>OX387239.1:73291899-83291899 GCA_947561735.1 Cenchrus americanus | reverse complement strand
TCAAACGAGGCGTACGTGCTCTCCCTCCTTGAGGGGTATGGCGCCTACGAGGTTGATGTGATGGATGTCGAGCCAGCCCCCATCAAGGCAGATTGGCGCGACAAGTATGTTGCCCGGATGGCTCGAGGGGAACTCCCCCTCGGACCGGGCCGAGGCCGGGCGCATCACCGGGATGGCCAAGTCCTTCGCCCTCGTCGATGGTGAACCGTACAAGCGCGCGGCCTTCCGCATCCTGCGGCGATGCGTACCCATCCCCGAGGGGCGCGAGCTCCTCCGGGACATTCACGCGGGGATCTGCGGCCATCACGCCGCACCCCCGCACCCTCGTGGGCAATGCGTTCCGCCAAGGCTTTTACTGGCCTACCGCGGTCGCGGATGCCAGCGAGATCGTGCGCACCCGCAAAGGGTGCCGTTCTACGCCCCGCAAATCCAACCTTCCTGCTCACGTCCTGCAGACCATCCCCATAACATGGCCTTTCACCGTGTGGGGGCTGGACATCGTCGGGCCCCTGCGGAAGGCGCCGGGGGCTTCACTCACCTGTTGGTTGCGATCGACAAATTTTCCAAGTGGGTAGAAGTACACCCCATTACGAATCTCGGGGCGAGCAAGCGGTGACGTTCTTCACCGACATCGTCCATCGTTTTGGAGTACCAAACTCCATCATCACCGACAACGGGTCCCCGTTCACGGGCGGGGAAATTCCCGGAGTTCGCGACAAATTCCACATCCGTGTGGATTGGGCGAGTGTGGCACACCCACGTACTAACGGCCAAGTAGAGCGTGTCAATGGCATGATCCTACAAGGCCTTAAGCCCGTAATTTTCGACCACCGAATAAGTCCGGGCGGAAATGGCTCCGGGGAGTTACCGGCGGTCGTGTGGAGCCTAAGGACCACCCCAAGCGAGCCACCGGGTTCACCCCGTTTTTTCTAGTCCATGGCGCGAGAGGCCGTCCTCCCCACGGACTTAGAGTATGGGTCACCCGGTGGTACGAGGCTACGACGAGAATGCCAACCGGCGAGCCCGCGAGGACTCACCGGGACCGGACTCGGGACGAAGCGCGCCTCGTGGCCTTGATGCACTCCGCAAGATATCAACGGTCCCTCGGGCGCTACCGGGCACGGAAGATACGCCGGCGGACTTCGCCGAAGGGGATTTGGTCCTAAGGCTACACCAAGACAACCGAGGACGCCACAAGCTATCGCCTCCGTGGGAGGGACCCTACGTCGTAGTGAAGAAGCTCAAGCCCGGCACGTACAAGCTAGCCAACGAGGACGGCGAAGAACTCACTAATGCTTGGAACATCCAACAGCTACGTCGCTTCTATCCCTATCTAGGATTTCCAATTCTTTTGTTGTAAATCACGTGCCCAACACCCCAGTTGGCAACAACCATGTAAACATCACCAGTTCAGTAAAAAGGGCAACTCGGCTTTCCCCTGAAACCCAAGTTACCCTCGGGGGCTACTACGGGGGGCATCCCCCCCCAAAAATGGTCCCATTTTTTCGCAAAAAAAGAAAACAACTCACGCGCGCTAAGCATGTTTCTACTTCGGCCTCGAGCAAAATTCGAACGGGCGCGGGGCGACTAGTGGAAAGGACGCGCAAGTCGGAGATAGCCTACGCCTCCGCGAGGATACGGCCCTTCTCTCTTGCCTCCAACGGCGGGCCGCTCGCGAAAATCAAACTCTCCTAACTAGAATTTACTCGGGAAGATGGAGAAACAAAAAAGCGCAATAAAGTAAAAGACATCATTTCACTTTCACGAACGTTTGAAGCAAAGTGATGCGTTTATTTACACGGCCACATAGCACGCACACTAACACATAAACAAAAAAGGGCCTAGCGCCCGCAATCCTCGGGCTGGCGGAGCGCGGCGCCGGCGGCATGCGGGAACGAGAAACTCCTCGAAGGCCTCGGCGAGCGCCCCGACGGCGTCGGCGGCTAACGCGTCCACACGCTCCATCGCCACCTCGTCCTCGACGCCCTCGGGGACGACGTAACCCTCCGCCACCGCCTCGAAGTTGATCTCGTAATGAGATCGCACCACCCCGAAGGCCTTCTCGGACGCCGAGGTGCGGCGCCGGCGCATGCGCCGGTGACGTGCACGCCAAGGGCGCGCGGGCGGCCGGCCGCCGAGCTCCCAGCCTGCGCCTCGCCCTCCTCCACGGCCTGGCAGGTCTCGAGGGCTGCGGAGCGCAACTCCAGCAGCTCCTGCTCGGAGGAGTTGTAGGAGGTCTGCAGTGCCTCGGCCCGCTCGGCCGTGTGCCCCAGCGCCGTGCGCAAGCCTGAGGTTGCCAAGCAAGAAGGGGATCAGAAAAGGGGGCGAACCCTGTAAGGGGAAACCAGCAAAACAAGAGACAAATAGCGACTTACCCTTGACTTGCTTCCTCTCCACCTCGAGGGCGCGGCGCTCGGCCTCAACCGCCTGCTGAAGGCCGCTGAGGGTCTCGCTCGCGCTCCCGGAGGGCCGGCTCCGGCTCGCGCTCGTGATGCCGAGCACCACCGGCTCGCCCTCGAGCTTCGAGTACTCGGCGTTCCGCCCCTCCGGCGACCCTCGTGCCGCCTCGCGAGGGACGCGCTCTCGCTCGAGCGCCGACGGGCGTCGGCAAGGGCGCCCGCTCCGGCCGGAGTCGCCCCTCGCGCCCCCGGCGGGCGGTACGCTCTGCCGGGAGCCGGTCCTCTCGCGACGGCGAGCGCCTCAACCTTGGTGTCGAGGGCGGCCTTCGGTTCGTCGGCCTCCTTGGCCTTCGCTCGAGCGCGCGCGCCCTCTCCTCGGCCGGCTCGGGCCGCGCTGCGCCCCCGAGCAACGAATGGAGATCCGGGTTGTCGTTGCGGACGGCGACCACCTCCGCCTCCCGGTTGGCCGCCGGGGGTGCGCATCCTCTCCGAGTCCGCCCGCGCACGTAATAGCGCCTCATCCGGTCGATGAGGGCCGTGCGGACTTGCTCGAGGGTGGAGGGGCGCGCCGCGTCCGCCTTTCGCACTTCCGGAGCCGATCGCGCGAGACCACGGCCCGGTATGACGACCAGCGTCCGAGTCCTCAAGGCGTCGGCGAGCGCGTCGAAGGCGTCGCACCGCTCCGGAGGCCGGAGGAGCTCGGCGCTCATCCGATCGAAGGCGCCGTATTTGTCGCGGGCACGGTGCTCGAGCTCCCCGTCACCAACAAGTCGAGACACCGTGAGGTGTTACGCTGCAAGGAACGCGCGCAAAAACGAGAAAAACAAAGAAAGCAGACGACGGCGCCTCACCTGGAAGACGCGCCACGCGGGGCCGCCATGAATCCGCGGCGCCTCATTCAATGCTCGGTCGAGCGCGGCGCCGTGGTTGCGGAGCTCTCCCCACAGCTCCTGCTCCCCCCGGGCATCGGCAAAGGCGGGCGGATCGCCAACGCGCCCCTCTCCCGGGCAGAGCGGTCGGCGTGGGAAGAAGAGGCATCGGCACCGTGCCCTCGGCCTCTCCGCCACCATGTGGCCCTCCCGCCGCCTCACAAGAGCCCCCTCTCGGGACTCGGGGGGGACGGCGTGGGGAAACTCATCCAGCGGTCCCACCCGGCGGCGGGGAGTCGTCGTCCGGGATCTCCACCACCGCCGCCGGGAGCCGCCGGCGGACGCCGGCCCTCGCGTCGCCTCCATCGACGCCTCCGCCCGCGCCTCCGTAACCGCGGGCTCTCGCCGCGGCGCCGCGGCCACCGCCTCCGGCCGTGTCTCCGCAACCACGGGCGGCGGCTCGCCCTCCTCGGCGACGCCGCCGGCCGCGCCTCCACCACGACCGGCGGCCGCGGCCGCGCCTCCACCACGACCGGCGCCGGCCGCTCCTCGACGGTCGCCGGCCGCGGCGCGGCGGGCGATCCACCGGCCGTGGCCTCGGGGCCTCGGCCCGCGCTCTCGCGATCTCTCGCCCGCCGCGGCCGCCGCGCTCGCCCCCGCCCGCGGCGCCCTCGACGAGCGCCGCCGGGGTGGGAACGGATGCGTCCGCCCTCAACACCTTGGCCGGGTGCGAGGGGGGCACGGTCGGCACCACCCCGCGTGAACACGAACAAGTGGTCGGGTCCTTGGTTGTCGGATATGCAACCCCGCAAAAGAGCAAGCCCCTCACCTCGAAGAAGAGAATGCGCGCTTCCTCTTCCTCGAAGTCCCGGCAAACGACGCCGGCGCGGCCGGCGCGGTCGCCGCCGCGCCTCCGGCCGTCTCCGCCGTGCGCGCGGACCCCCGCCCGCGCGCGCGCGCGCGCGCCGTCGCGCGCGCCGGTGCCTCCGCGGCCCGCGCCGCTCCCGTCGTCGATTGCCTGGCGGCGGGCGCCTCCGCACCCGCCCCAGGCGACGCTACTCTTGCCACCGGAGCTGGCTCCGGCGGCGGGGGCACAGGCTCCCACCTATCAGGGAGGCCCTGCCCCCCGGCCTCTTCCTCCTCTTCCTCCTCCGAGGACGAGTACTCCTCGGTCCCCGGAGAAGAGAGCCCCTGCTGCTCGCGCAGCCGGTACTCCTCGTTCCGCCGCTCGCGACGCTCGCGGTGTCGCTTCGTGTGCTCCTTCTTGCATGCCTCCCGCTCCCGCTCCCGTTGCTTGCAACACTCGACCGAGCGCGCGAGAGCGGGGAGTGGGCGGATCGGACTTCGCGGCGCTCGGGCTCACCACCGCGAGCGAAACATCGAAGCGCGTCGACAACTCCGAAGCATCGCAAAATCAAAAACGGAACCAAGAATTTCACTCACCGGCCCGGCCGGTGGGGAGCATCTCGAGATCCCACGGGGATCGGTCCCGCGCGAGGGACCGGGTGTCGACGGCGCTCCGTGCCGGGTAGCCGCGTACTCCCGCAGGAGGGGGCTCTGCAGCATCCGCGACCTCGCCAGCGCGACGGGGTTCGCCGTCTCCGTCGTCTCGAAGATGCGGAGCGGCCTCTCCATCGGGGGACGACCCGCCGGTGGTGGAGGAAGGCGAGGACGGTCGCCGCGGTCAGCCCGCGCCCCGCCAGGTTCCTCAGCGCGGCCAGAAGCGAGTCCAACCGCCTCCGATGCTTCGGACCGGGAGACACCCCGTGGCTCCGGGGAGTCGAGCTTCTCCCGGAGCACCGGATCGGGTGTAGGGGGAGACCGGGCTCGTCGTTGCAAAGGTAGAACCACCCCCGCTCCCGGCCGCATTATTGGTCGTCATGGTGTAGGGGATGTAGTCGTCCTTGTACTGCCCCCGCAAGGCGAGCGACATGCCGCCGGTGCGCACCGCGCGGCGGGTCCTCTGCTCCGTCGTCGGCTGCGTGAACAGCTCCGCGCGGAAGAGGTGAATCCAGAGATCCCAATTCACCGGGATCCCTAGATACCCCTCGCAAACGCCCACGAACGTGGCCGCCTGCGAAATGGCATTCGACGCGAAGTTGTGCAGCTCCACGCCGTAGTGGTGGCAGGGAGCCCGCATGAAGCGACTCGCCGGCGCCGCGAAGCCGCGCTCGTGGAACCGGGTGCAGCTAACCACGTAGCCGCTCGACGCGTTGGGCGCGTGGTCCCCGGCCGGCGGCACGATCCACTCGGCCGGCCGGCCCTCCTCGTTCGCCGCCGGCCGACCGGCGGCCACCCGGCTCGCCCGGGGCCGGCCCGCGTCACCGTCGAGTGCTCCCACGCGTACGGATCGACGATAACGAGAGGCCGTAGAGGTGCCATGAGGAAAGGCAAGGGGGGCCGGGGAACGAAGAACGGGAAGGAGGAGAAGAGCTCCAACGGCGGGGGAAGGCGGCGAGGCGAGAACGAGACGGGGGCCGGAGCGCAAGGAGCGAGAATGGGAATGCTAAGGTAAAAACCGCCATTTTCCCCCCTCGCCGGTTATAAGCCGCGGGCGTGCTCTCCCGGAGCGCACGTCCCGCGCACGTACTTGCGGGGAAATCTTCTCTCGGCCGACGGGCGGGCCCCCACCACGACCGCGGCGGCCACGCCACCGCCGACGGGCCATCATCACGGCGTAGAACCGGGAGGGCCGTGGCGGCGGTCACGTCCGCCCGCCCACGCCGCCCACTACGCGCGCGGCCGCGGCGCCTAAAAGGCGCGCTGCGCGCGCGAAACCGCGGCCGCGACTGCGAAGCATTAAATGGCCCGGTCCCTTACCAAGTAAGGAAGACCCTCGAGCGGCGCGAGCGCCGGCTCGAAAAATTCAACCCTCAAAGGGTGCAAGCATCGGACGGGCGCCTCGGGGCCCGTTTGAGATAAAACGAGAACCATAGGTACCTTCGATGCGCTATTTTGCGATCGGCGCCTCGAGGGCCGACGCGGTCGGGGACCCTCGAGGACTCGCGGATGCAAAGACGGGGAAGCACGGCCGCCACCCCGCGCTATTTTACCGATCGGCGCCTCGAGGGCCGACGCGGTCGGGGACCCTCGAGGACTCGCGGATGCAAAGACGGGGGCGCCCGGCCGCCACCCCGCGCTATTGCCCCCGGATCGACCGGCGCCTCGAGGGCCGACGCGGTCGGGGACCCTCGAGGACTTGCGGATGCAAAGACGGGGGCGCCTCGCCGCCACCCCACACGGCCCCTGCGATCGGAGGTTCGAAGCCCGACCCTCGACGGGTTCGAACGGTCGCCCCGCATCACCGAGTCGGGGACGACGAGGGCACGCGCATTCAAGCCGTTCCTCGAGCCCGCCGGCTCGAGGGTGCCCCACATGTCGTGTTCGAGAGCCGGCGAGGGCGGCTAGCCGGGGAGATCCCACCGAGGGAGAGCTTTCGCGCCCTCGATCCCTAGCGAACGGGACCGAGCCCCACCTAGCAAACCCACGCAAGCGCTTTAATGGATGTGTCTCTAGACCACGCGGCCTACCCTCATCGAACGGGGCATGGGCGTCCACTCGAACCACCCATTAACGGCTCAACGAGGGATCCGCAATCCGCGACCCGACCGATGGGGGTTGAGGAAACCTCACCCTCCGTCCCGCGGAAGGACGGCGAGGGCGCGTTAAAAACAAGTCGTAGAGCTCTACCCGATCGCCTCGAACGGGCCCAGGCTCGGGGGCTCGACGCACGGCTACACCTCCTGGATTGCACCGGCCGCGGGTAGTGCCAGCTGCGCGTGCGTCACCGCGGCCCGGCCGAAACATTGCCGATGCCGGTTGGAGATATGTACCACGCCCTCGACAAAATCTCGCGGTAAAACCTGCAGGAGCACTCACGCTCCTACAGGGCTTCGGGGGCTAGACCCGCGGGTCTGCTGACGCGGCCCCACGGAAAGCATTCGCAAGCCAGGGGGAAGGACGTCCTATCAGTAGGCTCCACCATCTGCGGGAGCCTGACCGGCGAACCCGCAGATGCTCGGGGGCTACTGTCGGGGACAGCCCTGGGGGTCCCCTTAAACAACTGGGGAAACCCCACTTAAAACCTGCAAAAAGCCATGGCCAAACACATCTCGCTTAAACACACGGGGTATGGCCCACGCCACGGTGGCCCTGACGGCCCACCAAGGCGGCCCACTCAAAGATCCCCTAGAGCAGGCTCCGCCCCGCTCGAGGGCACACGCCTCCCTCGGGTGGGCGCCGCCCCGTTCGAGGGAGTACGCTTACCTCGAGCGGGCTCCGCCTCGCTCGAGGGTCCGCGCCGCCCTCGAGCGAGCTCCGCCTCGCTCGAGGGGCGCTCCGCACGCGCACGCCCGTTCCCGTATGCGGGTGCGGGCATTTAATGCTCGACAACGGCGGGGCGGCGCCATCATGCGCCCGGGACTCGCGCCCCGGTCCGTTGCACCAACTCCCTAGGAGGGAACCCATCCCCGCCACCGTGGGGGCGTGCGACGTGGCCGATGCCGGCCCCGTGACGCCGCGCCGCCTACTCCGAGCGGCTAACGCGCCGAGCCCTCGAAGGGGGGCCGGCCGCACCCTCGATTTGCTTTCCCGTGACTTTGCGGGGTTAGGTCGAGATGTTGGGCCGGCGGGGCGCCATCCCCCGCCACCGTTAACGGCATGGCGGCCGCCCCCGTGCGTACAACCCCACGCCGGCACTGTGGTAACAGCCTCCGCGCCGTGAAGCGTGCGGGAACGGGACGCCGCCATGCCTGCCACTGCATCATGTACGGATCGACATCGCAATCCCCTCGAACCCGCACGGGGACATCACGGCCATCCGTCGCACCCCTACCCTCGAGGCTGCCACTGTTCGGGTACAAGATATGCCATGATGGCCAGATCGCGGCAAGGACCGTCAAGGTGGCCGCCTACTCTACGGCGCGGCACACCACACTTCCCCATGTAGCTGAATAGTGCGGCATACATGTATTTCGCTCTCTCCTTGGCCTATAAAAGGAAGACGAACTCCCCCGCCGCGAGGGGACAACACGCGGCGAACGATAAGGAACAACCACATACGGCGCACCACACACCACACACACCGCTTCCCAATTCTCCCACAACATCTTCGGCCTACTTCACCGGGGACTTGGAGGCCACGCTTCCTCTCCCGCCTTGCTTGTAGCAGCCCCCACTACAGAACCTCGGTGCCGAGCAATATAGTGCCCCGTGCACACCACCTGCTTGGGACGTACGGCCCCTCGGCCGGAACCGGGATAAAATTTCGTCTCCGATTGCTTGGCATCGACCATTGAGGGATAGACCTTGGCGCTTATTACCGGTTAGTGTCGGGACCACATTCCGCACCGACACCGGGGGAGGTCCGGGTAGAATCGTAGAGGTCGGGGAAGGAAAACCGGAATGGGATATGCGGTCGTGAAGTGATAAGATATGGGTCCCATCGTGCTTGGGGTAGTGAAATCGGCCGGTCACAGCGTGCGTCCACCCGCAGAATCAACATTGCGCACGATGCAGAAGAGAGGACTCTAACCAACCTGATGCGGCCACATGGATGGAGGAGAGCTTGTGCTCCCTCTTCTTTTTTTTAAAAAAAATACACAAGACAACACCGACGCTCACAACACGCACGCAAACTCATCCCTATGAATACACGTACGCAAACCCTACCCCTATGAACACCTCTGAAGGACTGAGCACCGGCAGATCTGGAAATTCCCGAAGTCACCAATGGCGCCTCATCGTCGACGGGAACGTCGCTTACCACTTAACGCATAACGCAAACTCATCCCTATGAATACACGTACGCAAACCCTACCCCTATGAGTGCCTCCGAAGGATTGAGCATCTGCGGATCCGGAAATTCCCGAAGTCACCAATGGCGCCTCATCGTCGACGGGAACGTCGCTTACCACTTAACGCATAACGCCGGTAAATCTCGGAAAATCCTCACAACACGCACGCAAACTCATCCCTATGAATACACGTACGCAAACCCTACCCCTATGAGCGCCTCCGAAGGATTGAGCATCGGCAGATCCGGAGATTCTCGAAGTCACCAATGACACCTCATCGTCGACGGGAACGTCGCTACCACTTAACACATAACGTCGGTAAATCCCGGAAAATCCAGGAAACGGTGCGAGCACCGGGATTTGAAACCCGGTGGCCGGCGTCCCACCGGACCGTCCTACCATTGGACTACAAGCTTAATCGCACTTGTGCTCCCTCTTCCCCGCCCTTCCTCTTCTTTATGATGAAGCACGCGACATGCAGCAGCACACTACGCGGCACAAGTACTATTTGGCCAATAGAATGGATAATATTGTGTAGGAGGAAATAAAGCGAAACCGAGTCGAAATAAGTGAGATAAGACGAAACAAGTACTCTTGACTCACAGCGGCCCAAGGAGATCATCTTGAGCCGCCTGCCCGCACTGGTCTCTAGTCTTTGCTCTCATGCGGCCGGCTGCACCTGCTCCGCGCACGACCTGCTACCAAGTTTTGTCCACTCGACGCTCCTATTCAAAGTGTAGTTAAACTTTGTCACTCAAACATTTCCTAATGTACAGGTAAGCTAAGTGACGGATCTAGGATAAATATTAGAGGGGCTTCTTCAACCTAGAGACAGCTTCAGCCCCTCCTCAAGGTCCATCCATGGCAAATATTCTTAGGATAGGCTACAGGGAGCTCCATGGATCTGACAGCCGTAGGAGGCTAGAGCCCGTGCTAGATCCGTCACTGGGTAAGCTATGAATACAAAATCATCTGAGGATGTCTTTACCTGCACGTTTTACCCTTGTCTATTTTGCAATGGTTTTAATCCTAAAGCGTACTACACAAAAACAATTTTTTCATTCTTTACCTAAGACGTTTTACCCTTGTCTATTTTGCAATAGTTTTTATCCAAAAGCGTACTACACAAAAACAATTTTTTTCATTTAATTATTTGCAATGGTGGAGTCCGCGGTGGGGCAGGAGGGCTTCCATTGACCAATGGTACTTGGTGTTGGTGTCGACCCACTTTAAGGCTAAGTCCAACAATGCAAGGCAAATGGGGAGGCAAACTTCCATTTGCCTCACATCTACAGTAACAAGAGCAATCTATTTTTTCCTCTCTCCAACAACCAAAAGGCAAATGCAAAATCCCTCCCCCTGTGTGGTGCCATCACGGGAGAGGACACCGCCGAGGCCTCCGCCGAGGAGCTAGCGCCGCCCGCGGCCCGCCCGAGTTGCCACCGCCGAGGCCGCGGCCCTCCAGTTCTCCGCAGCAAGGAGGGAGTCGGAAGCGAGAGGGGGTCGCGCCCCGCCGAGGCGAGGGGGGAAGTCGTCGCGAACCGCCGCCACCATCCACCACACACAGATCGAGGCGTGGCCCGCCGAGGGGGAGGAGCCCAGCGGCGCGGGCCACGTCGGTCGTCGATTCGCTGCCTCCTTCGTTGCTCTTCCTCGCCGGTGAGCCGTGGGGACGCCGATGGCGGCGGAGGTGGGGCGGCGCAGAGGTGAGGGAGGAGGAGGAGCTCGCGTAGGATCTTGCAGGCGGTTGAGAAGCTCAAGCGGCGGCGGATCTCACAAGCAGTGAGGAGCTCGTGCAGCGGCGACGGTGCGCACGGCGCGGCCCTGCTTCCTCCGCCTTGAAGCTCTTCCCTGACCACCGAAGCTCCGCCGGAGCTCCCCTCCCACCGCCGGTGGCGCATTGAGTGGCTCAGGGCCCAGGGTCGTCGTTGTTGCCCACAGGTCGCCGGTTCGCTCCATCTCCGGCAGCTCCCCACGACGAGCGTCCTTCCCGGCGGGCAAGCGATCTCCCGCCCCTCTCCCGCGCGCAGATGCCTTCGAGGAGAGAGGAGATGCAATTCTGCATCTCCTCTCTCCTGCGTAGGAATAATGCATCTCCGGTTGCCTTCTCTATTGGAGAGCAATCCAAGCGAGCACAGTGCCGTCTGAGAGACAAAATTGCAAATGTCTTGCATTGTTGGACTTAGCCTAAACATAAAAGGCATCAATAACTAGGTGATTCTCCGTGTGTTGCTGCAAGATTTGAGATAACTTTTCAATCATAGTATGACATGTGGATAACTTATGGTTAATAATGATACCCCACGTTTTGTTGTGAGAATTATTGCAAACAACATTATAAATGAAAACATATTCATTTTATTGGTAGAGAATTACTCTTTATTATTGATCCTTCATGTATTCTATTGTGCAAAATTTGTAATATGATGTTCGTAAAGACTTATAAATTGTATGCATGGATGTTCACAGAAAATCAATATGAGAAATGAAGTTACCATCCTCAATGGGGTGATCCTATATAACTATATATATGTATGATATTGATATGTGGCGGACCTATAGGGTGGTCCATATGGGCCACATCATACCTAAAATTCCAACCCAAGTCTATTAACCATAACGCGACGCCCTTTGCCCTTCCGACCTACGCGGTCACGCGACGATGCATCTCTCGCAGATCACATCTGATTTCAAGGTATGAAAATTGAAAACCTTCAAACTTCAAATGTCCAATTTGTAAAATCCTAACTCGCTAGTTGTGCTACATACTGTGATTTTTTTCTTGTGAACTAGCGCCCGTTCGCTTGGCTTATCGGCACCACCGGCCAAGAACTTTCCTCTCGTAACAAACCAGCCACCGGCAAAGACCTGAACCAAGAAGACTTTTCTCTCGAACAAACCAAAGACCTACCATCGCCCACCACCCAACCGAACAAAGCCGTAGGATTGGAATTACCACAATATGGATCAACTGCTTGATTAATTGTTGATGCATTTTTTTGATGATTGTCTAGTCACATTCATAGAGCGTGATATTTTCTTCAAAGTGGGCGAAGATGTCATAATAAAGACTTTCATGGCTCTTGGAAAGCGTAGGTCGGATAAGTAGTTACATGCCTTGTAATATCCTTT
Source organism: Cenchrus americanus (assembly GCA_947561735.1). Classification (NCBI taxonomy): domain Eukaryota; kingdom Viridiplantae; phylum Streptophyta; class Magnoliopsida; order Poales; family Poaceae; genus Cenchrus; species Cenchrus americanus. The sequence goes on along the minus strand of OX387239.1, from coordinate 83,279,704 downwards.
TATGAATATTTTGGATGGTCGAACTATTGATATTGTAAGTTATTTGCACTTAATCGTTGAATGATTCTTGTTGATTAGTCTTAAAATTTGAAATTTCTTACCGAATTATATGTGGATCGTACCATTTATATATATGGATTACATCGACTTGTATGTGGGAGTTGTTGTTGCGGCATACCCTCTTAAATATCCTAGGTACGTAATAGACAACAAGAGCGAGTCTCCACATATCGGCTTGTATGACGTTGGGGCGGTAAACTACCAATTACTACCAAAGGATCATAATTGAAATGCGTACGTGCACACATGATATCTTAGGCCGTGTTTGGAAGTAGCCATTGGAGCATAGGAATCGGCATTGGCATTGATGATCTCCAATACCAGCTGTTTGGACGTTCCCGGAATTCGGAATTAGAATCGCGCGACAATGCCGCGCGGCATTCACTTCACTTACCCGCCTCCTCTAGCAAAACCAAGCTCCGCACCTCTGATTTGTGATGCATTCGCATCGTCCCCATCTCTTTCCTGTGCCGCTATCCCTCTCATCTCTGGAGCCCATCCCCCTTCGCGCCGGCCCTCCTGCACCCTCATCGGTCCCTCGAGCTCCCTCTTCCATCTCCCTCACGGACGGCATGACGGCGGCAGCGGTGCATAATCAATGCGCTAGAGCGAAAGGAGGCGAGGAGCTGCAGGCGAGGAATCGGCAAGCTAGAGGGTGTGGGTCTTCTTCCCCACGACCGGCGGCCGACATCTCCCTTCTTCCGACGAGGTACGGGCGACGCGGAGGCTGCTCGCGCACTGCTGTGGCCTGTGGGATGCGGCGGCTGACGCGTGATTGTGCTGAGTAGCAGGCGACGCAGTGGCTCGGAGGCCGACCCCGCTTGCACGCAGGTCGAGTCCTCAACCTCCCCAGGCCGGTGAAGGTGAGCCGCGCTTCCTCGTGTTCGTTGCTCTCGTTCTAGCTCAGCGTGGCTCAGTCAAGACTCAAGAAACATGGATCTGATTCGGGGTGGGTGTGCTTCGGCGCGAGCAGGTGACAAGGGCAGTGCACAGTGGTGTTCCCGCACGGCTTCCTGGAGATATAGTACTCGTGGCGCCACCAGATGCTGGCCGCCGCCCACCGGGTACCTCGTCGTCGCGCCGGACTCGCGCGGCCACGGGCTCTCCGACCAGCCACGGGAGGAGGAGGTGTTGTACGACGACCTGCTGGATGACCTCCTCGGCATCCTCGACTTGCAGTGGGGCCATTTCTCAATTTAGAGGCATACACGTATCCAAACATGAAGTGGTATTGGTCACTTCGTTTAATTCCAACAAGCAATTCATCTGCATCCAAACATTAGATGTGGCATTGTAGCTTATTTCCAATACTAGCTTGCTTTGGTATTGTACTAGCTTCCCCGAATCAAATGCATTTTGATTTTGACAGCACACATCCGATTGGCTTTGGCTCAAGACGAAACTCTGTAGTCACACGTCACCTATTGTTGCACTTGATTCGGTTTTCTTTATAAATCTTAAAAGTGAGTTAAATTGAGACAGAGGGAGAATGAAGCTAGCCCATTAATGATAGCGTGATATACGCACGTTGGACGCGACGAGGAATTGAGGAAAGGAAGGTGCAGCGCACATGATGCAACAGAGCTGAAGTACATCACCAACAACATGGGCTCAAACCCACAAACCAACTCTTTGCCCTCCGAAGCTGAATTTTTTTTATTTATATATATTTTTTTATTTTTCCAAAAATTATTACCGGTTTCAAATTTTGCAAAATTTCAACCGCCATACGATACAGCAGTTGGAGGTGGTATAGTGTTTCAACCGCCGTGTGGTATGACGTTTGTGAACTGTGCCCCCGCGCGGTATTGTTCGTTTCAAAAAATTCGCAACTTTTCCGTATGAACTCAGATGAAGACAAACTTTCTATGAAAATTATAGTTTTCAAAGAGATCTATAACTTTGTAGTTAAAACATTTTTCATTTGAAGCCATCTTTGTAAAAAAAATTCTCCAAAGCTGGAGTTACATTACAGGCGCCCACCACTACGCTTGCCATGGCCAGCCCTTTGGGTCGTCCTTGCTGCACAGCACAGGCGTCGGCCATCCACCTATCAAACGCTCCCACTTCCTCGTGGGCCACCCATGTCACTGAGAGCAGGAAGCCTTGGCGACAGTCCAGCGAAATCGTAGGAGGCCGGCCGCGGCCGGACACTCCCGTGCGCCGGGTGTTGGTAAACCCAGCCGCCCCGCAAGCGAAACTGAAGTGAAACTGTGACATTGACACAGCAGAAAGCTCCTGCCGGTGCACCAACGCTCTGTCCACCTCCCTCCGCCCGCCGGGCCAAAGCGCAGACCCCCCAACTCCTCCCCTTCCCCACCGCGGCCGCGGCGCGGCGCAGGCGGCGTGCGTTCCGAAATCCCTCTGCTCCAGTTCTCCTTCCCCCGGATTCATCTACTGCCGCCGAGGGGGCGAGAGGAGGAGGGAAGGAGGGAGAGGAGAATCGAGAGGTGGCCACGCCGGGGACGAGGGGAGCCATGGGGACGCCCTTCATCTACTGCCACCGCAGCGGCGACGGCTCAAGTACACCCCGCCCCCCTGCTCCCTTCTGCTCTGCTAATGCGCGCGCGTGCGGAGAATGCGAAGATGCATTTTGCTTTTTTTTGTGCTAACGGCGATTTCCCTGGATTTGGTGTGTATGCGCGCAGTTGAGGACGAGCTCATCATGGCTGCCTTGGAGGGCAACCTCGGCCGGATCAAAGGTATACCCGCATCCATTGATTCCCTTTTCCTCCCTCAGTCCCATTTGGCAAATTTCTCCTCAGGTGTTTAGCTCTTGCGTGGTTGCGTGCTTAGATTAATTATCTCCCTAATTTGATTTGGTTCTAGAAGCGTATTGATGCTTTGTGCTGTTTTTGGGCGGTCATTGTAATCCTGGTACTATCACCTCTTAGGGGGGAAAGGTTACTTTTTTCTGTCATAAATCTTTGGTGGTGGGAGTTCTGCAATGCAGCATGTATATTTGTCCTCATGTCCTTGGAAATTATCAGTTTTTTGGGGTGATGCTGTGTATGTCTGACCTGATCGCATCATGCAGATGTTTCTGTTACCTAGTGACTGCAGTATGCGACAACATCGCACAAAGTAATTCCTGTCTTTGTTGTGTCTTGCTTCTGCTGCCCACGTACTGCGATTCTTTTTTGCTATTTTTGTTGCACACATTGGGTATTTGCTTCCTCAGTGTTATGATGTTTGCTTTGGGAGACAGGCATTGTAGCGAGTCTTGGCAAAGGAAATGGCGACCGAGCAGTGGTTTTTCCTTTTCAAAAGGATGGTGTGGGGGTGCTGCACTGCGCAGCGTGTGCGGGCCATCTGGAGGTTTGCAAGTACTTGGTGGAGGAGCTTGGCGGGGATGTAAATATGACTGCAGATGAAGGTTTGTGAACTGATTGATAGTTGTTATCTATGACTATCTTTAGCACTTGCTGTATGAGATTTGTGAGCTGTTTCTTTTAATGGCAGGTGTGACACCATTAATGAGTGCTGCTCAGTCTGGTGATGTTTCTACTGTGAAGTATCTTCTTGATTGTGGTGGTGATCTAATGAAAGCAGACGATAAAGGGCGATGTGTTCTACACCATGCCACGTGTACTGGTTAGTGGTTACTTTTCCTTCACAAAATTCACAGGCAACGGTGCTTACTTGTAGTGCTGCAACTTATGATTTTTTATGTTTTCTGTTATGATGTTCTCTATTTACTCTATTGTTCATAACATGGATTTACGAACCCATCTTGCTCGCAGGTAGTACTAATGTAACAAAGTTCCTTCTTTCAAAAGGAATACCTGTTGACATAGATTATGGTAGTGGGACAGCACTCCTTCAGGCTGCTATCAATGAGCAGGATAAGACTGAAGATTTTGTTGGATCGCCACGCAAATGTATATATAGCCCTTATGTGTATTATTTCATTTTTTCAAGAGCTAATTTGGATAGGTAGTCCATGGAGTATATATAGTCCATGGAGTATTCGTTTCTCAAAATAGGAACTGTCTGATGGAGTATTCGTTTCTCAAAATAGGAACTGTCTGATGTCAATTGAACCCTTTATCATTATTGATTTATAAAATCACTGTCTGATCTTTAGAAGGTAGAACAACAACAACAACAACAACAACTTAGCCTTTTGTCCCAAGCAAGTCGGGGTAGGCTAGATATGAAACCCAAAGGTACCATCAACATAAAGACACGTAGAAGAAGTCATGGCTCAGGAACGTTGATGGCTAGTCTCCAAGCGCCCCTATCCAAAGCTAAGTCCTTGGAGATATTCCACTCCCTAAGGTCTCTCTTAACCGACTCATCCTAGGTCAGTTTAGGTCGACCTCTAACTTTCTTCACATTGTCGTCCCGCTCTAGGACCCCACTACGCACCGGAGCCTCGGGAGGCCTTCGTTGGACATGTCCAAACCATCTCAACCGATCTTTGGATCGGTTTCTCCTCAATTGGCGCCACCCCGACCCCGTCCCGAATATCATCGTTCCGTACTCTATCCCTCCTCGTGTGCCCACAAACCCAACGCAACATACGCATCTCCGCCACACTCAATTGCTTTGGACATGTCGCCCTTTTGTAGGCCAACACTCCGCACCGTATAACATCGCCGGGCGAATCACCGTCCTATAAAACTTGCCTTTTAGCTTACGAGGCACCCTTTTGTCACAGAGGACGCCGGAGGCTTGACGCCATTTCAACCAACCAGCTGAAATTCTATGCCTAACATCTTCGTCGATGTCGCCATCCTTCGTAGTATCGAACCTAAATACCGAAAAGTATCCTTCTTGGTCACCACTTGCCCATCAAGGGTGACGTCTCCCTCACGCGTCGTACCGCTAAAGTCGCACCTCATGTACTCGGTCTTGGTCCTACTAAGTCTAAACCCTTTCGATTCTAACGTATGCCTCCACAGTTCTAACTTCCTATTTACCCCCGCCCTACTCTCATCAACTAGCACCACATCATCGGCAAAGAGCATACACCAGGGGATATCACCTTGAATGTCCCTTGTGACCTCATCCATCACCAAAGCAAATAGATAAGGGCTCAACGCCGACCCTTGATGTAGTCCTATTTTAATTGGGAAATCACTAGTATCGCCATCGCATGTCCGGACACACGTCACCACATCCCCGTACATATCCTTGATGAGGTTAACATACTTAGTTGGGACCTTGTGCTTCTCCGGTGCCCACCACATGACGTGTCTCGGCACTTTGTCATGTGCCTTCTCGAGGTCAATAAATACCATGTGCAAGTCCTTCTTCTCGCTCCCTATATCTCTCCATCAATTGGCGTATTAAGAAAATCGCCTCCATGGTCGACCTACCAGGCATGAACCCAAACTGATTTTGGGTCACACTCGTCCCTCTTCTTAGGCGATGCTCGATAACCCTCTCCCAGAGCTTCATCGTATGGCTCATCAACTTAATTCCACGGTAGTTCGTACAACTCTGAACGTCTCCCTTGTTCTTGAAGATCGGTACTAATATGCTTCTCCTCCATTCTTTAGGCATCTTGTTTGACCGAAAAATAAGGTTAAAAAGCTTAGTTAACCAAACTACCGCTCTGGCACCCAGGCATCTCCACACCTCAATGGGGATACCATCAGGTCCCAATGCCTTGCCTCCCGTCATCCTCTTCAAGGCCTCTGCGGTCTCTGCCTCTTGAATTCTCCTCACAAAGCGTCTGTTGGTATCATCAAATGAATCATCCAACTCAAGGGTAGGATCCTCATTCTCTCCATTAAACAGCTTGTCGAAGTACTCTCTCCATCTGTCCTTGATTTCCTCATCCTTCACCAGAAGTCGATTTGTTCCGTCCTTGATGCATTTGATTTGGTTGATGTCCCTTGTCTTCCTCTCTCGGATCTTAGCCAACCTATAGATGTCCTTCTCCCCTTCCTTCGTGCCTAGCCGCTGGTAAAGGTCATCATACGCCTGATCTTTAGAAGGTAGAACAGTAGGATTATATTATCTCATTAGTTCCTTGTACACTGTTTTGCTCTGACTGAAAATTTGGTTTCCTTGTTTATTCAAGTTACTGAGGTGGACCGCTCATTTTCTACTTTCAGCCAAACATTACCATTTTTGGTCTCAACACTCCACTGATGGGTGCCCTTCTTTACCATTCATTGAAATGCATGAAGCTACCAATTAAGGTCAGTATTTTCTTGAGTTCTTGACTTGTTTGTTAAACTTCTGCTACGATGCTACTTTGCTTACTTTTGTGCCACTTTTTAAAGAAGGAATTGTATGAATCCTTTTCACAGGCTGGTGCTGATGTCAACAGCAAGGGCTCTGTGGCATCACCTCTGGTAATTGCTACAATGCGGGGAGGTTATACAAATGAAATTCGGTTACTGTTAAAGGCTGGAGCAGACCCGAATATTCCAGATGATGTATATTTTTATATATCTCCAGATGTTTTTCTGATACTGTCCAGTTTTCCACTCTGCCTCTTTAAGTTCTTATGATACTGTCTATTATTCAGCTTCTCTGCTTATGTTGTGGAGCTGTTCTAGGATGATTCACTGTTTTGGCAAGACACTGATTTGTGCCTAGGCAATTAGGATATCATTTTTGACCTTCCATTCTAGTAGTTTTTTAATTTATATGACAGATGCATGTTGTTTTCTGTTGACTATCAGATTGAACTTTTAGGGAAAAGTATACTCATTTATTTAAATTTGTTACTCTCTAGAGCTGTGATTACTTTGGTTGATCATGTAGTCTTCAAACTTCCTAACTTTATAATGTGCTATCGGGCTATGAAAGAAGATCAGGAATCCATGTCTTAATTGCAGTTTGCTGGTTTCTATTATATTTTGTACATCACATGCATTTCAACATTCTAATTTTATAATTTTAAGTTTTCAACCAACATTATGTATGTTTACTGACGAAAAAGTAGTTGTACCATCAGTTTCATATTGAAAGTACTTCACTCGTTCCTTTGTTGTGGTCATTACTTATCCACCATATATTAAAATATTGTTCAAAATCTGTGGTGCTGTGTATAGAAATCAATGGAGGGAATATGTAGCTATCATGGACAAATTCATTAAAAGTATGCTTTCTATTTTGTGCAATTTTTGATCAGTCAATGTAGCTAGCTCTTTTACAACTAATGGATAATTGTGGTGACACATGAAGTCTCACTCACGTCAGTGAGATGCAAAAAAATTCTTGTGCCTGGTGCCTAAATTATTGCTGAATACATCTCTTTGGGTTCTAGTTGGCAGATGACTTTTCCCCAAGTTGGTATATGAGTTAGTTAACTTACTGCTCCAATACTACCGTGCCTAGCGGTCATTTTCAAATGATATCACAGTGCTCTCTATGCCTACCTTGTTGATTTATCTCATTAATATTTACAGAAATGGCAATATCTTTACTGTTGCAGTTGGGTAGGTTGCCAGTGGAGCTTGCTGCATTAAATGATTGCAGAGAAGAAGTTGAAATGCTATTTCCCTTGACATCACCAATTCCAGGTGTTCCAAACTGGAGTATTGATGGGGTAATCTCTCATGCAAAATTGGAATCTGCAAAGCCAATGGTATGCTATGTATACCTTGAACTCCCTTGTGCAAATTATTATATGTTTATACTGTGCTTTACTGCCATACTCCTTTGACTGGCCTTTTGATAACTTTGAATCAAAAGTTTAGAGTTGCGGAGCAAAATTTATTCATGAATTTGCAATGGTTAATTATCGAACGAATGCTAGCTAGTTGTTTTCCAGGAATCACAGATTGGATAAACTATGTACAGCACATTACAATCAGTTCCATTTTTACGAGTAGAATCCATATCAATAAAATGTAACTAACCACTATTTCTCACACGCTGCCCATGTGACTTACCTACGCTGACAATTCATTCTAGACTACAAGCTAAAAACGTTTATTGAGAAGAAAGATGTTATGTTTCTTTTCTTATCAGATCATTCTTGAGAAATATGTTTTATTTAGTATCCAAATATGAATCTTTCTTGCATTAAAATTTTTGTTATTCAATTGTTTAGGAGGAACATCACATTGCAAGAAGAAATGCTTTGTTTAAGTCCCTGGCAGGCAAGGCTTTCAAGTTGAATGATTATGTATTGGCGTCAGAATGTTATGGTTGGGTAAGTCTTGGAACCTTTTCTATATTGAGTAGATAGCATGTCCCATTGGTAGGGAACTATAACTGGAAACTTTATTGGTTATAAAAAAGTAAATGAGAAAAGGTTGTTTGGCTTGCCAACTAATCTTTTCTCATCTTTATCTAATTTGCACGAGTTACAAAGTGTTCTGGTAACTCAGTAGTAAAGACAGTCTTGTAATTTCATCCATTTTAACACGACTCTGCATTGATGCAGTTGGTTAGATGGATATAGACAAACTAAAACCGATACCATCTTGAGAGCACATCTAATAATTATTTTTTTAGAAAGATCTAATAATGAATAATTTGAAATGCACGGTTTGAACTGTTCATAAAAGACTGCAACATGTTGTAGCACTGGTAGAACATAAACTTTTCCCTTGCTACACGATGAATCTTAGTCCAAGAAGTTTGCAGGCTGGTCTTGATCTATCTGTTTGGGTGTGCGAAATCTGTAGTCTACAGAACACACATAATTGCTACAATCTAGTTTTCAATTGTTATCATTTAAGGTGGGGAAATGTAATTGTATGATTTGCCTTGTTTGACCCTATAGGCTATGCAACACTATATTCAAACAGGAGCCTTTGTCGACTGCAAATGGGTGACGGCGAAGGTGCCCTGTCAGATGCTTACAAGTGCAGGATGATGCGACCTGATTGGGCCAAAGGTTGCTATCGTATGGCTGCAGCTCACATGCTGCTAGGGGTGAGATACACGCCTACCCTGCCAAAGTGCCGATCTCTGCTTATACACATCATATTTATCTGATTTGTGGTTGTCTTATATGCCTGGACTTGCTGCGTCTTAGGAGCACAAGCAAGCCTATGACGCTCTTCTGGATGCGCAGAAGTTGGATCCTGGAAACGAAGAGATTGAGAGAGAACTACGGTAATAACCTGCTACCTTTTGTTTGTCCTTGGTGTGCGCATACAATAATAACAAGCAGTTTTCATGTGTCAAATGGCACCAGGTCATGTGCTTGGACAACTTTCCTTTCAGGGTTTCTTTATGCCACTATTTCCATCATGATAGACCACTGCTGAGAATTGTTTCGCACCTTTGTTTTTCACTTTTTTGCAGGAAGGCTATGGAACTATTGAAGATCTCTACCGATGAAGATGAGCAGTGAAGCGTGGCCGTCCTGACTATGAGAATGGTGATCAAGTCCTAGTGATTATGCTTAGTCAGGGACAAAACAATGTCAGGTTTCTAACGAATTGTAACGGGACGCACGATAGAATGTGTTCTGTCTCGCTGCAACTGAAAAAATGTAGGTCTGGGAATGTTGGGAGGGCTTTCTGCGCCAACGCCAAGACACAGAAGAAATTTCTGGCAAAGTTAACAGTGTGACGTGGAGGTTTCTATGTACTTGCAGCCGCAAAAATGCTTGGTGTAAAATTGCCTGTTCAACCGGCACATGGTGTTTCTGTTGTGTTTTGATCGATTGCTGTACGCAATCATCTGTGTGCTGCTGCTAACCGTCTTTGGTAGATTGGTGCTCGGTGGCCGTAAAAAATTTTATAGAGTGAAAGTTTCACAATGTTTCGGTAGAAAGTCGAATGATGATAGCACGAAAATTTGTGGACCGATGAGTAGCGCAAAAGGTTTTCCACAGGGAACCGTCCCACGCCATCGGCATCAATGAGTTCCAACAACCGATTCAGTTCTTCTTGGACCGATGCTAAACTTTGTAGAAGATAGAACACCTCCGGCATGAGACTAGTTGGAACTCAATACAGGCAAAACATTGTTTGGACAGAAGAAATAACTGGGGGTTGGGGGGGGGGGGGGGGGGTATTTGATTATTTGACATGAAAATTGTTTTTTAAATGATATCAATGGCGGAATAAAAATACCTGGGGTTAGCGAATAATGATGCTAGAAAAATCAAACATGAAAAGTGTGTTGTTAAAGGGAAAAGTCTGATTTTCAACCACCACCTATAGCAGAAGTACAATTTTCAACCCACTACTACAAAACTGGATAGGGAGGGCCACGGACATCCAGCTATCAAAATCTGCTAAATTTGGCCCTTTGGGTGGTTTTGCATTTCTAGAAATTTTCAAAGTTTTTTTGTTTGTTCACATATCTAATTCATTTGAAATCCAAAACAAATATGAACCTGGTACCAAAAGTTTTCTTTTAAAAAGTAAGCTATTTGTTGGCACACAACGGGAAAACCGAGCTTTGCCGTGCGTGAAAAGCTTTGCCGTGCGTTTTTCCTAAGGCGCACGACACACATTTACGCACGGGTTCCTCTTTGTTTGCCGTGCGTTTTTTTACCGACGCACAGCAAACATTTGTGTTTGTCGTGCGTCCTAGGACCGACGCACGGCAATCCTGGTTCACTAACGGTTGCACCTTCACACCGGTGCCGACGTTACGCTTTGTCGTGCGCTATACGAAAACGCACGGCACAGACGCAAAGTTTGCCGTGCGTTTGCTCCAGGCGCACGGCAAACATGTACCTTTGCCGTGCGTTTTGTGCTAACGCACAGCAAAGATTTTTTGAAAAGTAACTTTTCGAACCACCCTTTAATTTTCCCTCCATTAGTGCATTATTTTGCACTCTACATTCCAATCATGTGATCATATCTATATTTTTGCTAATTTTAAAGAATTTCTTTTGTTGATAGAATTTTTTCGTATAAATCAAATTTGAACTGCAAGTGCGTAAAAGAATAGAGTATAGTTCATCGAAAAATGATATTCATGTAAATGATACCTTTTTAAGGTCATACCCATGAAAGTACTTGAAATTTCATACATTTTGTTCGTGAAAATGGTAATCCACGTGTATTTGAAATGTTTTTTAATTGTATAAATGCAAACAAAGTTTGAAAGCCATGAAATTTGTGGAGAGCTCATGATATACAATGGGAAAGTTGTGAAAAATGGTAAAAAAAAAGGTTTTGAACAAAGCGTCACACATGTTGTTTAAAAATCGAAGCCTCTACCTCCAAGTTGCATAGTGTTTATAGTCACCTCACTTGGTTTGAAGTCTTAGTAAAATGTAAACTTGGTTTTTGACTTCAAAACATTTTCTCAAATGACACACAACATATATTGTGTCATGTTAGTTTATGATATTTTTTGCATCAATTTGCTAATTTTCGTATAATAACTATAATTAAGTAATTTAAATAGACATGCATTAAGTAATTACTCCTAAAAATTTCTTCTCAACTTGAAATTGTGTTTTGACTTCAAACTTGTTTTCTAGAAGCAATAGACAACATAATTATTTTGTTTTACTTTTCGAGATTTTTTCAAACTTGTCGATGATTTTTATGGATTAAGTATAATTACGAAAAAAATACTTTGCCCTGCATTTTTTGAATGCGCACGGCAAAGTTTCAAAAAAATGAAGTATTGGCTTCATTCTATTTGTGCACTACAAATACATTACTTTGTAATATGTATTTCAATTTGGTACTCATCTCGATCTCTTTGCTATTTCAATTTACATATTTTAATTTGGATGATTTTTATGATTTTTCTATTTTTTCTAATTTATATTATTTCTACCATTTTTTTTGAAAAAATCAAATTTGAACTGCAAGACATACAAATAATAAGATAAAATGAGTGGAAAAATTGTATTCATCTTTTAACATATTGACTAGGAAACATGATTATGATCGTGTGTGGAAATGATTTAAAAATTCTACAAAGTGTGAATGAACTTTGAAAATAATGAGATTTGTTAATATCTCATGCCATCATTTGTAAATGATGTAGTAAAAATTTAAACCAATTTTGAACATTTTGTCAAATATAATGCTTCAATTTGAAACATCTCCATTAGAGTTTTTCGTAGAGTTAAAAGCATATGGTTAGATTTGTAGGTGATTTGACATTCAAATTGTGTTTTCACTTCAAACTTGTTTTTTATAAGCAATAGACAACATAACTTAATTTGTTTTAATTTTTGAGAATTTTTCAATCTTGTTTGATAATTTTTATGTAGTAAGTATAAATATGAAAAATTACTTTGTCGTGCGTCGACGCACGGCAAACAGGATCATTGCCGTGCGCTTTCCCAAAACGCATGGCAAAGAGGCTCATTGCCATGCGCCCTTTGTAAAGCTCACGACAAAAATAAATGTTTGCTGTGCGCCTTTATTTGTGATGCACGACAAAGAGGCCCACCCCGCCAAACCCTCACGGCCCACAATGAACAATCCAGCCCACCATCAGCGTGAACGCTGGACCGTCGATCTCGCGAGGATCGGACGGTGCAGATTCAACAAGCCAATTATATAAATACCGCCCCTCCCGCCCCCAACCCCCTCTCATCCCGCCGCCCCCATCTCTCATCTCTCCTTCCAACCGCGCCGCCGCCCCCATCTCTCACCCCACCGTCTTCCACACGACGATGCCGGAGGATGGGGCCGGATCCGCGCCGCCGCCTCCCCTCTCATCCCGCCGGCCCACGAATGGGGCTCCCGGCCGCGGAGGCGACCTACCTCCGTCTAAATCCGCACGCGGCGGCTTCCCCCACCTCGGCGTGGCGGCCACCCCCACCTCGGCGACCTCGGCGCGGCGGTCCACCCCCACACCGGCATGGCGGCCACCCCCACCCCGGCACGACGGTCTCCCCCCACCCCGGCGCCGCCTCCCCCCACTCCGGCGCGACCTCCCCCCACTCCGGCGCGGCCTCCTCCCCCACGGCCCCACCCCGGCGCGGCGGCCACCCCCACCCCGGCGCGGCGACCTCCCCAACCCCCGGCCGCCTCCCCCCACTCCGACGCGACCTCTCTCACTCCGCGCGCGGCCTCCTCCCCCACGGCCCCACCCCGGCGTGGCGGCCACCCCCACCCCCCCGGCGCGGCGGTGTCCCCCACTCCGGCGCCGCCTCCCCCCACCCGGCGCGGCCTCCTCCCACACGGCCCCACCCCAGCGCGGCGTTCTCCTCCACCGCGGCGCGGGGGCCTCCTCCATCTCGGCGTGGCGGCCTCTCCCCGTGGCATGGCGTCCTCTCCTCACGACGCGGTGGTGTCCTCCATCCTGGCATGGCGGCCTCTGTCACCCGGGCGCAGGTGGCGGACGTGGTGGTGGGCGCGGCACACGACGGTGGATGCGGCCTGTGATGCTGGATTGCAGGTGGTGTGCAGCGGCAGGCTGGCGGCTAGGATTTAGGATTTTTTTTGTTTTTCTTTGTTTTGTTTGCCGTGCGTCTGGTGGGAGGCGCACGACAACCGTGGGGAACTGTTTGGTGAACGGCTAGTGTCGTCGGTCGTGCCGTTACCGGTTAGTTCACCGTGCGTAGGGTTTGACGCACGGCAAAGGGGCTTTGCCGTGCGTGCGATAAAAAACGCACGGAAAAGCCCTTTACCGTGCAAAATGCTACCGTGTGCCTTTTACCGTGCGTTTTCGAGAAAAACGCACAGCAAAGGCTTTGCCGTGCGCTTTATGACCTTTGCCGTGCGTTCGAAACGCACGGCAAACTCGCGTTTTCCCGTTGTGGCGCTCTGTTTAGTTTTGTTTACGATCATATTTGCTACTATTACTAATATTTTATTAATCATATTGAAACATAAGGAACATGAACAACTAAGATTCAAATGACGCCAAATAGAACTCCAATAGATAGGTTACCTTTTTATAACCTTTTTTAGCACCAGTTTGATACTTTTATGATTCAAAATGAATTAGTTATAAATGTTTTCATTAAACCTAAACCTAAACTTTTGTTTTTTTTAGAAAATGCAGAACCACTCTTGAAACCACCCAAAGGTCCAAATTTGCCCTATTTTGATAGGTAGATGGCCCTTGGTGTCCAGTTTTGTAGTTATAGGTTGAAAATCAGACTTAGCTTACACTATAATTGAATGGTGGAAATTAGGCTTAACATGATACTAGCATGCTTAACAAGTTGGGTGCAACCGTGCAAGATACCGTGTGGGGCGGTGTGGGTTTTGGCACATTAATTCTCCCAGCCGGTATTCGGGCACGCCTCCCGTTTTGTCGGGGTCCTCCTCCGTCCTCGTCATCCTCCGCGCGCCCCAACCACCTCACCAAACACTCACACGCAGTCCACTCCACTCCACTCCCTCGCAGTCCATTCTACTCGACCACTCCACCTCCAGCCTCGCAGTTCCCCACAGAGGAATCCTCTGGCGCCTAGGGTTCGCGAATCGATGGGGGACATCGGGCCGCCGCCGCCGCCTCCTCCTCCTCCTCGCGCGGCCGCGCGCCAGCCGCGGGCGCCGGCGCCGGCTCATCCGCCCCCGCGCGGTGCACCGAGGAGGGACGGGGAGCTACCGCCGCCCGCTGCGTACGGGTACATCGAGCTCGAGGTGGTCGCCGGCATCGCCCTCTGCTGCTTGCTCGGCACGCTGCTGCTGTGCAACATCACAGGCACCGCCGCCATGGCCGTGCGCCGGGCCTTCGGTAGGGACTCCCTCGCCGCCGCCGCCGCCAGGGAGGCCTTCGTGGCCGCCGTGGGGACCATGCTCTACTTCGCCGTCATAGCCCTCATCGCCCAGATCCTCAAGATAAAGCACCAGCGCGAGATCCGAGAGGCACTGGTACGCGCGCGCGATCACATCCATCCTCCCATCATCCCCTGAGCCCTGTGCGTGTGTGAGAATTTTGTGGGTAATCTGTGGTCTCTCGTGGTCGTGGGCAGATCGCGCGTGCGCGGCGACTTCTTGCCACCGGGAACGTCGTCAGGCGTGCACGCCGCCGTCAGGATCCGCTCATCGGCCCCGTCACCGGAAGCATCTACTTCGTCTCGTGCTCGTTCATGGTCGTGGCCTTCCTGATGCTGATGTTCGCGCCGGCCAACTCCTATCAGATGGCTGCTGGTTACCTGGTTGCTGAAATCGGATGGTTCGTTCACTCGGTCGCGTTCTGCTTCATCCTCTGCGCAGCAATTTCGGCCAAGTGGAGGTCTATCTCTGCCCAGTTAAAGAACGAATGAAAGGTGTGCTGCTTCTACTCTTTTCTCTTGTTTGTTGATGTGGATGGTCCACGTTTTTGTTAGCGGCTTATGTTTTTATTGCAATTGCTTGATGTATTTGTAACATCGGTGCCTTGTGTGATTTAACATCTGTTTTGGTTTTATTTTGTTCTTTTGGTGTGGAAATTTGATATCGTACAACTGCTTTTTGCATAAATTAGTTTTTGATCCTGTAAGTTTTGATATTTTAGATGATAGAGGGCTACGAGTTGACACAATAATGTTTTGATTTCTGTTATGTCCCAATTTCAATTTTGCCATTGCGTAATATTTTGAGCTTCTTGATCGAGATTATGTAGTGGGGATTGGGAAATTTCATAAACTTCATGAAATTGCATGCATATATGGTGGGTCGGTCTGTTCGTTTGGCTGGTGGCTGGTGCTGGTTTGTTCTGAGAGAAAAGTATTGCTGGCTGGTTGTTGATGGTTGATTTGTTCTGAGAGAAAAGTACTGTTGGCTGGTGGCTGATAAGATAAGCGAACAGGGCGATGGACCTGGTGCCAACCCAAGATGAAAGCAATTTTTTCAGAACTGGTGCCTAATCTTGTCAGCTGCCTTTTTCCATATGCTTCATTATTTTTTTTGTGTGTGTGGGGGGGGGGGGGTATGGTCATCAGCCTCCTGAAGGATATAGAACCCCTTCCAAACTGCTTGACTCCATGCATGTGATCAGTTTTACTACATTATTTTATTTCTTTCCGAATGCCTGTTCTTTTATGCTGTCTTCATGACCTTTATTTGATTTCGGAAATAAATAATGTGATCGTCAAATGGATCACAAATTGTTTGATTTTACACAGTAATTTTCTATCTTTATCCTGTTTAAATGATTTTCCAAGTTGACTTACAGATTTCAAGCAAAGTATATGAGGGATGATCAATTGTGTTCTACACTTGACTTTTAGCAATATATGTCAGTTGATGTTCTTTCTAAATTGATCTCAACAATCAAATTTATGGTGATTCTAGCAAGCTCGTAGTCTGCTCGATCTATTAATTAAGGTGGATGTGAGATTGCTATTTGGTTATTGGGCCCTTGGTGATTACCATAAGATATTGCTTCTTTTCCGTTAATTGTCAGCATTTTTTGTTACCCAATGTCCCTCCATCTTGGTAAATGGTTATCAATCATACTCGCTGCTCTACCAATGAGGCATATCACTGTATCAGCATATGTTTCAGCATATGTTTGCAAATTAATTCATATTGGGATTCAGCTTCTGAGTTGCTTTCCGTTTTGTTGGATTGAATAGTTGCATCACTCTTTTTTTTATAAACGATGGCGAATAAACGACGACAATTAAAGGAATCAAACCGCAGGAGACACAAGATTTAACGTGGAAAACCCTTGCGGGAAAAACCACGGGCGCCGGCCCGACAAGAACTTCACTATATCGGGAGTCAGGTTACAACGCCAACGGCGGCGGCTTGCAAGAGAATAAATCGATCTCTAATGGAAAACCCTAACGGGTATTTATGACCCGTACCGTACCGCGGGGGCTGCCGCCCCCCCGCACCCCCCCGGCCCGCGACCGGGAAAAGGGTGTGGCCCGATGGGCCACTTCTGCCTCCGCTTCGCTCCGGCCCAAGCCTACGGCGACGGGCCTCCGCTTCGCTCCGTCGAAGTCGGCCTTTCTCTTGGGAGACAGAATTTGGATCATAACTCAACAAACTCCACCTTGAGACAAATTCCTTCTTGCACCATAAACAAAAAGAACCTTCATCCTGAACACATCAAAGAAACAAAAATACCTCTGGCGCCAAATAGCCTCTTGGGCTACACAGTTAAGCCAACTAAGCTTGAGCAAAGCTCAAACTTAGCAACAGGAACTGGCTTTGTCAACATATCAGCAGGATTATCAAGAGTGTGTATCTTGCATACCTTTAACTTACCCTTTTCAACCTCATCACGCACATAATGATACTTGATTTCAATGTGCTTTGTCCTCTCATGGAACATCTGGTCTTTGGTAAGATATATAGCACTCTGACTATCTGAAAACAGGTTAATGCAAGAATCAACACCACAAAGCTCAGCAAACAATCCTTTCGCCCAACACAACTCTCTCGCATGCTTCAAAGCAATAGCCATGTACTCGGCCTCGGTAGTAGACAAAGCAACAACAGGCCGCAAGACGGCCTTCCACTCACAAAGACAAGCGCCAATAGTAAACACATAACCTGTGTGACCTTCGCTTGTCCAAATCACCGCATAATCTCGAATCCACATAGCCAATAAGTCCCTTATCCGTCCCGCCAAACTTCAAGCAATGATCTGCTCGTGCCTCGAAGATACCCGAAAATCCACCGAACCGCCCTCCGGTGTTCTTTACCAGGATTAGACATGTATCCGCTAACCAAACTCATAGCATAAGACAAATCCGGCGAGAGCAAACCATAACATACATCAAAGAACCAACAAGCACTAGAATACGGAACCTTTGACATATACTCAACATCCTCAACCGTACTAGCACACCGCTCGGTGACAATTTAAAATGCGGTGCAATAGGAGTACTAACGGGCTTTGCATCATGCATATTGAAACGCTCGAAGAACCTTCTCAATATAACCATGCCGACTAAGAAATAATAAACCAGCTTTTCTATCTCTAGTGATTTCCATACCTAGAATCTTCTTAGCAACACCAAGATCCTTCATGTCAAACTCACTACTCAACAATTTCTTCAATGTAGTGATCTCTTTCCCCGCTCTTGGCAAAGCAATCAGCATATCATCAACATATAACAGCAAGTATATAGGTGATCCATTAACATACTTGATGTAAACACAGCTATCATATTTTGATCTCTTAAAGCCATGTAACAACATAAATGAATCAAACCTTTTATACCACTGACGGGGAGACTGTTTCAAACCATACAAGGATTTCTTCAACTTGCAAACATAATTCTCCTTGCCAGGCACTATGAACCCCTCAGGCTGGTCCATGTAAATCTCCTCCTCAAGCTCTCCATGTAAAAATGCAGTCTTCACATCTAACTGCTCAAGCTCAAGATTATGTGCAGCAACAATACTCAAGAATGTACGAATTGAGCTATGCTTTACAACTGGAGAAAACACATCATTATAATCAACACCAGGAATTTGACTGTAACCTTTAGCCACTAACCTTCCCTTAAACTTCGGAGGTTCGCTAGGAGATAAACCCTCCTTTCTCTTGAAGATCCATTTGCAGCGAACAAGCTTCTTTCCCTTAGGCAAAGGAACAACCTCCCATGTGCAGTTCTTCTCAAGAGATTGCATCTCATCCTGCATAGCTGCAATCCACTTCTCATGATCACCACAAGAGATAGCTTCAGAATATGTGGTTGGCTCATAACTGCTATCAACCTGTTCAACACAACTCAAAGCATAATAAATCATATTACACTCATCAATAAGACGACGTGGTCGTCCACAAACCCTTTTAGACTTGCGAGTAGCAATAGGCAAATCTTCATCAAGGTGCAAAACAGGGGGTAAGTGTTGAACATCATCATGAGCCTCATCATCAACAGCTTCATTTTCCTGGTCATCTACAGGCGGCTCCACCTCGCTCGTCCGTATCATCATGCACATGTTGCTGCACCTCGCACACCTTTTTCGTCATCCACATGCTCCACCCGCACGCTCATATGCTGCAGCCCTTTATCAAAATTATTTGGAACATGATCCGAGAACGAACGCGTCATTAAACATCACGGATTCATTGAAAACAACACTCCTCGCTCATGAAAGTCTTTTTAGTTTCGGGATTCCACAACTTATATCCTTTAACTCCCGAACCATAACCAAGAAAAAGACATTTAATAGCTCTAGGCTCCAATTTTCCATTATCAACATGAGCATAAGCGGTGCGGCCAAAAACTTTCAACCGTGAATAATCGGCGGGTGTGCCGGACCATACCTCAATAGGTGTTTTCTTATTAAGTGGAATAGACGGCGACCTGTTTATCAAGTAGCATGCGGTGTTAGCTGCTTCAGCCCAAAAACGCTTGCTCATCCGCGCGTTGGACAACATGCAACGGGCCTTCGAGATGATGGTCCTGTTCATGCGCTCGGCCACACCGTTTTTCTTTGCGGAGTATACGGTATGGTGTGGTGCCTGACAATGCCTTCCTGCCTGCAATAATGATTAAACGCAGCAGAACAAAATTCTCCACCATTATCAGTACGAAGCACCTTCACCTTCCTATCAGTTTGCCTTTCTATCATCACTTTCCAATCTTTAAAAGCAGCAAAAGTATCATCTTTATTTTTCAGAAAGTAAGGCCATACTTTTCTAGAGTAGTCATCAATAATAGTAAGCATGTAACGAGCACCACCATAAGAAGGCTTACGAGAGGGACCCCATAAGTCAGCATGTACATAATCAAGAGTACCTTTGGTGGTATGAACAGCGGTATTGAACTTTACCCTTTTGTGCTTCCCGAAAATACAATGCTCACAGAACTTCTTGCCACTCAAAGTACAGCCATCCAGTAGGTTTCTCTTCACCAATTTCCGCCATACCAAGTTCACTCATATGTCCAAGACGCATATGCCAAAGGTTAGTCTCACTAGGTTCGAGCATTAGTAACGACGGCGGCGGATATGGAACCTTGTAAAGTACTTCCTCTAAGGACATATAACTTTGCGTAATTCATATCACCTACAAGGAAGACAAGAGAACCTTTTGATACCTTTAAAACTCCACCGAACCGGAGTATTTGAACCCTTCGCGTCAAATGTGCCGAGTGAGATGAGATTTCTAGTCATCCTCGGTATGTGCCTCACATTCTCGTAGCGTACGTGTCATGCCATCATGCGCCTTGATCCGAACGGAGCCTATACCCACAATCTCACATGGGTTATCATCTCCCATACGCACTACATCTCCATTCCGCACGGGTTTATAAGAACCGAACCAATCTCTCGTTAGTGCGGATATGAAATGAACATGCGGAATCAAGTATCCATTCATCATGACCAGAAACACAACCGGCAAGGACAACCAGACATTCTCCTGAATCGAAGTATTCCCAAAGCACCGAAACAACAGAGGCCTTACCATCCGAATTATTTTTTCTGTTCTCCTTATTCTTAAGCTTCCAACATTCCTCAATAAAATGAGTCTTTTTCTTGCAATACTTACGAACTTCTTGGGCGGTCTAGACTTAGAACGACCTCTCGCTTTCTTGGCTCTTGAAACGATCATTGCTTTCATTAGAGGATCTGCTCGGTTACGCCTCTAACTTGCAAAGCATCGCCCTTGGAGGACGACCCATCCGAGTGCACCATGCCTTTCATCTTCTCCCCGGATTGGAGTGCCTCATAAACATCCGAGACGGTTAGTTCATCACGGCTCAAAAGTATGGTGTCACGGAAAGATGCAAACGAAGCGGGGGGAGAGAGCATAACAAGAAGAGGCCTAAATCCTCATCCTCATACTTAACCTCCATCGACACTAGGTCGGCAACGATCTCCTTGAAAGCGGATATGTGGCTCAACACCGAACCACCCTCCTCCATCTTGAGTGTGAACAACTTCATCTTCATATGCATCTTACCGGTTAGATCCTTGGACATACGGATCGATTCCAGTTTCAACCGGAGTCTTTGCGACAGTCTCTTCCTGCGTACATTCTTGCAAAATATCATTGGACGAGATGAAGTTGAATTAAAGACGGAGCCTTACGATCCTTGCGACTCTCCTCATCGGTCCAATCTTTGGACGACTTGCCACCGAACTTATCCGGCGCCACATCAAGATCATGAGTGTTCGCCGAATAGCTCGCATCTTGACTTGCCACGACGAGAACCTCGTCTTGTAATCCAACAACGGTAGATCAAACTTCATCGTCGACGACATCGAAGAAAACAAATCTGAAACCCGCTCTGATACCACTTGTTATAAACGATGGCGAATAAACGACGACAAGTAAAGGAATCAAACCGCAGGAGACACAAGATTTAACGTGGAAAACCCTTGCGGGAAAAACCACGGGCGCCCGGCCCGACAAGAACTTCACTATATCGGGAGTCAGGTTACAACGCCAACGGCGGCGGCTTACAAGAGAATAAATCGATCTCTAATGGAAAACCCTAACGGGTATTTATGACCCGTACCGTACCGCGGGGGGCTGCCGCCCCCCCGCACCCCCCCAGCCGCGACCTGGGAAAAGGGTGTGGCCCGATGGGCCACTTCTGCCTCCGCTTCGCTCCGGCCCAAGCCTACCGGCGACGGGCCTCCGCTTCGCTCCGTCAGAAGTCGGCCTTTCTCTTGGGAGACAGAATTTGGATCATAACTCAACACTTTTCTTTAATCGTGGAAAGGCGCATATATGTTCATGCCTTATACTATACTAGCTAGCTGTTGGACTTGCCATTGTAGTAGTATGCAATTCGTATGTGGAAACCTAATATTTTGTTTGTTTGTGGTTTCAGTTCTGGAACGCATGGCATTTAATTTCCCTGGATAGAGTAGTCTGAATAATATTGTCAATGAAATTCTGATTACAGTAACAAGTAATTGGAGTGACATGTTACATGTGACAGACGCTATATCACTTCCGAAGCATTGTGGAAGTGACGTGATGTTGTATATTGAATAATCGTTTCCATTAAATTTGCGTAGTAGCTTCTGATGAACTACTCTTTTGAAGCTTTGGAGAAAGGTGCTTCTAGATTATATAGACCGGTTTGCCATGCATGTTTTCTGGGAAATAAAGATATGTAGCCTGACATTCATCTGCCCTTGTACTCAAAGGGTCTCATATATATCTGTTGGTTGCTGTCTCGCTGATGTGCTGGTGATAGTTTGCATTGTGGAGCGTGGTGATATTTCGGATGCGAATTATAGCTTGAAGCCGTCGTTTACTTGTAGTACACGGTGCGGGCTTTGGCATCCGGGTATAGGGAGAACCTGTTGGAGCTCCGACTCCGACTCTGACTCCTCCGAGCCCAGTGATGATGAACTTGAGGGCTGAGGCTCGGACCGACCGGTCTAGCTAGCTGTCCAAAGCCGGCCTGGACTCAAAGGTTCGCTGGCTGCTGGTGGCAACAGCCAAACAAACCCGACTGTGAGTCTTGTGGCTTTGGGTACGCGTCCAGAATCGACGCTTGTGTACCCCCTATATCACTCCATGCTTGTCCAATCATGCCGCAACCACGCATTATGCCAGGGGACCCCTGCTCGCTGGCAACTCTACACGGAAACCAGTGTGGTCACCCAAGCGCAGCACCAACTGCTGGTCTCGCACTACAACGCTTGTTTGATATCTCCCTCAGGAGAAAAGAAGCGCTGGAGACTCATCAGTTCTTGTGAGGTTGATCATGATGCTGGTCGTGCTCACAACAATCTATCAGTACCGACCGATCGACCACGCGCTCACGCGTACATATTTACTCATCAGCAGCAGATCACACGAACAGAGAGGAAACAAATCAAACAGGATCATCACACGAACACAACTAGCTGCGCCTTTCCACAATATGAATGTAGAACGTTTGAAACCAACAACTGACGTTTTCAAAGCTGAACTTCATTCTGTGGCTCTGAATGTTACTAAAAATGTACATGGGCGATGTGGCCACACATATATATCCTAGCTGCACTATATTATATTAGTTCCCCTCAATGGTTGAGGATTGAAGTACAGCAGCTCCATCGATGGTTCAGCCAATGATCAAAGTCACTTGCGGACGGTAGCTAAAGCTCTTTTATTCCAACATGCATCAAAGTGCTGTATGTTGCGTTCCAGAACTGAAAAGCAACATCAAATGTCAGTATTATGCATACAGAAACTTGTAGTCAAAATAAATAGATAGCTAGTTTTCTATAAGTTGGTATCATTATGTGAACGTAACAGGAATTATACGACTTGCCTCTCTCATATGGTCATTACATCTAGGGGCAATTGAAATACAATGCAACACTACTATAGAGAAAAAATATAGAGATGGATTGAATAGTATACATATATACTGGTCTATTCCATTCAAATTAGGCAACAATGTTGAAAGCTCTAGGTTAAGTTGTTAGATGATATTGAATCAAACAATAAAAGATTATTGTACAGTGAGTAAACAGGAATAGAGGGTGTGCCAAACCAAAAGAAATTAATAAGATAAAAGTTCAACACAATCTCACTATAACAAGAAAAGATATACTAACTATATATTGCAAAATCAGAATCTTATCTTTTTTCAAAGAAACATCACTGTGATTTGCCCATGTGATATACAAACTGACATGGGTATACAAACATTGGAAGGCCGACCTTGTTGTGAGAATTTTGACCCTAGTATATACTTACTAAAGCTAATTCCCAGGTTAATGCATGCATGGGTGAACAAAAGGTGGACTACATATCCACTAGAACTTAACGTGTACACGTAAATAATTAACTTCTCTAAAACATTTTCTTCCAAAGAACACTTTACAAACTGTCGGAACAAAAAACTAAGGAAGAACAATGCATAACACATGTGCTGCTCATCACTCTGTCCAATCAGAACATATAGACCAGTAGTGCTCGTGTTTTCCAGAACAATTCAGCCCATATCTGACAACTAAAATCGCTGACAAATTAATATCTGTAATGAAGAACAAACACCAATGTCCTAACAATAGCTAACAATAAAAAAACTACAAAGCTTCTTTTTAAGGTGAGACTAGCTAATGGCTTTGCATATATGAAAGCTGAGAAGATGCCACCTATATATATACAGAGAGGCCTAATTAAGCAGCATACAAAAAGGAGTGGAAATAACTAAAAGCTCAACCCACATTTTGGTTTATGCTTCAGCCTAGTCAGAATTCCATTAGACTTTTAAAGCCAGCAATAAGCTAAGGACCACATGACAATTTTGCAATCAAATAAGCACATTCAAGTATAGCAACTATATAAGCATTAGCCGGGCATGAAAATTGGTCCGGTATTACAGTACTGACGAATATATATCCCCTTATGAATAAGCATTGTAGCCAAACGCACGAGAGACAAAGACTAGGCACCAACTTCGCAAAGTCTTCCTCAAGAATTTGGACTAACGACGTTCAAACCGATCTAGTTGGCGGACGACACAAAATGATGCCAAGCATGAACAAACGAAGACATAGTGACATACTACAAAGAATCTTACATATATACCTTATCACAGGCTACGCCGTAGCCGCAGCGTCGCCACAATTTGCCGCAGCAGCCATATACTCAAGAATCATGATGGGCACGCTGTGGAAGCATGACAAAACGCAGGGAATGAAGAGAAGAATCTCGACGAGCATGGTGCCTCCAATTCCACCGGGACCACCGCCCCTCCTTCCAGGAACAATCACAGTCTGACGCACCGCTGCCGGCGCCGCCGGCGTCGTCTTCCCCCAAATTGCGGCGTTCCCCACAGCCGCACCCACGGTCAGCCCCGCGAACAAGAACACGGCGGCGACCCACAGCAGCACAGTGAAGTAGGCCTTGCTGTCCCTCAGGATGCGCTCCCCCATCGACAGCACGCCGACGACTACGGGGCCTCTGCACTGCCGGCGAGACTGCACGCGACAGTAACCGTCGTCCATCAGAATCGATCAGACCATCATCGTCAGAAACGAAACCACAGATAGATCTGGCTAATAATGCCGACGAAATTGATTGCGAACATAGGAACAAGAGCGCACGCCGGCGACGGAGATCGGAGGTACCTCGGGGAGGACGCCGTGCGCCAAGTGCAGCTTGAGGGCGTCCCGGGAGAGCCAAGTGCTGTAGAAGAGCGTGGCGAGGTGGACGGTCCTCGCGCGGAAGCCCTGGCCGCGGATCCAGCCCCTGAGGATCGCGGCGGCGAGGCACGCGGAGAGGAGCCACGCGATGGCGGCCCGGGCGTAGAACCCGGTGCCGTCGAGCGCCGCCATGTGAGGCAGCCGGGGAACCCTGGGGTCCAGGGAGAGCTTCTGGGTTCTGTCCCGGGGTGTGGGAGCAGATAGCTGGGGTGGGGACGCAGCCGCCTGGGGTTGGTGGATTACTAGCTAGTAGTGAAGCGTGGGCGTGGCACGGGCGCACGGCTGCGGCTGCGGAGCAGCCTCGTGGAAAAAGCAGGTGTGTCACAGTGTGTGTGATGAGTGGGTGACGGAACGGAACGGCAGAGCCTTTGTCGTCCTTGTCGGCTTAGTATTACCTTTGTGACGGTACGGTGACGACACGTAGCTAGTAGCCCCGATAGGTTTTTATTCACGATTTTCATATATCTATATTATGATAATATTGGTGATAAGGTTTTTATTCACGGTTTTCATATATCTATATATATTATAGTATTCAGCTTCACGACTGACTGAAGTCGTACGTAATATACCTGAGAATGGATCGAAGACCATATATCGAAAAATAAAGGCAATCCAATAAATATTATCAGTAGTAGTCCACACTCCACGCCTCCACTCTAGTACAATTTAATTTGAAAAGTAATCCCATCCAACACAATCCATCCCCTTTTTAATTCTCTGATATTTTTATATCCATTTTAATACATACTATATTCAATAAAAATATATCCATTATACCTGCTATATTTCTTTTTAGAAATTTTCTACAAGACACTGATAAATTGTGCCGGGTTGTGTAGAAGTTATTTTTATTAGTTTTCTGTTGACAAAACCATATAGAAATTTAGATTTCCACATACCAATATTTTTTGTTCTCATCTAAATACATGCATGTCCTAATGTTTTCATGAAAACACAGTAGGACATGCATGTTATAATCAAGTCCTAGCGATTATGCTTATTAGTAAGTGAACCAAATAAGAGCATGAGAGAATTTGGTAGTTTTGTTCTTAGCAACTGAATTAGTACTTTAAAGTATGGAAACATATGGAGAGGTTCTTCAGCTAAGGAGTCTTAAAGATACATGGTGCCCTAACGCATGGAATGAATTTCTGTGAACAAACTATCAAGACATGGAAATCTCCGTGGTGTTTGCTTGCAGGTCTGCAATGTGTAATAAGAGATGTACTTGCCTTCCTTGTGCCAATTACTTGGTGGTGTGAAGTGACCTGGTCAATGGGTACACCATGCTCAGTTCGGTTCTGACCGTTTTGCACGTACGACGCATATAAGTTCTATGAGAGATGTGACGTGGTGGTAGCCTAGTCATGTTCTCTGGTCACCTCGTGCCCACCATAACCAGGTGTGGTGTCTATGCTCTTGGATTATGCTGGCTCTATATTGTTTTGATTTTATCAACTAAAGTTTTACACATATTATTAGCACAAGTGATGTTTTCACCATGAATCATATGGACTAATGAATTCCGCATACCAATGGTATGTGGATATCTTACCTTGACATAATAAACCCAAGAAAAATAACTGCAAAAACTTTTCTCATCAGTCCTCCATTGCAGCGATATGAGTCCTTGTTGATGCAATTTTTTGGTGCAACCCACATTAATTCTTAGTAAATAAGATAATGAATTTTGAAACCTAAATTTTGAAATATACCTTTTAATAATAGAAAAGGAAGTATATAAGTTCAAACTCCGGAGACAGTTGAGTAGGCCCAACAAGCTTTGTGCAATAATAGGCTCTGTTTTTTATTTTCCATATTATACATGTGCTTCTTTTTCTATTTAATTATCAACTTTAATGCTGAGAATGATGTAAAAACTTTGTTGCGTGTGTTGTTGCAGAGGCACTGATGAGGTAGGAAACAATTTCCTTTTTCTAAAGAAAACAAACTTTGTGAAATGTACCATGTGAGTCTAACAAATTCCCTCTATTGGGTTCGAGGATGTGCACCATTTCTCGGGCCTGACAACCAACCGGCCATGCACTTGCTCGAATGCATAGCCATGTCTTCTACTACTTAAACAGTGGCAGACCCAAGGCCTGACCACCCTAGCCATCTGCCCGGGCTCATTGAGCCGATGTCCACTAAATGAACAATTAAGCCAGCAAAAAACTACCTTCAGCATGATGCATCGGTAACTGGGCAAAGGCACACCGCAAGGCTAAGGGACAAAGCATGTCTCCACAGGCTGCAGAGTTGGCCTACGCTGTAGAAAACCTCTAGGTCCTCCACTGCTACTAAATGATGGCATATATAATGACTCTCCTAACATTTCTGAGGTGTTTGGTTGACTCAAATGTAATGTAATCTGATTACAAAAGGTAAGAAATTCTATTACATATGTTTGGTTGTGGTGGTTTGTAATCAATTGACATCGTAATCGAATCCCTTACGTAATCATTATATATAGAAGCTTGTTACCCGTCACCCCCACCGTAATCAGATATAACTCATACACCATAATCTGATTACGACGTTACCAGAGTGCAACCAATCAAAGAGTGTAATCACCCATTCATCTAGTGCCAAAAATGCACCGTAACTTGATTCCATTTGCGTTACGTTACCATAACACGAACCCAACACATTCTTCGCTTGCGCACATTTCCATGAGCCATCTGTTGTATGTTGAATCATAATTTCTTGATTTGATGTCCTTCTTTGGATGGTTCATAGTTGATGTTAGTTATCATTAATTATCAACATAAAACGATGCGGTGTTGGATTTGTATTGTTGTATAGTTCGAGTTAAACTCCGTTGTCTGTCTGTTGCGTGGTGGTTGCAGGCAGCTTCAAGAGTTTACAGTGACAGTGAAAGCAGTAGTAGCATTGGGCATGCATGACGCAGCATTCGGCGGCCGGCCGGCGGCCGTGCTGCCAAAACTGCGTGCAGAAGCGACAGGGGAGACCCGTCACTCACACTCATAGTCAGGATGACCTGGGCAAAAACCAAACTGAGCCGGCCGGGGTGAAATATCTGTTTGCTCCAAGCACCCTGAAATTAAAGCTAGGGAGGTGTGCTAGCACGTACAAAAATGCAGCCTTCAGTGTATGATAAATCGCAAGAACAAAACACGTGTTTTTGTCTACCTGTATAATTTAAGCTCAAATGAAAATTGTAGAAAAGAGGGGAAAAGGAATAAATCATGGGGAAATTGTCACAACAGAAAGCGGCTTCGCCAACAGCCCCACGCTTTCCCAACGACCAAGACCCGAGCCGTTGGCGAAGAAACTCTTTCCCAACGGGAAAATTCCGCTGTTGGGAAAGAAATCTTCGCCAACGACCCAAAATCCAATGACCGATGGCAAAGTCGAATTTGTTGGCGAAGGGTTATTTCCCAACAAAGATACCGTTGGGAAAGAAAAGGTTGTTGGCGAAGCTCCGCGCGGCCAAACGGTACCGCCGCCGTCGGCTTCGCCAACGCCTTCGCCGTTAGCTGTTGGCAAAGGGAGCGACCCTTCGCCAACGGGGCTACCAAGTTGTTGGCGAAGAGCCTTCTTTCCCAACGACCTTGTAGGGGCCGTTGGGGAAGATTGCGTCGTTGGCAAAGAATTTTCATTTTTTTCGAATTTTGAGTTCAAACTTTTTTGGTAGCCTTGCTACATTGTTTAGAAGCACATTGTTAAATGTGGGCCCATTTTTTAACATTTAGCTATATTTCGTTAATTATTTTCGTTCACTTGAATTTTCGGCATAATTCAAATTTGAGCTGCAGTGCGTGAAATAATGAAACTTAGGCGTTCGAAAAATGATATTCATGTCGGGGAGTGTATTTTGAGGCCGTGTCCCAAAGCTCACCCGAAATTTCGAAGTCCTTGTGCACGTAACACGACGGTTCAGGCGTGGTACAACTGTTTTTTAATTATATAAAATCCAAACGAAGTCGAAAAATCACGAAACTTGTCGGGGTGTCTTGTGATCACATGTGGAGGCTGCGATAAACATTTGAGAAAGTTTGGAGCAAGTTACCGCGTCGGATGTTCAAAACCTAGACAGCTCCACATGTGCTCCACAAGTGATCACATGGTAGAGATGTCTAGGTTTTGAGCATTTGACGCGGCAACTTGCTCCAAACTTTCTCAAATGTTTATCGTAGCCTCCACATGCGATAACAATACACCCGACAAGTTTCGTGATTTTTCGATTTCGTTTGGATTTTATATAATTAAAAAACAAGCTTGTACCACGCCTCGACCGTCGTGTTACATGGACAAGGACTTCGAAATTTCGGGTGATCTTTGGGACACGACCTCAAAACACACTCCCCGACATGAATATCATTTTTTGAACGCCTAAGTTTCATTATGTCACGCACTGCATAGCTCAAATTTGAATTGTGCTTGAAAATTCAAGTGAACGAAAATAATTAACGAAATATAGTTAAATAGCTCAAAACATCCCCAAGTTTTGAAGTTGAGATGTAGTTATAGTAGGAAGGACCCACAAAAAAGTTGAAAGGAAAAAAAACAAAAATGCAAAATTTCTTTCCCAACAGCCTTGTGATGCTGTTGGCAAAGTGTCTTCGCCACAACAGCTTTAATACCGCATTTGTTGGCGAAGGATGACACGATAAAAAATAAAAAAAAGGCTTTGCCAACGACCGCACCTATAGGTCGTTGGCAAAGACCTTTAACCCTAAAACAAATAAGCCCCTCCCTCCCCACCGGACCCACCCCCTCCCTCCCCACCCAACCCCCGCGCGCCGCCCCTTCTTCCGGCCGCGCGCGCGCCGCCCACCCCGTGCTCGCCGCCGGCGGATCCGCTCCGCCGGCCCCGCCCGCCCGACCCCGCCGGCCCCGCCCGGCCCACCCCGCTCCGCCCCGCCCGGCCGGCGCGCCGCGCCCGCCGGCCCGCCGCCCCCGCCGCCGCCCGCGCGCGCTCCGCCCGCCGCGCGCGCGCGCGCCCGCCGGCCCCGCCGCGCGCGGCCCCCGCCCGCCCCGTCCGCCGGCGCCGCCGCGCCGCGCGCGCGCGCCGCCCGCCCCGCCCCGCCCCACCCCGCCCGCGGGACCCGCCCCCGCCCCGCCGGCCGGCCCCGCCCCGCCACCACGCCGTCGCGCGGTGGTGCTGCTCCTCCTCCCCGCCCCCACAAAGGTGAGCCCCCGCCCCTGCTCGCTCTCCTCTCCGGATCGGATTGAAAGGGGAAAAATTCATATGGATCGGATCCGTGCCTTGCTTTGCAGGAAATGTCGTTGTTTTCCTTCTTGCTTTGCTCTCGATGCATGCATTTTCCAATTCCCATGCTTGTAGTTGTTGTGTTAACTATAGATTACGGTAGATTCTTTTTGTTTATAAAATTACAGTAGATTCTTCATTTAATTCTAAATGTCGGTAGTGGATTGGTTGTGCCATTGCCCGATCTAAATGTCGGTGTAGGTTGTGGATGTTTTAGTTTATATTCAACTCATAGCTGAATTAGAAGATATGATGGAAGCGGTTTGTCAATAGCAAGCCACCATCCTAAATCCTAATGGTGTTGATGAACTTTTTTGCACGCCGAAGATCATATCTTTTGTACCGCGAAACTAATGGTTGGACGGGAAAACTATATAGTGTGATAGATCTGCTCTCTTTTGGTTTCGGCGTCTCTCGCATCTTTATTGACTAGCAGGTGAGTATCTCACCGTCATTATTTGAGTAGTAGTATACACTTAACATGGTTTAGTCATGTAATTATTGCAAATGTATATATATCTTCAACTTTATAGCTCATGATATCATTGTTCCCACTAATTTCACTATGTTGGATGACTGCAGGACAAGGAGGATAGGAGGTCATTGTCCGAAATTGAGTTTTCGTAGCATACTTCACAAGTTTGGGCATCCGAAGTAGAAGGTCAATGTTTGAGCATACCGCACAAGTTGCTCAAACCTTTTTTCCTGCAGTGTATCAAAAAACTATAACAAGGCATTTTTCTTACCATTAATATACTATTAAAATAGATGTTGGTACATCTTTGCTTTTAGGTCATCTGTAAAAAATTAAAAAAGGAGATGCCCTGACACAATTGAGGAAGAAAATGATATGGTAAGATTAGCCATCAATATTGTGTTGACTATCTAGATGTAGATCCTCATGCATGGTCCTATACATTTACATTGTGTTGTTTCTTTGTGCCCTAGGAATGTTGATTAGCCTGCCTGTTCAATTGCAAAATATGGGATGAGCTTCTTGTGGTAATTACTAAACTGTAAGGGAGATATTAAGATCTTGACCATCGAAAAAGGAAATTTTCTAATTGCAAAATGTGAGATGCCTTTTGGATTTTGGATGTAGACAGTCTTGGAGATGGATCCTCACTTGGACGGTAACAACTATGTCATTCAATAGCATTATATTGTGTGATGAGTAAGCCGACTTGAGATATTCCGCATTCTTGCCCAATTCCCTGTCATGCTATATTGTTTTTACCTGTCATGCTAGTGTTTTTAGTTTCACAAATAAACTAGCTTAGTTACAACCATGATGTGTACTATTTGTGACCGGATAGTGATTCCTTTGGTTTCTTTCATTATCAATGGATATAAGTTATTTTGTATTTCAATTTGACATAGCTAGTCCCTGCAGTTTACTTCATTATCCGGTTTTTCCTAGGACTAAATCATATTTTACTTTCCTCGTCATATTTTAATTTTCACCTGCTAATCTATATATTTTAACTTCTTGTGCTACCGTGAAAATCTGAATCAACATAAGGTCGAGCAACATGGAAAGGTTCACTAGCAATGTAATGTCTCTCATACCTTGCACTTGTATCTATTTTCGGGAATTAATTCAAAGTTGTTTAAACCTGGGATCCGAGTGCATTATTCCCATCTACGTTCCATTTAATTTTGTTGGCAATGTGTTATTACTTGAGCATGTTGATACGATGGTACCAATATTTTATCCGAACCGTCAAACTTTATTGTACCTTCCTTCACATTTCTGTCAACCCTTTAGTGTCTTTACTTGCGGGGCCAATGAGCTTTATATTTGTGCCACCCCTTCAAGTTTACTTGCAGGTGGGAGGTCCTATAGTGGTAGCCCGATGCTCGATCATGTCGTCGGCAAAGCGATTTTGCGTTTGATTGGTTTTTAGACATTTTGTGTCGTGTGTTGTGTTGTGACAAGTCAAACTTATGGTCGTGTTTAGTGACTAAATAAACCATTGATGTTGGATTCAATGAAATTTAAGTTATAATGTGTTCTCTTATGTGTTTGATGTCTATCGGCTACAATTAAAAGTTATGGGCTGTATTCATGTTGGATTCAATGAAATTTAAGTTATAATGTTGGATTCATGTTGAGAACGAAACCGATGCCGAAATGTGGTTCATATGCTATATTGTTGATATATATGTGGTATTCGGTTCATATCTTGATGTGTGGATTTGTGGATTTGATGTGTAAATTAAAGGCTAGAAAACAACAAAAGAAAAGGGGAAAAATATTTCCGGCTTCGCCAACAAAGATGGACCGATGCCGTTGGCAAACCAAGCCGTTGGCAAAGCCGCTGTTCCCTTTGCCAACCGGTCTTTGCCAACGATCGTCGCTTCCCCGTTGGCGAAGGTAACGCCGCCCGAGCCGACGGCGTCCCCCCTTCGCCAACAAGTACACATGGCCGTTGGCGAAGCTTTCCCAACGGGGCCCGCGTTCCTGTTGGCGAAGAGCCCTTTCCCATCACTTAAAACGCCAACGGTTCTTTCCCAACGGGAACTCGGAAACCCCGTTGGGAAAGCCTTCGCCAACGGGGTTGGAGTCTTCGCCAACTGCCTTAGCGCTCGTTGGCGAAGCGCGCGTTTCTGTAGTGTGTAGGGTGCTTGTATCTAATGTGAGATATCCATCTGATGAAATCAAATGGTGATAATACCAGGTAGTACCAGTAGGATATTAGTAGATAATACCAGTTTGGTGAGCCCAACATCCACCCGGTAACAATTTGGTTAACCCAACATCCATTGTCTGATGTGATCTAACCGTGGTAATACCAGGTAGTACCATACATATATATGTAGTATCGATAGGATAGTACAATGTACTACCTAGTACTATCCGGTAAACAAAGCTCTAAATCATGTTGTGAATTTTGTGCCACCCGTAGTTGTAACTTCAACTGTTTTTTTAGACGTCTTATTTTTTTTCAAAAAATTTAGCCATCATGGCTTTATATACCAAATGCAGAGGTCATTCCAAGGAAAACTTCCATTATTATTTCTTATGTCCACATCCCTTAATTCCACTATTTTATGAGCTCCTCTTTTTTTGTGATACTGATGAATGGGCTCCTTTTTATCACCTATGAGGCTATGACTCATCCATTCTTATACTAATTGATCACTCATCAAGAGCTACGACAAAAGGAGCAAGCATGATTATTTCATGTACCCCTCATAATTTCAGTAAGCCACAAAATCATCATCATCATCATCATCATCATCATCATCATCATCATCATCATCATCATCATCATCATCATCATCATCATCATCATCATCATCATCATCATCATCATCATCATCATCATCATCATTATTATTATTATTATTATTATTATTATTATTATTCCAAAAGTACATTTAATCAAAATTACATCACCAAGAGCCTCTACTTCATATCATTCGAATTGAAACACTTAAACAATATAATAGTATTTTGAGGATGAAAATATTCCTAGGAAGAAATGAAATATTATGCATAATATGTTGTGTTTCAGTGTTTGACATCATTCCCAATTATTAAAACACTATGAAATTAGAAAAGAAGAAAGCTACAGCTAAAGGAGTGAGATATAACTTGATGATAGCAGTCTAAGGTTCAAACTGCCCTCGAAACTTGCAAAATGTAAAAGAATCTATCTTCTTTTTCGTTATTCAGATATATGATAATCATGGTGTTGCATGCAATGAGATTGTATCCTATGGTTGTAAGCTATATGTACTCCCTCTCTCCGAGTTTATAGGTTGTTTTGACTTTATAGGTGCATAGCGTTAACTATGGATCTAGATATATGCTTATGTCTAGATACATCGTGAATATTATGAATCTAGAAGGCAAAATAAGCATTTTATTGGTCACTGAAATTTGCACCATAGGCCAACTTCATCCCAACTTTTAGATTTCTTTTGCGAGAAAATCCCAACTTATAGATTGGCCAATATAATCTCTTCACTTGGGGGGGGGGGGGTTAAACTCACCCTTTTGCTGATATGTGGCTTCATATTGGCATGACATTTATACGAAAAGTCATTTTACCCCTATCTCTTTTCTATGTTCAATTTTCACCTTTAGAATCTATACTATAAAGAACAAGGTCTGTTGATGGGTCTAACCCCCCTTTCATCAACCGCATGAATAATTGGTAAGCCAAATCACGTTGTGTCTTTTTGGAAGGGATTTGAATTCTTTTGATGGGTCTAATCTCCCTTTCAACAACCATCTGAATAATTAGTATGCCAAATCACATTGTGTTTTTTAAGAAGGGATTTTAGGGAATAATTGGTAACAAAATCACGTTGTCGTTGATGCATGCTGCCAACCCCATGATACTAACATGTGAATCCACATGCATAGTCCCATAAAAAAATAAAAAATGCATTAAATTGATCACATATATCCTACTATTTCGAAATATTTATGCGAGACAAAATATATAATTCAAAAATATTCATCACTACGCATAAACAAATATATAATTAACCATATAATAAAACATTTGATAGACTAATAATTCACATGCTTGCGATTTTTTCACTTCAAAACAAATTTATTCACTTTGTATTGAATAATTGAATGAATAATTGGTAAGCCAAATCCGTTGTGTTTTTCAGGAAGGGATTTTGGGGAATAATATAGATGACTATGATCTACGAATCACACAGTAATATGGTTTGCACTAATCATGCACCACTACGTTCCATTTCTTTCTATCATGTGTCAATGCATGCTGTCGTGAATCACGTTTATCCTATCCGTCGACCATGTTGCTCCTATACGTCAATCACAATCTATGCATGCACCACATTTCCTATCGAGGACGGACTGTCTCACCTGCGGTTTTTTACGAGCGCCCGACGTCGAGCCAAGGCGTTGCTGTCGATGGGGGTGCCCATTGCGCTTCCAACCAGGTCGGACAACAATTCTCTAACACAATGTTTCCCCCCAGCCGCGAGAGGCAGCTTCTGATTTCTCCTCACCCCACGCCGTCGTTGCAAACTTGGTTTTTTAGACACGTGCGACACTATAAACATAGTTTTTCTGTTCTTGTGATTTTTTTAGATATATGTGTGCCACACATACATTTTGCTATTTACAATAACATATGATCTCTAAAATAAACATGAGGATACATATATTTACCGAGGGAGTGTGGATACAAGCATGTATAGTACGTGTACTACGAGAGTACGAGTATGTGAGCACATATTGACTTTTGACTATATGTAGCATGCATACATACATTGAGTTGTATATATATCAAAACAAAATATGCGTAAGTACTTTTTGATTACATACATTATGCCATTCGAATCCGTATGTGCATGTGAATGAGTTTAAAGACTATGAATACATACACTGTTTAGAAACCATATTTTGTGTTAGTTTAAAAAGCATGTTTTGACATATTTTGATCTACATGAACCAAGGCAAAAGCTGACTTATTTTCATTAGTTTTATGCTAACATATATAGAACACCACATCTGCATAAGGATGAGTTTGATCAGGAAATGAAAGTTGAGAGAAGGCAATTTAAAGTTGATGGACGAATTTGATCTTCGGTGTAAAGTTGAAGGATCAAATAACCTATTTTATACCAGTTTCAAAAAAAAAACCAAAAACGACATATAACTGAAATACAGGAATCGAGGGAGTGCAATATCCTAAAGATATATGTGGCTAACAATTATCTGGACTGAGTTTTTTTTTGGACACGGTTTTGGTGCTAGCTAGGTGCACCGACGATTTTCTCCTCCCACGCTGCCACACGAGAGCAGTGAGCACACAGAGACAGAGGTCGTTGGAAAGCAGCAAGCCCCCCGGCCTCCTCGGCTTCCTTGCATAAATTTCCCCCTCGAGTATCTCGCACGCTCACCTCACCAGCAACCCACTCCGCTGTCCGCTATCCTCCACTCCGCTCCAGCACTCCACCGTCACGACCCGCACGAGGAATCCTCCAGATCCATGGCGCGCGTCGTGCGTGCGTCCACGGCTCCGCCGCCGACGAGGGTGAGGAGCGCGGCGCGCGGGCATCTCGCGCTGGCCGCCGACGCCGTGGTCTGCTTCTACCACGCCGCGCTTATGGTGGGCGCCGCCGCCGCCGCCGCCGTCATCGCGACGCGCCGGGCCTGCGACAAGGACTCCCGCGCCGCGGCTGTCGCGGAGTTCAACTTCGTGGCGTCCATCAGCGCGATGACCCTGCTCCACCTCGCCTCCCTGCTGCTGTACCCCTGGTCGTCCCGTCGTGGGATCTTCGCGACGACGACCGATTACGGAGAGCCCCTGGTGCGCATCTCACCCACACCCTTTCCATCAATCGACTAACCCTAATTGATTGCTCCAGTGGTTTCTCCGTTACCATTCCTCGGCCTTGGGTGTGTGAATTTTGTGGTTCTGCGTGATCATGGCAGATCGGTGGGGGTGGAGACGACGCCACGGGTCCCGCGACGCAGCGACGCCGCCCTGA
Source organism: Cenchrus americanus (assembly GCA_947561735.1). NCBI lineage: Eukaryota > Viridiplantae > Streptophyta > Magnoliopsida > Poales > Poaceae > Cenchrus > Cenchrus americanus. The sequence goes on along the minus strand of OX387239.1, from coordinate 83,243,050 downwards.
TGGGAGCACCGGCGGCGGTGGACGCGGTCGTCGGGATGCGCGGCATATTGCATTCTCTGGAATCTCTGGATGCATCTTGCTTATTTCGTGTGTGTTGCTGATCCCGAGTCTGGTGATGCTCGTGCTTGTCCCGGCCAAGGGGTCCTGGATGGAGTGGGTTGCCTCCATGCTTTGTGACACTGGAATTGTCCTTCAGTGTGTTATGTACTGCTTCGTCAAATTTCCTGCAGTTCTGGCCGAACTGAGGGCTACCTGTGCGAATCTGAAGCGTGGAACGACCGGATTACGTTGACCCATGAATCATCCAAGGTGCGCGTTTGTTCGTCTCTCTGATATCGTTAGCAGCTTATCGATCTGAACATTACTCTTTAGTATCTTCTGCTTACTATATATCGCTTGATGTGTTGGCAGCCCTGTTGCTAAAATTGCTGTTAATTGGAGCTTTGTGTGATGGAATGTATTTAGACTTGTTCCATGTTTCTGGTGCTGAAATTCAGCTGTGTAGATCTGTTCTTGTGCTAACTTGGCAGTATCTTGAGCTATAAACGATTTTCTCTGTTACAGTATTTTAGTTTTGCTATTCAGTGTGTTTTCTATCCAATGAAATGTGGAGTGTGAAAGTCCCACCAGGAAACTTAGTTCACCTGACGACTTGTTGTAGGGCCCTCATACTGATGGGATTATGTATGAACCATAGAGTGCAAACTGTCTAAGCTTTACTTTCTCTGCTTTATGACTTCATCCTGGTGGTTTTATTGTGCATATAGCTTAATTCTTTTAGTTTTCAATTTAAGAAAAAGTTATGAAAATTTTGAGCCTAGTCTTGCGAATCATATATCTATTTGAACTGCTTAGCTCTTAGGAACAAAAAGTTGCTTTGTTAGGTGAGATTTGTTGAATTGAGACTCAAGCGTTAATTATAAGTCTTCCTGGCCTGTACAAGTTTCTATATGCCTATTTCATGTGTGATATATCTAAAGCAGTTATACAATATTATGGTCTCAAGCAAATCACGTGATGGCCAATAACTGAATCCTACATTTGATTTTAGCTCGTCGTCTTTTTGAGAATGCAAAAGCTGTTTATTACTATGTGGTGAACTGGTGATTTCCAAACTCTATACTCTGCTTAAAATGTTCTCTAGATTATATTTGTTTATTAGTTAATGACTATAGTGAGGGCTTCCAATGCAGTAATTTGATTACTCGTGGGTAGTAATCATCTTCCTTGTCAGTGACTTTCGCCTCATTGCATTCTGCAGTCTCTCCACCTCTGTAAACAGCTTATATATCCTGGTTCTTTCAACCAGTGAGGAATTATGGTTCCAAAATTAACTGAAACGGTAGCGTTGAGTTAATGCAATTTCCGCAACTAAGGCGATCTTAGCTTGGACTATATTTGCTGTAGGGTGGAGTTGTATTTTGTTGTATCGATATCACTTGGTGTTTATAGGTGACTGAAGAATTTTTGGATTTATTCTGTACCTGAGAACACTCAGTTTTTAACCCTTTTTGATCAATGAATTTCCCTAATGTTTTTATAGCTGAAACAATAGCGAGTCCCTACTGTGTCATTATATTATTTCCTAAAACTAAGTTGCATGGTACATCATCCGAGTTGGTGCTGTTTTCTTATATATATTTCCATGACATATTGACTTTAGCTTAAACTGAGGTGTTGTTTGCCATCATATGTGTTGCTGTTCTTGTGTTCCTTAACTTTGCCTTCGACCATTTCCCTTTATCAAATTTGATTGTCTGAGCTTCAACAGAAAAAATAAAATGGTCATAGACTTGATATAATTGTAGAAGCACTAGGTTCATCCATGTATGGGGAACTCTGTGGCATCACGATGAAGTGACGGGCATATATATTTCATATTTCCCAGAAGCTCCATCTTCTCTGGCATTACTTCATTTTAATGTACAGTCAGTTGGTATTTTTTTTACAGTATGATTTTTTAATCATTATATAGGTTGCCTAAATAACCAGGCCAGTTCCTGTTCCATTGCTACCGATTTGAGTAATTGAGTAAATAAGAGGTTTTTGTTTACTTGGTGCAAGATTTGGACTTCAGTTTTGTCAATGACTGTAGAACCCAAATCACAGCATTTTTATTTGACTCTAGAACTCTAGAGTAGTCTAGATTTGCTACAATCCATGTGTGCCTGACATTTTCCTTGTTTGAATTTCAGGTCTGTTGTGAGTACCATTTTGCTGGTGTAGAAGAGCTCTGTTTGTCTTCCGTGTCAGTGAAATGTTGATTACTGCAACCGGCCACAAGTAACTGGAGCTGCAAGCTGTGGTAACTGCTACATGCTACCATAGTTTCTTCAGCTGGAAATAAACCATTATATTGTGGATGTGTCATAATCTATGATGTAAGAAGGTGAAATATCACCTTTGTTAGTTATATGTACTGCACTTCGTCAGCACTCTGCTATGCTGTACGTAGTAGCCGGTGCATATATACAAGTGTGTGGATTATGCTAAGAATACTGTACATGCATGGTCACTCAGTTTGAGATTACAGTCTCTTTATGGATCGAGATCTGTTGCGTTGCCCGTTGCATAGTTGTAATTCGGATGCATGCAGACAGCTTAAGTGGTTTTACAACGAGATTGTGAGAGCGAAATAAGAGCTGGGCGTGATGTGTTGTGGCCAGTGGCAACACCCGGTCGATCACAGGGAGCCACTGGAGTTGGAGCTTGGAATGCTGCTCGTGTTGTGACGGACCAAGAATGACAGGGGAGACCATCATGGCGTTTGGCGTATATGTGCTTCCTAGCACAAAATACAACATGTGTTTATCAACCTGCATCTAGTCTTGAGCTGAAAAGAATCTTTGCCCAAATTTGCACTCTGTGCTATCGATCTTTTAGCCATTATGTTCTCTTTTTACTTAATATATATAGATGTGCAGCCCTCCTGCGTGTTCGAGAAAAATAATGTTCTCTTTTCCAACTAGCCTTATACCGTTATTGCTGTCATTCCAAGGCAATTTCTTTATCTGCTTGGCATTGCCTAACCTTATTAGTGAGCTTCCTTTTCTTTTTCTTCTTGAATGTAAATACATCCTTTTGTTTTATCACTTCTGGCTCCATGCATAGGTGGACGCATGATTTGGACCATAGGTATTTAAAATTCCAAATGGTAAAAAATTAATAACTTAAAGTACAGTTTCATACCACATAATTAAGTTGCAACATCATTGATTAATAAATTTGATCATAACTTGAAATTGTCCAACTACTTAATGGTCAACATATGAAAGGGCAACATGTGGAATAAATAGAGGATAAAATAGCAAAAGGTAACCTTAATGCATTGAAAATAAGTGATAATGTTTTAATCCTTAGCTTGCGGGAAGAATTCCTCTTACAATAAATGTGACCAAGCAACCATTCAAATATTTCTACCCCATCTTTGAGGACCATGTGTGGTTCGAGGACCGGTGGATGGTCGCTTCCTTGTGTGACGAGTGATTGACAACGTTGTGTGGACTGATTATTGGCTAAGTATTGCAGGTGCAGGTTGCGGCTTGACTTGTGTTGGTGCAGGTGAAAAACAAGCGCGAAAGGTCGTTGTCGGTGAGGCCTCCAGGTGTGGAGAAGACAAGTAGGCTTCGTTCGAGGGATCCGGTGGCCAGCGGGGTCGAGTGCGGGCCGCATGGCGGCATGAACAGCAAGATGAAGTCGTGGACGGTTTATTGGTAGAGCCTCAAAACCAAGGTCGAGCCGGGACTACGTGGGAGCCAAGTCATGAGTGAGATTGGCGGAGGCTACACCGAGTTCGCGGGGTTTGCAGTGGTTCACCAGAAAACCACTGGGTTACTCGGTTGAGCCACAAAACCGAGGCCGAAGACTCGACAAGGAGGTGCGGCCACCCAAGCCGGTTCAACCGCCCAGGAGGGGCGGTCAGACCGCCTGGGCCGGTCTAACCGCCCAAGGGGGGCGGTCTGACCGTCATGGTCGCTGGCGCCGAGATGCTTCGAAGCGGAGGACACGCGTCGGGATCGCAAGGCTTGTGTCGAGACTAAGCAGGTTGCGGTCGCCGGGCATCCGTCCGATGAAGAAAATCTGAAGACTTCCAAATTCGCCCTTGAGGGGCATGTATCCCTAGTTATTAGGTAAGGGTAGTTTAGTCTTTTGGGTGCCTCCATATATAATCTTTGAGGGGATGGATGGCAGCCAACTCTTGGAACCCTAGCTCATTTGTTTTTCCATTTTCGTTCTCTAATTCCCTAGTTTTTCCTAGGACTAGCTTGAGAGCTTCATGTGAGATCTAGAGAGAGGGATGGATGTTTGGGTGGCAAGCTAGACCTTGTACAAACCTTCATGGTATGTATAGATGGTTCGGCGTTGTTCCTCAAGGTGGTTTTCCCGTCCTTCTTTGTGTTGATTTTCAGAGCTCTTTGTTGGCGGTGTTTTGAGGACGATTTCTTGGGGTTTTTGGTGGGTGTCACGTATGAGGATCTTGTGCCTCTTTGGCTAAGTGACTTTGCCCCCAAATCTCTCTTGAATCGGACTCAATTTGGTGGTTTTTCGAGTTGGGCAAGTTCTTGACCTAGAGAAGTGATTTCTTCGATTCCTCTTGATTGTGAGTGATTCGGGTCGATTCCTTTGAGGTAGAGGTTGCCCAGGAGGTAACCCAACTATTCCCGAAGTTTTGCTGCAATCCGTGGAGTGATTCGGGAGATCGGGCGTGAGGAAGTTGAGGTTTGACCCGCGGGTTCGTTTTCTGGGAGAGGCGGTCTAACCGCCCGGAGAGGGCGGTCTAACCGCCCGGGTCTTCCAGGTCAAAGTTTTGTTTCGCTGGATTTTCCTCTGTGAGTTTGTTCGCCTTGATCAGAGGAGCATCTAGGTGAAATTTCGGGTCGTTCTCGTGCCGTTTGCTAGGAGTTCTTGTTTGGAGTTCGTTGCTGGGTACATGAGGTTAAACCGCCCCTGGTAGCCGGTCTAACCGCCCCTAGGCCCCTGGATGGAGTTTTGGTTTTCGCCAAGATTTTCTGGTAGCTAGCATGGCCTTGACCAGAAATCTTTGTTGGTGAAACCGTGGTGCGTTTTGGTGCTCGGAAGAGGTGTTCCGGAGGATTTCTTGGTTGCCTGGTGGAGGCGGTCTAACCTCCCTCCATACCCGGTCTAACCGCCCCCTCTGGACAGCCGGCTTTCGAGTAGTTTCCGCTGTCGTGGGTGCTTGTGTGTTGAGGTTGCTAGTAGTGTTTGTCCCTAGGACCAGTAGCACTCTAGTGGCTACGTGGTTTTGGCAAACGGAAGGTAGAAGTGTGGAGCTTGCGATTTTGGTGGTCCGACCGAGCGAGTTCGTCTTGTCGGAGTTTCAATCTCCTTCGAGAAGAATTTTTATCGGCTCCCATTCACTCCCCCCTCTCTGGTCGCCTAATCGGTCCTTCAAGTGGTATCAGAGCCGGTTCGGGTCTTTGTTGACTCTAACCAGTCTAAGATCCAAGGATGGCGTACCAGGAATGGGGTTCGGGTCCTCCACACTTCGATGGCAAGAACTACCAGATGTGGAGTAAGCGGATGGGTGCGTTTATCCGCGGAAAGGGTCAGATCCTTTGGGATGTCACGGTGGACACAAGCTATGTCCAATCGATGGACTTCCTCGCTCCAGGATCAAGGGATAGGTTCGACGCCAACAACAAGGCGGTCGACTACTTGTTTCGTGCTCTGTGTCAGCCTGAGTTCGATCGGGTGCACACCGAGCACTTGGCTTGTAGAATTTGGACGGTGCTGAAGGAGGCTCATGTTGGGAATGCCCAGGTTCGAGGCACGGATGTATGCGACCTACTGGAGAGAGTACGAGAACTTCACTCATCTCCCGGTGAGTCCATCGATACCTTATTTCAGAGGTTCACGGTGGTTGTGAACAACATGAGGGCCAATGTGGACGTGCTCCCGTATGATGATCATGATAGAGCTATCAAGCTCTTACACTCTTTGGATCGTACAATATGGGGTGGAAAGTTCGAGGCCATTGTTGAGTCGGAGAAGTATGACACTCTGATGGTGAACGAGCTGTTCTCGAAGCTCAAGTCAGCTGAGGTAGATAGGGGCATGACTGCCAAGCTCGAGGGTCCGACTGATTCCCATAGTCTTGCCCTCGTTGGTAGTTCGAAGGGAAATGCTAACACTAACCCATCCACCAGGATGTTCTCTTTGTCCTCTTTGATGTCTATGTCAGATGAGGAGTTCGATGTGCTTGGAGAGGATGAGCTGGCGCTCCTGACGAGGCAGTTCGAGAAGCTGCACGAGAACCGAGTGAACATGAGGAGGAACACGAGAACATGCTTCCAGTGCGGCAAGCCAGGACACTTCGTCGCCGACTGTCCGGAGAAGGTCGAGAACAAGGACGGCTACAAGCACAAGTCGAGGAAGGATGGCAAGTACCGGCCGAGGCACGATCACAAGAGCAAGTACAAGAACAAGCACAAGGACGAGCAACGATCGAAGAAGAAGGAGAGCCGAGGCAAGGCCCGAGCGATGGTTGGAGCGAGCGACGTCGACTCCAGTTCCATGTACTCCACCTCGAGCTCGAGTAGCAGTGAAGACGAAGGTGATCATCGCAAGGGAAAGAAGTCGTCCAAGAACCTGAGCGGGCTGAGCTGCTTCGCTAGAGACGGGCTCGCACCATGGCGCGAGCTGCGGCAGCAAGAAGAGCACACGGAGCGACTCGGACTCGAGTCCGATGACGAGGTGCGTGATGAGCTTCCCTTCTTGCGCCGGGGAGAATGAACGGCTTGGTACTTTGCTTGATAATCGTGATGACATGCTTAGAGAGGCAAAGAAAATGAGAAAAGAGCTTAGGGCTTCACTCGAGGATGCTAAGACTAGAGTGGGCCGAGCTAGAAACACGGGTGCTTGATAGCAAGCTTGAGATTGATTCCCTTAAGGCTAGTCCTGTTGTTTCTGATGAGGTTGATTGTGTTGATTGCTCCATCTTTCTTGTTGATCTTGCTTTGTTCAAAGAAAAGCATGCCTCCAAGTGTTAGGAACTAGATGTGCTTAGGGTTGAAGTGGCTGAGCTTAAATCTAGATCCGCTTTGCTAGGTGCTTGCACTTCTTGCCCTGTTCTGCATGCTAAAATTGATGAGATGCATGCTTACACTAGTTCTCTTGAGGCTAAATTGAAGGAACCCATGCCTACATCATGCTCTACCTGTGAAATGCATGCTTTAAAAATTTGGAACTTGCACATTATGTTGATCGTTTGCAGGATGAGAATGATGAGCTGAGAAAATTGATGGGTTGGTTGTCTGGTCATGAGCCTCAGTTGAGGATGATGATCGAGGCATTTAAGAGGCAGGATGGTGAGGGACTTGGGGCAAACAAGGTTGGTGAGGGAAGTGGAGAGAATATCCCAGAGCCACCAAAAACCCACCACAAAAATGATTTCCCTCCAAAACCCAACCATCTTAGGAACCGACTAGACACAACCCCAGCTCCACCCGTGTTTCCTACACCCACAAATGATCTCCAAAAGCCTATCAAGTTTGTGAGCACTTCGGGGAAAGTGTTCTTTGGGAAAGAAAGTGAGAAGGCTAGTGAGGAGAAACCGGTGGAGAAGGTGAGTGGAGAGAAATCAAGTGAGCAACCCCAATCCAAGCCTAAACCTAAACTTGTGAGGTTCCATTGTGGCTATTGTGAGAAAGAGGGTCACAAGGATGAGTTTTGCTTCAAGAGGAAGCGGGAAGAGAGGATGGCTAAGGAGTGGGCGAACAAGGATAGGTACAACCCTTCCCATGGTATACCTAAGCCTCGTATGCCACTGCCCAGGGGTAAAGCTATGGTGAGAAGTGTTCCCGCATGGGGAGATGGGAGTTCCCGCACCCGAGGAGCTGTTCTGGAGAGGGCGGTCAGACCGTCCTGGCTTGGCGGTCGGACCCGGCCCCCGCCCGAGAGGGGGCGGTTAGACCGGCCCGGCTAGGCGGTTCAACCCCCCGCACTCGGGGCGGAGTGGTTTTCGAGGTGGTGAGTCGAGAGGTTTCGGTTCGGGAGGTGGTGTTGCTGGTGGTTGGTCGGGAGAGTCGGCGGGTGGTCGGTTGCTAGGCATTCTCCCCCTCGAGTTCACTACGGGGATGGGAGGAGTCGTAGCTTTGAGAAGGAGAGGAGTGACGGTCTACGGGTCGTCTTTCGTGGTTTTGGTCCTCCTCCAGGAAGCGAGGGCTAGTTTCCTCGGAGTGGTTACCGAGATGGTGTTCGTGGTGGTAGTTTTGGTAGGAAAGATGGCTTGATGTGTGCTAACCCCACTTTCGAGCAAATGGCTCGTCACTGGTTTTACTCTTTTGGTACTAACCCTTGATCTTTGAGTCGTTTGTTCGCTCACGTGCTCGTTTTTGAATTTCAGGTGGGAGACTTGAAGAACATTTGGTTGATTGACTCCGGTTGCTCGAGGCATATGACCGGAGACAGGGGGTGGTTCTCAAGTCTCGTCCCGGTGGTGATGAAGAGGCACATCACTTTTGGGGACAATGGGCGTGTGCTTTCAGAAGGTGAGATTAAGGTGAGTGACAAGATCACTCTGAGGCGTGTTGCTCTTGTTCAATCGCTGGGGTACAATTTGCTTTCTGTGTCCCAGCTGTTGGATGAGGGTTTTGAGGTGTTGTTTCGGCCAGGTGGTTCTAGGATTTTGGACTCTCGAGGGGACCTTGTTTGTATGGTCGTTCCCGAGGGTCAAGTGTTTCGTGCTGATTTTTCTTAGTCTTCGGGTGTGGAGCGTTGTTTCTTGGCTGGTTTTTCGAGTGAGTTGTGGAAGTGGCATAGGAAGTTGGGTCACTTGAGCTTTGAACTTTTGTCTCGCTTGAGTAAACTCAATTTGGTCCGAGGATTGCCACGGTTGAGGCTTGATAAAGAGTTGGTTTGTGCGTCGTGTAGGCATGCCAAGATGGTAGCCTCTTCTCACCCGCCTCTCACCGATGTGATGACTGAGCATCCATGCGAGCTGCTCCATATGGACCTTGTTGGCCTAGCTCGTGTGCGATCTGCGGGTGGGAAGTGGTATGTCCTTGTTGTGGTGGACGACTACTCTCGGTATGCGTGGGTGTTCTTTCTCGAGGAAAAGGGGGAGACGTTTGGTTTTGTTCGAGATCTAGTCTTGAGGTTGAGGAACGAGAGGCACGGAGATGCCATACGAGCTATCCGCAGTGATAATGGCTCAGAATTCAGAAACTCTCATTTTGAAACCTTTTGTCATGACTTGGGTCTTGAGCACCAGTTTTCGAGTCCGTATACGCCTCCCCAGAATGGTGTTGTGGAAAGGAAGAATAGGACCTTGTGCGAGATGGCTCGGACAATGCTTGATGAGCATAGGACTCCGAGGAGGTATTGGGCTAAGGCGGTGAATACCGCGTGCTATGTGTCGAACAGGATCTACCTCAGAGTGCACAAGAAGAAAACATGCTATGAGTTGATGCATGGCCGCACACCTAAGGTGAGTCACTTCCATGTCTTTGGTTGCAAGTGTTTCATTCTGAAGAAAGGCAGGAAGTTGGATAAGTTTGAGGCTAGGTCTGTCGATGGTATTTTCTTTGGTTATGCATCTCATTCTAGAGCATATCGTGTGCTCAATCTTGAAACTAACCAAATCGTGGAGACTTGCGAGGTAACCTTCGACGAGACAGAGCCACGTAGTCAGCTTGTCTTTGAGTGTGCAGGTGATGATGAGCTTGGCAAGGAGATCTTTCAGGAGGAGGAGCATGAACATGGAGACGATGAAGATGGCGGTGCGGTGCCCCCGGCTGAACATGTACCCACTGCTTCGACTACGGTGATGGACGAACCTTCTACTACACCTACAATGACAAATCAAGAACGAGGAGAAGCTGATGTTGAGGGGGAGGTGGCATCGAGGCGAGAACCTCCCTGGCAAGTAAAAGTGGATCACCCAGCTTCAAGGATCATCGGCGACGTGAATGAACGCACTACACGGTCAAGGGTTCGAAACAACTCCCATTTCGCTCATGCTGCATTTGTTGCTACTTTTGAGCCCAAAGACATTGGACACGCACTATCTGATCACAATTGGGTTAATTCGATGCATGAAGAGTTGGAGAACTTTGAGAGGAATCAGGTGTGGGAGTTGGTTGACCCTCCCCCAGGGTGTAAGCCGATTGGTACAAAGTGGGTGTGGAAGAACAAAGAGGGAGAGAAAGGTGAGGTTGTGAGGAACAAGTCGAGGCTTATTGCTCAGGGGTTCAGTTAGAAGGAGGGGATTGACTACGAGGAGACCTTTGCTCCCGTAGCCTATTTGGAGGCGATTAGGATCCTTCTAGCCTTTTCCGTGGCTAAAGGGTTCAAGTTGCACCAAATGGATGTGAATAGTGCTTTTCTGAACGGTGTGTTGGAGGAAGAAGTGTATGTGAGGCAACCTCCGGGGTTTGAGAGTGAGAAGTACCCCCACTGGGTGTACAAATTGAGGAAGGCGCTGTATGGGTTGAAGCAGACACCTAGAGCTTGGTATGGTAGGTTGAAGGGCTTCTTGTTTGAGAGAGGTTTTGAGATGGGGAAGGTCGACCAGACCTTGTTTTTGCTGAGGCAGGGCAGAGATATCCTGATTGTGCAGGTGTACGTGGATGATATTGTATTTGATGGCTTGTCTAACTCTATTGTTGCAAGGTTTGCAGAGGATATGAGCAGGGAATTTGAGATGAGCATGATGGGCGAGTTGCAGTTCTTCCTCGGGCTACAAATCAAACAATCAAAGAAAGGAACATTTGTGCACCAAGCTAAGTACACCAAGGACATTGTGCGGAAGTTCAAGATGGAGGATTCCAAGGCTATGACGACGCCGACGAGTACGACTACGGCTCTTGATGCGGACGAGTAAGTTGAACAAGTGGACCAAAAGGAGTACCAGAGCATGATCGGGTCACTCCTCTACTTGACGGCGACGAGGCCGGACATCCAGTTCTCAGTATGTCTGTGCGCTCGTTTCAAGCGTCTCCGAGGACTTCGCATCGGCAAGCAGTGAAGCGAATTTTTAGGTACTTGCGTCACACTCCCGGCTTCGGCCTTTGGTACTCTGCGTCCTCTTCTTTGGCGCTTCATGGTTTTTCAGACGCGGATTTTGCCGGGTGTCGGTTGGATAGGAAGTCCACTTCTGAGACTTGCCAGTTTTTGGGTTCTTCTTTGGTGTCTTGGTCTTCCCGCAAACAATCGAGTGTTGCTCAATCCACTACCGAGGCCGAGTATGTTGCCGATGCTAGTTGTTGCTCTCAGCTCCTTTGGATTTCATACACCATGAGTGACTTTGGTGAGGAGTATACCCATGTCCCACTTCAATGTGATAGCACCAGTGCCATAAGCGTTGCAAAAAACCCAGTGCTCCATTCCAAAACCAAGCACATAGAAGTGAGGTATCATTTTCTGAGAGACAACGTAGAGAAAGGAAAGATAGCTTTGATCCATGTACCCACACATGACCAACTAGCCGATATTTTCACCAAACCCCTAGATCAAGAAACTTTCACTCGTTTGCGGGGGGAACTTGGTGTGTGTTTGATTTCTTGAGTTGGGTGTGTGGGAGCTCCTTTGTAGCATATGTATAGTTTCCTTTGTGCATTTCTTGCATTTGGCATGGCATATGTAACATGATGTATAGGCATCCTTGTATCTTAGATTGCATGCATTTTGTATCATATGCATTGGATAGGAAAAGTTTCTCCTATATACATTGTTCACCATGGGGTGTTGTATGTCTTTGTAAGCTTGTTTGGTATGATATGGTTAGTATGGCTTAGCTCTTGATGATCTTGATGAATAATCCATGGTCGATGGCTATGTTTTTTGGAAAATGTCACATATATGCTATCTCATGTGTAAATGCCTTTATATGATCTTGACATGTTTTAGTGGCTTTGCTATGCTTAATTTGTGGTCGGATAGCTAGTTTATTGATCATATGGGGCCAAAGGCTCATTTGCCATCATGAATGTTTAGCCCTCTTGCTTTATCTTGTGGAGGGGCATAAGTTCCTTTTTGTCGCAAAGACATTTCATGTACCAATTATGAATCTGAAAATGAAATGAAAAATGCTTGGACAATATGCTCCCATGTCATTTGTGCTGAAATTATTTCGCTTTGGGTGCTAAACCGTTGCATGATGCCTACCAATGAGAAGCCTCATACATAGAAGTAGGCACATGGCTCGGTGGCTTTGACATGACATGAGGTGCTTGTGGGTGTTTGTGATGGTCTTATGATTAGAATGGTTGTCCTAGCATGAAGTTTGTGTGGCTTTGCCATTTTGACATGTTTTGCTCATGTTTAGGTTTATTCTTATGAGAGAGTAACTTTTCGCAAAATTACTCAAATCCTTTTTAGCCTTTTTTTTGAGGAAAATACCGTGGGGGAGTTCCCCACGGCTTAGAAAAAGCTTAAATTAACCAAAGGAGTATATGTACAAGCAAGAAGCGAGAGGGAAAAAGGAGGGGAGGCTACCATTACATTAAGAGATACTCTCCAAAAACGAAATAAAAGAAGATCGCCTATCACTCTTCACTCTCACGATGTGAAGAAAACCCCGAGCCTTAAACTTCCTAACCCAAGTGGTAACGAAGCTAAACCATTATCAAAGATGACAGCATTTACGAGATTTCGGATCTCCCAACTTGCTATGACGAAGGCCTCCATGAAGAACTCTAGGGTAGACATCCGAAAAGCTTGAAGAACCCTTTCATCAATCGGTAGGTTCATGTTCCGGTCGATACCAAGTTTTGCCCAACAACCGAGAGCAAACACACAAGAAAAGAAAAGATGATCAATGTCTTCCTCCTCATTAGCAAGTACATAAGACGCAGCAAGCATTGGGTTGCACATTATAGTTCCTTCGTAAAAGCATAGTCCTTGTGTTCAAGCGATCCACCAGGACTAACCATATGAAGAATTTGATCCTGTTTATACACTTGGACCGCCGGATGAGCGTGAAGATCCGAGAAGAGCGAAAGTTCTCAAACACCATTCGATAATACCTTCTAGAGGTGTAATTTTGGTTTCCCCAAGAGAAAGACCAAGAATCGTGTTCAACTGGATTTAGTTCCACGAGAAAGCAACAAGCATATCAAGCTGTAGCAATTCCTCATGAGCTTCAATCGATAGAGGCAAGGCAAACAAGGTGTGTCTAGATCATCGGCTTGCGCAAAGTCTTGGACGAGAGATGGCGGTATTCCCGGCAAAAGAAAAAAGCCTTGGAAACTTATGAGCCAAAACTTCACCACACCACGGATCTTCCCGGAAAGTAACCGTAGTACCATTTCCCAAAACACAATAGGCAATCCCTCCGAAGAGGATATTTAGGCGCAAAACATCTTTCCACCAAAAGGAGCCAATATCCGAAGAAGCATGAGGAACTTTCCCAAGATAATATTTATTCCGGATTAAATGAACCCAAGGGATATCCATATGATTATAAAATTTGTTGAGTTGCTTGAGAAGCAAAGCCTCATTTTGTAATCTCGGATTAATTATACCCAGTCCTCCCTTGGATTTTGGCCTCTGCACCATAGACCAAGCAGCCAAGTTACCCCCTTCTTGTCCGGATGATTACCTCTCCACGAGACATTGCTTTCTCATTCTATCTATATTGTCAATTACTCCCACGAGCGACTTGATGGAGCACATGGTATAGGTCACCATTGAAGTAAGGACTGTGTTGATCATCTCAAGCCTACCGGTGTATGAAAGGAATATCGAACAAGCATTCGGTCTTCTCTCAACTCTATCCATTAGTGGAGTGAGATCTTTCATTCGAGGCTTGGTTGTACCCATTGGGAGACCCAAATAGGTAAAAGGCATGCTTGGCAATTTGACAACCAAAAGTTGTAGCTAGGTCCCGTATCTTAGTATCGGACACATTCGGGGGGACCATAGAAGACTTGTGGAAATTGACTCTCAAGCCCGTGGAATCGGCAAAAGTTTGTAGGAGTCCCTTAAGATGAAGTAGCCGTGCTCTATCACCGGTAGGATCAAGATAGTGTCATCTCGCATATTGCACAACCGGGGAAGTCATTGGCGACATGAGGGATTGGCAAGGACAAGTGATTGTTTCGTAGTGCATCATTGAAAACATACCGAAGTAACTCGGCGACGGAACAAATAACGGGGGGGAGAGAGGATCACCCCTGTCGAACTCCCCTTTTACATTTAAATTTCCTTCCGGGAGTACCATTTAGCGAGAATTGAAGAAGTGCCGGAAGAGAGAATAGCTCTAATCCATGACAACCATTTTGCGGGGAAAACCCAAAGCCTCCATCATGCTAAGAATGGCATTGTGTTCAACGGTATCAAAAGCTTTTGCAAAATCAAGCTTTAGAATGACAATCTCCCTCTTGCTTTGTTGACAACGATGGATATATTCAAAGCACCAAGCAATGCAGTTCTGAATGGATCTTGATTTTATGAAACCATATTGATTAGCATGGAGCAAATTTAAGATTACAGCCTGTAGCCTCTCTGCAAGAATCTTAGTGAGCAATTTGATACTACTGTTAAGGAGGGAAATAGGCCGAAAGTCATTTACAGTTTCAGGGTTATTCTTCTTTGGCACAAGGGTAATGAAGGATTCATTCAAGCAGTCTAAATTAATATTGCGAGTCAAAGAAATCCTGGCAAAGAATGTAAAAGTCCTTTTTGATGATCCCCCAACACTTCTTTAGAAATAAACCATTAAAACCATCCGGCCCCGGAGCTTTGTCAATGGGAACCATTTTGATGATATTATCAATCTCCTGTGGCAGAAAAGGTGCCACTAGACTGTCCAGATCTTGAGTAATGGAAACTAGTTGAGACAAATCAAAGAGCATATTCGGCTGTAAAGAAATTCCCATTCTATTCTTGTATTCCTGTAGAAGAAGAGCAGCTTTCCCTTCATGATCATGTACTTGATTACCAGTGTCATCTCTTAGGTAGGTGATGGAATTTTTCCTATGGGAGACTGTAGCCATAGCATGAAAGAACTTAGTACATTCATCCCCAAACCGTATTCTGTTGACAGTGAATCTCTTCCTCCAGTATAAGTTTTTATATCTCAGAAGCATTTGCAACTGTCTTTTAATAGTAAATCTCAGATTCCATTCTGTCAACAGAAGTTGTCTGCAATCCTCAAGAGAGTCTAGGAAAAAAATAACCTTGTTACAGTTCTTGATCAATGAGGAAAGCTGGGACAAACTTTTACTCCAGTTCTTCAATTTAAATCTTGTATTCTTTAATTTTCCTGCCAAAACACTAGCAGAAGAATTAGAATTCCTCACCGGTGCATCCCAAGCAGAAACCACAGCTTCTAAAAACCCTGGATGCTCTGGCCAAAAGTTCTCAAAGCGAAAAATGTTTGCCTTGGGGATGTCAGTAGCAATAGTAATCTTACAAGGAATATGATCTGAAGTAATTTTGGCCAAAGGAAGCACAAGTGTATTCGGATATTTAACTGTCCAATTCGCAGATGTGAAGAACCAATCCAATTGTTCTAGAAGCGGGTCCTGTTGCATATTGGACCAGGTAAAGGCTCTTCCTTTTAAAGGCAGCTCCAGCAAACCCAGGTGACCCAAAAGGTCGTTAGAAATTAGAGTATCCGATAGATTTCCTCCAGGCTTGTTTCTATCCTCCAGGGATCTGTAAAAATTAAAGTCACCAAGAAATAACCAGTTCTCCTCGTCATCAATAACATGAGAGCGCATCCGGTGAACAAAAGCGGATCTCTCGGGGTCATGGCATGGGCCATAAACCGTGGTGAGTTTCCACATCGCCGAGTTGAATTGGGAGGTGAAGGAAATTGTAAGACCAAAAGGTCGCTTATCTAAAGTCCTCCCGAGAAAATGAGCACTATTCCATATCACAAGGATTCCACCAGAAGCACCCAGGGAGGGAACAAAATCAAACTTATCATAGCGTCTCGGGGCAAATTTCCTTATAATATGCATATCAACACTTTGCAGTTTTGTTTCTTGTAAACAGATAATAGAGGAACCGCTCTCTTCGATTTTATTTCTAACAGCATCATGCTTGTCAGTGGCATTAAGACCCCGTATGTTCCAACACAAAATATTCCAATTTCTATTGTTCATTTGTAACCGAGGTAATACAAGAGGGGATTAGTACTACCGAGCATAATCCAACCACAGCCATGAAAGAATATGTAAAGGATGCCGGTAGAAAACCCGAGCCGGACAATAGAGACACGGCATAAAAAAGGCATAGGTCCAACGGACAAGCACGGTAGAGTCCGAAAGGCCCACAAGCACCACAAAGCAAAGACATAGTAGCTAAAACTACTAAAGTCCACCAAAAGAGAGATGGTCCGAGGCTAAACAGAGAAGCCGAGAAAGAAACAAAATAACACTTGGACAAAAGGAAATTAAGGCACAACATCCTGTCCATCATTTGTCTTCCTTGTCATAAGTTCATCGACCGTGAGCTCACTAGGAGACACATTGCGGAACAGCCCCCATTGTTGAAGAGTTTCAATTGGGACAAGGGCGGGGACAATTTCGAAGGCCTAGGAGGATTGTCCAAAAGGTGAAGTGCAAGACCGTCCAGACCTTCCTCTTCTTCCGGGAGTCTTGTCGAGCACCGAGAGTGCTTAAACCCTTCAAAGATATTGAGCCTATTGCTTCTCCTACACCCTTGTGTTACAAGAGGCTTCCTGCAGTTTCTTTTAGAGACAAGTCTTGGGAAGAGACAAAGCCCTCCTAGTTCGCCGAGAAACGAGATGAGGCCCCATCCCGAAGGGGTGCATCCAGGCAAACGTTCAAGAGATTGTTCGGCGAGAGACTTCCACCTCCATATCCGTGCTACTACCGCTTGGGTGTGCTCGAATGTCGCCGTGCCAAAAGGCCCAAAGATGCGGAAGAACGGGAATGCAAACTAGGAGGCTTCACGAGAACAATTGCAAGTGAATCATCCGTAGTGTGCTTGGACCGAGGTAGAACCGAGAGATGAGAGTTTGTATGAGTGAAGTATTGAAGGATCGGGAAATGCAAAGACCGGGGGAATATCGGGAATCGGCAGCTTCGAAAGGTCGTCATCTCAACTAACCGCAAAGTAGGATGTAGCATGCTCGCACCTCGCAGTCAACCGGAGAAGATGCATCGGACGAAGTGGAGGAAGAGGAACCTGCCTTGAACTTCCCGAGTTAGGACATCTTCTACATTCAGGCACAATGTCGGGACCATGAGCCCTCGGATACTCACCGTAGATCCCGATTGATCAAAAGAGACCGAATCTTCTTTGTTGAGCGGGTTCTTCCATAACCCGATCGACTTCATCCCGCCACTCATTCTCCTGCGTTGCTCATCATCGTGCCAAGCATCCCATCCGCCCAACCGATGATGGGGGTCGGGTTGAGCTGCGGTGATTTGTTGTTGGACGTCGACCATCCGTTGGTCATTTAAGCCAAAATCGCATGGACATGGTGACCGGCTCCATTGAGATCATCTTGCCACCCCCGTGCCCCGACAATATTACCGAGGCCGAACGGCCCCATTAACCGGGTGCGGATTACCATCCACCGGCACCGGGTCCTCATCTTGAGGAAAACCATCCGGAAAGTTGCCATTCGGAATAAAGACGAGCACCGCCCAGGATCTCCTTGCACCGCCAAGCATGGTGCCTTGAGAAACCACCAAGCTACAAGGGACACGATCGGGGGGATAGAATTAAGCGACGAGCAATCACTCTTGACTTGTTAGGTCCCTCAAACCATCTAATCAATACGCCAAAAGGGGCTACGGTACCGGATGAAGTCTTGAGTCCGATAATCCGGCGGAAAAGCCAAAAACATGATCCATGATTCTCGATATAGTTGCGGGTTCTAAAGTTGCGTGGAGCCTCATCATGCTTATGCACCGTCATGACCCACCGACCAAAATTAATTGGTGAAGCGTCCGGCAATTCTTCACGCCGAACGAGATTGGCAAACCGAAAAAGCCCCAAACCCAACGGAGATGGGAACGATGAAACCACATCAACGTGAAAGTTGTGCTCCAAGAACTCACCGACTTGCCGAAGGATACCGGGCACTTGACCTTGCTGCGGTTCGGCTCCAAGGAGATGATGGCGTCTTGTTCATGTCGACGAGGCGGCTCACCCCCCAAGGCGACGCGAGCTCGGGCGGGCGATGCCATCCATGCTCCACATGAAGCCCGGCCGGGGAGAAAGAGCATTGGGTTGCACGGGGAAGTTGGCCATGTCGTCGGGCTCAGGAGGGGGCGGAGGAGGTGGTGGCGGCGGTGGGGGGGAAGCAGAAGGCGGCGACGAGGAGTAGCGATCAGCACTGTAGCTTGGGGAAGATTGGAAACTTTCGGGATTGCTATTTCCTCGGGAGTCGTGGGAGGCAGAGAAGGAAACAGAGCGTGACCTTCCATCTTCCACGGGCTGAGCCGGGCACTTTCCTTTGGGGGCCCAAAAGACTTTAGGTTTAGCTCGAGTAAAACACCAACGCTGTTTATGCCCATACCCAAAACAAGCCCGACATCTCCACGGGCTTTGACAGGAAACAGCCCGATGGCCCACTGCGAGACATTTGCCACACGATGCAGATTTGGCCTTTGAATTTGAATTTTGATCGGGGGTGTCAACGCCCGAAGAACACGCCCGGATGCCGGATCCGATTGAAGGAGATCGGCTGAAATTCTTCCAAAAACGATCGAAAATTTAAGCGTAGTGGGAACCACAAGTGAACCAACCACAAACGATTTCACGAGAACGAAGTCGATGCAATGGAGGATCACAAGAAACGTCGGGAGCAAAGTGAACTCGGCGGCCACGAGACCTAGAAGAAAGCTTCTTTTGCCTCTTAGATTGCACATAATGCCATTCTTTCAATTGTTCCTCGCTCCCACAAAAATTTTTCTCTCTCCCAATGAGGAGCCCCATTATTCCACGAGAAAGAAATAGACATCAAAACGAGTCACCAATGAATCGTTTGAGGTTGTAGATCATAAAGCCCACCGCCCTGCGGGGATACCGAGAAACGAAAATGGCGATCGCTTTGGAATTGAACATGAAAACCAGCGGCCGACCCACCAAGGCATGATTGGAGCATCCAAGCAACCGAATCCTCCGTCAAACGAACCGTAAAGCGACGGAAAACAGCCAAGAGGAAGAAAGAGCCATTCGGAGAGGAGGAAGGGTGATGCACGGACTTGCGGTGACGTACCGAAGCACTTGATCTTGGAAAAGCTTCCCATGGTTGAAATCCAACTTGCCAATCGGATCCGAAGGCACCTCCATGAGAGAAAGATCCGGGAAGGGAGTCCAATCACCAATCACCGGCGGTAGATCGCCGGGGAGATGATCGGCGGGAGCCTACGAGGGTGGGGGGAGGAGTCGCCATCTTCTTAGCCTTGTCCAATGGTTGTGAAACTTGGTGATCATGTAGTTAAGGTCATTACGAACCTGTAGAATATCTAACTTGCTCATTTGAACTTGTGTAGCCTTTTGTGATGAATTTTGTATATTTGAGAAGCTATATGTTGAAACTTTTCGCATTTTGCCTTGATTCATGCATTGTCAACAAGGGGGAGAAATTTGTGCATGTTTTGGGCACCTGGGAGTGTTTGGAAGGTGTTCCAATTGGTTCGGGTAATTTTTGAGCAGTTTGGTGCAGGGCCGGTCTCATGGGGCGGTCTAACCGCTACCAGGCGGTCAGATGTGTGGTAGGCGGTCTAACCACCTGGGGTAGGCGGTCTAACCGCCCTGGGCAGAGTGAGCAGTTTTTTGCTTTTTGTTGTATTCCCGTGTTGCATTGCTGCATTGGTTCAGGGGGAGTTTGCATATGTGCAGGGGGAGCTCTTGTGTGAGTTTTTGGCTCGTGGCCTTGGGTGCTTTTGGTGGTTTTTGCTCTTTGCTTGAGCATGTTTTGTCTCGGATGTGTCGAGTCGTTGCCCTTGCCTAAGGGGTCCGAGACTTGTTCTTCTTCAAGTGAACTTGCTCTTTGCCTTTCTTTGGCTTTCGGTCACTTGTTGTAGTTTTTCTTTTAGTAGTTTCTTTTCTTTTCTTTTTTCTCTTTGGTTACAAATCATGTGTGTTGTCAATGCACTCATCAAGGGGGAGATTGAGGACCATGTGTGGTTCGAGAACCAGTGGATGGTCGCTTCCTTGTGTGATGAGTGATTGACAACGTTGTGTGGATTGATTCTTGGCTAACTATTGCAGGTGCAGGTTGCGGCTTGACTTGTGTTGGTGCAGGTGAAGAACAAGCGCGAAAGGTCGTTGCCAGTGAGGCCTCCAGGTGTGGAGAAGACAAGTAGGCTTCGTTCGAGGGACCCGGTGGCCAGCGGGGTCGAGTGCGGGCCGCATGGTGGCATGAACAGCAAGATGAAGTCGTGGACGGTTTCTTGGTAGAGCCTCAAAACCAAGGTCGAGCCGGGACTACGTGGGAGCCAAGTCATGAGTGAGATTGGCGGAGGTTACACCGAGTTCGCGGGGTTTGCAGTGGTTCACCAGAAAACCACTGGGTTACTCGGTTGAGCCACAAAACCGAGGCTGAAGACTCGATGAGGAGGTGCGGCCACCTAGGCCGGTTCAACCGCCCAGGAGGGGCGGTCAGACCGCCTGGGCCGGTCAGATTGCCCGGGCCGGTCTAACCGCCCAAGGGGGGCGGTCTGACCGCCCTGGTCGCTGGCGCCGAGATGCTTCGAAGAGGAGGACACGCGTCGGGATCGCAAGGCTTGCGTCGAGGCTAAGCAGGTTGCGGTCGCCGGGCATCCGTCCGATGAAGAAAATCTGAAGACTTCCAAATTCGCCCTTGAGGGGCATGTATCCCTAGTTATTAGGTAAGGGTAGTTTAGTCTTTTGGGTGCCTCCATATATACTCTTTGAGGGGATGGATGGCGGCCAACTCTTGGAACCCTAGCTCATTTGTTTTTCTATTTTCATTCTCTATTTTCCCTAGTTTTTCCTAGGACTAGCTTGAGAGCTTCATGTGAGATCTAGAGAGAGGGATGGATGTTTGGGTGGCAAGCTAGACCTTGTACGAACCTTCATGGTATGTATAGATGGTTCGGCGTTGTTCCTCAAGGTGGTTTTCCCGTCCTTCTTTGTGTTGATTTTCGGAGCTCTTTGTTGGCGGTGTTTTGAGGACGATTTCTTGGGGTTTTTGGTGGGTGTCACGTATGAGGATCTTGTGCCTCTTTGGCTGGTGACTTTGCCCCCAAATCTCTCTTGAATCAGACTCGATTTGGTGGTTTTTCGAGTTGGGCGAGTTCTTGACCTAGAGAAGCGATTTCTTCGATTCCTCTTGATTGTGAGCGATTCGGGTCGATTCCTTTGAGGTAGAGGTTGCCCAGGAGGTAACCCAGCTATTCCCGAAGTTTTGCTGCAATCCGTGGAGTGATTCGGGAGATCGGGCGCGAGGAAGTTGGGGTTTGACCCGCGGGTTCGTTTTCTGGGAGAGGCGGTCTAACCGCCTGGAGGGGGCGGTCTAACCACCCTGGGTCTTCCAGGTCAAAGTTTTGTTTCGCCGGATTTTCCTCTGTGAGTTTGTTCGCCTTGATCAGAGGAGCATCTGGGTGAAATTTCGGGTCGTTCTCGTGCCGTTTGCTAGGAGTTCTTGTTTGGAGTTCGTTGCTGGGTACAGGAGGTTAGACCGCCCTTGGTAGCCGGTCTAACCGCCCCTAGGCCCCTGGGTGGAGTTTTGGTTTTTGCCAAGATTTTCTGGTAGCTAGCATGGCCTTGACCAGAAATCTTTGTTGGTGAAATCGTGGTGCGTTTTGGTGCTCGGAAGAGGTGTTCCGGAGGATTTCTTGGTTGCCTGGTGGAGGCGGTCTAACCGCCCCCCATACCCGGTCTAACCGCCCCCTCTAGACAGCCAACTTTCGAGTAGTTTCCGCTGTCGTGGGTGCTTGTGTGTTGAGGTTGCTGGTAGTGTTTGTCCCTAGGACCAGTAGCACTCCAGTGGCTACGTGGTTTTGGCAAACGGAAGGTAGAAGTGCGGAGCGTGTGCTTTTGGGGTCCGACCGAGCGAGTTCGTCTTGTCGGAGTTTCAATCTCCTTCGAGAAGAATTTTTATCGGCTCCCATTCACTCCCCCCCTCTCTGGTCGCCTAATCAGTCCTTCAGTCTTGCATCTTCTCTTTTCTTTATCAATAAATTCATTATAGAAACCTTCTCAACACCATCAGTGGCAACAGAGAGAACAAGCACCAATTTGAGAAGTTTATAAACAATTTTGTAGCAAGAAACCTTTTCTTGTTTAACTAGCATCACAAGCAAGACAACTTTGCTAGGCTTCTCAAATTTTGAAGTTTTCATCATTTCTGACATCATTGATATAGTGGTGCAGCTGAAAAGGAAGTTGATTCGTTTCTTCAAATTCAAAGTCATGCGACTGGTTCACTTCTTCAAATTCAAAGTCATGTGGGTAGAAAACCTAGCAAGCTTAACCAAGTTTGCATCAATAAAAGCATAAAAGAAATTGGTGGGAATGAATGATCACATGCATCTAAGTAGCTCTACATGTTTACATCATCAAACCTATTATTAAGCTCTTGAACTTGCCTATCAATGATACCCAAAAACATATCAGAATGAAACTGGTGATAATTAATTGCACGTCTGTAGAAATGCTTTGATCTTTGCATAGGAATATACTTAATTCATGTCAACAACTTTAACATTACGCTTCTCACAAAAAGAAGCGACATTGGTAAGGAATTCTTGCCATCAAGAATCTTCTCTCAAAACATCCAGTTCTACATCTGTGAACTCTAAAAGGTCCATTGCATTTACAATATCTTGCTCCCTCTTTTGCAAAGCATTGCACAAGTCATTCGTGTATCCAAGTATTTCATTTATCAAGTGTAGCAGGAAAACAAACTCAAAGGACTTAAAAATATTGTGATCATAGTTTGAGCTCCATAGCCTCATCCCCTTTACTTTCATTCACAATCCTAATTAAAAAGAACTTTCCTGATTGAAAAATACAAGAACATAACATGCATTATAGTTCTGTAGTGAGGTCGATAGGGGCCTCCTCACTCCACCCGCAAGAGAAGGGGCTGGAGGGGATTTGGGTGCTTTCTTAGAATTGGTGCCCGAGTAGGGGGCCTGCTGGAGTGAGTTTTTTTACTCTCAGCCCCTATTTTTGGAGTAGGGGCTTGAGCTCTGCTGAAGTTTCTTTAAGCCTATCTCTTGATTCAAAGCTTACCTGATTTCAATTTCACCCCATTTCAATGATTAAATCATGTATTCAGCTCGAACAATGTGAAGCATGCAAATATTTTTACGATATATCCCAAGAACCAATCATAATTAATATTCTCCTTAGCAACTGCTACAAGTGTTGGTTGAAGTTGGTGGTCGAAGTAATGAACATATATAATAAGTAGAAGGGTCATCATCCATAATTAGTTAATTCAAACCAACAACATGATCATTCATATTGCTAGCTCCATCGTACCCTTGACAACGTACCTTGGATAGGGACAAATGATATTTGATAAGGAAGGACTCAATTGCTTCTTTAAAAGTCAATCATGTAGCATCTTCAACTTGGACAAGACTTAGAAACCACTCAACTAGCTCTCATGTTTTATTGACAAAATGCAAATGAAGAACAAATTGATTTTGTTTGTATCTGCATCACTTGACTCATCAGCAAGAATTGCAAAACATTCATTACAAAGTTCTTGTCTATGATAAATTTGGTTGTTTCTTGAGCACAAGAATGAATGAGCTCTTTTTGGATCATGTGGTCCAAGGGCGATTTCTCCAATGTGGGCTCCTGGACTCCCACCGGGCTGTGGTGTCGTTAGGGTTAGAACTGCCATTGGAATTAATTGAGGAGATGAGGAAAAGGAGCATTGAAAGTCAGCACTGCTATGTCCTCTGTGCTCTCGGAGAGGTGGCCATGCATGGGCAATAGTGGGGTAAGGAAGGAGCCGCCCAGGTAGGTGCCCAGGTGGACTTCTTTTTTTTGTTTGAATTCAATTTGAGCATGTCTATTTTTATTTTCTGATACATATACCTAGGATGCACTATATACAGTTTTTGCAAAAAATAATTGGTATCAAATTGAATGCCCTTGAATCAATGCGGACATGCCTCTCGTTTGTCTACATGGCATAGATTAAGTGAGCCATGAAAAGATGACTTTTGCATAAGATAAAAGGAAAACTTGACTGGTAGGGAAAAGATCAACCTTCGACTTGGAGCTCTTCCTAGCCTGGTGGCGAAAAGGTTCCAAAGGCTCATTGACTTGACATGGCGCATGGTGCCTAGGAATATGGAGCAGTAACTGACAAAGTGGTTACATATATAACACATAATAATCTATGAGTGGCTTCATTTAAATACAGTCCCATTTAATTCGCTCTTCCATGAATTCTTCGCTTTCAAATCCAGCCAATGCAATGTGTCACCTATATATAACCTTTAGTTGATAAAAACTATTAAGAAACAACTCTTTATGAGGTATAGTAAAAACTAAGAGACGGTTGCTGTCTAACTGTTCTACACAATTTTCACATTATTGTTTCGTCTAAAACAATTTTATGTATTGTATTCATCGAAGTCGTGTTAATTAAGAATAACAGGTTATATGTACCCCAATTATAGCACCATGAGCGCAAAAAGTACATAAAACCAAAAAGTACATCCAACCAAAATGCTCGTAAGACCACCCGCACCGACGACGTTACCGCGCGCCAGGCCGAGGAGCAGAGGAGCCCGCGCCGCCGCTGCAGCCTCGCCATGGAGCTCCGCCTGTCGCCGCCAGATCCTTCCTCCACGGTCGTCGGCCACAAGGGAGAGGGGGAGGGGGGAGGGGGGGTGGGCGGTGCGGAGAACAACCACCAGATATCCATTGTTGTCGCTGTGCGTGGAGGGAGGCTGCCGGTGGAGGAGGTTGGCCGGGCAGCGAGAGAGGTCGCCGACGGAGGAATCGAGGAGGGGTCGCCGCGGCGTGGAACTCCAGGAAGCCAGCACTCCGTTGTTGTCGCTGTGCACGAAGAAGCCGGGGGAGGAGGCAGCCGTCGCCGTGCCCCGCCTTGATCCACGCCGAGGAGGGACAGGAAGGAAGCCGGGAGGAGGACCCCTCTACTCGCTGAGCTCGGTCCGCCGTCGGCATTCGGGAGGAGGAGCAGGGATCCGTCGTCTCTGCTCCCCGCATCAGCGCCTCAACCTCTACTCCACCAGCCTCTGATCCGCACGCCGCCACCGGTGCGGGTGGAGAAGGGGCCGTGCTCAGATCTCTATGCCAGCCATGGCGCCCGCCGCGCTTCTCCTTCGTCGGCGGGCACGAGGAGGCACCGGCGAGCAGCATGAGGAGGTGTCGACGAGCAGCACGAGGAGGAGGGGCCGCCGTCATCGTCGAGCCGCTGCCCTCCAGGATTCCCACACCTTCCTCACCCTGCTCCTCCGCGACGGAGACGAAGCATAGGGGGCGCGGATGTTCGTGCTGGCGTAGTCGATCCTCCGCCCTGGCGAATCAGAGAGGTGAGCGTCACAAGGATGGAGGGGAGGGAGGGGGCGGCGCGCCTCGCCTGTGCTGCGCCAACGTCGGAGGGCCTGTTGCGGCGGAGCTCGGGCACGACAGGAACGTAGAGGAGCTCGGGCGGCGGGAGAGGGAGGGACGTCGGAGGTGGTGGACATGGGGGGGGGGGGGGGAGATTGGTGGAGAGAGGGAGAGCGAAGAAGACGAGATGGGTGGGTGGGAAGATAAAAGAGAAGAGGATGACGAGTGGGACCTATGTGGTGGTAGTTGGTATGAAGGAAGAATATGAAGGAAGATGGGTGCGGAAGAAAGTAGTATAAATGAGAGAATCTCGATTGTTGGGAGAGAATATTCTGTTTTGAGGAAGGATATAAAGTATCACTAGTGTGGATGGTCTAATGTTAACCCGAAAAAACTCATAAGTGCATCATCAAGAGCAACCATTTCATCTGTATGATTCTAATAATTGTGTTCTTTTTTATGTTTAGTATTGTTCAGTTTAGTTCTGAGTTTGCGGGGGTCATTTAACAAATTTCCTAACATGGCTTGTTAACCGGAATTACGAAATTTGAAGCGAAAATTTTGAAATCCAATTGAAAGGAGCATACAGAGTTCGGGCCTTTTCTCCGGTCAGCGCCTTTTCCTCGCCAACCCAACCCAGTCGCCGCTCCTCCACTCCACGTCTCCACCCTCGCAAGGAATCTTCTGGAGCAACGGGTTCGCGCTTCCATGGCGGACATCGAGGCGGCGGCGAGGGCCCCACCCCGGGCGCCGCCCCCGCCGGTTCCGGCGCCGGCGCCGAGGAGGCCCGCGGCCGCGGAGCTGAAGGCGGCGGTGGCTGACGGCGTCATCTACGGCTTCCTCGGCGTGATGTTCGCGGGCAGCGCTGCCAGCATCGCCCTGGTCGTCGCGCGCTACGCCGTCGTCGGTGGCTACCCCTACGCGCCGGCGGTGGTGGCCTTCGCGAGGGACGTGTTCCTGCGGGCGCTTGCCGCTGAGCTGCTCGTCTGCCCGCTCACCATCCTGCTGCTGCTCTTGCGCCTCGACAGACGGCCACCTGAGCCTCGCGAGTGGTTGGTTCTGGTGCGTGATTCCAAGTTTCCAACCCCGTTCCCTTCCTCCTTAAATTACATCTAGTGATTCCCCGTAATCATTTCGAGTTGTTGAATACGCGAATTTTGTGGTAATTGTTCCTCCCTGCTCGCGCAGATTGAGGGCGTATACGTCACCGTGCAGATACATGGTGCAGAGCACCCTGGAGCACGCGGCCGGCGTCAGCGCCCTGGCTATGGCTTCATACCGCTGCTGATCTTCGTCGTCTTCTCGATGGGCATGATGGTAGGCTTGCTGCTGCAAGAGCGGTACCCTGCAAAGAGGTGCTGTGTTGAGACCCTGATGGGGACTGCTGCCTTGATCAGTGACATTGGAATCTTTGCTTGCTCTGCCATTATCATCTGCGTCTTCATTCCGTATATGTTGGTCCAGCTGAGGAACATGCCAAGGTGAAATCGGTGTGTCCCAGTTGCATCAATCGTGCAAGGTACCCATGCAATTTTTGTCGTCCTACTTGTGATTTGTTGATGTGGATGTGATCATAGTCCTCTGTTTGTTTGGTGATCAATATCTCACTTACCCTGCATCATAGAAATTTGTAGTTCAGGCACACATTGAGCCAAAGGACATAGTGTATTGTCTTGTACATCATCTGTTTCTGTTCTAATGCTTAGCTCAGGTAGAAATTCGGTTATTTAGGCTGCTGTGAGTTCTAAGTTATTACTGGAATCTCCAAGTGAACAGCATGAGATAGTTTCTTATTTCATAAAATTGTCATGTACAACATGCCTCTAGGTGATGCAGATTTACAAATCATGTATTTTGCAGAGTTATTGTCTTAGAGTTAAGTATTTTTTGTACTAGCCTCAGTTATCTTTGTTATGGTCGGCAAGGTGTTCCACAGGCGCAACAAGACCCAAGGTGGCTAGGGTCGCAGGAACGTCGTATGCGCAGCTTGGCCGCTGGTTTAGCTCGGTTTGATGGGACTTCTTCAAGATAAGGTAGTCTCGGTTAGGAGTTAGCCGGTTGTTAGCTTAAAGATTTGGTTTAGCAGTTTGTTAGGTATATAGGCTATAAAGCCTGGACAATCAAGGAATAAAGAAACCAGCTGGAGATTGAATCATCTCCCCAGCGCCACCTCTCGTCCCCCCGCTGCCCTTGCGTGATCGACGCCGACGGCAGCACGGCGTCGTGTCCACGCCGACGCCGCGATCCTTCCCCGCGTCCTTCCGTTCACCACGAGTACTTCCTGCGAAGCCTGAACCAAGGGTCTAACAATCTTTCTGCTTGAGGAAATGATGCCGTTGCTGAGGTTAATTGTATTGATAGTTGAGACACCCCAATGGTTAGTTTCAAATATGTATGTCAAGAATGCTACAATAGATAGCTTGTCAGCAGCCTCCCTTTACTAAGAGTTAAAACCGTTCAAAGTTCGTCTGGGGTTTATCCTTTTGGTATTTTTCTTCCTGCATATATGTCGTCTCTGTTTGCAAGGCTACAAATGACTTATGTCATTCTGCAAAGGATAGTTTAATTTTGCTTACAGGCTCACATATGTTCCCATTTACTTATTCGGTTCAACATTTGATTCTTTAGATAGCTGCTAGTTGTTATGCTGTGATATTCCAAACTCAAATTCTGTTCTTTTGCGGATGTGTAAGATTGTATTGATCACTCAATACTTCCGCTGTGATCGCTTAAGATTGTACAATATTGTTGATCATTTGTACTGAGTGCTTCTTGGCCTTATTATTAGCTAGCGATCCTTCTTCGAGAGTTTATGTTACATTGGTAGAGTCCTATAAATCTTATTTTCTACTCACCAACCAGAGAGAGATTTTTGTCCAAAAGTAACTCATATAGACTATCCTGACTCATGTGGGATGGAATCGTTGTTAAGTTATATAATTTAGCACCTATTGGTGATCGGCTCTAAGGGGTTTGGTTGATGAGAGAATTTGAGATCCAATTCTATTTGATGTAAAGATTTGCTCTATTATGATACTATCAACCAATTGGAGAACATTTCTTGCACTCCCAACCAGTGCCATACTGTCATCCCAAAGATCCAACTGGTCGTTGATTTTTTTTTTGTTAGAATTGGCATAATTTTTGGACTTCATCATCAGCTGCTGTACCAAACATTGTTTGATTTCAATGTTTTCGTTAATAATAATGTTTTTCCGTCCAATCTGATTGTTATGTAGAATACAAACTTGAGATAAGAAATGTGAGGTTGGTGCATTTCACTCGTAGATAAAGTTGGCACCAACATGGTAATCTATGAAGTGATAGTAGCATTTCTTCTAGACTCCATTTGTTCGGATAGTGTGGCATGTTTATGTGCAAGAGCAACTGTCTATTTGTTGCAATATTCTGCTTTGATATAATGGGTAGCTGCCTCACTAGTCTACTCTGGTGCTTAATATGCTCATTGGATCAATCGGCGTGTGCTCTATGTTGTCCTGAAACCTGATGCTGTTGGTAAATGATGTGCTGAGTTTGGTAGCTGGTTGGGATTTCAGATTTGCCAATGAAGTAATTTTGCTCGACTACTTAATTATACTGCATCCTATGTTCCATTTCACGCTAGTCTTTGTTGATATATACTGTTAATCTGTTATGATGGATATCTTGCTGCCGCCTGCCCTACACTTGTGCTCTGTTTGCTATTATAGATGATTTCATTTTAAGGAAACTGACATTTACTGCTTGTTCTAATTCCAGGTAACTCGTGGCATTTCGCTGGAGTAGAGGAACTTCTTGTCTTGTCTCAGTGCAGAGTGAATTTATGCAACCTCAAGTGATTTGAACTACATAAGTTACGGTGTGATGATACATGAACCTTTCAGGACGTGTGCTGTTACTCCAGGTCGCGTAGCACAGTTTCCCGCCCGTTCAGAAATCGTTGTGGAAACGCCAGGGATATGCTAATTTTAACTTGTCACAGTTTTCAGTGTTGATGCTAAGGTTGGATATTCGTGCAATTATCACTGCTGTTATGCAGCCAGCAGTTCGGCACTCTCTGAATGATGCTATACAGCAGAATTCAAGCATGCATGTACTTCTGCTTAGGATGATATTCAGTATTCCATTACTTTCTGAAGTTGTATTCGCCTGTCGCTGGTACATGCATCGTGCGTGAGGTGTTGGTACCAGACGTTACGTTTATATAGTTCAAGAACGATTATTGAAAGTTTAGTTAACTAAGTTGCACGTACATTTGAGCCAACTCGTATTTCGTCGTGCGGCATTCTTGCTTGTTTGGTGTGGTGTTCGTTGCGGCCGGCGTTTGTTGAGTGTGATTGTGGAAATATACGCCCAATAATATACGTAACAAAGAAGCATCTTGATAAATAAACAAAAACAAAATCGGATACTTGGGTATGGGCATGTTGGGATGCGCTAACTCCTGCCAGGCAGTGGCGCGCCGGCAGCGGCTGGCACGCAGTGCTTGCGAACCTGCACACCAGCTCGTCGGTTCAAGCGGCTGCGATCGATTCACCGCCGAGCAGAGACGACGGCGGCAGCCGCCAGCCGCGTACTGCCTCCATCGTGGCATTCCCTCAGTCTGGTGGACCAGAACAGATGAGCGCTTCCTAGCTCCTCTACAGTCCTACACCCTTCCTCTGCTCTGCTTGCTCTGTGCTCTTGTGCCAGCTGGTGGCCGGGGCCGAGACGATCGACGACCATGGCGGCGCGCGGAGGCGCCGCCGCTGTACGCTGAGATCCCGGACAACCGCTTCTTCGACGTCGTGGGCGAGGGCTTCGTGCTCGGCGCGACCTCCGCAGCGGCAGCAGCTCGCCCGTCGGCGGCGTGGCCTTCGTGCGTGAACGCCCCGCGCATCGGCGGCTGGTTCGGCGCCTACTCCGCGCTGCTCTGCGCCGTGGAGGGGTCCGTGCCCCACGTGCGCGGGAAGGACGATCCCTGGAACACCGTCGCCGCCAGCGCCGCCGCGCTGGGCCTGATCGACTACCGACTACGTGCGCTTGGGCGGCTGCCGCGCCGCCGCGGTGTCGGCGCTCTTCGGCGCCGGGATCGCTGCCACGTTTGAAGGCGGCGATTGGGTGGCCGGCGAGTGGGACGCCCAGTTCGCCTCCCGCCCGACCACCAGCAGCCCAGCCCAGCCCCGCGGATGAATCCCTGGACTGCTGGTAGCACCGGCAGCAACCACCCCTGAGACTAGGGCACCCGCAATGGTGTAGTTAAGCTCTCTATAAGAGTGCCACGTAGGAGAGAGGGAGGAGAGAGAACGAGCTTACGCTACGGCTGGCGAGTGCCGATAGCACGCGCCCCGTGCTTCGCGGGGTCCACCACAAGCTCACCTCTGGCGCCGGCTTCGTGGCGTCGCCTGGGCAGAGAGGGGAGGGCGCCGGCAGATGCGGGCGTGCGGGCGGCGACGGTCGGCATGCTTGGGCGCAGAGGGGCACCATTGGTCATTGCGAGGCGGAGCGCCGGCGAGCCGCGGGGCCGGAGTGCTGGCCGGTTGAATGGTGTTGCCATAGTTGTCGATCGAGGAGGCCTGATCGCCGCCTCTTCATGAATGAAGCAGTAGAATACGAATTGAGGCATTTTCAGTTCTTGGGGGTGTCCGCCGTCTCTCCGGTTCGTCGCTGGAGCTCCGATCCTGCGATTCAGTTGTAGTCTCCCGAGTTTCAACGGAACTCCGATCCTGCAATTCAGTTGTAGTCTCCCGAGTTTCATCGCCGCTCATAGCGAGGAGGCGGAGCGCCGGCCGTCGGCAGCCAGCCCGAGCGGAGCCATGGAGCGCGGCGGCGAGGAAGGGAGCGCCTACCACTACTGTGCGATGGTCACAGCTGGAGGGAATTGGGGCTCGAGCGCTCGTCGGCGTGCGAACGGCGCACAAGCCGCAGTAGGCGCTGGGCAGAAGAACCTGGCTGGACGCCGGATGCAGAAGAAAGGATCGATGAATCAATAATTTTCTCTGACGTGGGTCCCACAAAACTTCGTTACTCGTGTCAAAAAGATGCATCATTAAACGGGTTGTCTACTGTACCATCTACAACTGAGGTGGATACGCTTGTAGAGAGCAAACCTTACTGTATCATTGCGGGTGCACTTAGCTAACAGTGGCTAGTCTCACCTAAGGTTGTATCAAAATCCTAAAGAGACTAAAATGTATTAAATGAGTATTAATTATCTCCCTCCCTCCTTTTTCTCCTTCTCCTGCCAATAGATGTGGCATGCTACAGATTTCTATGAGATTAAATGAAGAGGTAGAGCTAAAACAAAGTTTAGTAAGGTTTCCCTTACTTAAAAAATTATAGCCTCAAGATTAGTTTGAACCCCTCTTTATTAGTTAGGGGTTTAGCCCCTCTTTAGTCAGGAGATCAAATAGACTAATTTTAATCTAAATTTAGTCCCATAGATCAAGCACCCCTGATGTTTTTATTTTTCTCTTCCACCTCAAATATGCATGCATAGTAGTGCAAAAATAGTGAAATACCGTGTGTTATCAATTAAAAATTTCAGTATAACCGGCGGCGTGGTCAGTAAATCAAAGCACTCAAAATGCAATTTCGTATGAAAGCAACCGTGTGTCTCATCTACTACTACCGCCGAAAGAAAAACAAGAATTTAAAATCAGCTCTCTACTGTTCAAGTAATTACGTACGGTTGACTGACATCCACATGGACTAGGTCAATGAGTTGCTACCTCAATCTCCTGACACTTAGGGATGGATCCGAATACCAATTCGGATATCACTTTTTAGCCGTTCTTTTTTGCAGGGGCGAATCCAGCCGAAATGACCACCGGGGTCATCCAGTAAAAATAACGGGGTCAAACCTAATTATATTAGTGACGAACAGTAATTTTGTTAACAAATTACACAAAGTCATCGGGGTCAGCTGACCCCGATAATGTGGGCTAGATCCGCCCCTGCTTTTTTGATTTTAGCTAAATTAGGTATAATATTTTGTATCAAAAATTTATATTCTTATTCTTGACATTGTGCTTTGTTAAGATTCATACAAAATAAACCCCAAATGTGTGCTATATTTTAATCAAATAATGGAAAGAAATTCAGATATCTATTCGAATTCGGATACAGATATTTTTTCACCTTTTTCTCTATCGAAAGCAAATAATCCATAAAAAATTATAGCTATTTTTTATTTTTTCCCCAATAATTAGCTGGTTATAATGCATAAAAAATTAGCGCCAAATTTATTTTATTGTGATCTAAAAGTATCAATCTATTACACAATTCAGATGTTTTGGATCCATCCCTACTGACAATAATTAGGAGTATTAAATGTGGGTTAACGACTAAAAAATTCATTCTCAACCAATAACTTAATTTTCAAGATGAATCTAACGAGCCTAATTATGTTATGATTAGACAATATCGTGCTACAATAACTAATCTCTAACGACAGATTAATTAGACCTAAAAATTTCATTTCACAAATTGAAACGGGCCTGCCAACCTGTATCCTCAATGTTGATCTAGGTTACCGTCCATTTCAGCTCCATGGCATCAACCTGGCTCGGACACATTCTTCCACCCGCCAGTGCTACATGTCGCTTCAGCGACAGTTTCACCAACCATCACACCATTCCTACACCGTTCTCACCTCCACTCAGGTAGGTAGGTAAGGTATGTAACTCATTTTTTTTATTTTTGTACTTTCTTATTTATTTATTTATATTCGCATTTTTCGTTTCTCTTGTATATATTTGTTATTTTCCACTTCATATTTTTAACTTATTTTTAATTTATTTCATTTTTATGTATTCTTTTTCCTTCCATTTTTTCTTTTATGAATTTTACCTTCGTTCTTTTCAATTCTTTTCTTTTCTCGTGTTATTTCTCTTTCATATTATATCTTCTATAATTAAAATGTTTAATTTTTTTTGTTTCATTACTTCATTCTTTTCTTTAAGTGAATATTTGGTCCAGCTTAGTGAATTGTTTTTTCAACTTAGGTTGTTCCATCTCAGTGAATGTTTGTCCATTTTCATCAAATATTTGTTCATATTAAGTGAATATTGATGTTTGGTTTATGATTTGTAGTTTTTTAAAGTTTAAATCCATTTTGCAGGTGGATGATGTTAGCAATTTCTGTGCGACGTATACCTACAGAACAAACACTACAAATACTTTGTTCTGCTAGTTTGTAGAATTTGTTCCGGTAGTTCATATAATTTGTTCGGTACGTACAAATGTTTTGTTCTGGTAGTTTCTAGAATTTGTTCAACACATATACATATTTATTCTTATAGTTCACATAATTTGTTCAGTGCATACAAATATTTTGTTCTTATAGTTTGTAGAATTTGTTCGACACATATACATATTTTTTCCGACAGTTCATATGATTTATTCGGTACATACAAATGTTTTCTTCTGGTAGCGTAACACCCTAAAACTTTCCAATTTCAGGATGTTAATAGGAAGAATAATAAAACAACTATTCTCATAATTTAAAATTTTCCCAACATTTATTTTCTTTACAGGAAATTTAGTATAGGCCGCAAAAGATTTTATTGTTTTATGAATTAAATAAAATGAATGTGTGTTTGATGCATTCATATTCTTTTGCATGGTTTTTGGTTGATGTGTGGTTTTCAAAATCATAAAAAGTTCAAAGTCCTAAAACCCACCCCAAATCTTTTTTCTCCCTCTCTCAGCCAATACAAAACTCCGCGTCTTTTCTTTTCTCTCGGCCCAAATCTTATCCACATGGCCCAGCTTCTCCTCGTGGCTCAGTTCAGCCCACCAAGCGGCCCAACTCCATCCTTCCCTCTTTCATCCGCTGACAGATGGGGCCCACCTGTTAGGCCATTCTTCCACCTCCAACCGTCCGCCTCCCCCTGGCCATGCCGTGCGCCGTCATTTCCCCGACACCCGTCCCTCTTCTGCACCCCTTCCCCTTCTCTACTGAGAGTGTATCAATGTGCCAGCACATTCACGCAACCGCCTCACTCCCTTTCTCTCCCGAAACACCTCCACCACTACCCTGCCATTCATGGCGGTCTCCACCGAGCTCCACCGTTGTGCCGGCTCTTCTCCTCCCCTCTCCGCCTAATAAAAGGCGACCCCGAGCCCCTACACAACTCGCACCTCCTCTCCACACTCTCCTCACACACAACATAGTCGCTGCTTCAAGTCCGGAGCGTCGCCGCCCACTGGAGCTCCGCCAACGTCGATCTCCTTCCATGTCGCCTCTGCATCACTAAGGAGTCGTCCCAAGGCTTCACAGTGAGGTGAGGAAGCCACTCCTTCTTTCTTTTGCTCATAGCCGTATCGGTCCTGATCTGTCGGTGTTAGGATTAGTCCTGACACTAACTAGTGAATTACGTTGTGATGAGCCTCTCGATGGTTGGTGCAAATGACGACACAGGGACATAGGTTTATCCTGGTTCCAGCCACAGGGCCCTACGTCTAGCAGAGTGTGTGCGCACTGTATTGATTCGCACTAGTGGTGCTCGTAGAGGGTGGCTACAAGCAAGGCGAGAGAGGAGGTGAAGCCTCCAAGTCCCTGGTAGGATGATTGAAGCGAGTGTCAATATCGGGGATGCGGTGTGATGTTGCAGCAAAGCAAAGTGAGTGTGTTTGCGCGTTAACATGCCTGCAGCTGGGCGTCTGCCTCCACGTTTTATAGGCCAAGGGGAGGCAGCTACAAGCAGGCTACATAACGTCGTGTGTAGTGGCGGTATACTAGCGTATAGTACGTCGGGTGTGATGGTTGTCCTTGTGAATCTTTGCTTTTGGCTTGGTTTGATGGCGAATTCCGGCTTCCGCGGGCGCATGGCGACTCCTGTGCTTGTCGGGGAACGACGTCAAGGGGTGCCTTGACCGGCGACCGCGCTTGGTCATCATTCATACGCCAATCGAGGGTGTGCCCACGCCCGTTCGAGGGTCCTGCCATGGGGGAGAGCCCTGGTGGCATAGGCCTGTGCACCTAGTCGTTGCCCGTACACTTTTCGAGGGTGCCCCCATGCCCTTTTCGAAGGACGAGAGTAGGCGGCACAGTGCCATGGAATGGCGCCGGCCTGCCAGCACAGGGCCGCGTGGTACCTGCACAATGCCAGGGATGGCTGTACAATGACAGGGGTTAGTCGCACAGTGACAGGGTCAGAACCCCAAGCGGTGTCAGCGGTGCGGCATGGGAGAGGATTTACCTTTTGACTATGGAGCATGCGACGGACTTGGGCATTTAATGCTCTTGTCGGGTGGAATGGGTGGGGCACCGTCGGTCGAGGGCTGGTCCCTCGAGGGAGGCAGAAGTTTATCTGAGGGGTGTGGGACTCTCGAGCGAGGCGGAGATCGACTGGCTCGAGGACGGTCGGGACCCTCGAGCGAGGTGGAGGTCGGCTCGAGGGCGGCCGGGGCCCTCGAGCGGGGTGGAGATTGGGAGCGTGGGTGAGAGCCCTCGATGGATGGGCCCGAGCGGTTGCTGGGTCGTGGCAGGGCTTGGGCCTCGTGTGCGTTTGTCCCTTGTTAGCCCGTGGGGGCTTTTAGGAGTAGTTTGCGTTTTGAGAGGGTGATTTTCCCCTTAGTTAGGGGACCCCTTATGACCATCCCCGACATCATCATAGAAGCTCGTTGGGGTTGACCATGTCCCGCAGTCTACTCTGCTGGCTGTAGTTGAGGACCAGAGCGTCCGAGGACCGGTGGATGGTCGCTCCTTGGTGTGATGAGTGATTGACAATGTGGTGTGGACTGACTCTTGGACGAGTATTGCAGGTGCAGGTTGCGGCTTGATTTGCGTTGGTGCAGGTGAAGAGTGAGTGCGAAAGGTCTTAGCCTTGTGGGGCATCTGAGGAGTGGAGAGACAAGTAGGCTCAGCTTGATGGACCCGGTGGCCGAACGAGATCAAGTGCAGTCCGCATGGTGGCAAGAAAATCAAGATGAAGTCGTGGACAGGAGCTGATGCAAGGTAGCGGCTCACGACTGGAGTCTACATGCATGGTTTGCGGCTGTTCACCACAAAACCGTTGGGTTACTTGGTTGAACCACAAAAACAAGACCAGAGGCTCGGTGGGCGGAGACGGGATCCGGGCGTGCCCAGAAGCTTTGATGTCGGGGGACACGTGGTGGGATCGCAGGGCTTGCGTCGGGAGGATGCAAATTGCGGTGAAGGCGTGGCCGCCCGATGAAGAGGAGTGCTACTTGACCATCTTGCCCCTGAGGGGTGTGTATCTTCTTTTATGTTCTAGGGGTAGCTTGGTCATTTGCCCAACCCGGAGAGACTTTATGTATATAGCTCTAGGGTTTCAGGGCAACTCATCCATCCGGACTGCTTCTCATTTTCCCTGCTCTTTAGGCTAGATTTTCGTCATGGTTTTGTAGAGATTCTGACCTCTGAGTGTATGGAAGCATTCATGGTTGCGTTGATTTTTTTCTCTTAGCTCGAGTAATTTTTGTGTCTTTTTCAAGTCCTTTTGTTAGATTTTCGTGCGCAACTTGTTCCTTCGATTATGAGGCATTTGTGTTCAGTTTTGTTTGTGGTGACTATGGATAGATGCCTTGTGCATCTTTGTGCTTGATCTTGACTCCTCAAACGCCGGATTTGGCCTCCGATTCGAGGATTTCGGTTGAAACGTAGTTTTTTGGTTGAGCTCAGTAGAATCTTGATTCCACTCATCTTATTGGATTTGAGGCTCCACATTCGTAGGTATAGCATCTCCTAGAGGCACTTTACCTTTCCCTACGGTTTGGCAGCAATCCCTTGGTTGATTCGGGAGACCAGGCAAAGGGAAGGGGGGTTTGACCTTGAGTAGCTTGGGCTCGGGCTGCTCTGTTCGCAACTGGCGGACAATCCGCCTGGTAGGCGCGAACGGTCCACGAAGCTCAGTGTTCGTCCAGTTCGTCACTTATTCGTGCGAGTCTTGGTTAGATACATCGAGTCTTTTGGTTTCGGTTCCAAGAGGTTTGGCGGACGCTCCACAAGTACGGTACGGATGGTCCGTTTTTTGTGGTGTGCTACTGGAGGTTCGAGAGCTATTTTCGGATGGTCCGCCTTGAGCTTGTAGACGGTCCACCCAGGTCCCACTGACAATCTGCTCCCTCCCTGCAGACAGTCCGCCCAGGCCACTGCAGATTGCTTGAGTCCTTTGCTTCTTGTGTTGTGCTTCTGCTTTCGATTGGTTTCAAACTTGTTCTTAGGGTTGGTAGGTCCGTTGCGACTACGTGACCTTGGCAAGTTCGTGTGAGAACCCTTGCTTGTGATTTTGGGACATATTCGAGTTCGACTCTTAGGAGAAGAATTTTTATCGGCTCCTATTCACTCCCCCTCTCTGGTTGTCTAATCGGTCCTTCAGTAGTGCTTCCACCACCACCTAATCCTCCCTCCCAACCCTCTAGTTCTGTCCACAAGCTTCTCCTCTAGCTGTAGTAGAAAACCTCACCCAAAACCGAGCTCGGGAGCTCAATTTCGAGCATCTTCGGCAAGTCCCGCTGATCGCTGGCACCGGGCGCTGTCGATCCGCCACCGCCCGCTCTACCGGAGCCGCGCCAGCCACTTGATCTAGCTTGGATGGCTCAGATCGAGCCCTAACCTTTAGTCAACCCAACTGTAACAGTCGACCTGCGCCTGCTGCTGGTCTTTTCCGAAAAGAACCCTACTGTTCCAGTTTTCACAACCATACCCTTCCACAAGTGAAAACCTTTCAGTTAAGTCTTGTTATCCCCGTTTAGGCCCTTAGGCTTTCTAGTTTTTTCCCCTCCTACCATCCTTAGCAGCCTGTTTTAGACTGAAGGCCCTAGGTTTTTTTGTAAGTTTAGGTTTAGGCCCTTAGTTCCTTCAAGTTAAGCCCCTGGTAGTTAGTTTCTCTCGCGGTTTAGCTTTTGCGGCCTTGTTTAACCCATAGATCTCACGTTTTAGCTTTGTTTCAATTGTTTCAAGTTGCGTTAGGTTCATATAGACTCAAAGTACGTGTTAGGAGCAATGTTGAACATGTTTTGTGTTTTATAATACCTTAAATATTTAAATATGATTAAATACTTATATACATGCTTTTCTAAATAAATCTAATTAGAGTTCAACACATGTTTTCATAAACAAGTTAATTTGATTAATACTTATTTAAATAATTATTTCAATTAAAATATAATTAGAGATGTACCTCAGTTTTCATAATCAAACATAAATTAATTAATGTATATTGAATTTGCTTTCTAAAAAAAGCAACATAGGTTTTATCTCATTCCTATTTAGATGTTAATTTGACTAATATTAATAGAAATGTGTTTTTTTAAATATAATTTAATTAGCTCAACTCGAAATATGAACATATACGTTTATATGCTTCACATGCTTCTTTCTAAACTTAAATATTTAATTTGCATAAATCATACTTCAATATTTAGAAATAAAATTGGACTAAGTTCACATCGCCTTTTACATATAAATATAACTTGCTTAATTTTAAATAGGGCATTTCTCTAATATAACCTATGCACATTACTTTATTCAATTAAAATATATCAGGCACATAGCCTTGTGTGATATAATCCAAATCCCTCGATAGTTCGAGCGTTTCTTGCATTTGCATTCTTAGAACCAAACCCTTTCCATGTCCGCTCTTTTAAGCCTTTGTTGATTAGTGTATTGTTCTTAGTCGTTCTTGTTTGTTTGCTACGCATGTTTGTGCATGATGTTTGCTTCAAGTAGAAGATCAAGCTACTGACCGGAAGTCCTGAAGTTTTAAGAGTGTCAGTGTTTTAGACCGGCAAACCCACCAAGGGGTTACCTGAGGTGGTTGAATGTGGCCTCGCCGAGATCAGGAACTCGAAGGAGAGACACATTGATGAGTCCGGCCCAGGTGGGATTGGATTTATGGTAAACCCGATGCACCGATTACACAGTTTGTCCTCGGCGCCCGAATTTTGATGCAAACTTAGCATCGTCCTTCGACGCACCCCTCAGAGAAAGGCCCAATCGCCCCAAAAGACTAGTCCATTAGGGAAAGGGTGGCTTTCCCTTTTAAGGTGGCTTCCTCCTCCCAAGCTAAGCAAGGTGGGATAATGAGGCTCACACGGTCGCCGCCCGACTACAACTGGGCCACATGGCCCATTTATGTTGCGTCTTTGCCAATGGGTAATAGTGGAGGAAGATGTCCTCATCATTCTCCCCTTCTTAACATGGGCCCAGCTCTGATACCAACTGATGAGTCCGGCCCAGGTGGGATTGGATTTATGGTAAGCCCGATGCACTGATTACGCAGTTTGGCCTCGGCGCCCGAATTTTGATGCAAACTTAGCACCGTCCTTCGATGCACCCCTCAGGGAAAGGCCCAATCACCCCAAAAGAATAGTCCATTAGGGGAAGGGTGGCTCTGCCCTTTAAGGTGGATTCCTCCTCCCAAGCTAAGCAAGGTGGGATAATGAGGCTCACACGGTCGCCGCCCGACTACAACTGGGCCACATGGCCCATTTATGTTGCGTCTTTGCCAACGGGTAATGGTGGAGGAAGATGTCGTCATCACACGTGGCACACAATTTAGATAGGTTCGAGCTGCAATGTGCGTAATACCCTACGTCCTGTATGCTGCGTAGCTCTTGATTGATGGGGTGTTGTTTCAAGATCGCTAGAAGGGGTCGCAACCCCACCTTATTTATCACAGGAGGCAGGGTAGGCAGGGTTACAAGTCGGTTTAGGTAGAGGAGTCCTAGCCGTACACGAGTAGGAGTAGTTTACACTAGTTTGTACATGATAAGCTTTCATATCTGAGTACTACTTCTACATTGCCTTGTAGTCCACACTGTCTTGACCAATGGCCCACAAGTCTAGTAGCGAGGGCCCATGTAGTAGTCGGGCTGGGCCTAGGGATGTCCGTACGACAAGCCCCCGATTACTTTGTAGTTGAGTGAGATGGCTTCGAGTAGTCTTGATGGCCTCCGCAAGTAGTTACGTTGTACAAGCTCATCTTGTGGTAAGCATATGAACAATTCATGTTTTTGCTCTGTAGTTAATTTCATGAACCATTTTTCAACGCTAGCACTTTAATTATGTCTGTTTTTGAAACATATTTAGAGGTAGAATTATGTTGCTGAAGGAGAAGAGATAAGTCCACTTGATTATTTCAAGTCCTTCCAGTGCAGCAAGAATGGCTTCACCGCTCTAGTACAGGCAGCCATTGTAAGTACTTGTCTGCTTTTGCATTCTTCTTTGCAATAATATTAGAAATATGTGTGAGTATTTTTTAAACCTTTCAATTTATTTCCTTTTTTAGGCTTGCATGGCACAAATTGTCGCAGATCCTCAAGGCAGCCAACCAGGAAAGGCTGCTGAAGCAGTGGTAGAAGTTGTCCAATTTAGGACTTTTCGGGAGGTTGGTGGTGTTAACACCAAAAATTGGTACAGGAAGGAGGCTGATTCGTGGACCAAACTTGGTAACAAATTCCGTTCGGTAGGGAAAGGTTTCTTCAGAAGATTCAACAGAAATACCTGCGGTCGGCAGTTTGCTTCCGTTCGACAAAAGGACTGTTTGCGCTGGATTTGCGGGATCGCGTGGTGACGTGGCCCGAACAGAAGGAAGGGATGAATGGATAGGCATTCGCACTTGGGAATTAAATTAGGTATCAAATATTGTGCTCGTAGTGCACCAGGAGTCGTGCTAGGACAGGGTACAAATACGAACCCTGGGTGTATGTCCTCGAGTCCTCTAGTCGTGTCGTCGAGTCCTTCGAGAGGGTTCCTCGATCCGTCGACCTCCATAAGTACCGGCAACCTTGTATCATGTCTAGTATCATGCGGTGGATTTAGATCGTGATGCAAGTAGTCTTGTTACCATGCTTAGTATCATGCGGTGGATTTAAGCTTGGTTCAAGAAGGCTTCTTGTTAGATCATGAGCCATGCGGTAGGCTAAGATCTAGCTTGGAGCTAGTTATCGGCTCTATTAGATTTGTCAAGATCTAATAGATTCATTAAGTTATCACGTGTTGCTTTGAGTTTTTACTTTATGTTTAAATTCATGTAACACCCTTTTGCCCAATTTAGATTGGTTTGAATCAGCTTTATCTCGTTTGGTGATCTTTACGTTACACGTTCATATCTTTGGCTTGATACGGCATGTGGATCACATGTTCTTTAATAGCCGAACCTGAATCAATCTAAGTTGTCACGTGTTGTGGGTTCAAGCTTGCTAATCTTGTGTGAATCTTGAAAGAACCGGGTATCATGTGGTAGATGCAGGTTTTTGGGTTGTTTTAGAGCTAATCATCCGGTGGATTTAGATTTCGATTCAATCTGATAGATTTATCATCCTTGGCAATGTTTGTTCCTTCTTCATGGATTCCGATTCGGCTGTACAGTTGTATTCGGTTATGCTTTCCCGAGTAAAATGTGCTCATAAGTTTGCTTTAAATAATGCGTGCTTTTAGCCTTCCATATTTAGATTGAATCATGCGGTGGATTGATCTCTTTGTGGTTGGTGGTGTGATTTCAAACAAGTTGTATCATGCAGTGGATTAACTTGATTGGTTTCATGCCTGACGGGTTTTGAAGGACCTAGACATGCGGTAGACTAGTGCTTTTGGCCTATGCATGCTTGTTTACTTCATATTTATGAATATGCTTTACTTTATTTATTTTTATTCATTGTTTATCATCAAAAATCGGTCGTGATCATGCACATGCAGCGTTATTTAAACAAAGACCGACCTTTTGTCATGCTCACGTCATCCATTCGGCTATGCTCTGTTTTATATTCTAGCGACCCCAAATGATTTTCAAATCCATTGGCAGATAGCTTCTCATAGCTATATATCACTTTACATGGCTTTTAGCCACAAATATGGAACTGTCTGGTACCACTCGAGAAGTTCCAAGCTTTGGTATTTAACTGTGTTATCCTTTGTTAATTTTAGGAAAATTGACTGGCACGCTTTGGAATCTGTTCACGTGTTAAGCCAGCTTCGTTCGACTTGCTGTGTGCTTGGCGCAGGGTGCGGATTTTGCGTCAACACACTTTTTGGCACGCCTGGTGGGACCTTCTAGTTGAATCAAGATGCCTGAAATTGGCGACATTATGGACGTCACCATTGATGACCTATCTCCAGAACAACAAGCGCAGCTGAAGGACGCCATTGACCAATTCCAGATGAAGTGCTTGATGTCGTTCGGCAAGAACAGAAGTGGCGTCCCATACCTTAAATCTAAAATGCCCAGGGTTTTGTTGCCAGGGGAACCTGATTCCACTTCTTTTCAAGAGAAACAAGAGGATCTGAATGCTTTTCGGGAGACTACAAAAGCTGTGATGGGTAAGCATCATACAGCTTTCTTGAACATGTTCAAGCAGATGATGATCGGCGTATTCGGCCCAGGCATGGAAAAGGTGTTTAGTCGAGTATCCCCTCACACATCCTCTACAGAAGTCGGAGAAACCAGTTCTGCTCAACCAACAGGAGCTCAACCGCCACTGCAGAGCCAGCCGATCTAGCCTCCTCCACAAAGCGTTGGGAGTCAGCCGATCTAACCTCCTCTACAAAGCATGGGGAGTCAGCCAGTCCAGCCGCCTCTACAAAGCAATAGAGGTCAACCAGTTCAACAGCCGAACCCGTATCAACCTACATATGGGGACTTGGCGTTCGGTTCGTCTGGGATGCCGCCTAACTCTACTTACAAGATAGCCCCGGCCAATAGCAGGTTGCAGAAAAATATGTATGGTGGGGGATATCATGAGGTTATGGATTATGGTGCTATAGATGCTCTCCCAAATCCTGGGTATGGTACAGCTACAGGAATGCAAGACGATGATATTCTGGTACAAAAAATGGCTGATCTGATGCAGAATCAATTCGGCCTTAAACCTAAAATGCAAGAACCAGCTTATACGCCTCCTTTTCCAGAGTGGTACTACAGGGTGATCTTGCCACCCAGGGTAA
The DNA here is from genome assembly GCA_947561735.1 of Cenchrus americanus. NCBI lineage: Eukaryota > Viridiplantae > Streptophyta > Magnoliopsida > Poales > Poaceae > Cenchrus > Cenchrus americanus. The sequence goes on along the minus strand of OX387239.1, from coordinate 83,199,696 downwards.
AGCCTCCTACGGAATTCACAAAGTTCTCTGGGCAGGACGATACAAGCACTGTAGAGCATATTGCCTGATATCCAATGCAGCTTGGATAAGCTTCAGCTGATGAGGCATTCAGGGTTAGATATTTCCCTCTGTCATTAACAGGCTCAACATTCCAATGGTTTACTTCTTTGCCTCCTCAGTTAATCAGCACATGGAAGGATCTGGAGCAAAAGTTCCATGCCCATTACTTTAGTGGTAGCACTGAGAAGAAGCTGATTGATCTGGCTACCTTGAAACAGAGGCTCAATGAAACGCCTCTGGAATTCCTCAGAAGATTCAGGGAGGTCAAGGGCATGTGCTTCTCCTTGACTCTACCGGATGATCAGCTGGCTGACATGGCTGTTGCTGGGATGTTGCCAGCTATTCGGGAGAAGTTGTTTGGCATGAAATTTGACAACCTTGGTCAGTTGTCTCAGAAGCTGTCATTGATGAGTAATCAGGCCTACGGGTTCAAGAAGGATACCAGATTTGCCAAGCACCATGACATAGCTGATATCTACAACCAGTTCCTCGAGAAGGCTGACCAGGCGGAAGACTTTGATGATGATGAGGAAGTGGCCGCAGCTGAGATTATGTGGGGCGGAGCCTTTGACTGTAAACCAGTGGTGGATAAAGCAAACCAAGGGCACGTACGACTTTGATGTCACCAAAGCTGACAAGCTTTTCGAGTTCTTGGTGAAGGAAGGCCGAATCAAGTTGCCTGAAGGGCATTCTATGCTTCGGCCCGATGGAGTTAAAGAGAAACGTTACTGTGGTTTTCATGATAGAAACTCTCACTCCATCAATGATTGCAGGGTCTTCAGGATGAGGATCCAAAAGGCTATCCAGGAGGAGCATTTGAATTTTGATAATAAGATGAAACTGGATGGCCACCCTTTCCCTCAAAACATGGTTGGCTTTTCTGTCAATATGGTGACTGCTGAGGAGAAGGGGAAAGTGAAGGTCCTGACTTCGGCCAGAGCAAAATAGGATGGATCAGTAGATCCTACACGACAAGTGACGGTGGAGCAAGTCCACAGAGAAGCTCCCCGCATCCTCAAGAGCCAGGTTGAAGTTGGGGAATCATCCAGGTCCAAGCCCAGGGTTACCACACGCATTCTCCTTAACAAGTGGCAACGTCAGCAGGAAAAGGAACACTACCAAAAGCTGAGATATGAAGAGGAGAGGCGCAGGTTTGAAGAAGAGGCACGCAGGAAAGAACTAGAAGAGCACGCGCGGGAGCAAGAGCGTGCACACTGGGGATGCACATTCTTTAGGCACTGCTGGAACGAAGGCTTGAAGCTCCCCACATTGAAGAATTGCCCTGAGTGCAGTGATAAGTACTCTAAATACAGGCAGGAAACTGTCAATCGCCGATCCGTCCATGAGAGAATTGGAAGGATGCATTCTAACGGTCAGCGTCTAAAAATAAATGAGGTCATTGATCACCCAAGGAAAAGGCAAGCTAACCAAAGATGGGTTGATCAAGAAGAAGAGGAACGCAAGTACATCTGGCAAGAAGGACAGTGGTGCCCGCCTGCCTTGAGGAAAAGCCAAAAGAGAAGGGTTCAACGCTTGAGGAACCGAGAATTGAAGCGAAAGGGAATCCGGAAAAAGCAAGTGTGGCGCCCAAAAGACAAGCCTGAAGGATCGGGTCGTTCGGCTCCAGCATGCATGGTATACTTTTTGCCGAATGAGTTCATGGCTCCCGCTAACCAAGTTGTGCGGAGAGGAAACATCTCCGGATATCAATGAGGATGAGCAGCTTGGGGGATTAATGGCGCAACTGGTATTGGCTAAGCAGGCCACCTTTGACAAACCGGCCAGGAATCGACACATGAGGCCGTTGTATTTGAAGGGATACGTCAATGGCAAGCCATTGACCAAGATGTTTGTTGATGGCGGGGCTGCGGTCAACGTGATGCCGTACACCACCTTCAGGAAGCTTGGCATGGGCCCCAGAGATTTGACGCCGACAAGCATAATTCTGAATGATTTTGCTGGAAATCCTTCAGATACCAAGGGCTGCGTGCACGTGAACTTGATGATCGGGTCCAAAACTTTGCTCACAACCTTCTTTGTCATTGAGGGCAAGGGAGCTTACAGCTTGCTGCTTGGATGGGACTGGATCCATGCCAATTGCTGCATCCCATCTACCATGCATCAACAGCTTGTTCAGTGGGTAGATGATGACATTGAAGTGGTCCAAGCAGATGATTCAGTGAGCGTGGCAAACGTCGAACCAGCTTTCTGGGAATATCAAGGCATCGATTGCTTCTCAGGAAAAGACTGGGGTGAAGGTCCTGTTGAACCTGTCAGCAGTGACCAACAGCCGATTCAAGCAGTCGGCTCTTATAGTAACTTTTAGATGGATAATCCAGTTGATGGGACTGATGGAAAGTTAGGGCGTGGATTCATGTCGGCTGACAAATTAGAAGAGATTGATATTGGGGATGGTGACAAGCCAAGGCCGACATTTATCAGTGCTAACTTGGAGTCAGGTTTCAGAGAGGAGCTAATCAAGCTGTTAAAAGAATATAAAGATTGCTTCGCTTGGGATTATTCGGAGATGCCTGGTTTAGATCGTTCTATTGTTGAGCATCGGTTGCCAATCAAGCCTGGTTTTAGACCTTATAAGCAACCTCCCCGAAAAATCTACAAGGATGAAGTATTGGCCGATGTGAAAAAAGGAAGTTGAGAGATTACTTTATGCAAATTTCATTCGGCCGTGCAGATATGCGGAGTGGATCTCAAACATCGTCCCCGTTTACAAGAAAAATGGGAAGATGAGGGTTTGCATAGATTTCAGAGATTTGAACAGAGCTACTCCCATGGATGGATACCCAATGCCTGTTGCTGATTTATTGGTCGATGCTGCTGTTGGACATAAGGTTATCAGTTTTATGGATGGTAATGCAGGGTACAACCAAATATTTATGGCGATAGAAGACATATCGAAGACAGCCTTCAGATGTCCTAGTCATATAGGCCTGTTTGAGTGGATAGTCATGACATTTGGGTTGAAAATGCCGGTGCAATTTATCAACGAGCCATGAATTATATCTTTCATGAGTTGATCGGCAAAATTGTTGAAATTTATATTGATGATATCGTGATCAAATCTTTGAATCATGACTCACACTTGGAGGATGTAAAGAGAACTCTGGAGTGCACCCGAAAGCATGGATTGAAGATGAATCCAAACAAGTGTGCCTTTGGAGTATCGGCTGGAGAATTCTTGGGATTGGTACATGAAGGAGGGATTGAAGTTGGCAAAAAAGCATGAAAGCTATCGATGAAGTTGTTCCTCCAACCAATCTCAAGGAGTTGCAATCACTGCTTGGCAAGATCAATTTTGTGAGAAGGTTTATTTCAAATTTGTCACAAAAGGTTTTGCCCTTTTCTCCGTTGTTGAAGCTCAAGAAGGACCAAAAATTTGTATGGGGTGACGAACAACAAAAGGCTTTTGATGAAATCAAGCGATACATGAAGGAACCACCAGTGCTGGTGCCTCCACAGTTGAACAAGCCTTTTAAGTTGTACGTGGCGGCCGATACCCAAACATTGGATCGACCCTTATACAAGAGTTTGAAGGAAAGGAGCGGGTAGTAGCGTACCTTAGCCGAAAATTACTTGATCTTGAGACCAGGTATTCGGCTGCAGAGAAGCTGTGCTTATGTGTGTACTACTCGTGTACAAAGTTTCAGCACTACTTTTTGAATGCCGAATGCGTTGTATATTCAAAATTTGATGTAATAAAACATATGTTATCTATGCCAATTTTGAATGGAAGGATTGGCAAGTGGGTTTTGGCCTTATCTGAGTTTGAGCTGAAGTTTGAATCGGCAAAAGCCATTAAAGGTCAGATTATTGCCGACTTCATTACTGAGCATCGTGATCCGTCAATTGATTTGCTTTAAATTACCCCCTGGGCATTGTTCTTTGATGGATCATCATGTGGAAAAGGTGGTGGAGTTGGGATTTTGTTGATTTCACCCAGAGGTGAGATGTTCGAGTTTGCTATCCCTATTTAGCCTACTGTCACAAACAATCAAGCGGAGTACGAGGCATTGCTTAGAGGGCTTCAATATTTGAAAGAAGCCGGGTCTATTTCAGTTAAATTTATGGATATTCAGAGCTGGTTATAAAGCAATTGAACGGCCAATATGAATGTAAAAGTGATGCCCTGAGGAGTTACTACAAAGAGTGCAGGGAAATCTTGAAAAGTTTCAGTTAGTAATTCTACAGCATATTCCTAGAGAACACAATGAGGAGGCAAACAGATTGGCTCAAAGTGCTTCAGGTTATAAAGAGAATCGAGGAGCGTTTGCCATGGAGGTGTGTGCTTTCGGGAGCGATCTAGCTGAGGACGATTGGAGAGAAGAGATTGTTGAATATCTAGAGAATCCGTCCCGAAAGGTTTATAGGAAGCTCAGGTATAAAGCTATGAAATTTGTTCTTCTGGATGGACGTTTGTTTTACAAATCATTAGATGGGGTGTTGCTGCAATGCCTGGGTTCAGAGGAAGCAAAGAAAATGATGAGTGAGGTGCATGATGGGCTATGTGGAGCACATCAATCGGCCTATCGTATGAAATGGGTTATTAGGCAAGCTGGATGTTTTTGGCCGACGATGTTGGAGGATTGCTTTGAGTATTACAAGGGATGCCAAGATTGTCAGAAATTTGGAAATATTCAAAGGGTTCCAGCATCAGCACTGAATCCAATTATCAAGCCATGGCCATTCAGAGGCTGGGGTATAGATTTGATTGGCCAGATAAACCCACCATGTAGCAAGGGGCATAAGTTTGTGCTTTTAGCAACAAATTACTTCACCAAATGGATTGAGGAAATTCCACTGAAGAAAGTAACATCAGAAAACATGATTGAGTTTGTTAAAGAACACATCATCTACAGGTTTGGAATTCCTCAAACAATTACAACTGATCAAGGAGCTCAGTTTGTATCCTTGGAGTTGAGGGAGTTTGCTGAAAACATGGGAATCAAATTGTTTAATTCTTCTCCTTATTATGCCCAAGCTAATGGTCAGGCAGAGGTTTCTAACAAGATCATGATCAAGCTTATACAAAAGAAAATCTATCAGAAGCCAAAAAGGTGGCATTCGGTACTCAATGAGGCTTTATGGGCTTACTGAATGGCTCCTCATGGAGCTACAAAGACTTCTCCTTATGAGTTGGTTTATGGGCATCATGCTATTTTGCCTTGGGAAATACAATCAGATTCTAGGAGAGTGGTTTTGCAAAAGGACTTAAGCTCCAAAGATTATAGCGGCTTAATGATGGATGAGTTAGAAGATTTGCATATGATTTGTCTTAGAGCCTTGGAAAACATTGAAAAGAACAAGCTGCGAGTTGCTAAATATTACAACAAGAAAGTAAAGGTCAGGCAATTTGCAGAAGGAGATTTGGTTTGGAAAGCGTTACTGCCGATTGGAACTAAATATAGTGCGTTCGGCAAATGGTCCCCGAATTGGGAAGGACCTTTTCGGGTAGTCAGATGTGTGCCTGGTAATGCTTACATGTTAAAAACTTTACTAGGAGAGGAATTTTCTGCTGCAATAAATGGAAGATATTTGAAGATCAGGAGTGCTAGGATTACAAACATCTGATGGACAGAAACAGCCGGCGTTCAGGAAAGAAGCCGCCTTTAGAACAAAAAAAATACTAACAGGAAATGGCCAATACTGATGTGTATTGCCCTTAGCACAAAGATATTACACATTATAGATGTTTCTTGCAGGCTTTTATTTGACAATCTAGTTACTCAAGATTACAAGGGGGTGGGAAGCAGAAGTCCTGGAGGAAGAAGCGAAAGTATGCTTCATTCATCTTTCTTGTTTTGCTTCTTCAACTCCTCCCTCTTCAACTGTTCCAGGACCACCGTGACGGCAACTTGGAAGCTTCGGGGATGACCGTGGCTTGCAGCCTCCATCAGGCTGTCCCAGGCAGCTTTCAGGTTACTATACCTATCGGAGACATCTAAGGGAGAAGAACAGTTGTTAGAAATGAAGGTCTGAGCTTAAGCATGGAATCAAATAAAGATGGAAGTTTTACCCCCTACTAACGCCTCCAAGCTCATGCGGCGTTCGCGTTCGGCGTTGCAGCGAGCGATGATGTCCCGCAAGTTGTGCTCCAGGTGCCGAATGCGACGGTGCAGCTGGTGGTTGGCCCTCTGTTCCGGTGTGGCGTTCTCTTCTTCCTCAGAGGAGTCAGAAAGAATGTACTCACGTACTTCTTCGGTCCCGAAGATTTCTTCAGGGAGCAAGTCAAGGCTGGAGAAGAACAGTAAGGGGTGAACCATGTGATTGCAAGTAAGAGCAAGAAACAGATTTGGAAGAAAACTCACTCTCGAATGGTGCGCTTCTTTGGTGGGGTGCTGTCTTCCTTGATGGGTTGCTTTCCTTTGCCCGCCATGGCTTTGGGGTTTTCTCTTCTGGGGCGGGGAGAGAAGATGTGAAGTGATGGAGGAGTATGCGAATGGATTTGCAGGGCATCTCAGAGGGTCATTTTATTGACTGAGAGAGCGCATTGGGAGTGATGACTGGTTGGCGTACGTTATTGGAATACCAAAAGGCACGGTTTTCTTCCCGAATGCGGGGGGTTTTCATTGAACAGTGTTTATCGTTCCCGAACTGAGGATTTTCTGTGGATTTTGCGCCAAGGGGCAGTTGTTTTCGCGTATTCGGCTCAAGTAAAGTTCCCGAATTCGTTTGAAAACAGTAAATTTCGCATCTACAGACAGAGGGATCATCATAATACAAGCATGGAAATTAAATATTCTTTATTTATTGCCAAAGATCAAACATCCCTAGTACAATCTAATTGAGGACCGGGAGCGTCCCGGTGGTCGGTGGATGACCGCTCCTTAGTGATGAGTGATTGACAACGGGTGTTGGACCGACTCTTGGCTTAGTGCGCGGGTGTAGGCCGCGGCCTAGTTCGTGTTGTTGCGGGTGAAGAACGGGCGCGAAAGGTCTTCGCCTTGAGGGGCCTCCGGGAGATGGAGAGACAAGTAGGCTCGGTTCGAGGGACCCGGTGGACAGCGGGGACCGGGGTGCGGGCCACATGGTGGCGACACAAGCAAGACGAAGTTATGGACAAGTGAGCCGGTGCACGGTGGCGGTCAAGTCAAGTGGTTTGGCGGGAGGCCGGACCGGGCACGCGGGGTTTGGTGGTTTGCCCACAAAACCATCGGCGGACGGTTTCTTGGTTTGGGCCTCAAAACCAAGTCCGAGGGCCCAACACGACGGAGACGGGATCCGGGCGTGTCGGGAAGCTTCGAAGCGGAGGACACGCGGCGGGATCGCATGGCTTGCGTCGGGAGGACGCGGGGTGCGGCAAAGGCGTGGCCGTCCGATGGCAAGACCCACAAACATTACCAAAATGCCCCTACGTGGGTTGTATCGCCAGTAGTGTAGTTAGGGGTAGTCGAGTCATTTACCACTCCGGCGGGACCTGATATATAAGCCTGGAGTGTGTGTTGATGGCTCTCTCTCTTGGCGACTTAGGGTTTCATTTCCCCCCTCCTCTTTCTCATTTTCGTAGCTATTTTCCTTCCTATTTTCTCTAGGCTAGCATGAGAGCTTCATGAGAGATTTGTTGAGAGGGATGGATGCTAGGGCGGCATGCTAGACCTTGTGAATCTTTCCTGGTTTGTATAGAAGATTCGGGGTTGTTTTTCGAGGCTTTTTGTGCTTATTTTCGTGCCTTTGTTCCCGGAGTGATTCCGCGGATTTGAGTGAGTTTCTTCCCGGATTTCTTTGAGGGAAACATGGATAGATGTCTTGTGCATCTTTGTGCTTGATCTTGTGCCCTCAAACGCCGGAAACTACTTCGATTCGTGAGTTTTCGTTTGGTGCTCTAGTTTTCGGTGGTGCTCAAAGGATTCGCGATTCCCGGTGATTTTGGGAGTTAGGAGGCAAGATTTTTGGGCTATAGCATCCTTGTGTGACGCTTTTCAAGTACCCAAACCCTTGTCTCCGCAGCTTCAACCGTTTGGGAAATCCGATGATGATTTGGGGGAGTTGACTTTCGAGGTCGGGCATTTTTCTGTTCTGTCCGAGCCTCGCGGACGGTCCGCGCCCTCCTGGCGGACGGTCCGCGCCGCTCGAGTTCATCCCGAGTTCTTCGTGTTCTTGCTCGTCCTTTGTTTCGATCCGTTGTGATTTTGGTTTTTGGTTGGACGAAGTTTCGGACAGTCCGCGGTGTCGGGCGGACGGTCCGCGGGTGCTTGGCGGACGGTCCGCGTGCTCCCTGCGGACGGTCCGTGGCACGGGGGTGTCTTTGGGTCGTTCGTGTAAATTAACGGACCGTCCGCGGCTAAGGCCGGATGGTCCGCGGCTCGGGTGCGGACGGTCCGCGATACCCGGCCGGACGGTCCGCGCGGCTCTTGCGGACGGTCCGCCCTTCCCCGCGCGGACGGTCCGCCGAGCCCGTGTGCTTTGCTTCTTGGTTCGATTCCTTCCTCCCTTTCTAGTGCTTCCGCGTGTGCTCTGAGGAATCGTTCCTAAGGCTAGAGGTTGATCCATAACCTCGTGGTCTTGGCGATTGGTGCGTGATTCGATTCATCGCTTGTGTGTGACCGGGTTTTGAGTAGGACATAGGCCGGGTTCTTTGGGAAGAATTTTTACCGGCTCCTATTCACTCCCCCCCTCTCTAGTCGCCATCTGATCCTTCAATTGGTATCAGAGCTTGGTGCCGGATTCTTTGCGACTTTGACAAGTCTCGAATCCTAGGATGGCGTACGTTGAGCGGGGCGGTCCGCCGCACTTCGATGGCAAGGGTTACCACAAGTGGGCGGCTCGTATGATGATTTTTCTTCGAGGAAAGCTGTTGGAGTTTATTGTGCTTGACAAGACATATGCTATTCCGGTCAACATCCATACTCTTATGGTGACCGATGCCGATGCCAAGGCCAAGTATGAGGCTAATGCAAAAGCCGTTGATCACTTGTGCCGGAGCTTGTGTGATCCGAGTTTGATCGTGTTCGCCATTTGAATCTTGCTTGGCAAATTTGGGATAAGTTGTTGGTTGCTCACGGTGGTGATAACCATGTGAAGGCTCGCCTCTTTGTCTCTTACCGGATGCAATATGAGAATTTCACTCCACTTCCCGGTGAGGACATTGATGCGATGTTTCAGAGGTTCATCGCCATCGTGAACAACATGAAGGCTAATGTTGAGGATTTTCCGTACTCCGAGCATGATCAGGCTTTGAAGCTCTTGCATGTCTTGGATCCAAATGTTTGGGGTGCTAAGGTTGAGGCCATCAAGGAGTCTGGGAATTATTTGACTATTGAGTTGGATGACCTCTTTTCTAAGCTCAAGTCGGCTGAGGTTGACGAGAAGATGCTATCCAAGCATGAGGGCTCGACCGACCATAGTCTTGCTCTTGTGGGAGGATCAAAGGGCAAATCTAACCCTTCCCGTCGACAGTTTTCTTTGTCCTCTCTTATGTCCATTTCGGATGAGGAGTTTGATGTGCCGGGCGAGGAGGAGCCGGCCTTGCTCTCAAGAAGATTTGAACGACTACACGAGAGTCGGAGGAACGCAAGGCGGAGCTCGGGGACGTGCTACAAGTGTGGCAAGCGTGGCCACTTCATCGCCGAGTGCCGGAAGCGGAGGAGAACAAGTACAAGGTGAACGAGTACAAGGCGCACCCGAGGCGTGAAGACAAGTACTCCTCGAAGGGCAAGCACTTCAACAAGTCCAAGAGCAAGGACAAGGACAAGCGGCGACCGAGCAAGAGCACCTACAAGAAGAACAAGGCAAGAGCGATGGTGGCCGGTGCGAGCGACGTCGACTCAAGCTCAAGCGAGGAGCGAGCCAAGCTCAAGCGGCGAAGATGAAGACGCCGGGAGGCGCGGTGGCAAGAAGAGTGCAAGCGGAACCTCGGCGGGCCGAGCCGTGTGGCGCTCGAGGGCTTTTGTGGCATGGCCCATAGCTCGAGCAGCAAGAAGAGTGTGAAGGAGGACGGCGACTCCGACTCGGAGGATGAGGTAAACCGTGATCCCGACTCTTTTTGCTTGCCGAGATTGCTAGGTTGAATGGTTTGCTTGATAACCGTGATAGTGTGCTGAGAGATGCCAAAAAGATGAGGAAAGATCTTAGGGCTCAGCTTGAGAATGCTAGTGAGAAAGTAGGAGAGTTAGAGTCAAAATTGCTTGAATTGAAACTTGAGAATGACTCTTTGAAACTTGCTCCTACTTCTCCTGATGATGTTGAATGTGTAGAATGTGATGCTTGGTTGAATGAGATCAAAATGCTTAATGAGAAGAATGCTTCTATTTTGGCTCAACTAGATGCTCTTAGGACTGAACATGATGAGCTTAAGGCTAGACCTACTTTGCTTGGTGCTTGCAAATCATGTCCTACTATGCATGCTAAGCTTGTTGATGCTCGCTCTACTATTAGTTCTTTGGAAGCATCTTTGAAATCTCCTGTTGCAAATGCATGTTCTAGCCGTGATGAAGTCACTTTGCGTAATCTTGAGCTTACTTCCGGTTGGATGTCATCTATGAGGAGAATGACTATTTGAGGAAAGTGTTGGGTTGGTTGTACGGGCGGGGAACCTCAATTGAAAATCATGATTGAGGAGTTCAAGAGGGCTGATGGTCGTGGTTTGGGGTTTGAGAAGTTGGGTGAGAAAGTGGGAGAGAATAGTGGGGAGAGTGTGTACGAGAAGTGTGTTGAGTCTAACCCCGGGTTTGAGGTGATCGGAGAGATCCAAGTCCCACTCCCAAAAGCACCCAAGAACTCTTTCACACCAAAGCCCAACCACCTTTGCAACAAGCTTGACACAACCCAAGATCCACCCAAATTCCCACCTAAGACAAATGATTTCCAGAAACCAGTGAAGTTTGTGGGTGAGAAGGGTGAGAAGCCTAGAGAGAAGCCGAGCCAAAACCAAAACCCATCCCCTTCAGGTGTGAGTATTGTGGCAAGGAGAGGCATCTTGCGAGTTTTGCTACAAGAGGAAGAGGGATGAGAGGCTTGCTCGGGAGCAAGCAAACCGGAGACGGTATCGCCGGTCTCGCGGTATTCCCGAGCCTAGAGTGCCACTTCCACGGGGTGTGGGAAGTGTGAGGAGTGTTGGCGGTGTTCCCACGGAGAGGTGGTGGTGAGAGGTTTGTTAGGAGAGATGATGGTGTGCGGGGCGGTGAGAGATTTGGTCGGGCTCATGGTGGTTTTGTCGGACGTCCTCCTACTCGTCCTCGGTACGGGTTTAGAGGAGATGATCGCAGCTTTGGGTTCCGGAGAGGAACTACGGACCACGTTTTTCCCCTCGTGGTGCTCGTACTCCTCCCATGGGACATGGGAAGTTCGGTGGCAAGGGAGTGATGTTTGCTAACCCCTCTTTTGAGCGAGATGGCTCGACACCGGTTTAACTTTCTTTGTGCTAACCCCGGTGTCGAGTCGCTAGCTCATTCTCGTTCCCGTTTCGATCTGCAGGGCGGGGAGGCTTGGAGAACATTTGGTTGATCGACTCCGGTGTTCTCGACACATGACCGGAGATAAGAAGTGGTTCTCCGGCCCTCACCCCAGTGAAGGAAAAGATGTACATTACATTTGGGGACAATGGACGAGGTAGGGTGCTTTCAGAGGGTGTTGTGCATGTGAGTGACAAGGTAACGTTGAAGAGAGTGGCTCTTGTGAAGTCTTTGGGATTTAATTTGCTTTCGGTTTCTCAGTTGCTTGATGAGGGTTTTGAGGTGCGTTTCAAGTCTGGCGAGTCTCGTTTGCTTGATTCTCGAGGTGATCTTGTCTGTATGATCATCCCCGAGGGTCGATTTTCGGTGGCTGATTTCTCTCGTTCTTTGGGTCCCGCTCGCCGTTTGATGGCCGGTCCTTCTTCTCGATTTGTGGAAATGGCATAGGCGGTTGGGACACTTGAGCTTTGATTTGGTTTCCCGCTTGAGTGGTCTTGACCTGGTCCGAGGATTGCCGAAGTTGAAGTTTGAGAAGGATTTGGTTTGTGCTCCTTGTAGGCATGGTAAGATGGTAGCCACTCCCCATCCACCCCTGACCGATGTCATGACCGAGCGTCCGACGTAGCCGTTGCATATGGACCTTGTTGGGCCGGCTCGAGTTCGCTCGGTGGGTGGGAAGTGGTATGTCCTTGTTGTGGTGGACGATTACTCTCGCTATGCACGGGTGTTCTTCTTGGAGGATAAGAGTGAGACTTTTGGTTTTGTTCGAGATCCGATCGTGAGGTTGAAAAACGAGAGGCATGGGAATGCTATTCGAGCTATCCGCAAGTGATAATGGCTCTGAGTTCAAGAACTCTCGTTTTGATGCTTTTTGTCGTGATCTAGGTCTTGAACATCAGTATTCGACACCTTATGTGCCCCCTCAAAATGGAGTCGTGGAAAGGAAAAATCGGACTCTTTGTGAGATGGCTAGGACGATGCTCGATGAGCACAGGACTCCTAGGAGGTTTTGGGCTGAGGCGGTCAATACAGCTTGTCATGTTTCCAATCGGATTTTATTGAGAGCTTTCAAGAAGAAGACCTGTTATGAGCTTATGCATGGTCGGGCACCCAAAGTGAGTCATTTCCGAGTTTTTGGCCGTAAGTGCTTTATTTTGAAAAAGGGAAAACTCGACAAGTTTGAGGCTAGGTCTAGTGATGGTATTTTCTTTGGATATGCTAACCACTCTAGAGCCTATAGGGTGCTTAACCTTGAGACTAACAAAATCATGGAGACTTGCGAGGTGACCTTCGACGAGACAATGCCATGTACCTCTCTTGGCTTTGAATGTGCGGGTGATGAAGAGATGGCCGAGGACCTCTTTGAAGAGGAGAAAGATGAAGCCGGAGATGATGATGGGGAGAACCATGCGCCCGAAGCCGAGCATGTACCCACTACTTCCCCTACGACCACTCTGGAGCATGGACCGTCTACTTCATGGACAACGACGGTGCAACAAGAGGATCAGGCGAGAGAAGCTGAAGTTGAGGGGGAGGTAGTCTCGAGGCGTGAGGCTCCCCGGCGGATTCAAGAAGTGCATCCCCTGTCAAAGATCATTGGAGACATCAATGAACGCACTACACGGTCGAGGTCCAGGAATTCCTCTCATTTTGCTCATGCTGCTTTTGTTGCTACTTTTGAGCCCAAGGACATTGGACATGCTTTATCTGATGCAAACTGGGTCAATTCTATGCATGAGGAGTTGGAAAATTTTGAGAGGAACCGGGGTGTGGGAGTTAGTTGAACCACCTCCAAATTGCCATCCCATAGGAACCAAGTGGGTTTGGAAGAACAAAGAGGGAGAGAATGGGATGGTTGTGAGGAACAAGTCCGGACTTGTTGCTCGGGGGTTTAGTCGAAGGAGGGGATCGACTATGAGGAGACCTTTGCTCCCGTGGCCCGTCTTGAGGCAATTCGGATCCTTCTAGCCTTTGCCGTGGCTAAAGGGTTCAAGTTGTTTCGGATGGACGTGAAGAGTGCTTTTCGAATGGGGTCATAGAGGAGGAGGTGTATGTGAAGCGACCACCGGGTTTGAGAGCGAGTTGTACCCACACGGGGTATACGGGTTGAAAAGGGCTCGTATGGGTTGAAACGGGCGCCCGTGCTTGGTATGGGAGATTGAGAGGTTTTCTTTTGAGCGAGAGGGTTTGTGATGGGTACCGTGGATAGAACCTTGTTTCTCCTCAAGCATAGAAATGACTTGCCGATTGTTCGGATTTACGTGGATGATATTGTCTTTGGTGGCTCGTCACATAACCTTGTTGCCAAGTTTGCAGATGAGATGAGCAGGGAGTTCGAGATGAGCATGATGGGCGAGTTGTAGTATTTTCTCGGGCTGCAGATCAAGCAAGTAAAGGACGGTACATTTGTGCACCAAACCAAGTACACGAAAGACATGCTGAGGAAGTTCCAGATGCAAGATGTGAAGTCGATGTCGACTCCCATGGGGAGCACGGCAACTTTGGATGCGGATGAGGACGGAGAACCAGTGGACCAGCGGGAGTACAGGAGCATGATCGGCTCCCTCCTCTACTTGACGGCGACGAGGCCAGACATACAGTTCAGCGTGTGTCTGTGCGCTCGTTTTCAAGCTTCGCCGAGGACATCACATCGACAGGCCGTCAAGAGGATTTTCAGGTACCTACAGTCTGCCCCTGGTCTTGGCCTTTGGTATTCTTCCTCCTCGACTCTATCTCTTCATGGTTTTTCTGATGCGGATTTTGCTGGTTGTCGAGTCGAGAGGAAGTCTACTTCTGGTACTTGTCAGTTTCTTGGTTCTTCGTTGGTCTCATGGTCTTCCCGCAAGCAGTCTAGTGTAGCTCAGTCTACCACAGAGGCGGAGTATGTTGCTGCCGCTAGTTGTTGCTCCCAGTTGTTGTGGATTTCATACACTTTGAGAGACTTTGGTGAGGAGTGCACCCAGATCCCACTTCTTTGTGATAGCACCGGTGCCATAAGCGTAGCCAAAAACCCGTGCTTCACTCCGGAACCAAACATATAGAAGTGAGGTATCATTTCCCGAGGGACAATGTGGAGAAAGGAACCATTGTTTTGAGCCATGTCCCTACCCAAGATCGGCTAGCCGACATCTTTACAAAGCCTCTCGACCAAGCTACATTTGTGCGCTTGCGGGGGGAACTTGGGGTTTGTTGCCCTTTCTAGTTGATTCTTGGGGGATTTCCTTTTTGTACCATATGTATCATGCCATGTTTTTACTTTGATGTATATACATGCTTTGCTTGATGTACAAACCATGGTAGGATAGCCATCGTGTCTTATATCATGTTGCATTTGTGTCATATTGCATTTTTAGGATGATGAGCTTCTTTCATATGCCATATTTGAGTCTCTTTGGCTATTTGTGAGATATTGGTTATATGTGTGGAGAAATGGTGATGTGAGGCTATGCTCTTGGAATATTTGAGATATATGTGTGGTGAGATAGCCCCTTTTGAAATAAATGCTTAATTTGACTAATTTCTGATGAAATATGCTCCACTCGTGTGTAGTCGTGTATCCATGTCACAGTTTGGTCTAAATGTGCTTTTCATGCTTAGATTGTGCTTGGATGCCTTGTTCTTGCATTTGGGCCAAAGGCCGGATATCATTGTGAATGTTTAGCCTATGTTGCATTCATGGGGGAGCATAAGCTTCTTTTTGCCGCAAAGGCACTTCATGTACCATGAAATGAATCAATCTTGAAAAGAAGTGCATAATGCTTGAAAAATGCTCCATCCATCATGTCTTTGCTTAAAATGTCTTATTTTTCACATATGGGTGCAAAACATGTTGCATGATGTTCACCGGTGGAGAAGTCTCCCGAAGTGGACACATGGCTCATGAGCTTTGACATGACATGCTTTGCTTTATGGGTGTTTGCCATGATCTTTTGCCGAGAATTTGATATCCTTGTATGATCTTTGAGTAATATGCATGTTTGTGGCTCAAGTGTGACATGGATAGGCTTTTACATGTGAAGCGAGCCTTCTTTTGGTAAAACTCGCTTAAATCCGAAAATTTTGCTTTGTCACATGCTTGTATTTTCATTTATCACTTGTGGCAATGCTCGACTATGCTATGATTCATGTGTGTGATCTTTGTCTCATTTTTAGCCTTTGACACTAGATTTGGCCTATTTGAGAAGCTCATGTAGTTGTTTATATGCTTTGCTTTACATTTCGCATCTTCACCTTGATTCATACATTGCCAACAAGGGGGAGAAAAGGTGAGCTTAATGAAAATTCGAAGAGGTGAGCTGAAATTTGGGAGTTTGCATCCACATGTTCGGGGGGGAGCTTTCTTGTCGTTTTCGGTGTGGATTTTGTGCTTTGCTTGGCTTGTGACCTTTCTTTGCCTTTCTTCGGTTTTGGTCATGAGTTGAGCTTCTTCGTTTTTTCTTTCTTTTTTTCTTTCTCTTTTACTCGAATTTCATTTCGCGTTGTGTGTTGTCAATGCACTCATCAAGGGGGAGATTGAGGACCGGGAGCATCCCGGTGGTCGGTGGATGACCGCTCCTTAGTGATGAGTGATTGACAACGGGTGTTGGACTGACTCTTGGCTTAGTGCGCGGGTGTAGGCTGCGGCCTAGTTCGTGTTGTTGGCGGGTGAAGAACGGGCGCGAAAGGTCTTCAGCCTTGAGGGGCCTCCGGGAGATGGAGAGACAAGTAGGCTCGGTTCGAGGGACCCGGTGGACGAGCGGGGACTGGGTGCGGGCCACATGGTGGCGACACAAGCAAGACGAAGTCATGGACAAGTGAGCCGGTGCACGGTGGCGGTCAAGTCAAGTGGTTTGGCGGGAGGCCGGACCGGGCACGCGGGGTTTGGTGGTTTGCCCACAAAACCATCGGCGGACGGTTTCTTGGTTTGGGCCTCAAAACCAAGTCCGAGGGCCCAACACGACGGAGACGGGATCCGGGCGTGTCGGGAAGCTTCGAAGCGGAGGACACGCGGCGGGATCGCATCGCTTGCGTCGGGAGGACGCGGGGGTGCGGCAAAGGCGTGGCCGTCCGATGGCAAGACCCACAAACATTACCAAAATGCCCCTACGTGGGTTGTATCGCCGTAGTGTAGTTAGGGGTAGTCGAGTCATTTACCACTCCGGCGGGACTCGATATATGAGCCTGGAGTGTGTGTTGATGGCTCTCTCTCTCTCCGCGACTTAGGGTTTCATTTCCCCCTTCCTCTTTCTCATTTTCGTAGCTATTTTCCTTCCTATTTTCTCTAGGCTAGCATGAGAGCTTCATGAGAGATTTGTTGAGAGGGATGGATGCTAGGGCGGCATGCTAGACCTTGTGAATCTTTCCTGGTTTGTATAGAAGATTCGGGGTTGTTTTTCGAGGCTTTTTGTGCTTATTTTCGTGCCTTTGTTCCCGGAGTGATTCCGCGGATTTGAGTGAGTTTCTTCCCGGATTTCTTTGAGGGAAACATGGATAGATGTCTTGTGCATCTTTGTGCTTGATCTTGTGCCCTCAAACGCCGGGAAACTACTTCGATTCGTGAGTTTTCGTTTGGTGCTCTAGTTTTCGGTGGTGCTCAAAGTATTCGCGATTCCCGGTGATTTAGGGAGTTAGGAGGCAAGATTTTTGGGCTATAGCATCCTTGTGTGACGCTTTTCAAGTACCCAAACCCTTGTCTCCGCGGCTTCAACCGTTTGGGAAATCCGATGATGATTTGGGGGAGTTGACTTTCGAGGTCGGGCATTTTTCTCGTTCTGTCCGAGCCTCACGGACGGTCCGCGCCCTCCGGCGGACGGTCCGCGCCGCTCGAGTTCATCCCGAGTTCTTCGTGTTCTTGCTCGTCCTTTGTTTCGATCCGTTGTGATTTTGGTTTTTGGTTGGACGAAGTTTCGGACGGTCCGCGGTGTCGGGCGGACGGTCCGCGGGTGCTTGGCGGACGGTCCGCGTGCTCCCCGCGGACGGTCCGTGGCACGGGGGTGTCTTTGGGTCGTTCGTGTAAATTAACGGACGGTCCGCGACTAAGGCCGGACGGTCCGCGGCTCGGGTGCGGACGGTCCGCGATACCCGGCCGGACGGTCCGCGCGGCTCTTGCGGACGGTCCGCCCTTCCTGCGCGGACGGTCCGCCAGAGCCTGTGTGCTTTGCTTCTTGGTTTGATTCCTTCCCCCCTTTCTAGTGCTTCCGCGTGTGCTCTGAGGAATCGTTCCTAAGGCTAGAGGTTGATCCATAACCTCGTGGTCTTGGCGATTGGTGCGTGATTCGATTCATCGCTTGTGTGTGACCGGGTTTTGAGTAGGACATAGGCCGGGTTCTTTGGGAAGAATTTTTACCGGCTCCTATTCACTCCCCCCCCTCTCTAGTCGCCATCCGATCCTTCACTAATCGAAAAGCCTGTTTAGCACAGACTAGGGATGAGTGAGTTCGGCAATAGCATCGCCGTGGCCATCGAGGTGCTCCAAGATGACTTCGATCTCGTCGATGTCTTCTGGTGCGCCGCCCTGCAAGCCGCGCGGCTGGATGGAGTAGTCGACGCTGGTATGCGTCGCCATGGCGGCCAAGCCCAGGGTGGTGCCGAGGCGGATGCCGTGGACAGCCACCTCGTCCACTCGATCTTCTACCGCGGCGAGGCGCTCCGCCGGCGTGTCTCCAGGAGCGTTCACCTTGTCAGCCAATTGCTTCACCAGCATTTTCAGTTGGTCAAGCTCGGCGTCGCGGGCTGCAAAGTGCAAGGCAATGATGGTTAGTATCAAAGTTGAATTGGATTGAAGGCTAATTTAAGGGATATACCGTCGATGGTTGCCAGCAACTGTTTGCGCTGGTCCTCCCACTCGAGTTCGGCGATTCCAGCCTTCTTGGAGACATCCTCCAGCTCGCGCTGGGCCACCTCAAGCTCCGCCTTGAAGCGGAGGGCGTCGAGCTCCCCGTAGGGCACGGGGGAGTAGTTGTTCGACTCCGAGGAGTCGTCCGGCAGAGCCTAGTTCATGGCCGGCGTGGGGGCCTGGTTCCATTGGATGAGCCTGAAACAGAGAAGATCGTCAGAAACAGAGGAAAATCTAGGAAGAATCATAAGGGAAGTTGACGATCACTGCCTCTGACGCGCGCCGGCGCGGCATCCTTCCGCCTCGTCGGCGGCGCGGCGTCTGTTGCTACTACCCGCCATTGGTTCTTGGAGCTGCGCTGGTGGTGAAAAAAGCAGGCTTGGATTGGCAAATGTTTGAAGGCTAAAGGCTTGATGAAAGGCTGGGGGCACCTACGGTTTTATTTATAGGGATGATGAAGAGATCGTGGCCTTGGATCGTGGTGCATATCCCGAGAAACTTGGAAAGTGGAGAGGTTTCCTTAACCGAATCGCCGTCGGGTCGTTTGGAATTCAAGCTGAGTCATATTCAGTTAACTGGCTCGGCTGAGTTGCGGTCGGGGTGCTGTTCGGGTATGACACTGTTTGACCGCAGTTACTGAATGAATCGTCCAGAAAAATTGCAAACAAGGTAATATAGAAAAAGGGAATGAAGTTTATAAAAGGCAAGGTTACAAGGACGATTGGTTCAATTATACATTGCTTAGTACAATCAAATGTTCAAGTACTTTGCGATTGCACTAGAGGCAGTTGATATTATCTGATGGATATTCTCCAGTCGTTCCTGGTAATCTCTTTGAGTATTGGATAGGGCGGAGAGTTGTTCCTCAAGCTGGCTTGCTTCAACCATGGCTGCTGATGCTTCCTCTTGGGTTTTCTCTATTAATCTAGGGAGCTAGGCTATCTTTTTCTCATCAGCTTCAATTTCAGCTGACAAATTCCTCAGCTCAGTTTCCAGTGCAGTTTTTCTGGCAATTTTCAACTCAAGAGCGGACTGCAGTTGGGTCAACATTTCCTTGTTGCTCTCGATTTGGGCTTGTGATCCTTTCACAGCTTGCTCAGCTGTGGCTTTCTTTTGCTCAAGAACTGGTTGAGAGGATTGGCTTTTCAAGGCTCGCCTTATTGCCACATAATGAATGTCCAGATCTGAGATGGGCTCCAGGGAAGCTTTGATGTCTTCAGGGAGCTCTTGATTGATGGATTCAAGCATTTCCTCGAAGTGATCAACATCTCTGACTTGATCTCGGGCATCTTTTTGCAGCCAGGAAAAGATTTCTTTGAGCCTTGCGTGGTTTTCCTCCGACAGAACCTGATTTGGAGTTTCTCCATCCCCTGTTCCGGCAGTTGGATCATTCACCATAAATGAAGAGGTTGGTGGTGATGAAGTTTGATCCTGAGAGAGAAGGATTGCCGAATTAGGAATGGTTTATTAAAAGGAGATAACAGAGTTGGGTTCCTGTGCTTACCTCATGCCTGATTCCCTGAATTGAAGCAGGGACTTGTTCAGGTTCAGGAGGAATTTCTTGGGCGACCAGTGGAAGAGGAGTCTGAGGAGTTCTTGGCAAAGCTGAAGCTTCTACTTGAGGGGAAGTTGGTGCAGTCCCTGGTGAATTTGAGGCTTCTGGCTGAGATGAAGGTGGATTTATTCCTGGTGAAGCTGGAACTTCTGCTTGAGGAGGGGGTGATTGGATCCCTGGTGAAGTTAAGGTCTCTGCTTGAGCAGGAGATGGTTGAGTCCTTGATGAACTTGGAGAGGGAGTTTCCATGGGTTGATTCACCAGTGTTTCTTCTGCAGATACTAAATAAAGAGTAAATGCCAGTGTAAGTGATGATCTTTGAAGAGAAAGAGGCAATAAAGGTCATACCAACGGATGGAGCATTGGCAGATTCTGCAGCTGTTGATGGTTGTTGAGAACTAGTCTGGAATTGCACAAGATAAGATATGTCAGATTAAGAATGGTCTTGTGTTCAAGAAAGAAAAGATGTTACCTCAATGGGTATCTTTTTGGTGGTTCTTTTCTTCTTGGCAGCTGGAGGAACAACCAAGGGTAGAGCTTTTCTTTTATCAGAGGTTGAGCTGATGAGAGTAGGGTCCATTTTAGCATATCTGGCCATCAGTTGAGCCAGAGTTGTGGACTTGAATCCCAAGGCAGAGATTGGGCCTACTACATTATAAGCAATTGTCCTAGCTCGAGGGGCAGGTACTGTATTCTGCAAGGGGTGACCAAAATCATGATTAGTAGTGAAGAGTATGCCTGGTCAAAGAAAAGATAAGTGTGTTACCTCTGAAGTTGGCTGAAAGTCAGGCATCAACTCAAGACAGAATGAGTGCACTGACTCACTGAAGATGTGGTCATGGAATTCTTGCCACCAGGAGATGAAGAGAGGGTGAGCTATTGTTGTTGGTGTGAAAAGCCAGGTATAAAGAGTTGGGCTGCAGTTGTATTCAAAGACCATTCTGGCTTGAATGCTCTCTGTAATTTCCTCTCTGGATTTGAGGAACTCATGAAGAAATAGCCTTGGAGGCATTTGGCCACATCCTAGCTGTCGGGCCATCATATTTGGGTGATAATATTCATAGGTGCTGTGATTTAACCTTCCTCTACAGAATTCTGCTGGCAAGGCGCATGGATGGATAGAGATATTGAAGATTTCTATAGATCTTGCATCATGGCATCCAGTTTCAAAAGAGAATTCAAAGGGGAGGGTCAAATTATCATTGTTCAGATAAGGGATCCAAAGGGGATTAGTGAAACCTTTGAAGAAGAGCTCAAAAAGCTGACTGACATTCTGGTCAATAGATATGGTTGAAGCAGCTTCTCCATGGGTTTGGCATCCTCTGGTAACCTGAGCTTCTCCTTCCTTGTGGCTGGATGAAGGGAAATGCTGATTGTTGAGATTGATGCCAACAATTCGATGCATGTACAGTTGCAGCCACATCTGCACAAACCACCAAGGGCTGTTGACACAAGATATATCTTCTGGCCGGTGTGCATTTGAGAAATAGTCTGATGGAGCATATGATA
Organism: Cenchrus americanus; assembly: GCA_947561735.1. Taxonomy (NCBI): domain Eukaryota; kingdom Viridiplantae; phylum Streptophyta; class Magnoliopsida; order Poales; family Poaceae; genus Cenchrus; species Cenchrus americanus. The sequence goes on along the minus strand of OX387239.1, from coordinate 83,178,353 downwards.
TACACTCCCTAGGAGATATTTGCCAAGGGGGACGCGATGACCAGTAGCCAAATCTGTAGCCATTGCAATGTGATTCAAAGTTGGCTCATTAGCTTTACCGCAGAAGATGAATCTACACAGCCACATGTTCAGAAATGCCCTGTATTCAACTTCACTCAGTGGGGGCGTCTTTCATGTGATTCTGGATATATGACTTGTATCCACTTCCTGTCTTCACTCCTTTCTGCCTTGTGGAGCCTTTGTATTGGAAGGGATACATGGGTCCTGAGATATCGAGGCCGGTCATCATGTATACATCAGCCAAAGTAGGAGACATTGGGCCGTGACCAAAGAGGAAAGCATTGACACCATTTGACGAGAAATGGCAGGCTGCTATCAAGAGATTTTCATTCTTGGGGGTCTCGGCTGGAGAAAACTCCAAGCACTGGGCGATGCGGAGGCTGTCCCAATTGCTAGTTTTGGCACTGTTATCTGCAAGTATCCTCTTGTACCAATTTCTCCAGCCTGCGATTGGGGGCAAAGGCCAGTTTTTAAAAGCATCTTGCCACAGAGGGGGCCCTGATAAAGCCGCTTTGAAAGGGATTCTCTTGGATTCAGCTTCAATGAACTCACGGGGATCAGAAGTTCCCACAGGTTCGAGGAAATATGATGTTGAGTTGGCCTCGGTGTGAATCAAAAGCTCGGTGGAAAGCTCCTATCAAGAAAAGACGGAAGAAGAAATCTGAGGCAGGAGTCGAAAAGAATAATGCCGAATGAACCTTAAGGGGATGAAATTTACCTAAGCAGCTGGATATTGATCCGCCATTGAAGATTTGAGCTTGGGGAAAAGATGACTTAGGGTTTGGATCTGGACAGAAACTCCGATGAATTGCAGAGAGAGAGAATAGGTGTTAAACAGATTTGATTTGAAGACGTTGGCGTTTACAGTCAATTTCGGAATAAAATCACTTTTATCCCGTAATTGAAGGGGCATATGTTAACACCAAAAATTGGTACAGGAAGGAGGCTGATTCGTGGACCAAACTTGGTAACAAATTCCGTTCGGTAGGGAAAGATTTCTTCAGAAGACTCGGCAGAAATACCTGCGGTCAGTAGTTTGCTTCCGTTCGGCAAAAGGACTGTTTGCGCTGGATTTGCGGGATCGCGTGGTGACGTGGCCCGAACAAAAGGAAGGGACGAATGGATAGGCATTCGCACTTGGGCATTAAATTAGGTATCAAATATTGTACTCGTAGTGCACCAGGAGTCGTGCTAGGACAGGGTATAAATGCGAACCCTGGGTGTATGTAATTGTAATCGAACATTCTCATAACAAACCGGCTTTATGCCAAATTCTCGAGTCCTCTAGTCGTGTCGTCGAGTCCTTCGAGAGGGTTCGTCGATTCGTCGACCTCCGTAAGTACCGGCAACCTTGTATCATGTCTAGTATCATGCGGTGGATTTAGATCGTGATGCAAGTAGTCTTGTTACCATGCTTAGTATCATGCAGTGGATTTAAGCTTGGTTCAAGAAGGCTTCTTGTTAGATCATGAGCCATGCGGTAGGCTAAGATCTAGCTTGGAGCTAGTTATCAGCTCTATTAGATTTGGCAAGATCTAATGGATTCATTAAGTTATCACATGTTGCTTTGAGTTTTTACTTTATGTTTAAATTCATGTAACACTCTTTTGCCCAATTTAGATTGATTTGAATCGGCTTTATCTCGTTTGGTGATCTTTACGTTACACGTTCATATCTTTGGCTTGATACGGCATGTGGATCACATGTTCTTTAATAGCCGAACCCGAATCAATCTAAGTTGTCTCGTGTTGTGGGTTCAAGCTTGCTAATCTTGTGTGAATCTTGAAAGAACCGGGTATCATGCGGTAGATGCAGGTTTTTGGGTTGTTTTAGAGCTAATCATCCGGTGGATTTAGATTTCGATTCAATCTGATAGATTTATCATCCTTGGCAATGTTTGTTCCTTCTTCATGGATCCTGAATCGGTTGTACAGCTGTATTCGGTTATGCTTTCCCGAGTAAAACGTGCTCATAAGTTTGCTTTAAATAATGCGTGCTTTTAGCCTTCCATATTTAGATTGAATCATGCGGTGGATTGATCTCTTTGTGGTTGGTGGTGTGATTTCTAAAAAGTTGTATCATGCGGTGGATTAACTTGTTTGGTTTCATGCCTGACGGGTTTTGAAGTACGTAGACATTGAGGACCATGTGTGGTTCGAGGACCGGTGGATGGTCGCTTCCTTGTGTGATGAGTGATTGACAACGTTGTGTGGACTGATTCTTGGCTAAGTATTGCAGGTGCAGATTGCGGCTTGACTGGTGTTGGTGCAGGTGAAGAACAAGCGCGAAAGGTCGTCGCCGGTGAGGCCTCCGGGTGTGGAGAAGACAAGTAGGCTTCGTTCGAGGGACCCGGTGGCCGGCGGGGGTCAAGGGCGGGCCGCATGGTGGCATGAACAGCAAGATGAAGTCATGGACGGTTTCTTGGTTGAGCCTCAAAACCAAGGTCGAGCCGGGACTACGTGGGAGCCGAGTCATGAGTGGAGATTGGCGGAGGCTACACCGAGTTCGCGGGGTTTCCGGTGGTTCACCAGAAAACCACTGGGTTCCTTGGTTGATCCACAAAGCCAAGACCGAAGAACCGAAGATGGTGCTGCAGCAGTGCCAGACCGGTCTGACCGGTGTGCGACGACGCAGTCCGGAATCTTCGAAGCGGTGGACACGCATCAGGATCGCAAGGCTTGCGTCGAGGCTAAGAAGGTTGCGGTCGCCGGGCATCCGTCCGATGGAGAAAGCTTCAAGTCTTCCAAAACCACCCTTGAGGGGCTTGTATCTGTAGTTGTTAGAGAAGGGTATTTTAGACTTTCGGTTGACTCCATATAACCCAAGAGGTGAGAGGATGGCAGCCAACTCTCTTGGAACCCTAGTTCATTTGCTTTCCTATTTTTTCCCTTCCTATTTTTCTTAGGATTTCCATAGAACTAGCTTGAGAGCTTCGTGGTGAGATCTTGTGAGAGGGTTGGATGATCGGGCGGCAAGCTAGACCTTGTATTAACCTTTGTTGCATGTATAGATGATTCGGCGTGGTTCCTCAAGGTTTGGATGTGTTGTTCCCGGTTGTTCTTGGTGGTGATTTTCGGAGCCCTCTCTTGGTGATCTCTTTGGGTTGTTTTCGGGACCTTGCTCTTGGGGATTTGATGGGGGAAATTTGTGGGAACCCTTCGTGGTTCTTTGAGCTGTGATTCCCTCCCCAAATCCGTGAGTAAAGGGGCTCGATTTTGGGGTTTTCCGAGTTCTGGGGTTTGTGGTGTTCTTGGTGGGATTTCTTCGATTTCTCCTTTTTGGACAAGTTTTGGTGGGATTAAACTTGGCTATGGACTCCCATTCACTGCCCCCTCTCTGGTTCACCGTATCAGTCCTTCAAGTGGTATCAGAGCCAGTTCAGGTCTTTATTGACTCTAACCTGTCTAAGATCCAAGGATGGCATACTAGGAACGGGGTTCGGGTCCTCCACACTTCGATGGCAAGAACTACCAGATGTGGAGCAAGCGGATGGGTGCGTTCCTCCGCGGAAAGGGTTAGATCCTTTGGGATGTCATGGTGGACACAGGCTATGTCCAGCCAATGGACTTCCTCGCTCCAGGATCGAGGGACAGATTCGACGCCAACAATAAGATGGTCGACTACTTGTTTCGTGCTTTGTGTCAGCCTGAGTTCGATCGGGTGCACACCGAGCACTTGGCTTGTAGAATTTGGATGGTGCTGACGGAGGCTCATGTTGGGAATGCCCAAGTTCAGGCACGGATGTATGCGAGCTACCGGAGAGAGTACGAGAACTTCACTCATCTCCCCGGTGAGTCCATCGATGCCTTGTTTCAGAGGTTCACGGTGGTTGTGAACAACATGAGGGCCAATGTGGACGTGCTCCCGTACGATGATCATGATAGAGCGGTCAAGCTCTTACACTCTTTGGATCGTACGATTTGGGGCGGAAAGTTCGAGGCCATTGTGGAGTCGGAGAAGTATGACACTCTGACGGTGAACGAGCTATTCTCGAAGCTCAAGTCGGCTGAGGTGGATAGGGGCATGACTGCCAAGCTCGAGGGACCGACTGATTCCCATAGTCTTGCCCTCGTTGGTGGTTCGAAAGAAAAGGCTAACACTAACCCATCCACCAGGATGTTCTCTTTGTCCTCTTTTATGTCCATGCCAGATGAGGAGTTCGACGTGCTTGGAGAGGACGAGCTGGCGCTCTTGACGAGGCAGTTCGAGAGGCTGCACGAGAATCGGGTGAACATGAGGAGGAACACGAGGACATGCTTCAAGTGTGGCAAGACTGGACACTATTTCGCTGAGTTTTCGAAGGTGAACAACCACGACAACCACAAGTTCATGGACAAGAGGAAGAAGTCCAAGAAGAAGGATCATGAACATGGGAAGAAGGCTCGGTCTCGAGAGAAGATGAAGAGATCAGGCAACATCGAGTCCGATTCCGAGGACACGTCTTTAAGCTCAAGTGATAAGAAGAAGAAGAAGAAGAAGAAGAAGAAGAAGAAGAAGAAGAAGAAGAAGAAGAAGAAGAAGAAGAAGAAGAAGAAGAAGAAGAAGAAGAAGAAGAACCTCGGCAAGTATCTCAACGGCCTTTGTGTGACAGGCCTAAGCCTCAAGGACAATTTCTGCGGCATGGCTCGCAGTTCGAGCAGCAAGAGAAGCCAGAAGGACGCCTCGGACTTGGATTCCGAGGATGAGGTATGTGATGAGCTCTCTTCTTTGCGCAAGGAGAATGAGGAGTTGGTTGACTTGCTTGATAATCACGATCACATGCTTAGAGAGGCTAAGAAGCTTAGGAAGGAGCTTAGATCTTTGCTCGAGGATGCTAGGACTAGAGTGGCTGAGCTAGAAACACAGGTTCTTGATAGCAAGCTTGAAATTGATTCTCTTAAGGCTAGCCCTGTTGTTTCTGATGAGAATGATTGTCTTGATTGCTCGCTTTCCTAGCCGACTTGACCGATCTTAGGGAGAAGTATGCTTCCTAGTGTGAGGAAGTAGATGTGCTTAGGGTTGAGTTGGGCTGAGGTACAATCTAGACCCACTTTGCTTGGTGATTGCACTTCTTGCCCTGGTTTGTATGAGAAAATTGTTGAGCTTCGTTCTCGCATCGTTTCGCTTGAGGCTAATTTGAAAGTGCCTATTCCTACTTCTTGTTCTACATGTGAGTTGCATGCTATGAAGAATTTGGATCTTACAAAATGTGTTGGTCGCTTGCAAGATGAGAATGATAAGTTGCGTGAAGCGCTGAGTTGGTTGTCGAGTCAAGAACCTCAGCTTGGTATGATGATTGCTAGCTGTAAGCGCTTTGATGGTTGGACTTTGGGATTGGATAAGGTTGGTGAGGGCAGTGGTGAGAGAGAAGGGAAATTTGGGAATGGTTCAGTTCCACCACAACCCACACCCAAAGACAGGTTTGCATCCAAGACAAACCAACCAAAAGAAAAACCGAGTGAGAAGGCAAGTGAAAAGCGTAGTGAGAAACCAAGTGAAAAGCCTTGTGAAGAGCCTCATCCCAAGCCTAAGCCCAGATCAATCCATTTCCATTGTGAGTTTTGTGGAAAGGATGGTCACAAGAGAGCGTTTTGCTTCAAGAGGAAGCGTGAGGAGAGAATGGCGAAGGAGTGGGCTAACAAGGACAAGTACCATCTGTCGTATGGACCTCCCTGGGCTCACTACCTCGGTGGGTACCAGGACCGACTACTCGGTGGGCCCCTGGGACTACCCGGCTTGCGCTACACGGCACCTGATAGCGTGGAGCACAAGGACTACGGAGGAGAAGTACTCGGTTAGGAAGCTGTACATGTCCCGCACTGTATGGAAGACTCCTAGACGTACTCGACTAGTACTCTCTCCCTACTCCGACTTGTAACCCTACCTCCCGGACTATATAAGGCGAGGCAGGGACCTTTCTCTAGCATCCAATCTCATCTCACGGCGCACAATTACACCATCTTGTAATCGTGCCCAATCAATCCAGAGCTACGCAGCATACAGGACGTAGGGTATTACGCACCTCACGTCCCGAACCTGTCTAAATTGTGTGTCGCGTGTCTCTTCCTTCGAGTTACCGATCTCGGCGAGGCCACATTCATCTACTTCGGGTACCCCCCTTAGTAGGTTGCCAGTCTAAAACACCGACAGCTGGCGCGCCAGGTAGGGGATCTCGCCCGAGATCACATGGCGAACTCGACGGCTCCCGTCTACTTCAAGCCAACCGTCGCCTTCGACCGCGGCGACACCTTCGTGTTCGGCGCCTGGGTCTGCACTGCTGACGGCGCGGGATCTTTCCAGTGCCACCTCACCATGCCACCCAACCCGAAGACCAGCTTCGTGACGCTCCCTGAAGTTGTCACAGGCGAACTCGCCGGCAAGTTCGGCGAAATTTCGCTCTTCAACCATCACGCCGACTTCGAGCTCGAGTCCGCTTCCAACTCGAACTCGACGTCTCCATGGGCTATCGCATGCGAGCCGGCTACTCAGCCATCGCATGTGGTCCCACCACCCCGTGAGCACTCTGCGCGTGGTCCCCGCGTCCTCAGCCGGGCCCGCACAGAGGCTCCCTCTTCGCGCCGGGCCGGCAAGGAACCCGTACCCGAGTACAACTCGGACTCCGACACCGCCCCCGGCCACGCTTCGGACTCCAACCCCCTCTCCGAGTTCTACTCGAATTCCGCATACGAGTTCGACTTCGGGTCGGACCCAGAGGAGCCTGAGTCCGAAGACAACTCTACTGAGCATCCCTTATCAGGGCCGGCCTCTGGGCTGGTTATAACATCCACACCAGCCGGGAGATTCGTCTACTGGCCAGACCGCAAGCCCGCTGACCTGATAAGCGGAGACTCACGTTACGTCACCTACATCGACTCACTCCCGTTCCAAGAGGGAACACCACTTGCCCGAGCTGACTCGAACACCCCAACTGAGGTGGCGGTTTCTGAGTCCAGCCTTGGCACCCCTGATCGCCAAGTCTTCATGGCTGCCGGCGACACCCCAGGACCTTCAGGGACAGCTCAGGACAAGTACCTTGAAGACATCTTCTCCAACGAGCAGTCTGCCGATGCACCAGAAGACGAGACCCCCACCAACAGAGACGCTCGACGTGAGCGTAACAGGAAGCGCAGCGAACGGTGCCGGCGTCTCCGAGACAACCTCCCCATCCGCAACCTCGCGGAAGCTCTCGAGACGGTCGAGAGCAGAGTACACACTACCCCTGAGCAATGCCTCATGTCGATCACAGCGATCGCACGCCAGGCCCAGGGAATTCGCGCCGGGGAGGTCATCGCCAAGCTCGCTGAAGACGCCTACTTCATGCGGGTCGACAACAGGGTCAACCAGCCTCCTCCCGCCAGGCACCGCGACAACGAAGCTATAAGTCGCAGCGCCAACCACGGCCCCAACCGTACTCGAGCTGAGCTCCCAACTCAGCCCAACCGTACTCGCTCAAATGTCGGCGGACCTCCATAGGGTGGCAACAGCAACCGCGAGGTCGTCCCTCACCGTGCTCCTGCCCGGCGGCGGCGGTCGCGACCCCGACGGCGGCGGCGGCCGACGACGAAGCTCCGACCATGGAGTCAACGGGGGGGCGGCGGCGGTGGCGTCGCGGCGGCCGTGGCCACGCGAACCGCCACGCCTGCGGTGCCTCACGGGGCGGCTACGACGCCCACCGAAGATTGAGGAGCCGCGGCGGAAGAAGTCAACCCTTGCGGGCGACAACGACGGCTTCCCCGCCTTCTCACCTCGACTTCGCAACTTGCTCCTCCCCGACAAGTTCAAGCCTTTGGGGATCACCAAGTACAACGCGAAGCGAGGACCCCATCCGGTGGCTCGGGTGCTATGCCCTCTCCATCGAGAACGGCGGCGGCAACAACAACACCAAGTGCCTCTACTACCCCTTCGCCCGGACCAAGCTCCACTCACATGGCTCGAGTCGCCGGACAAGCACTCGATCGACAAGTGGGACCAGCCGAAGGAGCGAGTTCACCGAGCAACTTCGCGGGCGCCATGGGCCGATCGGGTACTCGCATGGACCTGGCCATGGTCAAGCAGGAACAAGGCGAGACCCTCCGCAAGTACATGCGCCGCTTCTTCGACAAGCGCGCTACCGTAGTCGACGTCACCGACAAGGAGGTCATCGACCTCTTCCAAGACGGCCTCTACCACCACCACAACTTTGAAGACTTCGGTCGTCGCCTCCCAAAGTCCATCCCCCACCTCAAGGACATGATCACATCCTGGGCGGATGAAGAAGACAAGGCCAACGCCAAGTACGACGCCATCCATGGCAAGAACAAACAGAACGCGGGCGGCGGGAGCGGCCACAACGGGAACCAAGGCGGTCGCAACAACAACAACAACTACTACTACTACTCGGGTCCCAACCGCAAGCGCAAGCCAGACAACACTGTCGCGTCTATCCAGCGCCCTGCGAAGGAGAACTCGAAGAAGAACTCCGGCGGCTTCAAAGACTTGCCGAAGGAGAAGTGTCCGTGGCATCTGAACGGTAACTACACCACCGAGCAGTGCTACCAGCTCAGGCATGCACTCAAGGGTACTCCAGAGCCACCGCACCCTCACGACAAAAAGGGCAAGAAGAAGAACGACGGAGATAACAACGACTTCCAGGAACCCGACAAGACCATCAACGTCCTCTTCGGCGGGCTACCCAGCAGGCGGGAGCAAAAGGCTACCCGTCGAGAAGTCATGAGCATTGAACCAGCGGTCCCGACCCCACTCAGGTGGTCGGAGGTACCCATTACCTTCTCCCGCACGGATCAATAGACCAGCTTCTCCGAACCAGGACAGTTCCCCCTCGTCCTGAAGCCAGTGGTCGCGGGCTCCAAGCTCAACAAGGTCCTCATCGACGGTGGAAGCGGGTTCAACGTCCTTTTCACCAAGACCTTGAAGAAGATGAAGCTCGACATCACCCACATGCTCACCAAGAGCAACACGCCCTTCTACGGCATCGTCCCCGTAACGCGGCTATCCCACTGGGCTCGGTGGTCCCGCCGATTACCTTCGGGGAATCTCGAGACAACTACCGTACCGAGTACATCAAGTTCGAGGTCGCGGACTTCGAGACTTCCTACCACGTCATCCTCGGCAGACCGGCCATCGCCAAATTCATGGCGGTGCCCCACTACACCTACTTGGTACTCAAGATGCCAAGCCCAGCGGGTGTACTCTCTCTCCAAGGGGACTTGAGGATCTCCCACAACTGCGACACAGAAGCCATGGAGATCGCCTCTACGAATCAATTACCCAACGCTATGATGGAGGTCTACTCTGCGTCGAAGAAGCTTGCTACAAGTGAACTCGACATCCCGGAGAAGTCTGACAGCGCCAACAAGACTCAACCAGCTGAGGAGGTTCTAATCAAGACGATCGACCTCGGAACAGGCAACTCCAGCAAGACCACCACCATCGGGGCCGGCCTCGACCCCAAATAGGAAGACACGCTCATCAACTTCCTCCGGGCTAACCGCGACATCTTCGCGTGGAAGCCAACGGACATGCTAGGAGTGCCCAGGGAGTTGATCGAGCACTGCCTCAACGTCGATCCTAAGGCCACCCCCAAGAAACAACACCTCCGGCGCTTTGTCGACGACAGACGGGACGCCATCAAGAAGGAACTCACCAAACTATTCGCGGCTGGCTTCATCAGAGAAGTCTTCCATCCTGAGTAGCTCGCCAACCCTGTCCTCGTCCGCAATAAGAACTCGAACGAGTGGAGGATGTGCGTCGACTACACTAACCTGAACAAGCACTGCCCCAAGGACCCCTTCGGGTTGCCGCGGATTGATCAAGTCATCGACTCCACGGCGGGCTGCGACCTACTCTGCTTCCTCGACTGCTACTCTGGGTACCACCAGATCGCGATCAAGGAAGAGGACCAGGAGAAGACCGCGTTCATCACCCCATTTGGTGCGTACTGCTACACGACCATGTCCTTCGGGTTGAAGAACGCCGGCGCCACCTACCAACGAGCTATCTAGGTCTGCTTCAAGAAGCAACTCCACAAGAACGTCGAAGCCTACGTGGATGACGTGGTCGTCAAGACCAGAAACTCCAGTACCCTCATTGACGACCTTGAAGAGACTTTCGCATCCCTGCGCGAGTACCACTGGAAGCTCAACCCGAACAAGTGCGTCTTCGGCGTACCTTCGGGCAAACTACTTGGCTTCATCATCAGCCAACGCAGCATCGAAGCCAACCCCGAGAAGATCTCCGCCATCACCAGCATGAAAGCTCCCACGTGCATCAAAGACGTTCAGAAGCCGACCGGGTGCATGGCGGCATTGAACAGATTCATCTCGAAGCTTGGACAACGGGGGCTCCCCTTCTTCAAACTACTCAAGCACCAAGAGAAGTTCGTGTGGACTGCAGAGGCGGATCAAGCCCTTGCCCAGCTCAAGGACTTCTTATCGAAGCCGCCGATCCTCACGGCTCCTCGCAAAGGCGAGCAGCTACCGCTCTACCTTGTTGTGACTACTCATGTGGTCAGTACAGCCATCATCATCGAGCGGCAGGAAGACGGCCACACCTACCCAGTCCAGCGCCCAGTCTACTTCGTCAGCGAGGTCCTGTCTGAGTTCAAGGCACACTATCAGCCTGTGCAGAAGCTCCTGTACGCAGTACTCATCACCTCGCGGAAGCTACGACACTACTTCCAGGAGTACTCGATCTCCGTCGCCACCGACTACCCGCTCGGCGACATCCTGCGGAACCAAGATGCCACCGGAAGAATCTCCAAGTGGGCGGTCGAGCTCGGCGCCCTCACCATCGACTTCAAGCCACGCACGGCCATCAAGTCGCGAGGCACTAGTCGACTTCATGGCGGAGTGGTGGGAGAACCGGCTACCTACTCCAACCGTGCGACCGAGCACCGGGTGATGTACTTCGACGGCTCACTCAACCTCGAGGGCGCGAGGTGCGGGGGTACTTCGATCTCTCCAACGGGCGAACAACTCAAGTACGTCCTGCGGATCTTCCGGAAGGTCTCAAACAACGAAGCCGAGTACGAAGCTCTCCTACACGGGCTCCGCCTCGCGGCTTCACCGGGCATCAAGCGGCTACTAGTCTACGGCGACTCCGCAGTGGTCATCAACCAAGTCAACAAGTCCTGGGAATGCAACAAGGAGAACATGGACGCCATCGCCTAGAAGTCCGCAAGCTCGAGAACAAGTTCTACGGTCTCGAGTTCCACCACATCGTCCGCGACAACAATGTTGCGGCGGACGTCCCTGTCGAAGCTTGGATCTACCCGCGCTCAAGTACCGGCGGGTGTCTTCATTCACGAGCTTCATGCGCCATCCATCCGGAGCCGGCGCCACCGACCACCGTCCCGCGAGCACCCATCGGCCGGACGGAGAGGTCATGATGATCGACGTGGACCGGAGGCAACCCTTCATCGACTACCTCGGCAAGCGGAAGGTTCCCTCGGACAAGAACTTGGCCGAGCGGCTCATCCGCCGCGCCAAGTCCTACGTCCTCGTTGGAGACAAGCTTTACAAGAGGGGCGCATCTTCCGGAGTACTCATGAAGTGTGTCCCCCGCAAGAAGGCAAGGACATCTTGGAGGAGATCCACAAGGGCGTCGCGGCGGCCACGCGTCTTCCCGCACGATGGCCGGCAAGGCCTTCCGGCGAGCTTTCTACCGGCCCATAGCCCGGGTGACGCCGAGGAACTCGTCGAAGGTGCCAAGGATGTCGTACTTCGCCAAGCGACAACACGTCCCAGCCTACAAGCTAGTCACCATACCTCCAACCTGGCCCTTCGCCTGCTGGGGGCTCGACATGATTGGGCCACGCGCCAAGCCGCGCCAGGTGGTTTCAACGAGTATTGGTGGCCATCGACAAGTTCACCAAGTGGATCGAGGTCAAGCCGGTCACATGCCCCAAGGCTGACAGAGTACTCGACTTCCTGGATGAACTCGTGCATCGCTACGGACTACCCCACCGCATCATCACAGATCTGGGCTCCAACTTCAACAACCACCAGTTCTGGGAGTACTGCAAGAACAGTGGGATCGACGTCCGATACGTCTTAGTCGCCCATCCTCGGGCCAACGGACAAGTCGAGCGCGCCAACGGGATGGTGCTCGACGCTCTCAAGAAGCAGCTACACGACGCTGCTAACTCCAAAGGAGGCAAGTGGATCAAGGAACTACCCAACGCACTCTGGGGGCTACGTACTCAGCCCTCCAAGCCAACGGGGCAATCCCCTTACTTCCGGTCTACGGCTCCGAAGCAATCCTCCCTGCCGATGTCATATGGAACTCACCAGCGGTGGAGCATTATGACGAAGGCGTCTCCGAAGACAGCAGAAGAGTTGACATCGATGGACTCGAAGAAGCTCGCTGCACTGCCCTCGTCCAATCAGCAAGGTACCTGGAGGGTATCCGACGCTACCATGATCGCAACGTCAAGGAACGCTCCTTCAACGTTGGTGATCTTGTCCTCCATCGTATCCAGAACACGGAAGGACTACACAAGCTCAGCTCCCCCTGAAAAGGTCCCTTCATCGTGGGAAAGGTGACCGGGCCGGGCTCCTACCGCCTCCAGACACTTGAAGGCGAAGACATCAACAACTCGTGGAACGTCGACCAGCTCTGTCGGTTCTACGCCTAGTCTACACGACTACTCCGGGGTTCAAGTCTACACGACTACATCAACACCCCTCTGCCGTAAGCGGCCTCCGGGTCCTGGCTCCAGTCTCCGGACTACTCCTCTCCAGGATCCAGCCCGCGCGGCTACCTACGGATCCTGGGCTACGACGAGCGACAAAGGACTCTAGCAGCGGTCTACTAAGAGACCATGTACTCCAAGATCCAGCCTACACGGCTACCTACGGATCTACTGCTGTAAGCGGCTACTCGCCCTAGCACCACTTAGCCGTAAGCGGCCTCCGGGTCCAGGCGACTACTCTGTAACTACGGCCCTGGCCATCCAGGTGTACTTCTTCAGTAATAAAGTTTGATCGATCATCAACTTCTTTACTGTCTACTTCCCTCAACGGGACTACTGCCGAGTACGACTACTCGCATCAACTCTACGATGGGGCTCCGCACTCTAAGATCGCGACTACGAGTACTCATTGATGGAACTTTTCTTTCATTAATACTTGAACAATTACATCACAAATGTTTTTGTACACATACTGCTATGAGCTAACTATTACAAGACTACTGGAGGTTAAGCTTTTCGGCGACTTGCTCTGCAATGGGCGCCATCTGCTCCCGGCGGCTCCGCATCTTGCTCATCCGTACGGTTGGCGGCTACCCCCGCGCCGACTACTTCCACGGGCGCCTTCGGGAAGTAAGACTTCATGAAGGCCAGCACCTTGTTCGGGATCGACCTCGCCAGATGCTTCACATACGTCGCCAGCCGGCTGGGGGCTTCCTTGAGGCGATCCACGAGCGGTGCTATCTTGGGGCCACCAGGATGAGGCACCAAGAGTCTTGCAATCGGAAGCGCGACTTCTTCAAGTTCCTTAAGCTGGGCCCGCAGCGCCTCACAGTCCTCGTTCAGCTTTTGCAACGATTTGTAGTAGTTGACGAGGTCACGATCGGAAGCAATGCGAAGCTCCATGTGCTTGTCGCACTCGAAGGCAAGTTCCTTATAGTCAAGCTCGAGTACCTGGCGGGCCTCCTGCTCCCGGTAGAAGAGGTTCTTCATATCTATCTCTGAGGTCCACAACTGCTCCACCGGGTCTCAAGCTCTGCGAAACAACAAGGCGCAGTGGGTTAGACTACCTCCCGACCTCCAACAACTACTCAACAAGTCAAGCGGTGTACCTTTGTTCTTGTTGCGGAGTGTCTTGTTCTTCCGCACCAAGTCGTCGCTCTTTGCCTGCATCTCCTAGATGTCATTGTGATATTTGGCAAAGGCGGCGTCGAGCTTGGATTGCATGGCGGACGCGTGCTTCCGCGACTTCAAGAGTTGATCTTCTAGCGCTTCAGCCCAGAGCACCGTGTCACCGAAGCCTTGCAGCATGCTAGACTTCTCGCGGGACCTCTCCACGACGTCCTGCACAGACAACACATGTCAAATGAGTACTCAACAACAGAGGATTGACTACTCAGGAGTTAAGGTTACTCACCTTCATCCATTAGTCAGCCTGGCGGACCGCCTCCAGGTTCTTGGCCACCATCGCCGGGTCGACAAGGTCGTCTGCCAGCAACTCCACCCCGCACGACTACTCGTGGCGACTTCAGTCATCAGCGCAAAGCGGATGGGCTCTGCGTCCTGGATCTCCGGGGAGCGGACAACCACCTCCAGAGCAACCTCTGGTGGCACGGTGGCCTCCTCTCCTCCGGTCGCCACGGTGACCTCCTCCATCGGCTCGGGGGCTCCTTCAGCAACCTCCGGCACTTGTGGTGTCAAGTTCTGCATGGGCACCGCCGCCGGGATGTCGCTCCCTTCGGCCTCGGCGCCTGTCAAGAAGAGACAAGTGCATTAGCGACTACGACTACTCTATGGGGAATACTAAAGCCTCTACAGAGTACTTACCTTCGACCACGCTGGCCTCGGGCAATGCAGCTCCAGCAGCCGGCGTTTCGGACTCCGCCTGAGGAGCAGGAGTGGACTCCTCGGCGGGCGCGCGGCTTCTTCCTCCGCCACCGCCGTAGAGGGCTCATCTCCCTCCCAGGATAGATCTGTTGATTTCCTGCAGAAGTACACAATTGGTTGTCAATCAAGCTCGACTACTACACCAAGTACTACTCGGGAAGGATCAGCACTTACAAGCTTGCCCGGACTATCGTCACAGTCGGGGCGCCGAGGATGCTGGCAATGTCTACCAGTCCAGCCTCGGCAGGCGCCTCCTCTTGCGCCTCTGCGGCCACTGCCTCTCCTGCAGCAACGGCAGCCGGTGCAGCGCCCTCCTGCGCTCCTGCGGCCACCACTCCTTCCGCAGCAGCAGCCGCGGGTTCCGTGCTCTCTTGATGAGCAGGGGGCTGGCGCTCCAGTTGTGCCAATAGCTCTTCAACAGTGGGGGCTGGGCTACGACTCCCAGCGGGTTCCCCCACCGTGTCCCACTCGCCTTCGTCGCCCTGATCAGCGGGCTCCGTAGGCGGCACCTCCTGCAAGCAAGGAAGCTCAGTCATCAGCAAGTGAACTCGAGAGACTAGTACTCGACTATACTAGTCAAGACGTCTTACCTCTTGAGGCGTGGTCTCAGAGACCTTCAACTTCTTCGTCACCCGCTTGCGGGCGGGGTTGCGCGGCCTCCGTGGCGGCACAGCCAGACTAGCCTCCAGGCTAGCCGGTGGATCTTGCACGAGGGGCACGTGAGGTAGGCCGGGACGGCTGAACCTCGACCGCAGATGGAAGCGATCTTGCAGCGTCTCCTCGTCGTCGTCCTCGTCGGACGTATCCTCTACGATGACGGTATCATCTCCTTCGCCGACTTCCCGTCGCTCCTTGGCCTTGGTTTTTCCCTCCTCCGGGATCTCGACTTCCTGAGGGGCGCCTGCGGCTCGGAGACGAACTTCTTCAAGTCATCCTACAAGACACAAGACATCAGCGCGACTACTCACAAGGATGGGTACTCGACTAGGGGGTACGGCTACTTACCTCCTTTGGCGGGCGCACGACGGAGTACTCTGGGACAGGGCACGCCGTGTACGGTGGCATGTCCTTGAAGATGCGCGTCAGCCTATCGACGATGTCGTCGTCGTCGACTTCGCCTCCAGGCATCCGCGACGTGTCATCGTCGCCGGTGTACTCGAAGCCCAGGGTGTCGCGGGCCATCAGTGGCTGCACCCTGCGCTTCATGAAGCTGAAGGCCACGTTGTTGTTATTGTTGCGACCGCCTTGGTTCCCGTTGTTGCCGCTGCCGCCGCTCGTGTTCTGCTTGCTCTTGCCACGGATGGCGTCGTACTTGGCGTTGGCCTTGTCTTCTTCATCCGCCCAGGACGTGATCATGTCCTTGAGGTGGGGGATGCACCTGGGGCGGCGGCGACCGAAGTCTTCGAAGGTGCGGTGGTGGTAGAGGCCTTCTTGGAAGAGGTCGATGACCTCCTTATCGGTGACGTCAACTACGGTGGCGCGCTTGTCGAAGAAGCACCGCATGTACTTGCAAAGGGTCTCGCCCTGTTCCTGCTTCACCATGGCCAGGTCCATGCGAGTACCCGAGCGGCCCATGGCGCCCGCGAAGTTGCTAGTGAACTGCTCCTTCAGCTGGTCCCACTTGTCGATCGAGTGCTTGTCCGGCGACTCGAGCCATGTGAGCGGAGCTCGGTCCGGGTAGAAGGGGAAGTAGAGGCACTTGGTGTCGTTGTTGCCGCCAGCGTTCTCGATGGAGAGGGCGTAGCACCTGAGCCACTGGATGGGATCCTGCTTCGCGTCGTACTTGGTGATCCCCAAAGGTTTGAACTTGTCGGGGAGGAGCAAGTTGCGAAGTCGAGGTGAGAAGGCGGGGAAGCCGTCGTTGTCGCCTGCAGTGGCGGACTTCTTCCGCCGCAGCTCTTCAATCTTCTGGCGGGCGTCGTAGCCGCCCTGTGAGGCTCCGGAGGCGTGGCTGTTCGCGTGGTCTCGACCGCCGCGACTGCCCCCGCCGCCGGCCCTCCTGTTGGCCCCATGGTTGGAGCTTCCGCCGTCGCTGCCGCCGCCGCCAGGGGCGCGATGAGAGACGACCTCACGATTGCTGTTGCCACCCTATGAGGATCCGCCGGCATTTGCACGAGTACGATTGGGCTGAGTAGGGAGCTCAGCTCGAGTACGATTGCGGCCGAGGTCTGCGCTACGACTAGTAGCTTCGTTGTCGCGGTTCCTGACGGGGGCGGCTGGGTGACCCTGTTGTCGACCCGCATGAAGTAAGCGTCTTCTGCGAGCTTGGCGATGACTTCTCCAGCACGTATCCCCTGAGCTTGGCGCGCGATCGCTGTGATCGACATGAGGCATTGCTCTGGGGTAGTGTGTACTCTGCTCTCGACCGCCTCTAGAGCTTCCGCGAGGTTGCGGATGGGGAGGTTGTCTCGGAGACGCCGGCGCCGTTCATTGCACTTTCTGTTACGCTCACGTCGAGTGTCCCTATTGGCGTCGGTCTCATCCGCAGGTGCATCAGCAGACAGCTCGTCTGCGGAGATGTCTTCAAGGTACTTGTCTTGAGCCGTCCCTGAAGGTCCTGGCGTGTCGCCGGCAGCCATGAAGACTTGGCGATCGGGGTTGCCAAGACTGGATTCAGAGCTCGCCACCTCAGTTGGAGTGTACGAGTCAGCTCGGGCAAGTGGTGTTCCCTCTTGGAACGGGAGCAAGTCGAGGTAGGCCACGTAGCGTGAGTCCCCGCTTATCAGGTCGGCGGGCTTGCGATCTGGCTAGTAGACGAATCTCCCAGCAGGTGTGGACGTTATAACCAGCCCAGAAGCCGGCCCTGATAAGGGTTGCTCAGTAGTGTTGTCCTCGGACTCGGGATCCTCTAGGTACGACCCGAAGTCGAACTCGTATGCGGAGTCCGAGAAGAAGCTGGAGAGGAGGTTGGAGTCCGAAGCGTGGCCCGGGGCGGTGTCGGAGTCCGAGTTGTACTCAGGTACGGGCTCCTTGCCGGCCCGGCGCGAAGAGGGAGCCTCCGTGCGGGCCCTGCTGAGGTTGCGAGGGCCACGCGTGGAGCGCTCACGGGGTGGTGACACCATATGCGATGGCTGGGCAGCCTGCTCGCATGCGATAGCCCGCGGGGACGTCGAGTTCGAGTTGGAAGCGGATCCGAGCTCGAAGTCGGCGTGATGGTCGAAAAGCGAAAACTCGCCGAACTTGCCGGCAAGTTCGCCCGTGACAACTTCAGGAAACGTCACGAAGCCGGTCTCCGGGTTGGGCGGCATGGTGAGGCGGCGTTGGAAGGACCCCGCCCCGTCAGCAGTGCAGACCCAAGCGCCGAAAATGAAGATGTCGCCGCGGTTGAAGGCGACGGTTGGCTTGATGTAGACAGGAGCCGTCGAGTTCGCCATGTGATCTCGGGCGAGATCCCCTCACGGCGCGCCGGTGTCGGTGTTTTGGACCGGCAACCTACTAAGGGGAGTACCCGAAGTAGATGAATGTGGCCTCGCCGAGATCGGTAACTCGAAGGAAGAGACATGTGGCACACAATTTAGATAGGTTCGGGCCGCAAGGTGCGTAATACCTACGTCCTGTATGCTGCGTAGCTCTGGATTGATTGGGTACGATTACAAGATGATGCAATCCTACGCCGTGAGATGAGATGATCAAGAGAGGGGTCCCTGCCTCGCCTTATATAGTCCGGGAGGCAGGGTTACAAGTCGGTTTAGGGAGAGAGTACTAGTCGAGTACGTCTAGGAGTCTTCTATACAGTGCGAGACATGTACAGCTTCCTAACCGAGTACTTCTCCTCTGTAGTCCTTGTGCTTCACGCCATCAGGTACCGTGCAGCGCAAGTCGGGTAGTCCCAGGGGCCCACCGAGTAGTCGGTCCTGGTACCCACCGAGGTAGTGGGCCCAGAGAGGTCCATACGACACCTTCCCCACCGCCAAGGGCAGAGTTGTGAAATCTCGAGGGCATATGTGTAAACCAGGGACTCGATTGCAACGGAAGTTATCTTAGTTTCTTTACCAGTTAGTCCAGTGCCTTAGAAAATGCTTAGAAATTCACAGAAACATCAGAAAATGAAAGCTCAATTTTGTTGGTCTCAATGAGAGTATATCTACAACTTTTGCAAAGCATGACCATAGTTTTGACTTGTAGATTTTGAATGAAAAATCAAATTTAGTTTGACACCGTTTTGCTGTAATTCAAAATCTATGTTGCTAGACTTGTCATTTTTAGCCTCTGGACCAAAATTTGCACAAAGTTATTGAACAGATCTTTATTTATGAATTATTTTGTATTTGTGCTATTCCTGCCTTACAGATTTTTGTAGCACAATATAAATTGAATTTTTGTGCTCAACCTATGGCAGTGTTCATGTTATGACTAGAAGTAACTTTCCTGAATTTACCTTGATTTTATCTTTGTTAGAACTATTTAATCTTGATTTATGCTTAGATATATATTTAAATTCATAGTTCATATTTCAAATTGGTTTGAGATGAACTTATGGGTGTTCTGAGCTTGTTTAGGATCAGAGTAGCTGTAAATTTGTGTTGGGAAGCAGGAGCTTTTTATTTATTTATTTATTTATTTATTTATTTATTTATTTATTTATTTATTTATTTATGCATTTTCCTTATTTCTAATAGCTAGGAAGTGTTATTCTTGCATTTATAGGTTTTGTAGCTCTTTAGTGACCAAGATTGGATCCAATGGATGTTTAGAAATAATTAGGCCAGCAAGGACCCCTGTCCTTGATTATGTGATTTGTTTGTGCCTTTAAAAGTTAGAATGCACAAGAGCTTGTTAATAGAATTTAATTAAGAAAATAGATCCTTTAACCTTATGACCTTGCCAATGATGAACTAGCGATATTTTAGGGTCTTGCTTATCATCCTGGCTGTTTGGGAAATTAATGTAAGTATTTACCTTTTTAGCACCTCTTTTGCTATTAAAAGATTGACTAATAAATCCTCACATGAAAGCACCAAAATAAAAGTAAACAATAAATAATTGTTAGTAAAAAGATAGACCCTTGCCTACCATAACCTTATGAAAAAGAATTAATAATTAATTGTTTGTTAAGGTGAATATGGCCAACAAGAGTTGGGTAAAATAATTAATCTATCACCTCACCTGAACCTTGCATTGCATTCCGTGTAGAACTCCCTGACGGTAACTACGTGCTCGTGCCGGAAGCCGAGGAGGGAGGAGCTAAAGTGGAGCTGCAGTACGTGGAGGTGATCGAAGACACCGAGGGCACTCAGGCTAACCCTGCTGATGAAGGCAAGCCCCGGTGCAATTAACCTAGTGCTTAAAATTCTTATGCAACTATCTATGGATGATTGTGCATTTACATTCAGGAGTTGATATGAAACCCTAGATGCATGATCCCTAGGTACCTTTGTCCTTTATTAGTATGATAGGTCGATAGCTGCTATGCTATAGGACCGTTACAAGTCGAGCGATGCTTGTCACTCGCGATAATAGGTTCTTATGTTGGAATCATAAGATCTCCTTAAATGGATTGCTCATGTGGTAAGAGCATGGGATGTGGGCTCCGGTCCAATGGCTTTGTGGGTTAAGTGTTTGAACGTACTAAGCACTTGTCGGGAATGGGACCTGTAAGCCTAGTACCTTAATGAGGCGGTAAGGGATTTCACCATCACTACCCTTGGGATGCGTCTCACGGCTAGCTACCGGTGGTGGTCGTGTGAGTCTGGGTGCCTCACGGGGTATGCCAGATAGCCGGTACCAAAGACCGTGGCCTTTTATCCCGAGCCGAGGATTTTTGGGAACCGCTTCGTGGTTGTCCTCACAGGGGCATTCCACCGTGTGTTTAGGTCCACCTTGCAAGGTTTAAATCAACTGGTTGACGGCCTCTCACCATTATATGAGACTACTTACTCCACTAGCCATGAGATCCCTAATGATGTAAGTTGATGAATATTATGCTTGATTAATTGTATTGCACAACTTATGCTTGCAATAGATGGCTAACATAGAAAAGCATAACCAACTAGAACTTGTGCTAAAATATTGAAAGTAAGGACATATTCTTTGTTGCTTTTCAGCAGAAGAAACCCCAGTGGCCAACAGCCTATCATGTCTAGAGTTGGTGATGTAGTTATCACCGACGGGTAAGTCTTGTTGAGTATTAGTATACTCAGCCCTATAATCTGTTGTTCCAGGTAATGCATTTGTTGATGTGTGGCCCGGAGAGATCCCACCCGGCTGAGAGTTGGAGTGGGTGGAGGACGATGAATGAAGGCATCATGGCTGGCCTCCCGTGGTGTTTCCGCGTTCCGTTTAGTTGATTTCTGTTGTTTGAAAAACTCTGAGTTGCGTTGTCATGTCAAAGACTTCGGTTTGTAATAATTAAACCCTTGGGGGTAAATTTCGGTTGTTAATCATGTACTATCTCTGGACTCGCCTTCGCGTGAGTTTTAATGCATATATGTCGATCCTTGTTGCTATGTAAGTGATTTACCGGGCGTTAACCCGGTAACTAACGACAGGATGATACTTTATTATTGCTTAATGACCAAAGTGAATTGGTTTAAGCAATAGTACGGTATTTTCCTGGGCGGGTTGTCACAACTCAGCTCTAGGAGGCCATTCTGGGGAGAGAGCAACCTATCAAAGGATAAAACTGAATTTTCACTAGCCTAAATTGAAGAAGCAGGTGACTGACTTTGTCAAAAATTAATTGTGTCACTTTGTTAGAAAAATAAGACTGAGAATGTACCTTATCCGGTCTTATACAACCGCTCCCATTACCAGATATGGCTTGGGCACATATATCCATGGATTTCATATAATGGTTGCCCAAATCACAAAACAAAGATGTAATCCTGGTAGTAGTTAACAGACCGTCCAAATATGCTCATTTCATTTCTCTATCATACCCATACACTACTTCTGATATACCCCAACTGTTTCTGGATCATGTTTTCAAATTACATGGCCTACCAAAAGTCATCTTAACAAATAGAGATCCTATATTTACAAGCACAATTTTGCAGTCTTTTCAAAGCAATGGGAGTGCAATTACATCTTACCTCAGCTTACCATCCACAAACAGATGGGCAAACCGAAAGAGTCAATCGGTGTTTGGAAAATTACCTAAGATGTATGTATTTTGCTAGTCCTAAGAGGTGGCATCATTGGTTGTCTTTAGCTGAGTGGTGGTACAATACTTCACTCCAAACTTCACTGGGCATGACACCATTACAAGATTTATATGGTTTTCCTCCCCCAATGGTTGCTGAAGTGGTTCTCCCTGATTGTCCTGATCTGTCGGTGCAAGAACAAATCAAAAACAGAATTGTGGCTCAGCAAGTGATTAAGGACAACCTTTTAAAGGCACAAGCTAGGATCAAACACCAAGCAGATAAGCATAGAACTGAGAGAACATTTAGAATTGGGGACATGGTATACTTGAAGATTCAACCATATGCATGCGGACATGTGTCTTTGAGTACACACAGATCACTTAAGCTTCACTCTAACTTCTATGGCCCATTCAGAGTTCTTGAGCAAATAGGGAATGCTGCATACAAACTGTTGTTACCTACAGGATGCCAATTACGCGATGTCTTTCATGTTAGTCAATTGAAGAAATATTTGGGGTCCTTCTGATGTACCAAGCCCAGACTTACCACTGGTTGATGATAAAGGAACGATCATGGTTGCACCAGTGGCTATCCTACAACCGAGGGTGATTTCACGCACAATGAACCTGACGTATAGTGGCTCATTCACTGGATGAACATGCCGGAATCGGAAGCAATTTGGGAGAATGCATCGTTTATCAGGAAGGTTTTTCCATCCTTCCATCCGTGAGGTCAAGGATGCTAATATAAGGAGGGGGCTATTGTCAGGAACTCTGAAGCTCCTGCAACTACTGTCTCTTCACTCGCCATTCAGTAAGCAGAGAAGGAAGCCGATTCAGTGAACTACATGGCCTATCCCTGCTATTCCCGTTTGTTTCTCCCGTTCTTTCCAGTTCGATTTCATTCTCAAATCTTGGTCGAGTACTCGAGTTGTTTCGTTCGTCACACTGAAGGAAGCAGAGTCTGCTCCTTGTGGCGGAGTGGATGGTCCGGTCAGACCGAGGTGGACAGGGTGTTGGTGCACCTGCCTGCCCCCGGTGCAGGTATTTCTGCTAGGTGTGCCTTGACGCCATGCCCGCGTACCCGATGACACGGATGGCCCACATGAATGAAGGAAGATGCTTTTTACGATGAGAGATGGGAGTTGGGTAGACAGTAGACTGGGATGACCAGATGGGTGAATGACTGGCGGAGACCCGGGAGGTTGGCGCACGGCCACAACGTCTAGTGACAAAATCTCACTAGAGTAAGTTAATCTTGATGGTATATAAAAATTGACAAATGAAAAATCCCTTGTTATGTTAAATAAAAATATAGCAATAAAAAATCCAAATGCTCTTTTTATGAAACAAGGGGATTTGCATCCCTACCCATTTTACATGGGAGCCTTTTATTCCATAGCTATTAATTTTTTTTAGCTCTTCTCTTTTAAGCTCAAATGGACCAAGAGAAGCCAAATAAGTGAAGTGTTTCAAAGCTATTTGCAACTAACCTATTGTAACCCCCCTTGCTACTTGTGGCTATTTGAGGTGGAGCTCATAGAAAAATAAATTCTCTCTCGTTAAAGATCAAATAACACATAGATCCAAACAGCTCGAGAGCTATTTCATTGGAAGGTCATTTAATTAGGCTAAACGTTAACTCTCAAAATAGCTTATGTCTAGTTCTCCAAACACAGCTATTGTTTACATGTAATGTAACAAAGAAAAGTCACAAAGGAAAATCAGAAAACATTACTCAAATGCTACTTCTTGTATCGGGACCCAAGTGCAGATCACTTGTCATATTTTAAGACAAAAGTAACAATTTTTGGAGATGCTGGAACCGAAAAAAAAAGTTGACATGCAAATTAGATATGACCACTTAGTTAGGAAGATAATTAGATCTATTTTCTAAAAATGCATTCTTTGTAAGATTTTTTTCAAAAGCTAGGATTGCATTTTTTATGGAACGAAAGGAGTAAAAGCAAGATGGAGGTTTTTCTGCGTATATTGGGTGTTTGTCAGTGCGGTGAGATCATGTGTAGCAGGCAGCGGGGGCGGTGTGGTTACTCAAGGAGCCCGTCCCCACCCCCCTTGCTTCCATGGCGCTGTCGTTGCCTTGCTCGCGGACGCGGCGGTCGTCTTCGCCAGCGGGGTCGCCGGGCAGCGGCGGGCCTGGGGGCGAGTGCGGCCCCCCGGGCCCCCGGCAGGCAAGGGCCCCATCCCTCTACACGGTTACTACGTATACGAATACGATATGAGCGGATCGACACAAAAAAGAGAAACGAGGAGACGCTGCGTCGGCAAGACCTCTCCAGAGACAGCGCGACCTCCCCGCTACGCTACCCGTCGGCCCTGCTCCTGCCCTCTCTGTCCTCTTTCCAAGACGTCGACTGGATCGTTCCGCCAACCTCCAGGTCCCGTTCCCGTCGAGGCTTCCAAGACAGCAAGACGCATCAACGCAGCTACGACCCTACGATGCCGGCCGGCCTCTCCTCTCCGATGACAAGCCTGCAGTTTGTAATCTATTAATCAAGAAAGGTTAAATGGTTTGGTAATTTTATGCACCGAGAAGATACTATTGGACGAGATTGATATTGATACTATCAACTTCGCATCTAAGATGTTAGAAGAAACTTTTAAGATTATTATGATATGAGTACATTATTTGATTGCATATTAATTGTGACTTGATAATAATTTATATATCGATATTATAATATTAACTATCGTTGGTATACTAAGGTCTCTCGTTTTAAGTTTCGCCCCGGGCCCCCAAAATCTCAGGGCTGCCACTGTCACCGGGACGCCAAAAGATTGGACCGCAATGCACGCAGGCGGTTGGACCAAAGGGGACAAATCGGGACAGGGCCGTGCACGAGGAGAGGAGGGCATGCAGTCACCCACTGTGGTGGAGCTAGCCACGCGACGACCATCCCCACGGCTGCAGCACCCAACCCCGGCCCAATGCAACCCAATAAGGCGCGGATGCTGGTGTGCCGTGCTGTGCCGGGGGCGCCGCCACGCACGCTGCTGGCGGAAAATAAAGACGGCCAAACGGGCCACCCGGCCCTAGCCCGATTTGGCCCGGCCCGACGTGGCCCGGCACTACACAGGCACGGTGGACTTCCGTGTCGGGCTGTGTCGGACCACCGGACTGTGGTGGCGGCCCAGGCACGGCACTAATGCCCCTCGTGCCGTGCTGGCCCGGCACGGAGCACGACGGGTCACTGATGGGCTAGTCCCGGGCGGACCCAATCGAACAAAAAGCCAGAGGAAAGAGAGGAGAAAATGCTAGTGCATCCTGGCCGCGCCCCCATGGCAGCAGCGGTCGACGCGTATCCTGGCCGCCCCGGCGCGCCCCCACGGCGGCGGCCGCCGGCGCGCATGGCAGCGGCCGACGCGACGCCTCCTAGCCGTGGCGGACACCAACATAGGCCAACACGCCTGCCAGAGGCGACCCTCGTGCCCCTGGCGGCGCAGATCCCGCCGGCCCCTTACAACGCCGGTCAACGCCCCCTCGCATCTGTGGGGGGCAGCGTGTCTGGGTGCGGTGGGCGGCTACCAGCAGGAGAGGGAGCGGCGGTGGAGAGGGGATCGCGAGAGGAAGGGGGAAGGGCAGGGGCAGAGGCGGCAACTGGGGAGGGAGGTGGGCATGCGGCGGTGGCTGCTGTGTTGGTGTTGGAAAAATGGGAATGAAGCTAGAGTTTATGCTTATTTATGTGTGGATAGCTATTAGGCTGTCGAGCCGCATCGGGCTGGCCCAAGAATCGTGTCCTGACCGTGTTGGGCCGTCTGCCGAGGTGGCGGCCCAGGCACGGTTCGACTGTCGTGCCGGGTCGGCCCGAGGCACGAACCCCTCCGTGCTGGGCCGTTCTAGAGCCGTGCTTTTTCGAGCCATTTCCGTGCCGACCCATCAGCCCTGGCCCATCTAGCCATCTGTAGCGGAAAACCAGAGTTGGTCTGTCACGCTCGCTCGACTCTGCAGACTGCAGCTTTCAACCGGCCTGGAGAACGAAGATCCAGTGGCACCCAACTTTTGTCCGTCACGGACGTTAACTGCGCGTTGTCGCCATTCGGCATGGACGCGATGCGAGCACGGAGCACCCAACCAGATGTGCCTTCCCGGCCAGCGGTTCTCGCCAACGCACAACCTACCCTGGTTCTCGCCAACGCATGGCGGTGCCGCCCCCGCCGGCTGGGGATCACCATCCTGTTCGTTTGGCTGGTGGTGGTGGTGGCTGGTTTGGTTTGTTACGAGAGAAAAGTACATCGGCTGGTTCTTTGGTGGGTTTGGTTTGTTACGAGAGAAAATCTTCTTTGTGGTGGCTGATAAGCCAAGCGAACAGGGCGGCCAGCCCCACGGCCCCACGCCTAGTCGGCTGGAGTACATGCTGGCCGCCGTGCCGTAGTCCTCTGTTCTGAACGGGCCCACTTGGCCCCGGTCGACCCGTCGAAGCACGCGGCGTCAGAGAAGCGGCGGCCGCCGCCGTTGCACACCGGCGCTAGTGCCGAAGCTAGCAGCAGCACTTAGGGGGCTGCTGACGCCTTATTCCTCCTCCGAACCTTCTCCTCTTCTTCTTACACCTGCAGCCTAAAGGGCACTCCGGTGGGGCTCCATGGTGCCCACCGGTAGCTTCGCCGCTGGCCGGCGCCACCAGCCGTCTTTGGACTTTGGAGAGACCGGACGCCTGGAGACGAGAAAGGAAAAAACAAAAGTTAAAACTAATAAACAGCCGTCGGGCCCACAGTGAACTCTCTCTCGGCACGTTGCCGCAAGCCTGCTATCACATGAAACGATCCCGTTGACCACCTGGGGACCACCTGGCCTGCGGTCTGGCTCTGGCTCTGGGGCACGCTGTCCCGGTGAGCCCTCTCCTTAAAGCCCGGGGGGCTGCGGCCTGGCCCTCGCCTTCCTCCCTCCTTCCGCCACTCCCACCTCACGCTCCACGCCGCGACCACCGTTTCTGCCTCCCCGGCCGGTCGATCTCGCTCCTCCATCCCCTCCATCACACAAGCTTATCCTGCGCTCCCCGGCCGGCCGGCCGGCCAGCCAGCCCGCCCGCTCCCAAGTCCCATGGCGGCGTTCCTCGTCCCCGACGGCCTCGCCTTCTACGCCGTGGCGGCCGCGGCGTGCGCGCTCAACCTCGCGGCGATCGGCGCCGTCGCCAGGGGCTACGTCCGCAGCACCCCGCTGTTCCACACCCTCGTGCTGCTCCTCAGCTGGGCGCTCTACCAGTGCGCGTTCCGGGTGTTCACGGACCGGGAGGCCACCAACGTTGCGGCGTCGCCCTGGGCGCCGCCGTGCGGGTTCTGCCCGCGCTCCCTCGGCTTCGATCCCGGCGAGAACTCCCGCATCTGCACCGGGTTCATCGGCTCTGTCGAGCGGTGGATGCTGCTCCCGTGGCAGTTCCTTCCATGGAGCGGCGGCGGCCGGGGCAACGGATCGGCATCGGCCGCCGCGGAAGAACGGGCGCCTCATATGACAGCCGAGGCGTTCGTCTGGTGGCCGACGTTCGCCGGGTGCATCATCGGCTTCGCCGTCGGCGCTTTCGCAGACGGCGTGAGGAGGATGATGCGGTGGATGGGACTGCGTGTTCGGAGACGCTTCCGACGGTGGGCGTACCGTGCCCGTGCGTGATCGTATAACACCAAGGTATAGCTTATTTGCATCTTTTCATGTCTTCACTCGTTCTGAACTTCGGATTACATTATATTTGCTAAGTTCCCCAAAATCCAGCTCCCGTACTATAATCATCGATGTGCTTGATTTTCAAAACAGAGAAGTGAATTTTCAAAAAGTTGTCTCCTGTTCTGTATGTGTTCGATCTCTGTTTATTAGCTGCAATAATGCTTGTTCACTGGAATAGCTTTTGGAGTTGGAGCAATTTTCATGCCAGTTGGATGATGTTTTTTTAAAGACGTGCAAAGCACGTTTTTCATTAAGAGAAAAGAGAACAAAGTCTTATTATCCGCGTTTACAAGTGCCCGTGGCGGGAACAACAAGGGCACAAGAACTTGAATTAAAAAAAAGATGATTACATCGGCCTCAAAGGCCACGCACTAAGGGGGCGAGCTAGAGGAAGTCAGCACACGCTCATATCTTAGTCTCCTACATGATTGCCGGCGCAAAAGATACTGGCATAAGAGACTCCCTATTGTGGACCCGTCTGTTGTGCTCCTTCCAGGGCGACCACACGACCAGCTATACAAAGGCGTCGAAGCCAATTGGATGATTTCAGGGTTGTGTGTTTTGGACTTTTAGTTGCTAAGCCATATTACTCCAAATATGAGCCATCATAAGTGAACTTGGGAGTTTAATACAATTATGCATTTTCCATTCCAAAGGCCAGCTTGCTGGTTGGGCTTGTTACAAGAAACATTAAATCTAAGCACATCATCTAGATATGCGACAGTATTAACATTTGCTACTTGTCATCTTAAAAGGCTTCCATTTCATTCAATAGTAAATGGGCATTATATATTTTTGCAAAGTTATTGGTATCAACTCTTCATCTTGGATCATGGAATGTTCATTTCCATATATGAGTTGTTCAGTGCCGATTTTCTATGTGTAAAGCTTTAATTTATGCAATAAAGTTTGTTGAACTTTGGACAGCTTTGATTTTCTGGTTATCTGATGTGTAAATCATCATATGCAGTTTGCATTTCTTTTATTTGCTGTGCTTATCCGGATGTTGTTGAGCAAGCATGCGTCTAGGGGACACAATGTGCTTTCAGAGTTAATTATATATGTGACACACTCTAATTTCTTGCTGAGAACTACTAATTAATTAGATGTCTGTTATTCAGAACTACTCCACAACATCAGAACAATTAGTTGAGTACATGCCTCATGCAAAGAGACCATAATAAATTCCTTTATATCTAAAAAAGTCAGAAGTGTGGTGTCTTTGAATTTTTCCACAGATCCGGTTTCTCACTTACATATCCAGGGTAAAGCTTTTATTAGTTCCAGAGTTGTGATTTTTTTTTGTCCTCTGTGCACTTCACGTTTTGTTTATATCTCATACCAACATACCAATATGATGCTTCA
This sequence comes from Cenchrus americanus, assembly GCA_947561735.1. Taxonomy (NCBI): domain Eukaryota; kingdom Viridiplantae; phylum Streptophyta; class Magnoliopsida; order Poales; family Poaceae; genus Cenchrus; species Cenchrus americanus. The sequence continues at coordinate 83,149,616 of OX387239.1, read as the reverse complement.
TCGAATAGTAAAGTAATAAGAAACATAGGGTGAAAGAAATGAACTGGGGTTCTAAATGTTGTTGGCATGAGATGCTGTCTCCTGTCCATTTTCTTATTTGCTTGTATAGTTGTATGGATATATAGATCATGTCCTGGAGTAGTTATACCGATATATTATTTTACTTCTTCGTATTTTTGTACTCTCTTTAGTTATAATTACATTTTTCAAATGATTAATTGACACGATAAATTTCTGCAAATGTTTAGTTAGCCAAGATAAACGCAAACACATTTCCTTTGTTTTATTTGTTGCATTGTTGTGTGTATGATAATTTGTACTGCTAATGGTTGATATTGTTGCCACTTACCACTGCACGCTGTCACTGTCCTAGCACTGCAATGCATGGATTAGCATTACACAGTCTTTGTACAGGTGTAAATTATTTCTGATCACAGGTGCATTATTTCAGTTGTAGAGACTAGAAACAAAGTGTATCTCACATGTGTACTATATATGACATATATCTTCTAGACTGTTTGGTTTTATCTAATACGTCCTTGCTTGATTAACACTTTTTGGAAGCTTTCTCCAAAGACAATGTAGGGATGCAGAATTAAACTACTACAATGGCCATATAGTGTATGCCATTTAATGTATCTATTACTTTTTTATTTTAGGTACCAATTAGTATTTGGATCCAAGTTTTAGTTAACTGTATATTAGAAGAATTATATATGTCTTTCGGTTCCCTTATGAATCGATTATGGCTAGATTAGCACCTCAATCTTTTAGGTGATTTTGTTCTGATTGATGCAGTATATGGACTCTTATCATATGGCCTTATTAAGCCAGCTGCTTTAAATTTGGCTTTCTGTTTACTTGTTCTCCCATTTGATTATTCAATTTCAACCATAAACGGCAGCATAATTTCACACAAACATTGTATGATGAAGCTGAGACACAACCAGGGAATTAACTAGTGTAAAGTATGGCCTTAAGCACCTTAGGGTGCGTGCCTAAAAGCCATCATATATGTGTGATGATTTTACTGAAATACACAATTTTGCTTGCACCATTCACTTTATTACATTGAAATTGGTCGCACAAACTGGGAATGGATCAGTTAGCTCCCTCTTGGGTCATTTAGCTGCCTAGGCTTTCAGTTTATTTAATGACAGTGCAACTTGAGGATTGTGATACTCCATTCACCCAAGAATTTGGTGTTGTGCTACTATATCGTATATTGAATGTGCTTCTTCTGTGCTCTGTAAATTTCAAATGTCAACATCTTGTGTTTAAATCTGACATTGTCTGTTGTTGCAATTTCAGTTCTCAACTGCTTGACAATGCCATTTGGAGTGGAACAGCTTCAGTTTACCTCCTGCAAGTGATATATGGTGTGATTAATTGGACTACACACCTACAAGTGGTTGGAGTAACTTAACATTGACTTGATGATGCTACATATGAATTACCCAGTTGTGATCTGCAACTGTTTGATTAAACTATATATGATCATCTAGGATATCGCTCGATCTGTTTGGTGTGCTTTATAATTAATATTCGCAGAAGCCTCTTTCCAACATCAGCTGTACATGTAAGTATGTAGCTAGAAGCCTAGAAGCAGAGAAAAGTATGACAGCTAGACCTTTATCGTGTGTGCATTCTACTACTCGACTGATGCTTTAGCTGTAGAGACAAAGATCATCGTGCGTGTGTGTGCTAATAATGATGAGGATTGATGGCAAGTTGGTAACCAGTCGCTTCTACTCCAAGACTGATAATAATCTCATAAGGAGTATGAGATTACGGCCGTGTTTGGATCGTAAGGGTAATATTTGCTCCAAGGCAAATGTTTTGATCCTCTCATTTGCCTCTAATAAACTTGGCCCCTTGCGGTGTTTTAATTGAGGGGCATGCAAATGTTGGTGGGATAAACATATAATAATTATTTCAAACCAGCACATCCTTTTATTAAAAAACAGCACATGCATGGGGTAGAGAGAGAGGGGTTAGGGGGTTCATCACAAATTTGCCCAAATTTGACAATTTGAGAGGAAAATGAAATTAAGGAGGTTACACATTTGCCCCAATACAATTACCCCACGTGTTTGGCACTTTTGGGGTCAATTTGGGGCAAAAATTTGCCCCATTAATAACCCCATTTACCCCTTCATCCAAACCAATTAACTTTCCCATTCACTTTGTACATCTATCGCAATGTGTTGAGTGTTGACGTGTGCTCTGATTCTTATCTGAGATATGGATTTTGCCATTTCGGCTGAGCCTTGAAATTTGATTCTTGGGCACAATTAAAGTACAATGCACAAGTAGTGCATCATGTTGCTGTCGGTGGTTAGTTCTGCTGCATGCTTTGCTTGCAACCGGACGCTAGCGATTTGAGTTGGCTCATTACAGGACCCCCTCCTGGGTGGTTTTTTAGGATGGCCTTATAGGAAGGACGGGGGTACGTAGCCTGCCTGGTAGGGGTTGTGGCGGGGCGGAGTGGCGCGCGGACGCACGCACGCGTACGTGCACGGGACGCGCGTGTTGCCGAGCCCGTTCCAGCGTGCTAGAGCAAGCAGAATTGGCGGGTATTTCCCCGGCCGTGACCTGACCCGATCGAGCATCCGACCATGGGTGGTGCGCATGTGTGCAAGTTTTTTTATTTGGCCGGAGCAGATTGCTTGAGCTCCGGGGCCGGGCACACGCGATCGACCGATTCCCCCCGAAACCGAGTAGTAACTGGGTATAGCGAGCGAGCCGAGAGACAGCGAGCGCGCCTGATCGCTCGCAGCGTCGGCCGGGGGCGCGCGCACGTACTAGGCCGTGCACGGCGGTCATCTGGGGCCAGCTGGGTGCACGGTGGCGTGGAGGGACGCGCGCGCTCTCTCTCTCTCTCTGCCGAACCACCACGGTGGTACTGATGAGGGAGGAGCGAGCTGCGCGCGCGCCGGCGCGCGGGTTGTCGTGCACACGGTGCATGTCACTTCTCCGACAGGAAGTAAGAAATTAAACTCGCTTTTTTTGTTACCGTGCAATTAAGATTTTTTCTCCAGCTTGAAAAGATCAACTTTCGAACATGATTTGCCTAGATCATTTCCCTCCTGTCACATGCATGCCGGAGGTTTGGTTTGGATCATTGGAAGTTGCTCACATGGAGTTTGGTGGATGAGGAGGGATGGCAAAAGCAAGGAAACAGAAAAAACTTAACTACCGCGCCAAACAAAAAGAATAGGATGAACGTATATATAGGGAAATTGTATGGTGTTGTTCCTTTTTCTACACCTTTGAATTGCCTCTACTTTTGAATGTCGCCGAAGTAGGCCATTATTGTGTTAATCGTCTCCGACTCTCCGTTGAAATGATGAAAATACATCCCCTCCTTTGGCGTCATAAACGATCTACTCCGTAACTGAGATCGGTGGTGGACATGAAGTCTTGCCTGAAATACATCACATGAACCCCAAATTATTGGGCAAATGAAAATCCAGCTAATTTAATTTGTTCAACTTACAGTTACCAATGGCTAAGATTTTAATTCAAAACACGACAGAAAGGATACAAGAAAATTTTACAACAATTCAAACCAGTGGCAGAAACCAAATTTTGCTGCACAAAGTTGATCGTACTGTTCGCGCACCGGATTCCCCCTCAACAGCTGGCGGTCTGGAAACTGTAGAGGCGTGTGCCACCATCCCACACCACAAGCTTCCGTCGCCCACTTGGCCACCACAACAAAACCCCCGGCCGCTCGGCCCCAACCTCCACCTCCAGCTAGCGCCCCAACCCCACGCCCTCCGCCGCCGCGCGTCCCCCCCCCCCCCCCCCACCAGCCCACGCCGACGCCGCCGCCATGGCGCTGCTCTCCGACGCCGCCGCGTTCTACACCTGGGTCGCCACGACGTGGGTATTCACCGCCAGCGTCGTCGTCGCGATCGTCAGGTGCTGGGCCCGCAGCCGCGTCCTCCGCGTCGTGGACGTCTTCACCGGCCTCCGCGCGCCCCTGGTCCTCGTCGCCGCGCTGCTCTCCCAGGTCTCCCTCAGGCTGTACACCGTCCGCGTCAGGATCCCCGAGGTAACCCGCGGCGTGCGTTCGGGCTTTGCTCCTCCTCCCCGGCCTTTCCCCCCACTTCAATTTGCTTCTCCTGGGATTTGTGGTGGGTTTTGCTGTGTGCTGACAGCTCGGTTCGCCCGTGTCAATCCCAGCGACAGCGCGGAGGCCGGGAAGCCGTGGGCGTGAGCGCCGCCCTGGAGCGCTTCCTGAGCGACGAGGCGTACGTCTGGCCGGTCGGCGTCTGCATGTTCTTCCTCGTCGCCCAGCTGATCTCCCGTGTTTACGAGGCGAGGAGGAGGGCGCCGCCGCCGCCGCCACCACCATCACCGCGGCGGCTGCGGCGGATGCGGCGTGCGGAGGCTGGGCAGAGGGCTGGTGGTTGCTGCAGCGTGAGCACCATCGAGCTGGTGCTCTTCCTGTTCTGTGTTTGGACATGCGTCTACAGCTTCCCCGTCATGGTCCTCGGCTACATGGCTGCTACGGCGAATGGCGGCGGTTCTACGGCAGCATAGCGCGCGTGTGATCATCCAGGGTACCATACGATCCTTCTTCGCTCTATGCCTTCTTCATCAGCTGTGGTTTGACTCTTGTAAACTCCCCACATGCTCGATGGATATGTCTGTCACCGTGTCACCCAGTTCAGCATCCAAATTGGGGCAGAGTTTCTGAAAATTGGTTCCTATAGTCTTGTCTTGTGTTTGGCATTACTGATCTGATCACAGGGAATAGTCTGTCCACGAGTTTGGTGAAATCTCACAGCGAATTTGCTATTTGGCTGCTTCATTGCTATCGAATTGAACTAAAATGACCTAGCCCTGTCATGTTGCTCTCTTATTAGCATGTAGCCATGTACAGATGGTAATGTCTGGTAACTTGAGAACTGTATTCCTTGCTGTCTCAGGATGAGGCTATGCTTAGTGCTTCATACATCTAGGTGAATGAGCAGTCTGTAACAAAACCTGCTGAGTGCTGGATTATCCTAGCCAAACTTCCACCATATAGTTTGCTTGCGTTCTTAATTGGTTGTGCAGTGTCTGCTTTCTTAATTGGTCTGCATTCATTGACTTTATGTGGTGAGGTTAATATGCTTCCATACACATCTAGTTAGTCTGCATTCTTCAGTGCTTGCTGTGACAACTGAATTGACACAACAACAGACAATGTGCTGGTTTATTTAGTTGTCCAATCACTGGTAGCAATTTCAGTGTGGAGTGTAAAAGTGCTGCATTCCATTTCAACAAAGAATTTGATATTGGATATAGGTGGATGTGTTGTTTGTTATTGGATCCATTTTGATTACCGATTCCTATGCATAAAGCTGATGTTTCACTGCTGCAAATTTCAGTTCTGGGAACAGATGCCTTTTCTTTGATCGGAAGAGCTTCAAGACTTATGATGATTAGTTCAACCACAAGTGGTTCAAAGCTAGGAATCGTTACCACTTACCAGTTGTTCTCTGGCTCGTGAATCTATTGTGGAGGCTAATAGAATAGGATATGCCTATCTTCCATACAGTTTATGCATAGAAAACATCCCATGAACTTCAGCTTATTTGGTGCTAACGGGAGGTGAAAACTGATGCGGTCGGTCAATAGTTTTCCACTGGAACTGTTATGTACTCTGCTAAGTGCTAATGTTGATATTCTGTTTGCTCTGCCCTGACTGCCCATGATAGTGCCTGATGGCTGATGCCAAGCTATTTTGATATTTTCCTTTAGCGAATCGTGTTGTTTTCCCAGCAAACTATGTTGGTGACTAGCTCGATCTTGCTGTGCTCTAACATAAAATTGTCATGGCCATTGCGCGGTGTGAACTAGCAGATTCGGCCTCTGCACTTGGACTCGAGCGCACCCTGACATCGCTGCGTGCAAGTTGTCTGATGAGGGAGCACAGGATTGAGATCCCAGCTTAGGTGCCTATGGCGGTCGCTCTCCCGCACGACACCATCGCCGTGGCCGGCGTTCTCCAGGTGCATAACCCGCGGCGCGACGCCGCGACCAGACGTCTTGTTCACCGTTCCGCCCTGGCGCTAGCGCCCAGAGCGCCCCAGAGGCCAAGACCCAGCCGGTCCTGGACCGACATGCTCTGATGTGAGTTCCCGGCCGGGCCAACTAGGCGAAACGAAAGGCAACACAACCGCCGCGACCAATCCGGGACACGAGCACTCGCTATGCTGTCCGGATCCGGGTCCTCAAACTCCAATCCTCCCCATTCCGGCATTCCCCGATTCCAAGACGGCAAGACCCACGCCAAATCGCCACCCGCTCGCAGGCGCAGCCCCACTCGGCCGCACACGCCCGCGCGCTCGCCCTCCGCCCTCGTGGAAGCTTTCGGAAGCCAGTGTCCGATCCTAACGGCCTCGGCGCCGTCTCCGTCGACTTGCAAAGAGATGTCACTTAGCTCCACGAACTTCGAGATTGTATTTTTTGTCGTGAACTTATTGTGTCGTTCAACGTAGGTCCATAACCTCCACATGAGCATATAATGCTAACACGGCAAGCTAAATGAGCATCTTCTCTCTTCCATCTCATCTCATCTCTCTCGCTTTGGCATTTCATCATACATGTCATTGGTGACTTAGTGGTGGCGGTATGAAGATCTTCATTTGCTTCACCTTTCACCCCCTCTGCCACCCCATCACATCCATCGGCGTCGGCGCTCAAGACATCCGACTCTAATCATGCAGCGGCCGCTCGCTCTACTATCCAACTCGGTCGGTTGGGGTTATGGAGAGTGCTCTCTGTGTGCACGGTGACAAAAAATAGCGCTATAGTGAGGGGAAGAAAGAGATGAGAGGGATAAGAGAGAAGATGCTAGGCACAATGCATTATCTGTTGTGAACAACTTAATAAATTCATAGATTTAAAAATACACTTTTTTTTACGACAACAAACTTTATATATTATGCAACTTTTAAAAATATTATTTAAAAATACACTTTGAAACTTCCTGAGTCTCGTACATACTTCGTGAGTAGAGTAGAGTACTCCAAGCTAACGGACTCATGCAGCGGTGACTCAAAAGTTGAAGGATTCCTATCCCTTGATTCCCTTCCCCGTCATCGTGGCCAGCCAGACTGGCTCCCACTCCCCGCAAGCCGCAAGTCGCCAAGTCCCACCACTTCTCCTTTTAGTCCATCGCTCTCGAACACTCCTCCGCATCCCCCGGCATTTCCTGGCCTAGGCTAGCAGCGCCTCTTCCTCCCACTTCCTAGATTCCCAGGTGCTCGTAGCGGGGTGTGGTTGGCGGCGATGGAGTTCATGGTGGTCACCAAGGCCGCGGCGGCGTCGCCCGCGCTCGCGCTCGCGCTCGCGCCCGCGCGCAGTGGAGCGCACGGCAGGAGCCGCGTCGGCTTCGGGTTCGGCTCGGCGGCGACCACCAGGACCAAGGCGCTGCGCGCGTCCAGCAACTCCGCGACCCCCGGGACCATGTACGTACCGATCGGGTTCTTCCTTCTAGCTTGACTAGCTAGCACTCGTTTGATTTTGTTGCGCTTGGTTCCGTGGGGGTGGCATGTGGGGGTTGGGTTTCCGTGGGTTTGTGCTTGCGCGTGTAGGGCTGGATGTCGTGTGGTGGTGATTGATTTCCTGTGCTGATCCTCGAACGAGATCTCTGGATCTGCGTTGGTTATGAACTGGGAGGAGTTGGTGCTCTGCTCTAGCAGTCTAGCGTTTCCGTTTCTGGGATTAGTTCTTCCAGTTGCTAGAAAATAGTAGAAGTCGTTTGGTGGACGAAGGATTGTTGCGCTTGGTTCCGCGCGGGAGGCATGTACTAGGTTTGTGCTTTGCGCGTGTGTAGCTGGCTGTAGTGATGCTGTAATTTTCTGTGCTGATTCTGGAGTTGGATTTGGATTTTGTTGGTTATCGATTGGGAGATTTGGACTAGCGCTTTCATTTCTGAGAGTAGTCCTCCTGGATTCGACCATCTGTGCTTTATTAGATACTGAATTACTGATTGCATGAATTCAGGCATACAATTTTTGGCTGTACTGTGGTGATTGAATTGACAATTTTGTGGCTGGTTTATGGTGATTGTACTGGCAAATTTTTGGCTTGCTGTTTGGTGGTGATTGGAGGATTGATCTCCTAGAAGTTGGGGGACTTGTTGTTAAATTGTCTTCTGAGAACAAAGAGTTTATTACTGTGTAAAAAATGGACATGGTATTGATATCCTGTGAACTTTAATTATTTGGTGGTAGAGTCAACTTATTAGAGGTCATTACGTGAGACTAAAGCGTGATGTTGCCTGCAGGCATTACATGTTTCCATATTGTTGTAACTAAACTGTGGAAATTTCCAGCTATGCTGTTTGTCACTTCCACCAATAATAGGTCTGGAGACTTGGTGATAAAGAGTTGACAGTGTACTTTGATGACACATATGTTTTAGTTCCATACTTTTATTGTGACGAAGGTTCACTGGATTTTGGTGAAACTATTTCAGAAACGTAAGTAGCATCTTGAGGGAATTGACATGGAGCACTCTGCAATCTGGAATTCTGGATGTTAACCTTGTTGTTTCTTTTACAGAAAGACTTAAACTCTTATTTTGTCCTGGATTATTGTTTTCCTTTTACGTAAGCCAGTTTTGGTTATACTGAACGAACTTAACATTCTTTTTATAAATGGTGCACTTTTCTTAGGGAAGGGAGGGTTGATCAAAGTGAAAAACTGACATTGGGTAGCATCAGACAAACTTTGATTACTCTGGAAGACAGCATCATATTTGGCCTGTTGGAGAGAGCCCAGTATCGTTACAATGCTGATACATATGATAGCACTTTTTTCCACATGGATGGTTTTGAAGGATCTTTGGTTGATTATATGGTTAGAGAAACTGAAAAGATCCATGTGCAGGTGAGTCCATTTGGAATTTTTAAACAAAAACAATTGATTGTTACTTGGTAAATAATAGAATGTGCTAATGTTTTTAATATAGGTTGGGAGATACAACAGCCCAGATGAGCACCCATTCTTTCCAGATGATCTGCCTGAGCCACTGTTGCCACCTATGCAATACCCCAAGGTAATGCTTGTTCTTCTTGGCTGTCAAATGCTTCTTTTAATGGTTTTTGCAGATTCTTCATGAGTATAAGAAATATAGTCCACCATTTGTAGGCTAAATAGCTAATATATCATTTTCTTCGTATAGGTAGATAACTTGACTTCTTTTGATACAGTTGTTTATCACCTGACTTCAAAATCCTGTAGAGCTCATATATTGATCACTGCTCAATTAGTGAACAACGTACAGGCAGTGTGCCATGGACCTTAGGTAGAGGATGTTGAAAATTTCCTTGTATTCTAAGATACTCTATTTTCTCCAATATATCACAAAATGATCTGTATAGATCTGTTTCATATTGTTTTGCATTGGGTTGAAGTAAGCAAAGGGTCTTTTTTGCTTTTTATTAGCTCTAAAAAGATGCCTTCTTATTTGCATCATGTGCTCTTTTGATATTGAGTAAATGCAAAAACTTAAAGCTCCTAACTTACCTAAGCTGGAGCAGAGGTGGAAGTAGCACTGTATGTATTAATTCACAGAACTGATGATGACTTAGCAGTTAAGTTGCTTCAATTTAATCCTTTGCTGGTTTGACACTTTGACCTGCATGAATCTTGCTGTGCAAGCACTATTATTGTGCCATGACAGTCCCATCTGTGACATGAAACATCTGTTTATATATGCTGCATTTGGAGTGTCCTATTGCAAGGCTCATAATGCTAATGAGATATCCTGATCTTATGACCATATTAGTAAACTTCAGATGGATTCATATTTTGCCCTTGTCTTTTGCATAGGTTCTGCATTCCATTGCTGATTCTATTAACATGAACACAAAGATTTGGAAATTGTATTTCGATGAACTTCTTCCAAGACTGACGAAAGAAGGAAGTGATGGTAACTATGGATCCAGTGCTCTTTGTGACACTGCCTGCTTGCAGGTACATCTGATTGATATTCATGTCAACTCCTCTTACTCCACTTAAGTACTTTGGGTAAACATATGCTTGTGTTCGAGTCAAACTACTTCATTGTCAAAATTCCTTTACTCTGCTGCAATTTTCATTCGGCTAAAGAATATGTTATGGCAAACAAGTTGAACAATATCTTCAAGTAGCAATCCACGCAAGGTTTTCTATTGCCATAGTTTTTGGTGATGCCATTTTCATCGTACTATGCTGATGTTCACTTGTGACTTGTGCAATTTTGCATTTGTAAAGTCTGGTGCTTATTCGCTGTTCCTTGTTTTATCATTCAGGCACTCTCTAAAAGAATCCACTTTGGGAAGTTTGTGGCAGAGGCCAAATTTCAAGAGTCCCCTGAAGCTTACAAGCCAGCCATAAAAGCCCAGGTCTGTGCTTCTGCTTCACGCTAGTACATATGGATCGCCTTTTATGTCCATTTTTTTGTTGTCTTTCAGAGTTTCTTCAAATCAAATAGATAATTTGCTTCCTTTGCAAACTACTCATGTGCCTGTTCTCTTGGCGCGTTCTGGAACATTCAGGACCGCGTTCAGCTCATGCAACTCCTCACCTATGAGACGGTGGAGCGCGCTGTCGAGCGCAGGGTCGAAGTGAAGGCCAGTATCTTCGGGCAAGATGTGAAGACCAGCACCCCACCGGTGTTCAAGATCAACCCCAGCTTGGTCGCCGGACTCTACAGGAGAATCATGCCGCTCACCAAGGAGGTCCAGGTCGAGTACTTGCTTGGGAGGCTGGATTGAGTGCGCGCGCATATATATATACTGCTCTAGACTCCGAGATTCGAATTTCCTGGCACTAAAACTTACTTAGAACCCAGAACCTCAGTTGGTATCCTCTTTGGTGGGAGGTTTTGCCGTTTTGGAGAACATACCGTGTGGAGTTCGTCGCAGGAACATGCAGACTCGCATGTGCATGAAGCGAGCCTGAGTACTGTGAAGTGTTAAGACTTGAATGCTGTATGTGCTACCGGTTTTTCGTTGCTGCCTTGCTCGGCTGTTGTTTTGGTTTCCTTAATTTGAGCTAATTCTGCTGCGTGCCTCATGAAATGTATTGTGCCAGTGTGTGCCGGGATTGGATGCAAGATGGTCTTGGATAGATTCGGCATTGGAACCCGTATGTACGTCGTGGACGACGACGGTGATCCGCCCTGTCATCCTCTCTTTCGAATTTCGATCGAGCACCGGAGGCCCGGCCATTGCCGCGTACTCGCGCGTCGCCTGCTCGCATGGCTTGTGGACGGACATGTAGCTAGTGGACGCGAGGACGCCGACTTGCCCGGGCCCCTCCGGCGTGCTGCGGGGGCGTCGACGGCGAGTCTCGACGACCCCCGGCCCTAGGCTGCCGGCACGTTGGGCTCGGCCGCGGCGCGCGGCGCGCACCGGACAGGACACACTGGCGCGATGCGACCGGCCTGCTACTCCTCCGGTTCCGGTCCCCACGCCACGCGAACGCCAACTCACTCCGCAGCCTCGCCACAGCAAAGCAGCCGCTCACGCTCTCCGCGCTCGCGAAGCAAGAAGCTAGCGCTCGCGCTCGGCGCGCGCTCTCCCATCCCATGGCGGACTCGACGGCACCAGCGGCGGCCACCACTCCACTCCTCGCGCCGCGCCGCGCCGCGCGGAGGCACCGGTTGCTCCTGCTCGGCGCCGGCGGTGGAGACGACGGACGCTCTGCGCGGGCTCCAGCTGCCCGCGGGCGATGACGCCGCGCCCCTCGCCGTGGTCGCCGCCATGTGGGCGAACCAGGCCGCCAGCGGCGCCGCCGTCGCCGCGCGCTGGGCCTGCGTCGAGCGCTCCAGCGCGGAGGTCCTCCAGAGCCGCCTTCGTCGGTTGTCGCCATGGGGCTGCTCCTCCCGCTCGCCTTCCAGCGGCTGGCCTACAGGTTCAACGTCGCTCACGCTGCTCCCGGCAGGCAGGCACGCCGGCGCGAGGTGCCGTTTGGATTGGATCAATCCACCTGATCGGTCCTTGTCAATACACCCTACGATCTGGTTTCCTTCATGGATCGATCATTGCCACGAGCGATTTCTTAATCACGATTTGTGGATTGTTTTTGTTTCCGGCACCATGGTGCAGCGCTGTTCTTTTATGTCCTCGGCTTGGCCTCGGTCGGGATGGCCGTCTCACTCCATTTTTAGATAATGGATATCAAATCCGGCCTCTACATCCAGAGATGTACACAGCGAAAAGTTACAAAAGGAGAGAAAAAACAAAAGAGAGAAAAGCCACAGTCTCACTCCATGGCCTCTGCTAGTTATCCTCTTGTGCTGTGTGCCCATGGCGGCTCATTGGCTTGTGCCGGCAAGGGTTCCTGGTTTGAGAATGTTGGTACCGGGCTCAGTGAGCTTGGAACCATTCTTGCCTCGTTTACACTCTGCTAGGTCCTTCCGAATTGGCCATTATCCTGATGAGGTGGGGACTTCAACTTAGTTAGGAAATCTGGAGACAAAAGCAATGGCATCATCAACAATAAATGGGTTGATGCCTTCAATGATTGGGTCTCTAGGTGGGGTCTAATAGAGCTAGACCCTAATAACAGACTTTATACTTAGACAAATAACCAGGAGATCCCAATCCTAGCTAGAATAGATAGAATTTTTGCCTCCATAGATTGGGATGCAAATTTCCCTCTCACTAGAGTTAAAAGCTCTAGAGAGACTGCCTAGTGATCACAATCCCCTGCTGCTTGACACATGGGTCAATGTCAATAGACCTAAGAAAAAGTTCGGGTTTGAAAAGTGGTGGTTAGAGAAGGAGAACTTCAAGGAGGTGGTGAGGAAAGCTTGGTCCACACCCTGTAGAGAAACTAAGGCTATAGATGTTTGGCAGTTCAGAGTGAGAACTTTTAGGAAGCTAACCAGAGGCTGGGCCTCCAATGAAATAGTAGTCATGAACAAGGAGAAGGCTGCTTTAGCTGCTGAGTTTAATAGATTAGAGTTAAAGGTAGAAGAAAACACCATCCTAGAGGTTGAGAGGGAAAGGATGAAAGAAGTAGCAGACAACCTAAACAAAATTTGGTCTTTAGAGGAGATCAAAGCCAGGCAGAGAGCGAGAGATAGGGATATCTTAGAGGGAGATAGGAACAATGCATAGTTTCAGGCAGTAGCCAACCAAAGAAATAGAAAGAAGAGGATAGAAGCCTTAGAAGGCACCAATGGTCTAGTTGAAGATGACCAAGGGATGATGAAGATTGCTGTAGATTTCTATAAAAACCTTTTTAGAGAAAAAAGGGGAGATATCTCTCTAGGAGAGAACTTTTGGGAAGAAATAGATAAGGTGAACCAAGATGAGAATGATATTCTCTCTACACCTTTCATTGACAAGGAGATAAAAGCAGCTATTGATAGCTGCTATGCAGAAGGGGCTCCAGGGCCAGATGGCCTTTCCTTCCTCTTCTTTCAAAAGTTCTGGGAGGTAGTCAAAAGAGATATCGTTTACATGTTTAAAGATTTCTATGACGGAAATTTGGACCTTTATAGGTTAATTTTTGCTTTACTAACATTGATCCCAAAATAATTAGGAGGTAGATCCATGAAGAAGTACAGGCCCATCAGTCTTTGTAACTTCTCCAAGGTGCTAACCATAAGACTAGGTAGAATAGCAGATAGGCTTATCTGGCCCCAGCAGAGTGCCTTTATAGGAGGGAGATACATACTAGAAAGTGTTGTTGTAGCACATGAACTAGTCCATAGTGTGCACAAAAGCAAAAAGCCTGGCATAATCCTCAAATTGGACTACGAGAAAGCTTATGACAGTTAACTTAGACATCCTCTTTGAAATTCTACAAACTAGAGGCTTTAGTGATAGATGGGTGGGATGGATAAAGAATATAGTCAAGGGGGGCTCTGTGGGAGTTACCCTAAATGGTAATGACAACTCTTTCTTTAAAACTGGTAAAGGTCTAAGATAGGGGGACCCTCTGTCCCCTCTGCTATACAACCTAGTTGGAGATGTGCTAACAAGAATGCTAGCAAAAGTTGCTAATAAAAACCTCATAAAAGGCTTGTCAACCAGCCAGGGCAAGGAGGTTATCTCTCTGCAATACGCAGATGATACCATCCTTTTCTCTAGTATAGATAAACCTCTGTTGGAGAATTGAAAAATACCTTGACCATGTTTGAGCAAATCTCAGGGATGAGGATCAATTTCCACAAGAGTAAGCTAACCCCAATAAACCTAAAAGACAGTCAAACACATGACATAGCACATGTCTTCAGCTTTCCAGTAGGTAGCTTCCCTATTAAATACCTTGGGGTTCCCCTCCACTTTGAGAAACTAAAAAGGGAAAACATTCAACCCTTAGTGGACAAAATTATGCAAAAAATCTCAGGTTGGAAGGGGAGATTGCTTTCCTATGCAACCAGAGTGACCAGACTGGTATAACATCAATCCCAGTATACCTGCTATCATTTATAAAATTCCCCAAATGGGCAATTAGGACAATCTCTTCCCATATGGCCAATTGCCTCTGGAATGACAATACTGATAGGCATAGGTGGCATTTGGCTAACTGGCAGAGCATCACCATGTGCAAAGAGTATGGAGGTGTAGGTATACCCAACCTCAGAGACCTCAATATATATGCCTTTTGGGATCCTGGCTCAGGAGATATCAGCAAGATGAAAAACTTTGCCCCCAAGAGATTTGATAATTTTGATCGTTTTCTGAAAAACTTTGCCCCCAAGAGATTTGATAATTTTGAGTTTTGTCCCTCCTCTGGTGCTTCTGGGGGCATTCTGGTGGCTTGGGTCTCCAGGTTCTTCACTGTGACTGTCCATGAAAAACACCCCTTTGCCATCAGACTTACGTTCACTTCTGTTATCAACTCCATTTCCTGGAACCTGGTTGTTGTTTATGGGCCTTGTAGACAACCAGATCGGGATGAATTTGTCAACTGGCTTTATAATCTGGACCTGGATGAGGAGGATTTGTGGATGTTCATGGGTGATTTCAACTTCTACAGGTATGCTGAAAATAGAAATAGATCGGGTGGAAATTTCAATGATTCATTGGTTTTTAACAACATCATAAGCCACCTGGGTCTTGTTGATATCCCAATCAAGGGTCGGAGCTTCACCTGGAGCAATATGCAATCAAGCCCGCTTTTGGAGCAACCTGACTGGGTGTTCACCTCCCCTTCCTGGACTTCTCAGTTCCCTCTGACAGTGGTGATTCCTTTAGCTAAGACCACTTCTGATCACTTACCCTGTAAAATTCAGATTGGTACCAATATCCCCAAGGCTAATATTTTTAGATTTGAAAACTATTGGCTTAGTCATCCTTCTTGTTTTGAGCTGATCAAGAATGCATGGTCCACCCCCACTATTGGCAATCTGGATAGTGCGAGAACCATCAGTGCAAAATTCAAACTGCTTAGAAGAATGCTTAAGCTATGGGCTAGAAATATTTCCAATCTCTCCATTCTGATAGCTAACTGTAACATGACCATTGCATTCTTTGATAAGCTTGAGGAGATCAGGCCTCTTTCCCATCATGAATTTAAGTTCAGAGTGATCATCAAAGGACAAATTCATAATCTTACTGCCATGCAGAATACTTACTGGAGGCAAAGATTTACGCAGAGGTTGGTTCAGTTTGGGGATGAGAACACAAAATTTTTCCATGCTATGGCCTCTGAGAGATACATGAAGAATGTGATCAGCCAAATTGTGGATTCCTCTGGTCGAATGATTGCCGATCACACAGAGAAAAGTGCACTTTTCTATCAGGAATTTAAAAGTAGAATGGGATGCTCTATTCCTACCAGTATGCAGTTCCAGCTTAACAACATTGTCCCCTGCTGTGGTAATTTGGATCATCTCTGTCTGCCTTTTAGTCAAGAGGAAATTGAAAATATTATTCTTTATTTGCCATCTGACAAAGCTCCAGGGCCTGATGGTTTCAATAATTTGTTCTTTAAAAGAGCTTGGCATATCATAAGGGAAGATTTCTTTAAGCTGAGCACAGATTTCTTTAATCATGATGTTGACCTAAAAAGTGTTAACCACTCATACATCACTTTAGTCCCAAAGATTGATAATCCGGAGAAGGTTTCTGATTTCAGGCCCATTTCTCTCATTAACTCTGTTCCCAAGCTGGTTGCTGAGATTCTGGCAAATAGATTGCAAAAGGTGGCCATTCAGGTTGTGCATGAGAATCAATATGGGTTTGTCAAGGGTAAAACCATTCAAGATTGTCTAGGATAGGCCTTTGAATTTCTACACCAATGCCACCAATCTAAAAGAGAAATTGTTATTCTGAAGCTTGATTTTGAAAAGGCATTTGACCTTGTAGAATTCTCAATAGTGCTGGATATGCTTAGAGCCAAAGGCTTTCCTGACAAATGGATCCTGTGGGTCGATTACCTCCTGAACTCAGCCACTACTTCAGTCTTGCTTAATGGCACTGCCGGAAAAGAATTTTTGTGCAAAAGAGGTGTTCGACAGGGGGATCCTCTCTCCCCTATCTTATTTGCTATTGCGGCTGACTTAATCCATTGTGCCATTAACCATGAATTTCAGCAGGGTAGATTGGCCCCTCAATTTCCCCAGAATGCTGATCTCCCCTTCCCTGTGGTCCAATATGCAGATGACACCATCATTGTTGTGCAGGGAGAAGAACAACAGTTGCTCATTCTAAAAGACATTCTTCAAAAAATTGCGCTCTCCAGTGGTCTGAAGGTGAACTACCACAAGTCCTGCCTTGTGCCTATTAATATTGATGCTCAGAAAACGGAGTTGCTGGCTGCATCTTTTGGATGTATGGTGGGTTCCTTCCCCTTTACGTACCTAGGCTTGCCTTTGGGACTTACTAAGCCTCTGGTCAGAGATTTTGCCCCCTCATCTGCAGAGTGGAAAGGAGGCTGGCAGCTTCTTCTCAGTTTCTTTCGTATGCTGGAAGACTTCAGTTGATCAACTCTGTGCTCTCCTCTTTGCCAACCTATTACATGTGCTCCCTCAAGCTCCCCGTGACTGTGATTGAGGTCATAGATAAATACAGGAAAAACTGTCTGTAGAGAGGGAAAGAATTCAACCAAAAGAAATACAACCTCGCTGCATGGGACCTAGTCCGAAGGCCAAAGAGCAAGGGGGGACTTGGTGTGGTTAATCTTAGTGTCCAGAATAATGCTCTTCTTCTGAAATAGCTTGATAAATTCTATAGGAAAGCTGATGTGCAATGGGTGAGTCTCATTTGGCATAAGTACTATCAGAATGTAATTCCCCATCTGGCTAGAGAAAAAGGGTCTTTTTGGTGGAAGGACATTCTCAGACTACATGTTCTTTACAGAGGAGTTGCAGTCTGCTTGCCTTCTAGGGGAGATACTGTCGCTTTCTGGGAGGATATTATCGATGGAACTTTGCAATCTGTCACCTTCCCAAATCTTGCTGGCTATGCAAAGGACCCTAAGGCTTCCCTCTGGAAGCTTAGAAATGAAAACAATCTCATTAACTGTTTCAATATTCCCATGTCCAGAGCTGCATACAATGAATTTCTTCTCCTACAACAATACATTGATTCACTTCCTTCCCCTGATCGGTGTGAGAATGACTCTTGGAGGTTCATTTGGGGGCATCAGGTTTATTCCTCCAGTAAATACTATCAGTATCAATTCAAAAACTTGACGCCTAGCAGGGTGCTCCTTTGGTTTGGAAATCAAATTGTATTCCCACAATAAAATTCTTTGCTTGGCTTCTTCTGAATGATAGACTAAACACAAGAAACATTCTGAGAAGAAGAAAGAAATTCCTTGAGGAAGGATATAATTGTGCTCTTTGCCATGAGGAGATTGAAGAGACCTCTGAGCATCTGTTCTTTGAGTGTTCTGCTGCTGTCTGTCGATGGTTTGTGTTGGGGATTTCTTGGAGTGATTCCGGTAGTTCCCACAGGAGGATTTACTTGGCCAAGCATGCCTTCCCCCACCCTTTCTTCATGGAAGTCTTTATGATCGCCGCTTAGTGCATTTGGACTGAAAGAAACAGGCTCATCTTCAGTAACAAGCCCCCTGGGTTATCTACTTGGAAGCTGTCTTTCAAGGAGGAAGTTTCACGGCACATGATCAGAATCAAAAGCCCTCTGCATCAGTGCATTTTAGATTGGCTTGAGGCTATATAGGATAGCGTTCCCTTTCTGTTCCTTTTGGACTGAGGCTCTCTAGCTCCTCTCTTCCCTGTTTTATTTCCTCTTCTCTTTTGAGTAGTCTTCTTTTGGTAGACTTGTCCTCCACCTAACTGCTGGTTGGGTGCCCTCTTCCCCCTGCCTCTTTTGAGGCCCTTTGTAAGTTTGCTGGTTCTTCCCCTTTTATTAATATATTTGTTGCTGGGGGCTTTGCCCCACAGTTGTTTTAAAAAAAGATGAAGGGAAATCATGGAAACGACCAATAGGCTAAATATCTTTTGCAGTAGCACAGATGGCAGCTCCCAATTTTTCAAGGGAGTCATGTGGGCATCTAAAGCAGCCAAAATAGGATACAGGTGGAAGATAGGTAATGGTAGGAAGGTCAAGTTCTAGAAGGATAACTGGTTAGGCTCATCCAGCTTAGCTATCCAGTTTTGGGATCTTTACATTATTATGAATGAGAAAAACAAAATAGTGTAAGAGCTTTGGGATGGCACCAATCTAAAATGTACCTTCAGAAGGATAGTGAACCCCCACATGTTTAGAGAGTGGGAGGAAATTTTACAATTAGCCTCAACTATCACCTTTAGCGGTGAGCAGGATGAGATGGTGTGGACTTTTAACTCAAATGGGGTGTATTCCTCGTAATCCCTTTACAAGATCATAAATTTCAGAGGGATAAAACCTGTACACACCCCTGTAGTCTGGAGTTTGAAATCCCCCCCTAGAGTTCATTTCTTCCTCTGGCTGTTCACCCAAAACAAGATCTTGACTAGAGATAATGTAAACAAAAAGAAAACCATCCCAGATACTAATTGTCTCTTCTGCAATGAACCTGAATCTGTACAACACCTATTCTTTGATTGTGTGGTGGCTAAACAGATTTGGGTGAACATCTCAGACTGTCTAGAGATTGGTCATGTCTTTTCCTTCGAATTAATAGGAAAGTACTGGCTTAGCAATAAGAAATATACTGTGATCAACATTTTTACTTCTGCAGCCCTGTTATTCATGCACCAATTCTTGGTTGATGGTTCATAAATTAATTGCTAATCCTGTTCAGTAGGAATTGAAGTTGACTTATAACCTTGTAGGATATTGCATCTATTCGAGTTGTATGGCACACTGTTTTGTGAAAGCCTGTGGTGATGACAAGATCCGGATGTTGCTTACATGTTTGGATTGTTGCTACTTTTTATATGGATTAGCTAGGGTTAAATTTCCTTGGCCAAAAAGTTTTCAAGAATTGATACATACGCAAGTACATGTCTGCTTTTGAGTTTCATTGCATAATTGACAAGAGAATTATTTGGTAGTCAGTATTCACTAGGTTGTTTATTAGTTTCCATTCAATCCAATCTTCTCTATTTAATCTCTAAATTTCTTCGCACTTTTCCATTTTGTAAACTAATGGGCTAGTATTTTTCGAGGCATTATGAAAGCTGATACATTATTTGAAGCCTAACATTAAGTGGAGCATCTGTAGCTAATAACTTTCACCCATATATTAATCTTCTATTTAAACCATCTTTTCTTTACTTTGATGTCATTTTTTATTCTACACTTTGTAAATGACAGTTTCGTGGATGAAAGTGTTATCAATGGTTGTATTTGGTCCCATTTATGGCATGATCTCAAACTTTAGGTATGACAACTTTGGTGTGTGATCTCTGATCATTTCTTATTTTGTTGTGTATATGGTTGTAACTTGTAATTGCTACAGAGTGGGTTTTTAAAACCCCATGCCTCCTTATTTTCGTCAAGTACAATGATTTGTACTGACACTGTAATTGCAATGAAATTTGCTGCACTAGATGAAATTTTAGCTAGCTCCTTTCTGTTGTAACTGTTGCCTGTTGAATTTATATAAACCAAATGACTTTCTGCTTGGGAAGTGTGAACTTGTTTAGCCAAAAAACTTGATATACTCATTTGATTGGACTAGTAAGGTGCACGTGCGACACACATGTGTTTTAAGCAAAACTTATTGAATACTTGAATTTTTTTTGCAAATCACTAAGGGTGTCCTCCCATTTGATCTGCATTTCTCAGTCAAGAACCACCTTTTGGACCCATCATGTGAAAAAATATATGCACCTTTTGTCTTCATATTCAATGCAGGACATAAAGCAAGAGGACCTAGTCATTTGCTCTTAAACCCACACATTCTCTCCCAAAGTATTTGATATTTTTTCTTGCTCATCACCTTCTCCAAAGGAAGACAATTTCTTTAAGTTGCATTTGTTGCTTTAGGCCCCAAATTTTCTTCGATTGACCTTTATCTGAATGACATCCCACCAGATCACGGACGACATATTAATGTTCTATTCATGCTGAGATCTTGGAACTTGAAGGATCCACAATGCAGTTGCATCAGAAAGTGCAAGCAACCTCTTTACATGAATTTTCTGAATTTATTTTTGCCGATGCTCATACTAATCA
Organism: Cenchrus americanus; assembly: GCA_947561735.1. Classification (NCBI taxonomy): domain Eukaryota; kingdom Viridiplantae; phylum Streptophyta; class Magnoliopsida; order Poales; family Poaceae; genus Cenchrus; species Cenchrus americanus. The sequence continues at coordinate 83,129,035 of OX387239.1, read as the reverse complement.
GTTTAGCAACAGATTAGGTGACTGGCATTTTTCTGTCATCAAATTATGTTCCCTATACACAAATAAACATAATACAATGTAGCATTGTCTCATTGATTCAGCTTGTCGAGCATTTAGAAATGTATAGCAAATAGCGTTTAGAAACAACCATAGTGCTGAGGCAGCATAGACTGAGGACATGACTGCTTGCTAGCAGCTAAGTAGCGACAGTTCACCTGGGGCTGATGGACACTTCTGACCATAAACAGTGTAGCATTATGTCCACAAGAAATAAAATTTTCACTCCCTACATTTAGAGGAGGGTTTCCATTGCCTTAGGCCTGGGGGCCCTTCCTGTACAATCAATAACAATTATGTAACAATTAAAAAGGTGAAACTTACAAAACAAAAATTGTCCCAGTGTGATTCATTAGCAATGCATTGATTAAGACTCAAGGAGGCTTTTGAAATTGGAGATGAAGATGATTCAAAGAGCTCAATTAATTTATTAGTGAATGCACTTTGGAATGTGGCAGTGAAGTCGAGATACTATACTAAAGAATGCACAGAGAAATTTACTGTACTCTAGAAATGTCTCTCCACCAGCCAAATTTCCATTATGGTTGTAATTGTTATTGCCTAAGTAAAATCAAGAAGAGCATTTTCATTGCTGAGATTTCTAAACAACATGGCAAAGAAGTGTAAGACAAATTTGCTAATAATCGATGTATACTTATAACTATAACTATAACTTGTTTTTTCAACAGCAAACAAACCCCTCAACACTCACTTACAACTAATGAGATACACCGGTATAGAGGGAAGAACTGTTTGCAAATAGTATTTCTCCTCTGACAATTGCAAATATGCTACAAGGCACACCTATGTGTATATGAGATTGATGCAGACATGGTACGCTAAAGGAAATAACAAATTAACAATATTACAACACTCGATTTGCTAATGTATCAGTATTTTCAAAAATCTTTGTATAGTGAAACAGAACAGGGTAAAGACTATAGCATATCTATGTGGTGGTGACTGTCCATGCATGGAAAAACAGCATTGCAAATATCTCTGTGAAAGTGTCTTCTTCTCCTGAGTAATATATGCTCTCCATTGCACTCACCAAAAAACTTCTCACAGAACCCCATCACAAGAAGTACCTCCTTTGTGGCACCCATATGGAGAACACCGTGTGTAATAAGTGGATGCCCTTTGAGGATGTGCATAACCAGGATTTCCTTCATGGCAAATATAATACAAATAACTTATAAATTCACCAAACACCAATTACTAAGGATCTGCTCTTTAATAAGTAAGAGCAATTAAGATTACTCAAACACATTTAAGAGTAGCAGTATGTACTTATCATATTGGTTTCACAATTAAAAGAATATTATACAGAGCTAGGAAAATATCAAAATGGTCAAAGAGAGAGAATATCATGTGTCCTGCACCATGAGTGTTATTTGAGTATCAGAAACCATGGAGGTAGATATGCAAGTCATAGCCATCCATCCCAACAGCCAGTATCAGACTGTGGCATCGATATTTTGTCAAACACATCACATGCACCGGATAGCAATAAAAGCATACGAAGCATAATAGGATTATTTACTATCAAGCACGCGAAAAAGTGGATTGTGATGAGAGCATTGCTCCAGCTTGTGGCCTCCGCCGAGCGTCGCTTGTTCTCAGGGCATTGGTGGATGGCACTCGGCCATGGCCGCAGGAAGTGGGATGGAAAGCACGGACAACGCAGATGGTGGGGGAATGCTTGGATTTTGGCGGGAGCTTACCGATGCTAGCAGGGATTGCCGGGACGCGGCGGTGAGCGCGTGCAGGCAGCGCGGCGTTCATGGGCGGCAAAGCGAGAGGTGGAGCTTGGCCACCGCGACAGTCGTGGACTGGGCAGAAACAACTAGTGCACGTGCTGGTCTCAGCTTCCCTACGTGGGATCACGGTCTCGTCGGCGCGGCGGTTGGCATCCTCCCTACGTTTGTCTCGACCTCGCCGGCACGGCGGCCTCCCGCCTCGGAGGCGCGGCGACCCGACGTGGACACCCAACATGGGTTGGCCTCCGTGGCACCTCCTCCGAGATCCGGCAGGGGCGCAGACAGCCTCCCGACACCGGCGAGACTCCTCCTCCACGACACTCTCCTCCCTTTGTCCTGCGACGTCGCGCAGTGCTCACCGTCTCCTCCAAGCGACAAGCTCGAGGGGGCGCCCTCCACTAGTGGCCGCGCTGGTCCTCCGCTGCCCGAACCCCGCCTCCGCGCCGCCCCTCTCCTCCCCTGCTTCTCTGCACCGTCGTAGATCCCGTGGGGGGAGCTAACTCCTGTGGCGCCTGTGAGGGCCCTGCTCCTCTGCCAATGCAGGGGTCCCCGCTACACCAGCATCGTACCGCGGAGGAGCGCGACGAGCGCGTGGATCCGGGGACCACGGTCGGTCGTGATGCTGGCGGTGACCCGCAACAACACCCACCGGCCACAGCGACGGCACACACGGTCGCGGGCGGGTGGGGTGGGCCCGACGCGTATGGGGGTGGGTAGATACGGGGTGGGTGACTAAAATAACTCGTTTTCGGCAGAAACGCTCTCCAAATTACGATTTCTATGGTCGTTCCACCTTTTTGGTCATCACGCAACCTGACGGGTGGGCCCGGCGTGAGGGGTAAGGCGGGTCCGAATTGGGTGATAAAAGTTTTCAATTGTCTTCACTCCTTATAGTATAGATGTGTTTACTGGCCTTTTGCTATGTTTATTTAGACTATCGATTCCCATATATCTATATGTTAAACTGACACTCTATTGTGTTGCTATATATTTCAGTTCTGGAACACATGTCATCACTTGGAGTAGAAGAGTTCGTATTCACCTGGGACAAGTGTCGTAATGATGGTTAACTACAAATGGTTGCAGTAGCAGGGCTTGTGTCGTGTTTACCCAGTTGTCATTTCTGTGATGAAACCGTTGTGCAAGAATAAGCATAGGTGTATCGGTTCTTGCACAACGGTTCATAAGTAAGCATAGGTACATAATTTGGAGCAGTTCGATGATTTCTGTGATGATTCACAGCCGTTGTCCAAGTAATATTGAGCATCCAAACTAGACGTATTTGCTCTACTGATGGGGCAGTCGGTTTCCTAATGTTGCAGTATGAGTGAATTGCCCACCTTTCCCAATTAGCTTAAGATTTTGGGTTGAACTGGTTGGTGCATGCAACTCAATATGCTACCAGAGCCAGAGGTCTCGAGTTCGAATCCTGGCGGGCGCGTTAATTAAAATAATTACAGTCCACTCCAATATTCCACGTATGCGACCTGGAGGAGCCTGCACGTGAGGGGGAGTGTTGGAGTATAAGTGAATTGCCAACCTTTCCCCATCAGCTTAAGCTTTGGGTTGAACTGGTTGGTGCATGCAACTCAATACCTAAAACTGTTTCTTTTACACCATGCATTTCTATTGCTCTGTGTGTTATTCCATGAGGAAAATTGTGTAGCCGAGTAGTGAGAGTGGCTACACTGCATCAAATTTAAATCCAAGTTGCTTATATGTGCATCCAGACATATGCTAGTATATCTGAGTGCGTAGCAAAGTTAGAAAAACTAAAACGACTTGCTCAAAAGATGCTGATGCATTCTAAGATTTCTTGCAGGTTGCGTTATTAACTTATTATTGCCCCTCACATGAAGTATATTGGCGTGTCACATGAAGTATAACAGAAATTGGGCGCAGTCTCGTGGATTTCAACATCTTCGTTCGGTTTTCCCCTGCTTGGGTTGCGCGGACGCGGTCATCGTTGCCCTGCCATCATCCTCAGTCTCGACTGGTCCGCGATCGCCGGTCACAGTGGCCCGCGCCGGTGCTGCGGCACTGCAGTCTGCAGTGCAGCCGTAGAGGCAATGCGCCCGTGTTACGCGTGGTGACCACAGCTGGCACGGCGAGAGCGTTGCCCGACACGGACATGTCGTCCGCTGGCCACTTGGCCAGCAGGCACCGATGTGCCGCCCCGCGCCGCGCCTCTCACCTCATCACGCTCGCGCGCACTGCCGCATTTGTGAGCCATTTATTTACAGACATAATTTTGTGCATGCTATAGTTGTTTGTATCGATGCAAACGTGTACTTGGTCACGTATAGAAGGTGGATTCAGTTAGGAAGCAATTGGCGTACCGGGCCGATCCACTTCTTTGGGATATACGCTAGAATGCATGCATGCTTTTTACCATGCGGAGTAAAGTTTTTTTATCTCTGACAAAATTACTACTCCAAATTATGAAAATCACTTCTTCAAAGTAATTGTTAATTTAATCCTTTAGGTTTGAAAAAGAGTAATCCTGAAATTTGCTACTCTTAATAATATTAGAGTATTTCAAATTTATTTAAGAGTATTTTCCTTAGGAGTAATGTGTCCTATTGGAGCAGTATCTTCTATACTCTATTAGAACAACTCCCCTGATTTGTCTAGTATGTAAAATGAAACAGCTACCAAATGATAAAATCCAACAAAGTAGCTAAAATCAAGTCTCCATATACTCCACCGCTAGTGGGCCCCGCCTGTCATACTCATGTACGAGGGGATAGCTACCAGGACTGGTTAGCCACAGATGGCTAGCGAAGCCCCCGGTTTAGCTAGCGGAGGATAGCGAGGGCAAGTTTAGCTAGTATGTTAGATTGAGTTTTTAATAATTTTTTCATTTTAGCTAGTTATTAAGCCAAGATAGCTAGTCTCTTGGAGTTGCTCTTAGAGGTGTGGTCTATATCTTAAGAAGTAATTTCATTGACAACGGTAAAAGGGGTAAAAAATTCCATGTTATGAGGCATGGATAACCTCAACCCTATGGCACCCACGATCCACAACCACATACCCAAAGAACGTAACTGTGAAATAATTTGAACTAGCAAGTTGGCCAGCGCTAATAGCGCGACTAGGTTTGATAAACTATATTTTTTAAAATGCTATGTTAGCATCATATTTTCTTTATCTATCTTAATTCATTATCCATTCTTTTGAAAGCACTACAACCGATGTAAATATTGAAGCTTAAAATTCTGAACTGGTATTGATACACTCGAATTTTGTTATTGGGATGGTGTTTAATTAATTGGTGGATGGAACCTGACCTAATAACAAATGTCATTCGACGCTCTGTTGCACCCCTGCATACATTGTCAACCTCCGAGCTTGTATTGTTGTTCACCCTCTCATCACTCAGTCCCCGCCTTAACCGACTTAGCCTCTTACTCCCCACTCTGATGTTCAAACTCCGTCCTGTTGATTCTATGGCTCCTGAGTGACCTCACACAAAGTTTGAGTTCTCCACTTTCTGATGCACATCTTCGTGTTGTGATACATCCGAAAAGCTACCACGATGTGGGATATATCACAACATTTGTTCATATCCCCTCATGTTTTCTCTTGTTGTCTTCCCTCTTTTGTCAACCTTACACCTTCTTGTTTTTCGAGCATTTTGTCAATCTGTTGTAGCCATTTATGGTCATCGGCTTTGTCCACCATTGTTGTCTACTACCTCAGTTCTTCTCTGACCAAAGCAGTCGTATTGCGTTAGTTGCTTTCTAGGAAGCCATTACCTCGCTTTTTTGTCTCCAAATCCTATACGATTGATGCCAAACCATACTTAACATCTTCTTTGTCAAAATTCCTGTTATGCAAACCTATATGATTGCTCATCAAATCTATCTTATCTTATCATCTCTTGTGGCATCCGATTTTTTTGTCTCCATCACGGTTGTAGGTTTGTACATGCCAGAATCAAGTATTTGCTCTCCCTAGCCTTCTACTCATGTTGTATTTTTTAGTGCCAATCTCAAAAAAAATCGAAGAGACTTAGAGCATGATTGGTACACTTGTTGCCGCTTGTACGCCTTGTCTGCTTGCCTCACATTGCTAGGCAAATCAAGGTGAGCTCCCATGGAGTTAAGTGCTTGCTTTCCTTGTTGTTGCTCGCCTTGTAGCTCAATCCAGCAGTGTCATATACGCTTGATTGATAGCAGCGAAGATCCATCCGACCATGGTGGAGGTTAATTCAATAATAGTGGAGGTCAAATTGACGACATTAGATGTCAAATTGATAGTAGTGGAGGACGATTTAGTGGCTGAAGAGTTTGATTCAGTAGCTAAAGAGCTTGTTTAGGCAGATGCGGTGTTGATTCGACGATCAGTCCACGTCAGTTACAATTATATCTAGATCAGATTACAAACAGTATCCCATGATATCCGGACTGATTGGCGTTGTGTCTGGTGTCTTGACTTTTGCACGCCAAATCTCCCGTCGTCTCGAGCGTCCTTGCCAGGATGGGTGGGTCCACCATCAAGACTTAACTTCAACCTTTTGAACAAAATTCCTCCTTTCTTCATGTCCCTGAGCGATGGCCTAGTTAAACAATGGCTAATGTGGAATTGACTGTGTAGATAAACAAAATCCTCCGTCTTCATCTCCCCGAGCGATTGCACAGTCTCTTGTCGCTATCTCTCCATGCCCATGGTTGCTTTCTCTAAATAGTCTACCTAGTTTGTGCTCTAAACATCTCTTGTCGCGCTTTATGCTCTGCTTGGGTCTTCTTCTCCGACTTTCGACATTGAATGAATTAAATTACTTGATGAAAAATAAATAAACAAAGCAGTACATCAATTACGCTTTGTCCTCATTGCACCCTCTTTTCGCATGAAGATGTTGCCGATTAGATTATTTGATTGTCTGCTCGAGGGCACCGCACTGTAATCCCTTACTTTGAGAGGAAACAACGGACTATATCCAACTCTCGTATGTATTTTCATCTAGTGATTTTTTTACATATATGAGTGGTTTTCTACGAAGTATAGTTTAGGGAAGAGCTTTTTGGTTGTCACTAAAGTCATCATGAGGCCAAACTTAGGGTCACGGTTCCTCTGTTCTTTATTCGAGAAACAATTTTATTTCCATCTCATATATATATTAGAGTCATGTAAGGCTCAACAAAGAGATTGAATTTTATTTCCTAATATAAATTTATTTCAATCATGTGCCATGTCTTATCAATGTTGACATTTATAGGCTTGCAAGGCTACATGACTATGCGGATGCGGAAGTCTGTGACGACGTCCTCGAGCGGGTGTGAGACGATGGAGACTAGAGCCAGGAGGTTTCGCCTTCGTGGGCACGCAGGTGGCCACAACCGGGACCAGGTCCACAGTCGGCGGGGCGGCGGCGGCGGCGGCGAGGCGCCACCGCCGCCGTCCTCGTTGTGACGGGGCGCCGGGAGGGAGGGAGAAGTTTCGTGACGATGACGGAGCGGGGAGGTAGGGAAATGATAAGGTTGGGAGGGGAGTTAGAATGACATGTGGGTCCCACTATTTATAGAGGTTTCAATTTACAGAGTCTGTTGGATCACCCTCTAGAATTATGAAGTCTTCTATTTTTACAAAGGGCTAAAACTCCAAATTTAATTAAAAAAATAAAAAGGCTGTTGGAATTGTTCTTATGGAACTGATTTATCATTGAACATTAAAGTATTAAACAATGACAAACAAAAAGAGAAAGGGGTTAACATATTTGGAATTGCATAAAAGAACACCACAAGGCAAGCGATTGACATGTACACGGGAGCATCATTGAGCTAGCCTAACGCCAATGCACCAGGCCGGGTAAACAAAAATGTTACTGACTTGACTTATTTTCACCATGGATTATTACTAAAAGAATTTTGCTTGAGAATTACACCAGGGTAATCTTCGCGCCTGATTTTTTTTTGACAGATAGCAAAAATGTTTACCTTTTGCTGGCTGTTAGGTTCGTTCTTAGTTTGTTTAGAGGGAGTTTAGAGCGTGGCAAGTTTTTTTTCCCACAAGGGGCCTCGCCGAAATTGCATTACTGATGTAACGAAACTACAGAGTTTTATCTACTTATTACAGCAGTTCAAAACCAAGTCACAGACGCCCTGGGTCTGAAAAGCAGCAACAGCAAGCCAAACTAAATTCACAACCACTACCACAACCAACTACTCCATGGAAGCAAAGGCAAATTAGATTGACGTAGACGCAGCAAGCGGACTGGGAAGGGTTACTGCAGAAGAATTGCCCCATTGTCAACAGCTCCAGCATCTTGATTTGGGTGGAAGTGAAGTGCAACTTCTTTCATTGCCTCCGCCCCAGCTTCCGGCGCTTGTTTGTCGCCCTCCTTTTTGTAAACCTGCCCAGTAGATAATGAAGGATGAGGATAAACAAATAATCTCAGTAGGAGATCTGACTAATTTCTTTTCAAAATGTATAGCATTTCTAGTTTTCCAAACGACCCAGCAAATTGCTGACAGCCCAACGAAATGAATCTTTTTATAATTGCGTAGATATCTGTCCACCCACACCCAAAACTGATCAAAAGACGCGGGTCTGCAATCAGCATCCACAATATACGCAACAAGACTCCAGATGTATCCAGCCATATAGCAGTCGAAGAACAGATGTTCAATGCTTTCAAAAACATTGCAGAAGAAACATCTTTTGTCACCTGCCAATTTTTACTACTGAGGTTGTCTTTGGTCAAGATAGCATTTTCACAAATTAACCACATGAAAATCTTGACTTTCTTAGGGATCTTGGCTTCCCACAGTTTCTTGTTTGGATTATTCATCTCCAAGCTAAATAGATGTTTGTACATTGATTTAACCGAGAAAATGCAGCGTTTTCCCATGTCCATTTGACCGAGAATAGAGTGTGGCAAGTTACTAGCATGAACTACCTAGTTTCTCCTCTTGGCTTGTAATCTTGCAATTCTAAAAATGTTGACAATGTAAAATTGGTAGTCCAGTTTGTTCTGAGCTTTTTAAGTAAAGCCAAGCTTATGGCCTTCTATCTAAAAGAGAGGGAGAGGAAAAGCCTGCAGGGCACGTGAAGCGCGGCCGGTTCGGCGCATCCGAAAGGGTTATTTGGATCGAAGCCATTACAATTTCTCCGGTTTGAAGAAACACCACTACTATTCACGTATTTTGAAATTCGCCATTATAATTCTGCCTCTACCCAATCTTTTCCATTTTCTACATCTTCCAAGCGACAGGGCCCACTGTCGGATAGTATTTGTACAGACATGTTCCGTATTGTTCTCTCTCCACTCGCTGACATGTGACCCCCACACTTCAGCTCTTTCTTCAACCTTCAGATCTCGACGTAGTCACAGGTGTCGCAACACTCACAACCTTCTCGCCCTCGAAGAAGCTGCCGGTCTGCACCTGGTTGCCGTCTACGTCGAACGTGCCCGACGAGCACCAGGTGTCCGTCGGGATCTTGAGAGCGCAGAGGCCGCTCGTGCAGTAGTCGAACTCAACAGCATGCGCCCAACAATCCATGGTGCCCTCCTCCTTGGCGCGCGTGTCTATGCGACAGTTGTCCTGGGGGCAGCCGCATGAGCAACCAACCGGTGGTGTTGGTGTCTAACATGACAGTCCTGTTGTGGCGCATGAGGCCCATGTGTGAAATGAACCGAATTTTCGCAAACGGAAATCCGACTCCCTGCACCTATGTGATAGTCCCAGGAAGAGGCTATCACGTGCAATCCCTGTCTCAAGTGGTACAAATCCATACAACACAGGAATAAAAGAAGGATTACATAATATTATTACAACATCAGAGTACAACTCTTCGGCACACGCCGGGAACAAGTCCAACAGGACTGAATCAAGCAAGGTAAAACACCTACGTAGCGAATCTATCGAAGCGAAGTGTCTTCAGCTCCACAGGCAAACGCAAGCATAGGACCAGCTCTAGCCTTCACACCTTCGTTGTTGAAGATTGCAGTCGTAGACGGTTACCAAGTCTGAAACGCCAACATCTACTCGATAAGCGGGTAGGTCATGTCAGCTTCCCAACAAAGAGCAAAAGCGGTGGTTGAATCTAATATGCATGGATAAAACCTACATTTGGATGTAGAAAGCTATGCATGCAGCAGCACGGAAGCAACAATCAAGGTATGTAGAATAAGCAGCGAGGTCCACACCTCCGGGAGGTCCACACCTCTGAGGCCCACACCTCCTGGAGGTCCACACCTCTGGGGTCCACACCCCTCAACAAGGGAAGTCCACACCAAAGTACTGAATCTCACTCGCGATCCAGCTCCCAACTCTCATCTGTGATGTGAGGCCCACCTGCTCCTATCCCCACATCTCAACGGCCTCAGGCCGGGCTCACTCACTTGGGGGAGAGAAGAAGCACAAGAAAAGAGTCTAGCCAGAATAACAGATCTCAGGACTGTCCATAACCTGTGGACACGGACTATAGCTATAGGTTTAAACACTCTGCAGAGGTTGTACAACTGTACCCTCCCAAATAGAGCCCGAACGGTAGCGAACCACCCGAAACCCTACCTTACGGCTGGAGTCCAAGTAAGTGGATAGTACCCTCCTGCGTCTTCGAGTCTAGCGCAGCCTCTGCTGCTCGTACTGCCAGCGAGAGGTCCCTCGAAGCTATGGAACCCTTTCCCGGCCTCACCGGGGCAAAGTCTTCTAAGGAGGAACGCCATCTCCCATCATGATCACACCGATCCGCCTACAGGTAGGGTGCTATCCACTACGATTCTCACCCCGCACCCAAGCCCATAACAAGATGGGCGGTTTGTACGACAAGAGTCCAAAGAAGCATGGTTAGACTGATGATCGGTCCTTAAGGGCCGAGAGCGAGCACTCCCCATCTCCATCTCGTCCGACACGCCGCTCGGGTAAAAGGCCAGATCGCATCTTTCCGAGGCAGGCGTTCACCAGTAACCAAATGGCTCGCTCCCGCCAAAAACACGTCAAGGAGGAACGCACCCAGAACTCACGCTAGAACACACCGAGATCTCCCACATCTCAGTCCAAGCCCAGAATACCATCCATAATCAAGCAACAAAAGTATGGATAGTAAGTATATGGGACTAGCTAGGGTTCTGTAGCTAGTCCCAAGGTAGGTAAAGCATGGAATCAGGATATATCAAATAACAAGGCAAGGCTAATCAAATGGCTATGCAATCCATCGAATCAAGTAACATAAATATAGCACTAGCAACTAATAGCATGCATGGGTTCTACATGGTTGGGAGTGACATGACACCTGTGTGGTAATCGATGTAGAGTAGTAGAGGTTGAGCATCCTCTCGGGTGAAGTCGGGGTAGACGCGTCACCTCAGTCGCCGCAGCTAGGGTCTTCAACAAGAACACAAGCCTACACGAGATGCGACACAGTAATAAATAACGAACATTCATCTATTGCAAAAACACTGATAAGAACCAATTTAGAAGATCCAATTAAACTCTAAGCTAAATACAATCAGCACGGGTTTTAAATAGCGAAAAATAAAGCAACTGGTTTTATAACAAAAGCAGTTTAAACAAGTTAGTTTTCTATACTAGAGAAGAAGGTAGGAACCAGGGTTAGTTCATGGTCGGGTTAAAGGTCTCAAGGTTAAGATTCATAGGTGATCCTGTCCGCAGTCGAGAAGCGGAGAGGCTGAGATCAAGCACTGGCAAGGTACTAGCTCCCGGATGGTTAAAGCGGTAGCGCAAAGGAGGATGGTAGCAAAGCGAGATGGAGATAAAATAGGAAAGGCATTATCATGACAAGATATGTGGCGATAGCATAGAGAGGATGAGAGGATTGACTAGCATTGATAAAAGGGGGTGATGTGACAAGGCATGCTCAGGAGCGCAGCGAGGCATGTGTTGGCGATGCGGTGTTGACCATGGCGAAGTAACTAGGTTGCAACACGGGGTTGCCGTGCGTGATGCAGAGGTCTCTACTCACGGCACAGCCATCCATCACGCGTGGCACCCAATTACAAGCACATGGCATGGCACGCCTCTTTCGCAGCACGAAACAAGGCTGAGCGAGAGCGAGCATGCGAATTGTAGCTATGCAGGCGCGAAGAGAGGCGACAAAGGTATGTGGCTTGTCTAGGCGACAAGGTCGCTCACACGTGCGTGTCCACAGCGTCCCATGTTCACAATGTGTCCACAGCGTCCCATGTTCACGACGTGTCCACAGCGTGTGCGGGGCACTAGCGTCCCAGGGCCCGCGCAATGCCTGACGACTTGTTGACCTGCAAGCACAAAGGATAGGTGCAGTAGTGTGGGGAAAATGAGGTAGAGAGCAGCAAGGCAGCACGTGTTGCATGGCAACAACGAGCGGAAATAAGACAATAGTTGGGCCACAACCTCTCGATCGATCTCAGCCAAGGTGATAAGCGGCAAGCGACGGCGAGCGGCACCTACAAGAAAATGCATGACTCGAAGGTCGGCAACACAAGGCAACGGCGAGATGCGGCGACGGTGAGTGTGGCATGGCCACGGTTAGGAAAGAGTGGCTTGAAGGCTGGTCAGGCATTTCGTCGAGCAGATGGAGGGCATGGCAAAGGTATATATTCTACAAGATGTTCCATGGGTATACGTGATCAATCATATCACAAGGGTTGTCACCACAGACAGGTAAGGTAAGGTAAGGTAAGGTAAGGTAAGGTAAAGGAGCTGGTTTGGTCGGATGGCGCACCTACGGGGCACGAAGGACATTCCGTCGAACACGTCGTGGGCGAGGTGGACGGATGGATGAAGGGGAAGCATGATGATGGCGTGGACGTCCATGGCAACTGGGTGGAGACCTTCATGCTCGATCTCGTAGTCGTACATGGCGTCACTTTTCCTCGCTTGGTGAAGAGGGAGCAGAACAGCAGCACCTGGTGGTTCGGGCATAAGATCAAACAGGTTGTAGGCATTTGATGGAAAGGTTGCAGCATGGTGATCGGCAGTGCAGTGAGGTCGATACCTGCAGGAGATGTGCACAACACAAAGGCTGATGTTGCAGAGACATTAAAAGGGGAAGGCTTCGGTTGCTGATGGCTCAAAGGCTCGCTCAGGAATATCAGCAAACAGGTGGCATGCAAGGCAGAGGCTGGTGTGTGGCTCACTGTGAGGGTTCGTCTGAGGCTGTGGCGAGGCAGGTAGATAGCGTTCTCGAACAGCAGCAGCGCGACGCTCCTGGTGGCGATGATGCAGTGTTCCTCCACTACGACGGTGAGGTGCTCTGGGACAACACTGGCGTGGCGCTGCTGGACGCGTCGGTGGCGTGCTTGTCTTCGAAGCAACATCGGCGTCGCGTCGCTGCACACGGCGCTCCGTGGCTCCGGTTTGTGGGCGACGACTTCCTCCTGGCGCGGCCGGTGCTCCTTGACGGCGACTGTAACATCCTAGAATTTGAGTGTGTGTAAATTTAGGGGATTTCAAAAGAACTTGTTATGAGTTGTGTGCTTATGAAATCATATAAGGTTGTCTTCCTTTTTCCCTTCCCTGATTCCTAGATTAATATTGTTCCAACAATAATTTCAGGGCTAATAAATTGCTAGTGTGAGAAGTTGGATTTTCATTTGGGATTTATTTGGATTTCTTTGAGTGGATTCAAAATTGAATTGGATTTAAAATTTGAATCATCTAGTTTATAGAGAATGGAAATAGGAAAACCTTAAACCCTCCTACGGCGGCCGCAACCAATTGTTCTCCTGCCTTCACCTTCGGCCCAATCGCGGCCCACGAGCACCGCCACCAACCTCACCCCGCTGCGAGCCGCCGACCGGGGTGGGGCCAAATGTGCGTCACGATGACGTCGCCATCGTCATCGTCCCCTTTTGTCCCTTTTGCTGATGCCGGCGCCAAAGCGCAGTAGCGCCACACATGGCCGCCGTCGTGATGCACCCCGCGGGCCGCCGCTGCATCCCCGCCGTCCACGTGCCCTGCTCCGCGCCTCGCCTATAAGTAGCCGCGCCACAGCCCCTGGGTTCTCCCAACCCTAGCCGCCTTAGGGGAGAATCCTCCTCTTCCACACCGCCGCCGGAGAAGGAGAGAAGGGGGGGAGGAGAAAAGGGGGAGGAGGAGTTGGAGGTCGTCTGTGGGAACGCCGTCGCCGCGAAGACCGGAGCCGCCTGTGGGAGGAGCCAGACCCGCCTTCGTTGAGCACGCCTGCTTCTTCTGTTTCCACGCCTCCACGCCGTCATCTTCTTCCTTCTCACCAACGAGCCGCACCGCCCTTCTTCACCGACGCCTGCACTACGGCCTGTGGCCACCAAGGTGAGAACAAGCTTCCCGTGCCCTCTATGGACGCCCTGGCCTTCGAGCCGAGGGGGAACGCGACGCTCGCACCGCGCCACCGCCGCTGGTGATGCCGGCCTTCGAGCCAGGCTGGGAAGCTTTCTCTTGCAGGTGCCGCTGCCAACTCCACCGCGCGCGCGTAGTCGCTTTGTTCCGTTTCTTGGTTCCTTGGGCCGCCATGTCGTGCGTCGCCGCTCCTGGCCACCGTCGTGGCCCGATGCTGGCACGTTTCGCGTTTGTTAACACCAAAAATTTGGTAAGGAGTCTGACTTGTGGGTCCAGCTCGGTGAGAAATCCGTCCGGCGGAAGGAAGGTTTCTTCAGATGCATTCGGCAGAAAAATCCGCGGTCGGCTATCTGCTTCCATTCGGCAAGGGAACAGTTGAGCTGATTTTGCGGGATTGTACGGTGACGTGGCTCAAGCGGAGAGGACGAATGGATGGATAAGCGATCAAGCTTAGAGATAAATTAGGTATCAAATCCATTCGAGGTTGTGCTTGGCAGGGTATAAATATGAACCCTGGATGTATGTAACAGATATACGTAATCATTCTCAATACAAACCGGCTTTACGCCAAACCCTAGAGTCCATTTGTCGTGTCGTCGAGTTCTTCGAGAGGGTTCATCGATCCGCCGACCTCCGTGAGTACCGGCAACCTTGTATCATATCTAGTATCATGCGGTGGATTTAGATCTGATGCAAGTAGTCTTGTTGCCATGCTTAGTGTCATGCGGTAGATTCAAGCTTGGTTCAAGAAGGTTTCTTGTTACGTCATGAGCCATGCGGTAGGCTCAGATCTAGCTTGAAGCTAGTTATCGGCTCTATTGGATTTTGGCAAGATTCAATAGATTCATTAAGTTACCCCGTGTTGCTTTGAGTTTTACTTTATGTTTAAATTCATGTAACACCTTTTTTCCCAATCTAGATGGGTTTGGATCGGCTTTATCCCTTTTGATGATCCTTATGCGAGTCGAGTTCGTGCCTTTGGCTAATTTAACACGTGGATCACGTGCTCTTTGATAGCCGAAACCGAATCGATCTAGGTTGTTACGTGTTGCGGGTTCAAGCTTGCCAACGTTTGTATAAATCTTGAAAGAGCGAGTATCACGCGGTAGATGCGGGTTTTGGGTTGTTTTGGAGCTAGTCATCCGGTGGATTAGATTTCAAATCAATCTGATAGGTTTATCTCGCTTGGTAATGTTCGTTCCTTCTTCATGGACCCCGAATCGGTACATTCGGCCGCATTCGGTTATGTTTCTCATGAGTAGAACACGTGCGTAATTTATGCTTTAAATAATGTATGCTTTTAGCTTTCCATATTTAGATTGTATCATGCGGTGGATAGATCTATTTGTGGAAAGTGGTACGATCCCCACGCAAGTTGTATCATGCGGTGGATAGATTTGTTTGGTGTCGTACCCGACGGGTTTTAAAGTACCTAGACATGCGGTAGACTAGTACTTTGGATCTATGCATGCTTGTTTATTACATGTTTATGCTCGCGCTTTACTTTATTTATTTATTTAACGTTGATCACCACGGCGATTGGTCATGGTCTTGCGCACGTGCATCTTTGTCCAAACAAAGACCGATCGTCGTCATGCTTACGTCATCCATTCGGCTATGTTACTTTTTCCTTTCTAATGCTCCAGAATGGTTTCAGTTTGCTGACAGATAGCTTTCTATAGCTATATGTCATCTCATTTGGCTTTATGGCCGTAAATATGGAACTGTCTGGTACCACCCGGCAAGTTCCAAGCTTTGGTATTTAACTACTTTGTCTTTTGTTAATTTTCAGGGAAAATTGGCGGCACGTCTTGTGATTCCGTGCACGTGTGAAGCCAGCTTGTTCGGCTTGCTGTGTGCTTGGCGCTAGGTGCACATTTTGCGTCAACACACTTTTTGGCACGCCCGGTGGGACCACAGCCGAAAATCAAGATGCCTGACATCGGGGATATCATGGATGTCAACATCGAAGACCTCTCTCCTGAACAATGGCAACGGTCGCAAGATGTCGTAGACCAATTCCAACAAAAGTGCTTGCTATCATTCAAGAAGAACGAGGAGCGGCGTCCCATACTTGAAAAATGAGATGCCCGAGTGTTGTTGCCAGGGTAAAGTGACGCTACAACCCGGCGGGGAGAGGGAGGAATGCATACAAGCGTTCCGAGATGCCGTGGACCACGTCTTGAGCGAGGCACCATAGAGCTTTCTTGGGTGCGTTCAAACAAATGATGGTGGTTGTCTTCGGTCCGGGCATGGAGCGGGCGTTCAACAAGACACCCATTCAAGGAGGCACGTAGAGATGGGCGAGTCCGATTCTCGACCGCCATTACGAGCCGGCCCGGCCCGGCCTCCTCCGCGGAGCGGCGGGGAGCCAAGCTTTCCGGCCTCCTCCACAAGGTGCCGGGGGTCGGCCGGTTCGGCCCCCCCCCTTTGCGGGCCGCGGGGAGGGCGACCGGTCCCGGCCACCACCGCGGGCGGCACGGGTCAACGGTGCAACGGGCGGAACCGTACCGGCCAACGTACGGGGGAGTTGGCATTTGGCTCGCCGGCGCCCCGCTTGCTTCGGTTACGGGGATTGCTCCGGCAAGCAACGAGCGGCGAGAGGAATCTATACGGCGGAGGCTACCACGAGGTGGGGAACTACGGAGCCATCGACGCTCTCCCGAATCCGGGTTACGGACCAGCTGCAGGCGCGCAGGAGGACGACATCCTGGCGTAGAAGATGGCCGATTTGATGCAGAATCAATTCGGCCTCAAACCAAAAGTGCAAGGGCCTACCTACACGCCGCCGTTCCCGGAATGGTACTACAACGTGATCCTGCCGCCAAGGGTAAAACCTCCGACGGAATTCACAAAGTTTTCCGGGCAGGATGACACGAGCACGGTGGAGCATATTGCTCGCTACCTGATGCAGCTTGGAGAGTGCTCGTCTGAAGAAGCTTTCAGAGTCAGATACTTCCCCGCGTCACTGACGGGCGCGACGTTCCAATGGTTTTCATCTTTACCCCCGCAATCAGTCAGCACATGGAAGGAGCTGGAATGGAAATTCCACACCCACTATTTCAGCGGCAGCTCGGAAAAGAAGCTAATCGACCTCGCGACCCTGAAGCAGAGACACAGTGAGACGCCCTTGGAATTCCTCAGGAGGTTCAGGGAAGTTAAGGGCATGTGTTTTTCGCTCAACCTGCCAGATGACCAGTTGGCCGACATGGCCGTTGCCGGGATGCTGCCGGCCGTGCGTGAGAAGCTGTTTGGCATGGAGTTCGATAACCTGGGCCAGTTGTCCCAAAAGCTGTCGTTAATGAGCAACCAAGCCTACGGTTTCAAGAAAGATGCCAGGTTCGGCAAACAGCACGACGTGGCGGATATCTACAATCAGTTCCTGGACAAAGCCGACCTAATGGAGGAATCTGATGACGACCAGGATGTGGCTGCAGCCGAAATCATGTGGGGAAAAGAACCATTGACCATGAATCAGCGCTGGGTCAAACAGACCAAAGGCACCTATGATTTCGACATCACTAAAGGCGACAAGGCTGTTTGAGCCCCTGGTGAAGGAAGGCCGAATCGATTGCACCGAAGGGCATTCCATGCTTCGGCCGATGGAGTAAAGGAGAAACGTTACTGTGGCTTCCACGACAGGAACTCGCACTCCATCAACGACTGCAGGGTCTTCAGGATGAGGATCCAGAAAGCCATCCAGGAGGGACACCTCAAATTTGATAACAAGATGAAGCTGGATGGCCACCCTTTTCCTCAGAACATGGTGGGTTTTTCCGTCAACATGGTGACAGCTGAGGAGAAGGGCAAGGTCAAAGTCTTGACCTCAGCCAGGGCAAGGCAGGATGGAGCAGTGGACCCAGAGCGTCAAGTGACTCTGGAGCAGGTGCATGGTGAAGCCCCCCGCGTTCTCAAGAGCCACGTCGAGATCGGGGAATCGTCCAGAGCTAAGCCCAGGGTGACCACGCGTATCCTCCTCAATAAGTGGCGGCGCCGACCGGAAAAAGAGCGCTACCGAAGCGAAAGTACGAGGAGGAGAGGCGCGGGGCCGAAGAGGAAGCACGCGAGAAGAGATGCGGAGCAATACACACGCGAGCGAGGAGCGCGTGCACGCGGGGATGTGCGTTCTTCGAGCCTTCGTTGGAATGAAGGTTTGAAGGCGCCCACGGCGAGGAACCGCACGAGTGCAGTGATAGGTATTTTGAGTACAGGCAGGAGACTGCCAATCATCGATCCGTCCACGAAAGAATTGGAAGGATACATCCTAGCGAGGATCGGCGCCAAAAAATTGAAATCATTGATCATCCCAGGAAAAGGCAAGCTGATTTAAGGTGGGCTGATCAAGAGGAAGACGAGGACGAGTACATCTGGCAAAAGGGGCAATGGTGCCCGCCTGGCCTAAGAAAGAGTCAGAAGAGAAGGGTTCAACGCTTGAGGAACCGTGAACTGAGGCAGGCAGGGATCCAGACAAGGCAGGTGTGGCGTCCAAAGGATAAACTGCGAAGGGTCAAAACGTTCGGCTCCAGCGTGCATGGTATATTTTCTGCCGAATGAATTTATGGCTCCTGCTAATCAGGTTGTGCAGGAAGAGGCATCCCTGGATGATGAGCAGATCGAGGGGCTGATGGCGCAGCTAGTGCTAGCCAAGCATGCCATTTTCGACAAACCGGCCAAAAATCGACACATGAGGCCGCTGTACTTGAAGGGATATGTCAATGGCAAGCCGTTGACCAAGATGTTCGTCGACGGTGGAGCGGCAGCCAATGTAATGTCGTACACCACTTTCAGAAAACTTGGCTTGGGCCCTAGCGATCTGACACCTACAAGCATAATACTGAACGATTTCGCCGGGAATCCTTCAGACACCAAGGGATGCGCTCACGTGGATCTGATGATCGGGTCCAAAACGCTGCTCACAACCTTCTTTGTTATCGAAGGTAAAGGAGCCTACAGCCTACTGCTTGGACGGGACTGGATTCACGCCAATTGCTGCGTCCCATCCACCATGCTTCAGCAGCTTATCCAATGGGTGGATGATGACATTGAGGTGGTCCAAGCAGATGACTCTGTGAGCGTTGCAAATGTGGAACCAGCTTTCTGGGAGTATCAAGGTATTGACTTGTTTCTCGGGGAAAGGCGGGGAGAAGGTCTGTTGAGCACTGTCGGCGGTGATCAACAGCCGATTCAAGCAGTAAGCTCTTATAGCAATTTTTAATGGATAACCCCGTCGATGGTACTGATGGCAAGTTGGGGCGAGGATTCATGTCGGCCGATAAATTAGAAGAATTTGACATTGGAAGCGGTGACAAACCAAGGCCGACCTTCATCAGCGCAAATTTGCAATCAGACTTAAGGGAGGAATTAATCAAGCTACTCAAGGAATATAAGGATTGCTTCGCTTGGGATTATTCTGAGATGCCTAGACTGGATCGTTCCATCGTTGAGCATCGGTTGCCAATCAAATCTGGTTTTAAACCATACAAGCAACCACCCCGGAAAATCTACAAGGATGAAGTATTGGCCGATCTGAAGAAAGAAGTTGAAAGATTACTCGATGCAAACTTCGTTCGGCCATGCAGATATGCGGAGTGGATTTCTAATATTGTCCCTGTCTACAAGAAGAATGGAAAGATGAGGGTTTGCATAGATTTCAGGGATTTGAATAGAGCTACTCCGATGGATGGTTACCCTATGCCTGTTGCCGATTTGTTGGTTGACGCCCTTTCTTGGACACAAAGTTATCGGTTTCATGGATGGCAATGCGGGATACAACCAAATTTTTATGGCAATAGAAGATATATCAAAGACGGCCTTCGGATGTCCTGGTCATATAGGCTGTTTGAATGGATAGTCATGACATTTGGGTTGAAAAATGCCGGTGCAACTTACCGCGAGCCATGAATTACATCTTTTACGAGTTGATCGGCAAAGTTGTTGAAATTTACATTGATGATGTCGTGATCAAGTCCCTAAGTCATGACACACATTTGGAAGATGTGAAAAGGACCTTGGAGTGCACCCGAAAGCATGGTTTAAAGATGAATCCAAACAAATGCGCTTTTGGAGTATCGAGTGGAGAATTCTTGGGATTTTTGGTCCACGAAGGGGGGATTGAAGTTGGCAAGAAGAGCATGAAGGCCATTGATGAAGTTGTCCCTCCAACTAATCTCAAGGAGTTGCAATCCTTTGCTCGGCAAAATTAATTTTGTAAGGAGATTCATTTCAAATCGTCACGAAGGTTTTGACGTTCTCTCCATTGCTGAAACTAAAGAAAGATCGAAGTTCACATGGGGTGACGAACAACAAAAGGCTTTTGACGAGATCAAGCAATACATGAAGGAGCCACCGATTCGGTCCCTCCTCGGTTGGATAAGCCTTTCAAGTTGTACGTGGCGGCCGATACCCAAACCATTGGATCGGCCCTTATTCAAGAATTCGAAGGAAAGGAGCGGGTAGTAGCATATCTTAGCCGAAAATTACTTGATCCCGAGGCCGGGTATTCGAGCTACAGAGAGAAGCGTGCTGTGCGTGTACTACTCGTGTACAAAGTTTCGGCACTACTTGTTGGATGCCGAATGCACCGTATATTCCAGGTTTGATGTAATAAAACATATGTTATCTATGCCAATTTTGAATGACAGGATTGGCAAATGGATCTTGGCTTTATCAGAATTTGAGTTAAAGTTCGAATCAGCAAAAGCTATTAAAGGTCAAATCATTTCCGATTTTATAACTGAGCATCGTGATCCGTCAATTGATTTGCTTGAAATTACTCCTTGGGCTTTATTTTTTGATGGGTCATCATGCGGTAAAGGTGGGGGAGTAGGGATTCTGTTGATTTCACCCAGAGGTGAGATGTTTGAATTTGCCATCCCTATACAGCCCACTGTTACAAACAATCAGGCTGAGTACGAGGCATTGCTTCGAGGGCTTCAATATCTGAGAGAAGCCGGGGCCGTTTCAGTTGAGATTTATGGAGATCCAGAGTTGGTAATCAAGCAATTGAACGGCCAATACGAATGCAAAAGTGAAGCACTGAGGAGTTACTACGAAGAATGCAGGGAGATCTTGAAGAGCTTTCCGTTGGTAACTCTATAGCATATTCCTAGGGAACATAACGAAGAAGCGAACAGGTTGGCTCAGAGCGCCTCTGGGTACAAAGAGAGTCAAGAAGCGTTTGCTGCATATACATGTGCACTGGGAACGGATCTTGCGGAGGATGATTGGAGAAAAGAGATCGTTGACTATTTGAAAGATCCACCCCGAAAGGTCTCTAGGAAGCTCAGGTACAAGGCCATAAAATTCGTTCTTCTGGATGACAATTTGTTTTACAAATCATTAGATGGGGTATTGTTACGATGCTGGGTCCGGGAAGAAGCCAAGAAGATGATGAGTGAAGTGCATGATGGGATATGTGGAGCACACCAATCGGCCTACCGCATGAAATGGGTTATCAAGCAAGCTGGGTGCTTTTGGCCGACGATATTAGAAGATTGCTTTGAGTATTACAAGGGATGTCAAGATTGCCAGAGGTTTGGAAATATTCAAAGGGTCCCCGCGTCAGCATTAAATCCCATTATCAAGCCATGGCCATTCAGGGGCTGGGGTATAGACTTGATTGGCCAGATTAATCCACCATCTAGCAAGGGGCATAAGTTTGTGCTTTTGGCTACAGATTATTTTACTAAATAGGTTGAGAAAATTCCACTGAAGAAGGTGACGTCGGAAAACATGGTTGAATTTGTCAAGGAGCACATCATCTATCGGTTTGGAATCCCTCAGACAATCACAACTGATCAAGGGGCCCAATTCGTGTCCCTGGAGTTCAGAGAATTTGCCGAAAGCATGGGAATCAAATTGTTTAATTATTCTCCCTATTATGCCCAAGCTAATGGTCAGGCAGAGGCTTCTAACAAGATCATGATCAAGCTGATACAAAAGAAGATCGACCAGAAGCCGAAGAGGTGGCATTCGGTACTCAGTGAGGCACTGTGGGCTTACCGAATGGCCCCTCATGGAGCCACAAAGACCTCTCCTTATGAATTGGTTTATGGACACCATGCGGTTCTACCTTGGGAGATACAGTCAGATTCCAGGAGAGTCGTGTTACAGAAAGATTTAAGCTCCAAGGATTACAGTGGCTTAATGATGGATGAGCTAGAAGATTTGCACATGATCCGTCTTAGGGCCCTGGAAAATATCGAGAAGAACAAGCTGCGGGTTGCCAAGTACTATAACAAGAAGGTAAAAGTCAGGAAATTTGCAGAAGGGATTTGGTTTGGAAAGCGCTATTGCCGATTGGAACCAAATACAGCGAATTCGGCAAATGGTCCCCTAACTGGAAAGGACCCTTTCGCGTGGTCAGATGCGTCCCTGGTAATGCATACATATTGAAAACTTTACTAGGAGAAGAATTTTCCGCTGCAATAAATGGGAGATATTTGAAGAAATATTATCCTAGTATTGAAATCGACCGGTGATCACCAGCAGTGGGACTACATGCATCTGACACAGGAATAGCTGGCGCTCAAGAACGAGGCCGCCTTTAGAACAAAAAATTCACAAACAGAAGGAACGGCCAGTGCCTAGATGCATTTCCCTTAGCACAAAACTACATTACAACTGCCTCTTGCAGGTTTACATCCAACAACCCTGGTGATCAGGACTTCGAGGAGGTGGGAAGCAGAAGGCCTGGAGGAAGAAGCGAAAGTATGATTCAATCTTTTCTTTGCTTCTTCAGCTGCCCCCTCTTCAGTTGCTCCAGGACCACCATGACAGCAACTTGGAATGCACAGGGGTGACCATGATTTGCTGCCTCCACCAAGCTATCCCAAGCCGCTTTCAGGTTGTTGTACCTATCAGAGACATCTGAAACAGAGGAGTGGTTGTTAGGGGCAAGAAATCCAGATGTGAGCGCGAAGTCAAGAAGGAGTCAGAAACATTTACCTCCCACTAATGCCTCCAAAGCCATGCGATGCTCGCGTTCCGCCTGGCAACGAGCGGTGATGTCCCTGAGGTCATGCTCCAGGTGCCGAACGCGGCGGCGCAATTGATGGCTGGTCCTCTGTTCAGGCGTGGCGTCCTCTGCTTCGAGGGAGGAATCGGAGGAGATGTACTCAGGCATGTCTTCGGTCCCGATGATTTCTTCAGGAAGCAAATCAAGGCTGAAAGAGGAAAGGTAGAGAGGAGGTAAAGCGCAAGATCATATGGGGAAACAAGGAGTAAATCAAGGGAAAACTCACTCTCGAATCGTGCGTTTCTTCGGAGTACTGGTCTCTTGGGGTTGCTTGCCTTTGTCCATGGCCTTGGGGTTTTTTCTCTAAGGACAGGGGAGGAAATGAGAAGTGATGGATGAGTGTGCGAGTGGATTTGCAGGGCATCTCAGCAGCCTATTTTATTGACTGAAGGGGTGCATTGGGAGTGATGACTGGCCAACGTGCACTATTGGAATACCAAGCGCCAGGGTTTTTCTCCCCGAATGCGAAGGGTTTTTGCTTGAACAGTGCTTGCGGATTGCCGATTCAGGGATCTTCTGTGGATTTTGCGCCAAGGGGCATCTGTTTTCGCGTGTTTGGCTTAAGCAAGTTCCCGAATACATTTAAGAAAGACAAGATTCACGGATGCAAAAGTAGAGGAAATCATCGCAGTGCAAGCACAGAGATCAAAAGTTCTTTATTTATTACCGATATTCAAACATCCCTAATACAATCTAGTCAAAGAGCCTCCCTAATACAATCTAGTCAAAGAGCCTGTTCAACACAGATTGGGGATGAGTGAGTTCGGCAATGGTGTCGCCGTGGCCATCGAGGTGCTCCAAGATGATCTCGATCTCCTCGATGTCTTCTGGCGCGCCGCCCGGAAGCCGCGCGGCCTGGTGGAGTAGTCGACGTCGGTGTGCGTCGCCATGGCGGCCAGGCCCAAAGTGGTGCCCAAGCGGACGCCATGGGTGGCCACTTCATCCACGCGGTGCTCCACCGCAGCAAGGCGCTCCGCCGGCGTGTCTCCGCGGGCGTTCACCTTATCGGCCAATTGCTCCACCAGCATCTTTAGCTGGTTGAGCTCGGCATCACGGGCTGCAAAGTGCAAGAAAAGGAGGTGATTAGCATCAAAGGCCGGATTGGATCAAAGAGCGGTTTCGGAGCCGTACCGTCGATGGTCTCCAGCAGCTGCTTGCGCTGGTCTTCCCACTCCAATTCGGCTATGCCAGCCTTCTTGGAGACATCCTCCAGCTCTCGCTGGGCCACCTCCAGCTCCGCCTTGAAGCGGAGAGCGTCGAGTTCCCCGTAGGGCACGGGGGAGTGACCGTCGGACTCCGAGGAGTCGTCCGGTAGGGGCTGACCGGCCGGCGCGGGAGATGGATTCCATTGAATCAACCTGAAAAAAGGATGATCGTCAAAACAAAAGGAGATCAAAGATGAATCAGAGAAGAGGAATTGACGATCATTGCCTCCAGCGCGCACTGGCGCGGCTCCTCTCCGCCTCATCAGAGGCGCGGCGTCGGTTGAGGTTGCGCACCATGCTTCTGGGATTTGCGATGTTTAGAAAAGAAGAAGAAGACTTGATATTGGCAAAGATTTGATAGCTAAAGGCCTGGCGGAGAGCTAGGGACACCTACGGTTTTCATTTATAGGCCTGGCAAGACAGATCGTGGCCTCAGGTCGTGGCTCTGGATCGTGGTGCATATCCCAAGAAAATCGGAAGGTGGAGAGGTTTCCTTGACCGGTCCGCCGGCGGGTCGTTTGGAGTTCTAGGCTGAGTCATATTCGGTTGACTGGCTCGGCTGAAAGGAGTCAAAGTGCCGTTCGGGTATTGGCATTTCTTTACCGAATGGGTCGTTCAGCGTTGCATTTAAGAATGTGCAGAAGAAAAGAGAAATAAAATTGCAAGAGCAAATGTTACAAGAAAGACCAATTCGGTTACACATCGATTGAAACATCTAGATGTTCAAGTATTTCGCAATTACATTGCAGACATTTGATGTTGTTCGGCGAAAGTTCTCCATCCGCTCTTGATAATCTTTCTGGGCGCTGGACAAGGTGGTAAGTTCTGCATCACATTGATTCACCTCAGCTATGGCCGATATCGCTGCCTCTTGGGTCTTTTCTATCAATCCAGGGAGCTCGGCTATTCTCTTGTCATCGGCCTCTATTTCAGCTGACAGACTTCTCAGTTCTGCCTCCAAAGCGGCTTTTCTGGCAATCTTCAATTCACGAGAAGCTTGCAGATTGGCCAATGTATCTTTGTGGTTCTCGGTCTGAGATTGTGCCGCCTTCACGGCTTGTTCAGCTCTGGCCCTCTTCCGTTCAACAGCTGGGCGGGAGGACACCTTTCTCAGAGCTTTTCTTATGGGCACATAATGAATTTCTAGACTTGAGATGGATTCAAGTGAGGCATTGATGTCCTCAGGGAGTTCTTGGCTGATGGGTTCAAGCATTTCTTCAAAGCGGTCAAGATCTTTGAACTGATCTCGCGCATCTTTTTGCAACCAGGCAAAAATCTCCTTGAGCTTTTCTCGCACTTCCTCTGACAAAGTTTGAGGCACTCCTTCCCTTGCCTCGGCAACTGGATTGTTCCCCATTGATGGACTTGATGATGATGGGACCAGATCCTAAGAGAGCAATATTGCCGAGTCAGGAGTATTGGAAGTAAAACATAGCAGGGTTAAGTGCAAATGAGTACCTCATGTCTGATTTCCTGAACTAGAGCAGGATTTTGTTCAGGGGCGGCCACTGGTGAAGAAGGTGTTCCAGGCAAAGCTGAAGCTTCTGTGTGAGAGGGCGCTGATGCAGTTTCTGACAACTCAGGAGCTTCTGGCTGAAGAGGAAATGGGTTCACCTCTGCTGGGATTGATGTTTCTGCTTGACCAGTGGGTGATTGAGCCCTTGGAGGACTTGATGGCTCGGGTTGGATCGGGAAATTCATCTCTTGCGAGTCTGGTGTTTCTGTTTGAGCAGGGGGTGACTGAGTCCCTGATGAAGATGAGATTTCCACTTGGACAGGTGGCTCAGCCCTGGGTGGACTTGCTTGTTGAGACACTGGGACGTCCACAAGTTGATCCTCTATTGTCTCCTCTGCAAATGCCAAATTAAGAATGAATGCCAGTGTTCATCCTCAAGAAAAAGACAGTAAAGGTCATACCAGTGGATGGAGCATTGGCAGGTTTTGAAGCTGAGGGTTGCTGAGTTCTAGTCTGAAAATGCATAAGATGTGATTTATCAGAAAAGAGTGATCCATTGATCAAGAAAGGAAGAAATTTTACCTCAACAAGGACTTTCTTGATGGTTCTTCTCCTCTTGGCATTTGGAGGAGCAATCAGGGACAAGCCTTGCCTCCTGTCAGCAGTAATGCTGGACAGAGTTGGATCTGTTGTGGCATACCTAGCCATTAAGCGAGCCGGGGTTGGTGATCCGAATCCCAATGCCGAGATTGGGCCCTCTTGCATTGTAAGCGATCTCCCTGGCCAGAGGGGCAGACATTGTGTTCTGTGGGCAAAAGAGATAAGATCAGAATCATGATTGGAAGGGGAAATGTCTGATTTAAGGATTAATCATATTACCACTGAAGTTGGCTGGAAATCAGGCATCAACTCTGTACAGAACAAGTGTACAGGCTCACTGAAGATATGATCATGGAATTCTTGCCACCAGGAGTTGAAGGTGGGGTGAGCTATTGTTGTGGGTATGAAAGGCCAGGTGTAAACGGAAGGACTGCACACATGCGAAAGACTACGCTAGTTTGAGTAAGTTCTTTGATTTCCTCTGCGGGCTTGAGGAATTCATGCGAGAAACGATCTTGGGGGCATCCGGCCACATCCGAGTTGCTTGGGGCCATCGAGTTGGGCGATAATATTCATAAGTACTATGGTTCGACCTCCCTCCCTCCACCGAATTCGGCGGCGAGAATACATGGGCGGATGATGATATTGAGGATCTCTAGGAATCTTCCATCTTGGCGTTCAGTTTCAAAGGAGAACTCACAAGGGAGAGTCAAATTGTCGTTATCCAAATAAGGGAGCCAGAGAGGATTTTGGAAACCTTTGAAGAAGAGCTCGAAAAGCTGACTGACATTCTGCTTGATGAGAACAGTTGAAGCAACTTCTCCATAAGTGTGGCATCCTCTGGTGGCTTGGGGTTCTCCTTCATGATGATTGGATGAAGGGAAGAGCTGGGTGTTCAAATCAACACCAACAATCTGATGCATGTGCAGTTGCAACCACATTTGGACAAACCACCAGGGACCGTTGACACATGCTATCCTACATTGTGGTGTACATTTGGGTAACAGTATGATGAAGCATGTGGTACACCTTGCCCGAGGAGGTATTTCCCAAGAGGGAAGCGATTGCCGTTGGCTAGGTGTGAAGCCATTGCAATATGATTCAGGGTAGGCTCATTGGCTTTACCACAGAAGATGAACCTGCATAGCCACATGTTCAGAAACGCCCTGTATTCAACTTCACCAAGGGGGCCGTCCTTCATATGGTTCAGGATATAATTTTTGTATCCGCTCCCTGGTTTCACCCCTGTTTGCCTAGGAACCTTTGAAATCCCAGGGGCGAACAGATCCTGTAATGTCAAGGCCGGTGATCATATACGCATCGGCCAGAGTTGGAGACATCGGGCCGTGACCAAAGAGGAAGGCGTTGACGCCATTTGACCAGAAGTGGCAAGCTGCTATCAAGAGGTCTTCGTTCTTGGGGGTCTCGGCCAAAGATAACTCCAAGCATTGAGCAATGCGGAGGGTATCCCAATTCTGGGTCCTGGCACTCTTGTCTGCAAGGATCCTCTGGTACCAATTTTTCCAGCCTGCTATTGGGGGCAAGGGCCAGTTCTTGAAAGCATCCTGCCATTGAGGAGGTGTGGTCAGAGCCGCTTTGAAGGGGATCCTCTGGGATTCAGCTGCAATAAATTCTCGAGGATCGGAAGCTCCCACAGGACCAAGGTAGTAGGATCTTGAATTGCCCTCGGTACGAATCAAAAGCTCGGTGGAAAGCTCCTGAAGGAAAGCGGAAAAGAAATCTCAGGTAAAAATTGAAAACCTAAATGCCGAATGAAGCTATGGTAGAGGAATTTACCTGAGCAGCTTGATTTTGAGCCGTCATTGGGGATTCGAGCTCAGAGCAAGGAGATCTAGGGTTTGGATCTAGACGAAGATTCCGGCGGATTGCGAAGAGAGAGAATAGGTGTTGAACAGATTCGATTCGAAGACGTTGGTGGCTGGAGTCAATTCCGGAATAAAATCACTTTTATCCCGTAATTGAAGGGGCATGTGTTAACACCAAAATTTGGTAAGGAGTCTGACTTGTGGGTCCAGCTCGGTGAGAAATCCGTCCGGCGGAAGGAAGGTTTCTTCAGATGCATTCGGCAGAAAAATCCGCGGTCGGCTATCTGCTTCCATTCGGCAAGGGAACAGTTGAGCTGATTTTGCGGGATTGTACGGTGACGTGGCTCAAGCGGAGAGGACGAATGGATGGATAAGCGATCAAGCTTAGAGATAAATTAGGTATCAAATCCATTCGAGGTTGTGCTTGGCAGGGTATAAATATGAACCCTGGATGTATGTAACAGATATACGTAATCATTCTCAATACAAACCGGCTTTACGCCAAACCCTAGAGTCCATTTGTCGTGTCGTCGAGTTCTTCGAGAGGGTTCATCGATCCGCCGACCTCCGTGAGTACGGCAACCTTGTATCATATCTAGTATCATGCGGTGGATTTAGATCCGATGCAAGTAGTCTTGTTACGATGCTTAGTGTCATGCGGTAGATTCAAGCTTGGTTCAAGAAGGTTTCTTGTTACGTCATGAGCCATGCGGTAGGCTCGGATCTAGCTTAAAGCTAGTTATCGGCTCTATTGGATTTTGGCAAGATTCAATAGATTCATTAAGTTACCCCGTGTTGCTTTGAGTTTTACTTTATGTTTAAATTCATGTAACACCTTTTTTCCCAATCTAGATGGGTTTGGATCGGCTTTATCCCTTTTGATGATCCTTATGCGAGTCGAGTTCGTGCCTTTGGCTAATTTAACACGTGGATCACGTGCTCTTTGATAGCCGAAACCGAATTGATCTAGGTTGTTACGTGTTGCGGGTTCAAGCTTGCCAACGTTTGTATAAATCTTGAAAGAACTGAGTATCACGCGGTAGATGCAGGTTTTTGGGTTGTTTTGGAGCTAGTCATCCGGTGGATTAGATTTCAAATCAATCTGATAGGTTTATCTCGCTTGGTAATGTTCGTTCCTTCTTCATGGACCCCGAATCGGTACGTTCGGCCGCATTCGGTTATGTTTCTCATGAGTAGAACACGTGCGTAATTTATGCTTTAAATAATGTATGCTTTTAGCTTTCCATATTTAGATCGTATCATGCGGTGGATAGATCTATTTGTGGAAAGTGGTACAATCCCCACTCAAGTTGTATCATGCGGTGGATAGATTTGTTTGGTGTCGTACCCGACGGGTTTTAAAGTACCTAGACATGCGGTAGACTAGTACTTTGGATCTATGCATGCTTGTTTATTACATGTTTATGCTCGCGCTTTACTTTATTTATTTATTTAACGTTGATCACCACGGGGATTGGTCATGGTCTTGCGCACGTGCATCTTTGTCCAAACAAAGACCGATCGTCGTCATGCTTACGTCATCCATTCGGCTATGTTACTTTTTCCTTTCTAATGCTCCCGAATGGTTTCAATTTGCTGACAGATAGCTTTATATAGATATATGTCATCTCATTTGGCTTTATGGCCGTAAATATGGA
Organism: Cenchrus americanus; assembly: GCA_947561735.1. Lineage (NCBI taxonomy): Eukaryota > Viridiplantae > Streptophyta > Magnoliopsida > Poales > Poaceae > Cenchrus > Cenchrus americanus. Next base: position 83,099,191 of record OX387239.1, on the reverse strand, counting down.
ACTGTCTGGTACCACCCGGCAAGTTCCAAGCTTTGGTATTTAACTACTTTGTCTTTTGTTAATTTTCAGGGAAAATTGACTGGCACGTCTTGTGATTCTCTGCACGTGTGAAGCCAGCTTGTTCGGCTTGCTGTGTACTTGGCGCTAGGTGCACATTTTACGTCAACAGCGTTCACGCACGTGCCCATGCAGGCTCGCCAGCCTTGTGCAGTTGTGCACCCCAGCACGCGCGCATCGTAGCCGGAGAGGTCCAGGCCGGACCTTTGGTCCTTTTCCCCTTGTTCCAGACCTCGCCACGATGTTGCGCCCCTGCTCACCGCGCCGCCATGGCCCTGCCATGGAGGATTGCCTTGCGCACGCAGCTGCAAAGGAGTGGAGCTCCCTCCTCGGGTTGTTTCGTGCACGCCTCACCACCAACCCTTGCGCACACCCGCACGCGTCCGTGCCCGGCCGCGGGTTCCATGTCCGCCGCCGCCATTTTTGCGCCGGCCCGAGCTCCGCCACGAGCTACACCGCCCCACCGCTTCACGGCCAACTCCGGGCCTAAGCCCGAGCCGCTCACACCCCTACGCCCGTGCGCACCCAAGCACACGCACACGCACGCGCGTTCGCGCGCGTCCTCAGTAGAGTGGGCGCCCCGACCTCGCTACCGCGTACCACCGCCGCGCCGACGCCGCCGTACCGACCATGGCGTCGACCTCGCCGCGCCGGTCGCCTCCTTCCTTGGTTGTTTCCTTCGAGCCCTAGCAACCCGAGGGGATCCCGTGAATCTAGCCAAGGGGCATGTTGCCCAGGCGCCGTGAGGCCTCACCGTCGGCGAAGCCATCCCGTGTCGTCGCTTCCTTTGAGGCATAACGTCGAGCACCTTGGGTCACTGTTGGGATCGGGGTTCTTTTGCACACAGTGGGCCACATGTGGTTGTGGCCGTAGCCAATCCGCTGGGATCTGGTGCAGCCCGCCACTCATCACTTGAGCCACGCGGTTGCCCGCACCGCGCCGCGCCGCAGCGGATCCCATAGGGATCCCGTGCGGCCGGCCACGCCAGCAGCCACGCAGGCTGTAGTTGGCTTAAAGCCGCCCACGTGGCCGCCTCGTCAGCCTTAGTAGCCGGCCTGCAGCCAGCTTGTAGCTAGCTTTAAGCCCTTTAGAGCTAGCCAGTAGTCAGCCTATAGTCTGTGCTATTGTGTACGCGTATTTTATTTTCAGAAAACTATTTTATCTTTGAAAATCCTAGTAAATTCATTTTAGCTCCGAAAAACATAAAAACCTTTTCCAGAAATCCTCTAAAATCTTAAACTCCGTGCTAGGCAGGTGTTTACTCTCTTTTGACTCTTAATTGTCGTTCCTTTGGACTTAATTGCTTTAGGACCGCTGTTTATTTTCTTTTATGCGTTAATAGGAGCAGCTGGAGCCGGGGAGCTGGCCCCGGAGTACGACTATGCCGACGACTTCACCGCGGAGAACTACCCGACCCCGGTTTCACGCCCGACTGATCCTGAAATACCTATTAGGTATTGCTAAATAGAATGCTAGCGCTTTACTTTAAATGCATGATGATGATGAGCCTTGCACTGCCTACTTTTACTATCCTGTCCTTTATTGTCCTACTATATATTATATATATATATATATATCCGTGTGTGTGTGCGGAACCATACCTGCTAGCAGGATAGCGGGGTATCAGTGGGGGAGCGGTGGAGGTGAGACCACCCTCTCAGAGCGACTCCCGTGTGGCCACATGGGGGCATTTCATAGTTCCGGTGCCGTCTCTTCTGAGGGGGAGACCGTTTTGAGGGCCAGATGCAGGATGGGACCGTAACTACCAAGAGTTCGCACGGTAGGATGGGCTCGGTCGGCCGTACACCGGTCGGGTGCCATCCCGGGTTGGGTCCAGGCGTACACACTCTGCACAGTCGTTCGATCTATAGCTATAGTCGCGTCCTCGGATATGGACATGTCCCCTGATAGCTTTGTTCTCATGTTTTTGGGATTTCTACCTCCCCCTTATAGGTGAGAGTGTGGTGAACCGTGGTTGCAGTCGGCTAGAGGAGAGAGGATCCATCTACCTTGTTGATCCGATTGCGATCATTGAGGTGCGAGGAGAGGAAGTTCTCGCATTGACCCTAGGCCGGAGTAGATTGTGGAGACGGGGCCCTGGGTGACCAGGTGGTTCCGAGCTGTGCTGAGAGCCTTGGGATTGGGAACTTGTTGAAGATATCTTGTTTATACTCTGCTGCTGTTGCATAGGAAACCAGAGCCGCTTCCTTGTCTCTTTTCCTCCCTTTAGATGTTAGGCCACTTAAAGAGGCATACAGTTAGTGACGTGGACCTATCCCACTCCTTGGGGATAGACTTTGGGTGTGCAGGGTACGAGACCGAGTACGACAACAACGCCGATGGATGGTACGACTGAGGGATGCGTCGCTTCGCTCAAGAATGCCTGTGGAGAGAAGAATAAAAGATGGAGACCCTTCTGAGATGGTAGCTACCGTTGCGTAGAATTTCACTCTGATTCAACCAAGAGGTTTGTAATGATGTACTCCATAATGGACATGTAATAAATTATGTACTTTTACTCTTGTGTGATGCGATGTATGACTTTGTGTATTCATCTATGAGACGTTCTGTTCGCGATAGCCACTGATCCAGGGACTATCGCGATGGTAAAGGGATTTGGGTTTTCTATGAAAATTCGGGGTTTTACAGGTGGTACCAGAGCCATGCTTGACCGTAGCACGTATCCCTAGAAATGGCCGATAGAGTTAGGACTCTTACGCTATACTTCTATATTTATACCCTTGAGCTATGTTATAAAAACTTATCCCTTTTTGAAAACCTCTTACTCACCTGCGCTAACTAAAATTTCTTACGTTTCACAGGAGATGGAGCGCCAGGTCGCTGAGATCACCCCCGAGACGTGCAGGGCGATCTGCCACTGGATGGAGAGGGCCATTCTCAGGCTTGGGGTCCCTCCGACCTATGTCACGTACCGCGCTGAGTACGTACCTGCCGTGACAGAGTGAATGGTGCTCTGCACGGTCGCCGTCCTCCCTCACCTGAGCCTTCCGAGATTCAAGGAAGAGGTCTGCTACAGCACCGCGCTCACCGTCGCGATCGCGCTGGATGTCGCCTGTCGCCAGGCACTAGGCTGCCTTCTCGCTCAGTACCGCGCCTCCTTCGAATCCAGGACGCTTCGATTGCTACCCCGAGACTACTGGCGCCTCGCACCGCTCGTGGATGGAGTTCCTTCACACGAGGGGATCCAGGACGACGTCGACGCTGCACCCTTCCGCGAGTCCAACGAGACCTTGGTGGAGACAGCCAGCTACTTGGTCGACCTCGACAAGTACGCACGCCGCCTGGAGGACGAGTCACGTACCCTCTTCGGCCAGATTAGAGACGCCACCGTCGACGCCCGCCAGTACCAGCCACATTGTGCCCAGCTAGAGAGAGAGCACAGCGTGCTACACTACCGTGTTCGCCAGCTCGAGCAGAGCCTCGACCGTGCGACCGCTGTCCTGCTGCAGTTCGAGAGAGAGCGGGTGGACACCCATGAGGAGATGCTGCACATCAAGGAGGACCTCTGCAGGCTGACAGTGTGCCAGAACAGGCTGAAGGACAGCTTCAGCGCAAGGACGACCTGCTCATGGTATGTGCTCACCTGCTCGGCTGTGAGCGGCTCAAGGTGGAGAAGCTGGAGAAGAGTAGGGAGGGGAACGTCGCCAACCTCACGTGGCTCACACGCACGGCCGTCTACCTGAGGGACAAGGCCGAGAGACTGAGGAGGACTTGGGAGGATGCCGACTCGCTTCGCGTGGACGAGCTCTTCGAGCTCAACGGAGAGCTACCCCTCTGAGTCGCAGCGCGAGATCCGCACCAAGACCTTCGAGCTGCACCAGTCCCGTCTCAAGCTTCACCTGTGCCCGATGGCCCGGCTGCCGACCCCCGTCGAGACTGAGGAGGTTCGAGAGGCTCACGCCTTGGTGTCTCGGATCTTTCCGCCAGACTACCCCACTGAGGACCGTTACCCCGTCTCGTACAAGAGGGCTCGCATCGAGTAGAGAGCCGAGCGAGGGCATGACCTAGAGTAGTGTAGTGCGCTAGTAGCTTCCATGAGTTGTTCCATGCAGCCGCGAGCATGTTCCGATGCATGAAGAGAGTCATGTCACACCTTGTAGGCACTACCCTTTTGAGCTTGTATCGATGTATTAGAGCGTTGATTTGAGATGCTACCCCTAAGGTCCGAGTCAGCCTCGGGGAAGCATATGTACTACTCATGCTTGATGTATGCCTGGATCTTAATGAAGTTATTCATGTCTTTATGCTTCTTCCCATTGTGTGTAGGTTATAAACAGACTTATTTTCATGCTTGTCTCAGACTCATGTGTGTGATGGTGAGTGACGTTATGTGAACTACTTTCCTCCCCTCTCGTGTTTTCAGAAGGATGTCGATGCTCCAATCCAACCAGCTGATGGCTCGCCTCGAGGAGGCTGCTGCCGAGGAAGAAGCCCCGCAGGTGTGTGGACGCGGACGTGGTCGTGGACGCCCACCCCTACGTGGAGGAGCTTTGGGAGCTCGAGGCCGGGGTGCCAGAGCACTGCCATCGCCGCCCGAGGGCCCTGAGGCTGAAGCTGAACACATAGAAGCCGAGCAAGACCAGCCTGAGCCGGACCAGCCCCTACCACCCCCACCTAACTTGGTGGAAGTGATGGCGGTCCAAACTCAGCTGATGCAGAGGATGGCAGAAACCATGGAGCACCGTGGCAACGGTGGGAACCGCATCACTCTGCAGGACGAGGACCTCATGAGGAAGATCGAGAGGTTCATCCGCCTGAAGGCCCCCACTTTCAGCTACTCGGATGACCCGCTCGAGGCCGATGACTGGTTGAGGGTGATTAAGACCAAGCTCGACCTCATCGTATGCTCTGACGAGGAGTGCGTCACCATCGCCGCGCACCAGCTGGAAGGTCCAGCCAAGGCTTGGTGGGAAAACTACACTGCCACCCACCCGAACCCAGCATTCATCACCTGGCTGGAGTTCTGCGAGGCGTTCCGCGAGCAGTACCTGCCCGGTGAGCTGCTGGTCTAGAAGGCACATGAGTTCTGCACCATGACCCAGGGTGCGATAAGGGTCGAGGACTACGAGCGCCACTTCATGAAGATGATGCAGTACGCCCCCGACGATACCAACACCGACCAAAAGAAGTAGTTCTGGTTCCTACGAGGCCTTCACCATGGTCTTCGCCAGGCGCTGAAGGCGAGCGAGCACAAGTCCCTTCGCCACCTCGTCAACCGCGCCATCACGGTCGAGGACGAGAGGGGATCCACGAGGAGCGCATGAGGGGCAAGAAGAGGACGGGAGATCGGGATCACCACAACTGATCCTTCCAGAAGCCGAGGAGCGGACAGAGCAACATGCTGAGGGGGAGCTACCGCCCGGGGCACAACCAGCCTGGGTGTGGCTTCAGAGGTGGAGGACGTGGCCCGTTCCCCGAAGGGAGGAACCCCGGCTATCCCCAGCAGTCTGGAGGCTACACTTGTGCGCCACCGAGCACTGCGAGACCTACCGCGAGAGGCTTCACTGTCACCTGCTTCGCCTGTGGCAAGCCTGGCCACAAGTCCTATGACTGCCCAGACAAGAAGGTTGCTGCTACTCTCGCGAGAGCACCTGCTCCAGTAGGCCGACCTCCGCAGGCTGCGCCACCGCCGGCTGCCGGCCGTGGAAGGCTAAACCACCTCACCGAGGAGGATGCTGCTGACGCTCCTGACATCGTGATCGGTGAGTTTTTAGTTCATGGTACTACTGCTTTGGTTCTCTTCGACACCAGCGCAACCGGGTCGTATGTTACCTCTAGATTCGTGAACAAACTTTCCCTCCCTACAACCACCCGATCGATTCCTATCATCACGAGTTCCCCACTCGGAGATATCCGATGCACCCTGCTATGCAAAGGTGTGGAAGTGGTCATACAGGACCACAAGTTCTCTGGGGATCTGATAGTGTTGCCTTCCAACGGCATTGATGTGATACTAGGGATGGATTGGATCACTGCCCACAAAGGTGTCATCTCCACTCCACCGAGACTCGTGACTTTGGTACACCCCGATGGTATGAGAGTCACCTTTGAGCCAATGAAGTCTCGAGATATACCAGCTGTGTACAGTCTTCACACTAGGGCTATCTCGAATGTACCAGTGGTTTATGAGTTTGAGGATGTGTTTCCAGAGGAACTGCCCGGTTTACCACCCGACCGCGACGTGGAGTTTGTGATCAACTTGGTGCCAGGAACTGCACCGATATCCCAGAGTCCATACCGCATGGCAAAAGTCGAGCTGAAGCTGTTGAAGGCAGAGTTGGACTCACTGCTTGAGAAGGGTTTCATCCGACCGAGCGCTTCGCCGTGGGGTTCCCCAGCGTTGTTTGTTCCAAAGAAAGATTGAACTCAATGTCTGTGCGTCGATTACCGCACCCTAAATGCGGTAACCATCAAGAACAAGTACCCGTTACCCCGGATTGATGACCTGATGGATCAGCTAAGGCAAGCCAAGTTCTTCAGCAAGATTGATCTCCGATCAGGCTACCACCAGATGAAGATACGACCGGAGGACATACACAAGACTGCGTTTGTAACCCGATATGGACAGTATGAGTACACTGTCGTATCGTTTGGTCTTACGAACGCCCCGACGTACTTCATGAACATGATGAACAAGGTATTCATGGATGAGTTGGACAAATGCGTCGTCGTCTTCATTGATGACATACTGGTCTTCTCCAAGACTGCGGAGGAGCATGAAGAGCACATGAGAATCGTGTTGGGAAAGCTCCGACAACATCAACTATATGCCAAGTTCAGCAAGTGTGAGTTCTGGATGGAGGAAGTCACCTTTCTCGGTCACGTGTTGTCATCTAAAGGAGTGGTCGTAGATCCAAGCAAGATAGGAGCAGTCTCCAAGTGGCAGTCACCAAAGTCTGTGACAGAGATCCGCAGTTTTCTCGGTTTAGCCGGATAGTACTATCGATTTATCGAGAACTTCTCCAATATTGCGAAGTCCATGATTGAACTGTTGAAGACCAACACGCCGTATGTGTGGTCAGACAAGTGTGAAGCAAGCTTTCAGGAACTCAAGACTCGCCTCACCACTATACCGGTCCTGACTCTTCCTGATGTGAGCAAGGACTTCATTGTGTACTGTGACGCATCGAGACAGGGACTCGGATGTGTACTGACGCAAGGGGGTAAAGTGGTTGCGTATGCCTCGCGGCAGCTTCGGAAGCATGAGGAGAACTACCCCACTCACGACCTTGAGCTAGTTGCTGTCATTTACGCATTGAAGATATGGAGGCACTATCTGATGGGCAACAAGTGTGACATTTATACTGATCACAAGAGTCTGAAGTATATCTTCACCCAGTCTAAATTGAACTTGAGGCAAAGGAGATGGCTGGAGTTGATCAAGGACTATGACCTGAACATTCACTACCACCCCGGCAAAGCAAACGTCGTAGCTGATGCACTGAGCCGCAAGCATTACTGCAAAATTCTGATGGTGCAAGAAGAACAACCGACATTGTATGAGGAAATGGAGAGGATGAGTTTGGAGATAGTCGAGAAAGGACAGTTGAACGAGTTGAGGGTGAAGTACACACTCGAAGACCAGATTCGGCAGGCTCAGGAAGGATGTCCGGAGATTGAGGAAGTGAAAAGCCTGATGGAAAGAGGCAAAGCAGCCGACTACCGCCTCGATGATCAGGGCACGCTATGGTTGAAGGACCGCATATGCGTACCCTGGAGCAAGGACATTCGAGACTCAATCCTGAAGGAAGCCCACGACTCTCGATACTCGATCCATCCTGGCTGCATGAAGATGTACAAGGATATGAAGGTACGGTTCTGGTGGGAGAAGATGAGGGAGGACATTGCTGAGTACGTCGCTTGATGCGACACGTGTCAAAGAGTGAAGGCAGAACACCAGAGACCCGCCGGTCTGCTTCAGCCGCTAGAGGTACCCACGTGGAGGTGGGAAGATATCAGTATGGACTTCGTCGTGGGATTGCCGCGCTCACAGAGGGGACATGATGCCATATGGGTGATCGTTGACAGACTTCCCAAGGTAGCTCACTCCATACCGGTGCGGGAGGACTACCGGGTGCCAAAGCTTGTGGACCTTTATATAGAACACATTCTGAGGCTACACGGAGTTCCCCGTAGTATTGTCTCCGACTGAGGATCTTAGTTCACAGCGCAGTTCTGGAAAAGCTTGCATGGTTCCCTGGGCACGTCTCTCGACTACAGCTCCGCTTTTCACCCACGGACTGATGGACAGACGGAAAAAGTGCATTAAGTGCTTGAGGATTTGTTAAGGGCTTGTGTGCTAACCTACAACACCGACTGGGAAAAGAGTTTGCCTTATGCCGAGTTCTCGTACAACAACAGCTGCCAGGCCAGTTTGAAGATGGCTCCCTTCGAGGCTCTTTATGGCAGGAAGTGTCAGACACCATTGATGTGGTCAGAGGTGGGGGAGCGAACCTTTTTCGGTCCCGCCGCCATCGTTGAAGCTGAGGAGAATGTCGCCAAGGTCAGAGAAAATCTGAAGATAGCTTGGAGCAGGCAAAAGAGCTATGCCGACCGGAAGAGAAAAGACGTCTCATTCGGTGTAGGAGAACACGTCTACCTGAATGTGTCACCCCTCCGACGTACAAAGAGGTTTCACATCAAAGAGAAGTTGTCCCCAAGGTACGTTGGCCCGTATCCGATTGTAAAAAGGATCGGGAAGGTGGCTTACAAGCTCGAGCTACCTCCGGAGCTTACCGGAGTTCATCCGGTATTCCACGTGTCTCAGCTCCGGAAGTGCGTGGTCGTCAAGAAGAGGGTGCCCGCTCAGGCACTCGACATTCAGGAAACCCTGGAGTACCCAGTCTAGATCCTGGACTGGGCGGAGAAGTCAACTAGAAGCACTACAACACGCTTCTGCAAGGTGCTCGGGAGTAATCACTCTGAGCGCGAAGCCACGTGGGAGAAGGAATCCACCATGAGGGAGAAATACCCTCATCTCTTCGTAACGGAGGTAACTTCTTAATCTCGGGGACGAGATTCTCGTGAGGGGGGGGGTCTGTAACATCCTTGAATTTGAGTGTGTGTAAATTTAGGCGATTTCAAAAGAACTTGTTATGAGTTGTGTGCTTATGAAATCAAATAAGGTTGCCTTCCTTTTTCCCTTCCTTGATTCCTAGATTTAATATTGTTCCAACAATAATTTCAGGACTTATAAATTGCTAGTGTGAGAAGTTGGATTTTCATTTGGGATTTATTTGGAATTCTTTGAGTGGATTCAAATTTGAATTGGATTTCAAATTTGAATCATCTAGTTTATAGAGAATGGAAATAGGAAAACCTTAAACCCTCCTATATTTTATCTTATTATCTAGATGGCGTTCATTAAACACTAATATAAGGTGCCTCTGCGCAGGTCCCTTCGGTGGCGCCTACGCAGAGAGCTGAAGGTGCGAGCGACCCGCCCTTGCCCTTAAACTCTTTTTCTGTCACCCCAAATGTGTGGACCAAATTTAGCATCCGCCACCCAGGCATGTCGTATTCAGAATTCCTGTTACACCGAGCAAAACGCTACCATCTCCGCAACGAGGCCGCTAAGCGCTTCTTTGCAAAGTTTTTGAAGGACCCTGTACACCGAGAAGCCATCCTTAGAGAGAGAGCCGTCCGTCGGGCGGCCAAGCGAAAGTTGATAGACCCCTTCGTAGCCGAAGGGGTCGCTCCGAAACCAGAGCCAGTCGAGGAGGGTGTCCTCGGGCCACCCGAATACGTGTATTTAATTCCTGATGCTTCGTTGAATGGCCCTGCGGTTACGAAGACCGAGCCAGTGTGAGCACCCGTGCACTGACTATGACCCTGTCTTCGGCGCAGGACGCATGCCCACCGACGGCGAGCTTCGGCAGATGGCTCTGGACATAATAGACATGGCGTTTCTTCGCTTGATCGACGAGATCTGTGAAGAAGTGTTGAACGAGGATTGATCACTTGGAAAACGTCGACCCGTCGTGGCGTCGCGTCACGCCAAGTGGTGCCGTGAAGACTTGAAGTGACCTACTTCGGAACTCCCCCCCCGGAAGTGTTCTCGGCATGCTGGGGCGACGCGACCCCAATCAATTTGTATAGTGTGTGCAGATGACGAAATATGTTGTAATTTGCATTGCTGTGTTGAATCGTACTCTTGGATTGTTGTACTGAAAAACATTGTATATTCGGAGTATGATAATAAAAATGAAGGTGGCTGCAACCATCGCTTGTCTCTTTATCTTCGATCGCACCGGGACCGTCACACTGCCCCAGGTGTGCTTTTACTCAGGCCAAATCGGGGCCCTGCGCCGCATCAAGCGGACTTTACCTTCGGTCATATCGTGACCGTCGCACCGCGTTAGGCGTGCTTTCACTCAGGCCAAATCGGGGCCTCTGCGCCGCATCAAGCGGGCTTTATCTTCGGTCAAATCGTGACCGTCGCACCGCGCCAGGCGTGCTTTCACTCAGGCCAAATCGGGGCCTCTGCGCCGCATCAAGTGGGATTTATCTTCGGTCATATCGTGACCGTCGCACCCGCGCCAGGCGTGCTTTCACTCTGGCCAAATCGGGGCCTCTGCGCTGCATCAAGCGGGCTTTCTCTTCGGTCACGACGATAAGTGACTGGCGCGGCCCGTGCGCACTCTATGCGGCCCGTGCCCGTGCCGTCACTTACCCCGCCGAAAGCCACGTCGAAGACTATGCCCCCTATGGAAAGCATAGGGGTAGCATAGCTTCGTCGAAGTCGCTAAAGCGTACTCAAAAAGGAAAACTTGGACGCAAAGTGCTGGGGGAAAGCTGACTTATATTACATGCCAGAAAACAAAGTACATGGGTTCGCCTCGTTAAAAACCTCACACTTCGCGAGTCCGGAGGGGAACCGCGAAGCCTCCCCCATGAGGAAAAGAGTATGTCTCCCCTACTTAATGTACATATATTAAAAACTTCTCAACACAACAAAAGAAAACTCTAAAACGAAAACAATAACGGCTGCCGCTCCTCGGTGGACTCAGACGAAGTACTTCTAGAGCATGTCCACGTTCCACGTGTAGGCTCTTCTCCGCCGATCAATCGACACAACTTGAAAGTCGCTTCGTTCGATGTTGCAGTTGCTATAAATGGGCCTTCCCACTTCTCGTGCATCTTGCCCTTCAGCCTTCCCTTCGGTATCTTACGCAGCACAAGATCGCCCGACCGTATGAGCTTCGGTCTGATCTTTTTGTTTTTCCACCTTCTGGTTTCTTCCTGGTAAGATGACAGGTTCGTTGCTGCCTGTAGGTGAACCTACTCGATGTTCTGGACCGAAGCCTTGAGGTCCTCGTCGCTGGAAGGGATGTCCCTCAAGGTTCCCAAACACAGTTCTTCGGGCAACATGGCCTCCTCACCGTACAACAACTTGAACGGCGAAAACTGCGTGGTTCTGGACGTAGTGGTACTATGGGACCAAATCACCCTCGGCAGCTCTTCGGCCCACTTGCTTTTGGGCAGGACGGTGATGTTCCTTTTTATGCCGGCGAAGATTACCCCGTTCGCCCGTTCCACCGCCCCCATTGGACTACGGGTGGTAGACCGAAGCGAAGCATAATTTGGTGCCCGAGTAGGTACAAAAATCCTTGAAGTCAACGTTGTCAAGCGCTTGCCGTTGTCCACGGTGACCTCGTATGGTACGCCGAAGCGGCACACGATGTTGTGCCAAAAGAACTTCTGAATTGTGGCCGAAGTAATGCTCAACAGCGGCTTTGCTTCTACCCATTTGGAAAAATACTCCACTGCTACCACAGCATGGGTGTAGTTTCCGGGTGCTGTCGGTAGTGGACCGACGATGTCTATACCCCACCGGGCGAAGGGCCACACTGGCGGTATCAGCTGTATTTCGTTAGACGCAAACTTGCTGTAGGGCGCATGGCGCTGACATTCTGGGCACTGGCGCACGATGTCGTGTGCATCTGCTACTGCTGAAGGCTAGTAGAAACCTTGACGAAAAGCCTTCTGCACTAAGGCTCTCGTGCCAAGGTGGTGGGAACACATGCCACTGTGGATCTCGTGGAGTAGTTGCTTGCCCTCGGTCAGCGATATGCACTTCAACAATAGGGCACACACCCCCTTTCGGTACAAATTACCATCGATGATGTGGTAATTTCTCGCCACGATGGCCACTCTCTTGTCGACAACGCCATCTTCGACCTCATAATAGCCCCCGACCGCCGCTACTATTGGGGCGCGCCGATCTTCACTCGTATGGCATTCACAAACTTGGGAGGTGTTGCTTTGTCGGCGGCGAGATTCGACGGTTGTTGTTTCGTAAAACACATCCGGGGGCAAAGGTTCGAGCGGAAGCGAGTTGCCTTTGCTATGGCATCGGCTTCCTTGTTATAGTGCACGGGAAAACTTCGTACCGTGATGCCAATGAAAAACTTCTCCATGCTTCGTACGGCTGCAGATACTTCATCATGTCTGGCTTCTTTGCCTTGTAAGTTTTCCCGATGTGGCCGGCTACGAGTTCGAAGTCCGTCAAGATGACGAGCCTCCTTGCTCCCACCACACTTGCCTTCCGAAGCGCGAGCAGTAAACCTTCGTATTCCGCCACGTTATTTGTGCAGTTGTCACAATTCAACCGCAACGCGTAACGAAGCTTGATACCAGAGGGGGACTTGAGGACTACCGCTGCCGCTGAACCCAGATGACAATATGCACTGTCGCATTGAACCTCCCAAACTGGCTCCGAGACTATAGGGTCCCCCTTCGGGACCGAAGGCGTCCAATCGACAACAAAATCGGCGAGGACCTCAGATTTTATTGCGCCGCGAGCAACGAAGTTTATGACGTGCTCGCCAACTCGGTGGCCCATTTGCCCATTCTTCCTGTGGTCTCCTTGTTTTCAAACATGTCTCGAAGAGGAAAGGCCGTGGGGACCGATATATTGTGACTTTGAAAATAATGCCGAAGCTTCCTCTTTGCCATCACAACCGCATATGCCATCTTTTCCATCTCCGAGTAGAAAAGTTTTGAGCCGCTCAAGGCTTCGGAGATGTAATAAATGGGGAACGCTTTCGGGGCATGCGCTTCCGCTAGATCTTCTACTAGTCTCGCACCGACCGCCGTGTCGGTTGCTGCGATGTACAATAACAGCTCTGCCTTCGGCGACGGTTTGGTCATGACAGCTACCTCTTCTAGATATTTCTTGAGATCCTCGAAGGCTTGCTGTTGCTTCGCGCCCCACTGAAAAACTAAGTTCGCGTGAAGCACCTTGAAGAGAGGCAGGCTTCACTCAGCTGCCTTAGAGATGAACCGGTTCAGCGATGCTATTCTGCCCGTGAGCCTCTGGACTTCCTTTCTGCTGCTTGGTGGTTGCATCCTTCGTAATGCTTCGATCTTCTGGGGGTTTGCCTGTATGCCTCGTTTCGAGACCATGCACCCTAACAACTGCCCCTTCCGAATGCCGAAGATGCACTTCTCTGGATTAAGCTTGAGGCCGTTCCACCTCATGTTGTCGAAGGTCTCAGTCAGGTCAGCAATGTGATCTTTTTCCCTCTCACTCATAACGACGATGTCGTCGACATAGGCCGAGGCGTTGCGCCCCGGTGGGCGCCCCGAATCGGCTTCATCATGCGGTTGAAAGTTGGCCGGCGTTGCGAAGGCCTTCTGGCATTCTAACGAAACAAAAGATGCCAAAGGGGGTTGTGAACTCGGTCTTAGCCTCGTCCTCCCTTCGCATCCACACTTGATGGTATCCTGAGAAACAATCCAGGAGACTCAGCATTTCGCATCCAGTGCCTGATCGATGATAATGTCGATCCTTGGCAGCGGATAGGGGTCCTTCGGGCACGCTTTATTGAGTTCTGTGAAATCGATGCACATGCGCATGTTCCCATTCTTCTTCGGCACCATCACCACATTGGCCACCCACACTTGGTATTGCACCTCCCTCATGATTCTTGTGTCGAGCAGCTTCTGCACTTCGGCCTCCGCAGACTTTACCCTGTCGCCTGACATCGGCCGCTGCCTCTGCAGCTTCGGTTTGACCTTCGGGTCGGTGTTCAAGGCATACTCTATAACCGAACGGTGGACCCCCGTCAAGTCCGACTTGGACCACGTGAACACATCCTAGTTATGATGAAGGAACTGCAAGAGTTTGTCTTCCTCGTCCATGCTGACCTCGGTGCCTATCATGACGGTCCTGCTTGGCACATCTGCACACAAGGGGACTGTCCTCGTGTCATTAAGCTTGCTTTCATGCGCTCGGCTTCGGCCCCCATCATGGACCCGCCTCATTTGGGCCTTGACCTTCGCTCTTCTTCTACTATGGCTTCGCCGCCCTCATTTTTATTGATGACGTGCACACGCTCGTTATGCACTGAAGTGTTCCGCTCAGCCCTTCAAGCCTCCTCTTGGTTGCCATACACCGAAATGACCCCTGCCGCGGTTGGTATCTTCATCAGCAGCTACCCTTGGTGGATAACTATCGCGAACTTGTTGATGGTGTTATGGCCGAAGATGGCATTGTACGGGTATACGAAGTCAACAACATCAAATATTATGAGCTCCGTCCTCATGGTGGCATCTTTACTGAAGGTCACATTTACGTCAATCTTGCCCAGAGCCTTGATTTTCTTGTTACCGAAGCCGTACAGCGGGTGCTCCGCTTTCTGCAGATCCTCTCTCTTGAAACCCATGCTAGAGAAACACTCGCCGGAGTCAATATGTCCGTCGAACTCGCCATTGTCCACCAATACTCTTCCCACATCGTTGCCGAAGTAGTACTTTGTGTTCTTGCCAATGTTTGCTCTTATGACGAGCGGGTCATTGTGTGGATAGTGTTGCAGCCGAATGTCAGCGGCCGTGAAAGTTATTGGGATGTGGGACCAGGGCAAATGAAAATATTTCCCGGAGCAAATGTGCGATACACTTCGGTAATATTCCTGTCGTTGATGCTTCGTCTCGTGCACCGCCTCATTGGAGCCGCCTGAGATTGCATTGATGATGTTGACCATGCCCATCATTCCCGAGCTGTTAGAATCAGGTGCCTCTTGCTTTGGTCGAAGTGGTGGTGGCTGGGCGTAATGCGCTTGATGATGGATGGGTGGGTTCGGCCACGAAGGCACAAATATCGATGGTGGTTGCGTGTGCATGGGTGGGGGAGGTGGCAACTGCGGCACCGAAGGAGTGTATACCTGTGCCGCATGGAACACCTGTGCAGGCATCGAAGGCTGGAAAGGCGGTGGTGATACGGCGCGGCAGCCCCGAAGGCGGCCCGTGTTCGATTCTTCATGACGTGGTTCACAACCGGGCCGCTGCCTTCGCCTTCTTCTCAGCTTCCCACTCCAACTTCTTCTTGATCGCCGAAGGGCATTGATGGGTGTGGTGGTGAGCGTCGATCCCATGGAGCCAACAGAAAAACCTTTCGCCCCCCGTTGTGGAGGATGCACTTGTTGTGGCTTCGGCCCTCTGCCATTCTTGTGTCCTCCTTTGTGTCCGTCGCCGTTCCGATTCTGGTTTTGTTCAGGGGGCGCGGACACATTGTTGACCTGATGGTTTTCCTGCTTCGGCGGTTGATTTTGCCACCCCTTCGGTTGGTCCCACTGCCCCAGTTGTTTCTACTTCTTTGCTGCGTTAGCTCTGTCCAGCCTTCGGCGACGGCCTTTGTCGGACTTGCAGTACTCTTGCATTACCTCAAACAGTTCCTGTAGAGACTTCGGCTTGATTCTGTCCAGCACATCCTGGCAGTTTCCAACTCTCAGGCCCCCGACGATGGCGTCAATAGTGCTGCTTTCGGACACCCCGGGCGCACGCGCTGTCAACTTCACCACCCTGTGCATATATTCTTGCAGTGACTCTCTATCTCCCTGGATACACATGTTGACAAGGTCATTGGAATCTAGCTCTTCGACTTGTATGCCCTTGAAGCGGACAACGGCTTGTTGCGCAACCGAAACCCAGGAGGTTATGTGCCCCTTCGGTATGTTTGCATACCAATACTGAACCTCTCCCTTGAGGGCCAGCACCAGTGCCTTTGCCATTGTTGTGGCATCGCCCCTGTTGGACTCTACCGCCGCTTCGAACTTCATGAGGAACTCTTTGGGGTCGTAGTCCCCGTCGTACTGGGGCAGGGTGTTGGCGTTGAAGCGACGAGGCCACGGCGCGCTCTTGAGCTCGACTGAGAGCGGGGATACCGGGACGATGTCGCGGAATGGGGCGTCCTCGGGCACGAAGGGCTCCGGCGCCAGCCCCCGCTCCTGTCAATGGCTGATGCTTTGCCCTTCGGATGCGTCCTTCGCGCCTCCAGCGATCCCGGCCCGAGCCCGCATGGCCTGCGGGGGGGGTGTGCCGGGCGTGCCGCCGAGACACCGGCGTGGCTTGCGCAACGGCCACAGGTGCTGGAGCAATCGGCGTAGGGATGGCTTGCTACGGCGGCGACGTGCCGGCGATCTGACTCTGAAGCAGAGCGAGGTAGCACTCAGCTTGCCTGATGTTGAAATCGACGATGTCTGGAGCAGCGTGCGTCGGAGCCATGTCTTGCTGCTGGGACGGCTGCACTTGCGACGAAGACGGTCGCATCTCCTGTTCTTGTTGGGCCGCCACAGTCTTGCCCGTGACGAGAGCCCGGATCCTTCGGAGCGCCTCGATGTCTTGCGCAGAAGCCCCCAGCCCCTCGAGGCTGACCTCGACACCCCTGTAGCGGTGTGCTTGACCTCTGGAACGCTCGGCCTGGAACCGGTCCCCGCTGAAGGCTGGATGGCCGAAGCCGAAAGGTTGGCGGGTTCCGGTGCTAGCGAAGGGGTTGACGCCTGAGCAGTGGTGGCTTCGGCGCCTGCTGATCGCGTCCAATCCATGCGGTCCTGGATTCTTCCACGAGGTGGGCACCAAACTGTTGGTGGAAATCGGGCCCGAAGGTGGATGCCGACACAACAGCCCCCTGACTGTCCCTCTCTCCTCCGAAGGAAAGCGGCCGGAGGCCCCCCTCGGAGACGAGCAGGGAGACTACGGATTAGCTACAACCTTCGCTGCCTTTACTGACTCTACACTTCACCCACCTCTACTACCTTGGATACCCTTACTACTATGAAACAGCGAAAAGGAAAACGAAATACTTAACAAACCGAAAGCCAAAGATCAAGTTGGTGCCTTCGGTGCTCTCTTCTCATTACTGTGTGTCCGTTCTATTAAAGGGGTTCACTATTTATAGGATGGTCCTGGGCATGATCATCTAGCCCAATTACACCTTTTCCGTTCCTGACAACGGCTTTTAACACTTTACAAGGGTATAATAGTAACTCCCCGCGTCGTACAGGCCTCCAGCGTGTCTTCGCACGGCCGAGCCACCTTTACACGCGGCGCCTCTTGTCTCTGCCTCGTACGGTGCCCCTTTACACGTCCGCGGCAGCCACGTATCACGGCGTCCTCTCGGCGGAGCCGAGACCGACGTTCGCGCCGCACCTTCGGCGCCGAAACAGCCCACGATCCCGCTTCAGTTCCATCGGGTTTCGGGGACGTCTCGCCCAGACCGTCTTCATCCCCGAGCCGAGGCACACCCGTCGCGTGGCGCTTTTGGTTCCTTCACACCTTTAGTGCCGAAAGTCATCCGTCCGCACGTTCGGCACCGAAGGCCAGCGCCATTCGGTTGGGCCGTTCCTGCACAACAAGACTCACACAACTCGAGCAGCATCAGCGTCATCATTAAACCACCATTGCCAACTTCCTCCGTAAATCCGAAGCCGCGCGTGGGCCGAAAGCAACAACCCAGCCAGCCGTGGTTAAAAGCTTCCGAAGACCATTTTCCCCAACAACGTCTCCTCGTCTTCTTCATCTGATGTGTCCTCAACGATGACGGTGTCGTCACCTTTCCCGACTTCGCGACGCTCCTTAGCTTTGCCTTTCCCCTCTTCTGGGATTTCCACAAGTCGGGGAGGCGAAGCCGGCTCAGAGACAAACTTTACTATGTCATCCTGCAACAAGCACATTGGGTGAGCACGACTACTACTACATAATCAGTACTCGTACACTGAGTCCAGCTACTGACCTCGTTCGGCGGATGAGCGGCGGAGTACTCGGGGACCGGACAGGGCATGTACACCGGCATGTCCTTGAAGATTCTGCCCAGCCTATCGATGATGTCGTCATCATCAATCTCACCGCCGGGCATCCGCGACGAGTCAGGGACGCTTGAGGACTACTCGTCAAGGCCGTCAAAACTACTCGAAGCCATCCTGCTCGACTACAAAGTACTCGGGGGCTTGTCGTATGGACTTCCCTGGGCCCACTACCTCGGTGGGCATCTGGGACTACCTGGCTTGTGCCACACAACACCTGATTGCGTGAGGCGCAAGGACTACGGTGGAGAAGTACTCGGATAGGAAGCTATACAAGTCCTGTACTGTGTAGAGAACTCTTAGACGTACCCGACTAGTACTCTCTCCCTGAACCGACTTGTAACCCTGCCTCCCGGACTATATAAGACGAGGCAGGGACCCTTCTCTCTCATCACGCATCATCTTGTAATCACACCCAATCAATCCAGAGCTACGCAACATATAGGACGTAGGGTATTACGCACGTCGCGGCCCGAACCTGTCTAAACTGTGTGCCACATGTCTCTTCCTTCGAGTTACCGATCTCGGCGAGGCCACATTCATCTACCTCGAGTACTCCCCTTGGTAGGTTGCCGGTCTAAAACACCGACAATCCACCCATTAGTTTCCCCCTTTTCTCCGGCAACTAATCTACTAAATCAAATAAGGTTGGTGTTATTATGAGTGCAAGCCATATATGGATTCCTTAATTCGAGTTTTTTTATTCAAATTCAATTTGGAGTCATCGCTAGAGAACACAGGATTTCTGAGAACAGTTAGGTGTGTTTTGTTAATCGGTGTAAAATTGAAATATTGGGATGATGCAAGTGAACAAATTGTTGGAAAAAACAGCCTAATTATGAATAATTCAGATTTAATCTTGAGGAAAAGCATATTGACTAAAAACGATACAATCACACAGCACAAATGAACAAGCCACATATTAAGAAATTACTCACAGTTCTTGCGCAGTGAGTTGACGAACGCGTCGAAGAAGTAGTTGCAGATCCACCAAGCGGTCGCGTCTGGCGCTGCTCAAAAACCTGATTACCGCCCCGTGCAGGGAATGTTGCGGTAGTGGTTTCGGAGATCCCGCTTCCTCCAAGCCCGGTGCACGCCGAGGTCGAAGGTCGACGAAGCGCGGCGCCTAGCGGTTAGAACGGCAAGAACGCGTGGGAGATGAAGTGTATGTCTACTCGTGTCCCGCCCACCAAGACGTCTCCTAGTGTTTATAGGCTCCGGCCAACGTTTCATATTCCTCTCATCAATCGGATTGATAAGCGCTCAATTGATTCAAGCGGAACCGCCACCTTTATCAAGCAGGCCGAAACTGCCTATTTGATTGCAGTAAATCTGTCACCATTAAGCAGTCGAAACTGAAACGTCAATGACACAGCACAAAAATTAAAATGCACCTGTAACAGCCAGTTGTACACGTACGCGAGTCACAAGTCACAAGTCACGCGATAATTTACGCGAAAATGCGCGGGCTGCGTGTGCGTGTATCAACAGTCTCCTTTTCTCTCACATGCATCTATTTTGCTATAATAGGAGACTCCCATATTTAAGCAAGGCAACCTCTCCTTGTCTTGGCAATACAGGACTATTATTGTGCATGCTTTAGAATTTACTAAATGAGCCACATGGACCAAATTCCAACACAAATCAACTAATGAAAATAAACACTTCTTATTTACTCACGCTTTTTTGATAAGTGAAGCTTTATTAATAAAACAATGACTGAAATAACATTTCTATTGCACTCATGTAAAAATGAAATTGAGTTGATAAACAGAACTTGCATGAACAATGACAGACTTGCAATGCATATGCCAGATGTTAGGTATGGTCCTTGAAGAATTTGTTACTACCAACATTCTGTATTTTTATATGAAAAGAACCTGTCTTTTTTTATGCTACTTGTAATGCCTTTATCTATGAAGATTTGATGATGCATACAAGATTTGCAGATAGCCAATGCCCGATGCATTTTTTTATCAACTGCAGAGAGATCTAATGGACTCGACGCAACACCGCATGGGTTCCGTGATTCCATCCGTGGAGAGATGCCGACATCATTGCTCTATTGTGATTGATGCCCCGCCTCTTGTTCGGAATTGTGTCATTTAATGAACTATATGTTACCTTCTTAGATCAATGTTAGACTCATGCATGTGCTGTATTGTGATGTACGGAAACACGTACACCGGCGTCGCGGAGACACGCGACGTGCGGCGCGCGGGCGAGCGCGCGAGCGCATGAGCCGGCGGGCGGCCGGGCCTAGTGGCTAGATTTAGAATGAATAAAACTTAATTAGTTGCCTTCCTTTATTAGTCCTAAAGTTTAGGAGAGTCGGTTGGGCCTATGGCCTTATATTCCCCGTAAACACTCGCGATTAAGTTAAGAAAGATTTCCCCATCGTCTCTACCTCTCTCTCTCAAGCCGGCAACGGGGGGCATAACCCGTTGACGAAGAACGCCGTTCACGGGGGCATAACCCGGCCGGCAACACGGGCGGCGGCTACGATCTTCGAAGCCGTGGCGCTCCTACCCTCGGGCCTGACGCCCTTGACAACCTGGTATCAGCGTCTCGTCGATCCTCCACCACCACCTCC
Source organism: Cenchrus americanus (assembly GCA_947561735.1). NCBI lineage: Eukaryota > Viridiplantae > Streptophyta > Magnoliopsida > Poales > Poaceae > Cenchrus > Cenchrus americanus. Next base: position 83,078,437 of record OX387239.1, on the reverse strand, counting down.
CAATCTTCCACGGCGGCCGCATCCACCTCCCGGCCCGCCGCCGCCGCCACCCTCGTCATCCTCGTCCACGGCAACATCTGCACCTGCTGCCATGGGTGACACAAACGACCACTCCATCGCGGACGTCATGAAGCCGCTCCGAGGCCCGACCACGGATGTGTCCAAGATGCAATCGGACATGGCCGGCATGCGGGGAGAAGCTAGGCTCGACGGCCGACTCCAACAGCCGCCAGGACGGTCAACCCCACCCGGATCGGCCTCCGCGGTTCCAGAAGATGGACTTCCCTCGCTACGATGGCAAGTCGGATCCACTGATCTTTGTCAATCGATGTGAGTCGTATTTTCGCCAGCAGCGCACCATGCCAGAGGAGAAGGTGTGGATGGCGTCGTACAACTTGGAGGACGTGGCGCAACTCTGGTTCATTCAGCTCCAGGAGGATGAAGGCACCCCTCCCTGGGGGCGCTTCAAGGAGCTCCTCAACCTCCGGTTCGGCCCGGCGCTGCGTTCCGCGCCGTTGTTCGAGCTCACGGAGTGCGGCGCACCGGATCGGTGGAGGAGTACTCCAACCGTTTCCGTGCTCTTCTCCCGCGGGGCCGGGCGAGCGGAGGAAAGCCGGCGGGTCCAGCCGTACACCGGGGGTTTGCCGCCTCCACCGAGCCATCAAGTGCGCGTCCACGCGCGGAGTCCTTGGCCGCGGCCATGAGCCCGGCCGGGGACGTTGGAGCCGGTCGAGCTAGACCGGATCAATCAACCTTCCGCCCGTGCGCCTCCACGCGCGGCCACCGCCGGCTCCGCCTCCACGTCCCGGCGCTTCCGGCGGCCGTCGCGCCTCCGGTGCTCCCGGTGCCGGCCCTTCCCGGCCCCAACACGACGGTCGGCTCTCCCGGCACCTCCTCCCCGCGGCGCGCGCTGGGGGCATCCAAGCGACTCACGACGGAGGAGCAGGCGGAACGTCGTCGTCTTGGCCTGTGTTACAATTGTAACGAGCCATACTCCCGCGGGCACAATCGGGTGTGCCGCCGCATCTTCTACATTGACGGTTTCGAGTTGGAGGACGCTGCCCCGGCGGCCGACGACGTCGACCCCTCTGCACCACTGTTCTCCCTTCGCGCCATGGCTGGTATGCCCATTTGCGACTCCATGCAGGTGCGTGTGCAAGTGGGCGCCGTGACGCTTACCGCCCTTCTGGACACCGGCTCCACGCATAACTTCATCGCCGAGGCAGTGCGTCGCGCACGGGGCTTGCCTTGTTCGGATCGGCCCACGCCTCACGCCCACCGTGGCGAATGGCGAGCGCATCGCCCGTCCGGCGTTCTCCGTCGGGCCCCGATCGCCATCGCAGCGAGGACCTCGCGTCGACCTCTACGTGATGCCGCTGGCCGGCTACGACGTCGTCCTCGGCGCCCAGTGGATGGTCACGCTGGGCAAGATGGTGTGGGACTTCACCACGCGCACCGTGGCCTTCACACGCCATGGTCGCTCCGTCTGCTGGGAGGACGTGGCCGCCCGGCGCGCACCGCGCCTCGACACTATCACGGCGCCCACAGCCCTGCTGGAGGAGCTGCTGACCGTGTTCAGCGGCCTCTTCGCCGAGCCCTCCGGACTGCCACCGCCGCGTGCGCGTGACCACAGCATCGTCCTTAAGTCGGGCGCGCTGCCGGTGGCGGTCCGGCCGTACCGTTATCCGGCGGCCCACAAAGATGAGTTGGAGCGACAATGTGCATCTATGATCGCTCAAGGCATCGTGCGACGCAGCGACTCCGCGTTCTCGTCCCCGGTCCTCCTCGTCAAGAAGCCGGACGGGTCGTGGCGTTTCTGCGTCGACTACCGGGCGCTTAACGCGCTCACGGTCAAGGACGCTTTCCCCATCCCCGTCGTCGACGAGCTGCTGGACGAGCTCCATGGGGCGTGCTTCTTCACCAAGCTCGACTTGCGATCCGGGTACCACCAGGTCCGCATGAGGCCGGGTGACGTGCACAAGACGGCGTTCCGCACACATGACGGCCTCTACGAGTTCCTGGTCATGGCGTTCGGGCTGTGCAACGCTCCCGCCACGTTCCAGGCCCTGATGAACGATGTCCTGCGCCCCTTCCTCCGCCGCTTCGTGCTTGTGTTTTTTGACGACATTTTGATTTACAGTCGCACATGGGCGGACCACCTTCGTCACCTGCGTGCGTCTTCGGCGCACTTCGGCGGCACCGGCTCTTCGTCAAGCGCTCCAAGTGCGCCTTCGCGGCCTCCTCCGTCGCGTGCACGGGGCACGTCGTCTCGGCGGCCGGAGTCGCCATGGACCCCGCCAAGGTGCGGGCCGTGCGGGACTGGCAGCAGCCGCGGTCGGCACGCGCGGTTCGCGGCTTCCTCGGACTCGCCGGTTATTACCGGAAATTTGTGCACAATTATGGCACAATCGCCGCGCCGTTGACCGCCCTGCTCAAGAAGGACGGGTTCCTGTGGTCGGATGAGGCGGCTGCTGCCTTCGCCGCGCTGAAGGAGGCGGTCACGTCGGCTCCGGTGCTCGCCATGCCGGACTTCTCCAAGACGTTCGTAGTTGAATGCGACGCTTCGTCCCACGGCTTCGGGGCGGTGCTGGTCCAGGACAGCCACCCCGTGGCCTTCTTCAGCCGCCCCGTGGCGCCTCGCCACCGCGCCCTCGCCGCCTATGAGCGGGAGCTGATCGGCCTCGTCCAGGCGGTCCGCCATTGGAGGCCGTACCTCTGGGGGCGCCGTTTCGAAGTCAAGACCGATCATTACAGCCTCAAGTACTTGCTGGATCAGAGGCTATCGACCATACCACAACACCACTGGGTGGGCAAGCTCCTCGGCTTCGACTTCTCCCGTCGAGTACAAGCCGGGGCACACCAATGCCGTCGCGGACGCTCTCTCCCCGCCGCGATACACGGAGGAGGGCTTGGTGCCGGCCTTGTCCGGACCACGCTTCGACTTCATCGATCGGCTCCGTCGGGCACACACCACCGACCCGACGCTCGCCGCCCGCGGCACGACATCGGCGGCGGCGCCGGTCGCGGCCATGGGCGCCGACCGACGGCCTCGTCCACTATGCCGGCCGGCCGTACATCCCGCCGGCCCTCCCCGCCGCTACGGGGGGAGGTCTTGGTGGCTGTCCACGAGGAAGGCCACGAGGGCGTGCGGCGCACCCCGCACCGACTACGCCGCGACTTCCATTTTCCTAACATGAAACGTGTGGTGCGGGATGCGGTTCGTGGCCGTGCGGTCGCCAACGCAACAAGCCCGAACACCGGCACCGGCCGGCCCGTTGCTACCCCCTGCCGGTGCCGCAAGGTGTATGGTCGGACATCGCCATGGATTTCGTCGGGCGGCCGCCGCGCGTCCGCGGCAAGACCGTCCTCCTCACGGTGGTGGACCGCTTCGGCAAATATGCCCATTTCATCCCCCCCGGCGCACCCGTACACGGCGGAGTACGTGGCGCGGCGTTCTTCACCGACATCGTCCGACTACACGGCATTCCCCAGTCAATCGTCTCTGACAGGGACTCGGTGTTCACCTCCAACTTCTGGAGCGAGCTGATGCGCTTGAGCGGCACCAAGCTGCAGATGACCACGGCGTTTCATCCCCAGTCTGACGGCCAATCCGAGTCGGCGAACAAGGTCATCATCATGTATCTCCGGTGCTTGACGGGAGACCGCCCCCGCGACTGGCTGCGCTGGCTCCCATGGGCGGAGTACATCTTCAACACCGCCTTTCAGTCGTCGCTGCGCGACACGCCGTTCCGCGTCGTCTACGGCCGTGACCCTCCCTCCCTGCGCACCTACGAGCACGGGGCAACGCGGGTGCCTGCGGTGGCCAGGACTCTGGAGGAGCGCGAGGAGTTCCTGGCCGATATCCGCCACAGGCTGGAGCAGGCCCAGGCGGTCCAGAAGCGTCACTATGATCGTCTACACCGAGACATCGACGTACAGGTGGGCGAGTGGGTGCTGCTTCGTCTCCGCCAGCGCCCGACTGCCTCCATGCCTGCCTCGTCGGCTGGCAAGCTGAAGCCGCGGTTCTACGGCCCTTACCGCGTCGTCGAGCGCATCAACGCCGTGGCTGTCCGTCTGGCCCTGCCCCCTCAGGCTCGCCTACACGACGTATTCCACGTGGGGCTTCTCAAGAAGTTCCATGGCGCGCCGCCGCAAGAACCTCCAGCTCTGCCTCCGGTTCGCCACGGCGCCGTTGTTCCTGAGCCAGAGCAAGCGGTCAAGATGAGGCTGCTCCGGGGAGTCCGGCAGGTCCTCATTCGCTGGAAGGGCGCCTCTCCTGCTTCGGCCACCTGGGAAGACATGGACACGTTCCGCGCCGCCTACCCACTCTTTCAGCTCGGGGACGCGCTGCCTCTCGAGGAGGGGAGAGATGTGATGTACGGAAACACGTACACCGGCGTCGCGGGACACGCGACGTGCGGCGCGCGGGCGAGCGCGCAGAGCGCATGAGCCGGCGGGCGGCCGGGCCTAGTGGCTAGATTTAGAATGAATAAAACTTAATTAGTTGCCTTCCTTTATTAGTCCTAAAGTTTAGGAGAGTCGGTTGGGCCTATGGCCTTATATTCCCCGTAAACACTCGCGATTAAGTTAAGAAAGATTTCCCCATCGTCTCTACCTCTCTCTCTCAAGCCGGCAACGGGGGGGCATAACCCGTTGACGAAGAACGCCGTTCCCGGGGGCATAACCGGCCGGCAACACGGGCGGCGGCTACGACCTTCGAAGCCGCGGCGCTCCTACCCTCGGGCGGACGCCCTTGACATGTATCTACGATTCTCCCTATTCGGTCCAAGTACTACTAGGTATTACCGGCGCAAACGATAAGCTAGTCTACTAGCTACTTGCATCCCAAGTAACTAAGACAATTTCCTTTTTTAGCATGTTTTCACTTGGAAAAACTAATTCTCGGTTGCCTTAAAACTAATCAAAACTCATTCAAAGTTAGGCTAAATAATTTGTGTAGTCCAAGCACATGGCTAAATAGTTCGATGCTAAAAACTATTTATGTTGTGGTGTTCCTCCTCTGCTAAATAAAATGTCACAATACTCATATTTATGATAGTTTTGGTTAGTATCCTTTTATATCCAAATTCATACTTTTATTTTTTTTCAATTTGTGCCGCACCTACAATATGCTCCAAATTACACTCGAAATTACACGCTCTTAGTTTATTTTCTCCTGAGCCTCCCACTACTCTCGCCCCCTTCCGCCTCCTTCCTGGCCCCTCCCCATCGACGTCCTTGCCAGCGGTGAGAGGGGTAGGAGCCCCCCCAGCTCGTAGATTTGGTGCTTCTGCACCTTCTAGTAGTTTTTTCCTTTCTAGTTGCCTCTATGGTCTTATCCCCTAGGGGTGAAATTTATCGTTGTTGTGCGGCCGTCGCCGTCCTCCACGGCTCTGCTCGTCTTCGTCGCCACTAAGGTTAGTACAACTTCAATAAATTCGCCTCCCCTAGCAGCTCCTCTTCCGCCCTCATCCTTCCTTTGCTGATGGCGGGCCATCGCCGTCGCCCCTGTTCGGTGTGATTTGTTTAATATGAAAACACTATTAGTTTGAGCTATATGTTTAATATGAAAACCTGGTGTTCTGAAGTTTCAGTGTGAAAGTTGAGAGCTTGAGGAACTACAGTAGTAGAAGAATACATTAGTTTTGTTTCCTATTAACTAGTGTAATACACACTTCATATCAAAATATTTGTCATTATCGACTTTTCGAATAAGTATTGTGAGCAAAAGTCATGGTGAAAAATATTTTAACATAGAGGTCCAGTTTAGATTTTTAGACACCAACAATACATCTATTGACCATTTGGTGTGTCAACTCACAAGTTTCAATTTTTTTGTCAAGGTTCAATCGAAGATGAAGTAGATTTCACGTCTGTCTTATTTCATAATTATAATCAAACATGAAAGTAACAAAGCTTATGCAGATAAAAACACACGATTGATTTTATAAATTGATTTTGACTTTTCTGACCCAATAATTGGAGAGAAGCGAGCTGAGGTGAGGAGGGCAAAGAGGCCATTTCGCGTCTCTTTGGCGTGTGGTGGAGACAGCTTGTGATCCCCACGGATCGGATCACTTACTTTCCCCAACCTCTTCCTCTGCGGCCAGCACGCCGCCGCGTCGCATCGAAACCCTAACCCTGCCGCCATCGGAAGGCTTCTCCTGCTGCGGCGGCATGGAGCAGCCTCCCCGGAGCCAGAGGAAGAACGGCCGCGTGGAGAGGAGGAAGCCACCCCCCTCTCCGACACCGTGCGCCGGCAAGGAGCTGACGAAGCCCGTCGCCGCCTCTCCGCCGCCGCGCGTCCCGAGGTGGATGGAGCCTCCTCCCCCGGCGGCCGGCGACGGCAGCTGGCTGATCCTCGATCGCTTCATCCACCTCAGCAGGCGGCGGCGCGGGGTCGTCGAAGGGGACGCCACCGCCTCCTCGCTCGCCGAGGACTGCACCGGTCGGCAAGTCCGCGCCTCCCTCCGGATCGCTGGCCCCCCCGCGGTATCACGCATCTACCTCCACTGGACAGGGAGGCCGCAGATCCGTGGCCTCGCGAGGCCCGTCGCCCTCGCCGCCCACCGCAACTCCATCCTCTTCCGGATGTCCGTCCCCTTCGAGGATTCCGAGTGGTGGACCGACGTCCAGTACTTCCCCATCGACTACATGGTCTACTCCTGCTCGTCCTCATCATCGCCGCCGTCCCTGACCCTGCTTCCCCCTTGCTTCGACGGTGGCGTAATCCACCCTCTGCTTGACAAGTTGATCCAACCTTACCGGTGCGAGCAGCAGCGCATCATGTTGGATCAAGACATGGGCATCCTCTGCCATGGCGACAATGGGGAATTCACCGTGGCAGACCTCACGTACCGTTACCGCCAGGAGGTCGACCTCTGCTTGCTGCACCATCCGCCTCCTGCCGGCGTTAAGCTAAAATGGAGTGTTAACAGGCTGCAGATCCCTCCAGAGATGAAGGTCGATCTCTGCTCGTGGAGGACTGATGTTGTCGTCCCCATAGGCAAATCCTTGTGCTGGGTTGACTACTACCAGGGCATCCTCTTCATTGATGTCCTCGCTGACAGCCAGAGCAGCCCAATTCAGCAGCAGCTCCACTACGTTCGGCTGCCTTCTCAGGCTCTCAAGTACCGCCGCCTCTACATCGATCTAGGCGCACTTGACCCGTTTCGGCGTGTCTGCGTCACCGATGCTGGCATCATCAAGCTTGTCTGCATTTGTACCAAATATCCTCCTTCTGATGAGGAATTCACAATCATAACATGGACGTTGCACGACATCAACCGAGGCAGCTGGACGAAGGATGTGGACACCATCGTCAGAGCTGATGAGTTCTTTAGGCTTTGCAATGCTGGCAATAAGAGCTGCCTTCCGCAGGTGCGTCCGAGTTTCCCCGTGGTGAGCTTGGTTGATCCAGATGTCATCTGTTTCCTGCTCAAGGAAGAGGACCGCAACCTTGCATGGATGGTTGAGGTCAACATGAGGAACAAGGTCCTGCTGTCTAGCGCCATCTATATCAATGAAGAAGAAGAAGAGGGACCTCCTGATGAAAAGGACCGCAGGAATCCTTTCTATGGTCACTCCTTTATCCCCACAAAGTTCTCCTCTTACTTGGCTGAGGATGCCGTCACAAGGTACTACTGAAGTATATCTCCTTATTATTCAGTGCATGCTACCTCTGCAGTTGCTTCTTTCTTGTATCGCTTTGCATAGTGTTAAAACTTGTTATATTGTTCTATTGAGGAGAATCTAGGGTACATTCCGAAACATGAGGAGAACATGATGATCATTAAGTGGCTAGGTATTTAGCATACTGAGGCATCACAGTGATTTTTATGCTAAGTTAAATGATTGGCCTATATGTTAACAGTGGTTTGATGATCTGAATAGTTTTATCAGCTAAATTGCATTGCGCAAATCGTAACTTTATCTTATCATGGCTTAATTGAAGCCAATGCAACACTGCATATGTTGCAAGAGGACCAACATAAGTGCTGTCAGTTCACACTTTGTTTCACAATGACTCCAATTTATGTGTTCTCTTCTCGATCAGTCAGTAGCCTATACTATTTGTTTGTGATCAAAACCAAAACTAGAGCAAGTGTTAAAGAAACAATTTGCGACTCTTATGTTAGTAGCACCTTACAAACTAACATGACCAACACAAACCAAATGCACACATTTTATGATCTCAGCATCTTTATTCATTTTTTCCCAACAAACCAACTTGATTGACATACTGGTTCTGATAAAAAAAGCATTTGTTTGTTCTTTTGGCCCATTCATTTGCATAGTCACATAAACATTTACATACTTACGATCACATAAATCAATTTACTACAGTAGGGACTTGGGAACCTGCATTAATGATTAAGTTAAACAATAGCTCCTGGTAGGATTTTTTTTGAGCCAAAGCTCCTGGTAGGATTAGGAATATCTAGATACAGAAGAAACCTTGAACCTGTTCGGCTTGTAGAAAGAATAGTGCTGGTAAATTGAATAGCATTATGTGAGAGGAGATAAGCCAGCCGAGCACTGTTCATTGACACTGAGAAACAGTAAGCCATGCTCCTAAGAATGGTGTTCATGATAGCAACTTGTTGGGTTGCTGCATCCATTTCTCTTAAAGGTGGCTTTCCAAACTGAGCTGCCATGTGCAGTTGGTGAAGCCTGCTGGTAATATTGAGACAGTTAAGAAACTGAAGCATATACTAATGCCAATGTAATATGGTTGCATCTCAATAACGCCTAAGTAATTTCTAGTTGCAATGTTTTTCCTCAAATAAACATGAAGAGGCAGTTGCTTGATTTGTTAATTGTAAATGTTTTAAAAAATAGATGGTAGATATGAGGAGATGGAATGGAGGGGGTGAACTTAACTGGTGCTTTCTTTTGTGCAGTCGGAAACTAAGTGAAACAATGCAGAAGGATAAAGAGGGGAGAACGATGCAGAAAGATAAAGAGGAGAGCATGATGCAGAAAGATAAAGAGAGTGATGCGGAAGCCGAAGCAGAAGGGGAAGCCGAAACAGAAGGGGAAGCCGAAAAGCAACCCCGAAGCCGAAGGAGTAGTTTGCTAGATGGTTCGCAACCTTTTGGTGAATTGATCTATCAGATTGAAGACGTCCTTAGTTAATTGTGTCTCAGGGGAGGGGGTTGGTCCTTTGAACAGTGATAGGAGGTGACGGTACTTTGAACATCTCAACAGCTGCACACGTGCGGCTCACCTGTGTTTGAGAAACCTTTTGGTTGTGTGTGTTGTAAAGTGTACCCTTCATGGAGTTTTTTTTGGGAAGGCGGAGTTTACCTTGGAAATGAATAGGCATATGTGATGCTTCTGGTGCTAGACGGTTTGAGCAAGAGGCCCATACAGTTAGTAGATGAAGTATTAGGCCAATCTTAGCTGCAGAGTTATGAGCACAATTACCAAGTTTGTCACATCAGTTTTTCAGCATGATGACCATGTCACTTTCAATGCACAGGGTTATGGGCACAATTTCATAGATAGAATGTAGCATTTAAATCTGCATGTGTTATGGTCAAATCAGGGTCATGTGCTCTCAGTGGAGGGTCGTGAGCATTGGTACTGTGTCGACCTGGGGTTATCACCATGATCTTAAGATCTCTTTCTTCATTTATTTGGTGCCATGTCATCAAAAATGCTTGTGGCAGTCTATTAAATGTCGATGACCCTGCCACTGAGACTGGCCTTAGCACGCGAAGAGCAAATCAAACCAAGGAGGCAAACATTGCAGTATGCGGATGCCTTTTCCACCGTGGGTTTGGCCATCCTAAGACTGTCCACATCAAGCACGCGCAAAGCCACCTTCAAATCCGCCTTATGAGTAGAGAGACGTTGGGGAGCATGCAAAAGAACACGCCCACCAGCAACAACGCCCATCCCTCCAAAGGCAATTGGTTCCCGCGAGGGAGGGAGGGGGAAGGGAGGCCAGAGAAGTTGCCGCTGCGACGGGCGAACGCAGAAGAAAGGGGGTCGCCAGCCGACGTCAGAGTCGTATTGGAGCTCGCCGGCAGTCGGTCTCCGGCGGTGGATCCGGGGGCCTGGTGGCCAGAGACGACCCGAGGCCGGTGCGAACTGCGACGGCATAGGTAGGGACGCCGGCCGCGCGGGAGCGGGACCCCGACCACCACCCCAACCTCCGTCATCGATCCGCCACCCGCCGTTGTCGACCGCCGCCCGCCGGCGCGTCGATTCGTCGATCCATCGCCCGCCGTCGTCGATCCGCCACCCGGCCGTCGTCGATTCGTCGATCGCTCGAGGTGGATCGAGCTTCACCGATGATTGACACTACGAGCAATGCGCCCGTTACCGATCAAGTGTTACAAATAAGCCAAGAAAGGTAACAAGCGGATGCGTTATCGATAAGACATATTCATAACGGGCATTAAACAACGACCATTACCACAACTAGCCACCGGTCACGTGAAATGATTCGTTTATCTAGGTCCACAGGGAACTTTCGTAACGGGAACCAAAGCAAAACCCGTTACAGTAGCTCAATATCAGAGACGCCTGATGTGCACCTGCGTCTCCACTATCTTGACGAACTGAGACGCGTCTATTTCACGCGCGTCTCAGTACATATAGGATTTGTAGCGGGTATCAAACAACGACCGTTACCTCAACTAGTCACCGGTCACGTGAAATGCTTGTTTTCTGCGGGCCCACAAGGAACTTTGGTAATGAGCATGAAAACGAGAGCTCGTTATCGTGAAATTAACATCGGAGACACGTTTTGTGAACTGCGTCTCCTCTGTCTCGACGAAATAAGATGCACATCGTTTCTACGCGCGTCTGCTTTCTCTCTATTAAAGGAGACGCTTGCTTTAAACATGCGTCTCCTATATCTCGATGAACGGGCCAGGTCCTGGGGCCCACCGGTCAGAATTGGTAACGAGCTTTTACACTGCCCGTTACATTGTCGGCATGTTTGTAACGGGCTTTCCGAATGAAGCCCATTACTCACTGCTCAGTGTTTGTAACGAGCTTTAATTAACGCCCGTTACGGATACGCGAGCCACCCCTACGGAACACCGCCCGCTTGCGGCGGCATCCCGGAACCGGCCCGAGATTTGGCGACCATCGGGGGCGGCATCTTGGAACCGGCCCGGGATATGGCAGCCACCACAACAAAGAGACATCACAAACACATTCTCACATCATCAGGGCTTGTTTCAAGTTTATAGACAAAGCAAGATCATATTTATAGACAAGCAAGATCACATTTATAGACAAGCTAGGATCACATCAAGTTTCAAGCTACACTCATCAGGGCTTGTTTGGATGGAGTCATGAGAAAACTGCTTGAACCAAGCGATGTCGACCCCAACGAAGCAAGCCGAGCAGGTTTCTCTGGCAACAACACCTGACTAAAGAAGACTGAATGAGTTTCAAATTTCTGGCCACAATAAACTCACGGTGCACCACTATAGAAGTTGCCCTTTCGGTCGATGGTCTCCTCAAGAATATACTCACACAACATCTCCCGTACACGCTTTACATCTTCTATGGAAACATATACAACAGGTTTGAAATCCTGCAAAATACAATCATTTATGAGAATACAAGTAGAAATCATTTCTAAAATCGGATGGATAATTTGAGCGAGAGACAAGGTTGAGCATTATTATCTACTTACAAGCGACCTTCTTGATGTCAGGTATGTCATCGAGTAGTCTTAACATATGGAATGCCACATGGAATCCACACAAAGAGGACCCCCGTGGCTGCTGAGCACACTGCATTGAGGTACCAAAATGACAAGTTAATGCAGTACCAAATAGGTAAGAAGGGACCATAAAAAACCTCGGTCTTACAGCGAGATTTGTTTTGTGCTTGAGTGGCTTTTGGCTTTTTTTCTTTTCTTTCGTCACTCTATCCTGTGCATCACCAAAGACCCTGCATGATCAGCAATGCCAATTAGAAACACTAAAAGATTGAATTTTTGTGAACAAAAAAATATTGTACCAAAGGCCCTGCATGGTCAGCAATACCAATTAGAAACACTAAGAGATTGAATTTTTGTGAACAAAACCTACAAGAAATTGACTAGTTCAAAATAGGTTGGAGGTCTGGAACTTTAGCGGGGGATGTTGTTTAGCAAAATCTAGATACCAAACCTCTTTGAACTTCATACAGATGATCACTGTTACCCAGTGGCTAGTGCAGTAGGCACCCACCACGTAGTCGTTGTTCATCATTGCATTTGAGATTGCTTTGCCAACTTGTTGAGAACGGCGAGAAAAATTTGTTGAAGTAAACAAATGCGGATCTAAAAACCCAACACCGATCCGCATCTCTGCTTTGCCTTGTCCATCATTTTCCTACAAAAAATCACATTGTTAGCATGCATGAACTTTGCGGATTAAAAAGAGAAATGCCGTCGGCGACACGGGACGAATAAACTGTTCTTCATTCTCCAATAGAACAAAGGAGGAAGCGATGGGGCACCGCCGCCCGCCGCCACCGCCGCCGTGCCCGCTTCGGCGGTTTGACACCGAAGAGGGCATCCTAGGCCTCGTCGGCGGCAAATGAGACCACCACAACCTTCGATTTGACTCACAAACATGACAAATAAAATATTATCTATCAAAAACGCGATTAAAAGCCGACATCCCAATAAAATCAAATCCGCGTTTAGTAATATCTAATAATTTACATTCAAGATAGATAATGTTCATTGATGCTTGCACCTACATCTCGATGTTCATCCTGCTGACAGCGTACCACCACACAATGTTGTCGAGATCCTGCTTGACGAGGTAGTGCAGCCGCCACAGGTTGTGGTTCTTCCACCGGCCGTCGGGGGCGACGGAGTCGCCGCCGATTTCTGGAGCAGTGCCATGGCTTCGGGGTCCGCCGGGTTGCAACGGTACTTCAGCGTCGCTAAGAAGTACTTGGCACCGGAGTCTTCAGCAGTGGCATCTCCGATGAGCTTCAGACCCTTATCGGGATTCCGCCACCTCATCAACCTCTCCATCCCCTCCAAGCACAATGCCTCCAGATGATTGGCCTTGCGGAAGCGCTGCTCAAAGCACGACTTGACATAGCGATTCTTGCACTCCTCACGAAGATCACGCAGCGACATGTGCAGTAGTACCTCATCGGAGTTGCAGATGCGCCGGAATGTGCCACAGATTTTATTGCGAAGGTTCAGAAAATGGAAAACGGCCAGATCCTTGATGGAGTGGATGATGATCTTGGTGAGAAGTTCATCTGGCAGCAGCAGCATCAAGCACATCGCGGGCATCAAGGAGAAGGGGAGGAAATAGCACAATGAAGGGGTTTGGAATTTGAAAGGCGACGAGGGTTGAAGTTTGCGGCGACGAGGGTTGAAGTTGGCGACGAGGATGAAGTTGGCAACGAGGAATGAAGTTGAAGAGGGATGAAGTTGGCGACAAGGATTGAAGTTGAAGGAGGCGACGAGCTCGAGGGTTGAAGGTTGAAGATGGCGCCTCGGCCATGTAATAAAACAATAAATGGAAAGTGAAAAGGCGCCGCAATTTGGCTGTTGCCGTTGACAAGTGGACCCGACATCATTGCCCCGCCCCTTCTCCTTCCCGCGTAATTGAAAGGCGACGCGTGGTTTTGTGACCGAAACGGAGCCTGATGCGCAATCGAGTGGCACGTACTGGCAGTAATGGAGTAGTGGGTGGGGGCAGAGGCGCCTGGCGGTTCCACGTGTTGTCAATATAACTCCCTCGCCTAGTCGCCCTCCTCTGCTTTCCCCTGCTTCTTCCATAAGCTTATCATCTTTTTCTTCACTTCTTCTTCCTCCTCGCAATTCACCACTACAAATCTTCGGTCACCGAGAGAAGGAGGAGATGGCGTCGAGGAGCCCACCACCGTCGAAGCGGGGACGAAGGGAGGACGACGACGACAAAAGCCACCGTCGGAAGAAGTTGGAGAAGGGGAAGGAGCCAGCGGCCAAGGACGCCGACGAGGAACCGCTCTTCGACGACACTAAGTTCACCATCGAGCTGCTCAGGATCACCTTCAGAAAGCTTGAAGGTGTTGGCTGGGCCTTCGACATCAAGGCGCATCATGATGTGTACAAGGACCCAAGCGTGAAGGGTCTCGCCTTTAGGATCCACGGGTTGGCTGAGAAGCTCGAGAACCTCCCCGCGGTCAAGCGGCGCCCGCCGCCACTTCGTCTTCGACGACAGCGGCTCCGACATCGACGACGACAATCACAGCGACGACGACGACAACGACGGCGACGACGGTGGGACTCCGACTAATTGATAGACTCCTCTGCCAATTAGTTACAATGTGTGTGTGCTTTTGTGTCTTTGTCAGGTTCTTAGACATGAGCTTGTCAGTTAATTAGTTTGGTTGTTAGATTTTGTATGTCATGAACTCGATCTAATAGACGCAAGTAGATCCAACCGCGTTGTGATGAACTGTGTTCTGTTGTGATGAACTGGAGATCTGTTGTGATGAATTGGAGATCTGTTGTGATGAATTAGATCTTATTAGAGACAATGGATAGTCATTGCCAACGTAGGTTAGCCTGCTGACGCTGACGCGTGGGCTAGTGTCATTGGCGACGATGGTTAGTGAACTCGCATCGCATTTGTTGGGTCCAGGCGGGCAGGCAACAATTATCTTTTTTCTATTGGCTGCTCACACTGATGCGTGGGCCTGTCACTATTTTTTTGGAATGAAACTTGCTTCCCTGAATTATTAGAGCCCATAAAACAACACCTAAAAATCATAAAAATACGAACAATTTGTATTTGGACATTCAGTATTTGAATAAAATATCAACAGTCACACTTGTGTGCCCAAAATTCATATATTTCATTTTTACACCCCATGGTAATTATATAATAATTATAATAACATCAAATTTTCTCTAAAAAATCTACAAATTGACTTGGCAACATAATTTGGGTACATAAACTTGTCTTTGAAATTTCAAATGGTATCGGTGAAGGAATAATATACTTGTGTACAAATGTGTACATCTCTCACATAGTTTCCTAGAATGTTTGCTTGAACATTGAAGATTTCCACACTTTGCACATGTTCGAAGTCATATGCATTTGAAAACTTAACAAAACCTTGTGTTCACCTTAAGCTCACGAAATGTAAAGTTTCATCACTAATGGTTGTGTAAAACAAATATTATTTGTATGTTGTACTTACAAAGAACAAAATAAGGCATATAAACATTACTCAACAAACGGATTGTACACTAAACAATAAAATTAATGAATATATGGTGATTTTAGAAAAATTTAGAAAAAAATATCAAATTTGGACTAATAACGACGAAGAAATACTTGTTACAACATTTTATTGCAGATTAAAATGAGAAATGGGAACTGTTCTTCATTTGAATAGAATTGGTCTCCACGGTCATTAGCAACGCGGGGCGATACAAAAGCTAATTTACTACGATTTCCTATTCCAATACTTTGTGCGAACTTCACCATTTCACAACGCAGCCTACAGTCTTCGCTGCAAAACAGAGAAATTCGTAGCCATCCTTTTTCCACGCCACAGCCGCCAATGTTGCCTGCGCACGGCTGATCGCCGTGCACCTATGCTGGAGGCAGCAGCGGTTCACCCCAAATGTGCCAAGTCGAGGAGTGGAGCGCACGTGCAGGCGCAAAGGCAGACACCCCTCATTGCTCGGCCATCTCGACGTCGTCGCCGCCGCTCGCGACCCGCCTCATGTACCACTTGGCGGTGTTGTCGGCGGCGGCACCGCCATTTCTCTGTAGAGCAAGATGGCGTATAGATAAGCCACCGCATCGTGCCCGTCCTTGGCGGCGCGTCGGAGATCATTGTATCCCCTGTGTTCGATGAAGAAGGCTTTGATCTAGGAGAGGAAGCAAGCCTCCGGATGCCCGAGACCGGTCAGCATAGCAAGGAATGCTTCGTAAGCGGTGGGGTTCCACACCCAAGAAATCTCATGTCGCACCCCCTCTATCGACAAACGCCGGCCGATGTCGCCGTGGCCGCACACGCGGCGCATGGTTGAGCAAGTACCGCGTAGGCTGCGGAGGTCAGCCAAGGGCCGCTCTGAGGTTGTATTGACACGCGCCGCAATCTCAATGCGGAGGTCTTGAGGGAGGCCCAACAGCGACGACGGCTGGTGCCGCCTGCTTCTTCCCGGCATGCTATCCATCTCCGGCCGGAAATGGAGACGATGAGGAGTAGGCAGTTGCTGTTTTTCGCGGTTAGAGATGAAGGGGCAGGGGATCTAATTGTTTTGGAAAGAGAAGATACAGGAGATTTGTTTCCAAACACGGTTTAAGTATGCAATGGAGACAACGTTTGGCTAATCCGCATTATCATTTTGTTCTCCATTGGAAACGACGTTTGGCTAATCCGCGTAGAGACAATGTTTCGTTACTCCACGTATCATTTAATTCTACATTGGAATCACTACCTATGCAGCTCTGCTCTCAGCCATTGACTGACAATAGTTTTGCCATTGACCATCTTGGGAACCTCTTCCCGTTTCCTGTGCTCTTGATCTTATCCCTTCCTCTCTCTTTTTTTGGAGATGATGACTACATTTGATGTTTGGATGGAGGTGTTAGTGTTAGTTTGTAGCAAACTAACACCAAGACTAACACTTTAGAGCCAAACACATGTGTTAATTTGGAGGTGTTAAAAACTACCACTAACAGTAACACTAACATCTACCATCCAAACACGACCATTGGAGACGATGTTTGGTTACTCTGCGTATCATTTAATTCTACATTGGAATCACTACCTCTGCAGCTCTGCTCTCAGCCATTGACTAGCAACAGTTTCGCCATTGACCGTCTTGGGAACCTTCCCGGTCGTTTCCTATGCTCTTGATCTTATCTCTTCCTTGTTTTTCTATAAAAAGGCACCGACGCCTATCGGTCCTCCTCACTTCACGCTTCCTTATTCTCTCGATCTAGATCTAGCTATATGGTTCCTTCTTCTGATACAATAAAGCGAGTCACTTGCTTCGTTCTTCTCTATATCTAGATCTAGCTATGGCGCAAAAAATAGATCTTGTAGGGTGCAAGCTTTTGCTTTTCTCTCTTCTTCCTCCTCGATCTCTCAGTTGCTAGAAGAATTCTTGTGATATGGGTGATTGGGTTGCTCATCCCTCTAACACAGCTGCCAGAAGAATCTTGTGACTACTTCTTTCTCGCAGTCATGTCCGGGGAAGGTAGCCCAGAACCTCCTGACATCAGGATGAACAATTTCATCCTGTGCCCAATGATTATTGTTTTCAGGATGAATAATCTGACGAAATTCATCCTGTGTCCAATTATCATTATTTTCCTATGCTTTCTCCCTCCACTCATGGAATGCTCTTGCAAACCAAAAGTGCAGGTTGAGGAAGCTTTGTGGTCTAATTGCAAGCCAGGAATCAATTCTCTAAGCCATCAATAGAAATGGAGCTTGTTCAATGACCACGTGCAGCAAGATCGACGACCTACGAGCAAGATCGATGTGTGTGTGTGATTTTGCATATCTCGTCATGAAGATATGGCCGCATTGTAACCTTATTCGATGTCTCAATAATGACCGTAATGTCTGTGTGTGTGATTTTGCATCTCAAGATACATGCTTTTGTGATTATCTCGTGTGGTACAATTTTTTGTATGATTTACCTACTCACTTGCAAAGCTTGAAGAACAAGCCGACGGGGCCGGCTAACCGTGTCTCTTTTGATGTAATCTATTCGTGATTTCGCATATCTTGCCCATAACAAAGGCGACGCTGGTTCGTTAGTCCTCGTCTCTTGCCTGTAACAAAAAGGCGACGCGGGTTCATTAATCCTCGTCTCTTGCCCATTACTGAACTGAAGCAGAATATAAACAGAATATATATAGTATCTTTGGCAGAATATATTACAAGCAGGATTCAAATTCCACCACATCCCATATATTACAAAAAGGATTGAAATTCCACCAATACATCGCATCCTTTATATTACAAAACGGATTCCATTTCCACCAATAGACACATCCTCCGGCATTACAAATAGGATTCAGCAGAAATCAGACTTGCTTTTTCTTCCTTGATTTCTGTATATGGATTTTTTCACTATGGTTGCTTCGCAAGTACAGTGTTTTGTTAGTTCCCAAGAGTTGGAGCTTGTATGAAGTGTCAAAGGATGGAATTTCCTCAACAACATTTCCAATCCCCACAATCCTTTTTTTCTAGGCATAACCACAGATCGGTTCTTCTTTGCAAGGTCAGGTACATAGAACAGTTGCTCAACATCGTTGGCGAAGACAAACGATTCGTTTTTGTAACCAAAGATCCGGAGATCAACACTAACATAACCATATTTGTCCTTGCTCACAGCTCTCTTCCCATTGGTGACCCATCTACACCGAAACAAGGCTACCTTCAATCCTACATAATCAAGCTCCCATATCTCCTCTATTTGACCATGATATGTGTCTGTCTCCGTGTCATCATCATCATCATGACTCGTCGTCAACGACGGCCCGTACACTTGCTAGATTCCTTATCTTGTCGGTAATTACAGCATTATTGTTGCATGTCTCGACATAATCTCGGAGCCACCAGCTGAAACCTTGCATGTGCATATTTGCAAGCAAAGTCCTTCCATGGTCAGGGTTGTCTTCACGTAGTTGTCATTTGTTCTCATTGGCAAACGGTGTAATTAGGTGCAACTTTTATATCACGGTGAAATGAGCCTTTTGGAAGGCATCTTGTTCCGGAGTGACTTTTTCTCCATGGTCCCTACTTCCAAAAGCCTACCTTCATGCCATGAGAGAGGCACGCTAATGGGGTTTTCTGGGTCCATATAACCCATGGCCAACTCCACTGCTTCGATGGTCTCGTAGACACGAACAATGGCTCCCTCCGAAATAACCGGTTATGTACCAATGATTTCGGGAATCCATAGAACCTCTCATATGGAAACATCCGATGAAGGTAAGATGGGCCAAGGAACGATTTCCCTCGCGAGGTGTGTTGTTAGATGCAACATGAGATCAAAGAATGTTTGTGGGAAGGTAGCTTCAAGCAGGCATAGGGTCTCAAAATGCCTCCTCTCCAAGTCCAATAGTTTTTCCTCATCAATCATCTTCTGTTCTATTGCATTGAAGAATAAACACAAGCTCGTGACCGCGTCGCGAACTAGTTCTGTCTTGATACCTCTAAGTGCAACAGAAAGAAGAGCTGTCATCAACACATGGCAATCATGAGATTTCATCAAGTTGAAATTAATTTTTCATGTCCTTCACTGACACTAGCCTCTTGAAGTTTGATGAGTAGCCTGAAGGTATTTTCAAATCATGTAAAAATTGACAGAATTCTTTTCTTTCTGCCTTTGACAAGGTGGTTGCAGCAACGGGAAGGTTTGTCCCCGTCTCTGTTTCCTCTGCATAGAGCTCTGGCCTAATGCCCAGCTCTTTAGGATCCTCCCTTGCATTTTTATGATCTTTTCCTTTGGACTTCTGTTGTAGCAATGTTCCATAAGTAGATTCACACACATTCTTCTTAATGTGCATGTTGTCAATCGATTGACACACATCTAACATCGGCCAATACTCTAGCTTCCATAGAATTGATTTCTTGTTCCACATTCCTTCTTCTTCTTCACCATCTCATTTCTTTCTTTTGCCAAGGGTTTTTTCAGTCAGTTTGGGTAACTCCTCGAAAGTTTTGATGTCTTTGACTTTCAAGTGGACCAGATCTCCAGTCACATGCAACGACGCCTCTCGATTCTCCTTTTCCCCATTAAACTGACAATCCATGGCCCAGTATGGATGTTTCTTGCCGAGGAAACGACGGTGCTCCATAAATACGTATTTCTTTGAATGTCTTAGCCATATTGTGCAAGTATCTTCCAAGCAGTGTGGGAAAGCTGCACCTTTCCTTTTACTCTGGCTAGAGAGGTTGCGATGAGCTGGGTTGTCGTTGATGGTGGTGAACAACATGCCATGCATTGTGAACTCATCACGCTTGTACTCATCCGAAGCCTCCGGCACACCAGTCTTCCACAATATCTTCAAGTCATCAACTAGTGGCCTCAAGTAGACATCAATATGGTCGCCAGGTTGCTTTGGCTCGAAGACCATATTGTCAGCATCATATATTTCTGTTTCTTGCATAGCCAGGGTGGAAGGTTGTACAACGACAACACGACAGGCCAGATCCTATGTGTTGAGCTCTAGTTACCGAATGAGTTCACGCCATCTGTGCTCATAGCAAACCGTATGCTCCTTGCGTCGTCAAACCATGGGAAGTGGGTATTAATGTTACCCCATTGCGCTGCATTTGCGGGTTTCCTAAACTTGCCATCTTTTTTATAATTAAGCTCCTTTCATCCTTTGTCATGCCAATGCAAGAGTTGGGCCTCCTTTCGTGTTGCGAACCATCTTCTCAACCGAGGAATGATGCAAAAATACCATGCCACCCTCACAGGAGCCCCTCTGTTAGACTACTTCTTCTTGCCTCTGATTTCGCCGGGCTCGTTCTCGTCATCAGCATTATTATCATCTCCACCATCCTTTTTCCTCTTGTACCGATCATAGCCACACTTGGGGCACTTGACAAGGTCCGCATAATCTCCACGGAATAATACACAACTGTTCTTGCATGCATGGATTTTTTCAACCTCTATCCCAGAGGACAGATTATCTTCTTCGCCTCATACGAGACTCGCTATTTGGTTTCCTTTAGGTAGCATGTCTCTAAGCACATACAATAGATGTTTGAAACTTTTGTTGCTCCAACCATGATCCGCCTTAAGGCTGCAGAAGTTTTAGATCACCGGAAAGGCGAGAGTACTTCGGCAATCAAGATAGAGGGGTTTCTTTGAATTTTTAATGAACTGCTTCAGCCTCGCTAATTTAGAAGGTGTGTACACTCGTTGAAATTCAACATCCCGCAACATTTGATCAACATTGTGCACACATTGCAACACCTCACCATCATCGAAGCCCCTAACTTCTTGATCAGTGATATCCTCGGACCTCAACACATTTGGTGGGAATAATGGTTCATTTCCCTCAAAAAGTCCACTATCATCAAGGTCTTCATCATGGTCGGTAGCATGGTGTCGCACTTCACCTTCATTTAGGCAGCCTGCTTTGAGTTCATTAAGGCCTTCCTCACCATGTTTATTCCAACACGTGTAATTTTTTGTGAAACCACGTGTGACCAAATGATGAAAAATGATTTCCCATTGTGCGAATTTATTTTGGTTGAGACAATCAATACAGGGGCAAAGCATTACCTGAACACCACGGTTTCTCATATCCGCCTCTCGCTTGATTTAGAAAACCATTGACCCCGCTTAAGAAATTCTCCCAATCTTCTTGGGACCGTCCGTACATCCAAGCCCGAGCAAGCGAGACTCCATCGGCATTCCATACACCAAATGAGCATAGTTCATCACACAAAAAAAGCGATAACACACAAGAGTACTAGGACGAGTGAAGAGTTTCAATAAAAGGGGCCAATTAATTTCCACCTTGATGAGGACGTTCTACGAGGCGAGCTCGACCGAGGAGGAGGATCGGAGGAGACGTCGCGGCCGCGGTGACGGCACGGAGGACGGTGCGGTCGACGTTCGCTCCGGCCCCTTTCGCCGTCGTGCACACGATTGGGCGGCCCGCTGCGGCGTTGACTTTCCGAGGAGAGAAATTAAGCGCGATCCTCGAGTGCGCTCGGCTAGTAGCGGTGAATGGGACAGGCCGGTGGGGTCATCCGAGCACACAAATCGAGCGAGTGACCTTCGAGGAGAGAGAGAGCGAGTGTTGTTGTCGGAACGGGGAGTGACCTTACGCAAAGAGAGAGAGAGTGGTGTCGAAGGAGAAGACATAGATGAGCAATAACTACGTGCGTCTCCGATGTGAGAAAAAAGGCGACCCTGGGTGGCAATCAAAGGAGACAAGTCCTAAGACACGAGACACATCCAATTTGGTCGCCAGCAAAGGAGACGCATCCTACAAGCATGCGTCTCTAGTACGAAATTATCGGTAACGGACTTTATAGCCCGTTACCAATACGGCAGCGATCAGTAACGAACTTAAGCAGCCCGTTACTGATAGGGCATTGAACGGTAATGGACTTTACGAGCCTGTTACCGATAGGTTTAACATTTGTAACGGGCTCTATTTAACATCTGTTACTATGAATTTATGTAACATGCATTTAAGAAGCCCGTTATCAGAAGTCCACATTGGTAACGGGCGTTGTAGAGGCCAACCCCGGGGTCATCCTGGCGTGCTTATAGGTAATGGGCGCCAAACAACAACCGTTACAGATGTGGGTGGATGTAACGGGCGTTAAGGGCCTGTTACAAATGTTGTGTGACCTATTTGAGGTTTTCACGTAGTGTGAGGAGCCCCTACTCGAGTGTAACACCCTAAATTCCACTCCTTGAGTTTGATTAAAATTTGCTTAGCAACAATGCGTTCTCGTTTAAGGAATATAAGGAGTTTGTGCTTTTATAGGCATTTAATCAATTTTTCCTAATTAATTAATAAAATATAGGAGTTTACTGTTGCATGCATGCCGGTGCATTGTTTTGAAGTGTTTGAATTCAAATCTAGGTTTGAATTCGATTGTTTGAGTGTTTTCAAAATTTGAAACCCTTTTCTATTTACCTCTTAACCCCTATCCTTATCTGGCCCGTTTTGTTTTCTGGCCCAGCCCGCAAGTCTGCTCGTGCCCCTCCGCTTTCCCCCGCCGGCCGCTCCACCACCCTCCCTAACCGGCCCAGCCCCGCAGCAGCCCTTCTCCCTCCCCCCCGCCGCGCCCCCCGGCAAGCTTCCCGGCCCGGCGCGGACTAGCTAGCGGGGCGCTCGCTTTGCCCCGGCGCCCGCGGAGGCCGACGGGCGGGCCCCGCCCGTCATCTCCTTCCTTCGGCCGGGACCCGAGCCCGAGTCCGGCTCGGTGGTCGCGCCGCCGCCCCCCCGCACCGCGTGGACCCGCGCGCCGAGGGCCCGTGGCCTATTTAAGGCCCCCCGCCCGTGTCGCGCCGCCCCCAAGCCCTAAGTCCTCGAAGCCACCGCCGCCTCCGAGAGACCCGCGCGCGAAACCCTAGCGCCCCCGCCGCCGGGGAGGCCGCCGCTTCGGCTCCGCCGCCGTTCAGCTGTTGTCGAAGCCACCGTCAGTTTCGTCGCGTGGTAAGGAACCTACGATTGCCGTTTGTTCTCGCTTCAGTGCTCAGCGTCGTCGAAGTCAAGGCCGTCGACGCCTCACCGACCCGTCCGCTCGCCGTCCGCCGCCCTGGGACCTCACTGCCGCCGCGGGAGCTCGCCCTCGTCTTCGCGCGCGCGTGCCGTTGTCCTGGTGAAACCCCCCTCGGCGTTTGGAGCGTCCCGGCCCTTAGACGCCGTCGCGCCGCCGCTTGCCGCCGCCGCGCCGCCGCCCGCCGCCGCACTCGCCGCCAGCCGCTCGCGCGCAATCCCAGCCGCCGGATCGCGAGGCTAGGGCCCAGATTAGATTGAACCCCCTAGTCAAACTACCCTGCCGGTCAACCCGCCCCGTTTTGACCCTGACCGTCGGATCTCGATCCGATGGATCAGATCCATCCTCTTAACGTTAGCCGCATGCTTTTGCAAATAAAGCCCTGAGTTTCTTCAAAATTGCAACCCGGTCCTCCCACCTTAATAAAACCTTTACGAATAGGTCCTGTTTTCTTCAGTTTAGCCCGAAAACTTAAAATTCTTTACAGATTAGTCCTAAAAATTGTTTTAGCCATAACTTCATCGTTTTAGCTCCGTTTTTAGCGTTCTTTATGTCCACGCAATCGTCTCGATGAGTAGAACGACTTTTTGCCCCTGTTTAGTTCTGTTAGTAATGTTTGGTGATTGTTTCTTATTCTATTCTATTGTATGCTTGTATGTGAATGATGTGGTGCGTAGAAGACGGTTCGTTCGTGGAATACGCTGGAGTTGAAGATTTCCAAGATCTTGAGCAGTAGCAAACGTTGGTAGAAGGCAAGTCCTTGCTGCATTCCCGTTGATCCTATTACAACATGCATTTTAATTACACCATTATTTATTATTGCTTTGCATTAAATTGATGGGTCCTACAATTAAGGTTTGACTAGTTTTGTTTATCCTGTGCCTTGATCAACCTGGGTTTATGTTTATGTTGGGTAGACCATGCTTAGTTGCTCAACTTGGGTTTATGGTGGTTTTGATGAACAACGATGTTAATCTTGCTTTATTTATGTTGTACCTTTCATTAAACAAGATCACCTGTGTTAATCGGAACATGGAGAACCACCCAGGAAAACAGTGCTACCACAAGACATATGGCTCTGTCTTGGCTTATTAATTAGTGAACTAGGTGTTAGGTATGCTTTACCTGATAAGGGTTGGGGGTTGCCGGTAGTTGGTGTATAACCCGGCCCTCGGACCGATCGCTTTCGTGGTAGCTTCGCGGCGAGAGAGGTTTATGCATTGCGCTGTCAAGTAACCTAGCGAGCAGCCTGCATCTGGGGATCTTTGTAACGGCCTCGTAGCGTCCCTATGCAATCACACCTCGGTAGTGTGGTATGATGCCTGATCAGCATCGCATGGTTGGGTCTAAAGATCTTCGGAGTTTTTACGCGACTTGTGGGTAAAGATGTACGACCTCTGCAGAGTGTAAAACTAACTAGTTAGTCGTGCCCACGGTCAAGGGCGGCCTGGACCCTCACATGAGTAAACTATGGAAGATGGATTAAACTTGTTGCATTTACTTTCGTTCATGATGATGATGCTTATGTTAATCTCTGGGTTGGTAAAAACTTACATTTGCTAGTAATTCAGCTTGCTTAATAAAACTCGACCAACTAAAATGCTGACTTGCTTATGAACCATCAACTTCCACTATAAAGCCTTTGCATGTTGTTATAGATCTTTTCCCTTGTTGAGTACGACATGTGCTCATGCTTGTTGTTCTTTTATATGCATCTACACAACTCGGTTGCTGCTCAGACGGATGCTTTGAAGACTTTCCTGTAGAGTTCGATGGTTTCTAGGTGAGCGTGCCACCGCCGGCCCGCCCGTGGAGACGTCCTTACCGCTGCTAGTACTCGCTTCATTCGGTCATGTAATAAAGTTTTAATACTCTCTTTACGCTTTTACACTGTTTTTTGGTATACACTGAGTCAACGCATGTGTGAAACTTGATCCTGGCGCACATGTGTTCTATGCATTCGGATTTGCCCTTAAATCCGGGTGTGACATCGAGGTCCTGGTAGGAGGAGGCGGCGGGAGGCGAAGAAGGTGAGGAGGATGTGGTGGCGGGAGGCGAGGATACGGTCGGGACCTGCTAGCCAGGACCTCACCAGCCGATGCCAGATCCGGCTATCACGTGCCTTGGCGTGCTCGTCCGCCTCCGCAGAAGGAAGGGGGGCCGCCGCGGCTCGGGAGCGAGGAGCCGAGGAAGGGCACGGGGTGGATCAAGGTGGAGGGCGGTTGGGATGGGGGAGAGGAGAGCTGGAACCCCTAGCTGGGGATGGGGTTGAGTAACCTGCTGGAGTTGCTACAGTTGCCAAAGTTCACTCATTTTGGAGCAGAGGAAGGGGATGGGGGAACTACTGTGGACAATCTAATGCCTCGCCCTCACACCATCTCCTCCACCGCTTTCTTATGTTGGCGTCGTTGTACGCGACCTACTCTACTCCGTCGTCCTCAATGCCCTCTCGTCTGTCGCTCTCGCATGGACAAGGACGTCAAGCACAAGAAGGTGCTCCAACGCGCCAAGGACATCACTGCGGACCAGGCTGGCGTAACGGCTAGTGGGCCCTACGAGCCATTTAGTACGAGGCGGTCTGCTGCTTGGCGGCGCGTCCCCCTTGAGGCGTGTTGGATGGGGGGCTGCAATATGCTTGTCACGGGGGAGGAATTGGGCCCACAGTCGGAACCTTGCGGGAGGTGGTGTTGGAGACACGAGTCGGTACAAAATGACTCACCGGGGTACTATGGCACCGACTCGACACTAATTGTGCGCGTTAGTGCCCCAATTTGGATGGCCCACGAGTGGCCCATGAGCGCGAGTGCGCGTGTTTAGTGCCACATTGCTAATTGAGCAAGGGTGGAGCCGACTTATAAGCCTTTGTCCACCAGCCATAACACCCTCGAGTTAACCCTTTTACACGAAAGTGAGGACAAAAGTGTAAGCAGGGTGCTATGTGTACGCGTGCCCGCCCCTACGGAAGGGTTGGGCGGTGCACCTTTGGTGGTAAGCGGGGTGTTACAAATAGTATTAGAGCCGACCCTCGTGGTTGTGTGTATGGGTCAGTGTGTGAGCATAGGGTGCACAACGTATGGGCTTGAGATGGGACACACGACATGACATATGGGTCGGCACTGGACATACGGCCGTGCACTAAGAGGGAAGGTTCCTGGACATTTGCTTGGTTCAGTGTGCGGACATATGCATCTGCATGTGGGCTTGGGATGGGGCACACGACATGGTGTATGGGTCGGGACTGGACGGGTAAGTTGGACAATCGAGGACGTCGGCTTCTTTGGGGGGGGGGGGTGAATGTCACACCCGACCCAATTAGGATGGCCCACGAGTGGCCCATGAGCGCAGGTGCGAGTGATTAGTGTCACATTGCTAATTGAGCAAGGGTGGAGCCAACTTATAAGCCTTTGTCCACCAGCCATAACACCCTCAGGTTAACCCTTATACACGAAAGTGAGGACGAAAGTGTAAGCAGGGTGCTATGTGTAGCCCCTATGGAAAAGATGGGCGGTGCATCTTTGGTGGGTGGGGTGTTACAGACGAATGCCTGATTTTGTAGTAGTGCCTCAATCCTGCCGCCCTTCAGTTCCAATCCATCATTGTAAGAGTGTCAGATGTTTAGGTCTGAACAGTCCATAGGGGGGTCAACCCTGGTGGTTTATTTGTTGGGTGGAGGGTGATCTAGAGCTAAGGACGTGATGTATGCAATGACACATGAAACAAGAGAGACACAATAGGTTTATACTAGTTCGGGCCTCCAGAGAGTAAAACCCTACGTCTAGTTCTTGATTGTATTGCTTTGGATAGATTATGACTTGTCCCTGGGAGGATGCCCTTGCCCGCCTTATATTGGCTGACAGACAAGTTCGGTGGACCTAGAGTCCAGGTCGGTTACAACATGGAAACCTATCTAAAGTAGTTTACAACATAATCCCATGATCTTCAGACTGATTGGTGGCACAGCCGACGTCTTGTGTCTTGTCTTGCATGCCAAGTCACCCCGAACGAAACATATAAGGTCGTCTGGAGGAATATTCTAGAAGGTCTTCGGGGCCACAGTTCAGGTCTGTTGGGCCCATGGTCAGGTAGGTGAGTCTTCTGATGGGCCGGACCCACTTGTCGGGGACCCTCATGAGCCTGGTCGGTGGGGATCCAGGGGTACCCATGTCTCACAAGCCCTCGAGTGATGTGTATGCGCAGCGACCTCGAGGGGGTCATGATGAAGTCTTGAAACCATCAACAAATCGAATAGCGTGCACGTCAGTCCAAAGAAAAAAAAGAAAGAAATCAGGTTATCAGTTGACATGTTTGTAGTGTTCGGAATGTAGCAAGATCGAGTGATGACCTATAGGAAGTAGAATTTCAATAGGTCGAAACAATGAAGAAAAAATAAGAGGGCATCAATGACACACTCGAAAAGTAGTATCTGAGCATCAGAGCGAGCAGGATGACTGGTGTGATGATCCAAAAAGAAAAGAAGAAGATAGGTCGAGTATCGGCTTGGTGAGAAACATGGTTCCCAAAAGGCCCTGCCTGGTGAGGCCAGCCCTACCCCATGGCATGTCCTTGATCCTAAGCACCGCCTCTCCCTTGAGCACAACTTGGACGAACGAGATTCACTAAGGAAACGTCGATTTGATCAAAAGGTGAAGGCTAGGATCACTTGGATCAATGGGTCCACATATCCGGTCACTCAACCGCCGCAACCGTCATCTAGAGGCAATCCTAGGCGTCCCTGAGCAAAGTCGGTGCATCACACGGCACGGGGGTAGGCCGGCCGCACCTAGAGGGCCGGTCGCACCTATCAACTCGCGTGCCAGGTGAAACCGACCCAAGGAACCGACTTACAACCGCCTCAAGAGCAGTGATCAGGGGTGTCCAAGGTGAGAGGTAGCACATCCCAGGCCGGTCGCACCTAGTGAGCCAGCCGCACCTGGCATGTGGCCCTCCTGCGCTCCACTAACCTTCCTTGCCTATAAAAGCCACCTCCCACTCGCTGGAATGGACACACAACGCATGAGCAACTCCATTTCTCCCTTTTGTTCACTTAGAGTAGGATTAGTGTAGCTTGTGAGTTAGAGTCAAGTCGAGCTAGTCTCGTGGTTCCGGAGGAGTCTTCTTCAGGGTTCCGGTACTACTCTTGTATCCTTTCTTTGTTTAGACTCAAGTACAATTCAAGTTATCTTTCTATCTTACCTTTCGAGTCAATTATTCATATTTTACTTTGCTCTAGAAGCTTTATTCTCGGTTTAGATTAAAGTTAGTCTAATCTTGGTTAGCATAGCTCTCTTGAACCCTATAGTGTTGTGGTCGTTCTTCGCTTGATCTCCGGTGGTTCACAGGAGAGAGAGACCTTCCTTCGTGATATCTGGGGAAAGGTTCTTTGGTTCGTTATGAGTGCGCTGCTTAGAGCTTACCTTAGTCTTAGATTGGTGTTCCATTCCACAGAATAGTTGTGGTACCCTAAAGAGGTGACAGCTCCGGACGGGCTTTGTAGTCCACCACGTTAGTTCGGGCCGGTAGGATTCAGCGCGTCGTCGTTCTCCCTTCTCATCCCAGACTGAGAGCGTGACTTTGCATGCCTCTGCAGCACTAGAAGAGCTTGTCGAGTTTAGCTTGCCTTGGTTATCCTTTGCCTTGGTTCTTTACCTAGAGTTGACAAGAATAGATAGATTGTGTTAGGATCCTTTCTTGTCTCATTGTCCTCCCAGCTCACTAGGTCATCTCTAACCCTTTTATCAATATCTCCTTGTGTGTGTCAAGTTATCCCCGAATATCTTTATTTGTTACCCCCGCTATAGCTCTTTACCAAGTCTTGTTATTCAGGACTGTTAATTCGATCATCTTTGTCGTAGTGCCTCCCTTGGGAAAATATAAATATGTTAACCCGAATACCACCGGGTGAAGTGCTACAACGGTAATCCGTGCGCTTGCAGACCTTTCTGTGATCATGTGTTTTACCAAATTCATTCCGTAGCCCCGTTACTAGGGGTGTAAATCCGGTAGAGATGCTTGCGAGTGCCAACAGGCATTCCTAGTGCCATCACCGTGAGTGTATTCCTAGTGGTGAGGCCAAGGAGCGTCAACAAGCATTTCTGGCGTCATTGCCGGGGAGGCAATAGGCATAAGATATCATGTAAACCTAGTGGTAGAATTATCAAGGTTCAGTGAACCGCAATTTAAGCGAGTTTACCCTTCCTCTACTCTCGTGTACGCAGAGCAGTGCGTGACCATTTTCGACCTACCGTATAACCTTCACGACAATCCGGAGTCACTTGTGAGGAGAGTGCGACCTCGTGCCTTGTTCCTCATAAGTTTCTTTCGAATCAAGAGACGAACACCGTCGATCCCGTAGACAACACCTCGTCAGCACCAATGGCCGAGAGGACGATCCACAATTTCTCTACCCCCTCCAACACCCATGTTCCTACCGGACCGAACGTGACGGTGGGAGACAGAAACTTTGAACTCAAGCCAGCGTGGATCAACATGGTGCAAGCAAATCCTTTCTCCGGCAATCCTAATGAAGATGCCAATGCACATCTCCAGCATTTCCTGGAGGTGTGCAGGACTTTCACTATCCGAGGAGTGACGGACGTTGCAATTCATCTTCGCCTATTCCCGTTCTTAATGCTTGGGAAGGCGAAGCAATGGTTTTATGCGGAGCGAGATTCCATCAACACATGGGATAAGTGCTCTAAGGCGCTTCTCGCGAAGTTCTTCCGGTGGGCAAAACCAATGCCCTCTGTGCTAGAATTTCAGGCTTCCAGCAGCAGAATGATGAAAGTATCCTGGAAGCATGGGAACGTTTCCAAGAGTGCATCACCACGTGCCTGCACCAGGACAGGGTGGTTCTTAATTCAAACCTTCTACCACGGGCTCAAGCGTACTTCCCGCGAGCACCTAGATGCAGCCGCTGGAGGAGCCTTCTTCTCGCTACAAGTACCTGTTGTCAAGGAATTAATCGAGAAGATGGTGGCAAATCAAGGTTGGGATGGAGATCGTCTCCAACCCCGTATCCGCGATGTACACCAAATCATGGAGTCGACATGCTAAGATGGACCTCCTCATGAAGAAATTGGAGGCATCAAGCAATATGGATACTGCCAAGATTATGGACGCTCGCATGACGTGAAAGGTTTGCGGTAATGTGGGCCATTCAGGAAGTGATTGTCCTGAGACAAGGGAAGAAGCCAACTTCATCAACAATGGAAACAATAATGGGTTCCGCAACAACAACTACAACAATCAAGGGTGGAACTCAAGGCCCAACTTCCCGTTCAACAATCAAAATGGAGGTAATTATTCTAACAGTTTCAATAATCAGCCTTCCATTAAAGATCTTGTCTTTGGCCAAGATAGGATTAATGAAAACTTAAACAAGAAGCTAGCCTCCAATGAAAAAGTTCTTGAAAATTTAAATTCCACCATAGAATCCTTTACTGCTGCTATGAAGAATCAGCTAAGCTTTAATAAAATGATAGAAACTCATGCTCAGCTTGCTGCTTCTTTACCTTCTTCCGAGTCGGGTGGAATCCCGAGGGAACCCGAGCCTACCCGAGAGAATGTTAGCATTATATCCACCAGATGGGGTAAGCCATCTAGGGGGATGTATGCACCTAACCATGTAGGGAAGCTTATACATCAAATCCAAGACCCATGGGACGAATCGGTAGTCTTGCACAAGGACAATGGGTATCTGGGCATCACATGCACGATCTACTACCAAAAGATCAAGAATGCTCTTTGTGACCTTGGTGCGAGTGTCAACCTCATGTCCAAGGCCATGGTTGAGGAGTTAGGATATCCTGCTATCTCTCTGACGATGACGATAGTCCAACTTGCCGACTCATCGATCAAATATCCAGAGGACATAGTAGAAAATCTCTTGGTGAATGTCAGAGGCTCAAATATCCAGATTCTCCTTTGACTCGGGCACCCGCAGTGTGTCGGGGCATTAAAGGCTCCGGCCGGGGGAGCAGGTGGGGTGCCGCAGGTTGAGGAAGGCATTGAGCGAGGCGGAGACTCGCCCAAGGGGCTAAAGCCCCCAAGCGAGGTGGAGACCTGCTCTAGGGGCTGAAACCCTTGAGCGAGGCAGAAGCTCGTCCGAGGGGCCAAGGCCCTGGATCGAGGTGGAGATAATTTAAGGGGGCTCCGCACCCTCGAGCGAGGCGGGGAGTTCCGCGACGCGGTGCCCGCCCCTCGAGCGAGACAGAGGTTCGCTCGAGGGGGACCAGGGATGGTGGTTTGGTGGGCCACTAAGGCTTTTTGGCCGTGGGCTTTATTCGTCTTTGGGGCGTGAGGGGGGGGGGGGGGGGGGGTGATTTGCGGTTGCGCGTTTAATTGTTTTTAGGAGAGGGTGGTGTTGGGGGGATTCGGAATCAAGCCTTTCGTATACCAAAATAAAAGAGTGTCTTTAGTTGCCCAAGTTTCTATGCGAAAGGCCCAGCAGCGAAACCCCAGGAGCCCTTGAATCCTTTTCCATCTTTCAGAATTCGTCTTTCGACCAGTACCCTTCGTCGCCAGCAGAGCTGCCAAATGAGCTCAAAATAACCCAGGGCGTTAGGGTCTCGGCCAGGCTGATTGATTTCTTCCGCGACGAAACCCCAGGAGCGAATCTTGCTCACCCATGCAGTCTCGGCCTGGGATTCGCTCGGGGGGTTTCGTCGTTCTTAACGTCTAATGATTTCAAGTTTGAATGTAATTCCATGTTTCAGGTGACGAAAGGTGCCAGGAGAAAGAGGAATCTCCAAAAGATCAAAGGTTTTCTCCCGACAGGCGCACGTGATGAGAACAAGAAAGGCGCCGTGATTTGCGGCGTGACATCATGAAGCACCGATTACGTGGAGATCTAATTGGTGATTTCCCGAAAATAGCCTAGCACATTCTGTTTTGATCCGTTTTACACAAGGGTTCTCTCGGAATGTAAAAAGTCGGTTCGCCTCCCTATAAAAGGGGACGAACAACACTTGTAAAGGGGATCATCTTTTCAGAAATCTACTGTTGAGCAAAGAGCTTTTTGGTTGTCCTTCGTTTCGTTTCGCATTCTGATTTTGGTTCTTGAGCTTTTGTAGTCTTTCATTGTTGGTGCACGGTTGCTTCGGCTATCGACACAACAATTGGCGCCCACCGTTTGTGCTTGGCTCGAGTAACAAACCCAAGATGTCCACAAGGAAGAAGAGAACTACCGTCAATTCCACCAAAGGGGCTTCGGCGTCCCTCGACGAAGAGCTGAACCCCTCCACCTTGCTCACCCAGGGAGAGGAGCTCCCAGAATCCGGCGCGGCACACGAAGCGGAGCTGGCCAAACTGCGTAGGGAGGCTGAAGAGCTAGCTAGAGCCAAGAAGCGACTTCTAGCAGTACAACACGAAGCTGAGATCCAAAAACAAAAAGCAGAGATCACCAGCTTGAAGAGGAGCTGCGCGCCTTAAAAGCAAAGCAATCCTCAAGTTTCAATCAACCTTCACCCGAATACACTGTTCCCAACCAGTCTAACTTCAATGAGCGCACTGAGTTTTTCACCCAGCCCCCTCCGCATACCACTTTCAGTCGCAACCCCTTCGTGAGCCCTTTCGAGTCAGGTCCTTTGCACCAGGACGTTCATACCATCCGCACGAGATCTTGGGATCCCAAATCCCCCTTGTCTCAAGAAATTCAGATCACTCCATGTCCACAAACGTACAGGCCAGTCCCACTACCCAGATTCTCGGGCCAATCCGACCCAAGGCAATTCCTAATGAGCTACAAAGCCGCCATTCTTTCGGCCGGTGGTGACGACTCTGTATTGGTGAAATCCTTCATCATTGCTGCCGACGAGGCAGCAGCGCAGTGGTATTCTCTGCTAAGCCCAGGTGTAATTCACGGATGGGATGATCTGAAGCAGCGGATTCTTTCAAACTTCCAAGGTTTTCAGTGTCCAGAACTCACAGAGAGTGACCTCTTCTCGTGCAAACAGAAGGACAAGGAGCCTCTCCAAAACTATTTCAGGAGATTCGTGCATCTCAGAGCCCAGGCGCCAAATGTTTTGGACGTCGTCGCCATTAACGCTGCAATCGTGGGTCTGAGAGCCGGCCAGTTTCGCTCGCACCTCATGCGCGAAAGGCCCAGAACAATCTAGCACCTATACGAAGAGTTCGAGAAGTATTGTCGCTCGGACAATGACTTCAGGATGTGTATGGAAGAGCAAGCCCAGCAGCAAAAGTCTGCGAAAGCTAACCAACCCAACGAGAGGGAATGGCCCAACCCCAAAAATGCCTCGCACACCAATCCTCAGGGCGTTTTCGGTCTGGACGGCGAAAACACCCAGGCAAACCCTGATCCACAGTCCGATTCGTAGAGCCTGGTTCCTAACTCGCCTAGTCCACCGCACTCCAATCAAGGGGGAGGCCGCAGGGGCGGGAGAGGTGGTGGCAGAGGCAGGGGTCGCGGCAGGGGCCAAGGCCACAATGAGAAAAGAAAATGGTATTGTATTTTCCACAAGGAAAACGATGACCACAGCTCGAATTATTGCCCAGACAAGAAAAGATTCGAAGCCATCCTCGAGGAAGAGAGGAAGGAAAAGAAGAGAGTGGGTGTCGTGAACCATTCTGCTCCTGCATGGCAAAACCCAAGTTTCGGGAGGAACTCTTTCGCCAACCCTTTCCAGCCACCTCAATTCTAGCCACCTCAGTTCCAACCACCACTTTCCACTTATCCCCAACCTCCACCTTGGCAATCACAAACTTTTCAAGCTCAGAACATTGAGCGCAGACCCGTCGAGCAACACCCCATCGCTCCTCCGCCTCCTCCCTACAAAGGCCCCTCAGCTCCGCCATTGCCAGCCAAGCTTGAGGGCCAGAGCGATCCCCTGCCATCCGTCGGAACCATAATGCCTATTTCAGGGGGCTCCGCATTGGAGTTCGAAACCAAGAAGGAACGGAAGCACTACTTTCGCGAGGTGTGAAACATTTGTGTGGAGGGGAGAGTCGAGAAAACAAGGTGGTTTCACTTCCCAATCACCTTCTCAGAAGAGGACGTAAGGTTGCAAGGTTTCCCCCACAACAACGCTCTAGTGATAGAAGCGAACATAGCAAGTTGGACTCTAGGGAAGCTCTTGGTGGACAACGGTTCATCAGCTGACATTATCTTTGCTGATGCCTTCGACAAGATGGGGCTCAACAGGGATCTGCTTCAACCACCAGACACACCTCTGTATGGTTTCGGAGGGCGCGTCATTCATGCGCTGGGCAAAGTGGTTCTCCCAGTATCTTTCGGCACAGTACAAAACGCCGTAACGAATACCTATCCTTCGACGTCGTGGAGATGTACTATCCCTACAATGGCATCTTGGGCAGAGAGTTCCTCAACAAGTTTGAGGCAATCATCCACCAGTCTTATCTCTGCATCAAAATCCCGGTGACGCTAGGGGTCATCACAATCTGGGGTCACCAAAACGACGGCCTCAACCTACAGAGAGGCCGCACCCCAGGCCAACGAAACGTGGACGCCCTTGACGAAGCGGTCGAGAGCAATGCGGTGGAGAAGAAGCCGAAAGCAGACAGAGAGAAAGTCAACATGCAGCCGGACTGCGAAACCAAACGCGTCTTACTAGATGCGATGGTTTTGGACCAGACCGTCGTCATTGGCTCCACCCTGGAGCGTGAGGTTTTTAACGAGGCAGCCTTGATGTAAAATTTCTTTCCGAATGAATGAAATACTTCCTCCCTAAGATTTGTTGTGTTTCTTTCGCACAATTTAAAGTGCTATCTTAAGATAGCCCATCCCAAAAGAGGATGAATTAAAGTGCTATCTTCGGATAGCCCTCTCCGAAAGCGAGAGCATTAAAGTGCTACCCATGGGTAGCCCACCCACAAGTGGTGCAATCAAGACGATTCACAAGAATCAATCCTTCAAAGAGCTGCTTGTCGTATGGACCTCCCCGGGCCCACTACCTCGGTGGGTACCGGGACCGACTACTCGGTGGGTCCCCGGGACTACCCGACTTGCGCTACACGGCACCGAAGGCGTGGAGCACAAGGACAAGACACGGGAGTAGTACTCGGATAGGACTCTCGTACATGTTCCGCACCGTGTAGAGGTCTCCTAGACGTACTCGACTAGTACTCCTTCCCTACTCCGACTTGTAACCCCGCCTCCGGACTATATAAGGCGAGGCAGGGACCGATCTCAGGATCACCTCACCTCATCCAATCTCAACTCACGGCGCACTATTGCACCTTCCTGTAATCGTGCCCTATCAATCCAGAGCTACGCAGCATACAAGACGTAGGGTATTACGCACCTCGCGGCCCGAACCTGTCTAAATTGTGTGTCGCGTGCCTCTTCCTTCGAGTTACCGATCTCGGCGAGTCACATTCATCTACTTCGGGTACTCCCCGTAGTAGGTTGCCGGTCCAAAACACCGACACCGGCGCGCCAGGTAGGGGCTCTCGCTCGAGATCACATGGCGAACTCGACGGCTTCTGTTCACATCAAGCCAACCGTCGCTTTCAACCGTGGCGACACCTTCGTCTTCGGGGCTTGGGTGCGCGCCGCCGATGGCGCGGGCTCTTTCGCCGCCGCTTGATCATGCAACCCGACTCGAGGACGGCCTTGTGACGCTTCCCGAAGTTGTCACGGGCAAGCTCGCCGGCAAGTTCGGCGAAATTTCGCTCTCCAACCTCCACGGCCGACTTCGAGCTCGAGTCCGTCTCCAACTCGAACCCGACGTCGCCATGGGCCATCGCATGCGAGCCGGCTCCTCGCCCATCGCGAGCGGTCCCCTCTCCACGTCAACGCTCCGTGCGTGGCCCTCGCGTTCCCCGGCCGGGCCCGCACGGAGGCTTCTACGCCACGCCGGGCCGGCAAGGAGCCCGTAACCGAGTACAACTCGGACTCCGACGCCGTCTCCAACCGCGTCTCGGACTCCGGCCCTCTCTCCGAGTTCTACTCGAACCCGACTACGAGTTCGACTTCGGGTCGGACCCCGAGGAGCCCGAGTCCGAAGACAACTCCTCCGAGCTTCCCTTGTCCGGGCCGGCCCTGCGCGGGCCGGTTATAAGATCAACGCCGGCCGGGAGATACGTCTGCGGCCGGACCGCAAACCTCGCCGAGCCGACAACAGAGGACTCACGCTACGTCGCCTACATCGACTCGCTACCGTTCCGGGGAGGGAACACCGCTAGCCCAAGGCGACTCAAGCACACCAACCGAGGTGGCACCTTCGAGCCAAGCTTGGGTACCCCCGACCGTCAAGTCTTCATGGCCGCCGGCGACACCCGGGAACCTCGGGCACGGCCGCAGACAAGTACTTGGAGGACATCTCCGCGTACGAGGCGTCCGTCGATGCCCCTGCGGACGAGACCGACGCCAGCAGGGACGCCCGGCGCGAACGTAACAGGAAGCGCAACGAACGACGCCGGCGGCTCGAGACAACCTCCCCATCCGCAACCTTGCGGAAGCTCTCGAAGCAGTCGAGAGCAGAGTTCACACCACTCCTGAGCAGTGCCTCATGTCGATCACAGCGATCGCACGGCAGGCTCAGGGCATACGGGCTGGAGAAGTCATCGCCAAGCTCGGCCGAGGAAGCTTACTTCATGCGGGTCGACAAGAGAGTCGGCCCAACCTCTCCAAGCCAAGCCTCGCGACAACGAGGCTACTAGTCGCAAGTGTTGACCTCGGTCCTAACCGTACTCGAGGCGACATCCCGGCCGAACCAAACCGTCGACGCTCCACCGCCGGCGGACCCTCACGACAAGACAACGT
This sequence comes from Cenchrus americanus, assembly GCA_947561735.1. Taxonomy (NCBI): domain Eukaryota; kingdom Viridiplantae; phylum Streptophyta; class Magnoliopsida; order Poales; family Poaceae; genus Cenchrus; species Cenchrus americanus. The sequence continues at coordinate 83,041,488 of OX387239.1, read as the reverse complement.
CAACCGAGAAGTCGTCCCCCACCGTGCTCCGGCCGGTGGTGGCGGCAACGACCCCGACGGCGGCGGCGGCGACGGCGGCGGCTCCAACCACGGAGCCAACAAGAAAGCCGGGAGGCGGCGGCGGCCGCGGCGGCCGCGGCCACGCGCATAGCCACGCCTCCGGCGCCTCTCACGGCGGGTACGATGCTCGCCGGAGAATCGAAGAGTTGCGGCGAGAAGAAGTCGACGACCGCCGCCGAAGGCGACGGCTTCCCCGCCTTCTCACCCCGGCTTCGCAACTTTGCTCCTCCCCGACAAGTTCAAGCCTTTGGGGATCACCAAATACGACGCGAAGCAGATCCCATCCGGTGGCTCCGATGCTACGCTCTCTCCATCGAGAACGCCGGCGGCAACAGCGACACCAAGTGCCTCTACTTCCCCTTCGCTCGGACCAAGCCCCACTCACGTGGCTCGAGTCGGCCGGACAAGCACTCAATCGACGGGTGGGACCACCGAAGGAGCAATTCACAAGCAACTTCGCGGGCGCCATGGGCCGTTCGGGTACTCGCATGGACCTTGCCATGATCAAGCGAGAACAAGGCGAGACCCTCCGCAAGTACATGCGCCGCTTCTTCGACAAGCGCGCTACCGTCGTGGACGTCACCGACAAGGAGGTCATCGACCTCTTCCGGGACGGGCTCTACCATCGCCGCACCTTCGAGGACTTCGGCCGGCGCCGCCCCAAGTCCATTCCCCACCTCAAGGACATGATCACGTCCTGGGCGGATGAAGAGGACAAGGCCAACGCCAAGTACGACGCCATCCGCGGCAAGTCCAAGCGAGAACCAAGGCGGCGGCGGCAGCAGCAATCCAAACCAAGGCGGCCGCAACAACAACAACAACAACAACAACAACTTCTCGGGTCCCAACCGCAAGCGCAAGCCGACAATACCGTCGCGTCTATCCGGCGTCCCCGAAAGGGAACTCGAAGAAGAACTCCGGCGGGTTCAAAGACCCGCCGAAGGAGAAGTGCCCGTGGCATCCAAACGGCAACCACACCACCGAGCAGGTGCTACCGGCTCGGGCATGCGCTCAAGGATACGCCGGAGCCACCGCACCCTCACGATCGAAGAACAAGAAGAAGGACGGCGACGACTTCCAAGAACCCGAGAAGACCGTCAACGTCCTCTTCGGCGGACTACCCCGCGGGCGGGAGCGAAGGCTACTCGCCGTGAAGTGATGTCCATTGAACCGGCGGTTATGACCCCTCTCAGGTGGTCAGAGACCCCCATCACCTTCTCCCGCGCGGACCAATGGACCAGCTTCTCCGAACCGGGACGCTTCCCTCTCGTCCCGAAACCAACGGTGGCGGGCTCTAAGCTCAACAAGGTGCTCATCGACGGCGGAAGCGGGCTCAACGTCCTCTTCACCAAGACTCTCGGGAAGATGAACCTTGACGTCACCCCCATGCTCGACAAGAGCAAGCATGCCTTTCTACGGCATTGTCCCAGGCAACGCGGCTATCCCACCGGGCTCGGTGGTACCGCCGATTACCTTCGGGCGTCTCGCGACAACTACCGCACCGAGTACATCAAGTTCGAGGTCGCGGATATCGAGACTTCCTACCATGCCATCCTCGGCAGACCGGCCATCGCCAAGTTCATGGCGGTGCCCCACTACACATACTTGGTACTCAAAATGCCAAGCCCGGCCTGGCGTACTCTCCCTCCAAGGGGACTTGAAGATCTCTCACGACTGCGATACAGAGGCCGTGGTGATTGCTTCGACAAATCAAGTACCCACCCCAATGATGGAGGTCTACGCCGCGTCGAAGAAGCTTGCCACAAGCGAACTCGACATCCCGAGAGAAGTCCGACGCCGCCAACAAGCCTCGGCCACCCGAGGAGGTGCTCACCAAGTCGGTCGACCTCGGAACAGGCGACCCCACCAAGACTACCACCATCGGGGCCGGCCTCGACCCCAAATAGGAAGACGCGCTCATCGGCTTCCTTCGGGCTAACCGCGACATCTTCGCGTGGAGGCCGACGGACATGCCGGGAGTGCCCGGGGAGCCGATCGAGCACCGCCTCAACGTCGACCCAAAGGCTACCCCCAAGCGACAACATCTCCGACGCTTCGCCGACGACGGACGGGATGCCATCAAGAAGGAGCTCGCCAAGCTACTCGCCGCGGCTTCATCGAGAGAAGTCTTCCATCCCGAGTGGCTCGCCAACCCCGTCCTCGTCCGCAAGAAGAACTCGAACGAGTGGAGGATGTGCGTCGACTACACCGACCTCAACAAGCACTCGCCCCAAGGACCCCTTCGGGTTGCCGCGGATTGATCAAGTCATCGACTCCACGGCGGGCGCGACCCGCTTTCCGCTTCCTCGATCGCTACTCCGGTACCACCGGATCGCAATCAAGGAGGAAGACCAGGAGAAGACCGCGTTCATCACCCCGTTTGGCGCGTCTCGCTACACGACCATGTCTTTCGGGTTGAAGAACGCCGGCGCTACTTACCAACGGGCCATCCGGGCTCGCTTCAAGCGGCAACTCAACAAGAACGTCGAGGCCTACGTGGATGACGTGGTTGTCAAAACCAGGGACTCCGGTACCCTCATCGACGACCTTGAAGAGACCTTCGCATCGCTACGCGAGTACCGCCGGAAGCTCAACCCGAACAAGTGCGTCTTCGGCGTACCTTCGGGCAAACTACTCGGCTTCATCATCGCCCAACGTGGCATCGAAGCCAACCCCGAGAAGATCTCCGCCATCACCAAAGCATGAAAGCTCCCACGAGCATCAAGGACGTCCGTAAGGCCGACGGGGTGCATGGCGGCATTGAACGATTCATCTCGAAGCTAGGAGAACGGGGTCTCCCCTTCTTCAAACTACTCAAGCACCACGAGAAGTTCGTGTGGACTGCAGAGGCGGACCAAGCCCTTGCCCGGCTCAAGGACTTCCGTCGAAGCCCCCCGTCCTCACGGCTCCCTACAAGGGCGAGCACTTGCTCGCTCTACCTCGCCGCGACTACTCACGTGGTCGATCGCCATCGTCGTCGAGCGGCGGGAAGACGGCCACGCCTACCCGGTCCCGGGGCGCCCGTCTACTTCGTCGGCGAGGTTCTATCGAGTCCAAGGCTCGCTACCAGCCCGTGCGAAGCTCCCCGTACGCTCTACTCATCACCTCGCGGAAGCTACGACACTACTTCCGGGAGTACTCGGTCTCCGTCGTCACCGACTACCCACTCGGCGACATCCACGAGGAACCCGGACGCCACCGAAGGATCTCCAAATGGGCCGTCGAGCTCGGCGCCCTCACCATCGACTTCAAGCCACGCACGCCCATCAAGTCGCAAGCTCTAGTCGACTTCATGGCGAGTGGCGGGAGAACCGCCTACCTACTCCCACCGTGCGACCGAGCATTGGGTGATGTACTTCGACGGCTCACTCAACCTCGAGGGCGCGGGCGCGGGGGTACTCCCGATCTCCCCAACGGGCGAACAACTCAAGTACGTCCCGCATCTTTCGGAAGGTCTCGAACAACGAAGCCGAGTACGAAGCCCTCCTACACGGGCTCCGCCTCGCGGCTTCACTTGGCATCAAGCGGCTACTAGTCTACGGCGACTCCGCGGTGGTCATCAACCAAGTCAACAAATCCCGGGACCGCAACAAGGAGAACATGGACGCCTATCGCCTAGAAGTCCGCAAGCTCGAGAACAAATTTTACGGTCTCGAGTTCCATCACATCGTTCGCGACAACAACGTTGCAGCGGACGTCCTCTCGAAGCTCGGATCCACCCGCGCCCAAGTACCCGCGGGCGTCTTCGTCCATGAGCTTCACGCGCCATCCATCCCGGAGCCGGCGCCACCGACCACTGCCCCAGCTAATCAACCAGCTGGGCAGGAGGTCATGATGATCGACGTGGACTGGAGGCAACCCTTCATCGACTACCTCAGGCGCGAGGAAGGTCCCCTCCGACAAGAACGCAGCTCGAACAACTCGTCCGCCGCGCCAAGCCTTACGTCCTCGTCGGCGACAAGCTTTACAAGCGAGGCGCATCTTCCGAGTACTCATGAAATGCGTTCCTCGCGAAGAAGGCAAGGACATCTTGGAGGAGATCCACAAGGGTGTCCGCGGCAACCACGCGTCCTCCCGCACGCCGGTCGGCAAGGCCTTCCGACGAGCCTTCTACCGGCCCACGGCCACGGGGGATGCCGAAGAACTCGTCGAAGGTGCCAAGGATGTCGGTTCTTTGCCAAGCGAGCAACACGTCCCCGCCTACAAGCTAGTCACCATACCGCCAACTCCGGCCCTTCGCCCGCCGGGGGCTCGACATGATTGGGCCACCGCCAAGCGCGCCGAGGAGGATTCAACCGGTACCGGTGGCTATCGACAAGTTCACCAAGTGGATCGAGGTCAAGCCGGTCACATGCCCCAAGGCCGACAGAGTACTCGACTTCCCGGATGAACTCGTACACCGCTACGGGCTACCCCACCGCATCATCACGGACACGGGGTCCAACTTCAACAACCACCGAGCTTCGGGAGTACCGCGAGAACGGCGGAATCGACGTCGGATACGTCTCCGTCGCCCACCCACGGGCCAACGGACAAGTCGAGCGCGCCAACGGGATGGTGCTCGACGCCCTCAAGAAGCGGCTACACGACGCTCGCTAACTCAAAAGGGGGCAAGTGGATCAAGGAACTACCCAACGCACTGCGGGGGCCGCGGACTCAACCATCCAAGCCAACGGGGCAATCCCCCTACTTCCCCGGTCTACGGCTCCGAAGCCATCCTCCCCGCCGATGTCATATGGAACTCGCCAGCGGTGGAGCACTACGAAGAAGGCGTATCGAAGACGACAGACGAGTTGATATCGACGGCCTCGAAGAAGCTCGCCGTGCCGCCCTCGTCCAATCAGCAAGGTACCCGGAGGGTATCCGACGCTACCACGATCGCAACGTCAAGGAACGCTCCTTCAACGTTGGAGATCTTGTCCTCCGCCGTATCCGAACACGGAAGGACTTCACAAGCTCGGCTCCCCACGGGAAGGACCCTTCACCGTGGCTAAGGTGACCGGGCCAGGCTCCTACCGCCTCCAAACACTTGAAGGCGAAGAAGTCAACAACTCGTGGAACGTCGACCGGCTCCGTCGATTCTACGCCTAGTCTACTCGACTACTCCGGGTTCAAGTCCACGCGACTACATCAACACCCCCTTGCCGCAAGCGACCCCTCCGGGTCCTGGCTTCAAGTCTCCGGACTATTCTACTCCGGTGTCCGGCCCCGTGCGGCTACCTACGGACCCTGGGCTGCAATGAGCGTCAAGGACTCTAGCGGCGGTCCGCCAAGAAGACCACACTCTAAGATCCACCGCGCGGCTACTTACGGATCCGCGATCCGGCCTACACGGCTACCTACGGATCACTCACCGTAAGCGGCTAACCGCTCCGGTACTACTCGCCCGTAAGCGGCCTCCGGTCCGAGCGACTACTTGTAACTACGGCCCCGGCCACCCGTGTGCACTTCTTCGCAATAAAGTTCGATTGTTCATCAACTTCTTTACCGCCTACTCCCTGCGACGGGACTACTAAGCCGAGTACTACTACTCGCACCTACTCCACGATGGGCGCTCCGCACTCGAGATCGCGGTTACGAGTACTCATTGATGGAACTTCACATTTCATTGATACATGAGATAGTTCATTACAACCGTTTCCTATACAACCATGGCTACTAAGCTATCTATGCGAGCTACCGGAGATTCAACTTATCGGCTACTCGCTCCGCGATGGGAGCCACTCTGCTCCAAAGCAACTCGCGTCGCTCGTCCGAGCGGTTGGCGGCTACTCCGCCGGCGACTACCTCCACCGGGGCCTTCGGGAAGTACGACTTCATGAAGGCCGGCACCGCTTCGGGATTGACTTGGCCATGTGCTTCACGTAGGCGGCCGGCCGGCTTGGCGCCTCACGAAGTCGATCCGCCAACGGAGCAATCTTGGGGCCGCCGGGTGCGGCACCGGGAGCCTCGCGATCGGGAGGGCGGCCTCCTCAAGGTCCTTCGAGCCCGGGGCCCGAGCGCCTCACGGTCCTCGTTCAACTTTCGCAAGGATTTGTAGCGAGTTGACGAGATCCCGATCGATGCAATTCTCAACTCCATGTGCTTCTCGCACTCGAAGGCCGCCCTCCTTGTAGTCGAGTTCAAGTACCGGCGGGCTTCTTGCTCCCGGTAGAAGAGATTCTTCATGCCGATCTCCGAGCCCTTCGTACGCTCCACCCGGTCTTCGAGTTCTACAACACGAGAACACAAAGAACGGGTCGAGCTTGATGACTCCCAACAAGTACCCGACGAGTCAAGGGACATACCTTTATTCTTGTTGCGGAGGCCTTTGTTCTTCCGCACCGCATCGTCGCTCTTCGCCTGCAAGTCCATCACGTCGTTGTGGTACTTGGCGAAGGCGGCGTCAAGCCTCGACTGCATGGCGGCCGCGTGCTTCCTCGACTTCACGAGCTGCTCCTCCAAGGCTTCAGCTCGCAGCACCGTGTCGCCGTAGCCTTGCAGCAGATTGGACTTCTCGCGGGATCGCTCCGCGACGTCCGCGAAGACAATTTCAAGTCAAAAGAGTACTCAACGAAAGGATTGACTACTCGGGAGGCAACGGCTACGTACCTTCATCCATTGTTCGGCTCGCCGCATCGCCTCCGGATGCTCGCGCCAACACCGCCGCTCGACGAGATCGTCGGCAAGCAACTCGATCCCCGCCACGGCTACTTGTCGTAGCCTCCGTCATTGGCGCCGAGCGGATAGGCTCCGCGTCTTGGATCTCTCCGGGGACCGGATCGCCACCTCCAGGGCAACCCCCGGCGACGTGGCGCCCGCCTCCTCCTCGGCGGACTTCTCGACGGCTTCCCCCACGGGCTCGGGGGCTCCCGCCGCAGCCTCCGGGCTCCCCGGTGTCAACTCCCCGCACGGCACCCCCGCAGGGATGTCACCCCCCCCTTCGGCCGCCCGTCGGCAAAGAGCACGGGCATCGGCATCTACGACTACTCTTTTTTGAGGCTCTACGACTTCAAGAAGAGTACTCACCGCGACCATGACCGCCTGCGGGCGCCGCCGCTTTCGGCACCGGGGGCTCGGCCGTGGCTTGGGCTTCCGGGAGCGGGTTCCTCGACGGGCGGCGCGGCCTCTTCGCCCTCTCGCCGCCGCGGCTCCTCTCCGTCCCGGCCTCAAGTCGGTGGATTTTCTCGCACAAGTATCCACGAGAGGAACATCGTACAACATCGGCTACTACAATGAGTACTACTCATGAAATGTGGTACTTACAAGTTCGACCGGACGATAGTCACGGTCGGCGCACCGAGGATGCTGGCGATGTCAACCGTCCACCCTCGGCGGGCGTTTCCTCCTCCGCCTCTCCGACTACCGCCTCTTCCACGGCGGCGGTGGCCGGCGCAGACGTTCTCGCGCCCCCGCGGCTTCCACCTCTTCGGCCGGCGGCGGCCGCGGGTACTCGCTCCCTTCGGGGCGCGGGGGCCGGCGCTCCACCGCGCCGGGAAGCTCTTCGACAGAGGGGAGCCGGACTTCGGCTTCCGGCCGGTTCCCCCACCGTGGGCCACGTGCCCTCATCGCCCTCCTCCACGGGCCCGCCGGCGGTCTCTCCCGCACATGGGGACAACTACTCGTCGCACCGTACTCGATCATTGGGTACTCGACGCCTTCTCGCTCAAGATGACTTACCTCAAGAGGCGTGGTCTCTCCGAGACCTTCATCTTCTTGGCTACCCGCTTCTTGGCGGGGGTTGCGCGGCTTCCTCGGCGGCGCGGCAAGGCTAGCCTCCGTGCTAGCCGGAGGGTCCCGGATGAGAGGCACATGAGGCAAGCCCGGACGGCTAAACCTCGACCGCAACCGGAAGCGGTCCCGCAGCCGTCTCCTCGTCCTCTTCGTCATCGGAGGTATCCTCCACGATGACGGGATCGTCGTCGTCTCCGACTACTCGGCGCTCCTTCACCTTCTCCACCGCCGGGAATCTCAATTCCGCTCGGTGGTGGCCGCGGCTCGGAGACAAACCGCTTCACATCGTCCCGCATCAAAAAGACACAAAAGGCGTTAGCAACTCGCTACAAGTGCCTACTACTCGACGAGGCGGGCACGGCTACTTACCTCGTTGGGCGGGCGCGCGGCGGAGAACTTCTCGACAGGCACGCCGTGTACTCCGGCATGTCCTTGAAGATCCTCGACAACCTCTCGACGATGTCGTTGTCTTCAATTTCGCCCCCGGCATCCGCGACGTGTCGTCGTCGCCGGTGTACTCGAAGCCCATCGTATCCCGCGCCGACACCGGGGCCGGATCCGACGCTTCATGAAACCGAAGGCCACATGCTCGGCCCTCGCTCCCGCCTCACGCGAGGCCTTGATTCTTCCCGGCAACTCCGGGAGCCGGATCCCCTCTTGCATGGTGGGTTCCGTGTTCCACCACTCTTGGTGCTTGGGCCGCCGTCCGCTCGGCTTCGGCGCCTCCGATGGTGGTTCGTGGTATAGAACCACCTCGTCTTCCAATCCGTGTTGGAGTCCACGAGCTTGTACGCAGGTGCGCTCGGCGGCATCTTCCCTCGACCGGATCCCCGCCCCGCCGACTACTCGGGGTTGGAGGCGCCGGGCCGCGGCTTCACGCGGAAGAATTTCCGAAGAGAATCCAATGCGGCTTGATCCCCAAGAATGCTTCGCGAGAAATGGACGAAGACGAAGTGTGGAAGATTCCGTTGGGGTTCAAGTTGAGGTACTCGATGCCATAGTACCCGAGAAGCCCTTTGAAGAAATCGCTCGGCCGGGAGCGCAAGCCCGCGCTCCACGAAGCGCGAGAACATTGGGATCTCGTCTTGCGCCTTCTCCATTGGATAGGGATCTCCGCGTGCGGATCTCCACATATCGATCTCCTTCTCCCCGATGAACCCGGAGTTCAACGGGGTCGCAAGTCCTCGGTCTTCACCTTCGACCTTTTCCACTCGCGGCTTGGGCCGCCGCGCGGTGGAGACGTGGGCGCGCCGCTCCGGCACCGGCCGCGGCGGCTTCGCATGGCTCCCTCTTCTTCCCGCCGGCCTTCAACGTCTTCAACGGGGGACGGTTTCATCCTCCAAGTACGGGGAGTCTTCACTCGCATCCGCTCGGGGGCTACCCTACGGCTTTCGGGTGGCGGTGCGCTTGGATCTACTACGGCGGCGGTGCTCGTTGGAGTGGATCTACTTCAAGATTCAAGTGGCGAATGATTGCGGCTCACTTGGGTGAAAAACCCTAAGGGTTTCGGCTTGAATTTATAAGCCAAATCGCCTCCGTAACGGGCGGCCCGACAAGTCCGCGCGTGGCCGACCTCGGCCGGCCGCGCGTGACTCTTCGTATTCTACTAGTCGACGCGCCTCACCTCGGGGGCTCGGCTACTTCTACTCGACTACCCGGGACGCGGCTAGTCTCAAGAGCATCTCGAGACACATTCTTCAAGAAGACCCTTCAATTCGAGAGGAAGTACTCGACTCAAGGCTCGGGGGCTCCGTGCCACGTGTCCTTCGGTTTTTTCTCTCCGGATTTTTCGGGATTTTCTCGTGAAGGCTTCGGATAGATCCTCGCCCGCAGCCCGCGGCTCGAGGCTCGGGGGCTACCCTACGTGGATTGCGGTTCCGCAAACCGTATCTTCTTGACGGCTCCGGCTTCAAGACAAGACAGCATTTTTGAAGACCTTCGAAGGCGGATTTCAAGGACGCTTGGGACTACTCGAGAAGACTTCAAGATTGCTCAAACATCGACCGGAGTACATTCCGGCCTCGGGATGCTTCGACTACTCTTGAGGACTTTTGACTTGTAGCACTCGGGGACGCTTGAGAACTACTCGTTAAGGCCGTCAAGACTACCGGAAGCTATCCTTCTCGACTACAAAGTACTCGGGGCTTGTCGTATGGACCTCCCTGGGCCCACTACCTCGGTGGGTACCAGGACCGACTACTCGGTGGGTCCCTGGGACTACCCGGCTTGCGCTACACGGCACCTCGAAGGCGTGGAGCACAAGGACAAAGACAGAGTAGTACTCGGATAGGACTCGTACATGTTCCGCACCGTGTAGAGGTCTCCTAGACGTACTCGACTAGTACTCCTTCCCTACTCCGACTTGTAACCCCGCCTCCCGACTATATAAGGCGAGGCGGGACCGATCCCAGGATCACCTCACCTCATCCAATCTCAACTCACGGCGCACCATTGCACCATCCCGTAATCGTGCCCTATCAATCCAGAGCTCGCAAAGATACAGATTTAGGTATTACGCACCTCGGCGCCCGAACCTCGTCTAAATTGTGTGCCACGTGCCTCTTCCTTCGAGTTACCGATCTCACGAGTCACATTCATCTACGGTATCTCCGTAGTAGGTTGCCGGTTCAAAACACCGACAGAGTACTCCCCGCCGATTTCAAATGACTTGCTTTCATCCGGCGGGCAAGTATCGCACGGCCACATACTTGGCTACATCCACCTTCATATTGGACCACCAAAAGTTCGTTTCGCATCTTGGTACATCTTGGTACTACCGGGATGAATAGAGAATTTGACTTTGTGAGCTTCATCAAGAATGAGTTCTAATTTCCGGGTCAATCGTGACCACTAGACGTTTCCCAAACCGTACCACATCCCGGTGGTCCTTCTCGGAAACAAGTATACTTGGGGGTCTCCTTCGCTAGTTTCTCGCCCTCGATGGTCTCAAGGTTCCGCATCATTATACTGCGTTGATGCAATTTGTCATAAAGATTTGACTCTACCGTCAAGGCATAAAGAATTCATTGCGGCATTACCCCCCCAAGTCGAGCCTTCTCATTTCCTTCTTCACAAGGGTTCACTGACTGGCTCCAACTCTAGGTGGTTGCAATGATCTTTGCGGCTAAGAGCATCCGCAACAACATTTGCTTTGTCGGGATGATAGTGCACTTCTAGATCATAATCTTTAATCAACTCAAGCCATCTTCTCTGTCTCATATTCAATTTCGACCGGGTGAAGATGTATTTGAGGCTCTTGTGATCGTTGAAGATATTGCAATGATTACCCATTAGATAATGTCTCCATATCTTGAGGGCATGAACAATAGTGGCTAATCAAGATCATGGGTAGGATAATTGAGCTCATGGGGTCGAAGTGCTCGTGACAGTAATGAATCGCCCTTCTTGCATAAGGACACAAACAGACCCGTGCCCGATGCGTCACGAAGACTTCAAAAGGTTTGGAATTATCGTGGTTGAGCTAGCAATGGCCAGTTAGATGTTGTCTGAGGGTGTGGAAAGCTTTCTCACATGCTTCGCTCCACAAGAATTTCACTCCTTTCTTGAGTAATTCCTATCATGGGTTTTGCGATTCTAAAGTCGTAGAATGGAATCGACGGTAGGACCGCTAATCCTAGAAATCTATGAATTTGATGTACGGACTTGGGTGGTTTCTAATCCATCACCTCTGAACTTTGCTAGATATACAGATACCATCGTGGGAAATAGTGTGCCCTAAGAATTTCACACTTTTCGGGTCTGTAATTCGCATTTGGAGAACTTAGCATAAAGCTTATGATCTCGCAACGCTCGAAGGACAACTCTGAGATGATTGGCATGATCTTTCTCGCTCTTAGAATAGATGAGAATATCATCGATAAAGACCACGACAAATTTATCAAGCTCCATCATGAACACTAAGTTCATGAGGTACATGAAGTAGGCTAAGATTAGTGAGTCCGAAAGATGATGATCAAGCAAGAACTCGTAAAGACCCACCCAGTGGAAAAGCTGCTGTAGGAATGTCGCAAGGTCGAATCTTGATTTGGTGGTAGCCAGAAATCAAGGATCATCTTAGAGAAGACTTTGGCACTACCTAATTGATCAAACAACATCAATTCGAGGAAGCGTATTTGTTTTTGATGACCGTAATGAAAGGGTCGGTAATCACACATTCTCAAGCTACCATCTTTCTTTTGACAAAGAGAGCGTGGCAACCCCAAGGAGAAGAGCCGGCGAATAAAACCCTTATCTAACAATTCTTGGAGTTGGGCTTTGCCTCGCTAACTCTTTGGGTGGCATGCGATAAGGTCTTTTAGATATGGGTGCGGTAATCAGCCGAGCTCACTCACAAACTCGACATCTCCCGTCCGGTGGCATACTGTGCAACTCATCGGGAAAGACATCCGGTACTCACACACTACCGGAATTTCATCAAGAGAGGAGAAGGTGGTCACATAGGCACAAGAGTTTCCAGACCGCCGTCCCTAAAGGTAGGTACAAGGTAGTGTGCCCGACCGTAGGAGAGTTGATCTCGTACGACCCTATCCGATATATCTAGAATCACCTTATGTTGATTCATCCATTCCATACCCAAGATAACATCCATATTTCCCAATTTGATGGTTATAAGATTAGATCGAATAACCCTACTTCCTAGTCTCGCAGGAACTTCAAAAGTCACACTGAGACGTGATGTTTCCACTGTGTGGTGATTTGCGTTTATTTGGTTTGTACTCCTCTTAGACCCAATTTGTCTAGTAGGCTCTCATTTATGAAACTATGGGTGGCTCCCCGAATCAAATAAACCCTAATAGAGTGTAACATCCCGGAAGTTTTCCTAATGTTAGCAATGCAAAATGTGGATTTAAATTTATTTGAAATTGAGTGCATAATTAATATGTAAGGTCAGTTTTCTTGAACCCTTCCCCGAATTCCTAGGATTTGTTTTGAGCAAAAAACATAAAATTTAGGAATTATAATTTGCTAGTGTGAGAACCTTGGATTTTATGGGATTTATTTTGCATCTTAATTGTGTGGGATTCAAATTTGAATTCTAAATTCAAATTCGAGTCGTAGCTTAATTAGGAGCTAGGTGTTTAGAGAATAGGAAAAACTCGTCCCCTACTTTGGGCCTCAACCGCTGCACTAAGCCCCTAGACCACCCCCAATCTCCCTCTCGGTTCACCAAGCCGTGCCCCACCTAGCCCCTTTCGCCCACCAAAGCCGCCACCCCCATCATCCACCTTTCCCCGACTCCGCCGCCACGCGGGACCCGCCGGCCGCCCCTTTCCCCGGCTCCTTCCCCTTTCCTCACCTTATCCGTGACGAACCGTGGGGGGCGCGAGGCGGGGCGACGCCGCCGGCCCCATGGCCGCCGCCCTTCCCTACCGCGCCGGTGCCGTGGATGGCCTCCACGCGCCCTCGAACGGAATCCCCGCCGCCCACTCCCGCGTCCCCAGCCCCAGGGCGCCGCCCTATAAAGCCGCCGCCAACTCTCTCAGACCGCGCCGCCGCCCATGGGGGCTTCCCGCCGCGCCGCAATCCAGGGGAGGGAAGGGGGAAGGGAGTGGAGGAGAGGAGAGAGAGAACCCGGAAGCCGCACTAGGAGACCGGCCGGCCGCGCGCCGGGGTCCACCAGGCCGCCGTCCGGCCCGCAGCGAGGCCGCCCGAGGAGGAGTCCCCGTGCGTGGCCGCCGCGAAGCCGAGCGGCCCGAGCCAAGGACGCCGACGCCTGCCGAGCCGTCCGTGGTCAAGTCGCCTCTTCACCGAGCCGAACCGCCCGCTCTCTTCACCGAGCCGTTCGCCGCCCTCGCCAGACGCCAAGGCGCGGGCCGCCGCACAAGGGAGACGCTCGATGTGGGAGCCATGGATCGCGCCGTTCGCTTCCTCTCCGTCTTCCGAGTCGCTCCGCCGCCGTCACCACCTCCCCGCCGCCGTGTCCGGAGCGCGAGGTGAGCACTGAACCCTTCACCTTGTTGTGGACCCGCCATCGAGCCGAGGCCGGGACCGAGCCTTGTGAGCTCGCCGTTTATGTGATGACCGCCGTTCCGCATCGCGCCGCCGCGCGTACTCCGCCGTCGCTGGAGAGCCGGCCACGAGCCGAGCCGTCGCTTGCAGGTGCCGCCGGCCGGTGCCGCCGCGCGCGCTCCCTTGCCTTGCGATGGTGTCGCACCTTTGTTCCGACGAGCGCACGCCGAGCCGGCCGCCGTCGGGCACCTACACACCGAGCACGCGACCGGCCGAGCGAAGGCCCCGCCTTCCGGGGCCAGAGCTCCAGTGAGCACACCTTGTCGTGTGCACTTCCCCGCTCGCCGTCGCCCCGTTTATGTCCCCGGTTGTGCACATGTTGTTGGCGTTGTGCCATCGCCACGCCGTGCCGCCGACCTTTACCCGCACACACCAACACCGGCCGAGGCCCCGTCCTTCCCGGCCGAACCCCGTGCACGCGCACTCACGCACACGCGAGGTCGTCCACCGGCGTATGTCCCCAACCAACGCCGCCGGGCCGTTCCTCGCCGTTTCTCCCCGTTCTCCCGATCCCTTGCCTAGTGCACGCCATCAATTTTGTGTCGCCGCCATGGCCGAGCCGCGCGGCCGGGCACGCACACATACGCACGCAACCGAGGGGCCGAGCCCCCGGCTCACCTATCCGTGACCGTACTCGACATTCCGCCGTGCCGGCCGCCGGGCGAACCCCCAACGCACGCGCACGTGAGTCCATCGAGCCTTCGACCCCAAGTTCGAACCTTTCGACCACTTCGAACCTGAACACCGCCCTCGCCTAAATCATTTCGTTGAGCTTCCTCGTTCCCATGTCGCCGTGCACGCGCCGCCGGGCGAGGCTCTGCGGGGCGAGCGCCCGCCGACGTGCTTGCTCAAGTGCGAACGTATACACCCGAAGGGTCGAACCCCTCTCGCTTCTCCCCGAATAACCACGCACACACGTAACCGTGCGCACACTCACGCTCGGTTTCTGCACGTGATCGTTTGATCCTCGCCGGCACCGCACAAGAGTTTGCGTCGGTGAGCCCATCTCGCCCCATCTCGCCCCGCTCTGCCGCCGCCGCGAACCCCAACGCGTCGGCGCACGTTTGTTCCCCGAAGCCATCCGACGCGAGGTCGAACCATCTTTGGCCGCCTTGAACCTCGTCACCTCCCGGCCTTAGCCTGGTCGCCGCTCTCCTTGCGCCGTCACCGTGGTATGCCGCCGCTAGCCGCGTTGTCGCCATGGTCACGCCCGCCGCCGTTCCGCGCCCACCGCCGTGGCCTGGACGCCGGTATGCGCAAGCGTTCGCCCTTGCCTTGTGCAACCACGCACACTCGTGCCCGTGCCTAGCCGCGCAACCCTGCGTGCGCTTGCCTGGAGAGGTAAAGGCCAAACCTTGGCTCCTCGCCGCGACCTTGTCGGCACTCCGTCCCGCCACTCCCGGACGCCGGCTTCGCCGCCAATGGATCCTCCCCGGAGTGCGAGCGCCAACTCGATCCCATTCTTGCACACTTGCTCAGGCGCATGAGCGCGCCAACCCAATCGTCGCCTTCCCCACCTCGAACGAAACCGAAGCATCCAGATCGCGACCACCTCGTCGCTCTGTTTCACATCACCGCCGAGGACGCCCTTCCGACCGCCCGGGGCGCGGCGAGCGTCGCCGGCCGCGTGTGTTCGCCCACCCGCACGCACGCAAGCGAACACCCCGTGCCACCGTGGAGCTCACCTTCGTGCCCGTACTTCGTGTGAACTCAAACCCTTGCCGCCGACCTTCTCATCGTTGCCAGAAAGCCCCGGCTTCGACCATGATCTTCCGTTCGCAAGATGACGTCCCCGCCGCGTAGTGCGTTGTCTCAACCTTTCGCCGCGCCGGCTGTTTCCTTTTCACCGCCGACGTTCGTCACACCCGCACCCGCCGGAGTCGAGCCCCGTGTTGACGCAAAAAGTGCACTCAACGCCAATCACACAAGAGAAGCCGAACAAAGTCAAGGCTTCACACGCGCAGAGAACAAATGACGGCTGAAATGATTTTTCCCAAAATGACAAAAAGATAAAGAAGAATACAAAAGCTTGAAATCCTACGGCAATGCATGGGCCCATATTTACGAAGCAGTTACAGCAAGATGACACATAGCTATGTAAAGCTATCCGTCAAAGAACCACGACCATTCGGCAACCGCAAAGGGAAAAGGAACACTACCGAATGGATGACGTAAGCATGACAACGACCGGCTCTTGTATAAACAAAGATGTACGTGCAAAGTTGCGACCGATCTCCATGAAGATTAACATTAAATAAATGAAGGAAGCACGGCATAATCATGTATTAAATAAGCATGCATAGATCCAAAGCACTAGTCTACCGCATGTCTAGTTACTTTAAAATCCGTCGAGTACGATATCAAACAAATCTATCCACCGCATGATACGACTTGGTATGAAAAACGACTCACTTTCCACAAATAGATCTATCCACCGCATGATACAATCTAAATATGGAAAGCTAAAAGCATACATCATTTAAAACATAAATAATGTACGTGATCTACTCGTGAAGAAACATAACCGAATACGGCTGAACAGCCGATCCAGGGTCCATGAAGAAGGAACAAACATTACCACGTGAATAAATCTTATCGATCGGGTTTGGGAATCTAATCCACCGATGACTAGCTCCAAAGCAACCTAAAAACCTCGTATCTACCGCATGATACCCGGCTCTTTCAAGATTTATACGAACATAGCAAGCCTCGAACCCGCAACACAACAACCTAGATCGATTCGGCTCGCTATCGGAAAGCATAAGATCCACACGTCAAAACACGAAACCTGCTCGAACAAGGATCATAAAAAAGATATAGCCGATCCCAAACCTATCTAGATTGGGCAAAGATGTGTTACATGAATTAAAACATAAAGTAAAACTCAAAATAACACGGGATAAATTTAATGAATCTATTGGATCTTGCCAAAATCCAATAGAGCTGATAACTGCTTCAAGCGATCTTAGCCTACCGCATGGCTCATGATCTAACAAGAAACCTTCGAACCAAGCTTGAATCTACCGCATGACACGAAGCATGGTAAAAAGACTACTTGCATCAGACCTAAATCCACCGCATGATACTAGACATGATACAAGGCTGCTCTGCATTTCACGGGAGGTCGACGGATCGATTGGCCCTCTCGAAGAACTCGACGACACGACAAGGACTCTAGGTTTGGCGAAGGCCGGCGGTGTATTGAAGAATGATCGTGTTTTTTACATACATTCGGGGTCGTATTTATACCCCGCCGGAAAGTACAACCGCGAATGGATTCATTGCCTAACTAAACTCGATCGCCCGTCCATCCATTCGTCCCCGATTTGAGCCACGCCACCGTCCAATCCCGCAAAATCACGACCGTTCCTTTGCCGAACCGGAGCAGATAGCCGACCGCAAAATTTTGCCGAAAATCTCTGGAAATATCCTTCCTTCCACCAGACGGACTCTTTCGAACCGACCCACAAAGTCGAATTTACCAAATTCTTGGTGTTAACACATGCCCCTTCAATTGTGGGATAAAAGTAATTTTGTTCCACAATTGACTCCAGCCACGAATCCTTGAATCAAATCTCGTCAACACCGTTCTTCGCATCCGCCGGAATCTTCGTTCGTATCCAACCCTAGATCCCTCGGCTCCGAGCCTCGAACCCCCAAATTCTGGCAACTCGGTGGTCCGAAACCGGCTTCGTAAATTCATCCCCCGCAAACCTTGTTCGGCATTAGGTTTTCAATTTTACCTGAGATTTTCCTTTTCCGCTTTCTTCCAGGAGCCTTCTACTGCTCTTTTGATTCCTATCGAGGCCAACTCGCAGTCTTATTACCTTGGTCCTGTAGGGAATCCTCGACTCCCGAGATCTTATCGCGTCAATCTCGCAGAATCCCCTTCAAGGAAGCTTTGTCTCCACCTCCTCGCGGGCAAGATGCGTTCAAGAACCGGCCTTTGCCCCCCAATTGCAGGCCGGAAGACTTGGTATCTGAGGATTCTTGCGTATAAGAGTGGATTGACCAACCCGGATGCTCTCCGTATCGCCCCACGTTGGGAGTTATCCGTGGCCGAGACCCCCAAGAATGAAGATCTTCCGATAGCCGCATGCCACTTCGGTCAAATGGCGTCAACGCCTTCCTTTTTGGGCACGGCCCAATGTCTCCAACCTTGGCCGATGTATATATGATCACCGGCCTTGACATCACCGGTTCGGTCTGCCCCCGGGGATTTCAAAAAACTCTTCACGCTGCATACGGGTAAAGCTGTGGAATGGCTACAAGAATTATATCTTGAAGCACATGAAAGACAATCCTTGGCGATGTTGAATACGTAGCCTTTCCGAACATGTGGTCATGGCAGATTCGTTTCCGTGGCAAGGCCAACGAACCCACTTTGAACCATATCGCAATGGCGATTCATCCGCTAGTGGCAATCGCCTCCCTCCGGGAAAATTCTTCTGGGCAACGTATATCATATGCTTCAATGTATCGTTACCCAAATGTACACCAAGCGTAGGATAACATGCGTCAATGGCCCTTGGTGGTTTGTTCAAATGTGGCCGCAACTCCATATGCATCGATTGCTCATTGCCGATTTGAACTCCAGTTCTTCCCTTTGTCCAATCACCCCGAAGGAGAACCTCAAGCTACTCGTAGGATGCTAACCACGGAGAGAAGGGTTTGAATCAAGCTTTCATCTGAAGAAGACATCGCCCAACTTTCGAGTTGTTCTTCAAAGGTTTCCCCAATCCTCTTTGGCTTCTTTATCTAGGCAACGACACCTTGACCTTCCTCGTTGAATTTTCCTTGAGCCCGGCCATCAAGATGGGAGATTCTTGGAGATCTTTAATATCATAATCCGCCCATGCATACTACCGCCGAGTTCAATGGAGGAAGGTCAATGTCGCATCTATGAATACTATCGCCCCAATGTACGGCTGTGACAACTTGATGCGACTCGCATGCCCCCAAGATTGTTTCGCATGAATTCCTCAAACCCAGGGAGGAAATCAAAGAACCGATGCAGGCGCGTGTTTTCAACTATGTGTGCAAATCCCACCGTCTACACATGTCCTTTTGTGCCCACGACCATAGCTCACCCCACCTTCAACCCCCGGGTGGCAAGAATTTCATGACCACATTCGAAAGGAGCCTGCTCATGTATTCCGTGCGTGTTGGTACCGACTTCGCCAATTTCGTAGTGTACGTCGAACGACCCACTCGGTAGTGAAACGCCAACTCCCCGAACGGAACTTTGATTTCCTTTAGCCGAACCAATCGATTCGCACGCCGCCTCACCCTAACCCAAGCGACCCGCCGGCCGTCGGCCAAGGAAACCTTTCCACCTTCCGATTTTCTTGGGATATGCGCCACGATCCACGCCCACGACTCGAAGCCACGATTCATCCTGCCAGGCCTATAAATGTTACCATAGGTGCCCTCAGCTCTCCGCCGTGCCTTCTAGCTCTCGAATCTTGCCAACCTTTGCTTCCCCTCTTGCAAACAAGGCACATCCCAAACCACAATGGTGCGCCGCCCTCAACCGCCGCCGTGCCTCCGACGAGGCCGAGGGAGCAAGCAATGCGCGCAGCGGTGATGATCGGTCAATCTCTCCTCTTGATTCTCGTTCTTTGATCTTCTTTTGCCTTGACGATCATCCCCCTTTTTTCGTACCAATCTGAATCCGCCTCGTGCACCGGCCAATCGACTTCTCCCAGATGACTCCTCGAGTCCGATGGCCACTCCCCGGCACCGTACGGGGAAGAAGACGCCATCCGCTTCAAGGGAGGAGCTAGAGGCGTCCCGTCGCGAGCTGGAGGACGTCTCCAAGAAAGCGGCGTGGCCGAGCTAGAATGTGGGAGGACCGCCGCAAACAGTTCGCCGGAGGCCATCGACGCGTATGGCTCGAGATTGATTCTTGATCCGGCCCCGCCTTGATGCTAATCCTTTCTGCTTGCTCTTCGCAGCCCGCGATGCTGAGCTCAACCAGCTAAAGGCGCTGGTAGAGCAATTGGCCGAGAAGGTGAATGCCCGCGGCGACACGCCGGCGGAGCGCCTGGCCGCGTGGAAGCGCCGCGTCGACGAGGTGGCCGTCCATGGCGTTCGTTTGGGCACCACCTTGGGCCCGGGCCGCGATGGCGACGCATACGGACGTCGACTATTCCACCAGGCCGCGTGGCTTTCAGGGCGGCGCGCTGGAGGACATCGACGAGATCGAGCTCATCCCGGGAGCGCCTCACGGCCACGGCGACGCCATTGCCGAAATTACCCATCCCCAATCCGTGTTGAATAGGCCTCGACTAGATTGTACTAGGGATGTAAATATCGCCACAGATGAAGAACTTTGAATTCTGCACCTGTTCTGCGATGACTTCCCTTTGCATTTTGCATCTGCGAATTTTGAATGCGTCCGGGAACTATCTTTAGCCAAACGCGTGAGAACAACCGCCCTGGCGCAAAATCCGCGAGGATCCCAATTCGGCAATTCGTAAAACACTGCTCAAGAGAAAACCCTTCGCACCTGGTGGAAAACCCTGCCGCTTGGTATTCCAACAGTGTGTACTGGCCAATCATCACTCCCAATGCATTTCCCGTCAATAAAATAGCCCTCGTGGGGTGCTCTGCAAATCCACTCGCACACTCCTCCATCATTTCTCATCTCTTCCCCTGCCGCTAGAGGAAAAAACCCCAACGCCATGGACAAGGGTAAACAACCTCAGGAGAGCGGCTCATCAAAGAAGCGTACGATTCGGAAGTGAGTTCTTTCTGATCTCGGCTCCTCTTGTCTTCCCGCTTGATCTTGCGCTTCATGTTTTCCTCTCGTCCTTTTCAAATTTCTGATTTGCTTCCCGAAGAAGTCATCGGGACCGAAGATGTGCCCGAGTACATCTCCCTCCGATTCCTCTCTCGAAGCAAGAGGATGCCACGCCCGAACAACGCAGGACCAACTATCAGCTGCGCCGCCGCGTCCGGCACCCTCGGAGCATGGCCTCAGTGGACATGTCCGCCCGTTGCCAAGCCGAGCGCGAGCGTCGCATGGCTCGGGAAGCACCATGAGGGGGTAAAATGCTCCCACTCCCTTCATGCTTGCCTCTGGATTTCTTGCCCTCTAACATTGATTCTCCTGCTCCGTATGTCTCGACAGTACAACAACCGAAAGGCGGCTCCGGATAGCTTGGTAGGAGTCGCCAATCATGGTCATCCCCGTGCGTTCCAAGTTGCCGTCACGGTAGTCCCGGAACAATTGAAGAGGGAGCAACAGCTCGAAGAAGTAAAGAAAAGATTGAATCATACTTTCGCTTCTTTCTCCACGTCTTCTCGGCCTTCCCACCTCCTCAGGGACCTGACCATCAGAGTTGTTAGATGTGATCCTGCAAGGAGCAAGCCAGTAATGTAGTATTGAGCTATGGCAATGCATCCAGCACCGGCCATTCTTGTTCATGGATTTTGTTCTCAAGGCGGCCTCATTCTCGAGCTACTGCCATTTTTGTGCCAGATGTGTGTAATCATCAATCGATCTCAACGCTAGATAATATTTCTTCAGATATCTTCCATTTATCGCAGCCGAAAATTCTTCTCCTAGCAAAGTTTTCAATATGTATGCATTACCAGGAACGCATCCGACCACGAAAAGGCCCTCCCGCTAGTGGACCATTTGCCGAATCTAATCGTATTTAGTTCCAATCGGCAATAGCGCTTTCCAAACTAGATCACCTTCTGTGAATTGCTTTACTTTTACTTTCTTGTTATAGTATTTGGCGACTTAAATTGTTTTTCTCGATGTTCTCCAGTGGCCCCGAGACGATCATATGCAAATCTTCTAACTCATCCATCATTAGGCCACCGTAATCCTTGAGCTCAACTCGTTTTGCAGCACTACTCCTTGAATCTGATTGTATCTCCCAAGGCAGGGATTGCATGATGCCCGTAAACCAACTCGTAAGGAGAGGTCTTTGTAGCTCCATGGGGGCCATTCGAGAAGCCCACAAGGCTTCACTCCAGTACCGAATGCCACCTCCTTGGCTTCGATCGATCTTCTTCTGTATCATCTTGATCATGATCTTATTAGAAGCCTCTGCTGACCATTAGTTTGGGCATAATATGGAGAAGAATTAAACAATTTGATTCCCATGCTTTCGGCAAAATCTCTCGAACCCAATGACACGAATTGTGCCCCCCGGTCGCTGGTAATCGTCCGAGGGATCCCAAATCGATAGATGATGTGTTCCTTGATGAATTCGATCATGTTTTCTGACGTCACCTTCTTCAGTGGGATTGCCTCGACCCATTTGGTGAAGTAATCAGAGCCAAAAGCACGAACTTATGCCCTTGCCAGATGATGATTAATTGGCCAATCAAGTCTATACCCCACCGAATGGCCATGGCTTGATGATGTGGATTCAGACGTCGATGTGGACTCTTGAATATTCCCAAACCTCTGGCAATCTTGACATCCTTTGTAATACTCAAAGCAATCCTCTAATGTCGTCGGCCAAAAGCATCCACTTGTCTAATAACCCATTTCATCCGATAGGCCGATCGGTGCGCTCCACATATCCCATCGTGCACCTCGCTCATCATGTTCTGGCTTTTTTCCGGGACCTGTGCATCGTAGCAATACCCCATCTAATGATTTATAGAATAAATTATCATCCAGAAGAACGAACTTAATTGCCTTGTACCTCGGAAGTTTCTGTAGACTTTTCGGATGGATCTTTCAAGTAATCAACGATTTCTTTCCTCCAATCATCTTCTCGCAAGATCCGCCCCTTAGTGCACACACACTCGCGCAAACGCTTCTTGACTCTCCTTGTAACCAGAGGCGCTCTGAGCTAGCCTGTTTGCTTCTTCGTTATGCTCTCTAGAATGTGTCGTAGGTTACCAATGGGAAGCTCTTCAAGATTTCCCTGCACTCTTCGTAGTAACTCCCCGCCGCTCGCTCCCGCACTCGTATTGTCCGTTCAATTGCTTGATTACCAGTTCTGAATCTCCATAGATCTCAACTGAGACGGCCCCAGCTTCTCTCAAATATTGAAGCCCTCGAAGTAGTGCCTCGTACTCAGCCTGGTTATTTGTGACAAAGGTTGTATAGGAATGGCGAATTCAAACATCTCACCTCTCGGGCGAAATTAGTAGATCCCTACTCCCCACCTTGCCACACGATGACCCATCAAAAAATAAAGCCCAAGGGGTAATTTCAAGCAGATCAATTGAAGGGTCACATGATGTTCAGCTTTATAAAATCGGCAATGACTCGACCTTTGATGGCTTTGCCGATTCGAACTTCAACTCGAATTCTGATAAAGCTAAAATCCATTTGCCAATCCGACCATTCAAAATTGGCATAGATAACATATGTTTTATCACATCAAACTTTGAGTATACGGTGCATTCGGCATTCAACAAGTAGTGCCGAAACTTTGTACACGAGTAGTACACGCAAAGACACAGCCATAGATGAATACCGGTTTCAGATCAAGTAGTTTTCAAGATAAGCTACTACCCGCTCTTTTCCTTCGAATTCTTGAATAAGGGCCGATCCAATAGTTTGGGTATCGGCCGCCACGTACAACTTGAAAGGCTTGTTTGGGCCGAGGAGGAACCAGCACCGGCGGCTCCTTCATGTACCGCTTGATCTCATCAAAAGCCTGTTGTTCGTCGCCCCATGTGAATTTCTCGATCTTTCTTAGCTTCTCAAAGAATGGAGAATGGCAACACCTTCGTGATAAATTTGAGATGAATCTTCTCACGAAGTTGATCTTGCCAAGCAGTGATTGTAATTCCTTGAGGTTGGTTGGAGGAACGACTTCATCAATGGCTTTCATGCTCTTTTTGCCAACTTCGATTCCCCCTTCGTGGACCAAAAACCCCAAGAACTCTCCAAACTCGATACTCCAAAAGCACACTTGTTTGGATTCATCTTTCGTACCATGCCTGGGCACTCCAAGGTCTTCTTCATCTTCCAGATGGGTGTCATGACTTAAGGACTTGATCGTCACGTCATCGATGTAGATCTCCACAAGCTTTGCCGAACAACTCATGAAAAATGTAATTCATGGCCCGTTGATAGGTCGCACCGGCATTTTCAACCCAAATGTCATGACTATCCACTCAAATAGGCCTATATGACCAGGACATCTAAAGGTTGTCTTTGATATGTCTTCTATTGCCATGAAGATCCGATTGTACCTCATACAGCCATCCATGAAACTAATCACCTTGTGTCCAAGAAGCCGGCGTCAATCAGCAAATCGGCAATAGGCATCGGGTATCCATCCATGGGAGTGGCTCTGTTTAGGTCCCTGAAGTTCATGTGTCCTCATTTTCCCCATTCTTCTTATACACAGGGACGATGTTAGAAATCCACTCCGCATATCCGCACTAGCCGAACGAAGTTTGCGTCAAGTAATCTTTCGATTTCCTTCTTCACATCGGCCAATACTTCATCCTTGTAGATTTTCCAAGTGGTTGCTTATATGGTTTGAAGCCAGGCTTGATTGGCAACCGTGCTCGACGATGGAACGATCCAATCCAGCATCTCCGAGTAATCCTGTGCGAAGTAATCTTTATATTCCTTGAGAAGCTCAATTAAGTCTCTCAAGTCTCAAGCTGCAAATTTGCACCGATGAACGTCGGCCTTGGCTTATCATCGCTTCCAATGTCAATCCTTCCCGCCTTATCGGGCCGATATGAATCCTCGCCCTAATTTGCCATCGTGCCATCCACGGGTTCTCCATTAAAAATTACTATAAGCCGACCGCTTGAATCGCCGTTGGTCACCGCCGATGTGTTCAACAGACCTTCTCCCCGTCCTTCCCCGAGAAGCAATCGATGCCTTGGTACTCCCGTAAGGTCGGTTCCATGTTGGCCACGCTCACTGTGAGTCATCCGCTCGGACGACTCGATCTCATCATCCACCCACCGGATAAGTCGTTGATGCATGGTGGATGGGACGCAAGCAGCTTAGCATGAATCCAAGCCCCGCCCAAGCGTTAGGCCGTAGGTCTTTTGCCTTCGATGACAAAGAAGGTGGTGAGCGCCGTCTTGACCCGATCATCAAGTCCACGTGAGCGCATCCCTTGGGTGTCCGAGGGGTTCCCGCGAAGCTCGTTCAAGATGATGCTTGTAGGTGTCAAACGCCGGCCCATGCCAAGCTTCCCCGAAGGTGGTGTACGGCATCACGTTGATCGCCGCTCCACCGTCGACGATCTTGGTCAATGGCTCGCCATTGACATACCCCCCCTCGCTACGCCGGCCCCATATGGCGATTCTTGGCCTACTGTCGAAGATGGCCTCGCTTGGCCGCACCCGCCTGTGCCATCATCCCCTCGGCCACTTTCGTCATCAAAGGAGCTTCCTCCCCGCATAACCTCGGTTAGCGTGAGCCATGAACTCGCTCGGCGAGGAAGTATACCATGCATGTAGGAGCCGAACGCTTCGATCCTCCGGCTGGTCCTGGGACGCCACTTCGCCCTCGTCCGGATCCCGCTTGCTTCATCTCGCTGCTCAAGCGCCGGACCCGCCTCCTTCGGCTCCCCGCGTAGACCGGCGGCACCACCGCCCCTTCGCTAGACGCGGGACAACTCCGTCCTCTTCCCCGATCAGCCCACCCGAGATCAGCTTGGCGCTTCCCGGGATGGTCGATGACTCTCCAATTTTTTGATGCCGATCCCCATTCGGGTGGATCCTTCCAAGTCTCTCGTGGACGGACGCGATTGCGCTTCCCCCCGCTCGTACTACCACACCGTCGCCGCACTCAGACAGCTTCTTCACCGGGCAGCCTTTATTCCCTATTCCAAAGAGTGCCCGAAGAAGGCGCATCCCCAAAGGTGCGCGCCCGCCGCGCGTGTACCGTTCTGGTCCCTTCGCGCTTCCTCTTCGCCCGCGCCGCTCCTCCTCGCACGACGCTTCCCGGTAGCGCTCCCATTCGGCGCCGCCATTTATTGAGGAGAATGCGCGACGTCACCTTGGGCTTTCTAGGGCCCGGATGATTCCCCAATCTCGATGTGGCTCTTGAGAACGCCGGGGGCGGCCGCCTTGTACTTGCTCCTTGTGGTCACCTCGGCGCTCCGTCCACCGCTCCACCTTGCTTGGACCCGGCTGAGGGTCGTGACCTTGACTTTTCCCTTTTCCCTCGGCTGTTATCGCTGGACAGAAAAGCCGAGCATGTTCCCGAGAAGGGGTGGCCATCCAGCCTTCATCTTGTTATCGAACTTGAGGTGTCCCTCCCTGATAGCCTTCGGACTCTCATCCCGAAGACCCCCGCAATCGTTGATGGAGGTGAATCCCCATGGAAGCCACAAGAATGTTTCGTTTTGAATCCACTGTGGCCGAAGCATAGAATGCCCTCAGCAAAATTTTAATTCGGCCTTCTTTTACCAAGAGCTCAAACAACTCATCGCCCTTCGTGATGTCAAAGCCGTAAGTCCTTTGGTCTCGCTTGACCCAACGCCGATTCATTGTCAAGGGTTCTTTGCCCCACATGATTCTCTCGCTGCAACACTCTCCAATTCGTCATCAGAATCCTCGAACAAATCAAATTTTGTCCAAAGAATTGGTTGTAGACGTCGATGTCGTGCCGCTTGGCAAATTTTGGGGTCCTTCTGAGGCCATGCTCCGATTGCTCATCGGGAGATAACTTTTGCGACACCGGCTCCAAGTTCTCAAACTCCATCCCAAATAGCTTTCTGCGCACAGCCGGCACACTCGGCGACGCCATATCGCCAGCCTAATCATCCGTGTCTGGGCCGAGAAGCACATGCCTTTGACTTCCCCGAATCTTCTAAGAAACTCCAAGCCGGTGTTTCGCCGTGCCTTTGCTCGTGGTGGCGAGATCAACCGCCTCTTCTCGTAGCCGCCACCGAAATAATGAGCGTGGAATTTACTCCAAATCCTTCCATCCGGCCACCGATCTCGTAGAGGCAGGACGAGAACCACCGAAAGCCGGACCCGCCGCGAGGCCGGAAGTAGCGAACCCCGAACGTCTCCTGCCGAGCATTCCCAGCCGGAGGTACCCGGCGATGTGCTCGACCGTGCTTGCTTCCCGTCCTCGCCCCGAGAACTTTGTGAATTCCGCGCCGCGGCTTCACCCTTGGCGGCAAGAGCACGTTATAGTACCACTCGGGAACGGCGTCCGTAAGCGGGGCCCGCATCTTGGCTTGAGGCCGAACCGATTCGCATCAATTCGGCCATCTTGCGCGCTAGGGCGTCATCTTCTTGTGCTCTCCCGCAACCGGCGCCGCGTACCCCGGGTGCGGGAAGGCGGCCGAACGCTCCGGAATTTCCCACTTCATGATAACCACCGCCGCATACCCTTCTCCGGGAGCGCTGGCCGACGGAAAGCAATTCTCCGACCGGTCAAGTGGGGTCCCGTACGAGCCACATGCTAGGTCTCCGTACGTAGGTTGGTACGGATTCGGCTGTTGCACAGCTGACCCGTGCCGCTTCTCTCCGTGGTGGCAAGCAGGATTTCCCTGGTTGACTTCCCCGCTCTGCAACGGCCGATCCGTCGCCCCCGCCCCGTGGAGGAGGCCGGAACGCTTGGCTTCCGCGCTCCGAGGAGGAGGCCGCCGTGGTCGGCTCCGTAGCGGCGGCCGAGAGCTTGACTCACCCAGCTCTATGGTGCTCTTTTGGAAGGGCGTCTTCCGAACGCTTGCTCCATGCCCGGGCCAAAGATGGCCACCATCATCTGCTGGAGCGATCCGAGGAAGGCCTTGTTGTGCTTGGTGAGCATGTAATCTGCTGACTCTTGGAACACCCGCGCGCATTCCTCCTTTCTTGCCGAGACGTAGCATCGACTTCTCCCGTAGCAGCACTCTAGGCATCTCGTTCTTCGTATATGGGACGCCGCTCCTGCTCTTTCTTAAACGACAACAGTGCACTTCTCGTCGAAATTGATCTACGACGTCTTGGAGCGCGTCGTCCGAGAAAGATCTTCCAAGTTGACATCCATAAGGTCCGCAACTGCATCTTGTATCGCTCGGCCGTTGGTCCCATCGGGCGTGCCAAAAAGTGTGTTGGCGCAAAAAGTGCACTCAACGCCAATCACACAGCCAGCCGAACAAAGCCGGCTTCACACGCGCAGAACAAATGACGGGGCCGCTCAATTTTTCCCCGAAAATTGACAAAAGATAAAGCAGTTAAATACTAAAGCTTGGAACTTGCCGGTGGTACCAGACAGCTTCCATATTACCGCTAAAAGCCAGCAAGATGACACATAGCTATGTAAAGCTATCTCGTCAAAGAACCACGACCATTCGGGTAACTGGAAGGGAAAAGGAACACCGCCGAATGGATGACGTAAGCATGACAACGACCGGTCTTTGTATAAACAAAGATGTACGTGCAAAGTTGCGACCGATCTCCATGAAGATTAACATTAACAAATGAAGTAAAAGCACGGGCATAATCATGTATTAAATAAGCATGCATAGATCCAAAAGCAATAGTCTACCGCATGTCTAGTTACTTTAAAAATCCGTCGAGTACGATATCAAACAAATCTATCCACCGCATGATACGACTTGCATGAAAAACGTACCACTTTCCACAAATAGATCTATCCACCGCATGATACAATCTAAATATGGAAAGCTAAAAGCATACATCATTTAAAACATAAATAATGCACGTGATCCACTGCGGAAGAAACAGAGACCAGGCGGCGTCGAACAAACTCCGATCCAGGGTCCATGAAGAAGGAACAAACATTACCACGTGAATAAATCTATCGCATCAAGTTTGGGAATCTAATCCACCGGATGACTAGCTCCAAAGCAACCCAAACTCCGCATCTACCGCATGATACCCGGTTCTTTCAAGATTTATACGAACATAGCAAGCTCGAACCCGCAACACGTAACAACCCAGATCGACTGCTCGCTATCGGAAAGCATAAGATCCACACGTCAAAACACGAAACCCAACAACAAGGATCATAAAAAAGACATAGCCGACATCCAAACCTATCTAGATTGGGCAAAGATGTGTTACATGAATTAAAACATAAAGTAAAACTCAAAATAACACGGGATAACTTAATGAATCTATTGGATCTTGCCAAAATCCAATAGAGCCGATAACTAGCTTCAAGCCATCTAGCCTTACCGCATGGCTCATGATCTAACAAGAAACCTTCTTGAACCAAGCTTGAATCTACCGCATGACACGAAGCATGGTAAAGACTACTTGCATCGCATCTAAATCCACCGCATGATACCAGACATGACAGCCAAGGTTGCCGTACTCATGAGGTCGACGGATCGATTGGCCCTTCCTCAAGAACTCGACGACACGACAAGGACTCTAGGGTTTGGCGTAAGGCCGGTGTGTATTGAAGAATGATCGTGTTTTTTACATACATTCGTGGTCGTATTTATACCCCGCGCCGAGTACAACTGCGAATGGATTCATATTGCCTAACTAAACTCGATCGCCCCGTCCATCCATTCGTCCCCGATTTGAGCCACGCCACCGTCCAATCCCGCAAAATCGCCCCCATCGTCTTGCCGAACCCAGCGCGCATAGCCGACCGTGCATCTCTTTGCCGAAAATCTCTCGGGAAATATCCTTCCTTCCACCGACGGACTTTTTCTAACCGGACCCACAAAGTCGACTCCTTACCAAATTTTGGTGTTAACACCGTCTCTCGGGCCCAAGCGGTGCATGCACATGTTCACACGCACGCACGTCCGCAAGCGAGCCGCCACGCGCGCAGACACCCCAGCCGCGACGCCGCGGAGCTCGAGCCGCACCAAGCCATTTACCTTCGCACCGCCGTGCTCGGCCGGAGCTTCGTTCACGTACGCACGCGTGCATGAGCTCGACCAAGCTGTCGCCTTTGCTCTCCTTGCTCGAGTCCGGCGGAACACCCTCACGCGTGTGAGCCGAACCTCGACCGTCGCTCGCCCGTCGTGACCGAACCCCGTCGTCAAGAGCATCATTTCTCGCCGAGGCGCGCGAGCGTCGAACCAACCTCGTGTACGCGTTCGCTCCCGGTGCACGTGAGCGCATACAACCTCATCGTTGCCGACCACCCGACCTGTCGCCGAAACCTTCTCGCTTTGCACCGCACGCCTGTCGCTCTCCTCCGTCACCGTCGTGCCGAGTTTCCGACCAAGGCAACCCTTTCTTTGCCTAGATGAATCACTAGGTGTACCCGAGCCGCGCCGAGTTGCGTGAGGTCAAGTCACCGACCAACCTCGCCGCGTACGAGCCCCTTTCCACCCGTCGCTCCTCCGGGACTTACCATCGAGCACCTCGGCGCCCACGCCGCAGTCCCGTAGGGGATAGTTGCACACACGCGCCCACACCTTGTTACCGTAGTGGATCCCGTCGGATCTAGTGCGGTCGACCAACCACAAAAGCACCACACCTCGGCCGCCCGGGGCCTGCGAGTCGCGTTGCATCCGACCGAGTCGGAAGCCAGGGCACCACACCTTCAACCATGTGGGCACCACTTGTGCATGGGTCACCTATAGCTACCTATGTGGCAGCCATGTGAGCTCGAAGAGCCAGCTTGCAGCCACTTCGTAGATAGCTTAGAGCCCTTTGAGCCTGCCGCAGTTAGCTTATCGTCCAAAAAGGACGTGCGAAAGCAATTCAGCCTCGAATCGAGGAACACCAAACAAAGGCACCACAATCGTTGATTTTTTTGCAAAAACATTGTCGCAAGCGACATTTAACGCCACAAAGACAAACCTATTCTAGGCCAGAAAAGAGCGTGTGTTGTCAAAAATAGCCCAAAAGGCTGTAAAATTTGACAGGGCGAGACGGCCTCGAGTCTCGCGATCGTTTCATGCCTAGGCGTCGCACGCGACCTAGTTTCGCTTCTAACCAAAAGCTGCAAGGGAAAAGTGAATAAATTCGGCACATCGGGTCGCATAAAGTATCATAGGCCAGCAAAATCAAAACCATACTAATTCGACGGTTATAAGTAAAACGAACAAACTCAAGTTTTCCCCGCTTCAGAAGGGGGAAGGTGTTTTCTTCCGAAAACAATAAGTCGAAAGCGGCGTAAACTTTAGTTCGAAACATTCAAAGTCTTGATGCAGTAAAGAGTTTTGGGCAACACATTCAGCGCCATGCTCTCGCATCCAGTTTGTCAAACACCATACACAAATTTACATTACAACTATCAAAAGTTTAAGTGGCCAACATGCCAATTCAGTTTCAGCCTAGCACTACTTGGCTGGATCAGAAATGGGGTCCCATGGAAATTCTTCGTGACGAAGAGGAGCCAAAGCTTCGCCAGTCACAGGATCCAACAGGCCGCCTTCGACTCCAGACGCTTCGCGAACAGGGGCTCCAAGGACTCCTTGATCGACGGCGTCGTCGCTGGTTTTCAGCGGCCAATCTCTAAAGGGTCCATACGGCCCTAGAGTTGCGTCGGGCCCATGCGTTGCACGATGCTCACGAAGTTCCAAAGCCTGTTTTTCCTGTCCAAAATAGAACTATGAGAAGGAAGAAAGCATTAAGCATCGGCACAAAGATGCTCAACAAATATGATCGTAGTCAAAGCAATCCAGAAAAGGCCTACCTTCGCCAAGCGATCCACGACCTTCTTTCGAGCGTGCGCTCACCCACTCTTAGCCCAAAAGTTATGGAGAAAAATCTTATTGATCAACTCAACCTAGTCTTGCTTGGAAGTGGCACTTCGTCGAGGTAAGGGAAATTCAAAGTTTCGACTCCCGAAAGCTTTGATATGGTTACAACCATTTGTCGCTCGAGAAGATAAAGCAACATTTCGGAACAAGTCGCCGCACCATAATCCCCAATCTTGCTCATGGTGTACGGCGGGAGCTTTAGTTCGCTATGCAACCACTCCACGAAGCTTGAGATATTGTCAGTAATTTTAAAGTCCTGGGCTTCGGCACCAAAACTCTCCGAGCCGGAACGATACTCGGTCGCCCAGGATATGCACCCCATTTATGGCAATAGGCTTCGTTCTTCTCCCGCAGTATCTTCAAGCTCGCCCTTCCCCTTCTTTAATTCCGCGATGAGGTTGGCATTAGCTTCCCGGAAGGATCTTACGCACATCGTGCGGAGTAACCATATCTTTCAATTCGGTGTAGCACTCCTCATAGCATTTCAAGCACAACTCCGAGTTCCTTCTTCAAAGCATCCTTGACGTCTGCTGCTTTGCGCATTAGTCCGCCAGCTGACGAGACTCTTGTTTCAATTTCTCGTTATGCTCCCGCAAACGCCAGTTCTCGTCCTCTAAAAGATTTTGCTTCTCAAGAGAGTTCTTGGCCTCCGCAGCCGCCCTCTCGAATCCTTTCTGACAAGCGATGATGCCCCTTGAAAGATAAGCGCGCACAGTCTTCATCAAATCATCAGCGCTTAAACCTTCCAAGGAGCGCTCAAAATCTGCAAAAAATTAGCAATCATACTATTCGTCCAGACCCCTTCGTACAGCTAACGTAGTGAAGGCACCAAGTCGAAATGCTTTGAATGAAGTAATCGAGCGTTGCCCCATTTCATACCGGGTTCTCCCTAGCGCTGGATGCAAGGCTTGTCCCTGGATGTGGAAGGGTTTGCTTCGAGGTGAAAAGCCCCTTTCTCCTTATCCTTGGCGCTCAAGATGACTAGAGTCTTGGCCGCTAAAATCAACACGAAAACGAAAGACATCGGCAAATGGTCACATGGTTTATAGGAGGGACACGAAAAACTATTTACGAGTAAGAGTATCGTACGGCGTCTTCAAGCTAAAGAACATTGGATGTCATCGCCAGCTCCGGTGTAATTTCATCGGCAGCTTTCGCCGCAGCCGAGTGAAGATCATCTCACACTGGCGGTGGCGAACGAGACGCATGTGCCCCGTATTCTCCAACTTCCGGAGCATCCAGGTCGATTGGGTCCTGGATTTTCGCACCCGCGCCTTCGCCCAGATTCACCACAGCACCCTCTGGATCGCTTTGGGGCTGCGGAGGGGGAGCATCCGAATCCTTCACTGCCAGAGTAACGTCGTCATCGATGTAACACAGATCCTCGGACTCATCCACGACGTCTACAAGGCCGGCCACACGCTCCTTCGGGGCTGCCTCGGCCATGGCAATTTCTTTTTGAATCATCTCTGCCTGTCGATGACGGCTCCTCCATCAATTTCCGCGCTGACCCCTTCGAGGGATAATTAGTGCAAGGTTGGATCTGAGGAGTCGACATGATGTCAACGTCCTCATCAGTCTCTGCGACTGGGTTAGCCCGCGCCCTTTTCCCAGAGGGCTCGTCCTTGTCGGGCCCCTTTTCCTTGATCGTAACACGTCTCCCCCTCTCTGTAGCTTCTGAAGGCCTCTTCTTCAAAGCCATTCTCTTATCTGCATCATCAGCAGGGGAGGGGTCGTGAACTTTCTTCTTTTCTCTCTCAGCCGCGGCCACTTTCGCCGCCTCAGCCTTGCGACGAGCCAGGGTCTCATTAACTTTCAGTAACTTTGAAGATTTTTCCGCAAGCGGAGGCAAGGTAGCTTTAGCAGCATCCGCCTTTCGCTTGGCCAAAATGTCTTGGGCTTTAGTGCTTTTCACAACATTATCCATGGTTACAGCAGTCTTACTCGACTTACTCTTCCGAGAGGTTTCGACAGGCTCAGATCCAGTATTGCCCGGCGGCTGCATCTTCTTGCTGGCTGTCGAGGGCACCGGGCGAGGAGAATAGGTGACACCCATGTAACATCCCGGATTTTCCCGGAATGTTATTGTTTGCAAAAATGTGAATTTCAAAATTTTTGTTTGAATTTGAGTGCTTACCTAAATTATAAGGATGTCTTCTTTTGATCCTTCCCTAAAATCCTAGATTTATTTTGCGCAAAATAATAAAATTTAGGAACTATAAAATGCAAGTGTGAAAACTTTGGAGTTTAGTGGTTCTTATTTGGAGTTTATTTGAGTGTGATTCAAATTTGAATCCTACATTTAAATTTGAATTGTGATTGCTTAAGGATGATAGTATTTAGGAAAAACCTCTATCCCTGTTGGGCCATGACCCACCTGCTGAAGTTCGCCGGCACACCCCCAGCTTTCACCGCCGGTCTGCCCAGCCGGTCGGAATTCCCCTTTTGGCCCACTGAAGCCCACCTCCCACCTACCTCTTCCTTGAGTCACCGCCAGGTGGGTCCCACGAGTCAGTCGGCGCCCCTGTAGTCTTTTCTTCTTCCTCGGGCCGCACGCTCCCCCCACGCCGGCGGCCGGTGCGCTCCGCACCGAGCTCGCCCCGCCCCCCTGGATGAGCGCGCGTGCCCTTGGGCGCGGACGCCAAGGTTTACCGCCCAGTCCATCCCTGCGCGAAAACCCTAGCGCCGCCCTATACATCGAAACCCCATCCTCATCTCCACGTGCCTCGCCGCCCATGAGGATTTTCCCCCCCGGTTTTGCCGCCACCGAGAGAAGGGAGGAAGGAGGGGGAAGAAGGATGGGAGGAAGAGGGGGACGCCGGTGGAGGAACCGAAGCCGCCCGCTCGCTGCCGGCACGGGGAGCCCTCGTCCGGGGAGCCGCCGGGCGCGCGTCGAGTGGAGGAGGGAGGCATAGGAGGCGAGGGGGCCCGGACCTCGACGCCGGGGCCGGGAGCATCGCCTCGCCGTGCCACGCCACCAAGGCTGGCGCCTTTCTTCGACCACGACGGGGCCTTCCACCTCGTTCTCTGCCCGCTCGATGAAATGCTTGGACGTCGGCTGCGGTGCTAGACGACCAGCAGGTGTGCGCGACGCCAAGACCGCTACACCGACACGCCCGGACGCGAAGCCCGGTGAGCCGTTGCCGCTACCTACTGCTCGGCCACACCTTCGTCACCGCCGTCCTGCGCATCATCGCCGACGAGCCCGCTCGCCCTCCTCACCGACGCATGCATGTCGGCCGGTGGCCCCCGCAGGGGTGAGGCCGGCCTTCCTTGCTCCTCGGTTGAGGCCCGGCCTTCGAGCGGTGGGCGGGACGAGCTCGGTGTGCTCGTCGGGCCTTCGGTGCCCCCTTGTTGGACCGCTCCCGCTTCGCGCCACCGCGCGGACCGTCGTCGCTTGAGAGTCGGCCATCGGCCGGCCGGTCGCTTTGCGGTGCGCGCCTTCCTCAACGTGCGCGCTCCCTTGCTTGCTCGCCCGAGTCCTTTTCCTTTCCGTTCCGGTCTTTGTGTTCCGTCGAGCTTTGGCTCGCCGCCGCGTTTCGCTACGGCAAACGCACGAACCCGTGCACGCACACACATCCACGCGCTCGCACGTGTGATACCTCGCCGGCGGTGGGCACCTCCGCCGTGTTGTTGCGTTTTCCTTTGTTTTCCCTTGTCTTGCGCCGATACCTTGCCTCGCGGCCAAACCACCGCGACTGGGCAAGGCGTTCCCGACCATGCTCCTCGTTTGCAAGATGGCGTCCCCCACGCGCCGTCGTGCTAGCCGGGAGCTTCGCCTCACGGCCGAGGTGCACGCGCGTGTGCTCGATCAAGCGTCGCCTTTGTGCACCTTTCTAGAGCACGGAGAACACGTCAGCGTGACCGCGCCGTCCCGAGCCTACCTTCTCCGCCTGGGCGTGCGAGCGCCGGACCACCCTCGCACAAGCGCGCGGTTCCTTGGAGGCCGGCCACCCCAACTTTGACGCCGGCACCTTTCTGTTCCACCGCCACCGGCCTCTCCTTGCCTCTGCTCTCTTCCCTTTGGTTTTCCCCCGTCGCAAGATCCAAAGTGTAGCGACAACCGCTTTGCTCCCTCTCCGGGTTGGCAAGCAAACAACGGACTTCTTGCTACGATCTTGCATCGCAAGGACTAGCAACTTCTTGCTTTCCTATCTTCCGCGATTCTCGCAAGAACCGGTAGTAGGAGGCTGAATTCCAAGCAAAGCACCGGCAATCCTTCTCTCGTTTCTCCATATCCCAAGTAACAAGCCAGCGATTCCTTTTTCTTCTTCCACTAAAGCCGCACAGCAGCCACGACCCCTCTCAATCCTCTCTCCTCTGCTCCTCCCTTAAAGCAAGCATCAGCTACAGCTGCAAGTACAAGAGGGTGCACCAGCAAGCCGCCACCACTCTTCTCTCTCGGCTGTTCTCTGTTCATCGAAGCAGCAAGCTGCTTCTCTGCGCTTCGATCCCTCCCTCCGTTATTTCTTTCTTCCACTCGAGGCAAGCCACTTTAGGTGAGCTCCTTTCTCTCCCACACAAGATGCAAAGTAGCCGGCAACCATCTTTCTCTCACGCAAGCCAAAGCAAATCAAAGCGGCAAGCTTTCTAATTGCGCCCAAACCACGACCCGGCGGCAATTCCCCACCGGCGGTCGCCTCTCTCGAATTTCCTTTTCTTCCCCACCGCGACAAGCAAGTCTTGTGATCTTGCTCCTCTCCAATTTCAGCGGCCACACCCTTCGATCCTTCTCCACATCGATGCGGTAGAGCAGCACCGCCACTTCTTTTCTTTTCCCCACCGAAACGGCACCACCTGCCCTTTCTCCTTCAACGAGCAAGGGCTAGCGAGATCCCTATCTCTTTTCTTTCTTCCACCAGAAGCAAGCGAGACCTTCGACCATCGTCCCCTTCTTGCCTTTCCAATCGTTACGCAGCAAAGCGGCAAGCGAAGGCTACGAGAACCAACCCACTGCAATCACTCATCTCTCTCTCTCCTCTCCCGGATCGGCTAGCGGCAACTTGATATCTCTCCGAATTCTTCCATCGATGCGGCGAACAAGCGGTAACCCTGCTATTTTATTTCCCCCACCGAACAACACCACCCTTTCCTTCTCCAGCCGAGCGACGAAGAGCGGCGCGGCAATATCCTTTCTTTTCCCCAATCAAGTCAATCAGCTAGCGGCAGCCTGAACTTTTCCCTCCTCTTCCATGGCGAGCCTAACTAGATGGGAGTTCATCTTCCTCACGATGCCGCCGCCAACACGGCCCGGTCGCATCTCTCCTCTCTCCTTTTCCAAAACGACCAACAACAACCTCTCTCTCTCTCTCATTTCTCCAAATAAAATCTTCGGCCAACCTACCTCTTCTTCTCTCACAGAGCAAGAACAACCACCAACACGCGTCTCGAATTATGTCTCTTTGCAAGAACCGGCGGCTTGACCCCAATCCCTTCTCTAAAAATATAAAATCAGCCGGCGTGCGGATCTCCACGATTTCTTGTGTCGGCCCCTTGGTGTGCAAGCTACCACCGGCGATTTTTGTTCTCCTCTAATCAAAGCACGCGGATCGGCAAGCTAGCGGCCCAACTTTTGATCAATACGCTCATGGCCAATCTTTTCCACACCATGAAGCTACGGCGGAACGGGGCTTGCAAGTGAGCCATCTAATGTTTTCTTCCTAGCCATATATGTTTGATAGTTTAACCGAGGATCCTTAATCTTTCTTTCGTGTGCATTGCTCGCTATCGAGCGGTGTGCCAAAGCTCTAATCCTGCTAAAATTTGGAGTGCTTCCTAGCTTGTGCTCGGGACACGGTCATGCATGCCTAGCGGCTACATGTTACGAACAAGGCCATGTCCGCTTGCTAGTCCTAGGTTGACCATGTGTTTTAAATCAGCTAGGTGCTAGTTCGGTTTGAAGCTCTAGCCGAACCTTTGCATACTTGTGAGGTCTCCTATCTACACCTACTCAACCCCTACTTTATTGCCGGCTCGTGTCCGGTCCACAAGCAATTAAGCGAGCGGCGTAAGCGTTGGAAGACATTGCACGTACTAATTAAATCATCCATGGATTTTAATCCTGGCTGCACCATGCGATGTTAGCATGTTCTGCCTTCCTGTAGCTAGTGAGCACCTCCTTAGGTGTTAATGCTACTAAACCATCGGCCATGCCACACTCCAGCCATGCAATTATCTTGGAGCGAGCTATCAGAAAAGCTACGACTATCCTGCTAGCTGTGTGTAGTCAGTCAAGCAAGCTGTAGCAGTCTTGTGCTATCTAACCTTAGCTTGCGTTGCTTGCTAGCAGCAACACTTGCCCCTTTTTCCGTCAAGCCTTAATCCTAGTTCCAAAAGCCTGCCATACCTATCGCCGCGGACGTGTCACAACTTCGCCGGGCACGGCGCGTGTGCTAACCAAGCGAATGACCATGTCACACTCCGGTCGGAGTTCGGCTTGAGCCAAGTACCTTCGCCGCACCACATCGCTTATAGCGAAACCATCTCGTTCAACCTTTCCCTAATCTTACCAAAGGGGCATATGGACTTACGGGTTAGGTCCCACTAACGTGTGAGACCTCTAGCCGTCCAACTTGGTTCCATCTAACCTACGGGGCCCACAGGATGACGTGTGGGGTCCGGATGACCTTCGACCTTTCCCTTTTTGATTTGGTCAACAAAGATCGTTGACTAGTCAACGAACCATGCAAACCTACCCAAAACCTAGCTTATGGTTCTCTAACTTGCTGACTTATATTTTCTGTGCTTTATCGCAATAAAATGAAATCATAAAATATTTCTTTATTTGAAAATCAATAATAAATTGTTTCTACCTTAGAAGAATATGAAATCTATTTCTGTATTCTTCTAAAATCATGAAGCACCCGTTAGACTAGCATTTGGAGTTTATTTGGTTCTTTATTGCTTCTTTTCGGAGTTATTTGCATCTAGACACCGTGTTTATTTATATTTGCGAATCTAGGAATTCTCGGAGCCGAGGAGTCAAGCCAGAAGATCGAGAACAACTACGGAAACTTCGACGACTACTTGCACACAAGTGTTCACGCCTGACTGATTCTGAAATACCTATTAGGCATTGCTATGTAGAATGCTAGTGCTTTACTTTAAATGCATGATGATGATGAACCTTGCACTGCCTTCTTTAAGTATCCTGTCCTTGATCGTCCTACTACTATATATGTATATAAACGTGTATATGCGCGAGAGCTTCGCGATGCATGTGTTTGGGATGGGAATAGTGGTTCTTGGCGTGAGTGGGGTAAAACCCGACGAGGAGAAGGCATTTTGGGTACTTTGGCGGGGGTGAGCTCAAAACAACCGATCTGGGATCGGGGACAGGGGTGCACTCCTCAGTGTACCCCTACTGTGATGGTTTTCGGAGCCTAGGTGTTGGGGTTTTACTTGCGGATGGAGGACATGAGCTCGCCCCGGTCTGAAACCGAGTGGATCAACTTGTCGATAGGACTTTCGTACACACCACCTCATCGAGTGTGGGGTTAGGGCCGAGTTGAGCTCGGCAAGTGCAGAACCATACCTGCTTAGGAAGGATAGAGGGTATCAGTGGGGGAGCGGTGGAGGTGAGACCACCCTCTCAGAGCGACTCCCGTGTGGCCACACGGGGGCATTTCATAGTTCGGTGCAATCCCCTTAGCGGGAGGGATCGTTTTGAGAGCCGGATGCGGGGATGGGACCGTAACTACCAAGAGTTCGCACGGTAGGGTGAGTTTGGTCGGTTCGCTACCAACCGGACGCCATCACGAGTTGGGTACAAGTGTACACGCTCTCCGAGTTTCGATCTATACGTATAGCCGCGTCCTCGGTCATGGACAAACCTTGAAGACATGTTCGTTCCTCATATTTTGGGATTTCTACCTCCCCACCGTAGTTGAGAGTGTGGTGAGCCGTGGTTGCAGTCGGTTAGAGGAGAGTTGCTCCCTCTACCTCGTCGATCCGATTGCAATCATTGAGGTGCGAGGAGAGGAAGTTCTCGCATTGACCCTAGATGGAGATAGAATGTGGATACGGGGCCACCGGGTCGCGGTGGTTCGAGCCGTGTTTGAGAGTATGGTTTGGGACTTATATGGAGATGATTTCTTTTATGCTTCACTGCTGCCGCATAGGAAACCTGAGCTTTTACCGTGACACTTTTCTTACCCTTTGGAAATAGGCCACTTAGAGCTGCATACAGTCGGTGACGTGAACCTATCCCGTTCCTTGGGGATAGTTTTGTGAGTGTGCAGGATTGGACTTGTCTTGAGAGTCCGAGTTCGGGGAATCCATGAAGGAAGGGTTGCGTTGCTTCACTCAAGGATGCCTGTGGTGAAGACTGAAGATGAAGACTTGAAGCCCTAGCTACCGCTACGCAGGATTTCTACTTGTCGCTTAGCCCAAGAGGCTTGTACTAAATTCGTATCTTGAGTTGTTTCGGATGTAAATATTATGATTTGTACTCTGATTTCGTTGTATGGAAATGATATTATTCTGTAATGAGTTCTGTACGTGATAGCTTACCGATCCAGGGACTATCACAATGGTACAGGGAGTCGGGTTTTCCTCACCAAAAACCCGGGTTGTTACAACCCATCTCGTTAAGAACACGGTTAACCCGGCCCTGATGCTTCAAAATCCTTTGGGCACATTCCCACTATTTGTGGGTGAAATTTCCAATCATCTGAACAACTTTCCTTTCAACCTCAGCTACGACCTCTTCGTCGGTTTTATCTGCGAGGTTGTTTAACATTGAATATGGGGCTTCGCACATCTTGATCCGGCCGGGCAGCCATTGCATCTTAAATGCCCATGATCCCCATCGGGGGCGGCACGGCCGGATATCGGCGGCCACAAACTTCTCGAGGGCGTCCGCGCGCGTAATCACGCGAGTCGCCTGTAAAATGCACTTGTCTTTGGCGATGAGCGGCTAGCCTTCGTCGGCTCCCGGCGACTCGACCTCCAAATCGACCATACGACTTGCCAAGTCAAATGTCGTCACTTCTTCTGTTTCGAGTTTCGCCCCACCACCGCGATAGGGGCATAAAACCGGTAGGAGGTCCACCGGTTGGCCCACTTGTTTTTGTATGCTGGGACTAATTCCACCGGAGCTTGATTCTTGCCAGGATGACGCGTCTGAAAGGTACAACAGCCATACTGAGCCTCTTTTTCTTCGTCGTCAACAGTTATAAGCTTCCTCGCCCAATGGATCTCAAAGTGGTGAACGAAAGTCTCCACATCATTGTCGCCGGCAAAAGTCCGACATGCCCACAGAAATTTCAGCACTTGCGGAATGGAATTGGGCGTTAGCCGGGTGGATACGAATGCTGTAAGCCGCCAAGATATCCGCAAACTTCTTGGACAACGGCAATCGAAGCCTCGCGGTAAAGAAATCCCGAAAGACCACACTCTCATTCTTCCGAGGCTTCGGTGTGGTTTCCTTCCCAGGTAACCGACAGGTTCCGGGCTCAAAGCCCCTTCCAAACCACGAGCGCATCCAAATCTGCTTGAGTCATTAAAGACCGGCCAATATAACAGGTCCGAGCTTTCGCTAAGTCATGGAGATCAGCCTTCACCCCAGCCAGATTCTCCTCAGACCCTTCTGCAGCTTCTTCAACAGCTGCATCAGCATCCTCTCCTATCTCGCCCTCCTCCACGTCGGCAGCACGTTTTCCAGCATCTGTGTCGCTCAGCATTATTTCGACATAACTCCCACCACCTGAACTGCTATTTTCATCACTACTAGAGGTGGACGAAGTACTGCCACTCTCGCGAGAGGCGGCCGGACCAATCCAAGCCAGAGATCTTACCAAACTCCGAGATAGACGACGAGGTGGAAGATGTTGCGATGGCCTCCGTAGCTTCCGGAGGCGCCGCTTGCTTCCCACGATTCGACGATGACCCTTCGTCCTCCATGGCTATATTAGGGTGCCTGACGCGAGCTGTATAAATCTCTTAGAAAGATGGACTCCAGCGCGTAGCACCGGAAGCTAAAAAATGAAAATGTGTATTCAAGCCAGAAGGAAAACTAATCTCTCGAGTCGACCGGGGCTTCCGCTGGAGCGACTCGCGGGAGGCAAAGGCAAGAGCAACAGGCGAAAAATCACAAGAGAGAAGTGGGGACGGTAATGGCAGCGGGCTCGCGGCGGGACCCCCATCTATTTATAGGGGGTAAATCGCAACGGTCAAAAATTTTGAACCTAACGGTAAAACGCAGCTCCTCGAGGGCATTTGGGGTATTTCAAGCGAGGCCCTCGGGAACCGACGCCCAGGAAGACGTTTCGGCGCTCGGGTTTGCATCGAGGCAAACGCTTCGCCATCGAGGGGCTTCTGTTGGGGGATTCGGAATCAAGCCTTTCGTATACCAAAAATAAAAGATTGTCTTTAGTTGCCCAAGTTTCTATGCGAAAGGCACAGCAGCGAAACCCTAGGAGCCCTTGAATCCTTTTCTGTCTTTCAAAATTCATCTTTTGACCAGTACCCTTCGTCGCCAGCGGAGCTGCCAAATGAGCTCATAATAACCCAGGGCGTTAGGGTCTCAGTCAGGCTGATTGATTTCTTCCGTGACGAAACCCCGGGGAGCGAATCTTGCTCACCCGGTAGTCTCGGCACGGGATTCGCTCGGGGGTTTCGTCGTTCTTAACATCTAACGATTTCAAGTTTGAATGTGATTCCATGTTTCGGGTGACGAAAGGTGCCGGGAGAAAAGAGGAATCTCCAAAAGATCGAAGGTTTTCTCCCGACAGGCACACGTGATGAGAACAAGAAAGGCGCCGCGATTTGCGGCGTGACATCATAAAGCGCCGATTACGTGGAGACCTAATTGGAGATTTCCCAGTAATAGCTTAGCACATTCTATTTTGATCCGTTTTACACAAGGGTGTTCTCGGAATGTAAAAAGTCTGTTCGCCTCCCTATAAAAGGGGGCGAACGACACTTGTAAAGGGGATCATCTTTTAAGAAATCTACTGTTGGGCAAAGAGCTTTTTGGTTGTCCTTCGTTTCGTTTCGCATTCTGGTTTTGGTTCTTGAGCTTTTGTAGTCTTTCATTGTCGGTGCACGGTTGCTTCGGCTATCGACACAACAAGTGGTTCCCCCGTAATTAGGACACCGCCATGGTTGTCCCTGACAGTAGCCCCCGATCTTTTGTAGAGATATCCACAAGGGACCCGCAAAGGCTAGAGTTTCTGTTAGAATCTTCTTCCCTCCTTGGTGCCGTGACATTCCGTAGGGGCACGCCAGCGCACCTACGGGTGTAGCCCTCAAAGTCTTGGAGGAGTGCGCGCACTCGTGCAAGGTTTCTTGACGCCGAGCTACCAGCCTGTGAGGCATTTGTTTCAGTCGGCCTCGACAACATTTCTGCAGGCCTCGGTGATCTTACGCGTACAGGTTGGCATTGGCCTCTGAGATGTTTGCTCGCTGCTCTCGGGGAAAAACGAGATTGGGCGCATCTAGGAGGTGTAGCCGTGCGATGAGCCCCCGAGCCTAGGCCCACTCAGGGCGATCAGGGCGAGCTCTTTGACTTGTCCACATGCCCCTCGCTGCCCCTTTGTAGGGTGGAGGGGTGAGGTGTCACGACTAACATCGACCGGGTCGCGAACCATGGATCCCTCGTTGAGCTGCTAACGGGTAGTTCAAGTGGACGTCCGTGCCCCATTCGATAAGGGTCAGCTCGTGGTCTGGAGACACGTCCATAAGAGTGCTTTACGTGGGTATGCTAGGTAGGGCTCGGCTCCGTTCGATTGGGACCGAGGGCGCGGAAGCTCTCCCTCGATGGGATCCCTCCACTAGCTGCCCTCGTTGGCCTTGAACACGAACTATGGGGCGCCCTCAAACTTTGTGAGTTTGAGGACCAGCTCGAATGTGCGCGCCCTGGTTGTCCCTGACTCTGTCAACCTGAGGCACCTGTTCGAACCCGCCGGGGGTCAGGCTTCATACCTCTGATTAGTAGGGCCTCTGCGGGGCGGCATCGAGGTGCCCCCGTCTTGGTTGACCCGTGGCGCTCGCCGGACCACTGTCGAGTCGAGCCTCGAGCCACTGATCAGTACGACTTCAAATCGAGGGGCATCTGCGGTGCCCACTTGTTCCCTCGGTGGGCAGGGCTTCGAACCGCTGATCAGTAAATCCTCGTTCGAGGGGCATTTGCGGTGCCCACTGTTCCCTCGGCGGGCACGGCTTCAAACCGCTAATCAGTAAAAACCGTGTGGGTCCGGTCCTTCTGGACCCTTGAGTCCGTTCCCATGGTGGTGAGTCAGTGAGCCGTGAAGTCGCGGCTCTACCCGTTTTAGATCAGGGTATTGATCGTCCCACTAGGGGTCAGTTCTCGAGCTCTCGGCTTTGGTTTTGTGAGGAGGTCATCCTTATCCGAGAAGGAACCCCATCATTAAGGGTTGCGATCGTGGTCGTGGGCCGTGTAGAGCGGGCATGCCTTTTTAGGCGGTGCTATGTGGGTGTCGTGGGCGACGTGGGAAGGTGATGGGACGGGGCACCGCGTCCATTGGAGTTCTTGTACCGTAATCATAGCGTGCACATGGTCATTTTGGCGCGGCAGGGCCCATTCGGCAGCAACGCGGGGCGCCGGCCTCACTAACTGCCGCCACACACGGAGTTCTCGGGGCTGTCGCCCCTTCAGATCTTATAAATTACGAGGGGGCAGGAGGGAGGCTTCCTTCCCTCTTCCACTCACACAGATCCCCCGCACTTCATCTCCTTCCTCATTGCGCATCCCGCCGCTTTGAGTCCGTCTGTGATTTCCTTGCCTCCGTCGCCGCCTTTGCTCCCCATCCTCTTCCTCCATGGCTCCGATTCGGGTGTCGGAACCTTTCATGTGGCCCCAGTTGACAGCGGACCGGCTGTAACTAGAAGCATTGGTGCTTGGCAGGCAGCTGGCGCCGGCCGACGACGGCCCAAACCCGGCGTGGATGGTCCTGCCAGCGTTGGACAGGGAGCCTAACCCTCCGCCAAGTTACGTCGTCAGCTTCATCCGCCTTCACGAGCGCGGCTTCAACACCCTCGTGAGTAGGTTCATGTGGGGGTTGTGCCTCCACTATGGGGTGGAGCTTCATAATTTCTCCCTCAACACCATATCGCAGGTGGCCTCCTTCGTCACCATCTACGAGGGATTCTTGGGG
This sequence comes from Cenchrus americanus, assembly GCA_947561735.1. Taxonomy (NCBI): domain Eukaryota; kingdom Viridiplantae; phylum Streptophyta; class Magnoliopsida; order Poales; family Poaceae; genus Cenchrus; species Cenchrus americanus. Next base: position 82,996,973 of record OX387239.1, on the reverse strand, counting down.
ATTCCGGTGAATTGGGACATGTGGGTCCACCTCTTCCGCGGTGAGCTTCACACTCGCCACGGGCAAGAGGGGGCGCGTCGAGCGGTTCGCGCCGGCGGCCTCACGCTCGCATTGCGCGACACCCGCAAGGAGGCGTACCTGTCGTGCACGATGACGTCCAACAACACCGGCCGGGAGAAGGGATGGTTCTACCTCCACAATGACGGCCCCGGTCTCCCGCCGTACACCGGGAAGGTGCTGAGGGATAAGCCCGACGCGTGGGTGTACGGGGTGTAACCTCCTGCGAGGTAGAGGAGGATCAAGCCTCTCACGAACACCCTGTGTCAGTTGGCGGATTCCGGGCTGGTGGTGGCGTCCGTCATCGCCAACTTCCACCGGCGGCGAATCATCTCCCGCATGGAGAGGGAGCTTCGCATCTACGAGATGAGCGATGCGGCCAACCCCGTGTCGTTGGCGCGTTCGCGGCTACTAGAGGAGCCGCTCGCCCCGAGATATGCGGCCACCCGGGCAAGCGCGCCATTAATCCCAAGGCGGTGCAGCATAGTTGAAAGGACCTTGTGATGCCTAAAGGGGGGTGAATAGGATCACTTCAAATTTCGAAACAAATGCGGCGGTTAAAAGATCCGTTGGTACTACCGACGTGGTGCCGGAACTACGACGGGGTCGGTACTTCCGATACCGAGGTTGGTACTACCGACAGTAGAGATGACTAAAACGAAATTTGAATTCGAAGCGGCGATTCTAGCAATTCTATTTGAATCAAAGTATTAGTTTAGAGGCTAAGAACCACGAAACCGTAGAGATGAGTTGGAATGCAACCAATTTAGAGATCGGGCTAAAACAAGTTCTAGGGTTAGTGAGAGACATAGAATTCAAGCAAGCAAATGGAGACACGAAGATTTAATCCGAAGTTCACACCCACAAAGGATGCTACGTCTCCGTTGAGGATCCCACAAAGGGAGGGCTATCACCAAGAGCCTCTTTTCCTCTTCCAACCCCACAAAGGAAGATTGGTGCTCCCTAAGAATTCTCCACCAAGGAGAGGGTAATACAAACGATCCTGGGTGCACCGCACAAAGAGGGCACTCAACGGGCGACGCCTAACTGTCTAGAAGCAAGCTTCAAGAGTAACAAATGCGAATCAAGAACCCGGAGATGCTTCAAGTGCTCTTGAGATGGGGAGAATCAACGGGGCTCTCAAAGCTTCTCTAATCCTCACTAGAAATCACTTCTCCACTCAAGCTCTAGCTCAAAGAAACCAAGGATTGGATCTAGAGGAGAGGGGAGAGGTGGAGTGAATGCTCAAGTGAGTGTTTGTCTCATGGTTGGTCAGCAATGAGTGAGGAGGGAGAAGGGGGTTTTTAAACTTCAGCTCAAAAACTAGTTGTTACTGTGTTGAGTCGGGTATCTTCGGTACTTCCGACACGGTGTCGGTACTACAAAGGGGTTTCCCAGAAACCTAACAGTGAAGCCATATCGGTAGTTCCAACACTGGGTCGGTACTATCGAGTCGCTGGCTAAAACCTGCCAGAGAAGGCTTATCGGTAGTTCCGACCCTGGGTCGGTACTACCGAGCCCCTGGCAAAAACTCTCCAGAGAGGGCTTATCGGAAGTACCGACCCGACGTCGATACTACCGACAAAGGCTGAGAGGTCAAGATAAGATTAGCAAAAGTGCACGTGTCAAATCTAAACTCCTCTCACTCACTTGGGTCATCTCCTAGAGCACTTTTAGCATCTCTTGGTTGTCAATTCGCACCCCCCTTTATAGTATGGTGTTTCCTATACTCAAATTTGAAATCAAAATAGAATTAAGCCTTGATTCGAGATGAAAACATCGACTTGGAGTTGGGGCCTTATTTTGGTCAAAACCATGCGTTTCTTTCATTTAAGTCTTGCACACATCTTGATCAAGCACTAAATACCACAAATTGTATTTGTCACTATCACCAAAACAATTAGGGGCCAAGATGCACTTTCAATAGCGACGACGGCCTACGGTCGTTCGTGATGCTCCCCGACACCAGTCAGGTGAGCGCAATATCCTTTTGCCCGTTGATTCCTCTCATGCACGTTTGTTCTAACTATCATTGCTTGGCGGCAGACGGTCGGTGTCAATGTCGCCAGATCGGGCCCGCCGACGCCTCGGTCGTGAGCCGTCGGCCGCGCGCGCGGTAGTGGGAGCGGGACCGGGCGAGCCGCGTGAAGGAGAGGAAAATCCGGAGGTAGGAGTGCCTCGACCGAAGCACAATGAGGACTACGGTTGCACAAGCGGCGGGGTCTTTCTCCTCCGCCGGTGCTGGTGAACTCGTCCTCAGATGAGGAGGAGAGCGAGAGGCAGAGGACCACCTCCGACAGGTGGGAACCCGCGGCGCTCCCTTCTCCAGGGGTCGAGGGGGTCGTTACGGAATCGACCCTCAAGGCGGGTGCGGAGCCGCCTGTCGCCGGATCGTCGACAGAGGCACTCGTAGGCGCTGCGGAGCCCCCCCCCCCCGAGCCTTCGAGAAAACGCAAGCGGGGCTTCTCCAGCTTGAAGTGAGTAACATTCCTCTCTGCGCGCTTTCAATTTTGTAACATAGCCACTCATTCCTTGCCCTTCTTCCTCATCGTTAGGGCGTCGCCGGGCGTCCCCGCCCTCGCGCCTGTCAAGGCGCTCAAGCTGAGGATGTCGCTGGTGACGGGGCGCCGCTCGGAGAAGGCGCCGCGGGGGTAGCAAGCATGGCGGCGGACGAGCTGTCGCACGCCACGACCGCGGCCGCAAGGCAACAATAGCAGGAGGAGGTGGCAGTGGCGGCTGCACAGGCATCGGCTACACGCGATCCCCATCAAGGGCACAGGTGGGCTCGCGCGGAGAGCCACGACGCCAGGGGTCGCGAGACGGTCGAGACCCCTGCTGGTGGCGATTCCGCCCCCAGGAGGGGCTGATCGAGGGGGTGGTTGGGTCAGCCTCTGGGCCCGCGCCTGGGGTGCTGGTGGTGCGGTCTGATGGCTGCGTGATGTCACAGCGGCCGGCGCACGATGCCGAGGCATCGACATCCCGTGTTGCGCTTCAGGCGCCTGACGCCGTCGCGCCGCAATGGGAACAAGGGCTACGTCGTCTCGGGATGCCGCAGGGCCTTCTCGAGGAGGCCAGGACCGAGAAGGCATTGTGGGAGGACTTTCATGCCCATGGCGCCTCTCTCAACGCCGCCTTGACCGAGGCGCTCCGGTTCCATGGAGGTAGGTCACTCCAAAGTTTTCAGGTGAGGATCTTCGTTTGATTGATGCTTGGTTTCCCGTCTCCTCTTGATCGAACTTCCTTTGTCCTAATTCTTTCCTCTGCCCTCTCATTGCTATCCGCAGGAGCTGCAGGGCCAAGCAAGCGAAAAGTTCAATCGCCTCACCGAGTTGAGCTCAGACCTCGAATGGTAACGGGGACAGTATGAGTCTCTGGATGCCCTAGTGGAGGCCCTGCGGCCGGACAATGGCTGGCTGGTGTACAATCTGATGGCTGCGGAGGACACCCTCACCGACCAACGCACCCTGGTAGCCGAAGCGGCCAAGGAGGTGGACAAGGTGATGGCCGCGCTTCAGGAGAAAGAGAGGGCAGCGGCGACCGGCGAACGGCGAGCTGCAGTAGGCACGCGACGCCTTGTCTGAGGCGCAGACCACATTGGTGCGGGGGAGGAGAGGCGCCTTGGCCGAGGCGCAGACTCAGCTCCAGTAGAACCGCACCACCCTCGAGGGGACGCGGTCTTGGCAGACTCAGGCGGAGCTGAAGGCTCGGGAAGTCGAAAAGCTGAGCGTTGCCCTGTAGGAGAAGGCCACATCGCTTTCTGCCATGGAGGAGCAGCTCTGCCAGGAGCATAGCGCGCGTGCGCAGGCGAAAACCCAGCTCCAGTAGGAGCGGGTCACACTTGTGGATGCTCGATCCTCCGGTCCGGTGTGAGCGCTCAACGCGGGGAGGAGGTGCGGGGGCCGGCTCCGGCAAGAGCGCACCACGCGGCGGAGGTCGAGGCTTCACTCCAACTCCGGGAGTCGGAGGTCGAGCGGCTCATCGGGAGGGCGGGTGCGGGGAGAGCGTGGCCTTCGAGGACACCGAGGGTCGCCCGGCGAGGAGAAGGATGCCTCGATCCTGTAGCTGCAGCAGGAGGCCGAAACCATGCGTGCGGACCTCGAGAAGGAGAAGAAGTGGGTCGAGGGTAAGTTATCGCCCCTGGGCTCTTTGTTTGTTGAATGATTTCACCGAGATTCGCTCTCGACTAATCTCCTTCTCCATCCAGGTCTACGGGCAGCTCTCGGGGTGTCAGCGACGTAGGCAGAGGCGCTCCAGACGGCCTACAACTCCTCGCAGTAGGATGCGGGAACCTCGGAGCGAGGGCGGCGCTCGAGGTGTGCCAGAGCATCGACGGGGGTGCCAGTCAGGCAGGGAGCTCCGTGGCGAGTCGCCTCCGGGCTTTGGGCAGCCATGTCGCCGAACGCATGAGAGGCGCGCTCCACCCCGGAATCCAGAAGACCCTTGGCGTGGTGCAGTCGCACTACCTCATCAACCTTTCGGCGCTATCCACAGCCTACATCGTTGCGGACGATCTCGATGACGACGGGGCACAGGCGGTGGTGGGCTGTCTAGACGCTCTCACTGCTCCTACCGCCGCCGCTCTTGCTGACGACTTCGAGGAGGTCCTCTTCCCAAACGCTCCCCCCGCCAGATCCCTTGAGCCCTGAAAGCGGTCGGGCGCTCGACCGTTAGATCGTAGTTAGGATTCGAGTCGTGTGGCTTATGTAATAAGATAATTTGCCTTAAGAACTTGTATATTAAGCGGCTGTTTCTTTTGTTTTGTTTTTGTTGTTCCATGCCTTTCCCGTCGCTTAGGCAAATTTTCGGCCGGGATTGATTGTTTTCACGAGCGGCCCGTAGGTAAATTGGTGAGGGGAAGGAGCGTATCTGCTAGAGGTGTAGGGCGTCCTTGGCTCACCCGTCTCTCGCCCTTTGGTTGCTCGTGCCACCTCCTCTTCTCGCCGAGATCCCGGGTTGGGACGTACTTAACATTTTTTTTCAAAGTGAAAGTTTTGCGAAAAAATGGGACCGTTCAGGGGGGTGCCCCCCGTAGTAGCCCCCTGTGACAACCCCATTCGAGATAATTCCGTACTATCACCTAAACCACTCCATTTGGTCATTAAGCGATAATAAAGAATCATCCCGTTGAGTGTTGTCGGGTTTACACCTGGTAAATCACTTGAAATCACAGAGAGGATCGAACGTATGCATTAAAACTCCCACGAAGGAGAGTCCAGAGTGCCTTACAAATTAATACCAATCTCCCCTTAGGGTCAATTATCACAAACCATGTTTATTGACATGAAGGTAAATGGTTCAGGGTTTCATTAAAACAGCGGAAGTACTAATAGCGATATGATACGACATCACAGAGGATCATCCGTGATGCCATCACTCGGTGTCATCATCTACCCATTCCAGCTCCCAGCCAGGTGGAATCTCACCAGGCCAAACAACTTCACCTGAAAGCAGCAATTATAGCAAGGCTGGGTGTACTAATACTCAGCAAGACTTACCTGACAAAAGTTACCTCTAGACATGTAGGGCTTTTGGCTAGTGGGTTTGTTTTGACAAAAAGCAACTAGGATCATGGATCCTTACTTTCAATATTTTAGCTCAAATTCTAGTAGAATTACCATTACTATAATGAGCAACTAATGCAAACAAAATTTGTACAACACAATTAATTCACGCAAGAGATTTCACATAGTTCCATCATTAAGGGATATCATGGCCAGTTGATTAAGCAGTCTTGGATAACGGTGAGAGGCCGACAATTGATTGATTCAAAACCTTGCAAGGTAGACCTCAACACACGGAGCGGTGCCCCAACAGAGCCGACGCCGACCAAACGGTTCCCAAAAATCCTCGGGTTGGGATAATAGCTTACAGTCCCGGGTACAAGGCCATCTGGCATGCCCCACCTAGTACACCCAGCCTCAAAAAAGTACCCTCCTCCCGGTTGCAAGCCGGGCAGGAGACGAATCGAGAGTAGTAGTAGTAAAATCCCGTGCCGTCTCATTAAGGTACTAGGTTTACCGGCCCATTACATAATCAATCCATTTATAAATATGGTGATTCCAAAAAGGAGATCCTATTCTTGCGAGTGACGAACATCACTCGACTTGTACCGGATCCTTAGAGCATATCAACTAGCAACCTAACATGCTAGTAAAAGATCATAGGTAGTTAGGAATCATGCAACTAGGGTTTCAATCAACTCTCGAACGTAAATGCACATAAATAACAAAGATAGTTGCATAATTTAAATAAAACATGGGTTAATGATAAACCGGGGCTTGCCTTCGTTGGCACAAGTAGTTACACAAACTTCCGGACCTTGGTCCGGGTCTTGCTCTACGGTGATGTAGTGCACGTCTCCTCCTGCTCCCTCGTACTCGTCAGCGGGCACGAGCGTGTAGCTACCGTCGAGAACTTCTACACGGAGGATGCAAATGCAAGACTTACTTGGCGAATTGATTTAATTAATTACAAAACAACACATGACAACCATGCGGTGCATGGTTGACCACATTCACCTAGATAATAATGCATTCAACATACTATTCCTATAAAGGAACAACATGCGGTGCTTTATTATCCACTCTTCTTGATAGTGACTGTGTACATATATATACAAGTAAATTAATTTAATTACCACAACTAGCCAGGGGTTGGTTATAAACTTGTTAGCAAGTTTCACAACACAAACACAAGGTCCTTAGGTGCGATTTGTGATTTTCCAATTAATTTCAATATTAAACCTACAAGGGTTCCTTCACTTTAATTCAACAAAAAGGCCTTGTAAACAAGCCAACTAACACCCACTGGTCTCTCTGGCCAGGAACACTTCATTAGGACAGCAAGCAACCAAAATGGAGCTTTTGAAACAAACTATATGAATAATAGCATTTCTAGCTAGCACAAATAGGATAAATGCACACAAAAATAAATATAACATACCCGGAGCCAAACTTTCTCCTACACACTCTCCGGTCTAAAACAAGCCTAGGAAACCAACAAATACATCTACGATCATTATAGAATTTGATCTACACATTTATGATTAAAAACAAGCATCATTCGGGGACAAATATTTCTAGCAGTCCAAAAATCATGATTATTCGGTGAAGGTGTATTTGGACATTTCATGACTATTCCCGGATGTATAGCTCAAAAATCTATTTTCTTTTTGCTACAAAAATCATCTAGGCAAAAAGTCATAAATGCAAGATAAATCATAATAAAATATTCCTCTAGTAACTTTGTGCAAATTTTTGCACAGGACCTACACATGCTAGTACTCACAACATATCCAAAAATCAGCTCATGAACATGTATGGATTTTGCAGAACAACAGATCTAGGTAAAAGAGATTTCTATTTTTCATGTAAAAACTAAAGCTCTAAAGTATATACAAGCTTTGCAAAAGTTGTAGGTCTAGTCACAAAGAGTACAACAAAATTGGTTTTGCAATTTTTGGATTTTTCTACGATTTTATATGGATTTTACAAGCTGCAACTAAAACACTCAAAAGGTTTAAGAATCTTTTTGCAAGTAGGCCCCCAGAAGATTTGAAGATTCACAAGTATGCCCTTCGTTTGCGCAAAAGACACTGGAACTACCTGGGACCTTACAATGTGGCCCTCGGGGCTTGGGGGCGGAGCGGCTTCGGAAATCCCGGTGACCTCACCGGCGGGCTCAGCTGGGGAGCGGCTGGGGAGGCTCTAGGGGTTGCAGGGGCCCGGTTTGGGTGCTCACTTGCGGCGGAAACAACGCCGGTGGGCGGGCACGGCAGAGGTCGGCGGCGGCGGCCGCGGTTGTGGCGATGCCAGCGAAGATGAGGGTGGTGCTAGGCAACTTGTGCCGGTGGCTGCTCTAGGAAAACCTAGAGAAGAGATTCGTGGCTTTGGGTGGCGGTGATAGTGACCGGAGCAAGGAGTTCACCGAGGTGGCTCCTATGGCGGACGGTGGCGGCTCGGTCACGCGTGAAGGGGAGCGGCGACGGCCTTTTATACACGCGACTGTGGTGAGGAAACTTCGTGCGGGCCAAGGCAGCAACAGTTACAGTATGGGCACAATGTGGGTGCGACGATGTGTGGTGGCTAGGGGCGGCGACGTGCGGCGGCGAATGCCCAATGGCGCAAGACGGTGCGGCGCTCGGCGAGTGGAAAAGATCTGCGTGGCACCGACCACGGGCCCGTTCCGCGTCCCGCACAGGGATCCCCGCGTTGCACTCGGTCCATCGGACGCGGGCCGGCCTCGGCGTGCGGTACGGCGCGGTACGACGGTGGGCCGGCCGGCCGTGCGCGATGTCGCGCGTGCATGCGGTCCCAGCGCATTCCAGTGCCCCACAGTTTAAAGAAGCACTGTTCGATTGAGTTTTTCTCACGATTTTGAAACATAAGTGGACCAAGTGAATAATAGGAAAGTTGTTGATCTCTTGATCCCCTAAAACTTCTAGAAAGGGTGTATGGCCTTTTTCTCAACCAGTTTTGCACAAATGGCATGCCAGGTTGGCAGTTTTCTGGGCACCGATGAATAGTTCCTGGGGGCATTGACCGAGGTTTTTCACCTACTTAAGCTTTTAATCTCCAATGCCACTCAACATGAAAGTTGTATCCCATGAAAAACTACATAACTTTTGTATTGGGAGAATTTGAAGTGTTTTGGTGAAATTTGGAGAATGCGACAAAAGTTCCGAATGACATAGGAGGGTCAAAGGGGTTTCGGGGGTTTTGGGCTAGGGTTTTGACCAACTTGACCAAGGGTTGACAAATAAGAGTCATTAGGGGTTGTTGGTGATGTTTTCGAGGTGATGGCCTAGGTTGACCATCGTTTGACCAAAGTCAACTCGGATGAAAACCTAGGGCATCACACCCCCGAGGGGGACTTGGTTTTCGGAGAGAAAGCCGAGTCACCCTTGACTTTATTCGCAAACTGAAAATATATGCAGCCAACCAGGGCGTCAGATATGCACAAAATGACTTGGAACTTTTTTCTAAGGGTAGAAGCGACGTAGTTGTTGGATGTTCCAAGCGTTAGTGAGGACTTCACCTTGCTTGTTTGCTAGCTTGTACGTACCAGGCTTGAGCACCTCGACGATGATGTAGGGCCCTTCCCACGGTGGTGATAACTTGTGACGGCCTTGGTTATCTTGTCATAGCCTTATTACTAGGTCGCCCTCGCTGAAGTCTCGGCGCCGGATTTTCTGAGCTTGGTATCGCCGGAGTGCCTGTTGGTATCTCGCTGAGTGCATCATTGCCACGTCACGGGCTTCATCCACTTGGTTCAGCGAGTCTTCGCGAGCCTCCTGGTTCGAATTTTCCTCATAGGCCCTAAGCCTGGGCGATCCGTATTCCAAGTCAGTGGGGAGGACGGCCTCGGTGCCATAGACGAGAAAAAACTGCGTGAATCATGTGGCTCTGCTCGGGGTGGTCCTGAGGCTCCAAATGACCAACGGTAGCTCTTGGATCTATTTCTGGCCAGACTTGTTCAGTCTATCGAAGATCTTGGGCTTGAGGCCTTTTAAAATCATGCCATTTGCATGTTCCACCTGACCATTGCTCTGTGGGTGTGCGATGGCCGCCCAATCCACGTGGATATGGCGGTTGTCGCAGAACTCCAGGAATTTTTTGCCGGTGAACTGGGAGTCGTTGTCGGTAATGATGGAGTTCGGCACACCAAACCTGTGGATCATGTCGGTGAAGAATGACACGATCTGCTCTGATATGAGATTAGTGATGGGGCGCACCTCGATCCACTTTGAAAACTTATCCACCGCGACAAGAAGGTGTCTGTAGCCCCCGGGCGCCTTCCGCGGGGGCCCGACAATATCCAACCCCCACACGGCGAATAGCCATGTGATGGGTATAGTTTGGAGGGCGTGAGCTGGGAGGTGGGCCTTGCATGCATAGAATTGGCACCCTTCACAGGTGCGCACAACCTCGTTGGCTTCGGCGGCCGCCGTAAGCCAGTAGAAGCCTTGGCGGAATGCGTTGTCGACGAGGGTGTGTGGCGCCGTGTGATGGCCACATACGCCCGCGTGGATATCCCGAATCAGCTTGCGGCCCTGGGGGATATGGATGCAGCGCTGCAAGATTCCAGATGTGGCACGCTTATACAGCTCGCCATCAATCGCGGTGAACGACTTTGCCTTTCTGGCAATGCGTCTTGCCTCGGTACGATCCGAGGGTAGCTCCCCTCGATCGATCCAAACAAGGTATTTGCTTCGCTAGTCCTCCGCGTGGGGGCGTCTCAATATCCATGGCCTCGGCTTCGTTCACCCCGTACCCCTCGAGTAGGAAGAGTACGAATGCCTCATTTGAGGGGTCCTCGTCCATGGGTTCTGTGCCTGCTGAACTCGAGGGAGCCCCCGAGGGTTCGACCGTGGAGATCTTGCCAAGGTCGACAGAAGGTTTAGCAACGTCGCGTGCGAAAACGTTCGGGGGAACGGTGATTCGCCCCGACGCAGTCTTCGCGAGCTCATTGCCTCCTCATTGTACTTGTGGGGAATGTGGTTGAGCTCGATGCTGTAAAATTTATCGTCGAGTGCACGCACGACGTTGCAGTAGGCCTCCATCTTCTCATCTTGGCAGCACACGTTCTTTATGACTTGGTCGATTACGAGTCGCGAGTCTCTGCTGACGTCGAGGCGTTTAATGCCGGTTTCAATGGCGATTCGAAGGCCACAAAGGAGGGCCTCGTATTCTGCCATGTTGTTTGATGTGGGGAAGTGCATGCGCACTACGTACCTCATGTTTTCTCCGAGGAGTGAGATGAAGATCAGGATCACGCCTGCTCTGATTTTCATCACTGACCCGTCGAAGTAGAGGGCCCAACACTCGGCCTGGATCTGTGATGGGGGCAATTGCGTGTCCGTCTATTCAGTGGCAAGATCCGTGTGGATTCGGGATTTGATTGCCTTGCGCAGTTCATAGGTACGAGTCTCTTCCATGAGCTCCACGAACCATTTTGTGATTCTACCCGGGGCATCCAGATTTTGGATTATCTCCCCTAGCGGGAACGACGAGACCACTGTGACCGGGTGGGCCTCAAAGTAGTGTCGCAGCTTGTGCCGTGCAAGTACCACCACGTAGAGTAGCTTCTGAATTTGCGGGTACCGTGCTTTGGTCTTGGATAGCACCTCGTTGATGTAGTACACCGGCCTTTGGACTGATAGGGCGTGCCCTTCCTCTACCTGCCCTACTACGATGACCGCGCTGACCACCTGGGTGGTTGCCACGACGTAGAGATATAGAGGCTCACCATCTCAAGGCCGTGTGAGGATTGGAGCGTGCGCGAGCGTTGCCTTTAGCTTGTCAAGTGCGTCCTGGGCCTCGACGGTCCCGGGAGAGAAGCGCTCGTGCTTCTTCGGGGAGTCGCTAGAGTGGCAGGCCCTTTTCGCCGAGCCGCGAAATGAAGTGGCTCAAGGCGGCCCAGGCAGCCCAATACCTTCTGCACCCCTTTCAGGTCTCGAATTGGCCCCATCCGATCGAGGGCCGAGACTTTCTTGGGGTTGGGCTCGACGCCCCGCTGGGAGACGATGAATCCCAGCAGCATGCCGCGCGACACCCCAAAGACGCACTTTTCGGGGTTCAGTTTTACCCTGTTGGCCCACAAGCAGTCGAACGTGACGCGCAAATCGTTAACCAGGTCATCAGCCTTTCTGGTTTTAACGACGATGTCATCTACATATGCCTCCACGGCCCACCCGATGTGGTCCCTGAAAACATGTTGCATACACCGGTGATATGTAGCACCCGCATTTCAAAGGCCAAATGGCATCGTTACGTAGCAAAACATGCCGAACGGTGTGATGAAAGAGGTCGTGAGTTGATAGGTCCTTCATCTTCATTTGGTGGTAACCCGAATAGGCATCAAGGAAACACAAGAGCACCCCGCGCAGCGAATCCACAATTTGGTCGATTCGTGGCGGAGGAAAGGGAACTTTGGGACATGCTTTATTCAACCCGGTGAAATCTACACACATCCGCCATTTCCCCTTCTTTTTTCTTAACTAGTACAGGATTAGCTAGACACGTGGGGTGAAACACTTCCTTGATGAACCTGGCCTCAAGGAGCCTCCGTAGCTCTACTCTGATCGCTCGGCGCCTTTCTTCGTCAAAGCGTCGCAGCTACTGTTGCACGACTCTGGAGTGAGGTAGGATGTCAAGGGAGTGCTCTGCGACCTCCCTCGGGATGCCCGACATGTCTAAGGGGCTCCACGCAAAGATGTCTGTGTTGGTGCGGAGAAAGTCGACGAGCACCACTTCCTATTTCGGGTCGTGGGTGGAGCTGACCCTCAACACCTTGCCCTCGGGGGGCAGCGGGGTCGAGGGGCACGTCCTTGGTCTGCTCGGCAGCCTCGAAGCTGCCCTCGCATGCTTGGCGAGAGGGTCGGGGCCCTCGCTGACCAACTTCTCCATGTCTGTGACAAGCAATTCGTCCAGCACGAGCACCTCGGCGTGCTCGACGCATTCGAAGTTGCAGTCCAATGCGTGCTCGATCGACGAGCCCACGGTGATGACGCCCTTTGGCCCCGACATCTTCATCTTGAGGTACATGTAGTCAGGACCGCCATGAACTTGGCGTAGCACGGGCGCCCGAGGATGGTGTGGTACGCGCCCCGAAATCCTACCACCTCGAAGGTGAGGGTCTCCTTGCGGAAGTTGTCCAGCGTGCCGAACTAGACCGGCAGGTCAATCTACCTGAGGGGTTGGATGCGCTTGCCTAGCGTAATGCCATGAAATGGCGTCGTGTTGGGCTGCAGCTGGTCCAAGCCGATCCCCATCAGTCGTAGAGTGTGAGCGCAGAGGATGTTGAGTCTGCTACCGTCGTCCATCAGCACCTTGGAGAATCACGTGTTGCCGATGATGGGGTCGACGACCAATGGGTACTGGCCTGGGTTGGGGATGCGGTTCGGGTGATCCTCGCGGCTGAAGGTGATGGCCTCCTCTGACCAATCGAGGAAGGAGGGAGGGGCCTTCTTAGCGGTGAGAGCCTCATGCCGCTCGCGTTTGCGCTAGCTGGTGGACATGTCCATCATCGGTCCCCTGAAGATGAGGAAGACGTTCTCCACGGTGGGGAATTCGCCGGCGCCTCCGTCACCACCATCCTTCTTGGCCTCGTCCCTCCTTCGCGGCGACGCGACTGTAGTACTTCTTGAGCATGTCGCATTGCTCAAGGGTGTGGTTGACCGGGGTCTTGTGGTATGGGCATGGATTCTTCAGCATGTCATCGAACACGTCGGGGCCTCGAGGGGGCCTTCGAGGGCCCTTGCAGGCGGGGTCGACTGCGAGGGCCTTGTCGTCATCCTCGTCGTGTCCCTACGCGCGTGTCACGATGGGTTTTCTTGCCCTTCTTGCCCCACTTTTGCTTCTTTGTGGTCTCCTTGGACATCGTCCACGCGCTTGCCCTTCTTTCCGTCAAATATGGCCCCATCGCCTCCTCTCCGGAAGCGAAGCTGGTAGCGATGTCGAACAGCTAGTTGGAGTCGACCAGTGGACTTCGCCCGAGCTCGCGCACAAGGTCGACAGGTGGTGCCCTCGAGAAAGGCATTCACGATCTCCGACCGAGCAACGCTCGGGAGCTCGGTATATGTTGATGGTAGATTATCGTATCAAAGTTTTATGGATTTGCAAGCGGACAAATCCCCCGTCGTAGTCAAGGGACCCTTCTTCCCTCGAGTGGTGAACCCAAAGTATCGAATCCGTGGAACAATGTGCAACGCAAGGATTCAATCTAGTAAAGCAAGGTAAGCTATCTTTTGAAGAACCAAGTTGCATCTAATCTACTAACTCATAAAGGAAACACATCTAATCTAATCTACTAAAGAGGTAGCAAGAGAAAGCAAGAGATAACCGATCTAGAGAGTCTAGATCATGCTTATGTTGTAGCTCCAAACAAGATGGATGAAGATAGAAAAGCGAATCTCATTAAAAGCATCTTTAAATCGTGACCTCCGGTCCGACTCCGAAAACGCCCGCCTTTCGGAACCCCCATTCTGTCACAATGTATCCCTATTCATGCGAGTAGTCTAGGGCGAGTTCGATAAGAACAAGTTGAAATCACTTGGTCGGTCTGGTATGCACCTCTAGCCACCGCGGCTACAAGAGCACTCTATGTAATCTATCTTAAGTATAGATCGTAGAAGAAGCAAAACCAAGAAAAAAACAAAATCACCGAGAAGGCACTTGATCGCTAGAAATTGGATTCACTATAAAAACTTCACCATGAATGATTACATGAACGAGATCACCACCGGGATCCTACCTCGATCTTGATCCGTGCTCCAGAGCTCCGACATGGTCTTCCATGCAAGGTTCCCACGTCGGCTAGGGAGACCCTAGACAACTAGCACGACCCTCATCTCCGAGATGGTGTCCCTCAAGCTTCTTGGCTCCTCGCCGGCGGATGACGAATTAGTTGTTGTGTGGCTCTCGGTCAGGGGGCTATAAATAGCCCGAGATGCATCTAGGTCAAAGGGGAGGCCGACTGGGCCCCGAAATAGGCTGGGCCGGCCGGCCTGGGCCGGCCGGCTCGGGCCCATCTCGGCCCAGTCCGTGGCCTCCTTCGCCCGGTGTTGCTTCCCGCGTCTTCTAGATCCTCTCCCCTTTTGCATGTGGGCCCTTGTCGTCGGTTTCTCTCTGAATTGGACGAAGCTCCTTATCTCGCAAGATTCAGCACTTTTCTGGCTAGGTCCTCGGAGTTTGTCATCTTCTCGGGCTTGGTCCTTGGGCTCTTGGAGTCATGTTCACTTCATTGCTTGACTTGTACCGGGCTTCAAGGTCTTGTCATGAGGTGCTTAATGAACTTATCTCGGAAGTCTTGCTTTCAATGTTAAAATCATGCGTAAACACTTAACTCCAAAACGACATGCACAAGTGAACTTGTTATACCACGGGGGTTAGTACCAATGGATAAGATACAAAAGTCATGCCAACACCGAAGGTAAACTTATGGCTAGGTTGACGAAATTTCACCGTCAACAGCTCCCCCATGCTTAAACCTTGCTCGTCCTCGAGTAAGCCTTCGATGGATATCATCGTTGCCCTACATTGTTTAAACCTTGCACTTGATCATACATGAGAAAACATAATGCTCTCAAAAGTTTAGTTCGTTAAAGTTCCATAATGTACTAGCCTTCATCCCTACGGAGGGTAGATATTTAATTTAGCTTGTCCCACAAGTATTAACATGCTCCCAAAATTCAAATGGATCTCAGAAATTTTGAAATAAAGAACGAGATGAAAAGGAGCTAAACCAAGTTCACAAATTTAAACCACCTTGCATCTTGCTCATGAACTCTCAACTCATCTTATCTCTCAAGCCTATTTATTCTACTCCTTTCCCTCTCATAACATATATATGTGGTAGGATTTTATATGGAGCTTTTTTGGGAAAGTTTAGTCCTACCAAGATATTATAAATGAGATGTTGTCAAAACAAGACAAGCTTCTCATGGTCTTACCGAGACTCGTCAAAAAGGTCATTGGAAAATAATGTTATATCAAGGAGGGGAAAGAGAAAAATACACACGCTTGAGATAGGTGGACATGTGCAAATGGCAAAGAGTGATCCCGAGGCACAAAGGAAGTCCTCGTTATCGGATTGCACATGGTTGGAAAGATGAGTTTGGATCTTTTAAATCTTGAATCCTTGAAATTCCTAATGCACTTTAGAGAACCGGGGAGTTCACTTTATTTTATTTTTATATCATACATACTCATATATATTTTTTTCTTGTCTTCTTTTTTTCATACTCATATTTTTTGTTCTTTCTTTATTTTTCTCATTTTTTCTTTTTCTTTATCATCAAATTTTTTTGATTTGCTCCCCTTGAACTCTAAAATTGCATTGTACCTACCTCCTCCCCCATGCTTAGATGTTTGCTCGTCCTCGGGCAAAGAGGTGATAGAGATAAGGTAGGTACTAGAAATACTTTTCCTTTGGAGAGATCCTTGAAATCTTGAATCTTGGCACCATTGATCTTCCTTGAATTGATGATCCATACTCAACGATAGGTTGTGGTCAAGGAGGTAAACAGAAAAGATGATATTTTTGGTTTTAAGGGTGGATATCCGGCGAGGTTTGTGAAATCTCCGATGTGGGGATACACAATGCACGGATAAGAGGCTAGTAATAAGATAGATACGCAAAAACAGAATGACCAGCTTCTTAGTCTCGGGCCAGAGAAATCAAGGCCTAAAATAACTCACCCAAAAATAAACCTTGTATACTAAGTTTTTGCACTCAAAATATAAATATGGCTCTGGATAGGTAGAGCAACATGCAAGTGGTATTTATGACAAGGTTAGCATTACTATTAAGAACAAAAATAAATCATCTTTAATCCATCTAAAACTTGAGAGCACATAAAACACTATGGGTCTTTATTTTTATCATAACCTCCGCTAAAGATTAAGCTAGCATTTAGATAAATTCATATTTGTATTTTAAGAGAGCACTAGCTTAAACATGCATAAAACAATTACAAAGATAAACATAGCGGCAATTATAATCATATATCATCATGGCACAAACTTTGTAACTTTACTAAAGGTAAAAACTAGGTGGTGACATTATTCATGATGAAAATAAAAACTAACACACATGCTGAAAATTAAAGTAAAAACTAAAAATTAAAGTAAAGCTGAAAATACTACGCATACACAAACTAATATAAGCTGAAAATTAAAGAAAAGGGAAAAAGGAAAGATAACTAAAGCTCCTCCTCTCTCTAATCTTCCGCCGGTGGTTGATATTGATAATCTTGGTTGTTGCACCCTTGCTCATAATAAGAATGCACTACTCCTATGAGTTGTCTGACAGTGCTAGGTGAAGGTGTCAAAGCTCATAAGCGATGTTTGCATTTCCTTCACCCATTTGGTTTGCATTGGTTTGGATGGCTGCAATAATTTGCATGTTCCTCACAGCGTATCTTCTAATGATGGCCACATTTTGTTGTGGTTAAGGAAGGTGTGCACATGGCTCCGCAAAGGCTACGTTGGGCACCGCAAAATTTGGTGGGGGCATGGTTGCACCCTTCCCCCATGCTTGCATTGGTACATCACCGTAGTAACTTGGCGGCGCCGGAATTCCTCCAAATGGTGGCACATAATTTTGTTGTGCACCTCCTTCTTGGGCCATAGAAGATCCTTCTCTTTTATGTTTCTTCGCCGGCACAAGAAGTCCTTCCTCTAACCAATCTTCTTTCCCCTCAAGAAAAGTCTTAATCTTCCATCCGATAGGGGCAAATTTACTTTGGCCACTTTGAAGCCTTCTCTCTCATTTTCACTTATATAAGGGAAGTCCGGGTAGGAGATGCTTCGGGTTCCTTGTAATACCCGGTCTTAAAGAGATAGCCAACATGGAGAGGTAACACCCTGAACCAGTATCTCCCGAACTCGATGTTGCCACAACACCACCGGTTGATCATAAGTTGAGTGGGGTCGATTGGCTGCCTAGCAAAGCCGAGTAAAGCCAATTCAACTCCGTGTTGGTTATCTTTGTTTCTCTCATTCTCCCCAAAATCCTTTTGCACATCCAGTGAAACACTTGGATGATGGGGTTCCAGATAAAATTTCTTCGTTGATGGTCTCCTCTCGTGCTCATACTCCAAAAACTTCCAATGTGCCTTCAAGCACATCCACTTGTTCCGAGGCTCCCCTTGAAAACCGAGTTATTTCCTAATACATAGGGAACCGTTTGTTCAATCAAGATAGGAGACACTCGCCCATGGGTCTACGATACTAGAACATGCAATCGTTTCGAACATGAAAACCAATCTAATCTATCGGGGGTCATGACCATGGTTTCGCCCTTTCCCTCCTCTCGCGAAGGTATTCATGACTAGACCTATGATGGACACGGCGTATTGAATGGATCCAAGGAAGCATTGGAGCTCTACTCCCTTTATGGCATGGTGCTAACCTTAAGCAATAAAGTATATTCAACACAAGATGATAGATAGATAATCCAACAAAGTATGATTACATCTCAAGATCGATTACAACCCATGGATGAATAAGGAGATTACCCCATCAAGGTGCTAGACATAGCACCGTTGATCATGGTTACCCTTCCGACGGTGTCTTCCTTCTTCTCCACTCGTGGGTGCCTCCTGGTGCGAATGGCTTCCTCCAAACGGAATGAGAGACTCAGCACTCCTTCATCAAGGATATGCGCCATGGTCACGAGAATTTCCTAGGCAAATTCCTTGTGGGTGTTTGCCGACACTCCGTTAGAGAATTGCACCCAACCTCGGTGTCCCGTATGAAAACCCAATACGTGGAGAGCTTGGTCGTCGAAGTCGACGTTCGCTACAAGCCTCTACTCAAGGTGAGCGAGCTTCTTCTCCTCCTCCTCCGTCATGATGATAAACCCATTGGAATACCACGGAGCATGTGGAGGTGGAGTGGATGATTGTGTCGAGCGGTGAGGTTGGACGGGCGGCTCCTCCATATGTCCATGAGATATGGCGAACCTCATAAACGAGTTTCGTGTTGCCCTCATGCCACCGAGGAGAAGAATGGTTCCTCCTCGGTGGTGTCGTGTCCTCCTCCATACTCCGAGGAGACTCGGAAACCAAGTGCCTCTTCGAAGAGGTTGTCGATGATGGCTTAGACGACAATGATCCCTTCTTTTTGGTGAAAAGGCTTGTAGTTTTCTTCCATGGTTGCAGCACTCTCCCTCACAAATATATATCTGGGGTTTTCAACCGATAACAAGGTACACAAATATTATTTTGGAGTCTGGACTTTGAGTGGATTAAGGATGTGATTTGTTGCATGAAACAAGCGGGGTGGATGGCTAAGTCTAAGGTGGTTCCGGACTACAAACTAGAGCACATGAACAAAGAGCTGGATGGGAGACTTACCTCTCTCCTCCTCTTGGCTCGGTTCTTCTCTAGCGCACTTGTTGCTTCGTGACCACGTGCACCTTCCAAACGTTCTCGTCCACTCCTTCGCTTGCATTATTGCTCCTCCTACTTGATGATTTCGCTTTGACTCACTTCCATACTCCCTTGCCTCACATGCATCCATGATATTCCTGCAAAACAAAGCCTTGGCTGCCCCCCATGCTTGTACTTTGCATGTGGTTTGGCAAAATACGTTGGAGGGGCATCCCATGATGGATCATGGTGCATGCATGGTTAAGTTAACTAGATTGCCTCCCTCAATGCATGTTTTAACGCTAATCACTCCTCTAATTTTGAAAATTAAAAATAAATTCAGAGCTATGGGAGAGCTCAAATATAAATTTAGAGAAGGTTTTAAAGCATTAAAAACAAATGTAAGTCGAAAAATATTTTCCGACTACTTTTATGTCGGTCTCACCGGTATTGTTTGCCTTCATTAGTTGAGAGCAAGCTTTTCCCGGCTTGATCATGGGGGCATAAGTTTAAGTTCTAATTTTGATTAGATGAGAGAGATTTTGAATGAAATAAAATTAAATGAGGCTTAGAAAAATTCTAACTCTAGAGAAACCAAGGATATGAATTTTTAAACCAACCAAAAGTTAAGTTTCTATGTTCACGCGAGTCCTACCACGTGCTGAAATTTAAATAACATCTAGATACAAGTCGTGGCTCTACTCGTGTGTTTTTAGCATGTAAAACAAGTCAACCACAACATCATAGAGAGGTTGAAAGATTGAGATAGGTTCTGAATTTTTTGGTTGTGGTTTCTCGAAAAAGAAGCAAACAACATAGGATGGTTCATGTAAAGGGTTTATGATCAAAACAAAATGTTCAACCAAGAATTATGTGTAGTAAAATTCAAAATTGAATTATTAAAAAGACTCGAAAAACCTGGAATCGGGTTGTCCTCCCGGTAGCTTATTCTTGACTCGACGAAACGGGTTGCCTCCCGCCTAGCGCTTCGTTTATAGTCCATGGCTAGACTTCTTCACTTGATTACTTCGGATCAACGCTCTTTGCGGGCATTGCAATCTTGGGTACCCACTTCCGCACCATCTTGGGCACGGGCTTATTCTTCGCCTTAGTCGTATTTTTGGTCTTCACAGGCTGGCTTTGTCCTTTGGTCTTGACGGATGCAACAACCTCCTTCATGTAGTGGCTCGGCATCTCAAACTCCGGTCCTTCGGTCGTGATCTTCATGGTCTCTTTAGTGTGATCCTCCATCGCTTCCGAATGAGTTTGAGTAGCCTTCGCCGTCTTGGGACCTTGGAGTTGTCTCGGATATTCTCTTTTGCTACCCATCGGGCGCCCGACAAGTTGTCCCACTTGCGTCTCTGGCATCTTCATCATGATGAACACTTCACGTATAGAGCTTCCGACCTCCGTCACCTTTCCATCTAAATTCTCCAACATTTTCTCCATACCCTCAAACTTAGTGATGACGTCCTTGTTGATCTTAGCTTGCTCGTCCATGAAGTCCTTGAATTGTGTACAAAGAGGAACCAAATCTTCGATATGGACGAACTTGCATTAAATCGGGGTTACCTTGGACATGGTCATACTCCACACACTCCTTGCATGTGGATCTTGCTTCGGCAGCCTTTAGGTGTTGAGCTTCTTTCTCTATCTCCATCTTCTCCATCCTCCTCTTAAGTAAACCGATATGCCACTCAAGGAATCCGGCTCGTATGTATTCATTGAAACGCTCCAAAGCTCTCGCAATCGTCATGCAGATAGTTGAGACCTTGATCTTGAACGGCCTTCTGACGTCTTGAAGGTTTATGATAGGTAGATCAACGGTGTTCGAGGTGCATAGCTCGATCTCGTGCTCCGGTTGTGGTTGTTCTCCCACGGGTGGCGGTTGAGCTTGATCTTCCTTTGGACTTGGAGGTGGTGATTCCCTTGGAGATTTTGACGGTCCTTCGACTTTGGCTTTTGGATCTAGGGTTTCCAACCCTTTAGATCGTGTTGCACGTCTCCTTTGCCTGTAAAGTTTTCCTGGATCATCCACAAAAGAAAGTTTGGGTTTCTTGGCGAGGTAGCCAACCATCTCCGGTTAGGCTTAGCAAAAACAAAAATCTAACAAAAGAAAAATTAGGGTTAATCAAAACTAGATTAGATTGATTTTTTTGAGGATGATCAAACTTAAGAGATGCAAAAGAAAATCAAAAGAAAAACTAAAAGATAAGCGATACTAGATCGGATCTTGATAGCTTATTCCCCGGCAACGGCGCCAGAAAAAGGGGCTTGTTGACGGTAGATTATCGTATCAAAGTTCATATGGATTTGCAAGCGGACAAATCCTCCATCGTAGTCAAGGGACCCTTCTTCCCTCGAGTGGTGAACCCAAGGTATCGAATCCGTGGAACAATGTGCAACGCAAGGATTCAATCTAGTAAAGCAAGGTAAGCTATCTTTTGAAGAACCAAGTTGTATCTAATCTACTAACACATAAAGGAAACACATCTAATCTAATCTACTAAAGAGGTAGCAAGAGAAAGCAAGAGATAACTGATCTAGAGAGTCTAGATCATGCTTATGTTGTAGCTCCAAACAAGATGGATGAAGATAGAAAAGCGAATCTCATTAAAAGCATCTTTAAATCGTGGCCTCTGGTCCAACTCCGAAAACGCCCGCCTTTCGGAACCCCCGTTCTGTCACAACGTATCCCTATTCATGCGGGTAGTCTAGGGCGAGTTCAATAAGAACAAGTTGAAATCACTTGGTTGGTCCGGTATGCACCTCTAGCCACCGCGGCTACAAGAGCACCCTATGTAATCTATCTTAAGTATAGATCGTAGAAGAAGCAAAACCAAGAAGAAAACAAAATCATCGACAAGGCACTTGATCGCTAGAAATCAGATTCACTAGAACACTTCATCATGAATGATTACATGAACAAGATCACCACCGGGATCCTACCTTGATCTTGATCCTTGCTTCGAACTCTGACGTGGTCTTCCATGCAAGATTCCCATGTCGGCTAGGTAAACCCTAGGCAACTAGCACGATCGTCCTCTCCGAGATGGTATCCCTCTAGCTTCTCTTCTCCTTGGCGGTGGATGACGAATTAGTTGTTGTGTGGCTCTCGGTCGGGGGGCTATAAATAGCCGCAGATGCATCTAGGTCAAAGGGGAGGCCGACTGGGCCCCGAAACAGCCGGGCCGGCCGGCTCCGGGCCGACCGGCTCGGGCCCATCTCGGCCCGATCCGTGGCCTCCTTCGCCCGGTGTTGCTTCCCGCGTCTTCTAGATCCTCTCCCCTTTTGCATGTGGGCCCTTGTCGTCGGTTTCTCTCCGAATTGGATGATGCTCCTTATCTCGCAAGATTCGAGCACTTTTCTCGGCTATGTCCTCGGAGTTTGTCATCTTCTCGGGCTTGGTCCTTGGGCTCTTGGAGTCATGTTCACTTCATTGCTTGACTTGTACTTGGGCTTCAAGGTCTTGTCATGAGGTGCTTAATGAACTTATCCCGGAAGTCTTGCTTTCAACGTTAAAACCCTGCATAAACACTTAACTCCAAAACCGACATGCACAAGTGAACTTGTTATACCACGGGGGTTAGTACCAATGGATAAGATACAAAAGTCATGCCAACACCGAAGGTAAACTCATGGCTAGGTTGACGGAATTTCACCGTCAACAGTATAGCGCTTGGAAAAGCGTCGTATGAAGTCCCACAGCGACACGCCGGGCTTCTGAGTGCACCCCAGTAGGTCCCAGGAGTTCCTGACGCGCACGTACGTGCCCTGGAAGTTTCCCACAAATGCGCGGACCAGGTCGTCCCAACTGTGGATCTAGTTGTGCTGCAGATGCTCGAGCCACGTCCGGGTGAATCCGCGAGGTGTAGTGGCAGGTTGTGGATGATCACTGCATCAGTGGTGACGCCGCCCAGCTGGCCAGCCAGGCGGTAGTCATTGAGCCACACCCGGGGATCAGTTTCCCCCGTGTACTTGGTGATGGTGGTAGGCTGACAGAAGCGTTGGGGGAAGTTCACCGTGCGGATCTCCCGACTGAACACGCGCGTTCTCCGGTGTTGGTGTGCGGTCCTCTCGGTTGTCATAGCGACCACCTCGCAAAGGGTGGTAGCCCGCCGCCGCTCACGCCTCCGCATGGCCCCTTCTCTTGGCATTCAGGACGTTGTGAGCATTGCCGTCACGGGCCTGGCTGCATGTGTCAAGGATCTGCTCCTTGACAGGCGTCCTTCCCTGGTTTGTTGGTTGTCCTGTTGTACCGCCCGTGTGGATGGATGCCTCCAGGTCCTACGTTTCGCCGCGTGCATTGGACTGGTTGTGTATGCGAGACGCATAGCTCTCGGCATGCTGCACAGTCGCCTGTTCGACGAGGGCCTGCGCCTCGCGGCGCAGGTTGCATGCCTTGGGCGTTGACGGCTCGGGCATGGCCCGGAGTAGCGTTGCCGCTGCGATGAGCTTCTAGCTCACCAAGGGCGGTGTGTCTAGGTTGTCGACATTGAAGTCAGCGTTGATGCGCTCGCGGGCCTACCTGCCTGCCTCTCGTGAGCATTCACTGTGTGTCGAGGCCTCTCCTGTGATGGTGACGCGCAAGAGCCACACCTGCTGGTACTCCTCCGCGAGCTTAGCCTCGAGCTCGCAAGCCTGGGCCAGCTGCGCGGCGATGTCGGTGCCTCCCGCCGGCGGGGCGGGAGGTGGATTCGACCCCGGGTCCTGAGGCGCATCTCCGTCACCCGCTTCGTTCGCGCCGTCAGCATGTTCATCTATGACGACCACGAAACACTCACGCATAGGGTCGTAGCTCCCGATGCTGGAATCATCGGAACAATTGAAGCAATAGTCCGCGGCGTCGAGGAATCGTTGGAACATCACGGGGTCCGGTACACCAGAGAAATCCCACTCAGTGTAGCCATGTGAGGTCGCGGGTGTCAGCTCACTGGCCGAGCCGTGATACGACTCGTCCTTGGTGGTAGTGATGAGGTTCCGGACTGCCGACAGGTGGTGGCCCGGAAGATCCTCGTATGCTGCCAAGTTAGTGCTAACGGACGAGGCGTACGTTGTGGTGGCATAGCGCATCCCATGGGGGGAACTGCAGCATTGCGGCCGTGTGTTCCCCCGCACGCGACGCTGCCATGATGGTGGGCGCCCCCGCGCGCGGCGCATGCGGCCCGGTGCCACTCTACGCGCGTCCGGCGCGAGCGCCGGCTCGAGCGCCCGCGCATCGGGATGTCGGGGAGCTTGCGGCGGTGCGCCCGGGCGGTGTGCCGGAGCGTCTATCGCCAGCGTGGTGGGCATCGAGCCTGGCCCGGTCGTCCGCCACAGGTGAAGCTCGTCTCAGATGGTGAGGCGCATGAGATAGCCGTTCCCCGTAGCCTAAAATTTCAGGCTCCCGAACTGGATTTCGAATCCGGCTGGAAAGGGATCGGAGCTTCCCATGGCGTACCTCTAGGACGTGATCTCGGTACGAATCACCATCGAGACTGATGGTGAGGAGCTGATCTCAGCGTGAGCCCCCTACCTGGCGCGCCAACTGTCGGTGCAAAAAATAGTCCCGACACTAACTAGTGTGATGCGCTGAGATCGGTCTCTCGATGGCTGGTGCTAAGCAATAAGGCGACACGAGTTTTATCCTGGTTCCGGTGTGGGTCGTATGTTTAGCGGGTTTGCGCTCGTGGCGTTGTATTGCAAGGCACTATGGTGGTTGTAGAGGGGGCTACAAGCGACGCGGGAGAGGAGGAGATGCCTCCAAGTCCCTGCTAGGTGATTGAGGCAAGTGTCAATATCAATAACGTGAGTGAGTGCAAGTGGGCGAGTTGTTTATCGATCGGCCCCCTTCTGGCTGGGCGGCCACCTCCTCCTTTTATAGACCAAGGGGAGGCGGCTTACAAATATGTCGCGTGACTCTAGGTACAGTGTCGCGGTACTGTTATGCAGTATTTGTGATTTAAAGGTTGTCCTGACGAATCTTGGTCCCTGCATGCGTCGTGGTGACTCTTGTGCCAGCCCAGGGTGACTTGAAGGGTGGTCCTGCCAGCGCCCATGCCTGGTCGTCGTCCATACCCGGCTCGAGGGTCTACCTGATGGGGGAACTTGAGCTGTACAGCGGCCGGCGTGGTGGCGTCCCGTCAGCGCGGGCCCTCACAGTGTTGGGGATGGCTCCGCATTGCCCGGGATGGCGGCACAGTGCCAGGGAGGGACGCACAAGGTCGAATGTGATGAAGAAGACGCACTCCGCTTGCCTTATGTCACGGCGTCGTCCTGGATGGGTGCCGAGTTGGTGGTCGTACGCCTTTCGAGGGTGTTGCTGTCCCTTTTCGAGGGGTGCGGCGTGGAGGAAGGACAGGAGTGGGCGGTACAGTGTCAAGGAGTGACACCAGCTATCCCGCACAACACCTGCACAACGCCAAGCGTGGCTGCGCAGCGGCGGGTTGGTCGAACAGCGCCGAGATCGGATTCCCAGGCTGTGTTAGGGGATCGTCGTGGCAGGGATTCTCCTTTGACTCGGGCGCCCTCGGTGTGTCGGGGCACTAAAGCCTCTAGTCGGGGGAGCAAGTGGGGTGCCGCGGGTCGAGGGAGGCCTCGAGCGAGGCGGAGACTCACCCGAAGGGCTGGAACCCCCGAGCGAGGTGGAGACCCGCTCGAGGGGCTGAAACCCTCAAGCGAGGCGGAAGCTCATCCGAGGGGCCAGAAGTCGGGCATACACCCCGGATACTCATGCAAGGAAGGAAGAAGACGGACTCCTACTAGAATTCCCCTGTAATTCTACTAGAACTCGTTCTGTGTAATCCTACTATGACTCCTGCCTTGTAACCGACTAGGAACCTACCCCTGGACTATATAAAGGAGGGCCGGGTACCTAGCCGAACATCCACAATCCCTCCGGGGACAACACCAAGCGCAGGGCGCAATATACTACTCCAAACAGGACGTAGGGCAGCTACTCTGGCTACCCGAACCTGTATAAATCTTGTGCCTTGTGTCCTCGTGCATACCTTCGGGTTCCAGATCATGGCGATCCTCACCTTCTACCTTGCTGCGGGTACCTCCTATGGAGGTCAAGAGGTTTAAACACCGACAGCTGGCGCCCACCGTGGGGCCATCGTCAGGATCATCAGGCGAATTCGAAGGACCTTCACCAATGAAATTGATCTACACACAGCCATCACGTCATCATCAAATTGCAAGCACCTACTCAGCAAAATTTATCCACGTGACACATCAAGTCGAAATTGGGACTCGTCCGTGTCCCTATTCATGTCCAAGACGGATTCAACTCCATGCGGGCTGTAAAAAACTCCATGCGCTGCAAGTACTCGTACTCGAGTATGGAACAGAGTCGGAGATGGTGGTTTGGCGGGCCACTAAGGCTTTTTGGGTCGTGGGCTTTATTCGCCTTTGGACTATGATCGGTGCGGGGGTGATTTGCGGTTGTGCGTCTAAGTGTTTTTAGGAGAGGGTGGTCCCCCCGTAATTAGGGGACCCATGGCTGTCGCCGACAACATCCTATGTGGACATTGTTATAGAGAGCATCTTACTATAACCACTGTGAGTGTCCTACATAGCATGTTGTGTCATCTCTTTTACATACGTGGCTCCTTATTTAACATCTAGGACCGTCCCATTGAGAGTGGACTAAGGACACGTACAACGCCCGTCCTCAAGCCGTCTGCGAGCCGACGGTTTTGCAGAAAACACCCTACCTCAGCCTAGCGACGACCGCACCGTCGATCTCACGAAAGGACGACGGGGGCTTGTGCTCCCAAGCTTCGCCGCCGAGCCTCAGCACCGTGGTACGCCAGTCGACGATGAAGGTTGATCCCGTGCGACTGCGAGAATATGGCGCCAAGAGGGAGCCCGCAGAGGGAGCAAAAACCACGATGTCGGTGCAACTTCGGAGCGGGAGGCTGGGTCACTTGCCGGTGGAAAAAGCAGTAAAGGAGGGATGTGCGCCCCTACGGCTCACCGACGCACGAGGACCAGGTGAGGCGTCACGCGCCCCGCGACCGGCCCGGATCCAGCCCCTACGTCGAACTCCGCCCCCACGCAGGTGGAGGGAGGGCGACCCAGATCCATCCGAGCTCCACCATGCCTTGGAGCAGGAAGGCTTGCCACCGCTGCAACCGACACGAGCAAAGGTGAGATAGGGAGGGAGAGGTGACCGGTGTGGAAGAAGGATGATGGAGTGACCAGGCAGAGGCGCAGCTCGTGCTCCTGCGCGCACTCACCAAGGAGGTGTTGGCCGGACTGGAGGGAGGAGAAGGGAGGATATACCATAGCAAGAAAACCCGACCACTGACAGACGGGGAGGGGATCAAGAATGTAGTAGATTGAGCTCGTTCTCTCACGCGTGCCTTCCAAGGAGGAGTTCGTCGGAGTGGAGGGAGGAGTTGACGGGAGTGGAGGGAGGAGGAGGGAGGAAGCTAGGCCAAGGCTGGATCTCTGTCGTAGGCAAAGCTCGCCACCGACGCCCGACAGATGGGGAGAGGAGCAAGAATAGAGGATGGAGCTCGATTGGATGACGCTGCTCTACCGCCGTAGCTGCTGGGATAATGTAAACAAAACTTGTGGTGCAGAAATATTTGATGCCTTTTGACCAAATGGTGGCAACAAAATATTTTATTATACTAAACAAAAGCATTAAAAATATTACAGACAGACAAACAGACGAGTCATTGTACAAGTTGTCTATTTAGTTGTCTCTGTGTGTCAAATAGACAACAATCGTCTACACTGTTATACTTGCCCTAAGGATGCGCCTCCAGGCACAATTTGACAATGGCGATGTTTGGGAGGGGGAGAAAAAATTGGCCGATGCAAAAAAGTTCACATGTTTGGAACAAAAATGTGTGCACGTGGTGGGCCCTAGGAGGGGAGCACGGGCGCGGCCCACGGGCGAACGCGTTAAGCGTCCCCCGTCCTGGTCCCCAGGCGAAACCGCCACCGCCGAGTTGTCCTCTTTGTTCCTCGCGAATGCCCCATGCCTACCGCCGCTGCCCTGAAATCCGCCGCGCCGCCGCCCCCTTCCGTACCTCCGGCAGACATCCACGGTCGCGACACCCCTTTTTCCCCGCCGCCCACCGCAGATCCGGTCCCTTTCGGGCCGCCTCTTGCCGCAACTTGCAAATCGGGCGTGGCCGCTTCGCATTCCCTGGATCTTGGGACCTCACCGGCGGCGTGGTCGCTGCCCCGGGAGCATCTGGCGTAGCTCTTCGGCTCCCTTCAACAACCTCAGGGAGGCCTCCATCCGCGGAGCCGTCATTCGTCCGCCCGGTGAGCCAGCCTCGTACCTTCCTTCCCCCTCCTCTGTCCGGCCCGCTCCGCACCGCCGGCGACCCTCATCCTTTCCGGTCCCCTTCCTCTTGGCAGTACCGTCCCCTTCCGCCTCCATCCTCGTGTTATCGCCCAGTTACCTGTCATTTGCACATCGCTTGCTATCCCGGTTCGGGGCCGCCCTCCTCTCGTTCCCTCTCCCACCGCCGCCGCCGCCGGCATCACGTTCGTGCTTTGGCACTTCCCCTCGTGTCCCCGCACCTCCGGCCGTACCGCGCCTGCCGGGCCGCCGTACCATGTCCGAAGGTGGAGATGACCCCCTTCGTCATTACTCCCACCCGAACACCAGTTTTTCCACCCGCCGCACCCGCCTCCGTTGCCGTTTTCCACCCCAGCGTTGCAAGCCAGCGGCAGCCAAACGCCGGCTCATGGGTTAAGTGGCTTCAACATGCATGACTTCTTAGGAACCTCCAGCGCATCAGCGGCACACAGAGGCATGGCCGGATCAGTGCCAGACTACTTCGGAACCTCCATCTCAGCAGCGGCACAAGGCAGCATGGCCGGATCAATGCAAGGCTACTCTGGTTACTGCATACCATCAGGTCACTTCCAAATGCCGCAGCACTCCAGCATACTCCCCATGGCTGGCCCCGCAAGGCATTCGATCTCATCCCTGCCAACCTTCCAAGGGGGCCCTACTCATCCCTTCGGACGATGCACATACCTGCAGTGCCGCCCGTCTACGGTGATTTGCCTCCATTGCTTTTCGCTATTTCAAAACACAACTTGCAGAATTGTAACCTCCTTAATTTTGTGCAAATAATACCTTGCAGGATCATATGGAGAGGCCAGCAGCCATCCGGCTCGTGAGGACTTGCCATCGGCCCCCCACACATGGCAGCCTTTGTCGATGGACGAGGAGGAAATGTCTTCCGTTGGACCAGGCCGTCTGATGACCAGAAGCCACGGGCGTCTGCAGGCCGTGTCCCCCTTTCATCCTGATTCCCGCCAGGACAACTCAACAGGCTCCGGAGGTGGCGGCGAGGACGACATGTCCACGGTGAGGCAACCCCCCACCCTTCAATTGTGACTGCACTATCATTTCTGTTGCACTTGCACAGTTCATATTGTCACTCGTACGATACATTGCATAATTCATGGTTTTCCTAAATAACCATCCAGGTTCATTTGCACTATGTCTGTCATGTTCTGAAAATGGGTATTTATAAATTAACATGGAGACTTTGCTAGTTTTTGAAAGAAGTAAACAGTGATAGTAATATGCCTGCATAATTTGTTGCAAAGAATAATTGTGTAAATAATTTGCTGCATCTGCTTGTTGGACATTTGTGTATGCATGCCATTTGTTTATGCATGCTTACGTGCGAATTTGTTATTCATGTGTTGTCTGAGTAGGGTAACATTAGAGAAAAATGGACCGATTCGCAAACATGTTGACGGTTAATAATTGTATCAAAGTTCGTTTGTGACTTGCAAGCGTACAAGTCTCCCGTCGTAGTCAAGGGACCCTTCTTCCCTCGAGTGGTGAACCCAAGGTATCGAATCCGTGGAACAAATGTGTGACGCAAAACTTAATCTATTAAAGCCAAGTAACTTCAATCTTCGATAAAAGAAACCCTAATGCATCTAAGTAAAAGGCATGAAACGAATCTAATCTACTAAAGACCGGAGAAAACAAAGTAAGATTGGGTAGATAAACCGATCTAGAGGGATCGGGGTAAGCCTTTTGTTGAAGTTCCAAGCAAGAGAAGAAGTAGCAAATCGAATCTTAATAGAAGCCTCTTTAAATCGTGGTTTCCCGTCCAAATCCGAAAACATCCGCCTTTCGAGACCCCCGTCTTGTCACAACGTATCCCTATTCATGCGGGGAGCTTAGGGCGAGTCAAAAGACAAGTCGAGATTCTTTCGGAAGATCCGGCGTGTACCTCTAGCCACCGCGGCTACAAGAACACCCTATGTAATCTATCTCGAGAATAGAATTGGAATAAGCAAAGCCGATCGAAAAACGAAATCTTCGAGGAAACACTTGATCGCTAGGAAAAGATTCAACTTGATAATTCAACTATAACAATGATACATACACAAGATCACCACCGGGATCCTTCCTTGATCTTGCTTCTAGCTCTGGGAACTCCGACGTGGTCTTCCGTGCAAGGTTCCCACGTCGGCTAGGGAAACCCTAGTCAACTAGCTCGACCCTCTCCTCTCCGAGATGGTGTCCCTCTCTTCTCTGCTCCTCGGCGGCCGAAGACGAATTCTTCTCCCCGAGGCTCTCGGTCATGGGGGCTATAAATAGCCCGATTGGCGGCTAGGGCAAAGGAGGGGGCATTTGGGCCCTAAATGGGCCCGGGGCCGACCGGATCCGGGCTGGCCGGCTCGGGCCCATTTAGGCCCGGGCCCGAGGGCTCCTTCGCTCCACGTCGGTTCCCTTGCTTCCCGGATGTTTCCCCCTTCTCGCATGTAGGTCCATGTCGTCGGTTTCTCTCCGAATTGGACTCAACTCCTTGTCTTGCAAGATCCACGCCCTCTCCCGCCATTAGGTCCCCGAGTCCGTCATCTTCTCGGATCAAGTCCCCCGCTTCTTGGAGTTAAGTTTGCTTCATTGCATGACTTGTACGGGGCTTCAAGGTCTTGTCATGAGGTGCTTGATGAACTTATCCCGAAAGTCTTGCATTCAACACTAAAACCCCGCATAAACATTAAACTCCAAAACCGACATGCACACGTGAACTTGTTATACCACGGGGGTTAGTACCAATGGATAAAGTATAAAACTCATGCCAACACCGAAGGTAAACTCATGGCTAGGTTGACGGATTTTCACCGTCAACAAAACACAAACGTTATGTGAGTTGTGGATGGAAGAAAAGTACAAAGGCAACTGTCCGGAGGGGAAAATGAATACCACTGGGTGGAACAACATGGTCAAGGGATTCAAGGAACGGACAGGGTGGTCACATAGTAAGGATCAGCTCAAGTATAGGTGCACCACCCTCAAGAAGTGGTACAACGGACTGAAAAAACTCCAAAGTTGCTCAGGGAGTGGCCGGAATGAAGGAGGTGGGTTCAAGGCAGCAAAACATGTTTGGGACGATTTGAAAAAGGTTTGCTGCTGCATGGCTTGTGTCGTATTGTGGTCCCGACAGTGTATTGCATTGAATCTATAGTAATGGTTGATTATTCTCGACCTTATGTCTTGAGCAGGGTCTAACGGAGATTGAGCGTTTGAAGAGGGAAGAGCCATGTTGGCTCCGGATGCTTCCTGACATGTTCAAGGATGCGCCTGCCATCGACTTCTCCTCAATGGTGGCATCGGCGCCCGATCGAAGCACCAAAAACTTGGAGTCGCAGGAAACACCAGCCAATGTCACCATGTCTTGCACTACCACACCTGGGAGTCGCAAGAGGGGAAGCACGGGTGGTACAAAATCGACTGCTGACAGCCCTATGAAGATGGCACAGGCACCAATGTCACCTTCACCCAGCATTAATCCAAAAAGGAAGAAAAATCTGTTCAATTCGATATTTGGCAAGATCACTGCAGCTCAGGACTACACTAGAAAGACACTGACACATATAGTGTCTGCAGAACAGCAGCGTAAACAAGAGGCGCTGCAAACTTATAGTCAATGCTTGGCATTGGCAAAAGAAGCAGGGATCGACTGCGGAAGCGAGATGTACTACTTCATTACTAAGCATTTGAAGGATGAGACTAACATGGCGGCATTCCTGTCGTGTGACACAAACGAAGCTAGAATGGGGTGGATCTAGAGAGCCTTTGAGGACCGCTAGTACTTATGAATTAAGGCAGTAGTTTGACCTAGGCATGTAGTGACCATTGCACTTGCGGCATTAGTGCTAGTAGTTATGAATTCAGGATGTATTAATATGTAGACATTTGATGTTGGGAAGTACTTATTATTTGGCAAGGGCCTTGTCGTATTGTGTATGCATGCTACTTGAACATTGAGATGTTAGTACTCTGAAGTTCATCAACTATGCTATGTCCTGATTTTTTTTGTGAATTTAGTTTTTCACCATTTTCTTTACATTTTGTTCAGACTGTTTTTTCAAGGTAACTGATTTGAATTCATTTCTTTTGTAGGCTTCCAGTAGCGCGGATAATGCTGGACTGGTTGGAAACACTGAAGCCGTGCAACCAGACAGCTTGGGCTCCGAAGAGGAGGGAATCAATTCTGAAGGGGATTTAATATGGCCAAGTGATGATGATGCAAGCAATGAAGATGATGAAGAGCTTTACAAGGAGTGGGAAAATCTGTTTGGCAAAGAAAGTCTTGTGTCCAAGGGCATGAAGGTTGTGTGGGAGCCTTCGAAGACAACAACAAAACTGTTGAAGAAAGCCATCATTCTAGGTATGTACGAAGAATCGCTCTCCATGCTGACTAAAAGGGTCGTAGTGGAGTCTGGAATTGAATGGGTTGAGGGAACATTGTGTCATCCAACACATTGCTATAACATGTTTAGGATGCATGCCCATGTCTTTGAGTTGTTACATCAAGAATTGGTTGACAATTATGGGTTGGAGTCAACTTCAAAGATGAGTTCTAGAGAGTCGCTAGGAATGTTCTTGTATATAGTTGGCCCTCCACAAGCAGTTCGTCAAGCAGAGTATAGGTTTGAGAGGTCCATGGAGACAAGTGAGCCGCAAGTTCCACCATGTCTTAGCGTGTTTGGTCAAGCTAGCCAAAGATATAATTCGACCTAAGGACCCAACATTCGAGCCCGTCCACCCCAAGGTCGCCAACCATAGGTCCGCACCTTTCTTCAACAATGCAATCGGTGCACTAGATGGTACACATGTGAAAGTTGTGGTTCCATTTGAGAAAGTGGGGAGCTATATAAATACGAAGAATGACAAAACTCAGAATGTACTGGGCATCTGTGACTTCGATCGGCGCTTCACATTTGTTGTTGCGGGAGTTCCTGGGTCAGCACATGATTGGACAGTCCTGCAAGAGGCCATTATGAAGTATGAAGCAGATTTCCCCCATCCACCCGCACGTAAAAAAATAAATGTACTTATGATGAAGCTAATAATATGATTTAAATACAATTTGTTGCTGCACATTGACAAAGTATTAGTATTAACACTGGCCATATATCTTGCTGACCATATATGAATTAAATACAAATTATGGTAGTTTGAGAGAAAGGTATATCTTGCTGGCCATATATGATGAGTTCATGAAAGATAGGTGACCATACAGAGGGACTGTCCTATTGTTGATCATTCATTTCTGTACAAAGGGTTTATACTAATATTATTCTAAATGTGCAACTTATGTCTAAAATTCTATTGGTGATGGGTGCAATATACATGCAGGGAAGTTTTACTTGGTGGATGCGGGATATCCGAACCGGCCGGGGTATCTGTCACCATACAAGGGGTATAAGTACTATCAACAGGCGTGGCGACATGGACCCCAACCCTCTGGTGAAAGAGAGCTTTTTAACAAAGCTCATTCTTCTCTTATGTCTGCCATAGAGCAGACGTTTGGGATTTTAAAGATGAAGTGGAGAATTTTGTTGGCCGTTCCAAGGTATCCGGG
This sequence comes from Cenchrus americanus, assembly GCA_947561735.1. Taxonomy (NCBI): domain Eukaryota; kingdom Viridiplantae; phylum Streptophyta; class Magnoliopsida; order Poales; family Poaceae; genus Cenchrus; species Cenchrus americanus. The sequence goes on along the minus strand of OX387239.1, from coordinate 82,963,184 downwards.
GGATACCCAAAGCGACATAATTCTTGCATGTTGTGGGCTGCATAATTTCATTTTGGACCATGATGACGATGACATTGACTTCAATGTGGCTGCCGCTTTCCGACGTTTGCCAAGGTTCGCTTGAGCTGATGACGACGATGACGAGCCTGTTGAAGCCGATGAAGTTGATGATGACATAAACATGAATGCTGTCCGAGATGAAATTGCACCTGCATACTATCCAGTACATAGGAGGTGTTGACAAATATTGTGCTTCGCTGCTTTGTGGGAGTTGTGTGTAGGCTGGTACTTTTTGCTTGCTGTTTGATGGTGGGCGAATTCTAAAAAAATGTTTGTGATAATTCGTTGATCTGTTGGACTGTAATAAACCAATTTTGTTTGTGACAATATATATTCTAGGACAATATTTGTTGAGTAAACGTTGTTATTGTTGTCATTGGAAAAATGATTGCAAAAAGGGTTGAATTATGTGTGTGAAATTGAAGTCCGCACATGCTATGCACACAGTAAATTTCATTCTGTGTGTCCAACTTATTGGGTGCACTTAGCATTTCGTTGACTGTGGACGCACTTTCTCTTCCAAACACGTAACTTTTTCCATCGGTACTTTTTTTTCTCTTCCCTTTCCAAACACACCCCTTGACTGGTTGGATGGCCGGCCCACGTTCAAAAAGCTGCTAGCCACAGTGGAGTGGGCAGCTGCCTGGCACAGACAAAGAGAGGCACGCGCGATTGAAGAGACTTGAAGGCGAGCGGTGAGCTACTGAGCTTCTAGTACTGCTGGGGGAGGGATTGAAGGCGAGCGAGAGGATCGAGGGGCCGGAGATGGCGTGCGACTCGGGGCCGCAAGAACCGCCGCCGCCGTGGCCCGCCACCACCGCCGTTGGAGCGCCGGAGCAGCGGCGTCGACTTCTCCTTGGCGCGGTGCTGCGAGGTGCCGCAACAACTCGCCACGTGCCTGCCCAGCTCGGCGCAGTGACCATGCTCCGCCTCCGCCTCCGACAAGCCCTCGCCCTGGCCGACGCCGTCCACCATGCCGGACACGAGGTAGCGTTCTGCACTTCTATGCTTGTTAGTCCTGGGAATGCCATGCATTCCATCAGAGCTAATGACGATCGATCTTGGTTTCCGCCGAGGCGACTTCCTCCTTTAATTGGTTTGGTTATCCACATCTGCCGCCATGATCCACCACCCTAGCTGCTTCAGCTCTTACAGATGCTGCTTGCCTGCTTCAGCATTTAGCCATTTACTTGGTTTATTCTTGTCCCATCAGGCCATCACCCGTTGTTCACCAGCATTTCAATTTTCAGGGTTCAAGTAAAGAAACAACCGGGCCTGATACTGTCCTGCTCCTCCCATCACCAGGGAACTCCACAAAGGAGGCCTCAAACACACAGGAACCAAGGTGCATATCTTGCCTCAAACTAATCTTAGTATTCACCATTGAATTATACTGCACTTCTTTCTTGTTCCATTTCTTTTCTTAGCTATCATCTGTAATAAAGAATGCCCAAACTAGCTTCCTTCAGCGCTTGAGATTGCTCCAGTGACACAAACTGTGCCAGTGTCCTCCCTGATGATGAGTTGGTTTCCATTGAAAATCATTCAACCGTTTCCTGAAATAATTGCTTTATCTTCTCTTCTTCTAACACAGATTCCAAGTTATGTCGTCAATGGACAGTTCAACTGTAGATCTTCTGTCTTACCTGCAAGTAAGGGCTCATCACTATACTGATCCATTCTCTGCAGACTACAGATAGCTTATCTCTATAGGGCCGAGTGCATCCTTCTTTTGACACGAAATTCGCCACCATCTGTGTGTAGGATCCCAAGTCAGCAAGGCTCCTGGCAGAGAAAACCAGAGAGATTTGGCAGGTGCCTTGCCAAGGCGGCATGGAGGAATGTGTTACTGCATTTGCAATGCTGCTTCGGGTGGCAGAAGAGACAATATCAGCACCAGTGAGTGTGGTGGTGGTAGAGGGCATCAGCAGATCAGGGAGATTACAACTCAGTGGTAGCTCAAGGTGTGGTTTGAAAGTCTTTTCCAGTTACCATTAAATTACAATGTTCTTCTTCTTGCTTCTGTATTTTTCTTAGCTGTTTTCCATTATTCTGCAGGACTGCATCACTTTTCCTGAAGAACACCAGTTGGATATCTGATGAGTGCCTCCTGTTTTCTGTGGACTCTGGTAATGCCTCAAAAACTGCAAACTACTTGCGTCAAACAAAGTTAAAATTAATGTACTTTTATAATTCTCTCTTTGTTTTTCTTCCCTGGCAGAGTATTTTACTGAATTCTTCTCAGTTGAATTTGGACTCGTCGAGAAAGCAGTTCTCATTGGGTTAAAGAGAGAGAGCCAATTTCCGCACCAAAGCATTGGCTTTGTGGAGCCTGAAGGAGACGAAGGTGTAGTAGATGCAAGGTATCAAATGCTGGGAAAGAGAATGGATGTAAAAGGTGCTGTTGCTGGACCATACTTACTTGCAGAAATCCAGAGAAATACTTCCCGGCAATTCATCCATCAGTGGACAAAACCAAATCACAAGATGTTGGATGGTGAACCCTGTGAGAAAGATAACATTTACAAGTGGTGCCCGTTGCCAGTTCAGTGCCTCCCATCTTGGTTCACAATGTCCGAGAAGTGGTTGCCAGGATATTTAGTGCGTGTAACTGAAAAACATAAAGAAATGTACCCATTAAATGATCTGGAGGGTGATTCTGGAGCAACATATGTAGTGGAGCTTGGTCATGGCGTGCATGGTTATGATAAGGCTGGACACTCAATGCACTTGCCACTGCTCCCACATCACAAGAGTGAACTTTCAGAATCAAAGTCAGATTATCAGTACCCAACATCTCTCCTTACCGCCAATATCACTGGGGACTCTCCTGACACTGAAAGCCAGAAGTTTGATCCATGCAGTGAGAGCAATAGCGTTGACAGCCAGGAGGGTGTTGAGTGCAGAATGAGCAATGTTGACAGCCTCCAGGGTGGTGATTCTGATGAAAATGATAGCTCGGTGGTACCTATATTTGTGAGGCATGTTTCTGGAGAGTTGACCTTAACAGTTAGTCTGGATCAATCTTCACAATATTTGATGGACCTGTATGCACAAAAGACAAAGACAAAACTTGAGTGCCAGTATTTTGTCTATGGGAGGAAGACTCTCGAACCTGATCGCACCCTTCTATTTTATGGGTTGAAGCGTGACACTACGGTTCATGTATGTACCGGGCTACTAGGAGGAAAGTAAGTTTATATTTTCTTCTGTTACTGCACCTGTTTACCTATTGTTTTTATGTCCTTTTGTTAATTGATTTTTAAATTATATAAGTATGGAAGGATCCAAAATTCTGGACCGTGTCATTTGTTGAGCAAAGATGAATTATTGAGACCATAAGTTTTAGCCATACAAATGCATAATCACAATAGAATGTGTTCATTTCGAAATTTATTAATTTTGATAGATTGCACAACATTTCTTAGTCAGGCAAGTCATGGATAAACTTCTATTAGTAGCTTTGCTTCATCAACAATATTATCACAGTTGAATTCCTCTCACTCAAGTTCATGCCTTATTTATTCAATAGTTGCATGCAGTCAATACTTGGATTCCATTGAATTGATATTTCCTTTTCCCATAATGGATACAAAAATGCATATATAAAATAGGAGTAATAGGAGCATTGATGTTTTCAGAAAGTTTTATGATTTTGTTTCACTAATGATTATGTTGTAACATTTCAGGCTGACCACTCTTGCAGAATATGTCCATCATAATAAAAACATGTTTACAGTAGAGGTTGCCCTTCCAGATGGACGGATTTCACTACAAATGACTATGAAAGGGTGCCAATTTCTATCATCATGGACAAAATGTTTTACAGCTGCATTCACCAGGGGCCAGAGTTGGAATGGTAAATTTACATTGGAGGATTTCAAATATGTTGATGGGCACATTCGGAACATTAGATGGCCCACTGCCAATTGCCCCATTGGTTCAATGGCAAAGGATTTGATTGAGTTTGTTAAACATGTAGAAGGTATCTTATGCCATAACAAGACATATTTGATTTCAAAGTATCCACCATACCTGCAGCATTTTATCAGATTTGCAAATCGTCTTATCCCTCGTCTGGGTGCAACAAATGTCTTAACAAGTGAGGAAATATTATTTCTGGAGACACATGTCTGTTTCATGACCAGTTATGCTAGAGAAAGATTGATAATAGAGTTGTTCCGCAAGTACGAAGGACGAGATGTAAATGAGGATTCTCACTGGGAGAAAGCAATAAAGACTGCTAGCTGCTCAGATACTTGGAACTCAGATCTGCTCACGGAATCAACTTTTTTTGTGTATCTTATTGAAAAGGCAAAAGGCAAGGGTGTAGTATATAATACATCTAGAATTCCAGCCTTTATATTTGTTAAAGACACGGTCTTGCATGCTGCAGACAGTCACACTGTAAGTTAAGCTTTATCTCTAACTTTCTTCAGTTAGTAGATATTACCACATTGTGCTCAGCATGTTAGTATACATATTGGGGAATGTGGGGATCAATGGGAGGAACTGCGTCTGTGTGGTAGCGTAGTGGTAGTTTTATTGGCCCAAATAAAACTTGTGTAGTAGGATCACTTCCCAGGTTGTTTCAGGTGGATTATCCTTCTTTCCTCTAAAATGAAAGGTGATCGGGTGAGTAGTTTGCTAATTCACATGTCTTGGGTTAACTACCATGTTATATCTGCTGTTAGTACTAGAAAAGAAAATGATGTCAGTGTGGTAGATTCTGAAGATCATGTGGTCAGCTGCCCAAGCTGTCATTATCCAGAAACAAAATCCTATGTAACTACTACCCAACAGTCAATTTCTCAGCAGGGGCTTGGCTGGGTTTGTTTATCTCTTTCGCTATTAAAAACAGAAAGGTGAGTTGAGGAATAGTTGTGAAATCATATGGCTTGAGTTAATTGTCATATCAGCTTCATGTTACTCTTATAAAATATTAGTTTGAGGGTTGACTGAAAAAATTAAAATAATTTTGGAAATTAGGATTTAAAGTGCAATCTATTTTTGTTTTAACTGGTTGCTGATTTTTTTCAGGATAATGCTAATGCACCAAAGCTTAATGCATTGGAACAGCCACTGCCACAGCTTGGTGACGGAATTGAATTAATGTTACCTGCTCACTTAGAGGAGTTTCTTCCAAGCATCATCCTGAATCTGATCGAGAAGAAAATTGACATCAGTGCAGAGTATGTTGATCTGAACTTCACATCTTTTAGCTAATTTTAATCATAAAAATGTTAACATCTTACTATTTGCAGGTTATTAACAGCAGTTCAGTGTGCATGCAGGACGTGTGGTTCTTCATACTAGGTATCCCCTATGCTCTTTTGAATTTAAATATTAGGATGAGGACAGTTGGGGCAGCTGAGCACTAGGTAACACCACCTAGGCAACAATTAACTCAAGTGGAGATTAATTATTAGGAATTAAAAATGTCTTGAAAGGGTTATGTTTACCCACCCCTTTGTGACAACTCGTCAAAAACTAACAACCAACGTTGTGGTGAAATACCCCTTCTTTTGTTTCTCATCTTCAATTTTCTGGTCATTTTCCGTGTTGACGAAAGTGAGAAAGGATAAAATAAACATAGAGCATTTTAGTGAAGTGTAATGTGCAGTCTTGTATAAGCATATCCATTTTGTATTACTTCCAATCCTCATCACTAATGTGATACAACAGCAGCTTTATGCTGTTTTTAATGACCGAAAATTGAAAACGATGCAATGCTTCAGGAGAAGCAAATATGATCGTTTAATCCATCATCTAAAAATGGTATGTTTTAGTGCAATTGCAATATGGGTCAATTTGGTTTCATGTGTGAAACTTGATAAAAACATTTTGCAGTTGCAACCCCCCCCCCCCCCCTTATTGAACCCCTTTTCATATCTACCCACCCCGACTGCTTGGGACAAAAGGCTAAGTGTGTGGGCTATGGGCCAATTGCAATTTGTTTATCAGATCTTGGTTGCCTCACTGGTAGGTTCCACTCTGTTCCTGTCCTGTCCGTCTCTCGATCTTGTCCAGTTAGTGCAGTGGGCTTTGCTCTCACAATGTAGGCGCAAGGGGATGCAGTCACCCCCTGCAACTCTCTTTTATTTTATTGCTTTCCAAACACACATGAGCATCTGATGGATAGCGATTGGAGCGGGTAAGATTCGATGTTATAATTGAAAGTTACTTTCTTGTTCTTCCTCCTTCGTGGATGTGAGTTTTCCTTTCTCTTAAGCAATTTTGATATGCAAGGAGAAAAGCATACCAACTTTTCTTTCCCGAGGATTTGCTGGAAACCTGCTCACCATTGACTTTATAGAAGAGGAGTAATTGTATCGGAAACAAACAAAACAACACAAAAGGGGTTCCTCACCAGTTCTAGCGACAACAAGACCAATAACTCCTACCGATAAAACACAAACTATAAGATCAAGTTTTTAAGACAGTTTACCCCTGCCAGTTTCCTAAGCAGACATTCCTCAATGATTGTAGTGGCAACCTGTGAAAATTGTTTGAAATAGTTGTTAAGACTTAAGTATTCCATCCAACCAAACATGGTAAGCAATATTACTGGTCAGTCCAGTTTTTTGTTGTTGTTTATACCAGGTACGAGGCTTTTAGTTCTTAAACGAAGAAAAGAAGTGTTCTGGAGTAACTAGGGATAAGCCCGAACAACCTATTCGTCGCCCTCCCTAGGTGGCTCTTATTAGCCCAGAATTACTTTCTTCATTTCCAAACAAAATATCCAGGGGTACATATAGTCTTAACAGGGTATTTAGGTAAATAGCAAACAACTACTAGAAGCTACTAGACTTAACCTTCATTCTTCCCCTAAGTCGAGCAGCCACTACATGGATAAACTATTACAAAGGTAGATAAGCCTATTGAGCTAAGTCTTGATAGATAGCTGCACCACTCCAATCCTTGAGCAAAGTTCCTGGAACTTGATTTACTCGAGGGACTTGGTGAGGAGGTCAGCAAGCTGATCCTTTGTGCAGATGTACTATGCCTTCACGCTCCCTTCCTCCAAGCAGTCTCGAATGAAGTGATACTTCACCCGGATGTGCTTGCTGCAATCATGGAACACCGGGTTCTTTGCCAACGCAAGAGAAGACTTGTTGTCCACCATGAGGTCAACTGCTTCAGCTTCTTTGCCGAGGTCGCCGAGCAGTCGAGCAAGCCAGAGTGCCTAAGCAGAGGCAGAGGAGGCAGCAATGTACTCGGCTTCACAGCTTGAGAGAGCTACAACCTGCTGCTTCACTGACTGCTAGCTGATGAGGCTCCTACCGAGGAAGAAGAGCATCCCACTTGTGCTCTTGCTGGTGTTGATGTCGCTGGCGTGGTCGCTGTCACTGTAGCCGATGAAGCGTGCCGTGCTGGGGCCCCTTGGGTAGAACAGGCCATAGTCGAGAGTACCCGCAACGTAACGAAGGATCCTCTTGACAGCATGCTCGTGGTCTTTCGTTGGCCGCTGCATAAACCGACTGACATAGCCGACGGAGAACGCCAAGTCTGGCTGCGTATGGGTGAGGTAGCGCAGACTCCCGACAAGTCATCGGTAGTGTGTGTCATCATCCTCCCCCGCCACATTATCACGACTCAGCTTCAACCTCTTCTCCATCGGGGTGAGAGCTGGGTTGCAGTCGACAAGTCCAACCAGCTCTAGAACATGCTTGGCGTAGGCCGACTGTCGAAGAGTAGCCCCGGTGCTGTCCTGGTGCACCTCGATTCCCAGGTCGAAGGAGAGAGGGTCGAGATCACTCATCTGGAAGGTAGCCTTCATCTCCTCCTTGAAAGCTTGCACGTCCTTGTCCTTGGATCCGATGATGATCAAGTCGTCGACGTAGACGCCCACCGGCCAGGACACAACCATTCGGCCCCGCCGATAGACGGCCGCCTCGTGCGGGCTTTGCTCGAAGCCATCTTCTTCAAGGTGGCGTCCAATGTCTCGTTGCACGCTCGTGATGCATGCGGCGGTCAGAGAGTGCCTTGCGCGTACGCAACACCTTGCCTTCCTCGCCGGGGATCACAAATCCCGGCGGCTGGTGGACGTACACCTCCTCCAAGTTGCTGTTGAGGAACGCCGACTTGACGTCCATGTGGTGGACGCACCAGCCCTCCTGAGCTGCTAGTGTGAGGAGAAGGCACACGGAATCCATCCGCGCAACAGGGGCAAAGGCGTCGTCGAAGTCGACCCCCTCCTGTTGCACGAAGTCGCGTGCCACCAGTCGTGCCTTGTGCTTGATCACTGCGCCAGCTTCGTCGTTCTTCACTTTGAAGTTTGAACACCCATTTGAGGGTGATTGCTCGATGGCCGGGTGGAAGATCAACTGGATCCTAGGTTCCATTCTTCTCGACCGCGTCCATCTCTTCCTTCATTGCGGTGCGCCATGCCGTGTGTCCCTCCGTCTCATTGAAGGAGCGAGGCTCACTGTCGTCGAGCGCGAGATGGAGCTCAGCTCCCAGACCGTGCGGTACAAACCCCGGCACCAGCTGGTCGCCAAGGATATCTGCCATGGTTCGGTACGGAGGGGCTTGCCATTGAACGCGTCGATGCGGTCCTCGTCATAGCCTCGTGGTAGAGAGGAGTGACAAAGTTCACGGTGGCCGTGCTCGCCATGAGTAGATGCCGCCGAAGCACACGGTGGAGTGGTAGAAGCACTCGACGGAGTTCTTCCGAAGCACTCGGCGCGGCCGGTGAGCTCGCCGAGTTGGTGGAGTGGTACTCGCTTCGGTCGGTGTTCGTGCTGCAACTCTTGTTCCTGCCACGGTGGATGTCCTAGTCGCAGTCGGTGTCGCCGTGATTGGTGTCACTGAAGAGCTCACTGCGCTTCTGGGTACTGGGTGAGGCACGCTCGGCGAAGTAGAGCTGCCCACTCCCCCAGTCCCCTCGTAGTGGACGTAGTCGATGATGAAGTCGTCTCGTCGTCCACCATCTTGCCCCACGTCCAGCCTCGTCCTTCATCGAACACGACGTCGCGCACCATCCGAACACGTGTCACTGGATCGAGGACGCAATAGCCTTTCACTCCTTCGTCGTAGCTGATGAACACTCCTGTAGTGCTCCGATCATCAAGCTTGCCGACGTGGTTCAGCTTCTTGACGTAGATGAGGGAGCCGAACACTCGCAGGTGGCTGACCGCCGGCTTGCGGCCATGCCAGGCCTCATATGGAGTCATTCCGTCGAGCGCCTTAGTGGGGGATCGGTTGAGGATGTACACCGTTGTCGGCACCGCCTCACCCCGCAACTTGGCCGACATCCCTCGGCCGCTCGACGAGAGCCCGGCCATGGCCACCACCGTCCGGCCGCACCGCTCGACGACGCCATTCTCGTCGCGGACCGTATGGTGTGGACAAATGTCGCTAGATTCCCTCGTCGACGCAATATGAGGCGAACTCAATCGATGTGAACTCGCCGCCGTTGTCCGTGCGCGCGCACCCGAAGCTTGCGCGGTACCAGAAGAAGCTGTTGTCGATCCCAAATGCGCATCACGCCGTCCTTGATCTCCACGCGTGATCCGTTCGCGTCCAACCGTCCAAGGCTGATGATGGAGTTGCGTAGCGCGGAGATGTAGAAGACCTTGGTGAAAAGCTGGTGTTCGCCGTTCTTGGCGGCGAGGATGACGGAACCGATGCCCCTTATGTCCACACCTGAGGAGTCGCCGAACTTGACAGAGCCGCGCACATTGGTGTTCAGGTCGGAGAAGAACTCCTCGACGCTCGGTCATGTGATGTGTCGCACTGCTGTCGAGGAACCATCCGTAGATCTTATCTTCGCTCGAGTCGTAGCCGAGGAAGACACATCCTCGCAGCTCGTCGATGTGGAAGAGGACCGTCGCAGTTGATGCCGTTGGGAGCTACTCGATGCTCCTGTGGACCAGGAATAGGGCTGACTCGTCGTCCACCGCAGCATGAGCGACGTGAGCCTGGCCGCCTCGCGACTGGCGGCAGTCCTTGGCCTAGTGGGCCGCCCTGCCGCAGTTGCGACATGTGTCGTCTCGCGGTGGCCTACGCTCGCCACCGGCTGCGCGCTCACCGCCGCCACGTGTGCCGCCTGCAGCATCGCGTCGTGCTGCACCACCAGCGCCTCCACGCACCTTGGGCGCTCTACGCGACGTGTGCTTGCGGCCACCTGAGGAAGGAGAAGACTCCCCCTTCTTCTGGCAGATGTGGCGGTGGCAGTGCTATGTGGCATTGTGAAGCTTGCCAGTAGTAGCAACTGTGTTTGCAGCCGCCAGCGCTTCCTCCTCATCCACAGCCTTGAATCTCCCAACAACATCCTCGTCAAGGTTGAGATGTCAAGCATCATCTGAATGGAGATCTTTAGTTGCAGGTACTTGACCCAAGAGTAGCGAAGGAACTTGGCGCCAGCTCACTCCTCTATGACGCCGTAGTCGCCGAGCTGCTCCAGCCGCTGCCTCAGACCGGTGAGACGTAGAGCAAAGTCGTTGACGTCCTCACCCGACTTGAAGGCCAAGTGATCCCACTCCTGTCGAAGATTCTGCAGCGTTGACTTGCGGACGCGATCACTGCCAGTCCGGGCAGTGGCAATGGCGTCCCATGTGTCCTTGGTCGTCGCCTTGCCAGAGAGAGCTGGAATCATCTCTGGTGGAACCGCGGAAAGCAACGCCTCCAGCGCCCGCTGGTCCTCATGATGACTCGCACCGCCCAAGCGCACGATGTTCCACATCCGTCGGGCCTCAAGCCTCATCTTCATCATGGATGACCACTCGACGTAGTTTGTCTTCGTCAAGACCTGCTATTGTGTGTTGCCGGAGTCCCTAATGATGGTCTAGATGACCCTAGGGGGTGCGCCGCCATGGTTGTACTCGGCGTTGGTGCCATGGTCGGAGCCGTGGTCGGATCCGAAATGCTTGTTTGTCCATCCATCGGTCCGCGTCCTCGCCACGGTGTGTCCCCGTGTCGTCGGTGCTTGCCGCGTTGCCCGCCGACCCGGGAGGTTCTTGCGTGGCGTTGCCGGTCGGTGGAGCTCGTGGATCTCGCGGCGCCTCCTTCGCGTCACGCCGCGCCATCTTGTGCATCACTTCCGCCTCCTCACGCGCCGATCCGCCGCATTCCGCCGCCGGGTCGCCCCGCCCCGAGCACGGCGAGCTTCGACGTCCGCACGAGCCGCCTCGCACTCCACGGCCGTCACGCGCTCTGCACGTGTTGCAGCCGCTCAGCCTTGCTCAGCCTTCCTCCGCCCCCGCACGCCGCCTCGCACTCGAAGTAATCGAGCGAGTGCTGCCGGAGAGGAGACCCACGAGCGCACGAACGGATCCTCGTCGACCAGCGGTTGTGGCTTGTGGCCCTGCAGATCCGCAGCGGCCCTGCCGCTCGCTCTCTGCGCATCACCGCCACTACTCGCTTGGCTGAGACCGTCCATGCCTCGGTGCGACCTCCTGGAACTCGCCATGGATGAGGGTGTTGAGGAAGGAAGGAGAAAGTCGCCGCCTTGGTTGCGTGCACACGCCCGTGCACACTCACCGCCCGTCACCCGCGCCTCCGCTTATCTCCGCCTTGCCTGGAAACCTCCTCGCCTCCTAGATCGAGCCGCGCCGCACCAGAGACGAGCTCCCAGCCCGAGTCAACACGCGCTGGCCGACCATCGATTCACCGCGCCTCCGCCTGATCCGCGCACGCCCGCGCCAGATCGGAGTAGGAGATGTGCAGAGGGGTGGATTCCACCACCGGATCGGCCGGGAATTGCTCCGCTGCCAGGATCGGGCTGGAATCAGGAACTGCCGGTGGGGTTTTTAAGGGGTAAATATAGTCTTAACAGGGGTATTTAGGTAAATAGCAAACAACTACTAGAAGCTACTAGACTTAACCTTCAAGTCTCACTACTTTTATGGTTCTTCTTGCTTACCTTAAACTGGTACAAAAGGTTCTCCTTTTATAGATATCTGTGACTTGACCTTAGTTAAATATCCTAACTGAATCTATCTAGTCTTATCTAACCTAACAAACCATCAAACCTATCCCATGGTTCGCGCTACAGTGTCGTGGGCCTAGGCCAAGGCCGGCCCACCCAATTGACCATAACAAGAAGTCCTTTGGGTCTAGGGTTATCTCCTATCAAATTGGTTTACAGAAATTAATTCTATGTTGGAGAGAAACTAGTCATGCTTGATTTAGTACCAAAACGTTTTTTATCGGTTTTTTCCTCTGTTGGATGCTATCCACCCATTAGTTTCCCCCTTTTCTCCGGCAACTAATCTACTAAATCAAATAAGGTTGGTGTTATTATGAGTGCAAGCCATATATGGATTCCTTAATTCGAGTTTTATTATTCAAATTCAATTTTGAGTCATTCGCTAGAGAACACAGGATTTCTGAGAACATTCAGGTGTTTTTTGTTAATTGGTGTAAAATTGAAATATTGGGATGATGCAAGTGAACAAATCAACTAATGAAAATAAACAAATCAACTAATGAGCTTTATTAATAAAACAATGACTGAAATAACATTTCTATTGCACTCATGTAAAAATGAAATTGAGTTGATATACATAACTTGCATGAACAATGACAGACTTGCAATGCATATGCCAGATGTTAGGTATGGTCCTTGAAGAATTTGTTACTACCAACATTCTGTATTTTTATATGAAAAGAACCTGTCTTTTTTATGCTACTTGTAATGCCTTTATCTATGAAGATTTGATCATGCATATAAGATTTGCAGATAGCCAATGCCTGATGCATTTTTTTATCACTGCAGAGAGATCTAATGGACTCGACACGACACTGCATGGGCTCTGTGATTCCATCCATGGAGAGATGCTGCCATCATTGCTCTATTTGTGATTGATGCCATGCCTCTTGTTCAGAATTGTGTAATTTAATCAATTATATGTTACCTTCTTAGATCAATGTTAGACTCATGCATGTATTGTATCTCTGATTCTCTCTATTCGGTCCAAGTACTACTAGGTATTATTGACTGCAAACAGTAAGCTAGTCTACTAGCTACTTGCATCCCAGGAACAAAGACAATTTCCTTTTTTTAGCATGTTTTCACTTGGAAAAACTAATTCTCGGTTGCCTTAAAACTAGTCAAAACTCATTTTAAGGTCTACGTTGACTCACACAAAGTTAGGCTAAATAATTTGTGTAGTCCAGCACATGGCTAAATAGTTGTGATGCTAAAAACTATTTATGTTGTGGTGTTCCTCCTCTGTTAAATAAAATGTCACAATACTCGTAAAATATATGCATGCTTAATTTTTATTTGGATATGATAGTTTTAGTTAGTATCCTTTTATATCCACATTCATGCTTTTATTTTTTCAATTTGTGCCGCACCTCTAATATGCTCCAAATTACACTCGAAATTACACGCTATTAGTTTAGGGAGCATATCACGTGGAAACCAACCAACCTGTGCAAACTATGCAAACTTCATTCAGGACCACGCGATATAGATCTTAAGGCTACGAAAGATGCGGAGAAACTTGCACGAAGCCGCCCGCTAGCCCCTCACCCGATCCACACAATTTTGCGGTAAACCCCCCCCCGATCCCCGGCCGCACGAGTCGATCCCTTACCGCCGCCGCGCCCTTGGCTCCCTAGTGCCACCGACACTTGGCTCCACTCCCGTCGCCACCCCCCGGCTCCCCTAGCGTCGCCGGCATTGGGCTCCCCCTCCTGACGCCGGCCCTGGGCCCCTCCCGCCGCCGCCAAACCCGCCCGTCCACCACGATTTGTCGGCGGGGCCGGGTGCTCGTATTGCCCGCCGACAGGCAGGTTCTCGGTGCCCGGATTGGCCGCCAACGTGTCCGCCTCCCTAGTGCATCCAGTTTTGATAATCCTTCGGTGTTTCTATGTAGTGTCTTACTCGTGATTTTGAAGGACCGATCGACGGCGACAGAGAGGGGGGGGGAGTGAGGGGGGGGGGGAATGGGAGCCCGACAAAAATTCTTCTCGAAGGAGATCGAAACTCCAACAAGATGAACACGGCTTCCAACACACGTCTCCGACTCACTACCAAGGTTGGTCAAGCCCACGTAACCCACCCACCGGAGTGCCACTAGACCTAGGAACCAACACACCACCTTCGACCCGAAACCCGAAACGCAGCGGAAAAAACCAAACCTCGAGTCTACCAGGACCCACACCACGGTCGGATTCCCCCCCGGAGCCCCTCGTCCCCACGCAGTAAACCCGAGCAACTTCCACTAACACCGTGGCTCTACCCCGCCCAACCGCACAAACACACGGCGGACCGACGGTGGCCCGACAACCAAGCCGCCACCCCAATGCCACCCGCAAACCCCCCCCCCAACCAAGACACCAAACAGCGCCAACCGACCACCAAACGGACCCAAACTCAAACGAAAAGCCAGCACCACGGGACAACAAAAGAACTCACCAAGACGTTCACCCGAGAAAAAATCCCACAAGGGCTTGCACCGCGATCGGGCCAAGAGCACCCCCGTGTGGCATGAACTGCGCCTCGGGCATCCCGGATCCGAACAAAACCCCCGGGTCCAACTCCCCCAAATCCAAATCTCGATCTCCCGAATCGCTCCACGGACTTGAACAAGACTTTGGGGATATCGGGAACACCTCATGAGGAGTCCATAGCCAAGTTTAATCCCACCAAATCTCGTCCAAAAAGGAGGAATCGAAGAAATCCCGCCGAAAGCACTTCCAACCCAAGAACTCAAGAAAACCCCAAAATCGAGCACTTTTACTCACGGATTTGGGAGGGGAATCACGCCCCAAAGAACCACGAAGGGTTCCCACAAATTTCCCCCATCAAATCCCCAAGAGAAAAGCCCCCGAAAACACCCCAAAGAAATCATGAAGAGAGGGCTCCGAAAATCACCACCAAGAGCAACGGGGGGGAAAACACATCCAAACCTTGAGGAACCACGCCGGATCATCTATACATGAACAAAGATTCGTACAAGGTCCAGCAAGCAACCGCCCCGATCATCCATCCCTCTCTACAAGATCTCTCCGTGAAGCTCTCTTGCTAGTCCTAAGGAAAACCTAGAGAAAATAGGTGGAAAATAGGAAAACTAATGAGCTAGGGTTCCAAGAGTTGGCCGCCACCAACCTCTCACCTCTTGGGTTATATAGGCGGCAACCGAATGTCTAAAATGCCCCTCTCTACTAACTAGGGATACAAGCCCCTCAAGGGCGGATTTGGAATTCTTGATGTCTTCACCATCGGACGGATGCCCGGCGACCGCACTCGCGTAGCCTCGACGCAAGCCATGCGATCCCGACGCGTGTCCTCCGCTTCGAAGATTCCCGCCGATCCCACAGTCCGACCGTCCCCTCCTCCCACCGCCCGCCGGGCCGATCACCGGTCCAGTGCACGTCTGCACCTCCGCTCCACCCCCGCCCCCCCGGCCGGCCCGCCCCCCCCCCCCTCCCTTCGGTTCTCCGGTCTTGGCTTTGTGGATCAACCAAGGAACCCGGTGGTTTTACGGTGAACCACCGGAAACCCCGCGAACTCGGTGTAGCCTCCGCCAATCTCCACTCATGACTCGGCTCCCACGTAGTCCCGGCTCGACCTTGGTTTTGAGGCTCAACCAAGAAACCGTCCACGACTTCATCTTGCTTGTTCATGCCACCATGCGGCCCGCACTTGACCCCCGCCGGCCACCCGGTCCCTCGAACGAAGCCTACTTGTCTTCTCCACACCCGGAGGCCTCACCGGCGACGACCTTTCGCGCTTGTTCTTCACCCGCACCAACACGAGTCAAGCCGCAACCTCCGCCAACAATACTTAGCCAAGAATCGTCCACCCACAACGTTGTCAATCACTCATCACACAAGGAAGCGACCATCCACCGGTCCTCGAACCACACATGGTCCTCAATCTCCCCCTTGATGAGTGCATTGACAACACCCACATGAAAGTAACAAGAGAGAAAAGAAACAAGAAAAGAAACGAACAAAAAGAAACTCCAACAAGCGATCGAAAGCCAAACAAAGGCAAAGAGCAAGATCACTTGAAGAAGAAAAGTCTCGGACCCCTTAGGCAAGGGCAACGGCTCGACACATCCGAGACAAAGCAAAGCTCAAGCAAAGAGCACGAACCACCGAACCAAAGCTCGAAAAATCTCAAAGAGCTCCCCCCGCACACATGCAAACTCCCCCCGAACCAATGCAACTCCCCCGGACGAATGCATGCAAGAAACCACATGAAACAAGAGGCAATTTGCCAACTCTCTCACACCGGTCCGGCCCGGTCATCAACACCGCCACCGGTGCCTAACATATGTACGGGACCAGCACTCACAGGCCCCCCCACCGACGCGCTGCGCTTCACCGTCTTCGTACCGATCAGACCGGGGGCACACCACAACCCCCCCAAATGGCTCGAAACCACTCGAAAACCTTCTAAATGCACCCCGTAAGCCATTTCAAGCTCAAACTTCTCCCCCTTGTTGGCAATGCATGAATCAAGCCAAAAATGCAAAACTTTCAACCTAGAGCTTCTCAAATATACAAAATTCAACAAAGAATGCTACACATGTCCAAATGAGCAAGTTAGATACTCTACGGCTTCGTATCGATCGCAACTACATGATCACCAAGTTTCACAACCATTGGACGAAGCTAAGAAGGATTTTGGCAATTTTGCGAAAAACTTGCCTCTCATGAGCAAAGTCCTAAACATGATCAAAGCATATCAAAATGGCAAAGCCACACAAACTTCATGCTAGGACAGCCATTCTAATCATAAGACCATCACAAACACCCACAAGCACCTCATGTCATGTCAAAGCCACCGAGCCATGTGCCTACTTCTATGTATGAGACTTCTCATTGGTAGGCATCATGCAACGGTTTAGCACCCAAAGCAAATTAAATTCAGCACATATGACATGGGAGCATATTTTCCAAGCATTTTTCATTTCATTTTCAGATTTGTAAATGGTACATGAAATGTCTTTGCGACAAAAAGGAACTTATGCTCCTCCACAAGATAAATCAAGAGGGCTAAACATTCTTGATGGCAAATGAGCCTTTGGCTCCATATGATCAATAAACTAGCTATCCAACCACAAATTAAGCATAGCAAAGCCACAAAAACATGTCAAGAGCATGTAAAGGCATTTACACATGAGAGAGCATACATGTAACATTTTTCAAAAGCATAGCTATCAACCATGGATTATTCATCAAGATCATCAAGAGCTAAGCCAAACTAACCGTAGCATACCAAACAAGCTCACAAAGACATATATCTCATTCCATGGTGAACAATGTATATGAGAGAAGCTTTTCCTAACCAATGCATATGATACAAAATGCATGCAATCTAGGATACAAGGATGCCTATACATCATGTTACATATGCCATGCCAAATGCAAGAAATGCACAAAGGAAAGCTATACATATGCTACAAACCGGCTCCCTGGGGCGAGGGGAGGCAAAACGGGCTCGACACCACCGGCAAAAGAGAGCTCCCACACACCCAACTCAAGAAATCAAACACACACCAAGTTCCCCCCGCAAACGAGTGAAAGTTGCTTGATCTAGGGGTTTGGTGAAAATATCGGCTAGTTGGTCATGTGTGGGTACATGGATCAAGGCTATCTTTCCTTTCTCGACGTTGTCTCTCAGAAAATGGTACGGCCTCACTTCTATGTGCTTGGTTTTGGAATGGAGCACCGGGTTCTTTGCAACGCTTATGGCCTGGTGCTATCACATTGAAGTGGGACATGGGTATACTCCTCACCAAAGTCACTCATGGTGTAGGTGATCCAAAGGAGCCGAGAGCAACAACTAGCGGCGGCAACATACTCGGCCTCGGTCGTGGATTGAGCAACACTCGACCGCTTACGGGAAGACCAAGACACCAACGAAGAGCCCAAAAGCGGCAAGTCCCGGAAGTGGACTTCCTATCCAACCGACACCCGGCAAAATCCGCGTACGAAAAGCCATGAAGTGCCAAAGAAGAGGACGCGGAGTACCAAAGGCCGAAGTCGGGAGTGTGACGCAAGTACACGAAAATTCTCTTCACCGCTTGCCGATGCGAAGTCCTCGGAGACGCTTGAAAACGAGCGCACGGACACACCGAGAAGCTCGTATGTCCGGCCTCCCGTCGCCGTCCAAGTAGAGGAGTGACCCGATCATGCTCCGTCCCCCCCTCGCCCCCCTCGATCCACGTGTTCACCTTCCTCGTCCGCATCAAGAGCCGTAGTCGTACTCATCGGCGTCGTCATAGCCTTGGAGTCCTCCATCTTGAACTTCCTCACAATGTCCTTGGTCTACTTAGCCCCGGTGCACAAATGTTCCTTCCTTTGATTGCTTGATTTGTAGCCCGAGGAAGAACTGCAACTCACCCATCATGCTCATCTCGAACTCCCTGCTCATATCATCCGCAAACCTTGCAACAAGAGAGTTAGACAAGCCACCAAAGACAATATCATCCACGTACACCCTCGCACAATCGGGATATCTCCGCCCCCGCCTCGGCAAAAACAAGGTCCGATCGACCTTCCCCATCTCAAAGCCTCTCTCAAACAAGAACCCCCTCAACCCTGCCATACCAAGCTCTAGGCGCCTGCTTCAACCCATACGACGCCTTCCTCAACTTGTACACCGGTGGGGGTACTTCTCACTCTCAAACCCCGGAGGGCGTCTCACATACACTTCTTCCTCCAACACTCCATTCGGAAAAGCACTCTTCACATCCATTTGGTGCAACTTGAACCCTTTAGCCACGAGAAAAGGCTAGAAGGATCCTAATCGCCTCCAAACGGGCTACGGGAGCAAAGGTCTCCTCGTAGTCAATCCCCTCCTTCGACTAAACCCTTGGGCAACAAGTCTCGACTTGTTCCTCACAACCTCACCCTTCTCTCCCTCTTTGTTTTTCCACACCCACTTTGTACCAATCGGCTTACACCCCGGGGGAGGGTCAACCAACTCCCACACCGATTCCTCTCAAAGTTCTCCAACTCCTCATGCATCGAGTTAACCCAATTGTGATCAGATAGTGCGTGTCCAATGTCTTTGGGCTCGAAAGAAGCAACAAACGCAGCATGAGCAAAATGGGAATTGTTCCGAACCCTCGACCGTGTAGTGCGTTCATTCATGTCGCCGATGATCCTCGAAGCTGGGTGATCCACTTGAACTCGTCAGGGAGGTTCTCGCCTCGAAGCTACCTCCCCCTCAATATCAGCTTCTCCTCGTTCTTGATTTGTCGTCGTAGGTGTAGCAGAGGGTCCATCCATCATCGTAGTCGAAGTAGTGGGTACATGTTCAGCCGGGGGTACCACACCGCCATCTTCATCATCACCATGTTCATGCTCCTCCTCCTGAAAGATCTCCTCGCCAAGCTCATCATCACCGCACACTCAAAGACAAGCCGACTACGTGGCTCTGTCTCGTCGAAGGTTACCTCGCAAGTCTCCACGATTTGGTTAGTTTCAAGATTGAGCACACGATATGCTCTAGAATGAGATGCATAACCAAAGAAAATGCCATCGACGGACCTAGCCTCAAACTTATCCAACTTCCTGCCTTTCTTCAGAATGAAACACTTGCAACCAAAGACATGGAAGTGACTCACCTTGGGTGTGCGGCCATGCATCAACTCATAGCATGTTTTCTTCTTGTGCACTCTGAGGTATATCCTGTTCGACACATAGCATGCGGTATTCACCCCCCCCCCATACCTCCCCCACCCCCCCGAGTCCTATGCTCATCAAGCATCGTCCGAGCCATCTCGCACAAGGTCCCGTTCTTCCTTTCCACAACACCATTCGGGGAGGCGTATACGGACTCGAAAACCGGTGCTCAAGACCCAAGTCATGACAAAAGGTTTCAAAACGAGAGTTCCCGAATTCCGAGCCATTATCACTGCGGATAGCTCGTATGGCATCTCCGTGCCTCTCGTTCCTCAACCTCAAGACTAGATCTCGAACAAAACCAAACGTCTCCCCCTTCTCCTCGAGAAAGAACACCCACGCATACCGAGAATAGTCGTCCACCACAACAAGGACATACCACTTCCCACCCGCGCATCGCACACGAGCCGGGCCAACAAGGTCCATATGGAGCAGCTCGCATGGACGCTCAGTCATCACATCGGTGAGAGGCGGGTGAGAAGAGGCCACCATCTTGGCATGCCTACACGGCGCACAAACCAACTCTTTCTCAAGCCTCAACCGTGGCAATCCTCGGACCAAATTGAGTTTACTCAAGCGTGACAAAAGGTCAAAGCTCAAGTGACCCAACTTCCTATGCCACTTCCACAACTCACTCGAAGAACCAGCCAAGAAACAACGCTCCACACCCGAAGGACCGAGAAAAATCAGCACGAAACACCGACCCTCGGGAACGACCATACGGACAAGGTCCCCTCGAGAGTCCACAATCCGAGAACCACCGAGGCCGAAACAACACCTCAAAACCCTCATCCAACAACCGAGACACGAAAGCAAATTGTACCCCGGCGATTGAACAAGAGCAACACGCCTCGGAGTGATCTTGTCACTCACTTTTATCTCACCTTCGAAAGCACACGCCCACGCCCATTGTCCCCAAAAGTGATGTACCTCTTCGTCACCACGGACGAGACACGAGAACCACCCCCTGTCTCCGGTCATATGCCTCGAACAACCGGAGTCAATCAACCAAATGTTCTTCAAGTCTCCCACCCGAAAATCAAAAATAGGCACGTGAGCGAACAAACGACTCGGCGCGGGGTTAGAACCAAAGGAGGAAAACCAGTGCCGAGCCATTTGCTCGAAAGTGGGGTTAGCACCAACCAAAGCATCTCTCCTACCAAAGCTACCTCCACGAACACCACCACGGTAACCACCCTGAGGGAACCACCCCTCTCTGCCTGGAGGAGGACCGGGGCAAAACCACGCAAGAAAGCCCGTGGAACGTCCTTCCTCTCCAACACACCGCCACGACTCCTCCAATCCCCGTATTGAGCACGAGGAGGAGAACGCCTAGCAAACTGACCACCTGCACCCTTTCCAGCCCCAACCACCGAACCACGACCACCGAAAAACAACCCCCCTCACCCGTACGAGTACGAAACCCGAACATCTGTCGCGCCCGGGCACGGTCGCCTGGTGCTCCCGCCCCAGCCACCCCCCCCCCACGGTCCCGCCGTGGTCCCGCCAGCCAGCGGCCCTCACCTCCGACCCCTCTCTTCTCTCCCCAAGCCCGAACTGCCTCACAATCGCCTTGCCCCGGGCGGCATCGCATACGAGGCTCAAGTACACCATCGGAAGGATGGTACTTGTCCTTGTTAGCCCACTCCTTCTCCATTCTCTCTTCTCGCTTCCTCTTGAAGCAAAACTCCTCCTTATGGCCATCTCTCCCACAATAACCACAATGGAACCTCACAAGCTTAGGCTTAGGCTTGGGATGTGGTCGCTCACTTGGTTTCTCCCCACTCAAACCCTCCACCGGTTTCTCACCACTAGCCTTCTCACTCTCCTTCCCAAAGAACACTTTCCCCGAAGTGCTCACAAACTTGATAGGCTTTTGTAGGTCATTTGTGGGTGTAGGAAACACGGGTGGAGGCGGGGTTGTGTCTAGTCGGTTCCTTAGATGGTTAGGTTTTGGTGGGAAATCATTTTTGTGGTGGGTTTTTGGTGGCTCCGGATATTCTCTCCACTTCCCTCACCAACCTTGTTTGCCCCAAGCCCCTCACCATCTTGCCTCTTAAAGGCCTCGATCATCATCCTCAACTGAGGCTCGGGGCCGGACCAACCAACCCATCAACTTCCTCAAATCATCATTCTCATCCTGCAAACGATCAACATAATGTGCAAGCTCCAAATTTTTCAATGCATGCATTTCACAGGTAGAGCAAGATGTAGGCATGGGTTCCTTCAATTTAGCCTCGAGCGAACTAGTGTAAGCATGCATCTCATCAATCTTAGCATGCAAAACAGGGCAAGAAGTGCAAGCACCTAGCAAAGCGGGTCTAGACTTAAGCTCAGCCACTTCAACCCTAAGCACATCTAGTTCCTCACACTTGGAGGCATGCTTCTCCTTGAACAAAGCTAGATCGGCAAGGAATATGGAGCAATCGGCAACAATCATTCTCATCGAAACAACGGGGCTAGCCTTAAGCGAATCAATCTCAAGCTTGCTATCAAGCACCCCGTGTCTCTAGCTCTCGCCCACTCTAGTCCTAGCATCCTCGAGTGAAGCCCTAAGCTCTTTCCTCATTTTCTTGGCCTCTCTAAGCATGTCATCACGGTTATCAAGCAAAAGAGCCAAGCCTCTCATTCTCCTCGGCGCAAGAAGGAACAGCTCATCACGCCCCCCCCCGCCGGCCCCCCAGTCCGGGGCCCCTCCGCTCGCCCCCCCCCCCGCCCCTGTGCTCTTCTTGCCGCCGGCCACCCCACCGCCACCCTGGTGCGAAGCCGTCTCTCGCGAAGCGGCCTCGGCCCACTCCGGGTTCTTGGACGACTTCTTGTTCTTGCGGCGATCTCCCTCGTCGTCGGCCGCTGCTCGAGCTCGAGGTGGAGTACGCGAGCCCGGAGTCGACGTCGCTCGCTCCAACCATCGCTCCGGCCTTGCCTCGGCCCTCCTTCCTCCTCGATCGTCGCTCGTCCTTGTACTTGTTCTTGTGCTTGCTTTTGTGGTCGCGCCTCGAACGGTACTTGTCATCGTTCTTCCTCGGCTTGTGCTTGTAGCTGTCCTTGTTCTCGGCCTTCTCGGGCGGTCGGCGACGAAGTGTCCCAACTTGCCGCAGCGGACGGGTCGGGTCCTCGTGTTCCTCCTCATGTTCACGCGGTTCTCGTGCGGCCTCTCGAACCGCCTCGTCAACGCGCGCCCTCGTCCTCTCCAAGGTCATCAAACTCCTCATCGGCGGCATAGACATCAAAGAGGAAAACGAGAACATCCCGGTGGATGGGTTAGAGTTAGTCTTTCCTTTGGAACCACCAACGAGGGCAAGACTATGGGAGTCGGTCGGTCCCTCGAGCTTGGCGATCATGCCCCTATCCACCTCGGCCGACTTGAGCTTCGAGAACGGCTCGTTCACCGTCGAGTATCATACCTCTCCGACTCGACTATGGCCTCGAACTTTCCGCCCCATATCGTACGATCCGAGAGTGTAAGAGCTTGACGGCTCTATCATGATCATCGTACGGGAGCACGTCCACATTGGCCCTCATGTTGTTCACCACCACCGTGAACCTCTCGAAACAAGGCATCGATGGACTCACCGGGAGATGAGTGAAGTTCTCGTACTCTCTCCGGTAGGTCGCATACAACCGTGCCTCGAACACGGGCGTTCCCAACATGAGCCTCCTTCAACACCGCCCAAATCCTACAAGCCAAGTGCTCGGTGTGCACCCGATCGAACTCGGCCGACACAAGGCACGAAACAAGTAGTCGACCGCCTTATTGTTGGCGTCGAATCGTCCCCTCGACCACCGGAGCAAGGAAATCCATTGGCTGGACATAGCCTGTGTCCACCGTGACATCCCAAAGCGGTGACCCTTTCCGCGGAGGAACGCACCCATCCGCTTGCTCCACATCCGGTAGTTCTTGCCATCGAAGTGTGGAGGACCCCCCCCGTTCGTTCCGGTACGCCATCCTTGGATCTTAGACTGGTTAGAGTCAACAAAGACCCGAACCGGCTCTGATACCACTTGAAGGACCGATACGGCGAACCGAGAGGGGGGGGGGGAGTGAATGGGAGCCGACAAAAATTCTTCTCGAAGGAGATCGAAACTCCAACAAGATGAACACGGCTTCCAACACACGTCTCCGACTCACTACCAAGGTTGGTCAAGCCCACGTAACCACCGGAGTGCCACTAGACCTAGGAACCAACACACCACCTTCGGACCCGAGAAACGCAACGGAAAAACCAAACCTCGAGTCTACGGACCCACACGGCGGCCGTCCGGCCATCGGTGAAACCGGAGCAACTTCCACTAAGTGGCTCTACACCGGTCGGAGACCGGTGAGAGACACCGGCCGGACCGATGGCAGCTCGAAAGCCCCCAAGACACCAAACAGAAGCCAACCGACCACCAAACGGACCCAAACTCGAAACAAGAAGGCACGGGGCACCACGGGACAACAAAGAACTCACCAAGACGTTCACCCGAGCAAAATCCCACAAGGGCTTGCACCGGCGACCCCGGGGTCAAGAGCCCCGTAAGGCTGCCCACGGCGGCGGGATGTGTGAACAAAGACCCGCGGTCAACTCCCCCAAATCCAAATCTCGATCTCCCGAATCGCTCCACGGACTTGAACAAGACTTTGGGGATATCGGGAACACCTCATGAGGAGTCCATAGCCAAGTTTAATCCCACCAAATCTCGTCCAAAAAGGAGGAATCGAAGAAATCCCGCCGAAAGCACTTCCAACCCAAGAACTCAAGAAAACCCCAAAATCGAGCACTTTTACTCACGGATTTGGGAGGGGAATCACAGCCCAAAGAACCACGAAGGGTTCCCACAAATTTCCCCCATCAAATCCCCAAGAGAAAAGCCCCGAAAACACCCCAAAGAAATCATGAAGAGAGGGCTCCGAAAATCACCACCAAGAGCAACGGGGAAAACACATCCAAACCTTGAGGAACCACGCCGAATCATCTATACATGAACAAAGATTCGTACAAGGTCTAGCAAGCCGCCCGATCATCCATCCCTCTCTACAAGATCTCTCCGTGAAGCTCTCTTGCTAGTCCTAAGGAAAACCTAGAGAAAATAGGTGGAAAATAGGAAAACTAATGAGCTAGGGTTCCAAGAGTTGGCTGCCAACCTCTCACCTCTTGGGTTATATAGGCGGCAACCGAATGTCTAAAATGCCCCTCTCTACTAACTAGGGATACAAGCCCCTCAAGGGCGGATTTGGAATTCTTGATGTCTTCACCATCGGACGGATGCCCGGCAACCGCACTCTGCGTAGCCCCGACGCAAGCCATGCGATCCCGACGCGTGTCCTCCGCTTCGAAGATTCCGGACTGCGTCGTCGCACACACGGTCGGACCGGTGCTCCTCACCCCGTCCGACCGGTCCCCACCCCGCCCCGGTCGGGACCCCCCACAGTCGATCGGACCGGCTCCCGGTGCCCTTGCACCTCCGTCTTCGGTTCTCCGGTCTTGGCTTTGTGGATCAACCAAGGAACCCGGTGGTTTTCGGTGAACCACCGGAAACCCCGCGAACTCGGTGTAGCCTCCGCCAATCTCCACTCATGACTCGGCTCCCACGTAGTCCCGGCTCGACCTTGGTTTTGAGGCTCAACCAAGAAACCGTCCACGACTTCATCTTGGCTTGTTCATGCCACCATGCCCCCCGCCCCCCCCCGCCCCCCCCCCCCCCCCCCCCCCCCGAACGAACCCCACCCGCCCCCCTTCCGCCCCCCGACCTCTCCCTCCCCCCACACTGGAGGCCTACCCAACACGGCCGCGCACCTTTCGCGCTTGTTCTTCACCCGCACCAACACGAGTCAAGCCGCAACCTCGCACCCGCAATACTTAGCCAAGAATCGCCCCACACAACGTTGTCAATCACTCATCACACAAGGAAGCGACCATCCACCGGTCCTCGAACCACACATGGTCCTCGCATTTGCATGTAAATATTTTCGGGACCAATTTTGAACTTGGGAATGTGCAATGAAGTATTCTAGTTCGACATTTTTGCGGCTTTTGCCAAATCCGGTGGCATTATACCTTCAATAAGACTCACTAGTCATTAGTGTCTAGCATTCGAATATTTTTAGTGCTTCTAGATCACATATGCAATTTTGGAGTGACGTTGAATTGTTTATCGACCCGATCCCCCGTTAAATTGACATGGTGGGAAGAGCACATTGGAGAACCGCTGCAGGTTTTGTAGGTACACCATATCTATTCCCGCCTCCGCAATTGAGAAATATTTGAAGATAAAATCACGATTATTCATTGTCCTTGGACAAATGATTTCTAAATTAAATTATGCTTGATTGAGACAATTCACCCCTCCGTGATATCTTGTTGGAAAAGCCGTATGTTGGCAATGACAATTGGAAGTAGCATGGTAGTGTGACGGATTTGTTTCTTTTTTAGGGAAGAAACCCACAATTCTTGATCGATGTAGGGATTCATGCGGGCTACAATGAATCGATCTAAAGGCAACAAGACTAAGAAATCCAAATCCGAGCTCATATAGAAGATATATCTAAGGAGTTCTATTAATCGATTGGATTAGGTCCATGAATCCGAATGTAGATGGTGATCCAAAGAGTATCACCAAACTTCTCTCCAGGAGTTGTGGTGAATTGTATTCGGTGTAATTCCCAGGATAAGGAATTTTGCATCCCATGTAATGAATTTGTGCATGAAATGAATAAAATGTTGTCTTTGCTCACAAAAACACCATCCCAATAATGGCCATGAATTTGCATCCTGGTTGTCTTTATTTGAACCCAATTGGGGAGAATCCACAATATAGTTCCGTAGTTGCGGGGGGGGGTGGGGCGATATAAGTGTTACAATATTTTCACTTCCGGATCACAAGTACCATAGCTTTGCATTTATTTCGGATCAAAAGTACAAAATTTTCACTTTCGGATCGGACATTCATGGCCATTCGGACACCACCAACAAAAATTCTAAAACTATCGATACGAAGCCCAACATTGGCGGCATCTCAACAAGGGATGAAGAGAGTAGTAATGCGGACACCACCCCGACCCGGGGATGCGCGGGGTTCGTCGGTGCTTGAGGGCACCTCGGATTCGAGCACGTCCCCCCGCGCCCGCCCGCCGGGGAGGGGGCACCGACCCCGAGCCGGGGACACCCGTGATACGGGGGGTGTTTGATATGGGCCAAATTTGCACCCATAGGAGCCACCCCCCCCCCCCCAGACCCCCTTCTCGCGTGTTTGATTCTCATTCCCACCCACCCCGCCGGGCTCCCACGAAGCCAAAAACCTTCTCTCTCCCCGCCCCCCCCTCTCCTGCCGCCCCGCTCCCCCCCACGCTCCCGGATTCCCCCTCCCCTCTTTTTTCGGAGCCAGCCCTTGGCCCGTGCTCGCGCGACGCCGCGGAGAGGATAGTGATACCTCCCCCTCTCTCTCTCACCCACCCACGACGGACGCCGCGGCGCCGGCGACGCGACCGGAGCCCCGGGCCCCCCCCCCCCCCCCCCCCCCCCGGGAGCGGCGAGCAACCACGCGGCCGCCCCCGCCCGCCCGCCCGCCCCCGCCCCCGTTCCCCGAAACCGGAGCTCCTCGCCCCCCCCCGGTCCCCCCCCTGCCCCCCCCCCCCCCCCCCCCCTCCCCCCCCCCCCCCCCCCGGTCACCGCTGGTTCTCCCCAATCCTTCCGGCCCCCCCCCTCCCGCCCCCACCCGCCCCCCCCCCCCCCCTCCCCCCCCCCCCCCCTCCTCTCCCCCGCACCCTCTTCCCGCGCGCCGGGGGGAATAGGAGTGAGCGATGCCGGGGCCCGGCGCCCCCCAACGGGC
The DNA here is from genome assembly GCA_947561735.1 of Cenchrus americanus. Taxonomy (NCBI): domain Eukaryota; kingdom Viridiplantae; phylum Streptophyta; class Magnoliopsida; order Poales; family Poaceae; genus Cenchrus; species Cenchrus americanus. Next base: position 82,935,716 of record OX387239.1, on the reverse strand, counting down.
GGGGCCCGGGGGCGGGTCGCCTGGGGGGTGCGGGGTGCGCGCGGGTGATGACCCCCTGGCGAGGGTGGAGAACCGGTGGAGGGGGGGGACCACCGACCCCAACGGGAACGCGCCCGCCGCCCCCTCCCCTCGCCCCTCCCCCGCCCCCGGCGGGGGGGGGAAAGGGGGCGCCGGGGGGGGGGGGGGGGCCCCCCGGGCCCACACCCGCCACGCCCGCACCGCCCCCCCCCGGTGGGAGCCCCCCCGCGACACCCCCGCCGCCAAGGGGGGGGACGCGGACGGGAGCTGGTGCCCCCCCCCGCGCAGCGCTCATCCGCCCCCCCCCCCCCCCCCCCCCGCCGTGACGGCGAGGCGGGGCGACCCCCAGCAAGGCAACGCCACGAGATCCCCCCCCCCCGGCCCCACCATGACACCGCAGCAGAGCCCCCCCCCCCCCCCCCCCCCCCCCCCCCCCCCCCCCCCCCCCCCCCCTTCGGCGACAACGCCCAACCCCCTCCTCGGGCGGCGACGCGGCCGCAAGGCGCCACACACCTCCCTTCCCCTCTCCCCCCCCCCCCCCCCCCCCCCCCCCCCCCCCCGCGCCGGCCACCTCCCCCCACCCCCCCCCCCCCCCCCCCCCGGCGCTCCCGCCGCCCGCCCCCCCCCCTCCCCCCCCCGCAACCACCAACTCCCGCATTAACGCCCCGCCGCACTACGGCGCGCGGAGGAGCCCCCCCGGTGCGGCCCCCCCCCCCCCCCCGCGAGGGGCAGGGGGGGGGAGAAGCGGCGAGGGGGGGAGGGGGGGGGGGCGGCGGTGGAAAGGGGCGCCGGCCAGCAGGTTGTTCGATAACCCCCACCAGCAATGGCAAAAAACAAAGGAAGAATTTAGGGCTCTCCCCGGTCCCCCGTTGTTTCCACAAGCCCCATGCCTACCTATTTGCCATACAAGGTCATCCTAACCCAATATCCTACGTCGCTAACCCGGACTCAAGAACACAATCCAAAATTGACCCGGCTCACCGGAAAAAAAAAAAATCCACCGAACAAAGAAAACAAACAAGAGGATGAGCCCCGGGGAAAACCGCCAAGGACGGCCTCCCCCCCCCCGTCGGCCGTGTCTTGCGAGGCACACACATCAAACACACCCATGCCAGGTTAGGGGTGTGGCCGGAAGGCGGGCCGGCGTCGTGGACGGCCGTCCCCCCCCCTCCCCCGTGGCCGTGGAACACCGCGATAGGGGCGGGGCGGGTCCCCCCCGGGAGGGGCGGGGGGGGGGGGGGCCGGGGGGGGGGGGCGGCCGGGGGGGGGGGGGGGGCCCCCCGCGAGGGGGGGGGGCGGGGGCGGTCCGGCCGCGGGGGGGGGGGGGGGCGCGCGCGCCCCCGCCCGCGCGCGGGGGGTGCGATTCGTTTTGCGAGAGCGGCGGGGAAGCACGGGGCCCCCCGCCGGGGAATCAGGAGGAGGTAATTGCATAAATTCGTGGACATAAGAGGGTACCGGCGGGCGGTTCTTTGCAAAGTGCTCCAAACTCTCTCGCGAGCCATCGATTCGAATCTACCGTCCCACGTATGGGTTTGCATAGTTTGCATAGGTGGTTTGGTTTCCACCCCATACACCTCCCATTAGTTTCCCCCCCCCCCCCCCCCCCCCCCCCCCACTCCCCCCCCCCCCCCCCCCCCCCCCCCGCCCCCCCCAGCCCCCCCCCCCCCCCCCCCCCCCCCCCCCCCCCCCCCTCCCGCCCCCCCCCCCCCCCCCCCCCCCCCCCCCCCGCGCCCCGCCCCCCCCCCCCGCATCATTGCCGGCGGTGAGAGGGGTAGGAGCCCCAGCTCGTAGATTTGGTCCTTCCCGGCACCTTCTAGTAGTAGTTTTTCCTTTCTATGTTACCTCTATGGTCTTATCCCCTAGTGGTGAAATCTATCGTTGTTGCGCCGCCGTCCGCCGTCGCTCCCCCCCGCTGCTCCCCTCCAGCGCCCGCTCGCCTCCGTTCGTCGCCACTAAGGTTGCAAGGTACAACTTCAACCCCCCCCCTACACCCCCCAGTCCCCGCCTCCCCCCTCTTCCGCCCCCATCCTTCCTTTGCCGATGGCGGGCCATCGCCCTCGCCCCTGTTCCGGAATGCAATTTGTTTAATATGAAAACACTATTAGTTTGAGCTATATGTTTAATATGAAAACCCGGTGTTTTGAAGTTTCGGTGTGAAAGTTGAGAGCATGAGGAACTACGGTAGAAGAAGAATACATTAGTTTTGTTTCCTATTAACTAGTGTAATACACACTTCATATCAAAATATTTGTCATTATCGACTTTTCGAATAAGTATTGTGAGAAGAAAAGTTATAGGGGAAAAAATTTTTAAATATAGAGACCAACTTAGATTTTTAGACACCAACAATACATCAAAAAAAACAAGGGAAAAAATAAAAAAAATAAAAAATCCGGGTCCAGATTTTTAGACACCAACAATACATCTATTGACCATTTGGTGTGTCAACTCACAAGTTTCCATTTTTTGTGTCAACGGTCACCCCAAGAACGGAAGATGAAGTAGATTTCATGTCTGTCTTATTTCATATTATTTTAAAAAAAAAAAAAAAAAAAAACTTAACGGATAAAAACACACGATTGATTTTTTAAATTGTAAATGTTTTACCAATCTCGACCCAATAAATGGAGAGAAGTGAGGTGAGGTGAGGCGAGGAGGCGCAAAGAGGAGATCTCGCGTCTCTTTGGCCCCCGTGTGGTGGGAAAGCCTTGTGATCCCCACGGATCGGATCACCCTCTTTCTCGCGCGGTCGCCGCCGGCGCATCGAAACCCTAACCATGAAGCCCATCCGAAGGCTTAACCCCCCCCCCCCCCCGGCGAGGGGAGAGAGGACGCGAGCAGAGAGAGAGGAGAGAAGCAGCGCTGAAGGGGAGCCGAAGCCCGTCGCCGCCTCTCTCCGCCGCGCGGTCCCGAGGGGAGGGGATTGGAGCGCCGTCCCCCCCCCCGCCAAGCCCCCGGACCCGCGCAGCCCCCCCCCCCCCGTCCCCCCCCTCGACCCTCGTCCCCCCTCGCAGCCTCCCCCCATCGGGGGCGCGGGGGCGCCCCGCCCCACCCCCCCGCGCCTCGCCCCCCCCTCGCCCGACCCCGCCCCCCCCCCACGCGGCGGCCCCCGTGGGTGAAGTCCCGCATCTACCTCCACCGCCATAGGGACGACGCGCCCCCCCCCCCGGGGGGGGGGTCGCGGGCGCCCCCCCCCCCCCCCCCCCCAACGCCCGCCCGCACACCCGCCCCCCCCCCCGACACCGCCCCCCCGCGGCATCCCGCATCTACCTCCCCCGGCCAACGGGGGGCCGCGCCCCCTCCCCTCGCCCCCCCCCCCCCCACCCCCCCCCCCAACCCCATCCTCAACCTTCCCATAATGTCCGCTCCCCTTCGAGGGTTCCGAGCCCCCCCGCCCCGTGCCCCCTGCCCGTCCCCCCCCCCCCCCCCTCCCCCTGAGCTCCCCCCCCCCCCGTCCGAGTTGCTACCACCGGTGCACCGCGTACTCGTCCCCATCGACTACATCGTAGCAACCCCGCCCCACCACCACATCCCCCCCCACCCCCACCCCCCCCTCCCCTCGACTCGAGGGTAACCCACCCCCCCCCCTCAACAAAATTATACACACCACGGCCATGGGAAGAACGGCGCATCATGTTCGGATCAAGACCGCTGGGCATCCTCTGCCATGGCGACAATGGGGAATTCCTGAGGGGGTCACACACCGCGTCACACCTGGGGAGGTCCACCCCCACCAACCACCACATCCGCCTCCGCTGGCGTTACGCTAAAATGGGTGGTAACGGGGGCCAGGTGTATGGAGTGTTAACAAACCGGATCGTCCCTCCGGAGATGAGAAGGTCGATAGCGGTCTACTCGGAAGGTCGGGTCGACCTCTCTCGTTGCCCCCCCCCCTGTCCCCCCCCCCCCAACCGCCTGTTGTCCCCCCGAAGCCCCGTCCCCTTGGCAATAGTCTGTCTTCGTGGACAGCCCGCGGAGTTCCCTACAACTACCGGCGACATCCCCCCCCCCCCTTCCCTCCATTGATGTCCTCCCCCGCGGATGCCCCGACTCGGCCGGCCCGCCACCCCGGCCCGCCTCCCCCTCGACCCCCTCCAGCGCGGCCCCTCCACTCACGCTCTAGCCCCCCCCCCTCTACCCCGCCCCGCCTCAAGCCTCAGGCGCCGCCTCACATCGATCTACCCGGCCGACTCTACACCGCCTCTCCGTTGCCCGTGCTCCTAACCGCGTCACCGTCTTACGCCAGCACATCAAGCTTGTACCAAGCTTGCCCGGAATCCAACAACCACCCCCCTCCGATGAGGAATTCCACTCAATTATACCAAATATCCCCCTCCGATGAGGAATTCACAATCATAACATGGACGTTGCGCGACATCAACCGGGAGGGCAGCCGGACGAAGGGGACGAGGGATGTGGACACCATCGTCGTAGCCGACGAGTTCTTTAGGCTTTGCAATTGCCAGCACCCCCGTGGTCATAGGGCCCCCCCCCACCAACGCCCGAGTTTCCCCTTGTTAACCTTGCTGATCCAGATGCACCGTCCTCCCCTCCCTCATCGATCCAAGAAAGGACGCACCTCCCCCCCTAGCTACTTTGATCCTCCCGTCACACCTCTTTTTCTGCTCAAGAAAACACCCCAACCCTTGCATGGATGGTTGAGGTCAACATGAGGAACAAGGTCCCCGCTGCTGTCTAGCGCCATCTATATCAATGAAGAAGAAGAAGGGGACCTCTTGATGAAAAGGACCGCGGGAATCCTTTCGTGGTCACTCCTTTATCCCCACAAAGTTCTCCTTTATCACCATGATGTTAAGATCTTCTCTTTCTTCATTTATTTGGTGTCATGTCATCAAAAATGCTTGTGGCGATCTATTAAATGTCGATGACCCTGCCACTGAGACTGGCCTTAGCACGCGAAGAGCAAATCAAACCAAAGAGGCAAACATTGCAGTATGCGAATGCCTTTTCCACCGTGGGTTTGCCCATCCTAAGACTGTCCACATCAAGCACGCGCAAAGCCACCTTCAAATCCACCTTATGAGTAGAGAGACGTTGGGGAGCACGCAAAAGAACACGCCCACCAGCAACAACGCCCATCCCTCCAAAGGCAGTAGGTTCCCGTGAGAGAGAGGGGGAAGGGAGATCGGAGAAGTTGCCGTTGCGACGGGCGAACGCAGAAGAAAGGGGGTCGCCAGCCGACGTCATAGTCGTTTTGGAGCTCGCCGGCAGTCGGTCTCCGGCGGTGGATCCGGGGGCCTGGTGGCCAGAGACGACCTGAGGCCGGTGCGAACTGCGGCGGCATAGGTAGGGACACCGGCCGCAGGAGCGGGAGCCTGACCACCACCCCAACCTCCGTCATCAATCCGCCACCCGCCGTCGTCGACCGCCGCCCGCTGCTGTCGATTCGTCGATCCATCGCCCGCCGTTGTCGATCCGCCACCAGCCGTCGTCGATTCGTCGATCTGCTCGAGGTGGATCGAGCTTCACCAGATTGACACTACGTGAAAAACTCGCTTTGGTAACGGGTGTAGATCGCCTTTGGTAACGAGCAATGCGCCCGTTACCGATCAAAGCCAAGAAAGGTAACAAGCAGATGCTGTTACTGATAAGACATATTCATAACGGGCATTAAACAACGACCGTTACCACAACTAGCCACCAGTCACGTGAAATGATCGTTTCTCTAGGACCACGGGGAACTTTCGTAACGGGCACCAAAACAAAACCCGTTACGGTAGCTCAATATCGAGACGCCCGATGTGTGCACCGCATCTCCACTATCTTGACGAACTGAGACGCGTCTATTTCACGCGCGTCTCAGTACATATAGGATTTGTAGCGGGTATCAAACAACGACCGTTACCACAACTAGTCACCGGTCACGTGAAATGACTGTTTCTCTGGGCCCACAAGGAACTTTGGTAATGGGCATGAAAACGAGCACATTCTTGTGAAATTAACATCGGAGACACGTTACGTGAACTCGCGTCTCCTCTCGTCTCGACGAAATAAGATGCATCCGTTTCTACGCGCGTACGCTTTCTCTCTATTAAAGGAGACGCTTGCTTTAAACATGCGTCTCCTATATCTCGATGAACGGGCCGAGTCCCGGGGCCCACCGGTCGGGATTGGTAACGAGCTTTTACACTTTGCTCGTTACATTGTCGGCATGTTTGTAACGGGCTTTCCGAATAAAGCCCATTACTCACTTCGCTCGGTGTTTGTAACGAGCTTTAATTAACGCCCGTTACGGTACGTAGGCCACCCCTACGAACCCTCGCCCGCTTGCCGCCGGCATCCCGGAACTAGCCGGGATTTGGCGGCCCATCGGGAGCGGCATCTTGGAACCGGCCGGGATATGGCAGCCACCACAACAAGGAGACATCACAAACACATTCTCACATCACGGATATAGGCAAAGCAAGATCATATTTATAGACAAGCAAGATCACATTTATAGACAAGCTAGGATCACATCAAGTTTCAAGTTACACTCATCAGGGCTTGTTTGGATGGAGTCATGAGAAAACTGCTTGAACCAGGAAGTATCTGACTCCAACGAAGCAAGCCGAGTAGGTTTCTCTGGCAACAACACCTGACGAAAGAAGACTGAATGAGTTTCAAATTTCTGGCCACAATAAACTCACGGTGCACCACTGTAGAAGTTACCCTTTCGGTCGATGGTCTCCTTAAGAATATACTCACACAGCATCTCCCAGACACGCTTTACATCTTCTATGGAAACATCTACAATAGGTTTGAAATCCTGCAAAATACAATCATTTATGAGAATACAAGTAGAAATCATTTCTAAAATCAGACGGATAATATGAGCAGAGACAAGGTTGAGCATTATTATCTACTTACAGTAGCCTTCTTGATGTCAGGTATGTCATCAAGTAGTCTTAACATATGGAATGCCACATGGAATCCACACAAAGAGGACCCCCGTGGCTGCTGAGCACACTGCATCGAGGTACCAAAATGACAAGTTAATGCAGTACCAAATAGGTAAGAAGGGACCATAAAAAAACCTCGGTCTTACAGCGAGATTTGTTTTGTGCTTGAGTGGCTTATGGCTTTTTTCTTTTCTTTCGTCACTCTATCCCGTGCATCACCAAAGACCCTACATGATCGGCAATGCCAATTAGAAACACTAAGAGATTGAATTTTTGTGAACAAAAAATATTGTACCAAAGGCCCTGCATGGTCAGCAATACCAATTAGAAACACTAAGAGATTGAATTTTTGTGAACAAAACCTACAAGAAATTGACCAGTTCAAAACAGGTTGGAGGTCTGGAACTTTAGCAGGGGATGTTGTTTAGCAAAATCTAGATACCAAACCTCTTTGAACTTCATACAGATGATCACTGTTACCCAGTGGCTAGTGCAGTAGGCACCCACCACGTAGTCGTTGTTCATCATTGCATTTGAGATTGCTTTGCCAACTTGTTGAGAACGTTGAGAAAAATTTGTTGAAGTAAACAAATCTGGATCTAAAAACCCAACACTGATCTGCATCTCTGCTGCCTTGCCCATCATTTTTCCTACAAAGAAATCACATTGTTAGCTTGCATGAACTTTGCGGATTAAAAAGAGAAATTCCGTCGGCGACGCGAGATGAATAAACTGTTCTTCATTCTCCAATAGAGCAAAGGAGGAAGCAGAGGGCACCGCCGCCCGCCGCCACCGCCGCTGTGCCCGCTTCGGCAGTTTTGACACTGAAGAGGGCATCCTAGGCCTCGTCGGCGGCAAATGAGACCACCACAACCTTTGATTTGACTCACAAACGTGACAAATCAAATATTATCTATCAAAATCTGATTAAAAACCGACATCCCAATAAAATCAAATCCGTGTTTAGTAATATCTAATAATTTACATTCAAGATAGATAATATTCCTTGATGCTTGCACCTACATCTCGATGTTCATCCTACTGACAGCGTACTCCACGGCGGGGCGGAAGCTACGCGTCCAAAGGTCGAACTCATGACGGATGCCACACTCGGCACTGCAGTAGTGGATCATCTCTTTGGTATCCCGCTCGCAGCGCCTACATCCAGCTTCCCAAATATAGATGTGGGGATTCTAGATGGCCTGCAGTGGAACGTCGTCGCCGTCGCCGTCATCAAGCCAGTACCACCACACAATGTTGTCGAGATGCTGCTTGATGAGGTAGTGCAGCCGCCGCAGGTTGTGGTTCTTCCACCGGCCGTCAGGGGGCGACGGGCCACCGCTGATTTCCTGGAGCAGTGCCATGGCTTCGGGGTCCGCCGGGTTGCAACGGTACTTCAGCGTCGCTAAGAAGTACTTGGCACCGGAGTCTTCAGCAGTGGATCTCTGATGAGCTTCAGACCCTTATCGGGATTCCGCCGCCTCATCAACCTCTCCACCCCCTCGAAGCACAATGCCTCCGGATGATTGGCCTTGCGGAAGCACCGCTCAAAGCGAGGACTCGACGTAGTGATTCTTGCACTCCTCACGAAGATCACGCGGCGACATGTGTAGTAGTACCTCATCGGAGTTGCGGATGCGCCGGAAGGTGCCGCGATTTTATTGCGAAGGTTCGAGGAAAATGGAAAACGACCAGATTCTTGATGGAGTGGATGATGATCTTGGTGAGAAGTTCATTTGGCAGTAGCAGCAGCATCAAGCACATCGCGAGCATCAAGGAGAAGGGGAGGAAATAGCACAACGAAGGGGTTTGGAATTTGAAAGGCGACGAGGGTTGAAGTTGGCGGCGAGAATGAAGTTGGCAATGAGGATTGAAGTTGAAGAGGGATGAAGTTGGCGAGGAGGATTGAAGTTGAAGGAGGTGACGAGCTCGAGGGTTGAAGGTTGAAGATGGTGCCTCGGCCATGTAATAAAACAATAAATGGAAAGTGAAAAGGTGCCGCAATTTGGCTGCTGCCGTTGACAAGTGGACCCGACATCATTGCCTCGCCCCTTCTCCTTCCCGCGTAATTGAAAGGCGATGCGTGGTTTTGTGCCCGAAACGGAGCCCGATGCGCAATCAAGTGGCACATACTAGTAATGGAGTAGTGGGTGGGGGTAGAGGCACCTGACGGTTCTGCGTCTTGTCAATATAACTCCCTCGCCCAGTCGCCCTCCTCTGCTTTCCCCTGCTTCTTCCATAAGCTTATCATCTTTTTCTTCACTTCTTTTTCCTCCTCACAATTCACCACTACAAATCTTCGGTCACCGAGAGAAGGAGGAGATGGCGTCGAGGAGCCCACCACCGTCGAAGCGGGGACGAAGGGAGGACGACGATGACAAAAGCCGCCGTCGGAAGAAGTTGGAGAAGGGGAAGGAGCCGGCGGCCAAGGACGCCGACGAGGAACCGCTCTTCGACGACACTAAGTTCACCGTCAAGCTGCTCAGGAGCACCTTGAGAAAGCTTGAAGGTGTTGGCGAGGCCTTCGACATCAAGGCGCATCATGATGTGTACAAGGACCCAAGCGTGAAGGGTCTCGCCTTTAGGATCCACGGGTTGGCTGAGAAGCTCGAGAACCTCCCCGCGGTCAAGTAGGCTGCCTGCCGCCACTTCGTCTTCGACGACGGCGGCTCCGGCGGCCGACGACGGTAGCCACGGCGACGACGACGACAACGGCGACGACGATGGCGGGACTCAGACTAATTGATAGACTCCTCTCGCCAATTAGTAACAATGTGTGTGTGTGCTTTTGTGTCTTTGTAAGGTTCTTAGACATGAACTGCTTAGTTAATTAGTTTGGTTATTAGATTTTGTATGTCATGAACTCGATCTAATAGACGCAAGTAGATCCAACCGCGTTGTGATGAACTGTGTTCTGTTGTGATGAGCGGAGGTCTGTTGTGATGAATTGGAGATCTATTGTGATGAATTAGATCTTATTAGAGACAATGGATAGTCATTGCCAACGTAGGTTAGCTGCGTCGACGCCGACGCCGACGTGTGGGCTAGTGTCATTGGCGACGATGGTTAGTGAACTCGCATCGCATTTGTTGGCGGTTGGGTCCGGGTGGGCGGGCAACGGTTATCTTTTTTCTATTGGTCGCCGACGGTGACGCGTGGGCCTATCACTATTTTTTTGGAATGAAACTTGCTTCCACGAATTATTAGAGCCCATAAAACAACACCTAAAAAATCATAAAAATATGAACAATTTGTATTTGGACATTCGGTATTTGAATAAATATCAACAATCACACTTGTGTGCCCAAAATTCATATATTTCGTTTTTACACCGCATTGTAATTATATAATAATTCTAATAACATCAAATTTGCTCTAAAAAATCTACAAATTGACTTGGCAACATAATTTGGGTACCTAAACTTGTCTTCGAAATTTCAAATGGTATCGATGAAGGAATAATATACTTGTGTACAAATGTCTAAATCTCTCACATAGTTTCCTAGAATGTTTGCTTGAACATTGAAGTTTTCCGCACTTTGCACATGTTCGAACTCATATGCATTTGAAAACTTAACAAAACCTTGTGTTCACCTTAAGCTCACAAAATGTAAAGTTTCATCACTAGTGGTTGTGTAAAACAAATATTATTTGTATGTTCTACTTCCAACGAACAAAATAAGGCATATAAACATTACTCAACAAACGGAATGTACACTAAACAATAAAATTAATGAATATATGGTGATTTTAGAAAAACTTAGAAAAAATATCAAATTTGGACTAATAACGATGAAGAAATACTTGTTACAACATTTGATTGCGGATTAAAAGGAGAAATGGGAAGCTGTTCTTCATTTGAATAGAACTGGGCTCCACAGTCATTAGCAACGCGGGGCTGATACAAAAGCTAATTTACTACTGATTTCCTATTCCAATACTTTGTGCGAACTTCACCATTTCATAGCGCAGCCTACAGTCTTCGCTGCAAAACAGAGAAATTCGTAGCCATCCTTTTTCCACGCCAGAAGAATCTTGTGACTACTTCTTTCTCGCAGTCATGTCCGGGGAAGGTAGCCCAGAACCTCCTGGCATCAGGATGAACAATTTCATCATGTGCCCAATGATCATTGTTTTCAGGATGAACAATCTGACGGAATTCATCCTGTGTCCAATGATCATTATTTTCCTATGCTTTCTCCCTCCACTCATGGAATGCTCTTGCAAACCAAAAGTGCAGGTTCAGGAAGCTTTGTGGTCTAATTGCAAGCCAGGAATCAATTCTCTAAGCCATCAATAGAAATGGAGCTTGTTCAATGACCACGTGCAGCAAGATCGACGACCTGCGAGCAAGATCGATGTGTGTGTGTGATTTCGCATATCTCGTCATGAAGATATGGCCACATTGTAACCTTGTTCTGATGTATCAATGATGACTGTAATCTGTGTGTGTGTGATTTTGCATATCGCGTCATGAAGATATGGCCGCATTGTAACCTTATTCTGATGTATCAATGATGACTGTAATCTATGTGTGTGATTTTGCATCTCGAGAGACGTGCTTTTGTGATTATCTCTGTGTGGTACAATTTTTTGTATGATTTACCTACTCACTTGCAAAGCTTGAAGAACAAGCCGATGGGGGCTGGCTAATCCGTGTCTCTTTTGATGTAATCTGTTCGTGATTTCGCATATCTTGCCCATAACAAAGGTGACGCTGGTTCGTTAGTCCTCGTCTCTTGCCGTAACAAAGGCGACGCGGGTTCATTAATCCTCGTCTCTTGCCCGTTACTGAACTGAAGCAGAATATAAACAGAGTATATATAGTATCTTTGGCAGAATATATTACAAGCAGGATTCAAATTCCACCACATCCCATATATTACAAAAAGGATTGAAATTCCACCGATACATCACATCCTTTATATTACAAAACTGATTCTATTTCCACCAATAGACACATCCTCCGGCATTACAAAGGGATTCAACAGAAATCAGGCTTTCTTTTTCTTCCTTGATTTCTGTATATGGATTTTTTTCACTATGGTCGCTTCGCAAGTACGGTGTTTTGTTAGTTCCGAAGAGTTGGGGCTTGTATGAAGTGTCAAAGGATGGAATTTCCTCAACAACATTTTCAATCCCCACAATCCTTTTTCTAGGCATAACCACGGACAGTTCTTCTTTGCAAGGTCAAGTACATAGAACACTTGCTCAACATCATTGGCGAAGACAAACGGTTCGTTTTTGTAACCAAAGACCCGGAGATCAACACTAACATAACCATATTTGTCCTTACTCACAGCTCTCTTCCCATTGGTGACCCATCTACTCCGAAACAAGGCTACCTTCAATCCTACATAATCAAGCTCCCATATCTCCTCTATTTGACCATAGTATGTGTCTGTCTCTGTATCATCATTATCATCATGACTGTCGTCAATGACGGCCCGTACACGCACACCACTATTTTGATAGATGCTCTTTTTATCCTGGGTCATGGTGTATAACGTGTATCCATTGATATCATTCCTTCGTATCTTGTAACAGTGAACAGTGGCCCCACTGCTAGATTCCTTATCTCGTCAGTAATTACGACATTATTGTTGCATGTCTCGACATAATCTCGGAGCCACATTGTTGAAACCTTGCATGTGCATCTTTGTAAGCCAAGCCCTACCACGGTTAGGGTTGTCTTCACGTAGTTGTCGTTTGTGCTCATTGAAAAATAGTGTAATTAGGTGCAACTGTTGTATCACGGTGAAATGAGCCTTTTGGAAGGCATCTGCATCCAGAGTGACTGACCTTTTCCCCATGGTCCCAACACCTAAAAGCCTACCTTCATGCCGTGAGTGAGGCACACCAATGGGGTTTTGTGGGTCCACATAACCCATGGCCCACTCCTTGCGCTTCGATGGTCTCATAGCCACGAACAATGACTCCCTCCAGAAATAACCGGTTATGTACCAATGATTTTAGGAATCCATAGAACCTCTCATATGGAAACATCTGATGAAGGTAAGACAGGCCAAAGAACCAGATTTCCCTCGCGAGGTGTGCTGTTAGATGCGGCATGAGATCAAAGAATGATGGTGGGAAGGAAGCTTCAAGCAGGCTTACGGTCTCGAAATGCCTCCTCTCCAAGTCCAATAGTTTTTCCTCATCAATCACCTTCTGTTCTATTGCATTGAAGAATAAACACAATCTCATGACCGCGTCGCGATCCGCCTGTCTTGATACCTCTACGTGCAATAGAAAGAAGAGGCGTCATCAACACATGGCAATCATGAGATTTCATCAAGTTGAAATTCATTTTCATGACCTTCACTGACACTAGCCTCTTGAAGTTTGATGAGTAGCCTGAAGGTACTTTCAAATCATGTAAAAATTGACAGAATTCTTTTCTCTCTGCCTTTTACAAGGTGGTTGCAGCAACGGGAAGGTTCGTCCCGTCTCTCGTTTCCTCTCGCATAGAGTTCGGCCTAATGCCTAGCTATTTAGGATCCTCCCTTGCATTTTTATGATCTTTTCCTTTGGACTTCTGTTGTAGCAATGTTCCACAAGTAGCTTCACACACATTCTTCTTAACGTGCATGTTGTCAATAGATTGACGCACATCTAACATCGGCCAATACTCTAGCTTCCATAGAATTGATTCCTTGTTCCACATTCCTTCTTCTTCTTCACCATCTCATTTCTTTCTTTTGCCAAGGGTTTTTTCAGTCAGTTTGGGTAACTCCTCAAAAGTTTTGATGTCTTTGACTTTCAAGTTGACCAGATCTCCAGTCACATGCAACGACGCCTCTCGATTCTCCTTTTCCCCATTAAGCGGACAATCCATGGCCCGCGTATGGATGTTTCTTGCCGAGGAAATGACGGTGCTCCATAAATACGTATTTATTTGAATGTCTTAGCCATATTGTGCAAGTATCTTCCAAGCGAGTGTGGGCAAGGTGCACCTTTCCTTTTACTTTGGCCGAGAGGGTTGCGATGAGCGGGTTGTCGTTGATGATGGTGAATAACATGCCATGCATTATGAACTCATCATGCTTGTACTCATCCCAAACCTCCGGCACACCAGGCTTCCACAATATCTTCAAGTCATCAACTAGTGGCCTCAAGTAGACATCAATATGGTCACAAGGTTGCTTTGGCTCGGAGACCATATTGTCAGCATCATATATTTCTGTTTCTTGCATAGCCAGGGTGGAAGGTTGTACAACGACAACACGACAGGCCAGATGCTATGTGTTGAGCTCACAGTTACCGAATGAGTTCACGCCATACTGTGCTCATAGCAAGCCGTATGCTCCTTGCGTCGTCAAACCATGGGAAGTGGGTATTAATGTTACCCCATTGCGGCGCATTTGCGGGGTGCCTAAACTTGCCATCTTTCTTATAATTAAGCTCCTTTCGGCCTTTGTCATGCCAATGCAAGAGTTGGGCCTCCTTTCGTGTTGCGAACCATCTTCTCGGCAGGAATGATGCAAAAATATCATGCCACCCTCACGGGAGCCCCTCTTGTTAGACTTCTTCTTCTTGCCTGCGATCTCACCTAGGGCTCGTTCTCGTCATCGGCATTATTATCATCTCCACCATCCTTTTTCCTCTTGTCTCGATCATAGCCACACTTGGGGCACTTAACAAGGTCTGCATAATCTCCATGGAACAATACACAATTGTTCTTGCATGCATGGATTTTTTCAACCTCTATCCCATAGGACAGATTATCTTCTTCGCCTCATACATAGACTCTGCTATTTGGTTTCCTTCAGGTAGCATGTCTCTAAGCACATCCAATAGATGTTTGAAACTTTTGTTGCTCCAACCATGATTTGACTTAAGGCTGACCAGGTTTTAGATCATCGAAAAGGCGAGAGTACTTCGGCAATCGGGATAGAGGGGTTTCTTTGAATTTTCAATGAGCTTGCTTCGCCTCACTAATTTAGAAGGTGTGTACACTCATTGAAACTCAACATCCCGCAACATTTCATCAACATTGTGCACACGTTGCAACACCTCACCATCATCGAAGCCCCTAACTTCTTGATCAGTGATATCCTCAGACCTCAACACATTTGGTGGGAATAATGGTTCATTTCCCTCAAAAAGTCCACTATCATCAAGGTCTTCATCATGGTCGGTAGTATGGTGTCACACTTCACCTTCTTTTAGGCAGCCTACTTTGAGTTCATTAAGGCCTTCCTCACCATGTTTATTCCAACACATGTAATTTTTTGTGAAACCACATATGACCAAATGATGAAAAATGATTTCCCATTGTGCGAATTTATTTTGGTTGAGAAAATCAATACAGGGGCAAAGCATTACCTGAACACCACGGTTTCTCATATCCACCTCTGCTTGATTTAGAAAACCATTGACCCCACTTAAGAAATTATCCCAATCTTCTTGGGGGCATCCCGTACATCCAAGCACGAGCGGCGAGACGCCATCGGCATTCCATACACCAAATGAGCATAATTCATCACACAAAAAAACCGATAACACACAAGAGGAATAGGACGGTGGAAGAGTTTCAATAAAAAGGGCCAATTAATTTCCACCTTGATGAGGACATTCTACGAGGCGAGCACGGCCGAGGAGGAGGATCGGAGGAGGCGTCGCGGCCGCGGTGACGGCACGGAGGACGGCGCGGTCGACGTCGCTCCGGCCCCTTTCATCGTCGCGCACGCGGTTGGCCGGCCTGCTGCGGCGGTCTGACTTTCTAAGTAGAGAAATTAAGCGCAATCCTTGGAGTGCGCGCGGCCGGTGGCTGTGAATGGGATAGGCCAATGGGGTCATCCGAGCACACAAATCAAGAGAGTGACCTTCGAGGAGAGAGAGAGGCGAGTGTTGTTGTCGGAACGGGGAGTGGCCTTGTGGAGAGAGAGAGAGAGTGGTGTCGGGAAGGAGAAGACATAGATGAGCAATAACTACGTGTGTCTCAGACGTGAGAAAAAAGGCGACCCCGGGTGGCAATCAAAGGAGACGAGTCCTAAGACACGAGACGCATCCAATTTGGTCTCCAACAAAGGAAAACGCATCCTACAAGCATGCGTCTCTAGTACGAAATTATTGGTAACGGACTTTATAGCCCGTTACCAATACGACAGCGATCAGTAACGAACTTAAGTAGCCCGTTACTGATAGGGCATTGATCAGTAATGGACTTTACGAGCCCGTTACCGATAGGTTTAACATTTGTAATGGGCTCTATTTAACATATGTTACTATGAATTTATGTAACAGGCATTTAATAAGCCCGTTATCAGAAGTCCACATTGGTAATGGGCATTGTGGAGGCCAACCCCGGGGTCGTCCTCACGCGCTTATAGGTAATGGGCGCGAAACAACAACCGTTATAGATGTGGGTGGATGTAACGTGCGTTAAGGGCCCTTTACAAGTGTTATGTGGCCTATTTGAGGTTTTCACGTAGTGTGAGGAGCCCCTGGTCGAGGTCCTGGTAGGAGGAGGCGGTGGGAGGCGAAGAAGGTGAGGAGGATGTGGTGGCGGGAGGCGAGGATACGGTCGGGACACCGCCGCCCGGGATCTCACCGGCCGATGCGGACTCCGGGCTATCACGTGCCTTGGCGTGCTCGTCCGCCTCCGCAGAAGGAAGGGGGTTGCCGCCGATCGGGGGGCGAGGAGCCGGGGAAGGGCACGGGGTGGATCAAGGTGGAGGGCGGTTGGGATGGGGGAGAGGAGAGCTGGAACCCCTAAATGGGGATGGGGTTGAGTAACCTGCTGGAGCTGCTACAGTTGCCAAAGTTCACTCATTTTGGAGTAGAGGGAGGGGATGGGGGAACTGCTGTGGACAATCTAATGCCTCGCCCTCACACCATCTCATCCACCGCTTTCTTATGTTGGTGTCGTTGTACGCGACCTACTCTACTCCGTCGTCCTCAATGCCCTCTCGTCTGTCGCTCCCGCATAGAAAAGGACGTCAAGCACAAGCGGGGTGCTCCAACGCGCCAAGGACGTCCCCTGCGGACTCGGGCCGGCATAACGGCTAGTGGGCCCTACGAGCCATTTAGTACGAGGGGGGTCCGCCGGCGGCGCGTCCCCCTTGAGGTGTGTTGGATGGGGCGCAACATGCTTGTCACGGGGGAGGAATTGGGCCCACAGTCAGAACCTTGTGGGAGGTGGTGTTGGAGACACGAGTCGGTACGAAATGACTCATCGGCGTACTATGGCACCGACTCGACACTAATTGTGTGTGTTAGTGGCCCAATTTGGATGGCCCACGAGTGGCCCATGAGCACAGGTGCGCGTGTTTAATGCCACATTGCTAATTGAGCAAGGGTGGAGTCAAACTATAAGCCTTTGTCCACCAGCCATAACACCCTCGAGTTAACCCTTTTACACGAAAGTGAGGACAAAAGTGTAAGTAGGGTGCTATGTGTACACGTGCCGCCCCTACGGAAGGGTTGGGCGGTGCGCCTTTGGTAAGCGTGGTGTTACAAATAGTATCAGAGCCGACCCTCGTGGCTGTGTGTATGGGTCAGTGTGTGAGCATAGGGTGCACAATGTATGGGATTGAGATGGGACACACGACATGACATATGGGTCGGCACTGGACATACGATCATGCACTAAGAGGGAAGGTTCCTAGATATTTGCTTGGGTTAGTGTGTGGACATATGCATGTGCGTGTGGGCTTGGGATGGGGCACACGACATGGCATATGGGTCGGCACTAGACGGGTAAGTTGGACAATCGAGGACGTCAGCTTCTTTGGGGGGGGGGGGGTGAATGTCACACCCGTCCCAATTAGGATGGCCCACGAGTGTCCTATGAGTGCAGGTGCGTGTGTTTAGTGCCACATTGCTAATTGAGCAAGGGTGGAGCCAACTTATAAGCCTTTGTCCACCAACCATAACACCATCGGGTTAACCCTTATACACGAAAGTGAGGACGAAAGTGTAAGCGAGGGATGCTATGTGTACGCATGCACTGCCCCTACGGAAAAGATGGGCGGTGCGGCTTTGGTGGGTGGGGTGTTACGGATGAATGCACGATTTTGTAGTAGTGCCTCAATCCCGCCGTCCTTCGGTTCCAATCCATCATTGTAAGAGTGTTAGATGTTTAGGTACGAGCGAGGTCCACAAGGGGGTCAACCCTGGTGGTTTATTTGTTGGGTGGAGGGTGATCTAGGGCTAAGAACGTGATGATTATGCAATGACACACGAAACAAGAGAGACACAATAGGTTTATACTAGTTCGGGCCTCCGAGATTAAAACCCTACGTCTAGTTATGGATTGTATTGCTTTGGATTGATTATGACTTGTCCCCGGGAGGACACCCTTTCCCCGCCTTATATTGGGTGACGGACAAGTTCGGTGGACCTAGAGTCCAGGTCGGTTACAACATGGAAACCTATCTAAAGTAGTTTACAACATAGTCCCGTGATCTTCGGACTGATTGGTGGCACAGCCGACATCTTGTGTCTTGTCTTGCACGCCAAGTCACCGAAACCGAAACATATAAGGTCGTACGGAGGAATATTCTAGAAGGTCTTCGGGGCCACAGTTCAGGTCTGTTGGGCCCACGGTCAGGTAGGTGAGTCTTCTGATGGGCGGGACCCACTTGTCGGGGGACCCTCATGAGCCTGGTCGGTGGGGACCCAGGGGTACCCATGTCTCACAAGCCCCGAGTGATGTGTATGCGCAGCGACCTCGAGGGGGTCATGATGAAGTCTTGAAACCATCAACAGATTGAATAGCGTGCACGTCATTCCAAAGAAAAAAAAAAAAGAAATCGGCTTATCGGTCGACTTTGTTTGTAGTGTTCGGAATGTAGCAAGGTCGAGTGATGACCTATAGGAAGTAGAATTTCAATAGGTCGAAACAATGAAGGAAAAATAAGAGGGCATCAAGGACACACTCGAAAAGTAGTATCGGAGCATCGGAGCGAAGCGGGATGGCCGATGTGATGATCCAAAAAAGAAAAGAAGAAGATAGGTCGAGTATCGGCTTGGTGAGAAACGGGGTTCCCAACAAGCCCTGCCTGGTGCGGCCAGCCCTACCCCATGGCGTGTCCTTGATCCTAAGCACCGCCTCTCCCTTGAGCACAACTTGGACGAACGAGATTCACTAAGGAAATGTTTATTTGATCAAATGGTGAAGGGTAGGATCACTTGGATCAATGGGTCCACATATCCAGTCACTCAACCGTCGCAACCGTCATCTAGAGGCGATCCTAGGCGTCCCTGAGCAAAGTCGGTGCATCACACGACACGAGGGTAGGCCGGCCACACCTAGAGGGCCGGCCGCACCTATCAACTCGCGTGCCAGGTGAAACCGACCCAAGGAACCGACTTACAACCGCCTCAGGAGTAGTGATCAGGGGTGTCCAAGGTGAGAGGCAGCACATCCCAGGCCGGTCGGATCTAGTGAGCCAGCGCTCCACAAACCTTCCTTGCCTATAAAAGCCACATCCCACTCGCTGGAATGGACACACAACGCATGAGCATCTCCATTTCTCCCTTTTGTTCACTTAGAGTAGGATTAGTGTAGCTTGTGAGTTAGAGTCAAGTCGAGCTAGTCTCGTGGTTCCGGAGGAGTCTTCTTCAGTGTTCCAGTACTACTCTTGTATCCTTTCTTTGTTTAGACTCAAGTACAATTCAAGTTATCTTTCTATCTTACCTTTCGAGTCAATTACATTCATCTTTTACTTTGCTCTAGAAGCTTTATTCTCGGTTTAGACTAAAGTTAGTCTAATCTAAGTTAGCATAGCTCTCTTTAACCCTATAGTGTTGTGGTCGTTCTTCGCTTGATCTCCGGTGGTTCACAAGAGAGAGAGACCTTCCTTCGTGATATCTGGGGAAAGGTTCTTTGGTTTGTTGTGAGCGCGGTACTTAGAGCTTACCTTAGTCTTAGATTGGTGTTCCGTTCCACAGAATAGTTGTGGTACCCTAAAGAGGTGACAACTCCGGATGGGCATTGTAGTCCACCACGTTAGTTCGGGCGGTAGGATTCGGGCGCGTCGTCGTTCTCCCTTCTCATCCCAGACTGAGAGCGCGGCTTTGCATGCCTCTGCAGCACTAGAAGAGCTTGTCGAGTTTAGCTTGCCTTGGTTATCCTTTGCCTTGGTTCTTTACCTAGAGTTGACAAGAATAGATAGATTGTGTTAGGATCCTTTCTCGTCTCATTGTCCTCCCAGCTCACTAGGTCCTCTCTAACCCTTTTATCAATATCTCCTTGTGTGTGTCAAGTTATCCCCGAATATCTTTATTCGTTACCCCCGCTATAGCTCTTTACCAAGTCTTGTTATTCAGGACTGTTAATTCGATCATCTTTGTCGTAGTGCCTCCCTTGGGAAAATATAAATATGTTAACCGGAATACCACGGGTGAAGTGCTACAACGGTAATCCGTGCGCTTGCGACCTTTTTGTGATCGTGTGTTTTACCAAAGGCATTCCCTAGCCCCGTTACTAGGGGTGTAAATCCGATAGCGATGCTTGCGAGTGCCAACAAGCATTCCTAGTGTCTTTCCTTGTGAGTGTATGCCTAGTGGTGAAGCTAAGGAGCGTCAACAAGCATTTACGGCGGCGTTGCAGGGAGGCAATAGGCATAAGATATCGTGTAAACCTAGTGGTAGAATTATCAAGGTTCAGTGAACCACTATTCAAGCGGGTTTACCCTTGCTCTACTCTCGTGTACGCAGAGTAGTGCGTGACCATTTTTGACCTACCGTACAACTTTCACGACAATCCGGAGTCACTTGTGAGGAGAGTGCGACCTCGTGCCTTATACCTCAGAAGTTTCTTTCGAATCAAGAGACAAACACCATCGATCCCGTAGACAACACCTCGTCAGCACCAATGGCCGAGAGGACGATCCACAATTTCTCTACCCCCTCCAACACCCATGTTCCTACCGGACCGAACGTTTTTTTTCGAATTTATTTTTAATGCGAAAACAAATTCCAGAAAAGTCTAGAAATTGTTTAAAGGCACGAAAAATACTCGAAAAATCACAAAAATTCCAGGAAAATTCCTAGAGATAAATTGAGACATGAACAATCCAAATAAAGCATTTGGAGCTCAAGAAAAGGATTTAGAGCCTTATGATAAATAGAAATAGCTCAAGGAAAATGAAAATAAATTCCAAAAAAATTCCGGAAAATTCTCGGAAGGATTTGGACAGCTCCTAAACGCATCTTTGAAACCTTTTTGCACTCAAGAACCACTAGATGCATCGGCATGAATGCAACACACATAACTTTTTATTTAATTTAGAAAATCAAACAAAGGATTTTTCCTATACTATATTCCCTGTAAAGAAAAATAAATGTGGGAAAAATTTTAAAATTATGAGAAAATCGTTATTTAATTATTCTTTCTATTCACATCCTGAAATTGGAAATTTCAGGGTGTGACAAATCTACCCCCTAAAAGGAATCTCGTCCCGATATTCGAAGAAAGAAGAAACATGGAGAAGGGAGATAAACAAGAACATTGCTGCCAAGTGGTCTTCCACTTTGTTGATCGGTGTGGAGTCTTCAATCTTTTTCTTTGTTGGTTGATGGGGTCTTCATCAGAGTGAGCTAGGTGGGACAAAAGCAAGCATAAGGTGTGAGAGAAAATAGAGTAAGATCTTCTTTTCTTCAACTTGCTCACTTGTAGATGGTGACGGTGGCAGTAGCATTGGCTTGTTGGTGTGGGCTTCATTTTCTTCTTCCGGTGTCCTTCGATCACTTGATCAGGTACAAAGGACGGAAAGGAGATGGGAGATACAAGAGAAGAACCCAACTAGACAACTGATGTTATTGCAGATATAAGACCTACAATACACCAACACTCACTTCAAAGAACCAACACAAGCAATGTCATAAAACCAAGCATCATCATGCAAGCACAGAACTTCACCAAACAAGACATGGTTAAGGGAACGATACTACACGTTGTTAATAAAGTCAGAGGGTATCCTCCTAAAAGAGCAGATGTAGCTCCCAGCAAAGATATCCATAAATAATGTATTTTTCCCAGATCAAGGAGGCCAAAATTATGAGTTCATCCCAACTGGAATCATCTCAATCGGAGGTTTAGAACTCGAGATACGAATTAAACAAGATGGCTATGTCAGCAGTGTTGGCAGATTCTGAATGCTCCACTAATTCATATTTATCTCCCTGGATACAAAACGAATACTTCAGAATTTTGGATAGAAATTAATACATGAAATTCTGGAACTAACCCAACTGATTTCATGTCAATCGGAGTTCTGTAGCTCGAGATAAAATTAAAACAGCGCTGATGTGTCGAGAGAGCTGCGCAATAGATGGAATGCTAAGGATAACAATTCCACCAATGAATCAAGGGGTGTTATTGCTTGAGAGAATGAACATGCGAGATCGAAGAGATGTTCAAGGAGAGTGAAGATAAATATATAAGACTTCATGGTATGGAGAAAAGAAGATTGCTAAGATGTGAGATTATTCATCGAGAGGTCAAGGAAGAGGTAAGATGGGACTTTAGATCAAAAGAGACCTTAGGAAACATCCGTTGTTAACTAGGCTTACGTCCTACGGTCCATACGGCTACGATACCACTCTGTCACACCCGATTTTCCGAAGGAAACCAAGTGCAAACCTATATGCATACCAGGATCAAGTTTCATGCATATAGTGACATATAAGTGTATACAGAAACAATATCACGTAAGAAAAAGAAAGATTATCAGAGATTTACGCTTAATCCTGGAAACAAAGGCTCCAAACATCACAGGCAATTGACAGGGGGTTGCGCACGCCTAGCACTCATCAACATCTTTATAGGACTTCAAAGTAGCATCCTCTTTCTGAGCAACATTGTTTATAGCAAGGGTGAGCACTTGTCGTACTCAGCAAGTGTGGGGAAAAAGAATGAATGCAAAGGCTTTATAGTGGACTGGGCTATAAGCATTTAAGCAATTTTATTTGGTCAAATTTTATTAGCACCTGCTTACTAATAAAATATAAGTATATACCAACCCACAATTAAGCATAAGGTAAGAGATACGCCATAAGCATATGGCAAGCATAACCCGAGAGAATACGATTTAAGTCCATCTTCAAGTTCGGTTATCATGTGAGGGTCCGGGGCCGCTCTTGACCGTGAGCACGGCTAATCGATTAGTTTTACACTGCGGGAGGTTGTGCATCTTTACCCACAAGTCGCGTAAAAGTCCCGAAGGACTTTAAACCCAACCATGCGATGCCGGCCAAGCATCATACCACACTACCGAGGTGTGATTGCATAGGGACGCTACGAGGCCTTTACAAAGAGTCCTCCCGTGCGTATTAGTCCATAGTAGTATGTCATAGAGGATATCTTTCGTACCACACTTCTATTACGGACGGTCAGCCACGAGTACTTCCGTTCCAAGACCACTCCGGAATAAAAGTAGCCATAAAAGCATTCCTCCGTCCCCAACCTACTATGCGAGTAATAACCACACAAAGACTTCCCTAATTAATCGGCCAAGACCAGAGCCATATAGTCCTTGTGGTTGCACTGTTGTCCTGGGTGGTTCTCCATGTTCCGATTAAACATATGGTCTTGTGTTAAGCATCCACAAATATAGCATAAAGGTATAACATGATTCATCATTATTGTTCATTAAAACCACCATAACCCAGGTATAGCAACTAAGCATAGCTACCCAACATAAATGTAAACCCAGGTTAACAAGGAATGACAATCAAAGACTAGGATAAACCTTAATAGGAACCCATCAAAATTAATGCAATCAATGCAAAGAGTGATTAAATATAATTATTAGGACAAAAGATCAAGGACACACTTGCCTTTAACCAAAGTAGTTGCTCAGAATCTTCAACTTCAAGCTCTTCCAAACTTCTTGAACGACGTTCACTCTAAGCGTATCAATCATCGGGCACAAACATACAAAGCAGACAAACGAGCATACTAAGAACAAAACACCAATCAAAAGAAAATATTTGAAAGAGCGCACTAAAGGATAGTCTCGATTAGATGGATCACTAAAGAACACAAAGGGTGCTTGGAAGGAGAAGGCTTGGTTAGCTTTAAAGAGATGGTTATGAAAGATTGGAAAGATCACTCGGGATAGAGTTTGATTCTATTGGTTACGCAAGCGCGAGAAAAACCGAAAAACAAAACTAAGCTCCTCGAAACTATCGTGAGATCATTATCAAACAACAAGAGACTACGTCAAGTATATTTTTTAATTAAGAAACCACGTGAAAGAATATTTCGTAGAAATACTCTATGTTACCATTACAACAGTTACATTTAATTAAAGAAATCACGATAAACCTAATCATGTTTTATTTATAACATTCTAGTAGAAATTATGTCAAATTAACAATTACTTTAGAAAGATAAAGCGGGTGTAAGATATCTAACGAGTAGCTTTATATCACGTGTTCAACTAAACATATTTATATTGAAAAGGTATTTTGAAGTCATTAGGCATATTAACTTTATTATGAAAACCGTGTTTAACTCTAACATCTTTTATTTAGAAAAACTAGCTATAAATAAGGATTAACCAATTACATCATGATTAAAGAAACCGGATTAGAACCTATTCACTTTTTATTCATAAAAGTATTGGAATAAGAATTAGTCAAGATTAACATGCATCTTTAATATTAAAACAAGCAGCGTGTGATACACGTGCTAACGCATAAGTTATGGTGAAACGAACTAGAACAGCACAAACGGACTATCAACGTATAAGAGAACCTTAAGATGTAGTCAGAGAAAAACTAGCTTACGTAGAGAACTAGATCGAAGGGCAAGAACTTGAAAGCAAAAGGTAAGCTAAACTACTTGCAGAAAGGAACCGATAACAAGATTAGCTCAAGAAAGGTATAGCTACGAACGATTGGGCATAAGAACATAGCTGATTTATAAAAAGACAACCTAAATGTAGATGGGATAGACATCAACTAGCTAGATGCCGATATACAAGATTCTAGGATAAACATGAAACAAGGGTGATAAGATTACTTGATAGGCAAAGCGAGCCGTGCAAACTACTCACATAGACAAAACTTCTAAGATAAGCAAGAACTCTAAGGCTTGATTAGATGCGCTCCTGCTTAGCTTGGCTAACACTAGAAAGATTTAGAGCTTCTGGAGCAACTTGATCAAAAGAGATAAACATACCGAACGTCTAACGAATTGTTTGCATTTATGAGAGAACAAGACTATGAGCTGTTCATTTTAATTAACAAAACAAATATAAAGGATATTTTAGAAATAAAATACCCTATGTTGACATCAATGCAATATTAAACTTTATTTATGAAACCTAAAAGAACTATTCAAGTTTTATTAATAAAGATTCATATATTGATTAAACCGATTAAACATTTTAATTTAGAAAACCGAACTATGAACAATCTAAACGAAACTTTGTAATTCGAGTAGATCATATTATTAACAAAAAACAAAAGATATTAAATTAGTATTAATCAAGATTAACATTTATTTATAAAGCTCTTATAAAGCCTAATCAACTTTTAATTATAAAAGTTAATTAATCATTAAGCAAATTAATATTTGACTTATGGAAAACCGAGTAAAAGATCTAATTAGATTTTATTCATAAAAAAGCATGTAGTAATCATTAATCAAATTAAATTTGATTATGAAAAACGATATATAGATCTATATTGCTTTTATTTGGAAAAGACATGTATAGCGAGTCATTAATCAAAATTAATATTAATTTTATTTTCAGAAACAAAACATGGTGAAAACTCATCACTAACGCGTGGTTTACATTATTATGGACCTAACGCAACTTGAACGGATGAAATCGGAGCTAAAACGAAGATTTGGTGAGCAAAACAAGATTGGAGGACCGACCGCGATTAACCGTAGATGTCAGGCTAGCAAAGAAGATGCCGAGACACGCAGAAATGCTGCTCGTGAAAAGGATAAAATCCCCGTGTTAGATCTGTAAAATCTCTTGGGTCGGATCTCGATTGCAAGCATCTAATAGATCTAGGGAGTTTCTTGTAGTTTTGCTAAGACACATGAAATAAATCAAAAATTACCGAAAAGGACAGGCTTTTGTGCCGACGGCCACCTTATCTTCCTCCTTCGGTTCGATGGCCAGAAGACCGGCGGTCTGGCCGCAGGGGTGGGCGGCGCCGGCGACCAAGGCCACCGCGGCGGTTGCGGACAGAACCGAAGGGGCGGCCGGCGACGAGCTCGGCCGCCCTGGCCGGCGAGCGCACGGCCCAAGGCGCGGCCGCGCTCCCCTCGCGTGGCCCCCGCGCAGCACCCGGCGGCGGCGCTCGGGTGACGGGGCGCGGGAGGCGGCGGCGCCAGGCGAGGCGGCTAGGGGCGCGCGGCGGCCGCGAGAGGCGGCGCGCGGGGCGGCCTCCCCTTTTATGAGGGCGCAGCGGGGTCGGGCCGCACACACTCGGGTCGCGGCGGCCATGGCTGGGGCCGGCTGCCGGCCGGGCCCCGATGGGCCATGGCGGCCGGGCCGCAGCGCGGGCGGGCGCGGGCGCGGGCGGGCCGAGCCCACGGCTCGGCCCGGCCCTGATAGTTTTTTTTTTTTGAAAGTATTTCCAGTGCGAAAAATAATCCAGAAAAATTCCGTAAATTATTTTAAAGCACGAAAAATACTCAGAAGATCACAAAAATTCCAGGAAAATCCCTAGAGATAGATTAAGACGCGAACAACCCAAATAAAGCATTTGGTGCTCATGAAAAAGATTTTAGAGCCTTCTAATAAATAGAAAATGTTTCTGAGAAAATGAGAATAAATTCCGCAAAATTTCGGAAAATTCTCAAGGTTTCTTTGGGATGTACCTCCTAAACGCATTGTTGGAACCTTTTTTGCACTCAAGAACCACTAGATGCATCGGCATGAATGCAACACACATAACTTTTATTTAATTTAGAAAATCCATCAAAGGATTTTTCCTATACTATATTTCGTAAAGAAAATAAATGTTGGAAAAATTTTAAAATTATGAGAAAATCGTTATTTAATTATCATTTCTATTCACATCCCGAAATTGAAATTCTCAGTGGTGTGACACAGACCAGGCAGACGCTCGTGGCCACCTCGCAGGCAGAGGACAAGTTACACTCGTGGCCACCAACACAGCTAGGAGGCACCACGCCTCTCGCCCCGCCCGTAGCAATAGCCAACTCCAAAGTGAGCGGTGAGATTTAACAAATTGAAACCGAGGCCACCACCAAGGCCACCGAGCGTATCCAAGGTGACTTGCTTCAACCGTCGTCGTTGGGCACAAGTCGTTTGAGTGCCCGCAGACAGTGCCACCAGGAGTCGTAACCGCCAGCGCTCGCTTCCGTACCCCGCCCAAGCCACCAAAGACTCCGAGGACAAAATGCACTCGTACACAACAGGACTACTCGGCCTGGCCACTACTCGAGGCCGTCCGAACCACCTCACCGCCGAGGATGCAAGCACGCACCCGACGTCACGCTTGGTGAGTTCCTTGCTGACTCCGTTTTCGCAACCGTTTTGTCTCGATACCGGAGCCTCGCCGTATATTTCTACCAAGTTTGCGAAAGAAAGGTCTTTACCAACTAAGCCCTCGACCAAGGCCTATTCGACTAGCCTCCGCTAGGAGAGAAGAGGAGTACGTTAGAGTGCGTGTGGGAGTGAGGATGGTGTTTGAGGGGCTGCTAGCTTCCGTACTTGGATGTTGAGCTCAATGATAGACGTGATCCTAGGGATGGATTGCTGGCAAAGCACAACTAGATAGTCTCTTGCAACCCTGTGAGTGATACAAATTTTGAACACCCCAGTTGAACTACAAAGGCGGGACGAGCTACGTAGTCCAAAGGTTGCTACGATGATGTGCAACAGTGAGTGGGAAAGAGATTGAAGAAATTCCAAGGTCCGTGAGTTTCCGACGTGTTCCTGCAGGAGCTTACGCGAGTTACCCCCGCACGGGACGTGGAGTTTGTGATTGAGCCGGGCGCGGGGCGGCCCGTTGCAAAGAGTCCGTATAGGATGCTGTCGTCCGACGAGCCGGACGAGCTTGGGTGCGCCGGCAGGCAGCCGAGCAAGGGTTTGTTCGGCCGAGCGCCCCTCACCGTGGGGTTCACCGTTGCTCTTCGTGGAGAAGAAAGACTCGTACCAAGAGGATGCATCGACTACCGCACGCTCAACTCGATGACAATCAAGAACAAGTACCCACTACCCGTAATCGAG
The DNA here is from genome assembly GCA_947561735.1 of Cenchrus americanus. Lineage (NCBI taxonomy): Eukaryota > Viridiplantae > Streptophyta > Magnoliopsida > Poales > Poaceae > Cenchrus > Cenchrus americanus. The sequence goes on along the minus strand of OX387239.1, from coordinate 82,907,617 downwards.
GATCCGCCTGGATAGACTCAAAAGGCAAGGTACTTCTCCAAGATCGACTTGAGGTCGCTACCACTCGCATGAAGATCGAGAGCAAGATATACCCAAGACAAGCCTTTCACCACGCTACGGCTTGTACGAGTTCGTGGTGGTTTTCGTGCCGACTCAACGCCCCCGTTTACTTCATGAACTTGATGAACAAGGTCTGCTAAGAGCGTTGGATGTGTTTGTAGTGGTGTTTATCGATGATATCTTGATCTACTCTCCGAGACCATCGAGGAGCACGAGGAGCACTTGAGAGTCGTGCTGCAGAGGTCGAGGGCACAGAACCGTACGCAAAGTTCCGCAAGTGCGAGTTCTCGGATGGAGAAGGTCGCGCCTTGGGACACGTGTTGTCAGCAGAGGGGATAGCCGTGGATCCGTCCAAAGTTGAGTCGGTGACCAAGTGGGAGCAGCCATTAAACGTGACAGATGTCAGAAGCTTCCTTGGGTTGGTACACACGTGAGGTTCATTGAGAACTTCTCCAAGATTGCAAAGCCAATGACCGAGCTGCTCAAGAACAACACGAAGTTCGAATGGTCAGAAGCGTGTGAGAAGAGCTTCCGTAACCGAAGAAGAGACTCACCACAAAATTTCGAACCTGCTTACCTTGCCGTATATCAAGAAAGACTTTGTGGTCTACCGTGATGCTTCGAAGCAAGGACTTGGTTGTGTGGCCGATGCAGAAGGGAAAGTTGTGGCTTATGCTTCCTGCATACCGAAGAAACACGAGGAAAACTACCCGACACACGACTTGAGTTGGCAACAAGTAGCATGCGCTCAAAACTGGAGACACTACCGACAGGAACAAGTGTGAATCGTTTTCCGACCACAAGAGCCTCAAGTACTTCTTTACGTACCGAGCCGAACATGAGGCGTAGACGATGGTTAGAGCTGATCAAGGACTACGACGTCGAGATCAACTACCACCTGTGCAAAGCTAATCGTCGTGCGTATGCACCGAGCCGAAAACATACCGCAACAACCTCATGGTAGAAGGGGAGCAACTCGCTTGTATGAAGAGCTGGGGAGAAGCCGAGAATCGAGATTGTGGACCAAGGCCAAGTCAACGTGATGCAAGTGACCTACGACCCGGAGGAGCGAATCCGCATGCCCCGTAAGGAGGTGCAAATTAAAGTGCCGAGAGAACTAATGAAGCAATGGCAAAGGTAGGACTACCGGTTGATAAATGTGGCACCGTGTGGTTGAAAGAACGGATCCGTGTACCACAAGACAAGGCTCTCCAGAGCGTATCATGAGAGAAGCTCACGACTCGAGGTACTCGATCACCCAGGCGCACTAAGATGTACAGAGACCGAAAATGTCAAGTAATCGGGTGGAAGGACATGAAAAAGGATATAGCACACTACGTGGCCTCGTTGCGATACCTGAAAGGTAGTAAGATTGAACATCGAAACTCGTCGGTTTGTTGAAGCCGCTAAGGTTCAAAGGTGGAAGTGGGAGGACATTTCCATGGACTTTGTGGTGGGACTCCCTAGAACATCAAAAGGAAATGACCTTGGCTTGGGTCATAAGGGGACAGCTTCGACTAAAGTGGCTCACTTTGTGCTTCTGCAAAGACCAGGTATGCAACCGAGAAGTTGCGTAGCCGTTTGTAGAGCACATACTCGGCCGCACGTGGCACCTGTGAAGTATCGTGTCCGATCGTGGGGCCGCGCTTGTCTCCAAGTTTTGGCAGCAGCTTCCACAAGCTTATGGGCACTACACTCACTTACAAGACAGTTTTTCACCCACAGAAAGATGGTCGATTGCAGAGGGTCAACCAGGTCCTCGAGGACATGCTACGAGCTTGTGCACTTACCTATGGTACGGATTGGGAGAGCGCTGTCGTTTGCGTAGTTCTCTTACAACAACAAACTTTTCAAGCGAGTCTCGATGGCACCCCTTGAGGCACTTTACTGACGAAAGTGCAGGACCCCGCTAGCTTGGTCGAGGTTGGAGAGCGAGCTCGTTGGACCCGCAATCATTGAGGAAGCAGAGGAGAAAGTTGAGAAAGTTCGGGGAGAACTCGAAAATCGCCGCAGTCGTCGAAGAGCTATGCCGACAAGAGAAGGAGAGTTGACCTTTGGTAAATTGGCGACAGAGTGTACTTGAAAGTCTCACCGCTCCGAGGGACTAAGAGGTTCTTGGTGAAAGGAAAGCTTGCACCGAGGTACGTGGGACCGTACCCTCATCACCCGTAGGATCGTGAGTTTGGCCTACCAAACTTGCACTACCCGAGACAATGGCGGTGGAGTTCACCCGTGTTTCACGTGTCACACCGAAGAAGAGTGAGAAGGCGTTAAAGGCAAGGCAAAGCAAGTGCCCATGGAGTTGCTTGACCCGCAAGACAACCCCGGAATATACAGAATACCCCGAGAAAATCTTGACAGAAGCCGTCAAGGAAACAAGGAGAACTACCATTCCTTTCTGTAGAGTGATGTGGAGCAACCATACGTAGCGAGAGGCAACATGGGAGAAGGAAGCCGATCTCAGGAAGGAGTACCCTCACTTGTTCGCGGAGGTCGAGACCAAATCTCGAGGACGAGATTCTCGGTGGTGGGGGACATTGTAACATCCTGCGAAAAATTTAAAACTTTTGCTTGCAATTGCGTGCTATCAAATTTTGAGCCAAAATTGCTAGCCACTCACCGAATTCTCCACTAATTCATCCTATTTATAAAATCTATATTTAAAATATGGTATAATTTGTGAGTTGGTATTTCTTTGGTTTATTTGAAGTTCATTTGAGTGTGGTTTGAATTTGAAAAGCAATCAAATTCAAACCCTTATTCAAACCCTTAGTCATCTTATTTGTTTTAATAGGCAAAGATCAGCACAGTTCTTGGGCTGACATCTCTTTACCCTTGCGTTGCAGCCGGCCCAACCCACGCAGCTTTCCAGCCCACCAACCCGCACCGCGGCTCACCCTCTTGCACCCGCCGACCGGTGGACCCCGCCGCCGCCCGTATCCCTACCCCTTTTCACCTACCCGCGAGCCGCCCGGCCCGGCCCCGTGCGCGCGCCGCCGCCGGCCCCGCCGCACCCGCCGCGCGGCGCGGGGCGCGGCCGAGCCGCCCGGCCGGCGCGCACGCCGAGGGGGCCGGCGCGCGCGCGAACCGAGCTGTGCCAGGGAAGGGGAAACCCCTTTTACCCCCCGTGCCTTTTTCCAGGGGCAATGTGAGCGAGGAGAGAGGGCGAGCGCCGCCGCCTCGGATGCCAAGCGGTCCAAGCCGGGGGAGGGCACCGCCGGGATTTCGCCTAGGCCTCGCAACGCCGTGGATTCAAAAGGGGGGGGATGGAGAGCCGAGCCAACCGACCCGCTACCAACCCACTTCGGGGTTTTGCCCCTTTCCGCAGCCGCCACGGGGGAGGAAGAAGAAGGGGGAGCCGGGGAGAAGAGGCGAGGGGGGAAGCCGACGCGCGCCGCCGCCGGCACGCCGCTCGCGGAGGCGGGACGTGTTCGTGAAGGGCCGGTCGAGGGGGAAGGCGCCGTTCGTGTGCGAGTGGAGCCGGACCGGAGCAGGGGGGGACGACCGACGCCGCGCCGCCACCCGAGCCGGCTCGCTACGCCACACCGACGACCCACGGTGAGCTCTCGCTTCTCCTTGCGTCGGCCGCCGTAGATGTCCCCGCCCGTGCGCGAGCCATCGAGCCGCCTCGTCCGAGCGCGCGCGCCGCCGCCTCCCCAAGGGCGACGCCGTGTCGCGACGTGTCGCCGGCAGCCTGGGGTCGTGGCTACCCCAAGCCGTGACGCCACGGCGTCGTCGCCGTTTCTATGGGGGTTCTTGGAGTTTTTTGCAGAGGGGGCCGGGGAACACCCCGTGTCGCGCCGTCGGGTGCGCGCGCCGTCGTGCGCCGCGCCGAGGCGCGCGACGCGCCGCCGCCCGGGGATCAAGCCCCCTCCGCCCTTTTCGCCGTAGCGCGCCGCGAGGTGAGCGCCCGCAGGGGCCGGCGTGTCTTGTGCCGTGAACCCGACCCCCGAGCCGCGGGCTTTTGCGCAGATCCGGTGGCGAGGAAGCCGGCCGCCGCACCCATGCGCGCCGTGGCCGTGGCCTCGTCATCGGTGGGGCACCGCCACCAGGTGCGACGCCGTGTCTCGTCTTCGCCGTGGAACCCGGCCTTCGTGCCGTGGGGGTGTGCCGCGTGTGGTGGTGGGCGCGGGCGCCGGCCGGCCGCACCCATGCGCGCCATGGCCGTGGCGCCGCCGCCCCGTGGGCTTCGCGTGTAGCCGTTCCGCCGCCACGGACCATGAGCCATGTTCGCGTTCGCAGAGTGTGTGTGTGCGAGTAACCCGGGCCCGGCCGCACCCCGGCGCGCCCCGGCGGGGAACTCGCCGAGCGGCTGCCGAGCGCGGCGACGCGCCGCGCGTCCTCCGCGCCTCCGGTCGTTTCGTCGAGCACTTGGAGGGCGAAGGAAGCCGCGCCGGTTGGAAGGGGAAACAAAGCCGCTAGCCAAACTTGGGCCCTAAGCCCACCGACCGTTAGTAGACCGCCCGCCCAAAGCAAAGATTAGGGGGGCCGCAGGGAGGTTTTCCGGACTTTAAGAGCCGACCTTAGCCGGGCTTTAGCACCCCGGGCCCGTGTAGGCCAAAACCCGACCCGGCGAGATCCGCACCGCCGGGCCGCCCACGGCCCGGCCCGCGCGCTTTTGGCCTAGTTGCACCCGCCAAGTCCTCGGGGACCGCCGACGTCATGCCGACGTCGCAATGTTTTTCGAAAAACCTATTTCTCGTTTAAATATTCCGAAAAATGATTTTGACCTTTAAAAATTAGTAATAAATGCTAGGAAGCTCAGAAAAATACAAAACTAATTTCTATAAATCCGTATTTGCGAAACCGTGCTGAATGTAGGTAGTTTGGGATCTTTTGGATTTTCTAAATTGGATCTTATTTGGAGTTATTGCTTAGATGTGCACCGTTATCTTATTTTCGCGTCGAATCTCGTGCCGCGTACCCGAGCTTCGACCAGAGGACGTGGAGGACCCCGAGTACACCGCACCGGACAATGCCGATCGCTTCAACGGCATAGAAGGTGTCATGTCACTCCCAACCATATAGATCCTATGTTGATATCTAGCCGCTAGTGCTTTTCTTTAATGCATTGATCCGTTGAATTGCATAACCCGTTTACTAGCCATGCCTTGATGTTTTGATACATCCCGTTCCTTGTACTTCTACCTCGCGGACTAGCTACGGACCCCTAGCTAGTCCCTTACTTCAACTATCCATACTTTTGTTGTTTGATTATGGATGGTGCTCGGGGTTTGAGCCGAGATGTGGGTATCTCGGTGTGCTTCTAGCGTGCGTTCGGGTTGTGTATCCCTTGCCGTGTTTTGGCGGGAGCGGGGCCGCCGGTTACTTGTGAACGGCCGCCGAGGGAAGATGCGATCTGGCCTCTTACCCAAGGGTCGTGTCGTGTGGGATGGAGATGTTGAGTGCTCGCTCTCGCCCCTTAAGGACCGATCGTCGCTGACCTTGTTTCGAATGACTACTTTCGTACGTACCGCCCGCCTTGTATTGGGCGGGGGTGCGGGGTGAGACTTGTAGTGGATAGCACCCCTCCCGCAGGAGGATCGGTGTGATCGTGCTCGGGAGTGGTCTTTCCCTCCTTAGTAGACTTTGCCCCCGGCGAGGCCGGGGGAAGGGTTCCACCGCCTTCGAGGGACCTCTCGCGGGTAGTATGAGCTCGCCGCGGAGGCCGGGCGTGCTCGGAGATGCGAAGGGTACTATCCACTTACTTGAGCTTCAGCCGTATGGTAGGGTCGGACACGGTGACGGCCGGTTCCCGACCTATTCGGGCGGGTACGGTTGTACAACCTCTCGGGCAGAGTGTTAAACCTATAGCTATAGTCCGTGTCCACCGGTTATGGACAGTTCTTTCGATCTCTCACCCGACTAGATACACTTCTCTTGTGCTTCTTCTCTCCCCCGAGTGTGTGAGCCCGCTGCGGCCGTTGAGATGTGGGGATAGGAGCCGGTGGGCCCCACATCGCGGATGAGAGGTTGGGTTCGGATCGTGGTTGAGATCCGGTGTTTTGGTGTGGTGTTCCTTGAGCGGGGTGTGGACCCCCGAGGTGTGGACCTCGGAAGCGGAAGCTTCCCCGAGGTGTGGACCTCCTCGCTATTCTCGCTACCTTGAATGTTGCACTCGTCGCTTTGCTTAAGCTTTCTACAACGTAATAGGGTTATCTCATGCATAGTAGAATATACACCGCTTTTGCCTCTTTGTTGGGAAGTCGACATGACCTACCCGCTTATCGGGTAGACCCCGGTGACTCGACGCAGAGCCGACTACGACTTCGACAACGACGGTTGGGTGGACTAGAGCTCTTCCTACACTTGAGCCGCCTCGCGGAGATGGGAGTTTCCCGCGCTTTCATGGAGCCGCCGCTAGACGATTTATTAATGTTTGATTCAGTCCCCGATGGACTTGTACCCGCATGTGCCGAAGAGATGTACTCGATTAATGTAATAAAATAAATGTTGTACTCAATTTCATTGTTTTTACCTTTCGTATGGATTTTGGAATCGCTCGAGACAAGGATTGCACGTGGTAGCCCTCCGGGACTACCACCGAGGTGCTAAGATTCGGATTCCGTTCGCGGAAACCGGTCGTTTCGGCTTGGTACCGTAGCCATGCTTGACCGTAGGACGAGCCCCAGAATGGTCGATAGTATAGGAAGCCGTTTCGAACCTTGAAACTTTATATAAACTCCTTGGCTTCCGTATGTATATAACTATACTTATATATATGCATTACCTTGATTAACTTTCACTAACTACCTTACTAACTACGCTCTAACAACATTGTGCGGATGGCGGAGACGACGTGGGTTCCCTTGGAGTCGGACGGCAAGAGCTACGAGGCTTCGCCACTTGCCGAGAGAGTGCCCGGAGGCACCGGGAGGGAGACCGACGGAGTCAGCTACAAGGGGAGGGCCATGGGACACTTGGAGCAGACCCCCACTTACCTGACCGTCACGGTGCCGGCAGACCCACGGGTGCCAGAGTTTGAGGAGGTAGAGGTGCACTGCTTCGAGAGTTCGGTCACGGAGGCGCACCAGACCGGCGCACGCGGTGGCTCTCAAGAAGGTTTGTGACCCGGCTCGGGGAGAGGTCGAAGGACACTCCGTTCGGCCGTACTTCCGACGGAGATCTACGACCAGGGTCGCCGGGACTCGAGCGACCGAGCACCTGCACCGGGAGGTGACTCCGGTGGACGGGGAGGACCGAGGTGATGCTCGCGGCCGGGCGGTGCATCCCGGCCCCGAGACCGTGCACCGCACCGGGCGGACGGGGAGATACTGTACCTTCGGTGGAGGTGTGACGCCGCCCGCGGCGGAGTTCGGGACTTGGAGGAGGAGAGAGAGGATATACTCGACGAGCTGGAGGCGTCGCACGTGAGGAACGGAGAGCTAGTGCAGCTTGGACTAGCAGCGGCCGCAGCCAGCACTGAGAGAGACTCCTGGAGGATCGCTACTTTGGAGGCACGGTTGAGGGCGGAGCGGGGAGTCACACCGGCTTCGGTGGAGGCCGCGCGAGAGGATCGAGTGAGGGCCGGCAGAGGCTCGGGACCAGGGTGGAGTCGATCGGAGCCGGGCAGCTAGCCGACTACCGGGTCAAGGTGTGGGATCTACGGGGAGGCGAGCCGACACAACTACCACCACATGTGTTACCCGGGAGGACCGGTCTACGAGGAGAGGGACCGAGGCGGACGACAGACCCGCGCGGCCCGGGAGCGTTCCGACCGGCGCAGGCCGGCGTAGCCGGGAGGCGCTCTCCGAACAGCCTACCACCCAAGAAGAGGCCCGGACCGAGGATGGAGACTTTCGAGCTTCCCCCGACGCTCCTACCACGAGTGCGGCCGTACCCGAGTGGTTCGCAGACACAGCGGAGATGGATCGTGCTCTACAGACACTCGTGACTACTACGGGGACCGGCGATCGTGGTGCCGGGTTACCCAGAGTCCACTCACCGCCGTTCTACTCGGGTCCACAGACACCGGCTCCGAGACACCTCGGAGTATTCAGGTGATGGGAGTAGAGATCTTGTAGCGGCAGTTCCGAGTAGATGTAATGAGTTAGATGTAATGCTACCGTTCATGTGACATGCTCGTAGTAGCTACCCCATGATGTACCATGCGTTAGCGAGGATGTGTTGCCGTGTACCCTCGAAGGTCGTTGGAGTAAACCTCGAGGTGCACCTCTTTTGTATGGTAGCATTGATTGAGTGACATGGATCTTCATGGATTTTCTCGGGAGTTCATGCTTCTTTATGATTGTATGAAATTCTTTGATTGTTAGCAGGATTACTCCTTTATAGTTAATAACCTTATTAAATACATTCTCCCTACCACTACTAACCGGTGCAACCGGAACATCGTATGTCGGGAGCAAGAAGGTCCGGCGACTCCGGCCCGTTTCGAGGAGGTCGCCGGGGACGACGGGGGGGGGAGGATGCCCCTAACCCGAGCCAGAGCGAGAGGCCGCGGTCGTCGTGGAGGTCTCGCGCCACGAGGCGGGCTCCGCGGAGGCCGAGGAGGCCGGGTTGGCGGTCGAGGAGCCGCGCGCGACGACGAGGGAGCTCGGGAGCAGGAGCTCGAGCACGAGCGAGTACCCCACCCCGAGGGAGGAGCAAAGCCAAAGCTCGGGGACACGAGGTGCCACCACCGCCACCTCCCCCCGAACTTGGCCGACGTGATGGCAAGGGCGGACTCGGACCGATGCGTACGATCACCCGGATGCTAGTTCGTAACAACAACCACAACAACCACAGGGGGTCGAACCGCAACGCTCCGAGGGCTTCCGAAGAAGGTTGAAAACTTCAACAAGCCGCGCCCGCCTACCTTTGACCACTCACCGACCCGATGGACGCACAACCGGCTACGTGAGATTGAGAAGAAGCCGGAGCCGACCGAGCTTACCGAGGAGGAGTGTGTGACCGTGGCCGCGCACCGGGCCGGTTGGCACGGCCCGGTGCGTGGTGGGACAACACCGTGACTCGCACCGGACCCGTTGCACATCGGGTGGGACGAGTTCGTGGAGGCCTTCCGAGCCACCACATCCCGTACGCAAGGATGGACGAAAGGCTGACGAGTTCAGGCACCTCAAGATGGGAAACATGTCAGTGCAGGAGTACGCCAACCGTTACCAGGAGCTGATGAGGTACGCGCCAGACGACACCGACACAGAAAAGAAGAAGGTTTACTGGTTCAGGAAGGGGCTGCACAAGGGGATGGCACACCACTTGTCCGCGCACGACTGCCCGACACTTCGCTCCATAATCGACAAGGCACTGATCGTGGAGAGGTCAAGGCTGGAGTACATGGAGGTACGTGGGAGCAAGTCCAAGCGCACGCACCGGGGCAGACGCTCGCATCCACCCCGCAGGCGCAGGACAAGCTACGCACAGGCCACCGCACTCGGCAGAGGCACCACGTCACTCGGCCCTCGCCCGCAGAGCGAGCCCACCCGTGTGGGAGTGGAGGTCGAACACCGGAAGCCGAGGCCACCACCGCGGTGCGGCATGCATCCAAGGTGACATGCTTCAACCGCCGTCGGGTTGGGCATAAGTCGTTTGAGTGTCCCCCACAGTACCACCGGGGAGTCGAGCCGCAGCCTCTCGGTTCCCGCACCCCGCCCAAGCCACCAAAGACTAGAGGACAACCACCCCGTACCCGGCCAGAGGACCGCTCGGCCCGCCGCCTACTCGAGGCCGTCCGAACCACCTCACCGCCGAGGATGCAAAGAAACTCGCACCCAACGTCACACTTGGTGAGTTCCTTGTTGACTCGGCTTTGGCTACCGTTTTGTTTGATACCGGAGCTCGTGCCGTACATTTCTACCAAGTTTGCTAAAGAAAGGTCTTTACCAACTAAGCCTCGACCAAGGCCTATCTTGACTAGCTCTCCGCTAGGAGAGAAGAGGAGTACGTTAGAGTGCAGGGGAGTGAGGATGGTGTTTGAGGGGCTACCGTTCACGGCAGACTTGACAGTTTTGGAGTCTACCGGGATAGACGTGATCTTAGGGATGGATTGGTTGGCAAAGCACAACGGGATAGTTTCTTGCAACCCCAGAGTGATACAGCTTGAACACCCCAGCGGAACTACAGTGCGGATCGAGCCACAGAGTCCGAAGGTTGCTACGATGTTGTGCAACATGAGTGGGAAAGAGATTGAAGAAATCCCAGTGGTCCGTGAGTTTCCGGACGTGTTCCCTGAGGAGCTTACGGAGTTACCCCCAGACCGGGACGTGGAGTTTGTGATTGAGCCGATGCCGGGGCGGGGCCCGTTGCAAAGAGTCCGTACAGATGTCGTCCGACGAGCCGAACGAGTTGAAGAAACGGCTCAAGAAGTTGCTCGAGCAAGGGTTTGTTCGGCCGAGTGCCTCACCGTGGGGTTCACAAGGTGCTCTTCGTGGAGAAGAAAGACGGCACAAAGAGGATGTGCATTGACTACCGCACGCTCAACTCGATGACAATCAAGAACAAGTACCCACTACCCAGGATCGAGGATCTGCTGGATAGACTCAAGAAGGCAAGGTTCTTCTCCAAGATCGACTTGAGGTCAGGTTACCACCAGATGAAGATCCGAGAGCAGGATATTCCCAAGACAGCCTTCACTACACGTTACGGTTTGTACGAGTTCGTGGTGGTTTCGTTTGGGCTGACCAACGCCCCGGCTTACTTCATGAACTTGATGAACAAGGTCTTCATGGAAGAGTTGGACAGGTTTGTAGTGGTGTTTATCGATGATATCTTGATCTACTCTGAGACCACTGAGGAGCACGAGGAGCACCTGAGAGTTGTGCTAGAGAGGCTGAGGCAGCAGAAACTGTACGCCAAGTTCAGCAAGTGCGAGTTCTGGATGGAGAAGGTCGCGTTCTTGGGACACGTGTTGTCAGCAGAGGGGATAGCCGTGGATCCGTCCAAGGTTGAGTCAGTGACCAAGTGGGAGCAACCATTAAACGTGACAGATGTCAGAAGCTTCCTTGGGTTGGCGGGTTACTACCGGAGGTTCATTGAGAATTTTTCCAAGATCGCAAAGCCAATGACAGAGTTGCTCAAGAACAACACAAAGTTCGAGTGGTCAGAAGCGTGTGAGAAGAGCTTTCAAGAGCTGAAAAAGAGACTCACCACAGCCCCAGTGCTTACCTTGCCAGATATCAAGAAAGACTTTGTGGTTTACTGTGACGCTTCAAGGTAGGGACTCGGTTGTGTGTTGATGCAGGAAGGGAAAGTTGTGGCTTATGCTTCCAGACAGCTGAAGAAACACGAGGAAAATTATCCGACACACGACTTGGAGCTGGGTACCGTTGTGCATGCGCTCACGATCCGGAGACACTACCCGATAGGGAACAAGTGTGAACCGTTTTCCGACCACAAGAGCCCGAAGTACTTCTTTACCCGCACGAGTTGAACATGAGGCAAGAGACGATGGCCGGAGCCGATCAAGGATTACGACGTCGAGATCAACTACCACCCGTGCAAAGCTAACGTCGTGGCGGATGCACCGAGCCGAAAACATATTGCAACAACCTCATGGTAAAAGAAGAGCAACCTGCTTTGCATGAAGAGCTAGAGAAGCTGAGAATCGAGATTGTAGACCAAGGCCAAGTCAACGTGATGCAAGTGACCTATGACCTGGAGGAGCGAATCCGAACAGCCCAGAAGGAGTGTGCAGAAATCAAAGTGCTGCGAGAACTAATGAAGCAGGGCAAAGCAGAGGACTACCGGGTTGATGAACAGGGCACTGTGTGGTTGAAAGAACGGATCTGTGTACCACAAGACAGAGCACTCCGGAGCAGATCCCGAGAGAAGCTCACGACTCGAGGTACTCGATTCACCCGGCAAAGCACCAAGATGTACAAGAGATCCGAAGGTCGAACCGGTGGAAGGATATGAAGAAGGACATAGCACACTACGTGGCCCGTTGCGACACCCGTAGCAGAGTAAAGATTGAACATCGAAACCCGCCGGGTTTGTTGAAGCCGTTGGATATCCCAAAGTGTGGAAGTGGGAGGACATTTCCATGGACTTTGTGGTGGGACTCCCTAGAACACCAAAAGGAAACGACTCGGTTTGGGTCATAGTGGACAAAGTTGACCAAAGTGGCTCACTTTGTGCTTCCGGTGAAGACCCGTATGCAACCGAGAAGTTGGCGAGAACCGTACGTAGAGCACATACTCGGGCCGCACGGAGCACCAGAAGTATTGTATCCGATCGAGGACCACAGTTTGTCTCCAAGTTTTGGCAGAGCTTCCACAAGCTTATGGGCACCACTCTCGGCTACACAAAGACTTTTCACCCACAGACCGACGGGCAGACAGAGAGAGTCAACCAGGTCCTGGAGGACATGCTACGAGCGTGTGCACTCACCTATGGTACCGATTGGGAGAGCGGTTGCCGTTTGCGAGTTCTCGTACAACAACAAACTTTCAAGCAAGTCTCCGGATGGCACCCTTTGAGGCACTTTACGGTCGAAAGTGCAGGACCCCGCTAGCTTGGTCAGAGGTTGGAGAGCGAACTCTGTTTGGGCCAGCAATCATTGAGGAAGCAGAGGAGAAGGTTGAGAAAGTTCGTGAGAACCTGAAAATCGCTCAAAGTCGTCAGAAGAGCTATGCCGACAAGAGGAGGAGAGAGTTGACCTTTGCAGTTGGCGACCGAGTGTACTTGAAAGTCTCACCGCTCCGAGGAACCAAGAGGTTCTTGGTGAAGGGAAAGCTTGCACCGAGGTACGTGGGACCGTACCCTATCACCCGAAGGATTGGGAGTTTGGCCTACCAGGCTTGCACTACCCGAGACAATGGCAGGAGTTCACCCAGTGTTTCACGTGTCACAGCTGAAGAAGAGTGAGAAGGCAGTGGAGGCAAAACAAGTGCCCATGGAGTCGCTTGACCTGCAAGACAACCTAGAGTATACAGAGTATCCTGAGAAAATCTTGGACAGAGCTGTCAAGGAAACAAGGAGAACTACCATTCCTTTCTGTAAAGTGCTGTGGAGCAACCACACAGAGCGAGAAGCAACATGGGAGAAGGAAGCTGACCTCAGGAAGGAGTACCCTCACTTGTTCACGGAGGAGGACGAGGACTAAATCTCGAGGACGAGATTCTCGGTGGTGGGGGAGGATGTAACAACCCAGGTTTCTAGGTGTGTGAATTTTGTGAAAATTTAAAACTTTTGCTTGCAATTGCGTGCTATCAAATTTTAAGCCAAAATTGCTAGCCACTCACCGAATTCTCCACTAATTCATCCTATTTATAAAATCTATATTTAAAATATGGTATAATTTGTGAGTTGGTATTTCTTTGGTTTATTTGAAGTTCATTTGAGTGTGGTTTGAATTTGAAAAGCAATCAAATTCAAACCCTTATTCAAACCCTTAGTCATCTTATTTGTTTTAATAGGCAAAGATCAGCACAGTTCTTGGGCCGACATCTCTTTACCCTTGCGTTGCAGCCGGCCCAACCCACGCAGCTTTCCAGCCCACCAACCCGCACCGCGGCTCACCCTCTTGCACCCGCTGACCGGTGGACCCCGCCGTCGGCCGTATCCCTACCCCTTTTCACCTACCCGCGAGCCGGCCCGGCCCGGCCCGTGCGCGCGCCGCCGCCGGCCCCGCCGCACCCGCTCGCGCGGCGCGGGGGCGCGGCCGAGCCGCCCGGCCGGCGCGCACGCCGAGGGGGCCAGGCGCGCGCGCGAACCGAGCCGGAGCCGGGGAAGGGGGAAACCCCTTTTACCCCCGTGCCTTTTTCCGGGGGCAATGTGAGCGAGGAGAGAGGGCGAGCGCCGCCGCCTCGGATGCCAAGCGGTCCAAGCCGGGGGAGGGCACCGCCGGGATTTCGCCTAGGCCTCGCAACGCCGTGGATTCAAAAGGGGGGGATGGAGAGCCGAGCCAACCGACCCGCTACCAACCCACTTGGGGTTTTGCCCCCTTTCCGCAGCCGCCACCGGGGGAGGAAGAAGAAGGGGAGCCGGGGGAGAAGAGGCGAGGCGGGAAGCCGACGCGCGCGCGCCGCCGCGCGCGGTCGCGGAGGCGGGACGTGTTCGTGAAGGGCCGGTCGAGGGGGAAGGCGCCGTTCGTGTGCGGAGTGGAGCCGGACCCGAGCGGGGGGGACGACCGACGCCGCGCCGCCGAAGGACCGATACGGCGAACCCAGAGAGGGGGGGAGTGAATGGGAGCCGATAAAAATTCTTCTCGAAGGAGATGAAAACTCCAACAAGACGAATGCGGCTTCCAACACACGTCTCCGACTCACTACCAAGGTTGGTCAAGCCCACGTAGCCACTGGAGTGCCACTGGACCTAGGAACCAACACACCACCTACCGACCCGAGAAACGCGGCGGGGAAAAACCAAACCTCGAGTCTACGAGACCCACACCGGCCGGACGCGGGAGCACCACCGGCCGACCGGTTCCCGCAGTGAACCCGAGCAACTTCCACTAAGTGGCTCTACACCGCCGACCGGTGAGACACACCGGCCGGGACCGGTGGCAACGAAAGCCCCCAAGACACCAAACAGCCAACCGACCACCAAACGGACCCAAACTCGAAACAGACAGCACCACGGGACAACAACGCACACACCAAGACGTTCACCCGAGCAAAAACCCACAAGGGCTCGCACCGGGCGGACCGGTCAAGAGCACCTGGCCGACCGTGTAGCTCGGGCGGCTCGGGATGAACAGCACCCGCGGTCAACTCCCCCAAATCCAAATCTCGATCTCCCAAATCGCTCCACGGACTTGAACAAGACTTTGGGGATATCAGGAACACCTCATGAGGAGTCCATAGCCAAGTTTAATCCCACCAAATCTCGTCCAAAAAGGAGGAATCGAAGAAATCCCGCCGAAGGCACTTCCAACCCAAGAACTCAAGAAAACCCCAAAATCGAGCACTTTTACTCACGGATTTGGAAGGGGAATCACACCCCAAAGAACCACGAAGGGTTCCCACAAATTTCCCCCATCAAATCCCCAAGAGAAAAGCCCCGAAAACACCCCAAAGAAATCACGAAGAGAGGGCTCCGAAAATCACCACCAAGAACAACCGGGGAAAACACATCCAAACCTTGAGGAACCACGCCGAATCATCTATACATGAAACAAAGGTTCGTACAAGGTCTAGCAAGCCGCCCGATCATCCATCCCTCTCTACAAGATCTCTCCGTGAAGCTCTCTTGCTAGTCCTAAGAAAAACCTAGAGAAAATAGGTGGAAAATAGGAAAACTAATGAGCTAGGGTTCCAAGAGTTGGCTGCCAACCTCTCACCTCTTGGGTTATATAGGCGGCAACCGAATGTCTAAAATGCCCCTCTCTACTAACTAGGGATACAAGCCCCTCAAGGGCGGATTTGGAATTCTTGATGTCTTCACCATCGGACGGATGCCCGGCGACCGCACCTCGCGTAGCCTCGACGCAAGCCATGCGATCCCGACGCGTGTCCTCCGCTTCGAAGATTCGGACCGCGTCGTCGCACACCGGTCAGACCGGTGCTCCTCACCGGTCAGACCGGTCCCCACCGGTCAGACCGGTCAGACCCACCGGTCAGACCGGTCTGGTGCTGCTGCACCTCCGTCTTCGGTTCTCCGATCTTGGCTTTGTGGATCAACCAAGGAACCCAGTGGTTTTCTGGTGAACCACCGGAAACCCCGCGAACTCGGTGTAGCCTCCGCCAATCTCCACTCATGACTTGGCTCCCACGTAGTCCGGCTCGACCTTGGTTTTGAGGCTCAACCAAGAAACCGTCCACAACTTCATCTTGCTGTTCATGCCACCATGCGGCCCGCACTTGACCCCGCTGGCCACCGGGTCCCTCGAACAAAGCCTACTTGTCTTCTCCACACACGGAGGCCTCACCGCAACGACCTTTCGCGCTTGTTCTTCACCTGCACCAACACGAGTCAAGCCGCAACCTGCACCTGCAATACTTAGCCAAGAATCAGTCCACACAACGTTGTCAATCACTCATCACCCAAGGAAGCGACCATCCACCGGTCCTCGAACCACACATGGTCCTCAATCTCCCCCTTGATGAGTGCATTGACAACACCCACACGAAAGTAACAAGAGAGAAAAGAAAAAGAAAAGAAACAAACGAAAAGAAACTCCAACAAGCGATCGAAAGCCAAACAAAGGCAAAGAGCAAGATCACTTGAAGAAGACAAGTCTCGGACCCCTTAGGCAAGGGCAACGGCTCGACACATCCGAGACAAAACAAAGCTCAAGCAAAGAGCACAAACCACCGAAACAAAACTCGAAAACTCTCAAAGAACTCCCCCTGCACACATGCAAGCTCCCTCTGAACCAATGCAACTTCCCCTGGACGAATGCATACAAGTAACCACATGAAACAGACAGCGCAAAGCACTTTCGGCTCACACCGGTCGACCGGTCATCACCACCGGTCGACCGGTGCCAAACATATGTACGAGACCAAAGCACTCACACCGGTCGGACCGGTGCTCTTCACCGGTCGACCGGTGTACAACAGAGCTCGAAATGGCTCGAAACCACCCGAAAACCTTCTAAATGCACCCACCAAGCCATTTCAAGCTCAAACTTCTCCCCCTTGTTGACAATGCATGAATCAAGCCAAAAATGCAAAACTTTCAACCTAGAGCTTCTCAAATATACAAAATTCAACAAAGAATGCTACACATGTCCAAATGAGCAAGTTAGGTACTCTACGGCTTCGTATCGATCTCAACTACATGATCACCAAGTTTCACAACCATTGGACGAAGCTAAGATGGATTTTGGCAATTTTGTGAAAAAACTTGCCTCTCATGAGCAAAGGCCTAAACATGATCAAAGCATATCAACATGGCAAAGCCACACAAACTTCATGCTAGGACAGCCATTCTAATCATAAGACCATCACAAACACCCACAAGCACCTCATGTCATGTCAAAGCCACCGAGCCATGTGCCTACTTCTATGTATGAGACTTCTCATTGGTAGGCATCATGCAACGGTTTAGCACCCAAAGCAAATTAATTTCAGCACAAATGACATGGGAGCATATTTTCCAAGCATTTTTCATTTCATTTTCAGATTTGTAAATGGTACATGAAATGTCTTTGCGACAAAAAGGAACTTATGCTCCTCCACAAGATAAATCTAGAGGGCTAAACATTCATGATGGCAAATGAGCCTTTGGCCCCATATGATCAATAAGCTAGCTATCCAACCACAAATTAAGCATAGCAAGGCCACACAAACATGTCAAGAGCATGTAAAGGCATTTACACATGAGAGAGCATACATGTGACATTTTTCAAAAACATAGCTATCAACCATGGATTATTCATCAAGATCATCAAGAGCTAAGCCAAACTAACCGTGGCATACCAAACAAGCTCACAAAGACATATATCTCATTCCATGGTGAACAATGTATATAAGAGAAGCTTTCCTAACCAATGCATATGATACAAAATGCATGCAATCTAAGATACAAGGATGCCTATACAACATGTTACATATGCCATGCCAAAATGCAAGAAATGCACAAAGGAAAGCTATACATATGCTACAGACCGGCTCCTCGAGGGGAGGCAAAACGGGCTCGACACCACCGGCAAAAGGAAGCTCCCACACACCCAACTCAGGAAATCAAACACACACCAAGTTCCCCCCGCAAACGAGTGAAAGTTGCTTGATCTAGGGGTTTGGTGAAAATATCGGCTAGTTGGTGATGTGTGGGTACATGGATCAACGCTATCTTTCCTTCCTCAACGTTGTCTCTCGAGAAATGATACCTCACTTCTATGTGCTTGGTTTTAGAATGGAGCACCGGGTTCTTTGCAACGCTTATGGCACCGGTGCTATCACATTGAAGTGGGACATGGGTATACTCCTCACCAAAGTCACTCATGGTGTAGGTGATCCAAAGGAGCCGAGAGCAACAACTAGCGGCGGCAACATACTCGGCTTCGGTCGTGGATTGAGCAACACTCGACCGCTTACGAGAAGACCAAGACACCAACGAAGAACCCAAAAGCGGCAAGTCCCGTAAGTGGACTTCCTATCCAACCGACACCCAAAGCAAAATCCGCGTCCGAAAAGCCATGAAGCGCCAAAGAAGAGGACGCGGAGTACCAAAGGCCGAAGTCGGGAGTGTGACGCAAGTACCTGAAAATTCTCTTTACTGCTTGCCGATGCGAAGTCCTCGGAGACGCTTGAAAACGAGCGCACGGACACACCGAGAATCGTATGTCCGGCCTCGTCGCCGTCAAGTAGAGGAGTGACCCGATCATGCTTCGGTACTCCTTCTGGTCCACGTGTTCACCTTCCTCGTCCGCATCAAGAGCCGTAGTCGTACTCATCGGCGTCGTCATAGCCTTGGAATCCTCCATCTTGAACTTCCTCACAATGTCCTTGGTGTACTTAGCCCGGTGCACAAATGTTCCTTCCTTTGATTGCTTGATTTGTAGCCCGAGGAAGAACGCGCAACTCACCCATCATGCTCATCTCAAACTCCCTGCTCATATCATCTCGCAAACCTCGCAACAAGAGAGTTAGAAGAGCCACCAAAGACAATATCATCCACGTACACCCCGCACAATCGGGATATCTCTCGCCCCCGCCTCTCGCAAAAACAAGGTCCGATCGACCTTCCCCATCTCAAAACCTCTCTCAAACAAGAACCCCCTCAACCTCGCCATACCAAGCTCTAGGCGCCGCTTCAACCCATACGGCGCCTTCCTCAACTTGTACACCCGTGGGGGTACTTCTCACTCTCAAACCCCGAGGTCGCCTCACATACACTTCTTCCTCCAACACTCCATTCGAAAAGCACTCTTCACATCCATTTGGTGCAACTTGAACCCTTTAGCCACGGAAAAGGCTAGAAGGATCCTAATCGCCTCCAAACGGGCTACGGGAGCAAAGGTCTCCTCGTAGTCAATCCCCTCCTTCGACTGAACCCTTGAGCAACAAGTCTCGACTTGTTCCTCACAACCTCACCCTTCTCTCCCTCTTTGTTTTTCCACACCCACTTTGTACCAATCGGCTTACACCCCGGGGGAGGGTCAACCAACTCCCACACCGATTCCTCTCAAAGTTCTCCGGCTCCTCATGCATCGAGTTAACCCAATTGTGATCGATAGTGCGTGTCCAATGTCTTTGGGCTCGAAAGAAGCAACAAATGCAGCATGAGCAAAATGGGAATTGTTTCGAACCCTCGACCGTGTAGTGCGTTCATTCATGTCGCCGATGATCCTCGAAGCTGGGTGATCCACCTGAACTCGCCGGGGAGGTTCTCGCCTCGAAGCTACCTCCCCCTCAACATCAGCTTCTTCTCGTTCTTGATTTGTCGTCGTAGGTGTAGCAGAGGGTCCATCCATCATCGTAGTCGAAGTAGTGGGTACATGTTCAGCCGGGGGCACCACACCGCCATCTTCATCATCACCATGTTCATGCTCCTCCTCCCGAAAGATCTCCTCGCCAAGCTCATCATCACCCGCACACTCAAAGACAAGCCGACTACGTGGCTCGTCTCGTCGAAGGTTACCTCGCAAGTCTCCACGATTTGGTTAGTTTCAAGATTGAGCACACGATATGCTCTAGAATGAGATGCATAACCAAAGAAAATGCCATCGACAGACCTAGCCTCAAACTTATCCAACTTCCGTCTTTCTTCGGGAATGAAACACTTGCAACCAAAGACATGGAAGTGACTCACCTTGGGTGTGCGACCATGCATCAACTCATAGCATGTCTTCTTCTTGTGCACTCGAGGTATATTCCGTTCGACACGTAGCACGCGGTATTCACCGCCTCGGCCCAATACCTCCTCGGAGTCCTATGCTCATCAAGCATCGTCCGAGCCATCTCGCACAAGGTCCCGTTCTTCCTTTCCACAACACCATTCCGGGGAGGCGTATACGGACTCGAAAACTCGGTGCTCAAGACCCAAGTCATGACAGAAGGTTTCAAAACGAGAGTTCCTGAATTCCGAGCCATTATCACTGCGGATAGCTCGTATGGCATTTCCGTGCCTCTCGTTCCTCAACCTCAAGACTAGATCTCGAACAAAACCAAACGTCTCCCCCTTCTCCTCAAGAAAGAACACCCAAGCATACCGAGAATAGTCATCCACCACAACAAGGACATACCACTTCCCACCCGCAGATCGCACACGAGCTGGGCCAACAAGGTCCATATGGAGCAGCTCGCATGGACGCTCGCTCATCACATCGGTGAGAGGCGGGTGAGAAGAGGCCACCATCTTGGCATGCCTACACGGAGCACAAACCAACTCTTTCTCAAGCTTCAACCGTGGCAATCCTCGGACCAAATTGAGTTTACTCAAGCGAGACAAAAGGTCAAAGCTCAAGTGACCCAACTTCCTATGCCACTTCCACAACTCACTCGAAGAACCAGCCAAGAAACAACGCTCAACACCCGAAGACTGAGAAAAATCAGCACGAAACACCTGACCCTCGGGAACGACCATACAAACAAGGTCCCCTCGAGAGTCCACAATCCGAGAACCACCAGGCCGAAACAACACCTCAAAACCCTCATCCAACAACCGAGACACGAAAGCAAATTGTACCCCGGCGATTGAACAAGAGCAACACGCCTCGCAGTGATCTTGTCACTCACTTTTATCTCACCTTCCGAAAGCACACGCCCACGCCCATTGTCCCCAAAGGTGATGTACCTCTTCGTCACCACCGGACGAGACTTGAGAACCACCCCCCGTCTCCGGTCATATGCCTCGAACAACCGGAGTCAATCAACCAAATGTTCTTCAAGTCTCCCACCCGAAAATCAAAAATAGGCACGTGAGCGAACAAACGACTCAAAGATCGGGGTTAGTACCAAAGGAGGAAAACCAAGTGCCGAGCCATTTGCTCGAAAGTGGGGTTAGCACCAACCAAAGCATCTCTCCTACCAAAGTTACCTCCACGAACACCACCACGGTAACCACCCCGAGGGGACCACCCCTCTCTGCCCGGAGGAGGACCAAATCCACGCAAGAAAGCCCGTGGAACGTCCTTCCTCTCCAACTCAACACCACGACTCTTCCAATCCCCGTATTGAGCACGAGGAGGAGAACGCCTAGCAACCGACCACCCGCACCCTTTCCGGCCCAACCACCGAACCACGACCACCGGAAACAACCCTCGCACCCCGCACGAGCTCGAAACCCGAACATCCGTCCGTCTGTGCCCGCACCGGTCCGACCGGTGCCCCACACCGGTCCGACCGGTGTGACCCGGACAGCGGCACCACCTACGGCCTTCTTCTCTCCCCAAACCCGAACCGTCCTCACGCGCCGCCTTGCCCCCGGGCATCCGCATACGAGGCTCAAGTACACCATCGGAAGGGTGGTACTTGTCCTTGTTTGCCCACTCCTTCCTCATTCTTTCCTCTCGCTTCCTCTTGAAGCAAAACTCCTCCTTATGGCCATCTCTCCCACAATAGCCACAATGGAACCTCACAAGCTTAGGCTTTGGCTTGGGATGTGGCCGCTCACTCGGTTTCTCTCCACTCAATCCCTCCACCGGTTTCTCACCACTTGCCTTCTCACTCTCCTTCCCAAAGAACACTTTCCCCGAAGTGCTCACAAACTTGATAGGCTTTTGTAGGTCATTTGTGGGTGTAGGAAACACGGGTGGAGCCGGGGTTGTGTCTAGCCGATTCCTTAGATGGTTAGGTTTTGGTGGGAACTCATTCTTGTGGTGGGTTTTTGGTGGCTCCGGATATTCTCTCCACTTCCCTCACCAACCTTGTTTGCTCCAAGCCCCTCACCATCTTGCCTCTTAAAGGCCTCGATCATCATCCTCAAGCGAGGCTCGTGACCGGACAACCAACCCATCAACTTCCTCAAATCATCATTCTCATCCCGCAAACGATCAACATAATGTGCAAGCTCCAAATTTTTCAATGCATGCATTTCACGGGTAGAGCAAGATGTAGGCATGGGTTCCTTCAATTTAGCCTCGAGTGAACTAGTGTAAGCATGCATCTCATCAATCTTAGCATGCAAAACGGGGCAAGAAGTGCAAGCACCTAGCAAAGCAGGTCTAGACTTAAGCTCGGCCACTTCAACCCTAAGCACATCTAGTTCCTCACACTTGGAGGCATGCTTCTCCTTGAACAAAGCAAGATCAGCAAGGAAAATAGAGCAATCAACACAATCATTCTCATCGGAGACAACGAGGCTAGCCTTAAGCGAATCAATCTCAAGCTTGCTATCAAGCACCTGTGTCTCTAGCTCAGCCACTCTAGTCCTAGCATCCTCGAGCGAAGCCCTAAGCTCTTTCCTCATTTTCTTGGCCTCTCTAAGCATGTCATCACGGTTATCAAGCAAAGAGCCAAGCCTCTCATTCTCCCGGCGCAAGAAGGGAAGTTCATCACGCACCTCATCGTCGGACTCGCAGTCCGAGTCGCTCCGTGTGCTCTTCTTGCTGCCGGAGCTCGCCGCCATGGTGCGAAACCATCTCTCGCGAAGCGCTCGGCCCCCGCTCGGGTTCTTGGACGACCTCTTGTTCTTGCGGCGATCTCCCTCGTCTTCGCCGTCGCTCGAGCTCGAGGTGGAGTACGCGGAGCTGGAGTCGACGTCGCTCGCTCCAACCATCGCTCGGGCCTTGCCTCGGCCCTCCTTCTTCCTCGACCGCCGCTCGTCCTTGTACTTGTTCTTGTGCTTGCTCTTGTGGTCGCGCCTCGAACGGTACTTGCCATCGTTCATCCTCGGCTTGTGCTTGTAGCTGTCCTTGCTCTCGGCCTTCTCCGGGCAGTCGGCGACGAAGTGTCCCGCTTGCCGCATCGGGAAGCGGAGTCCTCGTGTTCCTCCTCATGTTCACGCGGTTCTCGTGCGGCCTCTCAAACCGCCTCGTCAACGGCGCCGGCTCGTCCTCTCCAAGGTCATCAAACTCCTCATCTGGCATAGACATCAAAGAGGAAAACGAGAACATCCTGGTGGATGGGTTAGAGTTAGTCTTTCCTTTGGAACCACCAACGAGGGCAAGACTATGGGAGTCAGTCGGTCCCTCGAGCTTGGCAGTCATGCCCCTATCCACCTCAGCCGACTTGAGCTTAGAGAACAGCTCGTTCACCGTCAGAGTATCATACCTCTCCGACTCAACTATGGCCTCGAACTTTCCGCCCCATATCGTACGATCCAAAGAGTGTAAGAGCTTGACCGCTCTATCATGATCATCGTACGGGAGCACGTCCACATTGGCCCTCATGTTGTTCACCACCACCGTGAACCTCTGGAACAAGGCATCGATGGACTCACCGGGGAGATGAGTGAAGTTCTCGTACTCTCTCCGTAGGTCGCATACGGCCGTGCCCGAACTCGGGCGTTCCCAACATGAGCCTCCTTCAACACCGCCCAAATCCTACAAGCCAAGTGCTCGGTGTGCACCCGATCGAACTCAGGCTGACACAAAGCACGAAACAAGTAGTCGACCGCCTTATTGTTGGCGTCGAATCTGTCCCTCGACCCTGGAGCAAGGAAATCCTCCGGCTGGACATAACCTGTGTCCACCGTGACATCCCAAAGCATCTGACCCTTTCCGCGGAGGAATGCACCCATCCGCTTGCTCCACATCTGGTAGTTCTTGCCATCGAAGTGTGGAGGACCCGAACCCCGTTCCTGGTACGCCATCCTTGGATCTTAGACTGGTTAGAGTCAACAAAGACCCGAACCGGCTCGATACCACTTGAAGGACCGATACGGCGAACCGAGAGGGGGGGAGTGAATGGGAGCCGATAAAAATTCTTCTCGAAGGAGATGAAAACTCCAACAAGACGAATGCGGCTTCCAACACACGTCTCCGACTCACTACCAAGGTTGGTCAAGCCCACGTAGCCACCGGAGTGCCACCGGACCTAGGAACCAACACACCACCTACCGACCCGAGAAACGCGGCGGAAAAACCAAACCTCGAGTCTACGAGACCCACACCGGCCGGACCGGTGAGCACCACCGGTCGACCGGTTCCCGCAGGTGAACTCCGAGCAACTTCCACTAAGTGGCTCTACACCGGTCAGACCGGTGAGACACACCGGTCGACCGGTGGCGGACTCGAAAGCCCCCAAGACACCAAACAGGCCAACCGACCACCAAACGGACCCAAACTCGAAACAGCAGCACCACGGGACAACAACGCACACACCAAGACGTTCACCCGAGCAAAAACCCACAAGGGCTCGCACCGGTCAGACCGGTCAAGAGCACCGGTCAGACCGGTGTAGCCTGGGCAGCTCGGGATGAACAAAGACCCGCGGTCAACTCCCCCAAATCCAAATCTCGATCTCCCAAATCGCTCCACGGACTTGAACAAGACTTTGGGGATATCGTGAACACCTCATGAGGAGTCCATAGCCAAGTTTAATCCCACCAAATCTCGTCCAAAAAGGAGGAATCGAAGAAATCCCGCCGAAGGCACTTCCAACCCAAGAACTCAAGAAAACCCCAAAATCGAGCACTTTTACTCACGGATTTGGAAGGGGAATCACGGCCCAAAGAACCACGAAGGGTTCCCACAAATTTCCCCCATCAAATCCCCAAGAGAAAAGCCCCGAAAACACCCCAAAGAAATCACGAAGAGAGGGCTCCGAAAATCACCACCAAGAACAACCGGGGAAAACACATCCAAACCTTGAGGAACCACGCCGAATCATCTATACATGAAACAAAGGTTCGTACAAGGTCTAGCAAGCCGCCCGATCATCCATCCCTCTCTACAAGATCTCTCCGTGAAGCTCTCTTGCTAGTCCTAAGAAAAACCTAGAGAAAATAGGTGGAAAATAGGAAAACTAATGAGCTAGGGTTCCAAGAGTTGGCTGCCAACCTCTCACCTCTTGGGTTATATAGGCGGCAACCGAATGTCTAAAATGCCCCTCTCTACTAACTAGGGATACAAGCCCCTCAAGGGCGGATTTGGAATTCTTGATGTCTTCACCATCGGACGGATGCCGGCGACCGCACCCCGCGTAGCCTCGACGCAAGCCATGCGATCCCGACGCGTGTCCTCCGCTTCGAAGATTCGGACTGCGTCGTCGCCGCCGGTCGGACCGGTGCTCCTCACCGCCGACCGGTCCCCACCGGTCGACCGGCCGACCCACCGGTCGGGACCGGTCCGGTGCTGCCGCACCTCCGTCTTCGGTTCTCCGATCTTGGCTTTGTGGATCAACCAAGGAACCCGGTGGTTTTACGGTGAACCACCGGAAACCCCGCGAACTCGGTGTAGCCTCCGCCAATCTCCACTCATGACTTGGCTCCCACGTAGTCCCGGCTCGACCTTGGTTTTGAGGCTCAACCAAGAAACCGTCCACGACTTCATCTTGCTTGTTCATGCCACCATGCGGCCCGCACTTGACCCCGCCGGCCACCGGGTCCCTCGAACAAAGCCTACTTGTCTTCTCCACACGGAGGCCTCACCGGCAACGACCTTTCGCGCTTGTTCTTCACCGCACCAACACGAGTCAAGCCGCAACCTCGCACCTCGCAATACTTAGCCAAGAATCGGTCCACACAACGTTGTCAATCACTCATCACCCAAGGAAGCGACCATCCACCGGTCCTCGAACCACACATGGTCCTCGCCCGCCACCCGAGCCGAGCTGCTACGCCTACACCGACGACCCACGGTGAGCTCTCGCTTCTCCTTGCGTCGGTCGCCGTAGATGTCCCGCCCGTGCGCGAGCCATCGAGCCGCCTCGTCCGAGCGCGCGCGCCGCCGCCTCCCCAAGGGCGACGCCGTGTCGCGACGTGTCGGCGGCGGCTCGGGGTCGTGGCTACCCCAAGCCGTGACGCCCGGTCGCGTCGCCGTTTCGTGGGGTTCTTGGAGTTTTTGCGGGGAGGGACCGGGGGAACACCCCGTGTCGCGCCGTCGGGTGCCGCGCCGTCGTGCGCCGCGCCGAGCGCGCGACGCGCCGCCCGGCCCGGGATCAAGCCCTCGCCCTTTTCGCCGTAGCGCGCGCCGCGAGGTGAGCGCCGTGGGGGGGGGGGGGCCGGCGTGTCTTGCCGTGAACCCGGCCCCGAGCCGCGGGCTTTGCGCGAGATGCGGTGGCGAGGAAGCCGGCCGGCCGCACCCATGCGCGCCGTGGCCGTGGCCTCGTCACCGGTGGGGCACCGCCAACAGGCGTTTTACGCCGTGTCTCGTGTCGTCGTGAACCCGGCCTTCGTGCCGTGGGTGTCTTGTTGCGGGTGGTGGTGGGCGCGGGCGCCGGCCGGCCGCACCCATGCGCGCCATGGCCGTGGCGCCGCCGCCCCGTGGGCTTCGCGTGTAGCCGTTCCGCGCCACGGACCATGAGCCATGTTCGCGTTACGCGAGAGTGTGTGTGTGCGAGTAACCCGGCCCGGCCGCACCCCGGGCGCGCCCGGCGGGGAACTCGGCCCGAGCGGTTGCGAGCGCCGGCGACGCGCCGCGCGTCCGCCGCGCCTCCGGTCGTTTCGTCGAGCGCTTGGAGGGCGTAGGAAGCTGCGCCGGTTGGAGGGGGAAACAGGCCGCTAGCCAAGCTTGGGCCCTAAGCCCGACCGACCGTTAGTAGACCGCCGGCCCAGCAAAGATTAGGGGGCCAGAGGGAGGTTTTCCGGACTTTAAGAGCTGACCTTAGCTGGGCTTTAGCACCTGGGCCCGTGTAGGCCAAAACCCGACCCGGGCGAGATCCGGACCGGCCGGGCCGCCCACGGCCCAGCCGCGCTTTTGGCCTAGTTGCAGCCCGCCAAACCTGGACCGCTGACGTCATGCGCGTCGCGCAATGTTTTTCTCGAAAAACCTATTTCTCTCTCGTTTAAAAATTCCAGAAAATGATTTTGACCTTTAAAAATTAGTAATAAATGCTAGGAAGCTCCGAAAAATACAAAACTAATTTCTATAAATCCGTATTTGCGAAACCGTGCTGAATGTAGGTAGTTTGGGATCTTTTGGATTTTCTAAATTGGATCTTATTTGGAGTTATTGCTTAGATGTGCACCGTTATCTTATTTTCGCGTCGAATCTCGTGCCGCAGACCCGAGCTTCGACCAGGAGGACGTGGAGGACCCCGAGTACACTGCACCGGACAGCGACTGCTTCAACGGCATAGAAGGTGTCATGTCACTCCCAACCATATAGATCCTATGTTGATATCTAGCTGCTAGTGCTTTTCTTTAATGCATTGATCTGTTGATTTGCATAACCCGTTTACTAGCCATGCCTTGATATTTAATATATCCTGTTCCTTGTACTTCTACTCGCGGGACTAGCTACGGACCCCTAGCTAGTCCCTTACTTCAACTATCCATACTTTTGTTGTTTGATTATGGATGGTGCTGCGGGGTTTGAGCCGAGATGTGGGTATCTCGGTGTGCTTCTAGCGTGCGTTCTGGGTTGTGTATCCCTTGCTGTGTTTTGGCGGGAGCGGGCCGCTGGTTACTTGTGAACGGCTGCCGAGGGAAGATGCGATCTGGCCTCTTACCCAAGGGTCGTGTCGTGTGGGATGGAGATGTTGAGTGCTCGCTCTCGGCCCCTTAAGGACCGATCGTCAGTTGACCTTGTTTCGAATGACTACTTTCGTACAGACCGCCCGCCTTGTTTTGGGCGGGGGTGCGGGGTGAGACTTGTAGTGGATAGCACCCCTCCCGCAGAGGATCGGTGTGATCGTGTCGGGAGTGGTCTTTCCCTCCTTAGTAGACTTTGCCCCGGCGAGGCCGGGGAAGGGTTCCACGGCTTCGAGGGACCTCTCGCGGGTAGTATGAGCTGCGCCGCGAGGCCGGGCCGGGCTCGGAGATGCGAAGGGTACTATCCACTTACTTGAGCTTCGGCCGTATGGTAGGGTCGGACACCGGTGACGGCGGTTCCGACCTATTCGGGCGGGTACGGTTGTACAACCTCTCGCAGTGTTAAACCTATAGCTATAGTCCGTGTCCACCGGTTATGGACGGTCTTTCGATCTCTCACCCGACTAGATACACTTCTCTTGTGCTTCTTCTCTCCCCGAGTGTGTGAGCCCGGCTTCGGCCGTTGAGATGTGGGGATAGGAGCCGGTGGGCCCCACATCGCGGATGAGAGTTGGGTTCGGGATCGTGGTTGAGATCCGGTGTTTTGGTGTGGTGTTCCTTGAGCGGGGTGTGGACCCCCGAGGTGTGGACCTCGAAGCGGAAGCTTCCCCGAGGTGTGGACCTCCTCGCTATTCTCGCTTACCTTGAATGTTGCACTTCTTTGCTTTGCTTAAGCTTTCTACGACGACGTGAATAGGGTTATCTCATGCATAGTAGAATATACACCGCTTTTGCCTCTTTGTTGGGAAGTCGACATGACCTACCCGCTTATCGGGTAGACCCCGGTGACTCGACGCGAGCCGGACTACGACTTCGACAACGACGGTTGGGTGGACTAGAGCTCTTCCTACACTTGAGCCGCTCGTGGAGATGGGAGTTTCCCGCGCTTTCATGGAGCCGCTGCTAGACGATTTATTAATGTTTGATTCGGCCCCGATGGACTTGTACCGGCATGTGCCGAAGAGATGTACTCGATTAATGTAATAAAATAAATGTTGTACTCAATTTCATTGTTTTTACCTTTCGTATGGATTTTGGAATCGCCGAGACAAGGATTGCACGTGGTAGCCCTCCCGGGACTACCACCGAGGTGCTAAGATTCGGGATTCCGTTCGCGGAAATCCGGGTTGTTTCACTCGAGGCCCCGGCCGGCGGATCGGCCGTCGCGGCGCGGCCGGAGGCCCGCCGGGGGACGGCCGGCGCGGGTCGTCACGGAGACGCGGGCCGCGGCGGCGGCCACGGTGGAGGTGGAGCCCGCGGTGGGCCGCCACCGCGGAGGAGGTGGAGCGGGCGCAACCGCGGGAGCGCCCGTGGATGCGGCGGTACGGCGGAGGTGGCGGCCACGGCGGCGCGGCGGGCGCCCGTGGCCGCGGAGGCGCGGGTGGAGGTGCGGCGGAGGCGGCGCAAGAGGCTGCGCCCGCCGGCGACTTGCGGGGCGGAGGTGGTGGAGCTCTCGGACGACTCCCCGCCGCCCGGGTGGAATCGGTGGGCCGCCGGCCCACGAACTCCCCGAGCCCCGGGAGGGGGCCCTCGTGAGGCGGCACGAGGGTCACATGGTGGTGGGGGGCCGAGGGGCACGGTGCCGAGGCCTCGTCCTCCCACACCGGCCGCCCGCCCGGGTGGAGGGGGCCGTCGGTGATCCCCCCGGCGTTTGCCGACGCCGGGGGGAGCGAGAGCTGCGGGGCGAGCTCGGAACCACGGCGCCACGCTCAACCGCGCGTTGAACGAGGCGCTGCAAGTCCACGGTGGCCCGGCCTAGCTCGTCTTCCAGGTGAGCCATGATTGCTCGTCTCCCTTTTTGTTTCCGTATGTTGCATTCAAGCCTTGGCGCTTACGGGATTTGACGCGTGGATGCCAGGAGCTCGAGCGCCGCGCCCACGACAAATACGACGCGTTCGACCGGGTGAACGCCGAAGCCCAGCGGCTCCGGGAGCAATGCAGCGCTTTCGACGCGCTTGCGGATGCTCTGAGGACACCGGACGGCTGGCTAGCGTACCGGGCGATGGCGTGGTGCGACGAGCTCCCGGGGAGAGCTCGGGCGGGGACGCGGCGCGCCGCTCGAGCCTCGAGCGGATCCGCGCAGCCCTCGTCGATCGTGACGAGGCGCCGTGTAATGCGCGCGCGGACCTAGAGAAGACGCGGACGCCGGCCGCCAAGCGGGAGGCGGAGGTGGCCACCGCTCGCGCCGAAACTCGGGAGCTTCGCACGTCGCTCGAGGGGGCGCAGCGCAACGGCGCCGGGCCGAGGAGCGGGCGCGCGGGTTGGAGCGAGCGCGCCAAGGAGGCGGACGACCGAAGGCCGCCCTCGACGCCAAGGCCGCGGCCCTCGTTGTCGCCGAAGAGCGGCTCCCGCAAGAGAGCGCCGCCCGCCAAGGGGCCGAGGAGCGGCCGCGGCGAGGGCGGGCCGCCCTCGTCGATGCCCGTGCGGCCGGGAGCAGGAGCGTGCCGCCCACGAGGGGACGCGGAAGTCGTTGGAGGAGCGGAGCACCGCGCTCTCCAAAGTTGAGGACGAGGCGCTCGTGCTCAGCATCAGCAATGCCAACCAGGAGCTGGCCCTCCGCGAGCAAGGCGAAACCGTCCAGCGCCTCGAGCTGGCGATCGAGTCCGCGCGCCGCGACCTCGATTTGGAGAGGAAGCAAGTCGAGGGTGAGTCACTGTTTGACTCTGCTTGTTGGTTCTTGCTTTAGAGGGTTCGTTTCCCCCTTTCTCATTTCTTTCCATCTTGTTGATTCCAGGCTTGCGCACCGCCCTGGGGCACGCTGCTGGGCGGGCTGAGGCGCTGCAGGCCTCCTACAACTCCTCTGAACAGGAGCTGCAGGAGCTGCGCGATGCAGCCCTCGAGGCTTGCCACGCCGTCGAGGAGGGCGAGGCCCAAGCCGGCAGCTCGCTGGCCAGCCGCTTGCGCGCCCTTGGCGGCCATGTCACGGGGCGAATGCGCCGGGCGTTGCACCTAGGCGTCCAGAAGGCCCTCGGAGTGGTGCGATCCCACTACGAGGTCAACTTCGAGGCGCTGGCGGAGGGCTACATCGTCCCCGAGGGCGTCGAGGACGAGGTGGCCATGGAGCGCGCGGACGTGCTTGCCGCCGACGCCGCCGGGTCGCTCGCCGAGGCCTTCGAAGAATTCCTCTTCCGGACGCCGCCGATGCCGCCGCTCCACCCGCCCGAAAGCATCCGGGCGCTAGGCCCGTTTTTTGTTTACGTGTATCGAACTCGGCCTCGTGGCCTTTTGTAAGTAAACAAGTTGTCTTGTGAACGTGAGCGATTCTTCGTAAATGAAGTCGTTTGCTTATTACGCTTTTTGTTTCTCCTTCTTCCTGAGTAGATTCTAGTTAGGGGAGTTCGTTTTTCGCAGGGGGCCCGCTGGGTTGGAGGCGAGAGAGACGGGCCATAGCCACGCGGCGTAGGCTGTCTCTGGCTCGCACGCTCCTTCCGCTGTGCCACCTGCGCCCTGTTCGAATCATGGCTCGAGGTTGAAGTATGAAACAAACTTAGCGCGTGTGAGTCGTTTTTTATTTTTGCGCGAAAAATGGGGCCATTTTGGAGGGGGGTGCCCCCCCGCAGTAGCCCCCGAGGGTAACTTGGGTTTCAGGGGAAAGCCGAGTTGCCCTTTTATTAGACTTGGAGTATTTACATAGGTGACACCAACCGGGGCGTTGGCCATGCGTTTTTACAACGTAAAATACTTGGAAATCCTAGCTAAGGGTAGAAGCGACGTAGCCGTTGGATGTTCCGGTGCGTTGGTGAGTTCTTCGTCGTCCTCGTTGGCCGCCTTGTACGTGCCCGGCTTGAGCACCTTCACCACGACGTAGGGTCCTTCCCATGGGGGCGATAGCTTGTGGCGCCCTCGGTTGTCTTGGCGTAGCCTTAGGACCAGATCCCCTTCGCTGAAATCCCTCCGGCGTATCTTGCGTGCTTGGTAACGTCGTAGGGACTGTTGATACCTTGCGGAGTGCATCAACGCCACGAGGCGTACTTCGTCTAGCTGGTCCAGCGAGTCTTCGCGGGCTCGCTGGTTAGCATCCTCGTCGTAGCCTCGAACCCTGGGCGACCCATATTCCAGGTCCGTGGGGAGGACGGCCTCCGCGCCATGGACTAGGAAAAATGGGGTGAACCCGGTGGCTCGCTTGGGGTGGTCCTTAGGCTCCACACGACCGTTGGTAGTTCTTGGAGCCATTTCCGCCCGCATTTGTTGAGCTGGTCAAAAATTCGGGGCTTGAGGCCCTGTAGGATCATGTCGTTGGCACGCTCTACTTGGCCGTTGGTCTGTGGGTGTGCCACAGCCGCCCAATCCACGCGGATGTGGAACTTGTCGCAGAACTCCAAGAACTTCCGGCCCGTGAACCGGGACCCGTTGTCTGTGATGATGGAGTTTGGCACTCCAAAGCGGTAGACGATGTCGGTGAAGAACGTGACCGCCTCGCTCGCCCTCAAATTCGTGATGGGGCGCACCTCCACCCACTTGGAGAACTTGTCGATCGCGACAAGCGGTGGGTGAAGCCCCCGGCGCCTTTCCGCAGGGGCTCGACGATCGGCCATGTCACGGGGATCGTTTGCGGTGGCGTGAGCGGGCAAGTTGGACTTGCGGGCGTAGAACTGGCACCCTTCGCAGGTGCGTACGATTTCGCTGGCGTCCGCGACCGCGGTCGGCCAATAGAAGCCCTGGCGGAACGCGTTGCCAACGAGGGTGCACGGCGCGGCGTGGTGGCCACAGATCCCCGCGTGGATGTCCCGTAGGAGCTCGCGCCCCTCGGGAATGGGTATACACCGCTGGAGGATGCCTGACGCGGCGCGCTTGTACAGCTCGCCGTCGACGAGGGCGAAGGATTTGGCCATCCTGGCGATGCGCCTGGCTGCGGCCCGATCCGCGGGGAGTTCCCCTCGATCGATCCAAGCGATATACTTCTCCCGCCAGTCCGCCTGGGCGGGAGCCGGCTCGATGTCCATCGCGACAGCCTCGTGGGAGCCGTACCCCTCGAGGAGGGAGAGTACGTACGCCTCGTTCGAGGGGTCCTCGTCCATGGGTTCCGCACCCGCTGGGTTCGAGGGAGCCCCCGAGGGTTCGTTGTGATTCGAGGGGTAGGGCTCGAAGACGACCGAGGGTTGAGTGATGTCACGCGCGAAAACGTTCGGGGGGGGACGGTGATCCGCCCGACGCGATCTTGGCAAGTTCGTCTGCTTCCTCGTTGTACCGGCGGGGTACATGATTAAGCTCGATGCCGTAGAACTTGTCTTCGAGGGCCCGCACGGCTTTACAGTAGGCCTCCATCTTGTCATCGTGGCAGCTCGCGTTCTTCATGACTTGATCGATCACGAGCTGCGAGTCCCCTCGTACGTCGAGGCGCTTGACGCCCAACTCAATGGCGATTTTGAGGCCGCAGAGAAGGGCCTCGTATTCCGCCATATTGTTGGACGCGGGGAAGTGGAGGCGCACTGCGTAGCGCATGTGCTCTCCGAGAGGTGACACGAAAAGCAGGCCCGCGCCCGCTCCTGTCTTCATCACCGAGCCGTCGAAGAACAAAGTCCAGCATTCCGCTTGGATTTGTGGGGGCGGCAGCTGCGTGTCCGTCCACTCAGCGACGAAATCGGCTAAGATTTGCAATTTGATGGCCTTGCGCGGAGCGTAGGCGAGCGTTTCGCCCATCAACTCCACGGACCACTTGGCAATCCCGCCTGCCGCGTCGGGGTTGCGTATGATCTCTCCTAGCGGGAAGGAAGAGACCACCGTGACCGGGTGGGCCTCGAAGTAGTGGCGGAGCTTGCGCCGCGCGAGGACCACCGCGTACAACAGCCCCCGGACCCGGGGGGTAGCGCGTCTTCATGTCCGACAGACTTCGCCGATGTAGTAGACCGGCCTCTCGCACGGGCAAGGCGTGTCCTTCCTCCGTGCGCTCCACGACGATCACGCGCCGACCACCCGGGTGGTCGCGGCCACGTAGAGCCGCGGAGGAGTTCGCCATCTCGCGGCGGCGTAAGGATTGGGGCGTGCGTCGGGGATGCCTTCGGCCTTGTCGAGCGCTTCCTGGGCCTCGGCGGTCCAAGAGAAGCGCTCGTGCTTCTTGAGCAGCCGGTAGAGGGGCAGGCCCTTCTCACCGAGCCTCGAAACAAAGCGGCTTAAGGCGGCGAGGCACCCCAACACCTTCTGCACCCCTTTGAGGTCTCGAATTGGACCCATTCGCTCGAGGGCCGCGACCTTTTCAGGGTTGGCCTCGATTCCCCGCTGGGAGACGATGTATCCTAGGAGCATGCCCCGCGGCACTCCAAAGACACATTTTTCGGGGTTTAGCTTGACCCCGTTGGCCCGAAGGCAGCTGAACGCGACGCCAAGGTCGTTAACCAGGTCGTCCGCCTTCCTGGTCTTGACGACGATGTCGTCCACGTAGGCCTCGACCGTCCGCCCGATGTGGTCCCCAAAAACGTGCTGCATGCAGCGCTGATATGTTGCGCCCGCGTTTCTGAGGCCAAAAGGCATTGTGACGTAACAGAACGTCCCGAACGGCGTGATGAACGAAGTCGCGAGCTGGTCGGACTCCTTCATTTTTATTTGGTGATAGCCCGAATAGGCATCAAGGAAACGAGTAGTTCACACCCGACCGTTGAATCAACGATTTGATCTATACGTGGCAAAGGAAAAGGAACTTTTGGACATGCTTTATTGAGACTGGTGTAGTCTATACACATCCTCCACTTCCCATTTTTCTTTTTTACAAGCACGGGATTAGCTATCCACGTAGGGTGGAACACTTCCTTGATGAATCCGGCCTCGAGGAGCTTCCGCAGCTCCGCTCCGATCGCCCGTCGCCGCTCCTCGTCGAAGCGGCGCAGCCGCTGCTGCACAGCGCGAGCGTTTGGCAGGATATCAAGGGAGTGCTCGGCGACCTCCCTCGGGATGCCTGGCATGTCCGAGGGGCTCCACGCGAAGACGTCGGCGTTGGCGCGGAGGAAGTCGACGAGCACTGCTTCCTATTTAGGATCGAGGGTCGAGCTGACCCTCAATGCCTTGCCCTCGGGGGCCGACGGGTCGAGGGGGACCCCTTTGGTTTGCTCGGCGGCCTCGAAGGTGCCGATGTGCTTGGCGGCGGAGCTGAGGTCGTCGTTGACCATCTTCTCCAGTGTGTTCACCAGCGCTTCATCCAGCGCTAGTGCCTCTCCGCATGTTCCACGCACTCGACGTCGCGGCCGAATGCGTGCTCGATCGACGACCCGACGGTGATGACGCCGTTTGGACCGGCATCTTCATCTTCGGTACGTGTAGTTGGGAACCGCCATGAATTTGGCATAGCATGGTCGCCCAAGTATGGCATGGTAGGCCCCTTTGAATCCCACCACCTCGAAGGTGAGGGTTTCCTTGCGGAAATTCTTGGGGGTCCCAAACCAGACCGGCAGATCGATCTGCCCTAGGGGTTGAACCTGCTTGCCGGGCGCGATGCCGTGAAACGGCTTCGTGCTGGGCCGCAGCTGGTCCAGCCCAATCCCCATCAGGCGCAATGTGTGCGCGAAGAGGATATTGAGGCTGCTGCCTCCGTCCATAAGGACCTTCGAAAACCGGGCGTTCCCAATGATGGGATCGACCACCAGCGGCATCGGCCCGGGTTCGGGATGCGGTTTGGATGGTCGTCCCGGCTAAAGGTGATGGCATCCTTCGACCAGTTGAGAAAGGCCGGAGGTGCCCTCTCGCGGCGAGGACTTCGTGCCGCTCCTTCTTGCGTTGCCGGTCGACATGTCGACGGTGGGTCCCCCAAAGATGAGGAACACATTTTCGACAGCGGGGAAACCACCCGCGTCGCCATCGCCCCCATCCTTCTTGGCCTCTGCCTCCTTCGCGGCGGCACGGCCATAGAACTTCTTGAGCATGTCGCACTGCTCAAGAGTGTGGTTCACGGGGGTCTTGTGGTAGGGGCATGGCTTCTTCATCATGTCGTCAAATACCCCCGGCCTCGAGGGGCCGGTCGAGGGCCCCGTCGGGCCGGGTCACCGCCGAGGGCCTCGGCGTTGCCGCCGTTGCGCCCCGCTCGCGCGCCTCGCGGCGCGGCTTCTTCCCCCTTCTTGCCCCGCTTATCGTTGCGGCGCGGCTCTTTGGACCCGCCGCCCTCCACGGGCGTGTCCTCGGCGCGCTTGCCCTTCTTGCCGTCGAAGATTGCCCCCACGGCCTCCTCTCCGGGAGGCGAAGCCGGTGGCGATGTCGAACGGCTCGTTTGAGTCCGTGGGCGGGCTGCGTCCCTAGCTCGCGCACAAGGTCCCGCACGTGGTGCCCTCGAGGAACGCGTGCACGATCTCGGACCGTGCCACGCCGGGGAGCTCGTGCGGCGCTTGGAGAAGCGCCGTATGAAGTCCCGCAGCCGAGTCGCCCGGCTTCTCGCGTGCGGGAGCGCGGATCCCGGGAGTTCCC
Organism: Cenchrus americanus; assembly: GCA_947561735.1. NCBI lineage: Eukaryota > Viridiplantae > Streptophyta > Magnoliopsida > Poales > Poaceae > Cenchrus > Cenchrus americanus. Next base: position 82,871,692 of record OX387239.1, on the reverse strand, counting down.
GTGGCGCACGTATGTGCCCCCGGAAGTTGCCCACGAAGGTGTGGACTAGATCGTCCCGATTATGGATCCGGCGGCGGGCAAGTGCTCGAGCCATGTCCGGCCGCGTCGCCCGATGTAGGGGCAAGTTGCGGATGATCACTTCGTCGTTGGTGGCCCCGCCCAACCGACAAAGCTAGGCGGTAGTCGTTGAGCCGGACGCGAGGGTCCGTCTCCCGGCTATATTTGACGATCGTCGAGGGCCGACGGAAGCGGCGGGGGAACGCCGCCGTGCGGATCTCCCGGCCGAACACACGGGTGCCCGGGGGCTCGGTGTCGGGGAGCGATCCTCACCGCGGCCGTAGCGTCCACCCCTTCGAGGGTGGTAGCCCCCCGGCCGCTCGTGCGTCCGCCTTGCCGGTGCGCCTCGGCGTTGATGACGTTGCGGGCATCGCCATCCGGCGCCCGCGCGTGTCAAGGAGTCGTTCCTTGGCCGGCGTGCGTCCCCGGTCGGCGGGTTGGCTCGCGTGCACCGAGGGTTCGCCTCCCGGTGCGGCTTCATCGCCCCCGCGCATCCCCCCGTTGGACAAATGCGTGAGGCCGAGCTCTCGGCTCGTTGGACGGCCGCTTGCTCGATGAGAGTTTGCACCTCGCGGTGCATATCTCGAGCCTCGGGGGTCGAGGGTGCCGGCATGGCCCGTAGCAGCGTCGCGGCGGCTACGAGCTTCTGGCTTGCTCGTGGCGGGACGTCCGCGTTGTCCGCATTGGGGGCGGTGTTGAGGCGGTCGCGGACTTGTCGGCCCGGCTCCCGTGCGCGTTCGCCGCGCGCGGAGGCCTCTCCCCGCCATCGAGGCGCGGAGCGGCCCGCACCGTCCGGTATTCCTCCGCCGCCTTGGCCTCGAGCTCGCGGGCTTGGGCCCCAGGTGCGTCGACGTCGGCCCCCGCGGGAGCACTTGGCCCCGCGGCCGGGCGTGCGGGCGATCCCCGGGGCGGCGTGACTTCCCCGTCTCCAAGCACTCGCCGCGCCGGCGGCGTTGGCCGGGTCGTTGGTGATGACGGCGCAACACTCCCGCGTGGGGTCGTAGCTCCCAAGGTCGGAGTCGTCGGAGCGGCCCAAACCGCAGTCCGTGGCGTCGAGGAAGCGCCTGAACGCGACTGGGTCCGGCACGCCGGAGAAGTCCCACTCCGCATACCCGTGGCGGTTGGCGGGTGGCATCGTGTCGACGGAGCCCAGGGATGACTCGTCCGCTGCTGAGGTGCCGGGGTCCCTGGCGACGAAGACGTGGCGGCCAGGTGGAACCCGGCGCATCGTCGTGTTCACGTTGGCGTTATGGGCCGTCGTGGCGCCACGCGGCCCGATGGGAACGCGTGGTCCGAGACCGCGCGTGGTCCCGCCGGGGCGGTGGCGGCCGTCGTGACGGTGGGCGCACCGCGTTGGGCGGCGGCGCGCTCGCCCCGCCGCCGCTCGGTCCGCGCCCCGGCGCGAGCGTAGCCCGCAGCGACGACGGCGTCGCGGCGTCGACGGACCCGCGCATCCGTGCCCGGCGGCGTCTCGCGCGGTGTCGTGCGTGCGGCGGAGACCGGAGCGGACTCCGGCCTCACGCCGCGCGCGAAGCTCCTCACGATTAGTGAGGCGCATGAGATGGTCGTTCCCTGTGGCCTGGAAGTTCAAGTCCCCGAAGCGGATCTCGAACCCGGCCGGGAGAGGGTCCGAGCTACCCATGTTGTAGCGGGTACCGCGGTACTCGGTGCGGATCACCATGGAGGGAGTTAGCGAAATGACCTTAGGCGCTCGATTGCCCCACGGTGGGCGCCAGCGTCGGTGCGGAATATGGTCCCGACACTAACCGGTAGATAGCGCCTAGGTCTATCCCTCAATGGTCGATGCCAAGCAACAAATGACACAAGGTTTTATCCCGGTTCCCGCCGAGGGGGCCGTACGTCCGACAGGGGCGTGCTCGTGGCACTATATTGCTCAGCACCGGGGGTGCTTGTAGTGGGGCAAGTACAAGCAAGGCGGGAGAGGAAGTGTAGCTTCCAAGTCCCTAGTGGAGTGGTTGAAGATGTTGTGGGAGAATAAGAGAGTGAGTGCACGGTGTGTTGTGTCGAACTGGACTCGTCCGTCCTCCTCCACGGCCGGGGGGCTCGCCTCCCCTTTTATAGGCCAAGGGGGTGGCGGGTTACATGCACGCCGCGCTACCTAGCTACGTGAGGGAGCACGTCGCGCTACGGTGTAGAGTGGGCGGCCGCCCGACGATCTTCGCCGCGATCCGGCCATGATGGCCTACCCCCGTACCCGAACGGTGGTGGTTCGAGGGTAGGAGGGCGGCGAGCGGCGGTGGCGTCCTCTCGATAGGCTTCGAGGGAGGTGCCGATGATGGCCGGGTACGGGGTGCGGGAGCGGGCGAACGGCGTTCCTTCCCAATGCGCCTCGCGGTAGCGGGAGTGGTTGCCGCAAGTGCCCGGGCGTGCGCCCGCGGCGTCGGGCGTGCGCCCGCACGCGTGGGTACGGCGGCCGCGCCGTTACGGGTGGACGGGATGGCCATCCACCGCCTAGCGCCCCTCACCCAACTCCGGTGGTCACGGGAAAGTGGAATCGAGGGGTGCGCCCGGCCCCTTTTCGAGGGTCGGGCGCGTTAGTCGTATCGTAGTGGGCGCACGGTGTCACGGGACCGACACCGCCGTACCGCACGGTCCACCCCACGGGGGCGGGGATGGGCTCCTCCCTCGGGGAGTTGGTGCGGCGGCACGGGGCGTGAGCCCCCGGCGCATGATGGCGCCGTCCCGCGGCGTCGGGCGTTAAATGCCCAAGTACGGGGCCGGCACACGCGTGCGGAGCGCCCGTGATCGTGGCGGGCCCCGGCCCGAGGGCGGGGCGGACCCTCGAGCGAGACGAGACCCGCTCGAGGGGGAGCGAGCCCTCGGGCGGGCGGGACCGCTCGAGGGAAGGGGTCGCCCCTCGAACGGGGCGGAGCCCGTTCGAGGAGGGGGGCGCCCTCGAGCGAGGCGGAGCCCCGCTTGAGGGTCTTCCGGGCGGGCCGTCTTGGTGGGCCGTCGGAGTCCCGCGGCGTAGGCCATGTCCTGCACGGTTAGTTGCCCGCATGGTTAGGCTTAGCGTGTTTTGACACCGGGATTTAAGTGAGGATTCCCCCCGTCGTTTAAGGAGACCCCTAGGGCTGTCCCCGACACTAATCCCGTGCTTGTAAAAAAGAAAAATGGGAAGTGGCGGATGTGTGTAGACTACACTAGTCTTAATAAAGCATGTCCCAAGGTTCCTTTTCCTTTGCCACGCATTGATCAAATTGTTGACTCAACCGCCGGGTGCGAACCGCTTCGTTTCCTTGATGCTTATTCCGGGTATCACCAAATAAAAATGAAGGAGTCCGACCAGCTCGCGACTTCGTTCATCACACCGTTCGGGACGTTCTGCTACGTCACGATGCCATTTGGCCTCAGAAACGCGGGTGCAACATACCAACGTTGCATGCAGCACGTTTTTGGGGATCACATCGGGCGGACGGTCGAAGCGTATGTGGACGACATCGTCGTGAAGACCAGGAAGGCGGACGACCTGGTTGGCGACCTTGGCGTCGCGTTCAACTGCCTACGGGCCAACGGGGTCAAGTTAAACCCCGAAAAATGTGTCTTCGGAGTGCCGCGAGGCATGCTCCTGGGATACATCGTCTCCCAACGGGGAATCAAGGCCAACCCTGAAAAGGTTGCGGCCCTCGAACGGATGGGTCCGACCAAGGACCTCAAAGGGGTACAGAAAGTGTTGGGGTGCCTTGCCGCCTTGAGCCGCTTCATCTCGCGGCTCGGCGAGAAGGGCCTGCCCCTCTACCGCCTACTCAAGAAGCACGAGCGCTTCTCCTGGACCACCGAGGCCCGGGACGCGCTCGACAAGCTAAAGGCGTCGGCCGACACGCGCCCCGATCCTCACGCTACCGCGGGACGGCGAGCCCCCCGCAGCTCTACGTGGCCGCGACCACCCGATGGTGGTGAGCGCCGTGATCGTTGTGGAGCGCACGGAGGAAGGACACGCCCGCCGGTGCAGCGGCCGATCTACTACATCGGCGAGGTCCTCTCGGACACGAAGATGCTCTACCCACGGGTCCGAAGCCGCCGTACGCAAGGGTTCTTGCGCGGCGCAAACTCCGCCACTACTTCGAGGCCCACCCGGTCACGGTGGTTTCCTCCTTCCCGTTAGGAGAAATCATTCGCAACCCCGACGCCGCGGGTAGGATCGCCAAGTGGTCCATGGAGCTGATGGGTGAAACGCTCGCCTACGCCCCGCGCAAGGCCATCAAATCGCAAATCCTGGCGGATTTCGTCGCTGAGTGGACAGACACACACGGTGCCGCCCCCACAAATCCAGGCGAGGCCGGACTCTGCGTTCTTCGACGGCTCGGTGATGAAGACGGGGAGCGAGGGCGCGGGCCCGCTCTTCGTGTCACCCCTCGGGGAGCACATGCGCTACGCGGTGCACCTCCACTTCCCCGCGTCCAACAATATGGCCGAGTACGAGGCCCCGCTTGCGGCCTCAAAATCGCCATTGAGTTGGGCGTCAAGCGCCTCGACGTGCGCGGGGACTCGCAGCTCGTGATCGATCAAGTCATGAAGAACGCGAGCTGCCATGACGACAAGATGGAGGCCTACTGCAAGGCCGTGCGGGCCCTCGAAGACAAGTTCTACGGCATCGAGCTCAACCATGTGCCCCGCAGGTACAATGAAGAGGCGGACGAACTCGCCAAGATCGCGTCCGGGCGGATCACCGTCCCCCCGAACGTTTTCGCGCGTGACATCGCTCAACCCTCGGTCATCTTCGAGCCCTACCCCTCGAACCACAACGAACCCTCGGGGGCTCCCTCGAACCCAGCGGGTGCGGAGCCCATGGACGAGGACCCCTCGAACGAGGCGTACGTGCTCTCCCTCCTCGAGGGGTACGGTTCCCACGAGGCCGACGCAATGGACATCGAGCCGGCTCCCGTCCAGGCGGACTGGCGGGAGAAATACATCGCCTGGATCGCTCGAGGGGAACTCCTCGCGAGGCCGGGCCGCGGCCGGGTGCGCATCGCCAGGATGGCCAAGTCGTTCACCCTCGTCGACGGCGAGCTGTACAAGCGCGCCGCCTCCGGCATCCTACAGCGGTGCGTGCCCATTCCCGAGGGGCGCGAGCTCCTACGGGACATCCATGCGGGGATCTGTGGCCACCACGCCGCACCCCGCACCCTCGTCGGCAACGCGTTCCGCCAAGGCTTTTACTGGCCTACCGCGGTCGCGGACGCCAGCGAAATCGTACGCACCTGCGAAGGGTGCCAGTTCTACGCCCGCAAATCCAACCTGCCCGCTCACGCCCTGCAAACCATCCCCGTAACATGGCCATTCGCCGTATGGGGGCTGGATATCGTCGGGCCCCTGCGGAAGGCGCCCGGGGGCTTCACCCACTTGCTAGTCGCGATCGACAAATTCTCCAAGTGGGTGGAGGTGCGCCCCATCACAAATTTAAGGGCTGAGCAGGCGGTCACGTTCTTCACCGACATCGTCTACCGCTTTGGAGTGCCAAACTCCATCATCACAGACAATGGGTCCCAATTCACGGGCCGGAAGTTCTTGGAGTTCTGTGATAAGTTCCACATCCGCGTGGACTGGGCGGCTGTGGCACACCCACAGACCAACGGCCAGGTGGAGCGTGCCAACGGCATGATCCTACAGGGCCTCAAGCCCCGAATTTTCGACCGAACCTCAACAAATGCGGGCGAAAATGGCTCCAAGAACTACCCGGCGGTCGTGTGGAGCCTAAGGACAACCCCAAGCAGAGCCACTGGGTTCACCCCGTTCTTCCTAGTACATGGCGCGGAGGCCGTCCTCCCCACGGACTTGGAATACGGGTCACCCAGGGTTCGAGGCTACGACGAGGATGCTAACCAGCGAGCCCGCGAGGACTCGCTGGACCAGCTGGACGAGGCACGCCTCGTAGCCTTGATGCATTCCGCGAGGTATCAACAGTCCCTACGACGCTATCAGGCGCGCAAGATACGTCGACGGGATTTCAGCGAGGGGGATCTGGTCCTAAGGCTGCGCCAAGATAACCGAGGGCGCCACAAGCTATCGCCCCCATGGGAGGGACCCTACGTCGTGGTGAAGGTACTCAAGCCGGCACATACAAGGCCGGCCAACGAGGACGGTGAAGAGCTCACCAACGCTTGGAACATCCAACAGCTACGTCGCTTCTACCCTTAGCTAGGATTTTCCAAGTACTTTCTGTTGTAAAAACACATGGCCAACGCCCCAGTTGGTGTCAACTATGTAAACGCTCCAAGTCAAATTAAAGGGAAACTCGGCTTTCCCCTGAAACCCAAGTTACCCTCGGGGGCTACTGCGGGGGGCATCCCCCCCCCCAAAATGGTCCCATTTTTTCGTGTAAAAAACAAAACAACACGCGCTAAGTTTGTTTCCTACTTCAACTTCGAGCCACGATTCGAACGGGCACGGGCGGCACAGTGGAAGGAGCGTGCGAGCCAGAGATAGCCTACGCCGCGTGGCTATGGCCCTTCTCTCTCGCCTCCAACCCAGCGGGCCCCCTACGAAAATCGAACTTCCCTAACTAGAATCTACTCGGGAAGAAGGAGAAACAAAAAGCGTAATAAACAAACAACTTCATTTACAGCAACTGCTCATGTTCACGATACAACTTGTTTATTTACAAAAGGTCACGAGGCCAAAATTCTGATACACGTAAACAAAAAATGGGCCTAGCGCCCAAGCGCTTTCGGGGGCGGGAGGAGCGGCGGCATCGGCGGCGTCGGGAAGAGGAATTCTTCGAAGGCCTCGGCGAGCGACCCGGCGGCGTCGGCGGCGAGCGCATCCGCGCGCTCCATGGCCACCTCGTCCTCAACGCCCTCGGGCACGACGTAGCCTTCCGCCGGCGCCTCGAAGTTAACCTCGTAGTGGGATCGCACCACTCCGAGGGGCCTTCGGGACACCCGACCGCAACGCCCCGACGCATCCGCTCGGTGACATGGCCACCGAGGGCACGCGAGACGGCCGGCCGGGGAGCCGCCGGCCCGGACCTCGCCCTCCTCGACGACGCGGCGAGGTCTCGAGGGCCGCATCGCGCAATTCCCGCAACTCTCCTCGGAGGAGTTGTAGGAAGCTGCGGCGCCTCGGCCCGCTCGGACGCGTGCCCCAAGGCGGTGCGCAAGCTCGGGATCGACAAGACAAGAAGAAATCGAAAAAGGGGATGCGGATTCCCAAACGAAAAGCCAACAAGCAAGAGGAAAACAGGTGGCTCACCTTCGACTTGCTTCCTCTCCAACTCGAAGTCCCGGCGCACGGCCTCGACCGACGCCGGCTCGAGGCGCCGGACGGTTTCGCCCTCGCTCGCGGAGGGCCGGCTCCTGGTTGGCGGCGCGATGCCGAGCACGAGCGCCTCGTCCTCGACCTTGGAGAGCGTGGCGTTCCGCTCCTCCGCCGACTTCCGCGTCACCTCGTGGGCGGCGCGCTCCCGCTCCGGGGCGCACGGGCGTCGACGAGGGCGGCTCGCCCCTCTCGCGGCCGCTCCTCGGCTCCTTGGCGGGCGGTGCTCTCTGCAGAGCCGCTCCTCGGCAACGGCGAGGGCCGCAGCCCTTGGCGTCAAGGGCGGCCTTCGAGGTCGTCGGCCTCCTTGGCGCGTTGCTCCAACCCGCGCGCCCGCTCCTCGGCCCGGCGGTGCTGCGCCTGTGCCCCCTCGAGCGACGTGCGGAGCTCCCGAGCTTCGGTGCGAGCGGTGGCCACCTCCGCCTCCCGGTTGGCGGCCGGCGTCCGTGCCTTCTCTAGGTCCGCGCGCGCGTTCCACGGCGCCTCGTCACGATCGACGAGGGCCGCACGGATCCGCTCGAGGCTCGAACGCTGCGGGGCGTCCTGTCCCGAGCTCTCCGGGAGCTCGTCGCACCATGCCATCGCCCGTACGCCAGCCAGCCGTCCGGCGTCCTGAGAGCATCCGCAAGCGCGTCGAAGGCGCTGCACCGCTCCCGGAGCTGGTGAACCTCGGCGTTCACCCGGTCGAAGGCGTCGTACTTGTCGTGGGCACGACGCTCGAGCTCCTGGCAATCACAGAATCGAAGCCCGTAAGCGCCAAGACTCGAAGGCAGCGTACGAAAACGAAAAGGGAAAAAGAGCGAGCGACCATGGCCCACCTGGAAGACGAGCCAGGCCGGGCCGCCATGGACCCGCAGCGCCTCGTTCAGCGCGCGGTTGAGCGTGGCGCCGTGGCTCGGAGCTCGCTCCGGAGCTCTGCCCCCCCCCGGCGTCGGCGAACGCGGGGGGATCCTCGACGCAGCCCCCCTCCACCCGGGCGGGGCGGGCGGCGCGGGAGGACGAGGCCTCGGCACCGTGTCCTCGGCCCCCCACCACCATGTGACCCTCGTGCCGCCTCACGAGGGCCCCCTCCGGGGCTCGGGGGAGTTCGTGGGCCGGCCGGCGCACCGATCCCACCCGGGCGGCGGGGAGTCGTCCGAGACCTCCACTACCTCTCGCCGGGGATGGGCGGCGGACGCCGCCGCCGCTCGCGCCGCCTCCGCCGGCACCTCTACTTGCGCCACCGCGGCCGCGGGCGCCCGGCGCGCGCCGCGGCCGCCGCCTCCGGCCCGCCCGCCGCCGCGTCCGTGGGCGCCCCCGTAGGATGTGCCCGCTCCACCTCCACCACGGCCGCCTCCGCGGCCCGTGTCTCCGCGACGACCGGCGCCGGCCGCCCTCCCGGCGGCCCCCGGCTGCGCCACGGTGGGCTGATGCGCCGGCCGGGGCCTCGAGGCCCCGGCCGGGGCTTTGCGAGCCCGTGCCCGCCACCGTGCTTGTCCCCGGCGCGACCCCCTCGACGAGCGCCGCCGGGTGGGGATCGACGCGTCCGTCCTCGGCACCTTGGCCGGTGCAAGAGGGGGAACGTGAAGGACCAATAAGGCGACCGGAGAGGAGGGGGGAGTGAATGGGAGCCGATAAAAATTCTTCTCGAGGGAGATTAAAACTCCGACAAGACGAACTAGCTCGGTCGAACCCCCCGAAATCACACGCTCCGCACTTCTACCTCCCGTTTGCCAAAACCACGTAGCCACCGGAGTGCTACCGGGTCCTAGGAACAAACACTACCAGCAACCACAACACACACGCAGCACCGACAGCGGAAACTACTCGAAAGCCGGCTAACCGAGAGGGGGCGGTTAGGCCGAGGTATAGGGGGCGGTTAGACCGCCTCCACCGGCAACCAAGAAATCCTCCGAACCGCCTCTTCCGAGCATCAAAACACACCACGGTTTCACCAACAGAGATCTCTGGTCAAGGCCATGCTAGCTACCGAGAAAATCTTGGCGAAAACCAAAACTTCACCCAAGGGCCTAGGGGCGGTTAGACCGGCTACCCGGGGCGGTCTAACCTCCCGTACCCAGCAATGAACTCCAACCAAGAACACCTAGCAAAGCGCGTGAGAACGGCTCCAAATTTCACCCGGACACTCCTCCGATCAAGGCGAACAAACTCACAGAGGAAAATCCGGCGAAACAAAACTTTGACCCGGAAACACCCCGGGCGGTTAGACCGCCCCCCCGTAGGCGGTTAGACCGCCCCTTCCCGGAACACGAACCCGCGGGTCAAACCTCAACTTCCTCGCGCCCGATCTCCCGAATCACTCCACGGATTGCAGCCAAACTTCGGGGATAGCCGGGTTACCTCCGGGCAACCTCTACCTCAAAGGAATCGACCCGAAACGCTCACAATCAAGAGGAATCGAAGAAATCGCTTCTCTAGGTCAAGAACTCACTCAACTCGAAAAACCACCAAATCGAGTCCGATTCAAAGGGGATTTGGGGGCAAAGTCACCATACAAAGAGGCACAAGAACCTCATACGTGACACCCACCAAAACCCCAAGAAATCGTCCTCAAAACTCCGCCAAAAAGAGCTCCGAAAATCAACACAAAAGAGACGGGAAAACCATCATGAAGAACAACGCCGAACCTTCTATACATGCCATGAATGGTTCGTACAAGGTCTAGTTTGCCACCCAAACATCCATCCCTCTCTCTAGATCTCACATGAAGCTCTCAAACTAGCCTTCTAAAAACCTAGGGAAAAAAGAGAACGAAAATGGAAAAACCAAATGAGCTAGGGTTCCAAGAGTTGGCTGCCATCCACCCCTCTAATGAGTATATATGGAGGCACCCAAAAGACTAAAACGCCCTTCACTAATAACTAGGGATACATGCCCCTCAAGGGCGGATTTGGAATTCTTGATGTCTTCACCATCGGACGGATGCCCGGCGACCGCACCTGCGTAGCCTCGACGCAAGCCTTGCGATCCCGACGCGTGTCCTCCGCTTCGAAGCTTCTCGGCGCCGGCGGCCGGGCGGTCGGACCGCCCCCCCGGGCGGTTAGAGCCGGCCCCGGTGGATCCGACCGGCCCCGGGCGGTCCGACCGCCCCTCCGGGCGGTTGAACCGGCCCGGGTGGCCGCACCTCCTCGTCGAGTCTTCGGCCTCGGTTTTGTGGCTCAACCGAGTAACCCGGTGGTTTTTACGGTGAACCACTGCAAACCCCGCGAACTCGGTGTAGCCTCCGCCAATCTCCACTCATGACTCGGCTCCCACGTAGTCCCGGCTCGACCTTGGTTTTGAGGCTCTACCAAGAAACCGTCCACGACTTCATCTTGCTGTTCATGCTACCATGCGGCCCGCACTTGACCCCCGCCGGCCACCGGGTCCCTCGAACGAAGCCTACTTGTCTTATCCACACTGGAGGCCTCACCGGCGACGACCTTTCGCGCTTGTTCTTCACCTGCACCAACACGAGTCAAGCCGCAACCTGCACCTGCAATACTTAGCCAAGAATCAGTCCACACAACGTTGTCAATCACTCATCACACAAGGAAGCGACCATCCACCGGTCCTCAAACCACACATGGTCCTCAATCTCCCCCTTGATGAGTGCATTGACAACACACTCACATGAAGTAACACAAGAGAAAAGGAAAAGAAAAGAAACAAAATAAAAAGAAACTCCAACAAGTGATCGAAAGCCAAAGAAAGGCAAAGAGCAAGATCACTTGAAGAAGACAAGTCTCGGACCCCTTAGGCAAGGGCAACGGCTCGACACATCCGAGACAAAACACGGCTCAAGCAAAGAGTGCAAACCACCACAGCAAAACTCGAACACCACAAAGAGCTCCCCCCGCACAAATGCAAGCTCCCCCCGAGCCACAAGACACTCCCCCGAACACATGCATCAATGCACCTCGGGAATGCAACAAAGAGCAAAAACCCGCTCACACCCGCCAGGGCGGTTAGACCGCCTGCCCAAGGCGGTTAGACCGCCTCTGCCTGAACTGACCGCCTGGGGGGCGGTTAGACCGCCCAAAGAGACCGGCCCTGCACCAAACTGCTCAAAAATTGCCCGAAACAATTGGAACACCTTCCAAACACTCCCAGGTGCCCAAAACATGCACAAACTTCTCCCCCTTGTTGACAATGCATGAATCAAGGCAAAATGCGAAAACTTGCAACATATAGCTTCTCGAATATACAAAATTCATCACAAGGAGCTACACAAGTCCAAATGAGCAAGTTAGATACTCGACAAGTTCGTAAGGACCTTAACTACGTGATCACCAAGTTTCACAACCATTGGACAAGGCTAAAAAGAATTTTAGTAATTTTGCGAAAAGTTACTCTCTCACAAGCAAATACCTAAACATGAGCAAAACATATCAAAATGGCAAAGCCACTCAAACTTCATGCTAGGACAACCATTCTAATCATAAGACCATCATAAACACCCAAAAGCACCTCATGTCATGTCAAAGCCACCGAGCCATGTGCCTACTTCTATGTATGAGACTTCTCATTGGTAGGCATCATGCAACGGTTTAGCACCCAAAGCAAATTAATTCCAGCACATATGACATGGGAACATATTTTCCAAGCATTTTTCATTTCATTTTCAGATTTGTAAATGGTACATGAAATGTCTTTGCGACAAAAAGGAACTTATGCCCCTCCACAAGATTAAGCAAGAGGGCTAAACATTCATGATGGCAAGCGAGCCTTTGGCTCCATATGATCAATAAACTATCTATCCAACCACAAAGTAAGCATAGCAAAGCCACTAAAGCATGTCAAGATCATATATAGGCATTTACGCATGAGAGAGCATGTATACGACATTTTTCAAAAATTAGCCATCAACCATGGATCATTCATCAAGATCATCAAGAGCTAAGCCAAACTAACCGTAGCATATCAAACAAGCTCACCAGAACATATATAGCAACCCATGGTAAACATTGTATATAGGAGAAGCTTTCCCTAAAAATGCATATGATACAAAATGCATGCAATCTAAGATACAAGGATGCCTATACATCATGTGACATATGCAATGCCAAATGCAAGAAATGCACCAACGAAAGCTATACATATGTTACAAACCGGCTCCTCGAGGGGAGGCAAAACGGGCTCGACACCACCGGCAAAAGAAAGCTCCCACACACCCAACTCAAGAAATTAAACACACACCAAGTTCCCCCGCAAACGAGTGAAAGTTGCTTGATCTAGGGGTTTGGTGAAAATATCGGCTAGTTGGTCATGTGTGGGTACATGGATCAAAGCTATCTTCCCTTTCTCTACGTTGTCTCTCGGGAATGATACCTCACTTCTATGTGCTTGGTTTTGGAATGAAGCACCGGGGTTCTTTGCAATGCTTATGGCCCCGGTGCTATCACATTGAAGTGGGACATGGGTATACTCCTCACCAAAGTCACTCATGGTGTAGGTGATCCAAAGGAGCCGAGAGCAACAACTAGCGGCGGCAACATACTCGGCTTCGGTCGTGGATTGAGCAACACTCGACTACTTACGAGAAGACCAAGACACCAAAGAGGAACCCAAAAGCGGCAAGTCCCGGAAGTGGACTTCCTATCCAACCGACACCGGCAAAATCCGCGTACGAAAAACCATGAAGCGCCAAAGAAGAGGACGCGGAATACCAAAGGCCAAAGTCGGGAGTGTGACGCAAGTACACGAAAATTCTCTTCACCGCTTGCCGATGCGAAGTCCTCGGAGACGCTTGAAAACGAGCGCACAGACACACCGAGAACTGTATGTCCGGCCTCGTCACCGTCAAGTAGAGGAGTGACCCGATCATGCTCCGGTACTCCTTCTGGTCCACGTGTTCACCTTCCTCGTCCGCATCAAGAGCCGTAGTCGTACTCATCGGCGTCGTCATAGCCTTGGAGTCCTCCATCTTGAACTTCCTCACAATGTCCTTGGTGTACTTAGCCTGGTGCACAAATGTTCCTTCCTTTGATTGCTTGATTTGTAGTCCGAGGAAGAACGCAACTCGCCCATCATGCTCATCTCAAACTCCCTGCTCATATCATCCGCAAACCTTGCAACAAGAGAGTTAGACGAGCCACCAAAGACAATATCATCCACGTACACCGCACAATCGGGATATCTCTACGCCCTGCCTCGGCAAAAACAAGGTCCGATCGACCTTCCCCATCTCAAATCCTCTCTCAAACAAGAACCCCCTCAACCTCCGCCATACCAAGCTCTAGGCGCCGCTTCAACCCATACGGCGCCTTCCTCAACTTGTACACCCGGTGGGGGTACTTCTCACTCTCAAACCCCGGAGGTCGCCTCACATACACTTCTTCCTCCAAGACACCATTCGGAAAAGCACTCTTCACATCCATTTGGTGCAACTTGAACCCTTTAGCCACGAAAAGGCTAGAAGGATCCTAATCGCCTCCAAACGGGCTACGGGAGCAAAGGTCTCCTCGTAGTCAATCCCCTCCTTCGAGCGAACCCTTGAGCAACAAGTCTCGACTTGTTCCTCACAACCTCACCCTTTTCTCCCTCTTTGTTTTTCCACACCCACTTTGTGCCAATCGGCTTACACCCCGGGGGAGGGTCAACCAACTCCCACACCCGATTCCTCTCAAAGTTCTCCCAGCTCCTCATGCATCGAGTTAACCCAATTGTGATCAGATAGTGCGTGTCCAATGTCTTTGGGCTCAAAAGAAGCAACAAACGCAGCATGAGCAAAGTGGGAATTGTTTCGAACCCTCGACCGTGTAGTGCGTTCATTCATGTCGCCGATGATCCTCGAAGCTGGGTGATCCACCTGAACTCGCCGGGGAGGTTCTCGCCTCGAAGCTACCTCCCCCTCAACATCAGCTTCTCCTCGTTCTTGATTTGTCGTCGTAGGTGTAGCAGAGGGTCCATCCATCATCGTAGTCGAAGTAGTGGGTACATGTTCAGCCGGGGGCGCCGCACCGCCATCTTCATCATCACCATGTTCATGCTCCTCCTCCTGAAAGATCTCCTCGCCAAGCTCATCATCACCTGCACACTCAAAGACAAGCTGACTACGTGGCTCTGTCTCGTCGAAGGTTACCTCGCAAGTCTCCACGATTTGGTTAGTTTCAAGATTGAGCACACGATATGCTCTAGAATGAGATGCATAACCAAAGAAAATGCCATCGACAGACCTAGCCTCAAACTTATCCAACTTCCTGCCTTTCTTCAGAACGAAACACTTGCAACCAAAGACATGGAAGTGACTCACCTTGGGTGTGCGACCATGCATCAACTCATAGCATGTCTTCTTCTTGTGCACTCTGAGGTATATTCTGTTCGACACATAGCATGCGGTATTCACCGCCTCAGCCCAATACCTCCTCGGAGTCCTATGCTCATCAAGCATCGTCCGAGCCATCTCGCACAAGGTCCCTGTTCTTCCTTTCCACAACACCATTCTCGGGGAGGCGTATACGGACTCGAAAGCGGTGCTCAAGACCCAAGTCATGACAAAAGGTTTCAAAACGAGAGTTCCTAAATTCCGAGCCATTATCCTTGCGGATAGCTCGTATGGCATCTCCATGCCTCTCGTTCCTCAACCTCAAGACTAGATCTCGAACAAAACCAAATGTCTCCCCCTTCTCCTCAAGAAAGAACACCCACGCATACCAAGAATAATCATCCACCACAACAAGAACATACCACTTCCCACCCGCATCGCACACGAGCCGGGCCAACAAGGTCCATATGGAGCAGCTCGCATGGACGCTCAGTCATCACATCGGTGAGAGGCGGGTGAGAAGAGGCCACCATCTTGGCATGCCTACACGGAGCACAAACCAACTCTTTCTCAAGCTTCAACCGTGGCAATCCTCGGACCAAATTGAGTTTACTCAAGCGAGACAAAAGGTCAAAGCTCAAGTGACCCAACTTCCTATGCCACTTCCACAACTCACTCGAAAAACCAGCCAAGAAACAACGCTCAACACCCGAAGACTGAGAAAAATCAGCACGAAACACCTGACCCTCGGGAACGATCATACAAACAAGGTCCCCTCGAGAGTCCACAATCCGAGAACCACCCGGCCGAAACAACACCTCAAAGCCCTCATCCAACAACCGAGACACGAAAGCAAATTGTACCCCGGCGATTGAACAAGAGCAACACGCCTCGAGTGATCTTGTCACTCACTTTTATCTCACCTTCGAAAGCACACGCCCACGCCCATTGTCCCCAAAGGTGATGTACCTCTTCGTCACCACGGGACGAGACTTGAGAACCACCCCCTGTCTCCGGTCATATGTCTCGAGCAACCGGAGTCAATCAACCAAATGTTCTTCAAGTCTCCCACCTGAAATTCAAAAACAAGCACGTGAGCGAACAAACGACTCAGCACTGGGGTTAGTACCAAAGGAGGAAAACCAGTGCCGAGCCATTTGCTCGAAAGTGGGGTTAGCACACATCAAGCCATCTTTCCTACCATAGCTACCACCACGAACACCACCTCGGTAACCACTCCGAGGGAACCACCCCTCACTGCCTGGAGGAGGACCAAAACCACGGAACACAACCCGTGGAGCGTCCCTCCTCTCCTTCTCAAAGCTACGACTCCTCCCATCCCCGTAGTGACCTCGAGGGGGAGAATGCCTAGCAACCGATCACCCGCTCGTCTCTCCGGACCAACCACCGGCAACTCCACCTCCGGACCCGAAACCTCTCGACTCACCACCTCGAAAACCACTCCGCCCGAGTGCCGGGGGGGGGGGCGGTTAAACCGCCTAGCCGGCCGGTCTAACCGCCCCCCTGCGGGCGGGGCCGGTCCGACCGCCTAGCCGGGCCGGTCCGACCGCCCCCTCCGAACGGCTCCTCGGCTGCGGGAACTCGCATCTCCCCATGCCGAACACTTCTCACCACGGCCTTACCCCCGGGTAGTGGCATACGAGGCTTAGGTACACCATGGGAAGGGTTGTACCTATCCTTGTTCGCCCACTCCTTTGCCATCCTCTCTTCCCGCTTCCTCTTGAAGCAAAACTCATCCTTGTGACCCTCCTTCCCACAATGGCCACAACGGAACCTCACAAGCTTAGGTTTTGGCTTGGATTGGGGCTGCTCGCTTGGTTTCTCTCCACTCAACTCCTCCACCGATTTCTCCTCACTCGCCTTCTCTCTCACTTTCCCAAAGAACACTTTCCCCGAAGTGCTCACAAACTTGATGGGCTTTTGGAGATCATTTGTGGGTGCAGGAAATATAGGTGGGGCTGGGGTTGTGTCTAGTCGGTTCCTAAGATGGTTGGGTTTTGGAGGGAAATCATTTTTGTGGTGGGTTTTTGGTGGCTCCGGGATATTCTCTCCACTTCCTTCACCAACCTTGTTTGCCCCAAGCCCCTCACCATCTTGTCTCTTAAAGGCCTCGATCATCATCCTCAAGCGAGGCTCATGACCAGGACAACCAACCCATCAACTTCCTCAAGTCATCATTCTCATCCCGCAAGCGATCAACATAATGTGCAAGCTCCAAATTTTTCAATGCATGCATTTCACAAGTAGAGCGAGGATGTAGGCATGGGTTCCTTCAATTTAGCCTCGAGCGAACTAGTGTAAGCATGCAACTCATCAATCTTAGCATGCAAAACGGGGCAAGAAGTGCATGCACCTAGCAAAGCAGGTTTAGACTTAAGCTCGGCCACTTCAACCCTAAGCACATCTAGTTCCTCACACTTGGAGGCATGCTTCTCCTTAAACAAAGCAAGATCAGCAAGGAATATGGAGCAATCAGCACAATCATTTTCATCAGCAACAACAGGGCTAGCCTTAAGCGAATCAATCTCAAGCTTGCTATCAAGCACCTGTGTCTCCAGCTCAGCCACTCTAGTCCTAGCATCCTCGAGTGAAGCCCTAAGCTCTTTCCTCATTTTCTTGGCCTCTCTAAGCATGTCATCACGGTTATCAAGCAAAGAGCCCAGCCTCTCATTCTCCTGGCGCAAGAAGGGAAGTTCATCACGCACCTCGTCGTCGGACTCGGAGTCCGAGTCGCTCTCCGTGTGCTCTTCTTGCTGCCGGAGCTCGCCGCCATGGTACGGGAAGCCATCTCTCGCGAAGCGCCTCGGCCCGCTCGGGTTCTTGGACGACTTCTTGTTCTTGCGGTGATCTCCCTCGTCTTCGCTGCTGCTCGAGCTCGAGGTGGAGTACGCGGAACTGGAGTCGACGTCGCTCGCTCCAACCATCGCTCGGGCCTTGCCTCGGCCCTCCTTCTTCCTCGACCGCCGCTCGTCCTTGTACTTGTTCTTGTGCTTGCTCTTGTGGTCGCGCCTCGAACGGTACTTGCCATCGTTCATCCTCGGCTTGTGCTTGTAGCCGTCCTTGTTCTCGCCCTTCTCCCGGGCGGTCGGCGACGAAGTGTCCCGCTTGCCGCACCGGAAGCAAGTCCTCGTGTTCCTCCTCATGTTCACGCGGTTCTCGTGCGGCCTCTCGAACCGCCTCGTCAACAGCGCCAGCTCGTCCTCTCCAAGGTCATCAAACTCCTCATCTGGCATAGACATCAAAGAGGAAAACGAGAACATCCTAGTGGATGGGTTAGAGTTAGTCTTTGCTTTGGAACCACCAACGAGGGCAAGACTATGGGAATCAGTCGGTCCCTCGAGCTTGGCAGTCATGCCCCTATCCACCTCAGCCGACTTGAGCTTCGAGAACAGCTCGTTCACCGTCAGAGTATCATACCTCTCCGACTCGACTATGGCCTCGAACTTTCCGCCCCATATCGTACGATCCAAAGAGTGTAAGAGCTTGACCGCTCTATCATGATCATCGTACGGGAGCACGTCCACATTGGCCCTCATGTTGTTCACCACCACCGTGAACCTGCGAAACAAGGCATCGATGGACTCACCGGGGAGATGAGTGAAGTTCTCGTACTCTCTCCGGTAGGTCGCATACAACCGTGCTCGAACACGGGCGTTCCCAACATGAGCCTCCTTCAACACCGCCCAAATCCTACAAGCCAAGTGCTCGGTGTGCACCCGATCGAACTCGGCCGACACAAAGCACGAAACAAGTAGTCGACCGCCTTATTGTTGGCGTCGAATGCCGTCCCTCGACCCCGGAGCAAGGAAATCCATCGGCTGGACATAGCCCGTGTCCACCGTGACATCCCAAAGCACGGTCGACCCTTTCCGCGGAGGAACGCACCCATCCGCTTGCTCCACATCCGATAGTTCTTGCCATCGAAGTGTGGAGGACCCGAACCCCGTTCCGGTACGCCATCCTTGGATCTTAGGCTGGTTAGAGTCAACAAAGACCCGAACCGGCTCGATACCACTTGAAGGACCGATAAGGCGACCAGAGAGGGGGGGGAGTGAATGGGAGCCGATAAAAATTCTTCTCGAGGGAGATTAAAACTCCGACAAGACGAACTAGCTCGGTCGAACCCCCGAAATCACACGCTCCGCACTTCTACCTCCCGTTTGCCAAAACCACGTAGCCACCGGAGTGCTACCGGTCCTAGGAACAAACACTACCGGCAACCACAACACACACGCAAAGACCGACGGCGGAAACTACTCGAAAGCCGGCTAACCGAGGGGGCGGTTAGGCCGGGTATAGGGGCGGTTAGACCGCCTCCACCCGGCAACCAAGAAATCCTCCGAACCGCCTCTTCCGAGCATCAAAACACACCACGGTTTCACCAACGAGAGATCTGCGGTCAAGGCCATGCTAGCTACCGAGAAAATCTTGGCGAAAACCAAAACTTCACCCAAGGGCCTAGGGGCGGTTAGACCGGCTACCGGGGCGGTCTAACCTCCCGTACCCGGCAATGAACTCCAACCAAGAACACCTAGCAAACCGCGCGAGAACGGCTCCAAATTTCACCCGGACACTCCTCGATCAAGGCGAACAAACTCACGAGAGGAAAATCCGGTGAAACAAAACTTTGACCCGGAAACACCCCGGGCGGTTAGACCGCCCCCCGTAGGCGGTTAGACCGCCCCTTCCAGAACACGAACCCGCGGGTCAAACCTCAACTTCCTCGCGCCCGATCTCCCGAATCACTCCACGGATTGCGGCCAAACTTCGGGGATAGCCGGGTTACCTCCCGGGCAACCTATACCTCAAAGGAATCGACCCGAAACGCTCACAATCAAGAGGAATCGAAGAAATCGCTTCTCTAGGTCAAGAACTCGCTCAACTCGAAAAACCACCAAATCGAGTCCGATTCAAAGGGGATTTGGGGGCAAAGTCACCGGACAAAGAGGCACAAGAACCTCATACGTGACACCCACCAAAACCCCAAGAAATCGTCCTCAAAACTCCGCCAAAAAGAGCTCCGAAAATCAACACAAAAGAGACGGGAAAACCATCATGAAGAACAACGCCGAACCTTCTATACATGCCATGAATGGTTCGTACAAGGTCTAGTTTGCCACCCAAACATCCATCCCTCTCTCTAGATCTCACATGAAGCTCTCAAACTAGCCTTCTAAAAACCTAGGGAAAAAGAGAACGAAAATGGAAAAAACAAATGAGCTAGGGTGCCAAGAGTTGGTGCCATCCACCCCTCTAATGAGTATATATGGAGGCACCCAAAAGACTAAAACGCCCTTCACTAATAACTAGGGATACATGCCCCTCAAGGGCGGATTTGGAATTCTTGATGTCTTCACCATCGGACGGATGCCCGGCGACCGCACCCTGCGTAGCCTCGACGCAAGCCTTGCGATCCCGACGCGTGTCCTCCGCTTCGAAGCTTCTCGGCGCCGGCGGCCAAGGCGGTCAGACCGCCCCCCCTGGGCGGTTAGGACCGGCCCGGTGGATCCGACCGGCCCCGGGAGGTCCGACCGCCCCTCCTGGGCGGTTGAACCGGCCTGGGTGGCCGCACCTCCTCGTCGAGTCTTCGGCCTCGGTTTTGTGGCTCAACCGAGTAACCCAGTGGTTTTCTGGTGAACCACTGCAAACCCCGCGAACTCGGTGTAGCCTCCGCCAATCTCCACTCATGACTCGGCTCCCACGTAGTCCCGGCTCGACCTTGGTTTTGAGGCTCTACCAAGAAACCGTCCACGACTTCATCTTGCTGTTCATGCTACCATGCGGCCCGCACTTGACCCCGCTGGCCACCGGGTCCCTCGAACGAAGCCTACTTGTCTTCTCCACACCTGGAGGCCTCACCGGCGACGACCTTTCGCGCTTGTTCTTCACCTGCACCAACACGAGTCAAGCCGCAACCTGCACCTGCAATACTTAGCCAAGAATCGGTCCACACAACGTTGTCAATCACTCATCACACAAGGAAGCGACCATCCACCGGTCCTCGAACCACACATGGTCCTCGAACGGTTGGCACCACCCTACACGGGCACGAATGGAGGGTTAGATCACCCGATCACCAACGAACCAAACCAAGCGAAAAAAGACGAGCTCCTTACCTCGAAGAGGAAAAGGTTCGTTTCCTTTTCCTCGAGGCCTCTCGCGGACGAGGCCGGTGCGGCTGCGGCGCTGCGGTAGCGCCTCCCGACGGTGCCGCCGTCCGCTCGGTGCGCGCCCACCCCATGCGCGGGCGCGACCGACGCCGCACCTCCCGAAGGCGCCGCCGCGCGCGGGGGCACGCTCGCCCCACGCACGGACACGCCCCGCCGCCGCACCCCCCCGACGATGGTGCCGCGCGTGCGGCGCGCGCTCGTCCGGCGCGCGAGCACGCTCGACGCGCGCACAGGCGCGCGCCGCGCGCGCGCGCCTCCGTGGCGCGCGCCGGCACCCTCCGCGGCGCGCGCCGCTCCCGATGTCGATGGCCCGGCGGCGGGCGCCGGTGCGTCCGCCCCGGGCAATGCCGCCCTCGCCGCCGGCGCCGGCTCCGGCGACGGGGGCGCGGCCGCCGCCACCGTCCGAGGGGCCCTCCCCCTCGGCCCTCTTCCTCTTCGTCCTCCTCCGAGGACGAGCACCATTCGGTCCCCGGGGAGGAGAGCCCCGGCTCTTCATGCCGCCGTACTCCGCGGACCGCCGGTCGCGACGCGCTTGACGTCGCCTCGCGCGCGCCTTCTTGCGCGCCGCCTCCTCTCGGCCCGACGGCTGCTGCGCCGCCCGGCCCAGCGCGCGGGAGTCGGGGGTGGGCGGAACGGACTTGGCGATGGTGAACTCCACCAGCTGCGCAAATGACACATCAGAAAACGAAAGCAAGACCAAGAACTAAAACGAAATCAAAAGCCAGACTCACAAGCGGGCCGAGGGGCAGCATCTCGAGGTCCCACGGGGTCCGGCCCTCAGGCATTGGCGGCGTCCGGGTGTCGACGGCGCTCCGCGCCCGGGTGAGCGCGTACGGCCGCTCAAGGGGCGTCGGGAGCATCCGCGACCTCGCCGAGTCGATGGGGTTGGCCGCCTCCGTCATCTCGAAGATGCGGAGCGGCCTCTCCATTAGAGGCACGACCCGCCGATGGTGGAGGAAGGTGAGGACGCCCATCGCGGTCGGCCCGTGCTTCCTCGCCCGCCGCGCCGCGCCCAAAGACCGACCTCGCCGCGCCCGTGCCGAGACGTGGACACCCCGTAGCCCCGGGGAGTCGAGCCTCTCCTTGAACACCCGGCGGGTGTAGGGGGAAGGCCGGGCTCGGTGTTGCGCAGGTAGAACCATCCCCGCTCCCAGCCGGCGTTGTTCGTCGTCATGGTGCGGGGGATGTAGACGTCCTTGAATTGCCCCCGCAGGGCAAGCGACATCCCGCCGGCGCGCATCGCGCGGCGGGTCCTTGGCTCCGTCGTGGGCTGCGTGATGAGCTCCGCGCGGAAAAGGTGTACCCAGAGCTCCCAATTAACTGGGATCCCCAGGTACCCTTCGCAGACGCCCACGAAGGTGGCCGCCTGCGAGATCGCGTTGGGGGCGAAGTTGTGCAGCTCCACCCCGTAGTAGTAGCACATCGCCCGCATGAAGGTGCTCGCCGGCGCGGCGAAGCCCCGCTCGTGGTAACGGGTGAAACTCACCACGTAGCCCTCCGGCGGGTTGGGCTCGCGGTCCGCAGCCGGCGGCACGATCCACTCCGCCGGACGTCCGTCTTCGTTGGCCGCCGGCGGCCGGGCGGCGACCGGCTCGCCCGGGCGAGCCGGGTCACCGTCGACCTCTCCCGGGCGTACGGCTCCAAGATCCTAAGGGGGAGGCTAAGGCGGCGCCATGAAGAGGATGAAGGCGAACGAGGAGCGGAGGACAAGGAGCGAGAGGAAAAAGCTCTAGCGAGCGAGCCGCGCGGTGGCAAGAGCAAGACGAAGGCGAAGAGGCGGGGGGGACCGAAAATGGTGAGAAGCTAAGGTAAAAAACCGCCGTCCCCTCTTCCCCGCAGTTTTATAGGCCGACGGGCGAGCTCTCCGGAGCGGACGCCCCGACTAGCATTAACCGCAAGGAATCTTTCCATCGCGTCGACGGGCGGGCCCCACCACGACCGCGGCGGCCACGACACTTGCGGGCGGGTCATCATTTCGGCAAAGACCGGCGGCGACCGAGGCGAAGCCGTCACGTCCGCTCGCCACGCCGCCCACTACGCGCGCGCGCGCGCGCGGCCGCGAGCGCCTAAAAGGCGCGCCCGCGGCTGCAAAACCGCGGCCACGACCGCAAGGCACTTAAATGCCCGGGGCCCTTGCCAAGCAAGGGGGAACCCTCGAGCGGGGCGAACCCTCGGCTCGAAACAAAAGCGACCCTCGATGGGATATCGGCGTGAGAAGGTCGCCGGGACTGCTCGATGTAGAGCGAGCGGCGGCGGGCACCCATGCCACGTAAAAAAACCCTCGAGCGGCACGAGCCCTTGGCTCAAGATGACGACAACCCTCGACGGGATATCGACGTGAGAAGGTCGCCCGAACCTCGCTCGATGTAGAGCGGGGCAACCGCGGGCACCCATGCCACGCAAAACCCTCGAGCGGAGCGAGCCCTGGCTCGAGACAATGTCAACCCTCTACGAGAAGGCACATGCGTGAGAAGGTCGCCCGGGACCCACTCGATGTAGAGCTGGCAACCGCGGGCACCCATGCCGCGCTGCACCACCAACCCGCACCTCGAGGGCGGCTCGCCCGAACCCCTCGACGGCCACAAAACGTGAAAAGACGGGGCCGCCCGGGCGCCACCCCCGCACGGCCCTGCGATCGGAGGTTCGAAGCCGACCCTCGACGGGTTCTTACGGGCGCCACGGATCGCGAGTTAGGGACGACGAGGGCACGCGCATTCGAGCCGTTCCTCGAGCCCGTCGGCTCGAGGGTGCCCCACATGTCGTGTTCGAGAGCCGGCGAGGGCGGCCTAGCCGGGGGATCCCCACCGAGGGAGAGCTTCCGCGCCCTCGGTCCCTAGCGAACGGGACCGAGCCCCACCTAGCAAACCCACGCAAGTGCTTTCATGGACGTGTCTCCGGACCACGCGGCCTACCCTTATCGAACGGGGCATGGGCGTCCACTTGAACCACCCGCTACCGGCTCGAAGAGGAATCGGCAAGTCGCGACCCGCTCGATGGGAGTTGCGAAACCTCACCCTCCGTCCCGCGGAGGGACGGCGAGGGCGCGTTAAAAAATAAGTCGTCGGGCTCTACCCGATCGCCTCGAACGGGCCAAGGCTCGGGGGCTTGACGCACGGCTACACCTCCTTGAAATTGCACCCGCCCGAGACACGGTGTCGGCGGTGCGTGCACCCCCGAAGCCGGGCCGAAATACCGCCGATGCCGGTTGGCATATGTGCCACGTCTCTCCGACCTCTCGCGGTTAACCCCCCCGGGAGAACCCACACCCCTGCGGGGGCTTCGGGGGCTAGACCCGCGGGTCCGGCCGACGCGGCCCCACGGAAAGCGTTCGCAAACAAGGAGGGAAGAACGTCCTATCGGTAGGTTCCGGCATCCGCGGGAGCCTCAATGGCAAACCCGCGGATGCTCGGGGGCTGCGTCGGGGACCGCCCTAGGGGTCCCCTTAAACAACGGGGAAACCCTCAATTAAATCCCAGCACCAAAACACGCTAAGCCTAACCATGCGGGTGACTAACCATGCGGGGACGTGGCCCACGCCGCGGGACTCCGACCGCCCACCAAGACGGCCCCTTTAGTAGTCCCCTCGAGCGAGCTCCGCCCCCGCTCGAGGGCGCACTCCCCCCTCGGGCGGGCTCCGACCCGTTCGAGGAACAAATCCTCCCTCGAGTGGTCCCGCCCGCTCGAGGGCTCACCCCCCCTCGAGCGGGTCGCGTCTCGCTCGAGGGTCCGCCCCGCCCTCGGCCGGGGCCCGCCACGCTCACGGGCGCCCCCGCACGCGTGCGCCGGCCCCGTACACGGGCATTTAACGCCCCGACGCCGCGGGACGGCGCCATCATGCGCCGGGGCTTGCGCCCCGTGCCGCCGCACCAACTCCCCGAGAAGGCGCCCATCCCCGCCCCCGTGGGAAGGGGACCGTGCGGTACGGCCGGTGTCGGCCCCGTGACACCGCGCGCCCACTACAGTACGGCTAACGCGCCCGACCCTCGAAGGGGGCCGGCGCACCCTCGATTTCACTTTCCCGTGACCTTACGGAGATTAGGTGGGAGGCGCTAGGCCGGTGGACCGCCATCCCGGCCACTGTGACGGCGTGGCCGCCGTACCCGCGCATGCAGGCGCACGCCGGGTGCTGTAGCAACCACTCCACTACCGTGAAGCGCGTTGGGAAGGAACGCCGTTCTGCCTGCTCCTGTACCCCGTACCAGCCATCATCAGCACCTCCCTCGAAGCCTACCGAAGGACGCCACCACCAGCTGCCGCCATCCTACCCTCGAACCGCCACTGTTCGGGCATGAAGTAGGCCATCATGGCCGATCGCCGCGAAGATCGTCCGGACGGCCGCCCACTCTACGCAGTAGCACGACGTGCACCCCCACGTAGCCGGACAGCCGCGGCGTGCATGTAACTCGCCGCCCCCCTTGGCCTATAAAAAGGGGAGGCGAGCCCCCGGCCGCGGGGGGGGGGGGGGGGGGGGGGGACGATCGAGACGGACAACAGGGAACACTTCACACACCACGCATACGCTTCTCATTCTCCCACCACGTCTTCGCCCACCCTTCCGGGGACTTGGAAGCCGCGCTTCCTCTCCCACCTTGCTTGTATTTGCCCCACTACAAGCACCCCCGGTGCTAAGTAATATAGTGCCCCGAGCATGCCTCTCGCTTCGGGACGTACGGCCCCGTGGCCGAACTAGGATAAAATCTTTGTGTCACTTGTTGCTTAGCATCGACCATTGAGGGATAGACCACGGCACTATCTACCGGTTAGTGTCGGGACCATATTCCGCACCGACGGTGCGGTCGCCGGGCATTCGTCCGATGGTGAAGACATCAAGAATTCCAAATCCGCCCTTGAGGGGCTTGTATCCCTAGTTGTTAGAGAAGGGCATTTTAGACATTCGGTTGCCTCCATATAACCCAAGAGGTGAGAGGATGGCAGCCAACTCTTGGAACCCTAGCTCATTTGTTTTCCTATTTTCCACCTATTTTCCTTAGGTTTTCTTTAGGACTAGCAACGAGCTTCACGGGAGAGATCTTGTTGAGAGGGATGGATGATCGGGCGGCTTGCTAGACCTTGTACGAACCTTTGTTTCATGTATAGATGATTCGGCGTGGTTCCTCAAGGTTTGGATGTGTTTTCCCGTTGTTCTTGGTGATGATTTTCGGAGCCCTCTCTCGGTGATTTCTTTGGGTTGTTTTCGGGACTTTTCTCTTGGGGATTTGATGGGGGAAATTTGTGTGAACCCTTCGTGGTTCTTTGGGCTGTGATTCTGTCGGTGTTTTAGACCGGCAAACTACTAAGGGGAGTACCCGAAGTAGATGAATGTGACTCGCCGAGATCGGTAACTCGAAGGAAGAGACACGTGGCACACAATTTCCACGGGTTCGGGCCGCGAGGTGCGTAATACCCTACGTCCTGTATGCTGCGTAGCTCTGGATTGATTGGGCACGATTACAAGATGGTGCAATAGTGCGCCGTGAGTTGTAGGGGATTGGATGAGGTGATCCTGAGATCGGTCCCTGCCTCGCCTTATATAGTCCGGGAGGCAGGGTTACAAGTCGGAGTAGGGAGAGAGTACTAGTCGAGTACATCTAGGAGTCCTCTATACAGTGCGGAACATGTATAGATCCCTAACCGAGTACTACTCCTATGTAGTCCTTGTGCTCCACGCCTTCAGGTGCCGTGTAGTGCAAGCCGGGTAGTCCCAGGGGCCCACCGAGTAGTCGGTCCTGGTACCCACCGAGGTAGTGGGCCCAGGGAGGTCCATACGACAAGCCCCCGAGTACTTTGTAGTCGAGAAGGATAGCTTCAAGTAGTCTTGACGGCCTTAACGAGTAGTCCTCAAGCGTCCCTGAGCACTACTAGTCAAAAGTCCTCAAGAGTAGTCGAAGCATCCCGAGTCTGGAATGTACTCCAGCTGATGTTTGAGCAATCTTGAAGTCTTCTCGAGTAGTCCCAAGCGTCCTCGAGCACTGCCTTCGAAGGTCTTCAAAAACTGCTTGTCTTGTTTTGAAGCCGGAGCTAATATGGAGGTGCGATTTGCAAAATCGCACTCCGTATGGAGTAGCCCCCGAGCCTTAGATTGAGCCGCAGGCTCCGGCTCAGGGTCCATCCGAAGTCTTGACAAGAAGATCCCAAAAAATCCGGAGAGAAAAAACCGAAGGACACGTAGCACGGAGCCCCCGAGCCTTGAGTCGAGTACTTCCTCTCGAATTGAAGGGTCATCTTGAAGAATGTGTCCTGAGATGCTCTTGAGACAAGCCGCTTCCCAGGTAGTCGAGTAGAAGTAGCCGAGCCCCCGAGGTGAGGCGCGTCGACTAGTAGAATACGAAGGGTCACGCACGGCCCGCCGAGTCGCCCGCGCGTGGACTTATCTAGCCGCCCGTTGCGGAGCCAGTTTGGCTTATAAATAGAAGCCAAAACCCTTAGGGTTTTTCACCCATTCGAGCTGCAGCCATTCCGTTTGCATCTGAAGCAAATCCACTCTCAGCACTTACTGCCGCCGTAGTAGATTCAAGTGCGCCGCCACCCAAAGCTTTTAGGGGAGCCCCCGAGCGGATGCGAGTGAAGACGCCCTGCACTTGGAGGATGAAGTCGTCACCGTCCAAGACGTCCAAGGCCGCTGGGAAGAAGAGGGGCCGCGAAGAGGCCGCCGCGTCTGCCGCCGGAGCAACGCCGCCCATGTCTCCACCGCGGGCTGATCCAAACCGCGAGTGGAAGAAGTCCAAAGTGAAGACAGAGGATCTGCTGACCCTCCTGAACAGTGGATTCATCAGGGAGAAGGAAGTCGACATGTGGAGATCTGCCGCTGGAGATCCATATCCAATGGAGAAGGACGAAGATGAGATCCCAATGTTCGCGCGGTTCGTGGAGCGCGGTCTTGCGCTCCTGGCCAGCGATTTCTTCAAGGGGCTGCTCGGGTACTACGGGATCGAGTACCTGAACCTGAATCCCAACGGCATCTTCCACACGGCGGTCTTTGTGCACTTCTGCGAAGCTTTCTTCGGGATCAAGCCACATTGGGTGCTTTTCCGGAAGTTCTTCAGCGTCAAGCCGCAACCAAGTGCCACCAACCCCAGGGTAGTCGGAGGAGCCGGCATCCAATTGAGGGAGGACGCCGCAGAGGAATATCTGGCGTACAAGCTTGTCGACTCCAACACGGACTGGAAGACCAGGTGGTTCTATATCACGAACCACCACCCCGGCCTGCCGAAGCCGAGCGGACGGCAGCCCAGGCACAGAGAATGGTGGAACACGGAGCCCACCATGCAAGAAGGGATCCAGCTCCTCGAGCTGCTAGCACGCATCAAGGTGCTCATGGAGGCGGGACTGAGGGCCGAGCACGTGGCCTTCAGTTTCATGAAGCGGAGGGTGCAGCCGTTGATGGCTCGAGACACCCTAGGCTTCGAGTACACCGACGACGACGACACTTCGCGGATGCCCGGAGGCAAGCTGGACGGCAGCGACATCATCGAGAGGTTGTCGCGGATCTTCAAAGATATGCCGCCGTACACGGCGTGCCCTGTTGAAGAGTACTCCGCCGCGCGCCCGCCCAAGGAGGTGAGTAGTTGTACTCTCCTGGTCGAGTAGTCGTTGCTTGGTATAGACTTGCTGATGTCTTCGTGTCTTTGCAGGATGACTTGAAGAAATTCATCTCCGAGCCGCGGCCGCCCCCAAGTGGGATCGAGATCCCGAAGGAGGGGAAGGCGAAGGAGAAAGAGCGGCAAGAAGTCGGTGCAGGCGATGACCCCGTCATCGTGGAGGACACCTCCGACGACGATGACGACGAAGACGACGAGACGTTGCAAGGCGCTTCCGAGCCGCGGTCGAGGTTTAGCCGCCGGGCTTGCCTCATGTTCCTCTCGGTGCAAGACCCCCCCGGTTAGCACGGAGGCTAGCACCGGCCGCGCCGCCACGGAGGCCGCGTAACCCCGCCAGGAAGCGGGTGTCGAAGAAACTGAAGGTCTCGGAGACCACGTCTCAGGAGGTAAGTTGTCTTGAACAGAATAGTCGAGTACCCGTTGTACGAGTACGCTTGCTGACGAGTAGTCTCCCTTGAATGCAGGAGGTACCGCCAACGGAGCCCGTCGAAGAGGGCGACGAGGGCGTGTGGGACACGGTGGGGGGAGCCACCGGAAGTCGTAGTCCGGCCCCCCACCGTTGAGGAAATCTTGGTGCAACCGGAGCGTCGGCCCCCCGCTCCTCGGGGGAGCACGAGACCTGTAGCCGCCGCCGTTGAAGAGGTGGAGGCATCAGGAGCGCAGGAGAGCACTGCGCCGGCCGCCGCCGTTGTGGAGGAGGCGGTAGCCACAAGGGCGTCGGAGGAGGCGCCCGCCGAGGGTGGACTGGTCGATATCGCCAGCATCCTCGGTGCTCCGGTCGTGACAATTGTCCGGTCGAACTTGTAAGTACCGTATCCTTCTGAGTAGTACTCGTAGCAGTAGTCGATGTTGACTGACGACCATCTGTGTGTGCTTCTGCAGGAAATCCACCGATCTGTCCTGGGAGGGAGATGAGCCCTCATCAGCGGTGGCGGAAGAAGTCACGCCGCCCGCAGAGGAGTCCACTCCCGCGTCCCAAGCGGTGCCCGAGCCGCCGGCTGCTGAGGCGATGTTGCAGGAGGCCAGCGTTGTCGAAGGTGAGTACCCTTCTTGAAGCTATGAGGCTCTTTGAAGATTAGTCTTAGGCACTGATGCACTTGTCATTTTTGTGACAGGCGATGAAGCTGGAGGTGACGACATCCCTGCAGGGGTGCTGATGCAAAAGTTGACAGCAGAGGCCCCAGAGGCTGCTGAAGGAGCTCCCGAGCCCATGGAGGAGGTCGTCGAGAAGTCCGCCGGGGGAGAGGCGGTCACCACGTCGCCAGAGATTGCTCTGGAGGTGGCTGTCCGCTCCCCCGAGATCCAGGACGCAGAGCCCATCCGCTCTGCGCCGATGACGGAGGCCACCACGAGTAGTCGCGGAGGGATAGAGCTGCTCGCGGACGATCTTATCGAGCCAGCGACGGTAGCCAAGCATCTGGAGGCGATCCGTCAAGCCGAGCAGTGGATGAAGGTAAGTAGCCGTAGCCTTTTGAGTAGCCAATCCTTCGTCGTTGAGTACTCTTTGTGACTTGAGTTGTCTTGTGCAGGACGTTGCGGAGCGGTCCCTCGACAAGTCGAACCTGCTGCAGGGCTATGGCGACACGGTGCTCCGTGCCGAGGCGCTGGAAGAGCAACTTGTGAAGTCGCGGAAGCACGTGGCTGCCATGCAATCGAAGCTTGTCGGTGCGGAATATGGTCCCGACACTAACCGTAGATAGCGCCTAGGTCTATCCCTCGATGGTCGATGCTAAGCAACAAGTGACACAGAGATTTTATCCCGGTTCCGGCCGAGGGGCCGTACGTCCGACGAGAGGCGTGCTCGGGGCACTATATTACTTAGCACCGGGGTGCTTGTAGTGGGGCAAATACAAGCAAGGCGGGAGAGGAAGCGTGGCCTCCAAGTCCCCGGAAGGGTGGCGAAGATGTGATGGGAGAATGAGAAGTGTATCCGTGGTGTGCGAAGCATTCTCCGTTGTCCGTCTCGTTCGTCTCCGTCCCCCCGCGGGCGGGGGCTCGCCTCCCCTTTTATAGGCCAAGGGGGCGGCGAGTTACATGCACGCCGCGCCCCCCCGGCTACGTGGGGGTGCACGTCGTGCTACGCCGTAGAGTGGGCGGCCGTACGGACGATCTTCGCAGCGATGCGGCCATCACGGCCTACTTCGTACCCGAACGGTGGCGGTTCGAGGGTAGGATGGCGGCGGCGGTGGTGGCGTCCTCCGGTAGGCGTCGAGGGGAGGTGCCGATGATGGGCGGTACGGGGCACGGGGAGCGGGGAGCGAACGGCGTTCCTTCCCAATGCGCTTCACGGTAGTGGAGTGGTTGCTACGGCGCCGGCGTGCGCCCGCACGCGTGGGTACGGCGGCCACGCCGTCTCGGTGGCCGGGATGGCGGTCCACCGGCCTAGCGCCTCCACCCTAACCCCGTAAGGTCACGGGAAAGTGAAATCGAGGGTGCGCCCGGCCCCCCTTCGAGGGTCGGGCGCGTTAGCCGCATCTTGTAGTGGGCGCGCGGTGTCACGGGACCGACACCGGCCGTACCGCACGGCCCCTTCCCACGGTGGCCGGGATGGGCGCCTCCGTGGGGAGTTGGTGCGGCGGCACGGGGCGCGAGCCCGGGCGCATGATGAAGCCGTCCCGCGGCGTCGGGGCGTTAAATGCCCGTGTACGGGGCCGGCGCACGCGTGCGGGGGCGCCCGTGAGCGTGGCGGGGGCCCCGCCGAGGGCGAGACGGACCCTCGAGCGAGACGCGACCCGCTCGAGGGGGAGTGAGACCTCGAGAGGGTGCGGGACCACTCGAGGGAGGGTTTGTTCCTCGAACGGGGCGGAGCCCGCCCGAGGGGGGAGTGGGCCCTTGAGCGAGGGCGGAGCCTGCTCGAGGGGATTTCTAAGAGGGTCGTCTTGGTGGGCCGTCGGAGTCCCGCGGCGTGGGCCGTGTCCTGCATGGTTAGTCACCGCATGGTTAGGCTTAGCGCATTTCGGCGCTGGGATTTGAGTGAGGGTTTCCCCGTTGTTTAGGGGGACCCCTAGGGCGGTCCCCGACAGTAGCCCCCGAGCATCTGCGGGTTCGCCATTGAGGCTCCCGCGGATGCCGGAACCCACCGATAGGACGTTCTTCCCTCCTTGTTTGCGAACGCTTTCCGTGGGGCCGCGTCAGCGGACCCGCGGGTCTAGCCCCCGAAGCCCTGCAGGAGTGTGGGTTCTCCTGCAGGGGTTAACCGCGAGAGGTCAGAGAGACGTGGCACATATGCCAACCGGCATCGGCGGTATTTCAGCCGGCTTCGGGGGTGCACGCACCGCTGACACCGTCTCGGGCGGGTGCAATTTCAAGGAGGTGTAGCCGTGCGTCAAGCCCCCGAGCCTTGGCCCGTTCGAGGCGATCGGGTAGAGCCTGACGACTTGTTTTTTAACGCGCCCTCGCCGTCCCTCCGCGGGACGGAGGGTGAGGTTTCTGCAACTCCCATCGAGCGGGTCGCGAATTGCTGATTCCTCTTCGAGCTGGTAGCGGGTGGTTCAAGTGGACGCCCATGCCCCGTTCGATAAGGGTAGGCCGCGCGGTCGGAGACACGTCCATGGAAGCGCTTGCGTGGGTTTGCTAGGTGGGGCTCGGTCCGGTTCGCTAGGGACCGAGGGCGCGGAAGCTCTCCCTCGGTGGGATCCCCCCGGCTAGGCGCCCTCGGCCGGCTCTCGAACACGACATGTGGGGCACCCTCGAGCCGACGGGCTCGAGGAACGGCTCGAATGCGCGTGCCCTCGTCGTCCCTAACTCTGCGATCTGTGGCGCCTGTTCGAACCCGTCGAGGGTCAGGCTTCGAACCTCTGATCAGTAGGGGCGTGCGGGGTGGCGCCTGGGCGGCCCCGTCTTTTCACGTTTTGCGGCCGTCGAGGGGGTACGGGCGAGCCGGCCCTCGAAGGTGCTGGTTGGTGGTACAACGCGGCATGGGAGCCTGCGGTTGCCGGCTCTACATCGAGCAGGTCCCGGGCGACCTTCTCACGCGTGTGCCTTCTCGTAGAGGGTTGACATTGTCTTGAGTCGGGGGCTCGCTCCGCTCGAGGGTTTTGCGTGGCATGGGTGCCCGCGGTCGCTCGCTCTACATCGAGCGAGGTCCGGCGACCTTCTCACGTCGATATCCCATCGAGGGTTGACGTCATCTTGAGCCAAGGGCTCGTGCCACTCGAGGGTTTTACGTGGCATGGGTGCCCGCGGTTGCTCGCTCTACATCGAGTAGGTCTGGGCGACCTTCTCACGCCGATATCCCATCGAGGGTCGCTTTTGTTTTGAGCCGAGGGTTCGCCCCGCTCGAGGGTTCTCCTTGCTTGGCAAGGGACCCGGCACTTAAGTGCCTTGCGGTCGTGGCCGCGGTTTTGCGGCGCGGGCGCGCCTTTTTAGGTGTCGCGGCCGCGCGCGCGCGCGTAGTGGGCGGCGCGGCGAGGCGGACGTGACGGCTTCGCCTCGGTTGCTGCCCGTCTTTGCCGTAATGATGACCCGCCCGCGGTGTTGTGGCCGCCGCGGTCGTGGTGGAGCCCGCTCGTCGACGCGATGGAAAGATTCCCGCAAGTTAATGCTAGTCGGGGCGTCCGCTCCGGGAGAGCTCGCCCATCGGCCTATAAAGCCGCGGGGAAGAGGGGACGGCGGTTTTTTACCTTAGCTTCTCACCGTTTTCGGTCCCCCCGCCCCTTCGCCTTCGTCTTGCTCTTGCCCCCGCGCGGGCTCGGCTCGTTAGAGCTTTTTCCTCCGCTCCTTGTCCTCCGCTTCGCTCGCCTTCGTCCTCTTCATGGTGCCGCCTCGGCCTCCCCTTAGGATCTTGGAGCCGTACGCACGGGGAGAGGTCGACGGTGACCCGGCTCGCCCCGGGCGAGCCGGTCGCCCGCCGCCGGTGGCGGCCAACGAAGACGGACGTCCGGCGGAGTGGATCGTGCCGCCGGCCGCGGACCGCGAGCCCAACCCGCCGGCGGGCTACGTGGTGAGTTTCACCCGTTACCACGAGCGGGGCTTCGCCGCGCGCGGTGAGCACCTTCATGCGGGCGATGTGCTACTACTACGGGGGTGGAGCCGCATAACTTCGCCCCCCAACGCGATCTCGCGGGCGGCCGCATTCGTGGGCGTGCGCGAAGGGTACCTGGGGATCCCAGTTAATTGGGAGCTCTGGGTACACCTTTTCCGCGCGGAGCTCATCACGCAGCCCACGACGGAGCCAAGGACCCGCCGCGCGATGCGCGCCGGCGGGATGTCGCTTGCCCTGCGGGGGCGGTTCAAGGACGTCTACATCCCCCGCACCATGACGACGAACAACGCCGGCCGGGAGCGGGGATGGTTCCTACCGCGCAACGCCGAGCCCGGCCTTCCCCCCTACACCGGCCGGGTGTTCAAGGAGAGGCGCGACTCCGGGGCTACGGGGGTGTCCACGTCTCGGCACCGAGCGCGGCGAGAGTCGGTCTTGGGCGCGCCGCAGCCGGCCGAGGAAGCACGGGCCGACCGAGATGGGCGTCCTCGCCTTCCTCCACCATCGGCGGGTCGTGCCTCTGATGGAGAGGCCGCTCTGCATCTTCGAGATGACGGAGGCGGCCAACCCCATCGACCGGCGAGGTCGCGGATGCTCCCGACGCCCCTTGAGCGGCCGTATGCGCTCACCCGGGCGCGGAGCGCCGTCGACACCCGGACGCCGCCGATGCCCGAGGGGCCGGACCCCCGTGGGACCTCGAGATGCTCCACCTCGGCCCGCCGGTGAGTCCGGCTTTTGATTTCGTATTGGTTCTTGGTCTTGCTTTCGTTTTTCGATGTGTCCTTTGCGTAGGCGGTGGAGTTCACCATCGCCAAGTCCGTTCCGCCCACCCCCGACTCCCCGCGCGCCGGGCGGGCGGCGCGGCGGCGGCGGCGCCGAGAGGAGGCGGCACGCAAGAAGGCGCGCGCGCGACGCGACGTCAAGCGCATCGCGACCGGCGGGCTGCGAGTACCGGCGGCGTGAAGAGCCGGGGCTCTCCTCCCGGGGGACCGAATGGTGCTCGTCCTCGGAGGAGGACGAAGAGGAAGAGGCCGAGGGGGAGGGCCCCTCGGACGGATGGCGCCCTCGCGCCCCGTCGCCGGAGCCGGCGCCGGTAGCGAGGGCGGCATTGCTCGGGGCGGGTGCGCCGGCTCCCGCCGCTAGGCCATCGACATCGAAGCGGCGCGCGCCGCGAGGTGCCGCGCGTGCCGCGGAGGCGCGCGCGGCGGGCGCGCCCGTGCGCGCGTCGAGCGTGCCCTGCGCGCGGGGCGAGCGTGCCCGCGCGCGCGGCGCCATCGTCGGGGGGTGCGGACGGCGGGCGTGTCCGTGCGCGGGGCGAGCGTGCCCCCGCGCGCGCGCGCGCCTTCGGGAGGTGCGGCGTCGGTCGCGCCCGCGCACGGGCGGGCGCACCCCGTGCGGACGGCCGGCGCCGTCGGGGAGGCGCTACCGCGGGGGCTGCAGCCCCGCACCGGCCTCGTCCGCGAGGCCTCGAGGAAAAGGAAACGGGCCTTTTCCTCTTCGAGGTAAGGAGCTCGTCTTTTTTCGCTTGGTTTGGTTCGTTGGTGATCAGGTGATCTAACCCTCCATTCGTGCCTGTGTAGGGTGGTGCCAACCGTTCCCCCTCTTGCACCGGCCCAAGGTGCCGAGGACGGACGCGTCGATCCCCACCCGGCGGTGTTCGTCGAGGGAGTCGCGCCGGGGACAAGCACGGCGGCGGGCACGAGCTCGCAAAGCCCCGGCCGGGGCCTCGAGGCCCCGTCCCGGCGGATCAGCCCCGCCGTCGCGCGCCCGCAGGCCGCCGGGGGCGGCGGCGCCGGTCGTCGCGGAGACACGGGCCACGACGGCGGCCGTGGTGGAGGTGGAGCGGGGCGCGTCCTACGGGGGCGCCCACGGACGCGGCGGCGCGGCCGGAGGCGGCGGCCGCGGCGCCGCGCCGCGCGCCGCGGCCGCGGTGGCGCAAGCAGAGGCGCCGGCGGAGGCGCGCGGGCGGCGGCGTCCGCCGCCCATCCCCGGCGAGAGGTGGTGGAGGTCTCGGACGACTCCCCGCCGCCTGGGTGGGATCAGTAGGCCAGCTGGCCCACGACCTCCCCCGAGCCCCAGGAGGGGGCCCTCGTGAGGCGGCACGAGGGTCACATGGTGGTGGGGGGATGAGGACACGGTGCCGAGGCCTCGTCCTCTCGCGCCGGCCGCCCCACCCCGGTGGAGGGGGCCGTCGAGGATCCCCCTGCGTTCGCCGACGCCGGGGGGGAGCGAGAGCTGCGGGGCGAGCTCCGGAGCCACGGCGCCACGCTCAACCGCGCGCTGAACGAGGCGCTGCGGGTCCATGGCGGCCCGGCCTGGCTCGTCTTCCAGGTGGGCCATGGTCGCTCGCTCTTTTTCCCTTTTCGTTTTCGTACGCTGCCTTCGAGTCTTGGCGCTTACGGGCTTCGATTCTGTGATTGCCAGGAGCTCGAGCGTCGTGCCCACGACAAGTACGACGCCTTCGACCGGGTGAACGCCGAGGTTCACCAGCTCCGGGAGCGGTGCAGCGCCTTCGACGCGCTTGCGGATGCTCTCGGGACGCGGACGGCCGGGCCGGCGTAGCGGGCGATGGCATGGTGCGACGAGCTCCGGAGGGCTCGGGACGGGGACGCCCCGCGGCGTTCGAGCCTCGAGCGGATCCGTGCGGCCCTCGTCGATCGTGACGAGGCGCGCGTGGAATGCGCGCGCGGACGCCGGCCGCCAAGCGGGAGGCGGAGGTGGCCACCGCTCGCGCCGAAGCTCGGGAGCTCCGCACGTCGCTCGAGGGGGCACGGGCGCAACACCGCCAGCCGAGGAGCGGGCGCGCGGGTTGGAGCACCGCGCCAAGGAGGCCGATGACCCGAAGGCCGCCCTCGACGCCAAGGCCGCGGCCCTCGTCACCGCCGAGGACCGCCCTCCGGCAAGAGAGCGCCGCCCGCCAAGGGGCCGAGGAGCGGCTACGGCGAGGGGCGAGGAGCCGCCCTCGTCGACGCCCGTGCGGCGCTAGAGCGGGGAGCGCGCCGCCCACGAAGTGACGCGGAAGTCGCCGGGAGGAGCGGAACGCCACGCTCTCCAAGGTCGAGGACGAGGCGCTCGTGCTCGCATCGACAACGCCAACCGGCGCGAGCAGGCGAAACCGTCCGGCGCCTCGAGCCGTCTGGTCGAGGCCGTGCGCGGGGACTTCGAGATGGAGAGGAAGCAAGTCGAAGGTGAGCCCTTGTTTGCCTCTCGCTTGTTGGCTTTTTCGTTTGGGAATTCGCATCCCCTTTTTTCGATTTCTTCTTGTCTTGTCGATCCCGAGGCTTGCGCACCGCCTTGGGGCACGCGTGCGAGCGGGCCGAGGCGCGCGAGCTTCCTACAACTCCTCCGAGCGAGAGTTGCGGGAATTGCGCGATGCGGCCCTCGAGACCCGCCTCGTCGTCGAGGAGGGGGCGAAGCCCGGGCCGGCGGCTCGGCGGCCGGCCGCCGCCCGCGCGCCCTTGGCGGCCACGTCACGGAGCGGATGCGCCGGCGTTGCGGGGCCCGGGTGTCCGAAGGCCCTCGGAGTGGTGCGATCCCACTACGAGGTTAACTTCGAGGCACGCGGCGGAAGGCTACATCGTGCCCGAGGGCGTCGAGGAAGAGGTGGCCATGGAGCGCGCGGATGCGCTCGCCGCCGACGCCGCCGGTCGCTTGCCGAGGCCTTCGAAGAATTCCTCTTCCGGACGCCGCCGATGCCGCCGCTCCTCCCGCACGAAGCGAGTTGGGCGCTAGGCCCATTTTTTGTTTACGTGTATCAGAATTCTGGCCTCGTGGCCTTCTGTAAATAAACAAGTTGTCTCGTGAACATAAACAGTTGTTGTAAATGTAGTTGTTTATTTACAACGCTTTTTGTTTCTCCTTCTTCCTGAGTAGATTCTAGTTAAGGAAGTTCGATTTTCGTAGGGGGCCCGCTGGGTTGGAGGCAAGAGAGAAGGGCCATAGCCACGCGGCGTAGGCTATCTCTGGCTCGCACGCTCCTTCCGCTGTGCCGCCTGCGCCCTGTTCGAATCGTGGCTCGAAGTTGAAGTAGAGAACAAACTTAGCGCGTGTTGTTTTGTTTTTAGCGCGAAAAAATGGGACCGTTTTTTGGGGGGAATGCCCCCCCCGCGTAGCCCCCGAGGGTAACTTGGGTTTCGGGGGAAAGCCGAGTTGCCCTTTTATTAGATTTGGAGTGTTTACATAGTTGACACCAAGCGGGGCGTTGGCCATGTGTTTTTACAACGATAAAGTACTTGGAAAAAAATCCTAGCTAAGGGTAAAAGCGACGTAGGCCGTTGGATGTTCCAAGCGTTGGTGAGCTCTTCACCGTCCTCGTTGGCCGACTTGTATGTGCCGGCTTGAGTACCTTCACCACGACGTAGGGTCCCTCCCATGGGGGCGATAGCTTGTGGCGCCCTCGGTTGTCTTGGCGCAGCCTTAGGACCAGATCCCCCTCGCTGAAATCCCGCCGACGTATCTTGCGCGCCTGATAGCGTCGTAGGGACTGTTGATACCTCGCGGAATGCATCAAGGCTACGAGGCGTGCCTCGTCCGACCGGTCCGGGCGAGTCCTCGCGGCTCGGCGGTTAGCATCCTCGTCGTAGCCTCGAACCCCGGGTGACCCGTATTCCAAGTCCGTGGGGAGGACGGCCTCCGCGCCATGTACTAGGAAGAACGGGGGTGAACCCGGTGGCTCGCTTGGGGTTGTCCTTAGGCTCCACACAACCGCTAGTAGTTCTTGGAGCCATTTTCGCCCGGCATTTGTTGAGCCGGTCAAAAATTCGGGGCTTGAGGCCCCGTAGGATCATGCCGTTGGCACGCTCCACCCGGCCGTTGGTCCGTGGGTGTGCCACGGCCGCCCAATCCACGCGGATGTGGAACTTATCACGGAACTCCAAGAACTTCCGGCCCGTGAATTGGGACCCATTGTCTGTGATGATGGAGTTTGGCACTCCAAAGCGGTAGACGATGTCGGTGAAGAACGTGACCGCTCGCTCGGCCCTTAAATTTGTGATGGGGCGCACCTCCACCCACTTGGAGAATTTGTCGATCGCAACTAGTAGGTGGGTGAAGCCCCCGGCGCCTTCCGCAGGGGCCCGACGATATCCGCCCCCCACACGGCGAACGGCCATGTGACGGGGATGGTCTGCAGGCGTGAGCGGGCGGAGTTGGATTTGCGGGCGTAGAAGCGGCACCCTTCGCAGTGCGTACAATTTCGCCGGCGTCCGCGACCGCGGTAGGCCAGTAAAAGCCTTGGCGGAACGCGTTGCCGACGAGGGTGCGGGGTGCGGCGTGGTGGCCGCGCACCCCCGCATGGATGTCCCCGCGAGGAGCTCGCGCCCCTCGGGAATGGGCACGCATCGCTGTAGGATGCCGGAGGCGGCGCGCTTGTACAGCTCGCCGTCGACGAGGGTGAACGACTTGGCCATCCCGGCGATGCGCTCGGCCGCGGCCCGGTCTTCGGGGAGTTCCCCTCGAGCGATCCGGTGTAATATATTTCTCCCGCGTCCGCCCGGACGGGGGAGCCGGCTCGGTGTCCATCGCCTCGGCCTCGTGGGAGCCGTACCCCTCGAGGAGGGAGAGCACGTACGCCTCGTTCGAGGGGTCCTCGTCCATGGGCTCCGCACCCGCCGGGCTCGAGGGAGCCCCCGAGGGTTCGTTGCGGTCGAGGGGTAGGGCTCGAAGACGACCGAGGGTTGAGCGATGTCGCGCGCGAAAACGTTCGGGGGGGACGGTGATCCGCCGGACGCGATCTTGGCGAGTTCGTCCGCCTCTTCATTGTATCGCGGGGCACATGGTTGAGCTCGATGCCGTAGAACTTGTCTTCGAGGGCCCGCACAGCCTTGCGGTAGGCCTCCATCTTGTCGTCATGGCAGCTCGCGTTCTTCATGACTTGATCGATCACGAGCCGCGAGTCCCCGCGTACGTAGAGGCGCTTGACGCCCAACTCAATGGCGATTTTGAGGCCGCAAAGCGGGGCCTCGTACTCGCCCATATTGTTGGACGCGGGGAAGTGGAGGCGCACTTGCGTAGCGCATGTGCTCCCCAAGGGGTGACGCGAAGAGCGTGCCCGCGCCTCGCTCCCGTTTTCATCACTTAGCCGTCGAAGAACGCAGAGTCCGGCCCTCTGCCCGGATTTGTGGGGGCGGCGGCTCGTGTGTCCGTCCACTCAGCGACGAAATCCGCCAGGATTTGCGATTTGATGGCCTTGCGCGGGGCGTAGGCGAGCGTTTCGCCCATCAGCTCCACGGACCACTTGGCGATCCTACCCGCGGCGTCGGGGTTGCGGATGATTTCTCCTAGCGGGAAGGAGGAAACCACCGTGACCGGGTGGGCCTCGAAGTAGTGGCGGAGTTTGCGCCGCGCAAGAACCACTGCGTACAACAGCTTCTGGACCTGTGGGTAGCGCATCTTCGTGTCCGAGAGGACCTCGCTGATGTAGTAGACAGGCCGCCGCACGGGCAGGCGTGTCCTTCCTTAGCGCGCTCCACAACGATCACGGCGCTCACCACCACGGGTGGTCGCGGCCACGTAGAGCCGCAGGGGCTCGCCGTCCGCGGCGGCGTGAGGATCGGGCGCGTGTCGGTGACGCCTTTAGCTTGTCGAGCGCGTCCCGGGCCTCGGTGGTCCAGGGAGAAGCGCTCGTGCTTCTTGAGCGAGCGGTAAAGGGGCAGCCCTTCTCGCCGAGCCGCGAGATGAAGTGGCTCAAGGCGGCAAGGCACCCCAACACTTTCCGTACCCCCTTGAGGTCCTTGATCGGACCCATCCGTTCGAGGTCCGCAACCTTTTCGGGGTTGGCCTCGATTCCTCGTTGGGAGACGATGTATCCCGGGAGCATGCCTCGCGGCACTCCAAAGACACACTTTTCGGGGTTTAACTTGACCCCATTGGCCCGTAGGCGTTGAACGCGACGCCAAGGTCGCCAACCGGGGGTCGTCCGCCTTCCCGGTCTTCACGACGATGTCGTCCACGTACGCTTCGACCGTCCGCCCGATGTGATCCCCAAAAACGTGCGCATGCAACGTTGGTATGTTGCACCCGCGTTTCTGAGGCCAAATGGCATCGTGACGTAGCGAGAACGTCCCGAACGGTGTGATGAACGAGGTCACGAGCTGGTCGGACTCTTTCATCTTAATCTGGTGGTATCCGGAATAAGCATCAAGGAAACGAGGGCCGGTTCGCACCCGGCGGTTGAGTCAACAATTTGATCAATGCGTGGCAAAGGAAAAGGAACTTTGGGACATGCTTTATTAAGACTAGTGTAGTCTACACACATCCGCCACTTCCCATTTTTCTTTTTTACAAGCACGGGGATTTGCTAGCCACGTCGGGTGGAACACTTCCTTGATGAATCCGGCCTCGAGGAGCTTCCGCGGCTCCGCCTCCGATTGCCCGTCGCCGCTCCTCGTCGAGGCGGCGCGGCCGTTCGTCGTACGGGGCCGCGAGCGTTTGGCGAGATGTCGAGGGAGTGCTCGGCGACTTCCCTCGGGATGCACGGCATGTCCGAGGGGCTCCACGCAAAGATGTCGGCGTTGGCGCGGAGGGAAGTCGACGAGCACGCGCTTCCTATTTGGGGTCGAGGGTGGAGCCGACCTTCAACGCCTTGCCCTCGAGGGCCGAAGGGTCGAGGGGGACCCCCTTGGTGCCGCTCCGCGCCTCGAAGGTGCCCTCGCGTGCTTGGCGGCGGGGTTGAGGTCCTCGTTGACCATCTTCTCCGGCGTGTTCACCGGCGCTTCGTCCACCGCTAGTGCCTCTCGCGTGCTCCACGCACTCGACGTCGCGGGTCGAACGCGTGCTCGATGGACGACCCGACGGTGATGACGCCATTTGGACCGGCATCTTCATCTTCGGGTAAGTGTAGTTGGGACCGCCATGAATTTGGCATAGCGAGGGTCGCCCAAGTATTGCGTGGTAGGCCCCTTTGAACCCTACCACCTCGAAGGTGAGGGTTTCCTTGCGGAAGTTCTTAGGGGTGCCAAACCGGCAGCGGCAGTCGATCGCCCGAGGGGCCGAACCCCGCTTGCCGGGCGCGATGCGGGTGGAACGGCTTCGTGCCGGGCCGCAACTCGGTCCAACCCGATCCCCATCAAGCGCAATGTATGCGCGAAGAGGATGTTGAGGTCGCCGCCCCGTCCATAAGGACCTTTGAGAACCGGGCGTTCCCAATGATGGGATCGACCACCGGTGGGTACCGGCCCGGTTGGGGATGCGATTCGGGTGGTCTTCCCGCTAAAGGTGATGACGTCCTCCGACCAATTGAGAAAGGCCGGAGGTGCCCTCTCCGCGGCGAGGACTTCGTGTCGCTCCTTCTTGCGCTCGCCGGGTCGACATGTCGACGGTAGGTCCCCCAAAGATGAGGAACACATTCTCGATGGCGGGAAGCCGCCGCGTCGCCCTCGCCCCCGTATTTCTTGGCCTCCGCCTCCTTCGCGGCGGCGCGGCCATAGAACTTTTTGAGCATGTCGCATTGCTCAAGGGTGTGTTGCATTGGGGTCTTGTGGTAGGGACATGGCTTCTTCAAAGCATGTCGTCGAACACTCCCGGGCCTCGAGGGGCCGGGCGGGGGCCCCGTCGAGCCGGTCGACAGCCGAGAGCCTCGGCGTTACCGCCGTCGCGCCCTTGCTCGCGCGCCGCGGCGCGGCTTCTTCCCCTTGTTGCCCCGCTTGTCGTTGCGGTGCGGCCCCTTTGACTTGCCGCCCTCCGCGGGCACGTCCTCGTGGCGCTTGCCTTTTTGCCGTCGAAGATCGCCCCTACGGCCTCCTCCCCGAGGCGAAGCTAGTGGCGATATCGAACAGCTCGTTGGAGTCCACGGGCGGGCTGCGTCCTAGCTCCCGCACGAGATCCCGCACGTGGTGCCCTCGAGGAAGGCGTGCACGATTTCGGATCGCGCCACACCGGGGAGCTCCGTGCGCCGCTTGGAGAAGCGCCGTATGAAGTCCCGTAGCGACTCGCCGGGATTCTCGCGTGCGGGGAGCGCGAGGTCCCAAGAGTTCCCCGTGGCGCACGTATGTGCCCCGGAAGTTGCCCACGAACGTGTGGACTAGGTCGTCCCGCCATGGCTTTGGCGGCGGGCAAGTGCTCGAGCCATGTCCGGGCCGCATCGCCCGGATGTAAGGGCGAGGCTGCGGATGATGACCTCGTCGTTAGTGGCCCCCGCCCACCGGCAAGCCAAGCGGTAGTCGTTGAGCCGTACACGGGGATCCGTCTCCCCGTTGTACTTGACTATCGTCGAGGGTTGGCGGAAGCGTTGGGGGAACGCCGCCGCTCGGATCTCCCGCCGAATACGCAGGTGCCGGGGGCTCCGGCGTCGGGGAGCGGTCCTCGCCGCCGCCGTAGCGCCCACCCCGTCGAGGGTGGTAGCCTCTTGCCGCTCGTGCGTCCGCCTTGCCGGTGCGCCGGGCGTTGATGACGTTGCGAGCGTCGCCATCTAGTGCCCCGCGCGCGTCGAGGAGTCGCTCCTTGGCCGACGTGCGCCCTTGCTCGGTGGGTTGCCCCACTTGTGCCCCCCGCGTGCACCGAGGGTTCGCCTCCCGGTGCGGCTTCGTCGGCACGGGCATCCCCCCGCCGGCGGATGCGTGAGGCCGAGCTCTCGGCCCGCCGGACGGCCGCTTGCTCGATGAGGGTTTGCACCTCGCGGTGCATG
Source organism: Cenchrus americanus (assembly GCA_947561735.1). Classification (NCBI taxonomy): domain Eukaryota; kingdom Viridiplantae; phylum Streptophyta; class Magnoliopsida; order Poales; family Poaceae; genus Cenchrus; species Cenchrus americanus. Next base: position 82,828,722 of record OX387239.1, on the reverse strand, counting down.
TCTCGAGCCTCGGGGGTCGAGGGTGTCGGCATAGCCCGCGTCGCGCGCCGCGGCGCCGAAGAGCTTCGGCTCGCCCGCGGGGGTACGTCCGCGTTTCCGGTGTTGGGCACGGCGTTGATGTGGTCGCGGACCGTCGGCGCCCGGCTCCCTCGCGCGTTCGCCGCGCGCGTGCCTCCCCGCCATTGAGGCGCGGAGCAACCGCACCGTTCGGTACTCTTCCGCCGGCTTGGCCTCGAGCTCGCGGGCTTGGGCCACCGTGCGTCGACGCCGCCCCCAACAGAGCGCTTGGCCCCGCGGCCGGGCGCGCGGCGATCCCCGGGGGGGGCAGGTGTGATCTCCCCGTCTCCGGCGCCCACCGCGCGGCGGCGTTGGCCGGTCGTTGGTGATGACGGCGCAACACTCCCGCGTGGGGTCGTAGCTCCGTGCCGGAGTCGTCGGAGCAGCCCGAACCGCAGTCCGCGGCGTCGAGGAAGCGCCGGAACGCAACTGGGTCGGGAACGCCGGAGAAGTCCCACTCCGCGTAACCGTGGCGGTTGGCGGGTGGCATCGTGTCGACGGAGCCCAGGGATGACTCGTCTGCTGCTGAGGTGCCAGGGTCTCTGGCAACGAAGACGTGGCGGCCGGGCGGAACCCTGCGCATTGTCGTGTTCACGTTGGCGTTATGGGCCGTCGTGGCGCCACGCGCCCCAATGGGGATGCGCGGTCCGAGATCGGCGCGCGCTGTCCCCACGGGGCGGTGGCGGTCGTTGTGGTCCGCACACCGCGCCGGGCGGCGGCACGCCCGCCCGCCGCCGCTCGGACCGCGCCCGACGCGAGCGCCGCCCGCAGCGACGGTGGCGCCGCGGCGCCGACGGACCCGCGGCATCCGTGCCTGCGGGCGCCTGCGCCGGAGTCGTGCGTGCGGCAGGGGTCTGAGCAGACCTGGCCTGACGCCGCGCGCGGAGTTCCTCACGGTTAGTGAGGCGCATGAGATAGCCGTTCCCCGTGGCCTGAAAGTTCAGGTCCCCAAAGCGGATTTCGAACCCGGCCGGGAGGGGGTCCGAGCTACCCATGCAGTAGCGTGTAGCACGATACTCGGTGCGAATCACCATGGAGGGAGTTGGTGAAATGACCTTAGGCGCTCGTTTGCCCCACGGTGGGCGCCAACTGTCGGTGCGGAATATGGTCCCGACACTAACCAGTAGATAGCGCCTAGGTCTATCCCTCAATGGTCGATGCTAAGCAACAAGTGACACAGAGATTTTATCCTGGTTTCCGCCGAGGGGCCGTACGTCCAGCAGAGGCGTGCTCGGGGCACTATATTACTTAGCACCGGGGGTGCTTGTAGTGGGGCAAATACAAGCAAGGCGGGAGAGGAAGCGTGGCCTCCAAGTCCCTGGAAGGGTGGCTGAAGATGTGGTGGGAGAATGAGAAGTGTACGCGTGGTGTGCGGAGTGTTCTCTGTTGTCCGTCTCGTTCGTCTCCCCCCGCGGCTGGGGGCTCGCCTCCCCTTTTATAGGCCAAGGGGGGGCGGCGAGTTACCCGCACGCCGCGCCGTCCGGCCTACGTGGGGGTGCACGTCGTACTACGCTGTAGAGTGGGCGGCCGTCCGGACGATCTTCGCGGCCGATCCGGCCATGACGGCCTACTTCGTACCCGAACGGTGGCGGTTCGAGGGTAGGATGGCGGCAGCTCGGTGGTGGCGTCCTCCGTAGGCGTCGAGGGGAGGTGTTGATGATGGCCGGTACGGGGCACGGGGAGCGGGCGACCCGGCGTTCCTTCCCAATGCGCTTCACGGTAGTGGAGTGGTTGCTACGGCGCCGGCGTGCGCACCGCACGCGCGGGTACGGCGGCCACGCCGTCTCGGTGGCCGGGATGGCGGTCCACCGGCCTAGCGCCTCCACCCTAACCCCCGTAAGGTCACGGGAAAGTGAAATCGAGGGTGCGCCCCGGCCCCCCTTCGAGGGTCGGGCGCGTTAGCCGCGTACGCGTAGTGGGCGCGCGGTGTCACGGGACCGACACCGGCCGTACCGCACGGTCCCTTCCCCACGGGGGCGGGGATGGGCGCCTCCCCGGGGAGTTGGTGCGGCGGCACGGGGCGCGAGCCCCGGCGCATGATGGCGCGCGTCCCGCGGCGTCGGGGCGTTAAATGCCCGTGTACGGGGCCGGCGCACGCGTGCGGGCGCGCCGTGAGCGTGGCGGGCCCCCGCCGAGGGCGGGACGGACCCTCGAGCGAGACGCGACCCGCTCGAGGGGGGGGGGGAGGAGACCTCGAGCGGGTGCGGGACCACTCGAGGGAGGGGATTTGTTCCTCGAACGGGGCGGAGCCCGCCCGAGGGAGTGCGCCCTCGAGCGAGGCGGAGCCTCGCTCGAGGGGATTTCTAAGAGGGTCGTCTTGGTGGGCCGTCGGAGTCCCGCGGCGTGGGCCGTGTCCCGCATGGTTAGTCACCCGCATGGTTAGGCTTAGCGCATTTCGGCGCCGGGGATTTGAGTGAGGGTTTCCCCCGTTGTTTGGGGGGTCCCCTAGGGCGGTCCCCGACAAAGCTCTACGCCGCCTTCGCCAAGTACCACAACGACGTTCAAGAGTTGCAGGCGAAGGGCGACGACTTGGTGCGGAAGAATAAGGGCCTCCGCAACAAGAACAAAGGTACGCCGCTGAACTGGTCGGGTACTTGTTGGAGGTCGAGAAGTCCTTGACCCGCTGTGCTGCTGTCGTGTTGCAGAGCTTGAGGGCCAGGTGGAGCAGCTGAAGGCCTCGGAGACGAGCATGAAGAATCTCTTCTACCGGGATCAAGAAGCCCGCCAGGTACTCGAGCTCGACTACAAAGAACTCGCCTTCGAGTGAGAGAAGCATATGGAGCTTCGGATTGCTTCTGACAGGGATCTCGTCAACTACTACAAATCCTTGCAGAAGTTGAACGAAGACTGCGAGGCATTGCGGGCCCAGTTGAAGGAGTTGGAGGAAGCCGCACTGCCGATCGCAAGGCTCCTGGTGCCGCACCGGGGCGGCCCCAAGATTGCTCCTCCGGTGGATCGCCTCAAGGAAGCTCCGAGCCGGCCGGCCGCCTACGTGAAGCACATGGCCGGGTCGATCCCAAGACAAGTCTTGGCCTTCATGAAGTCGTACTTCCCGAAGGCCCCGTGGAGGTAGTCGCCGGTAGGGTAGCCGCCAAGCGCTCCGATGAGCGATATGCGAGCCGCCGGAGCGAGATGGCTCCCCATCGCGGAGCAGGTAGCCGACAAGCTTAATCTCCAGTAGCCCTGTAACAGATAGCTAGTAGCCATGGTTGTACAGGAAAACAATTGTAATGAATTGTTTAAGTAAGAATGAAAGAAATTTTCCAGCAATGAGTACTCGTAGTTGCGATCTCAGAGTGCGGAGCCCCTATCGTGGAGTGGATGCGAGTAGTAGTACTCGGCGTTGGTAGTCCCGTTGTAGGGAGTAGACAGTAAAGAAGTTGATGAACGATCAAACTATATTACTGAAGAAGTACACCTGGGTGGCCAGGGCCGTAGTTACAAGTAGTCGCTTGGACCCGCAGGGCCGCTTACAGCTGAGTAACGCTGGAGTGGGTAGCCGCTTGCAGCAGTTGATCCGTAGGTAGCTGTGTAGGCTGGATCGTAGATCCGTAGGTAGCCGTGCAGGCTGGATCTTGGAGTGTGGTCTCTTGGTAGACCGCTGCTAGAGTCCTTGACGCTCGTCGCAGCCCAGGATCCGTAGATAGCCGCGCGGGCTGGATCCTGGAGAGGAGTAGTCCGGAGGCCCGGAGCACGGGACCGGAGGCCGCTTACGACGGAGGGGTGTTGATGTAGTCGCGTAGACTTGAACCCCAGAGTAGTCGTGTAGACTAGACGTAGAATCGACAGAGTTGGTCGACGTTCCACGAGTTGTTGATGTCTTCGCCTTCAAGTGTTTGGAGGCGGTAGGAGCCCGGCCCGGTCACCTTTGCGACGGTGAAGGGACCTTCCCAGGGGGAACTGAGCTTGTGAAGTCCTTCCGTGTTCTGGATACGGCGGAGGACGAGATCTCCAACGTTGAAAGAGCATTCCTTGACGTTGCGATCATGGTAGCGTCGGATACCTTCTAGGTACCTTCTTGCCGGACGAGGGCGGCGCGGCCGAGCTTCTTCGAGGCTATCGATGTCAACTCGTCGCGTTGTCTTACGAGACGCCTTCGTCGTAGTGCTCCACCGCCGGCGAGTTCCATATGACATCGGTAGGGAGGATTGCTTCGGAGGCCGTAGACCGAGAAGTAGGGGGGGATTGCCCCGTTGGCTTGGATGGCCGAGTCCGTAGCCCCCGAGTGCGTTGGGTAGTTCCTTGATCCACTTGCCCCCTTTGGAGTTAGCGGCGTCGTGTAGCCGCTTCTTGAGAGCGTCGAGCACCATCCCATTGGCGCGCTCGACTTGTCCGTTGGCCCGTGGATGGGCAGGCGAGACGTATCGGACGTCGATCCCTCTCGTTCTCGCGGTACTCCCGCAAGCCGGTGGTTGTTGAAATTGGAGCCCGGTGTCCGTGATGATGCGGTGGGGTAGTCCGTAGCGGTGTACGAGTTCATCCGGAAGTCGAGTACTCGTCGGCCTTGTGGCATGTGACCGGCTTGACCTCGATCCACTTGGTGAACTTGTCGATGGCCACCGATGCTACTGTTGAAACCACCTGGCGCAGTTGGCAGTGGCCCAATCATGTCGAGCCCCCAGTAGGAAAAGGGCCAGGTTGGCGGTATGGTGACTAGCATGTAGGCTGGGACGTGTTGCTGCTTGGCGAAGTACTGACATCCTTGGCACCGTCTGACGAGTTCTTCGGCGTCGCCCAAAGCTGTGGGCCAGTAGAAAGCTCGCCGGAAGGCCTTGCTGACCAGCGTACGTGAGGACGCATGGTTGCCGCAGACTCCTTTGTGGATCTCCTCCAAGATGTCCTTGCCTTCTTCACGAGGGACGCACTTCATGAGTACTCCAGAAGAGGCGCCCCGCTTGTAAAGCTTGTCTCCGACGAGGACGTAAGACTTGGCGCGGCGGACGAGTTGCTCGGCCGCGTTCTTGTCGGAGGGGACCTTCTGCTCGCTGAGGTAGTCGATGAAGGGTTGCCTCCAGTCCACGTCGATCATCATGACCTCCTGCCCAGCTGGTGGATGGGCTGGGACAGTGGTCGGTGGCGCCGGCTCCGGGATGGATGGCGCGTGAAGCTCGTGGACGAAGACACCCGCTGGCACTTGAGCGCGGGTGGATCCAAGCTTCAAGAGGACGTCCGCTGCAACGTTGTTGTCGCGAACGATGTGATGGAACTTGAGACCATAGAATTTGTTCTCGAGCTTGCGGATTTCTAGGCGATAGGCGTCCATGTTCTCCTTGTTGCGGTCCCGGGACTTGTTGACTTGGTTGATGACCACCGTGGAGTCGCCGTAGACTAGCGGCCGCTTGATTCCCGGTGAAGCCGCGAGGCGGAGCCCGTGTAGGAGGGCTTCGTACTCGGCTTCATTGTTTGAGACCTTCCGGAAGATGCGGGACGTACTTGAGTTGTTCGCCCGTTGGAGAGATCGGGGAGTACCCCCGCACCTGCGCCCTCGAGGTTGAGTGAGCCGTCGAAGTACATCACCCAATGCTGCGGTCGCACGGTGGGAGTAGGTAGCCGGTTCTCCCGCCACTCCGCCATGAAGTCTACTAGTGCCTGCGACTTCATGGTTGTGCGTGGCTTGAAGTCGATAGTGAGGGCGCCGAGCTCGACGGCCCACTTGGAGATTCTTCGGTAGCATCTTGGTTCCGCGAGGATGTCGCCAAGCGGGTAGTCGGTGACGACGGAGACCGAGTACTTCGCCGGAAGTAGTGTCGTAGCTTCCGCGAGGTGATGAGTAGAGCGTACGGGAGCTTCGCACGGGCGATAGCGGGCCTTGGACTCTGATAGAACCTCGCTGACGAAGTAGACTGGACGCTGGACCGGGTAGGCATGGCCGTCTTCCTGCCGCTCGACAATGATGGCAGTACTGACCACGTGAGTAGTCGCAGCGAGGTAGAGCAACAGCTGCTCTCCCTTGCAAGGAGCCGTGAGGACCGGTGGCTTTGACAGGAAGTCCTTGAGCTGGGCAAGGGCTTGATCCGCCTCCGGAGTCCACACGAACTTCTCCTGGTGCTTGAGTAGTTTGAAGAAGGGTAGGCCCCGCTCTCCAAGCTTCGAGATAAATCTGTTCAGTGCCGCCATGCATCCTGTCAGCTTCTTGGACGTCTTTGATGCTCGTGGGAGCTTGCATGCTGGTGATGGCGGAGATCTTCTCGGGGTTGGCTTCGATGCCGCGCTGGCTGATGATGAAGCCGAGTAGTTTGCCCGAAGGTACGCCAAAGACGCACTTGTTCGGGTTGAGCTTCCAGCGGTACTCGCGCAATGATGCGAAAGTCTCTTTAAGATCGTCGATGAGGGTACTGGAGTCTCTGGTCTTGACGACCACGTCATCCACATAGGCCTCGACGTTCTTGTTGAGTTGCCTCTTGAGGCGAGGCCCGGATAGCTCGGCGGGTAGGTAGCGCCGGCGTTCTTTAACCCGAAGGACATGGTCGTGTAGCGACGCGCCAAACGGGGTGATGAACGTGGTCTTCTCCTGGTCTTCTTCCTTGATCGCGATGCGGTGGTACCGGAGTAGCGGTCGAGGAAGCGAGAGCGAGGTCGCGGCCCGCCGTGGAGTCGATGACTCGATCAATCCGCGGCAACCCGAAGGGGTCCTTGGGGCGGTGCTTGTTGAGATCGGTGTAGTCGACGCACATCCTCCACTCGTTCGAGTTCTTCTTGCGGACGAGGACGGGATTGGCGATCCACTCGGGATGGAAGACTTCTCGATGAAGCTAACAACGAGTAGTTTGGCGAGTTCCTTCTTGATGGCGTCCCGTCGTCATCGGCAAAGCGTCGGAGGTGTTGTCGCTTGGGGGTGGCCTTAGGATTGACGTTGAGGCGGTGCTCGATCGGCTCCCCCGGGCACTCCGGCATGTCCGTCGGCTTCCACGCGAAGATGTCGCGGTTAGCCCGAAGGAAGCCGATGAGCGTGTCTTCCTATTTGGGGTCGAGGCCTGCCCCGATGGTGGTGGTCTTCTTCGGGATCGCTCTGTTCCAAGGTCGATCGCCTTGACGAGTACCTCCTCAGGTGGCTGAGGCTTGTTGGCACTATCAGACTTCTCTGGGATGTCGAGTTCACTTGTAGCAAGCTTCTTCGACGCAGCGTAGACCTCCATCATCGCGTTGGGCACTTGATTTGTGGTGGCGATCTCCACGGCTTCTGTGTCGCAGTCGTGGGAGATCTTGAGGTCCCCTTGGAGGGACAGTACACCGGCTGGGCTTGGCATCTTGAGTACCAAGTAGGTGTAGTGGGGCACCGCCATGAACTTGGTGATGGCCGGTCTGCCGAGGATGGCGTGGTAGGAGGTCTCGAAGTCCGCGACCTCGAACTTGATGTACTCGGTACGGTAGTTGTCCCGAGTTGCCCCGAAGGTAGCGGCGGGACCACCGAGCCCGGTGGAATAGCCGCGTTGCCGGGGACGATGCCGTAGAAGGGCATGCTGCTCTTGGTGAGCATGGGAGTGATGTCGAGCTTCATTTTCTTCAAGGTCTTGGTGAAGAGGACGTTGAGCCCGCTTCCACCGTCGATGAGGACCTTGTTGAGTTTGGAGCCCGCCACCGTTGGCTTCAGGACGAGGGGGAACCGTCTTGGTTCAGAGAAGCTGGTCCATTGATCCGCGCGGGAGAAGGTGATGGGTACCTCCGACCACCTGAGAGGAGTCGGGACTGCTGGCTCAATGGACATCACTTCACGACGGGTAGCCTTCTGCTCCCGTCTGCTGGGCAATCCGCCGAAGAGGATGTTGACGGTCTTCTCAGGCTCCTAGAAGTCGTTGTTGTCGTCGTCCTTCTTCTTGCCCTTTTGATCATGAGGGTGCGGTGGCTCCGGCGTCTCCTTGAGTGCGTGCCTGAGCTGGTAGCACTGTTCGGTGGTGCGGTTGCCGTTTGGATGCCACGGGCACTTCTCCTTCAGCAAGTCTTTGAAACCGCCAGAGTTCTTCTTTGAGTTCCCTTTCGCAGGGCGCTGGATAGCCGCGACAGTGTTGTCTGGCTTGCGCTTGCGGTTGCGACCCGAGTAGTAGTAGTAGTAGTAGTAGTAGTAGTAGTAGTAGTAGTAGTTGTTGTTGTTGTTGTTGTTGGTTGTTGTTGTTGTTGTTGTTGTTGTTGCGCCCTGGTTTGCGCTGCCGCCGCTGCCGCCGCCCTGGTTCTGTTTAGTCTTGCCCCGGATGGCGTCGTACTTGGCGTTGGCCTTGTCTTCTTCATCCACCCAGGACGTGATCATGTCCTTGAGGTGGGGGATGGACCTGGGGCGGCGACGACCGAAGTCTTCGAAAGTGCGGCGGTGGTAGAGGCCGTCTTGGAAGAGGTCGATGACCTCCTTGTCAGTGACGTCGACGACGGTGGCGCGCTTGTCGAAAAAGCGGCGCATGTACTTGCGGAGGGTCTCGCCTTGTTCCTGCTTGATCATGGCCAGGTCCATGCGAGTACCCGATCGGCCCATGGTGCCCGCGAAGTTGCTTGTGAACTACTCCTTCGGTGGTCCCACTTGTCGATCGAGTGCTTGTCCAGCGACTCGAGCCAAGTGAGTGGTGCTTGGTCCAGACAGAAGGGGAAGTAGAGGCACTTGGTGTCGCTGTCGCCGCCAGCATTCTCGATGGAGAGGGCGTAGCACCTGAGCCACTGGATGGGATCCTGCTTCGCATCATACTTGGTGATCCCCAAAGGTTTGAATTTGTCGGGGAGGAGCAAGTTGCGAAGTCGAGGTGAGAAAGCGGGGAAGCCGTCGCCCTCAGCGACAGTGGTCGACTTCTTCCGCCGCAGCTCCTCAATCTTCTGGCGAGCGTCGTACCCGCCATGTGAGGCACCGGAGGCATGGCTGTTTGCGTGGCCTCGGCCGCTGCGGCTGCCGCCGCCTCCGGCCCTCCTGTTAGCCCCGTGGTTGGAGCTGCCGCCGTCGCTGCCGCCGCCGTCGGGATCGTTAACGCCACCACCGGCCGGAGCGTGGTGGGGAACAACTTCTCGGTTGCTGTGGTCGCGTAGTGAAGGTCCGCCAGCGTTGGAGCGACGGCGGTTTGGCTCGGCTGGAAGCTCAGCTCGAGTACGGTTGGGACCGTTGTTGGCGCTGCGACTTGTGGCTTCGTTGTCGCGGTGTTTTGCTGGGGGAGGCTGGTTGACTCTGTTGTCGACCCGCATGAAGTAGGCTTCTTCAGCGAGCTTGGCGATGACCTCTCCGGCACGTATTCCCTGAGCCTGGCGTGCGATCGCTGTGATCGACATGAGGCACTGCTCGGGGGTAGTGTGTACTCTGCTCTCGACCGCTTCAAGAGCTTCCGCAAGGTTGCGGACGGGAAAGTTGTCACGGAGGCGTCGACGACGTTCGTTGCGCTTCCGGTTGCGTTCACGTCGAGCGTCTCTGTCCGCCGGAGTCTCGTTCGGTGGAGCATCGCGAGAGAGCTCGTCGGAGGAGTTGTCCTCCGGTACTTGTCCCGAGCCGTGCACGAAGGCCACGGGGTGTCGCCGGCGGCCATGAAGACTTGGCGATCGGGGGTGCCAAGGGCCGGACTCGAGAGGGTGCCACCTCGGTCGGTGTGTTCGAGTCGGCCGGGCTAGCGGTGTTCCCTCTGGAACGGTAGCGAGTCGATGTAGGCGACATAGTGTGAGTCTCCCCTTATCGGGTCATCGGGCTTGCGGTCTGGCCAGTAGACGTATCTTCCAGCCGGTGTGGATGTTATAACCAGCCCGGAGGGCGGCCCCCGACAAGGGAAGCTCGGTGGAGTTGTCCTCGGACTCGGGCTCCTCGGGGGTCCGACCCGAAGTCGAACTCGTAGTCGGGTTCGAGTAGAACTCGGAGAGAGGGCTAGAGTCGGAACGTGATCGGGGATGGCGTCGGAGTCCGAGCCGTACTCGGGTACGGGCTCCTTGCCGGCCCGGCGCGGGGAGGTGGGAGTCCCCGTGCGGGCCCGGCCGAGGATGCGGGGGCCGCGCGCGGAGCGCTCGCGAGGTGAAGGGATCGCCTGCGATGGCTGAGCAACCGGCTCGCATGCGCTGGCCCATGGCGACGTCGAGTTCATGTTGGGGACGGGCTCGAAGTCAGCGTGGTGGTTGAAGAGCGAAAATTCGCCGAATTTGCCGGCGAGTTCGCTTGTGACGACTTCAGAAAGCGTCACGAAGCCTGTCTTCGGGTTGGGCTGCATGGTCAGGCGGCGCTGGAAGGAGCCCGCGCCATCGGCGGTGCGGACCCGGGCGCCGAACACGAAGGTGTCGCCGCGGTTGAAGGCGACGGTTGGCTTGAAGCGAGACGGGGAGCCGTCGAGTTCGCCATGTGATCTCGGGCGAGAGCCCCTACCGGCGCGCCGGTGTCGGTGTTTTAGACCGGCAATCTACTAAGGGGAGTACCCGAAGTAGATGAATGTGACTCGCCGAGATCGGTAACTCGAAGGAAGAGACACGTGGCACACAATTTAGAAAGGTTTGGGCCGCGAGGTGCGTAATACCCTACGTCCGTATGCTTTGCGTAGCTCTGGATTGACTGGGCACGATTACAAGATGGTGCAATAGTGCGCCGTGAGTTGTAGGGGATTGGATGAGGTGATCCTGAGATCGGTCCCTGCCTCGCCTTATATAGTCCGGGAGGAAGGGTTACAAGTCGGAGTAGGGAGAGAGTACTAGTCGAGTACATCTAGGAGTCCTCTATACAGTGCGGAACATGTGCAGCTCCCTAACCGAGTACTACTCCTATGTAGTCCTTGTGCTCCACGCCTTCAGGTGCCGTGTAGCGCAAGCCGGGTAGTCCCAGGGGCCCACCAAGTAGTCGGTCCTGGTACCCACCGAGGTAGTGGGCCCAGGGAGGTCCATACGACAGATTCCCCTCCCAAATCCGTGAGTAAAAGTGCTCGATTTCAGGGGTTTCTTGAGTTCTTGGGTTGGAAGTGCTTTCGGCAGGATTTCTTCGATTCCTCCTTTTTGGACGAGTTTTGGTGGGATTAAACTTGGCTATGGACTCCTCATAAGGTGTTCCTGATATCCCCAAAGTCTTGTTCAAGTCCGTGGAGTGATTCGGGAGATCGAGTTTTGGATTTGGGGGAGTTGACCCGCGGGTGCTGTTCATCCCGAGCTGCCCAGGCTACACCGGTCTGACTGGTGCGAGCCCTTGTGGGATTTTGCTCGGGTGAACGTCTTGGTGTGTTTGTTGTTGTCTCGTGTTGCTGCTGTTTCGAGTTTGGGTCTGTTTGGTGGTCGGTTGGCCTGTTTGGTGCCTTGGGGGCTTTCAGGCTGTCATCGGTCCGACCGGTGTGTCTCCCGGTCGACCGGTGTAGAGCCACTTAGTGGAAGTTGCTCGGTTTCACCGGCGGGGACCGGTCGGACCGGTGGTGCTCATCGGTTTGACCGGTGTGGGTCCTGTAGACTCGAGGTTTGGTTTTTCCTTTGCGTTTCTCGGGCCGAAAGGTGGTGTGTTGGTTCCTAGGTCTAGTGGCACTCCAGTGGCTACGTGGGCTTGACCAACCTAGGTAGTGAGTCGGAGACGTGTGTTGGAAGCCGTGTTCATCTTGTTGGAGTTTCGATCTCCTTCGAGAAGAGTTTTTATCGGCTCCCATTCACTCCCCCCTCTGCGGTTCGCCATATCGGTCCTTCAAGTGGTATCAGAGCCGGTTCGGGTCTTTGTTGACTCTAACCGGTCTAAGATCCAAGGATGGCGTACCAGGAACGGGGTTCGGGTCCTCCACACTTCGATGGCAAGAACTACCGGATGTGGAGCAAGCGGATGGGTGCGTTCCTCCGCGTAAAGGGTCGGCTTCTTTGGGATGTCACGGTGGACACGGGCTATGTCCGGCCGATCGATTTCCTTGCTCCGGGGTCGAGGGACGGATTCGACGCCAACAATAAGGCGGTTGACTACTTGTTTCGTGCTTTGTGTCGGCCGAGTTCGATCGGGTGCACACCGAGCACTTGGCTTGTAGGATTTGGGCGGTGTTGAAGGAGGCTCATGTTGGGAACGCCCGGGTTCGAGCACGGATGTATGCGACCTACCGGAGAGAGTACGAGAACTTCACTCATCTCCCGGTGAGTCCATCGATGCCTTGTTTCGAGAGGTTCACGGTGGTTGTGAACAACATGAGGGCCAATGTGGACGTGCTCCCGTACGATGATCATGATAGAGCGGTCAAGCTCTTACACTCTTTGGATCCTACGATATGGGGCGAAAAGTTCGAGGCCATAGTCGAGTCGGAGAGGTATGATACTCGACGGTGAACGAGCCGTTCTCGAAGCTCAAGTCGGCCGAGGTGGATAGGGGCATGACCGCCAAGCTCGAGGGACCGAGCGATTCCCATAGTCTTGCCCTCATTGGTGGTTCCAAAGGAAAGACTAACTCTAACCCATCCACTAGGATGTTCTCGTTTTCCTCTTTGATGTCTATGCCGGATGAGGAGTTTGATGACCTTGGAGAGGACGAGCGGCGGCGCTATTGACGAGGCGGTTCGAGAGGCCGCACGAGAACCGCGTGAACATGAGGAGGAACACGAGGACTTGCTTCCGGTGCGGCAAGCGGGACACTTCGTCGCCGACCGCCCGGAGAAGGTCGAGAACAAGGACGGCTACAAGCATAAGCCGAGGATGAACGATGGCAAGTACCGTTCGAGGCGCGACCACAAGAGCAAGCACAAGAACAAGTACAAGGACGAGCGACGATCGAGGAAGAAGGAGAGCCGAGGCAAGGCCCGAGCGATGGTTGGAGCGAGCAACGTCGACTCCGGTTCCGTGTACTCCACCTCGAGCTCGAGCGGCCGGTGAAGATGAGGGTGATCGTCGCAAGAACAAGAAGTCGTCCAAGAACCCGAGCGGGCCGGGCCGCTTCGCGAGAGATGGCTTCTCGCACCATGGTGGCGAGCTCCGGCAGCAAGAAGAGCACACGGAGCGACTCGGACTGCGAGTCCGACGACGAGGTGCGTGATGAACTTCCCTTCTTGCGCCAGGAGAATGAGAGGCTTGGCTCTTTGCTTGATAACCGTGATGACATGCTTAGAGAGGCCAAGAAAATGAGGAAAGAGCTTAGGGCTTCACTCGAGGATGCTAGGACTAGAGTGGGTGAGCTAGAGACACGGGTGCTTGATAGCAAGCTTGAGATTGATTCGCTTAAGGCTAGCCCTGTTGTTTCGATGAGAATGATTGTCTTTGGGATTGCTCCATATTGAATGATTGTCTTGATTGCTCCATATTCCTTGCGATCTGGCTTTGTTTAAGGAGAAGCATGCCTCCAAGTGTGAGGAACTAGATGTGTTTAGGGTTGAAGTGGGCGAGCTTAAGTCTAGACTGCTTTGCTAGGTGCTTGCACTTCTTGCCCCGTTTTGCATGCTAAGATTGATGAGATGCATGCTTACACTAGTTCGCTCGAGGCTAAATTGAAGAACCCATGCCTACATCTTGCTCTACCGTGAAATGCATGCATTGAAAAATTTGGAGCTTGCACATTATGTTGATCGTTTGCAGGATGAGAATGATGATTTGAGGAAGTTGATGGGTTGGTTGTCCGGTCATGAGCCTCAGTTGAGGATGATGATCGAGGCCTTTAAAAGGCAAGATGGTGAGGGGCTTGGGGCAAACAAGGTTGGTGAGGGAAGTGGAGAGAATATCCCGGAGCCACCAAAAACCCACCACAAAAATGATTTCCCTCCAAAACCTAACCATCTAAGAAACCGACTAGACACAACCCCAGCTCCACCCGTGTTTCCTACACCCACAAATGACCTACAAAAGCCTATCAAGTTTGTGAGCACTTCGGGGAAGTGTTCTTTGGGAAGGAGAGTGAGAAGGCAAGTGGTGAGAAACCGGTGGAGGATTTGAGTGGAGAGAAACCGAGTGAGCGCCACATCCCAAGCCTAAGCCTAAGCTTGTGAGGTTCCATTGTGGCTATTGTGGGAGAGATGGCCATAAGGAGGAGTTTTGCTTCAAGAGGAAGCGTGAGGAGAGAATGGAGAAGGAGTGGGCTAACAAGGACAAGTACCACCCTTCCGATGGTGTACTTGAGCCTCGTATGCAGATGCCCAGGGGCAAGGCGAGTGTGAGGACAGTTCGGGCTTGGGGAGAGCGGAAGGCTGTTGGAGGCGCTGCTGCCCAGGTCACACCGGTCAGACCGGTGTGGGGCACCGGTCAGACCGGTGCAGGCCTGGACAGACAGCTGTTCGGGTTTCGAGCTCGTACAGGTGCGAGGGTTGTTTCTGGTGGTCGTGGTTCTGGTGGTTGGGCTGGAAAGGGTGCAGGTGGTCAGTTTGCTAGGCGTTCCCTTCCTCGTGCTCAATACAAGGATCGGAGGAGTCGTGGCTTTGAGTTGGAGAGGATGGACGTTCCACGGGCTTTCTTGCGTGGATTTGGTCCTCCTCCAGGCAGAGAGGGGTGGTTCCCTCAGGGTGGTTACCGTGGTGGTGTTCGTGGAGGTAGCTTTGGTAGGAGAGATGCTTTGGTTGGTGCTAACCCCACTTTCGAGCAAATGGCTCGGCACTGGTTTTCCTCCTTTGGTACTAACCCCAGTGCTGAGTCGTTTGTTCGCTCACGTGCTTCTTTTTGAATTTCAGGTGGGAGACTTGAAGAACATTTGGTTGATTGACTCCGGTTGCTCGAGGCATATGACCGGAGACAGTGGATGGTTCTCAAGTCTCGTCCCGGTGGTGACGAAGAGGTACATCACTTTTGGGGACAATGGGCGTGGGCGTGTGCTTTCAGAAGGTGAGATAAAAGTGAGTGACAAGATCACTCTGAGGCGTGTTGCTCTTGTTCAATCGCTGGGGTATAATTTGCTTTTTGTGTCCCAGTTGTTGGATGAGGGCTTTGAGGTGTTGTTTCGGCCAGGGTGGTTCTCGGATTGTGGACTCTCGAGGGGACCTTGTACGTATGGTCGTTCCCGAGGGTCAGGTGTTTCGTGCTGATTTTTCTCAGTCTTCGGGTGTGGAGCGTTGTTTCTTGGCTGGTTCTTCGAGTGAGTTGTGGAAGTGGCATAGGAAGTTGGGTCACTTGAGCTTTGACCTTTTGTCTCGCTTGAGTAAACTCAATTTGGTCCGAGGATTGCCACGGTTGAGGCTTGAGAAAGAGTTGGTTTGTGCTCCGTGTAGGCATGCCAAGATGGTAGCCTCTTCTCACCCGCCTCTCACCGATGTGATGAGTGAGCGTCCATGCGAGCTGCTCCATATGGACCTTGTTGGCCCAGCTCGTGTGCGATCGCGGGTGGGAAGTGGTATGTCCTTGTTGTGGTGGACGACTATTCTCGGTATGCGTGGGTGTTCTTTCTGGAGGATAAGGGGGAGACGTTTGGTTTTGTTCGAGATCTAGTCTTGAGGTTGAGGAACGAGAGGCACGGAGATGCCATACGAGCTATCCGTAGTGATAATGGTTCGGAATTCAGGAACTCTCGTTTTGAAACCTTTTGCCATGACTTGGGTCTTGAGCACCAGTTTTCGAGTCCGTATACGCCTCCCCAGAATGGTGTTGTGGAAAGGAAGAACAGGACCTTGTGCGAGATGGCTCGGACGATGCTTGATGAGCATAGGACTCCGAGGAGGTATTGGGGGCTGAGGCGGTGAATACCGCGTGCTATGTGTCGAACAGGATATACCTCAGAGTGCACAAGAAGAAGACATGCTATGAGCTGATGCATGGTCGCACACCCAAGGTGAGTCACTTTCATGTCTTTGGTTGCAAGTGTTTCATTCGAAGAAAGGCGAGGAAGTTGGATAAGTTTGAGGCTAGGTCCGTCGATGGCATTTTCTTTGGTTATGCATCTCATTCTAGAGCATATCGTGTGCTCAATCTTGAAACTAACCAAATCGTGGAGACTTGCGAGGTAACCTTCGACGAGACAGAGCCACGTAGTCGGCTTGTCTTTGAGTGTGCGGGTGATGATGAGCTTGGCGAAGAGATCTTTCGGGGAGGAGGAGCATGAACATGGTGATGATGAAGATGGCGGTGTGGTGCCCCCGGCTGAACATGTACCCACTACTTCGACTACGATGATGGATGGACCCTCTGCTACACCTACGACGACAAATCAAGAACGAGGAGAAGCTGATGTTGAGGGGGAGGTAGCTTCGAGGCGAGAACCTCCCCGGCGAGTTCAAGTGGATCACCCAGCTTCGAGGATCATCGGCGACATGAATGAACGCACTACACGGTCGAGGTTTCAGAACAATTCCCATTTTGCTCATGCTGCGTTTGTTGCTTCTTTTGAGCCCAAAGACATTGGACACGCACTATCTGATCACAATTGGGTTAACTCGATGCATGAGGAGTTGGAGAACTTTGAAAGGAATCAGGTGTGGGAGTTGGTTGACCCTCCCTCAGGGTGTAAGCCGATTGGTACAAAGTCGGTGTGGAAAAACAAAGAGGGAGAGAAAGGTGAGGTTGTGAGGAACAAGTCGAGACTTGTTGCTCAAGGGTTCAGTCAAAAGGAGGGGATCGACTACGAGGAGACCTTTGCTCCCGTAGCCCGTTTGGAGGCGATTAGGATCCTTCTAGCCTTTTCCGTGGCTAAAGGGTTCAAGTTGCACCAAATGGATGTGAAGAGTGCTTTCCGAATGGTGTGCTGGAGGAAGAAGTGTATGTGAGGCGACCTCCGGGGTTTGAGGGCGAGAAGTACCCCCACGGGTGTACAAGTTGAGGAAGGCGCCGTATGGGTTGAAGCGGGCGCCTAGAGCTTGGTATGGCGAGGTTGAGGGGGTTCTTGTTTAAGAGAGGTTTTGAGATGGGGAAGGTCGATCGGACCTTGTTTTTGCGAGGCGGGGCGGGAGATATCCCGATTGTGCGGGTGTACGTGGATGATATTGTCTTTGGTGGCTCGTCTAACTCTCTTGTTGCAAGGTTTGCAGATGATATGAGCAGGGAGTTTGAGATGAGCATGATGGGTGAGTTGCAGTTCTTCCTCGGTCTACAAATTAAGCAACCAAAGGAAGGAACATTTGTGCACCAGGCTAAGTACACCAAGGACATTGTGAGGAAGTTTAAGATGGAGGACTCCAAGGCTATGACAACGCCGATGAGTACAACTACAGCTCTTGATGCGGACGAGGAAGGTGAACACGTGGACCAGAAGGAGTACCGAAGCATGATCGGGTCACTCCTCTACTTGACGGCGACGAGGCCGGACATACAGTTCTCGGTGTGTACGTGCGCTCGTTTTCAAGCGTCTCCGAGGACTTCGCATCGGCAAGCGGTGAAGAGAATTTTCGGGTACTTGCGTCACACTCCCGACTTCGGCCTTTGGTACTCCGCGTCCTCTTCTTTGGCGCTTCATGGTTTTTCAGACGCGGATTTTGCCGGGTGTCGGTTGGATAGGAAGTCCACTTCTGGGACTTGCCAGTTTTTGGGTTCTTCTTTGGTGTCTTGGTCTTCCCGCAAGCAGTCGAGTGTTGCTCAATCCACGACCGAGGCCGAGTATGTTGCCGCTGCAAGTTGTTGCTCTCAGCTCCTTTGGATCACCTACACCATGAGTGACTTTGGTGAGGAGTATACTGTTAACACCAAAATTTGGTAGGGAGTCGACTTGTGGGCCCGGCTCGGTGAAGAGTCCGTTTGGAGGAAGGAAAGGATTTTTCAGATGTATTCGGCAAAGAAATCTGCGGTTGGCTATCTGCTCCCGTTCGGCAAAGGAACAGTTGAGCTGATTTTGCGGGATTGGATGGTGACGTGGCTCAGGCAGGAAGGACGAATGGATGGATAGGCGATCAAGCTTAGAGATATTTAGGCAACGAATCCATTCGAGATTGTACTTGGCAGGGTATAAATATGAGCCCTGAATGTATGTAATACACACAATCATTCTTCAATACAAACCGGCCATACGCCAAACCCTAGAGTCCTTTTGTCGTGTCGTCGAGTTCTTCGAGAGGGTTTATCGATCCGTCGACCTCCGTGAGTACCGGCAACCTTGTATCATGTCTAGTATCATGCGGTGGATTTAGATCTGATGCAAGTAGTCTTGTTACCATGCTTCGTGTCATGCGGTAGATTCAAGCTTGGTTCAAGAGGGTTTCTTGTTAGGTCATGAGCCACGCGGTAGGCTAAGATCTAGCTCGAAGCTAGTTATTGGCTCTATTGGATTTTGGCAAGATCCAATAGATTCATTAAGTTACCCAGTGTTGCTTTGAGTTTTTGCTTTATGTTTAAATTCATGTAACACCCCTTTTGCCCAATCTAGATGGGTTTGGATCAGCTTTATCCCTTTCGAAATCCTTGTACGAGTAGATTTCGTGTTTTAACGCGTGGATCTTGTGCTTTACGATAGCCGAAACCGAATCGATCTAGATTGTTACATGTTGCGGGTTCAAGCTTGCCAATGTTGGTATAAATCTTGAAAGAACCGAGTATCATGCGGTAGATGCAGGTTTTTGGATTGCTTTAGAGCTAGTCATCCGGTGGATTAGATTTCAAATCAATCTGATAGATTTATTCACGTGGTAATGTTCGTTCCTTCTTCATGGATCCCGAATCGGTACTGTTTAGCCGTATTCGGTTATGTTTCTTCACGAGTAGAACACGTGCGTAATTCATGCTTTAAATAACGCGTGCTTTTATCTTTTCATATTTAGATTGTATCATGCGGTGGATAGATCTATTTGTGGAAAGTGGTACGATTTTCATGCAAGTTGTATCATGCGGTGGATAGATTTGCGTGGTGTCGTACCCGACGGGTTTTGAAGTACCTAGACATGCGGTAGACTAGTGCTTTGGATCTATGCATGCTTATTTATTACATGTTCACGTTTGCGTTTTACTTTATCCATTTATTCAATGTTAATTATCATGGGATCGATCATGGCTTTGTGCATGTGTACCTTTACTCAAACAAAGATCGATCGCTGTTATGCTTACGTCATCCATTCGGCAATGTTATTTTTCCTTTTATAAACTCCCGATTGGTTTCAGTTTGCTGGTAGATAGCTTTCTATAGCTATATGTCATCTCATCCGGTTTCCTAGCCACAAATATGGAAGCGTCGGTACCGCCCAGCAAGTTCCAAGCTTTGGTATCTAACTGCTTTCCCTTTTGTTAATTTTCAGGAAAAATTGACTGGCACGTCTCGTGACTCTTCGCGCGTGTGAAGCCAGCTTGTTCGTCTTGCTGTGTGCTTGGCGCTAGGTGCACTTTTTGCGTCAACACACTTTTTGGCACGCCCAGTGGGACACAGCCGAAAGGATCAAGATGCCTGAAATCGCGGACATCATGGATGTCAACATTGAGGATCTCTCTCCTGAACGAGCGAGCGGCTCCGGGACGTCGTGAACCAATTCCAGCAGAAGTGTCTGCTATCCTTCAAGAAGAACAGAAGTGGCGTCCCCTACCTGAAGAATGACATGCCCAGGATATTGTTGCCAGGGGAGAGCGACGCCACGACTCAGCAGGAGAGAGAGGAATGCCTGCAAGCGTTCCGGGATGCTGCAGATCTCGTTTTGAGCAAGCACCACAAAGCTTTTCTTGGTGCATTCCAGCAAATGATGGTGGCTGTCTTTGGCCCGGGCATGGAGCAGGCATTCAGTAAGGCACCCGTCCAAGGGGGCACCGTGGAGCTGGGCGAATCAAGCTCTCAACCACCACTACGGAGCCAGCCAATTCAGCCTCCTCCTCAGAGCGCTGGAAGTCAAGCTTTCCAGCCTCCTCCGCGGTGCCGGGGGGTCGGCCGGTTCGGCCCCCACTACGAGGCCTCGGGGAGGGCAGCCAATCCAGCCACCATCGCAGGGCAGCACGGGTCAGCCTGTGCAGCAGCCGAATCCGTACCAGCCCACGTACGGAGACCTAGCGTTTGGCTCACCTGGGGCCCCGTTCGCTTCCGGCCGCAGGATTGCTCCAGTAAGCAACTGGCTACAGAGAAATCTCTACAGCGGAGGCTACCACGAAGTGGGGAACTACGGTTCCATAGACGCTTTCCCGCATCCAGGTTATGCGCCAGCTGCAGGCGCGCAGGAGGACGACGCCCTGGCGCGGAAGATGGCCGAGTTGATGCAAAATCAGTTCGGCCTAAAGCCAAAAATGCAGGGACCTGCCTACAAGCCGCCGTTCCCAAAGTGGTACTTCAACGTGCTCCTCCCGCCAAGGGTGAAACCTCCAACGGAGTTCACGAAATTTTCCGGGCAAGACGATACAAGCACGGTGGAGCACATCGCTCGTTACCTGATGCAGCTCGGAGAATGTTCGGCTGAGGAAGCATTCAGGGTCAGATACTTCCCCGCGTCACTGACGGGCCCAGCATTTCAGTGGTTCTCGTCCTTGCCCCCTGAGTCAGTTAGCAGATGGACGGACCTGGAACGAAAGTTCCACGCGCACTATTTCAGCGGCAGTTCAGAGAATAAGCTGATCGACCTTGCCACCCTGAAGCAAAGGCACAGCGAGACGCCATTGGAATTTCTCAGGAGATTCAGGGAGGTCAAAGGCATGTGCTTTTCACTCAACTTGCCAGATGACCAGTTGGCTGATATGGCCGTCGCCGGGATGCTGCCGGCCGTACGTGAGAAGCTGTTTGGTATGGAGTTTGAGAACTTGGGCCAGCTGTCTCAAAAACTGTCGTTGATGAGCAACCAGGCGTACGGCTTCAAGAAGGATGCCAGGTTTGGCAAGCAGCATGATGTGGCGGACATCTACAACCAGTTCTTAGACAAGGCCGATCTGATCGAGGATTCTGATGATGAACTGGATGTGGCCACAGCCGAAATCATGTGGGGGAAAGAGCCTTTAACGATGAATCAGCGCTGGGTCAAACAAACCAAGGGCACCTACGATTTTGATATCACGAAGGCTGACAAGCTATTTGAGCTCCTAGTGAAGGAAGGCCGAATCAGACTGCCGGAAGGGCACTCCATGCTTCGGCCCGATGGAGTCAAGGCGAAACGTTACTGCGGCTTCCACGACAGGGATTCGCACTCCATCAACGATTGCAGGGTCTTCAGGATGAGGATCCAGAAAGCCATCCAGGAGGGGCACCTCAGATTTGACAACAAGATGAAACTGGATGGTCACCCCTTCCCTCAGAACATGGTGGGCTTCTCTGTTAACATGGTGACGACTGAGGAGAAGGGAAAGGTCAAAGTCTTGACCTCAGCCCGGGGCTAGACGAGAATGGAACGGTGGACCGGAGCGCCAAGTAACCCTGGAACAGGTGCATGGTGAAGCCCCCCGCATTCTCAAGAGCCACATCGAAATCGGGGAGTCATCCGAGCCAAGCCCGGGGGTGACCACGCGCATCCTCCTCAACAAGTGGCAGCGCAGATGGAAAAAGAGCGTTACCAGAAGCGCAGATACGAGGAGGAGAAGCGCGAGCTGAAGAAGAGGCACACAAAAGGGACCGGAGCAATACACGCGCGAGCAGAGCGCGCGCACTGGGGATGTGCGTTCTTCAGGCACTGTTGGAACGAGGGTTTGAAGCTGCCCACGTTGAGGAAGTGTCCTGAATGCAGCGACAAATATTTTGAGTACGGGCGGGAGACCGCCAATCGCCGATCCGTCCATGAGAGAATTGGGAGGATACACCCTAACGAGGATCGGCGCCAAAAAATTGAAGTCATTGATCACCCCAGGAAGCGGCAAGCTGATCTAAGGTGGGCTGATCAAGAGGAGGACGAGGACGAGCACATCTGGCAGAAGGGGCAATGGTGCCCTCCCGGCCTAAGGAGAAGTCAGAAGAGACGGGTTCAGCGCTTGAGGAACCGCGAGCTGAGGCAGGCTGGAGTCCAAACAAGGCAGGTGTGGCGTCCAAAAGATCAGCTTTAAGGGTCAAAGCGTTCGTGAAGGATCGGATGGCGACTAGAGAGGGGGGAGTGAATAGGAGCCGGTAAAAATTCTTCCAAAAGAACCCGGCCTATACCCTAGTCAAGCCCCGTCACACACGAGCGATGGATCGAATCACACACCAATCGCCAAGACCACGAGGTTATGGATCAACCTCTAGTCCTAGGAACGATTCCTTGAAGCACACGCGGAAGCACTAGAAAGGGAAGAAAGGAATCGAAACAAACAACGATCGCTCACGCTCTCCCGGCGGATCGTCCGCCTGGCAAGTGCGGACCGTCCGCGATGAACCGAGCGGACCGTCCGACCTGCTACCGCGGACCGTCCGCACCGACGCCGCGGACCGTCCGGCCCTCTCCGCGGACCGTCCGTTAAACACACACGGAGAACACCGAAGCGACCCGAGAAAAACGGACCGTCCGCCAAGCCCGGCGGACCGTCCGCGCCACCCACGGACCGTCCGCTACTCGAGCGCGGACCGTCCGCAAACTGGCTGCAACCAAAACCAAAAGCCAAACCGGATCGAAAACAAAGGCGCGCAAGAACACGACGAACACGCGACGAACCCTAGCCTCGCGGACTGTCCGCCAGCACCCCGCGGACGGTCCGCCAGGTGCGGACAGAGCAGAAACAGCCCGACCCCGAAAGTCAACTCCCCCAAATCATCATCGGATTTCCCAAACGGTTGAAGCTATGGAGACAAGGGTTTGGGGACTTGAAAAGCGTCACACAAGGATGCTATAACCCAAAAATCTTGCCTCCTAACTCCCTAAATCACCGGGAATCGCGAATCCTTTGAGCACCACCAAAAGCTAGACCACCGAACGAAAACTCACGAATCGAAGTGGTTTCCCGCGTTTGAGGGCACAAGATCAAGCACAAAGATGCACAAGACATCTATCCATGTTTCCCTCAAAGAAATCCGGGGAGAAACCCACTCAAATCCGCGGAATCACACCGGGAACAAAGGCACGAAAACAAGCACGAAAAGCCACGAAAAACAACCCCGAATCTTCTATACAAACCAGGAAAGATTCACAAGGTCTAGCATGCCGCCCTAGCATCCATCCCTCTCAACAAATCTCTCATGAAGCTCTCATGCTAGCCTAGAGAAAATGGAAGAAAAATAGCTACGAAAATGAGAAAGAGGAGGGAGGAAATGAAACCCTAAGTCGCGGAGCCAGAGAGCCATCCACACACACTCATGGCTTATATATCAGGTCCCGCCGGAGTGGTAAAAGACTCGACTACCCCTAACTAAACTGCTGGTGATACAACCCACGTAGGGGCATTTAGGTAATGTTTGTGGGTCTTGCCATCGGACGGCCACGCCTTTGCCGCACCCCCGCGTCCTCGCGACGCAAGCCATGCGATCCCGCCGCGTGTCCTCCACCTCGAAGCTTCCCGACACGCCGGATCCCGTCTCCGTCGTGTTGGGCCCTCGGACTTGGTTTTGAGGCCCAAACCAAGAAACCGTCCGCCGATGGTTTTGTGGGCAAACCACCAAACCCCGCGTGCTCGGTCCGGCCTCCCGCCAAACCGGTTGACTCGACCGCCACCGTGCACCGCTCGTCCGTCCATGACTTCATCTTGCTCGTGTCGCCACCATGTGGCCCGCACCCGATCCCGCCGTCCACCGGTCCCTCGAACCGAGCCTACTTGTCTCTCCATCTCCCGGAGGCCCCTCAAGGCCGAAGACCTTTCGCGCCCGTTCTTCACCGCAACAACACGAACTAGGCCGCGGCCACACCTGCGCACTAAGCCAAGAGTCAGTCCAACACCCGTTGTCAATCACTCATCACTGAGGAGCGGTCATCCATCGACCACCGGGACGCTCCTGGTCCTCAATCTCCCCCTTGATGAGTGCATTGACAACACACAACGCGAAATGAAATTCAGAGAAAAGGAGAAAGAAAGAAGAAAGAAAACAAGGAAGCTCAACTCATGACCAAAACCAAAGAAAGGCGAAGAAAGGTCACAAGCCAAGCAAAGCACAAACTCGACACCGACAACAACGGCAAGAAAGCTCCCCCTGAACAAATGCAAGCTCCCCCTGAACATGTGAATGCAAATTTCCAAATTTCAGCTCACCTCTTCTGAATTTTCATTAAGCTCACCTCTTCTCCCCCTTGTTGGCAATGTATGAATCAAGGTGAAAATGCAAAAATGCAAAAGCAAAGCATATAAACATCTACATGAGCTTCTCAAATAGGCCAAATCTAGTGTCAAAGGCTAAAAATGAGACAAAGATCACATATATGAATCATAGCATAGTCAAAGCATTGCCACAAGTAATATATGAAAATACAAGCATGTGACAAAGCAAAATTTTCAGATTTAAGCAGTTTTACCAAAAGAAGGCTCGCTTCACATGTAAAAGCCTATCCATGTCACACTTGAGCCACAAACATGCATACCATTCAAAGATCATACAAGGATATCAAATTCTCGGCAAAAGATCATGGCAAACACACATAAAGCAAAGAATGTCATGTCAAAGCTCATGAGCCATGTGTCCACTTCGGGGAGACTTCTCCACTGGTGAACATCATGCAACATGTTTAGCACCCATATGTGAAAGATAATACATTTTAAGCATAGACATGATGGATGGAGCATTTTTCAAGCATTCACACTTCTTTTCAAGATTAGTTCATTTTATGGTACATGAAGTGCCTTTGCGGCAAAAAGAAGCTTATGCTCCCCCATGAATGCAACATAGGCTAAACATTCACAATGATATTCGGCCTTTGGCCCAAATGCAAGAACAAGGCATCCAAGCACAATCTAAGCATGAAAAGCACATTTAGACCAAACTGTGACATGGATACACAACTACACACGAGTGGAGCATATTTCATCAAAAATTAGTCAAGTTTAGCATTTATTTCAAAAGGGGCTATCTCACCACACATATATCTCAAATATTCCAAGAGCATAGCCTCACATCACCATTTCTCCACACATGTAACCAAGATCTCACAAATAGCCAAAGAGACTCAAATATGGCATATGAAAGAAGCTCATCATCCTAGAATGCAATATGATACAAATGCAACATGATATATGACAAGATGGCTATCCTACCATGGTTTGTATATCAAGCAAAGCATGTATATACATCAAAGTAAAACATAGTATGATACATATGGAACAAAAGGAAATCTCCCAAGAATCAACTAGAAAGGGCAACAAACCCCAAGTTCCCCCCGCAAGCGCACAAATGTAGCTTGGTCGAGAGGCTTTATGAAAATGTCTGCAAGCTGATCTTGGGTAGGGACATGGCTCAACACAATGGTTCCTTTCTCCACATTGTCCCTCAAGAAATGATACCTCACGTCTATATGTTTGGTTCTGGAGTGAAGCACTGGGTTTTTGGCTACGCTTATGGCACCGGTGCTATCACAAAGAAGTGGGATGCGGGTGCACTCCTCACCAAAGTCTCTCAAAGTGTATGAAATCCACAACGGTCGGGGAACAACAACTCGCGGCGGCAACATACTCCGCCTCGGTGGTAGACCGAGCTACACTAGGCGCTTGCGGGAAGACCATGAGACCAACGAAGACCCAAGAAACGCGGCAAGTACCGAAGTAGACTTCCTCTCGACTCGACAACCGGCAAAATCCGCATCGGAAAAACCATGAAGGGAAAGAGTCAAGGAGGAAGAATACCAAAGGCCAAGACCGAGGGGCGACCGTAGGTACCGAAAATCCTCTTGACGGCTTTGTCGATGTGATGTCCTTGGCGAAGCTCGAAAACGAGCGCACGGGACACACGCCGAACCGTATGTCCGGCCTCGTCGCCGTCAAGTAGAGGAGGGAGCCGATCATGCTCCTTTATTCCCGCCGGTCCACCGGTTCTCCGTCCACATCCGCATCCAAAGTGGCCGTGCTCCCCATGGGAGTCGACATCGGCTTCACATCTTGCATCCGGAACTTCCTCGCATGTCTTTTGTGTACTTGGTCTGGTGCACAAATGTACCGTCCTTCACTTGCTTGATCTGCAGCCCGAGAAAATACTGCAACTCGCCCATCATGCTCATCTCGAACTCCCTGCTCATCTCATCTCGACCGTGTAGTGCGTTCGTCGATGTTCCCAATGATCTTCGACAGGGGATGCACTTCTTGAATCCGCCGGGGAGCCTCACGCCTCGAGACTACCTCCCCCTCAACTTCAGCTTCTCTCGCCTGGTCTTCTTGTTGCACCGTCGTTGTCCATGAAGTAGACGGTCCATGCTCCATAGTGGTCGTAGGGGAAGTAGTGGGTACACACTCAGCTTCAGGCGCATTGTTCTCCCCATCATCATCTCCAGCTTCATCCTTCTCCTCTTCAAAGAGGTCCTCGGCCATCTCCTCGTCACCTGCACATTCAAAGCCAAGAGAGGTACATGGCATTGTCTCGTCGAAGGTTACCTCGCAAGTCTCCATGATTTTGTTAGTCTCAAGGTTAAGCACCCTATAGGCTCTAGAATGGTTAGCATATCCAAAGAAAATACCATCACTAGACCTAGCCTCAAACTTGTCGAGTTTTCCCTTCTTAAGAATAAAGCACTTGCACCAAAGACTCGAAAATGACTCACCTTGGGTGCCCGACCATGCATAAGCTCATAACGAGGTCTTCTTCTTGAAAGCTCGTAATAAAATCCGTTGGAAACATGACAAGCCGTATTGACCGCCTCGGCCCAATACCTCCTAGGAGTCCCGTGCTCATCGAGCATCGTCCTAGCCATCTCACAAAGAGTCCGATTTTTCCTTTCCACGACTCCATTTTGAGGGGGCACATAAGGGGTCGAATAGCGATGTTCAAGACCTAGATCACGACAAAAGGCATCAAAACGAGAGTTCTTGAACTCGGAGCCATTATCACTCGCGGATAGCTCGAATAGCATTCCCATGCCTCTCGTTCTTCAACCTCACGATCGGATCTCGAACAAAACCAAATGTCTCACTCTTATCCTCCAAGAAGAACACCCGGGCATAGCGAGAGTAATCGTCCACCACAACAAGGACATACCACTTCCCACCCACCGAGCGAACTCGAGCTGGCCCAACAAGATCCATATGCAACGGCTACGTCGGACGCTCGGTCATGACATCGGTCGGGGGTGGATGGGGAGTGGCTACCATCTTACCATGCCTACAAGGAGCACAAACCAAATCCTTCTCAAGCTTCAACCTCGGCAATCCTCGGACAAGGTCAAGACCACTCAAGCGGGGAAATCAAATCAAAGCTCAAGTGTCCCAACCGCCTATGCCATTTCCATAAATCGAGAAGAAGGACCGGCCATCAAACGGCGAGCGAGGACCCAAAGAACGAGAGAAATCGCCACGAAAATCGACCCTCGGGGATGATAATACGGACAAGATCACCTCGAGAATCAAGCAAACGAGACTCGCCGGACTTGAAACACACCTCAAAACCCTCATCAAGCAACCGAGAAACCGAAAGCAAATTGAAACCCAAAGACTTCACAAGAGCCACTATCTTCAACGTTACCTTGTCACTCACATGCACAACACCCTCCGACAAGCACCCTTCCTCGTCCATTATCCCCAAATGTGATGTCTTGCTTTTCCTTCAACGGGGTGAGGGCCGGAGAACCACTTCTTATCTCCGGTCATGTGTCGAGAACACCCGAGTCGATCAACCAAATGTTCTCCAAGCCTCCCGCCCGTAGTCGGAAACAAGAACGAGAGTGAGCTAGCGACTCGACACGGGGTTAGCACAAAGAAAGTTAAACCGGTGTCGAGCCATCCGCTCAAAAGAGGGGTTAGCAAACATCATTCCCTTGCCACCAAACTTCCCATGTCCCATGGGAGGAGTACGAGCACCACGAGGGGGAAAGCGTGGTCCGTAGCTCCTCCGGAACCCAAAGCTGCGATCATCTCCCCTAAACCCGTACCGAGGACGAGTAGGAGGACGTCCGACAAAACCACCACGAGCCCGACCAAACCTCTCACCAAAGCACGCACACCATCCCTCTCTCCGACAAACCTCTCACCACCACCTCTCCGTGGGATCCTCGCCAACACTCCTCACACTTCCCACACCCCATGGAAGTGGCACTCTAGGCTCGGGAATACCGCGAGGCCGGAGATACCGTCCCGGTTTGCTTGCTCCCTAGCAAGCCTCTCATCCCTCTTCCTCTTGTAGCAAAACTCGCAAGATGCCTCTCCTTGCCACAATACTCCCACCGAAGGGGATGGGTTTTGGTTTTGGCTAGGCTTCTCTTTAGGCTTCTCACCCTTCTCACCCACAAACTTAACCGGTTTCGGAAATCATTTGTCTTAGGTGGGAATTTGGGTGGATCTTGGGTTGTGTCAAGCTTGTTGCAAAGGTGGTTAGGCTTTGGTGTGAAAGAGTTCTTGGGTGCTTTTGGAAGCGGGACTTGGATCTCTCCGATCACGTCAAACTCGGGGTTAGACTCAACACACTTCTCATACACACTCTCCCCACTGTTCTCTCCCACTTTCTCACCCAACTTCTCAAAACCCAAACCACGACCATCAGCTCTCTTGAACTCCTCAATCATGATTTTCAATTGAGGTTCCGCGCCGTACAACCAACCCAACACCTTCCTCAAATAGTCATTCTCCTCATAGATGACATCCAAACGGGAAGTAAGTTCAAGATTGCGCAAAGTGACTTCATCACGGCTAGTGTATGCATTGACAGCGAGGAGATTTCAAGGATGCTTCCAAAGAACTAATGGTAGAACGAGCATCAACAAGCTTAGCATGCATAGTAGGACATGACTTGCAAGCACCAAGCAAAGTAGGTCTAGCCTTAAGCTCATCATACTCAGTCCTAAGAGCATCTAGTTTAGCCAAAGTAGAAGCATTCTTCTCATTAAGCAGTTTGATCTCATTCAACCATGCATCACATTCAACACATTCAACATCATCGGGGAGTAGTAGGAGCAAGTTTCAAAGAGTCATTCTCAAGTTTCAATTCAAGCAATTTGGACTCTAACTCTCCTACTTTCTCACTAGCATTCTCAAGTTGTGCCCTAAGATCTTTCCTCATCTTTTTGGCATCTCTAAGCACACTATCACGGTTATCAAGCAAGCCATTCAACCTAGCAATCTCGGCAAGCAAAGAGTCGGGGTCACGGTTTACCTCATCCTCCGAGTTGGAGTCGTTGTCTTCCTTCTCGCTCTTCTTCGTTGCTTGAGCTATGGGCCATGCCACAAAAGCCCTCAAGCGCCACACGGCTCGGCCCGCCGAGGTTCCGCTTGCACTCTTCTTGTCCTTGCGCCTCCCGGCGTCTTCATCTTCGGCCGCTTGAGCTTGATCGCTCCTCGCTTGAGCTTGAGTCGACGTCACTCGCACCGGCCACCATCACTCTTGCCTTGTTCTTCTTGTAGCCGCTCTTGCTCGGTCGCCGCTTGTCCTTGTCCTTGCTCTTGGACTTGTTGAAGTGCTTGCCCTTGGAGGAGTACTTGTCTTCACGCCTCGGGTGCGCCTTGTACTCGTTCACTTTGTACTTGCTCTCCTCCGCTTCGGGCACTCGGCGATGAAGTGGCCACGCTTGCCACACTTGTAGCACGTCCCCGAGCTCCGCCTTGCATTCCTCCGACTCTCGTGTAGTCGTTCAAACCTTCTTGAGAGCAAGGCCGGCTCCTCCTCGCCCGAGACATCAAACTCCTCATCTGAAATGGACATGAGAGAAGACAAGGAAAACTGTCGACAGGAAGGGTTAGATTTGCCCTTTGATCCGCCCACAAGAGCAAGACTATGGTCAGTCGAGCCCTCATGCTTGGATTGCAACTTCCTGTCAACCTCAGCCGACTTGAGCTTAGAAAAGAGGTCATCCAACTCAATAGTCAAGTAATGCCTAGACTCCTTGATGGCCTCAACCTTAGCACCCCAAACATTTGGGTCCAAGACATGCAAGAGCTTCAAAGCCTGATCATGCTCGGTGTACGGAAAATCCTCAACATTAGCCTTCATGTTGTTCACGATGGCGGTGAACCTCTGAAACATCGCATCAATGTCCTCACCGGGAAGAGGAGTGAAATTCTCATATTGCATCCGGTAAGAGACAAAAAGGCGAGCCTTCACATGGTTATCACCACCGTGAGCAACCAACAACTTTTCCCAAATTTGCCAAGCAAGATTCAAATGGCGAACACGCTCAAACTACGGATCACACAAGCTCCGGACCAAGTGATCAACGGCTTTTGCATTAGCCTCATACTTGGCCTTAGCACCGGCATCGGTCACCATAAGAGTATGGATGTTGACCGGAATAGCATAGGTCTTGTCAAGCACAATGAAATCCAACAGCTTCCCACGAAGAAAGATCATCATACGAGCCGCCCACTTGTGGTAACCCTTGCCATCGAAGTGCGGCGGACCGCCCCGCTCAACGTACGCCATCTTAGGATTCGAGACTTGTCAAAGTTGCAAAGAATCCGGCACCAAGCTTTGATACCAATTGAAGGATCAGATGGCGACTAGAGAGGGGGGAGTGAATAGGAGCCGGTAAAAATTCTTCCAAAAGAACCCGGCCTATACCCTAGTCAAGCCCGGTCACACACGAGCGATGGATCGAATCACACACCAATCGCCAAGACCACGAGGTTATGGATCAACCTCTAGTCCTAGGAACAATTCCTTGAAGCACACGCGGAAGCACTAGAAAGGGAAGAAAGGAATCGAAACAAACAGACTCGCTCACGGCTCTGGCGGAGCGTCCGGCCGGCGGTGCGGACCGTCCGCGATGAACCGAGCGGACCGTCCGACCTCTGCTACCGCGGACCGTCCGCGCCGACGTCGCGGACCGTCCGGCCCTCTCCGCGGACCGTCCGTTAAACACACACGGGGACACCGAAGCGACCCGAGAAAAACGGACCGTCCGCCAAGCCCGGGGCGGACCGTCCGCGCCACCCACGGACCGTCCGCTACTCGAGCGCGGACCGTCCGCAAACTGGCTGCAACCAAAACCAAAAGCCAAACCGGATCGAAAACAAAGGTGTGCAAGAACACGACGAACACGTGACGAACCCTAGCCTTGCGGACCGTCCGCCGGCACCCCGCGGACGGTCCGCCGGGTGCGGACGAGCGAGAAAGGCGACCCGACCCCGAAAGTCAACTCCCCCAAATCATCATCGGATTTCCCAAACGGTTGAAGCTATGGAGACAAGGGTTTGGGGACTTGAAAAGCGTCACACAAGGATGCTATAACCCAAAAATCTTGCCTCCTAACTCCCTAAATCACCGGGAATCGCGAATCCTTTGAGCACCACCAAAAGCTAGACCACCGAACGAAAACTCACGAATCGAAGTGGTTTCCGGCGTTTGAGGGCACAAGATCAAGCACAAAGATGCACAAGACATCTATCCATGTTTCCCTCAAAGAAATCCGGGGAGAAACCCACTCAAATCCGCGGAATCACACCGGGAACAAAGGCACGAAAACAAGCACGAAAAGCCACGAAAAACAACCCCGAATCTTCTATACAAACCAGGAAAGATTCACAAGGTCTAGCATGCCGCCCTAGCATCCATCCCTCTCAACAAATCTCTCATGAAGCTCTCATGCTAGCCTAGAGAAAATGGAAGAAAAATAGCTACGAAAATGAGAAAGAGGAGGGAGGAAATGAAACCCTAAGTCGCGGAGCGAGAGAGCCATCCACACACACTCATGGCTTATATATCAGGTCCCGCCGGAGTGGTAAATGACTCGACTACCCCTAACTAAACTACTGGCGATACAACCCACGTAGGGGCATTTAGGTAATGTTTGTGGGTCTTGCCATCGGACGGCCACGCCTTTGCCGCACCCCGCGTCCTCGCGACGCAAGCCATGCGATCCCGCCGCGTGTCCTCCACCTCGAAGCTTCCCGACACGCCGGATCCCGTCTCCGTCGTGTTGGGCCCTCGGACTTGGTTTTGAGGCCCAAACCAAGAAACCATCCGTCGATGGTTTTGTGGGCAAACCACCAAACCCCGCGTGCTCGGTCCGGCCTCCCGCCAAACCACTTGACTTGACCGCCACCGTGCACCGGCTCGTCCGTCCATGACTTCATCTTGCTCGTGTCGCCACCATGTGGCCCGCACCCGGCCCCCGCCGTCCACCGGGTCCCTCGAACCGAGCCTACTTGTCTCTCCATCTCCCGGAGGTCCCTCAAGGCCGAAGACCTTTTGCGCCCGTTCTTCACCCGCAACAACACGAACTAGGCCGCGGCCACACCGCGCACTAAGCCAAGAGTCGGTCCAACACCCGTTGTCAATCACTCATCAACGAGGAGCGGTCATCCATCGACCACGCGGGACGCTCCTGGTCCTCGGTTCGGCTCCAACATGCATGGTATATTTTCTCGCCGAACGAATTCATGGCTCCCGCTAATCGGGTCGTGCGGAGGAGGAGGGCGTCCCTAAATGATGAGCGAGATCGAGGGGATGATGGCGCGGATGGTGCTAGCCAAGCGAGGCCATCTTCGACAAACCGGCCAAAAATCGACACATGAGGCCGCCGTACTTAGGGGGATACGTCAATGGCAAGCCATTGACCAAGATGTTCGTCGACGGTGGAGCGGCAGTCAACGTGATGCCGTACACCACCTTAAGGAAACTTGGCATGGGCCCGAGCGATCTGACGCCTACAAGCATAATACCGAATGATTTCGCGGGGAATCCTTCGGATACCAAGGGATGCGCTCACGTGGATGCGATGATCGGGTCCAAGACGCGCTCACGACCTTCTTTGTGATCGAAGGTAAAGGAGCCTACGGCCCTCTTGCTCGGGCGGGACCGGATTCATGCCAATTGCCGCATCCCATCCACCATGCATCGGCGGCTTATCCGGTGGGTGGATGATGATATTGAGGTCGTCCAAGCGAGATGACTCCGTGAGCGTTGCGAACATGGAACCGGCTTTTCGGGAATACCAAGGCATTGATCGTTTCTCGGGGAAAGAGCGGGGAGAAGGTCCCGTTGAACTGTCGGCGGCTATCAACGCCGATTCAAGCGATCGGCTCTTATAGCAATTTTTAATGGAGAACCCCGTCGATGGCACCGACGGCCTTCAGATGTCCTGGTCATATAGGCCTGTTTGAATGGATAGTCATGACATTTGGGTTAAAAATTGCTGGTGCAACTTATCAACGAGCCATGAATTACATTTTTCACGAGTTGATCGGCAAGGTTGTGGAAATCTACATTGATGATGTGGTAATCAAGTCCCTAAGTCATGACACACATTTGGAAGATGTGAAGAGGACCTTGGAGTGCACTCGGAAGCATGGTTTAAAGATGAATCCAAACAAGTGCGCTTTTGGGGTATCAGCTGGAGAATTCTTGGGGTTTTTAGTCCACGAGGGAGGAATTGAAGTTGGCAAGAAGAGCATGAAGGCCATCGATGAAGTTGTTCCTCCAACTAATCTCAAGGAGTTGCAATCACTGCTCGGCAAAATTATTTTCGTGAGAAGATTCATTTCAAATTTGTCGCAGAAGGTTTTGCCATTCTCTCCATTGCTGAAGCTGAAGAAGTATCAGAAGTTCATATGGGGTGACGAACAACAGAAGGCTTTCGATGAAATCAGGCAGTACATGAAGGAGCCACCAGTATTGGTCCCTCCTTAGCTGGATAAGCCTTTTAAGTTGTACGTGGCGGCCGATACCCAAACCATTGGATCGGCCCTTATTCAAGAATTCGAAGGAAAGGAGCGGGTAGTAGCATATCTTAGCCGAAAATTACTTGATCCTGAGACCAGGTATTCGACTGTAGAGAAGCTGTGTCTGTGCGTACACTACTCGTGTACAAAGTTTCGGCACTACTTGTTGAATGCCGAATGCACGGTGTATTCCAAGTTTGATGTAATAAAACATATGTTATCTATGCCAATTTTGAACGGCAGGATTGGCAAGTGGATTTTGGCTTTATCAGAGTTCGAGTTGAAGTTCGAATCGGCAAAAGCTATCAAAGGTCAGATCATTGCCGATTTTATAACTGAGCATCGTGATCCGTCAATTGATTTGCTTGAAATTACCCCTTGGGCTTTATTTTTTGATGGATCATCATGTGGTAAAGGTGGGGGGAGTAGGGATCCTACTAATTTCACCTAGGGGTGAGATGTTTGAATTTGCCATCCCTATACATCCCACTGTTACAAACAATCAGGCCGAGTATGAGGCCTTTGCTTCAAGGGCTTCAATATTTGAGAGAAGTTGGGGCCGTTTCGGTTGAAGTTTATGGAGATTCGAGCTGGTGATCAAGCAATTGAACGGCCAATACGAGTGCAAAAGTGAAGCGCTGAGGAGTTACTACGAAGAATGCAGGGAAATCTTGAAGGGCTTCCCGTTGGTAACTCTACAGCATATTCCTAGGGAACATAATGAAGAAACAAACAGGCTGGCTCAAAGCGCCTCTGGTTACAAAGAGAGTCAAGAAGCGTTTGCTGCAGAGGTATGTGCACTGGGAACGGATCTCGCAGAAGATGATTGGAGAAAAGAGATCGTTGATTACTTGAGGGATCCATTCCGAAAGGTCTCTAGGAAGCTCAGGTACAAGGCCATAAAATTCATTCTTCTGGATAACAATTTGTTCTATAAATCACTAGATGGGGTATTGTTACGATGCCTGGGTCCAGAAGAAGCCAAGAACATGATGAGCGAAGTGCACGATGGGATATGTGGAGCACACCAATCGGCCTACCGTATGAAATGGGTTATTAGACAAGCCGGTGCTTTTGGCCGAGCAATATTAGAGGATTGCTTTGAGTATTACAAGGGATGTCGGGATTGCCAGAGGTTTGGAAATATTCAAAGGGTCCCCGCGTCAGCATTGAATCCCATCATCAAGCCATGGCCATTCAGGGGCTGGGGTATAGACTTGATTGGCCAAATTAATCCACCATCTAGTAAGGGGCATAAGTTCGTGCTTTTGGCTACGGATTATTTTACTAAATGGGTTGAGGCGATCCCACTGAAGAAGGTGACATCAGAAAACATGGTTGAATTTGTCAAGGAGCACATCATCTATCGGTTTGGAATCCCTCAGACAATCACCACTGATCAAGGGGCACAATTCGTGTCACTGGAGTTCAGAGAGTTTGCCGAAAGCATGGGAATCAAATTGTTTAACTCTTCTCCCTATTATGCCCAAGCTAATGGTCAAGCAGAGGCTTCTAACAAGATCATGATCAAACTGATACAAAAGAAGATCGACCAGAAGCCAAGAAGGTGGCATTCGGTACTCAGTGAGGCACTGTGGGCTTACCGAATGGCCCCCCATGGAGCTACAAAAACTTCTCCTTATGAATTGGTTTATGGGCATCATGCGGTCCTACCTTGGGAGATGCAATCAGATTCCAGGAGAGTCGTGTTACAGAAGGATTTGAGCTCCAAAGATTACAGTGGCCTGATGATGGACGAGCTAGAGGGTTTACACATGATCCGTCTCAGGGCCCTGGAAAACATTGAAAAGAACAAACTGCGGGTTGCCAAGTACTACAACAAGAAAGTAAAAGTCAGGCAATTTGTAGAAGGCGATTTGGTTTGGAAAGCGCTATTGCCGATTGGAACTAAGTACAGTGAATTCGGCAAATGGTCCCCTAACTGGGAGGGGCCTTTTCGTGTGGTCAGATGCGTCCCTGGTACTGCATACATATTGAAAACTTTGCTAGGAGAAGAGTTTTCCGCTGCAATAAATGGAAGATATCTGAAGAAATATTATCCTAGCATTGAGATTGATCGATGATCACCAGCAGCGGGGTTACATACATTTGACACAGGAACAGCCGGCGTTCAAGAACGAGGCCGCCTTTAGAACAAAAATACGCAAACAAGAGAAATGGCCAGTGCCCAGATGCATTGTCCTTAGCACCAAACTACTTTACAACTGCCTCTTGCAGGTTTACATCCAACTACCCTGGTGGCCTAGACTACGAGGAGGTGGGAAGCAGAAGGCGTGGAGAAAGAAGCGAAAGTATGATTCAATCTCTTCTTTGCTTCTTCTCCGGCTGCTCCCTCTTCAGTTGTTCCAGGACCACCGTGACGGCAACTTGGAATGCACGGGGGTGTCCATGATTTGCGGCTTCCACCAAGCTGTCCCAAGCCGCTTTCAGGTTGTTGTACCTGTCAGAGACATCTGAAACAGAGGAGTGGATGTTAGGGGCAAGAAATCTAGATATGGGCACGAAGTCAAGAAGAAGTCAGAAACATTTACCCCCTACTAGTGCCTCCAGAGCCATGCGGCGCTCGCGTTCGGCCTGGCAACGAGCGGTGAGGTCCCTGAGGTCATGCTCCAGGTGCCGAACGCGGCGGCGCAGTTGATGGTTGGTCCTCTGTTCAGGCGTAGCCTCCTCTGCTTCGAGGGAGGAATCGGAGGAGATGTACTCAGGCACGTCTTCGGTCCCGATGATTTCTTCAGGAAGTAAATCGAGGCTGAAAGAAGAAGAGGAAGAGAAGAGGTAAAACGCAAAGATCGTATAGGGAACAAAGAGCAAATCAAGGGAAACTCACCTTCGGATCGTACGTTTCTTTGGAGTGCTGCTCTTCTGAGGCTGCTTGCCTTTGTCCATGGCCTTGGGGTTTTTTCTCTGAAGACGGTGGAGGAGATGAGAAGTGATGGATGAGTGCGCGAGTGGATTTGCAGGGTATCCCAGCAGGCTATTTTATTGACCGAAGGGGCATATTGGGAGTGATGACTGGCCAGCGTACACTGTTGGAATACCAAGCGGCAGGGTTTTTTCCCAAACGCGAAGGGTTTTTACTTGAACAGTGCTTACGGATTGCCGATTCAGGGATCTTTTGTGGATTTTGCGCCAAGGGGCATCGTTTCTCGCGTATTCGGCTCAAGACAGTTCCCGGATACGTTTGAGGAAAAAACAAGATTCACGGATGCAAATGTAAAGAAAATCAACACAAAGCAAGCACAGAATTCGAAAGTTCTTTGTTTGTTGCCGATATTCAAACATCCCTAATACAATCTAGTCAAAGAGCCTGTTCATCACAGATTGGGGATGAGTGATTTCGGCAATGGCGTCGTCGTGGCCATCGAGGCGCTCCAAGATGAGCTCGATCTCCTCAATGTCTTCTGGCGCGCCGCCCCGGAAGCCGCGCGGCCTGGTGGAGTAATCGACGTCCGTGTGCGTTGCCATGGCAGCCAGGCCCAAGGTGGTGCCCAAGCGAACGCCATGGGTGGCCACCTCATCAACGCGGTGCTCCACTGCAGCAAGGCGCTCGACCGGCGTGTCACCGCGGGCGTTTACCTTATCGGCCAGCTGCTCCACCAGCGTCTTTAGCTGGTTGAGCTCGGCATCGCGGGCTGCAAGGTATAAGAAAAAGGGAGATTAGCGACAAAGGACGGGTTGGATCAAAAGATTGATTTCAGAGCCGTACCGTCGATGGTTTCCAGCAGCTGTCTGCGCTGGTCCTCCCACTCCAATTCGGCTATGCCCGCCTTCTTGGAGACGTCCTCTAGCTCGCGCCAGGTCGTCTCCAGCTCCGCCTTGAAGCGGAGAGCGTCGCCTTCCCCGTAGGGCACGGGGGAGTGCCCGTCGGACTCCAAGGAGTCGTCCGGAAGAGGTTGATTGGCCGGCGCAGGAGATGGATTCCACTGAATCAGCCTGAAAAGGAGGTGATCGTCAAAACAAGAAGACCAAAGACGAATCAAAAAAGAGGAATCAACGATCATTGCCTCCAGCGTGCGTTGGCGCTGCTCCAGTCTGCCTCATCAGAGGCGCGGCGGCGGTTGAGGCGGCGCACCATGCTGCTCTGGGATGTGCACTGTTTGGAAAGAAGAAGAGTTGAGATTGGCAAAGATTCGAGAGCTAAAAGGCTTGGTCGAGAGCTAGGGGCATCTACGGTTTCATTTATAGGCCTGGCAAGATAGATCGTGGCCTCAAGTCGTGGCTCTGGATCGTGGCGCATATCCCAAGAAAATCGGAAGGTGGAAAGGTTTCCTTAGCCAGCCCGCCAGCGGGTCGCTTGGAGTTCTAGGCTGAATCACATTCAGTTGACTGGTTCGGCTGAAGGGAGTCAAGGTACCATTCGGGTGTTGGTATTTTTTTGCCGAATGGGTCGTTCAGCATTGCACTTGAAGATACGCAGAAGGGAAAGGAAATGAAATTGCAAATATTTACAAGGGTGACCAATTCGGTTACATATCAATCGAAGCGTCTAGGTGCTCAAGTATTTTGCAATTACATCACGGACATTCAAAGTTGCCTGGCGAAAACTTTCCATCCGCTCTTGGTAATCTTTCTGAGCGTTGGACAAGGTGGTAAGTTTTGCGTCGCATTGTCCCACCTTGGCTATAGCCGATTTTGCTTCCTCTTGGGACTTCTCTATCAATCCAGGGAGCTCGGCTATTCTCTTGTCATCGGCTTCTATCTCAGCTGACAGGCTTCTCAGTTCTGCTTCCAAAGCGGCTTTTCTGGCGATCTTCGATTCGCGGGAAGCTTGCAGGCTGGCCAATGTATCTCTGTGGTTCTCGGTCTGAGATCGTGCCCCGTTCATGGCTTGTTCAGCAATGGCTTTCTTCTTTTCAATAGCCGGGCGGGAGCGCAGCTTCCTCAAGGCCTGCCTTATGGGCACATAGTGGATCTCCAGGCCACAGATAGATGCAAGAGAAGTACTGATGTCCTTAGGAAGCTCTTGGCTAATAGACTCAAGCATCTCTTCGAAGTGATTGAGGTCTTTGAACTGATCTAGTGCATCTTTTTCCAGCCAGGCAAAGATCTCCCTGAGCTTTTCTAGCACTTCATTTGACAGAGACTGGTGCATTTCTTCCATCACCTCGGCAACTGGATTGTTCCCCGTTGATAGACTTGACGATGATGGGGCCTGATCCTAAGAAAGTGGTATTGCCAAGTTAGGAGTGCCAAAAGAAAAGGTAGCAGAGTTGAGTGCAAAATGAGTACCTCATGTCTGATTTCTTGAGCTGGGACAGGACTTGGTTCAGGGGCAATCACAGGTGAAGAAGGTGTTCCAGGTAGAGCTGAAGCTTCTAAGTGGGAAGGTATTGATGCAGTTGCTGGCAACTCATGGGCTTCTGGCTGAAGAGGAGATGGATGCACCTCTGCTGGGATTGATGTCTCTGCATGACTAGCAGGTGATTGTACCCCTGGAGGACTTGACGGTTCTGGCCGGATTGGGAGACTCATCTCTGGAGAGTTCATTGCTTCCGCAGGAGGTGATTGAGTCCCTGATGAAGATGAGATCTCCACTGGGATAGGTAATTCAACCCTGGATGGACTTGCTTGTTGAGACACTGGGACGTCCACAAGTTGTTCTTCCATTGTTTCTTCTGCAAGTGTCAAATTAAAAGATAAATGCCAGTGTTCATCTTCAAAAGAGAACAGTAAAGGTCATACCGATTGTCGGTGCGAAATATGGTCCCGACACTAACCGCAGTAGATAGCGCCGAGGTCTATCCCTCAATGGTCGATGCTAAGCAACAAGTGACACAAGGTTTTATCCTCGGTTCCGGCCGAGGGGGCCGTACGTCCGACGAGGGGTGTGCTCACGGCACTATATTGCTCAATACGGGGGTGCTCGTAGTGGGGCTGCTACAAGCGAGGCGGGAGAGGAAGCGTGGCTTCCAAGTCCCTAATGGAGTGGTCGAAGATGTTGTGGGAGAATAAGAGAGTGAGTGCACGGCGTGGGTTGAGTCGTCCGAGTCCGTCGTCGTCCGTCCGTCCGTCCCCTGGCGGGCGGGGGGTTTGTTCCCCTTTTATAGTTCAAGGGGGGGCGAACTACATGCATGCCGCGCTATTTAGCTATGTGGAGAAGCACGACGTGCTATCTTTGTAGAGTGGGCGGCCGTCCGGGCGATCCTTGCGGCGATCCGGTCATCATGGCCCGACTTGTACCCGAACAAGGTGGCGATTCGAGGGTCGGAGAGCGGCGGATGGCGGTGATGTCCTCGATAGGCTCGAGGGAGGTGTCGACGCGAGCCCGTACGGCGCACGGGAGTTGGCGAACGGCGTTCCTTCCCGACGCGCTTCACGGGGCCGGAGTCGTTGCTACGGGGGCCGGCGTGCGCCCGCACGCGCGGGTACGGCGGCCACGCCGTTGCGGTGGCGGGGATGGCGGTCCACCGGCCTGGCGCCTCCACCTAACCCCCGTAGAGTCACAAGAAAGTACATCGAGGGTGTGCGGCCCCCTTTCGAGGGCTCGGCGCGTTAGCCGTACCGGGGCGTGCGCGCGGTGTCACGGGACCGACACCGGCCGCCCGCACGCACCCCCTCCCACCGTGGCGGGGATGGGCTCCTCCCTGGGGAGTTGGTGTGGCGGCACGGGGTGCGAGCCCCGGCGCATGATGGCGCCGTCCGCGCGGCGTCGGGGCGTTAAATGCCCGTGTACGGGGCCGGCGCACGCGTGAGGGGTACCCTCGAGCGTGGCGGACCCCCGGCCGAGGGCGGGGGCGTACCCTCGAGCGAGGCGGAACCCGCTCGAGGGAAGTGCGCCCCTCGAGCGGGGCGATGCCCGCCCGAAGGGAGCGCGCGCCCTCGAACGAGGCGGGGCACGTTCGAGGGGGTCCTTATGTGGGCCGCCTCGATGGGCCGTCGAAATTCCCGTGGGCCGTGTCCTGCATGGTTAGGCACCCGCATGGTTAGGCTTAATGTTTTTGGGTTTCGTTCCGGGTTTTAAGTGGGGTTTCCCCCATTGTTTAGGGGGACCCCTAGGGCCGTCCCCGACGCAGCCCCCGAGCATCCGCGGGTTTGTCATTGAGGCTCCCGCGGATGCCGGAACCCGCCGATAGGACGTTCTTCCCTCCTTGTTCTGCGAACGCTTTCCGTGGGGCCACGTCAGCGGACCCGCGGGTCTAGCCCCCGAAGCCCTGCGGGAGTGTGGATACTCCTGCAGGGGTTAACCGCGAGAATTTTGGTCAGAGAGACGTGGCACATATGCCAACCGGCATCGGCGGTATTTCGGCCCGGCTTCGGGGGTGCACGCACCGCCGACACCGCTTCTCT
The DNA here is from genome assembly GCA_947561735.1 of Cenchrus americanus. Taxonomy (NCBI): domain Eukaryota; kingdom Viridiplantae; phylum Streptophyta; class Magnoliopsida; order Poales; family Poaceae; genus Cenchrus; species Cenchrus americanus. The sequence goes on along the minus strand of OX387239.1, from coordinate 82,788,015 downwards.
CCGGCGGGTGCAACTTCAAGGAGGTGTAGCCGTGCGCCAAGCCCCCGAGCCTTGGCCCGTTCGAGGCGATCGAGTAGAGCTTGGCGACTTGTTTTTTAACGCGCCCTCGCCGTCCCTCCGCGGGACGGAAGGTGAGGTTTCCGCAACCCCCATTGAGCGGGTCGCGGATTGTGGATTCCTCGTCGAGGCGCTAGCGGGTGGTTCAAGTGGACGTCCATGCCCCGTTCGATAAGGGTAGGCTGCGCGGTCGGAGACACGTCCATGGAAGCGCTTGCGTGGGTTTGCTAGGTGGGGCTCGGTCCCGTTCGCTAGGGACCGAGGGCGCGGAAGCTATCCCTCGGTGGGATCCCCCGGCTAGCTGCCCTCGCTGGCTCTCGAACACGACATGTGGGGCACCCTCGAGCCGACGGGCTCGAGGAACGGCTCGAATGCGCGTGCCCTCGTCGTCCCTAACTCGCGATCCGTGGCGCCCGTTCGAACCCGTCGAGGGTCGGGCTCGAACCTCTCGATCGGTAGGGCCGTGCGGGGGGTGGCGCCCGGGCGGCCCCGTCTTTTCACGTTTTGCGGCCGTCGAGGGGTCCGGGCGAGCCAGCCCTCGAGGTGCTGGTTGGTAGTACAGCGCGGCATGGGTGCTTGCGGCGCTTGCTTTACTTCAAGCAGGCCCTGGGCGACCCTTTCACGCGCGCGCCCTTTTTAGAGGGTCGATGTTGTCTCGAGCCGGGGGCCCGTGCCGCTCGAGGGTTTTGCGTGGCATGGGTACCCGCGGTGCCTGCTTTACATCAAGCAGGGCCCGGGTACCTTCTCACGTCGATATCCCATCGAGGGCTGTTTTCGTTCTGAGCCGAGGGTTCGTGCCGCTCGAGGGTTTTGCGTGGCATGGGTACCCGTGGTGCCTGCTTTACATCAAGCGGGTCCCGGGTACCTTCTCACGTCGATATCCCATCGAGGGTTGCCCTTGTCTCGAGCCAGGGGCTCGTCCCGCTCGAGGGTTTTGCGTGGCATGGGTACCGCGCGCCGGCGCTCGCTTACATCAAGCAGGGCCCGGGTACCTTCTCACGTCGATATCCCATCGAGGGTTGCCCTTGTCTCGAGCCAGGGGCTCGTCCCGCTCGAGGGTTCTCCTTGCTTGGCAAGGGACCCGATCATTTAATGCCTCGCAGTCGAGGCTGCGGTTTTTGCAGCGCGGGCACGTCTTTTTAGGCGCGCGCGCCGCACGCGCGCGCGTAGTGGGCGGCGTGGCAGGCGGACGTGACGGCTTCGCCTCGGCCCCTGCGGGTCTCCGCCGTGATGATGGCCCGCCTGCGGTGATGTGGCCGCTGCGGTCGTGGTGGGGCCCGTCTGTCGGCGTGAAGGGAAGATTCCCTGCAGTTAATGCGAGCGGGGCGCCCGCTCCGGAGAGCTCGCCCCGTCGGCTTATAAATCTGAGGGAGTGGGGAAAGCGGCGGTTTTTTACCTTAGCGCCTCACCGTTTTCGGTCCCCCGTCCTTTCGTCTTCGCCTTGCTCTTGCTACCGCGCGGTATCGCCGTTAGAGCCTTTCTTCCGTTCCTCGTTCTCCGTCCTCGCATTCCTCCGTCCTTCCTCATGGCGCCGCCACAGCTTCCCGTCACGATCTTGGAGCCGTACGCACCGGGAGAGGTCGACGGTGACGCCGCCGGCCCTTGGCGGGCGGTCGTCGCCGGCCGGTGTCGCCCAACGAAGATGGGCGTCCGGCGGAGTGGATCGTGCCGCCGGCCGGTGGACCGTGAGCCCAACCCGCCGGAGGGTTATGTGGTCAGCTTCATCCGCTACCACGAGCGGGGCTTCAACGCGCCGGCGAGCACCTTCATGCGGGCGATGTGCCACTACTACGGGGGTGGAGCCGCACAATTTCGCCCCCCAATGCGATCTCGCGAGCGGCCACATTTGTGGGCGTCTGTGAAGGGTACCTGGGGATCCCAGTCAATTGGGAGCTCTGGGTACACCTTTTCCGCGCGGAGCTCATCACGCAGCCCACGACGGAGCCGAGGGACACGTTGCGCGATGCGCGCCGGTGGGATGTCGCTTGCCCTGCGGGGGCAATTCAAGGACGTCTACATCCCCTGCACCATGACGACGAACAACGCCGGCTGGGAGCGGGGATGGTTTTATCCGCGCAACGCCGAGCCCGGCCTTCCCCCCCTACACCGGCCGGGTGTTCAAGGAGAGGCCTGCCTCCTGGGGCTACGGGGTGTCCACGCCCCAGCATCGGGCGCGGCGGGGAGTCGGTCTTGGCCGCGGCGCGGCGCTTGTCGACGATGGGGCCGAGGGCGGTGGGCGTCCTCGCCTTCCTCCATCATAGGCGGGTCGTGCCGTTGATGGAGAGACCGCTCTCGCATCTTCGAGATGACGGAGGCGGCCAACCCCATCGACACGGCGAGGTCGCGGATGCTCCCGACGCCCCTCGAGCGGCCATACGCGCTCACCCGGGCGCGGAGCGCCGTCGACACCGGACGCCGCCGATGCCCGCGGGTCGGACCCCGTGGGACCTCGAGATGCTCCCCCCGGCCCGCCGGTGAGTTTGGCTTTTGATTTCATTTTAGTTCTTTGTGTTGTCTTTGCCTCTGACGCGCCCTTGTTGCTCCCGTGTGTGGCGGTGACCTTCACCATCGCCAAGTCCGTTCCGCCCACCCCCGACTCCCGGCGCGCGGGCGGGCGGCGCGCAGCAACGGCGGCGAGAGGGGGGCGGCGCGCAAGAGGGAGCGCGCGAGGCGACGTCAAGCGCGTCGCGGCCGGCGGGCCGCGGAGTGCGGCGGCGTGAAGAGCCGGGGCTCTCCTCCCCGGGGACCGAATGGTGCTCGTCCTCGGAGGAGGACGAAGAGGAAGAGGGCGAGGGGGAGGGCCCCTCGGACGGTGGCGACCCGCGCCCCCGTCGCCGAGCCGGCGCCGGCGGCGAGGGCGGCATCGCTTGGGGCGGGCGCAACGGCGCCCCACCGCCGGCCATCGACATCGAGGGCGGCGCGTGCCGCGGGGGCGCCGGCCGCGCTCGTCGGGGGCGCGCACGGCGAGCGCGCCGACGCGCGTATCGAGCGTGCTCGCGCGCGGGGGAAGTACGTCCGCGCGCGCGGCGACGTCGTCGGGGGCGGCGGCGGGGGCGCGCCCGCCCGCGGGGCGAGCGTACTGCGCGCGCGCGGCGGCGCCGTCGGGAGGCGCTACATCGGGCGTGACCGCGCGCGGGGGCGTGCGGCGCGCGCGCGCGCGGCGGGCGCGCCGGCCGCGCCGGCCTCATCCGGCGGGGCTTCAAGGAAGAGGAAGCGCGCCTTTTCCTCCGCGAGGTAAGGGACTCGATGCTTCGCTCGGTTTGACTTGTTGATGATCGGGCGTCCTAACCCTCCGTTCGTGCCGTGCGGGGGTGGTGCCAACCGTGCCTCCTCTCGCGCCGCTAAGGTGCGAGGACGGACGCGTCCATCCCCACCGGCGGCGCTCGTCGAGGGCGCCGCGGGCGGGGACGAGCACGGCGGCGGCGGGCGAAGGCTCGCGGGATGCGGGCCGGGGCCCCGAGGACTCGGCTAACGGATCGGCCGCCGCGGCGCGGTCGGCGGTCGCCGAGGAGCGGCCGGGCGCGGTCGTCGTGGGGGCGCGGGCCGCGGCGGCGGCGTGGTGGAGGCGCGCCCGCGGGGGCGTTCTTGCCGTGGAGGAGGCGGAGCGGGGAGCAACCCGCGGCGCCGGTGGGCGCAGAGGCGCGCCGAGAGGTGGTGGGCGTGGCGCCGTACCAAGCGTCCGCGGCCGCGGAGACGCAAGCGGAGGTGGTGGAGGTCTCGGACGACTCCCCGCCGCATGGATGGGACCAGTGGGCCAGCTGGCCCACGAATTCCCCCCGAGCCCCGGGGAGGGGGCCCTCGTGAGGGCGGCGCGAGGGTCACCTGGTGGTGGGGGGTCGAGGACACGGCGCCGAGGCCTCGTCCTCCCGCGCCGGCCGCCCCGCCCCGATGGAGGGGGCCGTCGATGATCCCCCCTGCGTTTTGCCGACGCCGGGGGGGGAGCGAGAGCTGCGGAGCGAGCTCCGAGCCACGGCGCTACGCTCAGCCGCGCGCTAACCGAAGCGGCGCAGTTCATGGCGGCCGGCGTGGCTCGTCTTCCAGGTTAGCCGTGGTTGCTCGTTCTCTCCTTTCCTTCGCTTGTGCATGCTGCATTCGTATCACTTGCGCTTACGGGGTTTTGATTCTCGTGGTTGCCAGGAGCTCGAGCGTCGCGCCCACGACAAGTATGATGCGTTCGACCGGGTGAACGCCGAGGTCCGCCAGCTCCGGGAGCGGTGCAGCGCTTTCGACGCGCTTGCCGACGCTCTCGGTCCCCGGATGGGCGGCTAGTGTGCGGGCCTTGGCACGGCCCGACGAGCCGCCCGAGGGCTCGAGGCGAGGACACGGCGCGCCGCTCGAGCCTCGAGCGGGTGCGCGCAGCCCTCATCGATCGTGATGAGGCGCTGTGGCACGCGCGCGAGGACCTGGAGAAGACGCGGACGCTGGCCGCTAATTGGGAGGCGGAGGTGGCGACCGTCCGCGTCGAAGCCCGGGAGCTTCGCTCATCGCTTGAGGGGGCGCAGGCGCAGCAGCCGCCGGGCGCGGAGCGGGCGCGCGAGCTGGAGCGGCGGGCCAAGGAGGCCGACGACCCGAAGGCCGCCCTCGACGCCAAGGCCGCGGCCCTCGTCGTCGCCGAGGGGCGGCTCCGCAAGAGAGCACCGCCCGCCAAGGGGCCGAGGCGCGGGTCCGGCGAGGGCGGGCCGCCCTCGCCGATGCTCGTGCGGCGGCCGGAGCGGGAGCGCGCCGCCCACGAGGTGACGCGAGGAAGACCTTGGCGGCTCGAGATGCCAAGCTCTCCGAGGGCGAGGTGATTATGCTCGGCATCACCAACGCCAACCGGAGACGTCCCTCGGGGAGCGGGGCGAGACCGTCGAGCGCCTCGAGGCCGACGGTCGAGGCCGCGCGCGCGCGACCTCGAGATGGAGAAGAAGCAAGTCGAAGGTGAGCCATAGTCGACTCTCGTCTTGTTGGGTTTTCGATTGGGAACTTCGCATTCCCTTTTTTCGATTTATCTCTTGCCTTGGTGTTCCCGGGCTTGCGCCATTGCTGCGGGGCACGCGGCGGAGAGCGGGGCCGAGGCGCCGCGGGCCTCCTACAACTCCTCCGAGCAGAGGCTGCGGGAGCCGCGCGATGCGGCCCTCGAAACCCTGCCGCGCCGTCGAAGAGGGCGAGGCACGGGCCGGCGGTTCGGCGGCCGCCCGCCCGCGCGCCCTTGGTGGCCATGTCACCGAGCGGATGCGCCGGCGCTGCGGCCGGGCGTCCGAGAAGGCCCTCGGAGTGGTGCGATCCCACTACGAGGTTGACTTCGAGGCGCCGGCGGAAGGCTACGTCGTTCCGAGGGTGTCGAGGACGAGGTGGCCATGGAGCGCGTGGATGCGCTTGCCGCCGACGCCGCCGGGTCGCTCGCCGAGGCCTTCGAAGAATTCCTCTTCCGGACGTCGCCGATCTTCGCTGCTCCTCCCGCCTGAAAGCAGTTGGGCGCTAGGCCCATTTTTTGTTTATGTGTATCAGAATTCTGGCCTCGTGGCCTTTTGTAAACAAACAAGTTGTTTCGTGAACATGAGCAGTTGCTGTAAATGAAGTTGTTTGTTTATCACGCTTTTTGTTTCTCCTTCTTCCTGAGTAGATTCTAGTTAGGGGAATTCGATTTTCGCAGGGGGCCCGCTGGGTTGGAGGCGAGAGAGAAGGGCCATAGCCACGCGGCGTAGGCTATCTCTGGCTCGCACGCTCCTTCCGCTGTGCCGCCTGCGCCCTGTTCGAATCGTGGCTCGAGGTTGAAGTAGGAAACAAATTTAGCGCGTGTGGGTTGTTGCGTTTTTTGCGAAAAAATGGGACCATTTTGGGGGGGGGATGCCCCCCGCAGTAGCCCCCGAGGGTAACTTGGGTTTCAGGGGAAAGCCGAGTTGCCCTTTTTATTGAGCTTAAAGCTTTTACATAGTTGCAACCAACTGGGGCGTTGGCCGTGTGGTTTTTTACAACAAAAATACTTGGAAATCCTAGCTAAGGGTAGAAGCGACGTAGCTGCTGGATGTTCCAAGCGTTGGTGAGCTCTTCACCGTCCTCGTTGGCTAACTTGTATGTGCCGGGCTTGAGTACCTTCACCACGACGTAGGGTCCCTCCCATGGGGGCGATAGCTTGTGGCGCCCGCGGTTGTCTTGGCGTAGCCTTAGGACCAGGTCCCCTTCACTGAAATCCCGCCGGCGTATCTTGCGTGCTTGATAGCGCCTGAGGGACTGCTGGTACCTTGCGGAATGCATCAAGGCCACGAGGCGCGCTTCGTCCAGCTGGTCCAATGAGTCCTCGCGGGCTCGTTGGTTAGCATCCTCGTTATAGCCTCGAACCTTGGGCGACCCGTATTCTAAGTCCGTGGGGAGGACGGCCTCCGCGCCGTGGACTAAAAAAAACGGGGTAAACCCGGTGGCTCGCTCGGGGTGGTCCTTAGGCTCCATACAACCGCCGGTAGTTCTTGGAGCCATTTCCGCCCCGCATTTGTTCAAGCGGTCGAAAATTCCGGGGCTTGAGGCCTTGTAAGATCATGCCATTGGCACGTTCCACTTGGCCGTTGGTTCGCGGGTGCGCCACGGTGCCCAATCCACACGGATGTGGAACTTGTCGAGAACTCCAAGAACTTCTTGCCCGTGAATTGGGATCCATTGTCGGTGATGATGGAGTTTGGCACTCCAAAGCGGTAGACGATGTCGGTGAAGAATGTCACCGCCGCTCTCGCCCTTAGATTCGTGATGGGGCGCACCTTCACCCACTTGGAGAATTTGTCGATCGCGACCAACAAGTGGGTGAAGCCCCCGGCGCCTTTCGCGGGGGCCCGACGATGTCCGCCCCCACACGGCGAACGGCCATGTTACGGGGATGGTTTGTAGGGCGTGGGCGGGCGGGTTGGTCTTGCGGGCGTAAAGGCGGCACCCCTCGCGAGTGCGCACGATCTCGGCGGCGTCCGCGACCGCGGTGGGCCGGTAGAAGCCCCGGCGGAACACGTTGCCGACGAGGGTGCGGGGCGCGGCGTGGTGGCCACGGATCCCCGCGTGGATGTCCCGCGGGAGCTCGCGCCCCTTGGGGATGGGCACGCACCGTTGTAGGATGCGGGAGGGCGCGCGCTTGTACGGCTCGCCATCGACGAGAGTGAATGATTTGGCCATCCGGCGATGCGCCTAGCCGTGGCCCGGTCCGCGGGGAGTTCCCCTCGAGCGATCCGGGCAATATATTTCTCCCGCCGGTCCGCCGGACGGGGGGCCGGCTCGATGTCCATCGCGTCGGCCTTGTGGGAGCCGTACCCCTCGAGGAGGAAGAGCACATACGCCTCATTCGAGGGGTCCTCGTCCATGGGCCCCGCACCCGCCGGGTTCGAGGGGAGGCCCCGAGGGTTCGTTGTGGTTCGAGGGGTAGGGCTCGAAGGCGACCGAGGGTTGAGCGATATCGCGCGCGAAAACGTTCGGGGGGACGGTGATCCGCCCGGACGCAATCTTGGCGAGTTCATCCGCCTCTTCGTTGTACCTGCGGGGCACATGGTTGAGCTCGATGCCGTAGAACTTGTCTTCGAGGGCTCGTACGGCTTTGCAGTAGGCCTCCATCTTGTCGTCGTGGCAGCTCGCGTTCTTCATGACTTGATCGATCACGAGCTGCGAGTCGCCCCTTACGTCGAGGCGCTTGACGCCCAACTCAATGGCGATTTTGAGGCCGCGAGAGGAGGGCCTCGTATTCGGCCATGTTGTTAGACGCGGGGAAGTGGAGGCGCACCGCATACCGCATGTGTTCCCCTAGGGGTGACACGAAGAGCGAGGCCCGCGCCCGCCCCCGTTTTCATCACCGAGCCGTCGAAGAACGAGAGTCCCGGCACTCCGCTTGGATGCCGTGGCGGTGGTAGCTGCGTGTCCGTCCATTCGGCGACGAAATCCGCCGAGGATTTGGGACTTAATGGCCTTGCGTGGGGCGTAGGCGAGCGTCTCGCCCATCGGCTCCACGGACCACTTGGTGATCCTACTGCGGCGTCGGGGTTGCGGATGATTTCTCCTAGTGGGAAGGAGGAGACCACCGTGACCGGGTGGGCCTCGAAGTAGTGGCGGAGTTTGCGTCGCGCAAGAACCCTTGCGTACGAAGCTTCGGACCGTGGGTAGCGCGTCTTCGTGTCCGAGAGGACCTCGCCGATGTAGTAGACCGGCCGCTGCACCGGCAAGGCGTGTCCTTCCTCCGTGCGCTCCACAACGATCACGGCGCTCACCACCACGGGTGGTCGCGGCCACGTAGAGCTGCGGGGGCTCGCCGTCCTACGGCGGCGTGAGGATCGGGGCGTGCGTCGGTGACGCCTTTAGCTTGTCGAGCGCGTCCCGGGCCTCGGTGGTCCGGGAGAAGCGCTCGTGCTTCTTGAGTAGGCGGTAGAGGGGCGGGCCCTTCTCACCGAGCCGTGAGATGAAGCGGCTCAAAGCGGCAAGGCACCCCAACACTTTCTCGCACCCCCTTGAGGTCCCGGATCGGACCCATCCGTTCGAGGGCCGCGACCTTTTCGGGGGTTGGCCTCGATTCCCCGTTGGGAGACGATATATCCCGGGAGCATGCCTCGTGGCACTCCAAAGACACATTTTTCGGGGTTTAACTTGACCCCATTGGCCGATGGCGGGTTGAACGCGACGCCAAGGTCACCAACCGGGTCATCCGCCTTCCTGGTCTTCACGACGATGTCGTCCACGTACGCTTCGACCGTCCGCCCGATGTGATCCCCAAAAACGTGCCGCATGCAACGTTGGTATGTTGCACCCGCGTTTCGAGGCCAAATGGCATCGTGACGTAGCGAACGTCCCGAACGGTGTGATGAACGAGGTCGCAAGCTGGTCGGACTCTTTCATCTTAATGCGGTGGTATCCGGAATAAGCATCAAGGAAACAGAGCGAGTTCGCACCCGGCCGTTGAGTCAACGATTTGATCAATGCGTGGCAAAGGAAAAGGAACTTTAGGACATGCTTTATTGAGACTAGTGTAGTCTATACACATCCGCCACTTCCCATTCTTTTTTCTTTACAAGCACGGGGTTTGCTAGCCACGTTGGGTGGAACACCTCCTTGATGAATCCGGCCTCGAGAAGCTTCCGCGGCTCCGCTCCGATTGCCCTTCGCCGCTCCTCGTCGAAGCGGCGGAGCCGTTCTGCCGCACGGCGCGAGCGTTGGGCGAGGATGTCAAGGGAGTGCTCGGCGACTTCCCTCGGGATGCCTGGCATGTCCGAGGGGCTCCACGCGAAGATGTCGGCATTGGCGCGGAGGAAGTCGACGAGCACCGCTTCCTATTTAGGGTCGAGGGTGGAGCCGACCCTCAACGCCTTGCCCTCGGGGGCCGAAGGGTCGAGGGGGACCCCCTTGGTCGCTCCCGCGGCCTCGAAGGTGCCTACATGCTTGGCGGCGGAGTTGAGGTCTTCGTTGACCATCTTCTCCGGCGTGTTCACCGGCGCTTCGTCCGGCGCTAGTGCCTCTCCGCGTGCTCCACACGGTCGACATCGCGGTCGAACGCGTGCTCGATCGACGAGCCGACGGTGATGACGCCGTTCGGGCCGGGCATCTTCATCTTTAGATAGGTATAATTGGGGACCGCCATGAATTTGGCATAGCAGGGTCGCCCAAGTATAGCATGGTAGGCCCCTTTGAACCCCACCACCTCGAAGGTGAGGGTCTCCTTGCGGAAGTTCTTAGGGGTGCCAAACCAGACCGGCAAGTCGATCTGCCCGAGGGGTTGAACCTGCTTGCCGGGCGCGATGCCGTGGAACGGCTTCGTGCTGGGCCGCAGCTGGTCCAATCCGATCCCCATCAGGCGCAGCGTATGCGCGTAGAGGATGTTGAGGCTGCTGCCTCCGTCCATGAGGACCTTCGAGAACCGGGCGTTCCCGATGATGGGGTCAACCACCAGGGGGTACTGGCCCGGGTTGGGGACGCGGTTCGGGTGGTCCTCCCGGCTGAACGTGATGGCGTCCTCCGACCAGTTAAGGAAGGACGGAGGCGCCCTCTCAGCGGCGAGGACCTCGTGCCGCTCCTTCTTGCGTTGGCGTGTCGACATGTCGACGGTTGGCCCCCCGAAGATGAGGAAAACATTTTCGACGGCGGGGAAGCCGCCGGCGTCGCCATCGCCTTCGTCTTTCTTGGCCTCTGCCTCCTTCGCGGCGGCACGGCCATAGAATTTCTTGAGCATGTCGCACTGCTCAAGGGTGTGGTGCACTGGGGTCTTATGGTAGGGACATGGCTTCTTTAGCATGTCATCGAACACCCCCTGGCCTCGAGGGGCCGGTCGAGGGCCCCGTCGAGCCGGGTCGACAGCGAGGGCCTCGGCGTTGCCGCCGTCGCGCCCCGCTCGCGCGCCTCGCGGCGCGGATTTTTCCCCTTCTTGGCCCGCTTGTCGTTGCGGTGCGGCTCCTTGGACTTGCCGCCCTCCGCGGGCGCGTCCTCGGAGCGTTTGCCCTTCTTGCCGTCGAAGATCGCTCCCACGGCCTCCTCCCCGGAGGCGAAGCTGGTGGCGATGTCGAACAGCTCATTGGAGTCCGCGGGCGGGGGCGCGCGTCCCAGCTCCCGCACGAGGTCCCGGCACGTGGTGCCTTCGAGGAAGGCGTGCACGATCTCGGACTGTGCCACGCTGGGGAGCTCCGTGCAGCGCTTGGAGAAGTGCCGTATGAAGTCCCGCGGCCGACTCGCCGGCCTCGCGTGCGGGAGCGCGGAGTCCCATGAGTTCCCGGGCGCACGTATGTGCCCCGGGAAGTTGCCCACGAACGTGTGGACTAGGTCGTCCCGGGGTTATGAATTTGGGCCTGGTGGGCAAGTGCTCGAGCCATGTCCGGCCGCATCGCCAAGATGTAGGGGCGAGTTGCGGATGATGACCTCGTCGGCGGTGGCCCCGCCCAGCGGCAAGCCAAGCGGTAGTCATTGAGCCACACGCGGGGGTCCGTCTCCCCATTGTACTTGACAATCGTCGAGGGTTGACGGAAGCGCCGGGGGGAACGCCGCCGCGCGAATCTCCCGGCCGAACACGCGGGTGCTCGGGGGCTCGGCGTCGGGGAGCGGTCCTCGCCGCCGTCGTAGCGCCCACCCCGTCGAGGGTGGTAGCCCCTTGCCGCTCGTGCGTCCGCCTTGCCGGTGCGCTTGGCGTTGATGACGTTGCGAGCGTCGCCATCCAGGCGCCTGCGCGCGTCAAGGAGTCGCTCCTTGGCGGCGTGCGCCCTTGCTCGGTGGGTTGCCCCGCTTGTGCCCCCGCGTGCACCGAGGGTTCGCCTCCCCGGTGCGGCTTCGTCGGCGCGAGCATCCCCCCGCCGGCGGATGCGTGAGGGCCGAGCTCTCGGCCCGCCGGACGGCCGCTTGCTCGATGAGAGTTTGCACCTCGCGGTGCATGTCTCGAGCCTCGGGGGTCGAGGGTGCTGGCATAGCCCGCGGCGGCGTCGCGGCGGCAGCGACGAGCTTTTGGCTCGCCCGCGGGGGCACGTCCGCGTTTTCGACGTTGGGGACGGAGTTGATGCGGTCGCGGACCTGTCGGCCCAGCTCCCGCGCGCGTTCGCCGCGCGCAGAGGCTTCCCCCGCCATTGAGGCGCGGAGCAGCCGCACCGTTCGGTATTCCTCCGCCAGCTTGGCTTCAAGCTCGCGGGCTTGGGCAAGCTGTGCGTCGACGTCGGCCCCCACCGTGGAGCGCTTGGCCCCGCGGCCGGGGCGCGCGGCGATCCCCGGGCGGTGTGACTTCCCCGTCTCCGGCGCCCACCGCACCGGCGCATTGGCCGGGTCGTTGGTGATGACGGCGCAGCGCCCCCGCGCGGGGTCGTAGCTCCCCGTGCCGGAGTCGTCGGGAGCGGCCCGAACCAAGAGTCCGCGGCGTCGAGGAAACGCCGAACGCGGCCCGGGTCCGCACGCCGGAGAAGTCCCACTCCTCGTAACCGTGGCGGTTGGCGGGTGGCATCGTGTCGACGGAGCCCGGGGATGACTCATCCGCCGCCGAGGCGCCGGGGTCCCCGGCGACGAAGACGTGGCGGCCGGCGGAACCTCGCGCATCGTCGTGTTCACGTTGGCGTTGTGGGCCGTCGTGGCGCCACGCGGCCCAATGGGGATGCGCGGTCGAGACTCGCGCGCCGCCCCGCCGGGCGGTGGCGGTTGTGGTGGCGGGCGCACCGCGCCGGGCGGCGGCACGCTCGGCCTGCCGCCGCTCGGATCGCGCCCCGACGCGAGCGCCGCCGCGCAGCGACGGTGGCGTCGTGGCGCCGACGAGCCCGCGGCATCCGTGCTGCGGCGGTGCCTCGCGCCGCGGTGGTGCGGCGGCGGGGGCCAATGCTGACCTAGCCTGGCGCTGCGCGCGAAGCTCCTCACGGTTCGTGAGGCGCATGAGATAGCCGTTCCCTGTGGCCTGAAAGTTCAGGTCCCCGAAGCGGATTTCGAACCCGGCCGGGAGGGGGTCCGAGCTACCCATGCAGTAGCGTGTAGCACGGTACTCGGTGCGAATCACCATGGAGGGAGTTGGTGGAATGACCTTAGGCGCTCGTTTGCCCCACGGTGGGCGCCAACTGTCGGTGCGGAATATGGTCCCGACACTAACCAGTAGATAGCGCCGAGGTCTATCCCTCAATGGTCGATGCTAAGCAACAAGTGACACAAGGTTTTATCGCGGTTCCCGCCGAGGGGGCCGTACGTCCCACAGGGGTGTGCTCACGGCACTATATTGCTCAACACGGGGGTGCTCGTAGTGGGGCTGCTACAAGCGAGGCGGGAGAGGAAGCGTGGCTTCCAAGTCCCTAATGGAGTGGCCGAAGATGTTGTGGGAGAATAAGAGAGTGAGTGCACGGCGTGGGTTGAGTCCGTCCGAGTCCGTCGTCCGTCCGTCCGTCCCCCGGCGGGCCGGGGGGTTCGTTCCCCTTTTATAGTTCAAGGGGGGGCGAACTACATGCATGCCGCGCTATTTAGCTATGTGGAGAAGCACGACGTGCTATGCCGTAGAGTGGGCGGCCGTCCGGCGATCCTTGCAGCGATCCGGTCATCATGGCTCGACTTGTACCCGAACAGGTGGCGATTCGAGGGTCGGAGAGCGGCGGATGGCGGTGATGTCCTCTCGATAGGCTCGAGGGAGGTGCGACGCGAGCCCGCACGGCGCACGGGGAGTTGGCGAACGGCGTTCCTTCCCGACGCGCTTCACGGGGGCCGGAGTCGTTGCTACGGGGCCCGGCGTGCGCCTGCACGCGCGGGTACGGCGGCCACGCCGTTACGGTGGCGGGGATGGCGGTCCACCGGACTAGCGCCTCCACCTAACCCTGTAGAGTCACAAGAAAGTACATCGAGGGTGTGTCGGCCCCCTTTCGAGGGCTCGGCGCGTTAGCCGTACCGGGCGTGCGCGCGGTGTCACGGGACTGACACCGGCCGCACCGCACGCACCCCTCCCACAGTGGCGGGGATGGGCTCCTCCCTGGGGAGTTGGTGTGGCGGCACCGGGGTGCGAGCCCCGGCGCATGATGGCGCCGTCCCGCGGCGTCGTGGCGTTAAATGCCCGTGTACGGGGCCGGCGCACGCGTGAGGGGTACCCTCGAGCGTGGCGGACCCCCGCCGAGGGCGGGCGTACCCTCGAGCGAGGCGGAACCCGCTCGAGGGAAGTGCCGCCCCTCGAGCGGGGGCGATGCCCTCCCGAAGGGAGCGCGCGGCCTCGAACGAGGGCGGGGCTCGTTCGAGGGGGTCCTTATGTGGGCCGCCTCGATGGGCCGTCGGAATTCCCGTGGGCCGTGTCCCGCATGGTTAGGCACCCGCATGGTTAGGCTTAATGTTTTTGGGTTTCGTTCCGGGTTTTAAGTGGGGTTTCCCCCATTGTTTAGGGGGACCCCTAGGGCCGTCCCCGACACCGGTGGATGGGGTATTGGCGGGGTTCGGCACTAAGGATTGCCGAGCTGCGGTCCGAAAGTGCACAAGAATGATTTGTCGAACCGAGTAATCTCGTGATCAAGAAAAGGAAAGGTTTTTTTACCTCAACAAGGATTTTCTTAACAGTTCTCCTCCTCTTGGCATTTGGAGGAGCAATCAGAGATAAGCCTTGCCTTCGTCGCCAAAGCATGGCCGGGACAGAGTTGGGTCTGTTGTGGCATACCTAGCCATTAGCTGGACCAGGGTTGGTGATTTGAATCCCAATGCTGAGATTGGGCCTACTGCATTGTAGGTAATATTCCTAGCCAGAGGAGCAGGTATGGTGTTCTGAGGGCAACAGAAATAAGGTCAGAATCATAATTGGAGGAGGGAATGTCTGATTCAAGAGTTAATCATATTACCTCTGAAGCTGGCTGGAAATCAGGCATCAATTCTGCACAGAACAAATGCACAGGCTCACTGAAGATATGATCATGGAATTCTTGCCACCATGAGTTGAAGGTGGGGTGAGCTATTGTTGTAGGTACAAAAGGCCAGGTGTAGACAGCGGGACTGCACACATAGTGAAAGACTCTACTGCTGTGCATGAGCTCTTTGATTTCCTCTCTGGGTTTGAGGAATTCATGCAGAAACAGTCTTGGGGGCATCTGGCCACACCCAAGTTGCCGAGCCATTACATTGGGCTGATAATATTCATAGGTACTATAGGTCAGCCTTCCTCCATTGAATTCAGCCGGCAGCATGCATGGGCGGATTATGATGTTGAAGATCTCTAGGAATCTCCCATCTTGGCGTTCGGATTCAAAGGAGAATTCAACGGGGAAAATCAAGGTGTCATTGTCCAGATAAGGGAGCCAGAGAGGATTCTGAAAACCTTTGAAGAACAGCTCAAAAAGCTGGCTGATGTCCTGCTGAATAAGGACAGTTGAAGCAGCTTCTCCATAATTCTGGCATCCTCTGGTGGCTTGGGGTTCCCCTTCAGGGTGATTGGATGAAGGGAAGAGCCTGGTGTTCAGATCAACACCAACGATCTGATGCATATGAAGCTGTAGCCACATTTGAACAAACCACCAAGGACCATTGACACATGTTATCCTTTGGCTAGTGTACATCTGGGTCACAGTTTGGTGAAGCATATGGTATACACTGCCTAGGAGGAATTTCCCAAGGGGAAGGCGGTTACCACTGACCAAATGAGAAGCCATTGCAATGTGATTCAGGGTAGGCTCGTTGGCTTTACCACAGAAGACGAATCTGCATAGCCACATGTTCAGGAATGCCCTGTATTCAACTTCACCGAGGGGATTGTCCTTCATGTGTTTCAAGATGTAGCTCTTGTATCTGCTTCCTGGTTTTACCCCTGTTTGCCGAGAAGAGCTTCTGAAGTCCCAGGGTTGAACGGATCCAGTAATGTCAAGGCCGGTGATCATATACACATCGGCCAAAGTTGGAGACATCGGGTCGTGGCCAAAGAGGAAGGCGTTGACGCCGTTTGACCAAAAATGGCAGGCTGCTATCAGGAGATCTTCATTCTTGGGGGTCTCGGCCAAGGATAACTCCAAACACTGAGCAATGCGGAGGGTATCCCAGTTTTGGGTTATGGCGCTCTTGTCCGCGAGAATCCTCCGGTACCAAGTTTTCCAGCCTGCGATTGGAGGCAAGGGCCAGTTCTTGAAAGCATCTTGCCACCGAGGAGGTGGGGACAGAGCTGCTTTGAAAGGGATCCTCTGAGATTCAGCCGCGATAAAATCTCAAGGATCAGAATTTCCCACGGGACCAAGATAATAAGATCTTGAATTGGCCTCGGTGCGAATCAAAAGCTCAGTAGAAGGCTCCTGAAGAAAGCGGAAACGAAATCTCAGGTAAAATTGAAAACCTAAATGCCGAATGGAGCTTACGGGAGGGAAATTTACCTGAGCGTCTTGGTTTTGAGCTGCCATTGGAAATCTGAGCTTAGAACAAGGGGATCTAGGGTTTGGATCGAAACGAGGATTCCGGCGGATTGCGAAGAAAGAAGAACAGGTGTTGACAGATTCGATTTGAAGATATTCGTGGCTGGAGTCAATTGCGGAACAAAATCACTTTATCCCGCAATTGAAGGGGCATGTGTTAACACCAAAATTTGGTAGGGAGTCTGACTTGTGGGCCCAGCTCGGTGAGGAGTCCGTTTGGAGGAAGGAAAGGATTTTTCAGATGTATTCGGCAAAGAAATCTGCGGTTGGCTATCTGCTCCCGTTCGGCAAAGGAACAGTTGAGCTGATTTTGCGGGATTGGATGGTGACGTGGCTCAGGCAGGAAGGACGAATGGATGGATAGGCGATCAAGCTTAGAGATATTTAGGCAACGAATCCATTCGAGATTGTACTTGGCGGGGTATAAATATGAGCCCCGAATGTATGTAATACACACAATCATTCTTCAATACAAACCGGCCTTACGCCAAACCCTAGAGTCCTTTTGTCGTGTCGTCGAGTTCTTCGAGAGGGTTTATCGATCCGTCGACATCCGTGAGTACCGGCAACCTTGTATCATGTCTAGTATCATGCGGTGGATTTAGATTTGATGCAAGTAGTCTTGTTACCATGCTTCGTGTCATGCGTTAGATTCAAGCTTGGTTCAAGAGGGTTTCTTGTTAGGTCATGAGCCACGCGGTAGGCTAAGATCTAGCTCGAAGCTAGTTATCGGCTCTATTGGATTTTGGCAAGATCTGATAGATTCATTAAGTTACCCAGTGTTGCTTTGAGTTTTTGCTTTATGTTTAAATTCATGTAACACCTTTTGCCCAATCTAGATGGGTTTGGATCGGCTTTATCCCTTTCGAAATCCTTGTACGAGTAGATTTCGTGTTTTAACGCGTGGATCTTGTGCTTTCCGATAGCCGAAACCGAATCGATCTAGATTGTTACATGTTGCGGGTTCAAGCTTGCCAATGTTGGTATAAATCTTGAAAGAACCGAGTATCATGCGGTAGATGCAGGTTTTTGGATTGCTTTAGAGCTAGTCATCCGGTGGATTAGATTTCAAATCAATCTGATAGATTTATTCACGTGGTAATGTTCGTTCCTTCTTCATGGATCCCGAATCGGCTGTTTAGCCGTATTCGGTTATGTTTCTTCACGAGTAGAACACGTGCGTAATTCATGCTTTAAATAACGCGTGCTTTTATCTTTTCATATTTAGATTGTATCATGCGGTGGATAGATCTATTTGTGGAAAGTGGTACGATTTTCATGCAAGTTGTATCATGCGGTGGATAGATTTGCGTGGTGTCGTACCCGACGGGTTTTGAAGTACCTAGACATGCGGTAGACTAGTGCTTTGGATCTATGCATGCTTATTTATTACATGTTCACGTTTGCGTTTTACTTTATCCATTTATTCAATGTTAATTATCATGGGATCGATCATGGCTTTGTGCATGTGTACCTTTACTCAAACAAAGATCGATCGCTGTTATGCTTACGTCATCCATTCGGCAATGTTATTTTTCCTTTTATAAACTCCCGATTGGTTTCAGTTTGCTGGTAGATAGCTTTCTATAGCTATATGTCATCTCATCTGGCTTCCTAGCCATAAATATGGAACTGTCTGGTACCGCCCAGCAAGTTCCAAGCTTTGGTATCTAACGGCTTTCCCTTTTGTTAATTTTCAGGAAAAATTGACTGGCACGTCTCGTGACTCTTCGCGCGTGTGAAGCCAGCTTGTTCGGCTTGCTGTGTGCTTGGCGCTAGGTGCACTTTTTGCGTCAACAATACCCATGTCCCACTTCAATGTGATAGCACCAGTGCCATAAGCGTTGCCAAGAACCCAGTGCTCCATTCCAAAACCAAGCACATAGAAGTGAGGTATCATTTTCTGAGAGACAACGTAGAGAGAGGAAAGATAGCTTTGATCCATGTACCCACACATGACCAACTAGCCGATATTTTCACCAAACCCCTTGATCAAGCAACTTTCACTCGTTTGCGGGGGAACTTGGTGTGTGTTTGATTTCTTGAGTTGGATGTGTGGGAGCTCTCTTTTGCCGGTGGTGTCGAGCCCTTTTTGCCTCCCCTCGAGGAGCCGGTGGTTTGTGAGCTTTGTGTGTGGGAGCTCCTTTGTAGCATATGTATAGCTTTCCTTTGTGCATTTCTTGCATTTGGCATGGCATATGTAACATGATGTATAGGCATCCTTGTATCTTAGATTGCATGCATTTTGTATCATATGCATTGGTTAGGAAAAGCTTCTCCTATATACATTGTTCACCATGGATTGAAATATATGTCTTTGTGAGCTTGTTTGGTATGCTATGGTTAGTTTGACTTAGCTCTTGATGATCTTGATCAATAATCCATGGTTGATGGCTATGTTTTTTGAAAAATGTCACATGTATGCGCTCTCATGTGTAAATGCCTTTATATGCTCTTGACATGTTTTAGTGGCTTGGCTATGCTTAATTTGTGGTTGGATAGCTAGTTTATTGATCATATGGGGCCAAAGGCTCATTTGCCATCATGAATGTTTAGCCCTCTTGCTTCATCTTGTGGAGGGGCATAAGTTCCTTTTTGTCGCAAAGACATTTCATGTACCATTTACAAATCTGAAAATGAAATGAAAAATGCTTGGAAAATATGCTCCCATGTCATATGTCATATGTGCTGAATTTAACTTGCTTTGGGTGCTAAACCGTTGCATGATGCCTACCAATGAGAAGTCTCATACATAGAAGTAGGCACATGGCTCGGTTGCTTTGACATGACATGAGGTGCTTGTGGGTGTTTGTGATGGTCTTATGGTTAGAATGGCTGTCCTAGCATGAAGTTTGTGTGGCTTTGCCATTTTGATATGCTTTGATCATGTTTAGGACTTTGCTCATGAGAGGCAAGTTTTTCGCAAAATGGCCAAAATCCATCTTAGTTTCGTCCAATGGTTGTGAAACTTGGTGATCTTGTAGTTGAGATCGATACGAAGCCGTAGAGTATCTAACTTGCTCATTTGGACATGTGTAGCATTCTTTGTTGAATTTTGTCTATTTGAGAAGCTCTAGGTTGAAAGTTTTGCATTTTTGGCTTTATTCATGCATTGCCAACAAGGGGGAGAAGTTTGAGCTTGAAATGGCTTACCGGACGCATTTAGAAGGTTTTCAGGTGGTTTCGAGCCATTTCTGGGCTCTGTTGTACACCGGTCTGACCGGTGAAGAGCACCGGTCTGACCGGTGTGAGTGCTGGTCCTGTACACATGTTAGGCACCGGTCGACCGTGGTGATGACCGGTCCGACCGGTGTGAGCCGAAGTTGCTTTGCGGTACCTGCCCCGTTTTCGGTGGTTTGCATGCATTTGTCCAGGGGGAGGTGCATTGGTTCAGGGGGAGCTTGCATGTGTGCAAGGGGAGCTCTTTGTGGTTGGTTGAGCTTTGATTCGGTGGTTTGCGCTCTTTGCTTGAGCTTTGCTTTGTCTCGGATGTGTCGAGCCGTTGCCCTTGCCTAAGGGGTCCGAGACTTGTCTTCTTCAAGTGATCTTGTTCCTTGCCTTTATTTGGCTTTCGATCGCTTGTTGGAGTTTTTTTTGTTCGTTTCCTTTCTTTTTCTTTTCTCTCTTGTTACTTTCGTGTGGGTGTTGTCAATGCACTCATCAAGGGGGAGATTGAGGACCATGTGTGGTTCGAGGACCGGTGGATGGTCGCTTCCTTGTGTGATGAGTGAAGGACCGATACGGCGAACCAGAGAGGGGGGGAGTGAATGGGAGCCGATAAAAATTCTTCTCGAAGGAGATGAAAACTCCAACAAGACGAACGCGGCTTCCAACACACGTCTCCGACTCACTACCAAGGTTGGTCAAGCCCACGTAGCTACTGGAGTGCCACTGGACCTAGGAACCAACACGCAACCTTCCGACCCGAGAAACGCAGCGGAAAAACCAAACCTCGAGTCTACAGACCCACACCGGTCAGACCGGTGAGCACCACCGGTCGACCGGTCCCCGCAGTGAAACCGAGCAACTTCCACTAAGTGGCTCTACACGGTCGACCGGTGAGACACACCGGTCGGACCGATGGCGACCGAAAGCCCCCAAGACACCAAACGAGGCCAACCGACCACCAAACGGACCCAAACTCGAAACAAGCAGCAACACGGGACAACAATGAACACACCAAGACGTTCACCCGAGCAAAAACCCACAAGGGCTCGCACCGGTCGACCGGTCAAGAGCACCGGTCGACCGGTGTAGCACGGGCGGCTCGGGATGAACAGGCTCCCGCGGGTCAACTCACCCAAATCTAAATCTCGATCTCCCAAATCACTCCACGGACTTGAACAAGACTTTGGGGATATCGGGAACACCTCATGAGGAGTCCATAGCCAAGTTTAATCCCACAAAAACTCGTCCAAAAAGGAGGAATCGAAGAAATCCCGCCGAAAGCACTTCCAACCCAAGAGCTCAAGAAACCCCAAAATCGAGCACTTTTACTCACGGATTTGGGAGGGGGAATCACAGCCCAAAGAACCACGAAGGGTTTCCACAAATTTCCCCCATCAAATCCCCAAGAGAAAAGTCCCGAAAACAACCCAAAGAAATCACCGAGAGAGGGCTCCGAAAATCACCACCAAGAACAACCGGGGAAAACACATCCAAACCTTGAGGAACCACGCCGAATCATCTATACATGAAACAAAGGTTCGTACAAGGTCTAGCAAGCCGCCCGATCATCCATCCCTCTCTACAAGATCTCTCCGTGAAGCTCTCTTGCTAGTCCTAGAGAAAACCCAAGGAAAATAGGTGGAAAATAGGAAAACTAATGAGCTAGGGTTCCAAGAGTTGGCTGCCATCCTCTCACCTCTTGGGTTATATGGAGGCAACCGAATGTCTAAAATACCCTTCTCCACTAACTAGGGATACAAGCCCCTCAAGGGCGGATTTGGAATTCTTGATGTCTTCACCATCGGACGGATGCCCGGCGACCGCACCCTGCGTAGCCTCGACGCAAGCCATGCGATCCCGACGCGTGTCCTCCGCTTCGAAGATTCCGGACTGCGTCGTCACACACCGATCAGACCGGTGCTCCTCACCGGCCGACCGGTCCCCACCGGTCGACCGGTCCGGTGCCGCCGCACCTCCGTCTTCGGTTCTCCGGTCTTGGCTTTGTGGATCAACCAAGGAACCCGGTGGTTTTTCGGTGAACCACCGGAAACCCCGCGAACTCGGTGTAGCCTCCGCCAATCTCCACTCATGACTTGGCTCCCACGTAGTCCCGGCTCGACCTTGGTTTTGAGGCTCCACCAAGAAACCGTCCACGACTCCATCTTGTCGTTCATGCCACCATGCGGCCCGCACTTGACCCCGCCGGTCACCGGGTCCCTCGAACGAAGCCTACTTGTCTTCTCCACACCCGGAGGCCTCACCGGCGACGACCTTTCGCGCTTGTTCTTCACCCGCACCAACACGAGTCAAGCCGCAACCCGCACCCGCAATACTTAGCCAAGAATCAGTCCACACAACGTTGTCAATCACTCATCACACAAGGAAGCGACCATCCACCGGTCCTCGAACCACACATGGTCCTCAATCTCCCCCTTGATGAGTGCATTGAAAACACCCACACGAAAGTAACAAGAGAGAAAAGAAAAGAAAAAGAAACGAACAAAAAGAAACTCCAACAAGCGATCGAAAGCCAAACAAAGGCAAAGAGCAAGATCACTTGAAGGAAACAAGTCTCGGACCCCTTAGGCAAGGGCAACGGCTCGACACATCCGAGACAAAGCAAAGCTCAAGCAAAGAGCGCAAACCACCAAAACAAAGCTCGAACACCACAAAGAGCTCCCCCTGCACACATGCAAGCTCCCCCTGAACCAATGCACCTCCCCCTGGACGAATGCATGCAAGACACCACTTGAAACAGGGCAGCTGCAACAAAACAGCCCTGACCGGTCAGACCGGTCCACACCACCGGTCAGACAGTGTGCAACATGTGTACAGAACCAGCACTCACACCGGTCAGACCGGTGACCCTGACCGGTCAGACCGGTGCACAACAGAGCCCAGAAATGGCTCGAAACCACCTGAAAACCTTCTAAACACGTCCAGCAAGCCATTTCAAGCTCAAACTTCTCCCCCTTGTTGGCAATGCATGAATCAAGCCAAAAAATGCAAAACTTTCAACCTAGAGCTTCTCAAATAGACAAAATTCAACAAAGAATGCTACACTTGTCCAAATGAGCAAGTTAGATACTCTACGGCTTCGTATCGATCTCAACTACATGATCACCAAGTTTCACAACCATTGGACGAAGCTAAGATGGATTTTGGCAATTTTGCGAAAAACTTGCCTCTCATGAGCAAAGTCCTAAACATGATGAAAGCATATCAAAATGGCAAAGCCACACAAACTTCATGCTAGGACAGCCATTCTAATCATAAGACCATCACAAACACCCACAAGCACCTCATGTCATGTCAAAGCCACCGAGCCATGTGCCTACTTCTATGTATGAGACTTCTCATTGGTAGGCATCATGCAACGGTTTAGCACCCAAAGCAAATTAAATTCAGCACATATGACATGGGAGCATATTTTCCAAGCATTTTTCATTTCATTTTCAGATTGGTAAATGGTACATGAAATGTCTTTGCGACAAAAAGGAACTTATGCTCCTCCACAAGATAAATCAAGAGGGCTAAACATTCATGATGGCAAATGAGCCTTTGGCCCCATATGATGAATAAACTAGCTATCCAACCACAATTTAAGCATAGCAAGGCCACAAAAACATGTCAAGAGCATGTAAAGGCATTTACACATGAGAGGGCATACATGTGACATTTTTCAAAAACATAGCTATCAACCATGGATTATTCATCAAGATCATCAAGAGCTAAGCCAAACTAACCATATCATACCAAACAAGCTCACAAAGACATATATCTCATTCCATGGTGAACAATGTATATGAGAGAAGCTTTTCCTAACCAATGCATATGATACAAAATGCATGCAATCTAAGATACAAGGATGCCTATACATCATGTTACATATGCCATGCCAAATGCAAGGAATGCACAAAGGAAAGCTATACAAATGCTACAAACCGGCTCCTCGAGGGGAGGCAAAACAGGCTCGACACCACCGGCAAAAGAGAGCTCCCACACACCCAACTCAGGAAATCAAACACACACCAAGTTCCCCCCGCAAACGAGTGAAAGTTGCTTGATCTAGGGGTTTGGTGAAAATATCCGCTAGCTGGTCATGTTTGGGTACATGGATCAAAGCTATCTTTCCTTTCTCTACGTTGTCTCTCAGAAAATGGTACCTCACTTCTATGTGTTTGGTTTTGGAATGGAGCACTGGATTCTTTGCAACGCTTATGGCACTGGTGCTATCACATTGAAGTGGGACATGGGTATACTCCTCACCAAAGTCACTCATGGTGTAGGTGATCCAAAGGAGCTGAGAGCAACAACTAGCAGCGGCAACATACTCGGCCTCGGTCGTGGATTGAGCAACACTCGACCGCTTGCGGGAAGACCAAGAGACCAAAGAGGAACCCAAAAAGCGGCAAGTCCCGGAAGTGGACTTCCTATCCAACCGACACCCGGCAAAATCCGCGTCCGAAAAACCATGAAGCGCCAAAGAAGAGGACGCGGAGTACCAAAGGCCTAAGTCGAGGGTGTGATGTAAGTACACGAAAATTCGCTTCACCGCTTGCCGATGCAAAGTCCTCGGAGACGCTTGAAAACGAGCGCACGACACACCGAGAACCGTATGTCCGGCCTCGTCACCGTCAAGTAGAGGAGTGACCCGATCATGCTCCGGTACTCCTTCCGGTCACGTGTTCACCTTCCTCGTCCGCATCAAGAGCCGTAGTCGTACTCATCGGCGTTGTCATAGCCTTGGAGTCCTCCATCTTGAACTTCCTCACAATGTCCTTGGTGTACTTCGCTTGGTGCACAAATGTTCCTTCCTTTGATTGCTTGATTTGTAGCCCGAGGAAGAACCGCAACTCACCCATCATGCTCATCTCAAACTCCCCGCTCATATCATCTCGCAAACCTTGCAACAAGAGAGTTAGACGAGCCACCAAAGACAATATCATCCACGTATACTTGCACAATCGGGATATCTCTCCGCCCCGCCTCGGCAAAAACAAGGTCGATCGACCTTCCCCATCTCAAAACCTCTCTCAAACAAGAACCCCCTCAACCTCGCCATACCAAGCTCTAGGCGCCGCTTCAACCCATACGCCGCCTTCCTCAACTTGTACACCCGGTGGGGGTACTTCTCACTCTCAAACCCCCGAGGTCGCCTCACATACACTTCTTCCTCCAAGACACCATTCGGAAAAGCACTCTTCACATCCATTTGGTGCAACTTGAACCCTTTAGCCACGAGAAAAGGCTAGAAGGATCCTAATCGCCTCCAAACGGGCTACGGGAGCAAAGGTCTCCTCGTAGTCGATCCCCTCCTTCTGACTGAACCCCTGAGCAACAAGTCTCGACTTGTTCCTCACAACCTCACCCTTCTCTCCCTCTTTGTTTTTCCACACCCACTTTGTACCAATCGGCTTACACCCTGGGGGAGGGTCAACCAACTCCCACACCTGATTCCTCTCAAAGTTCTCCAACTCCTCATGCATCGAATTAACCCAATTGTGATCAGATAGTGCATGTCCAATGTCTTTGGGCTCAAAAGAAGCAACAAATGCAGCATGAGCAAAGTGGGAATTGTTTCGAACCCTCGACCATGTAGTGCGTTCATCCATGTCGCCGATGATCCTCGAAGCTGGGTGATCCACCTGAACTCGCCGGGGAGGTTCTCGCCTCGAAGCTACCTCCCCCTGAACATCAGCTTCTCCTCGTTCTTGATTTGTCGTCGTAGGTGTAGCGAGAGGGTCCATCCATCATCGTAGTCGAAGTAGTGGGTACATGTTCAGCGGGGGCACCGCACCACCATCCTCATCATCACCATGTTCATGCTCCTCCTCCCGAAAGATCTCCTCGCCAAGCTCATCATCACCCCGCACACTCAAAGACAAGCTGACTACGTGGCTCTGTCTTGTCGAAGGTTACCTCGCAAGTCTCCACGATTTGGTTAGTTTCAAGATTGAGCACACGATATGCTCTAGAATGAGATGCATAACCAAAGAAAATGCCATCGACAGACCTAGCCTCAAACTTATCCAACTTCCTGCCTTTCTTCAGAATGAAACACTTGCAACCAAAGACATGGAAGTGACTCACCTAGGGTGTGCGGCCATGCATCAACTCATAGCATGTCTTCTTCTTGTGCACTCGAGGTATATCCCGTTCGACACATAGCACGCGGTATTCACCGCCTCGTCACCCCAATACCTCCTGGAGTCCTATGCTCATCAAGCATCGTCCGAGCCATCTCGCACAAGGTCCTGTTCTTCCTTTCCACAACACCATTCTGGGGAGGCGTATACGGACTCGAAAACTGGTGCTCAAGACCCAAGTCATGGCAAAAGGTTTCAAAATGAGAGTTCCTGAATTCCGAACCATTATCACTACGGATAGCTCGTATGGCATCTCCGTGCCTCTCGTTCCTCAACCTCAAGACTAGATCTCGAACAAAACCAAATGTCTCCCCCTTCTCCTCGAGAAAGAACACCCACGCATACCGAGAATAGTCGTCCACCACAACAAGGACATACCACTTCCCACCCGCAGATCGCACACGAGCTGGGCCAACAAGGTCCATATGGAGCAGCTCGCATGGACGCTCAGTCATCACATCGGTGAGAGGCGGGTGAGAAGAGGCCACCATCTTGGCATGCCTACACGGAGCACAAACCAACTCTTTCTCAAGCCTCAACCGTGGCAATCCTCGGACAAAATTGAGTTTATTCAAGCAAGACAAAAGGTCAAAGCTCAAGTGACCCAACTTCCTATGCCACTTCCACAACTCACTCGAAGAACCGGCCAAGAAACAACGCTCCACACCCGAAGACCGAGAAAAATCAGCACGAAACACCCGACCCTCGGGAACAACCATACGGACAAGGTCCCCTCGAGAGTCCACAATCCGAGAACCACCCGGCCGAAACAACACCTCAAAGCCCTCATCCAACAACTCGGGACACGTAAAGCAAATTGTACCCCAGCGATTGAACAAGAGCAACACGCCTCGCAGTGATCTTGTCACTCACTTTTATCTCACCTTCTCGAAAGCACACGCCCACGCCCATTGTCCCCAAAGGTGATGTACCTCTTCGTCACCACCGGGACGAGACTTGAGAACCACCCCCGTCTCCGGTCATATGCCTCGAGCAACCGGAGTCAATCAACCAAATGTTCTTCAAGTCTCCCACCGAAATTCAAAAATAAGCACGTGAGCGAACAAACGACTCAAAGACCGGGGTTAGTACCAAAGGAGGAAAACCAAAGGCCGAGCCATTTGCTCGAAAGTGGGGTTAGCACCAACCAAAGCATCTCTCCTACCAAAAATACCTCCACGAACACCACCATGGTAACCACCCCGAGGGAACCACCCCTCTCGCCCGGAGGAGGACCAAAACCACGCAAGAAAGCCCGTGGAACATCCTTCCTCTCCAACTCAAAGCCACGACTCCTCCGATCCCCGTATTGAGCACGAGGAGGAGAACGCCTAGCAACCGACCACCCGCACCCTTTCCAGCCCCAACCCGTACGAGCTCGAAACCCAAACGCCGTCTCCGTCTGTGCCCGCACCGGTCCGACCGGTGCCCCACACCGGTCCGACCGGTGTGACTCCGGACAAAGCAGCACCACCTGCGAGCTTCTTCTCTCCCCAAGCACGAACCGCCCTCACACTCGCCTTGCCCCCGGGCATCCGCATACGAGGCTCAAGTACACCATCGGAAGGGTGGTACTTGTCCTTGTTAGCCCACTCCTTTGCCATTCTCTCCTCTCGCTTCCTCTTGAAGCAAAACTCCTCCTTATGGCCATCTCTCCCACAATAGCCACAATGGAACCTCACAAGCTTAGGCTTAGGCTTGGGATGTGGCTGCTCACTCGGTTTCTCTCCACTCAAACCCTCCACCGGTTTCTCACCACTTGCCTTCTCACTCTCCTTCCCAAAGAACACCTTCCCCGAAGTGCTCACAAACTTGATAGGCTTTTGTAGGTCATTTGTGGGTGTAGGAAACACGGGTGGAGCTGGGGTTGTGTCTAGTCGGTTCCTTAGATGGTTAGGTTTTGGAGGGAAATCATTTTTGTGGTAAAGGTTTTTGGTGGCTCCGGGATATTCTCTCCACTTCCCTCACCAACCTTGTTTGCCCCAAGCCCCTCACCATCTTGCCTCTTAAAGGCCTCGATCATCATCCTCAACTGAGGCTCATGACCGGACAACCAACCCATCAACTTCCTCAAATCATCATTCTCATCCTGCAAACGATCAACATAATGTGCAAGCTCCAAATTTTTCAAAGCATGCATTTCACAGGTAGAGCAAGATGTAGGCATGGGTTCCTTCAATTTAGCCTCGAGCGAACTAGTGTAAGCATGCATCTCATCAATCTTAGCATGCAAAACAGGGCAAGAAGTGCAAGCACCTAGCAAAGCAGGTCTAGACTTAAGCTCGCCCACTTCAACCCTAAGCACATCTAGTTCCTCACACTTGGAGGCATGCTTCTCCTTAAACAAAGCAAGATCGGCAAGGAATATGGAGCAATCAAGACAATCATTCTCATCGAAACAACGAGGCTAGCCTTAAGCGAATCAATCTCAAGCTTGCTATCAAGCACCTGTGTCTCTAGCTCGCCCACTCTAGTCCTAGCATCCTCGAGTGAAGCCCTAAGCTCTTTCCTCATTTTCTTGGCCTCTCTAAGCATGTCATCACGGTTATCAAGCAAAGAGCCAAGCCTCTCATTCTCCTGGCGCAAGAAGGGAAGTTCATCACGCACCTCGTCGTCGGACTCAGAGTCCGAGTTGCTCCGTGTGCTCTTCTTGCCGCCGGAGCTCGGCGCCATGGTGCGAAGCCATCTCTCGCAAAGCGCCTTAGCCCGCTCGTGTTCTTGGACGACTTCTTGTTCTTGAGGCGATCTCCCTCGTCTTCACCGCTACTCGAGCTCGAGGTGGAGTACGCGGAGCCGGAGTCGACGTCGCTCGCTCCAACCATCGCTTGGGCCTTGCCTCTCCGCCCTCCTTCTTCCTCGATCGTCGCTCGTCCTTGTACTTGTTCTTGTGCTTGCTCTTGTGGTTGCGCCTCGAACGGTACTTGCCATCGTTCATCCTCGGCTTGTGCTTGTAGTCGTCCTTGTTCTCGGCCTTCTCGGGCGGGCGGCCGACGAAGTGTCCCGCTTGCCGCACCGGAAGCAAGTCCTCGTGTTCCTCCTCATGTTCACGTGGTTCTCGTGCGGCCTCTCGAACCGCCTCGTCAACGGCGCCGCCTCTTCCTCTCCAAGGTCATCAAACTCCTCATCCGGCATAGACATCAAAGAGGGAAAACGAGAACATCCTGGTGGATGGGTTAGAGTTAGTCTTTCCTTTGGAACCACCAACGAGAGCAAGACTATGGGAATCAGTCGGTCCCTCGAGCTTGGCAGTCATGCCCCTATCCACCTCAGCCGACTTGAGCTTCGAGAACAGCTCGTTCACCGTCAGAGTATCATACCTCTCCGACTCGACTATGGCCTCGAACTTTCCGCCCCATATCGTACGATCTAAAGAGTGTAAGAGCTTGATCGCTCTATCATGATCATCGTACGGGAGCACGTCCACATTGGCCCTCATGTTGTTCACCACCACCGTGAACCTCGAAACAAGGCATCGATGGACTCACCGGGGAGATGAGTGAAGTTCTCGTACTCTCTCCGTAGGTCGCATACATCCGTGCTCGAACCCGGGCGTTCCCAACATGAGCCTCCTTCAACACCGCCCAAATCCTACAAGCCAAGTGCTCGGTGTGCACCCGATCGAACTTAGGCTGACACAAAGCACGAAACAAGTAGTCGACCGCCTTATTGTTGGCGTCGAATCTGTCCCTCGACCCTGGACCAAGGAAATCCATCGGCTGGACATAGCCTGTGTCCACCGTGACATCCCAAAGAAGCTGTCACACCTGTTTTTCCAAAGAAAACCAAGTGCAAACCTATATGCATGCCAGGATCAATTTTCATGCATATAGTTGACATAAGTGGATAACAGAAACAATATCACGTAAGAAAAAGGGAGATTATCAGAGTTTACGCTTAATCTTGGAAACGGAGGCACCAAACTCCACAAGTAGTTGACTGGGGGTTGCGTACGCCTAGAACCAGCAACATCTTCACAAGACTTCAGAGTAGCTTCCTCCTTCTGAGCAACATTGTTTATAGCAAGGGTGAGCACTTGTCGTACTCAGCAAGTGTGGGGAAAGGATGAATACAAAGGCTTTATAGTGGATCGGGCTATAAGCATTTAAGCAATTTTAGTTGGTCACGTTTTATTAGCACCGATTACTAATAAAAGTATAAGTTTATACCAACCCACAATTAAGCATGCAGATAAGAGATACACCATGAGCACATGGCAAGCATAACCATAACACATATCACAATTTAAGTCCATCTTCAAGTTCAGTTATCATGTGAGGGTCCAGGCCGCTCTTGACCGTGAGCACGGCTAATCGATTAGTTTAACACTCTGCAGAGGTTGTACACTTTCACCACAAGCAGCGTAAAAGCTCCGAAGAACTTTGGACCTAACCATGTGATGCTGCACAGGCACCATACCACACTACCGAGGTGTGGTTGCATAGGGACGCTACATGGCCTTTACAAAGGTTACCTAGCAAGTTATGAACCACAAGGTCCGGATCAGTTAGCAAGGTATAAAGTCCCCTAGCAGGTCGATACCCCACCATAAAAGAATAACTCACCCAACCCCCTGCTAGAGCAAGTCCATACCCCGCAGTACCGCCGATCCCTTGTCCTTATCAGGTAAGATCACCACAAGCTAAAGTTCCTAATTATTCAGCCAAGACCATTGCCCATTAGTTCTTGTGGTTGTACTGTTTTCCTGGGTGGTTCTCCATGTTCCGATTAATGCATAATGATCTTGTATTAAAATTATCATAAAGAAACATAGAGCATAAAATGATAACCATGTTGATTATTACCAACCCAGTTGAGCACACTAAGCAATATCTACCATCAATGTTAATTAAGAACCAGGTTCAAGATAACAGTCAAAAGAGGCTAGTCATCCTTAATAGGCACCCATCAAAATTAATGCAAGGCACATGCAATAGTGATTAATAAAGTTATTAGGACAAAAGATCAAGGACACACTTGCCTTTAACCAAAGTGGTGATGTTGCTCGAATCTTCACCTTCACATTCTTCCAAGCTCTTGAACCACATTCATTCTACTCGCATCAATCATCGAACACAAAACATGCAAAGCAAATGCACGAGTACAACTAAGAACAATACATCAATCAAATCAAAGCTTTAAAAGAACGCACTAAAGGATAGGCTTGATTGGATGGATCACTAAAGAACACAAAGTGTGCTTGGAAGGCTTGGTTAACTTTGAAGAGATGATTGCGGAAGATTGAGCAGGGACCAGAAAGATCACATTGAGATAGAGCTCGATTCTATTGGTTATGTAAGCGCAAGAAACGCTGAAACAGAACTAAGCTCGAAACTATCGTGAGATCATTATCAACAACAAGAGACTACGCTTGACATATTTTAATTAAGAAATCATGTGAAAGAATATTTCAAAGAAATACTCTGTGTTACCATTAAACAAGTTACATTTAATTAAAGAAATCACGATAAACCTAATCATGTTTTATTTACAACATTCGAGTAGAAGTTATGTCAAATTAACAATTATTTTAAAAAGATGAAGCAATTATGAGATATCTAAACGAGTAACTTTAGGTCGCGTTTTTAACTAAACAAATTTATTATTGAAAAGGCATTTATGATGTCATTAGGCATATTAACTTTATTATGAAAACCGATGTTTAACTCTAACATCTTTTATTTAGAACACTAGTTATGAATAGGGATTAACCAATTACATCATGATTAAAGAAAACCGGATTAGAACCTAATCACTTTTTATTTATAAAAGCATTAGAATAAGAATTAGTCAAGATTAACATGCATCTTTTAATATTAAAACAAGTAACGAGGTGATACACATGCTAACGCATAAGTTATGGCGAAACGAACTAGAACGGCACAAACGAACTATCAACGCACAAGAGAACCTTAAGGTGGGTTTAGGAAAACTAGTCTACGTAGAGAACTAGATCGAAGGGCAACAAGCGAGCAAAAAGGTAAGCTAAACTAGTTGATAAAGGAACCGATAACGAGATTAGCTGCGAAGAAAGGTATAGCTACGAAAGGTTGAGCATAAGAACATAGCCGATTTATGAAAAGACAACCTAACGAGAGATGGGATAGACATCAACTAGCTAGATGCCGATATACAAGATTCATGAAACAAGAGTGATAAGATTATTGATAGGAAAATGAGCAAGGCAAACTACTCACACAGACAAAGCTACTAAGCTAAACAGAAACTCTAAGGCTTGATTAGATGCACACGGTTTAGCTTGGGGCTAACAGTAGAAAGGTTTAGAGCCCCTGATAAACTTGATCAAAAGAGATAAAGCTGATACCGAACGTCTAACGAATTATTTGCATATGAGAGATCAAACTATAAGCTTAGGTTTATTTTAGTAAGCAAAAAAATATGCAAAGGATATTTCATAAAGAAAATACCCTAAGTTGGATTTAATGCAAATTAGATTTTATTTGCAAAGCCGGTGTAAAGAACTAGTCAAGTTTTATTTATAAAGATTCATATATTGATTAAACCGATTAAACATTTAATTTAGAAAAGGTAAACTATATGAACAATTTAAACGTAACTTTGTATTCGAGTAGATCATATTAGTATTAAAAACATTATGGAACTGGCATTAATCATATTAACATTTATTATAAAAGCCGATGTAAAAGCCTAATCAAATTTCAATTAGAAAAAATTAATTAACTATTTAAACAAATTAATCATTTAGTTTACGAAAACCGAGATAAAGATCTAATTAACTTTTATGTACAAAAACATGTGATAAAAACATTAATCAAATTAAATTTGCTTATGAAAAACGATATATAGATCTATATTATTTTTATTTATCAAAGACATGTGTAAATAGACATTAATCGAAATTAATATTAATTTTATTTTCAGAAAACAAAACATTGTGAAAACACTCCGCTAACGCGTGCTTTACATTATTATGAACCTAACGCAACTTGAACGGATTAAATCGGAGTTAAAACGAGAAAGATATGGCTCTTTAAAGATCTGAGGACCTAGAGGTGAAGATTGGAAACTTCCAGGGACTTTACTGCGAAAACCCAGGGGCATACACATAATTATGTGTATAAACTCGGGGATTTACCCGCAAGATCTTCGGGCGGGTTTATGTGTGAAAGGTGGTGTTTTCACGGGGGGTTATGAGCAAGATTTACTAGACACGAAACGGATCTAGGTATTTTACCATTGCTTAGGGGGCTAAGCGCAAAGTCGCCTTATCTTCTTCCTTACATTCAACGGAGAAGGGGCGGGGGAGGCCGCGGCTCGGGGGGGCGGCGGCGCTAGGAGGGGTGGCGGCGCCGGCGTCCCAGGGGCCGTGTGCTCGGGTAAGTAAGGAAAAACGAAGAGGAGATCGAGGTGGTCGCGTAGGGGTCCTCACCGTCGGCGGGGAAGACGAGGGGCGGCCGCAACCGGCCGGCGGCGGTCGCAAGCTCACCGGCTTGGTCTTGCGCGGGCCGAGGTGCTCCGGTGGATCTCCGGCGACGAGAAGCGGGCGGCCGCGCTCGGCTCGACCTCGTGAAGCTCATGGCGGCCTTGGCTTGGCCCGTCGGACGGCGGGGCGGCGACGAGGCGGCGGTGGCGGCACGGCCGCGCGCGGCCCGGTGCCGGCGGCGCGACGCAGAGGCGAGGCGCGGTGCGGCGGCCGGAGCGCGCAGCGGCGGCTCGGGCGCTTAAAAGAAGACGCGGCGTGGGAGTCCGGGGTGATCACGCCCCGGGCGGCGCGCGCCGTCCGGTCTCCTAGCCGGCACGCCATGGCCATGGCGCCGGCCCGGATGGGCTTTGGCGGGCTCCGGGCCGCCGGCCGAGAGCGGACCGGGTTGGGCTCGCGAAGTGGGCTGGCGGGTTGGGCTAAAGAAAAGGCCGGGTGAAAGATGAGGGGGCAGCAACAGACTTTGTCTGTTGGGCTGAAAATAGCCACAGGCCGAAAAGGGAGAAAGAAATAAAAAGGAAAAGAGTTTCTTTTTATTATCGCAGAATATTTCCGTGAAAAAAATAATCTAGAAAATTCTAGATAATTCATTAAAGCCACGAAAAATATTTCAAAAATTTCGGGAAAATTCCAAGAGATAGATTAAGACATGAACAATCCAAATAAAGCATTTGGTGCTCATGAAAAAGATTTTAGAGCCTTCTAATAAATAGAAATAGCTCGGGGAAAAATGAGAGTAAATCCGGAAAAATCCGAGAAAATTCTCGGAAGGATTTGGACGGCTCCTAAACGCCTTTTGAAACCTTAAGCACTCAGGAAGCACCAAGATGCATCGGCATGAATGCAACACATATAACTTTTATTTAATTTAGAAAATCAATCAAACAAGGATTTTTCCTATACTATATTTCCTGTAAAGGAAAATAAATGTTGGAAAATTTTTTAAAATTATGAGAAAATCGTTATATAATTATTCTTTCTATTTACATCCTGAAATTGGAAATTTCAGGGTGTGACAACTCTACCCCCCTTAAAAGGAATCTCGTCCCGAGATTCGAGAAAGGTTAGCAAGGAACAAAGACTCATGTGGGTATTATCCAAAGCTTATCAACTTTCTTTATGTCGACCTTCCTTACACAAGCATACCAAACATGCTCTTCTATTCTTCCTAGCTCATTGGACTTGTATAGGAATATATAGTCTGGTCCCACTTATAACTTATCCATTCTTCGATCATTGTGATTTCTCCATTCTTCGCTTTGCTCCATCATAGTTCTTGGTAGATCAACTTGTGCATCGGGATTCTTCTCAAGGTGAGTGACATATATAGGTCGAACAATCTTAGGCCGGGGTTTGTCGAACCGGGTTTAGTACCATTATCCGCCCCTAAATGTGATAACTTCTTCTCTCGTCTCGTTCTACGATTTTGTTTATTAGATCACTTGCGTCTACCGGGTTTGTATTCCTTGCAAGTGATAATCCAATCATCAAGGTTTAGGTTTTGAGTATGACCTTCAGCTTGAGAACCTTCTTCTTGAGTTCGGTTTTGGGTGGACAACATCCTCTACTTATTGATACCTATAAGGTTATGTTGGCGATCTTCAAGCGTCGTAAAACTAGCTTCCTTCGAGGACATGAAAGACCGTGGTGCTCACCACACGGACACATATCCGGAGCCTTGTTAACCTCATGTTGTTTCTCCGTGGTTAGTTTCGGTGCTCCATGCCTCTTCTTCTTTCTTTGGTTATTCCATACTTCTCGCAACTTGCCTCTTCACCGGACCAATGGGAACTCGTCTTTAGCCATCTCATTACGAAAGTAGTTTGTGCTAGGCCGCATCCTTCCTTGTAAGACTTGAGTCGGCATAACCGGTAGCTTCTCTTTATCAAATGGTGGAGTCATGTTTTGATAGCTATCATTGGTGATAGTATTGTGGGCTTTAGGGAGTGAAGCTTGCTTTGTAATGGACTAATGAATCTTAACCATGGTTTGGGCCATTGCTTGCAGAACCTGGGTTTGTGCAGCGATATACTCCATCATCTTGCGTTCCCATGATGAGGCTGCAAGATGAATGTTGATGTTGCCTTCATTATCTTTATCTTCATGATTTGTGTTGGAGCTCTCCATCTGACTGGGTATTTGTGATAAGATCAGAAGAGATAGACGGAAGAGTAGAGAGAGAATGGAAAGAGCAAGGAGGTGGGAGATACAAAAGATCCCAACTAAGCAACTGATGTTATTACCGATATAAGATCCACAATACACCAACACTCACTTCAAAGAACCAACACAAACAATGTCATAAAACCAAGCATCATCATGCAAGCACTCAATTCCACCAACCAAAGCATAGCTAAGGGAACGACACTACGCGTTGTTAACAAAGTCAGAGGGTATCCTCCTAATAGATGGGATGTATCTCCCAGTAAGGATATCCATAAACAATGGATTTTTTCCCAGATCAAAGAGTACGAAATTATGAGTTCATCCCAACTGGAATCACCTCAATTGGAGGTTTAGAACTCGAGATATGAATGGGGCAAGATGGCTATGTCAGCAGTGTTGACAGATTCGGAAACCTCCAAAGTTTCGGGCATAACTCTCTGTATATACAACCAAAATTGATGAATTTTGGACAGAGTGAATCTTATGAAATTCCTGAACTACTCCAATTGGATTTAACTCAATCGGAGGTCCATAGCCCGAGATACAAAATAATGAAGGTAACCAGGTCAGCAGGGTTTACAGATTCTGATAGCTCCAATGTTTCGAGCATATCTCCTGTAACATGTACTGGGTAGGGCTGAATTTTTGATAGAAATTCACTTATGGAATTTAGGAACTAACCCAACTTGTTTCATGTCAATCGGAGTTCTGTAGCTTGAGAAAGAATTAAAACAGCGCTGATGTGTCGGAGATCTGCGCGAAAAAGATAGGATAGCAAGTGTAACAATTCACCTTTTGACTTATTGGTGGAATTGCTTGAGAGAAGTGGAAAGGAGAGACAAGATCAAGACCAAGGGAAGAGTAAATAAATAGGCAAGGGTAGAAGTCATAATCATTTGCAAAACAATGATGTGAAAATGAAAATGTGACAGCCAAAGGTGAGCTATCAAGGAGGATTGATGAAAGATATGGTTTAAGGAGCGAGAATATTCATCACAGAGCTCAAGGGAAAGGTAGTGATGAATTTTAGATCAAAGGAAACCTTAAGAAACGACCATTACTATCTAGGCTCACGTCCTACAGTCGATACAGCTCTGATACCACTCTGTCACACCTGTTTTTCCAAAGAAAACCAAGTGCAAACCTATATGCATGCCAGGATCAATTTTCATGCATATAGTTGACATAAGTGGATAACGAAACAATATCACATAAGAAAAAGGGAGATTATCGTAGTTTACGCTTAATCTTGGAAACGAAGGCACCAAACTCCACAAGCGAGCCGATCGGGGGTTGCGTACGCCTAGAACCAGCAACATCTTCACAAGACTTCAGAGTAGCTTCCTCCTTCTGAGCAACATTGTTTATAGCAAGGGTGAGCACTTGTCGTACTCAGCAAGTGTGGGGAAAGGATGAATGCAAAGGCTTTATAGTGGACTGGGCTATAAGCATTTAAGCAATTTTAGTTGGTCACGTTTTATTAGCACCTGATTACTAATAAAAGTATAAGTTTATACCAACCCACAATTAAGCATACAGATAAGAGATACACCATGAGCACATGGCAAGCATAACCATAACACATATCACAATTTAAGTCCATCTTCAAGTTCAGTTATCATGTGAGGGTCCAGGCCGCTCTTGACCGTGAGCACGGCTAATCGATTAGTTTAACACTCTGCAGAGGTTGTACACTTTCACCACAAGCGGCGTAAAAGCTCCGAAGAACTTTGGACCCAACCATGCGATCTTTGCGCGAGCACCATACCACACTACCGAGGTGTGGTTGCATAGGGACGCTACATGGCCTTTACAAAGGTTCCCTAGCAAGTTATGACCCACAAGGTCCGGATCAATTAGCAAGGTATAAAGTCCCCTAGCAGGTCGATACCCCACCATAAAAGAATAACTCACCCAGCCCCCTGCTAGAGCGAG
This sequence comes from Cenchrus americanus, assembly GCA_947561735.1. Taxonomy (NCBI): domain Eukaryota; kingdom Viridiplantae; phylum Streptophyta; class Magnoliopsida; order Poales; family Poaceae; genus Cenchrus; species Cenchrus americanus. The sequence continues at coordinate 82,751,287 of OX387239.1, read as the reverse complement.
TCCATACCCCGCAGTACCGCCGATCCCTTGTCCTTCTCAGGTAAGATCACCCCAATCTAAAGTTCCTAATTATTCAGCCAAGACCATTGCCCATTAGTTCTTGTGGTTGTACTGTTTTCCTGGGTGGTTCTCCATGTTCCGATTAATGCATAATGATCTTGTATTAAAATTATCATAAAGAAACATAGAGCATAAAATGATAACCATGTTGATTATTACCAACCCAGTTGAGCACACTAAGCAATATCTACCATCAATGTTAATTAAGAACCAGGTTCAAGATAACAGTCAAAAGAGGCTAGTCATCCTTAATAGGCACCCATCAAAATTAATGCAAGGCACATGCAATAGTGATTAATAAAGTTATTAGGACAAAAGATCAAGGACACACTTGCCTTTAACCAAAGTGGTGATGTTGCTCAGAATCTTCACCTTCACACTCTTCCAAGTTCTCGAACCACGTTCATTCTACTCGCATCAATCATCGAGCACAAAACATGCAAAGCAAATGCACGAGTACAACTAAGAACAATACATCAATCAAATCAAAGCTTTAAAAGAACGCACTAAAGGATAGGCTTGATTGGATGGATCACTAAAGAACACAAAGTGTGCTTGGAAGGCTTGGTTAACTTTGAAGAGATGATTGCGGAAGATTGAGCAGGGACCAGAAAGATCACATTGAGATAGAGCTCGATTCTATTGGTTATGTAAGCGCAAGAAACGCTGAAACAGAACTAAGCTCGAAACTATCGTGAGATCATTATCAACAACAAGAGACTACACTTGACATATTTTAATTAAGAAATCATGTGAAAGAATATTTCAAAGAAATACTGCGTGTTACCATTAAACAAGTTACATTTAATTAAAGAAATCACAATAAACCTAATCATGTTTTATTTACAACATTCGAGTAGAAGTTATGTCAAATTTACAATTATTTTAAAAAGATGAAGCAATTATGAGATATCTAAACGAGTAACTTTAGGTCGCGTTTTTAACTAAACAAATTTATTATTGAAAAGGCATTTATGATGTCATTAGGCATATTAACTTTATTATGAAAACCGATGTTTAACTCTAACATCTTTTATTTAGAACACTAGTTATGAATAGGGATTAACCAATTACATCATGATTAAAGAAAACCGGATTAGAACCTAATCACTTTTTATTTATAAAAGCATTAGAATAAGAATTAGTCAAGATTAACATGCATCTTTTAATATTAAAACAAGTAACAGGTGATACACATGCTAACGCATAAGTTATGGCGAAACGAACTAGAACGGCACAAACGAACTATCAACGCACAAGAGAACCTTAAGGTGGGTTTAGGAAAACTAGTCTACGTAGAGAACTAGATCGAAGGGCAACAACTGAGCAAAAAGGTAAGCTAAACTAGTTGATAAAGGAACTGATAACGAGATTAGCTCTGAAGAAATGTATAGCTACGAAAGGTTGAGCATAAGAACATAGCTGATTTATGAAAAGACAACCTAACAGAGATGGGATAGACATCAACTAGCTAGATGCTGATATACAAGATTCATGAAACAAGAGTGATAAGATTATTTGATAGGCAAATGAGCAGTGCAAACTACTCACACAGACAAAGCTACTAAGCTAAACAGAAACTCTAAGGCTTGATTAGATGCACACGGTTTAGCTTGGGGCTAACAGTAGAAAGGTTTAGAGCCCCTGATAAACTTGATCAAAAGAGATAAAGCTGATACCGAACGTCTAACGAATTATTTGCATATGAGAGATCAAACTATAAGCTTAGGTTTATTTTAGTAAGCAAAAAAATATGCAAAGGATATTTCATAAAGAAAATACCCTAAGTTGGATTTAATGCAAATTAGATTTTATTTGCAAAGCGGTGTAAAGAACTAGTCAAGTTTTATTTATAAAGATTCATATATTGATTAAACCGATTAAACATTTAATTTAAAAAAGGTAAACTATATGAACAATTTAAACGTAACTTTGTATTCGAGTAGATCATATTAGTATTAAAAACATTATGGAACTGGCATTAATCATATTAACATTTATTATAAAAGCCGATGTAAAAGCCTAATCAAATTTTAATAAGAAAAAATTAATTAACTATTTAAACAAATTAATCATTTGGTTTACGAAAACCGAAATAAAGATCTAATTAACTTTTATGTAAAAAACATGTGATAGAAACATTAATCAAATTAAATTTGCTTATGAAAAACGATATATAGATCTATATTATTTTTATTTATCAAAGACATGTGTAAATAGACATTAATCGAAATTAATATTAATTTTATTTTCAGAAAACAAAACATTGTGAAAACACTCCGCTAACGCGTGCTTTACATTATTATGAACCTAACGCAACTTGAACGGATTAAATCGGAGTTAAAACGAGAAAGATATGGCTCTTTAAAGATCTGAGGACCTAGAGGTGAAGATTGAAAACTTCCAGGGACTTTACTGCGAAAACCCAGGGGCATACACATAATTATGTGTATAAACTCAGGGATTTACCTGCAAGATCTTCAGGCGGGTTTATGTGTGAAAGGTGGTGTTTTCACTGGGGGTTATGAGCAAGATTTACTAGACACAGAAACGGATCTAGGTATTTTACCATTGCTTAGGGGGCTAAGCGCAAAGTCGCCTTATCTTCTTCCTTACATTCAACAGGAAGGGGCAGGGGAGGCCGCGGCTCAGGGGGGGCGGCGGCGCTAGGGGGGGTGGCGGCGCCGGCGTCCTAGGGCGCCGGTGCTCGGGTAAGTAAGGAAAAACGAAGAGGAGATCGAGGTGGTCGCGTAGGGGTCCTCACCGTCGGTGGGGAAGACGAGGGGCGGACGCAATCGGCCGGCGGCGGTCGGCAAGCTCACCGGCTTGGTCTTGCGCGGGGCCGAGGTGCTCGGTGGATCTCCGGTGACGAGGAAGCGGGCGGCGCGCGCTCGGCTCGACCTCGTGAAGCTCATGGCGGCCTTGGCTTGGCCCGTCGGACGGCGGGGGCGGCGAGGAGGCGGCGGTGGCGGCCGGCCGGCGCGGCCGGTGTCGGCGGCGCGACGCGAGAGGCGAGGCGCGGTGCGGCGGCCGGGAGCGCGCGAGCGGCTCGGGCTGCGCTTAAAGGAGACGCGGCGTGGGAGTCGGGGTGCTCACGCCCCGGGCGGCGGCGCCGTCCCGGGGCTCCCGGCCCGGCACGCCATGGCCATGGCGCCGGCCCGGATGGGCTTTGGCGGGCCTCGGCCGGCCGGGCCGAGCGGGACGGGTTGGGCTCGCGAAGTGGGGCGGCGGGTTGGGCTAAAGAAAAGGCCGGGTGAAAGATGAGGGGGCAGCAACAGACTTTGTCTGTTGGGCTGAAAATAGCCACAGGCCGAAAAGGGAGAAAGAAATAAAAAGGAAAAGAGTTTCTTTTTATTATCAGAGAATATTTCCGTGAAAGAAATAATCTAGAAATTGCTAGATAATTCATTAAAGCCACGAAAAATATTTCAAAAATTTCAGGAAAATTCCAAGAGATAGATTAAGACATGAACAATCCAAATAAAGCATTTGGTGCTCATAAAAAAGATTTTAGAGCCTTCTAATAAATAGAAATAGCTCAGGGAAAAATGAGAGTAAATCCCGGAAAAATCCAGAAAATTCTCGGAAGGATTTGGACAGCTCCTAAACGCCTTTTGAAACCTTAAGCACTCAGGAAGCACCAAGATGCATCGGCATGAATGCAACACATATAACTTTTATTTAATTTAGAAAATCAATCAAACAAGGATTTTTCCTATACTATATTTCCTGTAAAGGAAAATAAATGTTGGAAAATTTTTTAAAATTATGAGGAAATCGTTATATAATTATTCTTTCTATTTACATCCCGAAACCGGAAATTTCGGGGGTGTGACAAAAGTCGACCCTTTCCGCGGAGGAACGCACCCATTTGCTTGCTCCACATCCGGTAGTTCTTGCCATCGAAGTGTGGAGGACCCGAACCCCGTTCCCGGTACGCCATCCTTGGATCTTAGGCGGTTAGAGTCAACAAAGACCCGAACCGGCTCGATACCACTTGAAGGACCGATACGGCGAACCGGAGGGGGGGGGAGTGAATGGGAGCCGATAAAAATTCTTCTCGAAGGAGATGAAAACTCCAACAAGACGAACGCGGCTTCCAACACACGTCTCCGACTCACTACCAAGGTTGGTCAAGCCCACGTAGCCACCGGAGTGCCCCGGACCTAGGAACCAACACGCAACCTTCGGACCCGAGAAACGCGGCGGAAAAACCAAACCTCGAGTCTACGAGACCCACACCGGTCGGACGCGGTGAGCACCACCGGTCGGACCGGTCCCCGCAAGTGAAAGCGAGCAACTTCGACTAAGTGGCTCTACATCGGTCAGACCGGTGAGACACACCGGTCAGACCGATGGCAGCCTGAAAGCCCCCAAGACACCAAACAGGCCAACCGACCACCAAACGGACCCAAACTCAAAACAGCAGCAACACGGGACAACAACGAACACACCAAGACGTTCACCCAAGCAAAAACCCACAAGGGCTTGCACCGGTCAGACCGGTCAAGAGCACGGGTCAGACCAGTGTAGCCTGGGCAGCTCGGGATGAACAGCACCCGAGTGTCAACTCACCCAAATCCAAATCTCGATCTCCCGAATCACTCCACGGACTTGAACAAGACTTTGGGGATATCAGGAACACCTCATGAGGAGTCCATAGCCAAGTTTAATCCCACAAAAACTCGTCCAAAAAGGAGGAATCGAAGAAATCCCGCCGAAAGCACTTCCAACCCAAGAACTCAAGAAACCCCAAAATCGAGCACTTTTACTCACGGATTTGGGAGGGGGAATCACGGCCCAAAGAACCACGAAGGGTTCCCACAAATTTCCCCCATCAAATCCCCAAGAGAAAAGTCCCGAAAACAACCCAAAGAAATCACCGAGAGAGGGCTCCGAAAATCACCACCAAGAACAAGCGGGGAAAACACATCCAAACCTTGAGGAACCACGCCGAATCATCTATACATGAAACAAAGGTTCGTACAAGGTCTAGCAAGCCACCCGATCATCCATCCCTCTCTACAAGATCTCTCCGTGAAGCTCTCTTGCTAGTCCTAGAGAAAACCTAAGGAAAATAGGTGGAAAATAGGAAAACTAATGAGCTAGGGTTCCAAGAGTTGGCTGCCATCCTCTCACCTCTTGGGTTATATGGAGGCAACCGAATGTCTAAAATACCCTTCTCCACTAACTAGGGATACAAGCCCCTCAAGGGCGGATTTGGAATTCTTGATGTCTTCACCATCGGACGGATGCCCGGCGACCGCACCCTGCGTAGCCTCGACGCAAGCCATGCGATCCCGACGCGTGTCCTCCGCTTCGAAGATTCGGACTGCGTCGTCACACACGGTCGGATCGGTGCTCCTCACCGGTCGGACCGGTCGGACCCACGGTCGGACCGGTGCGGTGCTTCTTTGCACCTCCGTCTTCGGTTCTCCGGTCTTGGCTTTGTGGATCAACCAAGGAACCCAGTGGTTTTCTGGTGAACCACCGGAAACCCCGCGAACTCGGTGTAGCCTCCGCCAATCTCCACTCATGACTTGGCTCCCACGTTGTCAATCACTCATCACACAAGGAAGCGACCATCCACCGGTCCTCGAACCACACATGGTCCTCAATGAGTGATTGACAACGTTGTGTGGACTGATTCTTGGCTAAGTATTGCAGGTGCAGGTTGCGGCTTGACTGGTGTTGGTGCAGGTGAAGAACAAGCGCGAAAGGTCGTCGCCGGTGAGGCCTCCAGGTGTGGAGAAGACAAGTAGGCTTCATTCGAGGGACCCGGTGGCCAGCGGGGTCAAGTGCGGATCGCATGGTGGCACGGACAGCAAGATGAAGTCGTGGACGGTTTCTTGGTTGAGCCTCAAAACCAAGGTCGAGCCGGGACTATGTGGGAGCCGAGTCATGAGTGGAGATTGGCGGAGGCTACACCGAGTTCGCGGGGTTTCCGGTGGTTCACCAGAAAACCATTGGGTTCCTTGGTTGATCCACAAAGCCAAGACCGGGAGAACCGAAGACGGAGCCGTAGCGGCGCCGGACCGGTCCGACCGGTGTGCAACGACGCGGTCCGGAATCTTCGAAGCGGAGGACACGCGTCGGGATCGCATGGCTTGCGTCGAGGCTACGCGGGGTGCGGTCGCCGGGCATCCGTCCGATGGTGAAGACATCAAGAATTCCAAATCCGCCCTTGAGGGGCTTGTATCCCTAGTTGTTAGAGAAGGGCATTTTAGACATTCGGTTGCCTCCATATAACCCAAGAGGTGAGAGGATGGCAGCCAACTCTTGGAACCCTAGCTCATTTGTTTTCCTATTTTCCACCTATTTTCCTTAGGTTTTCTTTAGGACTAGCAAGAGAGCTTCACGGAGAGATCTTGTTGAGAGGGATGGATGATCGGGCGGCTTGCTAGACCTTGTACGAACATTTGTTTCATGTATAGATGATTCGGCGTGGTTCCTCAAGGTTTGGATGTGTTTTCCTCGGTTGTTCTTGGTGATGATTTTCGGAGCCCTCTCTCGGTGATTTCTTTGGGTTGTTTTCGGGACTTTTCTCTTGGGGATTTGATGGGGGAAATTTGTGGGAACCTTTCGTGGTTCTTTGGCTACGTGATTCCCCTCCCAAATCCGTGAGTAAAAGTGCTCGATTTCGAGGGTTTCTTGAGTTCTTGGGTTGGGCTTCGATTCCTCTTTTTTAGACGAGTTTTGGTGGGATTAAACTTGGCTATGGACTCCTCATAAGGTGTTCCTGATATCCCCAAAGTCTTGTTCAAGTCCGTGGAGTGATTCGGGAGAGCGAGTTTTGGATTTGGGGGAGTTGACTCGCGGGTGTTGTTCATCCCGAGCTGCCCAGGCTACACCGGTCTGACCGGTGCTCTTGACCGGTCTGACCGGTGCGAGCCCTTGTGGGATTTTGCTCAGGTGAACGTCTTGGTGTGTTTGTTGTTGTCCCGTGTTGCTGTTGTTTCGAGTTTGGGTCTATTTGGTGGTCGGTTGGCCTGTTTGGTGCCTTGGGGGCTTTCAGGCTGTCATCGGTCTGACCGGTGTGTCTCACCGGTCCGGCGCGTGTAGAGCCACTTAGTGGAAGTTGCTCGGTTTCACCGGCGAGGGACCGGTCCGACCGGTGGTGCTCACCGGTCCGACCGGTGTGGGTCCGTAGACTCGAGGTTTGGTTTTTCCGTCGCTTTTCTCCGGTCGGAAGGTGGTGTGTTGGTTCCTAGGTCCAGTGGCACTCCAGTGGCTACGTGGGCTTGACCAACCTAGGTAGTGAGTCGGAGACGTGTGTTGGAAGCCGTGTTCATCTTGTTGGAGTTTCGATCTCCTCCGAGAAGAATTTTTATCGGCTCCCATTCACTCCCCCCCTCTCTGGTTCGCCGTATCGGTCCTTCACCGGACTATCGTCACGGCCGGGGCACCGAGGATGCTGGCAATATCTACCAGTCCACCCTCGGCGGGCGCCTCCTCCGCGCTTCGGCCGGCCGCCGCCTCCCTGCGCAGCAACGGCAGCTGGCGTAGTGCCCTCCCGCGCTCCTGCAGCCACCACCTCTTCGACGGCGGGGGCTGCGGGTCTTGTGCTCTCTTGACGAGCAGGGGGCCGGCGCTCCAACTGCGCTATGAGCTCCTCAACAGTGGGGGCTGGACTACGACTTCTAGCGGGTTCCCCCACTGTGTCCCACTCACCTTCGTTGCCCGCTTCGACGGGCTCCGTTGGCGGCACCTCCTGCATACAAGGAGGACTACTCATCAGCAAGTGTACTCGCATGATGGGTACTCGACTACACTAGTCAAGACATCTTATTTCTTGAGGTGTGGTCTGCGAGACCCTCAACTTCTTCGCTACCGCTTGCGGGCGGGGTTGCGCGGCTTCGCGTGGCGGCGCGGCCGGGCCTAGCCTCTAGGCTAGCCGGTGGGTCTTGCACAAGAGGTACATGAGGCAAGCACGGACGGCTAAACCTCGACCGCGGTCGAAAGCGGTCCCCTCGCAACGTCTCTTCGTCGTCATCGTCGTCATCGTCGGAGGTGTCCTCCACGATGACGGTGTCCTCCGCCTTCGCCGACTTCTCGCCGCTCCTTGGCTTTGGCTTTCCCTTCCTTCGGGATCTCGATCCCCTGAGGGGGTGGCTACGGCTCGGAGACGAACATTTTCAAGTCATCCTGCAAGGCACAGGACATCAGCGTGACCACTCACAAGCAAGGACTACTCGACTAAGGGTACGACTACTTACCTCCTTTGGCGGGCGCACGGCGGAGTACTCCTGGACGGGGCACGCCGTGTACGGCGGCATGTCCTTGAAGATCCGCGTCAGCCTCTCGATGATATCATCGTCGTCCATCTCGCCTCCGGGCATCCACGACGTGTCGTCGTCGCCGGTGTACTCGAAGCCCAAGGTGTCGCGGGCCATCGGCGGCCGCACCCTCGCTTCATGAAGCGAAGGCCACGTGATCGGCCCTCAGTCCAGCTTCTCTGAGCACCTTGATGCGTGCCAGTAGCTCGGGGAGCTAGATTCCCTCCTGCATTGTGGGCTCCGTGTTCCACCAGTCGCGGTGCCTGGGCTGCCTCCCACTCGGCTTCGGCAGGCCGGGGTGGTGGTTCGTGATGTAGAACCACCTCGCCTTCCAATCGGTGTTGGAGTCAATGAGCTTATACACCAGGTACTGCTCAACGGCGTCTTCTCTCATCTGGATGCCGGCCCCTTCGACTACTCGTGGATTGCTGGCGCTCGGCTGCGACTTCACAGGAAAAATTTCCGGAAGAGGATCTAGTGCGGCTTGATCCCAAGGAATGCTTCACAAAAATGGACGAAGACCACGGTATGGAAAATGCCGTTAGGGTTCAGATTGAGGTACTCAACTCCGTAGTACCCGAGGAGGCCCTTGAAGAAAGCACTAGCTGGAAGCGCGAGTCCGCGCTCCACGAAACGCGCAAACATCGGGATCTCATCTTCGGCTTTCTCCATTGGATACGGATCTCCGGCGGCGGCCCTCCACATATCCACCTCCTTCTCCCGGATAAATCCCCTGTTCAGAAGGGCCAACAGATCTTCGGTCTTCACCTTTGACTTTTCCACTCGCGGCTTGGATGCGCTCGCGGTGGAGACATCGGCGCACTTGCTCCGGTGGCAGCCGCGGCGGCCTCTTCGCGGCCCCTCTTCTTCCCGGCGACCTTCGCAGACTTGGACGGTGAAGGCTTCATTCTCCAAGTACAGGGTGTCTTCACGCGCATCCGCTCGGGGGCTACTCTAGAAGCTCTGGGTGGCGGCGCACTTGGATCTACTGCGGCGGCGGCGTGCGCTGGAAGTGGATCTACCTCAGATCGAATCGAAATGACTACAGCACATATGGGTGAAAAACCCTAAGGGTTTTGGCTTCTGTTTATAAGTCAAACCGGCCCTCCAACGGCCAGATCGATAAGTCCGCGCTCGGCTGACTCAGCGGCCGCGCGTGACCCTTCACATTCTACTAGTCGACGCGTCTCACCTCGGGGGCTCGGCTACTTCTACTCGACTACCTGGGAAGCGACAAGACTCAGGAGCATCTCAGGACACATTCTTCAAGATGACCCTTCAATTCGAGAGGAAGTACTCGACTCAAGGCTCGGGGGCTCCGTGACACATGTCCTTCGATTTTTTTCTCTCCGGATTTTTCGGGATTTTCTTGCCAAGACTTCAGATGGACCCTCAGCCAGAGCATGCGGCTCAACCTAAAGCTCGGGGGCTACTCCATATGGAGTGCGATTTTGCAATCGCACTTCCATATCAGCTTCGGCTTCAAGACAAGACGGGCATTTTTGAAGACCTTCGAAGGCAGCACTCGAGGACGCTTGGGGACTACTCGAGAAGACTTCAAGTTTGCTCAAACATCAGCTGGAGTACATTCCAGCTTCGGGATGCTTCGACTACTCTTGAGGACTTTTGACTTGTAGAACTCGGGGACGCTTGGGGACTACTCGTTAAGGCCGTCAAGACTACTTGAAGCTATCCTTCTCGACTACAAAGTACTCGGGGGGCTTGTCGTATGGACCTCCCTGGGCCCACTACCTCGGTGGGTACCAGGACCGACTACTCGGTGGGACCATGGGACTACCCGACTTGCGCTACACGGCACCTGATGGCGTGGAGCACAAGGACTACGGAGGAGAAGTACTCGGTTAGGAAGGCATACATGTCTGCGCTTGTATGGAAGACTCCTAGACGTACCCGACTAGTACTCTCTCCCTACTCCGATTTGTAACCGCACTCCCCCGGACTATATAAGGCGGGCGGGGACCGTTCTCTAGCATCTCATACAACTCACGACGCACTATTACACCATCTTGTAATCGTGCCCAATCAATCCAGAGCTACGCAGCATACAGGACGTAGGGTATTACGCACCTCGCGGCCCGAACCTGTTTAAATTGTGTGCCACGTGTCTTTTCCTTCGAGTTACCGATCTCGGCGAGGCCACATTCATCTACTTCAGGTATTCCCCTTAGTAGGTTGCCGGTCTAAAACACCGACAACAGGGCTGCTGGTCCATTAGGCAACTACATGGACACAATGAATACTTGCCTCAATGCGATGAATGCTCACCTCGATGCGATGCAGGCGGATATCATGATGATTCGCAACTTCATCCTCGGCGGTCAGCACGCGTACCAGCCGGCGACCAATCGGTCGGTGCTCCCAGCTTCTACATAGCCAGTGCTACCGGCTGCGTCCGTGGGCTTCTTCATGGCCGCCACCATCGACGCTGAGTAGATACACCACAGAGGTGGGGAGATGCAACAGATCAAGTAGCCAGTGGACGCCACAACAGAGATGGCGACGAAGATGCGTACATGTCCATGGTCCATAGTTGTGCGTCTGCAGGTGGCAGTACGCGGCCTCCTCACGAGGCGGCGTCTTCAGGAGGTGCGCCAGCAGTTGAGAGGTCGGGAGGCAGTCGTGGTGGTAGGCCAACCGTCCACAACCACTACCCCAGCCGTCCATGTCGGATGCAACATGGGGGCACGACGGCGACCGCGGCCACTAGCGCCCTTTCCCCCTACCTCAGCCGCTTGCGGTGGCGATGGCACTCTCGCCTGAACCTGGGGGCTTGGCCAAGGTTTTGAGCCTCTAGTGGGCCGGGGTGGTTCGTGCACCGGTGGATTCTTCAGTGGGCCGTCTATGTTGGCCAATTTTCAGCTGTTGACATGGGATCTAGGTGGCCGCTCTGGTGAACGATCGACATTCGAGGGGCATCCACCTTCAGATTCCAAAATAAAGAAATTGAGTCCATTTCAGATTAAGAATAATCAAATAAGCTGATATGTAAGACCGTCTCTAGCAGCTCGCCGATCTCCATATGCAAAAAGTGCCTTCTGCAGAAAGGAAAGAGAAGAGAGGGGCGCGGGTGTTCCAGCAGCTTGCCGCATCCCCTCGCGCAGTCACCCCGACAGTTGGTTCCCACGACCGCGAGGAGGGGGAGAGAGGGGGCCGTGGTAGGTGTGCGGAGCTCGAGCAGCTCGGGGCTCTCCACCAGCGACCTGAGCTCCTCCACCATCGGCCGGAGGAAGAGGAGGCGACGGCGGGGTGGAGCGGCTGCAGCGACCTTGACCTCGAGCAGCTCGCCGCGCCGCCGAGGAAAGGGAGCTCGCCACCACGGGCGGCCAGATTTGCCGGGGAAGGGAGTGGCGGAGACGCCGAGGGTGAGGAGCAGGTGGCCTCAACCGCCGAGCTCCACCGCGAGGAAGCCGAGGCGGAGAAGCGTCGTGCCGCAGATCTAGCCGTTGGGGCTCGCTTGCTCCGCCTCGCCTGGATGGAGGCGACCGGGTGGAGGGCCTTGCTCCTGCTTCTCGCTCCCGCCGGCGCGGGAAGAGAGGCGAGGCGGGCGGGCGGAGTGCGGGGACGGTGGGAGGCGACGAGTTTCTTTTGCTTTTTTTTTCTCGACTGGAGGCGCGGCACTTGGCGCGCGGCAGAGATGCAGAAGGCCCCGACCCCCCGGGAATGCGGCATGCCGGAGGCCTCCGCTCATTTTGCAGGCGACTGATGCAACAGTTGTTGGATGCGCTGCAGTAGCACCTTGTTCTGCATTTTTGAGATGCAGATGCCGCTCCAGCAGCTGTTGGAGACGGTCTAAGAGGCTTATTTTTAGGTCATAGGTTTGTGTGGCATCGAGTCATTGTCAAGGTGCCCATCATGGTTTTAAAGGCGTTAAGGTGTCCTACAAAATCTTAGCACGCCTTAGCGCCCAGGCGATGCCTAGGCGACAAGGCGGCCGGTTTTCTAAGGCGAGCAGGGACCGCTTGGACGCCTAGGCGACGCCTTTGAAACACTGGTGCCCAAGCTGCAGCTAGAGGACGAGCTGCTCGAAAAAGGGCGGGGTAATGTCAGGTAACAGGGGACTAATGGGCCGGGTCCAATGGGCCGGCTCGGTAGGCCCATTAGGGTTAGATCTAGGGATAAGGTCAAGTCCTTAGGGGTCAAGGAATCCTCTCTATATAAGGAGAGGAGATGTATCAATCAAATTAAGCACGAGATTAGAAGGAAAACCCTTCTCTCTTGCCGGCCGTGGGTGAAGCCCCGCGGTTGGCGTTCCCTGCGCCCCTCCAACCCCGCCACAACCCTAGGTGTGAACAGTACCCATGGGTACAGCAGCACCGCGGGTATTGTAGCTCGCAACCCTAATTCCCCCACAAATCAGCCTCAAATCCTCCAATCACCTTCCCCTCACATCGCAGATCATAACAATGTGACTGTCTATTGAGTTGCATGCACCAACCAGTTCAACCCAAAAGCTTAAGTTGATAGGGAAAGGTGGGCAATTCACTTATACTGTAACACTCCGCCTCATGTGCAGGCTCCCTCAGGCCGCATACGTGGATATTGGAGTAGGGCTGTAATTATTATAATCAATGCGCCCGCTAGGATTTAAACTCGAGACCTGCGGCTTTGATACCATATTGAGTTGCACACCAACTAGTTGGATCGGCAAGTGAGCTGCGATAATTACTCGGAACGGGGAGAGACAAGCTGCAGAAGTAGCAGTAAGATTCCTATAATTAACTGGTTGAATAGTACCGGACTGGAGACATATCAAGCGTCGCGAGGTGGAGCATCACTGGTCATGGGCCGGCAGGGAAGTGACTGAGACCGCAAGGAAGCCACTCTACCACCATACTAATGACTAGTCAGACCGTGGACATGCACCGGACGGGGACGCCGACCGTAATGTGGCAACCAACTCATATATACAGCAATAGATGGCTAAAACATCTTCAGGATAGGCTTGACTTCGAAAATGGCTCTTCTTAAATTTTGATTCGGAACTCCACTTTCTAGACACACCTTTCCTAGTCTTACCCATAGTTCGGCTAGGCGACACCTAGGCGGCGATTGGGCGTGATTAGGCGCTAGTCGGAGGGGGAGCGTGTCGGTTTGGGGCTAGGCGGGCTCCTAGGCGGTTGAAAGAGTCAGAGCAGCATGTGGGGGGAGGAAAGTGCCATATTTAGCGGGCGTGCATGCAGGAAAAGAGGAAGGAAGCGGCATGCAGTGCAAAAGAAGCAATCGCGCTTGAGAAAAGAAAGGAAAAGACCGCTCAGTAGGCTCGTGAGCTGCTTCCTGCCCTCTCAGCTCTCCTCTGCTTCCTATCTGGATATCCCCTAACTGTCTCCTGTCTTTTCTGCTCCTTGTCTGGCTATCTCTTTGTCTCCTCTGCCTCTCTGCTCTCATTTCCTCTGCAATTCAACAACCCCTAGGAAAATGCCTAGGACCGAGTACTCTCGACTAGGCGCTAGGCAATGGGTCGGCGCCTAGATTCCGCCTAGCGCCTAGCTGAACCTTGGTCTTACCCTTCCCAGATAATTGTTGTGCCTACCCATACTCTACAAGAGAAACTATACAAGCATACCCCGGTGTATTTTCATCAAATCAAGCATTTACTTAGCATAGAAAATTTACACATGAAGGTCTCAATATATATGCAGGTTTGGAGATATAATTCCCTTTCTCGGCACCAAGAGATTTTAGGTGGTTCCTTGTATGTACTCCCCCCGTATCAAAATATTTGTCGCCATTGACTTTCTTCTACAAATTTGGTCATTCGTCTTATTCAAAAAGTTATGCAAGTACCTTCTATTTTGTTTGCTATATGCTTTACTATTATAGGTATTTTAAGCGTGACTTACCGTTTTGCATATTTACAACAATTTTTGAATAAAACAAATGGTTAAAGTTGTAAAAAAAGTCAACGATGACAAATATTTCAATACAGAGGGAGTACTAGCATAATGCAAACAATGCATCTTACCTTGTTTCTGTTCCAAAGAATAAGCAGAGCCCCTCACTTGCAACAAAGGCCAGCACATCTTCCTCGATAATGTGTGCAACAGAAAATAAATCCTGCACAACAATCACTTCATTGAGAATTTATTTTTGTATGTTGAGCGCCCATGGTTTTTTCCCGCAAGGGTTTTCCACGTAAAAATCGTGTCTCGTGTTCGATATTGTTTTGGCATTATTTGCAAGAGGTTTTGCAGGAGAAAACCGCTGCTGCTTTATGGCTCAAATTGGAGTCAATTTGCATGTCAAAAGATTTGACAAGCAAGATGCATATGAAGATGAAGTTATATACGCACAAGTTGCAAGAAGGTGGCTCTTTGTCTACCCATCTTTCAGTCTTTAAGGAGATCGTCGCTGACCTACAGTCTATGGAGGTAAAATATGAGGATGAGGACTTGGGTCTTATTCTTTTGTGCTCACTGCCTAGTTCTTTTGCAAACTTCAGAGACATTATATTGTATAGTCGTGATACTCTAACGGTGAATGATGTTTATGAAGCTTTGCAAGCTAAGGAGAAGATGAAACAAATGGTGTCTTCTGAAGGTTCCGCTTCCAATGGAGAAGCATTGTACGTTCGTGGCGGGGACACAAAATAAATCAAATGATGGTTATAGAGGCAAGAGCTCGAATGGCTATAGAGGTCGTTCAAAGTCTAGAGGCAAGGGTGAAAAATTCTACGAGTGCGCAAAAAGGATACTCATTTTATTTACGAGTGTTATAAATTGAAGAACAAGGAAAAGAGAACCGACACTTATAGACCGAAAGGTAATTTTGATGAATGTAATGCTTGTTCTTTGCTACTGCGATAGTTCGGATCGCTGCGAGGTTCTTGTTGCTTTTGCTGGATGTGCAAATAATGGTGATGAATGGATTCTTGATTCCACTGCTTCCTTTCATATATGCATTAATAGAGATTGGTTCATCACTTATGATTCTGTCCAAGGTGGTTCTATTAAAATGGGTGATGATAGTTCACATCAAATTATTGGCATTGGATCTGTTCAGATTAAGATGCATGATGGTATTATTAGAACTTTGACAGATGTGAGGCATATTCCAGATATGAGTAAGAATCTTATCTCTTTGAGTACTCTTGATGGCAAAGGGTACAAGTACTCCGGTGGAGATGGAGTTTTGAAAATGTCAAAAGGTTCTATTATTGTTATGAGGGGTGATTTAAAATGCGCCAATTTGTATCGTCTTCGAGGTACTACAATTACGGGTGATCTTTCTTGTAATTTCTAATTCATTATCTACTTCGATGCTACTAACCTTTGGCATATGTGTCTTGGGCATATGAGTGAGCTTGGCTTGGCGGTCTTTGAGTAAGAGAGGACTTCTCGATGGGCATAGCATCGGCAAGTTGGATTTTTGTGAGCATTGTGTGTTTGGTAAACACGAGAGGGTGAAGTTTAATCTTGCTACTCATTCAAGTAAAGGTATTCTTGATTATGTGCATTCGATTTATGGGGACCATCTCGCAAGCCTTCTCTTGGTGGTGCTCGTTATATGTTGACCATAATTGATGATTATTCTAGAAAGGTATGGCCATATTTCTTGAAAGATAAATCGAAGCATTTTCGGCATTTAAAGAGTGGAAGACTATGGTTGAAAATCAAGGCGAAAAGAAGGTTAAAAAGTTTAAGTGCGATAATGGTATGGAATTCTGTTCTCACGAATTTAAGTCATTTTGCAAATCTGAAGGCATTGTTAGGCACTACACTGTTCCTTATACACCCCAACAGAATGGTGTAGTTGAGCGTATGAACAGGACTATCATCTCTAAGGCCCGTTGCATGTTGTCTAATTCTGGTTTGAATAGGCGTTTTTGGGCTGAAGCTGCTTCCACTGCTTGCTATTTGATTAATCATTCACCCAATATTGCTATTGATAAGAAAACTCCAATTGAGTTATGGTCTGGTTCTCCAGCTGATTATTCGCAATTGAGAGTTTTTTGGTTGTACTGCTTATGCTCACATTGATAATGGTAAATTAGAGCCTAGAGCTGTTAAGTGCATCTTTCATGGTTATCAATCTGGTGTTAAAGGCTATAAATTGTGGAATCCACAAACTCAAAAGGTTGTGATTAGCAGGAATATTATTTTTAATGAATCTGCTATGTTGCCTGACAACCCTTCTACTAGTGCTCCTGTTCAGCAAACTTCAAGTGTGCAGGTGGAGCATTTTATTGATGTTGATAGTACACCAAATAATGATAATGTTGTCCAAGATGCTCCTAATTTTAATGATTCTCCAATTGTTGATGATCCATCTATTGTTGAGCATTCTTCTCCAGTTGTGCAGCCTCCACAACATTCAATTGCTAATGATAGGCCCAGAAGGGGACCTAAGCCTAGAAAAAGGTTGATTGAAGAATGCAATGTTGCTTATGCTTTAAGTGTTGCAGAAGAGATTGAAGGTGCTTGAACCTTCTAATTATTCGAGAGGCTATTATTTACGCGATGGCAACAATTGGATGGACGCTATGCATGATAAGATGGAGTCTCTTGAAAAGAATGGTACTTGGGATTTAGTGCAATTGCCCAAGGGTAAAAAGACCGTTCGTTGCAAATGGATTTTCAAGAGAAAGGAAGAAAGGTATAAAGCAAGGTTGGTTGCTAAAGGCTACAACCCAGATTCCAGGTATTGACTTTAATGATGTTTTTCCCCGTTGTGAAGCATAGTTCCATTCGTACCTTGTTGAGTATTGTTGCTATGCATGATTATGAGTTGGAGTAGTTAGATGTCAAAACCGCATTCTTGCATGGGGAGTTAGAAGAAATCATTTATATGGACCAACCTGAAGGTTTTGTTGTTCCTGGAAAAGAAAACTTTGTTTGTAGATTGAAGAAATCTCTTTAGGGCTTGAAACAATCTCATAGGCAATGGTACAAGAGATTTGACTCCTTTATGATCTCTCATGGTTTTAAGCGGTACGATTATGATAGCCGTGTCTATTTGAAGACAGTTAATGGTTCAGCTATTTATTTGCTTCTTTATGTTGATGATATGCTGATTGCTGCAAAAGATAAATCATAAATAGCTAAGCTGAAAGCACAATTGAATTTAGAATTTGAGATGAAGGATCTTGGTGCAGCCAAGAAAATTCTTGGTGTGGAAATTATCAGAGACAGAGAATCTGGCATGTTATACCTCAGTCAGCGAGGTTATATTGAGAAGGTTCTTCGTCATTTTAATATGCAAGATGCAAAACCAGTGAGTACTCTACTAGCTCCACATTTTAAATTGTCCTTAGATTTATGTCCAGCTTCAGATGAAGATATTAAGTACATGTCTAGAGTTCCATATTCAAGTGCTGTTGGTTCACTTATGTATGCCATAGTCTGTTCTCGTCCTGATTTAGCTCATGCAATGAGTGTTGTCAGTAGATACATGACTAATCCTGGCAAAGAGCATTGGAATGCAGTTCAGTGGATTTTCAGATATCTGTGTGGTACTTCTAATGTTTGTTTGCGGTTTGGGAAATCTACATGTGGACTTGTTGGTTATGTGGATTCTAATTATGCTGGTGATTTGGATACTAGGAGGTCTCTCACAGGTTATGTTTTCACCATTGGTGGTTGTGCTGTGAGTTGGAAAGCATGTTTACAGGCTACTGTTGCTTTGTCCACTACTGAGGCTGAATATATGGTTGTTTCTGAAGCTGCTAAAGAAGCTATTTGGTTGAGAGGTTTATACTCTGAACTTTGCGGGATTTCTTCTTGCGTTACTATACATTGTGATAGTCAAAGTGCTATTTTCCTTACTAAAGATCAAATGTTTCATGAGAGAACAAAGCACATTGACATCAGGTATCATTTTATTCGAGATGTTATTGCTCGAGGTGGTGTTATTAAAGTACGCAAGATTCATACTCGTGACAATCCCGCTGATATGATGACTAAGCATGTTCCTACGGCTAAGTTTGAGCTATGCTCAAGCTGGGTTGGGATTAAAGTTTAAGTCCTAGTGACTTTTGGCGCCGGTGATTATCTATTATTGAAGTGAGTTCATTGATGATAATTTATTCACTGCAAGATGGAATTCGTCTCAAGGTGGAGTTTGTTAGATATGATCTGAATTCTTAATGTGAGTCTTGTGGGGACGTCTGGAGGGCCCACGGTTCGGGTTATGTGTTTAGCGGATTTGTTTCCGTATTTGACTACAGTCAGTTTAGTCCACCATATATATACACCTTGTAAGCCGCACGGAAGAGCGAGAGGGCTCATTGTATTCCATGCGTTGTAACTCTCTCATCATAGTGAAGATTGCCGATTGGCGCCCGTGGTTTTTTCCCGCAAGGGTTTTCCACGTCAAAATCGTGTCTCGTGTTCGATCTTGTTTTGGCATTATTTGCTAACAGTACATACAACTCTCGTTGCTGAGCTTCATTCTTAATTATTATACACTTGTATCCTTTCACTCTATCGGCGAACATCGAGTTCTTCCTATGTCTCTTCTCTAACTGAAACGAACCGAATTTCCGCGAATGGAAACCCGACTCTCTGCACCTCCATGATAGTCCCAGGAAGAGGCTATCACGTGCAATCCCTGTCTCAAGTGGTACAAATCCATACAACACGAGAATAAAAGAATAATTACATAATTTTATTACAACATCAGAGTACAACTCTTCGGCACAAGCCGGGTACAAGTCCGACAGGACTGAATCAAAAAAGGTAAAACACCTACGCAGCGGATCTCTCGAAGAGAAGCGTCTCCAGCTCCACAGGCAAACTCGAGCATAGGACCAGCTCTATTCTTCACACCTTCGTCATTGAAGCTGAAGTCGTAGACGGTTACCAAGTCTGAAACGCCAGCATCTACCCGATAAGCGGGTAGGTCATGTCAGCTTCCCAACAAAGAGCAAAAGTGGTGGTTGAATCTAATATGCATGGTTAAAACCTACATTTGGGGCGTAGAAAACTATGCATGCGGCGGCGCGGAAGCAACAATCAAGGTATGCGGAATAGCGGCGAGGTCCACACCCTCGGGAGGTCCATACCACTAAGGTCCACACCTCCGGGAGGTCCACACCTCCGGGGTCCACACCCCTCAACAAGGGAGGTCCACACCAAAGCACGAATCACAACCGTGATCCGGCTCCCAACTCTCATCGTGATGTGGGGCCCCACTGCTCCTATCCCCACATCTCAACGGCCTCGGGTGGGCTCACTCACTCGGGGGAGAGAAGAAGCACAAGAAAAGAGTCTAGTCGAAGTAGCGGTAGATAGCGATCTTGTCCATAACCGGTGGACACGGACTATAGCTATAGGTTTAAACACTCTGCGAGAGGTTGTACAAGCTGTACCCGCCGAATAGAGCGGAAACGGTGGGCTGCGCCCCGAACCCTACCATACGGCTGGAGTCCAAGTAAGTGGATAGTACCCTCCTGCGTCTCGAGGTGCGGCGCGGCCCCTCGCCGTAGAGCTCATGCGCCCGGCGAGGGGTCCCTCGAAGCTGTGGAACCCTTCCCCGGCCTCGCCGGGGCGAAGTCTTCTAAGGAGGAACGCCGTCTCCCATCACGATCACACCGATCCGCCTACAGGCAGGGTGCTATCCACTACGAGTCTCACCCCGCACCCCCGCCCATAACAAGGCGGGCGGTTTGTATGGAAATAGATGCGCATGCGGTGGTAAGTCGACTCGGTCCTTAAGGGCCGAGAGCGAGCACTCCCCATCTCCATCCCGTCCGACACGCCGCTCGGGTAAGAGGCCAGATCGCATCTTCCCGAGGGCGGGCGTTCACAAGTAGCCAAATGGCTCGCTCCCGCCAGAAACACGTCAAGGAAGAACACACCCAGAACTCACGCTAGAACACACCGAGATCTCCCACATCTCAGTCCAAGCCCGCAGTACCATCCATAATCAAGCAACAAAAGTATGGATAGTTGGTATATGGGACTAGCTAGGGGTCCGTAGCTAGTCCGAGGTAGGTAAAGCAAGGAATCGGGATATACAAATAACAAGGCAAGGCTAATCAAATGGCTATGCAATCCATCAAGTCAAGTAACATAAATATAGCACTAGCAACTAATAGCATGCATGGGTTCTACATGGTTGGGAGTGACATGACACCTGCGCGGTAGTCGTCGTAGAGTAGTAGAGGCTGAGCGTACTCTCGGTCAATGTTGAGGTAGAAGGTCTTCTTGGTCGTCGCAACTCGGGTCTTCAAACATGAACACAAGCCTACACGAGATGCGATGCGGAAATAAATAATGAGCATTCATCTATTGCAAAAACACCGATAAGAACCAATTTAGACGATCCAAATAAACTCCAGAGTAAATACAAGCAACACTAGTTTAAATAATTGAAATAGAGCAATTGGTTTTAAAACAAAAGTAGTTTTAGCAACTAGTTTTATATACTAGTAAACATGGTAGGGTCAAGAGTTAGTTCAAAGATAGTTTACGGGCCTCACGGCTAAGATCTTGGGTGATCAAGCTTGCAAGGTAGAAAGCGGAGAGGCTGAGATTAACGCTTGCGAGGTTTAGCACTCGGATGATCAAAGTAGTAGCGCAAAGGATGACGATAGCAAATTGAGGCAAAGATATCCAGAAAAGGCATGATCGTGCCAAGATATATGGTGACAGCTCGGAGGAGATAAAAGGATCAACTTGTGACCGATATTGGGGGTGATGTGACGGGGCATGCTTAAGGGCGCCACACGGCATGTACTAGTGATGCGACAACGCACGTGGCTAGGCAGCTAGGTTGCGGCCCGGGGTTGCCGAGCGTTAAGCAGAGGCCTCTGCTCACGACACGGTCGTCCATCACGTGCGGCTTCCTGGTTTCAAGCACATGGCACGGTACACGCTTCACTACACGAAGCCAAGTGGAGCGAGAGCGCATATGCGCGAAGCAGCAAAGAGGGAAGGCAAAGGTGTAGAGAAGGTAGGCGATGAGTTAATGGGGTAGGATTCCTGTCCGTGACACGCCAATGGTTAGTTGCGGGGCTCCGGCGTCCCTGACCCACATTGGAACAGTGGCGGGCAGCGGCCACGAATTCTACACCAAGTATGTGGGGAAAAAGGGTTTGTTTCAAGGGCCGGAGAGGATAGAGATAGGGCAGCAGTGAGTGCCTCGGAATTATGAAACCAACGCAAGTGGTTTCATAATTTTCGGAGCTCCGGATAATTATATAAGAATTTTCAAAGATAACAGGTTTTATAAATTAATTTCCAAAATCATTTGTAAAACGAGAAAAGGATTTTTTAATTCGAAAATAGGGATGACCTCGGCATGACATCATCGTCACGGATGGTGGGCCGTTAGTGGGCCAAAAGAGGTAGTGAGCCGAAATCGGCCCTCTTGGTCTTAGTCTCTTGGGCCGAACGATGAAGTCAGCGATCACCACGAAGATAATTAAAGAGTTCACGGGATAAAGTAAAAAGGGTGAGATGGACCGTGTCGGCCGAGGCCGGCCCATGTTCTCCAAAAGCACGCACGGAGAAGTCGCACGCGACCCTTGGGGAAAAGGCGGGGTGCAAGGCATCCCCTTGCGGCGTCCATGCCAATCGCGGTGCGCGCCGGCGCAAGGATGTGGCGGCGACGGCGAGCGACACCGGTGGCCAGAATGACATCGACGTGCGTGAGAGAAGCAGATAGGGACCACTAGGTTCGGAGAGGTTCCGGCGCGAGACAAGATCCTGGGGTCGAGCGTCTGGGCTCGGCGAGGCGAAACGCGGCGGCGCTCTTGGCGTGACGCAGAGGCGACGACGGTGTCAGAGCAAAACCGCCGCGGCGAGCGACATAACGGAAAGGAACCCGCGTTTTAGCAACTCACGTGCGCGGCACAACCAGCACTTGGGCGCGCTAGATCAAGCTCGCGCGCGAGCACAGGTAAAGCCCGGCTGTGACTCGCTTGGCCGGCACGCGCAGGTTATCGGCAAGTCGAGTTCTTGAGGACCAGGAGCGTCCCGGTGGTCGATGGATGACCACTCCTCGGTGATGAGTGATTGACAACGGGTGTTGGACTGACTCTTGGCTTAGTGCGCAGGTGTAGGGCTGCGGCCTAGTTCGTGTTGTTGCGAGGTGAAGAACGGGCGCGAAAGGTCTTCAGCCTTGAGGGGCCTCGGGAGATGGAGAGACAAGTAGGCTCGGTTCGAGGGACCCGGTGGACGGCGGGACTAGGTGCGGGTCACATGGTGGCGAGACGAGCAAGACGAAGTCATGGACGAGCGAGCCGGTGCATGGTGGCGGTCGAGTCAAGTGGTTTGGTGGGAAGCCGGACCGAGCACGCGGGGTTTGGTGGTTTGCCCACAAAACCATCGGAGGACTGTTTCTTGGTTTGGGCCTCAAAACCAAGTCCGAGGGCCCAACACCACAGAGACGGGATCCGGGCGTGTCGGGAAGCTTCGAAGCGGAGGACACGTGGAGGGATCGCATGGCTTGCGTCGGGAGGGACGCGGGGTGCGGCAAAGGCGTGGCCGTCCGATGGCAAGACCCACAAACATTACCTAAATGCCCCTACGTGGGTTGTATCGCCAGTAGTTAAGTTAGGGGTAGTCGAATCATTTACCACTTCGGCGGGACCTGATATATAAGCCATGAGTGTGTGTGGATGGTTCTCGCTCTCCGCGACTTAGGGTTTCATTTCCCCCCTCCCATTTCTCATTTTCGTAGCTATTTTCTTCTCCATTTTCTCTAGGCTAGCATGAGAGCTTCATGAGAGATTTGTTGAGAGGGATGGATGCTAGGGCGGCATGCTAGACCTTGTGAATCTTTCCTGGTTTGTATAGAAGATTCGGAGTTGTGTTTTTCGTGGTCTTTTGTGCTTGTTTTCGTGCCTTTGTGCTCGGTGTGATTCCGCGGATTTGAGTGGGTTTCTCCCCGAATTTCTTTGAGGGAAACATGGATAGATGTCTCGTGCCTCTTTGTGATTGATCTTGTGCCCTCAAACGCCGGGAAACCACTTCGATTCAAGGATTTTCGTTCGGTGCTCTAGCTTTTGGTGGTGCTCAAAGGATTCGCGATTTCCGGTGATTTAAGGAGTTAGGAGGCAAGATTTTTGGGTTATAACATCCTTGTGTGATGCTTTTCAAGTCCCCAAACCCTTGTCTTTACAGCTTCTACCGTTTGGGAAATCCGATGATTATTTGGGGGAGTTGACTTTTGGGGTCGGGCTGTTTTCAGTTCTGTCCGTGCCTGGCGGACGGTCCGCGAGGGTCTGGCGGACGGTCCACGTGAACAGTGTTCTTCGCGTGTTCTTTGTGTTCTTGCTCGGCTTTGCTTTCGATCCGTTTTGGTTTTGAGTTTTGGTTGGAAGTGGTTTCGGACAGTACGCAGCAGCGGGCGGACGGTCCGCGGGTGCCTGGCGGACGGTCCGCGTGCTCCCCGCGGACGGTCCGCGGCTCGGGCGGACGGTCCGCGGCAAGGGTGCGAACGGTCCGCGGGACCCACGCCAAGCGGTCCGCGCGGCCCATCGCGGACGGTCCGCCCTGCCTGGCCGGACGGTCCGCCAGAGGCTGAGTGATTTCCTTCTTGGTTTGATTCCTCCCTTTCTTTCTCGTGCTTCTGTGTGTGCTTCAAGGAATCGTTCCTAAGACCGGAGGTTGATCCATAACCTCGTTGTCTTGGCGATTGGTGTGTGATTCGATCCATCACTTGTGTGTGATCGGGATTTGACTAGGGTATAGGCCGGGTTCTTTGAGAAGAATTTTTACCGGCTCCTATTCACTCCCCCCCCCCTCTCTAGTCACCATTTGATCCTTCAGCGGTATCGAGCTTGGTGCCGAATTCTTTGTGACTTTGACAACTCTCGAATCCTAAGATGGCGTACGTTGAGCGGGGCGGTCCGCCGCACTTCGATGGCAAGGGTTACCACAAGTGGGCGGCTCGTATGATGATCTTTCTTCGTGGCAAGTTGTTGGATTTCATTGTGCTTGACAAGACCTATGCTATTTCGGTCAACATCCATACTCTTATGGTGACCGATGCTGGTGCTAAGGCCAAGTATGAGGCAAATGCAAAAGCCGTTGATCACTTGGTCCGGAGCTTGTGTGATCCTGAGTTTGAGCGTGATCGCCATTTGAATCTTGCTTGGCAAATTTGGGAGAAGTTGTTGGTTGCTCACGGTGGTGATAACCATGTGAAGGCTCGCCTCTTTGTTTCTTACTAGATGCAATATGAGAACTTTACTCAACTTCCCGGTGAGGACATTGATGCGATGTTTCAGAGGTTCACCGCCATCGTGAACAACATGAAGGCCAATGTTGAGAATTTCCCTTACACCGAGCATGATCAGGCTTTGAAGCTCTTGCATGTCTTGGATCCAATTGTTTGGGGTGCTAAGGTTGAGGCCATCAAGGAGTCTGGGCAGTATTTGACTATTGAGTTGGATGACCTCTTTTCTAAGCTCAAGTCGGGTGAGGTTGACGGGAAGTTGCAATCCAAGCATGAGGGCTCGACCGACCATAGTCTTGCTCTTGTGGGCGGATCAAAGGGCAAATCTAACCTTTCATGTCGACGAGTTTTCCTTGTCTTCTCTTATGTCTATTCCGGATGAGGAGTTTGATGTCTTTGGGCGAGGAGGAGGCGGCCTTGCTCTCAAGGAGGTTTGATCGACTACATGAGAGCCGGAGGAATGCAAGGCGAGCTCGGGGACGTGCTACAAGTGTGGCAAGCGTGGCCACTTCATCGCCGAGTGCCCGGAAGCGGAGGAGAACAAGTACAAGATGAGCGAGTACAAGGCGCACCCGAGGCGTGAAGACAAGTACTCCACCAAGGGCAAGCACTTCAGCAAGTCCAAGAGCAAGGACAAGGAGAAGCGGCGACTGAGCAAGGGCGGCTACAAGAAGGACAAGGCAAGAGCCATGGTGGCCGGTGCAAGCGACGTCGACTCAAGCTCAAGCGACGCGCAGTCAAGCTCAAGCAGTGAAGATGAAGACTCCGGGAGGCGCAAGGGCAAGAAGAGTGCAAGCCGGAACCTCAGTGGATTGAGCTGTGTGGTGCTTGAAGGCTTTTGTGGCATGGCCCATAGCTCGAGCAGCAAGAAAAGCGACAAGGAAGACTGCGACTCCGACTCGGAGGATGAGGTAAATCGTGACCCCGACTCTTTGCTTGCTGAGATCACTAGGTTGAATGGCTTGATTGACAACCGTGATAGTGTGTTGAGAGATGCTAAGAAGATGAGGAAAGATCTTAGGGCTCAACTTGAGAATGCTAGTGAGAAAGTAGGAGAGTTAGAGTCCAAATTGCTTGAATTGAAACTTGAGAATGACTCTTTGAAACTTGCTCCTACTACTCCGAAGATGTTAAGTGTCTTGAGTGTGATGCATGGCTGAATGAGATCAAGTTGCTTAATGAGAATAATGCTTCCACTTTGGCTAAACTAGATGCTCTTAGGGTGAGTATGATGAGCTTAAGGCTAGACCCACTTTGCTTGGTGCTTGTAAATCATGTCCTACTATGCATGCTAAGCTTGTTGATGCTCGTTCTACTATTAGCTCTTTGGAAGCTTCTTTGAAATCTCCTGTTGTCAATGCATGCACTAGGCGTGATGAAGTTACTTTGCACAACCTTGAACTTACTTCCCGCTTGGATGCCATCTATGAGGAGAATGACTACTTGAGGAAGGTGTTGGGTTGGTTGTACGGGGCGGGAACCTCAATTAAAATCATGATTGAGGAGTTCAAGAGAGGCGATGGTCGTGGTGTTAACACCAAAATTTGGTAAGGAGTCGACTGTGGGTCCGGTTCGAAAAAAGAGTCCGTACGGTGGAAGGAAGGATATTTCCGGAGATTTTCGGCAAAGAGATCCGCGGTCGGCTATTTGCTCCGGTTCGGCAAAGGAACGAGTGGGGGCGATTTTGCGGGATTGGACGGTGACGTGGCTCAAATCGGGGAGAGACGAATGGATGGACGGGCGATCGAGTTTAGTTAGGCAATGAATCCATTCGCGGTTGTAATCAGCGGGGGTATAAATACGATCCCTGAATGTATGTAAAAGACACGATCATTCTTCAATACACACCGGCCTTACGCCAAACCCTAGAGTCCTTGTCGTGTCGTCGAGTTCTTCGAGA
The DNA here is from genome assembly GCA_947561735.1 of Cenchrus americanus. Lineage (NCBI taxonomy): Eukaryota > Viridiplantae > Streptophyta > Magnoliopsida > Poales > Poaceae > Cenchrus > Cenchrus americanus. The sequence goes on along the minus strand of OX387239.1, from coordinate 82,724,908 downwards.
GGGCCAATCGATCCGTCGACCTCCGTGAGTACCGGCAACCTTGTATCATGTCTAGTATCATGCGGTGGATTTAGATTTGATGCAAGTAGTCTTGTTACCATGCTTCGTGTCATGCGGTAGATTCAAGCTTGGTTCAAGAGGGTTTCTTGTTAGATCATGAGCCATGCGGTAGGCTAAGATACGGCTTGAAGCTAGTTATCGGCTCTATTGGATTTTGGCAAGATCCAATAGATTCATTAAGTTATCCCGTGTTATCTTGAGTTTTACTTTATGTTTTAATTCATGTAACACATCCTTGCCCAATCTAGATGGGTTTGGATCGGCTATATCTCTTTTAAGATCCTTGTGCGAGCGGGTTTCGTGTTTTGACACGTGGATCTTGTGTTCTCCGATAGCTCGAAACCGAATCGATCTAGGTTGTTACGTGTTGCGGGTTCAATCTTGCTTCGTTCGTATAAATCTTGAAAGAACCGGGTATCATGCGGTAGATGCGAGGTTTTGGGTTGCTTTGGAGCTAGTCATCCGGTGGATTAGATTCCCAAATCAGTCTGATAGATTTATTCACGTGGTAATGTTTGTTCCTTCTTCATGGACCCTGGATCGGCTGTTTAGCCGTATTCGGTTATGTTTTCACGAGTAGATCACGTGCATTGTTTATGCCTTAAGTGATGTATGCTTTTAGCTTTCCACATTTAGACTGTATCATGCGGTGGATAGATCTATTTGTGGAAAGTGGTACGTTTTTCGTGCAAGTCGTATCATGCGGTGGATAGATTTGTTTGTTATCGTACCCGACGGGTTTTAAAGTAACTAGACATGCGGTAGACTAGTGCTTTGGATCTATGCATGCTTATTTAATACGTAATCATGTTCGTGCTTTACTTCATTTATTTTAATGCTAATCTTCATGGGGATCGGTCATAACTTTGTGCTTGCATCTTCGTTTATACTAAGACCGATCGTCGTCATGCTTACGTCATCCATTCGGCAGTTTTCCTTTTCCCTTTGCAACGGTCCGAATGGTTGTTGTTCTTTGACAGATAGCTCTACATAGCTACGTGTCATCTTGCTTGGCTTCTTGGCCGCAAATATGGAAGCTATGCGGTACCACCCGCTATAAAGTTCCAAGTTTTGGTATTTAACTGTTTTATCTTTTGTTAATTTTCGGGGAAAAATTGGCGGCACGTCATTTTCTCTGCGCGTGCGAAAGCTAGCTTTGTTCGGCTTCTTTGTGTGATTGGCGTTGAGTGCACATTTTACGTCAACACGAGTTTTTGGCACGCCCGGTGGGACCAACGGCCGAATTAATTCAAGATGCACGAGATTGCGGACCTTATGGACGTCGACCTAGAGGATCTTTCTCGGACACGGCGGCAACTGACTCCAAGACGTCGTAGATCAATTTCGGCGAAGTGCTGCTTTGTCATTTAAGAAGAATAGAAGCGAGTGTCCCATATCTAAAGAATGAGATGCCTAGAGTGCTTTGCTACCGGGAGAAGTCGACGCTACGTCTCAGCAAGAAAAGGAGGAATGCGCGCGGGTGTTCCAAGAGTCAGCGGATTACATGCTCACCAAGCACAACAAGGCCTTTCTCGGATCGCTCCGGCGGATGATGGTGGCCATCTTTGGCCACGGCATGGAGCAAGCGTTCGGGAAGACGCCCTTTCGAGAAGAGCACCATAGAGCCGGGTGAGTCAAGCTCTCGGCCGCCGCTACGGAGCCGACCCACGGCGGCCTCCTCCTCGGAGCGCGGGAAGCCAAGCGTTCCAACCTCCTCCACGGGGGGGGGGCGGCCGGTCCAACCCCCGTTGCAAGCTTCGGGGAAGTCAGCCAATCCCGCCACCACCACGGGGCGGCACGGTTCGGCTTGTGCAACGGCCGAATCCGTACCGGCCCACGTACGGAGACCTAGTGTTCGGCTCATGCGGGGCCCCCACTTGACCCCGGTCGAAGAATTGCTCCATCGACCAGCGGCTCCCGGAGAAGAATTTGTACGGCGGTGGTTACCATGAAGTGGGAAACTACGGGGCATTCGACGCCTTCCCGCACCCAGGATACGCGGCAGCTGCAGGCGCGCAAGAAGATGACGCCCTAGCGCGCAAGATGGCCGAATTGATGCAGAATCAGTTCGGCCTCAAGCCAAAGATGCAGGGCCCCGCCTACAGGCCACCGTTCCCAGAGTGGTACTATAACGTGCTCTTGCCGCCTAGAGTGAAGCCGCCGACGGAATTCACAAAGTTCTCGGGGCAGGACGAGACAAGCACGGTCGAGCACATCGCCCGTTACCTCATGCAGCTTGGGGAATGCTCGGCGAGGAGACGTTCGGGGTTCGTTACTTCCCCGCCTCGGCGGCGGGTCCCGGCTTTCAGTGGTTTTCGTCCCTGCCGCCTGAATCAGTGGCCAGATGGAAGGATTTGGAGCGTAAATTCCACGCTCATTACTTCGACGGCGAGTTCGAGAAGAAGTTGATTGATCTCGCCACCACGAAGCAAAGGCACGGCGAAACACCGGCGGGAGTTTCTTAGAAGATTCGGGGAAGTCAAGGGCATGTGCTTCTCATTGAACTTGCCGGATGATCGGTGGCCGATATGGCCGTCGCCGGGATGTTGCCGGCCGTGCGCGAGAAGCTATTTGGGATGGAGTTTGAGAACCATGGGCCGGCTCTCGCAAAAGTTATCTACGATGAGCAATCAAGCATATGGCCTCAAGAAAGACCCCAAGTTTGGCAAGCGACACGACGTCGGCGACATCTACAACCGGTTCTGGACAAAGCCGATCTGTTCGAGGATTCGACGATGAATTGGAGGTAGGCGCGGCTGGCGGAAATCATGTGGGGGTAAAGAGCCCTTGACAATGAATCGGCGTTGGGTCGGAGCGGACCAAAGGGACTTACGACTTTGACATCACAAGAGGGCGATAAGTTGTTCGAGCTCTTGGTGAAGGAAGGCCGGGTGAGTTGCACGAGGGGCATTCTATGCTTCGGCTGATGGAGTTAAAGCGAAGCGTTATTGCGGCTTCCATGACGGGGACTCGCACTCCATCAATGATTGCGGGGTCTTCAGGATGAGGATCCAGAAGGCTATCCAGGAAGGACACCTCAAGTTCGATAACAAGATGAAGCTGGATGGCCACCCCTTTCCTCAGAACATGCTCGGCTTTTCTGTCAATGCGATAACAGCCGAGGAGAAGGGGAAGGTCAAGGTCCTGACCTCAGCCAGGTCCAAGCAGGGTGGAGCAGTGGACCCAGAACGCCAGGTGACCCTAGAGCAAGTGCAAGGCGGCGCACCCCACGTGCTCAAGAGCCACATCGAGATTGGGGAGTCATCCAGGCCTAAACCCAAGGTGACGTCGCGCATTCTCCTCAACAAATGGCGGGCGCCGAGATAGAGAAAAGAGCGCTACCGAAGCATCGCCACGAGGAGGAGCAACGCGGGCGAAGAGGAAGCGCGTAGAAGGGACCGAGAGCAATACACGCGCGGCGAGCGCGCGCGCGGGGATGCGCCTTCTTCGAGGCCTCTGGCCGGAATGAGGGCTTGAAGGCGCCCACATTGAAGAAGCGTCACGAATGCGGCGACGGATACGTTGAGTACGGGCGGAGAAGCGCAATCGCCGATCCGTCCACGAGAGACTTGGAAGGATCCACCCGAATGGGGATCGGCGTCAAAAAATTGAAATCATTGATCATCCCGGGGAAGCGCCAAGGCGATCTCGGGTGGGCGATCAAGAAGAGGACGAGGATGTTCACGTACGGCGAGAAGGGGCGGTGGTGCCCGCCGGCAAGCGCGGGAGCCGAAGAGGCGGGTCCGGCGCTTGAGGAACCGCGAGATGAAGCAAGCGGGATCCGGACGAAGCGGAAGTGGCGCCCCAAGGACCGCCGAGAGAGCTCGAAGCGTTCGGCTCCTACATGCATGGTATACTTCTGCCCGAACGAGTTCATGGCTCCTGCTAACCGGGTTATGCGGGGAGGAAGCTTCCTTTGATGACGAGCGGCCCGAGGGGGATGATGGCGCAAGCCGAGTGCGGCCAAGCGAGGCCATCTTCGACAAGCCGGCCAAGAACCGCCATATGAGGCCGCTGTGCACGAGGGGGGTACGTCAATGGCAAGCCATTGACCAAGATGTTCGTCGACGGTGGAGCGGCGGTGAGCGTAATGCCGTACACCACCTTCGGGATGCTTGGCATGGGCCCGAGCGACCTAACACCTACAAGCATCATCTTGAACGACTTCGCGGGAACCCCTCGGACACTAAAGGATGCGCCCACGTGGACTTGATGATCGGGTCCAAGACGCTGCTCACCACCTTCTTTGTCATCGAGGGCAAAGGAGCCTACGACTTCTTTGCTTGGGCGGGGCCCGGATTCATGCTAAGCTGCTTTGCGTCCCATCCACCATGCATCAACGGCTCATCCAATGGGTAGATGATGAGATCGAGGTCGTCCGAGCGGAGAGAGCATGATGGGCGAGCTGCGTACTTTCTGGCCGTTGCATCAAGCAAGTAAAGGACTCGAACATTTGTGCACCACCAAGTACACGAAAGACATGCCGAGGAAGTTCCGTATGCAAGATGTGAAGCCGATGTCGACTCCCATGGGGAGTACGGCCACTTTGGATGCGACGAGGATCGAGAACTGGGCGGGATCAAATAGTGAGTACGTGAGCATGATGGGCTCCCTCCCATACCCGACGGCGACGAGGCCGCATACGCGCCCGTGTGTGTCCGTGCGCCGTTTTCTTCGTGCTTCGCCGAGGACATCACATCGACAGCCGTCAAGAGGATTTTCTGTGTACCTGCGCCTCCGCCCTCGGTCTTGGCCTTTTGCATTCTTTCCTCTCGACTCTCTCTCTTTATGGTTCTTCCGATGCGGATTTTGTCAAGGTCGAGTCGAGAGGAAGTCTACTTCTCGTACTTGCCAGCTTCTTGGGTCTTCGTTGGTTTCATGGTCTTCCCGCAAGCAAATTTCCGTTGTAGCTCGCCTGCTCACCGAGGCGAGTATGTTGCGTACGCGAGTTGTTGTTCCCACTGCCAGGATTTACACACCTTGAGAGACTTTGGTGAGGAGTGTGCACCCCGCATCTCACTTCTTGTGATAGCACTGCCATAAGCGTAGCTAAAAAACACAGAGCTTCACCTTAACCAAACACATAGGAAGTGAGGTATCATTTCTTGAGGGACAATGTGGAAAAAGGAACCATTGTGTTGAGTCATGTCCCTACCTAAGATCGCCTATCCGACATCTTTACAAAGCCTCTCGACCAAGCTACATTTATGCGCTTGCGGGGGGAACTTGGGGTTTGTTGCCCTTTCTAGTTGATTGTTGGGGTTTCTTCTTGTACCATATGTATAATACCATGGTTTACTTTGATGTATATACATGCTTTGCTTAATGTACAAACCATGGTAGGATAGCCATCTTGTCATATATCATGTTGCATTTGTATCATATTGCATTTTAGGATGATGAGCTTTTCTCTATATGCCTTATTTGAGTCTCTTTGGCTATTTGTGAGATATTGGTCATATGTGGAGAAATGTGATGTGAGGCTATGCTCTTGGAATATTCTAGATATATGTATGGTGAGATAGCCCTTTTGAAATAAATGCTAATCTTGACTAATTTTTGGTGAAATGTGTTCACTCATGTGTAGTAGTGTATCCATGTCACGTTTTGGTCTAAATGTGCTTTCTATGCTTAGATTGGGCTTGGATGTCTTTTTCTTGCATTTGGGACAAAGGCCGAATATCATTGTGAATGTTTAGCCATGTTGCATTCATGGGGGAGCATGTTTTCTTTGCCGCAAAGGCACTTCATGTACCATGAAATGAATTAACCTTGAAAAGAAGTGTGTATGTTTGAAAAATGCTCCATCCATCATGTCTATGCTTAAAACGTCTTATCTTTCACATATTGTTACAGCACGATGTTCACCAAGGAGAAGTCTCCCCGAAGTGGACACATGGCTCATGAGCTTTTGACATGACATGCTTTGCGTTATGGGTGTTTTCCATGATCTTTTGCTAAGAATTTGATATCCTTGTATGATCTTTGGAATGGTATGCATGTTTGTGGCTCAAGTGTGACATGGATAGGCTTTGGCATGTGAAGCGAGCCTTCTTTTGGTAAACCGCTTAAATCCGAAAATTTTGCTTTCGTCACATGCTTCGTATTTTCATATATTACTTGTGGCAATGCTTTGACTATGCTATGATTCATATGTGTGATCTTTGTCTCATTTCTAGCCTTTGACACTAGATTTGGCCTATTCGAGAAGCTCATATAGATGTTTATATGCTTTGTGTTACATTCTCGCATTTTTCACCTTGATTCATACATTGTCAACAAGGGGAGAAGAGGTGAGCTTAATGAAAATTCAGAAGAGGTGAGCTAAAATTTGGAAGTTTGCATCCACATGTTCATGGGGATCTTGCATTTGTTCGTGGGGAGCTTTCTTGCCGTTTTCTTGTGGAGTTTGTGCTTTGCTTGGCTTGTGACCTTTCTTCGCCTTTCTTCGGTTTTGGTCATGAGTCGAGCTTCTTTGTTTTTCTTTCTTCTTCCTTTCTTTTCTTTCTCTCGAATTTCATTTTCGCGTTGTGTGTTGTCAATGCACTCATCAAGGGGAGATTGAGGACCAGGAGCGTCCCGTGGTCGATGGATAACCGCTCCTGATGAGTGATCGACAACGGTGTTGGACTCGACTCTTGGCTTAGTGCGGTGTGCTGCGGCCTAGTTCGTGTTGTTGCAGAAGAACGGGCGCGAAAGGTCTTCAAATTTCGAGGGGCCTCCGGGAGATGGAGAGACAAGTAGGCTCTGCTCGAGGGACCAGGTGATCCGCGGGACTAGGTGCGGGTCACATGGTGGCTAGGACGAGCAAGACGAAGTCATGGACGAGCGAGCCGGTGCACGGTGGCTGGGGCCGAGTCAAGTGGTTTGGCGGGAGGTCGACCGAGCACGCGGGTTTGGTGGCTGGCCCACAAAACCATCGAAGGACTCGCTTGTTTGGGCCTCAAAACCAAGTCCGAGCCCAACACGACGGAGACGGGATACGGCGTGTCGCGGAAGCTTCGAAGCGTGAGGACACGCTCGCGGATCGCATGGCTTGCGTTCTCTCGCCGTGAGGACGCGGGGGTGCGCAAAGGCGTGGAGCGTCCGATGGCAAGACCCACAAACATTACCTAAATGCCCCTACGGGTTGTATCGCCGTAGTTAAGTTAGGGGTAGTCGAGTCATTTACCACTCCCAAGGACTCGATATATAAGCCATGAGTGTGTGTGGATGGTTCTCGCTCTCCGCGACTTAGGGTTTCATTTCCCCCTCCCATTTCTCATTTTCGTAGCTATTTTCTTCTCCATTTTCTAGGCTAGCATGAGAGCCATGAGAGATTTGTTGAGAGGGATGGATGCTAGGGCGGCATGCGACCATGTGAATCTTTCCGGTTTGTATAGAAGATTCGAAGTTGTGTTTTCCGTGGTCTTTTGTGCTTGTTTTCGTGCCTTTGTTCTCGGTGTGATTCCACGGATTTGAGTGGGTTTCTCCCTGGATTTATTTGAGGGAAACATGGATAGATGTCTCAGGCATCTTTTTGTGATTGATCTTGTGCCCTCAAACGTCGTGAAACCACTTCGATTCAAGGATTTTCGTTAGGTGCTCTAGCTTTTAGTGGTGCTCAAAGGATTCGCGATTTCCTGATTTAAGGAGTTAGGAGGCAAGATTTTTGGGTTATAGCATCCTTGTGTGACGTTTTTCAAGTCCCCAAACCCTTGTCTCTGTCAAACTCTCTACCGTTTGGGAAATCCGATGATGATTTGGGGGAGTTGACTTTTGGGGCTCAAGTTGTTTTCGCTTCCGTCCGTGTTCGGCGGACGGTCCGCGAGGGTCCGCGACGGTCCGCGTGAATGTGGTTCTTCGCGTGTTCTCGCTAGGCTCACTTTCGATCCGTTTTGGTTTTTGAGTTTTGGTTGGAAGAGCTCGGACAGTCCGCAAGCACGGGGCGACGGCCCGCGGTGTCCGGCGCGCTCCGCGCGCGCCCGCGACGGTCCGCTCGCGCCGAGGTTCCCTATCGGAGGTTCTCGTTCGCTGACCCGACGTGTCCGCGGCCAGCGACACCGTGGCAAGGGTGCGGACACCGCGGACCCCCGCCGTGACGGCCCGCGCGCCCATCGCGACGCGTCCGCCCGGCTCGGCCGGGACAATCCACCAGAGCCCGGCCCCTCGGGCGTCGTCGCGACCCACGACGGTCGCTTCGGGGCCGGCGGGCCGTGCGTATGTGGCAGGCGGCGGGGTTCGTCGGCTGGCCGGGCCCGCAGATACCGCCGCTCCCGAGCGGCGTTCGAACAAGCCGACGACATGGCGGCGTGTCCCCGCGTGTCGCGGCCCACGCGCTCCGCAGCCTCCGGGGCCTTGGCCGCTCCTCTCGTTCACGGTCGCTCCGCACTTCCGCCGGGACGGCCAGCCGATGTACCCCCGACGCCGCGAAGCCGGCGGCGGCCCCTCGACGCGGCGTCAATGGCGAGATTGAGCAGCACGCGACACAACAGGTGGACGCCTGCCTCCTTCGCCCTATGGGAGATGACCCGCCCAAAGAGACCTGCAGGCCCTCGACCCCCTCCGGGCCCTTGGCGATGCGATAGGAGCAACCTCAAGGGGTAGCTGCGCAGGGTGGCGCGGCCTCGCGGGAAGAGACCGAGCGGCCTTATAGGGCGGCGGCGATGCGGGGCCGCGAGGGCCGATTTTGCCCTCGTGGCCATCCGTGGCACGCGAGCCATGGTGGCGACGTGGTCGCAATCGAGCGTGCCCCCACACCTAGGGTTGTAGGGGCGCGGCTCGGGCGGGTAGCGGGGACTTTTCCTGTGCGCGCAGTGCACCCGGGCCGGGGTCGGGGCGCCCGCGCGCTCGGGCATGCGGCCACCGCGCGCCGGCCGTCACATCGCGAGTCGCACACCGCGCGCGTGCGTGGGGGCTCGCACGCGTAAGGAGGAAGAAGGGTCACGCGTGGGCCGGGCCGACGCGGCGACCCCCGCTCTCCGGCAACGAGAGAGAAGAGGAGGAAGGTTGTTGGGCTAGCCGGGCCGCGAGGTGAGTCGCTCCCGTGGGCTCGGGCGGCCAGAGACAGAGACCCGCCCGAGAAGGTTAAAGGCCGGGCCGGCTAGGAGTTAGAGTTTGGAAATAGGTTTGGCTTTTATTTCAAGCAAACTTTGTATTCATATAAGATTTGAATTTGAATGCATTTCAAATTCAAACTTCACTCAATTTGAAGATCCAAAATAGAATCCGGTGAAACCCAATTCGCATTTATACCATAATTTTAGAAATAGTTTTTATATGGTTTTTTAATTATATGGAATTTAAGATGAGTGGCTAGCAATTTCGCATCAAACTTGGTATACGTAAGTTCAAACAAAAAGTTTTAAATTTTTGTGAAAATTCACACATGGTAAAACAAATAAATTTCCGGTATGTTACATTCTACCCCCCTCACGAGAATCTTGTGTCCTCGAGATTTAAGCTCAAACCCGGATTGGTGAGGGTCTTCACTTCGTATGCCTCCTTCTCGTTTCCTCTTTATGTTCGGCTTCCCAATGTTGATGAATTTCGACGTGTTTATTCCACTTCTTCAGATGGACCTTCTCGACAAAATCACATCTATTTTACTCATGCTCATCTAGCAAACTCAGGAGACTTGGTTGGTGATAACTCTTAGGAATACCATCAAAGCTTAATTAATTCCTCATAACGTTCGGGGTTATTGTAACTTTAAGGATTGGTTCACTTGCACAACCTTAGTGTAGATCACGATCCTTTACCATTCCTTTGAGTTACTCCTCATGATGGTATTCTTACCTTTAGGTATCCTGGAAATATTCATGTCTTTATGGCTTTGCCATGCTTATTCAACAATTCCAAATAACAACACCCATTTAGGTGAACAATATTCCTAGCTTATGCTCACCAACTCTTTTTACCTATTTCCCAATAGGGTGGTAGGTTCCCAAAATTTGTGAGGTCGAATGAATAACTTACATCCAAAAGTAGTTGTCTAATTATTCCCTTTCCCATTAGTTCAAGATACTCGTGTCCGTAGGAGCTTATTTATTAATTTCTTACTCCAAAATGGGATTGACTCGAACTCCACATCTATTCCAAAAGTCGACCTCGTACCCTTTTTACATACTCTCCGGCATCCTATTCCGTGGCTAATAACTTGTGGTGCACACCGTTTATTGTTTACACAGGTTCCAAAACAACCGCTATGGGTGTAAGAGGGATTAATCCAATAAAATTGACTCTAGGATGACCGCCGTGTAGTGCAACTTATATCTTTTGAGTTTAGTCATCCGAATCAAATCCAAAACCTCAACAATATCTTCTAGGGCGAGGTAATCGTCAACTTAGGGATGATCCCTTATGCATGGATTCAAGTATTTTTGAACACTTGGTAGGAGGTGCAGCTCCTTAAAACATGCGTGATGATCCATCCGTGGAGAGTTCGATGCGCTTATATTCACTCCTCGATATCTTGGGTTGTCTTCTCTCGATATGTTAGTTGCTCTCGCTAATGGATTTATTACCAAGATATGAGGTTACCATGTTATTTCAAGTCCCATACGGTCAATTCGTGGTTAGGAGAAGAACCTTATTGGCAACTCGTATTGCATTAGCAAATTCCAAGGCGGGTCATTCATAAGGTACTTCACGGGAGCTAAAGTACTCGAATAAAACTTCCTACGTTGATTTTTGTCCCATATGGAGCATTACCTTATCCGATAATTGAGTCCCGACTAAAATTATCCAAAATGCGTTGCTGACATCTAGGGTACTCAATTGATCTTAACCAATGTATGCTCGTAACGCGCATTTCAGCTTCCAAGCTTCAAAGGTTGCAAATTCTTGAGGTACTCATTTTCTGATTTACGAACTGGAGTCCAATGTTTTTAGGTTATCTCATCCAAAGTATTGGTCTGATTGGCCGAGGTTGCAAGAAATCCTTCATGTCTTCTGAAGTTTGACCTTGTTAAGTTGGCTTGAGCACATCGATCTTCGCTCTGTTAGCTCGATCTTGCAGGATGGGGAGATACGGTCTCTAAAGAAGTCATCTAAAGATCTAGCAAGCATAAGCACTCAATACAATTTCACACAATCATGAAGAAGCAAAACAACCATAAGATCGAGAAGATCCAATCACTCAAGTAATGCACCAAAACAAATGTGTACCTCGAGGCTGACTCCTAAGACCTTCGAGGTTACACCAACGTAAGCATATTAGTATATCGTGGGCACTTGTGGGACTTTTCCTATCGTTAAGGACATAACACTTAAAAGAACGCATGCGGCTATCCGGGTGTTTCGCATTGATCTTTCCGAAGTAAGTTGGTGGAACTCTTTCTTCATGCCGGCTCTCATGGCTTTGTCCTTGGAAGAAAGGGGGTACTCTATATTAATTTGTATCCATGCCCCTCGTTCCTCATTCATTCATCTTATTCGCCTCGGCCGACCTGCAGCATCCAAGTTTCATATTGCTTACCGAGGGGAAAGTCCACCGGGGTCAATTATCCATTGTTATTCCGAGTATGTGATGCTTGCTTGTAAGTTGGTGCTATCTTGACCGTTCAATCCATCGTCGCCTCACGTAGCTACAACTCATTATGATATCTTAATCCTTCGTGACTTGGCCATCCGTATAGCTTCGAGCCTTTGGGTCTTCATCCAACTCGGGCCGAGTTGGTTGTGCATATCAGAATCTTCGACTCCGCATCCAAGCTTATGTGTGCTAGTTCCATATAGTGCATCCAATTTATGTATGTTGGCACACTAAAATTTAAAGTCTAAACTCCTCATTGTCCTCGTGAGTTGGGCATCTTGGGTTATCCAAGCTCGTTCCGAGCAAAAGGTGGAAGGGTGCGAAATTTCAGTTCGATGTAGATTCATCTCGTATGCAGATTATGTATCACGGGGCAATCTAATCATTCCTATGGGATTTAGTTCCAAAGTAGAGACAACCGTGTTGACATAACATGACACCGATGTGTCGCTAGGATAATCCAATTGAGTCCCGTAGATTCACCATCTCGTCCCCGTACTCCATCTTCATTGTCATTGCCGTAGTTGTCTTTCCCTTGCACGACGTCGTTCCTCAGAGTTGCAAGCCTGTGACATCAGCTGTTCTCCTTAGGCCACCAATCGTGTAGAGGGGTTGTTAGTGAGTCAGTTAGTGAGAATTCAAGGAGGTAATAGCAGCATTTCAAGGGGGTTTATATAAGAGTTAAGGAGTATATACTCAATCAAGGATATTTAGGCTGCCCTAAACTATCACCATTGCTAGGGCTCGTCCCTACTTGGCCAAGCACGGCTCGATACCACCCGAAATGAACCGAATTTCCGCGAACGAAATCCATCCTCCATCTCCATGATAGTCCCAGAAGAGGCCAATACGTGCAATCCCCGTCTCAAGTGGTACAAATCCATACAACACGAGAATAAAAGAATAATTACATAATTTTATTACAACATCGTAGTACAACTCTTCGCACAAGCCGGCACAAGTCCGACAGATCGAATCAAAAAAAAAGGTAAACACCTACGTTGTACGATCTCTCGAAGCGAAGCGTCTGTACTCATTGTGCAAACCTCGAGCATAGAACCAGCCTCTTATTCTTCACACATTCGTCGTTGAAGTTGAAGTCGTGGAGACTACCAAGTCCGAACGCGCATCTACCCGATAAGCGTGTAGGCTGCGTTCGCCCCCAACAAAGAGCAAAAGCGGTGGTTGAATCTAATATGCATGGTTAAAACCCACATTTGGCCGTAGAAAGCTATGCGGCAAAACAGCCACAAGCAACAACTGGCGGCATGCGTAACAAGCAGCGAGGTCCACACCTCCGGGAGGTCCGCACCACTGAGGTCCACACCTCCTCGGAGGTCCACACTCGGGGGTCCACACCCCTCAACAAGGGAAGTCCACACCAAAGCACCGAATCACAACCGTGATCCGTGTTCTCCCAACTCTCATCCGCGATGTGGGGCCCAATTCGCTCCTATCCCTACATCTCAACGGCCTCAGCCGGGCTCACTCACTCGGGAGAGAAGAAGCTACAAGAAAAGAGTCTAATGAAGTATGTGAGATAGCAAGATCGTCCATAACCAAGGACATCAGACAATAGCTATAGGTTTAAACACTCGCAGGTTGTACAACTGTACCCGCCCGAATAGAGCCGGAAACGGTGGCCGCCGCCCCGAACCCTACCACGCCGGGAGTCGAAGTAAGTGGATAGTACCCTCCCCGCGTCTCCGAGTCCGGGCGCAGCCCCCCGCCGTAGCGCTCGCCACCGCCGCCGAGGGGTCCCCGGAAGCCGTGGAACCCTCCCCGGCCTCGCCGGGGCGAAGTCTTCTAAGGAGGAACGTCGTCTCCCATCACGATCACACCGATCCGCCCACACAGTGTGGTGCTATCCACTACGAGTCTCACCCCGCACCCCCGCCCATAACAAGGCGTTTTGTACGAAAATAGATACCGCATCCGGTGGTGTAAGCCCGACCCTGGCCCCAAGGGCTGAGAGCGAGCACTCCCCATCTCCATCCCGTCCGACACGCCGCTCGGTAAGAGGCCGATCGCATCTTCCCGAGGCAAAGTGCTCGCGTGCTCAAATGGCTCGCTCCCGCCGTAAACATGTCGAAGAAGAACACACCCGGTGTAACTCACGCTAGAACACACCGAGATCTCCCACATCTCGCTCCGTTTCTCCCGTAGTACCATCCATAATCAAGCGAAAGTATGGATATTATATATGGGACTAGCTAGTGGTCCGTAGCTAGTCCCGAGGTAGGTAAAGCAAGGAATCAGATATATCAAATAACAAGGCAAGGCTAATCAAATGGCTATGCAATCCATCAAGTCAAGTAACATAAATATAGCACTAGCAACTAATAAAGATGCATGGGTTCCACATGGTCGGGAGTGACATGACACCGCGCGTAGTCGTCGTAGATTAGTAGAGGCCGAGCGTCCTCTCTGGCCAATGTTGAGGTAGAAGGTCTTTGGTCGTCGCAAATTTCGGTCTTCAAACATGAACACAAGCCTACACGAGATGTGACGTAAAATAAATAATGAGCATTCATCTATTGCAAAAACACCGATAAGAACCAATTTAGACGATCCAAATAAACTCCGTAGTAAATACAAGCAACACTAGTTTAAATAATTGAAATATAGCAATTGGTTTTAAAACAAAAGTAGTTTTAGCAACTAGTTTTATATACTAGTAAACATGGTAGGGCCGAAGAGTTAGTTCAAAGATAGTTTACGGCCTCATCCCGCTAAGATCTTGGGTGATCAAGCTTGCAAGGTAGAAAGCGGAGAGGCCGAGATTAACGCTTGCAAGGTTTAGCACTCTGATGATCAAAGTAGTAGCGCAAAGGATGACGATAGCGCATTGAGGCAAAGATATCTAGAAAAGGCATGATCGTGCCAAGATATATGGTGATGTACTGTGAGGAGATAAAAGGATCAACTTGTGACCGATATTGGGGGTGATGTGGACAGGCGTGCTTAAGGGTGCCACGCGCATGTACTAGTGATGCGGCAACGACGTGGCTAGGCAGCTAGGTTGCTACTCGGTTGCCGAGCGTGCGAGGCCTCCGCTCACGACACGCTCGTCCATCACGTGCCTTCCGGTTTCAAGCACATGGCACGGCACACGCTTCACTACACGAAGCCAAGTGGAGCGAGAGCGGATATGCGCGAAGCAAGAAAGAGGGAAGGCAAAGGTGTAGAGAAGGTGGTGATGAGTTAATGGGGCAGGATTTTTGTCCGCGACACGCCAATGGTTAGTTGCGGTGGCTCCGCGTCCTTGACCCACATTGGAACAAGCAGAAGTGGCGCCGGCCACGAATTCTACACCAAGTATGTGGGGCAAAAGGGTTTGTTTCAAGGGCCGGAGAGGATAGAGAGATAGGAGGTTAGGGGCCGAGCGCTCTTTCTAATTATGAAACCAACTCAAGTGGTTTCATAATTTTCGAGTCTTGACAATTAGATAAGAATTTTCAAAGATAACAGGTTTTATAAATTAATTTCCAAAATCATTTGTAAAACAACGTAAAAGGATTTTTAATTTGGAGGCTGGGGATGACCCCGCATGACATCATCGTGACGTCATCGCCGCGTATGGTGGGCCATTAGTGGGCCAAAAGAGGTGAGCCGAAATCGCCTCGGGTCTTACTCTGGGCCAAAACGATGAAGTTCAACTGATCACTCTGAAGATAATTAAAGAGTTCACAGGATAAAGTAAAAAGGGCTGAGATGGACCGTGTCGGCCAGGCCGGCCCATGTTCTCCAAAAGCACACACCGAGAAGTCCCAGACCGACCCTTGGGGGAACCGCGCAAGGCATCCCTTGCCGTCCATGCCAATCGCGGTGCGCGCCGGCGCAAGGATGTGGTGGCGACGGCGAGCAGCGCCCGGCGGCCGGAATGACTTCGACATGCGTGAGAGAAGCAGATAGGGACCGCTAGGTTCCGGAGAGGTTCCCGGTGCAGACAAGATCCTGGGGTCGAGCGTCTGGGCTCGGTGAGGCGAAACGCGGCGGCGCTCTTGGCGTGACGCAGAGGCGACGACGGTGTCAGAGCAAAACCGCGGCGGCGAGCATCATAACAGAAAGGAACTCGCGTTTTAGCAACTCACGTGTGCGGCACAACCAAAGACCCCAAGGCAGCAGGATCAAGCCGCGCGCGAGCACAGTAAAGCCCGGGCCGTGACTCGCCCGCCGCACGCAGTTACTCCGCAAGTCGAGCCCTTGAGGACCAGAGCGTCCCGGGTCGATGGATGACCGCTCCGTGATGAGTGACCGACAACGGGTGTTGGACCGACTCTCGGCTTAGTGCGTGTGTGTAGGTTGCGGCCTAGTTCGTGTTGTTGTGTGAAGAACGGCGCGAAAGGTCTTCGGCCCTGAGGGGCCTCCCGGAGATGGAGAGACAAGTAGGCTCGCTTCCGAGGGACCCGTGGACGGCGGGACTAGGTGCGGTCACATGGTGGCGAGACGAGCAAGACGAAGCCGCGGACGAGCGAGCGTGCACGGTGGCGGTCGAGTCAAGTGGTTTGGCGGGGAGGCCGACCGAGCACGCGGGGTTTGGTGGTTTGCCCACAAACCATCGAGACGCGTTTCTTGGTTTGGGCCTCAAAACCAAGTCCGAGGGCCCAACACGACGGAGACAAAAGGATCCGGGCGTGCTCAGAAGCTTTCAAGCGCAGGACACGCTACGGATTCGCATGGCTTGCGTCGCGGAGGACGCGGGGTGCGGCAAAGGCGTGGACGTCCGATGGCAAGAACCACAACATTACCTAAATGCCCCTAATACGTGAAGCGACGCGTAGTTAAGTTAGGGCAGCCGAATCATTTACAACTTCGCGGGACTCCGATATATAAGCCATGAGTGTGTGTGGATGGTTCTCGCCCTCGCGACTTAGGGTTTCATTTCCTCCCATTTCTCATTTTCGTAGCTATTTTCTTCTCCATTTTCTCTAGGCTAGCAAGGAGAGCTTCATGAGAGATTTGCCGAGAGGATGGATGCTAGGCGGTGATGTTAGGGACCTTGTGAATCTTTCCCGTTCAGAGGAAGATTCGCAGTTGTGTTTTTCGTGGTCTTTTGTGCTTGTTTTCGTGCCTTTGTTCTCGTGTGATTCCGCGGATTTGAGTGGGTTTCTCCTCTGGATTTCTTTGAGGGATACATGGATAGATGTCTCGTGCATCTTTGTGATTGATCTTGTGCCCTCAAACGCTTCGGGAACCACTTCGATTCAAGGATTTTCGTTTGGTGCTCTAGCTTTGGTGGTGCTCAAAGGATTCGCGATTTCCGTGATTTAAGGAGTTAGGAGGCTAGATTTTTGGGTTATAAGATCCTTGTGTGACGCTTTTCAAGTCCCCCAACTCTTGTCTCTACAACCTTCTACCGTTTGGGAAATCCGATGATGATTTGGGGGAGTTGACTTTTGGGGCCGAGTCGTTGGTCGCCCGTCCGTGCCCTCGGCGGGGACGGTCCGCGTGAACAGACTTTTCGCGTGTTCTTCATGTTCTCGTTCCTCGGCTTCGCTTTCGATCCGTTTTGGTTTTGAGTTTTGGTTGGAAGTGGTTTCGACACCGCGCACGGGGACGCGTCCACCGCGGTGCCTCGGCGACCGCCCGCGTACCCCGCGACGGTCCGTTTTTCGAGGTTCGCTACCGGAGGTTCTCGTTCGCGAACGGACCCGTCCGCGGCCAGCCGACGGGGCCCGCCGCAAGGGTGCGGACACCCGCGGACCCCCGCCGGACGCGTCCGCGCGGCCCATCGCGACGGTCCGCCCCCGCCCGGCCGACGACCGCCGCAGGCCGAGTGATTTGCTTCTTGGTTTGATTCCTCCTTTCTTTCTCGTGCTTCCGTGTGTGCTTCAAGGAATCGTTCCTAAGACCCGGAGGTTGATCCACCTCGTTGTCTTGGCGATTGGTGTGTGATTCGATCCATCGCTAGTGTGTGACCGGGATTTGACTAGGGTATAGGCCGGGTTCTTTGAGAAGAATTTTTACCGGCTCCTATTCACTCCCCCCTCTCTAGTCGCCATCTGATCCTTCAGTTCTCAGTGCTGCGCCATCGCGACGATGGCGACGAACTCCCGTGGCGCGGTGGCGAGGCTTATTGGAGGTGAGCGATTCAGCACTTGCGCACACCTACTCGCGAGCGTGGTAGCGGAGTTGGTGCACACGTACGTTCACGCGCATGGCGCGGAGGGCGTCCCGAGTGTCACGGCGGAATAACGTGGGAGGCGAGTTAGCGGCCTACGGCCCTCGCCCCGGCTCGTCTTCGAGGGTGCACGGCGGTGTTGTTGGCTTGGGTTCTGCCGCAAAGAGGGCGCGGGGACGAAAGGCCCCGGACAAGGCACGAAGTAACGGGGGGAGAAACGTGTGGTTGCGCCCTCTCGCACAAACCATCGAACATGTGGTGAGCATGCAAAAGTGCGGCTTCCAACCATGCCATCCCGATTGTTCGGAGAAGGCAGGGAACATGCTCGGCACGAAGGCCTACCATCACGAGCGGTTAAGAAGGAAGGCCTCGATCACCTAAAGCTCAAGGATACGCACCGGGCAAAACATCAAACGGCTAGAGGGCGTGCAAAGGTGGGGCCGAACATGCATCCACGATCACTAGCTTACACAGGAACAAGCACGGCTCGAAGGCCGGCACCACGAGCGGACACGCACGGGGAGGGTAAAAGGTTGGCTAGATCGGGTGCCTCACCCCCAGGGGGCTTGTGGACGGTCAAGGCGGTGACGGGGTAGCTCGTCGCCGTGGCGGGTCGGCGCCGCGCAAACGGAGCGGGCATGACAAGGCACGGGTGTTGGCGTCGATCTCCGCTTCGGCTTCTGGTTGCCGCCCGTGGCGTTCTAGTACCCGGCTACGAGGACGCGGGCGCTTCCGGTCCCTCGGCTTCGGCTGCGACCCACGAACCGGGCGCTCGGCTCGGCGGCGGTGCGGATGTGGCGGCGGCGGGTCTTGCTCGGCGTCCACGGCCGTGCCGCTCTCCGAGCGGCACTTCGAACGGCCGACGACGTGGCGGTGGTGTCCTCGGCGTGTCGCGGTCCACGCGCGCTCCGCGCTCCGGCATGGTCGCTCCTACGGTTCCCGCGGGTCGCTCCGGCTCCTCGGCCGGGACGGCGGCGATGGCTCCTCGACGCGGCGTCGGCGATGGCTCCTCGACGCGGCCGTCGATGGCGAGATTGAGCAGGGCGCGCGACACGGCTCGAGGTGGACGCCGTCTCCTTCGCCTCGGTGGTGATGACCCCGCCGGGACGCGAGGCCCCCGACCTCCGGCCCTTGGCGATGCGGAAGGGGGAGAATCCCCAAGGGGGGGGGCTGGGGGGGGGGGGGGGGGCGGGGGGGGGGGGGGGGGGCGGCGGCCTTGGGGAAGAGACCGAGCGGCCTTATAGGGCGGCGGCGGATGCGGCGCGAGGGCCGATTTTGCCCTCGCGGCCATCCAGGGCACACGAGCCATGGTGGCGATGTGGTCGCAATCGAGCGGCCCACACCTAGGGTTCTAGGGGCGCGGCTCAAGGCTAGTTGGGACTTTTCCTAGGCGGGTGCACGGGGCCGGGGCGGGGGCGCCCGCGCGGCTTGGCGTGCATGCCAACGCGGCGCCGGCCGTCCCCATCGTGAGTCGCACATAGCGCGCGTGCGTGGGGGCTCGGTGCGGAAGAAGAAGGAGGGAAGAAGGGTCAACGAGGCGGGGCCGACGCGCGGACCCCGCTCGGGTAGCGAGAGAGAAGAGGAGGAAGGGTTGTTGGGCTAGCTGGGCCGCGAGGTGAGCTGCTCCGGTGGGCTTGCCAGTTAGAGATAGAGGGCCGGCCTGAGAAGGTTAGCGGGAAATTTTGAAATTGTTAGGAGTTAGAGTTTGGAAATAGGTTTGGCTTTTATTTCAAGCAGCTTTGTATTCATATAAGATTTGAATTTGAATGCATTTCAAATTCAAACTTCACTCAATTTGAAGATCCAAAATAAAATCCGGAAACTCCAACTCGCATTTATACCATAATTTTAGAAATAGTTTTTATATGGTTTTTTTTAATTATATGGAATTTAAGATGAGTGGCTAGCAATTTGGGATCAAACTTGGTAGCACACAAGTTCAAACAAAAAGTTTTAAATTTTTGCGAAAATTCACACATGGTAAAACGATCAAATTTCCGGTATGTTACACTAACCCACTAAAATCTTCCACCCGCGATGCTCCTCAATGTCGCAACAAAACAACAAGAAGGGTCTCTACGGACGCTTTAGTCCGCCTTCTAAGAGAACATGAAGCTCAAACTCGTTTCTTGAGGCACGCTTTACCCCGAATGGGCCCTTTTTGTCTTCACGAATCCATGTTAAACAAAATTATCTTAAATTGTTTGAATAACACAATCATATTCTTTCTGCAGATTAGTGTCTCACAAGGCACAACGTTCATGGACTTATCTGTCAATCGGTTTATGTTTCCTACACCGCGCTACAAAATCAAATGATGCTCCTTTGTAAGAACTTCATTTTATTTTCAAGATAACCTGCTACACTTTGCATTTGTTCTAGACTAGGTGTGTGCCCATGCGTTGCTATGGGAAAAATAATTAATAATAAATTTAAATACTAAATGTTAAGCAATATTGCTGAAAAACACATATACCATTCAAACAATACTATATCATTGATAAGAAAATTTCAATTACAAGGATTTCATGACATGCTAACGAAAAACAAATTTGCTGACAACAGTCCCTAGAAAGTAGAAAACAATGTACATTCATCCCAGTGTGCATTCTACTGACTACGGACAATTTAAAAGCTTGAGTTTGCACCCATCCTAGCATGACATTCATTTTCCAATGTACAAAATTGACCATACTATGTTTCATTAACCATCTTGCAAAAAAGTCGTTGTCATGTAAGTATAGTCGATTATATCATCCTGCAAATCAAAGTGGGGGATTATTCAAAGACTTGTGTAAAAGTTTGGCAAGATCTATAGTTCTACTGAATCACCGACCATGACATTCAAAGACTTAAACTACATACTTTCAAGAGACCTTATTACTATTTTAACTGACAAAGTGGTATGAGATGCATTACACTAAAAAATGTCAGAAAGAATAGGATGATGATGTACATTTGCACTGAACCATTAAGTACCAAAATTCGATACAAATCCACATCGTAAGGACACTTTTTCATTTAATACAATGTGAAGACCTTGTCGAAGCAACTGGAGAATCTTTACTTTCAGATGGAGGATCGAGCCCTCAAGTTTATATGCCTCTGAGATTAACAACCATCTTGATACAACCATATATTATCAGAGATATATTATCAGAGATATATTATTAGAGAAAAAGCAGTCCTGATGTACAAAGGATCTTTCACAACATAAGCCCCTGGAACCACCTTAGATAATAAGCATGAACACCTTCAATCTTATATTATCATTTTCAATTTTTAAAAACAAAATAGGTGCGCTCAAATACAAATATATATTGACATTGAAAATGTCAAGCCAGTCATTCCCTTCTACAGCCCTAATACAAATATATATTGACATTGAAAATGTCAAGCCAGTCATTCCCTTCTACAAACCCGGTAGGAAAGAGAAACAACGTAAATTATGTTAGATAGTGCATATCTCAAATTGCTTTAGATGATGGTGGCGACCGTGAATGCGTGATATGTGAATGAACATGGCTAATTAAGCAATCATGTTATAACTTGTTAGCAACATAAAAATGGAATAGAAGCATTCAAACCGGAAGCGGCTAAGTGAATAATAAAATTGAAACATACCCGCAAGTCATTATATGAACCTTCGGCTTTGAATATAACTACCGGAGCATCCGTTACATTTGAACGCCAATGTTGAAGCCGGCCATTCAAGATTGTCGATTGTTTATTTCAGGACAGCGGACTGAAATTTCAAGCATGGAATAGTATACTCCTGGCAAACTCAAGCAAACAGTTTACCCATGTTGCCCACAAATAAATATGGATTGTAAGTGATTGGAGTATTTATTCCCATCATGCTCGGGATTGTAATATGTCATGAGATTGTATATAGAATTCTGGTTATGATTTCTACGTATAGAAATGATCCGGGAGTCCCTCAATCTATATCACATTACCGGAGCACCCCAAATCAGCAAAATTTAAATATTTTAATCATCTTAAGTTAAATCAATCTCTACAGCCAATAAAACATCTTAAAATACACATAGGAGTTCATATCCGTATTGAGGTCAAGATGGTCACATGATTAAGCTAAAAAATCGGGTCTAATCTCATCATAAAAGTCGTTTTTAGAAATACAAACATGAACAAACAAATCCAATCTTAATTTCTGTTAGAGGCGTGGAGAGACACCATTTGTTGTCTTCCCAGTTATCCAAATAACTATATTTGATCAGTATGAAATTTAAACAAGTCCGTTCAAAAAGAAAAACTTACCAGGACATCTACGAGTGATACTATGGTAACAATACTATCATGAGGATTTGTTTTCATTCTCCACTGGGTGAGCTCTTGATGCCATCTCACATTTCCTTATGCTTGCAAAAACAACCATTAAATGAAAAAATACATGGCAAAAGGATGTGCAACCATTAGGTCAAAGGATGTAGTTTTGTTTCAGAAAATAAAATCCTCAAAGATTGGAAATTCATAAGCTAGGGTTCCCACACGCCGGAGTGCATACATCGTATGCCATCGAGCCTCATGCTCTCATGTCATGTGTGAGCTTGGCTATGCTGATCAGGAGCCAACTGCCATATCAATGTACTTAAGCCTGTATTATGGTAGAGTAACCTAAATATTCCACACTGAAGATGGTTTTTAGTAAAAACCTTTTGAGAACTTTTTTGCATCAAGCATTTCTACTTCTTCCCCATGCCTGCACGAAAAATTCATAAGAATGTTAGTGATTTATGTTGCTATTACAAAAAGAAATGATAATGTCACCGATTGAATCATTTGTCTGGAAAGTGTATTTTCAGAACTTATTGGTATAATGAATATCATATAGTTGCTAACAAATGCTTCAAGTATTATGATCAGAAAGGTCGACTAAGAAGAATAGTTATTTTAATACAGCATCTACAGCCAAAAACATTTTAGAAATTTGATAGTATGGA
This sequence comes from Cenchrus americanus, assembly GCA_947561735.1. Lineage (NCBI taxonomy): Eukaryota > Viridiplantae > Streptophyta > Magnoliopsida > Poales > Poaceae > Cenchrus > Cenchrus americanus. Next base: position 82,702,245 of record OX387239.1, on the reverse strand, counting down.
CATCATATGCAAAATTTATGTACTACACTAACAGTCTAACACCAGATGGATCTCGATTGTTGAAGCCAGATGAGGATTGAAGCTTGGCATCAATACCCACCATCCACCATCCAGTTGACTGCTGGTACCCGACAGAGTCATGTATGCACCTCCATCCTTTCGGAAAACATATAATAAGCATCAACACATTGATTGCGTCCCCAAAATTCAGTGAACTCTCAAACATCTGTGACATTGCTACATTGCAAGATTCTGAAACTTGTCATCCTTCGATAATACTTTCCTAACCTAAAATGCGCTAAAAAAATTATGAACTACGATCCAATCCACCAAACCGTTAGTTAACAATACGGAAGATCTATGAATTGCCAAGTTCGGTTTCACACCAATTTCGCATCGCACATGAGCGAGGCATTCACCATTTTTGCATATTCAATCCTGTACTTATAGGGAAGATAAAGAGAACAAATGTAACCTTTATTCTGTAGATCATGGGCCACATCTCCTTTCTCATTGGAACCAGCTTCATCTCCTCGCGTGCAGCCATGCACCTTGTCAGGGGACAACGAGGGCGTGGGGGAAGTTGGCCAGCGCCTCGCATTCAGTCCTTGAAGTGGGCTTCGTCAGCGGCGGACACCAAAGAAGTTGTCGAAGTCCGAGGTGTGTGTGAGGAGCTGCACGAACGACCTGGCCTTCGACACCGACAGTGGCGATGAAGTCGAAGTCCAGGAGGAGGCGCTCGGCATGCGGGTGCCTAATGCACCATGCTGCAGACCCCGGACAATGACGGCAGGGTTAGTTGGAGGTGGCGGCGGTGTCCACGGGCAGGGGTGAGTGGACGACGGGTTCTGGCATCCATGGGTTGGGGAGAGGTGCGGCGGCGCGGCGACGACATTGACACAGAGACGTGACGACGTCGGTCCAGTGGTTGCACCACATCGACCGGAGACGCGGTGTTGACCCAGTGGTGGCGTCGATCCGGAGACGCCAGAGGGGTGAGGCGGCATGATGACGGTGTCGAACGCGGATGTGCGGCGACGGCGTCCATCCGGCGGTGACGTCGACCCGCAAACACGACGTCCACCTGGCGGCGGTGTCGATTCGAAGAAGTTAGATAGCTGTGCGGTGATGGCATCGACCCGAAGATGCGGCATCAACCCGGCGGCAGCGGTGATCTGGAGCGGCTGTACGAGATGACGAGGCGGCGGCCGCCGCGTGTAGGAGAGGGGGCGAGCGAGGTAGTAGCGTGGCGTCGCAGGGCCGAGGTGGATGGCGATGAGAGAGGGCGGCGATTGGGGGTGGGGGGCGGCAGCGGCTTCTTAGGGTTTGGGATCGGGCACGGGTGAGGCCAGTTGGGGGGGAGATCGAACGGCAGGAATCGTTGCGAGGAGGGCGGGGCGGGCGGCGGCCGCGGGTGCCAAGCGCAGCGAGCCACGGGCGGGTGAAGCCACGGGAGCGGAGTTTTTACGTACCAAGTTTGTTCTCCTTTTTCATTCTTTTTAGTAGTATAGAGATCAGCCAGTATAGAACTTCCACACTTTTCACAATGTTTGATTTCTACATTCCAGGTGTTAACACTTACATGTCACAAAGGGGAATGGTCATGCTATGCAGTTGAATTCAATAGATCAATTATATCAATAATGGATCCCAATATCCGCCACCCAGTGCCGCAAGAAAAAATTGATCTCCACACAAAGTTCACAAGCCGGCTCCTGACGTACGTCGTCTTTTGCATGCGTCTTGCCACCAGAAATCCAAACATGGGCAGGGCAATCTGGACACCCAAACTAATGATCGGTCGTGGAAGGCGCGCCCATGTAACGTATGTTTCTTTTTTCAGATTCAAATTTTAGTTTCTTACTCGGCAAACATTTTATCATTCCCCTGGCCCAAGGGCAATCTCATTGTTCTTTTATGTCATCCAATGATAGTTGAAACATGCATGTACTTGCTATCACGACTAATTCAGGCATTGAGGCTATAAACTGCATGGGTTGGTACAATGGAAACAACGTTTGTACCCCTCCCAAGGATCTAATAAGTATTTACTACAATAATGTTCTTACCCCACTTTTATTCGAATCTAACAATCGCATACACTGCCAATGACTAACTTTATTCTCGAAAGATGCAGGAGAACTGCGCTTCATTATATTAAGCAGAAGAAAAAGGGAAAAATTTCCTAAAAACAAGAGTCAAAACCCAATGCAACACACACCACACACACAGCCAAGCACCCAGACACAAACCACCCAAGTCATCGCGCCCGTGACACGAAGAAATGAGCGACCTAAATCCTTCTACCTATTCCACTGATGTAGGGGCTATTACAAATGAATTCCTCGGGCCCCTGCAATCGACCATAACTTCCCCTCCTCGCTGGCCATGGTAAGTGCACGTGCCATATCAGGAACGGCTCCATCAAAAACACACTTGTTTCGCTGAGTCCATATTGTCCAGGCCCCAAGAATGGTAAGGGAGTTGAGTCCCTGCAGCAGCTTACCATTTCGGTCCTTGCTGGCCTTCTCCCACCAATCAAAAAAGGATGTATCTAAAGGCAGAGGCGAAAGAGTTTGCAAACCAACTTGTGAGAGAAAATGAAACCATAAATCCCTTGCAAAGGTGCAGCCGACGAGGAGGTGATTGATAGTCTTAGACTCTTGGTCACACATAGGGCAGCGCTCAGGATGAGGGAGGCTTCGGCATGCCAGACGATCCGCGGTCTAACAGCGATCATGGGCAACAAGCCACAAAAAGAAGGAGCCCTTGGCAAGAGCCTAAGATTTCCAAATTGTCTTCCAAGACCTGAAAGTAGTTGCCCCAGGAAGAATCCCTCGTAAGCCGTCTTAGCTGAATATTGACCGGTGGGTGAAAAACGCTAGATGTGTCTATCCTTAATGCCAGGTAGAAGCTGAAAGTCTGCTAAGATGTCCCACAACCGGAGATATAATCAACAAGCACTCCCACAGGGAGACCCCCTTGTACATCTGAAACCCAAGCGTGGTTGAGAAGGGCCTCTTGCACCGTTCGCTTCCGACGTTTCCTAACTGGAATAACAGCCAGAAGCCGAGGTGCCAAATCAGCAATGCTCTGTCCATGGAGCCAACGATCTGCCCAAAAGAGAGTAGTAGTTCCATCTCCCACTTCAGAGTAAACGGCTGCTGCAAAGAAAGCTGTAATCTACTCTGGAACATGTATATTAAAATTTGTTCATGGACGATTTGGTTCTGTTTTTTGCAGCCACGACAATGACTAACTTGCAAGTTACTATCTCGCAGCGTCTCGCTATAAACACAAGGAACGATCTTGCTCTACAACTCATCTCAGTGGAAACTAATGCATCAACTGCCCCAGTGCTTCGTTTAGCGCTCAGGTCTTCTAGACCCCTGCGGAGGAAAGACAGTTCCGGGGGTCGAAAAGAAGGGACGCTAGGAGGATGGCGAAGCAAGCTGCAGCATGTCAGTCGCAAGCAACGAATGACACTAATGTATGGTCTAGCTGAACAATCGACGCTAAAGTCACCTTGTTTGCAGGTTATTCGCTTTGATCACACTATCTATCATTGTCCGTTCAACTAAGCATCGTGCTTTTGTGAGTGAATATCTATGGTAGTGAACTGAAGAAACAATTATAGGCTTCAATTTTCAACTAGTTCTTGAATAAACAATTAATATTTTCATCTGTGAGAAGCTATCATCATATCCGCTCGATTTTCGATTTGCACACATAACCATTCAAAAAAACGCTTGACCTGAAATGTTCATTTATTTGACACACACTGCTGCAAAATGAATCACGTGATGACCTCAGATGAGACACGGCCCGCTAAACATCTAAGACATGAAACAAGCAAGGAACACGAGACATGCAATTGCAACATGCACCAAAACTACGTACTGAACCAACAGCAGCCCGCCATCTATTGCTTCCAGCCTCCGCATCAGCAGGTCGCATCCTTGCTCACGAATTTGAACCTGATGATTTCCTACATTAAACTGCGCCCCAAACTCCAGCATCAACTGGCGTACTCCACCTTGAAGTTACAGGTAGTGAATACGATATATATTTTCCTCCCAAGCGGCTACGTGCTGATCTCTGCAACGAGCAGAGCGCACGAACTGCGAATGCTATGCATGCAACTTTGCCAACGCAGCATGCACTCCCAGAGTAAAAAATGAATATAAATGATTGGACTATAGAAAGCATCGACAATAAGGTGGACACTACATGTTGGTGAACGCACGCAACGACTGCCCGCGATGCATGCACTGTCACTCCATGTGCAGAGAGACAACGTGACAACGTGGTCTGACTAGAATCTCAGTCTCCTTCACGCGCTGCATCCCCGGCAATGGTAAGGATAGCATGTTCGTTTGGCTGGTGGATGATGGCTGGTGCTGATTTGTTCTGAGAGAAAAGTACTGATCGATTGCTTGGTGGTGTGGTTTGTATGCGAGAGGAAAATCTTTTTTTGGCCGGTGTGGCCGATAAGCCAAACGAACGCAGGCAGGCTTGGAACAAGCAAAGTTTTAAATTATTCAAGTGCCACACATGCAAACCAAACTAAGAGCAACTCCAAGAGACTAGCTATCTTGGCTTAACTAGCTAAAAAATAGAAAAATTGTTAAAAAACTCAATCCAAACGAGAACTAACTAAACTTGCCTTCTCTATCTTGCGCTAGCTAAACCGGGGGCTTCGCTAGCCATCTTTGTGCTAGCATTTTACAATCTCTTCTCCCCTCTACATAATATACGGGTCCCACTAGTGGTGGAATCATATGCAAAGTTTTTTAGCTACATCTCTTGGATTTCATCAAGCTTTTGCCAGCTATTTCATTTTACATGCTAACCAAAATCGAAGGTTTTAACCAGCGATTTTTAGAGATGCTCTTGGAGTTGCTCTAAGCATCAATATTACAAAGGCTCAAGCAAATCCATACACAATGGCGGGAAGAGGGCCTTTAGTCCCGGTTGGTAAAGTGAATAGGTCTCTCAAGTCCAACCGGGACTAATGATGAGAGACAAGCCCCCCTTTAGTCCCGGGTGAATGAACCGAGACTAAAGGATCCTTTAGTCCCGGTGGTATTACGAACCGAGACTAACGGGGGACACGCCAACACTGCGCCCACCCCCTTTAAATTTAGTCTCGGTTGGTATTACCAACCGAGACTAAAGAGACCCATTTCTCTTTTTTTCTCTGTTTTCGATTTGAGCGTATATTCTAATTGTTGTTTAACTCGTATATGCACGTATACATATTTGAACTTGTGTATATGTATATACCTATCTATATATACCATATACGCGGTTAGATTAGACTTATATATAAATTAAACCCTATATATCTACATATATAACTTATAAATGTATATACACATAATAATTTATACACATGAAAATAAATAGTATTTTCTTAAACTAGTATATATACATCAAAACCCCATATAGTATATATACATCAAAATATCATTCGGTTCAAATTTCTAGTCTCGGTTAGCTTTCCTCGGAAGTGAGTCGGTCAATTGGATGGTTGTCATAATAATATTTCCCCTATGGATCAACCACCTCGTCCATGAGGAATCCCATGCAAACCTAGGACATGAGAGATACATGCTCATGGAAACTTTTTCAAAAATGAAGTGAGTATATAACTATAAATATTAAGTTAATAATCACCTCTTATTAAAAATGTAGGTTTGATCACTCCTCTCTTCCTTAAGTTCCATGTATATCTTTTGTTTAAAATTATTGATACAATATTCTTTAGAGACAATCAATTATTCATATACATGTACATCCTATTTAATACACGGAGACATAGCACGTGCGTTTCGCACGTGCGAATTACTAGTTAAATAAGAGGATACATCGCGTATGTGGGCGCTATCGCCTGTTCGTTTGACTTATCGGCCACCGCCAACAATACTTTTCTCTCGGAACAAACCAGCCATCAAGAACCGCCAATAGTACTTTTCTCTCAGAACAAATCAGCACCAGCCATCAGCCACCACCCAAACGAACAGGCTGCATACGGGATCCGCACGGACTTCGTTTTGCGTGTAGACTTGGAGTCTAACTTAGACTTGGTTTCTAAGTTTTCACCCCTCTCTCACCATTAAATTACTTGCCACATCAGCAATTTGCCTAGGTGGCAGTGTAATTAATGGCTCTAGACTCTATCATAGAGTCTGGATTGGGAGTGCCATAATTTCATCTATTGTTGTTTTTTAGGTTTCATGAAGACACAAGTTGTCTAGATAACCGTGTGTAGGGAGTGTCATCCTCATGAAGCTCATTTTACATCTCTCTTTGTCAATACACCGCCACATCATCAAAAATACTCACATACTCCCTCCATCCCGCAAATAATGCAATCATAGTATTTGAAAAAATCTCAAAAAGAGTGCAATAGATCTAGCTACCTACCTAAGAACGATATGCAAAACTTACTGCATGTGGCTAAAAAATAGGGGTATCAGAGTTTTTTCATATCACCACTAATATGTCCTTAAAACACATTTATTATGGGACGGAGGGAGTATCAACCTATTTAAGAGCATCTCCAAGAGTTTGCCAAAATTTACTTGGCAAATCCTGTGTTTTGTCAACTTCTAAAAAGCTATGCAAAGTAAAAAAAGAATTCATCTCCAACAGTTTGGCATAATTCACTTGCCAAATCCGGATCTAACTTACATCGAGAAATCTTGAGAGAAACAAAATTATGTATGTGCCATTACACCTCTTGAAAAACTTACATAAGGAATCCTTCTCTATTCTTTATTTCTTTTTCACCCTCCCACCTAGAGGGAAACAACGATGGCAACCACGATGCGCGCGCGCATATATGCGCGTGGGGAGGTGAGTTTTGCCAAGTTTCTATTTTTGCATAGTTGGTTTGCCAAACTGTTGGAGACTATTTTTTCTTGTTTTTCCAAAATTATATGAATGCCAATTTGGTTTGCCATATTGTTGGAGCTGCTCTAGTATCTGTGAAATCCACACTGACACTGACCTATCATACTTGTAGTATCGCGTATAAATAGTTCGCGTATAAATAGTCCGTTAAGTCACACCAGTGCGGCACTGCCCCCTTCGCTCTCCCTTCGCCCCTGAAATTCAGGAAGCCGAGCGGACAGACGAAACCCTAGCGCCCCGAAACCCCCAATTCCACAGAATCATCTACAAGCGTGCTAGAGGTTGCCAAATCCCATGGACGGCGGCACCTCTCCGCCGGTATCGCCGGAGGAGGATACCTCCGACGGCGGCGCAGTGGATCTGGATCCCCGCCGCCCCGCCTATGATCGTACCTGTTAGCCCCCCTCCCCCTCTCTTGCTTGAGTTAATCTCGTGTGGATCTGGATTCTCGCGATAAATAAGGGGATGTTGTTTATGGGCCGTGTCGCAGGGGGTGGGCAAGACGGGGGAGGGCCAAGGGTACCTGGATTCGTTGCTAATTGTCTCGCTTCAACTGATCCGGAAAGGTTATGCTCCTCATGTTCGGCACCAAGGGCTGAAGCTGATGCTGGTTATTCCTTCACCACTGCATGCTCATCACCTTTTTTTTTGTAATGATCATGTTTCATCTCGCCAAATCGTCACTAGAATTGGTCAGTTAAATGTTTGTGTTTGTAGCACTTGGGCAGCTTAAATTTGGTATTGTTTCGCCATATTGCAATATATTTCATTTGTCATTGTACCACACTCAATCAGTGTGCTTGGAAAGGTATGATATTTATTACTTGTTTTGAGCTTGTTTTCTTTGTATTTTGGTTTTTTGCTTGGCCAAGATTACACAGTAATATTCACTAAAACTTGCTGCCTGTTTCAAAGCGCTGTTCCCCTTATCTGTTTGTTGTCATCAAATAGCTCAGTATCCTTTGCTTCATTTACAATACGATAGATATAGATTGTTGACTACACATGTAAATAGCTAGCCCTGACATGTTCCATCTCATTTGCTTGGTGTTACTGTGCCATGGTATACTGGTGCTCTATTTTTATAGTATAGTCATGAAGAATTTACTAGCATTGCCTTTAAAAACTTTCTCAACTGGATTTGGCATTGATGATCTGTCATTCTGTTCATGTCACATGTCATGCATTGCAAATTCTAGCATTTTTTTTGTTCATTTATGTATCTGGCAAAATTAGCATTTATACCCTTTTTTACTACTGTTTCTCTACTTGAAAACCTTCTAAATTGGTGTATATCATTACTTTATATGAGGAGCTAAACACTGACTCCATGCTCCTCCGCTTGAACACATCCTTCCTCTCTAGCTGCCACTTGGCAAATAGCAGCTATATTTTGAGTGGCATATCATCAAAGGCAAAATCAGGATTAACAATAATTGCTAAAATGTTTACTCACAATGTTTGAAATTCATAGGCTCCTTCATTACAATCTTTGCATTCAACCTTACACCATTGCTGCTTTGATATACCACTTTTTACTTCTATAGTAATACTTGACATTTTATGTTTGCAGCACCTGTTGAGATTTAGGTGGGATGAGCATATTGAGGAATGGAGCGCTGGAAGACATTGCCTATTTGTAACCACTGACCCTGGGGTTGCTGCTTCTGCTGTCAATTCTGCAGCTGTCACCAGTTCAACTGTGAAGGGGAATGATGGGTTTTCTGTTAGTGATGATATATGTGAGAAAATTATGGATATTTCACTCCAGAGAATACTTAAGAAATCTGCTGCCATGTCTCCAGAGTCGTTGGAGCTATTGAGCGATGAGCTTTATAGAAATAATGACATCATACAAGACCACAGTATACTGGTGGGTTTCTTATTTTCTCAATTTCTCTCATAACTGGTTGATTTAGAATGTAACATAAGACACAATTTAATTACCCTGCAATTCAGCAAGTCACTGTTTCCACATGATGTGTCTTCATATTTATTGACTGTTATCAATAGTCTGGCCTTAATAGAAATATAGATATAGAAGATATGCTTATGAGTTATGACAGTTCTTAATGCCTTCTAGCTACTCTATTTAATCGTTCACTTCCTTTCTCCAGTTGGATCTCATCAGATTTATTGCTTATGAAACACCGATGATTGCGGCCAGCAGAGCTGTACAGAGAATTAGCTATATTATTAGAGATGCAAAATACTCTAAGGTTGGATCTTCATGTACTACGTAGCCAAACTGCTACCTTTTTTCTTTTCATGTTGTTTTTGTTTTCAGGAGTTTACTTATGTTTGTGAAATCTTGATTACTCATATACTAGGATTTGACAGCTAATGGAAGTGCACAGCTAGTGCTGGAGACGGTTGTCAATGCCTTGTTTGATGATTCGACTAAGATCATTCTGGAGACAGACTTTCCGTTGCAGGGACTGTACAAGATGTTTGCAGGTCTGTATCATTTGAGTAAAACTTGCAGATCGTTTTGTTGTTTTCAGTTCTTCTATGTTTCTTATCTTACTGTGCTTGTAAATCAGGGCTACTTATGCAGCTTTTATCTTTGAAGTGGATTGAAGCAGATGTGGTTATCCTGCAGTGCTATTTGAATGCGTTGTGTCCTTTTCTAAAACACTTTCCAGATGCATTCACCATGGTTTTGACTAAACTTTTAGAACTATTGTCATCAGTCAACGACAACTGTCATGTAAGCCTGATTCTCTTTTGTTAAATTTCCTTATTCTTAATACATTCTGGATTAATCCTTATTCTTTAATTTCAAATTTCCTCTTTATATGTATTTTCAGAGTGCCAGAATGCAAATCTGCCGGTGCGTCATTCACATATGTCAAGCTGTGGATGGACCTTCTCTTCCTCCAGATATAAAGGTTAGGTTTGAATTGACTTCACATGTTATTTTTCTTAAACTCCGCCAACCTAGGAGGATCAAGGTAATATTGTAGATAAGAAAAAAAAACACTCAAATTTAAGTCAGAGGGCTCAAACCACCCACTACTATGCCTTCATGTTGATTCAAGTTTCATTGCTGAAAAATTGACATAATATTTGATAGAAAATGCACACACGAGGTATCTCTATTTTCTGCATACCACTTGCACTCTAGATCACGGAGCATAATGTTAACTCCCTACCTTGTTATTCTATTTAGAGTTAAATACACCGTGGGTACATGAACTTGCAGCGCTGTGTCAAATAGGTCCATGAACTTGAAAACCAGACATACAACCCCTCGAACTTGCAAACCTGTTCACCCTAGGTCCAACCCGGTTTTGCATGGTTTGCATGGCGGTTTTGAATGGGCACTGTAGCGTTGCTGATGTCAGTGATGACACCAGCACTCCTATTTAATTTGTGAAATTAATATCTTTTTATTCAGAGCTCCAAATATAGCAAATAATATATCAACTTCGATTGTCTCGATGAGCTCTTTGCAATGGTGTAATCTGTTTTGTTATTTGATATTTTTATAAAATGAGTGATATTTTATTCTCACTTGCAATCAATTATATATGTGGTCATGATTAAGTTCTGGATATACATTGCCGGTTTTATTGTCATGATTTAGAAAAAAAGAAAGGTACAACTGAAATTGATTAAGGTTTAAGACCTGGACGCGTGTAAAGCTAGGGTTTTACCAACCAACCCCTCGCCAATTTCTTGGCCAACATCGCCGGAGAGGAAGGGATCGATCGATTCAGCGTACGTCTCTCTACTGCATTGCACATGTGCAAAAGTATATGTCCTCCGGTCCTCATGGAGGTTTGGGTGACGACACACCACATGTCGATCACCAAGAATAGAACTGATGCAACAAGCTGTTTCTATTTCGCATCATTTCTTTATTCCCAGGATGGTGACATGGGATGATAACACGGTCAGGTTGGTTGGTACAAACCTAGTTTTACGTGCATCCAGGTCTTAAATCTTAATCAATTTTGGTTACACCTTTCTTTTTTTTAATTTCTGAATCATGACAATAAAAATGGGCACATCAAGATCTTAAATCTTAATCAATTTCAGTCCAGGACTTAATCATGACCACATATATATTTGGTTGCAAGTGAGAATAAAATATCACTCGTTTTATAAAAATATTTAATTTTACACGAAATAAAATTATCTCAAATAACAAAATGAAGTACATCGTTGCAAAGAACTCATTGAGACGATCGAAATTGATATATTATTTGCTATATTTGGAGCTCGAAATAAAAAGATATCAATTTCACAAATTAAATATGAGTGCTGATGTCACCGCTGACATCAGCAATGCTGCAGTACCCATGCAAAACCACTGTACAAAACCGGGTTGGACATGAGGTGAATGGATTTGCAAGTTCGAGGGGCTAGATGTCTGGTTTTCAAGTTTATGGACCTATTTGACACAACGCTGCAAGTTCATGGACCCATGGTGTATTTAACTCTTCTATTTAAAAGAAGCCTGCTTGACAATCATTATATGTGCATGCTTTACTTAAGTGCCGGGGCATGTTGTGTATCCACAAGACCACAAAAGTTTTCTAATTCACCATATAATTAATGTTTTTTTGCCTGTGGCACGCCCATTAGCTGTGCTGTTGGGTATACTTTTCTTTTATTATTTTTAACACACAATTCAGGTCAACATAAAAAAATAAATTCTCAATAAAGTGATTGTTGTGCAGGATTTATTTTCTGTTGCACACATTACTGAGGATGATGTGCTGGCCTTTGTTGCAAGTGAGGGGTCTGCTTATTCTGTGGAACAGAAGCAAGGTAAGATGGTTTGCATTATGCTAGTACTCCCTCTATATCAAAATATTTGTCATCGTTGATTTTTTTACAACTTTAACCATTCGTTTTATTCAAAAAATTGTTGTAAATATGCAAAAGGGCAAGTCATTAAAATACCTATAATAGTAAAGCATATAACAAACAAAATAGAGGTACTTGCATAACTTTTTGAATAAGACGAATGACCAAATTTGTAGAAAAAAGTCAATGGCGACAAATATTTGGATACGGAGGGAGTACATACAAGGAACCACCTGAAATCTCTCGGTGTAGAGAAACGGAATTATATCTCCAAACCTGCATATATATCGAGACCTTGCTTGATTTGATGAAAATACACCGGGGTGTGCCTGTATAGTTTCTCTTGTAGATTATGGGTAGGCACAACAATAATCTGGGAAGGGTAAGACTAGGAAAGGTGTGTTTGGAAAGTAGAGTTCCGAATCAAGATTTAGGAAGAGCCATTTTTGAAGTCAAGCCTATCCTGAAGATGTTTTAGCCATCTAAGGGCCTGTTTGGAATGAAGGAATGCGAAACAGAGGATTGAAAAAAACGTAGGAATGGGATGGAGTGAGAAGTGGAAAACTACAAGAATCCAAAACACAGGAATGTAAAGTGTAGGGTGTTTGGATCGCAGGAATTCAAAATGCAGGAATAAAATAATGTGGACTAATAGAAATACTAATAAGGTTTTAATGGCTACAAAATTACTAGCTTGACATCTGTTACCACGCAGAAAAACCAAAGTGACACTCCATGTACTGTGACCATGTGGGCCCTATTGGTCATTTAGAGAAGCCATAAGCCCCATCGTTCTTATCCAGTTCACACATTTGCTGTCGTCAAACACATCCTCTCTTAACCAACGCCCGGAGTCAGTGGAGCATGGCCAGAGCCCGGAGGCCAGCGCTCGGAATCAAGTGGTGAGCCCTCGACATCTTCGAGCATGCAGAAGCTGCTCTCCTTCGCCAACCAAAGCTCTGCTCTCTTTTTGGGCAGAGTTTTTTTTGTCCCTTTTTTTCTTAGATCTGGAGTTCAATTCCTAGAATTTCTCAAAGGATTCGTTAAGCATTTGGTAAAGCTGAAGCTCGATTTCATTTTTTTCTTTATTTTCCCCTTGTTGCTGAAGCTTTCCTCCTGAAGTTGTGAAGCTGTGTGACAGACTGACGAGGAAGAAGAACGCACGAGGTAAAAGCTTGATCAGCGCGTGAGTGCGAGTGAGCGTCACAGGAAAAAAATCCATGAGGTCGAAGCAGATGTTTCCTTTCCTCCAAACGGACAGCCTTTCTCGGTGTTCCTCTGGAAAGTTTACCTTTGATTCCTTCGTTCCAAACGTGTTACTTGACTTCCTTTCCTCTGGAATAGAAACCTCTGTTTTCCCTACGTTTTTTCTCCATTCCAAACGGGCCCTAATGCTGTATATATGAGTTGGTTGCCACATTACGGTCGGCGTCCCTGTCCCGTGCATGTCCACAGTCCTCAGACCAGTCATAAGTATGGTGGTACACTGGCTTGTGGCTTCCTTGCGGTCTCCGTCACCTCCCTGCCGGCGGCCGGCCCATGACCAGTGATGCTCCACCTCCTCCAGCTCTGCGACGCTTGATACGTCTCCAGTACGGTACTATTCAGCCACTTAATTACAGGAATCTTACTGCCTACTTCTACAGTTGTCTCTCTTGTTCTGAGTAATTATCGCTGTGCACTTGCTGATCCAACTGGTTGGTGCATGCAACTCAATATGGTATCAAAGCCAGAGGTCTCGAGTTGGAATCCTGGCGAGCATGTTAATTAAAATAATTACAGCCCCACTTCAATATCCACGTATGCGGCCTGAGAGAGCCTGCACGTGAGGGGGAGTGTTGGAGTATAAGTGAATTGCCCACCTTTCCCTATCAACTTAAGTTTTGGGTTGAACTGGTTGGTGCATGCAACTCAATAGACAGTCACATCCCCTGCTATACTTAACCTATGTAGTAGAATTGGTTTCAATATTTTGGTTGCTAAAGCAGTTTGTAACATTGGGTTTTTGCGATTAATATGAAGCATGAGGGGGTGTATTTATTTCCCTTCTCCACCCTTGCTCACTATTTTTCATTAGGGAATTGCCAATGTTACTTATTTAATATTTGTAGAGAATGCTATCAGAATTGTGAAATACATGTGCTAATTGCCTCTATACCTTTCTTGAACTTAATAAGTAGGTAGAGAAGGAAATCAAGATGGAGATGCTAAGCAGCAGCTGCATGCTGACTGGGAACTTCAGACACATGTCTCTTCTTTGATGCAAGTTGCTGAGGTGGGTTTCCTTTGCTTTAATAAAACAATTGGCTGAACTAATGTAAGTAATTAACACTCCCTCTTTCAGTTTCTATAGGGCATGGTTTGGCTAGGTATGGTCTTTTCAGTTTACTATTGTAAAATATTTACTTGCAAAATACAATTGTGTAACCTAAACACAGCTAATATAATAGTGAGTCAAAACATGTGGCTTGTAAACCTTGGGGCATGCATGGTGCATGCCTGAATTTGGATAAAGTGAGTATTTATTTATCATCTGCTGACTACATTACTCATTTCCTATTATCAGACTCAACTAATCAACATATTTGATGACTGCGGCCAAGGTAATAATCAAGAACAAAATACTGTTCATGGTACTGTCACTCGTGATTTTGAAGTATCTGATGAGGCCGTTGATGAAGGAAAAATGGTAAGCATATATATTTTTCGTTTACACTGCCTTACTTTCTTTTACTTTTCATGTCATGGTGTCTCCATTACTTGAAGAAAGAAGGTGGCTGAATCTTCTGTTTTTCCAATAAGATAGGTGTAATTTTAAGTTTATCCTATGAAGCTACAAATTTCTAAATGATTGAGAATTTGTGATGAACCAGATGTACTTTGTTCAAGAAATTCCATGATTTTGTTTAGTTACCTTTATGTAGTCCTACTCAGTCCTGGCCTATAAAAGTCACTAAGTTAAGGTAGTCTGAGCACATGTATTTTATTGCTGCATTTTATTTGAGTGCGCTATGATTTATTTGGCGAAAGTGAAATTTGGCCAAAATAAACAGTGATATACTGATTGTATGAAAGCTGATGATGGGTATGTTGTTCCCAGTTCCATGCCCCCAATCTTATACACTTGTCATACACACACCCCATTTATGTGGATCAACCAGCTTAGTAGCCATGGGCTGGGCCCCAAATCTAATGTTGCAACTACTCCAGCATTAAAGTTGATAGGCTCCTGGCATATTGACACATCTTTGTGCTATTATGGTTCTCATTATCTATGACATGTTGAACTTTTCTTGGTACCATACAACATGTACATCTGTCACCAATGCTTTATATTATAAGCATTCTAAATTTTCATATATTGGTTAATATCACCTTTTTGTTTTCAACATTAATATTGAACAATGCTTGGATCATGAGCCAAACGAGCCAACTCGAGCTTTTCAAACAAACCAAACCAAACTTGATTTTCAGTTTGTTAGCCATAATGCCCTGAGCTGAGCTTGCTTGTTATCAAATGAGCCAAACTGGGAACAGCCACCCCTAGATTTCAGTGAAAGGGGAAATTTTTACTTGTTGACTCATTAGTCATCATATCTCTGCATTTTGCTCTTAATACTGAAAATCTGAAACAGCTACTGCAGCGCTTTTTTATTCTCGAACACGCAGGAGAGGTGCGTATCAATATATTAAGAAACCCCAAAGGTACAGCCAGGATTTTGATGGAAAAAACCTGAGCAGAAAAAAAACCACCACATTACACAGAAACTAATCACCTGCAACCCTAGAGAGACAGACCAAAAACACAAAAAATATACATCCAATCCTCAACTGTTGTTTAGTTGAAAGTATTTTTATGGTACAGGATATCATGGGGAAAATGTCACCCCCTCAAGAAAATAGTTATCTACTTCGTGTGGAGCATAATATCCTATCTGAAGCATTCGCCATTGTGTCATCCTTTCCAAGGTATATCGATAGTTATATGTTTTGTTTTGTTTTGTTTTTTCTTATTGTAATGTTAAGTGCACCAAAAGTATTTGACTTTGTTGTTCGTATTAAAAATGGAAAGGGTAATCTTATGATTTGTTTTCTATCAGGATTCAGGATAAGGAGCATTTGCTTGCTGATCTTTTGAACACTTTGAACAAAATTTGGACCCAGACAGACTGGAAATACAACTATATGCGTAATATAAATTATGCATCTGGTCTTTTTGCTGATGATGAATTTAGAAGGACTGTTCAGTTGTTGGTAAAATCATTTGAGGAGCTTATACGTAACAAATTTGTGGAGTCTGCAGGAGATACGGAAGGATGTTCTTCGGCATCTAGTCATCACATGCATTCATATCGCCTACCAAAGTTGATGCTTCCCCTAATCTTACAGGCAAATTTCTGTTACCAACACTTTATTCCTCTAAGCCGATAATTATGGCATACATAATGCAGCAAAAACAGCCCACTAGTTTAAGATAATTTTCATTCATAGTACTTTGGAATCACAAATATGCAGGACAGAAAGTCTATCATTGTAACTATTTATGGGCCTGAGGCCTGTCAATTTTCTTGTGCTTTAGATGAATCTATTGTTAGTATTAGTTGTTATCTTTGAATTATTCTAATGTGGCTGCATTTCTTATGTTTGGCAATTTTCTTCAGATTCTTCATTGTATACAAATGCTTTGGGAGGAACCAATTAGTTGTGATCTGTCAGGAGTAAAAGCTGAAGACATAAATTATATATTGGAGAGCGGTAAACTGTCTAACATTGATGAAGCTAATACCCAGTTGATTAAAAAAAATTGGTCCCTGGAAATTCAAGAGACTGGGTAAGTGTGCTCTTTATAGTTGTTGATCAGTTGCTTTCTACTTTTATATTTCAATTTCATTTTTTGAAAATATTTGGAACCCTGGATGGAAAGGAATTCACTTACCTTTGGTGCTTTTTTTCCGATAATAACTTTGAAATCCTTTTGTTTTCATGCATACCTTTAAGATATTGTTTTGGTTATTCTTATGTCGTGCTTTTTGTCCCAAACAACATTAAATGGCTCGAACTTTGTTTCATGAAGTGTGCATTTTCGTTCAGAACACTACAAATTGCCATAATACAGAGGTTTTACAGAGTACAGTGCACTTGATCTGATGGTCAGGAGCTGTATGAGCACAAGTTATATTGTATAATGTTGCAGGTACAGTGTCATTGGTTTGTGTGCTTCAATTGAGGGGGCATTCCATGGATTATTAAATAATTCATTTATCATCAATGTTCTCACGGAAAGTTTGAGATCAATGGGATTTAACCATTTGGGAAAGCTCATACAGCTTGTCTTCATTCCATTGGTCACACATTGCCCTTGTGAATGTTGGGATGATTGGATGGTCAAGTTGTTGGAACCTTTATTTAGCTGCTGTGAAGATATTTTGTATCGTTCATGGTTCACTTTTCTTCATGAGGGCCGGCCTAAATGTCCATACTTTTTTGGTAATCTGAGCGGGCCAGAAGAAATTGTCAACCAATTTGAAATGCAGCTATTGCTTAAATTTACTCGTTCTCTATCTGATCTGCTTGGGATTTTAGCATCAGAAAGGCTTAATAGTGGGCTGTCACATTTCCACCGTGGATCAAAAACTAGCACAAAGACTGATGTTCAAGACTTGAAGTCCATATCATCCACTTCTATTATTGGGTATGAAAATATCAGATGTGTATTAGTAATAAAGAGTCTAACTTATGAAGACATTTGCTTGACCCTTCTTTGTGAATTTTTCTAGGTATCTTTTATTCTATGACTGCTTTTGGATGTTAAGTATGTACTCGTTGGGGTGTTTGGTGGATTATCAAGCAGCAGAGAAAGCATTGCCATTTTGCCATGCTCTAGTCCAGCTTGCAATCGCTACTAATCATGAAAGACTGAAACAGTTTATTCTAAATGAAATGCTTCCAACTATTACCCTTCTTCTTGGTGATGATCTCAATAGTGCAATCTCAAAGCTTCATCGCTCATTAAATGCAACCAGAATGGATGATGCTAGGAAACTTGTTATTTGTCTCTGTCAGGAAATCTACGAAGCTTACATAGATAAGAAGGCAAGTCATTGATTCTATGTAATTGTGATGTCATGGGCCACAACCACAAGTTTAAATTACTTAAAAGTTGAAAGTGATATGAAAATTGTTATGGCCAGTTGGGTGGACCGGCCTTGGCTAGGCCCACGAGTACTGTAGTGTCAACAATACCACAGTACAATATTAGTAGTTTGTTAGGATAGAGATAAGATTAGATAGATTCGGTTAGAACATAAGGAAGAAGAACCCTAAAAGTAGTCAGAGCCTCCTGCTGGAGGGCGACATATTCGTTCTTGGGGCTATCCCTAGTTCATATAAAAAAGCCACTTCTTTGTTGTGTTTTTTTTACTTATTACTAGTAACGAATTCATATTGTTTTCTCTTGTACTCCCTACGTCCCAAATTGTAGGTCGTTTTGGCTTTTCTAGGCACATAGATGTTTGTAATGTAGTGTATGTCTAGATGCATACAAACATCTATGAACCTAGAAAAAGTCAAAACGCCCACAATTGAAAATTGAGGGAGTACTTGACAATTTCTTGCTATTTTTTTTCTAATCCTTGGATGACATGTCTGCATGTTTAAATTTATATGGCTAAATACTTGTAGCAAATCAACCAACTTTAGGTTGTTTTGCGTACATTGTGGGGCCTGGAAGCATGTATTACAGATCATAGGTGTGATGAGTGATGGGGGTGAGAGCAACTCCAGTGAAACTCCTACTTGAACAGCATGGGTGGTAGTCTAGCTCTCGATGCTAATCGACACTACTATCCAACTTTCCCCCCATTTGTCCTACCTAGCTCTATCTAATCATCGACTACGTCGTTGGTGCTGACGTGCTGTGCATTGTTTCTTAAATCCGGCTTGGCCAATTCTTGAGAAAAAAATATCACATGGACCAAGATATATGATAAAAATATCATAGGAGTATTTGGATGTCATAGCCTCAAAAAAAAGTAGAAAAAATAAACCATATTGTGTGTAGCTTCATTCAACAATTTATAACAGCTAAAAGCAGCCTAATTTAAATTTATCTGCAAACATCTAACTTCATTAGGCTAGCCAATCTATAAATATCAGGATTGTACCATTTAGGATCCCAGTCCTTTTATCTTGCTTAAAAGAAGTACTACAGCAATCAGTTAATGCACAAAGACTGAAATAATACTTGAAAACGTTCACAGATGCTGCTCGGGGCTATAGCCAGAAGTCAAACGTGGGTTGATGTTGGGAATATATATATTGGGCTTATGGCAGGGCAGCTGGGCCGTGCATCCTCTGTAATATTGAGGGGATATCTATCTATTGTTGTTGCTTAGCTTGGTAATTAGTAATGGAAGGAATACTCTTTTTTGTGGAGGGATCATTAGGGGGGGGGGGGGGGGGGACCCCTGCACCGCCCCCTTGGCTCCACCCTGCTGAACTCCTACTCTAATTTTGAGGGCCAAACCTGTGAAAACAGCCTCTCAATCTGCCGAACAACAATCTAACAAGTCCTAAGAGCATCTCCAGTAGTGTTGGTAAAACTGGGGACCTAAAATTGGTTTTAGGCCCAGGAGAGAACATTTAGGTTCTACAAAATTGTCTTCTCTAGCAGTGTTGCTAAAACTGGAGACCTATATTCCATTTGAGGATTCATCTGCAATGAAATTATGTTTTCAAGGGTCAATCTGCAAAACATCACCAACCTTATCCTTTCCTCTTCGATCTCTTCCTCTCTTCTCCCTCCGCCGGCCTCCTCTCCCTCTCTTCTACATCGCGAGCTGCGCGGCGCTCCCTTGCTCATCCTCTCGGTGGCGACGTGGCGAGGTGTGCCCTTTCCCGTTCTCCGACGGCGACGCAAAGTGTGATGGCCGGCGTGGCGCGACCTTGCCTCAACTATGGCGGGAGCGTGGTGGCAGCATGCCGGGCGGAGCACGGCCTCGCCCGGACTACCCCTCTCCTCTTTCCCGCCGGCCTCCCCTCCTTCCCTTTGACGTCGGTGGCGGCGTACCCTTGCTCCGGCGGAGGCGTGGTGGCCTTCCGCGCCTACGTCTTTACGCCGGCGGCCATAGGGGCGCATGTGGAACGGGCGGTGCCGGATCTAGTCTACTCGTACCACCTCTCGCCACCACCCGCGTCATCTCGTCCCTGCGATGGATCTTGGGGTGCGGCCTCACTCTTTTGGTGGGCGTTCCTCCTTCGGTCGTTTCTCCAACTTCGCGTCCTTCCCACCTCCGCCGTCCTTCTCCCTTCTGGCGCGGCGGGGTCCGACCTTGTCCAACATTCGGCGGTGGTGTGGCGATTGCTGCCTCGCACGACCTCATGTGATGGTGTGGCAAGAACGCGACCTCGCCTGGCCTCCGATGGCGACGTGCGGCCTGTGGCGAGGTCTGGCGATGGGAGGAGGCAAGTTCAGGGTAAAGGACGGTGGGCGGCAAGGTTCCTCGACCGGAGCAGGTATGGTCGGTGAAGAGTGACGCGCTGAAAGGTCTGTGTGCAAGCAGTTGGTCTCTCAAGCGCGAGCGTGGAACTTTTGTGTCCCCAGCCATCGGTTGCTATGTTTTGGTCCCGAGGAGTGAGTTTTAGGTCCGGACCTAAAAAAAACTCATATTGGTCATATGCTGGAGCTCGTTTTGGGCTATTTTTAGGTCTCGGAGCAGTTTTTAGGTATAGCAACTCAGGTTTAGCAACTCTGCCGGAGATGCTCTAAGCAAGTTGGGGTAGACTAGAGTTGAAACTCAAGAATAGCTATTTTCCAAGCACTCCTGTCCAAGGCTAAATCTTTGGGTATATTTCATCCCTTCAAATATCATTGTATTACCTCTTCCCATGTCGAATTTTGGTCTTCCTCTGCCTCTCTTCATGTTACTATCACGCCTTATGGTTCCCCTATGCACCAGTGCCTCCGGAGGCCTCTGTTGGACATGGTCAAACCCTCCCAGCCTGTTGGACAAGCTTTTCTTCAGTTGGTGCTACCCCTAACCTATACATATATCCTATTTCGGACTGGATCCCTTCCCGTATGACCACAAATCCAACACAACATAAGCATTCCGCAATACTCATCTGCTGAACATGTCTTTTTGTAGGCCACCATACAACATTGCTTGTCTGATCGCAGTTCTATAGAACTTGCCTTTTAGCTTCAATGGTACCCTCTTGTCATATGAAATCCGTGATGCTTGTCTCCACTTTATCCATCCCGCTCTGATTCTATAGCCAACATCCTCATCAACATCCCCTGATGCTTGTAGCGTTGACCCAATCGAAATGTATCCTTCCTGGGCACTACTTGGCCTTCCAAACTGACATCTCCTCATGTCATCATCTGTAGTTGTGCCAAAGTCACATCTCATATATTCAGTTTTAGTTGAGTCTAAAACCTTTTGCCATGACTCCAGTTTCCTATTTACTCCTCCACTTTCATCAACTTACATAATCCACAAAGAGCATAGGGGTATCCTCTTGTATGCCCATTGTGACCTCATCCATCACCAAGGTAACGTAATACTCAAGTGTTGGAGGGGGCTTCTAGAACTCGAATTTTGTGGCAGTAGGATCGGAACCGAACGGCTGCAATGGGCTCTTCCTCCTTATCTCTTCCCCCACATGGTCGCTACCTTATCTTCTCCGTCGCGAGTCACCAGCGCCGCCGCTGCCCAAGAAGTCGCAAGAGCTCGCGCCCTCGCAGTCCCCACCACCCCCCGGCTCTAGCGTCACACATGCCGCCTATGCCGCCGCCCTCCACTGCCGCGGACACTAATGGATTGAAATTCGACACCCCTGCTGCTCCAGAAATCGCGAGCTCGCTCTCCCCTCAGCCCTCCACCGCCCCAACTCCAGCCGCCTCCCCCGTTGTTGTTCACCACCGCCAACACTAACAGATTGAAGCTCTCCACCCCCGCTGCCTTCACAACGCAACCGGGGATCCACCACTGCCCCGGCGGGCGGCAGTCCCGCCGCCCTACCTCGCTGCCGTCCTGCCTCGCCGCCGTCTTGACTGCGACCACCACTCGCCACCCGGTCGCTCGAAGCTTCCTCTTGGTCCGCCGGACATAGGTACACTCCCAAAGCCCCGAATCTCGAACCCTAATCCCGAACACTAAAAAGCTCATGGGAGCTCGCCGAATTTGAAGAAGAAGCAAGAAGTTTGAGGAAAAAAATTCGAGTGCGGAGGAGATGAAAAATGCTCGAGTGTAATATAGCTTTTCCCAATAGATAAGGGCTCAAAGTTGACCATTGAAGCCCTCTAGTTTATTTTGAAATTATAATTTCCACACCTATTCACTTCATTTGGGATCATTTACCATATAAAAGGAGAAAATGAGTCAAAGAATGGACTGTATATGTTTCTCATCTCATAAAAAAAAGGAGAGGTGAAAAATACCACAGCAATGTGGTATTAGGCTGCCTGTTTTCTTGTAGTTGGATCTAATTTTTTTGAAATGTTCCAAATTCCATTACTACCCCCTTTTGGGCTCCATAACAGGAAATTATATCAATAGTTGCTTTGTAATGCAATAGCCTTTTCTTCCCAAAGGAAGTATATCTTGGTCAAATAGTGTAACTCTATCCCTCACATCTGTGTATGTACTCTTGTCAGGTTATTGATGGTGATGTGGAAGACACAGAAAAAATGTCTGGACGCTTTGAAGATTGGTTAAGAAACGAATTGACTGATCTTCATATGCATGCTGCTTGTTCTGTGCCAAATGATTTTCCCAAGGATGTTGTTTGGAATTGGGAGGTTAGTTTTCTTGTTTATTTTTTTTGGACTTTTAGCTGATTTATTTTCTTTTAACTTTGTTTATTTTGTGCTCCTGCCCAGTTTAATGAAGAATTTAAAAGGTACCTTCCTGCCTATATGAATATGCTGGTAGTAGTGGATGGGATGGATGAGTGCTTGGAGGTAACCTATACCTTCTATTAAAAATTCTTGCTTCAAGACTATGCCAGTAGCTTTACAGCATTCCTAAACCCAAAGTAGCCTGTTCGACTATTATTGTGCTAACATGCTCAAATATCTTTGCCACATAAACTTCACATCATCACTGTTTTCATAGCACAATTTCAATTACATGGTACCGTAGCAGCCTCAGTTACTGTAGCAGAGAATCCCTTACGGTTAGGATTAATTGAGATAGGATACAATTAGAGATATGATTAGATATGGTCGGACAGGATTATATTGGATATTGCTTAGGGGTCAAGTCATCCTCTATTAAGAGGCAGTGTATCAATCACAATCAAGCAATTAAGAAGAATTAATCCCATGTCGCCCAATAGTCTAGTCTCCCACCGAGCTGACTCTGCCTAGCTATCTTCCATTGGTGTTTACCCCTAATGAACTAAGGTTCATAACACCTACAGAGTTGTTTACAACTACTTTATTTTGGTACTAATAAGTTCTGGATGTGTGAGGAAGCTTGAGAAACATTAGTTTTTTCAAATGATGCATTTTGCAGGGAAAACTGTTTTTCGCTAATGCTCTATAACCTTTCAGGTTAATTATTTGGAATCGCAAATTCTTTTTGAGAATTTGAAACCTGAATTTAAGTCAAAGTATGGGATCAACAGCTGTGCGCATCCTTATTTGCAGACCATGTATCGAATGTTATCTGTGAGTATGATCACGCCCTTCAATTTTCACACACAGACAGGGAGTGCTGGAATCTGATGTTAGTTTATTTTGTTCTTTCTGAAGCGAAAGCGACATGTTGTATACTATAGGAGCCGTACTGAATGGATCACTCGATTTTTGACTGAACTTATTACACACAAACCTTATATTAAGGTATATCTGATCTGGATCCTTATTTTCAGTGACTGAAACACATTTAGCCTTACCTTTTTTATATTAAAACTTTTTCAGTGTGGTGATTCTTATGAAGTTGCTTTGGATATCCTCCGGGAAATGTTTGGATCACAGCGTGACCCTATGCTATGGAATCCGACAGACGCAATTCGTGTGAGTATTGGTGTTCTCTAGTACTTCATTGTAGTTGAAATGCACAGATTAATCTTAATATATGTACCTTGCAGGTTTTCTGTGATTCAATATTGTTTTACAGGGAGCCTCAGTTTCATCCTTTGATACGCGAGGTTATCATGAATATCTAAGTTCTATTATGTTCCATACATTTTATGCTACAATTGTATGTTTCTTTGCTGTATTTTAATTGTCCCAATTTATAGAGTCGCATGGAACTACTGAAAGCACTAGCTGTTCAATTTGCCTTAGCAGAAGAGAGTGCAATGTTTAAGGTTTGTTCATTCCTCTTGTTTATCAGTGGTCTGTTAGAGCTTCACAGTTTAACAACACCTTTTTGCACTTTTCAGCCACTGGAACCAGACTTCGATGATTTTGTGGAGCATTTGCAGCCTTACGCATGGATGTATATTAGGAGAAAGAAAGAGGAATCTGATGTATGCCATTACTGTAACTGATTTAGCTCTCCTCACAAGTGTGTTAGTTTTGATCACACTATATGGCACTGCTACTTGTTTTTCAATATCAAAACTCACTATTATACAGAGGTGTAAGATATAGAAAGTTTTAATGGATGACCTTGGCCTAATTAACACATTTATGTCACCCTAACATATCAAGACATTGTGGTAAGATAGTAACTAGAGGATGTTAGATGCAGTGGGCTAATTAATATAATATAAGCTTAATTATTCTCATCAGTCATCTCTGAGACTAACTTGTGACACTGCACCTGTGGAGCAGGCTCGAGCCAAGGGCCTGGTGCCTATAGAAGCTGCTAGAGAATAGTTTGTATTGATATATGTAGTTGGTCGTTACAAAGAAATATTTTCTTGTGCTGTAGCATGTCTGTTGGTACCTGTATACTTTAGTCGTTTTCCCCTGTGAGAATGCTTGTAGCCTTTTTTGGCATTCTTGTACAAGGACATAATGGAGCGGGGGAAACACCAGACTCAAATGGGGCGGGGGGTAGGCATGGTAGATGGTTGTACAAGGATACAATCTCCTATCCGGCTGGACAAAATTTTAGTGATGATAATATTTGATTGACACTACTACCAGGCACAAGCTTTGTGCTTATCAAAATTGCAAGGGATTACAAATATGGGAGATACCCCTCCATTGTAAAATTCAAGATTTTTATTTTATCTTAAGTCAAACTTCTATAAATTTGACCAAGTTTAGAAAATATTATTTTATGACTATCAAGACATGTCATGGTGGATTTATTGAAATAATTGTGATGCTGTTGATGGTGTATTTTTCTGTAAACTTGGTCAAAGTTAGAAGTTTGACTTAGGACAAAACCAAAACATATTTACCTTCAGTATTGGTTTCTTTCTTTAAGCCATAAGTTACCTGCAATATTGGTTTCTTTGTTTTGTGTATTCATAGATATAACAAGAATTTATAGGACAATGATACACAGTTCTCCTGCGTATTTGAGAAAAAAAAAGAATTTATAGGACACCACCACCAGCTCATAGAAAACATATGGAAGTAACTAGTGGCATCTGTTTTCTCACATATATCAACAGTCCTTCCAGAAGCTAAAGGAACTAGTTTTTTTAAGCTTCCATTTCTATTTCAGTGAGTCTAGTATGTGTTCCCATAGGGATTTGTATGCTTCATTTTTCTTTCTCTACTGGATATCGCTTCATTCTTCTTTTTTTTTAATGAATTGCAAAACACTGCTTTTTCCATGTAGTGATTTAGTCTCCAGTTCATGATGCTAATTTCATTTTCTAACAACTATATAATAATGTCTTTGTTTTGTTGCTTTTCAATCTGTTCTTTGCACCTACTGTTATAAGATTAATTTCCAAACTACTACTTATTAATTTATTTGAGCTCTTTATGTTCTAATTTGGCTACTTTATAATTTTTTATATCTTATCGTAATTCCGTTACCATTTCTCTAGTATAATAGGATGAAAGAACAAGCACATTTGCATGAGGAGTTTGACAATCATTTGGCTTCAGGCACACTGGATCACCGTATGAATGAGTTTATTGATTCTAAGGTAGTCATTTCAATTTCTATTAGAAAAATTGCACTATATGGCTCCATATCTCTGTTTGGTAATTTCTTGGTGCCCATTTTTTGTAGGATGACTTTGTGCATAAAGTTGTAGGTAGTGACTTTAAGGATGGTCCATTTGCAACGCTGGAACCTGATCTCATCAAAATGTCCTTTGAGGTTTTTTTTTTGCCATTTATGTACAGCTTTTAAAAGAATGATTTATCAAAAGTTTTTAACTCGATTTAACCCTTGTAGCGAAGGGCTAAGCTTGTTAAATGGGAACATCAGCCCCCTTATTCCCAATGCTTAGCATCCGGTAGGATTCCTAGCCCTACCGGGGATCTCTCGCGGAGGGAATACGGGGGGGGGGAGGGGGGGGGGGGGGGGGGGGGCCGACGGCGCTGGTGCGCCGTGGGCGCTGGAAGGGCGGCGGCGGCGTGCTACAGTACCCGCGCGGTACTGTTCACGCCACCCCCGCGGGTACTGTTCACGCGAGCAGGAGGCGGCGGCAGGAGGATTACGGGTGGGCCCTTGAGGCCGGCAATCTTTGATTGATTGCCAAACTGATTATTCTCCTAACAATCCCAAAGTATTTATTACAAATATGAAAACCTCTTACGACGAGTACGAATCCGACGGCGGTAGACGATCCGGCGGCTTGTGGGCTTCGCCCCCCCACCCGCCCCCCCCCCCCCCCCCCCCCCCCCCCCCCCCCCGGCCGCCGGCTGGGCCATAACAGCATCACTCATGAAAAATGATGAGGTATATCCCTGTTTTTATATTGTTACTTTGATTTCATGAAATTCAGTTGATTGTTTGTACTTTTCAATAGCAAAAGAAATATTTGAACTTCTGAACCTTAGTGCTATTTTGCTGGATGAACTTCCACAGCATGCTTTTTTTTGGCATTTTTGTTGAACATAAGATTTCTGTTATTGCTTCAACAAATATTTATGTTATTATGAATAATTTGAACTCCAAATAATCTATGCTTACTAAAAAAGTGAATTATCTTGGAATTCAATCATGTACAACATTGAATAATTTACTTCAGTCATGAGACCTATGTTTGCAGTATGCTAGGCCTGAGAATTATGGTGGATTCAAGGCAATATGCCCAATCGATTTTGAGCTGTATCCAAATTTTGTGTCCAAGTTATGCTCAGTTTTCATTTAAAAATATAATAACAGAGGATCAGATGCTTTTGTATCCATATTTTAGTCCTGAGCCTGCAAAAGATTTTTTAGTGTTATATCAGTTCTAATGTTTCAGATGAAGGACGAACTTACAACTTTGATGAATTTGTTGAATGAAGAAGACTTTTTTATTATTGATTCAAAGGATTGGGTACTTATCTTGCTGACAAATTCCATTACTGTTCTTACATATTTCAAATAATGATCACCTTCTTTTTATTGTAGGGTAATAAAGTGTTTTCATATTCAATAGAAAAATTCAATGAAGTGGTTTTCTCTGGGAAGTGCATGGACAAATCTCTTGTGATCCGTGGAATAATGGTATGCCTTGTTACTATTACCAGCATTGATCAGTTGAACTCAACTCTTTTAATACTTATGTAAGGATTATCATAAAATTTTGCAACTGAAGGATGTCGACTGGCAAGATGCTTTTAAAATGGTAGGCCTCCTATAAATCAATGTATTTCTTTCTTTGTATGAAGATCCCGATTTGGTGAAAATTAAAAGTTTTAATATGTTATGTTTGACAGGTTGTTAGTAATACAAATTACTGGTGGAAGGAAAATCTTCAAAAGGTATGGAGAAAAAGATGTCCATACAGTATGCTTAGTAATGTATGTTTATTTACTTGTTTCAACTGTTCAGTTTTGGGTGAGCACAAGGCACTATGAACAAGCCTACTACTATGAGACATTCAGGAATCCACTTCAAAAGGTTAGTGGCCTTAATTGGGATGCACCATACTTGATTTTTTGTTGCTTGGATCACTAGAACTGCAACATGTTTGGCATGGCCATTGTAACTTGCTTGAAAAAGATTTTTTCTTTTTCTTTATGAGAGCTTGTACTTTGTTGTCCCTATCTATATTCAACTTGATAAGGGGGCTAGTGGGGGTCGGGCTTGTCGGCAGTGCTGTTATGGCCAGTTCAGTGCTGTTATGCTACAGTTTAGTGGTACTGTAGCTGAAGGTACTGTAGCGGCTGGGCCTAGGCCTCCAGGCAGGCCAGCCCACTAAACTGGACATAACAAGTGCATTGACAACAATTTTCTTAAACTAGGCCACCCCAACCCCATAGTTCTGTGATAGAAAAAATGGTCGATAGGCTGTTGACAAAAGGTAGTAACAGTTCTATGTTTAGTAGGGCTATGTTTCACTCGAAATTTCCATGCACACACCATTCTCTCTTCCCTATGGACATATATCATGATCACGATAACATAGATACTCACAGATTATATAAGTTTAATGGCCAATTTTCTGTATATATTGCAATTATGGCTACTACGCATTACTGCCTCTGTTATGATACATGTCTATACCCCCATCATTTCATACAAACTGAGGAAACACAATTTATGCAAAAAAGAGCAATAAATCAACCCACACGCAAACCAATATTATTGGCTATGTGTGCTGCTTCATTCTTTCCAAAGATCACACTTTACATTGAAAGCAATAGAGCAATACACATGGTGAGAAGCATGTGTGAACTGTGAAGAGCCAGAGACACTAGAGGTAGTCCTAAATTTTTGTAAAACTATGATCATGCTATTAAATGCTTCTCTTTGTGTTTTGTCTCACATGGGAATAGTGCTAACTATTAGTATACGCTGAAGGCTAGTATTAGTGCTTGAAAGCTTTTGTAATCTACCATAAAGTGATAATGCAGCTCAGCTATTGCTATATGTACACATGGTTGGAATTTGGAATAATAAATTTATAAAGAGTATATGGTGTGGACATGGTTGGAATTTGGAACAATAAATTATAAAGAGTTATTTGGTGTCCACCTATGGTGGCAAAATGCTAAGATGGTAGCTGTGATTTGGATAGAGCATTATGCTGGGAATTTATATTGCGTGTGTTAGCCCAGAATGACTTTCTCAATTAACCCAGAAATATCTTTGGGGTACATATAGTCTTACCAGGGGTATTTAGGGAAGTAGCAAATAGGAAATGTAGAAAACTAGACTTAACCATCATTCTCCACCTAAGTCTAGCAGCCATTACATAGATAGAGCTGTTACATAGATAGATAGTGTCTTTATTCTAGTGATCTTCCCCTGGGTCAGAGGAAGCTGCAACATTCCAATCCCTGAGCGAAGTTCCAGGAACTTAATCCGCCCAAGTGACTTGGTAAGGAAGTCAGCGAGCTGATCCTTGGTGCTGATGTAGTAACCCAGAAATATATTTGGGGTACATATAGTCTTAGCAAGGGTATTTAGGGAAATAGAAAATGTAGAAAACAAGACAGCTACTAGACTTAACCATCAACGTGGATTGGGAATGGATAAGATGCAAAGGCTACCAAGGCCCAGTGACGAGGATAGCACCTCAAGTGAATAAGCGGAATATATTTTGTGCAGAAGTTATGTTTAGAGAGAAGTTTAACTATGGTGGTGGTGTATCACTAATCTCCTTACTTTTGGTAGTTAGTAGAGTTGAGCTTAATTCAATTTGACAAATATTTATCAGCAGTACTTTTCTCTTTAGCTAGTTTTCAGACCATCCTTTGTTTTTGTGCAGGTGTATTTGTTGCATGGAGCGCCACAACCGAAGTATGGTTAGCAGAGCTGTAGTTTCCTGTTTTGCACACATTTCAGCAGCAAGAACTAAATTAACTACATTCTGAGTCCTGCAGTTGTATGAAGTGAACTTTTTTAGTTACCCTTTTTGCACACATTTCAGAAGCAAGAACTAAATTTTGAGTTCTGCAGTTGTATGAAGTGAACTTTTTTAGTTACCCTTTTTGCACACATTTCAGCAGCAAGAACTAAATTAACTAAATTCTGAGTCCTGCAGTTGTACTCCCTTTGTTCTGAAAAAAAAAATGACGTTTATGACAGCGACACGGTCTCCAAAATGCAACTTTGATCTCCTTTTATTATAAAAATATTTATCATAGTGATGTGTGTATACTTATATGAAAGTATTTTTCAAGACAAATCTATTCATATAGTTTTCACATTTGCAAACCCAACAACTTAGAAGTTATTGATGATTTATATTCTCAATGATTGACTCAAACCTTGTTCTAAACGTCAGTTTTTTCAGAACGGAGGGAGTATGAAGTGAACTTTTACGCCAAATTGGGCAAGCTGTTTTCTGGAAAGCTAGTCTTGCTTTTAGCTAGTACTCGCTTGGAACTGTTCATGCTATTGCTGCAGCTCTTCTTCCTGCTAGATGCAGCCGGGAGTCTGCTGGGAAATTGGTTGTACACGTCAAACCTGTTGAACTACGGAGTAATTACTAATTAGTAGTAACCCATTTGGCTGTTGCTTATACTTTTAAAGAAGTCACAAGTTCATAGTTAGTACATTCTGGACTACGAAACTTAGTACATTCTGGACTACCAAACTTAGTACATTCTGAACATTTTGTCACGTTGGTGGGACTCAAATATTAGATGCGTCTTCCTCTTGGCTGCCGTGCTTCTTCCTCCTTGAGCTTTGGGTTAGGGCGATGAGTACGGATGGCAACAGGGAATTCCCCGCCGGGTATCGACCGCCCATCCCCGTCCTTGTGGGGACAAATTTTCCCCGCCCTTGCGAAAACTCACGGGGGACAATTTGATATTGCCCCTGTTCCCGTCGGGGATTACGTCCCTAGTGGGGTCCCCGTCCCCTTGTAGAATGTACATGGTCAATTACTCAATTCACCAGGCAAATCTCCATTACTCAAACGACAAGGCCAATTCAGCATTGCACAACCTCGTTCGTTTGGTCGGTGGCCGACGACGGTGCCGGTGCTGATTTGTTCCGAGAGAAAAGCACCGTTGGTCGGTTCTTGGTGGCCGGTTTGTTCTGAGAGAAAAATACTGCTGGCTAGTGGCTGACAAGCCAAACGAACGAGGCGGCGCTTGCAATTGCACAGTCGAAGCTCAGCGGTGGGGAGGACGAATCCATGGTACGCTGTATGTAAGGCAATCCATGGTACGCTGTATGTAAGGCTGCCAATGGTTTGAGAACCGTTCCAAAACCAAACCAACCCATACATAAAAGAAAACTTAATTTGAAACCACACCATCCAACCCATTTCTCTTATGTATCCAAACCCAACTAACTAAGTGGTGTAGAAGGCCACTAAACCAAACTTATATCTCAAACCAATTCAATGTCACATAAAATCCATTTTGCATATTATCATATGTGTGGATCTAGTCGTACCAAATTGCTCAAAATAGCATATTGTCATTATAAGACATCTCCAACAAATTTCGGACAAATTCGTTACAATTTTAAGGTGTGAACACGAGCTTTTAGTTTCGGGGTCCGACTCTCGATGTGGGGCCCACGTGTGGATCTAGGATGATAATTTGCACAAAGTAGCGGACTATCACTCGAAGACATCTCGAACAAATTCTAGTCAAATTCGCTGAAATTTTAAGATGTGAACGCGAGTTTTTAGTTTTAGAGTTCGACTTTTAATATAGGTGACACATACAACCAATCCAAACCATTTCAAACCAATCCAAACTATTAAGATTGCTAAACCGAACCAAACCAAACCATTATT
This sequence comes from Cenchrus americanus, assembly GCA_947561735.1. Taxonomy (NCBI): domain Eukaryota; kingdom Viridiplantae; phylum Streptophyta; class Magnoliopsida; order Poales; family Poaceae; genus Cenchrus; species Cenchrus americanus. The sequence goes on along the minus strand of OX387239.1, from coordinate 82,670,724 downwards.
CTTGTCACCGCATTATTCACCAAACCAACCAACACCAATTAGGAAAACCAAACCACTGGAACCAGTTTAAAACTAAACCATTCCCAGGCTTTGCTGTACGTGGTATGTCGTTGCATGTTGCAGCTGGACCTCAGGGGGCACCGAATCTAGAGCTCAAGGTTGGAGCAGAGCAGGGCAAACAGGACTGGGAGGCGGGACTGCGGGGAACGACGGCTTGGCGCGGGTGCCTAACGAGTGCGTGCGTGCGGCACACCCTAGTGACCGAGACTGGGAGTAGGGCTGTCAACGAGCCGAGCTCGAGCGAGCCTTCTACCTCAAGCTCGAGCTTGATAGAGTCTCGAGCTCGAGCCTGAAATCCAACCGAGCTCAAAGTCAGGCTCATGCTCGGCTCGGCCAAAGCTCGAGTGAGCTCGAGCTCGACCCGACAAAGCTTGTTACGATGAAGATTCACTTGCTCGGCCACAAGCAGACATGCAAGAAGATTAAAAAAACACAACCTCCTCCTGCCAAGGACTATTAGACTATCTCCAGCAACTATCCCCTTCCCCATCTGCAAATACCCCGTTATGCGGCAGGAGAGAGAAGAGAGAGGTGCTGCAAAAAAGCTGGGCTTGCAGCAGCAATGCCGCAACCCTTCGCGCAACTGCAGGGGTAGTTGGCTCCTGCGTTGCTACTGCACGGGGACGCGACGGAAGAAGGGGAGGAGTAGCAGGGCACCGGGCCGCAAGGGAGAAGGGGGGAGCAGTAGGGCGCCCGCGGTGGAGCCACGACCAAGGTAGTGGCGATGGGAGGACGTCGCTCGGTCGGCTACCACATGAGATCCGCCCCCATCTCTCCCGCTCCGCCCCGCGCTATGGAACCCCGCCCGAAGGTCAATGTCGCCGAGCTCAAGGAGGAGGTGGGGTCACTGTGGAGGAGGAGGTCGGGTCGGTGGGGGCAAAGGAGGTGAGGTCGTCGGGGCAGGGAGGAGGTGCCCTGCCTCCAGATCCGGCGTCGACGGGTTGGGGTGTGGTCGACACCGGTGCCGATCCTCGCGCTCGCGCGCGTCGGTGGTGTGGTCGACGCTGCCCTGAAGAGGTGCGAGCCGAGGTGGGGAGAGGATCCGGCGGCCGGGGTGGGGGCGGATCCGGCGAGATGGGGAGCAGTCCGGCGGGGGTGGCGAAGGCAGACAGTGGGGTGGCGGAGGTAGAGGAGGCGCCCAGCAAGGGAGAGGGAGGTCGCCGCCGGCCGGTGGGGATGGAGGAGACAGGGGCGGAGCGACGGGGTGGAGGCGAAGGGGGCGGATCTGCGGGCGCGGGGTGGAGGCGGCAGTTAGGCTACAGTGCTCGGGAGAAGAGAGAGAATCCCCAAGAATGGGGGAGAGGAAGCCATTGCCGCAAAATGGGGGAAGGGATGCAGCACTCGCCGGACACACTACAGTGCGCGATTTTCCCTCATTTTAGGGATGGGCGACATTGGATCCAGCAGTTGCTGGAGATAGTCTTAGGCTTGGTTCAAGTGCTGCCATGTGAATATGTGGAACGTGACACGTTAGAGCCTGCAACTACTTTTAGGAAATGAGGCACTTCAATCAATAGAAGTACAAGAAGTAGTACGCAATATTAAAGGCTACAGGAAAGAAGCAATTGACGTAGTAATAGCAGAGCAGAAGTAGCAGTCTAGCGAGACATGCAAATCTTACCGAGCCTTAGCGAGCTGTTCGGGCTCAGCTTGGCTGGGCTCGCAAGCTTGGGATTGAGCTCAGACTCGGATCGTTTAGGGCTCGAGCCGAGCTTTTAGTGAGTCGAATTCGAGCGATTAGCGATCCTCAAGCTTATTTGACAGCCCTAATTGGGAGGCGGAGAGGCGGCCTGGCGCGGCCTGACGAGTGTGGGCCTGCCGCACGCCCGGTGGCATTGCGGTTGCGCCCGGTGGCCGGGGGAGGGGTGTAAGGAATCGGATGCTCGTTAGCCTAAGAGGGGGAGGGGTGAATTAGGCAATCTAAAAATTTAACCTATGGCTTCACTATTTTTACACAAAGGTAAACTAGAACATACTATCTAGATGTGCAACTAGGGTTGTCTAGTGTGAAACTCCCATCCCAAAACAAGGTTTGCAACCTATAGCCAATCCTAGCATGATACTACTCTAGGAAAGTAGAGGCAAGCAAGGATTGCAATAGAGCAAATGCGAAACATAAAAGGGGATGAGAGGAAACAAACCCTTGACACGCGATTTATCCCGTGGTATCGGTAGGCACTAAGCCACCCCTAGTCCACGTTGTTGAAGCACTCACACAAGGGTATTACTTCTCGGTCACCAAGTCTCTCCTAAGAGCACCACTTGACTCGCCACAAAGGCTAGCCACTTAGGCACTTGCCAAGCTCCCTTGGTCACCTTGTCGCCTCCACTAAGGAGCTTCTCCACTAAGGAAGGGGGTCTCCACGTCCCCCGTACAAAGTGTCCTCGCCACTCCACACCAAGCCGGAGGGTCCATGACGATTGCCGGTGAGCCACTTAGGCCCCAAGGCTTCGGCGAACCTTGTACAACTTTATTCACCCAAGAATCACCTCACAAGGTTGGTGTAAAACCCCGGATTTTCATGAAAAATCCGAATCCTCGTACCATCGCGATAGTCCCTGGATCAGTGGCTATCGCGTACAGAACGTCTCACAGATAGATACACAAAGTTATACATCGCATCACATAAAGATAAGAGTACACAAATTTATTACATGTCCATTAAGGAGTACATCAATACAAGCCTCTTGGCTGAATTAGAGTGAAAATTCTACGCAACGGTAGCTATCTTCTCAGAAGGGTCTCCATCTTTTATTCTTCCCGCCATAGGCAAACTTGAGCGAAGCGACACATCCCTCAGTCGTACCATCCGTTGGCGTTGCAGTCGAACTCGATCTCGTACCCTGCACACCCAAAGTCTATCCCCAAGGAGTGGGATAGGTCCACGTCACCAACTGTATGCAGCTTTAAGTGGCTTAACTTCTAAAGGGAAGGAAATAGACAAGGAAGCGGCTTTGGTTTCCTGAGCGACGACGAGCGAGCAGAGTATAAACCAGGTATCTCCATCAATATCCCCAAATCCCAAGTCTCTCAACATAGCTCGGAATCACCTGGTCACCCAGGAGACCCGTCTCCACCACCTACTCCTGTCTAGGGTCGATGCGAGAACTTCCTCTCCTCGCACCTCAATGATTGCAACCGGATCGACGAGGTAGATGGAGCCTCTCTCCTCTAGCCGGCTGCAACCACGGCTCACCACACACTCTCCTATAGGGGGAAGGTAGAAATCCCAAAACATGAGGAACTAACATGTCGTCTAGGCAGTGTCCATGACCGAGGACGCGACTATAGCTATAGATCGAACAACTTTGCAGAGTGTGTACACCTGTACCCATCCCGGAATGGTACCCGGCCGGTGTACAGCCGACCGAGCCCATCCTACCGGGCGAACTCTCGGTAGTTACGGTCCATCCTGCATCCGGCCCTCAAAACGGTCCCCCCCTCGGAAGGGACATCACCGGAGCCGTGAAATGCTCCCGTGTGGCCACACGGGAGACGCTCTGAGAGGGTGGTCTCACCTCCACCGCTCCCCCACGGATACCCTCTATCCTTCTTAGGCGGTATGGTTCCGCACTTGCCGAGCTCAACTCGGCCCTATCCCCACTCTCGGCGGGGTGGTGTGTACGATGTCCTATAGACAAGTTGATCCACTCGGTTTCAGACCGGGGCGAGCTCATATCCTCCAAGCGCAAGTAAAACCCCAACACCTAGGCTCCGAAAATCGTAACGGTAGGGGTACACCGAGGAGTGCACCCCCCGTCCCCAATCCCCGGATCGGTTGTCTCGAGCTCACCCCCGCCAAAGTACCCAAAACGCCTTCTCCCCGCCGGTTTTACCCCACTCACGCCAAGAACCACTATTCCCCTCCCAACACATGCATCGCGAAGCTCGGTGTATATACACGCTCACATAAACATATATATACAGTAGTAGTAGGGCAATCAAGAACAGGGTAAACAAAGAGGCGGTGCAAGGTTCATCATCATGCATACATAAAGTAAAGCGCTAGCAATTCTACTTAGCAATGCCTAATAGGTATTTCAGAATCGATTGGGTGTGAACCCGGGGTCGGGTAGTCCTCCGTGGTGAAGTCGTCGGCGTAGTCGTACTCCGGATCGGCCTCCCCGGCTCCAAAGCTCCTAATAGCGCGAAAGGAAAAATAAATAGCGGCCCTATTGCAATTAACTCCAAAGAGATGCAATTTAAGATCCAAAAGAGAGCAAATACCACCCTAGCCCGGAGTTTAGGATTTTAGAAACTTTCGGAAAAGGTTTCACAATTTTCGGAGTTAAAATGGATTTATTAGGGGTTTTCAAAGAGAGAAATGATTTTCTCGGAAATAAAAATACATTTTCCCCTTAAAAACCCCCGGCCACACCGGATCCTTCGGTTTCGAATCGGCCGCGGCCCGGCGCCTTGTGGCTCGCGTGCGGCCGGGCGGCCATTGGCTCCCGCACGCGATCCCGCGATGGGCGGTGCGGCCGGGTTCCGTGTGGGCCGGTGTGTGGCACCGGGAAAAGAGTGGCGGGCCGCACCGGATCCGGCAGATCGGCCGCGGTCACTCCCACGTGTGGTTCCCCGTGTACGCAGCGGTCCCCTCGCTATTTCAAGGTGGCCCAAGGTGTTCGACGGAATGCTCCTAAGGGTGACGGCGGCGAGTCACTGCCTTGCCGGCGGCGAGGTCCTACTGCGCCTGGCGACTGGTCTCCACACGATAGCCTCACGGGCTTCCCTAGGGTTGCTGGCTCGAAGGGTCTCGCACCAAGGGGCGACGGCCGTCGCGGCGAGGTCGGCGCGGGCGCGGCGCGGCGACGGCGGCGTGGCGGTGGTGTTGGCGCCCCTCTCCTAGTGCGGGAACGAGCGAATCGTGGGTGCTACGGCGTGCGCGAGGCGGCGCGCGCGCAAGGTGGCTACCCGTAGGTGTAGGGTTGGCCGCGACCGGACGTCGCGGCGGGGATCACGAGGGGAGCCCGGCTCGACGCCATGGGCGGCGGCGAGCACGGTGCCCGCGGTCGGTTCGCGCAAGCGCGAGAGGGTTCACGGCGGGTGGCTGGGCGCGTTCGGGGCGACCAAGGACGTGGTGCCCTCCGTCCTCCCCTACCCGCTACGGTGCACGGGTTCCCGTCCACGGCGAGGCCATGGCGGCGCGGCCACCCTAGACGCGGCGGTGTGAGACGGCGCGCGCGCGCAAGGACCAAAGGCCCGGCCTTGTCCCCGGATTAGCGTGCGCGTGCGTGGGGGTGCACACCGGCGCAAGGGGGGGTGGGGGGGTGGACTCGCGCGGCCTCGCGCACGAACGCGAACGTGAACGTGAGCGGGAACACGACGCGGCGGCGCGTTCACGGCGGTACGACACGGTACACTACGGCGACAAAGAGGACAACGCCAGCGAGCGAGCGCGCGTCGATGTAGGCAGCGGCACCTGCAAGAAGCTGCATCCCAGCCTGGCACGAAGGCCGGCGTCACCAGCGGCGGCGCGGCGGCGGTGCGCGGAGCATCGGGCGTTCCCCCCTCGGCTCGATGGCCGGGGTATCCACAAGAGGGAAGCAGCGGTCGTCCTCACCTCTGTGGCTCCTGGCCGAAGTGCAGTGCGTCGGTGTAGTGTGGCGGTGCGGCTTGCCGGCGAGGGGGAAGAAGAGGAAGGTGGCGGCGCGTTGTCGGGGAAGTAGAGGAAGTAGAGGATGTAGTCGTTCCCGGCGGGTCCGGCTCCTCCCACGGGCGGCTCCGGTCTTCGCGGCGAACGGCTCTCCCGCGGGCGGCTCCTCTCCTCCTCCTTCCCTCCTTCACTCCCCTTCTCGTCCGGTGGAACGGTGTGGGTGGTCGGGGGCAACTCCCCCCGGGGTGGCTAGGGTTGGGAGCTCCCCCCGGGGCTCGGCGGCGGCTTTAAATAGGGCCGCGCGCGGCGCGGGGGCACGCGGACGGCTAGGATGCGCCGAGGCGCGCAGCCACGCCGCGACGGCGAGCCTTTGCGGCCGGCGCTCCCCCGCCTATGCCTTTGGGCGTCGGCCAAAGGCGAAAGGTTGGGGGTGACGCGCTCGCGTCACCGCAGGGCACGGATGACGTGGGGGCGGGGCCCGCTCGGCGGCCCGGCGCGCGCGCGGTAGGTGGCGCCCCGCGGTCGGTTAGTTGGGCCGGCGAGTGGGCCGAAAGCGGTGCCGGGCGGAAATGGAGGTTGGCGGCCTGTTAAGCATAGGTGAGTTTCTCCTTTTCTTTTAGGCTACTAATTTGATTCAAATTTGAATTTCCCAAATCAAATTCGAATCCACTCATGAAACTCCAAATAAAAACCAAATGAAGCTCCAGTTTACCACACTAGCAAGATACAAACCTAGAGTCAATGATGGTGTCAAATTAAATCTAGGAATTTCGGGGAAGGAACAAGAAACCAACCTTACGTGTTGCATGAGCACTCCAAATTCAAATCAAGTTTTAGAAATTTCCCATTTTGCAAACAACCAAATCTAAGGATGTTACGAACTCCCCCCCTCACAAGAATCTCGTCCCCGAGATTAAGAAGTTACCTCCGTTTCGAAGAGATGAGGGTATTTCTCCCTCAACGCGGACTCCTTCTCCCACGTTGCTTCGCGCTCAGAGTGATTACTCCATAGCACCTTGCAGAAGCGCGTGGTGGTGTTCCTGGTCGATTTCTCCGCCCAGTCCAGGATCCGAACCGGGTACTCCAAGTACTCCAGGGTTTCCTGGACGTCGAGTGCCTAAGCGGGCACTCTCTTCTTGACGACCACACACTTCCGAAGCTGGGATACATGGAACACCGGATGCACTCCGGTAACCTCCGGAGGTAGCTCGAGTTGGTAAGCCACCTTCCCGACCCTTTTCACAATAGGGTAGGGGCCAACGTACCTAGGGGACGGTTTCCCCCGATGTGGAACCTCTTCGTACCTCGGAGGGGTGACACCTTCAAGTAGACGTGATCTCCCACTTCAGCGAGACGTCTCTCCATTTCGGGTCCGCGTAGCTCTTCTGCCTGCTCTGAGCTATCTTCAGGTTCTCCCTGACCTTGGTGACATTTTCTTCGGCCTCAACAATGGCGGCGTGACCGAAAAAGGTTCGCTCCCCCACCTTAGACCACATCAACGGTGTCCGACACTTTCTACCGTACAGGGCTTTGAAAGGAGCCATCTTCAAGCTGGCCTGGTAGCCATTGTTGTACGAGAACTCGACATAGGACATACTCTTTTCCCAATCGGACCCGTAGGTCAACACACAAGCCCTCGCAAGTCCTCTAGGACTTGGTTCACTCTCTCCGTCCGACCATCGATCCGGGGGTGGAAGGGCCGTGTCCGTAGTTCGGCTCGGTGCCCATGGAAGCATGCAAACTCTTCCAGAACTAGGCGGTGAACTGAGGCCCTCTGTCTGACACAATGCTCCGTGGAGCTCCATGAAGCTTTAGAATATTGTCCACATACAATTCTGCAAGACGGCTCACGCTATAGTTCGCTTTCACGGGCAAGAAGTGTGCTACTTTGGTCAACTGATCGACAATCACCCAAATGGAGTCGTTTCCTTTCTGTGTGCGCGGTAGTCCCACAATAAAGTCCATACTGATATCATCCCACTTCCACGTGGGTATCTCGAGCGGTTGCAGCAGACCGGCAGGTCTCTGGTGTTCTGCCTTCACTCTCTGACACGTGTCGCACCGAGCGACGTACTCGGCAATGTCTTCCCTCATCCTTTCCCACCAGAACCGTACCTTCAAATCCTTGTACATCTTGGTGCAGCCAGGGTGGATCGAGTATCGAGAGTCGTGAGCTTCTCTAAGAATCGAGTCCCGAATCTCCTTGTTCTGGGGTACGCAGATACGGTCCTTCAGCCACAGCGTGCCCTGGTCATCGAGGCGATAGTCGGCTGCTTTGCCTCTCTCCATCAGGCGTTTTACCTCTTGAATCTCCGGGCACTCCTTCTGAGCTTGACGGATCTGGTCTTCGAGTGTGTATTTCACCCTCAACTCATTCAACTACCCCTCCTCTACTATCTCCAAACTCAGCCTCTCTAGCTCTTCATGTAGAGCCGGCTGTTCTTCACGCACCATCAAGTTGTTGCAGTAGTGCTTGCGGCTCAGAGCGTCGGCTACGTGATAGGTTCTAACCCGGCGTTAGAACGAGGATGGCCCGATCTTCACGGCGGTAGGTCTTGAACTTGAAGAACGACGATGGGGTAGCGGAAAGAGGATGATAACTTACCGGAATTAGATGAGAACTTGCTCGAAGATCGGCGGATAACTAGCTTTATACCTAGCCAAGGTTGGATGCGACCCAAACGACGGGGAGAGAGACACCGAAACCACGAGGACTTCGACTCGATCTCCAAACGACCGCAGAACCACAACCGGAGCTAATCCACACAAGGTGAGGCAACCGTACCGGAACTCACGAGAACACGAATTAGTGGACCTCGGAGAGATCTCTTCACAAGTCCAAGTAGAACAAGGAAGAACAAGGGTGTGAGTAAGGCACTCGGGCAGCCTCGGCTGCGAAATCACTTGGATTATCTCAATTCATCAAAAGTTGTGTTTAGCTTACATATGGGGGGTATTTATACTAGGAACAACCCTCCTAGGTGGGTGGAAACACGAAAACAAACTAAATACGTCGCCAATGTGAAAGGATCTCCCGAGATGACCTTCTGAGTTGTTTCCGCGTGACTGTTTGACTGCTGAGCAGTCTTCAATGTTTTGATCATAACTTCTTCTAGGAATCTTCAAATGACGTGGGACTAGATGCGTTGGAAAGCTAACTCGATTATCTTTCCAACGGTGTATAGCATGCTATGGGAAACTTCGTAGATTGGTATAGTTTAATGCCCAAACTTATGCTTCAGGAAACTGCCGAATGGATTGCCGAATGGATTGGGAAATTGCCGAATGGCCTTGCTAAATGACGAGAACTTTGCCGATTCTAGCTTCGTGACCTTCGTCTTGATGATTCTCTTCAACGTACCTGAGAAGTATCAACATACAAGACTTAGGTAGCATAAAGTTATCATTATAATTGAGTTTAAGTTCACAAAGTAGCGCGTGCACCTCTTGTTGTATCGTTTTAGCTCGGCTACGTGTGATTGGTCCCGTAGGTGTTGGTGTAGAGGTCGGCAATGTAGTCGATGAGGTCGGCAAAGTGGTTGGAGTGGTCGATGACGCCGGCGTGTGCATATCATCCTCCCCCCTTCAAAAAGAGTCGTCCTCGACTCTTCCAATCCAAAGAATTGAGAGAGATCGGACACATTGAAACTGGTACTCACTCCATAAGTACTTGGCAGATCGATCTCATAGGCGTTGTCGTTGATCTTGCGAAGCACTCTGAAAGGACCATCAGCCCGGGGCTGCAGCTTGCTCTTGCGTTGCTCAGGAAATCTGTCTTTGCGTAGATGCACCCAAACAAGGTCACCTTCTTCAAAGATCATCTTCCGTCTTCCCTTGTTGGCTTGCTTCTCATACTTGTTGGTCATCTTCTCAATGTTTGTGCAAGCTCTATCATGGAGATTCTTCACAAACTCAGCTCGCTTGCTTGCATCAAAGTTCACTCGCTCCCCGCACAGCAAAGGCAAAAGATCTATGGGAGCAAGTGGGTTTGTAACCATACACAATTTCAAATGGACAAAATTTAGTGGTTGAGTGAACGGCTCTATTGTAGGCAAACTCAACATGCGGCAAACTTTCTTCCCAAAGTTTCAAATTCTTTTTGAGAACAACTCTCGGCAACATGGACAAAGTTCGATTTACCACTTCAGTTTGTCCATCCGTTTGTGGGTGACATGTAGTGGAAAATAACAAGCGTGTTCCAAGTTTTCCCCATAAAGTTTTCCAAAAGTAACTCAAAAATTTTGTGTCACGATCAGAAACAATAGTTCGTGGCACCCCATGTAATCGCACAACTTCTCTGAAAAATAATTCAGCAATATGCGAAGCATCATCACTTTTGTGGCAAGGAATAAAATGTGCCATTTTGCTAAATCGATCAACCACAACAAAAATTGAATCCCTTCCCTTTTTGGTTCGAGGTAAACCAAGAACAAAATCCATAGAAATATCCTCCCATGGTGCACTAGGAATAGGAAGAGGAGTATATAAACCGTGAGGGTTCAGACGGGACTTAGCTTTGTGGCATGATTTGCAGCGAAGGACATGCCTCTCCACATCTCTTCTCATCTTTGGCCAAAAGAAATGGTCGGCAAGCACTTGCTCCGTCTTCTTGGCTCCAAAATGACCCATGAGTCCTCCCGAATGTGCTTCCCGTACAAGCAAAATACGAACGAGCAATCCGGAATGCACGGCTTGTTAGCTCGAAATAAAAATCCATCTTGTACATGATATTTTTCCCATCCTTTGCCATCATGACACTTGGAATATGGCTCAGCAAAACATGGATCAGTTGTGTATAATTCTTTTATGCTTTCTAATCCAAGAATTTTAGCATCAAGTTGATTTAACAAAACATGGCGTCGTGACAAGGCATCAGCTACAACATTTTCTTTTCCTTTCTTGTATTTAACAACATAAGGAAATGACTCAATAAATTCACACCATTTAGCATGTCTCCTATTCAGTTTTAATTGTCCTTTAAGATGTTTCAAAGATTCATGGTCCGAATGTATCACAAACTCTTTAGGAAAAAGATAGTCTTGCCAAGTTTCCAAACTCCTAACAAGGGCATATAATTCTTTGTCATAAACTGAATAATTAAGAGTTGGACCACTTAGCTTTTCACCGAAGTATGCAATTGGCCTTCGTTCTTGCATCAGCACGCCTCCAATCCCAACTCCACTTGCATCACATTCTATTTCAAATGTTTTGCCGAAATCCGAGAGTGCAAGGACAGGGGCGTTGTAAGCTTCATCTTTAATTCTTCAAATGCCTTCCGTTGAACATCTCCCCACTTGAATGATACTTCCTTCTTGGTCAACTCATTGATGGGAGCAGCAATAGTGCTGAAATCCTTCACAAACCGCCGGTAGAAACCAGCGAGTCCAAGGAAACTTCGCACTTGGCTCACGTTCGTGGAGGCGTCCGAATCACGTACGGCCTTGACCTTTTCTTCATCCACCTCCACTCCTTGACCCGAAACAACAAAACCAAGAAAAACTACCTTGTCGGTGCAAAAGGTGCACTTCTCAAGGTTAGCATATAATTTTTGCTCACGTAGGACAACAAGCACGCACCGAATATGTTCAACATGTTCTTCAAGAGACTTGCTGTAAATCAAGATATCATCAAAATAGACCACAACAAATTTGCCGATGAAAGCTCTAAGCACATGATTCATCAATCTCATAAATGTACTTGGTGCATTGGTTAAACCAAAGGGCATCACTAACCATTCATATAAACCAAATTTTGTTTTAAAAGCAGTTTTCCATTCATCTCCATCTTTCATGCGAATTTGATGATATCCACTTCTTAAATCAATCTTAGTAAAAATGATAGCACCACTAAGTTCATCGAGCATGTCATCTAATCTTGGAATTGTATGCCTATACCTTACTGTAATGTTATTAATAGCACGGCAATCCACACACATTCTCCAAGATCCATCCTTTTTAGGAACTAATAAAACGGGGACAAGACAAGGTGAAAGACTTTCCCGTACATACCCTTTTTTAATCAATTCTTCCACTTGCCTCTGAATTTCTTTTGTCTCCTCAGGATTTGTGCGGTAGGCTGCTCGGTTTGGGAGTGAAGCACCAGGAACCAAGTCAATTTGATGCTCGATCCCTCTCTTGGGTGGCAAACCTGGTGGCACCTCATCTGGAAAAACATCCTCAAAGCCCTGTAACACATCAAGAACAACACTTGGCAAAGTAGAAGGTAAGGTGTTAGTAGAAAGAAGGGTGTCCTTGTACATGAGTACAAAGAACATAGCATTAGGTTCACTCAATTCTTTTAAGTCCCCCTTCCTAGCCATCATTACTAAACCCTCTTTTCCCGGTTTTTGGGTTCTTTGTGGCTGTGGGTTTTTCTTTGGCTTTGGAAACTCTTCCTCACCATTTTTGTGGGTCACTCTAAGGTGATTTTCACTTTCTCGCTGTTTCTTCTTGAGATCATCCTTCAATATTTCTTCCGGAGTCAAAGGAAGCAAAGAAATTCGGTCTCCTTTGTACACAAAAGACAGCTTGTTGGTTCTTCCAAAAATCTGAACATCTCAATCATATAACCATGGTCTTCCTAGCAGCAATTGGCACGCTTGCATAGGTACCACGTCACACTCCACATGATCCGTATACTTTCCAACAGAGAAAGGAACATTCACCACATGATCGACACGCGGCGCACCACAATCATTCAGCCATTGCATCTTATATGGACCGGGATGACGTCTTGATTTCAGCCCCAATCTGTCCACCAATTCTTGGCTAGCAATATTATTGCAACTTCCATTATCAACAATGATGCGGCAAAGCTTGTCCTTGATCATGCCTCCGATGTGGAACAGATTGTGTCGTTGTCCATTATTTTCCTTCTCGAAGTGACACTAAGCACACGAAGAGAAATAAAACAATTATGTTCCCCTTCGTCGGGCTGAATTTCATTCTCCTCTTCTTCAATTTCTTCATCAAATTTTGGACCCTCATCTTTCGGATCACTTTCGGACTCCCATTCTCCTTTATCATTCAGCAACGTTGTCCTCCTACTAGGACATTGAGCAGCAATATGGCCACGCCCGTGGCACTTATGGCATACAATTTCCCTCGCTTCGGGTAGATGATGTAGCGGCCGAAGCATGAGTTGGGGCTGCTGAACCGGCAACAGGTCGCTGCTGATTTGCAGGTGAAGATGCGCTGGAAACAGCCATCTTTGATGCACCATGAGATGTAGAAGGTTTAGCCGAAGTCCCTTGGGATCGGTGTCCGCCATAAGAAGTGCCGGACTGCTGCTTGCGCCATGGGGCAGCGATAGATTGACTGCCATAAGATTTTCCCCGAGACTCTTGCTGAATTTTCTTCTCCGTACGCATGGCTTGATCAACTAGATCTTGCAAAGTACGATACGGAAACATTTCAACAAAACCAGCAATGTCTTCATTAAGACCTCCCAAAAATCTTGCCATCTTGGACTCTGCATCTTCTCTGATTCCAGTCCGTACCAACAACAACTCCATCTCCTTGAAATATTCATCAACGAGTCCTCTTTCCTTGCTTCAACATCCGCAATCGGTTTCAAAGATCACGCTGATGGCTAGATGGAACAAACCTCCTTCTCATTACTTGCTTCATTCTTTCCCAAGTATTGATGTATCCAAGACCCAATTCAAGCTGATTCTCTTGCACTTGATTCCACCAAGTCGAGCATATCCGGAGAACTCAACCGAGGCTAAATCAACACGGCGCCGATCGGAGAAATTATGCACCCTAAAAATCTGATCGCATTGTTCACCCCATTCAAGGAACTCATCCGCATTCTCCTTTCCGGTGAATTTAGGGATATTCAACTTGACACGAGCAATATTATCGGTGGTCGTCATATTGACGGCGACCGCGGTGAAATCCCCCTATCTTCAAAATCAGCACGTCGATGATGATGACGCCGGTCAAATCTCCCACCACGACCAAAGGGATTTTCATCATTAGACCCTTCCTCATGATCTTCGAACTCTTCGTCTTCAAATCTCACACGACGTTCGTGTGCACGACGTCCACCACGCTGATTATGGAAGTCGGCACGGTGACCACCACGCCGATTATCGAAATCAGCACGACGACCACCACCATGTCCTCCTCGGCCATCACCAAACCGGTCAAATCCATGGCCGAAACCAGAATTCTCATCTCCGGACTCCTCCCGATGATGGTCTTCTTCATCACGACGTGGTCCACGTCCCCCTGCTGCTGGAAGGCGGGCATCGAACATCCTTCCCATTGCCTCCATAAGTGAGTCCGCCATGCGACGCATCTCGGCCCCGAGAAACCGGGTGTTCATCCTCTTCATGGCGCTCACCATGAACACTAGAATCCGACCCTGCCATGTTAGGGGCAGCAAGAAATATGTGGAATATGAAGTATTTGTGGAAACACTCAAACTCACCGCTTACTTACCCAAGTTCTGCCTGTCCTCAAGGACTGTGATTGTGCTAGTGTTGGCAGCTTCACGGAGGTGGTAGTGAGGTCGTAAGGATTACGATTTGAGATGTCCTGGTTTCAGATTTGAAGTGGAGCTATAGGTGGCTAAACAAGGAGGGCTTACGGTACTGTCAACCAAGTGAAATAATGTGCTCAAAATATATGAATTGCTGCTATCAAGAACACCACTAAAAATATGCAATCTGAAAATTTTAGCAACACACAGCAACACGATTCCCCTTCAAACTCTTTTCTTCTTCTTTCTTTTTTTTTACTCTTTACTTTCTCTTCTTTTTTTTTTCAGAACTCTCTTCTTTTTCTTTTTTTTATAATACTAACAGGGATGCGAAAGAAAAACAAATGAACAACACAATATATATATAAATGATGCTGACTAGCAACTAGATGAACACAAACACAAGGAAAAACAGTACCGCCAAAGGGTTATAGGTAAATTTTATGGCTCGGACTGTATGATAAAACAAAATATATGTGATAAATGATCAAAGGGATAAATATATGATGATGGTAAGACCTACCGTGTCAACGAAAGCTCGATACCGGATGATAGGTTCTAACCCGACGTTAGAACGATGATGGCCCAATCTTCACGGCGGTAGGTCTTGAACTTGAAGAACGACGATGGGGTAGCGGAAAGAGGATGATAACTTACTGGAATTAGATGAGAACTTGCTGAAGATCAGCGGATAACTAGCTTTATACCTAGCCAAGGTTGGATGCGACCCAAACGACGGGGAGAGAGACACCGAAACCACGAGGACTTCGACTCGATCTCCAAACGACCGCAGAACCACAACCGGAGCTAATCCACACAAGGTGAGGCAGCCGTACTGGAACTCACAGAGCACGAATTAGTGGACCTCAGAGAGATCTCTTCACAAGTCCAAGTAGAACAAGGAAGAACAAGGGTGTGAGTAAGGCACTCAGGCAGCTCGGCTGCGAAATCACTTGGATTATCTCAATTCATCAAAAGTTGTGTTTAGCTTACATATGGGGGGTATTTATACTAGGAACAACCCTCCTAGGTGGGTGGAAACACGAAAACAAACCGAATACGTCGCCAATGTGAAAGGATCTCCCGAGATGACCTTCGAGTTGTTTCCGCGTGACTGTTTGACTGCTGAGCAGTCTTCAATGTTTTGATCATAACTTCTTCTAGGAATCTTCAAATGACGTGGGACTAGATGCGTTGGAAAGCTAACTCGATTATATTTCCAACGGTGTATAGCATGCTATGGGAAACTTCGTAGATTGGTAAAGTTTAATGCCCGAACTTATGCTTCGAGAAACTCGCCGAATGGATTGCCGAATGGATTGGGAAATTGCCGAATGGCCTTGCCGAATGACGAGAACTTTGCCGATTCTAGCTTCGTGACCTTCGTCTTGATGATTCTCTTCAACGTACCCGAGAAGTATCAACATACAAGACTTAGATAGCATAAAGTTATCATTAGAATTGAGTTTAAGTTCACAAAGTAGCACGTGCACCTCTTGTTGTATCGTTTTAGCTCGGCTACGTGTGATTGGTCCCGTAGGTGTTGGTGTAGAGGTCGGCAATGTAGTCGATGAGGTCGGCAAAGTGCTTGGAGTGGTCGATGACGCCGGCGTGTGCATATCACTACGACGTTTGCCTTACCGGGGGTGGTAGTGAATGTTCGGGTCGTAGTCCTTGATCGGCTCCAACCACCTTCTCTCGCCTCGGGTTCAATTCAGACTGGGTGAAGATATACTTCAGACTCTTGTGATCAGTATAAATGTCGCACTCGTTTCCCATCAGATAGTGCCTCCATATCTTCAAGGCATGAATGACAGCGGCTAGCTCGAGGTCATGCGTAGGGTAGTTCTCCTCATGCTTTCTAAGCTGCCGCGAGGCATAGGCTACCACCTTGCCCCCTGCATCAACACGTAGCCGAGTCCTTGCCTTGATGCGTCACAGTACACCACGAAGTCCTTGCTCGCGTCGGGCAAGGTCAGGACCGGCGTAGTGGTGAGGCGAGTCTTGAGCTCCTGGAAGCTGGCTTCACACTTGTTCGACCACACATACGGCGTGTTGCTCTTCAACAGTTCTGTCATGGGTTTGGCGATCTTCGAGAAGTTCTCAATGAACCGACGGTAGTATCTGGCCAAACCGAGAAAACTGCGGATCTCCGTCACGGACTTTGGTGACTGCCACTTGGACACTGCTTCTATCTTGCTCGGGTCTACGACCACTCCCTTGGCTGACAACACATGACCAAGAAAGGCGACTTCCTCCATCCCGTAACTCACACTTGCTGAACTTGGCGTACAACTGATGCTGCCTGAGCTTCCCCAACACGATCCTCAGGTGCTCCTCGTGCTCTTCTGCAGTTTGGAGTAGACTAGTATATCGTCGATGAAGACGACGACACACTTGTCCAACTCATCCATGAAGACCTTGTTCATCATGTTCATGAAGTATGCCGGGGCATTTGTCAGGCCAAACGACACGACTGTGTACTCGTATTGCCTATACCGGGTTACGAACGCCGTCTTATGGATGTCCTCCGGGCGAATCTTCATCTGGTGATAACCCGACCGGAGATCAATCTTGCTGAAGTACTTGGCTTGCCTTAGCTGATCCATGAGATCATCGATCCTGGGTAGTGGGTACTTGTTCTTGATGGTTACCGCGTTTAGGGCGCGGTAGTCGACGCAAAGACGTTGAGTTCCATCCTTCTTCGGAACGAACAGTGCCGGTGAACCCCAAGGTGACGCACTTGGTCGGATGAACCCTTTCTCAAGCAGTGAGTCTAGCTCTGCCTTCAACAGTTTCAGTTCAACTTCTGCCATGCGGTACGGACTCTGGGCTATCGGCGCTATTCCCGGCACCAAGTTAATCACAAACTCCACATCGCGATCGGGAGGTAACTCCGGGCGCTTCCTCCGGAACACATCCTCGTACTCACAGACTACCGGCACATCCGATATGGCCTTCGTGTGAAGGCTTTACACCACCGGTATGTCTCGAGACTTCATCAGCTCGAAGGTAATCCTCGTCCCGTCAGGGTGCACTTGAGTCACAAGTCTCGGCGAAGTGGAGATGACACCTTTGTGGGCAGTGATCCAATCCATCCCCAGTATCACGTCAATACCATGGGAAGGCAGTACGGTCAGATCCCCATAGAACCTGTGGCCCTGGATGACCACATCCACTCCCTTGCACAGCAGTGTGCATCGGATATCCCCGAGCGGAGAGCTCGTGATAATGGGATTTGTTCGAGTGGTTGTAGGGAGGGAGAGTTTGTTCACGAACCGAGAGGTAACATACGACCCGGTTGCACCGGTGTCGAAGAGAACCAGAGCAGAGGTACCACAAACTAAAAACTTACCGATCACGATGTTAGGGGTGTCGACAGCCTCCTCCTCAGTAAGGTGGTTCAGCCTCCCACGGCCGGCAGCCGGCGGCGGCGCAGCCTGAGGAGGTCGGCCTCCTGGAGCAGGTGCCCTTGCGGGGGTGGCCGCGGTCTTCTTGTCAGGGCACTCTAAGGACTTGTGGCCGGGCTTGCTACACGCAAAGTAGGTGACGGTGAAACCTCCCGCGGCAGGTCTTGCGGTGCCCGGTGGAGCACGAATGTAGCCTCCAGTCTGCTGGGGATAGCCGGGGTTCCTCCCTCCGGGGAACGGGCTACGTCCACCTCCTCCGAAGCCACGCCCAGGCTGGTTGTGCCCCGGCCGTAGCTCCCCCCTCGGCATGTTGCTCCGTCCGCTCCTCGACTTCTGGAAGGATCGGTCAGGCTAGTCCTGATCTCCCATCCTCTTCTTGCCCCTCATGCGCTCCTCGTGGCCCCTCCTCTCATCCTCGACCGCGATGGCGCAGTTGACGAGATGGCGAAGGGACTTGTGCTCACTTGCCTTCAGCGCCTGGCGAAGGCCGTGGTGAAGGCCTCACGGGAGAACCGGAACTACTTCTTCCGGTCGGTGTTGGTGTCGGCGGGGGCATACCGCATCATCTTCATGAAGTGACGCTTGTACTCCTCGACCCTCATTGCACCCCGGGTCATGGTGCGGAACTCCCCGCGCCTTCTCGGACCGGCAGCTCACCGGGAAGGTACTGCTCGCGGAACGCCTCGCAGAATTCCAGCCAGGTGACGAAAGCTGGGTTCGAGTGGGTGGCAGTGTAGTTGTCCCACCATGCCTTGGCAGGACCCTCCAGCTGGTGTGCGGTGATAGCGACGCACTCCTCGTCGGAGCAGACGGTGAGGTCGAGCTTGGCCTCGATCACCCTCAGCCAGTCGTCGGCCTCGAGCGGGTCATCCGAGTAGCTGAAGGTGGGGGCCTTCAGACGGATGAACCTCTCGATCTTCCTCGTGAGGTCCTCGTCCTGCGGAGCGACGCGGTTCCCACCATTGCCACGGTGCTCTTTGGCTTCGGCCATCCTCTCGCATCGCCCGAGTCCGGAGCGCCATCACCTCCACCAAGTTAGGTGGGGGTGGTGGGGGCCGGGTCCGGCTCGGGCCGGCCCCGCTCGGCTCCTCCTTGCTCAACCTCGGCCTCGGGGTTCTCGGGGCGGTGGTGGCGGTGCTCCGTCACCCCGGGCCCTAGCTCCCAAAGCTCCTCCACGTAGGGGTGGGCGTCCACGGCCACGTCCGCGCCCACGTCCCTCGCGGGACTTCTTCCTCGGCCAGCCGCCTCCTCGAGGCGAGCCATCGGCCGGTTGGATTGGCGGATCGACATCCTTCGAAAACATAAGAGAAAGGGGGAAAATTTACACACATCACTCACCAACACACACATGAGTCTAAGGCAATCAAGAAAATAATTTCTAATTATAACCTACACTCAAGGAGAAATAGCATTAAGACGCAAATAACTCCATTAAGATCCAAGCACACATCAAACATGAATAATACACTTGCTCCCCCGAGGCCGACTCGGACCTTGGGGTAGCAGCGCAACAAGTCAACGCTCTAATACATCGGTACAATCTCAAAAGGGTAGTGTCTACATGGTGTGGCATGACTCTCTTCATGCACCGGAACATGCTCGCGACTGCATGGAACATCTCATGGATACTACTAGCACGCTACACTACTCTAGGCCATGCCCCTCGCCCAGCTCTCTACTCAGTGCGCACCCTCTTGTACGAGACGGGGTAGCGGTCCTCAGTGGGGTAGTCCGGCGGAAAGATCCGGACACCAAGGCGTGAGCCTCTCCAACCTCCCCGGTCTCGACGGGGGTCGGCGGATGGGCCATCGGGCACGGTGAAGCTTGAGGCGGGACCGGTTGAAACGACCCGGATTTCCGCGAACGGAATCCCGAATCTTAGCACCTCGGTGGTAGTCCCGTGAGGGCTACCACGTGCAATCCTTGTCTCGGCGATTCCAAAATCCATACGTAAAGGTAAAAACAATGAAATTGAGTACAACATTTATTTTATTACATTAATCGTAGTACATCTCTTCGGCACATGCCGGTACAAGTCCATCGGACTGAATCAAACATTAATAAATCGTCTAGCGAGCGGCTCCATGAAAGCGCGGGAAACTCCATCTCCGCAGGCGGCTCAAGTGTAGGAAGAGCTCTAGTCCACCCAACCGTCGTTGTCGAAGTCGTAGTCCGGCTCGCGTCGAGTCACCGTGGTCTACCCGATAAGCGGGTAGGTCATGTCGCCTTCCCAACAAAGAGGCAAAAGCGGTGTATATTCTACTATGCATGAGATAACCCTATTCTCGGGCGTAGAAAGCTTAAGCAAAGCAGCAGTGCAACATTCAAGGTAAGCAGAATAGCGAGGAGGTCCACACCTCGGGGAAGCTTCCGCTTCCGAGGTCCACACCTCAGGGGTCCACACCCCGCTCAAGGAACACCACACCAAAACACCGGATCTCAACCACGATCCAGAACCCAACTCTCATCTGCGATGTGGGGCCCACCGGCTCCTATCCCCACATCTCAACGGCCGAAGCCGGGCTCACACACTCGGGGGAGAGAAGAAGCACAAGAGAAGTGTATCTAGTCAGGTGAGAGATCGAAAGACTGTCCATAACCAGTGGACACGGACTATAGCTATAGGTTTAACACTCGCAGAGGTTGTACAACTGTACCCGCCCGAATAGGTCCGGAACCGGCCGTCACCGTGTCCGACCCTACCATACGGCCGAAGCTCAAGTAAGTGGATAGTACCCTTCGCATCTCCGAGCCCGGCCCGGCCTCCGCGGCGAGCTCATACTACCCGCGAGAGGTCCCTCGAAGCCGTGGAACCCTTCCCCTGGCCTCGCCAGGGCAAAGTCTACTAAGGAGGGAAAGACCACTCCCGACACGATCACACCGATCCTCCCGCAGAGGGGTGCTATCCACTACAAGTCTCACCCCCGCACCCCCCGCCCAATACAAGGCGGGCGGTCTGTACGAAAGTAGTCATTCGAAACAAGGTCAACTGACGATCGGTCCTTAAGGGGGCCGAGAGCGAGCACTCAACATCTCCATCCCACACGACACGACCCTTGGGTAAGAGGCCAGATCGCATCTTCCCTCGGCAGCCGTTCACAAGTAACCAACGGCTCGCTCCCGCCAAAACACAGCAAGGGGTACACAACCCAGAACGCACGCTAGAAGCACACCGAGACACCCATATCTCAGCTCAAACCCAGAGCACCATTCATATTCAAACAACAAAAGTATGGATAGTTGAAGTAAGGGACTAGCTAGGGGTCTGTAGCTAGTCCCGCAGGTAGAAGTACAAGGAACAGGATATATCAAAACATCAAGGCATGGCTAGTAAACGGGTTATGCAATTCAACAGATCAATGCATTAAAGTAGAGCACTAGCAGCTAGATATCAACATAGGATCTATATGGTTGGGAGTGACATGACACCTTCTATGCCGTTGAAGCAGTCGCTGTCCGGTGCAGTGTACTCGGGGTCCTCCACGTCCTCCTGGTCGAAGCTCGGGTCTGCGGCACGAGATTCGACGCGAAAATAAGATAACGGTGCACATCTAAGCAATAACTCCAAATAAGATCCAATTTAGAAAATCCAAAAGATCCCAAACTACCTACATTCAGCACGGTTTCGCAAATACGGATTTATAGAAATTAGTTTTGTATTTTTCGGAGCTTCCTAGCATTTATTACTAATTTTTAAAGGTCAAAATCATTTTCTGGAATTTTTAAACAGTAGAGAAATAGGTTTTCAGAAAAACATTGCTGACGTCAGCATGACGTCAGCGGTCCAGGTTTGGCGGGCTGCAACTAGGCCAAAAGCGCGGCTGGGCCGTGGGCGGCCCAGCGGTCTGGATCTCGCCCGGGTCGGGTTTTGGCCTACACGGGCCCAGGTGCTAAAGCCCAGCTAAGGTCAGCTCTTAAAGTCCGGAAAACCTCCCTCTGGCCCCCTAATCTTTGCTGGGCCGGCGGTCTACTAACGGTCAGCTGGGCTTAGGGCCCAAGTTTGGCTAGCGGCCTTGTTTCCCCTTCCAACCGCGCGCGGCCTTCCTTCGCCCTCCAAGTGCTCGACGAAACGACCGCAGGCGCGGCGGACGCGCGGCGCGTCGCCGCGCGCTCGGCAACCGCTCGGCCGAGTTCCCCGCCGGGCGCGCCGGGGTGCGGCCGGCCGGGTTACTCGCACACACACACTCCCCGCGAACGCGAACATGGCTCATGGTCCGTGGCGCGGAACGGCTACACGCGAAGGCCACGGGCGGCGGCGCCACGGCCATGGCGCGCATGGGTGCGGCCGGCCGGCGCCCGCGCCCACCACCACCTACAACAAGACACCCACGGCACGAAGGCCGGGTTCACAAGAAGGACGAGACACGGCGTAAAACGCCCGTTGGCGGTGCCCCACCGGTGGACGAGGCCACGGCCACGCGCGCGCATGGGTCCGGCCGGCCGGCTTCCTCGCCACCGGATCCCGCGCAAAAGCCCGCGGCTCGGGGGCCGGGTTCACGGCACAAGACACGCCGGCTCTGCGCGCGCTCACCTCGCGCGCGCGCTACGGCGAAAAGGGCGGGCTTGATCCCCGGGCCGGCGGCGCGTCGCGCGCTCGGCGCGGCGCACGACAGCGCGGCACCCGACGGCGCGACACGGGGTGTTCCCCCGGCCCCTCCCCCCGCAAAAACTCCAAGAACCCCACGAAACGGCGACGCACCGGGCGTCACGGCTTGGGGTAGCCACGACCCCGAGCCGCCGCCGACACGTCGCGACATGGCGTCGCCCTTGGGGAGGCGGCGGCGCGCGCGCTCGGACGGAGGCGGCTCGATGGCTCGCGCACGGGCGGGGACATCTACGGCGACCGACGCAAGGAGAAGCGAGAGCTCACCGTGGGTCGTCGGTGTAGGCATAGCAGCCCGGCTCGGGTGGCGGCGCGGCGTCGGTCGTCCCCCCCGCTCCGGTCCGGCTCCACTCCGCACACGAACGGCGCCTTCCCCCTCGACCGGCCCTTCACGAACACGTCCCGCCTCCGCGCGCCGCGCCGGCGGCGCGCGCGCGTCGGCTTCCCGCCTCGCCTCTTCTCCCCCGGCTCCCCCTTCTTCTTCCTCCTCCGGTGGCGGCTCTGGAAAGGGGGCAAAACCCCAAGTGGGTTGGTAGCGGGTTGGTTGGCTCTGGCTCTCCACCCCCCCCTTTTGAATCCACGGCGTTGCGAGGCCTAGGCGAAATCCCGGCGGTGCCCTCCCCCGGCTTGGACCGCTTGGCATCCGAGGCGGCGGCGCTCGTCCTCTCTCCTCGCTCACGTTGCCACTGGAAAAAGGCACAGGGGGTAAAAGGGGTTTCCCCTTCCCCCCGGCCCGGCTCGGTTCGCGCGCGCGCCCGGCCCCCTCGGCGTGCGCGCCGGCCGGCGGCTCGGCCGCGCCCCGCGCCGCGCGAGCGGGTGCGGCGGGACCGGCGGCGCGCGCGCGCACGGGGCCGGCCGGGCCGGCTCGCGGGTAGGTGAAAAGGGGTAGGGATACGGCCGACCGGCGGGGTCCACCGGTCGGCGGGTGCAAGAGGGTGAGCCGCGGTGCGGGTTGGTGGGCCGGAAAGCCGCGTGGGTTGGGCCGGCCGCAACGCAAGGGAAAAGAGATGTCGGCCCAAGTACTATGCCGATCTTTGCCTATTAACACAAATAAGATGACTAAGGGTTTGAATAAGGGTTTGAATTTGATTGCTTTTCAAATTCAAACCACACTCAAATGAACTTCAAATAAACCAAAGAAATACCAACTCACAAATTATACCATATTTTAAATATAGATTTTATAAATAGGATGAATTAGTGGAGAATTCGGTGAGTGGCTAGCAATTTTGGCTCAAAATTTGATAGCACGCAATTGCAAGCAAAAGTTTTAAATTTTTCGCAAAATTCACACACCTAGATTCCTGGGTTGTTACATTCTCCCCCACCACCGAGAATCTCGTCCTCGAGATTTAGTCCTCGTCCTCCTCCGTGAACAAGTGAGGGTACTCCTTCCTGAGGTCAGCTTCCTTCTCCCATGTTGCTTCTCGCTCTGTGTGGTTGCTCCACAAAGACTTTACGTAAAGGAATGGTAGTTCTCCTTGTTTCCTTGACATGCTCCGTCCAAGATTTTCTCGGGATACTCGTATACTCTAGGTTGTCTTGCAAGTCAAGCGATTCCATGGGCACTTGTTTTGCCTCCACTTGCCTTCTCGCTCTTCTTCACCGTGACACGTGAAACACCGGGTGGACTCCTCGCCATTGTCTCGGGTAGTGCAAGCCGGTAGGCCAAACTCCCAATCCTTCGGGTGATAGGGTACGGTCCCACGTACCTCGGTGCAAGCTTTCCCTTCACCAAGAACCTCTTGGTTCCTCGGAGCGGTGAGACTTTCAAGTACACTCGGTCGCCAACCGCATAGGTCAACTCTCTCCTCCTCTTGTCGGCATAGCTCTTCGACGACTTTGAGCGATTTTCGGTGTTCTCACGAACTTTCTCAACCTTCTCCTCTCGCTTCCTCAATGATTGCTGGCCCAAACGAGTTCGCTCTCCAACCTCCGACCAAGCTAGCGGGGTCCCGCACTTTCGACCGTAAAGTGCCTCAAAGGGTGCCATCCGGAGACTTGCTTGAAAGCTGTTGTTGTACGAGAACTCTGCAAACGGCAAACTGCTCTCCCAATCAGTACCATAGGTGAGTGCACACGCTCGTAGCATGTCCTCCAGGACCCGGTTGACTCTCTCTCGTCCGCCCGTCGGTCCGTGGGTGAAAAGCTGTGCTGTAGCTGAGAGTGGTGCCCATAAGCTTGTGGAAGCTCGCCAAAACTTGGAGACAACCGTGGTCCTCGATCGGATACAATACTTCGGGTGCTCCGTGCGGCCCGAGTATGTGCTCTACGTACGGTTCGCCAACTTCTCGGTTGCATACCGGGTCTTCACCGCACAAAGTGAGCGACTTTGGTCAACCTCTGTCCACTATGACCCAAACCGAGTCGTTTCCTTTTGGTGTTCTAGGGAGTCCCACCACAAAGTCCATGGAAATGTCCTCCCACTTCCACACTCGGGATATCCAACGGCTTCAACAAACCAAACGGGTTTCGATGTTCAATCTTTACTCGCTACGGAGTGTCGCAACAGCCACGTAGTGTGCTATGTCCTTCTTCATATCCTTCCACCGCACTCGACCTTCGGATCTCTCGTACATCTTGGTGCTGCCGGGTGAATCGAGTACCTCGAGTCGTGAGCTTCTCTCGGGATCCGCTCCCGGATTGCTCGTCTTGTGGTACACGGATCCGTTCTTTCAACCACACGAAAGTGCCTCGTTCATCAACCCGTAGTCCTCTCGCTTTGCCCTGCTTCATCAGTTCTCGCAGCACTTTGATTTCTGCACACTCCTTCTGGGCTGTTCGGATTCGCTCCTCCAGGTCATAGGTCACTTGCATCACGTTGACTTGGCCTTGGTCTACAATCTCGATTCTCAGCTTCTCTAGCTCTTCATGCAAAGCAGGTTGCTCTTCTTTTACCATGAGGTTGTTGCAATATGTTTTCCGGCTCAGTGCATCTGCCACGACGTTAGCTTTGCCTGGGTGGTAGTTGATCTCGACGTCGTAATCCTTGATCAGCTCCAGCCATCGTCTCGCCTCATGTTCAACTCCCGTCCGGGTAAAGAAGTACTTCGAGCTCTTGTGGTCGGAAAACAGCTTCACACTTGTTCCCTATCGGGTAGTGTCTCCGCATCGTGAGCGCATGCACAACATACCGCCACCTCCAAGTCGTGTGTCGGGTAGTTTTCCTCGTGTTTCTTCAGCTGTCTGGAAGCATAAGCCACAACTTTCCCTTCCTGCATCAACACACAACCGAGTCCCTGCCTTGAAGCGTCACAGTAAACCACAAAGTCTTTCTTGATATCTGGCAAGGTAAGCACTGGGGCTGTGGTGAGTCTCTTTTTCAGTTCTTGAAAGCTCTTCTCACACGCTTCTGACCACTCAAACTTTGTGTTGTTCTTGAGCAACTCTGTCATTGGCTTTGCGATCTTGGAAAAGTTCTCAATGAACCTCCCGGTCGTAACCCTCGCCAACCCAAGGAAGCTTCGACATCCGTCACGTTTAATGGTTGCTCCCACTTGGTCACCGACTCAACCTTGGACGGATCCACGGCTATCCCCTCTCGCCGACAACACGTGTCCCAAGAACGCGACCTTCTCCATCCGTAACTCGCACTTGCCGAACTTGGCGTACGCTTCGCCGCCTCGGCCTCTCTAGCACAACTCTCGTGTGCTCCTCGTGCTCCTCAATGGTCTCGCAGTAGATCAAGATATCATCGATAAACACTACTACAAACCTGTCCAACTCTTCCATGAAGACCTTGTTCATCAAGTTCATGAAGTAAGCCGGGGCGTTGGTCAGCCCAAAAGAAACCACCACGAACTCGTACAAACCGTAACGTGTAGTGAAGGCTGTCTTGGGAATGTCCTGCTCTCGGATCTTCATTTGGTGGTAACCTGACCTTAAGTCGATCTTGGAGAAGAACCTTGCCTTCTTGAGTCTATCCAGCAGATCCTCGATCCTGGGTAGTGGGTACTTGTTCTTAATTGTCATCGAGTTGAGCGTGCGGTAGTCAATGCACATCCTCTTTGTGCCGTCTTTCTTCTCCACGAAGAGCACTGGTGAACCCCACGGTGAGGCACTCGGCCGAACAAACCCTTGCTCGAGCAACTTCTTGAGTCCGTTTCTTCAACTCGTCCGGCTCGTCGGACGACATCCCGTACGGACTCTTTGCAACGGGCCCCGCCCCTGGCATCAGCTCAATCACGAACTCCACGTCCCGGCCGGGGGTAACTCCGTAAGCTCCTCCGGGAACACGTCCGAAACTCACGGACCACTGGGATTTCTTCAATCTCTTTCCCACTCATGTTGCACATCATCGTAGCAACCTTCGGACTCTGTGGCTCGATCCGCACTGCAGTTCCGCTGGGGTGTTCAAGCTGTATCACTCTGGGGTTGCAAGAAACTATCCCGTTGTGCTTTGCCAACCAATCCATCCCTAAGATCACGTCTATCCCGGTAGACTCCAAAACCGTCAAGTCTGCCGTGAACGGTAGCCCCTCAAACACCATCCTCACTCCCCTGCATTCTAACGTACTCCTCTTCTCTCCTAGCGGAGAGCTAGTCAAGATAGGCCTTGGTCGAGGCTTAGTTGGTAAAGACCTTTCTTTAACAAACTTGGTAGAAATGTACGAAAACTGAGCTCCGCATCAAACAAAACAAGAGCCAAAACCGAGTCAACAAGGAACTCACCAAGTGTGACGTCGGGTGCGACCGCCGCATCCTCGCCGGTGAGGTGGTTCGGACGGCCTCGAGTAGCCGGCGGCCGAGCGCTCCTCTCGCCGGGTACGGGGTGGCTGTCCTCCCGGTGCTGGTGGCTTGGCCGGGGTCCGGAACCGAGAGCCGCGGCTCGACTCCCCGGTGGTACCTGCCGGGGACACTCAAACGACTTATGCCCAACCCGACGGCGCTGAAGCATGTCACCTTGGATCCGTCTCGCCGCTCGCGGTGGTGGCCTCGGCTTCCAGCTGTTCTGACCTCCACTCCCACCTGGGTGGGCTCTGCTCTGCGGCTGAGACTGAGTGACGTGGTGCCTCTGCTGAGTCTGGTGGCCCTGTGCGTAGCCTGTCCTCTGCCTCTGGGGTGGACCTGAGCGTCCTGCCTGGTCTGTGCGCTTGGACTTGCTCCCACGTACCTCCATGTACTCCAGCCTTGACCTCTCCACGATCACGTCTTGTCGATAATGGAGCGAAGTGTCGGGCGGTCGTGCGCGGACAAGTGGTGTGCCATCCCCTTGTGCGGCCCCTTCCCCGAACCAAAGTAAACCTTCTTCTTTTCTGTGTCGGTGTCGTCTGGCGCGTACCTCATCGGCCTCCCCGGTAACGCTTGGCGTACTCCCCCGCACCGACATGTTTCCCATCTTGAGGTGCCCGAACTCGTCAGCCTTTCTGTCCATCACTGCGTCTGGGATGTGGTGGCTCCGGAAGGCCTCCACGAACTCGTCCCACCCGATGTGCAACGGGTCCCGTGCGAGTCACGAGCTGTCCCACCACGCACTGGCCGTGCCAACCAGCTGGTGCGCGGCCACAGTCACACACTCCTCCTCGCAAGCTCGGCCGGCTCCAGCCTTCTTCTCAATCTCACGTAGCCGCTGTCCGCGTCCATCGGGTCAGCTGAGTGGTCAAAGGTAGGCGGGCGCAGCTTGTTGAAGTTTTCAACCTTCTTCTGGAAGCCCTCTGGAGCGTTGCGGTTCTGACCCCTGTGGTTGTTGTGGTTGTTGTTCTGAGCTAGCATCTGGGTGATCGTCTGCATCAGCTGAGTCTGCACTGCCATCACGTCGGCCAAGTTCGGGGGAGGTGGCGGTGGTGGCACCTCGTGTCCCTGAGCCCCGGCCTCGCTCCTCCCTCGGCCGGGGGTACCCGCTCGTGCTCGAGCTCCCCGCTCCCGAGCTCCCTCGTCGTCGCGCGCGGCTCCTCGACCGCCAACCCGGCCTCCTCGGCCTCCGCGGAGCCCGCCTCGTGGCGCGAGACCTCCACGACGACCGCGACCTCTCGCTCCCCGCCGGGTTAGGGGCATCCTCCCCCCCCGTCGTCCCCGGCCGACCTCCTCGAAACGGGCCAGAGTCGCCCGACCTTCTTGCTCCCGACATCCGTTCCAGCTTGCAACAGCTTAGTAGTGGTAGGGAGAATGTATTTAATAAGGTTATTAACTATAAAGGAGTAATCCTGCTAACAATCAAAGAATTTCATACAATCATAAAGAAGCATGAACTCCGAGAAAATCCATGAAGATCCATGTCACTCAATCAATGCCACCATACAAAAGAGGTGCACCTCGAGGTTTACTCCAACGACCTTCGAGGGTACACGGCAACACATCCTGCTAACGCATGGTACATCATGGGGTAGCTACTACGAGCATGTCACATGAACGATAGCATTACATCTAACTCATTACATCTACTCAGAATCGCTACAAGATCTCTACTCCCATCACTGAATACTCTGAGGTGTCTCGGAGCCGGTGTCCTGTGGAACTGAGTAGAACGGCGGTGAGTGGACTCCCGGGTAACCCGCACCCGATCGCCGGTCCCCCCGTAGTAGTCACGAGTGTCCCGTAGAGCACGATCCATCTCCGCCGTGTCCCGCGAACCACTCGGGTACGGCCGCACTCGTGGTAGGAGCGTCGGGGGAAGCTCGAAAGTCTCCATCCTCGCTCCGGGCCTCTTCTTGGGTGGTAGCCGTGCGGAGAGCGCCTCCGGCTCGCCGGCCCTCGCTGGGTCGGAACGCTCCCGGGCCGCGCGGGTCCCTATCTCGCTCGGTCCCTCTCCTCGTAGACCGGTCCTCCCGTGTAACACATGTGGTGGTAGTTGTGTCGGCTCGCCTCCCGTAGATCCCACACCTTGACCTCGGTAGTCAACCGCCGCGGCTCCGATCGACTCCACCCCGGTCCCGAGCCTCCGCCGCCCTCACTCGATCCTCTCGCGCGGCCTCCACCGAAGCCCGGTGTGACTCCCCGCTCCGCCCTCAACCGTGCCTCCAAAGTAGCGATCCTCCGTGAGTCTCCCTCGCGTCGGCCGCGGCCGCCGCTAGTCCAAGCCGCACTAGCTCTCCGTTCCTCACGTGCGACGCCTCCCGGCCTCGTCGAGTATATCCTCTCTCTCCTCCTCCAAGTCCCGAACCTCGCCGCAGGCGCCGGCCACACCTCCACCGAAGGTACGGTATCTCCCCGTCCGCCCGGGCGCGCGTGCCTCGGTCCCGGGCCGGATGCACCGCCCGGCCGCGAGCATCACCCCGGTCCTCCCCGTCCACCGGAGTCACCTCCGGGTACCGTGCTCCGGTCGCTCGAGTCCCGGCCGACCCCGGTCGTAGATCTCCGTCGGAAGTACGCCGAACGGAGTGTCCTTCGGCCTCTCCCCCGAGCAGGTCACAAACCTTCTTGAGAGCCCCCGCGTGCGCCGGTCTGGTGCGCCTCCGTGACCGAACTCTCGAAGCAGTGCACCTCTACCTCCTCAAACTCTGGCACCCGTGGGTCTGCCGGCACCGTGACGGTCAGGTAAGTGGGGGTCTGCTCCAAGTGTCCCATGGCCCTCCCCTTGTAGCTGACTCCGTCGGTCTCCACTCCAGCTGCCTCCAGGCACTCCCTCAGCAAGTGGCAGAAGCCTCCGTAGCTCTTGCCGTCCGACTCCAAGGGAACCCACGTCGTCTCCGCCATCTGCACAACGTTGTTAGAGCGTAGTTAGTAAGGCAGTTAGTGAAAGTTAATCAAGGTAATGCATATATATAAGTATAGTTATATACATACGGAAGCCAAGGAGTTTATATAAAGTTTCAAGGTTCAGAAACGGCTTCCTATACTATCGACCATTCCCCGGGGCTCGTCCTACGGTCAAGCATGGCTCGGTACCAACCGAAACGACCCGGATTTCCGCGAACGAATCCCGAATCTTAGCACCTCGGTGGTAGTCCCGGAGGGCAACCACGTGCAATCCTTGTCTCGGCGATTCCAAAATCCATACGTAAAGGTAAAAACAATGAAATAGAGTACAACATTTATTTTATTACATTAATTAGAGTACATCTCTTCGGCACATGCCGGGTACAAGTCCATCAGGACTGAATCAAACATAAATAAATCGTCTAGCAGCGGCTCCATGAAAGCGCGGGAAACTCCATCTCCGCAGAGCGCTCAAGTGTAGGAAGAGCTCTAGTCCACCCAACCGTCGTTGTCGAAGTCGTAGTCCGGCTCGCGTCGAGTCACCGGGGTCTACCCGATAAGCGGGTAGGTCATGTCGCCTTCCCAACAAAGAGGCAAAAGCGGTGTATATTCTACTATGCATGAGATAACCCTATTCCGTCGTAGAAAGCTTAAGCAAAGCAAAGAAGGCAACATTCAAGGTAAGCGAGAATAGCGAGGAGGTCCACACCTCGGGGAAGCTTCCGCTTCCGAGGTCCACACCTCGGGGGTCCACACCCCGCTCAAGGAACACCACACCAAAACACCGGATCTCAACCACGATCCGAACCCAACTTTCATCCGCGATGTGGGGCCCACCGGCTCCTATCCCCACATCTCAACGGCCGAAGCCGGCTCACACACTCGGGGGAGAGAAGAAGCACAAGAGAAGTGTATCTAGTCGGGTGAGAGATCGAAAGATCGTCCATAACCGGTGGACACGGACTATAGCTATAGGTTTAACACTCTGCAGAGGTTGTACAACTGTACCCGCCCGAATAGGTCTGGAACCGGCCGTCACCGGTGTCCGACCCTACCATACGGCTAAAGCTCAAGTAAGTGGATAGTACCCTTCTGCATCTCCGAGCCTGGCCCAGCCTCCGCGGCAGAGCTCATACTACCCGCGAGAGGTCCCTCGAAGCTGTGGAACCCTTCCCCGGCCTCGCCAGGGCAAAGTCTACTAAGGAGGGAAAGACCACTCCCGACACGATCACACCGATCCTCCCGCAGAGGGGTGCTATCCACTACAAGTCTCACCCCGCATCCCCGCCCAATACAAGGCGGGCGGTCCGTACGAAAGTAGTCATTCAAAACAAGGTCAACCGACAATCGGTCCTTAAGGGGCCGAGAGCGAGCACTCAACATCTCCATCCCACACGACACGACCCTTGGGTAAGAGGCCGCATCGCATCTTCCCTCGGCGGCCGTTCACAAGTAACCGGCCCGCTCCCGCCAAAACACAAGAAGGGATACACAACCCGAACGCACGCTAGAAGCACACCGAGATACCCACATCTCGGCTCAAACCCGCAGCACCATTCATAATCAAACAACAAAAGTATGGATAGTTGAAGTAAGGGACTAGCTAGGGGTCCGTAGCTAGTCCCGCAGGTAGAAGTACAAGGAACGGGATGTATCAAAACATCAAGGCATGGCTAGTAAACGGGTTATGCAATTCAACGGATCAATGCATTAAAGAATAGCACTAGCGACTAGATATCAACATAGGATCTATATGGTTGGGAGTGACATGACACCTTCTATGCCGTTGAAGCGCGGTCGCCGTCCGGTGCGGTGTACTCGGGGTCCTCCACGTCCTCCCCGGTCGAAGCTCGGGTCCGCGGCACGAGATTCGACGCGAAAATAAGATAACGGTGCACATCTAAGCAATAACTCCAAATAAGATCCAATTTAGAAAATCCAAAAGATCCCAAACTACCTACATTCAAGCACGGTTTCGCAAATACGGATTTATAGAAATTAGTTTTGTATTTTTCGGAGCTTCCTAGCATTTATTACTATTTTTTAAAGGTCAAAATCATTTTCGGAATATTTAAACGAGAAGAGAAATAGGTTTTTCGAGAAAAACATTGCCGACGTCGGCATGACGTCGCCGGTCCCGGGTTTGGCGGGCTGCAACTAGGCCAAAAAGCGCGGCTGGGCCGTGGGCGGCCCAGCGGTCTGGATCTCGCCCGGGTCGGGTTTTGGCCTACACGGGCCCAGGTGCTAAAGCCCAGCTAAGGTCAGCTCTTAAAGTCCGGAAAACCTCCCTCTGGCCCCCTAATCTTTGCTGGGCCGGCGGTCTACTAACGGTCAGCTGGGCTTAGGGCCCAAGCTTGGCTAGCGGCCTGTTTCCCCCTCCAACCGGCGCAGCTTCCTACGCCCTCCAAGCGCTCGACGAAACGTCCAGAGGCACGGCGGACGCGCGGCGCGTCGCCGGCGCTCTGGCAACCGCTCGCCGAGTTCCCCGCCGGGGGCGCGCCGGGGTGCGGCCGGGCCGGGTTACTCGCACACACACACTCCCGCGAACGCGAACATGGCTCATGGTCCGTGGCGCGGAACGGCTACACGCGAAGCCCACGGGGCGGCGGCGCCACGGCCATGGCGCGCATGGGTGCGGCCGGCCGGCGCCCGCGCCCACCACCACCCGCAACAAGACACCCACGGCACGAAGGCCGGGTTCACGACGACACGAGACACGGCGTAAAACGCCCGTTGGCGGTGCCCCACCGGTGACGAGGCCACGGCCACGACGCGCATGGGTGCGGCCGGCCGGCTTCCTCGCCACCGCATCCTCGCGCAAAAGCCCGCGGCTCGGGGGCCGGGTTCACGGCACAAGACACGCCGGCCCTCGCGGCGCTCACCCCGCGGCGCGCTACGGCGAAAAGGGCGGGCTTGATCCCCCGGCCGGGCGGCGCGTCGCGCGCTCGGCGCGGCGCACGACGGCGCGGCACCCGACGGCGCGACACGGGGTGTTCCCCCGGCCCCTCCCCGCAAAAACTCCAAGAACCCCACGGAAACGGCGACGACCGGGCGTCACGGCTTGGGGTAGCCACGACCCCGAGCCGGGCCCGACACGTCGCGACATGGCGTCGCCCTTGGGGAGGCGGCGGCGCGCGCGCTCGGACGCAGGCGGCTCGATGGCTCGCGCACGGGCGGGGACATCTACGGCGACCGACGCAAGGAGAAGCGAGAGCTCACCGTGGGTCGTCGGTGTAGGCGTAGCAGCCCTCGGCTCGGGTGGCGGCGCGGCGTCGGTCGTCCCCCCCCGCTCCGGTCCCGGCTCCACTCCGCACACGAACGACGCCTTCCCCCTCGACCGGCCCTTCACGAACACGTCCCGCCTCCGCGCGCGCGCGCGCGGCGGCGGCGCGCGTCGCTCTCCCTCTCGGCTCTTCTCCCCCGGCTCCCCCTTCTTCTTCCTCCTCCGGTGGCGGCTCTGGAAAGGGGGCAAAACCCCAAGTGGGTTGGTAGCGGGTCGGTTGGCTCTGGCTCTCCACCCCCCCCTTTTGAATCCACGGTGTTGCGAGGCCTAGGCGAAATCCCGGCGGCGCCCTTCCCCGGCTTGGACCGTTTGGCATCCGAGGCGGCGGCGCTCGCCCTCTCTCCTCGCTCACATTGCCACCGGAAAAAGGCACGGGGGGTAAAAGGGGTTTCCCCTTCCCCGGCCCCGGCTCGGTTCGCGCGCGCGCCCGGCCCCCTCGGCGTGCGCGCCGGCCGGCGGCTCGGCCGCGCCCGCGCCGCGCGAGCGGGTGCGGCGGGACCGGCGGCGCGCGCGCGCACGGCCGGGCCGGGCCGGCTCGCGGGTAGGTGAAAAGGGGTAGGGATACGGCCGACCGGCGGGGTCCACCGGTCGGCGGGTGCAAGAGGGTGAGCCGCGGTGCGGGTTGGTGGGCCGGAAAGCCGCGTGGGTTGGGCCGGGCCGCAACGCAAGGGAAAAGAGATGTCGGCCCAAGTACTATGCCGATCTTTGCCTATTAACACAAATAAGATGACTAAGGGTTTGAATAAGGGTTTGAATTTGATTGCTTTTCAAATTCAAACCACACTCAAATGAACTTCAAATAAACCAAAGAAATACCAACTCACAAATTATACCATATTTTAAATATAGATTTTATAAATAGGATGAATTAGTGGAGAATATGGTGAGAGGTTAGCAATTTTGGCTCCAAATTTGTTAGCACGCAAATGCAAGCAAAAGTTTTAAGTTTTTCACAAAATTCACACACCTAGATTCCTGGGTTGTTACACCGGTGTAGCTCGAAGGTCTCAGTGTGGATCTCACGCTGAGACTCGGGGGTAGCTCTCCGTTGAGCTCGAAGAGCTCGTCCACGCGAAGTGAGTTGGCGTCCTCCCAAGTCCTCCTCAGTCTCTCGGCCTTGTCTCTCAGGTAGACGGCCGTGCGTGTGAGCCACGCGAGGTTGGCGATGTTGTCCGCCTGGCTCTTCTCCAGCTTCTCCACCTTGAGCCGCTCACAACCGAGCAGGTGAGCGCGTACCGTGAGCAGGTCGTCCTTGCGCTCGAGCTTGTCCTTCGGCCCCCGATCCGACTCGGCCGTCGCCTCGCGGAGGTCCTCCTTGACCTGCAGCATCTCCTCACAGGTGTCCACTCTCTCCCTCTTGGACTGCAGCAGGACGGTGGTCGCACGGTCGAGGCTTTGCTCGAGCTGGCGAACACGGTAGCGTAGGGCGCTGTTCTCTCTCTCCCGGTCCCGGACACGGCGTGGCCGGTAC
This sequence comes from Cenchrus americanus, assembly GCA_947561735.1. NCBI lineage: Eukaryota > Viridiplantae > Streptophyta > Magnoliopsida > Poales > Poaceae > Cenchrus > Cenchrus americanus. The sequence goes on along the minus strand of OX387239.1, from coordinate 82,636,178 downwards.
GGGCGGCGTCGATGGTGGCGTCTCGATCCGGCCGAAGAGGGTATGTGACTCGTCCTCCGTGGCGGCGTGCGTACTTGTCGAGGTCGACCAAGTAGCTGGCCGTCTCCACCAGGGTCTCGTCGGACTCGCGGAAGGGAGCAGCGTCGACGTCGTCCTGGATCCCCTCGTACGAAGGGACTCCGTCCACGAGCGGTGCGAGGCGCCGCAGTCTCGGGGGTAGCGGCCGAAGCGTCCCGGACTCGAAGGAGGCGCGGTACTGCGCGAGAAGGCAGCCCAGTGCCTGGCGGCAGGCGACGTCCAGCGCGGTCGCGACGGTGAGTGCGGCGGCGCGCGGCAGACCTCTCCCTTGAACCCCCGGGAGTCTCGGGTGAGGGAGCACGGTGACCGTGCGAGCACCATCCGCCCGATCCACGGCGGTACGTACTCGGCGCAAGATGCGTGACGTAGGTCGGAGGGTCTCCAAGCCCGAGAAGAGCCCTCTCCATCCGGTGGAAGATCGCCCCGCACGTCTCGGGGGGTGATCTCACCGTCCCGGCGCTCCATCTCTGTGAAACGCAAGAAGTTTCGTTAGCGCGGGTGAGTAAGAAGTTTTCAAAAAGGGAACGAGTTTTAAAACATAGCTCAAGGGTATAACTATAATAAGCGAGCATATAGAGTCCTATCTCTATCGACCTTTTCTAGGGATACGTGCTACGGTCAAGCATGGCTCGGTACCACCCGTAAAACCCCGGATTTTCATGGAAAATCTAAATCCTCGTACCATCGCGATAGTCCCCGGATTAGTGGCTATCGCGTACGTAACGTCTCACGTATAGATACACCAAGTCATACATCGCATCACATAAAGATAAGAGTACACAAATTTATTACATATCCCTTAAGGAGTACATCAATACAAGCCTCTTGGCTGAATCGGAGTGAAAATTCTATGCAACGGTAGCTATCTTCTCGAAGGGTCTCCATCTTTCATTCTTCCCGCCACGGGCAAACTTGAGCGAAGCGACGTATCCCTCGCTCGTACCATCCCTCGGCGTTGCGGTCGAACTCGGACTCGTACCCCGCACACCCAAAGTCTATTCCCAAGGAGTGGGATAGGTCCACGTCACCAACTCGTATGCGGCTTTAAGTGGCCTAACATCTAAAGGGAAGGAAATAGACAAGGAAGCGGCTTTGGTTTCCTGAGCAGCAGAGCAGAGTATAAACAAGGTATCTCCATCAATATCCCCAAATCCCAAGTCTCTCAACACAGCTCGGAATCACCTCGGTCACCCGGAGACCCGTCTCCACCACCTACTCTCGTCTAGGGTCGATGCGAGAACTTCCTCTCCTCGCACCTCAATGATTGCAACCGGATCGACGAGGTAGATGGAGCCTCTCTCCTCTAGCCGGCTGCAACCACGGCTCACCACACACTCTCCTATAGGGGGAAGGTAGAAATCCCAAAACATGAGGAACTAACATGTCGTCTAGGCAGTGTCCATGACCGAGGACGCGGCTATAGCTATAGATCGAACAACTCTGCAGAGTGTGTACACCTGTACCCATCCCGGAATGGTACCCGGCCGGTGTACGGCCGACCGAGCCCATCCTACCGGCGAACTCTCGGTAGTTACGGACCCATCCCCGCATCCGTCCCTCAAAACGGTCCCCCCTCGAAGGGACAAGACACGGAACCGTGAAATGCTCCCGTGTGGCCACACGGGAGACGCTCCGAGAGGGTGGTCTCACCTCCACCGCTCCCCCACGGATATCCTCTATCCTTCCTAAGCAGGTATGGTTCCGCACTTGCCGAGCTCAACTCGGCCCTATCCCCACTCCCGGCTGGGTGGTGTGTACCATGTCCTATAGACAAGTTGATCCACTCGGTTTCAGACCGGGGCGAGCTCATATCCTCCAAGTGCAAGTAAAACCCCAACACCTAGGCTCCGAAAACCATAATAGTAGGGGTACACTGAGGAGTGCACCCCTGTCCCCGATACCAGATCGGTTGTTTCAAGCTCACCCCCGCCAAGGTACCCAAAACGCCTTCTCCTCGCCGGTTTTACCCCACTCACTCCAAGAACCACTATTCCCCTCCCAACACATGCATCGCGAAGCTCGGCGTATATACACGCTCACATAAACATATATATACGGTAGTAGTAGGGCAATCAAGGACGGGGGTAAACAAAGAGGCGGTGCAAGGTTCATCATCATGCATACATGTTGACGGTGAATTTCCGTCAACCTAGAGTACTTGTTATACATTGGTTTCGATTATGATTTGCAACTAACCCGCCACTAGGCATACTAATGATATAACAAGTTCACACTTGCATGTCGATTTTGGAGTTTGTTGTTTACGCAGGAAATCTACGCTAAAGAGGAGACTTTCGGGATAAGTTCACCAAGCACTTTGGAAGAAGATCGTGAAGCCCGATAAGAGTCAAGACACGCGATGAACATGACTCCAAATGACCCGAGGACCGAAGCGTCAACATGCAAGTCTTCAGGGACTCAACCGGAAAACGGCGAAGCTTGCATAGCAAGGATTCAAGCCTAAACCGTGAAGGAAACGACGTCAAAGGCCCACATGCAAGTGCACACGAATAAGGGATCACGCGAGAAGCAACCGGGGAGAAAACCGGGCCCGAACCGGGCCGAAGTGGGCTCGGGGCCGGCCGGCCCGGTCCGACCGGCCCAGCCCACTCCGGGGTCGGTTCGGTCCCTCCTTTGCCCTAGGTGTTTGTCTATTTATTGCCTCCGCCGCCGTCGACCGACACATCGAACAAATCATCCTACCGACGCCAATCACCGAAAAACCGCCGCCGCAAGATGAAGGAGAGAGTTAGATGAGCTCGTCGCAAGGATCAACGCCGGCGGAGAGAAGGAAGCAAGAGGAGGACTCCAAGCCGTTGGCCTAGGGGTGTTCCCAAGCTCCATCGCCGCCATCTTCATCGACGACGTTCTCCGAGTCTCCATCACCCCTATGTGCTTCAATCCGTGTAAGATGATGGGGTAATGTCTCCGTTCATCCCTAGGATTAGATGGATACATGCTATGTAATTGCTACTTGATTCGTGGTTCCAATCTATTGTTTTCATGTTGATGATGCTTTGATGATTAAGGTAGGCCACCGTGTTTTTCGGCGTATGATATCCACTACTCCCATAGATTCCATCAACATACCGTGTCCATCATAGGTCTAGTCACGAATACCTTCGCGTAGTGACGAGACGAGAGGAGGGAAAGGGCGAAACCGTGGTCACAACCCCCGGTAGATTGGTTTACCGCTTTCGTGTAGTAGATGCATACCATGTTATCCTAGATCCTAGGGAGGGAACGCTTATCTTTCTTAATCACTCTCTTGTGTTCACCCTTTACCATATAGTTTAACCCTACATTTGTTTGATCAACTTAACTTAGATTAACTTAGGTAGATTGTCTTTACTTTTAGATTAATACTCTCTTTCAAAGGTTTTCCATTCAACTAGATTAGTACTTGGTTAAGCGCTAGTAATCCCCTTGCTCCGCGGATTGACAAGAACCTTGGGAATCCCGTGGTGAAAAAGGTGTGGGGTCCGTACGCTTGCGGATCGTAGAGGGATACGTCTTTTATCCGTCAACAAGCCCCTTTTTCCGGCGCCGTTGCCGGGGAGCAAGCCGGTTTGCTACGTTTAATCTAGTATTAATTTTGTTGATTACTAACACCTAACCCTTATTTTCTAAAAAAAAAGAAAAAAAAATCTTTTTTGTTTTTCTTTCTACTCTTGTGCCTAGATGGATTTGTTCACCTCACCATTGGAAGACGAAGAGATGTCGCTAAGGGAGCTAGCAATGCCGTCAATGGAAGACATTGAGATGCAAAAATCAGATTTGGCGCTTGCTACAACCCACTATGAATTGAAGCCCGGAATCATCAATTTAGTGGCGACAAAACCATTTAGAGGATTGGAGGATGACAACCCATATAGACACATTAAGGAATTCACGATGTTATGCAACACGGTCCAACAAAAAGGAGTTCCGGCCGCTTGGTTCAAGTGGAATCTTTTTCCATTCTCTCTCGAAGATGAAGCGCGAAGATGGTACACACTTGCGTCCGTTGAAGCAAAAGGAAATTGGGATGAGCTAGTGAAGAAGTTTATTTTGAAGTTCTTTCCCATAAGCAAGGTCCAAGACTTAAGGAGGCAAGTGCTCAATTTCAAGCAAGGAGAGGATGAAGGAATTGATGAAGCATGGGACCGATTTAATGAACTACTTGAGCGAGGCCCGAACTTGGGATTTTCCGGTGACTTAATGTTGCATACCTTTTATTTTTCACTAACCCCTAACTCGTCTCGTTTTGTAAGCATGTGTGCGGGCGGTGATATATTGGATAAAACAATTAGTGAAGCCGCACAAATCTTACAAAGGATAAGCAATGGACAAAGAACAATACGAGATTGGCAAAGATGTTGTCAAGAGGAGCAAAATGACAAAAGCAAGCCCAAGGTGCTTGCTGAAATTTCTGAAAAAGATGAACCGAAGGTCAAGGAAGATGAACCGACCATACAAGAAAGTGAAGATCCACTTCCCAAGGTAAGAGAAGTCATTTCGGATGTTAAAAATGTTGAAACTAACATGAATGTAGGCCGAAGTATGTGGAATGCTAGACCATTGGCGGAGTTCATTCAATCCGGTTGGGTTCAAGTTGATTTCGCCCCACTAATTAACTACCGAAGGAAGGAGGAACGCCGACACGTTGCCAAACTAGTTGAAGATATATTTGATCAAGAGATGAGTGGAGAGTCGATCCAAAAGATGTTTGAAGAAGAAAGAGAAGAAGGAGATGAAGGATGGATCGACCGGTTTGACAAATCAAAGATTTATGATGAAGGAAGAGAAGAGTACAACCGTGATGAGCCTAGTGACTCAAAGGATAAATGGGAGGAGATAGGACTCAAGCTAGATGATAGCTTGTGTGCTATTGAAGCCTACACACTAGCAAATCAAGACATGGAAGTACTCAAGGATGAAGGAAAGAGTGAATCAACAATGAGCGATCTTGATGACATGTGGTACATGGAAGATAAAGAAAGCAACATACAAGTCTTTGAAGATGAAGATCTGGTTGATAAAGAAGACTTCAAAGAAGAGATGAATGCATACATAGTTGAAGGATTACATGTCCCACATGATGAGATGGAGGGGATGCAAAAAGGTAACAAAGAGACACCTTCACTCGTTGAGATCGATTCGCCTTCAACACCGCTTGATGAACCAAATATAACTCTTGTTGAAAAATCTCTAAGGCCAAGGTACGCGCTGAAATCTCAAGATATTATTGGTATTGATGTTGATAAATTCAAATACTCATGCTCAACCAATAGTATGAATGATAGTTTAATGCCTATGCCTTGTTCCAATAGTGATCATGTTGATAGGCTAGATTTTCTTGAGAATGAAAAAGAGGAAACATTTAAGTTTGATCCAATTAATCTCACACCTATACAACCTTTGCCTAATGATGAGCTAAGTGCTATGCATGAAACATATGCTTCTTTTATTTACACCTTGACTTGTTGCTACAATTCACATGTGGTGTTAATTATGGACGCGTATGTTTACAATAAGTTTTCTAAATCTCGATCATGCTTTGCGCTTGGTCAAGCTAGTGACCTTAAAGAATCATATGTCGGGAAAGGCCCGATTTTCACTAACCATGTAGACAAGGCTTGAATAATGAAAAAAAAAGAAGTCATGCCCGAAAGAGTTGCAAGATAAATCATCAACCTCTCCGAATCCCGCGATGGATGCTGCTGTCTTCATCAATTTGAGAGCTTGTTCAGAGGTGTACAAATGAAGAAAATGAGATATCCAGAAGCTCCATCAAGTTACCATTCCAACGCATCAAGAACCAACAAGTTTGAAGACCCGTGCAAGGAGTTATGGAGAAAACATTGAGCGTTGCGCGTTCTGAAATTTCAGGACAGATTTTATCGCCGAAGTAAAACCGACGTAACTCTCTTGTCCGGAGTCCGATTTGAGCAAATGAAGACTCGTTGGAAAGGAAATTTTGTGCACTGTGCAATGGAGTAGAGCTTGAGTATACTTTCTGTTCTGGACATTAAAAAAAATAATAATAGAGTGAAGGCAGCACCGAAGGATGATAAAGAAGGAGATAACGATGAAACAAAAGGATGCTTTGGGCAAGTCTTCTATAAGTGATCAAGCACAACATGGGAAGTAAATTAAAGCTGCATTGGTACCTTTTCTTCTTGCATGAAGGGCCATGGCTATGCAACGAAAAGAAGGTATGTGAGAAAGTCGAGCTCTATGACTTTAAATGAAGCGCTTTTCGGGAGGCAACCCGTTTCTTTATATTTTTACTACTTTCTTAGAGAAAATAAAAGAATGGCACTATCTTATGATGATCAACTTGTGGTTATTAATCTAAGTTCAGTTTTCCTTTTTTTAGAACCACCATCATGTTCATGATCTTATTTATTTGCATGCATTGCATTTTGTTATCCTCGTGATGTTTCTTTGTGTATACATGTTTTGCACATAGTTGGCTTGGTTGTTTTATATACTTAATGATGTATGCTTCAGTTTCCATGTTAATGCTTCATATGGCCGTATGGGTATTTTCCTTTTGTGATCTTGTGTAAACATGGTGTTTAAACATGATTGCGGACCATCATCGTTAAGTTCGATAAACCTAGCTAGCTTTTCATATGTTTTCATATTGCATTGGTTAGTTTATAAGCTCTGCAATGCGCTTAATTTTTATTGTGCTATAAGGGTTATTGATTTAGGGATAGACATGGTGTTTTAACCCTTGATAAATAAACCTTTATGGCTATGGAGAAATTCGGCAACCTAGTTGTAAACATGGTGTTTAGAACTAGGTGAAAACATTGTCTTTGTTTATATGCTTTCCTATCATGTGCATACACACCTTGCACCACGTACACTCATTAGGTTTTTATTCCTCATTAAACTAATTATGCCACAAGTTAAGAATCTTAGAGACATTGTTGGATTGTTGGCAATTCTATCTACTCCCAACCGTCACCTTGGGGGTAGAATGTGCGTTTAAAACGTCTTACAGTGCAAGATAAAGACTCTCACTACAAGGAAATTGAAGGATGGCTAAGAAGTGCTTTGTCTTATTCTTCCATGGCTAGCAAAATGCTAAGCATGGGGGAGACCCTGAATCTTCAACACGGAAGTGCAACATGACGTTCTAGAAGATAGAATGATCAAGATCGTTAACATCACCGGATCAATGCGCAAGAAGTCACCAATCTCATCAAAATTCTGCATGGTCTCAAAGGGAAAACACTAGGTATTTTTGGATATTTAGAAGCCCCATGGAGTTACGATTCCAACAAATCAAGAATCAAGAGAATCGGAGGTTTCTACAAAAAGTTATGCTCGAATCACCGAGTGCAACACGTCCTGAAATCAGTTTTGGACAGCACGCAGCGCTGAAGTAAAACGGACATAGCTCCCTTGTTTGAACTCCGTTTTCGATGAATGACCACACGTTGGAAAGGTAATTTCATAAACTTTTCAATAGAGCTATATTTCGATATATTTTCTGTTCTGGACAGAGGGGGAAATCCATGAAAAAGAGACAGCAAGGAGATGATGAGAACAAGAAAGAGGAGATGGTGATGACAACATTGAAGAGAAGGGTGACCAATGACTCCATTAAGCATACAAGATCAAATTCAAAAGTTTAGGAGCATTAATAAATCAAGACAAAAGCAAAAGCCACATCGATACATGGAGATGTCGGAAGAAGGCAACGAAGAATTACAAAGGATGGTAACATCTCCATGGACCTTCTCTTTTCCAAACACAAATGCTTGTAAGTATGCCTTCAAACTCAACTAGGTGCAACCTTTTGTTTTTCTCTTCAAACAATAACATGGCTACTAGGAGGACAACCTAGGTTTCTTTTTACTTTCAATAGATAAGCATGACCATGTGTCCACCTCGATGTTCTACATTGCCTATGCTTACGGAAAGATGATGAAAGTTGCCGCTTTGTTTTACCTACATGAAGTTATACATGTCTTGGCTAATTGCTCTATATAATATGATCTGAAATTAATTTAAATACCGGCTCTTTTATTTGTGGAGGTGAAATGACTATGCTCTAGACCCACATACATATCTTTGCTCTTTGATTTAAGTATATGGATAGCCGGATAACTTGTTGTTTTTATGAAAACTTAACTTTTATGCTATCTACATATTTGTGATGCTCTTGCAAAGTTCTACCTACCAAAGCCATATACATATATGTTTTATGATAACAAAACTCGTAGATTGCAAACATATGTTTTGATGAGTTGGATTAGGATTGATTTCTATGGTTCGAGACTAAGAAGCTGGTCATTCCTTTGTGTAACTTTTTCATGCTAGCCTTTTTGTCCATGCATTGTGGGTTTTCACATCGAAAATTTCACAAACTTCGCCGGGCATCCACCCTAAACCAAAAACATCTTTTTGTGATCACCTCCTTGTCCACAACCCAATTTGAGTATGGAGTAAAATTCTCGATGGAGATTCAAATATTCCGCAAGATTATGGAATTTATACTTACTTTAGCAGTCATTTCCCCTCTCTTTTATGCTCGAGGACGAGCATCGTTCAAGCATGGGGGAGGAGTCATTCTCTGACACAAATGCTATGTAAGTATTATGTTGCAAAAAGTTTTGAGGAGCAAAAGAAAAAAAAAAGAATAGAAATGAAAAATGAAAAAAAAATATGATAAGAATAAAAGAAAAGTAAGAAAAATAGGAAGAATAAAGTGAAAAAAGAAAGAGTGAAAATGAGAAGGAAATAAAATAAAGAAAAAAAAATAAAGATGCTCCTCGGTTCTTTTTGCTTCATAAGTTCTCAAGTGCCTTGATGACACAACCATACTCAAATCTTCCAACCATGTGCAATCCGATAACGAGGACTTCACTCGTGCCTCGGGATCATCCATTTGCCACTTGCACATGTCCACTTATCTAAATGTGTGTGTTTCATCCCTCTCTCTTTCCAACATTTATTTTCCATGGCCTTTTTGACGAGTCTCGGTAATTCCAATAGATCTCTCTCTTAATTTGACAATATTTCGGATGTATGTTTTGCTAGGATTGTTTTTAACCTTCCAAGCTCCACATAAGCCTTCCACTATCACATATGAGTAGAGTAGGTTGAAAATAATCTAGTATAGGCTTGAGTGACTTGATGAGATGAGTGTTCCATGAGCTTTTGCAAGAGATTTTCACTTATGTTGGATATGCATCTTTTTGAAAATCTTCCATGTGACAAGGTAATGGTTTGAAGTTTACTTAAGTTTGAGAGCATCATGTTTATTAAATGTGGCTTGTTCTTTATTGTTAGTCTATCTTCCATAATGAAAAAGAAGCCGGTCACAACTTGAACTTTAAAAATAAATTCTTAAGAGAGAGCAATTTGTCTCGTCATGAATGACTAAGTGCGGGGATAACATTGGAAGGCAACGCTGATTTCCCTTTTAAGCGAGGACCACTTACTCGAGGACGAGCAAGGTTTAAGCATGGGGGAGATGTTGACGGTGAATTTCCGTCAACCTAGAGTACTTGTTATACATTGGTTTCGATTATGATTTGCAACTAACCCGCCACTAGGCATACTAATGATATAACAAGTTCACACTTGCATGTCGATTTTGGAGTTTGTTGTTTACGCAGGAAATCTACGCTAAAGAGGAGACTTTCGGGATAAGTTCACCAAGCACTTTGGAAGAAGATCGTGAAGCCCGATAAGAGTCAAGACACGCGATGAACATGACTCCAAATGACCCGAGGACCGAAGCGTCAACATGCAAGTCTTCGGGGACTCAACCGTAAAACGGCGAAGCTTGCATAGCAAGGATTCAAGCCTAAACCGTGAAGGAAACGACGTCAAAGGCCCACATGCAAGTGCACACGAATAAGGGATCACGCGAGAAGCAACCGGGGAGAAAACCGGGCCCGAACCGGGCCGAAGTGGGCTCGGGCCGGCCGGCCCGGTCCGACCGGCCCCGCCCCACTCCGGGGTCGGTTCGGTCCCTCCTTTGCCCTAGGTGTTTGTCTATTTATTGCCTCCGCCGCCGTCGACCGACACATCGAACAAATCATCCTACCGACGCCAATCACCGAAAACCGCCGCCGCAAGATGAAGGAGAGAGTTAGATGAGCTCGTCGCAAGGATCAACGCCGGCGGAGAGAAGGAAGCAAGAGGAGGACTCCAAGCCGTTGGCCTAGGGGTGTTCCCAAGCTCCATCGCCGCCATCTTCATCGACGACGTTCTCCGGAGTCTCCATCACCCCTATGTGCTTCAATCCGTGTAAGATGATGGGGTAATGTCTCCGTTCATCCCTAGGATTAGATGGATACATGCTATGTAATTGCTACTTGATTCGTGGTTCCAATCTATTGTTTTCATGTTGATGATGCTTTGATGATTAAGGTAGGCCACCGTGTTTTTCGGGCGTATGATATCCACTACTCCCATAGATTCCATCAACATACCGTGTCCATCATAGGTCTAGTCACGAATACCTTCGCGTAGTGACGATACGAGAGGAGGGAAAGGGCGAAACCGTGGTCACAACCCCCGGTAGATTGGTTTACCGCTTTCGTGTAGTAGATGCATACCATGTTATCCTAGATCCTAGGGAGGGAACGCTTATCTTTCTTAATCACTCTCTTGTGTTCACCCTTTACCATATAGTTTAACCCTACATTTGTTTGATCAACTTAACTTAGATTAACTTAGGTAGATTGTCTTTACTTTTAGATTAATACTCTCTTTCAAAGGTTTTCCATTCAACTAGATTAGTACTTGGTTAAGCGCTAGTAATCCCCTTGCTCCGCGGATTGACAAGAACCTTGGGAATCCCGTGGTGAAAAAGGTGTGGGGTCCGTACGCTTGCGGATCGTAGAGGGATACGTCTTTTATCCGTCAACAATACATAAAGTAAAGCGCTAGCAATTCTATTTAGCAATGCCTAATAGGTATTTCGAAATCGGTTGGGCGTGAACCTCGGGTTCGGGTAGTCCTCCGCGGTGAAGTCGTCGGCGTAGTCGTATTCCGGATCGGCTCCCGGCTCCGGCCTCTCCTAATAGCGCGAAAGGAAAAATAAATAGCGGCCCTATTGCAATTAACTCCAAAGAAATGCAATTTAAGATCCAAAAGAGAGCAAATACCACCCTAGCTCGGAGTTTAGGATTTTATAAACTTTCTGGAAAAGGTTTCACAATTTTCGGAGTTAAAATGGATTTATTAGGGTTTTTCAAAGAGAGAAATGATTTTCTGGAAATAAAAATACGTTTTCCCCTTAAAAACCCCCAGCCACACCGGATCCTTCGGTTCCGGATCGGCTGCGGCCCGGCGCCTTGCGGCTCGCGTGCGGCCGGGCGGCCATTGGCTCCCCGCACGCGATCCCGCGATGGGCGGTGCGGGCCGGGTTCCGTGTGGGCCGGTGTGTGGCCCCGGGAAAAGAGTGGCGGGCCGCACCGGATCCGGGCGGATCGGCTGCGGTCACTCCCGCATGTGGTTCGCCGTGTACAGAGCGGTCCCCTGCTGTTTCAAGGTGGCCCAAGGTGTTCGACGGAATGCTCCTAAGGGTGACGGCGGCGAGTCACTGCCTTGCCGGCGGCGAGGTCCTACTGCGCCTGGCGACTGGTCTCCACACGATAGCCTCACGGGCTTCCCTAGGGTTGCTGGCTCGAAGGGTCTCGCACCAAGGGGCGACGGCCGTCGCGACAAGGTCGGTGCGAGCGCGGGCGCGGCGACGGCGGCGTGGCGGTGGTGTTGGCGCCCCCCTCCTAGTGCGGGAACGAGCGAATCGTGGGTGCTACGGCGTGCGCGAGGCGGCGCGCGCGCAAGGTGGCTACCGGAGGGTGTAGGGTTGGCCGCGACGGGATGTCACGGCGGGGATCATGGAGGAGCCCGGCTCGACGCCATGGGCGGCGGCGAGCACGGTGCCCGCGGTCGGTTCGCGCAAGCGCGAGAGGGTTCACGACGGGTGGCCGGGCGCATTCGGGGTGACCAAGGACGTGGTGCCCTCCTTCTTCCCCTACCCGCTACGGTGCACGGAGTTCCCGGCCACGGCGAGGCCATGGCGGCGCGGCCACCCTAGACGCGGCGGTGTGAGACGGCGCGGTGCGCAAGGACTAAAGGCCCGGCCTTGTCCCTAGATTAGCGTGCGCGTGCGTGGGGGTGCACACCGGCGCAAGGGGGGGTTGGACCGCGCGGCCTCGCGCGCGAACGCGAACGAGAACGCGAGCGGAAACACGACGCGACGGCGCGTTCACGGCGGTAGCGAGCGAGCGCGCATCGATGTAGGCGGCGACACCCGCAAGAAGCCGCATCCCAGCCTGGCACGAAGGCCAGCATCACCGGCGGCAGCGCGGCGGCGCGGTGCGCGGAGCATCGGGCGTTCCCCCTCTGCTCGATGGCCGGGGTATCCACAAGAGGGAAGCAGCGGTCGTCCTCACCTCTGTGGCTCCTGGCCGGCGTGCGGTGCGTCGGTGTAGTGAGGCGATGCGGCTTGCGGCGAGGGGGAAGAAGAGGAAGGCGGCGGCGCGTCGTCGGGGAAGTAGAGGAAGTAGGGGATGTAGTCGTTCCCGGCGGGTCCGGCTCCTCCCACGGGCGGCTCCGGTCTTTGCGGCGAACGGCTCTCCCGCGGGCGGCTCCTCTCCTCCTCCTTCCCTCCTTCACTCCCTTCTCCTCCGGCGGATCGGTGTGGGTTGTCAGGGGCAACTCCCCTGGGGCGGCTAGGGTTGGGAGCTCCCCTGGGGCTCGACGGCGGCTTTAAATAGGGCTGCACGACGCGGGGGCACGCGGACGGCTAGGATGCGCCATGGCGCGTAGCACACCGCGGCGGCGAGCCTTTGCGGCCGCGCTCCCCCGCCTTTGCCTTTGGGCGTCGGCCAAAGGCGAAAGGTTGGGGGTGACGCGCTCGCGTCACCGCGGGGCCTGGATGACGCGGGGCGGGGCCGGGCGGTCGGCGGCCCGGCGCGCGCGCGGTAGGTGGCGCCCCGCGGTCGGTTGGCCGGGCCGGCCGAGTGGGCCGAAAGCGGTGCCTTGCGGAAATGGAGGTTGGCGGCTCGTTAAGCATAGGTGAGTTTCTCCTTTTCTTTTAGGCTACTAATTTGATTCAAATTTGAATTTCCCAAATCAAATTCGAATCCACTCATGAAACTCCAAATAAAAACCAAATGAAGATCCAAGTTTACCACACTAGCAAGATACAAACCTAGAATTGAGGACGGTGCCAAATTAAATCTAGGAATTTCTGGGGAAGAAACAAGAAGCCAACCTTACGTGTTGCATGAGCACTTCAAATTCAAATCAAGTTTTAGAAATTTCCCATTTTGCAAACAAAACCAAATCTAAGGATGTTACGATTGGCACAACCTTGCACGCACTCAACTCTAAGCTAAGCCTAGCACTAAGCACATACACAAAGCATATGGAAGTCTAAGGATGAGCAATTAAGCACTTGGATGGATTAGATATGATCTTCTAGGTGTCTTGAACTCCTCTCGCACTTCCACACAATCCAGCCCTCTCAAATGGGTGAGTGGAGGCGGTATAAATAGCCCAAGGCATCAAAAGAGCTGTTGGCTAACGGCCACTTAAAAAGGTAGTGTCGGATGAACCGATGCTATGCTTTTTCTAGGCGTCGGTTCATCCGGTGCCCTCCACGTCACTTAGCCGTTGAAGATCCACTGACACAACTGCTCCGACGCATTAGACCGACGGTGCGTCGGTTCATCCGGTGCTGAAGACCCAGCGGCCAAAACGTCTCTGTTAGCTTCCATGCGATCATCGAATAGACCAACGCTTCCCCTTGACCAAGGCGTCGGTTCATCCGGCGCTGAAGACTTCGTCTTGGCGCATCTCTCGTCTTGATTCAAATGGAGCGTCGGATAGACCGACGATGTCCACACTCGGACCGTCGGATCACCCAGTGCTACCGTTTTCGCCGCTCCTCCTCTCGCAACTCGTTTGACGCTATTAGAAAATGGACCGTCGGTTCATCGACGAGTGTGTTGACGGTGAAAATCCGTCAACCTAGCCATGAGTTTACCTTCGGTGTTGGCATGACTTTTGTATCTTATTCATTGGTACTAACCCCCGTGGTATAACAAGTTCACTTGTGCATGTCGGTTTTGGAGTTAAGTGTTTACGCGGGGTTTTAACGATGAAAGCAAGACTTCCGGGATAAGTTCATTAAGCACCTCATGACAAGACCTTGAAGCCCGATACAAGTCAAGCAATGAAGTGAACATGACTCCAAGAGCCCAAGGACCAAGCCCGAGAAGATGATAAACTCCGAGGACTGAACCAGAAAAGTGCTGAATCTTGCAAGACAAGGAGTTGAGTCCAATTCGGAGAAAAACCGACGTCAAGGGCCCACATGCAAAAGGGGAGAACATCTAGAAGACGTGGGAAGCAACACCGGCGAAGCGAGCCGCGGGATGGGCCGAATTGGGGGCCCAATCGGCCTCCCCCTTTGACCTAATTGCTTCTCGGGCTATAAATAGCCCCCCGACCGAGAGCCACGCGAACGGAAGTCGTAATCCGCCGCCGAGGAGCGAGAGAAGCTTGAGGGACACCATCTCGGAGATGAGGGTCGTGCTAGTTGTCTAGGGTTTCCCTAGCCGACGTGGGAACCTTGCATGGAAGACCACGTCGGAGCTCGGAGCGAGGATCAAGATCGAGGGAGGGCCCGGTGGTGATCTTGTTCATGTAATCATTCATGGTGAAGTTTGTAAGTGAATTCGATTTCTAGCGATCAAGTGCCTTCTCGATGATTTTGTTTTCTTCTTGATTTTGCTTCTTCTACGATCTATACTTAAGATAGATTACATAGGGTGCTCTTGTAGCCGCGGTGGCTAGAGGTGCATACCGACCGGCCAAGTGATTTCAACTTGTTCTATCGAACTCGCCCTAGACTACCCGCATGAATAGGAATACGTTGTGACGAACGGGGGTTCCGAATGGCGGGCGTTTTCGGAGTCGGATGGGAAGGCCACGATTTAAAGATGCTTTTAATGAGATTCGCTTTACTATCTTCGTCTATCTTGTCCGGAGCTACAACATAAGCATGATCTAGATTCTCTAGATTGGTTATCTCTTGCTTTCTCTTGCTACCTCTTTAGTAGATTAGATTAGATTCGTTTTCTTTATGAGTTAGTAG
This sequence comes from Cenchrus americanus, assembly GCA_947561735.1. Taxonomy (NCBI): domain Eukaryota; kingdom Viridiplantae; phylum Streptophyta; class Magnoliopsida; order Poales; family Poaceae; genus Cenchrus; species Cenchrus americanus. Next base: position 82,620,973 of record OX387239.1, on the reverse strand, counting down.
ATTAGATGCAACTTACCTTCAAAAGATAGTTTACCTTGCTTTACTAGATTGAATCCTTGCGTTGCACGTTGTTCCACGGATTCGATACCTTGGGTTCACCACTCGAGGGAAGAAGGGTCCCTTGACTACGACGGGAGACTTGTCCGCTTGCAAGTCACAAACGAACTTTGATACAAATATTAACCGTCAACAAGCCCCTTTTTCTGGCGCCGTTGCCGGGGAACAAGCAATCAAGATCCGATCTAGTATCGCTTATCTTTCAGTTTTTCTTTTGATTTTCTTTTGCATCTCTTATGTTTGATCATCCCCAAAAAGAAAAAAAAGAGTCAATCTAATCTAGTTTTGATTAACCCTAATTTTTCTCTTTTTAGATTTTTGTTTTATTGCTAACCCTAACCGGAGATGGTTGGCTACCTCTCCAAGAAACCCATACTTTTTTTGTGGATGATCCAGGGAAAACTTTACGAGGCAAAGGTGACGTGCAACACAAGCTAAAGGGGTGGAAACCCTAGATTCAAAAGTTGAAGTCGAAGGACCGTCGAAATCTCCAAGGGAATCACCACCTCCAAGTCACCCCCCGGCGCCACGCCCCCCGACACGACACCACAAAACCCAAGACACCGGAAGGCCGTTCAAGATCAAGCCCAGGAGGATGGAGAAGATGGAGATGGAGAAAGAAGCTCAACACCTAAAGGCCGCCAAAGCAAGATCCACATGCAAGGAGTGTGTGGAGTACGACCATGTCCAAGTTCGAGGCTATGGAGAAAATATTGAAGAATTTAGATGGCAAGGTGACGGAGGTCGGAAGCTCTATACGTGAAGTGTTCATCGTGATAAAGATGCTAGACGCAAGTGGGACAACTTGCGGGCGCCCGATGGGTAACAAAGAAGAATATCCGAGACAACTCCAAGGTCCCAAGACGGCGAAGGCTACTCAAACTCATTCGGGAGAGATGAAGGATCACACTAGAGACCATGAAGATCACGACCGAAGGACCGGAGTTCGAGATGCCGAGCCACAAGGAAGATGTTGCATCCGTCAAGACCAAAGGACAAAGCCGGCCCTGTGAAGACCAAAAAAATTGACTAAGCCAAAGTGGGTACCCAAGATTGCAACGCCCGCAAAGAGCGTTGATCCGGAGTAATCAAGTGAAGAAGTCTAGCCATGGACTATAAACGAAGCGCTAGGCGGGAGGCAACCCGTTTTGTCGAGTCAAGAATAAGCTACGGGAGGACAACCCGATTCCGGTTTTTCGAGTCCTTTTAATTCAGTTTCGAATTTTGCTACGCAAAACATTAGACTTAGAGTGGTTGATCAATATTAGAGACATAATTCTTGGTTGAATATTTTGCTTGATCATAAACCCTTTACATGAACCATCCTAGGTGTTTGTTTGCTTCTTTTCGAGAAACCACAACCAAAAAAAAAAAAAAATTCAGAACCTAACTCAACCCTTCACCCTCATTATGGTGCTGTGGTTGACTTGTTTTTCATGCTAAAAACACTCGAGTAGAGCCACAACTTGTATCTAGATGTTATTTAAATTTCAGCATGTGGTAGGACTCGCGTGAACCTAGAAACTTGATTTTTGGTTGGTTTAAAAATCCATATCCTTGGTTTCTCCGAGATTAGAATGTTTCTAAGCCTCACTTCATTTTATTTGATTCAAAATCTCTCTCATCTAATCAAAATTAGGACCTAAACCTATGCCCCCATGATCAAGCCGGAAAAGCTTGCTCTCAACTAATGAAGGCAAACTATACCGGTGAGACCGAAATCGACGTAGTCGAAAAATATTTTCGACTCACATTTGTTTTTAATGGTTTAAAAACTTCTCTAAATTTATGCTTGAGCTCTTGCATGGCTCTGAAAAATATTTTTAAATTTCGAAATTAGAGGAGTGCTTAGCCTTAAACACACTTAAAGGGAGGCAATCTAGTTAACCTAACCATGCATGCACCATGATACATCACGGGATGCCCCTCCAACATATTTAAACCACATGCAAAGTACAAGCATGGGGGGGGGCAGCCAAGGCTTTGTTTTGTAGGAATATCTTGGATGCATGGGAGGCAAGGGAGTATGGAGTGAATCAAGCGAAAACATGAAGTGGAAGGAGCAATAATGCAAGCGAAGGAGTGGACGGGAACGTTTGGAAGGTGTACGCGATCACGAAGCAACATGAATGCACTAGAGAAGAACCGAGCCAAGAGGAGGAGAGAGGTAAGTCTTTCATCCAACTCTTTGTTCGTGTGCTCTAGTTTGTAGGCCGGAACCACCTTAGACTTAGCCATCCACCGCGTTTGTTTCGTGCAACAAATCACATCCTTAATCCACTCAAAGTCCGGACTCCATAATAATATTTGTGTACCTTGTTACCGGGTGAAAACCCCGGATATATATTTGTAAGGGAGAGTGCTGCAATCATGAAAAAAAAACTACAAGCCTTTTCACCGAAGAAGAAGGGATCATCGTCGTCTAAGCCATCATCGACAACCTCTTCGAGGAGGCACTCGGTTTCCGAGTTTCCTCGGAGTATGGAGGAGGACACGGCACCGCCAAGGAGGAATCGCACTCTTTTCCTTGGTGGCATGAGGGCCACACAAAACTCGTTTATTAGGTTTACCAAACTTCAATAACATATGGAGGAGCCGCCCGTCCAACCTCACCACTTGACACGATCATCCGCTCCACCTCCATGTGCTCCGCGGTATTCCGAGGGGTATGTCATCATGACGGAGGAGGAGAAGAAGCTCGCTCGCCTTAAGTAGAGGCTTGTAGCGAACGTCGACATCGACAACCAAGCTCTCCACATATTGAGTTTCACACGGGACACCGGTGCAATTCTCTAACGGAGTGTCAGCAAACACCCACAAGGAATTCGCCTAGGAAATTTTCGTGACCATGGCGCATACCCTTGATGAAGGAGGTGCTGCGAGTCTCTCATTCCGTTGGAGGGAGCCCACAAGTGGAGAAGAAGGAAGACACCGTCGGAAGGGTAACCTTGATCAACGATGCTATTTCTAGCACCTTGATGGGGTAATCTCCTTTCATCCATGGGTTGCAATCGATCTTGAGATGTGATCATACTTTGTTGGATTATCTATCTATCATCTTTCACCGTGACCATCATAGGTCTAGTCATGAATACCTTCGCGTAATGAGAGTACAAGAGGAGGGAAAGGGCGAAACCGTGGTCACAACCCCCGATAGATTAGATTGGTTTTCATGTTCGAAATGATTGCATGTTCTAGTATCGTAGACCCATGGGCGAGTGTCTCCTATTTTCAAAAGGGAGCTCCGGAACAAGTGGATATGCATGAGGCACATGGGAAGGTTTTTGGAGTATGATCACGGGAAGAGACCATCAACGAAGAAATACTATCCGGAACCCCATCATCCAAGTGTGTCGCTTTTGTGCAAGTGGATTTTTGGGAGAACAAGAGAGACAAAGATAACCAACACGGAGTTGAATTGGCTTTACTCGACTTTGATTGCCAAGTGGCCAATAGACCCCACTCACCTGCGATCAACCGGTGGTGTTGTTAAGCAACATCGAGTTCGGAAGATATTGGTTCGGGGTGTTGCCTCTCCATGTTGACTATCTCTTTAAAACCGGGTATTACAAGGAACCCAAATCATCTCCTACCCGGGACTTCCCTAGGAATATATGAAGAAAGGAAAATATAAGAGTGAAGATGAGAGAGGAGGCTTCCGAGTGGCCTAGGTGAATTTGCCCCTTCCGGATTGAAGATTAAGACTTTTCTTGAGGGGAAGAAGATCGGTTAGAGGAAGGACTTCTTGTGCCGGCGAAAAAAAAATAATAAAAGAAAAGAATTATAGGAGAAGGATCTTCTATGGCCCAAGAAGGAGGTGCACAACAAAATTATGTCCCACCATTCGGAGAAATTCCGGCATCGCCAAATTACTACGGTGGTGTACCAATGCAAGCATGGGGGAGTGGTGCAGCCATACCCCCACCATTTTTGCGGTGCCCAACGTAGCCTTTGCGGAGCCATATGCACACCTTCCTCAACCACAACAAAATGTGGCCACCATTGGAGGATACGCTGCAAGAAACATGCAAAATATTGCAGCCATCCAAACCAATGCAAACCAAATGGGTGAAGGTAATGCAACATTCGCTTATGAGCTTTGACACCTTCACCTAGCACCGTCGGATAACTCATAGGAGGAGTGGTGCATTCCTATTACAAGTAAGGGTACAACAACCAAGACTATCAATATCAACCACCGGCGGAAGATTAGAGAGAGGAGGAGCTTTAGTTATCTTTCCTTTACCCCCTTTTCTTTAATTTTCAGCTTGGATGTGCCTATGTTTGCGTAGTATTTTCAGCTTTGCTTTAATTTTCAGTTTTTAGTTTAATTTTTCAGCATGTATCTTAGTGTTTATTTTCATCATGAATAATGTCGCCACCAAGTTTTTACCTTTGGTAAAGTTACAAAGTTTGTGCCATGATGATATATGATTATAATTGCCGCTTTGTTTATCTTTGTAATTGATTTATGCATGTTTAAGCTAGTGCTCTCTTAAAAATACAAATCTGAAATTATCTAAATGCTAGCTTAATCTTTAGCGGAGGTTATGATTAAAATAAAGACCCATAGTGTTTTATGTGCTCTCAAGTTATGAATAGATTAAAGATATCTTTTATGCTCAAAAATATTGCTAACCTTGTCACAAATATCACTTGTGTGTTGCTCAACCTATCCGAGCCTTATATATATATTTGAGTGCACAAACCTTAGTGTACAAGATTTATTTTTGAGTGAGTTATTGCAGGCCATGATTTCTCTGGCCCGAGACTAAGAAGCTGGTCATTCCATTTTTGCGTACCTATCTTTTTGCTAGCCTCTTATCCGTGCATTGTGTATCCCCGCATCGGAGATCTCACAAACTTCGCCGGATATCCACCCTTAAACCAAATATCATCTTTTGTGATTACCTCCTTGACCACAACCTATTGTTGAGAATGGATCATCAATTCAAGGAAGATCGCAAGACGGTGCCAACATTGAAGATTTCAAGTATCTCTCCAAGGAAAAATACTCCGGTACCTACCTTATTTTTCGCCTCTTTGCTCGAGGACGAACAACGTCTAAGCATGGGGGAGGAGGTAGGTACGGTGCGGTTTTAGAGTAAAAGGGGAATATTTTTTAAAAAAAATGATGATGAAAGAAAAAGAAAAAAAGAATGATGAAAGAAAAAAAAATCCAGTGATAATCATGACTTTCAAGGTAAAGAAAAAAATATAATGAATGAAAGAAAGAAAGAAAGAAAGAAAAGAATGAGAAATATGAGAAAGGAAAAAAAATATGCGTAAAGTAAACTCCCCGGTTCTCTAAGAGTGCATTCAAGGCTTCAAGTTAAAAAGATCCATTCTCATTTTCCAACCATGTGCAATCCGATAACGAGGACTTCCTTTGTGCCTCGGGATCACTCTTTGCCATTTGCACATGTCCACTCATCTAAAAGCGTGTGTATTTTTCTCTTTCCCCTCCTTGACTTAACATTATTTTCCAATGACCTTTTTGACGAGTCTCGGTAAGACCATGAGAAGCTTGTCTTGTTTTGACAACACCTCATTTATAAAATCTTGTTAGGACTAAACTTTCCCAAAGCTCCATATAAAGCCTACCACACATATATGTTATGAGAGGGAAAGGAGTAGAATATATAGGCTTGAGAGACAAGTGAGATGAGAGTTCATGAGCAATATACAAGATGATTTAAATTTGTGAACTTGGTTTAGCTTTTCTTTATCTTGTTCTTTATTTCAAAAATTCCGAGATCTATTTAAATTTTGGGGGCATGTTAATACTTGTGGGATAAGCTTAATAAGAATCTACCCTCCGTAGAGGTGAAGGCTAGTACATTATGGAACTTAAACGAATTAAACTTTTGAGAGCATTATGTTTTTTTTCATGTATGATCAAGTGCAAGGTTTAAACATTGATGGGCAACGATGATATCCATCGAAGGCTTACTCGAGGACGAGCAAGGTTTAAGCATGGGGAAGATGTTGACGGTGAAAATCCGTCAACCTAGCCATGAGTTTACCTTCGGTGTTGGCATGACTTTTGTATCTTATTCATTGGTACTAACCCCCGTGGTATAACAAGTTCACTTGTGCATGTCGGTTTTGGAGTTAAGTGTTTACGCGGGGTTTTAACGATGAAAGCAAGACTTCCGGGATAAGTTCATTAAGCACCTCATGACAAGACCTTGAAGCCCGATACAAGTCAAGCAATGAAGTGAACATGACTCCAAGAGCCCAAGGACCAAGCCCGAGAAGATGATAAACTCCGAGGACCGAACCGGAAAAGTCTTGAATCTTGCAAGACAAGGAGTTGAGTCCAATTCGGAGAAAAACCGACGTCAAGGGCCCACATGCAAAAGGGGAGAACATCTAGAAGACGTGGGAAGCAACACCGGCGAAGCGAGCCGCGGGATGGGCCGACTTGGGCCCGGGCCGGCCGGCCCGGCCGGCCGGCCCGGCCCAATTCGGGGCCCAATCGGCCTCCCCTTTGACCTAATTGCTTCTCGGGCTATAAATAGCCCCCCGACCGAGAGCCATGCGAACGGAAGTCGTAATCCGCCGCCGAGGAGCGAGAGAAGCTTGAGGGACACCATCTCGGAGATGAGGGTCGTGCTAGTTGTCTAGGGTTTCCCTAGCCGACGTGGGAACCTTGCATGGAAGACCACGTCGGAGCTCGGAGCGAGGATCAAGATCGAGGGAGGGCCCCGGTGGTGATCTTGTTCATGTAATCATTCATGGTGAAGTTTGTAAGTGAATTCGATTTCTAGCGATCAAGTGCCTTCTCGATGATTTTGTTTTCTTCTTGGTTTTGCTTCTTCTACGATCTATACTTAAGATAGATTACATAGGGTGCTCTTGTAGCCGCGGTGGCTAGAGGTGCATACCGGACCGGCCAAGTGATTTCAACTTGTTCTATCGAACTCGCCCTAGACTACCCGCATGAATAGGAATACGTTGTGACGAACGGGGGTTCCGAAAGGCGGGCGTTTTCGGAGTCGGATGGGAAGGCCACGATTTAAAGATGCTTTTAATGAGATTCGCTTTACTATCTTCGTCTATCTTGTCCGGAGCTACAACATAAGCATGATCTAGATTCTCTAGATTGGTTATCTCTTGCTTTCTCTTGCTACCTCTTTAGTAGATTAGATTAGATTCGTTTTCTTTAGGAGTTAGTAGATTAGATGCAACTTACCTTCATAAGATAGTTTACCTTGCTTTACTAGATTGAATCCTTGCGTTGCACATTGTTCCACGGATTCGATACCTTGGGTTCACCACTCGAGGGAAGAAGGGTCCCTTGACTACGACGGGAGACTTGTCCGCTTGCAAGTCACAAACGAACTTTGATACAAATATTAACTGTCAACACGGTGCCCTTGTTTTCACACGGTGTACCAACTCGTCCGACGATTGCACGGATGCTTGCTATCTAGGTACCGTCGGTTCATCCGACGGTGTCCTTTCTTTTTCTTTTCTTTTCTTTCTCGTTTTTGACATGTGGTATTTTGGCATCCTTGGGACCTAGAGATGTCTACAAAGACATGCTAAACAATATGGTTAGTCCCATTGATCATGTTGTCATGAATCACCAAAATCAAACTCGAACTAATGGCATATGGGTGTTGACGGTGAATTTCCGTCAACCTAGAGTACTTGTTATACATTGGTTTCGATTATGATTTGTAACTAAACTACCACTAGGCATACTAATGATATAACAAGTTCACACTTGCATGTCGATTTTGGAGTTTGTTGTTTACGCAGGAAATTAACGTTAAAGAGGAGACTTTCGGGATAAGTTCATCAAGCACTTCAAGAGAAGATCATGAAGCCCGTCACAAGTCAAGACACGAAGTGAACAAGACTCCAAACAACCCAAGGACTGAAGAATCAACACGCAAAACTCCGGGGACTTGGATGTTTACCAACGACATTAACTCAGCCCGAGAGATATTCTCGCAGCTCAGGACAGCATGATCTTTCGGTACAGATTCGGAGACTTAAACGACCTTTAATGGCAAAAGTTTGACTACCAAAGTTGTGGGCCTCGACGATACCTTCGATTTGGACATGTGGAAGGCCCAATTCGGATAAGGGAGCTAGGAGATATAGCCCCCGAAATCCCTGCTGCGCAGTCAGTCCGCAATCAGAACAGATTATCTTCCAAGACCGATTTGGAGATCTTATCTTCATTTTTAAGGAAAGAAATGAATACCAAAGTTGAAGATAATTTCGTGGCACACAACATGGACACCGAATTTGCATTATTTGGAGTCCGGACGTGGGAGATATTGCGCTGGCAAGGAAGGACTGCGAATCAGGAAAATCTGGACGAGGCTGATTTATGGAAACCAAGTTTGCTTCTCTCCCAAGGAGGATTTCGTGCAAGGCAAGGTGGAGCACGCCCAAAGGCACCTCAAGGACATAAATACAACCCCCCTAGGCGCCCCAATATGGTGACCCATCGAACAAATCATCCTACCGACGCCAATCACCGAAAACCGCCGCCATAAGATGAGGGAGAGAGTTAGATGAGCTCGTCGCAAGGATCAACGCCGGCGGAGAGAAGGAAGCAAGAGGAGGACTCCAAGCTGCTGGCCTAGGGGTGTTCCCAAGCTTCATCGCCGCCATCTTCGTCGACGACGTTCTCCGAGTCTCCATCACCCCTATGTGCTTCAATCCGTGTAAGATGATGGGGTAATGTCTCCGTTCATCCCTAGGATTAGATGGATACATGCTATGTGATCGCTACTTGATTTGTGGTTTCAATCTATTGTTTTCATGTTGATGATGCTTTTATGATTAAGGTTAGCTACCATGTTTTTCGGGCGTATGATATCCGCTACTCCCATAGATTCCATCAACATACCGTGTCCATCATAGGTCTAGTCACGAATACCTTCGCGTAGTGACGATACGAGAGGAGGGAAAGGGCGAAACCGTGGTCACAACCCCCGGTAGATTGGTTTACCGCTTTCGTGTAGTAGATGCATACCATGTTATCCTAGATCCTAGGGAGGGAACGCTTATCTTTCTTAATCACTCTCTTGTGTTAACCCTTTATCATCTAGTTTAACCCTAGATTTGTTTGATCAACTTAACTTAGATTAACTTAGGTTAGATTGTTTTACCTTTAGATAAATACTCTTTCAAAGGTTTTCCATTCGACTAGATTAGTACTTGGTTAAGCGCTAGTAACCCCCTTGCTCCGCGGATTGACAAGAACCTTGGGAATCCCGTGGTGAAGAAGGTGTAGGTCCGTACGCTTGCGGATCGTAGGTGGATACGAGTTTTATCCGTCAACAAGCCCCTTTTTTCGGCGCCGTTGCCGGGGAGCAAGCCGGCTTGCTACGTTTAATCTAGTATTAATTTTGTTGATTACTAACACCTAACCCTTATTTAAAAAAAAAAGAAAAAAATCTTTTTTGTTTTTCTTTCTACTTTTCTTGTGCCTAGATGGATTTGTTCACCTCACCATTGGAAGACGAAGAGATGTCGCTAAGGGAGCTAGCAATGCCGTCAATGGAAGACATTGAGATGCAAAAATCAGATTTGACGTTTGCTACAACCCACTATGAAGTGAAGCCTGGAATCATCAAGTTAGTGGCGACAAAACCATTTAGAGGATTGGAGGATGACAACCCATATAGACACATTAAGGAATTCACGATGTTATGCAACACGGTGCAACAAAAAGAAGTTCCGGCCGCTTGGTTCAAGTGGAATCTTTTTCCATTCTCTCTCGAAGATGAAGCGCGAAGATGGTACACACTTGCGTCCGTTGAAGCAAAAGGAAATTGGGATGAGCTAGTGAAGAAGTTTCTTTTGAAGTTCTTTCCCATAAGCAAGGTCCAAGACTTAAGGAGGCAAGTGCTCACTTTCAAGCAAGGAGAGGATGAAGGAATTGATGAAGCAAGGGACCGATTTAATGAACTACTTGAGCGAGGCCCGAACTTGGGATTTTCCGGTGACTTGATGTTGCATACCTTTTATTTTTCACTAACCCCTAACTCATCTCGTTTTGTAAGCATGTGTGCAGGCGGTGACATATTGGATAAAACAATTAGTGAAGGCGCACAAATCTTACAAAGGATATGTCGGGGACCGCCCTAGGGGTCCCCTCAAACAATGGGGGAACCCTCACTTAAATTCCCGCGTCAAAGTAAGCTAAGCCTAACCATGCGAGAGAACTAACCATGCGGGACGTGGCCCATGCGGCGGGACTTCGGAGGCCCACCAAGACGGCTCGCCTATGAGACCCCTCGAGCGGGCTCCGCCCGCCCGAGGGTACGCTCCCTCCTCGAACGGGCTCCGCCCCCGTTCGAGGGGCAACCCCCCTCCCTCGAACGGGTTCCGCCCCGTTCGAGGGGCGACCCCTTCCCTCGAGCGGTCCCGCCCCGCTCGAGGGCTCGCTCCCCCCTCGAACGGGCCTCGCCTCGCTCGAGGGTTCGCTCCACCCTCGGGCGGGGCCCGCCGCGATCACGGGCGCCCCGCACGCGTGCGCCGGCCCCGTACTTGGGCATTTAACGCCCGACGCCGCGGGGACGGCGCCATCATGCGCCCGGGCTCACGCCCGGTGCCGCCGCACCAACTCCCCGGGGAGGAGCCCCCATCCCCGCCCCCGTGGGGGCGGGACCGTGCGGTACGGCCGGCGTCGGTCCCGTGACACCGCGCGCACGCCACCGTACGGCTAACGCGCTCGACCCTCGAAAGGGGGCCGGGCGCACCCTCGACTCCACTTTCCCGTGACCCCGCAGGTTGGGTGAGGGGCGCTAGGCCGGTGGGTGGCCATCCCGGCCACCGTAACGCGCCGCGCGCCGCCGTACCCACGCGCGCGGGCACACGCCTGACTCCGCAGGCGCACGCCCGAGCACTGCAGCAACCACTCCACCACCGCAGAGCTCATTGGGAAGGAACGCCGTTCTGCCCGCTCCTGTGCCCCGTACCAGCCATCATCAGCACCTCCCTCGAAGCCTACCAGGGGACGCCATCGCCATCTGCCGCCGCCTACCCTCGAACCGCCACTGTTCGGGTACGAGGTAGGCCATCATGGCCGGATCACAGCGAAGATCGACCGGACGGCCGCCCGCTCTACACCGTAGCACGACGTGCTCCCACACGTAGCTAGGTAGCGCGGCGTGCATGTAACTCGCCCCTCCCTTGGTCTATAAAAGGGGAGGCGAGCCCCCAGCCGCGGGGGGACGGACCCAGAGGAACACAGCGCACTGTGCACTCACTCTCTTATTCTCCCACAACGTCTTCGGCTACTCACCAGGGACTTGGGAGCCACGCTTCCTCTCCCGCCTTGCTTGTATTTGCCCCACTACAAGCACCCCCGTGCTCGAGCAATATAGTGCCGCGAGCACATCACCGCCGGGACGTACGGCCCCCTCGGCCGGAACCGGGATAAATCCTTGTGTCATTTGTTGCTTAGCGTCGACCATTGAGGGATAGACCTAGGCGTTATCTACCGGTTAGTGTCGGGACCATATTCCGCACCGACGCTTGGCGCCCACCGTGGGGCAAACGAGCGCCTAAGGTTATTTCGCTAACTCCCTCCATGGTGATTCGCACTGAGTACCGTAGCACCCGCTACAACATGGGTAGCTCGGACCCCCTTCCGCCGGGTTCGAGATCCGCTTCGGGGGCTTGAACTTCCAGGCCACGGGGAACGGCTATCTCATGCGCCTCACCAACCGTGAGGAGCTACGCGCGCAGCGGGAGGCCAGGTCCGCTCTGGTCTCCGCCGCACGCACGACACCGGCGGGCGCGCCGCGCCGGCACGGATGCCGCGGGCCCGTCGACGCCGCGACGCCGTCGCCGCTCGGGCTACGCTCGCGTCGGGCGCGGTCCGAGCGGCGGCGGGCCGAGCGCGCCGCCGCCCAACGCGGTGCGCCCACCGTCACGACAACCGCCACCGCCCCGGCGGGACCGCGTGCGGTCTCGGGACCGCGCGTCCCCATCGGGCCGCGTGGTGCCACCACGGCCTACAACGACAATGTCAACACGACAATGCGCGGGGGTTCCGCCCGGTCGGCACGTCTTCGTCGCCGGGGATCCCGGCACTTCGGCGACGGACAAGTCGTCCCCGGGCTCCGTCGACACGATGCCACCCGCCGGCCGCCATGGGTACGCGGAGTGGGACTTCTCCGGTGTGGCGGACCCGGTCGCGTTCGGGCGCTTCCTCGACGCCACGGACTGCGGTTTGGGCGCTCCGACGACTCCGGCACGGGAGCTACGACCCCACGCGGGAGTGCCGCGCCGTCATCACCAACGACCCGCCAACGCCGCCGGTGCGGCGGGCGCCGGAGACGGGGAAGTCACGCCCGCCCCGGGGGATCGCCACGCGCCCGGCCGCGGGACCGAGCGCTCCCCGCCGGGGCCGACGTCGACGCGCGGCCGGCCCAAGCTCGCGAGCTCGAGGCCAAGGCGCGGAGAGGGTGCGGACGGTGCGGCTACTCCGCGCCTCGATGGCGGGGGGAGGCCTCCGCACGCGGCGAACGCGCGCGGGAGCTAGGCCGACAAGTCCGCGACCGCCTCAACCCCGTCCCCAACGTCGACAACGCGGATACTCCGCCGCGAGCGAGCCAAAAGCTCATCGCCGCCGCGACGCCGCCGCGCGCCCATGCCGGCACCCTCGACCCCCGAGGCTCGAGACATGCACCGCGAGGTGCGGACCCTCCTTGAGCAAGCGGCCGTCCAGCAAGCCGAAAGCTCGGCCTCACGCATCCGCCAACGGGGGACGCGCGGGGTGATGATCCGGCACCGGGGGGCGAACCCTCGGTGCATGTGGGTCGACCCGCCGACCGGGACGCACGCCGGCCAAGGAACGACTCCTCGACACACGCGGGCGCCGGATGGCGACGCCCGCAAAGTCATCAACGCCGGGCGCACCCGGCAAGGCGGACGCGCGAGCGGCCGGGGGCTACCACCCTCGAAGGGGTGGACGCTACGACGGCGGTGAGGATCGCTCCCCGACACCGGAGCCCCCCGGCACCCGTGTGTTCGGCCGGGAGATCCGCACGGCGCCTTTCCCCGCGAGCGCTTCCGTCGGCCCTCGACGATCGTCAAATACAACGGGGAGACGGACCCTCGTGTTTGGCTCAACGATTACCGCCCGGCTCTGTCGGTGGGCGGGGCCACCAACGACGAAGTGATCATTCGCAACTTGCCCCCGCATCCGGGCGACGCGGCCGGACATGGCTCGAGCACTTGCCCGCCGGCCCCGGATCCATAACCGGGACGATCTAGTCCACACCTTCGTGGGCAACTTCCGGGGGCACGTACGTGCGCCACGGGAACTCCTCGGGATCCGCGCTCCCCGCACGCGAAGCCGGGGGCGACCGCCGCGGGACTTCATACGGCGCTTCTCCAAGCGCCGCACGAGCTCCCCGGCGTGGCACGATCGAGAGATCGTGCACGCGTTCCTCGAGGGCACCACGTGCGGGACCTTGTGCGCGAGCCGGGACGAAGCCCGCCCACGGACTCGAACGAGCGTTCGACATTGCCACCGGCTTCGCCTCCCGGAGAGGAGGCCGTGGGGGCAATCTTCGATGGCAAGAAGGGCAAGCGCTCCGAAGACACGCCGCGGAGGGCGAGCGGGTCCAAGGAGCCGCGCCGCAACGACAAGCGGGGCAAGAAGGGGGAAGAAGCCGCGCCGCGCGGCGCGCGAGCGGGGGCGCAACGACGGCAACGCCGAGGCCCTCGGCGTTGACCCGGCCCGACGGGGCCCTCGACCGGCTCCTCGAGGCCGGGGGTGTTCGACGACATGATGAAGAAGCCATGCCCCTACCACAAGACCCCCCGTGAATCACACTCTTGAGCGAGTGCGACATGCTCAAGAAGTTCTATGGCCGTGCCGCCGCGAAGGAGGCGAGAGGCCAAGAAGGATGGGGGCGACGGCGACGCAGTGGCTTCCCCGCCGTCGAAAATGTGTTCCTCATTTTTGGGGGGACCTACCGTCGACATGTCAACCCGGCGGCGCAAGAAGGAGGGGGCACGAAGTCCTCGCCGCGAGAGGGCGCCTCCGGCCTTTCTCAACCGGTCGAAGGATGCCATCACCTTTAGCCGGGATGATCACCCAAACCGCATCCCGAACCCGGCCGATACCCCCCGGTGGTCGATCCCATCATTGGGAACGCCGGTTTTCGAAGGTCCTTATGGACGGAGGCGGTAGCCTCAATATCCTCTTCGCGCATACATTGCGCCTAATGGGGATTGGGGCGGACCGAGTGCGGCCCGGCACGAAGCCGTTTCACGGCATCGCGCCCGGCAAGCAGGTTCAACCCCTCGGGCAGATCGATGCGCCCGTCCGCAGTTCGGGACCCCCAAGAATTTCCGAAAGGAAACCCTCACCTTCGAGGTGGTGGGATTCAAAGGGGCCTACCATGCCATCCTTGGGCGACCATGCTATGCCAAGTTCATGGCGGTCCCCAACTACACGTACCTGGAGATGAAGATGCCGGGTCCAAACGGCGTCATCACCGTCGGGTCGTCGATCGAGCATGCATTCGACTGCGATGTCGAATGCGTGGAACACGCAGAGGCGCTAGCGCTGGATGAAGCGCTGGTGAACACACTGGAGAAGATGGTCAACGACGACCTCAGCTCCGCCGCCAAACACATCGGCACCTTCGAGGCCGCCGAGCAAACCAAAGGGGTCCCCCTCGACCCATCGGCCCCCGAGGGCAAAGCATTGAGGGTCAGCTCGACCCTCGATCCTAAATAGGAAGCAGTGCTCGTCGACTTCCTCCGCGCCAACGCCGACGTCTTCGCGTGGAGCCCCTCGGACATGCCAGGCATCCCGAGGGAGGTCGCCGAGCACTCCCTTGATATCTCGCCTAACGCTCGCGGCTGTTCGGCGGCGGGCCGCGCCGCTTCGACGAGGAACGGCGACGGGCGATCGGAGCGGAGCTGCGGAAGCTCCTCGAGGCCGGATTCATCAAGGAAGTGTTCCACCCTACATGGTTAGCTAATCTCGTGCTTGTAAAAAAGAAAAATGGGAAGTGGAGGATGTGTATTGACTACACCGAGTCTCAATAAAGCATGTCCAAAAGTTCCTTTTCCTTTGCCACGCATAGATCGGATCGTTGATTCCACCTGCGGGTGTGAACTACTCCGTTTCCTTGATGCCTATTCGGGATATCATCAAATAAAGATGAAGGAGTCCGACCGGCTCGCGACTTCGTTCATCACACCGTTCGGGACGTTCGTTACGTCACGATGCCTTTTGGCCTCGAAACGCGGGCGCAACATATCGGCGCGCATGCGGCACGTTTTTGGGGACCATATCGGGCGGACGGTCGAGGCTTACGTAGACGACATCGTCGTCAAAACCGAGAAGGCGGACGACCCGGTCGGCGATCTTGGCATCGCATTCGGTGCGCTCGCGGGCCAACGGGGGTCAAGCTCAACCCCGAAAAATGTGTCTTTGGAGTGCCGCGGGGCATGCTCCTAGGATACATCGTCTCCCAGCGGGGAATCGAGGCCAACCCTGAAAAGGTCGCGGCCCTCGAGCGAATGGGTCCAATTCGGGACCTCAAAGGGGTGCAGAAGGTGTTGGGGTGCCTTGCCGCCTTGAGCCGCTTCGTCTCGAGGCTCGGTGAGAAGGGCCTGCCCCTCTACCGGCTGCTCAAGAAGCACGAGCGCTTCTCTTGGACCGCCGAGGCCCAGGAAGCGCTCAACAAGCTGAAGGCATCTCTGACGCACGCCCCAATCCTTACGCCGCCGCGAGACGGCGAACCCCTCCAACTCTACTTGGCCGCAACCACCCAGGTGGTCAGCGCCGTGATCGTTGTGGAGCGCACGGAGGAAGGGCATGCCTTGCCCGTGCAGAGGCCGGTCTACTACATCAGCGAAGTCCTATCGGACACGAAGACGCGCTACCCCCAGGTCCAGAAGCTGTTGTATGCGGTAGTCCTCGCGCGGCGCAAGCTCCGCCACTACTTCGAGGCCCACCCGATTACGGTGGTCTCTTCCTTCCCGTTAGGAGAGATCGTTCGCAACCCCGACGTGGCGAGCGGAATTGCCAAGTGGTCCGTGGAGTTGATGGGCGAGACGCTCGCCTACGCCCCGCGCAAGGCCATCAAATCGCAAATCCTAGCCGATTTCGTCGGCCGAGTGGACGGACACGCGGCCGCCGCCCCCTCGGATTCAAGCGAGGCTTGGACTCTCGTTCTTCGACGGCTCGGTGATGAAGACGGAGCGGGCGCGGGCTCGCTCTTCGTGTCACCCCTCGGGGAGCACATGCGCTACGCAAGTGCGTCTCCACTTCCCCCGCCGTTAACACCAAAATTTGGTAAGGAGTATGACATGTGGGCCCGATTCGGAAAAGAGTCCGTCCGGTGGAAGGAAAGATATCTTCGGAGATTTTCGGCGAAGGATCCGCGGTCGGCTATCTGCTCCGGTTCGGCAAAGGAACAAGAGAGCTGATTTTGTGGGATTGGACGATGGACGTGGCTCGATCGGAGGAAGCGAATGGATGGATAGGCAATCAAGTTTAGTTAGGTAATGAATCCATTCGCGGTTGTAATCGCGGGGTATAAATACGATCCCCGGATGTATGTAAAACACACGTTCATTCTTCAATACACACCGGCCTTACGCCAAACCCTAGAGTCCCTTGTCGTGTCGTCGAGTTCTTCGAGAGGACCAATCGATCCGTCGACCTCCGTGAGTACCGGCAACCTTGTATCATGTCTAGTATCATGCGGTGGATTTAGATCTGATGCAAGTAGTCTTGTTACCATGCTTCGTGTCATGCGGTAGATTCAAGCTTGGTTCAAGAGGGTTTCTTGTTAGATCATGAGTCATGCGGTAGGCTAAGATCTAGCTCGAAGCTAGTTATCGGCTCTATTGGATTTTGGCAAGATCCAGTAGATTCATTAAGTTACCCCGTGTTGTCATGAGTTTTACTTTATGTTTAAATTCATGTAACACATTCTTGCCCAATCTAGATGGGTTTGGATCGGCTCTTTTCCTCTTAAGATCCGTGCAAGAGTAGGTTTCGTGTTTTGACACGCGGATCTTATGCTCTCCGATAGCCGAAACCGAATCGATCTAGGTTGTTACGTGTTGCGGGTTCAAGCTTGCTTTGTTAGTATAAATCTTGAAAGAACCGGGTATCATGCGGTAGATGCAGGTTTTTGGGTTGCTTTGGAGCTAGTCATCCGGTGGATTAGATTTCCAATTCAGTCTGATAGATTTGTTCACATGGTAATGTTTGTTCCTTCTTCATGGACCCCGAATCGGTTGTCCGGCCGCATTCGGTTATACTTTCACGAGTAGATCACGTGCGTTATTTATGTTTTAAAAGACGTATGCTTCTAGCTTTCCATATTTAGGTTGTATCATGCGGTGGATAGATCTATTTGTGGAAAGTGGTGCGTTCTTTCATGCAAGTTGTATCATGCGGTGGATAGATTTGCTGATATCGTGCCCGACGGATCTTAAAGTAATTAGACATGCGGTAGACTAATGCTTTGGATCTATGCATGCTTATTTTAATACATGATCGTGTTCGTGCTTTACTTCATTCAATGTTAATCTTCATGAGGATCGGTCATCGGCTTTGCCCCGGATGCCATCGCCTACGCGTCGAACAACATGGCCGAGTACGAGGCCCTGCTTTGCGGCCTCAAGATCGCCATCAAGATAGGCGTCAAACGCCTCGATGTGCGGGGGGATTCGCAGCTCGTGATCGACCAAGTCATGAAGAACGCAAGCTGCCACGACGACAATATGGAGGCATACTGCAAGGCCGTGCGCGCCCTCGAGGACAAGTTCTATGGAATCGAGCTTAATCACGTGCCCCGCCGGTACAACAAGGAGGCGGACGACCTTGCCAAGATCGCATCGGGGTAGATCACCGCTGTCCCCCGAACGTCTTCACCCAAGATATCGCCCAACCGTCCACCACCCTCGAGCCGCACCCCTCGAACCACACGGAACCCTCGGGGGCTCCCTCGAATCTAGCGGGCACGAGAGCCCATGGACGAGGACCCCTCAAACGAGGCGTACGTGCTCTCCCTCCTCAAGGGGTACGGCGCCAGCGAGGCCGAAGTTATGGACATCGAGCCAGCTCCCAGCGGGGCGGACTGGCGCGACAAATACATCGCCTGGATGGACCGAGGGGAACTCCCCTCGGACCGGTCCGAGGCCAGGCGCGTCGCCAGGATGGCCAAATCTTTCGCCCTAGTCGACGGCGAGCTGTACAAGCATGCCGCCTCAGGTATCCTGCAGCGATGCGTGCCCATCCCCGAGGGGCGCGAGCTCCTCCGGGACATACACGCGGGCATCTGCAGCCACCATGCCGCGCCCCGCACCCTCGTAGGCAATGCGTTCCGCCAGGGCTTCTACTGGCCCACCGCGGTCGCTGACGCCAGCGAGATCGTACGCACCTGCGAAGGGTGCCAGTTCTACGCCCGTAAATCCAACCTCCCTGCGCACGTCCTGCAGACCATCCCCATCACGTGGCCTTTCGCCGTGTGGGGGCCCGGACATCGTCGGGCCCTTGCGGAAAAGCGCTCGGGGGCTTCACCCACCCGTTGATCGCAATCGACAAATTTTCCAAGTGGGTGGAGGTGCGCCCCATTACGAATCTCGGGGCGGAAGCGGCGGTGACGTTTTTCACGGACATCGACCATCGCTTTGGAGTGCCAAATTCCATCATCACCGACAACGGGTCCCGAGTTCACGGGCGGGAAATTCCCGGAGTTTTGCGACAAGTTCCACATCCTTGTGGACGGGCAGGCCGTGGCACACCCACGGACCAACGGCCAAGTAGAGTGTACCAACGGCATGATTCTACAAGGCCTCAAGCCCGGAATTTTCGACCGACTGAACAAGTCCGGTCGAAAATGGCTCCGGAACTACTGCGGTCGTGTGGAGCCTCGGGACCACCCCAAGCGAGCCACCGGGTTCACCCCATTATTTCTAGTCCATGGCACGGAGGCCGTCCTCCCCACGGATTTAGAATATTGGTCACCTAGGGTGCGGGGCTACGATGAAGACAACAACCGGCGAGCCCGCGAGGACTCGGCCGGGACCGGCTCGGACGAAGCACGCCTCGTGGCCCCGATGCACTCCGCAAGATACCAACGAGTCCCTAAGGCGCTACCGGGCTCGGAAGGTGCGCGGCGGGACTTCAACGAAAGGGATTTGGTCCTAAGGCTACGCCAAGACAACCGAGGACGCCACAAGCTATCACCTCCGTGGGAGGGACCCTATGTCGTGGCGAAGGTGCTCAATCCGGCACGTACAAGCTAGCCAACGAGGACGGCGAAGAACTCACCAACGCTTGGAACATCCAGCGGCTACGTCGTTTCTATCCTTAGCTAGGATTTCCAAGTCTTTTGTTGTAAATTACGTGCCCAACACCCCAGTTGGCAATGAACATATAAATAGTAGCGAGTTCAATAAAAAGGGCAACTCGGCTTTCCCCGAAACCCAAGTCACCCTCGGGGGCTCTTGCGGGGGCATCCCCCCCCCCCAAAAAACGGTCCCATTTTTTCGCAAAAAACCCACGCACGCTAAGTTTAGCTCGACCTTGGCCTCGAGCAAAATTCGGACGGGCGCGGATGGCCTAGCGGAAAGGATGCACGAGCGGAGATAGCCTATGCCTCCACAAGGATACGGCCTTTCTCTCTTGCCCCCGGCCCCGGCGGTCGCTCGCGAAAATCGAACTCCCCAAGCTCGAATATACTCAGGCAAAGGAAGAAACGAAACAGCGCGATAAAATAACAAACACCATTCGCTTCCACAAATGTTTGAAACAAAATGCTTGTCTATTTACATGGCCACGTGGCCCATATACTAACATACAAATAAAAAAGGGCCTGGCGCCCAGCGACCTTCAGGCTTGAGGAGCGTCGGCGGCGTCCGGAAACGAGGAACTCCTCGAAGGCCTCGGTGAGCGCCTCGGCGGCGTCGGCGGCTAGCACGTCCGCGTGCTCCATTGCCGCCTCATCCTCGACGCCCTCGGGACGATGTAGCCTTCCGCCACGGCCTCGAAGTTGACCTCGTAGTGGGACCGCACCACACCGAGGGCCTTCTGGACGCCAAGGCGCAGAGCGTGGCGCATGCGCCCGGAGACGTGCCCGCCGAGGGCGCGTAGGCGGCTGGCCAACGAGCTTCGAGCTTGCGTGTCGCCCTCTTCGACGGCCCGACAGGTCTCGAGGGCCGCGGCACGCAGCTCCACCAGCTCCTGCTCGGAGGAGTTGTAGGAGGCCTGCAGCGCCTCGGCCCGGTCGGTAGAGTGCCCCAGCGCGGTGCGCAGGCCTAAACGTCACCAGCAAGAGAAATCAGAAGGGGAACAAACCCTCGAAGGAAAGATCAGCAAAACAAAAAGACGAAATAACGACCTACCTTCAACCTGCTTCTTCTCCACCTCGAGAGCGTGGCGCTCAGCCCTCGACCGCCTGCTTGCGGGCGACGATGGTTGCGTCTCGCTCCTTGAGGGATAGCTCTTGATCCGCGTTCGCGATCTTCGAGGGCTATCGGCTCCCCGTTGAGCCTCGAGACGTCGGCTTCCCGCTCCGCCGGCGACTTCGCGCTGTCTCGCGAGTGGCGCGCTCCCACTCGAGCGCCGGCCGGGCATCGGCAAGAGCGGTGCCGCCTCTCGCTGGAGCCGCCCCTCGACCCCACGGCGGGCGGTACGCTCTTGCCGGAGGCCGGTCCTCCGCCGTGGCGAGCGCGGCGGCCTTGGCGTCGAGGGCGGCCTTCGGATCATCGGCTTCCTTGCGCCTTCGCTCGGCGTCCGCGCCCTCTCCTCGGCCGGCTCCGCCGGGCTCGCGCCCTCCGGAGCCATGTGCGGAGCTCCTGGTTGTCGGACCGGATGGTCCCCACCTCCGTCTCCCAGTTCGACGCCACGGCGCGCACCTTCTCCATATCCCCCCGCGCCTGCTGCAGCGCCTCATCCCGATCGATGAGGGCCGTGCAAATCCGCTCAAGGGCGGGGGGGGGGGGGACGCGCCGCGGCTCGCCCCTCGTGCTCCAAGAGCTGGTCACGCAGGGCCTCCGCCCGGTACGACAGCCAGCCGTCTTGGGTCCCCAAGGCGTCCGCGAGCGCGTTGAAGGCGTCACGCTGCTCCCGGAGATGGCGGAGCTCGGCACTCATCTTGTCGCGGGCGCGGTGCTCGAGCTCCTGCCGCCAACAGATCAAAACCAGTAAGCATCACGCCGCGAGGAACAAGCACGAAAACGACGAAATCGAAGAAAATAGGCAACAACGCCTCACCTGGAAGACGCGCCACGCCGGGCCGCCATGAATCCGCAGCGCCTCGTTCAACGCCCGGTTGAGCGCGGCGCCGTGGTCACGGAGCTCCCCCCACAGCTGCTGCTCCTCCTGGGCGTCGGCGAAGGCGGGCGGCTCGTCAACGCGCCCCTCTCCCGAAGCAGAGCGGCCGGCGCGGGAAGAAGAAGCCTCGGCGCCGTACCCTCGGCCCCCGGCCACCATGTGGCCGTCCCACCGCCTCACGAGCGCCCCCTCTTGGGGCTCGGGGGATGGCAAGGGCAGGTTCACCCACTTGGTCCCACCCGGGTGGCGGGGTGTTGACGGATAAAAGACGTATCCCTCTACGATCCGCAAGCGTACGGACCCCACACCTTTTTCACCACGGGATTCCCAAGGTTCTTGTCAATCCGCGGAGCAAGGGGATTACAAGCATTCGATCAACAACGACACACTAGCTACTAAAACTCTAACTATATTATACTAGAAAACAACTAAACTACACTAGAGAGAATGATAAATGGATCCAAGGAAGCATTGGAGCTCGTACTCCCTCTACGGCACGGTTGCAAGCCTTAAGCATTAAAGTATGTTCAACACAAGATGATAGATAGATAATCCGACAAAGTGCGATTACATCTCAATATCGATTACAACCCATGGACGAATGAGAAGATTACCCCATCAAGGTGCGATCATGGCACCGTTGATCATGGTTTCCCTTCCGCCGGTGTCTTCCTTCTTCTCCACGAGAGGGTGCTTCCTTCGAGGTGGTTGATCTCCCGCCGGAGATCCTCCTCCTCTCTCTCTAGCTTGTGGATGGCCTTTTGGTGCGAATAAACTCCTCTCCCTGTGTTGGCGGCGCGTCGGGGGTTTTAGGGTCGAAGATCCTTCGAGGGCAAGGAAGACGGGACCGAACCGGTGCCGTGGTGGGCCGGGCCGGCCCGCACGGGCCGGCCGGCCCGAGCCCGGTTCGGCCCGGTTCGGTCGCCCTTTTTGCACCGTGGGTCCTCGTGCACTTATCTACTTTGCCCCCTCCACTTGGATGATTTTGACGCTCGTTATCCTCGCGATCAAGATGGAGACTCTCTTTGCATGAAGTTTGATCTTTTACGCTTCAATCCCCGGGGTGTTCCTCGTAGCACTTCGGTCCTCGCCACCATTGGAAGTAATTTCAGCAAGCTCATGAACACGAACAAGACTCCATGAATGCTCCTTTGAACTTGTTGCGAATCCGTCCTTTATGTTCATGATTTCCTACATAAACATAACACTTCCAAATGCATGCACAAAGATGAACTTGTTATATGATTAGTGTGCCTAGTGGCGGGTTAGTTCCATAATCAAATCCAAACCAAAGTGTAATGAACATGCTAGGTGCACCAAAATACACCGTCAACAACTCCCCCACACTTAGCTCTTGCTCGTCCTCGAGCAAGTACTTGTAAAAGAACTTCGTCCAAGGAGTGTAATCGTGTACCACTTATCTTTCTTCACAAGTTAGTCAATCCCTTCATCGTTAATACATAAACACAAAGTAATGGTAATAAAACATAAACATGGGCGTTTAGAATTTTTACCACGTCAAGATTTACTCCACAACTCAAACTCTTCACTCGAAGTCTTCAATTTCAGCCATTCTTACTTCTTTGCTTCCATCGGAGGGTTTTTATGATTTTCAAAACAAAAATTCCTGCAACAAGTATTAGACAAAAACTTTTCTCCAAGCTCTCTCGAGTCACTCATATGATGTGGCTATCCTAACCAAATTTTATAAAACTCTCACCTCCCATTAATCTCTCATTTATCATGTAAAGTGGAGCTATAGGTAAGGCTAGCGCAATCAACACAAGTATTGTCAAACTAAGAACTTCCTCTAATGGTTGTCTACCTTTCAAGCCAATGATCATGAGAATTAACCATATGTAGGGATATCAAGGATGAGAAGATTTAGAATGGTGGACATGTGCAAGGGCAAAAGAAAATTGTGACCACAAGGCACCAATGATGTCCTTGTTGTCGGATTGCACATGGTTGGAAATAGAGTAAAAGTTTCGTCTCACAATCAACGTGACATCCTTCCTTACACTTTATTTTTATTTTCTTTCACTTGATCCATCCCTCTCATATCTTCATTGCTAACTCATCTTTCTCCCTTTTTTTTTCTTCTTCTTCTTTCATTCACATATTTTTTTCTTTCTTTCTTTTCCATACACATACTTTTTCTCTTTATTTTTCTCTCTCTTGACAACTTTTTCAAAGCTTTCAATTCTCTCTTTCCTCGCATGCATACAATCTGAAATTTTTAAATAAATCATGCTAGAGACGAGACGAAACTTTGAAAATAGGTTGTGTTCAAGGAATACGATGTACAAAAGAGATGTATAGGGTTGGGTATGGAATTCAGCGATATTCATGACTTTCGTTGTGAAAGTCATGAACTGAATATATGACGAGGCTAGGAACAAAAGATAAGCACAAGGACATGATCATTGCTTGAAATTAAAACTCACCAAGAGAGAAGGGTCCTAGCCTAACTCATCGTGCTAATCACACTTATGGTGGAGCGAAAAAAATAAACTTGGCTTTGGATAGGAATTTTTCTTACTCTCAACTTGGAAAAATAGGTTTTGCTAACCTTTATTACAAGTGTTTTAAAGTGATTTTCAGAACTGAAATCCTCCAATTTTTAGCATCAAACATAGCACAACTAGCATGTGAAGCTCAAGATCGAAGTGCGGTATGGGTACTTTAAGTAGTAGCGATTCCACTAAGCACCACGGTAAACGATTTTCAAACCATATACTTGTGTTCATATATCAAGAATCGAAGATTAAGCAAACAAGTAAATAAAGATAAACAATACATAAAACACAAAGATATATATAAAGACTCTTTTTATTTGGTTTTCTTGACTCAACACTAATTTAAGACACTAGAAAAAATTTTAAAACAGACTCGAAAACTAAACACTCATTAAAAACACTAAGACTCTCATACGAAGATTAAACCGAACCTAAACTTGAAGTTCAAAAGCTAAGGCTAGCGAGCTAGCTCTCCCCCACACTTAAAACATACGACGTCCTCGTCGTATCTTACAAAAATCCTAAGGGGAAAACTAGATTTAGTGGTACTTCAAGCAAGCTTTGCACCACTTGCCTCTCATGTTTCCAACCATGCCGAAAAGCTTGCGCACGTTGCGGTTAAGGAACTTGTAGTCATCTTCAACTACGCGCTCCAAGTCCTCCATACGCTGCTTCATCGCTTCCATGGTTTGAAGACATTCGTCGGCCGACGCGTAGAGAGCTGCGATGGATTGACGGCAAACTCGACAGCACACCGGATGCAATCCGAAGGGGTCGTCGTCGCCATAATCTCCACCGTTGTCACCACCGTCGTCGCCACCTCCATTGTTGTCGCCTTCGCCACCACCGTTGCCGTCGCCGTTGGGGCCTTCGGGAGTCCTTTCATAAGGATGCTCATCCCAATCATCATCATCTCTACCGGCGGCCGCCCACGAGCTCGGGCTACGATCGTCGGAGTAGTCGCTATCCCCATAATCCTTAGGCTCCGGCGATACCTCCTTGTAATCCTTGCGCTTGATGCCTTGGAGACGTGCCGACCTTCGAACGGGTGTAGGGACCTTCTCTCCTTTGACGGGGTAGCGAGATGCAAGAGCTCCGGTCGGGACACGTCCTCCGCAACGGATATGTGCGGTCCTCTTGACGGGTAGCTTGACCTCGCATCGCATCGCCTCCTCCATTGATGGCTTCTTGACTTCTTGCTTCAACTCTAAGCTTTTTGGAGGCTCAATGGCTTCTACAAGGGTGCAACACATTGCTTGAAAGGTTTGATTCTCGAGCTCCCAATTCGGCCAAATATATAGTCCCGAGGGAAAAGCTGCGGAAACCTTATTTTCCTTTTTTACACTTCCCTTAAAATTTTCGACCAAACAAGGAAGTCGAAAAGGAGCGGTTCGGGCAAAATTCGGGGACATCGGGCGTCGGGACACCAGGGCCGATCCGGCGGGCCGGCCGGCCCCCTGCCTCGGGGGCGGGCCGGTCCGGTTTTTGCACACCGCCCTATTTTTTTCGTCCTCACCCAATGGGAAAAAGTTGGCCCGGTAAATCTTTGCGAAAAACTCCAGAGAACTAAAAGAAAAATTATTTACAGAAGTTGGTGCCTTGTTTTTCGTCCTAGGCAGGACGTTCGGGCTCTTCCTCCATGGTAAAGACGTCAACATGATGAATGGGCACGACATCGGGTTCGTAGTAAACCTTAAGCCGCTGTCCATTCACCACAAATTGATCGCCGTTTATATCCATAATGGTTACCGCCCCGTTGGAGAACACCGAATGCACAACATAAGGTCCGTCCCACTTGCTTTGCAATTTCCCCTTTCCGAAGGTTTTAAACCTCGAATTGTAGAGGAGGACCTTATCTCCTTCTTTGAATTCTTTTTTTCTTCAATCTTTTATCATACCACCTTTTGATTCTCTCTTTGTATATGCTTGCGTTTTCATAAGCTTTCAACCTCAACTCCTCTAGCTCGCTTATTTGAATCCTTCGTTTCACCACCGCGGCATCGAGATCAAGGTTCATCTCTTTTATCGCCCAATAGGCTTTATGTTCCAACTCAACCGGAAGGTGGCAAGCTTTTCCATAGACGAATTGATAAGGGGTCATACCTATCGGTGTTTTAAACGCCGTTCGATAAGCCCATAAAGCTCCGTCTAATTTCTTTGACCAATCCTTGCCTCCCTTCTCTATGGTCTTGTTGAGTATGCTTTTTAATTGCCTATTTGACGTTTCCGCTTGTCCGTTGGTTTGTGGGTGATAGGCCGTGGAGACCCTATGCTCAATTCCCAACTTGGACAAGCACTTTTTAAAGTTCTTCCCGGTGAAATGAGTTCCTCCATCACTTATCAAGATTCTCGGTGTACCGAAACGGGGAAAAATCACGTTCTTGATCATAGTGATGGACTCCTCCGTAGAAGCTTTACGACATGGTATAGCCTCTACCCACTTGGATACATAATCAACCATAACGAGTATATACTCGAATCCAAATGAGTTTTTAAAAGGCCCCATGAAGTCTATGCCCCAAACATCGAATATGTCGACTTGCAAGTTGTATTTCAAAGGCATAGAATTTCTTTGAGAGATGTTTCCGGTTCTTTGGCATTCGGGGCATGACGCAACATATCTTTTAGTATCTTCATGCATCTCCGGCCAATAGAACCCGCTCGACCATACTTTTGCTTCGGTTCGAAAATGGCTATTGTGCCCACCGTACTCCGCCGAGTGGCACTTCCTTAGAATCTCAAGCCTCTCTTCTCTTGGCACACATCTTCTCATCACTCCATCATTGCCAAGCTTGAAGAGGTATGGTGCATCCCAAAAATATTTCTTACTTTCGAAATTATCTTCCTTTGAGTGTTTTTTTCTAGATGATAGAGGGGCATCTTTCGAATTTCTCGAATGATGTCGATCATCCAAGTATCTTTATCAAGCACTCTATAGAGGTGGTCATCTCTCATCTTATCTTCTATGGGCTCTTTATCATCTTGTCCACGATTCATCCTAGACAAATGATCGGCCACAACATTCTCCACCCCCTTTTTATCACGAATTTCAACATCAAACTCTTGGAGAAGAAGGATCCAACGAATCAAACGTGGTTTAACTTCCTTCTTAGCCAAGAGATACTTTATAGCTGCGTGATCGGTGTAAACAATGACTTTCGAGTTCACGATGTAAGATCTGAATTTTTCGAAAGCGAATACCACCGCTAGCAACTCTTTTTCCGTAGTGGCGTAATTTAATTGTGCCCCACTAAGAGTTTTGCTAGCGTAGTAAACGGCGTGAACTCGGCCTTCCTTTCTTTGTCCCAAGACCGCGCCTACGGCGTAGTCACTTGCGTCACACATGATCTCGAAAGGTTGGCTCCAATCCGGAGGTTGGATGATGGGAGCACTCACCAACGCATTTTTCAAGGTCCGGAATGCCGCTAGACACTTCTCATCAAAGTCGAAAGACACATCCTTTTGAAGAAGGTGCGTTAAAGGCTTAGTGATCTTCGAGAAGTCCTTTATAAATCTTCTATAGAATCCGGCATGGCCTAGAAAGCTCCTTAAGGACTTAATATCCGTAGGAGGTGGGAGTTGCTCAACCGTCTCTACCTTAGCCTTGTCCACTTCAATTCCTCTCTCGGATATAACATGTCCGAGCACTATGCCTTGCTTAACCATGAAGTGGCATTTTTCCCAATTTAAAACCAAATCTACCTCCGCACACCTTGTAAGGACCTTTTCTAAGTTTGCTAAGCAATCCACGAACGTCTTCCCGTAAACGGAAAAATCATCCATAAACACTTCAACAATCTCTTCGATGAATTCCGAAAACACGGCCATCATGCAACGTTGAAAAGAGGCCGGAGCGTTGCATAGGCCGAAGGGCATCCTCCTATATGCAAACGTTCCATAAGGACACGTAAACGTTGTCTTATGTTGATCTTCGGGTGAATGGGAATTTGCATGAACCCCGAGTATCCATCGAGAAAGCAAAAATAAGCGTGGTTTGCTAACATCTCGAGCATCTCGTCTATGAACGGTAGGGGGAAGTGATCTTTCTTCGTCGCTTTGTTAAGCTTACGGTAATCAATACACATCCGCCACCCGGTCACGGTTCTTTGCGGTATCAACTCGTTCTTCTCATTCTTTACCACGGTCAAACCTCCTTTCTTCGGCACACAATGTACCGGGCTCACCCATTCGCTATGCGGAACCGGGTAGATGATTCCGGCATCAAGTAACTTGATAACCTCTTTCTTTACCACCTCTCGCATGGCATGGGTTAGCCTCCTTTGGTGGTCCACTACGGGCTTACATTGGTCTTCCATTGGTATACGGTGAGTGCAAAAGGCTGGGCTAATACCTTTGAGATCATTAATTGAATATCCAATCACCTTCCTATGTTTTTTTAATAAAATCAGCAACGCTTCATTTTCTTCGGGACTCAACTCGTCGCTCACAATGACTGGATAAGTTTTGTCTGGGCCCAAAAATTCATATTTTAATCCCTTGGGCAAAGGTTTAAGGTCTACCTCGGGCACTTGTGGCTCCTCGGGTTTGATTTCTCCTATGTCTTCGAACTTCTCTTCCTCCACACTACCATCATGCGGCTCTAAGCCTTTCGTTGCTTCTTCTAGTTCTTCATCTTGTTGATTACTAATTTGATTTTCCATCGCTCTTTGCAGCGGGTCTCTAAGGGTTTCAACAAAACAAAGACTATCTATCTCTTCTACTTCTTCATCTTCGGGAGGAAAGGGTGTAAGGTGTTTAGAAGCACGAAGAAAGTTATATGTGTACTTTGTTCCATTAAGGTTCATTGTTACTTTGCCTTCTCCGGCATCTAACACGGCAGCAACCAACTTAAGAAAAGGCCTACCTAAGATTATATGATCGGAATGACTATGGTAAGCATCAATAACAAAGAAATCGGTTGGTATATAGTTTCTAGAGATTTTTACTTTCATGTTGCAAGCAATACCTAGAGGTTTGACGAGTTCTACCATCTCCCATAATTAATTTCGTTGATGTTGGAGCTAAGTCTAGGTTGTGGTATTGAACTTTATCGTAAATTTTAGAAGATAGAACACTTACTTGGGCTCCGATGTCGCATAAGGCTTTGCATTGAACTCCGTTGACCTCGCAACTCAAGTGCGGCGTCATCTTCTCTTCTTCTTCGGATCCGATCGAATAAATTTCAGCAAGGCGAGCGTATGGTGATGCTTCGGGCTTGATCCCCATGATCCTCTTCACCTCGGCAATATGTTCCGGATCCACCACGTCATCTCCAAAGAGCTTTTCAAAAATCTCACCGGTGGTTTCAAGGTCGTGTGAATTTTCAGCTTTCTTCTCCGGTGGGAAATCCACTTCCAATGCTCTTGCCATTCCCTTTTGATTAGGGAACGGTCTTCTCTTGTCGAATACTTCTCCGTAATCAATAGGAACCCAATCCATTGGCTCGAACTCCCTTAGTGGCTTCGCGCTTGACATGCTTCTCTTGTTCGTCTCATTTGGTGCGACGAAGTCGACGTTTGGTGTAGTTCTTGACTTGATGTGTTCTTGTTCAAGCTTTTCCATGATTGGCTCCTCTTTTGTGACTTCCGGGGTTGCCTCTTTAGAAAAATCAGCAAGCTTTTTCTTCCTTGAATTGAATTCCGGCTCTTCCGCAAGTCTTGTTTCCCAATCTCTTCGCATGGCAGCCGCTTTACTAACTTTTTGTAGAAGTTGGGCGGCTTCCGTGAGTGTTTTCTCCATGAGATCCCCACTTGCACACATTTCGACGTGTCGCATGCAACTAGGGGTTAGGGAAAAGAAAAATGTATGCAAGAGTACGTCACCGGTGAAGCCGAGTTTTGGTCCTTGTTCGATTAATTCATTAAACCTATCCCGGGCTTGGTCTATCCCTTCCTCTTCTCCTTGCATGAAATTGATCACTTGCCTCCTTAGATGTTGAACCTTGCTCATTGGAAAGAACTTCTCGCAAAACTTCTTTGTCAACTTGTTCCAATTGCCTTCAACTTCAAAAGACGCAACCGAATACCATGTCTTTGCTTTGCCGGCAAGTGAGTAGGGAAAGAGATTCCATTTGAACCATTCATCGGGAACTCCTTCTTGACGCACCGTGTTGCATATTGTCGTGAAATCCCTTATGTGTCTATATGGGTTCTCCGCAACCATCCCTTCAAATGGGTTTTCCGCCACCATCTTCATAATCTTGGATTTAATTTCATACTTGGTCGCTTCGAGCTTCGAATCCGACTCTTGTACCTTTATGTCTTCACATCGAGGGCTAGCGTAATCCCTTAATGATTTCTCCGGTTCTTCCACGGGTTGATTAACGAACTCCATCTAGACAATAAGATAAAAACAAAAACAAAAAAGAAACAAGTGTTTTTCTGATAATATATGTTAGATAAAGCAAAAAAAAGATGAACTAAAATATAAAACTAAGTTAGATGCAAATCAAACGATGTAAACTAACTTGCTCCCCGGCAACGGCGCCAGAAAAAGGGGCTTGTTGACGGATAAAAGACGTATCCCTCTACGATCCGCAAGCGTACGGACCCCACACCTTTTTCACCACGGGATTCCCAAGGTTCTTGTCAATCCGCGGAGCAAGGGGATTACAAGCGTTCGATCTACTATGACACACTTAGCTACTAAAACCCTAACTATATTATACTAGAAAACAACTAAACACACTAGAGAGAATGATAAACGATCAAGGAAGAAGACACTCGCCCACGGGTCTACGATACTAGAGCATGCAATCGCTTAAAGACATGAAAAACCAATCTAATCTATCGGGGATGTGACCACGGTTTCGCCCTTTCCCTCCTCTCGTACTGTCACTACGCGAAGGTATTCATGACTAGACCTTTGATGGCCACGGCGTATTGAATGGATCCAAGGAAGCATTGGAGCTCGTACTCCCTCTACGGCACGGTTGCAAGCCTTAAGCATTAAAGTATGTTCAACACAAGATGATAGATAGATAATCCGACAAAGTGCGATTACATCTCAATATCGATTACAACCCATGGACGAATGAGAAGATTACCCCATCAAGGTGCTGATCATGGCACCGTTGATCATGGTTTCCCTTCCGCCGGTGTCTTCCTTCTTCTCCACGAGAGGGTGCTTCCTTCGAGGTGGTTGATCTCCCGCCGGAGATCCTCCTCCTCTCTCTCTAGCTTGTGGATGGCCTTCTGGTGCGAATAAACTCCTCTCCCTGTGTTGGCGGCGCGTCGGGGGTTTTAGGGTCGAAGATCCTTCGAGGGCAAGGAAGACGGGACCGAACCGGTGCCCGAAGTGGGCCGGGCCGGCCCGCCCGGGCCGGCCGGCCCGAGCCCGTTTCGGCCCGGTTCGGTCGCCCTTTTTGCACCGTGGGTCCTCGTGCACTTATCTACTTTGCCCCCTCCACTTGGATGATTTTGACGCCGTTATCCTCGCGATCAAGATGGAGACTCTCTTTGCATGAAGTTTGATCTTTTACGCTTCAATCCACGGGGGTGTTCCTCGTAGCACTTCGGTCCTCGCCACCATTGGAAGTAATTTCAGCAAGCTCATGAACACGAACAAGACTCCATGAATGCTCCTTTGAACTTGTTGCAAATCCGTCCTTTATGTTCATGATTTCCTACATAAACATAACACTTCCAAATGCATGCACAAAGATGAACTTGTTATATGATTAGTGTGCCTAGTGGCGGGTTAGTTCCATAATCAAATCCAAACCAAAGTGTAATGAACATGCTAGGTGCACCAAAATACACCGTCAACACGGGGCGTCGTCGTCCGGGATCTCCACCGCCATCGCCGGGAGGCCGCCGGCGAGCGCGGGCTCTCGCTGCGCCCCCACCGCCGCTTCCGACCGAGCCTCCGTGGCCGAGGGCTCTCGCTACGGTGCCGCACCCACCGCCTGCGGCCGCGTCTCGGCGGCCGCGGGCGCCGGATGGCCCTCCGTGGCGACGCCGCCGGCAATGCCGCCGCAACCGGCGCCGTCGGCCGTGCCTCCGCCTCCGGCCTTGCCTCCGCGCGCGGCCGCCGCCCGCCGCGCCTCCACCACGGCCCGGCGCCCGCTCCTCCTCGGCAACCGCCGGCTGCGGCTCGGCGGGCGAGGCCACCGGCTTTGGCATCGAGGCCTCGGGCCGTGCCCTGCGAGCTCGCGCTCGCCGTTGCCGCCTCGCTCGGCCCCGCCGCGGCGCCCGTGACGAACGCCGCCGGGTGGGGATGGACACATCCGCCCTCGGCACCTTAGCGGTGCGAGGGGAGGCACGGTTGGCACCGCCCGCGGAAATGGAAACAAGCTCGTCAAATTCTGCCGACGGGCACGCAACCTCTCAAAAGACTACTCCTTACCTCGAGGAGGAGAAGGCGCGCTTCCTCTTCCTTGAGGTCCCCACCGACGATGCGGGCGCGGCCGGCGCGGCCGCCGCCGCGCCTCCGGCCATCTCCGCCGTGCGCGCGGGCCCCGCCCCGCGCGCCGGGGCGCCTCCGCCGCGCGCGCGGACACCTCCGAGGCGCGCGCGCGGCGCCTCCGCGGTGCGCGCCACCCCCGTCGTCGATTGCCCGGTGGCGGGAGCCTCCGCGCCCTGCCCCGGGCGATGCCACTCTTGCCACCGGGAGCCGGCTCCGTGAGCGGGGGTGCGGGCTCCCGCCTATCGGGGAGGACACCGCCCCCTAACCTCTTCCTCCTCCTCCTCCTCCTCCTCCTCGTCTGATGACGAGTATTCCTCGGTCCCCGGCAAGGAGAGCCCCTGCGCTCGCGCGGCCGGAACTCCTCACTCCTCCGCTCGCGACGCTCCCGATGTCGTGTCGCACGCTCCTTCTTGCGGGCCACCCGCTACGGCTCTCGGCTGCGCCGCGCTCGCGCGGGAGCGGGGGGTGGGCGGCTCGGACTTCGCGGCGCTCACACTCACCATGCGAGGCTAGGCATTAAAATGCGTCGACAACTCGGAAAACTAGAGAAACCGGAAATGAAATCAAGAACTCCGCTCACCGGTGGGCCGGTGGGCGCATCTCAAGATCCCACGGGGCCTTGTCGTTGTAGCGCCGGGACTTGGGGTCGATGGCGCACCGCGCCCGGTGTCCGCGTACTCCCGCGGGAAGGGGCCGCGCAACGGCCGCGATTTCTCCAATGCGATGGGGTCCGCGATCTCGGTCATCTCGTAGATGCGAAGCGACCTCTCCATCAGGGGGACGACCCGCCGGTGGTGGAGGTGGGCGAGAACAACTTCCGCAGTCAGCCCGCGGCCCGCCAGGTTCCTCAGCGCAGCCAGGAGCGAGTCCAACCGCGCCTGGTGCTGGGGCGGGGACACCCCGTGGTACCAGGAGGCGGGCCTCTCCCGGAGCACCTTGCCGGTGTAGGGGGGAGGCCGGGCTCGGCGTTGCGGAGGTAGAACCACCCCCGCTCCCAGTCCGCGTTGTTGGTCGTCATCGTGCCGGGATGTAGTCGTCCTTGCGGCGGCTCCGCACGGCGAGCGACATGCCGCCGGCGCGCACCGCGCGGCGGGTCCTCGTCTCCGTTGTCGGCGGCATGTACGGCTCCGCGCGGAAGAGATGAACCCAGAGATCCCAGTTCACCGGGATCCCCGGGAAGCCCTCGCGGATGCGAACGAATGTGGCCGCTCGCGAGATCGCGTTCGGCGCGAAGTTGTGAAGCTCCACGCCATAGTGGTGGCGGAAGAGGGCCCGCATGAAGCGGCTCGCCGGCGCCGTGAAGCCGCGCTCGTGGAAGCGGATGAAGCCGACCACGTAACCGAACGGAGGGTTGGGCGCTCACTCCCTTTCCGACGGCACGGTCCACTCCGCCGGTTGTCCGTCCTCGTTCGCCGCTAGTTGGCCGCCGGTCACCACGCGGCCCGGGGCCGCGGTGTCACCGTCGAGCGCTCCCATGCCAATGGGTCGATGATGATGAGAGCCTGGCCGGGGAGCCATGCGAGCGGGCGAAGAAGCGAAGAACAAGGAGCGAGAAGAGCTGCGAGAGCGAGAGGCGCAATGGCGAGAGTGACTCGGGGGCCGGAGCACAAGAAGCAAGAACGGCGAATGCCGAGCGCAAAGGTAAAAAACAGCCCTTTCCCCTCTCATCGGATTTATAGGCCGCGGGCGTGCTCTCGGAGCGTACGCCCCGCGCGCATTAACTTGCGGGTGGAATATTCCCTCGCCGACGAACGGGGCCCACCAAGACCATGGCGGCCACGCAACCGCATGCATGCCATCATCACGGCGGGTTAACCGGAGGGCCGTGGCGGCGGTCACGTCCGCCCGCCCACTCCGCCCACTACGCACGCGGCCGCGGCGCCCGAAAGGCACGTCCGCGGCGCGAGACTACGGTCGCGGCCCGCGAGCATTAAATGGCCCTGTCCCTTACCGAGTAAGGAAGACCCTCGAGCGGCCCCGGCCCACGGCTCAAATTAATACGACCCTCGAAGGGTGCTAACATCAACCGGTGGCCTCGAAGCCCGTTTGAAATAAACGGGTGCCAAAGGTGCCCTTGATTCACAAAAAAACTGCGATCGGCGGCTCGAGAAGCGGCACGGCCCGGGGACCCTCGAAACCTGCGGATGCGAAAGACGGGGGCACTTGGCAATTACCCCGCACGGCCCCTGCGATCGAGGTTCGAAGCCCGACCCTCGACGGGTTTGAACGGGCGCCCCCGGATCACCGAGTCGGGGATGACGAGGGCACGCGCATTTGAGCCTTTCGAGGGTGCCCCACATGTCGTGTTCAAGAGCCAGCGAGGGCAGCTAGCCGGGGGATCCCACCGAGGGAGAGCTATCGCGCCCTCGGTCCCTAGCGAATGGGACCGAGCCCCACCTAGAAAACCCATGCAAGCGCTTTAATGGACGAGTCTCCGGACCGTGCAGCCTACCCTTATCGAACGGGGCATGGGCGTCCACTTGAACCACCCGCTAACAGCTCGATGAGGAATCCGCAATCCGCGACCCGATCGATGGGGGTTGCGGAAACCTCACCCTCCGTCCCGCGGAGGGACGGCGAGGGCGCGTTTAAAATAAGACGAAGAGCTCGCCCCGATCGCCTTGAATGGGCCCAGGCTCGGGGGCTCGACGCACGGCTACACCTCCGGGTTGCACCGGCCGCGAGATAGTGCCGTTGCGCGTGTGTCACCGAAGCCGGCCGAAACATCGCCAACGCCGGTTGGAATATGCACCACGCGCACGACCATATTCCACGGTAAAACCCCTACGGGGAGCACTCACGCTCCTGCAGGGTTTCGGGGGCTAGACCCGCGGGTCCGGCGACGCGGCCCGACGGAAAGCGTTAGCAACCGGGGGGGGGGAGGATGTCCTATCGGTAGACTTCGGCATCCGCGGGAGCCCGGCCGGCATACCGCGCATGCTCGGGGGCTGCTTGTCGGGGACAGCCACGAGGATCCCCCTAAAACAACCAGGGGAATCCTGCTTAAAACCTGCAAAGAACCAAAACGAAACACCTCTCACTTAAAGCGCACACGCAAGGCACGGCCCACACCGCGGTGGCCCCCACGGCCCACCGGAGGGGCCCAGTCAAGGGCTCCCTCGAGCAGGCTCCGCCTCGCTCGAGGGTCTATGCCTCCCTCGAGCGGGCTCGCCCCGCTCGAGGGTCCACGCCTCCCCTTGAGCGAGGCTCCGCCTCGCTCGAGGGTTCACGTCTCCCTCGAGCGGGCTCCGCCTCGCTCGAGGGTTCGTCTCCGCCTCGCCGAGGCCACCTCACGAGCGCGCCCGTCCCCGCACGTGGGTACGGGCATTTAATGCGCCGACACGGCGAGCCGTGCCATCATGCGCACGGGAGTCACACCCGACCGTTCTCGCCAACTCCCTAGGGGGGGAACCCATCCCCGCCACGCGTGGGGGACCGTGCGACATGGACGGTGTCGGCTCCGCGGCACTGCGCCGCCTACTCCCGTACGGCTAACGTGCCGCGCCCTCGAAGGGGGGTCGGCCACACCCTCGAACCACTTTCTCGTGAACTGCGGGGCCGAATCATGACGCTAGGCCGGCGGGGACGCCATCCCCGCCACTGTTGGTCCCGTGCCCCCGCCCCCGTGCTCGTGGCACCATGCGGGCACTATTACAACCACTCCCGGCACTTTGAGGCACGCGGGGGCGAACGCCGCCACGTCCGCCACTATATCCCGTACGGATCGCCGTCAACGGCTTCCTCGAGCCCGTCCGAAGACGCTACGGTCAACCACTACGCCCCTACCCTCGAAGCCGCCCTTGTTCGGGTACGGGACACGCCATGATGACAAGATCGTGGCGAGGACCGTCAAGACGACCGCCAACTCCGCGGTGCGGCACGCCATACTTCCCCGTGTAGCTAAACGGTGCGGCATGCCCGTAATTCACCCCCTCCTTGATCTATAAAAGGAAGGTGAACCCCCCTCGCCGCGGGGGACGGGGGAGAGCGGACATCGAATAGGGATCAACACATACACGCTCCCCAATTCTCCCACAACATCCGAATTCACTTCGATCACTCCACCGGGGACTTGGAGGCCGCGCCTCCTCTCCCGCTTTGCTTGTAGCCGCCCCACTACGGGCACCCGGTGCAAAGTAATATAGTGCCTCGAGCACGGCCCTGTCGGGACGTACGGCCCCGGCCGGAACCGGGATAAACCTCGCGCCTTTTGTTGCTTAGCACCGACCATTGAGGGATAGACCTTGGCGCTTACTACTAGTTAGTGTCGGGACTACATTCCGCATCGACAATGGTCTTCTCGGGTTGCGCCACTTACCCTTATCTCGTCGGCTACGGGTCCTCAAGTCTTACGGTCGGAGACGCGCTCGCGAGTGTGGGAGCTTCACATTGAGCGGACCCGGTGGAGATGCGGCTCGTCGTGGCCAAGGTCACGGCGGTGGTGCCATGGCGATCGAGGCATCTATGCGGGCGTCCCTCGAGGTGGCCCGCGCGTCGGTGGAGGACCGCGCCATCACCATGGAGACCGGCGCCGCGACGGCCGCCACCGAGCGGGACTCGGCGGCGTCAAAGCTTGCACTCACCGAGGTTGAAGTTGAAAGACTCCGAGCGGCCATAGCGTCGGCAGAGGAGGCGGCCGAGAGAGCCAAGTCCGTTGTGGCCACGGTAGAGGCAACCGCTCGTGACGCCGCCAAGTCCGCCGCTCGCCGGAAGGCGGCCCTCGAGACGAAGATGTCGAGCCGGAGAGTGACTTGCGCACAGCCACGATGGACTTGGCGACGACAAGCCGCCGGTTCTCTCGGGTCACAAACCGGCTACAAGTGGCAACCGAGGAAGTGTCGCGACTTCGGGACTCCAACGCCAAGTTGTTGCGGGACCTTGACGGTACGGCCGGGTGATCCCTCCGTCCTTAACTAGTTCGGCGCTTGCTCCATGTCGGAGCTTGACTCGATGTTCTTGGTTGCGGGGGTACGCCGATCCGCACGAGAATGGTGGTGCGGTGGCGACGGTCAAGCGAGGAGCAAAATGCCGCCATCCCGAAAGTCATCGAGAAGGAGGGTGCCCTTAGGCGCTTGTCGGAGGCTGCTCCCGAGAAAGTCCATGCCGAGATGGAGCGAGGCTCGGGAATCCCGGAGAGCAAGACGCGGCCGCCCGAGCCGGGCTCGCGATGCCTTGCGCAAGTCCGAGGCCATCATCGAGAAGGCGATCGGGGACGTCACCAAACTTAGGAGGGCGTTGAGCTCGGCGATCGCCGCGCTTGGCATGTCGTTTGGGCTGCGGACACACGAGATGTTGATTGAGGAGGTCGGTCGCCTCCCCGGCATGGTGCGGGAACTCGAGTTGTCGACGTCTCACCGCGCGGTGCACCGGATCCTCCCCATGATCGAGTCGCACTATCGGGGGCTGGACCGCGGCGAGTGGCGGCCGGGCCCCGAGGAATCCACGACGACCGGTGCGACGAGTTGGAACAAGACCGCACCGCCTTCGCTCGCGAGATGGCCGACGCCGCCCCGAATGACCGGGAGTTGTCTGCCACAAGATGAGCCGAGAGGCCCGGAAGTTCCGGGCGTCCAAATTAAACATGACACAAATTATCATGCTATAATAATTTGAAACAAGTTGCAGGGCTATCATGTAGCTAGACCTTTATTTTGAGTTATCTCTTGATTGCTTCCGAGCGCCCGAGGAAGACTGCAGCAACGCGCAGCCAAACTTAGGGGACAAAAACAGTCAAGCCGTGCTCCAGAGCCACAGGGGCGTGAGAGTCATAAGGCCTGGCCCCATCGATCCACTAAGTGCAACCATCCGTTCGCAGCCCCGAGAACTCGGAAAGTTCGGGAGATAGCTTAGCTAGGATTTTACTCGTGAATACATTTTTCAAACCGGAGTCTTGTCGATCACTCGAAGGCTCTTGAAAAGAGGTCGGATGAAAACCGGAGACTTAGAGAAGTACTCACAAGTCTTCGTGCCGTAGCCGTGAAGGCGTTAGCACTAGGAGCTTTGAACGAATAGCGACTCGCCATCCCGCGCAAGCCGTCATCATTACCTTTCGCGAGTTCAAGTTTCCGTTTGAAAACCTTTCGCTTGTGCGATTAGTCTCGACAAAGTTGTCGAAATTTTTTGAAAAAATTCGAGAAAATGAGGAGGCACGAGGGTGTTGTGCTTTTGGTAGCCCCCGAGCGGGAAGCGTGTTTGCCTTGGTGCAAAGACGTTGGCTGCTCAAATTGAAAGTTGTCGTAATGAAAAGAACACAGTCGGGCACAAGTTTGGAACTCAGAGACATGTGATCATAGACAAACAACATTTATTTATTGACACATAAGCACGGAACGTTTACTCAAGGGTAAAACGGGCGTAGGTGTTCGATGTTCCATGTGTTGGTGACGACCCTCCCGTCCTTGTAGCGGATTTTGTACGTTCCTAGCCTGAGCACGTTGCGGATGATGAAGGTCGCAGTTCATCCCCGAGTCCGGGGGTCTTCTCCTCCGCCAGCCCTTGTCGCATTCGCTCCGCCGGCCACGTCGCTGATGTCGCCCATGAAGCACTCTCATTTGGTCCCGTGGCTTTCGGCGCTGGAGGTGTTGGAGTAGCGGAACCGGTAGTCCGTGACATCGAGGAACCATTGGAACATCACCGGATCCGACACACCGGAGAAATCCCACTCCGCGTACCCGTGCGAGGTCGCGGGGGGGGAAGCTCGGCCGGCGGAGCCGTGATACGACTCGTCATCGGTGGCGATGAGGTTTACGGCGCCGGAAGGTGGTAGCCGGGGGAGGTTGCCGTACGCGTCCATGTCCGTGCCGGCGGACGATACGTAGGCCGCGGCGGTGTTACACATCCCGTGGGGGAACCGCGACTCGTGAGCGATGCCCCCCCTCCGCGGGCGCGGTGTTGTTTGGTCGAGGAGCGCGCCGTGTTGTGCCATGGTGCGCGTGGCTCGACGTCGTTCCGCTCGCGCCCGGCGCGAGCGCTAACCGGAACAGCGCCAAAGTCCGGGGGTGCCGAAGGGCCCGCAATGCCCGTCGGTATGAGTGTCGGGGCGACGACGGCGGGCGCGGCGGGGGTTCGGGCCCGGCCCGGCCGGCCGCCACGGATGGAGTTCGGCGCGATTGGTGACGCGCATGAGGTAACCGTTCCCCGTGGTTTGGAAGTTCGGACTCCGAAACATATCTCGAGTCCGGCCGGGAGGGGGTCCGAGCTCCCCATGGCGTACCTCTCGCCTCGGTACTCGGTGTGGATCACCATCGTGGCGGTTGTTGAGAAGCGAGATCTAAAGCGCGAGGACCCCTACCGGCGCGCCAAGCGGTCGGGGTTTGCTACCGCTGGCAGTAAATTTCTGTTGATCGTGCGTCGGGCTCGGATGGTTAGCTCGGGAGACAACAGGGTTTATACTGGTTCGGGCCTCCGAGGAGTAATACCCTACGTCTAGTGCGTGACTGCCGTGTAACTGAGCCAAGTGTGCTCATAGTAGGGTTTACAAGCTGGTCGGGAGAGGGAGTTTGTTCCCAGGTCCCGGGAGATGGTGTGCAATCCTATCTGGGTCTGACCCTTATAACGTTTGCCCTTCTCTCCCTTTTATAGTCACAAGGGGAGGGGCGCAAAGGGAAGGAAAAAAGGAGCTACGAGCCGCGACGACCGGTACGTCCCGTTGTATGTCGTCGTCCGTCGAGCCGCATTGAAGCTTGGTCTTGGTGTCTTGTTGGGGATGCCACCGCGTGGCTGGGTCGGGCTGTTCACTTCGGGACACTTGGCCTTTTCCCCGAGTAGTTTGGTATTTCCTTAGTCCGCCCGAGTACTTGCTTGTCTTGCCACGCGTGAGCCTAAGTCTAGGCCTACATGCATCGTATAGGGTGCTCGAGTGCCTCGGGCCGAGCTTT
The DNA here is from genome assembly GCA_947561735.1 of Cenchrus americanus. Taxonomy (NCBI): domain Eukaryota; kingdom Viridiplantae; phylum Streptophyta; class Magnoliopsida; order Poales; family Poaceae; genus Cenchrus; species Cenchrus americanus. The sequence goes on along the minus strand of OX387239.1, from coordinate 82,580,813 downwards.
GCGTGTGGCGAGTGGAAGTTGATGGCAATGTGATGGTTGCATGGCTAGTCGGGCTCGCACTAAGGCTCTCGCCGGGGCAGGTCGCGCATTGCCGCCACTGTCGTTCCCGTCCGACGTGGAGATTCGCCTCCCCGCACGCGTTGGTGGCCTCGCCCGAGCCGGGTGTCTGGGCCCACGCGCTAGTCGGAGCCGGACTTGTCGTGCGAGGCAGAGACTTGTCGTGTGAGACGGAGATTTGTCGGAGAGACTGCCACCGGAGTGAAGATCGGGTGCCTTGTTGGTGCAGGGTCTTGACGAAGATCTACATGCCTTCCCTAAGACGCAACGCCAGGTGGAGAGTGCTCTCCTTCTGGATGTTGTAATCAGCAAGGATGCGCCATCCTCAAGCTGCTTGCCAGCTGACAGAAGTCTTCACCTTGTAAGATGATGGTTTTGTTGTCTTTAAGTGGGACAATTTTGCCGTCAAAGGGGCCCCTGATCCGGGCCCTCGTCAGTAGCTTTCGAGCCCGAGTGGGAGTTGAGGATTCGCGCACGGGCTCAACCGGTGAGTCTTGGTGTTGGAGGCGTTTTTCAAGTTCTCGGTTGGTGCGCGCGAGTGCATCCACTGGATGTAGCTCCTTAGCTCGTGAGTGAGTTGGAGACTCACTCGCGAGCTTTTGTTTGTAATTATAGCCATTGTAGCCTTTGTGGTTTTGTCGATGTGGTTCTCGTCGTCATGGCGACGTGGGCGCGATAATAGGCGCGAGCATCTCGGCCGGCGTGACGGACGTGACAGCACCATCATGACCGTGCGTGGACTCGCGCGTCCGTACTCCACGGTGACCGAGGCATTATGCGAGTGGGAGGTCGTTTCGCCGGGGCGCGCGCGTGAGTGGGCGGGGAGTCGTGCCGACACGGCGGGCCCAACATCGAAGGTGAGGGGTCAGGCTCGTACCCTTTAAAGCCGCGCGTTGAGCGCGGGTTTGGGACTTTTCTTTCCCTTCTACTTCTTCCTTCTCCCACACTCGTCCTCCGTGCTCCGAGTTCTTTCGCGTCCACAACACCGTTGCCGCTCGCATCCGAAGCCCGTCCAAGACCTCGCCAACGAGATGTCGAATAGGACACGCTCCAACGTCTTCCGCGAGCGGCTCCTTCATCTTGTTAAGGTGGGCCACTGCCTCCCCTCACCGAGGCCATTGTGTGGATCATCACCACCGGCGAGTCCATGCCACGCCCACCCAATGGGTACGTGGTGTCGTTCGTGGCCTTCCACGAGCGTGGCCTCTCCGTCCCCGTTGGCCGGTTCATCCGAGGGGTGCTGTTCGCGTACGGGCTGCAGCTCCAGCACCTCAACCCGAACAGCGTCCAACAGATGGCCGTCTTCGAGGCAACGTGCGAGGGGTTCCTCGGCATCGGCGCGCACTGGCATCTGTTCCGGTACTTCTTCAGGTTCACCTGCCTGAGGGAGGGATCCTGTGCGGCGACGATTGGTTGCACCAACTTTCGGATGAATCAAGGCCACGACGACGACTACATCCCGGCGCCACCGACCAACTCGAACGGTGGCGGCACAAAGGATGGTTCTCCCTGCGGAACGACCCCGAGCGCGCACTTCCGGCGTACACCGGCTCCTCCATTGCGAAGTCGCGAGAGGAACCGGGCGGACGGTCCCGCCAAGACCGAGCAAGAGAAGATGCTCATGTCCCACTTTGCCGTGCCGGGACACTGCGAGACGCCGGAATCACCTTGGCGGAAGTGGTCGTGCGGTACCACACCCAAGAAGTCATGCCGCTTCGTAGGCGGCCGCCCCGTCTCTACGACATGACCGCCGAGAGATCCCCCGGGTGGGGACCGTGACCGTGCCGGAGCTCCCGTCGCCGCCCAAGGTTCGGCGCCAAGTGGCGCAGGCGATCGGGAGGTCGACCTACTCGTGGCCGCCGTCGCGGATGCTTCCCATGCTCCCCAACGCGGGGACAGAAAAACTTGTAAGTTGCTCGTCTTCTCGAGAAGTTTACACTCGACCTTCACCGTGGAATGATGTTCTTGAGGCTAAACTCGGAGCATTCTCGTCGTCGCAGTTGAACTGCACCCACCTTGTCCCGGCCAAGGCGCCTCTCCGGAGGAGGCGATCTTCAACCAGAAGAAGGTCGCGGCAGAGGAGAGGTGGGCTTCGCGCAAGGCGCAGCACAAGAAGCGCCAAATCACTAAGCGTGATCGCAACAACAACCGTATCAAACGACGGAAGGTGGGGAAGTCAGGCGTCTCCTCTAATGAGGACCCGTCGCCCGAGCCGTCTTGGAGTGGTGACATCACTAGCGCGACGATTGATTGGAGCGACATGTCGGGGTCGTCCTCATCATCCGTGCCCGTGGTGTTGAAGTGTCGTCATCGCATCGACCGCGAGGCGGCGAGGCGTGACAAGACCGTGGGCTCGAGCGCACGCCCGGCCGGCTCCCCCCCATCCGTGAGGACCAGAGGATGACCCGTTCTCGTGCGACGCCCGGTGGGACGGGCGCTCCCGAGCCACGGAGGCCCGCGCCACGTCGGGCCGATCCTCCCGAGAAGATCGGAGGAAAGGCCGTTGTCCTCCTATCAAATTTACGATGGGTCGGAGCGCCCGACCGACTCCTTGCGGAGGCGCCGGTCACGAGGGAGATTGTCGGACTTGGCATCGACGCCAATCATGCCACCGGTGGTAGAGCCTAGTGCTGCCCCGCGGCGCTTGCAGTCGCTACTCATCCGGGCGGCGGAGCCCCGGAAGTGCACGTGTCCCATGTCGCCGGCAGGGGCCAAGGTTCGAACCCGACCGTCGTAGAGGCCGAGGCTCGGCCCCGAGCGCACAAGGGAGAATGCCGCCGCCATTGACGCGGGGGGTCGAAGTGGAGCAGGCCCCGAGACGGCGGGGCCGCGGCGCGCCGTCCCCGAGCGGGGGTCGAAGCGCGCAACCCCCGAGTTGGGCTTGTCGGATCGTGCGGTGAAGAAGGCCCGTGTGCGCTCCGGAGATGTAAGTTCTCAACTTCGGTTCGTCATCGCTCTCGTTCTTTCCGACTAGTTTGCCGACACCACTTTTCTGAGCTTCTCTTAGCCATGCTGACACTGGGGTGCTCAGCTTGACACCCCTGAAGCGCCTGGCGTCGAGCATGCAGGTGATTTCGCCGGATGCTCGTTCCCGGCCTCGGGTACCGAGATGGTGCCACCGCGTGCTGAGGGGGTGCCAGCGACCGCCACCGCCGCCGAGGCTTCAATCACGCCACCCGTTGACGGATAAAAGACGTATCCCTCTACGATCCGCAAGCGTACGGACCCCACACCTTTTTCACCACGGGATTCCCAAGGTTCTTGTCAATCCGCGGAGCAAGGGGGATTACAAGCGTTCGATCAACAACGACACACTAGCTACTAAAACCCTAACTATATTATACTAGAAAACAACTAAACTACACTAGAGAGAATGATAAACGATCAAGGAAGAAGACACTCGCCCACGGGTCTACGATACTAGAGCATGCAATCGCTTAAAGACATGAAAAACCAATCTAATCTATCGGGGTTGTGACCACGGTTTCGCCCTTTCCCTCCTCTCGTACTGTCACTACGCGAAGGTATTCATGACTAGACCTTTGATGGCCACGGCATATTGAATGGATCCAAGGAAGCATTGAGGCCTATACTCCCTTTACGGCATGGTTGCAAGCCTTAAGCATTAAAGTATATTCAACACAAGATGATAGATAGATACTCCTACAAAGCGCGATTACATCTCAAGATCGATTACAACCCATGGACGAATGAGAAGATTACCCCATCAAGGTGCTGGTCATGGCACCGTTGATCATGGTTTCCCTTCCGCCGGTGTCTTCCTTCTTCTCCACGAGAGGGTGCTTCCTTCGAGGTGGTTGATCTCCCCGCCGGAGATCCTCCTCCTCTCTCTCTAGCTTGTAGATGGCCTTCTGGTGCGAATAACTCCTCCCCTGTGTTGGCGGCGCGTCAGGGGTTTTAGGGTCGAAGATCCTTCGAGGGCAAGGAAGACGGGACCGAACCGGTGCCCGAAGTGGGCTGGGCCGATCCGGACCGGGCCGGCCGGCCCAGGCCCGGTTTCGGCCCGGTTCGGTCGCCCTTTTTGCTCCGCGGGTCCTCGTGCACTTATCTACTTTGCCCCCCTCCTCTTGGATGATTTTGACGCCGTTATCCTCACGATCAAGATGGAGGCTCTCTTTGCATGAAGTTTGATCTTTTACGCTTCAATCCCCGGGGGTGTTCCTCGTAGCACTTCGGTCCTCACCACCATTGGAAGTAATTTCAGCGAGCTCATGAACACGAACAAGACTCCATGAATGCTCCTTTGAACTTATTGCGAATCCGTCCTTTATGTCCATGATTCCCTACATAAACACAACAGTTCCAAATGCATGCACAAAGATGAACTTGTTATATGATTAGTGTGCCTAGTGGCGGGTTAGTTCAATAATCAAATCCAAACCAAAGTGTAATGAACATGCTAGGTGCACCAAAATACACCGTCAACATCTCCCCCACACTTAGCTCTTGCTCGTCCTCGAGCAAGTACTCGTAAAAGAACTTCGTCCAAGGTGTGTAATCGTGTATCACTTATCCTTCTTCACAAGTTAGTCAATCCCTTCATCTTTAATACATAAACACAAAGTAATGATAATCAAACATAAACATGGGCGTTTAGAATTTTTACCACATCAAGATTTACCCCACAACTCAAACTCTTCACTCGAAGCTTTCAATTTCAGCCATACTTACTTCTTTGCTTCCATCGGAGGGTTTTTATGATTTTTAAAACAAAAATTCCTGCAACAAGTATTAGACAAAAACCTTTCTCCAAGCTTTCTCAAGTCACTCATATGAAGTGGTTATCCTAACCAAATTTTATAAAACACTCACCTCCCATTAATCTCTCATATATCATGTAAAGGTGGAGCTATAGGTAGGGCTAGCGCAATCAACTTAAGTATTGTCAAACTAAGAACTTCCTCTAATGGTTGTCTACCTTTCAAAGCCAATGATCATGAGAATTAACCATATGTAGGGATATCAAGGATGAGAAGATTTAGAATGGTGGACATGTGCAAGGGCAAAAGAAAATTGTGACCACAAGGCACCAATGATGTCCTCGTTGTCGGATTGCACATGGTTGGAAATAGAGTAAAAGTTTCGTCTCACAATAAACGTGACATCCTTCCTTACACTTTATTATTTTTCTTTTCTTTCACTCGATCCATCCCTCTCATATCTTCATTGCTAACTCATCCTTCTCTCTTTTTTTCTTTTCTTCTTTCATTCACATATGATTTTTTCTTTTTTTTCTTTCTTTTCCATACACATACTTTTTCTCTTTATTTTTCTCTCTCTTGACAACTTTTCAAAGCTTTCAATTCTCCCTTTTCTCGCATGCATACAATCTGAATTTTTTTAAATAAATCATGCTAGAGACGAGACGAAACTTTGAAAATAGGTTGTGTTCAAGGAATACGATGTTCAAAAGAGATGTATAGGGTTGGGTATGGAATCCAGTGATATACATGACTTTCGTTATGAAAGTCATGAACTGAATAAATGACGAGGCTAGCAACAAAAGATAAGCACAAGGACATGATCATTGCTTGAAATTAAAACTCACCAAGAGAGAAGGGTCCTAGCCTAACTCATCGTGCTAATCACACTTATGGTGGAGCGAAAAAAACAAACTTGGCTTTGGATAGAAATTTTTTTCATACTCTCAACTTGGAAAAAGAGATTTTGCTAACCTTTATTACAAGGGTTTTAATATAATTTTCAGAACTGAAATCCTCCAATTTTAAGCATCGAACATAGCACAACTAGCATGTGAAGCTCAAGATCGAAGTGCGGTATGGGTACTTTAAGTAGTAGCGATTCCACTAAGCACCACGGTAAACGATTTTCAAACCACATACTTGTGTTCATATATCAAGAATCGAAGATTAGACAAACAAGTAAATAAAGATAAACAATACATAAAACACAAAGATATATATAAGACTCTTTTTATTTGGTTTTCTAGACTCAACACTAATTTAAGACACTTGCAAAAATTTAAAAACGGACTCGAAAACTAAAGACTCATTAAAAACAATAAGACTCTCATACGAAGATTAAACCGAACCTAAACTTGAAGTTCAAAAGCTAAGGCTAGCGAGCTAGCTCTCCCCCACACTTAAAACATACGACGTCCTCGTCGTATCTTACAAAAATCCTAAGGGGAAAACTAGATTTAGTGGTACTTCAAGCAAGCTTTGCACCACTTGCCTCTCATGTTTCCAACCATGCCGAAAAGCTTGCGCACGTTGCGGTTAAGGAACTTGTAGTCATCTTCAACTACGCGCTCCAAGTCCTCCATACGCTGCTTCATCACTTCCATGGTTTGAAGACATTCGTCGGCCGACGCGTAGAGAGCTGCGATGGATTGACGGCAAACTCGACAAGACACCGGATGCAATCCGAAGGGGTCGTCGTCGCCATAATCTCCACCGTTGTCACCACCGTCGTCGCCACCTCCATTGTTGTCGCCTTCGCCACCGCCGTTGCCGTCGCCGTTGGGGCCTTCGGGGAATCCTTTCATAAGGATGCTCATCCCAATCATCATCATCTCTACCGGCGGCCGCCCACGAGCTCGGGCTACGATCGTCATAGTCGCTATCCCCATAATCCTTAGGCTCCGGCGACACCTCCTTGTAATCCTTGCGCTTGACGCCTTGGAGGCGTGCCGACCTTCGCACGGGTGTAGGGACCTTCTCTCCTTTGACGGGGTTGCGAGATGCAAGAGCTCCGGTCGGGACACGTCCTCCGCAACGGATACGTGCGGTCCTCTTGACGGGTAGCTTGACCTCGCATCGCATCGCCTCCTCCATCGATGGCTTCTTGGATTCTACCTTCAACCCTAAGCTTTTTGGAGGCTCAATGGTCGCTACAAGGGTGCAACACATTGCTTGAAAGGTTTGATTCTCGAGCTCCCAATTCGGCCAAATATATAGTCCCGAGGGAAAAGCTGCGGAAACCTTATTTTCCTTTTTTACACTTCCCTTAAAATTTTCCGACCAAACAAGGAAGTCGAAAAGGAGCGAGTTCGGGCGAAATTCGGGGACATCGGGCGGCGGGCCCCCCGGGCCGGTCCGCCTGGGCCGGCCGGCCCACCCCCGCCTTGGGGGCCGGGCCGGTCCCGGTTTTTTGCACACCGCCCTATTTTTTCTTCCTCATCCCATGGGAAAAAGTTGGCCCAGGTAAATCTTCGCGAAAAACTCCGGGAAAGCTAAAAGAAAAATTATTTACGAAGTTGGTGCCTTGTTTTTCGTCCTAGGCGGGACGTTCGGGCTCTTCCTTCAAGGTAAAGACGTCAACATGATGAATGGGCACGACGTCGGGTTCGTAGTAAACCTTAAGCCGCTGTCCATTCACCACAAATTGATCGCCGTTTATATCCATAATGGTTACCGCTCCGTTGGAGAACACCGAATGCACAACATAAGGTCCGTCCCACTTGCTTTGCAATTTCCCCTTTCCGAAGGTTTTAAACCTCGAATTGTAGAGGAGGACCTTATCTCCTTCTTTAAATTCTTTTTTCTTCAATCTTTTATCATACCACCTTTTGATTCTCTCCTTGTATATGCTTGCGTTTTCATAAGCTTTCAACCTCAACTCCTCTAGCTCGCTTATTTGAATTCTCCGTTTCACCACCGCGGCATCGAGATCAAGGTTCATCTCTTTAATCGCCCAATAGGCTTTATGTTCTAACTCAACCGGAAGGTGGCAAGCTTTTCCATAGACGAATTGATAAGGGGTCATACCTATCGGTGTTTTAAACGCCGTTCGATAAGCCCATAAAGCTCCGTCTAATTTCTTTGACCAATCCTTGCCTCCCTTCTCTATGGTTTTGTTAAGTATGCTTTTTAATTGCCTATTTGACGTCTCCGCTTGTCCGTTGGTTTGTGGGTGATAGGCCGTGGAGACCCTATGCTCAATTCCCAACTTGGACAAGCACTTTTTGAAGTTCTTCCGGTGAAATGAGTTCCTCCATCACTTATCAAGATTCTCGGTGTACCGAAACGGGGAAAAATCACGTTCTTGATCATAGTGATGGACTCCTCCGTGGAAGCTTTACGACATGGTATAGCCTCTACCCACTTGGATACATAATCGACCATAACAAGTATATACTCGAATCCAAACGAGTTTTTAAAAGGCCCCATGAAGTCTATGCCCCATACATCGAATATGTCGATTTGCAAGTTGTATTTCAAAGGCATATAATTTCTTTGAGAGATGTTTCCGGTTCTTTGGCATTCGGGGCATGACGCAACATATCTTTTAGTATCTTCATGCATCTCCGGCCAATAGAATCCGCTCGACCATACTTTTGCTTCGGTTCGAAAATGGCTATAGTGCCCACCGTACTCCGCCGAGTGGCACTTCCTTAGAATCTCAAGCCTCTCTTCCCTTGGCACACATCTTCTCATCACACCATCATTGCCAAGCTTGAAGAGGTATGGTGCATCCCAAAAATATTTCTTGCTTTCGAAATTATCTTCCTTAGGGTGTTTTTGTCTAGATGATCAAGAGGCATCTTTCGAATTGCTCGAATGATGTCGATCATCCAAGTATCTTTATCAAGCACTCTATAGAGGTGGTCATCTCTCATCTTATCTTCTATGGGCTCTTTATCATCTTGCCCACGATTCATCCTAGACAAATGATCGGCCACAACATTTTCCACCCCCTTCTTATCACGAATTTCAACATCAAACTCTTGGAGAAGAAGGATCCAACGAATCAAACGTGGTTTAGCTTCCTTCTTAGCCAAGAGATACTTTATAGCTGCGTGATCGGTGTAAACAATGACTTTCGAGTTCACGATGTAAGATCTGAATTTTTCGAAAGCGAATACCACCGCTAGCAATTCTTTTTCCGTAGTAGCGTAATTTAATTGTGCCCCACTAAGAGATTTGCTAGCGTAGTAAACGGCGTGAACTCGGCCTTCCTTTCTTTGTCCCAAGACCGCGCCTACGGCGTAGTCACTTGCGTCACACATGATCTCGAAAGGTTGGCTCCAATCCGGAGGTTGGATGATGGGAGCACTCACCAACGCATTTTTCAAGGTCCGGAATGCCGCTAGACACTTCTCATCAAAGTCGAAAGCCACATCCTTTTGAAGAAGGTGTGTTAAAGGCTTAGTAATCTTCGAGAAGTCCTTTATAAATCTTCTATAGAATCCGGCATGGCCTAGAAAGCTCCTCAAGGACTTAATATCCGTAGGAGGTGGGAGTTGCTCAACCGTCTCTACCTTAGCCTTGTCCACTTCAATTCCTCTCTCGGATATAACATGTCCGAGCACTATGCCTTGCTTAACCATGAAGTGGCACTTTTCCCAATTTAAAACCAAATCTACCTCCGCACACCTTGTAAGGACCTTTTCTAAGTTTGCTAAGCAATCCATGAACGTCTTCCCGTAAACGGAAAAATCATCCATAAACACTTCAACAATTTCTTCGATAAATTCCGAAAACACGGCCATCATGCAACGTTGAAAAGAGGCCGGAGCGTTGCATAAGCCGAAGGGCATCCTCCTATATGCAAACGTTCCGTAAGGACACGTAAATGTTGTCTTATGTTGATCTTCCGGGTGAATAGGAATTTGCATGAACCCCGAGTATCCGTCGAGAAAGCAGAAATAAGCGTGGTTTGCTAACCTCTCGAGCATCTCGTCTATGAACGGTAGGGGGAAGTGATCTTTCTTCGTCGCTTTGTTAAGCTTACGGTAATCAATACACATCCGCCACCCGGTCACGGTTCTTTGCGGTATCAATTCGTTCTTCTCATTCTTCACCACGGTCAAACCTCCTTTCTTCGGTACACAATGTCCGGGCTCACCCATTCGCTATGCGGAACCGGGTAGATGATTCCGGCATCAAGTAACTTGATAACCTCTTTCTTTACTACCTCTCGCATGGCATGGGTTAGCCTCCTTTGATGGTCCACTACAGGCTTACATTGGTCTTCCATTGGTATACGATGAGTACAAAAGGCTGGGCTAATACCTTTGAGATCATTAATTGAATATCCAATCACCTTCCTATGTTTTTTAATAAAATCAGCAACGCTTCATTTTCTTCGGGACTCAACTCGTCGCTCACAATGATTTGGATAAGTTTTGTCCGGGCCCAAAAATTCATATTTTAATCCCTTGGGCAAAGGTTTAAGGTCTACTTCGGGCACTTGTGGCTCCTCGGGTTTGATTTCTCCTATGTCTTCGAACTTCTCTTCCTCCACGCTACCATCATGCGGCTCTAAGCCTTTTGTTGCTTCCTCTAGTTCTTCATCTTGTTGATTACTAATTTGATTTTCCATCGCTCTTTGCAGCGGGTCTCTAAGGGTTTCAACAAAACAAAGACTATCTATCTCTTCTATTTCTTCATCTTCGGGAGGAAAAGGAGTAAGGTGTTTAGAAGCACGAAGAAAGTTATATGTGTACTTTGTTCCATTAAGGTTCATTGTTACTTTGCCTTCTCCGGCATCTAACACGGCATCAACCAACTTAAGAAAAGGCCTACCTAAGATTATATGATCAGAATTACTATGGTAAGCATCAATAACAAAGAAATCGGTTGGTATATAGTTTCTAGAGATTTTTACTTTCATGTTGCAAGCAATACCTAGAGGTTTGATAGTTCTACCATCTCCCATGATTAATTTTGTTGACGTTGGAGCTAAGTCTAGGTTGTGGTATTGAACTTTATCGTAAATTTTAGAAGATAGAACACTTACTTGGGCTCCGATGTCGCATAAAGCTTTGCATTGAACTCCGTTGATCTCGCAACTCAAGTGCGGCGTCATCTTCTCTTCTTCTTCGGATCCGATCGAATAAATTTCAGCAAGGCGAGCGTATGGTGATGCTTCGGGCTTGATCCCCATGATCCTCTTCACCTCGGCAATATGTTCCGGATCCACCACATCATCTCCAAAGAGCTTTTCAAAAATCTCACCGGTGGTTTCGAGGTCGTATGAATTTTCAGCTTTCCTCTCCGGTGGGAAATCCACTTCCAATGCTCTTGCCATTCCCTTTTGATTAGGGAATGGTCTTCTCTTGTCGAATACTTCTCCGTAATCAATAGGAACCCAATCCATTGGTTCGAACTCCCTTAGTGGCTTCGCGCTTGACATGCTTCTCTTGTTCGTCTCATTTGGTGCGGCGAAGTCGACGTTTGGTGTAGTTCTTGATTTGATGTGTTCTTGTTCAAGCTTCTCCATGATTGGCTCCTCTTTTGTGACTTCCGGGGTTGCCTCTTTAGAAAAATCAGCAAGCTTTTTCTTCCTTGAATTGAATTCCGGCTCTTCCGCAAGTCTTGTTTCCCAATCTCTCCGCATGGCAGCCGCTTTGCTAACTTTTTGTAGAAGTTGGGCGGCTTCCGTGAGTGTTTTCTCCATGAGATCCCCACCGCACACATTTCGACGTGTCGCATGCAACTAGGGGTTAGGGAAAAGAAAAATGTATGCAAGAGTACGTCACCGGTGAAGCCGAGTTTTGGTCCTTGTTCGATTAATTCATTAAACCTATCCCAGGCTTGGTCTATCCCTTCCTCTTCTCCTTGCATAAAATTGATCACTTGCCTCCTTAGATGTTGAACCTTGCTCATTGGAAAGAACTTCTTGCAAAACTTCTTTGTCAACTTGTTCCAATTGCCTTCAACTTCAAAGGACGCAACCGAGTACCATGTCTTTGCTTTGCCGGCAAGTGAGTAGGGAAAGAGATTCCATTTGAACCATTCATCGGGAACTCCTTCTTGACGCACCGTGTTGCATATTGTCGTGAAATCCCTTATGTGTCTATATGGGTTCTCCGTAACCATCCCTTCAAATGGGTTTTCCGCCACCATCTTCATGATCTTGGATTTAATTTCATACTTGGTCGCTTCGAGCTTCGAATCCGACTCTTGTACCTTTATGTCTTCACATCGAGGGCTAGCGTAATCCCTTAATGATTTCTCCGGTTCTTCCACGGGTTGATTAACGAACTCCATCTAGACAATAAGATAAAAACAAAAACAAAAAGAAACAAGTGTTTTTTCGGAAAATATATGTTAGATATAACAAATAAAAGATAAACTAAAATATAAAACTAAGTTAGATGCAAATCAAACGATGTAAACTAACTTGCTCCCCGGCAACGGCGCCGGAAAAAGGGGCTTGTTGACGGATAAAAGACGTATCCCTCTACGATCCGCAAGCGTACGGACCCCACACCTTTTTCACCACGGGCATCCCAAGGTTCTTGTCAATCCGCGGAGCAAGGGGATTACAAGCGTTCGATCAACAACGACACACTAGCTACTAAAACCCTAACTATATTATACTAGAAAACAACTAAACTACACTAGAGAGAATGATAAACGATCAAGGAAGAAGACACTCGCCCACGGGTCTACAATACTAGAGCATGCAATCGCTTAAAGACATGAAAAACCAATCTAATCTATCGGGGTTGTGACCACGGTTTCGCCCTTTCCCTCCTCTCGTCCGTCACTACGCGAAGGTATTCATGACTAGACCTTTGATGGCCACGGCGTATTGAATGGATCCAAGGAAGCATTGAGGCCTATACTCCCTTTACGGCATGGTTGCAAGCCTTAAGCATTAAAGTATATTCAACACAAGATGATAGATAGATACTCCTACAAAGCGCGATTACATCTCAAGATCGATTACAACCCATGGACGAATGAGAAGATTACCCCATCAAGGTGCTTGGTCATGGCACCGTTGATCATGGTTTCCCTTCCGCCGGTGTCTTCCTTCTTCTCCACGAGAGGGTGCTTCCTTCGAGGTGGTTGATCTCCCCGCCGGAGATCCTCCTCCTCTCTCTCTAGCTTGTAGATGGCCTTCTGGTGCGAATAACTCCTCTCTCTGTGTTGGCGGCGCGTCGGGGGTTTTAGAGTCGAAGATCCTTCGAGGGTAAGGAAGACGGGACCGAACCGGTGCCCGAAGTGGGCCGGGCCGATCCGGACCGGGCCGGCCGGCCCGAGCCCGGTTTCGGCCGGTTCGGTCGCCCTTTTTGCTCCGTGGGTCCTCGTGCACTTATCTACTTTGCCCCCTCCTCTTGGATGATTTTGACGCCGTTATCCTCGCGATCAAGATGGAGGCTCTCTTTGCATGAAGTTTGATCTTTTACGCTTCAATCCCCGGGTGTGTTCCTCGTAGCACTTCGGTCCTCACCACCATTGGAAGTAATTTCAGCGAGCTCATGGACACGAACAAGACTCCATGAATGCTCCTTTGAACTTATTGCGAATCCGTCCTTTATGTCCATGATTCCCTACATAAACACAACACTTCCAAATGCATGCACAAAGATGAACTTGTTATATGATTAGTGTGCCTAGTGGCGGGTTAGTTCAATAATCAAATCCAAACCAAAGTGTAATGAACATGCTAGGTGCACCAAAATACACCGTCAACACCACCGCCACCGGCGCGCCGCCACCGGCGTCGAGGAGGTTGGGACGATTGCCGACGTATCCGCCACTCGGGCGGTCATGGTAGCATCGGATACGGCCGGTCCCGGTGGTGAGGACGTGATGGATGAAGGCTTGGCGGCTCCCTTGTCATCGGAGAGTTGTGACGTCGTGATCCCCTTGGCGCCACGGGGCAACACGGGTGGCGGCGGCAATGAGTTCTCTCCCGGCCGTAAGGGTGCCGGGGACCTCTCCGGCGGCGAAGCTTCGGGCCCTCCCCCAAGCGCGGAGATGGCGGAGACCTCTTCGGACCAAATCACCCTCACCGCCGAGGAGGTGATGGAGCCGGCGACTTGTCGGTACATTAATTTTCCCGGTGTCGGGGTGATTGATCTTGAAGGCTCATGGTGACTTGCGAAGGTAAGGTACCGAATCCCTGTCCCTCTAAGACTGTTCGCACTCGTCGAACTTCAAATTCAACCTCTAAACGGAATATTCCTACCTGGTCATCGACATTTTGTAGTTCAATAAAAGTTTTCCCGCACCGTACCAACCTCTATATTCTAGACTCCATACCAACCACCCACCCGTAGGACCCATATGTCGACCTCTCTTTATTTAACTCTTCTCTCCCTCCTTCCCCGGTCTCTCTCTCCTCCCCATCATCGCTCCTCCGCCCAACCGCCCGAGCGCCGCCGCCCTCGCTCTCCCTCCTTGTCGGTGGCGGAAGGAGCCCCCGGAGGTCGCGCGTGCGGGTGCGGTCGCAGCGGAGCTCCCTTCGGCTCGCACGCCTCTCGCTCGACTCCTCTCCTTCCCGCAGTGGAGCACACGCGGCGTGGCCGAGTACAACCTCCTCCTCCGCACTAGATTCGGCCGTCCCCGCTCTCTCCGGCGGTGGAGCGGTGGGAAGCGAGCGACAAATCCGAGGCGAGTTCCTCGCACGGCTCCCTAAGCGTGGCCGGACGCGACTCCGACGGCGGAGGCCGTGACCGAGGTGAGGACGGGATCTCGGATGGCGGAGGAGCAGGGGATCTCCGGCCGTGGCGCCTCCTCCCTACCGTGCGGTGCGGGTCATCAACGGCGCGAGGGGGCGAGCCGGGGCGGCGCGGCGCCGGATCCGGTGGATGCACCACATGGTGGAGCTCCGCAACGGCGGGGCATGACCGGCTCCCCAACTCCGGCGGGGCGATGTTTCCTCGCCGTGGCAACGGCAACGACGAGGGGCGACGGGAGGCCGGCGGCTCGACGACGGGACGAGGGTGGTTGGGGATGGCGCGAGGGTGTGCGGGCCCCGCACGTAGCGTTCGTTCGGGACCGAAGGACCGATACGGCGAACCGGACGGGGGGGAGTGAATGGGAGCCAATAAAAATTCTTCTCGAAGGAGATGAAAACTCCAACAAGATGAACACGGCTTCCAACACACGTCTCGGACTCACTACCCAAGTTGGCCAAGCCCACGTAGCCACCGAAGTGTAACCGGACCTAGGAACCAACACACAACCTTCCGACCCGAGAAACGCGGCGGAAAAACAAAACTCGAGTCTATAGACCCACACGGACAAGCCGGTGAGCACCACCGGTCGACCGGTCCCCGCCGGTGAAACCGAGCAACTTTCACTAAGTGGCTCTACACCGGTCGGACCGGTGAGACACAGCGCGGCGACCGGTCGCAGCCTCGAAAGCCCCCAAGGCACCAAAACAAAGCCAACCGACCACCAAACCGATCCAAACTCGAAACGGCAACAACACGGGACAACAACGAACACACCAAGACGTTCACCCGAGCAAAAACCCACCGGGGCTCGCACCGGTCGGACCGGTCAAGGGCACCGGTCGGACCGGTGTAGCACGGGCGACTCGGGATGAACAAAGACCCGCGGGTCAACTCCCCCAAATCCAAAACTCGATCTCCCGAATCGCTCCACGGACTTGAACAAGACTTTGGGGATATTAGGAAAACCTCATGAGGAGTCCATAGCCAAGTTTAATCCCAAAGCAAAACTCGTCCAAAAAGGAGGAATCGAAGAAATCCCGCCAAGAGCACTTCCAACCCAAGAACTCAAGAAACCCCAAAATCGAGCACCTTTACTCACGAATTTGGGAGGGGAATCACAGCCCAAAGAACCACGAAGGGTTCCCACAAATTTCCCCCATCGGATCCCCAAGAGAAAGGTCCCGAAAACAACCCAAAGAAATCACCGAGAGAGGGCTCCGAAAATCACCACCAAGAACAACCGGGGAAAACACATCCAAACCTTGAGGAACCACGCCGAATCATCTATACATGAAACAAAGGTTCGTACAAGGTCTAGCAAGCTGCCCGATCATCCATCCCTCTCAACAAGATCTCTCCGTGAAGCTCTCTTGCTAGTCCTAAAGAAAACCTAAGGAAAATAGGTGGAAAATAGGAAAACTAATGAGCTAGGGTTCCAAGAGTTGGCTGCCATCCTCTCACCTCTTGGGTTATATGGAGGCAACCGAATGTCTAAAATGCCCTTTCCTAATAACTAGGGATACAATCCCCTCAAGGGCGGATTTGGAAGTCTTCATGTCTTCACCATCGGACGGATGCCCGACGACCGCACCCCGCGTAGCCTCGACGCAAGCCATGTGATCCCGACGTGTGTCCTCCGCTTCGAAGTCTCGGACTGCGTCGTCGCACACCGGTCGGACCCACCGGTCGGACCGGTGCCGCTGCTTTGCAGCTCCGTCTTCGGTTCTTCGGTCTTGGCTTTGTGGATCAACCAAGGAACCTAGTGGTTTTCTGGTGAACCACCAGAAACCCCGCGAACTCGGTGTAGCCTCCGCCAATCTCCACTCATGACTCGGCTCCCACGTAGTCCCGGCTCGACCATGGTTTTGAGGCTCAACCAAGAAACCGTACACGACTTCATCTTGTTGTTCATGCCACCATGCGGCCCGCACTTGACCCCCGCCGGCCACCGGGTCCCTCGAACGAAGCCTACTTGTCTTCTTCACACCCGGAGGCCTCATCGGCAACGACCTTTCGCGCTTTTTCTTCATCCGCACCAACAAGCGCAACCTCGCACCCGCAATACTTAGCCAAGAATCGAGTCCACACAACGTTGTCAATCACTCATCACACAAGGAAGCGACCATCCACCGGTCCTTGAACCACACATGGTCCTCAATCTCCCCCTTGATGAGTGCATTGACAACACCCACACGAAAGTAACAAGAGAGAAAAGAAAAAGAAAAGAAACGAACAAAAAGAAACTCCAACAAGCGATCAAAAGCCAAACAAAGGCAAAGGACAAGATCACTTGAAGAGGACAAGTCTCGGACCCCTTAGGCAAGGGCAACGGCTCGACACATCCGAGACAAAGCAAAGCTCAAGCAAAGAGCGCAAACCACCGAATCAAAGCTCGAACAACCACAAAGATCTCCCCCCGCACACATGCAAGCTCCCCCCGAACCAATGCACTTCCCCCTGGACGAAAGCATGCAAAACACCAGTTGAAAATAAGGCAGCTGCAACAACTCAGCCCTGACCGGTCAGACCGGTCAACACCACCGGTCAGACCGGTGAGCAACATGTGAACAGAACCAGCACTCACACCGGTCAGACCGGTGACCTTGACCGGTCAGACCGGTGCACAACAGAGCCCAGAAATGGCTCGAAACCACCTGGAAACCTTCTAAATGCGTCCAACAAGCCATTTCAAGCTCAAACTTCTCCCCCTTGTTGGCAATGCATGAATCAAGCCAAAAATGCAAAATTTTCAACCTAGAGCTTCTCAAATAGACAAAATTCAACAAAGAATGCTACACATGTCCAAATGAGCAAGTTAGGTACTCTACGGCTGCGTATCGATCTAAACTACTTGATCACCAAGTTTCACAACCATTGGACGAAGCTAAGATGGATTTTGGCAATTTTGCGAAAAACTTGCCTCTCATGAGTAAAGTCCTAAACATGATCAAAGCATATCAAAATGGCGAAGCCACACAAACTTCAAGCTAGGACAGCCATTCTAATCATAAGACCATCACAAACACCCACAAGCACCTCATGTCATGTCAAAGCCACCGAGCCATGTGCCTACTTCTATGTATGAGACTTCTCATTAGTAGGCATCATGCAACGGTTTAGCACCCAAAGCAAATTAAATTCAGCACATATGACATGGGAGCACATTTCCAAGCATTTTTCATTTCATTTTCAGATTTGTAAATGGTACATAAAATGTCTTTGCGACAAAAAGGAACTTATGCCCCTCCACAAGATAAAACAAGAGGGCTAAACATTCATGATGGCAAATGAGCCTTTGGCCCCATATGATCAATAAACTAGCTATCCAACCACAAATTAAGCATAGCAAAGCCACTAAAACATGTCAAGATCATATAAAGGCATTTACACATGAGAGAGCATACATGTGACATTTTCAAAAACATCGCTATCAACCATGGATTATTCATCAAGATCATCAAGAGCTAAGCCAAACTAACCATATAATACCAAACAAGCTCACAAAGACATATATCTCATTCCATGGTGAACACCGTATATGAGAGAAGCTTTTCCTAACCAATGCATATGATACAAAATGCATGCAATCTAAGATACAAGGATGCCTGTACATCATGTTACATATGCCATGCCAAATGCAAGAAATGCACAAAGGAAAGCTATACATATGCTACAAAGAGAGCTCCCACACACCCAACTCAAGAAATCAAACACACACCAAGTTCCCCCCGCAAACGAGTGAAAGTTGCTTGATCTAGGGGTTTCGTGAAAATATCGGCTAGTTGGTCATGTGTGGGTACATGGATCAAAGCTATCTTCCCTTTCTCTATGTTGTCTCTCGGAAAATGATACCTCACTTCTATGTGCTTGGTTTTGGAATGGAGCACCGGATTCATTGCAACGCTTATGGCACCGGTGCTATCACATTGAAGTGGGACATAGGTATACTCCTCACCAAAGTCACTCATGGTGTAGGTGATCCAAAGGAGCCGAGAGCAACAACTAGCAGCGGCAACATACTCGGCCTCGGTCGTGGATTGAGCAACACTCGGACCGCTTGCGGGAAGACCAAGAGACCAAAGAGGAACCCAAAAAGCGGCAAGTCCCGAAGTGGACTTCCTATCCAACCGACACCCGGCAAAATCCGCGTCTGAAAAGCCATGAAGCGCCAAAGAAGAGGACGCGGAGTACCAAAGGCCGAAGTCGGGAGTGTGACGCAAGTACCTGAAAATTCTCTTCACCGCTTGCCGATGCGAAGTCCTCGGAGACGCTTGAAAACGAGCGCACAGACACACCGAGAACTGTATGTTCGGCCTCGTCGCCGTCAAGTAGAGGAGTGACCCGATCATGCTCCGGTACTCCTTCTGGTCCACGTGTTCACCTTCCTCATCCGCATCAAGAGCTATAGTCGTACTCATCGGCATCGTCATAGCCTTGGAATCCTCCATTTTGAACTTCCGCACAACGTCCTGGGTGTACTTAGCCCGGTGCACAAATGTTCCTTCCTTTGATTGTTTGATTTGTAGCCCGACGAAGAACCGCAACTCGCCCATCATGCTCATCTCAAATTCCTTGCTCATATCATCCGCAAACCTTGCAACAAGAGGGTTAGACAATCCACCAAAGATAATATCATCCACGTACACACCGCACAATCAGGATATCTCTGCCCTACCTCAGCAAAAACAAGGTCTGATCGACCTTTCCCATCTCAAAACCTCTCTCAAACAAGAACCCCCTCAACCTACCATACCAAGCTCTAGGCGCCTGCTTCAGCCCATACAGCGCCTTCCTCAACTTGTACACCCGGTGGGGGTACTTCTCGCTACGAAACCCCGGAGGCTGCCTCACATACACTTCTTCCTCCAACACACCATTCAGAAAAGCACTCTTCACATCCATTTGGTGAAACTTGAACCCTTTAGCCACGGAAAAGGCTAGAAGGATCCTAATCGCCTCCAAACGGGCTACGGGAGCAAAGGTCTCCTCGTAGTCGATCCCCTCCTTCGATCGAATCCCCGAGCAACAAGTCTCGACTTGTTCCTCACAACCTCACCCTTCTCTCCCTCTTTGTTCTTCCACACCCACTTTGTACCAATCGGCTTACACCATGGGGGAGGGTCAACCAACTCCCACACCTGATTCCTCTCAAAGTTCTCCAACTCCTCATGCATCGAATTAACCCAATTGTGATCAGATAGTGCGTGTCCAATGTCTTTGGGCTCAAAAGTAGCAACAAACGCAGCATGAGCGAAATGGGAATTGTTTCGAACCCTCGACCGTGTAGTGCGTTCATTCATGTCACCGATGATCCTCGAAGCTGGGTGATCCATCCGTACTCACCGGGGAGGTTCTCGCCTCGATGCTATCTCCCCCTCAACATCAGCTTCTCCTCGTTCTTGATTTGTCGTCGTAGGTGTAGTAGATGGTCCATCCATCATCGTAGTCGAAGTAGTGGGTGCATGTTCCCGGGGGCACCACACCGCCATCTTCATCATCACCATGTTCATGCTCCTCCTCCGAAAGATCTCCTCGCCAAGCTCATCATCACCTACACACTCAAAGACAAGCCGACTACGTGGCTCGTCTCGTCGAAGGTTATCTCGCAAGTCTCCACGATTTGGTTAGTTTCAAGATTGAGCACACGATATGCTCTAGAGTGAGATGCATAACCAAAGAAAATGCCATCGACGGACCTAGCCTCAAACTTATCCAACTTCCTGCCTTTCTTCGAATGAAACACTTGCAACCAAAGACATGGAAGTGACCCACCTTGGGTGTGCGACCATGCATCAACTCATAGCATGTCTTCTTCTTGTGCACTGCGAGGTATATTCTCGTTCGACACATAGCACGCGGTATTCACCGCCTCGGCCCAATACCTCCTCGAGTCCTATGCTCATCAAGCATCGTCCGAGCCATCTCGCACAAGGTCCTGTTCTTCCTTTCCACAACACCATTTTGGGGAGGCGTATACGGACTCGAAAAGCGGGTGCTCAAGACCCAAGTCGTGGCAAAAGGTTTCAAAATGAGAGTTCCCGAATTCCGAGCCATTATCACTGCGGATAGCTCGTATGGCATCTCCGTGCCTCTCGTTTCTCAACCTCAAGACTAGATCTTGAACAAAACCAAACGTCTTCCCCTTATCCTCGAGAAAGAACACCCATGCATACTGAGAATAGTCGTCCACCACAACAAGGACATACCACTTCCCACCCGCAGATCGCACACGAGCTGGGCCAACAAGGTCCATATGGAGCAGCTCGCATGGACGCTCAGTCATCGCACCGGTGAGAGGCGGGTGAGAAGAGGCTACCATCTTGGCATGCCTACAAGGCACACAAACCAACTCTTTCTCAAGCCTCAACCGTGGCGAGTCCTCGGACCAAATTGAGTTTACTCAAGCGAGACAAAAGGTCAAAGCTCAAGTGACCCAACTTCCTATGCCACTTCCACAACTCACTCGAAGAACCGACCAAGAAACAACGCTCCACACCCGAAGACCGAGAAAAATCGGCACGAAACACCCGACCCTCGGGAACGACCATACGGACAAGGTCCCCTCGAGAGTCCAAAATCCAAGAACCACCTAGCCGAAACAACACCTCAAAGCCCTCATCCAACAACTAGGACACGAGAAAGCAAATTGTACCCCGGCGATTGAACAAGAGCAACACGCCTCAGAGTGATCTTGTCACTCACTTTGATCTCACCTTCGAAAGCACATGCCCACGCCCATTGTCCCCAAAAGTGATATACCTCCTTGTCACCACCGGGACGAGACTTGAGAACCACCCCCTGTCTCCGGTCATATGCCTCGAGCAACCGGAGTCAATCACCCAAATGTTCTTCAAGTCTCCCACCCGAAATTCAAAAACGAGCACGTGAGCGAACAAACGACTCAAAGACCGGGGTTAGTACCAAAAGAGTAAAACCGAGGCCGAGCCATTTGCTCGAAAGTGGGGTTAGCACCAACCAAATCATCTCTCCTACCAAAACCGCCTCCACGAACACCACCACGGTAACCACCCCGAGGGAACCACCCCCCTCTCTGCCGGAGGAGGACCAAAACCACGAAAGAGAACCCGTGGATCGTCCCTCCTCTCCTTCTCAAAGCTACGACTCCTCCCATCCCCGTAGTGAACTCGAGGGGGAGAACACCTAGCAACCTGACCACCTGCAAACTCTCCAGCCCAACCACCAGAACCACGACCTCCAGAAACAACCCTCGCACCTGTATGAGCCCGAAACCCAAAACGCCGCCTGTCCGTGCCCGCACCGGTTTGTGGGGTGCCCCACACCGTCCGACCGGTGTGACCCGGGCAGCAGCTCCTCCAACAGACCTTCCGCTCTCCCCAACCCCGAACCGTCCTCACATTCTCCTTGGCCTTGGGCATCCGCACATGAGGCTCAAGTACACCATCGAAGGGTGGTACTTGTCCTTGTTAGCCCACTCCTTTTCCATTCTCTCCTCACGCTTCCTCTTGAAGCAAAACTCCTCCTTATGGCCATCTCTCCCACAATAGCCACAATGGAACCTCACAAGCTTAGGCTTAGGCTTGGGATGTGGCTGCTCACTTGGTTTCTCTCCACTCAAATCCTCCACTGGTTTCTCACCACTAGCCTTCTCACTCTCCTTCCCAAAGAACACTTTCCCCGAAGTGCTCACAAACTTGATAGGCTTTCGGAGATCGTTTGTGGGTGTAGGAAACACAGGTGGAGCTGGGGTTGTGTCTAGTTGGTTCCTAAGATGGTTAGGTTTTGGATGGAAATCATTTTTGTGGTGGGTTTTTGGTGGCTCCGGGATATTCTCTCCACTTCCCTCACCAACCTTGTTTGCCCCAAGTCCCTCACCATCTTGCCTCTTGAAGGCCTCGATCATCATCCTCAGCTGAGGCTCATGACCCGAAAACCAACCCATCAACTTCCTCAAGTCATCATTCTCATCCTGCAAACGATCAACATAATGTGCAAGTTCCAAATTTTTCAATGCATGCATTTCACAGGTAGAGCAAGATGTAGGCATGGGTTCCTTCAATTTAGCCTCAAGAGAACTAGTGTAAGCATGCATCTCATCAATCTTAGCATGCAAAACAGGGCAAGAAGTGCAAGCACCTAGCAAAGCAGGTCTAGACTTAAGCTCAGCCACTTCAACCCTAAGCACATCTAGTTCCTCACACTTGGAGGCATGCTTCTCCTTAAACAAAGCAAGATCAGCAAGGAATATGGAGCAATCAGCACAATCATTCTCATCAGAAACAACAGGGCTAGCCTTAAGCGAATCAATCTCAAGCTTGCTATCAAGCACCTATGTCTCTAGCTCAGCCACTCTAGTCCTAGCATCCTCGAGTGAAGCCCTAAGCTCTTTCCTCATTTTCTTGGCCTCTCTAAGCATGTCATCACGGTTATCAAGCAAAGAGCTAAGCCTCTCATTCTCCTGGCGCAAGAAGGGAAGTTCATCACGCACCTCGTCGTCGGACTCAGAGTCCGAGTCGCTCTGTGTGCTCTTCTTGCTACCGGAGCTCGGCGCCATGGTGCAGAAGCCATCTCTCGCGAAGCAGCTCAGCCCGCTCGGGTTCTTGGATGACTTATTGTTCTTGCGGTGATCACCTTCATCTTCACTGCTGCTCGAGCTCGAGGTGGAGTACACGGAACTGGAGTCGACGTCGCTCGCTCCAACCATCGCTCGGGCCTTGCCTCGGCTCTCCTTCTTCCTCGATCGTCGCTCGTCCTTGTACTTGTTCTTGTGCTTGCTCTTGTGGTCGCGCCTCGACCGGTACTTGCCATCCGTCCTCGACTTGTGCTTGTAGCTGTCCTTGTTCTCGGCCTTCTCCGGGAGTCGGCGATGAAGTGTCCCCGGCTTGCCGCACTGGAAGCAAGTCCTCGTGTTCCTCCTCATGTTCACGCGGTTCTCGTGCAGCCTCTCGAACCGCCTCGTCAGGAGCGCCAGCTCGTCCTCTCCAAGCTCGTCGAACTCTTCATCTGCCATAGACATCAAGGAGGAGAAAGAGAACATCCTGGTGGATGGGTTAGAGTTAGCCTTTCCTTTGGAACCACCGGCGAGGGCAAGACTATGAGAATCGGTCGGTCCCTCGAGCTTGGCGATCATGCCCCTATCCACCTCGGCCGACTTGAGCTTCGAGAACGGCTCATTCACCGTCGAGTGTCATACTTCTCCGACTCCACAATGGCCTCGAACTTTCCGCCCCAAATCGTACGATCCAAAGAGTGTAAGAGCTTGACCGCTCTATCATGATCATCGTACGGGAGCACGTCCACATTGGCCCTCATGTTGTTCACAACCACCGTGAACCTCTGAAATAAGGCATCGATGGACTCACCGGGGAGATGAGTGAAGTTCTCGTACTCTCTCCGGTAGGTCATATACATCCGTGCCTGAACACGGGCGTTCCAACATGAGCCTCCTTCAACACCGCCCAAATCCTACAAGCCAAGTGCTCGGTGTGCACCCGATCGAACTCGGCCGACACAAAGCACGAAACAAGTAGTCGACCGCCTTATTGTTGGTGTCGAATCCGTCCCTCGACCCCGGAGCGAGGAAGTCCATTGGTGGACATAGCCTATGTCCACCGTGACATCCCAAAGAGTCCGACCCTTTCCGCAGAAACGCACCCATCCGCTTGCTCCACATCCGGTAGTTCTTGCCATCGAAGTGTGGAGGTCCCGAACCCCGTTCCCGGTACGCCATCCTTGGATCTTAGACTCGGTTAGAGTCAACAAAGACCCGAACCGGCTCGATACCACTTGAAGGACCGATACGGCGAACCGGACGGGGGGGGGAGTGAATGGGAGCCAATAAAAATTCTTCTCGAAGGAGATGGAAACTCCAACAAGATGAACACGGCTTCCAACACACGTCTCGGACTCACTACCCAAGTTGGCCAAGCCCACATAGCCACCGATGTGTCACCGGACCTAGGAACCAACACACAACCTTCCGACCCGAGAAACGCGGCGGAAAAACAAAACTCGAGTCTACGGACCCACACCGGACAAGCCGGTGAGCACCACCGGTCGACCGGTCCCCGCCGGTGAAACCGAGCAACTTTCACTAAGTGGCTCTACACCGGTCGACCGGTGAGACACACCGGTCGGACCGGTCGCGACTCGAAAGCCCCCAAGGCACCAAAACAGCCAACCGACCACCAAACCGATCCAAACTCGAAACGACGAAGCAACACGGGACAACAACGAACACACCAAGACGTTCACCCGAGCAAAAACCCACCGGGGCTTGCACCGGTCGGATCGGTCAAGGGCACCGGTCGGACCGGGTGTAGCTGGGCGCTCGGGATGAACAAGCACCCGCGGGTCAACTCCCCCAAATCCAAAACTCGATCTCCCGAATCGCTCCACGGACTTGAACAAGACTTTGGGGATATTAGGAACACCTCATGACGAGTCCATAGCCAAGTTTAATCCCGACAAAACTCGTCCAAAAAGGAGGAATCGAAGAAATCCCGCCAAGAGCACTTCCAACCCAAGAACTCAAGAAACCCCAAAATCGAGCACCTTTACTCACGAATTTGGGAGGGGAATCACGGCCCAAAGAACCACGAAGGGTTCCCACAAATTTCCCCCATCAAATCCCCAAGAGAAAAGTCCCGAAAACAACCCAAAGAAATCACCGAGAGAGGGCTCCGAAAATCACCACCAAGAACAACCGAGGGAAAACACATCCAAACCTTGAGGAACCACGCCGAATCATCCATACATGAAACAAAGGTTCGTACAAGGTCTAGAAAGCCGCCCGATCATCCATCCCTCTCAACAAGATCTCTCCGTGAAGCTCTCTTGCTAGACTAGAGAAAACCTAAGGAAAATAGGTGGAAAAATGGGAAAACTAATGAGCTAGGGTTCAAAGAGTTGGCTGCCATCCTCTCACCTCTTGGGTTATATGGAGGCAACCGAATGTCTAAAATGCCCTTTCCTAATAACTAGGGATACAAGCCCCTCAAGGGCGGATTTGGAAGTCTTCATGTCTTCACCATCGGACGGATGCCGGCGACCGCACCCCTGCGTAGCCTCGACGCAAGCCATGCGATCCCGACGCGTGTCCTCCACTTCGAAGTCTTCGGACCGCATCGTCGCACACCGGTCGGACCGGTGCTCCGCACCCGCCGAGCGGTCCCCACCGGTCGGACCGGTCGGACCCACCGGTCGGACCGGTCCGGCGCCGCTTGCGGCTCCATCTTCGGTTCTTCGTCTTGGCTTTGTGGATCAACCAAGAAACCCGGTGGTTTACGGTGAACCACCGGAAACCCCGCGAACTCGGTGTAGCCTCCGCCAATCTCCACTCATGACTCGGCTCCCACGTGGTCCCGGCTCGACCTTGGTTTTGAGGCTCAACCAAGAAACCGTCCACGACTTCATCTTGCTTGTTCATGCCACCATGCGGCCCGCACTTGACCCCCGCCGGCCACCGGGTCCCTCGAACGAAGCCTACTTGTCTTCTCCACACCCGGAGGCCTCACCGGCGATGACCTTTTGCGCTTGTTCTTCACCCGCACCAACACCGGTCAAGCCGCAACCCGCACCCGCAATACTTGGCCAAGAATCGGTCCACACAACATTGTCAATCACTCATCACACAAGGAAGCGACCATCCACCGGTCCTTGAACCACACATGGTCCTCACGGACGATGCTAGATGTGGCGTCCGACCGGAGGAACGAGAATGATTGTGTCGCTTTTACGGTCCCCCGCCGCGGGAGAATGAATGGTAAAAAGCGACGCCAGCGTCCGGTGTCTCGTCATGGTCGGTATGGCGGTCCCAAGGTGCGATACGATCTAACAAGGAGACAAGCTCTCTAACTCGACGCCAAGTTCCATAACTTCTCCTAAGGTGATCTCGGCAAAAAGGTCTCTCATCGCACCCTCATCCTCAATGTGATCTACGACCTCAATGAGAAATTCGCCGCCATCGGTCGCCATACAAGGTGGTGGCGACCCTTTCCCTCCACCATTAGGGAACCAACTTTTGGTCCCCAACATTAGTACCGATATTTTTGTACTCGGTACTAATGTAGGCATTAGTACTCGGGTGGGAACACTACAAGAAAAACACCGACTAGTGACGAAAAAAGCCGTTTCTCGTCATATACCGTGATTAATGACGCCGGTTGTTACAAAAACACGCCGTCATTAATCGAGCGTCATAAACCGCGATTAATGACAAGACCTTATTTCCCGGCGTCATGAGTTTAATGACACATGGAAAATCGTCTATACAATGCATCATAACTTCGATCATGCAACTTTGCCACGCTAGACGAGAATCCGATGTGACATGCCAATTTTGACAAAACGTATGTCACTATGTGAAAACCTCAAATAGGTCACGCAAGCATTTCTAACGGGCCCTTGACGCCCATTACATCCACCCACATCCGTAACGGTTGTTGTTTGGCGCATGTTACCTATAAGCGCGCCGAGACAACCCCGGGGTTGGCCTCCACAACGCCCGTTACCAATGTGGACTTCTGGTAACGGGCTTCTTAAACGCCCGTTACATAAATTCTTTGTAACGGATGTTAAAAGAGCCCGTTACAAATGTCAAACCTATCGGTAACGGGCTTGTAAAGTCCGTTACCGATCAATGCCCTATCAGTAACGGGCTGCTTAAGTCCGTTACTGATCGCTGCCGTATTGGTAACGGGCTATAAAGTCCGTTACCGATAAGTTCGTACTGGAGACGCATGCTTGTAGGATGCGTCTCCTTTGATTGGCACCCAGGGTCGCCTTTTTTCTCACATCGGAGACGCATGTTGTTATCTCGTCTGTGTCTTATCCTTTCGACACCACTCGCTCTCTCTCCGCGAAGGCCACTCCTATTCCGACAACAACACTCGCTCTCTCTCTCTCTCTCCTCGGAAGGTCACTTGCTCAATATGTGTGCTCGGATGTCCCCACCGGCCTATCCCGTTCGCCGCCGCCGCCGCGCGCGCTCCGAGGATTGCGCTTAATTTCTCTCCTCGAAAGCCGGCCGCAAAGCGGGCCGGCCGGCCGCGCGTGCGCGAGCGGTGAAAGGGGCCGAGCGGATGTCGACCACGCCGGCCTCTCGTGTTGTCGCCGCGGCCGCGACGCCGCTTCCGATCCTCCTCCTCGGCCACGCTCTCCTCGTAGAAACTCCTCGTCAAGGTGGAAATTAATTGGCCCCTTTTATTGAAACTCTTCACCGTACTTTTGTGTGATGAATTATACTCATTTGGCGTATGGAATGCGGATGGCGTCCGCTACTCGAGCTTGGATGTACGTACAACCCCAAGAAGATTGGGAGAATTTCTTAAGCGAGGGTCAATGGTTTTCTAAATCAAGAAGAGCCGAATATGAGAAACCGTGGTGTTCGGGCAATGCTTTGCCCTTGTACCGATTATCTCAACCAAAAGAAATTCTCACAACGAGAAATCATTTTTCATCATTTGGTCGACGTGGTTTCACAAAAAATTACACGTGTTGGAATAAACATGTTGAAGAAGGCCTTAATGAACTTGAAGCAAAGCCGCCTAAATGAAGGTGAAGTGCGACACCATGCTAACCATGATGAAGACCTTGATGACAAGTGGACTTTTTGAGGGAAATGAACCATTATTCCCACCAAATGCGTTGAGGCCTCGAGGATATCACCGATCAAGAAGTTAGGGGCTTCGATGACGGTGAGGTGTTGCAA
Organism: Cenchrus americanus; assembly: GCA_947561735.1. Classification (NCBI taxonomy): domain Eukaryota; kingdom Viridiplantae; phylum Streptophyta; class Magnoliopsida; order Poales; family Poaceae; genus Cenchrus; species Cenchrus americanus. Next base: position 82,552,662 of record OX387239.1, on the reverse strand, counting down.
CGTGTGCACAATGTTGATCAAATGTTGCGGGATATTGAGTTTCAACGAGTGTAAACACCTTCGAATTAGCGAGGCTAAAGCAGTTCATTGAAGATTCAAAGAAACCCCTCTATCCGCATTGCCGAAGTACTCTCGCCTTTCGGTGATCTAGCACTTCGCAGCTTAAGGCGGATCATGGTTGGAGCAACAAAAGTTTCAAACATTTATTGGATGTGCTTAGAGACATCCGTATGAGGCGAAGAAGATAATCCGTCCTCCGGGAATAGAGGTTGAAAAAAAATCCATGCATGGAATAACAATTGTGTATTGTTCGTGGAGATTATGCGGACCTTGACAAGTGCCCCAAGTGTGGCTATTATTGGCACAAGAGGAAAAAGGATGGCGGAGATGGTAATAATGCCGATTGTCGGGGACAGCCCCGAGGGTCCCCTAAAACAACCAGGGGAATCCCGCTTAAAACCCGCAAAGAACCAAAACGGAACACCTCTCACTTAAAGCGCACACACAAGGCACGGCCCACACCGCGATGGCCCCCACGGCCCACCGGAGTGGCCGGTCAAGGGCTCCCTCGAGCGAGCTCCGCCTCGCTCGAGGGTCCACGCCTCCCTCGAACGGGCTCTACCCCCGCTCGAGGGTCCACGCCTCCCTCGAGCGGTGCTCCGCCTCGCTCGAGGGTTCACGCCCCCTTGAGCGGGCTCCGCCTCGCTCGAGGGTTCATCTCCAACTCGCTCGAGGCCCCCTCACGAGCACGCCCGCCCCCGCACGTGGGTACGGGCATTTAATGCGCCGACACGGCGAGCCGTGCCATCATGCGCCCGGGAATCACGCCCGGTCGTTCGGCCTAACTCCCTAGGGGGGAACCTATCCCCGCCATTGTGGTGGACCGTGCGACATGGCCGGTGTCGCTCCGTGGCACCGCGCCTCCTACTCCCCGTACGGCTAACGCGCCGCGCCCTCGGAGGGGGGCCGGCCACACCCTCGAACCACTTTCTCGTGAACCTGCAGGGCCAAATCATGACGCTAGGCCGGCGGGACGCCATCCCCGCCACTGTTGGTCCTGTGCGGCCGCCCCCGTGCTCGCAGCACCACGCCGGGCACTGTTACAACCACTCCGGCGCTGTCAGGCACGCGGGGACGGGACGCCGCCACGCCTGCCACTGTATCCCGTACGGATCGCCGTCAACGGCTTCCTCGAGCCCGTCTGAGGACGCCACGGTCAACCACTACGCCCCTACCCTCGAAGCCGCCACCGCTCGGGTACGGAACACGCCATGATGACAAGATCGTGGCGAGGACCGTCAAGACAACCGCCAACTCCGCGGTGCGGCACGCCATACTTCCCCGTGTAGCTAAACAAGTGCGGCATGCCTATAATTCACCCCCTCCTTGGTCTATGAAAGGAAGGTGAACCCCCCTCGCCGCAGGGGGACGGAGGACACACAAACATCCGAAACGGCATCAAGCACACACTCCTCAATTCTCCCACAACATCCGAACTCGCTTCGATCACTCCATTTGGGACTTGGAGGCCACGCCTCCTCTCCCGTCTTGCTTGTAGCCACCCCACTACGGGCACCCCGGTGCAAAGCAATATAGTGCCCCGAGCACACCTCTCGTCGGGACGTACGGCCCCGCCGGAACCGGGATAAACCAAGTGTCTCTAGTTGCTTAGCACCAACCATCGAGGGACGGACCTTGGCGCTTACTATTAGTTAGTGTCGGGACTACATTCCGCACCGACACCGATGACGAGAACGAGCCCGGCGAGATCAGAGGCAAAAAGAATAAGCCTAACAGAGGGGCTCCTCTGAGGGTGGCATGATATTTTTGCATCATTCCTCGGCTGAGAAGATGGTTCGCAACACGAAAGGAGGCCCAACTCTTGCGTTGGCATGACGAAAGCCTAAAGGAGCTTAAGAAAGATCGAAAGTTTAGGCACCTCGCAGATGCAGCACAATAGGTAACAATAATAACCACTTTCCATGGTGTGACAAAGACGTAAGGAGCATAAGGATTGCTATGAGCACAGATGGCGTGAACCCATTTGGTAACAAGAGCTCAACACCTTGCACCTGGCCCGTCGTGCTTGTCGTTGTACAACCTTCCACCCCGGCTATGCAAGAAACGAGAAATATATGATGCCGACAATATTGGTCGCCGGGCCAAAGCAACTCCGGCGACCGTATTGATGTCTACTTGAGGCCACTAGTTGATGACTTGAAGATATTGTGGAAGCCTAGTGTGCCTGAGGTTTGGGATGAGTACAAGCGTGAGGAGTTCACAATGCATGGCATGTTGTTCACCACCATCAACGACAACCCGGCTCGGCGCAACCTCTCGGCCGCAGTAAAAGGAAAGGTGCGGCTTGCCCACAATGCTTGGAAGATATTTGCGCAATATGGCTAAGACATTCAAAGAAATACGTATTTATGGGGCACCACGTTTCCTCGGCAAGAAACATCTATACCGGGCCATGGATTGTCGGTTTAATGGGGATAAGGAGAATTGAGAGGCGCCATTGCATGTGACTGGACATCTGGTCCACTTGAAAGTCAAGGACATCAAAACTATCGAGGAGTTACCCAAACTGACTGAAAAAACCCTTGGCAAAAGAAAGAAACAAGATGATGAAGAATAAGAAGGAATGTGGAACAATAAATCAATTCTATGGGAGCTAGTGTATTGGCCGATGTTGGATGTGCATCATTCGATTGACAAGATGCACGTCAAGAAGAATGTGTGTGAAGCTACTTGTGGAACATTGCTACAACAGAAGTCCAAAGGAAAAGATCATAAAAATGCAAGGGAGGATCTTAAAGAGCTGGGCATTAGGCCGGAGCTCTATGCAGAGGAAACAGAGACGGGGACGAACCTTCCCGTTGCTGCAACCACCTTGTCAAAGGAAGAGAGAAAAGAATTTCGTAAGTTTTTGCATGATTTGAAAGTACCTTCAGGCTAGTCATCAAACTTCAAGAGGCTAGTGTCGGTGAAGGACATGAAAATAAATTCCAACTTGATGAAATCTCATGATTGCCATGTGTTGATGACAACTTTTCTTCTTGTTGCACTTAGAACTGGTTCACGACGAGGTCACGAGCTTGTGTTTATTCTCCAATGCAATAGAACAGAAGGTGATTGATGAGGAAACACTATTGGACTTAGAGGGGAGGCATTTCGAGAAACTATGCCTGCTTGAAGCTAGCTTCCCACCATCATTCTTTGATCTCATGCTGCATCTAACAACACACCTCGCGAGGGAAATCTAGTTCCTTGGCCCATCTTACGCTCATCGGATGTTTCCATAAGAGAGGTTCTATGGATTCCCGAAATCATTGGTACATAACCGGTTATTTCCGAAGGGAGCCATTGTTCGTGGCTACAAGACCATCGAAGAGTGGAGTGGGCCATGGGTTATATGGACCCACAAAACCCCATTGGTGTGCCTCGCTCATGACATGAAGGTAGGCTTTCAAGTGTTGGGACCATAGGGAAAAGGTTAGTCACTCCGGATGCAGATGCATCCGAAAAGGCTCATTTCACCGTGATACAACAGGTGCACCTAATACACCGTTTGCCAATGAGCACAAACAACAACTACGTGAAGGCAACCCTAACCGTGGTAGGGATTGGCTTGCAAAGATGCACATGCAAGGTTTCAATAGGTGGCTCGAGAGATTATGTCGAGACATGCAACAATAATGCCGTAATTACCGACGAGATAAGGAATATAGCAACGGGGCCATTGTTCATCGTTACAAGATACGAAGGAATGGATATCAATGGATACACATTCTACACCATGACCCAAGATAAAAAGAGCGTCTATCAAAATAGTGTGTGCGTGTACGGGTCGTCGTTGACGACGATCATGACGATGATGATGACACGGAGATAGAAACATATTATGGTCAAATAGAGGAGATATGGGAGCTTGATTATGTAGGATTGAAGGTGGCCATGTTTCGGTGTAGATGGGTCACCGGTGGGCTGTGAGCAATGACAAATATGGTTATGTTAGTGTTGATCTCCGGGTCTTTTGTTACAAAAACGAACCGTTTGTCTTCGCCAACGATGTTGAGCAAGTGTTCTATGTACCGACCTTGCAAAGAAGAACTGTCCGTGGTTATAAGCGAAAAAAAGGATTGTGGGGATTGAAAATGTTGTTGAGGAGGAGGAATACTACTAGTTTGACAAAATTCCATATTTTGACACTTCATACAAGCCCGGCTCTAGGGAACTAACGGAACACCATACTTGCGAAGCGACCATAGTGAAAAAACCCATATACGAAATCAAGGAAGAAAAAGCAAGCCCGATTTCGCCGAATCCTTTTTTGTAATGCCGGCAGATGTGTCTACCGGTGGAAATGGAATCCATTTGTAATATAAAGGATGCGATGTATTGGTGGAATTTCAATCCTTTTTGTAATATATGGGATGTGGTGGAATTTGAATCCTCGCTTGTAATATATTCGCGAAAGATACTATACATACTCGTTTATATTCTCGCTTCAATTTAGTAATGGGAAAGAGACGAGGGTTAACGAACCGGGTCACCTTTGTTACGGGAAAGAGACGAGGACTAACGAACCAACATCGCCTTTGTTACGGGCAAGAGACGAGGACTAACGGACCAGCGTCGCTTTTGTTATGGGCAAGAAGATATGCGAAATCACGAACCGCATTACATCAAAAGAGACACGGATTAGAGCATCTCAAAGAGTTTGCCAAATTTTACTTGGCAAATCTTGTGCTTTGCCAACTTTTAAAAAAATATGCCAAGTAAAAAAAGAGTTCATCTCCAACAATCGGCATAATTTCACTTGCCAAATCCAGATCTAGCTTACACCAGGAATCCCGAGAGAAACAAGTTGATTTTCCAAACCGTTGAGATAATCAAAAGCTTTGCAAGTGAGTAGGTAAATCATACAAAAATTGTATTGCACAGAGATAATAACAAAAGCATGTCTCTTGAGATGCAAAATCACATACACACAAATTACGGTCATCATTGATACATCGGAACAAGGTTACAATGTGGCCATATCTTCATGATGCGATATGCAAAATCACACACACAAATTATAGTCATCATTGATACATCGAACAAGGTTACAATGCGGCCATATCTTCATGACGAGATATGCAAAATCACACACACACATCGATCTTGCTTGCAGCTCGTCGATCTTGCCGCATGTGGTCATTGAACAAGCTCCATTTTTGTTGATGGCTTATAGAGCTAATTCCGGCTTGCAATGTGACCACAAAGCTTCCTAGCTTAACCTGCACTTTTGGTTTGCAAGAGAATTCCGCGAGTGGAAGGAGAAAACATAGGAAAAATAATGATCATTGGACACAGATGAAGGATTGTTCATCCTGAAAACAATGATCATTGGACACAGGATGAAATTGTTCATCCTGATGCCAGGAGGTTCTGGGCTACCTTCCCCGGACACGGCCGTGAGCAAAGGGGTATGTCACAAGGATTCTTCTCCGGCAACCGTGTTCGAGGGATGAGCAACCCAATCACCCCTATCACAAGAATTCTTCTAGCAACTGAGAGATCGAGGAGGAGGAAGAAGAGAGAAAAGCAAAAGCTTGCGCCCTACAAGATCTATTCTTTGCGCCATAGCTAGATCTAGATCTAGAGAAGAAGGAAGTAAGTGCCTCGCTTTATTGTATCAGAAGAAGGAACCATATACTAGCTAGATCTAGATCTAGAGAAGAAGGAAGCAAGTGACTCGCTTTATTGTATCAGAAGAAGGAACCATATAGCTAGATCTAGGTCTAGAGAAGAAGGAAGCAACTTGAAGTGAGGAGGACCGATAGGCGTCGATGCCTTTTATAGAAAAAACAAGGAAGGGATAAGATCAAGAGCACGAGAACGGCGGGAAGGTTCCCAAGATAGTCAATGGGGAAGCTGTTGCCGGTCAATGGCCGAGGCAGAGCTGCAGAGGTAGTGATTCCAATGTAGAATTAAATGATACGCGAGTAACCAAACATCGTCTCCATTGCATACTTAAACCGTGTTTGGAAACAAATCTCGTGTATCTTCTCCTTTCAAAACAATTAGATCCCCCGCCCCTTCATCTCTACCCGCGAAAAATAGCAACCGCCTACTCCTCATCGTCACCATTACCGACCGGGAGATGGATAGCATGCCGGGAAGAAGAACGCGGCACCGGCCCGTCATCGCCGCCGGGCCTCCCTCAAGACCCTTGCATTGAGATTGCGGCGCGTGTCGGTGCGACCTCGGAGCGGCCCTTGGCCGACCTCCTCGGCCTACGCGATGCACTTGCCCGACCATGCACCGCGTGTGCGGCCACGATGACGTTAGCCGGCGTTTGTCGATAGAGAGGATACAAGATGAGATTTCTTGGGTGTGGAACCCCACCACTTACAAAGCATTCCTTGCTATGCCGAGCGGTCTCGAGAATCCGAAGGCTTGCTTCCTCTCCGGAATCAAAGCCTTCTTCATCGAACAAAAGGGATACGATGATCTCCGCGCGCGCCGCCGAGGGTGGGCACGATGCGGCGGCCTATCTATACGCCATCTTGCTCTATAGAGACAATGGAGGTGCCACCGCCGACAACACCGCACGGGGGTACATGAGGCGGGTCGCGGGCGGCGGCGAGACGACGTCAAGATGGCCGAGCAACGAGGGGGTGTCCGCCTTTGCGTGAGAAGGCCACGCGTGCGCTCCACTACTCGGCTTGGCGCATTTGGGGTGAACCGCTGCCGCCTTCGGCACGGGTGCGCGGCGATCGGCCGTGCGCGCAGTACCGCGCGGCGGCCGCGGCGTGGAAAAAGGATGGCTTTGAATTTCTCTATTTTGTAGCGAAGATCGTAGGTCGCGCCGCAAAATGGTGAAGTTCGCACAAAGTATTGGAATAGGAAATCGGTAGTAGATTAGATTTGTATGATGCTCGAATTATCGTGTAAAATTTTGGGAGAGCAACAAATGTGACGCGGGTTATCGGCCCGGCGTCGCTAATGACTGTGGGGCCCAGTTCTATTCAAATGAAGAATAGTTCTCATTTCTCCTTTTAATCTGCAATCAAATGTTGTAACAAGTATTTCTTCGTCGTTATTAGTCCAAATTTGTTAATTTTTTTCTAAATTTTTCTCAAATCACCATCTATTCATTAATTTTATTGTTTAGTGTACATTTCATTTGTTTAGTGATGTTTATATGCCTTATTTTGTTCTTTGTAAGTACAACATACAAATAATATTTGTTTTACACAACCATTAGTGATGAAACTTTGCATTTCATAAGCTTAAGGTGAACACAAGGTTTTGTTAAGTTTTCAAATGCATATGAGTTTGAACATGTTGCAAAGTGTGGAAAACTTCAATGTTCAAGCAACATTCTTGGAAGCCATGTGAGAGATGTAGGCATTTGTACACAAGTATATTATTCCTTCATCGATACCATTTGAAATTTTGAAGACAACTTTAGGTACCCAAATTATGTTGCCAAGTCAATTTGTAGATTTTTTAGAGCAAATTTGATGTTATTAGAATTATTATTTAATTATCATGGGGTGTAAAGACAAAATATATGAAAATTTTGGGCATACAAGTATGACTGTTGATATTTTATTCAAATACTAAATGTCCAAATACGAATTGTTCGTATTTTTATGAATTTTTAGGTACCGTTTTATGGGCTCTAATAATTCGGGGAATCAAGTTTCATTCCAAAAAAAATTGTTACGCGCCCACGCGTCGCGTCGCGACCATTATAAAAAAGATAACCGTTGCTCGCCCGCCCGGACCTAACTGCCAACAAATGCAATGCAGGTTCACTAACCATCGTCGCCAATGACACAGGCCCACGCGTCAATGTCAGCGTCAGCAGGCTAACCTGCGTCGGCAATGACTACTCTAATAAGATCTAATTCATCACAATAGATCTCCAGTTCATCACAACAGAACACAATTCATCACAGCGCGGTTGGATCTACTCGTGTATATTAGATCGAGTTCATGACATACAAAATCTAACAACCAAACTAATTAACTAAGCAGTTCATGATCGACAGACAAACTAAGCAGTTCATGTCCAAGAACCTGATGAAGACACAAAAGCACACAAACATTATTGTTACTAATTGCTAGAGGATGAAGGACCGGTTAGGCGACCAAAGAGGCGGAGTGAACGGGAGCCGATAAAAATTCTTCTTCAAAGAGAGAACACGGCCTATGCCCCAAATTCACAACCACGGATTCCCACACGAGTTTGCCAAGGTAGCATAGTCACGGCGGACCTCCGACCGTCCGCGAGGCCTAGGCGGACGGCACCGGCGGACCGTCCGCGAGGCCGCGATGGACCGTCCGAAAACAAGCCCCGAACCTCCGACACCGCGCCCTCAATAACGGACCGTCCGCGATGGACCCACGGACCGTCCGCCCGTCATGGATCGTTCGGCACTCTAGTACGGACCGTCCGCGAACTCCGTGCAACAAAAATCCAACGACAAAATGGATTGAACAAAAAGCACGCAAGAACACGCGAAGAACATGACGAACCGCCGGGCCGAAAGCCACCGAGGACCAGGAGCTTCCGGTGGTCGATGGATGACCGCTCCTTAGTGACGAGTGATTGACAACGGGTGTTGGACCGACTCTTGGCTCGGTGCGCGGGTGTAGGTCGCGGCCTAGTTCGTGTTGTTGCGGGTGAAGAACGGCGCGAAAGGTCATCGGCCTTGAGAGGCCTCCGGGAGATGGAGAGACAAGTAGGCTCGGTTCGAGGGACCCGGTGGACGGCGGGACTAGGTGCGGGCCACAAGGTGGCGAGACGAGCAAGACGAAGTCGTGGACAATCGAGCCGATGCACGGTGGCGGTCGAGTCAAGAGGCTTGGCGGGAGGCGGGGCCGAGCACGCGGGGTTTGGTGGTTTGCCCACAAAACCATCGGAGGACAGTTTCTTGGTTTGGGCCTCAAAACCAAGTCCGAAGACCCAACACGACGGAGACGGGGTCCGGGCGTGTCGGGAAGCTTCGAAGCGGAGGACACACGGCGAGATCGCATGGCTTGCGTCGGGAGGACGCGGGGTGCGGCGAAGGCGTGGCCGTCCGATGGCAAGACCCACAAACATTACATAATTGCCCCTGCGTGGGTTGTATCGCCAGTAGTTGATAGTCGAGTCATTTCCCACACCGGCGGGACCCGATATATAAGGCATGAGTGTGTGTGGATGGCCCCCTCTCTCGCGACTTAGGGTTTCATTTGCCCCCTTCCATTTCTCATTTTTCCGTGACATTTTCTTCTCCATTTCTTGTCTAGGCTAGCATGAGAGCTTCATGAGAGATTTGTTGAGAGGGATGGATGCTAGGGCGGCAAGCTAGACCTTGTGAATCTTTCCTGGTTTGTATAGAAGATTCGGCGTTGTGTTTCCCGTGGTCTTTTTTGTGTTTGTTTTTGGTGCCTTTGTTCTTGGTGTGATTCCGCGGATTTGAGTGGGTTTCTCCCCGGATTTCTTTGAGGGAAACATGGATGGATGTCTTATGCATCTTTGGGGTTGATCTTGTGCCCTCAAACGCCGGGAAACCACTTCGATTCAAGGATTTTCGGTCGGAGTTCTAGTTTTTGGTGGTGCTCAAAGGATCCGCGATTCCCGGTGATTTAGGGAGTTAGGAGGCAAAATTTTTGGGGTATAGCATCCTTGTTTGACGCTTATCATGTCCCTAAACTTTTGTCTCAACAGCTTCTACCGTTTGGGAGATCCGGTGATGAGTTGGAGGAGTTGACCTTCGGGGTCGAGCTGTTTTTGCCTCTGTCCGTGAGGTGCGGACAGTCCGCGTCCGCGTGTGCCTGGCGGACAGTCCGCGGGCATAGTGTTCCTCACGTGTTCGTCGTGTTCTTGCACATCTTCATTTTCGATCCGGTCTTGGTTTAGGTTTTTGTTGCAGCCGGTTTGCGGACGGTCCGAGCTTCAGTAGCGAACGGTCCGGATCCGGTGCGGACGGTCCCTCTGGTCTTCGCGGACGGTCCGTTTTTCTCGGTCCGTTTACGGTGGTTCTATTGGCTTTAACGGACCGTCCGCGACACACGGCCGGACGGTCCGCGTGGCCCTTGCGGACCGTCCGCGTGGCCCTTGCGGACCGTCCGCGTGGCCCTTGCGGACCGTCCGCGGCACCGGGCGGACCGTCCGCGTGGTCGGTGTGGACGGTGCCGCCCCTCCCGGCCGGACGGTCCGCCGTGCCCGGCGGCTTTGTTCCTTGGTTCGATTCCTCCCTCCCTTCTTTCGTGCTTCCGCGTGTACTTCAAGGAATTGTTCCATAAGACTTGAGGTTGGTCCATAACCTCGTTGTCTTGGCGATTGGTGTGTGATTCGATCCATCGCTTGTGTGTGACCGGGATTTGTCTAGGATATAGGCCGGGTTCTTTGAGAAGAATTTTTACTGGCTCCTATTCACTCCCCTCCTCTCTAGTCGCCATTCGATCCTTCAATTGGTATCAGATCTTGGTGCCGGATTCGTGGTGACTTTGACAATTCTTGAATCCTAAGATGGCGTACGTTGAGCGGGGCGGTCCGCCGCACTTCGATGGGAAGGGTTACCACGAGTGGGCGGCCCGAATGATGATCTTTCTTCATGGCAAGTTGTTGGATTTCATTGTGCTTGACAAGACCTATGCTATTCCGGCAGAGATCCACACTCTTATGGTGACCGATGCCGGTGCTAAGGCCAAGTATGAGGCAAATGCAAAATCCGTTGATCACTTGGTCCGAAGCTTGTGTGATCCGGAGTTGGAGCGTGTTCGCCATTTGAATCTTGCCTGGCAAATTTGGGAGAAGTTGTTGGTTGCTCACAGTGGTGATAACCATGTGAAGGCTCGCCTCTTTGTTTCTTACCGGATGCAATATGAGAACTTTACTCAACTTCCCGGTGAGGACATTGATGCGATGTTTCAGAGGTTCACCGCCATCGTGAACAACATGAAGGCCAATGTTGAGGATTTCCCTTACACCAAGCATGATCAAGCTTTGAAGCTCTTGCATATCTTGGACCCAAATGTTTGGGGTGCTAAGGTTGAGGCCATCAAGGAGTCCGGCAATACTTGACTATTGAGTTGGATGATCTCTTTTCTAAGCTCAAGTCGGCTGAGGTTGACGAGAAGTTGCAATCCAAGCATGAGGGCTCGACCGATCATAGTCTTGCTCTTGTCGGGGGATCAAAGGGCAAAGCCAACACTAACCCTTCCTGTTGACGAGTTTTCCTTGACTTCTCTCATGTCCATTCCGGATGATGAGTTTGATGTGCCGAGCGAGGAGGAACCGGCCTTGCTCTCAAGGAGGTTTGATCGACTACATGAGAATCGGAGGAATGCAAGGCGGAGCTCGGGGACATGCTACAAGTGTGGCAAGAGTGGACACTTCATCGCCGAGTGCCGGAAGTGGAGGAGAACAAGTACAAGATGAGTGAGTACAAGGCTCACCCGAGGCGTGAAGACAAGTACTCCTCCAAGGGCAAGCACTACGGCAAGTCCAAGAGCAAGGACAAGGACAAGCGGCGATCGAGCAAGGGCGGCCACAAGAAGGACAAGGCAAGAGCCATGGTGGCCGGTGCAAGCAACATCGACACAAGCTCAAGCGACGCGCATTCAAGCTCAAGCGGTGAGGATGAAGACGCCGGGAGGCGCAAGGGCAAGAAGAATGCAAGCCGGAACCTCAGTGGTTTGAGCTGTGTTGCACTTGGAGCCTTTTGTGGCATGGCCCATAGCTCAAGCAGCAAGAAGAGCGAGAAGGAAGACACCGACTCCGACTTGGGGGATGAGGTAAACCATGACCCCGACTCTTTGCTTGCTGAGATCACTAGGTTGAATGGCTTGATTGACAACCGTGATAGTGTGTTGAGAGATGCTAAGAAGATGAGGAGAGATCTTAGGGCTCAACTTGAGAATGCTAGTGAGAAAGTAGGAGAGTTAGAGTCTAAATTGCTTGAATTGAAACTTGAGAATGACTCTTTGAAACTTACTCCTACCATTTCTGATGATGTTGAATGTTCTGAATGTAATGCATGGTTGAATGAGATCAAATTGCTTAATGAGAAGAATGCTTCCACTTTGGCTAAACTAGATGCTCTTAGGACTAAGTATGATGAGCTTAAGGCTAGACCCACTTTGCTTGGTGCTTGTAAATCATGTCCTACTATGCATGCTAAGCTTGTTGATGCTCGTTCTACCATTAGCACTTTGGAAGCTTCTTTGAAATCTCCCGTTGTCAATGCATGCACTAGTTGTGATGAAGTTACTTTGCGCAATCTTTAACTTACTTCCCGTTTGGATGTCATCTATGAGGAGAATGATTATTTGAGGAAGGTGTTGGGTTGGTTGTACGGGCGGGAACCTCAATTGAAAATCATGATTGAGGAGTTGAAGAGAGCGGATGGTCGTGGTTTGGCTTTTGAGAAGTTGGGTGAGAAAGTGGGACAAAACAATGGGGAGAGTGTGTATGAGAAGTGTGTTGAGTCTAACCCCGAGTTTGAGGTGATCGGAGACATCCAAGTTCCACTTCCAAAAGCACCCAAGAACTCTTTCACTCCAAAGCCCAACCACCTTTGCAATAAGTTTGACACAACCCATGATCCACCCAAATTCCCACCTAAAACAAATGACTTCCGAAACCGGTAAAGTTTGTGAGTGAGAAGGGTGTGAAACCTAGAGAGAAGCCGAGTCAAAACCAAAACCCATCCCCTTCGGTGTGAGTATTGTGGCAAGGAGAGGCATCTAGCGAGTTTTGCTATAAGAGAAAGAGGGATGAGAGGCTTTCTAGGGAGCAAGCAAACCGGGACGGGTATCGCTAGTCTCATGGTATTCCTGAGCCTAGAGTGCCACTTCCACGGGGTGTGGGAAGTGTGAGGAGTGTTGGTAGAGTTGGAGCTCGGGGTGGTAGGTTCCCATAGAGAGGTGGTGGTGAGAGGTTTGATAGGAGAGATGATGGTGTGCGTCTTTGGTGAGAGGTTTGGTCGGGCTCGTGGTGGTTTCTTTGGACGCCCCCTACTCATCCTCGATACGGGTCTAGGGGAGATTATCACGGCTTTGGGTTCTAGAGGAACTACGGACCACGGTTTCCCCCTCGTGGTGCTCGTACTCCTTCCATGGGACATAGGAAATTTGGTGGCAAGGGAATGATGTTTGCTAACCCTCTTTTGAGCGGATGGATCGACACCGGTTCAACTTTCTTTGTGCTAACCCCGAGTGTCGAGTCGGTGGCTCATTCTCGTTCTTGTTTCGACTACGGGCGGGGAGGCTTGGAGAACGTTTGGTTGATCGACTCCGGATGTTCCCGACACATGACCGGAGACAAGAAGTGGTTCTCCAGCCTCACCCCAGTGAAGGAAAAGATGTACATCACATTTGGGGACAACGAACGAGGAAGGGTGATTTCTGAGGGTGTAGTGCATGTGAGTGACAAGGTAACGTTAAAGAGCGTTGCTCTTGTGAAGTCTTTGGGTTTCAATTTGCTTTCGGTTTCTCAGTTGCTTGATGAGGGCTTTGAGGTGCATTTCAAGTCCGGTGAGTCTCGTTCTTCGGATTCTCGAGGTGATCTTGTATGTATGATCATCCCCGAGGGTCGATTTTCGTGGCCGATTTCTCTCGTTCTTTGGGTCCTGCTCGTTGTTTGATGGCCGGTCCTTCTTGTGATTTGTGGAAATGGCATAGGCGCTTGGGTCACTTGAGCTTTGATTTGGTTTCCGCTTGAGTGGTCTTGACCTTGTCCGAGGATTGCCAAAGTTGAAGTTTGAGAAGGATTTGGTCCGTGCTCCATGTAGGCATGGCAAGATGGTAGCCACTCCCCATCCACCCCCGACCGATGTCATGACCGAGCGTCCGACAGAGCTTTTTCATATGGACCTTGTTGGGCCGGCTCGAGTTCGCTCGGTGGGTGGGAAGTGGTATGTCCTTGTTGTGGTGGACGATTACTCTCGCTATGCTTGGGTGTTTTTCTTGGAGGACAAAAGTGAGACATTTGGTTTTGTTCGAGATCTGATCGTGAGGTTGAAGAACGAGAGGCATGGGAATGCCATTCGAGCTATCCGCAGTGATAATGGCTCAGAGTTCAAGAACTCTCGTTTTGATGCCTTCTGTCGTGATCTAGGTCTTGAACATCAGTATTCGACCCCTTATGTGCCCCCTCAAAATGGAGTCGTGGAAAGGAAAAATCGGACTCTTTGTGAGATGGCTAGGACGATGCTCGATGAGCACGGGACTCATAGGAGGTATTGGGCCGAGGCGGTCAATACGGCTGTCATGTCTCCAACGGGGATTTTATTGCGAGCTTTCAAGAGGAAGACCTGTTATGAGCTTATGCATGGTCGGGCACCCAAGGTGAGTCATTTCCGAGTCTTTGGCCGCAAGTGCTTTATTCTTAAGAAGGGAAAACTTGACAAGTTTGAGTCTAGGTCTAGTGATGGGATCTTCTTTGGATATGCTAACCATTCTAGAGCCTATAGAGTGCTTAATCTTGAGACTAACAAAATCATGGAGACTTGCGAGGTAACCTTCGACGAGACAATGCCATGTACCTATCTTGGTTCCGAATGTGCAAGTGATGAGGAGATGGCCGAGGATCTCTTTGAAGAGGAGAAGGATGAAGGCGGAGATGATGATGGAGAGAACCATGCGCCCGAAGCGGAGTGTGTACCCACTACTTCCCCTACGACCACTATAGAGGGTGGACCGTCTACTTTATGGACAATGACGGTGTGACAAGAGGACCGGCGAGAGAAGCTGAAGTTGAGGGGGAGGTAGTCTCGAGGCGTGAGGCTCCCCGGCGGATTCAAGAAGTGCATCCCCTATCGAAGATCATTGGGGACATCGACGAACGTACCACGCGGTCAAGGTCTAGAAATTCCTCTCATTTCGCTCATGCTGCATTTGTTGCCTCCTTTGAGCCCAAGGACATTGGACACGCTTTATCTGATGCAAACTGGGTCAATTCTATGCATGAGGAGTTGGAAAATTTTGAGAGGAACCAGGTGTGGGAGTTAGTTGAACCACCTCCAAATTGCCATCCTATAGGAACCAAATAGGTTTGGAAGAACAAAGAGGGTGAGAATGGGATGGTTGTTAGGAACAAGTCCGGACTTGTTGCTTAGGGATTTAGTTCGAAGGAGGGGATCGACTATGAGGAGACCTTTGCTCCCGTGGCCCGTCTTGAGGCAATTCGGATCCTTCTAGCCTTTTCCGTGGCTAAAGGGTTCAAGTTGTATCGGATGGATGTGAAGAGTGCTTTTTTGAATGGGGTCATAGAGGAGGAGGTGTATGTGGAGCGACCACGGGGGTTCGAGAGTGAGAAGTAGCCACACGGGGTGTACGGGTTAAAAAGGGCTCGTATGGGTTGAAACAGCGCGCCCCGGGCTTGGTATGGGAGATTGAGAGGTTTCCTGTTGAGCGAGAGGGTTCGTGATGGGTATCGTGGATAAAATTTTTTTGTTTCTCCTCAAGCATGGGAATGACTTGTTGGTTGTGCAGATATACGTGGATGATATTGTCTTTGGTGGCTCGTCACATAACCTTGTTGCCAAGTTTGCAGATGAGATGAGCAGGGAATTCGAGATGAGCATGATGGGCGAGTTGCAGTACTTTCTCGGGTTGCAGATCAAGCAAGTGAAGGACGAAACATTTGTACATCAGACCAAGTACACGAAAGACATGCTGAGGAAGTTCCAGATGCAAGATGTGAAGCCTATGTCGACACCCATGGGGAGTACGGCTACTTTGGACGCGGATGAGGACGGAGAACCGGTGGACCGGCGAGAGTACCGAGCATAATCGGCTCCCTCCTCTACCCCGACGGCGATGAGGCCAGACATACAGTTCAGTGTGTGTCTGTGCGCTCGTTTTTAGGCCTCGCCGAGGACATCACATCGACAAGGTTGTCAAGAGGATCTTCGTGTACCTACGGTATGCCCCCGGTTATGGCCTTTGGTATTCGTCCTCCTCGTCTCTTTCACTTCATGGTTTTTTCGATGCGGATTTCGTTGGTTGCCGAGTCGAGAGGAAGTCTACTTCGGCACTTGCCGTTTCTTGGGTCCTCGTTGGTTTCGTGGTCTTCCCGCAAGCGGTCTAGTATAGCTCGGTCCACCACCGAGGCGGAGTATGTTGCGGCCGCGAGTTGTTGTTCCCACTGTTGTGGATCTCATACACTTTGAGAGACTTTGGTGAGAAGTGCACCCGGATCCCACTTCTTTGTGATAGCACTAGTGCCATAAGCGTAGCAAAAAAACCGGTGCTTCATTCCGAGAACCAAACACATAGAAGTGAGGTATCATTTCTTGAGAGACAATGTGGATAAAGGGACCATTGTGTTGAGTCATGTCTCTACCCAAGATCGGCTTGCACACATCTTTACAAAGCCTTTCGACCAAGCTACATTTGTACGCTTGCGAGGGGAACTTGGGGTTTCTTGCCCTTTCTAGTTGATTCTTGGGGGATTTATTTTTGTACCATACGTATGATACCATGTTTCCTTTGATGTATATACATGCTTTGCTTGATGTATAAACCATGGTAGGATAGCCATCTTGTTATATATCATGTTGCATTTGTATCATATTGCATTTAAGGAGGATGAGCTTCTTCCATATGCCTTATCCGAGTTACCTTGGCTACTTGTGAGATATTAGTCATGTATGTGGAGAAATGGCTATGTGAGGCTATGCTCTTGAAATATTTGAGATATATGTGTTGTGAGATAGCCTTTTTGAATCAAATGCTAATCTTGATCGATTTTGATGAAATGTTCGCCACTCATGTGTAATAGTGTATCCATGTCACTTATTGGTTTAAATGTGTCTTTCATGCTTAGATTGTGCTTGGATGTCTCTTTCTTGCATTTGGGCCAAAGGCCGATATCATTGTGAATGTTTAGCCTATGTTGCATTCATGGAGGAGCATAAGCTTCTTTTTGCCGCAAAGGCACTTCATGTACCATGAAATGAATTAATTTGGAAAAGAAGTGTGTATGCATGAAAAATGCTCCATCCAACATATTTATGCTTAAAATGTCTTATCTTTCACACATGGGTGCAAAACATGTTGCATGATGTTCACCAGTGGAGAAGTCTCCCCGAAGTGGACACATGGCTCATGAGCTTTAACATGACATGCTTTGCTTTATGGGTGTTTGCAATGATCTTTTGTTAAGAATTTGATATCCTTGTATGATCTCTAGATGATATGCATGTTTTTGGCTAGAATATGACATGGATAGGCCTTTACATTTGAAGTGAGCCATCTTTTGATAAAATTGCTCAAATCTGAAAATTTTCTTTGTCACACGCCTATGTTTTCATATATTACTTGTGGCAATGCTTTGACTATACTATGATCCATATGTGTGCTCTTTGTCTCATTTCTAGCCTTTGACTCTAGATTTGTCCTATTTGAGAAGCTCATGTAGATGTTTATATGCTTTGTCGCACTTTCCTGCATTTTCACCTTGATTCATACATTGTCAACAAGGGGGAGAAGAGGTGAAGAGGTGAGCTTAATGAAAAATTTAGAAAAAATGCATCTAAAATTTGGAAGTTCGCATCCACATGTTCAGGGGGAGCTTGCATTTGTGCAGGGGGAGCTTTCTTGCTGTTTTTAGTGTGGAGTGTGTGCTTTGCTCGGCTTGTGACCTTTCTTTGCCTTTCTTTGGTTTTGGTCATGAGTTGAGCTTCTTTGTTTTTCTTTCTTCTAACTTTCTTTCTCTGAATTTCATTTCATGTTGTGTGTTGTCAATGCACTCATCAAGGGGTAGATTGAGGACCAGGAGCGTCCCAGTGGTTGATGGATGACCGCTCCTCAGTGATGAGTGATTGACAACGGGTGTTGGTCCGACTCTTGGCTCGGTGCGCGGGTGTACGTTGCGGCCTAGTTCGTTTTGTTGCGGGTGAAGAACGGGCGCGAAAGGTCTTCGCCTTGAGGGGCCTCCGGGAGATGGAGAGACAAGTAGGCTCGGTTCGAGGGACCGGTGGACGACGGGACTAGGTGCGGGCCACATGGTGGCGAGACGAGCAAGACGAAGTCGTGGATGATCGAGCCGGTGCACGGTGGCGGTCGAGTCAAGATCAAGCACAAAGATGCATGAAGCAACTATCCATGATTCCCACCAACAAATCCGAGCCCAAACACCTCAAAATCGAAGGAATAAGCCGCGCACGAAAACCCGACGAAAATAGCTTGAAAAAGACATGAAAATCCAACGAGCTACAAACCGGGAATCGACGCAACCATGAAAGCTTCCATTCACTCAGAGGTCAGATTCGTTACAAACAGAGGAAAAATCTAACCCTAGAGTGTATGGAAATGAGAAGCAGTTCGGATGGATGGTTTGCCTGGAAACCCTAGAGCTAATATATATGAGTCCCCTCCGGGACGGGCAAAAGACCACACTACCCATAGCACTTAAGTAGTGATACAACCCCTCAAGGGCAAATAGGTCATGTAGCACTCCTCTTCATCGCAAAGCCACACCGTTGCCGCGGACCGCGTCCTCCCGATGCAAGCCCCCGCGATTCCGCTACGCGACCGCCGGCATCGAAGCTTCTCGGCCCGCCCGGATCCCGTCTCCTCCCGCCGAGCCTCCGGTCTTGGTTTTGTGGCTCAACCAAGTAACCCGACGGTTTTCTGGTGAACCACTGCAAACCCCGCTGCAGATTCCGGTCGTGAGCCGCTACTCTGCACCGACTCCGGTCGACGACTTCGTCTTGCTTTTCTTACACCATGCGGCCCGCACTTGACCCCGCTGGCCACCAGGTCCCTCAAGTCAGGCCTACTTGTCTCTCCACTCCTCGGAGGCCCCGCAAGAGACCTTTCGCGCCCCCTCTTCACCCGCACCAACGCAAATCAAGCCGCAACCTGCACCTGCAATACTCGGCCAAGAGTCGGCCCACACCACGTTGTCAATCACTCATCACGGCCGGGAGCGACCGTCCACCGGTTCTCGGACGCTCCGGTCCTCAATCTCCCCCTTGATGAGTGCATTGACAACACACACAAGTAACCAATTCGAGAGAAAAGAGAAAAAGAAAAGAAAAGAAAGAAAAACTCAAGCAAGTGATCAAAAGACGAACAAAAGCCAAGAAAATATCACTTGAGTGAGAAAAATCTTGGTCCCCTAAGGCTAGGGTATTTGGAGGCTCAATGGCTGCTACAAGGGTGCAACACATTGCTTGAAGAATTTCGAGCTCCCAATTCGGCCAAATATATAGTCCTGAGAGAAAATAGGAACCTTATTTTCCTTTTTTACACTTCCCTTAAAATTTTCTGACCCGGCTCGAAGTCGAAAAGAACCGATTCGGGCGAAATTCGGGGACATCGGGCGTCGGGCCCCCCTTGGGCCGATCCGACTGGGCCGGCCGGCACCCTGCCTCGGGGGCCGGGCCGGTCCGGTTTTTTGCACACCGCCCTATTTTTTTCGTCCTCAGCCCATGGGAAAAAGTTGGCCCAGTTAATCTTCGCGAAAAACTCCAGAAAGCTAAAAGAAAAATTATTTACAGAAGTTGGTGCAACACATTTTTCGTCCTAGGCAGGACGTTCGGGCTCTTCCTCCATGGTAAAGACGTCAACATGATGAATGGGCACGACATCGGGTTCGTAGTAAACCTTAAGCCGCTGTCCATTCACCACAAATTGATCGCCGTTTATATCCATAATGGTTACCGCTCCGTTGGAGAACACCGAATGCACAACATAAGGTCCGTCCCACTTGCTTTGTAATTTTCCCCTTTCGAAGAGTTTTAAAACCTCGAATTGTAGAGGAGGACGCTATCTCATGCTAAATTCTTTTTTCTTCAATCTTTTATCATACCACCTTTTGATTCTCTCTTTGTATATGCTTGCGTTTTCATAAGCTTTCAACCTCAACTCCTCTAGCTCGCTTATTTGAATTCTCCGCTACCACCGCGGCATCGAGATCAAGGTTCATCTCTTTAATCGCCCAATAGGCTTTATGTTCTAACTCAACCGGAAGGTGGCGAGCTTTTCCATAGACGAATTGATAGGGGTCATACCTATCGGTGTTTTAAACGCCGTTCGATAAGCCCATAAAGCTCCGTCTAATTTCTTTGACCAATCCTTGCCTCCCTTCTCTATGGTCTTGTTAAGTATGCTTTTTAATTGCCTATTTGACGTCTCCGCTTGTCCGTTGGTTTGTGGGTGATAGGCCGTGGAGACCCTATGCTCAATTCCCAACTTGGACAAGCACTTTTTGAAGTTCTTCCCGGTGAAATGAGTTCCTCCATCACTTATCAAGATTCTCGGTGTACCGAAACGGGAAAAATCACGTTCTTGATCATAGTGATGGACTCCTCCGTGGAAGCTTTACGACATGGTATAGCCTCTACCCACTTGGATACGTAATCGACCATAACAAGTATATACTCGAATCCAAATGAGTTTTAAAGGCCCAATGAAGTCTATGCCCCATACATCGAATATGTCGACTTGTAAGTTGTATTTCAAAGGCATAGAATTTCTTTGAGAGATGTTTCAGTTCTTTGGCATTCGGGGCATGACGCAACATATCTTTTAGTATCTTCATGCATCTCCGGCCAATAGAATCGCTCGACCATACTTTGGCTTCGGTTCGAAAATGGCTATAGTGCCCACCGTGCTCATGCAGTGGCACTTCCTTAGAATCTCAAGCCTCTCTTCTCTTGGCACGCATCTTCTCATCACTCCATCATTGCCAAGCTTGAAGGTATGGTGCATCCCAAAAATATTTCTTACTTTCAGAGAATTATCTTCCTTTGAGTGTTTTGTCTAAATGATCGGGCATCTTTCGAATCGCTCGAATGATGTCGATCATCCAAGTATCTTTATCAAGCCTCTATGGGAGTGGTCATCTCTCATCTTGTCTTCTATGGGCTCTTTATCATCTTGCCCACGATTCATCCTAGACAAATGATCGGCCACAACATTCTCCACCCCCCTTTTTATCCACAATTTCAACATCGGAACTCTTGGAGAAGAAGGATCCAACGAATCAAACGAGTTTAGCTTCCTTCTTAGCCAAAGTCACTATAGGCAACGTGATCGGTGTAAACAATGACTTTCGAGTTCACGATGTAGGATCTGAATTTTCGAAAGCGAATACCACCGCTAGCAACTCTTTCCCGTAGTAGCGTAATTTAATTGTGCCCCACGAGGTTTTGCTGGCGTAGTAGCGAGCGTGAACTCGGCCTTCCCTTTCTTTGTCCCAAGACCGCGCCTACGGCGTAGTCACTTGCGTCACACATGATCTCGAAAGGTTGGCTCCAATCCGGAGGTTGGATGATGGGAGCACTCACCAACGCATTTTTCAAGGTCGAATGCCGCTAGGCACCTTCTCATCAGAATCAAAGCCACATCCTTTTGAAGAAGGTGTGTCAAAGGCTTAGTGATCTTCGAAGTCCTTTATAAAATCTTCTATAGAATCTAGGCATGGCCTAGAAAGCTCCTTAAGGACTTAACATCGGTAGGAGAATGGGAGTTGCTCAACCGTCTCTACCTTAGCCTTGTCCACTTCAATTCCTCTCTCGGATATAACATATCCAGAGCACTATCTGCTTAACCATGAAGTGGCACTTTTCCCAATTTAAAACCAAATCTACCTCCGCACACCTTGTAAGGACCTTTTCCTAAGTTTGCTAAGCAATCCATGAACGTCTTCTGATAAAGCGGAAAAATCATCCATAAACACTTCAACAAGTTTCTTCGATGAATTCCGAAAACACGGCCATCATGCAACGTTGAAAAGAGGCCGGAGCGGTGCATAGGCCGAAGGGCATCCTCCTATATGCAAACGTTAGTAAGGACACGTAAATGTTGTCTTATGTTGATCTTCGGGTGAATGGGAATTTGCATGAACCCAGAGTATCCATCGGAAAACAAAAATAAGCGTGGTTTGCTAACCTCTCGAGCATCTCGTCTATGAACGGTGATGATCTTTCTTCGTCGCTTTGTTAAGCTTACGGTAATCAATACACATCGCCACCCTAGGTCACGGTTCTTTGCGGTATCAATTCGTTCTTCTCATTCTTCACCACGGTCCGACCTCCTTTCTTCGGTACACAATGTACGGAGCTCATAATCGCTATGGGCAGGTAGATGATTCCGGCATCAAGTAACTTATTAACCTCTTTCTTTACTACCTCTCGCATGGCATGGGTTAGCCTCCTTTGATGGTCCACTACGGGCTTACATTGGTCTTCCATTGGTATACGATGAGTGCAAAAAGAGGGCTAATACCTTTGAGATCATTAATTGAATATCCAATCACCTTCCTATGTTCACCAGCAATCAGCAACGCTTCATTTTCTTCGGGGCTCAACTCGTCGCTCACAATATTTGGATAGGTTTTGTACGGCCCCAAAAATTCATATTTTAATCCCTTGGGCAAAGGTTAAGGTCTACTTCGGGCACTTGTGGCTCCTCGGGTTTGATTTCTCCTATGTCTTGAACTTCTCTTCCTCCACGCTACCATCATGCGGCTCTAAGCCTTTTGTTGCTTCCTCTAGTTCTTCATCTTGTTGATTACTAATTTGATTTTTTCCATCGCTCTTTACGGCGGGTCTCTAAGTTTCAACAAAACAAAGACTATCTATCTCTTCTATTTCTTCATCTTCGGGAGGAAAAGGAGTAAAGGTGTTTAGAAGCACGAAGAAAGTTATATGTGTGCCTGGTCCATTAAGGTTCATTGCCTTCTCAGGGCATCTATACATCAACCAACTTAAGAAAAGGCCTACCTAAGATTATATGATCGGAATTACCATGGTAAGCATCAATAACAAAGAAATCGGTTATAGTTTCTAGAGATTTTTACTTTCATGTTGCAAGCAATACCTAGGGTTTGATAGTTCTACCATCTCCCATAATTAATTTCGTTGATGTTGGAGCTAAGTCTAGGTTGTGGTATTGAACTTTATCTGTCATTTTGAATAGGACACTTGCTAAGGCTCCGTCTCGCATAAAGCTTTGCATTGAACTCACGATCTCGCAACTCCAAGTGCGGCGTCATCTTCTCTTCTTCTTCGGATCCGATCGAATAAATTTCAGCAAGGCGAGCGTATGGTGATGCTTCGGGCTTGATCCCATGATCCTCTTCACCTCGGCAATATGTTACGGATCCACCACATCATCTCCAAAGAGCTTTTCAAAAATCTCAGAATTGGTTGCGAGGTCGTATGAATTTTCAGCCTTCCTCTCAGGTGGGAAATCGACTTCTTTGTCTCTTGCCATTCCCTTTTGATTAGGGCTTGGTCTTCTCTTGTCGAATACTTCTCAAAAAATGTGGAACCCAATCCATTGGCTCGAACTCCCTTAGTGGCTTCGCGCTTGACATGCTTCTCTTGTTGATATATTTCGTCAGGCGAAGTCGACGTTTGGTATAGTTCTTGACTTGATGTGTTCTTGTTCAAGCTTCTCCATGATTGGCTCCTCTTTTGTGACTTCCGGGTTGCCTCTTTAGAAAAATCAGCAAGCTTTTCTTCCTTGAATTAAATTCCGGCTCTTAGCAAGTCTTGTTTCCCAATCTCTTCGCATGGCAGCCGCTTTGCTAACTTTTTGTAGAAGTTGGGCGGCTTCGTCATTCTCCATAGAATCCCCCACACTTTACATTTCGACGTGTGGCAACTAGGGGGTTAGGGAAAAGAAATGTATGCAAGTCACGGTGAAGCGCAGTTTGGTCCTTGTTCGATTAATTCATTAAACCTTTCCCCGAGGCTTGGTCTATCCCTTCCTCTTCTCCTTGCATAAAATTGATCACTTGCCTCCTTAGATGTTGAACCTTCATTGGAAAGAACTTCTCGCAAAACTTCTTTGTCAACTTGTTCCAATTGCCTTCAACTTCAAAGGACGCAACCGAATACCATGTCTTTGCTTTGCGCAGAGCAATTGGTAGGAAAAGAGATTCCATTTGAACCATTCATCGGGAACTCCTTCTTGACGCACGTGTTGCATATTGTCGTGAAATCCCTTATGTGTCTATATGGGTTCTCCTCAACCATCCCTTCAAATGGGTTTCATACCATCTTCATGATCTTGGATTTAATTTCATACTTGGTCGCTTCGAGCTTCGAATCGGAGCTCTTGTACCTTTATGTCTTCACATCGAGGGCTAGCGTAATCCCTTAATGAGTTTCTCCCGGTTCTTCCACGGGTTGATTAACGAACTCCATCTAGACAATAAGATAAAAACAAAAACAAAAAAAAAGAAACAAGTGTTTTACGATAATATATGTTAGATATAGCAAATAAAAGATAAACTAAAATATAAAACTAAGTTAGATGCAAATCAAACGATGTAAACTAACTTGCTCCCCGGCAACGGCGCCGGAAAAAGGGGCTTGTTGACGGATAAGACGTATCCTCTACGATCCCGCAAGCGTACGGACCCCACACCTTTTTCACCACGGGATTCCCAAGGTTCTTGTCAATCAGCGGAGCAAGGGGATTACAAGCGTTTGATCAACAACGACACACTAGCTACTAAAACCCTAACTACTATTATACTAGAAAAACAACTAAACTCACTAGAGAGAATGATAAACGATCAAGAGAAGACACTCGCCCACGGGTCTACGTACTAGAACATGCAATCGCTTAAAGACATGAAAAACCAATCTAATCATCGGGGTTGTGACTGGTTTCGCCCCTTTCCCTCCTCTCGGCTCTTGTCACTACGCGAAGGTATTCATGACTAGACCTTTGATGGCCACGGCGTATTGAATGGATCCAAGGAAGCATTGGAGCTCGTACTCCCTCTACGGCATGGTAGCTAACCTTTAAGCATTAAAGTATATTCAACACAAGATGATAGACGGAGATAATCGACAAAGTGCGATTACATCTCACGATCGATTACAACCCATGGACGAATGAGAAGATTACCCCATCAAGGTGCTGATCATGGCACGCGTTGATCATGGTTTCCCTTCCGCCGGTGTCTTCCTCCTTTCACGGTGCTTCCTTCGAGGTGGTTAATCTCCCGGCCGGAGATCTCCTCTCTCTCTCTAGCTTGTAGATGGCCTTACGGTGCGGAATCGCTCCTCTGTCTGTTGGCGGGCGCGTCGGGGTTTAGGGTCGAAGATCCTTCGAGGGCAAGGAAAACGGGACCGAACGGTGCCGAGTGGGCCCGGGCCGATCCGGCCGGGCCGGCGGCCGAGCCCGATTTCGGCCGGTTCGGTCGCCCTTTTTGCTTTCCGTGGGTCCTCGTGCACTTATCTACTTCGCCCCCTCCACTTGGATGATTTTGACATTATCCTCGCGATCAAGATGGAGACTCTTTGCATGAAGTTTGATCTTTTACGCTTCAATCCCGGGGGTGTTCCTCGTAGCACTTCGGTCTGGCCACCATTGGAAGTAATTTCAGCGAGCTCATGAACACGAACAAGACTCCATGAATGCTCCTTTGAACTTATTGCAAATCCGTCCTTTATGTCCATGATTTCCTACATAAACACAACACTTCCAAATGCATGCACAAAGATGAACTTGTTCTCATGATTAAATTAATTTTTGTTGGCGGGTTAGTTCAATAATCAAATCCAAACCAAAGTGTAATGAACATGCTAGGTGCACCAAAATACAGTCAACACATCCCTACGCAACCACACCTCGGTAGTGTGGTATGGTGCCTTGCAAACACCGCATGGTTGGGTTGAAGTTCTTGAGCTTTTATGCGCTGTGGTGAAAGTGTACAGCCTCTGCAGAGTGTAAAACTAATCGATTAGCCGTGCTCACGGTCAAGAGCGGCCTCGACCCTCACATGATTAAATTATGGAATTGAAATGTTTAATTGCTGTTTTATTCATTATTTATGATGCTTATATCTTATTAATTGGGTTGGTATGAACTTACACTCTTAGTAATTACGTTGCTAATAAAACTTGACCCACTAAATGCTAATGCAGAACCTTAGCCATCCACCATATGGCCTTGCATGTTATGTTGTTCTCTCTTGGCGAGTACGTCATGTGCTCACGCTTGTTTACTTTCTTGTATCTACAACACTCGTAATCTTGCTTAGACTAGGAGAACTTTGAAGACATCTCCGGTAGGATTTCCAGGTTCCTGGGTGTGTGTTGTCTTCGATCGGTACTGTGGAGGCATTTTGTCCATACTTGAGAACTCATTATTTAAGTTTCGTTTAAGACTATGGTTTGTAATAACTCTTTATTCGTGTGCTTGTTTTTGGTATTCACGATGTCTAAGCGTGTGTGATCTCGGCGCACATGGCAGTCTATGCATTCGGTTTGCCTTTAAAGCTGGGTGTGACACCTCCCTCCTCAGCTGGCAGAGGGGCTGCGGTTTCGTCTGTTGCTTATCCCTCATGTGCCATCTGCTACTTAGGCATAGTTTTCACAGGACCCTCTACGGTATCGGCAGCTCTATTTCTTGGAGAGGCTCTTTGCTTAGGAGGTGTTTACTGAGCTCCTCCTTCGGTTGTTGTCGACGCTCTGTTGCGTATTAGTTTTGCGTCTGCTTCTTTGCTATTGTTGAGCCTTCTCTTGCGAACGCGAGAACACGTGATGTTGTACCCACACTCTGTTGATGCTTCAGGGTTGGGGGATGTCCCATCATGGGTGGTATAATGATCATGTCGTTTAGCCATTGGATCCTTTGAACGAGAGCCTCATTGCAGTTGCTACGTCACCCCCATCAATTGGTACGAGTAGAGGGTATTGACTCGTATTGGACCACAACATACCCATCTGCACGGTACTAAATGGCAAGCCTTTTGAAATGGAAAGACTTTTGCTAGTGCGAGCTCCCGGTGCCATCCAAAGGGAAGTGCCGTGGTTGGCTATGTCGACTTATCTATTGTGTCAGCATAGGTGATGGAGCAATCCTTTGTGCACTTCATTCGCTTCGTCACCATTGACATCCCAATGATCTTGCTCTCTTGCCATCTTCCTCTTGTCATGCGCATGTTCTTCCTCGTGGTCATGCCCATCTTCTTCCTCAATGCCATCCATATCTTCTTCCTCGCTGCTACGACGGGCGGTAATTGGGAAGGAAGAAGTGCACTTTTCGGTATGTTGATGCCTGATAGTCTTAGATCATGGACAATTGATTTAAATGTTTTGTCCATCACATCATGAGCATCAGACCTCTTGTTCCTCTTCTTCTGTACATTCAGTAATTCTTCACCAAACCCTTTACCCTAGCCAAGTGACCCGGAAACCTCGATGCTCTGAGTCTCAATCTTTGCGGTGGGGATATCATCCTCCTAACCCTAAGAAGAACCATCGCTACCTTTGAAATTTTGCAAGTGTTTTCACCTATACGCACCGCCACCACGCGGGGTTGCGGAATGTTATGCCCACGCATCCTTCATAGTATTCTTCTTCTACCCTACCCTTGCCGCATATAAGGTCTCGAACATCCGAAATTGGTCCCAAGGGTTCTATCTTCCTTACACGGCCTGGCTTTGCATCCTCCTCCTTCCACTCTTTCCTTTTACCACAATAACCTTTACTTTGTCTTGTGTGGCTTATTATGCAATGCTCTCTTTTGTTTAATCTCTCCTAGCTCAATTGCTCAAATGAAGGATAATTGGTTTCTGCACAAACATGTCCTAGTCTTGTTGTTGCAAAAAGGCATGCTTCCTAAAGGGAGTCTCCACTTCACTCATATTTTCTTAAATGTGCCTTGAACCGCCGTTGCAAGGTTCCAATACGTGATATAGGCGCAATAGCGCAGCCTTGCAACAGTTCTTCAGTTAGTGGGTAATCTAGCTTTTCCTCTAAAGCTTGTGAGCATGAGATGGTCCTTCTCAATTGGTGAGAGATCATCAAGCTTGCCTTGTTGATTGACACCCTGTCCAGAAACATTGAGACCACAAACCAATACAAATCTATCCCTCGCGGCATGCAGGGTAGGCCAAAAATTGGCATCATGTCAGTTGTAGTCAACGTCTTTTTGGCCATTTGGTTTGTGTCCTTGACTGACGAGATCGAGTACAACTCGTAGAAGTGCAGTGGCGACCTGTGAAGAAGGTTCAACGACGATGAGGCGTGATGATGCACTAGAGGTAGAGGAGTTTGTTGTTGTGGGAGACTACATATATGATATGTCGAGGTTTGTTAGTAGAGCAACACTAAGCAAGACTAAAAATCTAAACAAAATTCTTATTAGATAAATTTGTTTTCTCTTACGAATTAAATAGTGATACAATCGTAAATAAAATCGGCATAGACATACAGAGTTAAATTTTACTTAATTAGCATACATGGATAGGTGCTAACCATTTTGGCAGGGGATACAACAATATGCTTATATATCAAAGCGAGTATAAATTCCCTTCATGCTTCCTTTGTCAACTTGAGCGAGCGATGGATTGTGTGTTCCTTGTGTACATGCAACAAGAGGATAAAGCAGCCCAGTCATGACATTATACATGACAGTAGTGAAACAACACTCACAACACATCATGACACCAACAATAACAATATATATGATAGTAGTGAGACAATTAACACTCACAACAAAGCATAAAGCAGTCTAGTTATCACTACATTATAAACCACTGTGATGCAATTCCCACTGACATTATGTGGCCATCAGAATTAAAGTATGCTAATAGGTCCAAAGCATAATTTTCAGCTTTTAGTACATTCAAAGCATAGCGAGAATTAAAGTATCACTAACATCATGCTTTTCATGAATTTACGGTGCAAAGTATAGCACAAAAACATGATAATGAATTTCAACATTTCATATAACTTCCTCACAGCAAGCAACAATTTATTCAAAACAGACTTGGAGCAACAAAATCCATGCATCAAATCCACAGTCAATCAATATGAACTATTAAGGCATGTCTCCCTATCTACCTTGACATGAATATATAGCACATTGGGTGGACTACATTATAAACCACTGCAATGCAATTCCCAATGACATTATGTGGCCATCGGAAATTAAAATAACTACTTGAGTCCAAAGCATAAATGCTCGATACAGAGCATAAACGGAGAATCCAAAGTATATGCTAAAAGGTCCAAAGCATAACTATCAATACGAGCACATTAAAGCATACTTGAGAATTAAAGTATGCTAACAGTCCCAAGCATAACTATCGAACTAATACATTCAAAAGCATAGCGAAATTAAAGTATGCTAACATCCTCGATGCTTTTCATGAATTTACGTTGCATTGTAGCACCCGGAACATGAAAATGAATTTCAACGAGTTCATATAACTACATACATTGTAATAATTTATTCAAAACGAGACTTGGAGCAACAACATCACATCCATCAAATCCACGATCCAATAAATATGAACTATGAGGCATGAACTCCTAATTAATCCACATTAACATGAATATATATGATTTTGGTGTCAGGTGAAAGAGAGGGTGTTGGGGGTTCAAGCGGGACTAACCTATGTCTAGAATGAAGTAGTTGTTCTCATCATGGTCGGAGGAGCCGGATCCACGTCGGCTCATGGCACGAGCGTAGGCTCATCGTCGTGGCCGGGAACGACGTCGGCCAATTCCCGTCAACCATCTTTAAGGTTGGCTAGAACATACGTCAGCACGCCGACAGCTTCGCGTCCTCGTCACCGTCGTCACATGGGGAGTGGTGGATCTAGAGAAGAGCAGGGCTGCGGCAGGGAGAGAGCGGCGAAGGCAAGCGGGGCGAGTGGCGGCGGCGGTGGGGACAATGCGCGTGTTGTGGATGCGGCTCTGGCGAGGCCGAATATGAACGGCGCGCGAGCATTGTTTAATGAAACTCTTGGCGTGCCCCTTGTGCAGCAGTGGAAATTCATAGACACTATAGTAAATATAGTTCGGAAATTTTAGAAACGGCAGGTACCACGGTTGCTGCTAACACTTACGAATGGGCCGGTGTCATGGCGGCAGTGGTTAGTGAACACCCTCCGCTGTTGGGAGTTGGGTCGAACGTGCGAGCGGGCCTTGATTATCTTTTATTTTGAACATGACGACGGCCCGACGCGTGGGCCGGCCACTATTTCTTCGAATGAAACATGCTTCTCTAAAATATTAGAGATCATAAAACAACACTGAAAAATCATAAAAATACGAACAAATCGTATTTGGACATTTGTATTTGAATAAAATATCAACAATCACACTTGTGTACTTGTTCTTATCCATTTTACATCCATGTTAATGATGTAATAATTCTACTAACATCAAGTGTGCTCTAAAAAATCTAAAATTGACTTGCCAACATAAATTTGGTACCTAGACTTGTCTTCAAAATTTCAAATGGCTTCGGTGAAGGAATTATGTACTTGTGTACAAATATCTACATCTCTCACATAGTTTCCTAGAATGTTCCTTGAACATTGAAGTTTTCCACACTTTTGCAACAAGTTCGAGGGCGAGTATGCATTTTAAAACTTAACAAAACCTTGTGTTCACCTTAACCTTACGAAATGTAAAGTTCCATCACTAATGGACGTTTATTATTAAAACAAATATTATTTGTATGTTGTACTTACAAAGAACAAAATAAGGCATATAAACATCACTCAACAAATGGAATGTACACTAAGCAATGAAATTAATGAATAGATGGTGATTTTAGACAAAATTAGAAAAAATATCAAATTTAGACTAATAACGACAAAGAAATACTTGTTACAACATTTGATTGCAGATTAAAACGAGAAATGGGAACTGTTCTTCATTTGAATAGAACTAGGCTCCACAGTCATTTGAATAGAACGAAAGGAGGAAGAGAAATTTTCGCCGCCGGCTAGCTTCCCTCGTGCACATGGCGGTTTGACACCCAAGAGGGCATCCTGGACTCGTCGGCGGCAATTGAGACCACCGCAACCTTCGATTTGACTCACAAACGTGACAAATCAAATATTATCTATCAAAAACTGATTAAAAACCGGCATCCTGATAAAATCAAATCCAAGTTTAGTAATATCTAATAATTTACATTCAAGATAGATAATGTTCATTGATGCTTGCGCCTACATCCCGATGTTCATCCTGCTGAAGGCGTACTCCACGGTGGGGCGGAAGCTACGCATCCGAATTCAATTCATGATGAATGCGACACTCGACATGTAGGGATTACGGAGCGGAAAACATGGAGATGTCTCAGACATTGCTTTGTCATCAAGCCGATACCACCACGCAATGTTGTCGAGATCACGCGGCGAAGGGCCGCACTGCCGCGCGGGTTGGGGTTCTTCCGCGGCACGTCAGAGGCGGCTGGTCCGCGCTGATTTCTTGGAGCGAGTGCCATGGCCCGAGTGCAACGGGTTGCAACGGTACTTGACATCGCTAAGAGTAGCCCAATAGCTGAGTCCTTCGCTTAGCGGCATCTCCGATGACCCCGAGCCTTATCGGGGTTCCGCGCCTCATCAACCTCTCCATCCCCTCAAAGCACAATGCCTCTGGATGATTGGCGTAGACGCGCTGGCCACGACCCACGATGTAGCGATTCCTTGCACGCATCACGAAGATCACGCATTGACATGTGCGATAGTAGCTCATCGGAGTTGCGAATTTCTCGGAAGGAGAGTTTGTAGATTTTGTGCGAAGGTTAGGAAAATGGAAAACGGGCACATCCTTGATGGGGTGGATGATGATCTTGGTGAGAAGTTCATGCAGTAGTAGTAGCATTAGCACATCGCGGGCATCATCAAGGAGAAGGGGAAGAAATAGCACAGCGATGGGGTTTGGAATTTGAATGGCGACGAGGGTTGAAGTTGGTGACGACGAGGAATAAAGTTGGCAAGGAGGATTGAAGTTGAAGAGGGATGAAGTGGCGATGAGGATTGAAGTTGAAGGAGCGTGAGGGTTGAAGGTTGAAGATGGCCTCGACCATGTCGTAATAAAACAATAATTGGAAATTGAAAAGGCGCCTCGGGTTAATTTCTTGCCGTTGACAAGTAGACCCAACATCATTCACCCCCACCTCTTCTCCTTCCCACGTAATTGAAAGGAAGCGGAGCCGTGCGCAATCGAGTGGCACGTACTAGCGATAATGGAGTAGTGAATTCAGGGCGAGAGGGCGCGTTCCCCGCGTCACTGTCAATATAACTCCCTCGCCCAGTCACCCTCCCCTGCTCTCCCTTGCTTCTTCCATAAGCTTATCATCTTTTTCTTCACTTCTTCTTCCTCCTCGCGATTCACCACTACAAATCTTCGATCCCATGAGAGAAGGAGAAGATGGCGTCGAGCCCACGCGCCAGGTCGAAGTGGGGACGAAGGGAGGACGATGACGATGAAAGCCGCCATCGGAGGAAGTTGGAGAAGGGGAAGGAGCGGCGGCCATGGACGCGGAACGGAACCGCTCTTCGATGACACTAAGTTCGCCGTCAAGGTTGCTGGACGCCTTAGAAAAGCTTGGAAGATCTTCAGAGTGGAGCCTTCGACATCAAGGTGCATCATGATGTGTACAAGGACCCTAGCGTGAAGGGTCTACCTTCGGGATCCACGGGTTGGTGAGCGAGAACCTCCCCGTGGTTAAAGCGAGGGGCTACCGTCGCCACCTTCTTCGACTACGGCGGCTCAGAACGGCGGCGACGGCAACCACGATGACGACGGCAACCACGCGGTGACGACGGCGCCACGGCGAGGGGAACGACGGTGGGACTCGAACTAATTAGTAGATTCCTCTACCAATTAGTAACAATAATGTGTGTGTGCTTATGTGTCATCGTAAGGTTCTTGGACATAGACGCTTAGTTTGTGTGATCATGGTATGAACTGGTAGTTTGGTTGTTAGATTTTGTATATCATGAACTCGATCTAATATACGCAAGTAGATCCAACGCGTTGTGATGAGCTTGTGTTGTTGTGATGGGCGGAAGTCTGTTGTAATGAATTAGATCTTAGAGACAATGGATAGTCATTGCCGACGCGGGTCGCCCTTGCGCGCGGCAACGATGCGTGGGCCGGTGTCATCGGCGATGATGGTTAGTGAACCCATATCGCATTTGTTGGCGGTTAGGTCGGGCGGGCGGGCTTAGCAGTTATCTTTTATATTAGCTGTGACGGCCCCGGCCGTGGGCCCGTCGCTATAGGAATGAAACTTGCTTCCCCGAATTATTAGAGCCCATGAAACAACACCTAAAAATGATAAAAAACGAACAATTCGTATTTGGACATTCAATATTTGAATACATATCAACAAATACACTTGTGTGCCCAAAATTCATATATTTCGGTTTTACACCCCATGGTAATTATATAATAACTCCAATAACATCAAATTTGCTCCAAAAAATACAAAAATTGACTTGGCCACATAATTTGGGTACATAAACTTGTTTTCAAAATTTCAAATGGTATCGATGAAGGAATAATATACTTGTGTACAAATGTCTACATCTCTCACATAGTTTCCTAGAATGTTTGCTCGAACATTGAAGTTTTCCACACTTTGCAATATGTTCGAACTCATATGCATTTGAAAACTTAACAAAACCTTGTGTTCACCTTAAGCTTACGAAATGTAAAGTTCCATCACTAATGGTTGTGTAAAACAAATATTATTTGTATGTTGTACTTACAAAGAACAAAATAAGGCATATAAACATCACTCAACAAATGGAATGTACACTAAACAATGAAATTAATGAATAGATGGTGATTTTAGGAAAATTTAGAAAAAAATATCAAATTTGGACTAATAACAACAAAGAAATACTTGTTACAACATTTGATTGCGTATTAAAAGGAGAAATGGGAACTTTTCTTCATTTGAATAGAACTAGCTCCCACAACCATTTGAATAGAACAAAGGAGAAAGCAAAGGGCACCGCCGCCCGACCGCCGCCGCCGCCGTGCCCGCTTCGGCGGTTTTGACACCCAAGAGGGCATCCGTGCATCCTCAGCCTCGTCGGCGGCAAATGAGACCACCGCAACCTTCGATTTGACTCACAAACGTGACAAACAAAATATTATTTATCAAAAACCGATTAAAAACCGGCATCCCGATAAAATCAAATCCGTTTTTAATAATATCTAATAATTTACATTCAAGATAGATAATGTTCATGTGATGCTTGCGCCTACATCTCGATGTTCATCCCGCCGACGGCATACTCCACGGCGGGGCGGAAGCTACGCGTCCAAAGGTCGAACTCATGACGGATGCAACACTCGGCCGCAAAGAGGGATGATCTCTTTGGTATCCGGCCCGTAGCACCTACATCCCGCTTCCAAAATGCGGATGTGGGGATTTCGGACAGCAGCAACGGAATGCCGTCGTTGCCGCCGCCATCAAGCCACTACCACCACACAACGTTGTCGAGATCCCGATTGACGAGGTAGCGCAAAGCCGCCGCAGCAGGTGGGGTTCTTCCATTGGCCGTCGGGGGCGACGAGCCACCGCCGATTTCCCCGGAGCAAAGGCCACGGCTTCGGGGTCCGGGTCGGGTTGCAACCGCACTTCAATATCGCTAAGAAGTACTTGGCACCGCAGTCTTCGCAAAGCCGGCATCTCCGATGAGCTTCGCACCCTTATCGGGTTCCGCCGCCTCATCAACCTCTCCATCCCCACGAAGCACAATGCCTCCGGATGATTGGCCTCGTAGAAGCGCCGCTCAAAGCATGACCGTACGTAGGGATTCTTGCACACATCACGAAGATCACGCAGCCGACATGTGAAGTAGTACCTCATCGGAGTTGTAGATGCGCCCGAAGGTGCCGCATATTTTAGTGCGAAGGTTCGTAAAATGGAAAACGTGCTCATCCTTGATGGAGTGGATGATGATCTTCGTGAGAAGTTCATCCGGGCAGGCAGGAGCATCAAGCACACCGCGGGCATCATCAAGGAGAAGGGGAGGAAATAGCACAATGACGGGGTTTAGAAATTGAAATGCGATGAGGGTTGAAGTTGGCGGCGACGAAGGATGAAGTTGGCAAGGAGGACCGAAGTTGAAGAGGGATGAAGTGGCGACGAGGATTGAAGTTGAAGGAGGCAACGAGGGTTGAAGGTTGAAGATGGCACCTCGGCCATGTCGTAATAAAACAATAAATGGAAATTGAAAAGGTGTCGCAGCTTTGGATGTCGTCGTTGACAAGTGGGACCGACATCATTGCCCCGCCCCTTCTCCTTCCCGCGTAAGTGAAAGGCGACGCGTGGCTTTACACCGAGCCGAGCTCGATGCGCAATGGAGTGGCACGTACTCGCAAAGAATGGAGTAGTGGGTGGGGGCGAGGCGCCCGATAGTTCAACGCCTTGTCAATATAACTCCCTCGACAGTCACCCTCCCCTCGCTTTCCTCTCGCTTCTTCCATAAGCTTATCATCTTTTTCTTCACTTCTTCCTCCTCGCGATTCACCACTACAAATCTTTGGTCATTGAGAGAAGGAGGAGATGGCGTCGAGGAGCCCACCGCCGTCGAAGCGGGGACGAAGGGAGGACGACGACGACGAAAGCCACCGCTTCGGAAGAAGTTGGAGAAGGGAAAGGAACCGGCGGCCAAGGACGCCGACGAGGAATCGCTCTTCGGTGACAATAAGTTCGCCGTCGAGCCGCTTAGTAGAGCCTCCGTAAACCTTGAAGGTGTTGGCGAGGCCTTCGACATCAAGGCGCAACATGATGTGTACAAGGACCCGACCGTGAAGGGTCTCGCCTTGGGATCCACGGTTGGCCGAGAAGCTCGATAACCTCCTTGTGGTCAGCGGGCCGGCCGACCGCCGCTCTTCTTCGACAACCGGCGGCTCCGACGGGTGACGACGGCAGCCAGACGACAACGGCGCCCATGGCGGTGACGACGACAACGACGGCAGCCACGGCGGGACTCCGACTAATTGATAGACTCCTCTACCAATTAGTAACAATAATGTGTGTGTGATTTGGTGTCTTCGTCGTGTTCTTCGACATGATCTCGCTTAGTTTGTCCGTCGATCATGAATTGCTTAGTTAATTAGTTTGGTTGTTAGATTTTGTATGTCATGAACTCGATCTAATATACGCTAGTAGATCCAACCGCGTTGTGATGAACTCGGAGATCCGTTGTGATGAATTAGATCTTATTAGAGTAGTCATTGCCGACGCCGGTTAGCTCCGCCGACACCGACGTGTGGGCTAGTATCATTGGTGACGATGGTTAGTGAACCCGCATCGCATTTGTTGGCGCTAGGGTCCGGCGGCCGTGCAACGGTTATCTCTTTTATATTGGCCGCCGACGCCGATGCATGGGCCTCGTCAAAATTTTTTTTTGGAATGAAACTTACTTCCCCGAATTATTAGAGCCCATCAAACAACACCTAAAAAATCATAAAAATGCGAACAATTCGTATTTGGACATTCAAGCATTTGAATAAA
Source organism: Cenchrus americanus (assembly GCA_947561735.1). Classification (NCBI taxonomy): domain Eukaryota; kingdom Viridiplantae; phylum Streptophyta; class Magnoliopsida; order Poales; family Poaceae; genus Cenchrus; species Cenchrus americanus. The sequence goes on along the minus strand of OX387239.1, from coordinate 82,516,401 downwards.
ATATCAACAAATATACTTGTGTGCCCAAATTTAATATTTTTCGTTTTTACACCCCATGGCAATAATATAATAATTCTAATAACATCAAATTTGCTCTAAAAATGTACAAATTGACTTGGCAACATAATTTGGGTACCTAAAGTTGTCTTCGAATTTTCAAATAATATCGATGAAGGATTAATATACTTGTGTACAAATGTCTACATCCGTCACATAGTTTCCTAGAATGTTTGGTTGAACATTAAAGTTTTCCACACTCGCAACATGTTCGAACTCATATGCATTTGAAAACTTAACAAAACCTTGTGTTCACCTTAAGCTTACGAAATGTAAAGTTCCATCACTAATGGTTGTGTAAAAGACATATTATTTGTATGTTGTATTTACAAAGAACAAAATAAGTCATATAAACATCACCCAACAAACGGAATGTACACTAAACAATGAAATTAATGAATAGATGGTGATTTTAAAAAAACTTTAGAAAAAATATCAAATTTGGACTAATAACGACGAAGAAATACTTGTTAAAACATTTGATTGCAAATTAAAAGGAGAAATGTGAACTATTCTTCATTTGAATATAACCTGGCCCCACAGCCATTAGCGACGCGGGGCCGATAACCCGCGTCGGATTTGTCGCTCTCCCAAAATTTGCTACGTATAATTGGAGCATCATACAAAAGTTAATCTACTACTGATTTCTTATTCGAATACTCGTGCAAACTTCACCGTTTCGCGCGCATCCCGCGTCTTCACCGCAAAACGAGAGAAATTTGAAGCCATCCTTTTTCCACACCGCGCCCGCCGCCGTGCTCGCGCACGGCGGCATCACTACGCACCCGTGTCGGAGGCGGCGTGGTTCACCCCAAATGCGCCAAGTCGAGTAGTGGAGCGCACGCGCGCCCCTTCTCACGCAAAGGTAGACACCCCTCGTTGCTCGCCCATCTCGACGTCGTACCGCGTGCTCGCCCGTGACCCGCCTCATGTACCCCTTCGCGTGTCGTCGACGGCCGCACCGCCATTGTCTCCGTAGAGAAAGATGGTGTATAGATAGGCCGCCGCATCGTGCCCACCCTCGGCGGCGTGCCGAAGATCATTGTATCCGTTGGGGAATTCAGTAAAACTCGTCACCCTCAAAACGTTGAGTTTAACAAAGTTCTCGAAGCATGTTTTTCAGGAGCAGGGAATTCATGATTCTCGGAAGCCTGGAACCTGTGAAGCTTCGAATTCGCGAATGTGCAAAGTTCGGGAATCTTGATTTGGTGAAGAAGTGGAGTCACGAACATGCGGAAGCCCGGAATCTCGAACTGTCGATGGCTCGAACTTCGGAGAACAGCCGATTCGGGAATCTGTTGAAGACCCCGTTCCGGAGTCAAGTGCGTGGACATGCGCGAACCGGCCCGAGAAGCGAAGGCCGGCCGGAAACCGTTGAAGACCCTCTTCGGGAATTTCATGTGGAGACATTCGCGAACCGGAGAGAGAAGCAAAGTCAAAGTAGTAGTCCCAAAAAGTCCGGGTTTAGAGTGTGAACTAGTGGCAGACTTGTAGATATGTTAGATGAAAAAGACAATCCTGTATGCGTTCACACTAGGAATATTCTCTGAGGCTAAGGGTGTTGTTGGTATGTAAAAGTCCCTTCGTCTCCCTATAAAAGGGGGCGCAAGGGCACGTGTAAACGGATTCAGACTTTTTGGGACTTGTGCTACTTGCAGAGGGAATCACAGCCTCTTTGCGCTCTAACTTTGAACTTGCACGTGCTAAAAACTCTCACTTGTGTTTGGGCAGTCATCCGAACTTTTCGGGTAACCCCCCAACATTGGCGCCCACCGTGTTCCAGCCGAAAAGAAGCTCACGATGCCACCTCAAAAGAAATCCAAGAAGAATGCTCCAGCTCAGGCAAACCAAGATGATCACCTTCCTACCCAAGGGAATGAAACCTCGTTTATTCCTGAATCCTCGAACGTAACGGATCAAGAACGAAGAGAAAAGCTCGAAGCTCTCATAAAGGCAAGAGCAGAAGACAAGCTCACATCCAAGAACAACCCGCCGAACGGCAAGAGTTCGAGAATGTGGATGATGACGATGATTCCATAGACAGAGAAATAGCCATGGTTCAGCAAAAGATACAACAGCTACGAGAAAGACAAAGAAAAGTTCGCAGACTTTGCGGTGCGAAGAGAAAAATCTCCGAAAAGCTAGAGCATCGAACAAAGCAAAAGAGCAGATACAAGCAATACGTAAAGAAATTGACGAAATGAAAGAACAAGAGAACAAGCAACTCCGTGGCAAGAATCACCGCATCGAACCCCCGCGCCTCCAAGAGAATCCCCGAAAGAAAACTTCTTCGCGGGAAACGGAGTCTCACACTTTGTGGATTCCGAATCACCATCGTCAATAGGGCCGCAAACAAGCACCTTGGCCGCCGAAGTTCAAGCCTCGTCTCTCTTCCCAAGTACAACGGCTTCGGAAACTCCGGGCGTTTCTCATGAGATACGAGTCGGCCGTGAACTCGGGCAGAGGAGATGATGTTGCGCCGCCCAAATCCTTCGTCATAGCTTGCGAAGGACCGCATCGAATTGGTACTCACCGCCGCTTCTCCACACTCGATCTACAGTCGGGTAGATCTCAAGACAAAGTTCATGCAAGCGTTTCGTATGTTCCATGACACGACAAACCCGAAGCCTCAGATTTGTATAACTGCAAGCAGAAGGACAGAGAACCACTGCGGAACTTCGTGAGAAGGTTCATGCAACAGAGGTCTCAGATCCCCGACGCTGATGACAAGACAACGATCAAGGCACTGATCAAAGGTCTCACCCCAGGGCCAACAGCTTCTCACCTCACAAGAAAGAAGCCTGAGACAGTTGAAGAACTATTTCGAGAATTGGAAGATTACATTCTGTCTGATGACGACCACCGCAAGAGGGTAGCTGAACGGAACGAGGCAAGACAGGGCAACAGAGATATGACCTGGCGGGCACCACCCCAGCATCCGCGAAACGTAAACAATGTTGGAAACTCTCAGCCACAACAAGACAGCAGGCCAAGCACCAGGGGAGGATTCAATCCCAGAGGAAGAGGGAGAGGCAGAGGACCCTCAGGACTCACGAACCACAACCCAAAAGACCCTCACTTCTATTGCCAGTATCATGGGAGAGGCCACAACACCGAAGGGTGCCCAGAAACAAAGAAGAACATGGCAAGAATTCAGCAAGAGAAAGCACTAATGAGCATTGCATCCTCCATGCCAAGCCGCTCGTCCGAACTTCGCAGCCGCAATTCGCGAATCCACGGCCGAGTTCCGTCTCGGTTCAGCAATTTCCACAACCACAATCGGCATGGCAGCCATCGCAGCAATTTTTCCCTCGGCCGCAAGCGATACGATCAATCCAAAGAACCACAACCCATTCGGGGGAAATCTTGCCACCGCCCCCGTAAAGCTCGTCAAGGCCTCAGTCAAGTTCGGGACCTCAGAACTCTAAGGCACTGCCATCGTTCGGGACTATCATGCCAATCACCGGTGGATCCGCTATGGAATTCGAAACCAAGAAGCAGAGAAGCAATTACTTCAGATCTGTGAACACCATCATCAATGATGGCCCACCGCGCGCCGGAATGGGCAAAGGTGCCAATCACCTTTACGAGAAGAAGATTTCGTGCTAAAATCGCGATTCATAATGACGCCATGGTCATCGAGGTCAATATTGCTGGGTGGGTCATAGGAAAAGTCCTAGTTGACAACGGGAGTTCGGCGGATATCCTGTTCCTGAAAACATTCGAGAAAATGAATCTGAGTCAGCATATGTTGGACCCACCAGAGTACCCATTGCAGGGATTCGGGGGAAAGCCCATCAAGCCGGTGGGAAAAATATCACTCCCAGTTTCTTTCGGAGATCTCGAGAATGCCAGAACGGAGAGCCTCACCTTCGATGTAGTTGACATATATCACCCGTACCTCGCGATCTTCGGCAGAGGTTTCATGAATAAGTTTGATGCTGTCATAAGACAACAATTCCTATGCATGAAGATGCCTGCGCCCAAAGGGGTTATCACGGTGTTCGGCAATCAGCAGGAGGCCAGAAACATAGAAAAAGGCCACACGCCCGGCCAAACAAATGTGTCACCGAAAGCAAAGCCGATGAGAGGAAGGAAACCTATGAAGAGCCTAAGCGAGACAAAGAGAAAAATGAGACAGTAGCAGAAGATGAAACAAAGAAAGTGTATTTGGATGACATGCCCGACGGAAAGCAAGTCATAATAGGGGCGAACCTCGGCGCCGAAGAGGACGGTGAACTCATACGATTCCCGAATAGAAACAAGGATGTTTTCGCATGGTCGGCCTAAGGACTTGCAAGGTGTTGACAGAGATATAATCGAACATGCCCCGGAAACGAGATGACAAAATACCACCCAAGAAGCAAAAACTTCGGAAAATGTCTGACGAAAAAGTCAAAGCAGTGGAAGCAGAAGTTCAGAGGTTGCAGGATGCCCAAGTAATCAGAGAGGTCAAGTACCCAGTCTGGCTAGCCAACACTGTGCCAGTTAAGAAGAAAAATGGAAAATGGAGAATGTGTGTGGACTTCACCGATTTGAACAAGGCATGCAAGAAGGACGACTTTCCCTTGGAAAGGGTAGACAAAATCATGGATGATGCAGCCAACAGTGAGATGCTTTCGCTCCTGGATATGTTCTCAGGGTATCATCAGATCAGGGTTCGCAAAGAGGACGAAGAGAAGACAAGTTTCATCACTCCTTTCGGAACATTTTGTTTCGTGAGAATGCCAGAGGGGCTGAAGAATGCAGGATGCACGTTTTCGAGATTGATAGCAATAGTACGCACCAAAGAGATTCGGAGAAACATTTTGGCATATGTCGATGACATAGTTGTCAAAAGTGTTCAGAGGAGAGACCATATCATTGATCTGGCAGAAACATTCGCGAACATGAGGGCAGCAAACTTAAAGCTAAATCCGGAAAAATGTGTGTTCGGCATTCACAAGGGGAAAGTTCTTGGATGCCTAGTTTCAACGAAAGGCATAGAGGCAAACCCTGACAAAATAAAGGCTCTGGTGGAAATGCAAGAGCCAATCTCAGTGAAAGATGTTCAGAAGTTGACAGGGAGAGTGGCTGCCCTCAACAGATTTATTCCCAGAGCCGCAGAAAGAAGTTTACCGTTCTTCCAAGTCCTCAGAAGTGCCAAGAAATTCCAGTGGTCCGAACCTCGGAAGCGGTGCCTTTCATGAACCGAAGGATTACTTGTCCACCATGACCAAACTCGTCCTCCCGAACCAAAATCTCCGCTTCGCCGTATGTGTCCGCATCAAATTCGGGAAGAAAGCCCGTTGTTGTTAAGGAAAAGGAAGAAGAAGGAAAGCTCAGGCAAATTCCTGTATACTTCGCCTCTGAAGCATTGTCTGGTTCCAAGGTTTTCTATTCCGAACTGGAAAAGATCGCGTATGCGGTCATCATGGCAGCAAGAAAGCTAAGACATTACTTCGAGGGTCACAGAATAAGAGTCATCACCAACCAGCCGCTGAATGATTTGTTCGCAAATAGGGAGGCGTCCACCCGAATCATCAAGTGGGGTGCCGAACTTTTCGAGTATGTGGTAGACTTCGAGAGAAGAAGTGCGATAAAATCGCAAGTTCTGGCAGATTTTGTCATCGACTGGACTTCACCCACTCAGAACCCCGACGAAAATATACCCGAACCTTGGATAGTGCAGTGTGACGGAGCATGGTGTTACAGGGGGGTTGGAATTTCGGCTGTTGTAACGTCTCCGACGGGCGTGGTCATAAGATACGCAGCGCGGCTCGTATTCGCGAACAATGAACATTCCACGAACAACACAACAGAATACGAAGCTCTACTGTTGGCACTAAGAAAAATGAAAGCCTTAGGGCAACAGACCTTCATAATCAGAACGGATTCGAAAGTGATCCAGGAACATATTGAGAAGGAAAGCGAGGCCAGGAACCCAGTTCTCATGAAATATCTCGAAAAAGTCAGAGAAATGGAAAAACACTTCAGAGGGTATTCAGTCCAGCATATCCCAAGGGATGACAACAATGAGGCAGACAAACTGGCGAAAGCGGCAGCCAGAAATCAAGAGCTACCACCGGATGTGTTCTTCGAAATCATCAGAGAGCCCTCCATCAAAGATTCAAGGGCTCAAATCGTGATTGTAGTGGAAATTCCAGACTGGAGAGCAGAAATCATGGCTTATCTCACAGGGCATTATGAACCACAAGATGAATTGGAGGAAAAGAGATTAAAGCAAAGGGCTCGAGGCTATGCAGTAGTAAATGGAGAACTGTACAAATCAAGAGTCACCGAACCTTGGCCGCGCCGCATCACCTCCAAAAAAGGTCGAGAACTTCGAAAGAAATTCACAAAGCGGATTTTGTGGGGCACACATAGGCACCGGTGGCTTTGGCCGGTAAGGCGATAAAGCGAGGGATTCTATTGGCCCACCATAAACATCGATGCCAAGATGTTAGTTCGGCAATGTGAAGCATGCCGAAGACAAAAATTCGGCCCACCATAATCAACGAATCCGCCTTCAATGCCGCTCACCTAATTCCTCCAACTTGGCCTCTCGCGGAGATGGGGAATGGACCTAGTAGGCCCGTTGCCGCGGCTCAAAGCAACTGCCGATTTGCGGCTGTAGCAGTCGATTATTTCACGAAGTGGGTAGAGGCAAAACCACTCGCGAATATCACAGTAGCAACAGTTCAGAAATTCTTTTGGCAGAACATAGTCTGCAGGTTCGGAGTTCCTAGAGAACCGACAATTGACAATGGCAAACGCTTGACCGCTACACCTTCAAAGAATACTGCGTAACCTTAGGCACACAGTGAGGTTTTCATCGCATATCATCCACAGCCCAATGGTGCGGCCGAAAGAGCCAATGGCTTGATTTTTTCGGGAATCAAGAAATGTTTGTTCGATCGAAAAAAGGAAAGTGGGTGGATGAACTTCCGAAGGTGATCTCGGTCTCACAACACCACGGTTCCAAGGGCAACGGAGTTTCACGCCTTTTCGCCTACTTTTCGGGACTGAAGCTATGACACCGGAGGAGATCAAGAATGAAAGCATGAGAGTCCTGAAAGGAAAAGAGGTAGAGGAAATTGATAAGAAGGTGGAAAAAGACATGATCGAGCTGACAATACTTGAAGCGGCGGAAAACATTGAAAAATACCAGAAAGAGACAAGGGCATGGAGGGACAAAAAGGTGGTCCGAAAGGACATTAAAACTGGTGATCTTGTCTTGAAAAGAAAGAAAAATTGGGAGAACCCGGGAAAACTTCATGAGTCTTGGGAAGGGCCTTACATAGCCAGGGAAACAGATATGCCAGGGGCTTTTCGCCTGATGGAGCAGACTGGCGAGGAGTTGCCGTATTCATGGAATGCAGACAGCCTAAAAAGGTATTATCCATGAAAATCCTAGTTGTAGATAGATGTAACATGTAGTAGTTTTTCGATTTTCGTAAGTTTGTACTTTAGAAAACTAAAAAATCCGAATCACGTGTCTATAAGTGATTTCGGGACAAAAATTAGTTTTACTTCTTCTAGTCGCATTAGAATAAGAAGGACCGTACTCTTTTCCTTGCAAAGGGGGCTCTAAATCAAGAGGCAAGGTTTTTAACGAGGCGGATCCTATGTAAATACTCTTTATGATATATATATGAAAAGAGTCTTCCCCCAAATTGCGTATCTCGAGAATTTCATCGTGAAAAAATGAAAGGGTTCCTGAGAAAGGCTTCGTGATAGCCGGAATTCCAACGTGAAAAATGAAAGAGTTCGTGAAAAAGGCTTCGTGATAGCCCGAGCTCCAACGTGAAAAATGAAAGAGTTCGTGAAAAAGGCTTCGTGATAGCCAGATTTCCAACGTAAAAAATGAAAGAGTTCGTGAAAAAGGCTTCGTGATAGCCAGAGCTCCAACGTGAAAAAAGAAAGAGTTCGTGAAAAAGGCTTCGTGATAGCCAAAATTCCATCGTCAAAAAAGAAAATAAGTTCGTCAAAAAGGCTTCGTGATAGCCAAAATTCCATCGTGAAACAAGAAAAAGTTCGTGAAAAAGGCTTCGTGATAGCCAAAATTCCATCGTGAAAAGAGAAAAAGTTCGTGAAAAAGGCTTCGTGATAGCCGTAATTCCATTGTGAAAAGGGAAAGGTTCATGAGAAAGGCTTCCCGATAGCCGAATTCCATCAAGGAAAAAAGAGGCTCGAGACAACAACAAGTTGTGGCCCGTAAAAATCCCATCCATCAAGGGATTCCCATCAAAAGAGGCCCGAGACAACAACAAGTTGTGGCCCGTAAAATCCCATCCATCAAGGGATCCCCACCAAAGAGGCTCGACACAACAACAAGTTGTGGCCCGTAAAATCCCATCCATCAAGGGATTCCCACCAAAAGAGGCCCGAGACAACAACAAGTTGTGGCCACGTAAATCCCATGCACGAAGGGATTCCCATCAAAGATTTGTATGAAAATTTCGAGAAAATGAATGCCTAAGGGGTTACCGCGGGTTTTTACTTAGTGAGGATTGTCGAAAGTTATTTAAACATCATCGTTGTAAGAAAAGGGCAAGGGGCTCGTTCGGGAATCGCGAGAAAGCCTTGGTTGAAGCAACCGAGGGTTGTCGTATCAACCGAGGCAAGTCCGCCGATCGGGTCAAGTCCACAAAATTCGAAAACAAATTTTGTCGACTTGCGCAATAGCAGTTGAAGTTTACAAAAAACTAAGGAAGATTTCTCCTAAAGATATGCTCGAAATTCGTGAATAGTAAGATTCGTGAACCTGCCATCAAGTTTTCATGCGAAACGGCAAGGTGGGGGAGGGTGACGTTTTTTCAAGGAAAAACGTATTCACTGCCTTATTCGCATAAAAACTTCCGAATAGTTCCTCGATAATTACAACACTCAGTGCAAAATTCAAAACGAAAGCTCTACAACATGTCCCGGTTTACAAGCATTGTCTTCAGCCGTATCACTGGCATAGGCGAAGTCAGATGCATCGGCTAAAGGGCTAAGGGGCTCCGTCTTTGGAACCTTCGCGGACAGCGGAGTAGACGACGCGGAACGAATCTTCTTACGAAATAAGAAAAACGAGGAGAGATCAAAACAACCTATAGAAAATTTAAGCGAGGCCTCAAGCCAAAAATCGGAAAAATCTTGTTCGGGATGTGCTCGCTTGGACGGACGCCACGCTTCACCACTAACAAACATACTATCCCGATGAAATCGCAAGTGGTAGCACGTCCCCGCGCAGCCCGGCTTGCGGGACTGCGCGCAGGTTAAAATATACAAAACATTTGTTCAGCGAAGTTTGAGGAATCTACATGAATCTACAACCAATCTCGAATACACCCAAGGTTCGGACATATCGTTTAGTTTGTAACATCCACCTTCGGCGAATCCTCCTCTTGTTCGGGGGCCTGTTCGCCGTCGTTGCCACCGTCGGCCGTCGCTACTACCGGCCGCCGTCGCCACCCGAGCCGTCTCCGCCGGACTCACTCGAACCCTCGCCGGAAGTTGATCCTTCAAGAGACGCGGCGATGTCCCTCTCGGTTCTCCTCTTCGTTCGGCCGAGAAAGGAAGGCAAAAGCGAAGAAGGCTTAAGAAACCGAAACATCCGCGACAAACACAAGTCATGAAATCGGACAAAAGAAACTACCTCGGCAAGCTTTGCTTGAGCAATGATCTTAACAATATCCTTCCCGCCGGTCCGCCCAAAACTCCCTCGCGAACTTGATCTTGATGGCTTGAACGTCGGAGTTGGCTCGAAGTATCACGGTACTAGTAACGCCGGGAAATTGAGAGAGATTCGCGCGAAATTTCTCCGTGTCGACACGATCATAGTCGTGAAGAATCTTCAAAATACTCTCCACGGATAAAGCAACGGCGAAGTTGCCGGCGCCGGAGATCACCTCGCAAGGGCCTTGAACTCGGCCTCCGGCCCAATCCATGAAATCGGGAATATCAATGTTATCCGGAAGAGGGGCTGGACGAACACCGAACTCATTCAAGGACTTCTGGTACTCCTCATAGAGCAGTTTCAGCTTTTCCAGAATCTCTGAAGTGTTTTTCTTCGAGGCCTCACTTTGTTCTGCCAACGCCTTCTCAAGATCCACGATTTTGCGGTCCTTTGCGCTCAGGGACTTGGCGAGGCTGGCATTGTTGATACGAAGATCTTCGGCGGTTTTTGTAGCTCGCTCTTGCTTTTCCCAAAGCTTTTCAATCACACTCAGATCATCTTCATGAGATTTTCGAACCTTCTCAAGCTCTTTCTTGGATTGCTCGAGCGTGGCCTCTCGCGACCTTCTTTTCATCATGATTTGTCTTCAAAGCTTCCGCCAACTCGCCCACCTTTTTCTCGAGCTCCATGTTCGCGGATTGCGCGAGGGCGAAGTTACGCTCCGGTTCCTTCGACTTCTCGGGAAAGCCGTTCGTTAATCTTCTCCCGCTCATCGAGCCACTCTATGGCAAACTTCCCGAGCATAGAGTGCTTGAGGGCATAATCCTCTTGAAAGCGTGCAAGCTTTGAAGGAGAGTAAGAGTGCAGAAGATTCTTGAATTCTGAAAAATTCAGGAGTAAGTCTCGTACCTAGATTCAACAATTGTGAAACATATGAATAGGTAGTGAGAAGGAACGAACCTTGCTTAGAAAAATGCTAAATGGTGACTTGTTTAGTCGAACCGGAAGAAGTCTTCCCACGAGGTGAAGGAGTGGTTTCGGAGACGGTGTGAGGCCCCATTCTCGGAGTCTTGGGCGCTTCTTCGGGTCGTTCCGAGGCCTCCTCTCCTCGTTTCATCAACAATTGCGGACGATTTCCACAGAGTTAAAAACTTGGATGTCTTGCTCCCAACGCCAGTTGTCTCGAAACCAACACGCAATAGCTTGCCGCGATGGGATGTACCAAAACTTTTGTTAAAAGCGTCTAAGGAAGGAGAGGGAGCCTGGTCTTCAGGGACAATCTCCCGAACTTCAACCAAAGGAACATGTTCGGTAGGATTGCCTCTCCTTTGAATAGTGAGTTCAAGGTCCTGGGCGAATTCGGAGGAGGCTTGCTCGGCAGCAGGGACTTCGGCAACAGGAGCTTCGGCAAAGAACGGGGGGACTCGGTGGGGACAAGGCAACGTTAGCAAGAACAATGGACTTCTCAAAGAACGGCGGGAGCGGTCTCCTTTTGAACTTCGGGGACAAAGCATTCGAAAAGGAATCAACATCCACGAATTCATTCTCGAATCCGATGGACAGTTGTCTCGAAAGTTAAACGAAGGCCGGAGGAAAACACCTTTAAGGCTATCCGTCTCCGCGAAGGTGTCATCGTCGAAGGCGGATGGGACTCGCCGAACGCCGGTGGAAGAAACTTTCTTCACGGCCTTCTTTAGTTACTTGCGGCTCATCCGGGCAAGCCCCGAAGCGGCCTAGAGTTCAAGATCCGAAGTCCGAAGTTCGGAAGTCTTTCGTTTCCGCTTCGACGATTCCAGCGATCTAGTCCTCGAAGGCTTGACTCCCGAAGAGCCCCCCCTCACCGGCGGAGCGACGAGCCTCGTTTCGACAACCTTATTCGGGGGAGCGTTGATTGGGGCGGCCGAGCAACTGGCCACATCGACGGCGGGAAGTTTCAACTTGGGACCAGGGCCTCGAGAGCTGAAAAATTTATCACCGCAAACTTCCGAAAAGATGCGGTTGATCTTCTTCTTGTGCTTCACCGGGGCCTTATACGCCTTGTACTCGTTCATGGTATATTCGCCTACCATGACGTTCACCCTTTTCTCCACTTCATCCATGAAGTCCTTGGCGCTCCGGCCTTCGCGAAGTTTGATCCCGAACTTCGGGAAAGGCACTTTCCGGTCCGCCCGCTGACATTGTAGTACACGAGCTCGAAGGGGACCAACCGTTCGAGATGGGCCGGACCGGGCGGCGACGAATTCTTCGATGATGTCACGGCCGCCAAGTATGCCTGCCGGCCGGGTGAAAGGCATTTTCACGCCTTCGATTCCCAAGGCCCGCCGGTTGAACTTCCCAACATTCACCGCGGCAAGAGGCGCGATCGGGCATGACGGCTTCGGCATATCGACCTTCGGTATAAAACCGGTAAGATCTCCAATCATCGGTAAGGTTGGACTTGCGGCAAGGAGCGATCCGGATTCGGTGATTCCTTGTCGGGTGTTCCGACATCGCGTGTTGAAGGTGCGCACGCGTGCCGACCGTGGTAGAACCGCCCATCTTCACCTTTGACAACTTCGGGGATGATCACCGGCTCGTAGAATGCGGTGAAAGCGTCAACGCTAGGACCGGCGGCCGAAGGTCTTCAAAATCCATATAAACTTCGACACTTCAAGGAAGGATGTCGGAGAAAGCTGGTGGATCTTCACCGAAAAAGCATCGAGAATAGGCCGGCAAGACGGGGTCACGGGGGAACCTCGCCCGCGGTATAAAGAAATCCCGAAATACCACAATCTCTCCATCCTTAGGAGTTGGAATCAGCTCATCAAGTGGGGCACGCCCAGCGCCAGGGGAGAAGAACCCGGCCTTCTCGTACTCACGAATCGTGTTGCTAGTCACCTTCGACTCTCCGAAGGCGAGTGAGGGTGGCAGCGGGCCAGAGGTCCTTGCCCTGATCAGGTCGTCGACACCGGCATCCACATCTCCGATGTCTTCGCCGCCGTCAGACCGAACCTCCCCATCTTCGCGACTACGGGAACCACTGGGCGAACCAGAATCTTCGGCGGTGAAGATGCTCGCATTTTCGGCAACCGGGTCGAGCGGGAGGTCGGCAGCGACGAGCTCTTCGTTAGTCATGGGTCTAGCCGTGCTTTTAACGCGAGCCACCTAACCAACGAGCTTACGAACATACAAACGAGTTAAAAATAACATTCGAGAATAAAGCTCGCGAAATCGCGACATCACCGCACCGAAGTTTTGAAGGACCGATACGGCGAACCGAGAGGGGGGGGGAGTGAATGGGAGCCGATAAAAATTCTTCTCGATGGAGATGAGAACTCCAACAAGACGAACACGGCTTCCAACACACGTCTCCGACTCACTACCCAAGTTGGCCAAGCCCACGTAGCCACTGGAGTGCCACTGGACCTAGGAACCAACACACACAGCCTTCCGACTCGAGAACGCAGCGGAACAACAAACCCCGAGTCTACAGACCCACACCGGCCGACCGGTGAGCACCACCGGCCGACCGGTCCTCGCTAGTGAACCCGAGCAACTTCCACTAAGTGGCTCTACACGGCCGACCGGTGAGACGCACCGGTCGACCGATGGCGCCGTAAAGCCCCCAAGGCACCAAAAAGTGCCAACCGACCACCAAACGGACCCAAACTCGAAACAGCAGCACCACGGGACAACAAAGAACACACCAAGACACTCACCCGAGCGAAAACCCACAAAGGCTTGCACCGGTCGACCGGTCAAGAGCACCGGCCGACCGGTGTAGCTCCGGGCGACTCGGGATGAACAAAGACCCGCGGTCAACTCCCCCAAATCCAAATCTCGATCTCCCGAATCGCTCCACGGACTTGAACAAGACTTTGGGGATATCAGGAACACCTCATGAGGAGTCCATAGCCAAGTTTAATCCCACCAAATCTCGTCCAAAAAGGAGGAATCGAAGAAATCCCGCCGAAAGCACTTCCAACCCAAGAACTCAAGAAACCCCGAAATCGAGCACTTTTTCTCACGGATTTGGGAGGGGAATCACAGCCCAAAGAACCACGAAGGGTTCCCACAAATTCCCCCATCAAATCACCAAGAGAAAAGCCCCGAAAACACCCCAAAGAAATCACGAAGAAATGGCTCCGAAAATCACCACCAAGAACAACCGGGGGAAAACACATCCAAACCTTGAGGAATCACACCGAATCATCTATACATGAAACAAGGATTCGTACAAGGTCTAGCAAGCCGCCCGATCATCCATCCCTCTCTACAAGATCTCTCCGTGAAGCTCTCTTGCTAGTCCTAGAGAAAACCTAAGGAAAATAGGTGGAAAATAGGAAAACTAATGAGCTAGGGTTCCTAGAGTTGGCTGCCATCCTCTCACCTCTTGGGTTATATGGAGGCAACCGAATGTCTAAAATGCCCTTCTCTACTAACTAGGGATACAAGCCCCTCAAGGGCGGATTTGGAATTCTTGATGTCTTCACCATCGGACGGATGCCGGCGACCGCACCCCGCGTAGCCTCGACGCAAGCCATGCGATCCCGACGCGTGTCCTCCGCTTCGAAGATTCCGGACCTGCGTCGCCGCACACCCGGTCGGACCCATCGGTCGGACCGGTCCGTGCCGCCGCACCTCCGTCTTCGGCTTCTCCGGTCTTGGCTTTGTGGATCAACCAAGGAACCCGGTGGTTTTTTCGGTGAACCACCGGAAACCCCGCGAACTCGGTGTAGCCTCCGCCAATCTCCACTCATGACTTGGCTCCCACGTAGTCCCGGCTCGACCTTGGTTTTGAGGCTCAACCAAGAAACCATCCACGACTTCATCTTGCTATTCATGCCACCATGCGGCCCGCACTTGACCCCCGCCGACCACCGGGTCCCTCGAACGAAGCCTACTTGTCTTCTCCACACCGGAGGCCTCGCCGGCGACGACCTTTCGCGCTTGTTCTTCACCCGCACCAACACGAGTCAAGCCGCAACCCGCACCCGCAATACTTAGCCAAGAATCAGTCCACACAACGTTGTCAATCACTCATCACACAAGGAAGCGACCATCCACCGATCCTCGAACCACACATGGTCCTCAATCTCCCCCTTGATGAGTGCATTGACAACACCCACACGAAAGTAACAAGAGAGAAAAGAAAAGAAAAAGAAACAAACAAAAAGAAACTCCAACAAGCGATCGAAAGCCAAACAAAGGCAAAGAGCAAGATCACTTGAAGGAAACAAGTCTCGGACCCCTTAGGCAAGGGCAACGGCTCGACACATCCGAGACAAAGCAAAGGTCAAGCAAAGAGCGCAAACCACCGAAACAAAGCTCGAACAACACAAAGAGCTCCCCCCCGCACACATGCAAGCTCCCCCCCGAACCAATGCAACTCCCCCGGACGAAAGCATGCAAGAAACCACATGAAACAGACAGTACAAAGCACTTTCGGCTCACACCGGTCGGACCGGTCATCACCACCGGTCGGACCGGTGCCTAACATATGTACGGGACCAGCACTCACACCGGTCGGACCGGTGCTCTTCACCGGTCGACCGGTGTACAACAGACCCTTAAAAAGCTCGAAACCACCTCGAAAACCTTCTAAACGCGTCCAACAAGCCATTTCAAGCTCAAACTTCTCCCCCTTGTTGGCAATGCATGAATCAAGCCAAAAATGCAAAACTTTCAACCTAGAGCTTCTCAAATAGACAAAATTCAACAAAGAATGCTACACATGTCCAAATGAGCAAGTTAGATACTCTACGGCTTCGTATCGATCTCAACTACATGATCACCAAGTTTCACAACCATTGGACGAAGCTAAGATGGATTTTGGCAATTTTGCGAAAAACTTGCCTCTCATGAGCAAAGTCCTAAACATGATCAAAGCATATCAAAATGGCAAAGCCACACAAACTTCATGCTAGGACAGCTATTCTAACCATAAGACCATCACAAACACCCACAAGCACCTCATGTCATGTCAAAGCCACCGAGTCATGTGCCTACTTCTATGTATGAGACTTCTCATTGGTATGCATCATGCAACGGTTTAGCACCCAAAGCGAATTAAATTCAGCACATATGACATGGGAGCATATTTTCCAAGCATTTTTCATTTCATTTTCAGATTTGTAAATGGTACATGAAATGTCTTTGCGACAAAAAGGAACTTATGCTCCTCCACAAGATAAATCTAGAGGGCTAAACATTCATGATGGCAAAAGAGCCTTTGGCCCCATATGATCAATAAGCTAGCTATCCAACCACAAATTAAGCATAGCAAGGCCACAAAAACATGTCAAGAGCATGTAAAGGCATTTACACATGAGAGAGCATACATGTGACATTTTTCAAAAGCATAGCTATCAACCATGGATTATTCATCAAGATCATCAAGAGCTAAGCCAAACTAACCGTAGCATACCAAACAAGCTCACAAAGACATATATCTTATTCCATGGTGAACAATGTATATAAGAGAAGCTTTTCCTAACCAATGCATATGATACAAAATGCATGCAATCTAAGATACAAGGATGCCTATACATCATGCTACATATGCCATGCCAAATGCAAGAAAAGCACAAAGAAAAGCTATACATATGCTACAAACCGGCTCCTCGAGGGGAGGCAAAACGGGCTCGACACCACCGGCAAAAGAAAGCTCCCACACACCCAACTCGGAAATCAAACACACACCAAGTTCCCCCCGCAAACGAGTGAAAGTTGCTTGATCTAGGGGTTTGGTGAAAATATCGGCTAGTTGGTCATGTGTGGGTACATGGATCAAAGCTATCTTCCCTTTCTCTACGTTGTCTCTCGAGAAATGATACCTCACTTCTATGTGTTTGGTTTTGGAATGAAGCACCGGGTTCTTTGCAACGCTTATGGCACTGGTGCTATCACATTGAAGTGGGACATGGGTATACTCCTCACCAAAGTCACTCATGGTGTAGGTGATCCAAAGGAGCTGAGAGCAACAACTAGCAGCGGCAACATACTCGGCTTCGGTTGTGGATTGAGCAACACTCGGACCGCTTACGAGAAGACCAAGACACCAAAGAAGAACCCAAAAACTGGCAAGTCCCAGAAGTGGACTTCCTATCCAACCGACACCCGGCAAAATCCGTTGAAAAACCATGAAGCGCCAAAGAAGAGGACGTGGAGTACCAAAGGCCGAAGTCAGGAGTGTGACGCAAGTACCTGAAAATTCTCTTCACCGCTTGCCGATGCGAAGTCCTCGGAGATGCTTGAAAATGAGCACACAGACACACGGAGAACTGTATGTCCGGCCTCGTCGCCGTCAAGTAGAGGAGTGACCCGATCATGCTCCGGTACTCCTTCTGGTCCACGTGTTCACCTTCCTCGTCCGCATCAAGAGCCGTAGTCGTACTCATCGGCGTCGTCATAGCCTTGGAGTCCTCCATCTTGAACTTTCTCACAATGTCCTTGGTGTACTTAGCTCCGGTGCACAAATGTACCTTCCTTTGATTGCTTGATTTGTAGCCCGAGGAAGAATTGCAACTCGCCCATCATGCTCATCTCAAACTCCCCGCTCATATCATCCGCAAACCTCGCAACAAGAGAGTTAGACGAGCCACCAAAGACAATATCATCCACGTACACCCGCACAATCGGGATATCTCCGCCCCGCCCTCGCAAAAACAAGGTCCGATCGACCTTCCCCATCTCAAAGCCTCTCTCAAACAAGAACCCCCTCAACCTCGCCATACCAAGCTCTAGGCGCCGCTTCAACCCATACGGCCGCCTTCCTCAACTTGTACACCCGTTGGGGGTACTTCTCACTCTCAAACCCCGAGGGCCGTGCCTCACATACACTTCTTCCTCCAACACTCCATTCGTAAAAGCACTCTTCACATCCATTTGGTGCAACTTGAACCCTTTAGCCACGGAAAAGGCTAGAAGGATCCTAATCGCCTCCAAACGGGCTACGGGAGAAAAGGTCTCCTCGTAGTCAATCCCCTCCTTCTGACTGAACCCCTGAGCAACAAGTCTCGACTTGTTCCTCACAACTTCACCCTTCTCTCCCTCTTTGTTTTTCCACACCCACTTTGTACCAATTGGCTTACACCCCGGGGGGAGGGTCAACCAACTCCCACACCGATTCCTCTCAAAGTTCTCCAACTCCTCATGCATCGAGTTAACCCAATTGTGATCGGATAGTGCGTGTCCAATGTCTTTGGGCTCAAAAGAAGCAACAAACGCAGCATGAGCAAAGTGGGAATTGTTTCGAACCCTCGACCGTGTAGTGCGTTCATTCATGTCGCCGATGATCCTCGAAGCCGGGTGATCCACCCGAACTCGCCGGGGGAGGTTCTCGCCTCGAAGCTACCTCCCCCTCAACATCGCCTTCTCCTCGTTCTTGATTTGTCGTCGTAGGTGTAGCGAGAGGGTCCATCCATCATCGTAGTCGAAGTAGTGGGTACATGTTCCCGGGGGCACCACACCGCCATCTTCATCATCACCATGTTCATGCTCCTCCTCCCGAAAGATCTCCTCGCCAAGCTCATCATCACCCGCACACTCAAAGACAAGCCGACTACGTGGCTCGTCTCGTCGAAGGTTACCTCGCAAGTCTCCACGATTTGGTTAGTTTCAAGATTGAGCACACGATATGCTCTAGAATGAGATGCATAACCAAAGAAAATGCCATCGATAGACCTAGCCTCAAACTTATCCAACTTCCCCGCCTTTCTTCGAATGAAACACTTGCAACCGAAGACATGGAAGTGACTCACCTTGGGTGTGCGGCCATGCATCAACTCATAGCATGTTTTCTTCTTGTGCACTCTGAGGTATATCCCGTTCGACACATAGCATGCGGTATTCACCGCCTCTGCCCAATACCTCCTCGGAGTCCTATGCTCATCAAGCATCGTCCGAGCCATCTCGCACAAGGTCCTCGTTCTTCCTTTCCACAACACCATTCGGGGAGGCGTATACGGACTCGAAAACCGGTGCTCAAGACCCAAGTCATGACAAAAGGTTTCAAAACGAGAGTTCCCGAATTCCGAGCCATTATCACCGGCGGGTAGCTCGTATGGCATCTCCGTGCCTCTCGTTCCTCAACCTCAAGACTAGATCTCGAACAAAACCAAACGTCTCCCCCTTATCCTCGAGAAAGAACACCCAAGCATACCGAGAATAGTCGTCCACCACAACAAGAACATACCACTTCCCACCCGCAGATCGCACACGAGCTGGGCCAACAAGGTCCATATGGAGCAGCTCGCATGGACGCTCGCTCATCACATCGGTGAGAGGCGGGTGAGAAGAGGCCACCATCTTGGCATGCCTACACGGAGCACAAACCAACTCTTTCTCAAGCCTCAACCGTGGCAATCCTCGGACCAAATTGAGTTTACTCAAGCGAGACGGAAGGTCAAAGCTCAAGTGACCCAACTTCCTATGCCACTTCCACAACTCACTCGAAGAACCGCCCAAGAAACAACGCTCCACACCCGAAGACCGAGAAAAATCAGCACGAAACACCCGACCCTCGGGAACGACCATACAAACAAGGTCCCCTCGAGAGTCCACAATCCGAGAACCACCAGGCCGAAACAACACCTCAAAGCCCTCATCCAACAACCGGGACACGAAAGCAAATTGTACCCCGGCGATTGAACAAGAGCAACACGCCTCGCAGTGATCTTGTCACTCACTTTTATCTCACCTTCTCGAAAGCACACGCCCACGCCCATTGTCCCCAAAAGTGATGTACCTCTTCGTCACCACCGGGACGAGACTTGAGAACCACCCCCCGTCTCCGGTCATATGCCTCGAGCAACCGGAGTCAATCAACCAAATGTTCTTCAAGTCTCCCACCCGAAAATCAAAAATAGGCACGTGAGCGAACAAACGACTCAAAGACGCGGGGTTAGTACCAAAGGAGGAAAACCGGTGCCGAGCCATTTGCTCGAAAGTGGGGTTAGCACCAACCAAAGCATCTCTCCTACCAAAGCTACCTCCACGAACACCACCACGGTAACCACCCTGAGGGAACCACCCCTCTCTCGCCCGGAGGAGGACCAAATCCACGCAAGAAAGCCCGTGGAACGTCCTTCCTCTCCAACTCAACGCCACGACTCCTCCAATCCCCGTATTGAGCACGAGAAGGAGAACGCCTAGCAACCGACCACCCGCACCCTTTCCACCCCAACCACCGAACCACGACCACCGAAACAACCCTCGCACCCGTACGAGCTCGAAACCCGAACCGTTGTCTGTGCCCCGCACCGGTCCGACCGGTGCCCCACACCGGTCCGACCGGTGTGACTCGGGGCAGCAGCACCACCTCGCAGCCTTCTTCTCTCCCCAAGCCCGAACTCCGTCCTCACAATCACCTTGCCCCCGGGCATCCGCATACGAGGCTCAAGTACCCCATCGGAAGGGTGGTACTTGTCCTTGTTAGCCCACTCCTTCTTCATTCTCTCCTCTCGCTTCCTCTTGAAGCAAAACTCCTCCTTATGGCCATCTCTCCCACAATAGCCACAATGGAACCTCACAAGCTTAGGCTTTGGCTTGGGATGTGGTCGCTCACTTGGTTTCTCTCCACTCAAACCCTCCACCGGTTTCTCACCACTAGCCTTCTCACTCTCCTTCCCAAAGAACACTTTCCCCGAAGTGCTCACAAACTTGATAGGCTTTTGTAGGTCATTTGTGGGTGTAGGAAACACGGGTGGAGCTGGGGTTGTGTCTAGCCGATTCCTTAGATGATTAGGTTTTGGTGGAAACTCATTCTTGTGGTGGGTTTTTGGTGGCTCCGGATATTCTCTCCACTTCCCTCACCAACCTTGTTTGCCCCAAGCCCCTCACCATCTTGCCTCTTAAAGGCCTCGATCATCATCCTCAACCGAGGCTCGTGACCGGACAACCAACCCATCAACTTCCTCAAATCATCATTCTCATCCCGCAAACGGTCAACATAATGTGCAAGCTCCAAATTTTTCAATGCATGCATTTCACGGGTAGAGCAAGATGTAGGCATGGGTTCCTTCAATTTAGCCTCGAGCGAACTAGTGTAAGCATGCATCTCATCAATCTTAGCATGCAAAACGGGGCAAGAAGTGCGTGCACCTAGCAAAGCAGGTCTAGACTTAAGCTCGCCCACTTCAACCCTAAGCACATCTAGTTCC
This sequence comes from Cenchrus americanus, assembly GCA_947561735.1. Taxonomy (NCBI): domain Eukaryota; kingdom Viridiplantae; phylum Streptophyta; class Magnoliopsida; order Poales; family Poaceae; genus Cenchrus; species Cenchrus americanus. The sequence goes on along the minus strand of OX387239.1, from coordinate 82,495,560 downwards.
TCACACTTGGAGGCATGCTTCTCCTTGAACAAAGCAAGATCAGCAATGAATATGGAGCAATCAGCACAATCATTCTCATCGAAACAACGGGGGCTAGCCTTAAGCGAATCAATCTCAAGCTTGCTATCAAGCACCCGTGTCTCTAGCTCGGCCCACTCTAGTCCTAGCATCCTCGAGTGAAGCCCTAAGATCTTTCCTCATTTTCTTGGCCTCTCTAAGCATGTCATCACGATTATCAAGCAAAGAGCCAAGCCTCTCGTTCTCCCGGCGCAAGAAGGGAAGTTCATCACGTACCTCGTCGTCGGACTCGCAGTCCGAGTCGCTCCGTGTACTCTTCTTGCCGCCGGTGCTCAACGCCATGGTGCGAAGCCATCTCTCGCGAAGCGGCCTCGGCCCCGCTCGGGTTCTTGGACGACCTCTTGTTCTTGCGGCGATCTCCCTCGTCTTCGGCGCCGCTCGAGCTCGAGGTGGAGTACGCGGAACCGGAGTCGACGTCGCTCGCTCCAACCATCGCTCGGGCCTTGCCTCGGCCCTCCTTCTTCCTCGATCGTCGCTCGTCCTTGTACTTGTTCTTGTGCTTGCTCTTGTGGTCGCGCCTCGAACGGTACTTGCCATCGTTCATCCTCGGCTTGTGCTTGTAGCCGTCCTTGTTCTCGGCCTTCTCCGGGCGGTCGGCGACGAAGTGTCCCGGCTTGCCGCACCGGAAGCAAGTCCTCGTGTTCCTCCTCATGTTCACGCGGTTCTCGTGCGGCCTCTCGAACCGCCTCGTCAACAAAGCACCGGCTCGTCCTCTCCAAGGTCATCAAACTCCTCATCCGGCATAGACATCAAAGAGGAAAACGAGAACATCCCGGTGGATGGGTTAGAGTTAGTCTTTCCCTTGGAACCACCAACGAGGGCAAGACTATGGGAATCGGTCGGTCCCTCGAGCTTGGCGTCATGCCCCTATCCACCTCGGCCGACTTGAGCTTCGAGAACAGCTCGTTCACCGTCAGAGTATCATACCTCTCCGACTCGACTATGGCCTCGAACTTTCCGCCCCATATCGTACGATCCAAAGATTGTAAGAGCTTGACCGCTCTATCATGATCATCGTACGGGAGAACGTCCACATTGGCCCTCATGTTGTTCACCACCACCGTGAACCTGCGAAACAAGGCATCGATGGACTCACCGGGGAGATGAGTGAAGTTCTCGTACTCTCTCCGTAGGTCGCATACACCCGTGCTCGAACACGGGCGTTCCCAACATGAGCCTCCTTCGACACCGCCCAAATCCTACAAGCCAAGTGCTCGGTGTGCACCCGATCGAACTCGGCCGACACAAAGCACGAAACAAGTAGTCGACCGCCTTATTGTTAGCGTCGAATCCGTCCCTCGACCCCGGAGCAAGGAAATCCATCGGTGGACATAGCCTCGTGTCCACCGTGACATCCCAAAGCAGCCGACCCTTTCCGCGGAGGAACGCACCCATCCGCTTGCTCCACATCCGGTAGTTCTTGCCATCGAAGTGTGGAGGACCCGAACCCCGTTCTCGGTACGCCATCCTTAGATCTTAGACCGGTTAGAGTGAACAAAGACCCGAACCGGCTCGATACCACTTGAAGGACCGATACGGCGAACCGAGAGGGGGGGGGGAGTGAATGGGAGCCGATAAAAATTCTTCTCGATGGAGATGAGAACTCCAACAAGACGAACACGGCTTCCAACACACGTCTCCGACTCACTACCCAAGTTGGCCAAGCCCACGTAGCCACCGGAGTGCCACCGGACCTAGGAACCAACACACACGGCCTTCCGACTCGAGAACGCGGCGGAACAACAAACCCCGAGTCTACGAGACCCACACCGGTCGGACCGGTGAGCACCACCGGTCGGACCGGTCCCCGTCGGTGAACCCGAGCAACTTCCACTAAGTGGCTCTACACCGGTCGACCGGTGAGACGCACCGGTCGGACCGATGGCGACGAGAAAGCCCCCAAGGCACCAAACGAGCCAACCGACCACCAAACGGACCCAAACTCGAAACAAGAAGCACCACGGGACAACAAAGAACACACCAAGACACTCGCCCGAGCGAAAACCCACAAAGGCTTGCACCGGTCAGACCGGTCAAGAGCACCGGTCGAGCCGGTGTAGCACAGGAGCTCGGGATGAACAGCACCCACGGGTCAACTCCCCCAAATCCAAATCTCGATCTCCCGAATCGCTCCACGGACTTGAACAAGACTTTGGGGATATCAGGAACACCTCATGAGGAGTCCATAGCCAAGTTTAATCCCACCAAATCTCGTCCAAAAAGGAGGAATCGAAGAAATCCCGCCGAAAGCACTTCCAACCCAAGAACTCAAGAAACCCCGTAATCGAGCACTTTTTCTCACGGATTTGGGAGGGGAATCACGGCCCAAAGAACCACGAAGGGTTCCCACAAATTTCCCCCATCAAATCACCAAGAGAAAAGCCCCGAAAACACCCCAAAGAAATCACGAAGAAAGGGCTCCGAAAATCACCACCAAGAACAACCGGGGAAAACACATCCAAACCTTGAGGAATCACGCCGAATCATCTATACATGAAACAAAGATTTGTACAAGGTCTAGCAAGCCGCCCGATCATCCATCCCTCTCTACAAGATCTCTCCGTGAAGCTCTCTTGCTAGTCCTAGAGAAAACCTAAGGAAAATAGGTGGAAAATAGGAAAACTAATGAGCTAGGGTTCCTAGAGTTGGCTGCCATCCTCTCACCTCTTGGGTTATATGGAGGCAACCGAATGTCTAAAATGCCCTTCTCTACTAACTAGGGATACAAGCCCCTCAAGGGCGGATTTGGAATTCTTGATGTCTTCACCATCGAACGGATGCCTGGCGACCGCACCCTGCGTAGCCTCGACACAAGCCATGCGATCCCGACGCGTGTCCTCCGCTTCGAAGATTTCGGAATGCGTCGTCGCACACGGCCGACCGGTGCTCCTCACCGGTCGAGCCGGTCCCCACCGGCCGACCGGTCGGACCCACCGGTCGACCGGTCCGGGTGCCGCCGCACCTCCGTCTTCGGTTCTCCGGTCTTGGCTTTGTGGATCAACCAAGGAACCCGGTGGTTTTTACGGTGAACCACCGGAAACCCCCGCGAACTCGGTGTAGCCTCCGCCAATCTCCACTCATGACTTGGCTCCCACGTAGTCCCGGCTCGACCTTGGTTTTGAGGCTCAACCAAGAAACCATCCACGACTTCATCTTCTTGTTCATGCCACCATGCGGCCCGCACTTGACCCCCGCCGGCCACCGGGTCCCTCGAACGAAGCCTACTTGTCTTCTCCACACCGGAGGCCTCGCCGGCGACGACCTTTCGCGCTTGTTCTTCACCCGCACCAACACGAGTCAAGCCGCAACCCGCACCCGCAATACTTAGCCAAGAATCGGTCCACACAACGTTGTCAATCACTCATCACACAAGGAAGCGACCATCCACCGGTCCTCGAACCACACATGGTCCTCAAGTTTAACGAGAAACAAATTGACAAAAGAAAGATGAAGGGATACCTTAAAGAAGCGTGAACAAGACCTGGAGCTCGCGAGCTTTTTAGCAGAAGACCAGATTCCGCGAATAAAGAGAGATGCACGAATCGTGAAAAGCTGGAGAGCCGTAAAAATTTTTTAACAGCAGCAGCCCGCTATTTATAGGGCCGGGGAGGGGTAGTTCCGCGAAACACGCCTCGATTTAACCGTCCTTGGCTCCCCGGGCGACGCGTGTCCCCTCCGACGTTCCGAGGGTGACGTTTTTTACTAAATTTCCGAAGGATTCGTGGAATCGGATCGTCGGAGTCAACCCGCTTCCCCGAGGGGCTAGTGTTGGGGAATTCAGGAAAACCCGTCACCCTCGAAACGTTGAGTTTAACAAAGTTCTCGAAGCATGTTTTTCAGGAGCAGGGAATTCACGATTCTCGGAAGCCCGGAACTCCGTGAAGCCTCGAATTCGCGAATGTGCAAAGTTCGAGAATCTTGATTCGGTGAAGAAGTGGAGTCATGAACATGCCGAAGCCCGAATCTCAAAGCGTCGATGGCCCGAACTTCGAGAGAACGGACGATTCGGGAATCCGTTGAAGACCCCGTTCGGGAGTCGGGCGCGTGGACATGCGCGAACCAAATTGAAAAGCGAAGGTCGGTTCGGGAACCGTTGAAGACCCTCTTCGGGAATTTCATGCGGAGACATTCGCGAACCGGGGGAGAGAAGCAAAGTCAAAGTTGTAGTCCCAAAAAGTCCGGGTTTAGAGTGTGAACTATTGGCGGACTTGTAGATATGTTAGATGAAAAAGACAATACCGTATGCGTTCACACTAGGAATATTCTCTCGAGGCAAAGGGTGTAATCGGTATGTAAAAGTCCCTTCGTCTCCCTATAAAAGGGGGCGCAAGGGCACGTGTAAACGGATTCAGACTTTTTGGAACTTGTGCTACTTGCAGAGGGAATCAGTCTCTTTGCGTCCTAACTTTGAACCTGCACGTGCTAAGAACTCTCACTTGTGTTTGGGCAGTCATCCGAACTTTTCGGGTAACCCCCCAACAAGTATCCCCCGTGTTTGATGAAGAAGGCATTGATTCGGAGAGGAAGCAAGCCTTCGGATTCCCGAGACCGCTCAGCATAGCAAGGAATGCATTGTAAGCGGTGGGGTTCCACACCCAAAAAATCTCATCTCGTATTTCCTCTATCGTCAAATGCCGGCCGATGTCGCGGTGGCCGCACACGCGGCGCATGGTCGAGCAAGTACCGCGTAGGCCGCGGAAGTGAGCCAAGGGCCGCTCCGAGGTCATATCGACGCGCATTGCAATCTCAATGCGGAGGTCTCGAGGGAGGCCCAACGCCGACGATGGCCGGTGCCGCGTGCTTCTTCCCGGCATGTTATCCATCTCCACCGGGAATGGTGATGATGAGGAGTAGGCGATTCGTTTTTTTCGGGTAGAGATGAAGAGGCGGGGGATCTATTTGTTTTGGAAGGAGAAGATACGAAGATTTGTTTCCAAACATGGTTTAAGTATGCAATGGAGACGACGTTTCCTTACTTGGCGTATCATTTAATTCTACATTGTAATCACTACCTCTGCAAGGTGGTGCTCTCGGCCATTAACCGGCAACAGTTTCGCCATTGACCTTCTTGGGAACCTCTTCCCGTTTCCGTGCTCTTGATCTTATCCCTTCCTCTCCTTTTTTGGAGATGATGACTACATTATGGTCATATTTGGATGGAGGTGTTAGTGTTAGTTTGTAGCAAACTAACACCAAAACTAACACTTTTGAGCCAAACACATGTGTTAGTTTGGTGTTAGTTGGAACTAACACCCCCAAAAAAATAACACCTCCAAGAGGTGGAAATTGGTGTTAGTTTGGTGGACCCCACCCCTTTTCTCTCTCTCCATCTCCATTTTCAAATGTTTGGAGAAGTTAATTCAAATGCAAACTAACACCTCCATCCAAACATTCAAGATGTTAGTTTTTTATGTGTTAATTTGGAGGTGTTAAAAACTACCACTAACGGTGTTGACGGTGAAAATCCGTCAACCTAGCCATGAGTTTACCTTCGGTGTTGGCATAACTTTTGTATCTTATTCATTGGTACTAACCCCCGTGGTATAACAAGTTCACTTGTGCATGTCGGTTTTGGAGTTAAGTGTTTACGCGGGGTTTTAACGATGAAAGCAAGACTTCCGGGATAAGTTCATTAAGCACCTCATGACAAGACCTTGAAGCCCGATACAAGTCAAGCAATGAAGTGAACATGACTCCAAGAGCCCAAGGACCAAGCCCGAGAAGATGATAAACTCCGAGGACCGAACCGAAAAGTGCGTTGAATCTTGCAAGACAAGGAGTTGAGTCCAATTCGGAGAGAAACCGACGTCAAGGGCCCACATGCAAAAGGGGAGAACATCTAGAAGACGTGGAAAGCAACACGGGCGAAGCAGCCGCGGGATGGGCCGAGTGGGCCCGGGCCGGCCGGCCCGGGCCGGCGGCCCGGCCCCAATTCGGGGCCCAATCGGCCTCTCCTTTGACCTAATTGCTTCTCGGGCTATAAATAGCCCCCCGACCGAGAGCCACGCGAGAACCGAAGTCGTAATCCGCCGCCGAGGAGCGAGAGAAGCTTGAGGGACACCATCTTGGAGATGAGGGTCGTGCTAGTTGTCTAGGGTCTCCCTAGCCGACGTGGGAACCTTGCATGGAAGACCACGTTGGAGCTCGGAGCGAGGATCAAGATCGAAGTAGGATCCGGTGGTGATCTTGTTCATGTAATCATCCATGGTGAAGTTTGTAAGTGAATCCGATTTCTAGCGATCAAGTGCCTTCTCGATGATTTTGATTTCTTCTTGGTTTTGCTTCTTCTACGATCTAGTCTATAGCTAGATTACATAGGGTGCTCTTGTAACCGCGGTGGCTAGAGGTGCATACCGGACCGGCCAAGTGATTTCAACTTGTTCTATCGAACTCGCCCTAGACTACCCGCATGAATAGGGATACGTTGTGACGAACGGGGGTTCCGAAAGGCTGGCGTTTTCGGAGTCGGATGGAAGGCCACGATTTAAAGATGCTTTTAATGAGATTTGCTTTTCTATCTTCATCTATCTTGTTTGGAGCTACAACATAAGCATGATCTAGATTCTCTAGATTGGTTATCTCTTGCTTTCTCTTGTTACCTCTTAGTAGATTAGATTAGATTCGTTTTCTTTATGAGTTAGTAGATTAGATGCAACTTAGTTCATCATAAGATAGCTTACCTTGCTTTACTAGATTGAATCCTTGCGTTGCACATTGTTCCACGGATTCGATACCTTGGGTTCACCACTCGAGGGAAGAAGGGTCCCTTGACTACGACGGGAGACTTGTCCGCTTGCAAGTCAAAAACGAACATTGATACAACTATTAACCGTCAACAAGCCCCTTTTTCTCGGCGCCGTTGCGGGGAACAAGCAATCAAGATCCGATCTAGTATCGCTTATCTTTGAGTTTTTCTTTTGATTTTCTTTTGCATCTCTTATGTTTGATCATCCTCAAAAAGAAAAAAAATCAATCTAATCTAGTTTTGATTAACCCTAATTTTTCTTTTCTTTTTAGATTTTTGTTTCATTGCTAACCCTAACCGGAGATGGTTGGATACCTCTTCAAGAAACCCAAAACTTTTTTGTGGATGATTCAGGAAAACTTTACAGGCAAAGGAGACGTGCAACACAAGCTAAAGGGTTGGAAACCCTAGATCCAAAAGACAAAGTCGAAGGACCATCAAAATCTCCAAGGGAATCACCACCTCCAAGTCCAAAGGAAGATCAACCTCAACCACCGGAGCGCGAGATCGAGCTATGCACCCCGAACATTGTTGATCTACCTATCATAAACCTTCAAGACGCCGGGAGGCCGTTCAAGATCAAGGTCTCAACTATCCGCATGATGATTGCGAGAGCTGAATGCATACGAGCCGGATTCCTTGAGTGGCATATCGGTTTACTTAAGAGGAGGATGGAGAAGATGGAGATGGAGAAAGAAGCTCAACACCTAAAGGCCGCCAAAGAAAGATCCACATGCAAGGAGTGTGTGGAGTACGACCATGTCCAAGTTCGAGGCTATGGAGAAAATATTGAAGAATTTAGATGGCAAGGTGACGGAGGTCGGAAGCTCTATACGTGAAGTGTTCATCGTGATAAAGATGCTAGATGCAAGTGGGACAACTTGCCGGGCGCCCGATGGGTAACAAAGAAGAATATCCGAGACAACTCCGGGTCCCAAGACGTGAAGGCTACTCAAACTCATTCGGGAGAGATGAAGGATCACACTAGAGACCATGAAGATCACGACCGAAGGACCGGAGTTCGAGATGCCGAGCCACAAGGAAGATGTTGCATCCGTCAAGACCAAAGGACAAAGCCACTGTTAAGACCAAAAAATTGACTAAGCCAAAGTGGGTACCCAAGATTGCAACGTCCGCAAAGAGCATTGATCCGGAGTAATCAAGTGAAGAAGTCTAGCCATGGACTATAAACGAAGCGCTAGGCGGGAGGCAACCCGTTTCGTCGAGTCAAGAATAAGCTACGGGAGGACAACCCGATTCCAGGTTTTTCAAGTCTTTTTAAATATAATTCAGTTTTGAATTTTACTACGCAAAACCTTAGACTTAGAATGGTTGAACAATATTAGAGACATAATTCTGGGTTGGATATTTTGCTTGATCATAAACCCTTTACATGAACCATCCTATGTGTTTGTTTGCTTCTTTTTCGAGAAACCACAACCAAAAAAAAATTTCAGAACCTAACTCAACCCTTCACCCTCATTATGGTGCTGTGGTTGACTTGTTTTTCATGCTAAAAACACTCGAGTAGAGCCACGACTTGTATCTAGATGTTATTTAAATTTCAGCACGTGGTAGGACTCGCGTGAACCTAGAAACTTGATTTTTGATTGGTTTAATAATCCATATCCTTGGTTTCTCTAAGATTAGAATTTTTCTAAGCCTCACTTAATTTTATTTCATTCAAAATCTCTCTCTTCTAATCAAAATTAGGACCTAAACCTATGCCCCCATGATCAAGTCGGGAAAAGCTTGCTCTCAACTAATGAAGGCAAACTATACCGATGAGACCGAAATCGACGTAGTCGAAAAATATTTTCGACTTACATTTGTTTTTAATGGTTTAAAAACTTCTCTAAATTTATGCTTGAGCTCTTGCATGGCTCTGAAAAATATTTTTAAATTTCGAAATTAGAGGAGTGCTTAGCCTTAAACACACTTAAAGGGAGGCAATCTAGTTAACCTAACCATGCATGCACCATGATACATCACGGGATGCCCCTCCAACATATTTAAACCACATGCAAAGTACAAGCATGGGGGGACAGCCAAGGCTTTGTTTTGTAGGAATATCATGGATGCATGTGCAAGGGAGTATGGAAGTGAGTCAAAGCGAAAACATTAAGTGGAAGGAACAATAATGCAAGCGAAGGAGTGGACGAGAACGTTTGGAAGGTGTACGCGATCACGAAGCAACATGAATGCACTAGAGAAGAACCGAGCCAAGAGGAGGAGAGAGGTAAGTCTTTCATCCAACTCTTTGTTCGTGTGCTCTAGTTTGTAGGCCGGAATCACCTTAGACTTAGCCATCCACTGCGTTTGTTTCGTGCAACAAATCACATCCTTAATCCACTCAAAGTCCAGACTCCAAAATAATATTTGTGTACCTTGTTACCGGGTGAAAACCCCGGATATATATATTTGTGAGGGAGAGTGCTGCAATCATGGAGGAAAACTACAAGCCATTTCACTGAAGAAGAAGGGATCATCGTCGTTTAAGCCATCAACCTCTTCGAGGAGGCACTCGGTTTCTGCGTTTCCTCGGAGTATGGAGGAGGACACGGCACCGCTGAGGAGGAACCACTCTTCTCCTTGGTGGCATGAGGGCCACACGAAACTCGTTTATGAGGTTTACCAAACTTCAATAACATATGGAGGAGCCGCTCGTCCAACCTCGCCACTTGACACGATCATCCGCTCCACCTCCATATGCTCCGCGGTATTCCGAGGGGTATGTCATCATGACGGAGGAGGAGAAGAAGCTCGCTCGCCTTAAGTAGAGGCTTGTAGCGAACGTCGACATCGACGACCAAGCTCCACATATTGGGTTTCACACGGGACACCGGAGCAATTCTCTAACGGAGTGTCGGCAAACACCCACAAGGAATTCGCCTAGGAAATTTTCGTGACCATGGCGCATACCCTTGATGAAGGAGTGTCGAGTCTCTCATTCCGTTGGAGGGAGCCCACAAGTGGAGAAGAAGGAAGACACCGTCGGAAGGGTAACCTTGATCAATGATGCTATTTCTAGCACCTTGATGGGGTAATCTCCTTTCATCCATGGGTTGCAATCGATCTTGAGATGTAATCACACTTTGTTGGATTATCTATCTATCATCTTGTGTTGGAGATACTTTAATGCTTAAGGTTAGCTACCATGCCGTAAAGGGAGTATAGGCCTCAATGCTTCCTTGGATCCATTCAACACAATCCCCGATAGATTAGATTGGTTTTCATGTTCGAAACGATTGCATGTTCTAGTATCGTAGACCCATGGGCGAGTGTCCCCTATTTTCAAAAGGGAGCTCTGGAACAAGTGGATGTGCATGAAGGCACATGGGAAGGTTTTTGGAGTATTGTTACGGGAAGAGACCATCAACGAAAAAATACTATCCGGAACCCATTATCCAAGTGTGTCACTTTTGTGCAAGCGGATTTTTGGGAGAACAAGAGAGACAAAGATAACCAACACAGAGTTGAATTGGCTTTACTCGGGTTTGATTGCCAAGTGGCCAATAGACCCCACTCACCTATGATCAACCGGGTGTGTTGTTAAGCAACATCGAGTTCGGAAGATATTGGTTCGGGGTGTTGCCTCTCCATATTGGCTATCTCTTTAAAACCGGGTATTACAAGGAACCCAAATCATCTCCTACCCGGGACTTCCCTAGGAATATATGAATAAAGGAAAATATAAGAGTGAAGATGAGAGAGGAGGCTTCCAAGTGGCCTAGGTGAATTTGCCCCTTCCGGATTGAAGATTAAGACTTTTCTTGAGGGGAAGAAGATCGGTTAGAGGAAGGACTTCTTGTGCCGGCGAAGAGCAAAAAAATATAATAGAGAAGGATTAGGAGAAGGTTTCTCCACGACCCAAGAAGGAGGTGCACAACAAAATTATGTCCCACCATTGGGAGGAACCCCGACGCCACCGAATTACTACGGTGGTGTACCAATGCAAGCATGGGGGAGTGGTGCAGCCATACCCCCACCATTTTTGCGGTGCCCAACGTAGCCTTTGCGGAGCCATTTGCACACCTTCCTCAACCACAACAAAATGTGGCCACCATTGGAGGATACGCTGCAAGGAACGTGCAAATTATTGCAGCCATCCTAACCAATGCAAACCAAATGGGTGAAGGAAATGCAAACGTCGCTTATGTGCTTGGACACCTTCACCCAAGCACCGTCGGACAATTCATAGGAGTAGTGGTGCATTCCTATTACAAGTAAGCATACAACAACCAAGACTATCAATATCAACCACGGCGGAAGATTAGAGAGAGGAGGAGCTTTAGTTATCTTTCCTTTACCCCCTTTACTTTAATTTTCAGCTTGTTTGCACCTATGTATGCGTAGTGTTTTAAGTTTTTATTTAAATTTCAGCAAGTATGTTAGTTTAATTTTTAAGCGTATGTCTTAGTTTTTATTTTCATCATGAATAATGTCACCACCAAGTTTTTACCTTTGGTAAAGTTACAAAGTTTGTGCCATGATGATATATGATTATAATTGCCACTTTGTTTATCTTTGTAATTGATTTATGCATGTTTGAACTAGTGCTCTCTTAAAAATACAAATCTGAAATTATCTAAATGCTAGCTTAATCTTTAGCGGAGGTTATGATAAAAATAAAGACCCACGAGTGTTTTATGTGCTCTCAAGTTATGAATAGATTAAAGATGTCTTTTATGCTCAAAAATATTGCTAACCTTGTCACAAATATCACTTGTGTGTTGCTCAACCTATCCAGAGCCTTATATATATTTGACTCGCATAAACTTTAGTGTACAAGATTTATTTTTGAGTGAGTTATTGCAGGCCATGATTTCTCTGGCCCGAGACTAAGAAGCTGGTCATTCCGTTTTTGCGTATCTATCTTTTTGCTAGCCTTTTATCCGTGCATTGTGTATCCCCGCATCGGAGATCTCACAAACCTCGCTGGATATCCACCCTTAAACCAAATATCATCTTTTGTGATTACCTCCTTGACCACAACCTATCGTTGAGAATGGATCATCAATTCAAGGAAGATCGCAAGACGGTGCCAACGTTGAAGATTTCAAGTATCTCTCCAAGGAAAAATACCCCGGTACCTACCTTATTTTTCGCCTCTTTGCTCGAGGACGAGCAACGTCTAAGCATGGGGGAGGAGGTAGGTACGGTGCAGCTTTAGAGTTCATAGGGGAATATTTAAAAAAAATGATGATGAAAGAAAAAAATCCGGCGATGATCATGACTTTCAAGGTGAAGAAAGAAAAATATGTATATAATGAATGAAAGAAAGAAAGAAAGAAAGAAAAGAATGAGAAATATGAGAAAGATAAAAAAATATGAGTATGCGTAAAGTGAACTCCCCGGTTCTCTAAGAGTGCAATCAAGGCTTCAAGTTAAAAACATCCATTCTCATTTTCCAACCATGTGCAATCCGATAACGAGGACTTCCTTTGTGCCTCGGGATCACTCTTTGCCATTTGCACATGTCCACTCATCTAAAAGCGTGTGTATTTTTCTCTTTCCCCTCCTTGATTTAACATTATTTTCCAATGACCTTTTTGACGAGTCTCGGTAAGACCATGAGAAGCTTGTCTTGTTTTGACAACACCTCATTTATAAAATCTTGTTAGGACTAAACTTTCCCAAAGCTCCATATAAAGCCTACCACACATATATGTTATGAGAGGGAAAGGAGTAGAATATATAGGCTTGAGAGACAAGTGAGATGAGAGTTCATGAGCAACATGCAAGGAGATTTAAATTTGTGAACTTGGTTTAGCTCTTTTCTTTATCTCGTTCTTTATTTCAAAAAATTCGAGATCTATTTAAATTTTGGGAGCATGTTAATACTTGTGGGATAAGCTTAATAAGAATCTACCCTCCGTAGAGGTGAAGGCTAGTACATTATGGAACTTAAATGAATTAAACTTTTGAGAGCATTATGTTTTTTTTTCATGTATGATCAAGTGCAAAGTTTAAACATTGTTTGGCAACGATGATATCCATCGAAGGCTTACTCGAGGACGAGCAAGGTTTAAGCATGGGGAAGATGTTGACGGTGAAAATCCGTCAACCTAGCCATGAGTTTACCTTCGGTGTTGGCATAACTTTTGTATCTTATTCATTGGTACTAACCCCCGTGGTATAACAAGTTCACTTGTGCATGTCGGTTTTGGAGTTAAGTGTTTACGCGGGGTTTTAACGATGAAAGCAAGACTTCCGGGGTAATTTCATTAAGCACCTCATGACAAGACCTTGAAGCCCGATACAAGTCAAGCAATGAAGTGAACATAACTCCAAGAGCCCAAGGACCAAGCCCGAGAAGATGATAAACTCCGAGGACCGAACCGAAAAGTGCTTGAATCTTGCAAGACAAGGAGTTGAGTCCAATTCGGAGAGAAACCGATGTCAAGGGCCCACATGCAAAAGGGGAGAACATCTAGAAGACGTGGGAAGCAACACCGGGCGAAGCGAGGCCGCGGGATGGGCCGAGGTGGGCCCGGGCCGGCCGGCCCGGCCCCAATTCGGGGCCCAATCGGCCTCTCCTTTGACCTAATTGCTTCTCGGGCTATAAATAGCCCCCCGACCGAGAGCCACGCAGAACCGAAGTCGTAATCCGCCGCCGAGGAGCGAGAGAAGCTTGAGGGACACCATCTTGGAGATGAGGGTCGTGCTAGTTGTCTAGGGTCTCCCTAGCCGACGTGGGAACCTTGCATGGAAGACCACGTCGGAGCTCGGAGCGAGGATCAAGATCGAGGTAGGATCCCGGTGGTGATCTTGTTCATGTAATCATTCATGGTGAAGTTTGTAAGTGAATCCGATTTCTAGCGATCAAGTGCCTTCTCGATGATTTTGATTTCTTCTTGGTTTTGCTTCTTCTACGATCTAGTCTATAGCTAGATTACATAGGGTGCTCTTGTAGCCGCGGTGGCTAGAAGTGCATACCGGACCGGCCAAGTGATTTCAACTTGTTCTATCGAACTCGCCCTAGACTACCCGCATGAATAGGGATACGTTGTGACGAACGGGGGGTTCCGAAAGGCGGGCGTTTTCGGAGTCGGATGGAAGGCCACGATTTAAAGATGCTTTTAATGAGATTTGCTTTTCTATCTTCATCTATCTTGTTTGGAGCTACAACATAAGCATGATCTAGATTCTCTAGATTGGTTATCTCTTGTTTTCTCTTGTTACCTCTTAGTAGATTAGATTAGATTCGTTTTCTTTATGAGTTAGTAGATTAGATGCAACTTAGTTCATCATAAGATAGCTTACCTTGCTTTACTAGATTGAATCCTTGCGTTGCACATTGTTCCACGGATTCGATACCTTGGGTTCACCACTCGAGGGAAGAAGGGTCCCTTGACTACGACGGGAGACTTGTCCGCTTGCAAGTCACAAACGAACTTTGATACAACTATTAACCGTCAACAAACAAGTAACACTAACATCTACCATCCAAACACGACCAAGATTCTACATTGGAATCACTACCACGCTGCAGCTCGCTCTCGGCCATTGATCGGCAACAGTTTCGCCATTGACCGTCTTGGGAACCTTCCCGGCCATTCCGTGCTCTTGATATTATCCCTTCCTTGTTTTTATCTATAAAAAGGCACCAACACCTATCGGTCCTCCTCACTTCAAGTTGCTTCCTTCTTCTCTAGATCTAGATCTAGCTATATGGTTCCTTCTTCGATACAATAAAGCAAGTCACTTGCTTCCTTCTTCTCTAGATCTAGATCTAGCTATTTGGTTCCTTCTTCGATACAATAAAGCGAGTCACTTGCTTCCTTCTTCTCTATATCTAGATCTAGCTATGGCGCAAAGAATAGATCTTGTAGGGCGCAAGCTTTTTCTTTTCTTTCTTCTTCCTCCTCCTCGATCTCTCGGTTGCTAGAAGAATCCTTGTGATATGGGTGATTGGGTTGCCCATCCCTCTAACACAATGTTGCGCGAAGAATTCTTGTGACACACTCCTTTCGCGCGGCCATGTCGGGCAAGGTAGCCCGAACTCCTAGCATCGGGATGAACAATGTCATCCTATGTGAAATGATCATTGTTTTCGGGATGAACAATCCTTCATCCCGTGTCCAATGATCATTATTTTTCCTTCCACTCGCGGAATGCTCTTGCAAACCAAAAGTGCGAGGTTAAGCTAGAAAGCTTTGTGGTCTCATCGCAAGCCGGGGAATAAATTCTCTAAGCCATCAAGAGAAATGGAGCTTGTTCAATGACCACGTGCAGGAAGATTGACGACCTGCGAGCAAGATCGATGTGTGTGTGTGATTTTGCATATCTCGTCATGAAGATATGGCTGCATTGTAACCTTGTTCTGATGTATCAATGATGATTGTAATTTGTGTGTGTGTGTGTGTGATTTTTCATATCACGTCATGAAGATACGACCGCATTGTAACCTTGTTCCGATGTATCAATGATGTCCGTATCTGTGTGTGTGATTTTGCATCTCAAGAGACATGCTTTTGTGATTATCTCCGTGCGGTACAACTTCTTGTATGATTTACCTAATCACTTGCAAAGCTTGAAGAACAAGCCGACGGGGGGCTAGCTAAGAGCAACTCCAATAGTTTGGCAAATCAACTTGTTTCTCTCGGGATTCCCGATGTAAGTTAGATCCGGATTTGGCAAGTGAAATTATACCAAAATGTTGGAGTTGAACTCTTTTTTTACTTGGCAAATATTTTTAGAAGTTGGCTGTTGACGGTGAAATTCCATCAACCTAGACATGAGTTTACCTTCGGTGTTGGCATAACTTTTATACCTTATCCATTGGTACTAACCCCCTTGGTACAACATGTTCATTCGTGCATGTCGGTTTTGGAGTTTAGTGTTTATGCAGGGTTTTAGCGTTGAAAGCAAGACTTCTGGGATAAGTTCATCAAGCACCTTGTGACAAGACCTTTAAGCCCCGTACAAGTCATGCAATGAAGCAAACATGACTCCAAGAAGCCCAGGGACCAAACACGAGAAGATGACAAACTCCGAGGACCTAGCCAGAAAAGTGTGAAGGACCGATACAACGGAACCGCAGAGGGGGGGAGTGAATGGGAGCCGATAAAAATTTTTCTCGAAGGAGATGGAGACACCAACAAGATGAACATGGCTTCCAACACACTTCTCCAACTCACTACCCAAGTTAGTCAAGCCCACGTAGCACCGGAGTGCCACCGGACTTAGGAACCAACACACAACCTTCCGACCCCGAACGCGGCGGAACACCAAACCTTGAGTTTACGAGACCCACACCGGTCGGACCGGTGAGCACCACCGATCGGACCGGTCCCCGCTGGTGAAACCGAGCAACTTTCACTAAGTGGCTCTACACCGGTCGAGCCGGTGAGACACACCGGTCAAACCGATCACAGCCTGAAAGCCCCCAAGACACCAAACAAGCCAACCGACCACCAAACTGATCCAAACTCGAAACAGCAGCACCACAGGACAACAGCGAACACACCAAGACGTTCACACGAGCAAAATCCCACCAAGGGTTGCACCGGTCAGACCGGTCAAGAGCACCGGTCAGACCTGTGTAGCCTGGGCAGCTCGGGATGAACAACACCCGCGGGTCAACCCCCCCAAATCCAAACCTCGATCTCCCGAATCGCTCCACGGACTTGAACAAGACTTTGGGGATATTAGGAACACTCATGAGGAGTCCATAGCCAAGTTTAATCCCACCAAAACTAGTCCAAAAAGGAGGAATCAAGGAAATCCGCCAAGAGCACTTCCAACCCAAGAACTCAAGAAACCCCAAAATCGAGCACCTTTACTCACGGATTTGGGAGGGGAATCACGGCCCAAAGAACCACGAAGAATTCCCACAAATTTCCCCCATCAAATCCCCAAGAGAAAAGTCCCGAAAACAACCCAAAGAAATCACCAAGAGAGGGCCCCGAAAATCACCACCAAGAACAACCGGGGAAAACACATCCAAACCTTGAGGAACCACGCCGAATCATCTATACATGAAACAAAGGTTCATACAAGGTCTAGCAAGCCGCCCGATCATCCATCCCTCTCAACAAGATCTCTCCATGAAGCTCTCTTGCTAGTCCTATGGATAACCTAAGGAAAATAGGAAGGAAAATGGGAAAACAAATGAGCTAGGGTTTCAAGAGTTGGCTGCCATCCTCTCACCTCTTGGGCTATATGGAGGCAACCGAATGTCTAAAATGCCCTTACCTAACAACTAGGGATACAAGCCCCTCAAGGGCGGATTTGGAAGTCTTAATGTCTTCACCATCGTACGGATGCCCGGCGACCGCACCGTGCGTAGCCTCGACGCAAGCCATGCGTTCCCGACGCGTGTCCTCGCTTGGAAGTCTCGGACCGCGTCGTCGCACACCGGTCGGACCGGTGCTCCCCACCGGTGAGACCGGTACCCACCGGTCGAGCCGGTGCGGCGGCGCGCTGCCGCAAGACCGTCTTCGGTTCTTCGGTCTTGGCTTTGTGGATCAACCAAGGAACCCGGTGGTTTTACGGTGAACCACCGGAAACCCCGCAAACTCGGTGTAGCCTCCGCCAATCTCCACTCATGTCTCGGCTCCCACGTAGTTCCGGCTCGACCTTGGTTTTGAGGCTCAACCAAGAAACCGTCCACGACTTCCTCTTGCTTGTTCATGCCACCATGCGGCCCGCACTTGACCCCGCCGGCCACCGGGTCCCTCGAACGAAGCCTACTTGTCTTCTCCACACCCGGAGGCCTCACCGGCGACGACCTTTCACGCTTGTTCTTCACCCGCACCAACACCGGTCAAGCCGCAACCCGCACCTGCAATACTTAGCCAAGAATCGGTCCACACAACGTTGTCAATCACTCATCACACAAGGAAGCGACCATCCACCGGTCCTCGAACCACACATGGTCCTCAAAGTGCCAAATCTTGCGGGACAAGGAGCTACGTCCAACTCGGAGAGAAACCGACGACAAGGACCCACCGAGAAGGGGGAAGGATCTAGAAGACTCGGGAACCGACACCACGCGAAGGACGCGAGCAACCGGGCACGGGTGGGCCCGGCCGGCCGGCCCGGCCCATTCTAGGGCCCGGTCGCCTCCCCCTTTGACTTAGCCGCCATTCGGGTCATTTATAGCCCGGGGTCGAGAGCCACGCATCAATCCATTCGTCATCGGCCGCCCGGGAGCGAGAGAAGAGAGGGACACCATCTCGGAGAGGAGAGGGTTGAGCTAGTTGACTAGGGTCTCCCTAGCCGACGTGGGAACCTTGCAAGGAAGACCACGTCGGAGTTCCGGAGCTAGAAGCAAGATTGAGGTAGGATCTGGTGGTGATCTTGTTCATATATCATTGTACTAGTTCTTTGTATCAAGTTGAATCGATTTCTAGCGATCGGTGTTTCTCCGAAGTCTTCGTTTTCGATCGGCTTTGCTTATTTTAGATCTATCCTCGAGATAGATCACATAGGGTGTTCTTGTAGACGTGGTGGCTAGAGGTGCACGCCCGACCTTACGAAAGATCTCGACTTGTCCTCGGACTTGCCCTAGACTACCCGCATGAATAGGGGTGTGTTGTGACGAACGGTGGCTGCGAAAGGCGGGCGTTGTCGGAGTCGGACGGGAAACCACGGTTTAAAGAGGTTTCTAATGAGATTAAACTTGTTACTTCTTCGGACCAAAAAGATGACTAAGCCGGAAGATAAGCCCGTGCCCAAGATGGTGCGGAAGTGGGTACCCAAGATTGCAATGCCCGCAAAGAGCGTTGATGCGAAGTAATCAAGTGAAGAAGTCTAGCCATGGACTATAAACGAAGCGCTAGACGATAGGCAACCCGTTCCATCGAGTCAAGAATAAGCTACCGGGAGGACAACTCGATTCCGGGTTTTTTGAGTCTTTTCAAGTAATTTAGTTTTGAATTCTACTTCGCAAAGACATTAGACTTAGAAGTGGTTGAGACATAATTCTTGATTGAATATTTCCTTGATCATAAACCCTTTAAATGAACCCTCCTATGTGTTTGTTTGCTTCTTTTCAAGAAACCACAACCAAATAAATTCTGAACCTAACTAAACCATTCATCCTCATTATGATGTTGTGGTTGACTTGTTTTTCATGCTAAAAACACAAGAGTAGAGCCACAGCTTGTATCTAGATGTTATTTAAATTTCATCACGTGGTAGGACTCGCGTGAACCTAGAAACTAAACTTTTGGTTGGTTTAAAAATCTTGATCCTTAGTTTCTCTAAGATTAGAATTTTTCTAAGCCTCATTTAATTTTATTTCATTCAAAATCTCTCCCATCTAGTCAAAATTAGAACCTAAACCTATGCCCCCATTATCAAGTCGGGAAAAGTTTGCTCTCAACCAATGAAGGCAAACTATACCGGTGAGACCAATATCAATGTAGTCGGAAAATATTTTCGACTTACATTTGTTTTTAATGGTTTAAAACTTTTCTAAATTTATGCTTGAGCTTTTCCATAGCTCTGAAAATATTTTTAATTTTCGGAATTAGAGGAGTGCTTAGCCTTAAATGCGCCTAGAGGGAGGAAATCTAGTTAGGTTAATCATGCATGCACCATGATGCATCATTGGATGCCCTCCCAACAAATTTCATCAAGACCACATGCAAAGGACAAGAATGGGTGGGCAGCAAGCATTGCTTTGCAGGAAATTCATGGTGGCATTGAAGCAAGTGGAGCAAGGGAGCATGGACATGACTCAAAGCAAGGGCATCAAGTGGAAGGACCAATAATGCAAGAAAAGGAGTGGACAATAGTGTTTGGGCGGTGCAACTCGTGGGCAAGAAAGTCACGAAGGGGAAATGATCGTGCCGGGAGAAAGAGGGCCGAGCGCGGGGGCCGAACCACCCCTGGCCGGTCGACCCAGGCCGACGGGCGCCGGGGGCACCATTTATAGGCCGGGCCGCTTGGCCTATAAATGGTGCCCCCTACGCCCGTCTTCTCGCGATCAAGTAGCCCTCTCCTTCATTTGTTTGTGTGCTCAAGTTTTTTGTGCCAAGAACCACCGTAGACATAGCCATCCTGCTTGAGCTTGATTGCTCAAACAATTCATACCCTTAATTCACGCAAAGTCCACATTCCGAAGTAATTTTTGCCTAGTTACCGTTGAAACCCGGAATTTTAGTAGAGAGAAGAGTGCTGCAATCATGTGGAAGAAAGCCACAAGTCTCTTCACCAAGAAGAAGGGGTCGTCGCCATCCAAGCCATCTTCGACGACGTCTTCGAGGAGGCACTCGGTTTCCGAGTCTCCTCGAGCATGGAGATGGAAGCGACACCGCCAAGGAGGAACGACACTCTCCTCCTCGATGGTATGAGAGCTACAAGGAGCTCGTCCATGAGGTTTACCGAACCTCAAGGGCGTACTGAGGAGCCGCCCGTCCCACCTCGTCGATCGACCCGTTCATCCGCGCCACCTCCATATACTCAACGGTACTCCACATATGGCTTCATCATATTGTTGGAGGAGGAGGAGAAGAAACTCTCTCGCCTTGAGAAGAGGCTTGTGGCAAATGTCGATTTCGACGATCAAGCTCTCAATGCATTGGGTTTCGGCACTGACATATATTATATGTTGGGGCACCTTGGATGGGTGCAATTCTCCAACGGGGTGTCGGCAAACACCCACAAGGAGTTTGCCTTTGAGATCTTGATGACCATGGCGCCTATCCTTGATGAGGGGGTGCCAAGTTTATCATTCGGTTGGAGGGAATTCAGCAAGTGGTTCCCTACGAACAAATTAGGGAGCTACTTGGGTTCCAAAAGGGAGCTCTGGAGAAAGTTGACGTGCGGATGGCATGTTGGATGGATTTTGGAATTTAATCTCTGGAGAAGCCCACCAACAACGCAATTCCATCCGAAACCCCATTATCCAAGTATTCCACTTTTGGATGTGCAAGAGAATTATGGGGTGGATGAGGGAGACGAAGGTGACCGACACAAAGTTGAATTGGCTCTACTCGGCTTTAATTGCCGGGCAGCCAATAGACCCAACATACCTCATGATCAACCGATGGTGTTGCGAGGCAACATCGGGATCGGGAGACATTGGTTCGGGGTGCTACCTCTCTATGTTGGCCATCTCCTTAAGGCCGGGAATTACAAAAAATCTCGAATATCTTCTACCCAGGACCCCTCTCAGATTTGAATATTTAAAGCAAGGAAAATATATTAGTGGAGATGAGAGAGGAGGCTTTCATGTGGCCAAGGTGAACTTACCCCTTTCGGACCCAAGACTTAGGCTCTTCATTCAAGGGAAGCAAGATTGGTTGGAGGAGGGACTCTTTGTCCTGGAGAAGAAGAATAAAAGAGGAAGAATTGTAGAGGAGGGATCCTCCTCCGCGCCGAAGGACCGATACGGCGAACCGGAGGAGGGGGAGTGAATGGGAGCCGATAAAAATTCTTCTCGAAGGAGATGGAGACTCCAACAAGACGAACACGGCTTCCAACACACGTCTCGACTCACTACCCTTGTTGGCCAAGCACACACAACCAATGGAATGTTCTTGGACCTAGGAACCAACACACAACCTTCGGAGCCAAAACACACCAACATGCACAACGGAAACTTGCACGGCTTGTCGTCCGTGCTACACCGATCGAGGCGATGGCACTGCGCCGGTCGGAGCCGGTGACACCGGTCGAGACCGGTGAACGGCGTCGGTCGGGCGGTGGGAACGACAGCCGCACAACGAGTGTTCGGAAAGCCTCACCGACTTCTCTAGGCTGCGGAACAAAACACCCCCAAAACACAACCTGCTCGGAAGGAAAACCCTACACAAAACCTAGCAAAACAACTCCAAACAAACCAAGAACGGACCAAGGCAGCACCAAGACCCAAAGACACACGAGTCATGCAGTTCACCCAAGGCAAATCCCACAAGTGGCTTGCCGGTCGGACCGGTCAAGAGCACCGGTCGGACCGGTGTAGCACCGGGCGACTCGGGATGAACGACACCCCGCAGGTCAACTACCCCAAAACCAAACCTTGATCTCCCGAATCACTCCACGGGCTTGAATAAGACTTTGGGGGTATTAGGAACACCTCATGAGGAGTCCATAGCCAAGATTAATCCCACCAAAACTTGTCCAAACAAGAGGAATCGAGGAAATCCTGCCAAGAACACCTCTAAGCCTAGAGCATCGAAAACCTCAAAATCGAGCCCCTTAGCTCACGGATTTGGGAGGGGAATCACAGCCCAAAGAACCACGAAGGGTTTCCACAAATTTCCCCCATCAAATCCCCAAGAGCAAGGTCCCAAAAACGCACCAAGAAAATCACAAAGAGAGGGCTCCGAAAACCACCACCAAGAACAAACGGGAACATCTCATCCAAACCTTGAGGAACCACGCCGAATCATCTATACATACCACAAAGGTTCATACGAGGTCTAGCTTGCCGCCCGATCATCCAACCCTCTCAACAAGATCTCACCATGAAGCTCTCAAGCTAGTCCTATGGAAATCCTAAGAAAATAGGAAGGGAAAATGGGAAAGCAAATGAACTAGGGTTCCAAGAGATGGCGCCATCCTCTCACCTCATGGGTTATATGGAGGCAAGCGTAAAGTCTAAAATGCCCTTACTTAACAACTAGGGATACAAGCCACTCAAGGGCGGTTTTGGAAGTTTTCGGGATTTTCTCCATTAGACGGATGCTCGGCGACCGCACCCTGCGTAGCCTCGACGCAAGCCATGCGATCCCGATGCGTGTCCTCCGCTTCGAAGTCTCGGACCGCGTCGTCGCACACCGGTCGACCGGTGCTACTCACCGGTCGGACCCACCGATCGGACCGTTCGGAGGCTGCGGCAAGACCATCTTCGGTTCTTCGGTCTTGGCTTTATAAATCAACCAAGGAACCTAATGGTTTTCCGGTGAACCATGGGAAACCCCGCGAACTCGGTGTAGCCTCCGCCAATCGCCACTCATGACTCGGCTCCCACGTAGTCCCGGTTCGACTTTGGTTTTGAGGCTCAACCAAGAAACCGTCCATGACTTCATCTTCTTGTTCATGCCACCATGCGGCCCGCACTTGACCCCGCTAGCCACCGAGTCCCTCGAACGAAGCCTACATGTCTTCTCCACACACCGGAGGCCTCACCGGCGACGACCTTTCGCGCTTGTCCTTCACCCGCACCAACACCGGTCAAGCCGCAACCTTCACCGCAATACTTAGCCAAGAATCAGTCCACACAACGTTGTCAATCACTCATCACACAAGGAAGCGACCATCCACCGGTCCTCGAACCACACATGGTCCTCAATCTCCCCTTGATGACTGCATTGACAACACCCACATAAAGTAACACGAGAGAAAAGAAAAAGAAAAGAAACAAAAAAGACGAAACTCCAACAAGCAATCGAAAGCCAAACAAAGGCAAAGAGCAAGATCACTTGAAGAAGACAAGTCTCGGACCCCTTAGGCAAGGGCAACGGCTCGACACATCCGAGACAAAACAAAGCTCAATCGAAAAGAGCAAACCATCAAACCAAAGCTCGACAGACCACAAAGAGCTCCCCCTGCACACATGCAAGCTCCCCCTGAACCAATGCAACTCCCCCTGGACGAATGCATGCAACCACTTGAAGAAAACAGAGCAGCTACATTAGCTCAGCTTTGACCGGTCAGACCGGTCACAACCACCGGTCAGACCGGTGCCCAACATATGAACAGGGTCAGCACTCTGACCGGTCAGACCGATGACCTTGATCGGTCGGACCGGTGTGCAACGAGCCCGAGAAAATGCTCAAAACCACCTGAAAACCTTCTAAATGCAACCAGCAAGCCATTTCAAGCTCAAACTTCTCCCCCTTGTTGACAATGCATGAATCAAGCTAAAAATGCCAAAATTGCAACGTAGAGCTTCTCAAATAGACAAAATTCAACAAAGGATGCTACACATGTCCAAATGAGCAAGCTAGATACTCTATAGCTTCATATCGATCTCCACTACATGATCACCAAGTTTCACGACCATTGGTCGAAGCTAAGATGGATTTGGTCAATTTTGCGAGAAATTTCCCTCTCATGAGCAAAGTCCTAAACATGAGCAAAACATGCCAAAATGGCAAAGCCACACAAACTTCATGATAGGACAACCATTCTAATCATAAGACCATCACAAACACCCACAAGCAGCTCATGTCATGTCAAAGCCACCGAGCCATGTGCCTACTTCTATATATGAGACTTCTCATTGGTAGGCATCATGCAACGGTTTAGCACCCAAAACAAATTAAATTTAGTATATATGACATGGGAGCGCATTTTCCAAGCATTTTACATTTCATTTTTAGATTCTTACTTGGTACATGAAATGTCTTTGTGACAAAAAGGAATGTATGCCCCTCCACAAGATAAAGCAAGAGGGCTAAACATTCATGATGGCAAATGAGCCTTTGGCCCCATATGATCAATAAACTAGCTATCCAACCACAAATTGAGCATAACCAAGCCACTAAAACATGTCAAGATCATATAAAGGCATTTACACAAGAGAGAGCATATATGTGACATTTTTCAAAAACATAGCCAAGCAACCATGGATATAAATCAAGATTATCAAGAGCTAAGCCAAACTAACCATAGCTTACCAAACAAGCTCACAAAGACATATATCTCATTCCATGGTGAACAATGTATATGAGAGAAGCTTTTTGTTGACGGTGAAAATCCGTCAACCTAGCCATGAGTTTACCTTCGGTGTTGGCATGAGTTTTGTATCTTATTCATTGGTACTAACCCCCGTGGTATAACAAGTTCACTTGTGCATGTCGGTTTTGGAGTTATGTGTTTACGCAGGGTTTTAACGTTGAAAGCAAGACTTCCGGGATAAGTTCATTAAGCACCTCATGACAAGACCTTGAAGCCCGATACAAGTCAAGCAATGAAGTGAACATGACTCCAAGAGCCCAAGGACCAAGCACGAGAAGATGATAAACTCCGAGGACTGAACCGGAAAAGTCTTGAATCTTGCAAGACAAGGAGTTGAGTCCAATTCGGAGAGAAACCGACGTCAAGGGCCCACATGCAAAAGGGGAGAACATCTAGAAGACGTGGGAAGCAACACCGGGCGAAGCGAGGGCCGCGGGATGGGCCGGGTGGGCCCGGGCCGGCCGGCCCGGGCCGGCCGGCCCGGCCCAATTCGGGGCCCAATCGGCCTCTCCTTTGACCTAGTTGCTTCTCGGGCTATAAATAGCCCCCACGACCGAGAGCCACACGGAACCGAAGTCGTAATCCGCCGCCGAGGAGCGAGAGAAGCTTGAGGGACACCAACTTGAAGATGAGGGTCGTGCTAGTTGTCTAGGGTTTCCCTAGCCGACGTGGGAACCGTGCATGGAAGACCACGTCGGAGCTCCGGAGCGAGGATCAAGATCGAGGGAGGGCCCGGTGGTGATCTTGTTCATGTAATCATTCATGGTGAAGTTTGTAAGTGAATCCGATTTCTAGCGATTAAGTGCCTTCTCGATGATTTTGTTTTCTTCTTGGTTTTGCTTCTTCTACGATCTAGTTTGCGGCTAGATTACATAGGGTGCTCTTGTAGCCGCGGTGGCTAGAGGTGCATACCGGACCGGCCAAGTGATTTCAACTTGTTCTATCGAACTCGCCCTAAGCTCCCCGCATGAATAGGGATACGTTGTGACAGAACGGGGGTCTCGAAAGGCGGATGTTTTCGGAGTCGGATGGGAAGGCCACGATTTAAAGATGCTTTTAATGAGATTCGCTTTGCTATCTTCATCTATCTTGTTTGGAGCTACAACATAAGCATGATCTAGATTCTCTAGATTGGTTATCTCTTGCTTTCTCTTGCTACCTCTTTAGTAGATTAGATTAGATTCATTTTCTTTATGAGTTAGTAGATTAGATGCAACTTACCTTCATAGCTTTACCTTGCTTTACTAGATTGAATCCTTGCGTTGCACATTGTTCCACGGATTCGATACCTTGGGTTCACCACTCGAGGGAAGAAGGGTCCCTTGACTACGACGGGAGACTTGTCCGCTTGCAAGTCACAAACGAACTTTGATACAACTATTAACCGTCAACAAGCCCCTTTTTCTGGCGCCGTTGCCGGGGAACAAGCAATCAAGATCCGATCTAGTATCGCTTATCTTTCAGTTTTTCTTTTGATTTTCTTTTGCATCTCTTATGTTTGATCATCCTCAAAAGAAAAAAAAAAGAGTCAATCTAATCTAGTTTTGATTAACCCTAGTTTTTATGTTTAGATTTTTGTTTTATTACTAACCCTAACCGGAGATGGTTGGCTACCTCTCCAAGAAACCCAAACTTTTTTGTGGATGATCCAGGAAAACTTTACAGGCAAAGGTGACGTGCAACACAAGCTCGAAGGACCATCAAAATCTCCAAAGGAATCACCACCTCCAAGTCAAGACGCCGGAAGGCCGTTCAAGATCAAGGAGGATGAAGAAGATGGAGATGGAGAAAGAAGCTCAACACCTAAAGGCTGCCAAGGCAAGATCCACATGCAAGGAGCGTGAAGTGTTCATCGTGATAAAGATGCTAGACGCAAGTGGGACAACTTGCCGGGCGCCCGATGGATAACAAAGAAGAATATCCGAGACAACTCCAAGGTCCCAAGACGGCGAAGGCTACTCAAACTCGTTCGGGAGAGATGAAGGATCACACTAGAGACCATGAAGATCACAACCGAAGGACCGGAGTTCGAGATGCCGAGCCATAAGGAAGATGTTGCATCCGTCAAGACCAAAGGACAAAGCCGGCCGTGAAGACCAAAAAAAATTGACTAAGCCAAAGTGGGTACCCAAGATTGCAATGCCCGCAAAGAGCGTTGATGCGGAGTAATCAAGTGAAGAAGTCTAGCCATGGACTATAAACGAAGCGCTAGGCGGGAGGCAACCCGTTTCGTCGAGTCTAGAATAAGCTACCGGGAGGACAACCCGATTCCGGGTTTTTCGAGTCCTTTTAATTCAGTTTTGAATTCTACTACGCAAAACATTAGACTTAGAATGGTTGAACAATATTAGAGACATAATTCGGGTTGAATATTTTGCTTGATCATAAACCCTTTACATGAACCATCCTATGTGTTTGTTTGCTTCTTTTTCGAGAAACCACAACCAAAACCAAAAAAATTTCAGAACCTAACTCAACCCTTCACCCTCATTATGGTGCTGTGGTTGACTTGTTTTTCATGCTAAAACCACACGAGTAGAGCCACGATTTATGTTTAAATGTTAATAAAATTCAGCACGTGGTAGGACTCGAGTGAACCTAGAAACTTGATTTTTGGTTGGTTTAAAAATCCATATCCTTGGTTTCTCTAAGATTAGAATTTTTCTAAGCCTCACTTAATTTTATTTCATTCAAAATCTCTCTCATCTAATTAAAATCTCTCTCATCAAGCCGGGAAAAGCTTGCTCTCAACTAATGAAGGCAAACTATCCGGTGAGACCGAAATCGACGTAAAAAAAAATATTTTCGACTTGCATTTGTTTTTAATGGTTTAAAAACTTCTCTAAAATTATGTTCGAGCTCTTGCATGGCTCTGAAAAATATTTTTAAATTTCGAAATTAGAGGAGTGCTTAGCCTTAAAGGGAGGCAATCTAGTTAACCTAACCATGCATGCACCATGATACATCACGGGATGCCCCTCCAACATATTTAAACCACATGCAAAGTACAAGCATGGGGGGGCAGCCAAGGCTTTGTTTTGTAGGAATATCATGGATGCATGTGAGGCAAGGGAGTATGGAAGTGAGTCAAAGCGAAAACATCAAGTGGAAGGAGCAATAGTGCAAGCGAAGGAGTGGACGGGAACGTTTGGAAGGTGTACGCGATCACGAAGCAACATGAATGCACTAGAGAAGAACCGAGCCAAGAGGAGGAGAGAGGTAAGTCTTTCATCCAACTCTTTGTTCGTGTGCTCTAGTTTGTAGGCCGGAATCACCTTAGACTTAGCCATCCACCGCGTTTGTTTCATGCAACAAATCACATCCTTAATCCACACAAAGTCCGGACTCCAAAATAATATTTGTGTACCTTGTTACCGGGTGAAAACCCCGGATATTTATTTGTGAGGGAGAGTGCTGCAATCATAGAAGAAAACTACAAGCCTTTGCACCGAAGAAGAAGGGATCATCGTCGTCTAAGCCATCATCGACAACCTTTTCGAGGAGGCACTTGTTTCCGAGTTTCCTCGGAGTATGGAGGAGGACACGGCACCGCCGAGGAGGAACCACACTCTTCTCCTCGGGGGTATGAGGGCCACACAAAACTCGTTTATGAGGTTCACCAAACTTCAATAACATATGGAGGAGCCACCTGTCCAACCTCACCACTTGACACGATCATCCGCTCCACCTCCATATGCTCCGCGGTATTCCGAGGGGTATGTCATCATGACGGAGGAGGAGAAGAAGCTCGCTCGCCTTAAGTAGAGGCTTGTAGCGAACGCCTACATCGACGACCAAGCTCTCCACATATTGGGTTTCACACGGGACACCGGTGCAATTCTCTAGCGGAGTGTCGGCAAACACCCACAAGAAATTCGCCTAGGAAATTTTCATGACCATGGCGTATACCCTTGATGAAGGAGTGCCGAGTCTCTCATTCCGTTTGGAGGGAGCCCACAAGTGGAGAAGAAGGAAGACACCGTCGGAAGGGTAACCTTGATCAACGATGCTATTTCTAGCACCTTGATGGGGTAGTCTCCTTTCATCCATGGGTTGCAATCGATCTTGAGATGTAATCAAACTTTGATGGATTATCTATCTATCATCTTGTGCTGAAAATACTTTAATGCTTAAGGCTAGCAACCATGCCGTAAAGGGAGTAGAGCTCCAATGCTTCCTTGGATCCATTCAACACAATCCCCGATAGATCAGATCGGTTTTCATGTTCGAAACGATTGCATGTCTAGTATCACAGACCCATGGGCGAGTGTCCCCTATTTTCAAAAGGGAGCTGCGGGAACAAGTATGTGCATGAAGGCACATGGGAAGGTTTTTGGAGTATGATCACGGGAAGAGACCATCAACGAAAAAATACTATCCGGAACCCATTATCCAAGTGTGTCACTTTTGTGCAAGTGGATTTTTGGGAGAACAAGAGAGGCAAAGATAACCAACATGGAGTTGAATTGGCTTTACTCGGCTTTGATTGCCAAGTGGCCAATAGACCCCACTCACCTATGATCAACCGGTGGTGTTGTTAAGCAACATCGAGTTCGGAAGATATTGGTTCGGGGTGTTACCTCTCCATGTTGACTATCTCTTTAAAACCGGGTATTACAAGAAACCCAAATCATCTCCTACCCGGGACTTCCCTAGGAATATATGAAGGAAGGAAAATATAAGAGTGAAGATGAGAGAGGAGGCTTCCGAGTGGCCTAGGTGAATTTGCCCCTTCCGGATTGAAGATTAAGACTTTTCTTGAGGGGAAGAAGATTGGTTAGAGGAAGTACTTCTTGTGCGGCGAAGAAGAAAAAAAAATAAAAGAGAAGGATTATAGGAGAAGGATCTTCTATGGCCCAAGAATAAGGTGCACAACAAAATTATGTCCCACCATTGGGAGGAACCCGGCGCCGCCGAGTTACTACGGTGGTGTACCAATGCAAGCATGGGGGAGTGGTGCAGCCATACCCCCACCATTTTTGCGGTGCCCAACGTAGCCTTTGCGGAGCCATTTGCACACCTTCCTCAACCACAACAAAATGGAGCCACCATTGGAGGATACGCTGCAAGGAACATGCAAATTATTGCAGCCATCCAAACCAATGCCAACCAAATGGGTGAAGGAAATGCAAACGTCGCTTATGTGCTTGGACACCTTCACCTAGCACCGTCAGACAATTCATAGGAGGAGTGGTGCATTCCTATTACAAGTAAGGGTACAACAACCAAGACTATCAATATGAACCACCGGCGGAAGATTAGAGAGAGGAGGAGCTTTAGCTATCTTTCCTTTACCCCCTTTTCTTTAATTTTCAGCTCGTTTGCGCCTATGTATGCGTAGTATTTTCAGTTTTACTTTAATTTTTAGTGTTAGTTTAATTTTTCAGCATGTATCTTAGTGTTTATTTTCATCATGAATAATGTCACCACCTAGTTTTTACCTTTGGTAAAGTTACAAAGTTTGTGCCCCGATGATATATGATTATAATTGCCGCTTTGTTTATCTTTGTAATTGATTCATGCATGTTCGAACTAGTGCTCTCTTAAAAATACAAATCTGAAATTATCTAAATGCTAGCTTAATCTTCAGCGGAGGTTATGATTAAAATAAAGACCCATAGTGTTTTATGTGCTCTCAAGTTATGAATAGATTAAAGATGTCTTTTATGCTCAAAAATATCGCTAACCTTGTCACAAATATCACTTGTGTGTTGCTCAACCTATCCAAAGCCTTATATATATTTGAGTGCATGAACCTTAGTGTACAAGATTTATTTTTGAGTGAGTTATTGCAGGCCATGATTTCTCTGGCCCGAGACTAAGAAGCTGGTCATTCCGTTTTTGCGTATCTATCTTTTTGCTAGCCTCTTATCCGTGCATTGTGTATCCCCGCATCGGAGATCTCACAAACTTCGCCGGATATCCACCCTTAAACCAAATATCATCTTTTGTGTTTACCTCCTTGACCACAACCTATCGTTGAGAATGGATCATCAATTCAAGGAAGATCGCAACGGTGCTAACGTTGAAGATTTCAAGTATCTCTCCAAGAAAAAATATTCCGGTACCTACCTTATTTTTCGCCTCTTTGCTCGAGGACGAGCAACGTCTAAGCATGGGGGAGGAGGTAGGTACGATGTAGTTTTAGAGTTCAAAGGGGAATATTTAAAAAAAAATGATGATAAAAGGAAAAAAAAATCCGGTGATGCTCATGACTTTCAAGGTATAAAAAAATCAAAACTTCGTTGTGGAAGTCATGGGCTGAATATATGACGAGGAAAAAAATGAATGAATGAAAGAAAGAAAAGAATGAGAAATATGAGAAAGAAAAAATTATGAGCATAAAGTAAACTCCCCGGTTCTCTAAGAGTGCAATCAAGGCTTCAAGTTTTAAAAGATCCATTCTCATCTTCCAACCATGTGCAATCCGATAACGAGGACTTCCTTTGTGCCTCGGGATCACTTTTTGCCATTTGCACATGTCCACTCATCTAAAAGTGTGTGTATTTTTCTCTTTCCCCTCCTTGACTTAACATTATTTTCCAATGACCTTTTTGACGAGTCTCGGTAAGACCATGAGAAGCTTGTCTTGTTTTGACAACACCTCATTTATAAAATCTTGTTAGGACTAAACTTTCCCAAAGCTCCATATAAAGCCTACCACACATATATGTTATGAGAGGGAAAGGAGTAGAATATATAGGCTTGAGAGACAAGTGAGATGAGAGTTCATGAGCAACATGCAAGGTGATTTAAATTTGTGAACTTGGTTTAGCTCTTTTCTTTATCTTGTTCTTTATTTCAAAAATTCCGAGATCTATTTAAACTTTGTGAGCATGTTAATACTTGTGGGATAAGCTTAAAAAGAATCTACCCTCTCGTAGAGGTGAAGGCTAGTACATTATGGAACTTTAACGAATTAAACTTTTGAGAGCATTATGTTTTTTTCATGTATGATCAAGTGCAAGGTTTAAACATTGTTTGGCAACGATGATATCCATCGAAGGCTTACTCGAGGACGAGCAAGGTTTAAGCATGGGGGAGATGTTGACGGTGAAAATCCGTCAACCTAGCCATGAGTTTACCTTCGGTGTTGGCATGAGTTTTATATCTTATTCATTGGTACTAACCCCCGTGGTATAACAAGTTCACTTGTGCATGTCGGTTTTGGAGTTATGTGTTTACGCAGGGTTTTAACGTTGAAAGCAAGACTTCCGGGATAAGTTCATTAAGCACCTCATGACAAGACCTTGAAGCCCGATACAAGTCAAGCAATGAAGTGAACATGACTCCAAGAGCCCAAGGACCAAGCCCGAGAAGATGATAAACTCCGAGGACCGAACCGAGAAAAGTGCTTCGAATCTTGCAAGACAAGGAGTTGAGTCCAATTCGGAGAGAAACCGACGTCAAGGGCCCACATGCAAAAGGGGAGAACATCTAGAAGACGTGGGAAGCAACACGGGCCAAGCAGGGCCGCGGGATGGGCCGGGTGGGCCCCGGGCCGGCCGGCCCGGCCGGCCGGCCCGGCCCCAATTCGGGGCCCAATCGGCCTCTCCTTTGACCTAGTTGCTTCTCGGGCTATAAATAGCCCCCCGACCGAGAGCCACGCGGAACCGAAGTCGTAATCCGCCGCCGAGGAGCGAGAGAAGCTTGAGGGACACCAACTTGAAGATGAGGGTCGTGCTAGTTGTCTAGGGTTTCCCTAGCCGACGTGGGAACCTTGCATGGAAGACCACGTCGGAGCTCCGGAGCGAGAATCAAGATCGAGGGAGGGCCCGGTGGTGATCTTGTTCATGTAATCATTCATGGTGAAGTTTGTAAGTGAATCCGATTTCTAGCGATTAAGTGCCTTCTCGATGATTTTGTTTTCTTCTTGGTTTTGCTTCTTCTACGATCTAGTTTGCGGCTAGATTACATAGGGTGCTCTTGTAGCCGCGGTGGCTAGAGGTGCATACCGGACCGGCCAAGTGATTTCAACTTGTTCTATCGAACTCGCCCTAAGCTCCCCGCATGAATAGGGATACGTTGTGACGAACGGGGGTCTCGAAAGGCGGATGTTTTCGGAGTCGGATGGGAAGGCCACGATTTAAAGATGCTTTTAATGAGATTCGCTTTGCTATTTTCATCTATCTTGTTTGGAGCTACAACATAAGCATGATCTAGATTCTCTAGATTGGTTATCTCTTGCTTTCTCTTGCTACCTCTTTAGTAGATTAGATTAGATTCGTTTTCTTTATGAGTTAGTAGATTAGATGCAACTTACCTTCATAGCTTTACCTTGCTTTACTAGATTGAATCCTTGCGTTGCACATTGTTCCACGGATTCGATACCTTGGGTTCACCACTCGAGGGAAGAAGGGTCCCTTGACTACGACGGGAGACTTGTCCGCTTGCAAGTCACAAACGAACTTTGATACAACTATTAACCGTCAACACTTTTCTTAACCAATGCATATGATACAAAATGCATGCAATCTAAGATACAAGGATGCCTAAACATCATGTTACATATGCCATGCCAAATGCAAGAAATGAACAAGAGAAAGCTATACATATGCTACAAAGGAGCTCCCATAAACAAAGCTCACAAACCGCCGGCTCCTCGAGGGGAGGCAAAAAGGGCTCGACACCACCGGCAAAAGAGCAAAGGAGCATAAAACCCACAAGCTCCCCCTAAACACATGCATTAGGTTCAAAGAGCATACAAAGCTAACCTTATACACATGAGATAGGGCAAGGAGCAAAACAAACCAAGTGGCTTGACCAAGGCCACACACTTGAAGGTCACAAAATCACTTACCTTTACCATTTCTTCGAAGTCACTCATTCTTGTCCACCATCCCCGAAAGTGATGTACCTCCATGTCACCACCGGGTATGAGGCCGAAGAACCACCCCCGATCTCAACCAAATGTTCTCCGGGCCTCCCACCCGCATCTCAAAACCAAGAGCGAGAGCGAGCAAACGACTCAACGCCGGGGTTAGTTCCAAAAGTGGCAAACCGAGTGTCGGGCCATTTCCTCGAAAGTAGGGTTAGCAACATTCATCCTACCATGCTTATCGATACGGCGATCCATCCTGTCAAACCTAGAACCACCATGGGAAGACCAATCCTGTCCCATTGGAGGGGTACGACTTCCACGAAAGGGAAAGCGTGGTCCGTAGCTCTTCCGAGACTCAAAGCTGCGACCTTTCCCAAACACGTATTGATCACGAGGTGGAGAACGTCCAAGCAAACTCAACACCACCATGGTAACCATTACGAGGAAACCATACCTCACTAACTAGATGAGGACCAAAAACACGAAAAGAAGACCGTGGACCGTCCCTCCTCTCCAACTCCAAGCTACGACTCCTCCCTTCCCCGTATTGAGCACGAGGGGGAGAACATCCGACAAACCGATCACCCGCAAACTCTCCGGACCAACCACCGGAACCACGACCTCCGGAACCAAATCTCGCATCCGTACGAGCACGAAACCCAACCGTTGCTCGTACGGACCTACACCGGTCCGACCGGTGCCTCTCCCCGATGCGACCGGTGTAGCTCGGCCGGCAGCACCTCAAACAACCTTTCCCTCTCCCCAAGCCGGAATTGTCCCCCGTTGACGGTGAAAATCCGTCAACCTAGCCATGAGTTTACCTTCGGTGTTGGCATGAGTTTTATACCTTATCCATTGGTACTAACCCCCGTGGTATAACAAGTTCACATGTGCATGTCGATTTTGGAGTTTAATGTTTATGCAGGGTTTTAGTGTTGAATGCAAGACTTTCGGGATAAGTTCATCAAGCACCTCATGACAAGACCTTGAAGCCCCGTACAAGTCATGCAATGAAGCAAACTTAACTTCAAGAAGCCGGGGATTTGATCCGAGAAGACGACGGACTCCGAGGACCGACCGTAAAAGTGTTGAATCTTGCAAGACAAGGAGTTGTGTCCAATTCGGAGAGAAACCGACGACATGGACCTACATGAAGAAGGGGGAAACATCCGGGAAGCAAGGGAACCGATGTAGAGCAAAGGAGGCATCGGGCCGGGCTCCGGATGGGCCCGAGCCGGCCGGCCCGGTCCGGTCGGCCCGGCCCATTTCGGGGGCCTGTTTGCCCCCTCCTTTGCCCTAGCCGCCAATCGGGCTATTTATAGCTCCCCGACCGAGAGCCACGCATCATACAATTCGTCATCGGCCGCCGAGGAGCAGAGAAGAGAGGGACACCATCTTGGAGAAGAGAGGGTCGAGCTAGTTGACTAGGGTTCCCCTAGCCGACGTGGGAACCTTGCACGGAAGACCACGTCGGAGTTCCCGGAGCTAGAAGCAAGATCAAGGAAGGATCCTGGTGGTGATCTTGTGTATGTATCATTGTTATAGTTGAATTATCAAGTTGAATCTTTTCCTAGTGATCAAGTGTTTCCTCAAAGATTTCGTTTTTCGATCGGCTTTGCTTATTACAATTATATTCTCGAGATAGATTACATAGGGTGTTCTTGTAGCCGCGGTGGATAGAGGTACACGTCGGATCTTCCGAAAGAATCTCGACTTGTCTTTTGACTCGCCCTAAGCTCCCCGCATGAGTAGGGATACGTTGTGACGAACGGGGGTTCGAAAGGCGGATGTTTTCGCATTTGGACGGGAAACCACGATTTAAAGAGGCTTCTATTAAGATTCGATTTGCTACTTCTTCTCTTGCTTGGAACTTCAACAAAAGGCTTACCCCGATCCCTCTAGATCGGTTTATCTACCCAATCTTACTTTGTGTTGGGGAATTCGGGAAAACCCGTCACCCTCGAAACGTTGAGTCTAATAAAGTTCTTAAAGCATGTTTTTCGGGGAGCGGGGAATTCGCGATTCTCGGAAGTCCGGGACTGCGGAGTCTCGAATTCGCGAATGTGCGAGTTCGGGGATCTTGATTCGGCGAAGAGGCGGAGTCATGAACACGCGGAAGCCGGAACCTCAATCGTTGATGGTCCGAACTTCGGAGATTTGCCGATTCGGGGATCTAATGAAGACTCGTTCGGGACTCGGGCGCAAGGACACGCACGAACTGCGGGGAAGCAAGAGCCACTTCGGGAGTACGTAGAAGACCGAGTTCGAGAATTTCGGGCGAAGACATTCACGAATCACGGGAGAAGCAAAGTCGAGTTGTAGTCCCAAAAAGTCCGGGTCTAGAGTGTGAACTAGTGGCGGACTAGTAAATGTGTAAGGGGAAAAAAGACGTTCTTGTATGTGTTCACATTAGGAATATTCTCCGAGCCCGAGGGTGTTATCGGAATGTAAAAGTCCCTTCGTCTCCCTATAAAAGGGGGCGCGAGGGCACGTGTAAACGGATTCAGACTTTTTTGGGACTTGTGCTACTTGCAGAGAGCTTCATCGTCTCTTTGCGCCCTAATCTTATACTTGAACGTGTTGAGAACTCTACTTGTGTTTGGGCGGTTATCCGAATTCTTCGGGTATCCCCCCCCAACATTGGCGCCCACCGTGTTCCGGCCCGAAAAAACAACTCACGATGCCACCTCGAAGAAGTCAAAGAAGGCGCTCCCGGTGCAGCCGACCGAGAAGACCGCCACCTCACCCGGGGGAACGAAAATTCGTTTGTTCCCGAATCCTCGAACGTAACGGACCGGCGGCGAAGAGAGAAACTCGAAGCCCTCATGAAGGCAAGAGCGAGAAAAAACGGCTCACATCCAAGAACAACTCCGCCGAACAAAGCAAGAGCACGAGAATGTTGATGCCGATGATGATTCCATAGACAGAGAGCTAGCCATGGTAAACCAAAAGATACAACGGTGCGAGAAAGACAAAGAAAAGTTCGCGGCTCGGTTATGGGCAAAGAGGAAAATCTCTCGATAAACTAGAACAATTGAACAAAGCAAAGGAACAGATACGAGGCAATACAGAGAGAAATCGATGAAATGAAAGAGCAAGAGAACGACTCCTTATGGCAAGAAACACCGCAGCGAACCCCCGCGCCCGCAAGAGAATCCCCGAAGGAAAACTTCTTCGCGGGAAACGGAATCTCACACTTCGTGGATTCTCGAATCACCATTGTCGATAGGGCTGCAAACAAGCACCTTGGCCGCCGAAGTTCAAGCCCTGTCTCTCTTCCCAAGTACAACGGTTTCGGAAACTCCACACAATTTCTCATGAGATACGAGTCGAAGTGAACTCGGCGGGGAGGAGATGATGTTGCACTTGCCAAATCCTTCATCATAGCTTGCGAAGGACCGATCGAATTGGTACTCACTGCTGCCTCCACACTCGATCTACAGCTGGGTAGATCTCAAAACAAAGTTCATGCAAGCGTTTCAGATGTTCCACGATACAACAGCCGAAGCCTCAGATCCGTATAAGCGCAAGCGAAGGACGGGGGAACCACTGCGAAACTTTGTGAGAAGATTCATGCAACAGAGGTCTCGGATCCCCGATGCCGATGACAAGACAACGATCAAGGCATTGATCAAGGGTCTCACCCGGGGCCAACGACCTCCCATCTCACAAGAAAGAAGCCCGAGACGAGTTGAAGAACTATTTCGGGAATTGGAGGATTACATTCGTCCGATGATGACCACCGCAAGAGAGTAGCCGAACGGAACGAGGCAAGACGAGGTGGCGAGAGACATGACCGGCGGGCACCACCCCGGCATCCACGAAATGTAAACAATGTCGGAAATCCTCGGCAACAACAAGAAAGCGGGCCAAGTGCCGGGGGGAGGATTCGATCAAGGAGGAAGGGGGAGAGGAAGAGGAACCCCAAACCTTCCGAACCACAACCCAAGAGATCCCCACTTCTATTGCCAGTATCATGGAAGAGGCCACAGCACCGAAGGGTGCCCTGAGACAAAAAAGAACATGGCACGAATCCAACAAGAGAAGGCACTGATGAGCATCGCATCCTCGATGCCAACCCAGTTTCGGCCGAACTTCTGGCCGCCGCAGTTCGCGAATTCGCAGCCAAGCTCTGTACCAGTTCAGCAATTTCCACAATCGCAATCAACATGGCAGCCTTCACAGCAATTCTTCCCTCGTCGCAAGCAATACGATCAATCCCAGCAGCCACAACCCATTCGGGAAATCTTGCCACCGCCACCAGAAAGCTCATCAAGGCCTCAGTCAAGTTCGGGACCTCAGAACTCCAAAGCACCGCCATCGTTCGGGACTATCATGCCAATCACGGGCGGATCTCGCCATGGAGTTTGAAACAAAGAAGCGGCGAAGCAACTACTTCGGATCTCGTGAATACCATCATCAATGATGGTCGGTACCGCCCGCCCGGAGTGGGCGAAGGTGCCAATCACCTTTACAGAAGAAGACTTCGGTGCTCAAATCCGCGATCCACAATGATTCCATGGTAATTGAAGTCAACATTGCTGGATGGGTTATAGGAAAAATCTTGGTGGACAACGGGAGTTCGGCGGACATCCTATTCCTGAAAACATTCGAGAAAATGAATCTAAGCCAGCACATGTTGGACCCACCAGAGTACCCATTGCAGGGTTCGGAGGGAAACCCATCAAGCCGGTTGGAAAAATATCACTCCCAGTTTCTTTCGGAGACCTTGAGAATGCCCGAACAGAAAACCTCACCTTTGATGTGGTTGACATATATCACCCGTATCTTGCGATCTTCGGAAGGGGTTTCATGAACAAGTTCGATGCTGTCATAAGGCAACAGTTCCTTTGCATGAAGATGCCTGCGCCCAAGGGGGTTATCACAGTATTCGGCAATCAACAAGAGGCCGAAACATAGAAAAGGGCCACACGCCCGGTCAAACGAACGTGTATCGCCCGAAAGCACCGAAGAAAGAAAGGGAACCTATGAAGAGCCGAAGCGGGACAAAGAGAAAAGTAACATAGCCGCGAGAAGATGAAACAAAGAGAGTGTATCCGGACGACATGCCCGACGGAAGCGGTCATAATAGGGACGAACCTCGGCGCCGAAGAGGATGACGAACTCATGCGATTTCGAACGGAAACAAGGATGTTTTTGCATGGTCGGCCAAAGATTTGCAAAGCGTTGACAGAGACATAATCGAACATGTCCTCGAAACGGATGACAAGATACCGCCCAAGAAGCAAAAACTTAGGAAAATGTCCGACGAAAAGGTCAAGGCGGTGGAAGCGAAGTTCGAGAGATTACGGGATGCCCAAGTAATCGAGAAGTCAAGTACCCACTCGGTTAGCCAACACCGTGCCGGTCAAGAAGAAAAATGGCAAATGGAGAATGTGTATCGACTTCACCGATTTGAACAAGGCGTGCAAGAAGGACGATTTTCCCTTGGAAAGGGTAGACAAAATCGTGGATGATGCGCCAACGGTGAGATGCTTTCGCTCTGGACATGTTCTCTCGGGTATCATCAAATCGAGTTCGCAAAGAGGACGAAGAGAAGACAAGCTTCATCACTCCTTTCGGAACATTCGTTTCGTAAGAATGCCGAGAGGGTGAAGAATGCGGGGTGCACGTTTTCAAGAATGATAGCAATAGTGCCGCACCCGGCAGATTCGGAGAAATATCTTGGCATACGTGGATGACATAGTCGTCAAAAGTATTCGAGAGAAAAGACCATATCGGTGATTTGGCGAAATGTTCGCGA
The DNA here is from genome assembly GCA_947561735.1 of Cenchrus americanus. Taxonomy (NCBI): domain Eukaryota; kingdom Viridiplantae; phylum Streptophyta; class Magnoliopsida; order Poales; family Poaceae; genus Cenchrus; species Cenchrus americanus. Next base: position 82,456,509 of record OX387239.1, on the reverse strand, counting down.
ACTTGAGGACAAGCAAACTTGAAGTTGAACCCGGAAAAATGTGTGTTCGGAATTCACAAGGGGAAAGTTCTTGGATGTCTAGTTTCAACGAAAGGCATTGAAGCAAACCGTGACAAGATAAAGGCTCGATGGAAATGCAAGAGCCGACCTCGGTGAAAGATGTTCGAGAAGTTGACGGGGAGAGTGGCGCCCTTAACAGATTCATCCCCGAGCTACGAGAAAGAAGTTTGCCATTCTTCCAAGTTCTCGAAGTGCCAAGAAATTCCGGTGGTCCGAACCTCGGAGGCGGGGCTTTTCGCGAGGCGAAGGACTACTTGTCCAAGCATGACCAAGCTCGTCCTCCCGAGCCAAAATCGTCGCTTCGCCGTATGTGTCCGCATCAAATTTGGCGAAGCGCAAGGTCTTTGGTACGGAGGAAAAGGAAGAAGAAGGAAAGCCGAGGCAAATTCTCGTATATTTCGCCTCTGAGGCATTGTCTGGTTCCAAGGTTTTCTGTTCCGAACTGGAGAAGATCGCGTATGCGGTCATTATGGCAGCAAGAAAGCTAAGGCACTACTTCGAGGGCCACAGAATAAGAGTTATTACCAACCAACCGTTGAGTGACCTGTTCGCAAACAGGGAGGCATCTACCCGAATCATCAAGTGGGGTGCTGAACTCTCCGAATATGTGGTGGATTTCGAAAGAAGAAGTGCAATAAAATCGCAAGTCCTGGCAGATTTCGTCGTGGACTGGACCTCACCTACTCAGAATCTGGAGGAAAATATGCCCGAACCTTGGGTAGTGCAGTGTGATGGAGCATGGTGTTACAAGGGGGTTGGAATTTCGGCTGTTGTAACATCACCGACGGGCGTGGTCATAAGATATGCAGCACGGCTCGTATTCGCGAACAATGAATACTCCACGAACAATACAACGGAGTACGAAGCTCTACTGCTAGCGCTGAGAAAAATGAAAGCTTTGGGGCAGCAGACCTTCATAATCGAACGGATTCGAAAGTAATCCGGGAACACATCGAGAAGGAAAGCGAGGCCGAAATCCAGTTCTCATGAAATATCTTGAAAAAGTCGGAGAAATGGAAAAATACTTCGGGGGTATTCGGTCCGAAGACATTCCAAGGGATGACAACAATGAGGCGGACAAACTTGCGAAAGCGATAGCTAGAAATCAAGAGCTACCACCGGATGTGTTCTTTGAAATCATCGAGAGAACCTTCCATCAAAGATTCAAGAACTCAAATCGTGAATATGGTGGAAATTCCGGATCGGAGAGCGAGAAATAATGGCCTACCTAAGAGGGCACTACGAACCACGGGATGAACTGGAGGAGAAAAGGTTGAAGCAAAGGGCTCGGGGCTATACAGTGGTAAATGGAGAATTGTACAAATCTGGAGTCACTGAACCTTGGCTACGCTGCATTACCTCCGAAAAAGGTCGCGAACTCCTGAAAGAAATTCACAGTGGATTTTGTGGGGCACACATAGGAACCAGGGCTTTAGCTGGCAAAGCGATAAAACAAGGGTTCTATTGGCCAACCATTAACATCGACGCCAAGATGCTAGTTCGGCAATGTGAAGCATGCCGAAGACAGAAATCGGCAGACCGCCTTCAATGCCGTTCATTTAATTCCTCCAACTCGGCCTCTGCAAAGATGGGGCATGGACCTAGTAGGCCCGTTGCCGGCGGCTCGGGTAGCTGCCGATTTGCGGGCCGTAGCGGTCGACTATTTCACGAAGTGGGTAGAAGCAAAACCACTCGCGAACATCACGGCGACAACGGTTCGAAATTCTTTTGGCGAACATAGTCCGCAGGTTCGGAGTTCCTAGAGAGCGACGGTTGATAACGGCAAACGGTTTGTTGCTACACCTTCAAAGAGTATTGCGAGAACCCTAGGCACACAAGCGAAATTTTCGTCGGTTTAACATCCACGGTCCAATGGAGCGAGTTGAAAGAGCCAATGGCCTGATTTTTTCGGGAATCAAGAAATGCTTATTCGATCAGAAAAAGGGAAAGTGGGTGGACGAACTTCCAAAGGTGATCTGGTCTCATAATACCACAGTTTCAAGGGCAACAGGTTTCACACCTTTTCGCCTACTTTTCGGGACTGAGGCTATGACACCAGAGGAGATCAAGAATGAAAGCATGAGAGTCTTGAAAGGAAAAGAGATAAAGGAAATTGATAAAAAGGTGGAGAAAGATATGATAGAGCTAACAATCCTCGAAGCAGCAGAAAACATTGAAAAGTACCAGAGAGAGACAAGGGCATGGAGAGACAAAAAGGTGGTCCGGAAGGACATCAAAACTGGTGATCTTGTCCTGAAAAGAAAGAAAAATTGGGAGAACCCAGGAAAACTTCATGAGTCATGGGAAGGGCCTTACATAGCTAGGGAAACAGATATGCCAGGGGCTTTTCGCTCGTTGGAGCGGCAGCGGCGGCGGTTGCCATATTCGTGGAACGCCGATAGCCTAAAGAGGTACTATCCATGAAAACCCTAGTTGTAGTACGTAGCAGTTTTCCGATTTTCGTAAGATTACACTGTAGAAAAATAGAAGCCCGAATCACGTGTCTATAAGTGACTTCGGGAGAAAATAAGTTTTTTGTCTTAATCGTAGCTCTAGAATAAGAAGGACCGTACTCTTTTCCTTGCAAAGGGGGCTCTAAATCAAGAGGCAAGGTTTTTAACGAGGCGGATCCTATGTAAATACTCTTTCTGATATATATATGAAAAGAGTCTTCCCCCAAATCGCACGTTTCGTATTTTGTGTCTCGAAATTCCATCATGAAAAAAGAAAAGTTCGTGTGAAAGGCTCCTTGATAGCCAGAATTCCATCGTGAAAAAAAGAAAAGTTCGTATGAAAGGCTCCTTGATAGCCGAATTCCATCGTGAAAAAAGAAAAGTTCGTATGAAAGGCTCCTTGATAGCGAATTCCATCGTGAAAAAAGAAAAGTTCGTGAGAAAGGCTCCTTGATAGCCAGAATTCCATCGTGAGAAAAGAAAAGTTCGTGTGAAAGGCTCCTTGATAGCCGAATTCCATCGTGAAAAAAGAAAAGTTCGTGTGAAAGGCTCCTTGATAGCAGAATTCCATCGTGAAAAAAAGAAAAGTTCGTGTGAAAGGCTCCTTGATAGCCGAATTCCATCGTAAAAAAAATGAGTTCGTGACAAGGGCTTCTGTTAGCCAAAATTTCATCGTGAAAAAAGAAAAAAGTTTGTGAGCAAGGCTTCCTGATAGCCGAAATCCCATCCATCGAGGGATTCCCACCGAGAGGCCTGAGACAACAACAAGTTGTGGCCTAGAAAAATCCCATCCACGAAGGGATTCCCACCGAGAGGCCTGAGACAACAACAAGTTGTGGCCTAGAAAAATCCCATCCACGAAGGGATTCCCACCGAGAGGCCTGAGACAACAACAAGTTGTGGCCTAGAAAAATCCCATCCACGAAGGGATTCCCACCAAAGGAGTTCGCATGATGATTTTGGAAAAATGAATGTCTAAGGGTTCAACTAAGTATTATCATTCAGTTCAGACTATTGACAATTTTTTCAGGTATCACCATTAGAAGAAAAGGACAAGGGGCTCTGTCGGACGTTCGCAGAAAAATCTTGGTTGAAGCAACTGAAGGTTGCAATTTCAACCAGGGCAAGTTTGCCAGTTAGGGCAAGTCCGCAAAATTCGAAAAACAAATTTTGCCGACTTGCACAGCGACAGCCAAAAATTTACAAAAGCTGACGAAGACTTTTCCGAAACATATGCTAAAGAAGTTCGTGAATAGTAAGATTCGTGAACTCGCCATCTAGTTTTCATGCGAAACGGCAAGGTGGGGGAGGGTGACGTTTTTTCAAGAAAAAACATTCATTGCCTTATTCGCATAAAAACTGCCGAATAATTCCTCGATAATTACAGCAATCAGTACGAAACTTAGAACAAAAGTTCTACAACATGTCTTGGTCTACAAACGTTGTTGTTAGCCATATCGCTAGCATAGGCAAAGTCAGATGAATCGGCTAGGGGGCTAAGGGGCTCCGTCTTCGGAATTCTCGTGGATCGCGAAGTAGAGGATGCAGAACGGCTCTTTTTACGAAGCAAGAAACATGAAGAGAGATCAAAGCAACCTATAGAAAATTTGAGCGAGGCCTCAAGCCAAAAATCGGAAAAATCTTGCTCAGGATGTGCCTGTTTGAATAGACGCCATGCTTCACCACTAACGAGCATATCATCCTGATGAATTCGTAGAGGTAGAACGTCCTGCGCAGGCCCAACTTGCAGGACCTGCGCAGGTTGAAATATACAAAACATCTGTTCAGAAAAGATTAACACACCCACACGAATGTATAACCAATTTACAGTTCACCCAAATTTTCGAACATGTCGTTCAGTTCGTGACATCCACCTTCGGTGAATCCTCCTCACGTTCGCGGACTTGTTCGCCGTCGTTGCCATCATTGCTGCTGCTGCTGCTGCTGCCATCTGAGCCCTCGCCGGTTTCACTCGAACTCTCGCCGGAGGTCGATCCTTCGGGGGATGCGGCGACGCCTTCTTGGTACTCTTTTTCTCTCAACTGAGAAGGGAAGAGGAGAGTAAGGAAGGTTTGAGAAGCTGGAACACATACGACGAACATAAGTCACGAAATCGACCAAAGAATTACCTCGTCAAGCTTTGCCCGCGCAACAGTCTTAGCCATATCCGCCCCGCCAACCATCCAGAATTCCTTCGCGAATTTTAGCTTTATAGCAATAATGTCAGGGTTGTCTTGAAGTATAGTATCGCTGGTAACGCCTGGGAACTGAGAAAGGTTCGCGCGAAACTTTGCCAAGTCAACACAGTCGTAATCGTGAAGGACCTTCAGAATGCTTTCCACAGAAAAAGATACGGCAAAGTTGCCGGCGCCAGAGATGACTTCGGGGAGAGCCTTGAATTCTTCCTCGAGCCAGTCCATGAAATCGGAGATATCAATGTCATCTGGGAGAGGAGCTGGACGAACACCATACTCATTCAGGGACTTCTGGTACTCAGCATAAAGCAATTTCAATCTTCCCAGAATTTCCGAAATGTGTTTCTTTGAAGCTTCACTTTCTGCCGCCAGTGCTTTCTCAAGATCCACGATTTTCTGATCCTTCGAGCTCAGTGACTTGGCAAGGCTGGCGTTGTTGATGCGAAGATCCTCGGCAATCTTTGCAGCCCGCTCTTGTTGTTGCCAAAGTTTTTCGATCACGCTCAAGTCATCTTCGTGAGATTTTCGAACTTTCTCAAGTTCCTTTTTGGACTCCTCGAGTGCGGCTTCAGCGGCTTTTTTCTCGTCGAGACTCTTTTTCAAGGCCTCGGCCCGGCTCGGCTACCTTATTCTCGAGCTCCGGGTTCGTAGATTGCGCGAGGCCAAAGTTACGCTCTAGCTCCTTGGATTTCGAGAGAAAGTTCTTCATTAATCTTCTCCTTCTTAGAAAGACGCTCTATGGCAACCTTCCCAAGCATAGAGTACTTGAGAGTATAGTCTTCGTGGAAGCGCGCAAGTTTCGAAGGAGAGTAGGAGTGCAACGGATTCTTGAATTCGAAAAATTCGGGAATAAATCTCGGGCGGGGATTCAACAATCGCGAATGACACAAAGGGGCGGTGAGAATCAACGAACCTTGCTTGCTAAAATGCCGCATGGTGACCTGTTTGCTCGAACCGGAGAAGTTTTCTCCGAGGCGAAGGAGCGGTTTCGGAGACGAGAGAGGGGCCTTCTCTCGGAGCCTTCGGCCGGCCTCTTCGAGTCGTTCAAGCGCTTTCTCCCCTGTTTCATCAACAATGGCGGACGATTTCCATAGAGTTAAAAACTTGGACGCCTTGCCCCCGACGCCACTTGTCTCGAAACCAACACGCAATAGTTTGCCGCGATGAGACGTACCAAAGCTTTTGTTAAAGGCAGCCAGGGAAGGAGAAGGCGCTTGGTCTTCGGGCATGACCTCCCGAACTTCGACCAATGGAATATTTTCGGAAGAATGGCCATCTCTTTGAATGGTCCGCTCAAGGTCCCGGGCGGGTCGGAGGAAACTTGATCGGCGAGCGGCGACCTCGACGCGGGGGTGCGGCGGCGGCGGGGGATTCGGCGCGAACAATAGCTTCGGCGGCAATGCGGGCTTCTCAGCAGCAGCAGGAGACGGCTCCCTTCGGACCTCAGGAGCAACATCTGAAAAGGAGTCAATGTCCACGAATTCATTTTCGGAACCAGCAGGACAATTGTCTCGAAAATTAAATAGTGGCCAAAGGAAAACACCTTCGACGCTATCTTGTTTTCGCGAGAGTGTCGTCGTCAAAGGCGGATGGGACTCGACGAACTCCGATGGAGGAAACTTTCCTCACAGCTTTCTTTAATTTTTTGCGGCTCATCTGGGCAAGCCCCGAGGCGACTTGGAGTTCAGCTTCCGAGGATCGAGGTTCGGAGGTTTTTCGCTTCCGCTTCGACGACTCAAGGGATTTGGTCTTTGAAGGCTTCACCCCCGAAGAGGTTCCCTCGGCGGCGGGGCGACGAGCCGCGCTTCGACGATCGATTCGGGGAGCATTGATGGGGGCGGGCGAGCGGTGGCCACGGCGACGGCGGGGAAGTTTTAGTTTAGGACCGGGGCCTCGAGAGCCGAAAAATTTGTCACCGCGGATCTCCGAAAAGACGCGGTTGATCTTCTTCTTGTGCTTCACCGGGAACTTGTATGCTTTATACTCGTTCATGGTATATTCGCCTACCATGACGTTGACCCTTTTCTCTACTTCGTCCATGAAGTCCTTGGCGTTCTGGCCCTCGCGAAGTTTAATCCCGAACTTCGGGAAAGGAACCTGCCGATCTGCCCAGTTGACGTTGTAGTGTACGATTTCGGCAGGGGCCCAGCCGTTCGAGATAGGCCAGATTCGCGCGGCGACGAATTCTTCGATAATGTCGCGACCGCCAAGTATCATGCTGGACAAATGAAATGCACTCTCGCAATTCCGAATTCCTAGGGCGCGGCGGTTGTACTTCCCCACATTCACCGCGGTGAGGGGCGCGATAGGGCATGGCGGCTTCGGCACATCGACTTTCAAGTAAAACCGGTAAGACTTCCAATCTTCGGAAAGGTTGGTCTTGCGAGCGAGGGAGAAATACGGATTCGGGTAATCCCTTGTCGGGTGTTACGGCGTCGGGTATTGAAGGTACGGCATGCGTGCGGGCCGTGATAGAAGCTGCCCGTCCTCGCCCTTCACAACACGGAATAATCACCGGTTCGTAGAACCCGGTGAAGGCGTCGATGGTAGGACCGCACCCGAAGGTCTTCGAATCCAAATAAATTTTGATACTTCGAGGAAAGACGTTGGAGTAAGCCGATGGATCTTCACCGAGAATGCATCAAGAATTGCCGGCGAACCGGGTCACAAGGGAACCGCGACCCACGGATGAAGAAGTCCCGAAAAACCACAATTTCTCCGGTCTTGGGAGTGGGAATTATTTCATCGAGCGGGGCGCGCCGGCCCGGAGGAGAGAAGAATCCGGCCTTCTCGTACTCACGAATAACGTTGCTCGTCACCTTCGACTCTCCGAACGCAAGCGAGGGCGGCGGTGGGCCGAAGTCCTAAGCGGGACGAGATCGTCTACCCCGGCATCAACATCCTCGACGTCTTCGCCGCCATCGGACCCGACCTCTCCGTCTTCGCGACTACGGGAACCGCCGGATGAACCAACATCGTCGGCCGGTGTAGCGCGATCGCACTTTCGGCGGCTTGATCGAGTGGGAGACCGGCGGCGATCGGCTCTTCGGTAGTCATGGGTCTAGTTGTATTCCTAATGCGAGCCACCTAACAAATATGAGCATTCGGACGGTTTAGACTAATAGTCGAAAATAAACTACGAAAATCGTAACGAGTACTACAACAAAGTTTAACGAACTAATGAAACAACAAAGCAAACATAAAGGAATACCTTAGAAAAGCGCGAACAAGGCACGGGTTCGCAAATTTTCTAGCGAGAGAAAGCTAGTTCCGCGAAGGAAGGAAAATGTGAAAGTCGTGAAAGGCGCGAGAGCGATAAAAAATTTTTTAACGGCCGCCGGCCCGCTATTTATAGGGCCGGGGAGGGGCGATTTCGCGAAGTGCGCCTCGATTTAACCGCCTTTGGCTCCCTGAGTGACGCGTGTCCCCTCCGACGTTCCGAGGGTGACGTTTTTTACTAAATTTCCGAAAGGTTCGTGGAATCGGATCGTCGGAGTCAACCCGCTTCCCCGAGGGGCTAGTGTTGGGGAATTCAGGAAAACCCGTCACCCTCGAAACGTTGAGTCTAATAAAGTTCTTAAAGCATGTTTTTCGGGAGCGGGGGAATTCGCGATTCTCGGAAGTCCGGGACTGCGGAGTCTCGAATTCGCGAATGTGCGAGTTCGGGGATCTTGATTCGGCGAAGAGGCGGAGTCATGAACACGCGGAAGCCGGAACCTCAAGCGTTGATGGTCCGAACTTCGGAGATTTGCTGATCCGGGGATCTAATGAAGACTCTATTCGGGACTCGGGCGCAAGGACATGCACGAACCTGCGGGGAAGCAAGAGCCACTTCGGGAGTACGTAGAAGAGCGAGTTCGAAAATTTCGGGCGAAGACATTCACGAATCACGGGAGAAGCAAAGTCGAGTTGTAGTCCCAAAAAGTCCGGGTTTAGAGTGTGAACTAGTGGCGGACTTGTAAATGTGTAAGGGGGGAAAAGACATCCTTGTATGTGTTCACATTAGGAATATTCTCCGAGCCCGAGGGTGTTATCGGAATGTAAAAGTCCCTTCGTCTCCCTATAAAAGGGGGGCGCGAGGGCACGTGTAAACGGATTCGGACTTTTTTGGGACTTGTGCTACTTGCGAGAGAGCTTCATCGTCTCTTTGCGCCCTAATCTTATACTTGAATGTGTTGAGAACTCTACTTGTGTTTGGGCGGTTATCCGAATTCTTCGGGTATCCCCCCCAACACTTTGTTTTCTCCGGTCTTTAGTAGATTAGATTAGTTTCATGTCTTTTACTTAGATGCATTAGGGTTTCTTTTATCGAAGATTGAAGTTACTTGGCTTTATTAGATTAAGTTTTGCGTCACACATTTGTTCCACGTATTCGATACCTTGGGAACCACTCGAGGGAAGAAGGGTCCCTTGACTACGACGGGAGACTTGTCCGTTTGCAAGTCATAAACGAACTTTGATATAACTATTAACCATCAACAAGCCCCTTTTTCGGCGCCGTTGCCGGGGAACAAGTGATCAAGATTTGATTTTTTATTGCCTTTTTGTAATTTTCAGTTTTCTCTTTGTTTTTATTTTTGCATCTACTAAATTTTGATCATCCTCAAAATACATCTAATCTAGTTTGTCTAACCTTAGTTTTTATAGATTTGTTTTTACTTTCTAGTTTTTGCATACTTTGTTTATTGCTAACCCTAACAGGAGATGGACGGCTACCTCTCCAACAAACCCGATAATTTTGTGGATGATCCGAGAAAAACTTTACGAGGCTAAGGAGACGCGAAGAACATCAAGCTAAAAAGTTGGATTTTGTAGATTCGGAGTTGGAAGACAAAGGATCACGAGGAATCTCCGAAGAATTCACCACCTCAAAGTCCTCGGGAGAATCGACTTCCACCGATGGGTGACCAACCACCGCAAGAACGCAAGATTGGGGAGCTATGCACCCCAGACATCATCGACCTACCAATCTTGAACCTTGAGGAGATTGGAAGACCGTTGAGATCAAGACCTCAACAATCCGCATGGTGCAACATTCACCCTTCACGGGTAAAGAGGATGCGAACCTTCACCTCCAAGCATTCATTCAACTATGTCGGACATTCAACATGGATGGGGTGACTCAAGACCAAATAGGGCAAGGCTTTTTCCGTTCTCACTTCTCGAGAAGGCTTTGCAATGGTTCCACTCTCAACCGGCGGAGACGGTGCAAAATTGGAACACGTTAATGAAGTCTTTCATGAAGGAATACTACTCACCGGGTAAAACTCAAAGCTTGCGTAATAAGATTGCCACCTTTGTTCAATATCCTATGGAGACTATCTCGGAGGCATTCGAGCGCTTCAACGAGTACACCGGGCGGTTCCATATCACAAGTTCCCGAAGGATGACCTCGTGCAAAAGTTCTATCAAGGACTCACCATGGCGTCAAGGACGATCATCGATGCATCGGCGGGAGGATCCATCATCAAACTTACACCGACGGAAACTTTCACTCTATTCAAGAAGGTCGCGGATAATGACACGTGGGCGTCATCCGGGGCGCCTACATCCGGTTCAACCCACGGGGAACGTCAAAGGAGTCTTGCAAGTGGAGAAGGAGAACATACTTGAAGACAAGATCGACTCGCTCATGAGGAGGTTGGAGAAGATGGAGATGGAAAAGAAAGAGGCTCAAGACTTGAAGGCCGCCGAAGCAAGATCCACATGCGAAGAATGTGGAGAGTATGGCCATGTCCGCAAAGATTGTCCGGAGGAAGCCAAAGTGCTCGACTACATGAGGAAGGGAGAATTGCCGAACTTTCGGCGCGGGCAAGGTAGGCCTCAATTTAATGCAATCTCATCTATTCCTAACGCGGTTCCGCTTCGTATACAATTGAACGAGTTCATGGATGAGCAAGCTAAGATCAACAAGGACACCGTCACCAAGTTCAAAACCATAGACAAGGTGTTGGAGAACATCGATAGCAAAGTGACGGAGGTCGGAAGTTCCAATCATCAAGTGCTCAACATGATGAAGATGCTCGAGACGCAAGTTGGACAACTTGCGGGGCGCCTCACTAATGATGAAGGGAAGCTTCCGGGACAACCCAAAAGTCCCGAATCGGCGAAGGCCATTCAAACACGTTCGGGGAAGGACACCGAAGATCCGGAACGTTCGCGGGAGCAAGGAAGCTTAATGAGGACCATGTGTGGTTCGAGGACCGGTGGATGGTCGCTTCCTTGTGTGATGAGTGATTGACAACGTTGTGTGGACCGATTCTTGGCTAAGTATTGCGGGTGCGAGGTTGCGGCTTGACTCGTGTTGGTGCGGGTGAAGAACAAGCGCGAAAGGTCGTCGCCGGTGAGGCCTCCGGGTGTGGAGAAGACAAGTAGGCTTCGTTCGAGGGACCCGGTGGCCGGCGGGGTCAAGTGCGGACCGCATGGTGGCATGAACAAGCAAGATGAAGTCGTGGACGGTTTCTTGGTTGAGCCTCAAAACCAAGGTCGAGCCGGGACTACGTGGGAGCCAAGTAATGAGTGGAGATTGGCGGAGGCTACACCGAGTTCGCGGGGTTTCGGTGGTTCACCAGAAAACCACTGGGTTCCTTGGTTGATCCACAAAGCCAAGACCGGAGAACCGAAGACGGAGGTGCGACGAAGCACCGGACCGGTCCGGCCGGTGGGTCCGACCGGTCCCCGGCCGGTGAGGAGCACCGGTCGACCGGTGTGCGACGACGCGGTCCGAATCTTCGAAGCGGAGGACACGCGTCGGGATCGCATGGCTTACGTCGAGGCTACGCAGGGTGCGGTCGCCGGGCATCCGTCCGATGGTGAAGACATCAAGAATTCCAAATCTGCCCTTGAGGGGCTTGTATCCCTAGTTAGTAGAGAAGGGCATTTTAGACATTCGGTTGCCTCCATATAACCCAAGAGGTGAGAGGATGGCAGCCAACTCTTGGAACCCTAGCTCATTAGTTTTCCTATTTTCCACCTATTTTCTCTAGGTTTTCCTTAGGACTAGCAAGAGAGCTTCACGGAGAGATTTTGTAGAGAGGGATGGATGATCGGGCGGCTTGCTAGACCTTGTACTAACCTTTGTTTCATGTATAGATGATTCGGCGTGGTTCCTCAAGGTTTGGATGTGTTTTCCCCGGTTGTTCTTGGTGGTGATTTTCGGAGCCCTCTCTTCGTGATTTCTTTGGGGTGTTTTCGGGGCTTTTCTCTTGGGGATTTGATGGGGGAAATTTGTGGGAACACTTCGTGGTTCTTTGGGCTGTGATTCCCCTCCCAAATCCGTGAGTAAAAGTGCTCGATTTTGGGGTTTTCTTGAGTTCTTGGGTTGGAAGTGCTTTCGGCGGGATTTCTTCGATTCCTCCTTTTAGGACGAGATTTGGTGGGATTAAACTTGGCTATGGACGCCTCATGAGGTGTTCCGATATCCCCAAAGTCTTGTTCAAATCCGTGGAGCGATTCGGGAGATCGAGATTTGGATTTGGGGGTGTTGACCCGCGGGTCTTCGTTCATCCCGAGTCGCCCAGCTACACCGGTCGACCGGTGCTCTTGACCGGTCCGACCGGTGCGAGCCCTGTTGGGTTTTTGCTCGGGTGAACGTCTTGGTGTGTTCGTTGTTGTCCCGTGTTGCCGCTGTTTCGAGTTTGGGTCCGTTTGGTGGTCGGTTGGCCTGTTTGGTGCCTTGGGGGCTTTTTGGTTGCCATCGGTCTGACCGGTGTGTCTCACCGGTCGACCGGTGTAGAGCCACTTAGTGAAAGTTGCTCGGTTTCACCGTCGGGGACCGGTCGACCGGTGGTGCTCACCGTCCGACCGGTGTGGGTCTCGTAGACTCGGGGTTTGTTGTTCCGCTGCGTTCTCGAGTCGGAAGGCCGTGTGTGTTGGTTCCTAGGTCCAGTGGCACTCCAGTGGCTACGTGGGCTTGGCCAACTTGGGTAGTGAGTCGGAGACGTGTGTTGGAAGCCGTGTTCGTCTTGGTGGAGTTGTCATCTCCATCGAGAAGAATTTTTATCGGCTCCCATTCACTCCCCCCCCTCTCCGGTTCGCCGTATCGGTCCTTCAAGTGGTATCGAGCCGGTTCGGGTCTTTGTTGACTCTAACCGGTCTAAGATCCAAGGATGGCGTACCGGGGAAAGGGGTTCGGGTCCTCCACACTTCGATGGCAAGAACTACCGGATGTGGAGCAAGCGGATGGGTGCGTTCCTCCGTGGAAAGGGTCGACTGCTTTGGGATGTCACGGTGGACACAGGGCTATGTCCACCGATGGATTTCCTTGCTCCGGGGTCGAGGGACGGATTCGACGCCAACAATAAGGCGGTCGACTACTTGTTTCGTGCTTTGTGTCGACCGAGTTCGATCGGGTGCACACCGTGCACTTGGCTTGTAGGATTTGGGCGGTGTTGAAGGAGGCTCATGTTGGGAATGCCCAGGTTCAGGCACGGATGTATGCGACCTACGGAGAGAGTACGAGAACTTCACTCATCTCCCCGGTGAGTCCATCGATGCCTTGTTTCAGAGGTTCACGGTGGTGGTGAACAACATGAGGGCCAATGTGGACGTGCTCCCGTATGATGATCATGATAGAGCGGTCAAGCTCTTACACTCTTTGGATCGTACGATATGGGGCGGAAAGTTCGAGGCCATAGTCGAGTCGGAGAGGTATGATACTCTGACGGTGAACGAGCTGTTCTCGAAGCTCAAGTCGGCTGAGGTGGATAGGGGCATGACTGCCAAGCTCGAGGGACCGACTGACTCCCATAGTCTTGCCCTCGTTGGTGGTTCCAAAGGAAAGACTAACTCTAACCCATCCACCAGGATGTTCTCGTTTTCCTCTTTGATGTCTATGCCCGGATGAGGAGTTTGATGACCTTGGAGAGGACGAGCCGGCGCCGTTGACGAGGCGGTTCGAGAGGCCGCACGAGAACCGCGTGAACATGAGGAGGAACACGAGGACCGCTTCCGTGCGGCAAGCCGGGACACTTCGTCGCCGATCGCCCGGAGAAGGCCGAGAGCAAGGACGGCTACAAGCACAAGCCGAGGATGAACGATGGCAAGTACCGTTCGAGGCGCGACCACAAGAGCAAGCACAAGAACAAGTACAAGGACGAGCGACGATCGAGGAAGAAGGAGGGCCGAGGCAAGGCCCGAGCGATGGTTGGAGCGAGCGATGTCGACTCCAGTTCCGCGTACTCCACCTCGAGCTCGAGCAGCAGTGAAGACGAGGGAGATCGCCGCAAGAGCAAGAAGTCATCCAAGAACACGAGCGGGCCGAGCCGCTTCGCGAGAGATGGCTTCGCACCATGGCGGCCGAGCTCCGGCAAAGAAGAAGAGCACACGGAGCGACTCGGACTGCGAGTCCGACGACGAGGTGCGTGATGAACTTCCCTTCTTGCGCCGGGAGAATGAGAGGCTTGGCTCTTTGCTTGATAATCGTGATGACATGCTTAGAGAGGCCAAGAAAATGAGGAAAGAGCTTAGGGCTTCACTCGAGGATGCTAGGACTAGAGTGGCTGAGCTAGAGACACAGGTGCTTGATAGCAAGCTTGAGATTGATTCGCTTAAGGCTAGCCCTATTGTTTCGATGAGAATGATTGTCTTGATTGCTCCATATTCCTTGCCGATCTTGCTTTGTTTAAGGAGAAGCATGCCTCCAAGTGTGAGGAACTAGATGTGCTTAGGGTTGAGGTAGCCGAGCTTAAGTCTAGACCTCGCTTTGCTAGGTGCTTGCACTTCTTGCCCTGTTTTGCATGCTAAGATTGATGAGATGCATGCTTACACTAGTTCGCTCGAGGCTAAATTGAAGGAACCCATGCCTACATCTTGCTCTACCCGTGAAATGCATGCATTGAAAAACTTGGAGCTTGCACATTATGTTGATCGTTTGCAGGATGAGAATGATGATTTGAGGAAGTTGATGGGTTGGTTGTCCGGTCACGAGCCTCAGTTGAGGATGATGATCGAGGCCTTTAAGAGGCAAGATGGTGAGGGGCTTGGGGCAAACAAGGTTGGTGAGGGAAGTGGAGAGAATATCCCTGAGCCACCAAAAACCCACCACAAAAATGATTTCCTCCCAAAACCTAACCATCTAAGGAACCGACTAGACACAACCCCAGCTCCACCCGTGTTTCCTACACCCACAAACGACCTACAAAAGCCTATCAAGTTTGTGAGCACTTCGGGGAAAGTGTTCTTTGGGAAGGAGAATGAGAAGGCTAGTGGTGAGAAACCGGTGGAGGGTTTGAGTGGAGAGAAACCAAGTGAGCGACCACATCCCAAGCCAAAGCCTAAGCTTGTGAGGTTCCATTGTGGCTATTGTGGGAGAGATGGCCATAAGGAGGAGTTTTGCTTCAAGAGGAAGCGAGAGGAGAGAATGAAGAAGGAGTGGGCTAACAAGGACAAGTACCACCCTTCCGATGGTGTACTTGAGCCTCGTATGCGGATGCACGGGGGCAAGGCGATTGTGAGGACGGTTCGGGCTTGGGGAGAGAAGAAGGTTACAAGTGGTGTTGTTGCCCGGGTCACACCGGTCGGACCAGTGTGGAGCACCGGTCAGACCGGTGCGGGCCTGGACGGACGATTGTTCGGGTTTCGAGCTCGTACGGGTCCGAGGGTTGTTTACGGTGGTCGTGGTTCGGTGGTTGGGGCTGGAAAGGGTGCGGGTGGTCGGTTGCTAGGCGTTCTCCTCCTCGTGCTCAATACGGGGATTGGAGGAGCCGTGGTGTTGAGTTGGAGAGGAAGGACGTTCCACGGGCTTTCTTGCGTGGATTTGGTCCTCCTCCGGACGGAGAGGGGTGGTTCCCTCGGGGTGGTTACCGTGGTGGTGTTCGTGGGGGTAGTTTTGGTAGGAGAGATGCTTTGGTTGGTGCTAACCCCACTTTCGAGCAAATGGCTCGGCCGGTTTTCCTCTTTTGGTACTAACCCCGATCTTGCTGAGTCGTTTGTTCGCTCACGTGCCTATTTTTGAATTTCAGGTGGGAGACTTGAAGAACATTTGGTTGATTGACTCCGGTTGTTCGAGGCATATGACCGGAGACAGGGGGTGGTTCTCAAGTCTCGTCCCGGTGGTGACGAAGAGGTACATCACTTTTGGGGACAATGGGCGTGGGCGTGTGCTTTCAGAAGGTGAGATAAAAGTGAGTGACAAGATCACTCTGAGGCGTGTTGCTCTTGTTCAATCGCTGGGGTACAATTTGCTTTCTGTGTCTCAGTTGTTGGATGAGGGTTTTGAGGTGTTGTTTCGGCCTGGTGGTTCTCGGATTGTGGACTCTCGAGGGGACCTTGTCCGTAAGGTCGTTCCCGAGGGTCAGGTGTTTCGTGCTGATTTTTCTCAGTCTTCGGGTGTTGAGCGTTGTTTCTTGGTCGGTTCTTCGAGTGAGTTGTGGAAGTGGCATAGGAAGTTGGGTCACTTGAGCTTTGACCTTTTGTCTCGCTTGAGTAAACTCAATTTGGTCCGAGGATTGCCACGGTTGAAGCTTGAGAAAGAGTTGGTTTGTGCTCCGTGTAGGCATGCCAAGATGGTGGCCTCTTCTCACCCGCCTCTCACCGATGTGATGACTGAGCGTCCATGCGAGCTGCTCCATATGGACCTTGTTGGCCCAGCTCGTGTGCGATCTGCGGGTGGGAAGTGGTATGTCCTTGTTGTGGTGGACGACTATTCTCGGTATGCGTGGGTGTTCTTTCCGGAGGATAAGGGGGAGACGTTTGGTTTTGTTCGAGATCTAGTCTTGAGGTTGAGGAACGAGAGGCACGGAGATGCCATACGAGCTATCCGCGGTGATAATGGCTCGGAATTTAGGAACTCTCGTTTTGAAACCTTTTGTCATGACTTGGGTCTTGAGCACCGAGTTTTCGAGGCCGTATACGCCTCCCCGGAATGGTGTTGTGGAAAGGAAGAACGAGACCTTGTGCGAGATGGCTCGGACGATGCTTGATGAGCATAGGACTCCGAGGAGGTATTGGGCCGAGGCGGTGAATACCGCGTGCTATGTGTCGAACGGAATATACCTCGAGTGCACAAGAAGAAGACATGCTATGAGTTGATGCATGGTCGCACACCCAAAGTGAGTCACTTCCATGTCTTTGGTTGCAAGTGTTTTATTCGAAGAAGGGCGGGAAGTTGGATAAGTTTGAGGCTAGGTCCGTCGATGGCATTTTCTTTGGTTATGCATCTCATTCTAGAGCATATCGTGTGCTCAATCTTGAAACTAACCAAATCGTGGAGACTTGCGAGGTAACCTTCGACGAGACGAGCCACGTAGTCGGCTTGTCTTTGAGTGTGCGGGTGATGATGAGCTTGGCGAGGAGATCTTTCGGGGAGGAGGAGCATGAACATGGTGATGATGAAGATGGCGGTGTGGTGCCCCCAGCTGAACATGTACCCACTACTTCGACTACGATGATGGATGGACCCTCTGCTACACCTACGACGACAAATCAAGAACGAGGAGAAGCTGATGTTGAGGGGGAGATAGCTTCGAGGCGAGAACCTCCCCGGCGAGTTCAGGTGGATCACCCAGCTTCGAGGATCATCGGCGACATGAATGAACGCACTACACGGTCGAGGGTTCGAAACAATTCCCATTTCGCTCATGCTGCATTTGTTGCTTCTTTCGAGCCCAAAAACATTGGACACGCACTATCCGATCACAATTGGGTTAACTCGATGCATGAGGAGTTGGAGAACTTTGAGAGGAATCGGGTGTGGGAGTTGGTTGACCCTCCCCCGGGGTGTAAGCCGATTGGTACAAAGTGGGTGTGGAAAAACAAAGAGGGAGAGAAGGGTGAGGTTGTGAGGAACAAGTCGAGACTTGTTGCTCGGGGGTTCGGTCGAAGGAGGGGATCGACTACGAGGAGACCTTTGCTCCCGTAGCCCGTTTGGAGGCGATTAGGATCCTTCTAGCCTTTTTCTCGTGGCTAAAGGGTTCAAGTTGCACCAAATGGATGTGAAGAGTGCTTTTCCGAATGGTGTGCTTTGGAGGAAGAAGTGTATGTGAGGCGCCCTCGGGGTTTGAGAGTGAGAAGTACCCCCACCGGGTGTACAAGTTGAGGAAGGCGTTGTATGGGTTGAAGCGGGCGCCTAGAGCTTGGTATGGCAGGTTGAGGGGGTTCTTGTTTGAGAGAGGCTTTGAGATGGGGAAGGTCGATCGGACCTTGTTTTTCTTGAGGCGAGGCGGGAGATATCCCGATTGTGCGGGTGTACGTGGATGATATTGTCTTTGGTGGCTCGTCTAACTCTCTTGTTGCGAGGTTTGCGGATGATATGAGCAGGGAGTTTGAGATGAGCATGATGGGCGAGTTGCGGTTCTTCCTCGGGCTACAAATCAAGCAATCAAAGGAAGGAACATTTGTGCACCGGGCTAAGTACACCAAGGACATTGTGAGGAAGTTCAAGATGGAGGACTCCAAGGCTATGACTACGCCGATGAGTACGACTACGGCTCTTGATGCGGACGAGGAAGGAGAACACGTGGACCGGAAGGAGTACCGGAGCATGATCGGGTCACTCCTCTACTTGACGGCGACGAGGCCGGACATACGGTTCTCGGTGTGTCCGTGCGCTCGTTTTCAAGCGAGGACTTCGCATCGGCAAGCAGTGAAGCGAATTTTCAGGTACTTGCGTCACACTCCCGACTTCGGCCTTTGGTACTCCGCGTCCTCTTCTTTGGCGTTTCATGGTTTTTCAGACGCGGATTTTGCCGGGTGTCGGTTGGATAGGAAGTCCACTTCTGGGACTTGCCAGTTTTTGGGTTCTTCGTTGGTGTCTTGGTCTTCTCGTAAGCAGTCGAGTGTTGCTCAATCCACGACCGAAGCCGAGTATGTTGCCGCTGCTAGTTGTTGCTCTCAGCTCCTTTGGATCACCTACACCATGAGTGACTTTGGTGAGGAGTATACCCATGTCCCACTTCAATGTGATAGCACCGGTGCCATAAGCGTTGCAAAGAACCCGGTGCTTCATTCCAAAACCAAACACATAGAAGTGAGGTATCATTTCCGAGAGACAACGTAGAGAAAGGGAAGATAGCTTTGATCCATGTACCCACACATGACCAACTAGCCGATATTTTCACCAAACCCCTAGATCAAGCAACTTTCACTCGTTTGCGGGGGGAACTTGGTGTGTGTTTGATTTCCGAGATGGGTGTGTGGGAGCTTTCTTTTGCCGGTGGTGTCGAGCCCGCTTTGCCTCCCCTCGAGGAACTGGTTTGTAGCATATGTATAGCTTTCCTTTGTGCATTTCTTGCATTTGGCATGGCATATGTAAGATGATGTATAGGCATCCTTGTATCTTATATTGCATGCATTTTGTATCATATGCATTGGTTAGGAAAAGCTTCTCTCATATACATTGTTCACCATGGAATGAGATATATGTCTTTGTGAGCTTGTTTGGTATGCTACGGTTAGTTTGGCTTAGCTCTTGATGATCTTGATGAATAATCCATGGTTGATAGCTATGCTTTTGAAAAATGTCACATGTATGCTCTCTCATGTGTAAATGCCTTTACATGCTCTTGACATGTTTTTGTGGCCTTGCTATGCTTAATTTGTGGTTGGATAGCTAGTTTATTGATCATATGGGGCCAAAGGCTCATTTGCCATCATGAATGTTTAGCCCTCTTGATTTATCTTGTGGAGGAGCATAAGTTCCTTTTTGTCGCAAAGACATTTCATGTACCATTTACAAATCTGAAAATGAAATGAAAAATGCTTGGAAAATATGCTCCCATGTCATATGTGCTGAATTTAATTTGCTTTGGGTGCTAAACCGTTGCATGATGCCTACCAATGAGAAGTCTCATACATAGAAGTAGGCACATGGCTCGGTGGCTTTGACATGACATGAGGTGCTTGTGGGTGTTTATGATGGTCTTATGATTAGAATGGCTGTCCTAGCATGAAGTTTGTGTGGCTTTGCCATTTTGATATGCTTTGATCATGTTTAGGACTTTGCTCATGAGAGGCAAGTTTTTCGCAAAATTGCCAAAATCCATCTTAGCTTCGTCCAATGGTTGTGAAACTTGGTGATCCTGTAGTTGAGATCGATACGAAGCCGTAGAGTATCTAACTTAGTGTGTAGCATCCTATGTTGAAGTTTGTATATTCGAGAAGCTCTAGGTTGAAAGTTTTGCATTTTTGGCTTGATTCATGCATTGCCAACAAGGGGGAGAAGTTTGAGCTTGAAATGGCTTGGTGGATGCATTTAGAAGGTTTTCGGGAGGTTTCGAGCCATTTCGGGCTCTCGTTGTACACCGGTCCGACCGGTGAAGAGCACCGGTCGGCGGTGGTGATGACCAGGTCGACCGGTGTGAGCTGAAAGTCTTTGCGGTTGTCCCGTTTCATGTGGTTTCTTGCATGCATTTGTCCGGGGGGAGGTGCATTGGTTCGGGGGAGCTCTTTGTAGTTGTTTGAGTTTTGATTCGGTGGTTTGCGCTCTTTGCTTGAGCTTTGCTTTTGTCTCGGATGTGTCGAGCCGTTGCCCTTGCCTAAGGGGTCCGAGACTTGTTTCCTTCAAGCGATCTTGCTCTTTGCCTTTGTTTGGCTTTCGATCGCTTGTTGGAGTTTCTTTTTGTTCGTTTCTTTTCTTTTTCTTTTCTCTCTTGTTACTTTCGTGTGGGTGTTGTCAATGCACTCATCAAGGGGGAGATTGAGGACCATGTGTGGTTCGAGGATCGGTGGATGGTCGCTTCCTTGTGTGATGAGTGATTGACAACGTTGTGTGGACTGATTCTTGGCTAAGTATTGCAGGTGCAGGTTGCGGCTTGACTGGTGTTGGTGCAGGTGAAGAACAAGCACGAAAGGTCGTCGCCGGTGAGGCCTCCAGGTGTGGAGAAGACAAGTAGGCTTCGTTCGAGGGACCGGTGGCCGGCGGGGTCAAGTGCGGACCGCATGGTGGCATGAACGGCAAGATGAAGTCGTGGACGGTTTCTTGGTTGAGCCTCAAAACCAAGGTCGAGCCGGGACTACGTGGGAGCCAAGTCATGAGTGGAGATTGGCGGAGGCTACACCGAGTTCGCGGGGTTTCCGGTGGTTCACCGAGAAAACCACCGGCTTCCTTGGTTGATCCACAAAGCCAAGACCGGAGAAGCGAAGACGGAGGTGCGGCGGCACGGACCGGCCCCGACCGGTGGGTCCGGCCGGTCGACCGGTGGGGACCGGTCGACCGGTGAGGAGCACGGTCGGCCCGGTGTGCGACGACGCAGTCCGGAATCTTCGAAGCGGAGGACACGCGTCGGGATCGCATGGCTTGCGTCGAGGCTACGCTGGGTGCGGTCGCCGGGCATCCGTCCGATGGTGAAGACATCAAGAATTCCAAATCTGCCCTTGAGGGGCTTGTATCCCTAGTTAGTAGAGAAGGGCATTTTAGACATTCGGTTGCCTCCATATAACCCAAGAGGTGAGAGGATGGCAGCCAACTCTTGGAACCCTAGCTCATTAGTTTTCCTATTTTGCACCTATTTTCTCTAGGTTTTCCTTAGGACTAGCAAGAGAGCTTCACGGAGAGATTTTGTAGAGAGGGATGGATGATCGGGCGGCTTGCTAGACCTTGTATGAACCTTTGTTTCATGTATAGATGATTCGGCGTGGTTCCTCAAGGTTTGGATGTGTTTTCCCCGGTTGTTCTTGGTGGTGATTTTCGGAGCCCTCTCTTCGTGATTTCTTTGGGGTGTTTTCGGGGCTTTTCTCTTGGGGATTTGATGGGGGAAATTTGTGGGAACCCTTCGTGGTTCTTTGGGCCGTGATTCCCCTCCCAAATCCGTGAGTAAAAGTGCTCGATTTTGGGGTTTTCTTGAGTTCTTGGGTTGGAAGTGCTTTCGGCGGGATTTCTTTGATTCCTCCTTTTAGGACGAGATTTGGTGGGATTAAACTTGGCTATGGACTCCTCATGAGGTGTTCCTGATATCCCCAAAGTCTTGTTCAAATCCGTGGAGCGATTCGGGAGATCGAGATTTGGATTTGGGGGTGTTGACCCGTGGGTCTTGTTCATCCCGAGCCGCCCAGGCTACACCGGTGCGAACGGTGCTCTTGACCGGTCCGACCGGTGCGAGCCCCTGTTGGGTTTTTGCTCGGGTGAACGTCTTGGTGTGTTCGTTGTTGTCCCGTGTTGCTGCTGTTTCGAGTTTGGGTCCGTTTGGTGGTCGGTTGGCCTGTTTGGGTGCCTTGGGGGCTTTCTGGTTGCAACCGGTCTGACCGGTGTAGAGCCACTTAGTGAAAGTTGCTCAGTTTCACCAGCAGGGACCGGTCTGACCGGTGGTGCTCACCGGTCTGACCGGTGTGGGTCTGTAGACTCGGGGTTTGTTGTTCCGCTGCGTTCTCGAGTCGGAAGGTTGTGTGTGTTGGTTCCTAGGTCCAGTGGCACTCCAGTGGCTACGTGGGCTTGGCCAACTTGGGTAGTGAGTCGGAGACGTGTGTTGGAAGCCGTGTTCGTCTTGGTGGAGTTGTCATCTCCATCGAGAAGAATTTTTATCGGCTCCCATTCACCCCCCCCCCCCCCGCTCCGGTTCGCCGTATCGGTCCTTCACTTAAACCATCCACCGAGGTGGAAGGAGTTGCTAAAGAGAAGGTTACGGGGATCGTCACCGAGGAACCCGAATTTGAGATGCGGAGGAAGACACGAGGATACCGCAACTCAAGCCACGCTTCTTCCGAGGTAAACTTGACAACCACTTTGAGAAGTTTGTGGAAGTTGTGCGTAGACTTAGCATCAACATGCCATTACTAGATGCCCTACAAGTACCTACATATTCTCGTTACTTTAAAGACATACTTGCAAATAAATATGATATAGCAACACTCGGGGTAGATCATGTCAAGATGTCCGAGGAGTGTAGTGCCGCTATTTCTAATGGCTAGAGAAGCAAAAGGACCCTGGGTGCCCTACTATTCCATGTTCGGTTGGTTCTTTCAACTTCGAGAATGCGTTATGCGACCTTGGAGCTAGTGTGAGCGTCATGCCGAGGGATGTGTTCGAGAAGATACGCCTACCAATGGAGCCTACGGGTATATGTTTGGAGTTGGGAGACAACTCCATTCGTTATCCCTTGGGCATTGCTGAAGATGTACCCGTGAAGGTCGGACACCACTTCATCCCAGTCGACTTCGTTGTGCTCGAGATGGGAGAGAGGGAGAAGCCGCCGCTCATCCTAGGGAGGCCTTTCCTCAAGACCGTGGGAGCTACTATTGATGTTGGCAAGGGGGAGATCATGTTCGATATCAACGGAGAAAGGAGTTCCTTCAAGTTCCGTCCAAGAATCGAGGCATGCAACATGATTGGAGTGAAGGGATAACCAAAACAAACGGAGGGGCTGAAAAAGAAGAAGGAGCCGAAAAAAATGAACGTAAAGAAAATCAAAGAAGGTGTTGCATCCGTCAAGACAAAGGAAGAGAAGCCGCCTGTGAAGACCAAAAAAATGACTAAGCCGGAAGACAAGCCCGCGCCCAAGATGGTGCGGAAGTGGGTACCCAAGATTGCAACGCCGGTAAAGAGCGTTGATCCGGAGTAATCAAGTGAAGGAGTCTAGCTATAGACTATAAACTAAGCGCTAGGCGGGAGGCAACCCGTTTCGTCGAGTCAAGAATAAGCTACGGGAGGACAACCCGATTCCGGGTTTTTCGAGTATTTTTAATAATTTAGTTTTTGAGTTTCTTTACGCAAAGACATTAGACTTAGAAGTGGTTGAACAATATTAGAGACATAATTCTTGATTGAATGTTTTGCTTTATCATAAACCCTTTGCATGAACCCTCCTATGTGCTTGTTTGTTCTTTTCTTTTCGAGAAACCTCAACCAAATAATTTCAGAACCTAACTCAACCTTTCACCCTCATTATGGTGCTGAGGATGACTTATTTTTCATGCTAAAACCACACGAGTAGAGCCACGATTTATATTTAGGTGTTAATAAAATTCAGCACGTGGTAGGACTCGCGTGAACCTAGAAATCAAAACTTTTGGTTGGTTTAAAATCAATATCCTTGGTTTCTCTAGGATTAGAATTTTTCTAAGCCTCATCTAATTTTGTTTTATTCAAAATCTTTCTTATTTAGCCAAAATTAGAACCTAAACCTATGCCCCCATGATCAAGCCGGGAAAAAGTTTGCTCTCAACCGATGAAGGCAAACTATACCGGTGAGACCGAAATCAACGTAGTCAAAAAATATTTTCGACTTACATTTGTTTTTAATGGTCTAAAAACTTCTCTAAAATTATGTTTGAGCTCTTGCATGGCTCTGAAAAATATTTTAAATTTCGAATTAGAGGAGTGCTTAACCTTAAACACACCTTAATGGAGGCAATCTAGTTTGAATTAATCATGCATGCACCATTAGATTCCCTTTTATCAACTTTCACCAAATTCACATGCAAAGGACAAGCATGGTGGGCAGCAAGCATCAACTTTGCAGGAATTTCATGGTGGCATGTGAAGCAAGTGGAGCTAGGGAGCATGGACATGACCCAAAGCATGAAGCATCAAGTGGAAGGACCAATAATGCAAGAAAAGGAGTGGACGAGAGCGTTTGGGTGGTGCAACTCGTGGAGCACGCAGGCAGGAAAGTTGCAGAGGAGAAATGATCATGCTGGAAGAAAGCCGAGGCGGGGAGGAGCACCGAGGCCCCCGGGCCGGTCGGCCCGGCCCCGGCCGGCCTCCCCCTACTTAAGGAGCCCCCGGCTCCCGTTTTCTGCGAGCAAGCTTCCCTCTCCTTCCTTTGTTTGTGTGTTCAAGTTTGTGTGCTCAAAACCTCCGTAGACATAGCCAACCTTCCCAAGCTTGATAGCTCAAAAAAATCCACATCCTTAATCCACTCAAAGTCCACATCCGAAGTAAGAGGTTTAGTGCCTAGTTACCGGTTGCAACCCGGAGTTTTAGTTGAAGAAAAGAGTGCAGCAACCATGTGGAAGAAAACCACAAGTCTCTTCTCCAAGAAGAAGAGTTCGTCATCGTCCAAGCCGTCATCAACCACGTCTTCGAGGAGGCACTCGGTTTCCGAGTCTCTGCGGAGCATGGAGACGGATACGACACCACCGAGGAGGAACGATGCTCTCCTCTTTGGTGGTATGAGGGCTGCAAGAAGCACGTCCATGAGGTTTACCGAACCTCGAGGGCACATGGAGGAGCAGCCCGCGTGAGGACCGGGAGCGTCCCGGTGGCCGATGGATGACCGCTCCTCGGTGATGAGTGATTGACAACGGGTGTTGGACCGACTCCTGTCTTAGTGTGCGGGGTGTAGGCGCGGCCTAGTTCGTGTTGTTGCGGGTGAAGAATGGGCGCGAAAGGTCTTCGGCCTTGAGGGGCCTCCGGGAGATGGAGAGACAAGTAGGCTCGGTTCGAGGGACCGGTGGACGGCGGGGCCCGGGTGCGGGCCACATGGTGGCGACACGAGCAAGACGAAGTCATGGACAATCGAGCCGGTGCACGGTGGCGGTCGAGTCAAGTGGTTTGGCGGGAGGCCGGACCGGGCACGCGGGGTTTGGTGGTTTGCCCACAAAACCATCGGCGGACGGTTTCTTGGTTTGGGCCTCAAAACCAAGTCCGAGGGCCCAACACGACGGAGACGGGATCCGGGCGTGTCGGGAAGCTTCGAGGCGGAGGACACGCGGCGGGATCGCATGGCTTGCGTTGGGAGGACGCGGGGGTGCGGCAAAGGCGTGGCCGTCCGATGGCAAGACCCACAAACATTACCTAAATGCCCCTACGTGGGTTGTATCGCCAGTAGTTAAGTTAGGGGTAGTCGAGTCATTTACCACTTCGGCGGGACCTGATATATAAGCCATGAGTGTGTGTGGATGGCGCCCCCTCTCCGCGACTTAGGGTTTCATTTCCTCCCTCCCATTTATCATTTTCGTAGCTATTTTTCTTCCATTTTCTCTAGGCTAGCATGAGATCTTCATGAGAGATTTGTTGAGAGGGATGGATGCTAGGGCGGCATGCTAGACCTTGTGAATCTTTCCTTGTTTGTATAGAAGATTCGGGGTTGTGTTTTCGTGGCCTTTTTGTGCTTGGTTTCGTGCCTTTGTTCCCGGTTCGATTCCGCGGATTTGAGTGGGTTTCTCCCCGGATTTCTTTGAGGAAAACATGGATAGATGTCTCGTGCATCTTTGTGATTGATCTTGTGCCCTCAAACGCCGGAAACCACTTGGATTCGCAGTTTTTCGTTCGGTGCTCTAGCTTTTGGTGGTGCTCAAAGGATTCACGATTCCCGGTGATTTAGGGAGTTAGGAGGCAAGAGTTTTGGGCTATAGCATCCTTGTGTGACGCTTTTCAAGTCCCCAAACCCTTGTCTCCATAGCTTCAACCGTTTGGGAAATCCGATGATGATTTGGGGGAGTTGACTTTCGGGGTCGGGCGTTTTCAGCTCTGTCCGCACCTGGCGGACAGTCCGCGAGGTGCTGGCGGACGGTCCGCGCGAGTAGGGTTCGTCCCATGTTCGTCGTGTTCTTGCGTGTCTTTGCTTTCGATCCAGTTTGGTTTTTGGTTTTTGTTGCAGCTGGTTTGCGGACGCTCCGAGCTTGAGTAGCGGACGGTCCGCGACCCACGCGGACGGTCCGCCCGGCCTTGGCGGACGGTCCGTTTTTCTGGGGTCGCTTCTGGTGGTTCTGTGTGCTTTAACGGACGGTCGCGCGGCGTAGGGCCGGACAGTCCGCAGGGTTGGCGCGGACGGTCCGCGGCTTCAGGTCGGACAGTCCGCGAGGCCTGCGCGGACGGTCCGCCCCTCCTGGCCGGACGGTCCGCCAGAGCCTGTGCGCTTTGCTTCTTGGTTCGATTCCTCCCCTCCTTCTTTCGTGCTTCCGCGTGTGCTTCAAGGAATCGTTCCTAAGGCTAGAGGTTGATCCATAACCTCGTGGTCTTGGCGATTGGTGTGTGATTCGATCCATCGCTCGTGTGTGACCGGGGTTTGACTAGGGTATAGGCCGGGTTCTTTGGAAAGAATTTTTACCGGCTCCTATTCACTCCCCCCCTCTCTAGTCGCCATCTGATCCTTCAATTGGTATCAGAGCTTGGTGCCGGATTCTTTGCGACTTTGACAAGTCCCGAATCCTAAGATGGCGTATGTTGAGCGGGGCGTTCCGCCGCACTTCGATGGTAGGGGTTACCACAAATGGGCGGCTCGTATGATGCTCTTTCTTCGTGGGAAGTCGTTGGATTTCATTGTGCTTGACAAGACCTATGCTATTCCGGTCAACATCCATACTCTTATGGTGACCGATGCCGGTGCTAAGGCCAAGTATGAGGCTAATGCAAAAGCCGTTGATCACTTGGTCCGAAGCTTGTGTGATCCAGAGTTTGAGCGTGTTCACCATTTGAATCTTGCTTGGCAAATTTGGGAGAAGTTGTTGGTTGCTCACGGTGGTGATAACCATGTGAAGGCTCGCCTCATTGTCTCTTACCGAATGCAATATGAGAATTTCACTCCACTTCCCGGTGAGGACATTGATGCGATGTTTCAGAGGTTCACCGCCATCGTGAACAACATGAAAGCCGATGTTGAGGATTTTCCTTACACCGAGCATGATCGGGCTTTGAAGCTCTTGCATGTCTTGGACCCAAATGTTTGGGGTGCTAAGGTTGAGGCCATCAAGGAGTCCGGGCATTATTTGACTATTGAGTTGGATGACCTCTTTTCTAAGCTCAAGTCGGCTGAGGTTGACGGGAGTTGCAATCCAAGCATGAGGGCTCGGACCGACCATAGTCTTGCTCTTGTGGGCGGATCAAAGGGAAAACCTAACCCTTCTTATCGACGGTTTTCCTTGTCTTCTCTTATGTCCATTCCGGATGAGGAGTTTGATGTCTTTCGGGCGAGGAGGAGGGCGGCCTTGCTCTCAAGGAGGTTTGATCGACTACACGAGATTCGGAGGAATGCAAGGCGGAGCTCGGGGACGTGCTACAAGTGTGGCAAGCGTGGCCACTTCATCGCCGAGTGCCGGAAGCGAGAGGAGAACGGGTACAAGGTGAGCGAATACAAGGCGCTCCCGAGGCGTGAAGACAAGTACTCCTCCAAGGGCAAGCACTTCAACAAGTCCAAGAGCAAGGTCAAGGACAAGCGGCGGCCAGAGCAAGAGCGGCTACAAGAAGAACAAGGCAAGAGCGATGGTGGCCGGTGCGAGCGACGTCGACTCAAGCTCAAGCGACGAGCAGTCAAGCTCAAGCAGCGAAGATGAAGATGCCGAGAGGCGCAAGGGCAAGAAGAGTGCAAGCCGGAACCTCAGCGGGTTGAGCTGTGTGGCGCTTGAGGGCTTTTGTGGCATGGCCCATAGCTCAAGCAGCAAGAAGAGCGAGAAGGAAGACAGCGACTCCGACTCGGAGGATGAGGTAAACCGTGACCCCGACTCTTTGCTTGCTGAGATTGCTAGGTTGAATGGCTTGATTGACAACCGCGATAGTGTGCTTAGAGATGCCAAAAAGATGAGGAAAGATCTTAGGGCTCAACTTGAGAATGCTAGTGAGAAAGTAGGAGAGTTAGAGTCCAAATTGCTTGAATTGAAACTTGAGAATGACTCTTTGAAACTTGCTCCTACTACTCCTGATGATGTTGAATGCCTTGAGTGTGATGCATGGTTGAATGAGATCAAGGCTGCTTAATGAGAAGAATGCTTCTACTTTGGCTCAACTAGATGCTCTTAGAGCCGAATATGATGAGCTTAAGGCTAGACCCACTTTGCTTGGTGCTTGTAAATCATGTCCTACTATGCATGCTAAGCTTGTTGATGCTCGTTCTACCATTAGTTCTTTGGAAGCATCTTTGAAATCTCCTGTTGCAAATGCATGTTCTAGTTTGTGATGAAGTTACTTTGCGCAATCTTGAACTTACTTCCCGTTTGGATGTCATCTATGAGGAGAATGACTATTTGAGGAAGGTGTTGGGTTGGTTGTACGGGCGGGAACCTCAATTGAAAATCATGATTGAGGAGTTCAAGAGAGCCGATGGTCGTGGTTTGGGTTTTGAGAAGTTGGGTGAGAAAGTGGGAGAGAACGAGTGGGGAGAGTGTGTATGAGAAGTGTGTTTAGTCTAACCCCGAGTTTGAGGTGATCGGAGAGATCCAAGCCCACTTCCAAAAGCACCCAAGAACTCTTTCACACCAAAGCCCAACCACCTTTGCAACAAGCTTGACACAACCCAAGATCCACCCAAATTCCCACCTAAGACAAATGACTTCCGAGAAATCGGTGAAGTTTGTGGGTGAGAAGGGTGAGAAGCCTAGAGAGAAGCCGAGCCAAAACCAAAACCCATCCCCTTCGGGTGTGAGTATTGTGGCAAGGAGAGGCATCTTGCGAGTTTTGCTACAAGAGGAAGAGAGATGAGAGGCTTGCTAGGGAGCAAGCAAACCGGGAGCGGTATCGCCAGTCTCGCGGTATTCCTGAGCCTAGAGTGCCACTTCCACGGGGTGTGGGAAGTGTGAAGAGTGTTGGTAGAGTTGGAGCTCGAGTGGTAGGTTTGTGAGGAGAGATGATGGTGTGCGTCTTGGTGAGAGGTTTGGTCGGGCTCGTGGTGGTTTTGTTGGACGTCCTCCTACTCGTCCTCAATATGGGTTTAGGGGAGATGATCGCGGCTTTGGGTTCCGGAGGAACTACGGACCACGTTTCCCCCTCGTGGTGCTCGTACTCCTCCCATGGGACATGGGAAGTTTGGTGGCAAGGGAATGATGTTTGCTAACCCCTCTTTTGAGCGAGATGGCTCGACAACGGTTTAACTTTCTTTGTGCTAACCCCGGTGTCGAGTCGCTAGCTCACTCTCGTTCTTGTTTCGCTGCGGGCGGGAGGCTTGGAGGACATTTGGTTGATCGACTCCGGTGTTCTCGACACATGACCGGAGATAAGAAGTGGTTCTCCGGCCTCACCCCAGTGAAGGAAAAGATGTACATCACATTTGGGGACAATGGACGAGGAAGGGTGCTTTCGGAGGGTGTTGTGCATGTGAGTGACAAGGTAACGTTGAAGAGAGTGGCTCTTGTGAAGTCTTTGGGTTTCAATTTGCTTTCGGTTTCTCAGTTGCTTGATGAGGGTTTTGAGGTGCGTTTCAAGTCTGGCGAGTCTCGTTTGCTTGATTCTCGAGGTGATCTTGTCTGTATGATCATCCCCGAGGGTCGATTTTCGTGGCTGATTTCTCTCGTTCTTTGGGTCTGCTCGCCGTTTGATGGCCGGTCCTTCTTCGATTTGTGGAAATGGCATAGGCGGTTGGGACACTTGAGCTTTGATTTGGTTTCTCGCTTGAGTGGTCTTGACCTTGTCCGAGGATTGCCGAGGTTGAAGCTTGAGAAGGATTTGGTTTGTGCTCCTTGTAGGCATGGCAAGATGGTAGCCACTCCCCATCCACCCCCGACCGATGTCATGACCGAGCGTCCGACGAGGCCGTTGCATATGGACCTTGTTGGGCCGGCTCGAGTTCGCTCGATGGGTGGGAAGTGGTATGTCCTTGTTGTGGTGGACGATTACTCTCGCTATGCACGGGTGTTTTTCTTGGAAGACAAGAGTGAGACATTTGGTTTTGTTCGAGATCCGATCGTGAGATTGAAAAACGAGAGGCATGGGAATGCTATTCGAGCTATTCGCGGTGATAATGGCTCGAGTTCAAGAACTCTCGTTTTGATGCCTTTTGTCGTGATCTAGGTCTTGAACATCGGTATTCGACCCCTTATGTGCCCCCTCAAAATGGAGTCGTGGAAAGGAAAAATCGGACTCTTTGTGAGATGGCTAGGACGATGCTCGATGAGCACGGGACTCCTAGGAGGTTTTGGGCCGAGGCGGTCAATACGGCTTGTCATGTTTCCAACGAGGATTTTATTGCGAGCTTTCAAGAAGAAGACTGTTATGAGCTTATGCATGGATGGGCACCCAAGGTGAGTCATTTCCAAGTCTTTGGCTGCAAGTGCTTTATTCTTAAGAAGGGAAAACTCGACAAGTTTGAGGCTAGGTCTAGTGATGGTATTTTCTTTGGATATGCTAACCACTCTAGAGCCTATAGGGTGCTTAACCTTGAGACTAACAAAATCATGGAGACTTGCAAGGTAACCTTCAATGAGACAATGCCATGTACCTCTCTTGGCTTTGAATGTGCGGATGATGAAGAGATGGCCGAGGACCTCTTTGAGGAGGAGAAGGATGAAGCTGGAGATGATGATGGAGAGAACCATGCGCCTGAAGCTGAGTGTGTACCCACTACTTCCCCTACGACCACTATGGAGCGTGGACCGTCTACTTCATGGACAACGACGGTGCAACAAGAGGACCGGGCGAGAGAAGGCTGAAGTTGAGGGGGAGGTAGTCTCGAGGCGTGAGGCTCCCCGGTGAATTCAAGAAGTGCACCCCCGTCGAAAATCATTGGGAACATCGATGAACGCACTACACGGTCAAGGTCCGGGAATTCCTCTCATTTTGCTCATGCTTTGCTTTTGTTGCCACTTTTGAGCCCAAGGACATTGGACATGCTTTATACGATGCAAACCGGGTCAATTCTATGCATGAGGAGTTGGAAAACTTTGAGAGGAATCGGGTGTGGGAGTTAGTTGAACCACCTCCAAATTGTCATCCCATAGGAACCAAGTGGGTTTGGAAAAACAAAGAGGGAGAGAATGGGATGGTTGTGAGGAACAAGTCCAGACTTGTTGCTCAGGGGTTTAGTCAGAAGGAGGGGATCGACTATGAGGAGACCTTTGCTCCTATGGCCCGTCTTGAGGCAATTCGAATCCTTCTAGCCTTTGCCGTGGCTAAAGGGTTCAAGTTGTTTCAGATGGATGTGAAGAGTGCCTTTCTGAATGGGGTCATAGAGGAGGAGGTGTATGTGAAGCGACCACACGGGTTTGAGAGCGAGTTGTACCCACACGGGGTGTACAAGTTGAAAAGGGCTCGTATGGGTTGAAACGGGCACCCCGTGCTTGGTATGGGAGATTGAGAGGTTTTCGTTGAGCGAGAGGGTTTGTGATGGGTACCGTGGATAGGACCTTGTTTCTCCTCAAGCATGGAAATGACTTGTTGATTGTGCGGATATACGTGGATGATATTGTCTTTGGTGGCTCGTCACATAACCTTGTTGCCAAGTTTGCGGATGAGATGAGCGGGGAGTTCGAGATGAGCATGATGGGCGAGTTGCGGTATTTTCTCGAGTGCAGATCAAGCAAGTGAAGGATGGAACATTCGTGCACCGGACCAAGTACACGAAAGACATCTTTCGAAGAAGTTCCGGATGCAAGATGTGAAGCCGATGTTGACTCCCATGGGGAGTACGGCCACTTTGGATGCGGATGAGGACGGAGAACCGGTGGACCGGTGGGAGTACGGGGAGCATGATCGGCTCCCTCCTCTACTTGACGGCGACGAGGCCGGACATACGAGTTCGGCGTGTGTCCGTGCGCTCGTTTTCGTGCTTCGCCGAGGACATCACATCGACGGGCCGTCAAGAGGATTTTCGGTACCTACGATCCGCCCCTCGGTTTTGGCCTTTGGTATTCTTCCTCCTCGACTCTTTCTCTTCATGGTTTTTCCGATGCGGATTTTGTCGGTTGTCGAGTCGAGAGGAAATCTACTTCGGTACTTGCCGGTTTCTTGGGTCTTCGTTGGTCTCATGGTCTTCCCGCAAGCGAGTCTAGTGTAGCTCGGTCTACCACCGAGGCGGAGTATGTTGCTTCGTTGCGAGTTGTTGCTCCCACCGTTGTGGATTTCATACACTTTGAGAGACTTTGGTGAGGAGTGCACCCGGATCCCACTTCTTTGTGATAGCACCGGTGCCATAAGCGTAGCCAAAAACCCGGTGCTTCACTCCGGAACCAAACACATAGAAGTGAGGTATCATTTCTTGAGGGACAATGTGAAGAAAGGAACCATTGTGTTGAGCCATGTCCCTACCCAAGATCGGCTAGCCGACATCTTTACAAAGCCTCTCGACCAAGCTACATTTGTGCGCTTGAGGGGGGAACTTGGGGTTTGTTGCTCTTTCTAGTTGATTCTTGGGGGATTTCCTTTTTGTATCATATGTATCATATCATGTTTACTTTGATGTATATACATGCTTTGCTTGATGTACAAACCATGGTAGGATAGCCATCTTGTCATATATCATGTTGCATTTGTATCATATTGCATTTTAGGATGATGAGCTTCTTTCATATGTGATATTTGAGTTTCTTTGGCTATTTGTGAGATGTTGGTCATATGTGTGGAAAAATGGTGATGTGAGGCTATGCTCTTGGAATATTTGAGATATATGTGTGGTGAGATAGCCCTTTTTTAAATAAATGCTAATCTTGACTAATTTTTGATGAAATATGCTCCACTCGTGTGTAGGTGTGTATCCATGTCACAGGTTGGTCTAAATGTGCTTTTCATGCTTAGATTGTGCTTGGATGCCTTGTTCTTGCATTTGGGCCAAAGGCCGAATATCATTGTGAATGTTTAGCCTATGTTGCATTCATGGGGGAGCATAAGCTTCTTTTTGCTGCAAAGGCACTTCATGTACCATAAAATGAAATAATCTTGAAAAGAAGTGTGTATGCTTGAAAAATGCTCCATCCATCATGTCTATGCTTAAAATGTCTTATCTTTCACATATGGGTGCAAAACATGTTGCATGATGTTCACCGGTGGAGAAGTCTCCCGAAGTGGACACATGGCTCATGAGCTTTGACATGACATGCTTTGCTTTATGGGTGTTTGCCATGATCTTTTGCTGAGAATTTGATATCCTTGTATGATCTTTGAATGGTATGCATGTTTTTGGCTCAAGTGTGACATGGATAGGCTTTTACATGTGAAGCGAGCCTTCTTTTGGTAAAGCTGCTTAAATCTGAAAATTTTGCTTTGTCACATGCTTGTATTTTCATCTATTACTTGTGGCAATGCTTTGGCTATGCTATGATTCATATGTGTGATCTTTGTCTCATTTTTAGCCTTTGACACTAGATTTGGCCTATTTGAGAAGCTCATGTAGATGTTTATATGCTTTGCTTTTGCATTTCTGCATTTTCACCTTGATTCATACATTGTCAACAAGGGGGAGAAGAGGCGAGCTTAATGAAAATTCGAAGAGGTGAGCTGAAATTTAGAAGTTTGCATCCACATGTTCAGGGGGAGCTTGCATTTGTTCAGGGGGAGCTTTCTTGCTGTTTTCGGTGTGGAGTTTGTGCTTTGCTTGGCTTGTGACCTTTCTTTGCCTTTCTTCGGTTTTGGTCATGAGTTGAGCTTCTTTGTTTTTCTTTCTTCTTCCTTTCTTTCTTTCTCTGAATTTCATTTCGCGTTGTGTGTTGTCAATGCACTCATCAAGGGGGAGATTGAGGACCAGGAGCGTCCCGGTGGTCGATGGATGACCGCTCCTTAGTGATGAGTGATTGACAACGGGTGTTGGACTGACTCTTGGCTTAGTGCGCAGGTGTAGGCTGCGGCCTAGTTCGTGTTGTTGCGAGGGTGAAGAACGGGCGCGAAAGGTCTTCGGCCTTGAGGGGCCTCGGGAGATGGAGAGACAAGTAGGCTCGGTTCGTGGGACCCGGTGGACGGCGGGAGCGGGTGCGGGCCACATGGTGGCGACACGAGCAAGACGAAGTCATGGACAATCGAGCGGTGCACGGTGGCGGTCGAGTCAAGTGGTTTGGCGGGAGGCCGGACCGGGCACGCGGGGTTTGGTGGTTTGCCCACAAAACCATCGGCGGACGGTTTCTTGGTTTGGGCCTCAAAACCAAGTCCGAGGGCCCAACACGACGGAGACAGGATCCGGGCGTGTCGGGAAGCTTCGAGGGCGGAGGACACGCGGCGGGATCGCATGGCTTGCGTTGGGAGGACGCGGGGGTGCGGCAAAGGCGTGGCCGTCCGATGGCAAGACCCACAAACATTACCTAAATGCCCCTACGTGGGTTGTATCGCCAGTAGTTAAGTTAGGGGTAGTCGAGTCATTTACCACTTCGGCGGGACCTGATATATAAGCCATGAGTGTGTGTGGATGGCGCCCCCTCTCCGCGACTTAGGGTTTCATTTCCTCCCTCCCATTTCTCATTTTCGTAGCTATTTTTCTTCCATTTTCTCTAGGCTAGCATGAGAGCTTCATGAGAGATTTTTTGAGAGGGATGGATGCTAGGGCGGCATGCTAGACCTTGTGAATCTTTCCTGGTTTGTATAGAAGATTCGGGGTTGTGTTTTCGTGGCCCTTTTGTGCTTGGTTTCGTGCCTTTGTTCCGGTTCGATTCCGCGGATTTGAGTGGGTTTCTCCCCGGATTTCTTTGAGGAAAACATGGATAGATGTCTCGTGCATCTTTGTGATTGATCTTGTGCCCTCAAACGCCGGGAAACCACTTGGATTCGCAGTTTTTCGTTCGGTGCTCTAGCTTTTGGTGGTGCTCAATGGATTCGCGATTCCCGGTGATTTAGGGAGTTAGGAGGCAAGATTTTTGGGCTATAGCATCCTTGTGTGACGCTTTTCAAGTCCCCAAACCCTTGTCTCCATAGCTTCAACCGTTTGGGAAATCCGATGATGATTTGGGGGAGTTGACTTTCGGGGTCGGGCGTTTTCGCTCCGTCCGCACTCGGCGGACGTCCGCGAGGTGCTGGCGGACGGTCCGCGCGGGTAGGGTTCGTCCCGTGTTCATCGTGTTCTTGCGCGTCTTTGCTTTCGATCCGGTTTGGTTTTTGGTTTTTGTTGCGGTGGTTTGCGGACGGTCCGAGCTTGAGTAGCGGTCGGTCCGCGACCCACGCGGACGGTCCGCCCGGCCTTGGCGGACGGTCCGTTTTCTCGGGTCGCTTCGGTGGTTCGTGTGCTTTAACGGACGGTCCGCGCGCGGGCCGGACGATCCCGCGGGGTTGGCGCGGACGGTCCGCGGCTTCAGGTCGGACAGTCCGCGAGGCCTGCGCGGACGGTCCGCCCCTCCTGGCCGGACGGTCCGCCAGAGCCTGTGCGCTTTGCTTCTTGGTTCGATTCCTCCCCTCCTTCTTTCGTGCTTCCGCGTGTGCTTCAAGGAATCGTTCCTAAGGCTAGAGGTTGATCCATAACCTCGTGGTCTTGGCGATTGGTGTGTGATTCGATCCATCGCTCGTGTGTGACCGGGGTTTGACTAGGGTATAGGCCGGGTTCTTTGGAAAGAATTTTTACCGGCTCCTATGCACTCCCCCCCCCCCTCTCTAGTCGCCATCCGATCCTTCACCGCACCACCACGACGATCGTCCCGTTCGACCGCGCCACCTCCTTACACTCCGACATACTCTTCGTACGGGTGTATTGGGGAGGATGAAGGAGACAAAGGTGACCGACACGGAGTTGAATTGGCTCTACTCGACTTTAATTGCCGGGCAGCCAATAGACCCCCTCTTACCTCATGATCAACCGTTGGTGTTGTGAAGCAACATCGGGGGCGGGAAATATTGGTTCGGGGTGCTACCTCTCCGTGTTGGCCTTCTCCTTACGGCCGGGGATCGCAAGAAACCCCGACCATCTTTTGCGTGGTACCTTTCTCGGTATTGAGTATTTGCGGCAAGGCAAATACATTAGTGGAGATGAGAGAGGAGGTTATCGGTTGGCCATAGTGAACCTACCCCTTCCCAATGAGAGGCTTAGGCTTTTCACCGAAGGGAGAGAAGATTGGTTGGAAGAGGGACTCCTTGTCCCCGCAAGGAAGAACAAAATAGGAAGAATCGTAGAGGAGGGAACATCCTCCGCACAAGCGAGTGGAGCACAACCCAATGTGCAACCATTCGGCGGGATCCATCCTCCGCCAAGTTATTACGGAGGGCCACAAGAGCAAGCATGGGGGGTGGTGCACCGGTACCCCCACCAAATTATGTGGTGCCCAACGCTAACTTCGCGGAGTTCTACGCACATCATCCCCAACCACAACAAAGCATGGCCATAATTGGAGGGTATGCTGCAAAGAACACCCAAAACATCGCAGCCATCCAAGCTAACGCAGCTCAACTTGGTGAAGGCAATGCAAATATTGCCTTTGAGCTTGGACGCCTTCACCTTGTGGAGCCAAATCAATTCGTCGGAGGAAATGTCCAATCATATTATAGGCAAGGGTATTATTATCAAGATCATCAACATCAACCACCGGCGGAGGACTAGAAGATTTAGGAACTTTAGTTTTCTTTTCTTTTCTTTTTCTCTCGTATTTTTCAGCTTTTGCTTATGTGTGTTTGCGTAGTATTTTCTGTTTTTATTTAAATTTCAGCAAGCATGTTTGTTTATTTTCAGTTTGTATTTCAACTTGATGTCATCATTAATAAAGACACCACCTTGATTATATCATTGGAAAAGTTACAAAAATTTGTGCCATGATGATATATGATTATAATTGCAGCTTTGTTCATCTTTATAATTGATCTATGCATGTTTAAGCTAGTGCTCTATTAAAAATACAAATCTGAATTTATTTAAATGCTAGCTTAATCTTCAGCGGAGGTTATGATTAAAATAAAGACCCATGGTGTTTTATGTGCTTTCAAGTTATGAATAGATTAAAGATGTCTTTTATGCTCAAAAATATCGCTAACCTTGTCACAAATATCGCTTGTGTGTGG
Organism: Cenchrus americanus; assembly: GCA_947561735.1. Classification (NCBI taxonomy): domain Eukaryota; kingdom Viridiplantae; phylum Streptophyta; class Magnoliopsida; order Poales; family Poaceae; genus Cenchrus; species Cenchrus americanus. Next base: position 82,419,328 of record OX387239.1, on the reverse strand, counting down.
CTCAACCTATCCAAAGCCTTATATATATTTGAGTGCATAAACCTTAGTGTACAAGATTTATTTTTGAGTGAGTTATTGCAGGACATGATTTCTCTGGCCCGAGACTAAGAAGTTGGTCATTCCATTTTTGCGTATCTATCTTTTTGCTAGCCTTTTATCCGTGCATTGTGTATCCCCGCATTGGAGATCTCACAAACTTCGTCGGATATCCACCCTTAAACCAAAATATCATCTTTTGTGATTACCTCCTTGACCACAACCTATTGTTGAGAATGGATCATCAATTCAAGGAAGATCGCAAGACGGTGGCGACATTGAAGATTTCAAGTATCTCTCCAAGGAAAAATATTTCCGGTACCTACCTTATTTTTCGCCTCTTTGCTCGAGGACAAGCAACGTCTAAGCATGGGGGAGGAGGTAGGTACGGTGCAGTTTTAGAATTCAATGGGGAGTATTTTAAACAAAAAAGATGAATGAAAAAAAATAAAGGTGATGTACGTGACTTCCAAGGTGAAGGTCTCACAAGAAGAAAAAAAAATATAATAATATATATATAATGAAAGAAAGAAAGAAAGAATGAGAAATATGAGAAAGAGAAAAAAATATGCGTAAAGTGAACTCCCCGGTTCTCTAAGAGTGTGTTGGCACGAAAAGTGCACTCAACGCCAAACACACAGCAAGCCGAACAAAGCTGGCTTCACACGCGCAAAGAGCGAAAGACGTGCCAGTCAATTTTTCCTGAAAATTAACAAAAGACAAAGCAGTTAGATACCAAAGCTTGGAACTTGCCGGGTGGTACCAGACAGTTCCATATTTACGGCTGAGAAGCCAAATGAGATGACACATAGCTATGGAAAGCTATCTGCCAACGAACTACGACCATTCGGGAACTCGCAAAGGGGAAAAAGTAACACTGCCGAATGGATGACGTAAGCATGACAGCGATCGGTCTTTGTTTGAACAAGGATGCACGTACACGAAGTCATGACCGATCCCCATGAAGATTAGCATTAAATAAATGAATAAAGTAAAGCACGGGCATGATCATGTAATAAACAAGCATGCATAGATCCAAAGCACTAGTCTACCGCATGTCTAGTTACTTTAAAACCCGTCGGGTACGATATCAAACAAATCTATCCACCGCATGATACAACTTGCATGAAAAACCGTACCACTTTCCACAAATAAATCTATCCACCACATGATACAATCTAAATATGGAAAGCTAAAAGCATGCATCATTTAAAACACAAATAACGCACGTGTTCTACTCGTGAAGAAACATAACCGAATACGGCTGAACAGCCGATTCGGGGTCCATGAAGAAGGAACAAACATTACCAAGTGAATAAATCTATCAGATTGATTTGGGAATCTAATCCACCGGATGACTAGCTCCAAAGCAACCCAAAAACCTGCATCTACCGCATGATACCCGGCTCTTTCAAGATTTATACGAACATTAGCAAGCTTGAACCCGCAACACGTAACAACCTAGATCGATTCGGTTTCGGCTATCGGAAAGCACAAGATCCACATGTTGAAACATGAAATCTACTCGAATAAGGATCATGAAAGAGATAGAGCCGATCCAAACCCATCTAGATTGGGCAAAGGTGTGTTACATGAATTAAAACATAAAGTAAAACTCAAGATAACACGGAGTAACTTAATGAATCTATTGGATTTTGCCAAAATCCAATAGAGCCGATAACTAGCTTCAAGTTAGATCTTAGTCTACCGCATGACTCATGATCTAACAAGAAACCCTCTTGAACCAAGCTTGAATCTACCGCATGACACGAAGCATGGTAACAAGACTACTTGCATCAGATCTAAATCCACCGCATGATACTAGACATGATACAAGGTTGCCGGTACTCACGGAGGTCGACGGATCGATAAGCCCTCTCGAAGAACTCGACGACACGACAAGGACTCTAGGGTTTGGCGTAAGGCCGGTGTGTATTGAAGAATGATTCTGTTTGTTACATACAGTCATATTTATACCCCCGCTGAGTACAACCGCGAATGGATTCGTTGCCTAACTTATCTCTAAGTTCGATCGCCTATCCATCCATTCGTCTTCCCCGATTGAGCCACGCCACCGTCCAATCCCGCAAAATCAGCTCTCTCGTTCCTTTGCCGAACCGGAGCAGATAGCCGACCACGGATCTCTTTGCCGAATATCTCTCGAAAATATTTTTCCTTCCACCGGACGGACTCTTTATCGAACCGGACCCACAAGTCAGACTCCTTACCAAATTTTGGTGTTAACACATGCCCCTTCAATTGTGGGATAAAAGTAATTTTGTTCCACAATTGACTCCAGCCACGAATACTTCAATCAAATCTGTCAACACTTGTTCTTCGCAATCCGCCGGAATCTTCATCCAGATCCAACCCTAGATCCCCTTGCTCCGAGCTCAAAACTCCAATGGCAGCTCAGAACCAAAATGCTCAGGTAAATTCATCCCCCGTACGCCTCGTTCGGCATTTAGGTTTTCAATTTTACCTGAGATTTCCTTTTCCGCCTTTCTTCCAGGAGCCTTCTACTGAACTTTTGATCCGCACCGAGGCCAATTCGAGATCTTATTATCTTGGTCCTGTGGGGAACCCCGACCCTCGAGATTTTATCGCAGTTCGAATCTCGGAGAATCCCCTTCAAAGCAGCTTTGTCTCCACCGCCTCAGTGGCAAGACGCTTTCAAGAAGCGGCCCTTACCTCCAATTGCGGGGCCGGAAAACTTGGTATCGGAGGATTCTTGCAGACAAGAGTGGATTGACCAACCTGGATACCCTCCGTATCGCCCAGTGCTTGGAGTTATCCGTAGCTGAGACCCCCAAGAACGAAGACCTCCTGATAGCAGCCTGCCACTTCTGGTCAAACGGCGTAAACGCCTTCCTTTTTGGCCATGGCCCAATGTCTCCAACATTGGCCGATGTATATATGATCACCGGCCTTGACATTACAGGGTCTGTTCAGCCTTGGAACTTCAAAAATTCCTCATGGCAAACAGGGGTGAAGCCAGGGAAGGATACAAGAATTACATCTTGAAACACATGAAAGACAATCCCCTTGGAGCCGTTGAATACGGGGCATTTCGAATATGTGGCCGTGCGGATTTGTCTTCTCGTGGTAAAGCCAACGAGCCTACCCCGAACCACATTGCAATGGCGTCTCATTTGGCCAGTGGCAACCGCCTCCCCCTGGGAAAATTCTTCTTGGGCAGCGTATACCATATGCTTCACCAGACTGTCACCCAGATGTATACCAGCCAAAGGATAGCATGTGTCAATGGCCCTTGGTGGTTTGTTCAAATGTGGCTGCAGCTCCACATGCATCAGATCATTGGTGTCGATTTGAACTCCAGGTTCTTCCCCTTATCCAATCACCCTGAAGGAGAACCCCAAGCTACCAGAGGATGCCAGAATTATGGAGAAGCGGCTTCAACTGTTCTTGTTCAGCAGGACATCAGCCAGCTCTTCGAGTTATTCTTCAAAGGTTCCCCAATCCTCTCTGGCTTCCTTACCTGGACAATGACACCTTGACTTTCCCTGTTGAATTTTCCTTTGAGCCCGGCCGTCAAGATGGGAGATTCTTAGAGATTCTCAACATCATAATCCGCCCATGCATACTGCCGGCTGAGTTCAATGGAGGAAGGCTGAATGCTAGCACTTATGAATATTATCAGCCCAATGTAATGGCCAGGCAAATTGGATGTGGACAGATGCCCCCAAGGCTATTTCTGCATGAATTCCTTAAGCCTAGGGAGGAAATCAAAGAGAGTATGCACAGCAGCAGGGTCTTCCAATATGTGTGTAGTCCTACTATCTACACCTGTCCTTTCATGCCCACAACCATAGCTCATCCCACCTTTAACTCCTGGTGGCAAGAATTCCACGATCACATCTTCAGTGAGCCTGTCCATGTGTTCTGTGCAGAGTTGATGCCTGATTTCCTGCCAACTTCAAAGGTAATACAATGAACCTTTGGATCAGACATGTCCTCTTTTAATCATGATTCTGACCTTCATCTTCTTGTTCACAGAACACAGTGCCTGCCCCTCGAGCCAGGGATATCGCTTACAATGCTGAAGGCCCAATCTCAGCACTGGGATTCAAATCCACAACTCTGGCTCAACTAATGGCCAGGTATGCTACAACAGATCCCAGCCTTTCTAGCCTTCCTGCTGACAGGAGGCAAGGTCTGCATCTGATTGCTCCTCCAAATGCCAAGAGGAGAAGAACTGTCAAGAAAGTGCTTGTTGAGGTAAAATCCTTTACCTTCTTGATTACAAGATTACTCTATTCTTGACAAATCATATCTTTGTGCATTTCCAGACCAGAGCCCAGCAGTCTTCAGAACCAGCACCTGCCAATGCCCCATCCACTGGTATGACCTCTACTGTCCTTTCTTAAGGATGAACACTGGCATTTACCCTTTCAATTTGACATTTGCAGAAGAAACAATGGAAGAACAGCTTGTAGATGTCCCAGTGGTTCAACAAGCAAGTCCACCCAGGGTCGAATTACCTATCCCAGTGGAGATCTCATCTTCATCACCTTCTGCAGAAGCAATAAATTCTCCAGAGATGAATCTCCCAATCCAAGTAGGAGCCATCAAGTCCTCCAAGGGCGCAATCACCTGTTGGTCATGCAGAGACAACAATCCCAACAGAGGTAGACCCTACTCCTCATCAGCCAGAAGCCCACGAGCTACCAGCAGCTGCATCAACACCTCCCAGCTCGGAAGCTTCAGCTCTACCTGGAGCACCTCCTTCACCTGTGATTGCCCCTGCTCAAGAAACCAGCCATGAGGTATCCATCTGCACTTAACTCTGCTACCTCCACGTTTAGCACTCTTAACTCGGCAATACTGCTTCTCAGGATCAGGCTCCATCACCATCAAGCCTGCCATCAGAGAGCAATCCAGCTGCCGAGGTGATGGAAAGAGTATACCAGCCTCTGTCAGATGAAGTGTTATCAAAGCTTAAAGAAATTGTTGCCTGGCTAGAAAGGGATGCACAAGATCGGTTCAAAGATCTTGATCACTTCGAGAAGATGTTTGAATCCATCGCCCAAGAACTTCCCGAAGACATCGAGCTTCTCTATCATCCGTCTATGGCTTAGATACCCTTTATGCACCCATAAAGCATGCTTTGAGGAAATTGCGCTCCCGCCCGGCTATTGAAAAGAGGAAAGCCGATGCTGAACACGCCATGAACGGGGCACAATCCCAAGCAGAGAGCCACAAGGATACATTGGCTAACCTGCAGGCTTCTTATGATCTGAAAATTGCCAGGAAAGCTGCTCTAGAAGCAGAACGAGAAGCCTGTCAGCGGAGATAGAGGCTGACAAAGAGAAAATAGCCGAGCTCCCTGGATTGATAGAAAAGACCCAAGCGGAAGCAAAATCGGCTATCACCAAGATAGAGCAATGCGATGCAGAACTCACCGACTTGTCTGGTACTCAAAAAGATTGCCGGAGCCGCCGGACAATTTCCATCTAACAACATCTAATGCTCGTGGTGTGATTGCGAAACATCCGAACATTTGAATGCCCCTATTGATGTATAACCGAATTTGGTCGTTCTTGTAATATCTTCTTGCAATTTGTTTCCTTTCTTCCGCGTACCTTCGGATATAATGTTGAACGACCCATTCGGCAAAGAAACGCCTACTCCCGAACGGCACTTTGATTCTCTTTAGCCGAACCAATCAACTGAACGCGGCTCAGCTTAGAACTCCAAGCGACCCGTCGGCGGGCTGGCCAAGGAAACCTTTCCACCTTCCGATTTTCTTGGGATATGCGCCATGATCCAAAGCCACGACTCGAAACCACGATCCATCCCGCAGGCCTATAAATGCAACCATAGGTGCCCCTAGCTCTCCACCGGGCCTTCTAGCTCTCGAATCTTTGCCAATCTTAGCCCTTTCGCAACAAGTGCACATCTCAAACCACAATGGTGCGCCGCCTCAACCGCCGCCGCGCTCCGACGAGGCAGAGGGGAGCGGCGCCAACACGCGCCGGAGGCAATGATCGTCGATTCCTCCTCTTTGATTCGACTTTTGATCTTCTTCTTGCCTTGACGATCATCCCCTTTTTTCAGATTGATTCAGTGGAATCCGCCTCCTGCGCCGGCCAATCAACCCCTCCCCAGACGACTCCTCGGAGTCCGACGGCCACTCCCCCGTGCCGTACGGGGAAGAAGACGCTCTCCGCTTTAGGGAGGAGCTGGAGGCGTCCCGGCGTGAGCTAGAGGACGTCTCCAAGAAGGCGGGCATAGCCGAGCTGGAATGGGAGGACCAGCGCAAACAGCTGCTGGAAGCCATCGATGGTACGACTCTGAGATTAATTCTTGATCCAACCCGGCTTTTGATGCTAATCTTTTCTTCTTGCTTCTTGCAGCCCGCGATGCTGAGCTCAACCAGCTGAAGGCGCTGGTAGAGCAGCTGGCCGAGAAGGTGAACGCCCGCAGCGACACGCCGGTGGAGCGCCTTGCCGCGGTGGAGCACCGCGTCGATGAGGTGGCCACCCATGGTGTCCGCCTGGGCACCACCTTGGGCCTGGCTGCGATGGCAACGCACACGGACGTCGATTACTCCACCAGGCAGTGCGGCTTCCGGGGCGGCGCGCCAGAGGACATTGAGTAGATCGAGCTCATCCTGGAGCGCCTTGATGGCCATGGCGACGCCATTGCCGAAATTACTCATCCCCAATCTGTGTTGAATAGGCTTTTTGACTAGATTGTACTAGGGATGTGTAAATATCGGCAATAAATGAAGAACTTTTGAATTTCGTGCTTGTTTTGTAATGACTCCCTTTACATTTTGCATCCGCGAAATTTGTTTTCTCTCGAATGCATTCGGAAGCTATCTTGAGCCGAACATGCGAGAACAACTCGCCCCTTGGCACAAAATCCACAGAGGATCCCGATTCGGCAGTCCATAAACACCGTTCAAGAAAAAACCCTTCGCACTTGGGAGAAAACCCCGCCGTTTGGTATTCCAACAAGGTGTGTCGGCCGTCATCACTCCCAATGCGCCCCTTCGGTCAATAAAATAGCTTGCGGGGATGCTCGCAAATCCACTCGCACACTCATCCATCATTTCTCATCTCTTCCCCGTCTCTAGAGGAGAAAACCCCAAAGCCATGGACAAAGGTAAGCAACCCCAGGAGAGCGGCTCATCAAAGAAGCGTACGATTCGGAAGTGAGTTCTTCCTTGATCTGCTCCTCGTTCTTCCGCATGATCTCGCGCTTCATGTTTTCTTCTTGTCCTCTTCCAGCCTTGTTTTGCTTCCCGAAGAAACCATCGGGACCGAAGATGTGCCTGAGTACATCTCCTCCGATTCCTCCCTCGAAGCAGAGGATGCCACGCCTGAACAGAGGACCAACCATCAGCTGCGCCGCCGCGTTCGGCATCTGGAGCACGGCCTCAGGGACATCACCGCCCCGTTGCCAAGCTGAGCGCGAGCGTCGCATGGCTCTGGAAGCACTAATAGGGGGTAAACGTTTCTGAATCCTTCTTGACCTCGTGCTTGCACTTGGATTTCTTGCCCCTAACCTTGATTCCTCCGCTTCGATGTCTCCGACGGTACAACAATGCGAAGATGGCACGGGATAGCTTGGTGGAGGCCGCCAACCATGGTCACCCCCATGCGTTCCAAGTTGCCGTCACGGTGGTCCTGGAACAACTGAAGAGGGAGCAGCCGAAGAAGTAAAGAAAAGATCGAATCATACTTTCGCTTCTTCCTCCACGCCTTCTGCTTCCCTCCTCCTCGGAGATTTGACCACCAGGGTTGTTAGATGTAATCCTGCAGGAAGCAGTTGTAATGTAGTTTTCGTGCTAAGGGCAATGCATCTAGGCACTGGCCATTTTTCCTGTTCATGGATATTTTTGTTCTGAAGGCGGCCTCCTTCTTGAGCGCCGGCTATCTCCGTGCCAGATGTGTGTAATCACCGATCGATCTCAACGCTAGGATAATATTTCTTCAGATATCTTCCATTTATTGCAGCGGAAAATTCTTCTCCTAGCAAAGTTTTCAATATGTATGCATTACCAGGGACGCATCTGACCACACGAAAAGGTCCTTCCCGGTTAGGGGACCATTTGCCGAATTCATCGTATTTAGTTCCAATCGGCAATAACGCTTTCCACACTAGATCGCCTTCTGCAAATTGCCTTGCTTTTACCTTCTTATTGTAGTACTTGGCAACCCGCAGTTTGTTTTTCTCGATGTTTTCCAGGGCTCTAAGACGGATCATATGTAAATCTTCTAGCTCATCCATCATTAGGCCACTGTAATCCTTGGAGCTCAACTCCTTTTGTAGCACCACTCTCCTTGAATCCGATTGCATCTCCCAAGGCAAAATTGCGTGATGCCCATAAACCAACTCGTAAGGAGAAGTCTTTGTAGCTCCATGGGGGGCCATCCGGTAAGCCCATAGTGCTTCACTGAGTACCGAATGCCACCTTCTTGGCTTCTGGTCGATCTTCTTCTGTATCAACTTGATCATGATCTTATTAGAAGCCTCTCGCTTGACCATTAGCCCGGGCATAATAGGGAGAAGAATTAAACAACTTGATCCCCATGCTTTCGGCAAATTCTTCGAACTCCGGTGACACGAATTGTGCCCCTTGATCAGATGGTAATTGTCCGAGGGATTCCAAATCGATAGATGATGTGCTCCTTGACGAATTCAACCATGTTTTTCGACGTCACCTTCTTCGGTGGGATCGCCTCAACCCATTTAGTGAAATAATCGTAGCCAAAAGCACGAACTTATGCCCCTTGCTAGACGGTGGATTAATTTGGCCAATCAAGTCTATACCCCGGCCCCCCGAATGGCCATGGCTTGATGATGGGATTCAATGCTGATGCGGGGACCCTTTGAATAGTCCCAAACCTTTGGCAATCCTGACATCTCTTGTAATGCTCAAAGCAGTCCTCTAATATCGTCGGCCAAAAGCATCTAGCTTGTCTAATAACCCACTTCATACGGTAGGCCGATTGGTGTGCTCCACATATCCCATCGTGCACTTCGCTCATCATGTTCTTAGCCTCTTCCGGACCCGTGCATCGTAGTAATACCCCATCTAGCGATTTGTAGAATAAATTATCATCCAGAAGAACGAACTTTATGGCCTTGTACCTTAGCTTCCTAGAGACCTTTCGGGATGGATCCTTCAAGTAATCAACGATCTCTTTCCTCCAATCATCTTCTGCAAGATCCGCCCCTAGTGCACACACTTCCGCAGCAAATGCTTCTTGACTCTCTTTGTAACCAGAGGCGCTCTGAGCCAGCCTGTTTGCTTCTTCGTTATGTTCTCTAGGAATGTCTTTGTAGAGTTACCAATGGGAAGCTCTTCAAGATTTCCCCGCATTCTTCGTAGTAACTCCTCGCCGCTTCACTTTTGCACTCGTATTGGCCGTTCAATTGCTTGATTACCAACTCGAATCTCCATAGATTTCAACCGAAACGGCCCCAGCCTTCTCTCAAATATTGAAGCCCTCAAAGTAATGCCTCGTACTCAGCCTGGTTATTTGTGACAGTGGGTCGTATAGGGATGGCAAATTCAAACATCTCACCTCTGGGCGAAATCAGTAGGATCCCTACTCCCCCACCTTTACCACACGATGATCCATCAAAAAACAAAGCCCAAGGGGTAATCTCAAGCGAGATCAATTGACGGATCACGTTGTTCGGTTATAAAATCGGCAATGATCCGACCTTTGATGGCTTTTGCCGATTCGAACTTCAACTCAAACTTTGATAAAGCTAAAATCCACTTGCCAATCCTCGCCGTTCAAAATTGGCATGGATAACATATGTTTTATCACATCAAACTTGGAATATACAAGTGCATTCGGCATTCAACGAGGTAGTGCCGAAACTTTGTACACGAGTAGTACACGCAAAGGCACGGTTTCTCTACGGTACCGAATACCGGTTTCGGGATCAAGTAGTTTTCGGCTAAGATAAGCTACTACCCGCTCCTTTCCTTCAAATTCTTGAATAAGGGCCGATCCAATGGTTTGGGTATCGGCCGCCACGTACAACTTGAAAGGCTTGTTTAGCTGAGGAGGAACCAACACCGGCGGCTCCTTCATGTACTGCTTGATCTCATCAAAAGCCTTTTTGAAGGACCGATAAGCCGACCGAGAGGGGGGGGGGGGGAGTGAATGGGAGCCGATAAAAATTCTTCTTGAGGGAGATTGAACCTCCGCCAAGACGAACTAGCTCGGTCGAACCCCCGAAATCACACGCTCCGCACTTCTACCTCCCGTTTGCCAAAACCACGTAGCCACCGGAGTGCTACCGGTCCTAGGAACAAACTCTACCAACAACCACAACACACACGCAAGCACCGTCGGCCGGAAACAACTCGAAAGCCGGCTAACCGGAGGGGGCGGTTAGACCGGGGTATAGGGGGCGGTTAGACCGCCTCCACCCGGCAACCAAGAAATCCTCCGAAACGCCTCTTCCGAGCACCAAAACACACCACGGTTTCACCAACAGAGATCTCTCGGTCAAGGCCATGCTAGCTACCGGAAAATCTTGGCGAAAACCAAAACTTCACCCAAGGGCCTAGGGGCGGTCGGGACCGGCTACCGGGGCGGTCTAACCTCCCGTACCCAAGAACGAACTCCAACCAAGAACACCTAGCAAACGCACGAGAACGACCCCAAATTTCACCCGGACACTCCTCATATCAAGGCGAACAAACTCACGAGAGGAAAATCCGGCGAAACAAAACTTTGACCGGAAACACCCCGGGCGGTTAGACCGCCCCCCGTAGGCGGTTAGACCGCCCCTTCCGTAAAAACGAACCCGCGGGTCAAACCTCAACTTCCTCGCGCCCGATCTCCCGAATCACTCCACGGATTGCAGCCAAACTTCGGGAATAGCTGGGTTACCTCCCGGGCAACCTCTACCTCAAAGGAATCGACCCGAAACGCTCACAATCAAGAGGAATCGAAGAAATCGCTTCTCTAGGTCAAGAACTCGCCCAACTCGAGAAACCACCAAATCGAGTCCGATTCAAAGGGGATTTGGGGGCAAAGTCACCAGCCAAAGAGGCACAAGAACCTCATACGTGACACCCACCAAAAACCCCAAGAAATCGTTCTCAAAACACCGCCAAAAAGAGCTCCGAAAGTCAACACCAAAGAGACGGGAAAACCACCATGAAGAACAACGCCAAACCTTCTATACATGCCATGAATGGTTCATACAAGGTCTAGCTTGCCACCCAAACATCCATCCCTCTCTCTAGATCTCACATGAAGCTCTCAAGCTAGCCTTCTAAAAACCTAGGGAAAATGGAGAACGAAAATGGAAAAACCAAATGAGCTAGGGTTCCAAGAGTTGGCTGCCATCCACCCCTCTAATGAGTATATATGGAGGCACCCAAAAGACTAAAACGCCCTTCACTAATAACTAGGGATACATGCCCCTCAAGGGCGGATTTGGAATTCTTGATGTCTTCACCATCGGACGGATGCCCGGCGACCGCACCCTGCGTAGCCTCGACGCAAGCCTTGCGATCCCGACGCGTGTCCTCCGCTTCGAAGCTTCTCGGCGCCGGCGGCCGTGGCGGTCGGACCGCCCCCCCGGGCGGTTAGACCGGCCCGGTGGATCCGACCGGCCCCGGGCGGTCCGACCGCCCCCCCCGGGCGGTTGAACCGGCCCGGGTGGCCGCACCTCCTCGTCGAGTCTTCGGCCTCGGTTTTGTGGCTCAACCGAGTAACCCGGTGGTTTTACGGTGAACCACCGCAAACCCCGCGAACTCGGTGTAGCCTCCGCCAATCTCCACTCATGACTCGGCTCCCACGTAGTCCCGGCTCGACCTTGGTTTTGAGGCTCTACCAAGAAACCGTCCACGACTTCATCTTGCCGTTCATGCTACCATGCGGCCCGCACTTGACCCCCGCCGGCCACCGGGTCCCTCGAACGAAGCCTACTTGTCTTCTCCACACCCGGAGGCCTCACCGGCGACGACCTTTCGCGCTTGTTCTTCACCCGCACCAACACGAGTCAAGCCGCAACCTCGCACCCGCAATACTTAGCCAAGAATCAGTCCACACAACGTTGTCAATCACTCATCACACAAGGAAGCGACCATCCACCGGTCCTCGAACCACACATGATCCTCAATCTCCCCCTTGATGAGTGCATTGACAACACACTCACATGAAGTAACACAAGAGAAAAGGAAAAGAAAAGAAACAAAATAAAAAGAAACCCCAACAAGCGATCGAAAGCCAAAGAAAGGCAAAGAGCAAGATCACTTGAAGAAGACAAGTCTCGGACCCCTTAGGCAAGGGCAACGGCTCGACACATCCGAGACAAAACACAACTCAAGCCAAGAGCGCAAACCACCACAAAGCAAAACTCGAACACCACAAAGAGCTCCCCCCGCACAAATGCAAGCTCCCCCCGAGCCACAAGACACTCCCCCCCGAACACATGCATCAATGCACCTCGGGAATGCAACAAAGAGCAAAAACCTGCTCACACCGCCCGGGCGGTTAGACCTTTCGCCCAAGGCGGTTAGACCGCCTCGCCTCGAACCGACCGCACGGGGGGCGGTTAGACCGCCCAAAGAGACCGGCCCCGCACCAAACTGCTCAAAAATTGCCCGAAACAATTGGAACACCTTCCAAACACTCCCGAGTGCCCAAAACATGCACAAACTTCTCCCCCTTGTTGACAATGCATGAATCAAGGCAAAATGCGAAAACTTGCAACATATAGCTTCTCGAATATACAAAATTCATCACAGGGAGCTACACAAGTCCAAATGAGCAAGTTAGATACTCGACAGTTCGTAAGGACCTTAACTACGTGATCACCAAGTTTCACAACCATTGGACAAGGCTAAAAAGGATTTTAGTAATTTTGCGAAAAGTTACTCTCTCACAAGCAAATACCTAAACATGAGCAAAACATATCAAAATGGCAAAGCCACTCAAACTTCATGCTAGGACAGCCATTCTAATCATAAGACCATCATAAACACCCAAAAGCACCTCATGTCATGTCAAAGCCACCGAGCCATGTGCCTACTTCTATGTATGAGACTTCTCATTGGTAGGCATCATGCAACGGTTTAGCACCCAAAGCAAATTAATTCCAAGACATATGACGTGGGAACATATTTTCCAAGCATTTTTCATTTCATTTTCAGATTTGTAAATGGTACATGAAATGTCTTTGCGACAAAAAGGAACTTATGCCCCTCCACAAGATTAAGCAAGAGGGCTAAACATTCATGATGGCAAGCGAGCCTTTGGCTCCATATGATCAATAAACTAGCTATCCAACCACAAAGTAAGCATAGCAAAGCCACTAAAACATGTCAAGATCATATATAGGCATTTACGCATGAGAGAGCATGTATATGACATTTTTCAAAAAATAGCCATCAACCATGGATCATTCAACAAGATCATCAAGAGCTAAGCCAAACTAACCATAGCATACTAAACAAGCTCACAAGAACATATATAGCGACCCATGGTGAACAAAGTATATAGGAGAAGCTTTTCCTATCCGATGCATTTGATACAAAATGCATGCAATCTAAGATACAAGGATGCCTATACATCATGTTACATATGCCATGCCAAATGCAAGAAATGCACCAACGAAAGCTATACATATGCTACAAACCGGCTCCTCGAGGGGAGGCAAAACGGGCTCGACACCACCGGCAAAAGAAAGCTCCCACACACCCAACTCGGGGAAATCAAACACACACCAAGTTCCCCCCGCGGACGAGTGAAAGTTGCTTGATCTAGGGGTTTGGTGAAAATATCGGCTAGTTGGTCATGTGTGGGTACATGGATCAAAGCTATCTTCCCTTTCTCGACGTTGTCTCTCGGAAAATGATACCTCACTTCTATGTGTTTGGTTTTGGAATGGAGCACCGGGTTCTTTGCAACGCTTATGGCACCGGTGCTATCACATTGAAGTGGGACATGGGTATACTCCTCACCAAAGTCACTCATGGTGTAGGTGATCCAAAGGAGCCGAGAGCAACAACTAGCAACGGCAACATACTCGGCTTCGGTCGTGGATTGAGCAACACTCGACCGCTTGCGGGAAGACCAAGACACCAAAGAAGAACCCAAAACTCGGCAAGTCCCGAAGTGGACTTCCTATCCAACCGACACCCGGCAAAATCCGCGTCTGAAAAGCCATGAAGCGCCAAAGAAGAGAACGCGGAGTACCAAAGGCCGAAGTCGGGAGTGTGACGCAAGTACCTGAAAATTCTCTTCACGGCTTGCCGATGCGAAGTCCTCGGAGACGCTTGAAAACGAGCGCACAGACACACTGAGAACTGTATGTCCGGCCTCGTCGCCGTCAAGTAGAGGAGTGACCCGATCATGCTCGGTACTCCTTCGGTCCACGTGTTCACCTTCCTCGTCCGCATCAAGAGCCGTAGTCGTACTCATCGGCGTCGTCATAGCCTTGGAGTCCTCCATCTTGAACTTCCTCACAATGTCCTTGGTGTACTTAGCCTCGGTGCACAAATGTTCCTTCCTTTGATTGCTTGATTTGTAGCCCGAGGAAGAACCGCAACTCGCCCATCATGCTCATCTCAAACTCCCCGCTCATATCATCCGCAAACCTCGCAACAAGAGAGTTAGACGAGCCACCATAGACAATATCATCCACGTACACCCGCACAATCGGGATATCTCCGCCCGCCTCGGCAAAAACAAGGTCCGATCGACCTTCCCCATCTCAAAACCTCTCTCAAACAAGAACCCCCTCAACCTGCCATACCAAGCTCTAGGCGCCGCTTCAACCCATACGGCGCCTTCCTCAACTTGTACACCCGGTGGGGGTACTTCTCACTCTCAAACCCGGAGGTCGCCTCACATACACTTCTTCCTCCGGCACACCATTCGAAAAGCACTCTTCACATCCATTTGGTGCAACTTGAACCCTTTAGCCACGGAAAAGGCCGAAGGATCCTAATCGCCTCCAAACGGGCTACGGGAGCAAAGGTCTCCTCGTAGTCGATCCCCTCCTTCTGACTGAACCCCTGGGCAACAAGTCTCGACTTGTTCCTCACAACCTCACCCTTCTCTCCCTCTTTGTTTTTCCACACCCACTTTGTACCGATCGGCTTACACCCTGGGGGAGGGTCAACCAACTCCCACACCTGATTCCTCTCAAAGTTCTCCAACTCCTCATGCATCGAGTTAACCCAATTGTGATCAGATAGTGCGTGTCCAATGTCTTTGGGCTCGAAAGAAGCAACAAACGCAGCATGAGCAAAATGGGAATTGTTTCGAACCCTCGACCGTGTAGTGCGTTCATTCATGTCGCCGATGATCCTCGAAGCCGGGTGATCCACTTGAACTCGCCGGGGAGGTTCTCGCCTCGAAGCTACCTCCCCCTCAACATCGGCTTCTCCTCGTTCTTGATTTGTCGTCGTAGGTGTAGCGAGAGGGTCCATCCATCATCGTCGTCGAAGTAGTGGGTACATGTTCGGCGGGGGCGTCGCACCGCCATCTTCATCATCACCATGTTCATGCTCCTCCTCCCCGAAAGATCTCCTCGCCAAGCTCATCATCACCCGCACACTCAAAGACAAGCCGACTACGTGGCTCGTCTCGTCGAAGGTTACCTCGCAAGTCTCCACGATTTAGTTAGTTTCAAGATTGAGCACACGATATGCTCTAGAATGAGATGCATAACCAAAGAAAATGCCATCGACGGACCTAGCCTCAAACTTATCCAACTTCCTGCCTTTCTTCAGAACGAAACACTTGCAACCAAAGACATGGAAGTGACTCACCTTGGGTGTGCGACCATGCATCAACTCATAGCATGTCTTCTTCTTGTGCACTCTGAGGTATATTCTGTTCGACACATAGCATGCGGTATTCACCGCCTCAGCCCAATACCTCCTCGGAGTCCTATGCTCATCAAGCATCGTCCGAGCCATCTCGCACAAGGTCCTGTTCTTCCTTTCTACAACACCATTCTGGGGAGGCGTATACGGACTCGAAAACTGGTGCTCAAGACCCAAGTCATGACAAAAGGTTTCAAAACGAGAGTTCCTGAATTCCGAGCCATTATCACTGCGGATAGCTCGTATGGCATCTCCGTGCCTCTCGTTCCTCAACCTCAAGACTAGATCTCGAACAAAACCAAACGTCTCCCCCTTCTCCTCAAGAAAGAACACCCACGCATACCGAGAATAGTCATCCACAACAACAAGGACATACCACTTCCCACCCGCAGATCGCACACGAGCTGGGCCAACAAGGTCCATATGGAGCAGCTCGCATGAACGCTCAGTCATCACATCGGTGAGAGGCGGGTGAGAAGATGCCACCATCTTGGCATGCCTACACGGAGCACAAACCAACTCTTTCTCAAGCCTCAAACGTGGCAATCCTCGGACCAAATTGAGTTTACTCAAGCGAGACAAAAGGTCAAAGCTCAAGTGACCCAACTTCCTATGCCACTTCCACAACTCACTCGAAGAACCAGCCAAGAAACAACGCTCAACACCCAAAGACTGAGAAAAATCAGCACGAAACACCTGACCCTCGGGAACGACCATACAAACAAGGTCCCCTCGAGAGTCCACAATCCGAGAACCACCAGGCCGAAACAACACCTCAAAGCCCTCATCCAACAACCGAGACACGGAAAGCAAATTGTACCCCGGCGATTGAACAAGAGCAACACGCCTCGAGTGATCTTGTCACTCACTTTTATCTCACCTTCGAAAGCACACGCCCACGCCCATTGTCCCCAAAGGTGATGTACCTCTTCGTCACCACGGGACGAGACTTGAGAACCACCCCCTGTCTCCGGTCATATGTCTCGAGCAACCGGAGTCAATCAACCAAATGTTCTTCAAGTCTCCCACCTGAAATTCAAAAACAAGCACGTGAGCGAACAAACGACTCAAAGACCGGGGTTAGTACCAAAGGAGGAAAACCGTCTGCCGAGCCATTTGCTCGAAAGTGGGGTTAGCACCCATCAAGCCATCTTTCCTACCATAGCTACCACCACGAACACCACCTCGGTAACCACTCCGAGGGAACCACCCCCTCACCGCCCGGAGGAGGACCAAAACCACGAGACACAACCCGTGGAGCGTCCCTCCTCTCCTTCTCAAAGCTACGACTCCTCCCATCCCCGTAGTGACCTCGAGGGGGAGAATGCCTAGCAACCGACCACCCGCTGTCTCTCCGGACCAACCACCGGCAACTCCACCTCCGGACACGAAACCTCTCGACTCACCACCTCGAAAACCACTCCGCCCGAGTGCGGGGGGGGCCGGTTAAACCGCCTAGCCGGGCCGGTCTAAGCGCCCCCCCTGCGGGGCCGGGCCGGCCCCGACCGCCTAGCCGGGCCGGTCGACCGCCCCTCCCGAACGGCTCCTCGGCGCGGGAACTCGCATCTCCCCATGTCGGAACACTTCTCACCACGGCCTTACCCCCGGGTAGTGGCATACGAGGCTTAGGTACACCATGGGAAGGGTTGTACCTATCCTTGTTCGCCCACTCCTTTGCCATCCTCTCTTCCCGCTTCCTCTTGAAGCAAAACCCATCCTTGTGACCCTCCTTCCCACAATGGCCACAACGGAACCTCACAAGCTTAGGTTTTGGCTTGGATTGGGGCTGCTCGCTTGGTTTCTCTCCACTCAACTCCTCCACCGATTTCTCCTCACTCGCCTTCTCTCTCACTTTCCCAAAGAACACTTTCCCCGAAGTGCTCACAAACTTGATGGGCTTTTGGAGATCATTTGTGGGTGTAGGAAATATAGGTGGAGCTGGGGTTGTGTCTAGTCGGTTCCTAAGATGGTTGGGTTTTGGAGGGAAATCATTTTTGTGGTGGGTTTTTGGTGGCTCCGGGATATTCTCTCCACTTCCTTCACCAACCTTGTTTGCCCCAAGCCCCTCACCATCTTGCCCCTTAAAGGCCTCGATCATCATCCTCAACTGAGGCTCATGACCAGGACAACCAACCCATCAACTTCCTCAAGTCATCATTCTCATCCCGCAAGCGATCAACATAATGTGCAAGCTCCAAATTTTTCAATGCATGCATTTCACAAGTAGAGCAGGATGTAGGCATGGGTTCCTTCAATTTAGCCTCGAGCGAACTAGTGTAAGCATGCAACTCATCAATCTTAGCATGCAAAACGGGGCAAGAAGTGCAAGCACCTAGCAAAGCGAGGTCTAGACTTAAGCTCGGCCACTTCAACCCTAAGCACATCTAGTTCCTCACACTTGGAGGCATGCTTCTCCTTAAACAAAGCAAGATCAGCAAGGAATATGGAGCAATCAAGACAATCATTTTCATCGGCAACAACGGGGCTAGCCTTAAGCGAATCAATCACAAGCTTGCTATCAAGCACTCCGTGTCTCCCGGCTCGACCCACTCTAGTCCTAGCATCCTCGAGTGAAGCCCTAAGCTCTTTCCTCATTTTCTTGGCCTCTCTAAGCATGTCATCACGGTTATCAAGCAAAGAGCCCGGCCTCTCATTCTCCTGGCGCAAGAAGGGAAGTTCATCACGCACCTCGTCGTCGGACTCGCAGTCCGAGTCGCTCCGTGTGCTCTTCTTGCTGCCGGAGCTCGGCGCCATGGTACGAAGCCATCTCTCGCGAAGCGGCTCGGCCCCGCTCGGGTTCTTGGACGACTTCTTGTTCTTGCGGCGATCTCCCTCGTCTTCACTTCTTTGCTCGAGCTCGAGGTGGAGTAAGCGGAACCGGAGTCGACGTCGCTCGCTCCAACCATCGCTCGGGCCTTGCCTCGGCCCTCCTTCTTCCTCGATCGTCGCTCGTCCTTGTACTTGTTCTTGTGCTTGCTCTTGTGGTCGCGCCTCGAACGGTACTTGCCATCGTTCATCCTCGGCTTGTGCTTGTAGCCGTCCTTGCTCTCGGCCTTCTCGGGCGGTCGGCGACGAAGTGTCCCGGCTTGCCGCATCGGGAAGCGGAGTCCTCGTGTTCCTCCTCATGTTCACGCGGTTCTCGTGCGGCCTCTCGAACCGCCTCGTCAACGGCGCCGGCTCGTCCTCTCCAAGGTCATCAAACTCCTCATCCGGCATAGACATCAAAGAGGAAAACGAGAACATCCTGGTGGATGGGTTAGAGTTAGTCTTTCCTTTGGAACCACCAACGAGGGCAAGACTATGGGAGTCGGTCGGTCCCTCGAGCTTGGCGATCATGCCCCTATCCACCTCGGCCGACTTGAGCTTCGAGAACGGCTCGTTCACCGTCGAGTATCGTACCTCTCCGACTCGACTATGGCCTCGAACTTTCCGCCCCATATCGTACGATCCAAAGAGTGTAAGAGCTTGACCGCTCTATCATGATCATCGTACGGAAGCACGTCCACATTGGCCCCCATGTTGTTCACAACCACCGTGAACCTGCGGAACAAGGCATCGATGGACTCACCGGGGAGATGAGTGAAGTTCTCGTACTCTCTCCGTAGGTCGCATACAACCGTGCTCGAACACGGGCGTTCCCAAC
This sequence comes from Cenchrus americanus, assembly GCA_947561735.1. Lineage (NCBI taxonomy): Eukaryota > Viridiplantae > Streptophyta > Magnoliopsida > Poales > Poaceae > Cenchrus > Cenchrus americanus. The sequence continues at coordinate 82,399,805 of OX387239.1, read as the reverse complement.
ATGAGCCTCCTTCAACACCGCCCAAATCCTACAAGCCAAGTGCTCGGTGTGCACCCGATCGAACTCGGCCGACACAAAGCACGAAACAAGTAGTCGACCGCCTTATTGTTGGCGTCGAATCCGTCCCTCGACCCCGGAGCAAGGAAATCCATCGGCTGGACATAGCCCGTGTCCACCGTGACATCCCAAAGCGGTGACCCTTTCCGCGGAGGAACGCACCCATCCGCTTGATCCACATCCGGTAGTTCTTGCCATCGAAGTGTGGAGGACCCGAACCCCGTTCTCGGTACGCCATCCTTGGATCTTAGAGCGGTTAGAGTCAACAAAGACCCGAACCGGCTCGATACCACTTGAAGGACCGATAAGGCGACCGAGAGAGGGGGGAGTGAATGGGAGCCGATAAAAATTCTTCTCGAGGGAGATTGAACCTCCGCCAAGACGAACTAGCTCGGTCGAACCCCCCGAAATCACACGCTCCGCACTTCTACCTCCCGTTTGCCAAAACCACGTAGCCACCGGAGTGCTACCGGTCCTAGGAACAAACTCTACCAACAACCACAACACACACGCAGCACCGTCGGCGGAAACAACTCGAAAGCCGGCTAACCGGAGGGGGCGGTTAGACCGGGTATAGGGGGCGGTTAGACCGCCTCCACCCGGCAACCAAGAAATCCTCCGAAACGCCTCTTCCGAGCACCAAAACACACCACGGTTTCACCAACAGAGATCTCTCGGTCAAGGCCATGCTAGCTACTAGAAAATCTTGGCGAAAACCAAAACTTCACCCAAGGGCCTAGGGGCGGTCGGACCGGCTACCGGGGCGGTCTAACCTCCCGTACCCGAAGCAACGAACTCCAACCAAGAACACCTAGCAAACCGCACGAGAACGACCCCAAATTTCACCCCGGACACTCCTCGATCAAGGCGAACAAACTCACGAGAGGAAAATCCGGCGAAACAAAACTTTGACCCGGAAACACCCGGGCGGTTAGACCGCCCCCGTAGGCGGTTAGACCGCCCCCTTCTAGAAAACGAACCCGCGGGTCAAACCTCAACTTCCTCGCGCCCGATCTCCCGAATCACTCCACGGATTGCAGCCAAACTTCGGGAATAGCTGGGTTACCTCCTGGGCAACCTCTACCTCAAAGGAATCGACCCGAAACGCTCACAATCAAGAGGAATCGAAGAAATCGCTTCTCTAGGTCAAGAATTCGCCCAACTCGAGAAACCACCAAATCGAGTCCGATTCAAAGGGGATTTGGGGGCAAAGTCACCAGCCAAAGAGGCACAAGAACCTCATACGTGACACCCACCAAAAACCCCAAGAAATCGTTCTCAAAACACCGCCAAAAAGAGCTTCGAAAGTCAACACCAAAGAGACGGGAAAACCACCATGAAGAACAACGCCAAACCTTCTATACATGCCATGAATGGTTCATACAAGGTCTAGCTTGCCACCCAAACATCCATCCCTCTCTCTAGATCTCACATGAAGCTCTCAAGCTAGCCTTCTAAAAACCTAGGGAAAAATGGAGAACGAAAATGGAAAAACCAAATGAGCTAGGGTTCCAAGAGTTGGCTGCCATCCACCCCTCTAATGAGTATATATGGAGGCACCCAAAAGACTAAAACGCCCTTCACTAATAACTAGGGATACATGCCCCTCAAGGGCGGATTTGGAATTCTTGATGTCTTCACCATCGGACGGATGCCGGTGACCGCACCCGCGTAGCCTCGACGCAAGCCTTGCGATCCCGACGCGTGTCCTCCGCTTCGAAGCTTCTCGGCGCGGCGGCCGGGCGGTCGACCGCCCCCCCGGGCGGTTAGGACCGGCCCGGTGGATCCGACCGGCCCCGGGCGGTCCGACCGCCCCTCCCGGGCGGTTGAACCGGCCCGGGTGGCCGCACCTCCTCGTCGAGTCTTCGGCCTCGGTTTTGTGGCTCAACCGAGTAACCCGGTGGTTTTACGGTGAACCACTGCAAACCCCGCGAACTCGGTGTAGGCTCCGCCAATCTCCACTCATGACTCGGCTCCCACGTAGTCCCGGCTCGACCTTGGTTTTGAGGCTCTACCAAGAAACCGTCCACGACTTCATCTTGTTGTTCATGCTACCATGCGGCCCGCACTTGACCCCCGCCGGCCACCGGGTCCCTCGAACGAAGCCTACTTGTCTTCTCCACACCCGGAGGCCTCACCGGCGATGACCTTTCGCGCTTGTTCTTCACCCGCACCAACACGAGTCAAGGCGCAACCTCGCACCCGCAATACTTAGCCAAGAATCGGTCCACACAACGTTGTCAATCACTCATCACACAAGGAAGCGACCATCCACCGGTCCTCGAACCACACATGGTCCTCACTTTTGTTGTTCGTCGCCCCATGTGAACTTCGATCTTTCTTCGGCTTCGGTAATGGAGAGAACGGAAACACCTTCCGTGATAAATTTGAGATGAATCTTCTCACGAAGTTGATTTTGCCGAGCAGTGATTGCAATTCCTTGAGGTTAGTTGGAGGAACAACTTCATCAATGGCCTTCATGCTCTTCTTGCCAACTTCAATTCCCCCTTCGTGGACCAAAAACCTCAAGAATTCTCCAGCTGATACCCCAAAAGCGCACTTGTTTGGATTCATCTTCAAACCGTGTTTCCCGGTGCACTCTAAGGTCTTCTTCACATCTTCCAAATGGGTGTCATGACTCAGGGACTTGATCACCACGTCATCAATGTAGATCTCTACAATTTTCCCGATCAACTCATGAAAAATGTAATTCATGGCCCGTTGATAGGTTGCACCGGCATTTTTCAACCCAAATGTCATGACTATCCACTCGAACAGGCCTATATGACCAGGACATCTAAAGGCCGTCTTTGATATGTCTTCTATTGCCATGAAGATCCGATTGTATCCCGCATTACCATCCATGAAACTAATCACCTTGTGTCCGGCGGCGGCGTCAATCAATAAATCGGCAATAGGCATCGGGTATCCATCTATCGGAGTAGCTCGTTCGGGTCCCCGAAATCTATGCAAACCCTCATTTTTCCATTCTTCTTGTACACGGGGACGATGTTAGAAATCCACTCCGCATATCCGCATGGCCGAACGAAGTTTGCATCAAGTAATCTTTCGACTTCCTTCTTCACATCGGCCAATACCTCATCCTTGTAGATTTTCCGGGGTGGTTGCTTATAAGGTTTGAAACCAGGCTTGATTGGAAACCGATGCTCGACGATGGAACGATCCAATCCGGGCATCTCCGAATAATCCCGGGCGAAGCAATCCTTGTATTCTTTGAGAAGCTCAATTAAATTCCCCCCGAAGTCCGGGCCGCAAATTTGCACCGATGAACGTCGGCCTTGGCTTATCACCGTTTCCAATGTCAACTTCTTCCAATTTATCGGCCGACATGAATCCTCGCCCTAACTTGCCATCGGTGCCATCTACGGGGTTCTCCATTAAAAATTGCTATAAGAGCCGATCGCTTGAATCGGCCGTTGATCACCGCCGACGGGTTCAACAGACCTTCTCCCCGCTCTTTCCCCGAGAAACAATCGATGCCTTGGTATTCCCGGAAGGCCGGTTCCATGTTTGCCACGCTCACGGAGTCATCCGCTTGGACGACCTCGATCTCATCGTCCACCCATCGGATAAGCCGTTGATGCATGGTGGATGGGACGCAACGGTTAGCATGAATCCGGTCCCGCCCAAGCAAAGAAAGTTGTAGGCTCCTTTGCCTTCGATGACAAAGAAGGTGGTGAGCAGCGTCTTGGACCCGATCATCGAGGTCCACGTGAGCGCATCCCTTGGTGTCCGAGGGGTTCCGGCGAAATCATTCAAGATGATGCTTATAGGCGTCAAATCGCTCGGGCCCATGCCAAGCTTCCTGAAGGTGGTGTACGGCATTACGTTGACTGCCGCTCCACCGTCGACGAACATCTTGGTCAATGGCTTGCCATTGACGTATCCCCTCAAGTACAGCGGCCTCATATGACGATTCTTGGCCGGCTTGTCGAAGATGGCCCCGCTTGGCCAGCACCGTTGAGCCATCATCCCCTCGGTCCGCTCATCATCGAAGGAAGCTTCCTCCCCGCATAACCCGGTTAGCGGGAGCCATGAACTCGTTCGGCGAAAGTATACCATGCATGCCGGAGCCGAACGCTTCGATCCCTCCGGTTGGTCTTTGGGGCGCCACACCCGCTTCGTCCGGATCCCGCCCGCTTCGGTTCACGGTTCCTCAAGCGCTGGACCCGTCTCTTCGACTCTTGCGTAGGCCGGGCGGGCACCACCGCCCCTTCTTCGCCGGATGTAGTCATCCTCGTCCTCTTCTTGATCGGCCCCACCCGAGATCGGCTTGGCGCTTCCCGGGATGATCGATGACTTCAATTTTTTGGCGCCGATCCCCGTTAGGGTGGATCCTTCCAATTCTCTCGTGGACGGATCGGCGATTGGCGGTCTCCCCGCATGTACTCAACATACCTGTCACTGCATTCAGGACAGTTCTTCAACGTGGGCAGCTTTAAACCCTCATTCCGGCAATGCCACGAAGAAGGCGCATCCCCCGTGTGCGCGCGCTCTGCCGCGCGTGTCTGCTCCCGGTCCCTCCCGCGTGCCTCTTCTTCGGCTCGCGTTGCTCCTCCTCGTAGCGCCGCTTCGGTAGAGCTCTTTCTCTATCTAGCGCCGCCACTTGTTGAGGAGGATGTGTGATGTCACCCCGGGCTTGGCTGCGGACGACTCCCCGATTTCGACGTGACTTCTAAGAATGCGGGGGCGTCACCTTGCACCTGTTCCGCAGTCACTTGGCGCTCCGGATCCACCGCTCCACCTTGTCAAGACTGGCTGAGGTCAAGACCTTGACTTTTCCCTTCTCCTCGACCGTTATCACATTGACGAGAGAAAAGCCCACCATGTTCTGAGGAAAGGGATGGCCATCCAGCTTCATTTTGTTATCGAACTTGAGGTGACCCTCCTGGATGGCCTTCTGGATCCTCATCCTGAAGACCCTGCAATCATTGATGGAGTGTGAATCCCTGTCATGGAAGCCACAGTAACGTTTTGATTTAACTCCATCAGGCCGAAGCATGGAATGCCCCTCAGGCCTTGATTCGGCCTTCTTTCACTAGGAGCTCGAACAATTTATCGGCCTTTGTGATGTCAAAATCATAAGTACCCTTGGTCCGCTTGACCCAAAGACCGATTCATTGTCAAAGGCTCCTTCCCCCACATAATCTCTCGCCGCGGCTACATCCAATTCATCATCGAATCCTCGAACGGATCGGCCTTGTCCAAGAACGCGGTTGTAGACGTCGGTGACGTCGTGTCGCTTGCCACATTTGGCGTCCTTCTTAAAGCCATACGCCCGATTGCTCATCGGTGATAGCTTCGTGATAGCTGGCCCGCATTCTCAAATTTCATCCCGAACAACTTCTCGCGCACGGCCGGCAACATCCCGGCGACGGCCATATCATCCAACCGGTCGTCCGGCAAGTTCGCCGAGAAGCACATGCCTTTGACTTCCCCGAATCTCCTAAGAAATTCCGGCGGCGTTTCGCTATGCCTTTGCTTCGGGGTGGCGAGGTCGATCAACTTCTTCTCCGAGCCGCCACCGAAATAATGAGCGTGGAATTTCCGCTCCAAGTCCTTCCATCCGGAAACCGATTCGGGAGAGGCGGGACGAGAACCACCGCAACGCCGGACCCGTCGCTGATGCGGGGAAGTAGCGGACCCCGAATGTCTCCTCGGCCGAGCACTCCCCGAGCCGCATGAGGTAACGAGCGATGTGCTCGACCGTGCTCGTGTCGTCTTGCCCCGAAAACTTCATGAACTCCGTTGGCGGCTTCACCCTCGGCGGCAAGAGCACGTTGTAGTACCATTCGGGAACGGCGGCCTATAGGCGGGTCCTTGCATTTTTGGCTTGAGGCCGAACCGATTTTGCATCAATTCGGCCATCTTCCGCGCCGTGGCGTCATCCTCTTGTGCGCCCGCAGCCGGCGCGTATCCCGGGTGCGGGAAGGCATCAAACGCTCCGTAGTTTCCCACTTCATGATAACCTCCGCCGTACAAATTCCTCTCGTAGCCGTTGGTCGCCGGAGCAATCCCCGCGGCCGGGATCAAGTGGGGCCCCGGACGAGCCGAACGCTAGGTCTCCATACGTAGGCCGGTACGGATTCGGCCGTTGCACGGCCGACCCGTGCCGTCTGCTCCGTGGTGGCGGTAGAACCGGCCGACTTCCGAAGCTTGTAATGGGGGGCTGAACTGGCCGCCCCCCAGTGCCCTGCGGAGGAGGCTGGAACGCTTGACTTCCGCGAGCTGCGAGGAGGAGGCTGCTGTGGCTGGCTCCGCAACGGCGGCTGAGAGCTTGACTCGCCCAGCTCCACGGTGCCCCCCTGGATGGGTGCCTTGCTGAACGCTTGCTCCATGCCCGGGCCAAAGACGGCCACCATCATCTGCTGGAGCGATCCGAGGAAAGCCTTGTTGTGCTTGCTAAGCATGTAATCTGCAGATTCTTGGAACACTCGCATGCACTCCTCTTTTTCTTGCTGAGATGTGGTATCGCTCTCCCCTGGCAGCAACACCCTGGGCATCTCGTTCTTCAGATACGGACGCCGCTTCTATTCTTCTTGAACGACGGCGGACACTTCGCCGAAACCGGTCCACGACGTCTTGGAGTTGCCGCCGCCTGCTCGGGAGAGAGATCTTCAAGGTTGACATCCATGAGGTCCGCGATTTCGGGCATCTTGAATCTATTCGGCCGTTGTCCCACCGGGCGTGCCAAAAAGTGTGTTGACGCGAAAAGTGCACTCAACGCCAAACACACAAGAAGCCGAACTAAGTGGCTTCACACGCGCAAAGAGCAAAAGACGTGCCGGTCAATTTTTCCCGAAAATTAACAAAAGATAAAGCGAGTTAGATACCAAAGCTTGGAACTTGCCGGTGGTACCAGACAGTTCCATATTTACGGCTAAGAAGCCAAATGAGATGACACATAGCTATAGAAAGCTATCTGCCAACGAACTATAACCATTCGGGAACTCGCAAAGGGGAAACAATAACACTGCCAAATGGATGACGTAAGCATGACAGTGATCGGTCTTTGTTTGAACAAAGATACACGTACGCGAGGTCATGACCGATTCCCATGAAGATTAACATTAAATAAATGAATAAAGTAAAGCACGGACATGATCATGTATTAAACAAGTATGCATAGATCCAAAGCACTAGTCTACCGCATGTCTAGTTACTTTAAAACCCGTCGGGTACGATATCAAACAAATCTATCCACCGCATGATACAACTTGCATGAAAAACCGTACCACTTTCCACAAATAGATCTATCCACCGCATGATACAATCTAAATATGGAAAGCTAAAAGCATACATCATTTAAAGCATGAATAACGCACGTGTTCTACTCGTGAAGAAACATAACCGAATACGGCTGAACAACCGATTCGGGGTCCATGAAGAAGGAACAAACATTACCAAGTGAATAAATCTATCAGATTGATTTGGGAAACTAATCCACCGGATGACTAGCTCCAAAGCAACCCAAAAACCTGCATCTACCGCATGATACTCGGCTCTTTCAAGATTTATACGAACATTAGCAAGCTTGAACCCGCAACACGTAACAACCTAGATCGATTCGGCTATCGGAAAGCACAAGATCCACGTATTGAAACATGAAATCTACTCGAACAAGGATCATAAAAGAGATAGAGTCGATCCAAACCCATCTAGATTGGGCAAAGGTGTGTTACATGAATTAAAACATAAAGTAAAGCTCAAGATAACACGGGGTAACTTAATGAATCTATTGGATCTTGCCAAAATCCAATAGAGCCGATAACTAGCTTCAAGCTAGATCTTAGTCTACCGCATGACTCATGATCTAACAAGAAACCCTCTTGAACCAAGCTTGAATCTACCGCATGACACGAAGCATGGTAACAAGACTACTTGCATCAGATCTAAATCCACCGCATGATACTAGACATGATACAAGGTTGCCGGTACTCACGGAGGTCGACGGATCGATAAGCCCTCTCGAAGAACTCGACGACACGACAAGGACTCTAGGGTTTGGCGTAAGGCCGGTGTGTATTGAAGAATGATTCTGTTTGTTACATACATCCAGGGGTCATATTTATACCCCCGCCGAGTACAACCGCGAATGGATTCGTTGCCTAACTTATCTCTAAGTTCGATCGCCTATCCATCCATTCGTCTTCCCCGATTGAGCCACGTCACCGTCCAATCCCGCAAAATCAGCTCTCTTGTTCCTTTGCCGAACCGGAGCGGATAGCCGACCGCGATCTCTTTGCCGAATATCTCCCGAAAATATCCTTCCTTCCACCGGACGGACTCTTTATCGAACCGGACCCACAAGTCGGACTCCTTACCAAATTTTAGTGTTAACGAGAGTGCATTCAAGGCTTCAAGTTTGAAAGATCCATTCTCATTTTCCAACCATGTGCAATCCGATAACGCGGACTTCCTTTGTTCCTCGGGATCACTCTTTGCCATTTGCACATGTCCACTTATCTAAAGTGTGTGTATTTTTCTCTTTCCCCTCCTTGATTTAACATTATTTTCCAATGAACTTTTTGACGAGTCTCGGTAAGACCATGAGAAGCTTGTCTTGTTTTGACAACACCTCATTTATAAAATCTTGTTAGGACTAAACTTTCCCAAAGCTCCATATAAAGCCTACCACACATATATGGTATGAGAGGGAAAGGAGTAGAAAATATAGGCTTGAGAGACAAGCGAGATGAGAGTTCATGAGCAATATGCAAGATGATTTAAATTTGTGAACTTGGTTTAGCTTTTCTTTATCTCGTTCTTTATTTCAAAAATTCGAGATCTATTTAAACTTTCGAGCATGTTAATACTTGTGGGATAAGCTTGATAAGAATCTACCCTCCGTAGAGGTGAAGGCTAGTACATTATGGAACTTTAATGAATTAAAATTTTGAGAGCATTATGTTTTCTCATGTGTGATTAAGTGCATGGTTTAAACATTGTTTGACAATGATGATATCCATCGAAGGCTTACTCGAGGACGAGCAAGGTTTAAGCATGGGGGAGATGTTGACGGTGAAAATCCGTCAACCTAGCCATGAGTTTACCTTCGGTGTTGGCATGAGTTTTATACCTTATCCATTGGTACTAACCCCCGTGGTATAACAAGTTCACGTGTGCATGTCGGTTTTGGAGTTTAATGTTTATGCGGTGGTTTTAGTATTGAATGCAAGACTTTCGGGATAAGTTCATCAAGCACCTCATGACATGACCTTGAAGCCCCGTACAAGTCATGCAATGAAGCAAACTTAACTCCAAGAAGCCGGGGATTTGATCCGAGAAGACGACGGACTCCGAGGACCGACCGTAAAAGTGTTGAATCTTGCAAGACAAGGAGTTGTGTCCAATTCGGAGAGAAACCGATGACATGGACCTACATCCGGAAGGGGGAAACATCCGAGAAGCAAGGGAACCGACGTAGAGCAAAGGAGGCCTCGGGGCCGGGCTCCGGATGGGCCGGAGCCGCCACCGCCAGGTCCGGTCGGCCCGGCCCATTCCGGGGCCCGTTTGCCCCCTCCTTTGCCCTAGCCGCCAATCGGGCTATTTATAGCCCCCCGACCGAGAGCCACGCATCATACAATTCGTCATCGGCCGCCGAGGAGCGAGAGAAGAGAGGGACACCATCTCGGAGAGGAGAGGGTCGAGCTAGTTGACTAGGGTTCCCCTAGCCGACGTGGGAACCTTGCACGGATGACCACGTCGGAGTTCCCGAGCTAGAAGCAAGATCAAGAAGGTTGTGTGTTGGTTCCTAGGTCCAGTGGCACTCCAGTGGCTACGTGGGCTTGGCCAACTTGGGTAGTGAGTCGGAGACGTGTGTTGGAAGCCGCGTTCATCTTGTTGGAGTTTCCATCTCCTTCGAGAAGAATTTTTATCGGCTCCCATTCACTCCCCCCCCCTCTCTAGTTCGCCGTATCGGTCCTTCAAGGAGGTTCTTGTTGGGAATGCCCGGTGTTTAGGGTCGTATGAATGCGACCTACGGAGAGAGTACGAGAACTTCACTCATCTCCCCGTGAGTCCATCGATGCCTTGTTTAAGAGGTTCACGATGGTTGTGAACAACATGAGGGCCAATGTGGACGTGCTCCCGTACGATGATCGTGATAGAGGTGTCAAGCTCTTACACTCTTTGGATCGTACGATTTGGGGCGGAAAGTTTGAGGCCATTGTGGAGTCGAGAGAAGTATGACACTTTGATGGTGAACGAGTCGTTCTCGAAGCTCAAGTCGGCCGAGGTGGATAGGGGCATGACGGCCAAGCTTGAGGGCCCGACTGACTCCCATAGTCTTGCCCTCGTCGGTGGTTCAAAAGGAAAGGCTAACACTAACCCATCCACCAGGATGTTCTCTTTTTCCTCTTTGATGTCTATGCCAGATGAGGAGTTCGACGTGGTTGGAGAGGACGAGCTGGCGCTCCTGACGAGGCGGTTCGAGAGGCTGCACGAGAACCGAGTGAACATGAGGAGAAACACAAGGACATGCTTCAAGTGTGGCAAGGCTGGACACTATTTCGCTGAGTGTCCGAAGGAGAACAACCACGACAAGCACAAGTTCAAGGACAAGAGGAAGAAGTCCAAGAAGAAGGATCATGGACATGGGAAGAAGACATGGGCTCGAGAGAAGATGAAGAGATCGAGTGACATTGAGTCCGATTCCGAGGACACGTCTTAAAGCTCAAGTGATGAAGACGAATAGGATGACAAGAAGAAGAAGAAGAAGAAGAACCTCGACAAGTATCTCGAAGCAACCTTTGTGTGACGGGCCCGAGCCTCAAGGACGATTTCTACGGCATGGCTCGCAGTTCCCGTAGCAAGAGAAGCCAAATGGACGCCTTGGACTTAGACTCGAGGATGAGGTATGTGATGAGCTCTCTTCCTTGCGCAAGGAGAATGAGGAGTTGGTTGACTTGCTTGATAATCGTGATCACATGCTTAGAGAGGCTAAGAAGCTTGGGAAGGAGCTTAGATCTTTGCTTGAGGATGCTAGGACTAGAGTGGCCGAGCTAGAAACATAGGTTCTTGATAGAAAGCTTGAAAATGATTCTCTTAAGGCTAGCCCCGTTGTTTCCGATGAGGTTGATTGTCTTCGATTGGTCTATTGTCCTAGCCGACTTGACCGATCTTAGGGAAAAGTATGCCTCCAAGTGTGAGGAACTAGATGTACTTAGGGTTGAGTTGGCCGAGCCGCAATCTAGACCCACTTTGCTTGGTGCACGTACCTCTTGCCGGGTTTGCATGAAAAAATTGTTGAGCTTCGTTCTCGCAATGTTTCTCTTGAGGCCGATTTGAAAGTGCCTATTCCTACTTCTTGTTGTACTTGTGAGTTGCATTCTATGAAGAATATGGAACTTGCACAATGTGTTGACCATTTGCGGGGTGAGAACAATAAGTTGCATGAAGTGCTGAGTTGGTTGTCTAGTCAGGAACCTCAGCTTGGTATGATGATTGCGAGTTGTAAGCGCTTTGATGGTTGGGCTTTGGGATTCGATAAGTATGGTGAGAGCAGTGGTGAGAGAGAAGGAAAATTTGGGAATGTTTCAGTTCCACCACAATCCACACACAAAGATAAGTTTGCACCCAAGCCAAACTAGTTGCTTAAAACGAGAGAGAAACCAAGTGAGAAAACTAGTGAGAAGTCTTGTGAAGAGTCTCATCCCAAGTCTAAGCCTAGACCAATTCGGTTCCATTGTGACTTTTGTGGAAAGGATGGTCACAAAAGAGAGTTTTGCTTCAAGAGGAAGCGAGAGGAGAGAATAGCGAAGGAGTGGGCTAACAAGGACAAGTACCACTCTTCCAATGGTGTACTTGAGCCTCGTGTGTAGTTGCCCAGGGCCAAGGCGAGTGTGAGGATGTTGACGGTTAATAATTATATCAAAGTTCGTTTGTGACTTGCAAGCGGACAAGTCTCCCGTCGTAGTCAAGGGACCCTTCTTCCCTCGAGTGGTGAAACCAAGGTATCGAATCCATGGAACAAATGTGTGACACAAAACTTAATCTAATAAAGCCAAGTAACTCCAATCTTCGATAAAAGAAACCCTAATGCATCTAAGTAAAAGACACGAAACTAATCTAATCTACTAAAGACCGCGGAGAAAACAAAGTAAGATTGGGTAGATAAACCGATCTAGAGGGATCGGGGGAAGCCTTTTGTTGAAGTTCCAAGCAAGAGAAGAAGTAGCAAATCGAATCTTAATAGAAGCCTCTTTAAATCGTGGTTTCCCGTCCAAATCCGAAAACATCCGCCTTTCGGAACCCCCGTTCTGTCACAACATATCCCTACTCATGCGGGGAGCTTAGGGCGAGTCAAAAGACAAGTCGAGATTCTTTCGGAAGATCCGGCGTGTACCTCTAGCCACCGCGGCTACAAGAACACCCTATGTAATCTATCTCGAGAATAGAATTGGAATAAGCAAAGCCGATCGAAAAACGAAATCTTCGAGGAAACACTTGATCGCTAGGAAAAGATTCAACTTGATAATTCAACTATAACAATGATACATACACAAGATCACCACTGGGATCCTTCCTTGATCTTGCTTCTAGCTGCGGGAACTCCGACGTGGTCTTCCGTGCAAGGTTTCCACGTCGGCTAGGGGAACCCTAGTCAACTAGCTCGACCCTCTCCTCTCTGAGATGGTGTCCCTCTCTTCTCTGCTCCTCGGCGGCCGATGAAGAATTGTATGATGCGTGGCTCTCGGTCAGGGGGCTATAAGTAGCCTAATTGGCGGCTAGGGCAAAGGAGGGGGCAAACGGGCCCCCGGAATGGGCCGGGCCGACCGGACCGGGCCGGCCGGCTCGGGCCCATCCGGAGCCCGCCCCCGAGGCCTCCTTTGCTCTACGTCGGTTCCCTTGCTTCCGGATGTTTCCCCCTTCGGATGTAGGTCCATGTCGTCGTTTCTCTCCGAATTGGACACAACTCCTTGTCTTGCAAGATTCAAAGCACTTTTCTCGGTCGGGTCCTCGGAGTCTGTCGTCTTCTCGGATCAAATCCCCGGCTTCTTGGAGTTAAGTTTGCTTCATTGCATGACTTGTACGGGGCTTCAAGGTCTTGTCATGAGGTGCTTGATGAACTTATCCCGAAAGTCTTGCATTCAACACTAAAACCCTGCATAAACATTAAACTCCAAAACCGACATGCACACGTGAACTTGTTATACCACGGGGGTTAGTACCAATGGATAAGGTATAAAACTCATGCCAACACCGAAGGTAAACTCATGGCTAGGTTGACGGATTTTCACCGTCAACATCTCCCCCATGCTTAAACCTTGCTCGTCCTCGAGTAAGCCTTCGATGGATATCATCATTGTCAAACAATGTTTAAACCTTGCACTTAATCACACATGAGAAAACATAATGCTCTCAAAATTTTAATTCATTAAAGTTCCATAATGTACTAGCCTTCACCTCTACGGAGGGTAGATTCTTATCAAGCTTATGCCACAAGTATTAACATGCCCACAAAGTTTAAATAGATCTCGTAATTTTTGAAATAAAGAACGAGATAAAGAAAAGCTAAACCAAGTTTACAAATTTAAATCATCTTGCATATTGCTCATGAACTCTCATCTCGCTTGTCTCTCAAGCCTATGTATTCTACTCCTTTCCCTCTCATACCATATATGTGTGGTAGGCTTTATATGGAGCTTTGGGAAAGTTTAGTCCTAACAAGATTATAAATGAGGTGTTGTCAAAACAAGACAAGCTTCTCATGGTCTTACCGAGACTCGTCAAAAAGGTCATTGGAAAATAATGTTAAATCAAGGAGGGGAAAGAGAAAAATACACACACTTTAGATAAGTGGACATGTGCAAATGGCAAAGAGTGATCCCGAGGAACAAAGGAAGTCCTCGTTATCGGATTGCACATGGTTGGAAAATGAGAATGGATCTTTTAAACTTGAAGCCTTGAATGCACTCTTAGAGAACCGGGGAGTTCACTTTACGCATATTTTTTTCTCTTTCTCATATTTCTCATTCTTTATTTCTTTCTTTCATTATATATATATTATTATATTTTTTTCTTCTTGTGAGACCTTCACCTTGGAAGTCACGTACATCACCTTTATTTTTTTGTCATTCATCTTTTTTTTAAAATACTCCCCATTGAATTCTAAAACTGCACCGTACCTACCTCCTCCCCCATGCTTAGACGTTTCTCGTCCTCGAGCAAAGAGGCGAAAAATAAGGTAGGTACCGGAAATATTTTTCCTTGGAGAGATACTTGAAATCTTCAATGTCGCCACCGTCTTGCGATCTTCCCGGAATTCATGATCCATTCTCAACGATAGGTTGTGGTCAATGAGGTAATCACAAAATATGATATTTTGGTTTAAGGGTGGATATCCGGCGAAGTTTGTGAGATCTTCAATTCGGGGATACACAATGCACGGATAAAAGGCTAGCAAAAAGATAGATACGCAAAAACGGAATGACCAACTTCTCGCCTCGGGCCGTAGAAATCATGGCCTGCAATAACTCACTCAAAAATAAATCTTGTACGCTAAGGTTTATGCACTCAAATATATATAAGGCTTTGGATAGGTTGAGCAACACACAAGTGATATTTGTGACAAGGTTAGCGATATTTTTGAGCATAAAAGACATCTTTAATCTATTCATAACATGAGAGCACATAAAACACCATGGGTCTTTATTTTAATCATAGCCTCCACTGAAGATTAAGCTAGCATTTAAATAAATTCAGATTTGTATTTTTAAGAGAGCACTAGCTTAAACATGCATAGATCAATTACAAAGATGAACAAAGCTGCAATTATAATCATATATCATCATGGCACAAATTTTTGTAACTTTTCCAATGATATAATCAAGGTGGTGTCTTTATTAATGATGACATCAAGTTGAAATACAAACTGAAAATAAACAAACATGCTTGCTGAAATTTAAATAAAAACAGAAAATACTACGCAAACACACATAAGCAAAAGCTGAAAATTACAGAGAAAAAGAAAAGAAAAGAAAACTAAAGTTCCTAAATCTTCTAGTCCTCCGCCGGTGGTTGATGTTGATGATCTTGATAATAATACCCTTGCTCATAATATGATTGGACATTTCCTCCGACGAATTGATTTGGCTCCACAAGGTGAAGGCGTCCAAGCTCAAAGGCAATATTTGCATTGCCTTCACCAAGTTGAGCTGCGTTAGCTTGGATGGCTGCGATGTTTTGGGCGTTTCTTGCAGCATACCCTCCAATTATGGCCATGCTTTGTTGTGGTTGGGATGATTTGCGTAGGACTCCGCGAAGTTAGCGTTGGGCACCACATAATTTGGTGGGGGTACTGGTGCACCACCCCCCCATGCTTGCTCTTGTGGCCCTCCATAATAACTTGGCGGAGGAGGGATCCCACCGAATGGTTGCACATTGGGTTTTGCTCCACTCGCTTGTGCGGAGGATGTTCCCTCCTCTACGATTCTTCCTCTTTTGTTCTTCCTTGCAGGGACAAGGAGTCCCTCTTCCAACCAATCTTCTCTCCCTTCGGTGAAAAGCCTAAGCCTCTCATTGGGAAGGGGTAGGTTCACTATGGCCAACCGATAACCTCCTCTCTCATCTCCACTAATGTATTTGCCTTGCCGCAAATACTCAATACCGAGAGAGGTACCACGCAAAAGATGGTCGGGGTTTCTTGCGATCCCCGGCCGTAAGGAGAAGGCCAACATGGAGAGGTAGCACCCCGAACCAATATTTCCCGCCCCCGATGTTGCTTCACAACACCAACGGTTGATCATGAGGTAAGAGGGGTCTATTGGCTGCCTGGCAATTAAAGCCGAGTAGAGCCAATTCAACTCCGTGTCGGTCACCTTTGTCTCCTTCATCCTCCCCAATACCCTCTTGCACATCCAAGAGTGAAATATCCGGATAATGGGGTTGCGGATGCAATTGCGTTGTTGATGGGCTTCTCCGGAGATCATATTCCAAAATCTCGCTAACATGCCGGGTGGCACGTCAACTTTCTCCGGAGCTCCCTTGCGGAATCCAAGTAGCTCCCTAACGTGTTCGTAGGGAACCACTTTTTGGACTCCCTCCAAACGGAATGACAAGCTTTGCACCCCTTCATCAAGGATAGGTGCAATAGTCATTAAAATTTCCAAGGCGAACCCCAAGTGTGTGTCCGCCGATACTCCGTTGGAGAATTGCACCCATCCAAGGTGCCCCAACATGTAGTATATGTCGGTCCCAAAACCCAAGGCGTAGAGTGCTTGGTCGTCGAACTCGACGTTG
Organism: Cenchrus americanus; assembly: GCA_947561735.1. Classification (NCBI taxonomy): domain Eukaryota; kingdom Viridiplantae; phylum Streptophyta; class Magnoliopsida; order Poales; family Poaceae; genus Cenchrus; species Cenchrus americanus. The sequence continues at coordinate 82,383,485 of OX387239.1, read as the reverse complement.
GGCACAAGGCTCTTCTCAAGATTAGAGAGCCTCTCCTCCTCCTCCGACGACAAGATGATGAAGCCGTACGAAGAGTATGTCGGAGTGTAAGGAGGTGGCGCGGTCGAACGGGTCGATCGTCGTGGTGGCGCGGGCTGCTCCTCCGTGTGCCCTCGAGGTTCGGTAAACCTCATGGACGTGCTTCTTGCAGCCCTCATACCACCAAGGAGGAGAGCATCGTTCCTCCTCGGTGGTGCCGTATCCGTCTCCATGCTCCGGGGAGACTCGGAAACCGAGTGCCTCCTCGAAGACGTGGTTGATGATGGCTTGGACGACGACGAACTCTTCTTCTTGGAGAAGCGACTTGTGGTTTTCTTCCACATGGTTGCTGCACTCTTATCTTCAACTAAAACTCCGGGTTGCAACCGGTAACTAGGCACATAAACTCTTTGCTTCGGATGTGGACTTTGAGTGGATTAAGGATGTGGATTTTTTTTTTGAGCTATCAAGCTTGGGAAGGTTGGCTATGTCTACGGAGGTTTTGAGCACACAAACTTGAACACACAAACAAAGGAAGGAGAGGGAAGCTTGCCTCGCAGAAAACAGGAGTCGGGGGGCTCCTTAAGTAGGGGAGGCCGGCCGGCCCGGGCCGACCGGCCCGGGGGCCTCGGTGCACCTCCCCGCCTCGTCTTTCTTCCAAAGACGATCATTTCGCCTCCGCAACTTTCCCCGCTCGCGTGCTCCACGAGTTGCACCGCCCAAACGCTCTCGTCCACTCCTTTTCTTGCATTATTGGTCCTTCCACTTGATGCTTCATGCTTTGGGTCATGTCCATGCTCCCTAGCTCCACTTGCTTCACATGCCACCATGAAATTCCTGCAAAGTTGATGCTTGCTGCCCACCATGCTTGTCCTTTGCATGTGGAATTGGTGAAAGTTGATAAAAGGGAATACAATGGTGCATGCATGATTAATTCAAACTAGATTGCCTCCATTTAGGTGTGTTTAAGGTTAAGCACTCCTCTAATTCGAAATTTAAAATATTTTTCAGAGCCATGCAAGAGCTCAAACATAATTTTAGAGAAGTTTTTAAACCATTAAAAACAAATGTAAGTCGAAAATATTTTTCGACTACGTTGATTTCGGTCTCACCGGTATAGTTTGCCTTCATCGGTTGAGAGCAAACTTTTCCCGGCTTGATCATGGGGGCATAGGTTTAGGTTCTAATTTTGGCTAAATAAGAAAGATTTTGAATAAAACAAAATTAGATGAGGCTTAGAAAAATTCTAATCCTAGAGAAACCAAGGATATTGATTTTTAAACCAACCAAAAGTTTTGATTTCTAGGTTCACGCGAGTCCTACCACGTGCTGAATTTTTTTTTAACACATAGATATAAATCGTGGCTCTACTCGTGTGGTTTTAGCATGAAAAATAAGTCAACCTCAGCACCATAATGAGGGTGAAAGGTTGAGTTAGGTTCTGAAATTATTTGGTTGAGGTTTCTCGAAAAGAAATGAACAAACAAGCACATAGGAGGGTTCATGCAAAGGGTTTGTGATAAAGCAAAACATTCAATCAAGAATTATGTCTAATATTGTTCAACCACTTCTAAGTCTAATGTCTTTGCGTAATAAAACTCAAAAACTAAATTATTAAAAATACTCGAAAAAACTGGAATCGGGTTGTCCTCCCGTAGCTTATTCTTGACTCGACGAAATGGGTTGCCTCCCGCCTAGCGCTTCGTTTATAGTCTATAGCTAGACTTCTTCACTTGATTACTCCGGATCAACGCTCTTTGCGGGCGTTGCAATCTTGGCTACCCACTTCCGCACCATCTTGGGCACGGGCTTGTCTTCCGGCTTAGTCATTTTTTTGGTCTTCACAGGCGGCTTCTCTTCCTTTGTCTTGACGGATGCAACACCTTCTTTGATTTTATTTACGTTCATTTTTTTCGGCTCCTTCTTCTTTTTCAGCCCCTCCGTTTGTTTTGGTTCTCCCTTCACTCCAATCATGTTGCATGCCTCCATTCTTGGATGGAACTTGAAGGAACTCCTTTCTCTCGTTGATATCGAACATGATCTCCCCCTTGCCAACATCAATAGTAGCTCCCATGGTCTTGAGGAAAGGCCTCCCTAGGATGAGCGGCGGCTTCTCCCTCTCTCCCATCTCGAGCACAACGAAGTCGACGGGGATGAAATGGTGTCCGACCTTCACGGGTACATCTCCCAAGCAATGCCCAAGAAATAACGAATGGAGTTGTCTCCCAACTCCAAACATATACCCGTAGGCTCCATTGGTAGGCGTAGCTTCTCAAACACATCCCTCGGCATGATGCTTACACTAGCTCCAAGGTCGTATAACGCCTTCTCGAAGTTGAAAGAACCAACCGAACATGGAATTGTAGGGCACCGGGGTCCTTTTGCTTCTCTAGCCCATTAGCAATAGCGGCACTACACTCCTCGGACATCTTGACATGATCTACCCCGAGTGTTGCTATCTCATATTTATTTGCAAGTATGTCTTTAAAGTAACGAGAATATGTAGGTACTTGTAGGGCATCTAGTAATGGCATGTTGATGCTAAGTCTACGCACAACTTCCACAAACTTCTCAAAGTGGTTGTCAAGTTTACCTCGGAAGAAGCGTGGCTTGAGTTGCGGTATCCTCGTGTCTTCCTCCGGCATCTCAAATTCGGGTTCCTCGGTGACGATCCCCATAACCTTTTCTTTAGCAACTCCTTCCACCTCGGTGGATGGTTTAAGCTTCCTTGCTCTCGCGGAACATTCCGGATCTTCGGTCTCCTTCCCCGAACGTGTTTGTGTGACAACCCGCCCAGAAAGTACCGTACTATCGCCTAAGACCGATCCACTTTGGTCATTCAAAGCAATAATAAAGTACCATCCTGTCGTAAGTCGCCGGGTTAACGCCCGTAAATCACTTGAAGAGCACAAGGATCGAATATATGCATTAAAACTCACTCGAAGGCGAGTCCGGAGATACAACAACATTAACACCCAATTTGCACCCCGAAGGGTTTAATTATTACAAACCATAGTTTTTGACATGACGAAATAGTTCGAGTTTTGATAAGCGGCGGAAATTAATTAACGGCAGCGAAGTCACCACGGGAGGCCATCCATGATGCTTCGGTAGTCGTCCTCCACCCACTCCGGCTCCCGGCCGGCGGGATCTCACCGCGCCACACATCACCGAAGGCATTACCTGGATCAACACATTATAGCAAGGCCGAGTATACTAATACTCAGGCAAGTCTTACCCGTCGGTGATAACTACTTCACCCAATCTAGACCATGGAAGGCTTTTTGGTTACCGGGTTGCTTTTGCTAAAAAGTAACAAAGAGTAGGTCCTTACTTTCAAGATTTTAGCACAAGTTCTAGTGGTTTAATCTTTACTACATTAGCCAACTAGTACAAACAAAATTGTACAATGCAATTAATCAACCATCATCTTCATCAACTTCCATCATTAGGGATCACATGACTAGTGGAGTAAGTAGTCTCGGGTAACGGTGAGAGGCCGACAATCGATTGATTAAAACCTTGCAAGGGAGACCCAAACACACGGTCGGCTGCCCCCGCGAGGACAACTCCCTGTGCCGTCCCCATAAATCCTCGGGTTGGGATCGAATCTTACGGTCTTTGGTGCGAAGCTATCCGCATACCCCGCGAGATACCGGGAGTCACCATACACCACCGATAGCTAGCCGTGAGAGCGAATCCCAAGAGTAGTAATAGTAGGATCCCTCGCCGCCTCATTATGGTACTAGGCTTACCGGTCCCATACCCGCATGTGCTTAGTACGTTCAAAGACTTAACCCACATAACCACCGGACCGAAGCCCGCATCCCATGCCCTTACCACGTGAGCAATCCATTTAAGGATATAGTATGATTCCTATCTAGGAACCTATTCTCGCGAGTGAGGTCATCACTCGACTTGTAACGGTCCTATAGCTTAGCAGCTACCGACCTATCATACTAGTAGGGACCAAAGGTACCTATGGATCATGCATCTAGGGTTTCATTCAACTCCTGAACGTAAATGCACAATCATTCATAGATAATTGAATAAAGAACTTTAAAACTGGGTTAGATGCACCGGAGCTTGCCTTCGTCGACTAGGTTAGCTTGGGCACCCTCGGTGTCGAGTACTTCCACGTCTTGCCGACGCTTCCGCTCCTCCTTCCTCGGTTTCCGGGACCAGGGAGTAATCTCCGTCCGGAAGATCTACACGGAATGCAATGCACTTTAGGTGATGTGATAGTTTGTTGCCTTATCCAACTCTAGTTGGTCATATTCACCTTAACAAGCATCTATCTAAGGTTTCTATTTGAGGAAGTCATTGGTTGTACATGGGTTACTCTTTTATTCCTTATTAGAATAAAGGTTTTTATTTAAGATTATCATTTCATGTGAAAGCTTCATTTCCTTTTATCTTCACCAACAAAGGTGTAATTAATATCTTTTTATTTATGAATTAAATTTCTTTTATTTATATTAAGTAGTATTTCCAAAAAGAAAAAGGATTTAATTAAGGATTTTCTTTTATTTAATTTCCCTTTAATATAAAAAGGACTTTTAAGCCATTTACTAAACAATTAAATTACCAAAAATCAAATGAGTGTTTTTTAGGCCTAATAGCACCTATCCTGGTCCATTGGGCCCACATGTAAGTTTAAGTGTTGGATGCTAGAAAATTAAATATTATTGAAAATAACAAAGGGTTATCTAGTGATTCAACTTAAATGCAAATAAAAATAAATAAGCATCAAAATTACCCAAACTTTCTAGTGGATGCTCCCTGGTCCTAAACAAGTCTAAAAAGCTAGCATGTTCACATGGAACCTCTACTGAACTTGGTTTATTAATTTACAAAGGAAAACATGCATTAAACAAGAATAATTATTTCTGTTACTCCTAAATTCATGATTAATTCACAAGATGTGCCTTTTGACCTCACAAGACAGTGTGCACAAGTTGGACTCAAGAACATGAACATATCTAACATGAAAAATCATCTATGCAGTTCTGCCGGAGATAGAAAAACATTTTTTATAAAAAGATTCACACGATAACTTTGTGCAATTTTTGGCACAGCACCTAGTCTTATCCTAACTCACAATATATCCAAAGCTCAGCTACAGAGAAGCTATACATTTCAAGTTATAACAGATTCAAGCATAACACATTTGTAATTTTTCTGCCAAAACTACTTTGAATCTAGCCACAAGTGTACATCAAGTAGGTGGGGTTTAACATCCTGAGACCTACAAAATTTGTTTGAGAATTTTTGGAATTTTCTGTGGATTTCTAGGAATTTCCTAAGACCTTGGACCAAACTCGTAAGAAAAGTTAGATAGGCCTTTCACAGACTAGTCCTGCACTTTTACTCAAAACACCCTAGCAAGAGTTGGATCTCTGCAATTGGGTCCCTGGCCGGCCGGCGGCACGGGCAAGCCAAATTCCGGCGAGCCGGCGGCGATCCCGGCCGGGCAAGCGGCCGTGGAGGACCACAAGCTCACCTAGGAGGGATGGGTAGGTGCGGTTGGGGCGGAGAGAGCCTGCACGGCGGCGCTCGACGGCGGCGGCCGGCGAGCACGGCTGCGGCGGCTCGGGTTCCCGGCGAGGAGAGCACGGGCTTGGACAACACGCGGCTCTGGGAGTTGTAGTAGGGGCTAGGGAAGCTTGTGGGGTGGTTGGCCAGTGGGGAGAGCGAGCGGCGATGGCGCACGGCGGTGACCGGCGGCGGCGCTCACGGCGGCTCGGTGTGCTGCGGTGTGGAAGCCAAATTGACGCAAACAAGCGCGCTTGCAAGGCGGCACGGGTGCTAAGGAAGCGAGCCGAGGGCTTGGACGGCGGCGAGCGCGAGCCGGGGGCTCGGCACCGGCGGCGGCGACGATGGCGGCGGCAATGGCGCGGGCGGCTCGGTGCGGCGCGCGGGGAGCGGAGAGAGCCTTTATACCCGGCTCGGGCGGCTCGCGGGTGACGCACGGGTGACGGCGGAGATGCCGGCCGTGCTACGGCGGCTCGAGGCGCGCGCGTACGGCGGCGACGCCGCCGACGAACCGCCGGTCCGGGCGCGCGCACGCGTATGGCGGCGCGTGCCCTCGGGGCACCTCGGGACGGCGCGACCTAGGGGGCGCGGGACATCGGGACCGGAGCACGGCGCGGACGTCGAGACCTCGGGTGGCGCGGGCACCGGACGCCGGGGCAAGGCCGGCGGCGGGCGGCGACGGCGGTGCACGGCGCGCGCGCGACGCGCTCTCGGGTCTAACAAAGGACGCCGGAGCTATGTTTGAGCCACTTTTTCTCCAAAAATTTGAATACAACTTGACCAAACAATGAATACCAAAGTTGTAGATCTAAGTACCAGCTACAACTTTCCCAAAGGTTGTATGGGGTTTTGCTGTCTAGATTTGAATCTAGAGGAATGTCAACTTTGAATGTCAGCATGATTCTGTCAACAGTAGAATCTGGCTTGCAAGGGCTTTTTCACAATTTTCCCCTCCAAATCAGCAATGACACTCTACATGAAAGTTGTGTCCCTCAACAAGATCTACAACTTTCTTAAAGGTAGAATTCTAAGTGTTTAGGTGAAATTTGGGGAACGCGGCAAAAGTTCCGTGCAGACACTGTGGACACCGGGTGGCAAGGGGGTTTGACCCACCCTTTGACCATGGGTTGGCCCCACAAGTGTTTTAACTATTCACTAGGGTCACTAGGGGTGTGTTAAGGAGTTTTCATGTGTGAGGGCCCGGGTTGACCTAGGGTTGACCATTTGACCGACTAATCGTGTCATTAGCGTTAATGACGGTAATTAAAAACCCGGGGCGTCACGGCCTACCCCCTTAGAAGGAATCTCGTCCCGAGATTCGACTTGACAACGAAGAGATGGGGAAAAAGACTCACTTTGTTTCGGGATTGGAGGAAGCCCGGATACTTGGTGTTGAGATAATCCTCCGTCTCCCACGTGGCTTCTTCCGTGTGATGGCTCTATTAGATCTTGTACATTCGCACGGTTTGCCTCCGGGTCTTTCGCTCTTTTTGATCTAGTACCTTTAAGGGATGCTCGACGAGCGAGAAATCCGGCTCGATCCAAGCATTAGCTTCGTGATGATCTCGTTCTCCGAACAAGCATTCCTTTCTTCAACTGAGTTACATGGAACACATTGTGAACCGCGGAAAACCGTTCTGGCAATTGGATACGGTAGGCCACGGGTCCACATACTTCTATTACTTCGTAGGGTCCAATGTAGCGCGGGGCTAACTTTCCTTTGACTCCGAACCTTTGCACACCTTTGGTGGGGGATACCTTCAAATATACATGATCTCCCACTTCAAAGTGTCGAGGTGCGGTTCCCTTATCATGGTAACTCTTTTGTCTCATCTCGGGCCATCTTCAAATTTCTCTTATCACTTGTACCTTCTCTTCGGCCTCTTTAACTAACTCTGGTCCAAAGAGTGTTCTTTCTCCGCCTCTCGACCAATTCGGTGGGGTGCGGTATCCGCGGCCGTATAAAGCATCCAACGGTGCCATTTTCAAGGTGGCCTGATAGCTGTTATTGTAGGAGAACTCTGCTAAGGACAAGCACTTGTCCCAACTCTTGTCAAAGTGCAAGATGCTTGCTCTCAACATGTCCTCTAGGATCTGGTTTATCCTCTCCGTCTGACCATCTGTCTGTGGGTGATAACTGGAACTACGGAGTAGCTGAGTTCCCAAACACTCATGCAACTGCTCCCAAAAACGGGCCACAAACTGAGTCCCTCTATCAGAGATTATAGTCTTTGGGATTCCATGTAGACGAACTATGTGGTCCACGTACAACTCTGCATACTGTTGCACGGAGTAAGTGGTGTGCACGGCAATGAAGTGAGCAGTCTTGGTGAGTCTATCCACGATTACCCAAATAGAATCTTTCTTCCTAGGGGTCAGGGGTAAACCCACAATAAAATCCATACTAATATCGTCCCATTTCCACATAGGTATCGACAGGGGTTGGAGTACTCCCCGCCGATTTCAAATGACTTGCTTTCATCCGGTGGCAAGTATCGCACTCGGCTACATACTTGGCTACATCCACCTTCATATTAGACCACCAAAAGTTCGCTTTAGATCTTGGTACATCTTGGTACTACCGGGGTGAATAGAGAACTTGGATTGGTGAGCTTCATCTAGAATGATCTTCTTGATTTCTGGATCAACGGGGATCACTAGGCGTTTTCCAAACCAGACCACCTCTTGGGGATCCTTCTGGAAACAAGTGTACTTCGGGTCTCCTTCCACTAGTTTCTGCCTGATGTTTTGGATATTCGCATCATTGCGCTGGGCAGTGACAATCCTGTCATAAAGGCTGGATTCTGCCGTCAAGGCATAAAGAATTCCCTGCGGTACCACTTCTAGGCTGAGCTTTCTCATTTCTTCACACAGGGGTTCACTGACTGGCACCAACTCTAGGTGGTTGCAATGATCCTTGCGGCTAAGAGCATCCGCAACAACATTTGCTTTGCCGGGGTGATAGTGCACTTCTAGGTCATAATCCTTGATCAACTCAAGCCATCTTCTCTGCCTCATATTCAATTCGACGGGGTGAAGATATATTTGAGGCTCTTGTGATCGGTGAAGATATTGCAATGATTGCCCATCGGATAATGTCTCCATATCTTGAGGGCATGAACAACGGCGACTAACTCAAGATCATGGGTAGGATAGTTGAGTTCATGGGGTCGAAGGGCTCGCGAAGCATAGGCAATGACTCGGCCTTCTTGCATAAGGACACGGCCAAGACCGGTGCTCGATGCGTCACAGAAGACTTCAAATGGCTTGGAGTTATCGGGCTGAGCTAGCACTTGGGCTGAAGTTAGATGTTGCCCGAGGGTGTGAAAAGCTTTCTCACATGCTTCACTCCACACGAATTTCACTCCCTTCTTGAGTAATTCGGTCATGGGTTTTGCGATTCTAGAAAAGTCAGGAATGAATCGACGGTAATATCCCGCCAATCCTAGGAAACCGCGGATTTGATGTACGGATTTGGGTGATTTCCAATCCATTACCTCCCGAACTTTGCTAGGATCTACGGAGATACCATCGTGGGAAATGGTGTGCCCCAAGAATTTGACACTTTTCAACCGAGAATTCGCATTTGGAGAATTTAGCATAAAGGCGATGATCTCGCAAACACCGAAGGACAACTCGGAGATGGTTGGCGTGTTCTTCCTCGTTTTTAGAATAGATGAGGATATCATCGATAAAGACCACGACAAACTTATCGAGCTCCGTCATGAATATGGAGTTCATGAGGTACATGAAGTAGGCAGGTGCGTTAGTGAGTCCGAAGGACATGACCAAAAACTCGTAAAGACCATAACGAGTGGGAAAAGCGGTTTTAGGAATGTCGCATGGTCGAATCTTGATTTGGTGGTAGCCAGAACGAAGGTCAATCTTAGAGAAGACTTTGGCACCAGCCAATTGATCAAACAGTACATCGATTCGAGGAAGTGGGTATTTGTTTTTGATGGTGACTGCATTGAGTGGACGGTAATCTACACACATTCTCAAGCTACCATCTTTCTTTTTGACAAAGAGAGCAGGGCAACCCCAAGGAGAAGAGCTTGGGCGAATGTAACCCTTATCTAACAATTCTTGGAGTTGGGTTTTTAGCTCGGCTAACTCTTTGGGTGGCATGCGATAAGGTCTTTTGGAAATGGGTGCGGTACCGGGTTGGAGTTCGATCACAAACTCGACATCTCTGTCTGGTGGCATACCAGGCAACTCGTCAGGAAATACATCCGGGTACTCACACACTACTGGAATCTCATCAAGGGAGGAGATAATGGTCGCATAGGCACAAGAGTCGGTACCGTCCCGGAAAGGTAGGTACAAGGTAGTGTGCCCGACCGTAGGAGAGTGGATCTCTATGACCCTATCTGATATATCTAGAACCACCTTATGTTGATTCATCCATTCCATACCCAAAATAACATCCATGCTTCCTAACTGGATGACTATCAGATTAGATTGAACGACCCGACTTCCTAGTCTTAGGGGAACTCCAAAAATCACTAATTGAGACGTGATGTTTCCACCAGGTGTGGTAATTTTATAAGTAGATTTGGTTGGTACTCTTCTTAGACCCAATTTGTCTAGTAGACTCTCATTTATGAAACTATGGGTGGCTCCCGAATCAAATAAGACCTTGACAGGAGTGTTATTGATAGAGAATGTACCCGTGAGTACTGGAGCTCCTGCGGGAATGTCACTCATGGTAGTGAAGTTCAGCTTGCCCTGGCGCACTTGCACTATCGGTTTCTTGGCCGGAGCGGCAGGCTTGTTTCCCGTATTCTGGTTCTGCGGGTTTGACTTGATCTGCCTGGGCTTGGGACACTCATTAATGTAGTGCCCTGGCTGGCCACAGTTGTAGCAACGGCGATCACCAACATCACGAGGGGGTGCATTAGGCTTCGGAGCCCGCCGTCGGGCACGGCGGAACCGGAAGTTCCCGGCGGGTTTGCCCCGGAATGGCTTCATCGTCCGGCGTCCGGTTGAAGATTGCCGGGATGGGCCCGGAGTTTCCTTCTTCACAAAGCGAAACTTCTTGTTTGTTCGCTGCTCGGGGTGAAACCGGACATCCTCTTGTTGTCCCCATGGGCTTTCTTCATAGCATCTTCTTGCGAGATAGCTTTATTCATGAGTTCATGGAAGTTGGCGGGCTCGAGCGGATTTAGGCGCTCATACGGCTTGCCATCAAGCCCATCACGGAACCTCTCCATCTTCTTGGCATCCGTATCAACATGATGCCCACCGTACTGGCATAAGCTATTGAATTTCTGAGCATAGCGGTACACGGAGTCAGATCCTTGACGAAGGGCTAGCAGCTCCCTCATCTTCCGGTCCATTAGACCCTTGGGGATGTGATGACTCTTGAAAGCTTGCTTGAATTCTTCCCAAGTCACGGCGTGGTTTCGCTGCATGGACTTGAAATGGTCCCACCACATCAAAGCTTCTCCTCGCAGTTGCAGTGCTGCGAAGTTCGCTTTGTTCTCCTCCGAGCAAGGCAGCACAAAGGCAGAGAATTTCGCCTCTATGGCCTTGACCCAAGCCTCAGCTTCCAAAGGGTCTTCTGCTTTCGCGGAAGTCGGCGGCTTCATGGTGATGAACCGGGCATACGTGGTGACCCGGTTAGGTCCCTCGTGGTTGGCCCCATGTGGCGGCCCTCGGTTCATCCGTTGGGCGATCCGCCGTTGTTGTGTCCGGGACCTAGCGCAAAGCACCTCGGTCCGGGTGGCCATGAAAGCCTCCGTCGGGTTCATGGGCGGGGGTGGCGGCAAGTCACCACTACCACTCGCTCCAAAACCGTTGGGAGAGCTGCGCGTGGTTCCCACCATCTGAAAAGTGAGCGTCATTAGTGAGATAACCGAAAGCTTACTCCCAAATGATGACAAGCACGATCATGCATTACCACATCTCATTAGTAATAAATAATGAGTACAGCAACAAGCACAACATTCTATAGCCACCAAGATTCATAGAATCGTTTCTCTTAATATGGTTAGGACGGTGATTGCTCAACTGCGCGGCTCCTAATCACTTCCGAACGATCGTCGTTATCCCGAATACCAAAGAAGATGGTATACGAACGAGCACTTATATGCTGGCAACGAGTGACATTCGTAAAGATGCTTTGTTTTACCTACGTTCTTAGGAGATAAACAATGCAATCTTTGACAAGCGTGATCATTCGCGACGAATTATCCAAGGATATGGCATTCAAGACAAGGAAAAATTCAAATTGAACAACCACGAAATTCGGTTGAAGCATACAAGCTTGAGTATTCTTAATACAACATGACGAACATGGTTCGAAGTCATTACAACTAGATTTGAAACATCAATACAAACACACGATACAATAGTGGCTTGGCACGAAGACGTCTCGTTAAGCCAACTACTCCAACATCTTGAAGATGACTCGATATGATCGACATCCTTCGCTCCCTCGCCGTCGGCAACCTAGTTGCCCACCGAAGCACCACCGTACGAAGGCGAAGCCGGGGGAGTCGGTAGCGGTGGTCCCCGCCCGGCTCGTCGATCCGGGACACGGACACGCCCCCCGCTCGCTCCTCGGTGTGTGCTGTCGGGGGGCAAGGCGGTCGTAAGGCCACTATAGCCTACAAGGCCGCCACCGTACCTCGGCCTCCCGCATCCGCTGCCGCATGTCCGCAATGTTCTGCAGCGAGGTCGGCCCTCTCTATCTCGTGTGCGTCGGCATCCTCCTCTAGTGCATTGTTCTCCGCCTCTAAGTCCACGATCCTCCGGAGGCGGTCACCTCGCTCAAGCTCCAACCGGAACCTCCTAGCACGCGACTGTCGTTCTCCTCGCCGCACACGGGTAAGCGTGAAGTTCAGCTGCTGGTGTGCTGCTGAAAGCTGCTCCCAATCGCGCCTAGATGCCTCCAAGCGCTGTGCAATAATCGCTGCGGTGTTAAAACGCAGCCCCTGGAGTGTGAAAACCACGTTCAGACAACGGGCAAGTGTCTGAGTAACATCCAACGGCTCTGCTAGGGTCAGTAACTCCCGTAGATGATCCATACGGTCCAACCAAGCTGGGTCGTGAGGACTCACAGCCGGAAACAGTCCAAACGGGGAAAGAGCTACCACAGTAGGGTTGTGGTCACAAAAGTCTGTCAGCACTCTGAGGGCGGCTGACTCCACGGACTCGTGCGTGATAAATCCCCAGTAAATAAAACTCAGGTCAAACCAGTCGGCGTGGTCTGGGTGCGGCAGCACAGTCACGATCACCCTGCAGCGGGGAACACCAAAGCGCTCAAACTCCTTCACCTCGTACGTCGGCGGGGTAAGGTAGCCTGCGGCACTGAGTGCTTCCCACGCCAAGCGCGGAAAACCCTCCCAGTGCAACCCATTGGTACGGATCGTACCGTCAGCGTCGAACTGGTGAAACAAGGGAAATCCATCTGTACACAAAGGTAACCCATGTCAGATCTCAAAAGAGAACGGCATGACAAATGGTGAAGTTCTGGCAGTTGTGAACAAAATTTCATAACCAAAAACCCAGAAACCTCAAGAATTTCCCAACTCTAAATTACTCCTTTAATACTCTTAATTGGGATTTTAAGGTTGAACAACGATCGAGGAAACAAGATGAAGGGTCCTTAACTTGGATGTGCCTAGGGGAAAAAGTGAACCAACCCAACGAACTAGAATTGAGACTTGCTATTACAAGGTAACTAGTTGAGGAACAATTGTTTTTAACAAATTGGTTTAATTAGCCTAGGACATGGTAAACAACCCTTTTTACAAAATTTCGGCAGCAAGACGGCTAGGTATGAGAGGTACTCTAGTTTATAAAAAGCACACACTAGCATAATCTTCCTTAGAGAACATATGGAAATTCGATTTTTGGGTCCATTTTAGTTATTTCCATTTTTAACATGCATGCAAGACGTCCTATTCGACCTCACATGGCAATCAAGCCAAAAATCGAAGTTAATGCCGGTGGCAAGGCTTATATTCGTCGCTCCCTATAATATCTAGTCGAGAGCTATACGGTACTTGCTTAACAACTAACGAAGCGCTGTTATGTACCTGCAGAAAACGAACCTTTCGTGCCAGCACGTCACGAAAGCGTCCACATTCATTACCGTTCGCTATAGAAACGGTATCCATGCGTTAAGTCGCTGCATGGACAGCGTCCTATTTAAGACTCTGACGCGACGTGAGTACCCATTGGAATAGGCCTCACTCATCCCTCACGGACTTTCTCGTGGTACCATCACGTATGGCAAAACGTGACGAGACTCAAACGCGACGTGGCACCCATTGGAATAGGTCCCACTAGTCCCTCACGGGACTTTCCGTGGTACCACCACGTATGGCAAAACGTGATGAACTAGTATGGTTGTGCGTAAAAGTAAGTCCGACATAAAGTAATGTCTTGGGAGTTAGCAAAATAAACCATAAGTTAATAAGCCACCCGAAAGAACCCAAAATTACCTCTAGGGCCTCTCGGTCTAGTTTATCCTTAGCGGACCAACGTATTTTGGAAAATCGGAAAATCTTGGCATATTTTATTCAAAAATCAGTGATTAAGGTTTATTAATTAATCTGCGGTGCATATAAGCTACGATGCCAACGCGTGACAACCCACCCGGGGAAAGTACCGTACTATCGCCTAAGACCGATCCACTTTGGTCATTCGGCAATAATAAAGTACCATCCTGTCGTAAGTCGCCGGGTTAACGCCCGGTAAATCACTTGAAGAGCACAAGGATCGAATATATGCATTAAAACTCACTCGAAGGCGAGTCCAGAGATACAACAACATTAACATCCAATTTGCACCCCGAAGGGTTGAATTATTACAAACCATAGTTTTTGACATGACGAAATAGTTCGAGTTTTGAAAAGCGGCGGAAATTAATTAACGGCGGCGAAGTCACCACGGGAGGCCATCCATGATGCTTCGGTAGTCGTCCTCCACCCACTCCGGCTCCCGGCCGGCGGGATCTCACCGGGCCACACATCACCGAAGGCATTACCGGATCAACACATTATAGCAAGGCCGAGTATACTAATACTCGGCAAGTCTTACCCGTCGGTGATAACTACTTCACCCAATCTAGACCATGGAAGGCTTTTTCGCTTGCTTTTGCTAAAAAGTAACAAAGAGTAGGTCCTTACTTTCAAGATTTTAGCACAAGTTCTAGTAGTTTAGTCTTTACTACATTAGCCAACTAGTACAAACAAAGTTGTACAATACAATTAATCAAGCATCATTTTCACCAACTTCCATCATTAGGGATCATATGACTAGTGGAGTAAGTAGTCTCGGGTAACGGTGAGAGGCCGACAATCGATTGATTAAAACCTTGCAAGGGAGACCCAAACACAAGGTCGGCTGCCCCCGCGAGGACAACTCCCCAGGCCGTCCCCATAAATCCTCGGGTTGGGATCGAATCTTACAGTCTTTGGTGCAGGCTATCCGGCATACCCCGCGAGATACCCGGAGTCACCATACACCACCGGTAGCTAGCCGTGAGAGCGAATCCCAAGAGTAGTAATAGTAGGATCCCTCGCCGCCTCATTATGGTACTAGGCTTACCGGTCCCATACCCGGCATGTGCTTAGTACGTTCAAAGACTTAACCCACATAACCACTGGACCGGAGCCTAGATCCCATGCTCTTACCACGTGAGCGATCCAATTGAGGATAACTTATGATTCCTATCTAGGAACCTAATCTCACGAGTGAGGTCATCACTCGACTTGTAACGGTCCTATAGCTTAGCAACTATCGACCTATCATACTAGTAGGGACCAAAGGTACCTATGGATCATGCATCTAGGGTTCCATTCAACTCCCGAACGTAAATGCACAATCATTCATAGATAATTGAATAAAGAACTTTAAAATCGGGTTAGATGCACGGAGCTTGCCTTCGTCGACTAGGTTAGCTTGGCCACCCTCGGTGTCGAGTACTTCCACGTCTTGCGGCGACGCTTCCGCTCCTCCTTCCTCGGTTTCGGGACCGGGGAGTAATCTCCGTCCGGAAGATCTACACGGAATGCAATGCACTTTAGGTGATGTGATAGTTTGTTGCCTTATCCAACTCTAGTTGGTCATATTCACCTTAACAAGCATCTATCTAAGGTTTCTATTTGAGGAAGTCATTGGTTGTACATGGGTTACTCTTTTATTCCTTATTAGAATAAAGGTTTTTATTTAAGATTATCATTTCATGTGAAAGCTTCATTTCCTTTTATCTTCACCAACAAAGGTGTAATTAATATCTTTTTATTTATGAATTAAATTTCTTTTATTTATATTAAGTAGTATTTCCAAAAAGAAAAAGGATTTAATTAAGGATTTTCTTTTATTAATTTCCCTTTAATATTAAAAGGGCTTTTAAGCCATTATTTAAACAATTAAATTACCAAAAATCAAATGAGTGTTTCTTAGGCCTAACAGCACCTATCCTGGTCCATTGGGCCCACATGTAAGTGTTGGATGCTAGAAAATTAAATATTATTGAAAATAACAAAGGGTCATCTAGTGATTCAACTTAAATGCAAATAAAAAATAAGTAAGCATCAAAATTACCCAAACTTTCTGGTGGATGCTCTCTGGTCCTAAACAAGTCTAAAAAGCTAGCATGTTCACATGGAACCTCTACTGAACTTGGTTTATTAATTTACAAAGGAAAACATGCATTAAACAAGAATAATTATTTCTGTTACTCCTAAATTCATGATTAATTCACAAGATGTGCCTTTTGACCTCACAAGACAGTGTGCACAAGTTGGACTCAAGAACATGAACATATCTAACATGAAAAATCATCTATGCAGTTCTGCCAGGAGATAGAAAAACATTTTTTATAAAAAGATTCACACGATAACTTTGTGCAATTTTTGGCACAGCATCTAGTCTTATCCTAACTCACAACATATCCAAAGCTCAGCTACAGAAAAGCTATACATTTCAAGTTATAACAGATTCAAGCATAACACATTTGTAATTTTTCTGCCGAAACTACTTTGAATCTAGCCACAAGTGTACATCAAGTAGGTGGGGTTTAACATCCCGAGACCTACAAAATTTGTTTGAGAATTTTTGGAATTTTCTGTGAATTTCTAGGAATTTTCTAATACCTTGGACCAAACTCGTAAGAAAAGTTAGATAGGCCTTTCCAGACTAGTCCTGCCTTTTTACTCAAAACACCCTAACAAGAGTTGGATCTCTGCAATTGGGTCCCCGGCCGGCCGGCGGCACGGGCAAAGCCAAATTCCGGCGAGCCGGCGGCGATCCCGGCCGGGCAAGCGGCCGTGGAGGACCACAAGCTCACCTAGGAGGGCCGAGTAGGTGCGGTTGGGGCGGAGAGAGCCCGCACGGCGGCGCTCGACGGCGGCCGGCGAGCACGGCCGCGGCGGCTCGGGTTCCCGGCGAGGAGAGCACGGGCTTGGACAACACGCGGCTGCGGGAGTTGTAGTAGGGGCTAGGGAAGCTCGTGGGGTGGTTGGCCGGTGGGGAGAGCGAGCGGCGATGGCGCACGGCGGTGGCCGGCGGCGGCGCTCGCGGCGGCTCGGTGTCTTGTGGTGTGGAAGCCAAATTGATGCAAACAAGCGCGCTTGCGAGCCGGCTACGGGTGCTAAGGAACCGAGCTCGGGGCTTGGACGGCGGCGAGCGCGAGCCGGGGGCTCGGCGCACCGGCGGCGGCGATGATGGCGGCGGCAATGGCGCGGGCGGCTCGGTGCGGCGCGCGGGGAGAGGCGAGAGAGCCTTTATCCCGGCTCGGGCGGCCGCGGGTGATGCACGGGTGACGGCGGAGATGCCGGCCGTGCTACGGCGGCTCGAGGCGCGCGCGTACGGCGGCGACGCCGCCGACGGACCGCCGGTCCGTGGCGCGCGCGCGCGTACGGCGCGCGTGCCTCGGGGCACCTTGGGACGGCACGACCTAGGGGCGCGGGACATCGGGACCGGAGCACGGCGCGGACGTTGAGACCTCGGGCGGCGCGGGCACGGACGCCGGGGCAAGTCCGGCGGCGGGCGGCGACGGCGGCGCACGGTGCGCGCGACGCGCTCTGGGTCTAACAGTGACGCTGGAGCTATGTTTGAGCCACTTTTTCTCCAAAAATTTGAATACAACTTGACCAAACAATGAATACCAAAGTTGTAGATCTAAGTACCAGCTACAACTTTCCCAAAGGTTGTATGGGGTTTTACTGTCTAGATTTGAATCTAGAGGAATGTCAACTTTGAATGTCAGCATGATTCTGTCAACAGTAGAATCTGGCTTGCAAGGGCTTTTTCACAATTTTCCCCTCCAAATCAGCAATGCCACTCTACATGAAAGTTGTGTCCCTCAACAAGATCTACAACTTTCCTAAAGGTAGAATTTTAAGTGTTTAGGTGAAATTTGGGGAACGCGGCAAAAGTTCGGCGGACACTGTGGGCACTGGGTGGCAAGGGGGTTTGACCCACCCTTTGACCATGGGTTGGCCCCACAAGTGTTTTAACTATTCACTAGGGTCACTAGGGGTGTGTTAAGGAGTTTTCATGTGTGAGGGCCCAGGTTGACCTAGGGTTGACCATTTGACCGGCTAATCGTGTCATTAGAGTTAAGGACGGTAATTAAAAACCTGGGGCGTCACAGTTTGAATGGCCTTCGCCGATTCGGGACTTTTAGGTTGTCCTGGAAGCTTCCCTTCATCATTAGCGAGGCACCCCGCAAGTTGTCCAACTTGTGTCTCGAGCATCTTCATCATGTTGAGCACTTGATGATTGGAACTCCCGACCTCCGTCACTTTGCTATCGATGTTCTCCAACACCTTGTCTATGGTCTTGAACTTGGTGACTGTGTCCTTGTTCATCTTAGCTTGCTCATCCATGAACTCCTTCAATTGTATACGAAGCGGAACCGCGTTAGGAATAGATGAGCTTGCATTAAATTGAGGCCTACCTTGCCGTAGCGGAAGTTCGGCAATTCTCCCTTCCTCATGTAGTCGAGCACTTTGGCTTCCTCTCGGACAATCTTTGCGAACATGGCCATACTCTCCACATTCTTCGCATGTGGACCTTGCTTCGGCGGCCTTCAAGTCTTGAGCCTCTTTCTTTTCCATCTCCATCTTCTCCAACCTCCTCATGAGCGAGTCGATCTTGCCTTCAAGTATGTTCTTCTTCTCCACTTGCAAGACTCCTTTGACATTCCCCGTGGGTTGATCCGGATGTAGGCACCGGATGACGCCCACGTGTCATTATTCGCGACCTTCTTGAATAGCGTGAAAGCTTCCGTCGGTGCAAGTTCGATGATGGATCCTCCCGCCGATGCATCGATTATCGTCCTTGACGCCATGGTGAGTCCTTGATAGAACTTTTGCACGAGGTCTTCCTTCGGGAACTTGTGATGTGGAACCGCCGGTGTACTCGTTGAAGCGCTCGAATGCCTCCGAGATAGTTTTCGTAGGATATTGAACAAAGGTGGCAATCTTATTACGCAAGCTTTGAGTTTTACCGGTGAGTAGTATTCCTTCATGAAAGCCTTCATCAACGTGTTCCAATTTTGCACCGTCTCCGCCGGTTGAGAGTGGAACCGTTGCAAAGCCTTCTCGAGAAGCGAAAATGGAAAAAGCCTTGCCCTCATTTGGTCTTGAGTCACCCCATCCATGTTGAAAGTCGACATAGTTGAATGAATGCTTGGAGGTGAAGGTTCGCGTCCTCTTTACCGGTGAAGGGTGAATGTTGCACCATGCGGATTGTTGAGGTCTTGATCTTGAACGGTCTTCCGATCTCCTTGACGTTCAAGATTGGTAGGTCGATGATTTACGGGGTGCATAGCTCCCCAATCTTGCGTTCTTGCGGTGGTTGGTCACCCATCGGTGGAAGTTGATTTTCCCGAGGACTTTGAGGTGGTGAATTCTTCGGAGATTCCTGCGATCCTTTGTCTTCCGACTCCGAATCTACAAAATCCGGCTTTTTAGCTTGATGTGCTTCGCGTCTCCTTAGCACGTAAAGTTTTTACGGATCATCCACAAAATTATCGGGTTTGTTGGAGAGGTAGCCGTCCATCTCCTGTTAGGGTTAGCAATAAACAAAGTATGCAAAAACTAGAAAGTAAAAACAAATCTATAAAAACTAGGGTTAGACAAACTAAATTAGATGTATTTTGAGGATGATCAAAACTTAGTAGATGCAAAAAAACAAAAAGAAAACTGAAAATTACAAAAAGGCAATAAAAAATCAAATCTTGATCACTTGTTCCCCGGCAACGGCGCCAGAAAAAGGGGCTTGTTGACGGTTAATAATTATATCAAAGTTCGTTTGTGACTTGCAAGCGGACAAGTCTCCCGTCGTAGTCAAGGGACCCTTCTTCCCTCGAGTGGTGAACCCAAGGTATCGAATCCGTGGAACAAATGTGTGACGCAAAACTTAATCTAATAAAGCCAAGTAACTCCAATCTTTGATAAAAGAAACCCTAATGCATCTAAGTAAAAGACACGAAACTAATCTAATCTACTAAAGACCGGAGAAAACAAAGTAAGATTGGGTAGATAAACCGATCCAGAAGGATCGGGGCAAGCCTTTTGTTGAAGTTCCAAGCAAGAGAAGAAG
Organism: Cenchrus americanus; assembly: GCA_947561735.1. NCBI lineage: Eukaryota > Viridiplantae > Streptophyta > Magnoliopsida > Poales > Poaceae > Cenchrus > Cenchrus americanus. Next base: position 82,363,364 of record OX387239.1, on the reverse strand, counting down.
TAGCAAATCGAATCTTAATAGAAGCCTCTTTAAATCGTGGTTTCCCGTCCAAATCCGAAAACATCCGCCTTTCGGAACCCCCGTTCGTCTCAACGTATCCCTACTCATGCGGGGAGCTTAGGGCGAGTCAAAAGACAAGTTGAGATTCTTTCGGAAGATGCGGCGTGTACCTCTAGCCACCGCGGCTACAAGAACACCCTATGTAATCTATCTCGAGGATAGAAATGGAATAAGCAAAGCCGATCGAAAAACAAAATCTTCGAGGAAACACTTGATCGCTAAGAAAAGATTCAACTTGATAATTCAACTATAACAATGATACATACACAAGATCACCACCGGGATCCTTCCTTGATCTTGCTTCTAGCTCTGGGAACTCCGACGTGGTCTTCCGTGCAAGGTTCCCACGTCGGCTAGGGGAACCCTAGTCAACTAGCTCGACCCTCTCCTCTCCGAGATGGTGTCCCTCTCTTCTCTGCTCCTCGGCGGCCGATGACGAATTGTATGATGCGTGGCTCTCGGTCAGGGGGCTATAAATAGCCCGATTGGCGGCTAGGGCAAAGGAGGGGGCAAACGGGCCCTAGAATGGGCCGGGCCGGCCCCGGGCCGGCCGGCGGCCTGGGCCCATCCGGACCCCGGCCCGAGGCCTCCTTTGCTCTACGTCGGTTCCCTTGCTTCCTAGATGTTTCCCCCTTCTGCATGTAGGTCCATGTCGTCAGTTTCTCTCCGAATTGGACACAACTCCTTGTCTTGCAAGATTCAGCACTTTTCTGGTCAGGTCCTCGGAGTCTGTCGTCTTCTCGGATCAAGTCCCTAGCTTCTTGGAGTTAAGTTTGCTTCATTGCATGACTTGTACGGGGCTTCAAGGTCTTGTCATGAGGTGCTTGATGAACTTATCCCGAAAGTCTTGCATTCAACACTAAAACCCTGCATAAACATTAAACTCCAAAACCGACATGCACACGTGAACTTGTTATACCACGGGGGTTAGTACCAATGGATAGGAATAAAACTCATGCCAACACCGAAGGTAAACTCATGGCTAGGTTGACGGATTTTCACCGTCAACGACGGCGAAACACCAAACCTCGAGTCTACGAGTCCAACACCGGTCGGACCGGTGAGCACCACCGGTCGGATCGGTCCCTGTTTGGTGAGAGTTGGCAAGCTGCCACTAAGTGGCCTCACACCGGTCGGGCCGGTGTAACACACCGGTCGGACCAGTCCAAGCCTAAAAGCACCCAAATCACCAAACAGGCCTACCGACCTCCAAACAAACCCAAACTCAAAACAACGGCAACACCGGACAACATCGAACACACCCGGACGTTCACACGAGCAAAAACCCGCCGGGGCTCGCACCGGTCGGACCGGTCAAGAGCACCGGTCATACCGGTGTAGCACGGGCGGCTCGGGATGAACGGCACCCACGGGTCAACTCCCCCAAATCCAAACCTCGATCTCCCGAATCGCTCCACGGACTTGAACAAGACTTTGGGGATATGAGGAACACGTCATGAGGAGTCCATAGCCAAGTTTAATCCCACAAAAACTCGTCCAAAAGGGAGGACTCGAAGAAATCCCGCCAAGAACACCTCAAACCCTAGAACCGGAAAACCCCAAAATTGAGCCCCTTTACTCACGGATTTGGGAGGGGAATCACGGCCCAAAGAACCACGAAGGGTTCCCACAAATTTCCCCCATCAAATCCCCAAGAGAAAGGTCCCGAAATCAACCCAAAGAAATCACCAAGAGAGGGCTCCGAAAATCACCACCAAGAACAACCGAGAACAACACATCCAAAACCTTGAGGAACCACGCCGAATCATATATACATGCAACAAAGGTTCATACAAGGTCTAGCTTGCCGCCCGATCATCCAACCCTCTCACAAGATCTCACCATGACGCTCTCAAGCTAGTCCTATGGAAATCCTAAGGAAAATAGGAAGGAAATGAGAAAGCAAATGAACTAGGGTTTCAAGGCTTGGCTGCCATCCTCTTACCTCTTGGGTTATATGGAGGCAACCGAAAGTCTAAAATGCCCTTTCCTAATAACTAGGGATACAAGCCCCTCAAGGGCGGATTTGGAAGTCTTCATGTCTTCTCCATCGGACGGATGCCGGCGACCGCACCTGCGTAGCCTCGACGCAAGCCATGCGATCCGGACGCGTGTCCTCCGCTTCGAAGTCTCGGACCGCGTCGTCGTACACCGGTCGGACCGGTGCTCCTCACCGGTCGGACCGGTCGGACCCACCGGTCGGCCCGGTGCGGCCTTCTTGCGGCAAGACCGTCTTCGGTTCTTCGGTCTTGGCTTTGTGGATCAACCAAGGAACCCGGTGGTTTTTACGGTGAACCACCGGAAACCCCGCGAACTCGGTGTAGCCTCAACCAATCTCCACTCATGACTCGGCTCCCACGCGATCCCGGCTCGACCTTGGTTTTGAGGCTCAACCAAGAAACCGTCCACGACTTCATCTTGATGTCCATGCCACCATGCGGCCCGCACTTGACCCCGCCGGCCACCGGGTCCCTCGAACGAAGCCTACTTGTCTTCTCCGCACTCTGGAGGCCTCACCGCCGACGACCTTTCGCGCTTGTTCTTCACCCGCACCAACACCGGTCAAGCCGCAACCCGCACCCGCAATACTTAGCCAAGAATCGGTCCACACAACGTTGTCAATCACTCATCACACAAGGAAGCGACCATCCACCGGTCCTCGAACCACACATGGTCCTCAATCTCCCCCTTGATGAGTGCATTGATAACACCCACACGAAAGTAACAAGATAGAAAAGAAAAAGAAAAGAAACGAACAAAAAGAAACTCCACCAAGCGATCGAAAGCCAAACAAAGGCAAAGAGCAAGATCACTTGAAGAAGACAAGTCTCGGACCCCTTAGGCAAGGGCAACGGCTCGACACATCCGAGACAAAAACAAAGCTCAAGCAAATAGCGCGAACCACCAAACCAAAGCTCAAACACCACAAAGAGCTCCCCCTGCACATATGCAAGCTCCCCCTGAACCAATGCACGCAAACCGGTGAAAACGGGGCAGGCGCAACAACTTCGGCTCACCCCGGTCGGACCGGTCATCATCACCGATCGGACCGGTGCCTAAGATGTGCACAAGATCAGCACTCACACCGGTCGGACCCGTGACCCCGACCGGTCGGATCGGTGCACAACGAGCCCGAAATGGCTCGAAACCACTGAAAACCTTCTAAATGCATCCAGCAAGCCATTTCAAGCTCAAACTTCTCCCCCTTGTTGGCAATGCATGAATCAAGCCAAAAATGCAAAATTTTCAACCTAGAGCTTCTCAAATAGACAAAATTCAACAAAGAATGCTACACATGTCCAAATGAGCAAGTTAGATACTCTACGGCTTCGTATCGATCTCAACTACATGATCACCAAGTTTCACAACCATTGGACGAAGCTAAGATGGATTTGGGAAATTTTGCGAAAAACTCGCCTCTCATGAGCAAAGTCCCAAACATGATCAAAGCATATCAAAATGGAAAAGCCACACAAACTTCATGCTAGGACGGCCATTCTAATCATAAGACCATCACAAACACCCACAAGCACCTCATGTCATGTCAAAGACACCGAGCCATGTGCCTACTTCTATGTATGAGACTTCTCATTGGTAGGCATCATGCAACGGTTTAGCACCCAAAGCAAATTAAAAACAGCACATATGACATGGGAGCACATTTTCCAAGCATTTTACATTTCATTTTCAGATTCATATATGGTACATGAAATGTCTTTGCGACAAAAAGGAACTTATGCCCCTCCACAAGATGAAGCAAGAGGGCTAAACATTCATGATGGCAAATGAGCCTTTGGCCCCATATGATCAATAAACTAGCTATCCAACCACAAATTATGCATAGCCAAGCCACTAAAACATGTCAAGATCATATAAAAGCATTTACACATGAGAGAGCATACATGTGACATTTTCAAAAACATAGCTATCAACCATGGATTATTCATCAAGATCATCAAGAGCTAAGCCAAACTAACCATAGCATACCAAGCAAGCTCACAAAGACATATATCTCATTCCATGGTGAACAATGTATATGAGAGAAGCTTCTCCTATCCAATGCATATGATACAAAATGCATGCAATCTAAGATACAAGGATGCCTATACATCATGTTACATATGCCATGCCAAAAGCAAGAAATGCACGAAGGAAAGCTATACATATGCTACAAAAAGAGCTCCCACACACCCAACTCAAGAAATCAAACACACACCAAGTTCCCCCGCAAACGAGTGAAAGTTGCTTGATCGAGGGGTTTGGTGAAAATATCGGCTAGTTGGTCATGTGTGGGTACATGGATCAAAGCTATCTTTCCTTTCTCTACGTTGTCTCTCAGGAAATGATACCTCACTTATATGTGCTTGGTTTTGGAATGGAGCACTGGGTTCTTTGCAACGCTTATGGCACTGGTGCTATCACATTGAAGTGGGACATGGGTATACTCCTCACCAAAGTCACTCATGGTGTATGAAATCCAAAGGAGCTGAGAGCAACAACTAGCAGCGGCAACATACTCGGCCTCGGTAGTGGATTGAGCAACACTCGATTGTTTGCGGGAAGACCAAGACACCAAAGAAGAACCCAAAAACTGGCAAGTCCCAGAAGTGGACTTCCTATCCAACCGACACACGGCAAAATCCGCATGCGAAAAACCATGAAACGCCAAAGAAGAGGACGCGGAGTACCAAAGGCCGAAGTCGGGAGTGTGACGCAAGTACCCGAAAATTTGCTTCACCGCTGGCGATGCGAAGTCCTCGGAGACGCTTGAAAACGAGCGCACGGACATACCGAGAAGCTCGGATGTCCGACCTCGTCGCCGTCAAGTAAAGGAGTGACCCGATCATGCTCCGTACTCCTTCCGGTCCACGTGTTCACCTTCCTCGTCCGCATCAAGAGCTGTAGTCGTACTCATCGGCGTCGTCATAGCCTTGGAGTCCTCCATCTTGAACTTCCGCACAATGTCCTTGGTGTACTTAGCTTGGTGCACAAATGTTCCTTCCTTTGATTGCTTGATTTGTAGCCCAAGGAAGAACTGCAACTCGCCCATCATGCTCATCTCAAATTCCCTGCTCATATCCTCTGCAAACCTTGCAACAAGAGAGTTAGACGAGCCACCAAAGACAATATCATCCACGTACACCTGCACAATCAGGATATCTGCCTTGACCTCGGCAAAAACAAGGTCTGATCGACCTTCCCCATCTCAAAACCTCTCTCAAACAAGAAACCCCCTCAACTGCCATACCAAGCTCTGGCGCACAGCTTCAACCCATACGACACCTTCCTCAACTTGTACACCGGTGGGGGTACTTCCCACTCTCAAACCCCCGAGAGGTTGCCTCACATACACTTCTTCCTCCAACACCCCATTCGGGAAAGCACTCTTCACATCCATTTGGTGCAACTTGAACCCTTTAGCCACGGAAAAGGCTAGAAGGATACATATTGCCTCCAAATGGGCTACGGCATCTCTGTGCCTCTCGTTCCTCAACCTCAAGACTAGATCTCGAACAAAACCAAACGTCTTCCCCTTATCCTCGAGAAAGAACACCCACGCACTCTACGAAATAGTCGTCCACCACAACAAGGACATACCCGTCCCACCCCGCCGAGATCGCATGTGTTTGGGCCAACAAGGTCCATATGGAACGGCTCGCATGGACGCTCGGTCATCACATCGGTGAGAGGCGGGTGAGAAGGCTACCATCTTGGCATGCACAAAAAGGCGCACAAACTAACTCTTTCTCAAGCCTCAACCGTGGCAATCCTCGGACCAACTTGAGTTTGCTCAAGCGCGACAAAAAGTCAAAGCTCAAGTGACCCAACTTCCTATGCCACTTCCACAACTCACTCGAAGAACCGGCCAAAAAACAATGCTCCACACCCGAAAGGCGAGAAAAATCAGCACGAAACACACGACCCTCGGGAATGACCATACAAACAAGGTTCCCTCGAGAGTCCAAAATCAAAGAGAACCACCGCGGCTTGACACCTCAAAACCCTCATCCAACAAGCCGGGACACGAGAAAGCAAAGCTGTACCCCGGCGATTGAACAAGAGCAACACGCTTGAGAGTGATCTTGTCACTCACTCGATCTCACCTTAAAGCACACGCCCACGCCCATTGTCCCAAAAGTGATGTACCTCCTTGTAACCACCGCGAAGAGACTTGAGAACCACCCCATGTCTCCGGTCATATGCCTCGAGCAACGGAGTCAATCAACCAAATGTTCTTCAAGTCTCCCCACAGAAATTCAAAAATGAGCACATGAGCGAACAAACGACTTATGGAGGTTAGTACCAAAGAAGTAAAACCGGTGCCAAGCCATTTCTCGAAAGTGGGGTTAGCACCAACCAAAGCATCTCTCCTACCAAAGCTACCTCCACGAACACCACCACGGTAACCACCCTGGGGAACCACCCCTCTGCACTGGAGGAGGACCAAAACCACGAAAGAAAGCCTGTGGAGTCTCTCCTCTCCTTCTCAAAACTACGACTCCTCCCATCCGTTGTAGTGAACTCGGGGGAGAATGCCTAGCAGCACGACCACCTGCCAAACTCTCCGGCCCAAACACCCGAACCAAAACCTTCGAAACAACCCTTGCACACAGCCACGAGCACGAAAACGAAGCTGGCACTGTCCGGAGCTGCCGTCGGCCGTGCCCCACACCGGTTTGGCTTCGGTGTAGCACAGCGACAACACCTCCAACGGCCTTCCGCTCTCCCCAAGCCCCAGTATTTGTCCTCACACTCGCCTTAGCCACCAGGCATCTACACACGAGGCTCCAAGTACACCATCGGAAGGGTGGTACTTGTCCTTGATGGCCAGTCCTTCGCCATTCTCTCCTCTTGCTTCCTCTTGAAGCAAAACTCATCCTTATGGCCATCTCTCCCACAATTGCCACAATGGAACCTCACAAGCTTAGACTTAGGCTTGGGCGTAGGCCCCGCTCACTTGGTTTCTCTCCACTCAACTTCTCCACCGGTTTCCCCTCATTAGCCTTCTCACCTTCTTTCCCAAATAACACTTTCCCCGAAGTGCTCACAAACGATAGGCTTTTGGAGATCATTTGTGGGTGTAGGAAACACGGGTGGGCTGGGAGTTGTGTCTAGTCGGTTCCTAAGATGGTTAGGTTTTGGAGGGAAATCATTTTTGTGGTGGTGGGTTTTTGGTGGCTCTGGGATATTCTCTCCACTTCCCTCACCAACCTTGTTTGCCCCAAGTTCCTCACCATCACCGCCTCTTAAATCACCTCGATCATCATCCTCAAGCTGAGGCTCATGACGAGACAACCAACCCATCAACTTCCTCGGCTCATCATTCTCATCCTACAAACGATTAACATAATGTGCAAGTTCCAAATTTATCAACGCATGCATTTCTCAGGTAGAGCATGATGTAGGCATGGGTTCTTTCGGCTTAGCCTCAAGAGAACTAGTGTAAGCATGCATCTCATCAATCTTAGCATGCAAAACGGGACAAGAAGTGCAAGCTCCTAGCAAAGCGAGGTCTAGACTTAAGCTCAGCCACTTCAACCCTAAGCACATCTAGTTCCTCACACTTGGAGGCATGCTTCTCCTTAAACAAAGCAAGATCGGCAAGAAAGATGGAGCAATTAGCACAATCAACCTCATAGAAACAACAAGGCTAGCCTTAAGGGAATTAATCTCCAAGCTTCTTGCTACGGCTTTTGTGTCTCTAGCTCGGCCACTCTAGTCCTAGCTTCCTCGGTGAAGCCTAAGCTCTTTTCTCATTTTTCTTGGCCTCTCTAAGCATGTCATCATGGTTATCAAGCAAAGAGCTAAGCCTCTCATTCTCCTGGTGCAAGAAGGGAAGTTCATCACGCACGTCGTCGTCGGACTCGAGTCGAGAGTCGCTCTCTGTGTGCTCTTCTTGGCTGCCGGAGCTGACGCCATGGTACGAAGCCCTCTCTCGCGAAGCAGCTCAGCCGCTCGGTTCTTGGAGGACTTCTTGTTCTTGCAACGATCACCTTCGTCTTCAACTGTTGCTCGAGCTCGAGGTGGGTACGCGGAACTAGAGTCGGCGACGCTTGCTCCCACCATCGCTCGGGCCTTGCCTCGGCTCTCCTTCTTCCTCGATCGTCGCTCGTCCTTGTACTTGTTCTTGTGCTTGCTCTTGTGGTTGCGCCTCGACCGGTACTTGTTCTCCGTCCTTGACTTGTGCTTGTAGCCCGTCCTTGTTCTCGACCATCTCGGGCGATCGGCAAGAAGTGTCCGGTTCTTGCCCAGAATCATGTCCTCGTGTTCCTCCTCATGTTCACCCGGTTCTCGTGCGGCCTCTCGAACCTCCTCGTCGGCGGCGCCGGCTCGTCCTCTCCAAGCACATCGAACTCCTCATACGGCATAGACATCAAAGAGGACAAAGAGAACATCCTAGTGGATGGGTTAGTGTTAGCCTTTCCTTTCGAACCACCAACGAGGGCAAGACTATGGGGAGTCGGTCGGACCCTCGAGCTTGGCGATCATGCCCCTATCCCACCCTCTCGGCCAGAGCTTGAGCTTCGAGCAGCTCATTCACCATTGGAGTGTCATCACTTCTCTGACTCCACAATGGCCTCGAACTTTCCGCCCCAAATCGTACGATCCAAAGAGTGTAAGAGCTTGACCGCTCTTATCATGATCATCGTACGGGAGCACGTCCACATTGGCCCTCATGTTGTTCACAACCAAAAAGTGAACCTTTGAAACATGGCATCGATGGACTCACCAAGGAGATGAGTGAAGTTCTCGTACTCTCTGCGTTGCGTACGCATACATACGTGTGCACGAACCTAGGCATTCCCAACATGAGCCTCCTTGAGCTTTTCGTCAAATTCTACAAGACAAGTGCTCGTGTGCCGATCGAACTGGTGACCCACAAAGCACGAAACAAGTAGTCGACCGCCTTATTGTTGGTGTCGAATCGGTCCCTCGATCTACGGGTGAGGAAATCCATCGGCTAGACATAGCACATTGTCCATCGTGACATCCCAAGGATACGACCCTTTCGCGGAGGAACGCACCCATCACTTACTCAACATACGGTAGTTCTTGCCATTGAAGTGTGGAGGACCGAACCACGTTCACAGTACGCCATCCTTGGATCTTAGACTGATTAGAGTCAATAAAGACCCAGGCAGAAGCTCTGATACCACTTGAAGGACCGATACGGCGAACCGAGGGAAGGGGGAGTGAATGGGAGGCTAGATAAAATTCTTCTCGAAGGAGATGGAAACTCCAACAAGATGAACGGCTGCTTCAACACACGTGTCCTCGACTCACTACCTAAGTTGGCCAAGCCCACGTAGCCAGCGGAGTGCCACTTTGGACCTAGGAACCAACACACACAACCTTCCGAACGAGAATGCGGCGGAACCTGAAGCCTCGAGTCTACGGACCAACACCCGGTCGGACCGGTGAGCACCGGAGCCCGGATCGGTGAGCACCACGGTCGGACGGGTCCCTCTTGGTGAGGAGTTGGCAGCGCAACTCTGCCTGGCGGGGGGGGGGGGGGGGGGGGGGGCAGTCGGGCCGGTGTAACACCGTCAGACCGGTCAAGCTTTGAAAGCTCCCAAATCTTAAACAGACTACCGACCTCCAAACGGACCCAAACTCAGAAACGAGCGGCAACACGGGACAACAACGAACACACCCCGGACGTTCACACGACAAAAACCCACGAGGGCTCGCAAGTTAGACCGGTCAAGAGCACCGGTCGAGGCCGGTCTTTGAGCGGCTCGGGATGAACGGCACCGCGGGTCCAGCTCTCCCAAATCCAAACCTCGATCTCCCGGAGTAACCACGGACTTGAACAAGACTTTGGGGATATGAGGAACACACACGATGAGGTCCATGGCAAGTTTAATCCTACCAAAACTTGTCCAAAAAGGGAGGAATCAAAGAAATCCCGCAGAGAACACCTCAAACCCTAGAACCGGAAAACCCCAAATCGAGCCCCTTTACTCACGGATTTGGGAGAGGAATCACGGCCCAAAGAACCACGAAGGGTTCCACAAATTTCCCCCATCCCCAAGAGAAAGGTCCCGAAAATAACCCAAAGAAATCACCAAGAGAGGGGCTAGAAAATCACCACCAAGAACAGCAGGAACAACACATCCAAACCTTGAGGAACCACGCCGAATCATCTATACATGCAACAAAGGTTCATACAAGGTCTAGCTTGCCACCCAGAATCATCCAACCTCTCCACAAGATCTCACCATGAAGCTCTCAAGCTAGTCCTATGGAAATCTAAGGAAAATAGGAAGGAAAAATGGGAAAGCAAATGAACTAGGGTTTCAAGGCTTGGGCGCCATCCTCCACCTCTTGGGTTATATGGAGACAGCGAAAGTCTAAAATGCCCTTTCCTAATAACTAGGGATACAATCCCCTCGGGCGGTTGGTCTTCATGTCTTCTCCATCGGACGGATGCCCGAGCGACCGCACCTGCGTAGCCTCGACGCAAGCCATGCGATCCCGACGCTTGTCCTCGCGCTTCGAAGTCTCGGGCCGCGTCGTTGCACACCCGGTCGGACGTCGGACCCGCCGTCGGACGAAGGCCCCGCGCGCTGCGATGCGTCTTCGGTTCTTCGGTCTTGGCTTTGTGGATCAACCAAGGAACCCGGTGGTTTACGAGTGAACCACCGGCCGTAAGACTCGGTGTAGCCTCCGCCAATCTCCACTCATGACTCGGCTCCCATAGTCACGGCTCGACATTGGTTTTGAGGCTCAGCAAACCGTCACGACTTCATCTTCTTGTTCATGCCACCATGCGACGCACTTATTGTTGGCCACCGGGTCCCTCGAGCAAACTTCTTGTCTTTCCACACCTGGAGGCCTCCTGCAGCGACGACCTTTCGAGCTTGTTCTTCACCTGCACCAACACCGGTCAAGCCGCAACTGCACCGCAATACTTAGCCAAAGATGATCCACACAACGTTGTCAATCACTCATCACATAAGGAAGCGACCATCACCGGTCCTCGAACCACACATGGTCCCTCACTCCTTCAACACCGACCATTCTACAAGCCAAGTGCTCGTGTGCACCCGATCGAAGTCGGTGACACAAAGCACGAAACAAGTAGTGGCGCCTTATTGTTGGCGTCGAATATGTCTCTCGATCTGGAGCGAGGAAGTTCATCATTTGGACATGGCCAGCCCCGCCGTGACATCCCAGGGATACGACCCTTTCGGAGGAACGCCACCATCCGTTTACTCCACATACGGTAGTTCTTGCCATTGAAGTGGAGGACCCAAACTCCCCATTCTGATGCATGTCATTGGATCTTAGGCAGCCGGTTAGAGTCAATAAAGACCCTGAACCGGCTACGATACCACTTGAGGCCGTCTGACGAACTAGAGAGGGGGGTAGTGAATGGGAGCCGATAAAATTCTTCTCGAAAGAGATGGAGACTCCAACAAGACGAACACGTCTTCCAACACCTGTCTCTCACTACCCTTGTTGGCCAAGCCCACCGGCCTTTGGAATGCTACTATACCTAAGGAACCAACACACAACCTTCGGAGCCAAACACACCAACACGCACGAGCGGAAACTTGCACGGCTTGCGCTACGTACTGCCCGGTCGAGACCGATGGCACGCCGGTCGGACGAGTGACACCGGTCGAGCCGGTGACACCGGTCGATCCGGTGGCAGCAGGTTAGACGGTGGAAAACGACGACGCACAGTGTTCCGTAAAGCCTCGGTGACTTCTCTGGCCACGGAACAAAACATCCCCAAAACACAACTGCTCGAAAGGAAAACCATACACAAAACCTAGCAAAACAAACCCCAAACAAGACCAAGAATACCAACAACACCAAGACCCAAAGGCACACGAGTCAAGCACGCTGCACCCAAAGCCAAATCCCACTAGTGGCTTGCACCCCGGTCCCGGATCGGTAGCCATGCGACTTAGGATGAACAAGACCGTAGGGTCAACTCCCCCAAAAGCAAACCTTGATCTCCGAATCACTCACCGGGACTTGAACAAGACTTTGGGGGTATTAGTAACACCTCATGAGGAGTCCATAGCCAAGATTAATCCCACCAAAAACTTGTCTAAAACAAGAGGAATCGAGGAAATCACGCCAGGGACACACCTCTTAAGCCTAGGCACCGAAAACCTCAAAAATCGAGCCCCTTAACTCACGGTTTGGGAGGGAATCTGACAAAATTCTCAAAGAACCAAGAAGCGTTCCCACAAATTCCCCCATCAAAATCTCCAAAGAGGAAGATCCTGAAAACGCACCAAGAAAATCACAAAGAGAGGGCTCCAAAAACCACCACCAAGAATAAACGGGAACAACGCATCCAAGAACTCGAGGAACCACGCCGAGATCATCTATACATACCACAAAGATTCATACAAGGTCTAGCTTGCTGGCAGATCATCCAACCCTCTCAACAAGATCGCACCATGAAGCTCTAAAGCTAGTCTCGCATGGAAATCCTAAGAAAATAGGAAGGGAAAATAGGAAAGCAAATGAACTAGGGTTCCGAAGAGATGGCCGCCATCCTATCACCTCATAGGCTATGGGAGGCAAGCCTAAAGTCTAAAATGCCCTTACTTAACAACTAGGGATACGCCCCCCTCGAGGGCGGGCTTGGAAGTCTTGATTTTTCTCCATCTACCGGATGCCCGGCGAGCGCACCTGCGTAGCCTCACGCAAACCATGCGATCCCTGACGCGTGTCCTCCACTGCGAAGTCCCCAGCGCGCTGCCGTGCACGGCCAAACCGGTGCCTCCTCTCGCCGACCTGGGTACCCACGGTCGGGGCACCGTTGCGGGCCTCTTTCCGTTAAAGCACCATCTTCGGTTCTTCGGCTTCGCTTTATGGATCAACCAAGGAACCCAAAGGGGTTTGTGGTGAACCACAACCCCGCGAGCTCGGTGTAGCCTCCGCCAATCACCACTCATGGCCGGGCCCCACTTAGTCCAGCCGACCTTGGTTTTTCGGGCCTCAACCAAGAAATCGTCCATGACTTCATCTTGTTGTTCATGCCACCATGCGGCGCCAGTCGACCCCGGCGGCCACCGGTCCTCAAACGAAGCCTACTTGTCTTCTCCACACGGAGGCCTCACCGCAACGACCTTTTGCACTTGTTCTTCGTTGCACACCAACACCAGTCAAGCCACAACATACACGCAAATACCGAGGACAATGTGTGGTTCGAAGACCGGTGGATGGTCGCTGTGATGAGTGATTGACAACGTTGTGTGGACTAAGTCTTGGCTAAGTATTGCGAGGTGCAGGTTGCGGCTTGACTAGTGTTGGTGCGAGGTGAAGGACAAGCGCGAAAGGTCATCGCTTATGAGGCCTCCCGGTGTGGAGAAGACAAGTAGGCTTCGTTCGAGGGACCGGTGGGCTGCGGGGTACAAGTGCGGACCGCATGGTGGCATAAATAGCAAGATGAAGTCATGGACGGGTTTTCTTGGCTGATCGAAAAGCGTTAACACCAAAAATTGGTACGGAAAGAGAGCGATTGTGGGCGCGAAGTTTGGTAACAAAATACCGTTCGGCAGAAAAATCTCATCGAAGGTCGGAAAAGATGCCGTGGTCGGCAATACGTCTTCGTTCGGCAAAAGGACTGTTTGTCGAGTTTTTGGTAATGTGTGATGACGTGGCCCGGATAAAAGGAAAGGACGAATGGATGACAGGGGCGAGATGGACATTCGCGCAGGGCATTAATTTAGGTATTAAATATTGATCTCGTAGTCAATCGGGGAGTCGTGTTAGGACGGGGTATAAATATGAACCCTTGATGTATGTAATGGGTATCGAACAATTTCACAACAAACCGGCTATACGCCAAACTCTCGAGTCCTTTAGTCGTGTCGTCGAGTTCTTCGGGGGGAATCATCGATCCGTCAACCTCCGTAAGTACCGCAACCTTGTATCATGTCTAGTATCATGCGGTGAATTTAGATCGTGATGCAAGTAGTCTTGTCACCATGCTTAGTATCATGTGGTGAATTTAAGCTTGGTTCAAGAAGGTTTCTTGTTAGATCATGAGTCATGCGGTAGGCTAAGATCTAGCTTGAAGTTAGTTATCCGCCTATTAGATTTTGGCAAGATCTAATAGATTCATTAAGTTACCTCGTGTTGTTTTGAATTTTGCTTTATGTTTAATTAATGTAACACTCTTTTGCCCAATTTAGATTGATTTGAATCGGCTTTACCTTGTTTTGCGATCCTTATGTTGCATGTTCAAGTTTCAAACCCGATGTGGTGCATGGATCATGTGTCGTTCAATAGTCGAACCCGAAGCAATCTAGATTGTCACGTGTTGTGGGTTCAAGTTTGCCAATCTTGTTTAGATCTTGATAGAACTAGGTATCACGCGGTAGATGCATGTTTTTCGGTTGTCTTAGAGCCAATCATCCGGTGGATTAGATTTCGATTCAATGCGATAGGTTTATCATCGTTGACAATGTTTGTTCCTTCTCCACGGAACCCGATTCGGGTATGACCGTATTCGACAATTCCTTCACAGGTGAAGCATGCCCATGATTTTTTCGCTTTAAACAACGTATGCTTTTTGCTTTCCACGTTAAGATTGTATCATGCGGTGGATTAATCTTTTCTTGGATAGTGGTGTGATTTCAAACAAGTTGTATCATGCGGTGGATTAACTTTGCTTGATATCATGCTTGACGGGTTTTAAGGTGTCTAGACATGCGGTAGACTAGCGCTTTGGGCCTATGCATGCTTGTTTATTGGAGATTCATGATCATGCTTTCACGTTTATTTATTTACCATGTTTTTGATAATCGATTATGACTATATGTTGCAATGTTACTCACTCAAAGACAGATTTTTCATCATGCTTACGTCATGCATTCAGCTATATCTTATTTCCATATTTTAAAGCTCCCGAATGATATTTAATCTGCTGACGGATAGCTTTTTCGTAGCTATATGTCTTCTTACATGGCTCTCAAGCCGTAAATATGGAACGCTCCCGGCACCACCGCAAGTTCCAAGTTTTTATCTTGTTCACACCAAAATTTGGTATAGGAAGGAGTCGATTTGTGGGTCCAAATCGGTGAGAAAATCCGTCCGAAGAAGGAAGGTTTCTTTGAAGGATTCGGCAAAGGAGCCTTGCGGCCGGCAATTTGCTTCCGTTCGGCAAGGAACCGTTTTGCGCCGATTTTGCGGGATTGCGTGATGATGTGGCCCGAGCGGAAGGGACCAATGGATGGATAAGCGATCACACTTAGAGATAAATTAGGTATCAAATATTGTGCTCGTAGTCCATTCGAAGTCATGCCGTGACAGGTATAAATATAGACCCCGGATGTATGTAATGGCATTAGAAACATTCTCAATACAACCGGCTTTACGCCAAACCCTTGAGTCCTTTGTCGTGTCGTCGAGTTCTTTGAGAGGGTCCATCGATCCGTCGACCTCCGTGAGTACCGCAACCTTGTATCATGTCTAGTATCATGCGTGGATTTAGATTCGATGCAAGTAGTCTTGTTACCATGCTTAGTATCATGCGGTAGATTCAAGCTTGGCTCAAGAGGGTTTCTTGTTAGATCATGAGCCGTGCGGTAGGCTAAGATCTAGCTTGGAGCTAGTTATCGGCTCTATTGAATTTTGGTAAGATTCAATAGATTCATTAAGTTACCCCGTGTTGCTTTGAGTTTTGCTTTATGTTTAAATTCATGTAACACTTCTTTTGCCCAATCTAGATTGGTTTGAATCGGCTTTGTCTCTTTTGATGATCCTTATGCGATTCGAGTTCGTACCCATGGCTTAAATAGCACACGGATCACATGTTCCCTAATATCGCGAAACTCGAATCGATCTAGGTTGTTACGTGTTGCGGGTTCAAGCTTGTCAAATCTTGTATAAATCTTGAAAGAACTGGGTATCATGCGGTAAGATGCAAGTTTTTGGGTTGTATTGGAGCTAATCATCCTATGGATTAGATTTCGATTCAATCCGATAGATTTATCTTCTTGGTAATGTTTGTTCCTTCTTCATGGATCCCGATTTCTCCTACTGTTCAAATCGTATTCGGTTATGCTTTCATGAGTGAAACGTGTTTATAAGTTATGCTTAAAATATTGTATGCTTTTAGCTTTCCATATTTAGATTGTATCATGCTATGGGATAGATCTATTTATGGATGGTGGCATGATTTCACACAAGTCGTATCATGCAGTGGATAGATTTGTTTGGCATCATGCTTGACGGGTTCTAAAGTATCTAGACATGCGGTAGACTAATGCTTTGGACCTATGCATGCTTGTTTATTACATATTTATGATCATGCTTTACTTCATTTATTATTTATTGATATTTATCCACGAGGATCGATCATGGTTTCGCGCACGTGCAATTTTGTCTAAATAGAGATCGATCTATCGTGATGCTTACATCATCCATTCGGCTATGTTAAGTTTTGCACTTTAAAGCTCCCGAATGGTTTCTAGTTTGCTGCGGATAGCTTCTTATAGCTATATGTCATCTCACTTGGCTTCATAGCCGTAAATATGGAACCTGTCTCGGTACTACCGGCAAGTTCCAAGATTTGGAATTTAACTACTTTGTCTTTTGTTGATTTTCGTGGAAAATTGACCGGCACGTCTTGGAATCTTCTCGCGTGTTAGGCTAGCTTGTTCGGCTTGTTGTGTGCTTGACGTAAGGTGCGCATTTTACGTCAACACACTTTTGCACGCTCACTGGTGGGACCAACGGACCGAAATCAAGATGCCCGACATCGCTGACATTCCGGATGTCGCCATCGAGGACCTCTCCCCGAAGACTCGCAACAAACTTCGAAGGATGCTACAGATCAATTTCAAGAAAAAATGCTTGATGTCATTCAAAAAGAACAGAAGTGGCGTTCCATACCTCAAGAATGAAATGCCAGGGGCCTCTACCGTCGAGAGAATCTGACGCCACAACTCTGCAGGAGAAGGAAGAGTGCATGCAAGCATTTCGGGATGCCGAGGAAGATGTGCCGAGTAGGCATCACAGGCCTTCCTTGGTGTCTTCAAGCGACATGATGGTGGGCGTCTTTGGCCCGGGCATGGAGCGAGGGATCGGCCGAGTATCCCCTCAAGGATACAGTATGGAAGTTGGAGAGTCCAGCTCTTCCCAACCAGAACTCGCCCACCACTACAAAGCTAGCCGGCCTAGCCTCCCCCGCGGAGTGTTGGGAGCCGGCCGCTCAGCCCCCTCCGCAAGGCGCCGGAGGTCATCCGAGCCCAACCTCCTTTGCGGGCCGCAGAGGACACCAATGATCCAGCCACCTCCGCAAGGCAAGACAGACAACCGATTCAACAGTACCGAACACGTATCGGCCCACCTATGGGGAGATGGCGTTCGGCTCGTCAGGAGTTCCGCTTCGCTTCCACCTACAAGATCGCCCCGGCCTAGCAACAGATTGCGGAAGAACTTGTATGGTGGGGGTTACCACGAAGTTATGGACTATGGTGCCATTGACGGCCTCCCGAATCCAGGAGTACGGCGCAATTTGCAGGCGTGCAAGAGGACGACATCCTGGTTCAGAAAATGGCCGGTATGATGCAGAATCAATTCGGCCTCAAACCTAAAATGCAGGGACCAGCCTACACGCCTCCCTTCCCGGAATGGTATTACAGAGTGATCCTGCCGCCCAGGGTGAAGCCCCCCACAGAGTTTACCAAGTTTTCTGGGCAGGATGACATGAGCACAGTAGAGCACATTGCTCGTTATCTGATGCAGCTTGGGGAGGCCTCATCTGATGAGGCATTCAGGGTTAGGTATTTCCCCATGTCATTGACGGGATCGCGTTCCAGTGGTTTACTTCTTTGCCTCCCCAGTCAGTTGGCACGTGGAGGGAACTGGAGCAAAAATTCCACGCCCATTACTTTCGCCGGTACCACGGAAAAGAAGCTCATCAATCTCACCACTTTGAAGCGTAGGCACAAAGGAGACGCCTTTAGAGTTCCTCGAGAGGTTCGTGGAGATGAAAGGCATGTGTTTTTCGTTGAATGCGCTGAGCGATCGGCCGGCGGATATGGTCGTCGCAGGGATGCTATCGGCCACGGTGCGAGAGAAGTTGTTCGGGTATGGAGTTTGATAATCTAGGCCGGTTGTCTCAAAAGCCGTCATTGATGAGCAACCAGGCCTATGGGTTTAAGAAGGACACCAGAGTTCAACAAGCAACACGACATAGCCGATATCTACAATCACTTCCCGGAAAAGGCCGACCGATGGATGGAGGATTCCGACGACGATCGATGAGATAGCCGCGGCCGAGATCATGTGGGGGCAAGGAGTCGTTGACCATGAACCAGCGATGGATCGAACGGACCAAGGGCACATACGACTTTGACGTCACCAAAGCCGATAAGCCGTTTGAGTTCTTGGTGAAAGAAGGCCGAATCAAGCCGCCCGAGGGGCATTCCATGCTTCGGCCGATTGGGTTAAAGAAAAACGTTATTGTGGCTTCCATGACAGAATTCTCACTCTATCAACGCATCGCTGTGGTCTTCGGGATGAGGATCCGTAAGGCTATCCAGGAGGGGCACCTCAAATTTGACAGAGAAGATGAAGCCGGATGGCCATCCTTTTCCGCGTGAATATGATAAGCTTTTCTCGTTAACATGGTGACGGTTGAAGAAAAGGAAAGTTTAAGGTCTTGACGTCGTATAGAGCAAGACAGATGGAGCAAAGGATCCGGCGCGACAAGTTACACCGGAACAGTCCACAGGGAAGCCCCTCGTATCCTTAAAAGCCATGTCGAGGTTGGGGAGTCATCCAGGGCCAAACCTGTGGTCACTACGCGCATCCTCCTCAACAAGTGGCGTGTCCGCTAGGGAGAAAGAACGCTACCGGAAGCGGAGGTACGAGGAAGAGAGACGCGGTGCCCGAGGAAGAAGCATGCGAGAGAGAACTCGGAGCAAGACACGTGCGAACAAGAGCGTGCACATTGGGGGTGCACGTTCTTCGTGCACCGTCGGGAATGAAGGCACTCCGAAGCTTCCTACATTGAGAAACCCGCCCGAGTGCGGTGATAGATACTTTGAGTACATGCGGGGAGACCGCAATCGCCGATCCGTCCATGAAAGAATTGGAAGGATACATCCTAGTGAGGATCGGCTTCATAAAATAATTGAGATCATTGATCGGAAGAAGACGAAGACGAATACGTCCGGCAAGAGGGACAAGTGGTGCCCGGCCGGATTGAGAAAGAGCCGGAAAAGAAGGGTTCAACGCTTGAGGAACCGTGAATTGAGGCAAAGGGGATCCGTAAGAAACAAGTGTGGCGCCCAAAGGACAAGCCCGAAGGATCGGGTCGTTCGGCTTTGGCATGCATGGTATACTTCTTGCCGAATGAGTTTATGGCTCCCACTAATCAAAGTTGTGCGTGTGAGGAGACGTCCCCGGAAATTAACGATGATGATCGACTTGGGGGGTTGATGGCGTTACTCGTGTTGGCCAAAAGGCCACCTTTGACAAACCGGCCAAAAATCGACACATGAGGCCGTTGTACCGAAGGGATACATCAATGGCAAGCCATTGACTAAGATGTTCGTCGATGGTGGGGCCGCAAATAACATGATGCCATACACCACCTTTAGGAAGCTTGGCATGGGCCCTCGAGACTTGACACCGACAAGCATAATTCGAACGATTTTGCCGGAAATCCTTTCGATACCAAGGGATGCGTCCATGTGGATTTGATGATTGGGTCCAAGACATTGCTCACAACCTTCTTTGTCATCGAAGGTAAAGGAGCTTACTGACCCTGCACGCTTGGGCGGACCGGATTCACGCCAATTGCTGCATCCCATCTACCATGCATCGGAAGCCTCATTCAATGGGTAGATGACGATATTGAGGTGGTCCAAGCAGATGACTCCGTGAGCGTCGCAAATGTGGAACCAGCTTTCTGGGAATATCAGGGTATTGATTGTTTCTCAGGAAAAGACTGGGGAGAAGGTCCTGTTGAGCCTCGTCAGTGATCAACATCCGATTCAAGCAATGTCGCCTTATAGCAATTTTTAATGGAAAATCCCGTTGATGGAACCGATGGCAAGTTGGGGCGAGGATTCATGTCGGCCGACAAATTGGAGGAAGTTGACATTGGAAATGGTGATAAGCCGAGGCCGACGTTTATCGCCGCAAACTTGGAGTCGATTTCATGGAGGAATTGATTAAGCCGCTAAAGGAATATAAGGATTGCTTCGCTTGGAAATTATTCGGAGATGCCTCGATTTGGATCGTTCCATCGTCGAGCATCGCGTTGCCAATCAAATCTGGTTTTAAACCATATAAGCAACCTCCCGGAAAATCTACAAAGACGGAGTATTGGCCGATGTGAAGAAAGAAGTTGAAAGATTACTTGATGCAAACTTCATTCGGCCATGCGGATATGCGGAGTGGATCTCTAATATTGTCCCCGTCTACAAGAAGAATGGAAAGATGAGGGTTTGCATAGATTTCGGGATTTGAACAAAGCTACTCCTATGGATGGTTACCCCATGCCCGTCGTCGATTTGTTGGTTGATGCCGCCGCCGGGCACAAGGTCATCGGCTTCATGGATGGTAATGCATGGTACAACCTCGATTTTTATGGCAATAGAAGATATATCAAAGACAGCCTTCGCATGTCCCGGTCATATAGGACTATTTGAATGGATAGTCATGACATTTGGGTTGAAAAATGCCGTGTGACTTATCACGGGCCATGAACTACATCTTTCACGAGTTGATCGGCAAAATTGTTGAAATTTACATTGATGATGTCGTAATCAAGTCTTTGGATCATGATACACACTTGGAGGATGTGAAGAGAACTTTGGAATGCACCCGAAAGCATGGTTTAAAGATGAATCCAAACAAATGCGCTTTCGGAGTATCAACCGGAGAGTTCTTGGGATTCCCGGTACATGAAGGGGGGATTGAAGTTGGCAAGAAAAGCATGAAAGCTATTGATGAAGTCGTCCCTCCAACCAATCTTAAGGAGTTGCAATCACTGCTCGGCAAAATCAATTTTGTGAGGAGGTTCATTTCAAATCTGTCGCAAAAGGTTTTGCCTTTTTCTCCATTGCTGAAGCTTAAGAAGGATCAGAAGTTCATGTGGGGCGACGAACAACAAAAGGCTTTTGATGAGATCAAGCAATATATGAAGGAACCACCAGTACTGGTCCCTCCGCAGCTGGATAAGCCTTTCAAGTTGTACGTGGCGGACGATACCCAAACCATTGGATCGGCCCTTATTCAAGAATTCGAAGGAAAGGAGCGGGTAGTAGCGTACCTTAGCCGAAAATTACTCGATCCCGAGACCGAGGTATTCGCGCAGCAGAGAAGCCGTGCCTATGTGTGTACTACTCGTGTACAAAATTTCGGCACTACTTGTTGAATGCCGAATGCATTGTATACTCCAAGTTTGATGTAATAAAACATATGTTATCTATGCCAATTTTGAATGGCAGGATTGGCAAGTGGATCTTAGCCTTATCGCAGTTTGAATTGAAGTTCGAATCGGCAAAAGCTATAAATGGTCGATCATTGCCGATTTTATAACCGATCAATATCCACTTGAGGGCTTTCAACATAGACTTTGACTTGAGCACGTCCATACTTTAGTTAATGACTTAGGATCTTTCCATATAGCATAGGAATGCACACTTGGATCCATGAGTCACTCCATATTGCCAATCTTAACATGTTGATGACTTGCATTGCTTCCCTCGGTTAAGGTTTGGATATGATACTTGGAGACCCACTGATGCTAGAACTTCACCTTAGCAAAACACTAGATGGCGGCTTAGCTACGGCCCCAAAGATTGCTTAGTCCCTCACCCTAGACATCTCGGTTGATCTCTTCATCACTTATCCAATCCACTTCGAGTTCCACTTTGCTTCATACACAATTAACCTTCATTTGAAAACCCGCTTCAAATGCTTGATCTCGATTGACAACGAATGTGCAAGCTTCCAAATTAGAACCATAATGTGTACACTCATCCTTATGTTCTCTCGACCGTTGCCGCCCAGCTTGGGTGTGTCGTCGACAAAGCAACAGGAGTGCGTGCTATTTGGTCTAAGGTGATCGAGATAGGGTTGCAAGCCGACTTAGATCATTTTGCTCCATTTAGCCAACACAAACACACACCATTCAATTCATGCATCACAATCTAGCAATAGAGTCGCTTAATTATTACAACAAGGTTCAAACACACAAGAGCACTCACACAAATGTTCTCAAGTCCACTAAGATAAAGTTCTAAACTTATTACATGGCGCTCTCAATAGCCAACAAAGCACCTGGTCGACCAAAGGCAACACGGACAACACAGATTTAAAGTCTTTAATTCGAATCTTCTCCCCCTTTGTCATCAAGTATCCAAGAAGGGCCTCGTAGAAGAAGTAGATGTCCATCACTATCCCCGAGATCCGTCTCCCTAGTGAGAGCTCCCTCCTATTTGAGAGTTGTCAAAGATCCAAAGGCAAAGGAGAGTTTAGATAAATAGAATCCGAGATAGTGATTTGAGACGGATGAGCTATGGGAGCGTTGTTTTTACCATAGTAGTATGGACCGTAGCCAAAGATTTCGGCAAAGAAGTGAGCGCCCCAATCTTGTCCTTGCTCGGGAGGTGGAGGAGGTGGAGGTGCTTGCTCTTCGTCCATGTAGTGAGATGAACCTCGCTACATCTAGAGGAGGAGGTGCAAATGGTGGAGGTGGAGGAGGAGTCGATGATGAAGACCCTTGCCCTTGCTCAGACTCAAAGAACATGGGCCCATATTGGTTAAGCATGTCGGAGTTGGCCCATCCTCTCATCCTATCCTCAAAGGAGGGTATTTCAACCCGTAGAGACTCGAGGAGATGGTGAAGAGCGAGGCGGTTGAAACCCTTGAGCATTTTGCATTAACTTCATCGTGTCCCTCATTTGCTTGTTTGCCCTCTTAGACCTTTGTTTCTCCACTTGAATGTCATGCCGACTCTTACACATGCCAAATATGAAGTTGAGGAATTTTCTCAATGGAGAAGTGGACCTATGAGGCTTGTCGTGTTCCCAACCTCCCCACCGGCCGGACCGGTGCTCACCACCGGCCGACCGGATGGACAAACCGCGTCCCTCGTGTCCGTTGTGGCAGCCGTGTAGAGCCTTCCTCAAATATTTCTTCTTCACAACCAGGGGCTTGTTCAGCTCTAGGAGATGGAATCCTTGGATTCTTGCTAGGATTGAGCTTCAAAGGCTTATGTGTCACATTTTTCGGAAACTCGCCTTTGCAACCTTTTCAATCATATACATGATATAGGGACTATAACTCGCAAATCTTTTTGGGGTCCTCGGATAGATGCTTAATTTCTTGCCAAATGAAATCCCCAACACTAAACTCCGGAGCTCCCGCCTCAAAGCTACCATCATATTTTTCCGAAACTTTGTGATCTCGGAGGGGTTTCCATCTCTAGGTGTGATAGCCACCCTAAGGAGCCTATTGAGTGCGCATAGTAGGTGTAGAGATTCTTCACCCTCCCATAGTTTGCAAGCTCACCTCTCGAGTACATAAGGTGCAAGGCATTCTTGTCGAGCTCCCCTCATCATGGAGCTACCTTAAGTCCTTGTCTCCCGCCATGATCCCAAAGCACCTCAAGAACCTAGGGAAGGTGATGAAATACCTCGACCATTGGTCATCCAAGTCATAGCCCTCTCGCACCAATGTGTCCAAAGTGCACCGTGGCTTAAAACCGAGCTATTATCTCCTTGTTCCAATCCTGTTCGGAACCCCATAAGCATCTTGACCCCGTGATCACCGCCGCTTATGACTTCATTAAAAGCCATGTGCTCCCAATCCACATACCGTGCCTTATGAGTGATTTTGGGCTTTTTAATGATCACCGTAGCATAGTGATCCCGTTGAAACTTAGCCCATTACCTCGAATCGTATGCGGTCCTAGCCTCCTCATAACGGTTCTTATCCCTCAACTTCTCTGACCTTGGTCATGGCCGCCCCATGATACTTTACCGGCTCGTCGGGATAGATATAGGTGGGTGGCATGATCTTCAATCTAGCCTCGGTCATCATCATCCTTATCCATGGCATCCACATCCTCTTCTTCATCCTCATCCTCCTCATCCTCATCCTCAACCTCGTCGGAGTTATCATCATCGACTCGGCCTCCTCGGTACCTCCTCGCCTCAAACCGACCCCGAAAGGTCTCATCCTCAACATTGTCATCACTTCTAGTACCGTTGTCGCCTCCAAGGTCGGGGGCCTCGCACTCACTTGATCCGAACGGCGTCTCACCCTTTGCCGCCGACATTGGACCGTGCTACCCCCTTCCCTAAAGTCACCGGGGACGGTCCCTCTACGAGAATGCACCTCTTCTCTTCTATTCTTAGCACCCTCTTTTTCCTAACCATAGCCGACATCCCGAGTCACAAAAAGGATGAAAATAGAGTATAAGACTCTAGGAAAAAGATAGAATTGATATAAAAAAGATTCTTGAAAGTTCGAACAATTGGGTCGGCTCGGGCCACACCGGTCGACCGGGCCACCGAGAACGAGCCAATTGCTCCCACATTCAATCGTCAGGCAGCCTTTGAATCTAAGATTTGGTCTAGAAAAATACGAGACAACCTAATATATATATGTGTTGAAAAACATGAAGAAAACAAAATTTGGGATCGGACAAGTGCCACGGCCGGACCGTGGTGACGGCCACCGTCGACCGGGTGAAGGCCGACCGACCCCAAATCTTGGGTTCTCACAATGTGTCCAACGAAACCTTATGGATCTATAGGTATGTCTTCTAGGGGTTTACGAGGAGATGATATACCAAAGGAAATTCAAATCTTTGCACATAGTAAAGAGATCGGGCAAAACGATGATTTGAATACCTTTGGAGAGAACTTAAGAGGAATCCAAAGAACTCGAAGGGGGTAGTGAAGAGGGGCCTTGGGAGATCCATTTGCTTCCAATCTTGAGGTCTTTCCTTGGTTGAATCTTCAAATCTCCATGGGTTTTGAGAGAGGTGAAAGAAGGGAGAGGAGATGGTCTTCACGGTTTGGATGGGGTGAATTCGGTGAATAATGGAGGAAAGAGAAAGATGGGGGGGTAAAAAAGTAGATTTTTTTATCGTTGGCCCACAAGTTGAAGTCGGGCCCACCGGTCGGACGGTGACGGCCACCGGCCGGGACCGTGATGGCCCTTGATCGGGCGGTGAGCCCTTAACGGCTTTTTTTCCGAGCCGTGCTCGGTAGTTGAAGGACCGATACGGCGAACCGGGAGAGGGGGGGGGGAGTGAATGGGAGCCGATAAAATTTCTTCTCGAAGGAGATGGAAACTCCTACAAGATGAACACGGCTTCCAACACACGTCTCCGACTCACTACCCAAGTTGGCCAAGCCCACGTAGCCACCGGAGTGCCACCGGACCTAGGAACCAACACACACAACCTTCCGACCCGAGAACGCAAGCGGAATACCAAACCTCGAGTCTACGAGACCCACACCCGCCGACCGTGAGCACCACCGGTCCGACCGGTCCCCGCCGGTGAAACCGAGCAACTTTCACCAAGTGGCTTTACACCGGCGGACCGGGTGAGACACACGCCGGTCGGGACCGATCACACCGAAAGCCCCCAAGGCACCAAACGGGCCAACCGACCACCAACCGACCCAAACTCGAAACAGGCGCCTACACGGGACAACAACGAACACACCAAGATGTTCACCCGAGCAAAATCCCACAAGGGCTCGCACGGTCGGCATTGCCAAGAGCACCGGTCGACCGGTGTAGCCTCCGGGGCGCCTCGGGATGAACAAGACCCGCGGGTCAACACCCCCAAATCCAAATCTTGATCTCCCGAATCGCTCCACGGACTTGAACAAGACTTTAGGGATATTAGGAACACCTCATGAGGAGTCCATAGCCATGTTTAATCCCACCAAATCTCGTCCAAAAAGGGGGAATCGAAGAAATCCCGCCAAGAGCACTTCCAACCCTAGAACTCAAGAAACCCCAAAATTGAGCACCTTTACTCACGGATTTGGGAGGGGAATCACGCCCCAAAGAACCACGAAGGGTTCCCACAAATTTCCCCCATCAAATCCCCAAGAGAAAGGTCCCGAAAACAACCCAAAGAAATCACCGAGAGAGGGCTCCGAAAATCACCACCAAGAACAACCTGGGGAAAACACATCCAAACCTTGAGGGACCACGCCGAATCATCTATACATGAAACAAAGGTTCGTACAAGGTCTAGCAAGCCGCCCGATCATCCATCCCTCTCAACAAGATCTCTCCGTGAAGCTCTCTTGCTAGTCCTAAAGAAAACCTAAGGAAAATAGGTGGAAAATAGGAAAACTAATGAGCTAGGGTTCCAAGAGTTGGCTGCCATCCTCTCACCTCTTGGGTTATATGGAGGCAACCGAAAGTCTAAAATACCCTTCTCTAACAACTAGGGATACAAGCCCCTCAAGGGCGGATTTGGAAGTCTTCATGTCTTCACCATCGGACGGATGCCGGCGACCGCACCCCGCGTAGCCTCGACGCAAACCATGCGATCCCGACGCGTGTCCTCCGCTTCGAAGTCTCGGACCGCGTCGTCGCACTGGCCGGGCGGACCGTGCTCCTCACCGGTCGGACCGGTCCCCCACGGCCGACCCACCGGTCGACCGGCCTGCGGCGGCTCGGGGCAGCCTCCGTCTTCGGTTCTTCGGTCTTGGCTTTGTGGATCAACCAAGGAACCCGGTGGTTTTCGGTGAACCACCGGAAACCCCGCGAACTCGGTGTAGCCTCCGCCAATCTCCACTCATGACTCGGCTCCCACGTAGTCCCGGCTCGACCTTGGTTTTGAGGCTCAACCAAGAAACCGACCACGACTTCATCTTGCCGTTCATGCCACCATGCGGTGGCCACCGGTCCCTCGAACGAAGCCTACTTGTCTTCTCCACACCTAGAGGCCTCACCGGCGACGACCTTTCGCGCTTGTTCTTCACCCGCACCAACACCCGCCCAAGCCGCAACCCGCACCCGCAATACTTAGCCAAGAATTAGTCCACACAACGTTGTCAATCACTCATCACACAAGGAAGCGACCATCCACCGGTCCTCGAACCACACATGGTCCTCAATCTCCCCCTTGATGAGTGCATTGACAACACCCACACGAAAGAAACTAGAGAGAAAAGAAAAAGAAAAGAAACAAACAAAAAGAAACTCCAACAAGCGATCGAAAGCCAACCAAAGGCAAAGAGCCAGATCACTTGAAGAAGACAAGTCTCGGACCCCTTAGGCAAGGGCAACGGCTCGACACATCCGAGACAAAACAAAGCTGAAGCAAAGAGCGCAAACCACCGAATCAAAGCTCGAACAACCACAAGGAGCTCCCCCCGCACACATGCAAGCTCCCCCGAACCAATGCACCTCCCCCGGACGAATGCATGCAAGACACCACTTGAAACAGGGCAGCCGCAACAGAACAGCCACGACCGGTCGACCGGTCAACACCACCGGCCGACCGGTGTGCAACATGTGTACGGAACCAAAGACTCACACCGGTTAGACCGGTGACCCCGACCGGTCGACCGGTGCACAATGAGCCCGGAAATGGCTCGAAACCACCCGAAAACCTTCTAAACACGTCCGACAAGCTATTTCAAGCTCAAACTTCTCCCCCTTGTTGGCAATGCATGAATCAAGCCAAAAATGCAAAACTTTCAACCTAGAGCTTCTCAAATAGACAAAATTCAACAAAGAATGCTACACAAGTCCAAATGAGCAAGTTAGATACTCTACGGCTTCGTATCAATCTCAACTACATGATCACCAAGTTTCACAACCATTGGACGAAGCTAAGATAGATTGTGGTAATTTTGCGAAAAACTTGCCTCTCATGAGCAAAGTCCTAAACATGATCAAAACATATCAAAATGGCAAACCACACAAACTTCATGCTAGGACAGGCATTCTAATCATAAGACCATCACAAACACCCACAAGCACCTCATGTCATGTCAAAGCCACTGAGCCATGTGCCTACTTCTATGTATGAGACTTCTCATTGGTAGGCAATCTGCAACGGTTTAACACCCAAAGCAAATTAAATTCAGAACATATGACATGGGAGCACATTTTCCAAGCATTTTACATTTCATTTTCAGATTCATATTTGCTACATGAAATGTCTTTGCGACAAAAAGGAACTTATGCCCCTCCACAAGATAAAACAAGAGGGCTAAACATTCATGATGGCAAATGAGCCTTTGGCCCCATATGATCAATAAGCTAGCTATCCAACCACAAATTAAGCATAGCAAAGCCACAAAAACATGTCAAGAGCATGTAAAGGCATTTACACATGAGAGAGCATACATGTGACATTTTTCAAAAGCATAGCTATCAACCATGGATTATTCATCAAGATCATCAAGAGCTAAGCCAAACTAACCATAGCATACCAAACAAGCTCAAAAAGACATATATCTCATTCCATGGTGAACAATGTATATGAGAGAAGCTTTTCCTAACCAATGCATATGATACAAAATGCATGCAATCTAAGATACAAGGATGCCTATACATCATGTTACATATGCCATGCCGAATGCAAGAAATGCACAAAGGAAAGCTATACATATGCTACCACCGGCTCCTCGAGGGGAGGCAAAACGGGCTCGACACCACCGGCAAAAGAGAGCTCCCACACACCCAACTCAAGAAATCAAACACACACCAAGTTCCCCCCGCAAACGAGTGAAAGTTGCTTGATCTAGGGGTTTGGTGAAGATATCGGCTAGTTGGTCATGTGTGGGTACATGGATCAAAGCTATCTTTCCTTTCTCTACGTTGTCTCTCAGAAAATGGTACCTCACTTCTATGTGCTTGGTTTTGGAATGGAGCACTGGGTTCTTTGCAACACTTATGGCAAGGTGCTATCACATTGAAGTGGGACATGGGTATACTTCTCACCAAAGTCACTCATTGTGTAGGTGATCCAAAGGAGCCGAGAGCAACAACTAGCAGCGGCAACATACTCGGCCTCGGTCGTGGATTGAGCAACACTCGACCGCTTGCGGGAAGACCAAGACACCAAAGAGGAACCCAAAACCGGAAAGTCCCGGAAGTGGACTTCCAATCCAACCGACACCCGAAGCAAAATCCGCGTCCGAAAAGCCATGAAGCGCCAAAGAAGAGGACGCGGAGTACCAAAGGCCGAAGTCGGGAGTGTGACGCAAGTACCTCGAAAATTCGCTTCACCGCTTGCCGATGCGAAGTCCTCGGAGACACTTGAAAACGAGCGCACGGACACACCGAGAAGCGTATGTCCGGCCTCGTCGCCGTCAAGTAGAGGAGTGACCCGATCATGCTCGGTACTCCTTCCGGTCCACGTGTTCACCTTCCTCGTCCGCATCAAGAGTTGTAGTCGTACTCATCGGCGTCGTCATAGCCTTCGAGTCCTCCATCTTGAACTTCCGCACAATGTCCTTGGTGTACTTAGCTCGGTGCACAAATGTTCCTTCCTTCGATTGCTTGATCCGTAGCCCGAGGAAGAACCGCAACTCGCCCATCATGCTCATCTCAAACTCCCTGCTCATATCATCCGCAAACCTTGCAACAAGAGAGTTAGACGAGCCACCAAAGACAATATCATCCACGTACACCCGCACAATCGGGATATCTCCGCCCGCCCTCGGCAAAAACAAAGTCCGATCGACCTTCCCCATCTCAAAGCCTCTCTCAAACAAGAACCCCCTCAACCTCGCCATATCAAGCTCTAGGCGCCGCTTCAACCCATACGGCGCCTTCCTCAACTTGTACACCGGTGGGGGTACTTCTCACTCTCAAACCCCGGAGGCTACCTCACATACACTTATTCCTCCAACACACCATTCGAAAAGCACTCTTCCCATCCATTTTGTGCAACTTGAACCCTTTAGCCACGAGAAAAGGCTAGAAGAATCCTAATCGCCTCCAAATGAGCTACGGGAGCAAAGGTCTCCTCGTAGTCGATCCCCTCTTTCGCCCGAACCCTTGAGCAACAAGTATCGACTTGTTCCTCACAACCTCACCCTTCTCTCCCTCTTTATTTTTCCACACCCACTTTGTACCAATCGGCTTACACCCCGGGGGAGGGTCAACCAACTCCCACACCTGATTCCTCTCAAAGTTCTCCAACTCCTCATGCATCGAGTTAACCCAATTGTGATCAGATAGTGCGTGTCCAATGTCTTTGGGCTCAAAAGAAGCAACAAATGCAGCATGAGCGAAATGGGAATTGTTTCGAACCCTCGACCGTGTAGTGCGTTCATTCATGTCGCCGATGATCCTCGAAGCTGGGTGATCCACTTGAACTCGCCGGGGAGGTTCTCGCCTCGATGCTACCTCCCCCTCAACATCGCCTTCTCCTCGTTCTTGACTTGTCGTCGTAGGTGTAGCAGAGGGTCCATCCATCATCGTAGTCGAAGTAGTGGGTACATGTTCGGCGGGGGCACCGCACCGCCATCTTCATCATCACCATGTTCATGCTCCTCCTCCCGAAAAATCTCCTCACCAAGCTCATAATCACCGCACACTCAAAGACAAGCCGACTACGTGGCTCTGTCTCGTCGAAGGTTACCTCGCAAGTCTCCACGATTTGGTTAGTTTCAAGATTGAGCACACGATATGCTCTAGAATGAGATGCATAACCAAAGAAAATGTCATCGACGGACCTAGACTCAAACTTATCCAACTTCCGCCTTTCTTCATAATGAAACACTTGCAACCAAAGACATGGAAGTGACTCACCTTGGGTGTGCGACCATGCATCAACTCATAGCATGTCTTCTTCTTGTGCACTCGAGGTATATCCCGTTCGACACATAGCACGTGGTATTCACCGCCTCGGCCCAATACCTCCTCGGAGTCCTATGCTCATCAAGCATCGTCCGAGCCATCTCGCACAAGGTCCTATTCTTCTTTTCCACAACACCATTCGGGGAGGCGTATACGGACTCGAAAAGCGGTGCTCAAGACCCAAGTCATGGCAAAAGGTTTCAAAACGAGCGTTCCCGAATTCCGAGCCATTATCACTATGGATAGCTCGTATGGCATCTCCATGCCTCTCGTTCCTCAACCTCAAGACCGGATCTTGAACAAAACCAAACGTCTCCCCCTTATCCTCAAGAAAGAACACCCAAGCATACCGAGAATAGTCGTCCACCACAACAAGGACATACCACTTCCCACCCGCGAGATCGCACACGAGCCGGGCCAACAAGGTCCATATGGAGCAAGCTCGCATGGACGCTCAGTCATCACATCGGTGAGAGGCGGGTGAGAAGAGGCCACCATCTTGGCATGCCTACACGGAGCACAAACCAACTCTTTCTCAAGCCTCAACCGTGGCAATCCTCGGACCAAATTGAGTTTACTCAAGCGTGACAAAAGGTCAAAGCTCAAGTGACCCAACTTCCTATGCCACTTCCACAACTCACTCGAAGAACCAGCCAAGAAACAACGCTCCACACCCAAAGACTGAGAAAAATCAGCACGAAACACCTATCCCTCGGGAATGACCATACATACAAGGTCCCCTCGAGTGTCCAAAATCCGAGAACCACCTGGCCGAAACAACACCTCAAAGCCCTCATCCAACAACCGGGACACGGAAAGCAAAGCGTACCCGGCCGATTGAACAAGAGCAACACGCCTCGAGTGATCTTGTCACTCACTTTGATCTCACCTTCCGAAAGCACACGCCCACGCCCATTGTCCCCAAAGGTGACGTACCTCTTCGTCACCACCGGACGAGACTTGAGAACCACCCCCTGTCTCCGGTCATATGCCTCGAGCAACCGGAGTCAATCAACCAAATGTTCTTCAAGTCTTCCACCCGAAATTCAAAAATGAGCACGTGAGCGAACAAACGACTCGAAGACCGGGGTTAGTACCGAAAGAGTAAAACCGAGTCTTGCCGAGCCATTTGCTCGAAAGTGGGGTTAGCACCAACCAAAGCATCTCTCCTACCAAAGCTACCTCCATGAACACCACCACGGTAACCACCTTGAGGGAACCACCCCTCTCTCGCCCGGAGGAGGACTAAATCCACGCAAGAAAGCCGGTGGAACGTCCTTCCTCTCCAACTCAAAGCCACGACTCCTCCGATCCCCGTATTGAGCACGAGGAGGAGAACGCCTAGCAAGCCGACCACCCGCACCCTTTCCGGCCCAACCACCGAACCACGACCACCGAAACAACCCTCGCACCCGTACGAGCTCGAAACCCAAACGGTTGTCCGTCCAGGCCTGCACCGGTTTGACCGGTGCCCCACACCGTCCGACCGGTGTGACCGGGCGAAGCAGCACCACCTGCGCAACCTTCCGCTCTCCCCAAGCCCGAACCGTCCTCACACTCGCCTTGGCCCCGGGCATCTGCACACGAGGCTCAAGTACACCATCGGAAGGGTGGTACTTGTCCTTGTTAGCCCACTCCTTTGCCATTCTCTCCTCTCGCTTCCTCTTGAAGCAAAACTCCTCCTTATGGCCATCTCTCCCACAATAGCCACAATGGAACCTCACAAGCTTAGGCTTAGGCTTGGGATGTGGTCGCTCACTTGGTTTCTCTCCACTCAAACCCTCCACCGGTTTCTCACCACTAGCCTT
This sequence comes from Cenchrus americanus, assembly GCA_947561735.1. Taxonomy (NCBI): domain Eukaryota; kingdom Viridiplantae; phylum Streptophyta; class Magnoliopsida; order Poales; family Poaceae; genus Cenchrus; species Cenchrus americanus. Next base: position 82,330,695 of record OX387239.1, on the reverse strand, counting down.
CTCACTCTCCTTCCCAAAGAACATTTTCCCCCGAAGTGCTCACAAACTTGATAGGCTTTTGGAGATCATTTGCGGGTGTAGGAGACACGGGTGGAGGCCGGGGTTGTGTCTAGTCGGTTCCTAAGATGGTTAGGTTTTGGAGGGAAATCATTTTTGTGGTGGGTTTTTGGTGGCTCCGGATATTCTCTCCACTTCTCTCACCAACCTTGTTTGCCCCAAGCCCCTCACCATCTTGCCTCTTAAAGGCTTCGATCATCATCCTCAACCGAGGCTCATGACCGGACAACCAACCCATCAACTTCCTCAAGTCATCATTCTCATCCCGCAAACGATCAACATAATGTGCAAGCTCCAAATTTTTCAATGCATGCATTTCACGGGTAGAGCAAGATGTAGGCATGGGTTCCTTCAATTTAGCCTCGAGCGAACTAGTGTAAGCATGCATCTCATCAATCTTAGCATGCAAAACGGGGCAAGAAGTGCAAGCACCTAGCAAAGCGAGTCTAGACTTAAGCTCAACCACTTCAACCCTAAGCGCATCTAGTTCCTTACACTTGGAGGCATGCTTCTCCTTAAATAAAGCAAGATCGGCAAGGAATATGGAGCAATCAAGACAATCATTCTCATCCGAGACAACGGGGCTAGCCTTAAGCGAATCAATCTCAAGCTTGCTATCAAGCACCCGTGTCTCTAGCTCGGCCCACTCTAGTCCTAGCTTTCTCGAGTGAAGCCCTAAGCTCTTTCCTCATTTTCTTGGCCTCTCTAAGCATGTCATCACGGTTATCAAGCAAAGAGCCAAGCCTCTTATTCTCCTGGCGCAAGAAGGGAAGTTCATCACGCACCTCGTCGTCGGACTCGCAGTCCGAGTCGCTCCGTGTGCTCTTCTTGCCGCCGAGCTCGGCGCCATGGTGCGAAGCCATCTCTCGCGAGCGGCTCGGCTGATCGGGTTCTTGGACAACTTCTTGTTCTTGCAGCGATCTCTCTCGTCTTCACCGGCCGCTCGAGCTCGAGGTGGAGTACGCGGAACCGGAGTCAACATCGCTCGCTCCCACCATCGCTCGGGCCTTGCCTCGGCTCTCCTTCTTCCTCGATCGTCGCTCGTCCTTGTACTTGTTCTTGTGCTTGCTCTTGTGGTCGTGCCTCGAATGGTACTTGCCATCGTTCCTCGGCTTGTGCTTGTAGTTGTCCTTGCTCTCGGCCTTCTCCGGCGGTCGGCGACGAAGTGTCCCGCTTGCCGCACCGGAAGCAAGTCCTCGTGTTCCTCCTCATGTTCACGCGGTTCTCGTGCGGCCTCTCGAACCGCCTCGTCGGAGCGCCGGCTCGTCCACTCCAAGCTCGTCGAACTCTTCATCTGCCATAGACATCAAAGAGGAGAAAGAGAACATCCTGGTGGATGGGTTAGAGTTAGCCTTTCCTTTGGAACCACCAACGAGGGCAAGACTATGGGAATCAGTCGGTCCCTCGAGCTTGGCAGTCATGCCCCTATCCACCTCAGCCGACTTGAGCTTCGAGAACAGCTCGTTCACCGTCAGAGTGTCATACTTCTCTGACTCCACAATGGCCTCGAACTTTCTGCCCCAAATCGTACGATCCAAATAGTGTAAGAGCTTGACCGCTCTATCATAATCATCGTACGGGAGCACGTCCACATTGGCCCTCATGTTGTTCACAACCACCGTGAACCTGCGAAACAAGGCATCGATGGACTCACCGGGGAGATGCGTGAAGTTCTCGTACTCTCTCCGTGAGGTCGCATACATCCGTGCTCGAACTCCGGGCGTTCCCAACATGAGCCTCCTTCAACACCGCCCAAATCCTACAAGCCAAGTGCTCGGTGTGCACCCGATCGAACTCGGGCCGACACAAAGCACGAAACAAGTAGTCGACCGCCTTATTGTTGGCGTGGAAGCTATCCCTCGATCTCGGAGCGAGGAAATCAACCAACTGGACATAGCCTGTGTCCACCGTGACATCCCAAAGGATCTGACCCTTTCCGCGGAGAAAAGCACCCATCCGCTTGCTCCACATCTGGTAGTTCTTGCCATCGAAGTGTGGAGGACCCGAACCCCGTTCCTGGTACGCCATCCTTGGATCTTAGACTGGTTAGAGTCAATAAAGACCCGAACCGGCTCTGATACCACTTGAAGGACCGATACGGCGAACCAGAGAGGGGGGGAGTGAATGGGAGCCGATAAAAATTCTTCTCGAAGGAGATGGAAACTCCTACAAGATGAACACGGCTTCCAACACACGTCTCCGACTCACTACCCAAGTTGGCCAAGCCCACGTAGCCACTGGAGTGCCACTAGACCTAGGAACCAACACACACAACCTTCCGACCCGAGAACGCAGCGAGAACACCAAACCTCGAGTCTACGGACCCACACCGGTCGGGACCGTGAGCACCACCGTCGACCGGTCCCTGCGGTGAAACCGAGCAACTTTCACCAAGTGGCTTTACACCGGGCCGACCGGTGAGACACACCGGTCGACCGATCACATCCCGAAAGCCCCCAAGGCACCAAACAAAGCCAACCGACCAACCCAAACTCGAAACAGGCAGCTACACGGGACAACAACGAACACACCAAGACGTTCACCCGAGCAAAATCCCACAAGGGTTCGCACCGGTCCGACCGGTCAAGAGCACCGGTCAAACCGGTGTAGCCCGGGCGACTCGGGATGAACAAAGACTCGCGGGTCAACACCCCCAAATCCAAATCTTGATCTCCCGAATCGCTCCACGGACTTGAACAAGACTTTGGGGATATTAGGAACACCTCATGAGGAGTCCATAGCCATGTTTAATCCCACCAATGTAACACCCTAAAAAGTCCATCACTAAAATAATTTAGCAACAAAAAGGCAAGGTTTAAAAATTCCTTTAAGGATATAAATAAGTCATTAAACAAATTGGCTTTTAAAAATAATTAAACATCACTAAAATAATTTAGAAATAATAAGTGTTTGTGCATCATGATTTGAATGCATGGATTTTGTTTGATTGGAGTTTGAATGTTTGAAAAATGAATTTGAAAGAAATTTAAAAAAAAGGGGGCAAAACCTTTTCTCTCTCTCTCTCTCCCTTTCTTCTAACTCGACCCCCGCAAGTTTCCGGGCGGCGGTGCCTTTCTTTCTTTTTTTTTTTCTCTTGCGCCCGCAACGGCCCATTTGGCCCGGCCTCCGTCACCCCGCCGGCCCGGCCTCCGCCTCCCTCCCTTTTCTTTCGCCGCGGCCGCCGGGTGGGACCCGGCTGCCGTGCCCGTCTCCCACCTTCGCCCGGTCAACCGCGCCGGCCCCCGAGCGCCGCCGGCCGGGCACGGCCGCCTCCCCGCACCCCGCGCCTTCAAACCGCGCCATTAAGCCGCCTTGAAGCTCCCCCATCGCTCCCCCCTCTTCAATCGGCCGTTACCGCTCTTAAACCCCCTCCCCCCTTAACTCTCAATCAAGCCACGGCCGTTAATGGCGAGGCCGCCGGGAACCGCCTCCCGGTGCCCCCTCGGGCCTATATAAACACCCCCCGGGACACCCCCGCTCCTCCCCTTCGCTTCACACCGAGCTCCAGCGCCTCCCGTGCCCTAGACGGCTTGCGCCACCGCACCGAACCGTGCGCCGCCGCGCCATTGCCGTCGCCGGAGCCCGTCCGCCGTCGGTGAAGCCCACCGGACTCCCTCAATCGATTCTTCTTCGCACGTGTGAGCTAACCATCGCACCCGTAGGCCCTTGTGTACTCCGGGGCCGCGACTCGCCGCCGCCGCCCGTGACGACCGGCCGCCGGAGTTGAACCGCGCCGCCGCCGCCTTCTCCATCCAATTCACGCCCACCGCAGCTCCTACCCGCCGTAAGGACCCTATCCCCGCCCTCCTTTTCACTTGTGCCCGACCGTAGCGCCGCCGCCGCTGACCGGCCGCCGCCGTCCGCCCCCATGGACGCCGCGCCTCGGTTGCCGCCGTTCCACTCGTGTAAGCGCCCGGCTAGGTTGAGCCTTGTTCCCGCCTACGCGTAGATGCTCTTTCCGCTCAAATTCGTGGCCGGGAACCCCGGTTTTGGTCGACGCCGCGACCCACCGCCGTGCGCCGCAGCCGCGCCGCCGCCGCCGGCGCGGCGCCGCCCCCTCCGGCGCATGCGGGCGTGGGTGGCCGTTGGATCGGCCATCCACGGCTCTGATCCGATGGATCCCGCGGGTCAAACCGCGTGTAACGGTCAACCCAAGGGCAAATTGTTAAAGAGACCCCCAACTCTTTTATAATCGCAAGCCGGTCCTCCCACCTTTAAAGATCCTTACAAATCGGTCCCGAATTTTGTGTTTAAGCCCTCGTTTTTATTAAATCTTTGCTCAGAGGTCCAGAATAGCCTTTTTATTAGTTTAAACCTTCTGTTTTTAAATTTATTTATGTTTTAGCCCCTGTTTTCTTGCTGTTAGGCCCCTGTATAGTTTAGTTTATCGCAGATTAGTCCTTAAATCTTGTTTTTAGCATAACTTCTCCGTTATAGCTCCGTTTTTAGCGTTCTAGTAGTCCCTACGATCGTCTCAGCGAGCCCGTCGTTTTAGTAGCATGTTTTCAGTCTTTAGGATTGTTTGGTGATCTGTTTTATTTATTGTATGCTTTATGTGTGCATCATAGATATCGTGCTCGTTTCATCCGAGCCACCTCTCGGGGACGATCGGGAGCGCTTGTTCGAAGAAGAAGAAGTTTTTACCGTAGTTGAGGAAGGCAAGTGGTCTTCTCCCCCGCATGTTCTCTTCTCGTCCTATATAATTGCATTACAAATTAATGTTTACTTTATGTTATCATTGCATTAAATTGACGGGAAAACCTTTTTAAGGACCTACCTAGATCTTTACCCCGATCCTTGGCCTAGCCCCTTTTAAGTAAAGTTTTGGGTAGAAAACGCTAGCTCGCTTAACATGGGTTGGTTAAAAGGGGTCTTTTATGGAAAATGATACCCGGCTTATAGTTAATGTTTTGGGTAATACAAGAACACTTGAAATAATCGGAACATGGAGAACCACCCAAGAAAACATGCGCAACCACAGTGTTATATGGCTCTGACCTTAGCCGAATAATTAGGTGTGTGATCGTACTAGTGGCCCTTTTCCGAAGGGAGCGAGAGGGGGATCCGGGTTGCGGGGGTATAGCCCGGCCCTTTTGGGGTAGTAGCCTTTGCTAAGGTGCCGACCACTAGGGAGGGTTATGGTCCGCCCGATCCGTAACTATGCGGGTCGTTAGTCTTTTGCATGCCTTTGTAAAGGCTTCGTAGCGTCCCTATGCAATCACACCTCGGAAGTGTGGTATGGTGCTTGGCCGCATCGCATGGTTGGGTTTAAAGTTCTTCGGAGCTTTTATGCGAACCGTGGGTAAAGTGTGCAAACCTCTCGCAGAGTGTAAACCGATCGATCGGCCCGTGCTCACGGTCATGAGCGGCTTGGACCCTCACATGATTAATAAACTTAAAGACGAGATAAATCGTGGTTGGAGAAGCTCGTTGAGCTTGGGTTGTTTTGGTTCTTAAGTTTTTCTTAAGTGGGAAGGTACGAACTTACACTTAGTAATTAGGTGTTCTTCAATTAAAACTTGACCAACATTAAAATGCTAACCGCTGCAAAACCTTAGCCTATCCTTGATAGCCTTGCATTTTCCCCCACTTGCTGAGCTCCAACCATAAGTGTGCTCAGCCTTGCCTATCGCTGTTCAGAGGAAAACTTTGAAGGGGAGTTCTATGATGACTTCGATGAGCTGTGAGGCTTGCGGACCCCCAGTCAAGTGCCTGTGGGAGCGGAAGACGAGGACTCGACGAGTAGTTATCGTTTTCCGTTGTTAGAGACCTTCGAGTCTCCCCGCATGAGTGTAATAAGAGGTTAAACTTTGAGATACGTTTGTATACTGTTTATGGTATTTCACTCATTTTTGTCTATCATATGTGTGTGAACTGATCCTGGCGCACATATGAGATGCACTTGGTTCCTCTTCGGAAGTCGGGTGTGACAGAGTGGTATCGAGCGGTCGACCGTAGGAACGCAGCCTTAGCTAGAAATGGACGAAATTTAAGGATTCATGTTCTAGATCATTCCGTCATCCTTCAAAAGCACCTTATTTTCGCATAAAAAAAAATCTAATTTGTTCTTGTTCTTTTGTTGAAAATTTGCATCATTTTGATTTCCTCTATGCCGAGTTCGGTCTTTTCTTAACGATGGCCGGGTCTCGTCTTACCGCCCGCAAGAGCACCGGTGGTCGCCTTCCTTCGGACGAGTTGGCTCCACGCTATCCGGTAGTCCGGGAGGAGGCACGGTTGGAGGAGGCACAAGCGGAGAGGTTGGAGACTACCGTACGATTGCGCCGGGAGCGATTGAGCGAGGATATCAAAGACAAAGATCAAGAAAATGATGAAGAGGATCCAGAGGAAATAGTGTTTGAGGAGGATGGGACCGAGGAACATCCACAGCTATATGACGGAGTTTTTCTGAAGGTTAATGAAGATGGAGACATAATATTTCCACCAGAGGTAGAAGCTGAACCAGAACCAGATGTGGTAGGAGGAGAAGAGCTTGATCAGAATGCTGCAGGGAATGATCCAGATGACTCGGGATGATTCAAGTAGCGAAGAAGAAAGTTCCAGCGAAGAAGATGATGAGAGTGAGGAAGAAGAAGAGGAGGTGGACATAGAAGGATTAGAGGATGACAACGATCTTTGTGAGAAATGGAGAAGACAACAATGATAATCGAATGAGAACAACAACAACAACAATGAAAATGAAGACCGAGCAAGGTGATGAGCATAGGTATCACGGGGCCGAATATCATGAACACACATACATCGGCCCGGACGCTGCTCCGTTCGTGAGCTATTGGAGGAGTTGTTGCGGGGAGATAGAGTATGCAAGTGAGACCGTTGTACATCACCAAACACTATGTAGAGCCAGGGATAAGAGATTATTATACCACGAGAGGTCCATGTCGGGGTTGCCACCGCACAAGCGGGAAGATGGAGGACCCGTACTATTCACCCCCGCACAAAGACACTTTGCCTCGAAGCGTACTCGCTATCAACGATGCCGCAAGGAGAGCACTGTGGTCCATCAGTAACACGTTCCGCGATCGCTTAGAAGGCACGGACTTCCGATTCGTCCCCAGCAGAGTCAGTGGTACAGAGAACACCGTGATACCTATGGGGAACTTCCGAGATAGCCGTGTTGATATACTTGCGAGAGTGACAGCAGCATTGAACACAGACTTGGAGGGAGCGACAGCGGAGTTGGATAGGACACATCAGGAGCTACGAATGCACGGGCGAGGATAGCTCACCGAAAGCTCACCGGCGGGACAAGCAGCCACCGACGAAGCGAAGCATCTTGTCCTTCCCGTTCTCCTCCCCGCAAAAGGCTTCGATATGGCACTCCAGCAGCTATCACTAGTCTTCGTGGAATAGGGACTAGGATATCCACCCTCTTTTTGTTTTTCCGGTAGACGTTCTCGCGAGGACGATCGATTGTAATAAAGTTGTTGAGTGAACCATGTTTGATTTGGATCTTTGTTTGAGTGAGTTGTATTGTGGAGTGATGGCCACAAATGCAACAAGAAAAATCATGTTAAGATAATGGTTAGTTGGGGTTCAATTCCAAGTTGTCTTCTACCATACTTAACCAACCAAATCAATCGTACAAAATCTGTTCGCGCAGTCCCTTGACAGCACAGCAATGTTTTTATCATAACTCAAGCCACAGAACTCCGATTGACCTAAATCCAGTTGGGTTGGTTCACAAATTTTGTGGATCAACCTCTGTCCAAAATTCAGCATCAAAGGATTAATATACAGCGAGTTATAAACAGAACAATGGGGCTAACAGAATCTGTAAAAACATGCTAACACAGCTGCGGTATTCGAATTTTAACTCAAGTTGTGGATCTCCAAATGGGATAAAACCAGTGGGGTTAGTTTCAGAAGTGGGTTCTACACGGCCTGGCAAAAGTTTATAATTTTTGAAGAAGGATACCATGGGATACAACTGTTTTATCGGAATCAACCAAATCTGTCACAGAAAAAGAAAATCTTGCTGTTTCCTTAATTCAAACTCACTTCTTTACACAACAGTTCGATAATCTTATCCGAAATATCTTTCTCTAACAATCAGATGGTAAACACCAGGTCGGGGAGGAGGACAGACGTCCCACCGCTTGTTCGGGCACACATAGCCAACCAACAAAACCCGGTGCCACCTCCCCCGCTCAATCCCGCAATGGATCCCGCTACCCGGCAATTCTTCGCCGCCCGGATGCGTTGATTCGGAATCTCACCGCGCGGTGCGGAACATACAAGCCCAACGGAATCAGCCACGGGCACCACCCCCACCACCACCACCCGCTCCGAGAGATAAGCACAAGGAGTTTATGAGCCACCACCCTCCCACCTACTCTCACTCAACCGATCCGCTAGATGCCGACGATTGGTTGAAAACCATTACCAAGAAGTTGGAGAGGGCTCAATGTAATGACCGAGAAATGGTCCTTTATGCTTCGGACGCTTGGAAGGGCGGCATCGCATTGGTGGGATGCCTACACAGTCGCCCATCCTGCACCTAACACCATTACATGGCAACAGTTCCGAGATGCTTTTCGCGCTCACCACATCCCTGACGGGGTATTAAAGCTTAAGCAGAGAGAGTTCCTTGCTCTGAAACAGGGCAATATGTCTGTAAATGAATACCTTGACAAGTTCACTCGGCTTGTCTCGCTATGCTCCCGACGAGGTCAACACGGACCCAAAAAGGCGTGCAGCCGCTTCCTTGATGGGTTGATAGGACCACCGAACTACCGGCTCCGCAGCCATACCTTCCCGCATTTCGCCACTCGTTAAACAAGGCAATTGGCCTAGAGAACAAGCGCGAGAGAGCTTGGAGAGCGAAACGCAAGTTTCAATCCCGTGGTCATCCGGCGGCCATACTCGCCCACGCCTCGCCTACCATCGAATACACCATTCCGATCTGGAGGACATAGTGGTAAGCACCCACGGAATATGCGAGCTGCGGCGTTCATTCCAGCAGCCCTCAACGGTTCAATCCGCAAACCCCTCGCACACCAAACTTCCGGCAGAACCGTTCGGCTCCTACCCCGGGTGCACCGCAAGAAACACCACACCCGTGCAGCCCAACGGATGCTTCAAATGTGGCGAGTTGGGGCATTATGCTAATAATCGCTGCCTAAGCATGGAATGCAGACTCCCCAGAGGAGTAACATTCAGAAAGTGGGACAGTCATCAACTCCAGGACGCCCTGGAAATGCAGGTACTCCAGGCAACAAAGCGCAGCAAAATTATGTGCGCAGTAGGGTGCACAACATGACCGTGGAGCAGGCACAAGACGCTTCTGGGGTTGTGCTTGGTACGTTCCCTATCGACTCTGTACCGCTACAGTACTATTTGATTCGGGAGCTACGCATTCATTCATTACCGATCAGTTCGTAGCAAGGCATAATATGCCTGTGAGTCCGATGAAGAAACCGTTGCTTGTTAGTTCACTCCGGCGGTGATATGAAAGCCAGCCATCTGTGCCCACAAGTAAACCTTAAAATCATGGGGATAGACTTTCCATCTAATCTGGTAGTCCTCAAATCCTGGGGCATAGATGTAATCCTAGGGATGGATTGGTTAAGAAAGTATGATGGGGTTATCCAGTGCCGGGAGAAATCAGTTCACTTGACTAGCCCACAAGGGGACAGAATAGAATTTATCGCAACACCGTCACCTACCGGGAAGGAGTTAGTTAATTCAATGAAGGGAAAAGTGCTGGAGGATATTAAGGTGGTGAATGAGTATCCGGATGTATTTCCTGATGACCTGCCAGGTATGCCACCCGACCGAGACATTGAATTCAGTATCGAACTCTTACCTGGGTATCGCTCCTATATCCAAAAGACCGTATAGAATGGATGTCAAAGATTTGGCGGAATTAAAGAAACAAATAGAGGAATTGTTAAGTAAAGGGTTTATCCGTCCTAGTTCATCACCATGGGGAGCCCCCACACTCTTCGTAGATAAAAAGGATGGATCTAGGAGGATGTGTGTAGACTATCGATCTCTCAATGAGGTCACTATCAAAAATAAATATCCTTTACCCGGATAGAGGATCCGTTCGATCAAATGAGAGGAGCGAAAGTTTTCTCTAAGATAGATCCGCGATCCGGCTACCATCACCGAAGATCCGTATGGAGGACATTCCTAAAACGACTTTCACATCAAGATATGGTCTATACGAGTTCACGGTGATGTCCTTTGGATTGACCAACGCACCAAAGATACTTCATGTACCCGATGAATAAGGTTTTCATGGAATATCTTGATAGGTTTGTGGTAGTATTTATAGATGATATCTTAGTTTTCTCTCGGAATGAAGTGGAACATGAGGGACACTTGAGATCGGTATTGCGAAACTTCGAGAGCATCGGTTATACGCCAAGTTCGGCAAGTGTGATTTTTGGTTGAAAGAGGTCTCGTTTCTTGGGCACATTATCACGGACGGAGGAATTGTCGGAGACCCAAGTAAAGTTCGGGATGTGCTAAATTGGACTCCACCTAGAAATGTATCGGAGATCGGGGAGTTTCCTCGGTTTGGCAGGGTACTACCGACGGTTTATAGAAGGATTCTCGAGAATCGTAAAACCACTCACTTCTTTGTTGGAGAAAGGAAAGGAGTTTAAGTGGGATGATAAGTGTCAAGCTAGCTTTGAAGAATTAAAGAAGAAATTGACCACCGCACCAGTACTGATAATGCCTGATATACACAAAGGATTTGATGTGTATTGTGACGCGTCAAGGCAAGGACTAGGATGTGTTCTGATGCGGGAAGGAAAAGTGGTAGCATATGCTTCTAGACGAGCCTAAGGAAGCATGAACAAAACTACCCTACGCATGATGCGGAGTTAGCGACTATAGTGCACGCACTGAAGATTTGGAGACACTATATGATTGGAAACAAGTGTCAGATATTCACGGACCACAAAAGCTTGAAGTACATCTTCACCCAGAGAGATCTCAATCTCAGACAGCGTAGATGGTTAGAGCTGATTAAGGACTACGATTTGGACATACAGTATCATCCAGGAAAGGCCAATGTCGTGGCAGATGCCTTGAGCCGTAAGAGTCAAGCGAACATGTTAGTAGCCCGATTAATGCCCCAGGAACTGTGTTGGGAAATGGCACGACTCAATCTAGGGATAGCTGCATCGAGTGAAAGTATGACCTTAGAAATGGAGTCAACTCTTGAACAAGAGATTAGAAAAGGGCAATTGGATGATGAAAAGATTAAGGGATATAAGAAGTTGATTGAACAAGGCAAGGTTCCGGAATTCAGAGAGGATGAACGGGGAACCATATGGTTTAAGAACAGGATACGTGTACCGAGAAATCAAACATCTTCGTGAGTCCATATTGAAAGAAGAGCATGATTCGGCCCTCTCTATACATCCGAGGAAGTACCAAGATGTACCAAGACCTAAAGCGGAAATATTGGTGGTACGGTATGAAGAAAGATGTTGCGGCTCATGTAGCACTATGTGATATATGCCAAAGAGTAAAAGCAGAGCATCAAAGGCCGGCGGGGTTACGCAACCACTACAAGTACCGAATGGAAGTGGGAAGAGATTAGTATGGATTTTATAGTAGGATTACCACGTACAAGAGATGGATACGATTCAATATGGGTCATAGTGGACGGATTAACCAAAGTTGCACATTTCATACCGGTAAAGACCACATATTCGGGAACAAAGTTAGCGAGAATTATACATATCAAAGATAGTCCGTCCGCATGGGGTTCCAAAGAAGATAGTATCGACCGAGGCACTCGGTTCACGTCCCGATTCTCGCGAGAAGTTACATGAGTCTATGGATACGAAGTTAAATTTCAGCTCAAGATATCATCCACGGACGGATGGTCAAACGAAAGGACAAATCAAATCTTAGAGGATATGTTAAGGGCATGTGCCTTGAAACACGGTGGAAGTTGGGATAAAAGCTTGCCATATGCGGAGTTCGCATACAACAATAGTTATCGAGTAGTCTTAAGATGGCACCATTTGAAGCTCGTATGGAAGGAAGTGCGAACGCCATTGTTGTGGAACCGGACGGGGGAAAGTCAACTCTTTGGTCCGAAATAATAAAGGAGGCGGAGAAAGACAAGTGGAGATAATTCGGGAAAATCTCAAGATTGCTCAATCTAGACAAAAGAGTTATGCGAGACCCTAAGAGAAGAGAAGTGATATTTGAAGTCGGGGATTATGCATATCTGAGAGTGTCACCTATCCGAGGCCTTCGAAGGTTTAATATCAGAGGGAAGTTATCGCCTCGCTTTATCGGACCTTTTCAAATCTTGGAAAGACGTGGTGAAGTAGCTTATCGGTTGGAGTTACCGAACGTTTGGCGGGCGTCCATGATGTGTTCCACGTTTCTCAATTGAAAAAGTGTACGAGTGAGGTCAGAGTATAACATTTACCATTGGAAGAACTTGAGGTAAAGGATGACCTAACATACAAGGAACACCCGGTCAAAATCTTGGATACCTCCGAAAGGGCTACTCGCAGTAAGGTCATTAGGATGTGCAAAGTACAATGGAGTCACCATTCAGAGGATGAAGCTACCCGGGAAAGAGAGGACGAACTTAAGGAAGAATTCCCTCAATTTGTTCTCTAATCTTCCGAATCTCGGGACGAGATTCTCTTTAAGGGGGTAGGATTTGTAACACCCTAAAAATTCCATCACTAAAATAATTTAGCAACAAAAAGGCAAGGTTTAAAAATTTCTTTAAGGACATAAATAAGTCATTAAACAAATTGGCTTTTAAAAATAATTAAACATCACTAAAATAATTTAGAAATATTAAGTGTTTGTGCATCATGATTCGAATGCATGGATTTTGTTTGATTGGAGTTTGAATGTTTGAAAATTGAATTTGAAAGAAATTTAAAAAAAGGGGGGGCAAAACCTTTGCTCTCTCTCTCTCTCCCTTTCTTCTAACTCAGCCCGCAAGTTTCCAGGCCGGTAGGCCTTTCTTTCTTTTTTTTCTCTTGCGCCCGCAACGGCCCATTTGGCCCAGCTCCGTCACCCCGCCGGCCCCGCTCCGCCTCCCTCCCTCTTCTTTCGCTGCGGCCGCTGACGGGTGGGACCCGGCGTCGAGGCCCGTCTCCCACCTTCGGCCCGGGTCAACCGCGCCGCCCCCGAGCGCCGCCGGCCGTTGCACCGGCCGCCTCCCCGCACCCCGCGCCTTCAAACCGCGCCATTAAGCCGCCTTGAAGCTCCCCCATCACTCCCCCCCTCTTCAATCGGCCGTTACCGCTCTTAAACCCCCCTCCCCCCCTTAACTCCCAATCAAGCCGCGGCCGTTAATGGCAAGGCCGCCGGGGAACCGCCTCCCGGTGCCCCCTCGGGCCTATATAAACACCCCCCCAGGACACCCCGCTCCTCCCCTTCGCTTCACACCGAGCTCCCGGCGCCTCCCGTGCCCTAGACGCTTGCGCCACCGCACCGAACCGTGCGCCGCCGCGCCATTGTCGTCGCCCGAGCCCGTCCGCCGTCGGTGAAGCCCCCCCCGGACTCCCTCAATCGATTCTTCTTCGCACGTGTGAGCTAACCATCGCACCCGCAGCCCCTCGTGTACTCCGGTCGCAGCTCGCCGCCGTCGCCCGTGACGACCGGCCGCCGGAGTTGAACTGCGCCGCCGCCGCCTTCTCCATCCAATTCACGCCCACCAGAGCTCCTACCCGCCGTAAGGACCCTATCCCCGCCCTCCTTTTCACTTGTGCCCGACCGTAGCGCCGCCGCCGCTTGACCGGCCGCCGCCGTCCGCCCCCATGGACGCCGCGCCTCGGTTGCCGGCCGTTCCACTCGTGTAAGCGCCCGGCTAGGTTAGCCTTGTTCCCGGCTACGCGTAGATGCTCTTTCCGCTCAAATTCGTGGCCGGGAACCCGGTTTTGGTCGACACCGGCGACCCACCGCCGTGCGCCGCGCGCGCGCCGCCGCCGCCGGCGCGGGCGCCGCCCCCTCGGCGCATGCGGGCGTGGGTGGCCGTTGGATCGGCCATCCACGGCTCCGATCCGATGGATCCCGCGGGTCAAACCGCGTGTAACGGTCAACCCGAGGGCAAATTGTTAAAGAGACCCCAACTCTTTTATAATTGCAAGCCGGTCCTTCCACCTTTAAAGATCCTTGCAAATCGATCCCGAATTTTGTGTTTAAGCCCTCGTTTTTATTAGATCTTTGCTCGAGAGGTCCGGAATAGCCTTTTATTAGTTTAAACCTTCTGTTTTTAAATTTATTTATGTTTTAGCCCCTGTTTTCTTGCTGTTAGGCCCCCGTATAGTTTAGTTTATCGCGATTAGTCCTTAAATCTTGTTTTTAGCATAACTTCTCCGTTATAGCTCCGATTTTAGCGTTCTAGTAGTCCTTACGATCATCTCGGCGAGCCCGTCGTTTTAGTAGCATGTTTTCAGTCTTTAGGATTGTTTGGTGATCTATTTTATTTATTGTATGCTTTATGTGTGCATCGTAGATATCGTGCTCGTTTCATCCGAGCCACCTCTCGGGGACGATCGGGAGCGGTTGTTCGAAGAAGAAGAAGTTTTTACCGTAGTTGAGGAAGGCAAGTGGTCTTCTCCCCCCTGCATGTTCTCTTTCTGTCCTATATAATTGCATTACAAATTAATGTTTACTTTATGTTATCATTGCATTAAATTGACGGGAAAACCTTTTTAAGGACCTACCTAGATCTTTTACCCTGATCCTTGACCTAGCCCCTTTTAAGTAAAGTTTTGGGTAGAAAACGCTAGCTGCTTAACATGGGTTGGTTAAAAGGGGTCTTTTATGGAAAATGATACCTGGCTTATAGTTAATGTTTTGGGTAATACAAGAACACTTGAATTAATCGGAACATGGAGAACCACCCAAGAAAACATGCGCAACCACAGTGTTACATGGCTCGACCTTAGCCGAATAATTAGGTGTGTGATCGTACTAGTGGCCCTTTTCCGAAGGGGAGCGAGAGGGGGGATCGGGTTGCGGGGGGTATAGCCCGGTCCTTTTGGGGTAGCAGCCTTTGCTAAGGTGCTGACCACTAGGGAGGGTTATGGTCCGCCCTGATCCGTAACTATGCAGGTCGTTAGTCTTTTGCATGCCTTTGTAAAGGCTTCATGGCGTCGCTATGCAATCACACCTCAGAAGTGTGGTATGGTGCTTGGCCAGCATTGCATGGTTGAGTTTAAAGTTCTTAAGAGCTTTTAAGATAGCTGTGGCTAAAGTGTGCAAACCTGCAGAGTGTAAAACTGATCGATCAGCCGTGCTCATGGTCATGAGCGGCTTGGACCCTCACATGATTAATAAACTTAAAGACGAGATAAATCGTGGTTGGAGAAGCTCGTTGAGCTTGGGTTGTTTTGGTTCTTAAGTTTTTCTTAAGTGGGAAGGTACGAACTTACACTTAGTAATTAGGTGTTCTTTAATTAAAACTTGACCAACATTAAAATGCTAACCGCTCGCAAAACCTTAGCCTATCCTTGATAGCCTTGCATTTTCCCCCACTTGCCGAGCTCCAACCATAAGTGTGCTCGGCCTTGTCTATCGCTGTTCAGAGGAAAACTTTGGAGGGGAGTTATATGATGACTTCGATGAGTCGTGAGGCTTGCGGACCCCCGATCAAGTGCACGTGGGAGCGGAAGACGAGGACTCGACGAGTAGTTATCGTTTTCCGTTGTTAGAGACCTTCGAGTCTCCCCGCATGAGTGTAATAAGAGGTTAAACTTTGAGATACGTTTGTATACCGTTTATGGTATTTCACTCATTTTTGGCTATCATATGTGTGTGAACCGATCCCGGCGCACATATGAGATGCACTTGGTTCCTCTTCGGAAATCGGGGTGTGACAACCAAATCTCGTCCAAAAAGGAGGAATCGAAGAAATCCCGCCAAGAGCACTTCCAACCCTAGAACTCAAGAAACCCCAAAATCGAGCACCTTTACTCACGGATTTGAGAGGGGAATCACGGCCCAAAGAACCACGAAGGGTTCCCACAAATTTTCCCCATCAAATCCCCAAGAGAAAGGTCCCGAAAACAACCCAAAGAAATCACCGAGAGAGGGCTCCGAAAATCACCACCAAGAACAACGGGGAAAACACATCCAAACCTTGAGAAACCACGCCGAATCATCTATACATGAAACAAAGGTTCGTACAAGGTCTAGCAAGCCGCCCGATCATCCATCCCTCTCAACAAGATCTCTCCGTGAAGCTCTCTTGCTAGTCCTAAAGAAAACCTAAGGAAAATAGGTGGAAAATAGGAAAACTAATGAGCTAGGGTTCCAAGAGTTGGCTGCCATCCTCTCACCTCTTGGGTTATATGGAGGCAACCAAAAGTCTAAAATTCCCTTCTCTAACAACTAGGGATACAAGCCCCTCAAGGGCGGATTTGGAAGTCTTCATGTCTTCACCATCGGACGGATGCCGGCGACCGCACCCTGCGTAGCCTCGACGCAAACCATGCGATCCCGACGCGTGTCCTCCGCTTCGAAGTCTCGGACCGCGTCGTCGCACACCGGTCGGACCGGTCCCCACCGGTCGAGGCCGGTCGGACCCATTGGTCGAGCCGTGCGCGGCCGCTGCGGCAAGACCGTCTTCGGTTCTTCGGTCTTGGCTTTGTGGATCAACCAAGGAACCCGGTGGTTTTACGGTGAACCACGGAAACCCCGCGAACTCGGTGTAGCCTCCGCCAATCTCCACTCATGACTCGGCTCCCACGTAGTCCCGGCTCGACCTTGGTTTTGAGGCTCAACCAAGAAACCGTCCACGACTTCATCTTCTTGTTCATGCCACCATGCGGCCCGCACTTGACCCCCGCTGGCCACCGGGTCCCTCGAACGAAGCCTACTTGTCTTCTCCACACATGGAGGCCTCACCGGCGACGACCTTTCGCGCTTGTTCTTCACCCGCACCAACACCGGTCAAGCCGTAACCTCGCACCCGCAATACTTAGCCAAGAATTAGTCCACACAACGTTGTCAATCACTCATCACACAAGGAAGCGACCATCCTCCGGTCCTCGAACCACACATGGTCCTCGGTAGTACCGATGATTTTGATAATTTCAACGGAGAAACCATATCGGTAGAACCGAGCTAGCCTCGAAGTTCCGATCCTTCATTCCAATTTTGAGTAACTGCATTCCGAAAACTTCTTCTCGGTATTTTATAAGACACTTGGCGTCCATTTAGATCTCGAAGAAAGATTATGTGACTTCAAGGGTACCACCAATCCGACCGGTGGTATGCACCGGTCGGACCGGTGCCCCCCGAGAAAATGATAGACAAAATGAGAGATTATCGGCTCAACAATTTTCAAATGTTTTGGATAGGAGACGAGAGAGATGATATTGATCCAAAATTCATCAATTCTTGAAAGAATGGAGGATAATCCAATTTATTTGATAATTCTTGATCCTTCCAAGAGAGAGAGAGATAAATAAAGATGAATTTATGGACTTGAGAAAATCTTCTTAATTGTGACTAGCCATCAATCAAGCAAAAGAAACTATAGTTGCAATGAAGTTGATTGGGTCACAAAGACCAAGAATCAAATATTTTTCAAAATGAGCACACTTCCTACACATACTAGTTGATTTTTCGAAAAGTCTATCCTATGTCACAAAGTGCATGCATCCACTTCAAATGATTGGCTTATCAAGCATATTTGGCTCATACCTTCATCCTCGAGACACAAATACGAGTGAAAGAAAAGGTATCAAACAAATATCTAGAGAGGTGCACAAGAATTTACTTGAAGCGAGTCTAGATCTCGGGCTAAACCTTGTTTTGTTTTTGTGAACTCGACCTTCCTTTCTTTGACCCAAAACCGCGCCTACGGCGTAGTCACTTGTGTCACACATGATCTCGAAAGGTTCGCTCCAATCCGGAGGTTGAATGATGGGAGCACTCACTAATGCACTTTTCAAGGTTCGGAATGCCGCTAGGCACTTCTCATCAAAGTCAAAAGCCACATCCTTTTGATGGAGATGCGTTAAAGGCTTAGTGATCTTTGAGAAGTCCTTAATAAATCTTCTATAAAATCCGGCATGGCCTAGAAAGCTCCTTAAGGACTTAACATCCGTAGGAGGTGGGAGTTGCTCAACCGTCTCTACCTTAGCCTTGTCCACTTCAATTCCTCTCTCGGATATAACATGTCCGAGCACTATGCCTTGCCTAACCATGAAGTGGCACTTTTCCCAATTTAACACCAAATCTACCTCCGCACACCTCGTAAGGACCTTTTCCAAGTTTGCCAAGCAATCCATGAACGTCTTCCCGTAAACGGAAAAATCATCCATAAACACTTCAACAATTTCTTCGATGAATTCCGAAAATACGGCCATCATGCAACATTGAAAAGAGGCCGGAGCGTTGCATAGGCCGAAGGTCGGATCAAATTTTATCTTATTGTCTAGATCTCAAGCAAATCGAGTGTTCGAGTTTTTCAAGGTCAATGCGCCCGAACACATTGGGTTTGCGAAGCACCGCGAAGCGGCCCGAAAGGAAAGCCGCTCGCACTCGCCACCGCCGAAGTAGACGCGGGTGAGACGGCCACCTCACCGCGTGCCGCTCCAAAGAGAGCCGGCAAGAAAACTACCCCCTACCGGAAGAAGCGTGGCGGGCGGCCGACGGACTCACCCCCCGGCGGCCAAGAGAACCCGAATTGTGGACATCGAGACCGGTGTCGTCGAGGACGTGATTCTTTGTCGTGCCGCCGCGCTCGGCCGCACCTTCGGCCGAGGCCGACGAAGAGGCCGGTGGGCCTTCGCTCATGCCCTTCGGCCGAAGGAGAAAGACAAGTGATGATGACGGCGAGGTGTGCATCGTGTCTTCTCGTTGGTGAAGCCCCCGCGGTCACGGCCCCGCCGCCTTCGGTCCCGACGCCCCCAAGACGAAGGCAAGTCCGGCTCCGCTTCTACTAGCTCATCCGGCTCATCGTCCGAGAGCACCGAGCAATCCGCTTCCCCCTCGGCCACGAGCGCCGAAAAAGATGACTTTGTTGCCGGCCGCGGAGGAAGACGAAGAGGAAGAGGGAGAGCTCGATAGTAGCAACTACCGGGTGACACCGGAGGAGCCCCAAGCCGCCGTTGTTCGTCTTCGGGGTCCCCGCCGAAGCCAAGCTAATTGGTGGAAAACAAATCCGCTTCCCCGGGGCTAACGAGCGGCGGCCACAAACGCAAATTCCTAAAAGAGGCGGGGTTGAGCTTCGCTGTTCCCCACGAGGAGGAGTACTTCGAGAAGCTCAACTCCGCCGATTTGACCATTGCTCGTGGGGATCCGTCCCCGAAAGCCTTCATCATGTCCGGTGCCTCGCCCGAAGGCCGGGAGCGAGAAGAGCAAAGATGCGAAAGAGCTATCAACCGCCGCAACTACCTCCTTTGCGAGTCGGGTGGCGGAACTTGGAGGGCGGGCGGCCGGCCGAGCGAGAGCGCAACCGACACCGTTGCGAGCGAAGGAGGACGCGGCGATAACCTCCAAAGCTACCCACGGAAGCGTTGCGCCTTGACGTGGAGACCCTTGCCAGCACCAAAGAGGATCTGCACGCTCAGCTCCGCGACAGGGACGCCAAATTGGCCGAAGCACAGAAGGAGACGAGCCAGCTGAGCGACGTGCGGAGTGGTACCTAGCGAGCATATTCGAAGCACGGAGACCCTTCGCTCGGAGGTCTTGGAGCTCCGGGGCAATGCAATCTTGATGCCCCGCCGACCGCGTTCCCCCGATGCACTTTGTCGGAGTGTTCTATGAATGGGTGAGCGCTTGCTTCGACCTCATCACTATGAACACGAAGATCTTCGGAGAGCTCAAGGCTGCGGTGGGGGTTCGCACACCGGCGTATTCTTTATGCTCTCCGATCCCGGCGGACCACCCCTCATCGGAGAAAACGGTCGGCAAAAGTGACCTGCGGCGGTTGACGAAGGACAACTACGAGTGGCCCACCGATGCGGAACTCGACGTGGCGCAACTCCTCGTGCTCGCCAACAACCTTGCCAAGAACATCATGAACACCTTCTTCGCCAAGCGCGGGTCTCGTCTCACTTTGGACGAGTCGGTCCGCTTGAGCGCTCGTGTCCGCCAAAACACCTTTTATTTCGGTCATAACGCTCTGTTTCGCCGTCGCCCCCCGACGTTGCAAACATGTTGTATTTGGTGCCGTACGGATAGGGCCTCGGCTTCAAGCGCGTGTTGCTTTGCGTGCTCGCGGTCACGACACGGTGGCGTGCTTCCCCAACCCCGAGTTCATGAGGGAGGGCGACTAGATGTCCATGCCGGGGTTCCCCTCATCACCGCCGGAAACCCGAAGCCGCCGGATGCGTGGCGGGCGACGAGGCCGGCGCACCGGCGACGACGCTTGCTCTACCGAAGAGTCAACGAGGCTAGGAACCAACCGCGTGCGCGACGACGAGAGGAGCGGAGGCTACGGACGAAGCGGAGTGCGTCGAAGCGCCCGAGGAAACCATCGTGCGCGCCCCCACCTCCCCCGGAGCCGCCGCCGCTCCCGAAAGGGATGTCGCCCCCTCACCAGATGAGGTCGTCCCCGCCACTATCGGTGCTTTGAAGAAAACACCGAAGGTGACGCATCAGAGATGGCGCATGTCACTGAGCTCGAAGCTACACTACTCGCCGCCGGCTCTCCGGGCGCGAGGGCCCCCGAGCCCGCAACCACCGAGCCGGCCCGAAACTCCGGTCGTCACTACCGAAGCCGAGGGCCGAAGAGCACCGGACTTAGCTTTTGTAAACGAGATGATACTTTTCCCTGTTGGTGCCGTGGTTGTATTAAACACTAATATAAGGTGCCTCTGTGCGGGTCCCTTCGGTGGCGCCTACGCGAGAGCCGAAGGTGCGAGCGACCCGCCCTTGCCCTTAAACTCTTTTTCCGTCACCCCAATGTGTGGACCAAATTTAGCATCCGCCACCCGGGCATGTCGTATTCGGAATTCCGTTACACCGAGCAAAATGCTACCATCTCCGCAACGAGGCCGCTAAGCGCTTCTTTGCAAAGTTTTTGAAGGACCCTGTACACCGAGAAGCCATCCTTAGAGAGAGAGCCGTCCGTCGGGCGGCCAAGCGAAAGTTGATAGACCCCTTCGTAGCGAAGGGGTCGCTCCGAAACCAGAGCCAGTCGAGGAGGGTGTCCTCGGGCCACCCGAATATGTGTATTTAATTCCGATGCTTCGTTGAATGGCCCCGCGGTTACGAAGACCGAGCCGGTGTGAGCACCCGTGCACTGACTATGACCCTGTCTTCGGCGCAGGACGCATGCCCACCGACGGCGAGCTTCGGCAGATGGCTCTGGACATAATAGACATGGCGTTTCTTCGCTTGATCGACGAGATCTGTGAAGAAGTGTTGAACGAGGATTGATCACTTGGAAAACGTCGACCCGTCGTGGCGTCGCGTCACGCCAAGTGGTGCCGTGAAGACTTGAAGTGACCTACTTCGGAACTCCCCCCCCCCGGAAGTGTTCTCGGCATGCTGGGGCGACGCGACCCCAATCAATTTGTATAGTGTGTGCAGATGACGAAATATGTTGTAATTTGCATTGCTGTGTTGAATCGTACTCTTGGATTGTTGTACTGAAAAACATTGTATATTCGGAGTATGATAATAAAAATGAAGGTGGCTGCAACCATCGCTTGTCTCTTTATCTTCGATCGCACCGGGACCGTCACACTGCCCCAGGTGTGCTTTTACTCAGGCCAAATCGGGGCCCTGCGCCGCATCAAGCGGACTTTACCTTCGGTCATATCGTGACCGTCGCACCGCGTTAGGCGTGCTTTCACTCAGGCCAAATCGGGGCCTCTGCGCCGCATCAAGCGGGCTTTATCTTCGGTCAAATCGTGACCGTCGCACCGCGCCAGGCGTGCTTTCACTCAGGCCAAATCGGGGCCTCTGCGCCGCATCAAGTGGGATTTATCTTCGGTCATATCGTGACCGTCGCACCGCGCCAGGCGTGCTTTCACTCTGGCCAAATCGGGGCCTCTGCGCTGCATCAAGCGGGCTTTCTCTTCGGTCACGACGATAAGTGACTGGCGCGGCCCGTGCGCACTCTATGCGGCCCGTGCCCGTGCCGTCACTTACCCCGCCGAAAGCCACGTCGAAGACTATGCCCCCTATGGAAAGCATAGGGGTAGCATAGCTTCGTCGAAGTCGCTAAAGCGTACTCAAAAAGGAAAACTTGGACGCAAAGTGCTGGGGGAAAGCTGACTTATATTACATGCCAGAAAACAAAGTACATGGGTTCGCCTCGTTAAAAACCTCACACTTCGCAGGTCCAGAGGGGAACCGCGAAGCCTCCCCCATGAGGAAAAGAGTATGTCTCCCCTACTTAATGTACATATATTAAAAACTTCTCAACACAACAAAAGAAAACTCTAAAACGAAAACAATAACGGCTGCCGCTCCTCGGTGGACTCAGACGAAGTACTTCTAGAGCATGTCCACGTTCCACGTGTAGGCTCTTCTTCGCCAGTCAATCGACGCAACTTGAAAGCTGCTTCGTTCGATGTTGCAGTTGCTATAAATGGGCCTTCCCACTTCTCGTGCATCTTGCCCTTCAGCCTTCCCTTCGGTATCTTACGCAGCACAAGATCGCCCGACCGTATGAGCTTCGGTCTGATCTTTTTGTTTTTCCACCTTCTGGTTTCTTCCTGGTAAGATGACAGGTTCGTTGCTGCCTGTAGGTGAACCTACTCGATGTTCTGGACCGAAGCCTTGAGGTCCTCGTCGCTGGAAGGGATGTCCCTCAAGGTTCCCAAACACAGTTCTTCGGGCAACATGGCCTCCTCACCGTACAACAACTTGAACGGCGAAAACTGCGTGGTTCTGGACGTAGTGGTACTATGGGACCAAATCACCCTCGGCAGCTCTTCGGCCCACTTGCTTTTGGGCAGGACGGTGATGTTCCTTTTTATGCCGGCGAAGATTACCCCATTCACCCGTTCCACCGCCCCATTGGACTACGGGTGGTAGACCGAAGCGAAGCATAATTTGGTGCCCAGGTAGGTACAGAAATCCTTGAAGTCAACGCTATCAAACTGCTTGCCGTTGTCCACGGTGACCTCGTATGGTACGCCGAAGCGGCACGCGATGTTGTGCCAAAAGAACTTCTGAATTGTGGCCGAAGTAATGCTCAACAGCGGCTTTGCTTCTACCCATTTGGAAAAATACTCCACTGCTACCACAGCATGGGTGTAGTTTCCGGGTGCTGTCGGTAGTGGACCGACGATGTCTATACCCCACCGGGCGAAGGGCCACACTGGCGGTATCAGCTGTATTTCGTTAGACGCAAACTTGCTGTAGGGCGCATGGTGCCGACATTCGGGCACGCGGCGCACGATGTCGTGTGCATCTGCTACTGCTGAAGGCTAGTAGAAACCTTGACGAAAAGCCTTCTGCACTAAGGCTCTCGTGCCAAGGTGGTGGGAACACATGCCACTGTGGATCTCGTGGAGTAGTTGCTTGCCCTCGGTCACTGATATGCACTTCAACAATGGGGCACACACCCCTTTTCGGTACAAATTACCATCGATGATGTGGTAATTTCTCGCCCTGATGGCCACTCTCTTGTCGACAACGCCATCTTCGGCCTCATAATAGCCCCTGACCGCCGTTACTATTGGGGCGCGCCAATCTTCACTCTGTATGGCATTCACAAACTTGGGAGGTGTTGCTTTGTCAGCAGCAGATCTGACGGTTGTTGTTTCGTAAAACACATCCGGGGGCAAAGGTTCGAGCAGAGTGGTTGCCTTTGCTATGGCATCGGCTTCCTTGTTATAGTGCCTGGGAAAACTTCGTACCGTGATGCCAATGAAAAACTTCTCCATGCTTCGTACGGCCTGCAGATACTTCATCATGTCTGGCTTCTTTGCCTTGTAAGTTTTCCCGATGTGGCCGGCTACGAGTTCGAAGTCCGTCAAGATGACGAGCCTCCTTGCTCCCACCACACTTGCCTTCCGAAGCGCGAGCAGTAAACCTTCGTATTCCGCCACGTTATTTGTGCAGTTGTCACAATTCAACCGCAACGCGTAACGAAGCTTGATACCAGAGGGGGACTTGAGGACTACCGCTGCCGCTGAACCCAGATGACAATATGCACTGTCGCATTGAACCTCCCAAACTGGCTCCGAGACTATAGGGTCCCCCTTCGGGACCGAAGGCGTCCAATCGACAACAAAATCGGCGAGGACCTCAGATTTTATTGCGCTGCGAGCAACGAAGTTTATGACGTGCTCTGCCAACTCGGTGGCCCATTTGCCCATTCTTCCTGTGGTCTCCTTGTTTTCAAACATGTCTCGAAGAGGGAAAGCTGTGGGGACCGATATATTGTGACTTTGAAAATAATGCCGAAGCTTCCTCTTTGCCATCACAACTGCATATGCCATCTTTTCCATCTCCGAGTAGAAAAGTTTTGAGCCGCTCAAGGCTTCGGAGATGTAATAAATGGGGAACTGCTTCAGGGCATCTGCTTCCGCTAGATCTTCTACTAGTATTGCACTGACTGCTGTGTCGGTTGCTGCGATGTACAATAACAGCTCTGCCTTCGGCGACGGTTTGGTCATGACAGCTACCTCTTCTAGATATTTCTTGAGATCCTCGAAGGCTTGCTGTTGCTTCGCGCCCCACTGAAAAACTAAGTTCGCGTGAAGCACCTTGAAGAGAGGCAGGCTTCACTCACCGCCTTGGAGATGAACCGGTTCGGCCGATGCTATTCCTCGCCCGTGAGCCTCGGACTTCCTTTCGCTCGCTTGGTGGTTGCATCCTTCGTAATGCTTCGATCTTCTGGGGGTTTGCCTGTATGCCTCGTTTCGAGACCATGCACCCTAACAACTGCCCCTTCCGAATGCCGAAGATGCACTTCTCTGGATTAAGCTTGAGGCCGTTCCACCTCATGTTGTCGAAGGTCTCAGTCAGGTCAGCAATGTGATCTTTTTCCCTCTCACTCATAACGACGATGTCGTCGACATAGGCCGAGGCGTTGCGCCCCAGATGGCTGCCCAGAATCAGCTTCATCATGCGGTTGAAAGTTGGCCCGGTGTTGCGAAGGCCTTCTGGCATTCTAACGAAACAAAAGATGCCAAAGGGGGTTGTGAACTCGGTCTTAGCCTCGTCCTCCCTTCGCATCCACACTTGATGGTATCCTGAGAAACAATCCAGGAGACTCAGCATTTCGCATCCAGCTGCCTGATCGATGATAATGTCGATCCTTGGCAGCGGATAGGGGTCCTTCGGGCACGCTTTATTGAGTTCTGTGAAATCGATGCACATGCGCATGTTCCCATTCTTCTTCGGCACCATCACCACATTGGCCACCCACACTTGGTATTGCACCTCCCTCATGATTCTTGTGTCGAGCAGCTTCTGCACTTCGGCCTCCGCAGACTTTACCCTGTCGCTCGACATCGGCCGGGCCGCTCTGCGGCTTCGGTTTGACCTTCGGGTCGGTGTTCAAGGCATACTCTATAACCGAACGGTGGACCCCCGTCAAGTCCGACTTGGACCACGTGAACACATCCTAGTTATGATGAAGGAACTGCAAGAGTTTGTCTTCCTCGTCCATGCTGACCTCGGTGCCTATCATGACGGTCCTGCTTGGCACATCTGCACACAAGGGGACTGTCCTCGTGTCATTAACTGCTTTCATGCGCTCGGCTTCGGCCCCCTTCATGGACTGCCTCATTTGGGCCTCGACCTTCTGCTCTTCTTCTGCTATGGCTTCGCTGCCCTCATTTTCATTGATGACGTGCACCTGCCTGTTATGCACTGAAGTGTTCCGCTCAGCCCTTCAAGCCTCCTCTTGGTTGCCATACACCGAAATGACCCCTGCCGCGGTTGGTATCTTCATCAGCAGCTACCCTTGGTGGATAACTATCGCGAACTTGTTGATGGTGTTATGGCCGAAGATGGCATTGTACGGGTATACGAAGTCAACAACATCAAATATTATGAGCTCCGTCCTCATGGTGGCATCTTTACTGAAGGTCACATTTACGTCAATCTTGCCCAGAGCCTTGATTTTCTTGTTACCGAAGCCGTACAGCGGGTGCTCCGCTTTCTGCAGATCCTCTCTCTTGAAACCCATGCTAGAGAAACACTGCCAGGTCAATATGTCCGCTGAACTGCCATTGTCCACCAATACTCTTCCCACATCGTTACCGAAGTAGTACTTTGTGTTCTTGCCAATGTTTGCTCTTATGACGAGCGGGTCATTGTGTGGATATTGTTGCAACCGAATGTCAGCAGCCGTGAAAGTTATTGGGATGTGGGACCAGGGCAAATGAAAATATTTCCCGGAGCAAATGTGTGATACGCTTCGGTAATATTCCTGTCGTTGACGCTTCGTCTCGTGCACCGTCTCGTTGGAGCCGCCCGAGATTGCATCGATGATGTTGACCATACCCATCATTCCCGAGCTGCTAGAATCAGGTGCCTCTTGCTTTGGTCGAAGTGGTGGTGGCTGGGCGTAATGCGCTTGATGATGGATGGGTGGGTTCGGCCACGAAGGCACAAATATCGATGGTGGTTGCGTGTGCATGGGTGGGGGAGGTGGCAACTGCGGCACCGAAGGAGTGTATACCTGTGCCGCATGGAACACCTGTGCAGGCATCGAAGGCTGGAAAGACTGTTGGTGATACGGCAGCGGTAGAGCCCTGAACTGGCCCGTGTTCTGATTCTTCATGACGTGGTTCACAACCAGGCCTGCTGCCTTCGCCTTCTTCTCAGCTTCCCACTCCAACTTCTTCTTGATCGCCGAAGGGCATTGATGGGTGTGGTGGTGAGCGTCGATCCCATGGAGCCAACAGAAAAACCCCCCCCCCCCCCCCCCCCCCCGTTGTGGAGGATGCACTTGTTGTGGCTTCGGCCCTCTGCCATTCTTGTGTCCTCCTTTGTGTCCGTCGCCGTTCCGATTCCGGTTTTGTTCAGGGGGCGCGGACACATTGTTGACCTGATGGTTTTCCTGCTTCGGCGGTTGATTTTGCCACCCCTTCGGTTGGTCCCACTGCCCCAGTTGTTTCTACTTCTTTGCTGCGTTAGCTCTGTCCAGCCTTCGGCGACGGCCTTTGTCGGACTTGCAGTACTCTTGCATTACCTCAAACAGTTCCTGTAGAGACTTCGGCTTGATTCTGTCCAGCACATCCTGGCAGTTTCCAACTCTCAGGCCCCCGACGATGGCGTCAATAGTGCTGCTTTCGGACACCCCGGGCGCACGCGCTGTCAACTTCACCACCCTGTGCATATATTCTTGCAGTGACTCTCTATCTCCCTGGATACACATGTTGACGAGGTCATTGGAATCTAGCTCTTCGACTTGTATGCCCTTGAAACTGGACAACAGCTTGTTGCGCAACTGAAACCAGGAGGTTATGTGCCCCTTCGGTATGTTTGCATACCAATACTGAACCTCTCCCTTGAGGGCCAGCACCAGTGCCTTTGCCATTGTTGTGGCATCGCCCCTGTTGGACTCTACCGCCGCTTCGAACTTCATGAGGAACTCTTTGGGGTCGTAGTCCCCGTCGTACTGGGGCAGGGTGTTGGCGTTGAAGCGACGAGGCCACGGCGCGCTCTTGAGCTCGACTGAGAGCGGGGATACCGGGACGATGTCGCGGAATGGGGCGTCCTCGGGCACGAAGGGCTCCGGCGCCAGCCCCCGCTCCTGTCAATGGCTGATGCTTTGCCCTTCGGATGCTTCCTTCTGCTGCCTCCACTGATCCAGCTGAGCCTGCATGGCCTGCAGGGTGTGCCAGGCGTGCTGCTGGGACACCGGCGTGGCTTGCGCAACGGCCACAGGTGCTGGAGCAATCGGCGTAGGGATGGCTTGCTACGGCGGCGACGTGCCGGCGATCTGACTCTGAAGCAGAGCGAGGTAGCACTCAGCTTGCCTGATGTTGAAATCGACGATGTCTGGAGCAGCGTGCGTCGGAGCCATGTCTTGCTTCGTCGGGACCGGCCGCACTTGCGACGAAGACGGCCGCATCTCCTGTTCTTGTTGGGCCGCCACAGTCTTGCCCGTGACGAGAGCCCGGATCCTTCGGAGCGCCTCGATGTCTTGCGCAGAAGCCCCCAGCCCCTCGAGGCTGACCTCGACACCCCTGTAGCGGTGTGCTTGACCTCTGGAACGCTCGGCCTGGAACCGGTCCCCGCTGAAGGCTGGATGGCCGAAGCCGAAAGGTTGGCGGGTTCCGGTGCTAGAGGAGGGGTTGACGCCCGAGCGGTGGTGGCTTCGGCGCCTGCTGATCGCGTCCAATCCATGCGGTCCTGGATTCTTCCACGAGGTGGGCACCAAACTGTTGGTGGAAATCGGGCCCGAAGGTGGATGCCGACACAACAACCCCCCTCGATCGTCCCTCTCTCCTCCGAAGGAAAGCGGCCGGAGGCCCCCCTCGGAGACGAGCAGGGAGACTACGGATTAGCTACAACCTTCGCTGCCTTTACTGACTCTACACTTCACCCACCTCTACTACCTTGGATACCCTTACTACTATGAAACAGCGAAAAGGAAAACGAAATACTTAACAAACCGAAAGCCAAAGATCAAGCCGGTGCCTTCGGTGCTCTCTTCTCATTACCGTGTGTCCGTTCTATTAAAGGGGTTCACTATTTATAGGATGCTCCCCGGGCATGATCATCTAGCCCAATTACACCTTTTCCGTTCTCGACAACGGCTTTTAACACTTTACAAGGGTATAACAAGTAACTCCCCGCGTCGTACGGGCCTCCGGCGTGTCTTCGCATGGCCGAGCCACCTTTACACGCGGCGCCTCTTGTCTCTCGCCTCGTACGGTGCCCCTTTACACGTCCGCGGCGGCCACTTATCACGGCGTCCTCTCGGCGGAGCCGAGACCGACGTTCGCGCCGCACCTTCGGCGCCGAAACAGCCCACGATCCCGCTTCAGTTCCATCGGGTTTCGGGGACGTCTCGCCCAGACCGTCTTCATCCCCGAGCCGAGGCACACCCGTCGCGTGGCGCTTTTGGTTCCTTCACACCTTTAGTGCCGAAAGTCATCCGTCCGCACGTTCGGCACCGAAGGCCAGCGCCATTCGGTTGGGCCGTTCCTGCACAACAAGACTCACACAACTCGAGCAGCATCAGCGTCATCATTAAACCACCATTGCCAACTTCCTCCGTAAATCCGAAGCCGCGCGTGGGCCGAAAGCAACAACCCGACCACGGCCCCGTGGTTAAAAGCTTCCGAAGACCATTTTCCCCAACAACGTCTCCTCGTCTTCTTCATCTGATGTGTCCTCAACGATGACGGTGTCGTCACCTTTCCCGACTTCGCGACGCTCCTTAGCTTTGCCTTTCCCCTCTTCTGGGATTTCCACAAGTCGGGGAGGCGAAGCCGCTCGTAGACAAACTTTACTATGTCATCCCGCAACAAGCACCACTACAAGGTTTTGTATCAAATTCAACGTCATTGTATTGCAACGCCGAAAATTTGGTTGGTATAGATGGATGTATTGCAACCATTCTTAAAAATCGTAGCGATACGTGTTTTAAATACAACGGTTTTGAAGGTGTTGCAAAGATTTGTAGCATTTGGTTGACGATATTACAATGGTCTATAATGGTTGCAGTAGAATTGATTGTGGTTGCAATTGTGTGGTAGTACTGCAACCACATTTGCGTTAGTTGCATTTAGTTGTGACTATTGCTATGCTTGTTTGGTGTTTCATAAAATTTCACAAGCGTTGCAAATTATTGATGCTTAATGCAACGAGAACTCTGGAGGCGAAGCAAAAGTGAGGTTCAATTGCAACCTTTGTTGACAGTTGCAATATACTTTGATATTGTTGCAAATGCTAAATTTTATTGCAACAAGATCTTTGGCTTCGAAGCAAAAATTGTGTTCAAGTGCAATGCCTAATTTTTGTTGCGATATATACTTTGAGTGTTGCAACGAGAACTAATGAGCCAAGGCTGATTTGGATTGGGCCTTGTAGTGTGTATGATATACTATGAAAAGAAATATAATTCATAGTCAAAAATAGAACTTGGCTAATTTTGAATTTAGATTTTTTTCTAATTATTAATTTTAACAAAGAAGTTTGAATTGGTACGAAAACAATCATGTCATTAGTGACAAAATAGAAAAAAACACCATCTTGTGGAATTGAACCAAGGACCTCAATACTACACTACTATATGACTTACCGCTACTCCATTACAATGTTTTTGTTAGCTAGCATAGTTCAAGCGTTTTTCACGTTTCTATGTTGTCACCTTATAGTAACCTTATAGCTATTAAAATAGATGTGGACCACGTGGTCCCCCTTCAACCTTCCCTCTTTGTTTAAGTGTAGGGTTTGTGATAAAAATTTCATAATCATTGGACATGTTATAAGTGAGTTATCAATTATCCTGCAAAAAATGAAAAAAAACACGCTTCATAATGGGTTTGAACTACGGACCAAAGCAACATCATACCAATTTGCCTTACCATTGAGCAACAACACCTTTTGCAATATTATTAGCACTTTAACAAGTAATGTACTTTAACAACATTTGAAGTCGTAAATGGTTTAAAATGGAAAAGACATAAACATAGAAGTTGTAGAACTCATCAACATCTACACTTTGTATTATGATCATTTTTTGCATTTAACGATTTTGAACGATTCGAATTTTGAATTTCAAAAATTTACAAAGATAAACTAGTTTTTAAAATCCTAGATGGTTTTAAATTAAAAAGTCATGAATACCAAGTTTGTATAAGTTCTCTAGATCTACACTTCGTGTTCTAATCATTTTTGCATTTGACGGATTTTGAACAATTCAATTTTGAATTTCAAAAATTTATAAAGAAAAATCATTTTTTTAAACCCTAGATGGTTTCAAATTAATTTTGTTTTGTGTTTAATGCAACACCGAAAAAACGTTGCAATGGGCCTAAAATGGTTGCAATAGACACAATGCGAGGAAACCAAAACAATTTTTAAATTGTCACTTGTACGCGATTGCGATGTCACCCGGTCCCACCTTGAAGATGTGTTGATGTGGGTCCCACCTTGAGGACGTGGTGATGCGGTAATACCAACGGGTGGCCCCCTCGGTGATGTGGCGTTGTGGTCCCACCAATGGTCCCACCTAGACGACATGGCGCTCGGTCCGGTCCTACCTCGACCACGGTGGCGTTGTAGTCCCACCCGGTGGATCCCAAGTCGACGTGGACCATGTGGTCCCCCCATGTAGCCTACCCACGTGGACCACATGGTCCGACTCCCCTTCGACCTTCCCTCCTTTTTCTACAAAAAATGCAAAAAATTGCTTCATAGTGGGTTTGAACTATGGACTAGCAACATCATAACAATTTGACTTACCATTGAGCTACGACAACTTTTGTGATATTAGTTGCACTTTAACATATATACTGAACCATCTACGTTAGTAGGTAATGCACCTCCGCAATCCACTCATGAAGTTCATTAAGATTTATTGGACAACTCTTGTTTTGGTCATTTGTTCATCAGACAAAATGATAATAGCATTGTTCACAAAATTTATGTATGTCACTTATGAAACCATATGAGTGTCTAATGCAACACCGAAAAAGTGTTGCAATAGGGCCGAAATGGTTACAATAGACACAATACCGAAATTTAATTGGCAAAAAAAGTGCCTCGCTTGGGGATCGAACCCGAGACCTTTGTAACAAAAGTGACATGTGCAAACCACTAGGATAATCATTAGTTAATGTTGTATTATGATGTTTTATTTTTTTTGTCAATTGAACCGCAATAAATCCTTTAAAACAAACATGGAAAAAAAGTGGCTATACAACATATTTTGACTCCATAACCATCCCATTAAAGTTTCAAACGGTTTCCACAAAGTGATACTATACTCATTAGTTAATGTTGTATTATGGTGTTTTATTTTTTTTGTTAATTCAACCGCAATAAATCTTTTAAAACAAACATGAAAAAATATGTGGCTATACAACATATTTTGACTCCATAACCATCCCATAAAAGTTTCGAACGGTTTCGACAAAGTGATACTATACATCTTTCACACTAGGAACATATCTCACTTAGCTACGTAGGACTATGCGAGCCAATATATCTTTGTGAGGGAATGGCAAAAAAAAGAGTGCGCTAAGGCTCAAACAAATGACCTCACGGATGGAAAGTCCACGCCTTACCATTGACCCACTCGCCTGTTGTTGTTATAGTTCACATTTCTGTGTTTTTCTTATATGTTCTCTCGTTCAAATCCTGACACGTGGCGACACCCAATAAGTTGACTTTTTCACGGATCCACATATGGATATGGATGTCGGACCAAGTGGTGTGCCATTTGACACCATTGCAATATGATATTATTTGAATTATGACAAGTGTAAATTCGTAGAACCATTAGAGCATTTTATGATATTATTTGAATTATGATAGTGTAAATTCGAGATGTAAGTTTGAATTACCCCTAATAAACTACCGTCGAAATCAATTTTTCATTTGTTAAAGTTGTAGATCTTGGTAAAGAATGATTTTATAAAATTTTAGAAAAAAGAATCATCGAATTTGGAGTTAGTATAAGGCGAGAAAAACTAGTTACAAGTTTTAGTCAAAGATTAAAAAGAGAAAACACACTTATTCATCTCAGTTCATAGCAATTGCAATTTCTGTTTTTAATCTTCGGATAAAACTTGTAAACTGTTTTTCTTCCTCATACGAACTCCAAATCGGTTGATTCTTTTTCCTTATTTTTTCTAAAATCGATATGTTTTACTCAGTGCCATTTGTTTGTATTTTAATTACTATTTCTTGATTGCTTTTCATACAACATAACTTTTCCAACTAAAAAGAGAATATAAAAACATGTTTTTTATAATAATTGCTAATATAACTTAATATTCTCTAATGTTATGGTCAACATGAGATGGTGTCAAACATTGAGGTGCATACAAGTTCGGTCATGTTATTAGTTGTTCAAATCTCAAAGTTTGTTTTCAATTGTAGGAGCCGAGGCCGATTTGGATTGGGCCTTGTAGCGTGTATGATATATTATTAAAAAATACAATTCATAGTAAAAATAGAACTTGGCTAATTTTGAATTTAGATTTTATTCTAATTATTAATTTTGAGAAATAAGTTTGAATTTAGATTTTATTCTAATTATTTGACATAAAATTTATAGAACTCATCAAGATCTGCACTTTGTATTATGATCATTTTTTTGCATTTAACAGATTTTGAACGATTCAAATTTTGAATTACAAAAAATT
Organism: Cenchrus americanus; assembly: GCA_947561735.1. Classification (NCBI taxonomy): domain Eukaryota; kingdom Viridiplantae; phylum Streptophyta; class Magnoliopsida; order Poales; family Poaceae; genus Cenchrus; species Cenchrus americanus. Next base: position 82,297,414 of record OX387239.1, on the reverse strand, counting down.
ACAAAGATAAACTATTTTTTAAAATCCTAGATGGTTTCAAATTTAAAAGTCATAAATACCAAAATAGTTTAACTTCTCAAGATCTACACTTTGTATTATGATCATTTTTGCATTTGACAAATTTTGAATGATTCAAATCTTGAATTTCAAAAATTTACAAAGTTAAACTATTTTTTAAAATCCTAGATGGTTTCCAATTGAAAAGTCACGAATACCAAGTTTGTTTAACTTCTCAAGATCTACACATTGTATTATGATCATTTTTGCATTTGACAGATTTTGAATGATTCAAATTTTGAATTTCAAAAAATTTACATGGAGAAATCAAATTTTGAAACCCCGTTTGGTGTCACTTTATTTTTGTTTTCTATCTAATGCAACAAGAAAAAAACGCTTGCGATGGGCCTAAAATGGTTGCAATACACACAATGCCAAGAAACCGAACAATTTGATAGGGCCTTTGTTATCTAACATTACTTTGACAAAGCCGCAAATGCCACTTTGTGGCGAGCTATTGGCCGAACGACGTCACCGTGGGAGAATAGAAATAATTGAAAAGAAGTTTGAATTATCCCTAACAAACAATTGAAATTTTAATCTATTTTCGGTATAAGAGACATTATAGAATATGGATATTTAATAAATATTTTTGAGAATCTTTGAAATATTATTTGACACACATGTAGTTCAAATTGTAATTCTTTCCATCCTGCAATAAAATGAAATTGCAAAAAGGTAAATGTTAAACAGAGGAGTGATGAAACAAGCCCACCTCAGCCCGCACGTCCCAATCCCGCGAACTCTATATTCCGCATGCTCGCGGAGCCTCCTGGGCATCGCTACGTCACGCCTATTTCGCGTCCGTCCGATCGCGCCCATCCGGCGGTCCCGGGAGGTGCCAGCGTCGTGTCAAAATTTGCAGAAAAGCCCTTAGTTTTGTGTGCTATTCTGTTTAGAGTCCAGGGAGGTCCCTCTCGCTACAAAGACAAACACGTTCAATTTTCTTTTACCAAAACCCCTAGGTTTCAAAATATTTGTCCACCAAGAAGACAAAATTCCGATTTTGCGGTCATTTTACGTAAAACCGCCCACCGTCACTTTTGCAAAGAAGTCCCCCCACCGCCCCCACCTCTCTCACGCGTCCTCATCCCGAGCCGCCACCCCCTCCCCATTCGCCCCTCACCCTTTCTCTTCTTTTGTTTCCTCCTCCGCCGCTCGCTCCCAACGGCGTCGCCGCCGCCTCTATCACCGCTCAAGCCTCCGACGATGTCGCCGTCTCCTCGTCCTCACTCTACTACTAGCAACTTCATTTCCTTGTCGTCGTCCTCATGGAGCTCATCACTACTCGCTTGGAATCAGACGCAACCCTAACCTAGCCATGGGGATGCCGTGCAGAGGCGGAAGGTCGATGTCGCCGCCCCCGCGTGTCCTTATCCTCTTCCTCCCCCCTCTCTCTCGCGTTGTGTTGCGTTGTGCCGTGCCGTCACCCATCCTCTCCCTCCTCCCCACCGCAGGCGTACGTCACCGCCGCGCCGTGCCACAATCCATCTCCCCCCTCATCTCCTCCCCGGTCCCCGTCTTTTTTCGTTACTAGGTTTGTCCGGGCGAAGAACGGCGACGGCGGCGAGCCCGCCAACAATCGGTGCTCCCACGCGGTGGCTCCTCCTCCGGTGCATACCTCCCTCTTTGCTCTTCCCTCACTTCAATCTCGTGTCCTTCTTCGACGTTATACCTAACCCTAGCGCAAGTGATTCTCTCACCCGTTCTTTGTTTTGCGGGGTAGATTTCTTTGCAAATCCGTGCCGGAAGGCGAGTGATTTCTCCTATTCTCTCTCGGTTTTCCTTTTTTCCATAACCCTAACCCGAGACCGTGAAAGGCCCCGATTGGATGTGTGCTTTGATTGATTTAAGGTTAAAACGATGATTCTTGGGTCCTAGATCTCGAGTTGTGTTGTTGTGTACGCGTATTTCATTAGCATGATGAGTAAAATGAAGTTTATTTCGTGCTAGATCTTATATCTGATGTTCCTCTACCATTGCAGCCTTCTGATCTTCTGTTGACCAGCTTGTTGCTGCTTCTGTTGCGGTAAAAAAGCACTTACCTCTCTTCCCAACTCTTCTACACAAATCTGTGGTCGTGCATATATGATTATCCATGTCCTGAGTGATATTTTGGTGATGGAAATGATGCTGGATTTGTATTATCCATAGTTGATGGCGACTCTTATTCTAAGCAGAGGAGACCATGTTGATGATTCCTGCTACTTAATCTAGCACCTCTTATTCTGCCAAATTTTTCAAGTTTTGCATAATTAAAATTAGATTACCAGTTCCGAGCCTGGAGATCATATTATTTTCAGTAGTTGATCATTCTTCATATCAAGGAATAATCTATAGTAAATATCCCGAATTTGGCATTGAAATTTGTTAGTGTAAGAATAGTACCGCAAGAGTTAATGATATTGTTGTAGCACATTGGGTGAGCACGACTACTACTACATAATCGGTACTCGTACACCGAGTCCCGCCTACCGACCTCGTTCGGCGGATGAGCGGCGGAGTACTCGGGGACCGGACGGGGGCATGTACACCGCATGTCCTTGAAGATTCTCGCCCAGCCCTATCGATGATGTCGTCATCATCAATCTCACCGCCGGGCATCCGCGACGAGTCGGGACGCTTGAGGACTACTCGTCAAGGCCGTCAAAACTACTCGAAGCCATCCCCGCTCGACTACAAAGTACTCGGGGGCTTGTCGTATGGACTTCCCCGGGCCCACTACCTCGGTGGGCATCCGGGACTACCCGGCTTGTGCCACACGGCACTTGATGGCGTGAGGCGCAAGGACTACGGTGGAGAAGTACTCGGATAGGAAGCTATACAAGTCCTGTACTGTGTAGAGAACTCCTAGACGTACCCGACTAGTACTATCTCCCTGAACCGACTTGTAACCCTGCCTCCCGGACTATATAAGACGAGGCAGGGACCCTTCTCTCTCATCACGCATCATCTTGTAATCACACCCAATCAATCCAGAGCTACGCAACATATAGGACGTAGGGTATTACGCACGTCGCGGCCCGAACCTGTCTAAACTGTGTGCCACATGTCTCTTCCTTCGAGTTACCGATCTCGGCGAGGCCACATTCATCTACCTCGAGTACTCCCCTTGGTAGGTTGCCGGTCTAAAACACCGACAATCCACCCATTAGTTTCCCCCTTTTCTCCGGCAACTAATCTACTAAATCAAATAAGGTTGGTGTTATTATGAGTGCAAGCCATATATGGATTCCTTAATTCGAGTTTTTTTTATTCAAATTCAATTTGGAGTCATCGCTAGAGAACACGGGATTTCGAGAACAAAGTTAGGTGTGTTTTGTTAATCGGTGTAAAATTGAAATATTGGGATGATGCAAGTGAACAAATTGTTGGAAAAAACAGCCTAATTATGAATAATCTAGATTTAATCTTGAGGAAAAGCATATTGACTAAAAACAAAAACAATCACACAAAGACAAATGAACAAGCCACATATTAAGAAATTACTCACGAGCTCTTGCGCAAGTGAGTTGACGAACGCGTCGAAGAAGTAGTTGCGGATCCACCAAGCGGTCGCGTCGGCGCCGCCCAAAAACCGATTACCGCCCCGTGCGGGGAATGTTGCGGTAGTGGTTTCGGAGATCCCGCTTCCTCCAAGCCCGGTGCACGCCGAGGTTGAAGGTCGACGAAGCGCAGCAGCTAGCGGTTAGAACAGCGAACGCGTGGGAGATGAAGTGTATGTCTACTCTGTGTCTCAGCCACCAAGACGTCTCCTAGTGTTTATAGGCTCCGCCAACGTTTCATATTCCTCTCATCAATCAGACTGATAACTGCTCAATTGATTCAAGCGTAAACCGCCACCTTTATCAAGCGAAGCCGAAACCGCCTATTTGATTGCGTAAATCTGTCACCATTAAGCGATCGGAACCGAAACGTCATTGACACAACACAAAAATTAAAATGCACCGTAACGACCCAGTTGTACACGTACGCGAGTCACAAGTCACAAGTCACGCAATAATTTACGCGAAAATGCGCGGGTTGCGTGTGCGTGTATCAACAATCTCCTTTTCTCTCACATGCATCTATTTTGCTATAATAGGAGACTCCCATATTTAAGCGCCGGATGTTAGGTATGGTCCTTGAAGAATTTGTTACTACCAACATTCTGTATTTTTATATGAAAAGAACCTGTCTTTTTTTATGCTACTTGTAATGCCTTTATCTATGAAGATTTGATGATGCATACAAGATTTGCAGATAGCCAATGCCTGATGCATTTTTTTATCACTGCAGAGAGATCTAATGGACTCAGACACAACACTGCATGGGTTCTGTGATTCCATCCATGGAGAGATGCTGACATCATTGCTCTATTGTGATTGATGCCATGCCTCTTGTTCAGAATTGTGTCATTTAATGAACTATATGTTACCTTCTTAGATCAATGTTAGACTCATGCATGTACTGTATCTCTGATTCTCCCTATTCGGTCCAAGTACTACTAGGTATTACTGACTGCAAACAGTAAGCTAGTCTACTAGCTACTTGCATCCCAGTAACTAAGACAATTTCCTTTTTTAGCATGTTTTCACTTGGAAAAACTAATTGTCGGTTGCCTTAAAACTAATCAAAACTCATTCAAAGTTAGGCTAAATAATTTGTGTAGTCCAGCACATGGCTAAATAGTTCTGATGCTAAAAACTATTTATGTTGTGGTGTTCCTCCTCTGCTAAATAAAATGTCACAATACTCATATTTATGATAGTTTTAGTTAGTATCCTTTTATATCCACATTCATACTTTTATTTTTTTTCAATTTGTGCCGCACCTACAATATGCTCCAAATTACACTCGAAATTACACGCTCTTAGTTTATTTTCTCCTGAGCCTCCCACTACTCTCGCCCCCTTCCGCCTCCTTCCTGGCCCCTCCCCATCGACGTCCTTGCCAGCGGTGAGAGGGGTAGGAGCCCCCCCAGCTCGTAGATTTGGTGCTTCTGCACCTTCTAGTAGTTTTTTCCTTTCTAGTTACCTCTATGGTCTTATCCCCTAGTGGTGAAATTTATCGTTGTTGTGCAGCCGTCGCCGTCCTCCACGGCCTGCTCGTCTTCGTCGCCACTAAGGTTAGTACAACTTCAATAAATTCGCCTCCCCTAGCAGCTCCTCTTCCGCCCTCATCCTTCCTTTGCTGATGGCGGGCCATCGCCGTCGCCCCTGTTCCGGTGTGATTTGTTTAATATGAAAACACTATTAGTTTGAGCTATATGTTTAATATGAGAACCTGGTGTTCTGAAACTTCAATGTGAAAGTTGAGAGCTTGAGGAACTACAGTAGTAGAAGAATACATTAGTTTTGTTTCCTATTAACTAGTGTAATACACACTTCATATCAAAATATTTGTCATTATCGACTTTTCGAATAAGTATTGTGAGCAAAAGTCATGGTGAAAAATATTTTAACATAGAGGTCTAGTTTAGATTTTTAGACACCAACAATACATCTATTGACCATTTGGTGTGTCAACTCACAAGTTTCAGTTTTTTTTTCAAGTTTCAATCGAAGATGAAGTAGATTTCACGTCTGTCTTATTTCATAATTTTAATCAAACATGAAAGTAACAAAGCTTATGCAGATAAAAACACACGATTGATTTTATAAATTTATTTTTACTTTTCTGACCCAATAATTGGAGAGAAGTGAGGTGAGGTGAGGCGAGGAGGGCAAAGAGGCCATTTCGCGTCTCTTTGGCGTGTGGTGGAGACAGCTTGTGGTCCCCACGGATCGTATCACCCTCTTCCTCTGCGGCCAGCACGCCGCCGCGTCGCATCGAAACCCTAAGCATGCCGCCATCGGAAGGCTTCTCCTGCTGCGGCGGCATGGAGCAGCCTCCCCGGAGCCAGAGGAAGAACGGCCGCGTGGAGAGGAGGAAGCCACCCCCCTCTCCGACACCGTGCGCCGGCAAGGAGCTGACGAAGCCCGTCGCCGCCTCTCCGCCGCTGCGCGTCCCGAGGTGGATGGAGCCTCCTCCCCCGGCGGCCGGCGACGGCAGCTGGCTGATCCTCGATCGCTTCATCCACCTCAGCAGGCGGCGGCGCGGGGTCGTCGAAGGGGACGCCACCGCCTCCTCGCTCGCCGAGGACTGCACCGGTCGGCAAGTCCGCGCCTCCCTCCGGATCGCTGGCCCCCCCGCGGTATCCCGCATCTACCTCCACTGGACAGGGAGGCCGCAGATCCGTGGCCTCGCGAGGCCCGTCGCCCTCGCCGCCCACCGCAACTCCATCCTCTTCCGGATGTCCGTCCCCTTCGAGGATTCCGAGTGGTGGACCTACGACTCGTACTTCCCCATCGACTACATGGTCTACTCCTGCTCGTCCTCATCATCGCCGCCGTCCCTGACCCTGCTTCCCCCTTGCTTCGACGGTGGCGTAATCCACCCTCTGCTTGACAAGTTGATCCAACCTTACCGGTGCGAGCAGCAGCGCATCATGTTGGATCAAGACATGGGCATCCTCTGCCATGGCGACAATGGGGAATTCACCGTGGCAGACCTAACGTACCGTTACCGCCAGGAGGTCGACCTCTGCTTGCTGCACCATCCGCCTCCTGCCGGCGTTAAGCTAAAATGGAGTGTTAACAGGCTGCAGATCCCTCCAGAGATGAAGGTCGATCTCTACTCGTGGAGGACTGATGTTGTCGTCCCCATAGGCAAATCTTTGTGCTGGGTTGACAACTACCAGGGCATCCTCTTCATTGATGTCCTCGCTGACAGCCAGAGCAGCCCGATTCAGCAGCAGCTCCACTACGTTCGGCTGCCTTCTCAGGCTCTCAAGTACCGCCGCCTCTACATCGATCTAGGCGCACTTGACCCATTTCGGCGTGTCTGCGTCACCGATGCTGGCATCATCAAGCTTGTCTGCATTTGTACCAAATATCCTCCTTCTGATGAGGAATTCACAATCATAACATGGACGTTGTGCGACATCAACCGAGGCAGCTGGACGAAGGATGTGGACACCATCGTCAGAGCTGATGAGTTCTTTAGGCTTTGCAATGCTGGCAATAAGAGCTGCCTTCCGCAGGTGCGTCCGAGTTTCCCCGTGGTGAGCTTGGTTGATCCAGATGTCATCTGTTTCCTGCTCATGGAAGAGGACCGCAACTTTGCATGGATGGTTGAGGTCAACATGAGGAACAAGGTCCTGCTGTCTAGCGCCATCTATATCAATGAAGAAGAAGAAGGGGACCTCCTGATGAAAAGGACCGCAGGAATCCTTTCTGTGGTCACTCCTTTATCCCCACAAAGTTCTCCTCTTATTTGGCTGAGGATGCCGTCACAAGGTACTACTGAAGTATATCTCCTTATTATTCAGTGCATGCTACCTCTGCAGTTGCTTCTTTCTTGTATCGCTTTGCATAGTGTTAAAACTTGTTATATTGTTCTATTGAGGAGAATCTAGGGTACATTCCGAAACATGAGGAGAACATGATGATCATTAAGTGGCTAGGTATTTAGCATACTGAGGCATCACAGTGATTTCTATGCTAAGTTAAATGATTGGCCTATATGTTAACAGTGGTTTGATGATCTGAATAGTTTTATCAGCTAAATTGCATTGTGCAAATTGTAACTTTATCGTATCATGGATTAATTGAAGCCAATGCAACACTGCATATGTTGCAAGAGGACCAACATAAGTGCTGTCAGTTCACACTTTGTTTCACAATGACTCCAATTTATGTGTTCTCTTCTCGATCAGTCAGTAGCCTATACTATTTGTTTGTGATCAAAACCAAAACTAGAGCAAGTGTTAAAGAAACAATTTGCGACTCAACATGACCAACACAAACCAAATGCACACATTTTATGATCTCAGCATCTTTATTCGTTTTTTTTCCAACAAACCAACTTGATTGTCATACTGGTTCTGATAAAAAAAGCATTTGTTTGTTCTTTTGGCCCATTCATTTGCATAGTCACATAAACATTTACATACTTACGATCACATAAATCAATTTACTACAGTAGGGACTTGGGAACCTGCATTAATGATTAAGTTAAACAATAGCTCCTGGTAGGATTTTTTTTGAGCCAAAGCTCCTGGTAGGATTAGGAATATCTAGATACAGAAGAAACCTTGAACCTGTTCGGCTTGTAGAAAGAATAGTGCTCGGCTGGTAAATTGAATAGCATTATGTGAGAGGAGATAAGCCAGCCGAGCACTGTTCATTGACACTGAGAAACAGTAAGCCATGCTCCTAAGAATGGTGTTCATGATAGCAACTTGTTGGGTTGCTGCATCCATTTCTCTTAAACAGAAAGGTGGCTTTCCAAACTGAGCTGCCATGTGCCGTTGGTGAAGCCTACTGGTAATATTGAGACAGTTAAGAAACTGAAGCATATACTAATGCCAATGTAATATGGTTGCATCTCAATGACGCCTAAGTAATTTCTAGTTGCAATGTTTTTCCTCAAATAAACATGAAGAGGCAGTTGCTTGATTTGTTAATTGTAAATGTTTTAAAAAATAGATGGTAGATATGAGGAGATGGAATGGAGGGGGTGAACTTAACTGGTGCTTTCTTTTGTGCAGTCGGAAACTAAGTGAAACAATGCAGAAGGATAAAGAGGGGAGAACGATGCAGAAAGATAAAGAGGAGAGCATGATGCAGAAAGATAAAGAGAGTGATGCGGAAGCCGAAGCAGAAGGGGAAGCCGAAACAGAAGGGGAAGCCGAAAAGCAACCCGAAGCCGAAGGAGTAGTTTGCTAGATGGTTCGCAACCTTTTGGTGAATTGATCTATCAGATTGAAGACGTCCTTAGTTAATTGTGTCTCAGGGGAGGGGGTTGGTCCTTTGAACAGTGATAGGAGGTGACGGTACTTTGAACATCTCAACAGCCGCACACGTACGGCTCACCTGTGTTTGAGAAACCTTTTGGTTGTGTGTGTTGTAAAGTGTACCCTTCATGGAGTTTTTTTTGGGAAGGCGGAGTTTACCTTGGAAATGAATAGGCATATGTGATGCTTCTGGTGCTAGACGGTTTGAGCAAGAGGCCCATACAGTTAGTAGATGAAGTATTAGGCCAATCTTAGCGGCAGAGTTACGAGCACAATTACCAAGTTTGTCACATCAGTTTTTCGACATGATGACCATGTCACTTTCAATGCATAGGGTTATGGGCACAATTTCATAGATAGAATGTAGCATTTAAATCTGCATGTGTTATGGTCAAATCGGGGTCATGTGCTCTCGGTGGAGGGTCGTGAGCATCGGTCATCGTGTCGACCGGGGTTATCACCATGATCTTAAGATCTCTTTCTTCATTTATTTGGTGCCATGTCATCAAAAATGCGGGTGGCGATCTATTAAATGTCGATGACCCCCGCCACCGAGACCGGCCTTAGCACGCGAAGAGCAAATCAAACCAAGGAGGCAAACATTGCAGTATGCGGATGCCTTTTCCACCGTGGGTTTGGCCATCCTAAGACTGTCCACATCAAGCACGCGCAAAGCCACCTTCAAATCCGCCTTATGAGTAGAGAGACGTTGGGGAGCATGCAAAAGAACACGCCCACCAGCAACAACGCCCATCCCTCCAAAGGCAATTGGTTCCCGCGAGGGAGGGAGGGGGAAGGGAGGCCAGAGAAGTTGCCGCTGCGACGGGCGAACGCAGAAGAAAGGGGGTCGCCAGCCGACGTCAGAGTCGTATTGGAGCTCGCCGGCAGTCGGTCTCCGGCGGTGGATCCGGGGGCCTGGTGGCCAGAGACGACCCGAGGCCGGTGCGAACTGCGACGGCATAGGTAGGGACGCCGGCCGTAGGAGCGGGACCCCGACCACCACCCCAACCTCCGTCATCGATCCGCCACCCGCCGTTGTCGACCGCTGCCCGCTGCTGTCGATTCGTCGATCCATCGCCCGTCGTCGTCGATCCGCCACCAGCCGTCGTCGATTCGTCGATCTGCTCGAGGTGGATCGAGCTTCACCAGATTGACACTACGTGAAAAACTCGCTTTGGTAACGGGTGTAGATCGCCTTTGGTAACGAGCAATGCGCCCGTTACCGATCAAGTGTTACAAATAAGCCAAGAAAGGTAACAAGCAGATGCTGTTACTGATAAGACATATTCATAACGGGCATTAAACAACGACCATTACCACAACTAGCCACCGGTCACGTGAAATGACTGTTTATCTAGGTCCACAGGGAACTTTCGTAACGGGCACCAAAGCAAAACCCGTTACAGTAGCTCAATATCAGAGACGCCTGATGTGCACCTGCGTCTCCACTATCTTGACGAACTGAAACGCGTCTATTTCACGTGCGTCTCAGTACATATAGGATTTGTAGCGGGCATCAAACAACGACCGTTACCTCAACTAGTCACCGATCACGTGAAATGGCTGTTTCTCTGGGCCCACAAGGAACTTTGGTAATGAGCATGAAAACAGAGCCTGTTACTGTGAAATTAACATCAGAGACACGTTTTGTGAACCTGCGTCTCCTCTGTCTCGACGAAATAAGATGCATCTGTTTCTACGTGCGTCTGCTTTCTCTCTATTAAAGGAGACGCTTGCTTTAAACATGCGTCTCCTATATCTCGATGAACGGGCCAGGTCCTGGGGCCCACCGGTCAGAATTGGTAACGAGCTTTTACACTGCCCGTTACATTGTCGGCATGTTTGTAACGGGCTTTCCGAATGAAGCCCATTACTCACTGCTCAGTGTTTGTAACGAGCTTTAATTAACGCCCGTTACAGATACGTAGGCCACCCCTACAGTAACCTGCCCGCTTGCCGGCGGCATCCTGGAACCAGCCAGGATTTGGCAGCCATCAGGGGCGGCATCTTGGAACCAGCCAGGATATGGCAGCCACCACAACAAAGAGACATCACAAACACATTCTCACATCATCAGGGCTTGTTTCAAGTTTATAGACAAAGCAAGATCATATTTATAGACAAGCAAGATCACATTTATAGACAAGCTAGGATCACATCAAGTTTCAAGCTACACTCATCAGGGCTTGTTTGGATGGAGTCATGAGAAAACTGCTTGAACCAAGCAGTATCTGACCCCAACGAAGCAAGCCGAGCAGGTTTCTCTGGCAACAACACCTGACTAAAGAAGACTGAATGAGTTTCAAATTTCTGGCCACAATAAACTCACGGTGCACCACTATAGAAGTTGCCCTTTCGGTCGATGGTCTCCTCAAGAATATACTCACACAACATCTCCCGTACACGCTTTACATCTTCTATGGAAACATATACAACAGGTTTGAAATCCTGCAAAATACAATCATTTATGAGAATACAAGTAGAAATCATTTCTAAAATCAGATGGATAATATGAGCAGAGACAAGGTTGAGCATTATTATCTACTTACAATGACCTTCTTGATGTCGGGTATGTCATCGAGTAGTCTTAACATATGGAATGCCACATGGAATCCACACAAAGAGGACCCCGTGGGCCGCCGAGCACACTGCATTGAGGTACCAAAATGACAAGTTAATGCAGTACCAAATAGGTAAGAAGGGACCATAAAAAACCTCGGTCTTACAGCGAGATTTGTTTTGTGCTTGAGTGGCTTTTGGCTTTTTTTCTTTTCTTTCGTCACTCTATCCTGTGCATCACCAAAGACCCTGCATGATCAGCAATGCCAATTAGAAACACTAAAAGATTGAATTTTTGTGAACAAAAAATATTGTACCAAAGGCCCTGCATGGTCAGCAATACCAATTAGAAACACTAAGAGATTGAATTTTTGTGAACAAAACCTACAAGAAATTGACTAGTTCAAAATAGGTTGGAGGTCTGGAACTTTAGCGGGGGATGTTGTTTAGCAAAATCTAGATACCAAACCTCTTTGAACTTCATACAGATGATCACTGTTACCCAGTGGCTAGTGCAGTAGGCACCCACCACGTAGTCGTTGTTCATCATTGCATTTGAGATTGCTTTGCCAACTTGTTGAGAACGCTGAGAAAAATTTGTTGAAGTAAACAAATCTGGATCTAAAAACCCAACACTGATCTGCATCTCTGCTGCCTTGTCCATCATTTTCCTACAAAAAATCACATTGTTAGCATGCATGAACTTTGCGGATTAAAAAGAGAAATGCCGTCGGCGACACGGGACGAATAAACTGTTCTTCATTCTCCAATAGAACAAAGGAGGAAGCAGTGGGCACCGCCGCCCGCCGCCACCGCCGCTGTGCCCGCTTCGGCAGTTTTGACACCGAAGAGGGCATCCTAGGCCTCGTCGGCGGCAAATGAGACCACCACAACCTTCGATTTGACTCACAAATGTGACAAATAAAATATTATCTATCAAAAACTGATTAAAAGCCGACATCCCAATAAAATCAAATCCGCGTTTAGTAATATCTAATAATTTACATTCAAGATAGATAATGTTCATTGATGCTTGCACCTACATCTCGATGTTCATCCTGCTGACAGCGTACCACCACACAATGTTGTCGAGATCCTGCTTGACGAGGTAGTGCAGCCGCCACAGGTTGTGGTTCTTCCACCGGCCGTCAGGGGGCGACAGGCCGCCGCTGATTTCCTGGAGCAGTGCCATGGCTTCGGGGTCCGCCGGGTTGCAACGGTACTTCAGCGTCGCTAAGAAGTACTTGGCACCGGAGTCTTCAGCAGTGGCATCTCCGATGAGCTTCAGACCCTTATCGGGATTCCGCCACCTCATCAACCTCTCCATCCCCTCCAAGCACAATGCCTCCAGATGATTGGCCTTGCGGAAGCGCTGCTCAAAGCACGACCCCGACGTAGCGATTCTTGCACTCCTCACGAAGATCACGCGGCGACATGTGCGGTAGTACCTCATCGGAGTTGCGGATGCGCCGGAAGGTGCCGCAGATTTTATTGCGAAGGTTCAGAAAATGGAAAACGGCCAGATCCTTGATGGAGTGGATGATGATCTTGGTGAGAAGTTCATGCGCGCAGCAGCATCAAGCACATCGCGGGCATCAAGGAGAAGGGGAGGAAATAGCACAATGAAGGGGTTTGGAATTTGAAAGGCGACGAGGGTTGAAGTTTGCGGCGACGAGGGTTGAAGTTGGCGACGAGGATGAAGTTGGCAACGAGGAATGAAGTTGAAGAGGGATGAAGTTGGCGACAAGGATTGAAGTTGAAGGAGGCGACGAGCTCGAGGGTTGAAGGTTGAAGATGGCGCCTCGGCCATGTAATAAAACAATAAATGGAAAGTGAAAAGGCGCCGCAATTTGGCTGTTGCCGTTGACAAGTGGACCCGACATCATTGCCCCGCCCCTTCTCCTTCCCGCGTAATTGAAAGGCGACGCGTGGTTTTGTGACCGAAACGGAGCCTGATGCGCAATCGAGTGGCACGTACTGGCAGTAATGGAGTAGTGGGTGGGGGCAGAGGCGCCTGGCGGTTCCACGTGTTGTCAATATAACTCCCTCGCCTAGTCGCCCTCCTCTCGCTTTCCCCTCGCTTCTTCCATAAGCTTATCATCTTTTTCTTCACTTCTTCTTCCTCCTCGCAATTCACCACTACAAATCTTCGGTCACCAAGAGAAGGAGGAGATGGCGTCGAGGAGCCCACCACCGTCGAAGCGGGGACGAAGGGAGGACGACGACGACAAAAGCCACCGTCGGAAGAAGTTGGAGAAGGGGAAGGAGCCAGCGGCCAAGGACGCCGACGAGGAACCGCTCTTCGACGACACTAAGTTCACCATCGAGCTGCTCAGGATCACCTTCAGAAAGCTTGAAGGTGTTGGCTGGGCCTTCGACATCAAGGCGCATCATGATGTGTACAAGGACCCAAGCGTGAAGGGTCTCGCCTTTAGGATCCACGGGTTGGCTGAGAAGCTCGAGAACCTCCCCGCGGTCAAGCAGGCTGCCCGCCGCCACTTCGTCTTCGACGACAGCGGCTCCGACATCGACGACGACAATCACAGCGACGACGACGACAACGACGGCGACGACGGTGGGACTCCGACTAATTGATAGACTCCTCTGCCAATTAGTTACAATGTGTGTGTGCTTTTGTGTCTTTGTCAGGTTCTTAGACATGAGCTTGTCAGTTAATTAGTTTGGTTGTTAGATTTTGTATGTCATGAACTCGATCTAATAGACGCAAGTAGATCCAACCGCGTTGTGATGAACTGTGTTCTGTTGTGATGAACTGGAGATCTGTTGTGATGAATTGGAGATCTGTTGTGATGAATTAGATCTTATTAGAGACAATGGATAGTCATTGCCAACGTAGGTTAGCCTGCTGACGCTGACGCGTGGGCTAGTGTCATTGGCGACGATGGTTAGTGAACTCGCATCGCATTTGTTGGGTCCAGGCGGGCAGGCAACAATTATCTTTTTTCTATTGGCTGCTCACACTGATGCGTGGGCCTGTCACTATTTTTTTGGAATGAAACTTGCTTCCCTGAATTATTAGATCTCATAAAACAACACCTAAAAATCATAAAAATACGAACAATTTGTATTTGGACATTCAAAGCATTTGAATAAAATATCAACAATCACACTTGTGTGCCCAAAATTCATATATTTCATTTTTACACCCCATGGTAATTATATAATAATTATAATAACATCAAATTTTCTCTAAAAAATCTACAAATTGACTTGGCAACATAATTTGGGTACATAAACTTGTCTTTGAAATTTCAAATGGTATCGGTGAAGGAATAATATACTTGTGTACAAATGTGTACATCTCTCACATAGTTTCCTAGAATGTTTGCTTGAACATTGAAGATTTCCACACTTTGCACATGTTCGAAGTCATATGCATTTGAAAACTTAACAAAACCTTGTGTTCACCTTAAGCTCACGAAATGTAAAGTTTCATCACTAATGGTTGTGTAAAACAAATATTATTTGTATGTTGTACTTACAAAGAACAAAATAAGGCATATAAACATTACTCAACAAACGGATTGTACACTAAACAATAAAATTAATGAATATATGGTGATTTTAGAAAAATTTAGAAAAAAATATCAAATTTGGACTAATAACGACGAAGAAATACTTGTTACAACATTTTATTGCAGATTAAAATGAGAAATGGGAACTGTTCTTCATTTGAATAGAATTGGTCTCCACGGTCATTAGCAACGCGGGGCTGATACAAAAGCTAATTTACTACTGATTTCCTATTCCAATACTTTGTGCGAACTTCACCATTTCACAACGCAGCCTACAGTCTTCGCTGCAAAACAGAGAAATTCGTAGCCATCCTTTTTCCACGCCACAGCCGCCAATGTTGCCTGCGCACGGCTGATCGCCGTGCACCTATGCTGGAGGCAGCAGCGGTTCACCCCAAATGTGCCAAGTCGAGGAGTGGAGCGCACGTGCAGGCGCAAAGGCAGACACCCCTCATTGCTCAGCCATCTCGACGTCGTACTGCCGCCGCCTGCGACCTGCCTCATGTACCACTTGGCGGTGTTGTCAGCGGCGGCACCGCCATTTCTCTGTAGAGCAAGATGGCGTATAGATAAGCCGCCGCATCGTGCCCGTCCTTGGCGGCGCGTCGGAGATCATTGTATCCCCTGTGTTCGATGAAGAAGGCTTTGATCTAGGAGAGGAAGCAAGCCTCCGGATGCCCGAGACCGGTCAGCATAGCAAGGAATGCTTCGTAAGCGGTGGGGTTCCACACCCAAGAAATCTCATGTCGCACCCCCTCTATCGACAAACGCCGGCCGATGTCGCCGTGGCCGCACACGCGGCGCATGGTTGAGCAAGTACCGCGTAGGCTGCGGAGGTCAGCCAAGGGCCGCTCTGAGGTTGTATTGACGTGCGCCGCAATCTCAATGCGAGGTCTTGAGGGAGGCCCAACAGCCGACGACGGCTGGTGCCGCCTGCTTCTTCCCGGCATGCTATCCATCTCCGGCCGGAAATGGAGACGATGAGGAGTAGGCAGTTGCTGTTTTTCGCGGTTAGAGATGAAGGGGCAGGGGATCTAATTGTTTTGGAAAGAGAAGATACAGGAGATTTGTTTCCAAACACGGTTTAAGTATGCAATGGAGACAACGTTTGGCTAATCCGCATTATCATTTTGTTCTCCATTGGAAACGACGTTTGGCTAATCCGCGTAGAGACAATGTTTCGTTACTCCACGTATCATTTAATTCTACATTGGAATCACTACCTATGCGGCTCTCGCTCTCGGCCATTGACCGACAATAGTTTTGCCATTGACCATCTTGGGAACCTCTTCCCGTTTCCGTGCTTTTGATCTTATCCCTTCCTCTCTCTTTTTTTGGAGATGATGACTACATTTGATGTTTGGATGGAGGTGTTAGTGTTAGTTTGTAGCAAACTAACACCAAGACTAACACTTTAGAGCCAAACACATGTGTTAATTTGGAGGTGTTAAAAACTACCACTAACAAGTAACACTAACATCTACCATCCAAACACGACCATTGGAGACGATGTTTGGTTACTCCGCGTATCATTTAATTCTACATTAGAATCACTACCTCTGCAGCTCGCTGCTCCGAGCCATTGATCGGCAACAGCTTTCGCCATTGACCGTCTTGGGAACCTTCCCGCCGTTTCCTATGCTCTTGATCTTATCTCTTCCTTGTTTTTCTATAAAAAGGCACCGACACCTATCGGTCCTCCTCACTTCACGTTGCTTCCTTATTCTCTCGATCTAGATCTAGCTATATGGTTCCTTCTTCGATACAATAAAGTGAGTCACTTGCTTCGTTCTTCTCTATATCTAGATCTAGCTATGGCGCAAAAAATAGATCTTGTAGGGTGCAATCTTTTGCTTTTCTCCCTTCTTCCTCCTCGATCTCTCGCTTGCTAGAAGAATTCTTGTGATATGGGTGATTGGGTTGCTCATCCCTCTAACACAGCTGCCAGAAGAATCTTGTGACTACTTCTTTCTCGCAGTCATGTCCGGGGAAGGTAGCCCAGAACCTCCTGACATCAGGATGAACAATTTCATCCTGTGCCCAATGATTATTGTTTTCAGGATGAATAATCTGACGAAATTCATCCTGTGTCCAATTATCATTATTTTCCTATGCTTTCTCCCTCCACTCATGGAATGCTCTTGCAAACCAAAAGTGCAGGTTGAGGAAGCTTTGTGGTCTAATTGCAAGCCAGGAATCAATTCTCTAAGCCATCAATAGAAATGGAGCTTGTTCAATGACCACGTGCAGCAAGATCGACGACCTACGAGCAAGATCGATGTGTGTGTGTGATTTTGCATATCTCGTCATGAAGATATGGCCGCATTGTAACCTTATTCTGATGTATCAATGATGACTATAATCTGTGTGTGTGATTTTGCATCTCAAGATACATGCTTTTGTGATTATCTCTGTGTGGTACAATTTTTTGTATGATTTACCTACTCACTTGCAAAGCTTGAAGAACAAGCCGACGGGGGCTGGCTAACCCGTGTCTCTTTTGATGTAATCTATTCGTGATTTCGCATATCTTGCCCATAACAAAGGCGACGCTGGTTCGTTAGTCCTCGTCTCTTGCCTGTAACAAAAAGGCGACGCGGGTTCATTAATCCTCGTCTCTTGCCCATTACTGAACTGGCGTAATATAAACAGAATATATAGTATCTTTGGCGTAATATATTACAAGCAGGATTCAAATTCCACCACATCCCATATATTACAAAAAGGATTGAAATTCCACCAATACATCGCATCCTTTATATTACAAAACGGATTCCATTTCCACCAATAGACACATCCTCCGGCATTACAAATAGGATTCAGCAGAAATCAGACTTGCTTTTTCTTCCTTGATTTCTGTATATGGATTTTTTCACTATGGTTGCTTCGCAAGTACAGTGTTTTGTTAGTTCCCAAGAGTTGGAGCTTGTATGAAGTGTCAAAGGATGGAATTTCCTCAACAACATTTCCAATCCCCACAATCCTTTTTTTCTAGGCATAACCACAGATCGGTTCTTCTTTGCAAGGTCAGGTACATAGAACAGTTGCTCAACATCGTTGGCGAAGACAAACGATTCGTTTTTGTAACCAAAGATCCGGAGATCAACACTAACATAACCATATTTGTCCTTGCTCACAGCTCTCTTCCCATTGGTGACCCATCTACACCGAAACAAGGCTACCTTCAATCCTACATAATCAAGCTCCCATATCTCCTCTATTTGACCATGATATGTGTCTGTCTCCGTGTCATCATCATCATCATGACTGTCGTCAACGACGGCCCGTACACGCACACCACTATTTTGATAGATGCTCCTTTTATCCTGGGTCATGGTGTATAACGTGTATCCATTGATATCATTCATTCATGTCTTGTAACAGTGAACAATGGCCCCACTGCTAGATTCCTTATCTCGTCGGTAATTACAGCATTATTGTTGCATGTCTCGACATAATCTCGTAGCCACCTGTTGAAACCTTGCATGTGCATCTTTGCAAGCCAAGCCCTACCACGGTTAGGGTTGTCTTCACGTAGTTGTCGTTTGTACTCATTGGCAAACGGTGTAATTAGGTGCAACTGTTGTATCATAGTGAAATGAGCCTTTTGGAAGGCATCTGCATCCGGAGTGACTGACCTTTTCCCCATGGTCCCAACACCTGAAAGCCTACCTTCATGCCGTGAGCGAGGCACGCCAATGGGGTTTTGTGGGTCCATATAACCCATGGCCCACTCCACTGCTTCGATGGTCTCGTAGCCACGAACAATGGCTCCCTCCAGAAATAACCAGTTATGTACCAATGATTTCAGGAATCCATAGAACCTCTCATATGGAAACATCCGATGAAGGTAAGATGGGCCAAGGAACCAGATTTCCCTCGCGAGGTGTGTTGTTAGATGCAACATGAGATCAAAGAATGTTTGTGGGAAGGTAGCTTCAAGCAGGCATAGGGTCTCAAAATGCCTCCTCTCCAAGTCCAATAGTTTTTCCTCATCAATCATCTTCTGTTCTATTGCATTGAAGAATAAACACAAGCTCGTGACCGCGTCGCGAACTAGTTCTGTCTTGATACCTCTAAGTGCAACGAGAAAGAAGAGCTGTCATCAACACATGGCAATCATGAGATTTCATCAAGTTGAAATTAATTTTTCATGTCCTTCACTGACACTAGCCTCTTGAAGTTTGATGAGTAGCCTGAAGGTATTTTCAAATCATGTAAAAATTGACAGAATTCTTTTCTTTCTGCCTTTGACAAGGTGGTTGCAGCAACGGGAAGGTTTGTCCCCGTCTCTCGTTTCCTCTCGCATAGAGCTCGGCCTAATGCCCGGCTCTTTAGGATCCTCCCTTGCATTTTTATGATCTTTTCCTTTGGACTTCTGTTGTAGCAATGTTCCATAAGTAGATTCACACACATTCTTCTTAATGTGCATGTTGTCAATCGATTGACACACATCTAACATCGGCCAATACTCTAGCTTCCATAGAATTGATTTCTTGTTCCACATTCCTTCTTCTTCTTCACCATCTCATTTCTTTCTTTTGCCAAGGGTTTTTTCAGTCAGTTTGGGTAACTCCTCGAAAGTTTTGATGTCTTTGACTTTCAAGTGGACCAGATCTCCAGCACATGCAACGATGCCTCTCGATTCTCTTTTTCCCCATTAAACCGATAATCCATGGCCCAGTATGGATGTTTCTTGCCGAGGAAATGACGGTGCTCCATAAATACGTATTTCTTTGAATGTCTTAGCCATATTGTGCAAGTATCTTCCAAGCAGTGTGGGAAAGCTGCACCTTTCCTTTTACTCTGGCTAGAGAGGTTGCGATGAGCTGGGTTGTCGTTGATGGTGGTGAACAACATGCCATGCATTGTGAACTCATCACGCTTGTACTCATCCGAAGCCTCCGGCACACCAGTCTTCCACAATATCTTCAAGTCATCAACTAGTGGCCTCAAGTAGACATCAATATGGTCGCCAGGTTGCTTTGGCTCGAAGACCATATTGTCAGCATCATATATTTCTGTTTCTTGCATAGCCAGGGTGGAAGGTTGTACAACGACAACACGACAGGCCAGATCCTATGTGTTGAGCTCTAGTTACCGAATGAGTTCACGCCATCTGTGCTCATAGCAAACCGTATGCTCCTTGCGTCGTCAAACCATGGGAAGTGGGTATTAATGTTACCCCATTGCGCTGCATTTGCGGGTTTCCTAAACTTGCCATCTTTTTTATAATTAAGCTCCTTTCATCCTTTGTCATGCCAATGCAAGAGTTGGGCCTCCTTTCGTGTTGCGAACCATCTTCTCAACCGAGGAATGATGCAAAAATACCATGCCACCCTCACAGGAGCCCCTCTGTTAGACTACTTCTTCTTGCCTCTGATTTCGCCGGGCTCGTTCTCGTCATCAGCATTATTATCATCTCCACCATCCTTTTTCCTCTTGTACCGATCATAGCCACACTTGGGGCACTTGACAAGGTCCGCATAATCTCCACGGAATAATACACAACTGTTCTTGCATGCATGGATTTTTTCAACCTCTATCCCAGAGGACAGATTATCTTCTTCGCCTCATACACAGACTCTGCTATTTGGTTTCCTTTAGGTAGCATGTCTCTAAGCACATCCAATAGATGTTTGAAACTTTTGTTGCTCCAACCATGATCTGCCTTAAGCTGCAGAAGTTTTAGATCACCAGAAAGGCGAGAGTACTTCTGGCAATCAAGATAGAGGGGTTTCTTTGAATTTTTAATGAACTGCTTCAGCCTCGCTAATTTAGAAGGTGTGTACACTCGTTGAAATTCAACATCCCGCAACATTTGATCAACATTGTGCACACATTGCAACACCTCACCATCATCGAAGCCCCTAACTTCTTGATCAGTGATATCCTCGGACCTCAACACATTTGGTGGGAATAATGGTTCATTTCCTTCAAAAAGTCCACTATCATCAAGGTCTTCATCATGGTCGGTAGCATGGTGTTGCACTTCACCTTCATTTAGGCGACTCGCTTTGAGTTCATTAAGGCCTTCCTCACCATGTTTATTCCAACACGTGTAATTTTTTGTGAAACCACGTGTGACCAAATGATGAAAAATGATTTCCCATTGTGCGAATTTATTTTGGTTGAGACAATCAATACAGGGGCAAAGCATTACCTGAACACCACGGTTTCTCATATCCGCCTCTGCTTGATTTAGAAAACCATTGACCCCTTAAGAAATTCTCCCAATCTTCTTGGGACTGTCTGTACATCCAAGCCCGAGCAGCAGACGCCATCAGCATTCCATACACCAAATGAGCATAGTTCATCACACAAAAAAACCGATAACACACAAGAGGACTAGGACAGCTGAAGAGTTTCAATAAAAGGGGCCAATTAATTTCCACCTTGATGAGGACGTTCTACGAGGCGAGCACGACCGAGGAGGAGGATCGAAGGAGGCATCGCGGCCGTGGTGACAACACGGAGGACGGTGCGGTCGACGTTCGCTCTGGCCCCTTTCGCCGTCGTGCACACGATTGGCTGGCCTGCTGCAGCGTTGACTTTCTGAGGAGAGAATTTAAGCGCGATCCTCAGAGTGCGCGCAGCTGGTAGCGGTGAATGGGACAGGCCGGTGGGGTCATCTGAGCACACAAATCGAGCGAGTGACCTTCTGAGGAGAGAGAGAGCGAGTGTTGTTTTCGGAACAGGAGTGACCTTCTGCAAAGAGAGAGAGTGGTGTCAGAAGGAGAAGACATAGATGAGCAATAACTACGTGCGTCTCCGATGTGAGAAAAAAGGCGACCCTGGGTGGCAATCAAAGGAGACAAGTCCTAAGACACGAGACACATCCAATTTGGTCGCCAGCAAAGGAGACGCATCCTACAAGCATGCGTCTCTAGTACGAAATTATCGGTAACGGACTTTATAGCCCGTTACCAATACGGCAGCGATCAGTAACGAACTTAAGCGGCCATTCGATAGGGCATTGAACGGTAATGGACTTTACGAGCCTGTTACCGATAGGTTTAACATTTGTAACGGGCTCTATTTAACATCTGTTACTATGAATTTATGTAACATGCATTTAAGAAGCCCGTTATCAGAAGTCCACATTGGTAACGGGCGTTGTAGAGGCCAACCCCGGGGTCATCCTGGCGTGCTTATAGGTAATGGGCGCCAAACAACAACCGTTACAGATGTGGGTGGATGTAACGGGCGTTAAGGGCCTGTTACAAATGTTGTGTGACCTATTTGAGGTTTTCACGTAGTGTGAGGAGCCCCTACTCGAGTGTAACACCCTAAATTCCACTCCTTGAGTTTGATTAAAATTTGCTTAGCAACAATGCGTTCTCGTTTAAGGAATATAAGGAGTTTGTGCTTTTATAGGCATTTAATCAATTTTTCCTAATTAATTAATAAAATATAGGAGTTTCTTGTTGCATTCATGCGGTGCATTGTTTTGAAGTGTTTGATTTCAAATCTAGGTTTGAATTCGATTGTTTGAGTGTTTTCAAAATTTGAAACCCTTTGTCTATTTACCTCTTAACCCCTATCCTTATCCGGCCCGTTTTGTTTTCCGGCCCGGCCCCCGCAAGTCCGCTCGTGCCCCTCCGCTTTCCCCCGCCGGCCGCTCCACCACCCTCCCTAACCGCCCGCGGCCCCGCGGCCAGCCCTTCTCCCTCCCCCCCGTCGCCGCAGCCCCCGGCAAGCTTCCCCGCCCGGCGCGGACTAGCTGGAGCAGCGGTGCCCTCGCTTTGCCCCCGCGCCCGCGGAGGCCGACGGGGCGGGCCCCGCCCGTCATCTCCTTCCTTCGGCCGGACCCGAGCCCGAGTCCGGCTCGGGGTCGCGCCGCCGCCCCCGCACCGCGTGGACCCGCGCGCCGAGGGCCCGTGGCCTATTTAAGGCCCCCCGCCCGTGTCGCGCCGCCCCCAAGCCCTAAGTCCTAGAAGCCGCCGTCGCCTCCGAGAGACCGGCGCCGCGAAACCCTAGCGCCCCCCGCCGCCGGAGCCGCCGCTTCGGCTCCGCCGTCGTTCGGACCGCCGTCGAAGTCACCGCCGCTTCGTCGCGTGGTGAGGAACCCGCGGTTGCCGTTTGTTCTCTCTTTAGTGCTCGCCGTCGTGGAAGTCAAGGTCGTCGGCGCCTCATCGACCCGTCCGCTCACCGTCCGCCGCCCCGGGACCTCACCGCCGCCGCGGGAGCTCGCCCTCGTCTTCGCGCGCGCGTGCTCGTTGTCCCGGTGAAACCCCCTCGCCGTTTGGAGCGTCCCGGCCCTTAGACGCCGTCACGCCGCCGCTTGCCGTCGCCGCGCGCCGCCGCCGCCGCCGCACCGCCGCCGCCGCTCACGCGCGATCCCGGCCCGCCGGATCGCGAGGCTAGGGGCCCAGATTAGATTGAACCCCCTAGTCAAACTACCCTGCCGGTCAACCCGCCCCGTTTTGACCCTGACCGTCGGATCTCGATCCGATGGATCAGATCCATCCTCTTAACGTTAGCCGCATGCTTTTGCAAATAAAGCCCTGAGTTTCTTCAAAATTGCAACCCGGTCCTCCCACCTTAATAAAACCTTTACGAATAGGTCCTGTTTTCTTCAGTTTAGCCCGAAAACTTAAAATTCTTTACAGATTAGTCCTAAAAATTGTTTTAGCCATAACTTCATCGTTTTAGCTCCGTTTTTAGCGTTCTTTATGTCCACGCAATCGTCTCGATGAGTAGAACGACTTTTTGCCCCTGTTTAGTTCTCGTTAGTACTGTTTGGTGATTGTTTCTTATTCTATTCTATTGTATGCTTGTATGTGAATGATGTGGTGCGTAGAAGATGGTTCGTTCGTGGAATACGCCGGAGTTGAAGATTTCCAAGATCTTGAGCAAAGTAGCAAACGTTGGTAGAAGGCAAGTCCTTGCTGCATTCCCGTTGATCCTATTACAACATGCATTTTAATTACACCATTATTTATCATTGCTTTGCATTAAATTGATGGGTCCTACAATTAAGGTTTGACTAGTTTTGTTTATCCTGTGCCTTGATCAACCTGGGTTTATGTTTATGTTGGGTAGACCATGCTTAGTTGCTCAACTTGGGTTTATGGTGGTTTTGATGAACAACGATGTTAATCTTGCTTTATTTATGTTGTACCTTTCATTAAACAAGATCACCTGTGTTAATCGGAACATGGAGAACCACCCAGGAAAACAGGTGCTACCACAAGACATATGGCTCTGTCTTGGCTTATTAATTAGTGAACTAGGTGTTAGGTATGCTTTACCTGATAAGGGTTGGGGGTTGCCGGTAGTTGGTGTATAACCCGGCCCTCGGACCGATCCGCTTTCCGTGGTAGCTTCGCACCGAGAGAGGTTTATGCATTGCGCTATCAAGTAACCTAGCGAGAGCACCGCATCCGGGGATCTTTGTAACGGCCTTGTAGCGTCCCTATGCAATCACACCTCGGCAAGTGTGGTATGATGCCCGATCGCATCGCATGGTTGGGTCTAAAGCTCTTCGGAGTTTTTACGCGACTTGTGGGTAAAGATGTACGACCTCTGCAGAGTGTAAAACTAACTAGTTAGCTGTGCCCACGGTCACAGGCGGCCTGGACCCTCACATGAGTAAACTATGGAAGATGGATTAAACTTGTTGCATTTACTTTCGTTCATGATGATGATGCTTATGTTAATCTCTGGGTTGGTAAAAACTTACATTTGCTAGTAATTCAGCTTGCTTAATAAAACTCGACCAACTAAAATGCTGACTTGCTTATGAACCATCAACTTCCACTATAAAGCCTTTGCATGTTGTTATAGATCTTTTCCCTTGTTGAGTACGACATGTGCTCATGCTTGTTGTTCTTTTATATGCATCTACACAACTCGGTTGCTGCTCAGACGGATGCTTTGAAGACTTTCCTGTAGAGTTCGATGGTTTCTAGGTGAGCGTGCCACCAGTCAGCCGCCTGTGGAGACGTCCTTTACCGCTGCTAGTACTCGCTTATGTTACGATTTTGAGACATTCGGTCATGTAATAAAGTTTTAATACTCTCTTTACGCTTTTACACTGTTTTTTGGTATACACTGAGTCAACGCATGTGTGAAACTTGATCCTGGCGCACATGTGTTCTATGCATTCGGATTTGCCCTTAAATCCGGGTGTGACATCGAGGTCCCGGTAGGAGGAGGCGGCGGGAGGCGAAGAAGGTGAGGAGGATGTGGTGGCGGGAGGCGAGGATACGGTCGGGACCGCCGGCCCGAGACCTCACCGCCCGATGCCGCATCCGGCTATCACGTGCCTTGGCATGCTCGTCCGCCTCCGCGAGAAGGAAGGGGGGCCGCCACGGCTCGGGAGCGAGGAGCCGGGGGAAGGGCACGGGGTGGATCAAGGTGGAGGGCGGTTGGGATGGGGGAGAGGAGAGCCGGAACCCCTAGCCGGGGATGGGGTTGAGTAACCCGCCGGAGTTGCTGCGGTTGCCAAAGTTCACTCATTTTGGAGCGAGAGGGAGGGGATGGGGGAACTACCGTGGACAATCTAATGCCTCGCCCTCACACCATCTCCTCCACCGCTTTCTTATGTTGGCATCGTTGTACGCGACCTACTCTACTCCGTCGTCCTCAATGCCCTCTCGTCCGTCGCTCTCGCATGGACAAGGACGTCAAGCACAAGCAGGTGCTCCAACGCGCCAAGGACATCACTGCGGACCTGGCTGGCATAACGGCTAGTGGGCCCTACGAGCCATTTAGTACGAGGGGGTCTGCTGCTTGGCGGCGCGTCCCCCTTGAGGCGTGTTGGATGGGGGGCTGCAATATGCTTGTCACGGGGGAGGAATTGGGCCCACAGTCGGAACCTTGCGGGAGGTGGTGTTGGAGACACGAGTCGGTACAAAATGACTCACCGGGGTACTATGGCACCGACTCGACACTAATTGTGCGCGTTAGTGCCCCAATTTGGATGGCCCACGAGTGGCCCATGAGCGCAGGTGCGCGTGTTTAGTGCCACATTGCTAATTGAGCAAGGGTGGAGCCGACTTATAAGCCTTTGTCCACCAGCCATAACACCCTCGAGTTAACCCTTTTACACGAAAGTGAGGACAAAAGTGTAAGCAGGGTGCTATGTGTACGCGTGCCCGCCCCTACGGAAGGGTTGGGCGGTGCACCTTTGGTGGTAAGCGGGGTGTTACAAATAGTATTAGAGCCGACCCTCGTGGTTGTGTGTATGGGTCGGTGTGTGAGCATAGGGTGCACAACGTATGGGCTTGAGATGGGACACACGACATGACATATGGGTCGGCACCGGACATACGGCCGTGCACTAAGAGGGAAGGTTCCCGGACATTTGCTTGGTTCGGTGTGCGGACATATGCATCCGCATGTGGGCTTGGGATGGGGCACACGACATGGCGTATGGGTCGGCACCGGACGGGTAATTTGGACAATCGAGGACGTCGGCTTCTTTGGGGGGGGGGGGGGGTGAATGTCACACCCGACCCAATTAGGATGGCCCACGAGTGGCCCATGAGCGCGAGTGCGAGTGATTAGTGTCACATTGCTAATTGAGCAAGGGTGGAGCCAACTTATAAGCCTTTGTCCACCAGCCATAACACCCTCAGGTTAACCCTTATACACGAAAGTGAGGACGAAAGTGTAAGCAGGGTGCTATGTGTAGCCCCTATGGAAAAGATGGGCGGTGCATCTTTGGTGGGTGGGGTGTTACAGACGAATGCCTGATTTTGTAGTAGTGCCTCAATCCTGCCGCCCTTCAGTTCCAATCCATCATTGTAAGAGTGTCAGATGTTTAGGTCTGAACAGTCCATAGGGGGGTCAACCCTGGTGGTTTATTTGTTGGGTGGAGGGTGATCTAGAGCTAAGGACGTGATGTATGCAATGACACATGAAACAAGAGAGACACAATAGGTTTATACTAGTTCGGGCCTCCAGAGAGTAAAACCCTACGTCTAGTTCTTGATTGTATTGCTTTGGATAGATTATGACTTGTCCCTGGGAGGATGCCCTTGCCCGCCTTATATTGGCTGACAGACAAGTTCGGTGGACCTAGAGTCCAGGTCGGTTACAACATGGAAACCTATCTAAAGTAGTTTACAACATAATCCCGTGATCTTCGGACTGATTGGTGGCACGGCTCGACGTCTTGTGTCTTGTCTTGCACGCCAAGTCACCCCGAACGAAACATATAAGGTCGTCTCGGAGGAATATTCTAGAAGGTCTTCGGGGGCCACAGTTCAGGTCTGTTGGGCCCATGGTCAGGTAGGTGAGTCTTCTGATGGGCCGGACCCACTTGTCGGGGACCCTCATGAGCCTGGTCGGTGGGGATCCAGGGGTACCCATGTCTCACAAGCCCTCGAGTGATGTGTATGCGCAGCGACCTCGAGGGGGTCATGATGAAGTCTTGAAACCATCAACAAATCGAATAGCGTGCACGTCAGTCCAAAGAAAAAAAAAGAAAGAAATCGGGTTATCGTTGACGTGTTTGTAGTGTTCGGAATGTAGCAAGGTCGAGTGATAACCTATAGGAAGTAGAATTTCAATAGGTCGAAACAATGAAGAAAAAATAAGAGGGCATCAATGACACACTCGAAAAGTAGTATCCGAGCATCGGGCGAGCGAGATGACCGGTGTGATGATCCAAAAAGAAAAGAAGAAGATAGGTCGAGTATCGGCTTGGTGAGAAACATGGTTCCCAAAAGGCCCCGCTCGGTGAGGCCGCCCCTACCCCATGGCATGTCCTTGATCCTAAGCACCGCCTCTCCCTTGAACACAACTTGGACGAACGAGATTCACTAAGGAAACGTCGATTTGATCAAAAGGTGAAGGCTAGGATCACTTGGATCAATGGGTCCACATATCCGGTCACTCAACCGCCGCAACCGTCATCTAGAGGCAATCCTAGGCGTCCCTGAGCAAAGTCGGTGCATCACACGGCACGGGGGTAGGCCGGCCGCACCTAGAGGGCCGGTCGCACCTATCAACTCGCGTTCCAGGTGAAACCGACCCAAGGAACCGACTTACAACCGCCTCAAGAGCAGTGATCAGGGGTGTCCAAGGTGAGAGGTAGCACATCCCAGGCCGGTCGCACCTAGTGAGCCAGCCGCACCTGGCATGTGGCCCTCCTGCGCTCCACTAACCTTCCTTGCCTATAAAAGCCACCTCCCACTCGCTGGAATGGACACACAACGCATGAGCAACTCCATTTCTCCCTTTTGTTCACTTAGAGTAGGATTAGTGTAGCTTGTGAGTTAGAGTCAAGTCGAGCTAGTCTCGTGGTTCCGGAGGAGTCTTCTTCAGGGTTCCGGTACTACTCTTGTATCCTTTCTTTGTTTAGACTCAAGTACAATTCAAGTTATCTTTCTATCTTACCTTTCGAGTCAATTATTCATATTTTACTTTGCTCTAGAAGCTTTATTCTCGGTTTAGACTAAAGTTAGTTTAATCTTGGTTAGCATAGCTCTCTTGAACCCTATAGTGTTGTGGTCGTTCTTCGCTTGATCTCCGTGGTTCACGGGGAGAGAGAGACCTTCCTTCGTGATATCTTGGGAAAGGTTCTTTGGTTCGTTGTGAGTGCGCCGCTTAGAGCTTACCTTAGTCTTAGATTGGTGTTCCATATTACGGAATAGTTGTGGTACCCTAAGGAGGTGACAACTCCGGACGGGCTTTGTAGTCCACCACGTTAGTTCGGGCCGGTAGGATTCGGGCGCGTCGTCGTTCTCCCTTCTCATCCCGGATCGAGAGCGCGGCTTTGCATGCCTCTCGCACGGCACTAGAAGAGCTTGTTGAGTTTAGCTTGCCTTGGTTATCCTTTGCCTTGGTTCTTTACCTAGAGTTGACAAGAATAGATAGATTGTGTTAGGATCCTTTCTTGTCTCATTGTCCTCCCACTCACTAGGTCATCTCTAACCCTTTTATCAATATCTCCTTGTGTGTGTTAAGTTATCCCCGAATATCTTTATTTGTTACCCCCGCTATAGCTCTTTACCAAGTCTTGTTATTCGGGATCGTTAATTCGATCATCTTTGTCGTAGTGCCTCCCTTGGGAAAATATAAATATGTTAACCCGAATACCACCGGGTGAAGTGCTACAACGGTAATCCGTGCGCTTGCAGACCTTTCTGTGATCATGTGTTTTACCAAATTCATTCCGTAGCCCCGTTACTAGGGGTGTAAATCCGGTAGAGATGCTTGCGAGTGCCAACAGGCATTCCTAGTGCCATCACTGTGAGTGTATTCCTAGTGGTGAGGCCAAGGAGCGTCAACAAGCATTTCTGGCGTCATTGCCGGGGAGGCAATAGGCATAAGATATCATGTAAACCTAGTGGTAGAATTATCAAGGTTCAGTGAACCGCAATTTAAGCGAGTTTACCCTTCCTCTACTCTCGTGTACGCAGAGCAGTGCGTGACCATTTTCGACCTACCGTATAACCTTCACGACAATCCGAGTCACTTGTGAGGAGAGTGCGACCTCGTGCCTTGTTCCTCGAAGTTTCTTTCGAATCAAGAGACGAACACCGTCGATCCCGTAGACAACACCTCGTCGCACCAATGGCCGAGAGGACGATCCACAATTTCTCTACCCCCCTCCAACACCCATGTTCCTACCAGACCGAACGTGACGGTGGGAGACGAAACTTTGAACTCAAGCCAGCATGGATCAACATGGTGCAAGCAAATCCTTTCTCCGCAATCCTAATGAAGATGCCAATGCACATCTCCGGCATTTCCGGAGGTGTGCGGGACTTTCACTATCCGGGGAGTGACGGACGTTGCAATTCATCTTTGCCTATTCCCGTTCTTAATGCTTGGGAAGGCGAAGCAATGGTTTTATGCGGAGCGAGATTCCATCAACACATGGGATAAGTGCTCTAAGGCGCTTCTCGCGAAGTTCTTCCGGTGGGCAAAACCAATGCCCTCTGTGCTAGAATTTCAGGCTTCCAGCAGCAGAATGATGAAAGTATCCTGGAAGCATGGGAACGTTTCCAAGAGTGCATCACCACGTGCCTGCACCAGGACAGGGTGGTTCTTAATTCAAACCTTCTACCACGGGCTCAAGCGTACTTCCCGCGAGCACCTAGATGCAGCCGCTGGAGGAGCCTTCTTCTCGCTACAAGTACCTGTTGTCAAGGAATTAATCGAGAAGATGGTGGCAAATCAAGGTTGGGATGGAGATCGTCTCCAACCCCGTACCCACGATGTACACCAAGTCATGGAGTCGACATGCTAAGATGGACCTCCTCATGAAGAAATTGGAGGCATCAAGCAATATGGATACCGCCAAGATTATGGACGCTCGCATGACGTGCAAGGTTTGCGGTAATGTGGGCCATTCAGGAAATGATTGTCCTGAGACAAGGGAAGAAGCCAACTTCATCAACAATGGAAACAACAATGGGTTCCACAACAACAACTACAACAATCAAGGGTGGAACTCAAGGCCCAACTTCCCGTTCAACAATCAAAATGGAGGTAATTATTCTAACAGTTTCAATAATCAGCCTTCCATTAAAGATCTTGTCTTTGGCCAAGCTAGAATGAAAACTTAAACAAGAAGCTAGCCGCCAATGATAAAGTTCTTGAAAATTTAAATTCCACCATAGAATCCTTTACTACTGCTATGAAGAATCAGCTAAGCTTTAATAAAATGATAGAAACTCATGCTCAGCTTGCTGCTTCTTTACCTTCTTCCGAGTCGGGTGGAATCCCGAGGGAACCCGAGCCTACCCGAGAGAATGTTAGCATTATATCCACCAGATGGGGTAAGCCATCTAGGGGGATGTATGCACCTAACCATGTAGGGAAGCTTATACATCAAATCCAAGACCCATGGGACGAATCGGTAGTCTTGCACAAGGACAATGGGTATCTGGGCATCACATGCACGATCTACTACCAAAAGATCAAGAATGCTCTTTGTGACCTTGGTGCGAGTGTCAACCTCATGTCCAAGGCCATGGTTGAGGAGTTAGGATATCCCGCTATCTCTCCGACGATGACGATAGTCCAACTTGCCGACTCATCGATCAAATATCCGGAGGACATAGTAGAAAATCTCTTGGTGAATGTCAGAGGCTCAAATATCTAGATTCTCCTTTGACTCGGGCACCGCGCAAGGTGTTGGGGCATTAAAGGCTCCGGCGGGGAGCGAGGGTGGGGTGCCGCAGGTTGAGGAAGGCATTGAGCGAGGCGGAGACTCGCCCAAGGGGCTAAAGCCCCCAAGCGAGGTGGAGACCTGCTCTAGGGGCTGAAACCCTTGAGCGAGGCAGAAGCTCGTCCGAGGGGCCAAGGCCCTGGATCGAGGTGGAGATAATTTAAGGGGGCTCCGCACCCTCGAGCGAGGCGGGGAGTTCCGCGACGCGGTGCCCGCCCCTCGAGCGAGACAGAGGTTCGCTCGAGGGGGACCAGGGATGGTGGTTTGGTGGGCCACTGAGGCTTTTTGGGCTGTGGGCTTTATTCGTCTTTGGGCTGTGATCAGTGCGGGGGGGGGGGGGGGGGGGGGGGGGTGATTTGCGGTTGCGCGTTTAATTGTTTTTAGGAGAGGGTGGTGTTGGGGGGATTCGGAATCAAGCCTTTCGTATACCAAAATAAAAGAGTGTCTTTAGTTGCCCAAGTTTCTATGCGAAAGGCCCAGCAGCGAAACCCCAGGGAGCCCTTGAATCCTTTTCCATCTTTCGGAATTCGTCTTTCGACCGGTACCCTTCGTCGCCGCAGAGCCGCCAAATGAGCTCAAAATAACCCGTGGCGTTAGGGTCTCGGCCAGCCGATTGATTTCTTCCGCGACGAAACCCCGGGAGCGAATCTTGCTCACCCGGAGCGGTCTCGGCACGGGATTCGCTCGGGGGTTTCGTCGTTCTTAACGTCTAATGATTTCAAGTTTGAATGTAATTCCATGTTTCAGGTGACGAAAGGTGCCAGGAGAAAGAGGAATCTCCAAAAGATCAAAGGTTTTCTCCCGACAGGCGCACGTGATGAGAACAAGAAAGGCGCCGTGATTTGCGGCGTGACATCATGAAGCACCGATTATGTGGAGATCTAATTGGAGATTTCCCGGAAATAGCCTAGCACATTCTGTTTTGATCCGTTTTACACAAGGGTTCTCTCGGAATGTAAAAAGTCGGTTCGCCTCCCTATAAAAGGGGACGAACAACACTTGTAAAGGGGATCATCTTTTCAGAAATCTACTGTTGAGCAAAGAGCTTTTTGGTTGTCCTTCGTTTCGTTTCGCATTCTGATTTTGGTTCTTGAGCTTTTGTAGTCTTTCATTGTTGGTGCACGGTTGCTTCGGCTATCGACACAACAATTGGCGCCCACCGTTTGTGCTTGGCTCGAGTAA
This sequence comes from Cenchrus americanus, assembly GCA_947561735.1. Lineage (NCBI taxonomy): Eukaryota > Viridiplantae > Streptophyta > Magnoliopsida > Poales > Poaceae > Cenchrus > Cenchrus americanus. Next base: position 82,265,130 of record OX387239.1, on the reverse strand, counting down.
CAAACCCAAGATGTCCACAAGGAAGAAGAGAACCGCCGTCAATTCCACCAAAGGGGCTTCGGCGTCCCTCGACGAAGAGCCGAACCCCTCCACCTTGCTCACCCGGGGAGAGGAGCTCCCGGAATCCGGCGCGGCACACGAAGCGGAGCCGGCCAAACCGCGTAGGGAGGTCGAAGAGCTAGCTAGAGCCAAGAAGCGGCTGCTAGCAGTACAACACGAAGCTGAGATCCAAAAACAAAAAGCAGAGATCACCAGCTTGAAGAGGAGCTGCGCGCCTTAAAAGCAAAGCAATCCTCAAGTTTCAATCAACCTTCACCCGAATACACTGTTCCCAACCAGTCTAACTTCAATGAGCGCACTGAGTTTTTCACCCAGCCCCCTCCGCATACCACTTTCAGTCGCAACCCCTTCGTGAGCCCTTTCGAGTCAGGTCCTTCGCACCAGGACGTTCATACCATCCGCACGAGATCTTGGGATCCCAAATCTCCCTTGTCTCAAGAAATTCAGATCACTCCATGTCCACAAACGTACAGGCCAGTCCCACTACCCAGATTCTCGGGCCAATCCGACCCAAGGCAATTCCTAATGAGCTACAAAGCCGCCATTCTTTCGGCCGGTGGTGACGACTCTGTATTGGTGAAATCCTTCATCATTGCTGCCGACGAGGCAGACGGCGCGGGGTATTCTCTCGCTAAGCCCAGGTGTAATTCACGGATGGGATGATCCGAAGGCCGGATTCTTTCAAACTTCCAAGGTTTTCAGTGTCCAGAACTCACAGAGAGTGACCTCTTCTCGTGCAAACAGAAGGACAAGGAGCCTCTCCAAAACTATTTCAGGAGATTCGTGCATCTCAGAGCCCAGGCGCCAAATGTTTTGGACGTCGTCGCCATTAACGCTGCAATCGTGGGTCTGAGAGCCGGCCAGTTTCGCTCGCACCTCATGCGCGAAAGGCCCAGAACAATCTAGCACCTATACGAAGAGTTCGAGAAGTATTGTCGCTCGGACAATGACTTCGGGGATGTGTATGGAAGAGCAAGCCCGGCAGCAAAAGTCCGCAAAAGCTAACCAACCCAACGAGAGGGAATGGCCCAACCCCCAAAAATGCCTCGCACACCAATCCTCGGGGCGTTTTCGGTCCGGACGGCGAAAACACCCGTGCAAACCCCCGATCCACGGACCGATTCATAGAGCCTCGGTTCCTAACTCGCCTAGTCCGCCGCACTCCAATCAAGGGGGAGGCCGCGGGGGCGGGAGAGGTGGCGAGAGGCAGGGGTCGCGGCAGGGGCCGAGGCCACAATGAGAAAAGAAAATGGTATTGTATTTTCCACAAGGAAAACGATGACCACAGCTCGAATTATTGTCCAGACAAGAAAAGATTCGAAGCCATCCTTGAGGAAGAGAGGAAGGAAAAGGAGAGAGCGGGTGTCGTGAACCATTCTCGCTCCCGCATGGCAAAACCCAAGTTTTGGGAGGAACTCTTTCGCCAACCCTTTCCGCCCACCTCAATTCTAGCCACCTCGGTTCCAACCACCACTTTCCACTTATCCCCAACCTCCACCTTGGCAATCACAAACTTTTCAAGCTCAGAACATTGAGCGCGGACCCGTCGAGCAACACCCCATCGCTCCTCCGCCTCCTCCCTACAAAGGCCCCTCGCCCTCCGCCATTGCCGCCCAAGCTTGAGGGCCGGAGCGATCCCCCGCCATCCGTCGGAGCCATAATGCCTATTTCAGGGGGCTCCGCATTGGAGTTCGAAACCAAGAAGGAACGGAAGCACTACTTTCGCGAGGTGTGAAACATTTGTGTGGAGGGGAGAGTCGAGAAAACAAGGTGGTTTCACTTCCCAATCACCTTCTCAGAAGAGGACGTAAGGTTGCAAGGTTTCCCCCACAACAACGCTCTAGTGATAGAAGCGAACATAGCAAGTTGGACTCTAGGGAAGCTCTTGGTGGACAACGGTTCATCAGCTGACATTATCTTTGCTGATGCCTTCGACAAGATGGGGCTCAACAGGGATCTGCTTCAACCACCAGACACACCTCTGTATGGTTTCGGAGGGCGCGTCATTCATGCGCTGGGCAAAGTGGTTCTCCCAGGTATCTTTCGGCACGGTCCAAAACGCCGTAACGTAATACCTATCCTTCGACGTCGTGGAGATGTACTATCCCTACAATGGCATCTTGGGCAGAGAGTTCCTCAACAAGTTTGAGGCAATCATCCACCGGGCTTATCTCTGCATCAAAATCCCGGTGACGCTAGGGGTCATCACAATCGGGGGTCACCAAAACGACGGCCGCAACCTACGAGAGGCCGCACCCCGGCCAACGAAACATGCACGCCCTCGATAAAGCGGTCGAGAGTAATGCGGTGGAGAAGCGACCGAAAGCGACAGAGAGAAAGTCAACATGCAGCCGGACTGCGAAACCAAACGCGTCTTACTAGATGCGATGGTTTTGGACCAGACCGTCGTCATTGGCTCCACCCTGGAGCGTGAGGTTTTTAACGAGGCAGCCTTGATGTAAAATTTCTTTCCGAATGAATGAAATACTTCCTCCCTAAGATTTGTTGTGTTTCTTTCGCACAATTTAAAGTGCTATCTTAAGATAGCCCATCCCAAAAGAGGATGAATTAAAGTGCTATCTTCGGATAGCCCTCTCCGAAAGCGAGAGCATTAAAGTGCTACCCATGGGTAGCCCACCCACAAGTGGTGCAATCAAGACGATTCACAAGAATCAATCCTTCAAAGAGCTGCTCTCACAGCCGCCCGTCCAAAAAGGACGTGCGAAAGCAATTCAGCCTCGAATCGAGGAACACCAAACAAAGGCACCACAATCGTTGATTTTTTTGCAAAAACATTGTCGCAAGCGACATTTAACGCCACAAAGACAAACCTATTCTAGGCCAGAAAAGAGCGTGTGTTGTCAAAAAACAGCCCAAAAGCTGTAAAATTTGACAAGGGCAGACAGCCTCTAGTCCTGCAATGCGTTTCATGCCTAGGCGTCGCACCGCAGGCTAGTTTCGCTTCTAACGAAAAACTGCAAGGGAAAAGCGAATAAATTCAGCACGTCGGGTCGCATAAAGTATCATAGGCCAGCAAAATCAAAACCATACTAATTCGACGGTTATAAGTAAAACGAACAAACTTAAGTTTTCCCCGCTTCCGAAGGGGGGGAAGGTGTTTTCTTCCGAAAACAATAAGTCGAAAGCGGCGTAAACTTTAGTTCGAAACATTCAAAGTCTTGATGCAGTAAAGAGTTTTGGGCAACACATTCAGCGCCATGCTCTCGCATCCAGTTTGTCAAACACCATACACAAATTTACATTACAACTATCAAAAGTTTAAGTGGCCAACATGCCAATTCAGTTTCAGCCTAGCACTACTTGGCTGGATCAGAAATGGGGTCCCATGGAAATTCTTCGTGACGAAGAGGAGCCAAAGCTTCGCCAGTCACGGATCCAACAGGCCGCCTTCGACTCCAGACGCTTCGCGAACAGGGGCTCCAAGGACTCCTTGATCGACGGCGTCGTCGCTGGTTTTCAGCGGCCAATCTCTAAAGGGTCCATACGGCCCTAGAGTTGCGTCGGGCCCATGCGTTGCACGATGCTCACGAAGTTCCAAAGCCTGTTTTTCCTGTCCAAAATAGAACTATGAGAAGGAAGAAAGCATTAAGCATCAGCGCAAAGATGCTCAACAAATATGATCGTAGTCAAAGCAATCCGAAAAGGCCTACCTTCGCCAAGCGATCCACAGCCTTCTTTCGAGCGTGCGCTCACCCACTCTTAGCCCAAAAGTTATGGAGAACAATCTTATTGATCAACTCAACCGTCTTGCTTGGGGCTGGCACTTCGTCAGGTAAAGGAAATTCAAAGTTTCGACTCCCGAAAGCTTTGATATGGTTGCAACCCTGTCGCTCGAGAAGATAAAGCAGCATTTCGGAACAAGTCGCCGCACCATAATCCCCAATCTTGCTCATGGTGTCTGGCAGGAGCTTTAATTCGCTATGCAACCACTCCACGAAGCTTGAGATATTGTCAGTAATTTTAAAGTCCTGGGCTTCGGCACCAAAACTCTCCAGAGCCCGACGATACTCAGTCGCCAGATATGCACCCCATTGATGGCAATAGGCTTCGTTCTTCTCCAGAGTATCTTCAAGCTCGCCCTTCACCTTCTTTAATTCCGCGATGAGGTTGGCATTAGCTTCCAGAAGGATCTTCTGCGCATCGTACTGAGTAACCATATCTTTCAATTCGGTGTAGCACTCCTCATAGCATTTCAAGCACAACTTTAGTTCCTTCTTCAAAGCATCCTTGACGTCTCGCTGCTTTGCGCATTGGTCCGCCAGCTGACGAGACTCTTGTTTCAATTTCTCGTTATGCTCCCGCAAACGCCAGTTCTCGTCCTCTAAAAGATTTTGCTTCTCAAGAGAGTTCTTGGCCTCCGCAGCCGCCCTCTCGAATCCTTTCTGACAAGCGATGATGCCCCTTGAAAGATAAGCGCGCACAGTCTTCATCAAATCATCAGCGCTTAAACCTTCCAAGGAGCGCTCAAAATCTGCAAAAAATTAGCAATCATACTATTCGTCCAGACCCCTTCGTACAGCTAACGTAGTGAAGGCACCAAGTCGAAATGCTTTGAATGAAGTAATCGGCGCTGTTTCATACCAGGTTCTCCTAGCGCGGATGCAAGGCTTGTCCTGGATGTGGAAGGGTTTGCTTCAGGCTGAAAAGCCCCTTTCTCCTTATCCTTGGCGCTCAAGATGACTAGAGTCTTGGCCGCTAAAATCAGCACGAAAACGAAAGACATCAGCAAATGGTCACATGGTTTATAGGAGGGACACGAAAAACTATTTCTGAGTAAGAGTATCGTACCGGCGTCTTCAAGCTAAAGAACATTGGATGTCATCGCCAGCTCCGGTGTAATTTCATCGGCAGCTTTCGCCGCAGCCGAGTGAAGATCATCTCACACTGGCGGTGGCGAACGAGACGCATGTGCCCCGTATTCTCCAACTTCCGGAGCATCCAGGTCGATTGGGTCCTGGATTTTCGCACCCGCGCCTTCGCCCAGATTCACCACAGCACCCTCTGGATCGCTTTGGGGCTGCGGAGGGGGAGCATCCGAATCCTTCACTGCCAGAGTAACGTCGTCATCGATGTAACACAGATCCTCGGACTCATCCACGACGTCTACAAGGCCGGCCACACGCTCCTTCGGGGCTGCCTCGGCCATGGCAATTTCTTTTTGAATCATCTCTGCCTGTCGATGACGGCTCCTCCATCAATTTCCGCGCTGACCCCTTCGAGGGATAATTAGTGCAAGGTTGGATCTGAGGAGTCGACATGATGTCAACGTCCTCATCAGTCTCTGCGACTGGGTTAGCCCGCGCCCTTTTCCCAGAGGGCTCGTCCTTGTCGGGCCCCTTTTCCTTGATCGTAACACGTCTCCCCCTCTCTGTAGCTTCTGAAGGCCTCTTCTTCAAAGCCATTCTCTTATCTGCATCATCAGCAGGGGAGGGGTCGTGAACTTTCTTCTTTTCTCTCTCAGCCGCGGCCACTTTCGCCGCCTCAGCCTTGCGACGAGCCAGGGTCTCATTAACTTTCAGTAACTTTGAAGATTTTTCCGCAAGCGGAGGCAAGGTAGCTTTAGCAGCATCCGCCTTTCGCTTGGCCAAAATGTCTTGGGCTTTAGTGCTTTTCACAACATTATCCATGGTTACAGCAGTCTTACTCGACTTACTCTTCCGAGAGGTTTCGATAGGCTCGCATCCAAGATGTGCCCGGCGGCCGCATCTTCTTGCCGGGCCGTCGAGGGCACCGGCGAGGAGAATAGGTGACATCCATGTAACATCCCGGATTTTCCCCGAATGTTATTGTTTGCAAAAATGTATATTTCAAAAATTTTTGTTTGAATTTGAGTGCTTACCTAAATTATAAGGATGTCTTCTTTTGATCCTTCCCTAAAATCCTAGATTTATTTTTGCACAAAATAATAAAATTTAGGAACTATAGAATGCAAGTGTGAAAACTTTGGAGTTTAGTGGTTCTTGTTTGGAGTTTATTTGAGTGTGATTCAAATTTGAATCCTACATTCAAATTTGAATTGTGAATGCTTAAGGATGATAGTAATTAGGAAAAACCTCTATCCCTGTTGGGCCATCACCCACCTGCTGAAGTTCGCCGGCACACCCCGAGCTTTCACCGCCGCCGCCGGCCTCGGTCGGCATTCCCCTTTTGGCCCACTGAAGCCCACCTCCCACCTACCTCTTCCTTGAGTCACCGCCAGGTGGGTCCCACGAGTCAGTCGGCGCCCCTGTAGTCTTTTCTTCTTCCTCGGCTGACGCACGCACGCCCTGCGACAGCGACCGGTGCGCTCCCGCACCGAGCTCGCCCGCGCCCCCCCTGGATGAGCGCCGCGTGCCCTTGGGCGCGGACGCCAAGGTTTACCCGCCGTCCATCCCTCTGCCCGAAAACCCTAGCGCCGCCCTATAAATCGAAACCCCATCCTCATCTCCCTGTACCTCGCCGCCCATGAGGATTTTCCCCCCAGTTTTTCCGCCACCAGAGAAGGGAGGAAGGAGGGGGAAGAAGGATGGGAGGAAGAGGGGGACGCCCGTGGAGGAACCCGAAGCCGCCCTTTGCTGCCGGCACCGGAGGCCTCGTCCAGGAGCCACCGGGCTGCTGTCCGTGGAGGAGGGAGGCGCAGGAGGCAGGGGAAGGCTGGACCTCGACGCCAGGACCGGGAGCATCGCCTCGCCGTACCACGCCACCAAGCTGCTGCCTTTCTTCGACCACGACAGGCCTTCCACCTCGTTCTCTACCTGCTCGATGAAATGCTTGGACGTCGCTGTAGTGCTAAACAGCCACCGTGTACCGCGACGCCAAGACCGCTACACCGACAACCGCCTAGGACGCGAAGACCCGATGAGCCGTTCTGCTACCTCTGCTCGGCCACACCTTCGTCACCGCCGTCCTCTGCATCATCGCCGACGATCCCGCTCCGCCCTCCTCACTGACGCATGCATGTCGGCCAGTGGCCACCGAGGTGAGGCCAGCCTTCCTTGCTCCTCAGTTGAGGCCCGGCCTTCGAGCCGTGACTGGAACGAGCCTGGTGTGCTCGTCGGGCCTTCAGTGCCCACTGTTGGACCGCGCCCGCTTCGCGCCACCACGTAGACCCGTTGTCGCTTGAGAGTCGGCCATCGAGCCGAGCCGGTCGCTTTGCAGGTGCCGCTGCCTTCCTCAACGTGCGCGCTCCCTTGCTTGCTGCCTGAGTCCTTTTCCTTTCCGTTCCAGTGCTGTGTGCCGCTGAGCTTTGGCTCGCCGCCGCGTTTCGCTACCGGCAAACGCACGAACCCGTGCACGCACACACATCCACGCGCTCGCACGTGTGATACCTCGCCGGCGTTGGGCACCTCCAGTGTTGTTGCGTTTTCCCTGTTTTCCACTGTGCCGGCCGATACCTTGCCTCGCGGCCAAACCACTGCTGGGCAAGCTGTTCTCGACCGTGCTCCTCCGTTAGCAAGATGGCGTCCCCACTGCGCCGTCGTGCTAGCCCGGGAGCTTCGCCTCATGGCCGAGTGCACGCGCGTGTGCTCGATCAAGCCGTCGCCTTTGTGCACCTTTCTAGAGCCTAGAGAACACGTCCGCATGACCGCGCCGTCCCGACCTACCTTCTCCGCCTAGGCGTGCGAGCGCCAGACCACCCTCGCACAAGCGTCGTTCCTTGGAGCTGGCCACCCCAACTTTGACGCCGACCTGCTCTGTTCCACCGCCACCAGCCTCTCTTTGCCTCTGCTCTCTTCCCTTTGGTTTTCCCCCGTCGCAAGATCCAAAGTGTAGCAGCAACCGCTTTGCTCCCTCTCTAGTTGGCAAGCAAACAACAGACTTGCTGCTCTGATCTTGCATCGCAAGGACTAGCAACTTGCTACTTTCCTATCTTCTGCGATTCCTGCAAGAACTAGTAGTAGGAGCTGAATTCCAAGCAAAGCACCAGCAATCCTTCTCTCGTTTCTCCATATCCCAAGTAACAAGCCAGCGATTCCTTTTTCTTCTTCCACTAAAGCCGCACAGCAGCCACGACCCCTCTCAATCCTCTCTCCTCTGCTCCTCCCTTAAAGCAAGCATCAGCTACAGCTGCAAGTACAAGAGGGTGCACCAGCAAGCCGCCACCACTCTTCTCTCTCAGCCTGTTCTCTGTTCATCGAAGCAGCAAGCTGCTTCTCTGCGCTTCGATCCCTCCCTCCGTTATTTCTTTCTTCCACTCGAGGCAAGCCACTGGGTGAGCTCCTTTCTCTCCCACGCAAGATGCAAAGTAGCCAGCAACCATCTTTCTCTCGCAAGCCAAAGCAAATCAAAGCAGCAAGCTTTCTAATTCTGCCCAAACCATAGCCAGCAGCAATTCCCCACCAGCAGTCGCCTCTCTCGAATTTCCTTTTCTTCCCCACCGCGACAAGCAAGTCTTGTGATCTGCTCCTCTCCAATTTCAGCAGCCACACCCTTCGATCCTTCTCCACATCGATCTGCAGTAGAGCAGCCTGCCACTTCTTTTCTTTTCCCCACCGAACAGCACCACCCTGCCCTTTCTCCTTCAACCGAGCAAGGGGCTAGCAGATCCTATCTCTTTTCTTTCTTCCACCAGAAGCAAGCCGGGACCTTCTGACCATCGTCCCCTTCTTGCCTTTCCAATCGTTCGAAAGCAAAGCGCAAGCGTAAGCTGCGAGAACCAACCACCGCAATCACTCATCTCTCTCTCTCTCTCATCTCCCGCATCAGCTAGCAGCAACTTGATATCTCTCTCGAATTCTTCCATCGATCGCAGCGAACAAGCGGTAACCCCGCTATTTTATTTCCCCCACCGAACAACACCACCCTTTCCTTCTCCAACCGAGCAAAGAAGAAGCGAGCTGCAGCAATATCCTTTCTTTTCCCCAATCAAGTCAATCAGCTAGCAGCAGCCCGAACTTTTCCCTCCTCTTCCATGGCGAGCCTAACTAGATGGGAGTTCATCTTCCTCACGATGCCGCCGCCAACACAGACCCCCGCCGCATCTCTCCTCTCTCCTTTTCCAAAACAGCCAACAACAACCTCTCTCTCTCTCTCTCATTTCTCCAAATAAAATCTTCAGCAACCTACCTCTTCTTCTCTACCGAGCAAGAACAACCACCAACACCGTCTCGAATTATGTCTACCGCAAGAACCAAAGAACCTTGACCCCAATCCCTTCTCTAAAAATATAAAATCAGCCTACAAGAAGATCTCCCCGATTTCTTGTGTCGGCCCTTGGTGTGCAAGCTACCACCAGCAGCTTTTGTTCTCCTCTAATCAAAGCACGCATCAGCAAGCTAGCGGCCAACTTTTTGATCAATCTCGCTCGTGGCCAATCTTTTCCACACCATGAAGCTACAGCTCGGAACAAAGCTTGCAAGTGAGCCATCTAATGTTCTCTTCCTAGCCATATATGTTTGATAGTTTAACCAGGATCCTTAATCTTTCTTTCGTGTGCATTGCTCGCTATCGAGCAAAGGTGCCAAGGCTCTAATCTCGCTAAAGCCGGAGTGCTTCCTAGCTTGTGCTCAGACACGGTCATGCATGCCTAGCGCCTACATGTTCCGAACAAGGCCATGTCCGCTTGCTAGTCCTAGGTTGACCATGTGTTTTAAATCAGCTAGGTGCTAGTTCCGCTTGAAGCTCTAATCGAACCTTTGCATACCCGTGAGGTCTCTATCTACACCTACTCAACCCCTACTTTATTGCCACTCGTGTCCACCCACAAGCAATTAAGCAAAGAAGAAAGCAGCGTAAGCGTTGGAAGACATTGCACGTACTAATTAAATCATCCATGGATTTTAATCCCGGCCGCACCATGCGATGTTAGCATGTTCCGCGCTTCCCGTAGCTAGTGAGCACCTCCTTAGGTGTTAATGCTACTAAACCATCGGCCATGCCACACTCCAGCCCATGCAATTATCTTGGAGCGAGCTATCGTAAAAGCTACGACTATCCCGCTAGCCGTGTGTAGTCAAGCAAGTCAGAGCCGTAAGGGCCTTGTGCTATCTAACCTTAGCTTGCGTTGCTTGCTAGCAGCAACACTTGCCCCTTTTTCCGTCAAGCCTTAATCCTAGTTCCAAAAGCCTGCCATACCTATCGCCGCGGCCGTGTCACAACTTCGCCGGGCACGGCGCGTGTGCTAACCAAGCGAATGACCATGTCACACTTCGGTCAGGTTCAGCTTGAGCCAAGTACCTTCGCCGCACCACATCGCTTATAGCGAAACCATCCTGTTCAACCTTTCCCTAATCTTACCAAAGGGGCATATGGACTTACCGTTAGGTCCCACTAACGTGTGAGACCTCTAACTGTCCAACTTGGTTCCATCTAACCTACGGGGCCCACAGGATGACGTGTGGGGTCCGGATGACCTTCGACCTTTCCCTTTTTGATTTGGTCAACAAAGATCGTTGACTAGTCAACGAACCATGCAAACCTACCCAAAACCTAGCTTATGGTTCTCTAACTTGCTGACTTATATTTTCTGTGCTTTATCGCAATAAAATGAAATCATAAAATATTTCTTTATTTGAAAATCAATAATAAATTGTTTCTACCTTAGAAGAATATGAAATCTATTTCTGTATTCTTCTAAAATCATGAAGCACCCGTTAGACTAGCATTTGGAGTTTATTTGGTTCTTTATTGCTTCTTTTCGGAGTTATTTGCATCTAGACACCGTGTTTATTTATATTTGCGAATCTAGGAATTCTCGGAGCCGAGGAGTCAAGCCGTAAGATCGAGAACAACTACGGAAACTTCGACGACTACTTGCACACAAGTGTTCACGCCTGACTGATTCTGAAATACCTATTAGGCATTGCTATGTAGAATGCTAGTGCTTTACTTTAAATGCATGATGATGATGAACCTTGCACTGCCTTCTTTAAGTATCCTGTCCTTGATCGTCCTACTACTATATATGTATATAAACGTGTATATGCGTTGAGCTTCGCGATGCATGTGTTTGGGATGGGAATAGTGGTTCTTGGCGTGAGTGGGGTAAAACCGACAGGAGAAGGCATTTTGGGTACTTTGGCGGGGGTGAGCTCAAAACAACCGATCTGGGATCGGGGACAGGGGTGCACTCCTCAGTGTACCCCTACTGTGATGGTTTTCGGAGCCTAGGTGTTGGGGTTTTACTTGCGGATGGAGGACATGAGCTCGCCCGGTCTGAAACCGAGTGGATCAACTTGTCGATAGGACTTTCGTACACACCACCTCATCGAGTGTGGGGTTAGGGCCGAGTTGAGCTCGGCAAGTGCAGAACCATACCTGCTTAGGAAGGATAGAGGGTATCAGTGGGGGAGCGGTGGAGGTGAGACCACCCTCTCAGAGCGACTCCCGTGTGGCCACACGGGGGCATTTCATAGTTCCGGTGCAATCCTCACTGCGGGAGGGATCGTTTTGAGGGCCGGATGCAGGATGGGATCGTAACTACCAAGAGTTCGCACGGTAGGGTGAGTTTGGTCGGTTCGCTACCAACCGGACGTCATCCCGAGTTGGGTACAGGTGTACACGCTCTACAGAGTTTCGATCTATATGTATAGCCGCGTCCTCGGTCATGGACAAACCTTGAAGACATGTTCGTTCCTCATGTTTTGGGATTTCTACCTCCCCCTGTAGTTGAGAGTGTGGTGAGCCGTGGTTGCAGTCGGTTAGAGGAGAGTTGCTCCCTCTACCTCGTCGATCCGATTGCAATCATTGAGGTGCGAGGAGAGGAAGTTCTCGCATCGACCCTAGATGGAGATAGAATGTGGATACAGGGCCCTGGGGTACCAGGTGGTTCCGAGCTGTGTTTGAGAGTATGGTTTGGGACTTATATGGAGATGATTTCTTTTATGCTTCACTGCTGCCGCATAGGAAACCTGAGCTTTTACCGTGACACTTTTCTTACCCTTTGGAAATAGGCCACTTAGAGCTGCATACAGTCGGTGACGTGAACCTATCCCGTTCCTTGGGGATAGTTTTGTGAGTGTGCAGGATTGGACTTGTCTTGAGAGTCCGAGTTCGGGGAATCCATGAAGGAAGGGTTGCGTTGCTTCACTCAAGGATGCCTGTGGTGAAGACTGAAGATGAAGACTTGAAGCCCTAGCTACCGCTACGCAGGATTTCTACTTGTCGCTTAGCCCAAGAGGCTTGTACTAAATTCGTATACTGAGTTGTTTCGGATGTAAATATTATGATTTGTACTCTGATTTCGTTGTATGGAAATGATATTATTCTGTAATGAGTTCTGTACGTGATAGCTTACCGATCCAGGGACTATCACAATGGTACAGGGAGTCGGGTTTTCCTCACCAAAAACCCGGGTTGTTACAACCCATCTCGTTAAGAACACGGTTAACCCGGCCCTGATGCTTCAAAATCCTTTGGGCACATTCCCACTATTTGTGGGTGAAATTTCCAATCATCTGAACAACTTTCCTTTCAACCTCAGCTACGACCTCTTCGTCGGTTTTATCTGCAGGTTGTTTAACATTGAATATGGGGCTTCGCACATCTTGATCCAGCCCGGGCAGCCATTGCATCTTAAATGCCCATGATCCCCATCGGGGCTGGCACGGCCAGATATCGGCAGCCACAAACTTCTCGAGGGCGTCCCGCGCAGTAATCACGCGAGTCGCCTGGTAAAATGCACTTGTGCTGGCTGATGAGCGGCTAGCCTTCGTCAGCTCCGGCGACAGCTCGACCTCCAAATCGACCATACGACTTGCCAAGTCAAATGTCGTCACTTCTTCCTGTTTCGAGTTTCGCCCCACCACCGCGATAGGGGCATAAAACCAGTAGGAGGTCCACCGGTTGGCCCACTTGTTTTTGTATGCTGGGACTAATTCCACCGGAGCTTGATTCTTGCCAGGATGACGCGTCTGAAAGGTACAACAGCCATACTGAGCCTCTTTTTCTTCGTCGTCAACAGTTATAAGCTTCCTCGCCCAATGGATCTCAAAGTGGTGAACGAAAGTCTCCACATCATTGTCGCCGGCAAAAGTCCGACATGCCCACAGAAATTTCAGCACTTGCGGAATGGAATTGGGCGTTAGCTGGTGGATCTGAATGTTGTAAGCCGCCAAGATATCCGCAAACTTCTTGGACACTGGCAATCGAAGCCACGCGGTAAAGAAATCCCGAAAGACCACACTCTCATTCTTCCGAGGCTTCGGTGTGGTTTCCTTCCCAGGTAACCGACAGGTTCCGGGCTCAAAGCAGCCTTCCAACCACAGCGCATCCAAATCTGCTTGAGTCATTAAAGACCGGCCAATATAACAGGTCCGAGCTTTCGCTAAGTCATGGAGATCAGCCTTCACCCCAGCCAGATTCTCCTCAGACCCTTCTGCAGCTTCTTCAACAGCTGCATCAGCATCCTCTCCTATCTCGCCCTCCTCCACGTCGGCAGCACGTTTTCCAGCATCTGTGTCGCTCAGCATTATTTCGACATAACTCCCACCACCCGAACTGCTATTTTCATCGCTGCTAGAGGTGGACGAAGTACTGCCACTCTCGCGAGAGCTGGCAGACCAATCCAAGCCAGAGATCTTACCAAACTCCGAGATAGACGACGAGGTGGAAGATGTTGCGATGGCCTCCGTAGCTTCCGGAGGCGCCGCTTGCTTCCCACGATTCGACGATGACCCTTCGTCCTCCATGGCTATATTAGGGTGCCTGACGCGAGCTGTATAAATCTCTTAGAAAGATGGACTCCAGCGCGTAGCACCGAAGCTAAAAAATGAAAATGTGTATTCAAGCCAGAAGGAAAACTAATCTCTCGAGTCGACCGGGGCTTCCGCTGGAGCGACTCGCGGGAGGCAAAGGCAAGAGCAACAGGCGAAAAATCACAAGAGAGAAGTGGGGACGGTAATGGCAGCGGGCTCGCGGCGGGACCCCCATCTATTTATAGGGGGTAAATCGCAACGGTCAAAAATTTTGAACCTAACGGTAAAACGCAGCTCCTCGAGGGCATTTGGGGTATTTCAAGCGAGGCCCTCGGGAACCGACGCCTGGGAAGACGTTTTCTTCCGCCTCGATTCTCGATCCCCGGGTTTCGCTGGCTCAGGTTTGCATCGAGGCAAACGCTTCGCCATCGAGGGGCTTCTGTTGGGGGATTCGGAATCAAGCCTTTCGTATACCAAAAATAAAAGATTGTCTTTAGTTGCCCAAGTTTCTATGCGAAAGGCACAGCAGCGAAACCCTAGGAGCCCTTGAATCCTTTTCTGTCTTTCAAAATTCATCTTTTGACCAGTACCCTTCGTCGCCAGCGGAGCTGCCAAATGAGCTCATAATAACCCAGGGCGTTAGGGTCTCAGTCAGGCTGATTGATTTCTTCCGTGACGAAACCCCAGGAGCGAATCTTGCTCACCCAGGCAGTCTCGGCCTGGGATTCGCTCGGGGGTTTCGTCATTCTTAACATCTAACGATTTCAAGTTTGAATGTGATTCCATGTTTCAGGTGACGAAAGGTGCCAGGAGAAAGAGGAATCTCCAAAAGATCGAAGGTTTTCTCCCGACAGGCACACGTGATGAGAACAAGAAAGGCGCCGCGATTTGCGGCGTGACATCATAAAGCGCCGATTACGTGGAGACCTAATTGGAGATTTCCCAGTAATAGCTTAGCACATTCTATTTTGATCCGTTTTACACAAGGGTGTTCTCGGAATGTAAAAAGTCTGTTCGCCTCCCTATAAAAGGGGGCGAACGACACTTGTAAAGGGGATCATCTTTTAAGAAATCTACTGTTGGGCAAAGAGCTTTTTGGTTGTCCTTCGTTTCGTTTCGCATTCTGGTTTTGGTTCTTGAGCTTTTGTAGTCTTTCATTGTCGGTGCACGGTTGCTTCGGCTATCGACACAACAAGTGGTTCCCCCGTAATTAGGACACCGCCATGGTTGTCCCTGACAGTAGCCCCCGATCTTTTGTAGAGATATCCACAAGGGACCCGCAAAGGCTAGAGTTTCTGTTAGAATCTTCTTCCCTCCTTGGTGCCGTGACATTCCGTAGGGGCACGCCAGCGCACCTACGGGTGTAGCCCTCAAAGTCTTGGAGGAGTGCGCGCACTCGTGCAAGGTTTTTTGACGCCGAGCTACCAGCCTGTGAGGCATTTGTTTCAGTCGGCCTCGACAACATTTCGCCGGCCTCGGTGATCTTACACGTACAAAGTTGGCATTGGCCTCTCGAGATGTTTGCTCGTTGCTCTCGGGGAAAAACGAGATTGGGCGCATCTAGGAGGTGTAGCCGTGCGATGAGCCCCCGAGCCTAGGCCCACTCGGGGCGATCATGGCGAGCTCTTTGACTTGTCCACATGCCCCTCGCTCGCCCCTTTGTAGGGTGGAGGGGTGAGGTGTCCACGACTAACATCGACCGGTCGCGAACCATGGATCCCTCGTTGAGCTGCTAACGGGTAGTTCAAGTGGACGTCCGTGCCCCATTCGATAAGGGCCGCTCGTGGTCCGGAGACACGTCCATAAGAGTGCTTTACGTGGGTATGCTAGGTAGGGCTCGGTCCCGTTCGATTGGGACCGAGGGCGCGAAAGCTCTCCCTTGATGGGATCCCTCGACTAGCTGCCCTCATTGGCCTTGAACACAAACTCTGGGGCGCCCTCAAACTTTGTGAGTTTGAGGACCGGCTCGAATGTGCGCGCCCGGTTGTCCCCGACTCGTCATCCCGAGGCACCCGTTCGAACCCGCCGGGGGTCGGGCTTCATACCTCCGATTAGTAGGGCCTCCGCGGGGCGGCATCGAGGTACCCCCGTCTTGGTTGACCCATGGCGCACGCCGACCACCGTCGAGTCGAGCCTCGAGCCACTGATCAGTACGACTTCAAATCGAGGGGCATCTGCGGTGCCCACTTGTTCCCTCGGTGGGCGGTGGCTTCGAACCGCTGATCAGTAAATCCTCGTTCGAGGGGCATTTGCGGTGCCCACTGTTCCCTCGGCGGGCACGGCTTCAAACCGCTAATCAGTAAAAACCGTGTGGGTCCGGTCCTTCTGGACCCTTGAGTCCGTTCCCATGGTGGTGAGTCAGTGAGCCGTGAAGTCGCGGCTCTACCCGTTTTAGATCAGGGTATTGATCGTCCCACTAGGGGTCAGTTCTCGAGCTCTCGGCTTTGGTTTTGTGAGGAGGTCATCCTTATCCGAGAAGGAACCCCATCATTAAGGGTTGCGATCGTGGTCGTGGGCCGTGTAGAGCGGGCATGCCTTTTTAGGCGGTGCTATGTGGGTGTCGTGGGCGACGTGGGAAGGTGATGGGACAGGGCACCGCGTCCACTGGGTTACTGTACCGTAATCATAGCGTGCACATGGTCATTTTGGCGCGGCAGGGCCCATTCGGCAGCAACGCGGGGCGCCGGCCTCACTAACTGCCGCCACACACGGAGTTCTCGGGGCTGTCGCCCCTTCAGATCTTATAAATTACGAGGGGGCAGGAGGGAGGCTTCCTTCCCTCTTCCACTCACACAGATCCCCCGCACTTCATCTCCTTCCTCATTGCGCATCCCGCCGCTTTGAGTCCGTCTGTGATTTCCTTGCCTCCGTCGCCGCCTTTGCTCCCCATCCTCTTCCTCCATGGCTCCGATTCGGGTGTCGGAACCTTTCATGTGGCCCCAGTTGACAGCGGACCGGCTGTAACTAGAAGCATTGGTGCTTGGCAGGCAGCTGGCGCCGGCCGACGACGGCCCAAACCCGGCGTGGATGGTCCTGCCAGCGTTGGACAGGGAGCCTAACCCTCCGCCAAGTTACGTCGTCAGCTTCATCCGCCTTCACGAGCGCGGCTTCAACACCCTCGTGAGTAGGTTCATGTGGGGGTTGTGCCTCCACTATGGGGTGGAGCTTCATAATTTCTCCCTCAACACCATATCGCAGGTGGCCTCCTTCGTCACCATCTACGAGGGATTCTTGGGGATTCCGGTGAATTGGGACATGTGGGTCCACCTCTTCCGCGGTGAGCTTCACACTCTCGCCACGGGCAAGAGGGGGGCGCGTCGAGCAGTTCGCGCCGGCGGCCTCACGCTCGCATTGCGCGACACCCGCAAGGAGCTGTACCTGTCGTGCACCATGACGTCCAACAACACCGACTGGGAGAAGGGATGGTTCTACCTCCACAATGACGGCCCCGGTCTCCCGCCGTACACCGGGAAGGTGCTGAGGGATAAGCCCGACGCGTGGGTGTACGGGGTGTAACCTCCTGCGAGGTAGAGGAGGATCAAGCCTCTCACGAACACCCTGTGTCAGTTGGCGGATTCCGGGCTGGTGGTGGCGTCCGTCATCGCCAACTTCCACCGGCGGCGAATCATCTCCCGCATGGAGAGGGAGCTTCGCATCTACGAGATGAGCGATGCGGCCAACCCCGTGTCGTTGGCGCGTTCGCGGCTACTAGAGGAGCCGCTCGCCCCGAGATATGCGGCCACCCGGGCAAGCGCGCCATTAATCCCAAGGCGGTGCAGCATAGTTGAAAGGACCTTGTGATGCCTAAAGGGGGGTGAATAGGATCACTTCAAATTTCTGAAACAAATGCAGCGATTAAAAGATCTGTCGGTACTACCGACGTGGTGCCGGAACTACCGACGGGGTTGGTACTTCCAGTACCAGGTTGGTACTACCGACAGAGTAGAGATGACTAAAACGAAATTTGAATTCAGCAGCGATTCTAGCAATTCTATTTGAATCAAAGTATTAGTTTAGAGGCTAAGAACCACCTGAAACCATAGAGATGAGTTGGAATGCAACCAATTTAGAGATCGGGCTAAAACAAGTTCTAGGGTTAGTGAGAGACATAGAATTCAAGCAAGCAAATGGAGACACGAAGATTTAATCCGAAGTTCACACCCACAAAGGATGCTACGTCTCCGTTGAGGATCCCACAAAGGGAGGGCTATCACCAAGAGCCTCTTTTCCTCTTCCAACCCCACAAAGGAAGATTGGTGCTCCCTAAGAATTCTCCACCAAGGAGAGGGTAATACAAACGATCCTGGGTGCACCGCACAAAGAGGGCACTCAACGGGCGACGCCTAACTGTCTAGAAGCAAGCTTCAAGAGTAACAAATGCGAATCAAGAACCCGGAGATGCTTCAAGTGCTCTTGAGATGGGGAGAATCAACGGGGCTCTCAAAGCTTCTCTAATCCTCACTAGAAATCACTTCTCCACTCAAGCTCTAGCTCAAAGAAACCAAAGATTGGATATAGAGGAGAGGGGAGAGGTGGAGTGAATGCTCAAGTGAGTGTTTGTCTCATGGTTGGTCAGCAATGAGTGAGGAGGGAGAAGGGGGTTTTTAAACTTCAGCTCAAAAACTAGTTGTTACTGTGTTGAGTCGGGTATCTTCGGTACTTCCGACACGGTGTCGGTACTACAAAGGGGTTTCCCAGAAACCTAACAGTGAAGCCATATCGGTAGTTCCAACACTGGGTCGGTACTATCGAGTCGCTGGCTAAAACCTGCCAGAGAAGGCTTATCGGTAGTTCCGACCCTGGGTCGGTACTACCGAGCCCCTGGCAAAAACTCTCCAGAGAGGGCTTATCGGAAGTACCGACCCGACGTCGATACTACCGACAAAGGCTGAGAGGTCAAGATAAGATTAGCAAAAGTGCACGTGTCAAATCTAAACTCCTCTCACTCACTTGGGTCATCTCCTAGAGCACTTTTAGCATCTCTTGGTTGTCAATTCGCACCCCCCTTTATAGTATGGTGTTTCCTATACTCAAATTTGAAATCAAAATAGAATTAAGCCTTGATTCGAGATGAAAACATCGACTTGGAGTTGGGGCCTTATTTTGGTCAAAACCATGCGTTTCGTTCATTTAAGTCCTGCACACATCTTGATCAAGCACTAAATACCACAAATTGTATTTGTCACTATCACCAAAACAATTAGGGGCCAAGATGCACTTTCAATAGCGACGACGGCCTACGGTCGTTCGTGATGCTCCCCGACACCAGTCAGGTGAGCGCAATATCCTTTTGCCCGTTGATTCCTCTCATGCACGTTTGTTCTAACTATCATTGCTTGGCGGCAGACGGTCGGTGTCAATGTCGCCAGATCGGGCCCGCCGACGCCTCGGTCGTGAGCCGTCGGCCGCGCCGCGCAGTAGTGGGAGCGGGACCAGGCGAACCGCGTGAAGGAGAGGAAAATCCAGAGGTAGGAGTGCCTCGACCAGCACAATGAGGACTACCGGTTGCACAAGAAGCAGGGTCTTTCTCCTCCGCCGGTGCTGGTGAACTCGTCCTCAGATGAGGAGGAGAGCGAGAGGCAGAGGACCACCTCCGACAGGTGGGAACCCGCGGCGCTCCCTTCTCCAGGGGTCGAGGGGGTCGTTACGGAATCGACCCTCAAGGCGGGTGCGGAGCCGCCTGTCGCCGGATCGTCGACAGAGGCACTCGTAGGCGCCGCGGAGCCCCCCCCCCCCCCCCCCGAGCCTTCGAGAAAACGCAAGCGGGGCTTCTCCCGCCTTGAAGTGAGTAACATTCCTCTCTCGCGCACTTTCAATTTTGTAACATAGCCACTCATTCCTTGCCCTTCTTCCTCATCGTTAGGGCGTCGCCGAGCGTCCCCGCCCTCGCGCTGTCAAGGCGCTCAAGCCGAGGACGTCGGCGGTGACGGGCGCCGCTCGGAGAAGGCGCCGCGGGGGGTAGCAAGCATGGCGGCGGGCGAGCCGGCCGCACGCCACGACCGCGGCCGCAAGGCAACAATAGCAGGAGGAGGTGGCAGTGGCGGCTGCACAGGCATCGGCTACACGCGATCCCCATCAAGGGCACGGGTGGGCTCGCGCGGAGAGCCACGACGCCGGGGGGTCGCGAGACCGGTCGAGACCCCTGCTGGTGGCGATTCCGCCCCCAGGAGGGGCTGATCGAGGGGGTGGTTGGGTCAGCCTCTGGGCCCGCGCCTGGGGTGCTGGTGGTGCGGTCTGATGGCTGCGTGATGTCACAGCGGCCGGCGCACGATGCCGAGGCATCGACATCCCGTGTTGCGCTTCAGGCGCCTGACGCCGTCGCGCCGCAATGGGAACAAGGGCTACGTCGTCTCGGGATGCCGCAGGGCCTTCTCGAGGAGGCCAGGACCGAGAAGGCATTGTGGGAGGACTTTCATGCCCATGGCGCCTCTCTCAACGCCGCCTTGACCGAGGCGCTCCGGTTCCATGGAGGTAGGTCACTCCAAAGTTTTCAGGTGAGGATCTTCGTTTGATTGATGCTTGGTTTCTCATCTCCTCCCGATCGAACTTCCTTTGTCCTAATTCTTTCCTCTCGCCCTCTCATTGCTATCCACGAGAGCCGCAGGGGCCAAGCAAGCGAAAAGTTCAATCGCCTCACCGAGTTGAGCTCAGACCTCGAATGGTAACGGGGACAGTATGAGTCTCTGGATGCCCTAGTGGAGGCCCTGCGGCCGGACAATGGCTGGCTGGTGTACAATCTGATGGCTGCGGAGGACACCCTCACCGACCAACGCACCCTGGTAGCCGAAGCGGCCA
This sequence comes from Cenchrus americanus, assembly GCA_947561735.1. Lineage (NCBI taxonomy): Eukaryota > Viridiplantae > Streptophyta > Magnoliopsida > Poales > Poaceae > Cenchrus > Cenchrus americanus. The sequence continues at coordinate 82,244,641 of OX387239.1, read as the reverse complement.
AGGAGGTGGACAAGGTGATGGCCGCGCTTCAGGAGAAAGAGAGGGCACTGGCGACAGCGAACGGCGAGCTGCAGTAGGCACGCGACGCCTTGTCTGAGGCGCAGACCACATTGGTGCAGAGGGAGACTGCCTTGGCTGAGGCGCAGACTCAGCTCCAGTAGAACCGCACCACCCTCGAGGGGACGCGGTCTTGGCAGACTCAGGCGGAGCTGAAGGCTCGGGAAGTCGAAAAGCTGAGCGTTGCCCTGTAGGAGAAGGCCACATCGCTTTCTGCCATGGAGGAGCAGCTCTGCCAGGAGCATAGCGCGCGTGCGCAGGCGAAAACCCAGCTCCAGTAGGAGCGGGTCACACTTGTGGATGCTCGATCCTCCGTCCAGCGTGAGCGCTCAACGCGGGAGGAGGTGCAGGGCCAGCTCCAGCAAGAGCGCACCACACTGACGGACGTCAGGCTTCACTCCAACTCCGGGAGTCGGAGGTCGAGCGGCTCATCGGAGAGCTGGTGCAGGAGAGCGTGGCCTTCGAGGACCTGAGGGTCGCCAGCGAGGAGAAGGATGCCTCGATCCTGTAGCTGCAGCAGGAGGCCGAAACCATGCGTGCGGACCTCGAGAAGGAGAAGAAGTGGGTCGAGGGTAAGTTATCGCCCCTGGGCTCTTTGTTTGTTGAATGATTTCACCGAGATTCGCTCTCGACTAATCTCCTTCTCCATCCAGGTCTACGGGCAGCTCTCGGGGTGTCAGCGACGTAGGCAGAGGCGCTCCAGACGGCCTACAACTCCTCGCAGTAGGATCTGGAACTTCTGGAGCAGGCGGCGCTCGAGGTGTGCCAGAGCATCGACGGGGGTGCCAGTCAGGCAGGGAGCTCCGTGGCGAGTCGCCTCCGGGCTTTGGGCAGCCATGTCGCCGAACGCATGAGAGGCGCGCTCCACCCCGGAATCCAGAAGACCCTTGGCGTGGTGCAGTCGCACTACCGTTGACGGTTAATAATTGTATCAAAGTTCGTTTGTGACTCGCAAGCGTACAAGTCTCCCGTCGTAGTCAAGGGACCCTTCTTCCCTCGAGTGGTGAACCCAAGGTATCGAATCCGTGGAACAAATGTGTGACGCAAGAGTTGATCTAGTAAAGCCAAGTAACTTCAAACCTTGGTAAAAGAGAAACCCTAATGCATCTAGATAAGAACACAAAAGATAAATCTAATCTACTAAAGACCGGAGAAAACAAAGTAAGATTGGGTAGATAAACCGATCTAGAGGGATCGGGGTAAGCCTTTTGTTGAAGTTCCAAGCAAGAGAAGAAGTAGCAAATCGAATCTTAATAAAAGCCTCTTTAAATCGTGGTTTCCCGTCCAAATCCGAAAACATCCGCCTTTCGAGACCCCCGTTCGTCACAACGTATCCCTATTCATGCGGGGAGCTTAGGGCGAGTCAAAAGACAAGTCGAGATTCTTTCGGAAGATCCGCGTGTACCTCTAGCCACCGCGGCTACAAGAACACCCTATGTAATCTATCGTACAAATAGAATTGGAATAAGCAAAGCCGATCGAAAAACGAAATCTTCGAGGAAACACTTGATCGCTAAGAAAAGATTCAACTTGATAATTCAACTATGACAATGATACATACACAAGATCACCACCGGGATCCTTCCTTGATCTTGCTTCTAGCTCCGGAACTCCGACGTGGTCTTCCATGCAAGGTTCCCACGTCGGCTAGGGAAACCCTAGTCAACTAGCTCGACCCTCTCCTCTCCCGACATGGTGTCCCTCTCTTCTCTCGCTCCTTGGCGGCCGAAGACGAAATCTTCTCTCGCGTGGCTCTCGGTCGGGGGACTATAAATAGCCCGATTGGCGGCTAGGGCAAAGGACGACGCGTTTGGGCCCTAAATGGGCTCGGGCCGACCGGACTGGGCCGGCCGGCCCGGGCCCATTTAGGCCCGGCCCGCGGGCTCCTTTGCCCGAGGTCGGTTCCCTTGCTTCCCGGATGCTTCCCCCTTCGCATACGGGTCCATGTCGTCGGTTTCTCTCCGAATTGGACTCAACTCCTTGTCTTGGAAGATTCAAGCACTTTTCCGGTCGGTCCCCGGAGTATGTCGTCTTCTCGGATCAAGTCCCCGGCTTCTTGGAGTTAATTTTACTTCATTGCATGACGTGTTCGGGGCTTCAAAGTCTTGTCATGAGGTGCTTGATGAACTTACCCCGAAAGTCTTGCATTCAACACTAAATCCCCGCATAAACATTAAACTCCAAAAACGACATGCACACGTGAACTTGTTATACCACGGGGGTTAATACCAATGGATAAAGTATAAAACTCATGCCAACACCGAAGGTAAACTCATGGCTAGGTTGACGGATTTTCACCGTCAACATCTCCCCCATGCTTAAACCTTGCTCGTCCTCGAGTAAGCCTTCGATGGATATCATCATTGCTAAACAATGTTTAAACTTTGCATTTGATCATACATGAGAAAACATAATGCTCTCAAAATATTAATTCATTAAAGTTCCATAATGTACTAGCCTTCATCTCCACGGAGGGTGGATTCTTATTAAGCTTATCCCACAAGTATTAACATGCTCACAAAGTTTTAAATGGATCTCAGAATTTTTGAAATGAAGAACGAGATAAAGAAAAGCTAAACCAAGTTCACAAATTTAAATCATCTCGTGTATTGCTCATAAACTTCTCATCTCACTTGTCTCTCAAGCCTATATATTCTACTCCTTTCCCTCTCATATATATGTGGTAGGCTTTATATGGAGCTTTTGGGAAAGTTTAGTCCTAACAAGAATTTATAAATGAGGTGTTGTCAAAACAAGACAAGCTTCTCATGGTCTTACCGAGACTCGTCAAAAAGGTCATTGGAAAATAATGTTAAATCAAGGAGGGGAAAGAGAAAAATACACACACTTTAGATGAATGGACATGTGCAAATGGCAAAGAGTGATCCCGAGGCACAAAGAAAGTCCTCGTTATCGGATTGCACATGGTTGGAAAATTGAGAATGGATCTTTTTATCTTGAAGCCTTGAATGCACTCCTAGAGAACCGGGGAGTTCACTTTACGCACAAATATATTTTTTTTCTTTCTCATTCTTTTCTTTCTTTCATTCATTCATTTTTTCTTGCCTCGTCATATATTCAGTCCATGACTTTCACAACGAAGTTTTGATTTTTTTATACCTTGAAAGTCATGAATATCACTGGATTTTTTTTTTCTTTCATCATTATATATATTTTTTTAAATACTCCCTTTTGAACTCTAAAACTGCACCGTACCTACCTCCTCCCCCATGCTTAGACGGTGCTCGTCCTCGAGCAACGAGGCGAAAAATAAGGTAGGTACCGGATATTTTTCCTTGGAGAGATACTTGAAATCTTCAACGTTGGCACCGTCTTGCGATCTTCCTTGAATTGATGATCCATCCTCAATGATAGGTTGTGGTCAAGGAGGTAGTCACAAAAAAGATGATATTTGGTTTAAGGGTGGATATCCGGCGAAGTTTGTGAGATCACCGATGCGGGGATACACAATGCACGGATAAAAGGCTAGCAAAAAGATAGATACGCAAAAATGGAATGACCAAAGCTTCTTAGTCTCGGGCCGGAGAAATCATGGCCTGCAAAAACTCACTCAAAAATAAATCTTGTACACTAAGGTTTATGCACTCAAATATATATGAGGCTTTGGATAGGTTGAGCAACACACAAGTGATATTTGTGACAAGGTTAGCAATATTTTTGAGCATAAAAGACATCTTTAATCTATTCATAACTTGAGAGCACATAAAACACTATGGGTCTTTATTTTAATCATAACCTCCGCTGAAAATTAAGCTAGCATTTAAATAAATTCAGATTTATATTTTTAAGAGAGCACTAGCTTAAACATGCATAAATCAACTACAAAGATGAACAAAGCTGCAATTTTAATCATATATCAACATGGCACGAATTTTGTAACTTTTCCAATGATATAATCAAGGTGGTGACTTTATTAATGGTGATATCAAGTTGAAATACACACTGAAAATAAACATACATGCTTGCTGAAAATTGAATAAAAACAGAAAAATACTACGCAAACACACATAAGCAAAAGCTGAAAATTACAGAGAAATAGAAAAGAAAAGAAAACAAAAGTTCCTAAATCTTCTAGTCCTCCGCCGGTGGTTGATGTTGGTAGTCTTGATAATAATACCCTTGCTCATAATATGAATGAACGCTTCCTCCGTCGAATTGATTTGGCTCCACAAGGTGAAGGCGTCCAAGTTCAAAGGCAATATTTGCGTTGCCTTCACCGAGTTGAGCTGCGTTGGATTGGATGGCTGCGATGTTTTGAGCATTTCTTGCAGCATACCCTCCAATAATGGCCATGCTTTGTTGTGGTTGGGGATGATGAGCGTAGGACTCCGCGAAGTTAGAGTTGGGCACAACATAATGTTGTGGGGGTACCGGTGCACCACCCCCCCATGCTTGTCCTTGTGACCCTCCGTAATAACTTGGCGGAGGAGGGACCCCGCCGAATGGTTGCACATTGGGTTGTGCTCCACTCGCTTGTGCGGAGGATGTTCCCTCCTCTACGATTCTTCCTCTCTTGTTCTTCCCTGCAGGGACAAGTAGTCCCTCTTCCAACCAATCTTCTCTCCCTTCATTGAAAAGCCTAAGCCTCTCATTGGGAAGGGGTAGGTTCACTATGGCCAACCGATAACCTCCTCTCTCATCTCCACTAATGTATTTGCCTTGCCGCAAATATTCAATGCCGAGAGAGGTACCACGCAAAAGGTGGTCGGGGTTTCTTGCGATCCCCGGCCGCAAGGAAAAGGCCAACATGGAGAGGTAACACCCCGAACCAATATTACCCGCCCCCGATGTTGCTTCACAACACCAACGGTTGATCATGAGGTAAGAGGGGTCTATTGGCTGCCTGGCAATTAAAGCCGAGTATAGCCAATTCAACTCCGTGTCGGTCACCTTTGTTTCCTTCATCCTCCCCAATACCCTCTTGCACATCCAAGAGTGAAATATCCGGATAATGGGGTTGCGGATGCAATTGCGTTGTTGATGGGCTTCTCCGGAGATCATATTCCAAAATCCCGCTAACATGCCAGGTGGCACGTCAACTTTCTCCGGAGCTTCCTTGTGGAATCCAAGCAGCTCCCTAACGTGCTCGTAGGGAACCACTTGTTGGACTCCCTCCAAACGGAATGACAAGCTTTGCATCCCATCATCATCAATGATGGGTGCAAAAGTCATCAAAATTTCCAAGGCGAACCCCAAATGGGTGTCCACCGATATTCCGTTGGAGAACTGCACCCATCCGAGGTGCTCCAACATATAGTATATGTCGGTGCAAAAACCCAAGGTGAAGAGTGCTTGGTCGTCGAACTCGACGTTCGGCACAAGCCTCTTCTCAAGATTAGATAGCCTCTCCTCCTCCTCCGCCGACAAGATGATGAAGCCGTACGAAGAGTGTGTCGGGGTGTAAGGAGGTGGTACGGTTGAGCGAGTCGATCATCGTGGTGGCGCGGGCTGCTCCTCCGTGTGCCCACGAGGTTCGGTAAACCTCATGGAAGTGCTTCTTGCAGCCCTCATACCACCAAGGAGGAGAGCATCGTTCCTTCTCGGTGGTGCCGTATCCGTCTCCATGCTCCGGGGAGACTCGGAAACCGAGTGCCTTCTCTAAGACGTGGTTGATGACGGCTTGGACGACGACGAACTCTTCTTCTTGGAGAAGAGACTTGTGGTCTTCTTTCTCATGGTTGCTGCACTCTTTTTTTTCAACTAAAATTCCGGGTTGCAACCGGTAACTAGGCACTTAAACTCTTTGCTTCGGATGTGGACTTTGAGTGGATTAAGGATGTGGATTTTTTTTTCTTGAGCTATCAAGCTTGGGAAGGTTGGCTATGTCTACGGAGGTTTTGAGCACACAAACTTGAACACACAAACAAAGGAAGGAGAGGGAAGCTTGCCGCAGAAAACGGGAGCCGGGGGGCTCCTTATGTAGGTGAGGCCGGCCTCGGTGCTCCTCCCCGTCTCGTCTTTCTTCCAAGACGATCATTTCACCTCCGCAACTTTCCCCGCCCGCGTGCTCCATGAGTTGCACCGCCCAAACGCTCTCGTCCACTATTGGTCCTTCCACTTGATGCTTCATGTTTTGGGTCATGTCCATGCTCCCTAGCTCCACTTGCTTCACATGCCACCATGAAATTCCTACAAAGTTGATGCTTGCTGCCCACCATGCTTGTCCTTCGCATGTGAAATTGGTGAAAGTTGAAGAAAGGGAATCCAATGGTGCATGCATGATTACTAGATTGCCTCCATTAAGGTGTGTTTAAGGTTAAGCACTCCTCTAATTCGAAATTTAAAGTATTTTTCAGAGCATGCAAGAGCTCGAACATAATTTTAGAGAAGTTTTTAAACCATTAAAAACAAATGCAAGTCGAAAATATTTTCTTTTTACGTCGATTTCGGTCTCACCGGTATAGTTTGCCTTCATCGGTTGAGAGCGGACCTTTTCCCGGCTTGATCATGGGGGCATAGGTTTAGGTTCTAATTTTGGCTAAATAAGAAAGATTTTGAATAGAACAAAATTAGAATAGGCTTAGATAAATTCTAATCCTAGAGAAACCAAGGATATAGATTTTTAAAACCAACCAAAAGCTTTGATTTCTAGGTTCACGCGAGTCCTACCACGTGCTGAATTTTATTAACACTTAAATATAAATCGTGGCTCTACTCGTGTGGTTTTAGCATGAAAAAAGAGTCAACCTCAGCACCATAATGAGGGTGAAAGGTTGAGTTAAGGTTCTGAAATTATTTGGTTGAGGGTTTCTCGAAAAGAAAAGAATCAAACAAGCACATAGGAGGGTTCATGCAAAGGGTTTATGATAAAGCAAACATTCAATCAAGAATTATGTCTCTAATATTGTTCAACCACTTCTAAGTCTAATGTCTTTGCGTAATAAAACTCAAAAACTAAATTATTAAAAAGACTCGAAAAACCTGGAATCGGGTTGTCCTCCCGTAGCTTATTCTTGACTTGACGAAACGGGTTGCCTCCCGCCTAGCGCTTCGTTTATAGTCCATGGCTAGACTTCTCCACTTGATTACTCCGGATCAACGCTCTTTGCGGGCGTTGCAATCTTGGGTACCCACTTTGGCTTAGTCAATTTTTTTTTTGTCTTCACGAGGCTGGCTTTGTCCTTGGTCTTGACGGATGCAACAACTTCCCCGTGGCTCGGCATCTCGAACTCCGGTCCTTCGGTCGTGATCTTCATGGTCTCTAATGTGATCCTTCATCTCTCCCGAATGAGCTTGAGTAGCCTTCGCCGTCTTGGGACCTTGGAGTTGTCTCGGATATTCTTCTTTGTTACCCATCGGGCGCCGGCAAGTTGTCCCACTTGCGTCTAGCATCTTCATCACGATGAACACTTCACGTATAGAGCTTCCGACCTCCGTCACCTTGCCATCTAAATTCTTCAATATTTTCTCCATAGCCTCGAACTTAGTGACGGCGTCCTCGTTGATCTTAGCTTGCTCGTCCATCAAGTCCTTGAATTGTGCACAAAGAGAAACCAAAACTTGAATCGACGAACTTGCATTAAATCGGGGTTACCTTGGACGTGGTTGTGCTCCACACACTCCTTCGCATGTGGATCTTGCTTCGGTGGCCTTTAGGTGTTGAGCTTCTTTCTCCATCTCCATCTTCTCCATCCTCCTCTTAGGTAAACCGATATGCCACTCAAGGAATCCGACTCGTATGCATTCGGTTCTCGCAATCGTCATGCGGATAGTTGAGACTTTGATCTTGAACGGCCTCCCGGCGTCTTGAAGGTTTATGATAGGTAGATCAACGATGTCCGGGGTGCACGGCGCTCCGGTGGTTGGGTTGATCTTCCTTTGGACTTGGAGGTGGTGATTTCCTTGGAGATTTCGACGGTCCTTCGACTTCAACTTTTGAATCTAGGGTTTCCACCCCTTTAGCTTGTGTTGCATGTCACCTTTGCCCGTAAAGTTTTCCTGGATCATCCACAAAAAGGCTTGGGTTTCTTGGAAAGGTAGCCAACCATCTCCGGTTATGGTTAGCAACAAGCAAAGTATGCAAAGAAAACTAGAAAACAAAACAAATCTATAAAGACTAGAGTTAGACAAACTAGATTAGATGTATTTTGAGGATGATCAAAATTTAGTAGATGCAAAAATAAAACAAAATCAGTACTGAAAATTACAAAAAAAGCAATAAAAAATCAAATCTTGATCACTTGTTCCCCGGCAACGGCGCCAGAAAAAGGGGCTTGTTGACGGTTAATAATTGTATCAAAGTTCGTTTGTGACTCGCAAGCGTACAAGTCTCCCGTCGTAGTCAAGGGACCCTTCTTCCCTCGAGTGGTGAACCCAAGGTATCGAATCCGTGGAACAAATGTGTGATGCAAGAGTTGATCTAGTAAAGCCAAGTAACTTCAAACCTTGGTAAAAGAGAAACCCTAATGCATCTAGATAAGAACACAAAAGATAAATCTAATCTACTAAAGACCGGAGAAAACAAAGTAAGATTGGGTAGATAAACCGATCTAGAGGGATCGGGGTAAGCCTTTTGTTGAAGTTCCAAGCAAGAGAAGAAGTAGCAAATCGAATCTTAATAAAAGCCTCTTTAAATCGTGGTTTCCCGTCCAAATCCGAAAACATCCGCCTTTCGAGACCCCCGTTCGTCACAACGTATCCCTATTCATGCGGGGAGCTTAGGGCGAGTCAAAAGACAAGTCGAGATTCTTTCGGAAGATCCGGCGTGTACCTCTAGCCACCGCGGCTACAAGAACACCCTATGTAATCTATCGTACGAATAGAATTGGAATAAGCAAAGCCGATCGAAAAACGAAATCTTCGAGGAAACACTTGATCGCTAAGAAAAGATCCAACTTGATAATTCAACTATGACAATGATACATACACAAGATCACCACCGGGATCCTTCCTTGATCTTGCTTCTAGCTCCGGAACTCCGACGTGGTCTTCCATGCAAGGTTCCCACGTCGGCTAGGGAAACCCTAGTCAACTAGCTCGACCCTCTCCTCTCCGACATGGTGTCCCTCTCTTCTCTCGCTCCTTGGCGGCCGAAGACGAAATCTTCTGCGTGGCTCTCGGTCGGGGACTATAAATAGCCCGATTGGCGGCTAGGGCAAATGACGACGCGTTTGGGCCCTAAATGGGCCCGGGCCGACCGGACGGGCCGGCCGGCCCGGGCCCATTTAGGCCCGGCCCCGCGGGCTCCTTTGCCCGAGGTCGGTTCCCTTGCTTCCCGGATGCTTCCCCCCTTCGCATACGGGTCCATGTCGTCGGTTTCTCTCCGAATTGGACTCAACTCCTTGTCTTGGAAGATTCGACGCACTTTTCCGGTCGGGTCCCCGGAGTATGTCGTCTTCTCGGATCAAGTCCCCGGCTTCTTGGAGTTAATTTTACTTCATTGCATGACGTGTTCGGGGCTTCAAAGTCTTGTCATGAGGTGCTTGATGAACTTACCCCGAAAGTCTTGCATTCAACACTAAATCCCCGCATAAACATTAAACTCCAAAAACGACATGCACACGTGAACTTGTTATACCACGGGGGTTAATACCAATGGATAAAGTATAAAACTCATGCCAACACCGAAGGTAAACTCATGGCTAGGTTGACGGATTTTCACCGTCAACAACTACCTCATCAACCTTTCGTCGCTATCCACAGCCTACATCGTTGCGGACGATCTCGATGACGACGGGGCACAGGCGGTGGTGGGCTGTCTAGACGCTCTCACTGCTCCTACCGCCGCCGCTCTTGCTGACGACTTCGAGGAGGTCCTCTTCCCAAACGCTCCCCCCGCCAGATCCCTTGAGCCCTGAAAGCGGTCGGGCGCTCGACCGTTAGATCGTAGTTAGGATTCGAGTCGTGTGGCTTATGTAATAAGATAATTTGCCTTAAGAACTTGTATATTAAGTGCTGTTTGTTTTGTTTTGTTTTTGTTGTTCCATGCCTTTCCCGTCGCTTAGGCAAATTTTCGGCTGGGATTGATTGTTTTCACGAGCGGCCCGTAGGTAAATTGGTGAGGGGAAGGAGCGTATCCTGCTAGAGGTGTAGGCTGTCCCTGGCTCACCCGTCTCTGCCCTTTGGTTGCTCGTGCCCTGCCTCTTTCTGCCCGAGATCCTGGGTTGGGACGTACTTAACATTTTTTTTCAAAGTGAAAGTTTTGCGAAAAAATGGGACCGTTCAGGGGGGTGCCCCCCGTAGTAGCCCCCTGTGACAACCCCATTCGAGATAATTCCGTACTATCACCTAAACCACTCCATTTGGTCATTAAGCGATAATAAAGAATCATCCCGTTGAGTGTTGTCGGGTTTACACCTGGTAAATCACTTGAAATCACAGAGAGGATCGAACGTATGCATTAAAACTCCCACGAAGGAGAGTCCAGAGTGCCTTACAAATTAATACCAATCTCCCCTTAGGGTCAATTATCACAAACCATGTTTATTGACATGAAGGTAAATGGTTCAGGGTTTCATTAAAACAGCGGAAGTACTAATAGCGATATGATACGACATCACAGAGGATCATCCGTGATGCCATCACTCGGTGTCATCATCTACCCATTCCCAGCTCCGCCCCCCACGGTGGAATCTCACCAGGCCAAACAACTTCACCTGAAAGCAGCAATTATAGCAAGGCTGGGTGTACTAATACTCAGCAAGACTTACCTGACAAAAGTTACCTCTAGACATGTAGGGCTTTTGGCTAGTGGGTTTGTTTTGACAAAAAGCAACTAGGATCATGGATCCTTACTTTCAATATTTTAGCTCAAATTCTAGTAGAATTACCATTACTATAATGAGCAACTAATGCAAACAAAATTTGTACAACACAATTAATTCACGCAAGAGATTTCACATAGTTCCATCATTAAGGGATATCATGGCCAGTTGATTAAGCAGTCTCGGATAACAGTGAGAGGCCGGCAATTGATTGATTCAAAACCTTGCAAGGTAGACCTAAACACACGGAGCGGTGCCCCAACAGAGCCGACACCGACCAAACGGTTCCCAAAAATCCTCGGGTTGAGATAATAGCTTACGCTCCCGGTACAAGGCCATCTGGCATGCCCCACCTAGTACACCCAGCCTCAAAAAAGTACCCTCCTCCCGGTTGCAAGCCGGGCAGGAGACGAATCAAGAGTAGTAGTAGTAAAATCCCGTGTCGTCTCATTAAGGTACTAGGTTTACCGGCCCATTACATAATCAATCCATTTATAAATATGGTGATTCCAAAAAGGAGATCCTATTCTTGCGAGTGACGAACATCACTCGACTTGTACCGGATCCTTAGAGCATATCAACTAGCAACCTAACATGCTAGTAAAAGATCATAGGTAGTTAGGAATCATGCAACTAGGGTTTCAATCAACTCCTGAACGTAAATACACATAAAATAACAAAGATAGTTGCATAATTTAAATAAAACATGGGTTAATGATAAACCGGGGCTTGCCTTCGTTGGCACAAGTAGTTACACAAACTTCCGGACCTTGGTCCGGGTCTTGCTCTACGGTGATGTAGTGCACGTCTCCTCCTGCTCCCTCGTACTCGTCAGCGGGCACGAGCGTGTAGCTACCGTCGAGAACTTCTACACGGAGGATGCAAATGCAAGACTTACTTGGCGAATTGATTTAATTAATTACAAAACAACACATGACAACCATGCGGTGCATGGTTGACCACATTCACCATACTATTCCTATAATAATGCGTGTATAATAATGCATTCAACATACTATTCCTATAAAGGAACAACATGCGGTGCTTTATTATCCACTCTTCTTGATAGTGACTGTGTACATATATATACAAGTAAATTAATTTAATTACCACAACTAGCCAGGGGTTGGTTATAAACTTGTTAGCAAGTTTCACAACACAAACACAAGGTCCTTAGGTGCGATTTGTGATTTTCCAATTAATTTCAATATTAAACCTACAAGGGTTCCTTCACTTTAATTCAACAAAAAGGCCTTGTAAACAAGCCAACTAACACCCACTGGTCTCTCTGGCCAGGAACACTTCATTAGGACAGCAAGCAACCAAAATGGAGCTTTTGAAACAAACTATATGAATAATAGCATTTCTAGCTAGCACAAATAGGATAAATGCACACAAAAATAAATATAACACTTCTGGAGCCAAACTTTCTCCTACACACTCTCTGGTCTAAAACAAGCCTAGGAAACCAACAAATACATCTACAGTCATTATAGAATTTGATCTACACATTTATGATTAAAAACAAGCATCATTCAGGGACAAATATTTCTAGCAGTCCAAAAATCATGATTATTCAGTGAAGGTGTATTTGGACATTTCATGACTATTCCCAGATGTATAGCTCAAAAATCTATTTTCTTTTTGCTACAAAAATCATCTAGGCAAAAAAGTCATAAATGCAAGATAAATCATAATAAAATATTCCTCTAGTAACTTTGTGCAAATTTTTGCACAGGACCTACACATGCTAGTACTCACAACATATCCAAAAATCAGCTCATGAACATGTATGGATTTTGCAGAACAACAGATCTAGGTAAAAGAGATTTCTATTTTTCATGTAAAAACTAAAGCTCTAAAGTATATACATGCTTTGCGAAAGTTGTAGTTCTAGTCACAAAGAGCACAACAAAATTGGGTTTGCAATTTTTGGATTTTTCTACTATTTTATATGGATTTTCCAAGCTGCAGCTAAAACACTCAAAAGGTCTAAGAATCTTTTTGCAAGTAGGCCCCCAGAAGATTTTAAGATTCACAAGTATGCCCTTCATTTGCACAAAAGACCCTGGAACTACCTGGGACCTTGCAATGTGGCCCTCGGGGCTTGGGGGCGGAGCGGCTTGGGAAATCCCGGTGACCTCACCGGCGGGCTCGCAGCCGGGGGAGCGGCTGGGGAGGCTCTAGGGGTTGCAGGGGCCCGGTTTGGGTGCTCACTTGCGGCGGAAACAACGGCGGTTGGGCGACGGCGAGAGGTCGGCGGCGGCGGCCGCGGTTGTGGCGATACCGGCGAAGATGAGGGTGGTGCTAGGCAACTTGTGCCGGTGGTCGCTCTAGGAAAACCTAGAGAAGAGATTCGTGGCTTTGGGTGGCGGTGATAGTGACCGGAGCAAGGAGTTCACCGAGGTGGCTCCTATGGCGGACGGTGGCGGCTCGGTCACGCGTGAAGGGGAGCGGCGACGGCCTTTTATACACGCGACTGTGGTGAGGAAACTTCGTGCGGGCCAAGGCAGCAACAGTTACAGTATGGGCACAATGTGGGTGCGACGATGTGTGGTGGCTAGGGGCGGCGACGTGCGGCGGCGAATGCCCAATGGCGCAAGACGGTGCGGCGCTCGGCGAGTGGAAAAGATCCGCGTGGCACCGACCATGGGCCCGTCCCGCGTCCCGCACGGGGATCCCCTCGTTGCGCTCGGTCCATCGGACGCGGGCCGGCCTCGGCGTGCGGTACGGCGCGGTACGACGGTGGGCCGACCGGCCGTGCGCGACGTCGCGCGTGCATGCGGTCCCGGCGCATTCCGGTGCCCCACGGTTTAAAGAAGCACCGTTCGATTGAGTTTTTCTCACGATTTTGAAACATAAGTGGACCAAGTGAATAATAGGAAAGTTGTTGATCTCTTGATCCCCTACAACTTCTAGAAAGGGTGTATGGCCTTTTTCTCAACCCGAGCTTTGCACAAATGGCATGCCAAGTTGGCGTTTTCGGGCACCGATGAATAGTTCCCGGGGGGCATTGGACCGAGGTTTTTCACCTACTTAAGCTTTAAATCTCCAATGCCACTCAACATGAAAGTTGTATCCCATGAAAAACTACATAACTTTTGTATTGGGAGAATTTGAAGTGTTTTGGTGAAATTTGGAGAATGCGACAAAAGTTCCGAATGACATAGGAGGGTCAAAGGGGTTTCGGGGGTTTTGGGCTAGGGTTTTCACCAACTTGACCAAGGGTTGACAAATAAGAGTCATTAGGGGTTGTTGGTGATGTTTTCGAGGTGATGGCCTAGGTTGACCATCGTTTGACCAAAGTCAACTCGGATGAAAACCTAGGGCATCACACCCCCGAGGGGGACTTGGTTTTCGGAGAGAAAGCCGAGTCACCCTTGACTTTATTCGCAAACTGAAAATATATGCAGCCAACCAGGGCGTCAGATATGCACAAAATGACTTGGAACTTTTTTTCTAAGGGTAGAAGCGACGTAGTTGTTGGATGTTCCAAGCGTTAGTGAGGACTTCACCTTGCTTGTTTGCTAGCTTGTACGTACCAGGCTTGAGCACCTCGACGATGATGTAGGGCCCTTCCCACGGTGGTGATAACTTGTGACGGCCTTGGTTATCTTGTCATAGCCTTATTACTAGGTCGCCCTCGCTGAAGTCTCGGCGCCGGATTTTCTGAGCTTGGTATCGCCGGAGTGCCTGTTGGTATCTCGCTGAGTGCATCATTGCCACGTCACGGGCTTCATCCACTTGGTTCGGCCGAGTCTTCGCGAGCCTTGCTGGTTCGAATTTTCCTCATAGGCCCTAAGCTCCGGGCGATCCGTATTCCAAGTCGGGTGGGGAGGACGGCCTCGGCGCCATAGACGAGAAAAATCGCGTGAATCATGTGGCTCGCTCGGGGTGGTCCTAAGGCTCCAAATGACCAATGGTAGCTCTTGGATCCATTTCGGCCGACTTGTTCCGCCTATCGAAGATCCCGGGCTTGAGGCCTTTTAAAATCATGCCATTTGCATGTTCCACCCGACCATTGCTCGTGGGTGTGCGATGGCCGCCCAATCCACGTGGATATGGTGGTTGTCGGGGAACTCCAGGAATTTTTTGCCGGTGAACTGGGAGTCGTTGTCGGTAATGATGGAGTTCGGCACACCAAACCTGTGGATCATGTCGGTGAAGAATGACACGATCTGCTCTGATATGAGATTAGTGATGGGGCGCGCCTCGATCCACTTTGAAAACTTATCCACGCGCGAAAGAAGGTGTCCGTAGCCCCCGGCGCCTTCCGCGGGGGCCCGACAATATCCAACCCCCACACGGCGAATAGCCATGTGATGGGTATAGTTTGGAGGGCGTGAGCCGGGAGGTGGGCCTTGCATGCATAGAATTGGCACCCTTCACGGTGCGCACAACCTCATTGGCATCGGCGGCCGCCGTAAGCCGTCAGAAGCCTTGGCGGAATGCGTTGTCGACGAGGGTGTGTGGCGCCGTGTGATGGCCACATACGCCCGCGTGGATGTCCCGAATCGCCTTGCGGCCCCGGGGGATATGGATGCATGAGGACCATGTGTGGTTCGAGGACCGGTGGATGGTCGCTTCCTTGTGTGATGAGTGATTGACAACGTTGTGTGGACCGTGATTCTTGGCTAAGTATTGCGGGTGCAGGTTGCGGCTTGACTCGTGTTGGTGCGGGTGAAGAACAAGCGCGAAAGGTCGTTGCTGGTGAGGCCTCCCGGGTGTGGAGAAGACAAGTAGGCTTCGTTTGAGGGACCCGGTGGCCGGGCGGGGTCAAGTGCGGGCCGCATGGTGGCATGAACAAGAAGATGAAGTCGTGGACGGTTTCTTGGTAGAGCCTCAAAACCAAGGTCGAGCCGGGACTACGTGGGAGCCGAGTCATGAGTGGAGATTGGCGGAGGCTACACCGAGTTCGCGGGGTTTGCGGTGGTTCACCGTAAAAACCCACCGGGTTACTTCGGTGGTGAGCCACAAAACCGAGGCCGAAGACTCGACGAGGAGGTGCGGCCACCCGGGGCCGGTTCAACCGCCCGGGAGGGGGGCGGTCGGACCGCCCGGGGCCGGTCAGATCCACTGGGCCGGTCTAACCGCCAAGGGGGGGCGGTCTGACCGCCCTGGCCGCCGGCGCCGAGAAGCTTCGAAGCGGAGGACACGCGTCGGGATCGCAAGGCTTGCGTCGAGGCTACGCGCAGGTGCGGTCGCCGGGCATCCGTCCGATGGTGAAGACATCAAGAATTCCAAATCCACCCTTGAGGGGCATGTATCCCTAGTTATTAGTGAAGGGCGTTTTAGTCTTTTGGGTGCCTCCATATATATTCATTAGAGGGGTGGATGGCGGCCAACTCTTGGAACTCTAGCTCATTTGGTTTTTCCATTTTCGTTCTCTTTTTCCCTAGGTTTTTAGAAGGCTAGTTTGAGAGCTTCATGTGAGATCTAGAGAGAGGGATGGATGTTTGGGTGGCAAACTAGACCTTGTACGAACCATTCATGGCATGTATAGAAGGTTCGGCGTTGTTCTTCATGATGGTTTTCCCGTCTCTTTTGTGTTGATTTTCGGAGCTCTTTTTGGCGGAGTTTTGAGGACGATTTCTTGGGGTTTTGGTGGGTGTCACGTATGAGGTTCTTGTGCCTCTTTGTCCGGTGACTTTGCCCCCAAATCCCCTTTGAATCGGACTCGATTTGGTGGTTTTTCGAGTTGAGCGAGTTCTTGACCTAGAGAAGCGATTTCTTCGATTCCTCTTGATTGTGAGCGTTTCGGGTCGATTCCTTTGAGGTAGAGGTTGCCCGGGAGGTAACCCCTGCCTATCCCCGAAGTTTGGCCGCAATCCGTGGAGTGATTCGGGAGATCGGGCGCGAGGAAGTTGAGGTTTGACCCGCGGGTTCGTGTTCTGGAAGGGGCGGTTTAACCGCCTGCGGGGGGGCGGTCTAACCGCCGGGGTGTTTCCGGTCAAAGTTTTGTTTCGCCGGATTTTCCTCTCGTGAGTTTGTTCGCCTTGATCGAGGAGTGTCCGGGTGAAATTTGGAGCCGTTCTCGCGCGGCTTGCTAGGTGTTCTTGGTTGGAGTTCATTTGCCGGGTACAGGGAGGTTAGACCGCCCCGTGGTAGCCGGTCTAACCGCCCCTAGGCCCTTGGGTGAAGTTTTGGTTTTCGCCAAGATTTTCTCGGTAGCTAGCATGGCCTTGACCGTAGATCTCTCGTTGGTGAAACCGTGGTGTGTTTTGATGCTCGGAAGAGGCGGTTCGGAGGATTTCTTGGTTGCCGTGTGGAGGCGGTCTAACCGCCCCTCCCGGTTAGCCGGCTTTCGAGTAGTTTCCTCTTTCGTCGGTCTTTGCGTGTGTGTTGTGGTTGCCGGTAGTGTTTGTTCCTAGGACCGTAGCACTCCGGTGGCTACGTGGTTTTGGCAAACGGGAGGTAGAAGTGCGGAGCGTGTGATTTCGGGAGTTCGACCGAGCTAGTTCGTCTTGTCGGAGTTTTAATCTCCCTCGAGAAGAATTTTTATTGGCTCCCATTCACTCCCCCCCTCTCGGTCGCCTTATCGGTCCTTCAAGTGGTATCGAGCCGGTTCGGGTCTTTGTTGACTCTAACCGCCTAAGATCCAAGGATGGCGTACCGAGAACGGGGTTCGGGTCCTCCACACTTCGATGGCAAGAACTACCGGATGTGGAGCAAGCGGATGGGTGCGTTCCTCCGCGGAAAGGGTCGACTCGCTTTGGGATGTCACGGTGGACACAGGGCTATGTCCGGCCGATGGATTTCCTTGCTCCGGGGGTCGAGGGACGATTCGACGCCAACAATAAGGCGGTCGACTACTTGTTTCGTGCTTTGTGTCGACCGAGTTCGATCGGGTGCACACCGAGCACTTGGCTTGTAGGATTTGGGCGGTGTTGAAGGAGGCTCATGTTGGGAACGCCCAGGTTCAGGCACGGTTGTATGCGACCTACCGGGAGAGAGTACGAGAACTTCACTCATCTCCCTCGGTGAGTCCATCGATGCCTTGTTCCAGAGGTTCACGGTGGTTGTGAACAACATGAGGGCCAATGTGGACGTGCTCCCGTACGATGATCATGATAGAGCGGTCAAGCTCTTACACTCTTTGGATCGTACGATATGGGGCGGAAAGTTCGAGGCCATAGTCGAGTCGGAGAGGTACGATACTCGACGGTGAACGAGCCGTTCTCGAAGCTCAAGTCGATCGAGGTGGATAGGGGCATGACCGCCAAGCTCGAGGGACCGACCGACTCCCATAGTCTTGCCCTCGTTGGTGGTTCCAAAGGAAAGACTAACTCTAACCCATCCACCGAGGATGTTCTCGTTTTCCTCTTTGATGTCTATGCCGATGAGGAGTTTGATGACCTTGGAGAGGACGAGCCGGCGCCGTTGACGAGGCGATTCGAGAGGCCGCACGAGAACCGCGTGAACATGAGGAGGAACACGAGGCCTCTGCTTCCGAGTGCGGCAAGCCGGGGACACTTCGTCGCCGACCGCCCAGAGAAGGCCGAGAGCAAGGACGAGCTACAAGCACAAGCCGAGGATGAACGATGGCAAGTACCGTTCGAGGCGCGACCACAAGAGCAAGCACAAGAACAAGTACAAGGACGAGCGACGATCGAGGAAGAAGGAGGGCCGAGGCAAGGCCCGAGCGATGGTTGGAGCGAGCGACGTCGACTCCGGTTCCGCTTACTCCACCTCGAGCTCGAGCAGACGGGAAGACGAGGGAGATCGCCGCAAGAACAAGAAGTCGTCCAAGAACCCGAGCGGGCCGAGCCCGCTTCGCGAGAGATGGCTTCGTACCATGGCGCCGAGCTCCGGGCAAAGAAGAAGAGCACACGGAGCGACTCGGACTTCGAGTCCGACGACGAGGTGCGTGATGAACTTCCCTTCTTGCGTCGGGAGAATGAGAGGCCGGGCTCTTTGCTTGATAACCGTGATGACATGCTTAGAGAGGCCAAGAAAATGAGGAAAGAGCTTAGGGCTTCACTCGAGGATGCTAGGACTAGAGTGGCCGAGAGCCGGAGACACAGGTGCTTGATAGCAAGCTTGAGATTGATTCGCTTAAGGCTAGCCCCGTTGTTGCCGATAAAAATGATTCCGCCGATTGCTCCATATTCCTTGCCGATCTTGCTTTGTTTAAGGAGAAGCATGCCTCCAAGTGTGAGGAACTAGATGTGCTTAGGGTTGAAGTGGCCGAGCTTAAGTCTAGACCTCGCTTTGCTAGGTGCTTGCACTTCTTGCCCTGTTTTGCATGCTAAGATTGATGAGTTGCATGCTTACACTAGTTCGCTCGAGGCTAAATTGAAGGAACCCATGCCTACATCCTGCTCTACTTGTGAAATGCATGCATTGAAAAATTTGGAGCTTGCACATTATGTTGATCGCTTGCAGGATGAGAATGATGACTTGAGGAAGTTGATGGGTTGGTTGTCCGGTCATGAGCCTCAGTTGAGGATGATGATCGAGGCCTTTAAGAGGCAAGATGGTGAGGGGCTTGGGGCAAACAAGGTTGGTGAAGGAAGTGGAGAGAATATCCCGGAGCCACCAAAAACCCACCACAAAAATGATTTTCCTCCAAAACCCAACCATCTTAGGAACCGACTAGACACAACCCCAGCTCCACCTATATTTCCTACACCCACAAATGATCTCCAAAAGCCCATCAAGTTTGTGAGCACTTCGGGGAAAGTGTTCTTTGGGAAAGTGAGAGAGAAGGCGAGTGAGGAGAAATCGGTGGAGGAGTTGAGTGGAGAGAAACCAAGCGAGCGCCCCCAATCCAAGCCAAAACCTAAGCTTGTGAGGTTCCGTTGTGGCCATTGTGGGAAGGAGGGTCACAAGGATGAGTTTTGCTTCAAGAGGAAGCGGGAAGAGAGGATGGCAAAGGAGTGGGCGAACAAGGATAGGTACAACCCTTCCCATGGTGTACCTAAGCCTCGTATGCCACTACCCGGGGGTAAGGCCGTGGTGAGAAGTGTTCCCGCATGGGGAGATGCGAGTTCCCGCAGCCCGAGGAGCCCTTCGGGAGGGGGCGGTCGGGACCGGCCCGGCTAGGCGGTCGACCGGACCGCGCCCAGCCCCATAGGGGGGCGGTTAGACCGGCCCGGCTAGGCGGTTTACCCACCCCCCCCCCCCGACGGCCGGGGCGGAGTGGTTTTCGAGGTGGTGAGTCGAGAGGTTTCGGTGTCTGGAGGTGGAGTTGCTGGTGGTTGGTCTGGAGAGACAGCAGGTGGTCAGTTTGCTAGGCATTCTCCCCCTCGAGGTCACTACGGGGATGGGAGGAGTCGTAGCTTTGAGAAGGAGAGGAGGGACGCTCCACGGGTTGTGTTCCGTGGTTTTGGTCCTCCTCCAGGCAGTGAGGGGTGGTTCCCTCGGAGTGGTTACCGAGGTGGTGTTCGTGGTGGTAGCTATGGTAGGAAAGATGGCTTGATGTGTGCTAACCCCACTTTCGAGCAAATGGCTCGGCACTGGTTTTCCTCCTTTGGTACTAACCCCAGTGCTGAGTCGTTTGTTCGCTCACGTGCTTGTTTTTGAATTTCAGGTGGGAGACTTGAAGAACATTTGGTTGATTGACTCCGGTTGCTCGAGACATATGACCGGAGACAGGGGGTGGTTCTCAAGTCTCGTCCCGGTGGTGACGAAGAGGTACATCACCTTTGGGGACAATGGGCGTGGGCGTGTGCTTTCAGAAGGTGAGATAAAAGTGAGTGACAAGATCACTCTGAGGCGTGTTGCTCTTGTTCAATCGGGGTACAATTTGCTTTCGTGTCTCGGCTTGTTGGATGAGGGCTTTGAGGTGTTGTTTCGGCCGGGTGGTTCTCGGATTGTGGACTCTCGAGGGGACCTTGTTTGTATGGTCGTTCCCGAGGGTCGGGTGTTTCGTGCTGATTTTTCTCGCCTTCGGG
Organism: Cenchrus americanus; assembly: GCA_947561735.1. Lineage (NCBI taxonomy): Eukaryota > Viridiplantae > Streptophyta > Magnoliopsida > Poales > Poaceae > Cenchrus > Cenchrus americanus. Next base: position 82,223,964 of record OX387239.1, on the reverse strand, counting down.
TGTTGAGCGTTGTTTCTTGGCCGGTTCTTCGAGTGAGTTGTGGAAGTGGCATAGGAAGTTGGGTCACTTGAGCTTTGACCTTTTGTCTCGCTTGAGTAAACTCAATTTGGTCCGAGGATTGCCACGTTTGAGGCTTGAGAAACAGTTGGTTTGTGCTCCGTGTAGGCATGCCAAGATGGTGGCATCTTCTCACCCGCCTCTCACCGATGTGATGACTGAGCGTTCATGCGAGCTGCTCCATATGGACCTTGTTGGCCCAGCTCGTGTGCGATCTCGCGGGTGGGAAGTGGTATGTCCTTGTTGTTGTGGATGACTATTCTCGGTATGCGTGGGTGTTCTTTCTTGAGGAGAAGGGGGAGACGTTTGGTTTTGTTCGAGATCTAGTCTTGAGGTTGAGGAACGAGAGGCACGGAGATGCCATACGAGCTATCCGCAAAGTGATAATGGCTCGGAATTCGGAACTCTCGTTTTGAAACCTTTTGTCATGACTTGGGTCTTGAGCACCCGCTTTTCGAGTCCGTATACGCCTCCCCGTAATGGTGTTGTAGAAAGGAAGAACAGACCTTGTGCGAGATGGCTCGGACGATGCTTGATGAGCATAGGACTCCGAGGAGGTATTGGGCCGAGGCGGTGAATACCGCATGCTATGTGTCGAACGGAATATACCTCGAGTGCACAAGAAGAAGACATGCTATGAGTTGATGCATGGTCGCACACCCAAGGTGAGTCACTTCCATGTCTTTGGTTGCAAGTGTTTCGTTCGAAGAAAGGCGGGAAGTTGGATAAGTTTGAGGCTAGGTCTCGTCGATGGCATTTTCTTTGGTTATGCATCTCATTCTAGAGCATATCGTGTGCTCAATCTTGAAACTAACCAAATCGTGGAGACTTGCGAGGTAACCTTCGACGAGACGAGCCACGTAGTCGCCTTGTCTTTGAGTGTGCGGGTGATGATGAGCTTGGCGAGAAGATCTTTCGAGAGGAGGAGCATGAACATGGTGATGATGAAGATGGCGGTGCGGCGCCCCCGCCGAACATGTACCCACTACTTTGACTACGATGATGGATGGACCCTCTCGCTACACCTACGACGACAAATCAAGAACGAGGAGAAGCCGATGTTGAGGGGGAGGTAGCTTCGAGGCGAGAACCTCCCCGGCGAGTTCGGGTGGATCACCCGGCTTCGAGGATCATCGGCGACATGAATGAACGCACTACACGGCCGAGGGTTCGAAACAATTCCCACTTTGCTCATGCTGCGTTTGTTGCTTCTTTTGAGCCCAAAGACATTGGACACGCACTATCCGATCACAATTGGGTTAACTCGATGCATGAGGAGCCGGAGAACTTTGAGAGGAATCGTGTGTGGGAGTTGGTTGACCCTCCCCCAGGGTGTAAGCCGATTGGTACAAAGTGGGTGTGGAAAAACAAAGAGGGAGAAAAGGGTGAGGTTGTGAGGAACAAGTCGAGACTTGTTGCTCAAGGGTTCAGTCAGAAGGAGGGGATTGACTACGAGGAGACCTTTGCTCCCGTAGCCCGTTTGGAGGCGATTAGGATCCTTCTAGCCTTTTCCGTGGCTAAAGGGTTCAAGTTGCACCAAATGGATGTGAAGAGTGCTTTTCTGAATGGTGTGCTGGAGGAAGAAGTGTATGTGAGGCGGCCTCCGGGTTTGAGAGTGAGAAGTACCCCCCACCGGGTGTACAAGTTGAGGAAGGCGTTGTATGGGTTGAAGCGGCGCCTAGAGCTTGGTATGGCAAGGTTGAGGGGGTTCTTGTTTGAGAGAGGATTTGAGATGGGGAAGGTCGATCGACCTTGTTTTTGCCGAGGGCAGAGCGTAGATATCCCGATTGTGCGGGTGTACGTGGATGATATTGTCTTTGGTGGCTCGTCTAACTCTCTTGTTGCAAGGTTTGCGTATGATATGAGCAGGGAGTTTGAGATGAGCATGATGGGCGAGTTGCGGTTCTTCCTCGGACTACAAATCAAGCAATCAAAGGAAGGAACATTTGTGCACCGGGCTAAGTACACCAAGGACATTGTGAGGAAGTTCAAGATGGAGGACTCCAAGGCTATGACGACGCCGATGAGTACGACTACGGCTCTTGATGCGGACGAGGAAGGTGAACACGTGGACCGAAGGAGTACCGGAGCATGATCGGGTCACTCCTCTACTTGACGGCGACGAGGCCGACATACAGTTCTCAGTGTGTCTGTGCGCTCGTTTTCAAGCGTCTCCGAGGACTTCGCATCGGCAAGCAGTGAAGAGAATTTTCGGGTACTTGCGTCACACTCCCGACTTCGGCCTTTGGTATTCCGCGTCCTCTTCTTTGGCGCTTCATGGTTTTTCGTACGCGGATTTTGCCGGTGTCGGTTGGATAGGAAGTCCACTTCCGGGACTTGCCGCTTTTGGGTTCCTCTTTGGTGTCTTGGTCTTCCCGCAAGCGGTCGAGTGTGGCTCAATCCACGACCGAAGCCGAGTATGTTGCCGCCGCTAGTTGTTGCTCTCGGCTCCTTTGGATCACCTACACCATGAGTGACTTTGGTGAGGAGTATACCCATGTCCCACTTCATTGTGATAGCACCAAGTGCCATAAGCGTTGCAAAGAACCCGGTGCTCCATTCCAAAACCAAACACATAGAAGTGAGGTATCATTTCCTGAGAGACAACGTAGAGAAAGGGAAGATAGCTTTGATCCATGTACCCACACATGACCAACTAGCCGATATTTTCACCAAACCCCTAGATCAAGCAACTTTCACTCGTTTGCGGGGGGAACTTGGTGTGTGTTTAATTTCTTGAGTTGGGTGTGTGGGGGCTTTCTTTTGCCGGTGGTGTCGAGCCCACTTTGCCTCCCCTCGAGGAGCCGGTTTGTAACATATGTATAGCTTTCGTTGGTGCATTTGGCATTGCATATGCAACATGATGTATAGGCATCCTTGTATCTTAGATTGCATGCATTTTGTATCATATGCATTATTAGGGAAAGCTTCTCCTATATACAATGTTTACCATGGGTTGCTATATATGTTCTTGTGAGCTTGTTTGATATGCTACGGTTAGTTTGGCTTAGCTCTTGATGATCTTGATGAATGATCCATGGTTGATGGCTAATCTTTGAAAAATGTCATATACATGCTCTCTCATGTGTAAATGCCTTTATATGATCTTGACATGTTTTAGTGGCTTTGCTATGCTTACTTTGTGGTTGGATAGCTAGTTTATTGATCATATGGAGCCAAAGGCTCGCTTGCCATCATGAATGTTTAGCCCTCTTGCTTAATCTTGTGGAGGGGCATAAGTTCCTTTTTGTCGCAAAGACATTTCATGTACCATTTACAAATCTGAAAATGAAATGAAAAATGCTTGGAAAATATGTTCCCATGTCATATGTGCTGAAATTAATTTGCTTTGGGTGCTAAACCGTTGCATGATGCCTACCAATGAGAAGTCTCATACATAGAAGTAGGCACATGGCTCGGTGGCTTTGACATGACATGAGGTGCTTTTGGGTGTTTATGATGGTCTTATGATTAGAATGGCTGTCCTAGCATGAAGTTTGAGTGGCTTTGCCATTTTGATATGTTTTGCTCATGTTTAGGTATTTGCTTGTGAGAGAGTAACTTTTCGCAAAATTACTAAAATCCTTTTTAGCCTTGTCCAATGGTTGTGAAACTTGGTGATTACGTAGTTAAGGTCCTTACGAACCGTCGCGTATCTAACTTGCTCATTTGGACTTGTGTAGCTCCTTGTGATGAATTTTGTATATTCGAGAAGCTATATGTTGCAAGTTTTCGCATTTTGCCTTGATTCATGCATTGTCAACAAGGGGGAGAAGTTTGTGCATGTTTTGGGCACTGGGAGTGTTTGGAAGGTGTTCCAATTGTTTCGGGCAATTTTTGAGCAGTTTGGTGCGGGGCCGGTTTCTTTGGGCGGTCTAACCGCCCCCGTGCGGTCGGTTCGGGCAGAGGCGGTCTAACCGCCTTGGGCGGAGCGGTCTAACCGCCCGGGGGCAGTGTGAGCGTGTTTTTGCTCTTTGTTGCATTCCCGAGGTGCATTGATGCATGTGTTCGGGGGGGAGTGTGTCGTGGCTCGGGGGGAGCTTGCATTTGTGCAGGGGGGAGCTCTTTGTGGTGTTCGAGTTTTGCTTTGGTGGTTTGCGCTCTTTGCTTGAGCCGTGTTTTGTCTCGGATGTGTCGAGCCGTTGCCCTTGCCTAAGGGGTCCGAGACTTGTCTTCTTCAAGTGATCTTGCTCTTTGCCTTTCTTTGGCTTTCGATCACTTGTTGGAGTTTCTTTTTTGTTCGTTTCTTTTCTTTTTCTTTTCTCTCTTGTTACTTTCATGTGGGTGTTGTCAATGCACTCATCAAGGGGGGAGATTGAGGACCATGTGTGGTTCGAGGACCGGTGGATGGTCGCTTCCTTGTGTGATGAGTGATTGACAACGTTGTGTGGACTGATTATTGGCTAAGTATTGCAGGTGCAGGTTGCGGCTTGACTCGTGTTGGTGCAGGTGAAGAACAAGCGCGAAAGGTCGTTGCCGGTGAGGCCTCCAGGTGTGGAGAAGACAAGTAGGCTTCGTTTGAGGGACCCGGTGGCCGCCGGGGTCAAGTGCGGGCCGCATGGTGGCATGAACAAGCAAGATGAAGTCGTGGACGGTTTCTTGGTAGAGCCTCAAAACCAAGGTCGAGCCGGGACTACGTGGGAGCCGAGTCATGAGTGGAGATTGGCGGAGGCTACACCGAGTTCGCGGGGTTTGCAAGGTGGTTCACCGTAAAACCACCGGGTTACTCGGTTGAGCCACAAAACCGAGGCCGAAGACTCGACGAGGAGGTGCGGCCACCCGTGCCGGCTCAACCGCCCAGAGGGGCGGTCGACCGCCCGGGGCCGGTCGATCCACCGGGCCGGCCTAACCGCCAAGGGGGGGCGGTCCGACCGCCCGGGCCGCCGCGCCGAGAAGCTTCGAAGCGGAGGACACGCGTCGGGATCGCAAGGCTTGCGTCGAGGCTACGCAGGATGCGGTCGCCGGGCATCCGTCCGATGGTGAAGACATCAAGAATTCCAAATCCGCCCTTGAGGGGCATGTATCCCTAGTTATTAGTGAAGGGCGTTTTAGTCTTTTGGGTGCCTCCATATATATTCATTAGAGGGGTGGATGGCAGCCAACTCTTGGAACCCTAGCTCATTTTGGTTTTTCCATTTTCGTTCTCTATTTTCCCTAGGTTTTTAGAAGGCTAGTTTGAGAGCTTCATGTGAGATCTAGAGAGAGGGATGGATGTTTGGGTGGCAAACTAGACCTTGTACGAACCATTCATGGCATGTATAGAAGGTTCGGCGTTGTTCTTCATGATGGTTTTCCCGTCTCTTTTGTGTTGATTTTCGGAGCTCTTTTTGGCGTAGTTTTGAGGACGATTTCTTGGGGTTTTGGTGGGTGTCACGTATGAGGTTCTTGTGCCTCTTTGTCTGGTGACTTTGCCCCCAAATCCCCTTTGAATCGGACTCGATTTGGTGGTTTTTCGAGTTGAGCGAGTTCTTGACCTAGATAAGCGATTTCTTCGATTCCTCTTGATTGTGAGCGTTTCGGGTCGATTCCTTTGAGGTAGAGGTTGCGGGGCCCGGGTACCCGAGGCTATCCCCGAAGTTTGGCCGCAATCCGTGGAGTGATTCGGGAGATCGGGCGCGAGGAAGTTGAGGTTTGACCCGCGGGTTCGTGTTCGGGAAGGGGCGGTCTAACCGCCACTGTGGGGCGGTCTAACCGCCCGGGTGTTTCCGGGTCAAAGTTTTGTTTCGCCGGATTTTCCTCTCGTGAGTTTGTTCGCCTTGATCGCAGGAGTGTCCGGGTGAAATTTGGAGCCGTTCTCGCGCAGCTTGCTAGGTGTTCTTGGTTGGAGTTCATTGCCGGGTACAGAGGTTAGACCGCCCCTGTAGCCGGCCTAACCGCCCCTAGGCCCTTGGGTGAAGTTTTGGTTTTCGCCAAGATTTTCCGGTAGCTAGCATGGCCTTGACCAGAGATCTCTCGTTGGTGAAACCGTGGTGTGTTTTGATGCTCGGAAGAGGCGGTTCGGAGGATTTCTTGGTTGCCGGGTGGAGGCGGTCTAACCGCCCCCTATACCCCGGCCTAACCGCCCCCTCCGGTTAGCCGCTTTCGAGTAGTTTCCGCCGTTCTGCCGCGTGTGTGTTGTGGTTGTCGGTAGTGTTTGTTCCTAGGACCCGCAGCACTCCGGTGGCTACGTGGTTTTGGCAAACGGGAGGTAGAAGTGCGGAGCGTGTGATTTCGGGAGTTCGACCGAGCTAGTTCGTCTTGTCGGAGTTTTAATCTCCCTCGAGAAGAATTTTTATCGGCTCCCATTCACCCCCCCCCCCTCTCTCGGTCGCCTTATCGATCCTTCAATGCAGCGCCGCAAGATTCCGTATGCGGCACGCTTATACAAGCTCGCCATCAATCGCGGTGAACGACTTTGCCTTTTTCGGCAATGCATCTTGCCTCGGTACGATCCGAGGGTAGCTCCCCTCGATCGATCCAAACAAGGTATTTGCTTTGCTAGTCCTCCGCGTGGGGGCGTCTCAATATCCATGGCCTCGGCTTCGTTCACCCCGTACCCCTCGAGTAGGAAGAGTACGAACGCCTCATTTGGAGGGGTCCTCGTCCATGGGTTCCGCGCCGCGTCGAACTCGAGGGAGCCCCCGAGGGTTCGACCGTGGAGATCTTGCCAAGGTCAACGTAAGGTTTAGCAACGTCGCGTGCGAAAACGTTCGGGGGAACGGTGATTCGCCCCGACGCAGTCTTCGCGAGCTCATTGCCTCCTCATTGTACTTGTGGGGAATGTGGTTGAGCTCGATGCTGTAAAATTTATCGTCGAGTGCACGCACGACGTTGCAGTAGGCCTCCATCTTCTCATCTTGGCAGCACACGTTCTTTATGACTTGGTCGATTACGAGTCGCGAGTCTCTGCTGACGTCGAGGCGTTTAATGCCGGTTTCAATGGCGATTCGAAGGCCACAAAGGAGGGCCTCGTATTCTGCCATGTTGTTTGATGTGGGGAAGTGCGAGCGCACTACGTACCTCATGTTTTCTCCGAGGGGCGAGATGAAGATCGAGATCACGCCGGCGTTCGATTTTCATCACCGGCCCGTCGAAGTAGAGGGCCCAACACTCGCCCGGATCCGTGATGAGGGCAATTGCGTGTCCGTCTATTCGGCGGCAAAATCCGTGTGGATTTGGGATTTGATTGCCTTGCGCGGTTCATAGGTACGAGTCTCTTCCATGAGCTCCACGAACCATTTTGTGATTCTACCCGGGCATCCAGATTTTGGATTATCTCCCCTAGCGGGAACGACGAGACCACTGTGACCGGGTGGGCCTCAAAGTAGTGTCGCAGCCTTGTGCCGTGCAAGTACCACCACGTAGAGTAGCTTCTGAATTTGCGGGTACCGTGCTTTGGTCTTGGATAGCACCTCGTTGATGTAGTACACCGGCCTTTGGACTGATAGGGCGTGCCCTTCCTCTACCTGCCCTACTACGATGACCGCGCTGACCACCTGGGTGGTTGCCACGACGTAGAGATATAGAGGCTCACCATCTCAAGGCCGTGTGAGGATTGGAGCGTGCGCGAGCGTTGCCTTTAGCTTGTCAAGTGCGTCCTGGGCCTCGACGGTCCAGGAGAAGCGCTCGTGCTTCTTCAGGAGTCGCTAGAATGGCAGGCCCTTTTCGCCGAGCCGCGAAATGAAGTGGCTCAAGGCGGCCCAGGCAGCCCAATACCTTCTGCACCCCTTTCAGGTCTCGAATTGGCCCCATCCGATCGAGGGCCGAGACTTTCTTGGGGTTGGGCTCGACGCCCCGCTGGGAGACGATGAATCCCAAGAAGATGCCGCGCGACACCCCAAAGACGCACTTTTCGGGGTTCGCTTTTACCCCCGTTGTCCCACAAGGCGGCCGAACGTGACTCGCAAATCGTTAACCGGGTCATCGCCTTCCTTTCCCGGTTTTAACGACGATGTCATCTACATATGCCTCCACCGGCCCACCCGATGTGGTCCCTGAAAACATGTTGCATACACCGGTGATATGTAGCACCCGCATTTCAAAGGCCAAATGGCATCGTTACGTAGCAAAACATGCCGAACGGTGTGATGAAAGAGGTCGTGAGTTGATAGGTCCTTCATCTTCATTTGGTGGTAACCCGAATAGGCATCAAGGAAACACAAGAGCACCCCGCAGCAGAATCCACAATTTGATCGATTCGTGGCAGAGGAAAGGGAACTTTGGGACATGCTTTATTCAACCCGGTGAAATCTACACACATCCGCCATTTCCCCTTCTTTTTTCTTAACTAGTACAGGATTAGCTAGACACGTGGGGTGAAACACTTCCTTGATGAACCTGGCCTCAAGGAGCCTCCGTAGCTCTACTCTGATCGCTCGGCGCCTTTCTTCGTCAAAGCGTCGCAGCTACTGTTGCACGACTCTGGAGTGAGGTAGGATGTCAAGGGAGTGCTCTGCGACCTCCCTCGGGATGCCCGACATGTCTAAGGGGCTCCACGCAAAGATGTCTGTGTTGGTGCGGAGAAAGTCGACGAGCACCACTTCCTATTTCGGGTCGTGGGTGGAGCTGACCCTCAACACCTTGCCCTCGGGGGGCAGCGGGGTCGAGGGGCACGTCCTTGGTCTGCTCGGCAGCCTCGAAGCTGCCTGCATGCTTGGCAGAGGGGTCGGGGCCCTCGCTGACCAACTTCTCCATGTCTGTGACAAGCAATTCGTCCAGCACGAGCACCTCGGCGTGCTCGACGCATTCGAAGTTGCAGTCCAATGCGTGCTCGATCGACGAGCCCACGGTGATGACGCCCTTTGGCCCCGACATCTTCATCTTGAGGTACATGTAGTCAGGACCGCCATGAACTTGGCGTAGCACGGGCGCCCGAGGATGGTGTGGTACGCGCCCCGAAATCCTACCACCTCGAAGGTGAGGGTCTCCTTGCGGAAGTTGTCCAGCGTGCCGAACTAGACCGTGCACGTGTCAATCTACCCGAGGGGTTGGATGCGCTTGCCTAGCGTAATGCCATGAAATGGCGTCGTGTTGGGCTGCGCTCTGGTCCAAGCCGATCCCCATCAGTCGTAGAGTGTGAGCGCAGAGGATGTTGAGTCTGCTACCGTCGTCCATCAGCACCTTGGAGAATCACGTGTTGCCGATGATGGGGTCGACAACCAATGGGTACCGGCTCCGGGTTGGGGATGCGGTTCGGGTGATCCTCGCGGCTGAAGGTGATGGCCTCCTCTGACCAATCGAGGAAGGAGGGAGGGGCCTTCTTAGCGGTGAGAGCCTCATGCCGCTCGCGTTTGCGCTAGCTGGTGGACATGTCCATCATCGGTCCCCTGAAGATGAGGAAGACGTTCTCCACGAAGGGGGAATTCGCAGCGCCTCCGTCACCACCATCCTTCTTGGCCTCGTCCCTCCTTCGCGGCGACGCGATCGTAGTACTTCTTGAGCATGTCGCATTGCTCAAGGGTGTGGTTGACCGGGGTCTTGTGGTATGGGCATGGATTCTTCAAAGATGTCATCGAACACGTCGGGGCCTCGAGGGGGCCTTCGAGGGCCCTTGCGGGCGGGGTCGACCGCGAGGGCCTTGTCGTCATCCTCGTCGTGTCCCTACGCGCGTGTCACGATGGGTTTTCTTGCCCTTCTTGACCCACTTTTGCTTCTTTGTGGTCTCCTTGGACATCGTCCACGCGCTTGCCCTTCTTTCCGTCGAATATGGCCCCATCGCCTCCTCTCCGAAGCGAAGCCGGTAGCGATGTCGAACGCCTAGTTGGAGTCGACCCCGTGGACTTCGCCCGAGCTCGTGCACAAGGTCCCGATAGGTGGTGCCCTCGAGGAAGGCATTCACGATCTCCGACCGAGCAATGCTCGGGAGCTCGGTATATGTTGATGGTACATTATCGTATCAAAGTTTTATGGATTTGCAAGCGGACAAATCCCCCGTCGTAGTCAAGGGACCCTTCTTCCCTCGAGTGGTGAACCCAAGGTATCGAATCCGTGGAACAATGTGCAACGCAAAGATTCAATCTAGTAAAGCAAGGTAAGCTATCTTTTGAAGAACCAAGTTGCATCTAATCTACTAACTCATAAAGGAAACACATCTAATCTAATCTACTAAAGAGGTAGCAAGAGAAAGCAAGAGATAACCGATCTAGAGAGTCTAGATCATGCTTATGTTGTAGCTCCAAACAAGATGGATGAAGATAGAAAAGAGAATCTCATTAAAAGCATCTTTAAATTGTGGCCTCCGTCCGACTCCGAAAACGCCCGCCTTTCGGAACCCCCATTCTCGTCACAATGTATCCCTATTCATGCGAGTAGTCTAGGGCGAGTTCGATAAGAACAAGTTGAAATCACTTGGTCGGTCTGGTATGCACCTCTAGCCACCGCGGCTACAAGAGCACTCTATGTAATCTATCTTAAGTATAGATCGTAGAAGAAGCAAAACCAAGAAAAAAACAAAATCACCGAGAAGGCACTTGATCGCTAGAAATCGGATTCACTATAAAAACTTCACCATGAATGATTACATGAACAAGATCACCACCGGGATCCTACCTCGATCTTGATCCTTGCTCCGGAGCTCCGACATGGTCTTCCATGCAAGGTTCCCACGTCGGCTAGGGAGACCCTAGACAACTAGCACGACCCTCATCTCCGAGATGGTGTCCCTCAAGCTTCTCGGCTCCTCGGCGGCGGATGACGAATTAGTTGTTGTGTGGCTCTCGGTCAGGGGGCTATAAATAGCCCGAGATGCATCTAGGTCAAAGGGGAGGCCGACTGGGCCCCGAAACAGGCTGGGCCGGCCGGCCTGGGCCGACCGGCCTGGGCCCATCTCGGCCCAGTCCGTGGCCTCCTTCACCCGGTGTTGCTTCCTGCGTCTTCTAGATCCTCTCCCCTTTTGCATGTGGGCCCTTGTCGTCGGTTTCTCTCCGAATTGGACGAAGCTCCTTATCTCGCAAGATTCAGCACTTTTCTGGCTAGGTCCTCGGAGTTTGTCATCTTCTCGGGCTTGGTCCTTGGGCTCTTGGAGTCATGTTCACTTCATTGCTTGACTTGTACCGGGCTTCAAGGTCTTGTCATGAGGTGCTTAATGAACTTATCTCGGAAGTCTTGCTTTCAATGTTAAAATCATGCGTAAACACTTAACTCCAAAACTGACATGCACAAGTGAACTTGTTATACCACGGGGGTTAGTACCAATGGATAAGATACAAAAGTCATGCAAACACCGAAGGTAAACTCATGGCTAGGTTGACGGAATTTCACCGTCAACAGCTCCCCCATGCTTAAACCTTGCTCGTCCTCGAGTAAGCCTTCGATGGATATCATCGTTGCCCTACATTGTTTAAACCTTGCACTTGATCATACATGAGAAAACATAATGCTCTCAAAAGTTTAGTTCGTTAAAGTTCCATAATGTACTAGCCATCATCCCTACGGAGGGTAAATTATTAATTAAGCTTATCCCACAAGTATTAACATGCTCCCAAAATTCAAATGGATCTCAGAAATTGTGAAATAAAGAATGAGATGAAAAGGAGATAAACCAAGTTCACAAATTTAAACCACATTGCATCTTACTCATGAACTCTCATCTCATCTTATGTCTCAAGCCTATGTATTCTACTCCTTTCCCTCTCATAACATATATATGTGGTAGGATTTTATATGGAGCTTTTTTGGGAAAGTTTAGTCCTACCAAGATATTATAAATGAGATGTTGTCAAAACAAGACAAGCTTCTCATGGTCTTACCGAGACTCGTCAAAAAGGTCATTGGAAAATAATGTTATATCAAGGAGGGGAAAGAGAAAAATACACATACTTGAGATAGGTGGACATGTGCAAATGGCAAAGAGTGATCCCGAGGTACAAAGGAAGTCCTCGTTATCGGATTGCACATGGTTGGAAAGATGAGTTTGGATCTTTTAAATCTTGAATCCTTGAAATTCCTAATGCACTTTAGAGAACCGGGGAGTTCACTTTATTTTATTTTTATATCATACATACTCATATATATTTTTTTCTTGTCTTCTTTTTTTCATACTCATATTTTTTGTTCTTTCTTTATTTTTCTCATTTTTTCTTTTTCTTTATCATCAAATTTTTTTGATTTGCTCCCCTTGAACTCTAAAATTGCATTGTACCTACCTCCTCCCCCATGCTTAGACGTTTGCTCGTCCTCGGGCAAAGAGGTGATAGAGATAAGGTAGGTACTGGAAATACTTTTCCTTTGGAGAGATACTTGAAATCTTCAATGTTGGCACCATCTTGCGATCTTCCTTGAATTGATGATCCATACTCAATGATAGGTTGTGGTCAAGGAGGTAAACACAGAAGATGATATTTGGTTTTAAGGATGGATATCCGGCGAGGTTTGTGAAATCTCCGATGTGGGGATACACAATGCACGGATAAGAGGCTAGTAATAAGATAGATACGCAAAAACAGAATGACCAGCTTCTTAGTCTCGGGCCAGAGAAATCATGGCCTGAAATAACTCACCAAAAAATATATCTTGTGTACTAAGTTTTTGCACTCAAATATATCTACAACTCTGGATAGGTAGAGCAACATGCAAGTGGTATTTATGACAAGGTTAGCATTACTATTAAGAACAAAAATAAATCATCTTTAATCCATCTAAAACTTGAGAGCACACAAAACACTATGGGTCTCTAATTTTTTGATAACCGCCGCTAAAGATTAAGCTAGCATTTAGATAATTTCAGATTTGTATTTTTAAGAGAGCATTAGCTTAATCATGCATAAAACAAGGACAAAGATAAATAAAGCGGCAATTATAATGATATATCATCATGGCACAAACTTTGTAACTTTACTAAAGGTAAAAACTAGGTGGTGACATTATTCATGATGAAAATAAAAACTAACACACATGCTGAAAATTAAAGTAAAACTAAAAATTAAAGTAAAGCTGAAAATACTACGCATACACAAACTAATATAAGCTGAAAATTAAAGAAAAGGGAAAAAGGAAAGATAACTAAAGCTCCTCCTCTCTCTAATCTTCCGCCGGTGGTTGATATTGATAATCTTGGTTGTTGCACCCTTGCTCATAATAAGAATGCACTACTCCTATGAGTTGTCTGACAGTGCTAGGTGAAGGTGTCAAAGCTCATAAGCGATGTTTGCATTTCCTTCACCCATTTGGTTTGCATTGGTTTGGATGGCTGCAATAATTTGCATGTTCCTCACAGCGTATCTTCTAATGATGGCCACATTTTGTTGTGGTTAAGGAAGGTGTGCACATGGCTCCGCAAAGGCTACGTTGGGCACCGCAAAATTTGGTGGGGGCATGGTTGCACCCTTCCCCCATGCTTGCATTGGTACATCACCGTAGTAACTTGGCGGCGCCGGAATTCCTCCAAATGGTGGCACATAATTTTGTTGTGCACCTCCTTCTTGGGCCATAGAAGATCCTTCTCTTTTATGTTTCTTCGCCGCACAAGAAGTCCTTCCTCTAACCAATCTTCTTTCCCCTCAAGAAAAGTCTTAATCTTTCATCCGATAGGGGCAAATTTACTTTGGCCACTTTGAAGCCTTCTCTCTCATTTTCACTTATATAAGGGAAGTCCGGGTAGGAGATGCTTCGGGTTCCTTGTAATACCCGGTCTTAAAGAGATAGCCAACATGGAGAGGTAACACCCTGAACCAGTATCTCCCGAACTCGATGTTGCCACAACACCACCGGTTGATCATAAGTTGAGTGGGGTCGATTGGCTGCCTAGCAAAGCCGAGTAAAGCCAATTCAACTCCGTGTTGGTTATCTTTGTTTCTCTCATTCTCCCCAAAATCCTTTTGCACATCCACAGGAAACACTTGGATGATGGGGTTCCGTATAAAATTTCTTCGTTGATGGTCTCCTCTCGTGCTCATACTCCAAAAACTTCCAATGTGCCTCCAAGCACATCCACTTGTTCCGAGGCTCCCCTTGAAAACCGAGTTATTTCCTAATACATAGGGAACCGTTTGTTCAATCAAGATAGGAGACACTCGCCCATGGGTCTACAATACTAGAACATGCAATCGTTTCGAACATGAAAACCAATCTAATCTATCGGGGGTCATGACCATGGTTTCGCCCTTTCCCTCCTCTCGCGAAGGTATTCATGACTAGACCTATGATGGACACGGCGTATTGAATGGATCCAAGGAAGCATTGGAGCTCTACTCCCTTTATGGCATGGTGCTAACCTTAAGCAATAAAGTATATTCAACACAAGATGATAGATAGATAATCCAACAAAGTATGATTACATCTCAAGATCGATTACAACCCATGGATGAATAAGGAGATTACCCCATCAAGGTGCTAGACATAGCACCGTTGATCATGGTTACCTTCCGACGGTGTCTTCCCTTCTTCTCCACTCGTGGGTGCCTCCCCGGTGCGAATGGCTTCCTCCAAACGGAATGAGAGACTCAAGCACTCCTTCATCAAGGATATGCGCCATGGTCACGAGAATTTCCTAGGCAAATTCCTTGTGGGTGTTTGCCGACACTCCATTAGAGAATTGCACCCAACCTCGGTGTCCCGTATGAAAACCCAATACGTGGAGAGCTTGGTCATCGAAGTCGACGTTCGCTACAAGCCTCTACTCAAGGCGAGCGAGCTCCTTCTCCTCCTCCTCCGTCATGATGATAAACCCATTGGAATACCACGGAGCATGTGGAGGTGGAGTGGATGATTGTGTCGAGCGGTGAGGTTGGACCGGCGGCTCCTCCATATGTCCATGAGATCCGGCGAACCTCATAAACGAGTTTCGTGTTGCCCTCATGCCACCGAGGAGAAGAGTGGTTCCTCCTCGGTGGTGTCGTGTCCTCCTCCATACTCCAAGGAGACTCGGAAACCAAGTGCTTCTTCGAAGAGGTTGTCGATGATGGCTTAGACGACGATGATCCCTTCTTCTTTGGCGAAAAGGCTTGTAGTTTTCTTCTATGATTGCAGCACTCTCCCTCACAAATATATATCTAGGGTTTTCAACCGGTAGCAAGGTACACAAATATTATTTTGGAGTCTGGACTTTGAGTGGATTAAGGATGTGATTTGTTGCATGAAACAAGCGGGGTGGATGGCTAAGTCTAAGGTGGTTCCGGACTACAAACTAGAGCACATGAACAAAGAGCTGGATGGGAGACTTACCTCTCTCCTCCTCTTGGCTCGGTTCTTCTCTAGCGCACTTGTTGCTTCGTGACCACGTGCACCTTCCAAACGTTCTCGTCCACTCCTTCGCTTGCATTATTGCTCCTCCTACTTGATGATTTCGCTTTGACTCACTTCCATACTCCCTTGCCTCACATGCATCCATGATATTCCCGCAAAACAAAGCCTTGGCTGCCCCCCATGCTTGTACTTTGCATGTGGTTTGGCAAAATACGTTGGAGGGGCATCCCATGATGGATCATGGTGCATGCATGGTTAAGTTAACTAGATTGCCTCCCTCAATGCATGTTTTAACGCTAATCACTCCTCTAATTTTGAAAATTAAAAATAAATTCAGAGCTATGGGAGAGCTCAAATATAAATTTAGAGAAGGTTTTAAAGCATTAAAAACAAATGTAAGTCGAAAAATATTTTCCGACTACTTTTATGTCGGTCTCACCGGTATTGTTTGCCTTCATTAGTTGAGAGCAAGCTTTTCCCGCTTGATCATGGGGGCATAAGTTTAAGTTCTAATTTTGATTAGATGAGAGAGATTTTGAATGAAATAAAATTAAATGAGGCTTAGAAAAATTCTAACTCTAGAGAAACCAAGGATATGGATTTTTAAACCAACCAAAAGTTAAGTTTCTATGTTCACGCGAGTCCTCCCACGTGCTGAAATTTAAATAACATCTAGATACAAGTCGTGGCTCTACTCGTGTGTTTTTAGCATGTAAAACAAGTCAACCACAACATCATAGAGAGGTTGAAAGATTGAGATAGGTTCTGAATTTTTTGGTTGTGGTTTCTCGAAAAAGAAGCAAACAACATAGGATGGTTCATGTAAAGGGTTTATGATCAAAACAAAATGTTCAACCAAGAATTATGTGTAGTAAAATTCAAAATTGAATTATTAAAAAGACTCGAAAAACCCGGAATCGGGTTGTCCTCCCGTAGCTTATTCTTGACTCGACGAAACGGGTTGCCTCCCCGCCTAGCGCTTCGTTTATAGTCCATGGCTAGACTTCTTCACTTGATTACTTCGGATCAACGCTCTTTGCGGGCATTGCAATCTTGGGTACCCACTTCCGCACCATCTTGGGCACGGGCTTATTCTTCGCCTTAGTCGTATTTTTGGTCTTCACAGGCTGGCTTTGTCCTTTGGTCTTGACGGATGCAACAACCTCCTTCATGTAGTGGCTCGGCATCTCAAACTCCGGTCCTTCGGTCGTGATCTTCATGGTCTCTTTAGTGTGATCCTCCATCGCTTCCGAATGAGTTTGAGTAGCCTTCGCCGTCTTGGGACCTTGGAGTTGTCTCGGATATTCTCTTTTGCTACCCATCGGGCGCCCGACAAGTTGTCCCACTTGCGTCTCTGGCATCTTCATCATGATGAACACTTCACGTATAGAGCTTCCGACCTCCGTCACCTTTCCATCTAAATTCTCCAACATTTTCTCCATACCCTCAAACTTAGTGATGACGTCCTTGTTGATCTTAGCTTGCTCGTCCATGAAGTCCTTGAATTGTGTACAAAGAGGAACCAAATCTTCGATATGGACGAACTTGCATTAAATCGGGGTTACCTTGGACATGGTCATACTCCACACACTCCTTGCATGTGGATCTTGCTTCGGCAGCCTTTAGGTGTTGAGCTTCTTTCTCTATCTCCATCTTCTCCATCCTCCTCTTAAGTAAACCGATATGCCACTCAATGAATCCGGCTCGTATGTATTCATTGAAACGCTCCAAAGCTCTTGTAATCGTCATGCGGATAGTTGAGACCTTGATCTTGAACGGCCTTCCCGCGTCTTGAAGGTTTATGATAGGTAGATCAACGGTGTTCGAGGTGCATAGCTCGATCTCGCGCTCCGGTTGTGGTTGTTCTCCCACGGGTGGCGGTTGAGGTTGATCTTCCTTTGGACTTGGAGGTGGTGATTCCCTTGGAGATTTTGACGGTCCTTCGACTTTGGCTTTTGGATCTAGGGTTTCCAACCCTTTAGCTTGTGTTGCACGTCTCCTTTGCTCGTAAAGTTTTCCCCGGATCATCCACAAAAGAAAGTTTGGGTTTCTTGGCGAGGTAGCCAACCATCTCCGGCTAGGCTTAGCAAAAACAAAAATCTAACAAAAGAAAAATTAGGGTTAATCAAAACTAGATTAGATTGATTTTTTTTTGAGGATGATCAAACTTAAGAGATGCAAAAGAAAATCAAAAGAAAAACTAAAAGATAAGCGATACTAGATCGGATCTTGATAGCTTGTTCCTCGGCAACGGCGCCCGGAAAAAGGGGCTTGTTGACGGTAGATTATCGTATCAAAGTTCATATGGATTTGCAAGCGGACAAATCCCCCGTCGTAGTCAAGGGACCCTTCTTCCCTCGAGTGGTGAACCCAAGGTATCGAATCCGTGGAACAATGTGCAACGCAAGGATTTAATCTAGTAAAGCAAGGTAAGCTATCTTTTGAAGAACCAAGTTTTATCTAATCTACTAACTCATAAAGGAAACACATCTAATCTAATCTACTAAAGAGGTAGCAAGAGAAAGCAAGAGATAACCGATCTAGAGAGTCTAGATCATGCTTATGTTGTAGCTCCAAACAAGATGGATGAAGATAGAAAAGCGAATCTCATTAAAAGCATCTTTAAATCGTGGCCTCTGGTCCAACTCCGAAAACGCCCGCCTTTCGGAACCCCCGTTCTGTCACAACGTATCCCTATTCATGCGGGTAGTCTAGGGCGAGTTCAATAAGAACAAGTTGAAATCACTTGGTTGGTCCGGTATGCACCTCTAGCCACCGCGGCTACAAGAGCACCCTATGTAATCTATCTTAAGTATAGATCGTAGAAGAAGCAAAACCAAGAAGAAAACAAAATCATCGACAAGGCACTTGATCGCTAGAAATCGGATTCACTATAAAAACTTCACCATGAATGATTACATGAACAAGATCACCACCGGATCCTACCTCGATCTTGATCCTTGCTCCGGAGCTCCGACGTGGTCTTCCATGCAAGATTCCCATGTCGGCTAGGGAGACCCTAGACAACTAGCACGACCCTCATCTCCGAGATGGTGTCCCTCAAGCTTCTCGGCTCCTCGGCGGTGGATGACGAATTAGTTGTTGTGTGGCTCTCGGTCGGGGGGCTATAAATAGCCGCAGATGCATCTAGGTCAAAGGGGAGGCCGACCGGGCCCCGAAACAGCCGGGGCCGGCGCGTCCGGGCCGACCGGCCCGGGCCCATCTCGGCCCGGTCCGTGGCCTCCTTCGTCCGTGTTGCTTCCCGCATCTTCTAGATCCTCTCCCCTTTTGCATGTGGGCCCTTGTCGTCGGTTTCTCTCCGAATTGGATGAAGCTCCTTATCTCGCAAGATTCAAAGACTTTTCCGGCTAGGTCCTCGGAGTTTTTCATCTTCTCGGGCTTGGTCCTTGGGCTCTTGGAGTCATGTTCACTTCATTGCTTGACTTGTACTGGGCTTCAAGGTCTTGTCATGAGGTGCTTAATGAACTTATCCCGGAAGTCTTGCTTTCAACGTTAAAACCCTGCATAAACACTTAACTCCAAAACCGACATGCACAAGTGAACTTGTTATACCACGGGGGTTAGTACCAATGGATAAGATACAAAAGTCATGCCAACACCGAAGGTAAACTCATGGCTAGGTTGACGGAATTTCACCATCACCGCATAGCGCTTGGAAAAGCGTCGTATGATGTCCCGCGGCGACACGCCGGCTTTTGAGTGCACCCCAAGAAGGTCCCAGGGAAGCTCTCGACACGCACGTACGTGCCCTGGAAGTTTCCCACAAATGCGCGGACCGGGGTCGTCCCAACTGTGGATCTAGTTGTGCTGCAGATGCTCGAGCCACGTCCGGTGAATCCGCGAGGTGTAGTGGCAGGTTGTGGATGATCACTGCATCAGTGGTGACGCCGCCCAGCTGGCCAGCCAGGCGGTAGTCATTGAGCCACACCCGGGGATCGGCTTCCCCCGTGTACTTAGTGATGGTGGTAGGCCGACGAAGCGTTGGGGGGAAGTTCACCGTGCGGATCTCCCGACCGAACACGCGCGTTCTCCGGTGTTGGTGTGCGGTCCTCTCGGTTGTCATAGCGACCACCTCGCAAAGGGTGGTAGCCCGCCGCCGCTCACGCCTCCGCATGGCCCCTTCTCTTGGCATTCAGGACGTTGTGAGCATTGCCGTCACGGGCCTGGCTGCATGTGTCAAGGATCTGCTCCTTGACAGGCGTCCTTCCCCGGTTTGTTGGTTGTCCCGTTGTACCGCCCGAGTGGATGGATGCCTCCGTGTCCTACGTTTCGCCGCGCGCATTGGACCGGTTGTGTATGCGAGACGCATAGCTCTCGCCCGCCGCACGCCGCCCGTTCGACGAGGGCCTGCGCCTCGCGGCGCAGGTTGCATGCCTTGGGCGTTGACGGCTCGGGCATGGCCCGGAGTAGCGTTGCCGCTGCGATGAGCTTCTAGCTCACCAAGGGCGGTGTGTCTAGGTTGTCGACATTGAAGTCAGCGTTGATGCGCTCGCGGGCCTACCTGCCCGCCTCTCGTGAGCATTCACCGTGTGTCGAGGCCTCTCCCCGTGATGGTGACGCGCAAGAGCCGCACCTGCCAGTACTCATCCGCGAGCTTAGCCTCGAGCTCGCAAGCCTGGGCCGGCCCGCGCGGCGATGTCGGTGCCTCCCGCCGGAGGGGCGGGCGGTAGATTCGCCCCCGGGTCTTGGGGCGCATCTCCGTCACCCGCTCCGTTCGCGCGCGTCGCATGTTCATCTATGACGACCACGAAACACTCACGCATAGGGTCGTAGCTCCCGATGCTGGAATCATCGGAACAATTGAAGCAATAGTCCGCGGCGTCGAGGAATCGTTGGAACATCACGGGGTCCGGTACACCAGAGAAATCCCACTCAGTGTAGCCATGTGAGGTCGCGGGTGTCAGCTCACTGGCCGAGCCGTGATACGACTCGTCCTTGGTGGTAGTGATGAGGTTCCGGACTGCCGACAGGTGGTGGCCCGGAAGATCCTCGTATGCTGCCAAGTTAGTGCTAACGGACGAGGCGTACGTTGTGGTGGCATAGCGCATCCCATGGGGGGAACTGCAGCATTGCGGCCGTGTGTTCCCCCGCACGCGACGCTGCCATGATGGTGGGCGCCCCCCTGCTGCGGCGCATGCAGCTTGGTGCCGCTCTACGCGCGTCTGGCGCGAGCGCTGGCCTGAGCGCCTGCGGCATCGGGATGTCGGGGAGCTTGCGGCAGCTGCCTGGGCAGGTGCTGGAGCGTCTATCGCCAGCGTGGTGGGCATCGAGCCTGGCCCGGTCGTCCGCCACAGGTGAAGCTCGTCTCAGATGGTGAGGCGCATGAGATAGCCGTTCCCCGTAGCCTAAAATTTCAGGCTCCCGAACTGGATTTCGAATCCGGCTGGAAAGGGATCGGAGCTTCCCATGGCGTACCTCTAGGACGTGATCTCGGTACGAATCACCATCGAGACTGATGGTGAGGAGCTGATCTCAGCGTGAGCCCCCTACCTGGCGCGCCAACTGTCGGTGCAAAAAATAGTCCCGACACTAACTAGTGTGATGCGCTGAGATCGGTCTCTCGATGGCTGGTGCTAAGCAATAAGGCGACACGAGTTTTATCCTGGTTCCGGGTGTGGGTCGTATGTCCAGCGGGTTTGCGCTCGTGGCGTTGTATTGCAAGGCACTATGGTGGTTGTAGAGGGGGCTACAAGCGACGCGGGAGAGGAGGAGATGCCTCCAAGTCCCTGCTAGGTGATTGAGGCAAGTGTCAATATCAATAACGTGAGTGAGTGCAAGTGGGCGAGTTGTTTATCGATCGGCCCCCTTCTGGCTGGGCGGCCACCTCCTCCTTTTATAGACCAAGGGGAGGCGGCTTACAAATATGTCGCGTGACTCTAGGTACAGTGTCGCGGTACTGTTATGCAGTATTTGTGATTTAAAGGTTGTCCTGACGAATCTTGGTCCCTGCATGCGTCGTGGTGACTCTTGTGCCAGCCCAGGGTGACTTGAAGGGTGGTCCTGCCAGCGCCCATGCCTGGTCGTCGTCCATACCCGGCTCGAGGGTCTACCTGATGGGGGAACTTGAGCTGTACAGCGGCCGGCGTGGTGGCGTCCCGTCAGCGCGGGCCCTCACAGTGTTGGGGATGGCTCCGCATTGCCCGGGATGGCGGCACAGTGCCAGGGAGGGACGCACAAGGTCGAATGTGATGAAGAAGACGCGCTCGCTTGCCTTATGTCACGGCGTCGTCCCGGATGGGTGCCGAGTTGGTGGTCGTACACCTTTCGAGGGTGTTGTCGTCCCTTTTCGAGGGGTGCGGCGTGGAGGAAGGACGGGGAGTGGGCGGTACGGTGTCAAGGAGTGACACCAACTATCCTGCACAACACCTGCACAACGCCAAGCATGGCTGCGCAGCGGCGGGTTGGTCGAACAGCGCCGAGATCGGATTCCCGAGGCCGTGTTAGGGGATCGTCGTGGCAGGGATTCTCCTTTGACTCGGGCGCCCTCGGTGTGTCGGGCCACTAAAGGCTCCGGGCGGGGGGAGCGGTGGGGTGCCGCGGGTCGAGGGAGGCCTCGAGCGAGGCGGAGACTCACCCGAAGGGGCTGGAACCCCCGAGCGAGGTGGAGACCCGCTCGAGGGGCTGAAACCCTCAAGCGAGGCGGAAGCTCATCCGAGGGGCCAGAAGTCGGGCATACACCCCGGATACTCATGCAAGGAAGGAAGAAGACGGACTCCTACTAGAATTCCCCTGTAATTCTACTAGAACTCGTTCTGTGTAATCCTACTATGACTCCTGCCTTGTAACCGACTAGGAACCTACCCCTGGACTATATAAAGGAGGGCCGGGTACCTAGCCGAACATCCACAATCCCTCCGGGGACAACACCAAGCGCAGGGCGCAATATACTACTCCAAACAGGACGTAGGGCAGCTACTCTGGCTACCCGAACCTGTATAAATCTTGTGCCTTGTGTCCTCGTGCATACCTTCGGGTTCCAGATCATGGCGATCCTCACCTTCTACCTTGCTGCGGGTACCTCCTATGGAGGTCAAGAGGTTTAAACACCGACAGCTGGCGCCCACCGTGGGGCCATCGTCAGGATCATCAGGCGAATTCGAAGGACCTTCACCAATGAAATTGATCTACACACAGCCATCACGTCATCATCAAATTGCAAGCACCTACTCAGCAAAATTTATCCACGCGACACATCAAGTCGAAATTGGGACTCCGTCCGTGTCCCTATTCATGTCCAAGACGGATTCAACTCCATGCGGGCCGTAAAAAAAACTCCATGCGCTGCAAGTACTCGTACTCGAGTATGGAACGAGTCGGAGATGGTGGTTTGGCGGGCCACTAAGGCTTTTGGGTCGTGGGCTTTATTCACCTTTGGACTATGATCGGTGCGGGGGTGATTTGCGGTTGTGCGTCTAAGTGTTTTTAGGAGAGGGTGGTCCCCCCGTAATTAGGGGACCCATGGCTGTCGCCGACAACATCCTATGTGGACATTGTTATAGAGAGCATCTTACTATAACCATCGTGAGTGTCCTACATAGCATGTCGTGTCATCTCTTTTTTACATACGTGGCTTCTTATTTAACATCTAGGACCGTCCCATTGAGAGTGGACTAAGGACACGTACAACGCCCGTCCTCAAGCCGTCCGCGAGCCGACGGTTTTGCGAGAAAACACCCTACCTCGGGCCTAGAGACGACCGCACCGTCGATCTCACGAAAGGACGATGGGGGCTTGTGCTCCTGGGGGCTTCGTCGCCGAGCCTCGGCACCGCCGTACGCCGTCGACGATGAAGGTTGATCCCGTGCGACCGCGAGAATATGGCGCCAAGAGGGAGCCGCGGAGGGAGCAAAAACCACGATGTCGGCGCAACTTCGGAGCGGGAGGCCGGGTCACTTGCCGGTGGAAAAAGCGAGAAAGGAGGGATGTGTGCCCCTACGGCTCACCGACGCACGAGGACCGGGGTGAGGCGTCACGCGCCCCGCGGCCGGCCCGGATCCGGCCCCCCCTACGTCGAACTCGCCCCCACGCGAGGGGCGGAGGGAGGGCGACCCAGATCCATCCGAGCTCCACCATGCCTTGGAGCAGGAAGGCTTGCCACCGCTGCAACCGACACGAGCAAAGGTGAGATAGGGAGGGAGAGGTGACCGGTGTGGAAGAAGGATGATGGAGTGACCAGGCAGAGGCGCAGCTCGTGCTCCTGCGCGCACTCACCAAGGAGGTGTTGGCCGGACTGGAGGGAGGAGAAGGGAGGATATACCATAGCAAGAAAACCCGACCACTGACAGACGGGGAGGGGATCAAGAATGTAGTAGATTGAGCTCGTTCTCTCACGCGTGCCTTCCAAGGAGGAGTTCGTCGGAGTGGAGGGAGGAGTTGACGGGAGTGGAGGGAGGAGGAGGGAGGAAGCTAGGCCAAGGCGGGATCTCTGTCGTAGGCAAAGCTCGCCACCGACGCCCGGATAGATGGGGAGAGGAGCAAGAATAGAGGATGGAGCTCGATTGGATGACGCTGCTCTACCGCCGTAGTCGCATGGGATAATGTAAACAAAACTTGTGGTGCGTAAATATTTGATGCCTTTTGACCAAATGGTGGCAACAAAATATTTTATTATACTAAACAAAAGCATTAAAAATATTGCGGACGGGACAAACGGACGAGTCATTGTACAAGTTGTCTATTTAGTTGTCTCTGTGTGTCAAATAGACAACAATCGTCTACACCGTTATACTTGCCCTAAGGATGCGCCTCCGAGGCACAATTTGACAATGGCGATGTTTGGGAGGGGAGAAAAAATTGGCCGATGCAAAAAAGTTCACATGTTTGGAACAAAAATGTGTGCACGTGGTGGGCCCTAGGAGGGGAGCACGGGCGCGGCCCACGGGCGAACGCGTTAAGCGTCCCCCGTCCTGGTCCCCAGGCGAAACCGCCACCGCCGAGTTGTCCTCTTTGTTCCTCGCGAATGCCCCATGCCTACCGCCGCTGCCCTGAAATCCGCCGCGCCGCCGCCCCTTCCGAACCTCGGCGGACATCCACGGTCGCGACACCCCTTTTTCCCCGCCGCCCACCGCGAGATCCGGTCCCTTTTCGGGCCGCCTCTTGCCGCAACTTGCAAATCGGGCGTGGCCGCTCCGCATTCCCCGGATCTTGGGACCTCACTCGGCGGCGTGGTCGCTGCCCGGGAGCATCCGGCGCAGCTCTTCGGCTCCCTTCGACAACCTCGGGGAGGCCTCCATCCGCGGAGCCGTCGTTCGTCCGCCCGGTGAGCCAGCCTCGTACCTTCCTTCCCCCTCCTCTGTCCGGCCCGCTCCGCACCGCCGGCGACCCTCATCCTTTCCGGTCCCCTTCCTCTTGGCAGTACCGTCCCCTTCCGCCTCCATCCTCGTGTTATCGCCCAGTTACCTGTCATTTGCACATCGCTTGCTATCCCGGTTCGGGCCGCCCTCCTCTGTTCCCTCTCCCACCGCCGCCGCCGCCAGCATCACGTTCGTGCTTTGGCACTTCCCCTCGTGTCCCCGCACCTCTGGCCGTACCGCAGCTTGCTGGCTGCCGCACCATGTCCGAAGGTGGAGATGACCCCTTCTGTCATTACTCCCAGCCGGACGCCAGTTTTTCCACCAGTCAGTACCCGCCGCCGTTGCCGTTTTCCACCCCAGCGTTGCAAGCCAGCGGCAGCCAAACGCCGGCTCATGGGTTAAGTGGCTTCAACATGCATGACTTCTTAGGAACCTCCAGCGCATCAGCGGCACACAGAGGCATGGCCGGATCAGTGCCAGACTACTTCGGAACCTCCATCTCAGCAGCGGCACAAGGCAGCATGGCCGGATCAATGCAAGGCTACTCTGGTTACTGCATACCATCAGGTCACTTCCAAATGCCGCAGCACTCCAGCATACTCCCCATGGCTGGCCCCGCAAGGCATTCGATCTCATCCCTGCCAACCTTCCAAGGGGGCCCTACTCATCCCTTCGGACGATGCACATACCTGCAGTGCCGCCCGTCTACGGTGATTTGCCTCCATTGCTTTTCGCTATTTCAAAACACAACTTGCAGAATTGTAACCTCCTTAATTTTGTGCAAATAATACCTTGCAGGATCATATGGAGAGGCCAAAGGCCCATCCGGCTCGTGAGGACTTGCCATCGGCCCCCACACATGGCAGCCTTTGTCGATGGACGAGGAGGAAATGTCTTCCGTTGGACCAGGCCGTCCGATGACCGAAGCCACGGGCGTGCGCAGGCCGTGTCCCCCTTTCATCCCGATTCCCGCCAGACAACTCAACAAGAGCTCCGGAGGTGGCGGCGAGGACGACATGTCCACGGTGAGGCAACCCCCCACCCTTCAATTGCGACCGCACTATCATTTTCGTTGCGCTTGCACAGCTCATATTGTCACTCGTACGATACATTGCATAATTCATGGTTTTCCTAAATAACCATCCAGGTTCATTTGCACTATGTCTGTCATGTTCTGAAAATGGGTATTTATAAATTAACATGGAGACTTTGCTAGTTTTTGAAAGAAGTAAACAGTGATAGTAATATGCCTGCATAATTTGTTGCAAAGAATAATTGTGTAAATAATTTGTTGTATACGCTTGTTGGACATTTGTGTATGCATGCCATTTGTTTATGCATGCTTACGTGCGAATTTGTTATTCATGTGTTGTCCGAGTAGGGTGGCATTAGAGAAAAATGGACCGATTCGCAAACACAAACGTTATTGTAAAGTCGTTATGTGAGTTGGAAGACGTCAAGTGAGTTGTGGATGGGAAGAAAAGTGGGGTGAAAAAAAAGAAGATCGGAGGAGAAAACGAAGGACAGGGTGGGGAATAGAGGGAAAATGAATACCAGCGGGGGGGGAACAACATGGTCGAGGGAATAAAATTCAAGGGGAGGAAAAAAAAAAAAAAAAAAAAAAAAAAAAAAAAAAAAAAAAAAAAAAAAAAAAAAAAAAAAAAACGGAGTGGGGTGGTCACATAGTGGAAGGATAATCAAGAACATCGAAAGTATAGGTGCACCACCCTCAAGAAGTGGTACAACGGAGGGAGGGAAAAACTCCAAAGTCTCGCTCGGTAGAGTGGGGAGAATGAAGGAGCCGGAAGTTTTGCGCAAACGAAATTTGAAGGAGGTGGGTTGGGATTCAAACATGGCAAAACATGTCTTGGGACGATTTGAAAAAGGTTGCTGCTCGCTTTGTCTCGCATGGCCTTGGTGTCGTATTGTGGTCCTGATCGAATAGTGTATTGCTATTGGATCTATAGTAATGATTTGGTACTGATTATTCTCGACCTTATGTCTTGAACGGAGGGGTCAAACTAACCGAGATTGAGCTGCGTTTGAAGAGGGGGGAAAAGGAAGAGCCGTGTTGGCTCCGGATGCTTCACTTCTCGACCATGTTCAAGGACTAAGGCCGCACCGCCATCGCCTTGCCCGCATGTCATACCTCGCACTTCTCGCCACTCCCCTCCTCACTGGTGGCATCGGCGGCCCGCTCCGATCGAAGCACCGAAAACTCGATGGAGTTCGCAGTGGAAAACGTAAAACACCCACGCCAATGTCACCATGTCTCGGCGCCCACGGCCACACACGAGGAGGGAGTGGAGAAAGAGTCCGCAAGAGGGGAAAGACACGGTGGTGGAAAAACAAAATCGATGACGGCCTGACAAACGATCGCTCATCTATGAAGATGGCTGCCCCCAACAGCCAAGGCACCAATGTGGGGGGGGGGGGGGGGCCCGCCCCCGCCCCCACCCCACCCCACCTTCACCCCGGCATTAATCCAAAAAGGAAGAAAAAAAATCGCTTCAATTCGATATTTGGCAAGATCACCGCAGCTCGAAGGACTACACTAGAAAGACATCGACACATATAGTGTAGCGAACAGAGCCGTAAACAAGAGGCGCCGCAAACTTATAGTCAATGCTTGGCATTGGCAAAAGAAGCCGAGGATCGAGCGGAAGCGAGATGTACTACTTCATTACTAAGCATTTGAAGGATGAGACTAACATGGCGGCGTTCCGTCGTGTGACAAAAACGAAGCTAGAATGGGGTGGATCTAGAGAGCCTTTGAGGGCCGCTAGTACTTATGAATTACGGCGTAGTTTGACCTAGGCATGTAGTGACCATTGCACTTGCGGCATTAGTGCTAGTAGTTATGAATTCGAGATGTATTAATATGTAGACATTTGATGTTGGGAAGTACTTATTATTTGGCAAGGGCCTTGTCGTATTGTGTATGCATGCTACTTGAACATTGAGATGTTAGTACTCGAAGTTCATCAACTATGCTATGTCACGATTTTTTTTTTTGTGAATTTAGTTTTTCACCATTTGCTTTACATTTTGTTCGGACTATTTTTTCAAGGTAAGCGATTTGAATTCATTTCTTTTGTAGGCTTCCGATAGCGCGGATAATCTTTGGATGGGTTGGAAACACCGAAGCGGGTGCAACCGGACGACTTGGGCTCCGAAGTGGAGGGAATCAATTCGAAGGGGATTTAATATGGCCAAGTGATGATGATGCAAGCAATGAAGATGATGAAGAGCTTTACAAGGAGTGGGAAAATCTGTTTGGCAAAGAAAGTCTTGTGTCCAAGGGCATGAAGGTTGTGTGGGAGCCTTCGAAGACAACAACAAAACTGTTGAAGAAAGCCATCATTCTAGGTATGTACGAAGAATCGCTCTCCATGCTGACTAAAAGGGTCGTAGTGGAGTCTGGAATTGAATGGGTTGAGGGAACATTGTGTCATCCAACACATTGCTATAACATGTTTAGGATGCATGCCCATGTCTTTGAGTTGTTACATCAAGAATTGGTTGACAATTATGGGTTGGAGTCAACTTCAAAGATGAGTTCTAGAGAGTCGCTAGGAATGTTCTTGTATATAGTTGGCCCTCCACAAGCAGTTCGTCAAGCAGAGTATAGGTTTGAGAGGTCCATGGAGACAGTGAGCCGCAAGTTCCACCATGTCTTAGCGTGTTTGGTCAAGCTAGCCAAAGATATAATTCGACCTAAGGACCCAACATTCAGTTCTGTCCACCCCAAGGTCGCCAACCATAGGTCTGCACCTTTCTTCAACAATGCAATCGGTGCACTAGATGGTACACATGTGAAAGTTGTGGTTCCATTTGAGAAAGTGGGGAGCTATATAAATACGAAGAATGACAAAACTCAGAATGTACTGGGCATCTGTGACTTCGATCGGCGCTTCACATTTGTTGTTGCGGGAGTTCCTGGGTCAGCACATGATTGGACAGTCCTGCAAGAGGCCATTATGAAGTATGAAGCGATTTCCAACATCCACCCGCGAGGTAAAAAAATAAATGTACTTATGATGAAGCTAATAATATGATTTAAATACAATTTGTTGCTGCACATTGACAAAGTATTAGTATTAACACGGCCATATATCTTGCCGACCATATATGAATTAAATACAAATTATGGTAGTTTGAGAGAAAGGTATATCTTGCCGGCTATATATGATGAGTTCATGAAAGATAGGTGACCATACGGAGGATCTGTCCTATTGTTGATCATTCATTTTCGTACAAAGGGTTTATACTAATATTATTCTAAATGTGCAACTTATGTCTAAAATTCTATTGGTGATGGGTGCAATATACATGCAGGGAAGTTTTACTTGGTGGATGCGGGATATCCGAACCGGCCGGGGTATCTGTCACCATACAAGGGGTATAAGTACTATCAACAGGCGTGGCGACATGGACCCCAACCCTCTGGTGAAAGAGAGCTTTTTAACAAAGCTCATTCTTCTCTTATGTCTGCCATAGAGCAGACGTTTGGGATTTTAAAGATGAAGTGGAGAATTTTGTTGGCCGTTCCAAGGTATCCAGGGGATACCCAAAGCGACATAATTCTTGCATGTTGTGGGCTGCATAATTTCATTTTGGACCATGATGACGATGACATTGACTTCAATGTGGCTGCCGCTTTCCGACGTTTGCCAAGGTTCGCTTGAGCTGATGACGACGATGACGAGCCTGTTGAAGCCGATGAAGTTGATGATGACATAAACATGAATGCTGTCCGAGATGAAATTGCACCTGCATACTATCCGATACATAGGAGGTGTTGACAAATATTGTGCTTATTTGCTTTGTGGGAGTTGTGTGTAGGCTGGTACTTTTTGCTTGCTGTTTGATGGTGGGCGAATTCTAAAAAAATGTTTGTGATAATTCGTTGATCGTTGGACGTAATAAACCAATTTTGTTTGTGACAATATATATTCTAGGACAATATTTGTTGAGTAAACGTTGTTAGTGTTGTCATTGGAAAAATGATTGCAAAAAGGGTTGAATTATGTGTGTGAAATTGAAGTACGCACATCTCGCGTGCACACGTGAAATTACATTCTTTGTGTCCAACTTGTTGGGTGCACTTAGCATTTCGTTGATTGTGGACGCACCTTTTTTCCAAACACGTAACTTTTTCCATCGGTACTTTTTTTTCTCTTCCCTTTCCAAACACACCCCTTGACTGGTTGGATGGCCGGCCCACGTTCAAAAAGCTGCTAGCCACAGTGGAGTGGGCAGCTGCCTGGCACAGACAAAGAGAGGCACGCGCGATTGAAGAGACTTGAAGGCGAGCGGTGAGCTACTGAGCTTCTAGTACTGCTGGGGGAGGGATTGAAGGCGAGCGAGAGGATCGAGGGGCCGGAGATGGCGTGCGACTCGGGGCCGCAAGAACCGCCGCCGCCGTGGCCCGCCACCACCGCCGTTGGAGCGCCGGAGCAGCGGCGTCGACTTCTCCTTGGCGCGGTGCTGCGAGGTGCCGCAACAACTCGCCACGTGCCTGCCCAGCTCGGCGCAGTGACCATGCTCCGCCTCCGCCTCCGACAAGCCCTCGCCCTGGCCGACGCCGTCCACCATGCCGGACACGAGGTAGCGTTCTGCACTTCTATGCTTGTTAGTCCTGGGAATGCCATGCATTCCATCAGAGCTAATGACGATCGATCTTGGTTTCCGCCGAGGCGACTTCCTCCTTTAATTGGTTTGGTTATCCACATCTGCCGCCATGATCCACCACCCTAGCTGCTTCAGCTCTTACAGATGCTGCTTGCCTGCTTCAGCATTTAGCCATTTACTTGGTTTATTCTTGTCCCATCAGGCCATCACCCGTTGTTCACCAGCATTTCAATTTTCAGGGTTCAAGTAAAGAAACAACCGGGCCTGATACTGTCCTGCTCCTCCCATCACCAGGGAACTCCACAAAGGAGGCCTCAAACACACAGGAACCAAGGTGCATATCTTGCCTCAAACTAATCTTAGTATTCACCATTGAATTATACTGCACTTCTTTCTTGTTCCATTTCTTTTCTTAGCTATCATCTGTAATAAAGAATGCCCAAACTAGCTTCCTTCAGCGCTTGAGATTGCTCCAGTGACACAAACTGTGCCAGTGTCCTCCCTGATGATGAGTTGGTTTCCATTGAAAATCATTCAACCGTTTCCTGAAATAATTGCTTTATCTTCTCTTCTTCTAACACAGATTCCAAGTTATGTCGTCAATGGACAGTTCAACTGTAGATCTTCTGTCTTACCTGCAAGTAAGGGCTCATCACTATACTGATCCATTCTCTGCAGACTACAGATAGCTTATCTCTATAGGGCCGAGTGCATCCTTCTTTTGACACGAAATTCGCCACCATCTGTGTGTAGGATCCCAAGTCAGCAAGGCTCCTGGCAGAGAAAACCAGAGAGATTTGGCAGGTGCCTTGCCAAGGCGGCATGGAGGAATGTGTTACTGCATTTGCAATGCTGCTTCGGGTGGCAGAAGAGACAATATCAGCACCAGTGAGTGTGGTGGTGGTAGAGGGCATCAGCAGATCAGGGAGATTACAACTCAGTGGTAGCTCAAGGTGTGGTTTGAAAGTCTTTTCCAGTTACCATTAAATTACAATGTTCTTCTTCTTGCTTCTGTATTTTTCTTAGCTGTTTTCCATTATTCTGCAGGACTGCATCACTTTTCTTGAAGAACACCGGTTGGATATCTGATGAGTGCCTCCTGTTTTCTGTGGACTCTGGTAATGCCTCAAAAACTGCAAACTACTTGCGTCAAACAAAGTTAAAATTAATGTACTTTTATAATTCTCTCTTTGTTTTTCTTCCCTGGCAGAGTATTTTACTGAATTCTTCTCAGTTGAATTTGGACTCGTCGAGAAAGCAGTTCTCATTGGGTTAAAGAGAGAGAGCCAATTTCCGCACCAAAGCATTGGCTTTGTGGAGCCTGAAGGAGACGAAGGTGTAGTAGATGCAAGGTATCAAATGCTGGGAAAGAGAATGGATGTAAAAGGTGCTGTTCCTGGACCATACTTACCTGCAGAAATCCAGAGAAATACTTCCCGGCAATTCATCCATCAGTGGACAAAACCAAATCACAAGATGTTGGATGGTGAACCCTGTGAGAAAGATAACATTTACAAGTGGTGCCCGTTGCCAGTTCAGTGCCTCCCATCTTGGTTCACAATGTCCGAGAAGTGGTTGCCAGGATATTTAGTGCGTGTAACTGAAAAACATAAAGAAATGTACCCATTAAATGATCTGGAGGGTGATTCTGGAGCAACATATGTAGTGGAGCTTGGTCATGGCGTGCATGGTTATGATAAGGCTGGACACTCAATGCACTTGCCACTGCTCCCACATCACAAGAGTGAACTTTCAGAATCAAAGTCAGATTATCAGTACCCAACATTTCTCCTTACCGCCAATATCACTGGGGACTCTCCTGACACTGAAAGCCAGAAGTTTGATCCATGCAGTGAGAGCAATAGCGTTGACAGCCAGGAGGGTGTTGAGTGCAGAATGAGCAATGTTGACAGCCTCCAGGGTGGTGATTCTGATGAAAATGATAGCTCGGTGGTACCTATATTTGTGAGGCATGTTTCTGGAGAGTTGACCTTAACAGTTAGTCTGGATCAATCTTCACAATATTTGATGGACCTGTATGCACAAAAGACAAAGACAAAACTTGAGTGCCAGTATTTTGTCTATGGGAGGAAGACTCTCAAACCTGATCGCACCCTTCTGTTTTATGGGTTGAAGCGTGACACTACGGTTCATGTATGTACCGGGCTACTAGGAGGAAAGTAAGTTTATATTTTCTTCTGTTACTGCACCTGTTTACCTATTGTTTTTATGTCCTTTTGTTAATTGATTTTTAAATTATATAAGTATGGAAGGATCCAAAATTCTGGACCGTGTCATTTGTTGAGCAAAGATGAATTATTGAGACCATAAGTTTTAGCCATACAAATGCATAATCACAATAGAATGTGTTCATTTCGAAATTTATTAATTTTGATAGATTGCACAACATTTCTTAGTCAGGCAAGTCATGGATAAACTTCTATTAGTAGCTTTGCTTCATCAACAATATTATCACAGTTGAATTCCTCTCACTCAAGTTCATGCCTTATTTATTCAATAGTTGCATGCAGTCAATACTTGGATTCCATTGAATTGATATTTCCTTTTCCCATAATGGATACAAAAATGCATATATAAAATAGGAGTAATAGGAGCATTGATGTTTTCAGAAAGTTTTATGATTTTGTTTCACTAATGATTATGTTGTAACATTTCAGGCTGACCACTCTTGCAGAATATGTCCATTATAATAAAAACATGTTTACAGTAGAGGTTGCCCTTCCAGATGGACGGATTTCACTACAAATGACTATGAAAGGGTGCCAATTTCTATCATCATGGACAAAATGTTTTACAGCTGCATTCACCAGGGGCCAGAGTTGGAATGGTAAATTTACATTGGAGGATTTCAAATATGTTGATGGGCACATTCGGAACATTAGATGGCCCACTGCCAATTGCCCCATTGGTTCAATGGCAAAGGATTTGATTGAGTTTGTTAAACATGTAGAAGGTATCTTATGCCATAACAAGACATATTTGATTTCAAAGTATCCACCATACCTGCAGCATTTTATCAGATTTGCAAATCGTCTTATCCCTCGTCTGGGTGCAACAAATGTCTTAACAAGTGAGGAAATATTATTTCTGGAGACACATGTCTGTTTCATGACCAGTTATGCTAGAGAAAGATTGATAATAGAGTTGTTCCGCAAGTACGAAGGACGAGATGTAAATGAGGATTCTCACTGGGAGAAAGCAATAAAGACTGCTAGCTGCTCAGATACTTGGAACTCAGATCTGCTCACGGAATCAACTTTTTTTGTGTATCTTATTGAAAAGGCAAAAGGCAAGGGTGTAGTATATAATACATCTAGAATTCCAGCCTTTATATTTGTTAAAGACACGGTCTTGCATGCTGCAGACAGTCACACTGTAAGTTAAGCTTTATCTCTAACTTTTTTCAGTTAGTAGATATTACCACATTGTGCTCAGCATGTTAGTATACATATTGGGGAATGTGGGGATCAATGGGAGGAACTGCGTCTGTGTGGTAGCGTAGTGGTAGTTTTATTGGCCCAAATAAAACTTGTGTAGTAGGATCACTTCCCAGGTTGTTTCAGGTGGATTATCCTTCTTTCCTCTAAAATGAAAGGTGATCGGGTGAGTAGTTTGCTAATTCACATGTCTTGGGTTAACTACCATGTTATATCTGCTGTTAGTACTAGAAAAGAAAATGATGTCAGTGTGGTAGATTCTGAAGATCATGTGGTCAGCTGCCCAAGCTGTCATTATCCAGAAACAAAATCCTATGTAACTACTACCCAACAGTCAATTTCTCAGCAGGGGCTTGGCTGGGTTTGTTTATCTCTTTCGCTATTAAAAACAGAAAGGTGAGTTGAGGAATAGTTGTGAAATCATATGGCTTGAGTTAATTGTCATATCAGCTTCATGTTACTCTTATAAAATATTAGTTTGAGGGTTGACTGAAAAAATTAAAATAATTTTGGAAATTAGGATTTAAAGTGCAATCTATTTTTGTTTTAACTGGTTGCTGATTTTTTTCAGGATAATGCTAATGCACCAAAGCTTAATGCATTGGAACAGCCACTGCCACAGCTTGGTGACGGAATTGAATTAATGTTACCTGCTCACTTAGAGGAGTTTCTTCCAAGCATCATCCTGAATCTGATCGAGAAGAAAATTGACATCAGTGCGGAGTATGTTGATCTGAACTTCACATCTTTTAGCTAATTTTAATCATAAAAATGTTAACATCTTACTATTTGCAGGTTATTAACAGCAGTTCAGTGTGCATGCAGGACGTGTGGTTCTTCATACTAGGTATCCCCTATGCTCTTTTGAATTTAAATATTAGGATGAGGACAGTTGGGGCAGCTGAGCACTAGGTAACACCACCTAGGCAACAATTAACTCAAGTGGAGATTAATTATTAGGAATTAAAAATATCTTGAAAGGGTTATGTTTACCCACCCCTTTGTGACAACTCGTCAAAAACTAACAACCAACGTTGTGGTGAAATACCCCATCTTTTGTTTCTCATCTTCAATTTTCTGGTCATTTTCTGTGTCGACGAAAGTGAGAAAGGATAAAATAAACATAGAGCATTTTAGTGAAGTGTAATGTGCAGTCTTGTATAAGCATATCCATTTTTTATTACTTCCAATCCTCATCACTAGTGTGATACAACAGCAGCTTTATGCTGTTTTTAATGACCGAAAATTGAAAACGATGCAATGCTTCGGGAGAAGCAAATATGATCGTTTAATCCATCATCTAAAAATGGTATGTTTTAGTGCAATTGCAATATGGGTCAATTTGGTTTCATGTGTGAAACTTGATAAAAACATTTTTGCAGTTGCAATATGGGCCAATTATATGTACGGGGGGGGGGGGGGGGGGGTCGGGCGACGGGGGGCGTGATTATAGATGCAGGGGGATTAAAATAGGGCGACGTGTGTCCGGGAAGGGGTGGGGGAAATTGGGGATTTCCCAAAAGGGTACATCAAGGGTCGGCGGGGTTGAGCCCTTATCTATTTGCTTTGGTGATGGATGAGGTCACAAGGGACATTCAAGGTGATATCCCCCGGTGTATGCTCTTTGCCGATGATGTGGTGCTAGTTGATGAGAGTAGGGGGGGGGAAAATAGGAAGTTAGAACTGTGGAGGCATACGTTAGAATCGAAAGGGTTTAGACTTAGTAGGACCAAGACCGAGTACATGAGGTGCGACTTTAGCGGTACGACGCGTGAGGAGGGAGACGTCACCCTTGATGGGCAAGTGGTGACCAAGAAGGATACTTTTCGGTATTTAGGTTCGATACTACGAAAGGATGGCGACATCGACGAAGATGTTAGGCATAGAATTTCAGTTGGTTGGGGTTGAAATGGCGCGTCAAGCCTGGTGCTCTCCGTGACAAGGCGAAGGGTGCCTCGAAGCTGAAAAGGTAAGTTTTATAGGACGGTGATTCGCCGGGGGTTTTTTGGGGGGGGGGGGGTGTTGGACCTAGTGATTCGCCCTCGGTTTTTTTAGGTGGGGAGTGTGGTTCAAAAAGGCGACATGTCCAAAGCAATTGAGTGTGGCGGAGATGCGTATGTTGCGTTGGGTTTGTGGGCACACGGGGGGGGGGGGGGGGGGCGAGGAGGGATGGGGTACGGAACGTTGTTTTTCGGGGAGGGGGTCGGGGGGGCGCCTTTTGGGGAATCGGGTGGGGGGGGGGGGCAACGTGCTGCGTGGGGGGGTGGAGATGGGGGTTAGTTGGACATTTCCAAGAGGGGGGGCGGAGTGGTGTGTGTGGGGGGGTTGAGGGGAGATGATATGGAAGAATTGAGGTTAGGGGGGGAGAGACATTAGGGGGGGGGGGAGTGGAATTCGGGGGGGGGGGGGGGGATCTCCAAGGACTTAGCTTTGGATAGGGGCGCTTGGAGACTAGCCATCAACGTTCCCCGAGCCTTGACTTCTTCTACGTGTCTTTATGTTGATGGTACCTTTGGGTTTCATATCTAGCCTACCCCGACTTGCTTGGGACAAAAGGCTAAGTTGTTGTTGTTGTTGTTGTTGTTGCAATATGGGCCAATTGCGATTGTTTATCGGATCTTGGTTGCCTCCTTGTTTTTTGTATCTTGGTTGCCTCTGTTTATCGAATCTTGGTTGCCCACACGGTAGGTTCCACCACTTTTCCCGTCCCGTCCGTCTCTCGATCTTGTCCGGTTAGTGCGGTGGGGCTTTGCTCTCACAATGTAGGCGCAAGGGGATGCGCTGCACCCCCCGCAACTCTCTTTTTATTTTATTGCTTTCCAAACACACATGAGCATCCGATGGATAGCGATTGGAGCGGGTAAGATTGATTTGTTATAATTGAAAGTTACTTTCTTGTTCTTCCTCCTTCGTGGATGTGAGTTTTCCTTTCTCTTAAGCAATTTTGATATGCAAGGAAAAAAGCATACCAACTTTTCTTTCCCGAGGATTTGCTGGAAACCTGCTCACCATTGACTTTATAGAAGAGGAGTAATTGTATCGGAAACAAACAAAACAACACAAAAGGAGTTCCTCACCAGTTCTAGCGACAACAAGACCAATAACTCCTACCGATAAAACACAAACTATAAGATCAAGTTTTTAAGACAGTTTACCCCCGCCGGTTTCCTAAGCGGACATTCCTCAATGATTGTAGTGGCAACCTGTGAAAATTGTTTGAAATAGTTGTTAAGACTTAAGTATTCCATCCAACCAAACATGGTAAGCAATATTACTGGTCGGTCCAGTTTTTTGTTGTTGTTTATACCGGGTACGAGGCTTTTAGTTCTTAAGCGAAGAAAAGAAGTGTTCGGGAGTAACTAGGGATAAGCCCGAACAACCTATTCGTCGCCCTCCCTAGGTGGCTCTTATTAGCCCGGAATTACTTTCTTCATTTCCAAACAAAATATCCAGGGGTACATATAGTCTTAACGGGGTATTTAGGTAAATAGCAAACAACTACTAGAAGCTACTAGACTTAACCTTCATTCTTCCCCTAAGTCTAGCAGCCACTACATGGATAAACTATTACAAAGGTAGATAAGCCTATTGAGCTAAGTCTTGATAGATAGCTGCACCACTCCAATCCTTGAGCAAAGTTCCCGGAACTTGATTTACCCGAGGGACTTGGTGAGGAGGTCGCAAGCCGATCCTTTGTGCAGATGTACTATGCCTTCACACTCCCTTCCTCCAAGCGAGTCTCGAATGAAGTGATACTTCACCCGGATGTGCTTGCCGCAATCATGGAACACGGGTTCTTTGCCAACGCAAGAGAAGACTTGTTGTCCACCATGAGGTCAACTGCTGCCCAGCTTCTTTGCCGAGGTCACCGAGCGATCGAGCAAGCCGAGTGCCTAGCGAGGCAGAGGAGGCAGCAATGTACTCGGCTTCACGGCTTGAGAGAGCTACAACCCGATGCTTCACCGACCGCCACCGATGAGGCTCCTACCGAGGAAGAAGAGCATCCCACTTGTGCTCTTGCTGGTGTTGATGTCGCTGGCGTGGTCGCTGTCACTGTAGCCGATGAAGCGTGCCGTGCTGGGGCCCCTTGGGTAGAACAGGCCATAGTCGAGAGTACCCGCAACGTAACGAAGGATCCTCTTGACAGCATGCTCGTGGTCTTTCGTTGGCCGCTGCATAAACCGACTGACATAGCCGACGGAGAACGCCAAGTCTGGCTGCGTATGGGTGAGGTAGCGCAGACTCCCGACAAGTCATCGGTAGTGTGTGTCATCATCCTCCTCGGCCACATTATCACGACTCAGCTTCAACCTCTTCTCCATCGGGGTGAGAGCTGGGTTGCAGTCGACAAGTCCAACCAGCTCTAGAACATGCTTGGCGTAGGCCGACTGTCGAAGAGTAGCCCCGGTGCTGTCCTGGTGCACCTCGATTCCCAGGTCGAAGGAGAGAGGGTCGAGATCACTCATCTGGAAGGTAGCCTTCATCTCCTCCTTGAAAGCTTGCACGTCCTTGTCCTTGGATCCGATGATGATCAAGTCGTCGACGTAGACGCCCACCAGCAGGACACAACCATTCTGGCCCTGCCGATAGACGGCCGCCTCGTGCGGGCTTTGCTCGAAGCCATCTTCTTCAAGGTGGCGTCCAATGTCTCGTTGCACGCTCGTGATGCCTGCGGCAGGCTGTAGAGTGCCTTGCGCAGACGCAACACCTTGCCTTCCTCGCCGGGGATCACAAATCCCGGCGGCTGGTGGACGTACACCTCCTCCAAGTTGCTGTTGAGGAACGCCGACTTGACGTCCATGTGGTGGACGCACCAGCCCTCCTGAGCTGCTAGTGTGAGGAGAAGGCACACGGAATCCATCCGCGCAACAGGGGCAAAGGCGTCGTCGAAGTCGACCCCCTCCTGTTGCACGAAGTCGCGTGCCACCGGGCCGTGCCTTGTGCTTGATCACCGCGCCGCCTTCGTCGTTCTTCACTTTGAAGTTTGAACACCCATTTGAGGGTGATTGCTCGATGGCCGGGTGGAAGATCAAGCTGGATCCTAGGTTCCATTCTTCTCGACCGCGTCCATCTCTTCCTTCATTGCGGTGCGCCATGCCGTGTGTCCCTCCGTCTCATTGAAGGAGCGAGGCTCACTGTCGTCGAGCGCGAGATGGAGCTCAGCTCCCAGACCGTGCGGTACAAACCCCGGCACCAGCTGGTCGCCAAGGATATCTGCCATGGTTCGGTACCGGAGGGGCTTGCCATTGAACGCGTCGATGCGGTCCTCGTCATGGCCTCGTGGTAGAGAGGAGTGACAAAGTTCACAGGGCTGTGCTCGCCATGAGTAGATGCTGCTGAAGCACACGGTGGAGTGGTAGAAGCACTCGACGGAGTTGCTGAAGCACTCGGCGCAGCCGGTGAGCTCGCCAGAGTTGGTGGAGTGGTACTCGCTCCGGTCGGTGTTCGTGCTGCAACTCTTGTTCCTGCCACGGTGGATGTCCTAGTCGCAGTCGGTGTCGCCGTGATTGGTGTCACTGAAGAGCTCACTGCGCTTCTGGGTACTGGGTGAGGCACGCTCGGCGAAGTAGAGCTGCCCACTCCCCCAGTCCCCTCGTAGTGGACGTAGTCGATGATGAAGTCGTCTCGTCGTCCACCATCTTGCCCCACGTCCAGCCTCGTCCTTCATCGAACACGACGTCGCGCACCATCCGAACACGTGTCACTGGATCGAGGACGCAATAGCCTTTCACTCCTTCGTCGTAGCTGATGAACACTCCTGTAGTGCTCCGATCATCAAGCTTGCCGACGTGGTTCAGCTTCTTGACGTAGATGAGGGAGCCGAACACTCGCAGGTGGCTGACCGCCGGCTTGCGGCCATGCCAGGCCTCATATGGAGTCATTCTGTCGAGCGCCTTAGTGGGGGATCGGTTGAGGATGTACACCGTTGTCAGCACCGCCTCACCCCAGAACTTGGCCGACATCCCTCGCTGCTTGAGGAGAGCCCGGGCCATGGCCACCACCGTCTGGCTGCACCGCTCGACGACGCCATTCTGCTGCGGACTGTATGGTGTGGACAAATGTCGCTAGATTCCCTCGTCGACGCAGTATGAGGCGAACTCAATCGATGTGAACTCGCCGCCGTTGTCCGTGCGCAGCACCTTAAGCTTGCGCGGTACCAGAAGAAGCTGTTGTCGATCCCAAATGCGCATCACGCCGTCCTTGATCTCCACGCGTGATCCGTTCGCGTCCAACCGTCCAAGGCTGATGATGGAGTTGCGTAGCGCGGAGATGTAGAAGACCTTGGTGAAAAGGCCGGTGTTCGCCGTTCTTGGCGGCGAGGATGACGGAACCGATGCCCCTTATGTCCACACTCGAGGAGTCGCCGAACTTGGACGCAGCCGCGCACATTGGTGTTCAGGTCGGAGAAGAACTCCTCGACGCTCGGTCATGTGATGTGTCGCACTGCTGTCGAGGAACCATCCGTAGATCTTATCTTCGCTCGAGTCGTAGCCGAGGAAGACACATCCTCGCAGCTCGTCGATGTGGAAGAGGACCGTCGCAGTTGATGCCGTTGGGAGCTACTCGATGCTCCTGTGGACCAGGAATAGGGCTGACTCGTCGTCCACCGCAAAGCATGAGCGACGTGAGCCTCGGCCGCCTCGCGAGCGGCGGCGGTCCTTGGCCTAGTGGGGCCGCCCGCCGCCGGTTGCGACAGGTGTCGTCTCGCGGTGGCCCCGCGCTCGCCAACGGCGGCGCGCTCACCGCCGCCACGTGTGCCGCCCTGCAGCATCGCGTCGTGCCGCACCACCGGCGCCTCCACGCACCTTGGGCGCTCTACGCGGCATGTGCTTGCGGCCACCCCGAGGAAGAAGACTCCCCTTCTTCTTCGCGGATGTGGCGATGGCGGTGCTATGTGGCATTGTGAAGCTTGCCGGTAGTAGCAACCGTGTTTGCGGCCGCCGCCGCTTCCTCCTCATCCACGGCCTTGAATCTCCCAACAACATCCTCGTCAAGGTTGAGATGTCAAGCATCATCCGAATGGAGATCTTCGTTGCGTGTGTACTTGACCCAAGAGTAGCGAAGGAACTTGGCGCCGCCTCACTCCTCTATGACGCCGTAGTCGCCGAGCTGCTCCAGCCGCTGCCTCAGACCGGTGAGACGTAGAGCAAAGTCGTTGACGTCCTCACCCGACTTGAAGGCCAAGTGATCCCACTCCTGTCGAAGATTCTGCAGCGTTGACTTGCGGACGCGATCACTGCCAGTCCGGGCAGTGGCAATGGCGTCCCATGTGTCCTTGGTCGTCGCCTTGCCAGAGAGAGCTGGAATCATCTCTGGTGGAACCGCGGAAAGCAACGCCTCCAGCGCCCGCTGGTCCTCATGATGACTCGCACCGCCCAAGCGCACGATGTTCCACATCCGTCGGGCCTCAAGCCTCATCTTCATCATGGATGACCACTCGACGTAGTTTGTCTTCGTCAAGACCTGCTATTGTGTGTTGCCGGAGTCCCTAATGATGGTCTAGATGACCCTAGGGGGTGCGCCGCCATGGTTGTACTCGGCGTTGGTGCCATGGTCGGAGCTGTGGTCGGATCCGAGATGCTGTTTGTCCATCCATCGGTCCACGTCCTCGCCACGGTGTGTCCCTGTGTCGTCGGTGCTGCCTGCGTTGCCCGCCGACCTGGGAGGTTCTTGCGTGGCGTTGCCGGTCGGTGGAGCCTGTGGATCCTGCGGCAGCTCCTTCGCGTCACGCTGCGCCATCTTGTGCATCACTTCCGCCTCCTCACGCAGTCGATCCGCTGCATTCCGCCGCTGGGTCGCCTCCGCCTGAGCACGGCGAGCTTCGACGTCCGCACGAGCCGCCTCGCACTCCACGGCCGTCACGCGCTCCGCACGTGTTGCGCCCGCTCGGCCCTTGCTCGGCCTTTCTCCGCCCCCGCACGCCGCCTCGCACTCGAAGTAATCGAGCGAGTGCGCCGGGAGAGGAGACCCACGAGCGCACGAACGGATCCTCGTCGACCAGCGGTTGTGGCTTGTGGCCCCGCAGATCCGCGGCGGCCCCCGCCGCTCGCTCTCTGCGCATCGCCGCCACTTGCGCGCCGCGCACTCGCTTGGCTGAGACCGTCCATGCCTCGGTGCGACCTCCTGGAACTCGCCATGGATGAGGGTGTTGAGGAAGGAAGGAGAAAGTCGCCGCCTTGGTTGCGTGCACACGCCCGTGCACACTCACCGCCCGTCACCCGCGCCTCCGCTTATCTCCGCCTTGCCTGGAAACCTCCTCGCCTCCTAGATCGAGCCGCGCCGCACCAGAGACGAGCTCCCAGCCCGAGTCAACACGCGCTGGCCGACCATCGATTCACCGCGCCTCCGCCTGATCCGCGCACGCCCGCGCCAGATCGGAGTAGGAGATGTGCAGAGGGGTGGATTCCACCACCGGATCGGCCGGGAATTGCTCCGCTGCCAGGATCGGGCTGGAATCAGGAACTGCCGGTGGGGTTTTTAAGGGGTAAATATAGTCTTAACAGGGGTATTTAGGTAAATAGCAAACAACTACTAGAAGCTACTAGACTTAACCTTCAAGTCTCACTACTTTTATGGTTCTTCTTGCTTACCTTAAACTGGTACAAAAGGTTCTCCTTTTATAGATATCTGTGACTTGACCTTAGTTAAATATCCTAACTGAATCTATCTAGTCTTATCTAACCTAACAAACCATCAAACCTATCCCATGGTTCGCGCTACAGTGTCGTGGGCCTAGGCCAAGGCCGGCCCACCCAATTGACCATAACAAGAAGTCCTTTGGGTCTAGGGTTATCTCCTATCAAATTGGTTTACAGAAATTAATTCTATGTTGGAGAGAAACTAGTCATGCTTGATTTAGTACCAAAACGTTTTTTATCGGTTTTTTCCTCTGTTGGATGCTATCCACCCATTAGTTTCCCCCTTTTCTCCGGCAACTAATCTACTAAATCAAATAAGGTTGGTGTTATTATGAGTGCAAGCCATATATGGATTCCTTAATTCGAGTTTTATTATTCAAATTCAATTTTGAGTCATTCGCTAGAGAACACAGGATTTCTGAGAACATTCAGGTGTTTTTTGTTAATTGGTGTAAAATTGAAATATTGGGATGATGCAAGTGAACAAATCAACTAATGAAAATAAACAAATCAACTAATGAGCTTTATTAATAAAACAATGACTGAAATAACATTTCTATTGCACTCATGTAAAAATGAAATTGAGTTGATATACATAACTTGCATGAACAATGACAGACTTGCAATGCATATGCCAGATGTTAGGTATGGTCCTTGAAGAATTTGTTACTACCAACATTCTGTATTTTTATATGAAAAGAACCTGTCTTTTTTATGCTACTTGTAATGCCTTTATCTATGAAGATTTGATCATGCATATAAGATTTGCAGATAGCCAATGCCTGATGCATTTTTTTTATCACTGCAGAGAGATCTAATGGACTCGACACGACACTGCATGGGCTCTGTGATTCCATCCATGGAGAGATGCTGCCATCATTGCTCTATTTGTGATTGATGCCATGCCTCTTGTTCAGAATTGTGTAATTTAATCAATTATATGTTACCTTCTTAGATCAATGTTAGACTCATGCATGTATTGTATCTCTGATTCTCTCTATTCGGTCCAAGTACTACTAGGTATTATTGACTGCAAACAGTAAGCTAGTCTACTAGCTACTTGCATCCCAGGAACAAAGACAATTTCCTTTTTTAGCATGTTTTCACTTGGAAAAACTAATTCTCGGTTGCCTTAAAACTAGTCAAAACTCATTTTAAGGTCTACGTTGACTCACACAAAGTTAGGCTAAATAATTTGTGTAGTCCAGCACATGGCTAAATAGTTGTGATGCTAAAAACTATTTATGTTGTGGTGTTCCTCCTCTGTTAAATAAAATGTCACAATACTCGTAAAATATATGCATGCTTAATTTTTATTTGGATATGATAGTTTTAGTTAGTATCCTTTTATATCCACATTCATGCTTTTATTTTTTCAATTTGTGCCGCACCTCTAATATGCTCCAAATTACACTCGAAATTACACGCTATTAGTTTAGGGAGCATATCACGTGGAAACCAACCAACCTGTGCAAACTATGCAAACTTCATTCAGGACCACGCGATATAGATCTTAAGGCTACAGAAAGATGCGGGGAAACTTGCACGAAGCCGCCCGCTAGCCCCTCACCTGATCCACACAATTTTGCAGTAAACCCCCTGATCCCCAGGCTGCACGAGTCGATCCCTTACTGCCGCCGCGCCCTTGGCTCCCTAGTGCCACCGACACTTGGCTCCACTCCCGTCGCCACCCCTGGCTCCCCTAGCGTCGCCGGCATTGGGCTCCCCTCCTGACGCCGGCCCTGGGCCCCTCCCGCCGCCGCCAAACCCGCCCGTCCACCACGATTTGTCGGCAGGGTCTGGGTGCCTGTATTGCCCGCCGACAGGCAGGTTCTCAGTGCCTGGATTGGCTGCCAACAGTGTCTGCCTCCCTAGTGCATCCAGTTTTGATAATCCTTCAGTGTTTCTATGTAGTGTCTTACTCTGTGATTTGCATGTAAATATTTTCAGGACCAATTTTGAACTTGGGAATGTGCAGTGAAGTATTCTAGTTCGACATTTTTGCAGCTTTTGCCAAATCTGGTGGCATTATACCTTCAATAAGACTCACTAGTCATTAGTGTCTAGCATTCGAATATTTTTAGTGCTTCTAGATCACATATGCAATTTTGGAGTGACGTTGAATTGTATCAGCAGATCACTGATCCTGTTAAATTGACATGGTGGGAAGAGCACATTGGAGAACTGCTAGGTTTTGTAGGTACACCATATCTATTCTGCTCTGCAATTGAGAAATATTTGAAGATAAAATCACGAGTATTCATTGTCCTTGGACAAAAGATTTCTAAATTAAATTATGCTTGATTGAGACAATTCACCTCTGTGATATCTTGTTGGAAAAGCTGTATGGCAATGACAATTGGAAGTAGCATGGTAGTGTGACGGATTTGTTTCTTTTTTTAGGGAAGAAACCCACAACTGCTGACTGATGTAGGGATTCATGCAGGCTACAATGAATCGATCTAAAGGCAACAAGACTAAGAAATCCAAATCCGAGCTCATATAGAAGATATATCTAAGGAGTTCTATTAATCAGATTGGATTAGGTCCATGAATCTGAATGTAGATGGTGATCCAAAGAGTATCACCAAACTTCTCTCCAGGAGTTGTGGTGAACTGTATTCAGTGTAATTCCTGAAGGAA
Organism: Cenchrus americanus; assembly: GCA_947561735.1. Classification (NCBI taxonomy): domain Eukaryota; kingdom Viridiplantae; phylum Streptophyta; class Magnoliopsida; order Poales; family Poaceae; genus Cenchrus; species Cenchrus americanus. The sequence continues at coordinate 82,179,060 of OX387239.1, read as the reverse complement.
TTTTGCATCCCATGTAATGAATTTGTGCATGAAATGAATAAAATGTTGTCTTTGCTCACAAAAACACCATCCCAATAATGGCCATGAATTTGCATCCTGTTGTCTTTATTTGAACCCAATTGGGGAGAATCCACAATATAGTTCTGTAGTTGCTGTGGGGATGTGGACTGATATAAGTGTTACAATATTTTCACTTCCAGATCACAAATACCATAGCTTTGCATTTATTTCTGATCAAAAGTACAAAATTTTCACTTTCAGATCAGACATTCATGGCCATTCAGACACCACCAACAAAAATTCTAAAACTATCGATACGAAGCCCAACATTGGCAGCATCTCAACAAGGGATGAAGAGAGTAGTAATGCGGACACCACCCTGACCAGTGGATGCGCAGGGTTCGTCGGTGCTGGGCACCTCGGATTCGAGAGCTTCTGCGCCAGCACTGGGAGGGGGCACCGACCCGGTGATACGGGGCGTGTTTGATATGGGCCAAATTTGGCCAGCCAAGCCCACCGGAGCCACTTTCGCGTGTTTGATTCTCATTCACTATTCCTGGGCCAGGCTCCCACGAAGCAAAAAACCTTCTCTCTCCTGGCTCCCGGCCTACGCTCCTGGATTTCGTTTTTCTGGAGCCAACCTTGGCCCGTGCTCGCGCGAGCCGCGTGAGAGGATAGCGATACCTCCCCTCTCTCTCACCCACCACGGGGACCTCGGCGACGGCGACGGAGGCCGCCGGCGAGCAACCACGTGCGGACGCCGCGCGCGGCGCGCGCCCTCGCCGCGCCCGTGCTCGGAAGCCGGAGCTCCTCGCGTCGGTCGCCGGCTTCTCCAATCCTTCGGAGCTCCGGCGGCCGCCCTGCTCCCTTCCTCTGCACCCTCTCCGCGCGCGGGAATAGGAGTGAGCAGGGGCGCGGCGAGCCATCGACACGGAGAGCAGGGGCGCCGGTGGCGGGTGCTGTCCAGGGGTGCGCGCGGGTGATGATGGCGGACGGGTGGAGATCCAGGGGACGACCGGATCCAGAGCTCGGAGCGCGCGTGCCTCCTTGGTGCCCTCGCCCGCTTCTCCTCCCGCGAATGGAGGGCGGGGGGGGGGCGCCGGCGGATCGGGCGGTGGCCGCCTCGGGGTCCACGGCCCTCGACGCGCCTCGAAGACTCTACCGGCGGTGGGAGCAAGGCGGGGCGACGGCGACGAGCTCCCGGCGGCAGCTCCATGGTGACGGTGAGGCGAGGCGCGACCTCCCGCCTCCCTCCCCTTCGGCGACAACAAGCAGGCCGACGCCGCGCAGCCCACCTCTTCCTCTGCGCCGGCCACCTTCCCCACTCCCGGCGCTCTCTCTCCTCCCGCGCCAACTCCCTTCACCGGACGGCGCAGCAGCGCATCTGCGGAGGAGCGGTGCGGCTTGGCATCTGCGGAGGCAGGCGGAGCCACAGCGGCGAGGCGAGGATGGCACGGCGGCGGTGGCACAGGAGCTCCGGCTTCCGAGCAGTTGTTCGATGCAATGTCAAAAAGGAAGAACTGAGGGTAACTTCACCCCAGTGTTGATACAAGGTCATCCTACCTATTTCTGTCCTAAATCAAACACAATCCTAAATTGACCTGGCTCACCGGGAAGAAAGAAATCAAACAAGAGGATGAGCCCTGGGGAACCAGGCCATGGCTGGCCTCAGCCCGGCTCGTCGGCCAGGTCTTGCAGGGCACACACATCAAACACGCCCATGGTGGCAGAACACCGGCGATGGGGAAGGGGGCGGCACTGGGAAGGGGGTGGGCTGGGAAGGGGCGGTCTGCCGGCGGCGTAGGGAGGGGGCGGCGGTCCGTCGGCTCGCGATTCGTTTTGCGAGAGCGGCTAGGGAAGTCACGGGGTTCCTGTGGCCGGGGAATCAGAGGAGGAGGTAATTGCATAATTCCGTGGACTAAAGGGGTACCGGCGGGCGGTTCTTTGCAAAGTGCTCCAAACTCTCTCGCGAGCCATCAGATTCGAATCTACCGTCCCACGTATGGGTTTGCATAGTTTGCATAGGTGGTTTGGTTTCCACCTGATACACTCCCATTAGTTTATTTTCTCTTGAGCCTCCCACTGCTCTCGCCCCCTTCCGCCTGCTTCCTGGCCCCTCCCCACCGGCATCCTTGCCAGCGGTGAGAGGGGTAGGAGCCCCCAGCTCGTAGATTTGGTCCTTCTGCACCTTCTAGTAGTAGTTTTTCCTTTCTAGTTACCTCTATGGTCTTATCCCCTAGTGGTGAAATCTATCGTTGTTGTGCAGCCGTCGCCGTCGTCGCTGTCCTCCACGGCCTGCTCGTCTTTGTCGCCACTAAGGTTAGTACAACTTCAATAAATCTGCCTCCCCTAGCAGCTCCTCTTCCGCCCCCATCCTTCCTTTGCTGATGGCGGGCCATCGCCGTCGCCCCTGTTCCGGTGCGATTTGTTTAATATGAAAACACTATTAGTTTGAGCTATATGTTTAATATGAAAACCTGGTGTTCTGAAGTTTCAGTGTGAAAGTTGAGAGCTTGAGGAACTACAGTAGTAGAAGAATACATTAGTTTTGTTTCCTATTAACTAGTGTAATACACACTTCATATCAAAATATTTGTCATTATCGACTTTTCGAATAAGTATTGTGAGCAAAAGTCATGGTGAAAATATTTTAACATAGAGGTCCAGTTTAGATTTTTAGACACCAACAATACATCTATTGACCATTTGGTGTGTCAACTCACAAGTTTCAGCTTTTTTTTCAAGGTTCAATCAAAGATGAAGTAGATTTCACATCCGTCTTATTTCATAATTTTAATCAAACATGAAAGTAACAAAGCTTATGCAGATAAAAACACACGATTGATTTTATAAATTTATTTTTACTTTTCTGACCCAATAATTGGAGAGAAGTGAGGTGAGGTGAGGCGAGGAGGGCAAAGAGGCCATTTCGCGTCTCTTTGGCGTGTGGTGGAGACAGCTTGTGGTCCCCACGGATCGTATCACCCTCTTCCTCTGCGGCCGCACGCCGCCTCGTCGCATCGAAACCCTAACCATGCCGCCATCGGAAGGCTTCTCCCCGCTGCGGCGGCATGGAGCAGCCTCCCCGGAGCCGAGGAGGAAGAACGGCCGCGTGGAGAGGAGGAAGCCACCCCCCTCTCCGACACCGTGCGCCGGCAAGGAGCCGACGAAGCCCGTCGCCGCCTCTCCCGCCGCCGCGCGTCCCGAGGTGGATGGAGCCTCCTCCCCGGCGGCCGGCGGCGACGGCACCGGGCCGATCCTCGATCGCTTCATCCACCTCGGCGAGGCGGCGGCGCGGGGTCGTCGAAGGGGACGCCACCGCCTCCTCGCTCGCCGAGGACCGCACCGGTCGGCAAGTCCGCGCCTCCCCTCCGGATCGCTACCCCCCCCCCCCCCGCGGTATCCCGCATCTACCTCCACCGGACGGGGAGGCCGCGATCCGTGGCCTCGCGAGGCCCGTCGCCCTCGCCGCCCACCGCAACTCCATCCTCTTCCGGATGTCCGTCCCCTTAGAGGATTCCGAGTGGTGGACCGACGTCCCGTACTTCCCCATCGACTACATGGTCTACTCCTCGCTCGTCCTCATCATCGCCGCCGTCCCCGACCCCCGCTTCCCCCTTGCTTCGACGGTGGCGTAATCCACCCTCTCCGTTGACAAGTTGATCCAACCTTACCGGTTGGATCAAGACATGGGCATCCTCTCGCCATGGCGACAATGGAGAATTCACCGTGGCGCGCACCTCACGTACCGTTACCGCCCGGAGGTCGACCTCTCGCTTGCCGCACCATCCGCCTCCTGCCGGCGTTAAGCTAAAATGGAGTGTTAACAAGCCGCAGATCCCTCCGAGAGATGAAGGTCGATCTCTACTCGTGGAGGACCGATGTTGTCGTCCCCATAGGCAAATCCTTGTGCCGGGTTGATACTACCAGGGCATCCTCTTCATTGATGTCCTCGGCCGACGGCCCGCAGCGGCCCGATTCAGCGGCAGCTCCACTATGTTCGGCTGCCTTCTCGGGCTCTCAAGTCCCGCCGCCTCTACATCGATCTAGGCGCACTTGACCCGTTTCGGCGTGTCCGCGTCACCGATGCCGGCATCATCAAGCTTGTCCGCATTTGTACCAAATATCCTCCTTCGATGAGGAATTCACAATCATAACATGGGCGTTGCGCGACATCAACCGAGGCACTGGACGAAGGATGTGGACACCATCGTCGTAGCCGATGAGTTCTTTAGGCTTTGCAATGCCGGCAATAAGAGCCGCCTTCGCCTTCCGAGTGCGTCCGAGTTTCCCCATGGTGAGCTTGGTTGATCCGATCCGATGTCATCCGTTTCCTTGCTCAAGGAAGAGGACCGCAACCTTGCATGGATGGTTGAGGTCAACATGAGGAACAAGGTCCTGCTGTCTAGCGCCATCTATATCAATGAAGAAGAAGAAGGGGACCTCCCGATGAAAAGGACCGCAGGAATCCTTTCTTCGTGGTCACTCCTTTATCCCCACAAAGTTCTCCTCTTACTTGGCCGAGGATGCCGTCACAAGGTACTACCGAAGTATATCTCCTTATTATTCGGTGCATGCTACCTCTGCAGTTGCTTCTTTCTTGTATCGCTTTGCATAGTGTTAAAACTTGTTATATTGTTCTATTGAGGAGAATCTAGGGTACATTCGAAACATGAGGAGAACATGATGATCATTAAGTGGCTAGGTATTTAGCATACCGAGGCATCACGGTGATTTCTATGCTAAGTTAAATGATTGGCCTATATGTTAACAAGTGGTTTGATGATCCGAATAGTTTTATCGCCTAAATTGCATTGTGCAAATTGTAACTTTATCGTATCATGGATTAATTGAAGCCAATGCAACACCGCATATGTTGCAAGAGGACCAACATAAGTGCTGTCAGTTCACACTTTGTTTCACAATGACTCCAATTTATGTGTTCTCTTCTCGATCGGTCGATAGCCTATACTATTTGTTTGTGATCAAAACCAAAACTAGAGTAAGTGTTAAAGAAACAATTTGCGACTCTTATGTTAGTAGCACCTTACAAACTAACATGACCAACACAAACCAAATGCACACATTTTATGTCTCATCTCGGATCTTTATTCATTTTTTTCCCAACAAACCAACTTGATTGTCATACCGGGTTGCGATAAAAAAAGCATTTGTTTGTTGTTTTGGCCCATTCATTTGCATAGTCACATAAACATTTACATACTTACGATCACATAAATCAATTTACTACGGTAGGGACTTGGGAACCCGCATTAATGATTAAGTTAAACAATAGCTCCTGGTAGGATTTTTTTTGAGCCAAAGCTCCTGGTAGGATTAGGAATATCTAGATACGAAGAAACCTTGAACCTGTTCGGCTTGTAGAAAGAATAGTGCTTGGGGTCGGTAAATTGAATAGCATTATGTGAGAGGAGATAAGCCCAGTGAAACTGTTCATTGACACCGAGAAACAAGAAGCCATGCTCCTAAGAATGGTGTTCATGATAGCAACTTGTTGGGTTGCTGCATCCATTTCTCTTAAACGAAAGGTGGCTTTCCAAACCGAGCCGCCATGTGCCGTTGGTGAAGCCTCACGGTAATATTGAGACAGCTTAAGAAACCGAAGCATATACTAATGCCAATGTAATATGGTTGCATCTCAATAACGCCTAAGTAATTTCTAGTTGCAATGTTTTTCCTCAAATAAACATGAAGAGGCAGTTGCTTGATTTGTTAATTGTAAATGTTTTAAAAAATAGATGGTAGATATGAGATGGAATGGAGGGGGTGAACTTGTGCTTTCTTTTGTGCAGTCAGAAACTAAGTGAAACAATGCAGAAGGATAAAGAGGGGAGAACGATGCAGAAAGATAAAGAGGAGAGAGTGAAGGGGAAGCCGAAGCAGAAGGGGAAGCCGAAAAGCAACCCGAAGCCGAAGGAGTAGTTTGCTAGATGGTTCGCAACCTTTTGGTGAATTTATCTATCAGATTGAAGACGTCCTTAATTAATTGTGTCTCAGGGGAGGGGGTTGGTACTTTGAATAGTGATAGGAGGTGACGGTACTTTGAACATCTCAACAGCCGCACACGTACGGCTCACCTCTGTTTGAGAAACCTTATTCGATATACTCAAGGGCTTTTGGTTGTGTGTGTTGTAAAGTGTACCCTTCATGTTTTTTTGGAAGGCGGAGTTTACCTTGGAAATGAATATGCATATGTGATGCTTCTGGTGCTTGACGGTTTGAGCAAGGGGCCCATACAGTTAGTAGATGAAGTATTAGGCCATTCTTAGCGGCAGAGTTACGAGCACAATTACCAAGTTTGTCACATCAGCTTTTCAGCATGATGACCATGTCACTTTCAATGCACATGGTCATGGGCACAATTTCATAGATAGAATGTAGCATTTAAATTTGCATGTGTTATGGTCAAATCAGGGTCATGGGCTCTCAGTGGAGGGTCGTGAGCATTGGTACTGTGTCGACCTGGGGTCATCACCATGATGTTAAGATCTTCTCTTTCTTCATTTATTTGGTGTCATGTCATCAAAAATGCTTGTGGCAGTCTATTAAATGTCGATGACCCTGCCACTGAGACTGGCCTTAGCACGCGAAGAGCAAATCAAACCAAAGAGGCAAACATTGCAGTATGCGAATGCCTTTTCCACCGTGGGTTTGCCCATCCTAAGACTGTCCACATCAAGCACGCGCAAAGCCACCTTCAAATCCACCTTATGAGTAGAGAGACGTTGGGGAGCACGCAAAAGAACACGCCCACCAGCAACAACGCCCATCCCTCCAAAGGCAGTAGGTTCCCGTGAGAGAGAGGGGGAAGGGAGATCGGAGAAGTTGCCGTTGCGACGGGCGAACGCAGAAGAAAGGGGGTCGCCAGCCGACGTCATAGTCGTTTTGGAGCTCGCCGGCAGTCGGTCTCCGGCGGTGGATCCGGGGGCCTGGTGGCCAGAGACGACCTGAGGCCGGTGCGAACTGCGGCGGCATAGGTAGGGACACCGGCCGCAGGAGCGGGAGCCTGACCACCACCCCAACCTCCGTCATCGATCCGTCACCCGCCGTCGTCGACCGCCGCCCGCCGTCGTCGATTCGTCGATCCATCGCCCGCCGTCGTCGATCCGCCACCGGCCATAGTCGATTCGTCGATCTGCTCGAGGTGGATCGAGCTTCACCAGATTGACACTACGTGAAAAACTCGCTTTGGTAACGGGTGTAGATCGCCTTTGGTAACGAGCAATGCGCCCGTTACCGATCAAAGCCAAGAAAGGTAACAAGCAGATGCTGTTACTGATAAGACATATTCATAACGGGCATTAAACAACGACCGTTACCACAACTAGCCACCAGTCACGTGAAATGACTGTTTCTCTAGGTCCACAGGGAACTTTCGTAACGGGCACCAAAACAAAACCCGTTACAGTAGCTCAATATCAAAGACGCCTGATGTGTACCTGCATCTCCACTATCTTGACGAACTGAGACGCGTCTATTTCACGCGCGTCTCAGTACATATAGGATTTGTAGCGGGCATCAAACAACGACCGTTACCACAACTAGTCACCGGTCACGTGAAATGGCTGTTTCTCTGGGCCCACAAGGAACTTTGGTAATGGGCATGAAAACAGAGCCTGTTACTGTGAAATTAGCATCAGAGACACGTTCTGTGAACCTGCGTCTCCTCTGTCTCGACAAAATAAGATGCATCTGTTTCTACGCGCGTCTGCTTTCTCTCTATTAAAGGAGACGCTTGCTTTAAACATGCGTCTCCTATATCTCGATGAAAGGGCCAGGTCCTGGGGCCCACCGGTCAGAATTGGTAACGAGCTTTTACACTGCCCGTTACATTGTCGGCATGTTTGTAACAGGCTTTCCGAATGAAGCCCATTACTCACTGCTCAGTGTTTGTAACGAGCTTTAATTAACGCCCGTTACAGATACGTAGGCCACCCCTACAGTAACCTGCCCGCTTGCCGGCGGCATCCTGGAACCAGCCAGGATTTGGCAGCCATCAGGGGCGGCATCTTGGAACCAGCCAGGATATGGCAGCCACCACAACAAGGAGACATCACAAACACATTCTCACATCACGGATATAGGCAAAGCAAGATCATATTTATAGACAAGCAAGATCACATTTATAGACAAGCTAGGATCACATCAAGTTTCAAGTTACACTCATCAGGGCTTGTTTGGATGGAGTCATGAGAAAACTGCTTGAACCAGCAAGATTCGACTCCAACGAAGCAAGTCGAGCAGGTTTCTCTGGCAACAACACCTGACTAAAGAAGACTGAATGAGTTTCAAATTTCTGGCCACAATAAACTCACGGTGCACCACTGTAGAAGTTGCCCTTTCGGTCGATGATCTCCTTAAGAATATACTCACACAGCATCTCCCGGACACGCTTTACATCTTCTATGGAAACATCTACAACAGGTTTGAAATCCTGCAAAATACAATCATTTATGAGAATACAAGTAGAAATCATTTCTAAAATCAGACGGATAATATGAGCAGAGGCAAGGTTGAGCATTATTATCTACTTACAACAGCCTTCTTTATGTCAGGTATGTCATCAAGTAGTCTTAACATATGGAATGCCACATGGAATCCACACAAAGAGGACCCCCGTGGCTGCTGAGCACACTGCATCGAGGTACCAAAATGACAAGTTAATGCAGTACCAAATAGGTAAGAAGGGACCATAAAAAAACCTCAGTCTTACAACGAGATTTGTTTTGTGCTTGAGTGGCTTATGACTTTTTTCTTTTCTTTCGTCACTCTTTCCTGTGCATCACCAAAGACCCTACATGATCAGCAATGCCAATTAGAAACACTAAGAGATTGAATTTTTGTGAACAAAAAATATTGTACCAAAGACCCTACATGATCAGCAATGCCAATTAGAAACACTAAGAGATTGAATTTTTGTGAACAAAACCTACAAGAAATTGACCGGTTCAAAACAGGTTGGAGGTCTGGAACTTTAGCGGGGGATGTTGTTTAGCAAAATCTAGATACCAAACTTCTTTGAACTTCATACAGATGATCACTATTACCCAACGGCTAGTGTAGTAGGCACCCACCACATAGTCGTTGTTCATCATTGCATTTGAGATTGCTTTGCCAACTTGTTGAGAACAATGAGCAATATTTGTTGAAGTAAACAGACCTGGATCTAAAAAACCAACACTGATCTGCATCTCTGCTGCCTTGCCCATCATTTTTCCTACAAAGAAATCACATTGTTAGCTTGCATGAACTTTGCGGATTAAAAAGAGAAATTCCGTCGGCGACGCGAGATGAATAAACTGTTCTTCATTCTCCAATAGAGCAAAGGAGGAAGCAGAGGGCACCGCCGCCCGCCGCCACCGCCGCTGTGCCCGCTTCGGCAGTTTTGACACTGAAGAGGGCATCCTAGGCCTCGTCGGCGGCAAATGAGACCACCACAACCTTTGATTTGACTCACAAACGTGACAAATCAAATATTATCTATCAAAAACTGATTAAAAACCGACATCTCAATAAAATCAAATCCGTGTTTAGTAATATCTAATAATTTACATTCAAGATAGATAATATTCCTTGATGCTTGCACCTACATCTCGATGTTCATCCTACTGACAGCGTACTCCACGGCGGGGCGGAAGCTACGCGTCCAAAGGTCGAACTCATGACGGATGCCACACTCGGCACTGCAGTAGTGGATCATCTCTTTGGTATCCCGCTCGCAGCGCCTACATCCAGCTTCCCAAATATAGATGTGGGGATTCTAGATGGCCTGCAGTGGAACGTCGTCGCCGTCGCCGTCATTAAGCCGCACCACCACACAATGTTGTCGAGATGCTGCTTGACGAGGTAGTGCAGCCGCCGCAGGTTGTGGTTCTTCCACCGCCGTCGGGGGCGACGGCCACCGCTGATTTCCTGGAGCAGTGCCATGGCTTCGGGGTCCGCCGGGTTGCAACGGTACTTCAGCGTCGCTAAGAAGTACTTGGCACCGGAGTCTTCAGCAGTGGATCTCTGATGAGCTTCAGACCCTTATCGGGATTCCGCCGCCTCATCAACCTCTCCACCCCCTCGAAGCACAATGCCTCCGGATGATTGGCCTTGCGGAAGCACCGCTCAAAGCAGGACCTGACGTAGTGATTCTTGCACTCCTCACGAAGATCACGCAGCGACATGTGCAGTAGTACCTCATCGGAGTTGCAGATGCGCCGGAAGGTGCCGCAGATTTTATTGCGAAGGTTCAGAAAATGGAAAACGACCAGATTCTTGATGGAGTGGATGATGATCTTGGTGAGAAGTTCATTTGGCAGTAGCAGCAGCATCAAGCACATCGCGAGCATCAAGGAGAAGGGGAGGAAATAGCACAACGAAGGGGTTTGGAATTTGAAAGGCGACGAGGGTTGAAGTTGGCGGCGAGAATGAAGTTGGCAATGAGGATTGAAGTTGAAGAGGGATGAAGTTGGCGAGGAGGATTGAAGTTGAAGGAGGCGATGAGCTCGAGGGTTGAAGGTTGAAGATGGCACCTCGGCCATGTAATAAAACAATAAATGGAAAGTGAAAAGGTGCCGCAATTTGGCCGTCGCCGTTGACAAGTGGACCCGACATCATTGCCTCGCCCCTTCTCCTTCCGCGTAATTGAAAGGCGATGCGTGGTTTTGTGCCCGAAACGGAGCCCGATGCGCAATCAAGTGGCACATACTAGTAATGGAGTAGTGGGTGGGGGTAGAGGCACCCGACGGTTCCGCGACTTGTCAATATAACTCCCTCGCCCGGCCGCCCTCCTCCGCTTTCCCCTCGCTTCTTCCATAAGCTTATCATCTTTTTCTTCACTTCTTTTTCCTCCTCACAATTCACCACTACAAATCTTCGGTCACGAGAGAAGGAGAAGATGGCGTCGAGGAGCCCACCACCGTCGAAGCGGGGACGAAGGGAGGACGACGATGACAAAAGCCGCCGTCGGAAGAAGTTGGAGAAGGGGAAGGAGCCGGCAGCCAAGGACGCCGACGAGGAACCGCTCTTCGACGACACTAAGTTCACCGTCAAGCTGCTCAGGAGCACCTTGAGAAAGCTTGAAGGTGTTGGCGAGGCCTTCGACATCAAGGCGCATCATGATGTGTACAAGGACCCAAGCGTGAAGGGTCTCGCCTTTAGGATCCACGGGTTGGCTGAGAAGCTCGAGAACCTCCCCGCGGTCAAGTAGGCTGCCTGCCGCCACTTCGTCTTCGACGACGGCGGCTCCGACAGCGACGACAGTAGCCACGACGACGACGACGACGACAACGACGACGACGATGGCGGGACTCCGACTAATTGATAGACTCCTCTGCCAATTAGTAACAATGTGTGTGTGTGCTTTTGTGTCTTTGTAAGGTTCTTAGACATGAACTGCTTAGTTAATTAGTTTGGTTATTAGATTTTGTATGTCATGAACTCGATCTAATAGACGCAAGTAGATCCAACCGCGTTGTGATGAACTGTGTTCTGTTGTGATGAACTGGAGATCCGTTGTGATGAATTGGAGATCTATTGTGATGAATTAGATCTTATTAGAGACAATGGATAGTCATTGCCAACGTAGGTTAGCCTGCTCACGCTGACGCTGACGCGTGGGCTAGTGTCATTGGCGACGATGGTTAGTGAACTCGCATCGCATTTGTTGGCAGTTGGGTCCAGGTGGGCAGGCAACGGTTATCTTTTTTCTATTGGCTGCTGACGGTGACGCGTGGGCCTATCACTATTTTTTTGGAATGAAACTTGCTTCCCTGAATTATTAGAGCCCATAAAACAACACCTAAAAAATCATAAAAATATGAACAATTTGTATTTGGACATTCAGTATTTGAATAAATATCAACAATCACACTTGTGTGCCCAAAATTCATATATTTCGTTTTTACACCGCATTGTAATTATATAATAATTCTAATAACATCAAATTTGCTCTAAAAAATCTACAAATTGACTTGGCAACATAATTTGGGTACCTAAACTTGTCTTCGAAATTTCAAATGGTATCGATGAAGAAATAATATACTTGTGTACAAATGTCTAAATCTCTCACATAGTTTCCTAGAATGTTTGCTTGAACATTGAAGTTTTCCACACTTTGCACATGTTCGAACTCATATGCATTTGAAAACTTAACAAAACCTTGTGTTCACCTTAAGCTCACAAAATGTAAAGTTTCATCACTAGTGGTTGTGTAAAACAAATATTATTTGTATGTTCTACTTCCAACGAACAAAATAAGGCATATAAACATTACTCAACAAACGGAATGTACACTAAACAATAAAATTAATGAATATATGGTGATTTTAGAAAAACTTAGAAAAAATATCAAATTTGGACTAATAACGATGAAGAAATACTTGTTACAACATTTGATTGCAGATTAAAAGGAGAAATGGGAACTGTTCTTCATTTGAATAGAACTGGGCTCCACAGTCATTAGCAACGCGGGGCTGATACAAAAGCTAATTTACTACTGATTTCCTATTCCAATACTTTGTGCGAACTTCACCATTTCATAGCGCAGCCTACAGTCTTCGCTGCAAAACAGAGAAATTCGTAGCCATCCTTTTTCCACGCCAGAAGAATCTTGTGACTACTTCTTTCTCGCAGTCATGTCCGGGGAAGGTAGCCCAGAACCTCCTGGCATCAGGATGAACAATTTCATCATGTGCCCAATGATCATTGTTTTCGGGATGAACAATCCGACGGAATTCATCCCGTGTCCAATGATCATTATTTTCCTATGCTTTCTCCCTCCACTCATGGAATGCTCTTGCAAACCAAAAGTGCGGGTTCGAGAAGCTTTGTGGTCTAATTGCAAGCCAGGAATCAATTCTCTAAGCCATCAATAGAAATGGAGCTTGTTCAATGACCACGTGCAGCAAGATCGACGACCTGCGAGCAAGATCGATGTGTGTGTGTGATTTCGCATATCTCGTCATGAAGATATGGCCACATTGTAACCTTGTTCTGATGTATCAATGATGACCGTGTCTGTGTGTGTGTGTGTGATTTTGCATATCGCGTCATGAAGATATGGTCGCATTGTAACCTTATTCTCGATGTATCAATGATGACTGTAATCTATGTGTGTGATTTTGCATCTCGAGAGACGTGCTTTTGTGATTATCTCTGTGTGGTACAATTTTTTGTATGATTTACCTACTCACTTGCAAAGCTTGAAGAACAAGCCGATGGGGGCTGGCTAATCCGTGTCTCTTTTGATGTAATCTGTTCGTGATTTCGCATATCTTGCCCATAACAAAGGTGACGCTGGTTCGTTAGTCCTCGTCTCTTGCCCGTAACAAAGGCGACGCGGGTTCATTAATCCTCGTCTCTTTCCCATTACTGAACTGAAGCAGAATATAAACAGAATATATATAGTATCTTTGGCAGAATATATTACAAGCAGGATTCAAATTCCACCACATCCCATATATTACAAAAAGGATTGAAATTCCACCAATACATCGCATCCTTTATATTACAAAACGGATTCTATTTCCACCAATAGACACATCCTCCGGCATTACAAAAAGGATTCAACAGAAATCAGGCTTGCTTTTTCGTCCTTGATTTCTGTATATGGATTTTTTCACTATGGTTGGTTCGCAAGTACGGTGTTTTGTTAGTTCCCAAGAGTTGGGGCTTGTATGAAGTTTCAAAGGATGGAATTTCCTCAACAACATTTTCAATCCCCACAATCCTTTTTCTAGGCATAACCACAGACCAGTTCTTCTTTGCAAGGTCAAGTACATAGAACACTTGCTCAACATCATTGGCGAAGACAAACAGTTCGTTTTTGTAACCAAAGACCTGGAGATCAACACTAACATAACCATATTTGTCCTTACTCACAGCTCTCTTCCCATTGGTGACCCATCTACTCCGAAACAAGGCTACCTTCAATCCTACATAATCAAGCTCCCATATCTCCTCTATTTGACCATAGTATGTGTCTGTCTCTGTATCATCATTATCATCATGACTGTCGTCAATGACGGCCCGTACACGCACACCACTATTTTGATAGATGCTCTTTTTATCCTGGGTCATGGTGTATAACGTGTATCCATTGATATCATTCCTTCGTATCTTGTAACAGTGAACAGTGGCCCCACTGCTAGATTCCTTATCTCGTCAGTAATTACAGCATTATTGTTGCATGTCTCGACATAATCTCGGAGCCACCTGTTGAAACCTTGCATGTGCATCTTTGTAAGCCAAGCCCTACCACAGTTAGGGTTGTCTTCACGTAGTTGTCGTTTGTGCTCATTGAAAAATAGTGTAATTAGGTGCAACTGTTGTATCACGGTGAAATGAGCCTTTTGGAAGGCATCTGCATCCAGAGTGACTGACCTTTTCCCCATGGTCCCAACACCTAAAAGCCTACCTTCATGCCGTGAGTGAGGCACACCAATGGGGTTTTGTGGGTCCACATAACCCATGGCCCACTCCACTGCTTCGATGGTCTCGTAGCCACAAACAATGGCACCCTCCGGAAATAACCGGTTATGTACCAATGATTTCAGGAATCCATAGAACCTCTCATATGGAAACATCTGATGAAGGTAAGATGGGCCAAGGAACCAGATTTCCCTCGCGAGGTGTGTTGTTAGATGCAGCATGAGATCAAAGAATGATGGTGGGAAGGTAGCTTCAAGTAGGCATAGGGTCTCGAAATGCCTCCTCTCCAAGTCCAATAGTTTTTCCTCATCAATCACCTTGTGTTCTGTTGAATTGAAGAATAAACACAATCTCGTGACCGCGTCGCGAACCAGTTCTGTCTTGATACCTCTACGTGCAATAGAAAGAAGAGCTGTCATCAACACATGGCAATCATGAGATTTCATCAAGTTGAAATTCATTTTCATGACCTTCACTGACACTAGCCTCTTGAAGTTTGATGAGTAGCCTGAAGGTACTTTCAAATCATGTAAAAATTGACAGAATTCTTTTCTCTCTGCCTTTTACAAGGTGGTTGCAGCAACGGGAAGGTTCGTCCCCGTCTCTGTTTCCTCTGCATAGAGTTCCGGCCTAATGCCTAGCTATTTAGGATCCTCCCTTGCATTTTTATGATCTTTTCCTTTGGACTTCTGTTGTAGCAATGTTCCACAAGTAGCTTCACACACATTCTTCTTAACGTGCATGTTGTCAATAGATTGACGCACATCTAACATCGGCCAATACTCTAGCTTCCATAGAATTGATTCCTTGTTCCACATTCCTTCTTCTTCTTCACCATCTCATTTCTTTCTTTTGCCAAGGGTTTTTTCAGTCAGTTTGGGTAACTCCTCAAAAGTTTTGATGTCTTTGACTTTCAAGTTGACCAGATCTCCAGTCACATGCAACGACGCCTCTCGATTCTCCTTTTCCCCATTAAACTGACAATCCATGGCCCAGTATGGATGTTTCTTGCCGAGGAAATGACGGTGCTCCATAAATACGTATTTCTTTGAATGTCTTAGCCATATTGTGCAAGTATCTTCCAAGCAGTGTGGGCAAGCTGCACCTTTCCTTTTACTTTGGCCAGAGAGGTTGCGATGAGCCGGGTTGTCGTTGATGATGGTGAATAACATGCCATGCATTATGAACTCATCATGCTTGTACTCATCCCAAACCTCCGGCACACCAGGCTTCCACAATATCTTCAAGTCATCAACTAGTGGCCTCAAGTAGACATCAATATGGTCACAAGGTTGCTTTGGCTCGGAGACCATATTGTCAGCATCATATATTTCTGTTTCTTGCATAGCCAGGGTGGAAGGTTGTACAACGACAACACGACAGGCCAGATGCTATGTGTTGAGCTCTGGTTACCGAATGAGTTCACGCCATCTGTGCTCATAGCAAACCGTATGCTCCTTGCGTCGTCAAACCATGGGAAGTGGGTATTAATGTTACCCCATTGCGCTGCATTTGCGGGGTGCCTAAACTTGCCATCTTTCTTATAATTAAGCTCCTTTCAGCCTTTGTCATGCCAATGCAAGAGTTGGGCCTCCTTTCGTGTTGCGAACCATCTTCTCAGCCGAGGAATGATGCAAAAATATCATGCCACCCTCACAGGAGCCCCTCTGTTAGAATTCTTCTTCTTGCCTCTGATCTCGCCGGGCTCGTTCTCGTCATCAGCATTATTATCATCTCCACCATCCTTTTTCCTCTTGTACCGATCATAGCCACACTTGGGGCACTTAACAAGGTCTGCATAATCTCCATGGAACAATACACAATTGTTCTTGCATGCATGGATTTTTTCAACCTCTATCCCATAGGACAGATTATCTTCTTCGCCTCATACATAGACTCTGCTATTTGGTTTCCTTCAGGTAGCATGTCTCTAAGCACATCCAATAGATGTTTGAAACTTTTGTTGCTCCAACCACGATTTGCCTTAAGCTGCAGAAGTTTTAGATCATCAGAAAGGCGAGAGTACTTCTGGCAATCAGGATAGAGGGGTTTCTTTGAATTTTCAATGAACTGCTTCAGCCTCGCTAATTTAGAAGGTGTGTACACTCATTGAAACTCAACATCCCGCAACATTTCATCAACATTGTGCACACGTTGCAACACCTCACCATCATCGAAGCCCCTAACTTCTTGATCAGTGATATCCTCAGACCTCAACACATTTGGTGGGAATAATGGTTCATTTCCCTCAAAAAGTCCACTATCATCAAGGTCTTCATCATGGTCGGTAGTATGGTGTCACACTTCACCTTCTTTTAGGCAGCCTACTTTGAGTTCATTAAGGCCTTCCTCACCATGTTTATTCCAACACATGTAATTTTTTGTGAAACCACATATGACCAAATGATGAAAAATGATTTCCCATTGTGCGAATTTATTTTGGTTGAGAAAATCAATACAGGGGCAAAGCATTACCTGAACACCACGGTTTCTCATATCCACCTCTGCTTGATTTAGAAAACCATTGACCCCACTTAAGAAATTATCCCAATCTTCTTGGGGCTGTCTGTACATCCAAGCCCGAGCAGCAGACGCCATCAGCATTCCATACACCAAATGAGCATAATTCATCACACAAAAAAACCGATAACACACAAGAGGATTAGGACAGCTGAAGAGTTTCAATAAAAGGGGCCAATTAATTTCCACCTTGATGAGGACATTCTACGAGGCGAGCACGACCGAGGAGGAGGATCAGAGGAGGCGTCGCGGCCGCGGTGACAGCACGGAGGACGGCGCGGTCGACGTCCGCTCTGGCCTCTTTCATCGTCGCGCACGCGATTGGCCGGCCTGCTGCAGCGCTGACTTTCTAAGGAGAGAAATTAAGCGCAATCCTCAGAGTGCGCGCAGCTGGTGGCAGTGAATGGGATAGGCCAATGGGGTCATCTGAGCACACAAATCAAGAGAGTGACCTTCTGAGGAGAGAGAGAGCGAGTGTTGTTGTCGGAACAGGAGTGGCCTTCTGTGGAGAGAGAGAGAGAGTGGTGTCAGAAGGAGAAGACATAGATGAGCAATAACTACGTGTGTCTCCGACGTGAGAAAAAAGGCGACCCTGGGTGGCAATCAAAGGAGACGAGTCCTAAGACACGAGACGCATCCAATTTGGTCTCCAACAAAGGAAACGCATCCTACAAGCATGCGTCTCTAGTACGAAATTATTGGTAACGGACTTTATAGCCCGTTACCAATACGACAGCGATCAGTAACGAACTTAAGTAGCCCGTTACTGATAGGGCATTGATCAGTAATGGACTTTACGAGCCCGTTACCGATAGGTTTAACATTTGTAATGGGCTCTATTTAACATATGTTACTATGAATTTATGTAACAGGCATTTAATAAGCCCGTTATCAGAAGTCCACATTGGTAATGGGCATTGTGGAGGCCAACCCCGGGGTCGTCCTCACGCGCTTATAGGTAATGGGCGCGAAACAACAACCGTTATAGATGTGGGTGGATGTAACGTGCGTTAAGGGCCCTTTACAAGTGTTATGTGGCCTATTTGAGGTTTTCACGTAGTGTGAGGAGCCCCTGGTCGAGGTCCTGGTAGGAGGAGGCGGTGGGAGGCGAAGAAGGTGAGGAGGATGTGGTGGCGGGAGGCGAGGATACGGTCGAGACCTGCCAGCCAGGATCTCACCAGCCGATGCCAGATCCGGCTATCACGTGCCTTGGCGTGCTCGTCCGCCTCCGCAGAAGGAAGGGGGTTGCCGCCGATCGGGGGGCGAGGAGCCGGGGAAGGGCACGGGGTGGATCAAGGTGGAGGGCGGTTGGGATGGGGGAGAGGAGAGCTGGAACCCCTAAATGGGGATGGGGTTGAGTAACCTGCTGGAGCTGCTACAGTTGCCAAAGTTCACTCATTTTGGAGTAGAGGGAGGGGATGGGGGAACTACGTCGTGGACAATCTAATGCCTCGCCCTCACACCATCTCATCCATCGCTTTCTTATGTTGGCGTCGTTGTACGCGACCTACTCTACTCCGTCGTCCTCAATGCCCTCTCGTCTGTCGCTCCCGCATGGAAAAGGACGTCAAGCACAAGCAGGTGCTCCAACGTGCCAAGGACGTCACTGCGGACCTGGCTGGCATAACGGCTAGTGGGCCCTACGAGCCATTTAGTACGAGGGGGGTCTGCTGCTTGGCGGCGCGTCCCCCTTGAGGCGTGTTGGATGGGGGGCTGCAACATGCTTGTCACGGGGGAGGAATTGGGCCCACAGTCAGAACCTTGTGGGAGGTGGTGTTGGAGACACGAGTCGGTACGAAATGACTCATCGGCGTACTATGGCACCGACTCGACACTAATTGTGTGTGTTAGTGGCCCAATTTGGATGGCCCACGAGTGGCCCATGAGCACAGGTGCGCGTGTTTAATGCCACATTGCTAATTGAGCAAGGGTGGAGCCAAATTATAAGCCTTTGTCCACCGGACATAACACCCTCGAGTTAACCCTTTTACACGAAAGTGAGGACAAAAGTGTAAGTAGGGTGCTATGTGTACACGTGCCCGCCCCTACGGAAGGGTTGGGCGGTGCGCCTTTGGTAAGTGTGGTGTTACAAATAGTATCGCAGCCGACCCTCGTGGCTGTGTGTATGGGTCAGTGTGTGAGCATAGGGTGCACAATGTATGGGATTGAGATGGGACACACGACATGACATATGGGTCGGCACTGGACATACGATCATGCACTAAGAGGGAAGGTTCCTAGATATTTGCTTGGGTTAGTGTGTGGACATATGCATGTGCGTGTGGGCTTGGGATGGGGCACACGACATGGCATATGGGTCGGCACCGGACGGGTAAGTTGGACAATCGAGGACGTCGGCTTTTTGTGGGGGGGGGGGTGAATGTCACACCCGTCCCAATTAGGATGGCCCACGAGTGTCCTATGAGTGCAGGTGCGTGTGTTTAGTGCCACATTGCTAATTGAGCAAGGGTGGAGCCAACTTATAAGCCTTTGTCCACCAACCATAACACCATCGGGTTAACCCTTATACACGAAAGTGAGGACGAAAGTGTAAGCAGGATGCTATGTGTACGCATGCCTGCCCCTACGGAGAAGATGGGCGGTGCAGCTTGGTGGGTGGGGTGTTACAGATGAATGCCTGATTTTGTAGTAGTGCCTCAATCCTGCCGCCCTTCAGTTCCAATCCATCATTGTAAGAGTGTCAGATGTTTAGGTCTGAGCAGTCCACAAGGGGGTCAACCCCGGTGGTTTATTTGTTGGGTGGAGGGTGATCTAGGGCTAAGAACGTGATGGTTATGCAATGACACACGAAACAAGAGAGACACAATAGGTTTATACTAGTTCGGGCCTCTAGAGATTAAAACCCTACGTCTAGTTCTGGATTGTATTGCTTTGGATTGATTATGACTTGTCCTTGGGAGGACACCCTTTCCCGCCTTATATTGGCTGACAGACAAGTTCGGTGGACCTAGAGTCCAGGTCGGTTACAACATGGAAACCTATCTAAAGTAGTTTACAACATAGTCCCGTGATCTTCGGACTAATTGGTGGCACAGCCGACATCTTGTGTCTTGTCTTGCACGCCAAGTCACCCGAACGAAACATATAAGGTCATCTGGAGGAATATTCTAGAAGGTCTTCGGGGCCACAGTTCAGGTCTGTTGGGCCCACGGTCAGGTAGGTGAGTCTTCTGATGGGCCGGACCCACTTGTCGGGGACCCTCATGAGCCTGGTCGGTGGGGACCCAGGGGTACCCATGTCTCACAAGCCCCGAGTGATGTGTATGCGCAGCGACCTCGAGGGGGTCATGATGAAGTCTTGAAACCATCAACAGATTGAATAGCGTGCACATCATTCCAAAGAAAAAAAGAAAGAAATCAGCTTATCAGCCGACCTGTTTGTAGTGTTCGGAATGTAGCAAGGTCGAGTGATGACCTATAGGAAGTAGAATTTCAATAGGTCGAAACAATGAAGGAAAAATAAGAGGGCATCAAGGACACACTCGGAAAGTAGTATCGGAGCATCAGAGCGAGCAGGATGACCGATGTGATGATCCAAAAAGAAAATAAGAAGATAGGTTGAGTATCGGCTTGGTGAGAAACAGGGTTCCCAACAAGCCCTGCCTGGTGCGGCCAGCCCTACCCCATGGCGTGTCCTTGATCCTAAGCACCGCCTCTCCCTTGAGCACAACTTGGACGAACGAGATTCACTAAGGAAATGTTTATTTGATCAAATGGTGAAGGGTAGGATCACTTGGATCAATGGGTCCACATATCCAGTCACTCAACCGTCGCAACCGTCATCTAGAGGCGATCCTAGGCGTCCCTGAGCAAAGTCGGTGCATCACACGACACGAGGGTAGGCCGGCCACACCTAGAGGGCCGGCCGCACCTATCAACTCGCGTGCCAGGTGAAACCGACCCAAGGAACCGACTTACAACCGCCTCAGGAGTAGTGATCAGGGGTGTCCAAGGTGAGAGGCAGCACATCCCAGGCCGGTCGGATCTAGTGAGCCAGCGCTCCACAAACCTTCCTTGCCTATAAAAGCCACATCCCACTCGCTGGAATGGACACACAACGCATGAGCATCTCCATTTCTCCCTTTTGTTCACTTAGAGTAGGATTAGTGTAGCTTGTGAGTTAGAGTCAAGTCGAGCTAGTCTCGTGGTTCCGGAGGAGTCTTCTTCAGTGTTCCAGTACTACTCTTGTATCCTTTCTTTGTTTAGACTCAAGTACAATTCAAGTTATCTTTCTATCTTACCTTTCGAGTCAATTACATTCATCTTTTACTTTGCTCTAGAAGCTTTATTCTCGGTTTAGACTAAAGTTAGTCTAATCTAAGTTAGCATAGCTCTCTTTAACCCTATAGTGTTTTGGTCGTTCTTCGCTTGATCTCCGTGGTTCACAAGAAAGAGAGACCTTCCTTCGTGATATCGCTGGGGAAAGGTTCTTTGGTTTGTTGTGAGCGCGGTACTTAGAGCTTACCTTAGTCTTAGATTGGTGTTCCGTTCCACAGAATAGTTGTGGTACCCTAAAGAGGTGACAACTCCGGATGGGCATTGTAGTCCACCACGTTAGTTCGGGCCGGTAGGATTCAGCGCGTCGTCGTTCTCCCTTCTCATCCCAGACTGAGAGCGCGGCTTTGCATGCCTCTGCAGCACTAGAAGAGCTTGTCGAGTTTAGCTTGCCTTGGTTATCCTTTGCCTTGGTTCTTTACCTAGAGTTGACAAGAATAGATAGATTGTGTTAGGATCCTTTCTCGTCTCATTGTCCTCCCAGCTCACTAGGTCCTCTCTAACCCTTTTATCAATATCTCCTTGTGTGTGTCAAGTTATCCCCGAATATCTTTATTCGTTACCCCCGCTATAGCTCTTTACCAAGTCTTGTTATTCAGGACTGTTAATTCGATCATCTTTGTCGTAGTGCCTCCCTTAAATATGTTAACTCGAATACCACCGGGTGAAGTGCTACAACGGTAATCCGTGCGCTTGCAGACCTTTTTGTGACCGTGTGTTTTACCAAAGGCATTCCCTAGCCCCGTTACTAGGGGTGTAAATCCGGTAGCGATGCTTGCGAGTGCCAACAAGCATTCCTAGTGCTGTCACTGTGAGTGTATGCCTAGTGGTGAAGCTAAGGAGCGTCAACAAGCATTTCTGGCGCTGTTGCTGGGGAGGCAATAGGCATAAGATATCGTGTAAACCTAGTGGTAGAATTATCAAGGTTCAGTGAACCACTATTCAAGCGGGTTTACCCTTGCTCTACTCTCGTGTACGCAGAGTAGTGCGTGACCATTTTTGACCTACCGTACAACTTTCACGACAATCCGGAGTCACTTGTGAGGAGAGTGCGACCTCGTGCCTTATACCTCAGAAGTTTCTTTCGAATCAAGAGACAAACACCATCGATCCCGTAGACAACACCTTGTCGGCACCAATGGACGAGAGGACGATCCACAATTTCTCTACCCCCTCCAACACCCATGTTCCTATCGGACCGAACGTTTTTTTTTTCGAATTTATTTTTAATGCAAAAACAAATTCCGGAAAAGTCTAGAAATTGTTTAAAGGCACGAAAAATACTCGAAAAATCACAAAAATTCCAGGAAAATTCCTAGAGATAAATTGAGACATGAACAATCCAAATAAAGCATTTGGAGCTCAAGAAAAGGATTTAGAGCCTTCTGATAAATAGAAATAGCTCAAGGAAAATGAAAATAAATTCCAAAAAAATTCCGGAAAATTCTCGGAAGGATTTGGACAGCTCCTAAACGCATCTTTGAAACCTTTTTGCACTCAAGAACCACTAGATGCATCGGCATGAATGCAACACACATAACTTTTTATTTAATTTAGAAAATCAAACAAAGGATTTTTCCTATACTATATTCCCTGTAAAGAAAAATAAATGTGGGAAAAAATTTAAAATTATGAGAAAATCGTTATTTAATTATTCTTTCTATTCACATCCTGAAATTGGAAATTTCAGGGTGTGACAAATCTACCCCCTAAAAGGAATCTCGTCCCGATATTCGAAGAAAGAAGAAACATGGAGAAGGGAGATAAACAAGAACATTGCTGCCAAGTGGTCTTCCACTTTGTTGATCGGTGTGGAGTCTTCAATCTTTTTCTTTGTTGGTTGATGGGGTCTTCATCAGAGTGAGCTAGGTGGGACAAAAGCAAGCATAAGGTGTGAGAGAAAATAGAGTAAGATCTTCTTTTCTTCAACTTGCTCACTTGTAGATGGTGACGGTGGCAGTAGCATTGGCTTGTTGGTGTGGGCTTCATTTTCTTCTTCCGGTGTCCTTCGATCACTTGATCAGGTACAAAGGACGGAAAGGAGATGGGAGATACAAGAGAAGAACCCAACTAGACAACTGATGTTATTGCAGATATAAGACCTACAATACACCAACACTCACTTCAAAGAACCAACACAAGCAATGTCATAAAACCAAGCATCATCATGCAAGCACGAACTTCACCAAAGAAGACATGGTTAAGAGAACGATACTACATGTTGTTAATAAAGTCGAGGGTATCCTCCTAAAAGATCAGATGTAGCTCCCAGCAAAGATATCCATAAATAATGTATTTTTCCCAGATCAAGGAGGCCAAAATTATGAGTTCATCCCAACTGGAATCATCTCAATCGGAGGTTTAGAACTCGAGATACGAATTAAACAAGATGGCTATGTCAGCAGTGTTGGCAGATTCTGAATGCTCCACTAATTCATATTTATCTCCCTGGATAAAAAACGAATACTGCTGAATTTTGGATAGAAATTAATACATGAAATTCTGGAACTAACCCAACTGATTTCATGTCAATCGGAGTTCTGTAGCTCGAGATAAAATTAAAACAGCGCTGATGTGTCAGAGAGCTGCGCGAATAGATGGAATGCTAAGGATAACAATTCCACCAATGAATCAAGGGGGTGTTATTGCTTGAGAGAATGAACATGCGAGATCGAAGAGATGTTCAAGGAGAGTGAAGATAAATATATAAGAATTCATGGTATGGAGAAAAGAAGATTGCTAAGATGTGAGATCATTCATCAGAGAGGTCAAGGAAGAGGTAAGATGGGACTTTAGATCAAAAGAGACCTTAGGAAACATCCGTTGTTAACTAGGCTTACGTCCTACAGTCCATACAGCTCTGATACCACTCTGTCACACCCGATTTTCCGAAGGAAACCAAGTGCAAACCTATATGCATACCAGGATCAAGTTTCATGCATATAGTGACATATAAGTGTATACAGAAACAATATCACGTAAGAAAAAGAAAGATTATCAGAGATTTACGCTTAATCCTGGAAACAAAGGCTCCAAACATCACAGGCAATTGACAGGGGGTTGCGCACGCCTAGCACTCATCAACATCTTTATAGGACTTCAAAGTAGCATCCTCTTTCTGAGCAACATTGTTTATAGCAAGGGTGAGCACTTGTCGTACTCAGCAAGTGTGGGGAAAAAGAATGAATGCAAAGGCTTTATAGTGGACTGGGCTATAAGCATTTAAGCAATTTTATTTGGTCAAATTTTATTAGCACCTGCTTACTAATAAAATATAAGTATATACCAACCCACAATTAAGCATAAGGTAAGAGATACGCCATAAGCATATGGCAAGCATAACCAGAGAACACGATTTAAGTCCATCTTCAAGTTCAGTTATCATGTGAGGGTCCAGGCCGCTCTTGACCGTGAGCACGGCTAATCGATTAGTTTTACACTCTGCAGAGGTTGTGCATCTTTACCCACAAGTCGCGTAAAAGTCCCGAAGAACTTTAAACCCAACCATGCGATGCCGGCCAAGCATCATACCACACTACCGAGGTGTGATTGCATAGGGACGCTACGAGGCCTTTACAAAGAGTCCTCCCGTGCGTATTAGTCCATAGTAGTATGTCATAGAGGATATCTTTCGTACCACACTTCTATTACGGACGGTCAGCCACAGAGTACTTCCGTTCCAAGACCACTCCGGAATAAAAGTAGCCATAAAAGCATTCCTCCGTCCCCAACCTACTATGCGAGTAATAACCACACAAAGACTTCCCTAATTAATCGGCCAAGACCAGAGCCATATAGTCCTTGTGGTTGCACTGTTGTCCTGGGTGGTTCTCCATGTTCCGATTAAACATATGGTCTTGTGTTAAGCATCCACAAATATAGCATAAAGGTATAACATGATTCATCATTATTGTTCATTAAAACCACCATAACCCAGGTATAGCAACTAAGCATAGCTACCCAACATAAATGTAAACCCAGGTTAACAAGGAATGACAATCAAAGACTAGGATAAACCTTAATAGGAACCCATCAAAATTAATGCAAGCAATGCAAAGAGTGATTAAATATAATTCTTAGGACAAAAGATCAAGGATACACTTGCCTTTAACCAAAGTAGTTGCTCAGAATCTTCAACTTCAAGCTCTTCCAAACTTCTCGAACGACGTTCACTCTAAGCGTATCAATCATCAGGCACAAACATACAAAGCAGACAAACGAGCATACTAAGAAAAAAGCACCAATCAAAAGAAAATATTTGAAAGAGCGCACTAAAGGATAGGCTTGATTAGATGGATCACTAAAGAACACAAAGGGTGCTTGGAAGGGAAAGGCTTGGTTAGCTTTAAAGAGATGGTTATGAAAGATTGAGCAAGAATCCGGAAAGATCACACTGAGATAGAGCTGAGAAAAGAACGTCTAACGAACGTTTTGCATATATGAGAGAACAAGGTGTCGGGGACAGCCCTAAGGGTCCCCTTAAACAATGGGGGAAAACCCACTTAAAACCCGGAACGAAACCCAAAAACATTAAGCCTAACCATGCGGGTGCATAACCATGCGAGACACGGCCCACAGGGACTCCGACGGCCCATTGAGGCGGCCCACATAAGGATCCCCTCGAACGGGCCCCGCCTCGTTCGAGGCCGCGCGCTCCCTTCGGGCGGGCATCGCCCCGCTCGAGGGGCGCACTTCCCTCGAGCGGGCTCCGCCTCGCTCGAGGGTTCGCCCCGCCCTCGGCCGGGGTCCGCCATGCTCGAGGGTGCCCCTCACGCGTGCGCGGACCCCCGTACACGGGCATTTAACGCCCTGACGCCGCAGGACGGCGCCATCATGCGCCCGGGGCTCGCACCCCGGTGCCGCCGCACCAACTCCCCAGGGAGGAGCCCATCCCCGCCACTTTGGGAGGGTACTGTGCAGTGCGGCCGGTGTCAGTCCCGTGACACCGCGCGCACGCCCTGGTACAGCTAACGCGCCGAGCCCTCGAAAGGGGGCCGGCACACCCTCGATGTACTTTCTTGTGACTCTACAGGGTTAGGTGGAGGCGCTAGGCCGGTGGACTGCCATCCCCGCCACTGTAACGGCGTGGCCGCCGTACCCGCGCGTGCGTGCGCACGCCGGCCCCGTAGCAATGACTCCAGCACCGTGAGGCGCGTCGGGAAGGAACGCCGTTCTGCCAACTCCCGTGCGCCGTACGGCTCGCGTCGCACCTCCCTCGAGCCTATCAGAGGACATCACCGCCATCCGCCGCTTCCCGACCCTCGAATCGCCACCGTTCGGGTACAAGTCGGCCATGATGACCGGATCGCCGCAAGGATCGCCGGACGGCCGCCCACTCTACAAAGATAGCACGTCGTGCTTCTCCACGTAGCTAAATAGCGCGGCATGCATGTAGTTCGCCTCCCCCTTGAACTATAAAAGGGGGACGAACCCCCCCGGCCCGCAGGGGAGAGGCCGACAACGGACGGACAAAGAAGCACGCTCAAGGTCACGGACCAAGAGCCCTTGACATACGCCGTGCACTCACTCTCTTATCCTCCCACAATATCATCGCCCACTCCACCGGGGACTTGGAAGCTACACTTCCTCTCCCGCCTTGCTTGTAGCTGCCCCACTACAGGCACCCCCGGTGCTGAGCAATATAGTGCCGCGAGCACACCCCTGCTGGACGTACGGCCCCCTCGGTCGGAACCAGGATAAAACCTTGTGTCATTTGTTGCTTAGCATCGACCATTGAGGGATAGTCCTCGGCGCTATCTACTGGTTAGTGTCGGGACCACATTCCGCACCGACAGTTGGCGCCCACCATGGGGCAAACGAGCGCCTAAGGTCATTCCACCAACTCCCTCCATGGTGATTCGCACCGAATACCGTGCTACACGCTACTGCATGGGTAGCTCGGACCCCCTCCCGGCCCGGGTTCGAAATCCGCTTCGGGGACCCGAACTTTCGGGCCACGGGGAACGGCTATCTTGTGCGCCTCACGAACCGTGAGGAGCCCGCGCGCAGCGCCGGCTAGGTCGGCATTGACCCCCGCCGCGCGCACCACAACGGCGCGGGCGCCCGCAGCACGGATGCGCGGGCCCGTCGGCGCCACGACGCCACCGTCGCTCGGGGCGGCGCTCGCGTCGGGCGCGATCCGAGCGGCGGCAGGCCGAGTGTGCCGCCGCCCGCCGCGGTACGCCCGCCACCACGACCGCCACCGCCCGGCGGGGACGGCGCGCGGCCTCCGGACCGCGCATCCCCATTGTCCTAAAGTTCCTTTTCCTTTGCCACGCATTGATCAAATTGTTGACTCAACAACGGGTGCGAACTCGCTTTCGTTTCCTTGATGCTTATTCCGGATACCACCGATTAAGATGAAAGAGTCCGACCAGCTCGCGACCTCGTTCATCACACCGTTCGGGACGTTCGCTACGTCACGATGCCATTTGGCCTCAGAAACGCGGGTGCAACATACCAACGTTGCATGCAGCACGTTTTTGGGGATCACATCGGGCAGACGGTCGAAGCGTACGTGGACGACATCGTCGTGAAGACCGGGAAGGCGGACGACCTGGTTGGCGACCTTGGCGTCGCGTTCAACTGCCTACGGGCCAATGGGGTCAAGTTAAACCCCGAAAAATGTGTCTTTGGAGTGCCGCGAGGCATGCTCCTGGGATACATCGTCTCCCAACGGGGAATCGAGGCCAACCCTGAAAAGGTCGCGGCCCTCGAACGGATGGGTCCGATCCGGGACCTCAAGGGGGTGCAGAAAGTGTTGGGGTGCCTTGCCGCCTTGAGCCGCTTCATCTCACGGCTCGGTGAGAAGGGCCTGCCCCTCTACCGCCTACTCAAGAAGCACGAGCGCTTCTCCTGGACCACCGAGGCCCAGGACGCGCTCGACAAGCTAAAGGCGTCACTGACGCACGCCCCGATCCTCACGCCGCCGCGGGACGGCGAGCCCCTGCAGCTCTACGTGGCCGCGACCACCCAGGTGGTGAGCGCCGTGATCGTTGTGGAGCGCACGGAGGAAGGACATGCCTTGCGGTGCGGCGGCCGTTTACTACATCGGGCCGAGGTCCTCTCGAACACGAAGACGCGCTACCCACGAGTCCGAAGCCGCCGTACGCAAGGGGTTCTTGCGCGGCGCAAACTCCGCCACTACTTCGAGGCCCACCCCCGTCATGGTGGTTTCCTCCTTCCCACTAGGAGAAATCATCCGCAACCCCGACGCCGCGGGTAGGATCGCCAAGTGGTCCGTGGAGCTGATGGGCGAAACGCTCGCCTACGCCCCGCGCAAGGCCATTAAGTCCCAAATCTTGGTGGATTTCGTCGCCGAATGGACGGACACGCAGCTACCGCCGCCACGGCATCCAAGCGGAGGCCGGACTCGTTCTTCAACGGCTCGGTGATGAAAACAGGGGCGGGCGTGGGCCTCGCTCTTCGTGTCACCCCTCGGGGAACACATGCGGTACGCGGTGCGCCTCCACTTCCCCGCGTCTAACAACATGGCCGAATACAAGGCCCTCCTCTCGCGGCCTCAAAATCGCCATCGAGTTGGGCGTCAAGCGCCTCGACGTAAGGAGCGACTCGCGGCTCGTGATCGATCAAGTCATGAAGAACGTGAGCCGTCACGACGACAAGATGGAGGCCTACCGCAAAGCCGTGCGAGCCCTCGAAGACAAGTTCTACGGCATCGAGCTCAATCATGTGCCCCGCAGTACAACGAAGAGGCGGACGAGCTCGCCAAGATCACGTCCGGCGGGTCACCGTCCCCCCGAACGTTTTCGCACGCGATATCGCTCAACCCTCGGTCGCCTTCGAGCCCTACCCCTCGAACCACAACGAACCCTCGGGGGCTCCCTCGAATCCAGCGGGTGCGGAGCCCATGGACGAGGACCCCTCGAACAAGGCGTACGTGCTCTCCCTTCTCGAGGGGTACGGCTCCCACGAGGCCGACGTGATGGACATCGAGCCGGCCCCCGTCCGGGCGAACCGGCGGGAGAAATATATTGCCTGGATCGCTCGAGGGGAACTCCCCGCGGACCGGGCCACGGCTAGGCGCATCGCCAGGATGGCCAAATCGTTCACCCTCGTCGACGGCGAGCCGTACAAGCGCGCGCCTCCGCATCCTACGGCCGATGCGTGCCCATTCCCGAGGGGCGCGAGCTCCCGCGGGACATCCACGCGGGGATCCGTGGCCACCACGCCGCGCCCCGCACCCTCGTCGGCAACGCGTTCCGCCGTGGCTTTTACCGGCCCACCGCGGTCGCGGACGCCGCCGAGATCGTGCGCACCGCGAGGGGTGCCGCTCTACGCCCGCAAGTCCAACTTGCCCGCCCATGCCCTACGTACCATCCCCCGTAACATGGCCGTTCGCCGTGTGGGGGCTGGACATCGTCGGGCCCTTGCGGAAGGCGCCCGGGGGCTTCACCCACTTGTTGGTCGCGATCGACAAGTTCTCCAAGTGGGTGGAGGTGCGCCCCATCACGAATTTAAGGGCAGAGCAGGCGGTGACTTTCTTCACCGACATCGTCTACCGCTTTGGAGTGCCAAACTCCATCATCACCGACAATGGATCCCAATTCACGGGAAAGAAGTTTTTGGAGTTCTGCGACAAGTTCCACATCCGTGTGGATTGGGCACCGTGGCGCACCCACGTACCAACGGCCAAGTGGAACGTGCCAATGGCATGATCTTACAAGGCCTCAAGCCCGGAATTTTCGACCGCTGAACAAATCGGGGTGGAAATGGCTCCAAGAACTACCCGCGGTTGTGTGGAGCCTAAGGACCACCCCGAGCAGAGCCACTGGGTTCACCCCGTTTTTTCTAGTCCACGGCGCGGAGGCCGTCCTCCCCACGGACTTAGAATATGGGTCGCCCAAGGTTCGAGGCTATAACGAGGATGTTAACCAACGAGCCCGCGAGGACTCATTGGACCAGCTGGACGAAGCGCGCCTCGTGGCCTTGATGCATTCCGCAAGGTACCAGCAGTCCCTCAGGCGCTATCAAGCACGCAAGATATGCCGGCGGGATTTCAGCGAAGGGGACCTGGTCCTAAGGCTACGACAAGACAACCGCGGGCGCCACAAGCTATCGCCCCCATGGGAGGGACCCTACGTCGTGGTGAAGGTACTCAAGCCCGGCACATACAAGTTAGCCAACGAGGACGGTGAAGAACTCACCAACGCTTGGAACATCCAACAGCTACGTCGCTTCTACCCTTAGCCAGGATTTCCAAGTATTTTTGTTGTAAAAACTGCACGGCCAACGCCCCAGATTGGCCACAACTATGTAAAAGCTTTAAGCTCAATAAAAAGGGCAACTCGGCTTTCCCCTGAAACCCAAGTTACCCTCGGGGGCTACCGCGGGGGCATTCCCCCCCCCAAAATGGTCCCATTTTTTGCGCAAAAAACGCAACAACCCACACGCGCTAAGTTTGTTTCCTACTTCAACCTCGAGCCACGATTCGAACAGGCGCAGCGGCACGGCCGGAAGGAGCATGCGAGCCGAGATAGCCTACGCCGCGTGGCTATGGCCCTTCTCTCTCGCCTCCAACCCGCCGGGCCCCCGCGAAAATCGAACTCCCCTAACTAGAATCTACTCGAGAAGAAGGAGAAACAAAAAGCGCGATAAACAAACAACTTCATTTACAAAGAATCGCTTATGTTCATGAAATAACTTGTTTGTTTACAAAAGGCCACGAGGCCGTAATGTCGATACACATAAACAAAAAATGGGCCTAGCGCCCAACCGCTTTCGGGGGCGGGGGGAGCAAGCAGCATCGGCGACGTCCGGAAGAGGAATTCTTCGAAGGCCTCGGCGAGCGACCCGGCAGCGTCGGCAGCCGAGCGCATCCGCGCGCTCCATGGCTACCTCGTCCTCGACGCCCTCGGGCACGACGTAGCCTTCCGCCGCCGCCTCGAAGTCAACCTCGTAGTGGGATCGCACCACTCCGAGGGCCTTTCGGACGCCCTGACCGGCAGCCGCCCGGCGCATCCGCTCGGTGACATGGCCACCAAGGGCGCGCAGCGGCCGGCCGCCGAGCCGCCGGCCGTGCCTCGCCCTCTTCGACGGCGCGGCGAGTCTCGAGGGCCGCATCGCGCAGCCTCCCGCAGCCTCCTGCTCGAGGAGTTGTAGGAGGCCCCGCCGCCGCCTCGCCCCGCTCCGCCGCGTGCCCCGTAGCAAAGGCGCAAGCCTAGGAACACCAAGGCAAGAAATAAATCGAAAAAAAGGGAATGCGAGTTCCCAATCGAAAACCCAACAAGACAAGAGTCGATTGTGGCTCACCTTCGACTTGCTTCTTCTCCATCTCGAGGTCGCGGCGCACGGCCTCGACCGCCGCCCGAGGCGCTCGACGGTCTCGCCCTCGCTCCCGGAGGGACGTCTCCCGGGCCGGCGTTGGTGATGCCGAGCATAATCACCTCGCCCTCGACCTCGGGAGAGCTTGGCATCTCGAGCCGCCAAGGTCTTCTCGCGCCGCCCGTGGGCGGCGCGCTCCCGCTCCGGCCGCCGCACGAGCATCGGCGAGGGCGGCTCGCCCCCGCCGGGACCCGCGCCCTCGGGCCCCTTGGCGGGCGGTGCTCTCTTGCAGGAGCCGCCCCTCGGCGACGACGAGGGCCGCGGCCTTGGCGTCGAGGGCGGCCTTCGTGTCGTCGGCCTCCTTGGCCCGCCGCTCCGCCCCGCGCGCCCGCTCCTCGCCCGGCGCCGCCGCGCCCGCGCCCTCAAGCGATGAGCGAAGCTCCCGGCTTCGACGCGGACGGCCGCCACCTCCGCCTCCCCAACTAGCGGCCGGCGTCCGCGTCTTCTCCAGTCCCCGCGCGCGTGCGCGCGCCTCATCACGATCGATGAGAGCCGCGCGCACCCGCTCGAGGCTCGAGCGGCGCACCGTGTCCCGCCTCGAGCCCTCGGGCAGCTCGTCGGGCCGAGCCAAGGCCCGCACGCTAGCCGCCCATCCGGGGACCGAGAGCGTCGGCAAGCGCGTCGAAAGCGCTGCACCGCTCCCGGAGCTGGCGGACCTCGGCGTTCACCCGGTCGAACGCATCATACTTGTCGTGGGCGCGACGCTCGAGCTCCTGGCAACCACAGAATCAAAACCCATAAGCGCCGTGATACGAATGCAGCTTGCACAAGCGAAGGAGAGGAGAGAACGAGCAACCACGGCTAACCTGGAAGACGAGCCACGCCGGGCCGCCATGGACCTGCAGCGCTTCGGTTAGCACGCGGTTGAGCGTAGCGCCGTGGCTCCGAGCTCGTCCCGCAGCTCCTCGCTCCCCCCTGGCGTCGGCAAACGCAGGGGGATCATCGACAGCCCCCTCCATCGGGGCAGGGGCGGCCGCGCGGGAGGACGAGGCCTCGGTGCCGTGTCCTCGACCCCCCACCACCAGGTGACCCTCGCGCCGCCCTCACGAGGGCCCCCCCCGGGGCTCGGGGAATTCGGGGCCGCCCGGCCCACCGGTCCCATCCGGGCGGCGGGGAGTCGTCCGAGACCTCCACCACCTCCGCCGCGCCTCCGCGGCCGCGGGCGCCCGGTGCGGCGCCACGGCCACCACCTCCCGGCCGCGCCTCTCGCAGCCCACGGCGCCGCGGGTTGCCCCCTCTCCGCCTCCTCCACGGCCGACAGCCCCCGCGGGCCGCGCCTCCACCCGCGCCCGCCGCCGCGGCCTCGCGCCCCCACGACGGCCGGCGCCGGCCGCTCCTCGCCGACCGCCGACCGCGCCGCGGCGGGCCGATCCGTTGGCCGAGGCCTCGGGGCCCCGCCCGCATCCCCGCGAGCCTTCGCCCGCCGCCACCGTGCTTGTCCCCGCCCGCGGCGCCCTCGACGAGCGCCACCGGGTGGGGATGGACGCGTCCGTCCTCGCACCTTGGCGTGCGCGAGAGGAGGCACGGTTGGCACCACCCCGCACAGCACGAACGGAAGGTTAGGACGCCCGATCATCAACAAGTCAAACCGAGCGAAGCGTCGAGTCCCTTACCTCGAGGAGGAAAAGGCGCGCTTCCTCTTCCTTGAAGCCTCGCCGAGATGAGGCCGGCGCGGCCGGCGCGCCCGCCGCCACGTCTCCCCGACGGCGCCGCCGCACGCGCGGGCGCGCCCCGCCCGCGCGCGGTCACGCCCGATGTAGCGCCTCGCGACGGCGCCGCCGTGCGCGCGGCACGCCGCCCCCGCGTGCGGGCGCGCCCCCGCCGCCGCGCCCCCGACGACGCCGCCGCGCGCGCGGACGTGCTTCCCCCACGCGCAGCACGCTCGATGCGCGCGTCGGCGCGCTCGCCGAGCGCGCCCCGACGAGCGCGCCGGGCGCCCGCGCGCGCGCGCCGCCCTCGATGTCGATGGCCCGGCGGTGGGCGCCGCCGCGCCCGCCCGAGCGAGGCCGCCCTCGCCGCCGGCGCCGGCTCCGGCGACGGGGGCGCAGCCGCCACCGTCCGAGGGGCCCTCCCCTCGCCTCTTCTTCTCTTCGTCCTCCTCCGAGGACGAGCACCATTCGGTCCCCCGGGGAGGAGAGCCCCGCCCTCTTCACGCCGCCGGCACTCCGCGGCCCGCCGGCCGCGACGCGCTTGACGTCGCCTCGCGCGCTCCCTCTTGCGCGCCGCCTCCTCTCGGGCCGCCGCCGCCGCGCCGCCCGACCCGGGGCGCGCGGGAGCTCCGGGGTGGGCGGAACGGACTTGGCGATGGTGAAGGTCACCGCCCACACACGAGGAGCAACAAGGGCGCGTCAGAGGCAAAGACAACACAAAGAACTAAAACGAAATCAAAAGCCAAACTCACCGCCGGGCCGAGGGGGAGCATCTCGAGGTCCCACGGGGTCCGACCCGCAGCATCGGCGGCGTCCGGTGTCGACGGCGCTCCGCGCCCCGGTGAGCGCATATGGCCGCTCGAGGGGCGTCGGGAGCATCCGCGACCTCGCCGAGTCGATGGGGTTGGCCGCCCCTCGTCATCTCGAAGATGTAGAGCGGCCTCTCCATCAAAGGCACGAACCGCCTATGATGGAGGAAGGCGAGGACGCCCACCGCCCTCGGCCCCATCGTCGACAGCGCCGCGCAGCCGCGGCCACGCACCGACTCCTGCCGCGCCCGATGCTGGGGCGTGGACACCCCGTAGCCCCAGGAGGCAGGCCTCTCCTTGAACACCCGGCCGGTGTAGGGGGGAAGGCCGGGCTCGGCGTTGCGCAGGTAGAACCATCCCCGCTCCCAACCGGCATTGTTCGTCGTCATGGTGCAGGGGATGTAGACGTCCTTGAATTGCCCCCGCAGGGCAAGCGACATCCCGCCGGCGCGCATCGCGCGGTGGGTCCCCGCTCCGTCGTGGGCTGCGTGATGAGCTCCGCGCGGAAAAGGTGTACCCAGAGCTCCCAATTGACTGGGATCCCCAGGTACCCTTCACAAACACCCACAAAGGTGGCCGCCTGCGAGATCGCGTTGGGGGCGAAGTTGTGCAGCTCCACCCCGTAGTAGTAGCATATCGCCCGCATGAAGGTGCTCGCCGGCGCGTTGAAGCCCCGCTCGTGGTAGCGGATGAAGCTGACCACATAGCCCTCCGGCGGGTGGGGCTCACGGTCCGCCGCTGGCGGCACGATCCACTCCGCCGGACGTCCATCTTCGTTGGTCGACGAACCGCCGGCCGGCGGCGACCGCCCGCCAAGGGCCGGCGGCGTCACCGTCGACCTCTCCCTGTGCGTACGGCTCCAAGATCGTGAGGGGGAAGCCGTGGCGGCGCCATGAGGAAGGACGAATGAATGCGAGGACGGAGAACGAGGAACGGAAGAAAGGCTCTAACGGCGATATCGCGCGGTAGCAAGAACAAGGCGAAGACGAAATGACGGGGAACCGAAAACGGTGAGGCGCTAAGGTAAAAAAAACCGCCGTTTCCCCCACTCCCTCGCATTTATAAGCCGACGGGGCGAGCTCTCCGAGCGGGCGCCCGCTCGCATTAACCGGCAGTGGAATCTTCCCTTCACGCCGCCGGGCGCACGGGCCCCACCACGACCGCAAGCCGGCCACATCACCGCAGGCGGGCCATCATCACGGCGGAGACCCGCGAGGGGCCGAGGCGAAGCCGTCACGTCCGCCCCGCCACGCCGCCCACTACGCGCCGCGCGGCCGCGCCGCCGCCTAAAAAGACGTGCCCGCGCCGCAAAAACCGCGGCCTCGACCGCGAGGCATTAAATGATCGGGTCCCTTGCCAAGCAAGGAGAACCCTCGAGCGGGGCGAGCCCCCCGCCGAGACAAGGGCAACCCTCGATGGGATATCGACGTGAGAAGGTACCCGGACCTCGCTTGATGTAAAGCGTGCGCCGCGGGTACCCATGCCACGCAAAACCCTCGAGCGGGACAAGCCCCCGGCTCGAGACGAGGGCAACCCTTGATGGGATATCGACGTGAGAAGGTACCCGGGACCCGCTTGATGTAAGCAGGCACCGCGGGTACCCATGCCACGCAAAACCCTCGAGCGGCACGAGCCCCCGGCTCGAGACAACATCGACCCTCTAAAAAGGGCACGCGCGTGAAAGGGTCGCCCAGGGCCTGCTTGAAGTAAAGCAGGCACCGCAAGCACCCATGCCGCGCTGTACTACCAACCAGCACCTCGAGGGCTGGCTCGCCCAGACCCCTCGACGGCCGCAAAACGTGAAAAGACGGGGCCGCCTGTGTGCCACCCCGCACGGCCCTACCGATCGAGGTTCGGAAGCCCGACCCTCGACGGGTTCGAACAGCGCCCGCGATCGCGAGTTAGGGACGACGAGGGCACGCGCATTCGAGCCGTTCCTCGAGCCCGTCGGCTCGAGGGTGCCCCACATGTCGTGTTCGAGAGCCGCCGAGGGCAGCTAGCCGGGGGGATCCCACCGAGGGAGAGCTCGCGCCCTCTGGTCCCTAGCGAACGGGACCGAGCCGAAGGACCGATACGGCGAACCGGAGAGGGGGGGGAGTGAATGGGAGCCGATAAAAATTCTTCTCGATGGAGATGAGAACTCCAACAAGGGGGGGGGGGGGGGGGGGGGGGGGGGGGGGGGGGGAAAAAAAAAAAAAAAAAAAAAAAAAAAAAAAAAAAAAAAAAAAAAAAAAAAAAAAAAAAAAAAAAAAAAAAAAAAAAAAAAAAAAAAAAAAAAAAAAAAAAAAAAAAAAAAAAAAAAAAAAAAAAAAAAAAAAAAAAAAAAAAAAAAAAAAAAAAAAAAAAAAAAAAAAAAAAAAAAAAAAAAAAAAAAAAAAAAAAAAAAAAAAAAAAAAAAAAAAAAAAAAAAAAAAAAAAAAAAAAAAAAAAAAAAAAAAAAAAAAAAAAAAAAAAAAAAAAAAAAAAAAAAAAAAAAAAAAAAAAAAAAAAAAAAAAAAAAAAAAAAAAAAAAAAAAAAAAAAAAAAAAAAAAAAAAAAAAAAAAAAAAAAAAAAAAAAAAAAAAAAAAAAAAAAAAAAAAAAAAAAAAAAAAAAAAAAAAAAAAAAAAAAAAAAAAAAAAAAAAAAAAAAAAAAAAAAAAAAAAAAAAAAAAAAAAAAAAAAAAAAAAAAAAAAAAAAAAAAAAAAAAAAAAAAAAAAAAAAAAAAAAAAAAAAAAAAAAAAAAAAAAAAAAAAAAAAAAAAAGGGCCCCCAAGGCGGCCGGGGGCCCCTAGGAGGGCCCCTCGACGGCCCGCCTCGCCGGGGGCATGCTCCCCTCCTCGAAAAGGAGCTCCGGCCCGTTCGAGGGGCAACTCCCTCCTCGAACGAGGTTCCGCCCCGCTCGAGGGCGCGCCCCTCCCTCGAGCGGCCCGCCCCGCTCGGCGCGCCCCCCCTCGAGCGAGTCCCGCCTCGCTCGGTGCTCCGCACTCGGCGGGGGCCCGCCACGATCACGGGCGCCCCGCCTTGCGCGTGCGCGGCCCCGTACTTGGGCATTTAACGCCACAGCAGCCGTAAGGACGAGCGCCATCATGCGCCGGGGGCGTCACGCCCGTGGCGGCGCACCAACTCCCCATGGGAGGAGCCCATCCCCGCCCGCGTGGGATGGACGTGCGGTACGGCGGGGGTGTCGGTCCCGTGACACCGTGCGCACGCATTGTACGACAAACGCGCCCGACCTCGAAAGGGGCCGGGCGCACCCTCGATTCCACTTTCCGCGGTGACCTTGCGGAGTTGGGTGAGGGGGCGCTAGGCCGGTGGGTGACCATCACGGCCGGCTGGCCAACGGCGCGGCCGCCGTCGGCACGCGTGCGGGGCGGACGTACGACTCAACGGGCGCACGCCCAAGCATTACAGCAACCACTCTACGCCACCGCAAAGCTCATTCATTGGGAAGGAACGCCGTTCGCCGCTCACTGTGCCCGTGCGGGACATCACACCGGCCGCCTCCCTCGGCGCCTATCGAGAGAACGCCGGCCTCGCCTGCGCGCCTCCTACCCTCGAACCGCCAGCGACCGAGGGTCGTGGCGATGAAGGCCATCATGGCCGGATCGCGGCGTGGATCATCCGGACGATCGCCCGCTCTACGGCGGGGCAACGCGACATGCTCCTACACGTAGTTAGGTAGGCGGCGGCGTGCGTGTAACTCGCCGCCCCCTTGGCCTATGAAAGGGGAAGCGAGCCCCCGACCGCGGGGGGACGAATTCGGAACGAAGCGAGAGGAACACGGCGCATTGTGCACTCACTCTCTTATTCTCCCATGGCATCTCCGGCCACTCACCGGGGACTTGGAAGCCACGCTTCTTCTCTGGCCTGCCTTGTATTTGCCCCACTACAAGCACCCCCGGTCTTGAGCAATACGGTGCCACGAGCACACCTTTGCCGGACGTACGGCCCCTCGGCGGGAACCGGGATAATCCTTGTGTCATTTGTTGCTTTGGCATCGACCATAGAGGGATAAACTTAGGCGCTATCTACTGGTTAGTGTCGGGACCATATTCCTGCCCCAAAAGGTTGGCGCCCGCCGTGGGGCATCAGGAGCGCCTAAGGTCATTTCACTGACTCCCTCCATGGTGATTCGCCTTGAGTACCGTAGCACCCGCTACAACATGGGTAGCTCGGACCCCCTTCGGCGGAGGGGGCTCGAGATCCGCTTCGGGGGACTTGAACTTCCAAGCCACGGGGAATGGCTATCTCATGCGCCTCACCAGCCGTGAGGGCCCGCGCGCGACGGAGGCCGGGTCGCTGCGGTCGCCGCCGCACGCATGACACCGGCGCGGTACTGCCGAGGCACGGATGCGCGCGGGTCGCCGGCGCGCGGCCGCGGCGCGCTCGAGGGCTGCGCTCGCGTCGGGCGCGGTCCGGCCGGCGGCGGTGGCGCGGCCGCCGCCCGGCGCGGTGCGCCCACGCGTCCGCGACGCGCGCCGCCGCCGGCGGGGCCGCGCGAGGTCTCACGGA
This sequence comes from Cenchrus americanus, assembly GCA_947561735.1. Lineage (NCBI taxonomy): Eukaryota > Viridiplantae > Streptophyta > Magnoliopsida > Poales > Poaceae > Cenchrus > Cenchrus americanus. Next base: position 82,140,515 of record OX387239.1, on the reverse strand, counting down.
CCACGCGCGTCCCCATCGGGTTGCGTGGCGCCACTCCGGCCCTCGCGCCGGCGTCAACACGACGATGCGCGAGGGTTCCGCCTGGTCAGCACGTCTTCGTCGCCAGGATCCCGGCACTTCGGCAGCGGACGAGTCGTCCCTGGGCTGGCGTCGACACGATGCACCGCCGGCCGCCATGGGTACGCAGAGGTGGGACTTCTGCAGTGTCTGGGACCCGGAGTCGCGTTCGGACGCTTCCTCGACGCCACGGACTGCGGTTGGACTGCTCGACGACTCCCGGCCTTTGGGAGCTACGACCCCACGCGGGAGTGCGCAACGTAGTCATCACCAACGACCGGCCAACGCCGCCGGTGCGGCGAGCGCGGAGATGGGGAAGTCACGCCGGCCCGAGGGGGTTGCCACGCGCCGGCCGCGGGGCCAAGCGCACCCTCGCCGGGACGGCCGTCGACGCGCGAGCGGCCCAAGCTCGTGAGCTCGAGGCCAGGGCGCGGTGGGGACGGAGCGTGCGGGCGCTCCGCGCCTCGATGGCGGGGAGAGGCCTCGCGCGCGAGCGAACGCGCGCGGGGGCTAGACCGTCAGAGTCCGCGACCGCCTCAAGCCGGGTCCCCAACGTTGACAACGCGGATACTCCACCGCGAGCGAGGCAAAAGCTCATCGCCGCCGCAGCACTGCTGCGCGCCATGCCGGCACCCTCGACCCCAGGGGCTCGCTAATTGCAGGGCGAGGTGCGGACCCTCCTTGAGCAAGCGGCCGTCCGGCAAGCCGAGCGTCGGCCTCACGCATCCGCCAACGGGGGGACGCGCGGGAGTGATGCGGCACCAAGGAGCGAACCCTCGGTGCATGCGGGTCGACCTGGCGACCGAGGGGGAACGCCTGTGCAGAGCGAGACGGCTCCTCGACACGCGCGGGGGCGGAGCGCGATGGCCGCAACGTCATCAACGCCGAGCGCACCAGCAAGGCGGACGCGCGGGCGGCCGGGGGCTGCCACCCTCGAATGGGTGGACGCTACGACGAGCGGTGAGGATCGCTCCCCAACGCGCCGAGGGGCCCGGCAGCCGCGTGTTCAGCGAAAAGGGAGATAAGCACGGCGTTCCCCAGGCGGCGGGTCAACCCTCGACGATCACCAAATACAACGGGGAGACGGACCCTCGTGTGCGGCTAAACGACTGCCGCCACAGGGCTGTCGGTGGGCGGGGCCACCAACGACGGGGCGGTGGTCAGCAGCTTTGCCCACGTTTACGGGCGACGCGGCCCGAACATGGCTCGAGCACTTGCCCGCCGGCCGGATCCTTGAGCGGGACGATCCTGGTCAACACTTTCGTCGGGCAACTTCCGGGGCACATACGTGCGCCCCGGGGAACTCACTGGGATGGGCGCTCACACGCCGAGAAGCCGGGGGCGAGTCGGCGCGGGACTTCATACGGCGCTTCTCCAAGCGTTGCACGGAGAGCTCCCCGGCGTGGCACAATCCGAGATCGTGCACGCGTTCCTCGAGGAGCACCACGTGCGGGGACCTTGTGCGCCGGTGGACGCTGCCCGCCCGCGGACTCGAACGGGCATTTCGACATTGCCACCAGCTTCGCCTCGGGAGGGGAGGCGGTGGGGGCAATTTTCGATGGCAAGAAGGGCAAGCGCTCCGAGGGACACGCCGCGGAGGGCCGGCGGGTCCAAGGAGGCGCGCCGCAGCGACAAGCGGGGCAAGAAGGGGAAGAAGCCGGCCGCGGCGCGCGCGAGGCAAGGGCGCAACGGGCGACGCGCCGGGGCCCTCGCCTGACCCGGGCCGACGGGGCCCTCGGCCAGAAGCTCCTCGAGGCCGGGGGTGTTCGATGACATGATGAAGAAGCCATGCCCCCTACCACAAGACCCCCGTGAATCACACTCTTCGAAGCGATGCGATATGCTCGAAGTTCTCGGCCGTGCCGCCGCGAAGGAGGCGAGAGGCCAAGAAGGATGGGGCGACGGCGACGCGGTGGCTTCCTCTTGTCGAAAATGTGTTCCTCATTTTTGGGGGACCCACCGTTGACATGTCAACCCGGCGGCGCAAGAAGGAGGCGGCACGAAGTCCTCGCCCGCCGGAGAGAGGGCACCTCTAGGCCTTTCTCAGCGAGTCGAAGGATGCCATCACCTTTAGCGGGACGATCACCCAAACCGCTCCCGGAGCCGGGCCGGTACCCCCTAGTGGTCGATCCCATCATTGGGAACGCTAGGTTTTCGAAGGTCCTATTGTGGACGGGAGGCGTGGGCCTCAATATCCTCTTCGCGCATACATTGCGCCTATTGGGGGTTAAGGGCTGGACCAGCGCGGCCCGGCCACAAAACCGTTTCCACGGCATCGCGCACGGAAACGGGTTCAACCCCTCGGGCGGATCGATTTTTCGTCGGATCGGGACCCCAAGAATTTCCGCAAGGAAACCCTCACATTCGAAGTGGTGGGATTCAAGGGGCCTACCACGCCATCCTCGGCGACCATGCTATGCCAAGTTCATGGCCGGTTCCCAACTACCCGTACACGAAGACGAAGATCTCGGGTCCAAACGGCGTCATCACCGTCGGGTCGTCGATCGAGCATGCATTCGGCTTGCGATGTCGAGTGCGTGGAGCATGCGGGGGCGCTAGCAGAAGGATGAAGCGGCCGTAAAACACACTGGAGAAGATGGTCACGCGGCGACCTCGGCTCCGCCACCAAGCACGCCGGCACGTTCGAGGCCGGCAGAGCAAACCCAAGGGGTCCCCCTCGAGCCGTCGGCCCCCGAGGGCAGCCAGGGCTTTGAGGGTCGGCTCGACCCTCGATCCTAAATAGGAAGCGGTCCTTTCGTCGACTTCCTCCGCGCCAACGCCGACGTTTTTGCGTGGAGCCCCTCGGACATGCCGGGCATCCGCGAGGGAAGTCGCCGAAGCACTCCCTTGATATCTTTGCCCTAATGCCGTATTTGTTCGGCGGCGGGGACGCGCGCGCCGGGGCCGAACGGCGTCGGAGAGCGTCTCAGTGGAGGTGCGGAAGCTCCTCGGGGCCGGATTCATCAAGAGAGTGTTCCACCCCGACATGGTTGGCTAATCCTGTGCTTGTAAAAAAGAAAAATGGGAAGTGGAGGATGTGCATTGACTACACCGAGTCTCAATAAAGCGTGTCCAAAAGTCCCTTTTTCCTTTACCACGCATAGATCAGTTGTCGATTCCTTTGTTGGGTGTGAACTACTACTGTTTCCTTGATGCCCTGTCGGGATATCATCAAATAAAAATGAAGGAGTCCGACCAGCTCGCGACTTCGTTCATCACACACGTTCGGGACGTTTTGTTACGTCACGATGCCTTTTGGCCTCGAAACGCGGGCGCAACATATCGTATTTGCATGCGGCACGTTTTTGGGGACCATATCGGGCGAACGGTCGAGGCTTACGTAGACGACATCGTCGTCAAAACCGAAGAGGCGGACGAGACGGTCAGCGATCTTGGCATCGCATTCGGTTACTCGCGGGCCAACGGGGTCAAGCTGGTGCGAAAAATGTGTCTTTGGAGTGCCGCGGGGCATGCTCCTAGGATACATCGTCTCCCCGGCGGGGATGGGGGCCAATCTGAAAAGGTACTTCGGCCCTCGAGCGAATGGGTCCAGGTCGGGACCTCAAGGGTGCGAGAAGGTGGCGGGGTGCCTTGCCGCCACGAGCCGCTTCATCTCGAGGGCTCGGTGAAGGGCACCGCCCTCTGCGGGGCCCCGCTCAAGAAGCACGAGCGCTTCTCTTGGACCACGAGGCCCGGGGAAGCGCTCGACAAGCAAAAGCATCTCCGCGCACGCCCCAATCCTTACGCCGCCACGAGACGGCGAACCCCTCCAACTCTACGTGGCCGCAACCACCCGAGGTGGTCGGCGCCGTGATCGTCGTGGAGCGCACGGAGGAAGGGCATGCCTGCTGTGCGAGAGGCCGATCTATTACATCGGCCGAAGTCACATCGGACACAAGGCAGCGCTACCCTCGGAGTCCGGAAAATTTGTTGTACGCGGTAGTCCTCGCGCGGCGCAAGCTCCGCCACTACTTCGAGCCCACCCGATTCACGGTGGTCTCTTCCTTCCCGCTAGGAGAGATCATTCGCAACCCGTTACGGCGGGCGAGCTGCCAAGTGGTCTAGTGGAGTTGATGGGCGAAACGCTGCTTTATGCTCGCGCAAGGCCATCAAATCGCAAATCTTAGCAGACTTCGTCGGCGGGTGGACGGACACACGAGTGCCAGCCCCCCCCGAATTCAGCGAGTCCTTTGGACTACGTTCTTCGACGGCTCGGTGATGAAGACGGGGAGCGGGCGCGGGCTTTGCTCTTCGTGTCACCCCTCGGGGAGCACATGCGCTGCGCGGTGCGCCCTCACTTCCCGCGTCCAACAATATGGCGGAATACGAGGCCCTCCTCTGGCGGCCTCAAAATCGCCAACGAGTTGGGCATCGAGCGCCTCGACGTGCGAGGGGATTCGCGGCTCGTGATCGACCAAGTCATGAAGAACGCGGTACGCACGGCCGACGAAGATGGAGGCCTACGCAAGGCCGTGCGGGCCCTCGAAGACGGATTCTGCGGCATCGAGCTCAGTCATGTACCAGCCGGGGTACAACGAGGAGAGCAGATGAACTCGCCAAGATCGCGTCGGGCGGATCACGCGTTCCCGAGAGAACGTTTTCGCGCGCGACATCGCGCGACCATCGGTCGCCTTCGAGCCTACCCCTCGAGCGACGGCGCGGACCCTCGGGGGCTCCCTCGAATCCGGCGGGTGCGGAACCCATGGAAGAGGACCCCTCGAACGAGGCGTCCGTGCTCTCCCTTCTCGAGGGGTACGGCTCCCACGAGGTTTGTCGCGATGGACATCGAGCGGCTCCGCCCGAGCGGAGTGGGGCGGGAGAAGTACATCTCGCACAGATTGGTCAAAGGGCGCTCCCGCCCGGGCCAGGGCCGCGGCCGGGGGCGCATCGCCGGAGATGGCCAAGTCGTTCACCCTCGTCGACGAGCGAGGGGCGCCTGGCGCGCCGCGGAGGGCATCCTCCGGCGGTGTATACCCATTCCGAGGGGGCGCGAGCTCCTACGGGACATCCACGCGGGGATACGTGGCCACCACGCCGCGGCGCGCACCCTCGTCGGCAACGCGCGTTCCGCCAAGGCTTCTGACCCCGGCCTACCGCGGTCGCGATTGCGACGAAATCGTGCGCACTTGCGAAGGGTGCCGGTTCTACGCCCCGCCAAAACCAACATGAAAGCTCACCGCTACGCAAACAATCCCCGTGACATGGCCGTTCGCCGTGTGGGGGTTGGACATCGTCGGGCCCCTGGCGGAAGAGGCGCCGGGGGCTTCACCCTATTTTCGGTTGCAATTGACAAGTTCTCCAGAAGTGGGTGGGGGTGCGCCCCATTACGAATTTGAGGGCTGAGCGGGCGGTCACGTTCTTCACGAACATCGTCTACCGCTTTAGAGTGCCAAACTCCATCATCACGAACAACGGGTCCCGAGTTCACGGGCGGGAAATTCTTGGAGTTCGATGACAAGTTCCACATCAAAGCGTGGATTGGGCAGGCGTAGCACACCACGAGACCAACGGCCAAGTAGAACGCGCCAACGGCATGATCCTACGGAGCCTCAAGCCCGGGGTACCAGCCGACCAGCTCAACAAATACGGCCGGAAATGGCTCAGAGAACTACCGAAAGCGGTCGTGTGGAGCCTAAGGACTACCCCAAGCGAGCCACGGGTTCAGCCCGTTTTTCCTAGTCCATGGCGCGGAAGGGCCATCCTCCCCACGGATACGGAATACGGGTCGCCCAAGGTTCGAGGCTACAACGAGGACGCTAACCCGGCGAAGCCGCGAGGACTCCGCTGGATCGGCTAGACGAAGTACGCCTCGTGGCGTTGATGCACTACGCAAGATACCAACGGTCCTACGGCGCTACCAAGCACGCAAGATACGTCGCGGGGATTTCGGCGAGGGGGACACGGTCCTAAGGCTACGCCAAGACAATCGAGGGCGCCACAAGCTATCGCCCCCATGGGAGGGACCCTACGTCGTGGTGAAGGTGCTCAAACCGGGCACGTACAAAGGGCGGCCAACGAGGACGGCGAAGAACTCACCAACGCTTGGAACATCCAACGGCCCTACGTCGCTTCTACCCCTTAGCTAGGATTTCCAAGTATTTTTGCATTTGTACAAACGCACGGCCAACACGGTTGGTGTCACACAATGTAAATACTCCAAGTATAACGAAAAGGGCAACTCGGCTTTCCCCCAAACCCAAATTCCCCTCGGGGGACTACGTGGGGGGGCACCCCCCCCAAATGGTCCCATTTTTTTTCGCAAAAAAACGTAATAACACGCGCTAATTTCGTTTCCTACTTCAACCACGAGCCACGATTCGAAAAGGGCGTAGACGGCACGGTGGAAGGAGGGCGCGAGCCGAGAGAGACGACCTACGCCGCGTGGCTATGGCCCGTTTCTCTCGCCTCCAACCCGGCGGGCCGCGAAAGGCGGACTCCCCTAACGCCAGAATCTACTCGGAGGGAAGAAGAAGAAGCAAAAAAGCGCCATAAAGCGATTTCATTTACAAACCGGCCATGTTCATGAAATTACTTGTCTATTTACGAGAGGCCACGAGGCCGAGTTACGATACATGTAAACGAAAACGGGCCTAGCGCCCGGGAGGCTTTCGGGCGGGCGGAGCGCGGCGTCGGCGTGAGCGTACGGGAAGAGGGGTTCTTCGAAGGCCTCGGCGAGCGACTCGGCGGCGTCGGCGGCAAGCGCGTCCGCACGCTCCATGGCCACCTCGTCCTCGACGCCCTCGGGCACGATGTGGCCTTCCGCTGCCGCCTCGAGGTTGACCTCGTAGTGGGATCGCACCACTCAGGGGCCTTGCACGCCCGGGAACCGCGCCGGCCGCATCCGCCCCGTGCCGTGGCCGCCAAGGGCGCGTAGGCGGCTGACGGCGAGCGCCGGCACGGACATCGCCTTCCTCGACGACGTGACGGGTCTCGAGGGCCGCGTCCCGCGGCTCACCACGGCTCCCGCTCGAGAGGAGTTGTAGGAGGCACAGGGGCCTCGGCCGCCCGGCCCGGCGTGTCCCGAGGGCGGTGCGCAGGCTTTGGAAGAGCTGAGACGACGGGAAATCAAAAAAGGGAAACGAACCCTCTAAAGCAAAAACTAACGAGCGGGATCAGACAATAGCTTACCTTCGATTTGTCTCCTCCCCAGATCGAGGTCGTGGCGCACGGACTCAAGCGCCGCCTCGAGGCCCGGACGGTCTCGCCTTGCTCGACGAGGGCCATCTCTTGGGCGGCGTTAACGTCTTTGAGCGTGAACGCCTCATCCTCGGCCTCGGAAGAATGCGGCGCCTCCCGCCTCCTCCGGGCCGACTTCTCCGCCGCCTCGCGAGTAGCGCGCTCCCGCTCCGGCGCCGTCCCCGGCGTTGCCAAGGCGCCTTTGCTCTGCTCCGCCGGAGAGCCGCCCTCGCCCTCTGGGCGGCGATGCGCTCTCCGGTTCGGCGTCGCCCCCAGGGCCGGCGACGAGAGCCGCAGGCCTTGAGGTCGAGGGCGGCCTTCGGGTCATCGGCCTCCTTGCGCGCCGTGGCTCCGGCCCCGCGCGCCCGCTCCTCGCCATCGGCGCTGCCGCGCCTGCGCTCCCTCGAGCGACGCGGCGGAGCCTCCCCGGCCGGCGCGAGCGTGGCCACCTCCGCCTCCCCGGTGGCGGCCAACGTCCGCGTCTTCTCCCGGAGTCTCCGCGCGCGTCTCCCCGCCGCCTCGTCACGATCGACCAGGGCCGCGCGGATCCGCCCGAGGCTCGGGTCACGCGCCGCGTCGCCCGCCCGAGCTCTCGGGGAGCACGTCACACCACGCCAACGCCCGTGGACCGGCCACTGTCAGGCGTCCTATGGGCTTCCGCAAGCGCGTCGAAAGCGAGCGCATCGCTCCCGGTAGCGGGCGGGCCTCGCCGCGTTCACCTCCTCGGTCGAGCGCTTGTTTGTACTTCTCGGGGGGCGCGCGCTCAGTTTCTCCCTGGAATCCACGCATCGAGCCTCCTCCGCGCCAAGTCTTGAATACGGCGCGCGAAAGCGAAAAGAGAAAGAAGAAGAGCAACGCGTGGCTCACCCGGAAGACGATCCAGGCCGGCCGCCGTGGACGCCGGCCAGCCGCCTCGTTCAACGCGCGACGGTTGAGCGTGGCGCCGTGGCTCAGGGGCTCGCCCCGAAGCCTCGCTCCCGCCTCGGGCGCGCGAACGCCGGGGGGATCCTCCACCCGCCCCCCCACCCTCGCCGGGCGGGGGCGGCCGAAGCACGGGAGGACGAGGCCTCGCGTCGTGCCCTCGGCCCCCACTACCGCGCCCGACCCTCGTGCCGCCTCCCGAGGGCCCTCCCCCTCGGGGCTCGGAGAGAGTTCGTGCCGCCCGGTCGACCGGGTTCCACCTGTGCGGCGAGGAGTCATCCGGGAGCTCCACCACCTCCGCCCGGGGGACCGGCCGCCGGCGAGCCGCCCTCGCTCCGCCCGCCGGCGCCTCCACCGCGCTCCGTCGCCGCGCCCGTGGGGGCGCCGTTGCCGCCACCTCCGCCCGCGCGCCACGTCCGCGCGCTCCCGCAGTTGCGCCCGCTTCCGCCCTCCGCAGCAGCCGCCGCGGTCGCGGCGCACTCTCCGCCGTAGCTTCTCGGCCGCGGCCCGCGCCTCCATGGCGACCGGCTGCCGCCCGCCCCCGCCGACCGAGGGGGCCGCGCGCTGGCTACGGTTGATCCACCGGGCCGGCCTCAAGCCCCGCCGGCCCTTGCGCGCTCGTGCTCCGCCGCCGCGCCCTCGTCTCTCGGGCGCGACCCGGTCGACGAACGCCGCCGGTGGGGGATCGACGCATCCGTCCTCGCACCTTGGCTCGGCAAGAGGAGGGACGGCGGGCACCGCCCCGCTTTCGAAAACGCGAACGGAGTATCAGGAGCGTCGGAAAATAACCAAACAAATTAAGGCCAAGCAAAGGAAGAGCAAGAGCCCCTACCTCGCGCAGGAAAAGGCCCGTTTCCTTTCTTTTCCTCGAGGCTCCGACGAGGCCGCGCAGGCCGCGGCTTCGCCACGCGCGCTCGACGGCCGCCGCACGCGCGCACGCCCCACCTCACGCGCAGGCACGTTCTCGACGCCCGCCACCGCGCGCGGAGGCACGCTAGCCTCGCGCGCCGGCGCGCCCACCGACGCACCCCTCGACGAGGACGCCGCGCGCGCGTCGACGCGCTTTCCCGCCACGCGCGGCACGCTTGACGCGCGCGTTTTGCACGTCCGCCGCGCGCGCCTCCGTGGCGCGCGCCGGGGCACTCCGCCGCGCGAGCCGCCACCTACGATGATTGCCCGACGACGGCGCGGCGCGCGCCCGCCCCCAGTAACCCACCCCCCGACGCCGCGAGATCCGCCGACGCCCGGGGGCGCTGGCCGGCGACCGTTCGAGGGGCCCTCCCCTCGGGGACTCTTCCTCCCTCGTCCCGATCCGAGGACGAGGGAACTCGATGTCGGGGGAGGAGAGCCCCGCCCTCCCGCCGTAGCACCTCTACGGACCGTGCGTCGCGACGCGCTTGGCGCCGCCTAGCGTGCGCCCGCAAGCTCGCCGCCCGCTCCCACGCCCCGCTGCGCCGCCCGGCCGAGCGCACCCGGAGCCCGGGTGGGCGAACCGACTGGGCTGCATTGAACCGCACCGCCCGCGCACGAGAGCACCGGCGCGCACATCGGAAACGGAATCAAGAACAAGGAGGCCCCCTAAAACAGAAAACCACACTCACCAACGGCCCGTGGGGAGCATCTCGAGGTCCCACCGTGGTCCGACCCGCGTGCGCCGCGTTCCGGTGTCGACGGCGCTCCGCGCCCGGTGAGCGCGTACGGTCGCTCCAGCGGCTGCCGGAGCATCCTCTACACCGCGGGTCGACGGGTTGGCCGCCTCCGCCATCTCGAAGATGCAGAGCGCCTCTGCAGGACCCGCACGATTCGCTCTAAGAGATGGAGGAAGGCGAGAACGCCCATCGCGTCGAGCCCTTCCTCGCCACCGCCGGCAAGGCGGCCGAGGATTGGGAGTCCCCGCGCGCCCCGTGGTTGGCCGTAGGCAACCCGTAGCCCCGGCTAGGGCCCCGCCTTCTTCTCGAACACCCGCCCTGGCAGAGGAGGTCGTTCCCCAAGGCCATGCCAGGAACCATCCCTCGCTCCCGCACGGCGTTGTTCGTCGCTCTCGCTCGCGTGCGGTGGGATGCAGAGCCTCTGGAGCCGCCCCGGCGGCCAGCGACATCCCGCCGGCGCGCACCGCGCCGACGGGTCCCCCGCTCCGTCGTAGGCCGCGTGATGAGCCCGCGCGAAGAGGTGTACCCGCAGCTCCCGCCGGATCGGGGATCCCCGTGGCTTTTCTTCGCACGCCCACGAATGTAGCCGCTCTCGCGAGATAGCGTCGGGGGCGAAGTTGTGCGGGGCCCACCCCCGTAGTGGAAGCACAACGCCCTCATAAATGTGCTCGCCGGCGCGTTGAAGCCGCGTCAGAAGTCGCGGAGGAAGCTCACCACGTATCCCTCCGCCATGATTGGGCTCTCGAGGTGCGACGATGGCGCATTTATCCACTCCGCCGGCGCCCATCTTCGTTGGCCGAGAGCACGGCCGGCGCGCCCCGCCCTCGCCCAGGCGAGCCGGGTCACCGTCGACTTCTCCCGTGCGCCCCGCCCAAGACCCCGACGGAGCCGAGGCGCGCCAAGGCGGGGGACGAACGAGCGCGCGAGGACAAGGAAGCGAGAAGAAAGCTCTACAGCCGAAACCGCGTGGCGAGAGCGAACGAAGACGAAGCGACTTCCGAGGATTGAAATGGTGAGGAGCCAAGGTAAAAAACCGCCACCTACTCCTCCCCGCAACATAGCAACTTGGCGAGTTCTCCGGGAGCGCGCGCCCCCGCCAACAAGAATCGCAGGAATCTTTCCATCGCGTCGACGGCGGCCCCACGCGCCCAGCCGACACTAACCCCGCAGCGGTCAGGAAAACACACGGCGAGACCGGCGGCGACCGAGGCGAAACCGAAGCCACATCCGCCGCCACGTCGCCCACTACGCGCGCGCGCCGCGCGCCGCCAAAAAGGCGCGCCCGCGCGCAAAACCCGCGGCCACGCCCCGCAGGCACCAAATGCCCGGCCCTTCGCCAAGCAAGGAGAGCCTCGAGCGAGGCGAATCTTCGCCCGAGACAAAGGTGACCCTCGCGGATACCGTGAGAAGGTCGCCGGGACCTCGCCGTGTAGAGTAGGCAACCGCGGGCACCCATGCCACGCGAAGCCCTCGAGCGCATGACCCTCAACTCGAAACAAGGCGACCTCGATGGGGATATCGCCGTGAGAAGGTCGCCCGGACCTCGCTCGATGTATGCACCACCGCGGCACCCATGCCACGCGAAGCTCCCCGAGAGCGCATGGACCTCAACTCGAAACAAGGCGACCCCTCGATGGGATATCGCCGTGAGAAGGTCGCCCCTAGACCCGCTCGATGTAGAGCGTACTCACCGCCGGCACCCATGCCACGTAGGACCCTCGAGCGGCATGACCCCCAACTCGAGACGATGTCAACCCTCCGAAAGAAGGCACGCGCGTAAGAGGATCGCCTGTGTCACGCTTGGAATAGAGCGACACCGAAAGCACTTGCGTCGCGCCACGCCGCCAACAAGCACCGGTGGCCGGCACGCCTGCACCCCCCGACGGCCGCGAACACGAAAAGACGAGTCGTCCATGCACGCCCCGCACGCCCCATCGATCGTGGTTCGAAGCGCCGACCTCGACGGTCTCGAACGAAGCGCCCTGCATCTCGCAGTTAGGGACGACGAGGGCACGCGCATTCGGAGCGTTCCTCGAGCCCGTCGGCCGAGGGTGCCCCACATGTCGTGTTCGAGAGCCAACAGGGCGGGCCAATGGGGATCCCACCGAGGGAGAGCTTCCGCGCCTCATTCCTAGCGACCCGGGGACCGAGCCCCACCTTAGCAAACCCACGCAAGCGCTTCCATGGACGTGTCTCCGACCACGCAGACTCACCCTTATCGAACGGGGCATGGACGTCCACTTGAACTACCCGCTAGCAGCTCAAAGAGGAATCCGCGATTCGGCGACCCGCTCGATGGGAGTCGTGGAAACCCCACCTCCCGACCCGCGAGGACGGCGCGAGGGCGCGATAAAACAAGTCGTCGCCCGACCCGATCGCCTCGAACGGTGCCAAGGCTCGGGGCTTGACGCACGCGCTACACCTCCTTGGAATTGCACCCGCCCGAGACAAAGGACAGGGGAGCGTGCCACCCCGATGCCGCCGAAACACCGCCGATGCCGCGTTGGCATATGTGCCACGCCTTTCCGACCGAATTGTCGTGCTAACCCCCCGCAGAGAACCCACACCCCCCGTGGCTCTCTGGCTAGGGACCCGCCGGCCCCCTGCGCGGGCGCGCCCCCCGAAAGCGTTCGCAAACAAGGAGGGAAGAACGTCCTATCTTAAGAGTTCCGGGTCCGCGGAGCCTCAAAGGGCAAACCCGCGTATGCTCGGGGCTACCGTCTCTGGGACCGCCCCGTGGGTCCCGACAAACAAGAGGGGAACCTCAAACTTAAATTCCCCGCATCAATATAAGTCGAGCCTAACCATGCAGAAAACTAACCCCCGCAGACACCTACCACGCAGCTCAGACTTCTGAGGCCCACCAAGGCGGCCCGCCTAGGAAAACTCCTCGAGTTGTGCTCCGCCGCCCGAGGGCATGCTCCTCCTCGAACGGGCTCCGCCCCGTTCGAGGGGCAACTCCCTCCCCGAACAAAAAACCCGCCCGCCGCTCGAGGGACGACCCTTCTCGAGCGGCCCCGCCCGCCGAGGGCGCGCTCCCCCTCGAGCGAGTCCCGCCTCGCTCGAGGGTCCGCCCTCCGCCGCCGGTGGCCCGCCACGATCACGGGCGCCCGCACGCGTGCGCCGGCCCCGTACTTGGGCATTTAACGCCCCGACGCCGGCGCGGGACCCGCGCCATCATGCGCCCGGCTCACGCCCCCGTGCCGCCGCACCAACTCCCCGTGGAAGGAGCCCATCCCCGCCACCGTGGGATGGACCGTGCGGTACGGCCGTGCCGGGCCTCCCGTGACACCGTGCGCACGCCGCCGCACGACTAACGCGCCCGACCCCTCGAAAGGGGGCTGTGCGCACCCTCGATTCCACTTTCCCCGTGACCTTGGTGTTAGGTGAGGGGCGCTAGGCCTAGTGGGTGGCCATCCCGCCGCCGAAACGCTGCCGCCGCCGTACCCACGCGCAAGGCGGGCGACGTCCGACTTAACGAAGCGCACGCCCCTGCCACTGCAGCAACCACCCGCCACCGCAAAGCTCATTGGGAAGGAACGCCGTTCGCCCGCTCCCCGTGCCCCGCACGACATCACCAAGAACCTCCTCGAAGCCTATCGTAGAACGCCGCCACCATCTCGCCGCCTCCTACCCTCGAACCGCCATCGATTCGGTACGCAGCAGGCCATCATAGCTCCTGGACATCGCGCGTGGATCATCCTGGGACGATCGCCCGCTCTACGCCTGTAAAGACGACATGCTCCCACACGTATGTTAGGTAGCGCAAGCGTGCATGCAATACTCGCCGCCGGGGCGCCTATGGGGGTGCGAGAGTGCGAGCCCCCGTGCCCGCGAGGGTGACGCAGTTCGCACGAAGTCGGGAGGAACACAAACAAGAATCGCGCACCTCACTCTCTCTTATTCTCCCACAACGTCTCCACCCACTCACCAGGGACTTGGAAGCCACGCTTCCTCTCCCGCCTTGCTTGTATTTGCCCCACTACAAGCACCCCCGTGCCGAGCAATATAGTGCCACGAGCACGCCACCGTCGGACGTACGCGCCCCCTCGGCCGGAACCAGGATAATCCTTGTGTCATTTGTTGCTTGGCATCGACCATAGAGGGACAAACTTAGGCGCTATCTGCCGGTTGGTGCCGGGACCATATTCCGCACCGGACGGGCGCCAAGGTAAAAAACCGCCGTTTCCCCACTCCCTCGGATTTATAAGCCGACGGGGCGAGCTCTCGCGAGCGGGGCGCCCGGCTCGCATTAGCGCGCGGGGAATCTTCCCTTCACGCCGACGGGACGGGCCCCACCACGGCCGCGCGGCGGCCACATCACTCGCGGGCGAGCCATCATCACGGCCGGGACGCGCAGGGCCGAGGCGAAGCCGTCACGTCCACCGCCACGCCGCCCACCACGCGCGGCCGCGGGGAGCCGCGCCGCGCCCCCAAAAGGCGCGCCGCGCGCCGCAAAGCCGCGGCCTCGGCCGCCGAGGCATTAAATGATCGGGTCCCTTGCCAAGCAAGCAAAACCCTCGAGCGAGACGAGCCCCTGGCTCGAGACAAGGGCAACCCTCGATGGGATATCGACGTGAGAAGGTACCCGGGACCTGCTTGATGTAAACGGCGCACGCGGGTACCCATGCCACGCAAAACCTCGAGCGAGACGACCGCTCGGCTCGAGACAAGGGCAACCCTCGATGGGATATCGACGTGAGAAGGTACCCGGCCCCGCTTGATGTGAGCTGCGCGCCGCGGGGTACCCATGCCACGCAAAACCTCGAGTGGCACGAACCCTCGGCTCAAAACGAAAACGGCCCTCGATGGGACATCGACGTGAGAAGGTACCCGGCCCCTGTTGACGCGGGCGGCGCCGCGGTACACCATGCCACGCAAAACCCTCGAGCGGCACGAACCCCCGCTCAAAACGAAAACAGCCCTCGATGGGATATCGACGTGAGAAGGTACCGGGACCCCGCTTGATGTAAGCGGTGCGCCGCGGCACCCATGCCACGCAAAACCCTCGAGCGGCACGAACCCCCGCTCAAAACGAAAACGGCCCTCGATGGGATATCGACGTGAGAAGGTACCCGGGACCTGCTTGATGTAAAGCAGGCGCCGCGGGTACCCATGCCACGCAAAACCCTCGAGCGGCACGAACCCTCGGCTCAAAACGAAAACAGCCCCCGATGGGATATCGACGTGAGAAGGTACCCGGGACCTGCTTGATGTAAAGCAGGCACCGCGGGTACACATGCCATGTAAAACCCTCGGGCAGCACGAGCCCCCGGCTCGAAACTAAATCAACCCTCTAAAAAGGGCACGCGCGTGAGAGAGGATCGCCTGGGACCTCGCTGAAGTAGCTGTGCACCGCAAGCACCCATGCCGCGCCGTACTACCAACCGCCACTCTCGAGGGCCGGCTCGCCCGCACCTCGACGCGCCGCAAAACGTGAAAAGACGGGGCCGCCCGTGCGCCACCCCCGCACGGCCCTACCGATCGAGGTTCGAAGCCCGACCCTCGACGGCTCCGAACGTGCGCCACAGATCGTAGAGTTAGGGACAACGAGGGCACGCGCATTCGAGCCGTTCCTCGAGCCCGTCGGCTCGAGGGTGCCCCACATGTCGTGTTCGAGCCGCCGAGGGCAGCCAGCCTGGCCGGGGATCCCACCGAGGGAGAGCTTCCGCGCCCTGGCCCCTAGCAAACCGGGACCGAGCCCCACCTAGCAAACCCACGCAAGCGCTTCCATGGACGTGTCTCCGACCGCGGGCACCTACCCTTATCGAACGGGGCATGGACGTCCACTTGAACCACCCGCTAGCGGCCTCGACGAGGAATCCGCAATCCGCGACCCGCTCGATGGGGGTTGCGGAGCCTCACCTTCCGTCCCACGCGAGGGACCCGCGAGGGCGCGCAAAACAAGTCGCCAAGCTCTACCCGATCGCCTCGAACGGGCCAAGGCTCGGGGGCTTGGCGCACGGCTACACCTCCTTGAAATTGCACCCGCCGGGAGACAGTTGTCAGCGGTGGCGTGCACCCCCGAAGCCGGCTGAAATACCGCCGATGCCGCTGGCATATGTGCCACGTCTCTCGACCAAAATTCTCGCGGCTAACCCCTCGGCAGAGTATCCACACTCCCGCAGGCTTCGGGGGTTGGACCCGCGAGCCCGCCGACGCGGCCCCACCTGAAAGCGCTTCGCGAACAAGGAGGGAAGAACGTCCTATCGGCGAGGTTCCTAGCATCCGCGGGAGCCTCAATGGCAAACCCACAGATGCTCTGGGGCTACCGTCGGGGATCGACCTCTAGGGGTCCCCTTAAACAATGGGGGAAAACCCACTTAAAACCCTGAACGAAACCCAAAAACATTAAGCCTAACCATGCAGTGCCTAACCATGCAGACACGGCCCACAGTGGACTCCGACGGCCCATCGAGGCGGCCCACATAAGGATCCCCTCGAACGGACTCCGCCCTCGTTCGAGGCCGCACAATCCCTTCGGCGGCATCGCCCGCCGAGGGGCAAGCACTTCCCTCGAGCGTGGTTCCGCCTCGCTCGAGGGTACGGCCGCCGCCCGGCCGGGTCCGCCACGCCGAGGGTACCCCTCACGCGTGCGCCGGCCCCGCACACGGGCATTTAACCCCCGACGCCGCAGGACCCGCGCCATCATGCGCCCGGGCTCGCACCCCGTGCCGCCGCACCAACTCCCCGAGGAGGAGCCCATCCCCGCCACCGTGGGAGGGCATCGTGCGCGGCGGCCGGCGGTCGCCCCGTGACACCGCGCGCACGCCCCGGCACGGCTAACGCGCCCAGCCCTCGAAAGGGGGCCGCACACCCTCGATGTACTTTCTTGTGACT
This sequence comes from Cenchrus americanus, assembly GCA_947561735.1. Lineage (NCBI taxonomy): Eukaryota > Viridiplantae > Streptophyta > Magnoliopsida > Poales > Poaceae > Cenchrus > Cenchrus americanus. The sequence continues at coordinate 82,123,872 of OX387239.1, read as the reverse complement.
CTGCACAGGTTAGGTGGAGGCGCTAGGCCTGGTGGACCGGCCATCCCCGCCACCGTAACGGCGTGGCCGCCGTACCCGCGCGTGCGCGCACGCGCGGGCCCCGTAGCAACGACTCCGACCCGTGAAGCGCGTCGGGAAGGAACGCCGTTCGCCAACTCCTCGTGCGCCGCACGGCTCCCGCGTCGCACCCCCTCGAGCCTATCGAGGAGGACATCACCGCCATCCGCCGCTTCCCGACCCTCGAATCGCCACCTGCTCGGCACAAGTCGATGCCATGATGACCCGAGATCGCCGCAAGGATCGGCCGGACGGCCGCCCACTCTACAACGCATAGCACGTCGTGCTTCTCCACGTAGCTAAATAGCGCGGCATGCATGTAGTTCGCCTCCCCCTTGAACTATAAAAGGGGGACGAACCCCCCGCCCACTGCAGTGGGACAACGTGACGTCGACACTGTACTCATCCCGACACCGTGCACTCACTCTCTTATTCTCCCACAACATCTTCACCCACTCTACTAGGGACTTGGAAGCCACGCTTCCTCTCCCGCCTCGCTTGTAGCAGCCCCCACTACAGCCCACCCCCGTGCCGAGCAATATAGTGCCGTGAGCACACCCCTCGCTCGACGTACGGCCCCCCGGCCGAATCCGAGGATAAAACCTTGTGTCACTTGTTGCTTAGCATCGACCATTGAGGGATAGACCTCGGCGCTATCTACTGGTTAGTGTCGGGACCATATTCCGCACCGACACCCAATGCGATGATGGAGGTCTACGCCGCGTCGAAGAAGCTCGCCACGAGCGAACTCGACATCCCAGAGAAGTCTGACAGCACCAACAAGCCTCGCCGCCCACCCGAGGAGGTACTCGTCGGCACCTGGCCGACCTTGGAACAGGCGACCCCAAGCAAGACCACCACCATCGGGGCCGGCCTCGACCCCAAATAGGAAGACGCGCTCATCGGTCTCTTCGGGCTAACCGCGACATCTTCGCGTGGAAGCCGCGGACATGCCGGGAGTGCCCGGTGGAGCCGATTGAGCACCGCCTCAACGTCGATCCAAAGGCCACCCCCAAGCGACAACACCTCCGACGTTTTGCCGACGACGTACGGGACGCCATCAAGAAGGAGCTCGCCAAGCTACTCGCACGTCGGCTTCATCCGAGAAGTCTTCCATCCCGAGTGGCTCGCCAACCCCGTCCTCGTCCGCAAGAAGAACTCGAACGAGTGGAGGATGTGCGTCGACTCACACCGACCTCAACAAGCACTGCCCCCAAGGACCCCTTCGGTTGCCGCGGATTGATCAAGTCACCGACTCCACCGGCGGGCCGCGACTCGCTCTCGCTTCCTCGATCGCTACTCCGGTACCACCAGCATCGCAATCAAGGTGGAAGACCAGGAGAAGACCGCGTTCATCACCCCGTTTGGCGCGTACTGCTACACGACCATGTCATTCGGGTTGAAGAACGCCGGCGCTACCTACCAACGGGCCATCCCGAGCTCGCTTCAAGCGGCAACTCAACAAGAACGTCGAGGCCTACGTGGATGACGTGGTTGTCAAAACCAGGGACTCCAGCACCCTCATCGACGACCTTGAACAGACCTTCGCATCGCTACGCGAGTACCGTGCCGAAGCTCAACCCGAACAAGTGCTCTTCGGCGTCCCTTCGGTAAACTACTCGGCTTCATCATCGGCCCGGCCGCGGCAGTCGAAGCCAACCCCGTAGAAGATCTCCGCCATCACCGGCATGAAAGCTCCCACGAGCATCAAAGACGTCCGTGTCGACGGGGTGCATGGCGGCATTGAACAGCATTCATCTCGAGGCTAGAGAACGGGGTCTCCCCTTCTTCAAACTACTCAAGCATCATGAGAAGTTCGTGTGGACTCCGTAGAGGCGGACCAAGCCCTTGCCCGGCCTCAAGGACTTCCTGTCAAAACCTCCAATCCTCACGGCTCCTCACAAGGGCGAGCGGCGCCATCGCTCTACCTAGGCTGCGACTACTCACGTGGTCAGTATTGCCATCGTTGTCGAGCGGCAGGAAGACGGCCACGCCTGATCCTGGGCCCGGGGCCGCCCCGCCTACTTCGTCGCCGAGGCTTCTCATCGTAGTCCAAGGCTCGCTACTGCCCCGTGCGTAGCTCCCGTACGCTCTACTCATCACCTCGCGGAAGCTACGACACTACTTCCGTGATACTCTGTCTCCGTCGTCACCGACTACCCGCTCGGCGACATCCCGAGGAACAAAGACGCCACCGAAGAATCTCCAAGTGGGGCCGTGCCGAGCTCGGCGCCCTCACCATCGACTTCAAGCCACACACAGCCATCAAGCTCTGGGCACTAGTCGACTTCATGGCAGAGTGGCGGGAGAACCAGACTACCTACTCCCACCGTGCGACCGCAGCACCGGGTGATGTACTTTGATGGCTCACTCAACCTCGAGGGCGCGAGCGCATGGGTACTCCCCGATCTCTCCAACGGGCGAACAACTCAAGTACGTCCCGCATCTTCGGGAAGGTCCTCAAACAACGAAGCCGAGTACGAAGCTCTCCCACACGGCTCCGCCTCGCGGCTTCCCTTGGCATCAAGCGGCTACTAGTCTACGCGCGACTCCGGCGAAGCTGGTCATCAACCAAGTCAACAAGTCCCGGGACCGCAACAAGGAGAACATGGACGCCATCGCCTAGAAGTCCGCAAGCTCGAGAACAAATTCTACGGTCTCGAGTTCCATCACATCGTCCGCGACAACAACGTTGCAGCGGACGTCCTCTCGAAGCTCGGATCCACCCGCGCCCAAGTACCCGCGGGCATCTTCGTCCATGAGCTTCACGCGCCATCCATTCCGGAGCCGGCGCCACCAACCACTGTACCAGCTCATCCACCAGCTGGGCAGGAGGTCATGATGATCGACGTGGACTGGAGGCAACCCTTCATCGACTACCTCGCCGAGCGAAGGTCCCCTCCGACAAGAACGCAAGCTCGAACAACTCGTCCGCCGCGCCAAGTCTTACGTCCTCGTTCTGGGACAAGCTCTACAAGCGGGCGCATCTTCTCTGGAGTACTCATGAAGTGCGTCCCTCGTGATGAAGGCAAGGACATCTTGGAGGAGATCCACAAGGGCATCTCGCGGCAACCACGCGTCCTCACGCACGCCGGTCGCCAAGGCCTTCGGCGCGAGCCTTTCTATCGGCCCACAGCCTCGGGCGATGCCGAAGAACTCGTCGAAGGTGCCAAGGATGCCGCTCTTCGCCAAGCAAGAACACGTCCCAGCCCTACAAGCTAGTCACCATACCGCCAACCCGGCCCCTTTGCCCGCCGCGGGGCTCGACATGATTGGGCCACCGCCAACCGCGCCGCGAGGGATTCAACAGGGTACCGGTGGCTTTCGACAAGTTCACCAAGTGGATCGAGGTCAAGCCCTGGCCACATGCCCCAAGGCCGACAGAGTACTCGACTTCCCGGATGAACTCGTACACCGCCACGGGCTACCCCACCGCATCATCACGGACCGGGGTCCAACTTCAACAACCACCGCGCTCCGGGAGTACCGCGAGAACGACGGGATCGACGTCGGATACGTCCCGCTCTGCCCATCCACGGCCAACGGACAAGTCGAGCGCGCCAATGGGATGGTGCTCGACGCCCTCAAGAAGCGGCTACACGACGCTGCTAACTCCAAAGGGGGCAAATGGATCAAGGAACTACCCAACGCACTCTGGGGGCTGCGGACTCAACCATCCAAGCCAACGGGGGCAATCCCCCTACTTCCTGGTCTACGGCTCCGAAGCCATCCTCCCTGCCGACGTCATATGGAACTCGCCAGCAGTGGAGCACTACGACGAAGGCGTCTCAGAAGACAGCAGACGGGTTGATATCGACAGCCTCGAAGAAGCTCGCTGCGCCGCCCTCGTCCAATCAGCAAGGTACCTGGAGGGTATCCGACGCTACCATGATCGCAACGTCAAGGAACGCTCCTTCAACGTTGGAGATCTTGTCCTCCGCCGTATCCGGTAACACTGGAAGGACTCCACAAGCCTCGACTCCTTCCCGGGAAGGCCCCTTCACCGTGGCTAAGGTGACCGGGCCGGGCTCCTACCGCCTCCAAACACTTGGAAGGCGAAGACGTCAACAACTCGTGGAACGCCGACCAACTCGTCGATTCTACGCCTAGTCTACACGACTACTCCGGGTTCAAGTCTACACGACTACATCAACACCCCTTGCCGCAAGCGACCCTCCGGTCCCCGGCTCCGAGCCTCCGGACTACTCTCCTCCAGGGTCCGGCCCCGTGCGCTACCCACGGACCATGGGCCGCGACGAGCGTCAAGGACTCTAGCAAGCGGTCTACCAAGAGACCACACTCCAAGATCCAGACTCGCGCGGCTACCTACGGATCCGCGATCCAGCCTACACGGCTACCTACGGATCACTTGCTGCAAGCGGCTACCCGCTCCAGCGCTACTTAGCCGTAAGCGGCCTCCGGGTCCAGGCGACTACTTGTAACTACGGCCCTGGCCACCCAGGTGTACTTCTTCAGTAATAAAGCTTGATTGTTCATCAACTTGTTTACTGTTCTGCTCCCTACGACGGGACTACTAAAGCCGAGTACTACTACTCGCACCTACTCCACGATGGGCGCTCCGCACTCTGAGATCGCGGTTACGAGTACTCATTGCTGGAAAATTTCATTTCATTGATACATGAATAATCCATTACAAGTGTTTTTTGTACAACCATGGCTACTAGCTACCAATGCAGGGCTACTGGAGGTTCAGCTTTTCGGCTACTACGCTTCCGCCGATGGGAGCCATCCGCCTCGAAGCAGCTTCCGTGTGATCGCTCATCCCGAGCGGTATGGCCACCCACGCCGGCTACCACCTCCACCGGAGCCTTCGGGAAGTACGACTTCATGAAGGCTAGTACTTGCTTCGGGATCGACTTGGCCATATGCTTGACGTAGGCGGCCAGCCGGCTTGGTGCCTCACGAAGTCGATCCGCTAGAGGGGCGATCTTGGGGCCGCCCGGGTGCGGCACCAGAAGCCTCACGATCGGAAGAGCAAATCTCTCTTCAAGGTCCTTCGACTGGGCCCGAGCGCCTTGCAATCTTCATTCAACTTCCGCAAAGATTTGTAGCAGCTGACGAGATCTCCGTCGCGAGGCAATCCGCAGCTCTATGTGCTTCTCGCATTCGAAGGCGAGCTCCTTGTAGTCGAGCTCAAGTACCTGGCGGGCTTCTTGCTCCCGGTAGAAGAGGTTCTTCATGCTTACTTCCGAGGCCTTCAGCTGCTCCACCTGGCCTTCGAGTTCTGCAACATGGAAACACAACAACGGGTCAGAGGCTTGACGACTTCCAACAAGTACCCGACAAGTCAAGAGGACATACCTTTATTCTTGTTGCGGAGGCCTTTGTTCTTCCCGCACCGACTCTGTCGCCCTTTCGCCTGCAAGTCCATCACGTCGTTGTGGTACTTGGCGAAGGAGGCATCGAGTTTCGACGCATGGCGGCCGCGTGTTTCCGCGACTTCACGAGTCGCTCCTCCGTGGCCCTCGCCGGGAGCACCCGTGTCGCCGTAACCTTGCAACAGTTCGACTTCGCGGACCGCTCCGCGACGTCCTCGCGCAAGACAAGCTCAAGTCAAGAAGAAAGGTACTCAACGGCAAAAAAGGATTGACTACTCTAGGGAGGCTACGGCTACGTACCTTCATCCACCGTTCGGCTCGCCGCACGCTCCAGGCCGGGCCATCGGCCGCCGCCCGACGAGATCGTCGGCCGAAGTTCAATCCCGCCGCGGCTACCCGACGTAGCCTCCGGCCACCGCCTTGCGACCGATGGGCTCCGCGTCTTGGATCTCGTGGGAGTGGATAGCCACCTCCAGGCAACCCCCGCGACGTGGTGACCGCCTCCTCCCCGTGGGACGTCCCCGACGACTTCCCCACGGCTCGGGGCTCCTTCCCCGCGGCCTCTCGGGGCCTCTCGGTGTCAACTCTCGCATGGGCACCCCGCAGGGATGTCACCTCCTTCGCCGCCGCCAACGAACGACACGCGCATCGCTGCCTACGACTACTCGTCCCGGGAGTCCTACGCGCCTTCAAGAAGGGTACTCGCTCGACTACGACCGCCTCCTCGCGGCCGCTTCGGTAGCCGGGTTCGCCGTGGCTTGGGCTTTCGGAGCGGCCTCTCGGGACGGCGCCGGCAGCTTTCTCCGCCACCGCCGATGAGGGCTCGTCTCCATCCCAGCCTAGATCCGTGGATTTTCTTCGTGCGGTTCGCGAAGGTCGTCAGCAATCATCGACTACCGCAAAGTAGTACTACTCGGTGAAGACATGGTACTTACAAGCTCGATCGACGATGGTCACGGCCGGAGCACCGAGGATGCCGGGCAATATCAACCAGCCCACCCTCGCGGGCGCTCCTCCTCCGCCTCTTCGGCTACTCGCCTCCTCCATCAGCGGCGGCCACGGCCGCACTTTCACCTTCCGCTCCAGGTCACCACCTTCCAACTAGTGGCGCCATGGGTCCTCTCGCTCTCTCGCCGGAGCAGCGGGCCGGCGCTCCAGCTCGCGCCGTGAGCCCGACGCGGGGGGCCGGACTTCGGCTTCCACCGGCTCCCCCACCGTGTCCCACGGCCCTCGCTCGCCCCTTCGACGCGGATCCGCCGGCGGCACCTCCTCGCACACAAAGGAAGACTACTCGTCGCCAATGTACTCGAACAAGCCGGTACCCGACTACCCGCTCAAGATGGCTTGCTCCTCCCGAGGCGTGGCCTCTCGAGACCTTCATCTTCTTCGCCACCCGCTTCTGGGCGGGGTTGCGCGCCTTCCGTGGCGCGCAACAAGGCTAGCCTCCGGTGCCAGTCGCAGGGTCTTGAACAAGTGGTACATGAGGCAAGCCCGACGGCTAAACCTCGACCACAATTGGAAGCGTCCTCAAGAGTCTCTTCGTCTTCGTCGTCGGCCATCGCGAGGTATCCTCCACGATGACGGTGTCGTCGCCTTCACCGACTTCGCGCGGCGCTCCTTCACCTCCCCTCCGCCGGGATCTCGATCCCGCCGAAGGGCGCCGGCGTCTCCGAGAGACGAACCGCTTCACATCAATCCCCGCAAAGACACAAGGCGGCCGCAACTCACTACGAGTACTCACTACTCGACGAGGGGGGCACGACTACTCACCCGCGCGGCGCGCGCGGAGTACTCCTCGACGGGACACGCCGTGTACGGCCAAGATGTCCTTGAAGATACGCGACAACCGTTCGATGATGTCGTTGTCGTCCGCCCGCCCACCGCATCCGCGACGTGTCGTCGTCGTCGGTACTCGAAGCCCGCCGTATCCCGCGCCACCGCCGGGCCGGATCCCCGCGCTTCATGAAACCGAAGGCCACGTGTTCGCCTCGGGCCCGGGGCCTTCTCCGAGCACCTCGAATGCGTGCCGCCAGCGCCCCGGGGAGCCGGATCCCCTCTTGCATGGTGGGCTCGTGTTCCACCACTCATGATGTCCGGGTCGCCGTCCGCTTCTGGCCGGCAGCCAGGGTGGTGGTTCGTGATGTAGAACCACCTCGTCTTCCGGGTCCGTGTTGGAGTCCACGAGCTCGCACGCCGTGCACCGATCCGCGCGTCTTCCCCGCCCGGATCCCGCCCTCCGACTACCCCCGGGGTTGGAGGCACCGGGTCGCGGCTTGACGCGGAAGAACTTCCGAAGAGCACCCGTGCTGCGGCTTGATTCCGAGGAAGGCCTCGCAGTATGGACGAAGACCGACGTGTGGAAGATGCCGTCGTTCAGTGCTGAGGTACTGATGCCGTAGTACCCGAGCAGCCCCCTGAAGAAGTCGCTTGCTGGGAGCGCAAGGCCGCGCTCCACGAAGCGCGAGAACATCGGGATCTCGTCTTCGGCCTTCTCCATCGGAGATAAGGATCTCCTGCGGCGGATCTCCACATGTCGACTTCCTTCTCCCTGATGAACCCGCCGGCTCACCAGGGTCGCCAGGTCCTCCGTCTTGACCTTCGATTTCTTCCACTCGCGGCTTGACCGCGCGGTGGCGACACCTGGGCGGCGCCGCACCGTGGCGGCCGCGTGGCCTCGCACGACCCCCTTTCTTCCCGCCGGCCTTGGACGTCTCGACGGCGACTCGCCTTCATTCTCCAAGCGCAAAGGAGTTTCGACTCGCATCCGCCGGGGCTACCCTAAAGGCCGGTGGCGATGCGCCGTATCTATCGCGGCGGCAAATGTGGGTCGCTAGAGTGGATTTGTTTCAAGATTCAAGTGGCACCTTCTCGAATAAATCTGGGACACTCTGGCCTCCATCTCCTCCTTAGAGACCTTGCGGTTGACTTCATGCGTGGGGGTCCGATTGGGTTCCCGCACCTCATACGTGATGAACCCGGCCCTTGACGGGCCGAACCGGCCCGCCGGCAAAACGACCTGGCGACTGAAGCTCCTATCACCCCGCGATTCTTCAGGTCCTTGACCAACTCCAAGACCTCCTTGAGGTAATCAGCTTCACGAGACGACATCGCCAAGTCCCATTCAGAGATCTTCACGGGCTTGTGGCCAGAACGACGTGGAAGTCCCCGCGCTCGGTCGCCAATATAAAACCACTCCGACCTCCACCCGGCGTTGTTGTCATGGAGGTCCGTGTCTATCCACTCTGACTTGAGGCCCGACCTCAAGCAGAACATCACAACCCCCACTAGCCTCGACCTCTTGCTAGTACTCTTGACACAAAAAAGATGCCTCCAAAGGAGAAAGTGGGGCGATATCCCCAGATACGCCTCACAGAAGTGGATAAAGGTCGACACTGCAGTGAAGGAGTTGGAAACAAGATGTACCAACTCCAGCTTGTAGTAGTACAGAAGCCCGCGGAAGAAGTCGCCCGCGGGAAGATTGAAGCCACGCTCGAAGTACGACGTGAAGATGACCTGCTCCTTCACATCCTCGGTCGGTAAATCCTCCCCTACCGCCGCCTTCCACTCCACCTCTGCCTTTGACCTCAACAGCCCCCGGTCCACCAAGGACTGAATCTTGGCTCCTCTGCTACCCGCCCGCCGCACCTACGCGTTCGGGTCTAGATGGGAGCAGCCCCTACCGCCATTTCTGCGCTTGGTTTGGATCTGGACCTAAGTGAGCAAAGCGTCTTGATGCACATGCGCAGTAGCGCACGGCGCAGGGCAGTGGCGCTAGCATGTGGATGACCGGAGCCGGTGATGGGGTGGACGCGTGTGCAAGGGATGCAAGCACGGCTACGGCGGCTACGGCGCAGCGGCGGCGACAGCGATGGGACCCGCGTCGCCTTTGTTACGGGCAAGAGACAAGGACTAATGAAACAGTGTCGCCTTCGTTATGGGCAAGAGACGAGGACTAACAAACCAGTGTCGCCTTTTTTATGCATAGTATATGCGAAATCACGAACATATTACATCAAAAGAGACACGGATTAGAGCATCTCCAAGAGTTTGCCAAATTTTACTTGGCAAACTCTTGTGCTTTGCCAACTTCTAAAAAGATATGCCCTGTAAAAAAGAGTTCATCTCCAACAATCTAGCATAATTTTACTTGCCAAATCCAAATCTAACTTACATTAGGAATCCTGAGAGAAACAAGTTGATTTGCCAAACTGTTGGAGTTGCTCTTAGCCGCCCCCCGTCGCTTGTTCTTCAAGCTTTGCAAGTGAGTAGGTAAATCATACAAAAAATTGTACTGCACAGAGATAATCACAAAAGCATGTCTCTTGAGATGCAAAATTACACGCAAAGATTACAGTCATCATAGATACATTAGAATAAGGTTACAATGTGACCATATCTTCATGACGCGATATGGAAAATCACACACACACACACAGAGATTACAGTCATCATTGATACATCAGAACAAGGTTACAATGCGGCCATATCTTCATGACGAGATATGCAAAATCACACACACACATCGATCTTGCTCGCAGGTCGATCTTGCTCGCAGGTCATCGATCTTGCTGCATGTGGTCATTGAACAAGCTCCATTTCTGTTGATAGCTTAGCGAATTGATTCCTGGCTTGCAATGAGACCACAAAGCTTCCTGAACCTACACTTTTGATTTGCAAGAGCATTTCGCGAGTGGAGGGAGAAAGCATAGGAAAATAATGATCATTTGACATAGGATACCCCGTTTACCACCATCCCGAAAAACAATGATCATTGGACACAAGATGAAGAAATTGTTCATCCCGATGCCGTGAGTGTCTCCGGACTACCTTCCCGCACATCCCGCCGCGAGAAAGAAGTATGTCACAAGAATTCTTCTCGGGCAAAATTCGTGTTAGAGGGATGAGCAACCCAATCACCCATATCACAAGAATTCTTCTAGCAACCGAGAGATCGAGGAGGAGGAAGAAGAGAGAAGCAAAGTGCACCACAGCTAGATCCAGATCTAGAGAAGAAGGAAGCAAGTGACTCGCTTTATTGTATCAGAAGAAGGAACCATATAGCTTGATCTAGATCTAGAGAAGAAGGAAGCAACTTGAAGTGAGGAGGACCGATAGGTGTCGGTGCCTTTTTATAGAAAAAACAAGGAAGGGATAAGATCAAGAGCACGAAACAGCTGGGAAGGTTCCAAGACGGTCAATGCAAACCTGCGCGCTCGAATGGCCGAGAGCGTAGCCGCAGGTAGTGATTCCAATGTAGAATTAAATGATACACAGTAACCAAACATCGTCTCCAATGGCCATGTTTGGATGGTAGATGTTAGTGTTACTGTTAGTGGTAGTTTTTAACACCTCCAAATAACACATGTGTTTGGCTCCAAGGCTCCAAAGTGTTAGTTTTGGTGTTAGTTTGCTACAAACTAACGCTAACACCTCCATCCAAACATCCAATGTAGTCATCATCTCCCAAAAAAAGAGAGGAAGGGATAAGATCAAGAGCACAGGAAACAGGAAGAGGTTCCCAAGACGGTCTATGGCGAAACTGTTGTCAGTCAATGGCTGAGAGCAGAACTGTAGAGGTAGTGATTCCAATGTAGAATTAAATGATACGCAGAGTAACCAAACATCGTCTCTACGCGGATTAGCCAAACATTGTTTCCAATGGAGAATTAAATGATAACGCGGATTAGGCAAACGTCGTCTCCATTGCATACTTAAACTGTGTTTGGAAACAAATCTCCTGTATCTTCTCCTTCCAAAACAATTAGATCCCCTGCCCCTTCATCTCTACCTGCGAAAAACAAGAATCGCCTACTCATCGTCACCATTCCCTACGGAGATGGATAGCATGTTGGGAAGAAGTGTGCGGCACCACGTCGGCCGCCGGGCCTCCCTCAAGACCTCTGCATTGAGATTGCGGTGCATGTCGGTGCGACCTCGGAGCGGCCCTTGGCTGACCTCTACAGCCTACGCGGTACTTGCTCGACCATGCGCCGCGTGTGCGGCCATGGCAACGTCGGTCGACATTTGTCGATCAAGGGGATACGAGATGAAATTTCTTGGGTGTGGAACCCCACCGCTTACAAAGCATTCCTTGCTATGTTGACTGGTCTCAGGCATTCGGAGGCTTGCTTCCTCTCCGGGATCAAAGCCTTCTTCATCGAACACAGGGGATACAATGATCTCCGATACGCCGCCGGGGGTGGGCACGATGCAGCGGCCTATCTATACGCCATCTTGCTCTACAGAGACAATGGCGGTGCTTCCGCTGACGACATCGCGAAGGGGTACGTGAGGCGGGTCGCGGGCGGCGGCAGTACGACGTCGAGATGACTGATCAATGATGGGTGTCTGCCTTTGCGCGAGAAGGCCGCGCTTGCGATCCACTCCTCAACTTGGCGCATTTGCGGTGAACCGCTGCCGCCTCCGGCAATGTGTGCACGGCGACCGCCCGTGCGCAGCAACGGCGATGGCCGCGCGTGAAAATGATGGCTTCGACCCTCTGCTTTTGCGCTCGAAGATCGTAGGTCGTACTCACGAAATGGTGAAGTTCGTATAGAGTATTGGAATAGGAAATCAGTAGTAGATTACCTTTTGTATGATGCTCGAATTATCTGTGTAAAATTTTGGGAGAGTAGCAAATCCGACGCGGGTTATCAGCCCCGCATCGCTAATGACTGTGGGGCCCAGTTCTATTCAAATGAAGAACAATTCACATTTCTCCTTACATACTTTGGGTTGCATTGAATTTGATGTTTTGTGTATTCTAGATTGTTTGGAAGAGCAACTTTCTAAATATACTGATTGCCAAAAGCGCCAAACACATATCATGCTATTGGCAAATATAGCAATAAAGGAGAATATATGATACATCGAGTGTACATTTGCGAAAATCTGAATTATCATTTCGTTGTGCCCAATTTTTATCCACTAGAGGGCAGTCACTCTCCACATATTCATTCACCTTTCTCTAGCTCGCCTTTGGTGAAACAAGTTTACTTCCAAGAAGGGGAGCATTGATGGTTGCTACTCTTATGCCTACTTGTCTTTTGTTGGTACTAATCTTTTATGGTAGTGTTGCCAACTATTATGTGTCATCCGATCAAGATGCTAACATGCTCGCTAAATTTTCTATGCAAGATGACATATTCACCATTTGGAAACATGGTGACATTCTCCCTCACAATAATTTTGATTTCCTTGGTTTTCGAAACCCCGTTCGCTCTTGTGTTGTACAGGATCGGTTCCAAGTACAATCGACGCCGGGGACGGCTTTTCATCAAGAAGGGGAGAATGATGAGGACATGACACCCATGCATACGACCATGATTGGTGCATGGAATGGAGTAGAAGAAGTCCAACAAGGGTTTCTAAGTCAAGAAGGAGGTCCAAGGTTGATCCGGTTCGAGTCCCCGAGGTGGAGGCCAAAAGCAATTCAAATTCGAGTCCAAGCTGGAGTCCAGGAGCAGTGCGCAATAAAACGGAGGCCCAGGTCACATACGGAGTCGGTTTTCGACGTTCTATATATGGTTGGAAGCAAAATTTCATAGAACTTCCAATGGCACCAGTCTCATGAAAAAATTCGTCGCGGGTCAACGGGAATCATCGAAACAAGTTGACATCCAGAATCTGCCAAAGTGCTGCGTCGATAGTTTTGTGGGGCCTTAGGCCCAAGTTGGGGGCGCCCCACCCCTGGCCGCCCCCAACCCTAGGACGCCCCGTCTCTTATATTTCTAGTAGCCGCCACCGTAGAAACTCGAGTTTGATTTATTTGTTAGCCTTAGCTACAACCGAACAGCCGCCATCGTGCCGTCGTCGTGTAATCTCGTACTCCACCTTCGAGTGATATTAAGATTGCTCGCCTCGCATTCTTGTTCGTTCTTCGATTGCGTACAGGAATTGATCTTCGTGATCGTAGCTGATCTTGCGCCGGCAAGGTTGGTAACCATCGGGAGTTGGTTCAGCATTGCATTGGAGCTTCGAGTCTCGCTCGTCGTAGTCGGATCGTGAGGGTCAACAACCACCAGATCGAAGTTATCTCCAATCACCGAAAGATCGGGCACTCCAAGCCGCGCACGAAAAACCGACGAAAATAGCTCGAAAAAGACACGAAAATCCAACGAGCTACCAGCGGGAATCGACGCAACCATGAAAGCTTCCATTCACTCGGAGGTCGGATTCTTTACAAACGGAAGAAAAATCTAACTCTAGAGCAAGGAAATGTGAAGCGATCGGAAGGATGGTTTGCCTGGAAACCCTAGAGCTAATATATATGAGTCCCCTCCGGGCCGGGCAAAAGACCACACTACCCCTAGCACATAAGTTGTGGTACAACCCCTCGGTGCAAATAGGTCATGTAGCACTCCTCTTCCTCGCACGGTCACACCATTGCCACGGACCGCGTCCTCCCGACGCAAGCCCCGCGATTCCACCATGCGTCCGCCGTCATCGAAGCTTCTCGGCGCGCCGGATCCCGTCTCCGCCCTTTGTCGAGTCTCCGGTCTTGGTTTCGTGGCTCAACCAATTAACCCGACGGTTTTTTGGTGAACCGCCGCAAACCCCGCGTGCAGACTCCGGTCGTGAGCCGCTACCCCGCACCGGCTCGGTCGACGACTTCATCTTGCTTTTCTTGCCACCATGCGGCCCGCACTCGACCCCGCCGGCCACCGAGTCATTCGAGTCGGGCCTACTTGTCTCTCCACTCCCCGTAGGCCCCGCAAGGCATAGACCTTTCACGCCCACTCTTCACCGCACCAACGCAAATCAAGTCGCGACCCGCACCCGCAATACTCGGCCAAGAGTCGGTCCACACCACATTGTCAATCACTTATCACGGCCAAGAGGGACCATCCACCGGTCCTCGGACGCTCCGGTCCTCATATGAGTCTATCAATTAGTCGGAGTCCCGCCGTCGTCGCCATCGTTGTTGTGGCTGCCGTCGTCGGCTGTCGGAGGCGTCGTTGTCGAAGAAGAAGTGTCGGTGGGCGGCACTGCTTGAGCACGGGGAGGTTCTCGAGCTTCTCAGCCAACCTGTGGATCCTGAAGGCGAGACCCTTCACGGTCGGGTCCTTGTACACATCATGATGCGCCTTGATGTCGAAGGCCTCGCCAACACCTTCAAGCTTTCCGAAGGCGCTCCCGAGCGCTCGACGGCGAACTTATTGTCGTCGAAGAGCGATTCCTCGTCGGCGTCCTTGGCCGCGGACTCCTTCCCCTTCTCCAACTTCTTCCAACGGCGGCTTTCGTCGTCGTCGTCCTCCCTTCATCCCCGCTTCGACAAGCATGTGGGCTCCTCGACACCATCTCCTCCTTCTCTCGGTGACCGAAGATTTGTAGTGGTGTATCGCGAGGAGGAAGAAGAAGTGAAGAAAAAGATGAGAAGCTTATGGAAGAAGCGAGGGGAAAGCGGGGGGAGGGAGGCGGGTGAGGGAGTTCTGCGACAAGACACGGAACCGTCGGGCGCCTCGCACGCACCCACTACTCCATTACTTCCGGTACGTGCCACTTGATTGTGCATCGAGCTTCGTCTCGGGCGCAAAGCCACGCGTCACCTTTCACTTACGCGAGAAGGAGAATGAGCGGGGCAATGATGTCGGGCCCACTTGTCAACGGCGGCGGCCAAACTGCAAGCACCTTTTCAATTTCAATTTATTGTTTTATTACGACATGGCCGAGGCGCCATCTTCAACCTTCAACCCCCGAGCTCGTCGCCTCCTTCAATTTCAATCCTAGTCGCCAACTTCATCCCTCTTCAACTTTAATCGTCCTTGCCAAGTTCATCCCTCGTCGCCACCAACTTCAACCCTCGTCGCCATTCAAATTCCAAACCCCGTCGCCGTGCTATTTTCTCCCCTTCTCCTTGATGGTCGCGGTGTGCTTGATGCTGCTTGTTGCCGGATGAACTTCACACAAAGATCATCATCCACTCCATCAAGGATGTGGCCGTTTTCCATTTTCTAAACCTTCGCAATAAAATCGCGGCACCTTCCGCACATCCGCAACTCCGACGAGGTACTAATGCACATGTCGCCGCGTGATCTTCGTGAGGCGCGCAAGATCACTATGTCGGGTCGTGCTTTGAGCGGCGCTTCCAAGAGGTTGATGAGGTGGCGAACCCCGATAAGGGTGTGAAGCTCATCGGAGATGCCACCGCTCAAGAATGCGGTGCCAAGTACTTCTTAGCGATCTTTCGAAGTACCGTTGCAACCGCGAGACCCCGAAGCCATGGCACCGCTCTAGGAAATTAGCGGCGCCCGTCGCCCCCCGACGGTCGGTGGAAGAACCCCAACCTACGGCGGTTGCGCTACCTCGTCAAGCGGGATCTCGACAATAATGCGTGGTGGTAATAGCTTGATGACGACGACGACATTCGTTGCTGCCCGTCCGGAATCCCCACATCCGCATTTGGGAAGCGGGATGTAGGCGCTACGGGTCGGATACCAAAGAGATCATCCACTATTGCGGCGCCGAGTGTCGCATCCGTCATGAGTTCGACCTGCGGACGCGTAAATTCCTCCCCGCCGTGGAGTACGTCATTAGCGGGATGAACATTAGGATGTAGGCACAAGCATCAATATGAACATTATCTATCTTGAATGTAAAATATTAGATAATACTAAACACGGATTTGATTTTATCGGAATGTCGGTTTTTAATCAGTTTTTGATAGATAATATTTGATTTGTCACATTTTTGAGTCAAATCGAAGGTTGTGGTGGTCTCATTTGCTGCCGACGAGGCTCGGGATACCCTCTTGGGTGTCAAAGCCGCCGAAGAAGGTGCCGCCGCCGAATGCCGTCTCGATTTAGCGACTGCCCTTGCGCCTTCAGCATGATGTTCGGCACAAGCCGTTGCGGATCCGCGGCCACCGGGGGTGAGCCTCGGGGGAGCCAACGGAGCAATGAGTTTGAACCATCTTGCGGCTTCAAGGACATTGCGAGAGGAAGGCCGCCGATCCTAGAAGAGGAAGGCCGCCGCTCGTAGCGAGAGGAAGCCGTCGTCGGTAGCTAGGCCGCCGTTCTTCGCTTCCATCGTAGATCTAGGTCTCTTTGACGGTCGAGGAGAAGATTCCCCGTTTTTGGAAAATTACCAAGAGGAATTGGGAGACCCGGTTTCTCTCTTTGTTTTATATATAAATGAGGAGGACAAGAAGGATAAGCGGGGAATTCAAAATTTCAAGTCCCGCATTTGAGGTCCAGAACGGGAAACAAAAGAGTTTGGATCATGGACCAAAATGTCAGTGACCTAAATGAAAGACCGCTTGGGTGTTAGACCCAAACGCAGTGACCTTACACAGAGAGGCAAGTTGTTGGTTGGGTTGTCCGTGCCACCATGGATCATGGAATGGACAAACACAAACAGGACTATACTCTACTTCATATTCACATTAGACGGATTATCCAATTTTTGCATTACAAATGTACTCACCGCAACAAAATAATGTATCATTTTAACTATTTATTATATGACTAAAAACACTTGAATAAAACATTAAAACTACGGGGGACCCTAGTACAACCCTTTAGGTAATCTTCTACGGAGATTGTCCATAAATTCGGGATGATCAGTGCATACAACCGCTCAATCATATGTGAGTATTCCGTGAGGAAAGATTCTCTCTAAGAGAGACATACACTTGTCCCGCAATTGTGTGCGGTTAGCCTGAATTACCCATCATAGAAATGAAGTCACAATTTCCTCACTTGCCATGTCCCACATCTTCGACGCACGGTGCGGCTTCAACCTTTCGACTTGGTACATGTCGGCGACCGAGAGTAAATAAAGCCGGGCATTGGCGAGGAGTGTCCCATAAATCAACCTCCTTTGGGAGTGATCCTTCACTAGCATATTTGATCGGGACCGACAAGCCATCGGGGTGTGTGTCAATAATTGTAACGGTTTCGAGCTAGACTTCACTCCCGGTCCGTAGAGCATTGCCCCCATCACACAAGATACTTTAGCCACATCGGCACGTATCACTCGTATCACCCGGCATTCCGCACCTTCATGGAACACAACATCCGCAGGGGCTTGGGCTGCAACTCTTTAGCATAAGCTTATTTGCGGTGATGGAGGAGGTACTTCAATGCAGTTGTCCTCTAGTACTGAAACAACACATGATATGTGTATGCGATATTCACTGGATGTCACACGCTCAATGTCATGATGCTCCACTAGACATTTAAATCCTTTTTATAGTACATCCTGATTCATGAACCAAACTTCTTTTGTAGCTTGAACTCGAAACATAGCATCTTCATCGTTTGGGTCTCCAGCCATCACACACAACAATACTCGCACCTATGTGGATGTAGTCACATGCTTGGCAAACAATAACATATGTGACTGTATCGCCATGTGTGAGTGTGTGTATTCATAGCAGCAAGACACATACCATTTGGGATTTGTGCGAGGACGACAGTAATGCCGTCTGGAACATCCATCCACTGATGGTCATTCATACCTGTAGGATAGCAACGTAGCTTCCATTGACGGCCTCCCACCATGAACATACTGGATTACTTGAACTTGCCTGCAGTTCCTTCTGCTGTCGCTTCCTGGCTTGAAACCGAGAATTCGACTTGCATGGAAGGAATCATTTTAGCCTCTAAAGTCATTAACACAAATGGCCTGCAATGACCGTCTCGTGCCTAAACTGTCTCTATTATAGGGGGAGTGAATGTGTTGTTCTGAAATGTCCATTCATGGACATCAGTTACCACAAGAATGTATGCTTCCCTTCAATGCGGGTGTGGCCATGTTCGGGTCATAAACTTCCCGATTCTAGCCCTTAAGTGTGATTCACAATGATCGACACGCCCGTTCAGAGTGGGTGTGCACACAAGTTCGTCGGTTAACGCCGTTGCCGGTGCTTAACCGCAATTCCCAATGATCGACATGTGGATCAACTTGTGAGAGCGTGTCGTTCCCAAATGCCCATTCAAGATGCCCCTCCGTGCTTATATGCATGTTAATATTACACACACACAAACAAACAAAAATAAAAAAAACATATATTGCTATTCCAATTCCAACTTCTTCCATTTTGGTCTTGTCGCATCAACAAGTTTGTCACGTTTCTCGGTCTCCAAGGCCTGCGAGAATCATCACGTGAAAATCCGGACCATATCGTAGACCTTTACATTCACGAGTAACACAACATACTCGATCGAGGATGACTTGTCAAGTCATCCCGCACCCGGTGTGTTGCAATGCAAGGACCATATGGTCCATCTAATTACAACACCCAATCTTGTTCTCCGGATGCAATTGACACCTAAACCTTACATAAATAAACGATAGAGAGTTGTCTCGTTGTTGATGCGGCATCGCGGCGATGCCGTGAGACGACCATTAGATGCAACCGATGCGGTGTGATTTGTCGCGAGAACTTTCTTGTGCTCTAGAGAGGAAAGTCCGGAAGTAAACACATACTACCTAGACACGTTGGGCTCGTCCCATGATACCCATC
Source organism: Cenchrus americanus (assembly GCA_947561735.1). Classification (NCBI taxonomy): domain Eukaryota; kingdom Viridiplantae; phylum Streptophyta; class Magnoliopsida; order Poales; family Poaceae; genus Cenchrus; species Cenchrus americanus. The sequence goes on along the minus strand of OX387239.1, from coordinate 82,105,008 downwards.
GTCCACACATGTAATTGATGCACACCACTAAAGATTCGACCTAGATAGATTCCTATCACACGTAGGCTCGACTATATTTCGAGCATCTCACGTTTTTCATAGTAACTTTAGCAATGCTACACCGAGCTCATGTGACCGCCGTAGTCCTCGATAAATATGCGAGTGTAGCGAGTGTTCTTGAAAGGCAAGTCCAACACACATCGGTTCCTCATGTTGCATTTTTCTACTTCGGTGGGATACAAGTGTGAGATCATTTTGTTGGCTAATCTTGTTTACTTTATGTATGCATGGTATCAAGATGGCTACATTGTAGCTTATGTAGGGTTTGTTCTTCATTTGTGTATGCTAGTGGGGAATGGCCGGCCAAGGAAGGGATGGAGCATGGAACTTGGATGAGTCGGGGAAGGGGGAGCTATCGGGCGCAATAGCACCTCACCGCCACCGGTTCGGCCATCGCCATCGTCACCACAACGACACCGGCCCTAATGGCACCTCCACTTCCGCCGGTATCGGCACCTCGGCCAAGCCACCCGGCTCCAATGGTACCTCCACTTCCGCCGGCATCGGCACCACAAGGCAACACCCGAGGGTGATGCCACCTCTAGTTGAGCCGCCGGAAATGGAAGCTCGGGATCGGTCGAACCTCATGGCACCACCTTTTCGCCCACGACCCAAGCCGCCACCTCTCGTTGTTGCCCATTGAAATGCCACCCCCGTGTCCGGTGCTCATTGAACAAGATGAATCACATGACCCGAAATGGTCCGTGTTGCTTTGGCTTCAATAGGGCGGGCCCGCCCGTGTTTATCATGAAGGAATGTGGGTGTGCCTTTTTTGCAATAGGGGTCACATGCAATGGACCATTCATGACCTATTGTTATACACGCATAACATCACCATTTTGCCGCTTGGATTTGGTATACAAGGGCGAGGCATCGCGCTTTGGAGGAGTATCTAATCCAAGAGACACGTTTTGCGCACTCCGTGCGGCAAGCGGATTTCCATGAGCCCGTGATGGTAGTACTATCACTGTGATGGTAGATGCTAGTAGTATGTGGTGATTGTAGTACTATATGAGCTGTGATGATAGATGCTAGTAGTATGTGGTAATGGTAGTAGTATGAGCTGTGATGGTAGATGCTTGTAGTATGTCATCCGAGTATGTCGACGTAGTTCAAACTATGGTGGATCGATCCATCCTCATGTGTAATCAATGCGTATGCATGCATTTGTGTTGTTTGTATTTGGATCGTGTTGTTTCTAATAAAAATGGTATTGTATGTGTACTACCTCGGTATAAATTCATTGTATACGGAAAGTCCATTCCGTTGATTTCTTAAATACGGAAGAACACGGACGAAAGTCCGGTTTGTAGTTTTCGGTAGGACCGCATTAAACTATCATCGCTACGCAATGAGAAAACTAGCATCTTACAAGGAAAAAACAGTAGTAGTAGTATTCAATCGGACCGGATGAACAAAAGGTGAATCTTCGTTCTACTTCTTCTACTCCTACTTCTACTAGTAACGATTACCACTAATCCACTAATCAAGGCGCCGCTTCTTTGTCGATGATGCAACCGGTGCCTTGTTGCGGCTACTCACGGACGAGGATGTCACTCTGTTGCCGCCGCCCGTGGAAGATGGTGGTGGACCTCCCGGGGCACCACCCACGGATGAGGCCGTCCCTCCAATGCCGCCGCCGAGAGGATGATGTCGCCGCTCCATGGTGGCCGGTCATGCACGGCCTTGGCGCTGCTCCATGGCGGATGATGACGGCCGGTCGATGATGGCCTCTGCTCGGCAAGGATGGCAGAGATCGACTATCACGGACCGGTGAGGATGAGAGAGGATGACGACACTTGGAGATGACCGTTGACGGTGTATTTTGGTACACCAAACATGTTCATTACACTTTGGTTTGGATTTGATTATGGAACTAACCCGCCACTAGGCACACTAATCATATAACAAGTTCATCTATGTGCATGCATTTGGAAGTGTTGTGTTTATGTAGGAAAACATGGACATAAAGGACGGATTCGCAAAAATTTCAAAGGAGCATTTACGGAGTCTTGTTCATGTTCACGAGCTTGATGAAATCACTTCCAATGGTGGCAAGGACCAAAGAGCTACGAGGAACACCCCCGAGGATTGAAGCGTAAAAGACCGGACTTCATGCAAAGAGAACCTCCATCTTGGACGCGAGGATGACATCGTCAAAATCATGCAAGTGGAAGGGGCAAAGTGCATAATCACCGAGGACCCACGGGAGCGAAGGGGTGACCGAGCCGGGCCGGGATGGGCACGGGTCGGTTGGCCTAGGCCGGCTTGGCCCACCCCCGATGTCGGTTCGCCCCCCCTTCCTTGCACCCGAAGGATTTTTCAACCCTAAAGTCCCGGAGGCGCCGCCATTCATAGAGGGAGAGCCATTTGCACCAGGAGGCCATCCACAAGCTAGAGAGAGAGGAGGGAGATCTCCGGAGGGGGATCGACCACCTCGAAGGAAGCACCCACAAGTGGAGCGAGAAGGAAGACACCGTCGAAGGGTGACCATGATCAATGGTGCTATGTCTAGCACCTTGATGGGGTAATCTCCTTATCCGTCCATGGGTTGTAATCGATCTTAAGATGTAATTATATTTTGTTGGAACATCTATCTATCATCATGTGTTGAATATACTTTAATGCTTAAGGTTAGCTACCATGCTGTAAAGGGAAGTAGAGCTCCAATGATCCCTTGGATTCATTCATACGTCGTGTCCATCATAGGTCTTGTCACGAATACCTCCGCGTAGTGACAGTACGACAGGAGGGAAAGCGCGAAACCGTGGTACACAACCCCAAATAGATTAGATAGGTTTTCATGTTTAAAGCGGTTGCATGTTCAAGTATCGTAGACCCATGGGCGAGTGTCTTTTATCTTATTAGCTTAATCGTTCTCTCCGAGTGTAATTTAGTCGTTTTCTAGTTTAATCATAGTTAGGGTTTAAGTAGTTAGTGAGTAGAGGTAGATTAAACGCTTGTAATCCCCTTGCTCCGCGATTGAAAAGAACATTGGGAATCCCGTGGTCAAAAAGGTGTAGGTTCGTACGCTTGCGGATCGTAGGTGGATACGTCTTTTATCCGTCAACAACGACAGTTCCCGGCGAGTGGCGGTGCTTCCGCACCCTCGACCCCTAGCACCTCTTGATGACATGCGAGGGGTGCGATGTTTCGAGAGGCACATGATCTTGGATTTCATTTTATTCCACAAACTCGAATCATGAGAGGATGTGTCAACCACCACTCGAATGGGCCTCTCGCTCTACCTCCTCTTCATCGGACCATTGGAGATCCTCCCTTTCATCGAAGAGGAGGAGGATGTGGCTTGTCTTCGCTATGGCTTTATGGGGAGCGGAAGGGAGCGCCGTGCGAGGATGGGATTTTTTGTTGGTTGCAAGAGTTGGGAGCGGAAGGGAGCGCGTGCGAGGATGTGGTTTTTTGTTGGTTGTAAGAGTTGGGAGAGGAAGAGGGCGTTGTGGGAGAATGGGGTTTTTTGTTGGCTGCAAAAGTGGGGAGATTTGAAGAGGGCGCCGAGAGGAAGGGGGGATATTTTTGGCCAGAGGAACCCATTCAGCCATTATTGAAAAACTGCTCCCGAAAAGATTAGAGTAGTTGTGGGATCTATTCTGGTCAAACTAATTCAATTTGAACCAAATTTACAGGTAAATAATAATAGTAGTTTAGAAGGTCCTTTTAGCAACACGTCAGTATACCGGACGTTCTGGACTACCTTCTCCACTCATTTGTCTTTGTTGGAGCTGTAACTCCTCCATTGTTCTACCACAACCTTGTTCTTTGGCTATCTTGTCGGTGATGCCTCGTCTGCGGGCAAATCTTATTCCTAACATTGTTGTGAGCGTAGCCAATAAAATCGGTGATGCAAGAGATTTCATCATGTTCAAAGGCGTCCGCAAGGGTTGGAACTGCTCTCGTTTAGGTGAGGCACACCCGTTTGACCCTTGGATTTTGAAATTTGAATTTATCGGTGAATGCGGAGCGTTGACCGATAGTTCTTTGTTGTTCGGGAGGAGAAAAAAAGCTGAGGTGGTAAAATTAACTTTGCATTTATTCGTCGGGGACAATTGGCAAGTGCGTTGTTACGAGAAGAGCATGCCATTTCTAGTTTGGCCGACCTAAGGGCAAATCGCATTTACTTCCTACGAACTTATCATCACGATGAAAAGAATGAGTACTAGATCTACTAGCAGGGAATAGGTATTGTTCCGGGCGTCAACACTACTACGGCGATCCGCATTAAGCGAGGTTCGTGGGGACCGTATTTGGTCGCAAGGAATATGGTTGTTGCCTTGCTATCCATAATGAGGAACTTCGATTGTGTACCACATGTAACACAATTCAATGTACAAATATCTATATTATTATCCTTCATCAATTACTCCGCGCAAATGTATGAGTTTCTACCATAATCGTTGTAGGGAACAAGCGAGTTACACATTCAATAATCGGGAAGGTCCTTCCCGCAAAACATCAACGGAAGCGAACAAGTATCAAACATCATAAGATTGCATCTCACGGCTACTCATGACCACAAAGTTCACACCACCAACAAGTAGCAAATACCAAAATACAAGCATGATTAGCACCTCTAAAGCTGTCTACCTAGCAATAACACCACTAATCACATTATGCGTCATTGTTGTCCTTGTTGAGAGACCTCTTATATGAGGCCTATCTCGAAATTCCCTCACCTTCTTCACCATAAGTGTTGCGGAATCTAGGAGTTGTTTGACTGTCGCAGCTTAGTGGCGATCTCTTGAATCTCCCTATTAGCCTTTGGACATTCTTCCTTCCACATCCTGGCCTCCCTTTTAGATTTTAGGTACCGTTGGCTTCACCCTTTTACGTAGGAGACAACAAAGCATCATTTCTCATTTTGTTTCTTGTCTCAACTCGCTTTGACATTGGCCTCCTCCTTAGCAACTGTACATACTTCTTTCCACGACCTTGCTTCCTCTTCGCCTTTCCCTTCATTTCCATTAGTTTCTCTAGAACTTTTAGACTCCTAATATCCCATTCGGGATCTATCCACCTAAACGACGCACACTTCATGCCATCGATCTGCAAATCACCGATTTCATCCATATAATTAGCGATTGACCACACTAACATCAAATGCGAAGCAACATTTATTAGAAGTGATACAAGTTATCATTTACCTCACAACAAAGACATACATATCGACGCCCAGGGTTGGCGCTTGTCCAGTCATACCTCAGATCGATAGGCAACCCGTCCTTGCACTCATTTTCATTAGGATCTATAACAATAACTTCACAAGGACCAGGCGTCGGTGATCTGGAGCTTTCAGAGTCTACTCAAACACCTTTAAAATACATGAATATAGTATGTTAACCCAGATCCCCAAATCTAGAATTCCCCTTAACTAATATGACAAATCAAAGTAGAGTGGCTATACAGAGGACTAACCTGACCATAGCGAGTCCTACTTCTCCGTTCGCCGCTAGGGCCGCTACGATTCGCCATTCCCGCCACGGGAAACATCAGATCTAAGCACTAACGCTAGCTCTAGTCTCTACCACAAGGAAAAGGAGCGTGGTGCCGGCGAGTCTCTTGCAAAGTTGAAGTAGTGTACGCCTCGTCGTCAAGACAAATGTGATATATACACTTGTCTGTGGGAAAACCTTTTTTGGCTGTCACGCACGCTTTTCTCCCGCCAACTTACCAGAACCTTTTTGTCTTGTTGTTGGGGCAAAGATGTCTTGTTTCCGGGCGCGCGGCGGCTGGCCACGTGGAATAGTCGGCACTTGGAAACAAGTAGTTACACAATTATTTCTCGGAAATGTCCTTCCTGGGACCATCAAAAGGATGGACCATCCGGTTCGGGATCAATGTAAACAAACAACATCTTAGCTTTTTCTCCTTTTTACTACTAGGAAGGTCCTCCTTGCAAAACATCAACATGCCGGAGTTTCCTCAATCATAACTCCCCCCTTCGTATCTATTTTCACCATACCTCTGTTTTTCTTCCTCTACCTACATTGCAACCCGTATGAATTCCAAATGGTGACTATGCTCGAAACAAATGAGTTTGGATCACGGACCCAAATGCTAGTGACCCAAGCAAGTTCGTCGCTTAACGCCGGTGGCAATCCTTAAATGCAATTCTCAATGACCTCCATTACAATGTGTATGAATTCCGAATGGTGAGTATGCTCGAATCAATCCGGAATTAGATTAAGCCAAATCTGCATAATAAAATGACATCTCATAGCAACTCATCACCACAAAGTTCACACCACCGAGTCCACAAACGAGTAGGAAGCATCATACGATGATTCGGTAGCCAACACCAAAATACAATCATGATACAAGTTTCACAATAATCATGAGTACTCATTCATAACTATAAGTTCATAACTCCATCTCATGTTTGGCCTCCTGTACTGTTCCTTCACCTTCAACATCTCCTACCGTGAATTTTTGGTCTTGCGAGGCCTCTCTTAAAGTTCTTTCGGAAGATCTAGATGTCTTGTCCCGGGGTGAGGACTCTATAGGATCTCCAAAGAGATTAAAAACATCATAGACCAATTAGCGAGAAAAAGAGAAAGAGCTTCGGTACGCATCTAAGGACAAGACAACCGAGGGTGGAGATCATTCTTCTTACCATATACATTGGAATAAATGCGTCCATGAATGGGTAGGATATTGAGTTTGTTTGGTTAGTATTTCCTTTTAAATTTTCAAGCGAGTTGTTGTCGCTTGGAATGAAACGGGTACTAATAGGCAAGGGACCCATTTCGGTCCAACCGACAATGAACTTCTAGAACATTTAAAAGAAAAGACGAACCAAACAACTCAATGTCCTACCCATTTATTGACGCTTGTATTTCGTTGATGGTGTATAATCGTATTAAACTTCAAGTAGACTTGCAAGCGAACAAGTCTCCCGTCATAGTCAAGGGACCCTTCTTCCCTCAAGTGGTGAACCCAAGGTATCGAATACGTGGAACAAATGTGTGATGCAAGAGTTCATCTAATAAAGCTAAGAAACTTCAATTTTCAAGAGGTGAAACCTATGCATCTAATCATAAAGAACATCTCGAAAACAAATCTAATCTATGGAAGACCGAAGGTAGTAAGAGATAGAGGGGGATAGATAAACCAATCTAGAGAGATTGGATTGAGCCTTTGTTGAAGTTCAAAGCAAAGAAGAAGTAACAAGTTCAATCTCATAAAAGCCTCTTTAAACCACGGTTTCCCGTCTGACTCCGAAAACACCCGCCTTTTGGAGCCACCGTTCTATCACAACGCATCCCTATTCGTGCGGGTTAGTCTTTGGCGAGTCCACGTACAAGTTAAAATCATTCGGAAGGTCACGCATGCACCTCTAGCCACAACGGCTACAAGAACATCCTTAGTGATCTATCTCGAGAATAAATCTTAAGATACGAAAAGCCGATCAAAATCAAAGACGTAGGAGAAACACTTGATCGCTAGAAATCGGATCGCAACTTGATAATTCAACATAGTACATGATACATGAACCAAGCTCACCACGGGATCTTAACTTGATCTTGCTTCTAGCTCGGGAACTCCGACGTGGTCTTCCTTGCAAGGTTCCCACATCCGCTAGGGAGACCCTAATCAACTAGCTCGACCCTCTCCTCTCCGAGATGGTGTGCCTCTCTTCTCTACTCCTCGGCGGATGGTGATGAATGAATTGATGCGTGGCTCTTGGCCTCGGGGCTATAAATAGCCCGAATGGTGGCTAGGTCAAGGGGGGGCTGGCCGGGCCCCGTAATGGGCTAGGCCGGCCGGCATGGGCCTATTTCGTCCCGCAAGTCGCCTCCTTCGCTCGGTGTCGGTTCCCGAGTCTTCTAGATCCTTCCCCCTTTTGCATGTGGGCCCTTGTCATCAGTTTCTCTCCGAATTGGATGAAGCTCCTTGTCCCGCAAGATTCGACACTTTTCTGACTAGGTCCTCGGAGTTTTTCATCTTCTCGGGTTTGGTCCCTGGGCTTCTTGGGGTCATGTTTACTTCATTGCATGACTTGTACCGGGCTTCAAGGTCTTGTCACAAGGTGCTTGATGAACTTATCCCGGAAGTCTTGCTTTCAACACTAAAACCCTGCATAAACACTAAACTCCAAAACCGACATGCACGAACGAACTTGTTATACCAAGGGGGTTAGTACCAATGGATAAGATATAAAAGTCATGCCAACACCGAAGGTAAACTCATGGCTAGGTTGACGGAATTTCACCGTCAACATATTCCAATGTCTATGGTAATAAGAATAAGCTTTGCCCTCGCTTTTTTCTTGTTCTTAGGGTGTGTACCGAAGTTGTTTCTCTTTTTCTCGCTAGTTGTTCTATCATGTTTTCAATCTCTTTAGAAATCCTAAGAGAGTTCTCCCCCGAGACAAAGCATCCGGATCATCTAAAATAACATTAAGATGTTCTTGTAGAAATAAACTCATCCTTGGAGAAAACTCATCTCGATCCGAAAACTAAACTCATTTCGATCTATAAAAAAACCTGAATCCCTTGAACCCAATTGTATAAGTATAGGAAAACAACCACCACACGCCACAAAACACGGTTGTTTATTACCTACATAAACTCAACAAGGGCATGGTTGTCCTAAATCAACCTATCGATCCATCAAATGATGCAAATTGGAAACTAAGTGAATCTAACACTTGTGAATTGTGCAAACACTAACAATCGTGGCGAGAATCAAGATGTCCCTTCAATGATCCGCAACTCGAAATAGTATCTTCAATCTACCAATGTATAAAATGATGGACCTATTTGTCCTATCAATTGTGCACCTCAACAAAAATCCATAAAATGAGCGGCTTGAAGCACATCTAGAAGCTACTAAAATACAAAACCTACCGTAAGGCGATGCAAATTGAAAACTAACCGAATCTAACATGAATTTTCTATAGCCTATCAACTTCTAACACCTATCGAAGTGCAAATCTAAAGGTACTATAATGAAATCTGAATCTACCAAATATTCTCATCAATCCTCCGGATCCCCAAATCTAGATATATCCAACCCTACTAGTAAGATAGGGGAAAATATAGCGGCTCAAACTAGAGGACCAACCTCGTCTTGTTGTCTCATCCTCTTGTAGCTCGGATGTGGCGGTGCAACCATCTTCCCCTCACCGCTAGGATCCACCATTCCTACCACGAACTATTGCGGATCCGCGAGCGAAAGTCAAAAGTCTCACTAGCCATTCGATATGCAATTATAGACTCAATTGAAACTTACATGTGGGACCCGGTCACGGTAAAGAATTCGCATGAAGTATTAGTAGAGTTTCCCATGTACTTATCACAACCAACAACTAGTATAGTGGCAAACAACACAACCTTGTTCCATCGGGTCCCTAGTTCGATCCCATGCCATGGCAAATTATTTTTGCAGCATTTCGTGTCATATGCTTACACGTGGGACCTTGGAACTATTTATGATGACTTGGAATACTCTATTTTTGAAAAATGCTTACATGTGGGACCCAATTGAATTTTATGACGACTTGGAACACTCTATTTTAAAATAATGCTTATATGTGGGACCAAAGATGGTTTATGACGCCGCCGACATGGCAAAAATGCTTACATGTGGGACACCGAAAAATTTTATGACGACTTGGAAGACTCTATATTCGAAAAATGCTTACATGTGGGACCCTACTTAATTTTATGATGACTTGGAACACTATGTTTTTAAAATAATGCTTACATGTGGGACCGATGTTGGTTTATGATGATTTTTCAAAGCTTATGGCATCACAAAACGAATTTTTTTTGTCGGTAAATTTGCTCGGAAGTGAAATATTATGACGAGATCAGCCGAAATGTCATAAATCAATGACGCTAAAATGTGGTTGCATCACTAGTCAACGATTTGCAACAACGCTAGAAAGTATGTTGGTATACTAACGATCATAGATAAATCTGCAAGCGCACGGATACCGCTATAGCTTTCACCGGGAGTATTCCAAGGTATCGATTTCCTCAAGGAACGAGAAGTGTAGAGAACCCGAACTAATTCGCCCGAGGGATATGGTGACGAGGGATAAAAAGGAAAGGGTAGATTTTGGGTGGGGAGGGGATAGCTAACGAAGTTTGGGACTCATGAGGATTACGGATAGAATCAAGGCACAACTTGTCGTTCGCCGGGGCCGGAGCGAAAAGAGCCACGAAAGGGACGAGAAGGGGGTTCGATGTCGTAACTCCTACTTGCCGCAACTAACGTGGTGGACTATAGAGCCCGTCCGGAGCTATCACCTCCCTAGGGTACCACAACTATTTCATTGAACCGGAAAAGCATTCCAAGGTACCGGAGAGAGTCTTAGACACCGCGTCTACACTTACCAAGCACTACATTACCTCGCGCCGGAGCAAGCAATCACGGTAAGTTGAAACTACTTAAACCACAATCGAGGAACATAAGAGCGAACAATGAAATGAATTGAGGCTTAGTTACTCACAAATTAGAACTTATAAAGTATCCCGGGTGTGGATGATCGAAGTGGTATCGTGTCGAGGTACAAGAAGAAGGACCGACTCCGGCTTCTAATCAAACACTCAACTCTCTCTCCCTACTCTCTCGAATACTATCTTCTAGAGGGCTCCGCCACTTGCTTCTAATCACTTGTACTCTTCCACAAGGTGCCCGGCTCAATTTATACCTCCAATAGGTTGGTGGCTACGGGGAGGGGTACTTGTAGGCGAGAGGAAGGCTGCGGTGCCGGCAAGGAGGTGTGGCCGTATCTCCGGGTGCGATTGGCCCCGTGATTTTCACCGCCTTCGATCGTGCGTTTGTGATTCGGTCCCCGAGGCAGTTAGAAGGTGGTTGTTGGTCGGTTTGTTGAGGAAGGAGGTGCGGCCGGCCCTCTTGGTGCGGCCAGCCCCGGGCCCTCTTGTCATTCACTCCAAATCATTCTCTAATGTGTAGATGAAGTCTTGGATGTTACCCCACATTGGTTGTTCACTAGCTTGTTGGTCCTTGAATCCAAGTGAGGCTAATCTCATCCTCTAGATCAAAACCGACCTCGTTCCTTTGATTAGGATCTTTAGTAGTTGTGCTCCTTTGAGTGACCGAGGCTTGGTGGCACGTTTGGGCGAGTTGGGCGGGTGCGGCGGCATAAGTGGTGCGGTCGGCTGCGGTGGTGCGACCGGTCCCGCCTCCCCGGCCCCGGTGCATCTCTCCCGTGGTGTATTTGCTGGATACAACACGATCGTGATGGGTTCGATCTTTTGGGAGCCGATGCATAGAACTTCACTTGGTGTGAACCTACATAGTGGTGCAAGGTAGGGTTGGCCCTACCACTAGTGGTGCAAGGTAGGGTTGGCCCTACCACTAGGGGCGGCCGTGCCTACCTTATGTAGCTTGATGCACCGGAATTGCCCCCTAATCTTGATCTTGTAGGTAAAAAACTCAACACAACTCATGGAACCTTGTTAGCACCCAAAACATGCTTGAAATTCGTTATAAAGTGCTACCGTAGCCGAGATGTTGGTGGTCAAAAGTTTGTCGTAAGGACCATCAACAAACTCCCCCACACTAGACGTTTGCTCGTCCTCGAGAAAAACCTAGTCTTAAAAGGCGGATTGGACATTGCTTCATGTTACTCCCCCGTAAGTACTAGAGCAAAATTCCATGCCCTACGGCTATTTGAAACTATTGGCACCAAATAAACTTTGCCTTGCTTACCCGTGGGGCATGTAATTTTTCACCTTGCCTTCGGAGGTTGAAGAGTAGAATGGTTTTGATTTTGCATCACTCACTCTTCTCTTTTTCCGGATTCTATCTCGAAGTTTTGAAAATTTTGCAAAGAGAGACAAAGCTTTTCGGATGGTTCCCTCGATCAATCAAGTGGTGATTGTTACCTCACCAAAGGCTTTTGAATGAGCCTCAACTTCCTACTCTATGGCTTGTATGTGGAGCTTTGGGTAGGATAGCATGAGACTCACTTGTGCCACATAATGTTGTTGAGCCAAAAACCAGATCCAAGAAGAAATTATTCATGCAACTTGATCGAGATGTGCAAGTGTGTGGAATACTTTTGTTTGGTTTTCTAGATACTCCTTGTTTGAGATTCTTCTCTTGCTTTTGGAGGGGGTCATGCTTCATATATTTTTTCTTTCCTATGCTCTTTGATTGGAGCACATTTTTTCTATGCTTCTTTGAGCATTTTTTTCTTTTCTCTCTATTTTTTTCAATGACCCCTCTCCCTTTTTGTAAGGAGAGAAATCTCTTTAGAACTTGGAGTATTTATTTTTGGTGAATGGATGACATGTTTTGCGTAACTCCCGTTGTAGGAGTTAGCATGTATATGTGGGTGTACGTGATCTCGATCATGGAAGCATGAAAAGATTCTAGCAAGGGTCACAACAATTTGGCAAAACTCAAAGGGTCACAAGAAAGCATATGTAGAAGGTTTATACCTTAATATCAACATATGGCTTTGGTAGGTGATATGACCATCGAGGAGCTTGTCTTGTTTTATTTTCAAAAGAAATTCAACCGAGATTTCCACCAAACTACGAGATAGAGTGAGATCAACATTATCTAACCATATCATACTAGCCAACACCCTAGGTCTGCTCATAAGCATTTGCTTCCCACAAAGTTTCAATTCAGGCTCATGTTCAAAGACAACCAAAAGATTCATCCAGCCTGTAGAGTATAAAATTGTATACTAGGTTCTTGCAAGGGGTTAAGCGAGCAATTATTCCCACATCACCGGAGTGAGGATGGGTAGGCAACATTTTCAAGATGTGACACCCTAAAATTCCATCACTAAAATCACTTAGCAACTTAAATTAGTCTTAAGGATTTAAAGAATTTAAATTGCCATTTAAATTGAGCTCTAAAATATTAAACATAATTTAATAAACTTAGAGACAACAAGTTATTGTGTGTCATCGGTTGGCTTGCATGGTTTTTGGTTGCTTGTGTGGTTTCTAAAAAGTTTAGAAATTTTTGAGAAAATGTTTGAAAGAGTTTTGATTTGAACTTCAAAAGAAAAGTAGTTCTAAAAGAAGTTTGAAAAAGAAAAGAAAAAAAAAGAAAAACCTTGCCCGGCTCCCCTTTCGGCCCGAACGGCCCCGGCGGCCCATCGCCCCCGTCCCGCACCGGCCCACCTCTCCCTCTCTCTTTTTCTTTTCTTTTGCCGTCCCCGACGCCCGTGCCCCACCCGTCGGCCTCTCCCTCCCCCTTCCTTTTCTTCTTCCTCACCCCGCCGCCCGGCCGACCCGCGCGCATCCGCAAATCACGCCACGCCCGCCGCCTTCCCACTCTTCTCTCTTCTAGCCGTGGACGCCAATTAAGGCAATTAATCGCCCACTCCAATTCCCCGGCCGTTTCCCCTTTTCCCCTTGCCCTCTTTACGCCGGACGGTCCGCCGGCCATCAATGGCAAGCCCGCCGGCCGCCCCGTCCCCTTCCGCTTTACCTTCCTCCCTCGCGCCCCTATTTAAGCTCGCGCTCGAACTCCCGCGCCTCCCTTTTGCACCCGCAGCACCCTACTCCACGCACTCGAGCCCAATTCCCCGGCGCCGCCGCCCTCGCTTCTTCCCCGCCACCGGACGCCGCCGGTGAAGTGCATCGCCGCCTTGTCCTTTTCTTCCGCGAACACGATCATGACCCTCACGTGATGCTTGTTGGCCGGGGGGAAGCCGCCACCGGAGTCGAACGGCGTCCGGAGCTTGGGTCCCCGCTTGCGGAGCGCCGCCCGAGCCGCCGTCGCCGTCGAACTCCATCTCTCGCTCGCCTCCCCTTCGCCCATGAGCTCGCCCAACGTTTCCTCGAGTGGTGAGCATCATTTTCCGGCTACTTTTCCCTTGAGCTCGCACCACAAAGACCGGCACCCGCACGCCGGGGAACCCCGCGCCGCCCCCTTCCGGTGCCGGCCGCCGTGGTAGCTCGACCCGCCTCCCCGAACCCCCGGAGGAGTGCGCGTGCCGCTCGGCTACGCGTAGAGCCCGCTCGCGCGCGAAACGGTGCCCCCACGGCCGATCTTGGGCCGCGCCGATGAAGCCGCCGGCGGCGCCGCCGCCGCGCGCCGCCGCACTCCGGCCGACGCCGCCGCCGCCCTCGCTTGCACGCGTCCCGGGTCGTCCGATCCGCGATGAACGGACGAGATCGCGTACCCCTTCGTTTGATGAGGCCGGTCCACCGTGGACCAATAGATCGCGACCATGGCTCGGTCCACGGCATCTTCGGCCATTGGATCAGCGATCCATGGCTCAACCGAGCCGTTTAGCTTAAAGAGCCCCCGAGCTTTTACGGTTTTGCATGCCGGTCCTTCCACCTTTGAGAACTTTTACGGTTAGGTCCCGATTTTTATGTTTTAGCCCCCGGCCGACCTAGATTCCTTTAACGAGAGGTCCTTTTCATTCCTTTTAGCATTTAGACCCCTCTGTTTTATTTTATAATTATGTTATAGCCCTGATTTTATTTGTAAAAAGCCCCGTAAACTTAGTTTTCTTGCGGTATAGGTCCCCGTAACTTGTTTTAATCATATCTTTCTCATTTTAACTCCGTTTTTAGCGTTCTATATGCCGAAATGATCGTCTCGGCGAGTAGAATATTTTAAACAGCAAATTTACCAGTTTTGTTACTGTTTGGTGTACTGTTTATTTATTGTTTGTTGTTCATGTTTGACTCGTAGATATCGTGCCTATTTCGTCTGAGCTCCCTGTCGGAGGTGATCGGGAAGAGCCCGTTTTTGAGGAAGATTTCACTCGGCTTGTAGAGGAAGTCAAGTGGTTTCCCCCCCCCCCTCTGCATTATCTTTTTGAACCTATGTCACTGCATGCTAAACAATGTTTACTATTCCTGTTGCTATGCATAAACCTGATGGGCAAACACCTAGTTAAGGACTTGACTAGACATTTTACCTCATTACCTTGATCAACCCTGTTTAACAAATGCTTGGGGTAGATAAATGCTTAGTTTGCTTTACATGAGTTTGGTTATGCTTTGGTCAAGTTATACTTCTCAGTTTTGTTTATATAATGTGTTTGTGCTTAAAACAAGATAACTTGATTTATAATCGGAACATGGAGAACCACCCAAGACAATAGTACAACCATAGTTCACATGGCTCGGCTTAGCCAAGTAATTAGGAGAGTGGGTTAGCCGATAGCTCTTTTCCGAGAGGGGCACGGGGGGCTCGGGGTTGCGGGGGGTATAGCCCCGGTTCTTTTGGGGTAGCGCCTTGGCTAAGGTGCCGACCACTAGGGAGGGTTATGGTCCGCCCGGGCCGTAACTATTGCGGGTTGTTGGTTTCTCTTCTTTCCTTTGTAAAGGCTTCGTAGTGGACCCCTAGCCACTCACCTTGGAAGTGTTTAAGGTTCTAGCTAACCCGGGCAAGATGGGGAACACGAACTGTGGGTAAAGTGTACAACCTCTGCAGAGTGTAAAACTGATCGATCAGCCGTGCTCACGGTCATGAGCGGCTTGGACCCTCACATGATTAATAAACTTGAAGATTAATGCAAATCATGGGTTTGTGGGTTTGGTTTGAGGTTTCTTTTATTGATAAGTGGGTTGGTATACACTTACACCTAGTAATTAGGTGCTTGCTAATAAAACTTGACCAACTTATAAAATGCTTACCGTTGTGAACCATAGCCTATCCTTGATAGCCTTGCATTGTTTCCCCCACTTGCTGAGCACCAACCATAAGTGTGCTCACCCTTGCTTACCGCTGTTCAGAGGAGAACGTCGGAGGCGAGGACGAGTACTGGAGTGACTACGAGGAGTTCTAGGGCATGCGGATCCCCCAGTCATCATGCCTGTGGAAGTCAAAGATGGAGCTGCTCGTCGCTTAGTTATCGTTGTGTTCGGACCTTCGAGTCCACCTCTCTAGATGTAATAATGGATATCGTATTGGTTTAACTCTTGAACGTTTTATTACTGCAATGGTATTACACTCGTTTTGTCTATCATGTGTGTGTAAATGATCCCGGCACACACGTGAAATGCATTCGGTTTTCCTTATAAAATCGGGTGTGACAAAGTGGTACCGAGCCGTGATGACCGTAGGTCGCCGCCTTAGTTAGAAATGGACGAAATTAAGGATTCATGTTCTAGAGAACCCTATCATGCTTCAAATCATCTTATTTACGCATTAAAAATCTAATTTAATTTTGTTTATCATTTTAAACTATCATTTTGATTTATTCTATACTGCGAGATCGTTTTGCTTTGATAGATGGCTAGAACCTACATGACCCCTCGCAAGAGCACTAGTGGGCGCTTTCCCTCGGGACGGTACCGGCTCCTCGCCATCGTCTTGAGGATGTTGAGGAGGAACCGGAGGAGTTCCGGCCGGAGGTTGAGGTAGAGGAAAACCCGGAGGAGGTCCGGCGGAACCGGAAGAGGAAGATCCCGAAGAGATTGAGATGGAGGAGGAGGAGCCGGATGAGCCATTGGAACGGCCACAACCGTACGATGGCACCGTGCTTGGAGGCGGACGCCGATGGGGACATTGTGATTCCACCGGCGCTCGTGGCAAATGAGGAAGCACCCGCCGCACATGTTGATCCAAGGTGCTCGATGGTGAAGGAGGTGACCGGGATGACTCTAGTGATGACGGTGTAGATAAGGAAGGTGGTATCAATGCCGATGGCAAACCGGAGGAAGATGAGGATGAAATCCCCCGCTATCACGGAGCGAGAATATCACAAACATTCCACCGAAGTTGAGAACGGATAGTTTTGCATTCTTCTCGTGGGAGGTTCTCGTAGTACCACGGGATATACCATAAGGCCTCTCTACGTGACTAAGCACTTCACCGAGCCGGGAATGAGAGACTACTACACCTGCGAGTCTATATCGGGAAGCCCCCGAATGATACGAAGAAGGCCGGAGGTATCGCTCATCTCACCACAAAGCATGGCTCGGTTCTCCACGGATGATGTTGCGCGGTGAATGATGTAGTGAGGAGGGCACTGCGGTCAATCCGCAATGCAAATCGGGTGCGGTTTGTTCCACTCGGAGTATCGCCATGTGCCTCGTCGTGCAAGTGGCACAGAGGTGACTGTGGTGCCAGCAGGAGGTAATGATCGCATCGACGTCTTGGCACGTGTGACTGCTGCCTTGAACACAGATCTGGAGGGGGCAACTACTGAAATGAACAAGTATCACGAGGAGTTGCAGGCTGCTCAGGTGAAGATAGCACGTCTGGAAGCACAGCTGGCGGGACAGCAACTTCCTCAAGAAGTTATGCCATATCAGACCACTGCTTCCCCTCCACGCAAGAGGCTCCGTTATGGCTCCGATGAAGCTACTGCCCATCTTGGCTAGGATCCTAGGATACTCGCCCTTATCATTTACCTTTTTCGCTAGATCGTTCCTGCGTGAACGTATTGCTTGTAATAATGAATGCTGTTTGCAAACATGTTTGAGTTGGATCTTTGCTTGATTGTGAATTGTATGGTGGAATGATGGCCACTATGCAATCAGAATTGTAAGTTAATTAAAGGATGGTTTGGGTTTTATCGGTTGTCATTGTTTAATCTTCTATGCAAGTTTGATTGGATCAAATCTGTTTTCGCAGTCATATGACATACCAGTAATGTTTTGTTTATAACTCATGCTACAGAACTCCAAATGACATGAAACCAGTTGGGTTAGTTCACAAATGTAGAGGATGAATTTCTGTCAAAAATTCAATGGTATACAATACATATTCTGGGAGTTATGCACAAAGTAATGAACATGTCAGAGTCTGTAAATTTCTGCTGATACAGCTGCACTGTTTGAATTTTATCTCGAGTTATAGATGTCCAAATGTGGTGATTCCAGTTGGGATAGTTCCATAATTTTATACATCATAATCTGGAAAACATTTGTGGCCATTGGATAATTACACAGAAAGTTATACATAATTCTTTGAGGTCAACAGAATCTGTCCTAGCTGAAGAACATGTTGTTATTTCATTTTGAGTTATCCTCTTATGCATTGATTCAAGTACAACTATCCGAGATATGATTTTTCTAATGGTCGGATGGTAAACACCAGGTCCGGAGGAGGTCAAGACGTGTTGCCCGTGATCCATGCACATATTGCAAATCAACGAGAACCCAAGCCACCACCCCCACCGATCAACCAAGCAATGGATCCAAACATGCGGCGAGTTTACGGCGGCGCGGATGCAACCGATTCGGAATCTCACCAACACCGTGCAGAAAATGCAAGCTCAACAGAACCAGCCACCACAGCCGATTCCTCCGCCACCCCCGCCAACAAGGGACAGGCACAAGGAGTTCATGAGCCACCATCCTCCTATGTTTTCTCACTCGTCTGATCCACTGGATGCTGACGACTGGCTGAAAACCATCACCAAGAAGCTGGAGATCGTGCAATGCACTGACAGGGGAAATGGTCCTGTATGCTGCCGGAAGGCTTGTGGGGCAGGCCGCAGACTGGTGGGACGCGTACTCAATCGCTCACCCCAACATGCGGAACATTACTTGACGGGAGTTCCATGACAACTTCCGTACTTACCACATCCCTTCGGGGGTTATTAAGCTTAAGCGAGAGGGAGTTCTTGTCACCGAGGCGGGGCAATATGTCGGTGACCGAGTATCCGGACATGTTCACTCACTTGTCACGCTATGCACCCGATGAAGTCAACACCGACCCAAAGAGGCGGGAAAGGTTTACGGATGGCTTGATTGGGCCTATAAAGTATCAGCGCAGAGTCACATCTTCCCGGACTTTCGGATGCTTTGGTGAACAAAGCTATTGGGCCGGAAAGCAAGAGAAAGGAGATGGGTGAACGAAATGCAAGTTTCGGTCTCATGGATAGTCTAGCAAAGCAACACCCGTCCTCGTTACGGTTCTCGGCGAGCCCGACTCCATATCGTCCTGGTGGTCAAAGTGGGAGGTACCCACAAAACATGGAGCTGCGGCGCTCGTTTCAGCCACAACGCTTCAATCCTCGGACACCCGCAGCTCCTACCCCTCGACCGAGTCGTCCTAATAGTAACTGCGGGGCACCCGTCGAAACACCAACCCTGTTCGGCTCGGTGGATGCTTTAAGTGTGGAGAGCCGGGGCATTATGCTAACAATTGTCCCAAGAGGGTGATGCAAACTCCACGGAGAGACAAAGTGGAAATAGGACCGGGCAGCCATCTTCGCAGGCTCGTACTCCACAAACACCCAGCAAGAGAGGCCAGCAGAGTCATGTGCGTGGCCGAGTTAATCATGTATCAGTGGAGCAAGCTCAGAATGACGCCGGCGTGGTATTGGGTACGTTTTTCGTCAACTCTGTACCTGCTACCGTATTATTTGATTCAGGAGCATCACATTCATTCATAACTGATCAATTTGTGGCAAAATATAACTTATCTATGAGCTCAATGAAGAACCCATTGATAGTTAGCACTCCTGGTGGAGAAATGAAAACTGGTCATATATGCCCACAAGTAAAGATTAATATCATGGGGGTAGACTTTCTTGCTAATCTGGTAGTTCTAAAATCATGGGGAATATATGTCATTCTTGGGATGGATTGGTTACAAAAGCATGATGGAGTTATTCAGTGTCGGAAGAGGTCAGTGCAGTTAACCAGTCCTCAAGGGGAGAGAGTAGAATATGTGAGTACACCCTCATCCAAGAAAGGAGTTGTGAACTCCGTAGAAGGCAAGGCCTTGGAAGATATAAGGGTAGTGAATGAATTCCCCGATGTGTTTCCGGAGGATTTGTCGGGTATGCCACCCGACCGTGACATTGAATTTAGTATTGAACTTATACCCGGTATCGCTTCCATATCTAAAAGACCATATAGAATGGATGTTAAAGATTTAGCTGAATTAAAGAAACAAATCGAAGAACTACTTAGTAAAGGGTTTATCCGTCCTAGTTCATCACCATGGGGAGCCCCCACACTCTTCGTTGATAAAAAGGATGGATCTTGGAGGTTGTGTATAGACTATCGATCACTTAATGAGGTTACCATCAAGAACAAATACCCTTTACCTCGGATTGAGGATTTATTTGATCGGATGAGAGGAGCTAAGGCATTCTCTAAGATAGATCTTAGATCGAGTTATCACCGTTAAAAATCCGAGTAGAGGATATACCAAAGACAACATTCACATCTAGATACGGGCCGTATGAGTTCACGGTGATGTCCTTTGTCCCGACCAATGCACCACCTACTTTATGTATTTGATGAACAAGGTATTCATGGAGTATCCGGATAAGTTTGTTGTGGTATTCATTGATGACATACCGGTATTCTCTCGGAGTGAGAAGAACATGAAGAACATCCGAGGCTTGTGTTGCGAAGCATCGGGAACATCGGTTGTATGCCAAGTTCAAGCAAGTGTGCTTTCCGGTTGAAAGAGGTTTCTTTTCTCGGGCACATCATCACGGATGGAGGAATTGCAGTCGATCCAAGCAAGGTTCGGGATGTATTGAACTCGGAGTCCGCCTAAGAATGTACCGGAGATCGGGAGCTTCCTTGGACTTGCGGGATACTATCGGAGGTTCATTGAAGGATTTTCTAAGATAGTGAAGCCACTTACCACTCGCTCGAGAAAGGAAAAGAATTCAAGTGGGATGAGAAGTGTAGGCTAGTTTTGAGGAATTGAAGAAGAGGTTGACCACAAGACTCGTGTTGATCATGCCAGACATACACAAAGGATTCGATGTATACTGTGATGCCTCTCGGCAAGGATTGGGATGTGTGTTGATGCAAGAAGGAAAGGTAGTAGCTTATGCTTCAAGACAGTTGAGGAAACATGAGCAGAACTACCCTACTCATGATCTTGAGTTAGCCGCGGTTGTTCACGCATTGAAGATTTGGAGACACTACATGATTGGAAACAAGTGTAAGATCTTCACTGACCATAAGAGTCTGAAGTATATCTTTACTCAGAAGGATTTGAATTTGAGGCAAAGAAGGTGGTTGGAGTTAATCAAAGATTATGATTTGGATATTCAGTACCATCCAGGAAAGGCAAATGTTGTGGCAGATGCTTTGAGTCGGAAGGGACAGACTAACATGCTGATAGGACACCTGCTACCTCAGGAGCTATGTTGGGAGATGGCACAACTCAACTTGGGAATAGTTGCTTCAAGTGAGACTTTGACATTAGAAATTGAGTCGACGCTTGAGCGAGGATATCGGGAAAGGACGGTTGATCGATGACAAGATTGCGAGTACGTGAAGCCGATCAAGTTAGGCAAAGTTCCGGAATTCGAGAGAAGATGAGCAAGGAACAAAGTGTGGTTTAAGAACAGAATTTGTGTACCGAGATGAAGGAGTTGAGAGAAGCTATCTTGAAGGAAGCACACGATTCGACCTTACTCTATACACCCCGGGAGTACCAAGATGTATCGGGACTTGAAACAGAGATACCGGTGGTATGGAATGAAGAAAGATGTAGCAGCTCATGTAGCTCGTGTGATGTGTATCAAAGAGTGAAGGCCGAGTATCAAAAGCCGTAGGATTGCTTCACCTCTAAAGGTACCGAGTGGAAATGGGAAGAAATCGGTATGGATTTCATAGTGGGTTTACCTCGTACTCGTGATGGGTATGACTCTATTTGGGTTATTGTGGATAGATTAACCAAGGTAGCGCACTTTATCCCGGTGAAGACGACCTATACGGGAGTGAAGCTAGCCGAGTTGTACAATTCAAGGATAGTGTGTTTTCACGGGGTGCCGAAGAAGATAGTGTCAAATCGAGGCACACGGTTTACTTCACGGTTTTGGCGAAGCTACATGAATCGATGGATACGAAGTTAAACTTCAGGTCAGCATACCATCCTCAGACAGATGGGCAGACGGAGAGAACAAATCAGATTCTTGAGGATATGTTGAGAGCTTGTGCGTTGAAGAACAGTGGCAGTTGGGATAAGAGTTTGCCTTATGCAGAGTTTGCTTATAACAACAGCTATCAGTCCAGCATTAAAATGGCACCTTTTGAGGCTCTGTATGGAAGGAAGTGTAGAACACCGTTGTTTTGGAACCAGACTGGTGAGAGACAACTCTTTGGACCAGACAGCATACGAGAAGCGGAAAAGCAAGTTGAAATCATAAGGGAGAATCTTAAAGCAAAGACACGGTCACGTCAGAAGAGTTATGCTGATCCTCGGAGAAGAGAGGTGATTTTGGAAGTTGATGATTATGCATACCTCGCAGTGTCACCTATTCGGGGGTTACGAAGGTTTAATGTCGAGGGAAGTTATCACCTCGATTTATCGGACCTTTCAAGATTTTGGAACGGAAAAGAAAGGAAGCATACCAGTTGGAGTTGCCAGACACGGTTGTCGGGAGTCCATGATGTGTTCCATGTATCACAAAGCTGAAAAAATGTACAAGTGAGGTTAAGATAGAACCAAGTACGGTTAGAAGATATTCAAATGGAGAATGACCCGACATACAAAGAATACCCTGTTAAGATCTTGGATATATCAGAGAGAGTTACCGGGAGTAAGATCATCAGAATGTGTAAAGTACAGTGGAGTCATCATACTGAGGAAGAGGCAACTTGGGAAAGAGAGGATGAACTTAAGGAAGACTTTCCTTAGTTGTTCTCTAAGTCTTCTCGAATCTCGGGACGAGATTCTCTTTAAGGAGGTAGGATTTGTGACACCCTAAAATTCCTTCACTAAAATCACTTAGCAACTTAAATTAGTCTTAAGGATTTAAAGAATTTAAATTGCCATTGAAATTGAGCTCTAAAATATTAAACATAATTTAATAAACTTAGAGACAACAAGTGATTATGTGTCATCGGTTGGCTTGCATGGTTTTTGGTTGCTTGTGTGGTTTCTAAAAAGTTTAGAAATTTTTGAGAAAAGGTTTGAAAGAGTTTTGATTTGAATTTCAAAAGAAAAGTAGTTTTAAAAGAAGTTTGAAAAAGAAAAGAAAAAAAAAAGAAAAACCTTGCCCGGCTCCCCTTTCGGCCCGAACGGCCCGGCGGCCCATCGCCCCCTATCCCGCACCGGCCCACCTCTCCCTCTCTCTTTTTCTTTTCTTTTCTTTGTCGTCGCCGACACCCGGCCCCCACCGTCGGCCTCTCCCTCCCCCCTTCCTTTTCTTCTTCCTCACCCCGCCGCCCGGCCGACCCGCGCGCCGCCGCAAATCACGCCACGCCCGGCCGCCTTCCCCCCCCTCTCTTCTAGCCGTGGACGCCAATTAAGGCAATTAATCGCCCACTCCAATCCCCGGCCGTTTCCCCTTTTCCCCTTGCCCTCTTTACGCCGGACGGTCCGTCGGCCATCAATGGCAAGCCCGCCGGCCGCCCCGTCCCCTTCCGCTTCGCCTTCCTCCCCGCGCCCCTATTTAAGCTCGCACTCGAACTCCCGCACCTCCCTTTTGCACCCGCAAGCACCCTACTCCACGCACTCGAGCCCAATTCCACCGGCGCCGCCGCCCTCGCTTCTTCCCACCGCCGGACGCCGCCGGTGAAGTGCATCGCCGCCTTGTCCTTTTCTTCCCCGAACACGATCACGACCCTCACGTGATGCTTGTTGACCGGGGAAGCCGTCACCGGAGTCGAGCAAACATCCGGAGCTTGGGTCCCCGCCCGCCGGGAGCGCCGCCCCGAGCCGCCGTCGCCGTCAAACTCCATCTCTCGCCGCCTCCCCTTCGCCCGTGAGCTCGCCCAACGTTTCCTCGAGTGGTGAGCATCATTTTCTCGACCGCTTTTCCCTTGAGCTCGCACCGCAAAGCACCGGCACCCGCACGCCGGCGAACCCCGCGCCGCCCCCTTCCGGTGCCGGCCGCCGTGGTAGCTCGACCCTCCTCCCCGAACCCCCGGAGGAGTGCGCGTGCCGCTCGGCTATGCGTAGAGCCCGCTCGCGCGCGAAACGGCGCCCCACGGCCCCGATCTTGGGCCGTGCGGTGGTCGCCGCACGCCGCCGCCGCCCTTGCTTGCACGCGTCCGGGCCGTCCGATCCGCGATGAACGGACGAGATCGCGTACCCCTTCGTTTGATGAGGCCGGTCCACCGTGGACCTATAGACCACGACCATGGCTCGGTCCACGGCATCCTCTCGCCGTTGGATCAGCGATCCATGGCTCGGCCCGAGCCGTTTAGCTTAAAGAGCCCCCGAGCTTTTACGGTTTTGCATGCCGGTCCTTCCACCTTTGAGAACTTTTACGGTTAGGGTCCCGATTTTTATGTTTTAGCCCCCGGCCGCCCTAGATTCCTTTAACGAGAGGTCCTTTTCATTCCTTTTAGCATTTAGACCCCTCTGTTTTATTTTATAATTATGTTTTAGCCCTGATTTTATTTATAAAAAGCCATGTAAACTTAGTTTTCTTGCAGATAGGTCCCTGTAACTTGTTTTAATCATATCTTTCTCATTTTAACTCCGTTTTTAGTGTTCTATATACCGAAATGATCGTCTCGACGAGTAGAATCTTTTAAACAGCAAATTTACCAGTTTTATTACTGTTTGGTGTACTGTTTATTTATTGTTTGTTGTTCATGTTTGACTCGTAGATATCGTGCCTATTTCGTCCGAGCTCCCCGTCGGAGGTGATCGGGAAGAGCCCGTTTTAGAGGAAGATTTCACTCAACTTGTAGAGGAAGGCAAGTGGTTTCCCCCCCGCATTATCTTTTTGAACCTATGTCACCGCGTGCTAAACAATGTTTACTATTCCCGTTGCTATGCATAAACCTCATGGGCAAACACCTAGTTAAGGACTTGACTAGACATTTTACCTCATTACCTTGATCAACCCTGTTTAACAAATGCTTGGGGTAGATAAATGCTTAGTTTGCTTTACATGAGTTTGGTTATGCTTTGGTCAAGTTATACTTCTCAGTTTTGTTTATATAATGTGTTTGTGCTTAAAACAAGATAACTTGATTTATAATCGGAACATGGAGAACCACCCAAGACAACAGTACAACCACGGTCCACATGGCTCTGGCTTAGCCAAGTAATTAGGAGAGTGGGTTAGCTGATAGCTCTTTTCCGAGAGGAGCACAGGGGGCTCGGGGTTGCAGGGGTATAGCCGGTTCTTTTGGGGTAGCGGCCTTGGCTACGGTGCCGACCACTAGGGAGGGTTATGGTCCGCTCGGGTCAGAATCGTTGAGAGCCGTTGGTTTCTCTTCTTTCCTTTGTAAAGGCTTCATAGTGGACCCCTAGCCACTCACCTTGGAAGTGTTTAAGGGTCTAGCTAACCCGGGCAAGATGGGGAACACGAACTCGTGGGTAAAGTGTACAACCTTTGCGAGTGTAAAGCCGATCGATCGGCCGTGCTCACGGTCATGAGCGGCTTGGACCCTCACATGATTAATAAACTTGAAGATTAATGCAAATCATGGGTGTGTGGGTTTGGTTTGAGGTTTCTTTTAATGATAAGTGGGTTGGTATACACTTACACCTAGTAATTAGGTGCTTGCTAATAAAACTTGACCAACTTATAAAATGCTTACGCGTGAACCATAGCCTATCCTTGATAGCCTTGCATTATTTCCCCCACTTGCCGAGCACCAACCATAAGTGCGCTCACCCTTGCTTACCGTTGTTCGAGAGGAGAACGTCGGAGGCGAGGACGAGTACCGGAGTGACTACGAGGAGTTCTAGGGCATGCGGATCCCCCGGTCATCATGCCCGTGGAAGTCAAAGATGGAGCTGCTCGCCGCTTAGTTATCATTGTGTTCGGACCTTCGAGTCCACCTCTCTAGATGTAATAATGGATATCGTACTTGGTTTAACTCTTGAACAATTTATTATTGCAATGGTATTACACTCATTTTGTCTATGATGTGTGTGTAAATGATCCCGGCGCACACGTGAAATGCATTCGGTTTTCCTTGTAAAATCGGGTGTGACACAAGAGCATGATAATGCGGTTTCGATACTAGGCAAGATAAACGGGATATCCATAAGATAGCAATACAAGATGAGTTAGAGGTTCAAACCAGTTTGACTTGGCACGAAGATGTTCGGTTCGTGAAGAATTGACGAGTGTAGCCGGCCCACCCCAATTTTGTGTCGTGCTTCGTGACCGTTATTGACGGTCCTTACAACAAGTTTCCGACCGTCAAAATCCCGGAAACAAAGAGGGTATATACAAGTTTCATGCTTGTTTTTAATACTAATAAAGCTCCATGAGTTGTGTTGGTATTTTTACTTGCGATACACATTTGGGGATAAAAAGGAGTCACCGGGTCACACCGGGGGTGCGCCGAATCGGCGGAGTGCGGCCGGCCCCGCACCCCGCCACGGTTCGAGTCCGGGCGGCTACCACTTCCACAAACACACTTTGAATGGATAGGATTCGCCGTGGTTATGTCGGTTTAATCCAAAGGCCGTGAAAAGAGGCACTTGGATCCATGGGCCCACCTCTCGCATGCACCCAACCGCCACTCCGAAGCAATCCCGAGCATCCACTAGCGGTGGTAGTGCATCACACGAATTTGAGTAGATATGACCGGATCAAGAGATACAACCGCACCTACGAAGCGTGGAATCCGGCGGAACCGACCCCGGATACCGACTCACAACCGACCAAGGAGTGAGCATCGGGACCGTTCACGACGAATGGCCGCAAATCATAGGTGCGGCCGCACCTAGAGGTGTGTGACGCCCTAGGTTTTTATTTAACCATAATAGTCGGTCAACTCCACCGGGCAAAGTGGTCAAACCACGGTCAACCTAGGTCCTCACCTCGAAAAACTCACCAACCAACCCTAATGACCCTCTTGATCAAGTCAACACACATGTGTGGTCAAACTTTGGTCAAATACGCGGTCAAACCCTACCTAAACCCTAATGCCCTTGAATGTCTTCCGGAACTTTTGCCGCGTTTTCCAAATTTCACCTAAACACTTCAAAATCTACCAATATGAAAGTTGGCCAATTTGTCGAGGGACACAACTTTCATGTAGGATGGCATTTCCAATTTTGGGGGGAAAAGGGTGGAAATCTTGGTCAACCGCCAACACCCCCCGTTCACCGACACGGATTGGCATTTAAAGTTTGGCTGCAATTTATACAAAACTCGTTGAGAAAAATACCATAGAGCCTTTGTGAAAGTTGTAGGGGATAGTCGGATCTACAACTTTCCTATTCATCGCTTGATGCACTACAATACAAATTTTTGGAGAAAAACGGGCTCAAAGCCGCTTAGTCCGTAATGGGTGTAGCTAGAGAACCGGCCGCACCGTGTCGTCGCGCGCCGTGCCCGAGCACCGGTCGCCTCGGCATCCGCGCCCGCACGCCTCCCAAGCCATGCGTGTTCCCCGTGCCAACGCCACGCCTCGAGATGCCTCGTTTTTATCCCGCGCCACGCGTCGCTCCTTGCCGTCCGCGCCGTACGTGCACGTGCCGCACACGGGCGGACCGCCGGTCCGTCCCGCGCCCCGCCGTACGCACGCACGCCGTCCAAGGCCGCCACTATACTACGGCGGTATCTTCGCCATCACCACGACATCACCGCCGAGCCGTTCCTATTTAAAGCCGCTTGCCTTTCCCCCTCGCGCCCGCCACCGCCGCTTCATCGCGCCCGCCATTGCCGGCCGCCGGTGAACCCGCGCCTCCATTTTTCCCGGTGCTTTCCAACCGTCCTAAACTCCTCTCTAGGATCTATAGAGGCTTGCGCCGTCTCCCGTTGCTCGGCATTGCGCCTCCCTCGCCGGAGCCGCCTCCGCGCCGCTTGTTGGCTAAGGCCGGCCGGCCCTCGCCACCGCCGAGCCCACACGGCGAGCCCACCCGACGGTGGGAGGGTATGGATGTGAGGATTGAGATTTTCCCAAGGGCCCGAGGGCATGGGAAGGGTATATCCGTGAAGTTTTGAAAAGTCCTAGTGGCCTATGTGGGAAAGTGCATCTTCAATAGTAAAGTCACTTTGCTGATTTTTAGAAAATCTGTAGAAAATCGTAGAAACATCGAAAAAAATGCAAACCCAATTTTGCTAGACTCCTGGTGAAGAGAACTACAATTTTTGTTAAACTTGTCTAGGTTGTTTCCTGATATTTTTGGCAAGAAAAATAGAAATGTGAAAAATCTAGATTTGTGATATCTCAAAATCCATATGTCCTCCGTAGCTAATTTTTGGATATGTTGTGTATAATATTATGACTAGCTTCTGTACCATAAAGTGCACGAAGTTATGTAGTAAATTGTTTTATATGAATTGTTTTCCATTTATGCAGAATCTGTCTAGATGATTTTTGTAGCTAAAAATAATTATGTTTTTGTGCCCAACTTCTGCATGTGGTCTCTTTATGACAAAATACACCTCTGGTGAATTAATCACAATTTTATAATTATCATAAGTATTTATTATTGATATATGCTTGTTTTTCTTTGTAAATTAATAATGCAAGATCAGTGGTAGTTCTAGAAGTATATGCTACATTCCTAGCTTAGTTGTGGACCAGAGAACTTGTGTAAGGAAGTTTGGATCAATTGGATGCTTATTTATTTTTGTATGCATTTGTCTTGCCTAAGTAGCTAGCCTTTGTTATTTTTGGTATATTTAATTGTCTAGCTTTTCCAAGCATGCATGTGTGTTCAATGGCTCGATATAGGTGTTTTGGTGCTTAAGAAACCCTCAACTGAATTTGACTGATTTATTGTTTGAATAAAACCTTTGGAGGCAATTATAGGTTTAATGTTTTGTAAATAGGAAAATGTCCTCTTATTCCTTGTGACCCTTTCTAAAATGGTTGCATGCATAGCTTGTTTAGGATCTAAGAATCCACCCGTTGCTGCTTAAGAAATTTAATTAATTACATTTTTGTGCACACCTTTGTTGTTCAAAGGTGGAATAATAAATCTCCACATGAAATAACATTTATAAAAGAAAAGATTAATTAAGTATTTATGAAAAGAATAAACCCATGCCTATAATAACCTTACCGAAAAAGAATTAATAACTAATTAATTGTTAAGGTGAATATGGCCAATAAGAGTTGGGTAAGATAATAAATCTATCACATCACTCGAACCCCGCATTGCATTCCATGTAGACCTTCCCGACGGTGACTACTCGCTCGTGCCGAAAGACAAGGAAGGAAGAGCTGAAGTGGAGCTGCAAAGACGTGGAAGTGATCGAAGACACCGAGGGCACTCGGGCTAACACCGCCGACGAAGGCAAGCCCGGTGCAATTAACCCGGTATTATAAAATTATTATGCAACTATCTATGTATGATTGTGCATTTACGTTCAGAAGTTGATATGGAACCTTAGATGCATGATCCCTAGGTACCTTTGTCCTTTACTAGTATGATAGGTTGATAGCTGCTATGCTATAGGACTGTTGTCGGGTGATGATGTCACTCGCGAGAGTAGGTTCTTATGTTGGAATCATAAGATCTCCTAAATGGATTGCTCACGTGGTAAGAGCATGGGATGAGGGCTCCGGTCCAATGGCTTTCGTGGGTTAAGTGTTTGAACGTACTAAGCACTTGTCGGGAATGGGACCAAGTAAGCCTAGTACCTTAATGACGCGGTAAGGGATCTTACTATTACTCATCTTGGGATGCGTCTCACGGCTAGCTACCGGTGGTGCATGGTGAGTCCGGTGCCTCGCGGGGTATACCGGATAGCCTCGTACCAAAGACCGTAAGATTCGATCCCGATCCGAAGAGTTTTGGGAACCGCCCGGTGGTTGTCCTCGCGGGGGCACCCTACCGCGTGTTTAGGTCCACCTTGCAAGGTTTAAATCAATCGATTGTCGGCTGTCACCTTTGTCCGAGACTACTTACTCTACTAGCCATGAGATCCCTAATGATGGAAGTTGATGAATATTATGCTTGATTAGATGTTTTGCACAACTTATGCTTGCAATAGCTTGCTAACTTAGAAAAGAATAACAAACTAGAACATGTGCTAAAATTTTGAAAGTAAGGACATATTCTTTGTTGCTTTTCAAGCAAAAGAAACCCTAATGGCCAAAAAGCCTATCATGTCTAGAGTTGGTGAAGTAGTTATCACCGACGGGTAAGTATTGTTGAGTATTAGTATACTCAACCTTGCTATAATCTTTTGTTCCAGGTAATGCCTTTGGTGATGGGTGGAGGACGATGAATGAAGGCATCGTGGCTGGTCTCCCATGGTGTTTCCGCGTCCCGTTTAGTTTAATTCCACCGTTTTAAAAACTCTGAACTACATGGTCATGACTATGACTTCAGTTTGTAATAAATAAACCCTAAGGGGTAAATTTCAGATGTTAATTATGTTTTATATTTGGACTCTCCTTCGTGGGAGTTTTAATGCATATATGTCGATCCTTGTTGCTATATAAGTGATATACCGGACGTTAACCCGGCGACTAACGACAGGATGATACTTTATTATTGCTTAATGACCAAGGTGGATTGGTTTCGGTGATAGTACGATATTTTTCCGGGCAGGTTGCCACGGCGCTCCACCGACCTCCCACTTGCTAAAAAAAAGGAACCTCCACTCGCTGGAACATAAGACACACCGTAGGAGCTTCACTATTGTCCTCTTTTGTATCTTAGAGTAGGAAGTAGTGTAGTTGGGAGTTAGAGTCGAATTGAGCTAGTCTCGGGGTTCCGGAGAAGTCTTCTTCGAGAGATCGGGTACTACTCTTGTACCTTTCCCTTTTAAGACTTAGTGCATTTCAAGTTATCTTTCTATCTTACATTTCGAGTCGATTACATTCAGCTTTTACTTAGCTACTAGAAGCTTTATTCTAGGTTTAGACTAAAGTGAGTTTTGCCTTGGTTAGCTTAGTTCTTTTGAACCCTATAGTTTGTCACTTCTTTTACGTGTATTTTCCTACAATCAAATAATCTCCAAGGACAAGTGCAACTACATTATTCTTAACTAAATACGTGCAAGAAATGGCTTTTGCTCCTTTATTCATGAGTAAATTGACGGCTAGATTAAGCACTTAACAGTCGTCAACAACTCCCCCAAGCTAGCCTCTTGCTCGTCCCGAGCTAGACACTTAAGTCTTAGGTTGGTTTATCAGGAGTTTCTACGATGTTGTATTCTTAACCTATGTCAAACATACAACAAAGTACAATGCCAAAAAAATTGTGCAAGTTGGCATTGAACTTACCTTTCGCCTCATTGATATGGGGCATGTAGCTTCACTGCCTTGCGCGGTTGAGAGATAGAAGTGTTATATAGAAGTTGCGAATCACATGTACCTTGATTAGTTATCAATTCGAAGGTTTTTGCAGGTTTTCAAAAAGAAATCAAAGTTACTCAAATGATACTCTTGGATCGCTCCATGTGTATGGTTCCCGACCATGGCATTGACTTGCCTTCTTTCACCACCTACTCCTAATAACCTTATATCAATAGCCGTAGGTAAAGAAACATGTGGTGTACCCGTTTCTCATGTACCGTTGATTCGAAAACCCGATCCTTGGGAACAACGAGTCATACAACCTTATCAAGATGTGTATCCGTGTGTATGTGGTGGATGGGGAATGAACTCCTCTTTTGCATGATTTTCTCCTCTCGTCCTTTTTAAGATTTTTGAGACTTGGGCTATGTCTTCTTCTCTCTTCTTTTTTATGAATGTCTTTGAGCATGTTTGTTTTCTTCTTTTTCACATATCCCATAGCCTTTCTTGAATATTTTTGGAGAGGGATGAATCATGAAGAATGTGCGGAGCTTTATTTGTGGAATGGATGGGGGATGGATGAAATGATGGTTGCCGACTTCCGGTGTAGAAGTCTAGCATATGGTGGTCGTGTATGTGATCCTGATCATAGGAGAATGACAAGTTTCTCGCCGAGGGTCATAATAATTCGACAAGACTCATTGAGGAAATCGGGTAGCATATGTGGAAGCTAACAAGTGCTAGAATCTACATATGGCCTCGGGTAGGAATTTATCATCATTGAGGAACTTATGATTTTAGCATTTTTCAAAAGGAAACTCCGAAAATCAAACATCACTTAGCACTAGCTCATAGCAACTCTATTATACCATATTATACCTCATAACAACCTAGGCAAAGGGCATGCTTTTTTCTACCCACAAGTTTCAAGCTAATGTTTGATCATGCAAGAAAACTCAGTCAAAACTTAAATAGGATACTAAGTTGTAAGCAAGGTACACAAGAGGAATAAACAGAGCAACTATTCATCATTTCAACCGTGGGAACGAAAGAATTCTTACCGCGCATATGAAAGAAAACTAAGTTAGAAAGCAAATAAATATTTTTGGTTTTTTTTAGTTTTAAGATTTTTATGTGTTTTTATCATATGAGATTTTGAAAACAATTGAAGATGCAAGTTACCTCACGGTGGGGGTCCTCCCCCAAGCTATCTTCGGGCTCACCGATGTGTGTGTGGGCGGGGGGAGGGATCCCATCTAAAAGCCCTCTTCTCATCCAACCGCCGCCGCTGTGCTCGCTATATGGTATGAAGCCTCTAGCCCGACTTACACTACCGATCCGGGTGGACTCGGTGTCAGGCCGGTGAACTATCTCCTCCACATTGCCAACACGGATGTTGAGCTCGCTTATCCGCTCGCTTATTTCACGAGACGACGAGCGCGGCCCGGACGACGAAGATGTCGCGAGGCTCGATGAACCGGTGGCCGAACGAGATCAAGTGCGGCCGCACGGTGGCAAGAAAAGCAAGACAAAGTTGTGGATTTGAGCCTCGTGCGGGGTAGCGGCTCACAACCGGAGTTCGCACACGAGGTTTGCGGCGGTTCACCACAAACCCTCAAGATACTTGATTAAGCCACATAACCAAGACCGGGAGGCTCGACGACCGCAGACGGGATCCGGGTGCGTCAAGAAGCTTCGATGACGGGGGGACACGCAGGTGGGATTGCGGGGGCTTGCGTCCGAAGGATGCGTATCGCGGCGATGGCGTGGTCGCCCGATGAGAAATACCAAGTCTTGACCATATTGCCCCGGATGGGTATGTGTCTTCCTTTCATGTAATAGGGGTAGTTTCATCTTTCGGTTGCCTCCATGTAAACAAAGAGGAGAGAGGATGACAACCACCTCTTGAAACCCTAGTTCATTTTGCTTCTCTAGTTTTTGCTATTTTCCCTTTAGGTTTTGCATAGGACTAGCTTAAGAGCTTCTTGGTGAGATCTTGAGAGAGGGATGGATGTTGAGGAGACAAGCTAGACATTGTATAAATCTTTTATGGTATGTATATGTTTACGGTTAACGACAGTTATATCAAAGTTCATTTGGACTTGCAAGCGGACAAGTCCTCCGTCGTAATCAAGGGACCCTTCTTCCCTTAAGTGTGAACCCAAGGTATCGAATATGTGGAACAATGTAACGCAAGATCCAATCTAATGAAGCTAAGAACACTTTGATTTATCAAAAAGAGAGCCAATGCATCTAATCTAAGGAAACACCAAGAAAACCAAACTAATCTAGAAACACCGAGAGGTAGCAAGAGATAGAGAGGGATAGGTAAAATCAATCTAGAGAGATTGGACCGAGCACTTGTTGAAGTTCCAAGCATAGATGAACAAAACAAATCGAATCTCATCAAAAGCCTCTTTAAATTGTGGCTTCCGTTCCAACTCCAAAGACGCCCGCCTTTTGGAGCCACCATTCGTCACAACGCACTCCTATTCATCCGGGTTAGCCTAGGACGAGTCCAAAGGACAAGATGAAAATGCTCGGTAGGTCGGGTATGCACCTCTAGCCACCATGGCCACAAGAACATCCTATGCAATCTATCCGGAATATATTGGAGAAGAAGAAAACCCAAGCGAAGACAAAGTCGTAGTGAAAGCACCTTGATCGCTAGAAATCGGATTCAAACGTGCAAATTCAACTTCACAAATGCATAATACATGGACAAGATCACCACCGGATCCGACCTCGACCTTGATCCTAGATCCGGGAGCTCCGACGTGGTCTTCCATGCAAGGTTCCTATGTCGGCTAGGGAAGCCCTAGTCAACCATCTCGACCCTCTCCTCTTCGGAATGGTGTCCCTCCCTTCTCTCGCTCCTCGGTGGAGGATGACGAATGAATTGATGCGTGGCTCTTGGCGGGGGGACTATAAATAGCCCGAGAGTCATCTAGGTCAAAGGGGTGCCGAACCGACACCGAATGGGCCGGGGCGGCCGGCTTGAGCCCATTTTGGGCCGGTTCGGCCCCGGTTTTCTTCCCTGTCACTTCTCGTGTCTTCTATAAGTTTCTCCCTTCTACATGTTGGACTTTGGCGTCGGTTTCTCGCGGTTTGGATAGGGCTCCTTGTCGTGCAAGCTTCAGCATTTTCCATCTAGGTCCTCGAGTTTTCTCGCCTTCACGGATTGGTCCTCGGGCCTCTTGTAGTCATGTTCACCTCTTGTCTTGACTTGTACCGGGCTTCATGACCTTCTCCAAAGTGCTCATGAACTCTACCCGTAAGTTCTCATTTAGGTGCTTAATCCCTACATAAACAATAAATTCCAAATGCCACCTTCGAGTGTGAACTTGATACATGATGAGGGTTAGGATCGTTAGTTTGGATATTAAATCAATACCAACATTGAAGGTAAGCTCATGGCTAGGTTGACGGAAATTCACCGTCAACAATATAGAAGGTTTGGCATGATTCCTCAAGTGTTCTTGTTGCTCCTCCCGTTTCTCGTTTTTGGTGATTTTCGGAGCCTTCTCTTGGAATTTTCATGGGAAGACTTTTTATCATCTCTCATTCACTCCCCCACCTCTCTCGGTCGCCAATCCGATCCTTCACCACGCCGGTGGAAGACCAATGTCGATATGTTGTCCGTGATGTTAATTAGTATATTTAGATTTTGTGGGAACATTGTCTTATGTATGTGAGCATCATGATGTTAATTAGTAACTTTACATTTCCATGAAACATGCTCTCATGTTTGTCCGGCCCGTTCGTGTTTTCCGGACAAGAACATCCGCTCTTATTGTACCTACATGATCATGTTTCCTAACGTGCCACATGAACAAAGAAAAAAACTATGGATGAAACTCTAGGTCTACTTGGTTGTCTTGACCATGTCTTGTTCCCATGTAGTTTACGCTAGGCGAGTAACTATGGTTTTACTTCAAACCAATATGTTGTTGTCTTACTTCATATCCAATGGCAGTGTACCATACCCCTCACTTCAACACGCTCTAGCTAAGAAAAAGATTGTAAGGAGTAGTTAGAATAATGCACGTATCAGGAGAGGTTGAAGATCAATATTGGACTATTAATAAGACATAGCAATGTGATCGTTGCTCACCTCGACCAAATTCAAAACAAGCATCTGGTTATTGGCAAACATCCGAAATGCTAATGCATCCCAAACCCAAACCATGTTTGTGAT
Source organism: Cenchrus americanus (assembly GCA_947561735.1). Lineage (NCBI taxonomy): Eukaryota > Viridiplantae > Streptophyta > Magnoliopsida > Poales > Poaceae > Cenchrus > Cenchrus americanus. The sequence continues at coordinate 82,069,722 of OX387239.1, read as the reverse complement.
TTTGGTTATCATTTGTTTGTTGATCAATCCCCTTAGTTGAAGTTGTTTCTCGCTTTGTTTCCCCGACCATCTCTCTTCCTTATCTCCCTATAAATGTTATCCTATTTTATCGCTCTCATAAACAATGAAATCATAGACCACCTTTGCCAAAAATCAAAACATGCATCTTTTACGGGATCGGAAATATTTGTCCTAGACCGAAATATCCGGTATGTTAGTGCATCCCAAACCCAAACATCCGGTTTAATGGCGAGTAAACAGTTCATCTCTCGCATGTTGAAGTGCTTGTAAATATAGTTTGCTCCAAATTCACTAAGATTACAAATTTACATAGTTCTTATCTTTTCAAAAGACCGTTACGTTATTAGTGATCGAGGGTCCTCCTTGCATTAGCGTAATACAACTCCCTAAGAGACACCCCATCTTTCCCCGAAACTAAGATCTATTAATATACCGGAGTCTCCCAACTCCCTCCATTGCCTTGTCTCAAACTCTCTTCCTCCGGAAAACCATAACCTCCATGCCTTCTTCTCCGATTCGATCGCCCACCTCCCGGTTCCCTTCCAACCCCTCCTCCATCGGGACACAACCCAACTCCCCCCCAACCAAGCACATGCGAGACATCCGAGCTCTCCTTGAGTGAATCGATGTAGAAGACATGAAAATGCAGGAGAGCAAGGACAACGAGGATGAGTACGACTACGTGGAAGAGGATGAAGAGGAAGAGGAATGGAAATCAAACCAGACCGAAAACTAGAAATCGGACTTTCGCCTTGTGTCCATCCGGTAATTAAGAAATCAAGGGAATAGACTTTCCGTTTACACAGAATTTATATCGAGGGAGTAAACATACATTACCATTTTTATTGGAAACAACACAATCCAAATACAAATGACACAAATGCATGCATACACATTGATTACACATGAGGATGGATCGATCCACTATAGGTGGAAGTACATTGACATACTCTGAATGACACACTACTAGCAATCTACCATCACGACTCATACTACTACTATCACGACATACTACTACCATCACGGGCTCATGAAAATCAAGTCGCCGCACGGAGTGTAGCAAAACATGGCTTCGGATCGATAGTCCACCAAAGCGTGATGCCTCGCCCTTGTATCCCAATGCTAGGCGGGCGAAACGGCGATGTTATGCGTGTGTAATAGTAGGTCATGAATGGTCTATTGCCCGTAACCCCCGTGGCAAAAGGGCACACCCACATACCTTTGTTATAAGCATAGGCGACCCGGAAGATCTTGCCCGAAGTAGATCCTCATGTGTATAGAAGAACCGCACCGTAAATCTTCGAAGGTAGTGTAGTCCGGTCGGATTGGCTACCCAAATGCCACATGAAAATGGGCAATGACCCAAATGAAGGACCGAAACGGCGAACCAAAGAGGGGGGAGTGAATGGGAGCCGATAAAAATTCTTCTCGAAGGAGATAGGGACTCCAACAAGATGAACACAACTTCCAACACACGTCTTCGACTCAACTACCCAAGTTGGCATAGAACACGTAGCCACCGGATTGCTACCGGTCCTAGGAACCAACACACAACCTACCGAACCAAAACACATGAACACATACGACGGAAACTTGCACGGCTTGTCGCTCGTGCTACACCGGTCGACCGATGGCCTATGCCGGTCGACCGGTGACACTAGTCGACCGGTGGACGAGCCGGTCGGGCCGGTGGCTACAAAGCAGCCCCACAACAAACATTCTAAGAAGCCTCGGTGACTTCTCTAGGCTCGGGAACGAGAAACACCCCCAAAACACAACATGAAAAGAAGAAGAACCCTTCTCAAAGCCTAGCAAAACAACTCCAAACATGCCAAGAACCGACCAACAACAACACAACCAAAAGACACACGAATCGGGGAAAATCACCCGAGGCAAATCCCACAAGAGCCTTACACCGGTCGACCGGTCAAGAGCACCGGTTAGACCGGTCACGCCTAGGCGACTCGGGATGAACAAGACCCGCGGGTCAACTTCCCCAAATCCAACTTCTCATCTCCCGATTCGCTCTACGGATTCGCACAAGACTTTGGGGATAGTAAAAACACCTCATGGGCACTCCATAGCCAAGTTATGCTCCACCAAAACTCATTGAACCAAGAGGAATCGAAGGATTTCGCCAAGAACACCACTAACCCTAGGACAACGAAAACCACAAAACCGAGCCCCTTTGTTCACGGATTTGGGAGGGGAATCAAATGGAAAAGAACCAAGAAGGGCTCAAGCATATATCCCCCAAACAAATCCCCAAGAGAAAAGGCCTCGAAATCGCTCCAAGAAAATCGCCAAGAAAAGGCTCCGAAATTCACCAAAAAGGAAAACCGTGAAGAACTCAAACAAGCCTTGAGGAACCACGCCGAATCATCTATACATACCATGAAGATTTATACAAGGTCTAGCTTCCACCCGATCATCCTACCCTCTCACAAGATCTCACCATGAAGCTCTCATGCTAGTCCTATGGAAATCCTAAGGAAAATAGGAAGTGGAAAATAGGAAAACAAAATGAGCTAGGGTTCCAAGAGATGGCTGCCATCCTTTCACCACTTGGTTTATATTGAGGCAACATAAAGTCTAAAATACCCTTATTAGCTAACTAGGGATACATGCCCTTCGAGGGTGAAATCGAAAATCTTTGTCGTCGCTCCATCGAACGGATGCCCGCCGACCACTACGTGAAAAACGAGGCTTTGGTAACGGGTGTAGATCGCCTTTGGTAACGGGCAATGCGCCCGTTACCGGATCAAGTGTTACAAATAAGCCAAGAAAGGTAGCAGCGGATGCCCGTTACTTAAAGCGACCTTGTTGATGTCGGATATGTCATCAAGTAGTCTTAACATATGGAATGCCACATAGAATCCACACAAAGAGGACCCCCGTGGTCGCCGAGTGCAATATCAAATAGGTAAGAAGGGACCATAAAAAAAACCTCGGTCTTACGGCGAGATTTGTTTTGTGCCCGAGTGTGGCTTTTGGATTTATTTTCTTTCCTTTCGTCACTCGCACCGTGCATCACCAAAGGCCCCGCATAATCAACAATACCAATTAGAAACACTAAGAGATTAATTTTTTGCGAACAAAAAATACTGTACCAAAGGCCCTGCATGGTCAGCAATACCAATTAGAAACACTAAGAGATTGAGTTTTTGTGAACAAAACCTACAAGAAACCGACCAGTTCAAAACAGTTTGGAGGTCTGGGAACTTTAGCGGGGGATGTTATTTAGCAGAATCTAGATACCAAACCTCTTTGAACTTCATACAGATGATCATTGTTACCCAGTGGCTAGTGCAAGTAGGCACCCACCACATAGTAGTTGTTCATCATTGCATTTGAGATTGCTTTGCCAACTTGCTGAGAATGCCGAGAAATATTTGTTGAAGTAAACAAATCTGGATCTAAAAACCCAACACCGAACCGCTTCTCCGCCGCCTTGTCCATCATTTTCCTACAAACAATCAAATTGTTAGCATGCATGAACTTTGTGGTCAAAATTAAAGAAATATCTTTTTAGGTTTTAAAGGACTTACAATGTGCACAACCTCATAAAGGTAACATCTAGAGAAGCCGGGATTATAAGGTTATACACGCTATCGAATCCAATATTTAACATTAAAGCACCACAACCACCTTTAAAGTAGTCTTGATCCACCTTTCTTTGAAAAGGCAAGTTTACCCTTACTATGTTCCATGAAATAAGCATGCAACTTGGCACAATTTGGTCCAGCAGCCTTTACATTTGCTTCGACAACATAGGTGCACCAGGCTTGTATTTTAGTCGGTCCCGTTCGTCCCATTAACATAGTTAAGAATCTCATCTTTAGACAGAGGTTTCCCGGACTTGTTCCCCTTCTCGCAAGTGGAGATTGCTTGGGCTCCTCCTGTTGCGCAGGAGGCTGCCGTACTTGTTGCATCCGCCGCTTAGTGGGAGATTGCCTCGCGCTCCTCTTGTTGCGCAGGCCGCCGTACTTATTGCATCCGTCGCTTAGTGGGAGATTGCCCTCGCGCTCCTCCTCCCGCCGCTAGAGAGGTCGTTGTTTCGTTTGTTGCTTATCCTCATGTTGCGAGCCGCCGCTAGGCGTAGTTTGCCCGGGCTCCTCCCCGCCGTTGTCGACGCTCCCCTGGCCGGGAGAGGCACTGTTTCGTCTATTAATTATCCTCAAGTTGTAGTCGCTACTTAGGTGGAGTTTGCCCGGGCTCCTCCTCTCGGTTGTTGTCGACGCTACCGCTGCGTAGTTTTGTCGATCTGCTCGCTCGCCGCCGTTGAGCCTTCTCTTGCCGACACCGAGCCGCAACACCTCCATCCGATGTTGTACCCCCGCTACCCGTTGCGGCTTCGGGGGTTGGGATGTCTCGTCATGGGTGGTATAATGATCCGGTCCTTTGGCCATTGGATCCTTTGAACGAGAGCCTCGCCTAGGGTTGCTACGTCACCCCCATCAATTGGTACAAGCAAAGGGTATTGACTCGTATTGGCCCACACATAAGTAGGTTGCACCACAACATACCCATCCTGCACCGGTACTGAATGGCAAGCCTTTTGAGATGGAAAGAATTTCGCTAGTGCGAGCTCCACGGTGCCATCCAAAAGGCCGCACGCGGTTGGCCGTGTCGGCTTATCTATTTTGTCTAGCATAGGTGATGGACTATCACCGTGCACTTCATTCGCTTCATCACCGTTGGCATTCCAATGATCTTGCTCTTTGCCATCTTCCTCTCCGTCATGCGCATGTTCTTCCTCGCGGTCATGCCCATCTCCTTCCTCAATGCCATCCATATATTCTTCCTCGCTCGCTACCGACATGCGCCGGTAATTGGGAAGAAAGAAGTGCATTTTTCGGTATGTTGATGCTTGATAGTCTTAGAGCATGGACAATTGATTTAAATGTTTTATCCGCCATCACATCATGAGAATCGACCTCTTGTTCCTCTTCTTCCTATACATTCCAGCGAACTCTTCACCAAACCCTTTACCCCGCCCAAGTGAACTAGAAACGCCTCGAACTCGACCTCTATGCTCGGGAGTCTCAAGTGCCTGCGGTGAGGATATCATCCTCCCTAACCCTAGAGAAAGAACCATCGCTACCCCGAGATCCAAGTGTTTTCACTCTATCCGCTACCCCCACCACCGCAGTTACCGAATGTTATGCCCCCGCTTCCTTCACTAGTATTCTTCTTCTTCTTCCCTACCCTTGCCCGCAGATAAGGCCTCGAACGTCAAGGAAATTGGTCCAAAGGGTTTTGTTTTCCTTCTGCAGCTAGCTTTGCATCCTCCTCCTCCCACTCTTTCCTTTTACCACGATAACCTTTTCTGCCTGTCTTGTGTGGCTTATTATGCAATGCTCTCTTTTGTTTCATCTCCTGGCTCAATTGCTAAAATGAAGGAGAATTGGTTTCCGACACAAACATGTCCCAGTCTTGTTGTTGCAAAAAGGCATGCTTCACAAAGGGAGTCTCCTCTTCACTCACATATTTTTTTTCTTAAATGGGACTTGAACTGCCGTTGCAAGGTTCCAATCGTTATATAGCCGTCTTAATCGCCTTCTTGCAAACAGATTCTTCCAGATTGGCTAGGTAGTCTAGCTTTTCCTCTAGAACTGTGAATAGATGGTCCTTCTCAATTGGTGAGAGATCATCAACCGCCTTGTTGATTGACACCCTCTCCCGAGCAATGAGACCACAGACCAATACAAATCTATTCCTCACAGCATCTGGGGTAGGCCAAAAATTGGCATCAAGTCCAATTGCAGTCAACTTGTCTTCTGGCCATTTGGTTTGTGTCCTTGACCCGTGGGATCAAGTACTACTCCAAAGAGCCGTGCCGAGTGACCTTGTGAAGAAGGTTCACCGACGATGGGCCGTGATGATGCACCGGAGGTAGATCGCATAGATGATATGTCGGGTTTGTCGGTAGAGCAACATAAGCAAGACTGAAAATCTAAAAAAATTCTTATTAGATAAATTCGTTTTCTCTGAAAGGCAAAATAGCTGATACAGTCGTAAATAAAATGAGCATAGACATACACAGTTCATATTTTACTTAATTAGCATATAGGGATAGGTGCTAACCATTTTGACAGGGACAAAACAATATGCTTATATATCAAAGCAGAGAATAAATTCCTTTAATTGCTTCCTTGTCCAACTTGAGCAGTGATGGATTGTGTGTTCCATATGTACATGCAACAAGAGGATGAAGCAATAGTCATGACATTATATATGACAGTAGTGAAACAATATCGAAGGATCGAATGGCGACTAGAGAGGGGGGGGAGTGAATAGGAGCCGGTAAAAATTCTTCTCAAAGAACCTGGCCTATACCCTAGACAAATCCCGGTCACACACAAGCGATGGATCGAATCACACACCAATCGCCAAGACAACGAGGTTATGGATCAACCTCAAGTCTTAGGAACGATTCCTTGAAGCACACGCGGAAGCACGAACACGCGAAAGGAGAGAGGAATCGAACCAAGGAGCAAAGCCGCCGTGCACCGGTGGACCGTCCGGCCAGAGGGGCGGACGGTCCCGCACTGGCCACGCGGACAGTCCGGCCAGGTGCCGCGGACAGTCCGGCCAGAGCCGCGGACGGTCCATAAATGCCACCGGAACCACCGAGAGACGAACCGGGAAAAACGGACCGTCCGCGAGGACCGGTGGACCGTCCGCACGGATCCGAACCGTCCGCTACGAAGCTCGGACCGTCCGCAAACCGGCTGCAACAAAAACCTAAAACAAAATCGGATCGAAAACGAAGACGAGCAAGAACACGACGAACACGTGAAGAACACAATACTCGCGGACCGTCCGTTAGGCACACGCGGACCGTCCACGCCTCACGGATAGAGGCAAAAACAGCTCGACCCCGCGGTCAACTCCTCCAACACATCACCAGATCTCCCAAACGGTAGAAGCCGATGAGACAAGAGTTTGGGGAAAAGATATGTGTCAAACAATGATGCTATACCCCAAAACTTTTGCCTCCTAACTCCCTAAATCACCGGGAATCGCGGATCCTTTGAGCACCACCAAAAACTAGAGCTTCGACCGAAAATCCTTGAATCGAAGTGGTTTCCGGCGTTTGAGGGCACAAGATCAATCACAAAGATGCACAAGACATCCATCCATGTTTCCCTCAAAGAAATCCGGGGAGAAAGACACTCAAATCCGCGGAATCAAACCAAGAACAAAGGGACCAAAAACATGCACGAAAAAGAGCATGGGAATCACAACGTCGAATCTTCTATACATACCCCGAATGATTCACAAGGTCTAGCATGCCGCCCTAACATCCATCCCTCTCAACAAATCTCTCATGAAGCTCTCATGCTAGCCTAGACAAGAAATGGAGAAGAAAAAGTCTAAGGATAATGAGAAAGAGGAGGGGGAAAATGAAACCCTTAGTCGCGGAGAGAGGGCGCCATCCACACACACTCATGGCTTATATCTCGGGTCCCGCTGGTGTGGTAAATGACTCGCCTACCCCTAACTCAACTACTGGCGATACAACCACGCAGGGGCATTTAGGTAATGTTTGTGGGTCTTGCCATCGGACGGCCACGCCTTTGCCGCACCCCCGCGTCCTCCCGACGCAAGCCATGCGATCCCGCCGCGTGTCCTCCGCTTCGAAGCTTCCCGACACGCCCGGATCCCATCTCCGCCGTGTTGGGTCTTTGGACTTGGTTTTGAGGCCCAAACCAAGAAACCGTCCTCCGATGGTTTTGTGGGCAAACTACCAAACCCCGCGTGCTCGGCCCGGCCTCCCGCCAAGCCTCTCGACTTGACCGCCACCGTGCACCGGCTCGATCGTCCACGACTTCGTCTTGCTCGTCTCGCCACCATGTGGCCCGCACCTAGTCCCGCCGTCCACCGGTCCCTCGAACCGAGCCTACTTGTCTCTCCATCTCCCGAGGCCCCTCAAGGCGAAGACCTTTCGCGCCCGTTCTTCACATGCAACAACACAAACTAGGCCGCAACAGACACCTACGCACCGAGCCAAGAGTCGGTCCAAAACCCGTTGTCAATCACTCATCACCGAGGAGCGGTCATCCATCAACCACCGCACGCTCCCGATCCTCAATCTCCCCCTTGATTTAGAGAAAGAAAGTAAGAAGAAAGAAAAACAAAGAAGCTCAACTCATGACCAAAACCAAAGAAAGGCAAAGAAAGGTCACAAGCCGAGCAAAGCACACACTCCACACAGAAAACAACAAGAAAGCTCCCCCCCGAACAAATGCAAGCTCCCCCCGAACATGTGAATGCAAAGTTCCAAATTTTAGATGCATTTTTGTGAATTTTTCATTAAGCTCACCTCTTCACCTCTTCTCCCCCTTGTTGACAATGTATGAATCAAGGTGAAAATGCAGTGTGTCGTATGGACCTCCCCGGGCCCACTACCTCGGTGGGTACCGGGACCGACTACTCGGTGGGCCCCGGGACTACCGGCTTGCGCTACACGGCACCCGAAGGCGTGGAGCACAAGGACTACACGGGAGTAGTACTCGGTTAGGAAGTCGTGCATGTTCCGCATCGCGCGAGAGGACTCCTAGACGTACTCGACTAGTACTCTCTTCCTACTCCGACTTGTAACCCCGCCTCCCGACTATATAAGGCGAGGCGAGGGACCGATCTCCCTCATCTAATCTCGGCTCATACAACCCACGGCGCACTATTGCACCATCCCGTAATCGTGCCCTATCAATCCGAGCTACGCAGGCATACGAGACGTAGGGTATTACGCACCTCGCGGCCGAACCCGTCTAAATTGTGTGCTACGTGTCTCTTCCTTCGAGTTACCGATCTCGGCGAGTCACATTCATCTACTTCGGGTACTCCCCGTAGTAGGTTGCTTGGGTCTAAAACACCGACAGCTGGCGCGCCAGGTAGGGGCTCTCGCTCGAGATCACATGGCGAACTCGACGGCTTTCGTTCACATCAAGCCAACCGTCGCCTTCAACCGTGGCGACACCTTCGTCTTCGGCGCCTGGGTCTGCACCGCTGATGGCGCGGGCTCCTTCCGCCGCCGCCCCGATCATGCGGCCCGACTCGAGGACGGAGCCTTGTGACGCTTCCCGAAGTTGTCACGGGCGAGCTCGCCGGCAAGTTCGGCGAAATTTCGCTCTCCAACATCCACACCGACTACGAGCTCGAGTCCGTCTCCAACTCGAACCGGACGTCGCCATGGGCCATCGCATGCGAGCCGGCTCCTCGGCCATCACGGGCGGCCCCGTCACCACGCCGCGGCGCTCCACGCGTGGCCCCCGCGTCCCCGGCCGGGCCCGCACGGAGGCTCCTACACCACGCCGGCCGGCAAGGAGCCCGTACCCGAGTACAACTCGGACTCCGACGCCGTCCCCGACCGCATCTCGGACTCCGGCCCCTCTCTCCGAGTTCTTCTCGAACCCGGATTACGAGTTTGACTTCGGGTCGGACCCGAGGAGCCCGAGTCCGAAGATGACTCCGCCGAACTTCCTTTGTCGGGGCCGGCCTCTCGGGCCGGGTTATAAGATCGACGCCGGTCGGAAGATACGTCTGCGGCCGGACCGCAAACCTCGCCGAACCGACAAAGGAGGACTCACGCTACGTCGCCTACATTGACTCATTACCGTTCCAGAGGGAACACCATTGGCCGGTGCCGACTCAAGCACACCAACCGAGGTGGCACCTTCGAGTCAAGCTTGGGTACCCCCGATCGCCAAGTCTTCATGGCTACGGCGACACTCCGAGACCCTCGAGCACGGCCGAAGACGGTGCACAGGAAGACATCTCCGCGTACGAGCCGTCCGCCAATGCACCCCGCGGACGAGACCGTCGCCAACGGGGATGCCCGACGCGAGCGCAACAGAAGCGCGGCCGAACGGCGCCGACGGCTCGGAGACAACCTTCCCATCCGCAACCTTGCGGAGGCTCTCGAGGAGGTTGAGAGCAGAGTACACGCCACCCCCCGAGCAGGTGCCTCATGTCGATCACGCCGATCGCGCGTCAGGCTCAGGGTATACGCGCTGGAGAGGTCATCGCCAAGCTCGCTGAAGACGCCTACTTCATGCGGGTCGACAACAGAGTCAACCAACCTCTCCCAGCTAAGCCTCGCGACAACGAAGCTACTAGTCGCAGCGCTGATCCTGGCCCCAACCGTACTCGAGCTGACCTCCCGGCTGATCCAAACCGCCGCCGCTCCAACGCTGGCGGACCTTCACGACAAGAACAAGGCAACCGAGAAGTCGTCCCCCACCGTGCTCCGGCCGGTGGCGGCGGTAACGACCCTGACGGCGGCGGCAGCCGACGGCGGCGCCTCCAACCAAGGGGCCAACGAAGAGCCGGAGGCGGCGGCGCCCGCGGCGGCCGCGGCCACGCGCACGCCCACGCCTCCGGCGCCTCTCACGGCGGGTACGATGCTCGCCGGAGAATCGAGGAGTTGCGGCAAAAGAAGTCGACGACCGCCGCCGAAGGCGACGGCTTCCCCGCCTTCTCACCCCGGCTTCGCAACCTCGCTCCTCCCCGACAAGTTCAAGCCTTTGGGGATCACCAAGTACGACGCGAAGCAGATCCCATCCGGTGGCTCCGTGCTACGCCCTCTCCATCGAGAACGCCGGCGGCAACGGCGACACCAAGTGCCTCTACTTCCCCCTTCGCCCGGACCAAGCCCCACTCACATGGCTCGAGTCGCCGGACAAGCACTCGATCGACAAGTGGGACCACCGAAGGAACAGTTCACGAGCAACTTCGCGGGCGCCATGGGCCGTTCGGGTACTCGCATGGACCTTGCCATGATCAAGCAGAACAAGGCGAGACCCTCCGCAAGTACATGCGCCGCTTTTTCGACAAGCGCGCTACCGTCGTGGACGTCACCGACAAGGAGGTCATCGACCTCTTCCGGGACGGACTCTACCATCGCCGCACCTTCGAGGACTTCGGTCGTCGCCACCCCGAGTCCATTCCCCACCTCAAGGACATGATCACGTCCGGGCGGATGAAGAGGACAAGGCCAACGCCAAGTACGAGGCCATCCGCGGCAAGTCCAAGCGAGAACCGGGGCGGCGGCAGCACAAGCAATCCAAACCAAGGCGGCCGCGGCAACAACAACAACAACAACAACAACAACAACTACTCGGGTCCCAACCGCAAGCGCAAGCCGTACAACACCGTCGCGGCTATCCGGCGCCCTCGTAAAGGGAACTCGAAGAAGAATTCCGGCGGGTTCAAAGACCCGCCGAAGGAGAAGTGCCCGTGGCATCCAAACGGCAACCACACTACCGAGCAAAGTGCTACCGGCTCGTGCATGCACTCAAGGATACGCCGAGCCACCGCACCCTCACGATCAAAAGAACAAGAAGAAGGACGGCGACGACAACGACTTCCAAGAACCCGAGAAGACCGTCAACGTCCTCTTCGGCGGACTACCCTCCAGGCGGGAGCAGAAGGCTACCCGTCGCGAAGTGATGTCCATCGAGCCAGCGGTTATGACCCCTCTCAGGTGGTCAGAGACGCCCATCACCTTCTCCCGCGCGGACCAATGGACCAGCTTCTCCGAACCAGGACGTTTCCCTCTCGTCCTGAAACCAACGGTGGCGGGCTCTAAGCTCAACAAGGTGCTCATCGACGGCGGAAGCGGGCTCAACGTCCTCTTCACTAAGACCCTGAAGAAGATGAACCTTGACGTCACCCCCATGCTCGACAAGAGCAGCATGCCTTTCTACGGCATCGTCCCGGTGCAACGCGGCTATCCCACTAGGCTCGGTGGTACCGCCGGCTACCTTCGGGCGTCTCGGGAGAACTACCGCACCGAGTACATCAAGTTCGAGGTCGCGGATTTCGAGACTTCCTACCATGCCATCCTCGGCGACCGGCCATCGCCAAGTTCATGGCGGTGCCCCACTACACCTACTTGGTGCTCAAGATGCCAAGCCCGGCCCGGTGTACTCTCCCTCCGGGGAGACTTGAAGATCTCTCACGACCGCGATACGGAGGCCGTGGTGATCGCTTCAACAAACCAAGTACCCAACCCGATGATGGAGGTCTACGCCGCGTCGAAGAAGCTTGCCACAAGCGAACTCGACATCCCGGAGAAGTCCGACGGCGCCAACAAGCCTCGCCCACCGAGGAGGTACTCGTCGGGCGATCGACCTTGGAACGGGCGACCCCAAAGCAAGACCACCACCATCGGAGCCGGCCTCGACCCCAAATAGGAAGACGCGCTCATCGCCTTCCTTCGGGCTAACCGCGACATCTTCGCGTGGAAGCCACGGACATGCCGGGAGAGTGCCCGGGGAGCCGATTGAGCACCGCCTCAACGTCGATCCAAAGGCCACCCCCAAGTGACAACACCTCCGACGCTTTGCCGACGACGGACGAGATGCCATCAAGAAGGAGCTCGCCAAGCTCCGGCGGCCGGCTTCATCCGAGAAGTCTTCCACCCCGAGTGGCTCGCCAACCCCGTCCTCGTCCGCAAGAAGAACTCGAATGAGTGGAGGATGTGCGTCGACTACACCGACCTCAACAAGCACCGCCCAAGGATCCCTTCGGTTTGCCGCGGATTGATCAAGTCATCGATTCCACGGCGGGCCGTGACTCGCTCGCTTCCTCGACCGCTACTCCGGTACCACCGCATCGCAATCAAGGAAGAAGACCAGGAGAAGACCGCGTTCATCACCCCGTTTGGCGCGTATCGCTAAACGACCATGTCTTTCGGGTTGAAGAACGCCGGCGCCACCTATCAACGGGCCATCCGGGCTCGCTTCAAGCCGCAACTCAACAAGAACGTCGAGGCCTACGTGGATGACGTGGTTGTCAAAACCAGGGACTCCGTACCCTCATCGACGACCTTGAAGAGACCTTCGCATCGCTACGCGAGTACCGCCGGGAAGCTTAACCCGAACAAGTGCGTCTTCGGCGTCCCTTCGGGCAAACTACTCGGCTTCATCATCAGCCAACGCGGCATCGAAGCCAACCCCGAGAAGATCTCCGCCATCACCAGCATGAAAGCTCCCACGAGCATCAAGGACGTCCAGAAGCTGACGGGATGCATGGCGGCATTGAACAGATTCATCTCGAGGCTAGGAGAACGGGGCCTCCCCTTCTTCAAACTACTCAAGCACAACGAGAGGTTCGTGTGGACCACAGAGGCGGATCAAGCCCTTGCCCGGCTCAAGGACCCCCCGACGAAGCCGCCAATCCTCACGGCTCCTCACAAGGGCGGCGCGCCCATCGCTCTACCTAGCTCGCGACTACTCACGTGGTCGCATCGCCATCGTTGTCGAGCGGCGGGAAGACGGCCACGCCTACCGGTCCGGGGCGCCCGGTCTACTTCGTCGGCGAGGTTCTATCGTAGTCCAAGGCTCGCTACCGCCCGTGCGAAGCTCCCGTACGCTCTACTCATCACCTCGCGGAAGCTACGACACTACTTCCGGGAGTACTCGGTCTCCGTTGTCACCGACTACCCGCTCGGCGACATCCCGAGGAACCAAGACGCCACCGGAAGAATCTCCAAATGGGTCGTCGAGCTCGGCGCCCTCACCACCGACTTCAAGCCACACACGGCCATCAAGTCGCAAGCGCTAGTCGACTTCATGGCGAGTGGCGGGAGAACCGCCTACCTACTCCCACCATGCGACCGAGCATTGGGTGATGTACTTTGACGGCTCACTCAACCTCGAGGGCGCGGGCGCGAGGGTACTCCCCGATCTCTCCAACGGGCGAACAACTCAAGTACGTCCCGCATCTTCCGGAAGGTCTCAAACAACGAAGCCGAATATGAAGCCCTCCTGCACGGGCTCCGCCTCGCGGCTTCACTTGGCATCAAGCGGCTACTAGTCTACGGCGACTCCGCAGTGGTCATCAACCAAGTCAACAAGTCTTGGGACCGCAACAAGGAGAACATGAACGCCTACTGCCTAGAAGTACGCAAGCTCGAGAACAAATTCTATGGTCTCGAGTTCCACCACATCGTCCGTGACAACAACGTTGCAGCGGACGTCCTCTCGAAGCTCGGATCCACCCGCGCCCAAGTACCCGCGGGCGTCTTCTTCCATGAGCTTCACGCGCCATCCATCCCGGAGCCGGCGCCACCGACCACCGTACCCGGCTATCCCACCACCGGGGGCGGGGAGGTCATGATGATCGACGTGGACTGGAGGCAACCCTTCATCGACTACCTCAGCGAGCAGAAGGTCCCCTCCGACAAAAACGCAGCCGAACAACTCATCCGCCGCGCCAAGTCTTACGTCCTCGTCGGCAACAAGCTTTACAAGCGAGGCGCATCTTCTGGAGTACTCATGAAGTGCGTCCCTCGCGAAGAAGGCAAGGACATCTTGGAGGAGATCCACAAGGGCGTCTGCGGCAACCACGCGTCCTCACGCACGCTGGTCAGCAAGGCCTTCCGGCGAGCCTTCTACTGGCCCACAGCCCTGGGCGATGCCGAAGAACTCGTCAGAAGGTGCCAAGGATGTCAGTTCTTCGCCAAGCAGCAACACGTCCCCGCCTACAAGCTAGTCACCATACCGCCAACCTGGCCCTTTGCCTGCTGGGGGCTCGACATGATTGGGCCACCGCCAACCGTGCCTGGGAGGATTCAACAGGGGTACCGGTGGCTATCGACAAGTTCACCAAGTGGATCGAGGTCAAGCCGGTCACATGGCCCAAGGCCGACGAGTACTCGACTTCCGGATGAACTCGTACACCGCTACGGGCTACCCCACCGCATCATCACGGACTTGGGGTCCAACTTCAACAACCACCGGTTCGCGGGAGTACCGCGAGAACGGCGGGAATCGACGTCGGATACGTCTCCGTCGCCCATCCACGGGCCAACGGACAAGTCGAGCGCGCCAATGGGATGGTGCTCGACGCCCTCAAGAAGCGGCTACACGACGCCGCTAACTCAAAAGGGGGCAAGTGGATCAAGGAACTACCCAACGCACTGCGGGGGGCCGCGGACTCGGCCATCCAAGCCAACGGGGCAATCCCCCTACTTCTCGGTCTACGGCTCCGAAGCCATCCTCCCCGCCGATGTCATATGGAACTCGCCGGCGGTGGAACACTACGACGAAGGCGTCTCGGAAGACAAAGCAGACGAGTTGATATCGACGGCCTCGAAGAAGCTCACCGTGCCGCCCTCGTCCAATCGGCAAGGTACCGGAGGGTATCCGACGCTACCACGATCGCAACGTCAAGGAACGCTCCTTCAACGTTGGAGATCTTGTCCTCCGCCGTATCCGGAACACGGAAGGACTTCACAAGCTCGGCTCCCCCTCGGGAAGGCCCCTTCACCGTGGCCAAGGTGACCGGGCCGGGCTCCTACCGCCTCCAAACACTTGAAGGCGAAGAAGTCAACAAACTCGTGGAACGTCGACCAACTCGTCGATTCTACGCCTAGTCTATACGACTACTCCGGGTTCAAGTCTACACGACTACATCAACACCCCTTGCCGCAAGCGACCCTCCGGTCCCGGCTCCAAGTCTTCGGACTACTCTCCTCCGTGTCCGGCCCGTGCGGCTACCTACGGACCACGGGCCGCGACGAGCGTCAAGGACTCTAGCGGCGGTCTACCAAGAGACCACACTCTAAGATCCGACCGCGCGGCTACCTACGGATCCGCGATCCACCCTACACGGCTACCTACGGATCACTCGCCGCAAGCGGCTACCCGCTCCGGCGCCACTTAGCCGTAAGCGGCCTCCGGTCCGGCGACTACTTGTAACTACGGCCCCGGCCACCTGTGTGTACTTCTCCGGTAATAAAGCTTGATTGTTTATCAACTTCTTTACTATCTACTCCCCGCTACGGGGCTACTAAGCCGAGTACTACTACTCGCACCTACTTCACGATGGGCGCTCCGCACTCGAGATCGCCGTTACGAGTACTCATTGATGGAAATTCTCATTTCATTGATACATGAAAAGTTCATTACAACCGTTTCCGTACAACTACGGCTACTAGCTATCTATGCGGGGCTACCGGAGGTTCAATTTTTCGGCTACCGCTCCGCGATGGGAGCCATCCGCTCCGGCCGGCTCGCGCATCGCTCATCCGAGCGGTTGGCGGCTACCCCGCCGGCGACCACCTCCACCGGAGCCTTCGGGAAGTACGACTTCATGAAGGCCCGCACCTGCTTCGGGATCGACTTGGCCATGTGCTTCACGTAGGCGGCCAGCCGGCTTGGCGCCTCACGAAGTCGATCCGCCAGAGGAGCGATCTTGGGGCCGCCCGGGTGCGGCACCAGGAGCCTCGCGATCGGGAGAGCAGCCTCTTCAAGGTCCTTCAGCTGGGCCCGGAGCGCCTCGCAATCTTCGTTCAACTTCTGCAAAGATTTGTAGCAGTTGACGAGATCTCTGTCAGATGCAATCCGCAGCTCCATGTGCTTCTCGCACTCGAAGGCCAGCTCCTTGTAGTCGAGCTCAAGTACCTGGCGGGCTTCTTGTTTCCGGTAGAAGAGGTTCTTCATGCTGACCTCCGAGGCCTTCAGCTGCTCCACCTGGACTTCGAGTTCTGCAACACCGGAACACAACAACGGGTCAGAGCTTGATGACTTCCAACAAGTACCCGACAAGTCAAGAGACATACCCTTATTCTTGTTGCGGAGGCCTTTGTTTTTCCGCACCAGCTCGTCGCCCTTCGCCTGCAAGTCCATCACGTCGTTGTGGTACTTGGCGAAGGCGGCGTCAAGCTTCGACTGCATGGCGGCCGCGTGCTTCCTCGACTTCACGAGCTGCTCCTCCAGGGCCTCTGCTCGGAGCACGGTGTCGCCGTAACCTTGCAGCATGTTTGACTTCTCGCGGGATCGCTCCGCGACGTCCTGCACAAGATAAGTTCGAGTCAAGCAGAGTACTCAACGCAAAGGATTGACTACTCGGGAGGCAACGGCTACGTACCTTCATCCACTGTTCGGCTCGCCGCATCGCCTCCAAGTGCTGCGCCAACACCGCCGGCTCAACAAGATCGTCGGCAAGCAGCTCAATCCCGCCACGGCTACTCGATGTAGCCTCCGTCATTGGCGCCGAGCGGATAGGCTCCGCGTCTTGGATCTCGGGGGATCGGATTGCCACCTCCAGGGCAACCCCTGGCGACGTGGTAGCCGCCTCCTCCTCGGCGGACTTCTCGACAACTCCCTTCATGGGCTCGGGGGCTCCTGCCGCAGCCTCGGGGCTTCTGGTGTCGACTCCCCGCATGGGCACCCCCGCGAGGATGTCACCTCCTTCGCGCTCGTCACCGGGGAACACGCGCATCGGTGCCTACGACTACTCCTTCTGGAGCTCCATAGCTTCAGGAAGAGTACTCACCTTCGACCATGACCGCCTGCGGCGGCCGGCGCTTCGGCAGCCGGGGGCTCGGTCGCGACTTGGGCTTCAGGAGCGGGCTCCTCGACGGACGGCGCGGCCTCTTCTGCCTCCGCTGTCGCGGGCTCCTCCCCGTCGCAGCTCAAGTCTGTGGATTTTCTGCAGAAGTATCCACAGAGGGTCGTCACACAAATCGACTTCTATAACGAGTACTACTCATGAAGGCGTGGTACTTACAAGTTCGACCGGACGATAGTCACGGCCGGAGCACCGAGGATGCTGGCGATGTCAACCAGTCCACCCTCGGCGGGCGTTTCTTCCTCCGCCTCTTCGCCTACCGCCTCCTCCACGGTGGCGGCGGCCGGCGCAGACGTCTCCCGCGTCCCTGTGGCTTCCGTCTCTCCAACGGCGGCGGACGCGGGTACTCTGCTCTCCTCCGGAGCAGGGGGGTCGGCGCTCCGGACCGCGCCGGGATTTCTTCGACGCGTGGGGGGCCGGACTTCGGCTTCCGGCCGGTTCCCCCACCGGTCCCACACGCCTTCGTCGCCTTCTTCGACGAGCTCCGTTGGCGGTACCTCCCCGCACACAACGAGACGACTACTTGTCGGCAACGTACTCGATCACCGGTACTCGACCACTCCGCTCAAGACAGACTACCTCCGGAGGCGTGGTCTCTGAGACTTTCATCTTTTTCGCCACCCGCTTCTTGGTGGGGTTGCGCGGCCTTCGCGGAGGCGCAGCAAGGCTAGCCTCCAGGCTAGCCGGAGGGTCTTGCACAAGTGGCACATGAGGCAAGCCTGGACGGCTAAACCTCGACCCGCACCGGGAAGCGGTCCTGCAGCGTGTCTTCGTCTTCATCGTCGTCATCGGAGGTATCCTCCACGATGACGGTGTCGTCGCCGTCTCCAACTACTCGGCGCTCCTTCACCTTCCCCACCGTTGGGATCTCGATTCCGCTTGGTGGTGGTTGCGGCTCGGAGACGAACCGCTTCACATCGTCCCGCGCAAAAAAGACACAAGGCGTCGCAACTTCACTATGAGTACTTATCACTCGACGAGGGGGTACGACTACTCACCTCGTTGGGGGGCGGGCGCGCGAGTACTCCTCGACCGGACACGCCGTGTACGGTGGCATGTCCTTGAAGATCCTCGTCAATCTCTCGACAATGTCGTTGTCGTCGAGCTCGCCCCCCGGCATCCGCGACGTGTCGTCGTCGCCGGTGTACTCGAAGCCCATCGTATCCCGCGCCATCAGCGGCTGGATCCGGCGCTTCATGAAACTGAAGGCCACGTGTTCGGCCCTCAGTCCCGCATCCCGCAGAGTCTTGATGCGCGCTAGCAACTCCGGGAGCTGGATCCCCTCCTGCATGGTGGGCTCCGTGTTCCACCACTCTTGGTGCCTGGGCTGCCGTCCGCTCGGCTTCGGCAGCTCGGGATGGTGGTTCGTGATGTAGAACCATCTCGTCTTCCAGTCGGTGTTGGAGTCCACGAGCTTATACGCCAAGTACTGCTCCGCGGCATCCTCCCTCAGCTGGATCCCGGCCCCTCTGACTACTCTGGGGTTGGAGGCGCTGGGCTACGGCTTCACGCGGAAGAACTTCCGGAAGAGAACCCAGTGCGGCTTGATTCCCAGGAAGGCTTCGCAGAAGTGGACGAAGACAGATGTATGGAAGATGCCGTTGGGGTTCAAGTTGAGGTACTCGATGCCATAGTACCTGAGAAGCCCCTTGAAGAAGTCGCTTGCTGGTAACGCAAGCCCGCGCTCTACGAAGCGCGAGAACATCGGGATCTCGTCTTCAGCCTTCTCCATCGGATAGGGGTCTCCTGCGGCGGATCTCCACATGTCGATCTCCTTCTCCCTGATGAACCCCTCGTTCAACGGGGTCCGCAAGTCCTCCGTCTTCACCTTCGACTTTTTCCACTCACGGCTTGGGTCGGCGCGCGGTGGAGATGTGGGCGGCGCTCGCTCCGGTGCCGGCCGCGGCGGCCTCTCGCATGGCTCCTCTTCTTCCCCGCCGGCCTTCGACGTCTTCGACGGGGACGGCTTCATTCTCCAAGTGCAAGGAGTCTTCACTCGCATCCGCTCGGGGGCTACCCTACAGCTTTCGGGTGGCGATGCGCTCGGATCTACTACGGCGGCGGCGCCACGGGCCGGAGTGGATCTACTTCAAGATTCAAGTGGCGAATGACTGCGGCTCACTTGGGTGAAAAACCCTAAGGGTTTCGGCTTGTATTTATAAGCCAAAACGCCTCCGTAACGGGCGGCCGGATAAGTCCACGCGCGGCTGACTCAGCGGCTGCGCGTGACTCTTCGTATTCTACTAGTCGACGCGCCTCACCTCGGGGGCTCGGCTACTTCTACTCGACTACCTGGGACGCGGCTAGTCTCAAGAGCATCTCAGGACACATTCTCCAAGAAGACCCTTCAATTCGAGAGGGAGTACTCGACTCAAGGCTCGGGGGCTCCGTGCCACGTGTCCTTCGGTTTTTTCTCCGGATTTTTCGAGATTTTCTTGCCAAGACTTCGGATAGATCCTCAGCCAGAGCCCGCGGCTCGAGGCTCGGGGGCTACTCCACGCGGATTGCGGTTCTGCAAATCGCATCTCCATGACGGCTCCGGCTTCAAGACAAGGCAGACATTTTCTTGAAGACCTTCGAAGGCGATTTCAAGGACGCTTGGGACTACTCGAGAAGACTTCAAGATTTCTCAAACATCGACCGGAGTACATTCCGGCCTCGGGATGCTTCGACTACTCTTGAGGACTTTTGACTTGAAGCACTCGGGACGCTTGAGGACTACTCGTTAAGGCCGTCAAGACTACTTGAAGCTATCCTTCTCGACTACAAAGTACTCGGGGGCTTGTCGTATGGACCTCCTTGGGCCCACTACCTCGGTGGGTACCGGGACCGACTACTCGGTGGGCCCCCGGGACTACCCGGCTTGCGCTACACGGCACCTGAAGGCGTGGAGCACAAGGACTACACGGGAGTAGTACTCGGTTAGGAAGCTGTGCATGTTCCGCACTGCGCAGAGGACTCCTAGACGTACTCGACTAGTACTCTCTTCCTACTCCGACTTGTAACCCTGCCTCCCGGACTATATAAGGCGAGGCAGGGACCGATCTCCATCATCCAATCTCAGCTCATACAACCCACGACGCACTATTGCACCATCCTGTAATCGTGCCCTATCAATCCAGAGCTACGCAGCATACGGGACGTAGGGTATTACGCACCTCGCGGCCCGAACCTCGTCTAAATTGTGTGCTACGTGTCTCTTCCTTCGAGTTACCGATCTCGGCGAGTCACATTCATCTAGTTCGGGTACTCCCCGTAGTAGGTTGCCGGTCTAAAACACCGACGAGGGAAGTAAGACAAAGCATATAAACATCTACATGAGCTTTGTTGATGGTTAATAGTTGTATCAAAGTTCGTTTGTGACTTGCAAGCGGACAAGTCTCCCGTCGTAGTCAAGGGACCCTTCTTCCCTCGAGTGGTGAACCCAAGGTATCGAATCCGTGGAACAATGTGCAACGCAAGGATTCAATCTAGTAAAGCAAGGTAAAGCTATCTAATGAAGACAAGTTGCATCTAATCTACTAACTCATAAAGAAAATGAATCTAATCTAATCTACTAAAGAGGTAACAAGAGAAAGCAAGAGATAACCAATCTAGAGAATCTAGATCATGCTTATGTTGTAGCTCCAAACAAGATAGATGAAGATAGCAAAGCGAATCTCATTAAAAGCATCTTTAAATCGTGGCCTTCCCATCCGACTCGAAAACATCCGCCTTTCGAGACCCCCGTTCGTCACAACGTATCCCTATTCATGCGGGGAGCTTAGGGCGAGTTCGATAGAACAAGTTGAAATCACTTGGCCGGTCCGGTATGCACCTCTAGCCACCGCGGCTACAAGAGCACCCTATGTAATCTAGCTGCAAACTAGATCGTAGAAGAAGCAAAACCAAGAAGAAAACAAAATCATCGAGAAGGCAATTAATCGCTAGAAATCGGATTCACTTACAAACTTCACCATGAATGATTACATGAACAAGATCACCACCGGGGCCCTCCCTCGATCTTGATCCTCGCTCCGGAGCTCCGACGTGGTCTTCCATGCAAGGTTCCCACGTCGGCTAGGGAAACCCTAGACAACTAGCACGACCCTCATCTTCAAGTTGGTGTCCCTCAAGCTTCTCTCGCTCCTCGGCGGCGGATTACGACTTCGGTTCGCGTGGCTCTCGGTCGGGGGCTATTTATAGCCCGAGAAGCAATTAGGTCAAAGGAGAGGCCGATTGGGCCCCGAATTGGGCCGGGCCGGCCAGCCGGGCCGGCCGGCTCGGGCCCATTCGGCCCATCCCGCGGCCTCGCTTCGCCCGTGTTGCTTCCCACGTCTTCTAGATGTTCTCCCCTTTTGCATGTGGGCCCTTGACGTCGGTTTCTCTCCGAATTGGACTCAACTCCTTGTCTTGCAAGATTCGAAGCACTTTTCTCGGTTCGGTCCTCGGAGTTTATCATCTTCTCGGGCTTGGTCCTTGGGCTCTTGGAGTCATGTTCACTTCATTGCTTGACTTGTATCGGGCTTCAAGGTCTTGTCATGAGGTGCTTAATGAACTTATCCCGGAAGTCTTGCTTTCAACGTTAAAACCCTGCATAAACACATAACTCCAAAACCGACATGCACAAGTGAACTTGTTATACCACGGGGGTTAGTACCAATGAATAAGATACAAAACTCATGCCAACACCGAAGGTAAACTCATGGCTAGGTTGACGGATTTTCACCGTCAACATCTCCCCCATGCTTAAACCTTGCTCGTCCTCGAGTAAGCCTTCGATGGATATCATCATTGCCAAACAATGTTTAAACCTTGCACTTGATCACACATGAAAAAAAACATAATGCTCTCAAAAGTTTAATTCGTTAAAGTTCCATAATGTACTAGCCTTCACCTCTACGGAGGGTAGATTCTTATTAAGCTTATCCCACAAGTATTAACATGCTCACAAAGTTTAAATAGACCTCAGAATTTTTGAAATAAAGAACGAGATAAAGAAAAGAGCTAAACCAAGTTCACAAATTTAAATCACCTTGCATGTTGCTCATGAACTCTCATCTCACTTGCCTCTCAAGCCTATATATTCTACTCCTTTCCCTCTCATAACATATATGTGTGGTAGGCTTTATATGGAGCTTTGGGAAAGTTTAGTCCTAACAAGATTTTATAAATGAGGTGTTGTCAAAACAAGACAAGCTTCTCATGGTCTTACCGAGACTCGTCAAAAAGGTCATTGGAAAATAATGTTAAATCAAGGAGGGGAAAGAGAAAAATACACACACTTTTAGATGAGTGGACATGTGCAAATGGCAAAGAGTGATCCCGAGGCACAAAGGAAGTCCTCGTTATCGGATTGCACATGGTTGGAAAATGAGAATGGATCTTTTAAACTTGAAGCCTTGATTGCATTCTTAGAGAACCGGGGAGTTTACTTTACGCACATATATTTTTTTCTCTTCTCATATTTCTCATTCTTTTCTTTCTTTCATTCATTCATCATCATTTTTTTTTCTTGTCATATATTCAGTCCATGACTTTCACAATGAAGTTTTGATTTTTTTTATACCTTGAAAGTCATGAGTATCACTGGATTTTTTTTTTCTTTCATCATTTTTTTAAATATTCCCCTTTTAACTCTAAAACTGCACCGTACCTACCTCCTCCCCCATGCTTAGACGTTGCTCGTCCTCGAGCAAAGAGGCGAAAAAATAAGGTAG
This sequence comes from Cenchrus americanus, assembly GCA_947561735.1. Lineage (NCBI taxonomy): Eukaryota > Viridiplantae > Streptophyta > Magnoliopsida > Poales > Poaceae > Cenchrus > Cenchrus americanus. The sequence goes on along the minus strand of OX387239.1, from coordinate 82,046,635 downwards.
GTACCGGAATATTTTTCCTTGGAGAGATACTTGAAATCTTCAACGTTGGCACCGTCTTGCGATCTTCCTTGAATTGATGATCCATTCTCAACGATAGGTTGTGGTCAAGGAGGTAATCACAAAATATGATATTTGGTTTAAGGGTGGATATCCGGCGAGGTTTGTGAGATCTCCGATGCGGGGATACACAATGCACGGATAAAAGGCTAGCAAAAAGATAGATACGCAAAAAAAGGAATGACCAAAGCTTCTTAGTCTCGGGCCGAGAAATCATGGCCTGCAATAACTCACTCAAAAATAAATCTTGTACACTAAAGTTTATGCACTCAAATATATATAAGGCTCGGATAGGTTGAGCAACACACAAGTGATATTTATGACAAGGTTGGCAATATTTTTGAGCATAAAAGACATCTTTAATGTATTTATAACTTGAGAGCACATAAAACACTATGGGTCTTTATTTTAATCATAACCTCCGCTGAAGATTAAGCTAGCATTTAGATAATTTCAGATTTGTATTTTTAAGAGAGCACTAGTTCAAACATGCATAAATCAATTACAAAGATAAACAAAGCGGCAATTATAATCATATATCATCATGGCACAAACTTTGTAACTTTACCAAAGGTAAAAACTTGGTGGTGACATTATTCATGATGAAAATAAAAACTAAGACACACGCTGAAAAATTAAACTAACACACTTGCTGAAATTTAAATAAAAACTGAAAACATTACGCATACATAGGCGCAAACAAGCTGAAAATTAAAGAAAAGGGGTAAAGGAAAGATAACTAAAGCTCCTCCTCTCTCTAATCTTCCGCCGGTGGTTGATATTGATAGCCTTGGTTGTTGTACCCTTACTTGTAATAGGAATGCACCACTACTCCTATGAATTGTCCGACGGTGCTAGGTGAAGGTGTCCAAGCACATAAGCGACGTTTGCATTTCCTTCACCCATTTGGTTTGCATTGGTTTGGATGGCTGCAATAAATTGCATGTTCCTTGCAGCGTATCCTCCAATGGTGGCTCCATTTTGTTGTGGTTGAGGAAGGTGTGCAAATGGCTCCGCAAAGGCTACGTTGGGCACCGCAAAAATGGTGGGGGTATGGCTGCACCACTCCCCCATGCTTGCATTGGTACACCACCGTAGTAATTTGGCGATGCCGGAATTTCTCCGAATGGTGGAACATAATTTTGTTGTGCACCTCCTTCTTGGGCCATAGAAGATCCTTCTCCTATAATTCTTTTCTTTTATTATTTTTTTTTTCGCCGGCACAAGAAGTCCTTCCTCTAACCGATCTTCTTCCCCTCAAGAAAAGTCTTGATCTTCAATCCGGAAGGGGCAAATTCACTTAGGCCACTCGGAAGCCTCCTCTCTCATCTTCACTCTTATATTTCCCTTTCTTCATACATTCCTTCATGCACATACTTGTTTCGGAGCTCCCTTTTGAAAGTAGGAGACACTCGCCCATGGGTCTACGATACTAGACATGCAAACGTTTCGAACATGGAAACCAATCGATCTATCGGGGATTGTGTTGAATGGATCCAAGGAAGCATTGAGGTCTATACTCCCTTTACGGCATGGTTGCAAGCCTTAAGCATTAAAGTATTTTCAACATAAGATGATACATAGATAATCCAACAAAGTTCGATTACATCTCAAGACCGATTGCAACCCATGGATGAAAGGAGACTACCCCATCAAGGTGCTAGAAATAGCATCGTTGATCAAGGTTACCCTTCCGACGGTGTCTTCCTTCTTCTCCACTTGTGGGCTCCCTCCAAACGGAATGAGAGACTCAGCACTCCTTCAACAAGGGTATGCGCCATGGTCATGAAAATTTCCTAGGCGAATTCCTTGTGGGTGTTTGCCGACACTCCGTTAGAGAATTGCACCGGTGTCCCGTATGAAAACCCAATATGTGGAGAGCTTGGTCGATGTCGGCGTTTGCTACAAGCCTCTACTTAAGGCGAGCGAGCTTCTTCTCCTCCTCCGTCATGATGACATACCCCTCGGAATACCGCGGAGCGTATGGAGGTGGAGCGGATGATCGTGTCAAGTGGCGAGGTTGGACGAGCGGCTCCTCCATATGTTATTGAAGTTTGGTGAACCTCATAAACGAGTTTCGTGTGGCCCTCATGCCACCAAGGAGAAGAGTGTGGTTCGTCCTCGGTGGTGCTGTGTCCTCCTCCATACTCCAAGGAAACTCGGAAACGAGTGCCTCCTCGAAAAGGTTGTCGATGATGGCTTAGACGACGATGATCACTTCTTCTTCGGTGCAAAGGCTTGTAGTTTTCTTCTCACAAATAAATATCCGGGGTTTTCACCCGGTAACAAGGTACACAAATATTATTTTGGAGTCCGGACTTTGAGTGGATTAAGGATGTGATTTGTTGCACGAAACAAACGCGGTGGATGGCTAAGTCTAAGGTGATTCCGGCCTACAAACTAGAGCACACGAACAAAGAGTTGGATGAAAGACTACCTCTCTCCTCCTCTTGGCTCGGTTCTTCTCTAGTGCATTCATGTTGCTTCGTGATCGCGTACACCTTCCAAACGTTCCCGTCCACTCCTTCGCTTGCACTATTGCTCCTTCCACTTGATGTTTTCGCTTGATTCACTTCCATACTCCCTTGCCTCACATGCATCCATGATATTCCTACAAAACAAAGCCTTGGCTGCCCCCCATGCTTGTACTTTGCATGTGGTTTAAATATGTTGGAGGGGCATCCCGTGATGTATCATGGTGCATGCATGGTTAGGTTAACTAGATTGCCTCCCTTTAAGTGTATTTAAGGCTAAGCACTCCTCTAATTTCGAAATTTAAAAATATTTTTCAGAGCCATGCAAGAGCTCGAACATAATTTTAGAGAAGTTTTTAAACCATTAAAAACAAATGCAAGTCGAAAATATTTTTCGACTACGTCGATTTCGGTCTCACCGGTATAGTTTGCCTTCATTAGTTGAGAGCAAGCTTTTCCCGGCTTGATCATGGGGGCATAGGTTTAGGTCCTAATTTTGATTAGATGAGAGAGATTTTGAATGAAATAAAATTAAGTGAGGCTTAGAAAAATTCTAATCTTAGAGAAACCAAGGATATGGATTTTTAAACCAACCAAAAATCAAGTTTCTAGGTTCACGCGAGTCCTACCACATGCTGAAATTTAAATAACATCTAGATACAAGTCGTGGCTCTACTCGAGTGTTTTTAGCATGAAAAACAAGTCAACCACAGCACCATAATGAGGGTGAAGGGTTGAGTTAGGTTCTGAAATTTTTCTTTTTGGTTGTGGTTTCTCGAAAAAGAAGCAAACAATCACATAGGATGGTTCATGTAAAGGGTTTATGATCAAGCAAAATATTCAACCAAGAATTATGTCTCTAATATTGATCAACCACTCTAAGTCTAATGTTTTCGTAGTAAAATTCAAGACTGAATTAAAAAGACTCGAAAAACCTGGAATCGGGTTGTCCTCCCGTAGCTTATTCTTGACTCGACGAAACGGGTTGCCTCCCCGCCTAGCGCTTCGTTTATAGTCCATGGCTAGACTTCTTCACTTGATTACTCCGGATCAACGCTCTTTGCGGGCGTTGCAATCTTGGGTACCCACTTTGGCTTAGTCAATTTTTTTGGTCTTCACAGGCTGGCTTTGTCCTTTGGTCTTGACGGATGCAACAACTTCCTTCATGTAGTGGCTCGGCATCTCGAACCCCGGTCTTCGGTTGTGATCTTCATGGTGATCCTTCATCTCTCCCGAGTGAGCTTGAGTAGCCTTCGCCGTCTTGGGACCTTGGAGTTGTCTCGGATATTCTTCTTTGTTACTCATCTGGCGCCCGGCAAGTTGTCCCACTTGCGTCTAGCATCTTCATCACGATGAACACTTCACACTCCTTGCATGTGGAACTTGCTTCGGCGGCCTTTAGGTGTTGAGCTTCTTTCTCCATCTCCATCTTCTCCATCCTCCTCTTAAGTAAACCGATATGCCACTCAAGGAATCCAGCTCGTATGCATTCAGCTCTCGCAATCGTCATGCGGATAGTCGAGACTTTGATCTTGAACGGCCTCCCGGCGTCTTGAAGGTTTATGATAGGTAGATCAACGATGTTCGGGGTGCGTAGCGCTCCGGTGGTTGAGGTTGATCTCCCTTTGGACTTGGAGGTGGTGATTCCCTTGGAGATTTCGACGGTCCTTCGACTTCAACTTTTGAATTTCCAACCCTTTAGCTTGTGTTGCACGTCACCTTTGCTCGTAAAGTTTTCCCGGATCATCCACAAAAAAGTTTGGGTTTCTTGGAGAGGTAGCCTACCATCTCCGGTTAGGGTTAGCAATAAAACAAAAATCTAAAAAGAAAAGAAAAATTAGGGTTAATCAAAACTAGATTAAATTGACTCTTTTTTTTTTTTTTGGGGATGATCAAACATAAGAGATGCAAAAGAAAATCAAAAGAAAAACTCGAAAGATAAGCGATACTAGATCGGATCTTGATTGCTTGTTCCACGGCAACGGCGCCGGTAAAAAGGGGCTTGTTGACGGTTAATAGTTGTATCAAAGTTCGTTTGTGACTTGCAAGCGGACAAGTCTCCCGTCGTAGTCAAGGGACCCTTCTTCCCTCGAGTGGTGAACCCAAGGTATCGAATCCGTGGAACAATGTGCAACGCAAGGATTCAATCTAGTAAAGCAAGGTAAAGCTATCTAATGAAGACAAGTTGCATCTAATCTACTAACTCATAAAGAAAACGAATCTAATCTAATCTACTAAAGAGGTAACAAGAGAAAGCAAGAGATAACCAATCTAGAGAATCTAGATCATGCTTATGTTGTAGCTCCAAACAAGATAGATGAAGATAGCAAAGCGAATCTCATTAAAAGCATCTTTAAATCGTGGCCTTCCCATCCGACTCCGAAAACATCCGCCTTTCGAGACCCCCGTTCGTCACAACGTATCCCTATTCATGCGGGGAGCTTAGGGCGAGTTCGATAGAACAAGTTGAAATCACTTGGCCGGTCCGGTATGCACCTCTAGCCACCGCGGCTACAAGAGCACCCTATGTAATCTAGCCGCAAACTAGATCGTAGAAGAAGCAAAACCAAGAAGAAAACAAAATCATCGAGAAGGCACTTAATCGCTAGAAATCGGATTCACTTACAAACTTCACCATGAATGATTACATGAACAAGATCACCACCGGGGCCCTCCCTCGATCTTGATCCTCGCTCCGAGCTCCGACGTGGTCTTCCATGCAAGGTTCCCACGTCGGCTAGGGAAACCCTAGACAACTAGCACGACCCTCATCTTCAAGTTGGTGTCCCTCAAGCTTTCTCTCGCTCCTCGGCGGCGGATTACGACTTCGGTTCGCGTGGCTCTCGGTCGGGGGGGCTATTTATAGCCCGAGAATCAATTAGGTCAAAGGAGAGGCCGATTGGGCCCCAAATTGGGCCGGGCCGGCCGGCTCGGGCCGGCCGGCTCGGGCCCAGTCGGCCCATCCCGCGGCCTCGCTTTGCCGGTGTTGCTTCCCACGTCTTCTAGATGTTCTCCCCTTTTGCATGTGGGCCCTTGACGTCGGTTTCTCTCCGAATTGGACTCAACTCCTTGTCTTGCAAGATTCAGCACTTTTCTGGTTCGGTCCTCGGAGTTTATCATCTTCTCGGGCTTGGTCCTTGGGCTCTTGGAGTCATAATCACTTCATTGCTTGACTTGTATCGGGCTTCAAGGTCTTGTCATGAGGTGCTTAATGAACTTATCCCGGAAGTCTTGCTTTCAACGTTAAAACCCTGCATAAACACATAACTCCAAAACCGACATGCACAAGTGAACTTGTTATACCACGGGGGTTAGTACCAATGAATAAGATACAAAACTCATGCCAACACCGAAGGTAAACTCATGGCTAGGTTGACGGATTTTCACCGTCAACAAGCTTCTCAAATAGGCCAAATCTAGTGTCAACGGCTAGAAGTGAGACAAAGAGCACACATATGGATCATAGCATAGTCAAAGCATTGCCACAAGTGATATATGGAAATATAGGCATGTGACAAAGCAAATTTTCGGATTTGAGCAGTTTTATCAAAAGATGGCTCACTTCAAATGTAAAGGCCTATCCATGTCATATCCTAGCCAAAAACATGCATATCATCCAGAGATCATACAAGGATATCAAATTCTTAACAAAAGATCATTGCAAACACCCATAAAGCAAAGCATGTCATGTTAAAGCTCATGAGCCATGCGTCCACTTCGGGGAGACTTCTCCACCGGTGAACATCATGCAACATGTTTTGCACCCATGTGTGAAGGATAAGACATTTTAAGCATAAACATGATGGATGGAGCATTTTTCAAGCATACACACTTCTTTTCAAGATTAATTTATTTCATGGTACATGAAGTGCCTTTGCGGCAAAAAGAAGCTTATGCTCCTCCATGAATGCAACATAGGCTAAACTTTCACAATGATATCGGCCTTTGGCCCAAATGCAAGAAGGAGACATCCAAGCACAATCTAAGCATGAAAGGCACATTTAGACCAAAAAGTGACATGGATACACTACTACACATGAGTGGAGCACATTTCATCAAATTTAGTCAAGATTAGCATTTGATTCAAAAAGGGCTATCTCACAACACATGTATCTCAAATATTCCAAGAGCATAGCCTCACATAGCCATTTCTCCACACACATTACCAATATCCCACAAGTAGCCAAAGAAACTCAGATAAGGCATATGAAAGAAGCTCATCATCCTAAAATGCAATATGATACAAATGCAACATGATATATAACAAGATGGCCATCCTACCATGGTTTACACATCAAGCAAAGCATGTATATACATCAAACAAAACATGGTATGATACATATGGTACAAAAATAAATCCCCCAAGAATCAACTAGAAAGGGCAAGAAACCCCAAGTTCCCCCCACAAGCGCACAAAAGTAGCTTGGTCGAGAGGCTTTGTAAAGATATCTGCAAGCTGATCTTGGGTAGGGACATGACTCAACACAATGGTCCCTTTCTCCACATTGTCTCTCAAGAAATGATACCTCACTTCTATGTGTTTGGTTCGGAATGAAGCACCGGGTTTTTAGCTACGCTTATGGCACCGGTGCTATCACAAAAAAGTGGGATCCGGGTGCACTCCTCACCAAAGTCTCTCAAGGTGTATGAGATCCACAACGGTCGGGAACAACAACTCGCGGCGCAACATACTCCGCCTCGGTGGTAGACCGAGCTACACTAGACCGCTTGCGGGAAGACCACGAAACCAAGGAGGACCCAAGAAACTACTCCTCTCGACTCGGCAACCAGCAAAATCCGCATCAGAAAAACCATGAAGTGAAAGAGTCGAGGAAGACGAATACCAAAGGCCAAGACCAGGGGCAGACTATAGGTACCTGAAGATCCTCTTGACGGCCTGTCGATGTGATGTCCTCGGCGAGGCCTGAAAACGAGCACACAAACACACACTGAACTCTATGTCCGGCCTCGTCGCCGTCGGGTAGAGGAGGGAGCCAATCATGCTCCGGCTACTCCCGCTGGTCCACTGGTTCTCCGTCCTCGTCCGCGTCCAAAGTAGCCGTACTCCCCATGGGTGTCGACATAGGCTTCACATCTTGCATCCGGAACTTCCTCATCATGTCTTTCGTGTACTTGGTCCGATGCACAAATTTTTTGTCCTTCACTTGCTTGATCCGCAACCCGAGAAAGTACCGCAGCTCGCCCATCATGCTCATCTCGAATTCCCCGCTCATCTCATCCGCAAACTTGGCAACAAGGTTATGTGACGAGCCACCAAAGACAATAACATCCATGTACATTTGCACAATCAACAAGTCATTCCCATGCTTGAGGAGAAACAAGGTTTTATCCACGGTACCCATCACGAACCCTCTCGCTCAACGAGAAAACCTCTCAATCTCCCATACAAAGCCCGAGGCGCCCGTTTCAATCCATAAAGAGCCCTTTTCAACCCGTACACCCTATGTGGATACTTCTCACTCTCGAACCCCGGTGGTCGCTTCACATACACCTCCTCCTCTATGACCCCATTCAAGGCTTCACATCCATCCGATACAACTTGAACCCTTTAGCCACGGCAAAGGCTAGAAGGATCCGAATTGCCTCAAGACGGGCCACGAGGAGCAAAGGTCTCCTCATAGTCGATCCCCTCCTTCGACTATATCCTTGAGCAACAATTCCTCACAACCATCTCATTCTCACCCTCTTTGTTCTTCCAAACCCGTTTGGTTCCTATAGGATGGCAATTTGGAGGTGGTTCAACTAACTCCCACACCCGGTTCCTCTCAAAATTTTCCAACTCCTCATGCATAGAATTGACCCAGTTTGCATCGGATAAAGCATGTCCAATGTCCTTGGGCTCAAAAGAGGCAACAGATGCAAGATGAGCGAAATGTGAGGAATTTCTAGACCTTGACCGCGTGGTACGTTCGTCGATGTCCCCAATGATCTTCGATAGGGGATGTACTTCTTGAATCCGCCGGGGAGCCTCACGCCTCGAGACTACCTCCCCCTCAACTTCGCCTTCTCTCGCCCGGTCCTCTTGTCGCACCTTCGTTGTCCATGAAGTAGACGGTCCACCCTCCGTAGTGGTCGTAGGGGAAGTAGTGGGTACACACTCCGCTTTAGGCGCATGGTTCTCTCCATCATCTTCTCCGCCTTCATCCTTCTCCTCTTCAAAGAGATCCTCGCCCATCTCCTCATCACCCGCACATTCAAAGCCAAGAGAGGTACATGGCATTATCTCGTCGAAGGTTACCTCGCAAGTATCCATGATTTTGTTAGTCTCAAGATTAAACACTCTATAGGCTCTAGAATGGTTAGCATATCCAAAGAAAATCCCATCACTAGACCCGGCCTCAAACTTGTCGAGTTTTCCCTTCTTAAGAATAAAGCATTTGCAGCCAAAGACTCGGAAATGACTCACCTTGGGTGCCCGACCATGCATAAGCTCATAACGAGTCTTCCTTTTGAAAGCTCGCAATAAAATCCGTTGGAGACATGACAAGCCGTATTGACCGCCTCGGCCCAATACCTCCTAGGGGTCCCGTGCTCATCGAGCATCGTCCTAGCCATCTCACAAAGAGTCCGATTTTTCCTTTCCACGACTCCATTTTGAGGGGGCACATAAGGGGTCGAATACCGATGTTCAAGACCTAGATCACGACGAAGGCATCAAAACGAGAGTTCTTGAACTGCGAGCCATTATCACCGCGGATAGCTCAAATGGCATTCCCATGCCTCTCGTTCCTCAACCTCACGAACGGATCTCGAACAAAACCAAATGTCTCACTTTTGTCCTCCAAGAAAAACACCCGGGCATAGCGAGAGTAATCGTCCACCACAACAAGGACATACCACTTCCCACCCACCGAGCGAACTCGAGCCGGCCCAACAAGGTCCATATGCAACGGCTCCGTCGGACGCTCGGTCATGACATCGGTCGGTGGGTGGATGGGGAGTGGCTACCATCTTGCCATGCCTACACGGAGCACGGGACCAAATCCTTCTCAAATTTCAACCTTGGCAATCCTCGGACAAGGTCAAGACCACTCAAGAGGGAAACCAAATCAAAGCTCAAGTGACCCAACCGCCTATGTCATTTCCACAAATCACAAGAAGGACCGGACATCAAACAAAGAGCAGGACCCAAAGAACGAGAGAAATCAGCCACGAAAATCGACCCTCGGGGATGATCATACATACAAGATCATCTCGAGAATCCGGCAAAGAAACGAGACTCACCGGACTTGAAATGCACCTCAAAGCCCTCATCAAGCAACCGAGAAACCGAAAGCAAATTGAAGCCCAAAGACTTCACAAGAGCAACCCTCTTCAATGTTACCTTGTCACTCACATGCACCACACCCTCGAAATCACCCTTCCTCGTCCGTTGTCCCCAAACATGATGTACATCTTTTCCTTCACCGGGGTGTGGCCGGAGAACCACTTCTTGTCTCCGGTCATGTGTCGGGAACATCCGGAGTCGATCAACCAAATGTTCTCCAAGCCTCCCGCCTGCAAATGTCGAAACAAGAACGAGAATGAGCCAACGACTCGACACCGGGGTTAGCACAAAGAAAGTTGAACCGGTGTCGAGCCATCTCGCTCAAAAGAGGGGTTAGCAAACATCATTCCCTTGCCACAAAATTTCCCATGTCCCATGGAAGGAGTACGAGCACCACGAGGGGGAAAACGTGGTCCGTAGTTCCTCCGGAACCCAAAGCCGTGATCATCTCCCCTAGACCCGTATTGATGATGAGTAGGAAGACGTCCGGCAAAACCACCACGAGCCCGACCAAACCTCTCACCAAGCACGTACACCATCATCTCTCCTATCAAACCTCTCACCACCACCTCTTTGTGGGAACCTACCACCCCGAGCTCCAACTCTACCAACATTCCTCACACTTCCCACACCCCCGTGGAAGTGGCACTCTAGGCTCGGGAATACCATGAGACCGGCGATACCGTCCCGGTTTGCTTGCTCCCTAGCAATCCTCTCATCCCTCTTCCTCTTGTAGCAAAACTCTGCTAGATGCCTCTCCTTGCCACAATACTCGCACCGAAGGAGATGGGTTTTGGTTTTGACTCTGGCTTCTCTCTATGCTTCACACCCTTCTCACTCAAACTTCACCAGTTCGGAAGACATTTGCTTTAGGTGGGAACTTGGGTGGATCTTGGGTTGTGTCAAGCTTGTTGCAAAGGTGGTTGGGATTTGGTGTGAAAGAATTTTTGGGTGCTTTTGGAAGTAGGACTTGGATGTCTCCGATCACTTCAAACTCGGGGGTGGACTCAACACACTTCTCATACACACTCTCCCCACTGTTTTCTCCCACATTCTCGCCCAACTTCTCAAAGCCCAAACCACGACCATCCGCTCTCTTGAACTCCTCAATCATGATTTTCAATTGAGGTTCCTTCCCAGACAACCAACCCAACACCTTCCTCAAATAATCATTCTCCTCATAGATGACATCCAAACGGGAAGTAAGTTCAAGATTGCACAAAGTAACTTCATCACAGCTAGTGCATGCATTGACAACAGGAGATTTCAAAGAAGCTTCCAAAGTGCTAATGGTGGAACGAGTATCAACAAGCTTAGCGTGCATAGTAAGACATGATTTACAAGCACCAAGCAAAGTGGGTCTAGTTTTAAGCTCATCATACTCGGTCCAAAGAGCATCTAGTTTAGCCAAAGTGGAAGCATTCTTCTCATTAAGCAATTTGATCTCATTCAACCAAGCATCGCATTCGAACATTCAACATCATCGAAATGGTAGGAGTAAGTTTCAAAGAATCATTCTCAAGTTTCAATTCAAGCAATTTAGACTCTAACTCTCCTACTTTCTCACTAGCATTCTCAAGTTGAGCCCTAAGATCTCTCCTCATCTTCTTGGCATCTCTCAAGCACACTATCACGGTTGTCAATCAAGCCATTCAACCTAGTGATCTCGGCAAGCAAAGAGTCGGGGTCACGGTTTACCTCATCCTCGAGTCGAGTCGGTGTCTTCCTTCTCGTTCTTCTTGCTTCGCTTAAGCTATGGGCATGCCACAAAAGCCTCCAAGTGCCACACGGCTCAAACCATTGAGGTTCCGGTTTGCATTCTTCTTGCCCTTGCGCCTCCCGGTGTCTTCATCCTCACCGCTTGAGCTTGAATGCGCGCCGCTTGAGCTTGTGTTGACGTCGCTTGCACCGGCCACCATGGCTCTTGCCTTGTCCTTCTTGTGGCCGCCCTTGCTCGATTGCCGCTTGTCCTTGTTCTTGATCTTGGACTTGCCGTAGTGCTTGCCCTTGGAGGAGTACTTGTCTTCACGCCTCGGGTGCACCTTGTACTCGCTCATTTTGTACTTGTTCTCCTCCGCTTCCGGGCACTCGACGATGAAGTGTCCACGCTTGCCACACTTGTAGCATGTCCCCGAGCTCCGCCTTGCATTCCTCCCGTGTCGGTGCGGAATATGGTCCCGACACTAACCGTAGATAGCGCCTAGGTCTATCCCTCAATGGTCGATGCTAAGCAACAAGTGACACGAGAGATTTTATCCCGGTTCCGGCCGCGGGGCCGTACGTCCGACAGGGGCGTGCTCGGGGCACTATATTACTTAGCACCGGGGGTGCTTGTAGTGGGGCAAATACAAGCAAGGCGGGAGAGGAGGCGTGGCCTCCAAGTCCCCGGAAGGGTGGGCGAAGATGTGGAGGGAGAATGAGAAGTGTATGCGTGGTGTGCGAAGTGTTCTCTGTTGTCCGTCTCGTTCGTCTCTCTCGTCTCTCCCCGCGGTCGGGGGCTCGCCTCCCCTTTTATAGGCCAAGGGGGCGGCGAGTTACATGCACGCCGCGCTATCCAGCTACGTGGGGGTGCACGTCGTGCTACGCTGTAGAGTGGGCGGCCGTCCGGACGATCTTCGCAGCGATCCGGCCATGATGGCCTACTTCGTACCCGAACGGTGGCGGTTCGAGGGTAGGATGGCGGCGACCGGTGGTGGCGTCCTCCGGTAGGCTTCGAGGGAGGTGCGATGATGGGCGGCACGGGGCACGGAGCGAGCGAACGGCGTTCCTTCCCCAACGCCCACGTAGTGAGTCTACCAGGCGTCCCGCGCGGTATGGCGGCCGGTCACGGTGGCCGGGATGCGGTCCACCGGCCTAGCGCCTCCCCTAATCCCGTCAGGTCACGGGAAAGTGAAATCGGGGTCGCCGGCCCCCTTCGGGGTCGGGCGCGTTGCCGCCGCGTAGTGGCGCGCGTTCCGGCCGCCCGGCCGTCCGCCGCTCCCTTCCCGCGGGGGAGGGGATGGGCGCCTCCCGGGGAGTTGTCGGCGGCCGGGGCGCGCCCGGCGCTATGCGCCGTCCCGCGGCGCGGGCGTTCTCCCTCGGGGCCGGCGCCGCGTCGGGCGCCGTGGCGTGGCGGGCCCCGGCCGGGGCGGGATGGACCCTCGGCGAGACGCGCCCGCTCGGGGGGAGCCCTCGGCGGGTCGGACCCTCGAGGGGGATTCGTTCCTCGACGGGGCGGCCCGCCCGGGGTGCGCCCTCGGCGAGGCCCTCGCTCGGGGGCGTCAAGGGGGTCGTCTCGGTCTCCGTCCCGCGGCTTGGGCCTCCCCGCATGTTGTTACCTCTTGTTGGCTCCGTTTTTGTGCGGGATTTAAGTGAGGGTTCCCCCGTTGTTTGGGGGCCCCTACGGTCCCCGCGTAGCCCCCGGCTCCGCGGGTTTGCCATTGAGGCTCCCGCGGTCCGGAACCTCCGTAGGACGTTCTTCCCTCCTTGTTTGCGAACGCTTTCCGTGGGCCGCGCCGGCGCGCGGTCACCTCGGCCCCGCCTGCGGGGGTTGGTTCTCCTGCGGGGGTTAACCGTGGTCGGGACGTGCTTCCGCTCGCGTTTTCGCCGGCCGGGGTCCCCCGCCCGTCTTGGGCGGGTGCTTTCGGAGGTTCCGTCGTCACCCCCGCCTTGGCCCGTTCGGGCGTCGGTACCCGCGCTTTTTTTTAATCGCGCCCTCGCCGTCCCTCCGCGGGCGGGGGTGTCCCTCCCATCGGCGGTCGCTCCGTTCCTCTTCGGCCGGTCGGGTGGTTCAGTGGACGCCCCCCCTTCGTGGGTAGGCCGCGCGTCCGGCCGTCCTGGAAGCCTTCGTGGTTTCTGGTGGGCTCGGTCCCTTCGCTGGGACCGGGGCGGGAAGCTCTCCCTCGGTGGTCCCCCGCTAGCGCCCTCCCGGCTCTCGCACGCATGTGGGCACCCTCGGCCGCGGCTCGAGGACGGCTCGTCGCGTCCCTCGTCGTCCCTAACTCGCGTCCGTGGCGCCTGTTCGACCCGTCGGGGTCGGGCTTCGCCTCGTCGGGGGCCTCGGGGTCGCCCGGCGGCCCCGTCTTTTCACGTTTTCGGCCGCGGGGTCGGGCGAGCCGCCCTCGGGTCCGGTTGTGTACCGCGCGCTGTCCCGCGTTCCCTCTCTCCGGGTCCCGCGCCTTCTCCGCGTGTCCTTCTCGTGGTTGCTTTCTCGCGGGCTCCGAGGGTTTTGCGTGGCGTGGTCCCCGGTCGCCTCCTCTCTCGGCGGCCCGCGCCTTCTCCGTCGTATCCCATCGGGGTTCGTCTTTGCCGGGCTCGTGCCGCTCGGGGTTTTTCGTGGCGTGGTCGGTCCCTCTCTCGCGGTCCCGGCGCCTTCTCCGTCGTCCCTCGGGGTTGCGTCTCTTGGCCGGGGCTGCCGCCGGGTTTTCTGGCTGTCCGCGGTCGCCCCTCTCTCGGCGGTCCCGGCGCCTTCTCCGCCGTATCCCTCGGGGTCGCTTTTTTTCGGCCGGGGTTCGCCCCGCCGGGTTCTCCTTGCTGGCGGACCCGGCCTCCTTCGGCCGTCCGCGGTTTTCGCGCGGCGCGCCTGGCCCGCCGCGCGCGCGCCTTCGCGGCGCGGCGGCGGACGTGACGGCTTCGCCTCGGTTCGCCCGTTTTCCGTTGTGCCCCCCGCGTGCCGTCTGCGCGGTCGTGTGGGCCCGCCCGCGCGCGTGGGAGTCCCCGCGCGTTATGCGTCGGGCGTCCGCTCCGGAGAGCTCGCCCTCGGCCTTCCGCGGGAGGAGGGGCGGCGTTTTTCCTTGCGTCTCGCCGTTTTCGTCCTCCGCCCCTTCGCCTTCGTCTTGCTCTGCCGCCGTTGGCTCCTGTTAGACTTTTTCCTCCGCTCCTTGTCCTCCGCCCGGTTCGCCCTCGTCCTCTTCTGGCGCCGCCTCGGCCTCCCCTTGGATCTTGGACCGTCGCCCGGGAGAGGTCGCTGCCCGGCTCCCCGGGCGCCGGTCGCCGCCGCCGCTTGCGGCCCGGCGCGTCCGGCGGAGTGTCGTCGCCGGCCCTCCGCGGCCCACCCGCCGGGGCTACGTTATTTCCCCGTTCCCGCGGGCTTCGCCGCGCCGCGGCCCTTCTCGGGCGTGTCTCCCGGGGTGCCGCTACCGCCCCCCGTGTCTCGCGGGCGGCCCCGGGGGTGGCGGGCTCCCGGGGGTGCCCCGCGCGGCGGCGGGGCCGGGGCGCGGCCGCGGCGCCGCGCCGGGCGCCGCGGCCGCGGGCCAGTGGAGGCGCCGCGGGGCGGCGGGGCGCGGCGCCCCTCCTTCCCGGGCGGAGGTGTGGAGGTCTCGCGCCCCCGCCGCCGGGTGGACCTGGGCCCCCGCCCCCTCCCCCCCCGGGAGGGGGCCCTCGTGGCGGCCGAGGGTCCTGTGTGGGGGACGGGCTGTCCGGCCTCTCCTCCCCCCGGCCGCCCCGCCCGTGAGGGGGCCGTCGGGATCCCCCTGCGTTCGCCGCCGCCGGGGGCGGCTTTGGGCGCTCGACCCGGCCCCCTCCCGCCCGCGGGCGCCGCGGCCTGCGGCCCGCCCGGCTCTCTTCCGGGTGTCGTTTCTCGTCCTTTTTTCCCTTTTCGTTTTCGTCCCTTCAGTCTCGGTCTTCGGCTTCGTTCTGCGGGAGCTCGCGTCGTCCCCGCATCGCGCCTCGCCGGTGAACGCCGTTCCCCCTCCGGACGTCGCCGCCTTCGCGCGCTTGCGGATCTCTCGGGACGCCGGCGGCCGGGCCGGCGCCGGGCGTCTGTCGCCTCCCGGCTCGGCAGACGCCCCGCGGCGTTCGGCCTCGGCGGATCCTCGGCCCTCGTCGTCGTGCGGGCGCGTGGTCGCGCGCCCAGAAGGCGCGCGCCGGCCGCCGCCGGGAGGCGGAGGTGCCCCGCCGCGCCGAGCTCGGCTCCGCCTCGCCGAGGGGGCCGCCCCCCGGGCCGGGCGGCGCGCGCGCCCCGAGCCGCCCGAAGCCCCCTCCGCCGCCGCGCCCTCGTCCCGCCGGACCGCCCCAGAGAGCGCCGCCCGCCGGGGGCCGGGACGCCCGCGGGGCAGCCGCCCTCGTCGCCCCTCCGCGCGCCGGCGGACGCGCGCCCCGTGACGCGGTCGCCGGGGACGAACGCCCGCTCTCCAGGTCGGGCGGGCGCTCTCTCGCCCCGCCCCGGGAGCGGCCCTCCGCGGGCGCGCGCCCGGCGCCTCGCGTCGGCCGAGGCCTCGCCGGACTCGGATGGAGAGGAAGCAGCGAAGGTGCGCCCCGTTCGCTCTTGTTCTTTAGGTTTTCGTTTGGGCTCGCTTCCCTTTTTTCGATTTCTTCTTGTCTTGTCGATTCCGGCTTGCGCCCGCCTGGGGCCGCCCGCGGGCCGGCCGCCTTCCTCCTCCTCCCGCGGGAGTTCGGGAATTCGCGTGCGGCCCTCGGACCCGCCTCGTCGTCGGGAGGGTGAAGCCCGGGCCCCCCCCTCGGCCGCCCGTTTCGTGCCCTCGTGGCCTTCCCGGGCGGATCGTCGGGCGTTCCTCGGTTCCGAAGGCCCTCGGAGTGTCGTCCCCCCGTTCTTCGAGACGCCGGCGAAGGCTACGCCTGCCCGGGGCGTCGAGGACGAGGTGCCTGAGCGCGCGGATCGCTCGCCGCCGCGCCGCCGGTCGCTCGCCGGGCCTTCGAGAATTCCTCTTCCCGGACGCCGCCGTCCCTCGCTCCTCCCGCCCGAGCGTTGGGCGCAGGCCCTTTTTTTTTACGTGTATCGTTCCGCCTCGTGGCTTTTGTATAACAGTTTCTCGTGCTGGCGTCGTCGTAATGAGTTTTTTTTTTCGCTTTTTTTTCTCCTTCTTCCCGAGTAGATTCTAGTTAGGGAAGTTCGTTTTCGTGGGGGCCCGCCGGGTTGGAGGCGAGAGAGAAGGCCTACCCGCGGCGTAGGCTTCTCGGCTCGCCGCTCCTTCCGCCTGCCGCCCGTGCCCGTTCGATCGTGGCTCGAGTTGAGCGGACAACTTAGCGCGTGTTGTTTTGTTTTTTGCGCGAAATGGGACCGTTTTTTGGGGGGGTGCCCCCGCGAGCCCCCGGGGTAACTTGGGTTTCGGGGAAAGCCGAGTTCCCTTTTATTAGCTTGGAGCGTTTCATAGTTGCCCAACCGGGGTGTTGGCCTGTTTTTTACACGAAAGTACTTGGAAAATCCTAGCTAAGGGTAGAAGCGACGTACCGTTGGATGTTCCAAGCGTTGGTGACTCTTCCCGTCCTCGTTGGCCGCCTTGTATGTGCCCGGCTTGAGTACCTTTACCACGACGTAGGGTCCCTCCCATGGGGCGATAGCTTGGCGCCCTCGGTTATCTTGGCGCGCCTTAGACCGCTCCCCTTCGCTGAATCCCGTCGACGCATCTTCGTCCCGTAACGTCGGGGACCGTGATACCTTGCGGGTGCATCAGGCTACGGGCGTCCTCTCCGGCTGGTCCGCGAGTCCTCGCGGGCTTCCCGGTTAGCGTCCTCGTCGTAGCCTCGACCCTCGGGTGACCCGTATTCCAAGTCCGTGGGGAGGACGGCCTCCGCGCCTGTACTAGGAAGACGGGGTGAACCGGTGGCTCGCTTGGGTTTCCTTGGCCCCCCCGCCGGTAGTTCTTGTAGCCATTTTCGCCCGCATTTTTGGCCGGTCGTTCGGGCTTGCCCCGTAGGATCATCCGTTGGCCGCTCCACTTGGCCGTTGGTCCGTGGGTGTCCCGGCCCGCCCATCCACGCGGTGTGGACTTATCCGGACCTAAGTTTCCGGCCCGTGAACCGGGACCCGTTTCGTGATGATGGAGTTTGGCACTCCAGCGGTAGACGATTCGGTGAAGACGTTCGCCGCTCGGCCCTTAAATTCGTGATGGGCGCCCTCCACCCACTTGGAGAATTTGTCGATCGCAACTAGTAGGTGGGTGAAGCCCCCGGCGCCTTCCGCGGGGCCCGACGTATCGCCCCCCCGGCGACGGCCTTGACCGGGGTTCCGCGGGCGTGAGCGGGCGGGTTGGTTTGCGGGCGTAGAACCGGCCCCTTCGCGGTCGTACGTTTCGGCCGGCGTCCGCGCCGCGGCCCAAAGCCTTGGCGGACGCGTGCCGACGAGGGTGCGGGGTGCGGCGTTCCCCATCCCCGCTGCGTCCCGTGGAGCTCGCGCCCCTCGGGTGCCTCCCGTGGTCCGGAGGCGGCGCGCTTATACGGCTCGCCGTCGACGGGGTAACGACTTGGCCATCCCGGCGTCCCGCCGCGGCCGGTCTTCGGGGGTTCCCCTCGGCGATCCGGTTATATTTCTCCCGCCGGTCCGCCCGGCGGGAGCCCTCGTGTCCATCGCCTCGGCCTCGTGGGAGCCGTACCCCTCGGGAGGGAGAGCACGTACGCCTCGTTCGGGGGTCCTCGTCCTGGCCCGCGCCCGCCGGGCTCGGGGAGCCCCCGGGGTTCGTTCGGTTCGGGGGTAGGCTCGCGCCGGGGTTGGCGTTCCGTGCGAAACGTTCGGGGGACGGTGTCCGCCCGCGCATCTTCGGTTCGTCCGCCTCTTCTTGTTCCGCGGGGCCTGTTGAGCTCGTCCGTAGAACTTGTCTTCGGGGCCCGCCGGCCTTGCGGTAGGCCTCCATCTTGTCGTCGTGCGCTTCGTTCTTCTGCTTTCGTCCGGCCGCGGTCGCCGCGTCGTCGGGCGCTTGCGCCCAACTCAATGGCGTTTTGAGGCCGCGAGCGGGGCCTCGTCTCGCCCATATTGTTGGACGCGGGGAAGTGGAAGCGCCCGCGTAGCGCTTCTCCCCGGGGGTGACCGAGAGCGGCCCGCGCCTCGCTCCCGTCTTCTCCCGGCCGTCGAGACGCAGTCCGGCCTCGCCCGGTTTGTGGGGGTGGCCGCGTTCCGTCCCTCCCGCGATCCGCCGGGATTTGCGTTTGTGGCCTTGCGCGGGCGTAGGCCGTTTCGCCCTCGGCCTACGGCCCTTGGCATCCTACCCGCGGCGTCGGGTTCGGTGATTTCTCCCAATGGGAAGGAGGAAACCCCTGCCGGTGGGCCTCGAGTAGTGGCGATTTCGCCGCGCGCCCTCCCAGCCTCGGACCCGTGGTAGCGCTCTTCGTGTCCGGAGGACCTCGCCGTGTGTCGCCGCCGCCGGCGGCGTTCCTTCCTCCGTGCGCTCCACAACGATCCGGCGCTCCCCCCCGGGTGTCGCGGCCCGTGCCGCGGGGCTCGCCGCCCCGCGGCGGCGTGGGATCGGGCGCGTGTCCTGACGCTTTTAGCTTGTCGAGCGCGTCCGGGCCTCGGTGGTCCGGGAGAAGCGCTCGTGCTTCTTGGTAGGCGGTAGAGGGCCAGCCCTTCTCGCCGAGCCGCGAGATGAAGCGGCTCAGGCGGCAGGCCCCCACCTTTCTACCCCCTTGGGTCTTTGTCGGACCCTCCGTTCGGGGCCGCACCTTTTCGGGGTTGGCCTCGTTCCTCGTTGGGAGACGATTATCCCGGACTCCTCGCGGCCCCAGCCTTTTTCGGGTTTAACTGCCCCTTGCCCGTGGCGTTGCGCGTGCCAGGTCGCCCCGTCGTCCGCCTTCTCGGTCTTCCGCGTGTCGTCCCGTTCTTCGCCGTCCGCCCGTTGTCCCCCTCCGCTGCAACGTTGTATTCGCCCCCTTCCCGGCCATGGCTCGTGACGGCAACGTCCCGACGGTGTGTGACGAGGTCGCGGCTGGTCGGACTCTTTCATCTTTCGGTGGTATCCGATAGCGTCGGACGAGGCCCCCCCTTGGTCCTTTGATCATCGTGGCAGAAGGAACTTTGGACTCTTTATTGCTAGTGTAGTCTCCCTCCGCCCTTCCCTTTTTCTTTTTTCGCCAGGATTTGCTGCCCGTCGGTGGAACCTTCCTTGATGATCCGGCCTCGGGAGCTTCGCGCTCCGCTCCGTTGCCCGTCGCCGCTCCTCGTCGGCGGCGGCGCCGCCGTTCCGTTGGCGCGAGCTTTCAGATGTCAGGGAGTCTCGGCGACTTCCCTCGGGTCCCGGCTGTCCGGGGGCTCCCGCGGTTCGGCGTTGGCGCGGGGAAGTCGCGCCCGCTTCCTTTTGGGGTCGGGGTGAGCCGACCCTCAACGCCTTGCCCTCGGGGGCCGAAGGGTCGGGGGGACCCCTTTCCGCTCCCGCCCCGGGTCTGCGTGCTTGGCGGCGGTTAGGTCCTCGTTGACCTCTTCTCCGCCGTTTCCTAGCGCTTCGTCCCCGCTATCCTCCGTCTCCCGCCTCGCGTCGCGGCCGCGCGTGCTCGTGCGCCCGACGGTGATGACGCCGTTTGGCCGGCATCTTCATCTTCGGGTAGGTGTAGTTGGGGACCGCCATGTTTGGCTAGCGGTCGCCCAGTATTGCGTGGTAGGCCCCCTTGCCCCCCCCTCGAAGGTGAGGGTTTCCTTGCGGAATTCTTTGGGTGCCACCGGACCGGCGTCGTCCCGAGGGGCCGACCCGCTCCGGGCGCGAGCCGTGACGGCTTCGTGCCGGGCCCCCGTCCCCCGTCCCCTCGGGCGCTTTCGCGAAGAGGATTTGAGGCCCGCCCCGTCCTAGGCTTTTGAGAACCGGGCGTTCCCTGTGGATCGCCCCGTGGTCCGGCCCGGGTTGGGATCGTTCGGTGTCTACCCGCTAAGGTGATGCGTCCTCCGCCGCTGAGAAAGGCCGGAGGCGCCCTCTCCGCGGCGGGACTTCGTGTCGCTCCTTCTTGCGCCGGCCGGTCGACATGTCGACGGTAGGTCCCCCTAGGAACCTTTTCGCGGCGGGGAACCGCCGGCGTCGCCCTCGCCCCCGTCTTTCTTGGCCTCGCCTCCTTCGCGGCGGCGCGGCCTGCTTCTTCTTCGCCCGCTCGGGTGTGTTCCCGGGGTCTTGTGGTGGGCTGCTCCTTCCTTCGTCCCTCCCCGGCCTCGGGGGCCGGCCGAGGGCCCCGTCGGCCGGGTCGACGGCCGAGGGCCTCGGCTCCGCCGCCGCGCCCTTCTCGCGCGCCCGCGCGCGCTTCTTCCCCCTTTTCCCCGCTTTCGTTGCGGTCGGCCCCTTTGCTTCCGCCCTCCGCGGCCGTCCTCGTGGCGCTTGCCTTTTTTCCGTCGAAGATCGCCCCCCGGCCTCCTCCCCGGGCGAGCCGGTGGCGTTCGCCGCTCGTTGGAGTCCGCGGGCGGGCGCGTCCCCCTCCCCCGGTCCCGCACGTGGTGCCCTCGGGAAGGCGTGCCGTTTCGGACCGCGCCCCCGGGGACTCCGTCGCCTGGAGAAGCGCCTTTGAAGTCCCGCGGTGCTCGCCGGGCTTCGCGTCGGAGCGCAGTCCCAATTCCCGGGCGCCGTTTCCCCGGAAGTTGCCCACGAACGTGTGCTGGTCGTCCCGCCATGGATCCGGCCGGCGGGCATCTCGGCCTTCCCGGCCGCTCGCCCGGTGTAAGGGCGAGGTTGCGGATGATGACCTCGTCGTTGTGGCCCCTCCCCCCGGCAAGCCAGCGGTAGTCGTTGAGCCCCGGGATCCGTCTCCCCGTTGTACTTGACGATCGTCGAGGGTTGGCGGAAGCGTTGGGGGAACGCCGCCGCTCGTCTCCCGCCGTACGCGGGTGACCGGGGCTCCGGCGTCGGGGAGCGGTCCTCGCCGCTTCTGCGCCCACCCCGTCGCGGTGGTAGCCTCTTGCCGCTCGTGCGTCCGCTTTGCCGGTCGCCGGCGTTGATGACGTTCGAGCGCCGCCTCTAGTCCCCGCGCGCGTCGAGGAGTCGCTCCTTGGCCGGCGTGCGCCCTTGTTCGGTGGTTGCCCCCTTGTGTCCCCGCGTGCCCGAGGGTCCGCCTCGCGTCCCTTCGTCGCGCGGCTCCCCCTCGCCGGCGGATCGTAGGCCGAGCTCTCGGCCCGCCGGACGGCCGCTTGCTCGTGAGGGTTTCCCTCGCGTCTTCTCGAGCCTCGGGGGTCGAGGGTCCGGCTCCCGCGCCGTCGGCGCCGCGGCTCTCGGCTCCCCGCGGTGTCGTCCGCGTTTCCGCGTTGGGCCGGCGTTGTTGTCCGGCCCGTCGGCCCGCCTCCCTCGTGCGTTCGCCGCGCGCCGCCTCCCCCGCCTTGAGGCGCGGAGCAACCGCCCTTCGGTACTCTTCCGCCGCCTTGGCCTCGGCTCGCGGGCTTGGGCCCCGTCGTCGCGTCGGCCCCAATAGGAGCGCTTGGCCCCGCGGCCGGGCGCGCGGCGTCCCCCGGGGCGGTTTCTCCCCGTCTCCGGCGCCCCCGCGCCGGCGGCGTTGGCCGGTCGTTGGTGTGACGGCGCCCCCCGCGT
Organism: Cenchrus americanus; assembly: GCA_947561735.1. Classification (NCBI taxonomy): domain Eukaryota; kingdom Viridiplantae; phylum Streptophyta; class Magnoliopsida; order Poales; family Poaceae; genus Cenchrus; species Cenchrus americanus. The sequence continues at coordinate 82,024,616 of OX387239.1, read as the reverse complement.
GGGGTCGTCTCCCGTCTTCGGAGTCGTCGGGCGCCCGACCCGCGTCCGCGGCGTCGGGAAGCGCCGCGCCCCGGGTCGGGAACGCCGGGAAGTCCCACTCCGCGTAACCGTGGCGGTTGGCGGGTGGCATCGTGTCGACGGAGCCCGGGGATGACTCATCCGCCGCCGAGGTGCCGGGGTCCCCGGCGACGAAGACGTGGCGGCCGGCGGAACCCCGCGCTCGTCGTTTCACGTTGGCGTTATGGGCCGTCGTGGCGCCCCGCGGCCCAATGGGGATGCGCGGTCCGAGACCGCGCGCCGCCCCACCGGGCGGTGGCGGTCGTTGTGGTCGGCGGAGACCGCGCCGGGCGGCGGCACGTTCGGCTCGCCGCCGCTCGGACCGCGCCCGACGGAGCGCGCCCGCAGCAACGGTGGCGTCGCGGCGCCGACGGGCCCGCGGCTCCGTGCCGCGGGTGCTCGCGCCGTGGTGGTACGAGCGGCGGGGGTCCGCGGACCCGGCCCGCGCCGCGCGCGGAGTTCCTCACGGTTAGTGAGGCGCATGAGATAGCCGTTCCCCGTGGCCTGAAAGTTCAGGTCCCCAAAGCGGATTTCGAACCCGGCCGGGAGGGGGTCCGAGCTACCCATGCGAGTAGCGTGTAGCACGATACTCAGTGCGAATCACCATGGAGGGAGTTGGTGAAATGACCTTAGGCGCTCGTTTTGCCCCACGGTGGCGCCAACCGTCGGTGCGGAATATGGTCCCAACACTAACCAGGAGATAGCGCCTAGGTCTATCCCTCAATGGTCGATGCTAAGCAACAAGTGACACAGAGATTTTATCCCCGGTTCCCGCCGCGGGGCCGTACGTCCGCCAGGGGCGTGCTCGGGCCTATATTACTTAGCACCGGGGGTGCTTGTAGTGGGGCAAATACAAGCAAGGCGGGAGAGGAGGCGTGGCCTCCAAGTCCCCGGAAGGGTGGCCGAAGATGTGGAGGGAGAATGAGAAGTGTATGCGTGGTGTGCGAAGTTTCTCTCGCTATCCGTCTCGTTTGTCTCTCTCGTCTCTCCCCGCGGCCGGGGCTCGCCTCCCCTTTTATAGGCCAAGGGGGCGGCGAGTTACATGCACGCCGCGCTATCCGGCTACGTGGGGGTGCCGTCGTCTACGCCGTAGAGTGGGCGGCCGTCCGACGATCTTCGCAGCGATCTAGCCATGATGGCCTACTTCGTACCCGAACGGTGGCGGTTCGAGGGTAGGATGGCGGCGCCCGGTGGTGGCGTCCTCCGGTAGGCTTCGAGGGAGGTGCGATGATGGCCGGTACGGTACGGAGCGTACGAACGGCGTTCCTTCCCCAACGCGCTCCACGGTAGTGGAGTGGTTGCTACGCACCCGGCGTGCGCCCGCACGCGCGGGCACGGCGGCCACGCCGTCCGGTGGCCGGGATGGCGGTCCACCGGCCTAGCGCCTCCACCCTAATCCCCGTAAGGTCACGGGAAAGTGAAATCGAGGGTGCGCCGCCCCCTTCGAGGGTCGGGCGCGTTCGCCGTCTGTAGTGGGCGCGCGGTGTCACGGGACCGCACCGGCCGTACCGCCGCTCCCTTCCCACGGTGGCGGGGATGGGCGCCTCCCCGGGGGTTGGTCGGCGGCACCGGGCGCGGCACCGGCGCTGATGGCGCCGTCCCGTGGCGTCGGGCGTTAATGCCCGTGTACGGGCCGGCGCACGCGTGCGGGGCGCCCGTGGCGTGGCGGGCCCCGCCGGGGCGGGATGGACCCTCAAGCGAGACGCGACCCGCTCGAGGGGGAGTGAGCCCTCGGCGGGTGCGGGACCACTCGAGGGTGGATTCGTTCCTCGAACGGGCGGAGCCCGCCCGGGGGAGGCGCCCCGAGCGGGCGGAGCCCGCTCGAGGGGGCGTCTAAGGGGGTCGTCCCGTGGGCCGTCCGAGTCCCGCGGCTTGGGCCATGCCCCGCATGGTTAGTTACCCGCATTGTTAGGCTCAACGTGTTTTGGTCCGGGATTTAAGTGAGGGTTCCCCCCGTTGTTTAAGGGGGCCCCTAGGGCGGTCCCCGACACTCCGGTTCTCATGTAGTCAATCAAACCTCCTTGAGAGCAAGGCCGGTTCCTCCTCGCTCGGCCACATCGAACTCATCATCCGGAATAGACATGAGAGCGTACAAGGAAAAGCTGTCGACGGGGAAGGGTTAGTGTTGGCTTTGCCCTTTGATCCGCCCACAAGAGCAAGACTATGATCGGTCGAGCCCTCATGCTTGGATTGCAACTTCCGTCAACCTCGGATGACTTGAGCTTAGAAAAGAGATCATCCAACTCAATGGTCAAGTATTGCCGGACTCCTTGATAGCCTCAACCTTAGCACCCCACACATTTTGGTCCAAGATATGTAAAAGCTTGATCATGCTCGGTGTAAGGGAAATCCTCAACATTGGCCTTCATGTTGTTCACGATGGCGGTGAACCTCTGAAACATCGCATCAGTGTCCTCACCGGGAAGTTAAGTGAAGTTCTCATATTGCATCCGGTAAGAGACAAAGAGGCGAGCCTTCACATGGTTATCACCACCGTGAGCAACCAACAACTTCTCCCAAATTTACCAGGCAAGATTCAAATGACGAACACGCTCAAACTCAGGATCACACAAGCTTCGGACCAAGTGATCAACAGCTTTTGCATTTGCCTCATACTTGGCCTTAGCACCGGCATCGGTCACCATAAGAGTCTGGATATCCGCCGGAATAGCATAGGTCTTGTCAAGCACAATGAAATCTAATTACTTGCCATGAAGAAAGATCATCATTCGGGCCGCCCACTTGTGGTAACCCTTCCCATCGAAGTGCGGCGGACCGCCCCGCTCAACATACGCCATCTTAGGATTCAAGACTTGTCAAAGTCACCACGAATCCGGCACCAAGCTCTAATACGAATTGAAGGATCATGGCGACTAGAGAGGGGGGGAGTGAATAGGCACCGGTAAAAATTCTTCTAAAAGAACCCGGCCTATACCCTAGACAAATCCCGGTCACGCACAAGCGATGGATCGAATCACACACCAATCGCCAAGACAACAAGGTTATGGATCAACCTCAAGTCTTAGGAACGATTCCTTGAAGCACACGTGGAAGCACGAAAGAAAGGAGAGAGGAATCGAACCAAGGAGCAAAGCTGCCGAGCACGCGCGCGGACCGTCCGACCGAAGCGGCGGACGGTCCACACCGGCCACACGGACGGTCCGGCCGGGTGCGGTCCGGACGGTCCGGAGCCGGTGTGCCGTGGACGGTCCGTAAAAGCCAACAGAACCACCAGAGATGCACCGGGAAAAACGGATTGTCCGCAAGGACCAGGCGGACCGTCCGCACCGGATCCGGACCGTCCGCTACTGAAGCTCGAACCGTCCGCAAATCGGCTGCAACAAAAACCTAAAACAAAACCGGATCGAAAACGAAGACAAGCAAGAACATGACGAACACGCGAAGGACACTGGACCCGCGGATCGTCCGCCGGGGAACACGCGGACTGTCCGCGCCTCACGGACAGAGGCAAGAACAGCTCGACCCCGCGGGTCAACTCCTCCAACACATCACCGGATCTCCCAAATGGTAGAAGCTAATGAGACAAGAGTTTGGGGACAAGATATGCGTCAAACAAGGATGCCATACCCCAAAAATTTTACCTCCTAACTCCCTAAATCACCGGGAATCGCGGATCCTTTGTGCACCACCAAAAACTAGAGCTCCGACCGAAAATCCTTGAATCGAAGTGGTTTCCTGACGTTTGAGGGCACAAAATCAATCACAAAGATGCACAAGACATCCATCCATGTTTCCCTCAAATAAATCCGGGGAGAAAGCCACTCAAATCCACGGAATCACACCAAGAACAAAGGCACCAAAAATAGCACGAAAAAGACCAGGGAATCACAATGCCGAATCTTCTATACATACCCAGAATGATTCACAAGGTCTAGCATGCCGCCCTAACATCCATCCCTCTCAACAAATCTCTCATGAAGCTCTCATGCTATCCTAGACAAGAAATGGAGAAGAAAAAGTCTAAGGAAAATGAGAAAGAGGAGGGGGAAAATGAAACCCTAAGTCGCGGAGAGTGGGCGCCATCCACACACACTCATGGCTTATATATTGGGTCCCGCCGGTGTCGTAAATGACTCGCCTGCCCCTAACTCAACTACTGGCGATACAACCCACGCAGGGGCATTTAGGTAAAGTTTGTGGGTCTTGCCATCGGACGGCCACGCATTCGCCGCACCCCGCGTCCTCCCGACGCAAGCCATGCGATCCCGCCGCGTGTCCTCCGCTTCAAAGCTTCCCGACACACCCGGATCCCGTCTCCGTCGTGTTGGGTCTTCAAAATTGGTTTTGAGGCCCAAACCAAGAAACTGTCCCCAGATGGTTTTGTGGGCAAACCACCAAACCCCGTGTGCTCGGCCCGGCCTCCCGCCAAGCCTCTTGACTGGACCGCCACCGTGCATCAGCTCGATCGTCCACGACTTCGTCTTGCTCGTCTTGCCACAATGTGGCCCGCACCTAGTCCCGCTGTCCACCGGGTCCCTCGAACCGAGCCTACTTGTCTCTCCATCTCCCGGAGGCCCCTCAAGGCTGAAGACCTTTCGCGCCCGTTCTTCACCTGCAACAACACGAACTAGTCCGCAGCGTACACCCGCGCACCGAGCCAAGAGTCGGTCCAACACCCGTTGTCAATCACTCACCACCGAGGAGTGGTCATCCATCCGCCACCGGACGCTCATGTTCCTCAAATACTCACAACACATCATGACACCGACAATAACAATATATATGACAGTAGTGAAACAATTAACACTCACAACAAAGCATAAGACAGTCTAGTTATCACTACCTTATAAGCCATCTGCGGTGCAATTCCCACCGACATTATGTGGCCATCAAAATTGAAGTATGCTAACAGATCCAAAGCATAAGTGTCGATATGGTACATTCAGAGCATAGCAGAATTAAAGTATATGTAACATCTTTTATGCTTTTCATGAATTTACAGTGCAAAAAATTATAGCACCAGTATCATGAAAATGAATTTCAACATTTAATATAACTTCATCTATTAGCAACAATTTATTCAAAACGAACTTGGAGCAACAAAATCCATCCATCAAATCCACAACCAATCAATTGAAGATGAACTATTAAGGCATGTCTCCCTAATCCACCTTGACATGAATATATAGTAGATTGGGTAGACTACATTATAAACCACTGCGATGCAATTCCCAATGACATTATGTGGCCATCAGAATTAAAATATGCTAACAGGTCCAAAGTATAACTTTCGATTTGAGCATAGCAGAATTTAAGTATATGCTAACAGGTCCAAAGCATAACTGTCGATCTAGTACATTCAAAGCATAGCAGAATTAAAGTATGCTAATAGGTCCAAAGCATAACGCCGACGTGTGGGCAATGGCGGAACCAAGGGGGGCGGTAGGGGCCACGCCCCCTATCACACCGAAAAAACTCTAAACCCCCGTATTACATGCATGCTCTAGAGCGTATTTGAGTGATGAGCTAGTATTTGAGTGATACGATTAGAACCGTATCTCCAATCCAATTCAAAGTCCAAAGTCGACATAAACTATTTGAGGTATTTATTACGGGTAAATGTTAAGATGTGACTTAAGTTCCAATCAATAAGCTCTATATAGAAGCATTGTTGAGCAATTCGGACCGCCGCTCTACTAGACATAATAATCCCCTCGAGTGGGGGAATGCACTCGCGGGCAATACATTCCAATCATATATATATATACAATTAGGCATAGTTACTACTTGTATCCATTTGATTTTCCTCCTCGGTATATATCATCTTTTTAGATCTATGTATTAATTTTGTGTAACATGAAAACTAGAAAACATGTATCTAATTATTGCGACCACAATTACATTGGGGTTTGCTAAACTTCGCTTCTGCGACTCACTAACCGATTCTCATGCGTTATTTGCCATTCTACTTGAGATCGGGAAGGTGTCGATAATACTATGTTGCAAATTAAAGATTATAGGCGAGATGTCAATGATGTTGGTTTAGCCGCCCCCCTACCGAAAATTCTGGTTCCGCCACCGCATGGGGCGTTTTTTGGGAATGAAACTTGCTTCCCGAATTATTAGAGCCCATGAAACAACACCTAAAAATCATAAAAAACGAACAATTCGTATTTGGACATTCAATATTTGAATACATATCAACAAATCACACTTGTGTGCCCAAAATTCATATATTTCGATTTTACACCCCATGGTAATTATATAATAACTCCAATAACATCAAATTTGCTCCAAAAAATACAAAAATTGACTTGGCAACATAATTTGGGTACATAAACTTGTTTTCAAAATTTCAAATGGTATCGATGAAGGAATAATATACTTGTGTACAAATGTCTACATCTCTCACATTGTTTCCTAGAATGTTTGCTTGAACATTGAAGTTTTCCACACTTTGCAACATGTTCGAACTCATATGCATTTGAAAACTTAACAAAACCTTGTGTTCACCTTAAGCTTACGAAATGTAAAGTTCCATCACTAATGGTTGTGTAAAACAAATATTATTTGTATGTTGTACTTACAAAGAACAAAATAAGGCATATAAACATCACTCAACAAATGGAATGTACACTAAATAATGAAATTAATGAATAGATGGTGATTTTAGGAAAATTTAGAAAAAAATATCAAATTTGGACTAATAACAACAAAGAAATACTTGTTACAACATTTGATTGCATATTAAAAGGAGAAATGGGAACTTTTCTTCATTTGAATAGAACTAGCCCCCACAATCATTTGAATAGAACAAAGGAGAAAGCAAAGGGCACCGCCGCCCGACCGCCGCCGCCACCGTGCCCGCTTCGGCGGTTTTGACACCCAAGAGGGCATCCCGGGCATCCCGAGCCTCGTCGGCGGCAAATGAGACCACCGCAACCTTCGATTTGACTCACAAACGTGACAAATAAAATATTATTTATCAAAAACCGATTAAAAATCGACATCCTGATAAAATCAAATCCGCGTTTAGTAATATCTAATAATTTACATTCAAGATAGATAATGTTCATTGATGCTTGCACCTACATCTCGATGTTCATCCAGCTGACGGTGTACTCCACGGCGAGGCGGAAGCTACGCGTCCAGAGGTCGAACTCATGATGGATGCGACACTGGGTGCTGCAGTATTGGATGATCGTTTTGGTATCCGGCCTATAGCACCTACATCTTGCTACCCAAATGCAGATGTGGGGATCCTGGACGGGCAACAACGGAATGCCGTCATCGCCGTCATCAAGCCAGTACCACCACACAACGTTGTCGAGATCCCGATTGATGAGGTAGCGCAAAGCCGCCGCGAGGGTGGGGTTCTTCCATTGGCCGTCGGGGGGCGACGAGCCACCGCCGATTTCCCGGAGCAAGTGCCATGGCTTCGGGGTCCGTCGGGTTGTAACGGTACTTCAATATCGCTAAGAAGTACTTGGCACCGAAGTCTTCAGCAACGGCATCTCTGATGAGCTTCAGACCCTTATTGGAGTTCCGCCGCCTCATCAACCTCTCCATCCCCTCGAAGCACAATGCCTCTGGGTGATTGGCCTCGCGGAAGCGCCGCTCAAAGCATGACCTGACGTAGCGATTCCTTCACGCATCACAAAGATCACGCGGCGACATGTGAAGTAGTACCTCATCGGAGTTGTAGATGCGCGGAAGGTGCTGCATATTTTAGTGCGAAGGTTCGTAAAATGGAAAACGTGCTCATCCTTGATGGAGTGGATGATGATCTTCGTGAGAAGTTCATCCGGGCGACAGTAGCATCAAGCACACCGCGGGCATCATCAAGGAGAAGGGGAGGAAATAGCACAACGACGGGGTTTAGAAATTGAAATGCGATGAGGGTTGAAGTTGGCGGCGACGAAGGATGAAGTTGGCAAGGAGGACCGAAGTTGAAGAGGGATGAAGTGGCAACGAGGATTGAAGTTGAAGGAGGCGACGAGGGTTGAAGGTTGAAGATGGCACCTCGGCCATGTCGTAATAAAACAATAAATGGAAATTGAAAAGGTGTCGCAGTTTGGATCTTGTCGTTGACAAGTGGGACCGACATCATTGCCCCGCCCCTTCTCCTTCCCCGCGTAAGTGAAAGGCGACGCGTGGCTTTACGCCCGAGCCGGAGCCCGATGCGCAATGGAGTGGCACGTACTCGCGTAATGGAGTAGTGGGTGGGGGCGAGAGGCGCCCGATAGTTCGACGCCTTGTCAATATAACTCCCTCGACGGTCACCCTCCCCTCGCTTTCCTCTCGCTTCTTCCATAAGCTTATCATCTTTTTCTTCACTTCTTCTTCCTCCTCGCGATTCACCACTACAAATCTTTGGTCATTGAGAGAAGGAGGAGATGGCGTCGAGGAGCCCACCGCCGTCGAAGCGGGGACGAAGGGAGGACGACGACGACGAAAGCCGTTGTCGGAAGAAGTTGGAGAAGGGGAAGGAACCGGCGGCCAAGGACGCCGACGAGGAATCACTCTTCGGTGACAATAAGTTCGCCGTCGAGCTTCTTAGGAGAGCCTCCGTAAACCTTGAAGGTGTTGGCGAGGCCTTCGACATCAAGGCGCATCATGATGTGTACAAGGACCCGACCGTGAAGGGTCTCGCCTTTGGGATCCACGGGTTGGCCGAGAAGCTCGATAACCTCCTTGTGGTCAAGCGGGCTGCCGACCGCCGGTTCTTCTTCGACAACGGCGGCTCCGACGGTGACGACGGCAGCCGAGACGACAACGGCGGCCATGGCGGTGACGACGACAACGACGGCGGCCACGGCGGGACTCCGACTAATTGATAGACTCCTCTACCAATTAGTAACAATAATGTGTGTGTGATTTGGTGTCTTCGTCGGGTTCTTCGACATGATCTCGCTTAGTTTGTCCGTCGATCATGAATTGCTTAGTTAATTAGTTTGGTTGTTAGATTTTGTATGTCATGAACTCGATCTAATATACGCGAGTAGATCCAACCGCGTTGTGATGAACTCGGAGATCCGTTGTGATGAATTAGATCTTATTAGAGTAGTCATTGCCGACGCCGGGGGGCCGGGGCCGACGTGTGGGCTAGTATCATTGGTGACGATGGTTAGTGAACCCGCATCGCATTTGTTGGCGGTTAGGTCCGGCGGCCAGTGCAACGGTTATCTCTTTTATATTGGCCGCCGACGCCGATGCATGGGCTGTCACAATTTTTTTGGAATGAAACTTACTTCCCCGAATTATTAGAGCCCATCAAACAACACCTAAAAAATCATAAAAATGCGAACAATTCATATTTGGACATTCGGTATTTGAATAAAATATCAACGATCATACTTGTGTGCCCAAATTTAATATTTTTCGTTTTTACACCCCATGGCAATAATATAATAATTCTAATAACATCAAATTTGCTCTAAAAATGTACAAATTGACTTGGCAACATAATTTGGGTACCTAAAGTTGTCTTCGAATTTTCAAATAATATCGATGAAGGATTAATATACTTGTGTACAAATGTCTACATTTGTCACATAGTTTCCTAGAATGTTTGGTTGAACATTGAAGTTTTCCACACTCGCAACATGTTCGAACTCATATGCATTTGAAAACTTAACAAAACCTTGTGTTCACCTTAAGCTTACGAAATGTAAAGTTCCATCACTAATGGTTGTGTAAAACAAATATTATTTGTATGTTGTATTTACAAAGAACAAAATAAGTCATATAAACATCACCCAACAAACGGAATGTACACTAAACAATGAAATTAATGAATAGATGGTGATTTTAAAAAAAACTTTAGAAAAAATATCAAATTTGGACTAATAACGACGAAGAAATACTTGTTACAACATTTGATTGCAAATTAAAAGGAGAAATGTGAACTATTCTTCATTTGAATATAACTCGGGCCCCACGGTCATTAGCGACGCGGGGCCGATAACCCGCGTCGGATTTCTTCGCTCTCCCAAAATTTTACACGGATAATTGGAGCATCATACAAAAGTTAATCTACTACCGATTTCTTATTCGAATACTCGTGCAAACTTCACCATTTCGCGGCGCATCCTGCCGGTCTTCGCCGCAAAACGAGAGAAATTTGAAGCCATCATTTTTCCACACCGCGGCCCGCCGTCGGGGCTCGCGCACGGCGTGCATCACTGCGCACCCGTGTCGGAGGCAGCGGTGGTTCACCCCAAATGCGCCAAGTCGAGTAGTGGAGCGCACGCGCGGCCTTCTCACGCAAAGGTAGACACCCCTCGTTGCTCGGCCCATCTCGACGTCGTACCGCCGCCGCCCGTGACCCGCCTCATGTACCCCTTCGCGGTGTCGTCGACGGCCGCACCGCCATTGTCTCCGTAGAGAAAGATGGTGTATAGATAGGCCGCCGCATCGTGCCCACCCTCGGCGGCGTGCCGAAGATCATTGTATCCGTTGGTGAATTCAGAAAAACCCGTCACCCTCTAAACGTTGAGTTTAACAAAGTCTTCGAAGCATGTTTTTCAGGAGCAGGGAATTCACGATTCTCGGAAGCCTGGAACCTGTGAAGCCTCGAATTCGCAGATGTGCAAAGTTCGGGAATCTTGATTCGGTGAAGAAGTGGAGTCACGAACACGCGGAAGCCCGGGATCTCAAACTGTCGATGGCCCGAACTTCGGAGAACGGCCGATTCGGGAATCTGTTGAAGACCCTGGTCGGGAGTCAGGCGCGTGGACATGCGCGAACCGCCCGAGAAGCGAAGGCCGGTTCGGGAAACCGTTGAAGACCCTCTTCGGGAATTTCATGCGGAGACATTCGCGAACCGGGGAGAGAAGCAAAGTCAAAGTAATAGTCCCAAAAAGTCCGGGTTTAGAGTGTGAACTAGTGGCGACTTGTAGATATGTTAGATGAAAAAGACAATCTTGTATGCATTCACACTAGGAATATTCTCCGAGGCAAAGGGTGTTATCGGTATGTAAAAGTCCCTCCGTCTCCCTATAAAAGGGGGCGCGAGGGCACGTGTAAACGGATTCGGACTTTTTGGAACTTGTGCTACTTGCGAGAGGGAATCACGGTCTCTTTGCGCTCTAACTTTGAACTTGCACGTGCTAAGAACTCTCACTTGTGTTTGGGCAATCATCCGAACTTTTTGGGTAACCCCCCAACATTGGCGCCCACCATGTTCTAGCCGAAAAGAAGCTCACGATGCCACCTCAAAAGAAATCCAAGAAGAATGCTCCGGCTCGGGCAACCCGGGATGATCACCTTCCTACCCAAGGGAATGAAACCTCATTTATTCCCGAATCCTCGAATGTAACGGATCAAGAACGAAGAGAAAAGCTTGAAGCTCTCATGAAGGCAAGATCGAAAAGACTACTCACATCCAAGAACAACCTCGCCGAACAAAGAAGAGTTCGAGAATGTGGATGATGACGATGATTCCATAGACGAGAGAAATAGCCATGGTTCAGCAAAAGATACAACGGCTACGGAAAAGACAAAGAAAAGTTCGCGGCTCGGTTGCGGGCGAAGAGAAAAATCTCCGAAAAGCTAGAGCAAACTGAACAAAGCAAAAGAGCGAGATACAAGCAATACGTAAAGAAATTGACGAAATGAAAGAACAAGAGAACAACCCCCGTGGCAAGAATCACCGCATCGAACCCCGCGCCTCCAAGAGAATCCCCGAAAGAAAACTTCTTCGCGGGAAACGGAGTCTCACACTTTGTGGATTCCGAATCGCCACTGTCAATAGGGCCGCAAACAAAGCACCTTTGCCGCCGAAGTTCAAGCCCGTCTCTCTTCCCAAGTACAACGGCTTCGGAAACTCCAGGCAGTTTCTCATGAGATACGAGTCAGCTGTGAACTCGGCAGGAGGAGATGATGTCGCGCTGGCCAAATCCTTCATCATAGCTTGCGAAGGACCAGATCGAATTGGTACTCACCGTCGCCTCCACACTCGATCTACGGTCGGGTAGATCTCAAGACAAAGTTCATGCAAGCGTTTCAGATGTTCCATGACACGACAACTCGAAGCCTCAGATTTGTATAACGCAAGCAGAAGGACAGAGAACCACTGCGGAACTTCGTGAGAAGGTTCATGCAACAGAGGTCTCAGATCCCCGACGCTGATGACAAGACAACGATCAAGGCACTGATCAAAGGTCTCACCCCAGGGCCAACGGCTTCTCACCTCACAAGAAAGAAGCCTGAGACAGTTGAAGAACTATTTCGAGAATTGGAAGATTACATTCTGTCTGATGACGACCACCGCAAGAGGGTAGCTGAACGGAACGAGGCAAGACAGGGCAACAGAGATATGACCTGGCGGGCACCACCCCAGCATCCGCGAAACGTAAACAATGTTGGAAACTCTCAGCCACAACAAGACAGTAGGCCAAGCACCAGGGGAGGATACAATCCCAGAGGAAGAGGGAGAGGTAGAGGACCCTCAGGACTCACGAACCACAACCCAAAAGACCCTCATTTCTATTGCCAGTATCATGGGAGAGGCCACAAGACCGAAGGGTGCCCAGAAACAAAGAAGAACATGGCAAGAATTCAGCAAGAGAAAGCACTAATGAGCATTGCATCCTCCATGCCAAGCCGTTTTGTCCGAACTCGCAGCCGCAATTCGCGAATCCACGGTCGAGTTCCGTCTCGGTTCAGCAATTTCCACAACCACAATCGGCATGGCGACCATCGCAGCAATTTTTCCCTCGGCCGCAAGCGATACGGTCAATCCAAAGAACCACAACCCATTCGGGAAATCTTGCCACCGCCCCCGAAAGCTCGTCAAGGCCTCGGTCAAGTTCGGGACCTCGTAACTCTAAGGCACCGCCATCATTCGGGACTATCATGCCAATCACGGGTGGATCCACTATGGAATTCGAAACCAAGAAGCAAGAGAAGCAATTACTTCGGATCTATGAACACCATCATCAATGATGGCCCGGTCGCGCGCCTCGAATGGGCAAAGGTGCCAATCACCTTTACAGAAGAAGATTTCAGGCTAAAATCTGCGATTCATAATGACGCCATGGTCATTGAGGTCAATATTGCTGGGTGGGTCATAGGAAAAGTCCTAGTTGACAACGGGAGTTCGGCGGATATCCTGTTCCTGAAAACATTCGAGAAAATGAATCTGAGTCAGCATATGTTGGACCCACCAGAGTACCCATTGCAGGGATTCGGGGGAAAGCCCATCAAGCCGGTGGGAAAAATATCACTCCCAGTTTCTTTCGGAGATCTCGAGAATGCCAGAACGGAGAGCCTCACCTTCGATGTAGTTGACATATATCACCCGTACCTCGCGATCTTCGGCAAAGGTTTCATGAATAAGTTTGATGCTATCATAAGACAAAAATTCCTATGCATGAAGATGCTCGCGCCCAAAGGGGTTATCACGGTGTTCGGCAATCGGCGGGAGGCCGAGGAACATAGAAAAAGGCCACACGCCCGGCCAAACAAATGTGTACCAGTTGAAAGCAGCTGATGAGAGGAAGAAAACCTATGAAGAGCCTAAGCGGGACAAAGAGAAAAATGAGATAGCCGCAGAAGATGAAACAAATAAAGTGTATTTGGATGACATGCCCGACAGAGCAGTCATAATAGGGGCGAACCTCAGCGCCGAAGAGGACAGTGAACTCATACGATTCCTGAACAGAAACAAGGATGTTTTTGCATGGTCAGCTAAGGACTTGCAAGGTGTTGACAGAGACATAATCGAACATGCCCTGGAAACAGATGACAAAATACCACCCAAGAAGCAAAAACTTCGGAAAATGTTTGACGAAAAAGTCAAAGCAAAGGGAAGCGAAGTTCGAGAGGTTGCGGGATGCCCAAGTAATCAGAGAGGTCAAATACCCAGTCTGGCTAGCCAACACTATGCCAGTTAAGAAGAAAAATGGAAAATGGAGAATGTGTGTGGACTTCACCGATTTGAACAAGGCATGCAAGAAGGACGATTTTCCCTTGGAAAGGGTAGACAAAATCGTGGATGATGCGCCAACGGTGAGATGCTTTCGCTCCGGATATGTTCTCCGGGTATCATCGGATCGGGGTTCGCAAAGAGGACGAAGAGAAGACAAGTTTCATCACTCCTTTCGGAACATTTTGTTTTGTGAGAATGCCGGAGGGGTCGAAGAATGCGGGATGCACGTTTTCGAGAATGATAGCAATAGTACCGCACCAAAGAGATTCGGAGAAACATTTTGGCATATGTGGATGACATAGTTGTCAAAAGTGTTCAGAGGAGAGACCATATCAGTGATCTGGCAGAAACATTCGCGAACATGAGGGCGAGCGAACTTAAAGCTAAATCCGGAAAAATGTGTGTTCGGCATTCACAAGGGGAAAGTTCTTGGATGCCTAGTTTCAACGAAAGGCATAGAGGCAAACCCTGACAAAATAAAGGCTCGGTAGAAATGAAAGAGTCAATCTCAGTGAAAGATGTTCAGAAGCTGACAGGGAGAGTGGCTGCCCTCAACAGATTTATTCCCAGAGCCGCAGAAAGAAGTTTACCGTTCTTCCAAGTCCTCGAAGTGCCAAGAAATTCCAGGTGGTCCGAACCTCGAAGGGGGCCTTTCATGAACCGAAGGATTACTTGTCCACCATGACCAAACTCGTCCTCCCGAACCAAAATCACCGCTTCGCCGTATGTGTCCGCATCAAATTCGGCAGTAAGCGCAGTGTTGGTATAGGAAAAGGAAGAAGAAGGAAAGCTCAGGCAAATTCCTGTATACTTCTCCTCTGAAGCATTGTCTGGTTCCAAGGTTTTCTATTCTGAACTGGAAAAGATCGCGTATGCGGTCATTATGGCAGCAAGAAAGCTAAGACATTACTTCGAGGGTCACAGAATAAGAGTCATCACCAACCACCGCCGAATGATTTGTTCGCAAATAGGGAGGCGTCCACCCGAATCATCAAGTGGGGTGCCGAACTTTCCGAGTATGTGGTAGACTTCGAGAGAAGAAGTGCAATAAAATCACGAGTTCTCGCGATTTTCTCGTCGACCGGACTTCACCCACTCGAACCCCGACGAAAATATAGCCGAACCTTGGATAGTGCAGTGTGACGGAGCATGGTGTTACAAGGGGGTTGGAATTTCGGCTGTTGTAACGTCTCCGACGGGCGTGGTCATAAGATACGCAGCGCGGCTCGTATTCGCGAACAATGAACATTCCACGAACAACACAACAGAATACGAAGCTCTCGTTGGCACTAAGAAAAATGAAAGCCTTAGGGCAGCAGACCTTCATAATCAGAACGGATTCGAAAGTGATCCAGGAACATATTGAGAAGGAAAGCGAGGCCAGGAACCCAGTTCTCATGAAATATCTCGAAAAAGTCAGAGAAATGGAAAAACACTTCGAGAGGGTATTCGATCCAAAGATATCCCAAGGGATGACAACAATGAGGCGGACAAGGCGGCGAAAGCGGTAGCCGAGAAATCAAGAGCTACCACCGGATGTGTTCTTCGAAATCATCAGAGAGCCTTCCATCAAAGATTCAAGGGCCCAAATCGTGCATGTAGTGGAAATTCCAGACTGGAGAGCAGAAATCATGGCTTATCTCAGAGGGCATTACGAACCACAAGATGAATTGGAGGAAAAGAGATTAAAGCAAAGGGCTCGAGGCTATGCAGTAGTAAATGGAGAATTGTACAAATCAGGAGTCACCGAACCTTGGCTGCGCTGCATCACCTCCGAAAAAGGTCGGGAACTTCTGAAAGAAATTCATAGCGGATTTTGTGGGGCACACATAGGCACCAGGGCTTTGGCTGGTAAGGCGATAAAGCAGGGATTCTATTGGCCCACCATAAACATCGATGCCAAGATGTTAGTTCGGCAATGTGAAGCATGCCGGAAGACAAAAACGGCCAAATCAACGAGAATCCGCCTTCAATGCCGGTTCACCTAATTCCTCCAACTTGGCCTCTGCGAGAGATGGGGAATGGGCCTAGTAGGCCCGTTGCCGCAACTCAAGGCAACCGCCGATTTGCGGTTGTAGCAGTCGATTATTTCACGAAGTGGGTAGAGGCAAAACCACTCGCGAATATCACGAAAAGAATAGTTCGAAATTCTTTTGGCGTAACATAGTCCGCATGTTCGGAGTTCCTAGAGAACTGACAGTTGACAATGGCAAACAGTTTGATTGCTACACCTTCAAAGAATACTGCAGAACCTTAGGCACACAGGCGAGGTTTTCATCGGTATATCATCCACGGTCCAATGGTGCGGTCGAAAGAGCTAATGGCTTGATTTTTTCGGGAATTAAGAAATGTTTGTTCGATCGTAAAAAAGGAAAGTGGGTGGATGAACTTCCGAAGGTGATCTCGGTCTCACAACACCACGGTTCCAAGGGCAACAGATTTCACGCCTTTTCGCCTACTTTTCGGGACTGAGGCTATGACACCGGAGGAGATCAAGAATGAAAGCATGAGAGTCCTGAAAGGAAAAGAGATAGAGGAAATTGATAAGAAGGTGGAAAAAGACATGATCGAGCTGACAATACTTGAAGCGGCGGAAAACATTGAAAAATACCAGAGAGAGAGAGACAAGGGCATGGAGGGACAAAAAGGTGGTCCGAAAGGACATTAAAACTGGTGATCTTGTCTTAAAAAGAAAGAAAAATTGGGAGAACCCGGGAAAACTTCATGAGTCCTGGGAAGGGCCTTACATAGCCGGAGAAACGGGTATGCCGGGGGCTTTTCGCCCGATGGAGCGGCGGCGAGGAGTTGCCGTATTCATGGAATGCGAACGGCCTAAAAAGGTATTATCCATGAAAATCCTAGTTGTAGATAGATGTAACATGTAGTAGTTTTTCGATTTTCGTAAGTTTGTACTTTAGAAAATTAAAAAATCCGAATCACGTGTCTATAAGTGATTTCGGGACAAAAATTAGTTTTACTTCTACTAGTCGCATTAGAATAAGAAGGATCGTACTCTTTTCCTTGCAAAGGGGGCTCTAAATCAAGAGGCAAGGTTTTTAACGAGGCGGATCCTATGTAAATACTCTTTATGATATATATATGAAAAGAGTTTTCCCCCAAATTGCGTATCTTGAGAATCTCATTGTGAAAAAATGAAAGGGTTCGTGAGAAAGGCTTCGTGATAGCCGGAATTCCAACGTGAAAATGAAAGAGTTCGTGAAAAAGGCTTCGTGATAGCCAGACTTCCAACGTAAAAAAGAAAGAGTTCGTGAAAAAGGCGTCGTGATAGCCAAAATTCCATCGTGAAAAATGAAAGAGTTCGTGAAAAAGGCTTCGTGACAGCCAAAATTCCATCGTGAAAAAAGAAAAAGTTCGTGAAAAAAGGCTTCGTGATAGCCAGAATTCCATCGTCAAAAAAGAAAAAGTTCGTCAAAAAGGCTTCGTGATAGCCAAAATTCCATCGTGAAAAAAGAAAAAGTTCGTGAAAAAGGCTTCGTGATAGCCGAGAATTCCATCGTGAAAAAAGAAAAAGTTCGTGGAAAAGGCTTCGTGATAGCCGAATTCTATTGTGAAAAGAGAAAGGTTCATGAGAAAGGCTTCCTGATAGCCAGAATTCCATCAAGGAAAAAAAGGCCTGAGACAACAACAAGTTGTGGCCCAGAAAATCCCATCCATCAAGGGATTCCCACCAAAGAGGCCTGAGACAACAACAAGTTGTGGCCCAGAAAATCCCATCCATCAAGGGATCCCCACCAAAGAGGCTCGACACAACAACAAGTTGTGGCCCGGAAAATCCCATCCATCAAGGGATTCCCACCAAAAGAGGCTCGAGACAACAACAAGTTGTGGCCCGATAAATCCCATCCACGAAGGGATTCCCATCAAAGATTTGTATGAAAATTTCGAGAAAATGAATGCCTAAGGGGTTACCTACGGGTTTTTACTTGGTGAGGATTGTCGAAAGTTATTTAAACATCATCGTTGTAAGAAAAGGGCAAGGGGCTCGTTCGGGAATCGCGAGAAAGCCTTGGTTGAAGCAACCGAGGGTTGTTGTATCAACCGAGGCAAGTCGCGATCGGGTCAAGTCCACAAAATTCGAAAACAAATTTTGTCGACTTGCGCAATAGCGATTGAAGTTTACAAAAAACTAAGGAAGATTTCTCCTAAAGATATGCTCGAAATTCGTGAATAGTAAGATTCGTGAACTCGCCATCAAGTTTTCATGCGAAACGGCAAGGTGGGGGAGGGTGACGTTTTTTCAAGGATAAACGTATTCACTTCCTTATTCACATAAAAACTTCCGAATAGTTCCTCGATAATTACAACACTCAGTGCAAAATTCAAAACGAAAGCTCTACAACATGTCCCGGTTTACAAGAATTGTCTTCGGCGTATCACTGGCATAGGCGAAGTCAGATGCATCGGCTAAAGGGCTAAGGGGCTCCGTCTTTGGAACCTTCGCGGACAGCGGAGTAGACGACGCGGAACGAAGATTTTTACGAAATAAGAAAAACGAGGAGAGATCAAAACAACCTATAGAAAATTTAAGCGAGGCCTCAAGCCAAAAATCGGAAAAATCTTGTTCGGGATGTGCTCGCTTGAACAGACCCCACGCTTCACCACTAACAAACATACTATCCGGATGAAATCGCAGTGGTAGCACGTCCCGCGTAGTGCCCAACTTGAAGGACTCGCGCGAGGTTAAAATATACAAAACATTTGTTCGGCGAAGTTTGAGGAATCTACATGAATCTACAACCAATCTCGAATACACCCAAGGTTCGGACATATCGTTTAGTTTGTAACATCCACCTTCGGCGAATCCTCCTCTTGTTCGGGGGCCTGTTCGCCGTCGTTGCCATCGTCGCTGCTGCTGCTACTGCTGCTGCTGCCACCTGAGCCGTCTCCGCCGGACTCGCTCGAACCCTCGCCGGAAGTTGATCCTTCGGGAGACGCGGCGATGTCCTCTCGGTTCTCCTCTTCGTTCAGCTGAGAAAGGAAGGCAAAAGCAAAGAAGGTTTAAGAAACTGAAACATCTGCGATAAACACAAGTCATGAAATCGGACAAAAGAAACTACCTCAGCAAGCTTTGCTTGAGCAATGGTCTTAACAATATCCTTCCCGCCAGTCAGACAAAACTCCTTCGCGAACTTGATCTTGATGGCTTGAATGTCGGAGTTGGCTCGAAGTATCGCGGTACTGGTAGCGCTGGGGAATTGAGAGAGATTCGTGCGAAACTTCTCCCCGGTCGACACGATCATAGTCGTGAAGAATCTTCAAAATACTCTCCACGGATAAAGCAACGGCGAAGTTGCGGCGCCGGAGATCACCTCGGTAAGGGCCTTGAACTCGGCCTCCGGCCAATCCATGAAATCGGGAATATCAATGTTATCGGAAGAGGGGCCGGACGAACACCGAACTCATTCAAGGACTTCGGTACTCCTCATAGAGCAGTTTCGGCTTTTCCCGATCTATCTACGAAGTGTTTTTCTTCGAGGCCTCACTTTGTTACGCCAAAGCCTTCTCAAGATCCACGATTTTGTGGTCCTTTGCGCTCGGGGACTTGGCGAGGGCCGGCATTGTTGATACGAAGATCTTCGGCGGTTTTCGTAGCTCGCTTTTCCCGAAGCTTTTCAATCACGCTTAGATCATCTTCATGAGATTTTCGAACTTTCTCAAGCTCTTTCTTGGATTGCTCGAGCGTGGCCTCTGCGACCTTCTTTTCATCGTGACTCGTCTTCAAAGCTTCCGCCAACTCAGCCACCTTTTTCTCAAGCTCCATGTTCGCGGATTGCGCGAGGGCGAAGTTACGCTCCAGTTCCTTCGACTTCTGGGAAAGTTGTTCGTTAATCTTCTCCTGCTCATCGAGCCGCTCTATGGCAACCTTCCCGAGCATAGAGTGCTTGAGGGAATAATCCTCTTGAAAGCGTGCAAGCTTTGAAGGAGAGTAAGAGTGCAGAAGATTCTTGAATTCTGAAAAATTTAGGAGTAAGTCTCAGACCAAGATTCAACAATTCTGAAACATATGAAAAGGTAGTGAGAAGGAACGAACCTTGCTTAGAAAAATGCTGCATGGTGACTTGTTTAGTCGAACCAGAAGAAGTCTTCCCACGAGGTGAAGGAGTGGTTTCGGAGACAGTGTGAGGCCCCCTCTCGGAGTCCTGGGCAGCTTCTTCGGGTCGTTCTGAGGCCTCCTCTCCTGTTTCATCAACAATTGCGGACGATTTCCACGAGTTAAAAACTTGGACGTCTTGCTCCCAACGCCGTTGTCTCGAAACCAACACGCAATAGCTTGCCGCGATGGGACGTACCAAAACTTTTGTTAAAAGCGGCTAAGGAAGGAGAGGGAGCCTGGTCTTCGGGGACAATCTCCCGAACTTCAACCAAAGGAACATGTTCGGTAGGATTGTCTCCCCTTTGAATAGTAAGCTCAAGGTCCTGGGAGAATTCGGAGGAGGCTTGCTCAGCAGCAGGGACTTCAGTAACAGGAGCTTCGGCAGCAACGGGGGACTCAGTGGGGACAACAACGTCAGCAGCAACAATGGACTTCTCAGCAACAGCAGGAGCGGTCTCCTTTTGAACTTCGGGGGCAGCATCTGAAAAGGAATCAACATCCACGAATTCATTCTCGGAACCAGATGGACAGCTGTCTCGAAAGTTAAACAAGTGGCCAGAGGAAAACACCTTTAAGGCTATCTCGTCTCCGCGAAGGTGTCATCGTCGAAGGCGGATGGGACTCGCCGAACGCCGGTGGAAGAAACTTTTTTCACGGCCTTCTTTAGTTTCTTGCGGCTCATCCGGGCAAGCCCCGAGCGACCCGGAGTTCAAGATCCGAAGTCCGAAGTTCGGAAGTCTTTCGCTTCCGCTTCGACGATTCCAGCGATCTAGTCCTCGAAGGCTTGACTCTCGAAGAGGCCCCCTCACTGGCAGGCGACGAGCCTCGCTTCGACAACCTTATTCGGGGAGCGTTGATGGGGGCGGCTGAGCAACTGGCCACGGCGACGGCGGGAAGTTTCAACTTGGGACCAGGGCCTCGAGAACTGAAAAATTTATCACCACAGACTTCCGAAAAGATGCGGTTGATCTTCTTCCTGTGCCTCACCAGGGCCTTATACGCCTTGTACTCGTTCATGGTATATTCGCCTACCATGACGTTCACCCTTTTTTCCACTTCATCCATGAAGTCTTTGGCGCTCTGGCCTTCGCGAAGTTTGATCCCGAACTTCGGGAAGGGCACCTTCTGGTCTGCCCAGTTGACATTGTAGTACACGAGCTCAGAAGGGGACCAACCGTTCGAGATGGGCCAGACCCGGGCGGCGACGAATTCTTCGATGATGTCACGGCCGCCAAGTATGGTGCTGGCCAGGTGAAATGAATTTTCACAGCTTCTGATTCCCAAGGCCCGCTGGTTGAACTTCCCGACATTCACCGTGGCAAGAGGCGCGATCGGGCATGACAGCTTCAGCATATCGACCTTCAGATAAAACCAGTAAGATCTCCAATCATCGTAAGGTTGGACTTGCAGCAAGGAGCGATCTGGATTCGGGTGATTCCTTGTCGGGTGTTCTGACGTCGCGTGTTGAAGGTGCAGCACGCGTGCTGACTGTGGTAGAACTGCCCGTCTTCACCTTTGACAACTTCGGGGATGATCACCAGTTCATAGAATCTGGTGAAAGCGTCGACGCTAGGACTGCAGCCGAAGGTCTTCAAAATCCATATAAACTTCGACACTTCAAGGAAGGATGTCGGAGAAAGCTGGTGGATCTTCACCGAAAAAGCATCGAGAATAGGCGGCAAGACGGGGTCACGGGGGAACCTCGGCCCGCGGGATAAAGAAATCCCGAAATACCACAATCTCGCCATCCTTAGGAATTGGAATAAGCTCATCAAGTGGGGCACGCCCGGCGCCGGGGGGAGAAGAACCCGGCCTTCTCGTACTCACGAATCGTGTTGCTAGTCACCTTCGACTCTCCGAAGGTGAGTGAGGGTGGCAGCGGGCCGGAGGTCCTTGCCCTGATCAGGTCGTCGACACCGGCATCCACATCTCCGATGTCTTCGCCGCCGTCAGACCGAACCTCCCCATCTTCGTGACTACGGGAGCCACTGGGCGAACCAGAATCTTCGGCCGGTGCAGCATGCTCCGCACTTTCGGCAACTGGGTCGAGCGGGAGACCGGCAGCGACGAGCTCTTCGTTAGTCATGGGTCTAGCCGTGCTTTTAACGCGAGCCACCTAACCAACA
This sequence comes from Cenchrus americanus, assembly GCA_947561735.1. Lineage (NCBI taxonomy): Eukaryota > Viridiplantae > Streptophyta > Magnoliopsida > Poales > Poaceae > Cenchrus > Cenchrus americanus. The sequence continues at coordinate 82,002,424 of OX387239.1, read as the reverse complement.
GTTACGAACATACAAACAGTTAAGAATAACATTCGAGAATAAAGCTCGTCAGTGACATCCTTGATTATAAAGAATATGTTGACATGACCCAATTATTTGAGTTTGCTTGCAAAGTCCGAGCGTGAAGTGCAGTGGACGCCGCTCGAGGACATATTCTAACACTTTCAGGAAATTGCCGGCCCAACAAGACTCGCTCTTCCGCGCCATCCACACCTACACCGCGTGAGAAGCCGCGCCTACGCAGTAGGAGCCACCCCGCCCACAGGCACCACTCCATCCACAGCGCAAAGATCCACCACAGTCGTACACGGGATATCATGTGTTTTCATTGCGCTGGACGTGGCCACGTGGTCGGGATCGTCCGAACAAACGCACATTACTCATTAGTGACAATGGTGAGTACTCTTCGCCTAGTGATCTCGAAGAACTTGAACATACTTTGGTTGCCACCGACAATGCAGCCTAAGACGGCATACATGTCAATCCGGGACGCCGATAGGTACGAGAGTCTTGTTGTGCGCGCGTGTTCTTAGTACATTGTGTCGTCCCTGCCCGAGAAGAATCGCCGACACACTCGTTCCATACGAAGGGTATGCGGATGTGTCGATTCGCATCATCATCGACAAGTACCGCAACAATTTGGCGAAGTACTATGTCGGTCGAGAAGTTTTCATTACCCACTCGTAAGCATGCAAACCCATATCACATTCAATGGCTTAATGATGGTGGCAAAATTAGAGTATCACGCTTCTAAGTATACCTTTTCTATAGGTGCTTACTCGATTATGTTGATTGTGATGTTGTTCCTATGGAAGCATGTTCTTTGTTACTTGGTAGACCTTGCATGATATACCGACAGTTTTTCATATCATGGTCAGTTCAATCATTATTCTCTCATATTTAAGGTCGAAAATAATTATACATCCTATGACGCCCGAACAAATTGTTAAAGATGATTCATAGAGCCGTTAAAATGGCTAAATAACAGAACCATCACCCTCCACTTCGATAAATCTGAAATTAAGTTGAATGCTCCTCGTTTTACTTGCTACACATGCCGATTATGATGATATTCGAGATGCTCCTTTGCCGTTATGCACTTGTATGCCCTAGTGTGCTTGCTTCCCCCTTGATGATGCACCATTCGTGGATATTCCGCCTGCGGTTGCTAATCTTTGGCAGAGGCGTCGATGTCTTTCCCAAAGACTTGCCACCGGGGTCTCCACCGTCGTGGCATTGAGCACCCTCGATCGACCTCATTCCCTGGTGTTCACTTCTTCCAAATCCGCTACTCGTATTCGACAAACCCGATGAGATGAAGATCACGCCAGGTGCAAAAGGGCATTTGATAAGGGTTACATTCGAGTCTCTGTCCTTGCTCTACCTCGTGTTACTTGTTCCTAAGAAAGATGGTTCATGGCATATGTGTGTAGATTGTCGTTCTATTAATAACACAACAATTCGTTATCAGCTTACCTTATAGCCACGCCTATGATATGCTAGATGAGCTTAGTGGTGCCATTCTCGTTTACTAAGATTGATTTGCGTAGTGGTTACCATCGATTAGAATGAAATTGGGAGATGAATGGAAAATGGCTTAAAACTAAATTTGGCTTATATGAATGGTTGGTTATGCCGTTTGGTTTGACCATCGTCTAACACTTTTATGCGTTTTCTTTTGATGAATGAAGTCTCCGAGGCCCTTCATAGGATTGTTTCCGTCGTTGTCTATTTTGACGATATCTTGATTTACAAACGCAAGTCTATGGCAACGCAGCATTTAGAACATTTGCGTGTTGTTTTTGACGCGTTGACGGCTGCTCATTTATTTGCTAACATGAAAATGTATCTTTACAATACAATTGGGGTTCCTGCTTGGTTATGTTGTTACTCCACAAAATTTATTGAGGTAGACAAAGTTGTTAAGATTGATGCTATTCGGGAGGCCTACACCGACAACGGTTACCCGTATTCCGAGTTTTCTTTGGTCTTGCAGGTTTTTACCACCGTTTTGTCCGTGATTTTAGCACCATTGCAGCACCTCTTACATGAGAGCTTGCCAAAGAAAGATGTTCCTTTTGCTTGGAGTGATGCACGAGGTAGCGTTCACCACATTGAAAGATAAGCAACCCACGCTCCTCTCTTGCAATTGCCCGATTTTACTAAAGTGTTTGGAGCTTGAATGCGATGCTAGTGGTATTGGGCTAGGTGTCAGTTTTTGTTACAAGAAGGTAAACCTAGTTGCTTACTTTAGCGAGAAATTAAGTGGTGCTAGCTTGAAATATTCAACTTATGATAAGAACTTTATGCTTTAAGGCGAACTTTGCAAACATGGCAAGACTATCTTTGGCATCGCGAGTTTATAATTCAGCCCATCATGAGGCTTCGAAAACATATTCGTACCCAAACAAATCTGAACCGTCGTCATGCTAAATGGGTCGAATTTATTGAGTCCTTTCCTTACATCGTCTTTTGTGCTTGTTTTTGTGCCTTTGTTCTCGGTGTGATTCCGCGGATTTGAGTGGGTTTCTCCCGGATTTCTTTGAGGGAAACATGGATAGATGTCTCGTGCATCTTTGTGATTGATCTTGTGCCCTCAAACGCCGGAAACCACTTCGATTCGAGGATTTTCGTTCGGTGCTCTAGCTTTTGGTGGTGCTCAAAGGATTCGCGATTCCGGTGATTTAGGGAGTTAAGAGGCAAGATTTTTGGGCTATAGCATCCTTGTGTGACGCTTTTCAAGTCCCCAAACTCTTGTCTCCACGGCTTCAACCGTTTGGGAAATCCGATGATGATTTGGTGGAGTTGACTTTCGGGGTCGGGCGTTTTACGCTTTGTCCGCACACGGCGGACGGTCCGTGAGGACCTAGCGGACGGTCGCGCGGCTAGGGTTCGTCTGTGTTCTTCGTGTTCTTGCTTGCCTTTCGTTTCGATCCGTCGCGATTTTGGTTTTCGGTTGGACGGAGTTTCGGACGGTCCGCGAGCGAGAGGGCGGACGGTCCGGGGGTGCCCGGCGGACGGTCCGCGTGCTCCCCGCGGACGGTCCGTGGTTTGTGGTGTGCTTCGTTGGTTTTATGTGATTTAACGGACGGTCCGCGGGGTAGGTCGGACGGTCCGCGGTGTTGGCGTGGACGGTCCGCGGTAGCGGCCGGACGGTCCGCGAGGCCGGTGCGGACGGTCCGCCCCTCTGGACGGACGGTCCGCCGAGCTCGTGAGCTTTGCTTCTTGTTTCGATTCCTCCCTTTCTTCCTCGTGCTTCCGCGTGTGCTTCAAGGAATCGTTCCTAAGGCTAGAGGTTGATCCATAACCTCGTTGCCTTGGCGATTGGTGTGTGATTCAATCCATCGCTCGTGTGTGGCCGGGATTTGACTAGGGTATAGGCCGGGTTCTTTGGGAAGAATTTTTACCGGCTCCTATTCACTCCCCCCCCCTCTCTAGTCGCCATCCGATCCTTCACCCCCTCAACATCAGCTTCTCCTCGTTCTTGATTTGTCGTCGTAGGTGTAGTAGAGGGTCCGTCCACCACTGTAGTCGAAGTAGTGGGTACATGTTCAGCCGGGGGCACCACACCGCCATCTTCATCGACTCCATGTTCATGCTCCTCCTCCTGAAAGATCTCCTCGCCAAGCTCATCATCACCGCACACTCGAAGGCAAGGCGACTACGTGGCTCGTCTTGTCGAAGGTTACCTCACAAGTCTCCACGATTTGGTTTGTTTCAAGATTGAGCACACGATATACTCTAGAATGAGATGCATAACCAAAGAAAATACCATCGACATACCTAGCCTCAAACTTATCCAACTTCCTGCCTTTCTTCAGAATGAAACACTTGCAACCAAAGACATGGAAGTGACTCACCTTGGGTGTGCGACCATGCATCAACTCATAGCATGTTTTCTTCTTGTGCACTCTGAGGTAGATCTGTTTGACACATAGCACTCGGTATTCACCGCCTCGCCCCAATACCTCCTTGGAGTCCTATGCTCATCAAGCATCGTCCGAGCCATCTTGCACAAGGTCCGTTCTTCCTTTCCACAACACCATTCGGGGAGGCGTATACGGACTCGAAAAGCGGGTGCTCAAGACCCAAGTCATGGCAAAAGGTTTCGAAACGAGAGTTTATGAATTTCGAGCCATTATCCTTGCGGATAGCTCGTATGGCATCTCTCGTGCCTCTCGTTCCTCAACCTCAAGACTAGATCTCGAACAAAACCAAACGTCTTCCCCCTTATCCTCGAGAAAGAACACCCACGCATACCGAGAATAGTCGTCCACCACAACAAGGACATACCACTTCCCACCCGCGGATCGCACACGAGCCGGGCCAACAAGGTCCATATGGAACACCTCGCGGACGCTCGGTCATCACATCGGTGAGAGGCGGGTGAGAAAAGGCTACCATCTTGGCATGCCTAAAAGGCGCACAAACTAACTCTTTCTCAAGCCTCGGCCGTGGCAATCCTCGGACCAACTTGAGTTTACTCAAGCGCGACAAAAAGTCAAAGATCAAGTGACCCAACTTCCTATGCCACTTCCACAACTCACTCGAAGAACCGGCCAAGAAACAATGCTCCACACCCAAAGGCGAGAAAAATCAGCACGAAACACCGACCCTCGGGAACGACCATACAAACAAGGTTCCCTCGAGAGTCCAAAATCCGAGAACCACCCGGCCGAAACAAAGACACCTCAAAACCCTCATCCAACAACCGGGACACGAAAGCAAGCGTACCCCGGCGATTGAACAAGAGCAACACGCTTGAGAGTGATCTTGTCACTCACTACGATCTCACCTTTCGAAAGCACACGCCCACGCCCATTGTCCCCAAAAGTGATGTACCTCCTTGTAACCACCGCGACGAGACTTGAGAACCACCCCCTGTCTCCGGTCATATGCCTCGAGCAACCGAAGTCAATCAACCAAATGTTCTTCAAGTCTCCCACCGAAATTCAAAAATGAGCACGTGAGTGAACAAATGACTCAGCACTGGGGTTAGTACCAAAAGAGTAAAACCAGTACCAAGCCATTTGCTCGAAAGTGGGGTTAGCACCAACCAAAGCATCTCTCCTACCAAAGCTACCTCCACGAACACCACCACGGTAACCACCCCGAGGGAACCACCCCTCTCTCGCACGGAGGAGGACCAAAACCACGAAAGAAAGCCGTGGAGTCTCTCCTCTCCTTCTCAAAGCTACGACTCCTCCCATCCCCGTAGTGAACTCGAGGGGGAGAATGCCAAGCAACCCGACCACCGCAAACTCTCCGGCCCAAACACCGAACCACAACCTCCGAAACAACCCTTGCACACGTACGAGCACGAAAACGAAACCGCCGCCCTGTCCGGAGCCCGCACCGTCCGACCGGTGCCCCACACCGGTTTGACCGGTGTAGCCTCGGGCGAAGCAACACCTCCAACGACCTTCCGCTCTCCCCAAGCCCGAACTCGTCCTCACACTCGCCTTAGCCACGGGCATCTACACACGAGGCTCAAGTACACCATCGGAAGGGTGGTACTTGTCCTTGTTATCCTAGTCCTTCGCCATTCTCTCCTCTTGCTTCCTCTTGAAGCAAAACTCATCCTTATGGCCATCTCTCCCACAATAGCCACAATGGAACCTCACAAGCTTAGGCTTAGGCTTGGGCTGTGGCTGCTCACTTGGTTTCTCTCCACTCAACTTCTCCACCGGTTTCCCCTCATTAGCCTTCTCACCTTCTTTCCCAAATAACACTTTCCCCGAAGTGCTCACAAACTTGATAGGCTTTTGGAGATCATTTGTGGGTGTAGGAAACACGGGTGGAGCTGGGGTTGTGTCCAGTCGGTTCCTAAGATGGTAAGGTTTTGGAGGGAAATCATTTTTGTGGTGGGTTTTTGGTGGCTGCGGGATATTCTCTCCACTTCCCTCACCAACCTTGTTTGCCCCAAGTTCCTCACCATCCTGCCTCTTAAATGCCTCGATCATCATCCTCAAGCGAGGCTCATGATCGGACAACCAACCCATCAACTTCCTCGGCTCATCATTCTCATCCTACAAACGATCAACATAATGTGCAAGTTCCAAATTTATCAACGCATGCATTTCTCGGGTAGAGCATGATGTAGGCATGGGTTCTTTCAGCTTAGCCTCAAGAGAACTAGTGTAAGCATGCATCTCATCAATCTTAGCATGCAAAACGGGACAAGAAGTGCAAGCTCCTAGCAAAGCAGGTCTAGACTTAAGCTTAGCCACTTCAACCCTAAGCACATCTAGTTCCTCACACTTGGAGGCATGCTTCTCCTTAAACAAAGCAAGATCAGCAAGAAAGATGGAGCAATCAGCACAATCAAGCTCATCCGAAACAACAGGGCTAGCCTTAAGGGAATTAATCTCAAGCTTGCTATCAAGCACCTGTGTCTCTAGCTCAGCCACTCTAGTCCTAGCATCCTCGAGTGAAGCCCTAAGCTCTTTTCTCATTTTCTTGGCCTCTCTAAGCATGTCATCATGGTTATCAAGCAAAGAGCTAAGCCTCTCATTCTATTGGCGCAAGAAGGGAAGTTCATCACGCACCTCATCGTCGGACTCGAGTCCGAGTCGCTCCGTGTGCTCTTCTTCTTCGCCGGAGCTCGGCGCCATGGTACGAAGCCATCTCTCGCGAAGCAGCTCAGCCCGCTCAGGTTCTTGGACGACTTCCTGCTCTTAAGACGATCACCTTCGTCTTCACTGCTGCTCGAGCTCGAGGTGGAGTACGCGGAACCAGAGTCGACGTCGCTTGCTCCCACCATCGCTCGGGCCTTGCCTCGGCTCTCCTTCTTCCTCGATCGTCTCTCGTCCTTGTACTTGTTCTTGTGTTTGCTCTTGTGGTTGCGCCTCGACCGGTACTTGTTCTCCGTCCTTGACTTGTGCTTGTAGTCGTCCTTGTTCTCGACCATCTCCGGGCGGTCGGCGACGAAGTGTCCCGGCTTGCCGCACCGGAATCATGTCCTCGTGTTCCTCCTCATGTTCACCGGTTCTCGTGCAGCCTCTCGAACCTCCTCGTCTGCAGCGCCAGCTCGTCCTCTCTAAGCACATCGAAGTCCTCATCTGGCATAGACATCAAAGAGGACAAAGAGAACATCCTAGTGGATGGGTTAGTGTTAGCCTTTCCTTTCGAACCACCAACGAGGGCAAGACTATGGGAGTCAGTCGGACCCTCGAGCTTGGCAATCATGCCCCTATCCACCTCGGCCCGACTTGAGCTTCGAGAACAGCTCATTCACCATTGGAGTGTCATACTTCTCGACTCCACAATGGCCTCGAACTTTCCGCCCCAAATCGTACGATCCAAAGAGTGTAAGAGCTTGACCGCTCTATCATGATCATCGTATGGAAGCACGTCCACATTGGCCCTCATGTTGTTCACAACCACCGTGAACCTCTGAAACATGGCATCGATGGACTCACCGGGGAGATGAGTGAAGTTCTCGTACTCTCTCCGTAGGTCACATACATCCGTGCTCGAACCTAGGCATTCCCAACATGAGCCTCCTTCGGCACGACCGTCCAAATTCTACAAGACAAGTGCTCGGTGTGCACCCGATCGAACTCGGCCGACACAAAGCACGAAACAAGTAGTCGACCGCCTTATTGTTGGCGTTGAATCGGTCCCTCGATCCGGAGTGAGGAAATCCATCGGCTAGACATAGCTGTGTCCATCGTGACATCCCAAAGGATGCGACCCTTTCCGCGGAGGAACGCCCCATCCGCTTACTCCACATCCGGTAGTTCTTGCCATCGAAGTGTGGAGGACCCGAACCACGTTCCCGGTACGCCATCCTTGGATCTTAGGGCGATTAGAGTCAATAAAGACCCGAACCGGCTCGATACCACTTGAAGGACCGATACGGCGAACCGGGAGAGGGGGGGGGGAGTGAATGGGAGCCGATAAAAATTCTTCTCGAAGGAGATGGAAACTCCAACAAGATGAACGCTGCTTCCAACACACGTCTCGACTCACTACCTAAGTTGGCCAAGCCCACGTAGCCACCGGAGTGCCACCGGACCTAGGAACCAACACACAACCTTCCGAATCGAGAACGCAACGGAACACCAAACCTCGAGTCTACGAGACCAACACCGGTCGGACCGGTGAGCACCACCGGTCGGATCGGTGAGCCCACCGGACCGGTCCCTGCCGGTGAGAGTTGGCAGCGCCACTAAGTGGCCTCACACCGGTCGGGCCGGTGTAACACACCGGTCGGACCGGTCCAAGCACGAAAGCTCCCAAATCACCAAACGAGCCTAGCGACCTCCAAACGGACCCAAACTCGAAACGGCGGCAACACGGGACAACAACGAACACACCCGGACGTTCACCCGAGCAAAAACCCACCGGGGCTCGCACCGGTTAGACCGGTCAAGAGCACCGGTCGGACCGGTGTAGCACTGAGCGACTCGGGATGAACGGCACCCGCGGTCAACTCCCCCAAATCCAAACCTCGATCTCCCGAATCGCTCCACGGACTTGAACAAGACTTTGGGGATATGAGGAACACACGATGAGGAGTCCATAGCCAAGTTTAATCCTACCAAAACTTGTCCAAAAGGGAGGAATCGAAGAAATCCCGCCAAGAACACCTCAAACCCTAGAACCGGAAAACCCCAAAATCGAGCCCCTTTACTCACGGATTTGGGAGAGGAATCACGGCCCAAAGAACCACGAAGGGTTCCCACAAATTTCCCCCATCAAATCCCCAAGAGAAAGGTCCCGAAAATAACCCAAGGAAATCACCAAGAGAGGGCTCCGAAAATCACCACCAAGAACAACCGGGAACAACACATCCAAACCTTGAGGAACCACGCCGAATCATCTATACATGCAACAAAGGTTCATACAAGGTCTAGCTTGCCACCCGATCATCCAACCCTCTCACAAGATCTCACCATGAAGCTCTCAAGCTAGTCCTATGGAAATCCTAAGGAAAATAGGAAGGAAAAATGGGAAAGCAAATGAACTAGGGTTTCAAGGCTTGGCTGCCATCCTCTCACCTCTTGGGTTATTTGGAGGCAACCGAAAGTCTAAAATGCCCTTTCCTAATAACTAGGGATACAAGCCCCTCGGGGGCGGATTTGGAAGTCTTCATGTCTTCTCCATCGGACGGATGCCCGGCGACCGCACCTGCGTAGCCTCGACGCAAGCCATGCGATCCCGACGCGTGTCCTCCGCTTCGAAGTCTCGGATTGCGTCGTCGCACACCGGTCGGACCGGTACCCACCGGTCGGACCCACCGGTCGACCGGCCGGGCGCTTCTTGCGGTGCGCGTCTTCGGTTCTTCGGTCTTGGCTTTGTGGATCAACCAAGGAACCCGGTGGTTTTACGGTGAACCACGGAAACCCCGCGAACTCGGTGTAGCCTCCGCCAATCTCCACTCATGACTCGGCTCCCACGTAGTCCCGGCTCGACATTGGTTTTGAGGCTCAACCAAGAAACCGTCCACGACTTCATCTTCTTGTTCATACCACCATGCGGCCCGCACTTGACCCCCGCCGGCCACCGGGTCCCTCGAACGAAGCCTACTTGTCTTCTCCACACCCGGAGGCCTCACCGGCGACGACCTTTCGAGCTTGTTCTTCACCGCACCAACACCGGTCAAGCCGCAACCTGCACCCGCAATACTTAGCCAAGAATCGGTCCACACAACGTTGTCAATCACTCATCACACAAGGAAGCGACCATCCACCGGTCCTCGAACCACACATGGTCCTCACTCCTTCAACACCGACCAAATTCTACAAGCCAAGTGCTCGGTGTGCACCCGATCGAAGTCGGTCGACACAAAGCACGAAACAAGTAGTCGACCGCCTTATTGTTGGCGTCGAATATGTCTCTCGATCCTGGAGCGAGGAAGTTCATCGTTGGACATAGATGTTGTCCACCGTGACATCCCAAAGGATCCGACCCTTTCAACGAGAGGAACGCCACCATCCGTTTACTCCACATCCGGTAGTTCTTGCCATTGAAGTTGAGGACCCAAACCCGTTCTCGGTACGCCATCCGTGGATCTTAGGCGGTTAGAGTCAATAAAGACCGAACCGGCTCGATACCACTTGAAGGACCGATACGACGAACTAGAGAGGGGGGTAGTGAATGGGAGCCGATAAAAATTCTTCTCGAAAGAGATGGAGACTCCAACAAGACGAACACGGCTTCCAACACACGTCTCCGACTCACTACCCTTGTTGGCCAAGCCCACACGGCCACCGGAATGCTACTGGACCTAGGAACCAACACACAACCTTCGGAGCCAAACACACCAACACGCACGGCGGAAACTTGCACGGCTTGTCGTACGTGCTACACCGGTCGGACCGATGGGCACGCGCCGGTCGGACGAGTGACACCGGTCGGACCGGTGACACCGGTCGATCCGATGAAAGGCGCCGGTTAGGCCGGTGGAAACGACGGCCGCACAACGAGTGTTCCCGAAAGCCTCGGTGACTTCTCTAGGCCCCGGAACAAAACATCCCCAAAACACAACCTGCTCGAAAGGAAAACCATACACAAAACCTAGCAAAACAAACCCCAAACGAGACCAAGAATAGACCAACAACACCAAGACCCAAAGGCACACGAGTCAAGCGAAGTGCACCCAAGGCAAATCCCACAAGTGGCTTGCACCGGTCGGATCGGTGTAGCACGGGCGACTTGGGATGAACAGCACCCGCGAGTCAACTCCCCTGAAACCAAACCTTGATCTCCCGAATCACTCCAAGGACTTGAACAAGACTTTGGGGGTAATAGGAACACCTCATGAGGAGTCCATAGCCAAGAATAATCCCACCAAAACTTGTCCAAACAAGAGGAATCGAGGAAATCCCGCCAAGAACACCTCTAACCTAGAACACCGAAAACCTCGAAATGGAGCCCCTTAACTCACGGATTTGGGAGGGAATCACGACCTAAAGAACCAAGAAGCGTTCCCACAAAATTCCCCCATCAAATCTCCAAGAGCAAGATCCCGAAAACGCACCAAGAAAATCACAAAGAGAGGGCTCCAAAAACCACCACCAAGAATAAACGGGAACAACGCATCCAAACCTTGAGGAACCACGCCGAATCATCTATACATACCACAAAGATTCATACAAGGTCTAGCTTGCCGCCCGATCATCCAACCCTCTCAACAAGATCGCACCATGAAGCTCTAAAGCTAGTCCTATGGAAATCCTAAGAAAATAGGAAGGGAAAATAGGAAAGCAAATGAACTAGGGTTCCAAGAGATGGCTGCCATCCTATCACCTCATAGGCTATATGGAGGCAAGCCTAAAGTCTAAAATGCCCTTACTTAACAACTAGGGATACAAGCCCCTCAAGGGCGTTTTGGAAGTCTTCGGATTTTCTCCATCGGACGGATGCCCGGCGACCGCACCTGCGTAGCCTCGACGCAAACCATGCGATCCGACGCGTGTCCTCCACTTCGAAGTCCCCGGACTGCGTCGTCGCACACCGGTCAAACCGGTGCTCCTCCGGTCGGACCGGGTACCCACGGTCGAGACCGTTGCGGAGCTCTTGCAGGCACCATCTTCGGTTCTTCGGTCTTGGCTTTATGGATCAACCAAGGAACCCGGTGGTTTTGTGGTGAACCACCGTAAACCCCGCGAACTCGGTGTAGCCTCCGCCAATCACCACTCATGACTCGGCTCCCACTTAGTCCCGGCTCGACCTTGGTTTTCGGCTCAACCAAGAAATCGTCCATGACTTCATCTTGTTGTTCATGCCACCATGCGGCCCGCGATCGACCCCGCCGGCCACCGGGTCCCTCAAACGAAGCCTACTTGTCTTCTCCACACCGGAGGCCTCACCGGCAACGACCTTTTGCACTTGTTCTTCGCTTGCACCAACACCGGTCAAGCCACAACATACACCGCAATACGAGGACAATGTGTGGTTCGAAGACCGATGGATGGTCGCCGTGATGAGTGATTGACAACGTTGTGTGGACTAAGTCTTGGCTAAGTATTGCGGGTGCGAGGTTGCGGCTTGACTAGTGTTGGTGCGGGTGAAGGACAAGCGCGAAAGGTCATCGCCGGTGAGGCCTCCGGGTGTGGAGAAGACAAGTAGGCTTCGTTCGAGGGACCGGTGGCCGGCGGGGTCAAGTGCGGACCGCATGGTGGCATAAATAGCAAGATGAAGTCATGGACGGTTTCTTGGTTGATCGAGAAAGCTGTTAACACCAAAAATTGGTACGGGAAAGAGGCGGTTGTGGGCCGAGTTTGGTAACAAAATACCGTTCGGCGGGAAAAATCTCATCGGAAGATTCGGTAAAGATGCTCGTGGTCGGCAATACGTCTTCGTTCGGCAAAAGGACCGTTTGCGCCGAGTTTTTGGTAATGTGTGATGACGTGGCCCGGATAAAAGGAAAGGACGAATGGATGATAGGGGCGAGATGGACATTCGCGCCGGGGCATTAATTTAGGTATTAAATATTGATCTCGTAGTCAATCGGGAGTCGTGTTAGGACGGGGGTATAAATATGAACCCTTGATGTATGTAATGGGTATCGAACAATTTCACAACAAACCGGCTATACGCCAAACTCTCGAGTCCTTTAGTCGTGTCGTCGAGTTCTTCGAGGGGAATCATCGATCCGTCAACCTCCGTAAGTACCGGCAACCTTGTATCATGTCTAGTATCATGCGGTGAATTTAGATCGTGATGCAAGTAGTCTTGTCACCATGCTTAGTATCATGTGGTGAATTTAAGCTTGGTTCAAGAAGGTTTCTTGTTAGATCATGAGTCATGCGGTAGGCTAAGATCTAGCTTGAAGTTAGTTATCGGCTCTATTAGATTTTGGCAAGATCTAATAGATTCATTAAGTTACCTCGTGTTGTTTTGAATTTTGCTTTATGTTTAATTAATGTAACACTCTTTTGCCCAATTTAGATTGATTTGAATCGGCTTTACCTTGTTTTGCGATCCTTATGTTGCATGTTCAAGTTTCAAACCCGATGTGGTGCATGGATCATGTCTTGTTCAATAGCCGAACCCGAAGCAATCTAGATTGTCACGTGTTGTGGGTTCAAGTTTGCCAATCTTGTTTAGATCTTGATAGAACTAGGTATCACGCGGTAGATGCATGTTTTTCGGTTGTCTTAGAGCCAATCATCCGGTGGATTAGATTTCGATTCAATCGATAGGTTTATCATCGTTGACAATGTTTGTTCCTTCTCCACGGAACCCGATTCGGTTTGTACGGCCGTATTCGGCAATTCCTTCACGAGTGGACGTGCCCATGAGTTTCTCTTTAAATAACGTATGCTTTTTGCTTTCCACGTTAAGATTGTATCATGCGGTGGATTAATCTTTTCTTGGATAGTGGTGTGATTTCAAACAAGTTGTATCATGCGGTGGATTAACTTTGCTTGATATCATGCTTGACGGGTTTTAAGGTGTCTAGACATGCGGTAGACTAGCGCTTTGGGCCTATGCATGCTTGTTTATTGGAGATTCATGATCATGCTTTCACGTTTATTTATTTACCATGTTTTTGATAATCGGTTATGGCTATATGTTGCAATGTTACTCACTCAAAGACTGATTTTTCATCATGCTTACGTCATGCATTCGACTATATCTTATTTCCATATTTTAAAGCTCCCGAATGATATTTAATCTTGACGAGATAGCTTTTTCGTAGCTATATGTCTTCTTACATGGCTCTCAAGCCGTAAATATGGAAGCTGTACGGCACCACCGGCAAGTTCCAAGTTTTTATCTTGTTCACACCAAAATTTGGTATAGGAAGGAGTCGATTTGTGGGTCCAAATCGGTGAGAAAATCCGTCCGGAAGAAGGAAGGTTTCTTCGAAGGATTCGGCAAAGGAGCTTGCGGTCGGCAATTTGCTTCCGTTCGGCAAGGAAACCGTTTGCGCCGATTTTGCGGGATTGCGTGATGATGTGGCCCGAGCGGAAGGGACCAATGGATGGATAAGCGATCACACTTAGAGATAAATTAGGTATCAAATATTGTGCTCGTAGTCCATTCGAAGTCATCTTTGTGACGGGGTATAAATATAGACCCTGGATGTATGTAATGGCATTAGAAACATTCTCAATACAAACCGGCTTTACGCCAAACCCTTGAGTCCTTTGTCGTGTCGTCGAGTTCTTTGAGAGGGTCCATCGATCCGTCGACCTCCGTGAGTACCGGCAACCTTGTATCATGTCTAGTATCATGCGGTGGATTTAGATTTGATGCAAGTAGTCTTGTTACCATGCTTAGTATCATGCGGTAGATTCAAGCTTGGTTCAAGAGGGTTTCTTGTTAGATCATGAGCCGTGCGGTAGGCTAAGATCTAGCTTGGAGCTAGTTATCGGCTCTATTGAATTTTGGTAAGATTCAATAGATTCATTAAGTTACCCCGTGTTGCTTTGAGTTTTGCTTTATGTTTAAATTCATGTAACACTTCTTTGCCCAATCTAGATTGGTTTGAATCGGCTTTGTCTCTTTTGATGATCCTTATGCGATTCGAGTTCGTACCCATGGCTTAAATAGCACACGGATCACATGTTCCCTAATAGCCGAAACCGAATCGATCTAGGTTGTTACGTGTTGCGGGTTCAAGCTTGTCAAATCTTGTATAAATCTTGAAAGAACTCGGGTATCATGCGGTAGATGCAAGTTTTTGGGTTGTATTGGAGCTAATCATCGGTGGATTAGATTTCGATTCAATCGATAGATTTATCTTCTTTGGTAATGTTTGTTCCTTCTTCATGGATCCTGATTCGGTACTGTTCAACCGTATTCGGTTATGCTTTCATGAGTGAAACGTGTTTATAAGTTATGCTTAAAATATTGTATGCTTTTAGCTTTCCATATTTAGATTGTATCATGCGGTGGATAGATCTATTTATGGATGGTGGCATGATTTCACACAAGTCGTATCATGCGGTGGATAGATTTGTTTGGCATCGTGCTTGACGGTTTCTAAAGTATCTAGACATGCGGTAGACTAATGCTTTGGACCTATGCATGCTTGTTTATTACATATTTATGATCATGCTTTACTTCATTTATTATTTATTGATATTTATCCACGAGGATCGATCATGGTTTCGCGCACGTGCAATTTTTGTCTAAATAGAGATCGATCTATCGTCATGCTTACATCATCCATTCGGCTATGTTATGTTTTGCACTTTAAAGCTCCCGAATGGTTTCTAGTTTTCTTTGCGAGATAGCTTCTTATAGCTATATGTCATCTCACTTGGCTTCATAGCCGTAAATATGGAACTGTCTCTGGTACTACCGGCAAGTTCCAAGCTTTGGAATTTAACTACTTTGTCTTTTGTTGATTTTCGGGGAAAATTGGCGGCACGTCTTGGAATCTTCTCGCGTGTTAAGCTAGCTTGTTCGGCTTGTTGTGTGCTTGACGTAAGGTGCAGATTTTACGTCAACACACTTTTTGGCACGCCTGGTGGGACCAACGCCGAAATCAAGATGCCGACATCGGTGACATTACGGATGTCGCCATCGAGGACCTCTCCCGGAATAGCCGCAACGGTCGAAGGATGCTACGGATCAATTTCAGCAAAAATGCTTGATGTCATTCAAAAAGAACGAAGTGGTGTTCCGTACCTCAAGAACGAAATGCCCGGGGTTCTCTCGTCGGGAGAATGCGACGCCACAACTGCGGGGAGAAGGAAGAATGCATGCAAGCGTTTCGGGATCTTGCGGAAGATGTGCCTGAGTAGGCATCACGGGGCCTTCCTTGGTGTCTTCAAGCGAGATGATGGTGGGCGTCTTTGGCCGGGCATGGAGCGAGGTGTTCGGTCGAGTATCCCCTCAAGGATACGGTATGGAAGTTGGAGAGTCCGGCTCTTCCCAACCGGGGAACTCGGCCACCACTACAAAGCTAGCCGGTCCAGCCTCCCCCGCGAGCGTTGGGAGCCGGCCCGTTCGGCCCCCTCCGCAAGGCGGCCGGAGGTCATCCGGTTCAACCTCCTTTGCGGGCTGCGGGGAGGACGGCCGATCCGGCCACCTCCGCAAGGCGATGCACGGGACAACCGATTCAACGGCCCGAACACGTATCGGCCCACCTATGGGGAGATGGCGTTCGGTTCGTCGAGAGTTCCGCTCGCTTCCACCTACAAGATCGCCCCGGCTAGCAACAGATTGCGAGAAGAACTTGTATGGTGGGGGTTACCACGAAGTTATGGACTATGGTGCCATTGACGGTCTCCCGAATCCGGGGTACGGCGCAAGCTGCGGACGTGCAAGAGGACGACATCCTGGTTCGAGAAGATGGCCGATATGATGCGAGAATCAATTCGGCCTCAAACCTAAAATGCGGGGACCGGCCTACACGCCTCCCTTCCCGGAGTGGTATTACGAGTGATCCCGCCGCCTAGGGTGAAGCCCCCCACGGAGTTTACTAAGTTTTACGGGCGGGATGACATGAGCACGGTAGAGCACATTGCTCGTTATCCGATGCATCTTGGGGAGGCCTCATCGATGAGGCATTCGGGGTTAGGTATTCCCCATGTCATTAACGGGATCCGCGTTCCGGTGGTTTACTTCGTTGCCTCCCCGGTCGGTTGGCACGTGGAGGGAAGCGGAGCAAAAATTCCACGCCCATTACTTTCGGTGGTACCACGGAAAAGAAGCTCATCAATCTCACCACTTTGAAGCAAAGGCACGGTGAGACGCCTTTAGAGTTCCTCGGGAGGTTCGGGGACATGAAAGGCATGTGTTTTTCGTTGAATGCGCCGGACGATCGGTCGGCCGATATGGTCGTCGCAGGGATGCTGCCAGCCGTGCGAGAGAAGTTGTTCGGTATGGAGTTTGAAAATCTGGGCCAGTTGTCTCAAAAGCTGTCATTAATGAGCAACCAGGCCTATGGGTTTAAGAAGGATACCAGGTTCAACAAGCAGCACAATATAGCTGATATCTACAATCAGTTCCTGGAAAAGGCCGACCAGATGGAGGATTCCAACGACGATTAGGAGATAGCTGCCGCTGAGATCATGTGGGGCAAGGAGCCCTTGACCATGAACCAGCGTCCAAGGGCACATACGACTTTTACGTCACCAAAGCCGATAAGCTGTTTGAGTTCTTGGTGAAAGAAGGCCGAATCAAGCTGCTGAGGGGCATTCCATGCTTCGGCCGATTGGGTTAAAGAAAAACGTTATTGTGGCTTCCATGACAGGAATTCTCACTCTATCAACGATTGCGGGGTCTTCGGGATGAGGATCCGAAGGCTATCCGGGAGGGGCACCTCAAATTTGACAAGGCAAGATGAAGCCTGGATGGCCATCCTTTTCCCGAGAATATGATAAGCTTTTCTCGTTAACATGGTGACGGTTGAAGAAAAGGGAAAGGTTAAGGTCTTGACGTCGGATAGAGCAAGACGAGGATGGAGCGGTGGATCCCGGCGCGACAAGTTACACCGGAACGGGTCCACGGGGAAGCCCCTCGTATCCTTAAAAGCCATGTCGAGGTTGGGGAGTCATCCGGGGCCAAACCCGGGGTCACTACGCGCATCCTCCTCAACAAGTGGCGGCGTCGGTTAGAGAAAGAACGCTACCGGGAAGCGGAGGTACGAGGAAGAGAGACGCGGGTCCGAGGAAGAAGCATGCGGGGGAGAAGCCGGAGCAAGACACGTGCGAACAAGAGCGTGCACATTGGGGGTGCGCGTTCTTCGAGCACCTCTTTGGAATGAAGGCACGAAGCTTCCTACATTGAGAAACCGCCCCGAGTGCGGTGATAGATACTTTGAGTACATGCGGGGAGAGCGCAATCGCCGATCCGTCCATGAAAGAATTGGAAGGATACATCCTAGTGAGGATCGGCGTCATAAAATAATCGAGATCATTGATCACCCCCCGGGAAGAGGAAAGCTGATGCGAGATGGGGGGGTCGGGAAGAAGACAAAGACGAATACGTCCGGCAAGAGGGACAGTGGTGCCCGCCTGGATTGAGAAAGAGCCGAGAAAAGAAGGGTTCAACGCTTGAGGAACCGTGAATTGAGGGCGGGCGGGGATCCAAAAGAAACAAGTGTGGCGCCCAAAGGACAAGCACGAAGGATCGGGTCGTTCGGCTTTGGCATGCGTGGTATACTTCTTGCCGAATGAGTTTATGGCTCCCTACTAATCGGGTTGTGCGGGGAGGAGACGTCCTGGAAATTAACGATGATGATCGGCTTGGGGGGTTGATGGCGCGGCTTGTGTTGGCCAAACGGGCCACCTTTGACAAACCGGCCAAAAATCGACACATGAGGCCGTTGTACCCGAAGGGATACATCAATGGCAAGCCATTGACTAAGATGTTCGTCGATGGTGGGGGCTGCGGTCAACATGATGCCATACACCACCTTTAGGAAGCTTGGCATGGGCCCTGGAGATTTGACACCGACAAGCATAATTCCGAACGATTTTGCCGGAAATCCTTCGATACCAAGGGATGCGTCCATGTGGATTTGATGATTGGGTCCAAGACATTGCTCACAACCTTCTTTGTCATCGAAGGTAAAGGAGCCTACGGCCCTCTGCTTGGGCGGGGACCGGATTCACGCCAATTGCTCGCATCCCATCTACCATGCATCGGCGGCTCATTCAATGGGTAGATGACGATATTGAGGTGGTCCAAGCGAGATGACTCCGTGAGCGTCGCAAATGTGGAACCGACTTTCGGGAATATCGGGGTATTGATTGTTTCTCGGGGAAAAGGCGGGGAGAAGATCCTGTTGAGCTGTCGGCGGTGATCAACAGCCGATTCAAGCAGTCGGCTCTTATAGCAATTTTTAATGGAAAATCCCGTTGATGGAACTGATGGCAAGTTGGGGCGAGGATTCATGTCGGCCGACAAATTGGAGGAAGTTGACATTGGAAACGGTGATAAGCCGAGGCCGACGTTTATCGGTGCAAACTTGGAGTCGGATTTCGTGGAGGAATTGATTAAGTCGCTAAAGGAATATAAGGATTGCTTCGCTTGGAGATTATTCGGAGATGCCCGATTTGGATCGTTCCATCGTCGAGCATCGGTTGCCAATCAAATCTGGTTTTAAACCATATAAGCAACCTCCTCGGAAAATCTACAAAGACGGAGTATTGGCCGATGTGAAGAAAGAATTTGAAAGATTACTTGATGCAAACTTCATTCGGCCATGCAGATACGCGGAGTGGATCTCTAATATTGTCCCTGTCTACAAGAAGAATGGAAAGATGAGGGTTTGCATAGATTTCAGGGATTTGAACAAAGCTACTCCTATGGATGGTTACCCCATGCTCGTCGCCGATTTGTTGGTTGATGCCGCCGCTGGGCACAAGGTCATCAGTTTCATGGATGGTAATGCAGGGTACAACCAGATTTTTATGGCAATAGAAGATATATCAAAGACGGCCTTCAGATGTCCTGGTCATATAGGCCTATTTGAATGGATAGTCATGACATTTGGGTTGAAAAATGCCGGTGCGACTTATCGGCGGGCCATGAACTACATCTTTCACGAGTTGATCGGCAAAATTGTTGAAATTTACATTGATGATGTCGTAATCAAGTCTTTGGATCAGGATACACACTTGGAGGATGTGAAGAGAACTTTGGAATGCACCCGAAAGCATGGTTTAAAGATGAATCCAAACAAATGCAATTCGGAGTATCGGTGGAGAGTTCTTGGGGTTCCTGGTACATGAAGGGGGGATTGAAGTTGGCAAGAAAAGCATGAAAGCTATTGATGAAGTCGTCCCTCCAACCAATCTTAAGGAGTTGCAATCACTTTGCTCGGCAAAATCAATTTTGTGAGGAGGTTCATTTCAAGTATGTCGCAAAAGGTTTTGCCTTTTTCTCCATTCTTTGAAGCTTAAGAAGGATCGAAGTTCATGTGGGGTGACGAACAACAAAAGGCTTTTGATGAGATCAAGCAATATATGAAGGAACCACCGATCTTGGTCCCTCACGATTGGATAAGCCTTTCAAGTTGTACGTGGCGGCCGATACCCAAACCATTAGATCGGCCCTTATTCAAGAATTCCAAGGAAAGGAGCGGGTAGTAGCGTACCTTAGCCGAAAATTACTTGATCCTGAGACCAGGTATTCGGCTACGGAGAAGCCGTGCCTATGTGTGTACTACTCGTGTACAAAATTTCGGCACTACTTGTTGAATGCCGAATGCATTGTATACTCCAAGTGTGATGTAATAAAACATATGTTATCTATGCCAATTTTGAATGGCGAGGATTGGCAAGTGGATCTTAGCCTTATCGAGTTTGAATTGAAGTTCGAATCGGCAAAAGCTATAAAATGGTCGGATCATTGCCGATTTTATAACCGATCAATAACCACTTGAGGGCTTTCAACATGGCCTTTGACTTGAGCACGTCCATACTTGAGCCAATGACTTAGGATCTTTCCATATAGCATAGGAATGCACACTTGGATCCATGAGTCACTGCATATTGCCAATCTTAACATGTTGATGACTTGCATTGCTTCCCTCGATTAAGGTTTGGATATGATACTTGGAGACCCCACGGATGCTAGAACTTCACCTTAGCAAAACACTAATGGCGGCTTAGCTACGGCCCCAAAAGATTAATTAGTCCCTCACCCTAGACATCTCGGTTGACCTCTTCATCACTTATCCAATCCAATTTGAGTTCCACTTTGCTTCATACACAATTAACCTTCATTTGAAAACCCGCTTCAAATGCTTGATCTTGATTGACAACGAATGTGCAAGCTTCCAAATTAGAACCATAATGTGTACACTCATCCTTATGTTCTCTCGACCGTTGCCGCCCGATTGGGTGTCTTTGGCCGACAAAGCAACGGGAGTGCGTGCTATTTGGTCTAAGGTGATCGGGACGGGGTTGCAAGCCGACTTAGATCATTTTGCTCCATTTAGCCAACACAAACACACACCATTCAATTCATGCATCACAATCTAGCAATAGAGTCACTTAATTATTACAACAAGGTTCAAACACACGGTAGCACTCACACAAATGTTCTCAAGTCCACTAAGATAAAGTTCTAAACTTATTACATGGCTGCTCTCAATAGCCAACGAGCACCGGTCGGACCAAGTGCAACACGGACAACACAGATTTAAAGTCTTTAATTCGAATCTTCTCCCCCTTTGTCATCAAGTATCCAAGAAGGGCCTGGAGAAGAAGCAGTTGTCGATCACTGTCCCTGAGATCCGTCTCCCTGGTGAGAGCTCTCTCCTATTTGAGAGTTGTCAAAGATCCAGTGCAAAGGAGAGTTTAGATAAATAGAATCTGAGATAGTGATTTGAGATGGGTTAGCTATAGGAGCATTGTTTTTACCATAGTAGCATGGATTGTAGACAAAGATCTCGGCAAAGAAGTGAGCGCCCCAATCTTGTCCTTGCTCGGGAGGTGGAGGAGGTGGAGGTGCTTGCTCTTTGTCCATGTAGTGAGATGAACCTGCTACATCTAGAGGAGGAGGTGCAAATGGTGGAGGTGGAGGAGGAGGCGATGATGAAGACCCTTGCCCTTGCTCGGACTCAAAGAACATGGGCCCATATTGGTTAAGCATGTCGGAGTTGGCCCATCCTCTCATCCTATCCTCAAAGGAGGGTATTTCAACTCTGTAGAGACTCGGGAGATGGTGAAGAGCGAGGCGGTTGAAACCCTTGAGCATTTTGCATTAACTTCATCATGTCCCTCATTTGCTCGTTTGCCCTCTTAGACCTTTGTTTCTCCACTTGAATGTCATGCCGACTCTTACACATGCCAAATATGAAGTTGAGGAATTTTCTCAATGGAGAAGTGGACCTACGAGGCCTGTCGTGTTCCCAGCCTCCCCACCGGTCAGACCGGTGCTCAGCACCGGTCGGACCGGTGGACGGCTGCGTCCACGTGCGTTGTGGCGGCGGTGTAGAGCCTTCCTCAAATATTTCTTCTTCACGACCGGGGGCTTGTTCGGCTCTAGGAGATGGAATCCTTGGATTCTTGCTAGGATTGAGCTTCAAAGGCTTATGTGTCACATTTTTCGGAAACTCTGTCTTCGCAACCTTTTCAATCATATACATGATATAGGGACTATAACTCGCAAATCTTTTTAGGGGTCCTCGGATAGATGCTTAATTTCTTGCCAAATGAAATCCCCAACACTAAACTCCGAGCTCCGGCCTCAAAGCTACCATCATATTTTTCTCGAAACTTTGTGATCTCGGAGGGGTTTCCATCTCTAGGTGTGATAGCCACCCTAAGGAGCCTATTGAGTGCAGCATAGTAGGTGTAGAGATTCTTCACCCTCCCATAGTTTGCAAGCTCACCTCTCGAGTACATAAGGTGCAAGGCATTCTTGTCGAGCTCCCCTCATCATGGAGCTACCTTAAGTCCTTGTCTCCCGCCATGATCCCAAAGCACCTCAAGAACCTAGGGAAGGTGATGGAATACCTCGACCATTGGTCATCCAAGTCATAGCCCTCTCGGTACCAATGTGTCCAAAGTGCACTTGTGGCCTAAAAGCGAGCTATTATCTCCTTGTTCCAATCCTGTCGGAACCCCATAAGCATCTTGACCCCGTGATCGTCACAATTTGTTTATGACTTCATTAAAAGCCATGTGCTCCCAATCCACATATTGTGCCTTATTAGTGATTTTGGGCTTTTTAATGATCACCGTATCATAGTGATCCTGCTGAAACTTAGCCCATTACCTCGAATCGATGCGGTCCTAGCCTCCTCATAAGGGTTCTTATCCCTCAACTTCTCTACGACCTTGGTCATGGCTGCCCCATGATACTTTACCGGCATGTCGGGATAGATATAGGTGGGTGGCATGATCTTCAATCTAGCCTGGTCATCATCATCCTCATCCATGGCATCCACATCCTCTTCTTCATCCTCATCCTCCTCATCCTCATCCTCAACCTCGTCGGAGTTATCATCATCGGACTCGGCCTCCCGGTACCTCCTCGGCTCAAACCGACCCCGAAAGGTCTCATCCTCAACATTGTCATCACTTCTAGTACCAGTGTCGCCTCCAAGGTCGGGGGCCTCTCGCACTCACTTGATCCGAACGGCGTCTCACCCTTTTGCCGCCGACATTGACGGTGCTCCCCCCTTCCCTAAAGTCAACGGGGGACGGTCCCTCTACGAGAATGCACCTCTTCTCCTCTATTCTTAGCACCCTCTTTTTCCCTAACCATAGCTGACATCCCGAGTCACAAAAAGGATGAAAATAGAGTATAAGACTCTAGGAAAAAGATAGAATTGATATAAAAAAGATTCTTGAAAGTTCGAACAATTGGTCCGCTGCGGGCCACACCGGTCGACCGGTGCCACCGAGAACAAAGCCAATTGCTCCCACATTCAATGCGTGCAGCCTTTGAATCTAAGATTTGCTCTAGAAAAATACGAGACAACCTAATATAGATATGTGTTGAAAAACATGAAGAAAACAAAATTTGGGACCGGACAAGTGCCACCGGCCGACCGGTGACGGCCACCGGCCGACCGGTGAAGGCCGTCCGACCCCAAATCTTGGGTTCTCACAATGTGTCCAACGAAACCTTATGGATCTATAGGTATGTCTTCTAGGGGTTTACGGGAGATGATATACCAAAGGAAATTCAAATCTTTGCACATAGTAAAGAGATCGGGCAAAACGATGATTTGAATACCTTTGGAGAGAACTTGAGAGGAATCCAAAGAACTCGAAGGGGGTAGTGAAGAGGGGCCTTGGGAGATCCATTTGCTTCCAATCTTGAGGTATTTCCTTGGTTGAATCTTCAAATCTCCATGGGTTTTGAGAGAGGTGAAAGAAGGGAGAGGAGATGGTCTTCACGGTTTGGATGGGGTGAATTTTGGTGAATAATGGAGGAAAGAGAAAGATGAGGGGTAAAAAAGTAGATTTTTTACCGTTGGCCCACAAGTTGAAGTCGGGCTCCACCGGTCGGACCGGTGACGGCCACCGGTCGACCGGTGATGGCCCTTGATCGGGCCGGTGAGCCCTTAACGGTTTTTCCGAGCCGTGCTCGGTAGTTGAAGGACCGATACAGCGAACCAGAGAGGGGGGGGGAGTGAATGGGAGCCGATAAAAATTCTTCTCGAAGGAGATGGAAACTCCTACAAGATGAACACGGCTTCCAACACACGTCTCCGACTCACTACCCAAGTTGGCCAAGCCCACGTAGCCACTGGAGTGCCACCGGACCTAGGAACCAACACACACAACCTTCGACCCGAGAACGCGGCGGAACACCAAACCTCGAGTCCACGAGACCCACACCGGTCGGACCGGGTGAGCACCACCGGTCGAGCCGGTCCCTCGCCGGTGAAACCGAGCAACTTTCACCAAGTGGCTTTACACCGGTCGGACCGGTGAGACACACCGGTGAGACCGATCACGACCGAAAGCCCCCAAGGCACCAAACAAGGCCAACCGACCACCAAGCCGACCCAAACTCGAAACAAGCGGCTACACGGGACAACAACGAACACACCAAGACGTTCACCCGAGCAAAATCCCACAAGGGCTCGCACCGGTCAAACCGGTCAAGTGCACCGGTCGGACCGGTGTAGCCCGGGCGGCTCGGGATGAACAAAGCACCCGCGGGTCAACACCCCCAAATCCAAATCTTGATCTCCCGAATCGCTCCACGAACTTGAACAAGACTTTAGGGATATTAGGAACACCTCATGAGGAGTCCATAGCCATGTTTAATCCCACCAAATCTCGTCCAAAAAGGGGGAATCGAAGAAATCCCACCAAGAGCACTTCCAACCCTAGAACTCAAGAAACCCCAAAATTGAGCACCTTTACTCACGGATTTGGGAGGGGAATCACGGCCCAAAGAACCACGAAGGGTTCCCACAAATTTCCCCCGTCAAATCCCCAAGAGAAAGGTCCCGAAAACAACCCAAAGAAATCACCAAGAGAGGGCTCCGAAAATCACCACTAAGAACAACGGGGAAAACACATCCAAACCTTGAGGAACCACGCCGAATCATCTACACATGAAACAAAGGTTCGTACAAGGTCTAGCAAGCCGCCCGATCATCCATCCCTCTCAACAAGATCTCTCCGTGAAGCTCTCTTGCTAGTCCTAAAGAAAACCTAAGGAAAATAGGTGGAAAATAAGAAAACTAATGAGCTAGGGTTCCAAGAGTTGGCTGCCATCCTCTCACCTCTTGGGTTATATGGAGGCAACCGAAAGTCTAAAATACCCTTCTCTAACAACTAGGGATACAAGCCCCTCAAGGGCGGATTTGGAAGTCTTCATGTCTTCACCATCGGACGGATGCCCGGCGACCGCACCCTGCGTAGCCTCGACGCAAACCATGCGATCCCGACGCGTGTCCTCCGCTTCGAAGTCTCCGGACTGCGTCGTCGCACACCGGTCAGACCGGTACCCACCGGTCAGACCGGTCAGACCCACCGGTCGACCGGTGCAGCGGCTCGCAGAGCACCGTCTTCGGTTCTTCGGTCTTGGCTTTGTGGATCAACCAAGGAACCCAGTGGTTTTCTGGTGAACCACCGGAAACCCCGCGAACTCGGTGTAGCCTCCGCCAATCTCCACTCATGACTCGGCTCCCACGTAGTCCCGGCTCAACCTTGGTTTTGAGGCTCAACCAAGAAACCGTCCACGACTTCATCTTCTTTGTTCATGCCACCATGCGGCCCGCACTTGACCCCGCCGGCCACCGGTCCCTCGAACGAAGCCTACTTGTCTTCTCCACACCGGAGGCCTCACCGCGACGACCTTTCGCGCTTGTTCTTCACCCGCACCAACACCGGTCAAGCCGCAACCTGCACCTGCAATACTTAGCCAAGAATTAGTCCACACAACGCTGTCAATCACTCATCACACAAGGAAGCGACCATCCACCGGTCCTCGAACCACACATGGTCCTCAATCTCCCCCTTGATGAGTGCATTGACAACACCCACACGAAAGAAACTAGAGAGAAAAGAAAAAGAAAAGAAACAAACAAAAAGAAACTCCAACAAGCGATCGAAAGCCAACCAAAGGCAAAGAGCAAGATCACTTGAAGAAGACAAGTCTCGGAGCCCTTAGGCAAGGGCAACGGCTCGACACATCCGAGACAAAACAAAGCTCAAGCAAAGAGCGCAAACCACCGAATCAAAGCTCGAACAACCACAAGGAGCTCCCCCCGCACACATGCAAGCTCCCCCGAACCAATGCACCTCCCCCCGGACGAATGCATGCAAGACACCACTTGAAACGGGGCAGGCACCGCAACAGAACAGCCCCGACCGGTCGACCGGTCAACACCACCGATCGACCGGTGTGCAACATGTGTACGAACCAAGCACTCACACCGGTCGGACCGGTGACCACGACCGGTCGACCGGTACACAACGGAGCCCGTAAATGGCTCGAAACCACCGAAAACTTTCTAAACACGTCCAGCAAGCCATTTCAAGCTCAAACTTCTCCCCCTTGTTGGCAATGCATGAATCAAGCCAAAAATGCAAAACTTTCAACCTAGAGCTTCTCAAATAGACAAAATTCAACAAAGAATGCTACACAAGTCCAAATGAGCAAGTTAGATACTCTACGGCTTCGTATCGATCTCAACTACATGATCACCAAGTTTCACAACCATTGGACGAAGCTAAGATAGATTGTGGCAATTTTGCGAAAAACTTGCCTCTCATGAGCAAAGTCCTAAACATGATCAAAGCATATCAAAATGGCAAACCACACAAACTTCATGCTAGGACAGCCATTCTAATCATAAGACCATCACAAACACCCACAAGCACCTCATGTCATGTCAAAGCCACCGAGCCATGTGCCTACTTCTATTTATGAGACTTCTCATTGGTAGGCATCATGCAACGGTTTAACACCCAAAGCAAATTAAATTCAAGCACATATGACATGGGAGCAAATTTTCCAAGCATTTTTCATTTCATTTTCAAATTTGTAAGTGGTACATGAAATGTCTTTGCGACAAAAAAGAACTTATGCCCCTCCACAAGATAAAACAAGAGGGCTAAACATTCATGATGGTAAATGAGCCTTTGGCCCCATATGATCAATAATCTAGCTATCCAACCACAAATTAAGCATAGCAAAGCCACAAAAACATGTCAAGAGCATGTAAAGGCATTTACACATGAGAGAGCATACATGTGACATTTTTCAAAAGCATAGCTATCAACCATGGATTATTCATCAAGATCATCAAGAGCTAAGCCAAACTAACCATAGCATACCAAACAAGCTCAAAAAGACATATATCTCATTCCATGGTGAACAATGTATATGAGAGAAGCTTTTCCTAACCAATGCATATGATACAAAAAGCATGCAATCTAAGATACAAGGATGCCTATACATCATGTTACATATGCCATGCCAAATGCAAGAAATGCACAAAGGAAAGCTATACATATGATACCACCGGCTCCTCGAGGGGAGGCAAAACGGGCTCGACACCACCGGCAAAAGAGAGCTCCCACACACCCAACTCAAGAAATCAAACACACACCAAGTTCCCCCCGCAAACGAGTGAAAGTTGCTTGATCAAGGGGTTTGGTGAAGATATCGGCTAGTTGGTCATGTGTGGGTACATGGATCAAAGCTATCTTTCCTTTCTCTACGTTGTCTCTCAGAAAATGGTACCTCACTTCTATGTGCTTGGTTTTGGAATGGAGCACTGGGTTCTTTGCAACACTTATGGCACTGGTGCTATCACATTGAAGTGGGACATGGGTATACTCCTCACCAAAGTGACTCATTGTGTAGGTGATCCAAAGGAGCCGAGAGCAACAACTAGCGGCGGCAACATACTCGGCCTCGGTCGTGGATTGAGCAACACTCGAGCGCTTGCGGGAAGACCAAGACACCAAAGAGGAACCCAAAAGCCGGAAAGTCCCGAAGTGGACTTCCTATCCAACCGACACCCCAGCAAAATCCGCGTCCGAAAAGCCATGAAGCGCCAAAGAAGAGGACGCGGAGTACCAAAGGCCGAAGTCGGGAGTGTGACGCAAGTACCTGAAAATTCGCTTCACCGCTTGCCGATGCGAAGTCCTCGGAGACGCTTGAAAACGAGTGCACAGACACACCGAGAACTGTATGTCCGGCCTCGTCGCCGTCAAGTAGAGGAGTGACCCGATCATGCTTCGGTACTCCTTCTGGTCCACGTGTTCACCTTCCTCGTCCGCATCAAGAGTTGTAGTCGTACTCATCGGCGTCGTCATAGCCTTCGAGACCTCCATCTTGAACTTCCGCACGGTGTCCTTGGTGTACTTAGCCCGGTGCACAAATGTTCCTTCCTTCGATTGCTTGATCCGTAGCCCAAGGAAGAAGCGCAACTCGCCCATCATGCTCATCTCAAACTCCCCGCTCATATCATTTGCAAACCTTGCAACAAGAGAGTTAGACGAGCCACCAAAGACAATATCATCCACGTACACACCGCACAATCGGGATATCTCCGCCCCGCCTCGGCAAAAACATAGTCCGATCGACCTTCCCCATCTCAAAGCCTCTCTCAAACAAGACCCCCCTCAACCTCGCCATACCAAGCTCTAGGCGCCGCTTCAACCCATACAACGCCTTCCTCAACTTGTACACCGGTGGGGGAACTTCTCACTCTCAAACCCCGGAGGCTGCCTCACATACACTTCTTCCTCCAACACACCATTCAGAAAAGCACTCTTCACATCCATTTGGTGCAACTTGAACCCTTTAGCCACGAGAAAAGGGTAGAAGAATCCTAATCGCCTCCAAACGAGCTACGGGAGCAAAGGTCTCCTCGTAGTCGATCCCTCTTTCGATCGAACCCTTGAGCAACAAGTCTCGACTTGTTCCTCACAACCTCACCCTTCTCTCCCTCTTTATTTTTCCACACCCACTTTGTACCAATCGGCTTACACCCTGGGGGAGGGTCAACCAACTCCCACACCTGATTCCTCTCAAAGTTCTCCAACTCCTCATGCATCGAGTTAACCCAATTGTGATCAGATAGTGCGTGTCCAATGTCTTTGGGCTCAAAAGAAGCAACAAATGCAGCATGAGCGAAATGGGAATTGTTTCGAACCCTCGACCGTGTAGTGCGTTCATTCATGTCGCCGATGATCCTCGAAAGCCGGGTGATCCACTTGAACTCGCCGGGGAGGTTCTCGCCTCGATGCTACCTCCCCCTCAACATCGGCTTCTCCTCGTTCTTGATTTGTCGTCGTAGGTGTAGCAGAGGGTCCATCCATCATCGTAGTCGAAGTAGTGGGTACATGTTCAGGCGGGGGCACCGCACCGCCATCTTCATCATCACCATGTTCATGCTCCTCCTCCTGAAAAATCTCCTCGCCAAGCTCATCATCACCTGCACACTCAAAGACAAGCTGACTACGTGGCTCTGTCTCGTCGAAGGTTACCTCGCAAGTCTCCACGATTTGGTTAGTTTCAAGATTGAGCACACGATATGCTCTAGAATGAGATGCATAACCAAAGAAAATATCATCGACAGACCTAGCCTCAAACTTATCCAACTTCCTGCCTTTCTTCAGAATGAAACACTTGCAACCAAAGACATGGAAGTGACTCACCTTGGGTGTGCGACCATGCATCAACTCATAGCATGTCTTCTTCTTGTGCACTGCGAGGTATATCCTGTTCGACACATAGCACGCGGTATTCACCGCCTCGGCCCCAATACCTCCTCGGAGTCCTATGCTCATCAAGCATCGTCCGAGCCATCTCGCACAAGGTCCTATTCTTCTTTTCCACAACACCATTCCGGGGAGGCGTATACGGACTCAAAAGCGGGTGCTCAAGACCCAAGTCATGGCAAAAGGTTTCAAAACGAGCGTTCCCGAATTCCGAGCCATTATCACTTGCGGATAGCTCGTATGGCATCTCCGTGCCTCTCGTTCCTCAACCTCAAGACCGGATCTTGAACAAAACCAAACGTCTCCCCCTTATCCTCAAGAAAGAACACCCAAGCATACCGAGAATAGTCGTCCACCACAACAAGGACATACCACTTCCCACCCGCGGATCGCACACGAGCTGGGCCAACAAGGTCCATATGGAGCGGCTCGCATGGACGCTCAGTCATCACATCGGTGAGAGGCGGGTGAGAAGAGGCCACCATCTTGGCATGCCTACACGGAGCACAAACCAACTCTTTCTCAAGCCTCAACCGTGGCAATCCTCGGACCAAATTGAGTTTACTCAAGCATGACAAAAGGTCAAAGCTCAAGTGACCCAACTTCCTATGCCACTTCCACAACTCACTCGAAGAACCGGCCAAGAAACAACGCTCCACACCCGAAGACCGAGAAAAATCAGCACGAAACACCGAACCTCGGGAACGACCATACAAACAAGGTCCCCTCGAGAGTCCACAATCCGAGAACCACCGGCCGAAACAACACCTCAAAGCCCTCATCCAACAACTGGGACACAGAAAGCAAATTGTACCCCAGCGATTGAACAAGAGCAACACGCCTCAGAGTGATCTTGTCACTCACTTTGATCTCACCTTCTGAAAGCACACGCCCACGCCCATTGTCCCCAAAGGTGATGTACCTCTTCGTCACCACCGGGACGAGACTTGAGAACCACCCCCTGTCTCCGGTCATATGCCTCGAGCAACCGGAGTCAATCAACCAAATGTTCTTCAAGTCTCC
The DNA here is from genome assembly GCA_947561735.1 of Cenchrus americanus. NCBI lineage: Eukaryota > Viridiplantae > Streptophyta > Magnoliopsida > Poales > Poaceae > Cenchrus > Cenchrus americanus. The sequence continues at coordinate 81,971,828 of OX387239.1, read as the reverse complement.
CACCTGAAATTCAAAAATGAGCACGTGAGCGAACAAACGACTCGAAAGATCGGGGTTAGTACCAAAAGATTAAAACCGATCCGAGCCATTTGCTCAAAAGTGGGGTTAGCACCAACCAAAGCATCTCTCCTACCAAAGCTACCTCCACGAACACCACCACGGTAACCACCTTGAGGGAACCACCCCTCTCTGCTGGAGGAGGACCAAATCCACGCAAGAAAGCCCGTGGAACGTCCCTCCTCTCAAACTCAAAGCTACGACTCCTCCGATCCCCGTATTGAGCACGAGGAGGAGAATGCCTAGCAACCGACCACACCGCACCCTTTCCGGCCCAACCACCGAACCATGACCACCGAAACAACCCTCGCACCGTACGAGCTCGAAACCCAAACAGGCATTTGTCCGTCCAGCGCACCGGTCCCCGACCGGTGTGACCCGGGCGCGAAGCACCACCTGCGACCTTCCGCTCTCCCCAAGCCCGAACCGTCCTCACACTCGCCTTGGCCCTAGGCATCCGCACACGAGGCTCAAGTACACCATCGGAAGGGTGGTACTTGTCCTTGTTAGCCCACTCCTTTGCCATTCTCTCCTCTCGCTTCCTCTTGAAGCAAAACTCCTCCTTATGGCCATCTCTCCCACAATGACCACAATGGAACCTCACAAGCTTAGGCTTAGGCTTGGGATGTGGTCGCTCACTTGGTTTCTCTCCACTCAAACCCTCCACCGGTTTCTCACCACTAGCCTTCTCACTCTCCTTCCCAAAGAACATTTTCCCCGAACTTGATAGGCTTTTGTAGGTCATTTGTGGGTGTAGGAAACACGGGTGGAGCCGGGGTTGTGTCTAGTCGGTTCCTAAGATGGTTAGGTTTTGGAGGGAAATCATTTTTGTGGTGGGTTTTTGGTGGCTCCGGGATATTCTCTCCACTTCCCTCACCAACCTTGTTTGCCCAAGCCCCTCACCATCTTGCCTCTTAAAGGCCTCGATCATCATCCTCAAGCGAGGCTCATGACCGGGACAACCAACCCATCAACTTCCTCAAGTCATCATTCTCATCCTTCAAACGATCAACATAATGTGCAAGCTCCAAATTTTTCAATGCATGCATTTCACGAGGTAGAGCAAGATGTAGGCATGGGTTCCTTCAATTTAGCCTCGAGCGAACTAGTGTAAGCATGCATCTCATCAATCTTAGCATGCAAAACGGGGCAAGAAGTGCAAGCACCTAGCAAAGCGAGATCTAGACTTAAGCTCGGCCACTTCAACCCTAAGCACATCTAGTTCCTCACACTTGGAGGCATGCTTCTCCTTAAACAAAGCAAGATCGGCAAGGAATATGGAGCAATCAAGCACAATCATTCTCATCCGAGACAACGGGGCTAGCCTTAAGCGAATCAATCTCAAGCTTGCTATCAAGCACCTGTGTCTCTAGCTCACCCACTCTAGTCCTAGCATCCTCGAGTGAAGCCCTAAGCTCTTTCCTCATTTTCTTGGCCTCTCTAAGCATGTCATCACGGTTATCAAGCAAAGAGCCAAGCCTCTCATTCTCCCGGCGCAAGAAGGGAAGTTCATCACGCACCTCGTCGTCGGACTCGCAGTCCGAGTCGCTCCGTGTGCTCTTCTTGCCTGCCGGAGCTCGGCGCCACGGTGCGAAGCCATCTCTCGCAAAGCGGCTCGGCCCGCTCGGGTTCTTGGACAACTTCTTGTTCTTGCGGCGATCTCCCTCGCCTTCACCGTCGCTCGAGCTCGAGGTGGAGTACGCGGAACCGGAGTCAACATCGCTCGCTCCCACCATTGCTCGGGCCTTGCCTCGGCTCTCCTTCTTCCTCTATCGTCGCTCGTCCTTGTACTTGTTCTTGTGCTTGCTCTTGTGGTCGTGCCTCGAGCGGTACTTGCCATCGTTCCTCGGCTTGTGCTTGTAGGCGTCCTTGCTCTCGGCCTTCTCGGGCGATCGGCGACGAAGTGTCCCGGCTTGCCGCACTGGAAGCAAGTCCTCGTGTTCCTCCTCATGTTCACGCGGTTCTCGTGCAGCCTCTCGAACCGCCTCGTCGGGAGCGCCCAGCTCGTCCTCTCCAAGCTCGTCGAACTCTTCATCTGCCATAGACATCAAAGAGGAGAAAGAGAACATCCTGGTGGATGGGTTAGAGTTAGCCTTTCCTTTGGAACCACCAACGAGGGCAAGACTATGGGAATCAGTCGGTCCCTCGAGCTTGGCAGTCATGCCCCTATCCACCTCAGCCGACTTGAGCTTCGAGAACAGCTCGTTCACCGTCAGAGTGTCATACTTCTCCGACTCCACAATGGCCTCGAACTTTCCGCCCCAAATCGTACGATCCAAAGAGTTTAAGAGCTTGACCGCTCTATCATGATCATCGTACGGGAGCACGTCCACATTGGCCCTCATGTTGATCACAACCACCGTGAACCTCTGAAACAAGGCATCGATGGACTCACGGGGAGATGAGTGAAGTTCTTGTACTCTCTCCGTAGGTCGCATACATCCGTGCCCGAACCCGGGCGTTCCCAACATGAGCCTCCTTCAACACCGCCCAATCCTACAAGCCAAGTGCTCGGTGTGCACCCGATCGAACTCGGCCGACACAAAGCACGAAACAAGTAGTCGACCGCCTTATTGTTGGCGTCGAAGCCGTCCCTCGATCCTAGAGCGAGGAAATCAACCGGCTGGACATAGCTCGTGTCCACCGTGACATCCCAAAGGATCCGACACTTTCCGCGGAGAAAAGCACCCATCCGCTTGCTCCACATCCGGTAGTTCTTGCCATCGAAGTGTGGAGGACCCGAACCCCGTTCTCGGTACGCCATCCTTGAATCTTAGACTGGTTAGAGTCAATAAAGATCCGAACCGGCTCTGATACCACTTGAAGGACCGATACGGCGAACCAGAGAGGGGGGGAGTGAATGGGAGCCGATAAAAATTCTTCTCGAAGGAGATGGAAACTCCTACAAGATGAACACGGCTTCCAACACACGTCTCCGACTCACTACCCAAGTTGGCCAAGCCCACGTAGCCACTGGAGTGCCACTGGACCTAGGAACCAACACACACAACCTTCGACCCGAGAACGCAGCGAGAACACCAAACCTCGAGTCTACAGAGCCCACACCGGTCCGACCGGTGAGCACCACCGGTCGGAGACCGGTCCCTCGCCGGTGAACCGAGCAACTTTCACCAAGTGGCTTTACACCGGCCGGACCGGTGAGACACACCGGTCGGACCGATCACAACCCGAAAGCCCCCAAGGCACCAAACGAGACAACCGACCACCAAACCGACCCAAACTCGAAACGGCGGCTACACGGGACAACAACGAACACACCAAGACGTTAACCCGAGCAAAATCCCACAAGGGCTCACACCGGTCGGACCGGTGTAGCACGGCAAGCTCGGGATGAACAAAGACCCGCGGGTCAACACCCCCAAATCCAAATCTTGATCTCCCGAATCGCTCCACGGACTTGAACAAGACTTTGGGGATATTAGGAACACCTCATGAGGAGTCCATAGCCATGTTTAATCCCACCAAATCTCGTCCAAAAAAGAGGAATCGAAGAAATCCCGCCAAGAGCACTTCCAACCCTAGAACTCAAGAAACCCCAAAATCGAGCACCTTTACTCACGGATTTGAGAGGGGAATCACAGCCCAAAGAACCACGAAGGGTTCCCACAAATTTCCCCCATCAAATCCCCAAGAGAAAGGTCCCGAAAACAACCCAAAGAAATCACCGAGAGAGGGCTGCGAAAATCACCACCAAGAACAACCGGGAAAACACATCCAAACCTTGAGGAACCACGCCGAATCATCTATACATGAAACAAAGGTTCGTACAAGGTCTAGCAAGCCGCCCGATCATCCATCCCTCTCAACAAGATCTCTCCGTGAAGCTCTCTTGCTAGTCCTAAAGAAAACCTAAGGAAAATAGGTGGAAAATAGGAAAACTAATGAGCTAGGGTTCCAAGAGTTGGCTGCCATCCTCTCACCTCTTGGGTTATATGGAGGCAACCAAAAGTCTAAAATTCCCTTCCCTAATAACTAGGGATACAAGCCCCTCAAGGGCGGATTTGGAAGTCTTCATGTCTTCACCATCGGACGGATGCCGGCGACCGCACCTCGCGTAGCCTCGACGCAAACCATGTGATCCCGACGCGTGTCCTCCGCTTCGAAGTCTCCGGGACCGCGTCGTCGCACACCGGTCGGACCGGTCCCCACCGGTCGGACCGGTCGACCCACCGGTCGGACCGGTGCGGCGCCGCCGCAGAGACCGTCTTCGATTCTTCGGTCTTGGCTTTGTGGATCAACTAAGGAACCCGGTGGTTTTTCGGTGACAATAAGAAAAAGAATTTATTTTGTTTTTGTGAACTCGGCCTTCCTTCCTTTGACCCAAAACCGCGCCTACGGCGTAGTCACTTGTGTCACACATGATCTCGAAAGGTTGGCTCCAATCCGGAGGTTGAATGATGGGAGCACTCACCAACGCACTTTTCAAGGTCCGAATGCCGCTAGGCACTTCTCATCAAAGTCAAAAGCCACATCCTTTTGAAGAAGATGCGTTAAAGGCTTAGTGATCTCCGAGAAGTCCTTTATAAATCTTCTATAGAATCCGGCATGGCCTAGAAAGCTCCTTAAGGACTTAACATCCGTAGGAGGTGGGAGTTGCTCAACTGTCTCTACCTTAGCCTTGTCCACTTCAATGCCTCTCTCGGATATGACATGTCCGAGCACTATGCCTTGCTTAACCATGAAGTGGCACTTTTCCCAATTTAACACCAAATCTACCTCCGCACACCTCGTAAGGACCTTTTCTAAGTTTGCTAAGCAATCCATGAATGTCTTCCCGTAAACGGAAAAATCATCCATAAACAATTCAACAATTTCTTCGATGAATTCCGAAAATATGGCCATCATGCAATGTTGAAAAGAGGCCGGAGCGTTGCATAGGCCGAAGGGCATCCTCCTATATGCAAACATTCCGTAAGGGCACGTAAACGTTGTCTTATGTTGATCTTCCGGGTGAATGGGAATTTGCATGAACCCCGAGTATCCATCGAGAAAGCAAAAATAAGCGTGGTTTGCTAACCTTTCGAGCATCTCATCAATGAAGGGTAGGGGGAGTGATCTTTCTTCGTCGCTTTGTTAAGCTTATGATAATCGATACACATCTGCCACCCGGTCATGGTTCTTTGCGGTATCAATTCGTTCTTCTCATTCTTCACCACGGTCAAACCTCCTTTCTTTGGTACACAATGTACGGGCTCATCCACTCGCTATGCGGAACCGGTAGATGATTCGGCATCAAGTAACTTGATAACCTCTTTCTTTACCACCTCTCGCATGGCATGGGTTAGCCTCCTTTGGTGGTCCACTAAGGGTTTACATTGGTCTTCCAAAGTAGTATACGATGAGTGCAAAAGGTCGGGCTAATACCTTTGAGATCATTAATCGAATATCCAATCACCTTCCTATATTTTTTTAATAAAATCAGCAACGCTTCATTTTCTTCGGGACTCAACTCGTCGCTCACAATGACCGGATAAGTTTTGTCCGGGGCCCAAAAATTCATATTTTAATCCCTTGGGCAAAGGTTTAAGGTCTACCTCGGGCACTTCGGCTCCTCGGGTTTGATTTCTCCTATGTCTTCGAATTTCTCTTCCTCCACACTACCATCATGCGGCTCTAAGCCTTTTGTTGCTTCCTCTAAATCTTCATCTTGTTGATTACTAATTTGATTTTCTATTGCTCTTTGCAGCGGGTCTCTAAGGGTTTCAACAAAACAAAGGCTATCTATCTCTTCTACTTCTTCATCTTCGGGAGGAAAGGGTGTAAGGTGTTTAGAAGCACGAAGAAAGTTATATGTGTACTTTGTTCCATTAAGGTTCATTGTTACTTTGCCTTCTCCGGCATCTAACACGACATCAACCAACTTAAGAAAAGGCCTACCTAAGATTATGTGATCATGATTACTATGGTAAGTATCAATAACAAAGAAATCGGTTGGTATATAGTTTCTAGAGATTTTTACTTTCATGTTGCAAGCAATACCTAGAGGTTTGATAGTTCTACCATCTCCCATAATTAATTTCGTTGATGTTGGAGCTAAGTCTAGGTGGTGGTCTTGAACTTTATCGTAAATTTTAGAAGATATAACACTTACTTGGGCTCCGATGTCGCATAAAGCCTTGCATTGGACTCCGTTGATCTCGCAACTCAAGTGTGGTGTCATCTTCTCTTCTTCTTCGGATCCTATCGAGTAAATTTCAGTGAGGCGAGCATATGGTGATGCTTCGGGCTTGATCCCCATGATTCTTTTCACCTCGGCAATATGTTCCGGATCCACTATATCATCTCCAAAGAGTTTTTGAAAAATCTCACCGGTGGTTTCAAGGTTGTATGAATTTTCCGCTTCCTTCTCCGGTGGGAAATCCACTTCCAATGCTCTCGCCAATCCCTTTTGATTAGGGAATGGTCTTCTCTTGTCGAATACTTCTCCGTAATCGATGGGAACCCAATCCATTGATTCGAACTCCCTTAGTGGCTTCGCGCTTGACATGCTTCTCTTGTTCGTCTCATTTGGTGTGGCGAAGTCGACGCTTGGTGTAGTTCTTGACTTGAGGTGTTCTTCTCTAAGCTTTTCCGCGATTGGTTCCTCTTTTGTGACTTCCGGAGTTGCCTCTTTAGAAAAATCAGCACACTTCTTCTTCCTTGAATTGTATTCCGGCTCTTCCGCAAGTCTTGTTTCCCAATCTCTTCGCATGGCAGCCGCTTTACTAACTTTTTGTAGAAGTTGGGCGGCTTCCGTGAGTGTTTTCTCCATGAGATCCCCACCTACACACATTTTGACGTGTTGCATGGAACTAGAGGTTAGGGAAAAGAAAAATGTATGCAAGAGTACGTCATCGGTGAAGCCGAGTTTTGGTCCTTGTTCGATCAATCCATTAAACCTATCCCAGTGCTTGGTCTATCCCTTCCTCTTCTCCTTGCATGAAAGTGATCACTTGCCTCCTTAGATGTTGAACCTTGCTAATTGGAAAGAACTTCTCACAAAACTTCTTTGTCAACTTGTTCCAATTGCCTTCAACTTCAAAGGACGCAACCGAATACCATGTCTTTGCATTGCCGGCAAGTGAGTAGGGAAAGAGATTCCATTTGAACCATTCATGGGGAACTCCTTCTTCACGCACCGTGTTGCATATTGTCGTGAAATCCCTTATGTGTCTATACGGGTTCTCCGTAACCATCCCTTCAAATGGGTTCGCCGCCACCATCTTGATGATTTTGGATTTAATCTCATACTTGGTCGCTTCGAGCTTCGAATCCGACTCTTGTACTTTTATGTCTTCACATCGAGGGCTAGCATAATCCCTTAGTGATTTCTCCGGTTCTTCCACGGGTTGATTAACGAACGCCATCTAGACAATAAGATAAAAACAAAAACAAAACAAGTGTTTTTCTAGATAATATATGTTAGATATAGCAAACGAAAGATAAACTAAAATATAAAACTAAGTTAGATGCAAATCAAATGATGTAAACTAGCTTGCTCCCCGCAACGGCGCCGGGAAAAAGGGGCTTGTTGACGGATAAAAGATGTATCCCTCTACGATCCGCAAGTGGGGACCCCACACCATTTTCACCACGGGATTCCCAAGGTTCTTGTCAATGCAGGAGCAAGGGGATTACAAGCGTTCGATCTACAACGACACACTAGCTACTAAAACCCTAACTATTATTATACTAGAAAACAACTAAACTACACTAGAGAGAATGATTAAGATATCAAGATAAAAGACACTCACCCACGGGTCTACGATACTAGAGCATGCAATCGCTTAAAGACATGAAAACCAATCTAATCTATCGGGGGTTGTGACCATGGTTTCGCCCTTTCCCTCCTCTCGTACTGTCACTACGCGAAGGTATTCATGACTAGACCTTTGATGGACATGGCGTATTGAATGGATCCAAGGAAGCATTGGAGCTCTACTCCCTTTACGGCATGGTAGCTAACCTTAAGCATTAAAGTATATTCAACACAAGATGATAGATAGATAATCCGACAAAGTGCGATTACATCTCAAGATCGATTACAACCCATGGATGAATGAGAAGATTACCCCATCAAGGTGCTGATCATGGCACCGTTGATCATGGTTTCCCTTCCGACGGTGTCTTCCTTCTTCTCCACGAGAGGGTGCTTCCTTCGAGGTGGTTGATCTCCCTCCGGAGATCCTCCTCCTCTCTCTCTAGCTTGTGGATGGACTTCGGTGCGAATGACTCCTCTCCTCGGTGTTGGTGGCGCCTCGGGGCTTTTAGGGTTGAAGATCCTTCGAGGGCAAGGAAAACGGGACCGAACCGGCGCCGGAAGCGGGCCGGGCCGGCCGGCCTCCGGGCCGACCGGCTCGGGCCCTTTTCGGCCGGTTCGGTCGCCCCTTTTGCCCCGTGGGTCCTTATGCACTTATGTACTTTGCCCCCTCCACTTGCATGATTTTGATGATGTTATCCTCGCGTCCAAGATGGAGGTTCTTTTCGCATGAAGTTCGATCTTTTACGCTTCAATCCCCGGGGGTGTTCCTCGTAGCACTTCGGTCCTCGCCACCATTGGAAGTGATTTCATCAAGCTCATGGACACGAACAAGACTCCGTAGATGCTCCTTTGAACTTGTTGCGAATCCGTCCTTTATGTCCATGTTTTCCTACATAAACACAACACTTCCAAATGCATGCACAAAGATGAACTTGTTATATGATTAGTGTGCCTAGTGGCGGGTTAGTTCCATAATAAAATCCTAACCAAAGTGTAATGAACATGCTAGGTGCACCAAAATACACCGTCAACAACAACGCCGACATCTTCGCATGGAGTCCGTCCGATATGCTTGGAGTCCCCAAGGAGCCGGGCCGAGCACGGACTTGAAGTCAACAAGACCGCTCGACCTATCAAGCAAAATCTCCGGTGATTCGCGAAAGATAGAAAACAAGCTATAGAAGTAGAAGTTTGTAAGATCTTAGTCAGAGGTTTTATTAGAGAATGTCAACACCCGGTTTGGCTCGCAAACCCGGTTCTTGTACCAAAGAAAACTCGGTGGATTTAGAATGTGTATCGATTACATCGACCTTAACAAGCACCGCCCGAAGGATTCGTTCCCTCTCCCTCGTATCGACCGAGGTCGTGGACTCCACGGCCGGCATCGTCCTACTCGCTTCCTCGATCGCTACTCGGGTATCATCGGATAGCCACCGCATCCCGACGACGAAGACAAGACAGTGTCGGTGCGGAATATGGTCCCGACACTAACCAAGAGATAACGCCTAGGTCTATCCCTCAATGGTCGATGCCAAGCAACAAATGACACAAGGTTTTATCCTGGTTCCGGCCGAGGGGGCCGTACGTCCAGCAGTGGTGTGCTCGTGGCACTATATTGCTCGGCACCGGGGGTGCTTGTAGTGGGGCAAGTACAAGCAAGGCGGGAGAGGAAGCGTGGCTTCCAAGTCCCTGATGAGTGGCTGAAGATGTTGTGGGAGAATAAGAGAGTGAGTGCACGGTGCGTTGTGTTCAACTGAACTCGTTCTCCCCCCGCGGCTGGGGGCTCGCCTCCCCTTTTATAGGCCAAGGGGGCGGCGAGTTACATGCACGCCGCGCTACCTAGCTACGTGTGGGAGCACGTCGCGCTACGGTGTAGAGCGGGCGGCCGTCGGACGATCTTCGCTGCGATCCGGCCATGATGGCCTACCTCGTACCCGAACAGTGGCGGTTCGAGGGTAGGAGGCGGCGGATGGCGATGGCGTCCTCCGATAGGCTTCGAGGGAGGTGCCGATGATGGCCGGTACGGGATACGGGGAGCGGGCGAACGGCGTTCCTTCCCAACGAGCTGCGGTGGTGGAGTGGTTGCTGCGGTGCCGGGCGTGCGCCGCGGTGTCGGGCGTGCGCCTGCACGCGTGGGTACGGCGGCCGCGCGCGTTACGCGTGGCCGGGATGGCCACCCACCGGCCTAGCGCCCCTCACCTAACCTGCAGGGTCACGGGAAAGTGGAATCGAGGGTGCGCCCGGCCCCCTTTCGAGGGTCGGGCGCGTTAGCCGTACAAAGAGCGGGCGCACGGTGTCACGGGACTGACACCGGCCGTACCGCACAGTCCATCCCACAGTGGCGGGGATGGGCTCCTCCCTGGGGAGTTGGTGCGGCGGCACCGGGGCGTGAGCCCCGGCGCATGATGGCGCCGTCCCGCGGCGTCAGGGCGTTAAATGCCCAAGTACGGGGCCGGCGCACGCGTGCGGGGCGCCCGTGAGCGTGGCGGGCCCCCCGAGGGCGGAGCGGACCCTCGAGCGAGACGGGACTCGCTCGAGGGGGAGCGTGCCCTCGAGCGGGGCGGGACCGCTCGAGGGAAGGGTCGCCCCTCGAACGGGGCGGAGCCCGTTCGAGGAGGGGGGGTTGCCCCTCGAACGGGGCGGAGCCCGCTCGAGGAGGAGCGTGCCCTCGGGCGAGGCGGAGCCTGCTCGAGGGGTCTTCCAGACGGGCCGTCTTGGTGGGCCTCCGGAGTCCTGCCGCATGGGCCACGTCCTGCATGGTTAGTTTCTGCATGGTTAGGCTTAGCGTATTTCGACGCGAGGATTTAAGTGAGGGTTCCCCCATTGTTTGAGGGGACCCCTAGGGGCGGTCCCCCGACAACAAGCATTCATAACGCCCCACGACATCTACTGCTATAAGGTCATGACCTATGGCCTAAAAACGCCGGAGCAACCTTCCAAAAGGCAATTCAAAAGTGCTTGAAGACCCAAATTGGGAAGAACGTCGAAGCTTATGTGGACGATGTGGTCGTCATGACTACGAAGTGGACAAGCTTATCACCGACCTCACGAAACCTTCGCCAATCTATGAGAGTTCCAATGGAAGCTCAATCCAACGAAGTGTGTCTTCAGTGTCCCTTCCGGATTGCTTCGGGCTTCATGGTCGGGCACCGAGGCATCGAGGCCAACCCAAAGAAAGATAGACGCTATACGCAAGATGGCCAAGCCATCCAACAAGAAAGACGTCATGAAGCTCACCGGTATAATGGTGTCTCTAGGTCGTTTCATCGGCAAGCTCGGTGAAAAAGGACTACCTTTCTTCAAGCTATTGAAAAAGGCCGACAAGTTCGTATAGGATGACGAAGCCCGTAAAGCGTTCGAGGCTCTCATAGAGTCCTTGACAACACCACCGGTTATGACACCTCCAATACCAAAGGAAACACTCCAACTCGCATCTCTCGCCACCACTAATGTGGTCGGCACGTTCTCGTTGCCGAGCGAGAAGAAGAAGGGAAGGCCTACCCCGTTCGACGACCCGTGTATTACGTGAGCAAGGTCCCGGCCGACGCTAAAACACGTTACACACAACCTCGAAGCCGCTTTATGCGCTCCCCGATCACGTCAAGAAAGCTTCGACACTATTTCCAAGCTCATAAGATTGTGGTGCCGTCTTCATTCCCCTTGGGAGAGATCATCCGCAACCGCGACGCCAACGGCCGCATCGTAAGATGGTCGGTTGAGCTTGGAGAATTTGAAATCAAGTTTTGCCCCGAGTGCAAGCGATCAAGTCGCGCATCCCTGCAGACTTCGTGTTTGAGTGGACGGAGATCCGGATGCCCCTCCCAAGGAGTGGCCCGAACACCGGATAATGTACTTCGATGGCGCCCTCAACATCGAAGGAGTAGGCGCGGGTGTGTTACTCGGCTCTCCCCGGGGAGAGCAGCTCAAGTATGTCCCGTAGATTCATTAGAAGGCCTCCAACAACGAAGCGAGTACGAAGCCCCGATCCACGGGCTCGGAATAGCGAGTTGTCCCTTGGTATCAAGCGACTACTAGCTTTCGGCGATTCCAAGGTCGTCATCAAGCAAGTCAACAAGGAGTGGGACTGCGTTAAGGACACGATGGATGCTTACTATGCCGAGATTCGTAAACTCGAAGGCCACTTCGAGGGGATCGAATTCCAGCACGTCCCACGTAACAACAACGTCACCGCCGACGTGCTTTCCAAACTAGGCTCTCGTCGAGCCCTACTCCCAGCAAGCGTGTTCGTCCAAGACCTACGTAAGCCTTCAATCAAACTCCTGGATCCTGATTATCCGGAGTCGTCTTCAAACGACCAGAATTTAGCACCTCCCCGCGACGTGTATCATGTCTGAAAAAGAGGACGATTGGCGCAAGCCCTTCATAGACTTCATACTCGACTAGCTTGTCCCCGACGGCAAAGCGGAGCGAGAACGTATCATGCGGTGAAGTGCTAACTACGTTGTGATTGGTTCCGACCTATACAAGAAAGCTGCCTCCACTGGCATCTTGATGAAGTGTATCCTACGATCGGAGGGTCTACGGCTCTTAGCCGAGATTCACGGCGGCGATTGTGGCTGCCATGCGGCATCCACGAACTTGGTCGGTAAGGCGTGTCGATCCGGATTATATTGGCCCACCGCCGTAATTGACGCTAAAGACCTTCCGAAAAGGTGCTAATGATGCCAGTTCTTTGCCAAACAACAAGACACTGCCGGCTCGGGCCCGCGCACTATTCCATCATGGCCCTTCGCTATGTGGGGTCTCGATGCGGTAGGACCGTTTCGTATCACTCCGGGCGGCTACAAACATATCCTGGTTGCCGTAGACAAATTCACCAAGTGGATTGAACTCCGATGTGTTGCGAAAGTAACATCGGAAGAGGCAGTTAAATTCATCGCAGACATCAAACACCGCTTCAGTGTGCCTAACAGGATCATCACCAACCTAGGCAAAGCTTTCACTGGCTCGGTCTTCCGGGGACATCTGCCAAGACAACCTCATTGACGTCTATTGTTCCTCGGTCGCCCACCCACGGTGCAACGGCCAGGTCGAAAAAGCCAACGGCATGGTGCTCCAAGCACTCAAGGACCGTATCTACGACGACGCCTCCAACTACGCCACCAAATGGTTAGCGGAGCCGCCTCATGTAATCTAGGGTCTCAAGAAGCCATACTTCCTACCGACTTCACTTTCGTAGCTCCGCGAATTCAATTCTACGAGGAAGGAGAGGCCGAGCAAACACGTCGCATCGACCTTGACAAGTCTCGAAGAACAAAGACTCACCGTTGTCATCGACAAGCTCGTCATGACCAACAGCTACGTCGCTACCACGATCGCAACGTTAGGGAAACATCCTTCAACGTTGGCGACCTCGTCCTTAGACGCATCCAAAAGACTGACGGCATGCACAGGCTCTCTACCCCTTGGGAGGGACCCTTCATCGTCATGGAAGTAATCAGCCCGTCAACGTATCGACTCCAGTGGGGTGTCGGGCAAGGAGTGCCCAACCCTTGGAACATGGAGCATCTACGATGATTCTATTCGTAGATTAGTTTTTTTTCATGCTATGTAGTTTCCCCTTTTGTATCTCTCTTTTTCGCATTAAATAAAAAAGTATTTCAAGCAGTCCTCTGCTATGAGTCGAGAACTACCTCCTCCTTCCTCATACTATAAACACCCTCCCTCGCTCAAAGATTTCTACATCCCCCGCACCATGACGACGAACAACGCCGGGCCGGGAGCGGGGATGGTTTTACCGCGCAACGCCGAGCCCGGCCTCCCTCCCTACACCGGCCGGGTGTTCAAGAAGAGGCCGGACTCCTGGGGCTACGGGTTGTCTACGGCCCAACATCGGGCGCGGCAAGAGTCCGTCCTCGCCGCCTGCGGCGGCCGGGCGAAGCTCGGGCTCAACGAGATGAGCTTCCTCGCCTTCCTCCACCATCGGCGGGTCGTGCCTCTGATGCAGAGGCCCCTCTGCATCTTCGAGATGACGGAGGCGGCCAACCCCGTCGACCTGGCGAGGTCGCGGATGCTCCCGACGCCGCTGGAGCGGCCGTACGCGCTCACCGGGCGCGGAGCGCCGTCGACACTCGGACGCCGCCACCTGCTGGTCGGACTCCGTGGGACATCGAGATGCTCCCCACCAGCCCGTTGGTGAGTGTGGTTTTTGATTTTGTTTTAGTCCTTGTTCTTGCTTCCGTTTCCTGATGCGCCATTGTCGCCCTTGCGCGCAGCTGGTGGAGTTCAACGCCGCCAAGTCCGTTCCACCCACCCCCGACTCCCGTGCGCTCGGCCGGGCGGCACAGCGGGAGCAGCAGGAGCGAGCGGCGCGCAAGAGGGAGCACGCGAGGCGGCGCCAAGCGCGCCGCGACCGACGGTCCGCGGAGTACCGGCGGCGGGAGGAGCTGGGGCTCTCCTCCCCGGACATCGAGGAGCCCTCGTCCTCGGAGCAGGACGAGGAGGAAGAGTCTGAGGGGGAGGGCCCCTCGGACGGTGGCGGCTCGCGCCCCCATCGCCGGAACCCGCACCGGCGTCGGGGGGCAACTTTGCACGGGGCGGCGCGCCGGCGCCCGCCGTCGGGCGATCGTCGTCGGGGAGCGGCACGCGCGCGGAGGTGCCGTCGCGCGCCACGGAGGCACGCGCGGCGGACGTGCCCGCACGCGCGTCAAGCGTGCCCGCGCGCGGCGGGAGCGCGTCGCGCGCGCGCGGCGTCGTCGTCAAGGGGCGCGTCGGCATGCGTGCGCGCGCGCGGGGCGAGCGTGCCCCCGCGCGCGGTGGCGTCGTCGGGGGTGCGGCATCGGGCGCGCCCACGCGCGGGGCGGGCGTGCCCGCGCGTGCGGCGGCGCCGTCGGGGAGGCGCTCGCGGCGCGGGCGCGGCCGATGCGCCGGCCTCGTCGGAGGCCTCGAGGAAAAGGAAGCGGGCCTTTTCCTCCGCGAGGTAAGGAGCCCTGTCTTCCTTCGTTTGGTTTTAGTGTCTTTGGTGATTAGATGCTCTAACCCTCCGTTCGTGTTTGCGCGGGGCGGTGCCAACCGTTCCTCCTCTTGCACCGGCCAAGGTGCCGAGGGACAAACGCGTCGATCCCCACCCGGCGGCGTTCGTCGAGGGGGGTCGCGCCGGGGACGAGCGCGGCGGCGGGCACGAGCTCTCAAGGCCGGGCCGGGGCCTCAAGGCCTCGGCCGGCGGATCGCCCGCCGCGGCGCGGCCGGGGCAGGTCGCGCGGGGGCGGTCGGCGCCGGTCGCCACGGAGGCGCAGCCGCGGCGGTGGCTACGGTGGAGGTTCCGCCGCGGTGGCGGCCCCGCGGAGGAGGCGGAGCGGGCGCAACCTGCGGGAGCGCCCCGCGATGCGGCGGCACGGACGGAGGTGGCGGCGACGGCGCCACGACGGGCGCCCGTGGCCGCGGAGGCGCGGGGTGGGGGCGCCGGCGGAGGCGGAGCGAGGGCGGCTCCGCCGCCGGCGGCCTTCGGGCGGAGGTGGTGGAGCTCTCGGATGACTCCCCGCCGCCCGGGTGGAACCGGTGGGCTAGGCGGCCCCACGAACTCCCCCGACCCCCGGGAGGGGGCCCTCGTGAGGTGGCGCGAGGGTCGCATGGTAGTGGGGGGCCGAGGGCACGATGCCGAGGCCTCGTCCTCCCACGCGGTCGCCCCGCCCGGGGGTGGGGGGGCGTGGAGGATCCCCCCCTGCGTTCGCCGACGCCGGGGGAGCAGGAGCTCTGGGGCGAGCTCCGGAGCCACGGCGCCACGCTCAACCGCGCGTTGAACGAGGCGGCCGCGGGTCCCACGGCGGCCCGGCCTGGCTCGTCTTCCAGGTGAGCTACGGTTGCTCATCTCTCTTCCTTTTTCGTTTTCGTGTGCTGCATTCAAGCCTTGGCGCTTACGAGATTCGATGTGTGGATGCCAGGAGCTCGAGCGCCGCGCCCATGAGAAGTACGACGCGTTCGACCGGGGTGAACGCCGGGGCCCGCCAGCTCCGGGAGCGATGCAGCGCTTTCGACGCGCTTGCGGATGCTCTCAGGACGCCAGACAGCTGGCTGGTGTACCGGGCGATGGCGTGGTGCGACGTGCTCCCCGAGAGCTCAGGGCAGGACGCGGCGCGTCACTCGAGTCTCGAGCGGATTCGCGCGGCCCTCGTCGATCGTGACGAGGCGCTGTGGAACGCGCGCGAGGACCTGGACAAGACGCGGACGCCGGCCGCCAAGCGGGAGGCGGAGGTGGCCACCGCTCGCGCCGAAACCCGGGAGCTCCGCTCGTCGCTCGAGGGGCGCGCGGCGCGGCGGCGCCGGGGCCGAGGAGCGGGCGCGTGGGTTGGAGCGGCGCGCCAAGGAGGCCGACGACCGAGGGCCGCCCTCGACGCCAAGGCCGCGGCCCTCGTCGCCGCGAGGAGCAGCTCCGGCGGGAGCGCATCGCCCGCCGGGGGCTGAGGGGCGGCTCCAGCAGGAGCAGGCTGCCCTTGGCGACGCCCGAACGGCGCGCTGCGGCGGGAACGCGTTGCTCGCGAGGCGGCGGAGAAGTCGGCCCGGAGGAGCGGAACGCCGCATTCTCCAAGGTTGAGGACGAGGCGCTCGCGCTCGGCATCAGCAACGCCGGCCCAGAGGCGGCTCTCCGCGAGCGAGGGTGAAGCCGTCCAGCGCCTCGAGTTGGCGCTCGAGTCCGCGCGCCGCGACCTCGATCTGGAGAGGAAACAAGTCGAGGGTGAGTTACTGTTTTGACCCTGCTTGTTAGTTCTTGCTTTAGAGGGTTCGCTTCCTCCTTTCTGATTTCTTGTCGTCTTGTTGATTTCAGGCTTGCGCACTGCCTTGGGGCACGCTGCTGGGCGGGCCGAGGCCCTGCAAGCTTCCTACAACTCCTCTGAGCAGGAGCTGCAGGAGCTGCGTGACGCGGCCCTCGAGACCTGCCGCGTCGTCGAGGAAGGCGAGGCCCAGGCCGGCAGCTCGGCGGCCGCCGCGCGCGCGCGCCCTCGGCGGCCACGTCACGGAGCGGATGCGCCGGGCGTTGCACCTAGGCGTGCGAGAAGGCCGTCGGAGTGGTGCGATCCCACTACGAGGTCAACCTCGAGGCGGTGGCGGAAGGCTACATCGTGCCCGAGGGCGTCGAGGACGAGGTGGCCATGGAGCGCGCGGACGCGCTTGCTGCTGACGCCGCCGGGTCGCTCGCCGAGGCCTTCGAAGAATTCCTCTTCCCGGACGCCGCCGATGCTGCTGCTCCACCCGCCTGAAAGCACCTGGGCGCTAGGCCCGTTTTTTGTTTATGTGTATCAGAATTCTGGCCTCGTGGCCTTTTGTAAATAAACAAGTCGTTTCATGAACATAGACAGTTGCTGCAAATGAAATCGTTTGCTTATTACGCTTTTTGTTTCTCCTTCTTCCTGAGTAGATTCTAGTTAGGGGGAGTTCGTTTTTTCGCGGGGGGCCCGGCGGGTTGGAGGCGAGAGAGACGGGCCATAGCCACGCGGCGTAGGCTCTCTCGGCTCGCACGCTCCTTCGGCTGTGCCGCTGCGCCTGTTCGAATCATGGCTCGAGGTTGAAGTGGAAAACAAACTTAGCGCGTGTTGTTACGTTTTTTGCGCGAAAAAATGGGACCATTTTGGGGGGGGGTGCCCCCCCGGTAGCTCCCGAGGGTGACTTGGGTTTCAGGGGAAAGCCGAGTTGCCCTTTTATTAGACTTGGAGTATTTACATAGGTGGCACCAACTGGGGCGTTGGTCATGCGTTTTTACAACAGAAAATACTTGGAAATCCTAGCTAAGGGTAGAAGCGACGTAGCTGTTGGATGTTCCAAGCGTTGGTGAGTTCTTCGCCGTCCTCGTTGGCCAGCTTGTATGTGCCCGGCTTGAGCACCTTCACCACGACGTAGGGTCCCTCCCATGGGGGTGATAGCTTGTGGCGCCCTCGGTTGTCTTGGCGTAGCCTTAGGACCAAATCCCCCTCGCTGAAATCCCTCCGACGTATCTTGCGTGCTTGGTAGCGTCGTAGGGACTGTTGATACCTTGCGGAGTGCATCAACGCCACGAGGCGTACTTCGTCTAGCTGATCCAGCGAGTCCTCGCGGGCTCGCTGATTAGCATCCTCGTTGTAGCCTCGAACCTTGGGCGACCCGTATTCCAGATCCGTGGGGAGGACGGCCTCCGCGCCATGAACTAGGAAGAACGGTGTGAACCCGGTGGCTCTGCTTGGGGTGGTCCTTAGGCTCCACACGACTGCTGGTAGTTCTTGGAGCCATTTCCGGCCAGATTTGTTGAGCTGATCGAAAATTCTGGGTTTGAGGCCCTGTAGAATCATGCCGTTGGCACGTTCCACTTGGCCGTTGGTCTGTGGGTGTGCCACAGCTGCCCAATCCACGCGGATGTGGAACTTGTCGCAGAACTCCAAGAACTTCCGGCCCGTGAACGCGGGACCCGTTGTCCGTGATGATGGAGTTTGGCACTCCAAAGCGGTAGACGATGTCGGTGAAGAACGTGACCCGCTTGTTCGGCCCTCAAATTCGTGATGGGGCGCGCCTCCACCCACTTGGAGAACTTGTCGATCGCGACAAGCGGTGGGTGAAGCCCCCGGCGCCTTCCGCGGGGGGCCCGACGATGTCCAACCCCCACACGGCGAACGGCCATGTGACGGGGATCGTTTGCGGTGGCGTGAGCGGGCAAGTTGGATTTGCGGGCGTAGAAGCGGCATCCTTCGCAGGTGCGTACAATTTCGCTGGCATCCGCGACCGCGGTAGGCCAATAGAAGCCCTGGCGGAACGCGTTGCCAACGAGGGTGCGTGGCGCGGCGTGGTGGCCACAGATTCCCGCGTGGATGTCCCGTAGGAGCTCGCGCCCCTCGGGGATGGGTATACACCGCTGGAGGATGCCTGACGCGGCGCGCTTGTACAGCTCGCCGTCGACGAGGGCGAAGGATTTGGCCATCCGGCGATGCGCCGGGCGCGGCCCGATCCGCGGGGAGTTCCCCTCGAGCGATCCGGGCGGTGTACTTTTCCCGCCAATCCGCTTGGACGAGAGCCGGCTCTATATCCATCGCATCGACCTCGTGGGAGCCGTACCCCTCGAGAAGGGGAGAGTACGTACGTCTCGTTCGAGGGGTCCTCTTCCATGGGTTCCGCACCCGCTGGATTCGAGGGAGCCCCCGAGGGTCCGCCGTCGCTCGAGGGGAAGGGCTCGAAGGTGACCGAGGGCTGCGCGATGTCGCGCGCAAAAACGTTCGGGGGGAACGGTGATCCGCCCGGACGCTATTTTTGCCAGCTCGTCTGCCTCCTCGTTGTACCGGCGGGGTACATGATTAAGCTCGATGCCGTAGAATTTGTCTTCGAGGGCCCGCACGGCTTTACAGTAGGCCTCCATCTTGTCGTCGTGGCAGCTCGCGTTCTTCATGACTTGATCGATCACGAGCTGCGAATCCCCTCGCACGTCGAGGCGTTTGATGCCCAACTCAATGGCGATTTTGAGGCCGCAGAGAAGGGCCTCGTATTCCGCCATATTGTTGGACGCGGGGAAGTGGAGGCGCACTGCGTAGCGCATGTGCTCCCCAAGGGGTGACACGAAGAGCAGGCCCGCGCCCGCTCCTGTCTTCATCACCGAGCCGTCGAAGAACAGAGTCCAGCACTCTGCTTGAATCTGAGGGGGCGGCAGCTGCGTGTCCGTCCACTCAGCGACGAAATCGGCTGGGATTTGCGATTTGATGGCCTTGCGCGGAGCGTAGGCGAGCGTCTCGCCCATCAACTCCATGGACCACTTGGCAATTGCCGCTTGCCGCGTCGGGGTTGCGAATGATCTCTCCCAACGGGAAGGAAGAGACCACCGTAACTGGGTGGGCCTCGAAGTAGTGGCGGAGCTTGCGCCGCGCGAGGACTACCGCGTACAACAGCTTCTGGACCTGGGGGTAGCGCGTCTTCGTGTCCGACAGGACCTCGCTGATGTAGTAGACCGGCCTCTGCACGGGCAAGGCATGCCCTTCCTCCGTGCGCTCTACGACGATCACGGCGCTGACCACCTGGGTGGTTGCGGCCACGTAGAGTTGGAGGGGTTCGCCGTCTCGCGGCGGCGTAAGGATTGGGGCGTGCGTCAGAGACGCCTTCAGCTTGTCGAGCGCTTCCTGGGCCTCGGCGGTCCAAGAGAAGCGCTCGTGCTTCTTGAGCAGCCGGTAGAGGGCGAGGCCCTTCTCACCGAGCCTCGAGACGAAGCGGCTCAAGGCGGCGAGGCACCATAACACTTTTGCACCCCTTTGAGGTCCCGAATTGGACCCATTCGCTCGAGGGCCGCGACCTTTTCAGGGTTGGCCTCGATTCCCCGCTGGGAGACGATGTACCCTAGGAGCATGCCCCGCGGCACTCCAAAGACACATTTTTCGGGGTTGAGCTTAACCCCGTTGGCCCGCAGGCAGCTGAACGCGATGCCAAGATCGCTAACCAGGTCGTCCGCCTTCCTGGTCTTGACGACGATGTCGTCCACGTAAGCCTCGACCGTCCGCCCGATATGGTCCCCAAAAACGTGCTGCATGCAGCGCTGATATGTTGCGCCCGCGTTTCTGAGGCCAAAAGGCATCGTGACGTAACAGAACGTCCCGAATGGTGTGATGAACGAAGTCGCGAGCTGGTCGGACTCCTTCATTTTTATTTGGTGATATCCCGAATAGGCATCAAGGAAACAGAGTAGTTCACACCCGGCTGTTGAATCAACGATTTGATCTATACGTGGCAAAGGAAAAGGAACTTTTGGACATGCTTTATTGAGACCGGTGTAGTCTATACACATTCTCCACTTCCCATTTTTTCTTTTTTACAAGCACGGGATTAGCTAGCCACGTAGGGTGGAACACTTCCTTGATGAATCCGGCCTCGAGGAGCTTCCGCAGCTCCGCTCCGATCGCCCGTCGCCGCTCCTCGTCGAAGCGGCGCAGCCGCTGCTGCACAGCGCGAGCATTAGGCAGGATATCAAGGGAGTGCTCGGCGACCTCCCTCGGGATGCCTGGCATGTCCGAGGGGCTCCACGCGAAGACGTCGGCGTTGGCGCGGAGGAAGTCGACGAGCACTGCTTCCTATTTAGGATCGAGGGTCGAGCTGACCCTCAACGCTTTGCCCTCAGGGGCCGATGGGTCGAGGGGGACCCCTTTGGTTTGCTCGGCGGCCTCGAACGTGCCGACGTGCTTGGCAGCGGAGCTGAGGTCGTCGTTGACCATCTTCTCCAGTGTGTTCACCAGCGCTTCGTCCAGCGCTAGTGCCTCTGCATGTTCCACGCACTCGACATCGCAGTCGAATGCGTGCTCGATCGACGACCCGACGGTGATGACGCCGTTTGGACCCGGCATCTTCATCTTCAGGTACGTGTAGTTGGGGACCGCCATGAACTTGGCATAGCATGGTCGCCCAAGGATGGCATGGTAGGCCCCTTTGAATCCCACCACCTCGAAGGTGAGGGTTTCCTTGCGGAAATTCTTGGGGGTCCCAAACCAGACGGGCAGATCGATCTGCCCGAGGGGTTGAACACCGTTGCCGGCGCGATGCCGTGAAACGGCTTCGTGCTGGGCCGCACCTGGTCCAGCCCAATCCCCATCAGGCGCAATGTATGCGCGAAGAGGATATTGAGGCTACGCGCCTCCGTCCATAAGGACCTTCGAAAACCGGGCGTTCCCAATGATGGGATCGACCACCGGTGGGTACGGCCCGGGTTCGAGATGCGATTTGGGTGGTCATCCCGGCTGAAGGTGATGGCATCCTTCGACCAATTGAGAAAGGCCGGGGGTGCCCTCTCTGCGGCGAGGACTTCGTGCCGCTCCTTCTTGCGCGCCGGGTTGACATATCGACGTAGGTCCCCCAAAGATGAGGAACACATTTTCGACAGCGGGGAAACCACCCGCGTCGCCATCGCCCCCATCTTTCTTGGCCTCTCGCCTCCTTCGCGGCGGCACGGCCATAGAACTTCTTGAGCATGTCGCATCGCTCAAGAGTGTAGTTCACGGGGGTCTTGTGGTAGGGGCATGGCTTCTTCATCATGTCGTCGAACACCCCCGGGCCTCGAGGAGCCGGTCGAGGGCCCCGTCGGGCCGGGTCAACGGCGAGGGCCTCGGCGTTGCCGCCGTTGCGCCCCTGCTCGCGCGCCTCGCGGCGCGGCTTCTTCCCCTTCTTGCCCCGCTTGTCGTTGCGGCGCGGCTCCTTGGACCCGCTGCCCTCCGCGGGCGTGTCCTCGGAGCGCTTGCCTTTCTTGCCGTCGAAGATTGCCCCCACGGCCTCCTCTCCGGAGGCGAAGCTGGTGGCAATGTCGAACAGCTCGTTCGAGTCCGTAGGCGGGCTGCGTCCCAGCTCGCGCACAAGGTCCCGGCACGTGGTGCCCTCGAGGAACGCGTGCACGATCTCGGACTGTGCCACGGCGGGGAGCTCGTGCGGCGCTTGGAGAAGCGCCGTATGAAGTCCCGCAGCGACTCGCCCGGCTTCTGCGTGCAGGAGCGCAGATCCCAGGAGTTCCCAGGGCGCACGTATGTGCCCTGGAAGTTGCCCACGAAGGTGTGGACTAGATCGTCCCAGTTATGGATCTGGCTGGCGGGCAAGTGCTCGAGCCACGTCCGGGCCGCGTCGCCCAGATGCAGGGGCAAGTTGCGGATGATTACTTCGTCGTTGGTGGCCCCGCCCAGCGACGGAGCCGGGCGGTAATCGTTGAGCCAGACACGAGGGTCCGTTTCCCCGTTGTATTTGACGATCGTCGAGGGCTGACGGAAGCGCTGGGGGAACGCCGCCGTGCGGATCTCCCGCTGAACACACGGGTACCGGGGGCTCCGGCGTTGGGGAGCGGTCCTCTCCGTCGTCGTAGCGTCCACCCCTTCGAGGGTGGTAGCCCCCCGGCCGCTCGCGCGTCCGCCTTGCTGGTGCGCCTGGCGTTGATGACGTTGCGGGCGTCTCCATCCAGCGCCCTGCGTGTGTCGAGGAGCCGCTCCTTGGCCGGCGTGCGTCCCTGGTCAGCAAGTTGACCCACGTGCACCGAGGGTTCGCCCCCTGGTGCCGGATCATCACCCCGCGCGTCCCCCTGTTGGCGGATGCGTGAGGCCGAGCTCTCGGCCTGCTGGACGGCCGCTTGCTCAAGGAGGGTCTGCACCTCGCGGTGCATGTCTCGAGCCTCGGGGGTCGAGGGTGCCGGCATGGCGCGCAGCAGTGTTGCGGCGGCGATGAGCTTTTGGCTCGCCCGTGGCGGAGTATCCGCGTTGTCGACGTTGGGGACGGGGTTGAGGCGGTCACGGACTTGTCGGCCCAGCTCCCGCGCGCGTTCGCCGCGCGCGGAGGCCTCCCCTGCCATCGAGGCGCGGAGTAGCCGCACGCGTCCGTACTCCTCGCCGGCTTGGCCTCGAGCTCGCGAGCTTGGGCCGCCGTGCGTCGACGTCGGCCCCGGCGGAGAGCGCTTGGCCCCGCGGCCGGGCGCGCGGCGATCCCCGGGGCGGGTGTGACTTCCCCATCTCCGGCGCCCGCCGCACCGGCGGCGTTGGCCGGGTCGTTGGTGATGACGGCGCAACATTCCCGCGTGGGGTCGTAGCTCCCGTCTTTCGGAGTCGTCGGAGCAGCCAAACCGCAGTCCGTGGCGTCGAGGAAGCGCCCGAACACGACCGGGGTCCCGGCACACCGGAGAAGTCCCACTCCGCGTACCCATGGCGGTTGGCAGGTGGCATCGTGTCGACGGAGCCCAGGGACGACTCGTCCGCTGCTGAAGTGCCGGGATCCCTGGCGACGAAGACGTGCCGGCCAGGCGGAACCCTGCGCATCGTCGTGTTGACGTTGGCGTTGTAGGCCGTAGTGGCGCCGCGCAGCCCGATGGGAATGCGTGGTCCGGAGACCGCACGCGGTCCCGCTGGGGCGGTGGCGGTCGTCGTGACGGTGGGCGCACCGCGTTGGGCGGCGGCGCGCTCGGCCGCCGCCGCGCGGACCGCGCCCCGACGCGAGCGTAGTCCGGAGCGACGACGGCGTCGCGGCGTCGACGGCCCGCGGCATCCGTGCCGGGTGCCTGCGCCGATGTCGTGCGTGCGGCGGAGACCGGGGCGGACCGGCCTCGCGGCGCGCGCGGCTCCTCACGATTGGTGAGGCGCATGAGATAGCCGTTCCCCGTGGCCCGGAAGTTCAAGTCCCCGAAGCGGATCTCGAACCCGGCGGGGAGGGGGTCCGAACCGCCCATGTTGTAGCGGGTACCACGGTACTCCGTGCGGATCACCATGGAGGGAGTTGGCGGCGCCTCGGGGCTTTTAGGGTTGAAGATCCTTCGAGGGCAAGGAAAACGGGACCGAACCGGCGCGAGAACCGGGCCCGGGCCGGCCGGCTCGGGCCGACCGGCTCGGGCCCTTTTCGGCCGGTTCGGTCGCCCCTTTGCCCCGTGGGTCCTTATGCACTTATGTACTTTGCCCCCTCCACTTGCATGATTTTGATGATGTTATCCTCGCGTCCAAGATGGAGGTTCTTTTCGCATGAAGTTCGATCTTTTACGCTTCAATCCCCGGGGGTGTTCCTCGTAGCACTTCGGTCCTCGCCACCATTGGAAGTGATTTCATCAAGCTCATGGACACGAACAAGACTCCGTAGATGCTCCTTTGAACTTGTTGCGAATCCGTCCTTTATGTCCATGTTTTCCTACATAAACACAACACTTCCAAATGCATGCACAAAGATGAACTTGTTATATGATTAGTGTGCCTAGTGGCGGGTTAGTTCCATAATAAAATCCTAACCAAAGTGTAATGAACATGCTAGGTGCACCAAAATACACCGTCAACAACAACGCCGACATCTTCGCATGGAGTCCGTCCGATATGCTTGGAGTCCCCAAGCGGTGGGTCGAGCACGGACTTGAAGTCAACAAGACCGCTCGACCTATCAAGCAAAATCTCCGGTGATTCGCGAAAGATAGAAAACAAGCTATAGAAGTAGAAGTTTGTAAGATCTTAGGCTGCAGGTTTTATTAGAGAATGTCAACACCTGGTTTGGCTCGCAAACCCGGTTCTTGTACCAAAGAAAACTCGGTGGATTTAGAATGTGTATCGATTACACCGACCTTAACAAGCAATCGCCCGAAGGATTCGTTCCCTCTCCCTCGTATCGACCGGGTCGTGGACTCCACGGCCGGTAGCGTCCTACTCTGCTTCCTCGATCGCTACTCGGGGTATCATCGGATAGCCCCGCATCCCGACGACGAAGACAAGACAGTGTCGGTGCGGAATATGGTCCCGACACTAACCGAGTAGATAACGCCTAGCTCTATCCCTCAATGGTCGATGCCAAGCAACAAATGACACAAGGTTTTATCCCGGTTCCGGCCGAGGGGGCCGTACGTCCGGCGAGTGGTGTGCTCGTGGCACTATATTGCTCGGCACGGGGGTGCTTGTAGTGGGGCAAGTACAAGCAAGGCGGGAGAGGAAGCGTGGCTTCCAAGTCCCCGAGTGGCGAAGATGTTGTGGGAGAATAAGAGAGTGAGTGCACGGTGTGTTGTGTTCAACTGAACTCGTTCTCCCCCCGCGGCTGGGGGCTCGCCTCCCCTTTTATAGGCCAAGGGGGCGGCGAGTTACATGCACGCCGCGCTACCTAGCTACGTGTGGGAGCACGTCGCGCTACGGTGTAGAGCGGGCGGCCGTCCGGACGATCTTCGCTGCGATCCGGCCATGATGGCCTACCTCGTACCCGAACAGTGGCGGTTCGAGGGTAGGAGGCGGCAGATGGCGATGGCGTCCTCCGATAGGCTTCGAGGGAGGTGCTGATGATGGCTGGTACGGGGTACAGGAGCGGGCAGAACGGCGTTCCTTCCCAACGAGCTCTGCGGTGGTGGAGTGGTTGCTTTGCGGTGCCGGGCGTGCGCCGCGGTGTCGGGCGTGCGCACCGCACGCGTGGGTACGGCGGCCGCGCGCGTTACGGTGGCCGGGATGGCCACCCACCGGCCTAGCGCCCCTCACCTAACCGCGGGGTCACGGGAAAGTGGAATCGAGGGTGCGCCGGCCCCTTTCGAGGGTCGGGCGCGTTAGCCGTACGGTAGCGGGCGCACGGTGTCACGGGACCGACACCGGCCGTACCGCACGGGTCCATCCCACGGGGGCGGGGATGGGCTCCTCCCCGGGGAGTTGGTGCGGCGGCACCGGGGCGTGAGCCCCGGCGCATGATGGCGCCGTCCCCGCGGCGTCGGTGGCGTTAAATGCCCAAGTACGAGGCCGGCGCACGCGTGCGGGGCGCCCGTGAGCGTGGCGGGCCCCGGCCGAGGGCGGAGCGGACCCTCGAGCGAGACGGGACTCGCTCGAGGGGGAGCGTGCCCTCGAGCGGGGCGGGACCGCTCGAGGGAAGGGTCGCCCCTCGAACGGGGCGGAGCCCGTTCGAGGAGGGGGGTTGCCCCTCGAACGGGGCGGAGCCCGCTCGAGGAGGGAGCGTGCCCTCGGGCGAGGCGGAGCCCGGCTCGAGGGTCTTCCGGACGGGCCGTCTTGGTGGGCCTCCGAGTCCCGCCGCATGGGCCACGTCCCGCATGGTTAGTTTCCGCATGGTTAGGCTTAGCGTATTTCGACGCGGGGATTTAAGTGAGGGTTCCCCCATTGTTTGAGGGGACCCCTAGGGCGGTCCCCGACAACAGCATTCATAACGCCCCACGACATCTACGCTATAAGGTCATGACCTATGGCCTAAAAACGCCGGAGCAACCTTCCAAAAGGCAATTCAAAAGTGCTTGAAGACCCAAATTGGGAAGAACGTCGAAGCTTATGTGGACGATGTGGTCGTCATGACTACGAAGTGGACAAGCTTATCACCGACCTCACGAAACCTTCGCCAATCTATGAGAGTTCCAATGGAAGCTCAATCCAACGAAGTGTGTCTTCGAGTGTCCCTTCCGGATTGCTTCGGGCTTCATGGTCGGGCACCGAGGCATCGAGGCCAACCCAAAGAAAGATAGACGCTATACGCAAGATGGCCAAGCCATCCAACAAGAAAGACGTCATGAAGCTCACCGGTATAATGGTGTCTCTAGGTCGTTTCATCGGCAAGCTCGGTGAAAAAGGACTACCTTTCTTCAAGCTATTGAAAAAGGCCGACAAGTTCGTATAGGATGACGAAGCCCGAAAAGCGTTCGAGGCTCTCATAGAGTCCTTGACAACACCACCGGTTATGACACCTCCAATACCAAAGGAAACACTCCAACTCGCATCTCTCGCCACCACTAATGTGGTCGCACGGTTCTCGTTGCCGAGCGAGAAGAAGAAGGGAAGGCCTACCCCGTTCGACGACTCCGTGTATTACGTGAGCAAGGTCCCGGCCGACGCTAAAACACGTTACACACAACCTCGAAAGCTGCTTTATGCGCTCCCCGATCACGTCAAGAAAGCTTCGACACTATTTCCAAGCTCATAAGATTGTGGTGCCGTCTTCATTCCCCTTGGGAGAGATCATCCGCAACCGCGACGCCAACGGCCGCATCGTAAGATGGTCGGTTGAGCTTGGAGAATTTGAAATCAAGTTTTGCCCCAGCAAGCGATCAAGTCGCGCATCCCCGCGGACTTCGTGTTTGAGTGGACGGAGATCCGGATGCCCCTCCCAAGGAGCGGCTCGAACACCGGATAATGTACTTCGATGGCGCCCTCAACCTCGAAGGAGTAGGCGCAGTGTGTTACTCGGCCTCTCCCCGGGGAGAGCAGCTCAAGTATGTCCTGTAGATTCATTAGAAGGCCTCCAACAACGAAGCGAGTACGAAGCCCCGATCCACGGGCTCGGAATAGCAAAGTGTCCCTTGGTATCAAGCGACTACTAGCTTTCGGCGATTCCAAGGTCGTCATCAAGCAAGTCAACAAGGAGTGGGACTGCGTTAAGGACACGATGGATGCTTACTATGCTCGAGATTCGTAAACTCGAAGGCCACTTCGAGGGGATCGAATTCCAAAGACGTCCCATGCAACAACAACGTCGTCGTAGACGTGCTTTCCAAACTAGGCTCTCGTCGAGCCCTAGTCCCCGACAGCGTGTTCGTCCAAGACCTATGTAAGACTTCAATCAAACTCCCGGATCCTGATAATCCGGAGTCGTCTTCAAACGACCAGAATTTAGCACCTCCCCGCGACGTGTATCATGTCTGAAAAAGAGGACGATTGGCGCAAGCCCTTCATAGACTTCATACTCGACTAGCTTGTCCCCGACGGCAAAGCGGAGCGAGAACGTATCATGCGGTGAAGTGCTAACTACGTTGTGATTGGTTCCGACCTATACAGGAAAGCTGCCTCCACTGGCATCTTGATGAAGTGTATCCTATGATCGGAGGGTTTATAACTCTTAGCTGAGATTCACAGCGGCGAGTGTGGCTGCCATGCGGCATCCACGTACTTGGTCGGTAAGGCATATCAATCTGGATTCTATTGGCCCACGGCCGTAATTGACGCTAAAGACCTTCCGAAAAGGTGCTAATGATGCCGGTTCTTTGCCAAACAACAAACACCGCCGGCTCGGGCCCGCGCACTATTCCATCTTGGCCCTTCGCTATGTGGGGTCTCGACGCGGTAGGACCGTTTCATATCGCTCCGGGCGGCTACAAACATATCCCGGTTGCCGTAGACAAATTCACCAAGTGGATTGAAGTCCGACCTGTTGCGAAAGTAACATCGGAAGAGGCAGTTAAATTCATCGGAGACATTAAACACCGCTTCGGTGTGCCTAACAGGATCATCACCGACCTAGGCAAAGCTGTCACTGGCTCGGTCTTCTAGGACTTCTTCCAAGACAACCTCATCGACGTCTATTATTCCTCGGTCGCCCACTCATGGTGCAACGGCCAGGTCGTAAGAGCAAACGGCATGGTGCTCCAAGCACTCAAGGACCGTATCTACAACGACGCCTCCAACTACGCCACCAGATGGTTAGCTGAGCAGCCTCATGTAATCTAGGGTCTCAAAACTCAAGTCAGCTCCGCGATAGGCTTTTCGCCCTTCTTTCTAGTCTACGGATCAGAAGCCATACTTCCTACCGACGTCACTTTTAGAGCTCCACAAATTCAGTTCTACGAGGAAGGAGAGGCCGAGCAAACACGTCGCATCGACCTCGACAGTCTCGAAGAACAAAGACTCACCGCTGTCATGAGACAAGCTCGTCATGACCAACAACTACGTCGCTATCATGATCGAAACGTTAGGGAAACCTCCTTCAACGTTGGCGACCTCGTCCTTAGACGCATCCAAAAGACTGACGGCATGCACAAGCTCTCTACCCCTTGGGAGGGACCCTTCATCGTCACGGAAGTAATCAGCCCGTCAACATATCGACTCCAGTGGGGCGACGGGCAAGGAGTGCCCAACCCTTGGAACGTGGAGCATCTACGATGATTCTATTCGTAGATTAGTTTTTTTTTCATGCTATGTAGTTTCCCCTTTTGTATCTCTCTTTTTCGGATTAAATAAAAAAGTATTTCAAGCGGTCCTCTGCTATGAGTCGAGAACTACCTCCTCCTTCCTCATACTATAAACACCCTCCCTCGACATGCTCGGAGGCTTGGCTAAAGCCAACATCCGGGTCGCAAGACTCCGGGGAGGGGCTTGGCTAAAAAGCCAACCTAAGGGTCGCCCAACCTAAGGATATCATCGCAAACGAGTATAAAGCCTCCGCCGCCACGAGCATGCTTGGTCGAAAGATCTCCGACCCGAGGCCCGGGCTCCTCCCTCGCGCACAGATCTCTCGTAAGCCTCCACGCTGAGCTGTAGAGGTCGGCAAGCCAGTCTCTCTGTGAGTAGTGGTTAGCGAGTCAAGAGTACAATACGTCGTCATTTACAAGATCAACCAAAACTCGTGCAGGCAAAAGGCAAGTACTTCGTTAGAGCTTTCTTCAACATGTCTCTATAGGTTTTTACAAGTTATGAGGGGAGGGGGAGGTACAGCTCCTAGCTACTGCGGTTGCCGCCGTCGCAACATTCGCCACCGGCTCCATTATCGCCTTCAAAGTCGATGCTCTGCGCCACTGCGGTGGCAGCTTCATCAACTTCGAGCTCCAGGGCTTGAAGGTCCTTTGTGGTGTCAGCACCATCTTTGATCTTGGTCATATCTACCTCAAGATAGTGGGACTTGACTCTCACCGCCGCATTGGTCGCGGACACCAAACCAGTTGCCCTCAACAAAAGCAACAACCTGTTAGGAGTATCTACGAGGCGATCGACGATGGACGCTCGCTAATCCCCTTCTTCGAAAGGTATGCAAGACATTGCATAATTAGCAGCACCCTTGAGGTCGTTCAACTCCACCTCATACCCTACAATGGTGATTTGGTCACTCTGCAATGACTTCAAAACAACCTCGAACTCGACTTCAAGGCCCCGATGAGCTGCGGTCTCATAAGCCAGCTTTTGAGATATGACGTACTCACTCTCGGTGGCTTCCTTCATCGCCCGTTTGAGTTCTAGGCCCCCAGCCTCGATCTCCCGGACCACGACCTCCGAGTCCCGAATCTTGCTCCCGGAGGTCGCCGAGCATTCTCGGCTCGTCTTCGCGGTTACGGAAACCGCGCACACAACGGTTAGGCGACAGTTAACGACCAATTGTTCAAAAAAGGGACAAATACTAAAACCTACAAGTAGTCATAGTGTTAAACCGCACGGTGGCCTCCACGGCCTTGCGCCTCTTCTCGCCGAGCTCGTCCTCGAGCCTCTTCTTATCGGTGGCTGCCGGCTCACGGACCTCCTTGAGCTCTCGCTCAAGATCGGTGATCCGTTGTTCCTTCTCCTCGGCATGCTTCAGCACGTCAGCCCGGCCCTTGGCCCTCTCTGCTAGGGACTGTTGCAAACTCACAAGGTCGTCAGCAATGCTTCAAAAGCAAAATAATCAAGCAATGATAATATATCATAGGCAACTCACAGTGAGTGCGTTGTTGATGGTGACAATGTTGGTCCGCAAGGCCTACATGTCCTCATTGTCTTCGAACCAATCCTCCTGCCAAGGGGTGTGATTCCAATTAATTGATTGACGTGGCAATCTTGGGCTTGAAGTTGAAGATGGAGGTACCTGTGCGTCAGATACTCCCGGACCTCCCGGCGCTAGGTCGATTTGAGGCTGGTCCCCGTCCACGTCCTCAGTCCCACCAGGAACAGCCCTGATGGGGTCAACGTCTATGACTGTTGGGGAGGTCGTCGCCCCGACCTCCCCGCCGAGGTCTCGACACCCTCGGTGGTGCGTAGGGGAGAAATCGTCGTCGTGTCGGTCACGGGTGGCGAAGTCGCCACCCCTCAACTATTCCTCGTGTCGGGGTAGCAGACGCGCATCATCTCCAAGCGCCTCCCCCACGACCGTGGCTCGGGCGACCTCGTGAGGGAGGGAGATGATGGGAGCAACTCGGCACCCCTTGTGGTCTTGCCACCGGCCTGCATGGCAAAATACTTCGTCAAGACAGAGTTCAGATAAAAAGCACAAAGACAACATCAGCTCTCAAGTTAATACCTCGGCACAGCCGGAAGCCGAGTCTTTGGCCAAAACACCCGAGGCTTAATAACCACAGGTATCTTCGCCGCGCCACCGCAAAGATCGCGTTGCGCTTCCAAACCACGCCGGAGAGCTTCCTCCGACGTCTTCTGCACTAGCTCCCGCCGCCTCTTGCCGGCGGTACTCTCCGGCCTCTTCGCCATCTGGTCTTCAGGGACCGCAATTCTTCGACGGCCTCATCCTTCTCCTTCTCCTCCTCCTCCTCATCTTCCGACCCGACCTCCTGCGAACGAGGCATCAGAATCGTTGGAGTAGCAATGGCTGGAGGGGATGCGGCCCTTCTCTTCCTCTTCTTCTACTTCTGCTCTGCGGCCTTCACCGCAGAGATCATAGCGGCAACGGCCGAAGCAGACTTCTTCGCTACCCTCGACCTGGTCCTGCGCTGGGACTGCACGGTGCCAGTAGCTGAATCCTCCCCAGCCTCCGCGTCAGTGTCTTCGTCGGCCTCCACCGACGAGTCAGACTATTAATTCTCCAACAGACGACCTGCTAGAGGTGTGTACTTGTCCGACCTCAGCTTCCTCCGATGTGTCTCCCCCTCAGGGAGAGGCGCCGGACACCACAGCTGGAGCTCGCGCATCTACAAAATAGACGACATAGATGTTATACGACCTAAGTGAATCCAGAAAGCAAAGTACAATGGCCTAAAGACAGATCTCAGGTTCTTACCGGGTCAACTGGCCTCTTCAATGAGTGTGCCTTCGGGCACTTCTTCACCTTCACTTTCCCGAGAATACATCTGGGAAACTCTAGCCGCCATCTCCTTCCCGGAGACCTTGGGTTCACCTCGCGTGTGGGATCCGATTACCCACGGTACCATATGCGGGTGGACCCGATCCTTGATCGGCTGGATCATCCGCCGGCGAACGACCTCGCCACCGCCGCTCCCGTCACTCCTTGTTTCTTCATGTCGCCGATAAGCTCTAGGACCCCCTTGAAGTCCTTGAGGTCGTGGGTGGGGAGTCCTAGATCCCACTCGCTAATCTTTACTGGCTTATGGCCAGTCCACCGCGAAAGACCTGGAATCTGGTCCGCAATATAGAACCACTCCGACCTCCACCCGGCGGTGTTGTCGGGGAGGTCAGTGTCTATCCACTCGGCCTTGAGGCCTGACCTCAAAGTAAACATTACAGCCCCCACTGGCCCCGACCTCTTGCCAGTACTCTTGATGCAGAAAAAATACTTCCACAAAGTAAAGTGAGGCGGTATCCCCAGATACGCCTCACAAAAATGGATAAAGGTTGAAACTACAGTGATGGAGTTCGGAACGAGGTGTACCGGCTCCACCGTAGTAGTACAAGCGAGGCCACGGAAGAAATCTCCCACCGGGAGGTTGAAATCGCGCTTGAAGAAGGAAGCGAAGACGACCTTCTCCTTGACGTCCTCGCTCGAGAAATCTTCCCCGGTGGCTGCCCTCCACTCCACCTCGTCTTCGGCCGGAGCAGCCCCCGGTCCACCAACGCCTGGATCTTGGCCTCGGTCATCGTCGACCGGACCCACGCCACCCGGGGGTCCGGGATGCAAGCCATCTCCGCCGCCATCTCGGGGTTAGGGTTTGCGGTGGATCTAATATGGCACGAGGGACTTAACGCACATATGCGGAGGAGCAAAGCGCGAGCGGTGGCGCTAGTACAAGCCTAGCCGGAGGAGGAAGTTGGGCGCATGGGCGCGGGAGAACGGCGTCGCACGATCGCCGTAGAGAAAAACGAGTGAAGGTGATGGGAGCGAGAGGAAGAAGGTGAAGGGAATGGGGTCAACCCCGCCCCGGCTCACCCTATTTATAGGGGGACCACCGAATCTATCCGTTGCGGCTCCTTGCTCCGTACAACATGCCCCAATGGATCTATCCCGAGAAGCTCGCAAGAAGATTGAGGCGGATTCTTCGATTAACAAACCACATGCTACGACCTAAACCCGAGTTTAGGTCATATGCTAAGCATGAAGACAACATCAAGTTGCCCCGATGGCAAACACAATTTGCAAGCCCCCCCATCCTTCAAGATTAGGCCATGGCGAATCATTTTGCCAAATCGACCAATTACACGACAGAAGAGAGCGAACATTACACGAATTACCCCCGGGGTACCTACTATCTACCATGTCATTGGATCTAGAATCCGAAGATACACAAGTCGATCGCGACCTCACCGGATCCAGAATCCAAGCACACGAGATAAACATACTACAAGACCCGAGCTACTTAGAGCGGTTATCACGACCTACTCTACCAAAGCGGGGGCATGTCGCGAGACTTCTCCCCGGCATCGGGACCTTGATGGCGGCCTTACGGGAACCAAGCTGCAGAACAACACGTAATCTAAGGCACACTTGGCTCCAACTGTTGGAGTGGAGACACGAGCTTGCTCTTCGGCGTTGAAAACCAAGCCTCGGTTATCTCCCGGTGCTCACCAGAGACGTCCTGCTATAGCTCCAGCTCGACCAGCATCACCTCCAAACTCTGCCTGGTACCACGCAGAGGCTGGGCTCAGAGGATGGAGATGTTTCCTACACTTTGTGAGAATTCTCCTAGCTCTAAGCATCTACAAGAACACAGCTCTACATTCTGGTGGACGGCCACATGCCCATGGCATGGCCTCATAACTACTCTGCGGCTTCATAGCTCAACAATGCTCGGCGCTTTCCTCCTTCAGTCTCACGGTGCTATTTATATCTGACGCCACGACACGGGCGGTACCGACGAGGTAATGACTCGTTACCACGTGATAATGGGGCCCGTAGCCTGTGCATCATTAAAAGGCGATGACATTACTTTTCCGACTCACGACGTCTTTGTCGTTTGTGCATCAATGATGCCCGAGCCCCGGCCGGAGGTCACATGGCTACGGTAACCCCCCTCGATCAGTGGGCAGCTTGTCGTTTTCTGGGTGGCGAGAGCATCTCCGACCACTATTGACCCGTGACCCTGCAGTCTACGCTATAAGACAAAACCTGACCCCGTGCCAGAAGGCTTCACGCCTAACTAAGACCCCTTTCAACGACGAATTCACAACCTTCCTTCTATGACCTGATGAATATTATTTGCACCCGCTAGGCTCTGCGTCCTAGT
The DNA here is from genome assembly GCA_947561735.1 of Cenchrus americanus. Lineage (NCBI taxonomy): Eukaryota > Viridiplantae > Streptophyta > Magnoliopsida > Poales > Poaceae > Cenchrus > Cenchrus americanus. The sequence goes on along the minus strand of OX387239.1, from coordinate 81,937,512 downwards.
GCACCCGCTATGGCTCTACACGTAATCAGACCTATTCCAATCTGCCTATATTTCTGTTTCCTAAGCAGAATGGTCGTAGGTTCGATTGAAGACCTTCCGAGGTAGGCGTGCCTCTCTGCTCTGCCAGATTTTTCTGGGCGCCAGAAGATCCAAAATACCATGCTGCTCAGGAACATCGAGGAGATCTACGATTTTGTCGGCCCCCGTGGTCGGTGTGCCTATCACTAAGGTCGCCAATACCTTGGTACAATGGCTCCGCTGGATGGTTAGCGCCTATCTTTGGTCGTCCGGACACCAAAACGACCTCCTTGAGGTCGGCGTGCCTTCATACTTAGTTCTTGTAATATCTCGGTATGTCTACGGCTCCGCCAACCTAGTTGGGTGCCCCGGAATGCGTGACCTCCCGAGGTCGGTGTGCGATTGTAGCCCCGCCGGCCCATTCTCGGACACCAAGGATTTTGCATCGGGAATGAAGGCCTCCCCGTAGGGTGCGCGCCTAATGGCCCCGCCAAGTACTTCGGTTGCTTGGGCACTTCTTGATTTGAGACCTTCTTAAGGTCGGCATGCCTCGGGTGGCTCGCGCGTACTCCTTGCAGCCATGCGGCATATCCGGGGTGTCTCTACACTCCATACGTTCAAGATCAACAGATTTTGGGCTTCATCGTCGACCAACCCCGGACATCGCAACTTCAGCTACGACGTAATCAACGACCTCTTCGTGTGACGCGCCTTTCAAGATCCTGCTGGGTATCCTCGGATACTGGGCATTGTGATTTGAGGTCTCTCTGAGGTTGGCAGCCTACAAAGGCCTCCCTGAGGTCGGCCCTGCTAGATTCCTTGCAGCTATGCTCGGATCTAGGTGCCTCTACATTTCGTTTGATCAAGACCATGCCTTAGTTTTTCTTCTCTTTTGGAGCATCAAACCAGTCATCCTGTCTGCTTCAGTGCTCGAGGACTACTCTACGAGTGCATCTCCGACGCCCTCTTGTTTTCCTCATCGTACCGACCCGTTGGGAAACCCGTTTCTCATCCCATCGTTACTCGATATACTTTTTCTTCTTCTTTCTTTTTGGACCATCATACCAGCCATCTTGCCCGCCATGATGCTCGAGATACTACTCATGAGTGCATCTCCAATGCCCTCTCGAATTTTTTCATCGTCGTCTCGATCTATTGGAAGCACGCTTCCTATAGCTCGTCACTCGACCTTTCTACGTTTGGCAAGACTTCAAACAGTCGAGCCGCTACGCCGATTTGTTTATTTTCTTATTGATCGACGTGCATGCTATTCGACTCGTCGATAGCTCTACGACTTCGTCATGACCTTTCTAAGGTCGCCGCGCCTACACATCGCTCGGGGGCTTGTGAGACATGGGTACCCCCGGGTCCCCACCGACAAGGCTCACGTCCGTCCCCGACAAGTGGGTTCGGCCTACTAGAAGACCCGTCGACTCGTTAGTGGGCCCAACCGACCTAGTTGGCGGCCCACACAACCTCTTGAGGACCTTCCGAGAAGATTCCCCCGGTACGACCCGATCTACTACGACATCAAGAGTTGGCGCACAAGACAAGACCAAGGTGGACTTCGCCTAAAGCGGATCGACGGGATATGGCAAGATGTGTAACATAGACTTAGGTCTCCTGGTCGGTTACGACCAGGAGTCCGGGAACCGACCTCATCTGCCGGCCAATATAAGGCGGACGAGGCGACCCTTGTACCTCAATCCAATCCAATCCCCAAGCCATCTACACCAACAACTAGATGTAGGGTATTACTTTCCGCAGGCCCGAACCAGTATAAAATTGCCGTGTTCTCTCGTGTTCCGCGTACTCGTGTGCGACCTTTGAGTTCATAGCCTTAGACTCCTCCCTGCCGAACAACTAAACCACGGGGATTAACACCCCCGTGGGCTATTGAGATCTCACCATCCGACACCTACCAATAGTGGAATAGTTAATAGATGAATTACAAGGTGCTCATTGGTTCACAAAGCTAGACATGAAGTCGGGGTATCATCGATTAGACTACAACTTCGAAGTTGAGCACGGGACATCATTCGGGACACACCATGGCCATTGGGAATTCGGGGTCATGCCCTTTGGTCCGACCAACGCCCCGAGCCACATTTCAATCGTGATGAATACCATGTTCCAACAATAGTTAAGAAAGTATGTGTTGGTGTTTGCGGATGATATCCTAATCTACGGCGAGACCCGGAGGACCACAAGGTCCATTTGCAAGAGGTGTTCAAGATCCTGGACAACCATCGGTTGGTTCTCAAGAAGCCCAAATGCTCCTTTGCCCAAAAATCTTTGGAGTACTTGGGCCACATAATCGGTGGTAACGGACCCAATAAAAATTCAAGCCGTCAATGATTGGCAAAACCTAAGGATGTCAAGCAACTTAGGGGGTTTTTGGGGTTAGTTGGTTACTACCGGAGATTCATCAAACACTATGGTGCACTCACGGACCCCTAACCGACTTACTTAAGAATACTCCCTACATATGGACCCCAGCATTGCAACAATGTTTTGACACCCTCAAAGCAAGCTCTTGTAAAAGCACCAGTACTAGCTCTTCTAGACTTCAACCAGCCATTCACAGTTGAGATTGATGCCTCCGGCCATGGAATAGGTGCTATTCTTATGCAACAAGACCACCCTATTGCCTATTTGAGTAAAGCTCTTGGTACTAAAGCACGAGCACTCGTCCACATATGAAAAGGAGTGCTTGGCATTGATCATGGCCGTAACCAAGTGGAAGTGCTACCTCCATCACAAGGAGTTCACTATCCTCACCGATCATAAGAGCTTGGTCCATTTGGGAGAGCAAAAGCTACAAGAAGGCCTGCGAGCGAAGGCTTTTCTCAAGTTGTTGGGCCTACGGTATAAGATTCTATACACGAAAGTGTTGGAGAATAAGGCAGTGATGCTTTGTACCGCCAAGAGCACCAACATGTAATCCAAGCTCTTTTTGGGAGCATTCCAAGATGGATAGAAATTGTGATAGAAGGCTATCATCAAGATGAAGACACCAAAGCCTTACTTACCGAGCTAGTTGTAACATGAACAAATGACAAAGGTTACGGTCTAGTGGATGGCATCATAAGATACAAAGGCGGGGGTATGGTTGGGCTCTCACTCGAAGCACATCAAGCTATTATGTTGCCCATGCACGGTAGTGGTGTTGGGGGTTATAGTGGCATCACGACCACCTATAACAAGATCAAGGCCTTATTTGCTTGGCCTGGCATGAAAGAAGATGTCAAGAAGTATGTGTCGGCTTGTTGGGTATGTGCTCAAGAAAAGTCCGAACACCGTAGATTACCCGGCCTCTCGCAACCTTTACCCATTCCCGAGAGAGCTTGGCATACTATTAGCATGGATTTCATTGAAGGTCTTTTTAAATCGAGAAGCTTTGATATTATATTAGTAGTCATTGATAAACTCACCAAGTATACCCATTTCATCCCCATTTCTCACCCATACACGCCTATGTCCGTAGCTCAATCATTTCTTACACACATAGACAAACTACATGGCCTTCCACAAATCATCATCTCTCGATCAAGATAATGTTTTCACAAGCACGGTGTGGCAGAGCCGTTCCGTCTCACTAACACTACTCTAAATATGAGTTCATCCTACCACCCTCAAACCGATTGCCAAACCGGCCTCTACCAATGCTTAGAAACTTATCTCCGCCGTATGATCCATGCCCGTCCCAAACAATGGTCTCAATGGTTACCGTTGGCCGAGTATTGGTACAACACAACCTATCATTCGGCATTAGGAAAAACACCATTTGAAGTTCTTTATGGACACTCACCTCGCCACTTTGGCATCTCTCGCTCATGACACCCGTAAGTCACGGGACTTGGATACATGTCTTCAAGAAAGAAAGCACATGTTGCGGATCATCCAACATAATCTACTGCGAGCACAATAGCGGATGAAACTGCAGCGGATAAGCATCGACATGAAAGAGAGTTTAATGTGGGTGATCGGGTCCATCTCAAACTCCAACCTTATGTGAAGCAATCGGTGATGAGAAGATCTAATTACAAGCTTTCCTACAAGTATTATGGGCCTTATTTGATTCTCCGGCGAGTGGGTGTTGTGGCTTACAAGTTGCAACTTCCCGGAATCGGCTCGGATACACCTAGTGATTCATGTATCTCGGATGACGAAAGCCATGCCTCCTGGTGTGCGGCCAAATCCGGATACCGCGCTACATCCGTTGGCCTTGGAAGATTCTTCCCCGCACCTCGAGCATCGTTTCATCGTCTCCAGTTGATTGGTGATTCTGCTATTCCTTTTGCTTTGGTGCGGTGGTGTGATCCTCCTACTTCATTGACCACCCGGGAGAACATCACTACTTTGTCTCAAGCATTTTGGCTCGACGACTTGAGGGCAAGTCGTTTCTCAAGGAGGGGGAGATGTCAAGACCTGCATTTGGACCCAAAGCCACCTTCCTACTACGTTTGGCCCACGAGCCATATTGGGCCTAAGTGCCATGTATCTCTGCCGGCCGTGTGCCGAGACAGGCTCAGCCCATGTATCGTTTTCTGTGGTAAAAGACCCTCACGAGACTAAGGAGAGACATCGGTAATGAATATAGCAAAACGCTAAACCTATTCCCCTTCCTCTCCTGCTCCAGGCGGCGCCGCCGTGCTCCCCCGCTGTGCATGTACGCCGGCAAGCCCTCTATCTATTAGTGGTTCGCCACATTGGAATGGAGAACACAACATTTGTTGCATTGGTTCCGAACCAACTGTGGACATTAGAATCCGAGTTGTTGCAATTTAATCCAGTAGTTTTTTACGTATGATCAAAGTCTACGAGACTTCGTTATGGTGTATGATCAAAGCCTACGAGACTTCGTTATGGTGTGACACCAGCATCCTCATACAACGCTAACCAGATCATTACAAGAGTCCAAGGGTCATGATGCTGCTTTAAAGCTCTCAATAACACTCGATAAGTTGCAACTGTAGCTTTCATCACATCACTCCAAGGTCAAAAAAAGCTTCAAAACCTGACATGAAAGGAATTATTCCATTTCCGCTGGGAATTGGAATTGGAGCTCCAAAATTGTGTTGACCCAATCAGATTCCATCACTAGACAAATCAAAAGGATGACCAGGGGGTGGTGTGTTGGTGTTGCGCCACTACATGCATGTCATGTTGCTGCTGTCTTGGCCTGCAAGCTGCTGGCAGATGGGAGTCATCTCTGCGGCCTCCAACAAATCGAAAGGGGTGTTTGACAAAATGCTAATTAGTATCCCAATCTAGGGGTGTTTGATAAAATGCTAATTATAATAAGCTCTAAATGTGATGAGGTTGTAAACCGTGTGTTTTTTTTAACGAACGATCACAGGGTGTGCTATTTTCATTGATAATAAGGAGTAAACCGTGTGTTCGGGATATACGGTGTATTGTGTATTGTTCGCATAATATCATGTACTATTCTTCCAATATAGTTTAATTTTTTACCGGAATGTTAAAAGTAACATATGAAATTACCACCCTTTTAAATAGTGTCGTGATTAGAGATGAAAGTGGTATGGATATTATCCGTATACCGTCCGATTAAAAGGGACAAACACTCAAATGGTATCTAACAAATGTTCGTTTGGTTTGGTGGCTGATGGCTGGTGCTGATTTGCTCGCGAGAGAAAAGTATCGCTGGTGGCTGGTTTGTTACGAGAGAAAAGTATCTTGGCCGATGGCCGATAAGCCGAACGAACAGGTTGTAAATCCGAGCATTCAATATGCATAATTATCCGTACCATATTACTATCCGGATATTCAAAGTTGGATTACTAATATCCAATTATGATGAATATCACTATTCAACACATCATCTACTGTTCGTATCCGAATCCGATCCGAGAATTCAGTATGAGAAAGAAAAACTATCCGTACCCGTATCCGCAATATCTGTTTATATCCAAACTATTTTCATCGCTAGTCGTGATGAATGTAAATGGACGCGATGTCATTTCTACACTCGGTTTTATCTTTTAAACCCAGCACTAATGGTTGTGTTGGTACCGAGAGGGAAGATAGGAGCCTGGGATGCCCCTATGACCCCTTTTGTACCGGGTGTGTGCAACACCTAGTACTAAAGGCTCCCATTAGTACTAAGTGTTCACATCACCCGCTACTAAAGGGTTAGCCTCCCTTTAGTATTCCAAAGTGTTCTCTAAACCTGGTGCTAATAGTCGTCCATTAGTATTGGTTGAGGCAACCACCTACTACTAACACCCAACATATCTCCCCACGACTTCCTGTGCTAAGACCATCCACACTCATCAAACTCCATATTCTACTCCAAAAGAGAATATTCCACTTTAGTCAACAAGATTCTCTTCCTTCATAATTTTACTTCCACATTCATCTTCCTTCAAATTTTTACTTTATCCCAACTACCTTTTTAATTTTTTTCCTCCTTTCCTTTGTTCCCATCCGCCACGGGACGGGCGCGGCGCTTCTCCCGGCGGGGTCGCCGCCGTCGGTGGTCGCCGCGGCTCGGCGGCGTCCGTGCTCGGCGCGCCTCGGCGCGGCTTCTTCCGGTTGAGCTCGCGCCGTCTTCATCGCCGCGGAGGGAGGTGCGTGGGTCCCGGCCACGGGTCCCGCCGGCGCGCTTGGCTCGGACGGCGCCGACACCGGAAGCCGGGACAAGCGACGGCCGGGATTCATTGGCCGTGTCCTCCCGCCGCGACATCACTTCCTCCCGCGCCTACATCGGCTCCACATCGCGGGATCCGCCGGTCCGCGCCACAGGGGAGCAGCGGACATCGTCGCCAACCCGTGCTCGCGGTCGTCATGGACGCGGACGACATGGACGCCGACGGCATGGACGGCTACCGAAGCTCGTTGCGCACGTTCATGGAGATAGAGGAGGATGATGATTCTACAAAATTCTTGATGGTTGCTCGTGAGGCACAAATGGCGACATACAACCATGTGTGGAAGCAGAGACCTCTCGCAGAGGCATCGTCGATCGGATGCGCCACCAAAGGTCATTCGACCTAGGAACCATGCTACAGGTCACAAGAAGATCAAAGAAGACTACTTCGGTCCAAACCCCGTTTACAATGATAAGCAGTTCCGTAGAAGGTAAAAGTTGATTAAATTTGCAATGTTGAACCGCAATGATAACCCCGTTTACAATGATAATTGTCCGCACCACCTCATAGTTGTGATGTTATTGTAGGTTTCGGATGCGTCGCCCTTTATTCAAGCGCATCAAAGAGGCTGTCAAAAACTATGATAACTACTTCAAGAAGAAGTGTGATGCGATTGGCAAGGAAGGATTATCGGCTCTTCAAAAGTGCGTTGCAGCTATACGCATTCTTGCTTACGGTATCTCGGCCGATGCCGTTGATGAGTACGTGTGTATTGCCGAGTCAATCGCTCGACAATCTTTACAACATTTCGTCAGTCGTCATTGATGTATTCGGGCCGTGGTACCTACGACACCCCAATGCCGCCGATGTAGCTTGGCTTCTTCAAGTGGGTGAGGCTCGTGGTTGGCCGGGGATGCTAGGAAGTATTGATCGCATGCACCGGGCGTGGAAGATCGCCCGGCAGCGTGGAAGGGTCCGTTCAAGGGTCACTATAAGTATCCCTCTTTGATCTTAGAGGCGGTTGCATCACATGATCTTTGGATTTGGCATGCTTACTTCGGCATGCCCGGAAGTAACAACGACATTAACGTGCTTCATAGATCCCATATATTCTCGGATTATCTTAGGGGTCATTCGGCCCCCGTGGAATTTCAAGTCAATGGAAGAACCTATAACACGGGTTACTACTTAGCCGATGGGATTTACCCTAATTGGGCAGCATTTGTTAAGACTATTGGTCACCCCATGGAGCGAAGACACAACACTTTGCCACTTGCTCAAGAAAGTGCACGCAAGGACATTGAGCGTGCATTTGGTGTCTTGCGAGTAGGTTTGCGGTGATTAGAGGACCCGCGTATGGTTGGGACCGTTCGCAACTACACGATATAATGATGACTTGTATTATTTTGCATAATATGATAGTTGAAGATGAGCAACAAGGGGCTGCAAATACTGATTTCTCGAACATTGGTGATCTTGTTGAACCTTTTAGCGAAGTGAAGCAAGGCAAGAATTTATTGATGCACACCATAGGCTTCGGGACCAACCAATGCACTTTCGGCTTCGGCGTGATCTCATTCAACACCACCGTAACCGGGCCGGGATCACAACACCGGCAGTAGAATATAACTCCCTCGCCCGGCCGCCCTCCCCTCGCTTTCTCCCCGCTTCTTCCATAAGCTTATAATCTTTTTTTTCTTCACTTCTCCTTCCTCCTCGCGATTCACCACTACAAATCTTCGGTCACGAGAGAGAAGGAGGAGATGGCGTCAAGGAGCCCACCGCCGTTGAAGCGGGGACGAAGGGGAGGACGACGAAGACGAAAGCCGCCGTCGGAAGAAGTTGGAGAAGGGGAAAGAGCCGGCGGCCAAGGACGCCCACAAGGAACCGCTCTTCGACAATAATAAGTTCACCACCGAGCTACTAAGGAGCGCCTTCGTAAAGCTTCAAGGTGTTGGCGAGGCCTTCGACATCAAGGTGTATCATGATGTGTACAAGGACCCGACCTTGAAGGGTCTCGCCTTCGGGATCCACGGGTTAGTTGAGAAGCTCGAGAACCTCCCCGTGGTCAAGCGGCTGCCCGCCGCCACTTCTTCTTTGATGACGGTGGCTCCGACGGCGACGACGGCGGCCACGGCGACGACGGCGGCCACGGCTACGACGACGGCGACGACGGCAGCCACGGCGGCCACGGCGGGACTCCGACTAATTGATAGACTCCTCTACCAATTGGTAACAATAATGTCCGTGTGCTTTTGTGTCTTCGTCCGATTCTTGGACATGAACTCGCTTACTTTATCCGTCGATCATGAACTCGCTTAGTTAATTAGTTTGGTTGTTAGATTTTGTATGTCATGAACTAGCTCTAATATACTCGAGTAGATCCAACCGCGTTGTGATGAACTCGTGTTCGTTGTGATTAAGCGGAGATCTGTTGTGATGAATTAGATCTTATTAGAGTAGTCATTGCCGACAAAGTTAACCCGTCGACGTGTGGGCCGTTGTCATTGGCGATGATGGTTAGTGAACCCGGATCGCATTTGTTGGCGGTTGGGTCCGGGCGGGCGTGCAATGGTTATCTTTTTTATATTGGCGGTGACGCTAGCGCGTGGGCCGTCACAATTTTTTTTTTGGAATGAAACTTGCTTCCTTGAATTATTAGAGCCCAAAAAACAGCACCTAAAAGTCATAAAAATACGAACAATTCGTATTTGGACATTCAATATTTGAATAAAATATCAACAGACAAACTTGTGTGCCCATCATATATTTTGTTTTTACACCACATGGTAATTATATAATAATTCTAATAACATCAAATTGGCTCTAAAAAATCTACACATTGACTTGGCAACATAATTTGGGTACCTAAACTTGTCTTCGAAATTTCAAGTGGTATCGATGAAGGAATAATATACATGTGTACAAATGTCTTCATCTCCCACATAGTTTCTTAGAATGTTAGCTTGAACATTAGAAGTTTTCCACACTTTGCAACATATTCGAACTCATATGCATTTGAAAACTTAACAAAACCTTGTGTTCACCTTAAGCTTACGAAATGTAAAGTTCCATCACCGTGGACGGTGTATTTTGGTACACCAAACATATTCATTACACTTTGGTTTGGATTTGATTATGGAACTAACCCAACACTAGGCACACTAATCATATCACAAGTTCATCTTTGTGCATGCATTTGGAAGTGTTGTGTTTATGTAGGAAAACATGGACATAAAAGACGGATTCACAACAAGTTCAAAGGAGCATTTACGGAGTCTTGTTCGTGTTCATGAGCCCGATGAAATCACTTCTAATGGTGGCAAGGACCAAAGTGTTATGAAGGAACACCCCCGTGGATTGAAGCGTAAAAGACCGAACTTCATGCACGGAGAACATCCATCTTGGATGCGAGAATGACATCGTCAAAATCATGTAAGTGGAAGAGGCAAAGTGCATAAATGCATGAGGACCCACGGGAGCGAAGGGGCGACCGAACCGGCCGAGGTGGGCCGGGTCGGTCGGCCCGCACCGACCGGCCCGGCCCACTCCCGACGTCGGTTCGGCCCCCCCTCCTTGCACCCGAAGGATTTTCAACCCTAAAGCCCCCGGTGGCGCCGCCATTCGCAAGGGGGAGAGCCATTCGTACCAGGAGTCCATCCACAAGCTAGAGAGAGGAGGGAGATCTCGGAGGTGGATTGACCACCTCGAAATAAGCACCCACAAGTGGAGAAGAAGGAAGACAACATCGGAAGGGTGACCATGATCAACGGTGCTATGTCTAGCACCTTGATGGGGTAATCTCCTTATTCGTCCATGAGCCGTAATCGATCTTGAGATGTAATTGTACTTTGTTGGAATATCTATCTATCATCATGTGTTGAATATACTTTAATGCTTAAGGTTAGCTACCATGCCGCAAAGGGAGTAGAGCTCCAATGCTCCCTTGGATCCATTCAATATGCTGTGTCCATCATAGGTCTAGTCACGAATACCTCCGCGTAGTGAAAGTACGGGGGGAGGGAAAGGGCAAAATCGTGGTCACAACCCCCAATAGATTAGATTGGTTTTCTTGTTTAAAGCAATTCCATGTTCTAGTATCGTAGACCCATGGGCGAGTGTCTTATTTTGATAGCTTAATCATTCTCTCTAGTGTAGTGTAGTCGTTTTCTAGTTTAATCATAGTTAGGGTTTGAGTAGTTAGTGAGTATAGGTAGATCAAACGCTTGTAATCCCCTCGCTCCGCGGATTAACAAGAACCTTGGGAAATCCTTTGGTGAAAAGGTGTAGGTCCGTACGCTTGTGGATCGTAAGTAGATACGTCTTTTATCCGTCAACAAGCCCCTTTTTCTGGGGTTGTTGCCGGGAAGCAAGCTAGTTTACATCATTTGGTTTGCATCTAACTTAGTTTTATATCTAGTTTATCTTTCGTTTGCTAATATCTAACACATATTACCTAGAAAACCACTTTGTTTGTTTTTGTTTTTGTTTTTATCTTATTGTCTAGATGGCGTTCGTCAATCAACCCGTGGAAGAACCGGAGAAATCACTAAGGGATTATGCTAGCCCTTGATGTGAAGACATAAAAGTGCAAGAGTCGGATTCGAAGCTCGAAGAGACCAAGTATGAGATTAAATCCAAGATCATCGAGATGGTGGCGGAAACCCCGTTTGAAGGGATGGTTACGGAGAACCCATATAGACACATAAGGCATTTCACGACGCTATGCAACACGGTGTGTCAAGAAGGAGTTCCTGATGAATGGTTCAAATGGAATCTCTTTCCCTACTCACTTGTCGGTGAAGTAAAGACATGGTACTCGTTTGCATCCTTCGAAGTTGAAGGCAATTGGAACAAGTTGACAAAGAAGTTTTGCGAGAAGTTCTTTCCAATTAGCAAGGTTCAACATCTAAGGAGGCAAGTGATCACTTTCACACAAGGAGAAGAGGAAGGGATAGACCAAGCTTGGAATATGTTTAATGAGTTGATCGAATAAGGACCAAGACTCGGCTTTCTCCGGTGACGTACTCTTGCATACATATTTCTTTTCCCTAACCCCTAGTTGCATGCAACAAGTCCAAATGTGTGCGGGTGGGGATCTCATGGAGAAAACACTCACGAAGCCGCTCAACTTCTACAAAAAATTAGTAAAGCGGATGCCATGCGAAGAGATTGGGAATCAAGACTTGCGAAAGAGCCGAACATAACTCGAGGATGAAGAAGTATGCTCAATTTCCTAAAGAGGTAACCCGGAAGTCACAAAAGAGGAGCCAATCTCGGAAAAGCTTGAACAAGAACACATCAATTCAAGAACTACCCCAAGCATTGACTTTGCCGTATCAAATGAAACAAACAAGACAAGCATGTCAAGCGCGAAGCCACTAAGGGAGTTCAAACCAATGAATTGGGTTCCAATCGATTACGGAGAAGTATTCGATAAGAGAAGACCATTCCCTAATCAAAAGGGGATGGCAAGAGCATTGGAACTGGATTTCTCGCCGAAAAGTTCCGCTTCATACGACCTTGAAACCACCGGTGAGATCTTTCAAAAGCTCTTTGGAGATGATGAAGTGGATCCGGAACACATAACCGAGTTGAAGAGAATCATGGGGATCAAGCCCGAAGCATCACCATACGCTCGCCTCACTAAAGTTTACGCGATAGGATCCGAAGAAGAAGAGAAGACGACACCACACTTGAGTTGCGAGATCAACGGAGTTCAATGCAAAGCTTTGTGCGACATCGCAGCCCAAGTAAGTGTTCTATCTTCTAAATTTTATGAGTTCAAGACCACAACCTAGACTTAGCTCCAACATGAACGAAATTAATCATGGGAGATGGTAGAACTATTAGACCTCCAGGTATTGCTTGCAACATGAATGTAAAAATCTCTCGGAAAATGTATATCGACCGATTTATTTGTTATTGATGCTTACCATAGTAATCATGATCACATAATCCTAGGTAGGTCCTTTCTTAAGTTGGTTGATGCCGTGTTGTATGCCGGAAAAGGCAAAGTAACAATGAACCTTAATGGAAATAAGTACACATAAAACTTTCTTCGTGTTTTTAAACACCCTACACCCTTCCTCCCGAAGATGAAGTAGAGGAGGTAGATAGTCTTTGTTTTGTTGAAACCCTTAGAAACCCACCGCAAAAAAGCGATAGAAAATCAAATTAATGATCAACAAGATGAAGAGCTAGAAGAAGCAACAAAAGGCTTAGAATCACAAGATGGAAGCATGGAGGAGGAGAAATTCAAGGACATAGGAGAGATTAAACCCGAGGGGCCACAAGTGCCCGAGGTAGACCTTAAACCTTTGCCTAGGGGATTAAAGTATGAATTTCTCGGGCACGGACAAGACTTATGCGGTCATTGTGAGTGACGAGTTGAGTCCCGAAAAAATGAGAAGTTGCCGATTTTATTGAAAAATATATGAAGGTGATTGGATATTCGATTAATGATCTCAAAGGTCTTAGCCCAGCCTTTTGCACTCACCGTATATCAATGGAAGACCAATGTAAGCCCGTAGTGGACCACCAAAGGAGGCTAACTCATGCCATGCGAGAGGTAGTAAAGAAAGAGGTCATCAAGTTACTTGATGCCGGAATCATCTACCCGGTTCGCATAGCGAATGGGTGAGCTTGGTACATTGTGTACCAAAGAAAGGAGGTTTAACCATGGTGAAGAATGAGAAGAATGAGTTGATACCGCAAAGAACCGTGACCGGGTGGAGGATGTGTATCGATTATCGAAAGCTAAACAAAGCAACGAAGAAAGATCACTTCCCCCTACCGTTCATCGACGAGATGCTCGAGAGATTAGCGAACCACACTTATTTTTGCTTTCTCGATGGGTACTCGGGGTTCATGCAAATTCCAATTCACCCGGATGACCAACACAAAACAACGTTTACATGCCCTTATGGAACGTTTGCATATAGAAGGATGCCCTTCGATCTATGCAACCCCGTTGACGGTGTATTTTGGTACACCAAGCATGTTCATTACACTTTGGTTTGGATTTGATTATGGAACTAACCCGCCACTAGGCACACTAATCATATAACAAGTTCATCTATGTGCATGCATTTGGAAGTGTTGTGTTTATGTAGGAAAACATGGACATAAATGACGGATTCGTAACAAGTTCAAAGGAGCATTTACGGAGACTTGTTCGTGTTCATTAGCTTGATGAAATCACTTCCAATGGTGGCAAGGACCGAAGTGTTACGAAGGAACACCCCGGGGATTGAAGCGTAAAAGACCTAACTTCATGCGCGGAGAACCTCCATCTTGGATGCGAGGATGACATCGTCAAAATCATGCAAGTGGAGGGGGCAAAGTGCATAATCACCTGAGGACCCACGGCAGCGAAGGGGCGACCGAACCGGCCGAACTGGGCTCGGGCCGGTCGGCCCAGGCCGGCCGGCCGGGCCCCCGGCCCAGTTCGGGCGTCGGTTCGGCCCCCCTTTCCTTGCACCCGAAGGATCTTCAACCCTAAAACCCCGGAGGCGCCGCCATTCGACGGGGGGAGAGCCATTCGCACCGGGAGGCCATCCACATGTTAAAGAGAGAGGAGGAAGATCTCCGTGAGGGGGATCGACCACCTCGAAGGCAAAGCACCCACACATGGAGAAGAAGGAAGACACCGTCGGAAGGGTGACCATGATCAACGGTGCTATGTCTAGCACCTTGATGGGGTAATCTCCTTATTCGTCCATGGGTTGTAATCGATCTTGAGATGTAATCGTACTTTGTTAGATTATCTATCTATCATCTTGTGTTGAACATACTTTATTGCTTAAGGTTAGCTACCATGCCGTAAAGGGAGTAGAGCTCCAATGCTTCCTTGGATCCATTCAATACGTCGTGTCCATCATAGCTCTAGTCATGAATACCTTCGCGTAGTGACAGTACGAGAGAAGGCAAAGGGCGAAACCGTGGTCACAACCCTCGATAGATTAGGTTGGTTTTATGTCTTTAAAGCGATTGCATATTCTAGTATCGTAGACCCATGGGCGAGTGTCCCCTATCTTGGTTGCTTAATCATTCTCTCTAGTGTAGTCTAGTTGTTTTCTAGTTTAATGAGAGTTAGGGTTTGAGTAGCTAGTGTGTAGAGGTAGCTCAAACGCTTGTAATCCCCTTGCTCCGCGGATTGACAAGAACCTTGGGAATCCCGTGGTGAAAAAGGTGTGGGGTCCGTATGATTTAGGATCGTAGAGGGATACCTCTTTTATTCGTCAACAAGCCCCTTTTTTCCGGAGCCGTTGCCGGGGAGCAAGCTAGTTTACGTCGTTTGGTTTGCATTTAACTTAGTTTTATATTTATTTTATCTTTCATTTTATATATCTAACACATATTATCTAGAAAACCACTTTGTTTTGTTTTTGTTTTGTTTTTATCTTATTGTCTAGATGGTGTTCATCAATCAACCCGTGGAAGAACCGGAGAAATCACTAAGAGATTATGCAAGCCCTCGATGTGAAGACATAAGAGTACAAGAGTCGGATTCGAAGCTCAAAGAGACCAAGTATGAAATTAAATCCAAGATCATCGAGATGGTGGCGGCAAATCCGTTTGAAGGGATGGTTACGGAGAACCCATATAGACACATAAGGCATTTCACAACACTATGCAACACGGTGCGTCAAGAAAGGGTTCCCGATGAATAGTTCAAATGGAATCTCTTTCCCTACTCACTTGTCGGTAATGCAAAGACATGGTACTCGTTTGCGTCCTTTGAAGTTGAAGGCAATTGGAACAAGTTGACAAAGAAGTTTTGCGAGAAGTTCTTTCCAATTAGCAAGGTTCAACATCTAAGGAGGCAAGTGATCACTTCCATGCAAGGAGAAGAGGAAGGGATAGACCAAGCTTGGGATAGGTTTAATGAGTTGATCAAACAAGGACCAAGACTCGGCTTCTCCCGTGACGTACTCTTGCATACATTTTTCTTTTCCCTAACCCCTAGTTACATGCAACACGTCCAAATGTGTGCGGGTGGGGATCTCATGGAGAAAACACTCACGGAAGCCGCTCAACTTCTACAAAAATTAGTAAAGCGGCCGCCATGCGAAAAGATTGGGAAACAAGGACTTGCGGAAGAGCCGGAATATAATTCAAGGAAGAATAAGTGTGCTGAATTTTCTAAAGAGGCAACCCCGGAAGTCACAAAAGAGGAGCCAATCCCGGAAAAGTTTGAACAAGAACACATCAAGTCAAGAACTACCCCGAGCGTTGACTTCGTCGTACCAAATGAGACAAATAAGAGAAGCATGTCAAGCGTGAAGCCACTAAGGGAGTTCGAACCAATGGATTGGGTTCCTATCGATTACGGAGAAGTATTCGACAAGAGAAGACCCGTTGACGGTGAAAATCCGTCAACCTAGCCATGAGTTTACCTTCGGTGTTGGCATGACTTTTGTATCTTATTCATTGGTACTAACCCCCGTGGTATAACAAGTTCACTTGTGCATGTCGGTTTTGGAGTTAAGTGTTTACGCGGGGTTTTAACGATGAAAGCAAGACTTCGGGATAAGTTCATTAAGCACCTCATGACAAGACCTTGAAGCCCGATACAAGTCAAGCAATGAAGTGAACATGCCTCCAAGAGCCCAAGGACCAAGCCCGAGAAGATGATAAACTCCGAGGACCGAACCGAAAAGTGCCGAATCTTGCAAGACAAGGAGTTGAGTCCAATTCGGAGAGAAACCGACGTCAAGGGCCCACATGCAAAAGGGGAGAACATCTAGAAGACGTGGGAAGCAACACGGCGAAGCAGCCGCGGGATGGGCCGAATTGGGCCCGGGCCGGTCGGCCCAGCCGGCCGGCCCACCCAATTCGGGGCCCAATCGGCCTCTCCTTTGACCTAATTGCTTCTCGTGCTATAAATAGCCCCCCGACCGAGAGCCACGCGAGAGAGGAAGTCGTATTCCGCCGCCGAGGAGCGAGAGAAGCTTGAGGGACACCAACTTGAAGATGAGGGTCGTGCTAGTTGTCTAGGGTTTCCCCGGCCGACGTGGGAACCTTGCATGGAAGACCACGTCGGAGCTCGGAGCGAGGATCAAGATCTAGGGAGGGGCCCCGGTGGTGATCTTGTTCATGTAATCATTCATGGTGAAGTTTGTAAGTGAATTCGATTTCTAGCGATCAAGTGCCTTCTCGATGATTTTGTTTTCTTCTTGGTTTTGCTTATTCTACGATCTATACTTAAGATAGATTACATAGGGTGCTCTTGTAGCCGCGGTGGCTAGAGGTGCATACGGACCGGCCAAGTGATTTCAACTTGTTCTATCGAACTCGCCCTAAGCTCCCCGCATGAATAGGGATACATTGTGACAGAACGGGGGTCTCGAAAGGCGGATGTTTTCGGAGTCGGATGGGAAGGCCACGATTTAAAGATGCTTTTAATGAGATTCGCTTTGCTATCTTCATCTATCTTGTTTGGAGCTACAACATAAGCATGATCTAGATTCTCTAGATTGGTTATCTCTTGCTTTCTCTTGCTACCTCTTTAGTAGATTAGATTAGATTCGTTTCTTTATGAGTTAGTAGATTAGATGCAACTTGCCTTCATAAGATAGCTTTTGCTTTACTAGATTGATTCCTTGCGTTGCACATTGTTCCACGGATTCGATACCTTGGGTTCACCACTCGAGGGAAGAAGGGTCCCTTGACTACGACGGGAGACTTGTCCGCTTGCAAGTCACAAACGAACTTTGATACAACTTTTAACCGTCAACAAGACCGTTCCCTAATCAAAAGGGGATGGCAAGAGCATTGGAAGTGGATTTCCCACCGTAAAAGAAAGCGGAAGATTCATACGACCTTGAAACCACCGGTGAGATCTTTCAAAAGCTCTTTAGAGATGATGAAGTGGATCCGGAACACATAGCCGAGGTGAAGAGAATCATGGGTATTAAGCCCGAAGCATCGCCATACACTCGCCTCACCGAAGTTTACGCGATAGGATCCGAAGAAGAAGAGAAGATGGCACCACACTTGAGTTGTGAGATCAACGGAGTTCGATGCAAAGCTTTATGCGACATCGAGCCAAAGTAAGTGTCCTATCTTCTAAAATTTATGATAAAGTTCAAGACCACAACCTAGAGTTAGCTCCAACATCAACAAAATTAATTATGGGAGATGGTAGAACTATTAAACCTCTAGGTATTGCTTGCAACATGAAAGTAAAAATCTCCGGGAAAATGTATACCAACCGATTTCTTTGTTATTGATGCTTACCATAGTAATCATGATCACATAATCCTAGGTAGGCCCTTTCTTAAGTTGGTTGATGCCGTGTTGGATGCCGGAGAAGGCAAAGTAACAATGAACCTTAATGGAACAAAGTACACATATAATTTTTTTCGCATTTCTAAACATCCTAATCCCTTTCCTCCCGAAGATGAAGAAGTAGAGGAGGTAGATAGTCTTTGTTTTGTTGAAACCCTTAGATGAAGAACTAGAAGAAGCAACAAAAGGCTTAGAACCACATGATGTAAGCGTGGAGGAAGAAAAACTCGAAGACATATGAGAGATTAAACCCGAAGAGCCACAAGCGCCCGAGGTAGACCTTAAACCTTTGCCCAAAGGATTAAAGTATGAATTTTTGGGCCCAGACAAAACTTATCCAGTCATCGTGAGCGACAAGTTGAGTCCCGAAGAAAATGAAAAGTTGTTGATTTTATTGAAAAAACATAAGAAGGTGATTGGATATTTGATTAATGATCTCAAAGGTATTAGCCCCGACCTTTTGCACTCATCCTATACCAATGGAAGACCAATGTAAGCCCGTAGTGGACCACCAAAGGAGGCTAACTCATGCCATGCGAGAGGTAGTAAAGAAAGAGGTCATCAAGTTACTTGATGCCGGAATCATCTACCCGATTCCGCATAGCGAATGGGTGAGCCCAAGACATTGTGTACCGAAGGAAGGAGGTTTAACCGTGGTGAAGAATGAGAAGAATGAATTGATACCGCAAAGAACCGTGACCGGGTGGCGGATGTGTATCGATTATCGAAAGCTAAACAAAGCGACGAAGAAAGATCACTTCCCCCTACCGTTCATTGACGAGATGCTCGAGAGATTAGCGAACCACGCTTATTTTTGCTTTCTCGATGGGTACTCGGGGTTCATGCAAATTCCCATTCACCGGACGATCAACACAAAACAACGTTTACATGCCCTTATCGAATGTTTGCATATAGAAGGATGCCCTTCGGGCTATGCAATGCTCCGCCTCTTTTCAACGTTGCATGATGGCCGTATTCTCGGAATTCATCGAAGAAATTGTCGAGGTGTTCATGGATGATTTTTCCGTTTATGGGAAGACGTTTATGAATTGCTTGGCAAACATGGATAAGGTCCTCACAAGGTGTGCGGTGGTAGACTTGGTGTTAAATTGGGCAAAGTGCCACTTCATGGTTAAGCAAGGCATATTGCTCGGACATGTTATATCCGAGAGGCGCATTGAAGTGGACAAGGCTAAGGTAGAGACGGTTGAGCAACTCCCACCTCCAACGGATGTTAAGTCCTTAAGGAGCTTTCTAGGCCATGCCAGATTTTATAGAAGATTTATTAAGGACTTCACAAAGATCATTAAGCCTTTAACGCATCTCCTTCAAAAGGATGTGGCTTTTGACTTTGATGAGAAAGTGCCTAGCGGCATTCCGAACCTTAAAAAGTGTGTTGGTGAGTGCTCCCATTATTCAACCCTCCGGATTGGAGCCAACCTTTCGAGATCATGTGTGACGCAAGTGACTACGCCGTAGGCGCAGCTTTGGGTCAAAGAAAGGAAGGCCGAGTTCACGCCGTTTACTACGATAGCAAAACTCTCAATGGGGCACAATTAAACTATGCCACTACGGAAAAGGAGTTGCTAGAGGTGGTGTTCGCTTTCGAAAAATTCGGATCTTACATCGTGAACTCGAAGGTCATTGTTTACACCGATCACGCAGCCATCAAGTATCTCTTGGCTAAGAAGGAAGCCAAACCACGTTTAATTTGTTTGATCCTTCTTCTCCAAGAATTTGACGTTGAAATTCGTGATAAAAAGGGGGGTGGGAAATGTTATGGCCGATCATTTGTCTAGGATGAATTGTGGACACGATGACAAAGAGCCCATAAAAGATAAGATGAGAGACGACCACCTCTATCGAGTGCTCGATAAGGACACCCGGATGATTGATATCATTCGAGCGATTCGAAGATGCCTCTCGATCATCTAGATAAAAACTCTTATAAGAAGATAATCTCCGAAAGTAGGAAGTACTTTTGGGGTGCACCATACCTCTTGAAACTTGGCAATGATGGATGTTGACGCAAAAAGTGCACTCAACGCCAAACACACAAAGAAGCCGAACAAAGCTGGCTTCACACGCGCATAGAGCGAGAAGACGTGCCGACCAATTTTTCCCGAAAATTAACAAAAGATAAAGCAAGTTAAATACCAAAGCTTGGAACTTGCCGGGTGGTACCGGATAGTTCCATATTTACGGCTAGGAAGCCAAACAAGATGACACATAGCTATAAGGAGCTATCCGCCAACGAACTAGAACCATTCGGGAAACCGCAAAGGGAAAAAACAACACCGCCGAATGGATGACGTGAGCATGACGATCGGTCTTTGTTTGAACAAGAATTACGTACGCACGAGACCATGACCGATCCTCATGAAAATTAGCATTAAATAAGTAAATAAAGCAAAGCACGAACATGATCATGTATTAAATAAATATGCATAGATCCAAAGCACTAGTCTACCGCATGTCTACTTACTTTAAAACCCGTCAAGTACGATATCAAGCAAATCTATCCACCGCATGATACAACTTGCATGAGAAACCGTACCACTTCCCATAAATAGATCTATCCACCGCATGATACGATCTAAATATAGAAAGCTAAAAGCACACATCATTCAAAGCATGAATAACGCACGTGATCTACTCATGAAGAAACATAACCGAATGCGGCTGAACAGCCGATTCGGGGTCCATGAAGAAGGAACAAACATTACCAAGCGAACA
Source organism: Cenchrus americanus (assembly GCA_947561735.1). Lineage (NCBI taxonomy): Eukaryota > Viridiplantae > Streptophyta > Magnoliopsida > Poales > Poaceae > Cenchrus > Cenchrus americanus. The sequence continues at coordinate 81,916,846 of OX387239.1, read as the reverse complement.
AATCTATCAGATTGATTTGGGGATCCAATCCACCGGATGATTAGTTCCAAAGCAACCCAAAAACCTGCATCTACCGCATGATACCCGCTCTTTCAAGATTTATACGAGCATTGGCAAGCTTGAACCCGCAACACGTAACAACCTAGATCGATTCGGTTTCGGCTACACGGGAAGCATAAGATCCACGTGTTAAAACATTAAATCTACTCGAATAAGGATCATAAAAGAGATAAAGCCGATCCAAAACCATCTAGATTGGGCAAAGGTGTGTTACATGAATTAAAACATAAAGTAAAACTCAAGATAACACGGGGTAACTTAATGAATCTATTGGATCTTGCCAAAACCCAATAGAGCCGATAACTAGCTTCAAGCTAGATCTTAGCCTACCGCATGACTCATGATCTAACAAGAAACCCTCTTGAACCAAGCTTGAATCTACCGCATGACACGAAGCATGGTAACAAGACTACTTGCATCGGATCTAAATCCACCGCATGATAATAGACATGATACAAGGTTGCGGTACTCACGGAGGTCGACGGATCGATTGGCCCTCTCGAAGAACTCGACGACACGACAAGGACTCTAGGGTTTGGCGTAAGGCCGGTGTGTATTGAAGAATGATTGATTGTTTTTACATACATTCGGGGGTCATATTTATACCCCGTTGAGTACAACTTCGAATGGATTCGTTGCCTAACTTATCTCTAAGCTCGATCGCCTATCCATCCATTCGTTCCCCGATTGTGCCACGTCACCGTCCAATCCCGCAAAATCAGCTTTTCTTGTTCCTTTGCCGAACCGGAGCGGATAGCCGACCGCGGATCTCTTTCTTCGAATATCTTTGAAAAAGCCCTTCCTTCCACCGGACGGACTCTTTATCGAACCGGACCCACAAGTCGACTCCTTACCAAATTTTGGTGTTAACACATGCCCCTTCAATTGTGGGATAAAAGTAATTTTGTTCCACAATTGAGTCCGACCACGAATACCTCAAATCGAATCGTCAACACCTCGTTCTTCGCAATCCGCCGAGTCTTCACTCGCATCCAACCCTAAATCCTCTCGTCTCGACCTCAAACCTCCAATGGCAGCTCAAAACCAAGATGCTCAGGTAAATTCATCCCCCGTAAGCTTCGTTCGGGATTTAGGTTTTCAATTTTACCTGAGATTTCCTTTTCCGCTTCCTTCCCAGGAGCTCTCTACTGAGCTTTTGATTCGCACCGAGGCCAATTCGAGATCTTACTATCTTGGTCCTGTGGGGAACCCTGACCCTCGAGATTTTATTGCGGCTGAATCTCAGAGAATCCCCTTTAAAGCAGCTCTGTCTCCACCGGTTCAATGGCAAGACGCTTTCAAGAACTGGCCTTTACCCCCAATTGCAGGCTGGAGAACTTGGTATCGGAGGATCCTTGCGGACAAGAGTGGATTAACCAACCTAGATGCCCTCCGCATCTCTCAGTGCTCGGAGTTATCCGTGGCCGAGACCCTAAAAAACGAAGACCTCCCCGATAGCCGCCGCCACTTTTGGTCAAATGGCGTCAACGCCTTCCTCTTTGGTCACGGTCCAATGTCTCCTACCTTGGCCGATGTATACATGATCACCGGCCTTGACATCACAGGGGTCCGTTCAGCCCTGGAAATTCAAAGGCTCTTCACGCCAGACAGGGGTAAAGCCAGGGAACGGATACAAGAATTACATTTTGACGCATATGAAAAACAATCCCCTTGGTGAGGTTGAATATAGAGCCTTTCTGAATATGTGGCTGTGCAGATTTGTTTTCTGTGGCAAAGCCAACGAGCCCACCTTGAACCACATCACGATGGCGACCCATCCGGCTGGTGGCAATCGCCTCCCTCTGGGAAAATTCTTCTTGGGCAGCGTATACCATATGCTTCATCGATCGTTACCCAAATGTATACCGACCAAAGGATAACATGTGTCAACGGCCCTTGGTGGTTCATTCAAATGTGGCTGCAACTCCACATGCATCAGATCGTTGGTGTCGATTTGAATTCCAGGTTCTTCCCTTTGTCCAATTACCCTGAAGGGGAGCCTCAAGCTACCAGAGGATGCCAGAGTTACGGAGAAGCGGCTTCAACTGTTCTTGTTCAGCAGGACATAAGCCAGCTTTTCGAGCTATTCTTCAAAGGTTTCCCCAATCCTCTCTGGCTTCCTTATCCGGACAATGACACCTTAATCTTCCCCGTTGAATTTTCCTTTGAACCCGGCCGTCAAGATGGGAGATTCTTAGAGATCTTCAACATCATAATCCGCCCATGCATACTGCCGGCCGAGTTCAATGGAGGGCGACTGAATGTTAGCACTTATGAGTATTATCAGCCCAATGTAATGGCCAGGCAAATTGGATGTGGACAGACGCCCCCAAGACTGTTCCTGCACGAATTCCTCAAGCCCAGAGAAGAAATCAAAGAGCTGATGCAGGGCAGCCGGGTTTTTAATTATGAGTGCAGTCCAACTGTCTACACATGTCCTTTTGTGCCCACAACCATAGCTCACCCCACCTTCCACTCCTGGTGGCAAGAATTTCATGATCACATCTTCAGTGAGCCTGTCCATGTGTTCTGTGCAGAGTTGACGCCCGATTTCCTGCCAACTTCAGAGGTAATACAATGAACCCTTGGATCAGACATGTCCTCTTTATTCATGATTCTGACCTTCATCCTTCGTCCACGAGAACACGGTGCCTGCCCCTCTAGCTAGGGATATTACTTACAATGCCGAAGGCCCAATTTCAGCACTGGGGTTCAAATCCACAACTCTGGCTCAACTAATGGCCAGGTATGCCACCACAGATCCCAGCCTCTCTAGCCTTGCTGCCGACAAGAGGCAAGGTCTATCTTTGGTTGCCCCTCCAGCTGCCAAGAGGAGGAGAACTGTCAAGAAAGTGCTCATTGAGGTAGGATCCTTTACCTCCTTGATCACAAGGTTACTCTGTTCTTGATGAATCATATCATTGTGCATTTTCAGACCAGAGCCCAGCAGTCTTCAGAACCAGCACCTGCCAATGCCCCATCCACTGGTATGTCCTTTACCGTCTTTCTTTCAAGGATGAGCACTGGCATTTACCCTTCCAATTTGACATTTGCAGAAAAAACAATAGAAGAGCAGCTTGTAGATGTCCCGGTGGTCCGACAAGCAAGTCCATCCAAGGTGAATTACCTATCCCAGTGGAGATCTCATCTTCATCACCTTCTGCAGAAGCAATACATTCTCCAGAGATGAATCTCCCAATCCAGCCGGAGCCACCAAGTCCTCCAAGGGCGCAATCACCTGTTGGTCATACAGAGACAACAGTCCCAACAGAGGTAGACCCCACTTCTCATCAGCCAGAAGCCCACGAGCTACCAGCAGCTGCATCGACACCTCCCAGCTCGGAAGCTTCGGCTCTACCTGGAGCGCCTCCTTCTCCTGTGATTGCCCCTACTCAGGAAATCAGCCATGAGGTATCCATCTGCACTTAACTCTGCTACCTCCACATTTAGCACTCTTAACCCGGCAATACTGCTCCTCAGGATCAGGCTCTATCTTTACCAAGCCCGCCGTCAGAAAGCAATCCAGGTGCCGAGGTGATGGAAAGAGCACACCAGCCTCTGTCAGATGAAGTGTTATCAAGGCTCAAAGAAATAGTTGCCTGGCTGGAAAGGGACGCACAAGATCAATTCAAAGATCTCGACCACTTCGAGGAGCTGTTTGAACCCATCAGCCAGGAACTTCCTGAAGATATCAGAACTCCTCTATCCTCTGTTTATGGCTTGGACACTCTTTATGCACCCATAAAGCACGCCTTGAGGAAATTGCGCTCCCGCCCGGCTATTGAAAAGAAGAAAGCCGATGCTGAACATACCATGACCGGGGCACAATCCCGAGCAGAAAGCCACAAGGATACACCGGCCAACCCTGCGGGCTTCTTACGATCCGAAAATTGCCGGAAAGCCGCTCTAGAAGCGAGAACTAAGAAGCTCGTCGGCGGAGATAGAGGCTGACAAGAAGAAAATAGCCGAACTCCCTGGACAGATTGAAGAGATCCAAGCGGAAGCAGAATCGGCCATTACCAAGATAAAGCAATGTGATGCAGAACTCATCAACCTGTCGGGTACTCAAAAAGATAGCCAAGAGCTGCTTGACAATGCTCGTCAGACAACATCTAATGCTCGTGGTGTGATTGCAAAATACCTGAACATTTGAATGCCCTCATTGATGTATAACTGAATTGGTCGTTCCTGTAATATTGCCTTGCAATTTGTTTCCTTTCTTCTGCGCACCTTCAAATATAGTGCTGAACGACCCATTCGGCAATGAGACGCTAACTCCCGAATGGCACTTTGATTTTCTTTAGCCGAACCGATCAACTGAACGCGGCTTAGCCTAGAACTCCAAGCGGCCCGTCGACGGGCTGGCCAAGGAAACCTTTCCACCTTCCGATTTTCTTGGGATATGCGCCACGATTTAGCACCACGACTCGAAGCCACGATTCATCCCCCGCTGGCCTATAAATGCAACCGTAGGTGCCCCTAGCTCTCCACCGGGCCTTCTAGCTTTCGAATCTTTGCCAATCTCGACCTTTCGTAAACAGTGCACATCCCAAGCCACCATGGTGCGCCGCCTCAACCGCCGCCGCGCCTCCGACGAGGCGAGAGGGGAGTAGCGCCAACGCGCGCCGGAGGTAATGATCGTCAACTCCTCCTCTTTGATTCAGCTTTGATCTTCTTCTTGCCTTGACGATCATCCCCTTTCAGATTGATCCAGTGGAATCCATCTCCTGCGCCGGCCAATCAACCCCTTCCGGACGACTCTTCGGAGTCCGATGGCCACTCCCCGTGCCGTACGGGGAAGTCGATGCCCTCCGCTTCAAGGAGGAACTGGAGGCGTCCCGGCGTGAGCTGGAGGACGTCTCCAAGAAGGCGGGCGTAGCCGAACTAGAGTGGGAGGACCAGCGCAAACGATTCTTTGGAAGCCATCGACGGTACGGCTCTGAAAGTGATTCTTGATCCAGCCCGGCTTTCGATGCTAATCTTTTCTTCTTGCTCTTTGCAGCCCGCGACGCTGAGCTCGACCAGCTGAAGGCGTTGGTGGAGCTGCTGGCGGAAAAGGTGAATGCCCGTGGCGACACGCCGGCGGAGCGCCTTGCCGCGGTGGAGCACCGCATCGACGAGGTGGCCGTCCATGGCGTTCGTCTGGGCACCACCTTGGGCCTGGCTGCCATGGCGACGCATACGGACGTCGACTACTCCATCGGGGCCGCGTGGCTTCGGGGTGGCGCGCCGGGAGGACATCGACGAGATCGAGCTCATCCTGGAGCGCCTCGACGGCCACGGCGACGCCATTGCCGAAATTACTCGGCCCCCAATCCGTGTTGAACGGACTCTTTGACTACATTGTATTAGGGATGCGTAAATATCGGCAATAAATGAAGAGCTTTTGAATCCTGTGCTTGTTTTGTGATGATTCTTTTTGCACTTTGCATCCGTGAATCTTGTTTTCTTTGAATGCATCCGGGAACCATCTTGAGCCGAATGCGCGAGAACAACTGCCCCTTGGCGCAAAATCCACAGAAGATCCCAATTCGGCAATCCATAAACACTGTTCAAACAAAACCCTTCGCACTTGGGAGAAAACCCTGCCGTTTGGTATTCCAACAGTGTGTACTAGCTGGTCATCACTCCCAATGCACCCCTTCGGTCAATAAAATAGCCTGTCAGGATGCCCTGCAAATCCACTCGCACACTCATCCATCATTTCTCACCTCTTCCCCATCCTCAGAGGAGAAAAACCCCAAAGCCATGGACAAGGGCAAGCAACCTCAAGAGAGCAGTTCATCAAAGAAGCGCACGATTCGGGAGTGAGTTCTCCCTTGATCTACTCCTCGTTCTTCTGCATGATCTCGTGCTTCATGTTCTCCTTTCTTTTCCTTTTTCAGTCTTGATTTGCTCCCCGAAGAGATCATTGGGACCGAAGATGTCTTGGAGTACATTTCCTCCGATTCCTCCCTCGAGGCGAGAGGAGGCCACACCCGCACGAGAAGACCAACCATCGACCTGCGCCGCCGCGTCCGGCATCTGGAGCACGGTCTCAGGGACATCACCGCCCGTTTCCAAGCCGGGCGCGAGCGTCGCATGGCTCTGGAAGCACTAGTAGGGGGTAAACGCTCCTGACTTCTTTATGCTTGCATCTGGATTTCTTGCCCCTAACCTTGATTCCCCTGCTCCGGATGTCTCGCGACAGTACAACAACTTGAAGACGGCCTGGGATAGCTTGGTAGAGGCCGCCAACCATGGTCATCCTCGTGCGTTCCAAGTTGCCGTCACGGTGGTCCTGGAACAACTGAAGAGGGAGCAGCAGCCGAAGAAGTAAAGAAAAGATTGAATCATACTTTCGCTTCTTTCTCCACGCCTTCTGCTTCCCACCTCCTTGGGGACCTAACCATCAGGGTTGTTAGATGTAAACCTGCACGAAGCAGTTGTAATCGTAGTTTTTGTACTAAGGGCAATGTATCTAGACATTGGCCATTTCTCTCGTTCATGGATTTTTGTTCGAAGGCGTCCTCATTCTTGAGTGCCGGCTATCTCGTGCCGGATGTGTGCAATCACCGGTCGATCTCAATGCTAGGATAATATTTCTTCGGATATCTTCCATTTATTGCGGCGGAAAATTCTTCGCCTAGCAAAGTTTTCAATATATATGCATTACCGAGGGACGCATCCGACCACACGAAAAGGTCCTTCCCCGGTTAGGGGACCATTTGCCGAAATCGTTGTATTTAGTTCCAATCGGCAATAATGCTTTCCACACTAGATCGCCTTCTGCAAATTGCCTTACTTTTACCTTCTTATTGTAGTACTTGGCAACCCGCAGTTTGTTTTTCTCAATGTTTTCCAGGGCTCTAAGACGGATCATATGTAGATCTTCCAGCTCGTCCATCATTAGGCCACTGTAATCTTTGGAGCTTAAATCCTTCTGCAGCACCACTCTCCTTGAATCTGATTGCATCTCCCAAGGGGCGTAATTGCGTGATGCCCGTAAACCAACTCGTAAGGAGAAGTCTTTGTGGCTCCATGGGGGGCCATTCGGTAAGCCCACAGTGCTTCGCTGAGAACCGAATGCCACCTTCTTGGCTTCTGATCGATCTTCTTTTGTATCAACTTGATCATGATCTTATTAGAAGCCTCGCTTGACCATTAGCTTGGGCATAATAGGGAGAGGAATTAAACAATTTGATCCCCATGCTTTCGGCAAATTCTCGAATTCCCGGTGACACAAATTGTGCCCCTTGATCAGTGGTAATCGTCTGAGGGATTCCAAATCGGTAGATGATGTGTTCCTTGACGAATTCAACCATGTTTTCTGACGTCACCTTCTTCAGTGGAATCGCCTCGACCCATTTAGTGAAATAATCTGTAGCCAAAAGCACGAACTTATGCCCCTTGCTAGATGGTGGGTTAATTTGGCCAATCAAGTCGATGCCCCATCCCCCGAATGGCCATGGTTTGATGATGGGATTCAATGCTGATGCAGGGACCATTTGAATATTCCCGAACCTTTGGCAATCCTGACATCCCTTGTAATACTCAAAGCAGTCCTCTAATATCATCGGCCGAAAGCATCCAGCTTGTCTAATAACCCACTTCATGCGGTAAGCCGATTGGTGCGCTCCACATATCCCATCATGCACCTCGCTCATCATGTTCTTGGCTTCTTCTGGACCCAGGCATCGTAGTAATACCCCATCCAACGATTTATAGAATAAATTATCATCCAGAAGAACGAACTTTATGGCCTTGTACCTGAGCTTCCTAGAGACTTTACGGGAAGGATCCTTCAAGTAATCAACGATCTCTTTCCTCCAATCATCTTCTGCGAGATCCGCCCCTAGTGCAAACACCTCTGCAGCAAACGCTTCTTGACTCTCTTTATAACCAGAGGCGCTCTGAGCCAGCCTGTTTGCTTCCTCGTTATGTTCTCTAGGAATGTGCTGTAGGGTTACCAATGGGAAGCTTTTCAAGATTTCCCTGCACTCCTCGTAGTAACTCCTCAGCGCTTCACTTTTGCATTCATATTGGCCGTTTAATTGCTTGATTACCAGCTCTGAATCTCCATAAACTTCAACCGAAACGGCTCTCGCTTCTCTCAAGTACCGAAGCCCTCGAAGTAATGCCTCGTATTCTCGCTTGATTATTTGTGACAAGGTGGGCGTATAGGGATGGCGAACTCGAACATCTCACCTCTAGGCGAAATCAGTAGGATCCCTACTCCCCCACCTTTGCCACATGATGATCCATCAAAAAACAAAGCCCAAGGGGTAATCTCAAGCAAATCAATTGACGAATCGCGATGTTCAGTTATGAAATCGGCAATGATCTGACCTTTGATGGCTTTTGCCGATTCGAACTTCAACTCAAACTCCGATAAAGCTAAAATCCACTTGCCAATCCTGCCGTTCAAAATTGGCATAGACAACATATGTTTTATCACATCAAACTTGGAATACACAGTGCATTCGGCATTCAACGAGTAGTGCCGAAACTTTGTACACGAGTAGTACACGCAAAGGCACGCTTTTCTACTGTGCGAATACCGGTTTCAGGATCAAGTAGTTTTCGGCTAAGATAAGCTACTACCCGCTCCTTTCCTTCAAATTCTTGAATAAGGGCCGATCCAATGGTTTGGGTATCGGCCGCCACGTACAACTTGAAAGGCTTGTCTAGCTGGGGAGAAACCAGCACTGGTGGCTCCTTCATGTACTGCTTGATTTCATCGAAAGCCTTTTGTTGTTCGTCGCCCCAAATAAACTTCTGATCTTTCTTTAACTTCAACAGCGGAGAGAACGGCAAGACCTTCTGTGACAAATTTGATATGAATCTTCTTACAAAATTGATCTTGCCCAGCAGTGACTGCAGCTCCTTGAGGTTAGTTGGAGGAACGACTTCATCAATGGCCTTCATGCTCTTTTTGCCAACTTCAATTCCTCCTTCGTGGACCAAAAACCCCAAGAATTCCCCAGCTGAAACCCCAAAAGCGCACTTGTTTGGATTCATCTTCAAACCATGTTTCCGGGTGCACTCCAAGGTTCTTTTCACATCTTCCAAATGGGTGTCATGACTTAGGGACTTGATTACCACATCATCAATGTAGATCTCCACAATCTTGCCGATCAACTCATGAAAAATGTAATTCATGGCTCGTTGGTAGGTTGCACCGGCATTTTTCAATCCAAATGTCATGACGATCCACTCAAATAGGCCTATGTGACCAGGGCATCTAAAGGCCGTCTTTGAAATGTCTTCTATTGCCATGAAGATCTGATTGTACCCCGCATTGCCATCCATGAAGCTGATCACCTTGTGTCCGGCGGCGGCATCAATCAACAAATCGGCAATAGGCATCGGGTATCCGTCCATCGGAGTAGCTCTGTTCAGGTCCCTGAAGTCTATGCAAACCCTCATTTTTCCATTCTTCTTGTACACAGGGACGATGTTAGATATCCACTCCGCATATCTGCATGGCCGAACGAAGTTTGCATCAAGTAATCTTTCAACTTCCTTCTTCACATCGACCAATACCTCATCCTTGTAGATTTTCCGGGGTGGTTGCTTATATGGTTTGAAACCAGGCTTGATTGGCAACCGATGCTCGACGATGGAACGATCCAATCCAGGCATCTCCGAATAATCCCAGGCGAAGCAATCCTTGTATTCTTTGAGAAGCTCAATCAAATTCCCCCTGAAGTCTGGTTTCAAATTTGCACTGATGAACGTCGGCCTTGGCTTATCACCGCTTCCAATGTCAACTTCTTCCAGCTTATCGGCCGACATGAATCCTTGCCCTAATTTGCCATCAGTGCCATCCACGGGGTTCTCCATTAAAAATTGCTATAAGAGCCGACTGCTTGAATCGGCTGTTGGTCCCTGTCGACGAGTTCAACGGGACCTTCTCCCCCGATCCTTTCCCCGAGAAGCAATCGATGCCTTGGTACTCCCGAAGGCTGGTTCCATGTTGGCCATGCTCACGGAATCATCCGCTTGGACGACCTCGATCTCATCATCCACCCACCGGATAAGCCGTTGATGCATGGTGGATGGGACGCGACGGTTAGCATGAATCCAGTCCGCCCAAGCAGACGGGCGTAGGCTCCTTTGCCTTCGATGACAAAGAAGGTGGTGAGCAGCGTCTTGGACCCGATCATCAAGTCCACGTGAGCGCATCCCTTGGTGTCTGAGGGGTTCCCGGCGAAATCGTTCAAGATGATGCTTGTAGGTGTCAAATCGCTCGGGCCCATGCCAAGCTTCCTGAAGGTGGTGTACGGCATTACGTTGACTGCCGCTCCACCGTCGACGAACATCTTGGTCAATGGCTTGCCATTGACGTACCCCCTCAAGTACAGCGGCCTCATATGACGGTTCTTGGCCGGCTTGTCGAAAATGTCCTGCTTGGCCAGCACTAGTTGTGCCATCATCCCCTCGGGCTGCTCGTCATCGAAGGAAGCTTCCTTCTGCATAACCTGGTTAGCAGGAGCCATGAACTCGTTCGGCAGAAAGTATACCATGCATGTAGGAGCCGAACGCTTCGATCCCTCCGGTTGGTCCTTGGGGCGCCACACCTGTCTCGTCTGGATCCCGGCTTTGCCTCATCTCGCGGTTCCTCAAGCGCTGGACCCGCCTCTTCTGGCTCCTCCTCAGGCCGGGTGGGCACCATTGCCCTTTCTGCCAGACGTGGTCATCTTCATCCTCCTCTTGATCAGCCCATCTGAGATCAGCTTGGCGCTTCCTGGGATGATCGATGACTTCAATTTTTTGGCGCCGATCCCCATTAGGGTGGATCCTTCCAATTCTTTCGTGGACGGATCGGCGATTGGCGGTTTCTGCTCGTACTCAACATACCCCCGGCCGCATTCCGGACAGTTCTTTAGCGTGGGCAGCTTCAACCCCTCATTCCAGCAATGCCTGAAGAAGGCGCATCCCCAGTGCGCGCGCTTGCTCGCGCGTGTACTGCTCCTGGTCCCTCCTGCGCGCCTCTTCTTCGGCTCTGCGTTGCTCCTCCTCATAGCGCCTCTTCTGATAACGCTCTTTCTCAATCTGGCGCTGCCACTTGTTGAGGAGGATGCGCGATGTCACCCTGGGCTTGGCTCTGGATGACTCCCCAATTTCAATGTGGCTTTTAAGAATACGGGGGGCGTCACCTTGCATCTGTTCCAGAGTCACCTGGCGCTCTGGGTCCACCGCTCCACCTTGTCTAGACCTGGCTGAGGTCAAGACCTTGACTTTTCCCTTTTCCTCAGCGGTTATCACATTGACGGAAAAACCCACCACGCCCCGAGGAAAAGGATGGCCATCCGGCTTCATTTTATTGTCGAACTTGAGGTGGCCCTCCCGGATAGCCTTTTGGATCCTCATCCCGAAGACCCCGCAATCATTGATGGAGTGTGAGTCCCCGTCATGGAAACCACAAGTAACGTTTTGCTTTAACTCCATCAAGCCGAAGCATGGAATGCCCCTCGGCGGCCTTGATTCGGCCTTCTTTCACTAAGAGCTCGAACAATTTATCGACCTTCGTGATGTCAAAATCATAAGTTCCCTTGGTCCGCTTGACCCGCCGATTCATTGTCAACGGCTCCTTGCCCCACATGATTTCTGCCGCGGCTACATCCGGTTCATCATCGTATTTTTTTCGAACATATCGGCCTTGTCCAAGAAGCGGGTTGTAGACGCCGCCGACGTCGTGCCTTCTTGCCAAATTTGGCGTCCTTCTTAAATCCATACGCCCGGTTGCTCATTAACGACGAGGGCCCGTGATAGGCTGTCCCCGCATTCTCGAACTCCATTCCGAACAACTTTTCGCGTACGGCGGCGGCATCCGGCGACGGCCATGTCGGCCACTTGGTCATCCGGCAAGTTAAGCGAGAAGCACATGCCTTTGACCTCCCTGAACCTCCGGAGAAACTCCAGTGGCGTCTCGCTATGCCTGCTCGCTTCATGGTCGCGAGGTCAATGAGCTTCTTCTCCGAACTGCCGCTGAAGTAGTGAGCGTGGAACTTCCGCTCCAAATCCTTCTATCCGGCAACCGATTCGGGGGCGAGGGGACGTGAACCACCGAAACGGCCGGGACCGTCGGCCGATGCGGCGAAGTAGCGGACCCCCGAAAGTCTCCTCGGCCGAACACTCCCGGGGCCGCATGAGGTAACGAGCAATGTGCTCGACCGTACTCGTGTCGTCTTGCCCCGAAAACTTTGTGAACTCCGTTGGTGGCTTCACCCTTGGCGGCAAGAGCACATTGTAGTACCATTCGGGAATGGCGGCTTATAGGCGGGTCCCTGCATTTTGGCTTGAGGCCGAACCGATTTTGCATCAATTCGGCCATTCTCGCGCGCCGGGCGTCATCCTCCGCGCGCCCGCCGGCACCGGCGCGCGTATCCCGGATGTGGGAACGCATCAAACACCCCCGTAGTTCCCCACTTCATGATAGCCACCGCCGTACAAGTTTCTCTCGCAGCCCCGCTGGTCGCCGGAGCAATCCTCCGGCCGGAAGTGAGCGGGGCGCGGTCGAGCCGAATGCTAAGTCTCCGTACGTGGGCCGGTACGGATTCGGGCGTTGCACGGTGCTGACCCGTGCTACCCCGTGGTGGTGGCCGGATTGGTCGTCCCGAGGCCTGCCAGTGGAGGTTGCACCTGGTTGTTTCCCGCCGGCTTGTGGCGGAGGGCCGGAAAGCTTGACTTCCGGCGCTTTGGGGAGGAGGCCGCACCGGCGGGCTCCGAAGGGGCGGCCGAGAGCTTGATTCGCCTGGGGTCACGGTGCCCCCCCTGGGTGGGCGCTTTCTTGAACGCTTGCTCCATGCCGTGGCCGAAGACGCCCACCATCATCCGTCGGGAGCGCGCCGAGGAAAGCCTTGTTGTGCTTGCTAAGCATGTAATCTGGCGGATTCCTAGAACACCCACATGCACTCCTCCCTTTCTTGCCGGGGTGTGGTATCACTTTCCCCGGGCGGCGTACTTCGGGCATCTCGTTCTTTAAGTACGGGACGCCGCTTCTATTCTTTTTGAACGACGACGGACACCTCGCCGAGGACTGGTCCACGACGTCTTGAAGTTGCTGCCGCTGCTCCGGAGAAAGATCTTCTAGGTCAACATCCATGAGATCTGCGATTTCAGGCATCTTGAATCTATTCGGCTGTGTCCCACCAGGCGTGCCAAAAAGTGTGTTGACGCAAAAAGTGCACTCAACGCCAAACACACAGCAAGCCGAACAAAGCTGGCTTCACACGCGCAGAGAGCAGAAGACGTGCCAGTCAATTTTTCCTGAAAATTAACAAAAGATAAAGCAGTTAAATACCAAAGCTTGGAACTTGCCGGGTGGTACCAGACAGTTCCATATTTACGGCTAGAGAGCCAAGCAAGATGACACATAGCTATAAGGAGCTATCCGCCAATGAACTAGAACCATTCGGGAAACTGCAAAAGGAAAAAGGCAACACTGCCGAATGGATGACGTGAGCATGACAGTGATCGGTCTTTGTTTGAACAAGAAATACGCATGCGCGAGACCATGACCGATCCTCATGAAAATTAGCATTAAATAAGTAAATAAAGCAAAGCACGAACATGATCATGTATTAAGTAAGTATGCATAGATCCAAAGCACTAGTCTACCGCATGTCTAGTTACTTTAAAACCCGTCAAGTACGATATCAAGCAAATCTATCCACCGCATGATACAATCTTGCATGAAAAACCGTACCACTTCCCACAAATAGATCTATCCACCGCATGATACGATCTAAATATAGAAAGCTAAAAGCACACATCATTCAAAACATGAATAATGCACGTGATCTACTCATGAAGAAACATAACCGAATACGGCTGAACAGCCGATTCGGGGTCCATGAAGGAGGAACAAACATTACCAAGCGAACAAATCTATCAGATTGATTTGGGGATCCAATCCACCGGATGATTAGTTCCAAAACAACCCAAAAACCTGTATCTACCGCATGATACCCGGCTCTTTCAAGATTTATACGAGCATTGGCAAGCTTGAACCCGCAACATGTAACAACCTAGATCGATTCGGTTTCGGCTACCGGGAAGCATAAGATCCGCATGTTAAAACATTAAATCTACTCGAATAAGGATCATAAAGAGATAAAGCCGATCCAAAACCATCTAGATTGGGCAAAGGTGTGTTACTTGAATTAAAACATAAAGTAAAACTCAAGATAACACGGGGTAACTTAATGAATCTATTGGATCTTGCCAAAACCCAATAGAGCCGATAACTAGCTTCAAGCTAGATCTTAGCCTACCGCATGACTCATGATCTAACAAGAAACCCTCTTGAACCAAGCTTGAATCTACCGCATGACACGAAGCATGGTAACAAGACTACTTGCATCAGATCTAAATCCACCGCATGATACTAGACATGATACAAGGTTGCCGGTACTCACGGAGGTCGACGGATCGATTGGCCCTCTCGAAGAACTCGACGACACGACAAGGACTCTAGGGTTTGGCGTAAGGCCGGTGTGTATTGAAGAATGATTGATTGTTTTTACATACATTCGGGGGTCATATTTATACCCGTTGAGTACAACTTCGAATGGATTCGTTGCCTAACTTATCTCTAAGCTCGATCGCCTATCCATCCATTCGTTCCCCTGATTGTGCTACGTCACCGTCCAATCCCGCAAAATCAGCTTTCTTTTGTTCCTTTGCCGAACCGGAGCGGATAGCCGACCGCGAGATCTCTTTGCCGAATATCTTTGAAAAAGCCCTTCCCCACCGTACGGACTCTTATTCGGAACCGACTCCACATGTCGACTCCTTACCAAATTTTGGTGTTAACACATGCCCCCCTTCAATTGTGGGATAAAGTAATTTTGTTCCACAATTGACCCAGCCTACGACCAACACCGTTCTTCGCAATCCGCCTAATCTTCGGCCCGCATCTAACCCTAGATCCCTTTGTTCCGAGCTCGAACTCCAATGGCAACTCGTAACTGCCGCCTGTGTAAATTCATCCCCCCGCAAACCTTGTTCGGCATTAGGTTTTCAATTTTACCCGAGATTTTCCTTTCCGCTTTCTCCAGAGCCTTCATCGCTTCTTCCGATTCCTATCAGGCCAATTCGCGATTTTATTACCTTGGTCCTCAGAGGGAATCCCCGAATTTCGGGAGATTTTATTGCCGCCGAATCTCGCAGAATCCCTTTCAAGGCAGCTTTGTCTCCACCTCCTGGCAAGATGCGTTCAAGAACTCGGCCTTTTGCCCCCAATTACAGGCCGGAAGACTTGGTATCGGGAGATTCTTGCAGAGCAAGAGGATCGACCAACCCGGATGCTCTCCGCATCGCCCAATGCTTGGAGCTATCCGTGGCCGAGACACCCAAGAACGAAGATCTTCCGATAGCCGCATGCCACTTCTCGGTCAAATGGCGTCAACGCCTTCCTTTTTGGGCATGGAAGCCAGACACCATGCCAGGCTCAACAGGCAAAATGCTGCAGCCTCCAGCTGATGGCAAGTCTGCCTCTAAATTCAAAAAAGTCTCTTTCACGCTGCATTGTGGGTAAAGCTGTGGAACGGCTACAAGAATTATATCTTGAAGCACATGAGAGACAATCCCCTTGGCAATGTTGAGTACAAGAGCTTTTCCGAACATGTGGCTGCAGATTCGTTTTCCGTGGTAAAGCCAACGAGCTCTTACTTTTAAACCACATCGCAATGGCGACCTGACCGCTAGTGGCAATCGCCCCTCCGGGGAAAATTACTCTTGGGCAGCGTATATCATATGCTTCATCGATCACAATTTATTGCACATCCACTTCGTAGGACAACATGCGTCAATGGCCCTTGGTGGTTTGTTCAAATGTGGCTGCAAACACATGCATCAAATTGTTGGTGTCGCATTTGAACTTCAGTTCTTCCCTTTGTCCAATCACCCCGAAGGAGAGCCTCTGCTGCTCGCAGGATGCCAAAACCACGGAGAAGCGGCTTCAACTGTTTTTATCCAGCGGGACATCAGCCAGCTCTTCGAGTTGTTCTTCAAAGGTTTCCCCATTCCTCTTTGGCTTCCTTATCTGGGCAACGACACCTTGACCTTCCCTGTTGAGTTTTCCTTTGAGCCCGGCCATCAATATGGGAGATTCTTGGAGATCCTTAATATCATAATCCGCCCATGCATACCGTCGGCCGAGTTCACTGAGGAAGGCTGAATGTCAAGACTATGAATACTATCAGCCTAATGTAATGGCCAGGCAACTTGGATGCGGCCAGATGCCCCCAAGATTGTTCCTCGCATACCTCAAACCCAGGGAGGAAATCAAAGAATCGATGTGCGCGAGAGTTTTCAACTATGTGTGCAGGCCCCACCGTTCACACATGTCCTTTTGTGCCCACAACCATAGCTCACCCCACCTTCAACTCCTGGTGGCAAGAATTTCATGACCATATCTTCAGTGAACCTGTTCATGTATTCTGCAAGTGCACTGGTGCCCGACTCTCTCGCCGACTTCGCAGGTAACACAATGAGCCCTTGGATCAAACATTCTCTTTATTCAGTGTGGTCCCGACCTTCATCTTTTGTCCATTGCAATCACGTTGCCTGCCCCTCGAGCCAGGGCAATTGCTTACAATGCTGAAGGCCCAATTTCAGCACTAGGATTTAAATCCACCACTCTGCATCAACTAATGGCTGTGTATGCTACCACAGCATCCTGTACCTTTCTAGCCTTGTCATAGATAGGAGGTGGTCTCAGACCGATTGCCCCTCCAAGTGCTAAAAGGAGAAGGACTGTCAAGAAAGTGCTTGTTGAGGTAAACCTTTACTTTCTTGATTACCAGGTCACTCTGTTCTTGATGAATCATATCATTGTGCATTTCTGCATCGTAAGTCACAGCCTTCGTAACCGCACTCGCCAATGCCCCATCCACCGGGTATGACCTCTAATGCTCTTTCTTAAGGATGAGCACTGGCATTTACCCTTCCCATTTGACATTTGCAGAAGAAATAATAGAAGAGCAGCTTGTAAATGTTCCAGTGGTCCAGCAAGCAAGTCCACCCGGGGCTGAATTACCTATCCCAGTGGAGATTTCATCTTCATCACCTTCTCGCGTAAGGAAGACATTCTCCGGAGATGAATCTCCCTATTCAACCAAGTCCCCCAAGGGTGCCATCACCTGTCGGTCAAGCAGAGATGACCAACCCAACAGAGGCGGATCCAACTCCTCATCAGCCAGAAACTCACGAGCCGCTGATAGCCGCATTGGCATCTCCCCAGCCTCCTTTTCGAGTTTCGGCTCGCTCGGGGGCATCTCTTCGCCCGTGACGTCCCCGTCAAGAAACCCACCATGAGGTATCCATCCGCGCTAATTTTGGTACCGATGTTGGCATTCTTAACTCGGCAATGTTGTTTCTCAAAGATCGTGTCTCCATCATCACCGGCTTGCCATCGTAGAGCCAATTGAATCGCCGAGGTGATGAAAGAAATAAACCATCACGTCAGATGAAGTGTTGTTTCCAAACTCAAAGAAATTGCAAATTATTAGAAAAGAGCAAGCCGTGATCGCTCAATGATCTCCATCACTTCGAAGAGATGTTTGAATCATTACCAAGAACTCTGAAGACATCGAGCTTCTTCATCATCGTCTCACGCTTAGAAGCCCTTTATGCACCCGTAAGGCGCGTTTTGAGAAAATTACAGCCTCACGGCCATTGAAAAAAAAAAAAGAGGAAAACCGATGTCGAACATGCCATGAACGGGGCCCATCCGGTGCCGTAGGCCATAAGGATGCATTGGCTAACCCGTGCAAGCTTCCTACGATTCGAAAGTTGCTGTGAAGGCTGCTCTAGGAGGCAGAATCGAGAAGCCTATCAAACAGAGATAGAAATCGACAAGAGGAAATAGCCGAACTTCCCGGATTGATAGCAAGGACCCAAGCGGAAGTAAAACTGCCATCACCAAAATAGAGCAATGTGATCCAGAACTCACCTACCTATCCGGGAGCCCAAAAGGATTGCCAAGAGCCGCCGGACAATTCCCATTTGATAACATCCAATGTCGTCGTGTACTTGCCAAACTTTTTTGAATGCCCGAATGTCCTTATTGATGTATAAATCGAATTGGTCGTTCTTGTAATATTCAGATCTGTTTTCTTTGCGCACTTTCAGATGTAATGTTGAACGACCCATTCGGTAGTGAGACGCCAATTCCCGAACGGCACTTTGATTTCCTTTAGCCGTAATCCGAATAATCACATCGTCGGCTCACCCTAGAACTCCAAGCGACTCCGCCTGGGCGAGTCGTCAAGGAAACCTTTCCACCTTCCGATTTTCTTGGGATATGCGCCACGGCATCCACAACACGACTCGAAGCCACGATTCATCCTGCCAGGCCTATAAATGTCTCTACAGGGTGCCCCCTAGCTCTCACCGTGCTTTCTAGCTCTCGGACTTTGCCAATCTTTAGCTCTCGCAAACAAGGCACATCCCAAACCACAATGGTGTGCCGCCTCACCGCCCGCCGCGCTCCGACGAGGCCGAGGGGAGCAGCGCCACGCGCAGGCGGTGATGATCGCTGATCTCTCCCCTTGATTCTGTTCTTGATCTTCTTTGCCTTGACGATCATCCCTTTTTTTCGCATTGATTCGGAATTCGCTCGTGCGCCGGCCAATCACCGCCAGATGACTCTTCGGAGTCCGATGGCCACTCCCCCCGAGACAAGACGGGGAAGAAGACGCCGTCCGCTTCAAGGAGGAGCTAGAGGCGTCCCGTCGCGAGCCGGAGGACGTCTCCAAGAAAGTGGGCGGGCCGAGCTAGGGAATGGGGAGGACCAGCGCCTGGGTCACTGCCGGAGGCCATTGACGGTATGGCTCCAGATTGACCCGGCCTTCCGATGCGAATCTTTTCTCTCGGCTTGCTCTTGCAGCCCGCGACGCCGAGCTCGACCAGCTAAAGGCGCCGGGTAGAGCACCCGCCGAGAAGGTGAATGCCCGTGGCAACACGCCGGGCAAGAGCGCCTGGCCGCGTGGAGTCACTGCCGCGTCGACGAGGTGGCCGTCCATGGCGTTCGTTTGGGCACCACCTTGGGCTCGGCTGCGATGGCGACGCATACGGACGTCGACTATTCCACCAGGCCGCGTGGGCTTCAGTGGCGGCGCGCCGGAGGACATCGACGAGATCGAGCTCATCCGGAGCGCCTTGACGGCCACGGCGACGCCATTGCCGAAATTACCCATCCCCAACTGTGCTGAACTGTGCTCTTCGACTAGATTGTACTAGGGATGTGTAAATATCGGCAATAGATGAAGAACTTTTGAATTTCGCACTGCTCGCGATGACTTCCCCTTGCATTTTGCATCTCGCGAATTTTGTTTTCTTTAAATGCATCCGGGAACTATCTTTAGCCGAACGCGCGAGAACAACCGCCCCTGGCGCAAAATCCACAAAGGATCCCAATTCGGCAATCCGTAAACACCGTTCAAGAGAAAACCCGCACTTGTGGAAAACCCCGCCGCTTGGTATTCCAACAAAGGTAATCGCCGCCATCACTCCCAATGCGCCTCCCCGTCAATAAAATAGCCCGTGGGGTGCTCGCAAATCCACTCGCACACTCCTCCATCATTTCTCATCTTTCCCCCGCTCTCCAGAGGAAAAAAAACCCCAACGCCATGGACAAGGGTAAACAACCCCAGGAGACCGGCTCATCAAAGAAGCGTACGATTCGGGAAGTGAGTTCTCTCTTGATCTCGCTCCTTGTTCTCCCGCTTGATCTTGTGCTTCATGTTTTCCTCTCGTCCTTTTCGGGGGGTTTCTGATTTGCTTCCGAAGAAGTCATCGGGTCCGAAGATGTGCCTGAGTACATCTCTCCTCCGATTCCTCTCTCGCGCAGGATGCCACGCCGACCGCAGGACCAACCATCAGCCTACGCCGCCGTACTCCCGCACCCGGAGCATGGCCTCAGGGACATGTCCGTTCGTTGCTGCCGAGCGCGAGCGTCGCATGGCGCCGGGAAGCACTAGTAGGGGGTAAATGCTCCCCGACTCCTTCATGTTTGCATCCGGATTTCTTGCCCCTAACCTTGATTCTCCCGCTCCTGCATGTCTTTGACAGACAGCGCAACTGGCGGCTCCTCGGGATAGCTTGGTAGAGGCCGTCAATCATGGTCATCTTCGTGCTGCCCAAGTCGCCGTCACGGTGGTCTTGGAACAACTCGAAGAGGGAGCAGCAACCGAAGAAGCAAAGAAAAGATTGAATCATACTTTCGCTTTTCCTCCACGCTCTCGCTTCCCACCTCCTAGGGGACCCGACCATCGTGTCGTTATATGTGATCCCGCAAGAAGCAACAATGTAGTATTGAGCCAAGGGCAATGCATCCAGGCACTAGCCATTTTCTCTGTTCATGGATTTTGTTCTGAAGGCGGCATCATTCTCGAGCGCCGGCCATTTTTGTGCGATGTGTAATCATTGATCGATCTCAATGCTAGGATAATACTTTCGTATATCTTCCATTTATCGCAATGAAAATTCTTCCCCAAGCAAAGTTTTCAATATGTACGGTCACTGTGAACGCATCTCGACCACACGAAAAGGCCCCTCCCAGTTAGGGACCATTTGCCGAATTCACCGTATTTAGTTCCACCCAAGTAACAATTGCCTTACTTTTACTTTCTTGTTATAGTACTTGGCGACCGCAATTGTTTTTCTCGATGTTCTGTGGCCCCGAGACGGATCATATGCAAATCTTCTAACTCATCCATCATTAGGCCACTGTAATTCTTGGAGCTCAACTCGTTTTGCAACACTACTCTCCTTGAATCTGATTGTATCTCCCAAGATAGGATTGCATGATGCCCGTAAACCAACTCGTAAGGAGAGGTCTTTGTAGCTCCATGGGGGGCCATTCGGTAAGCCCATAACGCTTCACTGAGTACCGAATGTCACCTCCTTGGCTTCTGATCGATCTTCTTCTGTATCAGCTTGATCATGATCTTATTAAGCTCGCTGACCATTAGCTTGGCATAATATGGAGAGGAATTAAACAATTTGATTCCCATGCTTTCGGCAAAATCTTCCGAACTCCAATGACACGAATTGTGCCCTCGGGTCAGTGGTAATCGTCTGAGGGATCCAAATCGATAGATGATGTGTCTCCGACGAACTCGACCATGTTCTTCACACACGTCACCTTCGTTGGGATTGCCTCGAATTATGGTAGCAATCAGAGTCAAAAGCACGAACTTATGCCCCTTGCCAGACGGATTAATTTGGCCAATCAAGTCTATACCCCAGCCCCCGAATGGCCATGGCTTGATGATGGGATTCATCAAATATGCAAGTGGACTCTTTGAATATTCCCGAATCTCTCGGCAATCTTGACACCCCTTGTAATACTCAAAGCAAATTCCTCTAATATCGTCGGCCAAAAGCACCCAAACCTTGTCTAATAACCCATTTCATCCGATAGGCTGATTGGTGCGCTCCACATATCCCATCATGCACCTCGCTCATCATGTTCTTGGCTTCTTCTCGACCCGTGCATCGTAGCAATACCCCATCTAATGATTTATAGAATAACAAATTATCAATCCGTAAGAACGAACTTAATTGCCTTGTACCTGAGTTTCCTAGAGACTTTTTCGGGATGGATCTTTTCAAGCAATCAATGATTTCTTTCCTCCAATCATCTTCCGCAAGGTCCGTCCCTAGTGCAAACACCTCTCGCTTCTTGACTCTCTTTTATAACCTCGCAGGCGCTCGAGCCACCGTTTCGCTTCCTCGTTATGCTCTCTAGAATGTGCTGTGTTGACAATGAAAAGCCCTTCAAGATTTCTCTGCATTCCTCGTAGTAACTCCTCGCTTCGCTCCCCGCACTCGTATTGGCCGTTCAATTGCTTGATCACGCTCGAATCTCCATAGATTCAATCGAAATCTGGCCCCGCTTCTCTCAAATATTAGTTCCTTGAAGTAGTGCTTCGTACTCAGCCGGGTTACTTGCATATGGGTTGTATAGGAATGGCGAATTCAAACATCTCACCAAGCGAAATTAGTAGGATCCCTACTCCCCCACCTTTGCCACACGATGACCCATCAAAAAATAAAGCCCAAGGGGTAATTTCAAGCAAATCAATTGACGGGTCACGATGTTCAGTTATAAAATTGGCAATGACCTGACCTTTGATGGCTTTTGCCGATTCAAACTTCAACTCGAATTCTGATAAAGCTAAAATCCATTTTCCAATCCGACCATTCAAAATTGGCATAGATAACATATGTTTTATCACATCAAACCTTGGAGTATACAAGGCATTCGGCATTCAACAAGCAACAGCCAAACTTTGTACACGAGTAGTACACGCAAAGACAATTTTTCTATAGCCGAACACCTGGTTTCAGGATCAAGTAACTTTCGGCTAAGGTAAGCTACTACCCGTTCCTTTCCTTCAAATTCTTGAATAAGGGCCGATCCAATGGTTTGGGTATCGGCCGCCACGTACAACTTGAAAGGCTTGTTTAACTGAGGAGGAACCAACACCGGCGGCTCCTTCATGTACTGCTTGATCTCATCAAAAGCCTTTTGTTGTTCGTCGCCCCATGTGAATTTCGGTCTTTCTTTAGCTTCAGCAATGGAGAGAATGGCAACAACTTCTGCGATAAATTTGAGATGAATCTTCTCACAAAGTTGATCTTGCCGAGCAGTGATTGTAATTCCTTGAGGTTGGTTGGAGGAACGGACTCTATCAATGGCCATGCTCTTTTTGCCAACTTCGATTCCCCCTTCGTGGACCAAAACCCCAAGAACTCTCCACCGACACCCCAAAAGTTTAATTTGTTCGGATTCATCTTCAAACCGTGTTTCCTAGTGCACTCCAAGGTCTTTCACATCTTCCATGTGGGTGTCATGACTTAAAGACTTGATCACCACGTCATCAATGTAGATTTCCACTTCGTTTTGTCGATCAATTCATGAAAAATGTAATTCATGGTCGACGATAGGTTGCACCGGCATTTTTCAATCCAAATGTCATGACTATCCACTCAAATAGGCCTATATGACCGTGACATCTAAAGGCCGTCTTTGATATGTCTTCTATTGCCATGAAGATCCGATTGTATCCCGTCGTCCATGAAACTAATCACCTTGTGTCCAAAGCAGCGTCAATCAACAAATCGGCAATAGGCATCTAGTATCCATCCATGGGAGTAGCTCCGTTTAGGTCCCCGAAGTCTATGTGAACCCTCATTTTTCCATTCTTCTTATACACAAAGGACGATGTTAGAACGACCTCGCATATCTGCAATGGCACGGCCGAACGAAGTTTGCGTCAAGGCAATCTTTCGATTTCCTTCTTCACATCGGCCAATACTTCACTCTGTAGATTTTCCCATGGTTGCTTATATGGTTTGGAAACTGTGCTTGATTAAACCGGTGCTCGACGATGGAACGATCCAATCCAGGCATCTCCGAGTAATCCCAGGCGAAGCAATCCTTATATTCCTTGAGAAGCTCAATTAAATTCCCCCTGAAGTCTCACAAATTTGCACCGATGAACGTCGCCTTGGCTTATCACCGTCTCCAATATCAACTTCTTCCGCCTTTATCGGCCGACATGAATCCTCGCCCCACTTGCCATCAGTGCCATCCACGGGGTTCTCCATTAAAATTACCATAAGAGCCGACCGCTGAATTCCGCCGTTGGTCACCGGGCCGACAGTTCAACAGACCTTCTCCCGTCCTTCCCCGAGAAGCACCGATGCCTTGGTACCCTGCAAGGTCGGTTCCATGTTGGCTACGCTTCTGGAGTCGTCTCCGCCTAGACGACCTCAATCATCATCCACCCACCGGATAAGTCGTTGATGCATGGTGGATGGGACGGCAGCTAGCATGAATCCAATTCCCCGCCCAAGCAAAGAAATGTAGGCTCCTCCGCCCTCGATGACAAAGAAGGTGGTGAGCACAGCTCGGGACCCAATCATCAAGTCCACGTGGGCGCATCCTTTGGTGTCCGAGGGGTTCCCGGCGAAGCCGTTCAAGATGATGCTTGTAGGTGTCAAATCGCTCGGGCCCATGCTGTTTCTTGAAGGTGGTGTACTCGCATTATGTTCACCGCCGCTCCACCGTCGACGAACATCTTGGTCAATGGCTTGCCATTGACGTACCCTCGTGCACAAGCACTTCACATGGCGGTTCTTGGCCGGCTTGTCGAAGATGGCCTCGCTTGGCCAGTACCAGTTGCGCCATCATCCCCTCGGTCGCTCGTCATCGCGGAAGCTTCCTCCGCATAACCTGGTTAGCGTGAGCCATGAACTCGTTCGACGTAAAGCATACCATGCATGTAGGAGCCGAACGCTTCGAGCCCTCCGCCGGTCCTTGGGGCGCCACTCTCCGCTCGTCCGGATCCCGGCTTGTTTCATCTCGCGGTTCCTCGGTGCGCCGGACCCGCCCTTCCGGCTCCCCGCGTAGGCCGCGGCACCACCGCCTCTTCGCCGTACGGGACATCCCTGCCCTCTTCTTGATCGTACTCCCACTCGAGATCAGCTGGCGCTTCCCCGGGGATGATTGATGATTTCAATTTTTTGACGCCGATCCCCATTCGGGTGGATCCTTCCAAGTCTCTCGGGACGGATCGGCGATTGCGCTCTCGCCCGTACCAACGTATCCGCCGCCGCATCTGCACGCTCTTCAATGTGGGCAGCTTTAGGCCCTCATTCCAAGAAAGGCCCTCGAAGAAGGCGCATCCCCGCGTGTGCGCGCTCGCCGCGCGTGTACTGCTCTTGGTCCCTTCTACGCGCCTCTTCCTCAGCTCTGCGTTGCTCCTCCTCGTGACGACGCTGTCGGTAGCGCTCTTTCTCTATCTCGGGGCGCTGCCACTTGTTGGAGTGATAATGCGCGACGTCACCTTGGGTTTAGCCCGGATGACTCCCCAATCTCAATGTGGCTCTTGAGCATGCGGGGGCGTCGCCTTGCACTTGCTCCAGGTCACCCTGGCGTTCGGGTCCACCGCTCCACCTTGCTTGGACCTCGGGTTGAGGTCGTGACCTTGACCTTCCCTTTCTACCGTTATCGCTGGGATGAAAAGCCGAGTATGTTCCGAGGAAAGGTGGCCATCCAAATGCCTCATCTTGTTATCGAACTTGAGGTGTCCCTCCCGGATAGCCTTCTCGGATCCTCATCCAAGACCCCGCAATCGTTGATGGAGTGTGAATCCCCCGTCATGGAAGCCACAAGAACGTTGCTTTAACTCATCAGCTAAAGCATAGAATGCCCTCGTGCAGCTTAATTCGGGCCTTCTTTCACCAAGAGCTCAAACAACTTATCGCCTTGTGATGTCAAAGTCGTAGGTCCCTTTGGTCTCGCTTGACCCACCGCCGATTCATTGTCAAGGGCTCTTTACCCCACATGATTGGGCCACAGGCTTCACTCTCCAATTCATCGTCGAATCCTAACAGACCGCCTTTGTCCAGAACTGGTTGTAGATGTCGGGCCGACATCGTGTCGCTTGCCAAACTTGGGGTCTTTTCGAGACCATAGCACCGATTGCTCATCGAGGACAATCTCAGACAAACTCGGCCTGTGTTCTCAAACTCATCCCAAATAGCTTCACAGACCGCCCTGCAGAACATCCCTAAGCGACGGCCATATCACCACCGATCACACCGGCAAGTTCAATGAGAAGCACATGCCTTTGACTTCCCCCCAATCTTCCGAGAAACCTGCAGCGGGTGTTTGGGCTGTGCCTTTGCTCAGTGGTGGCGAGATCAATCAACTTCTTCTCGTAATCGCCGCCGAAATAATGAGCGTGAATTCACGCTCCAAATCCTTCCATCCGGCCACCGATTCGGCGACAGGACGAGAACCATCGAAAGTCAGACCCGCCGCGAGGCGGGGAAGTAGCGAACCCCGAACGTCTCTCGGCCGAGCATTCCCCTGCTTCATTATAAATTCGGCGATGTGCTCGACCGTGCTTGTCTCGTCCGCCCCGAGAACTGTGAATTCCGTCGCCGGCTTCACTCTAGGCGGCAAGAGCACGTTATAGTACCACTCGGGGAACGGTCCCTTGTGAAGCGGGGCCCCCCGCACTTGGCTTGGAGG
This sequence comes from Cenchrus americanus, assembly GCA_947561735.1. NCBI lineage: Eukaryota > Viridiplantae > Streptophyta > Magnoliopsida > Poales > Poaceae > Cenchrus > Cenchrus americanus. The sequence goes on along the minus strand of OX387239.1, from coordinate 81,890,742 downwards.
CCGAACTGACTCGCATCAATTCGGCCATCTTGCGCGCTAGGCGGCCATCTTCTTGCGCGCCCTGCGCCTGGCGCGTACCCCGGGTGCGGGAAGGCGTCGAACGCTCCGTAATTTCCCACTTCATGGTAACCACCGCCGTATAAATTCTTCTGGAGCCAGTTGGTCGACGGAGCAATTCTCCGACCGGGGTCAAGTGGGGCCCCAGACGAGCCGAACGGGGCTAGGTCTCCGTACGAGGCCGGTACGGATTCGGCCGCGCGCTGTGCCGACCCGTGCTGCTCGTGGTGGTGGTAGGATTTCGGTTGACTTCGGAAGCTTGCAACGCGGGCCGAACCGGTTGCCCCCGCTCGCTCGCGGAGGAGGTTGGAACGTTTGGCTTCCAAGGCTCGAGGAGGAGGTCAGCCGGGCCGGCTCCGTAGCGGCGGCCGAGAGCTTGATTCACCTGCACTTCCCTCACTTCTGCTCCTTCGGAAGGGCGCTTCCCGAACGCTGCTCCATGCCCGGGCTAAAGATAGCCACCATCAATCAGCCGGGAGCGATCCGAGGGAAGGCCTTGTTGTGCTTGGTGAGCATGTATCCGCCGACTCTGGAACACCCGCGCGCATTCCTCCTTTTTCCCCGCCGAGACGTAGCATCGACTTCTCCCGATAGTTAAAGACTCTAGGCATCTCATTCTTTAGATATGGGACACCGCTTCTATTCTTCTTAAATGACAGCAGTGCACTTCGCTCGAAATTGATCCACGACGTCTTGGAGCGGCCGCTGTCGCTCCGAGAAAGATCCTCTAGGTCGACGTCCATAAGGTCTGCAATCCTTGCATCTTGAATTAATCTCGTCGTTTGTCCCACCGGCGTGTCAAAAAGTGTGTTGACGTCGAAATGTGCACTCAACGCCAATCACACAAATAGCGTCGAACAAAGTCGGCCTACACGCGCGCAGAGCAATGACGGCTACCAATTTTTCCCGAAAATTAACAAAAGGTAAAGCGCTTAAATACCAAAGCTTGAACCTACGGTGGTACCAACCCGCTTCCATATTTGTGGCTAAAAAGTTAATTGGGATGACACACACGCCTATGTAAAGCTATCCGTCGTAGAACCACGAATTACGGCAACCATAAAGGAAAAAGGAACACCGCCGAACGGATGACGCAAGCATGACAACGTACTCCGTCTTGTATAAACAAAGATGCAAGCGCAAAGCTACGACCGATCCCCATGAAGATTAACATTAAATAAATAAAGTAAAGCACGGACATGATCATGTATTAAACAAGCATGCATAGATCCAAAGCACTAGTCTACCGCATGTCTAGTTACTTTAAACCCGTCGGGTACGATAACGTACAAATCTATCCACCGCATGATACGACTTGCATAAAAAACGTACCACTTTCCACAGATAGATCTATCCACCGCATGATACAATCTAAATATGGAAAGCTAAAAGCATACATCACTTAAAACATAAATAATGCACGTGTTCTACTCGTGAAAATATAACCGAATACGGCTGAACAGCCGATCCAGGGTCCATGAAGAAGGAACAAACATTACCACGTGAATAAATCTATCGATCGATTTGGGAATCTAATCCACCTGGGATGACTAGCTCCAAAGCAACCAAAACCTGCATCTACCGCATGATACCCGTTCTTTCAAGATTTATACGAACATGGCAGTTTCTGAACCCGCAACACGTAACAACCTAGATCGATTCGGTTTTCGCTTACCTGAAGACAAGATCCACGTGTCAAAACACGAAACTTGCCTGAACAAGGATCATAAAAGAAATACAAATGATCCAAACCCATCTAGATTGGCAAAGATGTGTTACATGAATTAAAACATGAAGCAAAATTCAAGATAACACGGGATAACTTAATGAATCTATTGATCTCGCCAAAATCCAATAGAGCCAATAACTAGCTTCAAGCCGCATCTTAGCCTACCGGCATGGCTCATGATCTAACAAGAAACCTCTTGGAACCAAGCTTGAATCTACCGCATGACACGAAGCATGGTAACAAGACTACTTGCATAAAATCTAAATCCACCGCATGATACTAGACATGATACAAGGTTGCCGGTACTCACGGAGGTCGACGCACCATTGACCCTCTCGAAGAACTCGACGACACGACAAGGACTCTAGGGTTTGGCGTAAGGCCGGTGTGTATTGAAGAATGATCGTCTTTGTTACATACATTCAGTAGTATTTATACCCTGTTGAGTACAACTGCGAATGGATTCATTGCCTAACTAAACTTGATCGCCCATCTACATCCATTCGTCTCGATTGAGCTACGTCATCCAATCCCGCAAAATCGCCCCATCGTTCCTTTGCCGAACCGGAGCAAATAGCCGACCGTTGCATCCTTTTGCCGAAAAAATCTTTAAATATCCTTCCTCTTCCACCGTACGTACTCTTTCGAACCGACCCACATGTCGACTCCTTACCAAATTTTGGTGTTAACACTAGGTTCACCGTCAACATGTGTACAAGGACCCGAGCGTGAAGGGTTCGCCTTAGGATCCACGAGTCGGCCGAGACGCTTGAGAACCTCCTCGTGGTCAAGTGGGCTACCCACCGCCACTCTCTGCCTTCGACGACGATGACTCCGACAGCTCCGACGACACCACGACGACTCGACGGTACCACGGCGGGTGAGACAAGTGGCAAATCGACTAAATGATAGACTCTTGATTGGTCGAACTACTTAGATTGTGTGTGTTTGTGTGTGTGTTTGTGTTCGTCAAAGTTGTTGAACCGTTTAGTTTGCTCGGGATCATGGACTCGCTAAGTAAATTAGTTTGGTTGTTTGATTTTGTGTTCGTTATGTGTTCTATTGTGATGAACCTGAGATGTGTCAGATGAATTAGATCTTAGAGGCAATGGATATTATTACCGTCACGGTTAGTCGTCGTACGTTGACGCCGACGTGTGGGCCGTTGTCATTAGCGCGATGGTTAGTGAACCCGCAAGCAACTGCTATGTTTTTTATATTAGCCGTTGACACCGACGTGTGGGCCGTTACTATTTTTTTTGGAATGAAACTTGCTTCCCTAAATTTATTAGAGCTCATAAAACAAAGACCTAAAAATCATAAAAATATGAACAATTCGTATTTGGACATTTAGTATTTGAATGTAAAATATCAATAGTCACACTTGTGTAACATCCTCGATGTTTAATTGTGCTAATGACATTAATTACATGAATTAATCAAGGTTAAATCACGTCTAAGCATGTTTGACATGATTGGGCACACTTTTTTGCACAAAGGACCCTGGCCAAAATCTCAAACCACGGCCAAACCCTAGATCTACTTTAAAGGCTGAAATGGTTTTCTTTGCGCGTTCTCCAAATTTCACTATAGAAGTTCAAAATCGGCCAATACGAAAGTTGTTCGTTATTTTCGGAACACATTTTTCGTAATTGGCGACATTCCACCTTGAGCGCAAATTGGCCAAAATCGAGTTTATCATGGGCCATGAACAAGAAATCGAGCCGTGAAAATCTGCAACTTCGGGCCCATGCCCGGGCAACCATTGATCAAAACATATGTCGCCCCTGGGAAAGTTGCAGATCTACAAATTTCCCACAATTTTGCTTTTGGGAGATTTTCAACTTAGTTGACGATTTTTGGAGTTTCGTAATTTCGAAAACAAAAAAGTGAAATAGAAAAACAGCAGACCGACGCCGCCCCGCGCTCCGTAGCGCGCGTCGTCCCCGCGCTCGGCCACGCGTCACCCGCCGACCCTCCGGCGACGGACGCTGGCGTTCCGCGGTGGGACATGCACCCGTGGGGGTGGACCCTCCTCCTCGCCTCTTTCCCGTGCACCGAGCCCACCCCGCGGAACCGGGCGGCCACGCGCGGGTGCGCGCCCACGCGCGGCGCATGCGCCGCGGCCGCCGGTGGCCGCGTGCGGCCCGCACCCCCGCCTACGAGCTCGCCTCGAGCTCGTCGCGCACGTCGTCCACGTCCAAAACCGTCGCGGCCCCTCGCTCCCTGGCCGTCGCAGCCCCTCTCGCTCCCTAGCCGTCGCCACCGATTTCCTCCTTCGCGCCGCCGCCGTTCTCCGCCCACCGCCGCGCTCCGCGAGCCGGCTCCTCCCTCCGCCGCCTTCCTTAGCCCGCCGCCGCCGCTCCCCCTACCCCCGCCGCGCCGTCAATTGAGCCGCCGGCCGGCGAGCGGGTCCGCGAGCGGCCGGGCGGCGCGCCGCGCGCGCGTCGAGGGCCGCCGGCGCCTGTCTCCCGGCCGGGCCGGCCGCGCACCCGGCGCGCACGGGCGGGCTGCCGGTGCCGCCGTGCCCTCGGCCGCGCCCCTCCGCCCCTCCGCCACGGCCGCGGCGAGCCGCGCCGGCAAGGGCCACATTGCGAGAGAGGAATTAATCCCAGGGAGATTTCTGCAAATTTCCAGGGACCCGTTTGTAAATGTGAAATTTAGGGTTACAGTAGTACCTTCGAAAAATCATTAAAAATCGTAGAAAAATCAGAAAAATGCAAAACCAATTTTGTTGGGTTCGCGGTGAAGAAATCTACCTTTTCTAGAAAGCATGTATAGGGTTTTTCTGCACAGTTTTGGAATTAAAAATTCAAACTCAGTTTGGAGTGTTTTTGGTGTGATTTATAATATACAAATGCTATGAACTTGAATTTTGGATATGTTGCTCTTTATGACATGTCTAGACCTGTGACAAAAATTTGCAGAGTTTTGATGTATATATTTTCAGTTATGATTTATTTAAGCTTTATGCTAGAATAAGTTTGATGCTTTTTATAGCACTTTTAATGAACTTTTCTTTGAGGAAAAATGCACCCTAGGGCTTTGACTTGATGAGTAGTACCCCTGGTGTGATGGATGTGAATTTAGGGAATTGTTTACTAGGTGTTTTGGATTTAATCTTGTGTAGGAGCTTAAATTCAAAATCTGAAAAATAAATTGAATTTGCAACCATGCCTTGGTCAGAAACTCATTTTTGGCATGCTTGACCTGCAGGAGAAAGTTGAGATCAAAAAGTTTATTAAATCTTTTTATATGAATTAATGTTGATTTACTAGGCTGCAATTTGTCTTTTTCGTATAAATTAATTTATAAATGATCTTAGGCCAAATTTTGGTGTGAAAGCTTAAACTAAGCATATGTTGCTGTGTGCAAAAGATTAGGTTCATTGGAAGTGTTTTTGATGTAATTTGGATTTATGGTAGAAAGGCTTGTTGTAAATAATTAAAGAAGGAATTGGAAATTAAATGTGCTAAATGGTAAAAATCATGTTTGTTTCTGTTTTTATTAAATTAAACGCACCCCTTGCTGTTTGGTGAAGTTAAGTAACTTAAATTGCTTAGATGTGCACACAATCACCATCAAAATTAACTTTAATCTAATGCATGTGCATGTAAACGTGTAGATCTCCCCGACGGGGACGTACACGCTCACCCGGGGAGGAGGAGGGAGCGGCTAGTGGAGACCCGAACCAGCATTGGTGTGCGAGAAGACCTGGACCAAAGTCCCAAGGAGCCAAAGGCTTGTTTAGAAGCCGAGTACGAGGAAGGCAAGCACCGGTTTCACCTAACCCATGTTTTAAATTAAAATCATGTCCTTTACTTTTCAGCGCTTTATTGCTTTACTTGTGCATTTAAGTTTCAGGAGTTGTTTTGAAACCTAGTTGCATGATCCTTAGGACTCCTATGCTCTGTTACTAGTATGTTAGGAACTCTAGTGCCATGCTCTAAGGTCACGGTAGAAGTCGAGTAATGACTCATTGCTCGCGAGATATAGGATGCTTATGTTGGAATCATAAGTTGGTTAAATTGACTCGCTCATGTGGTAAGAGCAATGGGTTCGGTCTCGACCGAGTAGCATGGTCTGGTCCTAAGCTATTGAACATACCAAGTACTTGCGGGAATGGGACCGGTAAGCCTAGTACCTTTCGAACCGGGGCGGGATCTTTTTCAGCTACCCGCTTGGGATGTGTCTCGGGCTAGCTACCCGTGGTATAGTGTGTGAGTCCGGACTGGTCGGGTTAGACCCTCGGATAACCGTGTACCCGCAGTTTGTAGCGTCCGATCCCAAAGTCGTGGGATGTTGGGAACCGCCCGGGTCGGGGTAGACCCCCGCATTTGCTTTTATTTGAATTCTTGGGGTCTACTTCCTCCGTGTATCTTCGGTTTACCTTGCAAGGATATAAATCGATCGATCGTCGGTCACTCGCCGTTATCTCGAGTCGGCTTGACCACCGGCTACCCCATGTTTATTTATGGAACATTTGGATTAATATTGTTACCTCTGTTTAATATTGTTTGCACAACATACTTGTTTAGTACGGGTGCTCACCTAGACCGATTAACATACTAGAATCGCGAGCTAAAACTTGAAAATAAGGATCCACTTTTAGTCGCTTTTGGCAAAACAAACCCACAAGCCAAAAAGCCTTGCATGTCTAGTCTTGCTTTATTTTTGTCGGGTAAGTCTTGCTGAGTATTAGTACTCAGCCTTGCTTAATTTGTTGTTTTCAGGTAATCCCATCTGGCCTGGTTCTATCCCAGATGGTTGGGAGCTTGAATGGGAAAACGATGATGAGGAGTGATATGCATGGATGGCCTCCCGTGTGTATCATGCGCTAGTTTATATTCCGCTGTTTAAACTCTGAACCATGTTTACTTTTATGTATGAAAAACCTGGGTTTGTAATAATGTTAAACTTGTGAACCTTTTATGTAATATAATGTTGTACTCGGTCCCGCCTTCGTGTGGGCTTAGCGCATATCGGCGATCCTGTTGTATGTGATTTACCGGGCTTTACCCGCGGAAGTTCGACGGAATAGTTCTTTATTATTGCTTAATGGCCACGTGGACCGGCTTAGGCGATAATACGGAACTATTTTTGGGCGGTCACGGCCAAATTTTCGGTACCAAGAGCGATGATATGCACCAGAGTAATTAAAATACCTTAACAAACTTGTTTTTGGAATAAAAATTTGCCAAGAGTAAGAATCTTGCTAAAAGAATAGGACGTTAAGGTTTAATCTAGTCCGAGAGGCCCTAGAGGGAATTTTTGGGTTCTTTCAGGTGGCTAGTATTCTATGGTGTATTTAGTCTGACTTCCAGCACATTTATTCCTGTCAAAACTTACTTTCATGCACAACCATACTAGTTCATCACGTTTTGCCATACGTGGTGGTACCACAGTGGAAGTCCCGGAGGGACTAGTGGGACCTATTCCAATGGGTGCCACGTCGCGTACGCGTCTCATCACGTTTTGCCATACGTGGTGGTACCACAGGGAAGTCCTGTGAGGGACTAGTGAGACCTATTCCAATGGGTGTCACGTCGCGTCTGAGTCTCGTCACGTTTTGCCATACGTGATGGTACCACGGGAAAGTCCGTGAGGGATGAGTGAGGCCTATTCCAATGGGCACTCATGTCGCGTCAGAGTCTTAAATAGGACGTTGTCCATGCAGCGGCTTTACGCATGGATACCGTTTCTATAAGTGAACGGTAATGAATGTGGACGCTTTTGTGAGTGCCGGCACAAAGGTCTTGAATATCCGTGATTTTCTGCAGGTACGCTAACCACGGTTGTTAGGTACGGTAATTAAGAAACGAATAGCTTCCGACTAGTTATTATAGGGAGAGACGTATATATATGCCCTGCCACCGGCACTAACTTTGTTTTTAAGCTTAAAAGCTTTGCGAGGAAGTTTAGGACGCTTTTTGCATCATGTAAAAGCTATCAAACCAAAAATAAACTTAAATCATGTGTCATTTGGTCTTTAATTAAATTGTGTTTCTTAAGAACCAATCATGCTAGTTTGATGCTTTGATGTGTGATTAAGCAAAATTTAACTAGCTGCTGTCCAAATCTTTCTAAGGATTATCTAGAAAATTTCCGGCTAGGTGCTCTTTAGGGAAATTGTTCATCACCTAGTTAAGTTTGCTCCCTGAATTTCTCATGATTTTAGGAGGTTTAAAACTGAAGTTAGGATCAAAATGACTAGCCTAGGTCTTGCTGAAATGCTGTCAAATTCTGAGTTAGGCTGAAAACTCGAATCTTTACTTATAGTTCCAAACAGAATTTGACCTGAGAATCTACAGCAAAAATGTTCATTAGCTAGCATAGATCATGCTGTAAAAATTTCAGGGTAATTGGGTACTCATGTATTGAGTTATGGTATTTTTAGTGAAGCCCTGCCCTGCTGAAATTCTGGGCAACAGCACTCTGAAATTGGACCTTTTTCACCCTTTTCCAATCTGAATTAGTTCGACCTTTGAATACCAAAAATGTGAGTTATAACATTGTCGAGTTGCTCACAAAATTTGGAATTTTTGGGGTACTGGTTTTGCAGTTATGATTTTTTGTTCAGAACTGCCAGTTTTGCCATATTGCATGTTAAACTCATATTTTGGGTTCTAACATGTGTTTGTAATTATTTTACAGATGGCTGCCCCGGGGTTTGTTGCGGTGGGCACTGATGGCACATTTGCCACCACTGGTTTGCAGTGGGAGGGCTTCACACGCATTGCGTGGAGAGCCCTGAGTGCCGTCGGCTACACCACCCCTCCTTTCTACGAGGGGGTGGAGTACGAGGAGTGGGGCGTACCGAGCTGCAGAGTTCGAGTGACTGTGCTCCCCCACCGGGCCACCCCGCCCGGGGCGGACTTGAGCATGGAGCTCCTCCGTTTCGCGCGTCGTCGAGGCAGTGGAGTCGGCGACCTTGATGGTGCTCCACGCTCTCTCCACCCACAAAGCCGCAGGAGATGCTTCAAAGTGGGGTTGGCTCTAGCCTTGGACCCCAACGATCCGTTGTGGCTAGCTGGGATGGCTAATATAGCCACACTTCTCGAGCCCGTGCCACCCTACGACACGCAGAGAGACGTTGGGCACGTGCTTGAGGGCATTGTACGCTCTACGGGACCTTCACGGGTTATCGCGGATGACTTGGCTAGTCGTCTCACCGGAGCTACTTGGTATATCTCCTGGGTTGTCGGCCTTTACACCGAGCGAGATGTTAAGTACACCCGGGCCGGTGCGGATTATTGCGACCTTCGAGATCGGATACGGCGAGTTCCGGGGAGCAGGCACACCGGTTTACGTTTGAGCGAGGGGGACCACTCCGCAGCAGATTCCGGACTTGCGGGTCGGGCAGCGTGCTGCGAGGTTCAGCTGGTTGACAGGGATGCTGAGAGGCTTGTGCACCTTGAGCACATCCGAGGATTTGCGGGGAGCGAGGTTGGGGACCTCGAGCTCGATGTACAGGCTTTGGAGGGTGTTGTGCTTATGCTCCAGCAGTTGCACCACCCACCGGCTATTGTGGATGATGAGCAGATGGAGATGCAGTTGGACCAAGAGGAGGTTCAGGACGTTCCCGGACTCGATTAGAAGAGCTTGGTGCTCTATTCTTACATGTCGCGGGGAAACTCTCCATAGTTTGTACATAGGGCCTAGATCCTAGTTGTTGTAGTAGGAAAACTTGACATGTACTCTTGTTAGCCCTTTTGGTTGGATTTTGGTGCTAGGCTGACTTAGAGTATTCTTTTGTGTAGCTAGAAGCTACATAGTGACCCCCTATGTAATGGTGATCCACCAAATTTTGTAATCTGTAATTATGCTGGAAAAACACCTTCCCGGCAGCAATCTGCCTAAGAAATGAAATGGAGAAAGTTATGGTCATTTCTGGATTTTGCAATGACTACCAAAGTTGTTTAAAATTTTATATTGGTCATGCTCACCAAAATTTAGCATTTTTGCATGTGTAGTTTAAGAAATATCGAATTTTTAGTAAGTTGCTGGCTGCTGTCCAAACTGCTAGACAGAACCTTGAAAACTGAATTTTTCGACCCCTTTAAAAGATAAATCTGATCTGGAGTTGAATACCAAAGTTGAAACTTATAAAATTCTACACATGCTGACCAAATTTTATGAATTTTGGACTTCTGTACAGATAGTTATGATTTATTTACTCGGAACTGTGATGCTGTCTGAATTCTGAAATTTTCTATAAGTCTGAATTTTCGTATGCATATTCTTCTTGTGTTCTTTTAAGCAAGCTTTGAATATGTATCTAATGAAAGTTCAACTTTTCAGATGTCGGATAACACACAGAATAACTCTCGGGGTGCGGGAGGCAGTGGGGATGCTCCTCTTCCCCCACCTCCACCCATGACACCCGCGATGCTTTCATCGCTCGCGTGACGGAAGTATTGCGCCAAATTTTGCGGACTCGGAGAAGAATTGCACAAAGGTTGCAGCGCCTGTGCACAATCAAGGCCATGTTCGGGAGGGGCCTAATGCGGTCATGTCCTATGAAAAATTCGGGGCAATGAGGCCACCCCTCTTCACCAAGGCGGAGGAGCCCCTAGAGGCCGATGCTTTCATCGGGGCCCTAGAGGCCATGTTTTCCATCTTCACACCGCCTTGCTCGGAAGAACTTAAGGCGAGGCTTCGGCGCGTCAAAGAATCGAGGGGTGAAGCTTTAATCCGGTGGGAGCATTTCAAGTCCATGCGGCCACGGGGTCACCGGATTACTTGGGCGGAATTCAAGAAAGCATTTAAAGAGCATCATATTCCCAAGGGTCTTGTTGATAGGAAGATGAGAGAGCTAATGAATCTCAAGCAAGGCTCGACTCGGTCTATCGGTATGCTCGGAAGTTTAATAGTCTCTCGTCGGTATGGGGACTATCATGTTGATACCGATAAGAAAAAGATGGAGCGATTCCGTGAAGGGCTTGATGGAGAGCTCTATGAGAGGTTGAACTTAATCAAAAGCGATAGCTATCCCGAGCTAGTGAACTTGGCCATCTCTCGGGAGGACACCATGAAGAGGGCTCAACGAGATAGAAAGAGAAAGTTCAATCAAGCTTCGAGGCAAAGTGGCCAAGGCAAGAAATTTAAATTTGTGAAGAAGAATGTGCGGGGTGCCCCCCGCCCATCTTCAGTGGACGCCGGGTGATGAGGCAATCTCGACCCAAGCCGTCCGGCGGCTTTGGCTATCGCAACACTCGGCCAGAAACCACTCCTAGGCCTAGTGCACCCCCACCGCCCGCAAAGAATGATGATCGCCGTTGCTATAGCTGCGGACGAGTGGGCACTATGCTAACAAGTGCACACGCCCTCGACAACAACATCGGCAAAGTCCGGGGCAAGGCTCTAAGGTTGGAAATCAAGGGAAGAAACAGACCGTGCAAGTGAAGCAAGGCCGTTTAAACTTCACCACGGTGGTTGATCTACCGGAGGGAGCACCGTCTTGACGGGTACATTTTCTATCCGTGGTCGTCCGGTTATTATATTATTTGATTCGGGTGCTACTCATAGCTTTATTAATGTGAAAACCGTGAGAAATTTGGACTTGAAGTGGTGTCATACTAAGCGGCCTATATGATTGCCACACCGGGTGGAAAGGTTGCTTCAAATCAAGTAGCCTTAAGAGTACCACTTGAGATAGGTAGCAAAACTTTTCTAGCTAATGCGGTCACTATGTACCTAGAAGGGGTAGATGTTATCTTAGGCATGAATTGGATGACTCAAGACAAAGTTGTCCTGGATATTTCGAAAGGATGTTAGAAATCAACTCACCTTTGGTCGGAAATTCAATTCTTTACCTTCCCCCAACAGGCCATAAAGGCTCATGTGTGTATGCAGCCATAACTAGTCAACTTGAGGACATTCCAGTAGTATGTGAGTACATGGATGTCTTTCCTGATGAATTGCCTGGCTTGCCACCAGACAGAGATGTTGAGTTTGTCATTGAGCTACAGCCTGGTACCGCTCCTATTTCTAAGCGATCCTATAGAATGCCACCCAAAGAACTTGCTGAATTAAAGAAACAACTTCAAGAGTTGCTTGATAAGGGCTATATCCGCCCAAGCTCATCTCCGTGGGGCTGTCCTGCCCTCTTTGTGAAAAAGAAAGATGGTAGCCCGAGGTTGTGTGTGGACTACCGACCTCTCAATTGCGGTGACTATCAAAAACAAATATCCGTTGCCCCGCATTGACGTGCTATTTGACCGGTTGGTCGGAGCTAAGGTCTTCTCAAAGATCGATCTTCGGTCCGGTTATCATCAAATTAAAATCCGGCCTAGTGATATCCCCAAGACAGCTTTCTCTACTCGCTATGGCCTATATGAATTCTTGGTTATGTCTTTCGGTCTTACAAATGCACCAGCCTACTTCATGTATCTTATGAATTCCGTGTTTATGACAGAGTTGGATAAATTCGTCGTGGTTTTCATTGACGACATCCTTATTTATTCCAAGAATGCGGAAGAACATGCGGAACATCTTCGCATTGTCCTGCAACGCTTGCGAGAACATAAGCTCTATGCTAAATTCTCCAAGTGTGAGTTTTGGCTGGATAGTGTTAAATTTCTGGGGCACACTATTTCCAGCGAAGGCATATCTGTCGATCCAAGCAAAGTGCAAGAGGTTATGGATTGGCAACCTCCTAAATCAGCTCATCAAATCCGCAGCTTTCTAGGCTTGGCTGGTTATTATCGCCGTTTTATTCCGGATTTCTCTAGAATTGCTAAGCCTATGAGCGAGTTGCTAAAGAAAGGAGTGAAATTTGTGTGGAGTGAGGCTTGTGATAAAGCTTTCCAAAAATTAAGAGAACATTTAACTTCAGCCCCAAGTGCTAGCGCGAATGGGACAATTCAAAGCCGTATGAAGTTTATTGTGATGCTTCAGGCACGGGTCTTGGCTGTGTTCTTATGCAAGAAAATCGGGTTATTGCCTATGCTTCACGAGCGCTTCGCCCTCATGAAAAGAATTATCCCACACATGACTTAGAACTAGCAGCGGTTGTTCATGCATTGAAAATATGGAGGCATTACCTTATGGGAACCCGCTGCAATATCTTTACTGACCACAAAAGCCTCAAATACATTTTCACTCAATCTGATTTAAATATGAGGCAAAGGAGATGGTTAGAGTTGATCAAAGATTATGATCTTGAGGTCCATTACCATCCTGGAAAGGCGAATGTAGTTGCAGATGCTCTTAGCCGCAAGGCTCACTGCAATTGCCTATCAATGGAACCTTACAGTGACACTCTGTGTGAGGATTTGAGAAGGCTAAACTTGGAAATTGTTGCACAAGGAAGCCTAAATGCTCTTTCGCGAGTCTAACCTATTTGATAGAATTGTTAAGGCTCAACTTCAAGATGAGGGTATTCTCTTAATTAAACAAAAAATTGCTAGAAAAGGATCCTAAACATAATTGCTTCCGAAAGGATGAGAAAGATATAATCTGGTTTGGGCAACGCCTTGTTGTCCCAGATAATTGGGTGTTGAAAAAGGAAATCTTTGATGAGGGTCATCTCTCTAAATTCTCTATCCATCCGGGGAGTAGTAAAATGTATCAAGACTTAAAGGAAAATTTTTGGTGGTCCAATATGAAGGTGGACATTGCTAAATATGTGTCCGAATGCGATACTTGTCAAAGAATTAAAGCAAGTCACTTGAAACCTTCCGGTACTCTTCAACCCCTACCCATACCTTCATGGAAGTGGGATGACATAAGTATGGACTTTGTGTCCGGATTGCCACTCACATCTAGGAAACATGATTCCATCTGGGTTATCGTTGACAGATTGACAAAAACAGCTCACTTTATTCCAGTCCGCACTACATATGATGCCAAAGATTATGCAAGTATTTATATTGAACACATTGTTCGCTTGCATGGTGTTCCTAAAACCATCATTTCCGATAGGGGATCTCTCTTTGTGGCACGTTTTTGGGAACAATTACATAAGTCACTTGGCACGAAAATCATACGCAGTTCCGCTTATCGTCCTCAGACTGATGGTCAAAGCGAAAGGGTAAACCAGATTCTAGAGGACATGTTGCGAGCATGCGTGATTCATTTTGATAAGAGTTGGGACAAGTGTCTCGCCCTGGCTGAATTTTCTTACAATAACAGTTATCAAGCCATCTTGAAAATGGCACCTTTTGAGGCTCTTTATGGACGGAGATGTCGTACTCCCTTGAACTGGTCACAGACCAGGGAGAGGAAATTCTTTGGTCCATCCTTAGTTGAGGATGCCGAAGAAAAAGTGAGGGTAATCAAGGAAAACTTGAGAATTGCGCAAGAAAGACAAAAGAGTCATTATGACAAGGGAAAGGCACCTAGAGAATATAAAGTTGGTGACTTTGTGTACTTAAAAGTTTCGCCAACCAAGGGTGTCCAAAGATTTAGTGTGAAAGGGAAGCTAGCTCCTCGCTACATTGGCCCTTATGAGATCATTCAAGTCTCGGGCCGGTGGCATACCGTATTCGGCTACCGAACGATTCTCTCGCCGTGCACAATGTGTTTCATGTATCACAATTAAGAAAATGTGCACGTGAACCGGCTAGAGAAGTTATTGAAGAAGCTAATGCTTGGATTGAACTCGGATCTCTCTCGTTGTGGAACATCCTTTGAGAATTCTTGATGTAAAAGAAAGAAAAACTCGAAGGCAATCAGAAGATGTATAAAATCCAATGGAGTCATCATACCGTAGAAGAAGCTACATGTGAAACTGAACATTATCTCAATGAGAATTATCCGGGTTTTCTTGAATCAAGGCAAAGTAAGTTCTTTCCCCTACTTCCATCTTTTAAATCCTAAATCTCGGGACGAGATTTCTTTTAAGGGGGGTAGGCTGTAACATCCCGGATGTTTTGTTGCGCTAAGGACATTAATTATATGAATTAATCAAGGTTAATAACCTCCTAAGCATGTTTGACGTGATCGAGCACACTTTTGCACAAAAGACCTCGGTCAAAATCTCTAATCACGGTCAAACCCTAGATCTACTTTAAAGGCTGAAATGGTTTTCTTGCGCGTTCTCCAAATTTCACTATAGAAGTTCAAAATCGGCCAATACGAAAGTTGTTCGTTATTTCGGGAACACATTTTTCGTAATTGGCGAACATTCCAATTTTGAGCGCAAATTGGCAAAAAATCGAGTTCCGCGCCGTGAACAAGAACCGAGCCATGGAAAATCCGCAACTTCGGTCGGCGTTCCTCGGGCAAACCATTGATCAAAACATATGTCGCCCTTCGAGAAAAGTTGTAGATCTACGACTCCTCTACAACTTTGCTTTTGGGAGATTTTTCACTTAGTTGACGATTTTTGGAGTTAGGCATTTTCGAAAACGAGTAAACGAAATAAAACCGGACGCACGGGCGCCGCGCCGCCGTGCCGCCGGTGCGCGCGCCCCGGCCGCCGGCCGTCCACGTGGCGAGGGCGAGGCCGCTCCGGCGTACGGACGCCCGGGCGACGTCGCCGTGGACCCGGAGCACCGCGGTGGACCCTCCTCCTCGCCTCTTTCCCGTGCACCGAGCCCACCCCGCGAACACCGGCCGCCACGCGCCGTGCCGCGGCCACGCGCGGGCGCATGCGGCGCTCGCCGGGTGGCCGCGTGCCCGGCCCGCACCCCGCCTACGCGCTCGCCTCGAGCTCGTCGCGCACGTCGTCCACGTCCAAACCGTCGCAGCCCCTCTCGCTCCCTAGCCGTCGCGGCCCCTCTCGCTCCCTAGCCGGTCGCCGCCGATTTCTTCCTCGCGCCGCCGCCGTTCTCCGCCCACCGCCGCCCGGGGCGGCTCCTCCCTCCCGCCGCCTTCCTTAGCCCGCCGCCGCCGCTCCCCTACCCCCGCCGCACCGTCAATTGAGCCGCCGGCGCGCCGGCGGCGCAGTCCGCGGCGGCCGGCCGCCCGCGCGCGCGTCGAGGGGGGCCGCCGCGCCGTCTCCCGGCCGGCCGCGCGCGCACCGGGCCGCACCGGGGCGGGCACCGCCGGTGCCGCCCGTGCCCTCGACCGCACCCCTCTCGCCCCTCCTCCGGCCGCCGGCGGCGAGCCCGCGCGCCGGCAAGGGCCACATTGCGAGAGAGGAATTAATCCCGGGGGAGATTTCTGCAAATTTCCAGGGACCCGTTTGTAAAGGTGAAATTTAGGGTTACAGCAGTACCTTCGAAAAATCATTAAAAATCGTAGAAAAATCAGAAAAATGCAAAACCAATTTTGTTGGGTTCGTGGTGAAGAAATCTACCTTTTCTAGAAAGCATGTATAGGGTTTTTCTGCACAGTTTGTGAATTAAAAATTCAAACTCAGTTTGGAGTGTTTTTGGTGTGATTTAAAATATACAAATGCTATGAACCTGTATTTTGGATATGTTGCTCTTTATGACATGTCTAGACCTGTGACAAAAATTTGCGGAGTTTTGATGTATATATTTTCAGTTATGATTTATTTAAGCTTTATGCTAGAATAAGTTTGATGCTTTTTATAGCACCTTTAATGAACTTGTCTTTGAGCACAAATGCACCCTAGGGCTTTGACTTGATGAGTAGTACCCCTGGTGTGATGGATGTGAATTTAGGGAATTGTTTACTAGGTGTTTTGGATTTAATCTTGTGTAGGAGCTTAAATTCAAAATCTGAAAAATAAATTGAATTTGCAACCATGCCTTGGTCAGAAACTCATTTTTGGCATGCTTGACCTGCAGGAGAAAGTTGAGATCAAAAAGTTTATTAAATCTTTTTATATGAATTAATGTTGATTTACTAGGCTGCAATTTGTCTTTTTCGTATAAATTAATTTATAAATGATCTTAGGCCAAATTTTGGTGTGAAAGCTTAAACTAAGCATATGTTGCTGTGTGCAAAAGATTAGGTTCATTGGAAGTGTTTTTGATGTAATTTGGATTTATGGTAGAAAGGCTTGTTGTAAATAATTAAAGAAGGAATTGGAAATTAAATGTGCTAAATGGTAAAAATCATGTTTGTTTCTGTTTTTATTAAATTAAACGCACCCCTTGCTGTTTGGTGGAGTTAAGTAACTTAAATTGCTTAGATGTGCACACAATCACCATCAAAATTAACTTTAATCTAATGCATGTGCATGTAAACGTGTAGATCTCCCCGATGGGACGTACACGCTCACCCAGGAGGAGGAGGGAGCAGCTAGTGGAGACCTGAACCAGATTGGTGTGCAGCAAGACCTGGACCAAAGTCCAGAAGAGCCAAAGGCTTGTTTAGGAACTGAGTCTGAGGAAGGCAAGCACCGGTTTCACCTAACCCATGTTTTAAATTAAAATCATGTCCTTTACTTTTCAGCGCTTTATTGCTTTACTTGTGCATTTAAGTTTCAAGAGTTGTTTTGAAACCTAGTTGCATGATCCTTAGGACTCCTATGCTCTGTTACTAGTATGTTAGGAACACTAGTGCCATGCTCTAAGGTCACGGTAGAAGTCGAGTAATGACTCATTGCTCGCGAGATATAGGATGCTTATGTTGGAATCATAAGTTGGTTAAATTGACTCGCTCATGTGGTAAGAGCAATGGGTTCGGTCTCGACCGAGTAGCATGGTGCTGGTCCTAAGCTATTGAACGTACCAAGTACTTGCCGGGAATGGGACCAGTAAGCCTAGTACCTTCTGAACCGGGGCGGGATCTTTCTAGCTACCCGCTTGGGATGTGTCTCCGGGCTAGCTACCCGTGGTATAGTGTGTGAGTCCGGATCGGTCGGGTTAGACCCTCCGGATAACCGTGTACCGAGTTTGTAGCGTCCGATCCCAAACCGTGGGATGTTGGGAACCGCCCGGGTCGGGGTAGACCCCGCATTTGCTTTTATTTGAATTCTTGGGGTCTACTTCCTCCGTGTATCTTCGGTTTACCTTGCAAGGATATAAATCGATCGATCGTCGGTCACTCGCCGTTATCCGAGTCGGCTTGACCACTGGCTACCCCATGTTTATTTATGGAACATTTGGATTAATATTGTTACTGTCTAATATTGTTTGCACAACATACTTGTTTAGTAACGGTGCTCACCTAGGACCGATTAACATACTAGAATCCGAGCTAAAACTTGAAAATAAGGATCCACTTTTAGCGCTTTTGGCAAAACAAACCCACAAGCCAAAAAGCCTTGCATGTCTAGTCTTGCTTTATTTTTGTCGGGGTAAGTCTTGTTGAGTATTAGTACTCGACCTTGCTTAATTTGTTGTTTTCAGGTAATCCCATCTGGCCTGGTTCTATCCCAGATGGTTGGGAGCTTGAATGGGAAAACGATGATGAGGAGTGATATGCATGGATGGCCTCCCGTGTGTATCATGCGCTAGTTTATATTCCGCTATTTAAACTCTGAACCATGTTTACTTTTATGTATGAAAAACCTGGTTTGTAATAATGTTAAACTTGTGAACCTTTTATGTAATGTAATGTTGTACTCTGGTCCCGCCTTCGTGTGGGCTTAGCGCATATCAGCGATCCTGTTGTATGTGATTTACCGGGCTTTACCCGGCGGAAGCGACAGAATAGTTCTTTATTATTGCTTAATGGCCACGTGGACCGGCTTAGGCGATAATACGGAACTATTTTGGGCGGTTCTGTCACATTTACTACGCTAGCAAAACTCTTAATGGAGCACAATTAAACTATGGCACTACGGAAAAAGAGTTGCTAGCAGTGGTGTTCGCTTTCGAAAAAAGTAGGTTCTTTTGTGAATAGGAGGGTGTTTTTTTTTACCCACCACGGGCCCCAAATATTTTCTTTTTGAAAAAAAAAGCAAAACCACGTTTTTTCCTTTGTTCCTTTTTTTCCCCAGATTTTTTGTTTTAAATTTGGGGTAAAAAGGGGGGGGGGAAGGTGGGGGCGGTTGTTTTTTTTGGGTGGGAGAGGGGGCAAAAGAGAAAAGAGACCCAAAGAAGAAAGAGGGGGGGTGACCACCTCCACTTGGTGTGTGAGAAAAATAGTGTGTTTTTTTTTTTTTTTTGGAGGTTTTGATGGATGACTCTCCTTCATCTAAAAAAAAAAACCCCCCCAAAAAAAAAAATCAAAAAAAAGAAAGTAGTTTTTTTTTTCTTACCCTACCTCTACAATGTTAGCGATGATGGAGTCATGAGAAGATGTGTGCCAAGAGAAGAGAGGGTAGAAATTCCGAGAAAGTGCCACTCGGCGGAGTACGGTGGACACTATAGCCATTTTAGAACCCAAGCAATACTATGGTCAAGCGGATTCTATTGGCCGAAGATGCATGAAGATACTAAAAGATATGTTGCATCATGCCCCGAATGCTAAAGAATCGGAAACATCTCTCAAAGAAATTCTATGCATTTGAAATACAATCTACAAATCGACTTATTCGATGTGTGGGGTATAGACTTCATGGGGCCTTTCAAAAACTCATGCGCATATGAGTATATTCTAGTCATGATTAATTATGTATCCAAGTGGGTAGAGGCCAAGCCATGTCGTAAAGCTTCCACGGAGGAATCCATAACCAAGATCAAGAATGTGATTTTTCCTCGTTTTGGTACACCGAGAATCTTGATAAGCGATGGAGGAACTCACTTCACCGGGAAAAATTTCAAAAAGTACTTGTCCAAGTTGGGAATTGAACATAGGGTCTCTACGGCCTATCACCCACAAACTAATGAACAGGCGGAAACGTCAAATAGGCAATTAAAAAGCATCCTCAACAAAACCATAGAGAAGGGAGGCAAAGATTGGTCAAAGAAATTAGACGGAGCTTTGTGGGCTTATCGAACGACGTTCAAGACACCGATAGGTATGACCCCATATCAATTCATCTATGGAAAGGCTTGCCACCTTCCGGTTGAGTTAGAACACAAAGCCTATTGGGCGATTAAAGAGATGAACCTTGATCTCGATGCCGCGGTGGTGAAATGAAGAATTCAAATAAGCGACCTAGAAGAGATGAGGTTGAAAGCATATGAAAATGCAAGCATATACAAAGAGAGAATCAAAAGGTGGTATGATAAAGGTTGAAAAAGAAAGAGTTTAAAGAAGGAGATAAGGTCCTCCTCTACAATTCGAGGTTTAAAACCTTCGGAAAGGGGAAATTGCAAAGCAAGTGGGACGGGCCTTATGTTATGCATTTGGTGCTCTCCAACGGAGCGGTAACCATTATGGATGTGAAAGGTGATCAATTTATGGTGAATGGTCAACGGCTTAAGGTTTACTACGAACCCGACGTTGTGCCCCTTCACCATATTGATGTCTTCACCATGCAAGAAGAGCTCGAGCGTCCCGCCTAGGACGAAAAACAAGGCATGAATTTTTGTAAATAGTTTTTCTTTTAATTATCCGGAGTTTGTCGTGAAGATTTACCGGGCCAACATTTTCCCATGGGCTAAGAAGGCGAAAAAGGGCGGTGCACGGAAAACCGGAACGGCCGGCCCCCGAGACGGGGTGGGCCGGCCGGCCCGGTCCGGCCGGCCCCGGGTGGGTCCGGGCGGCGGTTCAATCCGATTTTAGCCCGAATTGCTCCTTTTCGACTTCCTTCTTCGGTCGGAAAATTTTAAGGGAAGTTTGAAAAGGAAAATGAGGTTTTAGGGTTTTCCTCTCCATACTATTTATTTGGCCGAATTGGGAGCTGCGGAATCAATCCCATCAAGCAATATTTTGCACCCATGCGGCGACCATTGTGTCCCCGAGGAGCTTAAAGTTGAAGCAAGAAGCCAAGGAGCCATCGATGGAGGAGGCGAAGTGATGCGAGCTCAAGCTACCCATCGAGATCAAGAGGACCGCCCGCATCCGTTGCGGAGGGCGTGTCCCGACGGGGAGTTATCGCATCTCGCAACCTCATCAAGAAGGAGAACATCCCTCCTCCCGTTCGAAGGTTGGCGCGCATCCGAGGCATGAAGCGGAAAGACAACAAGGAGGTGCCGCCCGAGCCTAAGGACTATGGGGGTAGCGACTACTCCGACGATCACGCCCGAGCTCGTGGACGGCCGCCGGAAGAGATGATAACGATCTTTACATTTGGGATGAGGAGCCAAAGGAGAAGACTCCCGAAGGCTCCAACGGCGGCGACAACAATGGTGGCGACGACAATGGTGGTGGCGACGACGGCGGCGATGACGGCGGAGACCCCGGCAATGATGACCCTTTCGGTTTGCATCCGATGTGTTGTGCGGCTTGCCGTCACTCCGTCTTGAATCTCTACGCAACGATCGACGAATGTTTCCAAGCCATGGAGGCGATGAGGCGGCATATGGAGGATTTGGAGCGCGTAGTTGAAGACGACTACAAGTTCCTAAACCGAAACGTGTGCAAACTTTTTGGCATGGTTGGAAACATGAGAGGCAAGTGGTGCAATAGTTGCGGGAAGTACCACCAGGTTTAGTTTTCCCCCTTAGGAATTTTGTAAGATACGACAAGGACGTCGTATATTTTTAGCGTGGGGGAGAGCTATCTAGGTAGGTTTTAGCTTTTGAGCTTCAAGTTTAGGTTCGGTTTAATCTTCGAGAGAGTCTTAGAGTTTAAAGAGTCTTTAGATTTTGAGTTTGCTTTTAAATTTTTGCAAAAGTGTCTTAAATTAGTGTTGAGTAAAAAAATCAATTAAAAAGAGTACATTAATTTTTTGTGTCTTGCGTATTGCTTATCTTAATTTACTTGTTTGTTCATCTTTAGTTTTTGATATATGAACATAAGTGTGTGGTTTGAAAACGTTTACCGTGGTGCTTAGTGGAATTGCTATTACTAAAAGTACCCATACCACACTTCGATCTTGAGCTTCACTTGTTGGTTGTGCTATGTTCAGTGCTAAATATTGGAGGAATTCAGTTCTGAAAATTTATCTAAAAACCCTTGTAATAAAGGTTAGCAAAACCTCTTTTTCCATGTTGAGAGTAAGAAAAAAATCCTACAAAGCCAAATTTATTTTTTTGCTCCACCATAAGTGCGATTAGCGCAATGAGTCGGGCTAGGACCCTTCTCTCTTGGGAGTTTTAATTTCGAGCAATGATCATGTCCTTGTGCTTATCTTTTGTTGCTATCCTCGTCATGTATTCGGTAACGTGACTTTCACATTGAAAGTCCCATACATCGCCGAATTCCATACCCAATCCTATACATCTCTTTTGTACATCGCAATCCTTGAACACAACCTACTCTCAAAGTTTCGTCTCGTCTCTAGCATGGTTTATTTAAAATTTCAGATTGTGTGCATGCAAGGAAGAGAGGAGTTGAGCTTTGAAAAGAGAGAAAAAGATGTCAAGAGAGGGAAAAATAAAGAGAAAAGTCTGTGTATGGAAAAGAAAGAAAGAAAAATAAATATATGTGTATGAGAGAATGAAAGAGAGAAGAGAAAGAGAAAAGAGGAGTGGCAAGAAAGATATGAGAGGGATGAATCAAGTAAAAGAAAAGAAAAATAAAGTGCAAGGTAGGTTGTCACGTTGTTGAGAGACGAAACTTTCACTCTTTTTCCAACCATGTGCAATCCGACAACGAGGACATCATCGGTGCCTCGTAGTCATATTTTCTTTTGCCCTTGCACATGTCCACCATTCTATACCTTCTCATCCTTGATATCCCCACATATGGATTAGTTCTCATGATCATTGGCTTTGAAAGGTAAACAACCACTAGAGAAAGTTCTTAGTTTGACAATACTTGTGTTGATTGTGCTAGCCCTACCTATAGCTCCACTTTACATGATAAATGAAAGACTTATGGGAGGTGAGAGTTTTATAAAACTTGTTTAGGATAGCCACTTTATATGAGCGACATGAGAGAGCTCATAGAAAGGTTTTTGTCTAACACTTGTTGCAGGAATTTTGTTTTAAAAATCATAAAAACCCTCCAATGGAAGCAAAGAGGTAAGCATGGCTGAGATTGAAGGCTTCGAGTGAAGAGTTTGAGTTGTGGGGTTAATCTTGATGTGGTAAAGATTCTAAACGCCCATGTTTATGTATGATGATCATTACTTTATGTTTATGTATTAAAGATAAAAGATTGACTAACTTGTGAAGAAGGATTTAGCGGAACACAACTACAACGCCTTGGACGAAGTTCTTTTACGAGTACTTGCTCGAGGACGAGCAAGAGATAAGCGTGGGGGAGATGTTGATGGTGTATTTTGGTACACCAAACATGTTCATTACACTTTGGTTTGGATTTGATTATGGAACTAACCTGCCACTAGGCACACTAATCATATCACAAGTTCATCTTTGTGCATGCATTTGGAAGTGTTGTGTTTATGTAGGACAACATGGACATAAAAGACGAATTCACAAAAAGTTCAAAGGAGCATTTACGGAGTCTTGTTCGTGTTCATGAGCCCGATGAAATCACTTCTAATGGTGGCAAGGACCGAAGTGTTACGAAGGAACACCCCCGGGGATTGAAGCGTAAAAGACCAAACTTCATGCACGGAGAACCTCCCTCTTGGACACGAGGATGACATCGTCAAAATCATGCAAGTGGAAGGGGCAAAGTGCCTAAATGCATGAGGACCCACGGGAGCGAAGGGGCGACTAAACCGGGCCGAGGTGGGCCTAGGCCGGTCGGCCCACGGCCGGCCGGCCTAGCCCACTCCCGACGTCGGTTCGGCCCCCTTCCTTGCACCCGAAGAATTTTCAACCCTAACGCCCCGGAGGCGCCGCCATTCGCGGGGGAGAGCCATTTGTACCAGGAGGCCATCCACAAGCTAGAGAAAGGAGGGAGATCTCCGGGGAGGGGGATCGGCCACCTCGAAGGAAGCACCCACAAGTGGAGAAGAAGGAAGACACCGTTGGAAGGGTGACCATGATCAACGGTGCTATGTCTAGCACCTTGATGGGGTAATCTCCTTATTCGTCCATGGGTTGTAATCGATCTCGTGATGTAATTGTACTTTGTTGGAATATCTATCTATCATCATGTGTTGAATATACTTTAATGCTTAAGGTTAGCTACCATGCCGCAAAGGGAGTAGAGCTCCAATGCTCCCTTGGATCCATTCAATACGCCGTGTCCATCATAGGTCTAGTCACGAATACCTCCGCGTAGTGACAATACGGGGGGGAGGGAAAGGGCGAAACCGTGGTCACAACCCCCGATAGCTTAGATTGGTTTTCTTGTTTAAAGCGATTGCATGTTCTTGTATCGTAGACCCATGGGCGAGTGTCTTTTATCTTGATAGCTTAATCGTTCTTTCTAGTGTAGCTTAGTCGTTTTCTAGTTTAATCATAGTTAGGGTTTGAGTAGCTAGTGAGTAGAGGTAGATCAAACGCTTGTAATCCCCTTGCTCCGCGAATTGACAAGAACCTTTGGAATCCCGTGGTGAAAAAGGTGTAGGTCCGTACGCTTGCGGATCGTAGGTGGATACGTCTTTTATCCGTCAACAATCACTAATGGCTGTGTAAAACAAATATTATTTGTATGTTGTACTTACAAAGAACAAAATAAGACATATAAACATCACTCAACAAACGAAATGTACACTAAACAATGAAATTAGTGAATAGATGGTGATTTTAGAAAAATTTAGAAAAAAAGTATCAAATTTGGACTAATAACGACAAAGAAATACGTGTTACAACATTTGATTGTAGATTAAAAGGAGAAATGGGATTTGTTCTTCATTTGAATAGAACTCGGCCCCACGATCATTAGCGATGCCGGCTGATAACCCGCGTTGGATTTGTTTGCTCTCCCAAAATTTTACACGATAATTCGAGCATCATACAAAAGCAAATCTACTACCGATTTCCTATTCTCTGCGAACTTCACCATTTCGCAACGCGACCTATAGTCTTCGCTGCAAAACAAAGAAATTCGAGCCATCCTTTTTCCATGCCGCAACCGCCGCCGATGCCTGTGCACGGCCGATCGCCGCGCACCTATACGGAGGCGGCGGCAGGTTCACCCCAAATGTGCCAAGTCGAGTAGTGGAGCGCACGCATGGCCTTCTCGCGCAAAGGCGGACACCCCTCGTTGCTCGGCCATCTCGACGACGCCGTGCGCCTCCGCCGCCGAGGACCATGTGTGGTTCGAGGACCGGTGGATGGTTGCTTCCTTGTGTGATGAGTGATTGACAACGTTGTGTGGACTGATTCTTGGCTAAGTATTGCAGGTGCAGGTTGCGGCTTGACTCGTGTTGGTGCAGGTGAAGAACAAGCGCGAAAGGTCGTTGCCGGTGAGGCCTCTAGGTGTGGAGAAGACAAGTAGGCTTCGTTCGAGGGACCCGGTGGCCAGTGGGGTCAAGTGCGGGCCGCATGGTGGCATGAACAGCAAGATGAAGTCGTGGACGGTTTCTTGGTAGAGCCTCAAAACCAAGGTTGAGCCGGGACTACGTGGGAGCCGAGTCATGAGTGGAGATTGGCGGAGGCTACACCGAGTTCACGGGGTTTGCAGTGGTTCACCAGAAAACCACTGGGTTACTCGGTTGAGCCACAAAACCGAGGCCGAAGGCTCGACGAGGAGGTGCGGCCACCCGTGTCGGTTCAACCGCCTAGGAGGGGCGGTCGGACCACCCGGGGCCGGTCGGATCTCCCCGGGCCGGTCTAACCGCCCGGGGGGGGCCGTCCGACCGCCACGGCCGCTGGCGCCGAGATGCTTCGAAGTGGAGGACATGCGTCGGGATCGCAAGGCATGCGTCGAGGCTAAGCAGGTTGCGATCGCCGGGCATCCGTCTGATGAAGAAATTCCGAAGACTTCCAAATCCGCCCTCGAGGGGCTTGTATCCCTAGTTATCAGTTGAGGGTAGTTTAATCTTTTGGGTGCCTCCATATATACTCATTGAATGGGTGCATGGCAGCCAACTCTTGGAACCCTAGCTCATTTGTTTTTCTTTTTCGTTCTTCTTTTTCCCTAGTTAACCTAGGACTAGATTGAGAGCTTCATGTGAGATCTAGAGAGAGGGATGGATGTTCGGGTGGCAAGCTAGACCTTGTACGAACCTTTCATGGTATGTATAGATGGTTCGACGTTGTTCCTCATGGTGGTTTTCCCGCTCTCTTTTGTGGTGATTTTCGGAGCTCTTTGCTGGCGGTGTTTTGAGGACGATTTCTTGGGGTTTTTGGTAGGTGTCACGTATGAGGATTTTGTACCTCTTTGGCTGGTGACTTTGCCCCCAAATCTCCTTTGAATCGGACTCGATTTGGTGGTTTTTCGAGTTGGGCGAGTTCTTGACCTAGAAAGGCAATTTCATCGATTCCTCCGGATTGTCGGCGTTTCGGGTCGATTCCTTTGAGGCGAGAGGTTGCCCGGGGAGGTAATCCAGCTATTCCCGAAGTTTCACCGCAATCCGTGGAGTGATTTAGGAGATCGGGCGCGAGGAAGTTGGGGTTTGACCCGCGGGCTGTTTTTTTCGGGAGAGGCGGTCTAACCGCCCGGGAGGGGGGCGGTCTAACCGCCCGGGTGTTTCCGGGTCGAAGTTTTGTTTCGCTGGATTTTCGTCTATGAGTTTGTTCGCCTTGATCGGAGGAGCGTCCGGGTGAAATTTCGGGTCGTTCTCGTGCCGTTTGCTAGGTGTTCTTGGTTGGAGTTCGTTGCTGGGTACGGGAGGTTAGACCGCCCCCGGTAGCCGGTCTAACCGCCCCTAGGCCCCCGGGTGGAGTTTTGGTTTTCGCCAAGATTTTACGGTAGCTAGCATGGACTTGACCGAGAGATCTTTGTTGGTGAAACCGTGGTGCGTTTTGGTGCTCGGAAGAGGTGTTTCGGAGGATTTCTTGCTTACCGGATGGAGGCGGTCTAACCGCCCCCTATACCCGGCCTAACCGCCCCCCCCCTCCGGACAGCCGGCTTTCGAGGTGTTTCCGCCTGTCGTGGGTGCGTGTGTGTTGAGGTTGCTGGTAGTGTTTGTTCCTAGGACCGTAGCACTCCGGTGGCTACGTGGTTTTGGCAAACGGAAGGTAGAAGTGCGGAGTGTGTGATTTTGGGTGTCGACCGAGCGAGTTCATGTTGTCGGAGTTTCAATCTCCTTCGAGAAGAATTTTTATTGGCTCCCATTCACTCCCCTCTCTGCGGTCGCCTAATCGGTCCTTCAAGTGGTATCGGAAGCGGGTTCGGGTCTTTGTTGACTCTAACCGGTCTAAGATCCAAGGATGGCGTACTAGGAACGGGGGTTCGGGTCCCGCACACTTAGATGGCAAGAACTACCGGATGTGGAGCAAGCGGATGGGTGCGTTTCTCCGCGGAAAGGGTCGGATCCTTTGGGATGTCACGGTGGACACAGGGCTATGTCCGGCCGATGGATTTCCTTGCTCCGGGGATCGAGGGATAGGTTCGACGCCAACAACAAGGCGGTCGACTACTTGTTTCGTGCTTTGTGTCGGCCGAGTTCGATCGGGTGCTCACCGAGCACTTGGCTTGTAGAATTTGGATGGTGTTGAAGGAGGCTCATGTTGGGAATGCCCAAGTTCAGGCACGGATGTATGCGACCTACGGAGAGAGTACGAGAACTTCACTCATCTCCCCGGTGAGTCCATCGATGCCTTGTTTCGAGAGGTTCACGGTGGTTGTGAACAACATGAGGGCCAATGTGGACGTGCTCCCGTACGATGATCATGATAGAGCGATCCAAGCTCTTACACTCTTTGGATCGTACAATATGGGGCGGAAAGTTCGAGGCCATTGTGTAGTCGGAGAAGTATGACACTGCGATGGTGAACGAGCTGTTCTCGAAGCTCAAGTCGGTCCGAGGTGGATAGGGGCATGATCGCCAAGCTCGAGGGTCCGACCGATTCCCATAGTCTCGCCCTCGTTGGTGGTTCAAAAGGAAAGACTAACACTAACCCATCCACCGGGATGTTCCCTTTTTCCTCTTTGAAGTCTATGCCAGATGAGGAGTTCGATGTGCTTGGAGAGGATGAGCTGGCACTCCTGACGAGACGGTTCGAGAGGCTGCACGAGAACCGAGTGAACATGAGGAGGAACACAAGGACGTGCTTCCAGTGCGGCAAGCCGGGACACTTCGTCGCCGACTGCCCGGAGAAGGTCGAGAACAAGGACAGCTACAAGCACAAGCCGAGGAACGATGACAAGTACCGGTCGAGGCGCGACCACAAGAGCAAGCACAAGAACAAGTACAAGGACGAGCGACGATCGAGGAAGAAGGAGAGCCGAGGCAAGGCCCGAGCGATGGTTGGAGCGAGCGACGTCGACTCTGTTCCGCGTACTCCACGTTGAGCTTGAGCAAGCGGTGAGAATGAAGGTGGTCGTCGCAAGAACAAGAAGTCGTCCTAGAACGGCCGAGCCGCTTCGCGAGAGACGGCTTCTCGCACCATGGCGCCGAGCTCGACGGCAAGAAGAGCACACGGAGCGACTCGGACTGCGAGTCCAACGGCAAGGTGCGTGATGAGCTTCCCTTCTTGCGCCGGGAGAATGAACGGCTTGGTACTTTGCTTGATAATCATGATGAGATGCTTAGAGAGGCAAAGAAAATGAGAAAAGAGCTTAGGGCTTCACTCGAGGATGCTAGGACTAGAGTGGCCGAGCTAGAGACACGGGTGCTTGATAGCAAGCTTGAGATTGATTCCCTTAAGGCTAGCCCCGTTGTTTCGGATGAGGTTGATTGTCTTGATTGCTCCATATTTCTTGCCGATCTTGCTTTGTTTAAGGAGAAGCATGCCTCCAAGTGTGAGGAACTACATGTGCTTAGGGTTGTAGTGGGCGAGCTTAAGTCTAGATCTCGCTTTGCTAGGTGCTTGCACTTCTTGCCCCGTTTTGCATGCTAAGATCGATGAGATGCATGTCTACACTAGTTCTCTTGAGGCTAAATTGAAGGAACCCATGCCTAATCATGCTCTACCGTGAAATGCATGCTTTGAAAAATTTAGAACTTGCACATTA
This sequence comes from Cenchrus americanus, assembly GCA_947561735.1. Taxonomy (NCBI): domain Eukaryota; kingdom Viridiplantae; phylum Streptophyta; class Magnoliopsida; order Poales; family Poaceae; genus Cenchrus; species Cenchrus americanus. Next base: position 81,862,175 of record OX387239.1, on the reverse strand, counting down.
TGTTGATCGTTTGCGGGATGAGAATGATGACTTGAGAAAGTTGATGGGTTGGTTGTCGGTCATGATCCTCGGTTGAGGATGATGATCGAGGCATTTAAGAGGCGAGGATGGTGAGGGACTTGGGGCAAACAAGGTTGGTGAGGGAAGTGGAGAGAATATCCCGCAGCCACCAAAAACCCACCACAAGAATGATTTTCCCCCAAAACCTAACCATCTTAGGAACCGACTAGACACAACCCCGGCTCCACCCATATTTCCTACACCCACAAATGATCTCCAAAAGCCTATCAAGTTTGTGAGCACTTCCGGAAAGTGTTCTTTGGGAAAGAGAGTGAGAAGGCTAGTGAGGAGAAATCGGTGGAGGAGTTGGGTGGAGAGAAACCCGATGAGCGGCCCCAATACAAGCCTAAACCTAAGCTTGTGAGCTTCCGTTGTGGCTATTGTGGGAAAGAGGGTCACAAGGATGAGTTTTGCTTCAAGAGGAAGCGGGAAGAGGGGATGGCAAAGGAGTGGGCGAACAAGGATAGGTACAACCCTTCCCATGGTGTACCTAAGCCTCGTATGCCACTGCCCAGGGGTAAAGCTGTGGTGAGAAGTGTTCCAGGCATGGGGAGATGCGGTTCCCGCGGCCGAGGAGCGATGCTTGGGAGGGGGGTGGTCGGACCGGCCCGGCTAGGCGGTCGGACCGGCCCCGCCCGAAGGGGGGCGGTTAGACCGGCCGGCTAGGCGGTTCAACCGCCCCCCCAGAATTCTAGGCGGAGTGGTTTTCGAGGTGGTGAGTCGAGAGGTTTCGGGTTTGGAGGTGGAGTTGCTTGGTGGTTGGTCCGGAGAGACGAGCATGTGGTCGGGTTGCTAGGCATTCTCCCCCTCGAGTTCACTACGGGGATGGGAGGAGTCGTAGCTTTGAGAAGGAGAGGAGGGACGGTCCACGGGTTGTCTTCTCGTGGATTTGGTCCTCGTCCGGGCGGTGAGGGGTGGTTCCCTCGGAGTGGTTACCGAGGTGGTGTTCGTGGTGGTAGTTATGGTAGGAAAGATGGCTTGATGTGTGCTAACCCCACTTTCGAGCAAATGGCTCGGCACCGGTTTTACTCTTTTGGTACTAACCCCGGTCTTTGAGTCGTTTGTTCGCTCACGTGCTCATTTTTGAATGTCGGGTGGGAGACACGAAGAACATTTGGTTGATTGACTCCGGTTGCTCGAGGCATATGACCGGAGACGGGGGGTGGTTCTCAAGTCTCGTCCCGGTGGTGACGAAGAGGTACATCACTTTTGGGGACAATGGGCGTGGGCGTGTGCTTTCGAAGGTGAGATAAAAGTGAGTGACAAGATCACTGCGAGGCGTGTTGCTCTTGTTCGGTCGGCGGGGTACAATTTGCTTTTCGTGTCCCGGTTGTTGGATGAGGGCTTTGAGGTGTTGTTTCGGCCGGTGGTTCTCGTATTTTGGACTCTCGAGGGGACCTTGTTTGTATGGTCGTTCCCGAGGGTCAGGTGTTTCGTGCTGATTTTTCTCAGTCTTCGGGTGTGGAGTGTTGTTTCTTGGCTGGTTCTTCGAGTGAGTTGTGGAAGTGGCATAGGAAGTTGGGTCACTTGAGCTTTGACCTTTTGTCTCGCTTGAGTAAACTCAATTTGGCCCGAGGATTGCCACGTTTCGGGCTTGAGAAAGAGTTGGTTTGTGCGCCGTGTAGGCATGCCAAGATGGTAGCCTCTTCTCACCCGCCTCTCACCGATGTGATGACCGAGCGTCCATGCGAGTTGCTCCATATGGACCTTGTTGGCCCGGCTCGTGTGCGATCCGTGGGTGGGAAGTGGTATGTCTTTGTTGTGGTGGACGACTATTCTCGGTATGCATGGGTGTTCTTTCTCGAGGATAAGGAGACGTTTGGTTTTGTTCGAGATCTAGTCTTGAGGTTGAGGAATGAGAGGCACGGAGATGCCATACGAGGTATCCGCAATGATAATGGCTCGGAATTCGAAACTCTCGTTTTGAAACCTTTTGCCATGACTTGGGTCTTGAGCACCGAGTTTTGAGTCCGTATACGCCTCCCCGGAATGGTGTTGTGGAAAGGAAGAATAGGACCTTGTGCGAGATGGCTCGGATGATGCTTGATGAGCATAGGACTCCGAGGCGGTATTGGGCCGAGGCGGTGAATACCGCATGCTATGTGTTGAACGGGATATACCTCGAGTGCACAAGAAGAAGACATGCTATGAGTTGATGCATGGTTGCACACCCAAGGTGAGTCACTTCCATGTCTTTGGTTGCAAGTGTTTCATTCGAAGAAAGGCGAGGAAGTTGGATAAGTTTGAGGCTAGGTCCGTCGATGGTATTTTCTTTGGTTATGCATCTCATTCTAGAGCATATCGTGTGCTCAATCTTGAAACTAACCAAATCGTGGAGACTTGCGAGGTAACCTTCGACGAGACAGAGCCACGTAGTCAGCTTGTCTTTGAGTGTGCGAGGTGATGATGAGCTTGGCGAGGAGATCTTTCAGGACGAGGAGCATGAACATGGAGACGATGAGGATAGCGGTGCGGTGCCCCCGGCTGAACATGTACCCACTACTTCGACTACGGTGATGGACGGACCCTCTACTACACCTACGATGACAAATCAAGAACGAGGAGAAGGCCGATGTTGAGGGGGAGGTAGCATTGAGGCGAGAACCTCCCCGGCGAGTACGGGTGGATCACCCGGCTTCTAGGATCATCGGCGACATGAATGAATGCACCACATGGTCGAGGTTTCGAAACAATTCCCATTTCGCTGATGCTGCGTTTGTTGCTACTTTTGAGCCCAAAGACATTGGACATGCACTATCTGATCACAATTGGGTTAATTCGATGCATGAGGAGTTGGAGAACTTTGAGAGGAATCAGGTGTGGGAGTTGGTTGACCCTCCCCCAGGGTGCAAGCCGATTGGTACAAAGTGGGTGTGGAAGAACAAAGAGGGAGAGAAAGGTGAGGTTGTGAGGAACAAGTCGAGGCTTGTTGCTCAGGGGTTCAGTCAGAAGGAGGGGATCGACTACGAGGAGACCTTTGCTCCCGTAGCCCGTTTGGAGGCGATTAGGATCCTTCTAGCCTTTTCCGTGGCTAAAGGGTTCAAGTTGCACCAAATGGATGTGAAGAGTGCTTTTCTGAATGGTGTGTTGTAGGAAGAAGTGTATGTAAGGCAACCTGCGGGGTTTGAGAGTGAGAAGTACCGCCACCGGGTGTACAAGTTGAGGAAGGCGTTGTATGGGTTGAAGCAAGCGCCTAGAGCTTGGCATGGTAGGTTGAGGGGGTTCTTGTTTGAGAGAGGTTTTGAGATGGGGAAGGTCGATCAGACCTTGTTTTTGCCGAGGCGGGGGGGAGATATCCCGATTATGCGGTGTGTACGTGGATGATATTGTCTTTGGTGGCTCGTCTAACTCTCTTGTTGCAAGGTTTGCGAGATGACATGAGCAGGGAATTTGAGATGAGCATGACGGGCGAGTTGTAGTTCTTCCTCGGGCTACAAATCAAACAATCAAAGGAAGGAACATTTGTGCACCGAGGCTAAGTACACCAAGGACATTGTGCGGAAGTTCAAGATGGAGGACTCCAAGGCTATGACGACGTCGATGAGTACGACTACGGCTCTTGATGCGGACGAGGAAGGTGAACACATGGACCGGAAGGAGTACCGAGCATGATCGGGTCACTCCTCTACTTGACGGCGACGAGGCCGGACATACGGTTCTCGGTGTGTCCGTGTGCTCGTTTTCAAGCGTCTCCGAGGACTTCGCATCGGCAAGCGGTGAAGCGAATTTTCGGTACTTGCGTCACACTCCCGACTTGGGCCTTTGGTACTCCGCGTCCTCTTCTTTGGCGCTTCATGGTTTTTCAGACGCGGATTTTGCCGGGTGTCGGTTGGATAGGAAGTCCACTTCGAGACTTGCCGAGTTTTTGGGTTCTTCTTTGGTGTCTTGGTCTTCCCGCAAACAATCGAGTGTTGCTTAATCCACTACCGAGGCCGAGTATGTTGCCACTTGCTAGTTGTTGCTCTCGGATCCTTTGGATTTCATACACCATGAGTGACTTTGGTGAGGAGTATACCCATGTCCCACTTCAATGTGTTAGCACCGGTGCCATAAGCGTTGCAAAGAACCCGGTGCTCCATTCCAAAACCAAGCACATAGAAGTGAGGTATCATTTTACGAGAGACAATGTAGAGAAAGGGAAGATAGCTTTGATCCATGTACCCACACAAGACCAACTAGCCGATATTTTCACCAAACCCCTAGATCAAGCAACTTTCACTCGTTTGCGGGGGGAACTTGGTGTGTGTTTGATTTCTTGAGTTGGGTGTGTGTTAGCTCCGTTGTAGCATATGTATAGTTTCCTTTGTGCATTTCTTGCATTTGGCATGGCATATGTAACATGATGTATAGGCATCCTTGTATCTTAGATTGCATGCATTTTGTATCATATGCATTGGATAGGAAAAGCTTCTCCTATATACATTGTTCACCATGGGATGCTATATATGTTTTTGTGAGCTTGTTTGGTATGCTATGGTTAGTTTGGCTTAGCTCTTGATGATCTTGTTGAATGATCCAAGGTTGATGGCTATATTTTTGAAAAATGTCACATATATGCTCTCTCATGTGTAAATGCCTTTATATCATCTTGACATGTTTTAGTGGCTTTGCTATGCTTAATTTGTGGTTGGATAGCTAGTTTATTGATCATATGGGGCCAAAGGCTCATTTGCCATCAAGAATGTTTAGCCCTCTTGCTTTATCTTATAGAGGGGCATAAGTTCCTTTTTGTCGCAAAGACATTTCATGTACCATTTATAAATCTGAAAATGAAATGAAAAATGCTTGGAAAAAATGTTCCCATGTCATATGTGCTGAAATTAATTTGCTTTGGGTGCTAAACCGTTGCATGATGCCTACCAATGAGAAGTCTCATACATCGAAGTAGGCACGTGGCTCGGTGGCTTTGACATGACATGAGGTGCTTGTGGGTGTTTGTGATGGTCTTATGATTAGAATGGCTGTCCTAGCATGAAGTTTGTGTGGCTTTGCCATTTTGACATGTTTTACTCATGTTTAGGTTTTTGCTTGTGAGAGAGTAACTTTTTGCAAAATTACTCAAATCCTTTTTAGCCTTGTCCAATGATTGTGAAACTTGGTGATCACGTAGTTAAGGTCATTACGAACCTGTAGAGTATCTAACTTGCTCATTTGGACTTGTGTAGCTCCTTGTGATGAATTTTGTATATTTGAGAAGCTATATGTTGAAAGTTTTTGCATTTTGCCTTGATTCATGCATTGTCAACAAGGGGGAGAAGTTTGTGCATGCTTTGGGCACTGGGAGTGTCCGGAAGGTGTTCCAATTGGTTCGGGCATTTTTTGAGCAGTTTGGTGCAGGGCCGGTCACATGGGGCGGTCTAACCGCCCCCGGGCGGTTAGATGAGTGGTAGGCGGTCTAACCGCCACGGGCGCAGTGAGCGGGTTTTTGCTTTTTGTTGCATTCCCATGTTGCATTGCCGCATTTGTTCGGGGGGGTGTGCTTTGGCTCGGGGGGAGCTTGCATATGTGCGGGGGGGAGCTCTTTGTGGTGTTCGAGCTTCGCTTTGGTGGTTTGCGCTCTTTGCTTGACTTTGCTTTGTCTCGGATGTGTCGAGCCGTTGCCCTTGCCTAAGGGGTCCGAGACTTGTCTTCTTCAAGTGATCTTGCTCTTTGCATTTCTTCGGCTTTCGATCGCTTGTTGAGGTTTCTTTTTATTTGTTTCTTTTCTTTTTCTTTTTCTCTTTGGTTACAAATCATATGTGTTGTCAATGCACTCATCAAGGGGGAGATTGAGGACCATGTGTGATTCGAGGACCGATGGATGGTCGCTTCCTTGTGTGATGAGTGATTGACAACGTTGTGTGGACCGATTCTTAGCTAAATATTGCGAGGTGCGGGTTGCGGCTTGACTCGTGTTGGTGCGGGTGAAGAACAAGCACGAAAGGTCGTTGCCGGTGAGGCCTCCGGGTTTGGAGAAGACAAGTAGGCTTCGTTCGGGGGACCGGTGGCCGGTGGGGTCAAGTGCGGGCCGCATGGTGGCATGAACAAGAAGATGAAGTAGTGGACGGTTTCTTGGTAGAGCCTCAAAACCAAGGTCGAGCCTGGACTACGTGGGAGCCGAATCATGAGTGGAGATTGGCGGAGGCTACACCGAGTTCGCGGGGTTTGCGGTGGTTCACCGGAAAACCACCGGGTTACTCGGTTGAGCCACAAAACCGAGGCCGAAGACTCGACGAGGAGGTGCGGCCACCCGGCCGGTTCAACCGTCCGGAGAGGGGCGGTCGGACCGCCCGGGGCCGGTCGGATCTCCGGGCCGGTCCTAACCGCCCGCGGGGGGCGGTCGACCGCCCCGACCGCCGCCGAGATGCTTCGAAGCGGAGGACACGCGTCGGGATCGCAAGGCTTGCGTTGAGGCTAAGCGAGGTTGCGATCGCCGGGCATCCGTCCGATGAAGAAATTCCGAAGACTTTCAAATCCGCCCTCGAGGAGCTTGTATCCCTAGTTATTAGGTGAGGGTAGTTTAGTCTTTTGGGTGCCTCCATATATACTCATTGAATGGGTGGATGGCGGCCAACTCTTGGAACCCTAGCTCATTTGTTTTTCCATTTTCGTTCTCCATTTTTCCTAGGTTTCCTAGGAATAGCTTGAGAGCTTCATGTGAGATCTAGAGAGAGGGATGGATGTTTGGGTGGCAAGCTAGACCTTGTACGAACCTTTCATGGTATGTATAGATGGTTCGGCGTTGTTCCTCAAGATGGTTTCCCCGCTCTCTTTTGTGTTGATTTTCGGAGCTCTTTGTTGGTGGTGTTTTGAGGACGATTTCTTGGGGGTTTTGGTGGGTGTCACGTATGAGGATTTTGTACCTCTTTGGCTGGTGACTTTTCACCCAAATCTCCTTTGAATCGGACTCGATTTGGTGGTTTTTCGAGTTGGGCGAGTTCTTGACCTAGAAAGGCGATTTCGTCGATTCCTCTTGATTGTGAGCGTTTCGGGTCGATTTCTTTGAGGTAGAGGTTGCCCGAGAGGTAACCCGGCTATTCCCAAAGTTTCGCTGCAATCCGTGGAGTGATTTGGGAGATCGGGCGCGAGGAAGTTGGGGTTTGACCCGCGGGCGTTTTTCCGGGAGAGACGGTCTAACGCCCGGAGGGGGCGGTCTAACCGCCACGGGTGTTTCCGGTGTCGAAGTTTTGTTTCGCCGGATTTTCCTCTCGTGAGTTTGTTCGCCTTGATCGGAGGAGCGTCTAGGTGAAATTTCGGGTCGTTCTCATGCCGTTTGCTAGGTGTTCTTGGTTGGAGTTCGTTGCTAGGTACGGGAGGTTAGACCGCCCCCGGTTGCCGGTCTAACCGCCCCTAGGCCCCCGGGTGGAGTTTTGGTTTTTGCCAAGATTTTACGGGTAGCTAGCATGGCCTTCACCGGAGATCTTTGTTGGTGAAACCGTGGTGCGTTTTGGTGCTCGGAATAGGTGTTTCGGAGGATTTCTTGGTTACCGGGTGGAGGCGGTCTAACCGCCCCCTATACCGGTCCAACCGCCCCCCTGCGGAGCGCCGGCTTTCGAGGTGTTTCCCGCCGTCGTGGGTGCGTGTGTGTTGAGGTTGCTTTGGTAGTGTTTGTTCCTAGGACCGGTAGCACTCCGGTGGCTACTTGGTTTTGGCAAACGAGAAGGTAGAAGTGCGGAGCGTGTGATTTTGGGTGTCGACCGAGCGAGTTCATTTTGTCGAAGTTTCAATCTCCTTCGAGAAGAATTTTTATCGGCTCCCATTCACTCCCCCCTCTCCGGTCGCCTAATCGGTCCTTCACCCGCGACCCGCCTCATGTACCCCTTCGCGGTGTCGTCGGCGGCGGCACCACCATTGTCTCGTAGAGCAAGATGGCGTATAGATAGGCCCGCCGCATCGTGCCCACCCTTGGCGGCGCGCCGAGATCATTGTATCCCCCGTGTTCGATGAAGAAGGCTTTGATTCCGGAGAGGAAACAAGCCTCCGGATTCCCAAGACCGCTCGGCATAGCAAGGAATGCTTTATAAGCGGTGGGGTTCCTCACCCAAGAAATCTCATCTCGTATCCCCTCTATCGACAAACGTCGGCCGACGTCGTCGAGGCCGCACACGAGGCGCATGGTCGAGCAAGTACCGCGTAGGCTGCGGAGGCCGGCCAAGGGCCGCTCCGAGGTCGCACCGACTCGCGCTTCAATCTCAATGCGGAGGTCTTGAGGGAGGCCTAGCAGCGGTGATGACGGTTGGTGCCGCGTGCTTCTTCCCGGCATGCTATCCTCCTCCGTACGGGAATGGTGACAATGAGGAGTAGGCGATTCTTTGTTTTCGCGGATAGAGATGAAGGGGAAGGGAATCTAATTGATTTGGAAGGAGAAGATACGGGAGATTTGTTTCCGGACACGGTTTAAGTATGCAATGGAGATGACGTTTGGCTAATCCGCGTTATCATTTCATTCTCCATTAGAAACGACGTTTGGCTAATCCGCGCGAGAGACGATGTTTCGTTACCCCGCGTATCATTTAATTCTACATTGGAATCACTACCTCTGCATCTCTCGCTCTCGGCCATTGATCGACAATAGTTTCGCCATTGACCATCTTGGGAACCTCTTCCCGTTTCTTGTGCTCTTGATCGCTTATCCCTTCCTCTCTTCTTTTTGGAGATGATGACTACATTGGATGTTAGGATGGAGATGTTAGTGTTAGATTGTAGCAAACTAACACCAAAACTAACACTTTGGAGCCAAACACATGTGTTAATTTGGAGGTGTTAAAAACTACCACTAACAAGAACACTAACATCTACCATCCAAACAAAGTCATTGGAGACAATGTTTTCTTACCCCGCGTATCATTTAATTCCACATTGGAATCACTACCTATGCGGCTACGCTTTCGGCCGTTGACTAGCAATAGTTTCCCGGCCGTCTTGACCGTCTTGGAAACCTTCCCGGCCGTTCCTGTGTTCTTGATCTTATCCCTTCCTTGTTTCTTCTATAAAAAGGCATGGACGCCTATTGGTCCTCCTCACTTCAAGTTGCTTCCTTCTTCTCTAGTAGATCTAGATATAGCTATATGGTTCCTTCTTCACATACAATAAAGTGAGTCAATTGCTTCCTTCTTCTCTAGATCTATATCTAGCTATGGTACAAATAATAGATCTTGTAGGGTGCAAGCTTTTGCTTTTCTCTCTTCTTCCTCCTCGATCTTTCAGTTGCTAGAAGAATTCTTGTGATAGGGGGTGATTGGGTTGCTCATCCCTCGAACACAGCTGCCAGAAGAATCCTTGTGACATACCCCTTGCTCGCAGCCGTGTCCGGGGAAGGTAGCCCAGAACCTCCTGACATCAGGATGTACAAGCCGACGGAAAGCTTGCTGCAGCTTTTCCATCACACTTGGGCTTCCTTTTGCTTTCCCCTTCTCCTCCAGGAGGAGGGATTTTTTAAGGGATATGTTTCCACCCTCTCTGTATCTTTCTCTTGTGTTCACTTGGAAGATGAGGAAGCAGACAGAATCTGGATGGAGCATATCTCATTATTTTTCCTTGCAAGATGAGCATAAATATGGAAAGCTTCGTCTTTCAAAGCAAAATTAGGGTTGCTAGACAAAAACTTTCTTTAATTAGTCATGCAAGGAATCAAGTCTTTAAGCCGTCGGCGAAGTGGAGCTTGTTCGATGACCACGTGCGGCAAGATCGACGACCTACGAGCAAGATTGATGTGTGTGTGTGATTTTGCATATCTCGTCATGAAGATATGGCCGCATTGTAACCTTGTTCGATGGATCAATGATGATTGTCATCTCTGTGTGTGTGATTTTGCATCTCAAGAGACATGCTTTTGTGAAATTATGCCAGATTGTTGGAGATGAACTTTTTTTACTTGGCATATCTTTTTCGAAGTTGGCAAAGCACAAGATTTGCCAAGTAAAATTTGGCAAACTCTTGGAGATGCTTTAATCTTGTGTCTCTTTTGATGTAATTTGTTCGTGATTTCGCATATCTTTTTGCCAATAACAAAAGCGACCCTGGTTCGTTAGTCCTCGTCTCTTGCCCGTAACAAAGGAGACGCCGGTTCGTTAGTCCTCATCTCTTGCCCTTAACAAAGGCGACACTAGTTCATTAGTCCTCATCTCTTGCCCGTTCTTTCGACACGAAGCGAATATAAACAAAGTATATATAGTATCTTTGGCGAATATATTACAAGCGAGGATTCAAATTCCACCACATCCCATATATTACAAAAAGATTGAAATTCCACCAATACATTGCATCCTTTATATTACAAAACGGATTCCATTTCCACCAACGGACACATCCTCCGGCATTACAAAAAGGATTCGGCAGAAATCGAGGCTTGCTTTTTCTTCCTTGATTTCGTATATGGATTTTTTCACTATGATCGCTTCGCAAGTACGGTGTTTTGTTAGTTCCCAAGAGTTGGGGCTTGTATGAAGTGTCACGGGATGGAATTTCGTCAACCGGTTATATTCCTTCTCCTCAACAACATTTTCAATCCCCACAATACTTTTTTTTCGAGGCATAACCACGGACAGTTCTTCTTTGCAAGGTCGGTACATAGAACACTTGCTCAACATCATTGGCAAAGACAAACGGTTCGTTTTTGTAACCAAAGACCCGGAGATCAGCACTAACATAACCATATTTGTCCTTTCTCACGACTCTCTTCCCATTGGTGACCCATCTACACCGAAACAAGGCTACCTCCAATCCTACATAATCAAGCTCACATATCTCCTCTATTTGACCATAATATTTGTTTGTTTCCATGTTATCATCATCGTCATGATTGTCGTCAACGACGGCCCGTACACGCACACCACTATTTTGATAGACGCTCCTTTTATACCGGGTCATGGTGTAGAACGTATAGCCATTGATATCCATTCCTTCGTATCTTGTAACGATGAACAATGGCCCCGCTGCTAGATTCCTTATCTCGTCGGTAATTACAGCATTATTGTTGCATGTCTCGACATAATCTCGGAGCCACCCGCCGAAACCTTGCATGTGCATCTTTGCAAGCCAAGCCTGTCGTATGGACCTCCCCGGGCCCACTACCTCGGTGGGTACCATGACCGACTACTCGATGGGCCCACGGGACTACCGACTTGCGCCGCACGGTACTCGATGGCGTGAAGCACAAGGACTACGAAGCGAAGTACTCGGTTAGGAAGTTGTACATGTCCCGCACCGTATGGAAGACTCCTAGACGTACTCGACTAGTACTCTCTCCCTATTCCGACTTGTAACCCCGCCTCCCGGACTATATAAGGCGAGGCGGGGACCCCTCTACGATCATCTCATCTCACGGCGTAAGATTGCATCATCTTGTAATCGTACCCCGGTCAATCCGAGCTATGCGGCATACGGGACGTAGGGTATTACGCACCTCGCGGCCCGAACCTCGTCTAAATTGTGTGCCACGTGTCTCTTCCTTCGAGTTACCGATCTCGGCGAGGCCACATTCATCTACTTCGGGTACTCTCCTTATTAAGTTGCCGGTCTAAAACACCGACAGCTGGCGCACCAGGTAGGGGATCTCGCCCGAGATCACATGGCGAACTCGACGGCTCCCGTCTACATCAAGCCAACCGTCGCCTTCAACCGTGGCGACACCTTCGTCTTCGGCGCCTGGGTCTGCACTGCTGACGGCGCCGGATCTTTCCAACGCCGCCTCACCATGCCGCCCAACCCGGAGACCGGCTTCGTGACGCTTTTCGAAATTTCGCTTTTCGACCAACACGCCAACTTCGAGCTCGGATCCGCTTCCAACTCGAACTCGACGTCCCCGTGGGCTACCGTGTGCGAGCCGGGCCGCTCGGCCATCGCATGCGGTCCCCCCACCCCGCGAGCGCTCCACGCGTGGCCCCCGCAACCTCGCGTAGGGCCCGCACGGAGGCTCCCTCTCCGCGCGCCGGCCGGCAAGGAGCCCATACCCGAGTATGACTCGGACTCCGAGCACCACCCCCGGCCACACTTCGGACTCCAACCCCCTCTCCGGCTTCTACTCGGACTCCGCGTACGAGTTCGACTTCGGGTCGGACCCTGAGGACCCTGAGTCCGAAGACAACACTACTGAGCAACCCTTATCAGGGCCGGCCTCCGGGCTGGTTATAACGTCGACACCGGCCGGAAGATTCGTCTACTGGCCAGACCGCAAGCCCGCCGACCTAATAAGCGGGGACTCACGCTACATCGCCTACCTCGACTCGCTCCCGTTCCAGGAGGGAACACCACTTGCCCGAGCTGAGGAGTACACTCCAACCGAGGTGGTGAGCTCTGACTCCAGTCTTGGTAACCCCGATCGCCAAGTCTTCATGGCTGCCGGCGACACGCTAGGACCTTCGGGGACGGCAACTGACAAGTACCTCGAAGACATCTCCGTAGACGAGCTGTCTGCTGAGGCTCCCGCGGACGAGACCGACGCCGCCGGCGGGGGACACTCGGCGAAGACGAAACGAAACGAACGGCGTCGGCGTCTCCGGGACAACATACCCATCCGCAACCTTGCGGAGGCCCTCGAGCAAGTCGAGAGCAGGGTACACACCACCCCCGAGCAATGCCTCATGTCGATCACAGCGATCGCACGCCAAGCTCGCGAGAAGACGCCTACTTCATGCGGGTCGACAACAGGGTCAACCAGCCTCCTCCCGCCAGGAACCGCGACAACGAAGCTACAAGTCGTAGCGCTGACCTCGGCCGCAACCGTACTCGAGCCGAGCTGCCGGCTCAGCCCAACCGTACTCGTGCGAACGCCGGCGGACCCTCACAGGGTGGCAACAGCAACCGGGAGATCATCCCTCACCGCGGCCCCGGCGGCGGCGGCCGTGACCCTGGCGGCGGTGGCGAGAGATTGCGGAAGCTCCAACCACGGGGCCAACGGGAGGGCCGGTGGCGGAGGCGGCCGCGGCGGTCGAGACCACGCGAACGGCCACACCTTCGGAGCCTCACGGGGCGGCTATGACGCCCGCCGAAGATTGAAGAGCCGCGGCGGAAGAAGTCCGCCACCGCGAGCGACAACGACGGCTTCACCGCCTTCTCTCCTCGGCTTCACAACTTGCTCCTCCCCGAAAAGTTCAAACCTTTGGGGATCACCAAGTACGATGCGAAGCAGATCCCATCCAATGGCTCGGGAGCTACACCCTCTCCATCGAGAACGGCGGCGGCAACGACACCAAGTGCCTCTACTTTCCCTTCGCCCGGACCAAGCCCCACTCACATGGCTCGAGTCGCCGGACAAGCACTCGATCGACAAGTGGGACCACCGAAGGAGCGGTTCACTAGCAACTTCGCGGGCGCCATCGGCCGATCGGGTACTCGCATGGACCCGGCCATGGTCAAGCGAGAACAAGGCGATACCCTCCGCAAGTACATGCGCCGCTTCTTCGACAAGCGCGCCACCGTAGTCGACGTCACCGACAAGGAGGTCATCAACCTCTTCCAAGACGGCCTCTACCATCGCCGCACCTTCGAAGACTTCGGTCACCGTCGCCCCCAAGTCCGTCCCCCACCTCAAGGACATGATCACGTCCTGGGCGGATGAAGAAGACAAAGCCAACGCCAAGTACGATGCCATCCGTGGCAAGAGCAAGCAGAACCCGGACGGTGGCGGCGGCAACAACGGGAACTAACGCGGTCGCAATAACAACTACTCGGGTCCCAACCGCAAGCGCAAGCCGTATAACACCGTCGCGGCTATCCAGGCACCCGCGAAGGAGAACTCGAAGAAGACCTCCGGCGGCTTCAAAGACTTGCTAAAGGAGAAGTGCCCATGGCATCCGGATGGCAATCATACCACCGAGCAGGTGCTACCAACTCGGGCGAGCACTCAAGAGTACTCCCAGCCACCGCACCCTCACAAAAAGAAAGGCAAGAAGAAGAACGACGGAGGCAACAACGACTTCCGGGAACCCGACAAGGCTCGTCAACGTCCTCTTCGGCGGACTACCCAGCAGACGGGAACAAAAGGCTACCCGTCGAGAAGTCATGAGCATTGAACCAGCGGTTCCGACCCCTCTCAGGTGGTCGGAGGTACCCATTACCTTTTCCCGCGTGGATCAATGGACCAGCTTCTCCGAACCAGGGCGTTTCCCCCTCGTCCTGAAGCCGGTAGTCGCAGGCTCCAGGCTCAACAAGGTCCTCATCGACGGTGGAAGCGGGGTCAACGTCCTTTTCACCAAGACCTTGAAGAAGATGGGGCTCGACATCACACACATGCTCACCAAGGGCTCTTCGCCCTTCTACGGCATCGTCCCTGGAACGCGGCTATCCCACTGGGCTCAGTGGTCCTGCCAGTTACCTTTGGGGAATCTCGGGACAACTACCGTACCGAGTACGTCAAGTTCGAAGTCGCGGACTTCGAGACGTCCTACCACGCCATCCTCGGCAGACCGGCTATCGCCAAGTTCATGGCGGTACCCCACTACACCTACTTGGTACTCAAGATGCCAAGCCCGGCGAGTGTCTTGTCACTCCAAGGGGACTTGAGGATCTCGCACGACTGCGACACGGAAGCCGTGGAGATCGCCTCCACAAATCAAGTACCCAATGCTATGATGGAGATCTACACTTTGCGTCGAAGAAGCTTGCCCCAAGTGAACTCGACATCCCCGAGAAATCGACAAAGCTAACAAGCCTCGGCCCGGTGAGGAGGTTCGGTCAAAACAATTGACCTCGGGACAAGCGACAAGAAGAAGACCACTACCATCGGGGTGGCTCTCGACCCCAAATAGGAAGATACGCTCATCAACTTCCTCCGGGCTAACCACGACATCTTCACGTGGAAGCCGGCGGACATGCCGGGGGTGCCCGGGGAGTTGATCGGGCATTCCCTAAACGTCGATCCTAAAGCTACCCCCGAAGCGACAACACCTCCGCCGCTTCACCGACGACGGACGGGACGCCATCAAGATGGAACTCACCAAACTACTCGCGGCGGCTTCATTAGAGAAGCCTTCCATCCCGAGTGGCTCGCCAACCCCGTCCTCGGACGCAAGAAGAACTCGAACGAGTGGAGGATGTGCGTCGACTACACCGACCTCAACAAGCACTACCCCAAGGACACCTTCGGGTTGCCGCGGATTGATCAAGTCATCGACTCCACGGTGGGCCGCGACCGCTCGCTTCCTCGACCGCTACTTCGGGTACCACCGGATCGCGATCAAGGAAGAAGACTAGGAGAAGACTACGTTCATCACCCCGTTTGGCGTGTACCGCTACACGACCATGTCCTTCGGGTTGAAGAACGCCGACACCACATATCAACGAGCTATCCGTAAATGCTTCAAGAGGCAACTCAACAAGAACGTTGAAGCCTACGTGGACGACATGGTCGTCAAGACCGTAAACTCCGGTACCCTCATCGACGATCTTGAAGAGACTTTCGCATCCCCGCGCGAGTACCGCCGGAAGCTCAACCCGAACAAGTGTGTCTTCGGCATACCTTCGGGCAAACTACTCGGCTTCATCATCGCCCACCACGGCATCGAAGCCAACCCCGAGAAGATCTCCGCCATCACCGGCATGAAAGCTCCCACGTCCATCAAAGACGTCCGGAAGCCGACCGGGTGCATGGCGGCCCCGAACCGTATTTATCTCGAAGCTTAAAGAACGGGGGCTCCCCTTCTTCAAACTACTCAAGCACCAAGAGAAGTTCGTGTGGACTCCGAGAGGCGGACCAAGCCCTTGCCCGGCTCAAGGACTTCCAATCAAAGCCACCGGTCCTCACGGCTCCTCGCAAAGGCGAGCGCCTCATCGCTCTACCTCGCCGCGACTACCGATGTGGTCGATCATCGCCATCATCGTCGAGCGGTAGGAAGACGGCCATGCCTACCCAATCCGGGGCCGACCGTCTACTTCGTCGGCAAGGTCCCGTCGAATCCAAGGCACGCTACCAGCCCGTACATAAGCACGTACGCAAGTGCTCATCACCTCGCGGAATCTACGACACTACTTCCAGGAGTACTCGATCTCCATCGTCACCGACTACCCGCTCGGCGACATCCTACGGAATCAAGATGCTACTGGAAGAATCTCCAAGTGGGCAGTCAAACTCGGCGCCCTCAACATCGACTTCAAGCCACGCACAGCCATCAAGTCGCAGGCGCTAGTCGACTTCATGGCGGAGTGGCGGGAGAATCGCTACCTACTCCAACCGAGCGACCAGAGCACTGGGTGATGTATTTTGACGGCTCACTCAACCTCGAGGGCGCAGGTGCCGGAGTACTCTTGATCTCTCCAATGGGCGAACAACTCAAGTACGTCCTGCAGATCTTCTAGAAGGTCTCAAACAACGAAGCCGAGTACGAAGCTCTCCTACATGGGCTCCGCCTCGCGGCTTCACTGGGCATCAAGCGGCTACTAGTCTACGGCGACTCCGCAGTGGTCATCAACCAAGTCAACAAGTCCGGGACAAAGCAACAAGTAGAACATGGACGCCTACTGCCTAGAAGTCCGCAAGCTCGAGAACAAGTTCTACGGTCTCGAGTTCCACCACATCGTCCGCGACAACAACGTTGTAGCAGAAGTCCTGTCAAAGCTTGGCTCGACTCGCGCTCAAGTACCAGCGGGTGTCTTCGTCCACGAGCTTCACACGCCATCCATCCCGGAGCCGGCGCCACCGACCACTGCCCCAGCGCATCCCCCCGTGGCCGGAGGAGGTCATGATGATCGACGTGGACTGGAGGCAACCCTTCATCGACTACCTCGGCGAGCGAAGGTTCCCTCGGACAAGAACTTGGCCGAGCAACTCATCCGCCGCGCCAAGTCCTACGTCCTCGTCGGAGACAAGCTCTACGGGCGGGGCGCATCTTCCGAGTACTCATGAAGTGCGTCCCCGGACAAGAAGGCAAGGACATCTTGGAGGAGATCCACAAGGGCGTTCGCGGCAACCACGCGTCCTCTCGCACGCCGGTCGGCAAGGCCCTCCGACGAGCTTTCTACCGGCCCACATCTGCGGGCGATGCCAAAGAACTTGTCGAAGGTGCCAAGGGTGCCCGTACTTCGCCAAGCAACAACACGTCCCGGCCTACAAGCTAGTCACCATACCGCCAACCCGGCCTTTCGCATGCCGGGGGCTCGACGTGATTGGGCCACCGCCAACCGCGCCGGGGTGGATTCAACGAGTATTGATAGCCATCGACAAGTTCACCAAGTGGATCGAGGTCAAGCCGGTCACATGCCCCAAGGCCGACAGAGTACTCGACTTCCGGATGAACTCGTGCATCGCTATGGACTACCCCATCGCATCATCACGGACACGGGCTCCAACTTCAACAACCACCGGTTCGAGAAGTACTGCGAGAACGGCGGGATCGATGTTTGATACGTCTCGGCCGCCCATCCTAGGGCCAACGGACAAGTCGAGCGCGCCAACGGGATGGTGCTCGACGCTCT
Organism: Cenchrus americanus; assembly: GCA_947561735.1. Classification (NCBI taxonomy): domain Eukaryota; kingdom Viridiplantae; phylum Streptophyta; class Magnoliopsida; order Poales; family Poaceae; genus Cenchrus; species Cenchrus americanus. The sequence continues at coordinate 81,844,727 of OX387239.1, read as the reverse complement.
CAAGAAGCGGCTACACGACGCCGCTAACTCTAAAGGAGGCAAGTGGATCAAGGAACTACTCAATGCACTCTAAGGGCTACGTACTCGGCCCTCCAAGCCAATGGGGCAATCCCCTTACTTCTCGGTCTACGGCTCCGAAGCAATCCTCCCCGCCGATGTCATATGGGACTCACCGGCGGTGGAGTACTACGACGAAGGCGTCTCCAAAGACAAACAGACGAGTTGACATCGACGGACTCGAAGAAGCTCGCTACGCCGCCCTCGTCCAATCGGCAAGGTACCCGGAGGGTATCCGACGCTACCATGATCGCGGCGTCAAGGAACGCTCCTTCAACGTTGGCGATCTCGTCCTCCGTCGCATCCGAACACGGAGAAGGACTACACAAGCTCGGCTCGCCACGGGAAGGTCCCTTCACGGTGGCCAAGGTGACCGGCCGGGCTCCTACCGCCTCCCGGACACTTGAAGGCGAAGACGTCAACAACTCATGGAACGTCGACCGGCTCTATCGGTTCTACGCCTAGTCCGCACGACTACCCCGGGGGCTCAAGTCTACACGACTACACCAAGACCCCCTCCGCCGTAAGCGGCCTTCCGGTCCGGGCTCCGGTCTCCGGACTACCTCTTCGCCGTAAGTGGCCTCCGGTCCGTGCACCGCTCTCGGACTACTCCTCTCCGGAATCCGGCCCATGCGGCTACCTACGGATCCCGGCTCGCGATGAGCGACAAAGGACTCTAGCGGCGGTCTACCGAGAGACCATGTACTTCTAGATACGGCCTATACGGCTACTTACGGATCTACGGTACCGTAAGCGGCTACACGCCCTAGCACTACTTAGCCGTAGGCGGCCTCCGAGTCTTGGCGACTACTGCCGTAACTACGGCCCCGGCTATCCGGGTGTACTTCTTCGGTAATAAAGTTTGATTGTTCATCAACTCGTTTTACTGTCCTCCTCCCTTAATGGGACTACCGCCGAGTACGACTACTCGCGACAACTCCACAATGGGACTCCGCACTCCAAGATCGCGGCAACGAGTACTCATTGATGGAAACTTTTCTTCATTTATACTTAAACAATTTCATTACAATTGTTTTTGTACAACTATCGCTACGAGCTAACTATTACGGGACTACCGGAGATTAAGTTTTTCGGCGACCCGATCTACAATGGGCGCCATCGCTCCGGCCGAGCTCCGCATACCGCTCGTCGGTGCGGTTGGCGGCTAGTCCGCGGCCGACGTCTACGGGAGCCTTTGGGAAGTACTACTTCATGAAGGCCGGCACTTGGTTCGGGATCGACTTCGCCAAGTGCTTCACGTAGGCCGCCCGGCCGGCCGGGGGCTTCCTTCAACCGATCCACCGGCGGCGCTATCTTGGGACCGCCGGAGATGAGGCACCGGCGGCCTCGCGATGGGGAGAGCGTCTTCTTCAAGCTCCTTGAGCCGGGCCCGCATCTTCTCGCAATCCTCGTTCGGTTTCGCAATAATTTGTAGCATTTGACGAGGTCACGGTCCGATGCAATACGGAGCTCCATGTGCTTGTCGCACTCGTAAGCAAGCTCCTTATAATCTAACTCCGGCACGGGCGGGACTCTCGCTCTCGGTAGAAGAGATTCTTCGGATCGTCTTCGAAGTCTTCGACCGATCTACCCGAGTCTCAAGCTCGCAAACAACAAGGCACAGCGGGTTAGACTACCTCTCGACCTCCAACAAGTACTCAACAAGACAAGTGGCGTACCTTTGTTCTTGTTGCGGAGAGACTTGTTCTTCCGCACCAAGTCGTTGCTCTTCGCCTGCATCTCCTGGATGTCATTATGGTACTTGGCGAAGGCGGTGTCCAGCTTTGACTGCATGGCGGCAGCATGCTTCCGGGACTTCACGAGTTGATCTTCCAGTGTCTTGGCCCGAAGCACCGCGTCGTCGTACCCCTGAAGCATCTCCGACTTCAGGCGGGACCTCTCAGCGACGTCCTGCACAGACAACTCACATCAAATGGTGAAGGATCGGATGGCGACTAGAGAGGGGGGGAGTGAATAGGAGCCGGTAAAAATTCTTCCAAAAGAACCCGGCCTATACCCTAGTCAAACCCCGGTCACACACGAGGGATGGATCGAATCACACACCAATCGCCAAGACCACGAGGTTATGGATCAACCTCTAGTCCTAGGAACGATTCCTTGAAGCACACGTGGAAGCACTAGAAAGGGAAGGAAGGAATCGAATCAAGAAGCAAAGCGCACAGGGCTGCGGCGGACCGTCCGCGCAGAGGGGCGGACCGTCCGCGCAGCCTCGCGGATCGTCCGACCCGAAGCCGCGGACCGTCCGCGACAGAGACCGCGGATCGTCCGGCCCAACACCACGGACCGTCCGTTAAAGCACACGGAACAACCGAAGCGACCCGAGAAAAACGGACCGTCCGCCAAGGCCGGCGGACCGTCCGCGCCACCCACGGACCGTCCGCTACTCGAGCTCGGACCGTCCGCAAACCGGCCGCAACCAAAACCAAAAGCCAAACCGGATCGAAAGCAAGGACGCGCAAGAACATGACGAACATGCGACGAACGGGCCACCCGCGGACCGTCCGCGACCCCCCGCGGACCGTCCGCGCCGCGCGGACAGAACATAAAACCCACGACCCCGAAAGTCAACTCCCCCAAATCATCATCGGATTTCCCAAACGGTTGAAGCTATGGAGACAAGGGTTTGGGGACTTGAAAAGCGTCACACAAGGATGCTATAGCCCAAAAATCTTGCCTCCTAACTCCCTAAATCACCTGGAATCGCGAATCCTTTGAGCACCACCAAAAACAAGAGCACCGAACGAAAACTCACGAATCAAAGTGGTTTCCGGCGTTTGAGGGCACAAGATCAAGCACAAAGATGCACAAGACATCTATCCATGTTTCCCTCAAAGAAATCCGGGGAGTAACCCACTCAAATCCGCGGAATCACACGGGAACAAAGGCACGAAAAACAAGCACAAAAAGACCACGAAAACACAACCACGAATCTTCTATACAAACCAGGAAAGATTCACAAGGTCTAGCATGCCGCCCTAGCATCCATCCCTCTCAACAAATCTCTCATGAAGCTCTCATGCTAGCCTAGAGAAAATGGAAGAAAAATAGCTTCGAAAATTAGAAAGAGGAGGGAGGAAATGAAACCCTAAGTCGAGGAGCGAGAGAGCCATCCACACACACTCATGGCTTATATATCGAGGTCCCGCCGGAGTGGTAAATGACTCGACTACCCCTAACTTAACTACCGGCGATACTACCCACGTAGGGGCATTTAGGTAATGTTTGTGGGTCTTCCCATCGGACGGCCACGCCTTTGCCGCACCCCGCGTCCTCCCGACGCAAGCCATGCGATCCCGCCGCGTGTCCTCCGCCTCGAAGCTTCCCGACACGCCCGGATCCCGTCTCCGTCGTGTTGGGCCCTCGGACTTGGTTTTGAGGCCCAAACCAAGAAACCGTCCGCCGGTGGTTTTGTGGGCAAACCACCAAACCCCGCGTGCTCGGTCCGGCCTCCCCGCCAAACCACTTGACTCGACCGCCACCGTGCACCGGCTCGTCCGTCCATGACTTCATCTTGCTCGTGTCGCCACCATGTGGCCCGCACCCTGGGCCCCGCCGTCCACCGGTCCCTCGAACCGAGCCTACTTGTCTCTCCATCTCCCGGAGGCCCCTCAAGGCCGAAGACCTTTCACACCCGTTCTTCACCCGCAACAACACGAACTAGGCCGCGGCCTACACCGCGCACTAAGACAAGAGTCGGTCCAACACCCGTTGTCAATCACTCATCACCGAGGAGCGGTCATCCATCGACCACCGGGACGCTCCCGGTCCTCAATCCCCCCCCCTTGATGAGTGCATTGACAACACACAACGCGAAATGGAATTCGAGAGAAAAAGAGAAAAGAAGAAGAAAGAAAAACAAAGAAGCTCAACTCATGACCAAAACCAAAGAAAGGCGAAGAAAGGTCACAAGACAAGCAAAGCACAAAATCCACACCGAAAACAAGAAGAAAGCTCCCCCCGAGCAAATGCAAACTCCCCCGAACATGTGGATGCAAACTTCCAAATTTCAGCTCACCTCTTCTGAATTTTCATTAAGCTCACCTCTTCTCCCCCTTGTTGACAATGTATGAATCAAGGTGAAAATGCAGAAATGCAAAAGAAAGCATATAAACATCTACATGAGCTTCTCAAATAGGCCAAATCTAGTGTCAAAGGATAAGAATGAGACAAAGATCACACATATGAATCATAGCATAGTCAAAGCATTGCCACAAGTAATATATGAAAATACAAGCATGTGACAAAGCAAAATTTTCAGATTTAAGCGAGCTTTTACCAAAAGAAGGCTCGCTTCACATGTAAAAGCCTATCCATGTCACACTTGAGCCACAAACATGCATACCATTCAAAGATCATACGGGGATATCAAATTCTCAGCAAAAGTTCATGGCAAACACCCATAAAGCAAAGCATGTCATGTCAAAGCTCATGAGCCATGTGTCCACTTCGGGGAGACTTCTCCACTGGTGAACATCATGCAACATGTTTAGCACCCATATGTGAAAGATAAGACATTTTAAGCATAGACATGATGGATGGAGCATTTTTCAAGCATTCACACTTCTTTTCAAGATTAATTCATTTTATGGTACATGAAGTGCCTTTGCGGCAAAAAGAAGCTTATGCTCCCCCATGAATGCAACATAGGCTAAACATTCACAATGATATTCGGCCTTTGGCCCAAATGCAAGAACAAGGCATCCAAGCATAATCTAAGCATGAAAAGCACATTTAGACCAAACCGTGACATGGATACACAACTACACACGAGTGGAGCAAATTTCATCAAAATTTAGTCAAGTTTAGCATTTATTTCAAAAAGGGCTATCTCACCACACATATATCTCAAATATTCCATGAGCATAGCCTCACATCACCATTTCTCCACACATATAACCAATATCTCACAAATAGCCAAAGAGACTGAAATATGGCATATGAAAGAAGCTCATCATCCTAAAATGCAATATGATACAAATGCAACATGATATATTACAAGATGGCTATCCTACCATGGTTTGTACATCAAGCAAAGCATGTATATACATCAAAGTAAAACATGGTATGACACATATGATACAAAAAGGAAATCCCCCAAGAGTCAACTAGAAAGGGCAACAAACTCCAAGCTCCCCCGGCAAGCGCACAAATGTAGCTTGGTCGAGAGGCTTTGTGAAAATGTCCGCAAGCCGATCTTGGGTAGGGACATGGCTCAACACAATGGTTCCTTTCTCCACATTGTCCCTCAAGAAATGATACCTCACTTCTATATGTTTGGTTCCGGAGTGAAGCACCGGGTTTTTAGCTACGCTTATGGCACCGGTGCTATCACAAAGAAGTGGGATCCGGGTGCACTCCTCACCAAAGTCTCTCAAAGTGTATGAAATCCATAACACTGGGAACAACAACTCGCGGCGGCAACATACTCCGCCTCGGTGGTAGACCGAGCTACACTAGAGCGCTTTGCGGGAAGACCATGAGACCAACGAAGACCCAAGAAAGGCGGCAAGTACCGAAGTAGACTTCCTCTCGACTCGACATCCAAGCAAAATCCGCATCGGAAAAACCATGAAGAGACAGAGTCGAGGAGGAAGAATACCAAAGGCCAAGACCGAGGGCGGACCGTAGATACCGAAAATCCTCTTTACGGCCTGTCGATGTGATGTCCTCGGCGAAGCCTGAAAACGAGCGCACAGACACACACTGAACTGTATGTCTGGCCTCGTCGCCGTCAAGTAGAGGAGGGAGCCGATCATGCTCCTGTACTCCCGCTGGTCCACTGGTTCTCCGTCCTCATCCGCATCCAAAGTGGCCGTACTCCCCATGGGAGTCGACATCGGCTTCACATCTTGCATCTGGAACTTCCTTAGCATGTCTTTTGTGTACTTGGTCTGGTGCACGAACGTTCCATCCTTCACTTGCTTGATCGCGGCCCGAGAAAATACCGCAACTCGCCCATCATGCTCATCTCGAACTCCCCGCTCATCTCATCCGCAAACTTGGCAACAAGGTTATGTGACGAGCCACCAAAGCCAATATCATCCACGTATATCCGAACAATCAACAAGTCATTTCCATGCTTGAGGAGAAACAAAGTCCTATCCACAGTACCCATCACAAACCCTCTTCTCAACATAAAACCTCTCAATCTCCCATACCAAGCACGGGCGCGCTGTTTCAACCCATACGAGCCCTTTTCAACCCGTATACCCCGTGTGGGTATAGCTCGCTCTCAAACCCGGGTGGTCGCTTCACATACACCTCCTCCTCTATGACCCCATTTAGAAAAGCACTCTTCACGTCCATCCGAAACAACTTGAACCCTTTAGCCACGGCAAAGGCTAGAAGGATCCGAATTGCCTCAAGACGGGCCACGGGAGCAAAGGTCTCCTCATAGTCGATCCCCTCCTTCGACTAAACCCCCCGAGCAACAAGTCCGGACTTGTTCCTCACAACCATCCCGTTCTCTCCCTCTTTGTTCTTCCAAACCCACTTGGTTCCTATGGGATGGCAATTTGGAGGTGGTTCAACTAACTCCCACACCCGGTTCCTCTCAAAGTTTTCCAACTCCTCATGCATAGAATTGACCCGGTTTGCATCGGATAAAGCATGTCCAATGTCCTTGGGCTCAAAAGTAGCAACAAAAGCAGCATGAGCAAAATGAGAGGAATTCCCGGACCTCGACCGTGTAGTGCGTTCATCGATGTTCCCAATGATCTTCGACGGGGGATGCACTTCTTGAATCCGCCGGGGAGCCTCACGCCTCGAGACTACCTCCCCCTCAACTTCGGCCTTCTCTCGCCCGGTCCTTTTGTTGCACCGTCGTTGTCCATGAAGTAGACGGTCCATGCTCCATAGTGGTCGTAGGGGAAGTAGTGGGTGCACACTCGGCTTCGGGCGCATGGTTCTCCCCATCATCATCTCCGGCTTCATCCTTCTCCTCTTCAAAGAGGTCATCGGCCATCTCTTCATCACCGCACATTCAAAGCCAAGAGAGGTACATGGCATTGTCTCGTCGAAGGTTACCTCGCAAGTCTCCATGATTTTGTTAGTCTCAAGGTTAAGCACCCTATAGGCTCTAGAATGGTTAGCATATCCAAAGAAAATACCATCACTAGACCTAGCCTCAAACTTGTCGAGTTTTCCCTTCTTCGAATAAAGCATTTGCAGCCAAAGACTCGGAAATGACTCACCTTGGGTGCCCGACCATGCATCGGCTCATAACGGGTCTTCTTCTTGAAAGCTCGCAATAAAATCTCGTTGGAAACATGACAAGCCGTATTGACCGCCTCGGCCCAATACCTCCTAGGAGTCCGTGCTCATCGAGCATCGTCCTAGCCATCTCACAAAGAGTCCGATTTTTCCTTTCCACGACTCCATTTTGAGGGGGCACATAAGGGGTCGAATACTGATGTTCAAGACCTAGATCACGACAAAAGGCATCAAAACGAGAGTTCTTGAACTCGCAGCCATTATCCTTGCGGATAGCTCGAATAGCATTCCCATGCCTCTCGTTTTTTTAACCTCACGATCAGATCTCGAACAAAACCAAATGTCTCACTCTTATCCTCCAAGAAGAACACCCAGGCATAGCGAGAGTAATCGTCCACCACAACAAGGACATACCACTTCCCACCCACCGAGCGAACTCGAGCTGGCCCAACAAGGTCCATATGCAACGGCTACGTCGGACGCTCGGTCATGACATCGGTCAGGGGTGGATGGGGAGTGGCTACCATCTTACCATGCCTACAAGGAGCACAAACCAAATCCTTCTCAAGCTTCAACCTCGGCAATCCTCGGACAAGGTCAAGACCACTCAAGCGGGAAACCAAATCAAAGCTCAAGTGTCCCAACCGCCTATGCCATTTCCACAAATCGAGAAGAAGGACCGGCCATCAAACAGCGAGCAGGGCCCAAAGAACGAGAGAAATCAGCCCTGAAAATCTAACCCTCGGGGATGATCATACACACAAGATCACCTCGAGAATCAGGCAAACGAGACTCGCCAGACTTAAAACGCACCTCAAAACCCTCATCAAGCAACTAAGAAACCTAAAGCAAATTGAAACCCAAAGACTTCACAAGAGCCACTCTCTTCAACGTTACCTTATCACTCACATGCACAACACCCTCAGACAGCACCCTTCCTCGTCCATTGTCCCCAAATGTGATGTCTCGCTTTTCCTTCACCGGGGTGAGGTGGAGAACCACTTCTTATCTCCGGTCATGTGTCGAGAACATCCGGAGTCGATCAACCAAATGTTCTCCAAGCCTCCCGCCCGTAGTCGAAACAAGAACGAGAGTGAGCTAGCGACTCGACACTAGGGTTAGCGCAAAGAAAGTTAAACCGGTGTCGAGCCATCCGCTCAAAACGAGGGGTTAGCAAACATTACTCCCTTGCCACCAAACTTCCCATGTCCCATGGGAGGAGTACGAGCACCACGAGGGGGAAAACGTGGTCCGTAGTTCCTCCTGGAACCCAAAGCCGCAATCATCTCCCCCGAACCCGTATTGAGGACGAGTAGGAGGACGTCCGACAAAACCACCACGAGCCCGACCAAACCTCTCACCAAAGCACGCACACCATCCTCTCTCCCGACAAACCTCTCACCACCACCTCTCCGTGGGAACCCGTCAACTCTCTTCACACTTCCAACACCCCGTGGAAGTGGCACTCTAGGCTCGGGGAATACCATGAGGCTGGTGGTACTGTCCTAGTTCGCTTGCTCCCTAGCAAGCCTCTCATCCCTCTTCCTCTTGTAGCAAAACTCGCAAGATGCCTCTCCTTGCCACAATACTCACACCGAAGGGGATGGGTTTTGGTTTTGGCTCGGCTTCTCTCTAGGCTTCTCACCCTTCTCGGCCACAAACTTCACCGGTTTACGGAAGTCATTTGTCTTAGGTGGGAATTTTGGTGGATCTTGGGTTGTGTCGAGCTTGTTGCAAAGGTGGTTAGGCTTTGGTGTGAAAGAGTTCTTGGGTGCTTTTGGAAGTGGGACTTGGATCTCTCCGATCACCTCAAACTCGGGGTTAGACTCAACACACTTCTCATACACACTCTCCCCACTTTGTTCTCTCCCACTTTCTCACCCAACTTCTCAAAGCCCAAACCACGACCATCGGCTCTCTTGAACTCCTCAATCATGATTTTCAATTGAGGTTCCCGCCCGGACAACCAACCCAACACCTTCCTCAAATAGTCATTCTCCTCATAGATGACATCCAAACGGGAAGTAAGTTCAAGATTGCGCAAAGTGACTTCATCACGGCTAGTGCATGCATTGATAGCGAGGAGATTTCAAAGATGCTTCCAAAGAACTAATGGTAGAACGAGCATCAACAAGCTTAGCATGCATAGTAGGACATGACTTGCAAGCACCAAGCAAAGTAGGTCTAGCCTTAAGCTCATCATACTCGGTCCTAAGAGCATCTAGTTTAGCCAAGGTGGAAGCATTCTTCTCATTAAGCGAGTTTAATCTCATTCAACCATGCATCACACTCAACACATTCAACAACATCGGGAGTAGTAGGAGCAAGTTTCAAAGAGTCATTCTCAAGTTTCAATTCAAGCAATTTTGACTCTAGTTCTCCTACTTTCTCGCTAGCATTCTCAAGCCGAGCCCTAAGATCTTTCCTCATATTTTTGGCATCTCTCGGCACACTATCACGGTTGTGAAGCAAACCATTCAACCTAGCAATCTCGGCAAGCAAAGAGTCGGGGTCACGGTTTACCTCATCCTCCGAGTCGGAGTCGCCGTCTTCCTTCTCACTCTTTTTGCCGCTTGAGCTATGAGCCATGCCACAAAAGCCCTCAAGCGCCACACGGCTCGCCGGCCCCCGCCGAGGTTCCGGCTTGCACTCTTCTTGTCCTTGCGCCTCCCGGCGTCTTCATCTTCGCCGCTTGAGCTTGATCGCTCCTCGCTTGAGCTTGAGTCGACGTCGCTCGCACCGTCCACCATCGCTCTTGCCTTGTTCTTCTTGTAGCCGCACTTGCTCGGTCGCCGCTTGTCCTTGTCCTTGCTCTTGGACTTGTTGAAGTGCTTGCCCTTGGAGGAGTACTTGTCTTCACGCCTCGGGTGCGCCTTGTACTCGTTCACCTTGTACTTGTTCTCCTCCGCTTCGGGCACTCGGCGATGAAGTGGCCATGCTTGCCACACTTGTAGCACGTCCCTGAGCTCCGCCTTGCGTTCCTCCGACTCTCGTGTAGTCGTTCAAACCTTCTTGAGAGCAAGGCCGGCTCCTCCTCGCCAAAGACATCAAACTCCTCATCCGGAATGGACATGAGAGAAGACAAGGAAAACTCGTCGACGGGAAGGGTTAGATTTGCCCTTTGATCCGCCCACAAGAGCAAGACTATGGTCGGTCGAGCCCTCAAGCTTGGATTGCAACTTCCTGTCAACCTCGGCCGACTTGAGCTTAGAAAGAGGTCATCCAACTCAATAGTCAAGTAATGCCCAGACTCCTTGATGGCCTCAACCTTAGCACCCCAAACATTTGGGTCCAAGACATGCAAGAGCTTCAAAGCCTGATCATGCTCGGTGTACGGAAAATCCTCAACATTAGCTTTCATGTTGTTCATGATGGCGGTGAACCTCTGAAACATCGCATCAATGTCCTCACCGGGAAGTGGAGTGAAATTCTCATATTGCATCCGGTAAGAGACAAAGAGGCGAGCCTTCACATGGTTATCACCACCGTGAGCAACCAACAACTTTTCCCAAATTTGCCAAGCAAGATTCAAATGGCGAACACGCTCAAACTCAGGATCACACAAGCTCCGGACCAAGTGATCAACGGCTTTTGCATTAGCCTCATACTTGGCCTTAGCACCGGCATCGGTCACCATAAGAGTATGGATGTTGACCGGAATAGCATAGGTCTTGTCAAGCACAATGAAATCCAACAGCTTCCCATGAAGAAAGATCATCATACGAGCCGCCCACTTGTGGTAACCCTTGCCATCGAAGTGCGGCGGACCGCCCCGCTCAACGTACGCCATCTTAGGATTCGAGACTTGTCAAAGTCGCAAAGAATCCGGCACCAAGCTGTAGACGGTTAATAATTGTATCAAAGTTCGTTTGTGACTCGCAAGCGTACAAGTCTCCCGTCGTAGTCAAGGGACCCTTCTTCCCTCGAGTGGTGAACCCAAGGTATCGAATCCGTGGAACAAATGTGTGACGCAAGACTTAATCTATTAAAGCCAAATAACTCGCAATATTCAATAAAGAACCTAATGCATCTAAGTAAAAGACACAAAACGGATCTAATCTACTAAAAACCGGAGAAAACAAAGTAAGATTGGGTAGATAAACCGATCCGGAGGGATCGGGGTAAGCCTTTTGTTGAAGTTCCAAGCAAGAGAAGAAGTAGCAAATCGAATCTTATAAGAAGCGTCTTTAAATCGTGGTTTCCCGTCCAAATCCGAAAACATCCGCCTTTCGAGACCCCCGTTCGTCACAACGTATCCCTATTCATGCGGGGAGCTTAGGGCGAGTCAAAAGACAAGTCGAGATTCTTTCGGAAGATCCGGCGTGTACCTCTAGCCACCGCGGCTACAAGAACACCCTATGTAATCTATCGCGCGAATAGAATTGGAATAAGCAAAGCCGATCGAAAAACGAAATCTTCGAGGAAACACTTGATCGCTAGGAAAAGATTCAACTTGATAATTCAACTATGACAATGATACATACACAAGATCACCACCGGATCCTTCCTTGATCTTGCTTCTAGCTCGGGAACTCCGACGTGGTCTTCCATGCAAGGTTCCCACGTCGGCTAGGGAAACCCTAGTCAACTAGCTCGACCCTCTCCTCTCCGACATGGTGTCCCTCTCCTCTCGCTCCTCGGTGGCCGAAGACGAAATCTTCTCTGCGTGGCTCTCGGTCGGGGGACTATAAATAGCCCGATTGGCGGCTAGGGCAAAGGGCGACGGTTTTGGGCCCAAAATGGGCACGGGCCGACCGGACCGGGCCGGCCGGCCCGGGCCCATTTAGGCCCGGCCCGTGGGCTCCTTTGCCCGAGGTCGGTTCCCTTGCTTCCCGGATGCTTCCCCCTTCGCATGTAGGTCCATGTCGTCGGTTTCTCTCCGAATTGGACTCAACTCCTTGTCTTGCAAGATTCAAGACTTTTCTCGGTCGGGTCCCCGGAGTCCGTCGTCTTCTCGGATCAAGTCCCCGCTTCTTGGAGTTAATTTTGCTTCGGTGCATGACTTGTTCGGGGCTTCAAGGTCTTTGTCATGAGGTGCTTGATGAACTTATCCCGAAAGTCTTGCATTCAACACTAAAACCCTGCATAAACATTAAACTCCAAAACCGACATGCACACGTGAACTTGTTATACCACGAGGGTTAGTACCAATGGATAAGGTATAAAACTCATGCCAACACCGAAGGTAAACTCATGGCTAGGTTGACGGATTTTCACCGTCAACATCTCCCCCATGCTTAAACCTTGCTCGTCCTCGAGTAAGCCTTCGATGGATATCATCATTGCTAAACAATGTTTAAACTTTGCACTTGATTACACATGCGAAAACATAATGCTCTCAAAATTTTAATTCATTAAAGTTCCATAATGTACTAGCCTTCATCTCTACGGAGGGTAGATTCTTTTTAAGCTCATCCCACAAGTATTAACATGCTCACAAAGTTTTAAATAGATCTCAGGATTTTTGAAATGAAGATCGAGATAAAGAAAAACTAAACCAAATTCACAAATTTAAATCATCTCATGCATTGCTCATGAACTCTCATCTCGCTTGTCTCTCAAGCCTATATATTCTACTCCTTTCCCTCTCATATATATGTGGTAGGCTTTATATGGAGCTTTGGGAAAGTTTAGTCCTAACAAGATTTTATAAATGAGGTATTGTCAAAACAAGACAAGCTTCTCATGGTCTTACCGAGACTCGTCAAAAAGGTCATTGGAAAATAATGTTAGTCAAGGAGGGGAAAGAGAAAAATACACACACTTTTAGATGAGTGGACATGTGCAAATGGCATAGAGTGATCCCGAGGCACAAAGGAAGTCCTCGTTATCGGATTGCACATGGTTGGAAAATGAGAATGGATCTTTTTAACTTGAAGCCTTGAATGCACTTTTAGAGAGCTTAGGGAATTTACTTTACGCACATTTTTTTTTCTTTCTCATATTTCTCATTCTTTTCTTTCTTTCATTCATTCATTTTTTTTTCCTCGTCATATATTCAGCCCATGACTTCCACAATGAAGTTTTGATTTTTTATACCTTGAAAGTCATGAGTATCGCTGGATTTTTTTCTTTCATCATTTTTTTTAAATATTCCCCTTTGAACTCTAAAACTGCACCGTACCTACCTCCTCCCCCATGCTTAGACGTTGCTCGTCCTCGAGCAAAGAGGCGAAAAATAAGGTAGGTACCGGAATATTTTTCCTAGGAGAGATACTTGAAATCTTCAACGTTGGCACCGTCTTGCGATCTTCCTTGAATTGATGATCCATTCTCAACGATAGGTTGTGGTCAAGGAGGTAATCACAAAAAATGATATTTTGGTTTAAGGGTGGATATCCGGCGAAGTTTGTGAGATCACCGATGCGGGGATACACAATGCACGGATAAAAGGCTAGCAAAAAGATAGATACGCAAAAATGGAATGACCAGCTTCTTAGTCTCGGGCCAGAGAAATCATGGCCTGCAATAACTCACTCAAAAATAAATCTTGTACACTAAGGTTTATGCACTCAAATATATAAGGCTTTGGATAGGTTGAGCAACACACAAGTGATATTTGTGACAAGGTTAGCAATATTTTTGAGCATAAAAGTCATCTTCAATCTATTCATAACTTGAGAGCACATAAAACACTATGGGTCTTTATTTTAATCATAACCTCCGCTGAAAATTAAGCTAGCATTTAAATAAATTCAGATCTGTATTTTTAAGAGAGCACTAGCTTAAACATGCATAAATCAACTACAAAGATGAACAAAGCTGCAATTTTAATCATATATCATCATGGCACGAATTTTGTAACTTTTCCAATGATATAATCAAGGTTGTGACTTTATTAATGGTGACATTAAGTTGAAATACACACTGAAAATAAACAAAACATGCTTGCTGAAAATTAAATGAAAACAGAAAATACTACGCAAACACTCATAAGCAAAAGCTGAAAATTACGAGAGAAAAAGAAAAGAAAAGAAAACTAAAGTTCCTAAGCCTTCTAGTCCTCCGCCGGTGGTTGATGTTGATAGTCTTGATAATAATACCCTTGCTCATAATATGGTTGGACGCTTCCTCCGTCGAATTGATTTGGCTCCACAAGGTGAAGGCGTCCAAGTTCAAAGGCAATATTTGCGTTGCCTTCACCAAGTTGAGTTGCGTTAGCTTGGATGGCTACGATGTTTTGAGCGTTACTTGCAGCAAACCTTCCAATAATGGCCATGTTTTGTTGTGGTTGGGGATGATGAGCGTAGGACTCCGCGAAGTTAGCGTTGGGCACAACATAATTTTGTGGGGGTACACCGTGCACCACCCCCCCCCCCCCATGCTTGTCCTTGTGACCCTCCGTAATAACTTGGCGGAGGAGGGACCCCGCCGAATGGTTGCACATGGGTTGTGCTCCACTCGCTTGTGCGGAGGATGTTCCCTCCTCTACGATTCTTCCTCTTTTGTTCTTCCTTGCAGGGACAAGTAGTCCCTCTTCCAACCAATCTTCCCTTCCTTCGGTGAAAAGCCTAAGCCTCTCATTCGGAAGGGGTAGGTTCACTATGGCCAACCGATAACCTCCTCTGTCATCTCCACTAATGTATTTGCCTTGCCGCAAATACTCAAAACCGAGAGAGGTACCACGCAAAAGGTGAGCGGGGTTTCTTGCGATCCCCGGCCGCAAGGAAAAGGCCAACATGGAGAGGTAACACCCCGAACCAATATTACCCGCCCCCGATGTTGCTTCACAACACCAACGGTTGATCATGAGGTAAGAGGGGTCTATTGGCTGCCTGGCAATTAAAGCCGAGTATAGCCAATTCAACTCCGTGTCGGTCACCTTCGTTTCCTTCATCCTCCCCAATATCCTCTTGCACATCCAAGAGTGAAATATCCGGATAATGGGGTTGCGGATGCAATTGCGTTGTTGATGGGCTTCTCCGGAGATCATGTTCCAAAATCCCGCCAACATGCGGGTGGCACGTCAACTTTCTCCGGAGCTCCCTTGTGGAATCCAAGCAGCTCCCTAACGTGCTCGTAGGGAACCTCTTGTTGGACTCCCTCCAAACGGAATGACAAGCTTTGCACCCCATCATCATCAACGATGGGTGCAATAGTCATCAAAATCTCCAAGGCGTACCCCAAACGGGTGTCCACCGATATTCCGTTGGAGAACCGCACCCATCCGAGGTGCCCCAACATATAGTATATGTCGGTGCAAAAAGACCCAAGGTGTAGAGTGCTTGGTCGTCGAACTCGACGTTCGGCACAAGCCTCTTCTCAAGATTGGCGAGCCTCTCCTCCTCCTCCGCCGACAAGATGATGAAGCCGTACGAAGAGTGTGTCGGGGTGTAAGGAGGTGGTGCGATTGAGCGAGTCGACCGTCGTGGTGGCGCGGGCTGCTCCTCCGTGTGCCCACGAGGTTCGGTGAACCTCATGGAAGTGCTTCTTGCAGCCCTCATACCACCAAGGAGGAGAGCGGTTCCTCCTCGGTGGCGCCGTATCCGTCTCTATGCTCGGGAGACTCGGAAACCGAGTGCCTTCTCGAAGACGTGGTTGATGACGGCTTGGATGACGACGAACTCTTCTTCTTGGAGAAGAGACTTGTGGTTTTCTTCCATGCTGCACTCTTTTCTTCAACTAAAACTCCGGGTTGCAACCGGTAACTAGGCACTTAAACTCTTTGATTCGGATGTGGACTTTGAGTGGATTAAGGATGTGGATTTTTTTTCTTGAGCTATCAAGCTTGGGAAGGTTGGCTATGTCTACGGAGGTTTTGAGCACACAAACTTGAACACACAAACAAAGGAAGGAGAGGGAAGCTTGCTGCGAAAACGGGAGCCGGGGGGCTCCTTATGTAGGTGAGGCCGGCCTCGGTGCTCCTCCCCGTCTCGTCTTTCTTCCAGCACGATCATTTCACCTCCGCAACTTTCCCCGCCCGCGTGCTCCACGAGTTGCACCGCCCAAACGCTCTCGTCCACTATTGGTCCTTCCACTTGATGCTTCATGTTTTGGGTCATGTCCATGCTCCCTAGCTCCACTTGCTTCACATGCCACCATGAAATTCCTACAAAGTTGATGCTTGCTTCCCACCATGCTTGTCCTTTGCATGTGGAATTGGTGAAAGTTGATGAAAGGGAATCCTATGGTGCATGCATGATTACTAGATTGCCTCCATTAAGGTGTGTTTAAGGTTAAGCATTACTCTAATTCGAAATTTAAAATATTTTTCAGAGCCATGCAAGAGCTCGAACATAATTTTAGAGAAGTTTTTAATACATTAAAAACAAATGCAAGTCGAAAATATTTTCTTTTTACGTCGATTTCGGTCTCACCGGTATAGTTTGCCTTCATCGGTTGAGAGCGAGACTTTTCCGGCTTGATCATGGGGGCATAGGTTTAGGTTCTAATTTTGGCTAAATAAGAAAGATTTTGAATAAAACAAAATTAGAATAGGCTTAGAAAAATTCTAATCCTAGAGAAACCAAGGATAAAGATTTTTAAAACCAACCAAAAGCTTTGATTTCTAAGTTCACGCGAGTCCTACCACGTGCTGAATTTCATTAACACTTAAACATAAATCGTGGCTCTACTCGTGTGGTTTTAGCATGAAAAATAAGTCAACCTCAGCACCATAATGAGGGTGAAAGGTTGAGTTAAGGTTCTGAAATTATTTGGTTGAGGGTTTCTCGAAAAGAAAAGAATCAAACAAGCACATAGGAGGGTTCATGCAAAGGGTTTCGGTAAAGCAAACATTCAATCAAGAATTATGTCTCTAATATTGTTCAACCACTTCTAAGTCTAATGTCTTTGCGTAATAAAACTCAAAAACTAAATTATTAAAAAGACTCGAAAAATGCGGAATCGGGTTGTCCTCCCGTAGCTTATTCTTGACTTGACGAAACGGGTTGCCTCCCGCCTAGCGCTTCGTTTATAGTCCATGGCTAGACTTCTTCACTTCATTACTTCGGATCAACGCTCTTTGTGGGCGTTGCAATCTTGGGTACCCGCTTTGGCTTAGTCAAAATTTTTTTTTGGTCTTCACAGGGGGCTTTGTCCTTGGTCTTAACGGATGCAACAACTTCCTTGTGGCTCGGCATCTCGAACTCCGGTCCTTCGGTCGTGATCTTCATGGTCTATAATGTGATCCTTCATCTCTCCCGAATGAGCTTGAGTAGCCTTCGCCGTCTTGGGACCTTGGAGTTGTCTCGGATATTCTTCTTCGTTACCCATCGGGCGCCGGCAAGTTGTCCCACTTGCGTCTAGCATCTTCATCACGATGAACACTTCACGTATAGAGCTTCCGACCTCCGTCACCTTGCCATCTAAATTCTTCAATATTTTCTCCATAGCCTCGAACTTAGTGACGGAGTCCTTGGACATGGTCGTACTCCACACACTCCTTGCATGAGGATCTTGCTTCGGCGGCCTTTAGGTGTTGAGCTTCTTTCTCCATCTCCATCTTCTCCATCCTCCTCTTAAGTAAACCGATATGCCACTCAAGGAATCCGACTCGTATGCATTCGGCTCTCGCAATCGTCGTGCGGATAGTTGAGACTTTGATCTTGAACGGCCTCCCGGTGTCTTGAAGGTTTATGATAGGTAGATCAACGATGTCCGGGGTGGGCGGCGCTCCGGTGGTTGAGGTTGATCTTCCTTTGGACTTGGAGGTGGTGATTCCCTTGGAGATTTCGACGGTCCTTCGACTTCAACTTTTGAATCTAGGGTTTCCACCCCTTTAGCTTGTGTTGCATGTCACCTTTGCTCGTAAAGTTTTCCGGATCATCCACAAAAAGGTTTGGGTTTCTTGGAGAGGTAGCCAACCATCTCCGGTTAGGGTTAGCAATAAGACTAGAGTTAGACAAACTAGATTAGATGTATTTTGAGGATGATCAAAATTTAGTAGATGCAAAAATAAAACAAAATCAGTACTGAAAATTACAAAAAAAAGCAATAAAAAATCAAATCTTGATCACTTGTTCCCCGGCAACGGCGCCAGAAAAAGGGGCTTGTTGACGGTTAATAATTGTATCAAAGTTCGTTTGTGACTCGCAAGCGTACAAGTCTCCCGTCGTAGTCAAGGGACCCTTCTTCCCTCGAGTGGTGAACCCAAGGTATCGAATCCGTGGAACAAATGTGTGACGCAAGACTTAATCTATTAAAGCCAAATAAGCGCAATATTCAATAAAGAACCTAATGCATCTAAGTAAAAGACACAAAACAGATCTAATCTACTAAAAACCGGAGAAAACAAAGTAAGATTGGGTAGATAAACCGATCCGGAGAGATTGGGTAGATAAACCGATCCGGAGGGATCGGGGTAAGCCTTTTGTTGAAGTTCCAAGCAAGAGAAGAAGTAGCAAATCGAATCTTATAAGAAGCGTCTTTAAATCGTGGTTTCCCGTCCAAATCCGAAAACATCCGCCTTTCGAGACCCCCCGTTCGTCACAACGTATCCCTATTCATGCGGGGAGCTTAGGGCGAGTCAAAAGACAAGTCGAGATTCTTTCGGAAGATCCGGCGTGTACCTCTAGCCACCGCGGCTACAAGAACACCCTATGTAATCTATCGCGCGAATAGAATTGGAATAAGCAAAGCCGATCGAAAAACGAAATCTTCGAGGAAACACTTGATCGCTAGGAAAAGATTCAACTTGATAATTCAACTATGACAATGATACATACACAAGATCACCACCGGGATCCTTCCTTGATCTTGCTTCTAGCTCGGGAACTCCGACGTGGTCTTCCATGCAAGGTTCCCACGTCGGCTAGGGAAACCCTAGTCAACTAGCTCGACCCTCTCCTCTCCGACATGGTGTCCCTCTCCTCTCTGCTCCTCGGCGGCCGAAGACGAAATCTTCTCTGCGTGGCTCTCGGTCAGGGGACTATAAATAGCCCGATTGGCGGCTAGGGCAAAGGGCGACGGTTTTGGGCCCAAAATGGGCACGGGCCGACCGGGGCCCGGGGCCGGCCGCCCGGGCCCATTTAGGCCCCGGCCCCCGCGGGCTCCTTTGCCCGAGGTCGGTTCCCTTGCTTCTGGATGCTTCCCCTTCGCATGTAGGTCCATGTCGTCGGTTTCTCTCCGAAGTGGACTCAACTCCTTGTCTTGCAAGATTCGGCACTTTTCACGGTCGGGTCCCCGGAGTCCGTCGTCTTCTCGGATCAAGTCCCCGGCTTCTTGGAGTTAATTTTGCTTCAGTGCATGACTTGTTCAGGGCTTCAAGGTCTTTGTCATGAGGTGCTTGATGAACTTATCCCGAAAGTCTTGCATTCAACACTAAAACCCGCATAAACATTAAACTCCAAAACCGACATGCACACGTGAACTTGTTATACCACGGGGGTTAGTACTAATGGATAAGGTATAAAACTCATGCCAACACCGAAGGTAAACTCATGGCTAGGTTGACGGATTTTCACCGTCAACACAAGCTACGATACCAATTGAAGGATCGGATGGCGACTAGAGAGGGGGGGGGGAGTGAATAGGAGCGGTAAAAATTCTTCCAAAAGAACCCGGCCTATACCCTAGTCAAACCCGGTCACACACGAGCGATGGATCGAATCACACACCAATCGCCAAGACCACGAGGTTATGGATCAACCTCTAGTCCTAGGAACGATTCCTTGAAGCACACGCGGAAGCACTAGAAAGGGAAGGAAGGAATCGAATCAAGAAGCAAAGCGCACAGGTTCGGCGGACCGTCGCGCGCGGAGGGGCGGACCGTCCGCGCAGGCCTCGCGGACTGTCCGACCCGAAGCCACGGACCGTCCGCGGCAACCCGCGGACCGTCCCGGCCCAACACCGCGGACCGTCCGTTAAAGCACACGAGAACAACCGAAGCGACCCGAGAAAAACGGACCGTCCCGCCAGGGCGGGCGGACCGTCCGCGCCACCCACGGACCGTCCTCTACTCGAGCTCGGACCGTCCGCAAACCGGCCGCAACCAAAACCAAAAGCCAAACCGGATCGAAAGCAAGGACGCGCAAGAACACGATGAACACGCGACGAACGAGGCCACCCGCGGACCGTCCGCGACCCCCGCGGGACCGCCGCGCGCCGCGCGGGACGCACGGAAAACCCCTGACCCCGAAAGTCAACTCCCCCAAATCATCATCGGATTTCCCAAACGGTTGAAGCTATGGAGACAAGGGTTTGGGGACTTGAAAAGCGTCACACAAGGATGCTATAGCCCAAAAATCTTGCCTCCTAACTCCCTAAATCACCGGGAATCGCGAATCCTTTGAGCACCACCAAAAACAAGAGCACCGAATGAAAACTCACGAATCGAAGTGGTTTCCGGCGTTTGAGGGCACAAGATCAAGCACAAAGATGCACAAGACATCTATCCATGTTTCCCTCAAAGAAATCCGGGGAGAAACCCACTCAAATCCGCGGAATCACACCGGGAACAAAGGCACGAAAAACAAGCACAAAAAGACCACGAAAACACAACCACGAATCTTCTATACAAACCAGGAAAGATTCACAAGGTCTAGCATGCCGCCCTAGCATCCATCCCTCTCAACAAATCTCTCATGAAGCTCTCATGCTAGCCTAGAGAAAATGGAAGAAAAATAGCTACGAAAATGAGAAAGAGGAGGGAGGAAATGAAACCCTAAGTCGCGGAGCGAGAGAGCCATCCACACACACTCATGGCTTATATATCAGGTCCCGCCGGAGTGGTAAATGACTCGACTACCCCTAACTTAACTACTGGCGATACAACCCACGTAGGGGCATTTAGGTAATGTTTGTGGGTCTTCCCATCGGACGGCCACGCCTTTGCCGCACCCCGCGTCCTCCCGACGCAAGCCATGCGATCCCGCCGCGTGTCCTCCGCCTCGAAGCATCCCAACACGCCGGATCCCGTCTCCGTCGTGTTGGGCCCTCGGACTTGGTTTTGAGGCCCAAACCAAGAAACCGTCCGCCGGTGGTTTTGTGGGCAAACCACCAAACCCCCGCGTGCTCGGCCCGGCCTCCCGCCAAACCACTTGACTCGACCGCCACCGTGCACCGGCTCGTCCGTCCATGACTTCATCTTGCTCGTGTCGCCACCATGTGGCCCGCACCCGGTCCCGCCGTCCACCGGTCCCTCGAACCGAGCCTACTTGTCTCTTCATCTCCCGGAGGCCCCTCAAGGCCGAAGACCTTTCGCGCCCTGTTCTTCACTCGCAACAACACGAACTAGGCCGCGGCCTACACCCGCACACTAAGCCAAGACTCGGTCCAACACCCGTTGTCAATCACTCATCACCGAGGAGCGGTCATCCATCGACCACCGGGACGCTCCTGGTCCTCAAATGGGTACTCAACGCTAAAGGATTGACTACTCAACGGTTATGACTACTCACCTTCATCCATTGATCGGCTTGGCGGACCGCCTCCGTCATGCCGAGCCACCGTTGCCGGATCGACCAAGTCGTCCCCCAACACCTCGATCTCGCCACGACTACTCGTAGCGGCTTCGGTCATCGGCGCCGAACGGATAGGCTCCGCATCCCGGATCTCGGCGAGCGGACGACCACCTCGAGAGCTGGTTCTAGTTGTGCGCCGTCCTCCTATCCTCCGATTGTCGCGGCGGCTTCTCCGGCAGCCACCTCCATCGGCTCGGAGGCTTCTACGGCAACCTCCGAGTCTCTCGGTGCCACGTCTTCTACGGGCACCGCCGACGGGATATCGCTTCTTTCGGCCTCGGCACTCGCCGACAAGAAGACAGGTGTATCGATCAATATGGCGACTACAACTACTCTACCGTGCACTTCGACCTCGGCGAGTACTCACCTTCAACGACGCCGGCCTCGGGCAATGTAGCCTCGGCGGCCAACACTTCGGGCTCCGCCCGAGGGGCGGGAGCGGACTCGGCGGGCGGCGTGGCTTCTTCTTCCGCCACCACCGCGCCGAGTTCATCCCCCTCCCAAGACGATCCGTCGATTTCCTACGAGTCACACAAGCCGGTTGTCAATCAAGTACGACTACCATATCAAGTACTACTTAGGAGAGATTCAACACTTACGAGCTCGACCGGGACCATCGTCACGAGTTGGGGCGCCAAGGATGCCGGCAATATCGACCGGTCCCGCCTCGGCAAGATCCTCCTCCCCGCACCCTTGCGGCCGTTGCCTCCTCCTCCACGGCGGCCGGCGGGTTCCGTGCTCTCCGAGCAGTAGGGGCCGGCGCTCCATCCGCACCAAGAGTTCTTCGACGGTGGGGGGCCGGGCTACGACTTCCGGTGGCCTCCCTCACCGTGTCCCACTCACCTTCTTCGCCCGCTCAACGGGCTCCGTAGGCGGCATCTCCCCGCAAGCAAGGTAACTTCATCGTCAACACGTGAACTCGAGATATCAGTACTCGACTACACTACTCAAGACGACTTACCTCTGGGGACGTGGTCTCCGTGACCTTCAATTTTTTGGCCACACGCTTCCGGGCCACATTGCGTGGCTTCCTCGGCGGCGAGCGCACTAGCATTTGTAACACCCGAAAATTCCATCACAATAAAATATTGTTAGCAACATGGTTTAGTTTTATTTTCTAAGGATTTAATAAATTTGAATAAATAAATTTGCCTTTAATTAAATTAAACATCATTTAATAATTAGAATCACCCAAGTGTTGTGCATCATGTTGAAATGCATGAGTTTTGGTTGTGGTGTGGTTTTAAAAGTCCTAAAAAAAACTTGTGAAAAGTCTTAAAAATTTTTTGTGAAAAAGTCCTTAAAAATAATTGTGAAATTGGTGTAAAAGTTTGAATTAAAAAAAGGTTGAAAGTTTGAATTTAAAAATGTTTGAAAAGTTGTTTAAAAAGGTTTTTGAAAAGTCTTTAAAATAGTTGGAGAATTTGTGTTAAAATTTGAATTTGAAACATGTAAAAGATTTGAATTTAAAAGGATTGAAATTGGTTTGAAACGGATTTGAAAAGAAAAGGAAGAAAAAAAGAACAAAAAACCAATCTAATCTAACGACCTAGCCCACCCGCGGCCCACCTCACCTTCCCCCTCCTTTTTCTTTTTTTTCAGCGCGGCCCACATCTGATTTCGGCCCACGCGGCCCGCTCCGCCGCCTCCCCTCTCCTCTCTCTCCCTCTCGCCGACAGGTGGGGTCCACCTGTCAGGCCGTCTTCAACCTCCAGCACCGCGCCCCCCTTCTTCCCCCGCGCGCGCGCGCCGGCCTCCCCGCACCCGGCGCCGCCTCCCCCGGTTTCCCGCGCCGCTCCACCGGGCGCGCACTTCCCCGCCGCCTCACCACCTCCCCGCCCCTTCCACTTCCCCTTCCCGCCGCCACCACACCGTCCGCCGCCGCCCGCCGCTCGGACGCAACCGGGGCCGTCCGATCGGCGCGGACGGCCCCGATTAAAAGGGGGGCGTACCCCATTGATCCGGTCCACGGTAGAGCGGTGGACCAAGTCCACGGGGCCGGTCCACCGCTTGCGTCATCGCCACGTCACGCCCGCGTCATAGCTTGCGTCACCGCCGACCAACCGCAAGCCGCCACGTGGCGCTCCCATAGCTAACCCGCCGGCCGCCCGGGGCATTTTTGCAAAAAGGACCCTGTATTTTCCATATTTACAAATATACCCTTCCACCTATGTAAAAGCCTTTCAATCAGGTCCTCTCTTTTATGCTTAGGCCCCTGCAGTCCTTAGTTTCTATGTTCTTTAGTCCATCCTTAATCTTTTACATATTAGACCTCCTAGTTTCACACATTTATGTTTAGGTCCCTGAAATCTTGCAGAAAACCCCCCTAAACTTCCAGTTCTTTTACAATTTAGTCCCCGAACCTTGTTTCACCATATCTTTTCCATCCTAGCTCCGTTTTACGCGTTCTTGGTGTCCACGCGATCGTCTCTCCGAGCCCGTCATTTCTAAAAGCTTGTTTTAGTCTTTTGGTAATGTTTGATGTATTGTTTTATTTATTGTATGTTTTCTTGCATGATCGTAGCCAACACGCCGTTCGAGGAAGTTCAAGTACAGAGCTTTGCAGATAAGGAAAGTAGCTTATCGTTGGAGAAAGGCAAGTGACCCTAACCACCCTTCTACCTGTGCTTTAATCAAGATTACTATAAATTAATCGGAACATGGAGAACCACCCGGGAAAACAAGGGCAACCACAGTCCATATGGCTCTCTCGGCTTAGCCAATTAATTAGGTGTGCGATTGTATTGACGACCCTATCCGAAAGGAACACAGGGGGCTCGGGTTGCGGGGGTATAGCCCGGTTCTTTTGGGGTAGCAGCCTTTGCTAAGGTGCTGACCACTAGGGAGGGTTATGGTCCGCCCGAGTCAGAATTGTCGTGGGTTGTTGATGCTTTTGCATATCTTTGTAAAGGCTTCGTAGCGTCCCTATGCAATCACACCTCGGAAGTGTGGTATTGTGCCTGATCAGCACATGCGTGGTTGGGTTCAAAGTTCTTTGGAACTTTTACGCGAACTGTGGGAAAAGTGTGCAACCTCTGCAGAGTGTAAAACTGATCGATCAGCCGTGCTCACGGTCAAGAGCGGCCTGGACCCTCACATGATTAATTGAACTTAAAGATGGATTAATATTGCTTTCCGGTTATTCCTGTGGCCTTGCTGAGTACCAACCATAAGTGTGCGATCCTTGCTTACGCCGTTCGAGAGAAGAATCCCGGAGTAGAGTACTTCACCGACTACGAGGAGTTCGAGGATGCGATCAACCGGTCGAAGCCCGTGGAAGATGAAGATGGAGTCGCGTCTTCATAGTTATCGTTGTTCGTGTAAAGACCTTTGTGTCTACCTTCGTGAGTGTAATAAAAGTTAATAAACCTTTTACGTACGTTTTGAGCAATGTCTTGTGATATTACACTCATGAGTCTATCATATGTGTGAAATTGTGATCCCGGCACACATATGAGATGCATTCGGTTTTCTACGGAAAATCGGGTGTGACAGAGTGGTATCGAGCATTGTCGATCGTAGGACGCGGCCTCGGATAGAAATGGTCGATATTAAGGACTCTCTTTCTAGGAAGCCCTTCTAACATTCAAAATATCTTATTTACGCTTAAAAAATATATTTTATTCTTTATTCTTTATCAAAATCAAATCTTTTGTTTTCTTCTACACTGAATCTGATTCTTGTTCTTCCACCTTGAACTACCACACGTGTTTTATAGGATAGTTTCTTAGGTTGCCTACCCTTCTATCAGTTTCGTTTCGATAGAGCCGTTCTTGTGAGGACGTGCGATGTGAATGCTTGTTGATTGTAAACATGCATGATTTGGATCTTTGACATGATTGAAATGTTTTTGTGGAGTGATGGCCACAAATACATCAATAAAATAATTAAAGTTAAAATTTGAATCTTAGCCCCTTTTCTCTGATTCACCTTTATCAATTCAACTTCCTATCGGAAAACTTCTCTCTAACAATCAAATGGTAAACACCAGGTCAGGAGCTGGACAGGATATTCCGTTCGTCATCAATCAGTTGACTCAAGTTCCCTCCTCCACCACAAGAATTAGCAATGGATCCCACGATGCAGCAGTTCTTTACGGAACAGATGCAATTAATTCAGAACCTCACCGCCACTGTCCAGAATCTACAAGCACAGCAGAGAATCCGCCCACCACCACAAGGACCCCCACCACCTCCACCACCGGTGAACAAGCATAGAGAATTCATGAGCCACAACCCGCCCACTTACTCTCATTCTCGTAGATCCCCTCGATGCCGATGATTGGCTCAAGACCATCAACAAGATGCTGAATATCACCCAATGTAATGATCGTGAGAAGGTTTTGTATGCCTCGGGACGTCCGGAAGGTGCGGCGTCGATTGGTGGGATGCTTACACCGTCACGCATCTTCGTCGTCGACACCATTACACGGCGGGGAGTTCCGAGGAGAGTTTTCGTACACATCACATCCCACTGGTGTGAAGAAGTGAAGAAGAAGGAATTTCTAGCTTTAAAGCAAGGAAACATGACGGTTAGTGAGTATCTAGATCGGTTTACTTATTTGTCCCGCTATGCACCGGACGAAGTCAACACGGATGCAAAGAGACAAGAACGCTTTCTCGATGGTTTGATAGGGCCACTTAACTATCGGTTGCGAGCCACACATTTCTTAACTTTCGGATGTTACTCAACAAGGCTATAGGCTTGGAGAATAAACGCAAGGAACTTCGTGAACGAAGCGCAAGTTTCAACCTCAAGGTCAATCTAGCAAGTAACACCCGCCCTCGTTACAACTCATCGCAAGACTCTCGGTTTCGTTCTAGCACACAAGGCGAAGCCATGGACAGAATCAACCGTTCTATCGTTCGTTTGATGAACCCGAAGAATCCAACCCAATGACACCTCGAGCTCCAAATCCTCATCGGAATCGCTCGGGTGCACCGGTAAGGAACACTACTCCGGTTCACCCCGAGTGGATGCTTCAATTGCGGAGAATTGGGACACTACGCCGTATTTGCCCTCGGCGCAATATGCGGACACCCCGAGAGAGATAACGAGAGGTCAACAGAACAATATGCATGGTAGGGTGAACCATGTGACGGTCGAAGAAGCTCAAGGAGACAAAGATGTTGTGCTTGGTACGTTTCTTATCAACTCTGTACCCGCAACGGTTTTATTTGATTAGGGGCATCGCATTCATTTATTACCGAACGATTCGTGACAAAGCATGATGTACCCAAGAGTTCCATGAAGACACATTTGCTAATTAGTTCTCCAAACGGTGAAATGAAATCCACCTATGTATGCCCACAGGGTCAATCTTAAGATCGGAGAGATAGATTTTGAAGCAAACTTAGTGATTCTAACATCCGATGGAATAGATGTGATCCTTGGTATGGATTGGTTAAGCAAGCATGATGGAATCATTTTGTGTGCCAAGAAGTCGGTGCTCTTAACTACCCCGCAAGGAGATAGGATTGAGTTTGCCGCTGCAAGCCCGAAGAAGAAGGAGAAGTGAACAAGCTCTGTGATAGTAAACCATCATCTATCAAGAACATCTTGTATCTCCTCTTGTTTCCCGATCCCTCCGAATCTCGGGACGAGATTCTTTTTAAGGGGGTAGGATTTGTAACACCCGAAAATTCCATCACAATAAAATATTGTTAGCAACATGGTTTAGTTTTATTTTCTAAGGATTTAATAAATTTGAATAAATAAATTTGCCTTTAATTAAATTAAACATCATTTAATAATTAGAATCACCCAAGTGTTGTGCATCATGTTGAAATGCATGAGTTTTGGTTGTGGTGTGGTTTTAAAAGTCTTAAAAAAAACTTGTGAAAAGTCTTAAAAAATTTTTGTGAAAAAGTCCTTAAAAATAATTGTGAAAATTGGTGTAAAAGTTTGAATTAAAAAAAAAAGTTGAAAGTTTGAATTTAAAAATGTTTCAAAAGTTGTTTAAAAAGGTTTTTGAAAAGTCTTTAAAATAGCTGGAGAATTTGTGTTAAAATTTGAGTTTGAAAACATGTAAAAGATTTGAATTTAAAAGGTTTGAAATTGGTTTGAAAAGGATTTGAAAAGAAAAGGAAGAAAAAAAAGAAGAAAAAAACCAATCTAACCAAACAGCCCAGCCCACCCGCGGCCCACCTCACCTTCCCCCTCCTTTTCCTTTTTTTCAGCGCGGCCCACATCCGCTTTCGGCCCACGCGGCCCGCTCCGCCGCCTCCCCTCTCCTCTCTCTCCCTCTCGCCGACAGGTGGGGTCCACCTGTCGGGCCGTCTTCAACCTCCCGCACCGCGCCCCCCCTTCTTCCCCCCGCGCCGCCGCCGGCCTCCCGCACCCCGGCGCCGCTTCCCCGGTTTTCCCACGCCGCTCCACCGGCGCGCACTTCCCCCGCCGCCTCACCACCTCCCCGGCCCCTTCCACTTCCCCTTCCCGCCGCCACCACACCGTCCGCCGCCGCCCGCCGCTCGGACGCAACCGGGGCCGTCCGATCGGCGCGGACGGCCCGGATTAAAATGGGGGGGCGTACCCCTTTGATCCGGTCCACGGTAGACCGGTGGACCAAGTCCACGGGCCGGTCCACCGCTTGCGTCATCGCCACGTCACGCCGCGTCATCGCTTGCGTCGGCGCCGGCCAACCGCAAGCCGCCACGTGGCGCTCCCATAGCTCACCCGCGCCGCCCAAGCATTTTTGCAAAAAGAACCCCGCATTTTCCATATTTACAAATATACCCTTCCACCTATGTAAAAGCCTTTCAATCGAGTCCTTTCTTTTATGCTTAGGCCCCTGCGAGTCCTTAGTTTCTATGTTCTTTAGTCCATCCTTAATCTTTTACATATTAGACCTCCTAGTTTCACACATATTTATGTTTAGGTCCCTTAAATCTTGCGAGAAAACCCCCTAAACTTCCGGTTCTTTTACAATTTAGTCACCGAACCTTGTTTCGACCATATCTTTTCCATCCTAGCTCCGTTTTACTCGTTCTTGGTGTCCACGCGATCGTCTCTCCGAGCCCGTCATTTCTAAAAGCTTGTTTTAGACTTTTGGTAATGTTTGATGTATTGTTTTATTTATTGTATGTTTTCTTGCATGATCGTAGCCAACACGCCGTTCGAGGAAGTTCAAGTACGAGCTTTGCGAGATAAGGAAAGTAGCTTATCGTTGGAGAAAGGCAAGTGACCCTAACCACCCTTCTACCTATGCTTTAATCAAGATTACTATAAATTAATCGGAACATGGAGAACCACCCGAGAAAACAGGGCAACCACGGTCCATATGGCTCGGCTTAGCCAATTAATTAGGCGTGCGATTGTATTGACGACCCTATCCGAAAGGAACACGGGGGGCTCCGGGTTGCGGGGGTATAGCCCGGTTCTTTTGGGGTAGCGACCTTTGCTAAGGAGCCGACCACTAGGGAGGGTTATGGTCCGCCCCGAGTCAGAATCGTCGTGGGTTGTTGATGCTTTTGCATATCTTTGTAAAGGCTTCGTAGCGTCCCTATGCAATCACACCTCGGAAGTGTGGTATTGTGCCCGATCGGCACATGCGTGGTTGGGTTCAAAGTTCTTTGGAACTTTTACGCGAACCGTGGGAAAAGTGTGCAACCTCTCAGAGAGTGTAAACCGATCGATCGGCCGTGCTCACGTCAAGAGCGGCCTAGACCCTCACATGATTAATTGAACTTAAAGATGGATTAATATTGCTTTCCGGTTATTCCGTGGCCTTGCCGAGTACCAACCATAAGTGTACTCATCCTTGCTTACGTTGTTCGGAGAAGAATCCGGAGTAGAGTACTTCACCGACTACGAGGAGTTATGAGGATGCGATCAACCGATCGAAGCTTGTGGAAGATGAAGATGGAGTCGCGTCTTCATAGTTATCGTTGTTCGTGTAAAGACCTTTGTGTCTACCTTCGTGAGTGTAATAAAAGTTAATAAACCTTTTACGTACGTTTTGAGCAATGTCTTGTGATATTACACTCATGAGTCTATCATATGTGTGAAATTGTGATCCGGCACACATATGAGATGCATTCGGTTTTCTACGGAAAATCGGGTGTGACGCTAGCCTCCGGAGCTAGTCGGGCCGATCCCGAACGAGAGGGATGTGAGGTAAGCCGGGACGGCTAAACCTCGGCTCGGCAGCCGGAAGCGGTCTGCGAGCCGTCTCCTCGTCGCCGTCCTCGTCGGACGTGTCTTCCACGACAACCGTGTCGTCTCTTTCACCGACTTCACACCGCTCCTTAGCCTTGGTTTTCCCCTCCTCTAGGACCTCGACTAGGCGAGGAGGCGACGGCGGATCGGAGACGAACTTCTTCAAGTCCTCCCGCAAGAAGAGCAACTTATCGGTGAGACTACTCTCATGCAATGGGTACTCAACTATGGATGCAACTACTAACCTCCTTTGGTGGGCGTGCGGCGGAGTACTCTGGTACGGGGCACGCCGTGTACGGTGGCATATCCTTGAAGATCCGGGCCAGCCTGTCGACAATGTCGTCGTCGTTGACTTCGTCTCTAGGCATTCGCGACGTATCGTCGTCGCCGGTGTACTCGTACCCCAGGGTGTCGCGAGCCATCAGCGGCTGCACCCTGCGCTTCATGGCTGAAGGCCACGTGCTCGGCCCTCAGCCCGGCTTCCCTCAGCGCCTTGATACGCGCCAACAACTCGGGCAGCTGGATCCCTTTCTGCATCGTCGGCTCCGAGTTCCACCACGGGCGATGCTTGGGCTGCTTCCCGCTGGGCTTCGGCAGTCCCGGGTGGTGGTTCGTGACGTAGAACCACTTGGCTTTCCAATCCTGATCAGAGTCTATCAGTTTGTACGAGAGGTACTGCTCGGCGGCGTCCTCCCGCATCTGGATCCCCGCTCCTCCGACTACTCGCGGGTTCTTGGCGCCGGGTAGCGGCTTCACCGGAAGAACTTCCGGAACAAAATCCAATGGGGCTTGATCCCCAGAAAGGCTTCGCAGAAATGTACAAAGACGGCGGTGTGGAAGATACCGTTGGGGTTGAGGTTGAGGTACTCGATGCCGTAGTACCCCATGAGCCCCTTGAAGAAGTCGCTCGCCGGAAGAGATAGTCCACGCTCTGCAAACCGCGCGAACATCGGGATCTCATCTGGATTCTTGTCCATGGGGTACGGATCCCCGGCGGCGGCCCTCCACATGTTCACCTCCTTCTCGCGCAGGAATCCACTGTTCAAAAGGGCGAGCAAGTCTTCGGTCTTCGCCTTGGACTTCTTCCACTCGCGGTTCGGATCTGGCCGCGGCGGGGACACCGGCGGTGATGTCCCTGCGGCAGATCCGGCGGCCTCCTTACGGCCCCTCTTCTTTCCGCCGGCGGCCTTCACGGTGTTCGACGGAGATGGCTTCATCCTCCAAGTGCACGATGTCTTCACGCGCATCTGCTCGGGGCTACTGTGGTGGCTCTCTACGACGGCGCGCTCGGATCTACGCTTCACTCAGCGGCGGCGGTGTGCACTGATGGTGATTTCAGGCCAAGATCTGCTGGGAATGGCTACGGGCGCGCCGGGTGAAAAACCCTAAGGGTTTTGGCTTCTATTTATAAGTCAACGCGGCCCTCTAACGGCCGGATGGATAAGTCCGCGCTCGGGCCGACTCGGCGGCCATGCGCAACCCTTCAACTTCAACTAGTCGACGCGCCTCACCTCGGGGGCTCGGCTACTTCTACTCGACTTCCTGGGAAGCGGCAAGATTCAAGAGCATCTCAGGACACATTCTACATGATGACCCTTCAATTCGAGAGGAAGTACTCAACTCAAGGCTCGAGGGCTCCGTGCCACGTGTCCTTCGGCTTTTTCTCCGGATTTTTCGGGATATTCTTGCCAAAACTTGGGATGGACCCTCGGCCCGAGTCTACAACTCGGCCTAAGGATCGGGGGCTACTCCATATGGAGTGCGATTTTGCAATCGCACTTCCATATCGATTTCGGCTTCAAGACAACACGGGCATTGTTGAAGACCTTCAAGGGCGCACTCGAGGACGCTTGGGACTACTCGAGAAGGCTTCGGGATTGCTCAAACATCGAGCGGAGTACATTCCGGCCTCGGGATGCTTCGACTACTCTTGTGGACTTTTGACTTGTAGTACTCGGAGACGCTTGGGGACTACTCGTTAAGGCCGTCAAGACTACTTGAAGCTATCCTTCTCGACTACAAAGTACTCGGGGGCTTGTCGTATGGACCTCCCACGGGCCCACTACCTCGGTGGGTACCGGGACCGACTACTCGGTGGGCCCCCGGGACTACTTGACTTGCGCCGCACGGTACTCGATGGCATGAAACACAAGGACTACGAGAGGAGAAGTACTCGATTAGGAAGGCGTACATGTCCCGCTTCGTATGGAAGACTCCTAGATGTACTCGACTAGTACTCTCTCCCTATTCCGACTTGTAACCCCGCCTCCGGACTATGTAAGGCGAGGCGGGGACCCCTCTCTCGATCATCTCATCTCACGGCGTAAGATTGCATCATCTTGTAATCGTACCCGGTCAATCCGAGCTACGCAAGGCATACGGGACGTAGGGTATTACGCACCTCGCGGCCCAAACCTGTCTAAATTGTGTGCCACGTGTCTCTTCCTTCGAGTTACCGATCTCGGCGAGGCCACATTCATCTACTTCGGGTACTCCCTTTAGTAGGTTGCCGGTCTAAAACATCGACAAAGCCCTACCACGTTAGGGTTGTCTTCACGTAGTTGTTGTTTGTGCTCATTGGCAAACGGTGTAAAGGTGCGGCTATTGTATCACGGTGAAATGAGCCTTTTTGAAGGCATTCGCATCCGGAGTACCGACCTTTTCCCCATGGTCCCAACACACGAAAGCCTACCTTCATGCCGCGAGCAAGGCACACCAATGGGGTTTTGTGGGTCCATAAAACCCATGGCCCCTCCTTTCGCTTCGATGGTCTCGTAGCCACAAACAATGGCTTCCTACGAAATAACCGGTTATGTAACAATGATTTCAGGAATCCATAGAACCTCTCATATGGAAACATCTGATGAAGGTAAGATGGGCCAAGGAACCAGATTTCCCTCGCGAGGTGTCTTTGTTAGATGCGGCATGAGATCAAAGAATGACGGTGGGAAGGTAGCTTCAAGCGGGCATAGGGTCTCGAAATGCCTCCTATCCAAGTCTAATAGTTTTCCTCATCAATCACCTTGTTCTATTGCATTGAAGAATAAACACAAGCTCGTGACCGCGTCGCGAACCGGTTCCGTCTTGATACCTCTAAGTGCAACGGGAAGAAGAGCTGTGATCAACACATGGCAATCATGAGATTTCATCAAGTTGAAATTCATTTTCATGTCCTTCACTAACACTAGCCTTTTGAAGTTTGATGAGTAGCCCGAAGGTACTTTCAAATCATGCAAAAAGCGATAGAACGGGAACATTCGGCGCGCGTTGCCCGCCCTATCCTAAATAAAATTATGGTCATCAAAGACATGAAAACATCACTATACAAAAAAGGAAGAAACAAATGCACTCCAAAATATCCTAACAAGACAATCTCCGGTTCACATAACGTGTCGGTTTAATCCTTTTAAGGTTTTAAGTGTCAACATTGCTAAGCACAAGGTTTCGTTAATAACATAGTTTGCAATAATTCTAGTTGTTTGACACAAGCTGCGAACGGATCAAGCAAACGAGCAATATGCTTGAATGGGCCTTATACCGTACACTTTGGTTTGCCGGTAATCCTTCCTTAACAAGCGATCGGGACACCAATAATACTTCCTTAACACTACAACATAAACCGTAAGATACAAATTATGAAAAAATAAAGAGGAACAAATAGAGCCCTATGTTGACCGTGAAAATCCGTCAACCTAGCCATGAGTTTACCTTCGGTGTTGGCATAAGTTTTATACCTTATCCGGTGGTACTAACCCCCGTGGTATAACAAGTTCACTTGTGCATGTCGGATTTGGAGTTTAGTGTTTATGCGGGGTTTTAGTGTTGAAAGCAAGACTTCCGGGATAAGTTCATCAAGCACCTTGTGACAAGACCTTGAAGCCCCATACAAGTCATGCAATAAAGCAAACTTGACTCCAAGAAGCCCGAGGACCTAACCCGGGAAGATGATAAACTCCAAGGACCTAACCGAGAAAAGTGCCAAATCTTGCGGGACAAGGAGCTACGTCCAACTCGAGAGAACCGACGACAAGGGCCTACATGCGGAAGGGGGAAGGATCTAGAAGACTCGGGAACCGACGCTACGCGAAGGAGGCCGGGAGCCCCGGGCCGGATGGGCCCGGCCGGTCGGCCCGGGCCGGCCGGCCCGGCCCCGATCTAGGGCCCATTAGCCCCCTCCTTTGACCTAGCCGCCACTCGGGCTATTTGTAGCCTCGGGGTCGAGAGCCACGGAGGAATCATTTCGTCATCGGCCGCCGAGGAGCGAGAGAAGTGAGGGACACCATTCGGAGAGGAGAGGGTCGAGCTAGTTGACTAGGGTTGCCCTAGCCGACGCGGGAACCTTGCAAGGAAGACCACGTCGGAGTTCCGGAGCTAGAAGCAAGATCAAGGTAGGATCCTGGTTGTGATCTTGTTTATGTATTATTGTACTAGTTCAATTATCAAGTTGAATCCGATTTCTAGCGATCAAGTGTTTCTTCGATGATTTCGTTT
This sequence comes from Cenchrus americanus, assembly GCA_947561735.1. Classification (NCBI taxonomy): domain Eukaryota; kingdom Viridiplantae; phylum Streptophyta; class Magnoliopsida; order Poales; family Poaceae; genus Cenchrus; species Cenchrus americanus. Next base: position 81,810,387 of record OX387239.1, on the reverse strand, counting down.
TTCGATCGGCTTTGCTTATTCTAGATCTATTCTCGAGATAGATCACATAGGGTGTTCTTGTAGCCGCGGTGTCTAGAGGTACACGCCGGATCTTCCGAAAGATCTCGACTTGTCCTTGGACTCGCCCTAGACTACCCGCATGAATATGTTGTGACGAACGGGGGTTCCGAAAGGCGGGCGTTTTCGGAGTCGGACGGGAAACCAAGATTTAAAAAGGCTTCTAATGAGATTCGATTTGCTACTTCTTCTTTGCTTGGAACTTCAACAAAAGGCTTAACCCAATCTCTCTAGATCGGTTTATCTACCAAATCTATCTTTGTTACCTCCGGTCTTTAGTAGATTAGATTAGTTTTGTCTTCTTTATCTAGATGCATTAGGGTTTCACCTTACCGAAGTTACTTGGCTTTACTAGATCATCTTTTGCATCACACATTTGTTCCATGGATTCGATACCTTGGGTTCACCACTCGAGGGAAGAAGGGTCCCTTGACTACGACGGGAGACTTGTCCGCTTGCAAGTCTAAACGAACTTCGATACAACTATTAACCGTCAACAAGCCCCTTTTTCGGCACCGTTGTCGGGGAACATGTGATCAAGATTTGATCTTTTATTGTTTTTTGTGATTTTCAGTTTTCTTTTAGTTTTTCTTTTTGCATCTACTAAACTTTGATCATCCTCAAAATAAATCTAATCTAGTTTGTCTAACCCTAGTTTTCATAGATTTATTTTTACTTTCTAGTTTTTGCATATTTTGTTTATTGCTAACCCTAACAGGAGATGGACGGCTACCTCTCCAACAAACCCGATAATTTTGTGGATGATCCGGAAAAACTTTACGAGCTAAGGAGACGCGAAGCGCATCAAGCTAAAAAGATGGATTTTGTAGATTCGAAGTCGGAAGACAAAGGATCGAAGGAATCTCCGAAAAATTCACCACCTCAAAGTCCTCGGGAGAATCGACCTTCACCGATGGGAGAACAACCGCAAGAACGCAAGATCGGGGAGCTATGCACCCCGGACATCATCGACCTACCAATCTTGAATCTTGAGGAGATCGGAAGACCGTTCGAGATCAAGACCTCAACAATCCGCATGGTGCAACATTCACCCTTCACCGGTAAAGAGGATCCGAACCTTCACCTCCAAGCATTCATTAAACTTTGTCAAACTTTCAACATAGATGGGGTGACTCAAGACCAAATGAGGGCAAGGCTTTTTCCATTCTTACTACTCGGGAAGGCTTTGCAATGGTTCCACTCTCAACCGGCGGAGACGGTGCAAAATTGGAACACGTTGATGAAGGCTTTCATGAAGGAATACTACTTGCGGGTAAAACTCAAAGTTTGTGTAATAAGATTGCCACCTTTGATCAATATCCTACGGAAACTATCTCGGGGGCATTCGAGCACTTCAATGAGTACACTCGGGCACTCGTGCAAAAGATCTATCAAGGACTTACCATGGCGTCAAGGACGATCATCGATGCATCGGTGGGAGGATCTATCATCGAGCTTACACCGTCCGAAGCTTTCACTTTATTCAAGAAGGTCGCGGATAATGACACGTGGGCTTTATCCAGGACGCTTACATCCGGTTCAACCAACGGGGAATATTAAAGGAGTATTGCAAGTGTGAAAGGAGAACATACTTTAAGGCAAGATTGATTCACTCATGAGGAGGTTGGAGAAGCTGGAGATAGAAAAGAAAGAGGCTCAAGACTTGAAGGCTACTGAAGCAACATCCACATGCGAAGAATGAGAAGAGTATGGCCATGTCCACAAAGATTGTCTGGAGGAAGCCAAGGTGCTCGACTACATGAGGAAGGGAGAATTGCCGAACTTCCGCTACAGGCAAGGTAGACCTCAATTTAATGCAAGCTCATCCATTCGAATTCGGTTCCGCTTCATATACAATTGAAGGAATTGATGGACGAGCAAGCTAAGATCAACAAGGACACCGTCACCAAGTTAAATCCATAGACAAGGTGTCGGAGAACATCGATAGCAAAGTGACGGAGGTTGGAAGCTCCAACCATCAAGTGCTCAACATGATGAAGATGCTTGAGACGCAAGTTGGACAACTCGCGGGGCGTCTCACGAATTATGAAGGGAAGCTTCGGGACAACCTAAAGGTCCCGAATCGGTGCGGAGCTATTCAAACACGTTCGTAAAAGGAGACCGAAGATCCGGAACGTTCCGTGGGAGCAAGGAAGCCTAAACCATCCGCCGAGGCGGAGAAAATTGCTAAGGAGAAAGTTACGGGGATCGTCACGGAAGAGCCCGAGTTTGAGATGCGGGGAGATAACACGAGGATACCACAACTCAAGCCACTCTACTTCCGAGGTAAACTTGACAATCATTTTGAGAAGTTTGTGGAGGTTGTGCGTAGACTTAGTATCAACATGCCATTATTGGATGCCCTACAAGTACGTAATATTCTCGTTACTTTAAAGACATACTTGCAAATAAATATGAGATAGCAACACTAAGTGTAGATCATGTCAAAATGTCCGAGGAGTGTAGTGCCGCTATTGCTAATGGGCTAGAGAAGCAAAAGGACCCCGGATGCCCTACAATTCCATGTTCCGTTGGTTCTTTCAAGTTTGAGAAGGCATTATGCGACCTTGGAGCAAGTGTGAGCATCATGCCAAGGGATGTGTTCGAGAAGCTACGCCTACCATTGGAGCCTACGGGTATGTGTTTTGAGTTGGGACATAACTCCATTCGCTATCCCTTGGGCATCGGCGAAGATGTACCGTGAAGGTCGGACACCACTTCATCCCGTCGACTTCGTGGTGCTCGAGATGGGAGAGAGGGAGAAGCCGTCGCTCATCCTTGGGAGGCCTTTCCTCAAGACCGTGGGAGCTACTATTGATGTTGGCAAAGGGGAGATCATGTTCGATATCAACGGAGAAAGGAGTTCCTTCAAGTTCCGACCACGACTCGAGGCACGCAATATAATTGAAGTTAAAAATGTTCCACCTCAATGTAGCATTGTTAAGGAAGAACCAAGGAAGATGGAAGGGCTGAAAAAGAAGAAAGAGCCGAGGAAGAAGGACGTAAAGAAAATCAAGGAAGGCGTTGCATCCGTCAAGACATAGGAAAAAAAGCCGCTTGTGAAGACCAAAAAAATGACTAAGACGGATGATAAGCCCGTGCCCAAGATGGTGCGGAAGTGGGTACCCAAGATTGCAACGTCCGCAAAGAGCTTTGATCCTAAGTAATCAAGTGAAGAAGTCTAGCTATGGACTATAAACGAAGCGCTAGGCGGGAGGCAACCCGTTTCGTCAAGTCAAGAATATGCTACCGGTAGGACAACCCGATTCCAGGTTTTTCGAGTTTTTTTAAATAATTTAGTTTTGAATTTTATTACGCAAAGACATTAGACTTAGAAGTGGTTGAACAATATTGGAGACATAATTCTTGGTTGAATATTTTGCTTGACCATAAACCCTTTACATGAACCCTCCTATGTGTTTGTTCGTTTCTTGTCGAGAAACCACAACCAAATAAATTCAGAACCTAACTCAACCATTCATCCTAATTATGATGTTGTGGTTGACTTATTTCTCATGATAAAAACACACGAGTAGAGCCACGACTTATACATAGGTGTTATTTAATTTTCGGGACGTGGTAGCACTCGCGTGAACCTAGAAACTAAACTTTTGGTTGGTTTAAAAATATATATCCTTGGTTTCTCTAAGATTAGAATTTTTCTAAGCCTCATTTAAATTTTATTTTATTCAAAATATCTCTCATTTAGCCAAAATTAGAACCTAAACCTATGCCCCCATGATCAAGCCGGGAAAAGTTTGCTTTCAACCAATGAAGACAAATTATACGGTGAGACCGATATCAACGTAGTCGGAAAATATTTTCGAAATACATTTGTTTTTAATGGTTTATAAACTTCTCTAAATTTATGCTTGAGCTTTTCCATAGCTCTGAAAATATTTTTAATTTTTGAAATTAGAGGAGTGCTTAGCCTTAAACATACTTAGAGGGAGGCAATCTAGTTAAAGTTAATCATGTATGCACCATTGGATGCCCTTTCATCAACTTTCATCAAGACCACATGCAAAGGACAAGCATGGGTGGGTAGCAAGCATGACTTTGCACGAAATTCATGGTGACATGTGAAGCAAGTGGAGCAAGGGAGCATGGACATGACTCAAAGCATGAAGCATCAAGTGGAAGAACCAATAATGCAAGAAAAGGAGTGGACGAGAGTGTTTGGGCGGTGCAACTCGTGGAGCACGCGGGCAAGGAGGTCATGGAGGAGAAATGATCGTGTTGGAAGAAAGCCGAGGCAGGGAGGAGCACGCGGCACCCCGGTGCCGGTCGGCCCGAGCCGGCCCGGCCTCCCCTACAAAAGGAGCCCCCGGCTCCCGTCTTCGACGAGCAAGCATCCCTCTCCTTCCTCAGTTTGTGTGCTCAAGTTTTCGTGCCCAGAACCACCATAGACATACCCAACCTACCCAAGCTTGATACCTCAAACAATACACACCCTTAATCCACTCGAAGTCCACATCCTGAATTAATCTTTGAAGTACCTAGTCACTAGTTGAAACCCGGAATCTTAGTAGAGAAAAGAGTGTTGCAATCATGTGGAAAAAAACCACAAGTCTCTTCACCAAGAAGAAGGGGTCATCGTCATCCAAGCCATCTTCGACGATGTCTTCGAGGAGGCACTCGGTTTCTGAGTCTCCTCGGAGCATGGAGGAGGACACAACACCGCCAAGGAGGAATGACACTCTCCTCCTTGGTGGCATGAGGGCAACAAGGAGCACGTCCATGAGGTTTACCGAACCTCAAGGGCGTACAGAGGAGCCGCCCGTCCCACCTCGTCGATCGACCCGTTCATCCGCGCCACCTCCATACACTCCGTGGTATTCCACATGTGGCTTCATCATATTGTCGGAGGAGGAGGAAAAGAAACTCTCTCGTCTTGAGAAGAGGCTTGTGGCAAACGTCGATTTCGACGATCAAACACTCAACCATTTGGGTTTCGGCACGGACATATATTATATGTTGGAGCACCTTGGATGGGTGCAATTCTCCAACGGGGTGTCGGCAAACACCCACAAGGAGTTTGCCCTAGAAATCTTGATGACTATGGCGCCCATCCTTGATGAGGGGGTGCAAAGTTTATCATTCCGTTTGGAGGGAATCCAACAAGTGGTTCCCTACGAGTATGTTAGGGAGCTACTTAGGTTCCAAAAGGGAGCTCCGGAGAAAGTCGACGTGTCGGACGACTTGTTAGATGTATTTTGGAATTTAATCTCCGGAGAAGCCCACCAACAACGCAATTTCATCCGCAACCCCATTATCCGAGTATTCCACTCTTGGATGTGCAAGAGGATTATGGGGAGGATGAGGGAGACGAAGGTGACCAACACGGAGTTGAATTGGCTCTACTCGGCTTTAATTGCCAAGCGGCCAATAGACCCCTCATACCTTATGATTAACCGATGGTGTTGTGAGGCAACATCGGGCTCGGGAGATCTTGGTTCGGGTGCTACCTCTCTATGTTGGCCATCTCCTTAAGGTCGGTGGATCACAAGAAATCCCGAACATCTTTTACGTGGGACCCCTCTCGCTTTTGAGTATTTGAGGCAAGGAAAATATATTAGTGGAGATGAGAGAGGAGGCTTTCATGTGGCCAAGGTGAACCTACCCCTTCCGGACCCAAGGTTTAGGCTTTTCATTCAAGGGAAGGAAGATTGGTTGGAGGAGGGACTCCTTGTCCCGCGAAGAAAAATAAAAGAGGAAGAATTGTAGAGGAGGGATACTCCTCCGCGCAAGCGGGTGGTGCACAACCCACCTATGTGCCACCATTCGGCGGGATCCCTACTCCGCCAAGTTATTGCGGAGGGCCACAAATGCAAGCATGGGGGGTGGTGCACCGGTGCCCCCACAAAATTATGTGGTGCCCAACGTAACCTTTGCGGAGCCCTACACAATATCCCCAACCACAACAAAGCATGGCCATAATTGGAGGGTATGTTGCAAGAAACATGCAAAACGTCGCAGCCATCCAATCCAACGCGGCTCAACTTGGTGATGGCAATGCGAATATTGCTTATGAGCTTGGGCGTCTTCACCTAGTGCAGCCGGATCAATTCGTTAGAGGGGATGTCCAAACCTATTACGAGCAAGGGTACAACTACCAAGACCACCAATACCAACCACCGGCGGAGGATTAGGAAGAAGGAGGAACTTAGTTTTCTTTTCTTTTCCCTTTTTTCGTAACTTTCAGCTTGTGTTAACTTGTGTTTGCGTAGTATTTTCAGTTTTTTAAATTCCAGCAAGTGTGTTAGTTTATTTTTAGCATGTATTTCAGCTTGTTTTCATCATTAATAAAGACACCACCTTGTCTACACTATTGGAAAATTTACACAATTTGTGCCATGATGATATATGATTATAATTGCCGCTTTGTTTATCTTTGTAATTGATTCATGCATGTTAAAGCTAGTGCTCTCTTAAAATACGAATCTGAATTTATCTAAATGCTAGCTTAATCTTTAGCGGAGGTTATGATTAAAATGAAGACCCATAGTATTTTATGTGCTCTCAAGTTATAGATAGATGGTTTTTATGCCCAAAAATATCGCTAACATTGTCATGAATATCACTTGTGTGTTGCTCAACCTATCCAGAGCCTTATATATATTTGAGTGCATAAACCTTAGTGCACAAGATTTATTTTGAGTGAGTTATTGCAGGCCATGATTTCTCCGGCCCGAGACTAAGAAATTTGGTCATTCTGTTTTTGCGTATCTATCTTTTTGATAGCCTTTTATCCGTGGATTGTGTATCCCCACATCGGAGATCTCACAAACCTCGCCCGATATCCACCCTTAAAACCAAATATCATCTTTTGTAATTACCTTGACCACAACCTATCGTTGAGGATAGATCGTCAATTCAAGGAAGATCGCAAGACGGTGCCAACATTGAAGAATTCAAGTATCTCTCCAAGGAAAAATACTTCGGTACCTACCTTATTTATCACCTCTTTGCCCGAGGACAAGCAAACATCTAAGCATGGGGGAGGAGGTAGGTACGATGCAATTTTAGAGTTCAAAAGGGGAGCAAATAAAAAATTTTGATGAGAAAGAAAAAAAGAAAGAAAGAAAGAAAGAAAGAAAGAAAGAAAGAAAAATATATGAGAAAAAGAGAAAAAATATGAGTATGTGTAAAAATAAAAATAAAGTGAACTTTCCGGTTCTCTAAAGTGCATTAGGAATTTCAAGGCTTCAAGATTAAAAGATCCATACTCATTTTCCAACCATGTGCAATCCGATAAACATCCTTTGTGTCTCGGGATCACTCTTTGCCATTTGCACATGTCCACCCATCTCAAGTGTGTGTATTTTTCTCTTTCCCCTCTTTGATAAAACATTTTTTTCCAATGATCGTTTTGATGAGTCTCGGTAAGACCTTGAGAAGCTTGTCTTATTTGGACAACATCTCATTTATAATATCTTGGTAGCACTAAACTTTCCCAAAAATCTCCATATAAAGCCTACCACACATATATGTTATGAGAGGGAAAGGAGTAGAATATATAGGCTTGAGAGACAATATGAGATGAGAGTTCACGAGCAACATGCAAGATGATTTAAATTTGTGAACTTGGTTTAGCTCTTTTTCAACTAGTTCTTTATTTTCAAAATTTTTGAGATCTATTTAAATTTTGGGAGCATGTTAATACTTGTGGGATAGGCTTAATTAAGAATCTACCCTCCATAGAGATGGAGGCTAGTACATTATGGAACTTTAACGAATTAAAATTTTGAGAGCATTATGTTTTCTCATGTATGATCAAGTGCGGGGTTTAAACATTGTTAGGAAACGATGATATCCATCGAAGGCTTACTCGAGGACGAGTAAGGTTTAAGCATGGGGGAGATGTTGATGGTGAAAATCCGTCAACCTAGCCATGAGTTTACCTTCGGTGTTGGCATAAGTTTTATACCTTATCCATTGGTACTAACCCCCATGGTATAACAAGTTCACTTGTGCATGTCGAATTTGGAGTTTAGTGTTTATGCGGGGTTTTACATTGAAAGCAAGACTTCCGGGATAAGTTCATCAAGCACCTTGTAACAAGACCTTGAAGCCCCGTACAAGTCATGCAATGAAGCAAACTTGACTCCAAGAAGCCCGGGGACCTAACCCGAGAAGATGACAAACTCCGAGGACCTCACTAGAAAAGTGCCGAATCTTGCGGGACAAGGAGCTACGTCTAACTCGAGAGAAACCGACGACAAGGGCCTAAATGCGAAGGGGGAAGGATCTAGAAGACTTGGGAAGCGACGCCACGCGAAGGAGGCCGAGAACTCGGGCCTAGATGGGCCCGGGCCGGTCGGCCCAGCCGGCCAGCCCAGCCCCGAGCCCGGGGCCCATTTGCCCCCTCCTTTGACCTAGCCGTGGAATGGCACCAAGCACCAAAGATGTCGCTTCCACAATTTTGCTTTCGGGCCCCTTGAACATACATCATAGCTTGTTTTAACGAAGGTGGTATTCTCGCAGTGTGGAAAGTGAAAATTTTGTTAACAAACTTTATTTTAGATCTCTCTTTTCGTACTACATCCATTGTATTTTATTCCTTTGACCAATAGTGAAATATTTCAAGATTTCATCTCTCGATATATATTCCTGTCTATATAATTTATTTGGTGATGCTAATCGCATGTACTCCTATGATCGTTGTATGAACAACTAAATAGAATGTATATAGTATTTAAAAGAACATGTTGTCGTTGCTCCATTATTTAAAACAGAATGTGTATGGAGTACGATTACCCGGAAACCACCTTCAAGCTGGTCCGTAAAGCGTATTGGTGTCTTGCAGCAAACTAAATAGATCCAGCAGAGATGATGGTCATTAAATAATCAAATTAACAGCTAAAATTGTAAAGATTGATCTATGTTTTTTCTCACCCATGTGTGACTATCTATGGACAAGTGCAGAGTTGCAGTTGGCACCGAGCTCCACCCCTCTCTATTTGCACAAGAGCATTAAATCAACAAGTGCAAAGCGCAAGATGACTCTCCAGGTATGAATAAATTATTTGTGACAAACAAGGTTATTGGAAACCTACCTCAATCCTCTCCCCAAGCATGGCATCAAAGCAAAGGGCTCATCCCCGAGAGATAAGGAATCACCTGTTCATATGTCACCGATAGCGTCTAGCACCCGAAGGAGCAGAACAAAATTCGTAAATCATGCCAAGACAAAGTAGGGTTGGAGTTCATAAGTGGAAGCACAAATATGCTACGGGGAGGGAGCTCACTAATCCGCTTCTCACAGCTGGAATAGAGAATTGCTAGAGGAACGAGCTTAGAAGCAAGAAGTGAGAAGTAGCATCACAAAGAAGCATCGAAAGAAGTGAGACGGCAGATCCTATAGCGGGTACCTTCCTTGTCCTCTCCACTGGCCGCTACTTGAGGCTTCAAGCTTTTGCCCCGCTAGCCCATGCTCCGGCCGGTCCCCCACCCTACAATAAGCACCAACCTATTGCTTTAATTTGCATCCGCAACGACAGCGGCCGGTAGGGAGCATCGTTGCGGCACATGAGCAGGAAGGTAGTAGCCGCGTGGGGAGGCGGTACTAACTCGGATGAGGAAGCCTCTTTCGAGACGCCGCTTACCGCGCAACATGGCCACCGTTCGGATCCGTTGCCGCCATGACCGGTTCCGCGGCCATCGAGGCCTTGCTCTCGTCGTGGTCGGTGGGATGGCGTAGCGAGCGGCGGCCCGGCCGCACAACATGGCCGCCGAGTCGGATCCGTGGCTGCCATGATCGGTGCTCCCCCCATGCAACCCCGTAGTCGAGCCGAGCTCGCACGAGGCATGGTCGACGAGGCCGTCGTAGTGCTGCTCTTCCACGAGGAGGAGAGAGGGCGAGACGCGAAGATAGAGGGGAGCGGCGGCGAGCGAGATAGGGCGGCGAGGGGAGGGGATCGAATGGCTAGGGTTGGGGCAGGGGTGCATGGGTGGGGGTAAGGCCGGGGATGGGGTGGTGGGAGGGGGTTTTCGAAAAACATCCTATCGGGACTATTGGATTTCTCCTCTCGCTCATGCAAATAATTTTACTATAAGGTTCGAAGTTGCCGCACCGTTTCGTGATTTGTAGAAAACGGGGAGGTTTTTTTGCAAAAGCACCGTGAAACACGCGCCGCACGCCACGTAGGCCCGAAACGCGGAGGCGCAAGCAAAGGGGTTGAGGTTTTAAGAAAAGAGATTCTTTTCTTTCTCGCTTTTGACAAGGTGGTTGCAGCAACGAGAAGGTTCGTTCCCGTCTCGTTTCCTCCGCATAGAGCTCCGCCTAATGCCCGGCTCTTTAAGACCCTCCCTTGCATTTTTATGATATTTTCCTTTGGACTTCGTTGTAGCAATGTTTCACAAGTAACTTCACACACATTCTTTTTGACGTGCATGTTGTCAATCGAATGACGCACATCCAACATTGGCCAATACTCTAGTTCCCATAGAATTGATTTCTTGTTCCACATTCCTTCTTCTTATTCACCGTCTCGTTTCTTTCTTTTGCCAAGGGTTTTTTTAGTCGGTTTGGGTAACTCATTGATAGTTTTGATGTCCTTGACTTTCAAGTGGACCAGATCTCCGATCACATGCAACAACGCCTCTCGATTCTCCTTTTCCCCATTAAACCGACAATCCATGGCCCGATATGAATGTTTCTTGCCGAGGAAATGATGGTGCCCCATAAATACATATTTCTTTGAATGTCTTAGCCATATTGCGCAAGTATCTTCCAAGCAAGTGTGGGCAAGCTTCACCTTTCCTTTTACTGCGGCCGAGAGGTTGTGCTGAGTCGGGTTGTCGTTGATGGTGGTAAACAACATGCCATGCATTGTGAACTCCTCATGCTTGTACTCATCCCAAACTTCGGCACACCAGGCTTCCACAATATCTTCAAGTCATCAACTAGTGACCTCAAGTAGACATCAATACGGTCGCCGAGTTGCTTTGGCCCGAGACCAATATTTTCAGCATCATATATTTCGTTTCTTGCATAGCCAGGGTGGAAGGTTGTACAACGATAGCACGACAGGCCAGGTGCTATGTGTTGATCTCTCGGTTATTGAATGGGTTCACACCATATGTGCTCATAGAAAACCGTATGCTCCTTGCGTCGTCAAACCATGGAAAGTGGGTATTAATGTTACCCCATTGCGCTGCATCTGCGGGGTGCCTAAACTTGGCATCTTTCATATAATTAAGCTCCTTTCGGCCTTCTACGTGCCAATGCAAGAGTTGGGCCTCCTTTTGTGTTGCAAACCATCTTCTCAGTCGAGGAATGATGCAAAAATACCATGCCACCCTCACAGGAGCCCCTCTCTTAGCCTTCTTCTTGCCTCTGATCTCACCGGGCTCATTCTCGTCATCAAGCATTATTATCATCTCCACCATACTTTTTCCTCTTGTACCGATCATAGCCACACTTGGGGCACTTGTCAAGGTCCGCATAATCTCCACGGAACAATACACAACCGTTCTTGCATGCATGGATTTTTTCAACCTCTATTCCGGAGGACGGATTATCTTCTTCGCCTCATAGACGTACTCGCTATTTGGTTTCTTTTATGTCTCTAAGCACATCCAATAGATGTTTGAAACTTTTGTTGCTCCAATCATGATCCGCCTTAAGTCGCAGAAGTTTTAGATCACCGTAAAGGTGAGAGTACTTCGGCAATCCGGATAGAGGGGTTTCTTTGAATCTTCAATGAACCTGCTTCACCTCGCTAATTCGAAGGTGTGTACACTCGTTGAAACTCAATATCCCGCAATATTTGATCAACATTGTCCACACGTTGCAACACCTCACCATCATCGAAGCCCCTAACTTCTTGATCGGTGATATCCTCGAGCCTCAACACATTTGGTGGGAATGTTGGTTCATTTTCCTCAAAAAGTCCACTGTCATCAAGGTCTTCATCATGGTTCGCATGGTGTCGCACTTCACCTTCATTTAGGCAGCCTCGCTTCGAGTTCATTAAGGCCTTCCTCACCATGTTTATTCCAACACGTGTAATGTTTTGTGAAACCACATGTGACTAAATGATGAAAAATGATTTCCCGTTGTGCAAATTTTTGTTGGTTAAGACAATCAATACGGGGGCAAAGCATTGCCCGAACACCACGGTTTCTCATATCCGCCTCTCGCTTGATTTAGAAAACCATTGACCCCGCTTAAGAAATTCTACCAATCTTCTTGGGGCTATCCGTACATCCAAGCCCGAGCACAGACAAAGCATCGGCATTCCATACACCAAATGAGCATAATTCATCACACAAAAAGACAACAAGAATTTCAATAAAATGGGCCAATTAATTTCCACCTTGACGAGGACTTTCTACACGAGCCGAGCACGGCCGACGAGGAGGATTGGAGGCGTGGAGGACGGCGCGGTCTACGTCCGCTCTAGCCCCTTTCGCCATCTCGCAATCCTCGGAGCGCACGCACCGGCGGCGGCGAACGGGACGGTCGGCGGGGGACATCCGAGCACACGGATCGAGCGAGTGACCTTCGAGGAGAGAGAGAGCGAGTGTTGTTGTCGGAACGGGGAGTGGCCTAGCTTCGCGGAGAGAGAGCGAGTGGTGTCAAAAGGATAAGACACGGTCACACGGACGAGATAACAACATGCGTCTCCGATGTGAGAAAAAAAGGCGACCCCGGGTGCCAATCAAAGGAGACGCATCCTACAATACGAACTTATTAGTAACAAACTTTATAGCCTCGTTACCAATATGGCGGCGATCGTAACGGACTTAAGCGCCCGTTGCATCGATAGGGCTTTGGTAACGGACTTTACAAGCCCGTTACCAATAGGTTTGACATTTGTAACGGGTTCTTTTAATATCCGTTACAAAGAATTTATGTAACGGGCGTTTAAGAAGCCCATTACCGAAGTCCACATTGGTAACGAGTGTTGTGGAGGCCAACCCGGGGGTCGTCCCGGCGCGCCTATAGGTAACGGGCGCCAAACAACAACCGTTACGGATATGGGTGGATGCAACGGGCGTTAAGGGCCCGTTACAAATGTTGTGTGACCTATTTGAGGTTTTCATGTAGTGTCAACAACGTGGATGTAAGCCAACCTATGTGGTGATTTGAAAACGGGATAAATTGTTGTCCCTTGTGTTTTACATTTCATATGTTGTTGGTTTCTTGTTCTAGGTTGTTTTCTCACTAAATCTATTAGGGTTTGCTAGGTTTCTTGCTATCTCTTTAACCCTAAGGTTGCTAGTGTGGTTAGGCTCTATCTCTAAGTATTTGTAACCAATTTACTACTCTCTTTGTGCTCGTAACCTTTTGATCCACAACAAATCTACGGAAGCACTTTTCCCGAAAGCTCGAGTAAAATACACCTAAGTGCATTTTCCTAGAGGTTCCGGGTCCGGGGCAATTATGGCGGAAATTGGTTGAATTTGTTTTGCGAGCCTATTCACCCCTCTCTAGGCCAATTGAATTGATCCTTTCAATTGGTATCGTAGTCGGATATCCTTGCTAACACTTAACCGTGTGAGTATATGGCAAGTGGTGATGACAAGCAAAATGAAGAGGAGTTTGAACACATACCAAGTGAGGTTGATGGTGATGCCTCGGAGGTTGGCAACACATCAGCCCGAAAGAAGCTTGACAAGCTCAAGAAGGTAGTCAAGGAAAGCTCCAAGGAAAACAACAAGAAAATAAAGAAAGAGGACAAGAAGAAAGAGAAAGAAGATGAAATGAAGAAAGAGAACAACAAGCAACAAAAGAAGAAGAGAAGAAAGAGAATGCCTTCACCATCTCCATCACCATCTTCATCATCCTCATCATCATATTCATCTAGTGAAAATGGAGATGGGGAGGGTGAGTACTACGGTACAAGAATTTTCAAGAGAACACTCAAGCCTAAGCCCAAGTCCAAGTCCAAAAATGATTACAAAAGCGTATCCTTTAACTATGATTTAAGGATGATGTCAATATATGATATGACCATGCCAGCACCGACAGCCTCTCCAACCACATTTCCAATTTCTACCGGACCTATCACTCGTAGCCGAACTAAAAAGATCCAACAAGAGGTGCACGTGCTACTTTATGAGTGTCAACTCAATTCCAATGATAACTTTATGCTACCTAAGTCTTGTATGTTGATACTACTTAGGTACGTTGAAGAGAATCATCAAGATGAAGGTCACGAAGCTAGAATCGGCAAAGTTCTTATCATTCGGCACTTTCCAAAGAATCGGCAAGTCATTCGGCAAGCCATTCGGCAAAGTCCCGAGTCTGAAGTTCGGGCATTAAAATGTACCAATCTACAAAATTTAACATAACATGCTATACACCGCTGGAAAGCTTATTGAGTTAGCTTTCCAACGCATCCGATCCCATGTCATTTGAAGACTCCTAGAAGATGTTATGATCGAAACATTGAAGACTGCTCGGCGAGTCAAACGATCACGCGGAAACAACTCGGGAAGGTTATCTCGGGAAATCCTTTCACATTGGCGACGTATTCGGTTTGTTTTCGTGTTTCCACCCACCTAGGAGGGTTGTTCCTAGTATAAATACCCCCCCATATGTATGCTAAAAACAACTTTTGATGATTTGAGATTAATCCGGTGATATTGCACCGAGCCGCCCGAGTGCTTACTCATCACTTGTTCTTCCTCGTTCTACTTGGACTTGTGAAGAGATCTCTCCGAGGTCCACTAGTTTGTGCTTTGTGAGTTCCAAGATGTACCTGCCTCGCCTTGTGTGGATTAGCTTCGATTGTGGTTCGCGGTCGTTTGGAGATCGAGTCGAAGTCCTCGTGATTTCTATGTCCCTCTCCCCGTCGTTTGGGTCGCATCCAACATTGGCTAGGTATAAAGCTAGTTATCCACCGATCTTCAACAAGTTATCTTCTAATTCCAGTAAGTTATCAACCTATTTCCGCTACCCCATCGTTGTTCTTCAAGTTCAAGACCTACCGCCGTGAAGATCGGGCCATCCTCGTTCTAACGCCGGGTTAGAACCTATCATCCGTTATCGGATCTTTCATTGACACGGTAGGTCTCATCACCATCCATATATTTATCCTTATTTTATTTGCTACAATTTGTTCATATCCTATAGTCCAAAGCCAAAAAAATACCTATAGCCCTTTTTCGGTACTGCTACCTTGTGTTCTTGTGTTCTTCAAGTTGCTAGTCTCCACCGTTTATTATAAATCTTTTGTTATCAGCACCCTTGTTAGTATTATAAAAAAGGTCAAAAAAAGAGAGAGAAAAGATTCAAAAAAAGTTATAGAAGAGCAACGAAACAAAAACTGAAGGAAGAAGTGTGTTGCTGAAATTTTCAGTTGCATCTTGAAGTTGGTGGTGATCTTGTTTGCTGCAACTTTATATCTTTGAACACATCAATTTACTTGGTTGACGAGTACCGCAGCCCCCTCCTTGTTTAGCCACCTATAGCTCCACTTCAAATCTGAAACCGGGGCTTTCAAATCGTAATCCTTACGACCTCACTACCACCTCTCGTGAAGCTGCCAACACCGGCACAATCACGATCCTTGAGGATAGACGAGAACTTGGGTAAGTAAGTGGTGAGTTTGAGTGTTTCCACAAATACTTCATAGTCCACATATTTCTTGCTGCCCCTAACATGGTAGGATCATATTCTAGTATTCATGGTGGGCACCACGGCGGGCACCATGAAGAGGATGAACGCCCGGTTTCGCGGGATGAGATGCGTTGCATGGCGGACTCACTTGTGGAGGCAATGGGAAGGATGTTCGATGCCCACCTTCCAATAGAAGGAGGACGTGGACCACGTCGTGATCAGGAAGACCATCATCGGGAGGAGTCCGGAGATGAGAATTCTGGTTTCAGCCATGGATTTGATCGGTTCGGTGATGACCGAGGAGGATATGGTGGTGGTCGTCGTGCTGATTTCGATAATCAGCGTGGTGGCCACCGTTCTGATTTCCATAATCAGTGTGGCGGACGTCGTGCACATGAGCGTCGTGTGAGATTTGAAGACGAAGAGTTCGAAGATCATGAGGAAGGGTCTGATGATGGAAATCCCTTTGGTCGTGGTGGGAGGTTTGGCCGGCGTCATCATCATCGACGTGCTGATTTTGAAGATAGGGGATTTCGCCGCGGCCTTCGTCATTATGATGACCCCGATAATATTGCTCGTGTCAAGTTAAGTATCCCCAAGTTTACCGTAAAGGAGAATGCCGATGAGTATCTTGAGTGGGCTGAACAATGTGATCAAATTTTTAGAGTGCTTAATCTTTCGGATCGGCGTCGTGTTAACCTTGCTTCGGTTGAGTTCTCCGGATACGCTCTCACTTGGTGGAATCAGGGTGCGGGGAGAATCAACTTCGGTTAGGTCTTGGATATATTCATACTTGGGAAGAAATGAAGCGAGTGATGAAGAGGCGTTTTGTTCCTTCGAGTTATGAGCGTGACCTCATGAATCGTTGCAAACATTGAGGCAAGGAAAAAGATCGGTTGATGAGTATTTCAAGGAGATGGAATTGCTGCTAGTTCGGACCGGAACTAGAGAGAGCATGGAGTCTAATTGGCAAGATTTCTTGGAGGTCTTAATGAGGAGATCGCTGGTTTTGTGGAGATGTTTCCATATCATATTTTGCAAGATCTTGTTGATCAAGCAATGTGCACCGAGAGGAAGATTCAGCGGGAGTCACGTGGAAGATCTTATGGCAGTCATTCTATTGTTGCCCCTTGGCGCAAATAGCAAGTACAATACTTCTTTTGGTGGGGGAAGATCTCAAGGTAGTACACCTAAATCTTTTCCATCAAATGGTACATCAAAGATGGCGGGTTCTAGTGCTTCATCGCCAGCAAATCAGCAACGACCTGCTGCCGGTTCAGCAGCATCAAGTGTTGTTTCGTGTGCCGCATCTTCCACTCGTAGTAGAGAAGTTGTTTGCCATAAGTGCCAAGGTCGTGGTCACATTGCCGCTCAATGTCCGAGCCGGAGGGCCATGTTGTTGAATGAAAAAGGTGAATGGGAATCAGAGAGTGATCCTGAGGATGATGGGCCGAGGTTTGATGAAGAACCTGAAGAGGAAGAAGAGAATGAGATTCAGCCTGGTGAAGGTGATCATAATTGCTTTATCTCCCTTCGTGTCCTTAGTGTCACTGCTGAAAAGGAGGAGAATGGGCAGCGACACAATCTTTTCCACACCAGAGGCATGATTAAAGATAAGCTTTGTCGCATCATTGTTGATAATGGCAACTCGCAATAATATTGCTAGCTAAGAATTGGTGGACAGATTGGGACTGAAATCTAGAAGACAAATAAGTCCGTACAAGATGCAATGGCTTAATGATTGTGGCGCGCTCGCGTGTGAGTCACATTGTGACAGTTCCTTTCTCTATTGGAAAGTATCATGATCGGGTGGATTATGATGTGGTGCCTATTCAAGCATGCCACCGCGCTCGGGAAGACCATGGTTATATGATCGTGATGTTCGTATTTTTGGAAGAACCAACAAGTTGTCTTTTGTGTACAAAGGAGAGCGAATTTCTTTGCTTCCTTTGACACTAGAGGAAATTATGAAGGATGATCTCAAGAAGAAACAACGAGAGAGCGAGAACCACTTGAGAGTGACCCACAAGAATAGTGAGGGAGAGTTTCCACAGCCACATAAAACCCCACAGCCGCAAAGAACCCAAAAACCGGGAAAAGAGGGGTTAGTCATGATGGCTAGGAAAGGGGATCTAAAAGAATTGAGCGAACCTAATGCCATGTTCTTTGTACTCCTGTACAAAGACACTCTTCTTTCTACTAATACCTTACCCTCTACTTTGCCTAGTATTGTCTTTGATGTGTTACAGGATTTTGAGGATGTGTTTCCTGACGAAGTACCACCAGGGCTGCCACCTATGAGAGGGATTGAGCATCAAATTGACTTAGTCCCTGGTGCATCACTTCCAAACCGAGCTGCGTACCGCACCAATCCAGAGGAGACAAAGGAGACTCAACGCGAAGTGGAAGAATTAATCAAGAAAGGGTATGTCCAAGAAAGTCTTTCACCTTGTGCTGTCCCTGTTTTGTTAGTACCTAAGAAAGATGGATCTTGGAGGATGTGTGTGGACTGCCGAGCTATTAATAACATCACAGTAAGATATAGGCACCCAATTCCTCGATTAGATGACATGCTTGATGAACTTAGTGGTGCTATTATATTCACTAAAATTGATTTAAGAAGTGGTTATCACCAAATTAGAATGAAAGAAGGAGATGAATGGAAAACTCGCTTTTAAGACAAATTTTGGGCTATATGAATGGTTAGTAATGCCTTTCGGTTTAACCAATGCTCCTAGTACTTTTATGAGATTAATGAATCATGTGCTTAGACCATTCATTGGCAAGTTTGTTGTGGTTTATTTTGATGACATATTAATTTACAACGGGACTCTTGATGAACATGTTCAAGCATATTCGGTGCGTGCTTGCTGTCCTACGTGAGCAAAAATTGTATGCTAACCTTGAGAAGTGCATCTTTTGCACCGACAAGGTAGTTTTGCTTGGTTTTGTTGTTTCGGGACACGGTGTGGAGGTCGATGATGAGAAGATCAAGGCTGTGCGTGAATGGACGCCTCCACGAACGTGAGTCAAGTGAGAAGCTTCCTCGGACTTGCCTGGTTTCTACCGGCACTTTGTGAAGGATTTCAGCACCATTGCTGCCCCAATCAATGAGTTGACCAAGAAAGAAGTGCCTTTCAAGTGGGGAGAAGCACAACAAAAGGCGTTTGAAGAATTAAAAATTAAGTTAACAACAGTCCCTGTCCTAGCACTCCCGCATTTCAGCAAGATGTTTGAAATTGAATGTGATGCAAGTGGAGTTGGAATTGGAGGCGTACCGATGCAAGAAAAAAAGCCAATTGCATTCTTCGGTGAAAAGCTAAGTGGTCCAACTTTGAGTTATTCAATTTATGATAAAGAATTGTATGCTCTTGTTCGAAGTTTGGAAACTTGGCAACATTATCTTTTTCCTAAGGAATTTGTGATACATTCAGATCATGAATCACCGAAACATCTTAAAGGACAATTAAAACTGAATCGAAGGCATGCAAAATGGTGTGAATTTATTGAGTCATTTCCTTATGTGGTTAAGTACAAGAAAGGAAAAGAAAATGTGGTAGCCGATGCTTTATCTCGACGCCATGCTTTGATAACTCAACTTGATGCTAAAATTCTTGGCTTGGAAAGTATAGAAGAATTATATGCAAGTGATTTTTATTTTGCCGAACCTTATTCCAAGTGTTGCAATAACAAAGGATGGGAAAATATCACAAGCACGATGGATTTTTATTTCGAGCTAACAAACTATGCATTCCGCATTGCTCGTTCGAATTTTGCTTGTACGGGAAGCTCATGCGGGTGGTCTTATGGGACACTTTGGAGCTAAGAAGACGGAGCAATTGCTGGCCGATCATTTCTTTTGGCCAAAGATGAGAAGAGATGTTGAAATAAATGTTCTTCGCTGCGAATCATGCCACAAAGCTAAGTCTCGATTAAACCCTCATGGACTTTACACTCCTCTCCCTATTCCCAACGCTCCTTGGGAAGACATTTCAATGGATTTTGTTTTGGGGTTACCACGAACCAAAAGGGGAAGGGATTCAATTTTTGTTGTGGTTGATCGTTTTAGTAAAATGGCACATTTTATCCCATGCCATAAAACTGATGATGCCTCACATATAGCTGAATTATTTTTCAAAGAAGTTGTGCGTTTGCATGGAGTGCCTCGCACTATTGTTTCTGATCGTGACACAAAATTTTTGAGTTATTTTTGGAAAACTTTGTGGGGAAAACTTGGAACACGTTTTCTATTCTCTACGACATGTCATCCACAAACGGATGGGCAAACTGAAGTTGTAAATCGAACACTTCCAATGTTGTTGCGAGCTGTTCTAAAGAAGAATTTAAAACTGCGGGAAGAAAGCTTGCCACATGTTGAGTTTGCATACAATAGGGCAAGTACATTCCACTACTAAGTTTTCTCCATTTGAAATTGTATATGGTTTCAACCCCACTTGCTCCCATAGATCTTTTGCTCTTACCGTGCAGGAGCATGTGAACTTTGACGCAAGCAAGCGAGCTGAATTTGTCAAGAAGCTTCATGATCAAGCTAGAACTAACATTGAAAAGATGACTGAGATTTACGAGAATCGAGCCAACAAGGGTAGAAAGAAAGTGTTGTTCAAACAAGGAGACTTGGTTTGGGTGCATCTTCGCAAAGATAGATTTCCCGACCAGCGCAAGAGCAAGCTGCAACCCCGGGCGGATGGTCCATTTAAAGTGCTTCGCAAGATCAATGACAATGCCTATGAAATTGATCTGCCAAGTACTTATGATGTGAGTAAAAGTTTCAATGTGGCTGACCTCTCTCCGTTCTTTGACTTGGAAGAGTCGAGGACCACTTCTTTTCAAGGGGGGAGGATGATATGACCATGCCAGCACCGACAGCCTCTCCAACCACATTTCCAATTTCTACCGGACCTATCACTCGTAGTCGAGCTAAAAAGATCCAACAAGAGGTGCACGCGCTACTTTATGAGTTTCAACTCAATTCCAATGATAACTTTATGCTACCTAAGTCTTGTATGTTGATAATACTTAGGTACGTTGAAGAGAATCATCAAGACGAAGGTCACGAAGCTAGAATCGGCAAAGTTCTCGTCAATCGGCAAGGTCATTCGGCAAGTCGGCAATTTCCAACAATCAGCAAGTCATTCGGCAAAGTCTTGAGTCTGAAGTTCGGGCAATAAACTGTACCAATATACGAAGTTTCACATAGCATGCTATACACCGTTGGAAAGCTTATCGAGTTAACTTTCCAACGCATCCAGTCCCACATCATTTGAAGATTCCTAGAAGAAGTTATGATCGAAACATTGAAGACTGCTCAGCAGTCAAACAGTCACGCGAAAACAACTCGAAGGTCATCTCGGGAAATTTTTTCACATTGGCGACGTATTCAGTTTGTTTTCGTGTTTCCACCCACCTAGGAGGGTTGTTTCTAGTATAAATACCCCCGATATGTAAGCTAAAAACAACTTTTGATTATTTGAGATTAATCCGGTGATATTGCAGGTGAGCCGCATGAGTGCTTACTCATCCCTTGTTCTTTCTCGTTCTACTTAGACTTGTGAAGAAATCTATCCGAGGTTCACTAGTTCGTGCTTTGTGAGTTCCAAGTACGGCTGCCTCGCCTTGTGTGGATTAGCTCCGGTTGTGGTTCTCGTGGTCGTTTGGAGATCGATTCGAAGTCCTCGTGGTTTCGGTGTCTCTCTCGCCGTCGTTTGGGTCGCATCCAACCTTGGCTAGGTATAAAGCTAGTTATCCGCCGATCTTCAGCAAGTTATCTTTTAGTTCCGAGTAAGTTATCAACCTATTTCCGCTACCCCATCATCGTTCTTCAAGTTCAAGACCTACTGCCGTGAAGATCCGGCCATCCTCGTTCTAACGCCGGGTTAGAACCTATCAATATACTCGTTGGCAAGTTGCCCCAATTTGATGGGACCAACTTTGCTAAATGGAAGTACATGATGAAAGCTTATCTAACCGATTTGAGTTTGGAGTTTTGGAACATTGTGTGTGTAGGTTTTGATGATCCCGAAGACTTTGGAAACCTCACCCCACGTGATCGCCACAACATCAAAAGGAATGCTTAAGCTACAAGCATACTCCTTAGTGCCTTGAGTGCTCAAGAGTACAATCAAGTCAATGGACCGAGAGATTTCCAAAGAGATTTGGGACACCCTCCTCATCGCCCATGAAGCCGTTGACAAGGTTAAGAAGACCAAGATCAACATATTGATGGCCGAACTTAATAGGTTCACTATCTTTGATGGAGAAGGGCCACAAGAGATGTTTGATAGATTGATGGTCATAGTTGGGAAGATAAGAGTTTTAGATGGTGATGAGTTGGATGACCACTATGTTGTGAAGGTGATGTTGGAGGCTTTTGTTCCAAGAAATCCTACTCTAGTCACCTTGATTAGAGAGAAGAAGAGATTTGAGAAGTTTTCTCCAAATGATGTTCTTGGGAGAATTCTTACTCATGAGCTTATGGACAAGGAAATCCAACATAGAAAGAACATTGGTGAGCTAAAAGCTAAGTTGAACAACTTGAAGGTCAAAGATGTTGCTCTCCATGTTAACAAGTAAAGCAAGTGTACTACTTCATCCAAGCACTCTACTTCATCCAAGCCCTCCAAGTCAAAATCAAAGAAAGTGGAAGTAAAGAGCTCTACAAGTGACTCATGTGAAGATGAAGATGAAAGCCCTCACATTGAGATTGGGGATATGGCCTTGTTCATGAAGACATATAAAAAGGGCGTGAAAAAGCAAGGTTACAAATTTTTAATAGAAGGTTCCCCAACAAGAAAAAGAGAACTTTCTACAATTGTGGAAGCACCAAACACTTCATTGCTGATTGCCCCAATGAGAAGAGGGAGAACAAGAATGAAAAGGCAATGGAAGCTACAAGAAAGATCAAAAAGCACATCACAAGAGAAGAAACTATGGTGGAGAAGCTCATATTGTTCATGAAAGGAATTCCGGAGAAGAGAGCTCTAGTGAATGAGAAGGGACGAAAGTTGCAACCGTGGCTATCAAGAAGCTTCCATCTACCTCAAGGTTGTTTGACAACTTGACCGATGATGAGGAGAGATCATCCATTCATTGCTTCATGGCCAAGGGTGAGAAGGTAAAAACAAACTCAAAACCCTCTCCTCCACCTAGTGAAGAGTCGGAAATGGACTCTAGTGCCGAATCTAGTGATGAAGAAATTAACCAACTTGTTAGCAACATGGATAAGCAACCTAGAGACTTTATGGCTAAGTTAGTAGTGGAACTAGAGAAAACCCAAGACATTCTTACATCCGAAATAAGTGAGCTTGAGGCCTTGCTTTTGGAAGTTAGCCAAACGAGAGGGCATCATAGCTACTCTTAAGGAAGACCTTGCTTGCCTCTCAAGCTCAATGCAATTCTCTCAAGTTCGGGAGAAATATGGTCTCCTTTGGAGTAGCACCTCACATGCATCCTTCGAAGGTAAAGGGTGACTCTAGTGCTTCTACTAGAAAGGGCTGTGATAAATGCTACAATATTGATCTTGAATCTTATGCTACTAACCTTGCTAACATGGAAGTTATGGAGAAGGAAATTGCTAGGATAAACTCAAAATAGCTAGAGGATTCATGAGTGAAGGGAACAAGAAAGGGAAGGCTCCCAAGAGAAGATATTAGACACGAGTGAGAACCTGGTTTTGGCTATGTTGAAGGTGGAAAGACCAATGAGAGAAAAACTATCAAAGAAAAAGAATGCCCGAGTTCGGAGGTTCCGAGAGTCCGGAAGCCCGGTGCCTAGGGTCGGATGAAAAGAGTGAGGTATAAGGAAAAGTAAAAACATTCATAAGAAGAGCACAAAGGGAGTTCGAGCTACCTATCAAGAAAGTAAGAAGTGACAATGACTCGGAATTCTCGAAACACCAATGTTGAAGAGTTTCTTGATGAAGAGGGCATCAAACATGAATTTTCAGCTCCATATACCCCTCAACAAAATGGGGTGGTTAAGAAGAAGAACCGAACTCTTATTGAGATGGCAAGAACCATGTTGGACGAGTACAAGACTCAAGCCATCTTTTGGGACGAATCTATCAACACAGCTTGTCATGCCATCAACTCGCCTCTATCTTCATAAGTTTCACAAGAAGACCTTCTATGAGCTTATAACCCGTAAAAAACATAAGGTGTCTTACTTTAGAGTGTTTGGGTGTAAATGTTTTAGTATGAACAAGAGGCCCCAAACGTCTAAGTTTGCACCAAAGGTTAACGAAGGATTTCTTCTTGGTTATGGTCCTAATGAGCATGCTTACCGAGTCTTCAATCTAACCACCGGAAGGATTGAAGTCACGATAGATTTGACCTTTGATGAATATAATGGCTCTCAAGTGGAGAAAGTTGACTTAAATGTTATAGGTAATGAGAAGCCATCTTGTGAAGCAATCAAGCAATTGGCCGTAGGTGATGTTAGACCAGTTGAAGCACAATGTTGATGGTGAATTTCCGTCAACCTAGCCATGAGTTTACCTTTAATGTTGGCATTGATTTATTATTCTAACCACCGGAACTAACACCCCATATATAACAAGTTCACTCTTCCATGTTGATTTTGGAGTTTATTGTTTACGCAGGAAATCTACGCTAAAGAAGAATTTCGGGATAAGTTCATCAAGCACCTTGGAAGAAGATCATGAAGCCCGACAAGAGTCGAGACACGTGATGAACATGACTCCAAATGACCTGAGGACCAAAGCATCAACATGCAAATCTTCAGGGACTCAACTATAAAATAGCGAAGCTTGGATAGCATGGATTCAAGTCTTAACCGCGAAGGAAACGATGTCAAAGGCCCAGATGCAAGTGCACACAAATAAGGAATCATGCGAGAAGCAACCGGGGAGGAAACCTCGGGCCGAAACGGGCTCGGGGCCGGCCGGCCGGGCCAACCGTCCTAGTCCATTTTGGGCCCGGTTCGACTCCCTCTTTGACCTAGCTACCTCTCGGGATACTTATAGCCCCCTCGGCCGAGAGCCACGAGGAAATACATTCGTCAACCGCCGCCAAGGAGCAGATAAGAGAGGGACACCGTTCCGAGAGGAGAGGGTCGAGATGGTTGACTAGGGTTCCCCTAGCCGACGTGGGAACCTTACATGCCAAACCACGTCGGAGTTCCCGAGCTAGGATCAAGATCAAGGTAGGATCCCGGTGGTGATCTTGTCCATGTATTATACTCTAGTGTTGAATTTGCAAGATTGAATCCAATTTCTAGCGATCGTGTGCTTTCTCTACGACTTTGTCTTCGCTTGGGTTTGCTTCTTCCCCAATCTAGTCATAGCTAGATTGCTTAGGGTGCTCTTGTAGTCATGGTGGCTAGAGGTGCATACCCGATCTACCAAGCGTTTTCAACTTGTTCTTCTTGGACTCGCCCTAGGCTAACCCACACGAATAGGGGTGTGTTGTGACAGGACAGTGGCTCCAAAAGGCGGGCGTCTTCGGAGTTGGAACAGAAGCCATGATTTAAAGAGGATAGTTATGAGATTCATTTGCTTTATTCTTCTTTGCTTTGGAACTTCAACAAAAGACCCAATCCAATCTCTAGATTGGTTTTATCTTTGTTTCTCTTGCTACCTCCGTGTGCGGTAGGTGTTAACACCAAAAGAATTAAAAATTAAGTTAACAGGTCCATTTGTCCTAGCACTCCCGGATTTCAGCAAGATGTTTGAAATTGAATGTGATGCAAGTGGAGTTGGAATTGGAGGCGTCTTTTGATGCAAGAAAAAGCCAATTGCATTCTTGAGTGAAAAGCTAAGTGGTCCAACTTTGAGTTATTCAATTTATGATAAAAAATTGTATGCTCTTGTTCGGAAGCGGAGAGGCACGTGTCGGGATCCCGCAAGACTTGCGTCGAGGCAGCTAAACGAGGTTGCGGTCACCCGGAGCATCAAATGCGATGAAGATATTACGAAGATTTCCAAATCCGCTAGGGCATGTATCCCTTGTTATTAGTGAAGGGTAGTTTAATCTTTTAGGTGCCTCCATATATACTCATTGAATGGGTGGATGGCAACCAACTCTTGGAACCCTAGCTCATTTGTTTTTCCATTTTAGATTCTGCATTTTTCCTTAGGATTTTAGAGGACTAGCTTGAGAGCTTCATGTGAGATCTAGACAGAGGATGGATGTTTGGGTGGCAAGCTAAGACGCAAATACGAACCCTTCATGGCATGTATAGATGGTTCGGCGTTGTTCATCATGGTGGTTTCCGTCTCTTTTGTGGTGATTTTCGAAGCTCTTTGTTGGCGGTGCTTTGGAGCCCGATTTCTTAGGGTTTTTGGTGGGTGTCACATATGAGGTTCTTGTGCCTCTTTGTTTTGGTGACTTTGCCCCCAAATCTCCTTTGAATCGGACTCGAATTTTGATGGTTTTTCGAGTTGGGCGAGTTCTTGACCTAGAGAAGCGATTTCTTCGAATCCTCTTGATTGTGAGCGTTTCGGGTCGATTCCTTTGAGGTATAGGTTGCCCGGGGAGGTAGCCCGGCTATTCCCGAGGTTTTGCTACAATCCGTGGAGTGATTGAGGAGATCGGGTACGAGGAAGTTGAGGTTTGAACCGCGGGTTCGTTTTACGGAAGGGGCGGTCTAACCGCATACAGAAGCAGAGTCTAACCATGGCAGGGGGTGTTTCCGAATTCGAAGTTTTGTTTCGCCGGATTTTCCTGGGGTGAGTTTGTTCGCCTTGATCGGGAAGAGTTTGCAGGTGAAATTTGGGCTCGTTCTCGTCTTCATTTTGCTAGGTGTTCTTGTTGGTGTTCGTTCTTTGGTACACGAGGTTAGACCGCACCCACAGTAGCCCGGTCTAACTAGCCCCTAGGCCTACAGGTGGAGTTTTGGTTTTCGCCAAGATTTTTCTAGTAGCTAAATTGGCCTTGACTAGAGATCTTTTTGGTGAAAGCGCGGGCGAAAGTTTTGGTGCTCGGAAGAGGCGTTCGGAGGATTTCTTGTTACTAGGTGGAGGCGGTCTAACCGCCCCTATACCGGTCTAACCGCCCCCTGGAGTTGTGAGGCTTTCGAGGTTGTTTCCACATTGTCGGCTAGCTGGCGTGTGTGTGAGTGGTTGCTGGTAGAGTTTGTTCCTAGGACCGGTAGCACTCCGGTGGCTACGTGGTTTTGGCAAGCCGGAGAGGTAGAAGTGCGGAGCGTGTGATTTCGGGGGTTCGGCAAGGCTAGTTCGTCTTGTCGGAGTTTCAATCTCCCTCGAGAAGAATTTTAATCGGCTCCCATTCACTCCCCCCTCTGCGGTCGCCCTAATCGGTCCTTCAACTCGGGTCTTTGTTGACTCTAACCAGTCTAAGATCCAAGGATGGCGTACCCGGGAACGGGGGTTCAGGGTCCTGCACACTTCGATGGCAAGAACCCCCGGATGTGGGTAAGCGGATGGGTGCGTTCCTCCGCGGGAAGGGTCAGATCCTTTGGGATGTCACGGTGGACACAGGCTATGTCCAGCCGATGGACTTCTCGCGCTCCGGGGATCGAGGGACAGGTTCGACGCCAACAATAAGGCGGTCGACTACTTGTTTCGTGCTTTGTGTCGGCCACAGAGTCGCGATCGGGTGCACACCGAGCATTTGGCTTGTAGGATTTGGGCGGTGTTGAAGGAGGCTCATGTTGGGAACGCCCAGGTTCAGGCACGGATGTATGCAACCTCTAGGAGAGAGTACGAGGAACTTCACTCATCTCCCGGTGAGTCCATCGATGCCTTGTTTCGAGAGAGATTCACGAGGTGGTTGTGAGCAACCTTGAGGGCCAATGTGGACGTGCTCCCGTACGATGATCATGATAGAGCCGTCAAGCTCTTGAACTCTTTGGATCGTACGATTTGGGGCGAGAAAGTTCGAGGCCATTGTGGAGTCGAGAAGTATGACACTGCGACGGTGAACGAAATTGTTCTCGAAACGCTAAAGTCGGTTGAGGTGGATAGGGGCATGAGCGCTTAGCTCGAGGAGTCCGGGCTGGTTATAGTCTTGCACCCTCATTGGTGGTTCGAAGGGAAAGCTAGCAAAACATCCCTTTAGGATGTTCTCTTTTCCACAATGATGTCTATGCCGGATGAGGAGTTTGATGACCTTGGAGAGGGGGGGTGGGGAATTTGGCGGTGACGAGGAGGTTCGAGAGGTACACACGAGAGCTAGGGTGAACATGAGGAGGAACACCAGGACATGCTTCCGGTGGAGCAAGCCGGGACACTTCGTCGCCGGCGCCCCTTTGGGGAGAAAGGTCGCGTTTTGGGACGGCTACAAGCACAAGCCCAAGAACGATGGCAAGTACCGGGTCGAGCGCGACCACAAGAGCAAGCACAAGAACAAGTACAAGGATGAGCGACGATCGAGGAAGAAGGAGAGCCGAGGCAAGGCCCCGAGCGATGGTTGGAGCGACCGGCCGTCGATCTCCGATTCACGTACTCAACCTCGAGCTCGAGCGGGCGGTGAAGGCAGAAGGTGATCGTCGCAAGAACAAGAAGTCGTCCGAGAACACAAAGCGGGGGTGAGGGCCCCTTCGCGGGGGCCGGCTTCGCACGCCGCGCGTTGAGTTCCCGGCGGCAAGAAAAGAGCACACGGAGCGACTCGGACTGCGAGTCCCGGCCGACGAGGTGCGTGATGAGCTTCCCTTCTTGCGCCGGGAGAATGAGAGGCTTGGCTCTTTGCTTGATAACGTGATGACATGCTTAGAGAGGCCAAGAAAATGAGGAAAGAGCTTGAAGACTTCACTCGAGGATGCTAGGACTAGGGTGGGCCGAGCTAGAGACACGAGGTGCTTGATAACGAAGCTTGAGATTGATTCCCTTAAGGCTAGCCCCATTGTTTGAGATGAGGTTGATTGTCCTTTGATTGCCCCATATTTCTTCCTTGATCTTCCCTTGTTTTAGGAGAAGCGTGCCTCAAAGTGTGAGGAACTAGATGTGTTTAGGGTTGAAGTGGCAGAGCTTAAGTCTGGGCTTTCCTTTGCTAGGAGCTTGCACTTCTTGCCATGTTTTGCATGCTAAGATTGATGAGATGCATGCTTACACTAGTTCTCTTGAGGCTAAATTGAAGGAACCCATGCCTACATCATGCTCTACACAACGGCCTGCATGCTTTGAAAAATTTGGAACTTGCACATTATGTTGATCGTTTGCAGGATGAGAATGATGACTTGAGGAAGTTGATGGGTTGTTTGTCTGGTCATGAGCCTCGGTTGAGGATGATGATCAAGGCGCAGAAGTGGGGGATGGTGAGGGACTTGGGGCAAGCAAGGTTGGTGGGGAAGTGGAAAGTTTATCTGAAGCCACCAAAAACCCACCACAAAAATGATTTCCCTCCAAAACCCAACCATCTTAGGAACCCGTCTAGACACAATACTGACTCCACCCATATTTCCTACACCCAAAAATGATCTCCAGGAGGCCTATCAATTTTTCTTGAGCATTTTTAGGAAAGTGTTCTTTGGGAAAGTGAGTGAGAAGGCTAGTGAGGAGAAATCGGTGGAGGAGTTGAGTGGAGGGAAAACCAAGTGAGCGAGGCCCAATCCAAGCCTAAGCCTAAGCTTGTGAGGTTCCATTTGGCTATTGTGGGAAGGGGGTCCTGGGATGAGTTTTGCTTCAGAGAGAAACGGGAAGAGAGGATGGCAAAGGGGTGGGCGAACAAGGATAGGTACAACCCTCCCCATGGTGTGCCTGGGGCTGGAGTGCCTCTGCTTGCTCGGGAGCCAAGGCGCGAAGTGGAAAGCGTTCCGGCATGGGGAGACGTGAGTTCCGCCGGTAAAGAGGGCGAGAGGTACGGAGGAGGCGGTCGAGGTAGGGGCACGGCTGGCGGTCGGGCAGAGCCCGGCGCAGTGGGGGCGGTTAGACCGGCCACGGCTGAGCGGTTTAACCGCCCCCCCGAAATCCCAGGCGAGTGGTTTTCGAGGTGGTGGGTCGTGAGGTTTGGTGGACTGGAGGTGGAGTTATTCTTTGGTGGTTGGTGCGGAGAGACGACGTGTGGTCGAGTTGCAAGAGCATTCTCCCCCCACGAGTTCACTACGAGGATGGGAGGAGTCGTAGCTTTGAGAAGGAGAGGGGGGACGGTCCACGAGTTGTCTTCCGTGGTTTTGGTCCTTCTCCAGGCAGCGAGGGGTGGTTACCTCGGAGTGGCTAACGAGGTGGTGTTCGTGGTGGTAGTTATTGTAGGAAAGATGGTTTGATGTGTGCTAACCCCTTTCGAGCAAATGGCTCGGCAACGGTTTTACTCTTTTGGTACTAACCCCGATCTTTGAGTCGTTTGTTCGCTCACGTGCTAGTTTTTGAATTTTATGTGGGGGACTTGAAGAACATTTGGTTGATCGACTCACGGTTGCTCGAGGCATATGACCGGAGGGCGGGGGGGGGTGGTTCTCAAGTCTCGTCCGGAGGTGGTGACGAAGAGGTACATCACCTTTGGGGACAATGGGCGTGGGCGTGTGCTTTCGGAGAAGGTGAGATAAGAAGTGATGACAAGATCACTGCGAGGCGTGTTGCTCTTGTTCGGGAGTACAATTTGCTTCCATGTTCGATTGTTGGATGAGGGCTTTGAGGTGTTGTTTCGGCCAATTGGTTCTCGGGGTTTGGACTCTCGAGGGGGACCTTGTACGTATGGCGTCGTTCCGAGGGTCGAGGGTGTTTCGTGCTGATTTTTCTCGGTCTTCGGGTGTGGAGCGTTGTTTCTTGGCTGGTTCTTCAAATGAGTTGTGGAAATGGCATAGGAAGTTGGGTCACTTGAGCTTTGACCTTTTGTCTCGCTTGAGTAAACTCAATTTGGTGGGGGGATTGCCTGATGGAGAAGAGGCTTGAGAAAGAGTTGGTTTGTGCGGCGTGTCGGCATGCAAGATGGTAGCCTCTTCTCACCCGCCTCTCCTTCGATGTGATGGGCGAGCGTCCATGCGAGCTGCTCCATATGGACCTTGTTGGCTGGCCTAGGTAAGCACGATGGCCGTAGTGGGAAGTGGTATGTCCTTGTTGTGGTGGACGACTATTCTCGGTGTACGTGGGTGTTCTTTCCTTGAGGATGGGGGGGAGACGACGTTTGGTTTTGTTCGAGATCTAGTCTTGAGGTTGAGGAACGAGAGGCACGAGGAGATGACATACGAGCTATCTAGTAGTGATAATGGCTCGGAATTCGAAAACTCCCGTTTTGAAACCTTTTGCCATGACTTGGGTCTTGAGCACCGTTTTTCGAGTCCGTATACGCCTCCCTAGAAGATGGTGTTGTGGAAAGGAAGAACGAGGACCTTGTGCGAGATGGCTCGGACGATGCTTGATGAGCATAGAACTCAAAGGAGGTAGGGGCCCCGGGGGCGGTGAATACCGCGTGCTATGTGTGGGAACAGGGATATACCTCGAAGTGCACAAGAAGAAAACATGCTATGAGTTGATGCATGGTCGCACACCCAAGGTGAGTCACTTCCATGTCTTTGGTTGCAAGTGTTTCTCGTCTAGAAGAAAGGCGGGGAAGTAGGATAAGTTTGAGGCTAGATACATCGATGGCATTTTCTTTGGTTATGCATCTCATTCTAGAGCATATCGTGTGCTCAATCTTGAAACTAACCAAATCGTGGAGACTTACGAGGTAACCTTCGACGAAATGACCACATAGTCGACTTGTCTTTGAGTGTGCGAGTGATGATGAGCTTGGCGAGGAGATCTTTCGGGAGAGGGAGCATGAACATGGAGACGATGAGGATGGCGGTGCGGTGCCCCCGTGCGAACATGTACCCACTACTTCGACTACGGTGATGGATGGACCCTCTACTACACCTATGACGACAAATCAAGAACGAGGAGAAGGGCGTGTTGAGGGGAGGTAGCACGAGGCGAGAACACTCCCACAAATTGAGTACATGTGGATCCCCGGCCAAGGATCACGGCGACATAATGACGCACTCCAGGGTCGAGGGTTCAGAAACAATTTACATTTCGCTCATCTTTGCATTTGTTGCTACTTTTGAACCCAAAGACATTGGACACGCACTATCCGATCACAATTGGGTTAATTCGATGCCTTGAGGAGTTGGAGAACTTTGAGAGGAATCAGGTGTGGGAGTTGCTTGACCCTCCCCCGGGGTGTAAGCCGATTGGTACAAAATGGGTGTGGAAAAAACAAAGAGAGAGAGAAAGGTGAAGTTGTGGGGAACAAGTCGAGGCTTGATGCTCGGGGGTTCGGTCGGAAGGGAGGGGATCGACTACGAGGAGACCTTTGCTCCCGTGGCCCGTTGGAGGCGATTAAGATCATTCTAGTCTTTTCAGTGGCTAAAGGGTTCAAGTTGCACCAAATGGATGTGAAGAGTGCTTTCTTTGAATGGTGTGTTGGAGGAAGAAGTGTAATGTGGGGCGACCCTCCGGGGTTTGAAAGTGAGAAGTACCCCCACAGGGTGTACGAGTTGAGGAAGGCGTTGTACTGGGTTGGAAGCGAGGAGCGCCTAGAGCTTGGTATGGTAGGTTAAGGCGGTTCTTGTTTGAGAGAGGTTTTTGAGATGGGGAAGGTCGATCGGACCTTGTTTTTGCCGAGGCAGAAACGGAGATATCTGATTGTGCGAGTGTACGTGGATGATATTGTCTTTGGTGGCTCATCTAACTCTCTTGTTGCAAGGTTTGCGGATGATATGAGCGAGGAGTTTGAGATGAGCATGATGGGCGAGTTGTAGTTCTTCCTCCGGGCTACAAATCAAGCAATCAAAGGAAGGAACATTTTGACACTGAGGCTAAGTACACCAAGGACATTGTGCGGAAGTTCAAGATGGAGGACTCCAAGGCTATGAGCGAGGCGATGAGTACGACTATAGCTCTTGATGCGGACGAGGAAGGTGAACACGTGGACCGGAAAGAGGAGTACCGGAGCATGATCGGGTCACTCCTCTACTTGACGGCGACTTGGTGAACATACGAGTTCTCGGTGTGTACGTGAGCTTGTTTTCAAGCCGTCACTGAGGCCACGCTCGAGCAGCGGTGAAGCGAATTTTCGGAGTACTTGCGTATACTCCCCGACTTTGACCTTTGGTACTCCGCGTCCTCTTCTTTGGCGCTACATGGTTTTTCGAAAGCGGATTTTGCGGGTGTCGGTTGGATAGGAAGTCCACTTCCCCGGGACTTGCCGGTTTTTGGGTTCTTCTTTGGTGTCTTGGTCTTCACTTAGCGGTCGAGTGTTGCTCAGTCCCCGACCGAAATTTGAGTATGTTACTGTTGCTAGTTGTTGCGCTCGGCTCCTTTGGATCACCTACACCATGAGTGACTTTGGTGAGGAGTATAACCATGTTCCACTTCAGGGTGAGTAGCACCGAGTGCTATAAGCGTTGGCAAAGAACCCGAGTGCTCCATTACAAAACCAAGCACATAGAAGTGAGGTATCATTTTTTGAGAGACAACGTAGAGAAAGGAAAGATAGCTTTGATCCATGTACCCACATGACCAACTAGCCGATATTTTCACCAAACCCCTAGATCAAGAAACTTTCACTCGTTTGCGGGGGAACTTGGTGTGTGTTTGATTTCTTGAGTTGGGTGTGTGGGAGCTCCTTTGTAGCATATGTATAGCTTTCTTTTTTGTGCATTTCTTGCATTTGGCATTGCATATGTAACATGATGTATCGGCATCCTTGTATACGAGATTGCATGCATTTTGTATCATATGCATTGGATAGGAAAAGCTTCTCCTATATACATTGTTCACCATGGGTGGCTATATATGTTCTTGTAGGCTTGTTTGGTATGCTATGGTTAGTTTGGCTTAGCTCTTGATGATCTTGATGAATGATCCATGGTTGATGGCTATATTTTTGAAAAATGTCACATACATCCTCTATCATGTGTAAATGCCTTTATATGATCTTGACATGTTTTAGTGGCTTTGCTATGCTTAATTTGTGGTTGGATAGCTAGTTTATTGATCATATGGGACCAAAGGCTCATTTGCCATGAATGTTTTAGCCCTCTTGCTTCATCTTGTGGAGGGCCATAAGTTCACTTTTTGTCGCAAAGACATTTCATGTACCATTTATCAATCTAAAAATGAAATGAAAAATGCTTGGAAACTATGCTCCCATGTCATATGTGCTGAATTTAATTTGCTTTGGGTGCTAAACTTAGATTTGCATGATGCCTACCAATGAGAAGTCTCATATATAGAAGTAGGCGCATGGCTCGGTGGCTTTGACATGACATGTGGTGCTTGTGGGTGTTTATGATGGTCTTATGATTAGAATGGCTGTCCTAGCATGAAGTTTGAGTGGCTTTGCCATTTTGATATGTTTTGCTCATGTTTTGGTATTTGCCTATGAGAGAGTAACTTTTCGCAAAGTGCTCAAATCCTTTTCAACCTCGTCCGATGGTTGTGAAACTTGGTGATCTTGTAGTTAAGGTCTTTACGAACTTTGTAGAGTATCTAACTTGCTCATTTGGACTTGTGTAGCTCCTTGTGATGAATTTTGTATATTTGAGAAGTTATATGTTGTAAAGTTTCGCATTTTGCCTTGATTCATGCATTGTCAACAAGGGGGAGAAGTTTGTGCATGCTTTGGGCTTTGAGGGTGTTTGGAAGGTGTTCCAATTGGTTCGGGGAAAATTTTGAGCAAGTTTGAGGTACGAGAGGCCAGAGTCCTCTTGGGGCGGTCTAACCGCCCCCGGGCGGTCGGATGAAACACGGGCGGTCCTAACCGCCACGTATAGGCGGTCTAACCGCCACAGGCGAGTGGGCTTGACTCTTTACTCTTTGTTGCATTCCGTGTTGCATTGCTACATTTTTCGGGGGGAGGGTGTTTTGTCTCGGGGGGGAGCTTGCATATGTGCGGGGGGAGCTCTTTGTGGTGTTCGAGCTTTGGTTCGGTGTTTTGCGCTCTTTGCTTGAGCCTTGTTTTGTCTCGGATGTGTCGAGCGGGTGCCCTTGCCTAAGGGGTCGAGACTTGTCTTCTTCAAGTGATCTTGCTCTTTGCCTTTCTTTGGCTTTCGATCGCTTGTTGAGGTTTCTTTTAATTGTTTCTTTTCTTTTCCCTTTTTCTCTTGTGTTACTTCATGTGGGTTTTGTCAATGCACTCATCAAGGGGGAGATTGGGGACCATTTGTGGTTCGAGGACCGGTGGATGGTCGCTTCCTTGTGTGATGAGTGGGTGACAACGTTGTGTCGATTGATTCTTGGCTAAGTATTGCGAGGGTGCGGAGTTGCGGTGAAAAACAAGCGCGAAAGGTCGTCGCCGGTGAGGCCTCCGGGTGTGGAAGACAAGTAGGCTTCGTTCGAGGGGACCGGTGGCCGGGTGGGGTCAAGTGCGGGCCGCATGGTGGCATGAACGACAAGATGAAGTCGTGGATGGTTTCTTGGTAGAGCCTCAAGAGCCAAGGTCGAGGAGCCGGGACTACGTGGGAGCCGAGTCATGAGTGGAGATTGGCGGAGGCTACACTGGGATGGTGAGTTTTGGGTGGTTCACTAGAAAACATTTGGGTTACTCGGTTGAGCCACAAAGCAGAGGCCGAAGACCCGACGAGGAGGTGCGTCCAACCCGGGCCGGTTCAGCGCTGCCAAGAGGAGGGGGCGGTCGGACCGCACAGGGCCGGTCGGATCTCCCGGGCCGGTCTAACCGCCCATAGGGGGCGGTGTCGACCGCCCCACGGCGCCGAGCGTAGAGAAGCTTCGAGAAGCGGAGGACACGCGTCGAGATCACAAGGCTTGCGTCGAGGCTAAGCGAGTTGCGGTCGCGGGCATCCGTCCGATGAAAGATATTCCGAAGATTTCCAAATCCGCCCTTGAGGGGCATGTATCCCTAGTTACTAGTGAAGGGTAGTTTAGTCTTTTGGGTGCCTCCATATATACTCATTGGATGGGTGGATGGCAGCCAACTCTTGGAACCCTAGCTCATTTGTTTTTTCCATTTTCGTTCTCCTTTTTTCCTTAGGTTTTTAGAGGACTAGCTTGAGAGCTTCATGTGAGATCTAGAGAGAGGGATGGATGTTTGGGTGGCAAGCTAGACCATGTACGAACCTTTCATGGCATGTATAGATGGTTCGGCGTTGTTCATCATGGTGGTTTTCCCGTCTCTTTTGTGGTGATTTTCAGAAGCTCTTTGTTGGCGGTGTTTTGAGGATGATTTCTTAGGGTTTTTGGTGGGTGTCACATATGAGGTTCTTGTGCCTCTTTGGCTGGTGACTTTGCCCCCAAATCTCCTTTGAATCGGACTCGATTTTGTGGTTTTTCGAGTTGGGCGAGTTCTTGACCTAGAGAAGCGTTTTCTTCGATTCCTCTTGATTGTGGCGTTTCGGGTCGATTCCTTTGCGTCGAGGTTGCCCGGGGAGGTAACCCAGCTATTCTCGAGGTTTTTCTGCAATCCGTGGAGTGATTCGAGAGATCGGGGCGCGAGGAAGTTGAGGTTTGACCCACGGGTTCGTTTCTGGAAGGGGCGGTCTGCTTGCTTTGCGAGGGCGGTCTAGCCGCCTGGGTGTTTCTAGGTCGAAGTTTTGTTTCGCCAGATTTTCCTCTGTGAGTTTGTTCGCCTTGATCAGAGGAGTGTCTAGGTGAAATTGGGGTCGTTCTCGTGCTGTTTGCTAGGTGTTCTTGGTTGTTCGTTCTTTGGGTCGCGGAGGTTAGACCGCCCCTGGTAGCCGGTCTAACAGCCCTAGGCCCTGGGGTGGAGTTTGGTTTTTGCCAAGATTTTCAAGGTAGCTAGCATGGCCTTGACCGGAGATCTTTGTTGGTGAAACCGTGGTGAGTTTTGGTGCTCGGAAGAGGCGTTTCGGAGGATTTCTTGGTTGCGCGGATGGAGGCGGTCTAACCGCCCTATACCCGGTCTAGCCGCCCCCTCTGGTTGGCAGGCTTTCGAGTTGTTTCCCCGGCTTGTCGGCTGCTGCGTGTGTGTGGTGGTTCTTTAGTAGAGTTTGTTCCTAGGACCGGTAGCACTCCGGTGGCTCGTGGTTTTGGCAAACGGAAGGTAGAAGTGCGGAGCGTGTGAGATTTGGGGGGGTTCGGCAAGGCTAGTTCGTCTTGTCGGAGTTTCAATCTCCCTCGAGAAGAATTTTAATCGGCTCCCATTCACTCCCCCCTCTCTGAAGGTAACCTTCTAATCGGTCCTTCATAAAGGACGGATTCACAATAAGTTCAAAGGAGCATTTACGGAGTCTTGTTCATGTTCATGACTTGATAGAAATCCGCCAATGGTGGCAAGGACCTGAGTGCTACAAAGGAACACCCACCTGGGGATTGAAGCGCAAAAGATCGAACTTCATGCACGGAGAACCTCCATCTTGGACGTGAGGATGACATCATCAAAATCATGCAAATGGAAGGGGCAAAGTGCATAAATGCATGAGAACCCACGGGAGCGAAGGGAGTGGCCAGAACCGGGCTGTGGTAGGCCACGGGCCGGTCGGCCCGGTCTCCCGGCCGACCGCGCCCACTCCTGACGTTGGTTAGCCCCCCTTCCCCTTGCACCGAGAAGGATTTTCAACCCGAAATTACAGGAGGCGCCACCATTCGCGGGGGGAGAGCCATTCGCACCGGGAGGCCTTCCACAAGCTAGAGAGAGAGGAGGGAGATCTCACGGAGGGGGATCGACCACCTCGAGGAAGCACCCACAAGTGGAGAAGAAGGAAGACACCGTCGAAGGGTGACCATGATCAACGGTATTATGTTTAGCACCTTGATGGGGTAATCTCCTTATTCGTCCATGGGTTGTAATCGATCTTGAGATGTCGTCGTACTTTGTTGGGAACATCTATCTATCATCATGTGTTGAACATACTTCAATGCTTAAGGTTAGCTACCATGCGGGATAAAGAAATTAAGAGCTCCAATGCTCCCTTGGATCCATTCAATATGCCATGTCCATCATAGGTCCGATTACGAATACCTTAGGTGGTAATGATGCGGAGGGGGAAAGGGCGAAACCGAGTCTAAGCCCCATTAGATTAGATTGGTTTTCATGTTTAAAGCGATTGCATGTTCTAGGATACGTAGACCCATGGGCGAGTGTCTTTTTTATCTTGATAGCTTAATCATTCTCTCTAGTGTAGTTTAGTCGTTTTCTAGTTTATTCATAGTTAGGGTTTGAGTAGCTAGTGAGTAGAGGTAGATCAAACGCTTGTAATCCCCTTGCTCAGCGGTTGGCCAAGAACCTTGGGAATCCCATGGTGAAAAAGGTGTAGGCCGAAGTACGCTTGCGGATCGTAGGTACGGATGCGTCTTTTGTCGAGTCAACGGCAAGTCAAGCGACAATTTTGGGCAACAAGTACCGCAGCACTAGCCACCCTTAGCCACACCGACAAGGCAATGAACCTCGTGCGAATCGACTACACGGTCAAGAGGACCTCCGAGGGACTTTGAGGAGATGGCCTTGAAGTATACAACTCTCCACAAACCAACTTGGGATCCACTCTTCTTTGCCCTAAACCACCTCGAAGATTCTCCGCGGTGCGGCGTCTCCGAGGCTAATGTTCGTGTCGCCATCGAGATTGAAGAAGAAGTCCTCGATATAGTAGATCGACGGTAAGCTCCTGCTCCCGGCCATCAAAGGTCGGGTCATTGCCGATTTTATAAGCGAACATCGTGACCCGTCAATTGATCTACTAGAAATTACCCCTTGGGCTTTATTTTTTGATGGGTCATCGTGTGGCAAAGGTGGGGGAGTAGGGATCCTACTAATTTCGCCCGAGAGGTGAGATGTTTGAATTCGCCATTCCTATACAACCCTTTGTCACAAATAACGGTGAGTACGAGGCACTACTTCGAGGGCTTCAATATTTGAGAGAAGTCGGGGCCGTTTCGATTGAGATCTATGGAGATTCGGGCTGGTCATCAAGAAATTGAACGGCCAATACGAGTGCGGGAGCGAAGCGGCGAGGAGTTACTACGAGGGAGTGCGGAGAGAAATCTTGAAGGGCTTTCCATTGGTAACCCTACGACACATTCCTAGAGAGCATAACGAGGAAGCAAACGAGGTGGCTCGGGAGCGCCTCCGGTTATAAAGAGAGTCAAGAAGCGTTTCTTTGCGAGAGGTGTTTGCACTAGGGACGGACCTTGCGAGAAGATGATTGGAGGAAAGAAATCATTGACTACTTGAAAGATCCATCCCGAAAAGTCTCTAGGAAACTCGGTACAAGGCAATCAAGTTCGTTCTTAGGATGATAATTTATTCTATAAATCATTAGATGGGGTGTTGCTACGATGCACGGGTCCCGAGAGGAAGCCAAGAACATGATGAGCGAGGTGCACGATGGGATATGTGGAGCGCACCAATCGGCCTATCGGATGAAATGGGTTATTAGACAAGGCTGGATGCTTTTGGCGAAGCGATATTAGAGGATGCGCTTTGAGTATTACAAGGGGTGTCAAGATTGCCGGAGGTTCGGGAATATTCAAAGAGTCCCCGCATCGAGCATTGAATCCCATCATCAAGCCATGGCCATTCGGGGGGCGGGGTATAGACTTGATTGGCCAAATTAATCCACCGTCTAGCAAGGGGCATAAGTTCGTGCTTTTGTCTACGATTACTTTACCAAATGGGTCGAGGCAATCCCCTTTGAAGAAGGTGACGCCGAGAGAACATGGTCGAGTTCGTCAAGGAACACATCATCTATCGATTTGGGATCCCTCAGACGATTACCACTGACCAGGGGGCACAATTCGTGTCATTGGAGTTCAGAGATTTTGCCGAAAGCATGGGAATCAAATTGTTTAATTCCTCTCCATATTATGCCCAAGCTAATGGTCAAGCAGAGGCTTCTAATAAGATCATGATCAAGCTGATACAGAAGAAGATCGATCAGAAGCCAAGGAGGTGGCATTCGGTACTCAGTGAAGCGCTGTGGGCTTACCGAATGGCCCCCCATGGAGCTACAAAGACCTCTCCTTACGAGTTGGTTTACGGGCATCATGCAATCTGCCTTGGGAAATACAATCGGATTCAAGGAGAATAGTGTTGCAAAACGAGTTAAGCTCCAATAATTACGGTGGCCTAATGATGGATGAGTTAGAGGATTTGCATATGATCCGTCTCGGGGCCCACGGTGAACATCGAGAAAAACAAGGCCGCGAGTCGCCAAGTACTATAACAAGAAAGTAAAAGTAAGGCAATTCGCAGACGGTGATCTAGTTTGGAAAGCACTATTGCCGATTGGAACTAAATACAGTGAATTCGGCAAATGGTCCCCTAACTGGGAGGGGCCTTTTCGTGTGGTCAGATGCGTTCCTGGTAATGCATACATATTGAAAACTTTGCTAGGGGAAGAATTTTCCGCTGAAATAAATGGAAGATATCTGAAGAAATATTATCCTAGCATTGAGATCGATCGATGATTACACACATCTGGCACAAAAATAGCGGCGCTCGAGAATGAGGCCGCCTTGGAACAAAATCCGTGAACAAGAGAAAATGGCCGGTGCACGGATGCATTGCCCTTAGCTCAATACTACATTACAAGCGCTTCTTGCGGGATCACATCTAACGGCCACGATGGTCGGGTCCCAGGAGGTGGGAAGCGAGAAGGCGTGGAGGAAGAAGCGAAAGTATGATTCAATCTTTTCTTTGCTTCTTCGCTGCTCTCCCTCTTCGGTTGTTCCGGGACCACCGTGATGGCGACTTGGAACGCACGAGGATGACCATGATTGGCGGCCTCTACCAAGCTATCCCCGGCCGCCTTCGGGGTTCTTGTACTGTCGGGGAGACATGCGGAGCGGGAGAATCAAGGTTAGGGGCAAGAAATCCGGATGCAAACATGAAGGAGTCGGAAGCATTTACCCCCTACTAGTGCTTCCCGGCGCCATGCGACGCTCGCGCTCGGCTCGGCAACGGACGGACATGTCCACGAGGCCACGCTCCGGGTGTCGTACGCGGCGGCGCGGCCGTGGTTGGTCCTCTGTTCGGGCGTGGCATCCTGCCGAGAGAAGAATCGGAGGAGATGTACTCGGAGCACATCTTCGGTCCCGATGACTTCTTCGGGAAGCAAATCAAGGCGAAAAGGACAAAAAAGAAAACATGAAGCCAAGATCAAGCGGGAGAACAAGGAGCGAGATCAAGAAAGAACTCACTTCGAATCGTACGCTTCTTTGATGAGCCGCTCTCCGAGGTTGTTTACCCTTATCCATGGCGTTGGGGTTTTTCCTCGGAGCGAGGGGGAAGAGATGAGAAGTGATGGAGGAGTGTGCGAATGGATTTGCGGAGCACCCCACGAGGCTATTTTATTGGCCGGGAGGCGCATTGGGAGTGATGAATGGCCGGTACACCTTTGTTGGAATACCAAGCGGCGGGGTTTTCCACCAAGTGCGAAGGGTTTTCTCTTGGACGGTGTTTACGGATTGCCGAATTGGGATCCTTTGTGGATTTTTGCGCCAAGAGGCAGTTGTTCTCGCGCGTTCGGCTAAAGATAGTTCCGGATGCATTCAAAGAAAACAAAATTCGCGAGATGCAAAATCCAAAGGGAAGTCATCGCGAACAAGGTGCGGAATTCAAACGTTCTTCATCTATTGCCGATATTTACACATCCCTAGTACAATCTAGTCGAAGAGCCTGTTCAACACAGATTGAGGGATGGGTAATTTCGGCAATGGCGTCGCCGTGGCCGTCAAGGCGCTCCGGGGATGAGCTCGATCTCGTCGATGTCCTCCGCGCGCGCCGCCACAGGCTGCACGCGGCCTGGTGGAATAGTCGACGTCCGTATGCGTCGCCATCGCGGCCGGGGCCCAAGGTGGTGCCCAAACGAACGCCATGGACGGCCA
The DNA here is from genome assembly GCA_947561735.1 of Cenchrus americanus. NCBI lineage: Eukaryota > Viridiplantae > Streptophyta > Magnoliopsida > Poales > Poaceae > Cenchrus > Cenchrus americanus. Next base: position 81,769,039 of record OX387239.1, on the reverse strand, counting down.
CCTCGTCGACGCGGCGCTCCCCCGCGGCCGGGCGCTCGGCCGGCGTGTCGCCACGGGCATTCACCTTCTCGGCCAATTGCTCTACCGGCGCCTTTGGGCGGGTCGAGCTCGGCGTCGCAGGCTGCAAAGAGCAAACAGAAAAGATTAGCATCGAGGCGGGGGCTGGATCAAGAATCAATCTCGAGCCATACGCGTCGATGGCCTCCGGCGGTACATTTACGGCCCGGTCCTCCCATTCTAGCTCGGCCACGCCCGCTTTCTTGGAGACGTCCTCCCGGCTCGCGACGGGACGCCTCTAGCTCCTCCTTGAAGCGAATGGCGTCTTCTTCCCCGTACGGTGCGGGGGAGTGGCCATCGGACTCAGAAGAGTCACACGAGGGGGTTGATTGGCCGGCACACGAGGCGGATTCCATCGAATCAATGCGAAAAAAAGGGGATGATCGTCAAGACAAAAGAAGATCAAGAACGAGAATCAAGGGGAGAGATCGACGATCATCACCGCATGCGCGCATTGGCGGCGCTCCCTCGGCCTCGTCGGAGGCGCGGCGGTGGTTGAAGCGGCGCACCATTGTGGTTTGGGATTGCACGTTTTGCGAGAGGACTAAAGGTTGGCAAAGATTCGAGAGCTAGAAGGCACGGTGGAGAGCTAGGGGCACCTATGGTAACATTTATAGGCACAGCGGGGATGAATCGTGGCTTCGAGTCGTGGCTGTGGATCGTGGCGCATATCCCAAGAAAATCGGAAAGTGGAAAGGTTTCCTTGGCCGGCTCGCCGGCGGGTCGCTTGGAGTTCGAGGGTGAGCAGCGTGCGGATTGATGGGCTCGGCTAAAGAAAATCAAAGTGCCGTTCGGGAATTGGCGTTTCACTACCGAATGGGTCGTTCAACATTACATCTGAAAGTACGCGAGAAGAAAGGAAACGAGATCACAAGAAGATATTACAAGAACGACCAATTCAGTTATACATCAATAAGGATGTTCAGGCATTCAAAAGTTTGGCAAGTACACGACGAGCATTGGATGTTATCAAATGGGAATTGTCCGGCGGCTCTTGGCAATCCTTTTGGGCTCCGGATAAGTCGGTGAGTTCGCATCACATTGCTCTATTTTGGTGATAGCCGATTTTACTTCCGCTTGGGTCTTTGCTATCAATCCGGGAAGGTCGGCTATTTTCTCTTTGTCAATCTCTATCTCTGGCGATAGGCTTCTCGGTTCCGCCTCTAGAGCGACCTTCACGGCAACTTTCGGATCGTAGAAAGCTTGCGGGTTGGCAATGCATCTTTATGGCCCTCCGCTTGGGATTGGGCCCCGTTCATGGCATATTCAGCATCGATTTTCCTCTTTTCAATGGCCGGGCGGGAGCGCAATTTTCTCAAAGCGCGCCTTACGGGTGCATAAAAAGCTTCTAAGCCATAGACAGATGATAGAGAAGCTCGGATGTCTTCAGGAAGTTCTTGACTGACAGATTCAAACATTTCTTCGAAGTGATGGAGATCATTAAGCGATCCACGAACATCTTTTTCTAGCCAAGGCTGCAATTTCTTTAAGTTTGGGCAACACGTCATGCGGCGGGTTGGTTTATTTCTTTCATCACCTCGGCGAGTTGAGTGGCTCTGCGATGGCAAGCTTGATGATGATGGAGCTCGATCTCGAGAAACAACATTGCCGAGTTAAGAATGCTAACATCGAGGTACCGAAATTAAGCGCGGATTGGATACCTCATGGCTGGTTTTTTGAGCGGGGGCGATCACGAGGGCGAAGGAGATGCCCCGGGCGGAGCCGAAACTTCCACGGCGGGGGATGCGATGCGGCCATCGGCGGCTCGTGAGTTTTACCGGGCCCGATGAGGAGTTGGATCCGCCTCTGTTGGGTTAGTCATCTCGCTTGACCAGACAGGTGATGGCACCCTTGAGGGACTTGGTTGAACGGGGAGATTCATCTGCGGAGAATGTCTTGCACGCGAGAAGGTGATGAAGATGAAATCTCCTTTGGGATAGGTAATTCAACCCGGGTGGGCTTGCTCTGTGCACCACCGGGACATTTACAAGTTGCTCTTCTATTATTTCTTCGCAAATGTCAAATGGGAAGGGTAAATGCCGGTGCTCATCTTTAAGAAAGAACGAGAGAGGTCATACCGGTGGATGGGGCATTGGCAGGTATTGGTTCGAAGGGCTGTGGGCTGCGGTACGAAAGGCACAATGATATGATTCATTAAGAACGAGTGACCTGGTAATCAAGAAAGTAAAAGGGGTTACCTCAACAAGCATTTTCTTGACGGTCCTTCTTCTTTTAGCACATGGAGGGGCAATCGGATGCGAGACCACCGCTCTCCTATACGCAGACAAGGCTAGAAAGGCCGGGATGCGTGGTAGCATACCCGGCCATTAGTTGATGCGAGTGGTGGATTTAAATCCCGGTCTTTGAAATTGGGCCTTGACATTGTAAGCAATTGCCCCGGCTCGAGGGGCAGGCATCGTGTTCGTGGACAAAAGATGAAGGTCGGGACCATGAATAAAGAGGGAATGTTTGATCCAAGGGCTCATTGTGTTACCTGCGAAGTCGGCGTAAAGTCGGGCACCAGTTTCCGCACGAGAATACATGAACAGAGCTCACCGAAGATATGGTCATGAAATTCTTGCCACCCGGAGTTGAAGGTGGGGTGAGCTATGGTTGTGGGCACAAAAGGACATGTGTAAACAGTAGGACCGCCACACATAGTTGAAAACTCTGCTGCCCGCATCGGTTCTTTGATTTCCTCCCGGGTTTGAGGAATTCATGCGGGAACGATCTTGGGGGCATGCGGCCGCATCCAAGTTGCCCTGGCCATTACATTAGACCGATAGTATTCATAAGTGCGACATTTAGCCTTCCTCCATTGAACTCGGCGGCGGTATGCATGGGCGGATTATGATATTAAGGATCTCCAAGAATCTCCCATCTTGATGGCCGGGCTCAAAGGAAAACTCAACGGGGAAGGTCAAGGTGTCGTTGCCCGGATAAGGAAGCCAAAGAGGATTGGGGAAACCTTTGAAGAACAACTCGAAGAGCCGGGCCGATGTCTGGCTGGATAGAAACGATTGAAGCCGCTTCTCCATAGTTTTGACATCCTCGGTAGCTTGAGGTTCTCCTTCGGGGTGATTGGACAAAGGGAAGAACTTGAAGTTCAAATCGACACCAACAATTTGATGCATGTGGAGGCGCGGCCACATTTGAACAAACCACCAAGGGCCATTGACGCACGTTATCCTCGGCGGGTGTACATTTGAGTGACGATCGATGAAGCATATGATAAACGCCGCCCAAGAAGAATTTTCCCGGAGGAAGGCGATTGCCAGCGGCCGGATGAGTCGCCATCGCAATGTGGTTTAAAGTAGGCTCGTTGGCTTTACCACGGAAAACGAACCTACACGGCCACATGTTCGAAAAGCTCGTATTCAACATTGCCAAAGGGGATTGTCTCTCATGTGCTTCAAGATATAATTCTTGTAGCCGTTCCCCGGCTTTACCCCCGTGCGGCGTGAAGAGTTTTTGAATTCCCGAGTGGACGGACCCGGTGATGTCAAGGCCAGTGATCATGTATACATCGGCCAAGGTTGGAGACATTGGGCCATGCCCAAAAAGGAAGGCGTTGACGCCATTTGAACGAAGTGGCATGCGGCTATCAGAAGATCTTCATTCTTGGGTGTCTCAGCCACGGATAACTCCAAGCATTGCGCGATGCGGAGAGCATCCAGGTTGGTCAGTCCACTTTTATCTGCAAGAATCCTCCGATACCAAGTCTTCCAGCCTGCAATTGGGGGCAAAGGCCAGTTCTTGAACGCATCTTGCCACTGGGGAGGTGGAGACAAGGCGCGCCTTGAAGGGGATTCTGCGAGATTCAGCGGCAATAAAATCTCGAGGGTCAGGATTCCCTACAGGACCAAGGTAATAAGACTGCGAATTGGCTTCGATAGGAATCAGAAGAGCAGTAGAAGGCTCCTGGAGGAAAGCGGAAAAGGAAAATCTCAGGGAAAATTGAAAACCTAATGCCGAACAAGGTTTGTGGGGGATGAATTTACCTGAGCAGCTTGGTTCTGAGTTGCCATTGGAGGTTCGAGCTCGAACGGGGGGGATCTAGGGTTAGATGCGGACGAAGATTCGGCGGATTGCGAAGAACAGGTGTTGACGGATTCGTGGTGGAGTCAATTGTGGAACAAAAGTACTTTTATCCCACAATTGAAGGGGCATGTGTTAACACCAAAATTTGGTAAGGAGTCCGACATGTGGGTCCGGTTTGAAGAAGAGTCCGTCCGGTGGAAGGAAGGATGTTTTCGGAGATTTTCGGCAAAAGGATGCGGTCGGCTATCCGCTCCGGTTCGGCAAAAGAACAAAGAGAGCCGATTTTGCGGGATTGGACGGTGACGTGGCTCAATCGGGGGAAACGAATGGATGGATACGCGATCAAGTTTAGTTAGGCAATGAATCCATTCGCAGTTGTACTTGACAGGATATAAATACTACCCCCGAATGTATGTAACAAAAAAATGATCATTCCTCAATACACACGGCCTTACGCCAAACCCTAGAGTCCTTGTCGTGTCGTCGAGTTTCTTCGAGAGGGCCAATCGATCCGTCGACCTCCGTGAGTACCGGCAACCTTGTATCATGTCTAGTATCATGCGGTGGATTTAGATCTGATGCAAGTAGTCTTGTTACCATGCTTCGTGTCATGCGGTAGATTCAAGCTTGGTTCGGGAGGGTTTCTTGTTAGATCACGAGCCATGCGGTAGGCTAAGATACGGCTTGAAGCTAGTTATCGGCTCTATTGGATTTTGGCAAGATCCAATAGATTCATTAAGTTATCCCGTGTTATCATGAGTTTTACTTTACGTTTTAATTCATGTAACACATCTTTGCCCAATCTAGATGGGTTTGGATCGGCTATATCTCTTTTGTGATCCTTGTTCGAGCAAGTTTCGTGTTTTGACGCGTGGATCTAATGCTTTTAGATAGCCGAAACCGAATCGATCTAGGTTGCTACGTGTTGCGGGTTCAAGCTTGCCATGTTCGTATAAATCTTGAAAGAACAGGGTATCATGCGGTAGATGCGAGTTTGTGGGTTGCTTTGGAGCTAGTCATCGGTGGATTAGATTCCCAAATCGTCCGATAGATTTATTCATGTGGTAATGTTTGTTCCTTCTTCATGGACCCTGGATCGGTACCTGTTTAGCCGTATTCGGTTATATTTTCACGAGTAGAACACGTGCATTATTTATGTCTTAAGTGATGCATGCTTTTAGCTTTCCATATTTAGATTGTATCATGCGGTGGATAGATCTGTTTGTGGAAAGTGGTACGTTTTTCATGCGAATCGTATCATGCGGTGGATAGATTTGTTTGTTATCGTACTCGACGGGTTTTAAAGTAACTAGACATGCGGTAGACTAGTGCTTTGGATCTATGCGTGCTTGTTTAATGCATGATCATGTCCGTGCTTTACCTTATTTTATTCAATGCTAATCCTCGTGGGGATCGGTCATAACTTCATGCTTGCATCTTTGTTTATACAAAGACCGATCGTTGTCATGCTTACGTCATCCATTCGGCGGTGTTCCTTTTCCCTTTATAATGGTCCGAATGGTTGTGGTTCTTTGACAGATAGCTCTACATAGCTACGTGTCATCTTGCTTGGCTTCTTGGCCGCAAATATGGAAGGCTATCCGGTACTACCGGCAAGTTCCAAGCTTTGGTATTTAACATGTTTTATCTTTTGTTAATTTTCGGGAAAAATTGAGCGGCACGTCATTTTGCTCTGCGCGTGTGAAGCCGGCTTTGTTCGGCTTCTTTGTGTGATTGGCGTTGAGTGCACTTTTCGTGTCAATAGTAGGCTAGATGAGTTTTGATGATGATCTAGTAGATTAGATGCAAAACCCCTTTTCAAGATCAAAGTGTTTTACGCTTATTAGATTGGATCTTGTGTTACACATTGTTCCACGGATTCGGTACCTTGGGTTCACACTTAAGGGAAGAAGGGTCCCTTGGCAACAACGGTGGACTTGTCCGCTTGCAAGTCCAAACGAACTTTGATACAACTATTAACCGTCAACACACAAGAAGAAGATGAAGTACAACTCCAATCTTCAACACCACTTGAAGGGCCGAAGGTCACCGGTTCCGCAAAAGAGCAAACCGCGGGGAGGTTCCGAGGAATTCGGTGGAGGTTTCGGGAAATCTTTGCGGGACTCAACCTATGGGAAATTCTCACGGAGGTTCCGGGGTGCGGGAGCTCGGCACCACAAGACACCGTGAACCAGCAATCGGATTAGTAAGAGGTTGCCCAAGCAAGTACATCCGAGCCTCAAGCTAATGAAAATGATGAAGACCAACCTCTACACCAACCTCTTGGACCATCACATCCCCGTGTACATCAAGTCATACAATGGGATCATCCCGTTGACAATATCCTTGGGAGCATAAGGAGAGGGGTAACAACACGATCTTGTCTTAAGAATTTTTGCACAATTTACTCGTTTGTTTCCTCTCTTGAACCTATCAAGGTAGAGCAAGCTTTTGAGGATCAGTTGGGTGGTGGCCATGCAAGAGGAGTTGAACAACTTTGAAAGAAATCAAGTGTGGGAGTTGGTGGAAAGACCGAAGACGAACATCATTTGCACCAAATGGGTCTTTCGAAACAAGCAAGATGATTTTGGCATTGTGATTAAAAACAAAGAAAGATTGGTTGCTCGGGGGTACACTCAAGTTGAAAAACTAGACTTTGGAGAAACATATGCACCGGTGGCAATATTTGAAGCAATTCGATTCCTCCTTGCCTTTGCTGCCCATCACGACTTCAAGCTATATCAAATGGATGTCAAGAGTGCATTTCTCAATGGATCACTCTCCAAAGAAGTCTATGTGGATCAATCACTAGGTTTTGAAGATCCCAAGCATCCTAATCATGTCTACAAACTCTGTAAGGCACTCTATGGTCTTAAGCAATGTTGGTATTTCTTAACCTCGATGATAAGTTATGAGTTCCTAGCAATGATGCCGAGAGAAATCCAAATGGTAATCCTAACGATTACAAGAGTCCGCAAGCACACGGGAGTACCATTGTACCATTTCTCCAAAGAAATATTCTAGAGGGTATCGAATCCAAGGAAGGTCGGGCGGATTACCAAGTTCAACACATTTGCAAGGAGTATAAATCATAGACGGGAACGAACCGGACACTCAAGTACAAGGGTAAGATATGATAGATAAGATAGTAGTGTGAATACACGGACACACTCTCTCTAAAGGTCCTAGGCTTCGGAGGCAACATACGAGTTAGTTCTAGGTTCTAAGGTACTAAACACACAAAGTCGGACGAGTTAGACGAACACTAGCATCGCATGATCAACGGCTCAAACACCGAGGTACAAACGGGGAGCTAACCTCCTACGTCGCTTACACACGACTCGGTTGTTAGACTTTAGACTCCTACGACCCTATCCGAACATGGGGGATTCTAGAAGGGTCCAACGGCGGTTGCCACCTCGGCCTACCCCAAGACAAAGCGTGGGATACACTCATAAGTAATGTAGCTACCCAACCCAAGCACCACTCTTACGTTGTTAGCGGTACGACGGCGGCCTAGGCTATTGTGACCCGGAGTCGAGCTGCCGGATGAACCGGCCATTTACACCGAGTACCATAGCTTGAGCACAAACTTCATGCAACATGAACATGGGATCTAACTAGATCAAACAAGGCTAAGTACACAAACAGATTTGTGCTTTCCTATGTCTATTCAACAAGATCCAAGGGTCGTGTTCTTGATGAACACGAGCCTCTAACTTATGAACAAACACCAAATACATATATAAGTCACTCGTCAATTGGATCGAAAGGCCTTGTTCATCAAGAACATGAGCCTCTAAATGATGAACGAGCGAAGAACACATGAAAAAATCACCTATCTATACAAGCACAACCTTATTTGAAATAAGCGAATAAGCCGAAGTAGATCAAAGTCATACAATAAAATAAAGATACAAGAGTACTAGATCCCGAGTAGACTTGGAACTCGAAGTAGAACTACTCCACCTACCTCCTAGCCTTAGAAACCAAAAGTGAGAGAGGATGATAGAGGCGAAGTGCCCGATCTTTTGGTGAGTGAAGATAATTTCGATACGGTGGTTGTTAACCCTTACGATCCAACTACGACGAGCGAGACTCAAGGCGCCAATGCAATCAGCGAACCAACTCCCGATGGTTACCAACCTTGCCGGTGCAAGATAAGACCGATCACGAAGATCAATCCCCGCATGCAATCGAAGAACGAACAAGAATGCGAGGTGAGTAATCACTAAGTCACTCGAAAGTGGAGTCCGAATTACATGAAGGCGGCGCGTAGCGGCTGTTCGGAAGTAGCAAAAGCTAGATGTAAACAAACTCAAGTTTCTAAAGCGGCGGCTGCGAGTATAAAAGGAGGGGCATCCTAGGGTTGGGTGCCCACAACTTGGGCCTAAGGCCCATCCAACTGGCGACACAACACCTTGGCAGATTCCGGACATCAACTTGTTTCGACGATTCCCGTTGACTCGGGACGAATTTTTGCATGAGACCGGTGCCATTCAAAGATCTATGAAAGTGTGCATCCAACCATATATAGAACGTCCAAAATTGACTCCGTATGCGACACGGGCGTTTGTTTTATTGTGCATTGTTCCTGGACTCCGAACCGGGCTCGAACTTGAATCGCTTTAGGCCTCCACCTCGGGGGCTGGAACCGGATTAGCCTCGTGCCTCCTCCTCGACTTGAACACTTTATTGAACTTCTTCTACTCCATTCCATGCACCAATCATGGTCATGTGCATGGGTGTCATGTCATCATTCTCCCCCTTTTGAAGAAAAGTCGTCCTCGATGTCAATTGTACTTGAAAGCGAGCACCGCACAACACAAAGGAGAATGGGGTTGCGGAAATAAAGCAAACCAAAACAAATGGGGAGGAGGAATGTGACCATGTTTCCAAATATGTATCATATCATGTCGCATAAAATTGTCGGCATCTTCGGAGACTCTGTCATTACGATCCTGCAAAAGATTAGTACCAACAAAAGACACAAGAGGAATAGGTGGTTCATTGCAATAAAATTTAGCACCAAAAACCATAGGGAACAACCGAAATGCTTCCCTTCTTGCGAAAAATAACTACGGAGGAACATGTGAATATGTTTGTATGAAGGTTACCCTCTAATCGATCACAATCTTGCACAACAACAAGAGAATTCAGATTTGAACAAATGTAAACCCGATGTACCATATATTATCCCTTGTTGTTATATTTTCCAATAACATGATATGAATGTCTAGACAACCATGGCAAATCAGCATATGCAAAAATTCTCTTTTCTAAACAATCTAGATTATACAAATAATCAAATTCAATGTAACCCAAGGTATGTAAAGAAGACAACAAATGTAGCTCATCATTTTTACAAGCAACATGCATAATATGTTTATTTTCAGCACAAGGATGTAAAACGGAAGTAGTAGCACACAATTCATCTTTATCGAAGAAACATCAAGCAAATCACCATGTGACAACGATAAATCAAGAGATGGTTCCACTATTAATTGCTCAACGAAAGCATGATTTGTGAAAAAATTCAGCACATGAACACAATTCTCACCCTCCGTGAGTGCAGCACCATGGACATTACCTATGTTCTCGGTAGAAGTATTAGGTGCATTGTGAAGTGATGGTTTCGAATTTGCACATGAGGATGCGCCTACGGGTTTAGCCATCCTCTCGAGCGGTGTAGTGGTGAGTGTGGATGGCGGCTGGGCTCTCGAGCACTATAGTGGTGAGAGTGGATGGCGCTAGGAGAGAGGGGCGAGCTAGATGTTGAGTTTTGTCCTGCAAAAGAGTTAGAATATTGCTTCGAGCGACGTCCGCACTTCACATTTAGCTTGGCAAACGTATTCAAATAATGTGGTCATATCTCGCATATTCCTTATGATCTAGTATGTCCTAAATTTCACGGTTCAAACCACTACAAAAACATGCCGAAGCAGACATCATTTTTTCCTAATAACCCACGACGAATCATGTCTTTTTGTAATTCCTAATAATAGTCCTCTATAGATTGGGAACCTTGCTGAAAACGCTGCTTTTTTTAAGCAATTTGTACACGTAATAAGAAGGCACAAATCTATGTCGCATATCATCTTTTAATTGACCCCAAGTGGTTAGACTTGTACTGGAATGTCTTTTTTATAATCACGCCACCACATTAAAGCAAAATCTGTAAATTCACTAATAATAGCTTCAACTTGAGAACTAGCGGGAATATCATGGCTTGAAAATTGTTGCTCAACTTCTAATTCCCCATCAAGATATGCAGCAAGATCATAATTGCCATTATAAGGTGGAAGTTTAAATTTGATATTAGCAAATGAATCAATACCGGAATGGTGTGGCACACGGAGGGAACAACCTTGGTGGTCTCCATCGTCCTCGCTCCTTGTCAACCCTCGTGGTGTCGCCGTTTGCCATGGTTAGAGCAAACGGAAAAACAAAAATTGGCGACAATAATAGGGTGTAAAGGCTCATAAAGGTGCTCAAACTAGTGCTTTTATCGGATTCTTATCCGTTCTTACCAAAGACATAGGGGGCGAACTGCAACCAACGGTGGAACCTTCGAATGATTGGAGGAGCTATTGCACAGGGTAACAATACTGCTCGTTGGAGAACTTTGTGGAGTTACGAAAAGGCCGCACTCAATTGAAGGATTAGCACAATCAAACAATAATGTGTCGGTGTTTTAACCCGGCAAACCTACCGGGGGTACCCGAGGTAGTAGATTGTGCGGTGAGGATCGTGATCGGGAGGCGAGAACTCGAAGGTATGCACAAGGACACGGGACACAAGATTTATACAAGTTCGGGCGCCAAGGTGGCGAGCCCTACATCCTATTTGGGGATCAAGTATGGCGCCCGCGCTTGGTGTTGGTTGAGATCGGATTCCCCGGCTAGGTACCTTGCCTTCTTTTATATAGTCCAGGGGCGGGTTCCTAGTAGGTTACAAGGCAGCGAGTCCTAGTAGGATTACACGGAATGAGTCCTAATAGGATTACGGGGGAATTCTAGTAGGAGTCCGTCTTCATCCTTCCTTGCATGAGTACCGGGGTGTATGCCCGACAAGCCCCCGAGCACGTTGGAGTCGAGAGTAGTATAGTTCGAGTAGTCTTGAAGCTTCTTCGAATAGTTCTTGAGCGTCCTCGAGTACTTTGCTTGGAAAAATCTTCAATAGTACTTGAAGCGCCACGAGGCCGGAAGGTGGTCCGACTCATCTGTCTTGAAGTCGAGATTATATGGAAGTGCGGTTGCAAAATCGCACTCCATATGGAGTAGCCCCCGAGCCTTAGGTTGAGTTGTAGACTCTGGGCGAGGGTCAATCTTGATTCCGAACTTCCGTCTTGAAAAAAATTAAATGATGGGTGTAGCATAGCGACCCCCCGAGCCTTGAAATGATTAGTTAATCAATCCAAGGGTCTTCGGTGTTCGCAAAAGCCATCATCCGAGCACTCTTGCAGCATGTAGCCCTCGAGATAAGAGAGTCGTATGAGCCACATCGAGTAGTTGTTGGTGCGGAGCCCCGATCTTGAGAGCGAGCGAAGCCTGTTGAAGTTATCCCTGAGTAATAATTTGAGTGCAGCCCCCGAGCTGCAGAGATTCCGAGTAGTAGTTTGGAGTCGAGCCGTGGAGCATGAGAAGTAGTCGTGCCGTCAGAGTAGACTTTAAATGCGACTGAAGTCGACTTTAGATGCCGACGGAGAGCGGACTTTAAACGCAACTTGAAAACCGAAGTCGGCTTTGTGCCGCGCGGAGCGGACTTTGAAATGCGACTTGAAAGCGAAGTCGACTTTGTGTCGCGCGGAGCGGACTTTGAAATTTGACTTTGGAAGTCGACTTTAGATTGCCGTGTGAAAGGGACTTTACATGCGACTACAGTAGTCGACTTTGTGCCACACGGGGTGGACTTAAGATGAAGAAAAACGAAAAGCACTTTCCGGAAAGCCAAAGAGAATAAAAAATCAGAGAAAACGAATAGTTGTGCCGCGGAGCGGGCTTAAATTTGCGACCGAAGTCGGCTTGTGCCACCGGAGTGGGCTTGGGTGCGACCGTTAGCGTCGACTTGTGCCACCGGAGTGGGCTTAAGTACCTGAGCCATGGATTTCAGACCCAAGGTACGGTTGCCTGCGAAGGTGCGACCGGAGTCGACTTGTGTACCTGGGCCATGGATTTCAGACCCAAGGTACGGTTGCCACCGTAGTGGACTTGAAGGTGCGACCGGAGTCGACTTGTGTACCTGGGCCATGGATTTCAGACCCAAGGTACGGAGCGCGAGTACTTAGGGTACTTGGACCCATGGTACAGAGCGTGAAGACCACGCGCAGCTAGGTTCCATCGTCACCAGACCCGAGGGCCACTTACAGCTAGGTTCCATCAAAGCTTACACACGTAGTATGCCATCGAAGCGGGCGAAGATGCGATCGAGTCGACATTAAGTTGCCGCACGGAGAGGACTTTAGAAGCTGCTTCCTTGGGATAGCCCCCGAGTTGATGAAGTAGGCTCGTTTTGACTTGATTGATATACCCCAAGAGTAGTCGGCAGAGTGTAGCTCCCGTGAAAACCAGCGAGAAGCGTACACAAATGAGTAGTCGGCAAGTAGTCCTACATGACGAGGAGAACAAGCCAAGAAAAGAAAAAAGTAATCATTTAAATAAATGACTTAGTTGTTCTTGTTTGGGCGCGGTGATGAAGCCGCGACGGTCGGCGATGGAGCCGCGACGGTTGTTGCCGAAGTTGACTAGTCGAGTTGATTCCGACTAGTTGTTGGGGGCGTGACTTCCGTTCTCGACTAGTTTTAGTCGAGATGAGTGGTCGACGCGATGCGATCGGATGATATCGCGGCGGCGTGCGACGTACTCGAAGTAGAGCCGGTGTTGCCGCGAGACAAGTAGTCGCAACGCACGACGCGGGCGGAGTAGAGCCGGTGTGGCCGCAAGACGAAGTCGCGGGCCACGGAGTAGTCGACGATGAGCTGCGTGACGAGCCGCACGACGTGCGAGGCACTTGGACGCGAGGCGTAGTCGAAGTTGACGACGAGCGGTGCGACGAGCCGCGCGACGTGCCGAGGCACCGGACGCGCGGCATATGCGAAGGAGTCGACGACGAGCCGCGTGGGCGTGCCGAGGCACCCGGACGCGTGGCGAGACGAAGTAGTCGTCGACGAGCGGTGCGACGAGCCGCGTGACAAGCCGCGCGACGTGCCGAGGCACCCGGATGCACGCGCGGGCGTAGGGGGTAGTCGACAACGAGCGGTGCGACGAGCCGCGTGACGAGCCGCGCGACGTGCCGAGGCACCCGGACGCGCGGCGGAGGCGAAGTAGTCAACGACGAGCGGCGAGATGAGCCACGTGACGAGCCGCGCGACGCAGCCAAGTAGTCGACGATGAGCCGCACGCGCGTGGGGGAAGTAGTCGACGACGAGCCGCGCGACGTTCGGGGCACCCGCGCGCGGCATAGGCGATGTAGTTGACGACGAGCCTTTGTGAGGTGGAGTAGTCGACGGCGAGTGGTGAGACAAGCGGTGAGACGAGCCGTGAGCGCCGTGCGACGCGGCCAAGTGGTCAACGACGAGCGGCGCGACGTGCCGAGGCACCCGGACGCGCGACGTAGGCGAAGTAGTCGACGACGAGCCTCGCGACGTGCCGAGGCACCCGGGACGTGCGGCGTAGGTGAAGTAGTCGACGACGAGCTCGCGCGAGGCGAAGTAGTCGGCGACGAGCCGCGTGATGAGCCGCGCGACGTGCCGAGGCACCCGAACGCGCGGTGGAGGCGAAGTAGTCGACGACGAGCGGTGCGAGGCGAAGTAGTCGATGATGAGCCACGTGACGAGCCGCACGACATGCCGAGGCACCGGGATGCGCGGCGTAGGCGAAGTAGTTGACAACGAGCTCGCGCGAGGCGAATTAGTCGACGATGAGTCATGTGACAAGCCGCGCGATGTGCCGAGCAACCGGACGCGCGGCGTAGTTGAAGTAGTCGACGACGAGCTCGCGCGAGGCGAAGTAGTCGACGATGAGCCGCGTGACGTGCCGAGGCACCCGGACGTGTGGCGGAGGAAAATTAGTCGACGACGAGGCGTCGCGAGGCGAAGTAGTCGACGATGAGTCACGCGACAAGCCGCGCGACGTGCTCGAAGCAGCCGGACGCGCGCGCGTATGTGAAGTAGTCGACGACGAGCTCGCGCGAGGCTAAGTAGTCGACGACGAGCCGCGTGATGAGCCGCGCGACGTGCCGAGGCACCCTAATGAGCGGTGTGGTCGCGGCTTAGGAAAGTTGATTCCGCTTTGACGGGAGTAAGGCGACTTGCTTCAATCGATCTCGATGAGTCAACGAGTAGATTCATCTTGTTGACGAGGGTCATTCGAACTCGCCGGTGGTGATGATCACCCCTACACGGCGCGCGCCCGTCCGTGTTTTAACACGGCAAACCTACCTGGGGGGTACCCGAGGTAGTAGATTGTGCGGTGAGGATCGTGATCGGCGGACCGAGAACTCGAAGGTATGCACAAGGACGTGGGACACAAGATTTATACGGGTTCGGGCTGCCAAGGTGGCGAGCCCTACATCCTGTTTGGGGATCAAGTATGGCGCCCTACGCTTGGTGTTGATTGAGATCGGGTTCCCCGGCTAGGTACCTTGCCCTCTTTTATATAGTCCGGGGGCGGGTTCCTAGTCGGTTACAAGGCAGGAGTCCTAGTAGGATTACACGGAACGAGTCCTAATAGGATTAAAGGGGAATTCTAGTAGGAGTCCGTCTTCATCCTTCCTTGCATGAGTACCGGGGTATATGCCCGACACAATGCAAAGCTGAATAATGGTGCTAAACACGTCACAAAAGTGCTGATTACAAGTGCAAAAGCGAAAGAGAGCAGAGAGGTGAGTCGGTGGCGTGCGTGGGATTAGGGATGAAAACGGATCGGATACGGTCGGATACCACGGATACAAATATGTTGACGGTGAATTTCCGTCAACCTAGAGTACTTGTTATACATTGGTTTCGATTATGATTTGCAACTAACCCGCCACTAGGCATACTAATGATATAACAAGTTCACACTTGCATGTCGATTTTGGAGTTTGTTGTTTACGCGGGAAATCTACGCTAAAGAGGAGACTTTCGGGATAAGTTCACCAAGCACTTTGGAAGAAGATCATGAAGCCCGATAAGAGTCAAGACACGCGATGAACATGACTCCAAATGACCCGAGGACCGAAGCGTCAACATGCAAGTCTTCGGGGACTCAACCGGAAAACGACGAAGCTTGCATAGCAAGGATTCAAGCCTAAACCGTGAAGGAAACGACGTCAAAGGCCCACATGCAAGTGCACACGAATAAGGGATCACGCGAGAAGCAACCGGGGAGAAAACCGGGCCCGAACCGGCCGGGAAGTGGGCTCGGGCCGGCCGGCCCGGTCCCGGCCGACCCCGGCCCACTCGGGGTCGGTTCGGTCCCTCCTTTGCCCTAGGTGTTTGTCTATTTATTGCCTCCGCCGCCGTCGACCGACACATCGAACAAATCATCCTACCGACGCCAATCACCAGAAAACCGCCGCCGCAAGATGAGGGAGAGAGTTAGATGAGCTTGTCGCAAGGATCAACGCCGGCGGAGAGAAGGAAGCAAGAGGAGGACTCCAAGCCGCCGGCCTAGGAGTGTTTCCAAGCTCCATCGCCGCCATCTTCATCGACGACGTTCTCCGAGTCTCCATCACCCCTATGTGCTTCAATCCGTGTAAGATGATGGGGTAATGTCTCCGTTCATCCCTAGGATTAGATGGATTCATGCTATGTAATTGCTACTTGATTCGTGGTTCCAATCTATTGTTTTCATGTTGATGATTCTTTGATGATTAAGGTAGGCCACCGTGTTTTTCGGGCGTATGATATCCACTACTCCCATAGATTCCATCAACATACCGTGTCCATCATAGGTCTAGTCACGAATACCTTCGCGTAGTGACAGTACGAGAGGAGGGAAAGGGCGAAACCGTGGTCACAACCCCCGGTAGATTGGTTTACCGCTTTCGTGTAGTAGATGCATACCATGTTATCCTAGATCCTAGGGAGGGAACGCTTATCTTTCTTGCTCACTCTCTTGTGTTCACCCTTTACCATATAGTTTAACCCTATATTTGTTTGATCAACTTAACTTAGATTAACTTAGGTTAGATTGTTTTACTTTTAGATTAATACTCTCTTTCAAAGGTTTTCCATTCAACTAGATTAGTACTTGGTTAAGCGCTAGTAATCCCCTTGCTCCGCGGATTGACAAGAACCTTGGGAATCCCGTGGTGAAAAAGGTGTGGGGTCCGTACGCTTGCGGATCGTAGAGGGATACGTCTTTTATCCGTCAACAAGCCCCTTTTTCTGGCGCCGTTGCCGGGGGAGCAAGCCAGTTTGCTACGTTTAATCTAGTATTAATTTTGTTGATTACTAACACCTAACCCTTATTTTCTAAAAAAAAAAGAAAAAAAAATCTTTTTTTGTTTTTCTTTCTACTTTTCTTGTGCCTAGATGGATTTGTTCACCTCACCAATGGAAGACGAAGAGATGTCGCTAAGGGAGCTAGCAATGCCGTCAATGGAAGACATTGAGATGCAAAAATCAGATTTGGCGCTTGCTACAACCCACTATGAATTGAAGCCTGGAATCATCAATTTAGTGGCGACAAAACCATTTAGAGGATTGGAGGATGACAACCCATATAGACACATTAAGGAATTCACGATGTTATGCAACACGGTCCAACAAAAAGGAGTTCCGGCCGCTTGGTTCAAGTGGAATCTTTTTCCATTCTCTCTCGAAGATGAAGCGCGAAGATGGTACACACTTGCGTCCGTTGAAGCAAAAGGAAATTGGGATGAGCTAGTGAAGAAGTTTCTTTTGAAGTTCTTTCCCATAAGCAAGGTCCAAGACTTAAGGAGGCAAGTGCTCAATTTCAAGCAAGGAGAGGATGAAGGAATTGATGAAGCATGGGACCGATTTAATGAACTACTTGAGCAAGGCCCGAACTTGGGATTTTCCGGTGACTTGATGTTGCATACCTTTTATTTTTCACTAACCCCTAACTCGTCTCGTTTTGTAAGCATGTGTGCAGGCAGTGATATAATGGATAAAACAATTAGTGAAGCTGCACAAATCTTACAAAGGATAAGCAATGGACAAAGAACAATACGAGATTGGCAAAGATGTTGTCGAGAGGAGCAAAATGACAAAATCAAGCCCAAGGTGCATGCTGAAATTTCTGAAAAAGATGAACCGAAGGTCAAGGAAGATGAACCGACCATACAAGAAAGTGAAGATCCACTTCCCAAGGTAAGAGAAGTCATTTCGGATGTTAAAAATGTTGAAACTAACATGAATGTAGGCCGAAGTATGTGGAATGCTAGACCATTGGCGGAGTTCAAGCAATCCGGTTGGGTTCAAGTTGATTTCGCCCCACTAATTAGCTACCGAAGGAAGGAGGAACGCCGACACGTTGCCAAACTAGTTGAAGATATATTTGATCAAGAGATGAGTGGAGAGTCGATCCAAAAGATGTTTGAAGAAGAAAGAAAAGAAGGAGATGAAGGATGGATCGACCGGTTTGACAAATCAAAGATTTATGATGAAGGAAGAGAAGAGTACAACCGTGATGAGCCTAGTGACTCAAAGGATAAATGGGAGGAGATAGGACTCAAGCTAGATGATAGCTTGTGTGCTATTGAAGCCTACACACTAGCAAATCAAGACATGGAAGTACTCAAGGATGAAGGAAAGAGTGAATCAACAATGAGCGATCTTGATGACATGTGGTACATGGAAGATAAAGAAAGCATCATACAAGTCTTTGAAGATGAAGATCTGGTTGATAAAGAAGACTTCAAAGAAGATATGAATGCATACATAGTTGAAGGATTACATGTTCCACATGATGAGTTGAAGAAATTGCAAGATGGTGATGAAGAGGCAACTACACTTGTTGAGATCGATTCGCCTTCAACACCGCTTGATGAACCAAATATCACTCTTGTTGAAAAATCTCTAAGGCCAAGGTACGCGCTGAAATCTCAAGATATTATTGGTATTGATGATGATAAATTCAAATACTCATGCTTAACCAATAGTATGTATGATAGTTTAATGCCTATGCCTTGTTCCAATAGTGATCATGTTGATAGGCTAGATTTTCTTGAGAATGAAAAAGAGGAAACATTTAAGTTTGATCCAATTAATCTCACACCTATACAACCTTTGCCTAATGATGAGCTAAGTGCTATGCATGAAACATATGCTTCTTTTATTTACACCTTGACTTGTTGCTACAATTCACATGTGGTGTTAATTATGGACGCGTATGTTTACAATAAGTTTTGTAAATCTCGATCATGCTTTGCGCTTGGTCAAGCTAGTGACCTTAAAGAATCATATGTCGGGAAAGGCCCGATTTTCACTAACCATGTAGACAAGGCTTGAATAATGAAAAAAAAGGGGAAGTCATGCCTGAAAGAGTTGCAAGATAAATCATCAACCCCTCCGAATCCCGCGATGGATGCTGCTGTCTTCATCAATTTGAGAGCTTGTTCAGAGGTGTACAAATGAAGAAAATGAGATATCCAGAAGCTCCATCAAGTTACCATTCCAACGCATCAAGAACCAACAAGTTTGAAGACCCGTGCAAGGAGTTATGGAGAAAACATTGAGCGTTGCGCGTTCTGAAATTTCAGGACAGATTTCATCGCCGAAGTAAAACCGACGTAACTCTCTTGTCCGGAGTCCGATTTGAGCAAATGAAGACTCGTTGGAAAGGAAATTTTGTGCACTGTGCAATGGAGTAGAGCTTGAGTATACTTTCTGTTCTGGACATTAAAAAAAAATAATAGAGTGAAGGCAGCACCGAAGGATGATAAAGAAGGAGATAACGATGAAACAAAAGGATGCTTTGGGCAAGTCTTCTATAAGTGATCAAGCACAACATGGGAAGTAAATTAAAGCTGCATTGGTACCTTTTCTTCTTGCATGAAGGGCCATGGCTATGCAACGAAAAGAAGGTATGTGAGAAAGTCGAGCTCTATGACTTTAAATGAAGCGCTTTTCGGGAGGCAACCCGTTTCTTTATATTTTTACTACTTTCTTAGAGAAAATAAAAGAATGGCACTATCTTATGATGATCAACTTGTGGTTATTAATCTAAGTTCAGTTTTCCTTTTTTAGAACCACCATCATGTTCATGATCTTATTTATTTGCATGCATTGCATTTTGTTATCCTCGTGATGTTTCTTTTTGTATACATGTTTTGCACATAGTTGGCTTGGTTGTTTTATATACTTAATGATGTATGCTTCAGTTTCCATGTTAATGCTTCATATGGCCATATGGGTATTTTCCTTTTGTGATCTTGTGTAAACATGGTGTTTAAACATGATTGCGGACCATCATCATTAAGTTCGATAAACCTTGCTGGCTTTTCATATGTTTTCATGTTGCATTGGTTAGTTTATAAGCTCTGCAATGCGCTTAATTTTTCTTGTGTTATAAGAGTTATTGATTTAGGGATAGACATGGTGTTTTAACCCTAGATATATAAACCTTTATGGCTATGGAGAAATTCAGCAACCTAGTTGTAAACATGGTGTTTAGAACTAGGTGAAAACATTGTCTTTGCTTATATGCTTTCCTATCATGTGCATACACACCTTGCACCACGTACACTCATTAGGTTTTTATTCCTCATTAAACTAATTATGCCGCAAGTTAAGAATCTTAGGAGACATTGTTGGATTATTGGCAATTCTATCTACTCCCAACCGTCACCTTGGGGGTAGAATGTGCGTTTAAAACGTCTTACAGGCAAGATAAAGACTCTCACTACAAGGAAATTGAAGGATGGCTAAGAAGTGCTTTGTCTTATTCTTCCATGGCTAGCAAAATGCTAAGCATGGGGGAGACCCTGAATCTTCAACACGGAAGTGCAACATGACACTCTAGAAGATAGAATGATAAAGATCGTTAACATCTCCGGATCAATGCGCAAGAAGTCACCAATCTCATCAAAATTCTGCATGGTCTCAAAAGGAAAACACTAGGTATTTTTGGATATTTAGAAGCCCCATGAAGTTACGATTCCAACAAATCAAGAATCAAGACAATCGGAGGTTCCTACAAGCGGTTATGCCCGAATCACCGAGTGCAACACGTCCTGAAATCAGTTTTGGACAGCACGCAGTGCTGAAGTAAAACGGACATAGCTCCCTTGTTTGAACTCCGTTTTTGATGAATGACCACACGTTGGAAAGGTAATTTCATAAACTTTTCAATAGAGCCATATTTTGATATATTTTCTGTTCTGGACAGAGGGGGAAATCCATGAAAAAGAGACAGCAAGGAGATGATGAGAACAAGAAAGAGGAGATGGTGATGACAACATTGAAGAGAAGGGTGACCAATGACTCCATTAAGCATACAAGATAAAATTCAGAAGTTTAGGAGCATTAATAAATCAAGACAAAAGCAAAAGCCACATCGATACATGGAGATGTCGGAAGAAGGCAACGAAGAATTACAAAGGATGGTAACATCTCCATGGACCTTCTCTTTTCCAAACACAAATGCTTGTAAGTATGCCTTCAACATCAACTAGGTGCAACCTTTTGTTTTTCTCTTCAAACAATAACATGGCTACTAGGAGGACAACCTAGGTTTCTTTTTACTTTCAATAGATAAGCATGACCATGTGTCCACCTCGATGTTCTACATTGCCTATGCTTACGGAAAGATGATGAAAGTTGCCGCTTTGTTTTACCTACATGAAGTTATACATGTCTTGGCTAATTGCTCTATATAATATGATCTGAAATTAATTTAAATACCGGCTCTTTTATTTGTGGAGGTGAAATGACTATGCTCTAGACCCACATACATATCTTTGCTCTTTGATTTAAGTTTATGGATAGCCGGATAACTTGTTGTTTTTATGAAAACTCAACTTTTATGCTATCTACATATTTGTGATGCTCTTGCAAAGTTCTACCTACCAAAGCCATATACATATATGTTTTATGATAACAAAACTCGTAGATTGCAAACATATGTTTTGATGAGTTGGATTAGGATTGATTTCTATGGTTCGAGACTAAGAAGCTGGTCATTCCTTTGTGTAACTTTTTCATGCTAGCCTTTTTGTCCATGCATTGTGGGTTTTCACATCGAAAATTTCACAAACTTCGCTGGGCATCCACCCTAAACCAAAAACATCTTTTTGTGATCACCTCCTTGTCCACAACCCAATTTGAGTATGGAGTAAAATTCTCGATGAAGATTCAAATATTCCACAATATTATGGAATTTATACTTACTTTAGCAGTTATTTCCCCTCTCTTTTATGCTCGAGGACGAGCATCGTTCAAGCATGGGGGAGGAGTCATTCTCTGACACAAATGCTATGTAAGTATTATGTTGCAAAAAGTTTTGAGGAGCAAAAAGAAAAAAAAAAGAATAAAAATGAAAAATGAAAAAAAAATATATGATAAGAAGAAAAGAAAAGTAAGAAAAATAGGAAGAACAAAGTGTAAAAAAAAGAAAGAGAGAAAAATGAGAAGGAAATAAAATAAAGAAAAAAAAAATAAAGATGCTCCTCGGTTCTTTTTGCTTCATAAGTTCTCAAGTGCCTTGATGACACATCCATACCATGTGCAATCCGATAACGAGGACTTCACTCGTGCCTCGGGATCATCCATTTGCCACTTGCACATGTCCACTTATCTAAATGTGTGTGTTTCATCCCTCTCTCTTTCCAACATTTATTTTCCATGGCCTTTTTGACGAGTCTCGGTAATTCCAATAGATCTCTCTCTTAATTTGACAATATTTCGGATGTATGTTTTGCTAGGATTGTTTTTAACCTTCCAAGCTCCACATAAGCCTACCACTATCACATATGAGTAGAGTAGGTTGAAAATAATCTAGTATAGGCTTGAGTGACTTGATGAGATGAGTGTTCCATGAGCTCTTGCAAGAGATTTTCACTTATGTTGGATATGCATCTTTTTGAAAATCTTCCACGTGACAAGGTAATGGTTTGAAGTTCACTTAAGTTTGAGAGGATCGTGTTAAATGTGGCTTGTTCTTTATTGTTAGTCTATCTTCCATAATGAAAAAGAAGCGGTCACAACTTGAACTTTAAAAATAAATTCTTAAGAGAGAGCAATTTGTCTCGTCATGAATGACTAAGTGCGGGGATAACATTGGAAGGCAACGCTGATTTCCCTTTTAAGCGAGGACCACTTACTCGAGGACGAGCAAGGTTTAAGCATGGGGGAGATGTTGACGGTGAATTTCCGTCAACCTAGAGTACTTGTTATACATTGGTTTCGATTATGATTTGCAACTAACCCGCCACTAGGCATACTAATGATATAACAAGTTCACACTTGCATGTCGATTTTGGAGTTTGTTGTTTACGCAGAAATCTACGCTAAAGAGGAGACTTTCGGGATAAGTTCACCAAGCACTTTGGAAGAAGATCATGAAGCCCGATAAGAGTCAAGACACGCGATGAACATGACTCCAAATGACCCGAGGACCGAAGCGTCAACATGCAAGTCTTCGGGGACTCAACCGTAAAACGGCGAAGCTTGCATAGCAAGGATTCAAGCCTAAACCGTGAAGGAAACGACGTCAAAGGCCCACATGCAAGTGCACACGAATAAGGGATCACGCGAGAAGCAACCGGGGAGAAAACCGGGCCCGAACCGGCCGAAGTGGGCTGGGCCGGCCGGCCCGGTCCGGCCGGCCCGGCCCACTCCGGGGTCGGTTCGGTCCCTCCTTTGCCCTAGGTGTTTGTCTATTTATTGCCTCCGCCGCCGTCGACCGACACATCGAACAAATCATCCTACCGACGCCAATCACCAGAAAACCGCCGCCGCAAGATGAGGGAGAGAGTTAGATGAGCTTGTCGCAAGGATCAACGCCGGCGGAGAGAAGGAAGCAAGAGGAGGACTCCAAGCCGCTGGCCTAGGAGTGTTCCCAAGCTCCATCGCCGCCATCTTCATCGACGACGTTCTCCGGAGTCTCCATCACCCCTATGTGCTTCAATCCGTGTAAGATGATGGGGTAATGTCTCCGTTCATCCCTAGGATTAGATGGATTCATGCTATGTAATTGCTACTTGATTCGTGGTTCCAATCTATTGTTTTCATGTTGATGATGCTTTGATGATTAAGGTAGGCCACCGTGTTTTTCGGGCGTATGATATCCACTACTCCCATAGATTCCATCAACATACCGTGTCCATCATAGGTCTAGTCACGAATACCTTCGCGTAGTGACGATACGAGAGGAGGGAAAGGGCGAAACCGTGGTCACAACCCCCGAGATTGGTTTACCGCTTTCGTGTAGTAGATGCATACCATGTTATCCTAGATCCTAGGGAGGGAACGCTTATCTTTCTTGCTCACTCTCTTGTGTTCACCCTTTACCATATAGTTTAACCCTATATTTGTTTGATCAACTTAACTTAGATTAACTTAGGTTAGATTGTTTTACTTTTAGATTAATACTCTCTTTCAAAGGTTTTCCATTCAACTAGATTAGTACTTGGCTAAGCGCTAGTAATCCCCTTGCTCCGCGGATTGACAAGAACCTTGGGAATCCCGTGGTGAAAAAGGTGTGGGGTCCGTACGCTTGCGGATCGTAGAGGGATACGTCTTTTATCCGTCAACAAAATACAAATAATTTTTCTTTCTCGGAAAGAATTCTCGGACCGAATACCGATACGGACAAGATATTTTTTGTCGAATAGTGATACTCATCATATTTGAATCATAGAGATTCGACAATGAATTTTCGGATACTAATGCGGTACGGATAGTTACGGATATTGAATTGCCGATTCGAATACGGTCTTTTATCATTTGAGTGTCCGACCGTTTCGGTCGGTCGGTCGGATGGATAATATCCGTACCACTTTCATCCCTACGTGGGAGGGAAGAGGCTTACCGTAGTCCGAGGCGGGAATCGCGCACGGGGGGGCAAGGCGCGCGGTGTGGAGGGTCGCGGGGAACAAAGTCACGGCGCGGGCGGGGAAAGAAGCGCCTCGCAACCCGGGGGGATGGCGCGCGTCGGGACTCCACCGAATCGGACCAACCTCTCCTTTTGTTTTTCTTCTTTTTTTCTTCTTTCCGTTTTTATTGGATTTTCCTTTTGTTTTGATGCCGTCGCACATCCGGCGGGGAGGGATGATCGCGGGGTAAGGCTGCAAAGGGGTAACCGTTAGGTGCACATCCGAACCTCTTTAGTTCAATTATTTGTACTACTTCTTCAAAATTGAGCTGAAGTAGTACAAATAATTAAACTAAAGAGGTTCGGAGGTGCACCACATCATATTCAATTTGCACCCCTATCGCGGGGATAGGGCGTGGGCCAAAGACCTAGCGTGAAGGAACGGGACGGTCACTACGGGTCCCTTCCCGAGTTCTCTTTTTTATTGCCTTTTTTAAATAAGCGACCGAAACGCAAAACACGAGAAGGGGAAAAAACCAAAGTGAGGGAGCCGATGCGCACTACGGGGGGTAGTCGCGACCCCGAGGATTCACGGCGCTAGGGTTTGGTGCCGAGAAGGACGGCACGTGGGGTGGAAAAAATGTGGAATGAAGCGGCGGTGAGGTAGGTTTTAGAAAAAAAAGACACAAGTAACCAACAACAATTGGACGAACAAAGCACACAATCTCAACAAAACAAGTTATTGAATGAACGTGCAAGGTCGCGAAAGGGCCTGTAGCCTAGTGGTTACAAGAGCCCCAGTAGCACCTCAGGTCCTGGATTCGACTCCCCGTGGGAGTGAATTTCTCAAGATTTAACGGCGTTTGTGCTTTCAGTCATTGCGACGTTCCCGTCTATAGCGAGGCGCCTGTGGTGACTTCGTCAATCTTGAGGATTTGCCAGCACAGTCTTCGAAGATGCATGGTACTAGGGGTAGGGTTTGTGTGCGTGTATTCATAGGGATGTGGGTGCGTGCGTTATGAGTGTCTCTGATGTATTGTGTAATTCACAAAAAAAGAATGAACGTGCAAGGCTAAAACGGTTTCTTGGACAAAGATGTAACCTAGAACAAAATTTTATTTATTTTTTACGGACTATAGGAATTAAAAAAACACTCGATAAACTCACCGATCAAACTGGAAAGGCGATACCACTTGATAGAGGCGAAGTGCCCGATCTTTAGATGAATGAAGATAATTTCGATCCGGTGGTTGTTGACCCTCCCGTTCCGACTACGACGAGCGAGACTCGAAGTGCTAATGCAATCGGCCGAACCAACTCCCGATGGCTACTAACCTTGTCGGCGCAAGATCAATGTCACACCCGAAATTTCCAATTTCGGGATGTGAATAGAGAGAATAATTAAATAACAATTTTCTCATAATTTTAAATATTTTTTCCAACATTTATTTTCTTTACGGAAATATAGTATAGGAAAAATCCTTGTTTAATTTTTCTAAATCAAATAAAAAAATTATGAGTGTTGCATTCATGCCGATGCATCTTGGTGCTTCCGAGTGCTTAAGGTTTCAAAAGTGCGTTTAGGTGCTTGTCCAAATCCTTCCGAGAATTTTCCGGATTTTTCCGGAATTTATTCTCATTTTCTCCGAGCATTTTCTATTTATTAGAAGGCTCTAAGATCTTTTCGAAGCTCCAAATACTTTATTTGGATTGTTCATGTCCCAATCGTCTCTCGGGAATTTTCCTAGAATTTTTGGAATTTTCATAATATTTTTCGTGGATTTTATGAAGTATCTAGCTACTTCTAGATTATTCTTTTCCGGAAATAAAATTCTGAAAATCAAAAGAAATTCGTTTTATTTTCTTTTTCTTATCCTCCTTTTTGGCCCATGGGCACTTTCGGCCAGTTCCGAAGTCTCGGAGTCGCCCCTCAATTCTTCCACCAGGCCGCCGCGACCCCCTCAAGTTCCTCGCTCGCGACCCATCTCCTCTTTGCGCGGCCCGGCCTACCAAACCCCCCCCCCCCCAAACTTTTCCTCAACCCATCAAAGCGTTCCGGCCGGCCCGCATATTGGTCCGATCCACCGCCCAATCCGCTCCGACCCGCCCGGCATCCCGGCCGGCCGCGAGCCCGCCCGCGAAAGCCAATGCGGGCCCGGATCCCCAACTCCCCCCGGTGTCCATGGCGGACACGGGTGGCGCCGGCCGCCGCCCGGACTCCGCCGGAGTCCGGCGTCCCCACGCCCGGACGTCCGTGCCGAGCACGGCAGCGTCCCTACTAACCCGGCCCCCCCCTCGCGCGCGCCCCTAGGCCGCCGGGGAGACGCCGCCGCCCCTCGCCGCAAAGAGCCCGCCGCCGCCGTGCAAAGCCCGAGCGCCGCGCTCCCCGCCCACGTGGAGTGCCGCCGTCGGTTGCCATCCCCGCCTCGCCGGCCCCGGTGACCATCGGAGCAACGCCACCGAGAGCTCCGGGGAGCCGAGCCGCACGTGTTGCACCACTCCTCGTCGCCGGGGTCCACCGGAGCGCCGCCGCACACGGAGGCCCGACCCGGCCGTCAACGTCGCCGCCGGCCATCTTTCGGCCGCTCCCACTTCTCCTCGCCCGCGGTGAGCCCCTCCCCGACCCTCGCCCTTCTTCTCCTCTCCACGTTTTTCCCTCGCTTGGCCGAGCCCCCGGTGGCGCCAATCACCGGTGATTTCAATCACTAGACCCGCCGTCCGCCCCTTCCAGAGGTTGAAGAAAGCCCCCGTGGTTTTGCAATTAGGACCCTATCCTTGTGTGTAATCCTTTGATACCTTTTGTCTCTTGTGTCTTTTACAAGTTAAACCCTAGATCTATTAGATTCTTCATACCCGAGCATCCAACCCAAGCCTTTTATCGGATCTAATCTCGATCTTTAACCTTTTTGCGAGCACTATTCGGTGTGTCTTGCATATCTTCTCGCCTAGCCCCCGAAGACTATGGTTAATCTCGTTCGTGCCCCTCGCAATCTTGTTTTCTCCATAGAATCTTTGTTTTAGATCCGATTTAATCCGTTCAAGTTGCGTTAGGTTCATAATAATGTAAAGCACGCATTAGTGGAGTGTTTTCACCAAGTTTTGTTTTCTGAAAATAAAATTAATATTAATTTTGATTAATGCCTAGTTATACATGTCTTTTATAAATAAAAGCCATATAGATCTATATATCGTTTTTCATAATCAAATTTAATTTGATTAATGATTACTTTACATGCTTTTATGAATAAAATCTAATTAGATCTTTTACTCGAGTTTTCCATAAGTCAAATATTAATTTGCTTAATAATTAATTAGCTTTTATAATTAAAAGTTGATTAGCCTTTTACTCCGACTTTATGAATAAATGTTAATCTTGATTAATACCAATTTATTGCTGTTTTTGATAATAATATGATCTACTCGGATTACGAAGTTTCGTTTAGATTGTTCATATAGTTTAGTTTTTCTAAAATTAAATGTTTAATTGGTATAATCTATATATGAATCTTTATAAATAAAACTTGATTAGTTCTTTACACCGGCTTTGCAAATAAAATATAATTTGCATTAAAACCAACTTAGGGTATTTTCTTTATGAAATATCCTTACATATTTTTGTTAATTAAAATAAACCTAGCTCATAGCTTGATCTCTCATATATGTGCAAATCAATCGTTAGACGTTCGGTATCAGCTTTATCTCTTCTGATCAAGTTTATCAGAAGCTCTAAATCTTTCTAGTGTTAGCCCAAGCTAAACCATGTGCATCCGATCAAGCCTTAGAGTTTCTGTTTAGCTTAGTAGCTTTATCCATGTGAGTAGTTTGCACTGCTCATTTACCTATCAAGTAATCTTATCACTCTTGTTTCATGTTTCTCTTAGAATCTCGGTCATCAATATCTAGTTCATGTCTATCCTATCTCTGTTAGGTTGTCTCTTTATGAATCAGCTGTGTTCTTGTACCTAATCTATCGTAGCTATCTTTTTTTTGAGTTTACCCTGTTATCTGCTTCACCTGTCAGATCAGTTCACCCTTGGTTAGTGTGTCAGTTGTTCATCCAAGTTCTCTTTGTAGACTAGTTCTCCTAAACCCTAGCCTAAAGTTTGTGTGTCTGTTATAGTTCGCTTCTACCGTTCTCGTTCGTTTCACCTTAAATTGTACGTTAGCATGTGTATCACATGTTACTTGTTTTAACACTAAAACCACATGTTAATCTTGACTAATTCTTATTCCAATGCTTTTATAAATAAAAAGTGATTAGGTTCTAATCCGGTTTTCTTTAATCATGGTGTAATTGGTTAATCTCTATTCATAACTAGTTTTTCTAAATAAAAGATGTTAGAGTTAAACATCGGTTCTCATAATAAAGTTAATATGCCTAATGACATCATAAATGCCTTTTCAATATTAAATATGCTTAGTGAACATGTGACATAAAGTTACTCGCCTAGATCTTTTACACTTCCTTTATCTTTCTAAAGTAATTGTTAATTTGACATAACTTCTACTCGAATGTTATAAATAAAATATGATTAGGTTTATCGTGATTTCTTTAATCAAATGTAACTTGTTTAATGGTAACATGGAGTATTTTTATGAAATATTCTTTCGCATGATTTCTTAATTAAAATATGCCAAGCGTAGTCTCTTGTTGTTTGATAATGATCTCACAATAGTTTCGAGCTTAGTTCGTTTTCGGTGTTTCTTGCGTTTGCGTAACCAATAGAATCGAACTCTATCTTCGTGTGATCTTTCCGGTCCTTGCTCAATCTTCCGTGACCATCTCTTCAAAGTTAACCAAGCCTTTCCCTTCCAAGCACACTTTGTGTTCTTTAGTGATCCATCTAATCGAGTCGTTTCTTTAGTGCGCTCTTTTAAAAGCTTTGATTTGATTGATGTATTGTTCTTAGTATATGCTTGTTTGTTTGCTTTGTATGCTTGTGCTCGTTGACCGATGCGAGTAGAACAAACGTGGTTCAAAAGTTTGAAGAATGTGAAGGTGAAGATATTCGAGCAACTACACTTTGGTTAAAGGCAAGTGTGTCCTTGATCTTTTGTCCTAATAACTTTATTAATCACTGTTGCATTGCTTTGCATTAATTTTGATGGGTTCCTATTAAGGATGACTAGCCTCTTTTGACCATTATCTTGAACCTGGTTCTTAATTAATATGGATGGTAGATATTGCTTAGTGTGCTCAACTGGGTTGGTAATAATCAACATGGTTACTCTTTTATGCTCTATGTTCCTTTATGATACTTTTAATACAAGATCATTATGCATTAATCGGAACATGGAG
Source organism: Cenchrus americanus (assembly GCA_947561735.1). Lineage (NCBI taxonomy): Eukaryota > Viridiplantae > Streptophyta > Magnoliopsida > Poales > Poaceae > Cenchrus > Cenchrus americanus. The sequence continues at coordinate 81,739,660 of OX387239.1, read as the reverse complement.
AACCACCTAGGAAAACAATACAACCACAAGAACTAATGGGCAATGGTCTTGGCTGAATAATTAGGAACTTTAGCTTGGGGTGATCTTACCTGATAAGGACAAGGGATCGGCGGTACTGCGGGGTATGGACTCGCTCTAGCGGTGGGTTGGGTGAGTTATTCTTTTTATGGTGGGGTGTCGACCTGCTAGGGGACTTTATACCTTGCTAAGCGATCCGGACCTTGTGGGTCACTACTTGTTGGAGAACCGTTGTAAAGGCCTTGTAGCGTCCCTATGCAACCACACCTCGGTAGTGTGGTATGGTGTCCGATCGGCATCGCATGGTTGGGTCCAAAGTTCTTCGGAGCTTTTACGCCGCTTGTGGTGAAAGTGTACAACCTCTGCAGAGTGTTAAACTAATCGATTAGCCGTGCTCACGGTCAAGAGCGGCCGGACCCTCACATGATAACCGAACTTGAAGATGGACTTAAATTGTGATGTTGTTATGGTTATGCTTGCCATGTGCTCATGGTGTATCTCTTATCTTTATGCTTAATTGTGGGTTGGTATATACTTATACTTGCTAGTAAATAGGTGCTAATAAAATTTGACCAACTAAAATGCTAAATGCTTATAGCCAGTCCACTATAAAGCCTTTGCATTCATACTTTCCCCACACTTGCTGAGTACGACAAGTGCTCACCCTTGCTATAAACAATGTTGCTCAGAAGGAGGAAGCTACTCTGAAGTCTTGTGAAGATGTTGCTGGTTCTAGGCGTACGCAACCCCCAATCGACTGCCTGTGAAGTTCGGTACCTTCGTTTCCAGGATTTAGCGTAATACTCGATAATCTCCCTTTTTCTTACGTGATATTGTTTACGTATTTCACTTATGTCAACTATATGCATGAAAATTGATCCTGGCATGCATATAGGTGTGCACTTGGTTTTCTTCGGAAAAACGAGTGTGAAAATCAACCTAATCATGAAGATTAATCCTTGCGCGTAATCTAAGAACGAACAAGAATCCGAGGGGAGCAATCACTAAGTCACTCGAAAGTGGAGTCCGAATTACACGAAGGTAGTGCGTAGTGGTCGTTCGAAAGTAGCAAAAGCTAGATGTAAACAAACTCAAGTATCCAAGGCGGCGGCTACCGAGTATAAAAGGAGGGGTGTCCTAGGGTTGGGTGCCCACAACTTGGGCCTAAGGCCCATCAAGCGGCGACGCGGCACCTTGGCACATTACGGGACGTCAACTTGTTTCGGCGATTCCCGTTGACTCGGGACGAATTTTGGCATGAGTCCGGTGCCATGAAATTGTGCTTCCAACTATATATAGAACATTCAAAACCTACTCCGTATGCGACACGGGCATCCATTTTATTGCTCCCGGACTCCAATCCGGGCTCAAACTTGAATCGCCGTAGGCCTCCACCTCGGGGACTCGAACCAAATTAGCCTCGTGCCTCCTCCTCGACTTGAACACCCTTATTGGACTTCTTCTACTCCTTTCCATGCACCAATCATGGTCGTATGCACGGGTGTCATGTCCTCATCGGAGGAGGAGTAAGGTGTGTTGTTAAGAAATGAATTCCCTCCCCTTCTATTTATAAGCCGAGCACCGCGCAAGGAGTGAAACACCCCGGGATGGCCTCTAGGATCAATGGATAAGCGCCACGTGGAAGCCCAAGATCGGCCGACCCAAGGTCGGTTCGGCCGATCCTAGGGTCGGTCGACCCCATGTGGGCACCCCTCGGTGTGGTGTCTCCGTGGGACCTTCGGTCGGTCCCCGGTGTACATGTGCTCTTGAGGCGGTTTAAGCACTCTGGTGGGCCCATGGGTCCATGTGAAATCCATGTGTCACACTCGATTCATCGGGGCTTGCCTCTCTTGAATTGGTGACATGGCATGCATGCATGGCACCGAGGTGGCTTAGCTTGCATGCATGGCACCCGAGGTGGCAGCCACTCTTTGAGGTGACATGGCATGAATCATAGAAGGTGAGTTTGCCACTTCTTTTATGCTTATTTTCTTGCAATCATATAATCTCGAAGGACAAGTGGAATTACATTATTCTTAACTAAAATACATGTAAGAAATGCCTCTTGCTCCTTTATTCATGAGTAAATTGACGGCTAAAGTAACCACTTAACGAGCGAGTCAACAAGCAAAAACCAAGAGCAATGCCTTAAGGAATTCTTGCTCAAGCAAGGCTCCGAGATAGGCAAAGTCGATGCTACTCACTTTACTAGAAAAGTTGATGGTCATATTTTTGTGTGGCAAATATATGTCAATGACATAATATTTGGTAGTACTAATGAAGCTTTTTATGAAGAGTTTAGTAGGGTGATGACAAAAAGGTTTGAGATGTCCATGATGGGTGAGCTCAAGTTCTTTCTTGGATTTCAAATCAAACAAGCAAAAGAAGAGACATTCATAGGTCAAACCAAGCACGAAGAGATATGCTCAAGAAGTTTGACATGGACAAAGCCAAGCCCATCAAAACTCCAATGCCTACAAATGGATACTTGGACCTCAATGAAGAAGGGAAATCTGTGGACCAAAAGGTATATCGCTCCATGATCGGCTCTCTTCTTTACCTATGTGCATCTAGGCCGGATATGATGCTTAGTGTGTGCATGTGTGTTAGATTTCAAGCTAACTTGAAAGAGTGCCATCTAATGGCTGTAAAGAGAATCTTGAGATATTTAGTGCATACCCCTAACCTTGTCTTATGGTATCCTAAGGGCTCCACTTTCGATCTACTTGGCTATTCGGATTCCGATTATGTCGGTTGCAATGCGAGATAGAAAGAGTGCATCGGGGACTTTCCAATTCCTTGGTAGGTCTCTTGTGTCTTGGAGCTCTAAAAAATAAAACTTAGTAGCCCTTTCCACTACCGAGGCCGAGTATGTTGCGGTCGGCGCTTGTTGTGCTCAACTACTTTGGATGAAGCAAACCCTAAAGGATTATGGATGTCACTTTACCCATATCGCACTTTTGTGTGACAATGAAAGTGCCATAAAACTTGCAAACAACCCTGTCGGTCACTCTCGTACAAAACATATAGACATTCATCATCACTTCTTGAGAGACCACGAAACCAAAGGAGATATCGCTCTAAGTCATGTGAGCACCGAAAAACAACTAGCCGATATCTTCACTAAACCTCTTGATGAGTCAAGGTTTTGCGGTTTGAGGAATGAGCTAAATATTTTTTATTCTCGTTACGTGGTTTGATATGTAGCACATTTTGGTGATATGATGCTTTGCTGAAAATCTTTTGAAAAACCTTCATACATGTGTTTCAAAATCATTTTTATATCCTAACTTGTTCCAAAAGGCTATAGCCGAGTGTTAATTGATTGTTTTCTAGCCTTTGTTGGGACAAAGAGTCCATGACCTAAGAGTTATTTTTAGAAAACGTGCCAAATCTTTGAAGAACAACAAGCTCTTTGTCTCTGCTTCCACTCTTCGGAAGTTCCGGGAATTAACCGAGAGGTTCCGGACCCTTATCCGTCAAACCAATCGAGTTCGGTAACAATTGCAAAGCTTGGAGGTTCTAGGTATGGACTCCGGAGGTTCGGGACTTTAAGCGGTTGGCGGTAAACCATAGTCAAAAGAGGATCCAAGAAAGAATATTCCACGAACCTTATTTTTACCCCCTAGGATAAATTCTCGGTTCAATCCTATCCTATCTATTCACCGCAATAGATCCCGGCCTTTACCGCTTGACTCCATTTGCCTCTCTCCCTCTCTGCGCACGCCCGCATCCATCCACCGCCGTGCGCCGCCGCTGCCTTCGCCATCGGTTGCCGGTCAAGATCCGGGTGCGGCCCTCATCCCTTATCCGCGCCGAAGGTTGTAGAAGGGGGAGGCGCTCGGGGAGTTCTGCTGGATCTACACCGACAATTGCCACCGCCCGCGAACAAGAAGGAATCCGTGTTCATCGTCCTCAACATCCGGACTCGCTTCTTGCTATCTCAAGGAATTTCACTTGTGAAGCGGGAGATCTAGCCATTGCACTCCGGATCTAATCTAGTAGGTCGACTCCGGCACCACTAGGTCACATTGTGACCTAGAGAGGGCCTACGGGCTACGTCCTCGGTGTGAAAAAGCTTCATAAGTCTCTCCTTCCTCTTCACCTAGTCTCGAATCCAAGGTGATTAACCCTAAATCCGTCGATCTATCTTTTCTCTTGGTACTAGGAGCAAAATCTTGTGTAGATACAATTATAGATGCTTTCCGTATGATTGATTTAAGTACATTGTGGTAGAGTTCATTTGAGAATTGAATCGGATGCCATAGCTGCGAAGTTGTATGCGGCTCGGAGGTTCCGGGACTATCCCCGGACGTTCGGGATGCTTTCGTGACTTTGATCCAAAGTTCAAATGAGTCGTACCATAGTTGTTGCTTAGTCAATTCATCATCTCTTTCTCACTATCTATCAATATGGTCGGATGACTGGAGATTTCTCCAAGAGAAGGGACAAGAGGTCTATTCCCTACGAAGACTCGAGAGGGTGAGGAGGCATTCAACATTACGGTGAGGCATGTTGCTACCAAGAAATCAACACCCAAAAGGGGTAGAGGCTCAAGCGACATCTCGGGGGGGCGAGAGGGTCACCGATTGGACAACACCCCGATGACAATGGTGGTAGACGGGGCAAGAAAATTCATATAGAGGTCACTGCTACTATCAAGCCTGGTGAGATTGACTCCTCATATCTTGTGCACTACACCCTCTTTCCCAAGAAGAAGCCTCACCAAATATGACAGTTCCTTGCAACTAGAGTACCAAAATTAGAAGGAACATATGTTCAAGTCAAGATGGCTAGAGAAGAAAACCCCTACACTCGGCCCAAGCATGCGAGGCATTAACAAGAGGTTACGGTCTCTGTTTCATTACTTCGCTATTCATTTGTCCGTTTGAGCAAGCCAAGGATCAAGAAAATGCGAGTGGGTGGACTGGCAAGCACTTTGAGAACTTTGACGAGCTCGAGGTGCGAGGAGGTGCTTGAGGTGGTCAACAAGTACCGGATGAAGGATCCGATGGGGTTCAAATATGAGCGGAATGCTGAAATCATTGCTCGGTTCCATGCGACTTTGTATTATGACGGTGATGTGGACACCATTCATTAGATGACCGAAGGAGTGCACTACAAGATTGACATTTGCTAGACTGTTAGGCTTTGGAAAAGTGGATAGGGACAAGGGCACAATAAATTTTGAGAATCACATGAAGTCCCACCGGATTGCGGATGCATACTTCTTGGATGGGATGGCTACGGGAACCACTTTGGGACCAAAACCTGTGTACTATGTGTTGAACAACATGCTCGGGTAGACCATATATCCAAAGGGTGGCGGTGACTAAACTTCTCTTAGGAGCTTTGCCATCAATCTCGCTAGCCAGGATGCTACCCGATGTTGTTCCCTTTTTAGTCAACATGTTTATTTGGCATGATCTCATCACAAGCATGGAAAATGGAGTGGACAACTTCCCATATGCCCCATATGTGATGTATATCATAAAGTTGGTCTTCGTGTACAATTTCAAGAAAGATTGGGAGCATTGCTCTTATCAAGTTAAACGGTGGCAGCACCAAATGACCGACACAGCAGACCAAGATCATCTTGACTCGCCCAACAAATCGGCCGCCCACGATGATGAAGGCTGGACCCAACCGACCCAAGAAGGATTCCACTTTCAAGAAAATGAAAGAGTTGATCGAAACACTCTCTCCTTTTGCACCTACTCGGCCACTCGGGCTTATGAGGCCGGGAAGGATATCATCGGTGTTTTCCCATAATGGTCTACCTCGCTCGGTCTATTCCTCCTCCTCCTATCTTCTTTGATGACTTCTCCTCTAGTGAAGGAGAAGCTCCTCATCCTAGTGATGTTGAGGTGCCTCTCGGTTCCAAGCTTTAGAAGATGAGGACCAGGACCAAGGCCACACCAAGTGGTATTAGGAAGGGCGTCAAGGGAGTTGCCGGCCGTGGTAGGCGTCCTCCATCCGATGAAGATGAAGACCTTGGTTCCGAGGATCGGCTCGAGTGATCCGGATCAAGTCCGAAGCTCCAGCTTCCTCTCCTCTTTTCTTCCCTTTTTGTTAACATGTTGACAAAGGGGGAGAAGGAAGATTGAGATGTATCTTTCAAGATCCGATGTGGCTTGTTGCTTTTGTGAGTTGAGAGAAGCCGCCCATTTGCTATGCTTTGCTTTTATTCTTTGTCGGTTGAACTCATTTATCTACGGCTCCGTAATATTTGTGGCTTGCCTTGTTGGCAAGTGTTGGACATGGTCATGGTCCGGGATTTGAAAACTTTTAAAAACTTGTGATGCTTGTAGTAGGACTATAAATGCTTGTCTTGTTCATCTATATCTAGATCTTATTTAGTTATGTGGTATTCATTGCCCGTGTTGATTGTTTGAGGCTATTGTGTTGTCGAACCGGGAGGTTCTAGGTTTTCCTAGAGGTTCTCGGGGGTCCGTACTCGAACTTGGAGGTTACGAGTTTTTCCTAAAGTTTCCGGGTCCGGACACGGCCGGTCTCCGATTGATTCTTTTTGTCATATGCATCACGTTTACATGTTAAACCATTCTCTCGCACCCCACGATGAATTGAATACATTGCGGTTGCTACACATGCTCATAATGTATGTCTACATGTCTTGAAAGGACATTCCCACTCTATTCAAAAGGAGAAAGGCATATATTAAGGGGGAGCTTTGTATTCAAATCATCAAAAGCTCAAGCTTATCAATTAAATGTATGCTTTAATTAGGTTGTCAACATTTACCAAAAAGGGGGAGATTGTAAGTGCAATCAAGCTCCTAAGTGTGTTTTGGTGATGTTGACCAATTAATTAAAGGTCTAATGAGCTTTTGAGTATGAGTGACAGGTTTAGATTTGAAGAAAGGTGAAAAGAAAAGATAGGTGACCCCTTATTCCTTGAAGAGGCTTCCTAGGGCTCAAGACAAGCTTTAATTTCATTTTCGATGGATGAAACCAAGTCTTTAAAGATCTTCTCCAAAACCAAAATCATCCCAACCACATATGAACTACCGGCTAGCTATCTTAACCTCTTGCTCTCTTTCCCAAAACCTCAAGTTTTCCCCCCGAAGTTCCGAGTCGCTCACCGACGGCTTGTGAAGTTCGCCCTTATCTCGGAAGTTCCGGGATCTCACCCGGAGGTTCCGAGTTTTCGAAACTAGTCGTTGCTATTTCATATCCGAGGGTATTTATACCCCCTTGTCTCCCAACCGTTAGCTTCCCCCTCCCTATGCTTTGAAATAGTAGCTTTTGCTTCCCTCTCTCCCAAGCATTGACTCTCACCTACTTGAATCCAAATTCAACCCTAGCATTCAAGTGTGGAGTGATTCCTTGTGAGAAAAAGAAAATCCAAGCCCCTTCTTGTGTCCTTGAGCACTTGGTGGACCCCTATCTCCTTGGTAGATCTTTTACTCTTGGATCCTTGCTCCTAGACGGCTAGAGGTTGCTTGGAAGCTCTCCAATCGGTTGTGGAAGCTCCAAGAAGTTTGTATTACCCTCACTTGCTTAGTGGAAACCCTCCATCTATTACCTTGGTGATATGTGTGAGAGAGGAGTGGATCTAGAAATATTCCATAGACTTTGTGGCTAACCTCAACAACATGGATGTAATCCAACCTTTGTGGCGAGCCGAACCACGAAATAAATTGTTGTCCCTTGTGCTTTATCTTTCATATGTTGTTGCTTGCTTGTTCTAGGTTGTTTGCTCACTAGATCTATTAGAATTTTCTAGGTTTCTTGCTATCTCTTTAACCCTAAGGTTGCTAGTGTGGTTAGGCTCTGTCTCTAAGTACTTGCAACCAATTTCTTGCTCTCTTTGTGGTCTCTAACCTTTTGATCCGCAACAAATCTACGAAGTACTTTTTCCGGAAAGCTCCGACAAAATACACCTAAGTGCATTTTCTCGGAGGTTCCAAGGAAAAACTCGTAGGTTCCGGGGTCCGCGAGTTTTTGGCGAAATTGGTTGAATTTGTTTTGCGGGCCTATTCACCCCCCCCTCTAGGACACTTGCATTGATCCTTTCAAGGTGTGCGAGGATATAATCAAAAGAAAAACATGGTTTTGATTAAAGGAAGGCTCCCAAGTCCAATTCGGCGTTTCAACTCAATTCAAGGCTTAACTTTTTTTCATTTCGAATTTGAGTATAGGAAACACCATACTATAAAGGGGGATGCGAATTGACCGCCTTGAGATGCTAAAAGTGCTTAGAGAGATGACCCAACTAAGTGTGAGGAACCCCGAGCTAACACGTGCACATTTGCTCCTCTTTCCTCAAATCCGGCTTTTGTCGGTAGTACCGGCCGAGGTCGGTAGTACCGATATGTGTTCTCTAGCAAATTTTTCCCGGATCCTCGGTAGTACGGACCCTAGCTCGGTAGTACCGATAAGCCTTCACTATTTAGTTTCAAGGATACCATCGGTAGTACCGACCGGGGGTCGGTAGTACCGATGAAGTCCGCAGTGCACAATAACGGCTAGTTTTTGAGGTTGGGTATTTATACCCCATTGCACCTCCTTCATTAGTTGTTGACCTACCACAAGACAAACACTCACTAGAGCATTCACTCCACTCCTCCTCTTCCTCCTAGAGCTAAGGTTTGATTCCCTTGAGCTAGGGCTTGAGTGAGGAAGTGATTCAAGGTGTGATTTTGAGAAGCTTTGAGAGCCCCTCCGATTACCGTCATCTCAAGAGCACTTGAAGCATCTCGCGGGCTTTGATTCGCATTTTTTACTCTTGAAGCTTGCTTCTAGACGGTTAGGTGTCACCCGTTGAGTTCCCCCTTTGTATTTCCCCTCTCCTTTGTGGAGAATTATTAGTGAGCACCAATCTTCCTTTGCGGGGATTGGGTGAGACAAGAGGCTCTTGGTGATAGATTGATTGCCCTCCCTTTGTGGGATCCTCAACGGAGACATAGCTTCCTTCGTGGAAGTGAACTTCGGATTAAATCTCTTGTCTCTAGCTTGTTTGAGTTCTTTGCAATTTACTAACCCCGGAAGCTTGTTTGTGTCCGATCTATATATTTGTCGCATCCCTATCTATATCTTTGATTGCAGGTGGTTCCGGCATCTAAACTCAACCTTTGATTCAAATAGAATTGCTAGATTTGATCTCCATTTCAAATTTCATCCTAGTCTACTTTGTGTGGTTGGTAGTACCGCCCATGTGCCAAAAGTACCGAGCCTCCTCGGTAGTTCCGACATAGGGTCGGTAGTACCGGCTTGTGTTTAACCGCTGCATTTTGTTTTAGAAATTGAAGTGATCCTATTCACCACCTCTAGGAATCACAAGGTTCTTTCGGTGATGTTTTGTCCGGTGATTGTTGTGGTTATTCTTGTCGGGTGATTCTTGTTTGTGACTATTATTGTGATTTCTATTGTTAAATCCATGAATTATAACTTGTAAATCTCATGCGATTGATTGGTTGTGTTGCACTCGTGTAATTTTTTGTGTGAATGACTTGTGAATCGAACTCGATCGAAATCTTGAAAAAGAACAGAAAAGCAAAAGAGAAGAACAAAGAAGAGCAGAGAGAAGAAAATATAGAAAAGAAAAGGAAAAAATAAAAATAGGTCGGGGAGGGGTTGGAGGAGTAAGGATACTAGCGTAACTCCAATGGGACTCTCACATTTGAGCCCTTATACACCCATATAAGGATCTCTCATCTACATTTAAGGTTTCTATTTTCCTTTTAACTCCAACCCATCTCTTATATGCCTCCCGCTTAAACATGGATCCCACCCGTTAGCGGGTATATGCTTTTAACCACCACCACCACCCCCGATCCCCACCCTCCTCGCCCCTCGGTCTCTCCTCTCTCTCTCTCTGTTGAAGATCCTCCGCCCCGCGGCCTCCCTAGAGCTCCCTCCCCGGCAGTGTCCTTGGGTGTGGACGCGGCTCGGGCGGAGTCGATGCCGCCGCGCGGCCTCGAGGAGGGTCGTCCACCGGATCTACGGTACCAATTTCTCTTCCCTCTTTGTGGGCGGCGCGGCGAAAGCTTTGTGGCCACGCGTGAGAGCCGACGAGTTAGCTCGCCGAATGAGAGGTGGGATAAGGCCACCTCATCCATCGGGGCGCGGATAAGAGGCGGGTTGGAGACGTTTTTTCGTGTCTTCACCCTTAAAGATGAGGTGAGGGGATAGAAAAGGGTCCGATTGGAGTTGCCCTTAGTGCGATTGGTTTCCTAGGATGTTAGGATGGGGTAATCTAATAAATCCTGTGATCATGTGTCCTACAACAAATTACCACACACTTGAGCAACGTGTTCCATCAAATACACAAAATTTTAGTGTCCCGAACCAATTTTCCCTCGTGAATAAGATGCAAGTGGTGTCACTACTTGGTCAACCAGGTGTCGAACCCACCCGACACGATATGACCTAATGGGTCGACCCAAAACTAAGCCCATGATTATCCAAAACTATTGGGTTACCCAAAAAAAACTATTTAACCGTGGATGTCATCTCCGCCGATGGTTGCCACCGCCATGTCGCCCGATGCCGAGAGACGTGCGGTGTCGTGGCTTGAGGTTGTGGCGACAATGGATCTCGGGTGGCCACGGATTCGGGGTGGTACGGCACTCGCGCACACGCCGACCTCGGGCGAGTAGGATCCGGGCGCGGGGCGGCGCTCAACAAAGATGGCGAATCGGATATTGGGCGGCTCCGCCGGCCGGGATACCGGAGAGGAGGAGGCGGATCTCGGAAGCGTCGGCCCTCCTCGCGACCGTTGCGGAGCTCCGGCGAGTCCTCGGTCATCCGCAAGACGCGCCCCTCCTCCCATTTTTCACTCGCCTCTCGCTCCCCATCTCCCCTGCTTTGTGCGGGGCCTCGCGGCGCCTCCCTCTCCGGGGATCGATTCGGTGGGAGCTCCCCACCCGAGCTCCTCTAGCATGACGGCGTGACGACCACTCCATGGGCCCCGCGCCCGCCCCCTCTCGCCGGTGCGTCCATCTTTCCTTCGTTGATCTCCGGCCGGCGGCGCCGGTGGCCTTCCGGTGGATTGACCCGCCGGGCCGCCGGAGGTCTCCGCGTCGATCCGCCGGGGTGGGCGCCGCGCCGGCCCGGGGAGGTCCTTTTCTTCTTCCACCGGTGACGAGCAAGGACCCGGCAGGCTCCATCACGGCACGACCACCACGGCCGGGACGAGGCGCTCGCGCCGGTGAGGCTCCTTACGGCGGGCCTCAACGGCGAAGTCGACAGTGTTGATCTCTCGTTGGTGATATGCCCAAGAGTCCATCATCACAATACGGTTTAAGGCCCAAGAGGATATTGATCCGAGATGGATTAGAGTTACTAATGGGCCTATGAGATATAAGTCCATTAGTACGTCCTATATATACATAGTAGGGGCAAAGGGGGCGCCCGACCGATTAGTAGCTTAGTATCTATCTATGGAGGGTTCAAGCATGATGGCGATGATTATCACCACAAGGCGGGGAGGGATGGCAATGGAGGTCACATTGGAGCTATGGCGATGGAGCCAATTGTGATGCATGAGGCCATACTATTCACAAATAATATGATTATATGCCCGTGATGTTTATTTTCCTGTCATACTATTCTTTCACGCTTTACATATTGTGGATGTTTTGGTCATGATAGAATAGCTCCCCTCGTAAAAGTTGAGATTTTGATGCCTTTTACCAATAGCTACAACTATAAAATTTGATCGTTGTGTGGTAGGTTTACCAAAGTAGAGTACCCTCAGCTATCTTTTTTGTATAGGGTGGATGTCGGACATTCACAAGTATAGTATTGGTTAACTCAAAGAAAGCTATCAAAACGGTTTTGGGCTTTAAGGCATAGTGTTGGGGCCGGGGCATTGGATGCCACCCGACAAACAAGAGTCATATGGAGATATGATTAGCAAAAATTGTTGCTTACTGTGTCACTACTTTTCTAGCCGTGATGCTAAAGCTCACTAGGATTTTAGTGATTATGGATCTTGAACTACTACATGTCATTAGAGGGAAGATGAATTTTGATATAGTAGGTTGTCTTTTGTTAAATCATTTAATGAAAGTCTTTACATAAACTCAGTGCTGAAATCTTGCTTTAGTTTAAAGTTGTAGATCATGTCCGCAATAACAATTCCGTTTTCAATTTGCGATCTGTTCTTGACAAAGAAAAGTTGAATGGAACAAACTTTATTGATTGGTACCGCAACCTGAGAATTGTTCTCGGACAAGAGAAAAAGGAGTATGTTCTTGAGCAGGCATATCATGATGATCTCCCTGACAATGCAAATACCGCTCGAACGCAGAGCTTATGAGAAGCACCGCAATGACTCACTTGATGTAGCCGTTCGATGCTCGCCACCATGTCCCCGATCTACGAAGCGGTATGAGCATGTGGATGCATACACCATGATCGAGGGGCCGCGTGGGATGTTTCGTAACCAAGCTAGGATCGAGAGGTACAATATCTCAAAGTCCTTGTTTGCGTGCAAGCTGGTAGAAGGTAGCCCGATTAGTCCTCATGTGATCAAAATGATTGGTTACATTGAGACTTTGGACATACTTGGTTCTGAACTTCACCCTAACTTGGCTACTGATGTTATTCTTCAGTCGCTCTCGGCGAGCTATGAGCCTTTTATCTTGAACTTTCAGATGAATGGCTTGGATAAAACATTGAGTGAGTTGCATGGGATGCTAAAGACAGCAGAGGAGAGCATTAAGAAAAATCCCAATCATGTGATGATGATCCGTAAAGGGAACAAAAAGAGGAAGCGTTGGACGCCTCCTAATCCCAAAGGTAAAGGCAAGGAAAAGGGTTCCGGCGGTGAGTCCTCGGGCTCTAAGCCAAAGCCGGCACCTAAGGCCAAATCGGCCCTACTTCGAGGATGAATGCTTCCACCGTCATGAGAAGGGACATTAGTCTAGGAATTGCAAGTACTTGGAAGAAAAGAAGAAGAAGAAAGGAAGTGAGATTTCCACTTCGGTATAAATGTTATAGAAATTAATATTGCATTATCTTCTAGTGAATCATGGGTATTTGATACGGGTCGATGATTCACACTTGCAAATCGTTGCGGGGGTCTAAGTGAGACTAGTAGGTTTGCAAGAGGTGAGTTGGACGTTCGTGTCGGTAATGGCGCAAAGGTTGCGGTGTTGGCGATCGGCACCTACCACTTGTATCTACCCTCCGGATTAGTTTTGGAATTGAATAATTGTTATTGCATTCTCGCTTTGAGCAAAAACATTATTTCCTCTTCATGTTTGGAACAAGTTGATGGTTTTAAGATTTTAATAGAGAACAAATGTTGTTCTATTTTTTGCAATGGAATTTTTTATGCTCATTGTCCATCGGTGAATGGATTATATGTTCTTGATCTTGAGGATAAATCTGTTTGTAACATTAATGCTAAGAGGCTTAGACCAAATTATTTGAATCCCACTTTTATTTGGCATTGTCGCTTAGGTCATATAAATGAGAAGCGCATCGAACAACTCCATAAAGATGGTTTGTTAAGTTCATTTGATTTTGAATCATTTGAAACGTGCGAGTCTTGTTTACTTGGGAAGATGACTAAAGTGCCTTTCACTGGTCATAGTGAGAGGGCGAGTGACTTGTTGGGACTTGTACATACCGATGGATGTGGACCAATGAGCTCAATAGCCAGAGGTGGTTTTCAGTACTTCATTACTTTTACTGATGACTTTAGTAGATATGGCTATATCTACTTGATGAGTCACAAGTCTGAATCGTTTGAAAAGTTCAAAGAATTTCGTAATGAAGTACAAAATCAATTAGGCAAGACAATTAAGTATATGCGATCTGATCATGGAGGAGAATATTTGAGCCTTGAATTTGGTGATCATTTGAAGAAATGTGGAATAGTTCCACAGCCTAACTCGCGGGAATGCCGCAATGGAATGGGGTATCCGAACGGAGGAACCGAACCTTGTTGGACATGGTTCGGTCGATGATGAGCCAAGCTGATCTTCCATTGTCATTTTGGGGTTATGCTCTTGAAACTGCTGCGTTCACACTGAATAGGGTTCCAAGTAAGTCTGTTGAGAAGACACCATATGAGATATGGACTGGGAAATGTCCTGGATTATCTTTTCTCAAAGTTTGGGGATGTGAGGCTTATGTCAAACGTTTGATGTCGATAAGCTCACTCCAAAGTCGGACAAATGCTTTTTTGTGGGTTATCCTAGGGAAACCAAAGGATATAGTTTTTATAATAAAGTGGAAGGCAAAGTGTTTGTCGCTCGCAATGGTGTTTTCTTAGAAAAGGAGTTTCTATCAAAAGGATTAAGTGGGAGCAAAGTGCAACTTGAAGAAATTCAAGAAACACTTGAAACTGTTTCAGCACCCACTGAAGATCCACGGGATGTGCAAGATGTTGCACAAACCGTAGTTGAGGCACCAGCCCCACGAAGGTCTATACGGGCACGTCGCACAACTGACAAGCTCAACCTCCTTATCATGGAGGAGTGCCACGTATTATTGATGGAAAATGATGAGCCCATGACCTACATAGAAGCAATGAAGGGACCCGACTCCGACAAATGTCTTGAGGCCATGGAATCCGAGTTAAATTCCATGCATGACAATCAAGTTTGGAACTTGGTTGATCCAATTGAAGGTGTTAGACTGTCGCTTGTAAGTGGATTTTTAACAAAAAGTTAGACATGGATGGAAATGTTCACATCAAGAAAAAGGTTTCCGACAAATTCAAGGTGTTGATTATAAGGAAACATTTTCACCCGTCGCAATGCTAAAGTCCGTTCGGATTCTCCTAGCAATTGCTGCATATTATGACTATTAGATATTGCAAATGGATGTCAAAACTGCTTTCCTTAATGGACATCTTAGTGAGAATGTGTACATGACACAACCCGAAGGTTTTGTCGACCCCGAAAATGCTTGGGAAAATATGTAAGCTTCGAGAGGTCCATTTATGGATTGAAGCAAGCATCTCGGAGTTGGAATATTCGTTTTGATGAAGTAGTCAAAGGGTTTGGCTTCATCAAGAATGAAGAAGAGCCTTGTGTTTACAAAAGGGCTAGCGGGAGCGCACTTGTGGTTCGGGTCCTATAT
This sequence comes from Cenchrus americanus, assembly GCA_947561735.1. Lineage (NCBI taxonomy): Eukaryota > Viridiplantae > Streptophyta > Magnoliopsida > Poales > Poaceae > Cenchrus > Cenchrus americanus. Next base: position 81,724,580 of record OX387239.1, on the reverse strand, counting down.
GTGGATGACATATTGCTGATTGAAAATGATATTCCAATGCTTGAAGCCGTTAAAACCTCATTGAAAAAGAGTTTTTCGATGAAGGATTTAGGAGAGTCGTCTTATGTTCGGGGATAAAGATCTATAGAGATAGATCAAAGAGGCTAATTGGATTAAGCCAAGATACGTACATTGACAAGATATTGAATCAGTTCAATATGCAAGATTCCAAGAAAGGTTTCCTGCCAATGTCACATGGTATTACTCTAAGCAAGAGTCAGTGTGCTACGACACCTGATGAGCAAAAGAAGATGAGTGTGATTCCTTATGCTTCAGCCATAGGATCCATCATGTATGCTATGCTTTGTACGCGCCCAGATGTCTCCTTTGCTCTAAGTGTTACGAGCAGGTACCAATCAGACTTCAGTGAAGATCACGGGACAGTTGTAAAGGATATCCTTAAGTACTTGAGAAGAACTAAGGATATGTTCATAATATTTGGAGGTGAAGATGAGCTCGTTGTAAAGGGTTACACCGATGCTAGTTTTCAAACAGATAAAGATGACTCCGCATCGCAATCCGGATTTGTTTTTTGCCTCAATGGTGGGGTAGTGAGCTGGAAGAGTTCCAAGCAAGATACGGTGGCTGATTCAACGACAGAGGCCGAGTATATTGCAGCTTCCGAAGCTGCAAAAGAAGTTGTTTGGATTAGAAAATTTGTTTCTGAGTTGGGTGTTGTTCCTAGTGCGTTCGGTCCGGTGGACCTCTATTGTGATAATAGTGGTGCCATTGCACTTGCAAAGGAGCCTAAATCACACAAGAAGTCCAGACATATACTACGGAAGTATCACCTCATCCGTCACTTTGTTGAGAAAGGTGATGTGAAGGTTTGCAAGGTGCACACAGATTCAAACATTGCTGATCCATTGACAAAGCCTCTCCTACAACCAAAGCATGAGGCACACATGAGGTCTATGGGTATTAGATACTTACATCAGTGATTCTAGTGTGCGTGGGAGAGTTTTGTGTCATGAGTATGTTTATGTAATAATGAATAATTGTTATTTGTTCCATGGATGATTATCATTTATATTGATTATCGAGTACGTGACTTGATCGTGAAACTCTTTGTTTATAATGATGTTATTCTAAATTATCCCTAATTTGGGTCGTTATGTGGGACAATAACAACGGAGAGACTATCACATGCATTAATTGATGATCATGTTTCGGGGATCATAGATATGGAGATATCGATTAATGATGTGGACACATGTTAGTGAACATGGTTTTGAATTGACCCACTCCAAGACAATGTTGGGATTGTTATTTTAAATGCGCCATCGGTTGTTCTTGAGTGTTATACCTACCGGATCCTTAGACCCGAGATCGTCATTGTTCCTCACCGTGTGTAGTGGTGCATCTTGGGGCTGCCAAACGCTACTCCGTAAATGGGTAGTTATAAAAGTAGCTTACAAGTGTATCATGAAACATGGAATGGGATGCGTGCGGATCAAGATGGAATTTGCCCCTCCTAGATAACAGAGAGATATCTCCGGTCCTCTCGAGATAGTTGGATTACAAAGTGCATGGCCATGCCAAAGTGATTAAGGAGTTAATCAAAATGACTAAAGGTTAGTCACAAATAGAATCCGCTATTAGATCGAGAGAATGGTCGAGCTATCATAAGGGTGGCACACATCTCACCTTGAGCTTGACTAGTATCGTGTGGCAAAGGAATCGGTGTACGAGTATATCTAAGGTTCACTCGATATGATCTTTATGTGTATTTGTGAGTCTCTATGCTCGCTTTGTGCCGCTTTTGACTAGTGATTCGGAAATGGTTTCCACTCACGACCATCTACACATGAACCTAACGGGTCACACACTTAAGGGGTTTTGGAATGTTTGAAAGCTTGCATAGATGATTGTCTCTAGTGCAAGTGGGTGATTGTATGCCAAGAGCCCATCATCACAATACGGTTTAAAGGCCCAAGAGAATATTGATCCAAGAGAGATTAGGGTTACTACCGGGCCTATGAGATAGAAGCCCATTAGTACGCCCTATGTATACGTAGCGGGGGCAAAGGGGGCGCCCGACCCGCTAGCCGCGCCTCCCCTTTGTCGCCGCCCTCCTCTTGCCGCCACCCTAGCCGAACGTGCGGTGCTAGCACACCGACGTCCGGCGTTCCATCCCCGTATGTGTGGACTCCGTAGAGGCGCCGCTACTATCGCTGCGCCGATCGGCCGCCGGGATCAATGACGAGGAGCTCGGTTCATGGGACGTGATCGACTACTTCCTCTACACCGACGGGCGACTTCTTCCACCGTGTTGCGCGTCTAGTGGTAACGATCTATGATCTCCTACTCGCAAGTATCTTGGGTGTACGTGGTAGATTAGCTAGCGTAGCCTACCCGTTTACCTACGCTCTCTTCGTGGGCCTCAAAGGCATCCGTGGACATCTCGGTGAGACCTTGAACACCACCCGGCCGTCCTCCCGCCGGCGTCTCGCCGCCTCCGCCGCAGCGATTCACATGTAGTTCATCACCGACGAAAGAAATATTGGGCCGAACCAGTTACCCCCGCCGCTAGAACCCAAAGTGAAAAAAAATGTTGGGTCGGCTCTATAGGAGTCATAATACAGTTTTTCAATTTTTGAGTACGGTCAACCCAACAAAACCTCGCATCCTTACTCGTGAATATACCGCATGTGTGCACCGCGGATCATCGAGAGGCCAGCCACCGCGCACCGTGCCGAGCGTGGAAGGGGCGGTCGTCGTGGGCTCGTGGCCGTGGCCCCGGCATGGCATGGAACCCCATCGATCTCCGTGCATGCAAGAACCACCGAAGACGCAACTCGCGGCCGTGGCCTATTGCCGCCCGACCATTGGCCATTAGGGATGCAAGCGGTGCGGGTTTTGCCGCGAACCCGCCGGCTCAACCCGCGCCACGAGCCCGCATAGCCCGCGCCGCGAGCCCGCATCCCCGAAGTGTACAACGCGGCTCGCCCGCGGCGCCGGCGGTGCCGCAAGCGTAGCCGCCGCCGTACGGGACCTCCCTCTCCGGCCTTCTCCCCACCCGCTCCGAGACGCGCTCCTCCAACTTGTTCTCCAGCAAGCTCGCCCCGCCCGCAAGCACCAGGCCCCCGAGCACGCCCCCCCCCCCCCCCGCGGTGCCGACGGCCCGGCCCCGTCCCCATCCCCATCTTGTTGCTCTTCTTGCCATCGGCGACGAGGGTGGGAGCGCCGTACGCAGTGGGTGCCATGGCACCGTACGCAGCTGGTGCTGCGGCGCCGTACACCGCAGGAGGAGCGTTGTACACCGGCTGCGGCGGAGGCGGCGCGGAGTCGTAGGCCGAAGGGTACCCCGGCCAGGGCGATGCCGCGTATGGCCGCGCGGCGCCGTAGTCGCCCGATCCGTATGCGCCGCCGGAGCCGTAGGGGTCACGAGTGCCGTGCCGCGCGTAGCCCGCCGGCGACGGGCACGGCTTGCGGGCTTGGGGCCATGCCTTCCGGCCGATTGGTTCTTCATCACCATCGACACCTCTCGTCAAGTACACATTAGGGACCGACAAGGTAACAATCTTCAGTTCTTCACCATGGCTCCAAGAGAAAGCTCGTCCTCGTTGGCAAGCCCGCCGCGAGCTGAGCTTCGTCCCTGTCCTCACGCCCGCCCTTGGCCTGCGTTGAGGCCGGCGGCTCGGCGGCATCCGATGGCAGCATGTAGATGGGCTGCTTGCGACTTCGCCTCGATGTGGCTGCAGGTCGGCGATGGCGCGATGCTGTTCTCGTCCTTTGCGAGCAATCTGCGATCTACACGATGACTGTTGTGTGCCTGTGTGTTGAGGCTGGCGGACGCAATGCGGGCAGCCGCGATGCCCGCAAATCAAAGCGGCTCCTTGCGTGCTGCCGCATATGCCCGCGTTAGGGATTGCGGCTTGTGCGGAAGCGGGGCGGGCAGCCGCAAACCGCCCCACCCGCACCTATATTGCCCATTCCTCCTGCAGCCCGCTCGCTCATGGCTCATCGGAATCGAGCAACCGGTGAAAGCAAAGAATCTTTTGTTCCGATCGTCCCTTTGTCTGTCTTTTTTTTAAAAAAAAAGATCCTACCGCCTTCGCACGTAACGATGCTCTAGTGAACTCGTAGTTGAATTTATGCAAGTAATTCATTTCAAGGAAAAGATTGTACTCCCTCCGTATGTTTTAAGATGTTTTCGACAAGATCACACCTACCCAGAGTGTGTAGCAAACATGGCCCCATTTGCCATTTGTTCGAGTTGATTTTGGTGATTCATGCTAACACAAGCAATGGGACTAACCGCATTTTCTAGCATGTCTTTGTAGGCATTCCTAGGTCCCATGGATGTTACCACATATTAACATACCATGCCCAAGATAACATGTCATACCACAAGTTAACATAACATGGACATGTTAGGTTACTTACATCAAACTTGAGGACTTAGTATATATTTTGAGGCTATAAGTAATGGCATGTTAAGTATGTTAAGTTGAAGCAAGAATCCAAGTTGAAGACGTGAAGAAAAAGAAGCAAATAGCAAGCGTCGATGCAATCGTCGGACGAGTTGATTCACCGGGTAAAACCCTAGGAACCGTCGGATGAACCGACGGTCCAACTTCTAGTTGCGTCGGACGAGTTGCGAGAGGAAGAGCAAGCGAAGACAAGTAGCACCCGATGATCCGACGGTCCGAGTGGGGACACCGTTGGTCTATCCGACGCTCGCCTTGAATCAAGACAGAGACGCGCCAAGACGAAGTCTTCAAGACAGGATGATCCGACGCCATGGTCAAGAGGAAGCGTCGGTCTATATGACGGTCGTGTGGAAGCTAACATAGATGACTTGGTCGCGGGGTCTTCAAGACCGAATGATCCGACGCACCGTCGGTGTATAGCGTCGGAGCGGTTGTGTCGCAGAGTTGCAACGACTAAGTGACGTGGAGGGCACCGGATGAACCGACGCCCGGAAAAGCATAACATCGGTTCATCCGACACTACCTTTTTCGGCGGCTTTTAGCCAACGGCTAGTTTGATGCCTTGAGCTATTTATACCCCCTCCACTCACCCATTTGATGTGGCTGGATTGTGTGGAAGTACAGAGGAGTTCAAGACACATTGAAGATCATATCCAATCCATCCAAGTGCTTAATTGCTCATCCTTAGACTTGCATATGCTTAGTGTCCGTGCTTAGTGCTAGGCTTAGCTTAGAGCCGAGTGAGTGCAAGGTTGTGCCAACCTTGTGAGGTGATTCTTGAGTGAATCAAGGTGTACAAGGTTCGCCGGAAGCCTTGGGGCCTAGGTGGCTCACCGGCAATCATCATCGACCCTCCGGACTTGGTGTGGAGCGGCGAGGACACTTTGTGCGGGGGACGTGGAGACCCCCTTCCTTGGTGGAGAAGCTCCTTAGTGGAGGCGGCATCTAGGTGACCAAGGGAGCTTGGCAAGTGCCTAAGTGGCTTGCCTTTGTGGCGAGTCCAGGTGGTGCTCTTGGGAGAGACTTGGTGACCGGGAAGCAATACTCTTGCGTGAGTGCTTCAACAACGTGGACTAGTGGTGGCTTAGTGCCTACCGATACCACGAGATAAATCGCGTGTCAAGAGTTTGCTTCCTCTCATCCCCTTTACGTTTCCGCATTTACTCTATTGCAATCTTTGCTTGCCTTTACTTTCCCGCAGTAGTATCATGCTAGAATTTGCTAAAGGTTGCAAACCTTGGTTTGGGATGGGAGTTTCACACTAGAACAACCCTAGTTGCACATCTAGATAGTATGTTCTAGTTTATCTTTGTGCAAAATTAGTGAAGCCATAGGTTAAGGTTTTAGATTGCCTAATTCACCCCCTCCCCCTCTTAGGCTAACGAGCATCCGATTCCTTATAAGTGGTATCAGAGTCGGGACTCACTTCCTTCATAAGGAAACACCAATTCGATTGGTAAATTGTGAAAATCGGCTCACCGGAAACGGTTAGGCTTCACCGCCTAGTGAGCTTCTATATAGAGGAATGTAATGGGTGGATACCTTAGGTTTGGCTCCACATTTCGATGGCACGGCTGTCCTCGGTGGAAGGTTCTCATGGAGGCCTATCTCCAAGCAAGGGACCTTGATGTTTGGAGAGTCACCGATGAGGGCATGAAAAATGGTACTAAAAAGGAAAAACAATTTGATGTGATTGCTAAGAGTATCATTTTGTCCTCACTAGATGTAGGAGTTTTCAATAGAGTTTTTACTTGTGAAAATGCTCATGAGCTATGGAAAAGCATCAAGGAGCAAAATGGGGTTCAAAAGAAGTTGCTAATGAACGCTACGGTTGTCTCCTTGAGGAATTCAATAGCTTTAAGCAACTTGCAAATGAAAATGCCGAATCTATGTACTCATGCCTAAATGTGCTTGTCAATGAGATCAATGCTTTAGGTGTGAAGGACATCACAGACTTGAACATCAACCGCAAGATCCTTCAAAGTCTCCGGAAGCCCGATTATGACTTGGTGAAGGCAATCATCTACGAGAAGAAGCTCGAAGATTTGAAGCCATCTCATATCTTGAGCAAGATCCAAGTCAACCGATGCCCAAGTCAAAGAAGGCGACCCAAGAAAAGCCCCAAGAACCATCCTCTCCAACTACAAGCCATGCTCTCTCAAGCCAACAAGAGAAGATGTTGAGTAGGATGGCTACTCATGGAAGCTCAAGCGAGGATGATGGTGATGATGGTGACGATGGAGATTCCTCAAGTGATGAAGAGGTTAAATCTATGGTGGCCGAGTACGTGAAGAAGATCTTCAAGTATGTGAAGGAAGTCAACATGTACGGCTACAACGTCCACTTGAGAGAAGGGCATCATCATCAACACATCAAGTTCACCAAGATTGAGCACAAGCCCAAGAAGAAGGTGGTCAAGGAGAGGAGACCAAGGCAAGAAGCAACTATCACCGTCCGTGAATGGATAAGTGGTGGAGAATCAAGTTCTTCTGGCTCAAGTGATGAATCAACAAAGAACTTCACCACCCGCTTCATGCATGGTCCTTCATCATCACTACACATGTGCCTTATGGCCAAAGGTATGGAGAGCAATGTAAGTGATGACGAATCCGACACCACCTCTCTCAATGATCTTGTTGAGCTAGTACATGAGCAAAAAGGAGTGCTTAAGAAACAATCTAATTAAATTAAAGAACTCAATGCTCTCAATGATCTTAGTGCAACCCTTGCTACAAATTATGAACATTTGTTGTGCAAATTCAAATTTCTTAGCAAGGAGTGTGATGAGCTAAAATCTAAGCTTGAGAGAAATGAGACTAAAACAAGCAATTCCTTTGAGCTTGATGAAACATCTATCCCTTGTGCAATTCCTATCTCCAAGGTAGATGCTTCAACTTCTTGCATTGATCTAATTGATGAACCTTGCTCACCATCTTGCAATGAGAATGTCATTGTAGAAACATGTGATTGTCTCATAGGCAAGAAAAAATGATGAGCTCAAGTAAGAAGTGAAATGGCTCCGAGAGAGGTTGGCAAGATTGATGGGCAAGAGCAAGAACAATGAGGAACAAGTGGACATCTCTCAAGACATGAAGAGCAAAGTCCAACCTTCTCAAGATAATCATGATCCCATGGTGAAGAAGCTTGAGAAGGGTGCAATCGTGACTTGCTACAAGTGTCATAGAGAAGGGCACATGTTCTACAAATGCCCTCAATTTGTCAAGAAGATGGAAAGGGTGAGAAGAAGAAGTTGAACCCCACCATCAAGAGCTCCCTCATCTGCACCAAGCCCAACCGCAAGAACAAGAACAAGAGCAACACCTACGTCATCAAGAAGAAGGCTAATGGCAAGGTGGTTGCACACAAGGTTGGGAAGATGAAGGAGGAGCGGGGTTGGAACCAACCCATTTGGGTGCCCAAGGAAGTCATCATCAACATGAAGGGGCCTCAAATGGTTTGGGTTCCAAAGGCCACTTGAAGGCCTTGAGTGCGGGGACTTGGGAGGCTTGGCACAATCAAGATGAGAAGATTCAAGCCTATAAGCCAAGCTTGCAAATTGGACATGTGTTGCCCAAGTTCCCCAGTTGAGGTAATGGAAACTAGAACCCATCTCATGTATCATTGTATCTCCATTGCCTTCTTTAGGTTGCATTTGTTGCAATATTTACATATGGTAGGTTGCTTGTGTCATGTACTAACCCATGAGCAATCTACATGGGTTGATTAGTGTGTAGGAAAGGTACACTTGATCTTTCATGGTGCATGTTGTCATATATATCTCTTTGTATCATGAGCAAGCTATAGGGTTAGCTTCTCTCTTGTTGTAATGAACAATGTGCATACATTTAGTTGGTGATTCAAACACTAAATGCACACATTTAGGGGGAGCTCATTCTATGGTTAGGTTATGGGACTAACATTGGTTCAAGCTTATCTTATGTAGTCCCTTAGCGACGCGTTCGGTGCGGTACTTCATTCTAAGAGAATGCTATTTCACTCTCAGTGTGATCTAACATTTCTAAAAGAGTGAATATAGCAATATGATCTTCATGTTATTGAGTCATATCCTTGCGAGCTTATGTCTCTATATAAGTTCAAAGGCAATGTACTCATACATTCCTAATCCTTTTGGTACCCCAAGTGTCTCCCATGCAAGCTTCTTTCAAGTGGTGTCGCCTATTGATATCATTTCCTAGTGGCTCATATCAATGTGGTGCCAACAAGGTAAAGAGGATCACCACCCCCCGAAGGTATGCAATGATCAAAAGACTACAAGTGATATCTACAAGTGGTAATGTAACAAGAACCCATTTGTCTTATCTCTTGTCCTTTAAGCTACCTCCTTGCATGATATGCTCTAAGCTTCCTTGTCTTACAAGTTTGTAGTTGTGCACCTTATTTCACACTATCTCTTTGTGCACACACTTAGGGGGAGCTTAGTTTGTATCATGCTGGTCTCATGAGCTTGTGATCCACCTTAGTTATTCACACATGTGGTATGTTCATTGATATTATACATATGGATCATGGTTCATGCGGCTTTCTCCCTTGTATTTAACATTTCTCTTTAAGCTATGTTTGCTAGGACTTGCTAGTTTCCTTGGAGCCCTTTTGTTTTGGACTTTTTGAAGATTTTATTCTAAAGGGGGAGAATGTGGGACAAAAGCAAGCTAATTGGTTCCAAAGTGGGAAGATGCAAGCTATGAGTGAACATAGGAAGAGAAGATCAAAAAAAGGGGGAAGTTTGATCTAGGGGGACTTTGGATGATGGTAAGCATCCAATCAAGTGTAAGTGGTTCTAATTTTGTCACTTTTTGCAAATTTATGCTTGCTTTGCTTGTGTTTTCATAAATCACCAAAAAGGGGGAGATTGTAGTGAACATGGCCCCATTTGCCATTTCTTTGAGTTGATTTTGGTGATTCATGCTAACACAAGCAATGGGACTAATTACATTTTCTAGCATGTCTTTGTAGGCATTCCTAGGTCCCATGGATGTTACCACATATTAACATACCATGCCCAAGCTAACATGTCATACCACAAGTTAACATAACATGGACATGTTAGGTCACTTACAGCAAATTTGAGGACTTAGTATATATTTTGAGGCTATAAGTAATGGCATGTTAAGTATGTTAAGTTGAAGCAAGAATCCAAGTTGAAGACGTGAAGAAAAAGAAGGAAAAGGACACCGTCGGATGAACGGATGGTACCCAAATAGCAAGCGTCGGTGCAATCGTCGGACGAGTTGGTTCACCGAGTAAAACCCTAGGAACCGTCGGATGAACCGACGATCCAACTTCTAGTTGCGTCGGACGAGTTGCAGAGGAAGAGCGGCGAAGATAGTAGCACCGGATGATCCGACGGTCCGAGTGGGACACCGTTGGTCTATCCGACGCTTAGTTTGAATAAAGACGAGAGATGCGCCAAGACGAAGCCTTCAGCACCGGATGATCCGACGCCTTAGTCAACAGGAAGCATCGGTCTATCCGACGGTCGTATGGAAGCTAACAAAGACGACTTGGCTGCGGGGTCTTCAGCACCGGATGATCCGACGCACCGTCGGTGCATAGCGTTGGAGCAGTTGTGTCAGCAGAGTTGAAACGGCTAAGTGACGTGGATGGCACCGGATGAACTAACGCCCTGGAAAAGCATAGCATCCGTTCATCCGACGCTACCTTTTTCAGCAGCTTTTAGCCAACGGCTAATTTGATGCCTTGGGCTATTTATACCCCCTCCACTCACCCATTTGATGTGGGTGGATTGTGTGGAAGTACGAGAGGAGTTCAAGACACATTGAAGATCATATCCAATCCATACAAGTGCTTAATTGCTCATCCTTAGACTTGCATATGCTTAGTGTATGTGCTTAGTGCTAGGCTTAGCTTAGAGCCGAGTGAGTGCAAGGTTGTGCCCGCCTTGTGAGGTGATTCTTCGGTGAATCAAGGTGTACAAGGTTCACCGGAAGCCTTGGGGCCTAAGTGGCTCACCGGCAATCATCATCGACCCTCGACTTGGTGTGGAGCGGCGAGGACACTTTGTGCGGGGGACGTGGAGACCCCCTTCCTTGGTGGAGAAGCTCCTTAGTGGAGGCGGCATCAAGGTGACCAAGGGAGCTTGGCAAGTGCCTAAGTGGCTAGCCTTTGTGGCAAGTCAAGTGGTGCTCTTGGGAGAGATTTGGTGACCAGGAAGCAAAACTCTTGTGTGAGTGTGTGGACTAGGGGTGCTTAGTGCCTACCGATACCACGGGATAAATCGTGTGTCAAGAGTTTGCTTCCTCTCATCCCCTTTACATTTCCGCATTTACTATATTGCAATCTTTGCTTGCCTTTACTTTCCTAGAGTAGTATCATGCTAGGATTGGCTATAGGTTGCAAACCTTGGTTTGGGATGGGAGTTTCACACTAGAACAACCCTAGTTGCACATCTAGATAGTATGTTCTAGTTTACCTTTGTGCAAAATTAGTGAAACCATAGGTTAAGGTTTTAGATTGCCTAATTCACCCCCTCCCCCTCTTCGGATAATGAGCATCCGATTCCTTACAGAGTGGTTAAGTAGAGTTAGTTATCCTAGCAGGTGGATTCTAGACATTCAAAGGCACTCATCTCGGTTGGTTTTTGCCCAGTGCGTTGTGTTTTTGGATGGTCCTGTGCGGGGACGTGTCTTGGCGAGGAGTTTTTTTTCTCGTTTCGTTTCGCATTTGTCCTTTGGCGTGTGGCGCGGGTCGCACCCGCATTTCCCTCGTGTTTTTACCTTGCACGCGTGCCGGGGAGCGTCACATGTTCTTGACACCATTTTTTTCCGTCGCGGGTGTTGTCCATTCACATGCCCCGGTCGTTGGCTATAAGTACAACAACAAGGCACCTGCGTGCTTATTGGCTTATCACTCACAATTACAAAAAAAGGCCGGGACCGGGATAGATCTTATAGGGGGTGTTTGGTAGGCTGCATATGACCTATCCAAGTTTGCGGAGTGCAGCCCACCATTGTTTGGTAGGGTGCATATGCCTTTATGCGGGCTTCTCAAGTGCAAAAGTGGTAGCCCGGCCCCGCATTCCGAAACGAAGTGGAGCCGTGTTCCCCGCTATGCGGGCTTGCATAAGCGCTTTGCCTAATTCCCCTCACCTCTTTTCTTCCACCACCACCGGATCTCGGCAAGTGGCTCGCACCGGAGCTTGCCCCCACATGGCCGACGACGGCGACCCCGCCGCCGGTGGCGGTGTCGGTGTTTTAGACCGGCAACCTACTACGGGGAGTACCCGAAGTAGATGATTGTGACTCGCCGAGATCGGTAACTCGAAGGAAGAGACATGTGGCACACAATTTAGATAGGATCGGGCCGCGAGGTGCGTAATACTCTACGTCCTGTATGCTGCGTAGCTCTGGATTGATAGGGCACAATTACAAGATGGTGCAATAGTGCGTCGTGAGTTGTAGGGATTGGATGAGGTGATCCTAAGATCGGTTCCTGCCTCGCCTTATATAGTCCGGGAGGCAGGGTTACAAGTCTGAGTAGGGAGAGCGTACTAGTCGAGTACGTCTAGGAGTCCTCTATACAGTGCGGAACATGTACAGCTCCCTAACCGAGTACTACTCCTGCGTAGTCCTTGTGCTCCACGCCTTTAGGTGCCGTGTAGCGCAAGCCGGTAGTCCCGGGGGCCCACCGAGTAGTCGGTCCCGGTATCCACCGAGGTAGTGGGCCCGGGGAGGTCCATACGACAAGCCCCCGAGTACTTTGTAGTCGAGAAGGATAGCTTCAAGTAGTCTTGACGGCCTTAACGAGTAGTCCCCAAGCGTCCCCGAGTGCTACAAGTCAAAAGTCCTCAAGAGTAGTCGAAGCATCCCGAGGCCGGAATGTACTCCACCGATGTTTGAGCAATCTTGAAGTCTTCTCGAGTAGTCCCAAGCGTTTTCGAAAAGCGCTTTCGAAGGTCTTCAAAAACCGCCTATCTTGTCTTGAAGCCGGAGCCGACATGGAGGTGCGATTTGCAAAACCGCACTCCATATGGAGTAGCCCCCGAGCCTTGAGCCGCGGGCTGCGGGCCGAGGGTCCATCTCGAAGTTTTGGCAAGATAATCCCGAAAAATCCGGAGAGAAAAAACCGAAGGACACGTGGCACGGAGCCCCCGAGCCTTGAGTCAAGTACTTCCTCTCGAATTGAAGGGTCTTCTTGAAGAATGTGTCCTGAGATGCTCTTGAGACTAGCTGCTTCCCAGGTAGTCGAGTAGAAGTAGCCGAGCCCCCGAGGTGAGGCACGTCGACTAGTAGAATACGAAGGGTCGCGCGCGGCCGCTGAGTCAGCCGCGCGTGGACTTATCCAGCGCCCGTTGCGGAGCCGGTTTGGCTTATAAATAGAAACCAAAACCCTTAGGGTTTTTCACCCATTCGAGCTGCGCAGCCATTCCCTTTGCATCCGAAGCGAATCCACTCCCGGCGCGCTTGCCGCCGCCGTATTAGATCCAAGTGCGCCGCCACCCAAAGCTGTTAGGGTAGCCCCCGAGCGGATGCGAGTGAAGACGCCCTGCACTTGGAGGATGAAGCCGTCACCATCCAAGACGTCCAAGGCCGCCGGGAAGAAGAGGGGCCGCGAAGAGGCCGCCGCGGCTGCCACCGGAGCAGCGCCGCCCATGTCTCCACCGCGGGCTGATCCAAGCCGCGAGTGGAAAAAGTCCAAAGTGAAGACTGAAGATCTGCTGACCCTTCTGAACAGTGGGTTCATCAGGGAGAAGGAAGTCGACATGTGGAGATCTGCCGCTGGAGATCCATATCCGATGGAGAAAGTCGAAGACGAGATCCCAATGTTCTCGCGATTCGTGGAGCGCGGTCTTGCGCTCCCGGCCAGCGATTTCTTCAAGGGGCTGCTCGGGTACAACGGGATCGAGTACCTGAACTTGAACCCCAATGGCATCTTCCACACGGCGGTCTTCGTGCACTTTCGCGAAGCCTTCCTCGGGATCAAGCCGCATTGGGTGCTTTTCCGGAAGTTCTTCCGCGTCAAGCCGCAACCAAGTGCCACCAATCCCGAGTAGTCGGAGGAGCCGGCATCCAGCTGAGGGAGGACGCCGCGGGAGCAGATCCGGCGTACAAGCTCGTCGACTCCAACACAGATTGGAAGACCAGGTGGTTCTACATCACGAACCACCACCCCGGCCTGCCGAAGCCGAGCGGACGGCAGCCCAGGCACCGTGAATGGTGGAACACGGAGCCCACCATGCAAGAAGGAATCCAGCTCCCCGAGCTGCTAGCACGCATCAAGGTGCTCAGGGAGGCGGGACTGAGGGCCGAGCACGTGGCCTTCAGTTTCATGAAGCGAAGGATCCAGCCGTTGATGGCTCGGGAGACCCTGGGCTTCGAGTACACCGGCGACGACGACGCGTCGCGGATGCCGGGAGGCGAGCTGGACGACAACGACATCGTCGAGAGGTTGTCGCGGATCTTCAAGGACATGCCGCCGTACACGGCGTGCCCTGTCGAGGAGTACTCCGCCGCGCGCCCACCGAAGGAAGTGAGTAGTCGAACTACCCTAGTCGAGTAGTGATTGCTTGTAGTAGAGTTGCTGACGTCTTGTGTCTTGTGCAGGATGACGTGAAGAAGTTCATCTCCGAGCCGCAGCCACCTCCGAGCGGAGTCGAGATCCCGATGGAGGGGAAGGCTAAGGAGCGTCGAGAAGTCGGTGCAGGTGACGACCCTGTCGTCGTGGGGGACACCTCCGACGACGATGACGACGAAGACGAGGAGACGTTGCAGGACTGCTTCCAGCTGCGGTCGAGGTTTAGCCGCCCGGGCTTGCCTCATGTTCCTGCGGTACAAGACCCCCGGTTAGCCCGGGAGGCTAGCCTAGCCGCGCCGCCAAGGAAGCCGCGCAAGCCCGCCGGGAAGCGGGTGACGAAGAAGGTGAAGGTCTCGAGACCACGTCACGGGAGGTAAGTTGTCTTGAGCGGAGCGCCGAGTACCCTTTGTTCGAGTACGTGTGCCGACGAGTAGTCTTCCTTGTATGCGGGAGATACCGCGGCGGAGCCCGTCGAAGAGGGCGACGAGGGCGTGTGGGACACGGTGGGGGAGCCGGTGGAAGTCGTAGTCCGGCCCCCCACCGTTGAAGAACTCCCCGACGCAACCGGAGCGCCGGCCCCCGCCTCCGCAAGGGAGCACGGGACCCGTAGCCGCCGCCGTTGAAAAGGTGGTGGCTTCGGGAGCACGAGGAGACCGCCGCTCCGGCCGCCGCCGCCGTGGAGGAGGCGGTAGCCGCAGGGGCGCGAGGAAGAGGCGCCCGTCGAGGGTGGACCGGTCGATATCGCCGGCATTCTCGGTGCTCCGCCGTGACCATTGTCCGGTCGAACTTGTAAGTACCATGCCCTTGCGAGTAGTACTTGTTGCGGTAGTCGTTGTTGTCCGACGACCGTCCGTGGGTGTTTCGCGCAGAAGTCCACGGATCCGACCGGGATGGGGATGAATCCTCATCGGCGGTGGCGGAAGAAGTCGCGCCGCCCGCCGAGGAGGCCGCTCCCGCTACCCAAGCCGCGATCGAGCCACCGGTTGCCGGGCGCCGCCGCCGGAGGCCGGTGTAGTCGAAGGTGAGTACCCTTCTTGAAGCCGTGAGGCTCTTTTGAGGAGTAGTCGTAGGCACCGATGCACTTGTCGTCTCTTTGACGAGGCGCCGAAGGTGGTGACATCCCCGCGGGGGTGCCAATGCGGAGATTGACGCCGGAGGCCCCGGAGGCCGCGGAAGGAGCCCCCGGCCCATGGAGGAAGCCGTCGAGAAGACCGCCGGGGGAGAGGCGGTCACCACGTCGCCGAGAGATTGCTCGGGAGGTGGTCGTTCGCTCCCCCGAGATCCGGGACGCAAAGCCCATCCGCTCTGCGCCGATGACGAGAGGCCACCGCGAGTAGTCGCGGCGGGATAGAACGCGCTCGCGGACGATCTCGTCGAGCCGGCGATGGTAGCCAAGCATCCGGAGGCGATCCGTCGGGGCGGAGCAGTGGATGAAGGTAAGTAGCCGTAGCCTTTGAGTAGCCAATCCTTTGTCGTTGAGTACTCTTGTGATTTGAGTTGTCTTGTGCAGGACGTTGCGGAGCGGTCCCGCGACAAGTCGAACCTGCTGCAGGGCTATGGCGACACGGTGCTCCGAGCCGAGGCGCTAGAAGAGCAACTTGTGAAGTCGCGGAAGCACGCGGCTGCCATGCGATCAAAGCTCGACGCCGCCTTCACCAAATACCACAACGACGTCATGGTGTTGCGGGCGAAGGGCGACGACTTGGTGCGGAAGAACAAAGGCCTCCGCAAAGAAGAACAAAGGTACACCCCCGAACTTGTCGGGTACTTGTTGGAGGTCGAGAAGCATCTGACCCGCTGTTGCGTTGCCGTGTCGTAGAGCTTGAGGGCCGGGTGGAGCGGTGAAGGCCTCGGAGACGAGCATGAAGAACCTCTTCTACCGGGAGCAGGAAGCCCGCCAGGTACTCGAGCTCGACTACAAAGAACTCGCCTTCGAGTGCGAGAAGCATATGGAGCTTCGGATTGCTTCTGACAGAGATCTCGTCAACTGCTACAAATCCTTGCAGAAGTTGAACGAAGACTGCGAGGCATTGCGGGCCCAGTTGAAGGAGTTGGAGGAAGCCGCACTGCCCATCGCAAGACTCCTGGTGCCGCACCCGGGCGGCCCCAAGATTGCTCCTCTGGTGGATCGCCTTCGGGAAGCTCGGAGCCGGTTGGCCGCCTACGTGAAGCACATGGCGAGGTCGATCCCAAGACAAGTCTTGGCCTCCATGAAGTCGTACTTCCCGAAGGCCCCAGTGGAGGTAGTCGCCGGCGGGGTAGCCGCCAATTGCTCTGATGAGCAGTATGCGAGCCGCCGGGAGCGAGATGGCTCCCATCGCGGAGCGAGGTAGCCGAGAAGCCGAACCTCCAGTAGCCCTGTAATAGGTAGCTAGTAGCCATAGTTGTACGGGAAAACAATTGTAATGAATTGTTCAAGTATCAATGAAAGAAAATTTTCCAGCAATGAGTACTCGTAGTCGCGATCTCAGAGTGCGGAGCGCCCATCGTGGAGTGGATGCGAGTAGTAGTACTCGACTTCGGTAGTCCCGTCGTGGGGAGTAGACGATGTAAGGAAGTTGATGAACAATCAAACTTTATTCTTGCGAGAAGTACACCCGGGTGGCCGGGGCCGTAGTTACAAATAGTCGCTTGGACTCGTAGGGCCGCTTACGGTCGAGTGGCGCCGGAGCGGGTAGCCGCTTGCGGTTGTTGATCCGTAGGTAGCCGTGTAGGCTGGATCGCGATCCGTAAGTAGCCGTGGAGGCTGGATCTTGGAGTGTGGTCTCTTAGTAGACCGCTGCTAGAGTCCTTGACGCTCGTCGCAGCCCAGGGTCCGTAGGTAGCCGCACGGGCTGGATCCTGGAGAGGAGAAGTCCGGAGACTGGAGCCAGGACCCGGGGGGTCGCTTACGGCCAGGGGGTGTTGATGTAGTCGTGTAGACTTGAACCCCAGAGTAGTCGTGTAGACTAGGCGTAGAATCGACAGAGCTGGTCGATGTTCCACGAGTTGTTGATGTCTTCGCCTTCAAGTGTTTGGAGGCGATAGGAGCCCGGCCCGGTCACCTTTGCCACGGTGAAGGGACCTTCCCATGGGGAGCTGAGCTTGTGCGGTCCTTCCGTGTTACGGGATACGGCGGAGGACAAGATCTCCAACGTTGAAGGAGCGTTCCTTGACGTTGCGATCATGGTAGCGTCGGATACCCTCTAGGTACCTTGCTGATTGGACGAGGGCAGCGCAGCGAGCTTCTTCGAGGCTGTCGATATCAACTCGTCGATGTCTTACGAGACGCCTTCGTCGTAGTGCTCCACCGCCGGCGAGTTCCATATGACGTCGGCGGGGAGGATGGCTTCGGAGCCGTAGACCAAGAAGTAGGGGGGGATTGCCCCGTTGGCTTAGATGGGCGAGTCCGTAGCCCCCAGAGTGCGTTGGGTAGTTCCTTGATCCACTTGCCCCCTTTAGAGTTCGCGGCGTCGTGTAACCGCTTCTTGAGGGCGTCGAGCACCATCCCATTGGCGCGCTCGACTTGTCCGTTGGCCCGTGGATGGGCAACTGAGACGTATCTGACGTCGATCCCGCTGTTCTCGCAATACTCCCAGAACTGGTGGTTGTTGAAGTTGGACCCCAGGTCTGTGATGATGCGGTGGGGTAGCCCGTAGCGGTGTATGAGTTCATCCAGGAAGTCGAGTACTCTGTCAGCCTTGGGGCATGTGACCGGCTTGACCTCGATCCACTTGGTGAACTTGTCGATAGCCACCAGTACCCTGTTGAATCCTCCCGGCGCGGTTGGCGGTGGCCCAATCATGTCGAGCCCCCGGCGAGGCAAAGGGCCGAGGGTTGGCGTTATGGTGACTAGCTTGTAGGCCGGGACGTGCGCGCTTGGCGAAGTACTGACATCCTTGGCACCTTCTGACGAGTTCTTCGGCGTCGCCCAAGGCTGTGGGCCAGTAGAAAGCTCGCCGGAAGGCCTTGCTGACCAGCGTGCGTGAAGACGCGTGGTTGCCGCAGACGCCCTTGTGGATCTCCTCCAAGATGTCCTTGCCTTCTTCGCGAGGGACGCACTTCATGAGTACTCCGAGAAGATGCGCCACGCTTGTAAAGCTTGTCTCCGACGAGGACGTAAGACTTGGCGCGGCGGACGAGTTGCTCGGCTGCGTTCTTGTCGGAGGGGACCTTCGCTCGCCGAGGTAGTCGATGAAGGGTTGCCTCCGGTCCACGTCGATCATCATGACCTCCGCCCGGTGGTGGATGGGCCGGGACGATGGTCGGTGGCGCCGGCTCCGGGATGGATGGCGCGTGAAGCTCGTGTACGAAGACACCCGGCGGCACTTGAGCGCGGGTGGATCCGAGCTTGGAGAGGACGTCCGCCGCAACGTTGTTGTCGCGGACGATGTGATGGAACTCGAGACCGTAGAACTTGTTCTCGAGCTTGCGGACTTCTAGGCGTAGGCGTCCATGTTCTCCTTGTTGCGGTCCCGGGACTTATTGACTTGGTTGATGACCACCGCGGAGTCGCCGTAGACTAGTAGCCGCTTGATGCCCGGTGAAGCCGCGAGGCGGAGCCCGTGTAGGAGGGCTTCGTACTCGGCTTCGTTGTTTGAGACCTTCCGGAAGATCGCGGGACGTACTTGAGTTGTTCGCCCGTTGGAGAGATCGGGGGAGTACCCCCGCACCTCGCGCCCTCGAGGTTGAGTGAGCCGTCAAAGTACATCACCCAATGCTGCGGTCGCACGGTGGGAGTAGGTAGGCCGATTCTCCCGCCACTCCGCCATGAAGTCGACTAGCGCCCGCGACTTGATGGCCGTGCGTGGCTTGAAGTCGATGGTGAGGGCGCCGAGCTCGACGCCCCACTTGGAGATTCTTTCGGTAGCATCTTGGTTCCGCGAGGATGTCGCCGAGCGGGTAGTCGGTAACGACGGAGATCGAGTACTGCCGGGAAGTAGTGTCGTAGCTTCCGCGAGGTGATGAGTAGAGCGTACGGGAAGCACGCACGGGCCGATAGCGAGCCTTGGACTGCGATAGAACCTGCGACGAAGTAGACCGGGCGCCGGACCGGGTAGGCGTGGCCGTCTTCCCGCCGCTCGACAATGATGGCGATGCCGACCACGTGAGTAGTCACGGCTAGGTAGAGCGATGGCGCTCGCCCTTGTGAGGAGCCGTGAGGATCGGCGGCTTTGCACGGGGAAGTCCTTGAGCCGGGCAAGGGCTTGGTCCGCCTCTAGAGTCCACACGAACTTCTCGTGATGCTTGAGTAGTTTGAAGAAGGGGAGGCCCCGTTCTCCTAGCCTCGAGATGAATGCGGTCGCCGCCGCCATGCACCCCCGTCGGCTTACGGACGTCTTTGATGCTCGTGGGAGCTTTCATGCTCGGTGATGGCGGAGATCTTCTCGAGGTTGGCTTCAATGCCGCGGCCGGGCCGATGATGAAGCCGAGTAGTTTGCCCGAAGGGACGCCGAAGACGCACTTGTTCGGGTTGAGCTTCCGGCGGTACTCGCGTAGTGATGCGAAGGTCTCTTCAAGGTCGTCGATGAGGGTGCGGAGTCTCTCGGTTTTGACAACCACGTCATCCACGTAGGCCTTGACGTTCTTGCCGAGTTGCCGCTTGAAGCGGGCCGGATGGCCCGTTGGTAGGCGGCGCCGGCGTTCTTCAACCCGAATGACATGATCGTGTAGCGATGACGCGCCAAACGGGGTGATGAACGCGGTCTTCTCCTGGTCTTCTTCCTTGATTGCGATCCGGTGGTACCGGAGTAGCGATCGAGGAAGCGAGCGAGTCGCGACCGCCGTGGAGTCGATGACTTGATCAATTCGCGGCAACCCGAAGGGGTCCTGGGGGCGTGCTTGTTGAGGTTGGTGTAGTCGACGCACATCCTCCACTCGTTCGAGTTCTTCTTGCGGACGAGGACGGGGTTGGCGAGCCACTCAGGATGGAAAACTTCTCTGATGAAGCCAGCTGCGAGTAGCTTGGCGAGTTCCTTCTTGATGGCGTCCCGCCTGTCGTCGGCAAAGCGTCGGAGGTGTTGTCGCTTGGGGGTGGCCTTAGGATCGACATTGAGGGCGTGCTCGATCAGCTCCCTGGGCACTCCTGGCATGTCCGCTGGCTTCCACGCGAAGATGTCGCGGTTAGCCCGAAGAAAGCTGATGAGCGCGTCTTCCTATTTGGGGTCGAGGCCGGCCCCGATGGTGGTGGTCTTCTTGGGGTCGCCGTGCCAAGGTCGGACCGACTTGACGAGTACCTCCTCGGGTGGGCCGAGGCTTGTTGGTGTTGTCGGACTTCTGCGGGATGTCGAGTTCACTTGTAGCAAGCTTCTTCGACGCGGCGTAGACCTCCATCATCGCGTTGGGTACTTGGTTTGTAGAAGCGATCTCCACGGCTTCGTGTCGCGATCGTGGGAGATCTTCAAGTCCCCCCTGGAGGGAGAGTACACCGACCGGACTTGGCATTTTGAGCACCAAGTAGGTGTAGTGGGGCACCGCCATGAACTTGGCGATAGCCGGTCTGCCGAGGATGGCGTGGTAAGAGGTCTCGAAGTCCGCGACCTCGAACTTGATGTACTCGGTACGGTAGTTGTCTCGAGTTGCCCCGAAGGTAGCGGCGGGACCACGCGAGCCCAGTGGAATAGCCGCGTTGCCGGGGACGATGCCGTAGAAGGGCGTGCTGCCCTTGGTGAGCATGGGGGTGATGTCGAGCTTCATTTTCTTCAAGGTCTTGGTGAAGAGGACGTTGAGCCCGCTTCCACCGTCGATGAGCACCTTGTTGAGTTTGGAGCCCGCCACCGTTGGCTTCAGGACGAGGGGGAACCGTCCTGGTTCAGAGAAGCTGGTCCATTGATCCGCGCGGGAGAAGGTGATGGGTACCTCCGACCACCTGAGAGGGGTCGGGACCGGCTGGTTCAATGGACATCACTTCACGACGGGTAGCCTTGCTCCCTCTTCTTTGGGCAATCCGCCGAAGAGGACGTTGACAGTCTTGTCCGGCTCTTGGAAGTCGTTGTTGTCGCCGTCCTTCTTCTTGTCCTTTTGATCGTGAGGGTGCGGTGGCTCGGCGTATCCTTGAGTGCATGCCCGAGTTGGTAGCACTTGCTCGGTAGTGTGATTGCCGTTTCGATGCCACGGGCACTTCTCCTTCGAAGGTCCTTGAAGCCGCTGGAGTTCTTCTTCGAGTTCCCTTTCGTAGGGCGCCGGATAGCCGCGACGGTGTTGTACCGGCTTGCGCTTGCGGTTGGGACCCGAGTAGTAGTAGTAGTTGTTGTTGTTGTTGTTGCGGCCGCCCGGGTTCGCATTGCCGCCGCCGCCTCCGCCACGGTTCCGCTTGGTCTTGCCACGAATGGCGTCGTACTTGGCATTCGCCTTGTCTTCTTCATCCGCCCGGGACGTGATCATGTCCTTGAGGTGGGGGATGGACTCGGGGCGGCGACGACCGAAGTCTTCGAAGGTGCGGCGGTGATAGAGGCCGTCTTGGAAGAGGTCGATGACCTCCTTGTCGGTGACGACGACGACGGTAGCGCGCTTGTCGAAAAAGCGGCGCATGTACTAGCGGAGGGTCTCGCCTTGTTCTGCTTGATCATGGCCGGGTCCATGCGAGTACCCGATCGGCCCATGGCGCCCGCGAAGTTACTTGTGAGCTGCTCCTTCGAGTGGTCCCACTTGTCGATCGAGTGCTTGTCCGGCGACTCGAGCCATGTGAGTGGTGCTTGGTCCGAGCGAAGGGGAAGTAGAGGCACTTGGTGTCATTTGTTGCCGCCGGCGTTCTCAATGGAGAGGGCGTAGCATTGGAGCCCTTTGGATGGGATCCGCTTCGCGTCGTACTTGGTGATCCCCAAAGGCTTGAACTTGTCGGGGGAGGAGCAAGTTGCGAAGTCGAGGTGAGAAGGCGGGGAAGCCGTCGCCCTCGGCGGCGGTGGTCGACTTCTTCCACCGCGGCTCCTCAATCTTCGGCGAGCGTCGTACCCGCCGTGTGAGGCGCGGAGGCGTGGCCGTTCGCGTGGCCTCGGCCGCTGCGACTTCCGCCGCCTCCCGGCTCTCCGTTGGCCCCATGGTTGGAGCTGCCGCCGTCGCTGCCGCCGCCGTCGGGGTCGTTGCCGCCGCCACCGGCCGGAGCGCGGTGGGGAACAACTTCTCAGTTGCTGTGGTCGCGTAGTGAGGGCCCGCCAGCGTTGGCACGGCGACGGTTTGGCTCGGCTGGAAGGTCAGCTCGAGTACGGTTGGGACCGTTGTTGGCGCTGCGACTAGTAGCTTCGTTGTCGCGGGGGTTTAGGCGGGAGGAGGCTGGTTGACTCTGTTGTCAACCCGCATGAAGTAGGCTTCTTCGGCGAGCTTGGCGATGACCTCTCCCGGCTCGTATGCCCCGAGCACGGCGTGCGATCGGCGCGGATCAACATGAGGCATTGCTCGGGGGGTAGTGTGCACTCTTCTCTCGACCGCCTCGAGAGCTTCGCAAGGTTGCGGACGGGGAAATTTGTCGCGGAGGCGTCGACGACGTTCGTTGCGCTTCCGATTGCGTTCACGTCCGGCGTCTGCGTCCGCCGGAGTCTCATTCGAGGAGCATCGGCGAGAGAGCTCGTCGGAGGAGATGTCCTCCGGTACTTGTCTGGGCCGTGCTCGAAGGCCACGGGGTGTCGCCGGCAGCCATGAAGACTTGGCGGTCGGGGGTGCCAAGGCTGGACTCAGAGGGTGCCACCTCAGTTGGTGTGTTTGAGTCAGCCCGGGCTAGCGGTGTTCCCTCCTGGAACGGTAGCGAGTCGATGTAGGCGACGTAGCGTGAGTCTCCCTTCGCCAGGTCAGCGGGCTTGCGGTCGCGGCCGTAGACGTATCTCCCGGCCGGCGTGGGTTTTATAACCGGCCCGAGAGGGCGGCCACGACAAGGGAAGCTCAGTGGAGTCGTCTTTGGACTCGGGCTCCTCGGGGTCCGACCCGAAGTCGAACTCATAGTACGGGTTCGAGTAGAACTCGGAGAGAGGGCTGGAGTCGGGAGCGCGGTCGGGGGCGGCGTCGAGTCCGAGTTGTACTCGGGTACGGGCTCCTTGCCGGCCGGCGCGAAGTGGGAGCCTCCGTGCGGGCCCGGCCGAGGACGCGCGGGCCACGTGCGGAGGGCTCGAGTGGTGAGGGGACCGCCTGCGATGGGCGAGCAGCCGGCTCACATGCGATGGCCCATGGCGACGTCGAGTTCGAGTTGGAGACGGACTCGAGCTCGAAGTCGGCATGGTGCTTGAAGAGCGAGATTTCGCCGAACTTGCGGCGAGTTCGCCTGTGACGGCTTCGGGGAAGCGTCACGAGGCTGTCTTCGAGTTGGGCTGCATGGTGAGGCGGTGCTTTGGAAGGAGCCCGCGCCATCGGCGGTGCGGACCCGGGCGCCGAACACAAAGGTGTCGCCGCGGTTGAAGGCGACAGGTTGGCTTGAAGCGAGACGGGGAGCCGTCGAGTTTGCCATGTGATCTCGGGCGAGACCCCCTACTCCGGCGCGCCGGTGTCGGTGTTTTAGACCGGCAACCTACTACGGGGAGTACCCGAAGTAGATGATTGTGACTCGCCGAGATCGGTAACTCGAAGGAAGAGACACGTGGCACAAAATTTAGACAGGTTCGGGCCGCGAGGTGCGTAATACCCTACGTCCTGTATGCTCCGTAGCTCTGGATTGATAGGGCACAATTACAAGATGGTGCAATAGTGCGTCGTGAGTTGTAGGGATTGGATGAGGTGATCCTAAGATCGGTCCCTGCCTCGCCTTATATAGTCCGGGAGGCAGGGTTACAAGTCGGAGTAGGGAGAGAGTACTAGTCGAGTACGTCTAGGAGTCCTCTATACGGTGCGAGAACATGTACGGCTCCCTAACCGAGCACGCTCTGTGTAGTCCTTGTGCTCCACGCCTTCAGGTGCCGTGTAGCGCAAGCCGGGTAGTCCCAGGGGCCCACCGAGTAGTCGGTCCGGTACCCACCGAGGTAGTGGGCCCGGGGGAGGTCCATACGACGGGCGGCCCCACGGCGGAGCTCGCCCCGCACGGCGGGAGCGGCGGCCCCGCGGCGGATTTCTCCCACAAAGCCGGTGGTAGAAGCCCCACGGCGGAGCTCGCCCGGCGGTGGAGGATGGGAAGGGAGGCACAAGAACAATGGTGGATGTTGGGAAGGGGCGAGTGGCGGAGGGAGGAGGAGCCTAGGCTCGGCTGCCACCACCCACCGCGGGGTCGATTTGAGCTCGATTTCGATGGTACTGGAGCCTCGATTTGATCTCTCCGTCATCGAATCGATTGGCTTGGACCTCTCCGTCATGGTTCCCCACCATTCCCTCTCCAACGGTGAGAATACGAGGAGGCGAACCACGCGGAGCTCGGCCGCGGTGCGGTTGCGACCGGCGGTTGCGATCGGTCCTCCCCGCTTCTCCCGCCATCGGGGGCCGGGACGATGTCGTCCGCCATGGGAGAAAGAGTGATAGTCCTCCATGAGAGAAAGAGGGAGGGAGGTGGATAGCACGAGGGGTCACGAGAAGATGGTGAGCGAGCTTGCCGGCGGGGGAGGTTGGGAAGGGGAGAGAAGGGTGGTAACTTCACCTTTAACCAACACGGGGTTATCTCATTCTATTGTGCGGCCTACCAAACACGAGTACACCAATCCGGGCTATCTCTGTTCACCCTACCAAACACGAGGGCATTGCCTGTATTAGACATGCTTGCGCTAGCCTAGCTCCAAATTCTAGCCGAGGCTAGAGTTAACCAGGCGCCAAACACCCCCATAGACAAGATGACAACAAGCGCATACCAAAGAGCCCGGCGACAAAGAATCCGGCACCATCTGCGACTCCGGTGCGACCGTGCGAGCTCATGCGCATGCGCATCCATGGAGTCCGGCAGCAAAGAAGCGGGAACCATCTTCGGCTCCTGCGACTTGGCGCGACAAGCACCTCCGACTGCGCCATCATAACCTCCTCCGTCTCTTGCGAATCCGACGCGACGAGCACTTGCAACTCCGACGCGCCAAGCTCCTCCAACTCCGGCATGAAAAACTCCATGGCGGTGGCAGCGTGGGAAGCAAAGGGAGCAAGCGCCCGGCGGTGAGAAGCAATGGAGGAGAGAGTGTTAGGATAGAGAATCGAGAGCGGGGATAGGAAGAATAGCGAGGGGAAAGAGGCCGGAGGAATTGGGGAATTGGGAGAAGCACTTGAGGTTAGGGAAGAACGGTGATGAAGGTTCGTCGGTTCAAAGTTGTTTCATACATAGTTGTGAGTCTCCACTCTGTCGCCTACCTTTATCGGCAAGAAGAGCACGCACGCCACACATACATGCCGCGGCAACATCTAGCTATTACAAGGCCTCAGGCCCAATCCGGTCCATGTACACGTGAGTTGGGCTGGCGTGTTCTGGTTCCTTGATGCGGCCCACGAGCTTCAGTGTTGCCTTTGTTGTCTTCGTTAGTAGAGATGCTAACACCCCCCTCCAAAAGAGCCTGCTTGTTCCGGAAGCGGTGGCGGGGAAAGCCGGCACGTCGGATCGGCCGAGTTCTCCCGGGTAGCCACCTCCTCCGCATGTTGGACCATTTGATCAACACTTCGTTCTTGGAGTCAAATTCATTGGAAGAAGATGTCTCCGCAACACCCGTTCGGGAATTGAATGAGAATCAGCAATACAAGGGAGAGTTGGCGATACCGATGCATATCCGGTGCGGGCGCCTTAAGGCGAGACACATGGAAGATGGGATGGATTGAAGATCTTGCTAGGAGCTTCAAGCGATAGGCCATGGCACCAATCCGTTCAAGGATGACGAATGGTCCAAAGAACTTAAATGCCAGCTTTTGATTAGCTCTGGGAGCCAAGGAGGATTGCACATATGGTTGGAGCTTGAGAAATACCTTGTCCCCAATGTGAAATTGCCTTTCAGACCTTCCTTTGTCAGCTTGGCGCTTCATACGATCTTGAGCTCTTTGGATTTGTTGTTTAACCAAATGTTGCACCAATTCCCGTTCATGTAACCAATCAGCCAGACTTGTGACCGGACAGGCATCAGCGACTTCAATACCAAAAGAGTGCGGCGCATGGCCGTAAAGCACTTGAAATGGTGAACTTGCCAGAGCTGAATGCCAGCTCGTATTATACCAAAACTCAGCCAAATGTAACCAATGGAATCATTGCTTTGGTGTAGCATTCACAAAGCAGCGAAGAAACGTCTCCAAGCACTGGTTAACTCGCTCTGTTTGTCCATCTGTCTGAGGGTGGTATGCAGAGCTCATCTGCAAGGTTACACCAGCATTCTTGAATAACTGCTGCCAAAGCTGACTGATAAATATTTTATCCCTGTCTGAGATAATTGCCATTGGCATACCATGGAGCTTGTAAATTCTAGTCATGAATAATTTGGCCACAGATGCTGCTGTAAAGGGATGAGATAATGCTAGAAAGTGACTGTACTTTGAAAATTTGTCAACTACAACCAATATAGCATCCATGCCAGCTGACCTAGGCAGACCCTCCACAAAATCCATTGAAATAGTATGCCATGCTCCTTCAGGTATTGGCAGGGGTTGGAGAAGCCCTGGGTACTTAGCCTTGTCTGGCTTAGCTTGAAGACGGACACGGCATGAAGATACAAAGGCATGTATAGCGAGACTTCATCCCGGTCCAAGCAAAATATTGTTTCGGTTTCCTCAAAGTGACCGAAACACCAAAGTGACCTTCAACGGGACTAGCATGGAAGGCGGTAGTGATTTTCGATGTAGAGAAGGAGCATTACCTACCCAAACTCTGTTCTTGTATCACGAGGAGTCCATTCTTGTAAACAAATTTTGGTACGGAAGAAGCATCCGCGATAATGCGAGAGATAAGAGCAAGGCAAGATGTTTGTCCTTAGCATAGGCGGGCCGATACTTCAAAGCAATCCACTTGGGAGAGCAAGTAGAGATTGTTAGAACCGATCGGAATAGTGAGGTACGTAGGGACGAGCATCGCAGCCCCATTCTCAAGTCCCTTCTTGTAAATAATCTTGTATTGAAGACCCACTAACTTAGAGAACATCCTTTGTTGCCATGGTGTATTCAATCTCTGCTCATTCAAGTGCACTAAGCTTTTCGATCGGTGTAAATGATGAATTCGACTGCTACGGGTAGGATCTCCAGTAGTCTATTGCAGTAAGGATGGCTAAGTATTCTTTTTCATAGGTGGATAAGCCTTGTGTTCTTGGCCCCAAAGGCTTACTGATGAAGGCAAGAGGGTGTCCTTCCTGCAAAAGTATAGCTCCTACCCCTTTGTTGGATGCATCTGTTTCAATGCAAAATGTCTTGGAGAAATCAGACATAGCCAAACTAGAGCTAACACCAGTGTTGACTTCATTGTATCAAATGCCTCAGTGTGTTCTGATGTCCACACAAAGAGGGCCTGCTTCTTGAGTAAATTTGTGAGAGGTTTAGCTATCACAGCGAAGTTCCTTACAAACTTTCTGTAATAACCTGCTAACCCCAAAAAACTTCTAACATCCTTGACATTAGTAGGAGTAGGCCAAGATTGCACAACTGAAATTTTGGCTGGGTCAGTAGCAAGACCGGCAGCACTGATGATGTGACCCAGATAGGATAACTGTTGCTGTGCAAAGGTGCATTTAGACAATTTCACTTGCCACTTGTCTTTTGTTAACAGCTGCAACACCTGCCTCAAATGCTCAAGATGTTCAGAGAGAGTAGCACTATAGACCAGGATGTCATCAAAGAAAACAAGAACACACTTCCCCAATAAGGGAGCTAAAGCAAATTCATGGCTCCTTGGAATGTACCAGGGGCTCCACACAGACCAAATGCCATAACATTGAACTCAAAAAGGCCAAAGTGTCTTTGGAAAGCTGTTTAAAATTCCTCCCCACTCTTCAATCTGATCTGATGGTAACCCGAATTAAGATCTAGAGTAGAAAACCACTTGGCAGCAGCTAGTTCATCCATAAGTTGATCAAATACACGGATGGGAAACTTGCTTTTCCTTGTCAGAGCATTCAAACATATGTAGTCAATGCAAAACCTCCAGGACCCATCTTTCTTCCTGACCAAGAGAACTGGAGAAGAGAAAGCACTAGAGCTGGGTTGGATAATCCCTTTGTCTAACATTTCTCTGGCTTGTTTTTCAATTTCATCTTTCAAAGCAGGTGGGTATCTATACGGTCTGATGTGGACAGGTTTGGCTCCAGGTATAAGTGGAATAACATGGTCACATGACCTTTTGGGGGGTAGAGTAGACAAGGGTTCAAAGACTACAACAAAATCATCCAATATAGCAGATACTTCAGAAGAGACAACATTGTCAACAAAGGCACTCAACTGCTCAACATGACAAATGTGTACAATAATTTCCTCAGAGATAATAGGAGTGATACCTTGCAATATAGTTGTGGTTCCTTTGTAAGGAATTGCCATCCACTTGTGCTTTCAATGCACCTGCATTGGACTGTAGGCTTCCAGCCAATCCAAGCCCAAGATAATATCAAAATGAGCCAAGGGAAGCACATTCATATCGAAGTAAAGTCACACGTGTCTACGGACAAACTCAACTATCCGATAGTACTACCGCAAAGTGGAGTATTTCACCATTAGCCACCCGAACCCGGATAGCAGCTATGACTTCGGCACACAATTCGGTGATCGAGCAAATTCTTGGCCGATGAAAGTAGTGGAACTCCCGAATCTACAAGGATAAGAGCCGCCTTGCCTTGAATCAAACCCTCTAGCCTCATAGTTCTAGGACCTTTCTTGCCAGAAATAGCTTCCCGAGAAAGAGCCACAAATAGTTGATCTTGTGCTTCTGAAGCCATAGACAGATCATCAGCATCTTCTAAGGTGAAGAGTTCTAACAGTTCTTGCACCACATGTAGCTGCACAGTAGTTGCACACTTATGCTCACAATACCATTTTTCAGCACAACGAATACAGAGCCCTTTTCCTCTGCGATAGGTACGCAACGCGACCATCTGTTCTTCAAGAGATTTGCCTTCACAAAGCTTCTTCTCTTCAAGCAACACTGGAGTAGGATTCTTGTCAATGCGTGGCGGAGACGACAGTGGATTAGGGCCACGAGGAATCATTCTGGAACCAAATGTTGGCTCCTGGTTCCTGGAAGTTTTGAACTGAGACCCCAAGGCTTCCCGCAACAATGCAAGGGAGGTAGCAGTATCGAAAGTGGAAGGATGATGCAAGGATACAACAACTCTAATATCATCTCTTAAGCCATCCACAAAACGTATAGCATAGTACACTGGTTCAGTTACATGGCCATAAGCAGTTAATTGATCAACAAGCCTAGCAAATTTGCCAACATAATCGATCACGGATCCGGTTGCTTAATGTGAAACAATTGCCTAATGAGAAGTTTTTTCTGTTCATGGCCAAAACGATCAAGCAAGGCAATAATGAATTCCTGCCAGGAAGCACGGCGCGGCTTGGTTTCCACAGACCGAAACCGGCGTGCGGCCGCATCGATAAAGGACATCGAGGCAATTTGAATCCAACGACACTCCTCAACCTCATACATATCAAAGTAGTTTTCACACCTAGATACCCACAACCTAAGATAATCACCCAAAAATTCGGGGAAATTCAACTTAAGTAATTGGCCGGTGGATGTCCCCGATGTCGGTGCGGAATATGGTCTCGACACTAACCAGTAATGAGCGCCGAGGTCTATCCCTCAATGGTCGATGCTAAGCAATCAGAGATGCAGAGTTTTATCCTGGTTCCGGCCGAGGGGCCGTACGTCCAGCAGTGGTGTGCTCAAGGCACTATATTGCTCAGCACCGGGGTGCCTCGTAGTGGGGTGCTATAAGCAAGGCGGGAGAGGAAGCGTGGCTTCCAAGTCCCTGGTGTAGTGGCTGAAGATGTTGCGGGAGAATTGGAGAGCAAGTGCGCGATGTGTTGCGTCCTAACTTGGGTTTCTTGTCCCGTGTCCTCTGCGGCGGGGGAGTTCGTCTTCCTTTTATAGGCCAAGGAGAGAGCGAATCACATGTATGCCGCGCTATTTAGCTACGTGGGGAAGTGTGGCGTGCTATGTCGTAGAGTAGGCGGCCGCCTTGACGGTCCTTGCCGCGATCTGGCCATCATGGTGTATCTTGTACCCGACAGTGGTAGCTTCGAGGGTAGGAGCGCAGCGGACGGCCGTGATGTCTTCAGACGGGCTCGAGGGAGCTGCTGACGTCGGTCCGTACGGGGCACAGTGGTGGGTAAGGCAGCATCCCGTTCCCGTACACTCCACAGCGTCGGAGCCGCGCGCGCCCGGCGTGGGTTTGTACGCGCGGGGGGCGGCCACCATGCCGTTAACGGTGGCGGGGATGGTACCCCGCCGGCCTAACGCCTTGTCCCGTCCCTACGCAGTCACGGGAAAGTAAATCGAGGGTGCGGCCCGGCCCCCCTTCGAGGGCTCGGCGCGTTAGCCGCACGGAGTAGGCGACGCGGCGTCACGGGACCGGCACCGGCCACGTCGCACAGTCCCCAACAGTGGCGGGGATGGGTTCCCTCCCGGGGAGTTGGTGCGACGGCGCCGGGGCGCGAGCCCCGTGTGCATGATGGCGCCGCCCCGGCGTTGTCGGAACATTAAATGCTTGCGTACGGGATCGGGCGTGCGCGTGCGGAGCGCCCTCGAGCGAGGCGGAGCCCGCTCGAGGGCGTGCGGACCCTCGAGCGAGGCGGAGCCCGCTCGAGGGCGGCGTGCCCCTCCGAACGGGGCGGACCCCGCCCGAGGGAGGCGTGTGCCCTCGAGCGAGGCGGAGCCCCGCTCGAGGGGATCTTTGAGTGGACCGCCTTGGTGGGCCGTCCGGGCCACCGTGGCGTGGGCCATGCCTTGTGTGTTTAAGCGAGGCGCGATTTGCTTCGGCTTGATGCGAGTTTTAGGCGGGGATTTCCCGGTTGTTTAAGGGGACCCCTAGGGCCGTCCCCGACGCAGCCCCCGAGCATCCGCGGGTTCGCCATCGAGGCTCCCGGCATGCCGGAGCCTACCGATAGGACGTTCTTCCCTCCCCGATTTTGCGAACGCTTTCCATGGGGCCGCGTCAGCGGACCCGCGCGTCTAGCCCCCGAAGCCCTGCAGGAGCGCGGGCGCCCCTGTAGGGGTTTTTACCGCGATACTCGGTCAGAGGGCGTGGTACATGTTTCAACCGGCGTCGGCAATGTTTCAGCCGGCTTCGGTGACGCACGCGCTGCTGGCACTATCCACGGCGTGTGCGATCCGGGAGCCGTAGCCGTGCGTCGAGCCCCCGAGCCTCGGGTCCGTTCGAGGCGATCGGGTAGAGCTCTACAACTTGTTTTTTAACGCGCCCTCGTCGTCCCTCCGCGGGACGGAGGGGTGAGGTTTCCGCAACCCCCATCGGTCGGGTCGCGGATTGCGGATTCCTCGTTGAGCCGTTAGTGGGTGGTTCGAGTGGACGCCCATGCCCCGTTCGATAAGGGTAGGCCGCGCGGTCCGGAGACACGTCCATTAAAGCGCTTGCGTGGGTTTGCCGGGTGGGGCTCGGTCCCGTTCGCTAGGGACCGAGGGCGCGGAAGCTCTCCCTCGGTGGGATCCCCCGCTGGCCGCCCTCGCCGGCTCTCGAACACGACATGTGGGGCACCCTCGAGCCGGCGCGCTCGAGGAACGGCTCGAATGCGCGTGCCCTCGTCGTCCCCGACTGCGGTGATCTGGGGCGCCTGTTCGAACCCATCGAGGGTCAGGCTTCGAACCTCGATCGTAGGGTCGTGCGGGGTGGCGCCTAGGCGGCCCCGTCTTTGCATCTGCGAATCCTCGAGGGGCCTGGGCGAGCCAGCCCTCGAGGCGCTGATCAGTAAAGTGGTGCGGGGTGGCGGCTAAGCGCTCCCGTCCTGGCATCTACGAATCCTCGAGGGGCCCGGGCGAGCCAGCCCTCGAGGCGCTGATCAGTAAAGTGGTGCGGGGTGGCGGCTAAGCGCTCCCGTCCTGGCATCTGCGAATCCTTGAGGGGCTCGGGTGAGCCGGCCCTCGAGGCGCCGATCGCAAAGTGGTGCGGGGTGGCGGCTAAGCGCTCCCGTCCCGGCACCGCGAATCCTCGAGGGGCACGGGCGAGCCGGCCCTCGAGGCGCCGATCGCAGTGGTACGGCGTGGCATTGGTGCTTGCGGTGCTCGTTCTACCTCAAACGGGCCCCGAGGTGACCGCCTCACGCCCGCACCCTTTCGAGGGTGGAATTTTCCCCGAGCCAGGAGATCGTGCCGCTCGAGGGTCCTCCTTACTTGGTAAGGAGCCGGGCCATTTAATGCTCCATAGTCGAGGCCGCGGTTTCGCGTCGCGGGCGTGCCTTTTAGGCGCCGCGCGCCGCGCGAGTAGTGGGCGGCGTGGGCGGGCGGACGTGACCGCCCGCCACGGCCCTCTCGGTTCTACGCCGTGATGATGGCCCGTCCGCGGTAGCGTGGCCGCCACGGTCGCGGTGGGACCCGCCCGTCGGCCGAGAAAAAGATTCCCCTGCAAGTTAATGCGCGCGGGACGTGCGCTCCGAGAGCACGCCCGTGGCGTATAAATCCGAGGAGAGCGAAAACGGCGGTTTTTACCTTAGCGTTTCGCCGTCCTCTCCCCTTGCGCCCCTTCTTCGTCTAGTTTGCGCCACCGCGCCCTTTCGCCGTCGGAGCTCTTCTTCTTCTTCCCCGTCCTCCGCTCTCGGATCCCTTGCTTTTCCGCATGGCGCCGCTTCCGCCCCTCACGATCGTCGACCCGTACGCATGGGAACGCTCGTCGGTGAACCGGGCCGGCCCTTAGCGACTCGGTCTCCGCCGGCCCGCCGGCGGCGAACGAGGAGGGCCGACCGGCGGAGTGGATCGTGCCGCCGGCGGGGGACCACGCGCCCAACCCGCCGGACGGCTACGTGGTGAGCTTCACCCGCTTCCATGAGCGCGGCTTCGCCGCGCCGGCGAGCCGCTTCATGCGGGCGCTCTGCCACCGCTACGGCGTGGAGTTGCACAACTTCGCGCCGAACGCGATTTCGCAAGCGGCCACGTTCGTGGGCCTCTCGCGAGGGGTATCTAGGGATCCCGGTGAATTGGGATCTGCGGGTACACCTCTTCCGCGCGGAGGCCGTTCACTCGGCCAACGACGGAGCGAGAGGACCCGCCGCGTGGTGCGCGCCGGCGGGATGTCGCTCGCCGTGTGGACGCGGTACAAGGACGACTACATCCCTTGTACCATGACGACCAACAACGCCGGTTGGGAGCGGGGGGGTGGTTCTATCTTCGCAACACCGAGCCCGGCCTCCCCCTACACCCGGTCCGGTGCTCCGGGAGAAGCCCGACTCCCGGAGCAACGGGGTGTCCACGGTCCAAAGCATCGGAGGCGGGCCGGGACTCACTCCCCGGCCGCGCCGAGGAGCCCGGCGGCGCGCGGGCCGGCGGGGCCGGCAACCGTCCTCGCCTTCCTCCACCACCGGTGGATCGTGCCTCGATGGAGAGGCCGCTCCGCATCTTTGAGATGACGGAGGTGGCGGACCCCGTCGCGCCGGCGAGGTCACGGATGCTCCCGGCCCCCTCGAACGGGGGTACGCGCTCACACGGGCACGGAGCGCCGTCGACACCCGGATGCTGCGCAACGACCGGCCCCCGTGGGACTTCGAGATGCTCCCCACCGGCCCGCTGGTAAGTAGGATTCTTGGCCCCGTTTTTGATCTTGATGGTGTTCCAGGTTTTTGATGCATCTCTGACGTTTTCGCCCGCACATGGTGAGCCTGAGCGCCGCGAAATCCGTCCCGCCCACTCCTGACTCCCGCGCGCTCAGTCGGGCGTCGCGGCAAAGTGAGCGGGAGCGGGCGGCGCGCAAGAGGGAGCGCGCAAGGCGGCACCGCGAGCGGTCGCGAGCGGCGGAACGAGGAGCACCGCCGCGCAAGCGGCGAGGGGCTCTCCTCCCCGAGGACCGAGGAGTACTCGTCCTCGGAGGAGGATGAAGAGGAAGAAGGCGGGGGGCGGGGCCTCCCCGATAGGTGGGAGCTCGCGCCCCCACCGCCGGGAGCCGGCTCCGGCGGCAAGAGCAAGATCGCCGGGCAATCGACAACGGGAGCGCGCGCGGGCCGCGGAGGCTCCGGCGCGTGCCACGGGGGCGCGCGCGGCAAGCGCGCCTGCGTGCGGGGGCGGGGGTCCCCCGCGCGCGGTGGAGGCGTCATCCACCGAGGCCTCAAGGAAGAGGAAACGCACCTTCGCCTCTTGGAGGTGAGGAATTCGTTCCTTTGCGGGACTGCGTTTCGACATCCGGGAGTTCGATTATTTGCCTGTGTTTATGCGGGGTGGTGCCGACCGTGCCTCCCCTCGCACCCGGCCAAGGTGTTGAGGGCGGACGCGTCCGTTCTCACCGGCGGCGCTCGTCGAGGGCGCCGCGGGCGGGGGGTGAGCGCGGCGGCCGCGGCGGGCGAGAGCTCGCAAGGCGCGGGGCCGAGGCCTCGAGGCCTCGGCCGGCGGATCGGCCCGGCGCGGCGCGGCTAGTGGTCGTCGAGGAGCGGCGGGCGCCGGTCGTGGCGGAGGCGCGGTCCGCGGCGCCGGCCGCGGCGGAGGCGCGGCAGCGGCGGTGGGCGAGGAGGGCGGTCGGGCGCCCGTGGTCACGGGGGCGCGGCGGAAGCGGTGGCCGCGGCACCGCGGCGGGAGCCCTCGGCGACGAAGGCGCGAGCGGAGGCGCCGGCGGAGGCGACGCAAGGGCCGGCACCGCCGGCGGCTCCCGGCGGTGGTGGTGGAAATCCCGGACGACGACTCCCCGCCGCCCGGGTGGGACCGGTGGGTGAGCTTCCCCACGCTTTCCCCCGAGTGCCGGGGAGGGGGCCCTCGTGAGGCGGCGTGAGGGCCACATGGTGGCGAGGGGGCCGAGGGCACCCGGCGCCGAGGCCTCGTCCTCCCCGCGCCGCCCACTCCGCCCAGGTAGAGGGGATCGCTGGCGACCCGCCCGCGTTCGCCGATGCCCAGGGGGAGCAGGAGCTATGGGGAGAGCTCCGTAGTCACGACGTCGCGCTCAAACCAAGCGTTGAACGAGGCGCTGAGGATCCACGGCGACCCCTCGTGGCGCGTCTTCCAGGTGGGGCACTGTCGCTTGTTTCTCTTTTTTCCTCGTTTCTCGCGCGTTATCCTTATAACATGATGCTTACGGGTTTTGACTTGTCGGTGACGGGAGCTCGAGCACCACACCCGCGACAAGTACGGCGCCTTTGACCCGGTGAACGCCGAGCTCCACCGGCTCCGTGAGAGGTGCGACGCCTTCGACGCGCTCGCCGACGCCCTCGGAACCCCGGACGGCCGGGGCGTCGTGCCGGCCATGGCCCCGCGCGATCAACTCCACGAGAGTGCAAGGCGGGACCCGGCGCGCCCCTCTAGCCTCGAGCGGGTCCGCATAGCCCTCATCGACCGGGATGAGGCGCCGCGGCGGCGCGGGCGGACCGGGAGAAGATGCGCACCCCCGGCGGCCAACCGGGAGGCGGAGGTGGCCGGCGTCCGCAACGACAACCGGGAGCTCCGCTCGTCCTCCGTGGGGCGCGGGCTCGGCAGCCGCCGAGCCGAGAGCCGGCGCGCGCTCTCGAGCAAAAGGCCAAGGAGGCCGACGACTTGAGGGCCGCCCTCAACGCCAAGGTCGTGGCGCTCGCCACCGGCCGAGGACCGGCTCTCGCAGGAGCGTACCGCCCATCAAGGGGCCGAGGGGCGGCTCCAACGAGGAGCGAGGCCGCCCTTGCCGACGCCCGGCCGGCCCCGGGAGCGGGAGCGCGTTGCTCGCGAGGCGGTGCGGATGTCACCGGAGGACCGGAACACCGAGTTCTCCAAGCTCGAGGGCGAGGCCGATGGTGCTCAGCATCACGAGCGCGAGCCAGGAGCTGGCCCTCCAGGAGCAAGGCGAGACCATCAAGGGCCTCGAGCAGGCGGTCGAGGCCGGGCGCCGCGCCTTCGAGGTGGAGAGGAAGCAAGTCGAAGGTAAGTCGCTGTTCGACTCCTGTTTTGCTGGTTTTCTCTTAGAGGGTTCGCCCCCTTTTCTGACTTCCTTCTTGTCGGGCAATTTCAGGCTTGCGCACCGCGCTGGGGCACGCGGGCTGAGCGGGCCGAGGCGCTGCGGACCTCCAACAACTCCTCCGAGCAGAGCCGCCGGAGTTGCGCACCGCGGCCCTCGAAACCCTCGCCGGCCGTGGAGGAGGGCGAGGCGCAGGCCGGGAGCTCGCTTGCCAGCGGCCCGCGCGCCCTTGGCGGCCACGTCACCGGGCGCATGCGCCGGCGCCGCATCTTGGCGTCCGAAGGCCCTCGGGGTGGTGCGATCCCACTACGAGGTAAACTTCGAGGCGCTGGCGGAGGGTTATGTCATCCCCGAGGGTGTCGAGGATGAGGTGGCGATGAAGCGTGTGGACGCGCTCGCCGCCGACGCCGCCGAGACGCTTGCGGAGGCCTTCGAGGAGTTCCTCTTCCCGCATGCCGCCGATGCCGCCGCTCCTCCGCCCGAAGACACGGCGGGTGCTAGGCCCTTTTCGTTCATGTATCGCATGTCGGTCGTGCGGCCTTGTAAATAAACATGTCACTTTGCTATAAACGTTTGTCAATGTAAAATGATGTCTTTTGCTCCTTGCGCTTTTTTGTTTCTCCTTCTTCCTGAGTAGATTCTAGTTAGGGGAGTTCGATTTTCGCGGGTGGCCTGCTGGGTTGGAGGCAAGGGAGAAGGGCCGTATCCTCACGGAGGCGTAGGCTATCTCCGGCTTGCGCACTCCTTCCGCTAGGCTGCCTGCGCCCTGTTCGAATCTTTGCTCGGGGACGAAGTAGAAACGTACTTAGCGCGTGTGAGTTGTTTCTTTTTTGCACGAAAATGGGACCATTTTGGGGGGGGGATGCCCCCCGCAGTAGCCCCCGAGGGTAACTTGGGTTTCAGGGGAAAGCCGAGTTGCCCTTTTCATTGAACCGATTATGTTTACATAATCGTCATCAACTCGGGGTCTTCGGTTATGTGATTTTTACAACAAAATACTCGGAAATCCTAGCTAGGGGTAGAAGCGACGTAGCTGTTGGATGTGCCAAGCGTTGGTGAGTTCTTCGCCGTCCTCGTTGGCCAGCTTGTACGTGTCGGGCTTGAGCACTTTTACCCCGACGTAGGGTCCCTCCCACGGAGGTGATAGCTTGTGGCGTCCTCGGTTGTCCTGGCGTAGCCTTAGGACCAAATCCCCTTCGCTGAAGTCCCGCCGGCGTATTTTCCGTGCTTGGTAGCACCTGAGGGACTGTTGATACCTTGCGGAGTGCATCAAGGCCACGAGGCGTGCTTCGTCCAGCTGGTCCAGTGAGTCCTCGCGGGCTCGCTGGTTGGCGTCCTCGTCGTAGCCTCGAACCCTGGGTGACCCGTACTCTAAGTTCGTGGGGAGGACGGCCTCGCGCCATGGACTAGAAAAAACGGGGTGAACCGGTGGCTCGCTTGGGGTGGTCCTTAGGCTCCACACGACCGCTGGTAACTCCTGGAGCCATTTCCGACCGGATTTATTCAGCTGGTCGAAAATTCTGGGCTTAAGGCCTTGTAGGATCATGCCGTTGGCACGCTCTACTTGGCCGTTGGTCTGCGGGTGTGCCACAGCTTCCCAATCCACACGAATGTGGAACTTGTCACAGAACTCCAGGAATTTCCTGCCCGTGAACTGGGACCCGTTGTCGGTGATAATGGAGTTTGGCACTCCAAAGCGATGGATGATGTCGGTGAAGAACGTCACCGCTTGCTCTGCCCTGAGATTCGTAATGGGGCGCACTTCTACCCACTTGGAAAACTTGTCGATCGCGACCAACAAGTGGGTGAAGCCCCCGGGCGCCTTCCGCAGGGGCCCGACGATGTCCAGCCCCCACACGGCGAACGGCCATGTTATGGGGATGGTCCGCGAACATGAGCGAGGGGAGGTTGGATTTGCGGGCGTAGAAGCGGCACCCTTCGCGGTGCGTACGATCTCGGCCGGCGTCCGCGACCGCGGTAGTCCAAGAAAAGCCTTGACGGAACGCGTTGCCAACGAGGGTGCGGGGCGCGGCGTGATGGCCGCATCCCCGCTTGGATGTCCCGCAGAGCTCGCGCCCCTCGGGGATGGGCACGCACCGCCGCGAGATGCCGGAGGCGGCGCGCTTGTACGGCTCGCCGTCGACGAGGGAAAAGGACTTGGCCATCCCGGCGATGCGCCCGGCCGCGGCCCGTCCGAGGGGGAGTTCCCCTCGAGCCATCCGGGCGACATACTTGTCGCGCCGGTCGGCCCTTGGACAGGGGCCGGCTCGATATCCATTACGTCAGCCCCGTAGGCGCCATACCCCTCGAGGAGGGAGAGCACGTACGCCTCGTTCGAGGGGTCCTCGTCCATGGGCTCCGCGCCCGCTGGGTTCGAGGGAGCCCCCGAGGGTTCCGCGTGGCTCGAGGGGTGAGGCTCGAAGACGACCGAGGGCTGGGCGATATCACGGGCAAAAACGTTCGGGGGGACGGTGATCCGCCCGGACGCGATCTTGGCCAGCTCGTCCGCCTCCTCGTTGTACCGGCGGGACACGTGATTGAGCTCCATGCCATAGAACCTCGTCCTCGAGGGCTCGCACGGCCTTGCGCACGCTTCCATCTTATCGTCATGGCAGCTCGCGTTCTTCATGACTTGGTCAATTACGAGCCGTGAATCCACCCGCACGTCGAGGCGCTTGACGCCTATCTCGATGGCGATCTTGAGGCCGCAAAGGAGGGCCTCGTACTCGGCCATGTTGTTCGACGCGGGGAAGTGGAGGCGCACCACGTATCGCATGTGCTCCCCGAGGGGTGACACGAAGAGCAGGCCCGCGCCCGCCCCTGTTTTCATCACCGAGCCGTCGAAATACAAAGTCCAGCACTCTGCTTGGATCTGCGGCGGCGGTAGCTGCGTATCTGTCCATTCAGCGACAAAATCCGCAAGGATCTGGGACTTGATGGCCTTGCGCGGGGCGTAGGCGAGCGTCTCACCCATCAGTTCCACGGACCACTTGGCGATCCTGCCCGCCGCGTCTGGATTGCGGATGATCTCCCCTAGCGGAAAGGAGGAGACCACCGTGACGGGGTGGGCCTCGAAGTAGTGGCGGAGCTTGCGCCGCGCGAGGACCACTGCATACAGCAGCTTTTGGACTTGAGGGTAGTGCGTCTTGGTGTCGGACAAGACTTCGCTGATGTAATAGACCGGCCGCTGGACCGGCAGGGCATGCCCTTCCTCCGTGCGCTCCACCACGATTACGGCGCTGACCACCTGGGTGGTCGCGGCCACGTAGAGCTGTAGGGGTTCACCGTCCCCGCGGCGGTGTGAGGATCGGGGCGCGGGTCAAGGATGCCTTCAGCTTGTCGAGCGCGTCTTGAGTCTCGGCGGTCCAGGAGAAGCGCTCGTGCTTCTTGAGGAGGCGATAGAGGGGCAGGCCCTTCTCGCTGAGCCGTGAGATGAAGCGGCTCAAGGCGGCAAGGCACGCCAGCATCTTTTGCACCCCTTTGAGGTCCCAGATCGGGTCCATTCGCTCGAGGGCCGCAACCTTCTCAGGGTTGGCCTCGATGCCCCGCTGGGAGACGATGTATCCTAGGAGCATGCCTCGCGGCACCGCAAAGACACATTTTTCGGGGTTTAGTTTGACCCCATTGGCTCGTAGGCAGCCGAACGCGATGTTGAGATCGCCAACCAGGTTGTCCGCCTTCCTGGTTTTTATGACGATGTCGTCTACGTACGCCTCGACCGTCCGCCCGATGTGATCTCCGAAAACGTGTTGCATGCATCATTGATACGTTGCACCCGCGTTTCGGAGGCCGAACGGCATCGTGACGTAACAGAACATCCCAAAGGTGTGATGAACGAAGTCGCGAGCTGGTCGGACTCCTTCATCTTTATTTGGTGATACCCGGAGTAGGCATCAAGGAAGCAAAGCAGCTCACACCCAGCCGTTGAATCAACAATTTGATCAATGCGTGGCAAAGGAAAAGGAACTTTAGGACATGCTTTATTGAGACTAGTGTAGTCTATACACATCCGCCATTTCCCGTTCTTTTTCTTTACAAGTACAGGGTTTGCTAGCCACGTAGGGTGGACCACCTCCTTGATGAACCCGGCTTCGAGAAGCTTCCGCAGCTCCGCTCCGATCGCTCGCCGCCGCTCCTCGTCGAAGCAGCGGAGCCGCTGTTGCACGGCACGGGCATGAGGCGAGATGTCAAGGGAGTGCTCGGCGACCTCCCTCGGGATGCCTGGCATATCCGAGGGGCTCCACGCGAAGATGTCGGCGTTGGCGCGGAGGAAGTCGACGAGCACCACTTCCTATTTTGGATCGAGGGTGGAGCTGACCCTCAACGCCTTGCCCTCGGGGGCAGCAGGGTCGAGGGGCACCTCCTTGGTCTGCTCCGCGGCCTCGAAGTTGCCTGTGTGCTTAGCGGCGGAGTCGAGGTCCTCGTTGACCATCTTCTCCAAGGTAGTCACCGGCCGCTTCATCCGGCGCCGGCGCCTCCGCGTGCTCTACGCACTCGACGTCGCGGTCGAACGCGTGCTCGATGGACGCGCCCACGGTGATGACGCCGTTCGGTCCCGGCATCTTCATCTTGAGGTAGGTGTAATTGGGGACCGCCATGAACTTGGCGTAGCAGGGCCGCCCAAGTATGGCGTGATAGGCGCCCCGGAACCCCACCACCTCGAAGGTGAGCGTTTCCTTGCGGAAATTCTTCGCAGTGCCGAACCAAACTGGCAGGTCGATCTGCCCGAGGGGCTGGACACGCTTGCCGGGCGCGACGCCATGGAACGGCGTCGTGCCGGGCCGCGCCCTCGGTCCAACCCGATCCCCAATAGATGCGGCGTATGCGCATAGAGGATGTTGAGGCTACTGCCCCCGTCCATCGGGACTTTTGAGAATCGTGCGTTCCCAATGATCGGGTCGACCACCAGTGGGTACTGGCCCGGGTTGGGGATGCGGTTCTGGTGGTCTTCTCGGTTGAAGGTGATGGTGTCCTCCGACCAGTCGAGGAAGGAGGGAGGTCCTTTCTCTGCGGTGAGGACCTCGTGCCGCTCCCGCTTGCGCTGGCGGGTTGACATGTCGACGGTGGGTCCCCCGAAGATGAGGAACAC
This sequence comes from Cenchrus americanus, assembly GCA_947561735.1. Classification (NCBI taxonomy): domain Eukaryota; kingdom Viridiplantae; phylum Streptophyta; class Magnoliopsida; order Poales; family Poaceae; genus Cenchrus; species Cenchrus americanus. The sequence continues at coordinate 81,683,571 of OX387239.1, read as the reverse complement.
GTTCTCCACGGCGGGGAAGCCGCCGGCGTCGCCATCTCCTCCGTCCTTCTTGGCCTCCGCGTCCTTCGCGGCGGCGCGTCCGTAGAACTTCTTGAGCATGTCGCACTGCTCAAGGGTGTGGTTTACTGGGGTCTTGTGGTATGGACATGGCTTTTTCAGCATGTCATCAAACACCCCCGGGCCTCGAGGGGTCGGTCGAGGGCCTCGTCGAGCCGGGTCAACAGCAAGGGCCTCGGCATCATCGCCGTCGTGCCCCGCTCGCGCGCCGCGCGCGCGGCTTCTTCCCTTTCTTGCCCCGCTTGTCCTTCCGGTGGGGCTCCCCGGACTTGTCTGCCCTCCGCGGGCGCGTCGACGAGCGCTTGCCCTTCTTGCCGTCAAAGATCGCCCCCACGGCCCTCTTCTCCTGAGGCGAAGCTGGTGGCGATGTCGAACGTTCGTTAGAGTCCGCGGGCGGGCCGCGTCCCGGCCCTCCCGCACGAGGTCCCGCACGTGGTGCCCTCGAGGAAGGCGTGCACAATCTCAGATTGCGCCACGCTTGGGAGCTCCATGCAGCGCTTGGAGAAGCGCCGTATGAAGTCCCGGAGCGACTCGCCGGGCTTCTGGGTGCAGGAGCGCAGGTCCCAGGAACTTCCAGGGCGCACGTACGTGCCCCCGGAAGTTGTGGATCCGGGCCGGCGGGCAGGTGCTCGAGCCACGTCCGGGCTGAATCGCCGAGGTGCAGGGGTAGGTTGCGGATGATGACCTCGTCGGCCGGTGGCCCCGCCCACCGGCACGCGTTGGGGGAAGGCCGCCGCACGAATCTCCCGCCGAACACCGGGTCCCCGGGGGCTACGGCGTCGGAGAGCGGTCCTCGTCGCCGTCGTAGCGCCCACCCCGTCGAGGGTGGTAGCCTCGCCGCCGCTCGCGCGTCCGCCTTGCTCGTACGCCGAGCGTTGATGACGTTGCGGGCGTCGCCATCCGGGCGCCCGCGCGTGTCGAGGAGCCGTTCTTTGGCCGGTGTGCGTCCCGGGTTGGCGGGCCGCCCCGCCGCTTCCCCCGCATGGACCGAGGGTTCACCTCCCCGTGCGGCCCCGTCACCTTGTGCGTCCCCCCTATTGGCGAATACGTGACGCCGAGCTCTCGGCCCGCCGGACGGCCGCTTGCTCGATGAGAGCCCGCACCTCGCGGTGCGGGTTCCGCGCCTCGGGGGTCGAGGGGGCCGGCATGGCCCGTAGCAGCGTTGCGGCGGCGATAAGCTCCCCGGCTCGCCCGCGAAGGCGTGTCCGGGTTGTCAACATTGAAGTCGGCGTTGATGCGGTCGCGGGCCTGTTTGCCCAGCTCCCGCGCGCGTTCGCCGCGTGCGGAGGCTTCTCCAGCCATTGAGGCGCGGAGCAGCCGCATCGTTCGATACTCCTCTGCCAGCTTGGCCTCAAGCTCACGAGCCTGGGCTAACTGCGCGTCGACGTCGGCCCCAGCAGGGGTGCTCGGCCCTGCAGCCAGGCGTGGAGCGATGCCTGGGGCGGGCGTGACCTCCCCGTCTCCCAGCGCCCACTGCGCCGGTGGCGTTTGCTGGGTCGTTGGTGATGATGACGCGAAGCATTCCCGCGCGGGGTCGTAGCTCCCGGCGCTGGAGTCGTCGGAGCAGCCGAACCAGTAGTCAGTAGCGTCAAGAAAACGCCTGAACATGACTGGGTCCGGCACGCCGGAGAAGTCCCATTCCGCGTACCCATGGAGCTTGGTGGGTGGCAACACGTCGAGGGAACCCAGGGACGATTCGTCGCCCGCTGAGGCGCCGGGATCCCTGGCGACGAAAACGTGACGGCCAGGGGGAACCCTGCGCATCGTGGTGTTGACGTTGGCGTTGTAGGCCGTCATGGCACCGCGCAGACCGATGGGAAAGCGCGGTCCGGAGACCGTGCGCTGCCCCGCCGGGGCGGTGGTTGCCATGCCGACGGGTGCGTCGCGTTGAGGGCCGGCGCGCTCGGCTTGCCGCCGCTCGGACCGCGCCCGTCGCGAACGCCGGCCGGAGCGGTGGCGACGTTGTGGCGTTGACGGCCCGCGACATCCGTGCCGGCGGGCGTCCGTGTTGTGGCGGTGCGCGCGGCGGGGAACCACGGCGGACCCCGGCCCCGGCGCCGCGCACGGAGCTCCTCACGGTTGGTGAGGCGCATCGGAAGTCGTTACCCGTGGCCCGAAAGTTCGGGCCCCCGAACCGAATTTCAAAACCGGCGGGGAGGGGGGTCCGAGCTGCCCATGCAAGAACGCGTACCACGATACTCGGTGCGGATCACCATGGAGGGAGTTGATGGTGGATTGACCTTAGGCGTCGCTTGCCCCACGGTGGGCGCCAAGCGTCGGTGCGGAATGTGGTCCCGACACTAACCGGTAATAAGCACCGAGGTCTATCCCTCAATGGTCGATGCTAAGCAATCGGGGACACAGAGTTTATCCCGGTTCCCGCCGAGGGGCCGTACGTCCAAAGTAGTGGTGTGCTCAAGGCACTATATTGCTCAAAGACCGGTGGTTCTGTAGTGGGACTGCTACAAGCAAGACGGGAGAGGAAGCGTGGCTTCCAAGTCCCCGATGCGGTGGGCGAAGATGTTGTGGGAGAATTGGAGAGCAAGTGCGCGATGTGTTGCGTTCTAACTTGGGTTTCTTTTTCCTTGTCCTCCCTCCCCGTGGCGGGGGAGTTTGTCTTCCTTTTATAGGCCAAGGAGAGAGCGAATCACATGTATGCCGCGCTATTTAGCTACGTGGGGAAGTGTGGCGTGCTATGTCGTAGAGTAGGCGGCCGCCTTGACGGTCCTTGCCGCGATCTGGCCATCATGGCGTATCTTGTACCCGAACAGTGGTAGCTTCGAGGGTAGGAGCGCAGCGGACGGCCGTGATGTCTTCAGATGGGCTCGAGGGAGCTGCTGACGTCGGTCCGTACGGGGCACAGTGGTGGGTAAGGCAGCATCCCGTTCCCGTACACTCCACAGCGTCGGCCGCGTTGCCACAGCGCCCGGCGTGGGTTTGTACGCGCGGGGGCGGCTACCATGCCGTTAACGGTGGCGGGGATGGTACCCCCGCCGGCCTAAAGCCTTGTCCCGTCCCCGCAGTCACGGGAAAGTAAATCGAGGGTGCGGCCGGCCCCCTTCGAGGGCTCGGCGCGTTAGGCCGTACCGGAGTAGGCGGCGCGGCGTCACGGGATCGGCACCGGCCACGTCGCACGGTCCCCAACGCGGGCGGGGATGGGTTCCCTCCCGGGGAGTTGGTGCGACGGCGCCGGGGCGCGAGCCCCGGGCGCATGATGGCGCCGCCCCGCATTGTCGAACATTAAATGCTTGCGTACGGGATCGGGCGTGCGCGTGCGGAGCGCGCTCGAGCGAGGCGGAGCGCGCTCGAGGGCGGTGCGGACCCTCGAGCGAGGCGGAGCCCGCTCGAGGGCGGCGTGCCCCTCCGAACGGGCGGACCCCGCCCGAGGGAGGCGTGTGCCCTCGAGCGAGGCGGAGCCTCGCTCGAGGGGATCTTTGAGTGGGCCGCCTTGGTGGGGCATGTCCGTGCCACCGTGGCGTGGGCCATGCCTTGTGTGTTTAAGCAAGGCGCGTTTGGCTTTGGCTTGTTGCGAGTTTTAGGCGGGGATTTCCCGGTTGTTTAAGGGGACCCCTAGGGCTGTCCCCGACACCGATTTCCCAACATTCCCTCCATTCAAATTCCCCATATCAGGATTACGATACAAATTAAAGTGTGGAGGAGGAGGAGAATTTGTAGGGGGATTTTTGTACGTACTCTTGTTCAGGATTTGGGTGAAGGTCACAGACCTGAACCCAACATACCGGTTCCACTGATGATTGCAGTGCCCCGCTGGGCCGTCGGCGCCGCCTCGAGCAGATGGGCGCTGAGGAACCGACCCTGCCGGCAGCACTACCCCCATCGGAGAGGTAGGGTCCGGTTGTGGAAAAATCCCCGCATCGGTGTTCTCCTTCACGGATCGATCTCAGTGCCTGGAGAGCTTCTGGACCTCCGTCTTCACCGTCTGAACCGATGACTCGATTGTTGGCTTCCGGAACTCGAACGCCGCCGCCGCCGTCTCAAGTGCATCGACCCGTTCGTCCTTTCGTGTCTCGACCGTCGTGAGGCGCGCCTCCCACTTGGCGTCCCGATCCGTGAACTCCTTTGTGGATCTCCTTCTTTTGTTCCGCAAACTTTTTCTCGCATCTCGTCGAGCAAGAGCTTGGTGTCGGGATTCATTGCGCCCAACTCGCTTCGCAACCGCGTGTAGTGCGGATTGGTAAACGAATCCGGGCTCGAGATTCCAATCGGACCTCCACAACCGAAACGAGATCGAAAACCGGTTCAGCCACGACAAATCGCGCTCACCGAACCGGCAAAGGGGATCACAAACCGAAAAGGGAAGCAAACGGAATGATGGGTAGTGTCTCAAGCCGAAGCCCCCGGATCCGAGCTGCTGAATCAGAATTACAGGGTCAATTCGAATTCATGCAAAATCCAAATCGAGATCCCGACCAAATTCGTTGCAGCTGAATCAATGGGAACAATTGAAGTGTGGATAGAAGAGAGCGGTGTCTCTGATACCAGGTGTTAGGATAGAGGATCGAGAGCAGGGATAGGAAGAATACCGGGGGGAAACGAGCCGGATGAATTGGGGAATTGAGAGAAGCACTTTAGATTCGAGGAAGAACGGCGACCAAGGTTCGTGGGTTCAATGTTGTTCAATACAGAGTTGTTCAATCCCCTTTCCTTCGTCTGCCTTTATCGGCAAGACGAGCACGCACGCCAAACACGCATGCCACAACGGATTCTAGCTATTACAAGGCCTCAGGCCCAATCCGGTCCATGCACACGCGAGTTGGGCCGGCGTGTTCTGGTTCCTTGATGCAGGACACGAGCTTCAGTGTTGCCTTTGCTGTCTTCGTTAGCAGAGATGCTAACGGAGAGACCATTGAGTCAATAGGAGGCGTGCGAGGCAGGAGATTAAAGAGAGAGGAACGCTTAGGAGAATTACGCACGCCGAGCATGCCGAGTCCCGAAGTGACGCGAAGGCAGCAGAGTCCAAATTTTTTCCCCCGACGTCCAAACGAAAGTTAAATCGCAACTCGCCCTCCTCCGCATAACGTCACTTAAAACGTATACGGAGGGAGTATGCAGTAATAACTAGACAATGGATTTGAAATCACTAACTGTGTGTTGGTTGGAGAACCGCGAGAGCGAAGCGGAGCCGACTGTTTGGATGAGGATTGAGGAGCGACGGGAGCGGAGTGGCTCCCGGCGGAATATTCCCTTGAGATCCGAGTTGACTGTCCCTCAAATTTCTGAGGGACGGAGCAGCTCAGCTCCGGTTTCTCCTCTCCTGTCCAGGCGATTGCAGTAACATGCAGCTAGCTAGGGAGGGAGGGAGGGAGGGAGAGGCTGGACAGGACAGAACACGCGCATCGATGGCCACCATTAGATGAGATTGCATCCTCGCCGGCTGACTATGCGAGCCTGCAAATCTGCGATACGACGCGAGTTAATCCGGCATACCAAACCTGGTCCGAGTTGACTCTGTCCCTCAAATTTCGAGGGACGGAGCGGCTCCCCTCCGGTTTCTCCTCTCCTGTCCAGGCGATTGCAGTAACATGCAGCTAGCTAGGGAGGGTGGGAGAGACTGGACAGGACAGGACAGGCGCATCGATGGCCATCATTAGCTGAGATTGCATCCTCGCCGGCTGACTATGCGAGCCTGCGAATCTGCGATACGACGCGAGTTAATCCGGCATACCAAACCTCATTTATATCATGCGGATGAAATAACTAATGTACACCCGACCCACAAAACCACTACACAAGTGAGTTTCAGCTTGAACATGGTTGGTTAAAACTTTGACCGTCATTATATTCTCTATGCAGGAAGGAAAGCGACCATCTCTACAACTAGGTGATACCCCTTTTTAAACATCGTAAGATGAAAAATTGAAAATATAAACTAAGGTGGTTGCTATGCAGCACTCTTTTACGAACAAAACTATGTATGAAAATATATTCATTTTGTTGAGAGAAAACCGTTGTTAAATGATTGATCTTTCAAGTATTTATATTGTTGGAATTTTGAAGCATGATGCTCGCAAATATGTATGGATGATATAGTCACAGCAAATCGGCAAAGACATAAATTGATGATCTAGTGGGTGGTGGCGTGACATCTGAGGTGGATGGCTTGCATGTTGATAGAAATATAGTTAATGGCTCTTAGTGGATTCTATGTGTATAATTGTATATGATGATGTGATTCCATACCCTTCAGAAGAATCTTACTACTTCACCCAAATTTGTGTTACAACATCTTACTATTATTAATTGAAAGCTCTTTTTAAAGTCTTCACTTGAAACCACATAGGAATCCGTAGTGGGCACTTAAAAAAGTGAAGCCTTCACATGAATCCACCTAGAAATCCTACATGGACACTAAAATTATCATTGATTTTATTAGCCCTTGATGTATTTTGTTTCCAAAATAATCCACCTAAGCCATTATGAAGAATTAAAAAATCAACCCTTTTATATCTTTGTCTAAATTATCCACACGTGTCCCTATCGAAAAGTTAAATCTAACAAATCTTCGAGCTACCTTAAAATAATCAATCTCTTTTCTTCAAATAAAAAATTGTTCAACTATTCCGCCATGCATGTCACGTGAAACATAATTAATCTCCTACCCTTTACATCTTCCCATATTTTAAATCATAAAAGACTAACCTAAAAGATCTCTAACTGATACAATAACAAACTAGATAGTACATGCATAGATGCATGCCGATCAAATATCTCTTCCCTTGCATTTTTCTTCCATATTTTAATTATAAAAAATATATCCTAAAGGTTTGTTAGCTAATAATACAACAAACTATACACTTTGCCCATGCATACATAAAAAGAGACTTGTTTAGTAGCCCCTGTGCTCCTATTCAACGGACTAGTACGATCAAGCATTCTTCAATGGCTGCACAAAATGTTAGTATTGATCTCCACACCGTTTGGGTCAACTTGACTCGGCTCCCCGATCGGAGCCCACCCACCGGGGTTGCGGGGCCCCATCGCGCAAGCACCATATAAGGGAGGTGGGGGCCACGAGGAACAGTACCCCCGTGAGTCCCACTCACCCAACCTCCCCGCCCAACCGATCGTGGGGAGCCGTGAGCGACGGGAAGATCCGCCGCCGCCGCAGTCGCCACCGCGCTTCACCGAGGATCTCCTAGGCACTACACAACGACGACGGACTCCATCCGCACCAACGAGTTCATCCCCTACTTCCCATACCCCACGGTTATCTCTCTCTCTCTCTCTTTCTCTCTCTCGGTATCTCCCCGGTAGAGCTCGAACTCGTTTTATCTACACAATGAAAGGAGTTAACCCACCAATCTACACCTAGTTGATCCACGGATCTAACACAAAACCTTTTAGATAATGATTTCGCAAATTTATTTGATTTTCCTTCTACGGTTAATACGGTTAGATAATTTTATGACATTTTGAGAGTATGTTACAACTACTAAATTATTTGTCTATTGTGGTCTAAAAAGTTAGGTTTGTTGATGCTACATTTAGATTAATTTTTCATGTCATATGTTATTACTAGTAAATTATTTGTTTATGGCCTCCTACGTGCTACAATTAGACTAATTTTTAATGACACATGTATGAGTAATAAATTATTTGTTTATTATTTTCCTACTGTGTACTAGGTATAGATGATTTGCATCTCACTATTGTTCTCTAACCGTTATTCTTATCAATTATTTATATCAAATTATATTTTACTTGATTGTTAGTTGTGTAGAAAAATTCCATATGTGTATATTATATCTTTTGTATAAATAAACAACTCACTTAGATCCATCACTTAGTTGTAGTGGTGACAAAATCTTAAGTGAAAAATTAGATTGGGAAAAGAATTGTGGAACATCAAGGCAATAGTAACAAGATTGTGGAATGCAACCTTACTTGATAGTGTGAACAATTAAGTCTTCACATGATCTTAATTATCAAAAAGTATAATATATGATCAATATGGTTATTTTTGTATTATTTTTTATTTACATATTATTAATTATGATGAAAAATTAAGGAACCATGATTCACCGTGTTATCAATAAGACCTATATGAAATAGTCAAAACCTTTGATTGAAGAAAGCAATTTGTGCATAATTGATAATGTTAGTCACATCAGCAGCATAGAAGTATTGGCAAATGGAAAATGAGCGGATAGTAAATCAACTTCTTGCCCACAACTACTTAAAAAACTTAAAAGATCATGAAGGCATTCCCAAGTATAGTTTCAAGTTCATGAGCACGGATATGCTTTCGGCAAGAATAAATGTGAACACACACCTATCAAGTAAAGTATTACTAACTTTATAGTTTTCTAATAATAATTCATATTTATGTTTCATAGATTTTATAAGAGTCAAACACAAATTGGACCACTAGAAAAAGCAAGGGCAAACTTTGAATTTACCAAAATATGTTGCTTCGATCGAGTAATTCTATTTTCTTAGAAAGCAACTATAAAATTTTCAAAGGTTTACATGCGCGCTACGAACTTCGTTGAATTAAAATATATTTTCGTTAGGGCCCATAGAAATACTTCACCGGTGATACCTGGTATCAACCGTAACATGAGTGAAGGAAAAAAGAAGCAAATCAGGAAACACATAAAACAAAGAACACATTGTTTGAACCATTACATCTAATGATCCGAACAACTCTTAGTTATTAATTATTTATTTACAGATCATGAACTAACCATTGACATTATAAATGCAGACATTAACAAATTATGAAATAACCAAATGCTAATTAATAGATTATATTTGGGAACATATCCGGTGGAAAACACACCCTTCCCGAAAACCTGTCCAAACGAAAATAAAAAAAGTCATCTAAATTCATCCAAAAATTCATACATGTAGATGATATGATTATACGCAACCTTGCAAAATATCTTATCCAAGATCGACTTCATTGGTGAGATAAAAAATGATGAACAAATCATTTGGACATCTTTTTTGCTTGAAATGTGTTATTTTATATCTCATAAAAATTCGATTTTGGACAAGATATTTTACAATGTTGTGTATTATAATATCATCTACACGTGTGTTTTTTTGTTGAATTTAGACGGCATTTTTATTATTGTTTGCATGAGTTTTCACACAGAGGTTAGTTTACACATGATAGTTGCCATTATATTTGTAGTCCATGTTAAAATTATGTGAACCTTATTATGATGCCTCTAATAAAAGTAAACAACTTCTAACAAGTAAAATAGAGTGCTAGTTCGTGCGGAGGCACGGATTGATGGACTAGTTACACTAGTGTATGTACTGTATCAACATGTACAAAGTTAGCTACACTTTGAAAACTGTTGTTTTCTGTCCAAAACATCACAAGGTGGCTATTGGCCGGTTGCCACAAATCAATTTAAACGTCACTAGCATCAGTCCTACATCAGTTTTTCTTCTTTTTTTAGAAAAGATTCCGTTTTTTATTCATACCTCCATTTAAGAAAAAAATTAATATTATTCATATATCTGTATAAGTTTTTAAAAAAGATGTATCAATATAAAAAATATATAAGTTATGCAGTAGGTACTGAATTATTCATTGCTACAATTCCATTATCAGGCTATTTTAGAAAAGCTTTCCAAAGGTGATGTCAATAAAAAAGAATAGCTATTGCTTAAGCACTTACATCCGTTGTAATTTTTTTTTGCTGGGGACAGAGTTTGTACCTTTCTCGTTTCCATTAATTGAGCTAGTAGTTACTTTTCTTTTGAAGAAAGAGCTACTAGTCTAACTCTGGGTACTTTCTATACCTTAACATGCAAACAATGGCGGACATAAATCATTTTGACGCCAGCCAGGGTCACTTGCCAAAGCGACTAGACTACCAAAATCCTCCCACATGACAATATAACAATAATACGGTACAATAACGCACAAAAGCAACTGAAATCATGATTTCGAGTATATCTCAATTCAAAGTTGAAGCATACGATGAAATTTATAAACAATTACGGAAAAGTAATGCATTACCTAACTAGTGCCAATTTGGTTAATCGTCGTCTACCATTTCTTCATCAATAGAAGGAAATGAAATTGAGCCAACACAAGTAGAAAAGACATTCCAAAGAAATTAGGCAAGCAATATAAAAAATAAATTAGTAAACAAATGACAAATGACAATGCAACATACCACTAGCACAACAACTATTCCGAGGCCTTGGAAGTTGTTTTTCATAGATTCCTTAGTTCTTAATAATACTTTAGGATATTTTCTTCTTCAATGCTTGCAAAAACATCTCTTTCAATAACATCTCAAGTAGCATGTGTAGCCTAGATCGGAAATTGTGACGCCCCGGGTTTTTAATTAGCGTTATTAGCGCTAATGGCCGAATCGGCCGAGTCAAACCGGCCGACATTGGTCAAACCTAAGTCAACTCGGGTCACCACCTCGAAAACCGAGCCGACAACCCCTATTGATCCCCTTGACCAAGTCAACACACCCATGTGGGGTCAACCTATGGTCAAAGCTTTGGTCAAACCTCACTCAAACCCTAGCAACCCTAGATGTCTTTCGGAACTTTTGCCGTGTTCTCCGAATTTCACCTCAACACTTACAAATCTACCTTTAAGAAAGTTGTCCAGCTTGTTGAGGGACACAACTTTCATGCGGATTGGCATTTCAAATCTCGAGTGGAAAAGGATGAAAAACTTGCTCAAGGGTCGGTACCTCCCGTTCATGGCAATTGAGTGGCATTCAAAGTTGGCAATCCCTTCCTGCAAAATCTATTGAGAAAAACCCCATATAGCCTTTGTGAAAGTTGTAGGTGGGTGTGAGATCTCCAACTTTCGTATTCAACGTTTGGTGCACTTTTATACAAAAATTTGGAGTTTTTCAATTTTGAATAGAGGGTCAGCAACATGTTTGAGACTGGAATGCCGCCGCGCCGCGACGTCGCGCCACCCGCCGCCCCTAGGCCACACGCCGGCCGAGGCGTGCTCCTTCCCCATGTGCCGCACCCCCGAGGGCCACGGGAGTCCTCCCCGCCCGCGCGCACGCCATGGACCGTGTCGCACCGGCGGTGCGCGCCGCGGACTACCGGTCCGTCGGCGGCACGCCGCCGTACGTGCGCCGGTCGAGGTGGTCGTGCTACCGCGGCATCTTCGTCGTCACGGCCGCATCACTAGGAGGTTTTCCTATAAAACCCGAGCGTCGTTCCGCCCTCCGCGCGCCACACCGACCCGTCGGTCGCCATTGCCGCCGCCGCCGTGTGCTCGCGCCTCCGCTAGCTTACACCGCCGGCCAACCATCCCAACCTATTCCCTAGGACCCGTAGCACCTTCCCAAGTCGCACCTTGCCATCCGTGTGCCCTCCCCTCGCCGAAACCCGAGCCGCCACGGCCACCGCCGCGCCCATCGCCGTGCGCCCACGCCGGCGACTCCTCCGCCCCAACTAAGGCCACCACCGAACCTAGGTGAGCATCCGGACGAGCTCCACACCTTACCCGGCCGGGAGCGCCGCCGAACCGGTGGATTCTCGGCGAGCCCGTGCCGCCCCTTGGTCCAGGGACCCAATTTTGCATCCCCCTCTTTCTTATCGGGGAGTTTTGTGCGAAGTAAGGGCATGGTTGTGAATCGCAGAAAGTTTCGGGGGCCTCGCCGCAAAACCGTATCTCCAATAGTAAAAGGATTTTGCTTGAATCTTGTAAAATGCATAGAAAATCGTAGAAACTTCAGAAAAATGCAAACTCAATTTTGTTGAACTCCTTGTGAAGAATCCTATAACTTTTGTCATTCTTGCCTAAGCTGCTTCGATAGTTTTAGCACAAAAAATAGAAATGTGAAAACCCTAGATCTTCTACATCTCAAAATCCAAAAATCCTATATAGATAATTTTTGGATATGTTGTCTGCTATGTTGTGGATAGCACTTGTGCCAAAAATTGCACAAAGTTATGATGTAAATCTTGTTATATAAATTGTTTTCCATTTATGCGGAATCTGCCTAGATGATTTTTGTAGCTAAAAATGTTCAAGATTTTACGCCCAACATCTCGCATGCTCGTTTTGTTATACCAAGTTACACCTCCGGTGAATTGATCACAATTTTTGGTTAATCAAAAGTATTTATTCTTAATAAATGCATGTTTTCCTTTGTAAATTAATAAAGCAAGATCAGCGGTGGCTCTAGGTGTACTTGCTGGTTTTCTAGGATGGTTTAGGACCATAGAGCATGTATGAGGAAGTTTGGAGCGTTTTGATGTTTATTTATTTTTGTATGCATTAACTTGAATTGCTAGCTAGTCTTTGTTATTTTCAAAGTAATTAATGTTCTAGTTTTCCAAGCCTTGCATGTGAGCTCAGTGGTTCAATATAGATATTGTGATGCTTAAGAAACCCTCCTTTAAATTGTTAGTGATTTATTGTTTAATAAAAGCTTTGGAGGCCTTTTATATATTAATGACAGATTAAATTAGGAAGATGCCTTTTTGATTTATTTTCCCTTTTTGTGAAGTGTTATCAAACTTAATTAAGAGACTAAGAATACACCCTTGCTCTTGAAGAATCAAATTGTGAATAATTATCTTTGTGCGCACCTTTACTAGTGAGTGGTAAAAGTATTAAATCTTTACATGAAATAACAATAAAAGAGAGACATTAATTAAGTGTTAAACTAAAAGAATAAAACACATATCAATAATAACCTTCATAAAAGGGAATTAATAATTAACTCTTTGTTAATGTGAATGTGTCCAACAAGAGTTGGATAAGATAAATAATCCATCACATCACCTAAACCCTGCATTGCATTCCTTGTAGATCTTCCTGATAGTGACTACTCGCTCGTCCCGAAGCCGAGGAAGGAGAAGCGGAAGCCGCACCGCAAGACGTGGAAGTACTCGACGACACCGAGGGTGCTCGGACTAACTTGGTTCACGAAGGCAAGCCATGGTGCATCCGACCCAGCTTTTCGAATTTTGCTATACAATTATCTACGGATGCTTTTGCATATAAGTTCAGGAGTAGTATGGAACCTTAGATGCATGATCCCTAGGTACCTGTGTCCTTACTAATATGATAGGTCGATAGCTGCTAAGCTATAGGACCACTACAAGTCTGGTGATGACGTCACTCGCGAGAATAGGTTCCTAGATAGGAATCATAAGATTTCCTTAAATGTATTGCTCATGTGGTAAGAGCATGGGATGTGGACTCCGGTCCAATGGCTATCGTGTGTTAAGTGTTTGAACGTACTAAGCACTTGTCGGGAATGGGACCGGTAAGCCTAGTACCTTAATGAGACGGTTAGGGATTTAACTCGTCACGACTATTGGGATGCGTCTCACGGCTAGCTACCGGTGGTGTATAGTGAGTCCGGTGCCTCGCGGGGTATGCCGGATAGCCTGCACCAAAGACTCGTGGCCTTTTATCCCGACCCGAGGATTTTTAATTTTCAAAATTAGAGGAGTGCTTAGCCTTAAACCGTAACATCGGTAGTTTTGACTTGAATTCAAATTGTCAATTTCAAAAACTTGAATTGAAGTTGAGTGCTCATGAATCATATAGGAATGTCTTCCTATTTCTTTCCCCAAATCCCTAGATTTAATTTTGGCTTCAACAATAATGCTAGGACTTATAACCTGCTAGTGTGAAAATTTGGTTCTTCATTTGGATTTTATTTGGATTTTATTTGGGTGGATTCAAATTTGAATTGAAAATTCAAATTTGATTCAATGCTTTAGCCTTAAGGAAAATTAGCAAACGACACTGTGCACAGCGGGCTGCTAACCTCACATGTCGCCCAAGACTTGCTTTCGCCCCGTAAGCCGGCCCAGTGCCGCCGCCCGCGCCGGCCACCTACCGAGCGCGCCCGCCGGCCACCGCCGGGTGGGATCGCCTCGCGTCACGCCGACGTCGGCGTCGTCATCCTCCCGCTTTCCCTTTTGCCGGCGTCGAAAGGGCAAAGCCCGCGCGCACCGGTCATGGCCGCCGTCGCGACGCGCCCCCGCGGCCTCCCGGTGCATCCACGCCGTCCACGTGCCCCGCGCCACCGCCGCTATAAGTAGCCGCCGCCGCCACCCTTGGCTCTCCCCAACCCTAGCCGCCGGGGGAATCCGGTCCCTCGCTCACCTACCCGCAGCCGGAGGAGAAGGAGAAGGGGAGGAGGAGGAGGAGCCGGAGCCGCGCCGCCCGCCGTGAAGCCGGAGCCGCGCCGCCCGCCGCCAAGCCGGAGCCGCCCGCGAGGAGGAGCCGGACCCGCGGGAGCCACGCACGCCTGCGACCTCTGCTTCCTCGACTTCCTCTCCGCCGCGCCGTTCTGCGTCCCCTACCGCCGCCGCCTCCCTCCTCGTCACGGCGTCGTGCACCCTTCACCGACGCCTGCACATCGGCCAGAGGCCACCCAGGTGAGGACGCCGCCTCACCTCCCCTGTGGACGCCGCGGCCTTCGAGCCGAGGCGGAATGCCCCCGCGCCGGCGCTTGTGAGGCCGGCCATCGAGCCAGCCGGGATGCCAATTTCGCGGTGCCGCCGCCTTCGTCGACTCGCGTGCCACCCGCCTAGCCTTTCCTCCCTTGCCGTAGGACGCCGCCACCGTTCGTCGCCGCCGCGCCGTGTTGGAGCGCCGCGTCGCGTCCGCGACGCGTGCGTGCCCGCGCACGCGCGCCCGTGCGGGCCAAGGTGCTCGCAAGCGTGCACCCCAGGCACGCGTGCGCCACGGCCGTGAGGGGCAAGTTCGGGCCTTAGGCCCCTTTTTCGTGCCTCGCCGTGATAGCCGAGCTCGCCGCCATGCACGGGGGTGACCGTGTCGCCGTGGCCATGGGAAGCGCGCGCACGGTCGCCAAGGAAAGCACACCGCGTTTTTGGTCGCCTTGAACGCCATACCGTGTGTTGGCGCAAAATGTGCAATCAACGCCAATCACACAGCAAGCCGAACAAAGCTGGCTTCACACGCGCAGAGAGCAAATGACGTGCCAGTCAATTTTTCCTGAAAATTAACAAAAGATAAAGCAGTTAAATACCAAAGCTTGGAACCTGCCGGGTGGTACCAGACAGTTCCATATTTGCGGCTAAAAAGCCAATTGGGATGACACATAGCTATGTAAAGCTATCTGTCAAAGAACCACGACCATTCGGGCAACCACAAAGGGAAAAGGAACACTGCCGAATGGATGACGTAAGCATGACAACGATCGGTCTTTGTATAAACAAAGATGCAAGTGCAAAGTTATGACCGATCCCCATGAAGATTAGCATTAAATAAAATAAAGTAAAGCACGGACATGATCATGTATTAAGTAAGCATGCATAGATCCAAAGCACTAGTCTACCGCATGTCTAGTTACTTTAAAACCCGTCGGGTACGATAACAAACAAATCTATCCACCGCATGATACGATTTGCATGAAAAACGTACCACTTTCCACAAATAGATCTATCCACCGCATGATACAATCTAAATATGGAAAGCTAAAAGCATACATCATTTAAAACATAAATAATGCACGTGTTCTACTCGTGAAAATATAACCGAATACGGCCGAACGTACCGATCCAGGGTCCATGAAGAAGGAACAAACATTACCACGTGAATAAATCTATCGATCGATTTGGGAATCTAATCCACCGGATGACTAGCTCCAAAGCAACCCAAAAACCCGCATCTACCGCATGATACCCGGTTCTTTCAAGATTTATACGAACATAGCAAGCTTGAACCCGCAACACTTAACAACCTAGATCGATTCGGTTTCGGCTATCGGAAAGCACAAGATCCACGTGTCAAAACACGAAACCTCGCTCGAACAAGGATCATACAAGAGATATAGCCGATCCAAACCCATCTAGATTGGGCAAAGATGTGTTACATGAATTGAAACATAAAGTAAAACTCAAGATAGCACGGGATAACTTAATGAATCTATTGGGTCTTGCCAAAATCCAATAGAGCCGATAACTAGCTTCAAGCCGTACCTTAGCCTACCGCATGGCTCATGATCTAACAAGAAACCCTCTTGAACCAAGCTTGAATCTACCGCATGACACGAAGCATGGTAACAAGACTACTTGCATCAAATCTAAATCCACCGCATGATACTAGACATGATACAAGGTTGCCGGTACTCACGGAGGTCGACGGATCGATTGGCCCTCTCGAAGAACTCGACGACATGACAAAGACTCTAGGGTTTGGCGTAAGGCCGGTGTGTATTGAAGAATGATCGTATTTGTTACATACATTCGGGGGTCGTATTTATACCCCGTTGAGTACAACTCGCGAATGGATTCATTGCCTAACTAAACTTGATCGCCTATCCATCCATTCGTCTCCCCGATTGAGCCACGTCACCGTCCAATCCCGCAAAATCAGCTCTCTCGTTCCTTTGCCGAACCGGAACGGATAGCCGACCGCGCATCTCTTTGCCGAAAATCTCTCGAAAATATCCTTCCTTCCATCGGACGGACTCTTTTTCGGACCGGACCCACATGTCGACTCCTTACCAAATTTTGGTGTTAACACCGTGCACCCGGTCACGAACACGCCGGCTAACCGCGGGCGCCGCGCTCACCGCCGCCCATGGCGTCGAGCCGGCTACGCCGTGACGCCGCCACGACGCCCCGTCGCGGTCCCAATCCCGCGTTCCGGTTTAAGTAGCCGACGCGCGTGCGCACCCTCGCGCACGCGCGTCCCCCTCACGCCGCCGCGCCCGCGCGGTTGAGCCCCCCGAGCACCTCGCCGCGCCGCCGCCGCGCCCACGCGCGGCGATGGCCGCGCGCGACGCCCACCGGCCGCCCTAGCGTCCTCCGAGCCCGCAACCCGACGAACCCGTGTGTGTGCACCTTGCCGACCGGCCGCCCGGTGCGCAAGGGGGACATCGCCGCCGGCGAAGCCTTAACGCGTCGCCGTCCTTTCTTCTTGAGCTTTTCGTCGAGCACTTGGGCGGCGGTCGAAATCCGTAGGGGGGAACCTAGGCACACCAGTGGCCACACGCGGGCGTGGCCGCGACCGATCCGCCCGGATCCGGTGCGGCCCGCCACCGGCTGCCAAGCCACACGCCGGCCTACACGGCGGCCGCCCACACCGCCCGCCGCCGGATCGGGCCCGCGGCGGCCGCATGGCCGGCCGCGCCGCGGCGCGCGGCCGCAGGGATCCCGGCCGCACCCGCGATCCGGGGATCCCGTGCGGGCCGGCCCGTTGGGAGGGGTTTTTAATTTATTTAAAAATTCCGTAAATTAGTTTTTCCCTTTGAAAAATCCTAGAAAATCCATTTTAGCTCCAAAAATTGTGAAACCTCTTCTAGAAAATTTATAAAATCTTAAACTCCGGGTTGGGTTGGTGTTTGCTCTCTTTTGGTTCTTCAATGCTCTTATTTGGGTTTAAGTTGCTTTAGGACCGCTATTTATTTTTCCTTTCGCGCTATTAGGGGCAGCAGGAGCCGGAGAGCTGAGCCAGGAGTACGACAACGCCGACGACTTCGCTGCGGAGGACTACCCGACCCTAGGTTCACGCCCGACTGATTCTGAAATACCCATTAGGCATTGCTAAGTAGTATTGCTAGTGCTTTACTTTAATGTACGCATGTTGATGAACCTTGCACTGCCTCTTTATTTACCCTGTCCTTGATTGTCCTACTACTACTATATATATGTTTATGTGAGCGTATGTATACGCCGAGCTTCGTGATGCATGTGTTGGGATGGGAATAGTGGTTCTTGGCGTGTGTGGGGTAAAAACCGGTAGGAGAAGGCGTTTTGGGTACTTTGGCGGGGGTGAGCTCGCAACAACCGATCTGGGATCGGGGATAGGGGTGCACTCCTCAGTGCATCCCTCCTGTTACGGTTTTCGGAGCCTAGGTGTTGGGGTTTTACGTGCGCTTGGAGGACATGAGCTCGCCCCGGTCTGAAACCGAGTGGATCAACTTGTTTATAGGACATCGTACACACCACCCCGCCGAGAGTGGGGATAGGGCCGTGTTGAGCTCGGCAAGTGCGGGACCATACCTGCCTAGGAAGGATAGAGGGTATCTGTGGGGGAGCGGTGGAGGTGAGACCACCCTCTCAGAGCGTCTCCCGTGTGGCCACACGAGAGCATTTCATAGTTCCGTGTCTTGTTCTCACCGCGGAGAGGACCGCTTTGAGGGCCGGATGCAGGGTGGGTTCGTAACTACCGAGAGTTCGCCGGTAGGATGGGCTCGGTCGGCCGTACACCGCCGGGTACCATTCCGGGATGGGTACAGGTGTACACGCTCTGCAGAGTTGTTTGATCTATAGCTATAGCCGCGTCCTTGGTCATGGGCACTGCCTAGAAAACATGTTCGTTCCTCATGTTTTGGGATTTCTACCTTCCTCCTGTTAGGTGAGAGTGTGGTGAGCCGTGGTTACAGCCGGCTAGAGGAGAAAGGCTCCATCTACCTCGACGATCTGGCTGTAATCATTGAGGTGCGAGGAAAGGAAGTTCTCGCATCGACCCTAGACAGGAGTAGAAGGTGGAGACGGGTCTTCTGGATGACCAGGTGGATCCGAGCTGTGTTGAGAGACTTGGGTTTCGGGATATTGATGGAGATACCTTGTTTATACTCTGCCGCTCGTCGCTTAAGAAACCACGTACTCGCTTCCTTGTCTACTCTCTTTTCTCTTTAGATGTTAGGCCACTTAAAGCTGCATACGATTGGTGACGTGAACCTATCCCACTCCTTGGGATAGACTTTGGGTGTGCGGTGGTACGAGTCCGAGTTCGACCGCAACGCCGACGGATGGTACGACCGAGGGATACGCCGCTTCGCTCGAGTTTTCTTGTGGCGGGAAGAATAAAGATGGAGACCCTTCGGGATGATAGCTACCGTTGCGTAGAATTTTCACTCTGATTCAGCCAAGAGGCTTGTATTGATGTACTCCATAATGGACTTGTAATAAACTCATGTACTATTAACTTTATGTGATGCGATGTATGACTTTGTGTATCTATATCCGTGAGACGTTCGTACGCGATAGCCACTGATCCAGGGACTATCGCGATGGTACAGGGATTCGGGTTTTCCATGAAAATCCGGGGTTTTACGAGTGGTACCGGAGCCATGCTTGACCGTAGCACGTATCCCTAGGAAAGGTCGATAGAGATAGGACTCTATACGTTCTATCCGTATAGTTATACCCTTGAGCTATGTTATAAAACTCGTTCCCTCTTTGAAAACTTCTTACTCACCTCGCGCCGACAGAAATTTCTTACGTTTCACGGGAGATGGAGCACCGGGTCGCGGAGATCACCCCCGAGACTAAAGATGGCAACGGGTACATACCCGATGGGTAGTGCCCGCCCGTACCCGTACCCGTTAGGACTAAATTTTGCCCGTCGAGTTACCCGCAAATGCACACGGGTAGGAAAATAATTCCATACCCGTACCCGTCGGGTAAATTCTACCCGACGGGTAACCCGTACCCGACAACATACCCGAGAATTGCATAAATAATCGGACATCGTCTCACAAAAATAATAAATAATTCCAACTTTTTAGTATGTTACAAATTATAAATATTGATATAACCATATCATTGCAACAAGCTAATAGAGTAACACACATTAGCATCAATATATAGGCCAAATTCATGCACCATATGAGTAGGGTGGTCGTTATTTATGCGGGTTTTTCTTACCCGCGGGTAGATGGGTATGGGTAGTCTACACCCACACCCGTACCCGCATACCAGATGGGTATGAGATTTCGCCCAATAACGTACCCGCGGGTACGAAGTTCCTTCCGTACCCACCTCCTTATCGGGTAAAACCCGTCGGGTACTCGGGTTTCGGTACCCATTGCCATCTTTACCCAAGATGTGCGGGGCGATCCGCCACCGGATGGAGAGGGCCCTTCTCGTGCTTGGAGTCCCTCCGACCTACGTCACGTACCGCGCCGAGTACGTACCCGCCATGACCGGGCGGATGGTGCTCGCGGACGGCCGCCGTGCTCCCTCACCCGAGTGTCCCCCGGATTCAAGGGAGAGGTCTCCGCGCGCCGCCGCACTCACCGTCGTGACCGCGCTGGACGTCGCCTGCCGCCAGGCCTTGGGCTGCCTTCTCGCACAGTACCGCGCCTCCTTCAAGAACGGGACTCTTCGACTGCTACCCCGGGACTACTAGCGCCTCGCACCGCTCGTGGACGGAGTTCCTTCGTACGAGGGGATCCAGGACGACGTCGACGCTGCTCCCTTCCGCGAGTCCGACGAGACCCTGGTGGAGACCGCCAGCTACTTGGTCGACCTCGACAAGTACGCACGCCGACCGGAGGATGAGTCACGTACCCTCTACGGCCGGGTCGGGGGACGCTACCATCGACGCCCTCCGCACCAGCCCCCGCCGTGCCGAGCCGGAGAGAGAGAACACCGCTCTACGCCACCGTGTTCGCCGCCTCGAGCCGAGCCTCGACCGTGCGACCACCGTCCCCGCCGTAGTCCGAGAGGGAGAGGGTGGACACCGGGGAGGAGATGCCGCACGCCAAGGAGGACCGCGCGGTCGACGGCCGAGTCGAACAGCCGAAGGACAAGCTCGAGCGCAAGGACGACCCGCTCACGGTACACGCTCACCGCTCGGGTGCGAGCGGCTCAAGGTGGAGAAGTTGGAGAAGAGCCGGGCGGACAACGTCGCCAACATCGCGTGGCTCACGCGCACGGCCGTCTACCTGAGAGACAAGGCCGAGAGACTGAGGAGGACTTGGGAGGACGCCGACTCGCTTCGTGTGGACGAGCTCTTCGAGCTCAACGGAGAGCTACCCCCCGAGTCTCGCCGCAAGATCCACACCGAGACCTTCGAGCCGCACCCGTCACGCCTCAAGCTTCACCTATGCCCGATGGCCCGTCCGCCGACCCCCCGTCGAGACCGAGGAGGTTCGAGCGGCTCATGCCTTGGTGTCCCGCATCTTTCCACCGGACTACCCCACCGAGGACCGCTACCCCGTCACGTACCAGAGGGCACGCACCGAGTAGTAAGCCGAGCAGGAGGCATGACCTAGAGTAGTGTTTTATGCTAGTAGTTTCTATGAGTTGTTCCATGCAGCCGCGAGCATGTTCCGGTGCATGAAGAGAGTCATGCCACACCATGTAGACACTACCCTTTTGAGATTGTACCGATGTATTAGATCGTTGACTTGTTGCTGCTACCCCAAGGTCTGAGTCAGCCTCAGGGGAGCAATTGTATTATTCATGTTTGCTGTGTGCTTGGTTCTTAATGGTGATATTTGCGTCTTAATGCTTCTTCCCCTTGAGTGTAGGTTATAACTAGAACTATTTTTTTGATTGTTGAAGACTCATGTGTGAGTTGGTGAGTGACGTGTGTAAGCTTTTCCCTTTTCCCTTATGTTTTCAGAAGGATGTCGATCCGCCGCTCCAACCGGCCGATAGCCCGCCTCGAGGAGGCGGCCGCCGAGGAAGAAGCCCGGCAGGGGCGTGGATGTGGGCGTGGCCATGGACGCCCACCCCTCGCGAGGAGGAGCTTTGGGAGCTAGGGCCCGAGGTGACGGAGCACCGCCACCACCGCCCGAGAACCCCGAGGCCGAGGTTGAGCAAGGAGCGGCCGAGCAAGGCCGCCCCCGAGCCGGACCGGCCCACCACCACCCCCACCTAACTTGGTGGAAGTGATGGCGCTCCGGACTCACCGATGCGAGAGGATGGCGGAGGCCATGGAGCACCGTGGCACCGGTGGGAACCGCGTCGCTCCGCAGACGAGGACCTCACGAGGAAGATCGAGAGGTTCATCCGCCCGAAGGCCCCCACCTTCGCCTACTCGGATGACCCGCTCGAGGCCGACGACTGGCTGAGGGTGATCGAGACCAAGCTCGACCTCACCGTCTCGCTCCGACGAGGAGTGCGTTGCGATCGCCGCGCACCCCGGCCGGAGGGTCCTCGCCAAGGCATGGTGGGACAACTACACTGCCACCCACCCGAACCCGCCTCTCATCACCTCGGGGCTGGAGTTCTGCGAGGCATTCCGCGAGCAGTACCTTCCCGATGAGCTGCTGGTCCAGAAGGCGCAGGAGTTCCGCACCATGACTCAGGGTGCGATGAGGGTCGAGGAGTACGAGCGTCACTTCATGAAGATGATGCGGTACGCCCCCGACGACACCAACACCGACCAGAAGAAGCAGTTCTGGTTCCTGCGAGGCCTCCACCACGGCCTTCGCCAGGCGCTGAAGGCAAGTGAGCACAAGTCCCTGCGCCATCTCGTCAACCGCGCCATCGTGGTCGAGGACGAGAGGAGGGGCCACGAGGAACGCATGAGGGGCAAGAAGAGGATGGGAGATCGGGACCGCCTCGACCGATCCTTCCGAAGCCGAGGAGCGGACCGAGCAACATGCCGAGGGGGAAGCTACCGCCCGGGGCACAACCGACTCGGGCGTGGCTTCGGAGGAAGTGGACGTAGCCCGTTCCCCCGGAGGGAGGAACCCCGGCTACCCCCAACAGACCGGGAGGCCGCACTCGTGCTCCACCGAGCACCGCGAGACCCGCCGCAGAGGCTTCACCGTCACCTCGCTTCGCGTGTGGCAAGCCGGGCCACAAGTCCTTCGAGTACCCCGACAAGAAGACCGCCGCCACCCCCCGCGAGAGCACCTCCGCTCCAAGAGGCCGACCTCCCCGTGCCGCGCCACCCCCGGCCGCCGGCCGTGGGAGGCTGAACCACCTCACTGAGGAGGAGGCTGCCGACGCCCCCAACGTCGTGATCGGTAAGTTTTTGGTTTGTGGTACTCCTGCTCTGGTTCTCTTCGACACCGGTGCCACCGGGTCGTATATCACCTCTCGGTTCGTGAACAAGCTTTCCCTCCCTACAACCACCCGATCGATGCCCATTATCACGAGCTCTCCGCTCGGGGATATCCGATGCACCCTGCTGTGCAAAGGAGAGGAAGTGGTCATCCAAGATCACACATTCTATGGGGATCTTACCGTGCTGCCTTCCCATGGTATCGACGTGATACTGGGAATGGATTGGATCACTGCCCACAAAGGTGTCATCTCCACTTCGCCGAGACTTGTGACTCTAGTGCACCCTGACGGGACAAGGGTTACCTTCGAGCCGATGAAGTCTCGAGACATACAGGCAGTGTACAGTCTTCACACGAAGGCCATATCGGATGTACCGGTAGTCTGTGAGTATGAGGATGTGTTCCCAGAGGAGTTGCCCGGGTTGCCCCCTGATCGTGATGTGGAGTTCGTGATTAACTTGGTGCCGGGAACGGCGCCGATAGCCCAGAGTCCGTACCGTATGGCAGAGGTTGAGCTGAAACTATTTAAGGCGAGCTAGACTCACTACTCGAGAAAGGGTTCATTCGACCAAGTGCTTCACCCCGGGGTTCACCGCACTATTCGTTCCGAAGAAGGATGGAACTCAACGCCCGTGTGTCGACTACCGCGCCCCGAACGCGGTCACCATCAAGAACAAGTACCCACCGCCCCGTAATTGATGATTTGATGGATCGGCTAAGGCAAGCCAAGTACTTCAACAAGATCGATCTCCGGTCAGGGTTATCACCGGATGAAGATTCGCCGGAGGACATCCATAAGACGGCATTCGTAACCGGTATGGACAAGACGAGTACACAGGTCGTGTCGTTCGGCCTGACCAATGCCCCGGCATACTTCATGAACATGATGAACAAGGTCTTCATGGCTGAGTTGGACAAGTGTGTCGTCGTCTTCATCGACGATATACTGGTCTACTCCCAGATAGCAGAAGAGCACGAGGAACACCTGAGGATCGTGTTGGGGAAGCTCGACGGCACCGGCTTGTACTCCAAGTTCAGCAAGTGTGAGTTCCGGATGGAGGAAGTCGCCTTTCTGGGTCATGTGTTGTCGCCTAAAGGAGTTGCCGTAGACCCGAGCAAGATTGAGGCAGTGTCCAAGTGGCAGTCACCGAAGTCCGTGACAAAGATCCGTTAGCTTTTCTCGGTTTGGCAGGATACTACCGCCGGTTCATCGAGAACTTCTCGAAGATCGCCAAGCCCATGACAGAACTATTGAAGGGCAACACGCCGTATGTGTGGTCGGACAAGTGTGAAGCCAGCTTCCAGGAGCTCAAGACTCGTCTCACCACTACGCTGGTCCTGACCCTGCCCGATGCGAGCAAGGACTTCGTGGTGTACTGTGATGCGTCGAGGCCAGGACTCAGATGCGTGTTGATGCAAGGAGGCAAGGTGGTGGCCTACGCCTCGCGACAGCTAATGAAGCATGAGGAAAACTACCCTACACATGACCTCGAGCTAGCCGCTGTCATCCATGCCTTGAAGATTTGGAGGCAATATCTGATGGGGAACAAGTGCGACATCTATACTGATCACAAGAGTCTGAAGTATATCTTCACCTAGTCGGAGTTGAACCTGAGGCAAAGGAGGTGGCTAGAGCTGATCAAGGACTACGACCTGAACATTCACTACTACCCTGGTAAGGCGAACGTCGTAGCCGATGCTCCGAGCCGCAAGCACTACTGCAACAACCTGATGGTGCGAGAGGAACAACCAGCCTTGCATGAAGAGCCGGGAGAAGCCGAGTTTGTAGATAGTGGAGCAGGGGTAGTTGAACCGAGCTTGTGGGTGAAATACACACTCGAAGACCAAATCCGACAAGCTCAGAAGGAGTGCCCAGAGATTCAAGAGGTAAAACGCCTGATGGAGAGTGGCAAAGCAGCTGACTATCGCCTCGACGAACAGGGTACACTGTGGCTGAAGGACCGCATCTGCGTGCCTCAGGACAAGGAAATTCGGGACTCGATCCTTAAGGAGGCCCACGATTCTCGATACTCGATCCACCCTGGCTGTACCAAGATGTACAAAGACTTGAAGGTACGGTTCT
The DNA here is from genome assembly GCA_947561735.1 of Cenchrus americanus. Lineage (NCBI taxonomy): Eukaryota > Viridiplantae > Streptophyta > Magnoliopsida > Poales > Poaceae > Cenchrus > Cenchrus americanus. Next base: position 81,658,716 of record OX387239.1, on the reverse strand, counting down.
GGTGGGAAAAGATGAGGGAAGATATTGCAGAGTACGTCGCTCGATGTGACACGTGTCAGCGAGTGAAGGCCGAACACCGCAGGCCCGCCGGATCGCTACAACCACTCGAGATACCCACGTGGAAATGGGACGACATCAGTATGGACTTCATTCTGGGTTTGCCGCGCACTCAGAAGGGGAATGACTCTATCTGGGTGATTGTAGATCGATTGACCAAGGTAGCACACTTCTTGCCCGTGAAGACGAACTACAGCGTGAGCCGTCTTGCGGAGCTGTATGTGGACAATATTTTAAAGCTTCATGGAGCTCCGAGAAGCATTGTGTCAGATAGAGGGCCTCAGTTCACTGCCCAGTTCTGGAAAAGTTTGCATGCTTCGATGGGCACCAAGCTGAACTACAGCACATCATTCCACCCACAGACTGACGGTCAGACAGAGAGGGTGAATCAAGTACTAGAAGACTTGCTGAGAGCTTGTGTGTTGACCTATGGGTCCGATTGGGAAAAGAGTCTATCATATGCCGAGTTCTCATACAACAACGGCTACCAGGCCAGCTTGAAGATGGCTCCTTTCGAATCCCTATACGGCAGGAAGTGTCGGACACCGTTGATGTGGTCCGAGGTGGGGGAACGGACCTTTTTTGGTCCCGCCACCATTTTTGAGGCCGAGGAAAATGTGGCCAAGGTCAGGGAGAACCTGAAGATAGCTCAGAGCAGGCAGAAGAGCTACGCCGACCTGAAACGGAGGGATGTCTCGTTTGAAGTGGGGGATCACGTCTACTTGAAGGTGTCACCCCTCCGAGGTACGAAGAGGTTCCACATCAGGGGGAAGTTGTCCCCTAGGTACGTTGGCCCTTACCCTATTGTGAGTAGGGTCGGGAAGGTCACTTACCGAGTCGAGCTACTTCCGGAGCTTACCGGAGTGCATCCGGTGTTCCATGTGTCCCAACTTCGGAAGTGTGTGGTCGTCGAGAAGAGAGTGCCCGCTCAGGCACTCGACGTCCAGGAAACCCTGGAGTACCCGGGAGTACCCGGTTCGGATCCCGAACCGGGCGGAGAAGTCGACCGGGGAACTCCGGCACGCGCTTTCGCAAGGTGCTATGGAGTATTCACTCCGAGCGCGAAGCCACGTGGTAGAAGGAGTCCGCATTGAGGGAGAAATACCCTCATCTCTTCGAATCGGAGGTAACTTCTTAATCTCGGGGACGAGATTCTTGTGAGGGGGGAGTTCTGTAACATCCGTAGTTTTGACTTGAATTCAAATTGTCAATTTCAAAAACTTGAATTGAAGTTGAGTGCTCGTGAATCATATAGGAATGCCTTCTCGTTTCTTTCCCCAAATCCCTAGATTTAATTTTGGCTTCAACAATAATGCTAGGACTTATAACCTGCTAGTGTGAAAATTTGGTTCTTCATTTGGATTTCATTTGGATTTTATTTGGGTGGATTCGACTCAATGCTTTAGCCTTAAGGAAAATTAGCAAACGACACCGTGCACCGCGGGCCGCCAACCTCACATGTCGCCCAGGACCGCTTTCGGCCCGTAAGCCGGCCCGCCGCCGCCCGCGCCGGCCACCTACCGCGCGCGCCCACCGCCCACTACCGGGTGGGGCCGCCTCGCGTCACGCCGACGTCAACGTCGTCATCCTCCCCGCTTTCCCTTTTGTCGGCGTCGAAAGGGCAAAGCCCGCGCGCGCCGGCCATGGCCGCCGTCGCGACGCGCCCCCGCGGCCTCCCGGTGCATCCACGCCGTCCACGTGCCCCGCGCCACCGCCGCTATAAGTAGCCGCCGCCGCCACCCTTGGCTCTCCCCCAACCCTAGCCGCCCGGGAGAATACGGTCCCCTCGCTCACCTACCCGCGCCCGGAGGAGAAGGAGAAGGGGAGGAGGAGGAGGAGGATCCGGAGCCGCGCCGCCCGCCGCGAAGCCGAGCCGTCCGCGAGAAGGAGCCGGACCCGCGGGAGCCACGCACGCCTGCGACCTCTGCTTCCTCGACTTCCTCTCCGTCGCGCCGTTCTGCGTCCCCTACCAGCGCCGCCTCCCTCCTCGTCACAGCGCCGCGCACCCTTCACCGACGCCTGCACATCGGCCAGAGGCCACCGGTGTGAGGACGCCGCCTCACCTCCCCTGTGGACGCCGCGGCCTTCGAGCCGAGGCGGAACGCCCCCGCGCCGCCGCCCGCTGCTTGTGAGGCCGGCCGTCGAGCCAGCCGGGATGCCAATTTCCGCAGGGTGCCGCCGCCTTCGTCGACGCGCGCGCGCCACCCGCCTAGCCTTTCCTCCCTTGCCGTAGGACGCCACCACCGTTCGTCGCCGCCACGCCATGTCGGAGCGCCCGGTCGCGTCCGCGACGCGTGCGTGCCCGCGCACGCGCCCGTGCGGGCCACGGCGCTCGCAAGCGTGCACCCCAGCACGCGTGCGCCGCAGCCCATGAGGGCAAGGCCGGGCCTTGGGCCCCTTTTTCGTGCCTCGCCGTGATAGCCGAGCTCGTCGCCGTGCACGGGGGGTGACCGTGTCGCCGTGGCCATGGGAAGCGCGCGCACGGCCGCCAAGGAAAGCACGCCGCGTTTTTGGTCGCCTTGAACGCCATACCGTGCACCGGGGCCACGAACACGCCGGCTAACCGCGGGCGCCGCGCTCGCCGCCGCCCATGGTGTCGAGCCGGCTCCGCCGTGACGCCGCCACGACGCCCCGTCGCGGTCCCAATCTCGCGTTCCGGCTTGAGTAGCCCGACGCGCGTGCGCACCCTCACGCACGCCGTCCCCCTTCACGCCGCCACGCCCCATGCGGGTTGAGCCCCCGGCCACCTCGCCGCGCCGCCGCCGCTCCCACGCCGGCGATGGTCGCGTGCGACGCCCACCGGCCGCCCTAGCGTCCTCCGAGCCCGCAACCCGACGAACCCGTGTGTGTGCACCTTGTCGACCGGTCGCCGCCGGGCGCAAGTGGGACATCGCCGTCGGCGAAGCCTTAACGCGCCACCGTCCTTTCTTCTTGAGCTTTTCGTCGAGCACTTGGGTGGCGGTCGGAATCCGTAGGGGGGGGAACCTAGGCACACCAGTGGCCACACGCGGGCGTGGCCGCGACCAATCCGCCCGGATCCGGTGCGGCCCGCCACCGCCTGCCGTGCCACACGCCGGCCTACACGGCGGCCGCCCACACCGCCCGCCGCCGGATCGCCGCGCGGGCCGTCCGATGGGCGGCGCGCGCGCCGCGGCGCGGCCGCAGGGATCCCGGCCGCACCCGCGATCCGGGGATCCCGTGCGGCCAGCCCGTTGGGAGGGGTTTTTAGTTTATTTAAAAATTCCAGAAATTAGTTTTTCCCTTTGAAAAATCCTAGAAAATCCATTTTAGCTCCAAAAATTGTGAAACCTCTTCCAGAAAATTTCTAAAATCTTAAACTCCAGTTGGGTTGGTGTTTGCTCTCTTTTGGTTCTTCAATGCTCTTATTTGGGTTTAAGTTGCTTTAGGACCGCTATTTATTTTTCCTTTCGCGCTATTAGGAGCAAGTAGGAGCCGGAGAGCCGAGCCTGGGGGAGTACGACTACGCCGACGACTTCGCCGCGAAGGACTACCCGACCCCAGGTTCACACCCGACCGATTCTCGAAATACCCATTAGGCATTGATAAGTAGTATTGCTAGTGCTTTACTTTAATGTACGCATGTTGATGAACCTTGCACGCCTCTTTGTTTACCCCTGTCCTTGATTGTCCTACTACTACTATATATATATGTTTATGTGAGCGTATGTATACGCCGAGCTTCGCGATGCATGTGTTGGGATGGGAATAGTGGTTCTTGGCGTGTGTGGGGTAAAAACCGGCAGGAGAAGGCGTTTTGGGTACTTTGGCGGGGGTGAGCTCGAAACAACCGATCTGGGATCGGGGATAGGGGTGCACTCCTTAGTGCATCCCTCCTGTTACGGTTTTCGGAGCCTAGGTGTTGGGGTTTTACGTGCGCTTGGACGACATGAGCTCGCCCCGTCCGAAACCGAGTGGATCAACTTGTTTATAGGACATCGTACACACCACCCCGCCGAGAGTGGGGATAGGGCCGTGTTGAGCTCGGCAAGTGCGGGACCATACCGCCTAGGAAGGATAGAGGGTATCCGTGGGGGAGCGGTGGAGGTGAGACCACCCTCTCGGAGCGTCTCCCGTGTGGCCACACGGGAGCATTTCACGCTCTCGGTGCCGTTCTCACTGGCGGAGAGGACCGCTTTAAGGGCCGGATGCGGGGGTGGGTTCGTAACTACCGAGAATTCGCCGGTAGGATGGGCTCGGTCGGCCGTACACCGGCGGGTACCATTCCGGGATGGGTACGGGTGTACACGCTCCGCGCAGTTGTTCGATCTATAGCTATAGCCGCGTCCTCGTTATGGACACCGCCTAGAAGACATGTTCGTTCCTCATATTTTGGGATTTCTACCTTCCCCCTATAGGTGAGAGTGTGGTGAGCCGTGGTTACGGCGGCTAGAGGAGAGAGGCTCCATCTACCTCGTCGATCCGGTTGTAATCATTGAGGTGCGAGGAGAGGAAGTTCTCGCATCGACCCTAGACAGGAGTAGGAGGTGGAGACGGGTCTTCTGGGTGACCAAGTGGATCCGAGCTGTGTTGAGAGACTTGGGTTTCGGGATATTGATGGAGATACCTTGTTTATACTCGCTCGTCGCTTAGGAAACCATAGCCGCTTCCTTGTCTACTCTCTTTTCCCTTTAGATGTTAGGCCACTTAAAGCCGCATACAGTTGGTGACGTGAACATATCCCACTCCTTGGGATAGACTTTGGGTGTGCGGGGGTACGAGTCCGAGTTCGACCGCAACGCCGACGGATGGTACGACCGAGGGATATGCCGCTTCGCTCGAGTTTTCCCGTGGCGGGAAGAATAAAGATGGAGACCCTTCGAGATGATAGCTACCGTTGCGTAGAATTTTCACTCTAATTCAGCCAAGAGGCTTGTATTGATGTACTCCATAATGAACTTGTAATAAACTCATGTACTATTAACTTTATGTGATGCGATGTATGACTTTGTGTATCTATCCGTGAGACGTTACGTACGCGATAGCCACTGATCCAGGGACTATCGCGATGGTACAAGGATTCGGGTTTTCCATGAAAATCCGGGGTTTTACATAAACATACTTAGAGGGAGGCAATCTAGTTTTAATCATGCATGCACCATTGGATGCTCTTTCATCAACTTTCATCAAGACCACATGCAAAGAACAAGCATGGGTGGGCAGCAAGCATAACTTTGCATGAAATTCATGGTGACATGTGAAGCAAGTGGAGCAAGGGAGCATGGACATGACACAAAGCATGAAGCATCAAGTGGAAGGACCAATAATGCAAGAAAAGGAGTGGACAAGAGCGTTTGCGAGGTGCAACTCGTGGAGATGAGCGTTTGGACCCGAACATCTTTTATGTGGGACCCCTCTCGGTTTTGAGTATTTGAAACCAGGGAAATATATTAGTGGAGATTAGAGAGGAGGCTTTCATGTGGCCAAGGTGAACCTACACCTTCCGGACCCAAGCCTTAGGCTTTTCATTCAAGGGAAGGAAGATTGGTTGGAAGAGGGACTCCTCGTCCCGGCAAGGAAAAATAAAAGAGGAAGAATCATAGAGGAGGGATCCTCTTCCGCGCAAGCGTGTGGTGCACAACCCAACTATGTGGCACCTTTCGGCGGGATCCCTACTCCACCAAGTTATTACGAAGGGCCACTAATGCAAGCACGGGGGGTGGTGCACCGGTGCCCTCACAAAATTATGTGGTGCCCAACGTGACCTTCGAGGAGCCCTACACACAATATCCCCAACCACAACAAAGCATGGCCATAATTGGAGGGTATGCTGCGAGAAACATGCAAAACGTCGCAGCCATCCAATCCAACGCGGCTCAAACTTGGTGATGGCAATGCAAATATTGCTTATGAGCTTGGACGCCTTCACCCAGTAACACCAGATCAATTCGTTGGAGGAGATGTTCAAACTTACTACAAGCAAGGGTACAACTACCAAGACCACCAACACCAACCACCGGCGGAGGATTAAGAAGAAGGAGGAGCTTTAGTTTTCTTTTCTTTCCCCTTTTCGTAATTTTCAGCTTGTGTTAACTTGTGTTTCGTAGTATTTTCAGTTTTCATTTAAATTTCAACAAGTGTGTTAGTTTATTTCAGCTTGTTTTCATCATTAATAAAGACACCACTTTGATCGCACCATTGGAAAAGTTACAAAATTTGTGCCATGATGATATATGATTATAATTGCCGCTTTGTTTATCTCTGTAATTGATTTTTGCATGTTAAAGCTAGTGCTCTCTTAAAATATGAATCTGAATTTATCTTAATGCTAGCTTAATCTTTAGCGGAGGTTATGATTAAAATAAAGACCCATAGTGTTTTATGTGCTCTCAAGTTATAGATAGATTAAAGATGGTTTTTATACTCAAAAATATCGCTAACCTTGTCATGAATATCACTTGTGTGTTGCTCAACCTATCCGGAGCCTTATATATATTTGAGTGCATAAACCTTAGTGTGCAAGATTTATTTCTAAGTGAGTTATTGCAGGCCATGTTTTCTCCGGCCCGAGACTAAGAAGCTGGTCATTCCATTTTTGCGTATCCATCTTTTTGCTAGCCTCTTATCCGCGCATTGTGTATGCCCGCATCCGAGATCTCACAAACCTTGCCGGATATCCACCCTTAAAACCAAATATCATCTTTTGTGATTACCTCCTTGACCACAACCTATCGTTGAGAATGGATTATCAATTCAAGGAAGATCGCAAGATGGTGCCAACATTGAAGAATTCAAGTATCTCTCCAAGAAAAAAATATTTCGGTACCTACCTTATTTATCACCTCTTTGCTTGAGGACGAGCAAACGTCTAAGCATGGGGGAGGAGGTAGGTACGATGCAATTTTAGAGTTCAAAGGGGAGCAAATAAAAAATTTTGATGGGAAAATGAGAAAGAAAAAGAAAGAAAGAGAAATATGAGAAAAAGAAAAAATATGAGTATGTGTAAAAATAAAAATAAAGTGAACTCCCCAGTTCTCTAAAATGCATTAGGAATTTCAAGGCTTCGAGATTAAAAGATCCATATTCAATTTTCCAACCATGTGCAATCCGATAACGAGCACTTCCTTTGTGCCTCGGGATCATTCTTTGCCATTTGCACATGTCCACCCATCTCAAGTGTTTGTATTTTCTCTTTCCCCTCCTTGATATAACATTATTTTCCAATGACCTTTTTGACGAGTCTCGGTAAGACCATGAGAAGCTTGTCTTGTTTTGACAACATCTCATTTGTAGTATCTTGGTAGGACTAAACTTTCCCAAAAAGCTCCATATAAAGCCCGCCACATACATATATGTTATGAGAGGGAAAGGAGTATAATATATAGGCTTGAGAGACAAGATGAGATGAGAGTTCATGAGCAATATGCAAGGTGATTTAAATTTGTGAACTTGGTTTAGCTCTTTTTCATCTCATTCTTTATTTTTAAAATTTCTGAGATCTATTTAAATTTTTGGGAGCATGTTAATACTTGTGGGATAAGCTTAATTAAGAATCTACCCTCCATAAAGATGAAGGCTAGTACATTATGGAACTTTAGCGAATTAAAATTTCAAGAGCATTATGTTTTCTCATGTATGATCAAGTGCGGGGTTTAAACATTGATAGGTAACAATGATATCCATCGAAGGCTTACTCGAGGACGAGCAAGGTTTAAGCATGGGGGAGTCGTTTATGGTGAAAATCCGACAACCTAGCCATGATTTTACCTTCGGTTGGCATAAGTTTTATACCTTATCTATTGGTACTAACCCCCGTGGTATAACAAGTTCACTTGTGCATGTCGGATTTGGAGTTTAGTCTTTATGTAGGGTTTTAGCGTTGAAAGCAAGACTTCCGGGATAAGTTCATCAAGCATCTTGTGACAAGACCTTGGAGCCCCATACAAGCCATGCAATGAAGCAAACTTGACTCCAAGAAGCCATGGACTTAATCTGAAAAGATGACAAACTCCGAGGACCTAACCAGAAAAGTGCCGAATCTTGCAAGACAAGGAGCTATGTCCAACTCGGAGAGAAACTGACGACAAAGGCCTACATGCAGAAGGGGGAAGGATCTAGAAGACTCGGGAACCGACACCACGCAAAGGAGGCCGGGAAAGCCCGGTCCGGGGCCCATTTGCCCCCTCCTTTGACCTAGCCGCGAACCGGGCTATTTATAGCCCCGGGTCGAGAGCCACACATCAATCAATTCGTCATCGACCCCCGAGGAGCGAGAGAAGAGAGGGACACCATCCCGGAGAGGAGAGGGTCGAGCTAGTTGACTAGGGTTACCCTAGGCCGACGTGGGAACCTTGCACGGAAGACCACGTCGGAGTTCCCGAGCTAGAAGCAAGATCAAGGTAGGATCCGGTTGCGATCTTGTTTATGTATCATTGTAATAGTTGAATTATCAAGTTGAATCCAATTTCTAGCGATCAAGTGTTTCTTCGATGATTTCATTTTTCGATCGGCTTTGCTTATTCTAGATCTATTCTCGAGATAGATCACATAGGGTGTTTTTGTAGCCGCGGTGGCTAGAGGTACACGCCGGATCTTCCGAAAGAACTTGACTTGTCCATGGACTCGCCCTAGACTACCCGCTTGAATAGGGATACGTTGTGATAGAACGGGGGTTCCGAAAGGCGGGCGTTTTCGGAGTCGGACGGGAAACCACGATTTAAAGAGGCTTCTAATGAGATTCGATTTGCTACTTCTTCTTGGCTTGGAACTTCAACAAAGGCTTAGCCTCGTTCTCTCTAGATCGGTTTATCTACCCAATCTATCTTTGTTACCTCCGGTCTTTAGTGGATTAGATTTGTTCTTGTTTTGTGTTCTTTATCTAGATGCATTAGGATTTCTCTCTACCGAAGATTAAAGTTACTTGGCTTTACTAGATCATCTTTTGCGTCACACATTTGTTCCATGGATTCGATACCTTGGGTTCACCACTCGAGGGAAGAAGGGTCCCTTGACTACGACGGGAGACTTGTTCGCTTGCAAGTCTAAACGAACTTTGATACAACTATTAACCGTCAACATGCCCCTTTTCCGGCACCGTTGCCGGGGAACAAGTGATCAAGATTTGATCTTTCATTGCTTTTTTGTGATTTTCAGTTTTCTTTTAGTTTTTCTTTTTGCATCTATTAAACTTTGATCATCCTCGAATGAATCTAATCTAGTTTGTGTAACCCTATTTTCCATAGATTTATTTTCACTTTCTAGTTTTTGCATATTTTGTTTATTGCTAACCCTAACAGAGATGGACGGCTACCTCTCCAACAAACCGGATAATTTTGTGGATGATCCGGAAAAACTTTACGAGCTAAGGAGACGCGAAGCACATCAAGCTAAAAAGCCGGATTTTGTAGATTCGAAGTCCGAAGACCAAGGATCGTTGGAATCTCCGAAGAATTCACCACCTCAAAGCCCTCGGGAGAATCGACTTCCATCGATGGGAGAACCACCACCGCAAGAATGCAAGATCGGGGAGCTATGCACCCCGGACATCATCGACCTACCAATCTTGAATCTTGAGGAGATCGGAAGACCGTTCGAGATCAAGACCTCAACAATCCGCATGGTGCAACATTCACCCTTCACCGGTAAAGAGGATCCGAACCTTCACCTCCAAGCATTCATTCAACTATGTCAGACTTTCAACATGGATGGGGTGACTCAAGACCAAATGAGGGCAAGGCTTTTTCCGTTCTCACTACTCGGGGAAGCTTTGCAATGGTTCCACTCTCAACCGGCAGTGACGGTGCAAAATTGGAACACGTTGATGAAGGCTTTGATGAAGGAATACTACTCACTGGGTAAAACTCAAAGTTTGCGTAATAAGATTGCCACCTTTGTTCAATATCCTACAGAAACTATCTCGAAGGCATTCGAGCGCTTCAACGAGTACACTCGGGTGGTTCCACATCACAAGTTCCCAAAGGAAGACCTCGTGCAAAAGTTCTATCAAGGACTCACCATGGCGTCAAGGACGATCATCGATGCATCAGCGGGAGGATCTATCATCGAGCTAACACCGACGAAGCTTTCACTCTATTCAAGAAGGTCGCGGATAATGACACGTGGGCGTCATCCGGACGCTTACATCCGGTTCAACCAACGGGGAATGTCAAAGGAGTCTTGCAAGTGGAGAAGGAGAACATACTTGAAGGCAAGATTGATTCACTCATGAGGAGGTTGGAGAAGATGGAGATAGAAAAGAAAGAGGCTCAAGACTTGAAGGTCTGCCGAAGCAAGATCCACATGCGAAGAATGCGAGAGAGTATGGCCATGTCCACAAAGATTGTCCGAAGGAAGCCAAAGTGCTCGACTACATGAGGAAGGGAGAATTGCCGAACTTCCGCTACGGGCAAGGTAGACCTCAATTTAATGCAAGCTCATCCATTCCGAATTCGGTTCCGCTTCGTATACAATTGAAGGAATTCATGGACGAGAAAGCTAAGATCAACAAGGACACCGTCACCAAGTTTAAAGCCATAGACAAGGTGTTGGAGAACATCGATCGCAAAGTGACGGATGTCGGAAGCTCCAACCATCAAGTGCTCAACATGATGAAGATGCTCGAGATGCAAGTTGGACAACTCGTGGGGCGCCTCAGAAATGATGAAGGAAAGCTTCCCGGACAACCCAAAGGTCCTGAATCGGTGAAGGCTATTCAAACACGTTCGGGAAAGGAGACCGAAGATCCGGAACGTTCCGGGGGAGCAAGGAAGCTTAAACCATCCGCCGAGGAGGAGGAAATTGCTAAGGAGAAGGTTACGGGGATCGTCATTGAAGAACCCGAGTTTGAGATGTCGGGAGAAGACACGAGGATACAACAACTCAAGCCATGCTACTTCCGAGGTACACATGACAACCACTTTGAGAAGTTTGTGGAGGTTGTGCATAGACTTAGTATCAACATGCCATTACTAGATGCCCTACAAGTACCTACATATTCTCGTTACTTTAAAGACATACTTGCAAATAAATATGAGATAGCAACACTCGGGGTAGATCATGTCAAGATGTCCGAGGAGTGTAGTGCCGCTATTGCTAATGGGCTAGAGAAGCAAAAGGACCCCTGATGCCCTACAATTCCATGTTTCGTTGGTTCTTTCAAGTTCGAGAAGGCGTTATGCGACCTAGGAGAAAGTGTGAGCATCATGCCAAGGGATGTGTTCGAGAAGTTGCGCCTACCATTGGAGCCTACGGGTATGTGTTTGGAGTTGGGAGACAACTCCATTCGCTATCTCTTGGTCATCACCGAAGATGTACCCGTGAAGGTCGGACACCACTTCATCCCCGTTGACTTCGTGGTGCTCGAGATGGGAGAGAGGGAGAAGCCGCCGCTCATCCTTGGGAGGCCTTTCCTCAAGACTCGTGGGAGCTACTATTGATGTTGGCAAGGGGGGATCATGTTCAATATCAACGGAGAAAGGAGTTCCTTCAAGTTCCGACCATGACTCGAGGCATGCAATATGATTGAAGTTAAAAATGTTCCACCTCAACATCGCGTTGTTAAGGAAGAACCGAGGAAGAAGGAAGGGTCAAGAAGAAGAAAGAGCCGAAGAAGAAGGAAGTAAATAAAATCAAGGAAGGTGTTGCATCCGTCAAGACAAAAGAAGAAAAGCCGCCCGTGAAGACCGAAAAAATGACTAAGCCGAAACACAAGCCCGTGCCCAAGATGGTGCGGAAGTGGGTACCCAAGATTGCAACGCCCGCAAAGAGCGTTGATCGAAGTAATCAAGTGAAGAAGTCTAGCCATGGACTATAAACGAAGCGCTAGGCGGGGAGGCAACCCGTTTCATCGAGTCAAGAATAAGCTACGGGAGAACAACCCGATTCCAGGTTTTTCGAGTCTTTTTAATAATTTAGTTTTGAATTTTATTACACAAAGGCATTAGACTTAGAAGTGGTTGACAATATTAGAAACATAATTCTTGGTTGAATATTTTGCTTTATCATAAACCCTTTACATGAACCCTCCTATGTGTTTGTTTGTTTCTTTTTCGAGAAACCACAACCAAATAAATTCAGAACCTAACTCAACCATTCATCCTAATTATGGTGTTGTGGTTCACTTATTTTTCATTCTAAAAACACACGAGTAGAGCCACGACTTATACCTAGGTGTTATTTAAATTTCAGCACGTTGTAGGACTCGCGTGAACATAGAAACTAAACTTTTGGTTGGTTTGAAAATCTATATCCTTGGTTTCTCTAAGATTAGAATTTTTGTAAGCCTCATTTAATTTTATTTTATTCAAAATCTCTCTCATTTAGCCAAAATTAGAACCTAAACCTATGCCCCCATGATCAAGCCGGGAAAAGTTTGTTCTCAACCGATGAAGGCAAACTATACCGGTGAGACCAATATCAACGTAGTCGGAAAATATTTTCAACTTACATTTGTTTTTAATGGTTTAAAAACTTCTCTAAATGTATGCTTGAGCACTTCCATAGCTCTAAAAATATTTTTAATTTTTGAAATTAGAGGAGTGCTTAGCCTTAAACATACTTAGAGGGAGGCAATCTAGTTTAAGTTAATCATGCATGCACCATTGGATGCTCTTTCATTAACTTTCATCAAGACCACATGCAAAGGACAAGCATGGGTGGGCAGCAAGCATAACTTTGCAGGAAATTCATGGTGACATGTGAAGCAAGTGGAGAAAGGGAGCATGGACATGACTCAAAGCATGAAGCATCAAGTGGAAGGACCATTAATGCAAGAAAAGGAGTGGACGAGAGCGTTTGGACGGTGCAACTCGTGGAGCACGCGGACAAGAAAGTCATGGAGGAGAAATGATCACGCCGGGGGAAAACGAGCCCCGGGGAGGCACACGGCCACCCGTGCCGGCCGGCCCAGCCGGCCGGCCTCCCCTACAAAAGGAGCCCCCCGGCTCCCGTCTTCTCGCAGCAAGCATCCCTCTCCTTCCTCGCTTGTGTGCTCAAGTTCTTGTGCCCGTAACCACCGTAGACATAGCCAACCTTCCCAAGCTTGATAGCTCAAACAATTCACACCCTTAATCCACTCAAAGTACACATTTCGAAGTAAGTTTTTAAGTTCCTAGTTACCGGTTGCAACCCGGAATTTTAGTAGAGAGAAGAGTGCTGCAATCATGTGGAAGAAAACCACAAGTCTCTTCACCAAGAAGAAGGGGTCATCGTCATACAAGCCATCTTCGACGACCTCTTCGAGGAGGCACTCGGTTTCCGAGTCTCCTCGGAGCATGGAGGAGGATACGGCACCGCCAAGGAGAAACGACACTCTCCTCCTCGATGGCATGAGGGCAACAAGGAGCACGTCCATGAGGTTTACCGAACCTCAAGGGCATACGGAGGAGCCGCCCGTTCCACCTCGACGATCGACCCGTTCATCCACACCACCTCCATACACTCGCGGTATTCCACATATGGCTTCATCATATTGTCGGAGGAGGAGGAGAAGAAACTCTCTCGTCTTTAGAAGAGGCTTGTGGCAAACGTTGATTTCGACGATCAAGCACTCAACTATTTGGGTTTCGGAACGGACATATATTATATGTTGGGGCACCTTGGATGGGTGCAATTCTCCAACGGGGTGTCGGCAAACATTCACAAGAAGTTTGCCTTGGAAATCTTGATGACTATTGCGCCTATCCTTGATGAGGGGTGCAAAGTTTATCATTTCGTTTGGAGGGAATCCAACAAGTGGTTCCCTACGAGTATGTTAGGGAGCTACTTGGGTTCCAAAAGGGAGCTCCGGAGAAAGTTGATGTGTCGGACGGCTTGTTAGATGGATTTTGGAACTTAATCTCCGGAGAAGCCCACCAACAACGCAATTGCATCCGCAACGCCATTATCCGAGTATTCCACTCTTGGATGTGCAAGAGGATTATGGGGAGGATGAGGGAGACGAAGGTGACCGACACGGAGTTGAATTGGCTCTATTCGGCTTTGATAGCCAAGCGGCCAATAGACCCCTCATACCTTATGATCAACTGATGGTGTTGCGAGGCAACATCGGGATCGGGAGATATTGGTTCGGGGTGCTACCTCTCTATGTTGGCCTCCTCCTTAAGGCCGGGGATTACAAGAAATCCCGAACATCTTTTACGTGGGACCCCTCTCGGATTTGAGTATTTGAAACAAGGAAATATATCAGTGGAGATGAGAGAGGAGGCTTTCATGTGGCCAAGGTGAACCTACCCCTTCCGGACCCCAAGGCTTAGGCTTTTCATTCAAGGAAAGGAAGATTGGTTGGAGGAGGGACTCCTTGTCCCGGCAAGGAAAAATAAAAGAGGAAGAATCATAGAGGAGGGATCCTCTTCCGCGCAAGCGTGTGGTGCACAACCCAACTATGTGGCACCTTTCGGCGGGATCCCTACTCCACCAAGTTATTACGAAGGGCCACTAATGCAAGCACGGGGGGGGGGGTGGTGCATCGGTGCCCCCACAAAATTATGTGGTGCCCAACGTGACCTTCGCAGAGCCCTACACACAATATCCCCAACCGCAACAAAGCATGGCCATAATTGGAGGGTATTTTGCGAGAAACATGCAAAATGTCGCAGCCATCCAATCCAACGCGGCTCAACTTGGTGATGGCAATGCAAATATTGCTTATGTGCTTGGGCGCATTCACCTAGTACCGCCGGATCAATTCGTTGGAGGGGATGTTCAAACCTACTACGGGCAAGGGTACAACTACCAAGACCACCAATACCAACCACTGGCGGAGGATTAAGAAGAAGGAGGAGCTTTAGTTTTCTTTCTTTTCCCTTTTTCTGTAATTTTCAGCTTGTGTTAACTTGTGTTTGCGTAGTATTTTCAGTTTTCATTTAAATTTCAACAAGTGTGTTAGTTTATTTCAGCTTGTTTTCATCATTAATAAAGACACCACTTTGATCGCACCATTGGAAAAGTTACAAAATTTGTGCCATGATGATATATGATTATAATTGCCGCTTTGTTTATCTCTGTAATTGATTTTTGCATGTTAAAGCTAGTGCTCTATTAAAATACAAATCTGAATTTTTCTTAATGCTAGCTTAATCTTTAGCGGAGGTTATGATTAAAATAAAGACTCATAGTGTTTTATGTGCTCTCAAGTTATAGATAGATTAAAGATGGTTTTTATGCTCAAAAATGTCGCTAACCTTGTCATGAATATCACTTGTGTGTTGCTCAACCTATCCGAGCCTTATATATATTTGAGTGCATAAACCTTAGTGTACAAGATTTATTTTTAAGTGAGTTATTGCAGGCCATGATTTCTCCGGCCCGAGTCTAAGAAATTTGGTCATTCCATTTTTGCGTATCTATCTTTTTGCTAGCCTTTTATCCGCGCATTGTGTATCCCCACATTGGAGATCTCACAAACCTCGCCAGATATCCACCCTTAAAACCAAATATCATCCTTTGTGATAACCTCCTTGACCACAACCTATCGTTGAGAATGGATAATCAATTCAAGGAAGATCGCAAGACGGTGCCAACATTGAAGAATTCAAGTATCTCTCCAAGGAAAAATATATTTCCGTACCTACCTTATTTATCACCTCTTTACTCGAGGATGAGCAAACGTCTAAGCATGGGGGAGGAGGTAGGTACGATGCAATTTTAGAGTTCAAAGGGGAGCAAATAAAAAATTTTGATGAAAAAAAAATGAAAATGAGAAAGAAAGAGAAAGAAACAAAGAGAAATATGAGAAAAAGAAAAAAAATATGAGTATGTGTAAAAATAAAAATAAAGTGAACTCCCGGTTCTCTAAAATGCATTAGGAATTTTAAGGCTTCAAGATTAAAAGATCCATACTCAATTTTCCAACCATGTGCAATCCGATAACGAGGACTTCCCTTGTGCCTCGGGATCATTCTTTGCCATTTGCACATGTCCACCCATCTCAAGTGTGTGTATTTTTCTCTTTCCCCTCCTTGATATAACATTATTTTCCAATGACCTTTTTTGACAAGTCTCGGTAAGACCATGAGAAGCTTGTCTTGTTTTGACAACATAATTTGTAATATCTTGGTAGAACTAAACTTTCCCAAAAAGCTCCATATAAAGCCTCGCCACATACATGTATGTTATGAGAGGGAAAGGAGTAGAATATATAGACTTGAGAGACAAGATGAGATGAGAGTTCATGAGCAATATGCAAGGTGATTTAAATTTGTGAACTTAGTTTAGCTCTTTTTCATCTCGTTCTTTATTTTCAAAGTTTCGAGATCTATTTAAATTTTTGGGAGCATGTTTATACTTGTGGGGATAAGCTTAATTAAGAATCTACCCTCCGTAAAGATGAAGGCTAGTACATTATGGAACTTTAACGAATTAAAATTTCGAGAGCATTATGTTTTCTCATGAATGATTAAGTGCGGGGTTTAAACATTGATAGGTAACAATGATATCCATCAAAGGCTTACTCGAGGACGAGCAAGTTTTAAGCATGGGGAGCCGTTGACGGTGAAAATCCGCCAACCTAGCCATGAGTTTACCTTCGGTGTTGGCATAAGTTTTATACCTTATCTATTGGTACTAACCCCCGTGGTATAACAAGTTTACTTGTGCATGTCGAATTTGGAGTTTAGTGTTTATGCAGGGTTTAGCATTGGAAGCAAAACTTCCGGGATAAGTTCATCAAGCACCTTGCGACAAGACCTTGAAGCCCCGTACAAGTCATGCAATGAAGAAAACTTGACTCCAAGAAGCCAGGGACTTAATCCGAGAAGATGACAAACTCTGAGGACCTAACCGTAAAAGTGTTGAGTCTTGCAAGACAAGAAGCTACGTCCAACTCGGAGAGAAACCGTCGACAAAGGCCTACATGAAGAAGGGGGAAGGATCTAGAAGACTCGGGAACCGACACCACGCAAAGGAGGCCGGAACCGGGCCCGGATGGGCCTAGGCCGGTTGGCCCTGCACCGGCCGACCCGGCCCGATCCGGGGCCCATTTGCCCCCTCCTTTGACTTAGCCGCCAACCGGGCTATTTATTTATAGCCCCGTGGTCGAGAGCCACGCATCAATCAATTCGTCATCGGCCGCCGAGGAGCAAGAGAAGAGAGGGACACTATCCCGAGAGGAGAGGGTCGAGCTAGTTGACTAGGGTTACCCTAGCCGACGTGGGAACCTTGCACGGAAGACCACGTCGTAGTTCCGGAGCTAGAAGAAAGATCAAGGTAGGATCCCGGTTGTGATCTTGTTTATGTATCATTTTAATAGATGAATTATCAAATTGAATCCGATTTCTAGCGATCAAGTGTTTCTTCGATGATTTCGTTTTTCGATCGGTTTTGCTTATTCTAGATCTATTCTTGAGATAGATCACATAGGGTGCTCTTGTAGCCGCGGTGGCTAGAGGTACACGCCGGATCTTCCGAAAGAACTCAACTTGTCTATGGACTCGCCCTAGACTACCCACATGAATAGGGATACATTGTGACAGAACGGGGGTTTCGAAAGGCGGGCGTTTTTGGAGTCGGACGAGAAACCACGATTTAAAGAGGCTTCTAATGAGATTCGATTTGCTACTTCTTCTTTGCTTGGAACTTCAACAAAGGCTTAGCCCAATCTCTCTAGATCGGTTTATCTACCCAATCCATCTTTGTTACCTCCGGTCTTTTGTAGATTTGATTTGTTCTTGTTTTGTATTCTTTATTTAGATGCATTAGGGTTTCTCTCTACCGAAGATTGAAGTTACTTGGCTTTACTAGATCATCTTTTGCATCACACATTTGTTCCACGGATTCGATACCTTGGGTTCACCACTCGAGGGAAGAAGGGTCCCTTGACTACGACGGGAGACTTGTCCGCTTGCAAGTATAAACGAACTTTGATACAACTATTAACCGTCAATAGCCGGCCTCCCATGGTGTGCTCGCTTCCGTTAGTTTAATTCTCGTTGTTTCAAAAACTCGAACTATGTTGTGATTACAAAACTTCGGTTTGTAATAATTAAACCCCTCGGGGTAAAATTTCTACTATTATTTATGTTGTATCTCCGGACTCACCTTCGAGTGAGTTTTAATGCATATATGTTGATCCTTGTTGCTATTTGAGTGATTTACAACACCGGGGCCATCCACCCGCAACTCAAAACCAAGAGCGAGAGCGAGCAAACGACTCAACACCGGGATTAGTTCCAAATGTGTAAAACCGGTGCCTAGCCATTTGCTCGAAAGTGGGGTTAGCACGAATCAAACCATCTTTCCTACCAAAGCTACCTCCACGAACACCACCACGGTAACCACCATGAGGTAACCAAACCTCTCGACCCGGAGGAGGACCAAAACCACGAAAGAAAACCCGTGGACCGTCCGTCCTCTCCTTCTCAAAACTACGGACCCTCCCATCCCCGTATTGAGCACGAGGAGGAGAATGCCTAGCAACCGACCTCCCCGCAAACTCTCCACCCCAACCACCGAACCACGAACTCCCGTAACCAAACCTCGCACCCGTACGAGCACGAAACCCAACCGTTGCCCGTCCGGGCCTCGCACCGGTCTCACCGGTGCCCCTCACCGGTCTGACCGGTGTAGCCTGGGCAGCAGCACCTCCAATAGCCTTCCGCTCTCCCCAAGCCCGAACTGACCTCACACTCGCCTTGGCCCTGGGCAGCTACACACAAGACTCAAGTACACCAACGGAAGGGTGATACTTGTCCTTGTTAGCCCACTCCTTCGCCATTCTCTCCTCATGCTTCCTCTTGAAGCAAAACGCTCTCTTGTGACCATCCTTTCCACAAAACTCACAATGGAAACGGATTGATCTGGGCTTAGGCTTGGGGTGAGGCTCTTCACAAGGCTTCTCACTTGGTTTCTCACTAGGCTTTTCACTTGCCTTCTCACTCGGTTTTTCTCTTGGTTGGTTTGGCTTGGATGCAAACTTGTCTTTGGGTGTGGGTTGTGGTGGAACTGAAACATTCCCAAATTTCCTTTCTTTCTCACCACTGCCCTCACCAACCTTATCCAATCCCAAAGCCCAACCGTCAAAGCGCTTACGCCTAGCAATCATCATACCAAGCCGAGGTTCTTGTCTCGACAACCAACTCGCCGCTTCACGCAACTTATCATTCTCATCTTGCAAGCGACCAACACATTTTGCAAGATCCAAATTCTTCATAGCATGCAACTCACATGTAGAGAAAGAAGTGGGAATAGGCACTTTCAAATCAGCCTCAAGCGAAACAATGCGAGAACGGAGCTCAAGAATTTTCTCATGCAAACTAGGGCAAGAAGTGCAAGCACCAAGCAAAGTGGGTCTAGATTGTAGCTCACCCAACTCAACCCTAAGCACATCTAGTTCCTCACACTTGGAGGCATACTTCTCCCTAAGATCACCAAGTCGACCAGAAAGCAGAGCAATCAAGACAATCGTTCTCATCGAAACAACAGGCTAGCCTTAAGAGAATCAATTTCAAGCTTGCTATCAAGAACCCGTGTTTCTAGCTCGCCCACTCTAGTCCTAGCATCCTCGAGCAAAGATCTAAGCTCCTTCCTAAGCTTCTTAGCCTCTCTAAGCATGTGATCGTGATTATCAAGCAAGTCAACCAACTCCTCATTCTCCTTGCGCAAAGAAGAGAGCTCATCACATACCTCATCCTCGGAATCCAAGTCCGAGGCGTCCTTCTCGGCTTCTCTTTCGCTCGAACCGCGAGCCATGCCGCGAAGTCATCCTTGAGGCTTAGGCCCGTCACACAAAGGCCGTGGAGATACTTGCCGAGGTTCTTCTTCTTCTTGTCATCCTCTTCGTCTTCATCACTTGAGCTTGAAGACGTGTCCTCGAATCGACTCGATGTCGCTTGATCTCTTCATCTTCTCTCGAGACCAAGCCTTCTTCCCATGTTCATGATCCTTCGCTTGGACTTCTTCCTCTTGTCCATGAGCTTGTGCTTGTCGTGGTTGCTCTCTTTCGGACACTCGGCGAAATAGTGTCCGGTCTTGCCGCACTTGAAGCATGTCCTCGTGTTCCTCCTCATGTTCACCCGGTTCTCGTGCGGCCTCTCGAATCGCCTCGTCGGGAGCGCCGGCTCGTCCTCTCCAAGCACGTCGAACTCCTCATCCGGCATATACATCAAAGAGGACAAAGAGAACATCCCGGTGGATGGGTTAGTGTTAGCCTTTCCATTTGAAGCACCGATGAGGGCGAGACTATGAGAGTTAGTCGGGCCCTCGATCTTGGTCGTCATGCCCCTATCCACCTCGGCCGACTTGAGCTTCGAGAACGGCTCATTCACCGTCGTAGTGTCATACTTCTCCGACTCCACAATGGTCTCGAACTTTCCGCCCCAAATCGTACGATCCAAAGAGTGTAAGAGCTTGACCGCTCTATCATGATCATCGTAGGGAGCACGTCCACATCGGCCCTCATATTGTTCACAACCACCGTGAACCTCTCGAAACAAGGCATCGATGGACTCACCGGGGAGATGAGTGAAGTTCTCATACTCTCTCCCGTAGGTCGCATACATCCGTGCCCTCGAACTCCGGGCGTTCCCAACATGAGCCTCCTTCAACACCACCCAAATCCTACAAACCAAGTGCTCGGTGTGCACCCGATCGAACTCAGCCGACACAAAGCACGAAACAAGTAGTTGACCGCCTTATTGTTGGCGTCGAATCCGTCCCTCGATCCCGGAGCGAGGAAGTCCATCGGCCGGACCTAGCCTCGTGTCCACCGTGACATCCCAAAGGATCCGACCCTTTCCGTGGAGAAACGCACCCATCCGCTTGCTCCACATCCGGTAGTTCTTGCCATCGAAGTGTGGAGGACCCGAACCCCGTTCTCGCTATGCCATCCTTGGATCTTAGACCGGTTAGAGTCAACAAAGACCCGAACTCGCTCCGATACCACTTGAAGGACCGATACGGCGAACCGAGAGGGGGGGGGAGTGAATGGGAGCCGATAAAAATTCTTCTCGAAGGAGATAGAAACTCCAACAAGATGAACAAGGCTTCCAACACACGTCTCCGACTCACTACCCAAGTTGGCCAAGCCCACATAGCCACTGGAGTGCCACTGGACCTAGGAACCAACACACAACCTTCCGACTCGAGAACGCAAAGTGGAACACCAAACCTCTAGTCTACGGACCCACACCGGTCGACCGGTGAGCACCACCGGCCGACCGGTCCCCGCCGGTGAAACCGAGCAACTTTCACTAAGTGGCTCTACACCGGCCGACCGTGAGACACACCGGTCGACCGATCACGTACCGAAAGCCCCCAAGGCACCAAACCGGGCCAACCGACCACTAAACCGACCCAAACTCGAAACGACGAAGCACCACGAGACAACAACGAACACACCAAGACATTCACCCGAGCAAAATCCCACCGAGGGTTGCACCGCCCAAATCCAAACCTCGATCTCCCGAATCGCTCCACGGACTTGAACAAGACTTTGGGGATATTAGGAGCACCTCATGAGGAGTCCGTAGCCAAGTTTAATCCCACCAAAATTCGTCCAAAAAGGAGGAATCAAGGAAATCCCGCCAAGAGCACTTCCAACCCAAGAACTCAAGAAACCCCAAAATCGAGCACCTTTACTCACGGATTTGGGAGGGGAATCACAGCCCAAAGAACCACGAAGGGTTCCCACAAATTTCCCCCATCAAATCCCCAAGAGAAAAGTCCCGAAAACAACCCAAAGAAATCGCCAAGAGAGGGCTCCGAAAATCACCACCAAGAACAACTAGGGAAAACACATCCAAACCTTGAGGAACCACGCCGAATCATCTATACATGAAACAAAGGTTCATACAAGGTCTAGCAAGCCGCCCGATCATCCATCCCTCTCAACAAGATCTCTCCATGAAGCTCTCTTGCTAGTCCTATGGAAAACCTAAGGAAAATAGGAAAACAAATGAGCTAGGGTTCCAAGAGTTGGCTGCCATCCTCTCACCTCTTGGGTTATATGGAGGCAACCGAAAGTCTAAAATGCCCTTTCCTAATAACTAGGGATACAAGCCCCTCAAGGGCGGATTTGGAAGTCTTCATGTCTTCACCATCGGACGGATGCCCGGCGACCGCACCCTGCGTAGCCTCGACGCAAGCCATGCGATCCCGACGCGTGTCCTCCGCTTCGAAGTCTCCGGACTGCGTCGTCGCACACGGGCCGACCGGGTGCTCCCCACCGGTCCGACCGGTCTAGTGCCGCCGTAGCTCCGTCTTCGGTTCTTCGGTCTTGGCTTTGTGGATCAACCAAGGAACCCAGTGGTTTTCTGGTGAACCACCGGAAACCCCGCGAACTCGGTGTAGCCTCCGCCAATCTCCACTCATGACTCGGCTCCCATGTAGTCCCGGCTCGACCTTGGTTTTGAGGCTCAACCAAGAAACCGTCCATGACTTCGTCTTGTCGTTCATGCCACCATGCGGCCCGCACTTGACCCCCGCCGGCCACCGGGTCCCACGAACGAAGCCTACTTGTCTTCTCCACACCGGAGGCCTCACCGGCGACGACCTTTCACGCTTGTTCTTCACCCGCACCAACACCGTCAAGACGCAACCCTCGCACCCGCAATACTTAACCAAGAATCGTCCACACAATGTTGTCAATCACTCATCACACAAGGAAGCGACCATCCACCGGTCCTCGAACCACACATGGTCCTCAATCTCCCCCTTGATGAGTGCATTGACAACACCCACACGAAAGTAACAAGAGAGTAAAGAAAATAAAAAAGAAACGAACAAAAAGAAACTCCAACAAGTGATCGAAAGCCAAACAAAGGCAAAGAGCAAGATCACTTGAAGAAGACAAGTCTTGGACCCCTTAGGCAAGGGCAACGGCTCGACACATCCGAGACAAAGCAAAGCTCAAGCAAAGAGCGCAAACCACCAAAGCAAAGCTCGAACAACCACAAAGACCTCCCCCTGCACACATGCAAGCTCCCCCTGAACCAATGCACCTCCCCCGGACGAATGCATGCAAACCAGTGAAAACGGGGCGGCCGCAAAGAATCTCACTCACACCGGTCGACCGGTCATCACCACCGGTCGACCGGTGCCCAACATGTGCACGGGACCAGCACTCACACCGGTCGACCGGTGCTCCTCACCGGTCGACCGGTGTACAACAGAGCCCGTAAATGGCTCGAAACCACCCGAAAACCTTCTAAATGCGTCCAAGAAGCCATTTCAAGCTCAAACTTCTCCCCCTTGTTGGCAATGCATGAATCAAGCCAAAAATGCAAAATTTTCAACCTAGAGCTTCTCAAATAGACAAAATTCAACATAGGATGCTACACATGTCCAAATGAGCAAGTTAGATACTCTACGCCTTCGTATCGATCTCAACTACATGATCACCAAGTTTCACAACCATTGGACGAAGCTAAGATGGATTTGGGCAATTTTGCGAAAAACTTGCCTCTCATGAGCAAAGTCCTAAACATGATCAAAGCATATCAAAATGGCAAAGCCACACAAACTTCATGCTAGGACAGCCATTCTAATCATAAGACCATCACAAACACCCACAAGCACCTCATGTCATGTCAAAGCCACCGAGCCATGTGCCTACTTCTATGTATGAGACTTCTCATTGGTAGGCATCATGCAACGGTTTAGCACCCAAAGCAAATTAAATTCAGCACATATGACATGGGAGCATGTTTTCCAAGCATTTTTCATCTCATTTTCAGATTTATAAATGGTACATGAAATGTCTTTGCGACAAAAAGGAACTTATGCCCCTCCACAAGATGAAGCAAGAGGGCTAAACATTCATGATGGCAAATGAGCCTTTGGCCCCATATGATCAATAAACCGGCTATCCAACCACAAATTAAGCATAGCAAAGCCACTAAAACATGTCAAGATCATATAAAGGCATTTACACATGAGAGAGCATACATGTGACAATTTTTCAAAAACATAGCCATCAACCATGGATTATTCATCAAGATCATCAAGAGCTAAGCCAAACTAACCATAGCATACCAAACAAGCTCACAAAGACATATATCTCATTCCATGGTGAACAGTGTATATGAGAGAAGCTTTTCCTAACCAATGCATATGATACAAAATGCATGCAATCTAAGATACAAGGATGCCTATACATCATGTTACATATGCCGTGCCAAATGCAAGAAATGCACAAAGGAAACTATACATATGCTACAAAGAGAGCTCCCACACACAAAGCTCACAAACGACCGGCTCCTCGAGGGGAGGCAAAAAGGGCTCGACACCACCGGCAAAAGAGCAAAGGAGCACAAAAACTCACAAGCTCCCCCTAAACACATGCACTAGGGCCAAAGAGCATACAAAGCTCACCCTACACACATGAGATAGAGAAGGAGCAAAACAAACCAAGTGGCTTGACCAGGGCCACACACTCGAAGGTCACAAAAACACTTACCTTTATCATTTCTTCACAATTCACTCATCCTTGTCCACCATCCCCGAAAGTGATGCACCTACATGTCACCACCGGGATATGAAGCCGAAGAACCACCCCCCGATATCAACCAAATGTTCTCCGGGCCATCCACCTGCAACTCAAAACCAAGAGCGAGAGCGAGCAAACGACTCAACACTGGGGTTAGTTCCAAATGTGTAAAACCAGTGCCTAGCCATTTGCTCGAAAGTGGGGTTAGCACGAACCAAACCATCTTTCCTACCAAAGCTACCTCCACGAACACCACCACGGTAACCACCAAGAGGTAACCAAACCTCTCAACCCGAAGGAGGACCAAAACCACGAAAGAAAATCCGTGGACCGTCCCTCCTCTCCTTCTCAAAACTACGGATCCTCCCATCCCCGTATTGAGCACGACGAGGAGAATGCCTAGCAAACTTACCTCCCGCAAACTCTCCACCCCAACCACCGAACCACGAACTCCGTAACCAAACCTCGCACCCGTACGAGCACGAAACCCAAAGCGCTTCCCCGTCCAGCTCGCACCGCACCGGTCCGACCGGTGCCCCTCACCGGTCCGACCGGTGTAGCTCGGGCAAGAAGCACCTCCAACGCCTTCCGCTCTCCCCAAGCCCGAACCGACCTCACACTCTCCTTGGCCCCGGGCAACCGCACACGAGACTCAAGTACACCAACGAAAGGGTGATACTTGTCCTTGTTAGCCCACTCCTTCACCATTCTCTCCTCACGCTTCCTCTTGAAGCAAAACGCTCTCTTGTGACCATCCTTTCCACAAAACTCACAATGGAAACGGATTGATGCGGGCTTAGGCTTGGGGTGAGGCTCTTCACAAGGCTTCTCACTTGGTTTCTCACTAGGCTTTTCACTTGCCTTCTCACTCGGTTTTTCTCTTGGTTGGTTTGGCTTGGATGCAAACTTGTCTTTGGGTGTGGGTTGTGGTGGAACTGAAACATTCCCAAATTTCCTTTCACTCTCACCACCGCCCTCACCAACCTTATCCAATCCCAAAGCCCAACCGTCAAAGCGCTTACGGCCTAGCAATCATCATACCAAGCCGAGGTTCTTGTCTCGACAACCAACTCGGCCGCTTCACGCAACTTATCATTCTCATCTTGCAAGAGACCAACACATTTTGCAAGATCCAAATTCTTCATAGCATGCAACTCACATGTAGAGCAAGAAGTGGGAATAGGCACTTTCAAATCAGCCTCAAGCGAAACAATGCGAGAACGGAGCTCAAGAATTTTCTCATGCAAACTAGGGCAAGAATTGCAAGCACCAAGCAAAGTGGGTCTAGATTGTAGCTCACCCAACTCAACCTAAGCACATCTAGTTCCTCACACTTGGAGGCATACTTCTCCCTAAGATCACCAAGTCGCCCAGAAAGCAGAGCAATCAAGACAATCGTTCTCATCGAAACAACGAGGCTAGCCTTAAGAGAATCAATTTAAAGCTTTCTATCAAGAACCTGTGTTTCTAGCTCAGCCACTCTAGTTCTAGCATCCTCGAGCAAAGATCTAAGCTCCTTCCTAAGCTTCTTAGCCTCTCTAAGCATGTGATCGCGATTATCAAGCAAGTCAACCAACTCCTCATTCTCCTTGCGCAAAGAAGAGAGCTCATCACATACCTCATCCTCGGAATCCAAGTCCGAGGCGTCCTTCTAACTTCTCTTACTACTCGAACCGCGAGCCATGCCGCGAAGTCGTCCTTGAGGCTTATGCCCGTCACACAAAGGCCGTTGAGATACTTGCCGAGGTTCTTCTTCTTCTTGTCATCCTCTTCGTCTTCATCACTTGAGCTTGAAGACATGTCCTCGTAATCGGACTCGATGTCGCTTGATCTCTTCATCTTCTCTTGAGACCAAGCCTTCTTCCCATGTTCATGATCCTTCTTCTTGGACTTCTTCCTCTTGTCCATGAGTCCGTGCTTGTCGTGGTTGTTCACTTTCGGACGCTCGGCGAAATAGTGTCCGGGCCTTGCCGCACTTGAAGCATGTCCTCGTGTTCCTCCTCATGTTCACCCGGTTCTCGTGCAACCTCTAGAATCGCCTCGTCGAGAGCGCCGGCTCGTCCTCTCCAACCACGTCGAACTCCTCATCCGGCATAGACATCAAAGAGGACAAAGAGAACATCCCGGTGGATGGGTTAGTGTTAGCCTTTCCATTTGAAGCACCGATGAGGGTGAGACTATGAGAGTCGGTCGGGCCCTCGATCTTGGTCGTCATGCCCCTATCCACCTCGGCCGACTTGAGCTTCGAGAACAGCCTCGTTCACCGTCAGAGTGTCATACTTCTCTGACTCCACAATGGCCTCGAACTTTCCGCCCCAAATCGTACGATCCAAAGAGTGTAAGAGCTTGATTGCTCTATCATGATCATCGTACGGGAGCACATCCACATTGGCCCTCATGTTGTTCACAACCACCGTGAACCTCTGAAACAAGGCATCGATGGACTCACCGGGGACATGAGTGAAGTTCTCGTACTCTCTCCGTAGGTCGCATACATCCGTGCCCTCGAACCTCGGGCGTTCCCAAAATGAGCCTCCTTCGACACCGCCCAAATCCTACAAGCCAAGTGCTCGGTGTGCACCCGATCGAACTCAGCCGACACAAAGCACGAAACAAGTAGTCGACCGCCTTATTGCCGGCGTCGAATCCGTCCCTCGATCTCGGAGCGAGGAAGTCCATCGGCTGGACATAGCATGTTTCCACCGTGACATCCCAAAGTATCTAACCCTTTCCGCGGAGAAACGCACCCATCCGCTTGCTCCACATCCGGTAGTTCTTGCCATCGAAGTGTGGAGGACCCGAACCCCGTTCTCGGTACGCCGTCCTTCGATCTTAGACCGGTTAGAGTCAACAAAGACCCGAACTCGCTTCGATACCACTTGAAGGACCGATACGACGAACTAAAGAGGGGGGGAGTGAATGGGAGCCGATAAAAATTCTTCTCGAAGGAGATAGAAACTCCAACAAGATGAACAAGGCTTCCAACACACGTCTCCGACTCACTACCTAAGTTGGCCAAGGCCACGTAGCCACTGGAGTGCCACTGGACCTAGGAACCAACACACAACCTTCCGACTCGAGAACGCGGCGGAACACCAAACCTCGAGTCTACCGACCCACACCGGTCGGAGCGGTGAGCACCACCGGCCGACCGGTCCCTCGTCGGTGAAAGCGAGCAACTTTCACTAAGTGGTGAAAGGATCTTGTGATGCCTAGAGGGGGGTGAATAGGATCACTTTAAAATTCTCGCAAAATCCGAGCGGCGGATCGTGGACCGGATGACCCAAGACGACCGACCGGGATGACCGGGGGTCCGGTCACCCCGGCACTTGTGCCGGATCAACCAAGACGCAGGAGTAAAACTCAATAACTTAAAGGGAAAGTGAATTTGCAGCAAATATGTGAACCAACTCGGTGTAAATGAAGTGAAGAAGTCCCGCAACAAAGGATATTACACACAACAACACAAATATAGAGATTGATTCAAATATAACTTCTAGGGTTAGGGTTGATGATGAAGAACACAAGCAAGCAAGAGACAATCGATTTGTTTACCGAAGTTCACCTCCACTAAGAAGGCTACGTCTCCGTTGAGGTTCCCACAAAGGGAGGGCTATCACGAAGAGCCTCTTGCCTCTCCAATTCACCACAAAGGCAAATTGGTGCTCACTAAGAAAAACTCCACAAAGGAGTGGCAATACAAACGATCCCGGTGCTCCACACGGAGAGGGCACTCAACGGGCGACGCCTAACCGTCTAGAAGCAAGCTTCAAGAGTAACAAACACAAATCAATCAACCAAAGCCACCACAAGTGCTTCTTGAGAGGAGGAAATGAAGAGCTCTCACAAAGGGGCTAAATCCTACACCTCAAATGCTTTCACACTCAAACCCTAGGAGGAAATCTTGATTAGAGTGCTTGGGAATGAGTTAGAAGAGAGGAGATGAAGCTTGGGGGGTGTAGCAATGGAGGAGAAGGCGGAACCCTAAAGAGGAGGAAGAAGGGGTATATATATACCCGCTTCCCCCGACTTGACCGTTGGGGGGTCGGCGACTCCGGCCGGTCACCGGCACGGGTGGCCGGGTCACCCGCCTCCTTCCAAAGACGGTTCCGGGTGGCCCGGCCACTTGTGCCGGTTGACCCGGTAGGCCTGGAGGGGAAGGGTTTTAACAAGAAGGGGCTGTTTTTGAATTTTCTAAAGGTTTTTCTAGGTTTTTCACTCTTAGAAAAGATGAGAAAAGATCACAAGAAGCACTTGTAGCAAACCTTGATTAATCGACCGTATCCCTCTTTATAGTACGGTGTTTCCTAAACTCAAATTCAAACCGAAAATTAAAATTAAATCTCCAATTGAGCTTCAACACCATAAGTAAGAAAATGAGGGCCTTCCTTTGAGAATTCATATTTATTTCACTTTAAAGCCTCGCACACATCTCATTCAAAGCATTAATCCTCCCTAATTGCATTGTCATTATCACCAAAATAATTAGGAGCCTAGATGCACTTTCAATCTCCCCCTTTTTGGTGATTGATGACAACACAATTTGGTTAAAAGAAAGAGATGTGTATATCCAACAATTTAGTGAGGAGCTCCCCCTAGATGTGTGCATCATCAAAGAAGAGAGGCCTCAAATGCCTTTGCACACACATTTGCAAGAACTCCCCCTAAATCTTTGCATAAACACATTGTGCACAAGTGTGAACAGAATTATCCCGTGATGCAAATGACAAAATATATCACGACAAGAAAGTGTGAAATAACAAATCATCAACCAACACAAGCATCACAAATAACCATTAGGATCCTTACATCACACTAGCATGGATAAAAGTACCACAATTAAGTCTTACAAATAAAAGTTTTGCACTTGGCACACCAACATCCATCACACCACACATAGTTCATTACATGTCCACTAGTTCTATTACATAAATAACGATAAGATAGATAAAGATAGAGGTAGGGGCGTCCATCCACCAAATTCACTCCCCCTTTGGCACCAAGCACGAAAAAGGGAAGCTACTCCTCGTCGTCCTCGTTGTACTCCTCCTCTTCTTCATAATCTTCCTCTTCATCATCAACGGGAACCCAAGAGCCAAGGTCCACCCAAGGATTTGGAACGGGAGAAGGGGGATCAAAGGTTCTCATCTCATGGACCGGAGAGTGTGGAAGATTAAGACTAGCAGCCATTTCCTTTTGATTTTTCTCTTGCCGATGAAGCTCTTGAGCCAACCACCGACGATCGACCTCACGCTCCCTAGCATCTTTGCGGAGCATGTTGAAGCAAGCAAACAAGCCTTTGGCAAGAAAGTTGAATTTGCCCCTCTTGCCCCTAGGAGCCCCATGAGAGTGAGAGGCACCCTCCAAAGGAAGTGGATCATATGGGCCTCTTGGTGGTGGAGCTTGAGAGGAAGAGGCACCCGCATCAGACGGTCCATCAATAGTATAAATACCCGGATAGCGGCCTCTAGCATCAACACCGGTGGTGTGCTTGCCAAGACGGAAAGATTGAGCTAGTTTGCCTTTACTAGTCTTGTAAGATTCATGAACAACATCCGTCTTGAGATCAAGTTGGGTGGCATGCTTAACCATCATGAAAATATAGGGCGCATAGTGACAACCACTAGAAGAAGTGTGTGAACAAATGATGATCTCACTCCAAAGAAAGTGACAAGCATTGAACTTAGGTTGACCGGGAGCCATTTGATAAAGAAGATTTCTAGCTCTATGAGATATATTATCGGAATCCCCACCCCTAGGACAAAGAGTGTATCTAAACAAAAGATTGAGCATCTTGTAAAATGGGGTGAGTCCACTAGTATGACCATAGTTGATGTTTCCATAGGCACGATCATACATAAACCTCATTTTAGTCACCTCTAGTTCATCCTCACAATGAAGTCGGACTAGATCACTTTTGAATTGATTGGTTGAAGTGGCACCTCTAAGTTGGAAAAGTTGAGCAAAATCATAAACCGAGATTTTGAAGCGCTTACCACCCAGAGTGAAGTGCATCTCATTTTCATCTTCATCAACATATAGTGTGGCATAGAACTGGGCCACCACCTCCTGAGAGTAGTCACACTGAAGACCCATGAGATAAGAAATCCCCATGAACTGGCACCGAGAGTGAACGACTCGCATAACCTCTTCAATGGGAGCAGGAAGATCAAGCAAGTACGGCCAATCCACCCATTTCATCTCAGTTGTGACACGTCCCTTGGGTAGGATGGTCGACTCATACCAATCCGCTTGATGAGCAAGCCAAAACTCGTCATCACCGAAGAAAGACCTCTCGAAGCCGCCTCGGATCTTCTGGCCAAAACCGAAGAGACCTCATGTCGGTGCCCGCCTTCATGAAGTTAACCGGAGGCGGATCACGGCGTGAGCGCACGGGTCGGTGAACGAGAACCGCCATCCGCTCATAGATAGATAAGTCAATGTTGTCATCATAGCGGTCTCCAACTTCGGCCAGCGGTGCTCGCCCTCTTGGTCCTAGCACCGACGGTTGTGGTCTTCTTCTTGAGAATGGGATTGCCATCATGACCACGGCCTCGGCCTTGAGCACGAGAGGGAGGGGGCTTGAGGTTTGGTCCGCTTCTCATGCACATGGATGCCAAACTCTTCGCCGAAGAGCGCTCCTCAAATTCCTCAATCTCCTCTTCACTTGATTCGGAGCGAATCTCCTTGCCACGAGAGCTAGCCTTCTCACGAACC
Organism: Cenchrus americanus; assembly: GCA_947561735.1. NCBI lineage: Eukaryota > Viridiplantae > Streptophyta > Magnoliopsida > Poales > Poaceae > Cenchrus > Cenchrus americanus. Next base: position 81,627,566 of record OX387239.1, on the reverse strand, counting down.
ATCTGAAAGATGATAGGATATGCAAGGAATGAGATACACGATTGAAGGTGCATGAATCAAGTGTTATTGGGTCACCCCGGCGGCGGAGCCGGTCAACCGGCATGGGTGGCCGGGTCAACCGGCTCGGCGGGATGAACCCTAGAACGCAAAATCGAAGGTCTGAGAAATGTAGCCATGGGATTGGGACAAGATCATGGGAGGTTGTTCTAGGACCTAAATGGAGGCATTTGACCAAGGGAAATCATCTAGAACGAATCACAAAAGTAGATCGGGAAATCCGGAGTTTGAAATGAGATTACCGTTGGATTCCCGCGAAGTTTCCGGAAAATCCGATGAGGAAGAAGCTCTAGACGAAGAGGAGACTTGAATCCCCCACCCGCACGAGAAGCCCGTGGAGGAGCAGCAGACCGCCCGGGCGCGAGGTTGGGGGCGGCGGCGGCGGTCCGAAGAAGTGGGAGCTAGGGTCGTTGACCGCCGGCCGCGCCCCTTTTATATGGCTCGCGCGGGGGCGGGGCGACCCGACGGGTGGCGGGGCGACCCGGCAGCCACCGAGGCGCCCGGGGCGACCCGGCACCTGTGCGGCCGAGCCGGCGGGGCCTAGGGTTAGCGTTTTTTTTTTTTTTTTTTTGATCCGGCCGTCACGGTGCTCGACAAGGGGGGGTCCGGCGACCCGACACGGGTAGCCGGCGACCGGCGGCCACCGAGCCGCCCGGGCGACCCGCACCGGTGGCCGGTCCACCCGGCGGCCAACGAGACCGCGCGCCGGTCAACCGGCACCGTGCCGGTTGACCCGCCTCACCCGAAGGAGGGAAAATGGATTTTTTTGTTTGTTTAAATGTAAATGATTTTACAAGAGAATTAAAGATGAAAGTATTCTCAAGATTGGAGGAGGATTTGCGACAAAAGAAATTTAAGAGAATGGGTTATGAAAGGTGTTGATAGATGTGAGATCTTTCATGATTTGAGATTAGGAAAGGATTCATCTAGTGGACACGTAATAAACTCTCAGCAACAAGTGACTAGCCACAATCAATCATTCATAACAATAGTCACTTGGGCCGAGTAATTGATCAAAAGATCTCAAGATCCAATATTTTCGAAAGACTCACACAAATAAATAAAAATAAATCATTTTCAACCTATCTAGGCAACAATCATGTATGTGCAATAAGTCAAGCCAAGTTACGAGAATCTAAGATGTTTAGCTCACTCCTCAAAGCACAAAACCTTTGCTCGTCTAGAGGCTTAGTGAAAATATCGGCAAGTTGCCTCTCGGTGCTTACGTGACGTAAAGCAATATCGCCCTTAGCCTTATGATCCCTTAAGAAGTGATGTCTAATGTCTATGTGCTTTGTTCTAGAGTGTTGGACCGGATTGTTCACTAGTTTGATAGCACTCTCATTGTCACATAAGAGTGGAATCTTACTAAACTTGCAACCATAATCACTCAACGTTTGCTTCATCCACAAGAGTTGTGCACAACAAGCATCGGCCGCCACATATTCGGCCTCGGCCGTGGATAAAGCAACCGAGTTTTGCTTCTTTGAGCTCCATGACACCAAGGACCGACCAAGAAATTGGCAAGTCCCGGTGGTGCTCTTTCGATCTACCTTGCAACCGGCATAGTCCGAATCGGAGTATCCAAGTAGATCAAAAGTGGAGCCTTTGGGATACCACAAGCCTAGGTTAGGAGTATGAACCAAATATCTAAAGATTCTCTTAACGGCCATTAGATGGCACTCCTTAGGATTGGCTTGAAATCTTGCACACATGCACACACTAAGCATTATATCGGGCCTAGATGCACAAAGGTAAAGGAGGGAGCCAATCATGGAACGGAATACCTTTTGGTCGACCGACTTCCCTTCTTCATTGAGATCAAGATGTTCATTTAGTGCCATGGGTGTTTTGATGGGCTTGGAATCGGCCATGTCAAACCTCTTGAGCATATCCTTCACATACTTGGTTTGACATAAGAAAGTCCCTTCCTTCATTTGCTTGATTTGAAACCCAAGAAAGAACTTCAATTCTCCCATCATAGACATCTCAAATCTCTTGGTCATGATCCTACTAAATTCTTCACAAAATTTATCATTAGTAGACCCAAAAATGATATCATCGACATAAATTTGACAAACGAAGATATCTTTTCCATTTCTTTGAATGAAGAGAGTAGAATCGGCTTTGCCTATCTCAAAGCCGTTCTTGAGAAGAAAATCCTTAAGGCATTCATACCATGCTCTAGGAGCTTGCTTAAGCCCGTAGAGCGCCTTATGGAGCTTGTACACATGGTTTGGATATCTTGAATCTTCAAAGCCCGGTGGTTGATCAACATAAACTTCCTCTTGGAGAGGTCCATTCAAGAATGCACTCTTCACATCCATTTGATGAAGCTTGAAATCATGGTGGGTAGCATAGGCTAAAAGAATACGAATTGACTCAAATCTTGCTACGGAGCATAAGTCTCTCCAAAGTCCAAGCCTTCAACTTGTGTGTAACCCTTGCCAACGAGCCTAGCCTTGTTCTTTGTGACGACACCAAATTCATCTTGCTTGTTTCTAAAAACCCACTTGGTGCCGATCACATTTTGCTTGGGTCTTGGTACCAACTCCCAAACTTCATTTCTCTTGAAGTTGTTCAATTCTTCCTCCATGGCAATAATCCAATCCGGGTCCTCAAGAGCTTGTTCCACACTAAGAGGTTCCAAAGAGGAAACAAACGAGTAAAATGCACAAAAATTTGACAATCTTGAGCGAGTTGTTACCCCTCTTCGAATGCTCCCAAGAATGTTGTCAACGGGATGATCCCGTTGAACCATTTGATGTACTCTTGGGTGTGGTGCTTGAGATTGACGTTGAATTGGTCCATCATCATCATTTTCAACTTGTGGAGCTTCTTCTTGAGTTTCACCACCTTGTTCTCCCCCTTGATCAAAGCCCCGTCCATGATCGTCACCATGAACTTGACTCTCATCTTGATTGACTTGAGAACTAGATGGTTCCACTCTTGTTGATGATGATGGATCATGAGCGCTTGTGTCAACCGGAGTTTGTGCTTGAATCTCCCGAGGCATCACTTCACCGGTCCCCATTCTAAAGATGGATATGCTTGGGGGCTCTTCATCATCTACAAGGTTTTCACTAACTTGCTCTCGTTGAGAGCCGTTGGATTCATCAAATTTCACGTCTACCGTGGTCTCAACACAACCGGTGGTTTTGTTGAAAACACGATAGGCATGCTCATTAGTTCCATAACCAAGTAGAAAACCTTCATCAACCTTGGATGCAAACTTTGAGGCTTTGGGTTTCTTGTTAAGTATGAAACACTTACACCCAAAGACCCTAAAGTAATGCACACTAGGTTTCTTACCGGTGATGATTTCGTAGGGAGTCTTGTTCAAGTACTTGTGGAGGTAGAGTCGGTTAGCGGCGTGGCATGCGGTGTTGATGGCTTCCGCCCAAAATGAGTCCGAGTCTTGTACTCATCAAGCATTGTCCTTGCCGCTTCTATCAATATGCGGTTCTTCCTCTCAACAATGCCATTTTGTTGAGGTGTATATGGAGCGGAGAGTTCATGCTTGATGCCTTCTTTATCTAGAAACTCTTCAACTTGTGTGTTCCTAAACTCCGAGCCGTTGTCACTTCTTATGTTCTTGACCTTGAGCTCGAACTCATTTTGAACTCTTCTAATAAACTTCTTCACGATTCCCTTTGCCTCACTTTTATCTTGCAAAAAGAATACCCAAGTGAAACGGGAAAAGTCATCAACAATTACTAAACCATATTTATTACCACCGATGCTTATGTAGGCAATTGGTCCAAATAAATCCATGTGTAGCAACTTCAATGGTCTTGATGAGGATAGAATGTTCTTGACGGGATGGTGAGCTCCAACTTGCTTCCCGGCTTGACATGCGCTACATAACCTATCTTTCTCAAAAACAACATTTGTTAGTCCTAGGATGTGCTCGTCCTTTTGAAGTTTGGCCAAGTTCCTCATGCCAACATGGGCTAGTCGGCGATGCCATAGCCAACCCAAGTCGGATTTTGCCACTAAGCAAGCCTTAGGATCCACCTTTACTTTTGTGAAGTCCACATAGTAAAGTTTTCCCCTTAGGTGACCCGCAAAGACAATAGAGGAATCCTCCCTTCTAGAGACGGTCACACCCTCATGAGTAAAGAGACAATTGTAGCCTTTCTCACAAAGTTGTGAAACCGACAACAAGTTGTATCCCAACCCTTGCACATGATAAACATCTTCAATTGAATTTGTTGTTGAGATAGCAATTTTACCTAAGCCAATGACATCCCCTTGACCATTATCTCCATAAATGATAGTTTCCGTAGGGTTGTCATAACGGTCAAGGGATGCAAACAAGCCTTCATCTCCGGTCATGTGATTAGTGGCACCACTATCAATCAACCAAGCACTTCCACCGGAGGAGTAGGCCTACAAAACAAGTTTAAGCTCTTGGTTTAGGTACCCAAAAGGATTTGGGTCCTTGGAGGTTAGACGCAAAAACTTTTGGAACCCACACACTCTTTCTCATGGCCTTCATGGCATAGGCCCCAACATACTTGACAACCATTTTACCATTATGGTCCAAGGTTACAATGTAATCACAAGTGTAGTTGGGTGTGGGTTTGTGCTCAACCACATTCTTCGATGCCTTAGGTGGGGTGTTACTCCCACCAATTCCCATTGTGGTTTGCACCATCTTTGGAGCTTCCTTGGTTGTGGTAGATGTGGTGACTCCATGGGCAATATCCATTATTGTGTTGAGGTAGCCTCCCTTGTTCCATAAGGGGATCTCATGCCCTTTCACCGTCACCCTACCATTTGCCTTGTTGTTCTTGCGGTGTCCAAGTCCTTGCTTGTCCACCACCTTGGGTATTGGCTTGGCACTAATGTTGCCTTGAGTAAACAACATGTTCAATCGGGCAATTTCCTTGTCCTTGCTCTTAATTTTCTCTTCAAGCCTTGCAAGGTTAGTCTTGATAGCATTCATATCAATGTTAGCGCAAGAAGAGCAAGTTTTGCTAGTGGAGGCACTAGAGTCCAAGTTTGCCGATGGAGTTGCTTTGGTGCTTTCCCAAAGACTACTAAAGTTAGCTTCAAGAGATTTGTATTTCTCCGTCAAGCATGAAAAGCTTGATTGAAGCTCACTATGAGTAGTTTTTAGGGAAGCTAAAGATTCATTTGCCAAGGTGAGGTCCTTTGACATCTTCTTATTGGAATCGCCGATCAAGGACAAGTCCATGGTCAACTTTTCCACCTTAGCCTTCTCTTCGGCAAGAGATTTTTCTAAAGCAAGGTTTCTTTCCTTTTCAAGGATAAGCAAGTCTTCTTGCTCATGAAGAATCTCTTTCTTTTTCTCTAGTTTGTCCAATAGCCTTTTAATTTCCTTGTGGCCCTTTTTACCAAATCTCTTTATCATGTTGTTCTCTAGTTCCTTTTCCTCATCTAGGTTTTCTATGTCGCTACTAGAGGTGGATGAAGGGGGTGTTAGAGAGGATGAGATGGTCGATTCTTGTACCTTGCTCCCCCTTGCCATGAGGCAAAAATGAGAGTGGTCTTCATCATCGGGAGAGGTTGTTGAAGAGGCGTGTTGAGGATGAAGCTTGTGCCATGGCAATTGTTGCCATCCCTTGCTTCTTTGGTTCTTCATCTTCATCACTTGAGTCCCATTGTTGACCCACGTGCGCACGCCCTTGATACTTGTTCTTGTATTCTTTGCTTCTCTCCTTGAACCTCTTTTCTTCCTCATTCTTGTTCTTGTTCTTGGGGCATTCGGCGATGAAATGTCCATACTCTCCACACTCATAACACTTTCTTTGTGACTTCTTCCTTCTATCATCTCCACCTTTTCTTGAATTTCTTGACTTCAAGAATTTCTTGTACTTCCTTATTGCAAAGGCGGTTTCTTCATCCGTGCTTTCTTCATCGCTAGTGTCTTCCTTTTTGCTCTTGGAGGGCTTGGGCTTCTCTTCAACAACTTCACTAGAGCTTGCTTTGAGAGCTAGACTCTTGCCCATCTTCAAGGTTAAAGACTTCTCCACATCTTGATCAACTAGTTCTTGATGCAAAATTTCTCCAAGGAGTTGAGTGGGTGTCATTGTTGGGTATCTTGGATCTCTTCTTATCATTTGCGTCAAGTTCTTGTCCTTGGGGGCAAAGGCTCTTAGCAACTTCTTTGTGACCTTTGAGTCATCCCAATCTTTGCTCCCAAGAGCTCTAATGTCCGAGACAAGCACCATGAGTCTATCATACATTTCTTGAACGGTCTCTCCATCCTTCATGAAGAAAAGCTCAAGTTCCCCATTGATTAGGTCCATCTTGCCTTGTCTCACATGCTCGGTTCCCTCATGTGCTTCCTTGAGTGTATCCCAAATTACCTTAGCAATTTGGATGTTCCGAACCTTGTTGAATTCTTGTGCACACAAGGATCCCGTGATGACTCTCGTGGCTTGTACGTTGCGGTGAAGATCTTGCTCATGCTCAATGGTGAGGGCTTCTCCTTCGGCGGGAATTGTTACACCTACAACCACAATCTTCCAAAGAGAAGGGTGAAGCCCGTAAAGGTGCATTTGCATATCATAAGCCCATTTGGGATAGTCCTTCCCATCAAAATGAGGAGGCTTTCCCAAATGCACGAATAAAATTTATCGTTAGAGTTATTGCCCGAATTTGCCCGTAGTGATGGGGCACTTCGTGGAAGCCGAGTGAGAGTACTTGGCTTGCTCCTTCTTGATCATTTTCATGAGGAGTTTCTTTGCCATCTTCTTGGCCTTCTTCTTCTTCTTAGCCTTTCTTCTCTTCTTGGCCGCCTTCTTTGCCGCAAGATCATCGTCCTTGGCATCCTCATCACTTGAGTCGGAATCCGAGTCGGAGTCGGAATCTGACGAGGAGTCGTCGGAGGTGTCCACGTTGGATGGAGTGCGGCTTGGGGCCCTGCCGATGAGGTCGCCGACTTGAGCTGCAGTGAGCTCTCTCTCTTGAGCTTCTTTTGCGGCAATTTCTTCGGCGGTTGGGTTGCTTCCAATCCCCGACATCTTGATCCCTTAGCGGTTAAGCCTAAATCAAGGGATTAGGCTCGATACCAATTGAAAGGATCTTGTGATGCCTAGAGGGGGGGGGGGTGAATATGATCACTTTAAAATTTCGCAAAATCCGAGCAACGGATCGGGGACCGGATGACCCGCAAGACGACTGACCGGATGACCCGGGGGGTCCGGGTCACCCTGGCACTTGTGCCGGATCAACCAGTACGCAGGAGTAAAACTCAATAACTTAAAGAGAAAGTGAATTTGCAGCAAATATGTGAACCAACTCGGTGTAAATGAAGTGAAGAAGACCTGCAACAAAGGATATTACACACAACAACACAAATATAGAGATTGATTCAAATATAACTTCTAGGGTTAGGGTTGATGATGAAGAACACAAGCAAGCAAGAGACAATCGATTTGTTTACCGAAGTTCACCTCCACTAAGAAGGCTACGTCTCCGTTGAGGTTCCCACAAAGGGAGGGCTATCACGAAGAGCCTCTTGCCTCTCCAATTCACCACAAAGGCAAATTGGTGCTCACTAAGAAAAACTCCACAAAGGAGTGGCAATACAAACGATCCCGGGTGCTCCACACGGAGAGGGCACTCAACGGGCGACGCCTAACCGTCTAGAAGCAAGCTTCAAGAGTAACAAACACAAATCAATCAACCAAAGCCACCACAAGTGCTTCTTGAGAGGAGGAAATGAAGAGCTCTCACAAAGGGGCTAAATCCTACACCTCAAATGCTTTCACACTCAAACCCTAGGAGGAAATCTTGATTAGAGTGCTTGGGAATGAGTTAGAAGAGAGGAGATGAAGCTTGGGGGGTGTAGCAATGGAGGAGAAGGCGGAACCCTAAAGAGGAGGAAGAAGGGGTATATATACCCGCTTCCCCCCGACTTGACCGTTGGGGGCGATCGGCGACTGGCCGGTCACCCACGCACGGGTGGCCGGTCACCCGCCTCCCTCCAAAGACGGTTCCGGTGGCCCGCCACTTGTGCCGGTTGACCCGTAGGCCCGGAGGGGAAGGGTTTTAACAAGAAGGGGTCGTTTTTGAATTTTCTAAAGGTTTTTCTAGGTTTTTCACTCTTAGAAAAGATGAGAAAAGATCACAAGAAGCACTTGTAGCAAACCTTGATTAATCGACCGTATCCCTCTTTATAGTACGGTGTTTCCTAAACTCAAATTCAAACCGAAAATTAAAATTAAATCTCCAATTGAGCTTCAACACCATAAGTAAGAAAATGAGGGCCTTCCTTTGAGAATTCATATTTATTTCACTTTAAAGCCTCGCACACATCTCATTCAAAGCATTAATCCTCCCTAATTGCATTGTCATTATCACCAAAATAATTAGGAGCCTAGATGCACTTTCAAGTGGCTCTACACCGGTCGGACCAGTTGAGACACACCGGTCGGACCGATCACAAATTTAAAGCCCCCAAGGCACCAAACAAAGCCAACCGACCACCAAACCGACCCAAACTCGAAACAGCGGCACCACAGACAACAGCGAACACACCAAGACGTTCACCCAAGCAAAATCCCACCGAGGGTTGCACCGGTCGACCGGCCAAGAGCACCGGTCGACCGGTGTAGCCCGGCGCTCGGGATGAACAAAGACCCGCGGGTCAACTCCCCCAAATCCAAACCTCGATCTCCCGAATCGCTCCAAGGACTTGAACAAGACTTTGGGGATATTAGGAACACCTCATGAGGAGTCCATAGCCAAGTTTAATCCCACCAAAACTCGTCCAAAAAGGAGGAATCAAGGAAATCCCGCCAAGAGCACTTCCAACCCAAGAACTCAAGAAACCCCAAAATCGAGCACCTTTACTCACGGATTTGGGAGGGAAATCACAGCCCAAAGAACCACGAAGGGTTCCCACAAATTTCCCCCATCAAATCCCCAAGAGAAAATTCCCGAAAACAACCCAAAGAAATCATCAAGAGAGGGTTCCGAAAATCACCACCAAAAACAACCGGGGAAAACACATCCAAACCTTGAGGAACCACGCCGAATCATCTATACATGAAACAAAGGTTCATACAAGGTCTAGCAAGCTGCCCAATTATCCATCCCTCTCAACAAGATCTCTCCATGAAGCTCTCTTGCTAGTCCTATGGAAAACCTAAGGAAAATAGGAAGGAAAATAGGAAAACAAATGAGCTAGGGTTCCAAGAGTTGGCTGCCATCCTCTCACCTCTTGGGTCATATGGTGGCAACCGAAAGTCTAAAATGCCCTTTACTAATAACTAGGGATACAAGCCCCTCAAGGGCGGATTTGGAAGTCTTCATGACTTCACCATCGGACGGATGCCGGCGACCGCACCCCGAGTAGCCACGACACAAGCCATGTGATCCTGACGCATGTCCTCCACTTCGAAGTCTCCGAACCGTGTCGTCGCACACCGGTCGACCCGTGCTCCCCACCGGCCGACCGGTACCCACCGGCCGACCGGTCGCGCGCCGCCGCAGCCTCCGTCTTCGGTTCTTCGGTCTTGGCTTTGTGGATCAAACAAGGAACCAATGGTTTTCTGGTGAACCATTGGAAACCCCACGGACTCGGTGTGGCCTTTGCCGATCTCCACTCATGACTTGGCCCCCACGAAGTCCCGGCTCAACCTTGGTTTTGAGGCTCAACTAAGAAACCGTCCATGACTTCATCTTGATGTTCATGCCACCATGCGGCCCACACTTGACCCCCGCCGGCCACCGGGTCCCTCGAACGAAGCCTACTTGTCTTCTCCACACCCGGAGGCCTCACCGGCGACGACCTTTCGTGCTTGTTCTTCACCCGCACCAACACCGGTCAAGCCGCAACCCGCACCCGCAATACTTAGCCAAGAATCGGTCCACACAACGTTGTCAATCACTCATCACACAAGGAATCGACCATCCACCGGTCCTCGAACCACACATGGTCCTCAATAATTAATTATCTTTTAATTATATTAAATAATACTTTTAAAAAGGAAAAAGAATTAATTAGGGGTTTTTCTTTATTTAACTTCTCTTTAATATTAAAAGGGCTTTTAAGCTTTTTATTAAGCAATTAAATTACCAGCAATTAAGGAAATATTTCTTAACCATATTAGCACCTATACTTGGTCCATTGGACCCACATGTAAGTGTTGGATGCTAGGAAATTAAATATTATAGAAAATAACAAGGGCTAGCTAGTGATTCAAATTAAATGCATACAAAAATAAATAAGCCTCAAAATGATCCAAACTTTCTCATGCATGCTCTCTCGTCCTAAATAAGCCTAAAGAACCAGCATATTTGCCTAGAGGCTCTACCTGATCTTAGCTTAATAATTTACAAAGGAATTCATGCATAAATTGAGAATAAATATTTCTGGTAATCCAAAAATCATTCTTAATTCATAAGATGTGTATTTTGACATAACAAGACAGTGTGCACAAGTTGAGCACAAAAACATAAATATATTTAGCTAGAAAAATCATTTATGCAGATCCGGTATAAATGGAAAAACATTTTTACAAAAAGATTTACTTCATAACTTTGTGCAATTTTTGGCATAGGAGCTAGTCATGACAAGACACACAACATATCAAAAAATTAGATACGGAGTATTTATAGATTTTGAGATATTGCAGATCTAGGTTTTTCACATTTGTATTTTTCATGCGTAAACTATCGGGAATTAGCTCACGCCGAATAACAAAAGTTGTAGAATATTTCACCACGAACCCAACAAAATAGGTTTTGCACTCTTCCGATTTTTCTATGATTTTATACGCAATTTACAAGAATTAGCCAAATCACAAATACTATTTGAGTTACCCTTTTGCGGGGAGGCCCTCGGAAAGAAACTTTTCTTTGCAATGTGGTCCCCGGGGCGCGGGCGGCGGCGGTCCGGCGGCAATTCCGGCCGGGGATCGCCGGATTCCGGCCGGGGGAGGGTGGGGAAGTGTTCTATGGGCCTCTAGGGTGCGATTTGGGGCTCGGTTGGTGAAGAAAGGGCGGCCGGCAGGGGCGTTCCGCGGCTCCCGGCGGCGGCGGCCGCCGGAGCGGCCGCTCCGGCGCGGTGGGCGGCTCGGGGGCTTGTGAGCGGGACGGTGAGTTGTGGGTAGGGCGAGAGGAAGGTGGTGGCAAGGCTCATTTGGCGCGCGGCCGGCCGGAGTTTGCGCTTGCCGTGGTCGCTTGCCTAGCACCGGAGGACGACACGGCCGGCCGTGGGGGGTTCGCGTGCCGCGGGGGGGGGGGGGGGAGCGGCGGCTGATTTAAGGTGACCGCCGCGCCCGCTTGCGACCGTGGGACCGTCGTCGTCACCCCTAGGCACACGCGCCGGCCTCGGTAGGAACGCGCGGCGGGTGCACGGAGCGTACGACGGCACGGAACACCGGGAGCCTCGGCATGCGCGTGGGCATGGGGAACGGGGGCGGCCTCGGAGGGCGGGCCCTCGGGCGGCGCGTGCGCAGCCACCGAGGCGACGGGGGCGCGGGCACGGGCCGGCATGCGGAGGCGCGGCGCGCGCGCGGGAGCGCGGCCCCGGATGGTTTTTATTCGGGGTGCCCCTGTTCGGACGCGTTAAACTCCAAAATTTTGAACTGTAGTGCACAATGTGGTCAACGGGAAAGTTGTAGGTCTCACTACCCTCTACAACTTTTACAAAGGCCGCCTAGTGTTTTTCTCAACGGATTTTGCGAGAACGTCGTGCGAACTTGGAATGCCGCCTTGCCCGGAAAAATGGAGGTGCGGCGCGCTGACCAAGTTTTTCACCCTTTTCTCGCTCAAAATTTGAAATGCCAATCTACACCAAAGTTGTGTCCCTCAACAAGATGGACAACTTTCATAAAGGTAGATTTTGAAGTGTTTAGATGAATTTTGGAGAACACGGCAAAAGTTCCGGACGACATTCACCGACGTCAACGGTTAAGCCGGTTTTGACCGTGTCTTTGACCACGGGTTGACTACGGGTGTGTGTAGACTTGGTCAAGGGGTTCACTAGGGTTCATTGGCGAGGTTTTCGGGGTGATGACCCGGAGTTGACCTAGGTTTGACCGATATTTGACCGGTTTGACTCGGCCGATCCGGTCATTAGCATTAATGATGGTAATTAAAAACCCGGGGCGTCACATTAACCCGGCGACTAACGACAGGATGATACTTTATTATTGCTGAATGACCAAAGTGGATTGGTTTAGGCAATAGTACGGTATTTTCCCGGGCGGGTTGTCACGCTTGGCATCGTAGCGATTATATGCACCGGGAGATTAATTAATAACCTTAATCATTGGTTTTTGAATAAAATTTGCCAAGATTGTTTGATTTTTCCAAAACACATTGGTCCGTTAAGGATAAACTAGATCGAGAGGCCCTAGAGGGAATTTCTGGGTTCTTTCACGTGGCTTATTAACCTATGATTTGTTTTTCTAACTCCCAGCACATTACTTTATGTCAGACTTACTTTCTTGCGCAACCAAACTAGATGAGCCACGTGTTTTATACATGTGTTGTGCCGCATCACGGGAATTACGAGGGTTGATGGAGTGATCCATTCCACGGATCCCATCTTCGCGTCTGGTTATAAGTTGTGTGTCTCCACGTGTTTCATACATGAGCATTCCGCATGTCGAATATACGAGGCAAGGATACACTCCATTCAAACGGAGGGTGTCCGAGGTTGGACGCTGTCCATGCAGCGGCTTAACGCATGGATGTCGTTTCTATAGTGAACGGCAATGTATGTGGACACTTTCGTGATGTGCCGGCATGGCAGGTTCGTTTTCTCGCAGGTACATAACGCCGCTTCGTAATCGCTAAGTGAGTATCGAGTAGCTCTCGACTAGCTATTATAGGGAGAGACGAATAAAAGCCTTGCCACCGGCACTAACTTCGATTTTTGGCTTGTTTGCCATGTGAGGTCGAATAGGATGTCTTGCATGCATATTAAAATTCAAAACAAACTAAAATGACCCAAAACAATACCTTGTATGCTCTCTAAGGAAGATTTGCTAGTTTGTGCTTTCTATAAACTAGATTACCTCTCATGCATAGGTGTTGTGGTGCCCAATTTTGTAAAAATTTGTTTCCCTCACTTTTGCACCACGTGCTAGGAGTAATTAAAATAGATGTTCTAAACCTAGTTGATTCCCATCTAATCTAGTTTTTGCTCGCAAGAATTCATGGTCATAGCCTTATTCTATCTCAAGTTATGCTCGCATTTGGGGAACCCCCGTTTTCTTGTTTTTCCGGAACTCAATCCATACCTTGCTTAATTGAGCAACCTTCCTAACCTTCTATCTTAACCTTTCAGTACCAAAAATGTGTCTCTTAACCATGATGAGTTACTACCCGAAAATTGGGAATGTTTGGAGCTTTGAGTTTATGTTATGAATTTTTGTTCACAACTGCCAGAACTTTATGTCATTATGTATGTGTGCTCGCTTCGAGTTCTAACATACAACTGTGCCTTTGTACACACGACTACCTAACATTGCTCAGCATGAGAAAAGAACTTATGCTATTTTACCATGTCAGTGGGAATGTCTTGATTTTAGAACTCAATCTTCAATGGTGTTCTCTCCTGTCAACCTGTTACCTCCATCGACTTGTTTTCCCTCCAACCCCTTTTGTCCTTAAACATGTTGAAGCACTAAAATATTCTTGGTATTAATATCCTTGTCATGGTTACTTCGAACTTCCAATCATGTGCTTATTCCTCATGGTCTTGCTCACAACATTTCGAAAATAAATAAATAAATAAATATGTCCCTTGAGCATGCATTTTCATAGCATGTGCATTTGGGAACCTTGAGGGAACTAACGTGCATAAGCATGATAGATTTCAACATGTCATACTCTATCCTTTATGTTGGCGATGTTGTTGTCCCATAACCAAAGGTGTCGCGACGGAACCTAGGGCATCATATGTGTTGCGCCCATATGATAGCCACTAGGTGCGCGCTGGGTATCATGGTTGTGAGAATGCAACTCGCCACGCATACTCCTTCTCAACCTGTGATTGTCCTCTCAATCACTAATTCATTTTGTGGGTAACCGAGTCGTACTAACATGCATCATAAGCATCATACTACATGAGCATATGCATCGTGTCTCCATAAACATGTGCATCTCACCAATGTTGAAAAGCATTGCACCGTAGTGGCACGACAATGCCACCTAAGGTTGTAAACTAAATAACATGTGCGCAAGATCGTTCAGAATATCCTATACCAATTTATCTCTCCATACTTTCCGCTTGCATTCGCAAGTAAACTCTGTGCAAAAGCTTTCCATTACTTGTCGCCTTGACAACTGTTATGAGCTAATATTGAACCGATAGTGGTTATACTCTTTGCCCAATGATCCCATAGTGTTGCTCCTTCAGGGTAATTTCCGAAAATCTTAGAGGACCCCCTGTTTCCCTATCTTGTCCTTGGAAATTCGAATCTCGAGACGAGATTCTTCTTAAGGGGGGTAGGTTGTGATGCCCCGTGTTTTTAATTAGCGTCATTAGCGCTAATGGCCGAAATCACCGAGTCAAACCGGCCGACATTGGTCAAACCTAGGTCAACTCCGGGTCACCACCTCGAAAATCGAGCCGACAACCCCTATTGACCCCCTTGACCAAGTCAACACACCCATGTGGGGTCAACCTATGGTCAAAGCTTTGGTCAAACCTCACTCAAATCCTAGCAACCCTAGATGTCTTTCGGAACTTTTGCCGCGTTCTCCGAATTTCACCTAAACACTTAAAAATCTACCTTTAAGAAAGTTGTCCGGCTTGTTGAGGGACACAACTTTCATGTAGATTGGCATTTCAAATTTCGAGTGGAAAAGGATGAAAAACTTGCTCAAGGGTCGCACCTCTCGTTCATGGCAATTGAGTGGCATTCAAAGTTGGCAAACCCTTCCCGCAAAATCTACCGAGAAAAACCCCATATAGCCTTTGTGAAAGTTGTAGGTGGGTTTGAGATCTCCAACTTTCGTATTCGACGTTTGGTGCACTTTTATACAAAACTTTGGAGTTTTTCAATTTTGAATAGAGGGGCAAGCAACACGTTTGAGGTTGGAACGCCGCCACGCCGCGACGTCGCGCTCGCTCACGCACCGCGCGCCGCGCCCGCACGCCGCCGGCCTCGCCGTCCGCGCCACCCGCCGCCCTAGGCCACACGCCGCCGAGGCGTGCTCCTTCCCCATGCGCCGCGCCCCGAGGCCCGGGAGTCCTCCCCGGCCGTGCGCACGCCATGGATCGTGCCGTAACGGCCGGTGCGCGCCGCGGACCGCCGGTCCGTCGGCGGCATGCCGCCGTACGCGCGCCGGCCGAGGTGTTCGTGCTACGGCGACATCTTCGTCGTCACGACCGCGTACCGGGAGGTTTGTCTATAAAACCCGAGCGTTGTTCCGCCCTCCGCGCGCCACACCGACCCGCCGGCCGCCATTGCCGCCGTTGCCGTGTGCTCGCGCCTCCGCTAGCTTTCACCGCCGGCCAACCATCCCAACCTAATCCCTAGGACACGTGGCACGTCCCAAGTCGCACCTTGCCATCCGTGTGCCCTCCCCTCGCCGGAACCCGAGCCGCCGCGGCCGCCGCCGGCAATCGCCGTGCGCCCACGCCGGCGACTCCTCCGCCCCAACTAAGGCCACCACCGAACCTAGGTAAGCATCCGGACGAGCTCCACCCCTTACCCGGCCGAGAGCGCCGCCGGGAACCGGTGGATTCCGCGAGCCCGCGCCGCCCCTTGGTCCAGGGACCCAATTGTGTCCCCTCTTTCTTCTCGGGGAGTTTTGTGCGAAGTAAGGGCATGGTTGTGAATCGCGTAAAGTTCCGGGGGCCTCGGCGCAAAATTGTATCTCCAATCGTAAAAGAATTTTGTCGAATCTTGTAAAATGCGTAGCAAATCGTAGAAAATTCGGACAAATGCAAACTCAATTTTTTTTGGATTCGTTGTGAAAAATCCTACAACTTTTGTTATTCTTGCCTCGAGTCGTTTCTCGATATTTTTAGCATGAAAAATAGAAATGTGAAAACCCTAGATCCGCTATATCTCAAAATCCACAAATCCTATACAAACTAATTTTTGGATATGTTGTGTGTTACGTTGTGACTAGCTCCCGTGCCAAGAATTGCACATTTCAATTAAAAAGAGAGACATTAATTAAAGTGTTAAACTAAAAGAATAAAACACATATCAATAATAGCCTTCATAAAAGGAAATTAATAATTAAATCTTGTTAAGGTGAATGTGTCCAACAAGAGTTGAATGAGTTAGATAATCTATCACATCACCCGAACCCCATATTGCATTCCGTGTAGATCTTCCCCGACGGTGACTACTCACCGTCCCGAAGCCGAGGAAGGAGAAGCGGAAGCCGCACCGCAAGATGTGGAAGTACTCGACGACACCGAGGGTGCTCATACTAACTTAGTTCACGAAGGCAAGCCCCGTGCATCCGACCCAGCTTTTCGAATTTTGCTATACAATTATCTATGGATGCTTGTGCATTTAAGTTCGAGAGTTGTATGGAACCTTAGATGCATGATCCCTAGGTACCTTTGTCCTTACTAGTATGATAGGTCGATAGCCGCTAAGCTATAGGACCGTTACAAGTCGGGTGATGACGTCACTCACGTGAATAGGTTCCTAGATAGGAATCATAAGATCTCCTTAAATGGATTGCTCATGTGGTAAGAGCACGGGATGTGGACTCCGGTCCAATGGCTATCATGGGTTAAGTGTTTGAACGTACTAAGCACTTGTCGAGAATGGGACCGGTAAGCCTAGTACCTTAATGAGACGGTTAGGGATTTAACTCGTCACTACTCTTGGGATGCGTCTCACGGCTAGCAACCGATGGTGTATGGTGAATCCGTGTGCCTCGCGGGGGTATGCCGGATAGCTCGCACCAAACACTATGGTCTTTTATCCCGACCCGAGGATTTTTGGGAACCGTGTGGTGGTTGTCCTCGCGGGGGCATCCCATCGTGTGTTTAGGTCTACCTTGCAAGGTTTTGAATCAATCGATTGTCGACCTCTCACCGTTATTTGAGACTACTTACTCCACTAGCCATGAGATCCGTAATGATGGAAGTTTATGCTTGATTAATTGTGTGGGACAACATTGTTTGTATTAGATTGCTAATCTAGAAAAGGATAAACCCACTAGAACTTGTGCTAAAATCTTGAAAGTAAGGACATACTCTTTGTTACTTTTCAAAGAAAAAGAAACCCAAGTGCCCCCAAGCCTTTCATGTCTAGAGTTGATGAAGTAGTTATCACCGACGGGTAAGTCTTGCCGAGTATTAGTATACTCGGCCTTGCTATAATTTGTTGATCCGGGTAATACTTTTGGTGATGTGTGGCCCGGAGAGATCCCGCCGGCCGGGAGCCGGGAGTGGGTGGAAGATGACGACTGAAGGCATCATGGCTGGCCTCCCATGGTGTGCTCGCTTCCATTAGTTTAATTCCGCTGTTTCAAAACTCTGAACTACGTCGTGATGACCTAAACTTCGGTTTGTAATAATTAAACCCCTCGGGGTAAAATTTCTACTGTTATTTACGTTGTATCTCTAGACTCGCCTTCGAGTGAGTTTTAATTCATATATGTCGATCCTTGTTGCTATTTAAGTGATTTACCGGCGTTAACCCGGCGACTAACGACATGATGATACTTTATTATTGCTAAATGACCAAAGTGGATTGGTTTAGGCGATAGTACGGTATTTTCCCCGGACAAAGGTTGTCACGTAAATAATGTTACCCGATAAAATTACCGGAGTAAGCGTCGAAGAAAAGAAAGGTGCCGTGTCTTGCGTCTCTTCTAGCTCGACCCTTCATCGTGTCCTCTCTCCTATTCTCTACCGCACCTTTTCCGCTCTTTGTCTCTTCGGGCTTCGCCTCTTCACGCTCTTCCGGTCCTCCTTCCGGCTCCGGCGACCATGGCGCATGTGTGGTGGGCCGATCGGCCGGTGGCGCAGGGCGCGCACCGCAACAAGCCGGCGAGGTGCGGGGGGGCGCCGCGCGGGCGGTGACGAGGGCTAGGTTAGGCGGCGGCGGGGGGGAGCTTGGGGAGTCGGGTTGGCGGTGGTTCGGGGCGAGGGAGAGATGCACGTAGGCCAAGGACGTGAGGACCGGAGAGTGGGAGAGATGGCGTTGGCCGCCGGGGCCGAGCGAACTTGGGCCGAGGACTAGGCCAATTCGTATAAAACATAGTTGGGTTTAGGAAAATTGAAGATACTATGAAGGGGTTTTTTGGTCACGCCCTAAGCTTGTATCTCGCCCCTCGCATACAAACAACAAGGTTGTGGAAGTATGTCTTGGAAAATTTCACACCAAGGACATCCACCGAATGCATTTCATACAAAATTACGGAGTGGGTACTCCATTAAGCAAGAAATGAGGTACTCCAATTCATGCCCGAGCGTCGCGTTGTCCGATATGCAACGAGGCCGGTTCAATTAACATGTCTATCAAATAGCCGAACCGAACGGATCCTCATGTATTTATTTTTTGAAATAAACTTCCTCATATGTCTAATGGAACAATGCTAAATTGAACCCAATTCGATTCTCGGGCTCGGAATCAACAATGGTGATTCCGACTCCAAATCTCCAATTCCTCTAGGATCTATTTGGATGTTTATATTGGAGGACTTGGTATTGAATTGGATTAAATACCAAAGCGTAGCCGCATTGGAAATGGGTTATAATGTCAATTATGTTGTTTGGATGCAAATGAAATTGCTAGTTGGAATCAAATGAGATGGTAAATAACAATTCATGTTTGGATGTGTAAGTGATGAAATTGGTATTCACATCATCTTCTCCATGTCTCCGTATCCACTCGGCATGGCGAGAGATCTCGCGTGCCGCCATAGGAGGGAGGGTTGTCGTCTCCACAGAGAGAGAGCGCGGGGAGGAGGAGCTCCGAGATCGGGCCGTCACCGCTCGGGCGGGAGCCGAAGCCGGCCGGGGATCTCGCGCCCCGGCTCCACCGCCCGGGACCCCTACTCCGCACCACCGTGCCCCGACTCTAGCACCACATAGCCCTCGCTCCTCCGCCGCCGTGGGGCTCGCGAATTTTGGCGACCGGTCGCGCGCCGGCTCGATGGAGAAGAAGGGGGTGCGAGTGGGCGAGGCGGTGCCTCGCCATCGTGATTCCACCCCAACCCGCATCGGGCGGCCGAGGAAGGAGGTCCGTGCGACGCGCCGGCGGTGAGAGATGGAGGGACAGGCGCGAAGGGAAGAGGCCGAGCCGCGCGTCTAGTGCGAAGGGAAGGAGGCAAGAGAGACGAAGAGTTGCCCGGCGAATGCGGCTCGATACCGAGGGTGGAGCCTCTAAATTGAGTTAACCGTGTGCAAAGGAAGAGAATGCGGCTCGGTATTAGTCCACAATGTTGTTTCCCAATTCCATAGATGTCCAACCGGCATTCATAGCAAGCAAATTGTAATGCCGGATTCCACTTCTCAATACCAACTTTCAAATGCAAGTGCTAGAGATGCTTGTCCCGCTCACCGGTGGTCCACCGCCGGCCGCATGGACGTGGTGGGCCCAACTTCGGCGAGAGAAGATGAAGGGTGCGTTTGACACGACCGTGATCGTGCTCGTGTCGGTGGAGTGGATTCTCCGACGAAGTTAAAACCGTTA
The DNA here is from genome assembly GCA_947561735.1 of Cenchrus americanus. Taxonomy (NCBI): domain Eukaryota; kingdom Viridiplantae; phylum Streptophyta; class Magnoliopsida; order Poales; family Poaceae; genus Cenchrus; species Cenchrus americanus. Next base: position 81,607,896 of record OX387239.1, on the reverse strand, counting down.
TGAGAAAATGTTTGACAAAATAGCTTCCCTTTCGTTTTTTCTATTTCATTTCTTCTTTTTATATTTTTCCTTTTCTCTTACTATTAATTTCCTTTTCTGTCGTTTTCTTTTCTATTTTCTAACTTCCTTCCTTTCCCCCTTCCATTCTCTCTCACACCTTCCTTATGACCTTATCCACTCAATCTGTCATTCACCCGCCGCACGCCACCTCCGGCATGGCCGCGGCCACGTCGGCCTCCCGCGCGCCACCTCCAGCGAGGCCACCGGCCGTCAGCTCCGCTGACTCTCCGGTCGCGCCTTGCCCCTGCCGCGGCGCACCTCCGTCCAGCTCCCCGCGCCGCCCACCCCGGAAGCCACCCCACGGTCGCGCCGGTTCGATCCTGTCGGCGACCTCCAGCCGCGCCGTCCTCTGCGCCGGGAGGAGCTGCAGGAGCAAATCCTGCGACCGTCGTCGTCTCCAGCACCACCTCCTCCGCGGTGCCGCCCTGCGACCGCCGCCGGTCGGCTCATCCCCACGCCCCTGAAGCCACCGCTGGCCACCTCTCCTCTGCCCCGCCGCGGTCCTCTGCACTGGCTGGCCACCTCCAGCCGCTCGCCTTCCGTCCGTGGGACCCTCCCGAGGGCAAGGGACGGAAACGGGGAGGCGAAGCTGCGGGGGCAGCGGGCGAAGCGACGATTTTCCGCTTCGCCTCCTCCGAATCGCTACACTCAGCGGAAAACCCGGGATCTTCTCCGACGCAGCAGTTTTTTCGGACCGTTTGGCGCCAAACGCACCTGAAGATGAACGGGTCAAGCCGTATCCCGCCGTATCCGCGCCGTCGCAGGGCACAAGACAACAAAAACGTAAAAGCTGACGAGACAGAGGGGAAAAGCAGCAGTAAAATCACGAGTTCAAGCAAAGGTGCAAAGGCTATGGCAGGGGCAGGGAGTGTGCTTGATATCTGCATAGAGTAGGTGATTTGTGAATTGATCAATGGTTTGGGGCTAATCCAACTGCTATACTAGTAGCCGTGTCCCCTCCTCTTCGACTCTTCTTCGTTCCTCCTTGCATTCCCTGTCCATGGAAGCAGCATTCGCTGCCCATGGAAGCAGAGCATGAAAAATCAAAGGCTTGCCAGGCCGATCGCAGCTAATCCATGGTTTGCCAGAACCGACACAAACAGACAAAACTGCAGAGAGAGAGGGGTGCGGACTGCGGATACATGCTCCACTGGCCCACTGCACTTTGCGTTGTCCTCCCCCTTCTTCTCTGCACTTTGGTGGCGGGCAGAGCAGCTAGTTATTAGTGCGGTGTTGGGGTTTTGGGCGAAGCCAAAAAAGGTTGGAGAAGCGTTGCAACGGAGATGGCGTGCGATCCGGGGGGGACGCAAGAACCGCACCGTCTCCTGCTACTCGTCGACGCCACGGTCCAGGCGCCGCGTCGGCGCCGCCTTCCTGCCGCCTCCCACGGCGACGGCACGGTGGTCATGCTCCAACGACAGGCCCCGACCGGCGACGAACAACAAGTCGGCATTTTGTCTCCGGCAACTGCCGAGGTACGCCTTCATCTCCTTGTTCCGCTGACCTTTCTTGGTCTTGGAACGCCGTCTTCACCTTGGTGTTGCGATTTCGTCCATCATTTCTGGTGGATTGGATCACAGCCTTGTCCTCGACTCCTCGGCTGGCATGCTATACATCTCACTCGTGTCAACAATCTACTTGTTTGAGCAATTTTTTTTCTTTATGAAAGAGCTTTTTTTGGGTTCTTGTTCCATCACCCTTTCCTCAACAACAGATGTTCAACATTTCAGGGTTGTTCATGCGGCGGGAGGAGCTTCAGCAAGGAGGCCTTGGGCCGCTACTGTACAAGTAACGGATTGCTGCTGCTGGACCAGGACCAGGAGGAAATGCTGCTTCACCTTACCGGCCCAGTAGAGCATATCCAGATCCAGGGACGCCACCGAATCACAGCATCTCTTCTTCAGACATACATGGCCGCTGGTTTCAATTTTGGTGTGCTGGACATTGCTCCAGTGAACCCAAGGTGCCTGCCAAATCCCCTACATTGCCAATGATGCTCGATCAGGTTGAAATTACCCATGTTTCCTGCATTGACTCAAACCTCCTTATTGGTCCTTTTATATTCTCAGGATTCCAGTTAAATGGCCACTGGGCACCTCAGTTGATGATCTTCTGTCTTCTCTGCAAGTAAGGGCTCATCTCACTCGTGTCGACGGTCTACTTGTTTGAGCAATTTTTTTCTTTATGATATGAAAGAGCTTTTTTTTTGGTTCTTGTTCCATCATCCTTTCCTCAACAACAGATGTTCAACATTTCAGGGTTGTTCATGCGGCGGGAGCTTCAGCAAGGAGGCCTTGGGCCGCCTCTGTACCTGTAACGGCTTGCTGCTGCTGGACCTGGACCAGGAGGATATGCTGCTTCACCTTACCGGCCCAGGGGAGCATATACAGATCCAGGGACGCTACGGAATCACATCATCTCTTCTTCAGACATACATGGCTGCTGGTTTCAATTTTTGTGTGCTTGACATTACTCCAGTGAACACGAGGTTTGTGTCAAAGGCCCTACATTGCCAATGACTTCCTCCGGTTGAAATCATGCATGTTTCCTGCATTGACTAAAACCTCCTTGGTCCCTTTTCTCAGGGTTCCAATTAAATGGCCACTGGACACCTCAGTTGATATTATGTCTTCTTTTCTGCAAGTAAGGCCTCACCTCTATGCTGCTCATGAACTCATCCATTATCTCGTAGCTCATTTCCAGTATTAATTGAAGCATCTTACGATGCAAAATTACCATCTGCTGCGTGTAAGACCCCAAGTCTTACCCTTGTCGTCATACTTATGACGAATTACTTAAAAGTACCATGTACCTTAACTGTTCCACATTTGTAGTTTCATGTCTTCCATACTTTTCAGAAAAAGAATAATCATGGATGTTCTCAAATTTGGTTCAGGAAATGATAATGTAATCTCCAATTGGTTATCTGCCAAGCATAATCTACTGGAACTCTTGTACTGACTCATCGTTCTTTGTTAGGTTGGAGACATGAATACTACAGAGATGCTTCTGAGGGGGGATGCTGATGTCAATGAAGATATGGGGAGGATAGGGCTTTTCTGGTTCTTCACCGGTACCTCAAGCACACAGGAACCAAGGTGCTCTTCTCTGAAATTCTGGTCTATTTACTGCACAATTATACATCTTCTTGCTTGCTTGGGCCACTCGTATTCCTTATTAGCTGTCTCCTGTAATTCTGCAGGACTGTGTGGCTCCTTCTGAAGAATGATCCCAGAATTTTCGAGGGAAACACACATGGGCACATGACCGCATTCCAGAACCTGTTTTTCGATAAAAACTCTGCAAGCATGATACCATGTAAGAAGATATTTGGCAGTGATAAGGACACTTTATTGTCTGTTTAAACTGTGTGCAAGTGTACTACACTTCCCCATTCTTTTCATTTGGCTCTTTGATTTATTAAAGAATATAATAGTATTAGCAACTCTGAAGGTAATAATAGTGGATATACAGCGAGCTATATTTCTGAACATAGTACTTTTGTATCAGGGGACCAATTGATGAACAAGGAAGGTGGCGACTGGTTTCTGGATGATAAATTGGATGGTTTTAACATATGGTATGTCCGGTATATATGTATATCCATAATTACATGAACTGTATGAGACATGCTTTCATGTGTAGTTAAAACTAACATATTGCTTTAAATGTTATTGAAGCTATACTGGACCTGATGCATTAGCAGGCCTTATGTCTAGCATTATTTCTGCACAAGTGGCTAGGATGAAGAGCCGGTGTGATCTAAAACAAGGTTCTAAGTTTGAGATTGCGCTTGAGATTGCTCCAGTGAACACAAGGTGCGTGTCAATGCCCTATATTGCCAATGATGCTTGATCCAGTTGAAAATCATGCATGTTTCCTGCAGTGACCGAAACCTCCTTGGTCCTTTTATTTTCTCAGGGTTCCAGTTAAATGGCCACTGGGAACCTCAGTTGATGATCTTCTGTCTTATCTGCAAGTAGGGGTTCATCAGTATACTCATCTGTTATATCATGGATCATCTATATTATTGAATGCATCTTCCAACACAAAATTGCCACCATCTGCGTGCAGGATCCCATGGCATTTGACACCAGAGGTATTTGGGAGGTTGACTGTAGAGATGCCACAGAGGAATGTGTTGTGCTGCTACTTCTGGTTGCTGACGACAAGACATCACCACCAGCAAGTGTTGTGGTGGAGGGTGCTGGCACAATCAGATCAATTTGCAATTCTGGTGTGGATGGAGCTTTATCAACACAAGATGCTTCGTCACGTGACTCCAATGAAAGGAGTGATGCCATTCTCTATTGGATTCAACTAGGGAACAAATTTGGAGTGGACCATAAACATGACTGGAGAAGCTTGCCACCACTACTTAAAGATGTTAGGGTATGCTCTTTGTTGACTATTGTTATGGTTGTCAACTATTGGCGGAAGCAGGCTTACCCTTCTTGTCATACTCATGTTGAGTTACTTAAAACGGTCATGTATCTTAGCTATTCAACGTTTGTAGTTTTACGTCTTCCATACCTACCCTTAAAAAAAAGCCTTCCACACCTTTTTAGGAAGTAACCACGGATCTTCTCAAATTTAGTTCTGCTAAGCATATCAAGACGTGAATCTATAGGAATAATTGTACTGACTCATCTTATCTTTGTTAGGCTCAAGACATAAATACCACAGAGATGCTTGGGGATGCTGATGTCAATGGAGCTAACGTCATAGGGAACATAGCGCTTTACTGGTTCCACATCGGTACCTCAAGCACACAGGAGCCAAGGTGCTCTGGCCTGAGATTCTTCTGTCTTCTCTACTTACTGCACAGTTATATTTACCCCTTCTGGCTTGTACAACTTGTCTTCCTTAGCCGTCTTCTGCAATTCTGCAGGACTGTGTGGCTCCTGCTGAAGAAGGATGCCATTATTTTTCGGGGAAACAAACATGGACCAATGCCCATGGTAGCACTCCAGCACATGTGCTTGAATGTTAACATGATACCATGTAAGACTTCTTGCTGTAATAAGGACACTTGATTGTCTCTCCATTTGTTTACTGTCTACAGAACTTTACCATCTTTTCTTTCAGCTCTTTTATTTGTTCAAATATAATAGTATTTGTGACTCCGAAGGAGTTCAATTTCCAATGGAAGGAAATTAATTTTGATGTACAGCAAGATGCTTTTCTTAGCAAACTATATTTTGGTTCTAGGGTACAGTAGCTCACTTCTGAAGAATCAACTGATCAACAAGGAAGACGGTGGATGGCTTCTGGATTACGAATTGGTTTATTTTAACAGATGGTATGTCTGGTACATATGTATAATTGCATATGCATGATTGCATGAAGTGTAGAAGACTTGTTGTGCAGTTAAAACTAATATTTGAATATTTTTGCAGCTATACTGGTCCTGATGCATGGTATTCTGCAAGGAAAGCACTAGTCATTGGGTTAAAGAGGGGAAACCAAATGCAGCCCCAATGCATCAGATTTGTTCAATCTAAAAGAGAGAAGAGCGTGGTCAATGCAAAGGACCACAAGCTTGGGAAGATAATGGATGCAGATGATACTGTTCGTAGAGAATCTTTGCTTGCAGAACTCCGGAGAGCTAATTCTCATAGTCTGCAGTTCCTCCCAGGCATCTGCAGGATGTGTGCAGTTCCTGGAAGTAATGGCCCTGCAACAAACGTGGTCCATCTGCCAATGCTCTTGCAACAAAAGAGTGAATCTGCAAAATCAGAGTCAGATTATCCGTACCCAGTATCTTCTCTTACTGCCAACATCACTGGGGACTCTCATGTTGAAAGCCGGCAGCTTGATTTACACAGTGAGAGCAATAATGTTGAGATCCAGCAGGGCAATGAGTGCACATTGACCAATGTTGACAGCCTCCAGGGTGGTGATTCCGCTAAAAAGGATAGCTTCGTGATACCTATTTTTGTGAGGCATGTTTCGGGGGGTTGACCTTAACAGTTAGTCCAGATCAATCTTTACAACATCTGATGCACCTATACACACAAAAGACGAAGATGAAACTTGAGGATCAGTACTTTGTCTACAGGAGGAAAGAACTCGAACCAGATCATAGTCTTTTGTTTTATGGGATAGAACGGGACACTACAATTCATGTTTGCACCAGGCTGCTTGGAGGAATGTGAGTTCGAATACTCAAGTGTATTTTTGTTTTCTTTCCTCGAACTCCATTATAACATGTTTTGTTGGTTGATTGCTTTATTGTATGTATTTCAGAGTCACCATGGAGGAATATCTTAGTAGTAACAAAGAGAAGTTTTTAATAGAGGTTACTTTGCCGGATGGAAGGGTTTCATTGAAAATGACCAAGGAAGGCTGCTTGTTTCTGTCAACTTGGTTGAAGTGTTTCACAGCAGCATTCGCTGATTCCAAGAGCTGGCATGGGAATTTTACTCTGAGATACTTTAAAGTTGTCAATGGACATGTTCGGGTTATTACTAGCCCTAATGGCAAGCTTACCAGTAGCTCAATGAATGCTGATTGTGTTAAGCTAGTTCAGTATATAAGAGCAATTTTCTACAAGAATAAGAATTTGGTTTCAAAATTTCCACCCTATTTGGAAAATTTAACTACTTTTCTAGGATCAATGAAACATCCAACCTTGTATCCAGAAGATAGACTTTTCATTGAGACACACATGTGTTGTGTGGAATCTACTGCCAGGGGTGTTTTTTTAGTTATTTTGAGAAGAAAGTGTAAGAGTTTGGAAAGGACTGAGCAGCTTATTATGGAACAGACAATGCAAATGCAAGAAGATAAGAAAAGTTTTGCCAATTTTCGGCACCTGTCCAATACTGCGGTGTTCCAAGATATAATAGCATATGCTAGAAGAACTAAAAAACCGTATGTGGAATCAAGGGCCAGCACCATGAGACTGGCGCGAGATGAGTACATGCATGCCCCAGCCCATCGATATGTAAGTGTAACTCAATCTCATTTTAGTTTTCAAGTCCACATACTGATGCTTTTGTTGTTCTTTTTCTACATACTATAGCCTGTTGTTTGACTACAAGTATATATACATACATTTAACTAGACTAGATGCATTGCTACATAGTAGCCCCCTTATCAAAAAATACTTCAGCAAGCCTCCAACACCCTGTTCTACTGGCTACTATACTATGTAGCTTACACACCACCCCTGGAAAGTGGACCGTCTTCGCCTATCCTAATACGCGCACATAATTAAACTATGTTGTTTTCAGGCAATGTGCTGTATCCGTTAGATCTTGATCCAACCGTCCACACCCCTTCTCGTTCTGTTCATCATCTCCTACCTTTGTCCCATTTCTCTCTCTCGCAGCAGCTGTTCTTATCAACTGTGCATATGCTGCCTCACTCCCCTTCCCTGCCCCTGTTCTCAGTTCTCACACCACCTGATCTGCCACCTTGCACCTTCGTCGCCCATGCCCTTTCTCCGCCTACCTGGCGACCTGTGCACGCTCGCGGCCCCATCCCACTCACCCACCTCCTCTGCTGGTTCAGGCTTCCTCTGGTAGCGATGAAACCTTAATGCCAACAACATGAATCTGGTGACCAGGAATTTGACGTTGCCAAGATTTCAGGTGTCTGAAATTAGGAAGTGTGTTAAACAAAATCTGCATTACCAGCAAAAAATCATACCATTACTAATATAGACATGTAGTTTTATGTGTTAGCAAATCTCCTTTTCCATTGCCCCTGTGATCCACTTCATTGCCTTAATCTGGTTTGTTTATTTAGGACAAGACTGCTAAACCCTGGAGGGAAAAATTCAAGAATGATGATGGTATTGAGCTGATGATACCTGCATACAACCCAGATCTGATTCCTGACATCATTTTAAAATTGATCAGGCGTAAATTTGACATCAAGTCAGAGTATGCTTTCAAACCTTTAGCTTACTGTAGCACATTGCTTAAAAATAAAATTCTAACCTTTTGTAACTTGTAGGCTACTTGCAGTTCAGGTACATTGTACCTGCTCCATATGCCATCCTTCACATTCAGGTATTCATCTTAACTTTTCCAATTTTGTGTTGAAAAATGTGTCTAGATATCCTTTGGTACAATGCAAACCATTCCTAATATCAGGCTTAGATAAAGGTAGTTTAAAATCATATATTGTTTAGAATGTGGAGCATGCTAGAGAAACGAAGTTATACTGTACAAAATACCATGGAAACACTAGAAATGTGAAAACCTTGCAAATTTTACAAGAGGCTCAAGTGTCATGTCAGCACATAACTTTTGGAGTGACAACTTGATAACATATTCCCACTTGATCAACACTCTACATACCTGTCCAGGAATTGACCATGTATATGCATTGTCGATTCTTCCTTGCATTGACCTCATAGTCCTTGCAAATTTATTTTGAGCAGTTTCATTGTATCTTCAAGTGGCTGGCTGCATTTATAACGCTATACAGCTAAAGTGGGCGCGCCCTTTGACAGCCACTTCGATGAAATTTTATTAGTCCATGTTCACTTCTCCAAATTAAGGGCAGCAGTTTCACCTAGTCATGTATTTAGTTTTCCCAGTTATTGCAACTACAGCTGATTGGTTCACGAGTAGCAAATTTTTAATCCTGGCAGACCAAGAAAATGAAACACGTTGTAGTAAATGTCACAGTTACAGATCACTCCTAACTTTGCCAATTCCCCATGCTTGTTGTTGTTTGCCAAGTGTTCCTGCTTTTTTTCGTCATATCACTTTGGAAATTGACTTTGCTCTCACCTTCTATCTTTTATTTTCTTAGAGGCCTTATTAGTTGTTTATTGAATTATGTTTCTCATGTTTGTATGTTGTGTTTGTACCGATCATGCATCCAGCAGCAAGTCTCCTTACATTACCATGTTTCTCTTATACAATAATATCATCGTGTATGCCACATACAAGAGTATGCATGTATCCTCATTGGCCTCAGCTGAACTACATGTTTGAGTCACATTTAATGAAATCTATCTAATAGTTGTTGAATCATGTTCTATTTCATCTGGAGTGGGTGGGGATGTAGTCTTGTTTTTCTGCTGTGCCTATTTCAGTACCCCTATTTGCTAATTTGCTTATGTATATCTGTTGGGTTTGCACTTGATAACGTACTACATATATAGGCTCAATGGGTGGAGGAGAGTCTTCAACAGCGGGGAAGGGGAAACAGCCTGCTGACTCAACAGCAAGTACTGGGTCTTCAACAGCGGGGAAGGGGAAAATGCCTGCTGGCGCAACAGCAAGTACAGGGTTTTCACAGCCTGCATCACCCCTCCAAGCAGCTCCAAATCCATGGTTTTCAAAGCCTAGCACGATTTTGTTTAAAGACGCAGCCAAATCTTCTCCTACACCGCAGTCATCATTATCATCACCACGATTCGGCTCGGCATCATCTCAGGACGCCAAAGGTAAAGGGAAGCAGCACAGGAGATAGCTGCCAGTGCTACGTAATTAAGGACATACTTGGATGAGTGAGCAAGCTGCGGGTTGGGCTGGAGTTCCCACCGCCACCACTATCTCGTTTTCGATTTCTCCGAGGTTGACATTGACTGCTCATTGGTACCTCGATCTTGGACTTATTTGACACCCACGATGGCTTTTTAGGCATTTGACAAACTCATTAGACTACTTGGACTTATTAGATAGCCCCGACGGCTTTGTAGGCATTTGATAACTTGGTATTGTTTGATGGCCACAGTGGCTTGTTAAGCATTTGACGAACTCACAGACTATGCATTTGATAGTCCTTGGTTAATGTTGCAGTGCCAACCTTCCATTTGTGGTTCTTACTGCACAACGAAACCTTGGGCCTTGAGGATGCAATGTAGCCATGGGAGAGTCTAACGGGGTGTTTGGTAGAGCTCCGGCTCCGGAAAAATAGCTCCGGAGCTGCAGATCCGGCAGCTCCACCATGGAGCAGCTCTATCAAACACGCCCTAAATGTCATACGAGTCTACATGGTTTCGAAATCATTCCCCCCTACTTGCGTTCGACTTGCGATTTGTATTTCGTCCCCTTTTACATTACTTATTTGGTCCCCTTCCACAGTTTTACTGTCCGCTTGCGCAAATCTTGAAAGCACCAAGGACCTTAGATTGTTTAGTGGGGCATAGTATCATGTTTACGCTAACTCATAAGCATACAGAGGAAATGTTGCCAAGATATGCACACTTGTATGCCTTTGATCGGTCCACTTCCACTCACCCAAAACTTTGTACAGGGGACCTTGTTCTTTTGAGTACGGACTTAAGACCATCGTAAATATTACTCCATTGATCAGTTAGAAAAGAAATACAACCTTAATATTACTAAGGATATTTATGATGGTCCATTGGAGTACCTTAGGGCAGTCCCAATGGTCCACGTAGATGGTTTCTATCCCTAATAAATGAGATGACACATCAGCATTTAGGTGACATGGCAGCACAATTAATGAAGAAAGAGGAGAAAATCTTAAGACTTCGTTTCTTCCGGGCAACTCGGCGTCCTCACGCGAATCGAGGCGCCAAGACTTCGTGAAAACGCCGTTGGGAAGACTCGGGTAGAGTCCTCGCGGGTCCGTTATTTCCCATCGCCTCCCGCGCGCGCGCGCGCCGCCGCTCCCCCCCGGCACCACCGCCGCTTTCCCCCTCGCGCCCGCGCGTTTTCTTCGGCCGGCCTCGCGTGGGCCGCTTCTTTCCTCCCTCTCGTGCCGCCCCTTTTCTTCTGCAGCCCCGTAGGCACCGCACGCCGACGCTTGCTACCGGACCTCCGATGGTGTGCTCGCTTTCGTTAGTTTAATTCCGCTGTTTCAAAACTCTGAACTACGTCGTGATGACCTAAACTTCGGTTTGTAATAATTAAACCCCTCGGGGTAAAATTTCTACTGTTATTTACGTTGTATCTCTAGACTCGCCTTCGAGTGAGTTTTAATTCATATATGTCGATCCTTGTTGCTATTTAAGTGATTTATCGGGCGTTAACCCGGCGACTAACGACAGGATGATACTTTATTATTGCTTAATGACCAAAGTGGATTGGTTTAGGCGATAGTACGGTATTTTTCTGGACATGTTGTCACGAAATAATGTTACCCGATAAAATTACCGGAGTAAGCGTCGAAGAAAAGAAAGGTGCCGGTGTCTTGCGTCTCTTCTAGCTCGACCCTTCATCGTGTCCTCTCTCCTATTCTCTCTCGCACCTTTTCCGCTCTTTGTCTCTTCGGGCTTCGCCTCTTCACGCTCTTCGGTCCTCCTTCGGGCTCCGGCGACCATGGCGCATGTGTGGTGGGCCGATCGGCCGGTGGCGCGAGCGCGCACCGCAACAAGCCGGCGGGTGCGGTGGGGCGCCTCGCGGGCGGTGACGGTGCTAGGTTAGGCGGCGGCGGGGGGGAGCTTGGGGAGTCGGGGTTGGCGGTGGTTCGGGGCGAGGGAGAGATGCACGTAGGCCAAGGACGTGAGGACCGGAGAGTGGGAGAGATGGCGTTGGCCTGGCCGGGCCGAGCGAACTTGGGCCGAGGACTAGGCCAATTCGGATAAAACATAGTTGGGTTTAGGAAAATTGAAGATACTATGAAGGGGTTTTTTGGTCACGCCCTAAGCTTGTATCCGCCCCTCGCATACAAACAACAAGGTTGTGGAAGTATGTCTTGGAAAATTTCACACCAAGGACATCCACCGAATGCATTTCATACAAAATTACGGAGTGGGTACTCCATTAAGCAAGAAATGAGGTACTCCAATTCATGCCGAGCGTCGCGTTGTCCGATATGCAACGAGGCTGGTTCAATTAACATGTCTATCAAATAGCTGAACCGAACGGATCCTCATGTATTTATTTTTTGAAATAAACTTCCTCATATGTCTAATGGAACAGCTAAATTGAACCCAATTTCGATTTCGGGCTCGGAATCAACAATGGTGATTCCGACTCCAAATCTCCAATTCCTCTAGGATCTATTTGGATGTTTATATTGGAGGACTTGGTATTGAATTGGATTAAATACCAAAGCGTAGCTGCATTGGAAATGGGTTATAATGTCAATTATGTTGTTTGGATGCAAATGAAATTGCTAGTTGGAATCAAATGAGATGGTAAATAACAATTCATGTTTGGATGTGTAAGTGATGAAATTGGTATTCACATCATCTTCTCCATGTCTCCGTATCCACTCGGCATGGCGAGAGATCTCGCGTGCCGCCATAGGAGGGAGGGTTGTCGTCTCCACGGGAGAGAGAGCGCGGGGAGGAGGAGCTGCGAGATCGGGCCGTCACCGCCTCGGGCGGGAGCCGAAGCCGGCCCGGGGATCTCGCGCCCCGGCTCCACCGCCCGGGACCCCTACTCCGCACCACCGTGCCCCGACTCTAGCACCACATAGCCCTCGCTCCTCCGCCGCCGTGGGGCTCGCGAATTTTGGCGACCGTCGGCGCCGGCCCGATGGAGAAGAAGGGGGTGCGAGTGGGCGAGGCGGTGCCCGCCATCGTGATTCCACCCCAACCTCGCATCGGGCGGCCGAGGAAGGAGGTCCGTGCGACGCGCCGGCGGTGAGAGATGGAGGGACGGCGCGAAGGGAAGAGGCCGAGCCGCGCGTCTAGTGCGAAGGGAAGGAGGCAAGAGAGACGAAGAGTTGCCCGGCGAATGCGGCTCGATACCGAGGGTGGAGCCTCGAATTGAGTTAACCGTGTGCAAAGGAAGAGAATGCGGCTCGGTATTAGTCCACAATGTTGTTTCCCAATTCCATAGATGTCCAAACCGGCATTCATAGCAGCAAATTGTAATGCCGGATTCCACTTCTCAATACCAACTTTCAAATGCAGTGCTAGAGATGCTTGTCCCGCTCACCGGTGGTCCACCGCTGGCCGCATGGACGTGGTGGGCCCAACTTCGGCGAGAGAAGATGAAGGGTGCGTTTGACACAAACCGTGGATCGTGCTCGTGTCGGTGGAGTGGATTCTCGACGAAGTTAAAACCGTTATGAGAAAATGTTTGACAAAATAGCTTCCCTTTCGTTTTTTCTATTTCATTTCTTCTTTTTATATTTTTCCTTTTCTCTTACTATTAATTTCCTTTTCTGTCGTTTTCTTTTCTATTTTCTAACTTCCTTCCTTTCCCCCTTCCATTCTCTCTCACACCTTCCTTATGACCTTATCCACTCAATCTGTCATTCACCCGCCGCACGCCACCTCCGGCATGGCCGCGGCCACGTCGGCCTCCCGCGCGCCACCTCCAGCGAGGCCACCGGCCGTCAGCTCCGCTGACTCTCCGGTCGCGCCTTGCCCCTGCCGCGGCGCACCTCCGTCCAGCTCCCCGCGCCGCCCACCCCGGAAGCCACCCCACGGTCGCGCCGGTTCGATCCTGTCGGCGACCTCCAGCCGCGCCGTCCTCTGCGCCGGGAGGAGCTGCAGGAGCAAATCCTGCGACCGTCGTCGTCTCCAGCACCACCTCCTCCGCGGTGCCGCCCTGCGACCGCCGCCGGTCGGCTCATCCCCACGCCCCTGAAGCCACCGCTGGCCACCTCTCCTCTGCCCCGCCGCGGTCCTCTGCACTGGCTGGCCACCTCCAGCCGCTCGCCTTCCGTCCGTGGGACCCTCCCGAGGGCAAGGGACGGAAACGGGGGAGGCGAAGCTGCGGGGGCAGCGGGCGAAGCGACGATTTTCCGCTTCGCCTCCTCCGAATCGCTACACTCAGCGGAAAACCCGGGATCTTCTCCGACGCAGCAGTTTTTTCGGACCGTTTGGCGCCAAACGCACCTGAAGATGAACGGGTCAAGCCGTATCCCGCCGTATCCGCGCCGTCGCAGGGCACAAGACAACAAAAACGTAAAAGCTGACGAGACAGAGGGGAAAAGCAGCAGTAAAATCACGAGTTCAAGCAAAGGTGCAAAGGCTATGGCAGGGGCAGGGAGTGTGCTTGATATCTGCATAGAGTAGGTGATTTGTGAATTGATCAATGGTTTGGGGCTAATCCAACTGCTATACTAGTAGCCGTGTCCCCTCCTCTTCGACTCTTCTTCGTTCCTCCTTGCATTCCCTGTCCATGGAAGCAGCATTCGCTGCCCATGGAAGCAGAGCATGAAAAATCAAAGGCTTGCCAGGCCGATCGCAGCTAATCCATGGTTTGCCAGAACCGACACAAACAGACAAAACTGCAGAGAGAGAGGGGTGCGGACTGCGGATACATGCTCCACTGGCCCACTGCACTTTGCGTTGTCCTCCCCCTTCTTCTCTGCACTTTGGTGGCGGGCAGAGCAGCTAGTTATTAGTGCGGTGTTGGGGTTTTGGGCGAAGCCAAAAAAGGTTGGAGAAGCGTTGCAACGGAGATGGCGTGCGATCCGGGGGGGACGCAAGAACCGCACCGTCTCCTGCTACTCGTCGACGCCACGGTCCAGGCGCCGCGTCGGCGCCGCCTTCCTGCCGCCTCCCACGGCGACGGCACGGTGGTCATGCTCCAACGACAGGCCCCGACCGGCGACGAACAACAAGTCGGCATTTTGTCTCCGGCAACTGCCGAGGTACGCCTTCATCTCCTTGTTCCGCTGACCTTTCTTGGTCTTGGAACGCCGTCTTCACCTTGGTGTTGCGATTTCGTCCATCATTTCTGGTGGATTGGATCACAGCCTTGTCCTCGACTCCTCGGCTGGCATGCTATACATCTCACTCGTGTCAACAATCTACTTGTTTGAGCAATTTTTTTTTCTTTATGAAAGAGCTTTTTTTGGGTTCTTGTTCCATCACCCTTTCCTCAACAACAGATGTTCAACATTTCAGGGTTGTTCATGCGGCGGGAGGAGCTTCAGCAAGGAGGCCTTGGGCCGCTACTGTACAAGTAACGGATTGCTGCTGCTGGACCAGGACCAGGAGGAAATGCTGCTTCACCTTACCGGCCCAGTAGAGCATATCCAGATCCAGGGACGCCACCGAATCACAGCATCTCTTCTTCAGACATACATGGCCGCTGGTTTCAATTTTGGTGTGCTGGACATTGCTCCAGTGAACCCAAGGTGCCTGCCAAATCCCCTACATTGCCAATGATGCTCGATCAGGTTGAAATTACCCATGTTTCCTGCATTGACTCAAACCTCCTTATTGGTCCTTTTATATTCTCAGGATTCCAGTTAAATGGCCACTGGGCACCTCAGTTGATGATCTTCTGTCTTCTCTGCAAGTAAGGGCTCATCTCACTCGTGTCGACGGTCTACTTGTTTGAGCAATTTTTTTCTTTATGATATGAAAGAGCTTTTTTTTTGGTTCTTGTTCCATCATCCTTTCCTCAACAACAGATGTTCAACATTTCAGGGTTGTTCATGCGGCGGGAGCTTCAGCAAGGAGGCCTTGGGCCGCCTCTGTACCTGTAACGGCTTGCTGCTGCTGGACCTGGACCAGGAGGATATGCTGCTTCACCTTACCGGCCCAGGGGAGCATATACAGATCCAGGGACGCTACGGAATCACATCATCTCTTCTTCAGACATACATGGCTGCTGGTTTCAATTTTTGTGTGCTTGACATTACTCCAGTGAACACGAGGTTTGTGTCAAAGGCCCTACATTGCCAATGACTTCCTCCGGTTGAAATCATGCATGTTTCCTGCATTGACTAAAACCTCCTTGGTCCCTTTTCTCAGGGTTCCAATTAAATGGCCACTGGACACCTCAGTTGATATTATGTCTTCTTTTCTGCAAGTAAGGCCTCACCTCTATGCTGCTCATGAACTCATCCATTATCTCGTAGCTCATTTCCAGTATTAATTGAAGCATCTTACGATGCAAAATTACCATCTGCTGCGTGTAAGACCCCAAGTCTTACCCTTGTCGTCATACTTATGACGAATTACTTAAAAGTACCATGTACCTTAACTGTTCCACATTTGTAGTTTCATGTCTTCCATACTTTTCAGAAAAAGAATAATCATGGATGTTCTCAAATTTGGTTCAGGAAATGATAATGTAATCTCCAATTGGTTATCTGCCAAGCATAATCTACTGGAACTCTTGTACTGACTCATCGTTCTTTGTTAGGTTGGAGACATGAATACTACAGAGATGCTTCTGAGGGGGGATGCTGATGTCAATGAAGATATGGGGAGGATAGGGCTTTTCTGGTTCTTCACCGGTACCTCAAGCACACAGGAACCAAGGTGCTCTTCTCTGAAATTCTGGTCTATTTACTGCACAATTATACATCTTCTTGCTTGCTTGGGCCACTCGTATTCCTTATTAGCTGTCTCCTGTAATTCTGCAGGACTGTGTGGCTCCTTCTGAAGAATGATCCCAGAATTTTCGAGGGAAACACACATGGGCACATGACCGCATTCCAGAACCTGTTTTTCGATAAAAACTCTGCAAGCATGATACCATGTAAGAAGATATTTGGCAGTGATAAGGACACTTTATTGTCTGTTTAAACTGTGTGCAAGTGTACTACACTTCCCCATTCTTTTCATTTGGCTCTTTGATTTATTAAAGAATATAATAGTATTAGCAACTCTGAAGGTAATAATAGTGGATATACAGCGAGCTATATTTCTGAACATAGTACTTTTGTATCAGGGGACCAATTGATGAACAAGGAAGGTGGCGACTGGTTTCTGGATGATAAATTGGATGGTTTTAACATATGGTATGTCCGGTATATATGTATATCCATGATTACATGAACTGTATGAGACATGCTTTCATGTGTAGTTAAAACTAACATATTGCTTTAAATGTTATTGAAGCTATACTGGACCTGATGCATTAGCAGGCCTTATGTCTAGCATTATTTCTGCACAAGTGGCTAGGATGAAGAGCCGGTGTGATCTAAAACAAGGTTCTAAGTTTGAGATTGCGCTTGAGATTGCTCCAGTGAACACAAGGTGCGTGTCAATGCCCTATATTGCCAATGATGCTTGATCCAGTTGAAAATCATGCATGTTTCCTGCAGTGACCGAAACCTCCTTGGTCCTTTTATTTTCTCAGGGTTCCAGTTAAATGGCCACTGGGAACCTCAGTTGATGATCTTCTGTCTTATCTGCAAGTAGGGGTTCATCAGTATACTCATCTGTTATATCATGGATCATCTATATTATTGAATGCATCTTCCAACACAAAATTGCCACCATCTGCGTGCAGGATCCCATGGCATTTGACACCAGAGGTATTTGGGAGGTTGACTGTAGAGATGCCACAGAGGAATGTGTTGTGCTGCTACTTCTGGTTGCTGACGACAAGACATCACCACCAGCAAGTGTTGTGGTGGAGGGTGCTGGCACAATCAGATCAATTTGCAATTCTGGTGTGGATGGAGCTTTATCAACACAAGATGCTTCGTCACGTGACTCCAATGAAAGGAGTGATGCCATTCTCTATTGGATTCAACTAGGGAACAAATTTGGAGTGGACCATAAACATGACTGGAGAAGCTTGCCACCACTACTTAAAGATGTTAGGGTATGCTCTTTGTTGACTATTGTTATGGTTGTCAACTATTGGCGGAAGCAGGCTTACCCTTCTTGTCATACTCATGTTGAGTTACTTAAAACGGTCATGTATCTTAGCTATTCAACGTTTGTAGTTTTACGTCTTCCATACCTACCCTTAAAAAAAAAGCCTTCCACACCTTTTTAGGAAGTAACCACGGATCTTCTCAAATTTAGTTCTGCTAAGCATATCAAGACGTGAATCTATAGGAATAATTGTACTGACTCATCTTATCTTTGTTAGGCTCAAGACATAAATACCACAGAGATGCTTGGGGATGCTGATGTCAATGGAGCTAACGTCATAGGGAACATAGCGCTTTACTGGTTCCACATCGGTACCTCAAGCACACAGGAGCCAAGGTGCTCTGGCCTGAGATTCTTCTGTCTTCTCTACTTACTGCACAGTTATATTTACCCCTTCTGGCTTGTACAACTTGTCTTCCTTAGCCGTCTTCTGCAATTCTGCAGGACTGTGTGGCTCCTGCTGAAGAAGGATGCCATTATTTTTCGGGGAAACAAACATGGACCAATGCCCATGGTAGCACTCCAGCACATGTGCTTGAATGTTAACATGATACCATGTAAGACTTCTTGCTGTAATAAGGACACTTGATTGTCTCTCCATTTGTTTACTGTCTACAGAACTTTACCATCTTTTCTTTCAGCTCTTTTATTTGTTCAAATATAATAGTATTTGTGACTCCGAAGGAGTTCAATTTCCAATGGAAGGAAATTAATTTTGATGTACAGCAAGATGCTTTTCTTAGCAAACTATATTTTGGTTCTAGGGTACAGTAGCTCACTTCTGAAGAATCAACTGATCAACAAGGAAGACGGTGGATGGCTTCTGGATTACGAATTGGTTTATTTTAACAGATGGTATGTCTGGTACATATGTATAATTGCATATGCATGATTGCATGAAGTGTAGAAGACTTGTTGTGCAGTTAAAACTAATATTTGAATATTTTTGCAGCTATACTGGTCCTGATGCATGGTATTCTGCAAGGAAAGCACTAGTCATTGGGTTAAAGAGGGGAAACCAAATGCAGCCCCAATGCATCAGATTTGTTCAATCTAAAAGAGAGAAGAGCGTGGTCAATGCAAAGGACCACAAGCTTGGGAAGATAATGGATGCAGATGATACTGTTCGTAGAGAATCTTTGCTTGCAGAACTCCGGAGAGCTAATTCTCATAGTCTGCAGTTCCTCCCAGGCATCTGCAGGATGTGTGTAGTTCCTGGAAGTAATGGCCCTGCAACAAACGTGGTCCATCTGCCAATGCTCTTGCAACAAAAGAGTGAATCTGCAAAATCAGAGTCAGATTATCCGTACCCAGTATCTTCTCTTACTGCCAACATCACTGGGGACTCTCATGTTGAAAGCCGGCAGCTTGATTTACACAGTGAGAGCAATAATGTTGAGATCCAGCAGGGCAATGAGTGCACATTGACCAATGTTGACAGCCTCCAGGGTGGTGATTCCGCTAAAAAGGATAGCTTCGTGATACCTATTTTTGTGAGGCATGTTTCTGGGGGGTTGACCTTAACAGTTAGTCCAGATCAATCTTTACAACATCTGATGCACCTATACACACAAAAGACGAAGATGAAACTTGAGGATCAGTACTTTGTCTACAGGAGGAAAGAACTCGAACCAGATCATAGTCTTTTGTTTTATGGGATAGAACGGGACACTACAATTCATGTTTGCACCAGGCTGCTTGGAGGAATGTGAGTTCGAATACTCAAGTGTATTTTTGTTTTCTTTCCTCGAACTCCATTATAACATGTTTTGTTGGTTGATTGCTTTATTGTATGTATTTCAGAGTCACCATGGAGGAATATCTTAGTAGTAACAAAGAGAAGTTTTTAATAGAGGTTACTTTGCCGGATGGAAGGGTTTCATTGAAAATGACCAAGGAAGGCTGCTTGTTTCTGTCAACTTGGTTGAAGTGTTTCACAGCAGCATTCGCTGATTCCAAGAGCTGGCATGGGAATTTTACTCTGAGATACTTTAAAGTTGTCAATGGACATGTTCGGGTTATTACTAGCCCTAATGGCAAGCTTACCAGTAGCTCAATGAATGCTGATTGTGTTAAGCTAGTTCAGTATATAAGAGCAATTTTCTACAAGAATAAGAATTTGGTTTCAAAATTTCCACCCTATTTGGAAAATTTAACTACTTTTCTAGGATCAATGAAACATCCAACCTTGTATCCAGAAGATAGACTTTTCATTGAGACACACATGTGTTGTGTGGAATCTACTGCCAGGGGTGTTTTTTTAGTTATTTTGAGAAGAAAGTGTAAGAGTTTGGAAAGGACTGAGCAGCTTATTATGGAACAGACAATGCAAATGCAAGAAGATAAGAAAAGTTTTGCCAATTTTCGGCACCTGTCCAATACTGCGGTGTTCCAAGATATAATAGCATATGCTAGAAGAACTAAAAAACCGTATGTGGAATCAAGGGCCAGCACCATGAGACTGGCGCGAGATGAGTACATGCATGCCCCAGCCCATCGATATGTAAGTGTAACTCAATCTCATTTTAGTTTTCAAGTCCACATACTGATGCTTTTGTTGTTCTTTTTCTACATACTATAGCCTGTTGTTTGACTACAAGTATATATACATACATTTAACTAGACTAGATGCATTGCTACATAGTAGCCCCCTTATCAAAAAATACTTCAGCAAGCCTCCAACACCCTGTTCTACTGGCTACTATACTATGTAGCTTACACACCACCCCTGGAAAGTGGACCGTCTTCGCCTATCCTAATACGCGCACATAATTAAACTATGTTGTTTTCAGGCAATGTGCTGTATCCGTTAGATCTTGATCCAACCGTCCACACCCCTTCTCGTTCTGTTCATCATCTCCTACCTTTGTCCCATTTCTCTCTCTCGCAGCAGCTGTTCTTATCAACTGTGCATATGCTGCCTCACTCCCCTTCCCTGCCCCTGTTCTCAGTTCTCACACCACCTGATCTGCCACCTTGCACCTTCGTCGCCCATGCCCTTTCTCCGCCTACCTGGCGACCTGTGCACGCTCGCGGCCCCATCCCACTCACCCACCTCCTCTGCTGGTTCAGGCTTCCTCTGGTAGCGATGAAACCTTAATGCCAACAACATGAATCTGGTGACCAGGAATTTGACGTTGCCAAGATTTCAGGTGTCTGAAATTAGGAAGTGTGTTAAACAAAATCTGCATTACCAGCAAAAAATCATACCATTACTAATATAGACATGTAGTTTTATGTGTTAGCAAATCTCCTTTTCCATTGCCCCTGTGATCCACTTCATTGCCTTAATCTGGTTTGTTTATTTAGGACAAGACTGCTAAACCCTGGAGGGAAAAATTCAAGAATGATGATGGTATTGAGCTGATGATACCTGCATACAACCCAGATCTGATTCCTGACATCATTTTAAAATTGATCAGGCGTAAATTTGACATCAAGTCAGAGTATGCTTTCAAACCTTTAGCTTACTGTAGCACATTGCTTAAAAATAAAATTCTAACCTTTTGTAACATGTAGGCTACTTGCAGTTCAGGTACATTGTACCTGCTCCATATGCCATCCTTCACATTCAGGTATTCATCTTAACTTTTCCAATTTTGTGTTGAAAAATGTGTCTAGATATCCTTTGGTACAATGCAAACCATTCCTAATATCAGGCTTAGATAAAGGTAGTTTAAAATCATATATTGTTTAGAATGTGGAGCATGCTAGAGAAACGAAGTTATACTGTACAAAATACCATGGAAACACTAGAAATGTGAAAACCTTGCAAATTTTACAAGAGGCTCAAGTGTCATGTCAGCACATAACTTTTGGAGTGACAACTTGATAACATATTCCCACTTGATCAACACTCTACATACCTGTCCAGGAATTGACCATGTATATGCATTGTCGATTCTTCCTTGCATTGACCTCATAGTCCTTGCAAATTTATTTTGAGCAGTTTCATTGTATCTTCAAGTGGCTGGCTGCATTTATAACGCTATACAGCTAAAGTGGGCGCGCCCTTTGACAGCCACTTCGATGAAATTTTATTAGTCCATGTTCACTTCTCCAAATTAAGGGCAGCAGTTTCACCTAGTCATGTATTTAGTTTTCCCAGTTATTGCAACTACAGCTGATTGGTTCACGAGTAGCAAATTTTTAATCCTGGCAGACCAAGAAAATGAAACACGTTGTAGTAAATGTCACAGTTACAGATCACTCCTAACTTTGCCAATTCCCCATGCTTGTTGTTGTTTGCCAAGTGTTCCTGCTTTTTTTCGTCATATCACTTTGGAAATTGACTTTGCTCTCACCTTCTATCTTTTATTTTCTTAGAGGCCTTATTAGTTGTTTATTGAATTATGTTTCTCATGTTTGTATGTTGTGTTTGTACCGATCATGCATCCAGCAGCAAGTCTCCTTACATTACCATGTTTCTCTTATACAATAATATCATCGTGTATGCCACATACAAGAGTATGCATGTATCCTCATTGGCCTCAGCTGAACTACATGTTTGAGTCACATTTAATGAAATCTATCTAATAGTTGTTGAATCATGTTCTATTTCATCTGGAGTGGGTGGGGATGTAGTCTTGTTTTTCTGCTGTGCCTATTTCAGTACCCCTATTTGCTAATTTGCTTATGTATATCTGTTGGGTTTGCACTTGATAACGTACTACATATATAGGCTCAATGGGTGGAGGAGAGTCTTCAACAGCGGGGAAGGGGAAACAGCCTGCTGACTCAACAGCAAGTACTGGGTCTTCAACAGCGGGGAAGGGGAAAATGCCTGCTGGCGCAACAGCAAGTACAGGGTTTTCACAGCCTGCATCACCCCTCCAAGCAGCTCCAAATCCATGGTTTTCAAAGCCTAGCACGATTTTGTTTAAAGACGCAGCCAAATCTTCTCCTACACCGCAGTCATCATTATCATCACCACGATTCGGCTCGGCATCATCTCAGGACGCCAAAGGTAAAGGGAAGCAGCACAGGAGATAGCTGCCAGTGCTACGTAATTAAGGACATACTTGGATGAGTGAGCAAGCTGCGGGTTGGGCTGGAGTTCCCACCGCCACCACTATCTCGTTTTCGATTTCTCCGAGGTTGACATTGACTGCTCATTGGTACCTCGATCTTGGACTTATTTGACACCCACGATGGCTTTTTAGGCATTTGACAAACTCATTAGACTACTTGGACTTATTAGATAGCCCCGACGGCTTTGTAGGCATTTGATAACTTGGTATTGTTTGATGGCCACAGTGGCTTGTTAAGCATTTGACGAACTCACAGACTATGCATTTGATAGTCCTTGGTTAATGTTGCAGTGCCAACCTTCCATTTGTGGTTCTTACCGCACAACGAAACCTTGGGCCTTGAGGATGCAATGTAGCCATGGGAGAGTCTAACGGGGTGTTTGGTAGAGCTCCAGCTCCGGAAAAATAGCTCCGGAGCTGCAGATCCGGCAGCTCCACCATGGAGCAGCTCTATCAAACACGCCCTAAATGTCATACGGGTCTACATGGTTTCGAAATCGTTCCCCCCTACTTGCGTTCGACTTGCGATTTGTATTTCGTCCCCTTTTACATTACTTATTTGGTCCCCTTCCACAGTTTTACTGTCGTCCGCTTGCGCAAATCTTGAAAGCACCAAGGACCTTAGATTGTTTAGTGGGGCATAGTATCATGTTTACGCTAACTCATAAGCATACAGAGGAAATGTTGCCAAGATATGCACACTTGTATGCCTTTGATCGGTCCACTTCCACTCACCCAAAACTTTGTACAGGGGACCTTGTTCTTTTGAGTACGGACTTAAGACCATCGTAAATATTACTCCATTGATCAGTTAGAAAAGAAATACAACCTTAATATTACTAAGGATATTTATGATGGTCCATTGGAGTACCTTAGGGCAGTCCCAATGGTCCACGTAGATGGTTTCTATCCCTAATAAATGAGATGACACATCAGCATTTAGGTGACATGGCAAGCACAATTAATGAAGAAAGAGGAGAAAATCTTAAGACTTCGTTTCTTCCAGGCAACTCGGCGTCCTCACGCGAATCGAGGCGCCAAGACTTCGTGAAAACGCCGTTGGGAAGACTCGGGTAGAGTCCTCGCGGGTCCGTTATTTCCCATCGCCTCCCGCGCGCGCGCGCGCCGCCGCTCCCCCCCGGCACCACCGCCGCTTTCCCCCCTCGCGCCCCGCGTTTTTCTTCGGCCGGCCCGCGTGGGCCGCTTCTTTCCTCCCTCTCGTGCCGCCCCTTTTCTTCTCGCAGCCCCCGTAGGCACCGCACGCCGCCGCTTGCTACCGGACCTCCCCTGGCCGCCGTGGGCGCCGGGCGCCGGCCATCAAATCCCTCCCGCATCCCTTTGAGTTGGTCACCAATCATCCCTCCAACCCCCCAAATCGTTTGAACATGAATCCATTGCGGCCACCGTCCTCAAGTTTTTGGCAAATAGTCGGGTTGAAGCTGCTAGGTTGAATGCTCAGGTAGCAGAAAAATAACTGAAGTGTAAAATGCTAAACACTTACAGAGAGTTGCTGGTAGCACCAACAACTAATATGGATGCTTTTGCTTTGGCTGAGAGGGAGAAAGCATTGGAGAGTATGAGATCAGCCTTATTTTCTACAACTAATTAAGGTATTTTGTAAATACTAATTGTTAAACAGCAGTATCTATTTCTAATACCGTACCGAAATTTATTTGCTTTGTGGCCGAACCTTCTCCGGAAGTTTCATGTTGGTGTCTGCTATGAAACTGAAACCGTTAAAACTTGTTCTAAGGGTAAGTAAGCTCTCTAGTGTCATATGGAATTTTTTAGTTTACCCGAACTTGTCATACCTACCATTACCTGGCTAGAGTCCACTATTGAGTTGGTGTTGCTTGGTTGCTCCATGACTTTAGAAAAGCTAGTTCACTTCTCTAGCAAAAAATTGACAAGCTCTCTGCTGTCATATGGAATTTTTTAGTGAACCTAAACTTGTCAATTTTTTTGCTGAACCTGAACCTCGTCAATTTTTTGCTGAACCTTAATTGAGTAACTGAAACTGTCAATTTAATTCTTAGTGGACCACTTGGTATGAAACTGAACTATTTATTTATCAGTGGACCACTACTTCATATGAAACTGAACTATTTATTTCTTAGTGCACCACTACTTGATATGAAGCTGAACTATTTATTTTTTTAGTGCACCACTATTTCTTAGTGTAAATTCAGCCCACTACAGAACACGTGTGCATATAAGCACCACCAGTAGTCCTATCGACCTGTAGTTCTCCTCTTTGCCTACTCCAAATGTCTCAAGAGCCACCGAATGATGCTGAACCTCATGATGAGGATGAAGTCATGGATCCAGAAGATCTGTACACATTTGATTAATTTCTATCCGGGCAAGATTTATTAGAAGAGATGCAACTTGAAATGCTTGCAGAATTGAAGGCTGACTTTGAAGCGCTTGAAGGAGGGAGACGCAACAGTGGACCAAGAAGATATTTGTCAAGGCCTCGTGAAGAAGCAAATCAGCGTCTTATGGATGATTATTTCACGGAAAATCCTCTCTACAATTCTAAAATATTTCGTAGAAGGTTTAGGATGAGGTCCGTATACTTGCGTATTGTTGATGCCCTCGGTGAGTGGTCTCCATTTTTTAAGTTGAGATTTGATGCTACTAATTGCCCCGGGCTATCACCAATCCAAAAGTGCTTTCGTTGCTCTAAGGCGTTAGCAACCGGGAGCACCACGGACCGGTTTGATGAGTATATTGAGATTGGTGAAAGTACCGCAAAGAAAGTGTTTGAAGATTTTTGTCAAGAGAGTGAATGAAATATTTGGGGCTGAGTATTTGAGGAGACCTACAGTACAAGATCTTGAGCACTTATTGGAGAAAAGTGAGCGTGATGGGTTCCCCGACAAGATAGGGAGTGTTGATTGTATGCACCGGCGTTGGGAAAATATCCTTATGGATGGAAGGGTATGTATACCCGTGGTGATCATGGTGTGCCTACTATCATTTTAGGGGCGATTTGCTTCGCACGACCGTTGGATATGGCACACCTTCTTTGGTGTTCCCGGATCCAACAACGATATCAATGTGCTTAACCAATCACATTTGTTTATCGAGCTGCCGAGAGGAGAAGCCCCTAAGGTCGAGTATTCTATCAATGGAAGACAACATAATCTTCCTTATTACCTTGCTGATGGTATATATCTAGAGTGGCCTGTTTTCGTGAAGTCTATACGTGAACCGCAAATTGATAAGCAAAAACTATTTGCACAAAAGCAAGAAGGGGCAAGAAAGGAAGTTGAATGTGCATTTGGCATTTTGTAGTCTCGCTTTGGTATTTTGGACGACCAGCACGTCTCTATGAGCAAGAGGATCTTGAGAGTATCATGCTGGGTTGTATAATTCTCCACAACATGATCATTGAAGATGAGAGGGATATAGAGGAGGATCAACTTGATTTGAATGAGGAAGCCAACACCTATAGTGTGCAGGGAGCTACAATTGCATTCTTGTGTAGAAATAATACTGATGCTGATTCATGTTTTTTAATATTCATTTGTTGAATGTATGTTCAACCTTTTTTGTCCTTGAAAATGGATGCTGACTAATGTTTTCTGTTTTATCCTTACAGATGGATGCTGAATGTTCATGGATGCTGATTGACGTCGATCATGGTGTGCAGTTGAGATGCTGCCATGAGACCTGATAATGCCTCGTTATTTTATACTTGCCTAGCTATATGAACTTATGAGATTTGTCTATTTTCTTTAAGAACTATATGTGCTACATGTTTATCTTTCTTTCTGGATTGCTATTATTTATTAATACGGTTCTGGATACAAAGTTATGGGCTGTTATATGAATCTGGGATATGGTTGTGGAAATGTGTTTTGGTTATGCCACATTTGTTTGGGTAGATGCTTCCACTTTTTTTTTCTATGCATATTATATTATAATGAACTCTATTTCTGGATGCCAACTCTATGTGGTACATGTTATGTCAAGCGCACAGGTTGTACTTGTACAGGGTGTGCAGCACGTGAGAGTGCAAGAGAGTAAATGTGGCTGCGTGTGGCAGCATGTGTTCTACACAATGATTTGCCACAACTAATCTATCTGGTTTCTGTGCTGCATTTAAGTAGTTTGTGTCACAATAATTAGTATAGAAACCAAGGTGTTGGGGAGAGTGGTTTCTATTTACATTAACTCTTTTTCTCTCATGGAAACTCCTCCAAGAAACTCCCCATTGGGACTGCATTAAAATATATTTTCTAAGAAATACAACTTTGTAGAGGGGACCTTGTTCTTTTGAGTACGGACTTGGTCCATTGGAGTACTATACAGAGTAGGCAACGCCATTGATCAGTTAGAAAAGAAAAAAATTTACTAAGGATAAATAATCTATGCTACCTTATGCATTAAAATATATTTTCTTGGACCAGCATTGCACATCATATCAATTACAAGTAACTGAACTAATTACATCATACAGGCAAACGTCTACCTGAATGTCAGTTATGATCTGAACCTGAACATTCCAACTACCCGAGCGGGCTCCGCGTCGTGCCCGCCGGCCGCTCGCCGCCGCATGTCGCACGCCGGAGCCGGCCGTGCCGCCGCGGATGGCCGGCGTGCCTCGGCGGATGGCCGGTGCGGTACTCCGCGGATGGCCGGTATGGTACGGTACGCCGCCGCGGTACGCCGTTGCTGTTGCCGCCGCCGGTGCCGAAGGAGAGGGAGAAGCTCTAAAAAAATGTTGGCCTAGAAAAATGTTGATCCCAAAAATTATTGCAACATTTTGAAAAATGTTGACGAAACATGACTAAAAATATTGAAGAAAAAATGTTGTAACATTTTTTTTAAATGTTGCAACATTTTTTATTTAATAGTTATGTAGTAGGATTGGAAAATAAAAAAATATACATTTAGATTTGTAGGCTGGAAGTTCATGCTCTTATCCTCCTTCTCGGGCTATCCGCACTCGTCATACTCACAAATTCATACCCTAAAAGGAATATTCCTACCTCATCATCCAGAATTTGCAGTACAGTACCAATTTTCCCGCACCCGTCATCCCTATATTTCATACCCTATACCAACCAACTGCTGCGGGTCCCACTTATTTTTTTATCACCCAGCCCCCTTCCCCTCCCACGCACCCTCTCTCTCCTTCCCTTCTCACTCGCGCCGGCATCGGAGCCAAGAGACCGGCGGGGAAGAGAGAGGGGCGGCGACCTCCTCCCTCCTCGGAGCGGAGCGAAGCTCCAACCGGCGGGCCACGCGACGGTGGGGGAGGCAACACGCGCGAGAGCCTCCTCCTCGAGCTCCCCGTCCGTCTCCTCCCCGCCCTTTCCTCACGAGGTGGAGCTCGGAGGCGAGGCCCGCCGACCGGCTTCGAGCGCGATCCGGCGATGACGGGCGGTCGAATCGGGCGGATCCCGCGCGGCTCCCTCCCCAAGCTCGCGCCTCGGGGGCCGGCGGCGGCGCCCACCTCCCTCCCCAAGCTCGCACGCCGACCGGCCTGCTCCCTCCCCGGTCAAGTCCACCACGCGGCGGCCAAATGAGGACCATGTATGGTTCGAGGACCGGTGGATGGTCGCTTCCTTGTGTGATGAGTGATTGACAACGTTGTGTGGACCGATTCTTGGCTAAGTATTGCGGGTGCGAGGTTGCGGCTTGACCGGTGTTGGTGCGGGTGAAGGACAAGCGCGAAAGGTCGTCGGCGGTGGGGCCTCCAAGTGTGGAGAAGACAAGTAGGCTTCGTTCGAGGGACCCGGTGGCCGGCGGGGGTCAAGTGCGGACCGCATGGTGGCATGAACAACAAGATGAAGTCATGGACGGTTTCTTGGTTGAGCCTCAAAACCAAGGTCAAGCCAGGACTACGTGGGAGCCGAGTCATGAGTGGTGATTGGCGGAGGCTACACCGAGTTTGCGGGGTTTCCGGTGGTTCACCGGAAAACCACCGGGTTCCTTGGTTGATCAACAAAGCCAAGACCGAAGATCCGAAGACGGTGCAACGGCGGCTCCGGACCGGTCCGACCGGTGGGTCCGGCCGGTCCGACCGTGTGTGACGACGCGGTCCGGAGACTTTGAAGCGGAGGACACGCGTCGGGATCGCATGGCTTGCGTCGAGGCTACGCGAGGGTGCGGTCGCCGGGCATCCGTCCGATGGAAAAGACATGAAGACTTCGAAACCCGCCCTTGAGGGGCTTGTATCCCTAGTTATTAAGTAAGGGTAGTTTAGACTTTCGGTTGCCTCCATATAACTCATGAGGTGAGAGGATGGCAACCATCTCTTGGAACCCTAGTTCATTTGCTTTCCTAATTTCCCTTCCTATTTTCCTTAGGATTTCCATAAGACTAGCTTGAGAGCTTCGTGGTGAGATCTTGTTGAGAGGGTTGGATGATCGGGCGGAAAGCTAGACCTTGTATGAACCTTTGTGGCTTGTATAGATGATTCGGCGTGGTTCCTCAAGGTTTGGATGTGTTGTTCCGGTTGTTCTTGGTGGTGATTTTTTGGAGCCCTCTCTTGGTGATTTTCTTGGGGTGTTTTCGGGACCTTGCTCTTGGGGATTTGATGGGGGAAATTTGTGGGAACCCTTCGTGATTCTTTGGGCTGTGATTCCCCTCCCAAATTCGTGAGTTAAGGGGCTCGATTTAGGGGTTTTCCGTGTTCTAGGGTCGAGGCGTTCTTGGCAGGATTTTCTCGATTCCTCTTGTTTGGACAAGTTTTGGTGGGATTAAACTTGGGTGTGGACTCCTCATGAGGTGTTCCTATTGTCCCCAAAGTCTTGTTCAAGCCCGTGGAGCGATTCGGGAGATCAAGGCTTGGTTTTGGAGGAGTTGACCCGCGGGTGCTGTTCATCCCGAGCTGCCCAGGCTACACCGGTCTGACCGGTGCAACCCCTGTTGGGTTTTTGCTCGGGTGAACGTCTGGGTGTGTTCGCTGTTGTCCTGTGTTGCAGCTGTTTCGAGTTTGGGTTAGTTTGGAGGTTGGTAGGCTGTTTGGTGATTTGGGGGCTTTCGGCTTGAACCGGTCCGACCGGTGTGTCTCACCACCGACCGGTGTGAAGCCTTTCGTGGAAGTCGTCAAGTCTCACCGGCAGGGACCGGTCCCCGACGAGGTGGTGCTCACCGGTCCGACCGGTGTTAGTCGGTGGACTCGAGTTTGGTGTTCCGCCGCATTCTCGGGTCCGTGAGGTAGGTTGGTTCCTAGGTTCGGTAGCACTCCGGTGGCTACATGGACTTGGCCAATTTGGGTAGTGAGTCGGTGACATGTGTTGGAAGCCGTGTTCGTCTTGTTAGAGCCTCCCTCTCCTTCGAGAAGAATTTTTGTCGCCTCCCATTCACTCCCCCCTCTCGGTTCGCCGTATTGGTCCTTCAAGTGGTATCGAGAGAAGGTTCGGGTCTTTATTGACTCTAACCAGTCTAAGATCCAAGTATGGCGTACTAGGAACGGGGTTCGGGTTCTCCACACTTCGATGGCAAGAACTACTAGATGTGGAGTAAGCGGATGGCGGCATTCCTCCGCGGGAAAGGTCGATCCTTTGGGATGTCACGGTGGACAACAACTATGTCCGGCCGATGAACTTCCTCGCTCCATGATCGAGGGACATGTTCGACGCCAACAATAAGACAAGTCGACTACTTGTTTCGTGCTTTGTGTCGACCGAGTTCGATCGGGTGCACACCGAGCACTTGGCTTGTAGAATTTGGTCGGTCTTTGAAGGAGGCTCATGTTGGGAATGCCCGGTGTTCGGGCACGGATGTATGCGACCTACGGGAGAGAGTATGAGAACTTCACTCATCTCCCCCGGTGAGTCCATTGATGCCTTGTTTCAGAGGTTCACGGTGGTTGTGAACAACATGAGGGCCAATGTGGACGTGCTCCCGTACAATGATCATGATAGAGCCGTCAATCTCTTACACTCTTTGGATCGTACAAAATGGGGCGGAAAGTTCGAGGCCATTGTGGAGTCAGAGAAGTATGACACTCTGACGGTGAATGAGCTGTTCTCGAAGCTTAAGTCAGCTGAGGTGGATAGGGGCATGACTGCCAAGCTCGAGGGACCGACTGACTCCCATAGTCTTGCCCTTGTTGGTGGTTCAAAAGGAAAGGCTAATGCTAACCCATCCACCAGGATGTTCTCTTTGTCCTCTTTGATGTATATGCCAAATGAGGAGTTCGACGTGCTTGGAGAGGACGAACTGGCGCTCCTGATGAGGCGGTTCGAGAGGCTGCACGAGAACCGGGTGAACATGAGGAGGAACACGAGGACATTCTTCCAGTGTGGCAAGCCGGGACACTTCGTCGCCGATTGCCCGGAGAAGGTCGAGAACGAGGACGGCTACAAGCACAAGCCAAGGATGGATGGCAAGTACCGATCGAGGCGTGACCACAAGAGCAAGTACAAGAACAAGCACAAGGACGAGAGACGATCGAGGAAGAAGGAGAGCCGAGGAAAGGCTCGAGTGATGGTGATAGGTTCTAACCCAGCATTAGAACGAGGATGGCCCGATCTTCACGGCATTAGGTCTTGAACTTGAAGAACGACGATGGGGTAGTGGAAATAGGATGATAACTTACTAGAAATAGACGATAACTTGCTGAGGATCAGCGGATAACTAGCTTTATACCTAGCCAAGGTTGGATGCGACCCAAACGACGGGGAGAGAGACACCGAAACAGCGAGGACTTCAACTCGATCTCCAAACGACCGCAGAACCACAACCGGAGCTAATCCACACAAGGCGAGGCAGCCGTACCGGAACTCACAAAGCACGAACTAGTGGACCTCGAGAGATCTCTTCACAAGTCCAAGTAGAACGAGGAAGAACAAGGGATGAGTAAGCACTCGGGCATCTCGGCTGCAATATCACCGGATTAATCTCAAATCATCAAAGTTGTTTTTAGCTTACATATGGGAGGGGGGTATTTATACTAGGAACAACCCTTCTAGGTGGGTGGAAACACGAAAACAAACTCGAATACGTCGCCAATGTGAAAGGATTTCCCGAGAAGACCTTCGAGTTGTTTCCGCATGACTGTTTGACTGCTGAGCAGTCTTCAATGTTTCAATCATAACTTCTTCTAGGAATCTTCAAATGACGTGGGACTGGATGCGTTGGAAAGCAAACTCGATAATGTTTCCAACGGTGTATAGCATGCTATGTGAAACTTCGTAGATTGGTACAGTTTAATGCCCGAACTTCAGACTCAGGACTTTGCCGAATGGCTTGCCGAATGACTTGCTGATTGCTGGAAATTGCCGAATGACTTTGCCGAATGACGAGAACTTTGCCGATTCTAGCTTCGTGACCTTCGTCTTGATGATTCTCTTCAACGTACCTAAGTAGTATCAACATACAAGACTTAGGTAGCATAAAGTTATCATTGGAATTGAGTTGAAACTCATAAAGTAGCGTGTGCACCTCTTGTTGGATCTTTTTAGTTCGGCTACGAGTGATAGGTCCGGTAGAAATTGGAAATGTGGTTGGAGAGGCTGTCGGTGCTGGCATAGTCATATCATCCTCCCCCCTTTGAAAAGGAGTCGTCCTCGACTCTTCCAAGCCAAAAAAAAGAGAGAGGTCGCCACATTGAAACTTGTACTCACATCATATGTACTTGGCGAGATCAATTTCATAGGCATTGTCATTGATCTTGCGAAGCACTTTGAATGGACCATCCGCCCGGGGTTGCAGCTTGCTCTTGCGCCGGTCGGGAAACCTACCTTTGCGAAGATGCACCCAAACCAAGTCTCCTTGTTCGAACAACACTTTCTTTCTACCCTTGTTGGCTTGCTTCTCGTAAATCTCGGTCATCTTTTCAATGTTAGTTCTAGCTTGATCATGAAGCTTCTTGACAAATTCAGCTCGCTTGCGTGCGTCAAAGTTAACACGCTCCCGCACGAGTAAGGGCAAAAGATCTATAGGAGCAGTGGGGTTGAAACCATATACAATTTTTAATGGAGAAAATTTAGTAGTGGAATGTCTTGCCCGTTGTATGCAAACTCAACATGTGGCAAGCTTTCTCCCAAAGTTTTAATTCTTTTTTAGAACAGCTCGCAGCAACATTGAAAGTGTTCCATTTACAACTTCAGTTTGTCCATCCGTTTGTGGATGACATGTCGTAGAGAATAGCAAACGTGTTCCAAGTTTTCCCCACAAAGTTTTCCAAAAATAACTCAAAAATTTTGTGTCACGATCAGAAACAATAGTGCGAGGCACTCCATGCAAATGCACAACTTCTTTGAAAAATAATTCAGCTATATGTGAGGCATCATCAGCTTTATGGCATGGATAAAATGTGCCATTTTACTAAAACGATCAACCACAATAAAAATCGAATCCCTTCCCCTTTTGGTGGTAACCCCAAAACAAAATCTATTGAAATGTCTTCCCAAGGAGCGTTGGGAATAGGGAGAGGAGTGGAAAGTCCATGAGGGTTTAATCGAGACTTAGCTTTGTGGCATGATTTGCAGCGAAGAACATGTCTTTCAACATCTCTTCTCATCTTTGGCCAAAAGAAATGATCGGCCAGCACTTGCTCCGTCTTCTTAGCTCCAAAGTGTCCCATAAGACCACCCGCATGAGCTTCCGTACAAAGCAAAATTCGAACGAGCATGGAATGCATAGTTTGTTAGCTCGAAATAAAAATCCATTGTGCTTGTGATATTTTTCCCATCCTTTGTCATTGCAACACTTGGAATAAGGTTCAAAGCAAAATAAGAATCAGTTGCATATAATTCTTTTATACTTTCCAAGCCAAGAATTTTAGCATCAAGTTGAGTTATCAAAGCATGGTGTCGAGATAAAGCATCAGCTACCACATTTTCTTTTCCTTTCTTGTACTTAACCACATAAGGAAATGACTCAATAAATTCACACCATTTTGCATGCCTTCGATTCAGTTTTAATTGTCCTTTAAGATGTTTCAATGATTCATGATCCGAATGTATCACAAATTCCTTAGGAAAAAGATAATGTTGCCAAGTTTCCAAACTTCGAACAAGAGAATACAATTCTTTATCATAAACTGAATAATTCAAAGTTGGACCACTTAGCTTTTTACTGAAGAATGCAATTGGCTTCCTTTCTTGCATCAGCACGCCTCCAATTCCAACTCCACTTGCATCACATTCAATTTCAAACATCTTGCTGAAATCTGGGAGTGCCAGGACAGGGGCTGTTGTTAACTTCATTTTTAATTCTTCAAACGCCTTTTGTTGTGCTTCTCCCCACTTGAAAGGCACTTCTTTCTTGGTCAACTCATTGATTGGGGCAGCAATGGTGCTGAAATTCTTCACAAATCGCCGGTAGAAACCAAGCAAGTCCGAGGAAGCTTCTCACTTGACTCACGTTCTGTGGAGGCGTCCATTCACGCACAGCCTTGATCTTCTCATCATCGACCTCCACAACTTGTCCTGAAACAACAAAACCAAGAAAAACTACCTTGTCGGTGCAAAAGGTGCACTTTTCAAGGTTAGCATATAATTTTTTCTCACGTAGGACAGCAAGCACGCACCGAATATGCTGAACATGTTCATCAAGAGTCTTGCTGTAAATTAATATGTCATCAAAATAAACCACGACAAACTTGCCAATGAATGGTCTAAGCACATGATTCATTAATCTCATAAAAGTACTAGGAGCATTGGTTGAGCCGAAAGGCATTACTAACCATTCATATAACCCAAATTTCGTCTTAAAAGCAGTTTTCCATTCATCTCCTTCTTTCATTCTAATTTGGTGATAACCACTTCTTAAATCAATTTTAGTGAATATAATAGCACCACTAAGTTCATCAAGCATGTCATCTAATCGAGGAATTGGATGCCTATATCTTACTGTGATGTTATTAATAGCTCGGCAGTCCACACACATCCTCCAAGATCCATCTTTCTTAGGTACTAACAAAACAGGGACAGCACAAGGTGAAAGACTTTCTTGGACATACCCTTTCTTGATCAATTCTTCCACTTGGCGCTGAATCTCCTTTGTCTCCTCTGGATTGGTGCGGTATGCAGCTCGGTTTGGAAGTGATGCACCAGGGACTAAGTCGATTTGATGCTCAATCCCTCTCATAGGTGGCAGCCCTGGTGGTACTTCGTCACGGAACACATCCTCAAAATCCTGTAACACATCAAAGACAATACTAGGCAAAGTAGAGGGTAAGGTATTAGTAGAAAGAAGAGTGTCTTTGTACAAGAGTACAAAGAACATGGCATTAGGTTCACTCAATTCTTTTAGATCCCCTT
The DNA here is from genome assembly GCA_947561735.1 of Cenchrus americanus. NCBI lineage: Eukaryota > Viridiplantae > Streptophyta > Magnoliopsida > Poales > Poaceae > Cenchrus > Cenchrus americanus. The sequence continues at coordinate 81,573,106 of OX387239.1, read as the reverse complement.
TCATAGCCATCATGACTAACCCCTCTTTTCCCGATTTTTGGGTTCTTTGCGGCTGTGGGGTTTTATGTGGTTGTGGAAACTCTTCCTCACTATTCTTGTGGGTCACTCTCAAGTGGTTCTCGCTCTCTCGCTGTTTCTTCTTGAGATCATCCTTCATAATTTCCTCTGGTGTCAAAGGAAGCAAAGAAATTTGCTCTCCTTTGTACACAAAAGACAACTTGTTGGTTCTTCCAAAAAATCGAACATCACGATCATATAACTAAGGTCTTCCCGGCAGCAGCACTGGCATGCTTGCATAGGCACCACATCACAATCCACCCGATCATGATACATTCCAACGAGAGAAAGGAACTGTCACAATGTGACTCACACGCAGCGCGCCACAATCATTAAGCCATTGCATCTTGTACGGACTTGGGTGTCATCTAGATTTCAGTCCCAATCTGTCCACCAACTCTTGGCTAGCAATATTATTGCAGCTGCCATTATCAACAATGATGTGACAAAGCTTATCCTTAATCATGCCTCCGGTGTGGAAAAGATTGTGTCGCTGCCCATTCTCCTCCTTTTCAGCGGTGACACTAAGGACACGAAGGGAAATAAAACAATTATGATCACCTTCATCGGGCTGCATCTCATTCTCTTCTTCCTCTTTAGGTTCTTCATCAAACCTCGCCCCATCATCCTCGGGATCACTCTCCGATTCCCATTCACCTTTTTCATTCAACAACATGGTCCTCCGGCTCGGACATTGAGCAGCAATGTGACCACAACCTTGGCACTTATGGCAAACAACTTCTCTACTATGAGTGGAAGATGCAGCACCTGAGGCAACACTTGGTGCTACAGAACAGGCAGCAGGTCGCTGCTGATTCGCGAGCGATGAAGCGCAGAACCTGCCATCTTTGATGTACTATTTGATGGAAAAGATTTAGGTGTACTACCTTGAGATCTTCCCCCACCAAAAGAAGTACTGAACTGCTGTTTGCGCCAAGGGGCAGCAATAGAATGACTGCCATAAGTTCTTCCACATGACTCCTGCTGAATCTTCCTCTCAGTGCGCATTGCTTGATCAACAAGATCTTGCAAAGTATGATATGGAAACATCTCCACAAAACTAGCGATCTCCTCATTAAGACCTCCAAGAAATCTTGCCATTTTAGACTCCATGCTTTCTCTAGTTCCTGTCTGAACTAGCAGCAATTCCATCACCTTAAAATACTCATCAACCGATCTTTTTCCTTGCCTCAATGTTTGCAAACGATTCATGAGGTCACGCTCATAACTCGAAGGAACAAAATGCCTCTTCATCAATCGCTTCATTTCTTCCCAAGTATGAATATATCCAAGGCCTAACTGAAGTTGATTCTCCTGCACCTGATTCCACCAAGTGAGAGTGTATCCAGAGAACTCAACTGAAGCAAGGTTAACACGACACTGATCTGAAAGATTATGCACTCTAAAAATCTGATCACATTGTTCAGCCCACTCAAGATACTCATCAGCATTCTCCTTTCCAGTAAACTTGGGGATACTCAACTTGACACGAGCAATATTATCGGGGTCATCATAATGACGACGACCGCGGTGAAGTCCCCTATCTTCAAAATCAGCACATCGATGATGATGACGCCGGTCAAACCTCCCACCACGACCAAAGGGGTTTTCACCATCGACCCTTCCTCATGATCTTCGAACTCTTCGTCTTCAAATCTCAAACGACGTTCATGTGCACGACGTCCTCCATGCTGATTATGGAAATCAGCACGGTGACCACCACGCTGATTATCGAAATCAGCACGACGACCACCACCATGTCCTCCTCGGCCATCATCGAACCGACCAAATCCATGGCCGAAACCAGAATTCTCATCTCCGGACTCCTCCCGATGATGGTCTTCTTGATCACGACGTGGTCCACGTCCTCCCGCCGCCGGAAGGCGAGCATCAAACATCCTTCCCATTGCCTCCACAAGTGAGTCCGCTATGCGACGCATCTCGGCCGAGAACCGGGCGTTCACCCTCTTCATCGTGCCCACCATGAACACTAGAATCTGATCCTGCCATGTTAGGGGCAGCAAGAAATATGTGGAATATGAAGTATTTGTGGAAACACTCAAACTCACCACTTACTTACCCAAGTTCGCTCGTCCTCAAGGACCGTGATTGTGCTAGTGTTGGCGGCTTCAACGGAGGTGGTAGTGAGGTCGTAAGGATTACGATTTGAAAGTCCCGGTTTCAGATTTGAAGTGGAGCTATAGGTGGCTAAACAAGGAGGGGCTGCGGATGCTGTCAACCAAGTAAATTGTTGTGTTCAAAAGATATAAAGTTGCAGCAAACAAGATCACCACCAACTTCAAGATGCAAGCGAAAATTTCAGCAACACACTTCTTCCTTCAATTTTTGTTTTGTTGCTCTTCTATAACTTTTTTTATTTTTTTGAATCTTTTTTCTCTCTCTTTTTTGACCCTTTTTTATATATAATACTAACAAGGGTGTTGATAACAAAAGATATATAATAAACGGTGGAGACTAGCAACTTGAAGAACACAAGAACACAAGGTAGCAAGATACCGACAAAGGGCTATAGGTATTTTTTTGGCTTTGGACTATAGGATATGAACAAATATATGTAGCAAATCAAATAAGGATAAATATATGGATGGTGATGAGACCTACCGTGTCAACGAAAGCTCGATACCGGATGATAGGTTCTAACCCGGCGTTAGAACGAGGATGGCCCGATCTTCACGGCAGTAGGTCTTGAACTTGAAGAACGACGATGGGGTAGCGGAGAGAGGATGATAACTTACTGGAATTAGACGATAACTTGCTGAAGATTAGTAGATAACTAGCTTTATACCTAGCCAAGGTTGGATGCGACCCAAACGACGGGGAGAGAGACACCGAAACCACGAGGACTTCGACTCGATCATCAAACGGCCACAGAACCACAACCGGAGCTAATCCACACAAGGCGAGGCAGCCGTACTGGAACTCACAAAGCACGAACTAGTGGACCTCAGAGAGATCTCTTCACAACTCCAAGTAGAACAAGGAAGAACAAGGGATGAGTAAGCACTCGGGGCAACTCGTACCGCAATATCACCGGATTAATCTCAAATCATCATAGTTGTTTTTAGCTTACATATGGGGGGGGGGGGGGTATTTATACTAGGAACAACCCTCCTAGGTGGGTGGAAACACGAAAACAAACTGAATACGTCGCCAATGTGAAAGGATTTCCCGAGAAGACCTTCCGAGTTGTTTCCGCGTGATCGTTTGACTGCTGAGCGGTCTTCAATGTTTCGATCATAACTTCTTCTAGGTATCTTCAAATGATGTGGGATCTGGATGCATTGGAAAGTTAACTTGATAAGCTTTCCAACGGTGTATAGCATGCTATGTGAAACTTTGTAGATTGGTATAGTTTAATGCCCGAACTTCAGACTCGGGACTTTGCCGAATGACTTGCTGATTGGTGGAAATTGCCGAATGACCTTGCCGAATGACGAGAACTTTGCCGATTCTAGCTTCGTGACCTTCGTCTTGATGATTCTCTTCAACGTACCTAAGTAGTATCAACATACAAGACTTAGGTAGCATAAAGTTATCATTGGAATTGAGTTGAAACTCATAAAGTAGCGCGTGCACCTCTTGTTGGATCTTTTTAGTTCGACTACGAGTGATAGGTCCGGTAGAAATTAGAAATGTGATTGAGAGGCTGTCGGTCTTTGGCTTGGTCATATCGGATGGTGGGAGCAAGCGACGTCGACTCCGGTTCCGCGTACTCCACCTCGAGCTCGAGTAGCGCGGTGAAGACGAAGGTGATCGTCCCAAGAGCGAGGAAGTCGTTCAAGAACCCGAGCGGGGTGAGCCGCTTCGCTAGCGACGGCTCGCACCATGGCTCGAGCTCCGGCGGCAAGAAGAGCCACCGGAGCGACCCGGACTCCGACTCCATCGACGAGGTGCGTGATGAACTTCCCTTCTTGCACCGGGAGAATGAACGGCTTGGTACTTTGCTTGATAATCGTGATGACATGCTTAGAGAGGCGAAGAAAATGATAAAAAAGCTTAGGGCTTCACTCGAGGATGCTAGGACTAGAGTGGCTGAGCTAGAAACACAGGTTCTTGATAGCAAGCTTGAAATTGATTCCCTTAAGGCTAGCCCTGTTGTTTCTGATGAGGTTGATTGTGCTGATTGCTCTATTTTCCTTGCTGATCTTGCTTTGTTCAAGGAAAAGCATGCCTCCAAGTGTGAGGAACTAGATGTGCTTAGGGTTGAAGTGGCTGAGCTTAAATCTAGATCTCGCTTTGCTAAGTGCTTGCACTTCTTGCCCGTTTTGCATGCTAAAATTAATGAGATGCATGCTTACACTAGTTCTCTTGAGGCTAAGCTGAAAGAACCAATGCCTACATCATGCACTACCTGTGAAATTCATGCTTTGAAGAATTTGGAACTTGCACATTATGTTGATCGTTTGCATGATGAGAATGATGAGCTGAGAAAGTTGATGGGTTGGTTGTCTGGTCATGAGCCTCAGTTGAGGATGATGATCGAGGCATTTAAGAGGCAATATGGTGAGGGACTTGGGGCAAACATGGTGAGGGAAGTGGAGAGAATATCTCAGAGCCACCAAAAACCCACCACAAAAATGATTTCCCTCCTAAACCCAACCATCTTAGGAACCGACTAGACACAACCCCAGCTCCACCCGTGTTTTCCCCACGAACAAATGATCTCCAAAAGCCTATCAAGTTTGTGAGCACTTCGGGGAAAGTGTTCTTTGGGAAAGAAAGTGAGAAGGCTAGTGAGGAGAAACCGGTGGAGTTGAGTGGAGAGAAACCAAGTGAGAAGCTACAACCCAAGCCTAAGCCTAAGCTTGTGAGGTACCATTGTGGCTATTGTGGAAGAGATGGCCACAAGGATGAGTTTTGCTTCAAGAGGAAGCGAGAGGAGAGAGTGGCGAAGGAGTGAGCCAACAAGGACAAGTACCACCCTTCCAATGGTGTACTTGAGCCTCATGTGCAGATGCCCAGGGCTAAGGCTAGTGTGAGGTCAGTTCCGGCTTGGGAAAGCGAAAGGCTATTGGAGGTCTGCCGCCCGAGGGCTACACCGGTCGGATCGGTGAGGGGCGGCGGTCGGCCGTGTGCGAGCCTAGACATGCGGCAGTTTGGGTTTCGTGCTCGTACAGCTGCGAGGGTTGTTTCTGGTGGTTGGGCTGGAGAGTTTGCAGGAGGTCAGTTTGCTAGGCGTTCTCCTCCTCGTGCTCAATACGGGGATCGGAGGGGCCGTAACTTTGAGTTGGAGAGGAGGGACGTTCCACGGGCTTTCTTTCATGGTTTTAGTCTTCCTCCAGTTAGAGAGGGATGGTTCCCTCATGGTGGTTACCGTGGTGGTGTTCGTGGAGGTAGCTTTGGGAGGAAAGATGGGTTGGATGGTGCTAACCCCACTTTCGAGCAAATGGCTCGGCACTGGTTTTGCTCTTTTGGTACTAACCCCAGTGCTGAGTCGTTTGTTCGCTCACATGCTCGTTTTTGAATTTCGGGTGGGAGACTTGAAGAACATTTGGTTGATTGACTCCGGTTGCTCGAGGCATATGACCGGAGACAAGGGGTGGTTCTCAAGTCTCGTCCGGTGGTGACCGGGAGGTACATCACTTTTGGGGACAATGGGCGTGGGCGTGTGCTTTCGAAGGTGAGATTAAGGTGAGTGACAAGATCACTCTTAGGCGTGTTGCTCTTGTTCAATTGCTTGGATACAATTTGCTTTCCGTGTCCCCATTTGTTGGATGAGGGTTTTGAGGTGTTGTTTCGGCTTTGGTGGTTCTCGGATTTTGGACTCTCGAGGGGACCATGTCCGTATGGTCGTTCCCGAGGGTCAAGTGTTTCGGGCTGATTTTTCTCGGTCTTTTGGTGTGGTGCGTTGTTTCTTGGCTGGTTCTTCAAGTGAGTTGTGGAAGTGGCATAGGAAGTTGGGTCACTTGAGCTTTGACCTTTTGTCTCGCTTGAGTAAACTCAATTTGGTCCGAGGATTGCCACGGTTGAGGCTTGAGAAAGAGTTGGTTTGTGCGCCTTGTAGGCATGCCAAGATGGTAGCCTCTTCTCACTCGCCTCTCACCGAGGTAATGACCGAGCGTCCATGCGAGCTGATCCATATGGACCTTGTTGGCCCATCTCGTGTGCGATCCGCGGGTGGGAAGTGGTACGTCCTTGTTGTGGTGGACGACTACTCTCGGTGTTCTTTCTCGAGGATAAGTGGGAGACGTTTGGTTTTGTTCAAGATCTTGTCTTGAGGTTGAGGAACGAGAGGCACGGAGATGCCATACGAGCAATCCGCGGTGACAATGGCTCGAATTCGAAACTCTCGTTTTGAAACCTTTTGCCATGACTTGGGTCTTGAACACCGAGTTTTCGAGTCCGTCTACGCCTCCCCGGAATGGTGTTGTGGAAAGGAAGAACAAGACCTTGTGTGAGATGGCTCGGACGATGTTTGATGAGCATAGGACTCCTAGAAGGTTCGGGGCCGAGGCGGAGAACACCACGTGCTATGTGTCGAACGGGATCTACCTCGAGTGCGTAAGAAGAAAACCCGCTACGAGTTGATGCACGGTCGCACACCCAAGGTGAGTCACTTCCATGTCTTTGGTTGCAAGTGCTTTATTCCGTAGAAAGGCAAGAAGTTGGATAAGTTTGAGGCTAGGTCGGTTGATGGTATTTTCTTTGGTTATCCATCTCATTCTAGAGCATATCGTGTGCTCAATCTTGAAACTAACCAAATCATGAAGACTTGCGAGGTAACCTCCGACGAGACACAACCACGTAGTCGGCTTGTCTTTGAGTGTGCGGGTGATGATGAACTTGGCGAGGAGATCTTTCCGGAGGAGGAGCATGAACATGGAGACGATGAAGATGGTGGTGTGGTGCCCCCGGCCGAACATGTACCCACCACTTCGACTATGGTGGTGGATGGACCCACTCCCACACCTACGACAACAAACGAGGATCAAGGAGAAGTCGTTGTTGAGGGGGAGGTAGCATCAAGGAGAGAACCTCCCCGTCGAGTAAAAGTGGATCACCCGGCTTCAAGGATCATCGGCGACATGAATGAACACACTACACGGTCGAGGGTTCGGAACTATTCCCATTTCTCTCATGCCTGCATTTGTTGCTACTTTTGAGCCCAAAGACATTAGAAACGCACTACCCGATAATAATTGGGTTAATTCGAGGAGTTGGAGAACTTTGAAAAGGAATCGAGTTTGGGAATTGGTTGACCCTCCCCTAGGGTGTAAGCCGATTGGTACAAAGTTGGTGTGGAAAAACAAAGAGGGAGAGAAAGGTGAAGTGGTGAGGAACAAGTCAAGGCTTGTTGCTCGGGGGTTCAATCGAAGGAGGGGATTGACTACGCGGAGACCTTTGCTCCCGTAGCCGGTTTGGAGGCGATTAGGATCCTTCTAGCCTTTTTCGTGGCTAAAGGGTTCAAGTTGCACCAAATGGATGTGAAGAGTGCCTTCTTGAATGATGTGTTGGAGGAAGAAGTGTATGTGAGGCAACCACCGGGGTTTGAGAGTGAGAAGTACCCCCACCGGGTGTACAAGTTGAGGAAGGCGCTTTATGGGTTGAAGCAGGCGCCTAGAGCTTGGTATGGTAGGTTGAGGGGGTTCTTGTTTGAGAGAGGTTTTGAGATGGAGAAGGTCGATCAGACCTTGTTTCTACTTAGGCGGGCGAGGAGATATCCCGATTGTGCGGGTGTACGTGGATGATATTGTCTTTGGTGGCTCATCTAACTCTCTTGTTGCAAGGTTTGCGAGAGGATATGAGCGAGGGAATTTGAGATGAGCATGATGGGCGAGTTGCGAGTTCTTCCTCGGGCTACAAATCAAGCAATCAAAGGAAGGAAAATTTGTGCACCAAACTAAGTACACCAAGGACATTGTGCGGAAGTTCAAGATGGAGGATTCCAAGGCCATGACGACGCCGATGAGTACGACTACGGCTTTTGATGCGGACGAGGAAGGTGAACATGTGGACCGAAGGAATACCGAAGCATGATCGGGTCACTCCTCTACTTGACGGCGACGAGGCCGGACATCCGGTTCTCGGTATGTCCGTGCGCTCGCTTTCAAGCATCTCCGAGGACTTCACATCGGCAAGTGGTGAAGCGAATTTTCGGTACTTGCGTCACACTCCCGACTTTGGCCTTTGGTACTCCGCGTCCTCTTCTTTGGCGCTTCATGGCTTTTCGGATGCGGATTTTGCGGGTGTCGGTTGGATAGGAAGTCCACTCCCGGGACTTTCCGCTTTTTGGGTTCTTCTTGGTGTCTTGGTCTTCCCGCAAACGGCCGATCGTTGCTCAATCCACTACCGAGGCGAGTACGTTGCCGCCGCTAGTTGTTGCTCTCGGCTCCTTTGGATTACATACACCACGAGTGACTTTGGTGAGGAGTTTACTCATGTCCCACTTCAATGTGATAGCACCGGTGCCATAAGCGTTGCAAAGAACCCGGTGCTCCATTCCAAAACCAAACACATAGAAGTGAGGTATCATTTTACGAGAGACAATGTAGAGAAAGGGAAGATATCCTTGATCCACGCACCCACACATGACCAACTAGCCGATATTTTCACCAAACCCGTAGATCAAGCAATTTTCACTCGTTTGCGGGGGGAGCTTGGTGTGTGTTTGATCTCTTGAGTTGGGTGTGTGGGAGCTCCTTTGTAGCATATGTAGAGCTTTCCTTTGTGCATTTCTTGCATTTGGCATGGCATATGTAACATGATGTATAGGCATCCTTGTATCTTAGATTGCATGCATTTTGTATCATATGCATTGGTTAGGAAAAGCTTCTCTCATATACATTGTCACCATGGAATGAGATATATGTCTTTGTGAGCTTGTTTGGTAAGCTATGGCTAGTTTGTCTTAGCTCTTGATAATCTTGATTTATATCCATGGTTGATGGCTATGTTTTTGAAAAATGTCACATATATGCTATCTTGTGAGTAAATGCCTTTATATGATCTTGACATGTTTTAGCGGCTTGGTTATGCTCAATTTGTGGTTGGGTAGCTAATTTATTGATCATATGGGGCCGAGGCTCATTTGCCATCATGACGTTGTTTAGCCCTCTTGCTTTATCTTGTGGAGGGGCATAAGTTCCTTTTTGTCGCAAAGACATTTCATGTACCATGTAAGAATCTGAAAATGAAATGTAAAATGCTTGGAAATATGCTCCCATGTCATATGTGCCAAATTAAATTTGTTTTGGGTGCTAAACTGTTGCATGATGCCTACCAATGAGAAGTCTCATATATAGAAGTACGCACATGGTTCGGTGGCTTTGACATGACATGAGGTGCTTGTGGGTGTTTGTGATGGTCTTATGATTAGAATGGCTGTCCAATCATGAAGTTTGTGTGGCTTTGCCATTTTGACATGTTTTGCTCATTTTTAGGACTTTGCTCATGAGAGGCAAATTTTTCGCAAAATTGCCCAAATCCATCTTAGCTTCGTCCAATGGTAGTGAAACTTGGTAATCATGTAGTTGAGATCGATACGAAGCTGTAGAGTATCTAACTTGCTCATTTGGACATGTGTAGCATCCCTTGTTGAATTTTGTTTATTTGAGAAGCTCTAGGTTGCATTTTTTTTGCATTTTTGGCTTGATTCATGCATTGTCAACAAGGGGGAGAAGTTTGAGCTTGAAATGGCTTACTGGGTGCATTTAGAAGGTTTTCAGGTGGTTTCGAGCCTTTTCTGGGCTCTGTTGCACACCGGTCTGACCGGTCAAGTGCACCGTGCCTCGATCCGGCCGAGTGCTGGCTCTGTTCATATGTTGGGCACCGGTCTGACCGGTGGTGGTGACCGGTCGAGCGGTGAGAGCCGAGCCGATGCGGTACCGCTTCCGTTTGCTTCAAGTGGTTTGCATGCTTTCGTCCGGGGGGAGTTGCATTGGTTCGGGGGGGAGCTTGCATGTGTGTAGGGGGAGCTCTTTGTGGTTTTCGAGCTTTGGTTTGGTGGTTTGCGCTCTTTTCTTGAGCATAGTTTTGCCTCGGATGTGTCGACCCGTTGCCCTTGCCTAAGGGGTCCGAGACTTGTCTTCTTCAAGTGATCTTGCTTTTTGCCTTTGTTTGGCTTTCGATCGCTTGTTGAAGTTTTTCTTTTTATTTGTTTCTTTCCTTTTTCTTTTCTCTCTTGTTACTTTTTGTGGGTGTTGTTAATACACTCATCAAGGGGGAGATTGAGGACCATGTGTGGTTCGAGGACCGGTGGATGGTCGCTTCCTTGTGTGATGAGTGATTGACAACGTTGTGTGGACCGATTCTTGGCTAAGTATTGCGGGTGCAAGTTGCGGCTTGACCGGTGTTGGTGCGGGTGAAGGACAAGCGCGAAAGGTCGTCGCCGGTGAGGTCTCCAAGTGTGGAGAAGACAAGTAGGCTTCGTTCGAGGGACCCGGTGGCCGGCGGGGGTCAAGTGCGGACCGCATGGTGGCATGAACAGCAAGACGAAGTCATGGACGGTTTCTTGGTTGAGCCTCAAAACCAAGGTCGAGCCGGGACTACGTGGGACACGAGTCATGAGTGCCGATTGGCGGAGGCTACACCGAGTTCGCGGGGTTTCCGGTGGTTCACCAGAAAACCACTGGGTTCCTTGGTTGATCCACAAAGCCAAGACCGAAGAACCGAAGACGGTGCTCGCAGCGAGCTCCGGACCGGTCCGACCGTTGGGTCCGACCGGTGGGTACCGGTCTGACCGTTGGGGAGCACCGGTCTGACCGGTGTGCGACGACGCGGTCCGGAGACTCCGAAGCGGAGGACACACGTCGGGATCGCTTGGCTTGCGTCGAGGCTACGCGAGGTGCGGTCGCCGGCATCCGTCCGATGCAAAAGACATGAAGACTTCCAAAACCGCCCTTGAGGGGCTTGTATCCCCGTTATTAAGTAAGGGTAGTTTAGACTTTCGGTTGCCTCCATATAACCCATGAGGTGAGAGGATGGCAGCCATCTCTTGGAACTCTAGTTCATTTGCTTTCCTATTTTCCTTCCTATTTTCCTTAGGATTTCCATAGGACTAGCTTGAGAGCTTCATGGTGAGATCTTGTTGAGAGGGTTGGATGATCGGGCGGCAAGCTAGACCTTGTATGAACCTTTGTGGCTTGTATAGATGATTCAGCGCGGTTCCTCAAGGTTTGGATGTGTTGTTCCTGGTTGTTCTTGGTGGTGATTTTCGGAGCCCTCTTTTGGTGATTTTCTTGGGGTGTTTTCGGGACCTTGCTCTTGGGGATTTGATGGGGGAAATTTGTGGGAACCCTTCGTGGTTCTTTGGGCCGTGATTCCCCTCCGAAATTCGTGAGTTAAGGGGCTCGATTTTGGGGTTTTCCATGTTCTAGGGTTAGAGGCGTTCTTGGCATGATTTCCTCGATTCCTCTTGTTTGGACAAGTTTTGGTGGGATTAAACTTCGCTATGGACTCCTCATGAGGTGTTCCTATTGTCCCCAAAGTCTTGTTCGAGCTCGTGGAGCGATTCGGGAGATCAAGGCTTGGTTTTGGAGGAGTTGACCCGTGGGTGCTTGTTCATCCCGAGGTGCCCGGAGCTACACCGGTCCGACCGGTGCTCTTGGCCGGTCCGACCGGTGCAACCCTTGTTGGGTTTTTGCTCGGGTGAACGTCCGGGTGTGTTCGCCGTTGTCCTGTGTTGCGGCGGGTTCGAGTTTGGGTCGGTTTGGAGGTCGGTAGGCCCGTTTGGTGATTTGGGGGCTTTCGGCTTGAACCGGTCCGACCGGTGTGAAGCCTTTCTGTGGAAGCCGTCAAGTCTCACCGGCGAGGGACCGGTCTGACCGGTGGTGCTCACCGGTCTGACCGGTGTTGGTCGATGGACTCGAGTTTGGTGTTCCGCCGCGTTCTCGGGTCTGTGAGGTTGTAGGTTGGTTCCTAGGTTCGGTAGCACTCCAGTGGCTACGTGAACTTGGCCAATTTGGGTAGTGAGTCGAGACGTATGTTGGAAGCCGTGTTCGTCTTGTTGGAGCCTCCCTCCCATTCGAGAAGAATTTTTATCGGCTCCCATTCACTCCCCCCTCTCCGGTTCGCCGTATCGGTCCTTCACCAAATCCCCGCCGTCGAGCCGGAGCGGCCATGGATGCGGCCGCCTCTCTCCATTGGAGCGACGGTGGCGGATGGGCTCGGCGCTCCGACGACCTCGAGCTCTACCCCCCTCTCTCTCCGCGCCCCCACCGCCGCCCTCGCTCGTTGTGCCCCCGCCGGTGGTTGAGGATGGCGCGTCGGACCGTGGGGTATGCGGGCCCGTCCCGCCACGTGGTCTTGTGGCGTATCCGGGGAGCAACCCCGGGAGTAGGGGATACGGGACGCCGAGGTGTCGTAGCGTCCGGCTCCCGCACCCCGCTGCGGCAAAGAAAAAAAGCCAAATGCGTACTCCAATTGCTATGCCGTGGGGGGTGGCGTACCCGGTGCGGATAGCCTCATAGGCGTATAATCCCCCACACTATCTATGGTGTGCACTTTTGGAATATAGAGAAATCCTAGAAATTCTTTTGAAAAAACAAAATATCTAGACACCAATTCGGTAGGATCAATCCTCATAGCCATTGGATACATTTTAGTTTCTAAACAACAACCCACCTACGCTATGATGAAAATAGTTTTTATATAAATTACACACCTTTGAATTGTATCAAATAAATAAATTAAACCTACTATTCTTCATCTAAACTATACCAACATATACCAATATAAAAAATAATAACATCTCATGAAATATGCATCTAAATTGCCAACCACTATGATTATAATCACATAAACATTTTTTACAATCTCGGTCAATTCATCTTCAATAATAATATACCCGGATGTACATGAATATATAATTTTAAACTTTCTATTTCTTTCAATATTGATATGTAAATAATAATTAAGGTATCTATGCATGATATGTATCACCATTTATAAATATATCGACAAAGTGATAGGGATATAGATTTTCATGTTAGAATATAGCCCAAACATAGAGTCCATTGAATAAATTGAAGTGCATACCGGCCATGCAAAGTGGAGAGAGAGAGATATTAAATGTTGATGGAAAAAGTTGTAAAAGTGCATTATTTTCCACAAATGTGCTAACTTCTTACAAAAGTAAGAAAAATATATGAATCTTGAAGACTCTAATAATCAAAGCCGTTTCTTAATACTCTCTAGAAATCAACCACTATATCATTTTAAAATAATCTAATGGTATAGGTAGTAGGTTATTTTTTAATTAATGTTTTAGTATACAAACTTTTTCATGTCATCAAGAATGAATACAAACATTATATTCAAATTGTATAGTTCAATGAGAAATAAGCCTTTGTAGTTGACCACTTTTCCATTGAAGATCATTTAACATCTCAAAAATTCATTTTAAAATAAAATAACAATTGATAACTATTTGTAAGTGCGAGTAATGGCATGACACGTTCCTAGAAATGCCCCCTCCCCCACCGAAAAAATCATAACTTTCTTAATACATACAATCTCGGATGAACATTAACTTTATACCAAATTTGTAGAAATCAACAAATATCTAAAATTGTTAGTTGATATTTTTTTTATTTAAGATTGCTTAGTAGTCTTAAAAATTATTATAAGTTGAAGAAAACACATAATCACCGAGGGAAAACCCACATTTACCACGCGTCAAAGTCTTTGCCGTGCATTTTGTTTACCGTGCGTTTTTTATTGGGCGCACGACAAAGAAAAAACACACGATAAACAAGCCCTTTGTCGTGTGCCCGAAAAACGCACGACAAAGATCTTGTTTGATGTGCATTTTTTTCTTGACGCACGACAAACTTATGAGTTTGTCGTGCACTTTCTTTTATGCACATGGCAAAATATTTTTTTACTTTGAAGTATTTTCCCCTAAGTGCCAAATTCAACTGCTCCTCGAAAAATTCTCATCACCTTAAAATCTTTTTCAACTCTATGCATACAACATGTGATACATTGTGTTAAAACTTGACAGATTCTTGTAGTCATTTACTATATTTAACTAATTATTTGCATTTCAATCAAAATTTTTTGGAAGAAATCAAATTTGAGCTAAAAGTGATGCAAATAATAGAATAAAATAAGTGGAAAATGATATTCATGTTATTTGGGCCAATTTAAGACCCTTTTTCATGATTTCAAAAGATATTTTGAACATCTTGATCGGAAACACGACCAAGATCGTGTGTCCAAATGATTCGAAAATTCTAAAAAATACAAATAAAGTTTAAAATTATGAGATTTGTTAATATCTCTTGATATCATATGTGAAGGCTGTAGTGAAAATATGAATGAGTTTTGAACATTTTTCATGTACGATGCTTAAAAATCGAAACATCTCCAATGAAGTTTCATAGAGTTACAAAAGATATAGATAGATTTGTAAGCGACGCGACCTTCAAATTGCGTTTTGACTTCAAAACTTGTTTCTATAAGTAATAGGACAACATAACTTAATTTGTGTTAATTTTTTATTTTTTTCACATTTATTTGATAATTTTTATGAATTACATAAAATTGTGGAAAAAAGTTTTGACATGACAAAATTTCTTTGCCGTGCGCCCTATTAAAAAGCGTACAACAAAGAAATCTTTGTCGTGCGTCTTTGTTTGGGGCGCACAACAAAGAATATCATTCACCGCGCCCTTAGAGCAATGCACGACAAACAAAAAAACCCATGGGCGAATCCTCGTGTCCACCGGGCCCGCGGCCCAAGAACCAACCTCCAGGTCGCCAAAGCGGCCCACGTGTTGGGTATTTTAGCGACACACGAAATAAATCCGCAAGCGCACAAATACCATTGTAGCTTTCACCTCAGAGTATTCCAAAGGTATCGAATCCAAGAGAACGTGTGTGTACTAACTTCGTATAGTCGGTCCAAGGACACACCCAGATAAGAGGAAGGGATAGAGAGGATTCCTAAAGATAGCACTATATATGAGATTAAAGGTTGATCTCTAGATAGAACTTGGCTCGGGATATCGATAGCCCTGACTTAACAGGCGACTTCGGTATGCGTATCTATGTGGAACAGAGCTCTGACTATATCTAGCTGCGAAGGATCAACGAGGAACAGAAGGGTTGTCACCACCTCCTGGACTGCCTCTACCTAACCTTGGGATAAGCCGAATGGATGATAACTAGTAACGTGTCACAACGTCAACGCTATGGTTACTGTCGTAGCCAACAGACTATGACACCCTGTACTGATAGAACTACGACCACGAGAGGAGAACCGATCTCACTCACTATAGGTACTACTCCCTTCGTCCCATGTAAAAGAGAAATCCTAGCGTTTGAAAAAATCCCACAAAGAATGCAATCCTAGAAAATAAATCTAATTACCTTCCTAATTAAGTGGTCAAATCTGATCTATATGGCAAAACTTACCACATTTGGCAAACAAATGAGGGTATTAGAGTCTTTTCATTCCTCTACTATTCTGTCTTAAAAAAACTAAAATTGCACTCTTTTATGGGACAGAGGGAGTACTAGATTATACTAAAGGCATATGAGAGAGCACTCGGTCCCATACTATTCTTCCAACGTATACGAATGACTTGCAGCAGACGAACACATAAACCCAGGATCTACACACTAACAGAGGAAAAAGGCTACTCATGCAACCAAGCATAAACTATTAGAAAGGAATCACAAACACAGTTTATTCTAATCAGAGCATGCGAGCATATCCACTTTATTCTAATTGACTAATCATACAAACGGATATGAGCACTTATGATCCTATGCTACAAGATCGAATGGTTGTGTTTCGAAGAACACAAGCCTCTAAATCAAGAACAAACGAAGAACACAAGAACAAATCACCTATGCATGAACGATACTTTAGTCTAAATAGGAAATACGTAAATACTTAGTTTACTCTAATTGAAGAATAAGCATCCATAGAGATACAACTCTCTCTCTCACTCTCCTACTCTCTAATCTACCAAGGAAAGGCCTCTCCTTTGAAGGGAAGCTCTCATCCTTGGGTGAAGTGGTGTAGTGTGTCTCATTTCTTACCCCCTCCCCTCATATTTAAAGGCCAAGAGGAGCTCCCTATGCTGCCTTTGGCACCACCAAGGCACCAATGAGGTGGTGACACATGACGCAGAGGAGTGGGGGGCAAGTTGGTGAATCTTCCATGAGAAGGAGCTGCTTGCTTTCGGGTGGATATTCGGGCATGCACCTGGCACCGCCTTTGGCTCGTCACTACAAGACAACACGTGGAAGGGCGGTGCGAGAGGCCTCGGCATGGGTTCGGCCAACCTATGGGGTCGGCCGATCCCGGGTGGGCCCCATCGCGCCGGTTTTCGTCCGGTGTGACCGCCATGTGGGTCCCAAGGTGGGTATGGGGCTGTTTGCGGTGTTTCTAGACCGTTATCTCATGGTTGCGGGCCATTGGATCCACGTGCTTGCTCCCGATTGGTCGAGAGTGTGCTTCTTTGGATCCTTGAGGTGTCATGGCCACATGAGTGCCTCGTGTGGCAGCATGTCGCCTCGTGGCCCGGTGTGGGTCCCACCAGGTCCACATGATGTCTTGTGCATATTTCTTTCATCGGGGCTCCGATGTATAAAAATCATATATCCATTTCGATCGTCTCGACGAGCCCGTTGCAATTGTGCGGACCAATTTGGCAGTTGAGGTTGTTTATGATGATGCCATATCTATGCCATTGGCTTACTTGCTCTCTCGTTGTATCATTCCATATGCATTTACATGTGTCTTGCACCAAAAGATAGAAACACCAACATTTGTGGAACTTGTCAAGATAAAGACCTATTCTAGTGTTGATACCCACTTTCTATTTATTTTATGCGCGGAGTTGACGGTCTTTAGTGGTATTTAACAGCCGTCAACAACACCCCCACACTTGAACTTTGCTTGTCCCGAGTGAAGGGAGGACGAGTCAAGGTGAGACATGATATTCAAATGTATGAAGCGAGCATAAGAGATATTCCAAACCATACCTTGTACTTGTGAACTCTGTGGCGTGTCTATCATGCTATCTTGGGTAGTTGAGGAATGGAATAGTCATGAATCAAATCACTTCTGCTCACCATGTCAAGCAACTTGGAGTTTTGCAATAATTTTTCAAAACAAACCTTTGCTCAGCTCCTCATTTGACTCTTTCGGATCGCTCAATATGTGTATGTCCTCACCAAGGCATTAAACTTGCCTTTCTTTCATCCTACTTCTAATGATGGCTATATGTGGAGCTTAGGGTAGGATAAAGATAAATCATACTTGCATCACATATATTGCAAAGTCAATAACCGGATCCAAGGGGAAAATCAAATCATACAATCAGATCAAGATGTGCACACGTATGGATGTGATGGATATGGTAAGGTGGATACTAGGCCGGAATGGGTGCTAGATATTAACATATATATGATGAATGTTGTGGTGATGGTAAGGTAGACATTAGGCCCGGAATGGGTACTAGTTATTACCATCAAATTTATTGGAACTCCTTTTTGCATGATACCATCTCTCTCCTTTTTCTTTCTTCTTTTGGACATGGGCTATCTCTCTTTTTTCTTCATGCTTTGAGCTTGGTTTTTTTCACCTATGCCCTTGAGCATGTTTTCTTTTTTCCTTTTTTTGCATAGCCCATGCCCTTTTTCATGGATACTTTGGAGAGAGAGGTCACATATGGAGCTTTATTTTTGTGGAATGGACAGATGATACAATGCTAACTTCCAGTGTAGAAGCATAGCAAGGGCATATGGTGGTGCACATGAATCTTGATCATGAAAGCATGAAAAGAATTCTCACCAGGGTCACAACAATTTGGCAAAGCTCAATGCAATGACAAGAAGCATATGAGTATAAGGTTTTCGGGATAACTCATCATATGGCTTTGGTAGGACTTTGGCATATCAAAGAGGAGCGTTGCAAAGGGTTTTCAAATTTTCAAATAAAATCCCCAAGCACTCAAACATTCCGAGAGAAGATCATATCATCAAACCATATCTCAAATATCAATTACTTAGATGATCATGAGTTTCCTAATGATATTTGTTCACAAGCCTCACGATGATTAACATGGAATAAAACATATGCAAGCCAACCATAGGAAAACAAGTAAAGCGAGGTAGAGCATGATTCCAAGAGTTTGATTTAGCAGATAATATTTGAAACTTATTCAAACTCATAAATCAAAAAGAGTTAGATAAAGGGTGCACATACCATCGCTCCTGAAGAACATGAGAAACAAGGAGGACCAAGGCGGTGGTTCGACCGGTCCATGGGGCCGTTGTTTCACTCTAGTTTACCTTGTTCCTTTTCATGAAAGCACATTCGATGTTGTGCAACATGTGTGTGGGAGATCTCAAGTGTGTTTGTCAATTATATGCTTGGGAGATCTCCCCCACACTTGTTCATGTACCTAGTGCTATCTTCAAACAAAATGGGAAAAACAAAAGAGGGACTCTACTGGTTCAAGAACCAGGGAGCCTTTATTCAAAATAAAATATAAATTCACCATGAGACCTAGCTCAAACAAGGTTGGCATGCCCTGGCTTACCTTCCCATTTGAATCAAGCTCAATGACTATCCCCATTTGGATTCAAAAATTCCTACAAGGGTTAGTCTGCATATACAACCAATATCCATGACAGCAGATACCATAAGTTTCATCAATCAAACTTGACACCATGTCTTGTTTGATTGAAGAAGACAGTTTTAACTTAAGCACCATGCTTAATTTAACACAACCTATGAATGCACATAGCTAAACATGCACTCAAACCATAGAATTACAAACATAGACAAAGGAAGAATGGAAGCATGATTAAGCTATTTTCAAAGGGACATAAACATGAGCAAATGATGGTGAACATCGGGCAACCTCCCGGAAGGGCTTTGTGTAATGTCAAAAGCGGGATGTACTCCTACCGGAATTCCCCCGTAATCCTATTAGGACTCAATATATGTAATCCGACAAGGACTCCTGCCTTGTAACCGACTAGGAACCCGCCCATGGACTATATAAAGGAGGGTCGGGTACCTAGCCGATTATTTCGCCCAACACCCAAGCGCAGGGCGCCATACTTGATCCCCCAAACGGGATGTAGGGTTTGTCACCTTGGCGGCCCGGACACCGTATAAATCTTGTGTCCCGTGTCCTTGCACAAACCTTTGAGTTCTCGGTCTTTCGATCACGATCCTCCACCGCACAATCTACTACCTCGGGTACCCCCGGGTAGGTTTGCCGGTTAAAACACCGATAGCCGGCATGCCGGTAGGGGTGATCATCACTAGCGGGCGAATTCAAAGGACTTTTTCATCATCAAAATCATTCTACTCAACAACAAGCAAGTCAAGTCGCAAGTGCAAAGCAAGTCACCAAGTTTCGTCGAAAAACGAAATCGATTTCCGTACTCGCTCGCGCGTCGGCGAACACGCTCAACTATGCCACGCGTCGGGGTGCCTCGCCACGTCGTGTGGCACGTCGAGCGGCTCGTCGTCGACTACTTCACCTCACGTAGGCTCGTCGTCGACTACTTCGCCTACACCACGCATTCGGGTGCCTCGGCACGTCGCGCGGCTTGTCGACTACTTCGCCTCGCGCGGTGCGTTGCCGAATACTTTGCCTAAGCAAAGGCGTCCGGTCGCCTCGGCACGACGCGCGGCTTGTCGTGTGGCTCGTCGTCAACTACTTCGCCTCGTGCGAGCTCGTCGTTGACTACTTCGCCAACGCCGTGCTTACGGGTGCCTCGGTACGTCACGTGGCTAATCGTCGACTACTTCGCCTCGCGCAGGTCGTTGTCGACTACTTCAACTACTCCGCGCGTCCGGTGCCTCGGCACGTCGTGCGGCTCGTCCGTCGACGGTTAATAGTTGTATCGAATTTCGTTTAGACTTGCAAGCGGACAAGTCTCCCGTCGTAGTCAAGGGACCCTTCTTCCCTCGAGTGGTGAACCCAAGGTATCGAATCCGTGGAACAAATGTGTGATGCAAAAGTTGATCTAGTAAAGCCAAGTAACTCCAATCTTCGGTAAAAGAGAAACCCTAATGCATCTAGGTAAAAGACATGAAACTAATCTAATCTACTAAAGACCGGAGATAACAAAGTAAGATTGGGTAGATAAACCGATCTAGAGAGATCGGGTTAAGCCTTTTGTTGAAGTTCCAAGCAAGAGAAGAAGTAGCAAATCGAATCTTATAAGAAGCCTCTTTAAACCGTGGTTTCCCGTCCAAATCCGAAAACATCCGCCTTTCGGAACCCCCGTTCGTCACAACGTATCCCTACTCATGCGGGGAGTCTAGGGCGAGTCAAAAGACAAGTCGAGATTCTTTCGGAAGATCGGGCGTGTACCTCTAGCCACCGCGGCTACAAAAACACCCTATGTGATCTATCTCGAGAATAGATCTAAACTAAGCAAACCGATTGAAAAAACGAAATCTTTGAGGAAACACTTGATCGCTAAGAATAGATTCAACTTGATAATTCAACTATGACAATGATACATACACAAGATCACCACCGAGATCCTTCCTTGATCTTGGTTCTAGCTCGGGGAACTCCGACGTGGTCTTCCGTGCAAGGTTCCCACGTCGGCTAGGGAAACCCTAGTCAACTAGCTCGACCCTCTCCTCTCCGAGATGGTGTCCCTCTCTTCTCTCGCTCCTCGGCGGCCGATGACGAATTTGATGATGTGTGGCTCTCGACCCCGGGGCTATAAATATCTCGAATGGCGGCTAGGGCAAAGGAGGAGGCGAATGGGCACCGGACGGGGCCGGGCCGGCCGGCCCGGGCCCATCCGAGGCCCGGCTCGTGGCCTCCTTTGCTCTATGTCGGTTCCCGTGTCTTCTAGATGTTTCCCCCTTCGCATGTAGGTCCATGTCGCCGGTTCTCTCCGAATTGGGCACAACTCCTTGTCTTGCAAGATTCAAGCACTTTTCTCGGTTTGGTCCTCGCAGTTTGTCATCTTCCCGGATCAAGTCCCCGACTTCTTGGAGTTAAGTTTGCTTCATTGCGGGACTTGTACGGGGCTTCAAGGTCTTGTCACAAGGTGCTTGATGAACTTATCCCGAAAGTCTTACTTTCAATGCTAAAACCCCGCATAAACACTAAACTCCAAAACCGACATGCGTACGTGAACTTGTTATACCACGGGGGTTAGTACCAATGGATAAGGTATAAAATTTATGCCAACACCGAAGGTAAACTCATGGCTAGGTTGATGGATTTTCACCGTCAACATCTCCCCCATGCTTAAACCTTGCTCGTCCTCGAGTAAGCCTTCGATGGATATCATCGTTGCCCATCAATGTTTAAACCTTGCACTTGATCGCACATGAGAAAACGTAATGCTCTCAAAATTTTAATTCATTAAAGTTCCATAATGTACTAGCCTTCATCTCTACGGAGGGTAGATTCTTAGTTAAGCTTATCCCACAAGTATTAACATGCTCCCCAAATTTTAAATAGATCTCGGAAATTTTGAAAATAAAGAATGAGATGAAGAAGAGAGCTAAACCAAATTCACAAATTTAAATCACCTTGCATATTGCTCATAAACACTCATCTCATCTTGTCTCTCAAGCCTATATATTCTACTCCTTTCCCTCTCATCACATATATGTGATAGGATTTATATGGAGCTTTGGGAAAGTTTAGTCCTACCAAGATTTTATAAATGAGGTGTTGTCAAAACAAGACAAGCTTCTCATGGTCTTACCGAGACTCGTCAAAAAGGTCATTGGAAAATGATGTTAAATCAAGGAGGGGAAAGAGAAAAATATGCACACTTAGATGAGTGGACATGTGCAAATGGCAAAGAATGATCTCGAGGCACAAAGGAAGTCCTCGTTATCGGATTGCACATGGTTGGAAAATTGAGTATGGATCTTTTAATATTGAAGCCTTGAATTTCCTAATGCACTTTAGAGAACCGGGGAGTTCACTTTATTTTTATTTTACACATACTCATATTTTTTCTCTCTTTCTCTTCTTTCTTTCTTTCTTTCTCTCATTATTTTTTTTCTGCCATACATTCGGTAACGTGACTTTCACATCGGAGTTTTGATTTTTTATTTGCTCCCCTTTGAACTTTTTTATTTTCTCCCCTTTGAACTCTAAAAATTGCATCGTACCTACCTCCTCCCCATGCTTAGACGTTGCTCGTTCTCGGGCAAAGAGGCGATAAAGAAGGTAGATACCGGAAATATTTTTCCTTGGAGAGATACTTGAATTCTTCAATGTTGTCACCGTCTTGCGATCTTCCTTGAATTGATGATCCATTCTCAACGATAGGTTGCGGTCAAGGAGGTAATCACATAAGATGATATTTGGTTTAAGGGTGGATATCCGGCGAGGTTTGTGAGATCTCCAATGTGGGGATACACAATGCACAGATAAAAGGCTAGCAAAAAGATAGATACACAAAAATGGAATGACCAGCTTCTTAGTCTCGGGCCAGAGAAATCATGGCCTGCAATAACTCACTCAAAAATAAATCTTGTACACTAAGGCTTATGCACTCAAATATATATTAGGCTCTGGATAGGTTGAGCAACACACAAGTGGTATTCATGACAAGGTTAGCGATATTTTTGAGCATCAAAACCATCTTCAATCTATCTATAACTTGAGAGCACATAAAACACTATGGGTCTTTATTTTAATCATAACCTCCGCTAAAGATTAAGCTAGCATTTAAATAAATTCAGATTCGTATTTTAATAGAGCACTAGCTTTGACATGCATAAATCAATTACAAAGATAAACAAAGCGGCAATTATAAACATATATCATTATGGCACAAATTTTGCAACTTTTCCAAAGATATAATCAAGGTGGTGTCTTTATTAATGATGAAATCAAATTGAAAACAAACACACTTGCTGAAATTTAAATAAAAACAGAAAATATTACGCAAACACACACAAACAAAAGCTGAAAATTACAGAGAAAGGGAAAAGAAAAGAAAACTAAAGTTCCTTAATCTTCCTAGTCCTCCGCCGGTGGTTGGTGTTGATAATCTTGAAAGTAGTACCCTTGCTCGTAGTGAGGTTGGACATCTCCTCCAACGAATTCATCCGGCTCTACTATGTGAAGGCAATATTTGCATTGCCCTCACCAAGTTGAGCCGTGTTGGCTTGGATGGCTGCGACGTTTTGCGCATTTCTCGCAACATACCCTCCAATTATGGCCACGCTTTGTTGTGGTTGGGGATATTGTGCGTAGGGCTCCGCGAAGTTTACGTTGGGCACCACATAATTTGGTGGGGGTACCGGTGCACCACCCCCCATGCTTGCTCTTGTGGCCCTCCGTAATAACTTGGCGGAGGAGGGATCCCACCGAAAGGTGGCACAACATTGGGTTGTGCACTACCCGCTTGAGCGGAGGTGGATCCTTCCTCTACGATTCTTCCTCTTTTATTTTTTCTTGCCGGGACAAGGAGTCCCTCTTCCAACCAATCTTCCCTCCCTTGGATGAAAAGCCTAAGCCTTGCATCCGGAAGGGGTAGGTTCACCGTGGCTAAACGAAAACCTCCTCTCTCATCTCCACTAATATATTTGCCTTGTCGCAAATACTCAATGCCGAGAGAGGTACCACGCAAAAGATGTTCGGGGTTTCTTGTGATCCCCGGCCGTAGGGAGATGGCCAACATAGAGAGGTAGCACACCGAACCAATATCTCCCGCTCCCGATGTTGCCTCGCAACACCAATGGTTGATCATAAGGTATGAGGGTCTATTGGCTGCCCGGCAATTAAAGCCAAGTAGAGCCAATTCAACTCCGTGTCGGTCACCTTCGTCTCCCTCATCCTCCCCAATACCCTCTTGCACATCCAAGAGTGGAATACTCGGATAATGGGGTTGCGGATGCAATTGCGTTGTTGGTGGGCTTCTCCGGAGATCAAATTACAAAATCCATCTAACATGCCGGGTGGCACGTCAACTTTCTCCGGAGCTCCCTTATGGAATCCAAGTAGCTCCCTAACATGCTCGTAAGGAACCACTTGTTGGACTCCCTCCAAACGGAACGATAAACTTTGCACCCCATCATCAAGGATAGGTGCAATGGTCATCAAGATTTCCAAGGCGAACTCCTTGTGGGTGTCCGCCGATACTCCGTTGGAGAATTGCACCCATCCAAGGTGCCCCAACATGTAATATATGTCGGTGCCGAAACCCAAGTAGTTGAGTGCTTGGTCGTCGAACTCGACGTTGGGCACAAGTCTCTTCTCAAGACGAGAGAGCTTCTTCTCCTCCTCCTCCGACAATATGATGAAGCCATACGAGGAATATATCGGAGTGTATGGAGGTGGCGCGGTTGAACGGGTCGATCGTCGAGGTGGAACGGGCGGCTCCTCCGTGTGCCCTTGAGGTTTGGTAAACCTCATGGACGTGCTCCTTGTTGCCCTCATGCCACTGAGGAGGAGAGCGTCGTTCCTCCTTGGTGGTGCCGTATCCGTCTCCATGCTCCGAGGAGACTCGAAACCGAGTGCCTCCTCAAAGACGTCGTTGATGACGGCTTGGATGACGATGAACCCTTCTTCTTGGAGAAGAGACTTGTGGTTTTCTTCCACATGGTTGCTGCACTCTTCTCTCCACTAAAACTCCGGTTGCAACCGGTAACTAGGCACTTAAAATCTTACTTCGGGATGTGGACTTTGAGTGGATTAAGGGTGTGGATTTTTTTTGAGCTATCAAGCTTGGGAAGGTTGGCTATGTCTACGGAGGTTCCGGGCACACAAACTTGAACACACAACCGAAGAAGGAGAGTGAAGCTTGCCTCGCAAAAACGGGAGCCGGGGGCTCCTTAAGTAGGGGAGGCCGGCCGTCCCGGGCCGACCGGCCCGGGTGGCCGGTGCTCCTCCCCGCCTAGGCTTTCTTCCAAGCACGACCATTTTGCCTCTACAACTTTCGTGCCTACGTGCTCCACGAGTTGCACCGCCTAAATGCTCTCGTCCACTCCTTTTCTTGCATTATTGGTCCTTCCACTTGATGCTTCATGCTTTGAGTCATGTCCATGCTCCCTTGCTCCACTTGCTTCACATGCCACCATGAAATTCCTGCAAAGTTCATGCTTGCTGCCCACCATGCTTGTCCTTTGCATGTGGAGTTGGTGAAAGTTGATGAAAGAGTATCCAATGGTGCATGCATGATTAATTCAAACTAGATTGCCTCCCTTTAAGTGTGTTTAAGGTTAAGCACTCCTCTAATTTCGAAATTTAAAAATATTTTTCAGAGCCATGTAAGAGCTCAAGCATAAATTTAGAGAAGTTTTTAAACCATTAGAAACAAATGTAAGTCGAAAATATTTTCCGACTACATTGATATCGGTCTCACGGTATAGTTCGCCTTCATTGGTTGAGAGCAAACTTTTCCCGGCTTGATCATGGGGGCATAGGTTTAGGCTCTAATTTTGGCTAAATGAGAGAGATTTTGAATAAAACAAAATTAAATGAGTCTTAGAAAAATTCTAATCTTAGAGAAACCAAGGATATAGATTTTTAAAACCAACCAAAAGTTTAGTTTCTAGGTTTACGCGAGTCCTACCACGTGCTGAAATTTAATTAAGACCTAGGTACAAGTCGTGGCTCTACTCGTGTGTTTTTAGCATGAAACATAAGTTAACCACAACACCAAAATGAGGGTGAAAGGTTGAGTTAGGTTCTGAAATTATTTGGTTGTGGTTTCTCGAAAAAGAACAAACAAACACATAGGAGGGTTCATGCAAAGGGTTTATGATAAAGCAAAATATTCAACAAAGAATTATGTCTCTAATATTCTTCAACCACTTCTAAGTCTAATGTCTTTGTGTAATAAAACTCAAAACTAAATTATTAAAAAGACTCGAAAACCCGGAATCGGGTTGTCCTCCCGTAGCTTATTCTTGACTCGACGAAACGGGTTGCCTCCCGCCTAGCGCTTCGTTTATAGTCCATGGCTAGACTTCTTCACTTGATTATTTTGGATCAACGCTCTTTGCGGGCGTTGCAATCTTGGGTACCCACTTCCGCACCATCTTGGGCGCGGGCTTGTCTTCCGGCTTAGTCATTTTTTTGGTCTTCACAGGCTGCTTCCTTTGTCTTGACGGATGCAACACCTTCTTTGATTTTCTTTAAGTTCATCTTTTTCGGCTCTTTCTTCTTCTTCGCCCCGTCCTTTTGCTTTGGTTCTTCCTTCACTTCAATCATATTGCATGCCTCGAGTCGTGGTCGGAACTTGAAGGAACTCTTTTCTCCGTTGATATCGAACATGATCTCCCCCTTGCCAAAATCAATAGTAGCTCCCACGGTCTTGAGGAAAGGCCTCCCAAGGATGAGCGGCGGCTTCTCCTTCTCTCCCATATCAAGCACCACGAAGTCGACGGGAATGAAGTGGTGTCCGACCTTCACGGGTACATCTTCGGCGATGCCCAAGGGATAGCGAATGGAGTTATCTCCCAACTCCAGACACATACCCGTAAGCTCCAATGGTAAGCGTAGCTTCTCGAACACATCCCTTGGCATGACGCTCACACTTGCTCCAAGGTCGCATAACACCTTCTCGAACTTGAAAGAACCAACTGAACATGGAATTGTAGGGCATCCGGGATCATTTTGCTTCTCTAGCCCATTATCAATAGCGGCACTACACTCCTCGGACATTTTGACATGATCTACCCCAAGTGTTGCTATCTCATATTTATTTGCAAGTATGTCTTTAAAGTAATGAGAATATGTAGGTACTTGTAGGGCATCAAGTAATTTCATGTTGATACTAAGTCTACGCACAACCTCCACAAACTTCTCAAAGTGGTTGTAAGTTTACCTTTGAAGTAGCGTGGCTTGAGTTGTGGTATCCTCATGTCTTCTCCCAGCATCTCGAATTCGGGTTCCTCGGTGACGATCCCCGTAACCTTCTCCTTCGCGATTTCCTCTGCCTCGGCAGATGGTTTAATCTTCCTTGCTCCCGCGGAATGTTCCGGATCTTCGGTCTCCTTCCCCAAACGTGTTTGAATAGCCTTTGCCGATTCGGGACCTTTGGGTTGTCCCGGAAGCTTCCCTTCATCATTAGTGAGGCGCCCCACAAGTTGTCCAACTTGCGTCTTGAGCATCTTCATCATGTTGAGCACTTGATGATTGGAACTTCCGACCTCCGTCACTTTGCTATCGATGTTCTCCAACACCTTGTCTTTGGTCTTGAACTTGGTGACGGTGTCCTTGTTGATCTTAGCTTGCTCGTCCATGAACTCCTTCAATTGTATATGAAGCGGAACCGAATTCGGAATGAATGAGCTTGCATTAAATTGAGGTCTACCTTGCCCGTAGCGGAAGTTCGGCAATTCTCCCTTCCTCATGTAGTCGAGCGCTTTGGCTTCCTCCGGACAATCTTTGCGGATGTGGCCATACTCTCCACATTCTTCGCATGTGGATCTTGCTTCGGTGGCCTTCAATTCTTGAGCCTCTTTCTTTTCTATCTCCATCTTCTCCAACCTCCTCATGAGCGAGTCGATCTTGCCTTCAAGTATGTTCTCCTTCTCCACTTGCAAGACTCCTTTGACGTTCCCCGTGGGTTGAACCGGATGTAGGCGCCCAGATGACGCCCATGTATCATTATCCGCGACCTTCTTGAATAGAGTGAAAGCTTCGTTGGCGTAAGCTCGATGATAGATCCTCCCACCGATGCATCGATGATCATCCTTGACGCCATGGTGAGTCCTTGATAGAACTTTTGCATGAGGTCTTCCTTCGGGAACTTGTGATGTGGAACCGCTTGAGTGTACTCGTTGAAGCGCTCGAATGCCTCCGAGATAGTTTCGTAGGATATTGAACAAAGGTGGCAATCTTATTACGCAAACTTTGAGTTTTACCTAGTGAGTAGTATTCCTTCATGAAAGCCTTCATCAACGCGTTCCAATTTTGCACCGTCTCCGCCGGTTGAGAGTGGAACCATTGCAAAGCCTTCCCGAGTAGTGAGAACGGAAAGAGCCTTGCCCTCATTTGGTCTTGAGTCACCCCATCCATGTTGAAAGTCTGGCATAGTTGAATGAATGCTTGGAGGTGAAGGTTCGGATCCTCTTTGCCGGTGAAGTGTGAATGTTGCACCATGCGGATTGTTGAGGTCTTGATCTCGAACGGTCTTCCGATCTCCTCAAGATTCAAGATTGGTAGGTTGATGATGTCCGGGGTGCATAGCTCCCCGATCTTGCGTTCTTGCGGTTGTTATTCTCCCATCGGTGGAAGTCGATTCTCCCGAGGGCTTTGAGGTGGTGAATTCTTCGGAGATTCCTTCGATCCTTTGTCTTCTGACTCCGAATTTACAAGATCCAGCTTTTTAGCTTGATGTGCTTCGCGTCTCCTTAGCCTGTAAAGTTTTTCTGGATCATCCACAAAATTATCGGGTTTGTTGGAGAGGTAGCCGTCCATCTCCTGTTAGGGTTAGCAATAAACAAGATATGCAAAAACTAGAAAGTAAAAATAAATCTATGAAAACTAGGGTTGGACAAACTAGATTAGATTTATTTTGAGGATGATCAAAGTTTGGTAGATGCAAAAAGAAAAACTAAAAGAAAACTGAAAATTACAAGAAAAGGCAATAAAAAAATCAAATCTTGATCACTTGTTCCCCGGCAACGGCGCCGGAAAAAAGGGGCTTGTTGACGGTTAATAGTTGAATCGAATTTCGTTTAGACTTGCAAGCGGACAAGTCTCCCGTCGTAGTAAAGGGACCCTTCTTCCCTCGAGTGGTGAACCCAAGGTATCGAATCCGTGGAACAAATGTGTGACACAAAACTTGATCTAGTAAAGCCAAGTAACTTCAATCTTCGTTAAAAGAGAAACCCTAATGCATCTAGGTAAAAGACATGAAACTAATCTAATCTACTAAAGACCGGAGATAACAAAGTAAGATTGGGTAGACAAACCGATCTATAGAGATTGGGTTAAGCCTTTTGTTGAAGTTCCAAGCAAGAGAAGAAGTAGCAAATCGAATCTTATAAGAAGCCTCTTTAAACCGTGGTTTCCCGTCCAAATCCGAAAACATCGACCTTTCGGAACCCCCGTTCGTCACAAAGTATCCCTACTCATGCGGGTAGTCTAGGGCGAGTCAAAAGACAAGTCGAGATTCTTTCGAAAGATCCGGCGTGTACCTCTAGCCACCGCGGCTACAAGAACACCCTATGTGATCTATATCGAGAATAGATCTAAAATAAGCAAACCGATCGAAAAACGAAATCTTCGAGGAAACACTTGATCGCTAAAAATATATTCAACTTGATAATTCAACTATGACAATGATACACACACAAGATCACCACCGGGATCCTTCCTTGATCCTCGCTTCTAGCTCCGGGAACTCCGACATGGTCTTCCGTGCAAGGTTCCCACGTCGGCTAGGGAAACCCTAGTCAACTAGCTCGACCCTCTCCTCTCCGAGATGATGTCCCTCTCTTCTCTGCTCCTCGGCGGCCGATGACGAATTTGATGATGCATGGCTCTCGACCCCGGGGCTATAAATAGCCTGAACGGCGGCTAGGGCAAAGGAGGAGGCGAACGGGCACTGGACAGGGCTGGGCCGGCCGGCCTGGGCCCATCCAGGCCCAGCCCGCAACCTCCTTTGCTCTATGTCGGTTCCCGTGTCTTCTAGATGTTCCCCCCTTCTGCATGTAGGTCCATGTCGTCAGTTTCTTTCCGAATTGGGCGCAACTCCTTGTCTTGCAAGATTCAGCACTTTTCTGGTTTGGTCCTCGGAGTTTGTCGTCTTCCCGGATCAAGTCCCTGACTTCTTGAAGTTTGCTTCATTGCATGACTTGTACGGGGCTTCAAGATCTTGCCACAATGTGCTTGATGAACTTATCCGGAAAGTCTTGCTTTCAACGCTAAAACCCCGCATAAACACTAAACTCTAAAACCGACATGCACACGTGAACTTGTTATACCACGGGGGTTAGTACCAATGGATAAGGTATGAAATTTATGCCAACACCGAAGGTAAACTCATGGCTAGGTTGACGGATTTTCACCGTCAACATTGTCGCACGGTCGTCGTTGACTACTTCGCTTCGCGTAGGCTCGTCACCGACTACTTGGCCTACGCACCGCGTTTGGCCGCCTCGGCACGACGTGTGGCTCGTCATCGACTACTTCGCCTCGCGTAGGCTCATCACCGACTACTTCGCCTATGCCGTGCGTCCGGCGGCTCGGCACGACGCGCGGCTCGTCGCGCGAGGCTCGTCGTCGACTACATCGCCTCGCGCGGGCTTATCATTAACTACTTCGCCTACACTACGCATCCGGTGCCTCGGCACGTCGTGCTGCTCGTCACGTGGCTCGTCGTTGACTACTTCGCATCGCGCGAGGCTCGTCGTCGACTACTTCGCCTATGCCGCACGTCCGGGTGCCTCGGCACGTCGTGCATTTCGTCGTCGACTACTTCGCCTACGCCACGTGTTCGGGTGCCTCGGCACGTCGCGCGACTCATCGTGTGGCTCGTTGTCGACTACTTCACCTATGCCGCGCATCCGGGTGCCTCGGCACGTCGCGTGGCTCGTCGTGCGACTCGTCGTCGACTACTTCGCCTTGCGCGAGCTCATCGCCGACTACTTCGCCTATGCCGTTCATCCACTGCCTCGGCTCGTCATCGACCACGCGTCGTCTCGCCGCTCGACTTCTCATCGGTCGGTCTCTTGGGCTTTCACCGTGCGCTCAATCACTACGTCTTGCGGCACGACTACTCGTCGTTCGGATTACACCGGCTCTACTATGCCTATGTAGTGCATGCATTAAGGACCGAAACGACGAACCGGAGAGGGAGGAGTGAATGGGAGCCGATAAAAATTCTTCTCGAAGGAGATAGAGGGTCCAACAAGATGAACATGGCTTCCAACACACGTCTCCGACTCACTACCCAAGTTGGCCAAGACCACGCGGCCACCGTAGTGCTACTAGCCCTAGGAACCAATAACCAACTTCACGGACCCGAGAACGCGGGAGGAACACGAACTCGAGCCTCACTAACCTACACCGGTCGGGCCGGTGAGCACCACGAGTCGGACCGTCCCCGTCGGTGAAACTTGGGAACTTCCATGGAAAGGCCCCTACACCGGTCATGCCGATGAAGCTTACCGGTCGACCGGTTCAAGCTAGGAAACCCCAAATCTTTCAAACGAGCCTACCGAGCTCCAAACGGACCTAAACTTGAAACAACAACAACACGGAACAACAACGAACTCACCCGGACGTTCACCCGAGCAAAACTCAACAGAGTCCGCACCGGTCAAACCGGCAAGAGGCACCGGTCGGACCGATGTGACCCGAGCTCTCGGGATGAACAACACCCGCGGGTCAACTCCCTTAAATCCAACTCCCGACCTCCCGAATCGCTCCACGGATTTGCGCAAGACTTTGGGGATAGCAGGAACACCTCATGGGCACTCGCATAGCCAAGATTTTGTCCACCAAAACTTGCTAAATCGAGAGGAATCGAAGAAATCCGCCAAGAACTCCTCTAACCCTAGAACTTCGTAAACCCCAAAATCGAGCCCCTTTGCTCACGGATTTGCGAGGGGAATCAAAGGGAAAAGAACCTCGAAGGGTTCATGCATGCATACCCCACCATATCCCAAAGAGAAAGGCCTCAAAATCACTCCAAGAAAATTGCCAAAAAAAGGCTTCGAAAATCACCAAAAAGAATGAACGGGAACAACACATCCAAGCCTTGAGGAACCACGCTGAATCATCTATACATACCAAGGAGGTTCATACAAGGTCTATCTTGCCGCCCGATCATCCTTCCCTCTCACAAGATCTTACCATGAAGCTCTCAAGCTAGTCCTATGGAAATCCTATGGAAAATAGGAAGAGAAAATAGGAAAACAAATGAGCTAGGGTTCCAAAAGATGGTTGGCATCCTCCCACCACTTGGGTTATATGGAGGCAACTGAAAGTCTAAAATGCCCTTACTAGCTAACTAGGAATACATGCCCCTCGAGGGCGAATTCGGAAATCTTTGTCATCGCTCCATCAGACGGATGCCCAGCGACCGCAAACTTGCTTAGCCTTGACACAAGCCTTGCGATCCCGACGCGTGTCCTCCTCTTCGAAGTCTCGGACCGCGTCGTCGCACACGGTCGGACCGGTCGGACCCACCGGTCAGACCGGTCCGATGCTTCTTCGCACCTCCGTCTTCGGTTCTTCGGTCTTGGCTTTGTGGATGAACCAAGGAACCCGGTGGTTTTTACGGTGAACCACCGAAAACCCCGCAAAACTCGGTGTAGCCTCCGCCAATCGCCACTCATGACCGGGCTCCCATGTAGTCCCAACTCGACCTTGGTTTTGAGGCTCAACCAAGAAACCGTCCTTGACTTCCTCTTGTCGTTCTTGCCACCATGCGGCCCGCACTAGACCCCGCTGGCTACCAGGTCCATCGAACGAAGCATACTTGTCTTCTCCACACCTGGAGGCCTCACCGGCAACGACCTTTCGCGCTTGTTCTTCACCTGCACCAACACTAGTCAAGTCGCAACCAAGCACCCGGAATACTTAGCCAAGAATCAGTCCACACAACGTTGTCAATCACTCATCACACCGGGAAGCAACCATCCACCTGTCCTCGAACCACACATGGTCCTCAATCTCTCCCTTGATGAGTACATTGACAACACATACATACAGTAACTCGAGAGAAAAAGAAAAGAAAAGAAACGAATAAAAAGAAACTCCAACAAGCTATCGAAAGCTAAACAAAGGCAAACAGAAAGATCACCTGAAGAAGACAAGTCTCGGACCCCTTAGGCAAGGGCAACGGCTCGACACATCCGAGACAAAACTATGCTCAAGCAAAGAGCGCAAACCACCAAACCAAAGCTCGAAAACCCACAAAGAGCTCCCCCCGCACACATTCAAGCTCCACCGAACCAATGCAACTCCCCCGGACGAATGCATGCGAAACACCACATGAAACGGAAGCAGCCGCAACGGCTCGGCTCATACCGGTCACCCTCACTAGTCAGACCGGTGGGCAAGATCGCCCAGCACCTGGAACCTGCACCGGTCAGACCGGTGCCCTCCATCGGTCAGACCGATGCCACCTGCGAAACTGCCAGAGCTCAAAAATAGCTCGAAACCACCTGGAAACCTTCTAAATGTGTGCAACAAGCCGTTTCGATCTCAAACTTCTCCCCCTTGTTGACAATGCATGAATCTAGCCAAAAATGTGAAAAATTCAACCTAGAGCTTCTCAAATAGACAAAATTCAACAAGGATGCTACATATGTCCAAATGAGCAAGTTAGATACTATATATCTTCATAATGACATCAACTTCATGATCACCAAGTTTCACAATCATTGGACGAAGCTAAGATAGAATTCAGCAATTTTGCGAAAATTTACCCTCTTATGAGCAAAGTCCTCAACATGAGCAAAACATGTCAAAATGGCAAAGCCACACAAACTTCATGCTAGGACAACCATTCTTATCATCGGCCATCACAAACACCCACAAGCACCTCATGTCATGTCAAAGCCACCGAGCCATGTGCCTACTTCTATATATGAGACTTCTCATTGGTAGGCATCATGCAACGGTTTAGCACCCAAAGCAAGTTAAATTTAGCTCTTATGACACGGGAGCACATTTTCCAAGCAATTTAAATTTAATTTTCAGATTCATATTTGGTACATGAAATGTCTTTCAACAAAAGGAACTTATGCCCCTCCACAAGATAAAGCATGGGGGCTAAACATTCATGATGGCAAATGAGCCTTTGGCCCCATATGATCAAAATAAGCTATCCAACCATAAATTAAGCATAGCCAAACCGCTAAAACATGACAAGATCATATAAAGGCATTTACTCACAAGAGAGCATACATATGAAATTTTTCAAAAACATAGCCATCAACCATGGTGTTAACACCAAAAAATGGTACGGGGAAGAGAGCGACTTGTGGGCCGAATTAGGTAAGGAGATATCATTCGGCGAGAGGTTTTTCTTGAAAGCATTCGGTAAAGGCGCTTGCGGTCGGGAATGCGCCATCGTTCGGCGAAGGGCTGTTTTGCGCTTGGAAGAGGAAGTATTCGGGGATACGTGATGACATGTCCTGGATATAAAGAAGGAGCGAATTGATGACGGGTGCAAGATGGACACCGGCGCCGGAACGTTATTTTAGGCAATGAATGTTGTACTCGTAGTCGAATAGGAGTCATGTTAGGACAAGGGTATAAATATGAACCCTTAGTGTTTGTAATGCATCATCGAACAATTTCACAACAAACCGGCCCCGTGCCAATTTTGAGTCCTTTTAGTCGAGTCGTCAAGTTCTTCGAGAGGAGTCATCGATCCGTCGACCTCCGTAAGTACCGGAAACCTTGTATCATGTCTAGTATCATGCGTTGGATTTAGATCTTGATGCAAGTAGTCTTGATACCATGTTTAGTATCATGCGGTGGATTTAAGCTTGGTTCGAGAAGGTTTCCTTGTTGGATCATGAGTCATGCGGTAGGCTAAGATCTAGCTTGGAGCTAGTTATCGACTCTATTAGACTTGGCAAGATCTAATAGATTCATTAAGTTATCATGTGTTACTTTGAGTTTTACTCTTATGTTTAATTCATGTAACACTCTTTTGCCCAATCTAGATTGATTTGATTGACTCTATCTCTTTGTGATCCATGTGGTGTACTTTCAAATCTTTGGTTTTGTAAATGGAAAGTGGATCATGTGTTTTCAATAACCGATCTTAGATCTATCTAGATTGCTACGTGTTGCGGGTTCAAGCTTGCCGACTTTTTCAACGTTTGTTCCTTCTCCACGGAACCCGATTCTACTGTTCGGCTATATTCGGCAATTCATTCATGGGTGGAGCGTGCTCACGAGTTTCGCTTTAAATAATGTATGCTTTTAGCTTTCCATGTATAGATTGTATCATGCGGTGGATTGATCTATTCTTGGTTAGTGGTGTGACTTCAAACAAGTTGTATCGTGCGGTGGATAAACTTTGCTTGATATCATGCTTGACGGGTTTCAAGGCGTCTATACATGCGGTAGATTAGCGCTTTTGGCCTATGCATGCTTGTTTATTGAAGATTCATGTTCATGCTTTCGCTCTTATTTATTTATCATGTTTATCCTTGATAATCGGTTATGGTTATATGCTGCAATGTTATTTATTTAAAAACCGACCTTTCGTCATGCTTACGTCATTCATTCGGTAGTGCTTTATTCATATGCTTTACTATTCCCGAATGGCATTCAAACCGTTGATAGATAGCTTACTCGTAGCTATTTGTCATTTGGATTGGCTTCATGGCCGTAAATTTGGAACTGTGCGGTACCACCCGACAAATTCCATGTTTTATCTAATCTTTTTCATCCTTTGTCAATTTCGGGGAAAATTGATCGGCACACCTCCGGATTCATACACCGGGTCTCGTTTGAAGCCGACTTTGTTCGGCTTGCTTTGTGTGCTTGTCGTGAAGAGCCAATTTTACGTCAACACACTTTTTGGCACGCCCAGTGGGACGTTCAATTTCATCAAGATGCCCGATGTTAATAGCATTACGGACGTCACTTTTGAAGAATGTCTACGGATCACCACTGATTCTTAAAGAGGCTATGGATCGGTTCCAAGACAAGTGCCTACTCGTGTTTCTCCAAAAATAGAAGTGGCACACCTTTTCTCAAGTCGGAGATGCCAAGAGTGCGATGCCGGGTGAATCGACAAGACTGCGCTCGCCGCCGAGAAGGAGGAAGCTCGTGAAGTGATCCGAGAGATCCATGGAAGCAACATTGGCCAAACACAACACCGCCCTATTGAATATGCTCAAACAGATGATGGTTGGCGTCTTTGGCCTATGCATGGAGAATATGCTCAAACGAGCATCACCTCACGGAGACAAATGGTGAAACGGGGAGAATCAAGTGCTCTTGCTCCTGGTCGCCCAATTTTAGGTGCAAGCGTTCAACCGCCTCAACAGAGTATGGGGAGTCAACCAATCCAAGCACCGAACCCGTATCGGGCAATGCCGAATCCACTTACGTTTGGAGAGATGGCATTCGACACATCCGGATTTCCACAAGGCTCCACTTATAGGATAGCCCTAGCAAGAAACAAGGTTGTAGAAGAACATGTACGGGGGCGGTTATTTGGAGTACATGGATTATGGCGCTATCGACGCTCTCCGAATCCGGATATGGTACGGCAACGGGGATTGCCGCCGGAAGGCCGGGAAACTAGGATGCCAATGTGGATCTTTTGGTGCAAAGAATGACCGATGTTTTGCGGTAATCAATTCGGTCTAAAACCCAAGAACCGGGGGCATGTATACCGTTGACGGATAAAAGACGTATCCCTCTACGATCCGCAAGCGTACGGACCCCACACCTTTTCACCACGGGATTCCCAAGGTTCTTGTCAATCCGCGGAGCAAGGGGATTACAAGCGTTCAATCTACTTTTACACTCTAGCTACTCAAACCCTAAATACAATTATACTAGAAAACAACTAAGCTACACTAGAGAGAACGATAAGCAATCAAGATAGGAAACACTCGCCCATGGGTCTACGATCATGCAATCACTTAAAGACATTAAACCAATCTAATCTATCGGGGGTTTTGACCACGGTTTCGCCCTTTCCCTCCTCTCGTACTGTCACTACGCAAAGGTATTCATGACTAGACCTATGATGGACACGGCGTATTGAATGGATCCAAGGAAGCATTGAGGCCTTTACTCCCTTTACGGCAAGGTAGCGAACCTTAAGCATGAAAGTATATTCAACACAAGATGACGGATAGATAATCCGACAAAGTATGATTACACCTTAAGATCGATTACAACCCATGGACGAATAAGAAGATTACCCCATCAAAGTGTTGGACATAGCACCGTTGATCATGGTTTCCCTTCCGCCGGTGTCTTCCTTCTTCTCCACGAGAGGGTGCTTTCTTCGAGGTGGTTGATCTCCCTCCCGAGATCCTCCTCCTCTCTCTAGCTTGTGGATGGCCTCCGGTGCGAATGGCTCTCTCCCTTCGTGATGGCGGTGCCTCCGGGCTTTTAGGGTTAAAGATCCTTTGGGTGCAAGGAAAGGGGGGCCGAACCGACCATCGGGGTGGGCCGGGGCCGGCTCGGGGCCGACCAGCCCGTGCCCATCTCGGCCCGGTTCGGTCGCCCCTTCGTTCCCGTGGGTCCTCGGATGATTATGCACTTTGCCCCCTCCATTTGCATGATTTTGACGATGTCATCCTCACGTCCAAGATGGAGGTTCTCTTCGCATGAAGTTCGGTCTTTTACGCTTCAACCCCCGGGGGTCTTCCTTTGTAACACTTCGGTCCTTGCCACCATTGGAAGTGATCTCATCAAGCTCATGAACACGAACAAGACTCCGTAAATGCTCGTTTGAACTTATTGCGAATCTGTCCTTTATGTCCATGTTTTCCTACATAAACACAACACTTCCAAATGCATGCACATAGATGAACTTGTTATATGATTAGTGTGCCTAGTGGCAGGTTAGTTCCATAATCAAATCCAAACCAAAGTGTAATGAACATGCTAGGTGCACCAAAATACACCGTCAACATCTCCCCCACGCTTAGCCCTTGCTCGTCCTCGAGCAAGTACTCGTAAAAGAACTTCATCCAAAGCGTTGTAATCATGAATCGCTAATCCTTCTTCACAAGTTAGTCAATCCCTTCATCTTTAATACATAAACACAAAGTAATGATAATCAAACATAAACATGGGTGTTTAGAATTTTTTTACCATGTCAAGATTTACCCCACAACTCAAACTATTCACTCAAAGCCTTCGATCTCAGCCATACTTACTTCTTTGCTTCCATCGGAGGGTTTTTTATGATTTTCAAAACAAAAATTCCTGCAACAAGTATTAGACAAAAACCTTTCTCCAAGCTCTCTCAAGTTACTCATATGAAGTGGCTATCCTAACCAAATTTTATAAAACTCTCACCTCCCATAAATCTCTCATATAACATATAAAGTAGAGCTATAGGTAGGGCTAGCGCAATCAACACAAATGTTGTCAAACTAAGAACTTCCTCTAATGATTGTTTACCTTTCAAAGCCAATGATCATGAGAATTAACCATATGTAGGGATATCAAGGATGAGAAGATTTAGAATAGTGGACATGGCAAGGGCAAAAGAAAATTGTGACCGCAAGGCACCGATGACGTCCTCGTTGTCGGATTGCACATGGTTGGAAAAAGAATGAAAGTTTCGTCTCTCAACAACGTGACATCCTTCCTTACACTTTATTTTTCTTTTCTTCACTTGATTCATCCCTCTCATATCTTTATTGCTACCTCCTCTTTTCTTTTTTTCTTTTATTTATTCTTTCATTCACATATATTTTCTTGCTTTCTTTCTTTCTTTTCCATACTCATACTTTTCTCTTTATTTTTCTCTCTCTTGACAACTTTTCAAAGCTCTCAACTCCACTCTTTCTTGCATGCATACATTCTGAAATTTAAATTAAACCATGCTAGAGACGAGACGAAACTTTGAGAATAGGTTGTGTTCAAGGAATGCGATGTACAAAAGAGATGTATAGGGTTGGGTATGGAATTCGGCGATGTACGGGACTTTCTATAGGAAAGTCACGTTACGGAATACATGACGAGGCTAGCAATAAACGATAAGCACAAGGACATGATCATTGCTCGAAATTAAAACTCACAAGAGAGAAGGGTCCTAGCCCAACTCATCGTGCTAATCACACTTATGGTGGAGCAAAAAAACATAAATTTGGCTTTGTATAGGAATTTTTCTTACTCTCAACTTGGAAAAAGAGGTTTTGCTAACCTTTATTACAAGGGTTTTAAGATCATTTTCAGAACTGAAATCCTCCAACTTTTAGCATTGAACATAGCGCAACTAACATGTGAATCTCAATATCGAAGTGTGGTATGGGTACTTTAAGTAGTAGCAATTCCACTAAGCACCACGAAGAACGTTTTTCAAACCACATACTTATGTTCATATATCAAGAATCGAAGATTAAACAAACAAGTGAATAAAGATAAGCAATACACAAGACGAGAAAAATATATATAAAGACTCTTTTTATTTGGTTTTCCTTGACTCAACACTAATTTAATACACTTGCAAAAATTTAAAAGACACACTCAAAAACTAAAGACTCATTAAACTCTAAGACTCTCACTCGAAGATTAAACCGAACCTAAATTTGAAACTCAAAAGCTAAGGCTAGCTAGCTAGCTCTCCCCCACGCTAAAAACATATGACGTCCTCGTTGTATCTTACAAAATTCCTAAGGTGAAAACTAGACCTAGTGGCACTTCCCGCAACTATTGCACCACTTGCCTCTCATGTTTCCAACCATGCCAAAAAGTTTGCACACGTTACGGTTTAGGAACTTGTAGTCGTCTTCGACTATGCGCTCCAAGTCCTCCATACGCTGCCTCATCGCTTCCATGGCTTGAAAACATTCGTCGACCGTAGCGTAGAGATCCGCGATGGAGTGACGACAAGCTTGACAACACATCGGATGTAATCCGAAGGGGTCGTCATCGCCATTGTCTCCACCATCATCACCACCATCGTCGCCACCTCCATTGTCGCCACTTTCGTTGCCGTCGTTGCCGCCGCCGTTGGGACCTTCATGAGTCCTCTCCTTGGGCTCCTCATCCCGGATGTAAAGATCGTTATCATCTCTTCCGGAGGGCGGCCCACGAGCTCGGGCTGCGATCGTCGAAGTAGTCGCTACCCCGTAGTCCTTAGGCTCGGGCGACGCCTCCTTGTAGTCTTTCCGCTTCATGCCACGGATGCACGCCGACCTTCGAACGGGAGGAGGGATGTTCTCCTTCTTGACGAGTTGCGAGGTGCGATAGCTCGGTCGGGACACGCCCTCCGCAACGGATGCGGGCGGTCCTCTTGATCTCGACGGGTAGCTTGAGCTCGCATCGCTTCGCCTCATCCATGGATGGCTCCTTTGCTTCTTGCTTCAACTCTAAGCTTCTCGGGGACACAATGGCTGCCGCAAGGGTGCAAAATATTGCTTGAAGGGATTGATTCCCAAGCTCCCAACTCGGCCAAATAAACGGTCCGAAGAGGGAAGCCCTAGGAACCTCATATTCCTTTTTTAAACTTCCCTTAAAATCTTCGACCAAAGAAGGAAGTCGAAAAGGAGCACTTCGGGCAAAAATCGGGGACGTCGGCCGCCGGGACCCTGCTGGGGCCGGTCGGGCCGGGCCGGCCGGCCCACCCCCGCCTCGAGGGCCGGGCCGGGCCGGTTTTTTCGCGCACCACCCTTATTTCACCTCCTCGCCCCATGGGAAAAAGTGGGCCCAATAAATCTTCGTGAGAAACTCCAGAAAATAAAAAGAAAAACTATTTACAAAAATCCATGCCTTGTTTTTCGTCCTTGGCCGGACGTTCAGGCTCTTCTTCCATGGTGAAGACATCAACCTGGTGAAGGGGTACAACGTCGAGTTCGTAGTAAACCTTAAGCTGTTGACCATTTACTATATATTGATCGCCTTTCATATCCATAATGGTTACCGCTCCGTTGGGGAGCACCGAATGCACAACATAAGGTCCGTCCCACTTTCTTTGCAATTTCCCCTTTCCGAAGGTTTTAAACCTCAAATTGTAGAGGAGGACCTTATCTCCTTCTTTGAATTCTTTCTTTTTCAATCTTTTATCATACCACCTTTTGATTCTCTCCTTGTATATGCTTGCATTTTCATACGCCTTCAACCTCATCTCTTCTAGCTCGCTTATTTGGATTCGTCGTTTCACCACCGCGGCATCGAGATCCTCCCAATAGGCTTTATGTTCCAACTCAACCGGAAGGTGGAAAGATTTTCCATAGACGAACTGATAAGGGGTCATACCTATCGGTGTCTTGAACGTCGTTCGATAAGCCCATAAAGCTCCGTCTAATTTCTTTGACAAATCCTTGCCTCCCTTCTCTATGGTTTTGTTGAGGATGCTTTTTAATTGCCTATTTGACGTTTCCGCTTGTCCGTTGGTTTGTGGGTAATAGGCCGTTGAGACCCTATGTTCGATTCCCAACTTGGACAAGCACTTTTTGAAATTCTTCCCGGTAAAGTGAGTTCCTCCATCACTTATAAAGATTCTCGGTGTACCGAAACGAGGAAAAATCACGTTCTTGATCATAGTAATGGACCCCTCCGTCGAAGCTTTACGACATGGCATAGCCTCTACCCACTTGGATACATAATCAACCATGACTAGGGTATACTCATATCCACATGAGTTTTTAAAAGGCCCCATGAACTCTATACCCCATACACCGAATATATCGATTTGTAGGTTGTATTTCAAAGGCATAGAATTTCTCTGAGAGATGTTTCCGGTTCTTTGGCATTCGGGACATGATGCAACATATCTTTTAGTATCTTCATGCATCTCGGCCAATAGAATTCGCTCAACCATACTTTCGCCCGGGTTCGAAAATGACTATAGTGTCCACCGTACTCAGCCGAGTGGCACTTTCTCAAAATCTCTACCCTTTCTTCTCTTGGCACACATCTTCTCATCACTCCATCATTGCCAAGTTTGAAGAGGTATGGTGCATCTCAAAAGTATTTCCTACTTTCGGAGATTATTTTCTTTTGAGAGTTTTCATCTAGATGATTGAGAGGCATCTTTCGAATTGGTCGAATGATATCGATCATCCAAGTATCTTTATCAAGCACTCGGTAGAGGTGGTCATCTCTCATCTTATCTTCTATGGGCTCTTTATCATCTTGTCCACGATTCATCCTAGACAAATGGTCATCCACAACATTTTCCACCCCCTTTTTTATCACGAATTTCAACATCAAATTATTGGAGAAGAAGGATCCAATGAATCAAACGTGGTTTAGCTTCCTTCTTAGCCAAGTGATACTTGATGGCTGCGTGATCGGTATAAACAATGACCTTCGAGTTCACGATGTAAGATTGTGGACCGGGAGCGTCCCGGTGGTCGGTGGATGACCGCTCCTTAGTGATGAGTGATTGACAACGGGTGTTGGACCGACTCTTGGCTTAGTGCGCGGTGTAGGCCGCGGCCTAGTTCGTGTTGTTGCGGGGGTGAAGAACGGGCGCGAAAGGTCTTCGGCCTTGAGGGGCCTCCGGGAGATGGAGAGACAAGTAGGCTCGGTTCGAGGGACCGGTGGACGGCGGGGCCCGGGTGCGGGTCACATGGTGGCGACACAAGCAAGACGAAGTCATGGACAAGTGAGCCGGTGCACGGTGGCGGTCAAGTCAAGTGGTTTGGCGGGAGGCCGGACCGAGCACGCGGGGTTTGGTGGTTTCCCCACAAAACCATTGGCGGACGGTTTCTTGGTTTGGGCCTCAAAACCAAGTCCGAGGGCCCAACACGACGTAGACGGGATCGGGCGTGTCGGGAAGCTTCGAGGCGGAGGACACGCGGTGGGATCGCATGGCTTGCGTCGGGAGGACGCGGGGTGCGGCAAAGGCGTGGCCGTCCGATGGGAAGACCCACAAACATTACCAAAATGCCCCTACGTGGGTTGTATCGCCAGTAGTGTAGTTAGGGGTAGTCGAGTCATTTACCACTCCGGCGGGACTCGATATATAAGCCATGAGTGTGTGTTGATGACTCTCTCTTTACGCGACTTAGGGTTTCATTTGCTCCCTCCTCTTTCTCATTTTCGTAGCTATTTTCCTTCCTATTTTCTCTAGGCTAGCATGAGAGCTTTATGAGAGATTTGTTGAGAGGGATGGATGCTAGGGCGGCATGCTAGACCTTGTGAATCTTTCCTGGTTTGTATAGAAGATTCGGGGTTGTTTTTCGTGGTTTTTTGTGCTTATTTTCGTGCCTTTGTTCCCGGTGTGATTCCGCGGATTTGAGTGAGTTTCTTCCGGATTTCTTTGAGGGAAACATGGATAGATGCCTTGTGCATCTTTGTGCTTGATCTTGTGCCCTCAAACGCCGGAAATCACTTCGATTCGTGAGTTTTCGTTCGGTACTTTAGTTTTTGGTGGTGCTCAAAGGATTCGCGATTCCGGTGATTTAGGGAGTTAGGAGGCAAGATTTTTGGGCTATAGCATCCTTGTGTGACGCTTTTCAAGTCCCCAAACCCTTGTCTCTACAGCTTCAACCGTTTGGGAAATCCGATGATGATTTGGGGGAGTTGACTTTCGGGGTCGGGCTATTTTTCGTTCGTCCGCACCGGCGGACGGTCCGCGAGGACCGGGCGGACGGTCCGCGCGGCTCCGGTTCATCCCGTGTTCTTCGTATTCTTGCTCGTCTTTTGTTTCGATCCGTTGTGATTTTGGTTTTTGGTTGGACGAAGTTTCGGACGGTCCGCGGTGTCGGGCGGACGGTCCGCGGGTGCTAGGCGGACGGTCCGCGTGCTCCCCGCGGACGGTCCGTGGCACGGGGGTGTCTTTGGGTCGTTCGTGTAAATTAACGGACGGTCCGCGGCTAAGGCCGGACGGTCCGCGGCCGGGTGCGGACGGTCCGCGATACCCGGCCGGACGGTCCGCGCGGCTCTTGCGGATGGTCCGCCCCTCCCTGCGCGGACGGTCCGCCGAGCTCGTGTGCTTTGCTTCTTGGTTCGATTCCTTCCTCCCCTTTCTCGTGCTTCCGCGTGTGCTTCGAGGAATCGTTCCTAAGACTAGAGGTTGATCCATAACCTCGTGGTCTTGGCGATTGGTGCGTGATTCGATCCATCGCTTGTGTGTGACCGGGATTAGAGTAGGACATAGGCCGGGTTCTTTGGGAAGAATTTTTACCGGCTCCTATTCACTCCCCCCCCTCTCTAGTCGCCATCCGATCCTTCAATTGGTATCGTAGCAAGGTGCCGGATTCTTTGCGACTTTGACAAGTCTCGAATCCTAAGATGGTGTACGTTGAGCGGGGCGGTCCGCCGCACTTCGATGGCAAGGGTTACCACAAGTGGGCGGCTCGTATGATGATTTTTCTTCGAGGAAAGTCGTTGAAGTTTATTGTGCTTGACAAGACATATGCTATTCGGTCAACATCCATACTCTTATGGTGACCGACGCCGATGCCAAGGCCAAGTATGAGGCTAATGCAAAAGCCGTTGATCACTTGTGCCGGAGCTTGTGTGATCCGAGTTTGAGCGTGTTCGCCATTTGAATCTTGCTTGGCAAATTTGGGATAAGTTGTTGGTTGCTCACGGTGGTGATAACCATGTGAAGGCTCGCCTCTTTGTCTCTTACCGGATGCAATATGAGAATTTCACTCCACTTCCGGTGAGGACATTGATGCGATGTTTCAGAGGTTCACCGCCATCGTGAACAACATGAAGGCTAATGTTGAGGATTTTCCGTACTCCGAGCATGATCAGGCTTTGAAGCTCTTGCATGTCTTGGACCCAAATGTTTGGGGTGCTAAGGTTGAGGCCATCAAGGAGTCTGGGAGTTATTTGACTATTGAGTTGGATGACCTCTTTTCTAAGCTCAAGTCGGCTGAGGTTGACAGGAAGATGCTATCCAAGCATGAGGGCTCGACTGACCATAGTCTTGCTCTTGTGGGAGGATCAAAGGGCAAATCTAACCCTTCCTGTCGACGAGTTTTCTTTGTCCTCTCTTATGTCCATTCCGGATGAGGAGTTTGATGTGTCGGGCGAGGAGGAGCCGGCCTTGCTCTCAAGAAGGTTTGAACGACTCACGAGAGTAGGAGGAACGCAAGGCGGAGCTCGGGGACGTGCTACAAGTGTGGCAAGCGTGGCCACTTCATCGCCGAGTGCCCGGAAGCGGAGGAGAACAAGTACAAGGTGAACGAGTACAAGACGCACCCGAGGCG
Source organism: Cenchrus americanus (assembly GCA_947561735.1). Classification (NCBI taxonomy): domain Eukaryota; kingdom Viridiplantae; phylum Streptophyta; class Magnoliopsida; order Poales; family Poaceae; genus Cenchrus; species Cenchrus americanus. The sequence continues at coordinate 81,528,318 of OX387239.1, read as the reverse complement.
TGAAGACAAGTACTCCTCCAAGGGCAAGCACTTCAACAAGTCCAAGAGCAAGGACAAGGACAAGCGGCGACCGAGCAAGAGCACCTACAAGAAGAACAAGGCAAGAGCGATGGTGGTCGGTGCGAGCGACGTCGACTCAAGCTCAAGCGAGGAGCGATCAAGCTCAAGCGGCGAAGATGAAGACGCCGGGAGGCGCAAGGTGGCAAGAAGAGTGCAAGCCGGAACCTCGGCGGGCCGAGCCGTGTGGCGCTCGAGGGCTTTTGTGGCATGGCCCATAGCTCAAGCGGCAAGAAGAGTGTGAAGGAAGACGGCGACTCCGACTCGGAGGATGAGGTAAACCGTGATCCCGACTCTTTGCTCGCCGAGATTGCTAGGTTGAATGGTTTGCTTGATAACCGTGATAGTGTGCTTGAGAGATGCCAAAAAGATGAGGAAAGATCTTAGGGCTCGGCTTGAGAATGCTAGTGAGAAAGTAGGAGAGTTAGAGTCAAAATTGCTTGAATTGAAACTTGAGAATGACTCTTTGAAACTTGCTCCTACTACTCCCGATGATGTTGAATGTGTTGAATGTGATGCTTGGTTGAATGAGATCAAACTCGCTCAATGAGAAGAATGCTTCTATTTTGGCTCAACTAGATGCTCTTAGGATCGAACATGATGAGCTTAAGGCTAGACCCACTTTGCTTGGTGCTTGCAAATCATGTCCTACTATGCATGCTAAGCTTGTTGATGCTCGCTCTACTATCGAGTTCTTTGGAAGCATCTTTGAAATCTCCTGTTGCGAATGCATGTTCTAGTTGTGATGAAGTCACTTTGCGTAATCTTGAACTTACTTCCCGTTTGGATGTCATTTATGAGGAAAATGATTATTTGAGGAAGGTGTTGGGTTGGTTGTACGGGGCGGGAACCTCAATTGAAAATCATGATTGAGGAGTTCAAGAGAGGCGATGGTCGTGGTTTGGGGTTTGAGAAGTTGGGTGAGAAAGTGGGAGAGAACGAGTGGGGAGAGTGTGTACGAGAAGTGTGTTGAGTCTAACCCGGGTTTGAGGTGATCGGAGAGATCCAAGTCCCACTCCCAAAAGCACCCAAGAACTCTTTCACACCAAAGCCCAACCACCTTTGCAACAAGCTTGACACAACCCAAGATCCACCCAAATTCCCACCTAAGACAAATGATTTCCGAAACCGGTGAAGTTTGTGGGTGAGAAGGGTGAGAAGCCTAGAGAGAAGCCGAGCCAAAACCAAAACCCATCCCCTTCGGTGTGAGTATTGTGGCAAGGAGAGGCATCTTGCGAGTTTTGCTACAAGAGGAAGAGGGATGAGAGGCTTGCTAGGGAGCAAGCGAACCGGGATAGGTATCGCCGGCCCTCGCGGTATTCCCGAGCCTAGAGTGCCACTTCCACGGGGTGTGGGAAGTGTGAGGAGTGTTGGCGGGGTTCCCACAAAAAGGTGGTGGTGAGAGGTTTGTCGGGGAGAGATGATGGTGTGCATGCTTGGTGAGAGGTTTGGTCGGGCTCGTGGTGGTTTTGCTTTGGACGCCCTCCTACTCGTCCTCGGTACGGGTTTAGGGGAGATGATCGCAACTTTGGGTTCCGAGAGGAACTACGGACCACGTTTTCCCCCTCGTGGTGCTCGTACTCCTCCCATGGGACATGGGAAGTTTGGTGGCAAGGGAGTGATGTTTGCTAACCCCTCTTTTGAGCGAGATGGCTCGACACGGTTTAACTTTCTCTCGTGCTTACCCCGGTGTCGAGTCGCTAGCTCATTCTCGTTCTTGTTTCGATTGCAGGCGGGGAGGCTTGGAGAACATTTGGTTGATCGACTCCGGTGTTCTCGACACATGACCGGAGATAAGAAGTGGTTCTCCGGCCTCACCCCGTTGAAGGAAAAGATGTACATTACATTTGGAGACAATGGACGAGGTAGGGTGCTTTCAGAGGGTGTTGTGCATGTGAGTGACAAGGTAACGTTGAAGAGAGTGGCTCTTGTGAAGTCTTTGGGTTTTAATTTGCTTTCGGTTTCTCAGTTGCTTGATGAGGGTTTTGAGGTGCGTTTCAAGTCCGGCGAGTCTCGTTTGCTTGATTCTCGAGGTGATCTTGTCCGTATGATCATCCCCGAGGGTCGATTTTCGTGGTCGATTTCTCTCGTTCTTTGGGTCCCTTTCGTTGTTTGATGGCTGGTCCTTCTTCGATTTGTGGAAATGGCATAGGCGGTTGGGACACTTGAGCTTTGATTTGGTTTCCCGCTTGAGTGGTCTTGACCTTGTCCGAGGATTGCCGAAGTTGAAGTTTGAGAAGGATTTGGTTTGTGCTCCTTGTAGGCATGGTAAGATGGTAGCCACTCCCCATCCACCCCTGACCGATGTCATGACCGAGCGTCCGACGGAGCCGTTGCATATGGACCTTGTTGGGCCGGCTCGAGTTCGCTCGGTGGGTGGGAAGTGGTATGTCCTTGTTGTGGTGGACGATTACTCTCGCTATGCACGGGTGTTCTTCTTGGAGGATAAGAGTGAGACTTTTGGTTTTGTTCGAGATCCGATCGTGAGGTTGAAAAACGAGAGGCATGGGAATGCTATTCGAGCTATCCGCGGTGATAATGGCTGCGAGTTCAAGAACTCTCGTTTTGTTGCCTTTTGTCGTGATCTAGGTCTTGAACATCGGTATTCGACCCCTTATGTGCCCCCTCAAAATGGAGTCGTGGAAAGGAAAAATCGGACTCTTTGTGAGATGGCTAGGACGATGCTCGATGAGCACGGGACTCCTAGGAGGTTTTGGGCCGAGGCGGTCAATACGACTTGTCATGTTTCCAATCGGATTTTATTGAGAGCTTTCAAGAAGAAGACCGTTATGAGCTTATGCATGGTCGGGCACCCAAGGTGAGTCACTTCCGAGTTTTTGGCCGCAAGTGCTTTATTTTGAAGAAGGGAAAACTCGACAAGTTTGAGGCTAGGTCTAGTGATGGTATTTTCTTTGGATATGCTAACCATTCTAGAGCCTATAGGGTGCTTAACCTTGAGACTAACAAAATCATGGAGACTTGCGAGGTGACCTTCGACGAGACAATGCCATGTACCTCTCTTGGCTTTGAATGTGCGGGTGATGAAGAGATGGCCGAGGATCTTTTTGAGGAAGAGAAAGATGAAGATGGAGATGATGATGGGGAGAACCATGCGCACGAAGCCGAGCATGTACCCACTACTTCCCCTACGACCACTTTGGAGCATGGACCGTCTACTTCATGGACAACGACGGTGCAACAAGAGGACCGAGCGAGAGAAGGCGAAGTTGAGGGGGAGGTAGTCTCGAGGCGTGAGGCTCCCCGGCGGATTCAAGAAGTGCATCCCCCGTCGAAGATCATTGGAGACATCAATGAACGCACTACACGGTCGAGGTCCGAGAATTCCTCTCATTTTGCTCATCTTGCTTTTGTTGCTACTTTTGAGCCCAAGGACATTGGACATGCTTTATCCGATGCAAACCGGGTCAATTCTATGCATGAGGAGTTGGAAAACTTTGAGAGGAACCAGGTGTGGGAGTTAGTTGAACCACCTCCAAATTGCCATCCCATAGGAACCAAGTGGGTTTGGAAGAACAAAGAGGGAGAGAATGGGATGGTTGTGAGGAACAAGTCCAGACTTGTTGCTCAGGGGTTTAGTCGAAGGAGGGGATCGACTATGAGGAGACCTTTGCTCCCGTGGCCCGTCTTGAGGCAATTCGGATCCTTCTAGCCTTTGCCGTGGCTAAAGGGTTCAAGTTGTTTCGGATGGACGTGAAGAGTGCTTTTCGAATGGGGTCATAGAGGAGGAGGTGTATGTGAAGCGACCACACGGGTTTGAGAGCGAGTTGTACCCACACGGGGTATACGGGTTGAAAAGGGCTCGTATGGGTTGAAACGGGCGCCCGTGCTTGGTATGGGAGATTGAGAGGTTTTCTTTTGAGCGAGAGGGTTTGTGATGGGTACCGTGGATAGGACCTTGTTTCTCCTCAAGCATGGAAATGACTTGTCGATTGTTCGGATTTACGTGGATGATATTGTCTTTGGTGGCTCGTCACATAACCTTGTTGCCAAGTTTGCGGATGAGATGAGCGAGGAGTTCGAGATGAGCATGATGGGCGAGTTGCGGTATTTTCTCGGGCCGCGAGATCAAGCAAGTGAAGGATGGTACATTTGTGCACCAAACCAAGTACACGAAAGACATGCCGAGGAAGTTCCGGATGCAAGATGTGAAGCCGATGTCGACTCCCATGGGGAGTACGGCCACTTTGGATGCGGATGAGGACGGAGAACCGGTGGACCGGCGGGAGTACGGGAGCATGATCGGCTCCCTTCTCTACTTGACGGCGACGAGGCCGGACATACGGTTCGGCGTGTGTCCGTGCGCTCGTTTTCGAGCTTCGCCGAGGACATCACATCGTCGGCCGTCAAGAGGATTTTCGGGTACCTACGATCGGCCTTTTTCGGTCTTGGCCTTTGGTATTCTTCCTCCTCGACTCTGTCTCTTCATGGTTTTTCCGATGCGGATTTTGTTGGTTGTCGAGTCGAGAGGAAGTCTACTTCCGGCACTTGTCGGTTTCTTGGTTCTTCGTTGGTCTCATGGTCTTCCCGCAAGCGATCTAGTGTAGCTCGGTCTACCACGGAGGCGGAGTATGTTCTTCGCCGCGAGTTCTTCGTTCCCACTGTTGTGGATTTCCTACACTTTGAGAGACTTTGGTGAGGAGTGCACCCGGATCCCACTTCTTTGTGATAGCACCGGTGCCATAAGCGTAGCCAAAAACCCGAGTGCTTCACTCCGGAACCAAACATATAGAAGTGAGGTATCATTTCCGAGGGACAATGTGGAGAAAGGAACCATTGTTTTGAGCCATGTCCCTACCCAAGATCAGCTAGCCGACATCTTTACAAAGCCTCTCGACCAAGCTACATTTGTGCGCTTGCGGGGGGAACTTGGGGTGTGTTGCCCTTTCTAGTTGATTCTTGGGGGATTTTCTTTTTGTATCATATGTATCATACCATGTTTACTTTGATGTATATACATGCTTTGCTTGATGTACAAACCCTGGTAGGATAGCCATCTTGTCATATATCATGTTGCATTTGTGTCATATTGCATTTTAGGATGATGAGCTTCTTTCATATGCCATATTTGAGTCTCTTTGGCTATTTGTGAGATATTGGTTATATGTGTGGAGAAATAGTGATGTGAGGCTATGCTCTTGGAATATTTGAGATATATGTGTGGTGAGATAGCCCCTTTTGAAATAAATGCTAAACTTGACTAATTTTTGATGAAATGTGCTCCACTCGTGTGTAGTTGTGTATCCATGTCACGAGTTTGGTCTAAATGTGCTTTTCATGCTTAGATTGTGCTTGGATGCCTGTTCTTGCATTTGGGCCAAAGGCCGGATATCATTGTGAATGTTTAGCCTATGTTGCATTCATGGAGGAGCATAAGCTTCTTTACGCCGCAAAGGCACTTCATGTACCATGAAATGACTTAATCTTGAAAAGAAGTGTAAAATGCTCGAAAAATGCTCCATCCATCATGTCTATGATTAAAATGTCTTATCTTTCACATATGGGTGCAAAACATGTTGCATGATGTTCACGAGTGGAGAAGTCTCCCGAAGTGGACACATGGCTCATGAGCTTTGACATGACATGCTTTGCTTTATGGGTGTTTGCCATGATCTTTTGTTGAGAATTTGATATCCTTGTATGATCTTTAAATGGTATGCATGTTTGTGGCTCAAGTGTGACATGGATAGGCTTCTACATATGAAGCGAGCCTTCTTTTGCTAAAACTCGCTTAAATCTGAAAATTTTGCTTTGTCACATGCTTGTATCTTCATATATTACTTGTGGCAATGCTTTGACTATGCTATGATTCATGTGTGTGATCCTTGTCTCATTTTTAGCCTTTGACACTAGATTTGGCCTATTTGAGAAGCTCATGTAGATGTTTATATGCTTTGTTTTGCATTTTTGCATTTTCACCTTGATTCATACATTGTCAACAAGGGGGAGAAAAGGTGAGCTTAATGAAAATTCAGAAAAAGGTGAGCTGAAGTTTGGAAGTGTGCATCCACGTGTTCAGGGGGAGGCATTTGTTCAGGGGGAGCTTTCTTGCTGTTTTCGGTGTGGATTTTGTGCTTTGCTTGGCTTGTGACCTTTCTTTGCCTTTCTTCGGTTTTGGTCATGAGTTGAGCTTCTTCGTTTTTCTTTCTTCTTCTTTTCTCTTTTACTCGAATTTCATTTCGTGTTGTGTGTTGTCAATGCACTCATCAAGGGGGAGATTGTGCACCGGGAGCGTCCCGGTGGTCGGTGGATGACCGCTCCTTAGTGATGAGTGATTGACAACGGGTGTTGGACCGACTCTTGGCTTAGTGCGCGGGTGTAGGCGCGGCCTAGTTCGTGTTGTTGCGAGGGTGAAGAACGGGCGCGAAAGGTCTTCGGCCTTGAGGGGCCTCGGGAGATGGAGAGACAAGTAGGCTCGGTTCGAGGGACCGGTGGACGGCGGGGTGGGTGCGGGTCACATGGTGGCGACACAAGCAAGACGAAGTCATGGACAAGTGAGCCGGTGCACGGTGGCGGTCAAGTCAAGTGGTTTGGCGGGAGGCCGGACCAGGAGCACGCGGGGTTTGGTGGTTTCCCCACAAAACCATCGGCGGACGGTTTCTTGGTTTGGGCCTCAAAACCAAGTCCGAGGGCCCAACACGACGTAGACGGGATCCGGGCGTGTCGGGAAGCTTCGAGGCGGAGGACACGCGGTGGGATCGCATGGCTTGCGTCGAGAGGACGCGGGGGTGCGGCAAAGGCGTGGCCGTCCGATGGGAAGACCCACAAACATTACCAAAATGCCCCTACGTGGGTTGTATCGCCGTAGTGTAGTTAGGGGTAGTCGAGTCATTTATCACTCGGCGGGACCGATATATAAGCCATGAGTGTGTGTTGATGACTCTCTCTTTACGGGACTTCGGGTTTCATTTGCTCCCTCCTCTTTCTCATTTTCGTAGCTATTTTCCTTCCTATTTTCTCTAGGCTAGCATGAGAGCTTTATGAGAGATTTGTTGAGAGGGATGGATGCTAGGGCGGCATGCTAGACCTTGTGAATCTTCCCTGGTTTGTATAGAAGATTCGGGGTTGTTTTTCGTGGTTTTTTGTGCTTATTTTCGTGCCTTTGTTCCCGGTGTGATTCCGCGGATTTGAGTGAGTTTCTTCCGGATTTCTTTGAGGGAAACATGGATAGATGCCTTGTGCATCTTTGTGCTTGATCTTGTGCCCTCAAACGCCGGAAATCACTTCGATTCGTGAGTTTTCGTTCGGTACTTTAGTTTTTGGTGGTGCTCAAAGGATTCGCGATTCCGGTGATTTAGGGAGTTAGGAGGCAAGATTTTTGGGCTATAGCATCCTTGTGTGACGCTTTTCAAGTCCCCAAACCCTTGTCTCTACAGCTTCAACCGTTTGGGAAATCCGATGATGATTTGGGGGAGTTGACTTTCGGGGTCGGGCTATTTTCTGTTCTGTCCGCACCTGGCGGACGGTCCGCGAGGACCAGGCGGACGGTCCGCGCGGCTCCAGTTCATCCCGTGTTCTTCGTGTTCTTGCTCGTCTTTTGTTTCGATCCGTTGTGATTTTGGTTTTTGGTTGGACGAAGTTTCGGACAGTCCGCGGTGTCGGGCGGACGGTCCGCGGGTGCTAGGCGAACGGTCCGCGTGCTCCCCGCGGACGGTCCGTGGCACGGGGGTGTCTTTGGGTCGTTCTGTGTAAATTAACGGACGGTCCGCGGCTAAGGCCGGACGGTCCGCGGCCGGGTGCGGACGGTCCGCGATGCCGGCCGGATGGTCCGCGCGGCTCTTGCGGACGGTCCGCCCCTCCGCGCGGACGGTCGCCGAGGCCGTGTGCTTTGCTTCTTGGTTCGATTCCTTCCTCCCCTTTCTCGTGCTTCCGCGTGTGCTTCGAGGAATCGTTCCTAAGACTAGAGGTTGATCCATAACCTCGTGGTCTTGGCGATTGGTGCGTGATTCGATCCATCGCTTGTGTGTGACCGGGATTAGAGTAGGACATAGGCCGGGTTCTTTGGGAAGAATTTTTACCGGCTCCTATTCACTCCCCCCTCTCTAGTCGCCATCCGATCCTTCAAAGATCTGAATTTTTCGAAAGCGAATACCATCGCTAGTAACTCTTTTTCGTAGTGTCATAATTTAATTGCGCCCCACTAAGAGTTTTGCTAGCATAGTAAATAGCGTGAACTCGACCTTCCTTTCTTTGACCCAAAACCGCGCCTACGGCGTAGTCACTTGCGTCACACATGATCTCGAAAGGTTGGCTCCAATCTGGAGGTTGGATGATGGGAGCACGCACCAATGCACTTTTCAAGGTCCGGAATGCCGCTAGGCACTTCTCATCAAAGTCAAAAGCCACATCCTTTTAAAGAAGATGTGTTAAAGGCTTAGTGATCTTTGAGAAGTCCTTAATAAATCTTCTATAGAATCCGGCATGGCCTAGAAAGCTCCTTAAGGACTTAACATCCGTAGGAAGGTGGGAGTTGCTCAACCGTCTCCACCTTAGCCTTGTCCACTTCAATTCCTCTCTCGGATATAACATGTCCGAGCACTATGCCTTGCTTAACCATGAAGTGGCACTTTTCCCAATTTAACACCAAGTCTACCTCTCGCACACCTCGTGAGGACCTTTTCCAAGTTTGCCAAGCAATCCATGAACATCTTCCCATAAACGGAAAAATCATCCATAAATACTTCAACAATTTCTTCGATGAATTCCGAGAACACGGCCATCATGCAATGTTGAAAAGAGGCCGGAGCGTTGCATAGGCCGAAGGGCATCCTTCTATATGCAAACGTTACGTAAGGGAACGTAAACGTTGTCTTGTGTTGATCTCCGGGTGAATGGGAATTTGCATGAACCCCGAGTACCCATCGAGAAAGCAAAAATAAGCGTGGTTTTCTAACCTCTCGACCATCTCGTCAATGAACGGTAGGGGGAAGTGATCTCTCTTCGTCGCTTTGTTAAGCTTACGATAATCGATACACATCCGCCACCCGGTCACGGTTCTTTGCGGTATCAATTTGTTCTTCTCATTCTTCACCACGGTCAATCCTCCTTTCTTTGGTACACAATGTCTCGGGCTCACCCACTCGCTATGCGGAACCGGGTAGATGATTCCGGCATCAAGTAACTTGATAACCTCTTTCTTTACTACCTCTCGCATGGCATGGGTTAGCCTCCTTTGGTGGTCCACTATGGGCTTAGATTGGTCTTCCATTGGTATACGATGAGTGCAAAAGGTGGGCTAATTCCTTTGAGATCATTAATCGAATATCCAATCACCTTCCTATGATTTTTCAATAAAATCAGCAACTTCTTATTTTCTTCGGGACTCAACATGTCGCTCACGATGATTGGATAAGTTTTGTCCGGGGCCCGGAAATTCATATTTTAATCCTTTGGGCAAAGGTTTAAGGTCTACCTCGGGCGCTTGTGGCTCCACGGGTTTAATCTCTCCTATGTCTTCAAATTTTCCTTCCTCCACGCTTCCATCATGTGGTTCCAAGCCTTTTGTTGCTTCTTCTAGTTCTTCATCTTGTTGATTACTAATTTGATTTTCCATCACTCTTTGCGGCGGGTCTCTAAGGGTTTCAACAAAACAAAGACTTGTCTATCTCCTCTACTTCTTCATCTTCGGGAGGAAAGGGTCTAAGGTGTTTAGAAACACGAAGAAAGTTATATGTGTACTTTGTTCCATTAAGGTTCATTGTTACTTTGCCTTCTCGGCATCTAACACGGCATCGCCAACTTAAGAAAGGGCCTACCTAGGATTATGTGATCATGATTACTATGGTAAGCATCAATAACAAAGAAATCGGTTGGTATACATTTCCGAGTTTTTTACTTTCATGTTGCAAGCAATACATAGAGGTTTGACGAGTTCTACCATCTCCCACAATTAATTTCGTTGATGTTGGAGCTAAGTCTAGGTTGTGGTCTTGAACTTTATCGAAAATTTTAGAAGATAGGATACTTACTTGTGCTCCGATGTCGCATGAAGCTTTGCATTGAACTCCGTTGATCTCGCAACTCAAGTGTGGTGTCATCTTCTCTTCTTCTTCGGATCCTATCGTGTAAACTTCGGCGAGGCGAGCATATGGTGATGCTTCGGGCTTGATCCCCATGATTCTCTTCACCTCAACTATGTGTTCCGGATCCACTATGTCATCTCCAAAGAGTTTTTGGAAGATCTCACTAGGTGGTTTCAAGGTTGTATGAATTTTCACGCTTTCTTTTCCGGTGGGAAATCCACTTCCAATGCTCTTGCCATTCCCTTTTGATTAGGAAATGGTCTTCTCTTGTCGAATACTTCTCTGTAATCGATTGGAACCCAATCCATTGGTTCGAACTCCCTTAGTGGCTTTGCGCTTGACATGCTTCTCTTGTTTGTCTCATTTGGTACGGCGAAATCGACGCTTGGGGTAGTTCTTGACTTTATGTGTTCTTGTTCAAACTTTTCGGGATTGGTTCCTCTTTTGTGACTTCCGGGGTTGTCTCTTTAGAAAATTTAGCACACTTCTTCTTCCTTGAATTATATTCGGCTCTTCCGCAAGTCTTGTTTCCCAATCTCTTCACATGGCGGTCACTTTACTAATTTTTGTAGAAGTTGAGCGGCTTCCATAAGTGTTTTCTCCATGAGATCCCCACCGCACACATTTCGACGTGTTGCATGCAACTAGGGGTTAGGGAAAAGAAAAATGTATGCAAGAGTACGTCACCGGAGAAGCCGAGTCTTGGTCCTTGTTCGATCAACTCATTAAACCTATCCCGGGCTTGGTCTATCCCTTCCTCTTCTCCTTGCATGAAATTGATCACACTGCCTCCTTAGATGTTGAACCTTGGTAATTGGAAAAAACTTCTCGCAAAACTTCTTTGTCAACTTGTTCCAATTGCCTTCAACTTCAAAGGACGCAAACGAGTACCATGTCTTTGCATTGCCGGCAAGTGAGTAGGGAAAGAGATTCCATTTGAACCATTCATCGGGGACTCCTTCTTGGCACACCGTGTTGCATATCGTCGTGAAATTCCTTATGTGTCTATATGGGTTCTCCGTAACCATCCCTTCAAATGGGTTTACCGCCACCATCTCGATGATCTTGGATTTAATCTCATACTCGGTCGCTCCGAGCTTCGAATCTGACTCTTGTACTTTTATGTCTTCACATCGAGGGCTAGTGTAATCCCTTAGTGATTTCTCCGGTTCTTCCACGGGTTGATTGACGAACGCCATCTAGACAATAAGATAAAAACAAAAACAAAAACAAAACAAGGCGTTTTTCTAGATAATAGGTGTTAGATAAAACAAATAAAAGATAAACTAAATATAAAACTAAGTTAAATGCAAATCAAACGATGTAAACTAGCTTGCTCCCCGGCAACAGCGCCAGAAAAAGGGGCTTGTTGACGGATAAAAGACGTATCCCTCTATGATCCGCAAGCGTACGGACCCCACACCTTTTTCACCACACCCAAGGTTCTTGTCAATAAGCGGAGCAACGGGATCACAAGCGTTCAATCTACTTCTACGCACTAGCTATTATTATACTAGAAAACAACTAAGCTACACTAGAGAGAACGATAAGCGATCAAGGTAGGAGACACTCGCCCATGGGTCTACGATCATGCAATCAATTAAAGACATTAAACCAATCTAATCTATCGGGGGTTGTGACCACGGTTTCACAATTTCCCTCCTCTCGTCTTCGTCACTACACGAAGGTATTCATGACTAGACCTATGATGGACACGGCGTATTGAATGGATCCAAGGAAGCATTGAGGCCTTTACTCCCTTTACGGCAAGGTAGCGAGCCTTAAGCATTAAAGTATATTCAACACAAGATGATAGATAGATAATCCGACAAAGTATGATTACATCTCAAGATCGATTACAACCCATGGACGAATAAGAAGATTACCTCATCAAAGTGCTAGACATAGCACCGTTGATCATGGTTTCCCTTCCGACGGTGTCTTCCTTCTTCTCCACGAGAGGGTGCTTCCTTCGAGGTGGTTGATCTCCCTCCAGAGATCCTCCTCCTCTCTCTCTAGCTTGTGGATGGCCTCCTAGTGCGAATGGCTCTCTCCCTTCGTGATGGCGACACCTACAGGCTTTTAGGGTTGAAGATCCTTCGGGTGCAGGGAAAGGGGGGCCGAACCGACTACCGGGGTGGGCCGGGCCGGCCGACACTGGGCCAACCGGCCCGGGCCCATCTCGGCCGGTTTGGTCGCCCCTTCGTTCCCGTGGGTCCTCGGATGATTATGCACTTTGCCCCCTCCATTTACATGATTTTGACGATGTCATCCTCGCGTCCAAGATGGAGGTTCTCTTCGCATGAAGTTCGGTCTTTTATGCTTCAATCCCGGAGGGTGTTCCTTTGTAACACATCGGTCCTTGCCACCATTGGAAGTGATTTCATCAAGCTCATGAACACGAACGGGACTCCGTAAATGCTCCTTTGAACTTGTTGCGAATCCGTCCTTTATGTCCATGTTTTCCTACATAAACACAACACTTCCAAATGCATGCACATAGATGAACTTGTTATATGATTAGTGTGCCTAGTGGCGGGTTAGTTCCGTAATCAAATCCAAACCAAATTGTTATGAACATGCTTGGTGCACCAAAATACACCATCAACATATACACATCTCTTTTCCAAGAGTGGTATCACGAGGTTGCATTGCCAAATAGGGTGAAACCCCCCACGAAGTTCACCAAATTCTCGGGACGGGATGATACTAGCACCGTGGAGCACATAGCAAGATATCCGATGCGGCTGGGGAAGCTTCGACCGATGAAGCTTTTAGAATCGGATATTTTCCCTTGTCCCCGACAGCCCGGCTTTTACGTGGTTCGCTTCTCTACATGCTCTCTCCATTTGCTCATGGAAGGATTTGGAACAAAAGTTCCATGCACATTACTACACCGGCAAAATGAGAAGAAATTAATAGACTTGACTACGGCGAGGCGGAGGAACGGTGAGACCCCGTTGGAGTTCCTCGAAGGTTCAAGGAAACAAAGAGCATGTGTTTCTCTTTGAATCTTACGGATGATCGCTTGGCTGGAATGGTTGTAGCTCGGATGTTGCCGGGCATTCGGGAGAAACTATTCGGGATGGGGTTCGAAGACCTTGGCCAACTCGTCACATAGGCTATCATTGATGAGCAATCGAGCTTATGGTTTTAAGAAGGATTCCGGAGTTCGTCAAACACAATGACATTGCTGAAATATACAATCAATTCCTCGAACGTGCGGATCAAGCGAGAGGAGTATGAAGATGATGAAGAAATAGGCCGCAGGAGAGCTTGTGTGGGGCAAAGATCCGGTGACGAGTGAACCGAAGTGGATCAAGCAAGCCAAGGGCACCTATGACTTTGACGTGACCAAGGCCGACAAACTTTTTGAGTTCTTGGTCAAAGAAGGCCGAATCGGATTACGGAAGGACATTCCATGCTTCGACTCGAAGGGGTGAAAGACAAGACATATTGTGGTTTTCATGACGAAACTCTCACTCCATCAATGAATGCGGGGTCTTCGCAGCTAGGATTCGAAGGCTATCCAAGAAGGACATTTGAAATTTGATAACAAAATGAAATTGGATGGCAATCCCTTCCCTCAACATATGATAGGGTTCTCGGTTAACATGGTGAATATTGTTGAACCCAAAGAGAAAGGGAAAATGAAGGTTCTGACCTCAGAGAAGGCGAAGCAAGGTGGCTCTGTCGATCCTGCCAGACAAGTCATGCTTGAGTAAATTCAAAAGGAAGCTCACTTTCCGAAGAGTCAAATTGAGGTTGGCGAGTCTTCTAAGTCCAGGGTGACTTCGCGGATTCTTCTCAACAAATGGCAGCGCAGCAAGAGAAAGAGCGGTATCGGCAAAGATAGATATGAAGAAGAGAAGCGAAGGTACGAAGAAGAAATGCGCAAAAAAGAGAAAGAAGAACATGCACGAGAGCAAGAGCGTGCACACTGGGGATGTGCTTTCTTCGAGCACTTCGCCGGAATGAAGGTCTAAAGCTCCCAACGTTGAACAAGCTCGTCCTTAGTGCGGTGATAAATACTCGGAATATAAGCGGGATATCGTCAATCACCGATCCGTCCATGAAAGGCTTGGAAGGATAAATCCTAGTGATGGTCGGCATCTAAAAATAAATGAAGTTAGTGATCAACCAAGAAAAAGACACGCCGATCACGGGTGGGCTAATCACGAAGAAGAAGGAGGCTGCGGGTACATCCGGCAAAAGGGACAATTGTGTCCACCGGCCTAAGGAAGAGTCGGAAAAGGCGGGTTCAACGCTTGAGGAACCCGGAATTGAAGCAAGCAGGCATCAAGCAAAGGCGGTGTGGCGCCGGAAAGATAAACCCGATGGATCCGGTCATTCGACTAATGCTTGCATGGTGTACTTCTTGCCGAATGATTTCATGGCTCCGCTAATTAGGTTGTGCGGGAGGAGGCATTGCGGAAAGCCGATGAAAGCGAGCAGCCGAGTTGATGGCACAACCGGTATTGACCAAGCAAGCCACTTTTGACAAACCGAGTCAAGAACCGACATACGAGGTCGCTATACTTAAGAGGATACATCAATGGGAAGCCATTGACTAAAATGTTTGTTGATGGTGGAGGCTGTTGTTAATGTGATGCCATACACCACCTTAAGGAAGCTTGGCATGGGCCCTAGAGATCCGGCACCCACAAATATAGTTCCGAATGACTTTGCGGGAATCCTTCGGACACTAAGGGCTGCGTGCATGTGGATTTAATGATCGGGTCCAAGACTTTGCTCACGACCTTCTTTGTCATTAAAGGCAAAGGGGCATATAGCTTGCCGCTTTGGAGAGACTGGATACATGCGAACTATTGTGTCCCATCTACTATGCATCAACAACTTATTCAATGGGTAGATGATGAAGTGGAAGTTGTCCGGGCAGATGATTCAATAAGCATGGCTAACGTGGAGCCACCTTCCGGGAGTATCAAGGTATAGATTGCTTCTCGTGCAAGGCCCGGGGTGAAGGTCCTGTTGAACCGGTCAACGGCGATCAACGACCGATTCAAGCGATCGGTTCCCATAGCAATTTTTAATGGAGAACCCGGTTGATGGAACAGACGGGAAGTTAGGACGTGGATTTATGTCGGCTGATAAATTAGAAGAAATTGACATTGGAGATGGTGATAAACCAAGGCCGACATTTATCAGTGCTAACTTGGATTCGGGGTTCGGGGAAAGAATTGATCAAGTTATTAGAAGAATATAGGGATTGCTTCGCTTGGGATTATTCGGAGATGTCTGGTTTGGATCGTTCCATTGTTGAGCATCGGTTGCCAATCAAGTCCGGTTTTAGACCTTACAAGCAACCTCCTCGAAAGATTTACAAAGACGAAGTATTGGCCAATGTGAATGAGGACCGGGAGCGTCCCGGTGGTCGATGGATGACCGCTCCTCGGTGATGAGTGATTGACAACGGGTGTTGGACCGACTCTTGGCTTAGTGCGCGGGTGTAGCCGCGGCCTAGTTCGTGTTGTTGCGGGGTGAAGAACGGGCGCGAAAGGTCTTCGGCCTTGAGGGGCCTCGGGAGATGGAGAGACAAGTAGGCTCGGTTCGAGGGACCGGTGGACGGCGGGGACTGGGTGCGGGTCACATGGTGGCGACACAAGCAAGACGAAGTCATGGACAAGTGAGCCGGTGCACGGTGGCGGTCAAGTCAAGTGGTTTGGCGGGAGGCCGGACCGAGCACGCGGGGTTTGGTGGTTTCCCCACAAAACCATCGGCGGACGGTTTCTTGGTTTGGGCCTCAAAACCAAGTCCGAGGGCCCAACACGACGGAGACGGGATCCGGGCGTGTCGGGAAGCTTCGAAGCGGAGGACACGCGGCGGGATCGCATGGCTTGCGTCGGGAGGACGCGGGGGTGCGGCGAAGGCGTGGCCGTCCGATGGCAAGACCCACAAACATTACCAAAATGCCCCTACGTGGGTTGTATCGCCGTAGTGTATTTAGGGGTAGTCGAGTCATTTACCACTCCGGCGGGACCTGATATATAAGCCTGGAGTGTGTGTTGATGGCTCTCTCTCTCCGCGACTTAGGGTTTCATTTGCTCCCTCCTCTTTCTCATTTTCGTAGCTATTTTCCTTCCTATTTTCTCTAGGCTAGCATGAGAGCTTCATGAGAGATTTGTTGAGAGGGATGGATGCTAGGGCGGCATGCTAGACCTTGTGAATCTTTCCTGGTTTGTATAGAAGATTCGGGGTTGTTTCTCGTGGCTTTTTGTGCTTATTTTCGTGCCTTTGTTCCCGGTATGATTCCGCGGATTTGAGTGAGTTTCTTCCGGATTTCCTTGAGGGAAACATGGATAGATGTCTTGTGCATCTTTGTGCTTGATCTTGTGCGCTCAAACGCCGGAAATCACTTCGATTCGTGAGTTTTCGTTCGGTGTCCTAGCTTTTGGTGGTGCTCAAAGGATTCGCGATTCCCGGTGATTTAGGGAGTTAGGAGGCAAGATTTTTGGGCTATAGCATCCTTGTGTGACGCTTTTCAAGTCCCCAAACCCTTGTCTCCATAGCTTCAACCGTTTGGGAAATCCGATGATGATTTGGGGGAGTTGACTTTCGAGGTCGGGCGTTTTTCGTTCTGTCCGAGCCTCGCGGACGGTCCGCGCCCCCTGGCGGACGGTCCGCGCCGCTTGAGTTCGTCCCGAGTTCTTCGTGTTCTTGCTCGTCCTTTGTTTCGATCCGTTGTGATTTTGGTTTTTGGTTGGACGAGGTTTCGGACGGTCCGCGGTGTCGGGCGGACGGTCCCGCGGGTGCTTGGGCGGACGGTCCGCGTGCTCCCCGCGGACGGTCCGTGGCACGGGGGTGTCTTTGGGTCGTTCGTGTAAATTAACGGACGGTCCGCGGCGAAGGCCGGACGGTCCGCGGCCGGGTGCGGACGGTCCGCGGTACCCGGCCGGACGGTCCGCGCGGCTCTTGCGGACGGTCCGCCCCTCCTGCGCGGACGGTCCGCCAGAGCCTGTGTGCTTTGCTTCTTGGTTCGATTCCTTCTTCCCTTTCTAGTGCTTCCGCGTGTGCTTTGAGGAATCGTTCCTAAGGCTAGAGGTTGATCCATAACCTCGTGGTCTTGGCGATTGGTGCGTGATTCGATCCATCGCTTGTGTGTGACCGGGTTTTGAGTAGGACATAGGCCGGGTTCTTTGGGAAGAATTTTTACCGGCTCCTATTCACTCCCCCCCTCTCTAGTCGCCATCTGATCCTTCAATTGGTATCAGAGCTTGGTGCCGGATTCTTTGCGACTTTGACAAGTCTCGAATCCTAAGATGGCGTACGTTGAGCGGGGCGGTCCGCCGCACTTCGATGGCAAGGGTTACCACAAGTGGGCGGCTCGTATGAGGATTTTTCTTCGAGGAAAGCTGTTGGAGTTTATTGTGCTTGACAAGACATATGCTATTCCGGTCAACATCCATACTCTTATGGTGACCGATGCCGATGCCAAGGCCAAGTATGAGGCTAATGCAAAAGCCGTTGATCACTTGTGCCGAAGCTTGTGTGATCCGAGTTTGATCGTGTTCGCCATTTGGATCTTGCTTGGCAAATTTGGGATAAGTTGTTGGTTGCTCACGGTGGTGATAACCATGTGAAGGCTCGCCTCTTTGTCTCTTACCGGATGCAATATGAGAATTTCACTCCACTTCCCGGTGAGGACATTGATGCGATGTTTCAGAGGTTCATCGCCATCGTGAACAACATGAAGGCTAATGTTGAGGATTTTCCGTACTCTGAGCATGATCAGGCTTTGAAGCTCTAGCATGTCTTGGATCCAAATGTTTGGGGTGCTAAGGTTGAGGCCATCAAGGAATCTGGGAATTATTTGACTATTGAGTTGGATGACCTCTTTTCTAAGCTCAAGTCGGCTGAGGTTGACAGGAAGATGCTATCCAAGCATGAGGGCTCGACCGACCACAATCTTGCTCTTGTGGGAGGATCAAAGGGCAAATCTAACCCTTTCGTCGACAGTTTTCTTTGTCCTCTCTTATGTCCATTCCGGATGAGGAGTTTGATGTCTTGGGCGAGGAGGAGCCGGCCTTGCTCTCAAGAAGATTTGAACGACTACACGAGAGTCGGAGGAACGCAAGGCGGAGCTCGGGGACGTGCTACAAGTGTGGCAAGCGTGGCCACTTCATCGCCGAGTGCCCGAAGCGGAGGAGAACAAGTACAAGGTGAACGAGTACAAGGCGCACCCGAGGCGTGAAGACAAGTACTCCTCCAAGGGCAAGCACTTCAACAAGTCCAAGAGCAAGGACAAGGACAAGCGGCGACCGAGCAAGAGCACCCACAAGAAGAACAAGGCAAGAGCGATGGTGGCCGGTGCGAGCGACGTCGACTCAAGCTCAAGCGAGGAGCGATCAAGCTCAAGCGGCCGAAGATGAAGACGCCGGGAGGCGCAAAGTGGCAAAAAGAGTGCAAGCCGGAACCTCGCCGGGGCCGAGCCGTGTGGCGCTCGAGGGCTTTTGTGGCATGGCCCATAGCTCGAGCGGGAAGCAAGAAGAGTGTAAAGGAGGACGGTGACTCCGACTCGGAGGATGAGGTAAATCGTGACCCCGACTTTTTGCTTGCCGAGATTGCTAGGTTGAATGGTTTGCTTGATAACCGTGATAGTGTGCCGAGAGATGCCAAAAAGATGAGGAAAGATCTTAGGGCTCGGCTTGAGAATGCTAGTGAGAAAGTAGGAGAGTTAGAGTCAAAATTGCTTGAATTGAAACTTGAGAATGATTCTTTGAAACTTGCTCCTACTTCTCCTGATGATGTTGAATGTGTTGAATGTGATGCTTGGTTGAATGAGATCAAACTCGCTTAATGAGAAGAATGCTTCCATTTTGGCTCAACTAGATGCTCTTAGGACCGAACATGATGAGCTTAAGGCTAGACCTACTTTGCTTGGTGCTTGCAAATCATGTCCTACTATGCATGCTAAGCTTGTTGATGCTCGCTCTACTACATCGTTCTTTGGAAGCATCTTTGAAATCTCCGTTGCAAATGCATGTTCTAGCCGTGATGAAGTCACTTTGCGTAATCTTGAACTTACTTCTCCCGTTTGGATGTCATCTATGAGGAGAATGACTATTTGAGGAAGGTGTTGGGTTGGTTGTACGGGCGGGAACCTCAATTGAAAATCATGATTGAGGAGTTCAAGAGAGCTGATGGTCGTGGTTTGGGGTTTGAGAAGTTGGGTGAGAAAGTGGGAGAGAACAGTGGGGAGAGTGTGTACGAGAAGTGTGTTGAGTCTAACCCCGGGTTTGAGGTGATCGGAGAGATCCAAGTCCCACTCCCAAAAGCACCCAAGAACTCTTTCACACCAAAGCGCAACCACCTTTGCAACAAGCTTGACACAACCCAAGATCCACCCAAATTCCCACCTAAGACAAATGATTTCCGTAAACCGAGTGAAGTTTGTGGGTGAGAAGGGTGTGAAGCCTAGAGAGAAGCCGAGCCAAAACCAAAACCCATCCCCTTCGGGTGTGAGTACCGTGGCAAGGAGAGGCATCTTGCGGAGTTCTGCTACAAGAGGAAGAGGGATGAGAGGCTTGCTAGGGAGCAAGCAAACCGGAGACGGTATCGCCGGTCTCGCGGTATTCCTGAGCCTAGAATGCCACTTCCACGGGGTGTGGGAAGTGTGAGGAGTGTTGGCAGGTTCCCACAGAGAGGTGGTGGTGAGAGGTTTGGCAGGAGAGATGATGGTGTGCGTGCTGGTGAGAGGTTTGGTCGGGCTCGTGGTGGTTTTGCTGGACGTCCTCCTACTCGTCCTCAGTACGGGTTTAGGGGAGATGATCGCAGCTTTGGGTTCCAGAGGAACTACGGACCACGTTTTCCCCCTCGTGGTGCTCGTACTCCTCCCATGGGACATGGGAAGTTTGGTGGCAAGGGAGTGATGTTTGCTAACCTCTCTTTTGAGCAGATGGCTCGACACCGGTTTAACTTTCTCTCGTGCTAACCCCGGTGTCGAGTCGCTAGCTCACTCTCGTTCTTGTTTCGACCGCGGGCGGGGAGGTTTGGAGAACATTTGGTTGATCGACTCCGGGTGTTCTCGACACATGACCCGAGATAAGAAGTGGTTCTCCGACCTCAACCCGTTGAAGGAAAAGATGTACATCACATTTGGGGACAATGGACGAGGTAGGGTGTCTTGTTCGAGGGTGTTGTGCATGTGAGTGACAAGGTAACGTTGAAGAGAGTGTCTCTTGTGAAGTCTTTGGGTTTCAATTTGCTTTCGGTTTCTCAGTTGCTTGATGAAGGTTTTGAGGTGCGTTTCAAGTCTGGCGAGTCTCGTTTGCTTGATTCTCGAGGTGATCTTGTCTGTATGATCATCCCCGAGGGTCAGATTTTCAGGGCTGATTTCTCTCGTTCTTTGGGTCCTGCTCGCTGTTTGATGGCTGGTCCTTCTTCTGATTTGTGGAAATGGCATAGGCGGTTGGGACACTTGAGCTTTGATTTGGTTTCCCGCTTGAGTGGTCTTGACCTTGTCCGAGGATTGCCGAAGTTGAAGCTTGAGAAGGATTTGGTTTGTGCTCCGTGTAGGCATGGTAAGATGGTAGCCACTCCCCATCCACCCCTGACCGATGTCATGACCGAGCGTCCGACGGAGCCGTTGCATATGGACCTTGTTGGGCCGGCTCGAGTTCGCTCGGTGGGTGGGAAGTGGTATGTTGTGGTGGACGATTACTCTCGCTATGCCCGGGTGTTCTTCTTGGAGGATAAGAGTGAGACTTTTGGTTTTGTTCGAGATCCGATCGTGAGGTTGAAAAACGAGAGGCATGGGAATGCTATTCGAGCTATCCGCAAGTGATAATGGCTGCGAGTTCAAGAACTCTCGTTTTGTTGCCTTTTGTCGTGATCTAGGTCTTGAACATCGTATTCGACCCCTTATGTGCCCCCTCAAAATGGAGTCGTGGAAAGGAAAAATCGGACTCTTTGTGAGATGGCTAGGACGATGCTCGATGAGCACAAGACTCCTAGGAGGTTTTGGGCTGAGGCGGTCAATACAGCTTGTCATGTTTCCAATCGGATTTTATTGAGAGCTTTCAAGAAGAAGACCCGTTATGAGCTTATGCATGGTCGGGCACCCAAGGTGAGTCACTTCCGAGTTTTTGGCCGCAAGTGCTTTATTTTGAAGAAGGGAAAACTCGACAAGTTTGAGGCTAGGTCTAGTGATGGTATTTTCTTTGGATATGCTAACCATTCTAGAGCCTATAGGGTGCTTAACCTTGAGACTAACAAAATCATGGAGACTTGCGAGGTGACCTTCGACGAGACAATGCCATGTACCTCTCTTGGCTTTGAATGTGCAGGTGATGAAGAGATGGCCGAGGATCTTTTTGAGGAGGAGAAAGATGAAGATGGAGATGATGATGGGGAGAACCATGCGCCTGAAGCTGAGCATGTACCCACTACTTCCCCTACGACCACTTTGGAGCATGGACCGTCTACTTCATGGACAACGACGGTGCAACAAGAGGACCCGGGCGAGAGAAGCCGAAGTTGAGGGGGAGGTAGTCTCGAGGCGTGAGGCTCCCCGGCGGATTCAAGAAGTGCATCCCCTGTCGAAGATCATTGGAGACATCAATGAACGCACTACACGGTCGAGGTCCGGGAATTCCTCTCATTTTGCTCATGCTCGCTTTTGTTGCTACTTTTGAGCCCAAGGACATTGGACATGCTTTATCCGATGCAAACCGGGTCAATTCTATGCATGAGGAGTTGGAAAACTTTGAGAGGAACCGGGTGTGGGAGTTAGTTGAACCACCTCCAAATTGGCATCCCATAGGAACCAAGTGGGTTTGGAAGAACAAAGAGGGAGAGAATGGGATGGTTGTGAGGAACAAGTCCGGACTTGTTGCTCGGGGGTTTAGTCGAAGGAGGGGATCGACTATGAGGAGACCTTTGCTCCCGTGGCCCGTCTTGAGGCAATTCGGATCCTTCTAGCCTTTGCCGTGGCTAAAGGGTTCAAGTTGTTTCGGATGGACGTGAAGAGTGCTTTTCCGAATGGGGTCATAGAGGAGGAGGTGTATGTGAAGCGACCACCGGGTTTGAGAGCGAGTTGTACCCACACGGGGTATACGGGTTGAAAAGGGCTCGTATGGGTTAAAGCAGGCGCCCCGTGCTTGGTATGGGAGATTGAGAGGTTTTCTTTTGAGCGAGAGGGTTTGTGATGGGTACCGTAGATAGAACCTTGTTTCTCCTCAAGCATGGAAATGACTTGCCGATTGTTCGGATATACGTGGATGATATTGTCTTTGGTGGCTCGTCACATAACCTTGTTGCCAAGTTTGCGGATGAGATGAGCGGGGAGTTCGAGATGAGCATGATGGGCGAGTTGCGGTATTTTCTCGGGCCGCGGATCAAGCAAGTGAAGGACGGTACATTTGTGCACCGGACCAAGTACACGAAAGACATGCCGAGGAAGTTCCGGATGCAAGATGTGAAGCCGATGTCGACTCCCATGGGGAGTACGGCCACTTTGGATGCGGATGAGGACGGAGAACCGGTGGACCGGCGGGAGTACGGGAGCATGATCGGCTCCCTCCTCTACTTGACGGCGACGAGGCCGGACATACGTTCGGCCGTGTGTCCGTGCGCTCGTTTTCGGTGCTTCGCCAAGGACATCACATCGACGAGCCGTCAAGAGGATTTTCGGTACCTACGATCCGCCCCCTCGGTCTTGGCCTTTGGTATTCTTCCTCCTCGACTCGTCTCTTCATGGTTTTTCCGATGCGGATTTTGTTGGTTGTCGAGTCGAGAGGAAGTCTACTTCGGTACTTGTCGGTTTCTTGGTTCTTCGTTGGTCTCATGGTCTTCCCGCAAGCGAGTCTAGTGTAGCTCGTCTACCACGGAGGCGGAGTATGTTGCCGCCGCAGTTGTTGCTCCCGCTTGTTGTGGATTTCATACACCTTGAGAGACTTTGGTGAGGAGTGCACCCGTATCCCACTTCTTTGTGATAGCACCGAGTGCCATAAGCGTAGCCAAAAACCCGGTGCTTCACTCCGTAACCAAACACATAGAGGTGAGGTATCATTTCCCGAGGGACAATGTGGAGAAAGGAACCATTGTGTTGAGCCATGTCCCTACCCAAGATCGGCTTGCGACATTTTCACAAAGCCTCTCGACCAAGCTACATTTGTGCGCTTGCGGGGGGAACTTGGGGTTTGTTGCCCTTTCTAGTTGATTCTTGGGGGATTTCCTTTTTGTACCATATGTATCATACCATGTTTACTTTGATGTATATACATGCTTTGCTTGATGAATAAACCATGGTAGGATAGCCATCTTGTCATATAACATGTTGCATTTGTCATATATTGCATTTTAGGATGATGAGCTTCTGTCATATGCCATATTTGAGTCTCTTTGGCCATTTGTGAGATATTGGTTATATGTGTGGAGAAATGGTAATGTGAGGCTATGCTCTTGGAATATTCGAGATACATGAGTGGTGAGATAGCCCCTTTTGAAATAAACGCTAAACTTGACTAATTTTTGATGAAATATGCTCCACTCGTGTGTAGTTGTGTATCCATGTCACAGTTTGGTCTAAATGTGCTTTTCATGCTTAGATTGTGCTTGGATGCCTTGTTCTTGCATTTGGGCCAAAGGCCGGATATCATTGTGAATGTTTAGCCTATGTTGCATTCATGGGGGAGCATAAGCTTCCTTTTGCCGCAAAGGCACTTCATGTACCATGAAATGAATTAACCTTGAAAAGAAGTGCATAATGCTTGAAAAATGCTCCATCCATCATGTCTATGTTTAAAATGTCTTATCTTTCACATATGGGTGCAAAACATGTTGCATGATGTTCACCAGTGGAGAAGTCTCCCCGAAGTGGACACATGGCTCATGAGCTTTGACATGACATGCTTTGCTTTATGGGTGTTTGCCATGATCTTTTGTTGAGAATTTGATATCCTTGTATGATCTTTAAATGGTATGCATGTTTGTGGCTCAAGTGTGACATGGATAGGCTTTTACATGTGAAGCGAGCCTTCTTTTGATAAAACTGCTTAAATCTGAAAATTTTGCTTTGTCACATGCTTGTATTTTCATATATTACTTGTGGCAATGCTTTGTCTATGCTATGATTCATATGTGTGATCTTTGTCTCATCTTTAGCCTTTGACACTAGATTTGGCCTATTTGAGAAGCTCATGTAGATGTTTATATGCTTTGCTTTGCATTTCTGCATTTTCACCTTGATTCATACATTGTCAACAAGGGGGAGAAAAGGTGAGCTTAATGAAAATTCAGAAAAAGGTGAGCTGAAATTTAGAAGAGTGCATCCACATGTTCGGGGGAGGCATTTGTTCAGGGGGGAGCTTTCTTGTCGTTTTCGGTGTGGATTTTGTGCTTTGCTTGGCTTGTGACCTTTCTTCGCCTTTCTTCGGTTTTGGTCATGAGTTGAGCTTCTTTGTTTTTCTTTCTTCTTTCTTTTCTCTTTTACTGCGAATTTCATTTCGCGTTGTGTGTTGTCAATGCACTCATCAAGGGGGAGATTGAGGACCAGGAGTGTCCCGGTGGTCGATGGATGACCGCTCCTCGTGATGAGTGATTGACAACGGGTGTTGGACCGACTCTTGGCTTAGTGCGCGGGTGTAGCTCGCGGCCTAGTTCGTGTTGTTGCGGGTGAAGAACGGGCGCGAAAGGTCTTCAGCCTTGAGGGGCCTCCGGGAGATGGAGAGACAAGTAGGCTCGGTTCGAGGGACCCGGTGGACGACGGGACTGGGTGCGGGTCACATGGTGGCGACACAAGCAAGACGAAGTCATGGACAAGTGAGCCGGTGCACGGTGGCGGTCAAGTCAAGTGGTTTGGCGGGAGGCCGGACCGAGCACGCGGGGTTTGGTGGTTTCCCCACAAAACCATCGGCGGACGGTTTCTTGGTTTGGGCCTCAAAACCAAGTCCGAGGGCCCAACACGACGGAGACGGGATCCGGGCGTGTCGGGAAGCTTCGAAGCGGAGGACACGCGGCGGGATCGCATGGCTTGCGTCGGGAGGACGCGGGGGTGCGGCGAAGGCGTGGCCGTCCGATGGCAAGACCCACAAACATTACCAAAATGCCCCTACGTGGGTTGTATCGCCGTAGTGTAGTTAGGGGTAGTCGAGTCATTTACCACTCCGGCGGGACTCGATATATAAGCCTGGAGTGTGTGTTGATGGCTCTCTCTCTCCGCGACTTAGGGTTTCATTTGCTCCCTCCTCTTTCTCATTTTCGTAGCTATTTTCCTTCCTATTTTCTCTAGGCTAGCATGAGAGCTTCATGAGAGATTTGTTGAGAGGGATGGATGCTAGGGCGGCATGCTAGACCTTGTGAATCTTTCCTGGTTTGTATAGAAGATTCGGGGTTGTTTCTCGTGGCTTTTTGTGCTTATTTTCGTGCCTTTGTTCCCGGTATGATTCCGCGGATTTGAGTGAGTTTCTTCCCGGATTTCCTTGAGGGAAACATGGATAGATGTCTTGTGCATCTTTGTGCTTGATCTTGTGCGCTCAAACGCCGGGAAATCACTTCGATTCGTGAGTTTTCGTTCGGTGCCCTAGCTTTTGGTGGTGCTCAAAGGATTCGCGATTCCCGGTGATTTAGGGAGTTAGGAGGCAAGATTTTTGGGCTATAGCATCCTTGTGTGACGCTTTTCAAGTCCCCAAACCCTTGTCTCCATAGCTTCAACCGTTTGGGAAATCCGATGATGATTTGGGGGAGTTGACTTTCGAGGTCGGGCGGTTTTTTCGTTCGTCCGAGCCTCGCGGACGGTCCGCGCCCTCCCGGCGGACGGTCCGCGCCGCTTGAGTTCGTCCCGAGTTCTTCGTGTTCTTGCTCGTCCTTTGTTTCGATCCGTTGTGATTTTGGTTTTTGGTTGGACGAGGTTTCGGACGGTCCGCGGTGTCGGGCGGACGGTCCGCGGGTGCCGGGCGGACGGTCCGCGTGCTCCCCGCGGACGGTCCGTGGCACGGGGGTGTCTTTGGGTCGTTTCGTGTAAATTAACGGACGGTCCGCGGCGAAGGCCGGACGGTCCGCGGCCGGGTGCGGACGGTCCGCGTGTACCCGGCCGGACGGTCCGCGCGCGGCTCTTGCGGACGGTCCGCCCCTCTCCCGCGCGGACGGTCCGCCGGAGCCCGTGTGCTTTGCTTCTTGGTTCGATTCCTTCTTCCCTTTCTAGTGCTTTCGCGTGTGCTTTGAGGAATCGTTCCTAAGGCTAGAGGTTGATCCATAACCTCGTGGTCTTGGCGATTGGTGCGTGATTCGATCCATCGCTTGTGTGTGACCGGGTTTTGAGTAGGACATAGGCCGGGTTCTTTGGGAAGAATTTTTACCGGCTCCTATTCACTCCCCCCTCTCTAGTCGCCATCTGATCCTTCAATTGGTATCGTAGCTTGGTGCCGGATTCTTTGCGACTTTGACAAGTCTCGAATCCTAAGATGGCGTACGTTGAGCGGGGGCGGTCCGCCGCACTTCGATGGCAAGGGTTACCACAAGTGGGCGGCTCGTATGAGGATTTTTCTTCGAGGAAAGCTGTTGGAGTTTATTGTGCTTGACAAGACATATGCTATTCCGGTCAACATCCATACTCTTATGGTGACCGATGCCGATGCCAAGGCCAAGTATGAGGCTAATGCAAAAGCCGTTGATCACTTGTGCCGGAGCTTGTGTGATCCGGAGTTTGATCGTGTTCGCCATTTGGATCTTGCTTGGCAAATTTGGGATAAGTTGTTGGTTGCTCACGGTGGTGATAACCATGTGAAGGCTCGCCTCTTTGTCTCTTACCGGATGCAATATGAGAATTTCACTCCACTTCCGGTGAGGACATTGATGCGATGTTTCAGAGGTTCATCGCCATCGTGAACAACATGAAGGCTAATGTTGAGGATTTTCCGTACTCTGAGCATGATCAGGCTTTGAAGCTCTTGCATGTCTTGGATCCAAATGTTTGGGGTGCTAAGGTTGAGGCCATCAAGGAGTCGGGGAATTATTTGACTATTGAGTTGGATGACCTCTTTTCTAAGCTCAAGTCGGCTGAGGTTGACAGGAAGATGCTATCCAAGCATGAGGGCTCGACCGACCACAATCTTGCTCTTGTGGGAGGATCAAAGGGCAAATCTAACCCTTTCGTCGACGTTTTCTTTGTCCTCTCTTATGTCCATTCCGGATGAGGAGTTTGATGTGCCGGGCGAGGAGGAGCCGGCCTTGCTCTCAAGAAGATTTGAACGACTACACGAGAGTCGGAGGAACGCAAGGCGGAGCTCAGGGACGTGCTACAAGTGTGGCAAGCGTGGCCACTTCATCGCCGAGTGCCCGGAAGCGGAGGAGAACAAGTACAAGGTGAACGAGTACAAGGCGCACCCGAGGCGTGAAGACAAGTACTCCTCCAAGGGCAAGCACTTCAACAAGTCCAAGAGCAAGGACAAGGACAAGCGGCGACCGAGCAAGAGCACCCACAAGAAGAACAAGGCAAGAGCGATGGTGGCCGGTGCGAGCGACGTCGACTCAAGCTCAAGCGAGGAGCGATCAAGCTCAAGCGGCGAAGATGAAGACGCCGGGAGGCGCAGGTGGCAAGAAGAGTGCAAGCCGGAACCTCGACGGCCGAGCCGTGTGGCGCTCGAGGGCTTTTGTGGCATGGCCCATAGCTCGAGCAGCAAGAAGAGTGTGAAGGAGGACAGCGACTCCGACTCGGAGGATGAGGTAAATCGTGACCCTGACTCTTTGCTTGCTGAGATTGCTAGGTTGAATGGTTTGCTTGATAACCGTGATAGTGTGCTGAGAGATGCCAAAAAGATGAGGAAAGATCTTAGGGCTCAGCTTGAGAATGCTAGTGAGAAAGTAGGAGAGTTAGAGTCAAAATTGCTTGAATTGAAACTTGAGAATGATTCTTTGAAACTTGCTCCTACTTCTCCTGATGATGTTGAATGTGTTGAATGTGATGCTTGGTTGAATGAGATCAAACTGCTTAATGAGAAGAATGCTTCCATTTTGGCTCAACTAGATGCTCTTAGGACTGAACATGATGAGCTTAAGGCTAGACCTACTTTGCTTGGTGCTTGCAAATCATGTCCTACTATGCATGCTAAGCTTGTTGATGCTCGCTCTACTATCAGTTCTTTGGAAGCATCTTTGAAATCTCCTGTTGCAAATGCATGTTCTAGCTGTGATGAAGTCACTTTGCGTAATCTTGAACTTACTTCCCGTTTGGATGTCATCTATGAGGAGAATGACTATTTGAGGAAGGTGTTGGGTTGGTTGTACGGGCGGGAACCTCAATTGAAAATCATGATTGAGGAGTTCAAGAGAGCCGATGGTCGTGGTTTGGGGTTTGAGAAGTTGGGTGAGAAAGTGGGAGAGAACAAAGTGGGGAGAGTGTGTACGAGAAGTGTGTTGAGTCTAACCCCGGGTTTGAGGTGATCGGAGAGATCCAAGTCCCACTCCCAAAAGCACCCAAGAACTCTTTCACACCAAAGCCCAACCACCTTTGCAACAAGCTTGACACAACCCAAGATCCACCCAAATTCCCACCTAAGACAAATGATTTCCGAAACCGGTGAAGTTTGTGGGTGAGAAGGGTGTGAAGCCTAGAGAGAAGCCGAGCCAAAACCAAAACCCATCCCCTTCAGGTGTGAGTACCGTGGCAAGGAGAGGCATCTTGCGAGTTTTGCTACAAGAGGAAGAGGGATGAGAGGCTTGCTAGGGAGCAAGCAAACCGGGACACGTGTATCGCCGGTCTCGCGGTATTCCCGAGCCTAGAATGCCACTTCCACGGGGTGTGGGAAGTGTGAGGAGTGTTGGCGAGGTTCCCACGGAGAGGTGGTGGTGAGAGGTTTGGCGGAGGAGAGATGATGGTGTGCGTGCTTTGGTGAGAGGTTTGGTCGGGCTCGTGGTGGTTTCTGTTGGACGTCCTCCTACTCGTCCTCGGTACGGGTTTAGGGGAGATGATCGCAGCTTTGGGTTCCGGAGGAACTACGGACCACGTTTTCCCCCTCGTGGTGCTCGTACTCCTCCCATGGGACATGGGAAGTTTGGTGGCAAGGGAGTGATGTTTGCTAACCCCTCTTTTGAGCGAGATGGCTCGACACCGGTTTAACTTTCTCCGTGCTAACCCCGGTGTCGAGTCGCTAGCTCACTCTCGTTCTTGTTTCCGCGGGCAGGGGAGGTTTGGAGAACATTTGGTTGATCGACTCCGGTGTTCTCGACACATGACCCGAGATAAGAAGTGGTTCTCCGGCCTCAACCCGGTGAAGGAAAAGATGTACATCACATTTGGGGACAATGGACGAGGTAGGGTCGTTGTTCGAGGGTGTTGTGCATGTGAGTGACAAGGTAACGTTGAAGAGAGTGTCTCTTGTGAAGTCTTTGGGTTTCAATTTGCTTTCGGTTTCTCGGTTGCTTGATGAAGGTTTTGAGGTGCGTTTCAAGTCCGGCGAGTCTCGTTTGCTTGATTCTCGAGGTGATCTTGTCCGTATGATCATCCCCGAGGGTCGATTTTCGTGGCTGATTTCTCTCGTTCTTTGGGTCCCGCTTTCGCCGTTTGATGGCCGGTCCTTCTTCGATTTGTGGAAATGGCATAGGCGGTTGGGACACTTGAGCTTTGATTTGGTTTCTCGCTTGAGTGGTCTTGACCTTGTCCGAGGATTGCCGAAGTTGAAGCTTGAGAAGGATTTGGTTTGTGCTCCGTGTAGGCATGGTAAGATGTTAGCCACTCCCCATCCACCCCCGACCGATGTCATGACCGAGCGTCCGACGGAGCCGTTGCATATGGACCTTGTTGGGCCGGCTCGAGTTCGCTCGGTGGGTGGGAAGTGGTATGTCCTTGTTGTGGTGGACGATTACTCTCGCTATGCACGGGTGTTCTTCTTGGAGGATAAGAGTGAGACTTTTGGTTTTGTTCGAGATCTGATCGTGAGGTTGAAAAACGAGAGGCATGGGAATGCTATTCGAGCTATCCGCAGTGATAATGGCTCTGAGTTTAAGAACTCTCGTTTTGATGCCTTTTGTCATGATCTAGGTCTTGAACATCAGTATTCGACCCCTTATGTGCCCCCTCAAAATGGAGTCGTGGAAAGGAAAAATCGGACTCTTTGTGAGATGGCTAGGACGATGCTCGATGAGCACGGGACTCCTAGGAGGTTTTGGGCCGAGGCGGTCAATACGGACTTGTCATGTTTCCAATCGGATTTTATTGAGAGCTTTCAAGAAGAAGACCTCGTTATGAGCTTATGCATGGTCGGGCACCCAAGGTGAGTCACTTCCGAGTTTTTGGCTGCAAGTGCTTTATTTTGAAGAAGGGAAAACTCGACAAGTTTGAGGCTAGGTCTAGTGATGGTATTTTCTTTGGTTATGCTAACCATTCTAGAGCCTATAGGGTGCTTAACCTTGAGACTAACAAAATCATGGAGACTTGCGAGGTGACCTTCGACGAGACAATGCCATGTACCTCTCTTGGCTTTGAATGTGCAGGTGATGAAGAGATGGCCGAGGACCTCTTTGAGGAGGAGAAAGATGAAGAGGGAGATGATGATGGGGAGAACCATGTGCACGAAGCCGAGCATGTACCCACTACTTCCCCTACGACCACTTTGGAGCATGGACCGTCTACTTCATGGACAACGACGGTGCAACAAGAGGACCAGGCGAGAGAAGCCGGAGTTGAGGGGGGAGGTAGTCTCGAGGCGTGAGGCTCCCGGCGGATTCAAGAAGTACATCCCCCGTCGAAGATCATTGGAGACATCAATGAACGCACTACACGGTCGAGGTCCAGAAATTCCTCTCATTTTGCTCATGCTTGCTTTTGTTGCTACTTTTGAGCCCAAGGACATTGGACATGCTTTATCCGATGCAAACCGGGTCAATTCTATGCATGAGGAGTTGGAAAACTTTGAGAGGAACCGGGTGTGGGAGTTAGTTGAACCACCTCCAAATTGGCATCCCATAGGAACCAAGTGGGTTTGGAAGAACAAAGAGGGAGAGAATGGGATGGTTGTGAGGAACAAGTCCGGACTTGTTGCTCGGGGGTTTAGTCGAAGGAGGGGATCGACTATGAGGAGACCTTTGCTCCCGTGGCCCGTCTTGAGGCAATTCGGATCCTTCTAGCCTTTGCCGTGGCTAAAGGGTTCAAGTTGTTTCGGATGGACGTGAAGAGTGCTTTTCCGAATGGGGTCATAGAGGAGGAGGTGTATGTGAAGCGGCCACCCGGGTTTGAGAGCGAGTTGTACCCACACGGGGTATACGGGTTGAAAAGGGCTCGTATGGGTTAAAGCGGGCGCCCCGTGCTTGGTATGGGAGATTGAGAGGTTTTCTTTTGAGCGAGAGGGTTTGTGATGGGTACCGTAGATAGAACCTTGTTTCTCCTCAAGCATGGAAATGACTTGCCGATTGTTCGGATATACGTGGATGATATTGTCTTTGGTGGCTCGTCACATAACCTTGTTGCCAAGTTTGCGGATGAGATGAGCGGGGAGTTCGAGATGAGCATGATGGGCGAGTTGCGGTATTTTCTCGGGCGCCGAGATCAAGCAAGTGAAGGACGGTACATTTGTGCACCGGACCAAGTACACGAAAGACATGCGAGGAAGTTCCGGATGCAAGATGTGAAGCCGATGTCGACTCCCATGGGGAGTACGGCCACTTTGGATGCGGATGAGGACGGAGAACCGGTGGACCGGCGGGAGTACGGGAGCATGATCGGCTCCCTCCTCTACTTGACGGCGACGAGGCCAGACATACAGTTCAGCGTGTGTCTGTGCGCTCGTTTTCAGGCTTCGCCGAGGACATCACATCGACGAGCCGTCAAGAGGATTTTCGGTACCTACGATCCGCCCCCGGTCTTGGCCTTTGGTATTCTTCCTCCTCGACTCTGTCTCTTCATGGTTTTTCCGATGCGGATTTTGCTGGTTGTCGAGTCGAGAGGAAGTCTACTTCTGGTACTTGTCAGTTTCTTGGTTCTTCGTTGGTCTCATGGTCTTCCCGCAAGCGGTCTAGTGTAGCTCGGTCTACCACGGAGGCGGAGTATGTTGCTTGCCGCCGTTGTTGCTCCCGGTTGTTGTGGATTTCATACACCTTGAGAGACTTTGGTGAGGAGTGCACCCGAGATCCCACTTCTTTGTGATAGCACCGGTGCCATAAGCGTAGCCAAAAACCCGAGTGCTTCACTCCGGTAACCAAACACATAGAGGTGAGGTATCATTTCCGAGGGACAATGTGGAGAAAGGAACCATTGTGTTGAGCCATGTCCCTACCCAAGATCGGCTTGCGGACATTTTCACAAAGCCTCTCGACCAAGCTACATTTGTGCGCTTGCGGGGGGAACTTGGGGTTTGTTGCCCTTTCCGAGTTGATTCTTGGGGGATTTCCTTTTTGTACCATATGTATCATACCATGTTTACTTTGATGTATATACATGCTTTGCTTGATGAATAAACCATGGTAGGATAGCCATCTTGTCATATAACATGTTGCATTTGTCATATATTGCATTTTAGGATGATGAGCTTCTGTCATATGCCATATTTGAGTCTCTTTGGCCATTTGTGAGATATTGGT
Source organism: Cenchrus americanus (assembly GCA_947561735.1). Classification (NCBI taxonomy): domain Eukaryota; kingdom Viridiplantae; phylum Streptophyta; class Magnoliopsida; order Poales; family Poaceae; genus Cenchrus; species Cenchrus americanus. Next base: position 81,495,691 of record OX387239.1, on the reverse strand, counting down.
TATATGTGTGGAGAAATGGTAATGTGAGGCTATGCTCTTGGAATATTCGAGATACATGTGTGGTGAGATAGCCCCTTTTGAAATAAACGCTAAACTTGACTAATTTTTGATGAAATATGCTCCACTCGTGTGTAGTTGTGTATCCATGTCACAGTTTGGTCTAAATGTGCTTTTCATGCTTAGATTGTGCTTGGATGCCTTGTTCTTGCATTTGGGCCAAAGGCCGGATATCATTGTGAATGTTTAGCCTATGTTGCATTCATGGGGGAGCATAAGCTTCTTTTTGCCGCAAAGGCACTTCATGTACCATGAAATGAATTAACCTTGAAAAGAAGTGCATAATGCTTGAAAAATGCTCCATCCATCATGTCTATGTTTAAAATGTCTTATCTTTCACATATGGGTGCAAAACATGTTGCATGATGTTCACCAGTGGAGAAGTCTCCCCGAAGTGGACACATGGCTCATGAGCTTTGACATGACATGCTTTGCTTTATGGGTGTTTGCCATGATCTTTTGCTGAGAATTTGATATCCTTGTATGATCTTTAAATGGTATGCATGTTTGTGGCTCAAGTGTGACATGGATAGGCTTTTACATGTGAAGCGAGCCTTCTTTTGATAAAGCTTCGCTTAAATCTGAAAATTTTGCTTTGTCACATGCTTGTATTTTCATATATTACTTGTGGCAATGCTTTGTCTATGCTATGATTCATATGTGTGATCTTTGTCTCATCTTTAGTCTTTGACACTAGATTTGGCCTATTTGAGAAGCTCATGTAGATGTTTATATGCTTTGCTTTGCATTTTCGCATTTTCACCTTGATTCATACATTGTCAACAAGGGGGAGAAAAGGTGAGCTTAATGAAAATTCAGAAAAAGGTGAGCTGAAATTTAGGAGAGTGCATCCACATGTTCGGGGGAGGCATTTGTTCGGGGGGGAGCTTTCTTCTTGTTTTCGGTGTGGATTTTGTGCTTTGCTTGGCTTGTGACCTTTCTTCGCCTTTCTTCGGTTTTGGTCATGAGTTGAGCTTCTTTGTTTTTCTTTCTTCTTTCTTTTCTCTTTTACTCTGAATTTCATTTCGCGTTGTGTGTTGTCAATGCACTCATCAAGGGGGAGATTGAGGACCAGGAGCGTCCCAGTGGTCGATGGATGACCGCTCCTCAGTGATGAGTGATTGACAACGGGTGTTGGACTGACTCTTGGCTTAGTGCGCGGGTGTAGCCTCGCGGCCTAGTTCGTGTTGTTGCAGGTGAAGAACGGGCGCGAAAGGTCTTCGACCTTGAGGGGCCTCCGGGAGATGGAGAGACAAGTAGGCTCGGTTCGAGGGACCCGGTGGACAGCGGGACTGGGTGCGGGTCACATGGTGGCGACACAAGCAAGACGAAGTCATGGACAAGTGAGCCGGTGCACGGTGGCGGTCAAGTCAAGTGGTTTGGCGGGAGGCCGGACCGAGCACGCGGGGTTTGGTGGTTTCCCCACAAAACCATCGGCGGACGGTTTCTTGGTTTGGGCCTCAAAACCAAGTCCGAGGGCCCAACACGACGGAGACGGGATCCGGGCGTGTCGGGAAGCTTCGAAGCGGAGGACACGCGGCGGGATCGCATGGCTTGCGTCGGGAGGACGCGGGGTGCGGCGAAGGCGTGGCCGTCCGATGGCAAGACCCACAAACATTACCAAAATGCCCCTACGTGGGTTGTATCGCCAGTAGTGTAGTTAGGGGTAGTCGAGTCATTTACCACTCCGGCGGGACCTGATATATAAGCCTGGAGTGTGTGTTGATGGCTCTCTCTCTCCGCGACTTAGGGTTTCATTTGCTCCCTCCTCTTTCTCATTTTCGTAGCTATTTTCCTTCCTATTTTCTCTAGGCTAGCATGAGAGCTTCATGAGAGATTTGTTGAGAGGGATGGATGCTAGGGCGGCATGCTAGACCTTGTGAATCTTTCCTGGTTTGTATAGAAGATTCGGGGTTGTTTCTCGTGGCTTTTTGTGCTTATTTTCGTGCCTTTGTTCCCGGTATGATTCCGCGGATTTGAGTGAGTTTCTTCCGGATTTCCTTGAGGGAAACATGGATAGATGTCTTGTGCATCTTTGTGCTTGATCTTGTGCGCTCAAACGCCGGAAATCACTTCGATTCGTGAGTTTTCGTTCGGTGCCCTAGCTTTTGGTGGTGCTCAAAGGATTCGCGATTCCGGTGATTTAGGGAGTTAGGAGGCAAGATTTTTGGGTGATAGCATCCTTGTGTGACGCTTTTCAAGTCCCCAAACCCTTGTCTCCATAGCTTCAACCGTTTGGGAAATCCGATGATGATTTGGGGGAGTTGACTTTCGAGGTCGGGCGTTTTTCGTTCTGTCCGAGCCTCGCGGACGGTCCGCGCCCTCCTGGCGGACGGTCCGCGCCGCTTGAGTTCGTCCCGAGTTCTTCGTGTTCTTGCTCGTCCTTTGTTTCGATCCGTTGTGATTTTGGTTTTTGGTTGGACGAGGTTTCGGACGGTCCGCGGTGTCGGGCGGACGGTCCGCGGGTGCCGGGCGGACGGTCCGCGTGCTCCCCGCGGACGGTCCGTGGCACGGGGGGTGTCTTTGGGTCGTTCGTGTAAATTAACGGACGGTCCGCGGCGAAGGCCGGACGGTCCGCGGCCGGGTGCGGACGGTCCGCGGTGCCGGCCGGACGGTCGCGCGCGGCTCTTGCGGACGGTCCGCCCCTCCGCGCGGACGGTCCGCCGGAGCCCGTGTGCTTTGCTTCTTGGTTCGATTCCTTCTTCCCTTTCTAGTGCTTTCGCGTGTGCTTTGAGGAATCGTTCCTAAGGCTAGAGGTTGATCCATAACCTCGTGGTCTTGGCGATTGGTGCGTGATTCGATCCATCGCTTGTGTGTGACCGGGTTTTGAGTAGGACATAGGCCGGGTTCTTTGGGAAGAATTTTTACCGGCTCCTATTCACTCCCCCCCTCTCTAGTCGCCATCCGATCCTTCGATGAAAAAGGAAGTTGAAAGATTAATACAAGCAAATTTTATTCGGCCATGCGAGATATGCGATTGGATCTCTAACATAGTTCCTGTCTATAAGAAAAATGGGAAGATGAGGGTTTGTATTGACTTTAGAGATCTAAACGAGCTACGCTAATGGATGGGTACCCAATGCCCGTTGTCGACTTGTTGGTGGATGCGCCGCCGGGCATAAAGTTATTAGCTTCATGGATGGCAACACATGGTACAACCAAATTTTTATGGCAATAGAAGACATTTCGAAGACAACCTTCGGATGTCCGGGCATATTGGTTTATTCGAGTGGATTGTTATGACATTTGGTTTGAAAAATGCTTTGGTGCAACTTATCAAAGAGCCATGAATTACATTTTTCATGAGTTGATCGGCAAAATTGTGGAGATTTACATTGATGATGTTGTGATCAAATCATTGGATCATGAATCACACTTTCTTTGGTGTGAGGAAAACTCTAGAATGCACTAGGAAGCATGGACTTAAGATGAACCCAAATAAGTGTGCTTTTGGGGTTTCGAATTTGGAGAGTTCCTTGGATTTACGGTGCACGAAGGGGGGGATAGAAGTTAGTAAGAAAAGTACGAAAGCTATCGATGAAGTTGTCCCTCCAACCAATCTTAAGGAATTGCAATCATTGCTTGGCAAGATAAATTTTGTGAGAAGATTTATATCAAACTTGTCACAAAAGGTGTTGCCTTTTTCTCCATTGTTGAAGATCAAGAAAGATCATAAGTTTGTATGGGGTGACGAGCAACAAAAGGCTTTTAATGAAATTAAGGAGTACATGAAGGAACCACTAGTGTTGGTGCCTCCACAGTTGAACAAGCCTTTTAAGTTGTACGTGGCGGCCGATACCCAAACCATTGGATCGGCCCTCATACAAGAATTTGAAGGAAAGGAGAGAGTGGTTGCATATCTTAGCCGAAAGTTGCTTGATCCTGAGACAAGGTATTCAGCCGCAGAGAAGCTCTGTTTGTGTGTTTATTACTCATGTACAAAGTTTCGGCACTATCTATTGACTCGTCAAATGCATTGTGTATTCAAAATTTGATGTAATTAAACACATGTTATCTATGCCAATTTTAAATGGAAGGATCGGCAAATGGATTTTAGCTTTATACGAGTTTGAATTAAGGTTTGAATCGGCAAAAGCTATTGAAGGACAGATTATTGCGGACTTCATTACCGAACATCACGGACCATCAAATAATTTACTTAAAATTACTCCTTGGGCTCTATTCTTCGATGGATCTTCATGTGGTAAAGGTGGTGGAGTAGGAATTTTATTAATTTCACCTAGAGGAGAGATGTTTGAATTTGCTATTCCTATTCAACCTACTATTACCAACAACCAAGGCGAGTATGAGGCATTGCTCGGGGGGCTTCAATACTTGAAGGAAGCTAAGTCTATTTCGGTTCGGTTATTTGGGGATTCGGAGTTAGTCATAAAACAATTGAATGGCCGGTACGAATGCGAAATGATATCCCGAGGAATTACTATGAGGAGTGAAAGGAAATCCGAAAAGCTTTAAGTTAGTAATTCCGCAACATATTCCTAGAGAAAATAATGAAGAGGCAAACGGAGTTAGCCCGAGTGCTTCGGGTTATAGAGAAAATCAAGAGGTGTTTGCCACGGTATATATCTACTTTCGGGAGTGATCGGCGAGAAGATGATTGGAGGAAAGAAATTGCCGATTATTTGGAGAATCCATCCCGAAAGGTTTCTAGGAAGCTCGGGTATAAAGCTATAAAGTTTGTTCTTCTTGATGATCATCTATATTACAAATCTTTGGATGGGGTGTTGCTGCAATGCTTAAGTCAAGAAGAAGCAAAGAAAATGATGAGTGAAGTGCATGATAGGTTGTGTGGAGCACACCAGTCGGCTTACCGAATGAAATGGGTTATTAGGAAAAATGGATGTTATTGGCTGACTATGCTGGAGGATTACTTTGAATATTACAAGGGATGTCAAGATTGTCAACGATTTGGAAATATTCAGAGAGTTCCAGCATCAGCTCTGAATCCTGTCATCAAACCATGGCCATTCAGAGGATGGGAATAGATTTGATTGGCCAAATAAATCCTTCAACTATCAAGGGGCATAAGTTTGTACTTTTGGCAACATATTATTTCACTAAGTGGGTTGAGGCAATTCCGTTGAAGAAGGTGACATCAAAAAACATGGTTGAATTTGTCAAAGAGCATATCATCTACGGATTTGGAATTCCTCGGACAATTACAACGGATCAAGGAACTCGGTTTACATCTTCGGAGTTCGGGGATTTTCTTTGAAAGTATGGGGATCAAATTATTGAATTCTTCTTATTATGCCCAAGCCAATGGACAAGCGAGAGGCTTCTAACAAGATCGTGATCAAAATTATACAAAAGAAGATTGATTAGAAGCCAAGAAGGTGGCATTCGGTACTCAATGAAGCTTTGTGGGCTTACCGAATGGCTCCTCATGGATCTACACAAACGTCTCCCTATGAGTTAGTTTATGGACATCATGCTGTTTTGCCATGGGAGATGCAATCAGACTCAAGAAGGATAAAATTACAAAAGGATTTGAGTTCCAAGGATTATAGTGACTTGATGATGGACGAATTAGAAGATTTGCATATGATTTGTCTTAGGGCCTTGGAGAATATTGAGAAAACAAGATGCGAGTTGCTAAGTACTATAACAAGAAGGTGAAAGTCAAGCAATTTGCAGAAGGAGACTTGGTTTGGAAAGTGATATTGCCGATTGGAACTAAGTACAGTGCATTCGGCAAGTGGTCTACAAATTGGGAAGGTCCTTTTCGGGTAGTCGGATGCACGCACGGAAATGCATACATCTTGAAAACTTTACTAGGAGAAGAGTTTACTTGCGCTATAAATGGGAGATATTTGAAGAAATATTATCCTAGTATTGAAGTTGATCGATAATTGCAATCCCAAGCGTCAAGAAGGAACAAAGATAACCGGCGAGAAGCCGTCTTCGAAAACAAAAATTCCAACAAAAGGGAAATGGCCAATACTAAAGTGTATTGCCCTTAGCGCAAAATATGTTTATATCACAAATGTTCTTGTAGGTTCTTCTTGACAAAGCACGGTTGCCTAAGATTGCAAGAGAAGCCTACAAGGAATAGGGCGCTGGAGGAAGAAGCGAAAGTATGCTTCATTTAATTGGCTCTGCGTTTTTCCTCTTCGGTTCTTCCCTCTTCGGCCGTTCGGGACCACCGTGACGGTGACATAGAAGCTTCGGGGGTTGCCACGCTCGACCACTTCCATTAGGTTGTCCCGGGAGGCTTTCGGGTTGGTATACCGTCGAGAAAAGGCCGAAGAAGAAGAACGGATTCTTTTAGTATGGGGTTTGAAGCTTGAACATGAGTGTCACCAAAGGATGAAGATCTTACCCCCTATCAACGCCTCCAAGTTCATACGGTGTTCGCGTTTGGCACTACGGCGGGCGGTGATGTCCCGCAGTCGTGTTCCGGATGCCGAATGCGACGGCGTAGCCGGTGATTGGTCCTCTGTTCCGGCGTGGCATCTTCTTCTTCGGTGGAGGAATCGAAGGGATGTATTCGGGGACCTCTTCGGTGCCAAGGATTTCCTCTAGAAGCAAGTAGAGGATGAAAACAAAGAGAAGTGAATCAAGAGATGGTAATCGAGGACAAGAAAAAGGGTAAGAGGAAAAGATTACTCATGAATGGTTCACTTCTTTGGAAGGAAGTTGTTCTCCTCGATGGGTTGTTTTCCTTTGTCCACATTGGCCTTGGGGTTTTTTTTTTACGGGAGAAGGAGGACGAAAGGATGTGAAATGATGGAAGTGTATGTGAATGGATTTGCGAGCGCTAGGGAAATTGTTTTATTAGCCATGAGAGTGCATCGGGAGTGATGAGCGGCCGGTGTGCATTGATGAGAATACCAAACGATGGGGTTTTCTTCCTTGAGTGCCTAAAGTCTTTTCGGCAAAATAGTGGTTTTTTTTCCGAATGGATTTTTTCGTGGATTCGCGTCAAGGGGCAAAGGTTTGTGCATGCTCGGCTAAAGTAAAGTTCCCGAATGCGTTCGAAATATTAAAGGTTCGCATGCACGGATCGAAGGAAATTAATGCAAGGCAAATTCGGAAGATAAAGTTTTATATTTATTGCCGAAATTCTCGTCATCCCTAGTACGGACTAGTCAAACGGCCGGTTCAGCACGGATCGGGGGGTGAATGGAATCGGGAATGGCGTCGCCGTGGCCGTCGAGGCGCTCCAAGATGACCCCGATCTCGTCGACGTCCTCCGGTGCGCCACCATGGAAACCGCACGGCCGTGTGGAGTAGTCGACGCCGGTATGCGTCGCCATGGCGGCCGGGTCCAAGGTGGTGCCCACACGAACGCCGTGGAGGGCCACCTCATCGACGAGGTTTTTTACCGCGCCAAGGCGAGCTTCGGCGTATCCCCAAGGGCGTTTACCTTGTCCGCCGGCTCCTCAACTAATGCCTTCGACCGATTGAGTTTGGCGTTGCGATCCGCAAGAATCACGGCTCAATGACGGTTAGTTCAAGATTGGGTTAATTTTGAGTGTGTTAAAGGATTTACCATCAACGGCTGCGTAGGTAGTCGCTTCCGCCGGTGTTCCCACTCGAGTTCATTGATCCCGGAGTTGTTTGGAGATGGTCTCCAACTCGAGCCGGGTTGCGTCGCGTTCCTCCTTGAATCGGAGGGTGTCGCGCTCGTTGTAGCGCGAGGGGGAGAAAGGATAGCTCGAAGATCCCGAGGAGTCGCTCGGCATTGCCGGAGTTGTGGCCGGAGCGATAGCGGGGTTCCATTGGATAAGCCTAGAAAGGAAAAAACACAGGAGGGATTGTCAAGATGAAAACAAATCTAAGGATGAGGAGTTGAGCAAAAATAGGCACTCACCGCCTGCGATGGGCACCAGCACGACTTGCTTCGGCCTCATCGGCGGTCGGACGCCTGTTGCCACTACTCGCCACAGGATTTCTTGAGGTGCTAGCGTCGGAAACAGAGAACTTGAGTTGGCAAAGGTTTGAAGGTAGAGGACTTGGTGAAAGGTTAAGGCCGTCCGAGTTTTTTATTTATAGGGCTGTTGAAGAGATCGTGGCCAGAGATCGTGGCGCATATCCCAAGAAATTTGGGAAGTGGAGAGACTTTCTAAGCCGAACCGTCGCTGAGTCGTTTGGGATTCCTATTCGATTTGACTGGTTCGGCTGTGTTGCGGTCGGGATATTTTTCGGGTCTGGTACTGTCAGGGTTACCGAATAAGTTATCCGAGAGGCGCTTGATGAAGTAAGACAAGTGGGAAACAAATAAAGATTAATGAAAGGTAAAAGTCGCGGGGTCGATGAAGCATTCGGCTATAAAGTGTTTGTTACATTCATACACCTAAGTATTTTGAGATTACATTGGTAGCATTTGATATCATCTTGTTAAAGTTCTCCAAAGCAACCTTTGGTCACCTTCTTGAGTTTTAGACAAGGTCGAGAGCTTTGTCTTAAGCTGTTTTCCTACGGACACGGTTGCGCGTGGATTCTTTTCGTATCCTCTCCATTGATTCGGGAAGTTCAGCAATCTTCTTTTCACCGGCTTCAATTTCGATTTGTCAAGGTTCTTAGCTCGGCTTCTAATTCAGCTTTCCGGCCTTCTTCGGTTCAAGTTCGGGATGCAATCTAGTTAGCGAGTTCCTTGTGGTTACGCATTTGTGTGAGCAAGCCTTTCATGGATTGCTTGTTTGCGATTTGTTCTTGTTCTAGAGCTGGTTGAGAGGATAGATTCTTCAAGGCTCGCTTTATTGCTGCGAAGTTATCATCCGGCTTGGAAATAGGTTCCGGGGAGGTGTTGATGTGTGACGAACCGCCCAAAATAATTACGTATTATCTCCTAAGCCGGTCCACGTGGCCATTAAGCAATAATAAAGAATTATTAAGTCGCTTCCGCCGGTAAAGCCGGTAAATCACATACAACATGATCGCCGATATGTGCTAAGCCCACACGAAGGCGCGACCCGAGTACAACATTACATTACATAAAAGTTCACAAGTTTTAAGTACTTAATATTACTAACCAGGTTTTTCGTACATAAAAGTAAACATGGTTCGGAGTTTAAACAACGGTAAATAAACTACACGCATGATACACATAGGAGGCCATCCATGCATATCACTCATCAACATTGTTCTCCCACTCAACCTCCCATCCTTCTTGAATAACACCGGGCCGGATAGGATTACCCGAAATCAACAAATTAAGCAAGGCCGAGTACTAATACTCAAAGCAAGACTTACCCGACAAAAATGAAGTAAGACTAGACATGCAAGGCTTTTTGGCTTGTGGGTTTGTTTTGCCAAAAGCGACTAAGAGTGGATCCTTATTTTCAAGTTTTAGCCGATATTCTAGTATGTTAATCGGTCTAGGTGAGCACCGTACTAAACAAGCATGTTGTGCAAACAATATTAAACGAGTAACAATATTAATCCAAAATGTTCCATAAATAAACATGGGGTAGCCGGTGGTCAAGCCGACTCGGATAACGGCGAGTGACCGACGATCGATCGATTATATCCTTGCAAGGTAAACCCAAGATACACGGAAGAAGTAGACCCTAAGAATTCAAATAAAAGCAACTGCGGGGTCTACCCCGTCCGAGCGGTTCCCCACATCCCACGGTTTGGGATCGACGCTACAAACTGCGGTACACGGTTATCCGGAGGGTCTAACCCGACCAGTCCGGACTCACACACTATACCACGGGTAGCTAGCCCGAAGACGCATCCCAAGCGGGTAGCTAGAAAGATCCCGCCCCGGTTCAGAAGGTACTAGGCTTACCGGTCCCATTCCCGACAAGCACTTGGTACGTTCAATAGCTTAGACCAACACCATGCTACTCGGTCGAGACCGAACCCATTGCTCTTACCACATGAATGAGTCAATTTAACCAACTTATGATTCCAACAAGAATAACCTATATCTTGCGAGCAATGAGTCATTACTCGACTTGTACCGTGTCCTTAAAGCATGACACTAGCGTTCCTAACATACTAGTAAAAGAGCATAGGATTCCTAAGGATCAAGCAACTAGGTTTCAAAACAACTCCCGAAACTTATATGCACAAGTAAAGCAATAAAGTACTGAAAGGTAAAGGACATTATTTTAATTTATAAAAATGTGTTAGATGAAACCGGTGCTTGCCTTCCTTAGACTCGGTACCAACACAAGCCTTGGGCTCTTCCGGAGTTTGGTCCAGGTCTTGCTGCACACCAATTTGGTTCGGCTCTCCACTAGCCGCTCCCTCCCTCCGGGTGAGCGTGTATGTCCCATCGGGAAGATCTACACGTTTACATGCACATGCATTATATTATGGTGAAGGTGGGAGAATTACCACAAAACAAACTCTTGTTGGACACATTCATCCAAACATTATTATTTTCTCACGAAACTATTAGGGTGTGTGATGATAAACAAAACACTACTTTGATTGTGATTGTGTGCACATCTAAGAAATTTAAGTTACTTAACTTCACCAAACAACAAGGGGTGTGTTTAAATTAATAAAAACAAAAACAAACATGATTTCACAATTTAACACTTCAATTTCCATTTCTTTCTTTAATTACTCAAAGAAAGCCTTTCAAACATAAATCCAATTTAAATAAAAAAACTTCAATTGAGCCTAATCTTTTGCACACAGCAACATATGCTTAATTTAAGCTCTCAAACCAAAATTTGGCTTAAGATCATTTATAAATTAATTTATATGAAAAAACACAAATTTCAGCCTATTAAATCACCATTAATTCCTATAAAAAGATTTAATAAACTTTTTGATCTCAACTTTCTCCTACAGGTCATGTATGCGAAAAATGACCTTCTGACCAAAGCATGATTGCAGATTCAAATTATTTTTCAGATTTTGAATTTAAGCTCCTACACAATATTAAATCCAAATCACCCATTAAATAATTTCCTAAAATCAATTCCACTCTACCAGAGGTTCTACTAAACAAGGCAAAGCCCTAGGGTGCACTTGTGCTCAAAGAAAAGTTCATTAAAGAGGCTATAAAAAGCATTAAACTTAATCTAGCATAAAGCTTAAATAAATCATAACTGAAAATATACATATCAAAATAATGCAAACTTTTGCCACAGATCTAGACATGCCATAAAGAGCAACATATCCAAAATTCAAGTTCATAGCATGTGTATATTTTAAATCACACTAAAAACACTTCAAACCGAGTTTGAATTTTTAATTTAAAACTGTACAGAAAACCCTATACATGTTTTCTAGAAAAGATAGGTTTCTTCACCAGGAAACCAACAAAATTAGATTTTCATTTTTCTATTTTTTCTACGATTTTTAACGATTTTTTCGAAGTTGCGGTGAAACCCTAATAACACATTTGCGGGGGGGGCCCTCGAAGTATTTTCTCGAAATTACGCGAGAGGTCCCCGGATTACGGAAAACTCCCCGGCAAGACCGAAATCGAAGCAATGTAGTCCTCGGGCGCCATGGCCGGCGGAGAGGACCAAAATCCGGCTAGCCGGCGGCGGGTTTGGTAGGGGAAAGTGCGGGGGAAGTTGCTTAGGCTTACCTAGGGTTCTCGTTTTGATGGTTGGACGGACCGGAGAAGGTATCGGTGAGCGTCGGCGGCGGACCGACCGCCATCCGGCCGCTGCGACCTCGCTTTCCGGCGAATCTGCGGCCGGGCCGGTCAACGGGTGACGCCCGTCGGCTTTGGCGCGACCTCGGGAAGAGGCGGAGGAGGATGTATGGCAACGAGAAGAGGGGGAAGGAGGCGTGCTCAATGTTGCCTGCAGCAATGGCGACAACGGCACTGCGCTTCCGCGGGTTCCTAAGCGGAGGCGTGCGAGGACGAGCGGGGAGGAAACGAGCGCGAGAAAAAGAGCGTGCCACCCCCTGTTCCCCCCCTTTGTCCCGCCGGCCGCCCGTCGGGTCGCGTGCGCGCTACGAGGCCGGCGGCCGCCGTGCGTGGCGCGTGTCGCTAGCCGGCGCGTGCGCGTACCTAGACGCGGTGTATGACGCGGAGGTGGGCGGAGACACCACGGTGCGCCCACGGTCCACAACGAAGACGCCTAGGCCATCCGTACGCCGGACCGGGGTTTGGTCGCCACGTGGGCGCAATGCCGCGGACGCACACGCACGCGCGGCGCGCGGCTCTACGTCGCCGTCCGTTTTTATTTCGTGGTCCCGCTTTCGAAATTACAAAACTCCAAAAATTGTCAACAAACTTGAAAATCTCCAAAAACAACAGTTGTAGAGGAGATATAAATCTACAACTTTCCCAAAGGGCGTCATATGTTTTGACCAACCGTTTGTCCCGGAACGTCGGCCGAAGTTGCGGATTTTCCACGGCTCGGGTTCTTGTTCACGAGCGCGATCAACTCAATTTTTGGCCAATTTGCACTCAAAATTGGAATGTTCGCCAATTACAAAAAATGTGTTCCCGGAAATAACGAACAACTTTCGTATTGGCCGATTTTGAACTTCTATAGTGAAATTTGGAGAACGCGCAAGAAAACCGTTTCAGCCTTAAAGGAAATCTAGGGTTTGACCGTGATTTGGGATTTTTGACCAAGGTCTTTTGTGCAAATTCGTGACAAAACATGTCAAACATGTTTAGGAGCTAATTAACCCCGATTCACACAACTAATTGAGGTATTTATCTTTAATAAACACTTAGGGTGTCACAATCTACCCCCCTTAAAAGGAATCTCATCCCGAGATTTGACAACAAGATTAGAGGGAAGTCTCCGGGGGATATAGCAGGATTGATGAGGATATCACTGTCGCTCGTCTTTGGAGCGGTGATGAATGTACACATGAAAAGCTAAAACCATCAAGAACCGGAACACAAAGCGGACGTACGGTCCTACTAGAGTCCGGCAGATGGAATCAAACATCTCCGGAAAATGAGTCGGGTTTGGCGACATCGGGTGGGATTATTCTTGTGGTCTTCTTCTAAACTTCTTCTTTGGGACACCGAGGAGATGAGGGAAAGCTTGCTCGGTGAGGAAAGGCATACATGGCTTGCGAGGCTAAGAGAAGCCGAAGGGAGGGGAGAGCGATGGAAAGGTCAAACTCAAATGGAGACAAAGCTGCGTGGTGGAAGGTCGGCGAGGGGGAAAACTTCCTTTTTATGGGTCGTCACCGTGGCGCAATGGCGATAGTGCTCAAGGCCACTTGGAGGAGGGGTCGGTTGATCGATGCGGTGGTATTGGCGCGTGGCGAGTAGTGGCCGGCATCGAGATGCTTCGGCGACGTGACCGCGGCCATGGTGGCGGGTGCGAAGCGGCGATCAGCCGCCGCAAGAAGAAGGTGGCGAGCCGTGCCGTGCACAACGGACATGGCGCTAAAGATGATGGGGTCAAACGACTCGACAAAAAGGATCGTGACTCTGAGGTAAACGATAAGAGATTGGGTATCCGCCACCTAGGAATGAAATTTATCGAGGAGAAATTAACGAAGGATTTTTGTCTATCTATTGCTTGCTCAAACCCTGATTCCTTGAATTTGGAAGAAATGTGTAAAAGGATCATGGATCGCTGATCGATAGAAAACTCTTCATGTCTTGACTTATAGAGAACCTTGAATGCTTATGAAAACTTTTGCTCATCCTCTTTCGATTTAACTCGGTACTGACTGGATTAGGTATTAAGCAAACTGCGAGATTTTGGAAAGAAAGAGACCAATCGAAGGTTCCATAGAGATGTTTCGAAGACGAAGTCGTTAAACAATCATGTTGTAAAGCTCATGTACTAAGATTTTCGAACTTTACTTTTAAAAGAGCAACAAGGATTTCAACTGCGGGATTGTCTTTGGGTTGTATAAATCACTAGTAGAAATGTGTACATTAATGACCTTTCTCTTATGACCCCCAAAATTTTGGTCACAGAACAAGCTCATTCTATGACCAAATATTTATGTTCGTCACAACTTACAAGTGACGCTGGCCAGGCTCGAAGAATGGTGACAAAATGCTTAGTATGGTCATAAATGAACACAACAAATTGGTCATTGATTATGCTGCTTCCTAGGTGGGCAGACCCGGACAAGTGTTCGAACTCATCCGTTGATGCTCGACGTCCGGCCGTTGCGGGTGGACATTAGGCCTATGAGGACGTACGTCCAGGCTGTTGCGGGTGGACATTAGGCCTATGAGGACGTGCGGGGCTGTTGCGGGTGGACATGAGGCCCATGAGGACGTGCGGGCGGCGGGCGGACCTGAGGCGTTAATTGCAAAAAAAATGTGGTGTTCAAGGGATTCGAACCCGCGACCACATATCGCAATCGCCGGAGGTTTACCACTGCGCTACACATTGTTTCTTGTCTCAGGTATGGAATGCTTCTATTTGTATTACTTAACATGATATATATGGATACAGCACAAAGCCGTGGCCCATGCATATACGACATTGGCCCATGTATTATCACGTCGATAGCAGGGACAACGATCGTGATTCATTCAATACCTACGACGGTGTCGCCGGCCGCCAGCGGTGCCGCATCCGTCCATCCTCCTTCCTACCTCCCCCACCCACCCCCGCGCCCGGCCATCGTATGTCGCCGCGTATCCCGCCGGCCGCTCGCGTCAAGTCCGCAACTCCATCGGTCCATCTCCATATCGACGAGGCAGCAAGTATGTTTTCAATCTATTCTAAATTTTTGATGATTGGTTTAAAGAATTAGAAGGCATTGGCTAATAAAAAAATTATTTTTAATTAAAGATAATTATTATGAAGACGATTTATGTATATCCCTATATTTATCATGGCAAAATTGTCACAAAGATGAATAATTAATTATTTAATAGATATTTAGCATTGTGCTATCAGATTTTTGAATCACATTTACATAGATTACAATGTTTGATTTAGTGTTTGGAATCACATTTACATAGATTAGAAGGTTTGAATTTGTTGTTTGAACCACAGTTATACAGGCTGTGTATAAATTGTGCTTTGAATTTTATATATTAAATTGACTGTAATTTTGGCACTGAGACGTGTTTTTATTGTGAAATCAGATGGATAGAAGTTGGATTTTTGGGACCCCGTTCACTCCTAAATTTGTCCAAGGAGTTGAAGAGTTCATGGCATTTGTTCGTGAAAGATACCCCAAAGAAAGCAGGATACTTTGTCCGTGCAGGAACTGTCTGAATCATGTTTTAAAGAGTCTGCCAGAAGTAGCTGACGATATACACATATTTGGAATGTCAACTACATATACCAGATGGATTCATCATGGGGAGTCGACATATATTGAATTAGTTGAAAATGTGGAGCATGTGGGAGCTGGAAGTGACCATGACTTTGGCATACATGTGGATGTGGCCGATGAAGATTATGAAGAGGATTTCGGAGTACCAGAGATGATAGGAGATCTGTATGCTGTGGCATAGGCAGATGGAGAGCAGCCAAGGTTAGCAACAGTGCTTGAAGATGCGAAGAAGTCACTTAGCCCAGGTTCTATGCATTCTAAATTTTCTTTTTTGGTGAGGCTCTTGTATGTCAAGTCTCGTTATCGAATCAGTAATGTAGGATTTTCCATAATGATGGAGTTGATTTCACAAGGATACCCTGAGAGTCAGTTGCCAAAATCATATGATGAGTGTAAGAAATATCTTCGAGAATTGGGTCTTGGAGTTGAAAATATCCATGTGTGCAAGAACAATTGTGTATTGTTTCGGAAGAGGTATGCTGATTTGAATGTCTGCCCAATATGCAAGCAATCTAGATGGGAAGATGGAACTGGGACGAAGCGGATTCCACATAAGGTGTTGAGGCATTTTCCACTTGTGCCGAGGTTGAAAAGAATTTTTGGTAATAAAAAAAGTTCTGAGCAAACACAGTGGCACAAGAAAGTTCGGAAGACAGTTGACAATGTGATGAGTCATCCAGCTAATGGGGAAGCATGGAAGGAGTTCGACAGGAGAGAACCAGAATTTGCAGATGATCCAAGGAACCTGAGGCTTGCCTTAGCTACGGATGGATTTAATACTTTTGGCAACATGAGTACGCAGTATAGTATGTGGCCAGTGCTTCTGACACCGCTCAATCTCCCACCATGGGAATGTGTGAATCCAGCAAACTGCTTTATGTCTTTACTTATCCTGGGTCCTACATCTCCAGGAAAGGATTTTGATTTGTTCCTTGAGCCCTAATTGAAGAACTGGTTGAGCTATGGAATGGTGTCAGTACATTGGATGCATGTACAGGTAAGAAGTTCGACCTTCGTGCCGCTATTCTTTTGTGTATGCATGATTATCCTGCTTTGAGCACATTATCTGGGCGAACAGCAAAAGGTTATTATGCATCTATTCATTGTGACAAGGATCCATTGTCCCAGGGAATAAGGAATAAGATTTGTTTCATTGGTCATCGTCAGTACCTTGCAAGGACACATGATTGCCGGAAAAGCTCGGCTTTTGATGGTAAGCCAGAAAAAAGAGATCGGCAGGGCAAGTTCACATTAGAGGAGTTACGACGTGAGCTAGAGAAGGTGAAAGATGTCAAGCCGGGGAAGCATCCCGATATTACCGGTAATAAAAGAAAGCGCAGATGACGATCCAAAGATTTACAGGTAGAAAAGTTGGTTTGTGGAGGTTGCCATATTGGGAACATTTCTTTGCTTCGACATAATCTTGATGTGATGCACATAGAGAAAAATATATGTGAAGCCTTGCTTGGAACATTACTGAATATACCGGGAAAGTCCAAGGACACAAATAATGCTAGGCTGGATTTGTTTGATATGAAAATAAGACCTGAGCTGCACTTGAAACAGGTTGGCACCACAGTTAGTGCTCCATCAGCACCTTATGTCGTAGGGAAGGATCAGAAAATTGCATTTTGCAAATTCCTTAAAGGTATCAAGTTTCTTGATGGATATGCAGCAAATCTATCAAATTACATAAGTGCAGATGGTTCGAGGTTGGTGGGGAAGTTGAAAACACATTCTTGTCACATACTCCTGCAAAGAATCATACCTGCTGGCCTTAGAGGACTAGTGGGGAAGGATGTTTATGAAGCGATTGCGTAGGCGGGGACCTTTTTTAGGGAACTATGCGGTAGAAATATAAGGATAGATGTTCGAAACGGCTCAAAGATGACATTCCCTTGATCCTATGCAAGCTTGAGAAAATCTTTCCACCAGCCTTCTTTGATGTAATGGTGCACTTGGTCGTCCATCTTCCGGATGAGGCACTTCTTAGTGGACCGGTTCAGTATGGATGGATGTACCCAATAGAAAGGCGACTAGGCACTTTGATGAATTTTGTAAGGAACCGGGCTCAGCCAGAAGGATCAATTGCGGAGGCATATGTTGCTAGTGAATCCTTGACCTTTTGTTCTAGGTACATGGCAGATATTGATAGTAGATTTCACCAGCCACAGGTTAGGGGTGGTGTTGTCAAAGTGCCTGGTGACCCCTCTATTTTTAATGATGATGTGACTCTACTTGGAGCTGATCGGAGTGGCTACATTGATAATGCTCTCATGAATAAGATGATTTGGTATGTGCTATATAATTGCGAAGAAGTTGACGACTATAGAGAGTAAGTATAGTTTAAATTTCATTTTCTTATTTACTTGTATTTTTTTAAAAAATAAATTGTTCATAAGACATTTTGCGCTTCAGGATGTACAGGGAGGAATTGGTGAAGCAAGGCACACGGGATGTTGACAAAAGGGTTCAACAAGGTTTTGCAAATTGGTTTAAGTGCCATGTAAGTGACTAATTATTGTGTACTTAGGTATTCGCATTTATAGCCACATGTAGAGGGTCAAATGAGGACTTTTTGTTGTAACAGATTGACAAGAAACGCTTGGAGAATCCAGATTCTGTTAGCGAAGGACTATGGGCACTGTCTTGTAAGCCAGACCTGCGAGTCAAGACTTGTGCAGCTTGCATAGTTAATGGAGTGCGGTATAGCACTGTGGATCGTGAGAAATACCTGCGGACACAAAATAGTGGTGTCGTGACTCTGGGTTCACATGATGAGAAGGAAATAGATTTTTATGGTGTTCTTAAAGAGGTAATAGAATTGAAGTATAACTCAAATCTTCAAAAGATTAGGAGGGTTTATCTATTTCGATGTGATTGGTAAAACCAAGTAGGCAAGACAAGAGGCATTCGAGATGACGGACATTTCAAAAGCATCAATGTGCAGTCATTTTGGTATAAGAATGATCCTTTCATCTTTGCCAGCCAAGCAAAAAAGGTATTTTACCCGGCAGACATCTCTTTAGGTAAAGATTGACGAGTTATCCAGAAATTTGAACACAGATGTACGTATGATGTGCCTGAAAAGGAGGAGACGAGCCATGACGTGCATCAAGATGACTACTGTTCAGATACTGAGCATGTAGTACATCAAGGTGGTGTTGATGAGGTTGCACAACCTGTCCAAGGTGGAGAGGCCACTATTACTGAAGGAAATTTAGAAGAATTAATTAGAAACAAGAGGCAGCCCACTATTAGCGAGGAAAATAAGGATGAGGAGGATGATGACACAATACTACAGTATTGCAGCGATGGTGTGAATGATAACAACAATGACATGTCCCTAGACGATGAAGATGATGATTTCTAGTTTTTAATATTTTGGATTTATTACAATTTCAGTTGAGATATTTTGTACTTCAGTTGGATTACAAAAGAACATGGCGTCAATGTTCTTAGTATTTACCATTATTTCAGTTGAACTTCATATCAGTTCAATTTTAGTTAAGTTGAATTTATCTGTATTTGAGTTCAGTTTTAGAAAAGAACATGGTGTCAATGTGTATTTCAATTATTTTAAGTAACACAAATGGACGATTATATGATTCAGAAAAGGTAGTATGCAGGTAGCAAAGAATTATGGAACAATTCAATTATACATTTGGGGACAGGAGGCGGGGCGGTTCGACTAATATATAGGAGCACAGAAGATGCGTATTTAAAAACGAAACGCTTGCCTTCTGACGAACACACGTCAGTTCGAACCCTCAGTGGGCACTATTTTTTTCCTTTGACCTCTTCTTGACAAATATTATTTTTTGCTTTCACCATTAACTGTATATTTTTTTGCATCTACTTTAATATAACTAAGACATGCATATATTACATGTACACTAGAGCTTGACACCTACACTCACAAAAGTCCATATATCTCTGTTGTGGAGACTAGAGACTAAGCGAGGGTGCATGCACGTGTGACATTTGTACTAGCACTCTCTCGGAATGAGTTGAAATTTTTTTTGGATGTTCGTGGAGGCAAAATATGATGTTGTGTGCAGTTATGAAATTTTCGGAACAAGTAGACCAATTTCTAGATTTATTTCATGCATTATGTCATTTAAATTCTTAAAAAACCCTAATCTAGCTATGAAAATATAAAATTATGCTTAATTGTATATTTTTGCTTCTACTTTAATATAACTAAGACATACATCTATTACATGTACACTAGAGCTTGATGCCTACACTCACAAAAGCCCATACATCTCTCTTGTGGAGACTAGAGACTTAGCGAGAGGTGCATGCACGTGTGACATTTGTACTAGCACTCTCTCGGAATGAGTTGAATTTTTTTTGGATGTTCGTGGAGGCAAACTATGATGTTGTGTGCAGTTATGAAATTTTCGGAACAAGTAGACCAATTTCTAGATTTATTTCATGCATTATGTCATTTAAATTCTTAAAAAACCCTAATCTAGCTATGAAAATATAAAAACTATGCTGGACCCCTCATTTACATGTACTATGACGACAAAAAAATTTCAAATCATTTTGATGTGGTCTTCATGTGTATACTCACAAAAACCATACATCTCTCTTATGGAGACTAGATACTAAGTGAGAGATGTCCATGATAGTCATGGATGTGTATAAGCACTGTCAAAAATATTTAGAATTTTTGTGTCATGATCATAAACAAAAAAAAGACGAAAAAGAAAAAAATGTAAAGAAAATGCAAAAGGACAATGGAAAACAAATTTTATAATGAAATAAGATGTGCACATTAAAAAGTCGCCTCTCTGGTTCGAACCCAGGTGTTCAAAGTGGTGGAGGCATACCATTGAGCTAATCATGTGAGTTCGAAAGAAACCGTGCGAGAATTTATTTGTACCATATGTCCCGCGTTGCCCAAAATCCCGGGCGCGAAAATACTTTTCATTGGCGCCACCCCGAAAAAAATACCGCCAAAAACCCATATATTATTCCGTTTCCCCCATGCCTGCCTAACTCCCATCCACTCCTCTTCCCCACAATTCTCCATCCATTATCGCCGCCGCCGGGAGCCCGAGACACAACCGCCATCGACCAGCAGGTAGGTCTTCCTCGACGAGCTGGTAGGTCATCGAGGATGAGCTGGTACCTCCTTCCCCCTCTCCGGTCATCTCATTCACCTATCCCTGCCCCCATCCACCTCTCTTCTCTCCGGCCGAAACGCCCTGCCGATGCACCGCAGCCAGCGGTGAGGCCCTATCCCTTAATCGGCGCATTCCCCTCTCTCTCATCTTCCCCTCCACCTATCCCTCCCCATTCATCTCTCTTTTTCTCAACCCTAACCCTAAGCACTCCCGAATTAGGGTCCTTGCCTCACTGGATCTATTTCCCGTGGACTAGGGTTGACGGGACACTACACCCAACCGCCGACGACGGGGCACGGGACTCCAATGGTGGCAACAAGGGGTCACGGTAGGAAGAGGGCAGCACAAGAAGAAGGTAACGATAACATGTTGTATTTTTTCCTATCAATGTGTTCTCTGTTCAACTAGTACTTCAATTAGAACTCTTCTTTTGGGGTCTACTATATAAATCATGCAATTTTGTTTCCTGTTTGAAGAACGAATGTAATGGCAGTTGTGTGCACCCAAGTCCATTCACGTGTTGACATAAGCATATGTTGAAATGAGCAGTCTTGTGCCCCACTAACTAATATGTTGAAATGGGTGTCAAAAAGGATAGCGGTGACCTAGTAGCTGTTTCTGTTTCATTGGTATAAATGTCAAGAGTTCAAATGGTTAGATTTTTTTTCATTTCTTGTTGTATCATGTTTTACTATTTTGATGAGATGCTGTTGAGGCATATGTAGTATGGTAATTATGGAGGCGTCGCCTAAAGTTTTTTAAGCTTGATAATAGCTGAACCCCTAGCTTATAAAGTTTGTCTACTAGTTCTCAAATTAAAAAAAATTATACAGTCTTTAACGTTTCAGGAAAGTGTATTTTCTTGCCTTGCATGACATGTTTCCTGTAAGGAACTAATCAAAAGCTATTGAGCCCTGAAGATTTGTGGAACCAATGTCAAGCAATTAGGGAGCATATTAATTGTAACTGTGCAGTACAAATATAGAACCATAAGAGTTAGGATGTGTTTTTAATATCAGTAATCTAAATAATACACTAACTGGTGGCACACCTAGGGTTGTTTTAGGTATTTTCATGCATTGACAAACTGCTGGCACACCCAGGGGTGTTTGGTTGGTTACAGTAGCTTGTAACCAGACCCTGAGGCTTGCAAGAATTTTGTTATGCACTTATGGATGTAAATTTTTTTCTTCCAGCCATGGCTTCTAGCTGTAACAAATATAGTTATCTATATTGCTATATAGAAGATCAGTACATGCACCATTTAGAATGATCAAGAAATTCAGTCCCCAAATATTAGTTGCCTATAACCTATCACCACTTACCTCTTAGCTTAGCATCTGGCAGTATTACCTCTTATCTATTTTCTATCTTGCAAGTACTTGTAAATAGTATCTCTTTGCTCTTAGATCCCTCATATGTATATTCTAATAGACGCTATTTGATCCCTTTTGTAAGAACCTCCAATAACTGAGTATGAGAGAAGCCGAGATAGGCGCATTGCGGCAAACCATAAGAAGATGCAAGAACTCGGCCTGAAAACTTTATCCACAGCTCTTAATAACTCAATACCTGAATCTACATCAAAGAAGGGGAAAAAATCAGCAACCAACAAATCAAATAGTGACGGTTCAGATACATCGGAGTATCTCCTTGATGAAGATCAAGGAGACAGTGATGATGATGACACTGAATCAGAAGAGCAACCACTACCTCTAGAAATGAAGGTGCTCCTTCTTTCTTAAACGTAGTTCATGCGGAAATTTGCATTTCATTTCTAAGTTTCTAATCTGTTATGTAATAAATGATCTTGCTTTTACATGCAGCTACTTTGTTCTATTCTTGCTTGTACACCTTTTTATTACTGAACATGACTTTGATTTTTTCCACAACTTGCTAGTGGGCTTACTCGAAAAGTCTTGGCTTCAAAGAGGAAGAAGAATACAAGTCCCGACATGGGGCCAGGAATTAGGGTGAGGAAGAGAGTGACTGTAGCTGATCCAGAAGCAACATTTATACCTACTCCACCCCAGACAAGATCAAAAAGGCACCACCCTTCAGAGACAGACGTACAGGAACAAGTATCCCATAACTCTTATACGGTACCGATGGAGATGATCGTATTGCTCGCTGCAGACAATGAACATGGAGAGGAAAACAGTGAAGGCAAGTTCTAGTTTATTCTTGAATCAATTATGAAATCTATAGTGCTCACTCTAATTTTTTACATTCTCATATGCAGATTCTATTTCTGTAGCTGCTGCACATCGAGCCCCAAGGAGACCAAGGCCACCAACAAAGGGAGCACACCTAGAGAGGATGACAAAAGCTATGGGCCGGAGATTGCCCATAGCTGTTGCTCAAGGCAACAGAAGGCCTCATGATCCAGTACAAGCTGCCAAGTTTGCCTCAGAATCTGGTGTCCTCGTTCGGAAAACAGTCCCTGTCCTACCTCATTGGAAAGACTACAAGAAAACATCTATTAAAGAAAGCTTTAAGGGAGGCTTATGTGTAAGTGCATTAACTTGTACTTCTTTTTTTTGAATTAACTTGTACAACTACTTAACCACAATTAACTAACTAAATAAGGTGTTGTCATATGAACAGAACCACTTGCTCATTGACACGAAAGACACCGCAGTAGATGCAGCTTGCACAGATATCTTTGCGGTCCGTCGTAAAACAACGGTGTCATCGCCCGAAGAAGAGATACTTCGATGGTGTTCCAGCCAACGAGATTAGGACAACTTCTCCCGTTCCTAGCATGAGTGATGAACAGTGGAGGGCACTAGTGGCGAAGTGGCTTGATCCAAAGCACATGGTAAACATATGTTGTCAAATATTCTTCTTTCAAAATCAGTTCACAAATTTTCTTATTTTGAGACACTAATCTCATGCGGGGAAACATGTGAAAAGAACAAGCACAATCGCAATTGAGTGAAGTACCATCGAGCTACGGGCTCTCGCAGCTATGTGGCACACTTGCATCATTTTGTAAGTAAACTATTTACTATACCAGTACCTATACATTTGCACTCAATAACTTGTTCATTTGATCTGATACAACTTTTGTGTGTTTGATTACCTACTAAACAGAAACAGACTAGGAACAATGCAGAGCCCAGCCATGAACACAATGAAGAACTTGATGCTGTGGAGGCCTTTGTGACCTGTCATACCAGCTCTAAAAAGGGTCTTAGTGAAGCAGGCAAGAGAAGTAGTTGTAAGTTCTCACCAAGTCTATGATGTCCCGTGTTTTACATTATATAAGTACTATATCTTGTACCGTAGCTTTTGTATTCTGTCTCTTCCAAAGAAATGTTCATAATTCGGTATGGTCTATTGCTCCAAAGCTGTTCACAATCCACAACATACTCTATTTCGTCTATTGTTAAGGCATTTAAAACATAATTGTTATTCCCTAACCTACTACTTATTGCACATTCGAGCTACTATGGTAAATTTGAGGGCACAACTGTTGAAGAAGGTGAGACCCACAGTGTCCAAGATCAATGTTGTGTCCAAGTCGCCGTCCCGGACAAGTTCACGGCTATTCCTCAAGAGTCTTGGCATCAAACAAGTTGGGTCCTCCAAATCATCATCAACAAATGAAAGAGAGACTCGGGAAGAACTAGCGGCTCAAGCTAGGGCTGCCGTGCAAGGTGAAATCGACATTCTCGGGCGGCGATGTGAAGAAGCCGAGGCAAGGCGAGCAACGACAAGTCGGGAGTTGGAGGAGTACAAGCCGCCGACAGAGAAAAATGCCAAGGCCCCGGAAGACACCAATCGGTTGGTCGGGATGCCGATGGTCATCCAATCCACCCCTTCTACTTCAAAGTGAGGGCTGCCGGTAGCTGCTGGTGAATTTGGATATGCAATAACTCATGCTGCTAGGTTGTCCGACGTATTTTGCCTACGAACAAACTTTAGTTCCTATGTTCTAGTTGCTTGGCGATCTTTGTTATCTAGTTTTTAGTACTTGTTGTTATCAAACTTTTAGATGGTGTCGGTTGTGTGAACGAGATATGTCGGTTGAATTCCGGAATGTTTAATTATGCGGGCTTTTGGTTACTCAAATACTATCCGCATGTTATAAAAAAATTATCATGTATGCTAACCATACCGAATGTCACTTTTCGACCACGATGCTTGGTCACTTCGTGACCAAAATGCTTCGAATTTCTGTGACCAAATCTGTAATTTTTCTGTGATGATCTGATAACCAATCACAGCATGACACGTGGACCAATGGAAAAAGCCACGTCCACTATCCACGTCACTAGCTGATGTCAGCAACGACGTAAGCACCACGTTACTGCCACGTGGACAGACCACAAGCTCCGTCAAATGGTCATTCCTGACGAAAATGTCGGCTCATTGAAGGACCGATACGGCGAACCGGAGAGGGGGGAGTGAATGGGAGCCGATAAAAATTCTTCTCGAAGGAGATGAAAACTCCAACAAGACGAACGCGGCTTCCAACACACGTCTCCGACTCACTACCAAGGTTGGTCAAGCCCACGTAGCCACCGGAGTGCCACCGGACCTAGGAACCAACACGCAACCTTCCGACCCGAGAAACGCGGCGGAAAAACCAAACCTCGAGTCTACAGACCCACACCGGTCCGACGGGTGAGCACCACCGGTCCGACCGGTCCCCGCCGGTGAAACCGAGCAACTTCCACTAAGTGGCTCTACACGGTCGGGACCGGTGAGACACACCGGTCGGACCGATGGCACCGAAAGCCCCCAAGGCACCAAACAGGCCAACCTACCACCAAACGGACCCAAACTCGAAACAGCAGCAACACGGGACAACAACGAACACACCAAGACGTTCACCCGAGCAAAATCCCACAAGGGCTTGCACCGGTCAGACCGGTCAAGAGCACCGGTCAGACCGGTGTAGCCTGGGCAGCTCGGGATGTACAAAGACCCGCGGGTCAACTCCCCCAAGTCCAAATCTCGATCTCCCGAATCGCTCCACGGACTTGAACAAGACTTTGGGGATATCATGAACACCTCATGAGGAGTTCATAGCCAAGTTTAATCCCACCAAAACTCGTCCAAAAAGGAGGAATCGAAGAAATCCCGCCAAGAGCACTTCCAACCCAAGAACTCAAGAAACCCCAAAATCGAGCACCTTTACTCACGGATTTGGGAGGGGGATCACGGCCCAAAGAACCACGAAGGGTTCCCACAAATTTCCCCCATCAAATCCGCAAGAGAAAAGCCCCGAAAACAACCCAAGGAAATCACCGAGAGAGGGCTCCGAAAATCACCACCAAGAACAACCGGGGAAAACACATCCAAACCTTGAGGAACCACGCCGAATCATCTATACATGAAACAAAGGTTCGTACAAGGTCTAGCAAGCCGCCCGATCATCCATCCCTCTCTACAAGATCTCTCCGTGAAGCTCTCTTGCTAGTCCTAGAGAAAACCTAAGGAAAATAGGTGGAAAAATAGGAAAACAAATGAGCTAGGGTTCCAAGAGTTGGCTGCCATCCTCTCACCTCTTGGGTTATATGGAGGCAACCGAATGTCTAAAATGCCCTTCTCTAACAACTAGGGATACAAGCCCCTCAAGGGCGGATTTGGAATTCTTGATGTCTTCACCATCGGACGGATGCCCAGCGACCGCACCCTGCGTAGCCTCGACGCAAGCCATGCGATCCCGACGCGTGTCCTCCGCTTCGAAGATTCGGACTGCGTCGTCGCACACCGGTCAGACCAGTGCTCCTCACCGGTCAGACCGGTACCCACCGTCAGACCGGTCTGGTGCCGCCGCACCTCCGTCTTCGGTTCTCCGGTCTTGGCTTTGTGGATCAATCAAGGAACCCAGTGGTTTTCTGGTGAACCACCGGAAACCCCGCGAACTCGGTGTAGCCTCCGCCAATCTCCACTCATGACTTGGCTCCCACGTAGTCCCGGCTCGACCTTGGTTTTGAGGCTCAACCAAGAAACCGTCCACGACTTCATCTTCTTCGTTCATGCCACCATGCGGCCCGCACTTGACCCCCGCGGCCACCGGGTCCCTCGAACACGAGCCTACTTGTCTTCTCCACACCCGGAGGCCTCACCGGCGACGACCTTTCGCGCTTGTTCTTCACCTCGCACCAACACGAGTCAAGCCGCAACCCGCACCCGCAATACTTAGCCAAGAATCAGTCCACACAACGTTGTCAATCACTCATCACACAAGGAAGCGACCATCCACCGGTCCTCGAACCACACATGGTCCTCAATCTCCCCCTTGATGAGTGCATTGACAACACCCACACGAAAGTAACAAGAGAGAAAAGAAAAAGAAAAGAAATAAATAAAAAGAAACTCCAACAAGCGATCGAAAGCCAAACAAAGGCAAAGAGCAATATCACTTGAAGGAAACAAGTCTCGGACCCCTTAGGCAAGGGCAACGGCTCGACACATCCGAGACAAAAGCAAAGCTCAAGCAAAGAACGCAAACCACCAAAACAAAGCTCGAAAATTCTCAAAGAGCTCCCCCCGCACACATGCAAGCTCCCCCGAACCAATGCAACTCCCCCGGACGAATGCATGCAAGAAACCACATGAAACGAGATAGGCGCAAAGCACTTTCGGCTCACACCGGTCGGACCGGTCATCACCACCGGTCGGACCGGTGCCTAACATATGTACGGGACCAGCACTCACACCGGTCGGACGGTGCTCATCACCGGTCGACCGGTGTACAACGAAGCCCGAAATGGCTCGAAACCACCTGAAAACCTTCTAAATGCGTCCGGTAAGCCATTTCAAGCTCAAACTTCTCCCCCTTGTTGGCAATGCATGAATCAAGCCAAAAATGCAAAACTTTCAACCTAGAGCTTCTCAAATAGACAAAATTCAACAAAGAATGCTACACATGTCCAAATGAGCAAGTTAGATACTCTACGGCTTCGTATCGATCTCAACTACATGATCACCAAGTTTCACAACCATTGGACGAAGCTAAGATGGATTTTGGCAATTTTGCGAAAACTTGCCTCTCATGAGCAAAGTCCTAAACATGATCAAAGCATATCAAAATGGCAAAGCCACACAAACTTCATGCTAGGACAGCCATTCTAACCATAAGACCATCACAAACACCCACAAGCACCTCATGTCATGTCAAAGCCACCGAGCCATGTGCCTACTTCTATGTATGAGACTTCTCATTGGTAGGCATCATGCAACGGTTTAGCACCCAAAGCAAATTAAATTCAGCACATATGACATGGGAGCACATTTTCCAAGCATTTTTCATTTCATTTTCAGATTTGTAAATGGTACATGAAATGTCTTTGCGACATTAAGGAACTTATGCTCCTCCACAAGATAAATCTAGAGGGCTAAACATTCATGATGGCAAATGAGCCTTTGGCCCCATATGATCAATAAACTAGCCATCCAACCACAAATTAAGCATTGCAAGGCCACAAAAACATGTCAAGAGCATGTAAAGGCATTTACACATGAGAGAGCATACATGAGACATTTTTCAAAAGCATAGCTATCAACCATGGATTATTCATCAAGATCATCAAGAGCTAAGCCAAACTAACCGTAGCATACCAAACAAGCTCACAAAGACAAATATTTCATTCCATGGTGAACAATGTATATGAGAGAAGCTTTCCTAACCAATGCATATGATACAAAATGCATGCAATCTAAGATACAAGGATGCCTATACATCATGTTACATATGCCATGCCAAATGCAAGAAATGCACAAAGGAAAGCTATACATATGCTACAAAGGAGCTCCCACACACAAAGCTCACAAACCACCGGCTCCTCGAGGGGAGGCAAAAAAAAAAGAGATCGACACCACCGGCAAAAGAGCAAAGGAGCACAAAACTCACAAGCTCCCCCTAAACACATGCACTAGGGCCAAAGAGCATACAAAGCTCACCCTACACACATGAGATAGAGAAGGAGCAAAACGAACCAAGTGGCTTGACCAGGGCCACACACTCGAAGGTCACAAATACACTTACCTTTATCATTTCTTCACAATTCACTCATCCTGGTCCACCATCCCCGAAAGTGATGCACCTACATGTCACCACCGGGATATGAAGCCGAAGAACCACCCCCCGATATCAACCAAATGTTCTCCGGGCCATCCACCTGCAACTCAAAACAAAGAGCGAGAGCGAGCAAACGACTCAACACTGGGGTTAGTTCCAAATGTGTAAAACCAGTGCCTAGCCATTTGCTCGAAAGTGGGGTTAGCACACGCCAAACCATCTTTCCTACCAAAGCTACCTCCACGAACACCACCACGATAACCACCAAGAGGGAACCAACCCTCTCTGCCCGGGAGGAGGACCAAAACCACGAAAGAAAGCCCGTGGACCATCCCTCCTCTCCTTCTCAAAGCCATGACTCCTCCCATCCCCGTAGAGAGCTCGAGGGGGAGAATGCCTAGCAAGCCGGCCCCCCGCAAACTTTCCGGACCAACCACCGAACCACGACCTCCCGAAACAACCCTCGCACCGTACGAGCATGAAACCCAAAGCGCCGCTGTCCAGCTGCCGCACCGTCCGACCGGTGCTCCACACCGTCCGACCGGTGTAGCTCGGGCGACGAAGCACCTCCAACGACCTTCCGCTCTCCCCAAGCCCGAACTGACCTCACACTCGCCTTGGCCCTGGGCAACTACACATGAGGCTCAAGTACACCATCGAAAGGGTGGTACTTGTCCTTGTTAGCCCACTCCTTCGCCATTCTCTCCTCACGCTTCCTCTTGAAGCAAAACGCTCTCTTGTGACCATCATTCCCACAAAACTCACAATGGAAACGGATCGATCCGGGGCTTAGGCTTGGGATGAGGCTCTTCACAAGGCTTCTCACTTGGTTTCTCACTAGGCGTTTCACTTGCCTTCTCACTCGGTTTTTCTCTTGGTTGGTTTGGCTTGCATGCAAACTTGTCTTTGGGTGTGGGTTGTGGTGGAACCGAAACATCCCCAAATTTCCTTTCTCTCTCACCTGCCCTCACCAACCTTATCCAATCCCAAAGCCCAACCGTCAACGCGCTTACGGCTAGCAATCATCATACCAAGCTGAGGTTCTTGACTCGACAACCAACTCAGTGCTTCACGCAACTTATCATTCTCATCTTGCAAGCGACCAACACATTTTGCAAGATCCAAATTCTTCATAGCATGCAACTCACATGTAGAGCAAGAAGTAGGAATAGGCACTTTCAAATCAGCCTCAAGTGAAACAATGCGAGAACGGAGCTCAAGAATTTTCTCATGCAAACTAGGGCAAGAAGTGCAAGCACCAAGCAAAGTGGGTCTAGATTGTAGCTCGACCCAACTCAACCCTAAGCACATCTAGTTCCTCACACTTGGAGGCATACTTCTCCCTAAGATCGACCAAGTCGGCCCAGAAAACAGAGCAATCAAGACAATCGTTCTCATCCGAAACAACGGGGCTAGCCTTAAGGGAATCAATCTCAAGCTTGCTATCAAGCACCCGTGTCTCTAGCTCGGCCACTCTAGTCCTAGCATCCTCGAGTGAAGATCTAAGCTCCTTCCTAAGCTTCTTAGCCTCTCTAAGCATGTGATCGCGATTATCAAGCAAGTCAACCAACTCCTCATTCTCCTTGCGCAAAGAGGAGAGCTCATCACATACCTCATCCTCGGAATCCAAGTCCAAGGCGTCCCTCCGGCTTCTCTTGTTGCTCGAACTACGAGCCATGCCGCGAAGTCGTCCTTGAGGCTTAGGCCCGTCACACAAAGGCCGTTGAGATACTTGCCAAAGTTCTTCTTCTTCCTCCTCTTCTTCTCATCCTCTTCGTCTTCATCACTCGAGCTTGAAGACGTGTCCTCGGAATCGGACTCGATGTCGCTCGATCTCTTCATCTTCTCTCGAGACCGAGCCTTCTTCCCATGTTCATGATCCTTCTTCTTGGACTTCTTCCTCTTGTCCATGAACTTGTGCTTGTCGTGGTTGTTCACCTTCGGACACTCGGCGAAATAGTGTCCGGCCTTGCCACACTTGAAGCATGTCCTCGTGTTCCTCCTCTTGTTCACCGGTTCTCGTGCAGCCTCTCGAACCGCCTCGTCAACAGCGCCAGCTCGTCCTCTCCAAGGTCATCAAACTCCTCATCTGGCATAGACATCAAAGAGGAAAAGGAGAACATCCGGTGGATGGGTTAGAGTTAGCCTTTCCTTTGGAACCACCAACGAGGGCAAGACTATGGGAATCGGTCGGGCCCTCGATCTTGGTCGTCATGCCCCTATCCACCTCGGCCGACTTGAGCTTCGAGAACAGACTCGTTCACCGTCGAGTGTCATACTTCTCTCGACTCCACAATGGCCTCGAACTTTCCGCCCCATATCGTACGATCCAAAGAGTGTAAGAGCTTGACCCCTCTATCATGATCATCGTACGGGAGCACGTCCACATTGGCCCTCATGTTGTTCACCACCACCGTGAACCTGCGAAACAAGGCATCAATGGACTCACCGGGGAGATGAGTGAAGTTCTCGTACTCTCTCCGTAAGTCGCATACATCCGTGCCCGAACACGGGCGTTCCCAACATGAGCCTCCTTCAACACCGCCCAAATCCTACAAGCCAAGTGCTCGGTGTGCACCCGATCGAACTCGGCCGACACAAAGCACGAAACAAGTAGTCGACCGCCTTATTGTTGGCGTCGAAGCTGTCCCTCGATCCTGGAGCGAGGAAATCAGCCGGCTGGACATAGCTTATGTCCACCGTGACATCCCAAAGGATCCGACCCTTTCCGCGGAGAAACGCACCCATCCGCTTGCTCCACATCCGGTAGTTCTTGCCATCGAAGTGTGGAGGACCCGAACCCCGTTCTCGGTACGCCATCCTTGGATCTTAGAGCGGTTAGAGTCAATAAAGACCCGAACCGGCTCCGATACCACTTGAAGGACCGATACGGCGAACCGCAGAGGGGGGGGAGTGAATGGGAGCCGATAAAAATTCTTCTCGAAGGAGATGAAAACTCCAACAAGACGAACGCGGCTTCCAACACACGTCTCCGACTCACTACCAAGGTTGGTCAAGCCCACGTAGCCACTGGAGTGCCACTGGACCTAGGAACCAACACGCAACCTTCCGACCCGAGAAACGCAGCGGAAAAACCAAACCTCGAGTCTATAGACCCACACCGGTCAGACCGGTGAGCACCACCGGTCAGACCGGTCCCTCGTCGGTGAAAGCGAGCAACTTCCACTAAGTGGCTCTACACCGGTCGGACCGGTGAGACACACCGGTCGGACCGATGGCGACTCGAAAGCCCCCAAGGCACCAAACGAGGCCAACCTACCACCAAACGGACCCAAACTCGAAACGGCGAAGCAACACGGGACAACAACGAACACACCAAGACGTTCACCCGAGCAAAATCCCACAAGGGCTTGCACCGGTCGGACCGGTCAAGAGCACCGGTCGAGCCGGTGTAGCACGGGCGACTCGGGATGAACAAAGACCCGCGGGTCAACTCCCCCAAGTCCAAATCTCGATCTCCCGAATCGCTCCACGGACTTGAACAAGACTTTGGGGATATCATGAACACCTCATGAGGAGTTCATAGCCAAGTTTAATCCCACCAAAACTCGTCCAAAAAGGAGGAATCGAAGAAATCCCGCCAAGAGCACTTCCAACCCAAGAACTCAAGAAACCCCAAAATCGAGCACCTTTACTCACGGATTTGGGAGGGGGATCACGGCCCAAAGAACCACGAAGGGTTCCCACAAATTTCCCCCATCAAATCCCCAAGAGAAAAGCCCCGAAAACAACCCAAGGAAATCACCGAGAGAGGGCTCCGAAAATCACCACCAAGAACAACCGGGGAAAACACAACCAAACCTTGAGGAACCACGCCGAATCATCTATACATGAAACAAAGGTTCGTACAAGGTCTAGCAAGCCGCCCGATCATCCATCCCTCTCTACAAGATCTCTCCGTGAAGCTCTCTTGCTAGTCCTAGAGAAAACCTAAGGAAAATAGGTGGAAAAATAGGAAAACAAATGAGCTAGGGTTCCAAGAGTTGGCTGCCATCCTCTCACCTCTTGGGTTATATGGAGGCAACCGAATGTCTAAAATGCCCTTCTCTAACAACTAGGGATACAAGCCCCTCAAGGGCGGATTTGGAATTCTTGATGTCTTCACCATCGGACGGATGCCCGGCGACCGCACCCTGCGTAGCCTCGACGCAAGCCATGCGATCCCGACGCGTGTCCTCCGCTTCGAAGATTCGAGACCGCTGCGTCGTCGCACACGGCCGACCGGTGCTCCTCACCGTCGAGGCCGGGTACCCACCGGTCGGACCGGCCGACCCACCGGTCGACCGGCCGGTGCCGCCGCACCTCCGTCTTCGGTTCTCCGGTCTTGGCTTTGTGGATCAACCAAGGAACCCGGTGGTTTTCTCGGTGAACCACCGAAAACCCCGCGAACTCGGTGTAGCCTCCGCCAATCTCCACTCATGACTTGGCTCCCACGTAGTCCCGGCTCGACCTTGGTTTTGAGGCTCAACCAAGAAACCGTCCACGACTTCATCTTGCCGTTCATGCCACCATGCGGCCCGCACTTGACCCCCGCCGGCCACCGGTCCCTCGAACACGACCCTACTTGTCTTCTCCACACACGGAGGCCTCACCGGCGACGACCTTTCGCGCTTGTTCTTCACCGCACCAACACGAGTCAAGCCGCAACCTCGCACCACTGCAATACTTAGCCAAGAATCGGTCCACACAACGTTGTCAATCACTCATCACACAAGGAAGCGACCATCCACCGGTCCTCGAACCACACATGGTCCTCACTCATCTATGACCAAATCCGTTGGTCACTACAACGCACAGACGCCGTTAGATCGACGTCAAGACGGCTAACGAACGCTAGCCAGATGTACAATTATGACCATAATCAGCTGTCATCAGTGACCAAACAATATAGTCATAGATGGGAATCACATCTGTGACCAAAACATATTGGTCACTGAATGGAATCACATATGTGACCAAAATAGTGGTTTGGTCACGGTATCCAAAATGTGACGCTCGATAGGTGACCAAATAATTTTGGTCACAAATTGGTCATAAAATACAAACAGTGACGAATTGAGAGTTTTCTGTGACCAAGTTATGTGGTCATTGTTGTCAAAATCCCTACTAGTGAATTGTCAAGTGGCAAGAACAAGACTTTGGAGAATGTTGTGCTAGGAGCTAGGAATTTTACTCTTGCTCAAGGTTATTTCTTCTTGAAGTGTT
This sequence comes from Cenchrus americanus, assembly GCA_947561735.1. Lineage (NCBI taxonomy): Eukaryota > Viridiplantae > Streptophyta > Magnoliopsida > Poales > Poaceae > Cenchrus > Cenchrus americanus. The sequence goes on along the minus strand of OX387239.1, from coordinate 81,462,058 downwards.
TTAATTACTTTATGCACCACACCGGGGTGTAATGATTTTGAGCTGAAATTCATGCACTTGATGAGTCATGGGATGACAATGCTTATGCATATGGGAAATGACTCGTGCAATAATGGGATGGTGCACATGTGGATGTTCATTATGAAGTGCATATAGTATGATGTACATGTATATGAGCATATGATGCTTATGCATATGACTTATGGTGTATATGCATAGTGAGCGATGCACGGGATATGTGCTTGATGTAGTGCGCATGATGATGCATATGTTGATGAATGCGTGATGCATATGCTTATGCTTATAAGGTATGGTGCTCATGATGCAATGTCGGCATGACTTGTTTCATCCATGAGGTTAGTCAAGGTAGAGAGGATAAACATAGAGTTGAAAAGTAATAGGTGCGGTGAGTCGCATTCTCAAAAACCAAGATACTTAGCATGCTCCTAGTGGTAATCACATGGCTGCAAAGCACACATGATACCCTAGGTTCCGTCGCGGCACCTTTGTTTATGGAACAACAACATCACCAAGAAAAGGGCGATAGAGTAGAAAGATGGGAAACCGTTAGGATATATGCATGTTAGTTCTTCCCAAGTCCCAAATGCACATGTTGTGCAATGCATTTTGCATGCTCATGATTTATGTTATTAAGGTTGCAAGATATGCATGCGGTGATGATGCTCACATGCTTACCAACATATTTTTGATGCCCCGTAACCATGTTCTCATTTATTTGTTTGTGAGCAAGCATAAGGAGGGTTGAGAGTTTATAGTGATCAATGTAGGGATATTGATGCAAAGAAAGTGGAGCTATCACCTTTACATAGCCATAGGAAGTTGGTGAATCGTCTTTAATTTGAAGAAAATATGTATAAGCAATCGAGAGAGTACAACGGGGTTACGTGACGCCCCAGGTTTTTAATTAACCTTAATAGCGGTCAAATGGTCAACCGTGGTCAAACCTAGGTCAACTCGGGCCCTCACCTCGAAAAACTCACTAACCCACCCTAGTGACCCTAAATGAATAGCAAACACATTTGTGGGGTCCACCCATGGTCAACGAGTTGGGTCAAACCCCTTGTCACTCTAGTGTCCACAAAGTGTCTGTAGGAACTTTTGCTGCGTTCTCCAAAATTCACCTAAACACTTAAAATTCTACCTTTATGAAAGTTGTAGATCTTGATGAGGGACACAGCTTTCATGTAGAAGGGCATTTCAAATTTTGAGCGGAAAAAATTGAAAAATCGAGTGCAAGGCAAAAATCACTGTTTGCCAAAACAGGCTCACATTCAAAGTTGGCATTCAAATATCTTTTGCTCTGGGCAGAAAAACCCTATATAGCCTTTGTAGAAAATGTTGCTGGTAGCTAGATCTACAACTTTGGTATTCATCACTTGGTCCAGTTCTATTCAAAAATTTTGAGAAAAATCGTTTTGAACCGGGCACCAGCAACACAGTTGAGCCAGAGCGTCGCCGCGCGCGACGTCGTGCGCGCCCGCGCGCCGCCGGCCTTGCTCGGGCGTCCACGCCCGCGCCGCCCGAGGCCACGCCGGCCGAGGAGTGCTCCATCCCGAGGTCCCGCGCCCCCGGCTCACCCCCGTCTCGAGGCGCCCGGCGTCCACGCGCGCCGTATGCGCGCGCACGCCGCGGACCGGCGGTCCGTCGGCCGTGCCGCCGCCGTACGCGCGCGCCTCGAGCCGCCGTAGCACGGCGGGCATCTTCCCCGTCACCACTACGTCACCTTGAGCCTGCGGAGCAGCATATTTAAGCCTCCCTGTTCCCCCTCCGCGCGCCACCCAAGCCACCCGCCGCCATGGCCGCCGCCGCTCGGTGCTAGCTCCTCCCGCCCGTGCTCGTCGCCGGCCAGCCACTCTGGTAGCCTCTTTAGGTCCTGGTGAAGCTCCAGCACTCGCTTGTTTGCCCACATTTCGTCTCCTCGCTGCCCTTCCCCAAACCACCGCGGCCACCGCCGCCGCCGCCATCGATCCCCCCTCGCGGCGGCTCCTCCGCCCCAACCACGGCGGCCTACGGCTCCTAGGTGAGCATGTGGTCCCCCACGGCCGCTTGCCCGGCGGGATCGCCGCCGGCTCGCCGGAATTGGCCGTGCCCGCGCCGCCGGCCCGGCCAAGGGTCCGATTGCAAGGATTTAAATCTGTGTAGGGTGTTTTGTGCTAAATGCAGGGCTTAGTTGTAAGGATCCCTATCTAGTTTTTCTTGCAATTAGGTCCAGTGCCTTGTAAAATGCCTAGAAATTCACAGAAAAATCAGAAAATTCCCAAACCAATTTTGTAGGGTTCAGGATGATAAGTCCCACCTCTTTTGTTATATACCCATGGCTAGATTCTAGATAGTTTTAGCAGGAAAAATACAAATGTGCTAAACCTAGATCTGTCATAACTTTAAATCCATAACTCCTCTGTAGCCCAATTTTGGATATGTTGTGTGTTAGGATATCACTATATGCTGTGCCAAAAATTGCATAAAGTTATGCAGTAGATCTTGCTAAATAAATTCTTTTCCATTCCTGTAGTAACTGCTTAGATGATTTTTCTTGTTAAATATAATTATGTTCATGAGCTCAACTTGTGCACACTGTCTTGTAATGCCAAAGTAAACATCTTGTGAATTAATCATGAATTTTGGATTAACAGAAATAATTATTCTTGATTTATGCATGTGTTCCTTTAAAAATTAATAAACCAAGTTCAGTAGAGTTTCCATGTGAACATGCTGGTTCTTTAGACTTGTTTAGGACCAGAGGCCATGCCTAAGAAAGTTTGAATCAATTTGATGCTTATTTATTTTTGTATGCATTTACTTTGAATCACTAGCTAGCCTTTGTTATTTTCAATAACATTTAATTTCCTAGCATCCAACACTTACATGTGGGTCCAATGGACCAGGATAGGTGCTAGTAGGCTTAAGCAACACTCATTTAATTATGGTAATTTAATTGTTTAATAAAAAGCTTAAAAGCCCTTTTAATATTAAAGGGAAATTAAATAAATAAAAACCCCTAATTAATTCTTTTTCCTTTTTGAAAAGTGTTATTTAATATGATTAAAAGATAATTAATTATCATCACTGATCAGAAAGTAATTCATAAATAAAAATACTATTTATACCCTTGCTTGTGAAGATGAGAAGAATTAAAGCTTTCACATGAAATGACAAGTATAATAAAAACCTTTACTCAATGTTCGATAAAAGAGTAAACCATGTACACCCCATAACCTTCCTAAAAGAGAAACATCAGATGAATGCTTGTTAAGGTGAACATGACCAACCAGAGTTGGATAAGACAACGAACTACCACATCACCTAAATCTTGCATTGCATTCCGTGTAGATCTTCCGGACGGAGATTACTCCCTTGTCCCGGAAACCGAGGAAGGAGGAGCGGAAGGTTCTCTGCAGTACGTGGAAGTACTCGACACCGAGGGTGCCCGGGGCTAACCTAGCCGACGAAGGCAAGCTCGATGCATCTAACCTAGTTTTTCAAATTCTTTATTCAATTATCTATGGATGATTGTGCATTCACGTTCGGGAGTTGAATGAAACCCTAGATGCATGATCCCTAGGTACCTTGTCCTTACTAGTATGATAGGTGGATAGCCGCTAAGCTATAGGACCGTTACAAGTCGAGTGATGACCTCACTCGCGAGAATAGGTTCCCGAGATAGGAATCATGATATATCCTAAATGGATTGCTCACGTGGTAAGAGCATGGGATCTGGGCTCCGGTCCAGTGGTTATGTGGGTTAAGTTTTTGAACGTACCAAACATTTGCCGGGAATGGGCCGGTAAGCCTAGTACCTTAATGAGGCGGCGAGGGATCTTACTATTACTACTCTTGGGATTCGCTCTCACGGCTAGCTACCGGTGGTGTATGGTGACTCCGGGTATCTCGCGGGGTATGCCGGATAGCCTGCACCAAAGACTGTAAGATTCGATCCCGACCCGAGGATTTTTGGGGACGGCCTGGGAAAGTTGTCCTTGCGGGGGCAGCCTACCGTGTGTTTGGGTCTACCTTGCAAGGTTTAAATCAATCGATTGTGGGCCTCTCACCGTTACCCGAGACTACTTACTCCACTAGTCATGTGATCCCTAATGATGGAAGTTGATGAATATTATGCTTGAGTAATTGTATTGTACAACTTTGTTTGTACTAGTTGGCTAATGTAGTAAAGACTAAACCTACTAGAACTTGTGCTAAAATCTTGAAAGTAAGGACCTACTCTTTGTTACTTTTTTTAGCAAAAGCAACACAAAGTAGCCAAAAAGCCTTTCATGGTCTAGAATTGGTGAAGTAGTTATCACCGACGGGTAAGACTTGCTGAGTATTAGTATACTCGGCCTTGCTATAATATGTTGATCCGGGTAATGCCTTCGGTGATGTGTGGCCGGAGAGATCCCGCCGGCCGGGAGCGGAGTGGGTGGAGGACGACTACCGAAAGCATCATGGATGGCCTCCCGTGGTGTCTTCGCTTCCGTTAATTAATTTCCGCCGCTTTCCGAAAACTCGAACTATCTCGGTATGACAAAAACTATGGTTTGTAATAATTAAACCCCTCGGGGTACGAATTTGGATATTAATGTTGTTGTATCTCCGGACTCACCATCGAGTGAGTTTTAATGCATATATTCGATCCTTGTTGCTTTTCAAGTGATTTATCGGGCGTTAACCCGACAACTAATGACAAGATGATACTTTATTATTGCTTAATGACCAAAGTGGATCGGTCTTAGGCGATAGTACGGTATTTTCCGGGCGGGTTGTCACGGTTGGCATCGAGCTTATATGCACCGGAGATTAATTAATAAACCTTAGTCACTAATTTTTGGAATAAATATGCCAAGATTTTCTGATTTTCCAAAATACGTTGGTCCGCTAAGGATAAACTAGACCGAGAGGCCCTAGAGGGAATTTTGGGTTCTTTCGGTGGCTTAGTTAACTTATGGTTTATTTTGCTAACTTCCAGCACATTACTTTATGTCAGACTTACTTTATTGCACAACCAAACTAGGAGCCATGTATTTTATACGTGTGCTGTTCCGCATCGTGGAATTGCGAGGGTTGATGGAGTGATCCATTCCACGGATCCCATCTTCGCGTCTGTTTATGAGTTGTTTGTCGCCACGTGTTTCATACATGTGCATTCCGCATGTCGCTAATGCGAGCCAAGGATACACTCCATTCAAACGGAGGGTGTCCGACGTTGGACGCTGTCCTTGCAACGGCTTAACGCATGGATGCCGTTTCTATAGTGAACGGTAATGTATGTGGACGCTTTCGTGACGTGCTGGCACGAAAGGTTCGTTTTCTGCAGGTACATAATAGCGCTTCGTTAGTCATTAAGCGAGTACCATATAGCTCTCGACTAGATATTATAGAGAGAGACGATTAAAAGCCTTGCCACCGGCACTAATTTCGATTTTTGGCTTGATTGCCATGTGAGGTCGAATAGGACGTCTTGCATGCATGTTAAAAATCGAAACAAATAAAATGGACCCAAAAATCGAATTTTCATATGCTCTCTAAGGAAGATTATGCTAGTGTGTTCTTTTTATAAACTAGAGTACCTTTCATACCTAGCCGTGATCTGCCGAAATTTTGTGAAAAAGTTGTTTACCTTGTGCTAGGTTTAATTAAACCAAATTGCTGAAAATAAGTGTTCCTAAACTAGCTATCTTGTAAATAGCAAGTCTCAATCCTAGTTTCGTTGGGTTGGTTCACACTTCCCTAGGCACATCCATGTTAAGGACCATTCATCTTGGTTCCTTGATCGATGCTCAACCTTAAAAGCTTAATTAAAAGTATTAAAGGTTTAATTTAAAACTTGGGAAATTTTGAGGTTTCGGATTGTTGGTTATGAATTTTTATTCACAATCGCCGAGCTTCACTATTTGACATGCCGTTCTCTTTGAGATCTGACATGAGTTACATTTGTGTACAGATGGATTTCCCCGTGTTCCACCAGTTCGACGCTGACGGTACGATCCGTACCAACGGGTTGCACTGGGAGGGTTTTCCGCGCCTGGCGTGGGAAGCACTCAGTGCCGCAGGCTACCTCACCCCACCGACTTACGAGGTGAAGGAGTTTGAGCGCTTGGGCGTTCCTAGCTGCAGAGTGATCGTTACTGTTCTGCCACACCCAGACCACGCCGACTGGTTTGACTTGAGCTTTATCTACTGGGGATTTATCACTCACGAGTCCGTTGAGTCAGCCGCCCTCAGAGTGTTGACAGACTTCTGTGACCACAACCCCACTGTGGTAGCTCTTTCTCCGTTTGGACTGTTTCCTGCTGTGAGTCCTCACGACCCAGCATGGTTGGACCGTATGGACCACCTACGGGAGCTACTGACCCTAGCGAGCTATTGGATGTTACTCGGACGCTTGCCCGTTGTCCGAACGTGGTCTTCACACTTCGGGGGTCGCGCTATAACACGCGGCGATTATTGCACGGCCGCTTGGAGGCATCTAGGCGCGATTGGGAGCGACTTTCGGCGAAGCACACCGGCGGCTGAATTTCACGCTTACTCGGGTGCGGCGGGGAGAATGATAGGCTGCGTGCTAGGAGGTTTGAGCTAGAGCTTGAGAGAGGCGACCGCCTACGAGAGGATCGTAGATCCGGAGGAGGAGAACCATGCACTAGAGGAGGATGCCGATGCGCACGAGATTAAGAGGCCGACACTACTGCGGAACATTGCCGAGATGCGGGAGCACGTGCGAGGAGGCCGAGGTACGGGTGGTAGCTTTGCGGCTATAGTGGCCTTACGCCCACCGCCCCCGGTGTGAGCACACTCGGAGGAGCGGCGAGGCTTTGTCGGTCCGGGACCGGACGAGCCGAGCGGGACCACCGCTACCGACTCCCCCAGCTTCGCCTTCTTACAGTGGTGCTTCAGTGGGCAACTAGGTTGCCGACAGTAGGGATTAGGAGGATGTCGATCCTATCGAGTTATTTGGAGGTGTCTAGAGTAGTGGCTTGACAGCACGTCTTCGTGTCAAGTAACTACTTGTATCGTGTCATGTCATGATGTTACAAATTCGAGTTGTAATGTCTTTGAACCTTGTTCTATCGTGTTGTAATAAAGAATGCTTAAGCTTGTATGCTTTAAGTAAATTTCGTTGTCAATCAAATTTGAAAATTTTCTTGCGTATGAATACCGGATCCTTGGATAAACCGTTGCAAATGACCATGCTTGTCAATTTTGCATTTCTCACCTAAGAACGTTGGTAAACCAAAATGCATTCTAGAGGCATCACTCGTTGCCGGCAAATAAGTGCCTGTTCGTATACACTTTCGTTGGTATCCGAAATGACGATGATCGTTCGAGGGTGTTTACGAGCCATGCAAGTGAGTGATCGCAGTCCTAACCATGTTGAGAAAAACGATTCTATGAATCTTGGTGGCAATAGAATATTGTTGATTGTTCTTGTCCTCATTGTTTAAGTGCTAATGAGATGTGTTTATGCATGATCGTGCTTGTCATCATTTGGAGTAAGCTTTTGGTTATCTCACTAATAAAGCTCACTTTTCAGATGGTGGGAACCACGCGCAGCTCTCCCAACGGTTTCGGGGCGAGTGGTAGTGGTGACTTGCCACCACCCCCGCCCATGACACCGACGGAGGCCTTCATGGCCACCCAAACCGAGGTGCTGCGCCAGATCCTGCAGACGCAGCAGCAGATCGCCCAGCAGATGAACCGAGGGCCGCCACACGGGGCCAACCACGAGGGGCCTAACCAGGTCACCACGTATGCCCAGTTCATCGCTATGAAGCCGCCAACCTTCGCTAAAGCAGAAGACCCTCTGGAAGCTGAGGCTTGGGTCAAGGCCATAGAGGCAAAATTCTCTGCCTTTGTGTTGCCTTGCTCCGAGGAGAACAAAGCGAACTTCGCAGCGCTGCAACTGCGAGGGGAAGCTTTGATGTGGTGGGACCACTTCAAGTCAATGCAGCGAGGGCACGCCGTGACTTGGGATGAGTTCAAGCGAGGCTTTCAAGAGCCACCACATCCCCAAGGGACTGATGGATAGGAAGATGAGGGAGCGTTGGCCCTCCGTCAGGGTTCTGACTCAGTGTATCACTATGCTCAGAAGTTTAATAGCTTGTGCCAGTACGGTGGGCATCATGTTGATACTGATGCCAAGAAGATGGAGAGGTTTCGTGACGGGCTTGATGGCAAGCTGTATGAGCGCCGAATGCGCTCGAGCCCGCAAACTTCCATGAGCTAGTGAACAAGGCTATCTCTCGGGGAGAATGCTATGAAGAAAGCCCACGGGACAACAAGAGGATGTCCGATTTCACCCCGAGCGGCGGAACGAGCAAGAAGTTTTGTTTTGTGAAGAAGGAAGCTCAGTGCCCATCCCGCCAATCATCAACTAGACGCCGGATGATGAAGCCACCCCGGGGCAAACCCGCGAGGGAACTTCCGGTTCCGCCGTGCCCGACAGCGGGCTCCAAAGCCTAATGCACCGCTCGCGATGTTGGAGATCGTCGTTGCTACAAGCGTGGCCGCCGAGGGCACTACATTAATGAGTGTCCCAAGCCCGGGCGAGATCAAGCCCAACCCGCGGGAATCGGGGTACGGGAAGCAAGCCTACCACTCCGGCCAAGAAGCCTATGGTGCAAGTGCGCCGGGGGCAAGCTGAACTTCACTACGATGAGTGACATTCCGGCGGGAGCTTCGGTACTCACGTGTACATTTTCTATCAATGACACCCCGTTAAGGTTTTATTTGATTCGGGAGCCACCCATAGTTTCATAAATGAGAGTCTACTAGACAAATTGGGTCTAAGAGGAGCACAAACCAAATCCGCTTATAGAATCACCACACCGGTGGAAACATCACGTCTCGGTTAGTGACTTTTGGAGTTCCTCTAAGACTAGGAAGTCGGGTTATTCAATCTAATCGATAGTTATGAAATTGGGGAACATGGATGTTATCTTGGGTATGGAATGGATGAATCAACATAAGGTGATTCTAGATATATCGGATAGGGTCGTAGAGATCAATTCTCCTACGGTCGGGCACACTGCCTTGTACCTACCTTTCAGGGACGGTACCGATTCTTGTGCCTATGTGACCATTATCTCCTCTCTTGATGAAATTCCAGTAGTGTGCGAGTACCCGGATGTCTTTCCTGACGAGTTGCCTGGTATGCCACCAGACCGAGATGTCGAGTTTGTGATCGAACTCCAGCCCGGTACCGCACCCATTTCCAAGAGACCTTATCGCATGCCACCCAAAGAGTTAGCTGAACTAAAGACCCAACTCCGGGAATTGTTAGATAAGGGTTACATTCGCCCGAGCTCTTCTCCTTGGGGTTGCCCCGCCCTCTTTGTCAAAAAGAAAGATGGTAGCTTGAGAATGTGCGTAGATTACCGACCACTCAATGCGGTCACCATCAAAAACAAATGCCCGCTTCCTCGAATTGATGTTCTTTTTGATCAATTGGTCGGTGCCAAAGTCTTCTCTAAGATCGATCTTCGTTTTGGCTACCACCAAATCAAGATTAGACCTTGCGACATTCCTAAAATGCTTTTCCACTCGTTATGGTCTTTACGAGTTCTTGGTCATGTCTTTCGGACTCACTAATGCTCCCACCTACTTCATGTACCTCATGAACTCCGTGTTCATGACGGAGCTCAATAAATTTGTCGTGGTCTTTATCGATGATATTCTCATCTATTCCAAGAGCGAGAAAGAACACGCCAATCATCTCCGAGTTGTCCTTCAGCGTTTGCGAGATCACAAGCTTTATGCTAAGTTCTCCAAATGCGAATTCGGTTGAAAAGTGTGAAATTCTTAGGGCACACCATTTCCCATGATGGTATCTCCGTAGATCCTAGCAAAGTTCAAGAGGTGATGGATTGGAAACCACCCAAGTCCGTGCATCAAATCCGCGAGTTTCCTAGGATTGGCGGGATACTAGCGTCGATTCATTCCCGACTTTTCTAGAATCGCAAAACCCATGACCGAATTACTCAAGAAAGGAGTGAAATTCGTGTGGAGTGAAGCATGTGAGAAAGCTTTTCACACCCTCGGACAACACCTAACTTCATCCCCGGTGCTAGCTCCACCCGATAATTCCAAACCGTTTGAAGTCTTCTGTGACGCATCAGGCACGGGTCTCGGCTGTGTCCTTATGCAAGAAGGCCGAGTCATTGCCTATGCTTCACGGGCACTTCGACCCCATGAGCTCAGTTATCCTACCCATGATCTTGAGTTAGCTGCTGTTGTTCATGCCCTCAAGATATGGAGACATTATCTAATGGGTAATCATTGCAATATCTTCAACGATCACAAGAGCCTCAAATACATCTTCACCTAGTCGAATTGAATATGAGACAGAGAAGATGTCTTGAGTTGATTAAAGTTATGATCTAGAAGTGCACTATCATCCCGACAAAGCAAATGTTGTTGCGGATGCTCTTAGCCGCAAAGATCATTGCAACCACCTAGAGTTGGAGCCGGTCGGTGAACCCTTGTGTGAAGAAATGAGAAGGCTCAACTTAGAAGTGGTACGCGCAGGGAATTCTTTATGCCTTGATGGCAGAGTCAAATCTTTATGACAAAATTGTCGCGCCGGCCGCAATGATGCGGATATTCAAACCATCGGGCGGGAAACTAGCGAAGGAGACCCCAAGTACACTTGTTTCCGAGAAGGATCACCGGGATGTGGTCCGGTTTGGAAAACGTCTAGTGGTCCCCGTTGACCCGGAAATTAAGAAAATCATTCTAGATGAAGCTCACGAGTCCAAATTCTCTATTCATCCCGGTAGTACCAAGATGTACCAAGATCCGAAGAAGAACTTTTGGTGGTCCAATATGAAGGTGGATGTAGCCAAGTATGTAGCCGAGTGCGATACTTGCCACCCGGATGAAAGCAAGTCATTTGAAATCGGCAGAGGAGTACTCCAACCCCCGTCGATACCTATGTGGAAGTGGGACGATATTAGCATGGATTTCATTGTGGGTTTACCCCTAACCGCTAGAAATAAAGACTCTATTTGGGTAATTGTGGATAGACTCACCAAGACCGCTCACTTCATTGCCGTGCACACCACTTACTCCGTACAACAATATGCGAGTTGTACGTGGATCACATAGTTCGTCCGCATGGAATCCCAAAGACTATAATCTCTGATAGAGGGACTCAGTTTGTAGCTCGTTTTTGGGAACGTTGCATGAGTGTTTGGGAACTCAGCTGATCCGCAGTTCCAGTTATCATCCGCAGACCGATGGTCAGACGGAGAGAATAAATCAGATTTTAGAGGACATGTTGAGAGCAAGCATCTTGCACTTTGACAAGAGTTGGGACAAGTGTTTGTCCTTGGCAGAGTTCTCTTACAATAACAGCTATCAAGCTAGCTTGAAAATGGCACCGTTCGATGCTCTATACGGACGCAGATGTCGCACTCCGCTGAATTGGTCAGAGGCCGGAGAAAGAACACTCTTTGGACCAGAATTAGTGAAAGAGGCCGAAGAAAGGGTGCAAGTGATAAGAGAGAATTTGAAGATGGCACAGATGAGGCAAAAGAGTTACCATGACAAGGGAACCGCACCTCGACACTTTGAAGTGGGAGATTATGTATATTTGAAAGTGTCCCCCACCAAAGGTGTGCAAAGGTTCGGAGTCAAGGGAAAGTTAGCCCCGCGCTACATTGGACCATATGAAGTTATAGAAGTATGTGGACCAGGTGGCTTACCATATCCAATTGCCGTAACGGTTTTCCGCAGTTCACAATGTGTTCCATGTAACTCGGTTGAAGAAGGGGAATGCCTGTTCGGAGAATGAGATCATCACGGAAGCTAATGCTTGGATCGAGCCGGATTTCTCGCTCGTCGAGCATCCATTGAAAGTACTAGACCAAAAAGAGCAAAAGACCCGAAGACGAGACCATGCAAATGTACAAGATCCAATGGAGCCATCACACGGAGGAAGAAGCAACGTGGGAGACGGAGGATTATCTTAATACTAAGTACCGGCTTCCTACGGTCTCGAAACCGTGAGTCCTTCTCCCCATCTCTTCGTATCAAATCAAATCTCGGGATGAGATTCCGTTTAAGGGGGGGGTCGTGACGCCCCGTGTTTTTAATTAACCTTAATAGCCGGTCAAATGGTCAACCATGGTCAAACCTAGGTCAACCTGGGCCCTCACCTCGAAAAACTCACTAACCCACCCTAGTGACCCTAAATGAATAGTAAACACATTTGTGGGGTCCACCCATGGTCAACGAGTTGGGTCAAACCCCTTGTCACTCTAGTGTCCACGAGTGTCCGCGGAACTTTTGTCGCGTTCTCTAAAATTCACCTAAACACTCAAAATTCTACCTTTATGAAAGTTGTAAATCTTGATGAGGGACACAACTTTCATGTAGATTAGCATTTCAAATTTTGAGGGGAAAAACTTGAAAAATCAAGTGCAAGGCGTAAATCATTGTTTGCCAAAACAGCCGACATTTAAAGTTGGCATTCAAATATCTTTTGATGCGGGCGGGAAAAACCCTATATAGCCTTTGTAGAAAATGATGCTTGGTAGCTAGATCTACAACTTTGGTATTCATCACTTGATCCAGTTCTATTCAAAAATTTTTAGAAAAATCGTTTTGAACCGGGCACTAGCAACACGGTTGAGCCGGAGCGTCGCCAAGCGCGATGTCGTGCGCGCACCGCGCGCCGCCGCCGCCGCCCGCCGCCGGCCTTGCTCCGACGTCCACGCCCGCGCCGCCCGAGGCCATGCCGCCGAGGAGTGCTCCATCCCGATGTCCCGCGCCCCCGGCTCACCCCGTCCCGAGGCGCCCGGCGTCCAAGCCGCCGTACGCGCGTGCATGTCGCGGACCGGCGGTATGTCGGCCGTGCCGCCTCCGTACGCGCGCGCGCCTCGAGCCGCCGTAGCACGGCGGGCATCTTCCCCGTCACCACTACGTCACCTTGAGCCTGCGGAGCAGCATATTTAAGCCTCCCTGTTCCCCCCTCCGCGCGCCACCCAAGCCACCCGCCGCCATGGCCGCCGCCGCTCGGTGCTAGCTCCTCCCGCCCGCGCTCGTCGCCGGCCAGCCGCTCTGGTAGCCTCCTTAGGTCCTGGTGAAGCCCCAGCACTCGCTTGTTTGCCCACATTTCGTCTCCTCGCTGCCCTTCCCCAAACCGCCGCGGCCACCGCCGCCGGCCGCCGTCTATCCCCCTCACCAGCAGCTCCTCCGCCCCAACCACGGCAGCCTACAGCTCCTAGGTGAGCATGTGGTCCCCCACGGCAGCTTGCCCGGCCGGGATCGCCACCGGCTCACCGGAATTGGCCGTGCCCGCGCCGCCGGCCGGCCAAGGGCCCGATTGCAAGGATTTAAATCTGTGTAGGGTGTTTTGTGCTAAATGCAGGGCTTAGTTGTAAGGATCCCTATCTAGTTTTTCTTGCAATTAGGTCCAGTGCCTTGTAAAATGCCTAGAAATTCACAGAAAAATCAGAAAATTCCCAAACCAATTTTGTAGGGTTCACAATGGTAAATCCCACCTCTTTTGTTATATACCCATGGCTAGATTCTAGATAGTTTTAGCAGGAAAAATACAAATGTGCTAAACCTAGATCTGTCATAACTTTAAATCCATAACTCCTCTGTAGCCCAATTTTGGATATGTTGTGTGTTAGGATATCACTATATGCTGTGCCAAAAATTGCACAAAGTTATGAAGTAGATCTTGCTAAATAAATTCTTTTCCGTTCCTGCAAGAATCGCTTAGATGACTTTTCTTGTTAAATATAATTATGCTCATGAGCTCAACTTGTTCACACTGTCTTTTAATGCCAAAATACACATTTTGTGAATTAATCATGAATTTTGGATTAACGAAACAATTATTCTTGATTTATGCATGTGTTCGTTTGAAAATTAATAAACCAAGTTCGGTAGAGTTTCCATGTGAACATGCTTGGTTCTTTAGGCTTGTTTAGGACCAGAGGCCATGCCTAAGAAAGTTTGAATCAATTTGATGCTTATTTATTTTTGTATGCATTTACTTTGAATCACTAGCTAGCCTTTGTTATTTTCAATAATATTTAATTTCCTAGCATCCAACACTTACATGTGGGTCCAATGGACCAGGATAGGTGCTAGTAGGCTTAAGAAACACATATTTAATTTTTGGTAATTTAATTGTTTAATAAAAAGCTTAAAAGCCCTTTTAATATTAAAGGGAAATTAAATAAATAAAAACCCCTAATTAATTCTTTTTCCTTTTTGAAAAGTGTTATTTAATATAATTAAAAGATAATTAATTATCATCACTGATCACAAAGTAATTCATAAATAAAAATACTATTTATACCCTTGCTTGTGAAGATGAAAAGAATTAAAGCTTCACATGAAATGACAAGTATAATAAAAACCTTTACTCAATGTTCGATAAAAGAGTAAACCATGTACACCCCATAACCTTCCTAAAAGAGAAACATTAGATGAATGCTTGTTAAGGTGAACATGACCAACCCAGAGTTGGATAAGACAACAAACTATCACATCACCTAAATCTTGCATTGCATTCCGTGTAGATCTTCCGGACGGAGATTACTCCCTTGTCCCGGAAACCGAGGAAGGAGGAGCGGAAGCGTCGCTGCAGTACGTGGAAGTACTCGACACCGAGGGTGCCCAGGCTAACCTAGCTGACGAAGGCAAGCTCCGTGCATCTAACCTAATTTTTCAAATTATTTATTCAATTATCTATGGATGATTCCGCATTTACGTTCGGGAGTTGAATGAAACCCTAGATGCATGATCGCTTGGTACCTTGTCCTTACTAGTATGATAGGTCGATAGTTGCTAAGTTATAGGACCGTTACAAGTCGAGTGATGACCTCACTCGCGAGAATAGGTTCCTAGATAGGAATCATGATATATCCTAAATGGATTGCTCACGTGGTAAGAACATGGGATGCGGGCTCCGATCCGGTGGTTATGTGGGTTAAGTTTTTGAACGTACCAAACATTTGCGGGGAATGGGACTGGTAAGCCTAAGTACCTTAATGAGGCGGCGAGGGATCTTACTATTACTACTCTTGGGATTCGCTCTCACGGCTAGCTACGGTGGTGTATGGTGACTCCGGGTATCTCGCGGGGTATGCCGGATAGCCTGCACCAAAGACTGTAAGATTCGATCCCGACCTGAGGATTTCTGGGGACAGCCTGGGAAAGTTGTCCTTGCGGGGGCAGCCTACCGTGTGTTTGTGTCTACCTTGCAAGGTTTAAATCAATCGATTGTCGGCCTCTCACCGTTATCCGAGACTACTTACTCCACTAGTCATGAGATCCCTAATGATGGAAGTTGATGAATATTATGCTTGATTAATTGTATTGTACAACTTTGTTTGTACTTGTTGGCTAATGTAGTAAAGACTAAACCTACTAGAACTTGTGCTAAAATCTTGAAAGTAAGGACCTACTCTTTGTTACTTTTTTTAGCAAAAGCAACACGATAGCCAAAAAGCCTTTCATGGTCTAGAATTGGTGAAGTAGTTATCACCGACGGGTAGAGACTTTCGAGGATTAGTATACTCGGCCTTGCTATAATATGTTGATCCGGGTAATGCCTTCGGTGATCTATGGCCGGAGAGATCCCGCCGGCCGGGAGCCGGAGTGGGTGGAGGACGACTACCGAAAGCATCATGGATGGTCTCCCGTGGTGTCTTCGCTTCCGTTAATTAATTTCCGCTGCTTTCCGAAAACTGCGAACTATCTCGGTATGACAAAACCTATGGTTTGTAATAATTAAACCCCTCGGGGTACGAATTTGGATATTAATGTTGTTATATCTCCGGACTCACCTTCGAGTGAGTTTTAATGCATATATTCGATCCTTGTTGCTTTTCATGTGATTTACCGGGCGTTAACCCGCAACTAACGACAGGATGATACTTTATTATTGCTTAATGACCAAAGTGGATCGGTCTTAGGCGATAGTACGGTATTTTCCGGGCGGGTTGTCGCAGGTTCCACTTGACTAGGCAAGGATATGAGTATGCTTCTATTAGATACCATTCTAAGAGAAGATGGAGGTAGGTGGATCTTGCACTGATTGTGTTCATCTGTGGATAGAAACTTCAAAAACATACGTAGCGTTCTTCCACCACCTAAATATCATCATCTTTAGGCAGGGGATGTAAAGTCTCGCACCTTCTAATAATGGTATTCAATTTAAAGATAAAGCTGAGGCTATCATGCCCGAAAATTCAGATATCCTTACTGTCAGGGTTGTTGGACAGCAGGCATAGGATCACTAAGAATTCCATATCTCTCAGCTCAAGCGTCTAAAAATTCTGAATTTTGGTCAGCATGTGTAGAATTTCATAAGCTTCAACTTTGGTATTGAACTCCAGGACAGATTCAACTTTTACAGAGGTCGAAAAATTCATTTACCAAAGCTTTGTCTAGCAGTTTTGACAGCAAACAGGAGCTTACAAATAAAATTCGATATTTCTCAATATACACATGCATACATGCTGAAATTTTGTGAGCGTTGTCATCACAAAATTATGAACTAATATAGTATTCAAGGTTTGCTCTATATCCCAAAGGAAGATGACCAAAAAAATATTTGGATGTTAGAGATTACTAGTGCTGAAATTCAGCAGGACAGAGACCTAAAGTTTTAGGCATAACTCTCAAACTAAAAATCTAGTGACCTTGAGATTTCTACAGGAGGTAGATAGATACCTAAGGAGTAGTTTTGGTATTCAAAGGTTGAATAATATCGTATTGGAAAAAGGTGCAAAAGATCCATTTTCAGAGTGTTATTACCCAGAATTTTCAGCAAGACAGCGCTTCACTAAAAAGATCATATCTCTAAAATTAAAAACCCGATGACCATGAGATTTTGACAGCACAAAGTATTCTATATAAGATACATTTTTGGTATATATTGTCTCGGAAGTTTCTGATTGGAACTATATTTAAAAATTTGAGTTTTCAACCTAACTCAGGATTTTGACAGAATTTTCAGCATGACTTAGGCTTAGTGATTTGAGCATAGCTTCAGTTTTATTCATCCTAAAATCATGAAAAATTCATGGAAGAATCTTGACTAACTGATGAGAAATTTTTCTACAGATCACCTAGCCAAAAGCTTTCTAGATCATGCTTAGAATAACTAGGACAGCAACTAGACATGAATTTGATCACGTCACATAATTTACCAAACTAGCATGAATGATCCTTAAGAATTATAAATTGACTTATAGATCACATATAAGGTGTATTAGGATCATTTTCAGTTTTGGTAGATTTTAACATGATGCAAGAGCGTCCTATACGTTCTTACCAAGCATTTAAGCTTAAAATCGAAGTTAGTGCCGGTGGCGGGGGCATATATACGTCTCTCCCTATAATAGCTAGTCGAAAACTATTCGTTTCTTAATTACCGTACCTAACAACCGTGGTTAGTGTACCTGCAGAAAATCACGGAACATTCGTAACCTTTCGTGCCAGCACTCACGAAAGCGTCCACATTCATTACCGTTCACTATAGAAACAATATCTATGCATAAAGCCGCTGCATGGACGGCGTCCTAGTTAAGACTCGACGCGACGTGAGTGCCCATTGGAATAGGCCTCACTCATCCCTCACGGACTTTCCCGTGGTACCTTCACGTAGGGCAAAACGTGACGAGACTCGACGCGACGTGACACCCATTGGAATAGGTCCCACTAGTCCCTCACGAGACTTCCTCGTGGTACCACCACGTATGGCGAAACGTGATGAACTAGTATGGTTGTGCATGAAAGTAAGTTTTGATAGAAATAAATGTGCTCGGAAGTCATACTAAATACACCATAGAATACTAGCCACCGAAAAAACCCAAAAATTCCCTCTAGGGCCTCTCGGACTAGATTGGACCTTAACGTCCTACTCTTTTAGCAAGATTATTAATCTTAGAAAATTTTATTCCAAAAACAAGTTTGTTAAGGTATTTTAATTATTCGGTGCATATCATCGCTCCGATACCAGTTTGTGACGGAACCGCCCAAAATAATTCCGTATTATCGCCTAAGCCGGTCCACGTGGCCATTAAGCAATAATAAAGAATTATTAAGTCGCTTCCGCCGGTAAAGCCCGTAAATCACATACAACGGGATCGCCGGGTATGCGCTAAGCCCACGCGAAGGCGGGACGCGAGTACAACATTACATTACATAAAAGTTCACAAGTTCATAAGTACTTAATATTACAAACCAGGTTTTTCGTACATAAAAGTAAACATGGTTCGTAGTTTAAACAACGGAAAGTAAACTACACGCATGATACATATAGGAGGCCATCCATGCATATCACTCATCAACACCGTTCTCCCACTCAACCTCCCATCCCTCCGGAATAACACCGGGCCGGATAGGATTACCGAAATCAACAAATTAAGCAAGGCCGAGTACTAATGAAGTAAGACTAGACATGAAAGGCTTTTTGGCTTGTGGGTTTGTTTTGCTAAAAGCGACTAAGAGTGGATCCTTATTTTCAAGTTTTAGCTCATATTCTAGTATGTTAATCGGTCTAGGTGAGCACCCGCACTAAACAAGCATGTTGTGCAAACAATATTAAACGAGTAACAATATTAATCCAAAATGTTCCATAAATAAACATGGGGTAGCCGGTGGTCAAGTCGACTCGGATAACGGCGAGTGACCGACGATCGATCGATTTATATCCTTGCAAGGTAAACCCAAGATACACGGAAGAAGTAGACCCCAAGAATTCAAATATAAGCAAATGTAGGGTCTACCTCGTCCGGGCAGTTCCCAACATCCCACGGTTTGGGATCGACGCTACAAACTCGGTACACGGTTATCCGGATGGTCTAACCCGACCGGTCCGGACTCACACACTATACCACGGGTAGCTAGCCGGAGACGCATCCCAAGCGGGTAGCTAGAAAGATCCCGCCCCAGTTCAAAAGGTATTAGGCTTACCGGTCCCATTCCCGACAAGCACTTGGTACGTTCAATAGCATAGGACCAGCACCATGCTACTCGGTCGAGACCGAACCCATTGCTCTTACCACATAAGCGAGTCAATTTAACCAACTTATGATTCCAACGAGAATAACCTATATCTCGTGAGCAATGAGTCATTACTCGACTTGTACCGTGTCCTTAAAGCATGGCACTAGCGTTCCTAACATACTAGTAAAAGATCATAGGAGTCCTAAGGATCATGCAACTAGGTTTCAAAACAACTCCTGAAACTTATATGCACAAGTAAAGCAATAAAGTACTGAGAGGTAAAGGACATGATTTTAATTTATAAAAAATGGGTTAGATGAAACCGGTGCTTGCCTTCCTTAGACTCGGTACCAACACAAGCCTTGGGGTCTTCCGGACATTGGTCCAGGTCTTGTCGCACACCAATTTGGTTCGGCTCTCCACTAGTCGCTCCCTCCTCCCGGGTGAGCGTGTACGTCCCGTTGGGAAGATCTACACGTTTACATGCACATGCATTAGATTATGGTGAAGGTGGGAGAATTACCACAAAACCAACTCTTGTTGGACACATTCATCCAAACATTATTATTTTCTCACGGAAACTATTAGGGTGTGTGATGATAAACAAAACACTACTTTAATGGTGATTGTGTGCACATCTAAGCAATTTAAGTTATTTAACTTCAGCAAACAGCAAGGGGGTGTGTTTAAATTTATAAAAACAGAAACAAACATGATTTCACAATTTAACACTTCATTTTCCGTTTCTTTCTTTAATTACTCAAAACAAGCCTTTCAACCATAAATCCCATTTAAATAAAAAAACTTCAATTGAGCCTAATCTTTTGCACACAACAACATATGCTTAATTTAAGCTCTCAAACCAAAATTTGGCTTAAGATCATTTATACATTAATTTATATGAAAAAGACAAATTTCAGCCTATTAAATCACCATTAATTCATATAAAAAGGTTTAATAAACTTTTTGATCTCAACTTTCTCCTACAGGTCATGTATGCCAAAAATGAGCTTCTGACCAAAGCATGATTGCAGATTCAAATTATTTTTCAGATTTTGAATTTAAGCTCCTACATAAGATTAAATCCAAATCACCCATTAAATAATTTCCTAAAATCAATTCCACTCTACCAGAGGTTCTACTCGACAAGGCAAAGCCCTAGGGTGCACTTGTGCTCAAAGAAAAGTTCATTAAAGAGGCTATAAAAAGCATCAAACTTAATCTAGCATAAAGCTTAAATAAATCATATCTGAAAATATACAAATCAAAATCATGCAAACTTTTGCCACAGATCTAGACATGCCATAAAGAGCAACATAACCAAAATTCAAGTTCATAGCATGTGTATATTTTAAATCACACTAAAAACACTTCAAACTGAGTTTGAGTTTTTAATTTAAAAACTGTAGAGAAAAACCCTATACATGTTTTCTAGAAAAGATAGGTTTCTTCACCAGGAAACCAACAAAATTGGTTTTGCATTTTTCTGATTTTTGTACGATTTTTTACGATTCTTCGAAGTTGCAGTGAAACCCTAATAACACATTTGCGGGGGGGGCCTCGAAGTATTTTCTCGAAATTACACGAGAGGTCCCTAGATTACGGAAAACTCCCTGGAAAGACCGAAATCGAAGCAATGTAGTTCTCGGGCGCCATGGCCGGCGGAGAGGACCAAAATCCGGCTAGCCGGCGGCGGGTTTGGTAGGGGAAAGTGCGGGGGAAGTTGCTTAGGCTTCCTTAGGGTTTCGTTTCGATGGTTGGACGGACCGGAGAAGGCATCGGTGAGTGTCGGCGGCGGAGCGACCGCCATCCGCCACCGCGACCTGCTTTCCCGGTGAATCTCTGGCCAGGCCGGTCAATGAGTGACGCTGTGGGCTTTGGCGCGACCTCGGGAAGAGGCGGAGGAGGATGTATGGCAACAGAAGACGGGAAGGAGGCATGCTCAATGTTGCATGCGGCAATGGCGACAACGGCACTCTGCTTCTGCGGGTTCCTATGCGAAGGCGTGCGAGGACGAGCGAGGAGGAAACGAGCGCGAGGAAAAGAGCGTGCCGCCCCCCGTTCCCCCCTTTGTCCCGCCGCCGCCCGTCGGGTCGCGTGTGCGCCGCGAGGCCGGCGGCCGCAAGGCGTGGCGCGTGTCGCCGACCCGGCGCTTGCGCGTACCTAGACGCGGTGTACGGTGCGGAGGCGGGCGGAGACACCACGGTGCGCCCACCGTCCACGCCGCCGAAGACGCCTAGGCCATCCGTACGCCAAACCGGGGTTTCATCGCCACGTGGGCGCAATGCCGCGGACGCGCACACGTGCGCGCCGCGCCGTAGCTCTACGTTGCCGTCCGTTTTTATTTCGTGGTCCCGCTTTCGAAATTACAAAACTCCAAAAATTGTCAACAAACTTGAAAATCTCCAAAAACAAAAGTTGTAGAGGAGCTATAAGTCTACAACTTTCCCAAAGGGCGTCATATGTTTTGATCAACCGTTTGTCCGGGAACGTCGGCCGAAGTTGCGGATTTTCCACGGCTCGGGTTCTTCGTTCACGGCGCGATCAACTCGATTGTTGGCCAATTTGCACTCAAAATTGGAATGTTCGCCAATTACGAAAAATGTGTTCCCGAAAATAAAGAACAACTTTCATATTGGCCGATTTTGAACTTCTATAGTGAAATTTGGAGAACCCGCATGAAAACCATTTCAGCCAAAGGAGATCTAGAGTTTGACCGTGATTTGGGATTTTGACCAAGGTCTTTTGTGCAAATTCGTGATATAACATGTCAAACATGTTTAGGAGCTAATTAACCCCGATTAACACAATTAATTGAGGTATTTATCTTTAATAAACACCCGGGGTGTTACATGATGTCGTTGGGAGATCTTGATCAATAAATGCAAGTGCTTCTCTAAGAACATCGGCATCCTTGGATTGATCTTGAATATCCTTTTGCAGCGGGGAAAGAATTTCCCTCAACTTTGCCTCGATTCTTCTCTCGATAAAGCCTGATTGGAAGATGCTTCATCCCCTTTTTCGGCAATCAAATCATCCACGGCAAAGGAGTAGATTGATGATGATACGGTATCATCCCGAACGTTCTTTCCGAATTAGTGGTAATCTTCCGAATGGAAAGGGATGGGAAAGTGGATTTTCATACTTACATTATTTCTTACTTCCCAAATGGGGAGAGAGGATTTCTCGGGCTCGGCAGGGAGTTCTTGCATAGCTGGTTGAGGAGAGGTTAAATGATCCGGTGACACCGAAACCTCCGGTTGAGGAGAGTCCGGTTGAGTTCTTGGGGAAGCGGTGGCCGGATCTTGAGTTTGAGCGAGCTTCCCGTAGCTTGATCTATCGGAACTTCTGCAACCGGCCAATCAAGGATAAATGCCGATGAAAAATGAATGAAGGGTGAGATGGTGAAAGTCTTACCGAGTTGATGCGGTATCGGCGGGAGTTGTCATAGCCACCGGTTGTTGTGTTCTAATCCGAAATCATGCAAAAAAATAAATGATCGGACAAAAGGGTGGCATTATGATCGAAGGGCAAGGCATTCGACTCGAATGGGCACTTTTTTGCTTGTTCTTTACTTTTTAGCAAATTTGGAGAAGGAATCGGGGATGGAGCCTTCCTTTTGTCGAGGCCGAATTGGTGAGGATTGGATCCGATGTGGCATATCCGGACATCGGTTGGGCTAAGGTAGGAGATTTGAACCCCAAGGCGAGAGATTGGGCCTACAATGTTATAAGAAACCTGTCCTAGCCCGAGGGGCGTGTATCGTATCCTGCAGAAGAAATAATGAATCCCGATCAGTAAAGAGGAATGTGATTGAAAGTAGATATAGAAGGGGGATAGACATGTTACGTCCGAAATCGGTTGAAAGTCGGGCATTAATTCAAAACGTATAGGATGCACTCGGCACATTGAAGATATGATCGTGGAATTCTTGCCACCGGGAAGTAAAAGAAAGATGAACGAGTATTATTGGAACAAAAGGGTTGGGTATGTAAACGGTTTTACTGCATGTGTACTCAAAAATCCTTTTAGCATGTATGGATTCCTTGACATCTTCTCTCCGGGCTTGAGAAATTCATGAAGGAATAATCTTGGAGGCACTTGGCCACATCCTAATTGCTTGGCCACAATGTTTGGCTGGTAGTATTCATAGGTCTTTGTGAACTTGCCTTCCTCCACAAAATTCTGCTGGCAAGATGCATGGGTGGATGAAGGTATTGAAGATTTCTATGGAACGAACATCGATGCACCCGAGTTTCAAAGTTGAACTCACAAGGAAGGGTCGATTATCATTGTTTGAATATGGGAACCGAAAGGGTTGGTAAAACCTTTGAAAAAGAGCTCAAAGAGCCGACCAATATTTTGGTTGATTGGTACAGAGGAAGCAGCTTCTCCATAAGTTTGGCAACATTTGTTGATCTGTTTTTCCCCTTCCTTATAGTTGGTTGAAGAAAATTGCCGATTGTTGAGATCAATGCCAACAATCGATGCATGTATAATTGCAACCACATCCGAATGAACTACCAAGGACCATTGACACAAGGGATCTTTTGGTTAGTATGCATCCGATAGGTGGTTTGGTGAAGCATGTGGTAAACACTTCCTAGGAAGTATTTCCCAAGAGGAATAACGATACCGGCGGCTAGTTCCTCGGCCATTATAATGTGGTTCGGGGTTGGCTCATTAGCTTTGCCACGAGAAGATGAATGCATAGCCACATGTTCGGGAAGGCTCGGTATTCAACATCGGTTATGGGGCCATCGGACATATGTTTTTGGATATAACTCTTATATCCAACTCTTGTTTTTACTCTTGTTTGCGTGGAGGAGCCCCCCGTAGTTGAATGGATATACGGGTCCTATAGTTATTAGGCCGGTCATCATATATACATCGGCCGGGGTGGGGGCATTGGCCCATGGCCTAAAAGGAAAGCATTTGCTCCATTAGACCGAAATGATAGGCTGCAATCAGAAGATTTTCATTCTTGGGAGTTTCAGCCAAGGATAATTCTAGGCAATGGGCGATGCAAAGAGTATCCCAGTTGCTTGTTTTGGAGCCGTCGTCGAGTATTCTTTTGTACCAGTTTCTCCAACCTGCAATTGGGGGCAGAGGCCAATTTTTGAAACTGTCCTGCCACTGTTGGGGCTTTGCCAGTGATGCCTTGAAGGGAATCCTTTGAGATTCAGCTTCAATGAACTCAAGGGGATCAGAAATTCCTACGGAACCTAAGAAATATGATGTTGCTTGGTCTTCGACAGGGATTAAGATTTCGGCGGCCGGGGCCTATTAAGAACAAAGGGGGCAGAGCAATAAAGTCGGAGTTGGATTCGAAGGATATAATACCGAATGCGTCAAGGAAGGATGAGATTTACCTTAAGAGCTTGGTCCCGATCCGCCATTTGAAGATTGGCGCCTAGGAGATTGAAGAACTAGGGTTCGGATGCGGGCGAGTACTCCAACGGCTTATGGGAGAAACGAACGGGTGTTGAGACGATTCGATTTGAGATGCCAAGTATTTATGGTCAATTGTGGAATAAAATCACTTTTATCCCGCAATTGAAGGGGCATATGTTAACACCAAAAAATGGTACGGGGAAGAGATCGACTTGTGGGCCGAATTAGGTAAGGAGATATCATTCGGCGGGAGGTTTTTCTTGAAAGCATTCGGTAAAGGCGCTTGCGGTCGGGAATGCGCCATCGTTCGGCAGAAGGGTTGTTTTGCACTTGGAAGAGCAAGTATTCGGGGATACGTGATGACGTGGCCCGGATATAAAGAAGGAGCGAATTGATGACGGGTGCAAGATGGACACCGGCGCGGAACGTTACTTTAGGCAATGAATGTTGTACTCGTAGTCGAATAGGAGTCATGTTAGGACAAGGGTATAAATATGAACCCTTAGTGTTTGTAATGCATCACCGAACAATTTCACAACAAACCGGCCCCGTGCCAATTTTGACTCCTTTTAGTCAAGTCGTCGATTTCTTCGAGAGGATTCATCGATCCGCCGACCTCCGTAAGTACCGGCAACCTTGTATCATGTCTAGTATCATGCGGTGAATTTAGATCTTGATGCAAGTAGTCTTGATACCATGCTTAGTATCATGCGGTGGATTTAAGCTTGGTTCGAGAAGGTTTCCTTGTTGGATCATGAGTCAAGCGGTAGTCTAAGATCTAGCATGGAGCTAGTTATCCGCTCTATTAGACTTGGCAAGATATAATAGATTCATTAAGTTATTATGTGTTACTTTGAGTTTTACTCTTATGTTTAATTCATGTAACACTCTTTTGCCCAATCTAGATTGATTCGATTCGGCTCTATCTCTTTGTGATTCATGTGGTGTACTTTCAAATCCTTGGTTTTGTATATGGCAAGCGGATCATGTGTTTTCAATAGCCGAACTTAGATCTATCTAGATTGCTACGTGTTGTGAGTTCAAGCTTGCTAACTTTTTCAACGTTTGTTCCTTCTCCACGGAACCCGATTCATTTGTTCAATTGTATTCGGCAATTCATTCACGGGTGCAAAGCATGCTCACAAGTTTCACTTTAAATAATGTATGCTTTTAGCTTTCCATGTATAAATTGTATCATGCGGTGGATTGATCTATTCTTGGTTAGTGGTGTGACTTCAAACAAGTTGTATCATGCGGTGGATTAACTTTGCTTGATATCATGCTTGACGAGTTTGAAGGCGTCTAGACATGTGGTGGATTAGCGCTTTTGGCTTATGCATGCTTGTTTATTGAAGATTCATGTTCATGCTTTCGCTCTTATTTATTTATCATGTTTATCCTTGATAATCGATTATGGTTATATGCTGCAATGTTATTTATTTAAAAACCGACCTTTCGTCATGCTTATGTCATTCATTCGGTAGTGCTTTATTCATATGCTTTACTATTCCCGAATGGCATTCAAACCGTTGATAGATAGCTTACTCATAGCTATTTGTCATTTGGATTGGCTTCATGGTCAGAATTTGGAACCGTTCGGTACCACCCGACAAGTTCCATGTTTTATCTAATCTTTTTCATCCTTTGTCAATTTCGGGAAAAATTGATCGGCACGCCTCCGGATTCATACACCGGGTCTCGTTTGAAGCCGACTTTGTTCGGCTTGCTGTGTGCTTGGCGTGAAGAGCCAATTTTACGTCAACACATGGATATAAGCCAAGATTATCACGAGATAAGCCAAACTAACCATATAATACCAAGCTAGCTCACAAGAACATGTACAACATACCATGGTGAACATTGTATATAGGAGAAGCTTTTACTACACAAGCATATTATACAAAATGCATGCATGCTATCGTACAAAGATGACTATACATCATGATACAAATGCAATGCCAAATGCATGAAACACACAAAGGAAAGCTATACATATGCTACAAAGGAGGTCCCACACACCCAACTCAAGAAATCAAACAAACACCAAGTTCCCCCCGCAAACGAGTGAAAGTTGCTTGATCTAGGGGTTTGGTGAAAATATCGGCTAGTTGGTCATGTGTGGGTACCGGATCAAAGCTATCTTCCCTTTCTCTATGTTTCCTATGAGAAAATGATACCTATGTGCTTGGTTTTGGAATGGAGCACTAGGTTCTTTGCAACACTTATGGCACCGGTCTTTGTCACATTGAAGTGGGACATGGGTATACTCCTCACCAAAGTCACTCATGGTGTATGTGATCCAAAGGAGCCGAGAGCAACAACTAGCAAGCGGAAACATACTCGCCTCGATAGTGGATTGAGCAACACTTGACTATTTGCGGGAAGACCAAGACACCAAAAAAGATCCCAAAAACTCGGCAAGTCCCGAAGTGGACTTCCTATACAACCTACACCCGGCAAAATCTCGTGTCCGAAAATCCATGAAGTGCCAAAGAAGAAGACGTGGAGTACCAAAGGCCGAAGTTGGGAGTGTGACGCAAGTACTCGAGAATATGCGCTTGACCGCTTGCCGATGCGAAGTCCTTGGAGACACTTGAAAACGAGCGCACAGACATACCGAGAACTAGATGTCCGGCCTCGTTGCCGTCAAGTAGAGGAGTGACCTCATCATGCTTCGGTACTCCTTCTGGTCCACGTGTTCACCTTCCTCATCCGCATCAAGAGCTGTAGTCATACTCATAGGTGTCGCCATGGACTTGGAGCCCTCCATCTTGAACTTCCTCACAATGTCCTTGGTGTACTTAGATTGGAGCACAAATGTTCCTTCCTTTGATTGCTTGATTTGTAGTCCGAGGAAGAACTGCAGCTCACCCATCATGCTCATCTCAAATTCCCCGCTCATATCATCTACAAACCTTGCAACAAGAGAGTTAGACGAGCCACCAAAGACAATATCATCCACGTACACCGCACAATCGGGTTATCTCGCCCCGCCCGAGGAGAAACAACGTCCGATCGACCTTCCCCATCTCAAACCCTGTCTCAAATAGGAACCCCCTCAACCTACCGTACCAAGCTCTAGGCGCCCGCTTCAACCCATACAACGCCATTCTCAACTTGTACATTCGGTGGGCGTATTTCTCACTCTCAAACCCCGGTGGCTGCCTCGGATACACTTCTTCCTCCAACACACCATTCAAGAAGGCACTCTTTACATCCATTTGGTATAACTTGAACCCTTTAGCCACGGAAAAGGATAGAAGGATCCCGATCACCTCCAAATGAGCTACCGGAAAAAAAGGTCTCCTCGTAGTCGATCCCCTCTTTCGATCGTACCCCCGAGCAACAAGCCTTGACTTGATTCTCACCACTTCACCTTTCTCTCCCTCTTTGTTCTTCCACACCCATTTTGTCCCAATTGGCTTACACACCTGGGGGTCGGTCAACCAATTCCCACACTTGATTCCTCTCAAAGTTCTCCAACTCCTCATGCATCGAATTTACCCAATTATGATCGGCTAGTGTGTGTCCAATGTCTTTGGGCTCAAAAGTGGCAAGAAAATCAGCATCGGCGAAATGAGAATTGTTCCGAACCCTCGACCGTGTAGTACTTTCATTCATGTCGTTGATGATCCTTGAAGCCGGGTGATCCACTTGTACTCACCGAGGAGGTTCTCGCTTTGATGCTACCTTCCCCTCAACAATAACTTCTCCTTGAACTTGAGTTGTCGTCTTAGGTGTGGGAGAGGGGTCGTCCATCACCGTAGTCGAAGTAGTAGGTACATGCTCAACCGGAGGCACCACACCGCGTCGTTGACGGTGAAAATCCGTCAACCTAGCCATGAGTTTACCTTCGGTGTTGGCATGACTTTTGTATCTTATTCATTGGTACTAACCCCCGTGGTATAACAAGTTCACTTGTGCATGTCGGTTTTGGAGTTATGTGTTTACGCAGGGTTTTAACGTTGAAAGCAAGACTTCCGGGATAAGTTCATTAAGCACCTCATGACAAGACCTTGAAGCCCGATACAAGTCAAGAAATGAAGTGAACATGACTCCAAGAGCCCAAGGACCAAGCCCGAGAAGATGATAAACTCCGAGGACTGAACCAGAAAAGTGCTGAATCTTGCAAGACAAGGAGTTGAGTCCAATTCGGAGAGAAACCGACGTCAAGGGCCCACATGCAAAAGGGGAGAACATCTAGAAGGCGTGGGAAGCAACACCGGCGAAGCGAGCCGCGGGATGGGCCGGGTGGGCCCGGGCCGGCCGGCCCGGGCCGGCCGGCCCAGCCCAACTCGGGGCCCAATCGGCCTCTCCTTTGACCTAATTGCTTCTCGGGCTATAAATAGCCCCCCGACCGAGAGCCACGCGAACCGAAGTCGTAATCCGCCGTCGAGGAGCGAGAGAAGCTTGAGGGACACCAACTTGAAGATGAGGGTCGTGCTAGTTGTCTAGGGTCTCCCTAGCCGACGTGGGAACCTTGCATGGAAGACCACGTCGGAGCTCGGAGTGAGGATCAAGATCGAGGGAGGGCCCCGGTGGTGATCTTGTTCATGTAATCATTCATGGTGAAGTTTGTAAGTGAATTCGATTTCTAGCGATCAAGTGCCTTCTCGATGATTTTGTTTTCTTCTTGGTTTTGCTTCTTCTACGATCTAGTTTGCGGCTAGATTACATAGGGTGCTCTTGTAGCCGCGGTGGCTAGAGGTGCATACCGGACCGGCCAAGTGATTTCAACTTGTTCTATCGAACTCGCCCTAAGCTCCCCGCATGAATAGGGATACGTTGTGACGAACGGGGGTCTCGAAAGGCGGATGTTTTCGGAGTCGGATGGGAAGGCCACGATTTAAAGATGCTTTTAATGAGATTCGCTTTGCTATCTTCATCTATCTTGTTTGGAGCTACAACATAAGCATGATCTAGATTCTCTAGATTGGTTATCTTTTGCTTTCTCTTGCTACCTCTTTAGTAGATTAGATTAGATTCGTTTTCTTTATGAGTTAGTAGATTAGATGCATCTTGTCTTCATTAGATAGCTTTACCTTGCTTTACTAGATTGAGTCCTTGCGTTGCACATTGTTCCATGGATTCGATACCTTGGGTTCACCACTCGAGGGAAGAAGGGTCCCTTGACTACGACGGGAGACTTGTCCGCTTGCAAGTCACAAACGAACTTTGATACAACTATTAACCGTCAACAAGCCCCTTTTTCCGGCGCCGTTGTCGGGGAACAAGCAATCAAGATCCGATCTAGTATCGCTTGTCTTTCAGTTTTTCTTTTGATTTTCTTTTGCATCTCTTATGTTTGATCATCCCTGAAAAGAAAAAAAAGAGTCAATCTAATCTAGTTTTGATGAACCCTAATTTTTCTTTTGTTAGATTTTTGTTTTATCACTAACCCTAACCGGAGATGGTTGGCTACCTCTCCAAGAAACCCAAAACTTTTTTGTGGATGATCCGGGAAAAATTTACGGTGCAAAGGTGACATGCAACACAAGCTAAAAGGGTGGAAACCCTAGATTCAAAAGTTGAAGTCGAAGGACCGTCGAAATCTCCAAGGGAATCACCACCTCCAAGTCAAGACGCCGGAAGGCCATTCAAGATCAAGAGGAGGATGGAGAAGATGGAGATGGAGAAAGAAGCTCAACACCTAAAGGTCGCCAAGGCAAGATCCACATGCGAAGTGTTCATCATGATGAAGATGCTAGAGACGCAAGTGGGACAACTTGCGGGCGCCCGATGGGCAACAAAGAAGAATATCCGAGACAACTCCAAGGTCCCAAGACGGCGAAGGCTACTCAAGCTCATTCGGGAGAGATGAAGGATCACACTAGAGACCATGAAGATCACGACCGAAGGACCGGAGTTCGAGATGCCGAGCCACAAGGAGGATGTTGCATCCGTCAAGACCAAAGGACAAAGCCGACTCGTGAAGACCAAAAAAAAATTGACTAAGCCAAAGTGGGTACCCAAGATTGCAACGCCCGCAAAGAGCGTTGATCCGGAGTAATCAAGTGAAGAAGTCTAGCCATGGACTATAAACGAAGCGCTAGGCGGGAGGCAACCCGTTTCGTCGAGTCAAGAATAAGCTACCGGGAGGACAACCCGATTCCAGGTTTTTCGAGTCTTTTTAATAATTCAGTTTTGAATTTTACTACGCAAGACATTAGACTTAGAATGGTTGAACAATATTAGAGACATAATTCTTGGTTGAATATTTTGCTTGATCATAAACCCTTTACATGAACCATCCTATGTGTTTGTTTGCTTCTTTTTCGAGAAACCACAACCAAAAAGAAAAAAATTTCAGAACCTAACTCAACCCTTCACCCTCATTATGGTGTTGTGGTTGACTTGTTTTTCATGCTAAAAACACTCGAGTAGAGCCACGACTTGTATCTAGATGTTATTTAAATTTCAGCATGTGGTAGGACTCGCGTGAACCTAGAAACTTGATTTTTGGTTGGTTTAAAAATCCATATCCTCGGTTTCTCTAAGATTAGAATTTTTCTAAGCCTCACTTAATTTTATTTCATTCAAAATCTCTCTCATCTAATCAAAATTAGGACCTAAACCTATGCCCCCATGATCAAGCCGGGAAAAGCTTGCTCTCAACTAATGAAGGCAAACCATACCGGTGAGACCGAAATCGACGTAATAAAAAATATTTTCGACTTGCATTTGTTTTTAATGGTTTAAAAACTTCTCTAAAATTATGTTCGAGCTCTTGCATGGCTCTGAAAAATATTTTTAAATTTCGAAACTAGAGGAGTGCTTAGCCTTAAAGGGAGGCAATCTAGTTAACCTAACCATGCATGCACCATGATACATCACGGGATGCCCCTCCAACATATTTAAACCACATGCAAAGTACAAGCATGGGGGGGGGGGGCAGCCAAGGCTTTGTTTTGTAGGAATATCATGGATGCATGTGAGGCAAGGGAGTATGGAAGTGAGTCAAAGCGAAAACATCAAGTGGAAGGAGCAATAATGCAAGCGAAGGAGTGGACGGGAACGTTTGGAAGGTGTACGCGATCACGAAGCAACATGAATGCACTAGAGAATAACCGAGCCAAGAAGAGGAGAGAGGTAAGTCTTTCATCCAACTCTTTGTTCGTGTGCTCTAGTTTGTAGGCCGGAATCACCTTAGACTTAGCCATCCACCGCGTTTGTTTCGTGCAACAAATCACATCCTTAATCCACACAAAGTCCAGACTCCAAAATAATATTTGTGTACCTTGTTACCGGGTGAAAACCCCGGATATATATTTCTGAGGGAGAGTGCTGCAATCATGGAGGAAAACTACAAGCCTTTTCACCAAAGAAGAAGGGATCATCGTCGTCTAAGCCATCATCGACAACCTCTTCGAGGAGGCACTCGGTTTCCGAGTCTCCTTGGCGTATGGAGGAGGACACGGCACCGCCGAGGAGGAACCACACTCTTCTCCTTGGTGGCATGAGGGCCACACAAAACTCGTTTATTAGGTTTACCAAACTTCAATAACATATGGAGCAGCCGCCTGTCCAACCTCGCCACTTGACACGATCATCCGCTCCACCTCCATACGCTCCGCGGTATTCCGAGGGGTATGTCATCATGACGGAGGAGGAGAAGAAGCTCACTCGCCTTAAGTGGAGGCTTGTAGCAAACGTCGACATCGACGACCAAGCTCTCCACATATTGGGTTTCACACGGGACACCGGTGCAATTCTCTAACGGAGTGTCGGCAAACACCCACAAGGAATTCGCCTAGGAAATTTTCATGACCATGGCGCATGCCCTTGATGAAGGAGTGCTGAGTCTCTCATTCCGTTGGAGGGAGCCCACAAGAGGAGAAGAAGGAAGACACCGTCGGAAGGGTAACCTTGATCAACGATGCTATTTCTAGCACCTTGATGGGGTAATCTCCTTTCATCCATGGGTTGCAATCGATCTTGAGATGTAATCACACTTTGTTGGTTTATCTATCTATCATCTTGTGTTGGAAATACTTTAATGCTTAAGGCTAGCAACCATGCCGTAAAGGGAGTAAGGGCTCCAATGCTTCCTTGGATCCATTCAACACAATCCCCGATAGATCGATTGGTTTTCATGTTCGAAACGATTGCATGTTATAGTATCGTGGACCCATGGGCGAGTGTCTCCTATTTTCAAAAGGGAGCTCCGGAACAAGTGTGTGCATGAAGGCACATGGGAAGGCTTTTGGAGTATGATCACGGGAAGAGACCATCAATGAAAAAAATACTATCCGGAACCCATTATCCAAGTGTGTCACTTTTGTGCAAGTGGATTTTTGGGAGAACAAGAGAGACAAAGATAACCAACACAGAGTTGAATTGGCTTTACATGGTTTTGATTTCCAAGTGGCCAATAGACCCCACTCACCTATGATCAACCGGTGGTGTTATTAAGCAACATCGAGTTCGGAAGATATTGGTTCGGGGTGTTGCCTCTCCATATTGAATATCTCTTTAAAACCGGGTATTACAAGGAACCCGAATCATCTCCTACCCGAGACTTCCCTAGGAATATATGAAGAAAGGAAAATATAAGAGTGAAGATGAGAGAGGAGGCTTACAAGTGGCCTAGGTGAATTTTCCCCTTCGGATTTGAAGATTAAGACTTTTCTTGAGGGGAAGAAGATCGGTTAGAGGAAGGACTTCTTGTGCCGGCGAAGAAAAAAATAATAAAAGAAAAAAAAATTATAGGAGAAGGATCTTCTATGGCCCAAGAATAAGGTGCACAACAAAATTATGTTCCACCATTCGGAGAAATTCCGGCATCGCCAAATTACTACAGTGGTGTACCAATGCAAGCATGGGGGAGTGGTGCAGCCATACCCCCACCATTTTTGCGGTGCCCAACGTAGCCTTTGCGGAGCCATTTGCACACCTTCCTCAACCACAACAAAATGGAGCCACCATTGGAGGATACGCTGCAAGGAACATGCAAATTATTGCAGCCATCCTAACTAATGCAAACCAAATGGGTGAAGGAAATGCAAACGTCACTTATGAGCTTTGACACCTTCACCTAATACCATTGGACAATTCATAGGAGGAGAGGCGCATTCCTATTGCAAGTAAGGGTACAACAACCAAGACTATCAATATCAACCACCGGCGGAAGATTAGAGAGAGGAGGAGCTTTAGTTATCTTTCCTTTACCCCCTTTTCTTTAATTTTCAGCTTGTTTGCACCTATGTTTGCGTAGTATTTTTAGTTTTGCTTTAATTTTCAGCTTTTAGTTTAATTTTCAGCATGTGTCTTAGTGTTTATTTTCATCATGAATAATGTCACCACCAAGTTTTTACCTTTGGTAAAGTT
Source organism: Cenchrus americanus (assembly GCA_947561735.1). NCBI lineage: Eukaryota > Viridiplantae > Streptophyta > Magnoliopsida > Poales > Poaceae > Cenchrus > Cenchrus americanus. The sequence goes on along the minus strand of OX387239.1, from coordinate 81,428,347 downwards.
ACAAAGTTTGTGCCATGATGATATATGATTATAATTGCCGCTTTGTTTATCTTTGTAATTGATTTATGCATGTTTGAACTAGTGCTCTCTTAAAAATACAAATCTGAAATTATCTAAATGCTAGCTCAATCTTCAGCGGAGGTTATGATTAAAATAAAGACCCATAGTGTTTTATGTGCTCTCAAGTTATGAATAGATTAAAGATGTCTTTTATGCTCAAAAATATTGCTAACCTTGTCACAAATATCACTTGTGTGTTGCTCAACCTATCCAAAGCCTTATATATATTTGAGTGCATAAACCTTAGTGTACAAGATTTATTTTTGAGTGAGTTATTGCAGGCCATGATTTCTGCGGCCCGAGACTAAGAAGCTGGTCATTCCGATTTTGCGTATCTATCTTATTGCTAGCCTTTTATCCGTGCATTGTGTATCCCCCCATCGGTGATCTCACAAACTTCGCCGGATATCCACCCTTAAACCAAATATCATCTTTTGTGATTACCTCCTTGACCACAACCTATCGTTGAGAATGGATCATCAATTCAAGGAAGATCGCAAGACGGTGCCAACGTTGAAGATTTCAAGTATCTCTCCAAGGAAAAATACCCCGGTACCTACCTTATTTTTTCGCCTCTTTGCTCGAGGACGAGCAACGTCTAAGCATGGGGGAGGAGGTAGGTACGGTGCAGTTTTAGAGTTAAAAGGGGAATATTTAAAAAAAATGATGATGAAAGAAGAAAAAAATCCAGCGATATTCATGACTTTCAAGGTAAAGAAAAAATATATATATATGAAAGAAAGAAAGAAAGAAAGAAAAGAATGAGAAATATGAGAAAGAAAAAAAATGTGCGTAAAGTGAACTCCCCGGTTCTCTAAGAGTGCATTCAAGGCTTCAAGTTAAAAAGATCCATTCTCATTTTCCAACCATGTGCAATCCGATAACGAGGACTTCCTTTGTGCCTCGGGATCACTCTTTGCCATTTGCACATGTCCACTCATCTAAAAGTGTGTGTATTTTTCTCTTTCCCCTACTTGATTTAACATTATTTTCCAATGACCTTTTTGACGAGTCTCGGTAAGACCATGAGAAGCTTGTCTTGTTTTGACAACACCTCATTTATAAAATCTTGTTAGGACTAAACTTTCCCAAAGCTCCATATAAAGCCTACCACATATATATGAGAGGGAAAGGAGTAGAATATATAGGCTTGAGAGACAAGTGAGATGAGAGTTCATGAGCAATACACGAGATGATTTAAATTTGTGAATTTGGTTTAGCTTTTCTTTATCTCGTTCTTTATTTCAAACATTCGAGATCTATTTAAAACTTTGTGAGCATGTTAATACTTGTGGGATAAGCTTAATAAGAATCTACCCTCCGTAGAGGTGAAGGCTAGTACATTATGGAACTTTAACGAATTAAACTTTTGAGAGCATTATGTTTTTTTTTCATGTATGATCAAGTGCGAGGTTTAAACATTGTTTGGCAATGATGATATCCATCGAAGGCTTACTCGAGGACGAGCAAGGTTTAAGCATGGGGGAGATGTTGACGGTGAAAATCCGTCAACCTAACCATGAGTTTACCTTCGGTGTTGGCATGACTTTTGTATCTTATTCATTGGTACTAACCCCCGTGGTATAACAAGTTCACTTGTGCATGTCGGTTTTGGAGTTATGTGTTTACGCGGGGTTTTAACGTTGAAAGCAAGACTTCGGGATAAGTTCATTAAGCACCTCATGACAAGACCTTGAAGCCCGATACAAGTCAAGAAATGAAGTGAACATGACTCCAAGAGCCCAAGGACCAAGCCCGAGAAGATGATAAACTCCGAGGACCGAACTAGAAAAGTGCTAAATCTTGCAAGACAAGGAGTTGAGTCCAATTCGGAGAGAAACCGACGTCAAGGGCCAACATGCAAAAGGGGAGAACATCAAGAAGGCGTGGGAAGCAACACCGGGCGAAGCGAGCCGCGGGATGGGCCGATGGGCCCGGGCCGGCCGGCCCGGCCGGCCGGCCCGGCCCAATTCGGGGCCCAATCGGCCTCTCCTTTGACCTAATTGCTTCTCGGGCTATAAATAGCCCCCGACCGAGAGCCACGCGAACCGAAGTCGTAATCCACCGCCGAGGAGCGAGAGAAGCTTGAGGGACACCAACTTGAAGATGAGGGTCGTGCTAGTTGTCTAGGGTCTCCCTAGCCGACGTGGGAACCTTGCATGGAAGACCACGTCGGAGCTCCGGAGTGAGGATCAAGATCGAGGGAGGGCCCGGTGGTGATCTTGTTCATGTAATCATTCATGGTGAAGTTTGTAAGTGAATTCGATTTCTAGCGATCAAGTGCCTTCTCGATGATTTTGTTTTCTTCTTGGTTTTGCTTCTTCTACAATCTAGTTTGCAGCTAGATTACATAGGGTGCTCTTGTAGCCGCGGTGGCTAGAGGTGCATACCGGACCGGCCAAGTGATTTCAACTTGTTCTATCGAACTCGCCCTAAGCTCCCCGCATGAATAGGGATACGTTGTGAGAGAACGGGGGTCTCGAAAGGCGGATGTTTTCGGAGTCGGATGGGAAGGCCACGATTTAAAGATGCTTTTAATGAGATTCGCTTTGCTATCTTCATCTATCTTGTTTGGAGCTACAACATAAGCATGATCTAGATTCTCTAGATTGGTTATCTTTTGCTTTCTCTTGCTACCTCTTTAGTAGATTAGATTAGATTCGTTTTCTTTATGAGTTAGTAGATTAGATGCATCTTGTCTTCATTAGATAGCTTTACCTTGCTTTACTAGATTGAGTCCTTGCGTTGCACATTGTTCCACGGATTCGATACCTTGGGTTCACCACTCGAGGGAAGAAGGGTCCCTTGACTACGACGGGAGACTTGTCCGCTTGCAAGTCACAAACGAACTTTGATACAACTATTAACCGTCAACAACCGCCATCTTCATCATCTCCATGTTCCTACTCCTCCTCTTGAAAGATCTCCTCACCAAGTTCATCGTCACTGGACACTCAAAAACAAGCCGACTACGTGGTTGTGTCTCATCGAAGGTTAGCTCACAAGTCTCCACGATTTGGTTAGTTTCAAGATTGAGCACACGATATGCTTTAGAGTGAGATGCATAACCAAAGAAAATACCATCGACCGACCTAGCCTCAAACTTGTCCAACTTCTTTCCTTTTTTAAGGATAAAACACTTGCAACCAAAGACATGGTAGTGACGCACCTTGGGTGTGCGACCGTGCATCAACTCGTAACATGTTTTCTTCTTGTGTACTTTGAGGTAAATCCTGTTCAAAACATAGCACACGGTATTCACCACCTCGGCCCCGAACCTTCTCGGAGTCCTATGCTCATCGAGCATCGTCCGAGCAATCTCACACGGTGTTCGTTTTTCCTTACCACAACACCATTCCGGGGAGGCGTATACGGACTCGAAAACCGGTGTTGTAGACCCAAGTCATCGCAAAAGGTTTCGAAACGAGAGTTTCGAATTCCGAGCCATTGTCACTTGCGGATCGTTCGTATGGCATCTCCGTGCCTCTCGTTCCTCAACCTCAAGACAAGATCTCGAACAAAACCAAACGTCTCCCCTTTCTCCTCAAGAAAGAACACCCACGCATACCGAGAGTTGTCGTTCACCACAAGAAGGACGTACCACTTCCCACCCACGGATCACAAACGAGCCGGGCCAACATGGTCCATATGGATCGGCTCGCATGGACGCTCGGTCATCACATCGGTGAGAGGCGGGTGAGAAGAGGCTACCATCTTGGCATGCTACACGACGCACAAACCAACTCTTTCTCAAACCTCAACCGTGGCAATCCTCGGACCAAATTGAGTTTACTCAAGCGAGACAAAAGATCAAAGCTCAAGTGACCCAATTTCCTATGCCACTTCCACAACTCACTCGAAAGACCAGCCAAGAAGCAATGCTCAACACCCGAAGACCGAGAAAAATCAGCTCGAAACACCCGACCCTCGGAAACAACCATACGGACAAGGTCCCCTCGAGAATCCAAAATCCGAGAACCACCAGGACAAAACAACACCTCAAAGCCCTCATCCAATAGCTAGGACAAGGAAAGCAAACCGTATCCAAGCGATTGAACAAGAGCAACATGCTTGAGAGTGATCTTGTCACTCTCCTTAATCTCACCTTCGACAACACACGCCCTCGCCCATTGTCCCCAAAGGTGATGTACCCGTTTGTCACCACCGGGACGAGACTTGAGAACCACCCCTTGTCTCCGGTCATATGCCTTGAGCAATCGGAGTCAATCAACCAAATGTTCTTCAAGTCTCCCACCGAAATTCAAAAATGAGCACGTGAGAGAACAAACAACTCGACATTGGGGTTAGTACCAAAAGAGTAAAACTAGTCTTTGGGCCATTTGCTCTAAAGTGGGGTTAGCACAATCCAAAACATTCCTCCTATCAAAACTACCTCCACGAACACCACCATGGTAACCACTATGAGGAAACCAACCCTCTCTAACCGGAGGAAGACCAAAACCACGAAAGGAAGACCGTGGACCGTTCCTCCTCTCCATCTCAAAGCTACGACTCTTCCCATCCCCGTATTGAGCACGAGGGGGAGAACGCCTAGCAAGCCGACCACTTGCAAACTCTCCGGTCGAACCACCAAAACCACGACCTTCGAACCAAATCAAGACTCCTCATGGGCACGAAAATCAGCCCCCTGTCCGCCGGACACCGCACCGGTCCGACCGGTGTGGCGCACCGGTCCGACCGGTGTAGCCCGGCCACAACACCTCCTGCGGCCTTTCGCTCTCCCCAAGCCGGACTCGTCCTCACACTCTCCTTGGCCATGGGCATCCGGACACGAGGCTCAAGTACATCATTGGGAGGATGGTACTTGTCCTTGTTAGCCCACTCTTTCGCCATTCTCTCCTCATGCCTCCTCTTGAAGCAAAACTCATCTTTGTGGCCATCTCTCCCACAATATCCACAATGAAACCTAATGGGCTTAGGCTTAGGCTTGGGATAGGGCTGTTCATTTGGTTTCTCTCCACTCGGCTTCTCAACCGGTTTCTCCTCACTCGGCTTCTCACTCTCCTTCCCAAACAACACATTCCCCAAAGTGCTCTTGAACTTGATAGGCTTTTGGAAATTGTCGGTTTGTGGAGGAAACACGGGTGGAGCCGGGGTTGTGTCTAGTCGGTTCCTAAGATGGTTCGATTTAGGGATAAAGACATTTTTGTGGTGGATTTTGGTGGCTGCGGGATATCTCCGATCTTCCCCTCATTCTTACCACTTCCCCGACCAACCTTGTTTGTCCCAAGCGCTTCCCCATCCCGGTGCTTATATGTCTTGATGATTATCCTCAACTAAGGCTCATGACCGGACAACCAACCCATCAACTTTCTCAAGTCATCATTCTCATCCCGCAAACGATCAACATAATGTGCAAGTTCCGGATTCTTCAAAGCATGCGGTTCACGGGTAGAGCAAGAAGTAGGAATAGGTTCTTTCGGCTTAGCCTCAAGAGAAACAACGTAAGCATGCATCTCATCAATTTTTCCATGCAAGATAGGGTAAGAAGTGCAAGCACCTAGCAAAGCGAGTCTAGACATAAGTTCAACCAGTTCAACCCTAAGCACATCTAGTTCCTCACACTTGGAGGCATGCTTTTCTTTAAACATAGCAAGATCGGCTAGAAAGATAGGACAATCAAGACACTCAACTTCATCCGAAACAACGGGTGAAGGCTTAAGCGAATCAATTTCAAGCTTAGCATCCAAGTTTTGTGTCTCTAACTCGGCCACTCTAGTCCTAGCATCCTCAAGCGAAGCCCTAAGCTCTTTCCTCATCTTCTTAGCCTCTCTAAGAATATCATCACGATTATCAAGCAACACCAAGCCGTTCATTCTCCCGACGCAAGAAGGGAAGTTCGTCACATACCTCATCATCGGAGTCGAATCCGAGATGCTGCGGTTGCTCTTCTTCTTTGCCGGAGCTAAGCGCCATGGTGCGAAGCTGTCTCTAGCAAAGCGACTCAACCCACTCGGGTTCTTAGACGGCTTCCTACCCTTGCGCCGGTCACCTTCATCTTCACTGCTACTCGAGCTCGAGGTGGAGTACGCGCAGAATTGGAGTCGACGTCGCTCGCTCCAACCATTTCTCGGGCCTTGCCTCGGCCATCCTTCTTCCTCGATCGTCGCTCATCCTTGTGCTTTCTCTTGTGCTTGTGCTTGTGGTCACACCTTGATCGGTACTTGCCATCCGCCTTCGACTTGTGCTTGTAGTTGTCCTTGTTCTCGACCTTCTCGGGGCGGTCGGCGACGAAGTGACCCGTCTTGCCGCACCGGAAGCATGTCCTCGCCTTCCTCCTCGAGTTCTCCCGGTTCTTGTGCATCCTTTCGAACCGCCCGGTCGGCGGTGCCGGCTCATTCTCTCCGAGCACGTCGAACTCCTCATCTAGCAAAGACATCAAAGAGGACAAGGAGAACATCTGTTAGATGGGTTAGCGTTAGACTTTCCTTTCGAGCCACCGATGAGGGTGAGACTATGAGAGTCGGTCGGGCCCCTAATCTTGGTCGTCATGCCCCGATCCACCTCGGCCGACTTGTGCTTAGAGAACGGCTTGTTCACCGTCAAGGTGTCATACTTCTCGGACTCCACAATAGCCTCGAACTTTTTGCCCCAATCCGTACGATCCAACGAGTGTAAGAGCTTGCCGGCTCTATCATGATCATCATATGGGAGCACATCCACATTGGCCCTCATTTTGTTCACCACAACCATGAACCTGCGAAACAAGGCATCGATGGACTCACTAGGGAGATGAGTGAAATTCTCATACTCTCTCCGTAAGTCGCATACATTTGAGCACGAACCTCGAGCATTTCCAACATGAGCTTCCTTCAACACCGACTAGATTCTACAAGCCAAGTTCTCTGTATGCACCGATCGAATTCGGATTGACACGAGCACGAAACAAGTAGTTGACCACCTTGTTGTTGGCGTTGAACATGTCCCTCGATCCTGGAGCAAGGAAGTTCATCGGCTGGACATAGCGTGTGTACACCGTGACCTCCCAAAGGATCTGACCTTTTCCGCGGAGGAACGCCGCCAACCGCTTACTCCACATTTGGTAGTTTTTGCTATCGAAGTGTGGAGGACCCGAACCCCGTTCCTGGTACGCCATCCTTAGATCTTAGACTGGTTAGAGTCAATCAAGACCCATAACCGGTTCTGATACCACTTGAAGGATCGAAAAGGCTAACCGGGAGGGGGGGGGAGTGAATGGGAGCCGGTAAAAATTCTTTTTGAAGGAGATAGAGGGTCCAACAAGATGAACACGGCTTCCAACACACGTCTCCGACTCACTACCCAAGTTGGCCAAGACGACGCAACCACCGGAGTGCTAATGGCCCTAGGAACTAACAACCAACTTCACGGACCCAAGAACGCGGCGGAACACCAACTCGAGCCTCACCTACCTACACCGGTCCGGCCCGTGAGCACAACCGGTCGGACCGGTCCCTGCTGGTGAAACCTGGGAACTTCCACAGAAAGGCCCCTACACCGGTCAGGTCGATGTAGCTCACCGGTCGGACTAGTTCGGTCCAAGAAACCCCAAATCTACCAAATAGGCCTACCGAGCTCCAAACCGACCTAAACTTGAAACAAAAGTAGCAACACGGAACAACGGTGAACTCACCCGGACGTTCACCCGAGCAAAACTCAACGAGGAGTCTACACCGGTCAAACCGGTGAGAGGCACTGCGGTCGGATCGGTGTGACACGAGCTCTCGGGATGAACGACACCCGCAGTCAACTCCCCCAAATCCAACTCCCGACCTCCCGAATCGCTCCACGGATTTGCGCAAGACTTTGGGGATAGCGAGGAACACCTCATGGGCCTTTGCATAGCCAAGATTTTGTCCACCAAAACTTGCTAAATCGAGAGGAATCGAAGAAATCCAGCCAAGAACTCCTCTAACCCTAGAACTTCCTAAACCCCAAAATCGAGCCCCTTTGCTCACGAATTTGCGAGGGGAATCAAAGGGAAAAGAACCTCGAAGGGTTCATGCATGCATACCCCACCATATCCCAAAGAGAAAGGCCTCAAAATCACTCCAAGAAAATTTCCAAGAAAAGGCTTCGAAAATCACCAAAAAGAATGAACGGGAACAACACATCCAAGCCTTGAGGAACCACGCCGAATCATCTATACATCACAAAGAGGTTCATACAAGGTCTAGCTTGCCGCCCAGTCATCCTTCCATCTCACAAGATCTCACCATGTAGCTCCTAAGCTAGTCCTATAGAAATCCTAGGGAAAATAGGAAGGGAAAATAGGATAACCAAATGAGCTAGGGTTCCAAGAGTTGGCTGCCATCCTCTCACCTCTTAGGTTATATGGAGGCAATCGAAAGTCTAAAAAGCACTTACTAGCTAATTAGGGATACATGCCCCGCGAGGGAGAATTTGGAAATCTTTGTCATCACTCCATCGGACGGATGCCCGGCGACCGCAAACTTACTTAGCCTTGACACAAGCCTTGCAATCCCAACGCGTGTCCTCCGCTTCGAAGTCTCCGAACCGCGTCGTCGCACACCGGTCGGACCGGTCGGACCCACCGGTCCGACCGGTCTAATGCTTCTTGCACCTTCATCTTCGGTTCTTCGGTATTGGCTTTGTGGATCAACCAAGAAACCCGGTGGTTTTACGGTAAACCACCGGAAACCCCGCAAATTCGGTGTAGCCTCGGCCAATCGCCACTCATGACTCGGCTCCCATGTAGTCCCGGCTCGACCTTGGTTTTGAGGCTCAACCAAGAAACCATCCATGACTTCATCTTCTTTGTTCTTACCACCATGCGGCCCACACTTGACCCCGCCGGCCACCGGGTCCCTCGAACGAAGCCTACTTGTCTTCTCCACACCCGGAGGCCTCACCGACAACGACATTTCGCTCTTGTTCTTCACCCGCACCAACACCGGTCAAGCCGCAACCTACACCCGCAATACTTAGCCAAGAATCGGTCCACACAACATTGTCAATCACTCATCACACCGGGGAGCGACCATCCACCGATCCTCGAACCACACATGGTCCTCAATCCGGACCCGTTGTCTCACCACTTGATTTCTCGTCGGTCGGTCGCAATGGCTCTCTCCGTGCGCCCGGTCACTACGTCTCGCGGCTCGACTTCGTCGCCGCTTAACTTGTTGTCTGGTTGCACTGGCTCTACTTCAGTCACACCGTGCGCCACGACTACTTGCCTCACGGCAACGCCCTACGCCGCTGAAACGTTGTCTTGCGGCCACATCAACTCTACCTCGACTACGCCATATGCCGCCACGACATCATTCTTCGGCCGCATCGCGTCGACTACTCATTCAAGAATGGCTGTCACACCCCCAACAACTAGTCGGGATCAACTCGACTAGTCAACTTCAAAGCAACAACCGTCACGGCTCCATCGCTAATCGCCACGGCTTCATCTACAAGACCACCCTAGTGGCAAATACGCCAAATACTACTCATTTGTGCATGCTTCTACACGGAAACTACCATTCGGAAGCGCACAATCTCAAGTCCGCTACGGCGGCACAAGTTGACGTCAACGGTCGCAATCTAAAAGTCCACTACGGTGGCACAAATGGTCTCCGGTCGCATCAACGGTACCGCCCAAGCGGCAATAGCTAAGTCATTTATTTAAATGATTAATGTTTTCTTTCCTTGTCTTGTTCTCCTCATCTTGCGGGACAACATGCCGACTCCTCATCGGTGTATGCCTCTCGGCGGGTGTTCACGAGAGCTACACTTTGCCGACTACTCTTGGGATATATCGACCAAACCACCACGAGCTTACTACACTAGATCTCGGGGGCTCCGGCCACAAGTTTGCTATACTAAGTTTCGGGGCTTCAACACGAGTTTGGTACATTGAATCCTGAGGGCTCTAGCCACGGCTTTGGGTGTACCGAGTTTCGGAGGTCACAATGGCCGTATCCCAAGAAGGCAATCTCAAGCCCGCTGCGGAGGCAACCGTACCATGGGTCTAAGTACCCTAAGTACTCGCGCTTCATACCATGGGTCTAAGTACCTTAAGTACTCGCGCTTCGTATCATGGGTCTCACACCCTAAGTACTCGCACTCGTACCATGGGTCCTAGTACCCTATGTACTCAAGTCGACTTCGGTCACAATCTCAAGTCCACTACGGTGGCAACCGTACCTTTGGTCCGAAATATATGGTCCAAGTACACAAGTCGACTCCGGTCGCACCTTCAAGCCGGCTTCGGCAAAGCAACCGTACCTTCGTCGAAATCCATGGCCCGGGTACACAAGTGTTGGCGGTGTATATTCATATTAAACTTCAATTGGACTTGCAAAGCGAACAAGTCCTCCCGTCGTAGTCAAGTGTGAGAACCCAAGGTATCAAATCCATGGAACAATGTGCAACGCAAAGATTCAATCAAGTAAAGCAAGGAAAGCTATCGTTTGAAGAACCAAGTTGCATTTAATCTAAGAAATCATCAAGAGAACACATCTAATCCGATCTACTAAGAGGTAGCAAGAGAAAGCAAGAGATAACCGATCTAGAGAGTCTAGATCATGCCTATGTTGTAGCTCCAATCAAGATAGATGAAGATAGAAAAGCGAATCTCATTAAAAGCATCTTTAAATTGTGGCCTCCGGTCGATTCCGAAGATGCCCACCTTTTGGAGCCACCGTTCTGTCACAACACACTTCTATTCGTGCGGGTTAGCCTAGGGCGAGTTCGAGAAGAACAAGTTGAAATCGCTTGGTCGGTCCGGTATGCACCACTAGCCACCACGGCTACAAGAGCACCCTATGCAATCTATCTTAAGTATAGATTGAGGAAGAAGCAAAACCAAGGGAGAACAAAATCATCGAGAAGGCATTGTTCGCTAGAAATCGGATTCACTATAAAACTTCACCATGAATGATTACATTAAAAAGATCACCACCGGGATCCTACCTCGATCTTGATCCTTGCTCCGGAGATCCGACGTGATCTTCCAAGCAAGGTTCCCACGTCGGCTAGGGAGACCCTAGACAACTAGCATGACCCTCCTCTCCGAGATGGTGTCCCTTAAGCTTCTCTGCTCCTCGGCGGCGGATGACGAAAGAATTCTTCCGTGGCTTCCGGGTAGGGGGCTATAGACAGTCCAAGATGCGGCTTGGTCAAAGGGGGGCCGGCGGGCCTCGAAGTGGGCTAGGTCGGCCGGCCCGGGCCCACTTCGGCCCGGCCCGCGGCCTTCTTTGCCGGTGTTGCTTTCCGAGCCTTCTAGAGTATTCCCCCAACTGCATGTGGGCCCTTGATGTCAGTTTCTCCGCGGTTTAGAGGAAGCTCCTTGTCCCGCAAGATTCAACATTTTCTGTCTTGGTCCTCAGAGTTTTCTATCTTCATGGGTTTGGTCCTTGGGCTTCTTGGAGTCATGTTTACTTCATTGCTTGACTTGTACTGGGCTTCAAGGTCTTGTCACGAGGTGCTTAATGAACTTTACCTGGAAGTAAATAATAAACTCCAAAACCGACATGCACAAACGAACTTGTTAACCAAGGGGGTTAGTACCAATGGATAAGATATAAAACTCATGCCGGCACCAAAGGTAAACTCATGACTAGGTTGACGGAAATTCACCGTCAACATCTCCCGCATGCTTAAACCTTGCTCATCCTCGATAAGCCTTCGATGGATATCATTGTTGCCCTTCATTGTTTAAACCTTGCACTTGATCATACACGAGAAAACATAATGCTCTCAAAAGTTGAATTCGTTAAAGTTTCATAATGTACTAGCCTTCATCCCTACGAAGGGTAGATTATTAATTAAGCTTATCCCACAGGTATTAATATGCTCCCAAAATGAAAATAGATCTCGAAATTTTGAAATAAAGAACGAGATGAAAAAGAGCTAAAACAAGTTCACAAATTTAAACCACCTTGCATCTTGCTCATGAACTCTCATCTCATCTTGTCTCTCAAGACTATTTATTGTACTCCTTTCCCTATCATAACATATATGTAAGTGGTAGGATTTATATGGAGCTCTTTGGGAAAGTTTTAGTCCTACCAAGATATTATAAATGAGATGTTGTCAAAACAAGACAAGCTTCTCATGGTCTTACCGAGACTCGTCAAAAAGGTCATTGGAAAATAATGTTATATCAAGGAGGGGAAGAGAAAAATACACACACTTGAGATACGTGGACATGTGCAAATGGCAAAGAGTGATCCCGAGGCACAAAGGAAGTCCTCGTTATCAGATTGCACATGGTTGGAAAGATGTGTTTGGATCTTAAATCTTGAAACTTTGAAATTCCTAATGCACTTTAGAGAACCGAGGCGATCACTCTATTTATTTCTATACATACTCATAGTTTTTTCTTTTCTCATATATTTTTTCTTTATACTCACTTTTTTCTTTTTCTTTCTTTCTTTCTTTCTTTCTTTCTTTCTTTCTTTCTTTCTTTCTTTCTTTCTTTCTTTCTTTCTTTCTTTCTTTCTTTTTTTATTTGATCCCCTTGAACTCTAAAATTGCATTGTACCTACCTCCTCCCCCATGCTTAGACGTTTCCTCGTCCTCGAGCAAAGAGGTGATAGATATAGGGTTGGTACTTGAAATATTTTATCTTTGGAGAGATACTTGAAATCTTTAGTCTTGGCACCATCTTGGGATCTTCCTTGAATTGATGATCCATACTCAAAGATAGGTTGTGGTCAAGGAGGTAAACATAAAAGATTATTTTTGGTTTTAATGGTGGATATCGGCGAGGTTTGTGAGATCTCCAATGTAAGGATACACAATGCATGGATAAAAAGGCTAGAAAATAGATAGATACACAAAAAAGGAATGACCAACATCTTAGTCTCGAGCCGGAGAAATCAAGGCCTCAAATGACTCACCCAAAAATAAACCTTATATACTAAGTTTTTGCACTCAAATATATATACGACTCGGATAGGTAGAGCAAAAAGCAAGTGGTATTTATGACAAGGTTAGCATTACTTTTAAGAACAAAAATAAATCATCTTTAATCCATCTAAAACTTGAGAGCACATAAAACACTATGGGTCATTATTTTAATCATAACCTCCGCTAAAGATTAAGCTAGCATTTCGATTTCAGATTTGTATTTTAAGAGAGCATTAGCTTAATCATGCATAAAACAAGTACAAAGATAAACAAAGCGGCAATTATAATCATTTATCATCATGGCATAAACTTTGTATCTTTGCCAAAGGTAAAACAAGGTGGTGACTATATTCATGATAAAAATAAACACTAACACACATGCTGAAATTTAAATAAAAACTGAAAACACTACCCATACATAGGCGCATACAAGCTGAAAAATAAAGAAAAAGGGAAAAGAAAAGATTAACTAAATATCCTCCTCTCTCTAATCTTCCGCGGGGTGGTTGATATTGATAATCTTGATTGTTGTATCTTTGCTCATAATAGGATTGCGCCGCTCCTCCTATGAATTGTCCGGCGGTGCTAAGTGAAGGCATCCAAGCTCATAAGCGATGTTTGCATTTCCTTCACCTATTTGGTTTGCATTGGTTTGGATGGCTGCGATATTTTGCTTGTTTCTCACCGCGTATCCTCCAATGATGGTCACACTTTGTTGTGGTTGAGGAAGATGTGCATATGGCTCCGTAAAGGCTATGTTGAGCACTTGCAAAATTTGGTGGGGGCATGGCTACACCACTCCCCCATGCTTGCATTGGTACATCACCGTAGTGACTCGGCGGCATCGGAATTCCTCCAAATGGTGGCACATAATTTTGTTGCGCACCTCCCTCTTGGGCCGTGGAAGAACCTTCTACTATATCCTTCCTCTTTTATTTTTTTCTTCGCCGGCACAAGAAGTCCTTCCTCTAACCAATCTTCTTTCCCTTCAAGAAAAAGTCTTAATCTTCCATCCGGAAGGGGCAAATTCACTTTGTCCACTTAGAAGCCTCCTCTCTCATCTCCACTTATGTACTTGCCTTGCTTCATATACTCAAATCCAAGGGAGGTCCCGACTAGGAGATGCTCCGGGTTTCTTGGAATTCCCGGTCTCAAAGAGATATCCAACATGGAGAGATAACACCTAGAGCTAATATCTCCCCGAACCCGATGTTGCTTCACAACACCACCGGTTGATCATAAGGTGAGTGGGGTTGATTGGCTACTTGGCAATCAAAGCCGAGTAAAGCCAATTCACATCCATGTCGGTTATCTTTGTCTCTCTCATTCTCCCCCAAAATCCTCTTGCTCATCCGGGAGTGAAATACATGGATGATGGGGTTCCGGACACTATTTCTTTACCGATGAGCTTCTCTCGTGATCATACTCCAAAAAATCTTCCAATGTGTCTCCATGCACATCCACTTGTTTCGGGGCTCCCTTTTGAAAACCGGGTAATATACTCATAAGGAACCACTTGTTCAACTCCCTCCAAATAGAATGAGAGACTCGGTAGTCCTTCATCAAGGATAGGCGCCATGGTCATGATAATTTTCAAGGTGAATTCCCTCTGGGTGTTTACCGACACTCTGTTAGAGAATTGCACCCAACCTAGGTGTCCCAACATGTAGTAAATATCTGCATGAAAACCCAACACTTGGAGAGCTTGATCATCAAAGTCGACGTTTGCCACAAGCCTCTTTTCAAGGCGAGTGATCTTCTTCTCCTCCTCCTCCGTCATGATGATAAACCCATACTCGGAATACCGCGGAGCGTATGAGGGTGGAGCGGATAGTCGTGTCGAACGACGAGGTGGGACCGGCGGCTCCTCCGTATGTCCTTGATGTTCGGTGAACCTTATAGACGAGCTTCGTGTGGCCCTCATGCCACCGAGGAGAAGAGTGTGGTTCCTACTTGACGGTGCCGTGTCCTCCTCCATACTCCTAGGATACTCGGAAACCGAGTGCCTCCTCGAAGAGGTTGTCGATGATGGCTTGGATGACGATGATCCCTTTTTCTTGGTGAAAAGGCTTGTAGTTTTCTTCCATGGTTGTTGCACTCTCCTTACAAATGTATAACCGGGGTTTTCAACCGGTAACAAGGTACACAAATATTATTCGGAGTATGGACTTTGAGTGGAATTAGGATGGATTTTGTTGGACAAAACAAACTCGGAGTGGAAAGGTAAGTCTAAGGTGCTTCGAACTACAAGCTCAAGCACACGAACAAGGAACCGGGCAAGTGACTTACCCGAGGAAGACGGCGGGGGGGGGGGGGGGGCTTTCGAAGGGGGTAGGCCGGCCGGCCTAGGCGGACCGGCTCGGGGGGCCTCTCTCGCTCCTCCCAACTCACTTCTTCTACGGTGCACTCATTCTTGCTTTGTTGCTTTGTGACCGCGTGCTCCATGGGGTTGCACCTTCCAAACGTTCTCGTCCACTCCTTCGCTTGCATTATTGATCCTTCCACTTGATGATTTTGCCTTGAGTCACCTCCATGCTCCCTTGCCTCACATGTCTCCACGATATTCCTGCAAAACAAGGCCTTGGCTGCCCCCATGCTCGTCCTTTGCATGAGGTTTGATAAAATATGTTGGAGGGGCATCCCATGATGCATCATGGTGCATGTATGGTTAGGTTAACTAGATTGCCTCCCTCTAAGCATGTCTTAATGCTAAGCACTCCTCTAATTTTGTAAAATAAAAATAAACTCGAGCTTGCAATGACTTTAAATATAAATTTAGACGAGTTTTAAAGCATTAAAAACAAATGTAAGTCAAAAAAATTTTCGACTACTTTTATGTTGGTTTCACCAGTATTGTTTGCTTTCATTAGT
The DNA here is from genome assembly GCA_947561735.1 of Cenchrus americanus. NCBI lineage: Eukaryota > Viridiplantae > Streptophyta > Magnoliopsida > Poales > Poaceae > Cenchrus > Cenchrus americanus. The sequence continues at coordinate 81,412,549 of OX387239.1, read as the reverse complement.
TGAGAGCAAGCTTTTCCTAGCTTGATCATGGGGGCATAGGTTTAGGTTCTAATTTTGGTCAAATGAGAGAGATTTCGAATGAAATAAATTTTAAATGAGGCTTAGAAAAATTCTAATCTTAGAGAAACCAAGGATATGGATTTTTAAACCAACCAAAAGTCAAGTTTCTAGTTTCACGTGAGTCCTACCATGCGCTGAAATTTAAATAACATTTAGGTACAAAGTGTGGCTCCACTCGTGTGTTTATAGCATGCAAAATAAGTCAACCATAACATCATGAAGAGGATTAAAGGTTGAGATAGGTTCTGAATTTTTTTGGTTTTGTTTCTCGAAAAGAAGCAAATAACATAGGATGACTCATATAAAGGGTTTATGATCCAAATAAACTATCCAATCAAGAATTATATCTTGAACATTGTTCAACCATTCTAAGTCTAATGTCTTGCGTAAAAAAATTCCAAACTAAATTACTTGAAAGACTCGAAAAATCTTGAATCGGGTTGTCCTCCCGTAGCTTATTCTTGACTCGACGAAACGGGTTGTCTCCCGCCTAGCGCTTCGTTTATAGTTCGTGACTAGACTTCTTCACTTGATTACTTCGGATCAACGCTCTTTGTGGGTGTTGCAATCTTGGTACCCACTTCCGCACCATCTTGGGCACGGGCTCATTCTTTAGCTTAGTCATTTTTTGGTCTTCACAGGCTGGCTTTGTCCTTTGGTCTTGACTGGTGCAACAACTTCCTTCATGTAGTGGCTCGGCATCTCAAACTCCGGCCCTTCAGTTGTGATCTTTGTGGTCTCCTTAGTGTGATCCTCCATCTCTCCCGAACGAGTTTGAGTAGCCTTCACCGTCTCGGGACCTTGGGGTTGTCTCGGAAATTCTCCTTTGTTACCTATCGGGTGCCCGACAAGTTGTCCCACTTGTGTCTCTAGCATCTTCATCATGATGAACACTTCACGGATAGAGCTTTCGACCTCCGTCACCTTACCATCTAAATTCTCCAATACTTTCTCCATAGCCTCGAACTTAGTGATGGTGTCCTCATTGATTTTAGCTTGCTCGTCCATGAAGTTCTTCAATTGTGTATAAAGAGGAACCAAATCTTGAATGGACGAATTCACATTAAATTGGGGTTTACCTTGGACATGCACCGTACTCCTCGCACTCCTCGCATGTGGATCTTGCCTTGGCGGCCTTTAGGTCTTGATCTTCTCTCTATGTCCATCTTCTCTATCCCCCTCTTAAGAAAATCGATATGCTATTCAAGGAATTCGGCTCGCATGTATTCATTGAAACGCTCCAAACCTTCCGCAATCGTCTCCATGGGCAACTCGAACAAATGTATCAATCTTGTTGCGCAAACTCGAGTCTTGGTAGGCGAATAAAATTCCTTCATAAAGTTCCTCATCAACGCTTCCCAATCTTGTTTTGACTCCCCCGGTAGAGTGTGGAACCAACACAAAGCTTTTCCAAGTAGTGAGAACGGAAAAGCCTTGCCCTCACATGATCTTGAGTCACCCCATCCTCATTGAAAGTTTGACATAGTTGAACAAATGCTTGGAGGTGAAGGTTCGGATCCTCTTTACCGGTAAAAGGTGAGTGTTGCACCATGCGGATAGTTGAGACCTTAACTTGAACGGCCTTCGGTGTCTTGAAGGTTTATAATAGGTAGATCAACGACGTCCGGGGTGCATAGCTCGATCTTGTGCTCCGTTTGCGATTGTTATCCCATGGGCGGCGGTTGAGGTTGATCTTCCTCTGGACTTGGAGGTGGTGATTTTGGATCTAGGGTTTCAAACATTTAGCTTGTCTTGCACGTCTCCTTTGCTCGTAATGTTTTTCCCGGATCACCGACAAAAATATTTGCGTTTCTTGGAGAGGTAGCCAAGCATCTCCGGTTAGGGTTAGCAAAAAAAAATCTAACAAAAGTAATATTAGGGTTAATCAAAAACTAAATTAGATTGATTTTTTTTTCTTTTTGAGGATGATCAAAGTTAAGTGATGCAACGAGAAAATCAAAAGCAAACTAAAAATATTCACAAAAAGAGCAATACTAGATCGGATCTTGATTGCTTGTTCCCCGGCAATGGCGCCGGAAAAGAGCGCTTGTTGATGGCGTATATTCTTATTAAACTTCAATTGGACTAGCAAGCGGACAAGTCCTCCCGTCGTAGTCAAGGGACCCTTCTTCCCTTAAGTGTGAGAACCCAAGATGTCGAATCCGTGGGACAATGTGCAACGCAAGGATTCAATCTAGTAAAGCAAGGAAAGCTATCTTTTGAAGAACCAAGTTGCATCTAATCTAAAAGATCATCAAGAGAACACATCTAATCTAATCTACAAAGAGGTAGCAAGAGGAAGCAAAGAGATAATCAATCTAGAGAGTCTAGATCATGCTTATGTTGTAGCTTCAAACAAGATAGATGAAGATAGAAAAGCGAATCTCATTAAAAGCATCTTTAAACCGTGGCCTCCGGTCCAATTCCGAAGACGCCCACCTTTTGGAGACACCGTTCTGTCACAACGCACTTCTATTCATGCGGGTTAGCCTAGGGCAAGTTCGAGAAGAACAAGTTGAAATCACTTGGTCGGTCCGGTATGCACCTCTAGCCACCGCGGCTACAAGAGCACCCTATGCAATCTATCTTAAGTATAGATTGAGCAAGAAGCAAAACCAAGGGAGAACAAAATCATCAAGAAGGCACTTGATCGTTAGAAATGAGATTCACTATAAAACTTCACCATGAATGATTACATGAACAAGATCACCACCGGGATCATGCCTCGATCTTGATCCTTGCTCCGGAGCTCCAACGTGGTCTTCCATGCAAGGTTCCCACATCGGCTAGGGACACTATGACGTGGTCGCTCCTCGGCGGCGGATGACGAAAGAATTCTTCCGTGGCTTTCGGCTAGGGGGGCTATGAATAGTCCAAGAGCGGTCGGGTCAAAGGGGGGCCGACCGGGCCTCGAAGTGGGCCGGGCCGGCCGGTCAATGGCCCACCTCGGCCCCGAGTTCACGGCCTCCTTTGCCCGGTGTTGCTTCCCGAGTCTTCTAGAGTATTCCCCCAATTGCATGTGGGCCCTTGACGCCGGTTTCCCTTCGGTTTAGATGAAGCTCCTTGTCCCGCAAGATTCGGCATTTTTTCTCGACCGGGTCCTCGGAGTTTTCCATCTTCTCGGGTTTGGTTCTTGGGCTTCTTGGAGTCATATTTACTTCATTGTTTGACTTGTACCGGGCTTCGAGATCTTGTCACGAGGTGCTTAATGAACTTTACCTGGAAGTCTTGCTTTCAACGCTAAAACCATATATAAACACTAAACTCCAAAATCGACATGCACAAATGAACTTATTATACCAAGGGGGTTAGTACCAATGGATAAGATATAAAACTCATGCCAACACCGAAGGTAAACTCATGGCTAGGTTGACGGAAATTCACCGTCAACAACAAGTCGACTCCGGTCGCACCTTCAAGCTTGCTCCGGTGGCAACCATACCTCGGGTCCGAAATCCATGTCTCGGTACTCAAGCCCACTCGGTGGCACCAACGAGTCGCACCCAAGCCCACTCCGGTGGCACAAGACGACTTCGGTCGCAATCTTAAGCCGGCTCCGGTGGCAAAACTACTCGTTTTTTAGACTTTTCACTCACTTCGGCTTTCCGAAAAGTTCTTTTCGTTTTTTTGCATCTTAAGTCCACCCCATGTGGCACAAAGTTGACTACCGTAGTCGCATCCAAAGTCCGCTCCACGCAAGACAAATTCGACTTCGGTTTTAAAGTCGTATCTCAAAAGTCCACCCCGCGTGGCACGAAGTTGACTACCGTAGTCGCATCTAAAGTCCGCTCCACGCGGCAATCTAAAGTTAATTTCTAAAGTCGCATCTCAAAGTCCACTTCGAGCGGCAATCTAAAGTCGACTTCGGTTTTCAAGTTGCATCTCGAAGTCCGCTCCATGCAGCAACTAAAGTTAACTTCGGTTTTCAAGTCGCATTCTAAGTCCGCTCCGCCGGCATCTAAAGTCAACTTTGGTCGCATTCAAAGTCCGCTCCGACGGCACAACTAGTTCTCAAGCTCCACGGCTTGATGCCAAAACGACTACTCGAGGATAACTTCAGCATGCTTCACTCGTTCTCAAGCTTGGGGGCTCCGCACCAACAACTACTCAACGTGGCTCATACAACTCTCTTATCTTAGAGGCTACACACCGCAAGAGTACTCGGATGATGGTTTTCGTGAACACTAAAGACCCTTAGATTGATTACCTAATCATTTCAAGGCTCGGGGGCGCCACGCTACACCCATCATTCAATTTTTCAAGACAGAAGATTCGGAATCAAGATTGACCCTCGGCTAGAGTTCGCAACTCAACCTAAGGCTCGGGGGCTACTCCGTATGGAGTGCGATTTTCCAATCGCACTTCCATATAATCTCAACTTCAAGACCGATGAGCTGGACCACCTTCCGGCCTTGTGGCGATTGAAGTACTATTGAAGACTTCTCCAAGCAGTACTCGAGGACGCTCAATAACTACTCGAACTAATAATCTCAACTACAATCTGCTCGGGGGCTTGTCGAGCATAGTCTCCGGTACCCATACGAGGAAGGATGAAGACGGACTCCTACTAGAATTATCCCGTAATCCTATTAGGTTTCATTCCATTTAATCCTACTAGGACTCCTTTATTGTAACCGACTAGGAACACACCCCTAGACTATATAAAGGAGGGCCGGGTACCTAGCCGGTGAAGGCATCTAGGCCCCTAATTCGTGTTTTGGTAATTAATGACAATCATTATGTACTAACATTTTTATTTGAGTTATAAGAATAGGTTGGTCCGGTGAAATGATGATATCATGCGGTATAAACGAGAAAGTCTTATATGGCTTGTGTTGGAAAGAGCTCAAGGCAAAGGTAAAAGATAGGGTTTTATTTTTGCCGGTCATAAGGTGATTAGAGGATGTTAAATGATCGGGTTGATAGGATAGATAGCCGTACTATCAAGAGGGATCAATTTCATTGGCTTGACTTTCCATAGTGCCACTTGGATAAAAAATTTGCATGCATTGCATTTAGATAAGTGGTGGTTTCTCTTGGTAAAAGGGTTTCATTGAAAATCTTAAGAAAAATCAGTTTTCAAGTGTTAGGCGGACGGTCGGGCCCTTGGGGCGGACGGTCCGCGGTTTTTGATATTTATTTAATATCCGAGATTTTTTCAAAAGTTTTCGAGAAAATGCGCTTCCGGGCGGACGGTCCGCGGACCCCGGGCGGACGGTCCGTTATTCTTAACGAGCGAGGTGCGGCTCGGTGGACCGGGCGGACGGTCCGCGGCTTGCCCGCGGACGGTCCACGGGGGCCCGGGCGGACGGTTCGCGGGGTCCCGGCGGACGGTCCGCCCGGACCGCCGGTCGGTCTCGCCGGCCGTTGACTTCGTGTTTTTACCGTAGGAATTCAAACGCGGACGGTCCGCGAGGGCATCACGGACGATCCGCGAGGTACGCGTTTTGCCCATAACGGCTAGTAACGGGAAGGGGGAGTTTATATACTCCAAGCCCGAGGTTGGAGAGTCTCTCTTGGCACTTTAAAAGGTCCATACTCCCTTGTAGAGCTCTCCCTCTCCTCTCTCTCACTCACCCGGATTAGTGGTTGTATTCTTTGTGAGATTGAGAGCTTATAGTGCATTGCATCAAGGTTTTGATCTTTGTGGCACTAGGGAATAATCAAGCAAGTGGTTGATTTGTTACTCTTGGAAGTTGCCGCTTTCTAGACGGCTTGGTGGTGGAAGAATCCGTTGAAGCTCGCAAGAAGATTGTGCGTGGCTCCGGATTTTGTGTTGTGAGAGGTATTGTGCTCACCTCAACGGAGTGGTAAGGAGCAACTCTAGTGGAATCGAGGTGTGGAGTGGTTCTTTGGTTCTAACCGGCTCAAGATCAAGCGGTGTCTTGATAGAGGAGCGGTTGAACATTGAATCCACCTCAACGTGGATTAGGAGTGACTGGCAAGTCATCGATACCATGGGATAAAATTCGTCTCTTGTGCTTGGTTATTTCTTTGCTCAATTTCCTTTCAAGTACTTTACTTTGAGCATTCAATTTCTAGAGATTGAATTATATCTTGTCACCCTAGGCTGGAAACCCCCAACATAGGAATAGAATAGGTAGAGATTTAATTCTCCTTGTGGTTCTAATTAAATTTCTCTCTCGTTGTGCTTTCGGATTTTAAACCGCCTATTCACCCCCCTCTAGTCGGTATCCTAGATCCTACAAGTGTTATCGAGCAAAGGACTCCTTATTTGAGAGATTTAACCATCTCAAAGTAGGATAAATGGCCGAGGAAGATAAGTTTTATGCTAGGAAGCCACCGGTCTTTGATGGGAACAATTATGACTATTGGAGGAAAAGAATGGAGGTTCACTTCATGGCCATGGGAAGAGAATTATGGAGAATTGTAATGGAAGGATATGTTATTTTGGATCCTAAGAATAAGTCGGATCAAGATGATAAAAATGAAAAACTCAATGATAGAGCCTTGAGTGTACTTTACAATGCTCTTGCTCTTAGTGAATTCAATAGAGTGAAGGGACTTGAGAAGACAAATGAGATATGGGAGAAGCTTATGGAAATCTACGAGGGAACATCCACCGTTAAAGAAGCAAAGCTCTATGTGTACAAGGGAAAGTTCAATGAGTTCACCATGAAGAAGGATGAAGATGTTTCAACCATGTTCAACCGGTTGAATGATATAGTGAATGAACTCAAGTGTCTTGATTTTGATGTCTCAAACAAAGACTTCTCTCACAAGTTCCTTAGATGCCTTCCGGAAAAATATGAGACAATTGTGACTTTGCTTGTGAGAAGTGACTTGACTAAGATGACTCCTACGGAGGTTGGTGAAGTGCAAACTCATGACTTATTGAAGCAATCACAAAAGGAAGTTCAAGGCCAATCAATGAATGAAGAGAAGAAAAATATTGCTCTCAAGGCCAAGGCTACTCAAGAAGAAAATGATGATAAGAACCAAGACCTTGACTCCGATGAGGAAATGACTTTTATTGTAAAAGGGCTTAGAAGAATTATGAAGAAGAAGAAGTTTGGAAAGATGGGGCAATCTTCAAAGAAGAATCCTTTTGAAGGCAAAGATTGCTTCAATTGTGGTGAAATTGGACATATTTCAATTAATTGTCCAAACAAGAAAGAAGACAAATATGGCAAAAAGAATGATAAGAAGAGTGTACCTAAGAGGAAGAAATATTACAAGAAGGAGAAAAATGGCCAAGCATACTTTGTTGAGTGGGATTTCGATGCGGGCTCCGATGAAAATGATGATGACAAACCTTCAAGAGGTCTTGTCGGGGTTGCTATCAAGGAAGCTCCTTCACTCTTCTCCAAGCCATATTGTCTTATGGCAAAAAGTGAATCAAAGGTAATAATCGACGACGATGATGACGATGATTCTGATAGTGATAATGATGATAATGCTTTATCTTATGATGATCTTGTTGCCATGGTCATTAAGTCCGATGACAAATTGCGCATGGAGAGATCAAAGTTGAGGGATTTGGAGTTGAAAAATATTTCACTTCAAAATTCCTTTGAGGAGCTAAAGACTACTCATGAAAATCTTAAGACTTCTCAAGAAACACTTAACATTTCTTGGGAAACTCTTAAAGATAAGCATGAGGAGCTTAAGGAAGCTCACAACTCTCTCCTTGCATAAGAAGTCAAAGGAAAAATGAGCATGGGTGTTGAATGTAATGTATTGAATACTTTTCTCCATGTTCATCTAACCCATCTTGTAGCACAAGCACTAGCTCTTGCATTAGTGAGGATATGTCTTATGACTATTATTGGAAAATAAATCTTTGAAGAAGGAGATTGAGTGCTTGTCTAAGGATCTTGCACGGTATTTTGGAAGTCATGTTCGGTTTAATCATATTTGGACAAATATAAAATTCACCTTAGATAAAGATGCACTTGTTTACTTGCCCAAGAAAGGAAAAGAGGCCTTCATTCCTAAGGAAAGTATCTTTGTAAATTCAAATGCTTCCTTTGAGGAAGAAGAAAAGATGAAGATGTGTCATAAGTGCAAGACAAGGGTTGATGTGGATCACCAATGCAAGAGCAAGAAGACCGCATCCTTGGATCCTTCCTATATTCTTATGAAAGATTCTAAGGGTGTTGTTTGTGCTCCATATGTTGGTCGCTCTCTTGGTAGTAGTAAAAAGAAATCTATTTGGGTGCCTAAAATTTTGGTCACTAACATTGAAGGACCCAAGAAAATTTGGTTACCTAAAACAAAGTAATTTCTTTTGTAGGTGAACTATAAAGCCGGAGGAAGACATAGGGTAATTGATAGTGGTTGTACAAACCACATGACCGGTGAAAGAAAAATATTCTCTCATCTCCATGAAGACATTTCCGATTTTGATAACATCACTTTTGGAGATGATAGCAAGGGAGGTGTAAAAGGCATTGGTGAAGTACCCATCTCTAAAGATTATAATCTCTCTAATGTCTTGCTAGTTGATTCTCTCAATTTCAATTTGCTATCTATCGCTCAACTTTGTGACAATGGTTATAAATGTACATTCGGTAGCAATGACTTTGAGGTTACCTCACTTGATGGGAAAGATTCTATTTTTAAGAGCTTTCATCATGAGAGCTTATATCTAGTGGATTTCTCATCTAAAAAGGCTATTTTGACTACTTGCTTATTCTCAAAAGCCTCTATGGGTTGGTTATGGCATAGAAGACTTGGTCATGTTGGTATGAAACAACTCAACCGGTTGGTGAAGCATGACTTAGTTCTTGGCTTGAAAGATGTAAAATTTGAGAAAGATAAATTGTGTAGTGCTTGTCAAGCCGGAAAACAAGTTGCCAATCCACATCATAACAAGAGCACTATGTCAACCACAAGACCATTGGAATTAGTACATATGGATTTATTTGGTCCTACTACCTATAGAAGCATTGGTGGAAATACCTATTGTCTTGTAATTGTGGATGATTATTCAAGATACACGTGGGTATTTTTTCTTCATGACAAAGCTATTACTTGTGATATTTTCAAGTCATTTGTGAGAAGAGCCGAAAATGAATTTGAGCTAAAGTTGAAGAAAGTTATAAGTGACAATGGTAGTGAGTTCAAGAACACAAATGTTGAAGAGTTGTGTGATGAGAAAGGAATCAAGCATGAGTTTTCAACTACATATACACCGGAACAAAATGGTGTAGTTGAGAGGGAAAATAGGACCTTGATTGAGATGGCAAGATCAATGCTAGTTGAGTACAAAGTTTCGGATTCTTTTTGGGCCGAAGCTATCAACACCACCGCTTGCCATGCCTCTAATAAGCTATATTTTCATAGATTCTTCAAAAAAACACCATATGAACTTCTAAATGGAAGGAAGCCCAATATTTCATATTTCGGGTTTTTGGTTGCAAGTTCTATATCTTGAGGAAAGGATCTCGGTTGTCTAAATTTCAAAGCAAGTGTGATGAGGGATTTCTTCTTGGATATTCTTCAATTTCCAAATCCTATAGAGTGTACAACAAGTCCAAAGGATTTGTTGAGGAAGCATATGATGTGCAATTTGATGAAACATTGCGCTCTCAAGATGAGAAAGAGAATTTAGATGATGTCGAGAGGTGAAGAATTGAGCAAAGCAATGGAGACTATGGCTATCGGGGATATCATGCCTAGAGAAGATGATGATGATGAAGGTCCATCAATATCTATTCAAGCAAATCCATCTACTTCCACAACAAATGATCATGATCAACAAGATGGTAAGTCAAGCAACAATGACTCACCCCAAGAAGGTGATCAAATGGCCCATATGACTACACCTTCTCCATCAACTCAAAAACCAATTGATCAACCAAGAATTCATCATCAAGTCGCCAAAGATCACCCCATTGATCAAATCATGGGTGACATTAGTAAGGGTGTTCAAACTCAATCTCGTGTTGCTTCCTTTTGTCAACATTATTCTTTTGTTTCTTTTCATGAGCCTAAGTGTGTAGATGAAGCATTCAATGATCCAGATTGGGTTATTTCCATGCAAGAAGAATTCAATAATTTTACTAGAAATGAAGTTTGGGAGCTGGTTGAAAGACCCAAGAATCACAATGTCATTGGTACTAAATGGGTCTTCCGAAACAAAGAAAATGAAGATGGTATTGTTGTGAAGAACAAGTCTAGATTAGTTGCTCAAGGCTATACGCAAGTGGAGGGATTGGATTTTGATGAAACATTTGCTCCCATAGCTAGACTTGAAGCCATAAGGATCTTGCTTGCTTATGCTTGTTCTCGCAATATCAAGTTATATCAAATGGATGTCAAAAGTGCTTTCTTGAATGGGAGAATTAGTGAACTAGTATATGTTGAGCAACCTCCCGGTTTTAAAGATCCCACAAAGCCCAATCATGTGTACAAGCTCTCTAAGGCATTATATGGGTTGAAACAAGCCCCTTGTCCTTGGTATGAAAGGCTTCGGGACTTTCTTCTTTCAAAGGGCTTCAAATTGGAAAGGTTGATACTACATTGTTCACCAAGAAAATTGGAAATGACATCTTTATTTGTCAAATTTATGTTGATGATATCATCTTTTCTTCAACAAATGAAGACTTTTGCAAAGAATTTGGAGAAATGATGTCTAGGGAATTTGAAATATCTATGATTGGTGAATTGAGTTTCTTCCTTGGTCTTCAAATCAAACAATTTAATGAAGGCACTTTTTTTTGCCAATCTAAATATGTGAGGGACATCTTGAAGAAATTTGGTATGGAAGACGCGAAACCCATCAAAACTCCTATGGCTACTAATGGACATCTTGATCTTGATGAGGGAGGTAAACCGGTTGACCTTAAGCTTTATAGGTCCATGATTGGTAGTTTGCTTTATCTTACCGCATCTAGGCCTGATATCATGTTTAGTGTGTGCATGCATGCTAGATTTCAAGCCGCACCCAAAGAGTGTCATTTGACCGCCGTAAAGAGGATTATGAGATATTTGAAGAATTCTCCTAACATTGGTCTTTGGTATCCAAAGGGTGCTCAATTTGAGTTAGTAGGATTTTCGGACTCGGATTATGCCGGTTGCAAGATTGATAGGAAGAGCACTTCCGGAGGTTGTCAATTACTTGGGCGGTCACTTGTTTCTTGGTCATCTAAGAAGCAAAATTCAGTGGCTCTTTCTACCGCCGAAGCGGAATATATCTCGGCGGGGAAGTTGTTGTGCTCAATTGCTATGGATGAAGCAAACACTTCTTGATTATGGTGTGAAATTCAAGGAAATTCATCTCTTATGTGACAATGAAAGTGCCATCAAAATTGCCAACAATTCAGTTCAATATTCTAGAACTAAGAACATTGATATTAGGCAACATTTTCTTAGGGATCATGTGAGCAAAGGAGATATCAAGATTGATGGAGTAAGCACGAATGATCAATTAGCAAATATATTTACCAAACCTTTGGATGAGTCTCGGTTTTGCAAATTGAGAAATGAGCTTAATGTCATTGATATCTCAAATGTGCTTGAGAGCTAGCACGGGTGTTTATCTCTCTTATTCATTTCAAGCTTATCTCTTGTCTTTTGTTCTCTAATTTTCGTGAACCTTGCTTTTGCATAATTTTCAAGCATTACTTGATACATTGCATCATTTGACAAATTTCCTTCATTATTCTTGAGCAATGATCCCAAAAGATATCCTTGCAAATCTTTATCTCGAGTTATATCAAGCTAAAATTAAAAGGGGGAGGTCGGACCGTCCGCGGCAACGGGCCGGACCGTCCGGCCGCTCCCGGCGGACCGTCCGCGAGCCGGCGCGAACCGTCCGCGCGGCTCGTGGGGAGGAGGTGCATCTCTCCGGACGTTCGGGAAGTAATAACGGACCGTCCGCGCCTTGGGTCCGGACCGTCCTCGCACCTCGCGGACCGTCCGCGGGGATGTCGCGGACTATTCGTGCGTGCCGCGCTCGTGTGGGACCCGGGCCGCGCGATGAAAACAAGCGAGCACTCCTTCTCTTTCCCCAACCCAATCCAAGTCACCTTCTTTCTCTCTTTCTTGCTCCCTCTCAAAGAAAAGGTCTCCCTCTTGGGGATTTCGATTGGAGCACTCCTCGGACCGTCCGAGCACATCCCCGCACTCTCCGCAAGGTTCTCCACCATGTCATCCGGTATTTTTTTCGAATCTCTCATTCTATCTCTCGGATTTTGAGCAAGAAGGTGATTAGGGTTTGGAAGTGTGATCTAAATTTCCTCCATGATTTCACGATTTTGGCTTGGTGAATGAGTTTGGGATATCAATGTGGTGTTGTGGCAAAATTTTGGTGAAGAAATATTGGATTTTGATCAAGTTATGAGGATGGGAAAAATCGGACCTCTTGTTCACGGTGCCAACCGGCCGGGACGGGGGGGAGCGTCCGCCGCCTCGCGCGGACGGTCGGCCCCTGCGGCGGCACCCATGCCCGGTAGCTTCTAGTTTGGGGTTTCACTCTCACTTATAATTGTTCCCAATTGTTAATACTCATTCAAATATATGGTTTTTGACAGTGCTCGCAAGGCTATCGCTTCACTCACTAGAAAGGTGACCAAAAAGGACACATCAATGAAGAAGAACAAGGATGTTGGGACATCCAAGAGGCGTAGAAAAGATGATACCTCCGAGGAAGAAGAGGAGCCCGACAATCCCAATGACAGTGACTTTGATCCGGCCGATGAAGCGGACGAGTGCCTCATTCATGGTGGATTAAAATGAGATAAATCAAGGGGGAGGTAATAATGCTAACATCATTGATGTGATTAATTACATAGCTCCTAGAAGGCGGTGGACACAAAGAGAGTTTGCTATTCCTAGAAATGACAATGCTTATAATCAACCCTGTGACACTCATAATTTGTATTTCCACACCACTATGCAAGAGCAAGCCTTTTTAGTAGTTTGATGGAGTGCACAGTTTTTACTCATCAGAGGGTTGATTTTGACTATCTTGAGTCTAAACCTGTCATAGCTGGGGTGGCAACAAAACTTGAAAATTTAGGCTTGAAATCGTTTCTTCAGCATAGATGTGATTGGAATGACACCATAGTTAGACAATTCTATGCAACATATGAAATGGATTTTATAGGCAAGAAAATGAGGTGGATGACCGGTAAGAGTGAGTATGAGGCCACTTTTGCGGAATTTGTAGCTGCCAATCTTCTTAATTATGAGTATTTCGGTGATGGTGTTGATGTTTATAATGAGGATATTCTTGAAAACACTCTTTGTCTTCTATGAGCCTGGCACCTCAAATGCAACTATAATGAGTGGCTAGTAGCAGGACTTAGACATCATTCGGCTGCCATTAACAACATCATCAAACATACCTTTATGCCTAAAAGTGGTAATAAGGATAAGGTCCGAGAACATTATTAGAATGTGATTGATCACATCATGCATGGAACTAAATTTGATGTTGTGAAGCTTATTCGTGATCAAATGATTTGCAAGAAGCGTCTTGTCGGAGATAGTATTTATTTTGCTCCTTATATTATGTCTTTGATCGGGACCAAGACGGGGTTCAATCGTCTATGTGATGTGAAGCATGAACTTTATCGTCCATTTTACAATGCTAAAGCTTTTCTCAACAAGCCATTGACACCTTATGGGCAGGATGCAGAGGCTCAAAATGTTGCTGAAAATGTTGAGGCTCGTGCTAGTGATGATGAAAATGCAAATGTTGGTAACATGGGTTATGCTAATGTTGATGAGGGTGCTTATGCTATGCCACCTCCTCTGCCTCCAGTTCATCCCATGCAACCAAAGTGGGAGCCTCCTGCTGGATACTTTGACTCTTATTTTGCTAATATTCAGCAGTCCATGAACTCTCAGTTTCAGCAGATGCAATCCGGGTTCAACTCACACTTTGAGGCATATGGGCAACATATGAATGATACTTTTCGGACTATGCGAGCGGGGGTTTTCGGTAGCGAGAGGTCATCATGTCTATAACACTATGCATGATCCGATGATGCAAAGGTTGAGTGATATGCGGACGGATCTTCGAATGTCCTCGGTACCTTGAATGATAGATTCTCTCGGATGTCCACCTTAGAGCAAGTATCATCGGTTATATGATCGGCAAACTCGGCTTCGAACAATGTCAATGCCCCGAACACTCGCTTTTGGAGATTTCGAGAGATCATTTTTATCATTACTATCCAGCTCCGGCTCCACCACCACGGTTCCGTCCCCCTCTGCCATTCAATCCTCCTCCGCCACCACCTCGGGATGACTAGACCTTTTGGTATTTGATGCCAAAGGGGGAGAGATTTGGAGTGATGTGTGATCTTTAGGGGGAGCTCACTTTCTTTGCATGCATTTGGAACTTTTGCATTGCACTTGCACGTCTAATTTTGGTTATGCATGAACTTTGGTTGGCTTGTAATAATTTGTGAGACTTACATTTTGGTGTGTGATGTGGTGGAGAACTAGAACTTGTGGTTATCTTCGATGATCTATGGTTGTGATCTCATTTTTGCTTATCTTATGGCTTGTTCTAGTTCTCGTAGTAGTTTTGAGGCTAACCCTTGCTTAATCTTTTCGAATATATATATATGTGGTTGCTTCCTTGATCTCTATTTTGTAGGGGAAACTCCGTCAAAATTACTACATTTATGCATATGTGTGAAAATCAAATGAAAATTATATGCACATATGTAGGGGGAGTTGTCTCTATATTCTTGTTTTGGAGACATTCACTCTATCTATTTATTGAATTTATTTGAGAAGAGTAAGTGATTCGAAAACACAAAGCCTTTCTTATATCACTCCTTTAAATGGTTGTCATCAATTACAAAAGAAGGGGAGATTGAAGGCATCTAGTACCCTAATTCGTGTTTTGGTAATAATGACAATCATTATGGACTAACATTTTTATTTGAGTTATAATAATAGGTTAGTCCGGTGAAATGATGAGATCATGCAGTATAAACGATAAAGTCTTGTATAGCTTGTGTTGGAAAGAGCTCAAGGCAAAGGTAAAAGATAGGGTTTTATTTTTGCCGGTCATAAGGTGATTAGAGGATGTTAAATGACCAGGTTGATTGGATAGATATCCGTACTATCAAGAGGGATTAATTTCATTGGCTTGACTTTGCATAGTGCCACTTGGATCAAAAATTTGCATGCATTGCATTTAGATGAGTGGCGGTTTCTTTTAGTAAAAGGGTTTCATTGAAAATCTTAAGAAAAATCAGTTTTCGGGTGTTGGGCGCATAGTACGAGCCCTTGGGGCGGACGGTCCGCTAGTTTTTGATATTTATTTAATATCCGAGATTTTTGGTAGAAGTTTTCGAGAAAATGCGCTTTCGGGCGGACGGTCCGCGGACCCGGGCGGATGGTCCGTTATTCTTAACGAATAGGGTGCGGCTCGGTGGACCGGGCGGACGGTCCGCGGCCCGCCGCGGACGGTCCGTGGGGCCCGGACGGACGGTCCGTCCGGCCCAACGGTCAGTCCTGCCAGCCGTTGACTTCGCGTTTTTATCGTTGGAATTCAAACGCGGACGGTCCGCGAGGGCATCGCGGCATCCGCGAGGTACGCGTTTTGCCCATAACGGCTAGTAACGGGAAGGGGGAGTATATATACTCCAAGCCCGGGGTTGGAGAGTCTCTCTTGGCACGTTGAAATGTCCATACTCCCTTGTAGAGCTCTCCCTCTCCTCTCTCTCACTCATTTTGCTTAGTGGTTGTATTCTTTGTGAGATTGAGAGCTTCTAGTGCATTGCATCAAGGTTTTGATCTTTGTGGCAAGTGGTTGATTTGTTACTCTTGGAAGTTGCCGCTTCCTATACGGCATGGTTGTGGAAGAATCGTTGAAGCTCGCAAGAAGATTGTGCGTGGCTCCGCATTTCTTGTTGTGAGAGGTATTGTGCTCACCTCACGGGAGCGGTAAAGAGCAACTCTAGTGGAATCGAGGTGTGGAGTGGTCCTTTGGTTCTAACCGGTTCAAGATCAAGCGGTGTCTTGATAGAGGAGCCGTTGAACATTGAATCCACCTATCGTGGATTAGGGGTGACCGGCAAGTCATCGATACCACGGGATAAAATTCGTCTCTTGTGCTTGGTTATTTCTTTGCTCAATTTCCTTTCAAGTACTTTACTTTGAGCATTCAATTTCTAGAGATTGTTTTATATCTTGTCACCCTAGGCCGCAAACCCCCAACATAGAAATAGAATAGGTAGAGATTTAATTCTCCTAGTGGTTCTAATTAAATTTCTCTAATGTTGTGCTTTTAGATTTTAAACCGCCTATTCACCCCCCTCTAGTCGGTATCCTAGATCCTACGGCGGGCATCTTGCCCAACACCCAAGCGCGGGGCGCCATACTTGATCCCCAAATAGGATGTAGGGTTCGTCACCTTGGCGGCCCAAACCTATATAAATCTTGTGTCCGTGTCCTTGCGCATACCTTCGAGTTCTCGGTCCGCCGATCACAATCCTCCACCGCACAATCTACTACCTCGGGTACCCCTTGGGTAGGTTTGGGGGTTAAAACACCGACAGGTGGCGTGCCGGGTAGGGGTGATCATCACCACCGGGCGAATTCGAAGGACTTTTTCATCATCAAAATCAATCTACTCGACGACAAGCAAGTCAAGTCGCAATGCAACGCAATTCACCGAGTTACGTCGAAAAACGGAATCGATTTCCGTACTCGCTCTCGCGCGCGCGCGAGAACACGCACAACTATGCCACGCGTCGGGGTGCCTCGCCACGTCATGCGGCATGTCGCGCGGCTCATCGTCGACTACTTCGCCTTGCGCGGACTCGTCGTGGACTACTTCGCCTACCTTGCGCGTCCGGGTGCCTCGGCACGTCGCGCGGCTCGTCGTCGACTACTTCGCCTAACCGCGCGTCCGGGTGCCTCGGCACGTCGCGCGGCTCGTCGTCGACTACTTCGCCTATGCCGTGCGTTCGGGTGCCTCGGCACATCACGCGGCTCGTCGTCGACTACTTCGCCTCGCATAGGCTTGTCGTCGACTACTTCGCCTACGCCGCGCATCCGGGTGCCTCGGCACATCACGCGGCTCGTCGCGCGGCTCGTCGTCGACTACTTTGCCTCGCGCGGGCTCGTCGCCGACTAGTTTGCCTACGCCGTGCGTCCGCCGCCTCGGCGCAACGCGCGTCTCATCGTCGACTACTTCGCATCGCGTAGGCTCGTCGTTGACTACTTCGCCTATGCCGCGCGTCGGGTGCCTCGACACGTTGCGCGGCTCGTCGTCGACTACTTCTCCTACGTTGCGCGTCCGGGTGCCGGACATGTCGCGCGGCTCGTTGTCAACTACTTCGCCTTGCGCGAGCTCATCGCCGACTACTTTGCCTACGCCGTGCGTCCGGCGGCCTCGACACGACGTGCGGCGGTCGCGTGGCTCGTCGTTGGCTACTTCCCATCACGCGAGCTCGTCGTCGACTACTTCGCCTACACCGTGCGTCCCGGTGTCTGTCACACCCCGAAATTTCTGAATTTCGGGATGTGAATAGAAAGAATAATTAAACAACAAATTTCTCATAATTTTAAAATTTTTCCAACATTTATTTTCTTTACATGAAATATAGTGTAGAAAAAAGCTTTGTTTGATTTTCTAGATTAAATAAAATGATTGTGTGAGTGTTGCATCCATGCCGATGCACCTTGGTGTTTCTTGATTGAAAAATGTTTTAAAGATGCATTTAGGCGCTGACCAAATCCTTCCGAGAATTTTCCAACCTTTTCCGGAATTTATTCTCACATTTCTCGAGCTAATTCCATTTATCGAAGGCCCTAAAATTCTTTTGATGAGACCCAAGTATTTTAATTGGATCCATTGTGTCATGAGCTATGTATTGAGATACTCCGTGTGCTCCTGAAACTCTTTGAGCATTTACAATTTGGTTATTACCAAATATACTCCCAAATAAGATGCACGTTATCCTCAATTTCTTTGCTCTCTCCGAGCCCATTAAATATTCTCTCTACTTCTATTCGATGCTAGCAGCCCATATAACTCTACAACTGCATTTTCATTTGGATTAATTGGAGTTGTGCACGGCAAGGGCTCAAGGCCGTGCTGTGTTATCCGGCCATTAGCTGCCCCTTATGTAATTGCCCAGTTTGCACCGGCAATTACCTGTGCCCTAACTCAATACCTTGCCTAGCTGCCGCCTGCCACTTGCCGCCGCCCTGTCTCGCATGCGCAGTGCTGCCGCCAGTTATCGCCGGAGCAGAGTGACGCCACCAGCCGTCTTCGATTCTCGATTCTCGTCAACACCGGCAGTCCCCGTGATCTTTTGGCCGTCACTCGTCACCCTCGTTTCACCATCCGGCTCGCCGGTTGCCATCACGCCAAGATCAGATTGTCGTTCCCATTAGAACAACTCAGGGTGTGAGGGCAGCGTGAGCGCCGCCGTGTCCTCGTCGTGCTTGACCGCCGCCCAAAGGAGCAACCGAGCACTAGAAGGAGCTCTTTGATCAGGTCGTGTTCGTCACCGTCAGGTCATCGTTTTGCCTTGGGTATCTCTCACGATCCGTAGCTTTGCCGGTCATTCAATTCAATCTATCTAGTTTCTGTTTTTCATGTCACGGATTCTCTACTTCTCCAGGCATAGTTCCTTAATCAATAGTACTCTATTCTCTGAGATGATGTCATGCTTCCATCATATTTTGATAAATACATCAGGTCTCTTTAATTTATCACCTACATGCATGTTGTCATCTGCTACCAACGCATGCACTACATCCATCTTTTCTATCTGATCCATGATCCCATATCTGCGTGCAACTTTACCTACGGCTGTGTACTCATGTTGTCGCATGCCGACTCAGCAGAAGTCATCTCCTGCCTCTCTTGCAGTGGTTGCCGCCATCGATCTCATCGGTACAAGCAACTCTGCCATCGCGTCAAGCCGCAGCTCACCACCATCCATCGTCCATATAACAATCACCACAAGAAGCGCTAGCGAGGTGATCCTGAAGCCCGTTCCAGGGTCGTCGTCCCTGCGACTGAGCTGCTGCAGCCCGTCGGCGTCGTCGTCGATCGTCCATGCATGTGAACGATCTGACGAGTTCGATCTCTGCTGCCTTTAGCCTGTTTCCGTCGTTCGACGATTGTCGTAGGTGAGCATACCAATATACTGCTCTATCAAGTTCCTGGTCTCAGCTTTGCCGCTCATCTATATCCCTTGTGTCCCTTGTAGCGGATATCTATATGTCCGTTCTTCCTAATGCATGGTACGTGCTTGTTTCTACGTGCATGAGCATGTTGTGCTTTTCTGAAGTCCAAAGCTAGATAACAGCAATAGAGAGCCACACGTTTTGGTACTGTAAATGAAGTCATGGTTCGTGCATGTTTCTTGCCGGTGATGACATCATGGTGTTGTCATGCCTACGCAGTACATAAAAGGATTTCTTTCCGAGAAAAATATTTGGAATGCTTGCTATCTTTCTAGCATATTAAAATCTGCTAATCCTTTGTCCTTTGCTATCTTTGACCCATATATTAATCTTTTGTTTATCTATGAAATCCTTGTTCGTGCGCAAAACTATCTATCTATTATTTTAATTCTTTTCTTGATTATTGCTTCATGGTCATCATTCGCACGTCATGTTCACGTCATGTTCAATAGCCATCCTTTTATTCTTTATTTATACCTATATCTTTTTCAGTTGAATTCCAATTTCAATGTTTCTTGCATCAATCATCCATAGAGTCCATCTCTATCTTTTAGTGTGCCCTTGTTCAAAACTCTTTTTTTTGATTGGTGTATTGTTCTCAGTTGTACTTCTTTGTTTGCTTTGCATGTTTGTACCCAATGATTGATGCGAGTAGATTAGTCGCCGTTCGAGAGCTATCCTGAGCAAGAAGATGAAGAATTATGAACAGCAACATTATGAGCAGCAACATCACTTTGCATATGCCTGCATTTAATATGATGGGACCCATGTTTAAGGATTGACTAGTGTTGTTCATCCTATGCCTTGATCACCCGGGTTTTCCATTATGTGGGTAGCTATGCTTAGTTGCTCTACCTGGGTTATTGTGGTTATAATGAACATTAATGACGAACATGCTTTATCTTTATGTTGTATATCTCTGTTTGGTTAATACAAGACCATATGTTTAATCGGAACATGGAGAACCACCCGGAAAACAAGTACAACCACAAGAACTAAACGGGAACCGGTCTTGGCTGAATAATTAGGAAATTTAACTTGGGGTGATCTTCCCCGATAAGGACAAGGGATCGGCGGTGCTTGCGGGGTATGGACTATCTCTAGCGGGGGGTTGGGTGAGTTATTCTTTTTATGGTGGGGTATCGACCTGCTAGGGGACTTTATACCTTGCTAACTTATCCGGACCTTGTGGGTCACAACTTGTTAGGGAACCTTTGTAAAGGCCTTGTAGCGTCCCTATGCGGCCACACCTCGATAGTGTGGTATGGTGCCCGATCGCATCGCATGGCCGGGTCCAAAGTTCTTCGGAGCTTTTATACCGCTTGTGGTGAAAGTGTACAACCTCTGCGAGTGTAAAACTAATCGATTAGCCGTGCTCACGGTCAAGAGTGGCCTAGACCCTCACATGATAATTGAAGTTGACTATGGACTAAAATTGTGACTATGGTTATGTTTGCCATATTCTTATGGTGCATCTTACCTTATGCTTAATGTGGGTTGGTATAAACTTATACCTTATTAGTAATCGAGTGCTAATAAAATTGGACCAACAAAAATGCTAACTCGCTTAGAGCCCAATCCACTATAAAGCCTTTGCATTCATTCTTTCCTCACACTTGCCGAGTATGGCAAGTGCTCACCCTTGCTATAAACAATGTTGCTCGGAAGGAGGAAGCTGCTATGAAGATGTCTTGGTGCTAGGCGTACGCAACCCCCGGTCGAATTCTTGTGGAGTTTGGTGCCTTCGTTTCCGGATTAAGTGTAAACTCGATAATCTTTCTTTTTCTTACGTGATACTATTTACGTATACACTTATTTGCCACTATATGCATGAAACTTGATCCTGGCATGCATATAGGTTCGCACTTGTTTTTGTTTGGAAAAACAGGTGTGACGATGTCTCGACACGTTGTGCGGCTCATCGTCGACTACTTCGCCTCGCGCGAGCTCGTCGTCGCCTACTTCGTAAAACCCCGGATTTTCATAGAAAACCCGAATCCTCGTACCATCTCGATAGTCCCTAGATCGGTGGCTATCGCGTACGTAACGTCTCACAAATAATAACACAAAGTCATACATTGCATCACATATAAGCAATAGTACATAATTTATTACTTGTCCATTATGGAGTACATCATTACAAGCCTCTTGGCCGAATCGAGTGAAGTTCTACGCAACGGTAGCTGGCATCTCAGAAGGGTCTCCATCTCTTATTCTTCTCGCCACAGGCATCCTTGAGCTAAGCGACGCATCCCTCAGTTGTACCATCCATCGGCATTGTTGTCGTACTCGGACTCGTACCCTGCACACCTAAAGTCTATCCCCAAGGAATGGGATAGGTTCATGTCACCAACTGTATGCAGATTTAAGTGGCCTAACTTCTAAAGGGAAAAAAGAGACAAGGAAGTAGCTCGGGTTTCCTATGCAGCAGCAGCCAAAGTTTTAAATAGCGCGCTATCCTAACGCTAAAGCGCCGCTATAGCGTCCCGGACAAACTCGCACAACGATATTGTCCCTTAGTGCGCTATCCACGCTTTCTCGGTCGCGCGCGCTATCGCGCCGCTAAATACGTTTAGCGCCGTAGCGCCGCCGATCCTATTTCAATGACCGACCAGCCAAAAACCTCGACCCATCCTAATTTAGCCCACTAAGGGCCCAAAACGAGTAACATGCCCGAGCGCCTCATGAAGGAAACTTAGCTCTGTCGCCGGTTCCTCTTCCATCCACTCGACCCGACCTCCTCGTCAACGGCGGCCGCCGTAGGACAACCGCATCCCGGGGCGACGGCGGGTGCCGGGCGACGATGGGTGCTAGGCGACGGCGGGAGGCGGTGGCACGGTGGTAGGCGGGGCTACGGCCGAAAGCTGCGTGGCGGAGGCGGCGGAGTCGATCTCTTGCAATCTCCTCGGTCCTCTCCTAACCCAACAATGGCTGGTTCGGATCTAGTGCAAAGCCCTCCCGGCGGTGCGCCAACAATAGGTAATTTGATTTCTTTCGGCCCCCGGTTCTCCGTCCGTCCCCGTTTTTTTTTCTTTATGAAATTTGTCACTGCATTGTAATTGAATAATTCTCTAGTTTTGTCACTACATTGTTACTAGCAGTGAAAACTACATGTTATCAAATACATTATTTGTTACTTCTATTTGTCATGCTGCAATTCACTTGATTAGTTGATCTTTATTGTTTAATAAACTTGTTAATTCTGTCAACTTTGTAGGCTTATCCAAGATCGCATCTACAGCCAACCAAGTAAATGATGTTGTGGTCGAGCCAACCGACCCGACTTTCGGAAGCACCGCACAATGCCCGATGTGAACAAGAAGAATTCTCTGAAGTGTAACTATTGTAACCACATCTATAATGGTGGCATTACTAGAATCAAGTATCACCTTGGCAAAGTTCCTGGTTTTGGTGTTGCAAAGTGCAGTGAAGTCCCATCTGATGTGCAAAGTTCCATGGTTCAGTTGCTGTCAAAGAAGATGGACATGAAGCAAAAGAAGAAACAGGAAAAAGAAGATGACAGAGCTGAAGTTGATCTGAGTCATTCTGAAGGAGAGGAACGAAGTGATGGAGAAGGCAATTCAGTGATTGTGTTGAAGAAGGTGAGCAGCAAAGGAGCTTCTTCAGGTGGTCCTATGGACAAGTTCGTAAACTTACACCGGAAGAAATAATTGCTGCGAAGGGGAACTTTGGTGTTGAAAATAAGGTTCGGTCAAGTTTGTCTACCGAAAAAAGAGAGGAGAAGAGGGACGGGGCATGTGCGTACATCTTCCAATTCTTTTATGAAGCGGGGATCCCACACAACACTCGTTTCTCTTATGCTTGAGGCTATAGGAGATTTTGGCGAAACTTGAGAGGCCCAACTCCATATGAGATGAGTTGGAAATTCTTACGTAAAAGGAAAAGGAAAGTGCAGGAGTCATTGAAGTCTCATCAAGAATCTTGGGAGCTACATGGTTGCTCAATTATGACAGATGCTTGGACAGACAAGAGAGGTAGAGGTGTGATGAACTTGGTAGTTCATAGTGCATATGGTGTTTATTTTCTTGAATCAGTGGATTGCTCAACTGCAAAGAAAGATGGCAGATACATCTTTGACCTGGTTGATAGATGTATTGAGGAAATAAGGGTGCAAAATGTAGTCCAAGTTGTGACTGACAATGCAAGAGCAAATGAGGCTGCTGCAAGTCTGTTGAAAGCAAAGCACCCATCTCGTTTTTGGATTGGTTGTCTTGCCCATACTATAGACCTCATGCTAGAAGATATAGGAAAGTTGCCAAAAGTTGTAGCAACAATTAGCAAAGCAAAGTGCCCGATTGTTTTGTTGTATGCCCATACTAGAGTTTTGGATCTAATAAGGAAGTACCTTTCTAGGGATTTGGTGAGGTGTGGGGTAACAAGTTTTGCTACGGCTTATCTCAACTTGAAAAGTTTGTTGGAAAACAAGAAGCAACTTCTGAGGCTATTTAGGGAAGATGAACTCAATGAATTAGGGTACCTAAAGAGTGTCAAAGGGAAGAAAGCACACAAGATTGTGACCTCTGATGGTTTCTGGAGAGGAGTTGAGGCTGCTATTAATTACTTTGAGCCACTAGCTACTGTGTTGAGGAGAATGGACAGTGATGTGCCATCAATGGGGTTTTTGTATGGCTATCTAGTAGAGGCTAAAAGAATGAGATTGCTAGGAGGTTCAACAATGACAGGAAGAAATATGAGGAACTTTTTCATTTCATTGACAAAAGGTGGGACAAGAAGATGAAGACACCTTTGCATAGGGCTGGTTACTACTTGAATCCTTTCTACTAGTATCAAAACAAGATTGAAATAGGGGTGAATGAGTCATTTAGGGATGATGTAATAACTTGCATCACAAAGCTTGTGAGAGATGCGGACACTCAAGACAAAATTATTGAAGAGCTTTAAAAGTTTCGGGATGCGAGAGGGGTCATTTGGAAAAGAAATTGCCAAAAGGCAATGAAAAACATTCATTTTGATTCAAGTATGAAAGTTGCACTCTATTTAATATTAGAATTTAAATTGCCTCATTGTCTTGTGAAGGATCGGATGGCGACTAGAGAGGGGGGAGTGAATAGGAGCCGGTAAAAATTCTTCTCAAAGAACCCGGCCTATACCCTAGACAATTCCGGTCACACACAAGCAATGGATCAAATCACACACCAACCGCCAAGACAACAAGGTTATGGATCAACCTCAAGTATTAGGAACGATTCCTTGAAGCACACGCGGAAGCACGAAAGAAGAAGGAATGAATCGAAACAAGGAACCAAGGCGGTCGGCCTCGGGCGGACTATCCGGCCAGCGGGGGCGGAGCGTCCGCAAGGGCCGCGCGGACGGTCCGGCTAGGTGCGCGGACAGTCCGCAAGGGACATGCGGACCGTCCGGCCGGGGGCCACAGACCGTCCGTTAAAGACAACAGAACCACCAGAACCGACCCGAGAAAAACGGACCGTCCGCGAAGACCGGGCGGACCGTCCGCGCGGGTTCCGGACCGTCCGCTACTGAAGCTCGGACCGTCCGCGAACCGGCTGCAACGAACACCTAAAGCAAAACCGGATCGACAAAGCAAAGGCGCGCAAGAACATGATGAACACGCGAAGAACACCGTGTGCGCGGACCGTCCGCCGGGCCCTCGCGGACCGTCCTCTAGGCACGAACGAACCGAAAACCGCTCGACCCCGAAAGTCAACACTCCCAATCCATCACCGGATCTCCCAAATGGTAGAAGCTGTTGAGACAAGAGTTTGGGGACATGTAAAGCGTCAACCAAGGATGCTATACACCAAAAATTTCGTCTCCTAACTCCCTAAATCATCGGGAATTGTGGATCCTTTGAACACCACCAAAAGCTAGAGCACCGAACGAAAATCCTTGAATCGAAGTGGTTTCCCGGCGTTTCAGGGCACAAGATCAATCACAAAGATGCACTAGACATCCATCCATGTTTCCCTCAAAGATCCGGGGAGAAACCCACTCAAATATGCGGAAACACAACAAGAACAAAGGCACCAAAAACAAGCACGAAAAAGACCACGAAATTCACAACGCCGAATCTTCTATACAAACCAGGAAAGATTCACAAGGTCTAGCATGCCGCCCTAGCATCCATCGTTCTCAACAAATCTCTCATGAAGCTCTCATGCTAGCCTAGAGAAAGTGGAGAAGAATATAGTCCAGGAAAATGAGAAAGAGGAGGGGGAGAAATGAAACCCTAAGTTGCGGAGAGGGAGAGCCATCCACACATACTCATGGCTTATATATCGGGTCCCGCCAAGGTGTGGGAAATGACTCGACTACCCCTAACTCAACTACCGGCGATACAACCCACGCGGGGACAATTATGTAATGTTTGTGGGTCTTGCCATCGGATGGCCACGCCTTCGCCGCACCCCGCGTCCTCCCGACGCAAGCCATGCGATCCCGCCGCGTGTCCTCCGCTTCGAAGCTTCCCGACACGCCCGGATCTCGTCTCCGTCGTGTTGGGTCTTCGAACTTGGTTTTGAGGCCCAAACCAAGAAACCGTCCCCCCGATGGTTTTGTGGGCAAACCACCAAACCCCGCGTGCCGGCTCGGCCTCCCGCCACCGTGCACCGGCTCGATCGTCCATGACTTCGTCTTGCTCGTCTCGCAACCATGTGGCCCACACCTAGTCCCGCCGTCCACCGGGTCCCTCGAACCGAGCCTACTTGTCTCTCCATCTCCCGGAGGCCCCTCAAGGCCGAAGACCTTTCGTGCCCGTTCTTCACTCGCAACAACACGAACTAGGCCGCAGCCTACACCTACGCACCGAGCCAAGAGTCATTCCAATACCCGTTGTCAATCACTCATCATTGAGGAGCGGTCATCCATCGACCACCGGGATGCTCCCGGTCCTCAATCTCCCCCTTGATGAGTGCATTGACAACACACAACATGGAACGAAATTCAGAGAAAGAAGGAAAGAAAGACGAAAGAAAAACAAAGAAGCGCAACTCATGACGAGAACCAAAGAAAGGCAAAGAAAGGTCACAAGCCGAGTAAAGCATCAACTCCACACCGAAAACAAGCAAGAAAGCTCCCCCGAACAAATGCAAGCTCCCCCGAACATGTGGATGCAAACTTCCAAATTTTAGCTCACCTCTTCGAATTTGCATGAATCTCACATCTTCTCCCCCTTGTTGACAATGTATGAATCAAGGTGAAAATGCAGGAATGTAAAACAAAGCATATAAACATCTACATGAGCTTCTCAAATAGGCCAAATCTAGTGTCAAAGGCTAGAAATGAGACAAAGAGCACATATATGGATCATAACATAGTCAAAGCATTGCCACAAGTAATATATGAAAATATAGGCATGTGACAAAGCAAATTTTCAGATTTGAGCAGTTTTATCAAAAGATGGCTCACTTCAAATGTAAAAGCCTATCCATGTCATATTCGAGCCAAAAACATGCATATCATCCAGAGATCATACAAGGATATTCAATTCTTGACAAAAGATCATTGCAAACATCCATAAAACAAATCATGTCATGTTAAAGCTCATGAGCCATGTGTCCACTTCGGGGAGACTTCTCCACCGGTGAACATCATGCAACATGTTTTGCACCCGTGTGTAAAAGATAAGACATTTTAAGCATAAACATGATGGATGGAGCATTTTTCAAGCATACACACTTCTTTTCAAGATTGATTCATTTCATGGTACATGAAGTGCCTTTGCGGCAAAAAGAAGCTTATGCTCCCCCATGAATGCAACACAAAGCTAAACATTCACAATGATATTCGGCCTTTGGCCCAAAAGCAAGAAAAAAACATCCAAGCACAATCTAAGCATAGAAAGCACATTTAGACCAAAACGTGACATGGATACACTACTACACATGAGTGGAGCACATTTCATTGAATTTAGTCAAGATTAGCATTTGATTCAAAAAGGGCTATCTCACAACACATATATCTCAAATATTCCAAGAGCATAGCCTCACATAGCCATTTCTCCACACACATGACCAATATCTCACAAGTAGCCAAAGAAACTCAAATAAGGCATATAAAAGAAGCTCATCATCCTAAAATGCAATATGATACAAATGCAACATGATATATAACAAGATGGCTATCCTACCATGGTTTGTACATCGAGCAAAACATGTATATACATCAAAGGAAAAACATGGTATGATACATACGGTACAAAAAAAGGAAATCCCCAAGAATCAACTAGAAAGGGAAACAAACCCCAAGTTCCCCCGCAAGCGCACAAATGTAGCTTGGTCGAGAGGCTTTGTGAAAATGTCTGCAAGCTGATCTTGGGTAGGGACATGGCTCAACACAATAATCCCTTTCTCCACATTGTCTCTCAAGAAATGGTACCTCACTTCCATGTGTTTGGTTCTTGAGTGAAGCACTGGGTTCTTTGCAACGCTTATGGCACCGGTGCTATCACAAAGAAGTGGGATCCGGGTGCACTCCTCACCAAAGTCTCTCAAAGTGTATGAGATCCACAACGGTGGGAACAACAACTCGCACCGCAACATACTCGCTTCGGTGGTAGAGCGAGCTACACTAGACCGCTTGCGGGAAGACCACGAAACCAACGAGGACCCAAGAAACCGACAAGAACCGGAAGTAGACTTGCTCTCGACTCGGCAACCAGCAAAATCCGCATCGGAAAAATCATGAAGTGAAAGAGTCGAGGAGGAAGCATACCAAAGGCCAAGACCGGGGGCGGATCGTAGGTACCGAAGATCCTCTTGACGGCCGTCGATGTGATGTCCTCGGCAAAGCCGAAAACGAGCACACGGACACACACCGAACCGTATGTCCGGCCTCGTCGCCGTCAAGTAGAGGAGGGAGCCGATCATGCTCCCGTACTCCCGCCGGTCCACTAGTTCTCCGTCCTCGTCCGCATCCAAAGTAGCCGTACTCCCCCCCGGGTGTCGACATAGGCTTCACATCTTGCACCCGGAACTTCCTCAACATGTCTTTTGTGTACTTGGTCTAATGTACAAATGTCCCGTCCTTCACTTGCTTGATCTGCAACCCGAGAAAGTACCGCAACTCGCCCATCATGCTCATCTCGAATTCCCTGCTCATCTCATCTGCAAACTTGGCAACAAGGTTATGTGACGAGACACCAAAGACAATATCATCCACGTATATCTGCACAATCAACAAGTCATTGCCATGCTTGAGGAGAAACAAGGTCCTATCCACGGTACCCATCACAAACCCTCTCGCTCACCGTAAAACCTCTCAATCTCCCATAGCAAGCCCGTGGCGCCCTGTTTCAACCCATACGCAGCCCTTTTCAACCCGTACACCCCGTGTGGATACTTCTCACTCTCGAACCCCGTGGTCGCTTTACATACACCTCCTCCTCTATGACCCCATTCCGAAAAGCACTCTTCACATCCATTTGAAACAACTTGAACCCTTTAGCCACGGCAAAGGCTAGAAGGATTCGAATTGCCTCAAGACGGGCCACAGGAGCAAAGGTCTCCTCATAGTCGATCCCCTCCTTCTGACTATATCCCTGAGCAACAAGTCTGGACTTGTTCCTCACAACCATCCCATTCTCTCCCTCTTTGTTCTTCCAAACCCATTTGGTTCCTATAGGATGGCAATTTGGAGGTGGTTCAACTAACTCCCACACCTGGTTCCTCTCAAAGTTTTCCAACTCCTCATGCATAGAATTGACCCAGTTTGCATCAGATAAAGCGTGTCCAATGTCCTTAGGCCCAAATGTGGCAACAAATGCGGCATGAGCGAAATGAGAGGAATTCCGGACCTTGACCATATAGTGCGTTTGTCGATGTCCCCAATGATCTTCGATAGGGGATGCACTTCTTGAATCCGCCGGGGAGCCTCATGCCTCGAGACTACCTCCCCCTCAACTCTAGCTTCTCTCGCTTGGTCCTCTTGTCGCACCGTCGTTGTCCATGAAGTAGACGGTCCACCCTCCGTAGTGGTCGTGGTCGTAGGGGAAGTAGTGGGTACACACTCAGCTTCAGGCGCATGGTTTTCTCCATCATCATCTCCAGCTTCATCCTTCTCCTCATCAAAGAGGTCCTCAGCCATCTCTTCATCACCCCGCACATTCAAAGCCAAGAGAGGTACATGGCATTGTCTCGTCGAAGGTTACCTCGCAAGTCTTCATGATTTTGTTAGTCTCAAGGTTAAGCACCCTATAGGCTCTAGAATGATTAGCATATCCAAAGAAAATCCCATCACTAGACCTAGCCTCAAACTTGTCAAGTTTTCCCTTCTTAAGAATAAAGCATTTGCAACCAAGAACTCGGAAATGACTCACCTTGGGTGCCCGAACATGCATAAGCTCATAACGAGTCTTCTTCTTGAAAGCTCGCAATAAAATCCTCGTTAGAAACATGACAAGCCGTATTGACCGCCTCAACCCAATACCTCCTAGGAGTCCTGTGCTCATCGAGCATCGTCCTAGCCATCTCGCAAAGAGTCCAATTTTTCCTTTCCACAACTCCATTTTGAGGGGGCACATAAGGGGTTGAATACTGATGTTCAAGACCTAGATCACGACAAAAGGCATCAAAACGAGAGTTCTTGAACTGCGAGCCATTATCACTACGGATAGCTCGTATAGCATTCCCATGCCTCTCGTTTTTCAACCTCACGATCAGATCTCGAATAAAACCAAATGTCTCACTCTTGTCCTCCAAGAAAAACACCCAGGCATAGAGAGAGTAATCGTCCACCACAACAAGGACATACCACTTCCCACCCACCGAGCGAACTCGAGCTGGCCCAACAAGGTCCATATGCAACAGCTCTGTCGGACGCTCAGTCATGACATCGGTCAGGGGTGGATGGGGAGTGGCTACCATCTTGCCATGCCTACACGGAGCACAAACCAAATCCTTCTCGAGCTTCAACCTCGGCAATCCTCGACAAGGTCAAGACCACTCAAGCGGGAAACCAAATCAAAGCTCAAGTGACCCAACCGCCTATGCCATTTCCACAAATCAGAAGAAGGACCGGCCATCAAACAGCGAGCAGGACCCAAAGAACGAGAGAAATCAGCCCTGAAAATCTGACCCTCGGGGATGATCATACAAACAAGATCACCTCGAGAATCCAGCAAACGAGACTCGCCAGACTTGAAACGCACCTCAAAGCCCTCATCAAGCAACTGAGAAACCGAAAGCAAATTGAAACCCAAAGACTTAACAAGAGCAACCCTCTTCAACGTTACCTTGTCACTCACATGCACAACACCCTCACAAATCACCCTTCTTCGTCCATTGTCCCCAAATGTGATGTACATCTTTTCCTTCAACGGGGTGAGGCCGGAGAACCACTTCTTATCTCCGGTCATGTGTCGGGAACATCCGGAGTCGATCAACCAAATGTTCTCCAAGCCTCCCGCCCGTAGTCGAAACACGAATGAGAATGAGCTAGTGACTCGACACCGGGGTTAGCACAAAGAAAGTTAAACCGGTGTCGAGCCATCTCGCTCAAAAGAGGGGTTAGGGGTTAGCAAACATCATTCCCTCGCCACCAAACTTCCCATGTCCCATTGAAGGAGTACGAGCACCACGAGGGGGAAAACGTGGTCCGTAGTTCCTCCGGAACCCAAAGCCGCGATCATCTCCCCTAAAATCGTATTGAGGACGAGTAGGGGGACGTCCAACAAAACCACCACTAGCCCGACCAAACCTCTCACCAAAGACGCACACCATCATCTCTCCTAACAAACCTCTCACCACCACCTCTCCGTGGGAACCTACCACCTTGAGGTCCAACTCTACCAACACTCTTCACACTTCCCACACCCCATGGAAGTGGCACTCTAGGCTCGGGAATACCATGAGATCGGTGATACTGTCCGGTTTGCTTGCTCTCTAGCAAGCCTCTCATCCCTCTTCCTCTTATAGAAAAACTCGCTAGGTGTCTCTCCTTGCCACAATACCCACACCCGAAGGGGATGGGTTTTGGTTTTGGCTCTAGCTTTTCTCTAGGATTCTCACCCTTCTCACTCACAAACTTCACCGGTTTACGGGAAGACATTTGTCTTAGGTGGGAATTTGGGTGGATCTTGGGTTGTGTCAAGCTTGTTGCAAAGGTAGTTGGGCTTTGGTGTGAAAGAGTTCTTGGGTGCTTTTGGAAGTGGGACTTGGATGTCTTCGATCACCTCAAACTCCGGGTTAGACTCAACACACTTCTCATACACACTCTCCCCACTGTTCTCTCCCAACTTCTCAAAACCCAAACCATGACCATCGGCTCTCTTGAACTCCTCAATCATGATTTTCAATTGAGGTTCCTACCCAGACAACCAACCCAACACCTTCCTCAAGTAATCATTCTCCTCATAAATGACATCCAAACGAGAAAAAGTTCAAGATTGCGCAAAGTAACTTCATCACAGCTAGTGCATGCATTGACAACAGGAGATTTCAAAGAAGCTTCCAAAGTGCTAATAGTAGAACGAGCATCAACAAGCTTAGCATGCATAGTAGGACATGATTTACAAGCACCAAGCAAAGTGGGTCTAGCCTTAAGCTCATCATAATCAGTCCTAAGAGCATCTAGTTTAGCCAAAGTGGAAGCATTCTTCTCATTAAGCAACTTGATCTCATTCAACCATGCATCACACTCAAGACACTCAACGTCATCATGAGTAGTAGGAGCAAGTTTCAAAGAGTCATTCTCAAGTTTCAATTCAAGCAATTTGGACTCTAGCTATCCTACTTTCTCACTAGCATTCTCAAGTTGAGCCCTAAGATCTTTCCTCATCTTCTTAGCATCTCTCAACACACTATCACGGTTGTCAATCAAGCCATTCAACCTAGTGATCTCAGCAAGCAAAGAGTCGGGGTCACGATTTACCTCATCCTCCGAGTCGGAGTCGCTCGTCTTCCTTCTCGCTCTTCTTGCTTTCGCTCGAGCTATGGGCCATCCCACAAAAGCCTTCAAGCGCCACACGGCTCAACCCACCGAGGTTCCGGCTTGCACTCTTCTTGCCCTTGCGCCTCCCGGCGTCTTCATCTTCACCGCTTGAGCTTGACCGCGCGTCGCTCACTACTAGAAATCAACCCTTTGCCAACACCTATATATGGTTGCAATATGGATGTTTTGGTTGCATCTGGAATCAGTTGCATCGAAGTGAGGTGGTCGACAAATGGTTGCAAATGGAACGGTGCAATAGCCTGAGGAAACTGTAAGATGATGTGTTGCAATAGAGTTTGTTAATGCAATGACCAAAAAATCCTATTGCAACCAATAGTTGGTTGCTACAAAAAATATTGCAACGCAAAAGAAGCCTAATGCAACCTATACTAGGTTGTAATAACAAATATGGCAACGAACAAAAAAGGAAATGCAACCAATTTTTGGTTGCAAGAGTAAATATTGCAACGACTTTATTGGTTGCCTCTGGTTATATTGCGACCAAACGCTAGGATGCAATAGTTCATGATTGCCACGACCAAATGTGTTGCAATAGAGGAGTATTGACACTCGAAAACTACGTAGGCATATGGTCTTATTACCACGAATTATGATCCATTGCATTACAATACTTTTGCAACAAATCAGATATGGTGGCAATAGATGGTATGTTAATGCAACGAACTAGTCTTCGAGGTAATATACATATGTTGCAACGAATTTGTGTTGGTGGTAATAGAGGTCAGATGCAACAAACAATGGTTTGCGGCAATAGATGATATGATAATGCAACGCATAAAGTTCGTTGCAATAATGCATATTGCAACCAAAATCAATTGTTGCCTATTATTCTATCCCAACGCGATGAATTTCAATAGTAGTTTACAAATCAATTGCTCAGCATGCATATCACATTTAATAGCTGATAAATTCTTTATTTAAGATTGTCTCAAACCAAAGTAACATGTAATGACCAGAATTATTCTTGAAAGAAGAAACCACAACTAACAAAATAAAGACACCACATTTAACTAAGTTGACTACATTGTTTAGTATATAATTAATGGATCTAAAATTGTTGCTCCAAGTCCATCAGCTCCACGTCCATCATTCTTGTTGGCCGCCCATCAACAGTAAGCCATGGAAGCTTTCTCTAACTGTTTTGGCTGTTTGAGTTTCTCTGCGAATCATGAAAACATATATGATTAAATTAATGGAGTAATTAGCAATCAAAAAACAAGAGCAATTGATGTAGACAAATTAGATTCCATTTGGGGTTTCAAAAAAAAAGCGTCTCGTTCACCGAAGGGAAAAATAGCTTAACAATTCAATCTCGCATATAAATTATATGAGAATCCAATGGGACACTCAAATGTGAAATATTATCATGATCATATCATATCAGCTACACCATCACAAATATTATCCCGATCACAAATAAAAAAGCATCTAGAAAATTATATGCATTACTCGGATTTACCCGATCATATCATGTTGACACTTCATGTGGATGTATCGGATAAGTTCTCGCTTTAGACATCCTAGACTAAAGGGTGAGACTAAACATCCTAGACCGATTAGGATTTCCTTTTTTGACACAAGGACAATTCCTAGTCCACGAGACAACGAGTTCGGTGTAAAGACTTCATCCCTAGTCCGGAGACCATGGAGAAAGCGCACAAAGACCAATAGCTTACCATATATAACCCTCTCGTGGTCACACTCGGTGTAGCCGACATGAATAAACCAAATTCGTATTGTCGTCGTATCGGCCTCTTTTCAACTCGCTAAAAAGAATGCAATTAAACATAAAAAACATCGTAATCGCTAGCAAAACAAGTAGCTAGATCATTCTCGAAGTAGCATATTTATAGCACAAAAAAAACTCATGCCAACTAATGTTTAGGTTAAACATCCTATTTCTGGAACTAAATTACTAAGACTCACCAACACTATATTCAGGATTATGTATGATTCTTGGCCCAAGTGCTAAAAGAAATGTTAGAAAAATAAGATAACATACCGAGCCTGCTTCTTCAGCTTGTAATGTGTCTTATGTGAGCTCTTGGCAAAGGATATGTGCTTCCTTTGCAGGAACCTTGCAAAGAAAAGCGATTACACGGTTAGCGAAGCCGAAAGGTGGCAAATGTCGGCGATGAAGTGATAAAGCAAGAGGGGAGGTGTTGTCATACTTGACTTCAGCAGCGAGGGTGAGCTTTGTGCGATTTGCGCTAGCTAGCAACTTCTTCTTTGCCTCGGTCTCCGCAGCAAACGATATATCAGCTTCAAGCCAATCAAATATATCATTACTACTATAGTATCCGCACCATTGCGCCATTCTACAACCGTAATCATATAGTATCTCCCTAACATTGTAGGCAACAAACAATCATACAATCAAACACCCCCATCGCTTATTACATTAGATGTAGCCGCATCATACGATCAATTCTTAACACCCGGTTTCACGACAAAGAATCATACGATCAAAACACCCCTACCGCTAACAACATCGATGAATGGCTGAATCATACGGTCGCTCCCTAGCACCCGGTTTCATGACAACAAAGATTCATACGATCAAACACTCCAACTGCTAACAACAATAGATGAACAATCAAAAAAAACTCCCCGCATTACTAGCCCACAATCAAATCCAAGTACACACCGAAGATCGACTAGAACAGGGATAGCGTGAGAGATTGCAATCAAGAAGGCACGGCACACTAGTCAAGTAAACTAGTCGTGAATCCATTAAGATAACTAGGAGCAGCAAGACAACCGGAGAAGGAAGAAAAAAAGATTTGATGCTAGATTGAACGAGAAGACGAGTGAACTGTGGGGAAGACGGCGAGGGCGTTGCCCACCGCCGCAGTCGTTGTAGTCCCGCACTAAGTCACCGCGTTCCCGGGTCGACCGGGTCGAGGAACGAGGACGAGGAACGTGGTACGCTGATTTTCCAAAGCATGGAACGAGAGTAGTATACGGCTTAAGACGTTCCATGTTAATTTGGGACGAGTTCCCGAACGACCACAAGGAACGCCATTGCGGTCAATTCATCGAGCACCTAGAGAGCACCCGAACATCGGTCACTTCACCGCCGCGCGTGTAGGTCGGCACCCCGAGGAACACATGAGTACGTGACCGAGATGGATAACGGCGGCTTGAAGGCGGGGCAAGGGCGGACACGCAGCACGAGACGGGGAAAAGGAGGGATTCTTGGGGTGCTCACCGGCGGGCTTGGAGCGAGGGATGGCCGCGTGGTGCGGTGTCTCGGTCCGGGTCTCCGATTTGACGGTAGGCCGAAGGAGGAACTTGCCGGCGTCGAGGGGGGGCGAGGGGGAGGGGGGGTAAGTTGCGGGACGTCCGCCGCCTTGTGGACACCGCCGGGACGACGCGACGCCGATGAGGACGGGCGTCGGCCGCCGCGAGTGCGAACACGGACGGCCGGAGCTCGCCCATCTCCTCTCGATCCCCTCAATGACCCGGATCATGGTTGGATCGCATACGGCCTCGACCCGTAGATCGTCCCGCATCGTCCCCGTTCCTCGATTCGAACGAAGTTCTCGAGACGTGGAACGTGGGGTCGTTCCGCGTTCCGGTGACTAGGGTCCCGCATGAGCGAGTGGAACCGGCCCGGGGCACCCGAGTCCCGCTCCGCGTGCGCCGCCGGCGGCCTCTTCTTGCCCTTGCTCCTCCGCACGAGCCGCGCCTCCCCGCCGCCGTCCATCGCGCCGCCGTCCATCGCGCCGCCGGCGGATCGGGCGCGGCGAGAAACCCGGCGCCCTCGCTCGCGGCGGGGTCACGAGAGGCGGGAGGGCGAGCACGGCGGCGGCGGCGCGGGGTGCACGGGGGGGAGAAGGAATAGGCCGGATCCGGACGGGGACGGGGAAGAAGAGGAGGGGAGACCGGGGCCGCGTGGTGGTGGTGTCGCAAGGCGTCTCCTTTCCTTCCCCCGCCCCCAACTCGGCTTCAACTCCTCGGAAGAATCGCCGGGGGCGGGGCGGGAGAGGGGAGGTCGGCGGAGGAGGAGGAGAAAGGGGGAGGGGCGGCGACGGATGAGGAGCGGTTGCGGAGGTGGGGCGGGACGTAGGAGGCGCGGGAGGGGCCGTTGGAGGCCGCGGCGGGGGCGGGGGCGGGGAGGAGGTGGGGCGGGCTCGGCGTCGGTGACGTCGGTCCGGGGGGAGGTGCGGGGGAGGCGGCCATGGCGGCGGCGGGGAGGGAGGAGGGGCGGATCTGCGCGGCGGCGAAGGGGTGGGAGGAGGAGATGGGAGGAAGGGGGGATTCAATGTGAATTTGTTTTTGTTTTTCTTTTTCTGCTATGCGTGTGTGTGTGGGAGAGGGGATGAGGTGGGTGGACGGGAGCCAAGCCACCAACCCGCCGGGTTAGCTTGCTTTACGGACTGCCGTAACCGGCGCTAAGCCCGCATAAACAAAGCGGTCACGCGGGTTTACCCGTGCTAACCCAGCGGTGCCGCGAGCTCGCGAGCTAGCTCGCCACTGCCGCTCACGCCTGTGTGCTCTATCGCCTGCGATGTTGGGGCCAACACTTAGCGGAGACGCAACAATGTTTTAGTTGCCCGCACAACGAGTACCGAAGCGTATACATCGTGAATAACTCTATATACGTTGCTTCGTAGCAGTAACAAGAGTAGAAATATTTTAGGCCGGCTTGTTCATGTTCCAAATGCAAACCAAGCACTATGGCGTGTGGCCTTAAACACTAAGTACGTATTTTGATCAAACGTTACATGAAGCTTTCATTTGAATTCAGTCAAAAAATATCAGATAAGCCATCACTTTAGAGGAATGTTTGTGTATTGAATGTTTCAATTATTACCAATTTCAGAACTCATGATGCTGCATGGAAGTGGTACTAAAACATGTATTTTGGTCCAAGTTCAAAGGTATTTATCTCACAAGTCACAAACCATCCACTCCCTGGCGATAAACCTTTTGTACGGTTCGAAGACTTGCCACAACACCCAACAAACGAGTCGGAGAAGCGACTCGATGGGTGGGGGGAAGAGGAGTGAGGAGGAGGAGCGGATGGATCTGAGCCTGCTGCTGGGAAGGGGGAAGGGGAAGAGGGTGGAGGTAGGAGAGGCGCGGCGAAGGAGAGGGATGAGGCGGCGGCGCCGCCGCCGAGCCTAGCGGGGACGGGCGTTGTGATGGTCGATGCGGGAGGAAGGAGGGGCTGGGGTCCCGCGCGCTGCGGTGGTGGAGGTGGTAGTGTAGGTGGCGGGGAGAGAGGGGCAACAGGGGAGGAGGGACTGCGGGAGGAGGGAGACGGGGGTTAGGGTTAGGGTTGGATGCAGCGCTATATACAAGCAAACACGATGAGAACCATTGGATCGACGATCGATGGCCGCAAATCGTTGGGTTATTTGGGCCAACATGGGCTTCTCTGTTTATTGTTTTTGTTTTTGTTTTTTCCTTTATTGCACCATTGTGCAAGAACACTAAAAAATAATTATGTTATATGTACAAATATATTTTTATATATAATAGTATGAATACAAATTTTCATCTAGGAGTTTTAAGAATTTTCGAGTGGAATTACTATTTTCTATCATTTAAATCAATTTTTACGTGTTTACCGAAAGTAATTCAAAATTGACCTATATGTGCATCTAATAAGTTTAAAAATTCAAAAACAAATTATATTTAGGAGTTTATGGTCCATTCTAGGCCACATCTAGGAGATTGACGAAAAATTCAATTGGCTTGTAGGGAAAAATCATAAAATAATGATAATAATAAATAAAACTTATCAAAAAATTATGTAAATTGGCACAAGATCATTTTATCGATGTACAAGCTTGACAAAAAAAGTTTCATATGATTTTGTGAAAATTGGACTATACAAGTGTTCATAAACTAGATAGATCATCACATTGTTTCATACAACTCAACTTAAACTTCAAAGTTCATACACACTCAAATACTTTCTTACCAATGGGCACCTCAAATTTGGATGCAACCTTGTGTTGACCATAACATTAGAGAATATTAAGTTATATTAGCAATTATTATGAAAAGACATGTTTTTTATATTCTCTTTTTAGTTGGAAAAGATATGTTGTATGAAAAGCAATCAAGAAATAGTAACTATGATACAAACAAATGGCACTGAGGAAAACATCTCGATTTTAGAAAAAATTAGAAAAAAGAATCAACTGATTTGGAGTTCGTATGAGGAAGAAAAACAGTTTACAAGTTTTATCCAAAGATTAAAAACAGAAATTGCACTTGCTATGAACTGAGATGAACAAGTGTGTTTTCTCTTTTTAATCTTTGACTAAAACTTGTAACTAGTTTTTCTGTCTCAGACTAACTCCAAATTGGATGATTCTTTTTTCTGAAACTTTCTAAAATCATTCTCTACCAAGATCTACAACTTTAACAAATGAAAAATGATTTCTACATCAGTTTATTATTGGTAATTCAAACTTACATCTCGAATTTACACTATCACAATTCAAATAATATCATAAAATGCTCTAATGGTTCTACGAATTGATGTGATAACATATTAGCATATAATCATGTTGTAAAAAAATCAGATGATTTTAATAAGGTGAGATTATAGATGTTCAGGAAGAGGAACATCTCTCACATAGTTTCTTATAACTATACTCAAACCTTTGAAGTTTGAACACAACATAACATTGTTGAAGTCCTATGCAACTCAAATTTGGTAAAAACCTTATTTTTTGTATTAGTATGATAAAATATGAAGTTACACCGACACTTGTCTTAGTGCAAATATCTTTATTTATTCTCTTTTGGTAGAAGAAAAGAAGCTACATAAAAAAGATAAACGAAATAGCAATTAATATGCAGACGAATGATATTACACGAAAGATCATGATTTTACAAAAAATCAGAAAAAACAATCAATGAATTTGGAGTTACTATGACCGAGAAAAACCAATTTGAAATTTTAATTGTAGATTAAAAAGAAAAATGACGGGGAAAACGAGAACAGCGTGCGCCACGTGGTTGCGGCAAAGCAACTTGACCATTCTAGTTCTACCACGTGGTCCCGAAGCTTAATCGATATGTATATAAACTAAACTATCTTTAGTTTACCACAACTCATGAAGTGTCCCAGTGGTAGCAGATGTGCTCTTGATGCGTGAGGTAGTGGGTTCGAATCCCGTCCTTGCATGCTATTTTTTCAACTTTCCTGGAGGCGATGAAGGAAAGGATATGTAAATAAACTTCTATAATGACACATAACTTCAGATGTAGCTCAGTGGTAAAGCAATCCAACTCCGTTCCTCCAGGTAGCCGGTTCGAGTCCCCCGTGCACCTCAATTTTTTGCGTGACGGATTGTTTTCAATTTGCAATGGGCCATCGTGCGGCCGCCGGGCCGGCGGACCGAGCCCGTGTGGCCGTGCATGGGCCGGCTCACGGCGATTGTTCGGCGGACCGGGCTCGCGTGGCGGCCGTGGGCCGACCCGCATTTTTGTATTTCGAAGCGAAGAGATATGTGGAACTTTTTCACAAAACAATCACAAACCAACATGTGCTCTAGTGGTAAAGGGTTGCACGGTTGATGCGTGAGATCCTTGGTTCGAATCCCTTTGGGTGTGGAGTTTTTTCTTAATTTTCCGACTTGTTCATGTGGTACACGGTTCAAATTCGTGTCTCCACAAATTTGTTTCATTTATTTATTTTTCTATTTTTTTCCATACATCATTCTTTTTTTCGCGACCATGCTTCGTTGTCGGCCGGCCGAGGTCCGACCTACACGGGCGCATACGCGAGCATGAGTCGGCCTTTTTTTTTCTTCTCGTGTCTTTTTTTCCCTCTCCTCATGCGCCGGTGGGCTGGGTTAGAGGCATGATTTTTTTCCTAATTTTGTTAGCAAGCCGGCCACAACAATACAACCCAATTGGGCTTGCTTATTTTTCTTTCTTCAAAAGGGCAGGTGGGTTTAATTACATCATCATAAAATCTTTTAGCGCAACAAAAAAAATCTAATGAATTCACCAAATTTATCGTGGCAATAAAACCTAATTGATGCGACGATTTGTTTTCTGGATGCAACAGTCACATGACCTATCGCAACCAAGTTTAAGTTTTTGGCAACGTAAATTCATCGTGGTTGAAAGCCGGCATTATCACAACCAACTATATATTCGTGGCAACAAACACACATCAAATGCAACGAATGATTTTTTCGATGCAACGACCACATCGCTATCGCAACAAATTTTACACTCTAGACAACGTAATTTCATCGTGGCCATAGGCATGTATTATCGCAACCAAATTAAAATTCGTGGCAACAAACACATATCTATCGCAACATTAAATTGATACTATTGCAATGCACAAGTAGTTGTGGCAAAAGGTACCATTTAAGGCAACCACCAGTTTCACTGTGGCATTAGCACCAACTTGTTGCAACGACTGTTTCAACAAACGCAACTCACATGTTTTGGTTGCCATAACATCCAGATATCGCAACCAATAAAAAAGTTGGTTGCTATAAAACAACCTATTGCAACCAAATATGTGGTGTTGCAAAAACATTTGGTGCTCTAAGGGTCAATTCCTAGTAGTGGCTTGAGCTTGAGTCGATGTCGCTTGCACCGGCCACCATAGCTCTTGCCTTGTCCATCTTGTAGCCGCCCTTTCTCGGTCGCCGCTTGTCCTTGTCCTTGCTCTTGGACTTGCTGAAGTGCTTGCCCTTGAAGGAGTACTTGTCTTCACGCCTTGGGTGCGCCTTGTACTCACTCATCTTGTACTTGTTCTCCTCCGCTTCCGGCATTCGGTGATGAAATGTCCACGCTTGCCACACTTGTAGCATGTCCCCGAGCTCGCCTTGCATTACTCCGGCTCTCATGTTGTTGATCAAACCTCCTTGAGAGCAAGGCCAGCTCCTCCTCGCCCAAAGACATCAAACACCTCATCCGGAATAGACATAAGAGAAGACAAGGAAAACTCGTCGACATGAAGGGTTAGATTTGCCCTTTGATCCGCCCACAAGAGCAAGACTATGGTTAGTCGAGCCCTCATGCTTGGATTGCAACTTCCCGTCAACCTCGGCCGACTTGAGCTTAAAAAAGAGGTCATCCAACTCAATCGTCAAATATTGCCCGAGACTCCTTGATGGCCTCAACCTTAGCACCCCAAACATTTGGGTCCAAGACATGCAAGAGCTTCAAAGCTTGATCATGCTCAGTGTAAGGGAAATCCTCAACATTAGCTTTCATGTTGTTCACGATGGCGGTGAACCTCTGAAACATCGCATCAATGTCCTCACCGAGAAGTTGAGTGAAGTTCTCATATTGCATCCGGTAAGAGACAAAGAGGCGAGCCTTCACATGGTTATCACCACCGTGAGCAACCAACAACTTCTCCCAAATTTGCCAAGCAAGATTCAAATGGCGAACACGCCGAAACTCAGGATCACACAAGCTCCGGACCAAGTGATCAACGGCTTTTGCATTTGCCTCATACTTGGCCTTAGCACCGGCATTGGTCACCATAAGAGTATGGATGTTGACCGGAATAGCATAGGTCTTGTCAAGCACAATGAAATCCAACAATTTGCCACGAAGAAAGATCATCATACGAGCCGCCCACTTGTGGCAACCCTTCCCATCGAAGTGCGGCGGACCGCCCCGCTCAACGTACGCCATCTTAGGATTCAAGACTTGTCGAAGTCTCAAAGAATTCGGCACCAAGATCTGATACCAATTGAAGGATCGGATGGCGACTAGAGAGGCGGGGGGAGTGAATAGGAGCCGGTAAAAATTCTTCTCAAAGAACCCGACCTATTCCCTAGACAATTCCCGGCCACACACAACCGATGGATCGAATCACACACCAACCGCCAAGACACCAAGGTTATGGATCAACCTCAAGTCTTGGGAACGATTCCTTGAAACACACATGGAAGCACGAAAGAAGAAGGAAGGAATCGAAACAAGGAACCAAGTCGTCACCTCGGGCGGACTGTTCGGCCGAGCAGGGGCGGACCGTCCGCAAAGGCCGCGCGGACGGTCCGGCCAGTGCCGCGGACGGTCCGCAAGGGGACACTCGGACCGTCCGGCCGGGGGGCCACGGACCATCCGTTAAAGACAACAGAACCACCAGAACCGACCCGAAAAAAACGGACTGTCCGCGAAGACGGGGCGGACCGTCCGCGCGGGTCCCGGACCGTCCGCTACTGAAGCTTGGACCGTCCGCGAACCGGCTGCAACGAAAACCTAAAACAAAACTAGATCGAAAGCAAAGCCGAGCAAGAACACGAAGAACACGCAAAGAACACTGTGCTCACGGACCGTCCGCCAGGCCCTCGCGGACCTTCCGCCAGGCACGAACGAACCGAAAACCGCTCGACCCCGAAAGTCAACACTCCCAATCCATCACCGGATCTCCCAAACGGTAGAAGCTATTGAGACAAGAGTTTGGGGACATGAAAAGCATCAACCAAGGATGCTATACCCCAAAAATTTCGTCTTCTAACTCCCTAAATCATCGGTAATCGCGGATCCTTTGAACACCACCAAAAGCTAAAGCACCGAACGAAAATCCTTGAATCGAAGTGGTTTCCGGCGTTTGAGGTCACAAGATCAATCACAAAGATGCACTAGAAATCCATCCATGTTTCCCTAGAAGAAATCCGGGGATAAACCCACTCAAATCCGCGGAAACACACCAAGAACAAAGGCACCAAAAACAAGCACGAAAAAGACCACGAAATTCACAACGCCAAATCTTCTATACAAACCAGGAAAGATTCACAAGGTCTAGCATGCCACCCTAGCATCCATCCCTCTCAACAAATCTCTCATGAAGCTCTCATGCTAGCCTAGAGAAAATGGAGAAGAAAATAGTCCAGAAAATGAGAAAGAGGAGGGGAGAAATGAAACCCTAAGTTGCGGAGAGAGGGAGAGCCATCCACACATACTCATGGCTTGTATATCGGGTCCCGCCGATGTGGGAAATGACTCGACTACCCCTAACTCAACTAATGGCGATACAACCTACACGGGGGCAATTATGTAATGTTTGTGGGTCTTGCCATCGGACGGCCACGCCTTCGCCGCACCCCCGCGTCCTCCCGACGCAAGCCATGCGATCCCGCCGCATGTCCTCCGCTTCGAAGCTTCCCGACACGCCCGGATCCCGTCTCTCGTCGTGTTGGGTCTTCGGACTTAGTTTTGAGGCCCAAACCAAGAAACCGTCCTTCGATGGTTTTGTGGGCAAACCACCAAACCCCCGCGTGCCCGGCCCGGCCTCTCGCCACCGTGCACCGGCTCGATCGTCCATGACTTCGTCTTGCTTGTCTCGCCACCACGTGGCCCGCACCTAGTCCCCGCCGACACCGGGTCCCTCGAACCAAGCCTACTTGTCTCTCCATCTCCCGGAGGCCCCTCAAGGCCGAAGACCTTTCCCGCCCGTTCTTCACCTCGCAACAACACGAACTAGGCCGCAGCCCTAAACCCGCATACCGAGCCAAGAGTCAGTCCAACACCCATTGTCAATCACTCATCACCGAGGAGCGGTCATCCATCGTCCACCGGACGCTCCCCGTTCCTCATCTTGGTATATATATACAATATTAGAATTTAAATTGCCTTTTCTTTTCACTTGTATATAGCTAAGTGGTGGTCGAACCATGGAAGTAGTGCACCAAACCCGAGAAAGTTAGTCGCTAATATTCTCTCTTTGACATGCGTTCATCGCCTTGTGAGAGATGTTGGAGTTTTTTGTACAAGTAAGAATCTTTTATTCTTTGCACCAAACCCGAGAAGTGAGAAACCGATTTAGGCATTAAGCTTAACACTTATTAAA
Source organism: Cenchrus americanus (assembly GCA_947561735.1). Taxonomy (NCBI): domain Eukaryota; kingdom Viridiplantae; phylum Streptophyta; class Magnoliopsida; order Poales; family Poaceae; genus Cenchrus; species Cenchrus americanus. Next base: position 81,368,601 of record OX387239.1, on the reverse strand, counting down.
TATACAATGAACTCTATGTAGGTCCACACACAAAAAAGAAATAGGTTGTTTCATGACGAATGAGGGACCTTGTATACATCAAGTTCAACTCGAAATTGAAGCAAAAGAAGGACAACAAGGATAAGGATCCCCTTGTGAGGACCAGGAGCGTCCCGGTGGTCGATGGATGACCGCTCCTCGGTGATGAGTGATTGACAATGGGTGTTGGACTCGACTCTTGGCTTAGTGCGCAGTGTAGGCCGCGGCCTAGTTCGTGTTGTTGCGCAGGTGAAGAAAGGGCGCGAAAGGTCTTCGCCTTGAGGGGCCTCCGGGAGATGGACGGACAAGTAGGCTCGGTTCGAGGGACCCGGTGGACGGCGGGACGGGGTGCAGCCACATGGTGGCGACACGAGCAAGACGAAGTCATGGACGGACGAGCCGGTGCACGGTGGCGGTCGAGTCAAGTGGTTTGGCGGGAGGCCGGACCGGGGCACGCGGGGTTTGGTAGTTTTCCCACAAAACCACCGGCGGACGGTTTCTTGGTTTGGGCCTCAAAACCAAGTCCGAGGGCCCAACACGACGGAGACCGGGATCCGGGCGTGCTCGGGAAGCTTCGAGGCGGAGGACACGCGGCGGGATCGCATGGCTTGCGTCGGGAGGACGCGGGGTGCGGCAAAGGCGTGGCCGTCCGATGGCAAGACCCACAAACATTACCTAAATGCCCCTACGTGGGTTGTATCGCCAGTAGTTAAGTTAGGGGTAGTCGAGTCATTTACCACTCCGGCGGGACCCGATGAAGGATCGATGGCGACTAGAGAGGGGGGGAGTGAATAGGAGCCTGTAAAAAATTCTTCCCAAAGAACCCGGCCTATGTCCTACTCAAATCCCGGTCACACACAAGCGATGGATCGAATCACGCACCAATCGCCAAGACCACGAGGTTATGGATCAACCTCTAGCCCTAGGAACGATTCCTCAAAGCACACGCGGAAGCACTAGAAAGGGAGGAAGGAATCGAACCAAGAAGCAAAGCACACAAGCTCCGCGGACCGTCCGCGCAGAGGGGCGGACCGTCCGCAAGAGCCGCGCGGACCGTCCGGCCGGTACCGCGGACCGTCCGCACCCGGCCGCGGACCGTCCGGCCTTAGCCGCGACCGTCCGTTAATTTACACACGAACGACCCAAAGACACCCCCGTGCCACGGACCGTCCGCGGGGAGCACGCGGACCGTCCGCCAAGCACCCGCGACCGTCCGCCCGACACCGCGGACCGTCCGAAACTTCGTCCAACCAAAAACCAAAATCACGACGGATCGAAACAAAGGACGAGAAAGAACACGAGGAACTCGGGACGAACTCGAGCGGCGCGGACCGTCCGCCGGGAGGGGCGCGGACCGTCCGCGAGGCTCGGACAGAACAGAAAAATGCCCGACCTCGAAAGTCAACACCCCCAAATCATCATCGGATTTCCCAAACGGTTGAAGCTGTGGAGACAAGGATTTGGGGACTTGAAAAGCGTCACACAAGGATGCTATAGCCCAAAAATCTTGCCTCCAAACTCCCTAAATCACCGGGAATCGCGAATCCTTTGAGCACCACCAAAAACTAGGGCACCGAACGAAAACTCACGAATTGAAGTGATTTCCGGCGTTTGAGGGCACAAGATCAAGCACAAAGATGCACAAGACATCTATCCATGTTTCCCTCAAAGAAATCCGGGAAGAAACTCACTCAAATCCGCGGAATCACACCGGGAACAAAGGCACGAAAATAAGCACAAAAAGCCACGAGAAACAACCCCGAATCTTCTATACAAACCGAGGAAAGATTCACAAGGTCTAGCATGCCGCCCTAGCATCCATCCCTCTCAACAAATCTCTCATGAAGCTCTCATGCTAGCCTAGAGAAAATAGGAAGAATAATAGCTACGAAAATGAGAAAGAGGAGGGAGCAAATGAAACCCTAAGTCACCGAGAGAGAGAGCCATCAACACACACTCATGGCTTATATATCGAGTCCCGCCGGAGTGGTAAATGACTCGACTACCCCTAACTTAACTACCGGTGATACAACCCACGTAGGGGCATTTTGGTAATGTTTGTGGGTCTTCCCATCGGACGGCCACGCCTTTGCCGCACCCCCCCGCGTCCTCCCGACGCAAGCCATGCGATCCCGCCGCGTGTCCTCCGCCTCGAAGCTTCCCGACACGCCGGATCCCGTCTCCGTCGTGTTGGGCCCTCGGACTTGGTTTTGAGGCCCAAACCAAGAAACCGTCCGCCGATGGTTTTGTGGGCAAACCACCAAACCCCGCGTGCCCGGTCCGGCCTCCCGCCAAACCACTTGACTTGACCGCCACCGTGCACCGCTCACTTGTCCATGACTTCGTCTTGCTTGTGTCGCCACCATGCGACTCGCACCCGCCCCGCCGTCCACCGGGTCCCTCGAACCGAGCCTACTTGTCTCTCCATCTCCCGGGAGGCCCCTCAAGGCTGAAGACCTTTCGCGCCCGTTCTTCACCTCGCAACAACACGAACTAGGCCGCAGCCTCACACCGCGCACTAAGCCAAGAGTCGGTCCAACACCCGTTGTCAATCACTCATCACTAAGGAGCGGTCATCCACCGACCACCGGGACGGTCCCGGTCCACAATCTCCCCCTTGATGAGTGCATTGACAACACACAACGCGAAATGAAATTCGCAGTAAAAGAGAAAAGAAGAAGAAAGAAAAACAAAGACGCTCAACTCATGACCAAAACCGAAGAAAGGCAAAGAAAGGTCACAAGCCAAGCAAAGCACAAAATCCACACCGAAAACAAGAAGAAAGCTCCCCCCGAACAAATGCCTCCCCCCGAACATGTGGATGCACACTTCCAAATTTCAGCTCACCTTTTTCTGAATTTTCATTAAGCTCACCTTTTCTCCCCCTTGTTGACAATGTATGAATCAAGGTGAAAATGCGGAAATGCAAAGCAAAGCATATAAACATCTACATGAGCTTCTCAAATAGGCCAAATCTAGTGTCAAGGGCTAAAAATGAGACAAAGATCACACACATGAATCATAGCATAGTCAAAGCATTGCCACAAGTAATATATGAAAATACAAGCATGTGACAAAGCAAAATTTCGGATTTAAGCAATTTTACCAAAAGAAGGCTCGCTTCACATGTAAAAGCCTATCCATGTCACACTTGAGCCACAAACATGCATACCATTCAAAGATCATACAAGGATATCAAATTCTCAACAAAAGATCATGGCAAACACCCATAAAGAAAAGCATGTCATGTCAAAGCTCATGAGCCATGTGTCCACTTCGGGGAGACTTCTCCATCGGTGAACATCATGCAACATGTTTTGCACCCATATGTGAAAGATACGACATTTTAAACATAGACATGATGGATGGAGCATTTTTCAAGCATTATGCACTTCTTTTCAAGATTAATTCATTTCATGGTACATGAAGTGCCTTTGCGGCAAAAAGAAGCTTATGCTCCCCCATGAATGCAACATAGGCTAAACATTCACAATGATATACGCCTTTGGCCCAAATGCAAGAACAAGGCATCCAAGCACAATCTAAGCATGAAAAGCACATTTAGACCAAACTCGTGACATGGATACACAACTACACACGAGTGGAGCATATTTCATCAAAAATTAGTCGAGATTAGCATTTATTTCAAAAAGGGGCTATCTCACCACACATATATCTCAAATATTCCAAGAGCATAGCCTCACATCACCATTTCTCCACACATATAACCAATATCTCACAAATAGCCAAAGAGACTCAAATATGGCATATGAAAGAAGCTCATCATCCTAAAATGCAATATGACACAAATGCAACATGATATATGACAAGATGGCTATCCTACCATGGTTTGTACATCAAGCAAAGCATGTATATACATCAAAGTAAACATGGTATGATACATATGGTACAAAAAGGAAATCCCCAAGAAACAACTAGAAAGGGCAACACACCCCAAGTTCCCCCGCAAGCGCACAAATGTAGCTTGGTCGAGAGGCTTTGTAAAGATGTCGGCTAGCTGATCTTGGGTAGGGACATGGCTCAAAACAATGGTTCCTTTCTCCACATTGTCCCTCGGTGAAATGATACCTCACTTCTATATGTTTAGTTCTGGGAGTGAAGCACCGGGTTTTTGGCTACGCTTATGGCACCGGTGCTATCACAAAGAAGTGGGATCTGGGTGCACTCCTCACCAAAGTCTCTCAAAGTGTATGAAATCCACAAGCACTCGGGAACAACAACTCGCGGCAAAGAACATACTCCGCCTCTCGTGGTAGACCGAGCTACACTAGACCCGCTTGCGGGAAGACCATGAGACCAACGAAGAACCAAGAAACCGACAAGTGCCGAAGTAGACTTCCTCTCGACTCGACAACCAGCAAGAAAAATCCGCATCGAAAAACCATGAAGAGACAGAGTCGAGGAGGAAGAATACCAAAGGCCAAGACCAGGGGCGGATCGTAGGTACCCGAAGATCCTCTTAACGGCCCGTCGATGTGATGTTCTCGGTGAAGCTCGAAAACGAGCGCACGTACACACGCCGAACCGTATGTCCGGCCTCGTCGCCGTCAAGTAGAGGAGGGAGCCGATCATGCTCCCGTACTCCCGCCGGTCCACCGGTTCTCCGTCCTCATCCGCATCCAAAGTGGCGTACTCCCCATGGGAGTCGACATCGGCTTCACATCTTGCATCTGGAACTTCCTCAGCATGTCTTTCGTGTACTTGGTTTGGTGCACAAATGTACCATCCTTCACTTGCTTGATCTGCAGCCCCCCGAGAAAATACTGCAACTCGCCCATCATGCTCATCTCGAACTCCCTGCTCATCTCATCTGCAAACTTGGCAACAAGGTTATGTGACGAGCCACCAAAGACAATATCATCCACGTAAATCCGAACAATCAAGCATGTCATTTCCATGCTTGAGGAGAAACAAGGTTCTATCCACAGGACCCATCACAAACCCTCTCGCTCAAAAGAAAACCTCTCAATCTCCCATACCAAGCACGGGCGCCCGTTTCAACCCATACGAGCCCTTTTCAACCCGTATACCCCGTGTGGGTACAACTCGCTCTCAAACCCAGGTGGCTGCTTCACATACACCTCCTCCTCTATGACCCCATTCAGAAAAGCACTCTTCACGTCCATCTGAAACAACTTGAACCCTTTAGCCACGGCAATGGCTAGAAGGATCCGAATTGCCTCAAGACGGGCACAGGAGCAAAGGTATCCTCATAGTCGATCCCCTCCTTCTGACTAAACCCCTCAGCAACAAGTCTAGACTTGTTCCTCACAACCATCCCATTCTCTCCCTCTTTGTTCTTCCAAACCCACTTGGTTCCTATGGGATGGCAATTTGGAGGTGGTTCAACTAACTCCCACACTCGGTTCCTCTCAAAATTTTCCAACTCCTCATGCATAGAATTAACCCAAGCTTTGCATCGATAAAGCATGTCCAATGTCCTTGGGCTCAAAAGTAGCAACAAAAGCCACATGAGCAAAATGAGAGGAATTCCCGGACCTCGACCGTGTAGTGCGTTCATTGATGTCTCCAATGATCTTCGACGGGGGATGCACTTCTTGAATCCGCCGGGGAGCCTCACGCCTCGAGACTACCTCCCCCTCAACTTCGCCTTCTCTCGCCTCGGTCCTCTTGTTGCACCGTCGTTGTCCATGAAGTAGACGGTCCATGCTCCAAAGTCGTCGTAGGGGAAGTAGTGGGTACATGCTCGCCTTCGAGCGCATGGTTCTCCCCATCATCATCTCCACCTTCATCTTTCTCCTCTTCAAAGAGGTCCTCGGCCATCTCTTCATCACCTCGCACATTCAAAGCCAAGAGAGGTACATGGCATTGTCTCGTCGAAGGTCACCTCGCAAGTCTCCATGATTTTGTTAGTCTCAAGGTTAAGCACCCTATAGGCTCTAGAGTGGTTAGCATATCCAAAGAAAATACCATCACTAGACCTAGCCTCAAACTTGTCGAGTTTTCCCTTCTTCAAAATGAAGCACTTGCGCCCAAAAACTCGGAAGTGACTCACCTTGGGTGCCCGACCATGCATAAGCTCATAACAAGTCTTCTTCTTGAAAGCTCTCAATAAAATCCGGTTGGAAACATGGCAAGTCCGTATTGACCGCCTCACCCCAAAACCTCCTAGGAGTCCCGTGCTCATCGAGCATCGTCCTAGCCATCTCACAAAGAGTCCGATTTTTCCTTTCCACGACTCCATTTTGAGGGGGCACATAAGGGGTCGAATACCGATGTTCAAGACCTAGATCACGACAAAAGGCATCAAAACGAGAGTTCTTGAACCGAGAGCCATTATCACGGCGGATAGCTCGAATAGCATTCCCATGCCTCTCGTTTTTCAACCTCACGATCGCATCTCGAACAAAGCCAAAAGTCTCACTCTTATCCTCCAAGAAGAACACCTGGGCATAGCGAGAGTAATCGTCCACCACAACAAGGACATACCACTTCCCACCCACCGAGCGAACTCGAGCCGGCCCAACAAGGTCCATATGCAACAGCTACGTCGGGCGCTCGGTCATGACATCGGTCGGGGTGGATGGGGAGTGGCTACCATCTTACCATGCCTACAAGGAGCACAAACCAAATCCTTCTCAAACTTCAACTTCGGCAATCCTCGGACAAGGTCAAGACCACTCAAGCGGGAAACCAAATCAAAGCTCAAGTGTCCCAACCGCCTATGCCATTTCCACAAATCGAAGACGGACCGCCCCATCAAACAACGAGCAGGACCCAAAGAACGAGAGAAATCAGCCCTGAAAATCTGACCCTCGGGGATGATCATACAGACAAGATCACCTCGAGAATCAAGCAAACGAGACTCGCCAGACTTGAAACGCACCTCAAAACCTTCATCAAGCAACTGAGAAACCGAAAGCAAGTTAAAACCCAAAGACTTCACAAGAGCCACTCTCTTCAACGTTACCTTGTCACTCACATGCACAACACCCTCTGAAAGCACCCTACCTCGTCCATTGTCCCCAAATGTAATGTACATCTTTTCCTTCATCGGGGTGAGGTCGGAGAACCACTTCTTATCTCCGGTCATGTGTCGAGAACACCCGGAGTCGATCAACCAAATGTTCTCCAAGCCTCCCCGCCCGCAAATAAACAAGAACGAGAATGAGCTAGCGACTCGACACCGGGGTTAGCACAGAGAAAGTTAAACCGTTGTCGAGCCATCTCGCTCAAAAGAGGGGTTAGCAAACATCACTCCCTTGCCACCAAACTTCCCATGTCCCATGGGAGGAGTACGAGCACCACGAGGGGGAAAACGTGGTCCGTAGTTCCTCCGGAACCCAAAGCTGCGATCATCTCCCCCTAAACCCGTACCGAGGACGAGTAGGAGGACGTCCAAAGCAAAACCACCACGAGCCCGACCAAACCTCTCACCACCCCCGCACACCATCATCTCTCCCGACAAACCTCTCACCGCCACCTCTCCGTGGGAACCTCGCCAACACTCCTCACACTTCCCACACCCCGTGGAAGTGGCACTCTAGGCTCGGGAATACCGCGAGGCCGGCGATACCGTCCCGGTTTGCTTGCTCCCTAGCAAGCCTCTCATCCCTCTTCCTCTTGTAGCGAGAACTCCGCAAGATGCCTCTCCTTGCCACAATACTCACACGGAAGGGGATGGGTTTTGGTTTTGGCTCGCTTCTCTCTAGGCTTCTCACCCTTCTCACCCACAAACTTCACCGGTTTCGGAAATCATTTGTCTTAGGTGGGAATTTGGGTGGATCTTGGGTTGTGTCAAGCTTGTTGCAAAGGTGGTTGGGCTTTGGTGTGAAAGAGTTCTTGGGTGCTTTTGGGAGTGGGACTTGGATCTCACCGATCACCTCAAACCCGGGTTTGACTCAACACACTTCTCGTACACACTCTCCCCACTCGTTCTCTCCCACTTTCTCACCCAACTTCTCAAACCCCAAACCACGACCATCGCCCTCTTGAACTCCTCAATCATGATTTTCAATTGAGGTTCCCCCGTACAACCAACCCAACACCTTCCTCAAATAGTCATTCTCCTCATAGATGACATCCAAACGGGAAGTAAGTTCAAGATTACGCAAAGTGACTTCATCACAGCTAGAACATGCATTTGCAACAGGAGATTTCAAAGATGCTTCCAAAGAACTGATAGTAGAGCGAGCATCAACAAGCTTAGCATGCATAGTAGGACATGATTTGCAAGCACCAAGCAAAGTAGGTCTAGCCTTAAGCTCATCATGTTCAGTCCTAAGAGCATCTAGTTGAGGCAAAATAGAAGCATTCTTCTCATTAAGCAGTTTGATCTCATTCAACCAAGCATCACATTCAACACATTCAACATCATCGGGGAGAAGTAGGAGCAAGTTTCAAAGAGTCATTCTCAAGTTTCAATTCAAGCAATTTTGACTCTAACTCTCCTACTTTCTCACTAGCATTCTCAAGCCGAGCCCTTTCCTCATCTTTTTGGCATCTCTCGGCACATATCCACGGTTATCAAGCAAACCATTCAACCTAGCAATCTCGGCAAGCAAAGAGTCGGGATCACGGTTTACCTCATCCTCAGAGTCGAGTGGCTGTCTTCCTTCACACTCTTCTTGCTGCTCGGCTATGGGCCATGCCACAAAAAGCCCTCGGCGCCACCCACGGCCCGGCCGTCGGGTTCGACTTGCACTCTCTTCTTGCCCGCTGCGCCTCAGCGTCTTCATCTTCATTTTGCTTGAGCTTATTTGCTCCTCGCTCGAGCTTGAGTCGGCGTCGCTCGCACTTAGGCCACCATCGCTCTTGCCTTGTTCTTCTTGTAGGTGCTCTTGCTCGGTGTCGCTTGTCCTTGTCCTTGCTCTTGGACTTGTTGAAGTGCTTGCCCTTGGAGGAGTACTTGTCTTCACGCCTCGGGTGCGCCTTGTACTCGTTCACCTTGTACTTGTTCTCCTCCGCTTCCCAGGGCACTCGGCGATGAAGTGGCCACGCTTGCACACTTGTAGCACGTCCACACGAGCTCCGCCTTGCGTTCCTCAGACTCTCGTGTAGTCGTTCAAACCTTCTTGAGAGCAAGGCCGGCTCCTCCTCGCCCGGCACATCAAACTCCTCATGCGGAATGGACATAGAGAGGACAAAGAAAGCCCAATCGACGGGAAGGGTTAGATTTGCCCCGCTGATCCTCCCACAGAGCAAGACTATGGTCGGTCGAGCCCTCATGCTTGGATAGCAACTCTGTCAACCTCAGCCGACTTGAGCTTAGAAAAGAGGTCATCCAACTCAATAGTCAAATAGTTTCACGACTCCTTGATGGCCTCAACCTTAGCACCCCAAACATTTGGATCCAAGACATGCAAGAGCTTCAAAGCACGATCATGCTCGGAATACGAAAAATCCTCAACATTTGCCTTCATGTTGTTCACGATGGCCGGTGAACCTCTGAAACATCGCATCAATGTCCTCACCGGGAAGTGGAGTGAAATTCTCATATTGCATGCGGTAAGAGACAAGAGGCGAGCCTTCACATGGTTATCACCACCGTGAGCAACCAACAACTTATCCCAAATTTGCCAAGCAAGACTCAAATGGCGAACACGCTCAAACCACGGATCACACAAGCTCAGAGCTGAAGTGATCAACGGCTTTGCATTAGCCTCATACTTGGCTTGTATCGGCATCGGTCACCATAAGAGGCCATGGATGTTGACGGGTATAGGTCTTGTCAAGCACAATAAAATCCAACGGCTTTCCTCGAAGAAAGATCATCATACGACGCCCACTTGTGGTAACCCTTGCCATCGAAGTGCGGCGGACCGCCAGCTCAACGTACGCCATCTTGGATTCGAGACTTGTCAAAGTCGCAAAGATCCGGCTGCTACGATGCCAATTGAAGGATCGGATGGCGACTAGAGAGAGTGAATAGGAGCGGTAAAATTCTTCCCAAAGAACCCGGCCTATATCTACTCAAATCCCGGTCACACACGAGCGATGGATCGAATCACGCACCAATCGCCAAGACCACGAAGGTTATGGATCAACCTCTAGCCTTAGGAACGATTCCTAGAAGCACACGCGGAAGCACTAGAAAGGGAGGAAAGGAAATCGAAACAAACGACCTTTGCCGCAGTCTGGCGGGTGTCCCGGCTGGCCGGTGCGGGCCGTCGCGATGGACCGCGCAGATTTGTCAGACCTGCTCTCGCGGACCCGTCCCCGCCCGCCTTTGTCCGCGGACCGTCGGCCCTTCCGCGGACCGTGGTTAAATCACCTGAAACCGAACCAAAGCCACACACGACCCGCAATGGGCCAAATCCATGAAACCTGTAACCATCCGCCAACACCCATGGACAATCACGCAGACACAGCGGACAAATCGGAAACTCCGTCAACCAAAATCGAAATCGCGCGGATCGAAACAAAGGACGAGCAGCGAGGAACACGGGACGAACCGGCCCACGCGGACCGTCAGCGACCCCCTGCGGAGGTATCGCCCAGTGCGGACGAAGCGAAATTTGTTGGGCTCCCCAGAAAGTCAACTCCCCCAAATCATCGCCAGTTTCCCAAACGGTTGAAGCCCTGGAGACAAGGGTTTGGGGACTTGAAAAAGCGACACACAAGGATGCTATAGCCCAAAAATCTTGCCTCCTAACTCCCTAAATCACGGGAATCGCGAATCCTTTGAGCACCACCAAAAGCTAGAGCACCGAACGAAAACTCTGGGCTCCGAAGTGGTTTCCGTGATTTGAGGGCACAGATCAAGCACAAAGATGCACAAGACATCTATCCATGTTTCCCTCAAAGAAATCCGAGGAGAAACCCACTCAAATCTGCGGAATCACACGGAAACAAAGGCACGAAACAAGCACAAAAGCCACAAAAGAACAACCCAGATCTTCTATACAAACCGAAGCAGATTCACAAGGTCTAGCATACCGCCCTAGCATCCATCCCTCTCAACAAATCTCTCATGAAGCTCTCATGCTAGCCTAGAGAAAATAGGAAGAAAAATGGCTACGAAAATGAGAAGAGGAGGGAAATGAAACCCTAAGTCACGGAGAGTGAAGGCCATCAACACACACTCCGGGCTTATATATCGGTCCCGCGGAGTGGTAAATGACTCGACTACCCCTAACTACACTACTGGCGATACAACCCACGTAAGGCATTTTGAAAGTAATGTTTGTGGGTCTTGCCATCGGACGGCCACGCCTTTGCCGCACCCGCGTCCCTCTAGACGCAAGCCATGTGATCCGCTAGCGTGTCCTCCGCTTCGAAGCTTCCCGGAACACGCCGGGGATCCGGGTCTCGGTCGTGTTGGGCCCTCGGACTTGGTTTTGAGGCCCAAACCAAGAAACCGTCCGCCGATGGTTTTGTGGGCAAACCACCAAACCTAGCGTGCCCGGTCCGGCTTCCCAGCCAAACCACTTGACTTGGCCAGCCCACTTAGTCACACTTCGGCTCATCTGTCCATGACTTCGTCTTGCTTGTGTAAAAGCCCGCACCATGTGGCCCCGCACCCGATCCCCGTCCACGGGTCCCTCGAGCAGAGCCTACTTGTCTCTCTCCATCTCCCGGAGGCCCCTCGAAATTTGGAGCCTTTCGCCGTTCTTCTGCAACAACACGAACTAGGCCGCGGCCTACACTGTAGCCAAGAAGAGTCGATCCAACACCGTTGTCAATCACTCATCACTAGGAGCGGTCATCCCACCGACCAACTGGGACGCTCTGGTCCTCACACTGTGAGAACGGCTCTAAGAGTAGGTCCTTACTTTCAATGTTTTAGCACAAGTTCTAGTTGATTACCATTTCTAAATGTGCCATCTAATTCAATCAAAGATTGGACAAGCAATTAATGCATCCAACAATATTCCTCGAGTTCCATCATTATGGGATATCATGGCCAGTTGATTAAGCAGTCTCGGATAACGGTGAGAGGCCGACCATCGATTGATTTAAACCTTGCAAGGTAGACCCAAACACACGGTAGGCGTCACATAGGACAACTTTCCCGGGCGTTCCGTCGATCTTCGGCTCAGGGAGCGGAACCTACCATTCCTTGGTACAAGGTTTCTTGGATCGCTCCCACACGAACGTCAGGACTCACGCGGAGTACCACACTATTGCAAGCGGGGACACAAGTGCCCCGGGTGTAGGGAAAGGTTCCCTTACGCGTCGATCGGGTACTAGGCTTACGGTCCCATACCGGCATATGTTTAGTACGTTCAAAGCTTAGCCCACGAAAGCCACTAGGCCAGAACCCAATCCCATGCTCTTACCACACAGGCAATCCATTTAAGGATATCTTATGATTCCTATCTAGGAACTACAATCTCGCGAGTGACGAACATCACTCGGCTTCTATCGGTCCTATAGCATAGCGGCTATCACGACCTAGCATACTAGTGATAGAGCATAGGTACCTAGGATCATGCATCTAGGGTTTCAAATCAACTCTGAAACGTAAATGCACAATCGTAGCAAACATAATTGCATAAATTTCAAAAACGGGGTTAATGAGTCAGGGCTTGCCTTATTTGGCAGAGTTGGCCTTGGGCCCGCCCGGACTTGGTCCGGTCTTGCTCTACAACGACGTGGTGCACGTCTGTCGGCCTCCTCCGTCTCCTCCGTCAGGCACACGCCCGGCACGTTCGGGAGATCTACACGAGGGTCTGTCTGGGGTTTATTTGATGATTTCAATTTAATTAATCACAAACAATAAATGACAACCATAGGGTGCATTAGTTGGACACATTCACCTAGATAAGAATACATTTAGCATACTCTTCCAAAAAGGAACAATATGCAATTCTTTATTAAACATTTGAATAAAGGTTCTTATTATACTTATCATTTCATGTGAAAGCTTCATTTCCTTTTATCTTCTCCAATAAAGTGTAATTAATATTTTTATTTAAGAATTAATTTTATTAGTGATGATAATTAGTTATCTTTTAATTGTATTAAATAATACTCTTAAAAAGGAAAAGAAATTAATTAGGATTTTCTTTAATTAATTTCCCTTTATTATTAAGGGCTTTAAGCTTTTTATTAAACAAGTACAAAAATTAAAGAAGTGTTTCTTAAGCCTACTAGCACCTATACTGGTCCATTGGACCCACATGCAAGTGTTGAATGCTAGGGAAATAAATATTATTGAAAATGACAAAGGCTATCTAGTGATTCCATTTTAAATGCATATAAAAATAATTAGGCCTCAAAATGATCCAAACTTTCTTGTGCATGCTCTCTGGTCCTAAACAAGTCTAAAAAGCCAACATGTTCACATGGAAACTCTACTGAACTTGGTTTATTGTTACAAAGGAAAACATGCATAATTCAAGAATAATTATTTCCTTTAATCCACAAATCGTGGTTAATTCACAATATGTGTATTTTGATATTATAAGACAGTGTGCACAAAGTTGGGGTCAAACCATAAACATATTTAACATGACAAATTACTTATGCAGATCTGCCTGAAATGGAAAAACATTTTTACAAAAGGATTTACATGATAACTTTGTTCCATTTTTGGCTCAGGAGCTAGTCACTTGACCTAACACACAACATATCCAAAAATTAGCTACAGAGGTTCCATGGTTTTTGAGATATTGCAGATCTAGAGGTTTTCACATTTGTATTTTTCATGCAAAAACTAAAAGGGGTAAATAAGGCTAGAATAACAAAAGTTGTAGTATAATTCACCGCGAATCCAAAAAAATTGGTTTCACATTTTTTTCTGAATTTTCTGTGATTTTATACGCAATTTACAAAAATCAGCCAACTCACTTTCCTATTGGAGATGTGCTTTTTGCGGTTAGGCCCCTGGAAATAGCGCTTCGCACCAATGGCCCTCGGGCGCGGTGGCGGCGGTTCGGTGAAATTCGGCGATGCCTCGGAGTCGGCCGGGGAGGAGGGTGGGAAGGACTTAGGGGTTGCTATGGATCCGGTTTGGGGCCTTTGGAGGGGGATGAGACGGCACAGGCGGCGCGTGCGCGGCGGCGGCCGGCGGTGGCGGCAGCCGCGGCCTACCTTTGCGGCGCGGTCGGGCGGCGTCGGGGCTGGGCAGCGGCGCGCTGGCGAGGGGGCGCACGCGCGAGAGCGAGGGCGTCGGCCTTCCCTATACACGAGCGCAAGCACGCGCCGTCTTGCCGCGGACGGACCGCCTGGGACATAGGGTCGTCACGGCCGTGGTACGGCGTCGCAGGAGCATTCATGCGCGGCACGGGTCGCCGAGAAGCCTAGGGGCGCGGGCGGCCTCGGGCGCGGGCGCCTCGGGACGGGGCGGCCCTCGGGGCGGGCGGCGGGCGGCGGCCGGCCGGCCGGCGCGCGCGGGCGCGCGCGGCGCGGGCGCGGCGCGGCCGGCGCGCGCGCGCGCGGCGGGGGCGGCCGGCGCGGCCGGCGCGGCGCGGGCCGGCGCGCGGGAGACGCGGGCGGCGCGTCGCGGCGGGCGCGCGGTGCGCGGGCGCGGCGGGTGCACGTTTTGGACTAGCAGCGTTCCCGGCCACATTTTTCTCTCAAATTTTGAATGAGCGCAACATGTAGTCCCCGCGGGAAAGTTGTAGATCTAACTCACATGTACAACTTTCACAAAGGCTCTACAGGGTGTTTTCTCTACGGATTTTGCAGGAACGTCGTGCCAACATTGAATGTCGGCTGTCTTTGAAACGGGAGGTGCGCGGTTATCGAGTTTTTCACCATTTTCCACCCAAAATTTGAAATGCCAATCTACACAAAAGTTGTGTCCCTCAAGCAGATGGACAACTTTCATAAAGGTAGATTTTGAAGTGTTTAGGTGAATTTTGGGGAACGCGCAAAAGTTCTGACGACATTCGACCGCGTCGAAGCGGTTAAGCGGGGTTTGGCCGTGTCTTTGACCACGGGTTGACCACGGGGAGGTGTGCGAGCTCGGTCAAGGGGTTCAATAGGGTTCAATGGCAAGGTTTCGGGTGACGGCCCAGGTTGACCTAGGTTTGGCTTAGATGTTTGGCCACGGTTTGACTCGGGTGATCCCGGTCATTAGCGTTAATGACGGTAATTAAATCTGGGCGTCACACCTATTCTTATAACTCAAATAAAAATGTTAGTCCACAATGATTGTCATTAATTACCAAAACACGAATGAGGGGCCTAGATGCCTTAGCTGACATCACACCATGTGGTCGTCGGCGAGAAGTGCCACCACTTTGTCCCGTAATCCTGTCGTAGTGTCTCCCTAGTCAAAGCGGCTTGAAGCCTTGGGCGCTACTCAGAAGCGACCCGAGGTGAGGCACGATGCAGCCGTGTGTGTGTTGTGTCGTGGCCATGTCCCAGGCCGCCTTGCGCGTCCCCCACGCGGCGCCCCGGCCGGCGGGGGGGTCCACGTAGAGCTCGGCCTTCGGGGTGAAGTCTTGCTCACCTTATGTCCCTCCCCATATATAAAGGCGGTGCATTGCTCCCCTCACGCATGCCTTGTGTCGGTCGCCATTGACGTTACAACGCGCCTCAGAGGCACTCCCGGTCCTCCTACACACCTCACGGAAGCTCACATCCCCCATGCCTCACAGCCACCTCTCAATCACTCCCAGTCCTCCTCCACACCCTCCCCCAAGCTCCCAGGAGCCGCGAATCGCCGCACATTGTCGTTGCCGCGCGAAGTTGAAGGAGGCGGGCCGCACCGCCCCTGTCTTGCCGCCGCCCATCGTCGGAGCTTCCTCCAAACCTTCCGTGCCCAGAATCGACATCGTGAGCATCTAGTCCATCCCATGCCAATCCACGACCAAGTCCGGCCGGCCATCGTCGCCGGCGAACCTCCCTTGCGCCGCTAAGGCCTAGTTGTGAGGATTGAAATATTTCCAAGGACTTAGTTGTGAACTGAGAGGCATGGTTGTGCATTCTTGATTCTTTCTAAGGGTCCCTTGTAAATAGATTCTTCAAGTTTTAGTTCAAAGGCTGAAAATGGTAAAATGTCTACACAGAAAATCGTAGAAAAATCAGAAAAATGCATAAATATGTTTGGAATCCTTGTGATGAGACTACCTTTCTAGAAATGTTGTATAGTGTTTTTGTGCTTAGCTTTTAAGTTAAATTTGAATATCGGTTTGAGGCTAAGATTTGTTGTAGTTTAAAATTTGGATATGTTGTTTGTCATGTCATAACTAGTGCTTAGTATAGTGTTCTGGTGATGAATTTCGGGTATGTTGTTTATCATGTCATCCTA
Organism: Cenchrus americanus; assembly: GCA_947561735.1. NCBI lineage: Eukaryota > Viridiplantae > Streptophyta > Magnoliopsida > Poales > Poaceae > Cenchrus > Cenchrus americanus. The sequence continues at coordinate 81,352,397 of OX387239.1, read as the reverse complement.
GGCTCTGCATGAAAAATGGCGCATGTTTATGGTGTAGATCTTCAGTTATTATTTATTTCCTATTTATCTTGAATCTGTCTTGATGCTTTTTATAGCCCCTTCAGTATATCTTTTGTATATCATCTTTGACACCTGGTCTTGCTATTCTTGTATGCATCTCAGAAAAAATAGAATAGGATTTTATGACCTATACCACTACCTGTTTTTGATTTATGCATGTTTAAAATGTTAAATGCATAGTTTAAATTTTGTTCAAGATTTGGGCCTAATTTTTGGTGTGCAATCTATTCTTGCTATGTTAAGCTTGTGCTAGAAAATTTAGCCCTGAATTGCTTGTGGTTTGCTCTAAATAATTTACGTTTGGTAAATGAGGCTGAAATTTGTTATTTTTTATAAAATAATCTAGATAGTTTCTGGAGCTAAATTTTGTTGTGAAGTTGTGTTTATATCATATATGCATGCGTACCAATTTATTGGACCAGTGCATGTGTAGATTCTCCAAAATAAATTTATCTTGATTTTGGTTGCTTCCTCTTGTTGTAATTTTCATGCTTAGTATATAGCTTTGTTTGTGGTGAATTTTGCTTCATAAATTTGTGGTCGAAACATGAGCTTATGTAAAATATGTCCCTGTTGTTTGATGCACAGTTTTTTATGTTTTCTTAGATGGGCACACAATCACCATCAAAGTAACCAACACCTTTTCCTTTTTTTAAATAAATGTTTGTTAAGGTTTTGTCAAGGTGAATATGTCCAACCATACACCCAAGCTTTATCTTAGTTTTCAGAAATATAATCTTAAGTAGATTAACCAACTAATGTTGCATATGCATGTTTGAGTACGGGAGCGTCACGTGGTCGATGGATGACCCGCTCCTCGGTGATGAGTGATTGACAACGGGTGTTGGGCCAGGCTCTTGGCTCGGTGTGCGGGTGTAGGTTGTGGCCTAGTTCGTGTTGCGGGTGAAGAACGGAAGCGAAGGTCTTCAACCTTGAGGGGCCTCTGGGAGATGGAGAGACAAGTAGGCTCGGTTCGAGGGACCCGGTGGACGGCGGGACTAGGTGCGGGCCACATGGTGGCGAGACAAGACGAAGTCATGTACGATCGAGCCGGTGCACGGTGGCGGTCGAGTCAGAAGCTTGGCGGGAGGCCGGGCGGCATGCGGGGGGTTTTGGTGGTTTGCCCACAAAGCCATCGGAGGACGGTTTCTTGGTTTGGGCCTCAAAACCATGTCGAGAAGACCCAACACGACGGAGACGGGATCCGGGCGTGTCGGGAAGCTTCGAAGCGGAGGGACCGTGGCGGGATCGCATGGCTTGCGTCGGGAGGACGCGGGGGTGCGGCAAAGGCGTGGCCGTCGATGGCAAGACCCACAAAAATTACATAGAGATTCCCCTGCGTGGGTTGTATCGCCGGTAGTTGAGTTAGGGGTAGTCAGTCATTTCCCACACCGGCGGGACCCGATATATAAGCCATGTGTGTGTGGATGGCTCCCTCTCTCCGCGACTTAGGGTTTCATTTCCTCCCTCCCATTTCTCATTTTTGTAGCTATCTTTCCTTCCATTTTCTCTAGGCTAGCATGAGAGCTTCATGAGAGATTTGTTGAGAGGGATGGATGCTAGGGCGGCATGCTAGACCTTGTGAATCTTTCTGGTTTGTATAGAAGATTCGGGGTTGTGTTTTCGTGGTCTTTTTGTGCTTGTTTTCGTGCCTTTATTCCCGGTTCGATTCTCGCGGATTTGAGTGGGTTTCTCCCTGGATTTCTTTGAGGAAAACATGGATAGATGTCTCGTGCATCTTTGTGATTGATTTTGTGCCCTCAAACGCCGGGAAACCACTTGGATTCGTAGTTTTTCTTTCGGTGCTCTAGTTTTTTGTGGTGCTCAAAGGATTCGCGTTTCCCGGTGTTCTAGGGAGTTAGGAGGCAAGATTTTTAGGCTATAGCATCCTTGTGTGATGCTTTTCAAGTCCCCAAACCCTTGTCTCCATAGCTTCAACCGTTTGGGAAATCTCGATGATGATTTTGGGGAGTTGACTTTCGGGGTCGGGCGTTTTACGCTCTGTCCGCACCCCGCGGACGGTCCGCGAGAGGTGCGCGGCGGACGGTCCGCGCGGCTAGGGTTCGTCCCGTGTTTTTGTGTTCTTGCTCGCCTTTCATTTCGATCCGTCGCGATTTTGGTTTTCGGTTGGACGGAGTTTCGGACGGTCCGCGCGAGAGGGCGGACGGTCGCGGGTGCCGGCGGACGGTCCGCGTGCTCCCCGCGGACGGTCCGTGGTGCGGGTGCGTCCCTGTTGGTTCTTTGTGTCTTTAACGGACGGTCGCGGAGAAGGCCGGACGGTCCGCGGTGTTGGCGCGGACGGTCCGCGGTAGCGGGCCGGACGATCCGCGCGGCCCATCGTGGACGGTCCGCCCTGTCCGGCCGGGACGGTCCCGCCGTAGGCTCGCGCGCTTTGCTTCTTGGTTCGATTCCTCTCCTTCTTCTTTCGTGCTTCCGCGTGTGATTCAAGGAATCGTTCCTAAGGCTAGAGGTTGTTCCATAACCTCGTTGTCTTGGCGATTGGTGTGTGACTTGATCCATCGCTCGTGTGTGACCGGGATTTGACTAGGGCATAGGCGGGTTTTTTTGGAAGAATTTTTACTGGCTCCTATTCACTCCCCCCTCTCTAGTCGCCATCCGATCCTTCAATTGGTATCGAGCTTGGTGTTGGATTCTTTGCGACTTTGACAAGTCTTGAATCCTAAGATGGCGTACGTTGAGCGGGGGCGGTCCGCCGCACTTCGATGGCAAGGGTTACCACAAGTGGGCGGCTCGTAAAATGATCTTTCTTCGTGGAAAGTCGTTGGATTTCATTGTGCTTGACAAGACCTATGCTATTCCGGTCAACATCCATACTCTTATGGTGACCGATGCCGGTTCCAAGGCCAAGTATGAAGCTAATGCAAAAGCCGTTGATCACTTGGTCCCGAGCTTGTGTGATCCCGAGTTTGAGCGTGTTCGCCATTTGAATCTTTCTTGGCAAATTTGGGAGAAGTTGTTGGTTTCTCACGGTGGTGATAACCATGTGAAGGCTCGCCTCTTTGTCTCTTACCGGATGCAATATGAGAACTTCACTCAACTTCCCGGTGAGGACTTCGATGCGATGTTTCAGAGGTTCACCGCCATCGTGAACAACATGAAGGCTAATGTTGAGGATTTTCCTTACACCGAGCATGATCAAGCTTTGAAGCTCTTGCATGTCTTGGACCCAAATGTTTGGGGTGCTAAGGTTGAGGCCATCAAGGAGTCTGAGCAATATTTGACCATTGAGTTGGATGAACTCTTTTCTAAGCTCAAGTCGGCTGAGGTTGACAGGAAGTTGCAATCCAAGCATGAGGGCTTGACTGACCATAGTCTTGCTCTTGTGGGCGGATCAAAGAGCAAATCTAACCCTTCATGTCGACGAGCTTTTCCTTGTCTTGTCTTATGTCTATTCCGGATGAGGAGTTTGATGTGCCGGGGCGAGGAGGAGCTGGCCTTGCTCTCAAGGAGGTTTGATCGACTACACGAGAGTCGGAGGAATGCAAGGCGGAGCTCAGGGATGTGCTACAAGTGTGGCAAGCGTGGCCACTTCATCGCCGAGTGCCCGGAAGCGGAGGAGAACAAGTACAAGGTGAACGAGTACAAGGCACACCCGAGGCGTGAAGACAAGTACTCCTCCAAGGGCAAGCACTTCAACAAGTCCAAGAGCAAGGACAAGGACAAGCGGCGACCGAGCAAGAGCGGCTACAAGAAGAACAAGGCAAGAGCGATGGTGGCCGGTGCGAGCGACGGCGACTCAAGCTCAAGCGAGGAGCGATCAAGCTCAAGCGGCGAAGATGAAGACGCCGGGAGGCGCAATGGCAAGAAGAGTGCAAGCGGAACCTCGGCGGGCCGAGCTCGTGGCGCTTGAGGGCTTTTGTGGCATGGCCCATAGCTCAAGCGGCAAGAAGAGCGAAAAGGAAGACGGCGACTCCGACTGCGAGGATGAGGTAAATCGTGACCCCGACTCTTTGCTTGCTTTGAGATCGCTAGGTTGAATGGCTTGATTGACAACCGTGATAGTGTGCTAAGAGATGCCAAAAAGATGAGGAAAGATCTTAGGGCACAAATTGAAAATGCTAGTGAGAAAGTAGGAGAGCTAGAGTCGAAATTTCTTGAATTGAAACTTGAGAATGACTCTTTGAAACTTGCTCCTACTACTTCTGATGATGTTGAATGTCTTGAGTGTGATGCATGGTTGAATGAGATCAAGTTGCTTAATGAGAAGAATGCTTCCACTTTGGCTAAGCTAGATGCTCTTAGGACCGAATATGATGAGCTTAAGGCTAGACCCACTTTGCTTGGTGCTTGTAAATCATGTCCTACTATGCATGCTAAGCTTGTTGATGCTCGTTCTACTATTAGCTCTTTGGAAGCTTCTTTGAAATCTCCCGTTGTCAATGCATGCACTAGCCTGTGATGAAGTTACTTTGCGCAATCTTGAACTTACTTCCCGTTTGGATGTCATCTATGAGGAGAATGACTATTTGAGGAAGGTGTTGGGTTGGTTGTCTGGGCAGGAAACTCAATTGAAAATCATGATTGAGGAGTTCAAGAGAGCTGATGGTCGTGGTTTGGGTTTTGAGAAGTTGGGTGAGAAAGTGGGAGAGAACGAGTGGGGAGAGTGTGTATGAGAAGTGTGTTGAGTCTAACCCCGAGTTTGAGGTGATCGGAGAGATCCAAGTCCCACTTCCAAAAGCACCCAAAAACTCTTTCACACCAAAGCCCAACCACCTTTGCAACAAGCTTGACACAACCCAAGATCCACCCAAATTCCCACCTAAGACAAATGACTTCCAGAAACCGGTGAAGTTTGTGGGTGAGAAGGGTGAGAAGCCTAGAGAGAAGCCGTAGCCAAAACCAAAACCCATCCCCTTCGGTGTGAGTATTGTGGCAAGGAGAGGCATCTTGCGGAGTTCGCTACAAGAGGAAGAGGGATGAGAGGCTTGCTAGGGAGCAAGCGAACCGGGAGACGAGTATCGCCGGCCTCATGGTATTCCCGAGCCTAGAGTGCCACTTCCACGGGGTGTGGGAAGTGTGAAGAGTGTTGGTAGAGTTGGGGCTCGGAATGGTAGGTTTGTGAGGAGAGATGATGGTGTGCGTCTTTGGTGAGAGGTTTGGTCGGGCTCGTGGTGGTTTTGGTGGACGTCCCCCTACTCATCCTCAATACGGGTTGAGGGGAGATGATCGCAGCTTTGGGTTCCGGAGGAACTACGGACCACGTTTTCCCCCTCGTGGTGCCGTACTCCTCCCATGGGACATGGGAAGTTTGGTGGCAAGGGAATGATGTTTGCTAACCCCTCTTTTGAGCGAGATGGCTCGACACCGGTTTAACTTTACGTGTGCTAACCCCGGTGTCGAGTCGCTAGCTCACTCTCGTTCTTGTTTCGACTACAAGCGGAGGCTTGGAGAACATTAGGTTGATTGACTCGGATGTTCCCGACACATGACCGGAGATAAGAAGTGGTTCTCCAGCCTCACCCCAGTGAAGGAAAAGCAGTACATCACATTTGGGGACAATGGACGAGGAAGGGTGCTGTCAGAGGGTGTTGTGCATGTGAGTGACAAGGTAACATTGAAGAGAGTGGCTCTTGTGAAGTCTTTGGGTTTCAATTTGCTTTCGGTTTCTCAGTTGCTTGATGAAGGTTTTGAGGTGCGTTTCAAGTCTGGCGAGTCTCGTTTGCTTGATTCTCGAGGTGATCTTGTCTGTATGATCATCCCCGAGGGTCAGATTTTCAGGGCTAATTTCTCTCGTTCTTTGGGTCCTGCTCGCTGTTTGATGGCCGGTCCTTCTTCTGATTTGTGGAAATGGCATAGGCGGTTGGGACACTTGAGCTTTGATTTGGTTTCTCGCTTGAGTGGTCTTGATCTTGTCCGAGGATTGCCGAGGTTGAAGCTTGAGAAGGATTTGGTTTGTGCTCCTTGTAGGCATGGCGAGATGGTAGCCACTCCTTATCCACCCCACGACCGATGTCATGACCGAGCGTCCGACGTAGCCGTTGCATATGGATCTTGTTGGGCCGGCTCGAGTTCGCTCGGTGGGTGGGAAGTGGTATGTCCTTGTTGTGGTGGACGATTACTCTCGCTATGCTTGGGTGTTTTTCTTGGACGATAAGAGTGAGACATTTGGTTTTGTTCGAGATCCGATCGTGAGGTTGAAAAACGAGAGGCATGGGAATGCTATTCGAGCCATCCGCAAGGATAATGGCTCGAGTTCAAGAACTCTCGTTTTGATGCCTTTTGTCGTGATCTAGGTCTTGAACATCGCTATTCGACCCCTTATGTGCCTCCTCAAAATGGAGTCGTGGAAAGGAAAAATCGGACTCTTTGTGAGATGGCTAGGACGATGCTCGATGAGCACGGGACTCCTAGGAGGTATTGGGCCGAGGCGGTCAATACGGCTTGTCATGTTTCCAACGGGATTTTATTGCGAGCTTTCATGAAGAAGACTCGTTATGAGCTTATGCATGGTCGGGCACCCAAGGTGAGTCATTTCCGAGTCTTTGGCCGCAAGTGCTTTATTCGAAGAAGGGAAAACTTGACAAGTTTGAGGCTAGGTCTAGTGATGGTATTTTCTTTGGATATGCTAACCATTCTAGAGCCTATAGGGTGCTTAACCTTGAGACTAACAAAATCATGGAGACTTGTGAGGTAACCTTCGACGAGACAATGCCATGTACCTCTCTTGGCTTTGAATGTGCGGGTGATGAAGAAATGGCCGAGGACTTCTTTGAAGAGGAGAAGGATGAAGTTGGAGATGATGGTGGAGAGAACCATGCGCTTGAAGCCGAGTGCGTACCCACTACTTCCCCTACGACCACTACGGAGCGTGGACCGTCTACTTCATGGACAATGACGGTGCAACAAGAGGACCAGGGGAGAGAAGCCGAAGTTGAGGGGGAGGTAGTCTCGAGGCGTGAGGCTCCCCGCGGATTCAAGAAGTGCATCCCCCGTCGAAGATCATTGGGAACATCGATGAACGCACTACACCGGTCAAGGTCCGAGAATTCCTCTCATTTTACTCATGCTTGCTTTCGTTGCCACTTTTGAGCCCAAGGACATTGGACATGCTTTATCCGATGCAAAGCTGGGTCAATTCTATGCATGAGGAGTTGGAAAACTTTGAGAGGAACCGAGTGTGGGAGTTAGTTGAGCCACCTCCAAATTGCCATCCCATAGGAACCAAGTGGGTTTGGAAGAACAAAGAGGGTGAGAATGGGATGGTTGTGAGGAACAAGTCCGTACTTGTTGCTCGGGGGTTTAGTCAAAAGGAGGGCATCGACTATGAGGAGACCTTTGCTCCCGTGGCCCGTCTTGAGGCAATTCGAATCCTTCTAGCCTTTGCCGTGGCTAAAGGGTTCGAGTTGTTTCGGATGGACGTGAAGAGTGCTTTTCGAATGGGGTCATAGAGGAGGAGGTGTATGTGAAGCGACCACCTGGGTTTGAGAGCGAGTTGTATCCACATAGGGTACGTATGGGTTGAAAAGGGCTCGTATGGGTTGAAACGGCGCCCCGTGTTTGGTATGGGAGATTGAGAGGTTTTACGTTGAGCAGAGGGTTTGTGATGGGTACCGTGGATAGGACCTTGTTTCTCCTCAAGCATGGAAATGACTTGTTGATTGTGCGGATATACGTGGATGATATTGTCTTTGGTGGCTCGTCACATCACCTTGTTGCCAAGTTTGCGAGATGAGATGAGCGGGGAGTTCGAGATGAGTATGATGGGAGAGTTGCGGTATTTTCTCGGGGCTGCAGATCAAGCAAGTGAAGAATGGAACGTTCGTGCACCAGACCAAGTACACGAAAGACATGCTGAGGAAGTTCCAGATGCAAGATGTGAAGCCGATGTCGACTCCCATGGGGAGTACGGCCACTTTGGATGCGGACGAGGACGGAGAACCAGTGGACCAGCGGGAGTACAGGAGCATGATCGGCTCCCTCCTCTACTTGACGGCGATGAGGCCAGACATACAGTTCAGCGTGTGTCTGTGCGCTCGTTTTCAGGCTTCGCCGAGGACATCACATCGACAGGCCGTCAAGAGGATTTTCAGGTACCTACAGTCTGCCCCTGGTCTTGGCCTTTGGTATTCTTCCTCCTCGACTCTTTCCCTTCATGGTTTTTCCGATGTGGATTTTGCTGGTTGTCAAGTCGAGAGGAAGTCTACTTCTGGTACTTGCCAGTTTCTTGGTTCTTCGTTGGTTTCATGGTCTTCCCGCAAGCAGTCTAGTGTAGCTCAGTCTACCACCGAGGCGGAGTATGTTGCAGCCGCGAGTTGTCGTTCCCACCGTTGTGGATTTCATACACTTTGAGAGACTTTGGTGAGGAGTGCACCTAGATCCCACTTCTTTGTGATAGCACCGGTGCCATAAGCGTAGCCAAAAACCCGAGTGCTTCACTCCCGGAACCAAACACATAGAAGTGAGGTATCATTTCTTGAGGGACAATGTGGAAAAAGGAACCATTGTGTTGAGCCATGTCCCTACCCAAGATCGGCTAGATGACATCTTTATAAAGCCTCTCGATCAAGCTACATTTGTGCGCTTGCGGGGGGAACTTGGGGTTTGTTGCCCTTTCTAGTTGTTTCTTGGGGGATTTCCTTTTGTATCATGTTGCATTTGTATCATATTGCATGTTAGGATGATGAGCTTCTTTCATATGACATATTTGAGTTTCTTTGGCTATTTGTGAGATGTTGGTCATATGTGTGGAGGAATGGTGATGTTAGGCTAAGCTCGTGGAATATTTGAGATATATGTGTGGTGAGATAGCCCTTTTTGAAATAAATGCTAATCTTGACTAATTTTTGATGAAATATGCTCCACTCGTGTGTAGTTATGTATCCATGTCACGGTTTGGTCTAAATGTGCTTTTCATGCTTAGATTGTGCTTGGATGCCTTGTTCTTGCATTTGGGCCAAAGGCCGAATATCATTGTGAATGTTTAGCCTATGTTGCATTCATGGGGGAGCATAAGCTTCTTTTTGCCGCAAAGACACTTCATGTACCATAAAATGAATTAATCCCGAAAAGAAGTGTGTATGCTTGAAAAAATGCTCCATCCATCGTGTCTATGCTTAAAATGTCTTTCACATATGGGTGCAAAACATGTTGCATGATGTTCACCAGTGGAGAAGTCTCCCCGAAGTGGACACATGGCTCATGAGCTTTGACATGACATGCTTTGCTTTATGGGTGTTTGCCATGATCTTTTGCTGAGAATTTGCTATCCTCGTATGATCTTTGAATGGTATGCATGTTTGTGGCTCAAGTGTGACATGGATAGGCTTTTACATGTGAAGCGAGCCTTCTTTTGGTAAAACTGCTTAAATCTGAAAATTTTGCTTTGTCACATGCCCGTATTTTCATATATTACTTGTGGCAATGCTTTGACTATGCTATGATTCATATGTGTGATCTTTGTCTCATTTTTAGCATTTGACACTAGATTTGGCCTATTTGAGAAGCTCATGTAGATGTTTATATGCTTTGTTTTGCATTTCTGCATTTTCACCTTGATTCATACATTGCCAACAAGGGGGAGAAGAGGTGAGCTTAATGAAAATTCGAAGAGGTGAGCTAAAATTTGGGAGTTTGCTTCCACATGTTCGGGGGGAGCTTGCATTTGTTCGGGGGGAGCCTTCTTCTTTTTCGGTGTGGAGCTTGTGCTTTGCTTGGCTTGTGACCTTTCTTTGCCTTTCTTCGGTTTTGGTCATGAGTTGAGCGTCTTTGTTTTTCTTTCTTCTTTCCTTTCTTTCTTTCTCTCGAATTTCATTTCGCGTTGTGTGTTGTCAATGCACTCATCAAAGGGGAGATTGAGGACCAGGAGCGTCCCGGTGGTCGATGGATGACCGCTCCTCGCCGATGAGTGATTGACAACGGGTGTTGGACCGACTCTTGGCTTAGTGCGCAGGGTGTAGGCCGCGGCCTAGTTCGTGTTGTTGCGGGTGAAGAACGGGCGCGAAAGGTCTTCGGCCTTGAGGGGCCTCCGGAGATGGAGAGACAAGTAGGCTCGGTTCGAGGGACCCGGTGGACGAGTGGGACCGGGTGCGGGCCACATGGTGGCGACACGAGCAAGACGAAGTGTTGACGGTGAAAATCCGTCAACCTAGCCATGAGTTTACCTTCGGTGTTGGCATAACTTTTGTATCTTATTCATTGGTACTAACCCCCGTGGTATAACAAGTTCACTTGTGCATGTCGGTTTTGGAGTTGTGTGTTTACGCGGGGTTTTAACGTTGAAAGCAAGACTTCCGGGATAAGTTCATTAAGCACCTCATGACAAGATCTTGAAGCCCGATACAAGTCAAGCAATGAAGTGAACATGACTCCAAGAGCCCAAGGACCAAGCCCGAGAAGATGATAAACTCCGAGGACTGAACCAGAAAAGTGCTGAATCTTGCAAGACAAGGAGTTGAGTCCAATTCGGAGAGAAACCGACGTCAAGGGCCCACATGCAAAAGGGGAGAACATCTAGAAGACGTGGGAAGCAACACCGGGCGAAGCAGGCCGCGGGATGGGCCGAATTGGGCCCAGGCCGGTCGGCCCAGGCCGGCCGGCCCAGCCCAATTCGGGGCCCAATCGGCCTCTCCTTTGACCTAATTGCTTCTCGGGCTATAAATAGCCCCCCGACCGAGAGCCACGCGGAACCGAAGTCGTATTCCGCCGCCGAGGAGCGAGAGAAGCTTGAGGGACACCAACTTGAAGATGAGGGTCGTGCTAGTTGTCTAGGGTTTCCCCGGCCGACGTGGGAACCTTGCATGGAAGACCACGTCGGAGCTCGGAGCGAGGATCAAGATCGAGGGAGGGCCACGGTGGTGATCTTGTTCATGTAATCATTCATGGTGAAGTTTGTAAGTGAATCCGATTTCTAGCGATTAAGTGCCTTCTCGATGATTTTGTTTTCTTCTTGGTTTTGCTTCTTCTACGATCTAGTTTGCGGCTAGATTACATAGGGTGCTCTTGTAGCCGCGGTGGCTAGAGGTGCATACCGGACCGGCCAAGTGATTTCAACTTGTTCTATCGAACTCGCCTTAAGCTCCCCGCATGAATAGGGATACGTTGTGACAGAACGGGGGTCTCGAAAGGCGGATGTTTTCGGAGTCGGATGGGAAGGCCACGATTTAAAGATGCTTTTAATGAGATTCGCTTTTCTATCTTCATCTATCTTGTTTGGAGCTACAACATAAGCATGATCTAGATTCTCTAGATTGGTTATCTCTTGCTTTCTCTTGCTACCTCTTTAGTAGATTAGATTAGATTCGTTTTCTTTATGAGTTAGTAGATTAGATGCAATTTGTCTTCATTAGATAGCTTTACCTTGCTTTACTAGATTGAATCCTTGCGTTGCACATTGTTCCACGGATTCGATACCTTGGGTTCACCACTCGAGGGAAGAAGGGTCCCTTGACTACGACGGGAGACTTGTCCGCTTGCAAGTCACAAACGAACTTTGATACAATTATTAACCGTCAACAAGCCCCTTTTTCCGGCGCCGTTGCTCGGGAACAAGCAATCAAGATCCGATCTAGTATCGCTTATCTTTCAGCTTTTTCTTTTGATTTTCTTTTGCATCTCTTATGTTTGATCATCCTCAAAGAGAAAAAAATTTAATCTAATCTAGTTTCGATTAACCCTAGTTTTTATGTTTAGATTTTTGTTTTATTACTAACCCTAACCGGAGATGGTTGGCTACCTCTCCAAGAAACCCAAACTTTTTTTGTGGATGATCCAGAAAACTTTACGTGGCAAAGGTGACGTGCAACACGAGCTAAAGGGGTGGAAACCCTAGATTCAAAAGTTGAAGTCGAAGGACCATCAAAATCTCCAAGGGAATCACCACCTCCAAGTCAAGACGCCGGGGCCGTTCAAGATCAACGAGGATGGAGAAGATGGAGATGGAGAAAGAAGCTCAACACCTAAAGGCCGCCAAGGCAAGATCCACATGCGGGGTGTTCATCGTGATGAAGATGTTAGAGACGCAAGTGGGACAACTTGCCGGACAACCGATTGGTGACAAAGAAGAATATCCGAGACAACTCCAAGGTCCCAAGACGGCGAAGGCTACTCAAACTCATTCGGGAGAGATGAAGGATCACACTAGAGACCATGAAGATCACGACCGAAGGACCGGAGTTCGAGATGTCGAGCCACAAGGAAGTTGTTGCATCCGTCAAGACCAAAGGACAAAGCCACTCGTGAAGACCAAAAAAATTGACTAAGCCAAAGTGGGTACCCAAGATTGCAACGCCCACAAAGAGCGTTGATCCGGAGTAATCAAGTGAAGAAGTCTAGCCATGGACTATAAACGAAGCGCTAGGCGGGAGGCAACCCGTTTCGTCGAGTCAAGAATAAGCTACCGGGAGGACAACCCGATTCCAGGTTTTTCAAGTCTTTTTAAATTTAATTCAGTTTTGAATTTTACTACGAAAACATTAGACTTAGAATGGTTGAACAATATTAGAGACATAATTCTTGGTTGAATATTTTGCTTGATCATAAACCCTTTACATGAACCATCCTATGTGATTGTTTGCTTCTTTTTCGAGAAACCACAACAAAAAAAAAATTTCAGAACCTAACTCAACCTTTCACCCTCATTATGGTGCTGAGGTTGACTTATTTTTCATGCTAAAAACACACGAGTAGAGCCACGACTTGTATCTAGATGTTATTTAAATTTCAGCATGTGGTAGGACTCGCGTGAACCTAGAAACTTGATTTTGGTTGGTTAAAAAATCCATATCCTTGGTTTCTCTAAGATTAGAATTTTTCTAAGCCTCACTTAATTTTATTTCATTCAAAATCTCTCTCATCTAATCGAAATTAGGACCTAAACCTATGCCCCCATGATCAAGCCGGAAAAGCTTGCTCTCAACCAATGAAGGCAAACTATACCGGTGAGACCGAAATCGACGTAATAAAAAAATATTTTCGACTTGCATTTGTTTTTAATGGTTTAAAAACTTTTCTAAAATTATGTTCGAGCTCTTGCATGGCTCTGAAAAATATTTTTAAATTTCGAAATAAGAGGAGTGCTTAGCCTTAAACACACTTAAAGGGAGGCAATCTAGTTAACCTAACCATGCATGCACCATGACACATCACGGGATGCCCCTCCAACATATTTAAACCACATGCAAAGTACAAGCATGGGGGGCAGCCAAGGCTTTGTTTTGTAGGAATATCATGGATGCATGTGAGGCAAGGGAGTATGGAAGTGAGTCAAAGCGAAAACATCAAGTGGAAGGAGCAATAATGCAAGCGAAGGAGTGGACGGGAACGTTTGGAAGGTGTACGCGATCACGAAGCAACATGAATGCACTAGAGAAGAACCGAGCCAAGAGGAGGAGAGAGGTAAGTCTTTCATCCAACTCTTTGTTTGTGTGCTCTAGTTTGTAGGCCGGAATCACCTTAGACTTAGCCATCCACCGCGTTTGTTTCGTGCAACAAATCACATCCTTAATCCACTCAAAGTCCAGACTCCAAAATAATACTTGTGTACCTTGTTACCGGGTGGAAACCCCGGATATTTATTTGTGAGGGAGAGTGCTGCAATCAAGGAAGAAAACTACAAGTCTTTTCACCGAGTAAGAAGGGATCATCGTCGTCTAAGCCATCATCGACAACCTCTTCGAGGAGGCACTCGGTTTCCGAGTTTCCTTGGAGTATGGAGGAGGACACGGCACCGCCGAGGAGGAACCACACTCTTCTCCTTGGTGGCATGAGGGCCACACAAAACTCGTTTATTAGGTTTACCAAACTTCAATAACATATGGAGGAGCCGCTCGTCCAACCTCGCCACTTGACACGATCATCCGCTCCACCTCCATACGCTCCGCGGTATTCCGAGGGGTATGTCATCATGACGGAGGAGGAGAAGAAGCTCGCTCGCCTTGGGAAGAGGCTTGTAGCGAACGTCGACATCGACGACCAAGCTCTCCACATATTGGGTTTCACACGGGACACCGGTGCAATTCTCTAGCGGAGTGTCGGCAAACACCCACAAGGAATTCGCCTAGGAAATTTTCATGACCATGGCGCATACCCTTGATGAAGGAGTGCTGAGTCTCTCATTCCGTTGGAGGGAGCCCACAAGAGGAGAAGAAGGAAGACACCGTCGGAAGGGTAACCTTGATCAACGATGCTATTTCTAGCACTTTGATGGGGTAATCTCCTTTCATCCATGGGTTGTAATCGATCTTGAGATGTAATCACACTTTGTTGGATTATCTATCTATCAACTTGTGTTGAAAATACTTTAATGCTTAAGGCTAGCAACCATGCCATAAAGGGAGTAGGGCCTCAATGCTCCCTTGGATCCATTCAACACAATCCCCGATAGATTAGATTGGTTTTCATGTTCGAAACGATTGCATGTTCTAGTATCGTAGACCCATGGGCGAGTGTCCCCTATTTTCAAAAAGGGAGCTCCGGAACAAGTATGTGCATAAAGGCACATGGGAAGACTTTTGGAGTATGATCACGAGAGGAGACCATCAACGAAGAAATACTATCCGGAACCCCATCATCCAAGTGTGTCACCTTTGTGCAAGTGGATTTTTGGGGAGAATAAGAAAGACATAGATAACCAACACGGAGTTGAATTGGATTTACTCGCAGCCAATCAACCCTACTCACCTATGATCAACCAGTGGTGTTGTGAGCAACATCGGATTCGGGAGATCGGGTTGTTACCTCTCCATGTTGACTATCTCTTTAAAACCGGGTATTACAAGGAACCCAAATCATCTCCTACCCGGGACTTCCCTAGGAATATATGAAGAAAGGAAAATATAAGAGTGAAGATGAGAGAGGAGGCTTCGAAGTGGCCTAGGTGAATTTGCCCCTTCCGAATTGAGGATTAAGACTTTTCTTGAGGGGAAGAAGATCGGTTAGAGGAAGGACTTCTTGTGCCGGCGAAGAAAAAAATAATAAAAGATAAGAATTATAGGAGAAGGATCTTCTATGGCCCAAGAAGGAGGTGCACAACAAAATTATGTTCCACCATTCGGAGAAATTCCGGCATCGCCAAATTACTACGGTGGTGTACCAATGCAAGCATGGGGGAGTGGTGCAGCCATACCCCCACCATTTTTTGCGGTGCCCAACGTAGCCTTTGCGGAGCCATATGCACACCTTCCTCAACCACAACAAAATGTGGCCACCATTGGAGGATACGCTGCAAGGATCATGCAAATTATTGCAGCCATCCAAACCAATGCAAACCAAATGGGTGAAGGAAATGCAACATTCGCTTATGAGCTTTGACGCCTTCACCTAGCACCGTCGGACAATCCATAGGAGGAGTGGTGCATTTCTATTACAAGTAAGGGTACAACAACCAAGACTATCAATATCAACCGCCGGCGGAAGATTAGAGAGAGGAGGAGCTCTAGTTATCTTTCCTTTACCCCCTTTTCTTTAATTTTCAGCTTGTTTGCACCTATGTTTGCGTAGTATTTTCAGCTTTGCTTTAATTTTCAGTTTTCAGTTTAATTTTCAGCGTGTGTCTTAGTTTTTATTTTCATCATGAATAATGTCACCACCAGGTTTTTACCTTTGGTAAAGTTACAAAGTTTGTGCCATGATGATATATGATTATAATTGCCGTTTTGTTTATCTTTGTAATTGATTTATGCATGTTTGAACTAGTGCTCTCTTAAAAATACAAATATGAAATTATCTAAATGCTAGCTTAATCTTCAGCGGAGGTTATGATTAAAATAAAGACCCATAGTGTTTTATGTGCTCTCAAGTTATGAATAGATTAAAGATGTCTTTTATGCTTAAAAATATTGCTAACCTTGTCATAAATATCACTTGTGTGTTGCTCAACCTATCCGAGCCTTATATATATTTGAGTGCATAAACCTTAGTGTACAAGATTTATTTTTGAGTGAGTTATTGCAGGCCATGATTTCTCCGGCCCGAGACTAAGAAGCTGGTCATTCCATTTTTGCGTATCTATCTTTTTGCTAGCCTTTTATCCGTGCATTGTGTATCCCCGCATCGGAGATCTCACAAACCTCGCCGGATATCCACCCTTAAACCAAATATCATCTTTTGTGATTCTCTCCTTGACCACAACCTATCGTTGGGAATGGATCATCAATTCAAGGAAGATCGCAAGACGGTGCCAACATTGAAGATTTCAAGTATCTCTCCAAGGAAAAATATTTCGGTACCTACCTTATTTTTCGCCTCTTTGCTCGAGGACGAGCAACGTCTAAGCATGGGGGAGGAGGTAGGTACGGTGCAGTTTTAGAGTTCAAAGGGGAATATTTAAAAAAAATGATGAAAGAAAAAAAAATCCAGTGATATTCATGACTTTCAAGGTATAAAAAATCAAAACTTCGTTGTGAAAGTCATGGACTGAATATATGACGAGAAAAAAAATGAATGAATGAAAGAAAGAAAGAAAGAAAGAAAGAAAAGGATGAGAAATATGAGAAAGAAAAAAATATGCGTAAAGTAAACTCCCCGGTTCTCTAAGAGTGCATTCAAGGCTTCAAGTTTAAAAGATCCATTCTCATTTTCCAACCATGTGCAATCCGATAACGAGGACTTCCTTTGTGCCTCGGGATCACTCTTTGCCATTTGCACATGTCCACTCATCTAAAGTGTGTGTATTTTTCTCTTTCCCCTCCTTGATTTAACATTATTTTCCAATGACCTTTTTGACGAGTCTCGGTAAGACCATGAGAAGCTTGTCTTGTTTTGACAACACCTCATTTATAAAATCTTGTTAGGACTAAACTTTCCCAAAGCTCCATATAAAGCCTACCACATGTATATGAGAGGGAAAGGAGTAGAATATATAGGCTTGAGAGACAAGTGAGATGAGAGTTCATGAGCAATACACGAGATGATTTAAATTTGTGAACTTGGTTTAGCTTTTCTTTATCTCGTTCTTTATTTCAAAAATTCTGAGATCTATTTAAATTTTGGGAGCATGTTAATACTTGTGGGATGAGCTTAATAAGAATCTACCCTCCGTAGAGGTGAAGGCTAGTACATTATGGAACTTTAACGAATTAAACTTTTGAGAGCATTATGTTTTTTTTTCATGTATGATCAAGTGCAAGGTTTAAACATTGTTTGGCAATGATGATATCCATCGAGGGCTTACTCGAGGACGAGCAAGGTTTAAGCATGGGGGAGATGTTGACGGTGAAAATCCGTCAACCTAGCCATGAGTTTACCTTCGGTGTTGGCATAACTTTTGTATCTTATTCATTGGTACTAACCCCCGTGGTATAACAAGTTCACTTGTGCATGTCGGTTTTGGAGTTGTGTGTTTACGCGGGGTTTTAACGTTGAAAGCAAGACTTCGGGATAAGTTCATTAAGCACCTCATGACAAGATCTTGAAGCCCGATGCAAGTCAAGCAATGAAGTGAACATGACTTCAAGAGCCCAAGGACCAAGCCCGAGAAGATGATAAACTCCGAGGACCGAACCGAGAAAAGTGCTGAATCTTGCAAGACAAGGAGTTGAGTCCAATTCGGAGAGAAACCGACGTCAAGGGCCCACATGCAAAAGGGGAGAACATCTAGAAGACGTGGGAAGCAACACCGGCGAAGCGAGCCGCGGGATGGGCCGACTGGGCCCGGGCCGGTCGGCCCGGGGCCGGCCGGCCAAGCCCACTTCGTGGCCCAATCGGCCTCTCCTTTGACCTAATTGCTTCTCGGGCTATAAATAGCCCCCCGACCGAGAGCCACGCGAACCGAAGTCGTATTCCGCCGCCGAGGAGCGAGAGAAGTTTGAGGGACACCAACTTGAAGATGAGGGTCGTGCTAGTTGTCTAGGGTTTCCCCGGCCGACGTGGGAACCTTGCATGGAAGACCACGTCGGAGCTCGGAGCGAGGATCAAGATCGAGGGAGGGCCCGGTGGTGATCTTGTTCATGTAATCATTCATGGTGAAGTTTGTAAGTGAATCCAATTTCTAGCGATTAAGTGCCTTCTCGATGATTTTGTTTTCTTCTTGGTTTTGTTTCTTCTACGATCTAGTTTGCGGCTAGATTACATAGGGTGCTCTTGTAGCCGCGGTGGCTAGAGGTGCATACCGGACCGGCCAAGTGATTTCAACTTGTTCTATCGAACTCGCCCTAAGCTCCCCGCATGAATAGGGATACGTTGTGACGAACGGGGGTCTCGAAAGGCGGATGTTTTCGGAGTCGGATGGGAAGGCCACGAATTAAAGATGCTTTTAATGAGATTCGCTTTTCTATCTTCATCTATCTTGTTTGGAGCTACAACATAAGCATGATCTAGATTCTCTAGATTGGTTATCTCTTGCTTTCTCTTGCTACCTCTTTAGTAGATTAGATTCGTTTTCTTTATGAGTTAGTAGATTAGATGCAATTTGTCTTCATTAGATAGCTTTACCTTGCTTTACTAGATTGAATCCTTGCGTTGCACATTGTTCCACGGATTCGATACCTTGGGTTCACCACTCGAGGGAAGAAGGGTCCCTTGACTACGACGGGAGACTTGTCCGCTTGCAAGTCACAAACGAACTTTGATACAATTATTAACCGTCAACACGAAGTCATGGACGGATGAGCCGGTGCACGGTGGCGGTCGAGTCAAGTGGTTTGGCGGGAGGCCGGACCGGGCACGCGGGGGTTTGGTGGTTTGCCCACAAAACCACCGGCGGACGATTTCTTGGTTTGGGCCTCAAAACCAAGTCCGAGGGCCCAACACGACGGAGACGGGATCCGGGCATGTCGGGAAGCTTCGAGGCGGAGGACACGCGGGGGGATCGCATGGCTTGCGTCGGGAGGACGCGGGGGTGCGGCAAAGGCGTGGCCGTCCGATGGCAAGACCCACAAACATTACCTAAATGCCCCTACGTGGGTTGTATCGCCAGTAGTTAAGTTAGGGGTAGTCGAGTCATTTACCACTCCGGCGGGACCTGATATATAAGCCATGAGTGTGTGTGGATGGCTCCCTCTCTCCGCGACTTGGTTTCATTTCCTCCCTCCCATTTCTCATTTTTGTAGCTATTTTTCCTTCCATTTTCTCTAGGCTAGCATGAGAGCTTCATGAGAGATTTGTTGAGAGGGATGGATGCTAGGGCGGCATGCTAGACCTTGTGAATCTTTCCTGGTTTGTATAGAAGATTCGGAGTTGTGTTTTCGTGGTCTTTTTGTGCTTGTTTTCGTGCCTTTGTTCCCGGTTCGATTCTGCAGATTTGAGTGGGTTTCTCCCTGGATTTCTTTGAGGAAAACATGGATAGATGTCTCGTGCATCTTTGTGATTGATTTTGTGCCCTCAAACGCCGAGAAACCACCCGGATTCGTAGTTTTTCGTTCGGTGCTCTAGTTTTTGGTGGTGCTCAAAGGATTCGCGATTCCCGGTGTTTTAGGGAGTTAGGAGGCAAGATTTTTGGGCTATAGCATCCTTGTGTGATGCTTTTCAAGTCCCCAAACCCTTGTCTCCATAGCTTCAACCGTTTGGGAAATCGATAATGATTTGGGGGAGTTGACTTTCGGGGTCGGGCGTTTTTACGCTCTGTCCGCACCCGGCGGACGATCCGCGAGGTGCCGGCGGACGGTCCGCGCGGCTAGGATTCGTCCCGTGTTCTTCGTGTTCTTGCTCGCCTTTCGTTTCGATCCGTCGTGATTTTGGTTTTCGGTTGGACGGAGTTTCGGACGGTCCGCGCCGGAGGGCGGACCGTCCGCGGGTGCCCGGCGGACGGTCCACGTGCTCCCCGCGGACGGTCCGTGGTGCGGGTGCGTCCCCGTTGGTTCCGTGTCTTTAACGGACGGTCCGCGGAGAAGGCCGGACGGTCCGCGGTGTTGGCGCGGACGGTCCGCGCGGTGCGCAGGGCCGGACGCTCCCGCGCGGCCCATCGCGGACGGTCCGCCCCGTCCGGCCGGACGGTCCGCCGTAGGCGCGCGCTTTGCTTTTTGGTTCGATTCCTCTCCTTCTTCTTTCGTGCTTCCGCGTGTGATTCAAGGAATCGTTCCTAAGGCTAGAGGTTGTTCCATAACCTCGTTGTCTTGGCGATTGGTGTGTGACTCGATCCATCGCTCGTGTGTGACCGGGATTTGACTAGGGCATAGGCCGGGTTCTTTTGGAAGAATTTTTACCGGCTCCTATTCACTCCCCCCCCTCTCTAGTCGCAATCGATCCTTCACCTTGAGATGCATATGGTTGATGCATTAGAAGATGAAGACAATGAGTGGATCACCGACATTAAGCCAACGAAGATCAAGACCAAGAGGGAGAAACCGGTGCAACAATACCGTCTCCGGGAATTGCGAGTGCATCTCAAAGAGAAGAAACACGGAGGGGAGGTCAAAGGAACAAATAGAGGAAGAAGTTGATCCATATCCCTACTTGCTATGGATGATGAAGTCATCTCTGTTGCATCTTCTAATGGAGAAGATGACAATGATATGTGTCGGGGACGACCCTAGGGGTCCCCTTAAACAACCGGGAAATCCCCACTTAAAACCCGCAACAAAGCCAAAGCCAAGTACGCCTCGCCTAACCATACGGGGCACGGCCCACGACGCGGAGGCCCCAACGATCCACCAAGGCGGCCCACTCGAAGATCCCCTCGAGCAAGCTTCGCCTCGCTCGAGGGTGCACGCCTCCCTCGGGCGGACTCCGTCCCGCTCTAGGGGGTGCGCTTACCTCGAGCGAGGCTCCGCCTCGCTCGAGGGTCCGCTCCGCCCCCGAACGGGGGTCCGCCTCGCTCGAGGGCGCCCCGCACGCTCACCTGCTCCCGTACGCGGGCATTTAATGCCCCGACAACGCGGGCGGCGCCATCATGCGCCCGGGGCTCGTGCCCCGGTGCCGCCGCGAGCAACTCCCCGGAGGGAGCCCATCCCCGCCACCGTGGGAGGCACCGTGCGGCGCGACCGGTGCCGGTCCCATGACGCCGCGCCGCCCTGCTCCGGTACGGCTAACGCGCCGAGCCCTCGAAGGGGGGCCGGCCGCACCCTCGACTTGCTTTCTTGTGATCTTGCGGGGGTTAGGTGGAGGCGCTAGGCGGTGGGACGCCATCCCCGCCCTCGTTAACGGCATGGTTGCCGCCTCGCGCGTACGAACCACACGCCGGCGCCGTGGCAACAACTCTAGCACTCCGGATCGTGTGGTAACGAGACGCCGCCTTACTCGCCACTTGTTCCTCGTACGGACCGACATCGCAACTCCCTCGAGCCCGTCCGAAGATATCACGCCCATCCGCCGCCCTTCTACCCTCGAAGCCGCCATCGTTCGGGTACAAGATATGCCATGATGGCCGGATCGGCTGCAAGGATCGTCCGGGCGGCCGCCCACTCTACCGCATAGCACATCACACTCCCTCACATAGCTAATAGCGCGGCACGCATGTGATTCGCTCTCTCCTTGGTATATAAAAAGAGGACGAACCCCCCCGCCGCCGGGGGACGGAAGAACGACGGAACATAACACAACACAACAGGAGACAGCCGCGCCACGCACTTGCTCTCCAATTCTCCCACAACATTCTCAATCACTACACCGGGGAATTGGAAGCCACGCTTCCTCTCCCGCCTTGCTTGTAGTAGCCCCACTATAGGCACCCCGGTGCCGAGCAATATAGTGCCTTGAGCACACCGCTATCGGACATACGGCCCCTCGGCCGGA
This sequence comes from Cenchrus americanus, assembly GCA_947561735.1. Lineage (NCBI taxonomy): Eukaryota > Viridiplantae > Streptophyta > Magnoliopsida > Poales > Poaceae > Cenchrus > Cenchrus americanus. The sequence continues at coordinate 81,330,713 of OX387239.1, read as the reverse complement.
ACCAGGATAAATTCTGTGTCTCTTATTGCTTAGCATCGACCATTGAGGGATAGACCTCGGCGCTTATTACTGGTTAGTGTCGGGACCACATTCCGCACCGACAGTTGGCGCCCACCGTGGGGCAATCGAGCGCCTAAGGTCAATCCATCAACTCCCTCCATGGTGATCCGCACTGAGTCATCATCCGCAACTTGCCCCCCGCACCTCGGCGATTCGGCCGGACGTGGCTCGAGCACCGCCCGCCAGCCGGATCCACAACCGGGACGACCCGGTCCGCATGTTCGTGGGTAACTTCCGGGGGCACGTACGTGCGCCCGGAAATTCCCGGGACTTGCGCTCCTGCACCCGAAGCCCGGCGAGTCGCCGCGGGACTTCATACGGTGCTTCTCCAAGCGCCGTACGAGCTCCCCGGCGTGGCACAATCCGAGATTGTGCACGCCTTCCTCGAGGGCACCACGTGCGGGACCTCGTGCGGGAGCTGGGACGCAGCCCGCCCGCGGACTCCAACGAGCCGTTCGACATCGCCACCGGCCTCGCCTCGGGAGAGGAGGCCGTGGGGGTGATCTTCGACGGCAAGAAGGGCAAGCGCTCGGATGATGCGCCCGCGAGAGGGCGGCACAGTCTAGGGAGCCCCACCGGAAGGACAAGCGGGGCAAGAAGGGAAAGAATCCGCGCCGCGAGGCGCGCGAGCAGGGGCGTGATGGCGATGATGCCGAGGCTCTTCTTTGTCGACCCGGCTCGACGGGGCCCTCGACCGGCCCCTCGAGGTCCGGGGGTGTTTGATGACATGCTGAAAAAACCATGTCCTTACCACAAGACCCCAGTAAACCACACCCTTGAGCAATGCGACATGCTCAAGAAGTTCTATGGCCGCGCTGCCGCGAAGGAAGCGGAGGCCAAGAAAGACGGAGGAGATGGCGACGCCGGCGGCTTCCCCGCCGTGGAGAACGTGTTCCTCATCTTTGGGGGACCCACCGTCGACATGTCAACTCGCCAGCGCAAGCGGGAGCGGCACGAGGTCCTCGCCGCGGAGAAGGCGCCTCCCTCCTTCCTCAACTGGTTGGAGGACGCCATCACCTTCAGCCGGGAAGACCATCCGAACCGCATCCCCAACCGGGCCAGTACCCGCCGGGTGGTCGACCCAATCATCGGGAACGCGCGGTTCTCAAAGGTCTTGATGGACGGAGGCGCGGCCTCAACATCCTCTACGAGCATACGCCGCGCTTGCCGGGGATCGGATTGGACCGAGTGCAGCCCGGCACGAAGCCGTTCCATGGTGTCGCGCCCGCAAGCGGTGTCCGGCCCCTCGGGCGGATCGATCTCGCCGGTTTGGTTCGCCGCGCGAAGAATTTCCGCAAGGAAACGCTCACCTTCGAGGTGGTGGGGGTTCAAGGGCGCCTACCACGCCATACTTGGGCGACCCCCGCTACGCCAAGTTCATGGCGGTCCCCAACTACACCTACTTGAAGATGAAGATGCCGGACCGAACGGCATCATCACCGTAGGCTCTTCCATCGAGCACGCATTCGACCGCGACGTCGAATGCGTAGAGCACGCGAGGCACCGGCGCCGGATGAAGAGCCGGTGACCACTTTGGAGAAGATGGTCAACGAGGACCTCGACTCCACCGCCAAGCACACTTTGGTACCTTCGAGGCCGCGGAGCGGACCAAGGAGGTCCCCCTCGACCCCGCCGCCCCCGAGGGCAAGGCGTTGAGGGTCGGCTCCACCCTCGCTCCCAAATAGGAAGTGGTGCTCGTCGACTTCCTCCGCGCCAACGCCGACATCTTCGCGTGGAGCCCCTCGGATATGCCGTGCATCCCGAGGGAGGTCGCCGAGCACTCCCTTGACATCCCGCCTCACGCCCGCGCCGTGCAACAACGGCTATGCCGCTTCGACGAGGAGCGGAGACGGGCTATCGGAGCGGAGCTGCGGAAGCTTCGGAGGCCGGGTTCATCAAGGAGGTGTTCCACCCAACGTGGCTCGCAAATCCCGTACTTGTAAAGAAAAAAGAACGGGAAGTGGCGGATGTGTGTAGACTACACTAGTCTTAATAAAGCATGTCCTAAAGTTCCTTTTCCTTTACCACGTATTGATCAAATTGTTGCCTCAACGGCTGGGTGTGAGCGCTTTTGTTTCCTTGATGCCTACTCCGGTACCATCCGATAAAGATGAAGGAGTCCGACCAGCTCGCGACTTCGTTCATCACGCCGTTTGGGATGTTCTCGCTACGTCACGATGTCGTTCGGCCTCCGAAACGCGGGCGCAACGTATCAACGTTGCATGCAACACGTTTTCGGAGATCACATCGGACGGACGGTCGAGGCATACGTGGACGACATCGTCGTGAAAACCAGGAAGGCGGACGACTTGGTTGGCGACCTTGGCATCGCGTTCGGCTGCCTACGGACCAATGGGGTAAAATTAAACCCCGAAAAATGTGTCTTTGGAGTGCCGCAAGGCATGCTCCTGGGATACATCGTCTCCCAACGGGGGATCGAGGCCAACCCCGAGAAGGTCGCGGCCCTCGAATGAATGGGCCCGATCCGGGACCTCAAAGGGGTGCAAAAGGTGCTGGGGTGCCTCGCCGCCTTGAGCCGCTTCATCTCGCGGCTCGGCGAGAAGGGCCTTCCCCTCTATCGCCTCCTCAAGAAGCATGAGCGTTTCTCTCGGACCGCCGAGGCCCGGATGCGCTCGACAAGCCGAAGGCGTCCTTAACGCACGCCCCGATCCTCACGCCGCCGTAGGGGCCGGCGAACCCCTGCGGCTCTACGTGGCCGCAACCACCCGGGTGGTCGGCGGCGTGATCGTGGTGGAGCGCATGGAGGATGGGCACGCCTCCGCCGATCCGGCGGCCGGTCTACTACATCGGCGAGGTCTTGTCCGACACCAAGACGCGCTACCCCCAAGTCCAAAAGGCTGCTTTACGCGGTGGTCCTCGCGCGGCGCAAGCTCCGCCACTACTTCGAGGCCCACCCCCGTCACGGTGGTCTCCTCCTTCCCGCCGGGGGGAGATCATCCGCAATCTCGACGCGGCGGACGGATCGCCAAGTGGTCCGTGGAGCCGATGGGCGAGACGCTCGCCTATGCCCCGCACAAGGCCATCAAGTCCCGGATCCCGGCGGATTTTGTCGCTGAATGGACGGATACGCAGCCGTCGCCGCCACGGATCCAAGCGAGTGCCGGACTGCGTATTTCGACGGCTCGGTGATGAAAACAGGGGCGGGCGCGGGCTCGCTCTTTGTATCACCCCTCGGGGAGCACATGCGGTACACGGTGCGCCTCCACTTCCCTGCGTCGAACAACATGGCTGAGTACGAGGCCCTCCTATGCGGCCTCAAGATCGCCATCGGGTTAGGCGTCAAACGCCTCGACGTGCGGGGGGACTCGCAGCTCGTGATCGACCAAGTCATGAAGAACGCGAGCTGCCATGACGATAAGATGGAGGCCTACTGCAAGGCCGTGCGAGCCCTTGAAGACAAATTTTACGGCATCGAGCTTAATCATGTGCCCCGCCGGTACAACGAGGAGCCGGACGAGCTGGCCAAGATCGCGTCCTGGCGGATCACCGTCCCCCCCGAACATTTTTGCCCGCGATATCGCCCAGCCCTCGGTCGTCCTCGAGCCTCACCCCTCGAGCCACGCAGAACCCTCGGGGGCTCCCTCGAATCCAGCGGGTGCAGAACCCATGGATGAGGACCCCTCGAATGAGGCGTACGTGCTCTCCCTCCTCGAGGGGTATGGCGCTTATGGGGCCGATGTGATGGACATCGAGCCGGCCCCCGTCGAAGCCGACCGGCGTGACAAGTATGTGGCCCGGATGGCCCGAGGGGAACTCCCCACGAACCGGCCGCGGCCGGCGCGCATCGCTAGGATGGCCAAGTCCTTTGCCCTCGTCGACGGCGGAGCCGTACAAGCGCGCCACCTCTCGGCATCTTGCGGCGGTGCGTACCCACCCCGAGGGGCGCGAGCTCCGCCGGGACATCCACGCGGGGATCCGTGGCCACCACGCGGCGCCTCGCACCCTTGTTGGCAATGCCTTCCGCCAAGGCTTTTGCGGCCTACCGCGGTCGCGGATGCCGGTGAGATCGTACGCACCGCGAACGGTGCCAATTTTACGCCCGCAAGACCAACCTTCCCGCTCATGTCCTGCAGACCATCCCCATAACATGGCCGTTCGCTGTGTGGGGGCTGGACATCGTTGGGCCCCTGCGGAAGGCGCCCGGGGGCTTCACCCACTTGTTGGTTGCGATCGACAAGTTCTCCAAGTGGGTGGAGGTGCGCCCCATCACGAACCTCAGGGCGGAGCAAGCGGTGACGTTCTTCACCGACATCATCCATCGCTTTGGAGTGCCAAACTCCATTATCACCGACAACGGGTCCCAGTTCACGGGCAGGAAATTCTTGGAGTTCTGCGACAAGTTCCACATCCGTGTGGATTGGGCAGCTGTGGCACACCCACAGACCAACGGCCAAGTAGAGCGTGCCAACGGCATGATCCTACAAGGCCTTAAGCCTAGAATTTTCGACCAGCTAAACAAATCTGGTCGGAAATGGCTCCAAGAGTTACCAGCAGTCGTGTGGAGCCTAAGGACCACCCCGAGCAGAGCCACCGGGTTCACCCCGTTTTTCCTAGTCCATGGCGCGGAGGCCGTCCTCCCCACGGACTTAGAATACGGATCGCCTAGGGTTCGAGGCTACGACGAGCCGGCGAGCCCGCGAGGACTCGCTGGACCAGCTGGACGAGGCACGCCTCGTGGCCTTGATGCACTCCACAAGGTATCAACAGTCCCTCAGGCGCTACCAAGCACGCAAGATACGCCGACGGGACTTCAAAGAGGGGGATTTGGTCCTAAGGCTACGCCAAGACAACCGAGGACGCCACAAGCTATCACCTCCGTGGGAGGGACCCTACGTCGTGGCGAGGGTACTCAAGTCCGGCACGTACAAGCTGGCCAACGAGGATGGTGAAGAGCTCACCAACGCTTGGAACACCCAACAGCTACGTCGCTTCTACCCCTAGCTAGGATTTCCAAGTATTTCGTTGTAAAAACCACATAACCAACGCCCCAGTTGGTGACAACTATGTAAACATCATAAGTCTAATGAAAAGGGCAACTCGGCTTTCCCCTGAAACCCAAGTTACCCTCGGGGGCTACTGCGGGGGGCACCCCCCCCAAAATGGTCCCATTTTCGCGCAAAAACGAAACAACTCACGCGCGCTAAGTTTGTTTTCTACTTCGACCCCGAGCAACGATTCGAACAGGCGCGGGCGACCTAGCGGAAGGAGTGTGCGAGCCAGAGATAGCCTACGCCTCCGCGAGGATACGGCCCTTCTCTCTCGCCTCCAACCCGGCGGTCCACCCGCGAAAATCGAACTCCCCTAACTAGAATCTACTCGGGAAGAAGGAGAAACAAAAAAGCGTAATAAACAAAAGACTTCACTTTACATTGGCAAATGTTCATGGCAAAAATAACTTGTCTATTTACAAGGGCCGCACGGCCGACATACGATACATTAACAAAAAACGGGCCTAGCGCCCGCCGTCTTCGAGCGGAAGGAGCGGCGGCATCGGCAGCCGTCCGGAAGAGGAATTCCTCGAAGGCTTCGGCGAGCGTCCCGGCGGCGTCGGCGGCCGGCCGCGTCCACGCGCTCCATCGCCACCTCGTCCTCGACACCCTCGGAAACGACGTAACCCTCCGCCGGCGCCTCGAAGTCGACCTCGTAGTGGGACCGCACCACCCCCGAGGGCCTTCGGGACGCCAAGATGCGGCGCCGGCGCATGCGCTCGGCAACGTGGGCTGCTAAGGGCGCGCAGGCGGCTGGCCAACGAGCTACCGGCCTGTGCCTCGCCCTCCTCCACGACCCGGCAGGTCTCGAGGGCCGCATTGCGCAACTCCTGCAGCTCCTGCTCGGAGGAGTTGTAGGAGGTCTGCAGCGCCTCGGCCCGCTCGGCTGCGTGCCCCAGAGCGGTGCGCAAGCCTCGGAATTGCCGGACGAGAAAGAAATCGGGGAAAGGAGTGCGAACTCTCTAACGAGAAAACCAACAAAACAAGAGTCAAGCGGCCGGCTCACCTTCGACTTGCTTCCTCTCCACCTCGAGGGCGCGGCGCTCGGCCTCGACCGCCCGCTCGAGGCCCCTGACGGTCTCGCCTTGCTCTCGGAGGGCCGGCTCCTGGTTCGCGCTCGTGATGCTGAGCACTATCAGCTCGCCCTCGACCTTGGAGAGCTCCGCGTTTCGGCCCTCCAGAGACCCCCCGCGCCGCCTCGCGAGCGACGCGCTCCTCGCTCCCCGCCCGACCGGGCGTCGGCAAGGGCGGCTCGCTCTCCGCCGGAGCCGCCCCTCGGCCCCTTGGCGGGCGGTACGCTCTGCGAGAAGCTAGCCCTCGGAGGCGCCGAGCGCCGCGACCTTGGCGTCAAGGGCGGCCTTCAAGTCGTCGGCTTCCTTGGCCCTCTGCGCTCGAGCGCGCGCGCCCGCTCCTCGGCCCGGCGGCTGCTGCGCCGCGCCCCCCTCGAGCGACGAGCGCAGCCCCCGGTTCTCGTTGTGGACGCCGGCCACCTCCGCCACCCGGTTAGTCGCCGGCGTGCGCATCTTCTCCCGGTCCGAGCGCGCCGCCGCAACGCCTCATCCCGGTCGATGAGGGCTGTGCAGACCCGCTCGAGGCTAGAGGGACGCGCCGGGTCCCCGCCTCGCGCTCTCATGGAGTTGATCGCACGGGGCCATGGCCCGTACGACAACCGGCCATCCGGGGTCCTGAGGGCGTCGGCGAGCGCGTCGAAGGCGTCGCACCGCTCCCGGAGCCGGTGGAGCTCGGCGTTCACCTGATCGAAGGCGCCGTACTTGTCACGGGCGCGGCGCTCGAGCTCCCCGTCACCCACAAGTCAGAACCCGTAAGCATCATGATACATAGACAAGACGCGAGAAACGGGGGAAAGAGGAAAACGAGCAACGACGCCCTACCTGGAAGACGCGCCATGCGGGGCCGCCATGGACCCTCAGCGCCTCGTTCAACGCACGGTCGAGCGTGGCACCATGGCTGCGCAGCTCTCCCCACGCTCCTCGCTCCCCCCCCGGGCGTCGGCGAACGCGGGCGGGTCGCCGCCGATCCCCTCCACCGGGCGGAGTGGCCGGCGCGGGAAGACGAGGCCTCGGCGCCATGTCCCCGGCCCCCGCCACCATGTGGCCGTCGCATCACCTCACGAGGGCCCCCTCCCGGGACTCGGGGAGAGCGTGGGGAAGCTCAACACTAATCCCACCCCGGGCGGCGGGGAGTCGTCGTCCGGACCTCCACCACCACCGCCCGGGAGCCGGCCGGCGGGTGCCGCCCCTCGCGTCGCCTACGCCGGTGCCTCCACTTGCGCCTCCGTGGCCACGGGCGCCGACGCGGCGCCGTGGCCGCCGCTTCCGGCCGCGCCTCGCGACTACGGGCGCCCGACCGCCCTCCTCGCCCACCGCCGCCCGCTCTACCTCCGCCGCGGCCGGCGCCGCGGACCACGCCTGCGTCGCGGCCGCCACCGCGGGCTGCATCTCCGCCGCAGCCGCCGCCGCAGCCGCACCTTCGCCACGACCGGCGCCCCGCCGCTCCTCGACGACCACCGGCCGCACCGCGGCAGGACGATCCACCGGCCGAGGCCTCGAGGCCTCGGCCCGCGCCTCGCGAGCCCTCGCCCCGCCGCCGTCGTGCTCGCCCCCCGCCCGCGACGCCCTCGACGAGCGCCGCCGGGTGGGAACGGACGCGTCCGCCCTCAACACCTTGGCCGGTGCGAGGGGAGGCACGGTTGGTGCCACCTGCGCAAGTACAAGCAAAAAATCGAATGCCTCGGTCGCCAAAAACCCGAACCCCGCGGAAGGGCAAGCCCCTTACCTCGAGGGAGGAGAAGGCGCGCCTCCTCTTCCTCGAGGCCTCGGTAGATGAGGCCGGCGCGCCCAATGCGCCCGCCGCCGCGCCTCCGTGGCGCCTCCGCCGCGCGCGCGGACTCCGCCCGCGCGCGCGCGCACCCTCGCCGCTCGCGCCTCCGCGCACGCGCGGCACCTCCGCGGCTCGCGCCGCCCCTCGTCGTTGATTGCCCGGCGGCGGGCGCCATTGCGCCCGCCCCCGGCGATGCCGCCCTTGCCGCCGGAGCTGGCTCCGGCGACGGGGGTGCGGGCACCCACCGTCGGAGGGGCCCCCGCCCCCGGCTTCTTCCTCCTCGTCCCCCTCCGAGGACGAATACTCCTCGGTCCCCGGAGAGGGAGAGCCCCTGGCCGCTCGGGCGGCCCGTACTCCTCGCTCCGCCACTCGCGGCGCTCGCGGTGCCGCCTTGCGCGCTCCTTCTTGCGCGCCGCCCGCTCCCGCTCCCGTTCTTTGCGCCGCCCGGCCGAGCGCGCGGGAGTCGGGGGGTAGGCGGAACGGATTTCGCGGCGCTCACGCTCACCGCTTCGTAGGCGAAAACGTCAAAGGCACGTCGGGAGCCGCAGGCAACATCAAGAACGAAAACGGGGCCAAGAACCATACTCACCGGCCGGGCCGGTGGGAAGCATCTCGAGGTCCCACGGGGGACCGGTCCTGGCGCAGCATCCGGGTGTCGACGGCGTTCCGCGCCCGCGTGAGCGCGTACGCCCGCTCGAGGGGGGTCGGGGAGCATCCGCGACCTCGCCGGCCGCGACGGGGTCCGCCACCTCCGTCATCTCGAATATGCGCAGGCGGCCTCTCCATCGGAGGCACGATCCGACGGTGGAGGAGGAAGGCGAGGACGCCCGCCGCGGTCAGCCCGCGCGTCGCCAGGTTCTTCAAGGCGGCCGGGGAGCGAGCCTAGTCGCCTCCGATGCTGTGGGCGTGGACACCCCCGTAGCCCCGGGAGTTGGGCTTCTCCCGGAACACCGGACCGGTGTAAAGGGGGGGAGGCCGGGCTCGGCGTTGCGCGGGTAGAACCACCCCCGCTCCCAGCCGGCGTTGTTCGTCGCCATGGTGCGGGGGATGTAGTCATCCTTGAACTGCGTCCGCGGGGGCGAGCGACATGCCGCCGGCGCGCACCGCGCGGCGGGTCCTCTCGCTCTGTCGTCGGCCGCGTGAAGAGCTCCGCGCGGAAGAGGTGTAACCGCAGCTCCCAATTGACTGGGATCCCTAGATACCCCTCGCAGACGCCCACGAACGTGGCCGCTCGCGAAATCGCGTTCGGTGTGAAGTTGTGCAACTCCACGCCGTAGCGGTGGCGCAGCGCCCGCATGAAGCGGCTCGCCGGCGCGGCGAAGCCGCGCTCATGGAAGCGGATGAAGCTCACCACGTAGCCTTCCGGCGGGTTGGGCGCGTGGTCCCCCGTTGACGGTTAATGTTTGTATCAAAGTTCGTTTGTGACTTGCAAGCGGACAAGTCTCCCGTCGTAGTCAAGGGACCCTTCTTCCCTCGAGTGGTGAACCCAAGGTATCGAATCCGTGGAACAATGTGCAATGCAAGGATTCAATCTAGTAAAGCAAGGTTAAGCTATCTAATGAAGATAAGTTGCATCTAATCTACTAACTCATAAAGAAAACGAATCTAATCTAATCTACTAAAGAGGTAGCAAGAGAAAGCAAAAGATAACCAATCTAGAGGATCTAGATCATGCTTATGTTGTAGCTCCAAACAAGATAGATGAAGATAGCAAAGAGAATCTCATTAAAAGCATCTTTAAATCGTGGCCTTCCCATCCGACTCCGAAAACATCCGCCTTTCGAGACCCCCGTTCTGTCACAACGTATCCCTATTCATGCGGGGAGCTTAGGGCGAGTTCGATAGAACAAGTTGAAATCACTTGGCCGGTCCGGTATGCACCTCTAGCCACCGCGGCTACAAGAGCACCCTATGTAATCTATCTTAAGTATAGATCGTAGAAGAAGCAAAACCAAGAAGAAATCAAAATCATCGAGAAGGCACTTAATCGCTAGAAATCGGATTCACTTACAAACTTCACCATGAATGATTACATGAACAAGATCACCACCGGGGCCCTCCCTCGATCTTGATCCTCGCTCCGAGCTCCGACGTGGTCTTCCATGCAAGGTTCCCACGTCGGCCGGGGAAACCCTAGACAACTAGCACGACCCTCATCTTCAAGTTGGTGTCCCTCAAGCTTCTCTCGCTCCTCGGCGGCGGAATACGACTTCGGTTCGCGTGGCTCTCGGTCGGGGGGCTATTTATAGCCCGAGAAGCAATTAGGTCAAAGGACGACGAATTTGGGCCCTAAATGGGCACCGGGCCGACCGGACCGGGCCGGCCGGCTCCGGGCCCATTTAGGCCCGGCCCCGCGGGCTCCTTTGCCCGAGGTCGGTTCCCTTGCTTCCCGGATGCTTCCCCCTTCGCATGTAGGTCCATGTCGTCGGTTTCTCTCCGAATTGGACTCAACTCCTTGTCTTGCAAGATTCGACACTTTTCTCGGTCGGGTCCCCGGAGTCCGTCGTCTTCTCGGATCAAGTCCCCGGCTTCTTGGAGTTAATTTTGCTTCACCGCATGACTTGTTCGGGACTTCAAGATCTTGTCATGAGGTGCTTGATGAACTTATCCCGAAAGTCTTGCATTCAACACTAAATCCCCGCATAAACATTAAACTCCAAAACCGACATGCACAAGTGAACTTGTTATACCACGGGGGTTAGTACCAATGAATAAGATACAAAAGTCATGCCAACACCGAAGGTAAACTCATGGCTAGGTTGACAGATTTTCACCGTCAACATCTCCCCCATGCTTAAACCTTGCTCGTCCTCGAGTAAGCCTTCGATGGATATCATCATTGCTAAACAATGTTTAAACCTTGCACTCGATCATACATGAAAAAAACATAATGCTCTCAAAAGTTTAATTCGTTAAAGTTCCATAATGTACTAGCCTTCACCTCTACGGAGGGTAGATTCTCATTAAGCTTATCCCACAAGTATTAACATGCTCACAAAGTTTAAATAGATCTCAGAATTTTTGAAATAAAGAACGAGATAAAGAAAAGAGCTAAACCAAGTTCACAAATTTAAATCACCTTGTATGTTGCTCATGAACTCTCATCTCACTTGTCTCTCAAGCCTATATAATCTACTCCTTTCCCTCTCATACATATGTGGTAGGCTTTATATGGAGCTTTGGGAAAGTTTAGTCCTAACAAGATTTTATAAATGAGGTGTTGTCAAAACAAGACAAGCTTCTCATGGTCTTACCGAGACTCGTCAAAAAGGTCATTGGAAAATAATGTTTAATCAAGGAGGGAAAGAGAAAAATACACACACTTTCAGATGAGTGGACATGTGCAAATGGCAAAGAGTGATCCCGAGGCACAAAGGAAGTCCTCGTTATCGGATTGCACATGGTTGGAAAATGAGAATGGATCTTTTAAACTTGAAGCCTTGAATGCACTTTTAGAGAGCTAGGGAATTTACTTTACGCACATTTTTTTTTCTTTCTCATATTTCTCATTCTTTTCTTTCTTTCATTCATTCATTTTTTTCCTTGTCATATATTCAGTCCATGACTTTCACAACGAAGTTTTGATTTTTTATACCTTGAAAGTCATGAATATCACTGGATTTTTTTTTACCCAACCCTATACATCTCTTTCATCATTTTTTTTTAAAAAAATACTCCCTTTTGAACTCTAAAACTGCACCGTACCTACCTCCTCCCCCATGCTTAGACGTTGCTCGTCCTCGAGCAAAGAGGCGAAAAAATAAGGTAGGTACCGGGGTATTTTTCCTTGGAGAGATACTTGAAATCTTCAACGTTGGCACCGTCTTGCGATCTTCCTTGAATTGATGATCCATTCTCAACGATAGGTTGTGGTCAAGGAGGTAATCACAAAAGATGATATTTGGTTTAAGGGTGGATATCCGGCGAAGTTTGTGAGATCTCCAATGCGGGGATACACAATGCACGGATAAAAGGCTAGCAAAAAGATAGATACGCAAAAACGGAATGACCAGCTTCTTAGTCTCGGGCCGCAGAAATCATGGCCTGCAATAACTCACTCAAAAATAAATCTTGTACACTAAGGTTTATGCACTCAAATATATATAAGGCTCGGATAGGTTGAGCAACACACAAGTGATATTTGTGACAAGGTTAGCAATATTTTTGAGCATAAAAGACATCTTTAATCTATTCATAACTTGAGAGCACATAAAACACTATGGGTCTTTATTTTAATCATAACCTCCGCTGAAGATTAAGCTAGCATTTAGATAATTTCAGATTTGTATTTTTAAGAGAGCACTAGTTCAAATATGCATAAATCAATTACAAAGATAAACAAAGCGGCAATTATAATCATATATCATCATGGCACAAACTTTGTAACTTTACCAAAGGTAAAAACTTGGTGGTGACATTATTCATGATGAAAATAAAAACTAAGATACATGCTGAAAAAGAAAATTAAACTAACACACTTTCTGAAATTTAAATAAAAAACTGAAAACACTACGCATACACGAGGCGCAAACAAGCTGAAAATTAAAGAAAAGGGGGTAAAGGAAAGATAACTAAAGCTCCTCCTCTCTCTAATCTTCCGCCGGTGGTTGATATTTATAGTCTCGGTTGTTGTACCCTTACTTGTAATAGGAATGCACCACTCCTCCTATGAATTGTCCGACGGTGCTAGGTGAAGGTGTCCAAGCACATAAGCGACGTTTGCATTTCCTTCACCCATTTGGTTTGCATTGGTTTGGATGGCTGCAATAATTCGCATGTTCATTGCAGCGTATCCTCCAATGGTGGCTCCATTTTGTTGTGGTTGAGGAAGGTGTGCAAATGGCTCCGCAAAGGCTACGTTGGGCACCGCAAAAATGGTGGGGGTATGGCTGCACCACTCCCCCATGCTTGCATTGGTACACCACCGTAGTAACTCGGCGGCGCCGGGGTTCCTCCCAATGGTGGGACATAATTTTGTTGTGCACCTTCTTCTTGGGCCATAGAAGATCCTTCTCCTATAATTTTTTTTTCTTTTATTATTTTTTCTTCGCCGGCACAAGAAGTCCTTCCTCTAACCGATCTTCTTCCCCTCAAGAAAAGTCTTAATCTTCAAATCCGGAAGGGGCAAATTCACCTAGGCCACTTGTAAGCCTCCTCTCTCATCTTCACTCTTATATTTTCCTTTCTTCATATATTCCTAGGGAAGTCCCGGGTAGGAGATGATTTGGGTTCCTTGTAATACCCGGTTTTAAAGAGATAGCCAATATGGAGAGGTAACACCCCGAACCAATATCTTCCGAACTCGATGTTGCAACAACACCACCGGTTGATCATAGGTGAGTGGGGTCTATTGGCCACTTGGCAATCAAAGCCGAGTAAAGCCAATTCAACTTTGTGTTGGTTATCTTTGTCTCTCTTGTTCTCCCAAAAAAATCCACTTGCACAAAAGTGACACACTTGGATGATGGGGTTCCGGATAGTATTTCTTCGTTGATGGTCTCTTCCCGTGATCATACTCCAAAAGCCTTCCCATGTGCCTTTATGCACATACTTGTTCCGGAGCTCCCTTTTGAAAGTAGGAGACACTCGCCCATGGGTCTACGATACTAGACATGCAATCGTTTCGAACATGAAAACCAATCTGATCTATCGGGGATTGTGTTGAATGGATCCAAGGAAGCATTGAGGCCTTACTCCCTTTACGGCATGGTTGCTAGCCTTAAGCATTAAAGTATTTTCAGCACAAGATGATAGATAGATAATCCAACAAAGTGTGATCACATCTCAAGATCGATTGCAACCCATGGATGAAAGGAGATTACCCCATCAAGGTGCTAGAAATAGCATCACTGATCAAGGTTACCCTTCCGACGGTGTCTTCCTTCTTCTCCTCTTGTGGGCTCCCTCCAACGGAATGAGAGACTCAGCACTCCTTCATCAAGGGTATGTGCCATGGTCATGAAAATTTCCTAGGCGAATTCCTTGTGGGTGCTTGCCTACACTCCGCTAGAAAATTGCACCGGTGTCCCGTGTGAAACCCAATATGTGGAGAGCTTGGTCGTCGATGTCGACGTTCGCTACAAGCCTCTACTTAAGGCGAGCGAGCTTCTTCTCCTCCTCCTTCATGATGACATACCCCTCGGAATACCGCGGAGCATATGGAGGTGGAGCGGATGACCGTGTCAAGTGGTGAGGTTGGACGGGCGGCTCCTCCATATGTTATTGAAGTTTGGTAAACCTAATAAACGAGTTTTGTGTGGCCCTCATGCCACCAAGGAGAAGAGTGTGGTTCCTCCTTGGCGGTGCCGTGTCCTCCTCCATACTCCGAGGAAACTCGGAAACGAGTGCCTCCTCGAAGAGGTTGTCGATGATGGCTTAGACGACGATGATCCCTTCTTCTTTGGTGAAAAGGCTAGTAGTTTTCTTCCTTGATTTCAGCACTCTCCCTCACAAATAAATATCCGGGGTTTTCACCCGGTAACAAGGTACACAAATATTATTTTGGAGTCCGGACTTTGAGTGGATTAAGGATGTGGATTTTTTTTTGAGCTATCAAGCTTGGGAAGGTTGGCTATGTCTACGGAGGTTATGAGCACACAAACTTGAACACACAAACAAAGGAAGGAGAGGGAAGCTTGCCTGCAAAAAAACGGGAGCCGGGGGGGCTCCTTATGTACGTGAGGCCGGCCTCGGTGCTCCTCCCCGTCTCGTCTTTCTTCCGGCACGATCATTTCACCTCTCGCAACTTTCCCCGCCCGCGTGCTCCACGAGTTGCACCGCCCAAACGCTCTCGTCCACTATTGGTCCTTCCACTTGATGCTTCATGTTTTGGGTCATGTCCATGCTCCCTAGCTCCACTTGCTTCACATGCCACCATGAAATTTCTACAAAGTTGATGCTTGCTGCCCACCATGCTTGTCCTTTGCGTGTGGAATTGGTGAAAGTTGATGAAAGGGAATCCAATGGTGCATGCATGATTACTAGATTGCCTCCATTAAGGTGTGTTTAAGGTTAAGCACTCCTCTAATTCGAAATTTAAAATATTTTTCAGAGCCATGCAAGAGCTCGAACATAATTTTAGAGAAGTTTTTAAACCATTAAAAACAAATGCAAGTCGAAAATATTTTTTTATTACGTCGATTTCGGTCTCACCGGTATAGTTTGCCTTCATTGGTTGAGAGCAAGCTTTTCCCGGCTCGATCAAGGGGGCATAGGTTTAGGTCCTAATTTTGATTAGATGAGAGAGATTTTGAATGAAATAAAATTAAGTGAGGCTTAGAAAAATTCTAATCTTAGAGAAACCAAGGATATGGATTTTTAAACCAACCAAAAATCAAGTTTCTAGGTTCACGCGAGTCCTACCACATGCTGAAATTTAAATAACATCTAGATACAAGTCGTGGCTTTACTCGAGTGTTTTTAGCATGAAAAACAAGTCAACCTCAGCACCATAATGAGGGTGAAAGGTTGATTAAGGTTCTGAAAATTTTTTTGGTTTTGGTTGTGGTTTCTCGAAAAAGAAGCAAACAAACACATAGGATGGTTCAAGTAAAGGGTTTATGATCAAGCAAAATATTCAACCAAGAATTATGTCTCTAATATTGTTCAACCATTCTAAGTCTAAGGTTTTGCGTAGTAAAATTCAGAACTGAATTAAATTTAAAAAGACTTGAAAAACCTGGAATCGGGTTGTCCTCCCGTAGCTTATTCCCGACTCGACGAAACGGGTTGCCTCCCCGCCTAGCGCTTCGTTTATAGTCCATGGCTAGACTTCTTCACTCGATTACTCCGGATCAACGCTCTTTGTGGGCGTTGCAATCTTGGGTACCCACTTTGGCTTAGTCAATTTTTTTGGTCTTCACGAGCTGGCTTTGTTCTTTGGTCTTGACGGTTGCAACATCTTCCTTGTGGCTCGGCATCTCGAACTCCGGTCCTTCGGTCGTGATCTTCATGGTCTCTAGTGTGATCCTTCATCTCTCCCGAATGAGTTTGAGTAGCCTTCGCCGTCTTGGGACCTTGGAGTTGTCTCGGATATTCTTCTTTGTTACCCATAGGGCGCCCGGCAAGTTGTCCCACTTGCGTCTCTAACATCTTCATCACGATGAACACCCCGCATGTGGATCTTGCCTTGGCAGCCTTTAGGTGTTGAGCTTCTTTCTCCGTCTCCATCTTCTCCATCCTCGTTGATCTTGAACGGCCTTCCGGCGTCTTGACTTGGAGGGGGTGATTCCCTTGGAGATTTTGATGGTCCTTCGAGCTTGTGTTGCACGTCACCTTTGCACTCGTAAAGTTTTCCCGGATCATCCACAAAAAAGTTTGGGTTTCTTGGAGAGGTAGCCAACCATCTCCGGTTAGGGTTAGTGATAAAACAAAAATCTAAACATTAATCAAAACTAGATTAGATTGAATTTTTTTTTTCTTTTTGAGGATGATCAAACATAAGAGATGCAAAAGAAAATCAAAAGAAAAAACTGAAAGATAAGCGATACTAGATCGGATCTTGATTGCTTGTTCCCCGGCAACGGCGCCAGAAAAAGGGGCTTGTTGACGGTTAATGTTTGTATCAAAGTTCGTTTGTGACTTGCAAGCGGACAAGTCTCCCGTCGTAGTCAAGGGACCCTTCTTCCCTCGAGTGGTGAACCCAAGGTATCGAATCCGTGGAACAATGTGCAACGCAAGGATTCAATCTAGTAAAGCAAGGTTAAGCTATCTAATGAAGATAAGTTGCATCTAATCTACTAACTCATAAAGAAAACGAATCTAATCTAATCTACTAAAGAGGTAGCAAGAGAAAGCAAAAGATAACCAATCTAGAGGATCTAGATCATGCTTATGTTGTAGCTCCAAACAAGATAGATGAAGATAGCAAAGAGAATCTCATTAAAAGCATCTTTAAATCGTGGCCTTCCCATCCGACTCCGAAAACATCCGCCTTTCGAGACCCCCGTTCGTCACAACGTATCCCTATTCATGCGGGGAGCTTAGGGCGAGTTCGATAGAACAAGTTGAAATCACTTGGCCGGTCCGGTATGCACCTCTAGCCACCGCGGCTACAAGAGCACCCTATGTAATCTATCTTAAGTATAGATCGTAGAAGAAGCAAAACCAAGAAGGAATCAAAATCATCGAGAAGGCACTTAATCGCTAGAAATCGGATTCACTTACAAACTTCACCATGAATGATTACATGAACAAGATCACCACCGGGGCCCTCCCTCGATCTTGATCCTCGCTCCGAGCTCCGACGTGGTCTTCCATGCAAGGTTCCCACGTCGGCCGGGGAAACCCTAGACAACTAGCACGACCCTCATCTTCAAGTTGGTGTCCCTCAAGCTTCTCTCGCTCCTCGGCGGCGGAATACGACTTCGGTTCCGCGTGGCTCTCGGTCGGGGGGCTATTTATAGCCCGAGAAGCAATTAGGTCAAAGGACGACGAATTTGGGCCCTAAATGGGCACCGGGCCGACCGGATCGGGCCGGCCCGGCCCGGGCCCATTTAGGCCCGGCCGCGGGCTCCTTTGCCCGAGGTCGGTTCCCTTGCTTCTCGGATGCTTCCCCCTTCGCATGTAGGTCCATGTCGTCGGTTTCTCTCCGAATTGGACTCAACTCCTTGTCTTGCAAGATTCGAAAGCACTTTTCTCGGTCGGGTCCCCCGGAGTCCGTCGTCTTCTCGGATCAAGTCCCCGGCTTCTTGGAGTTAATTTTGCTTCACCGCATGACTTGTTCAGGACTTCAAGATCTTGTCATGAGGTGCTTGATGAACTTATCCCGAAAGTCTTGCATTCAACACTAAATCCCCGCATAAACATTAAACTCCAAAACCGACATGCACAAGTGAACTTGTTATACCACGGGGGTTAGTACCAATGAATAAGATACAAAAGTCATGCCAACACCGAAGGTAAACTCATGGCTAGGTTGACAGATTTTCACCGTCAACATCCCCGCCGGCGGCACGATCCATTCCGCCGGCCGCCCTCCTCGTTCGCCGCCAACCGGCCGGCGGAGACCGGCTCGCCGAGGGCCGGCCGGGTCACCGTCGACCGCTCCCAAGCGTACGGGTCGAGGATCGTGAGGGGCGGAGGAGGCACCATGAGAAAGGACAAGGGATCCGGGAGTGGAGGACAAGAAGAAGAAGAGCTCTAATGGTGAGGGGCCGCGGTGGCAAGAGCAAAACGAAGGCGAGAGCGCGGGGGCAAGAATGGCGAGATGCTAAGGTAAAAAACCGCCGCTTCTCCCTCCCCTCGGATTTATAAGCCATGGGCATGCCCTCCGGGGCGCACGTCCCGCGCGCATTAACCGGCGGGGAATCTTCTTTCTCGGCCGACGAGCGGGTCCCACCACGGCGGCGGCGGCCACGCCACCGCGAAGAGGCCATCATCACGGCGAAGAATAGCGGCGGGCCGTGGCGGCGGTCACGTCCGCCCGCCCACGCCGCCCACTACGCGCGCGCGTGCGGCCGCAACGCCTAAAAAGGCGCGCCCGCGACGCGAAATTACGGCCTCGGGCCGCGGAGCATTTAAATGGCCCGGTTCCTTACAAGGTAAGGAGGACCCTCGAGCGGCACGGGCTCTGGCTCGGGAAAATTTCAACCCTCGAAAGGGTACAGGCGTGAGAAGGTCGCCTCGGGGCCCATTTGAAACAAAACGAGCACCGCAAGCACCCATGCCACGGCGTATTTATCGATCGGCGCCTCGAGGGCCGGCTCACCCGGGCCCCTCGATGGTCGCGGATGCCGGGCGGGAGCGCTTAGTCGCCGCCCCGCACCATCTTTACGATCGGCCGCCTCGAGGGCCGGCTCGCCTAGGCCCCTCGATGGTCGCGGATGCGAAGACGGGGCCGCCCGGGCGCCACCCCCGCACGGCCCTGCGATCGGAGGTTCGAAGCCCGACCCTCGACGGGTTCGAACAGGCACCCCAGATCACAGAGTCAGGGACGACGAAGGCACATGCATTCGAGCCGTTCCTCGAGCCCGTCGGCTCGAGGGTGCCCCATATGTCGTGTTCGAGAGCCGGCCGAGGGCGGCTAGCGGGGGATCCCACCGAGGGAGAGCTTCCGCGCCCTCGGTCCCTAGCGAACGGGACCGAGCCCCACCTAGAAAACCCACGCACGCGCTTCAATGGACGTGTCTCCGGACCACGCGGCCTACCCTTATCGAACGGGGCATGGGCGTCCACTCGAATCACCCGCTAGCGACTCAACGAGGAATCCGCAATCCGCGACCCGCTCGATGGGGGTTGCGGAAACCTCACCCTCCGTCCCGCGGAGGGACGGCGAGGGCGCGTTAAAAAACAAGTCGTAAAGCTCTACCCGATCGCCTCGAATGGGCCCAGGCTCGGGGGCTTGACGCACGGCTACACCTTCTGGATTGCACCCGCCGGAGATAGTGCCAGCAGCGCGTGCGTCACCGAAGCCGGCTGAGACATTGCCGACGCCGGTTGAAACATGTACCATGCCCTGCGGCCAATGCTCGCGGTTAACCCCTATAGGAGCACCCACGCTCTGCGCGGGCCCCGGGGGCTAGACCCGCGGGTCCGCCGACGTGGCCCCACAGGAGAGCTTTCGCGAGACCGGGAGGGAAGAACGTCCTATCGGCGGGTTCCGGCATGCGGGAGCCTCAATGGCAAACCCACGGATGCTCGGGGGCTGCGTCGGGGACGACCCTAGGGGTCCCCTTAAACAACTTGGAAATCCCCACTTAAAACCCGCAACAAACCCAAAGCCAAGTACGCCTCGCCTAACCATGCGGGGCACGGCCCACGACGCGAGGCCCCAACGGTCCACCAAGGCGGCCCACTCGAAGATCCCCTCGAGCAAGCTTCGCCTCGCTCGAGGGTGCACGCCTCCCTCGGGCGGACTCCGGTCCCGCTCGAGGGGGGTGCGCTTACCTCGAGCGGGCTCCGCCTCGCTCGAGGGTCCGCTCCGCCCTCAAACGGGGTCCGCCTCGCTCGAGGGCGCCCGCACGCGCACCTGCTCCCGTACGTGGGCATTTAATGCCCCGACAACTACGAGGCGAAGCCATCGTGCGCCCGGGGCTCGCGCCCGCGTGCCGCCGCACCAACTCCCCGGAGGGAGCCCATCCCCGCCCCCGTGGGAGGCACGTGCGGAGCGGCCGGTGCCGGTCCCATGACGCCGCGCGCGCTGCTCCCAGTGCGGCTAACGCGCCGAGCCCTCGAAGGGGGGCCGGCCGTACCCTCGACTTGCTTTCTTGTGATCTTGCGGGGGTTAGGTGGAGGTGCTAGGCGGTGGGACGCCATCCCCGCCACGCGTAACGGCATGGCCGCCGCCCCGCGCGTACGAACCACACGCCGGGCGCCGTGGCAACAACTCTAGCACCGTGGATCGTGTGGGAACGAGACGCCGCCTTACCCGCCACCGTGCCTCGTACGGACCGACATCGCAACTCCCTCGAGCCCGTACGAAGATATCACGCCATCCGCCGCCCTTCTACCCTCGAAGCCGCTTCGTTAGGGTACAAGATATGCCATGATGGCCGGATCGGCTGCAAGGATTGTCCGGGCGGCCGCCTACTCTACCGCATAGCACATCACACTCCCTCACATAGCTAATAGCGCGGCGCGCATGTGATTCGCTCTCTCCTTGGTCTCTAAAAGGAAGACGAACCCCCCCGCGCAGGGGACGGAAGAACGACGGAACATAACACAACACAACGGAGACGAGGTTGCGCCACGCACTTGCTCTCCAATTCTCCCACAACATTCTCAATCACTACACCGGGGACTTGGAAGCCACGCTTCCTCTCCCGCCTTGCTTGTAGCAGCCCCACTACGAGCACCCCCGGTCCTGAGCAATATAGTGCCTTGAGCACACCGGCTAGCTGGACGTACGGCCCCTCGGCGGGAACCGGGATAAATTCGTGTCTCTTATTGCTTAGCATCGACCATTGAGGGATAGACCTCGGCGCTTATTACCGGTTAGTGTCGGGACCACATTCCGCACCGACAATATGCTATCCCCATCCTCGTCCAAGTTCGGATTCCGAAGCCCACGGTGATGAAGGTCCATACTCCGTAGTATCAGTTGCTGAGTTGATGTCCAGTACTTTTGTTGATTTGGTCAGGTCTTTTGATTCAAGTTCAACAATCAGTTTGCTGCACTTATTGGTTGTTATGTTGTGCCAAGTTCAACAGATTCAGACTTTCAGTTGTTAATTGTTATGTTATGCACTTATTGGCTGTTATGCCGTTATGGACTTATGACTGCTGTAGGTTCTGTTTTGTCACTTTGTGGTTAACTGGTTATGCTGCTGTTATTAAGGCTTAAGCACTAGTGTGCTACTTTTATTTTTTCTCATTTTGTATTTAAATAGCGCGCAATAGCGCAGCTATAGCGTCGCTATAGCGTCGCACAACAGTAGCCGATACGCCTAATCGTGGCCGCTATAGCGCAGCTATAGCGCCGCTATAGCGTGCGTGATAGCGCAAATAGCGTCTGGAACAGCCTCGCGCGAAATAAAATAGCCTGTGATAAAAAAACATTGGCGAAGAGAGTGAAATCAAGATATCTCCAACAAGTTCCCAACCCAAACCTCTCAACACGGCTCGGAACCACCTGGTCACCCGGGGCCCCGTATCCAAAACCTACTTCCATCTAGGGTTGATGTGGGAACTTCCTCTCCTCGCACCTCAACGATTGCAATCGGATCTGCGAGGTAGAGGGAGCCACTCTCCTCTCCCCGCTTGCAAACACGGCTCACCACACTCTCAACTAAAGGGGGAAGGTAGAAATCCTAAAACATGAGAACAAAGCTATCGGGGGATGTGTCGATGACCGAGGACACGGCTATATCTATAGATCGAACAACTGCGCAGAGCATGTACACTCGAACCCAACCCGAATGGCACCCGACCGGTGTACGGCCGACCGAGCCCATCCTACCGTGTGAACTCTCGGTAGTTACGGTACCATCCTACATCTAACCATCAAAACGACCCCCCCCCCCTCGGAAGGGACTGCAGCGGAACCGTGAAATGCTCCCGTGTGGCCGGACGGGAGTCGCTTTGAGAGGGTGGTGTCACCTCCACCTCTGCCCCACTTGAAGGATCGGATGGCGACTAGAGAGGGGGGGTGAATAGGAGCCGGTAAAAATTCTTCTCCAAGAACCCGGCCTATACCCTAGTCAAATCCCGGTCACACACAAGCGATGGATCGAATCACACACTAATCGCCAAGACAACGGGGTTATGGATCAACCTCAAGTCTTAGGAACGACTCCTTGAAGCACGAGCGGAAGCACGGAAGAAACGAAGGAGGAATCGAACCAAAGAACAAAACAACCCGGGCTCTCACGTACCGTCGGCCGGGGAGGGGCCGGACCGTCCGCACGGGCCACGCGGACCGTCCGGCAAGGTACCGCGGACCGTCCGCACGGGTACGGCGGACCGTCCGGCCCGGGCCGCGGACCGTCCGTAAAAGCCAACGGAACCTCCGTAGCGAACCCCCGAAAAAACGGACCGTCCGCGGGGAGCACGCGGACCGTCCACCGGCACACGTGGACCGTCCGAAACCTCGCCCAACCAAAACTCGAAAGCACAACGGATCGAAAACGAAGGCGAGCAAGAACACGAAGAACACGCGATAAACGGCCAAGCCGCGGACCGTCCGTCACATGCTCGCGGATCGTCCACGCCTTGCGGACGGAACCAAAAGCGACTCGACCCCGAAAGTCAACACCTCCAATCCATCACCGGATCTCCCAAACGGTAGAAAGGCTGTTGAGACAAGGGTTTGGGGACATGATAAGCATCAAACAAGGATGCTATACCCCAAAACTCTTGCCTCCTAACAGCCTAAATCACCGGGAATCGCGGATCCTTTGAACACCACCAAAAACTAGAGCTCCGACCGAAAATCCTTGAATCGAAGTGGTTTCTCGGCGTTTGAGGGCACAAGATCAATCACAAAGGTGCACAAGGCATCCTTCCATGTTTCCCTCAAAGAAATCCGGAGATAAACCCACTCAAATCCGCGGAATCACACCAAGAACAAAGGCACCAAAAACATGCACGAAAAAGACGACGAAAAACACAACGCCGAATCTTCTATACAAACCGGAAAGATTCACAAGGTCTAGCATGCCGCCCTAACATCCATCCCTTTCAACAAATCTCTCATGAAGCTCTCATGCTAGCCTAGACAAGAAATGGAGAAGAAAATGTATAAGGAAAAAGAGAAATGGGAGGGGGAAATGAAACCCTAAGTCGCGGAGAGAGAGAAAGAGCCATCCACACACACTCATGGCTTATATATCGGGTCCCTCCGGAGTGGTAAATGACTCGACTACCCCTAACTCAACTACCGGCGATACAACTCACGCGGGGGCGTTTATGTAATGTTTGTGGTTCTTGCCATCGGACAACCACGCCTTCGCCGCACCCCCGCGTCCTCCCCGACGCAAGCCATGCGATCCCGTCGCGTGTCCTCCGCTTCGAAGCTTCCCGACACGCCCGGATCCCGTCTCCGTCGTGTTGGGCCTTCGGACTTGGTTTTGAGGCCCAAACCAAGAAACCGTCCTCCGATGGTTTTGTGGGCAAACCACCAAACCCCGCGTGCTCGGCCCGGCCTCCCGCCAAGCCTCTTGACTCGACCGCCACCGTGCACCGGCTCGATTGTCCAAGACTTCGTCTTGCTTGTCACGCCACCATGTGGCCCGCACCTAGTCCCGCTGTCCACCGGGTCCCTCGAACCGAGCCTACTTGTCTCTCCATCTCCCGGAGGCCCCTCAAGGCTGAAGACCTTTCGCGCCCCGTTCTTCACCCGCAACAACACGAACTAGTCTCGGCCTACACTGCGCACCGAGCCAAGAGTCGGTCCAACCTGTAACAACCCAGGAATTTAGGTGTGTAAATTTTGCGAAAATTTAAAACTTTTTGCTTGGATGTGAGTGCTATCAATTTTTGAACCAAATTGCTAGCCCTTCTCTAAATTCTCCACCAAATTATCCCATTTATAAAACATATATTTAAAATATGGTAAAATATGTGAGTTGGTTTTTCTCTGGTTCTCTGGAGTTCAAATGTGTGAAGTTTGAATTTGAGTGGGAATCAAATTCAAACTCTTTTTCAAACCCAAGCTCAAAGTCTAAACCTTTAATTTGCAAATTTCCCAACCGGTGGCCGGGCCGCATCCTTCTACCAATGCTCGGCGGCCGGCCCGCCCCACATTCCCTTTCGGCCCCTTTAACCCGCGCGGCCCCTCTTCTCTACTCTTTCTCTGTCGCGTGGACCCCGGGCGTCGGCTCTCTCTTATCCCCATCCACCGCGCCGGCTCACCGAACCGGCGGGCGGCGCGCCGCCGGTCCCGCCCCCACCGGCTCACGCGGGGGTGGAGCGCGGCGGGCCGCCGGGCCGCGCGCACGCCAAGGACCGCGCGCGCGCGCGCGGATGGGGAGGCGACCGGGGAAAAGGGATTTGACGCCCCCGCCCCTCTCCAACGAGCACCCGAGGCGGGCCGAGCTCCACCGCGAGCGCCACCCGCCGCCCCGGCGGCGGGCCAAGGGCATAGAGGGCTTTTCCCCTCGAGGGCGCTCGCGGAGGCGTTTCAAAAGGGGGCGGACCGGGTGGGCACGGAGGCGAGCCATTCCCCCCCCCCCCCCCCCCCGGGGTTTCCTCTTCCGCCACACCCACCGCACCGATTCGAGGGAGAAGGCGGGCGCGCCGCCGCCGCGCCACGCCGTTGGGGGAAGGAACGGGCGCGCGCGCCGCCGCGTCGCGCCGGACGAGGGAGGAGCGAGGACCGGACCGGGGGCAAGGACATCTTCACCGCCAAGGAACGCCGGGCCGCGCCGAAGAGGGAGGACGTGCACCGGCGGGGACAAGGAGCGAGGGGCCGAGGGCGGCGACCACCGGCGTGAACCACTACTTCGCCGTCGTACATCCCTCCACCGAGCCGGCCACGACTCCACCGCCGCCCCGAAGTGAGCAACACCGCGGCCACCTTATCTCCTTCCCTCCTCCTTGAGCTTTCCTCTGTTTTGCGCCGACGGCGTTGGGGAGCGCCGTCGAGCCGCCATGCCTGGATGCCGGCCGTCGTGCCGCAGGACTGCCGTGTCGCGCACGTGCGGAGCTCTCGGGCCTCTCATGCCCCCGGGCTCGCCGGTGCCACACGAGGACCGTGCTTGTGTGCCGGCCTTCGCGCCATGCTTTCGTGCGGGGGCAAGAGCGCCGCCGTGTCGCCGCGCGGCGCGCGCCCGGTTACCGGGCGACCGCGTCGTGCGAACGGGCCGGGACGCGCGGGGGCACGTGTGGTTGTACCGGGCTTCGACACGTGGTTTCTTGCGGGTGGGGTTTTGGGACCGTCGCGCCGTGACGCGCGCGCGGCGGCGGGGGCATCGTGCCGGCTACGGGACGACGCGCCGCCCGCCGCGCGCAAGGCCACGGATGCGAGCGCTCGTCCGGCCGGCACACCCCGGTCTGCCGAGCCGTGTCGTGCGCTTCGACCCGGGCGTGGTGAAGGCGGGGCGCTTGCCGCCCGCGGGCGGCGCCGGCGACGCGCCGCACGGCGGTGATG
This sequence comes from Cenchrus americanus, assembly GCA_947561735.1. Lineage (NCBI taxonomy): Eukaryota > Viridiplantae > Streptophyta > Magnoliopsida > Poales > Poaceae > Cenchrus > Cenchrus americanus. The sequence continues at coordinate 81,305,276 of OX387239.1, read as the reverse complement.
CCGCGCCGTCGGCATTTTGACGAACACCTGGTGTGCGAGGATCACCTGTGCGTGCTAACCTAGGAGTTGGTCCGCCAGCTGGCCTGGGCTCTTAGCCCAGTTAGCTTCCCTAACAGGCCGACGGCCCAGCGCGGGAGGAAGTCAGAGGTGGAAAAACGGACTTCCGAAGTTTTGGTGGGCTGTACTACCTAGCTCTTTTGTTGGGCCAACAACCCAGATCCCAGCCGAACCAGGTCCGCTGGGCCGCCCACGGCCCAGCGGCGGTTCTGGCCTTTGCAGCCTGTTAAACCCTGGAGCGCGACGTCATGCGACGTCGGCGGCATATTTTCCGAAAATCCCTTTCCTTTTCTCGTTTAAAAATTCCGGAAAATGTTTTTAACCTTTAAAAATTCATAACTAATTCTAGGGAGCTCGAAAAAATACAAAACTAATTTCTATAAATCCGTATTTGCGAAACCTTGCTGATTGTAGGTGGTTTGGGTTCATTTGGATCTTCTAAATTGGTTCTTATTTGGAGTTATTGCTTAGATGTGCACCGTTATCTTATTTTCGCGTCGAATCTCGTGCCGTAGACCCGAGCTTCGACCGGAGGACGTGGAGGACCCCGAGTACACTTTGCTCCGGACGACGGCTTGCTTCAACGGCAACGAAGGTGTCATGTCACTCCCAACCATATAGATCCCATGTTGTCAATAGTCGCTAGTGCTTTACTTTAATTCATTGATCGATGAATTGCATAACCCGTTTATTAGCCATGCCTTAATGCTTTGTTATACCCCTGTTTCCTTGTTCTTCTACTCCGCGGGACTAGCTACAGACCCCTAGCTAGTCCCTTACCTCAACTATCCATACTTTTGTTGCTTGATTATGGATGGTACTCTGGGCTTGGGCTGAGATGTGGGTATCTCGGTGTGATTCTAGCGTGCGTTCTGGGTGCGTATCTCCTTGCTGTGTTTTGGCGGGAGCGAGCCGCTTGGTTACTTGTGAACGGCTGCCGAGGGAAGATGCGATCTGGCCTCTTACCCGAGGGTCGTGTCGTGTGGGATGGAGATGTTGAGTGCTCGCTCTCGACCCCTTAAGGACCGATCGTCAGTTGACCTTGCTTCGGATGACTATTTTCGTACAGACCGCCCGCCTTGTATTGGGCGGGGGTGCGGGGTGAGACTTGTAGTGGATAGCACCCCTCCGCGGGAGGATCGGTGTGATCGTGTCGGGAGAGGTCTTTCCCTCCTTAGTAGACTTTGCCCTGGCGAGGCCAGGGAAGGGTTCCACAGCTTCGAGGGACCTCTCGCGGGTAGTATGAGCTCGCCGCGGAGGCCGGGCCGAGCTCGGAGATGCGAAGGGTACTATCCAATTACTTGGGCTTCGGCCGTATGGTAGGGTCGGACACGGTGACGGCCGGTTCCGGTCCTATTCGGGCGGGTACGGTTGTACAACCTATGCGAGTGTTAAACCTATAGCTATAGTTCGTGTCCACCTGGTTATGGACGAGTCTTTCGATCTCTCACCGACTAGTTACACTCCTCTTGTGCTTCTTCTCTCCCCCGAGTGTGTGAGCCGGCTTCGGCCGTTGAGATGTGGGGATAGGAGCGGGGAGGGCCCCACATCGCGGATGAGAGTTGGGTTCGGATCGTGGTTGAGATCCGGTGTTTTGGTGTGGTATTCCTTGAGCGGGGTATGGACCCCCGAGGTGTGGACCTCGGAAGCGGAAGCTTCCCCGAGGTGTGGACCTCCTAGCTATGTTCTCGCTTACCTTGTACGTTGCCTTCGTCTGCTTTGCTTAAGCTTTCTACGACGAGAATAGGGTTATCTCATGCATGATAGAACATACACCGCTTTTGCCTCTTTGTTGGGAAGGCGACATGACCTACCCGCTTATCGGGTAGACCACAGGTGACTCGACGCGAGCCGGACTACGACTTCGACAACGACGGTTGGGTGGACTAGAGCTCTTCCTACACTTGAGCCGCTGCGGATATGGAGTTTCCCGCGCTTTCATGGAGCCGCTTGCTAGACGTTTTATTTATGTTTGATTCGATCCCGATGGACTTGTACCCGGCATGTGCCGAAGAGATGTACTCGATTAATGTAATAAAATAAATGTTCTACTCTACTTTCTTTGTTTTTATCTTTACGTATGGATTTTTGGAATCGATGAGACGGGGATTGCACGTGGTAGCCCTCCTAGGACTACCACCGAGGTGCTAAGATTCGGGGGTTCCGTTCGCGGAAATCCGGGTCGTTTCGGTTGGTACCGAGCCATGCTTGATCGTAGGACGAGCCCCGGGAATGGTCGATAGCATAGGAAGCCGTTTCGAACCTTGAAACTTTATATAAACCCCTTGGCTTTCGTATGTATATAACTATACCTATATATATGCATTACCTTGATTAACTTTCACACTTTACCTTACTAACTACGCTCTAACAACGTTGTGCGGATGGCGGAGGAAGCGTGGATCCCTTTGGAGTCGGACGGCGGGGAAGGTCGGAGGCTTCGCCACTTGCCGAGGGAGTGCCCGGAGGCGGCCGGAGTAGGGACCGACCGAGTCGGCTACAAGGGGAGGACCATGGGGCACGGGGAGCGGACACCCACTTTCCCCGACCGTTACGGTGCCGGCGGATCCACGGGTGCCGAGTTCAAGGAGGTTAAGGTGCACTGTTTCGAGAGTTCGACCACGGAGGCACACCAGACTGGCGCACGCAGAGCTCTCAAGATGGTTTGTGTTCAGCTCAAGGAGAAGCTCAAGGACACCCCGTTCAGCGTGCTTCCGGCAGGGATCTACGACCTGGGTCGCTGGGACACGAGCGACCGAGCGCAGTACCTTGAGGTGACTGCTGTGGAGGAGGACAAGAAGATGCACGCAGCCAGACGGTGCATCCTGGCTCAGGACCAGGCACTTTTCTGGGCAGACTGAGATCGCGTACCTTCAGTGGAAGTGGGATGATACCCTGCGGCGGGTTCAGGACCTGGAGGAGGAGAGGGAGGATTTGCTTGACCGGTTGGAGGAGTCGCACGAGAGGAACGGAGAGCTGGTACAGCTTGGACTGGCAGCAGCCACGGCCCGGCACCGAGAGGGACGCCGGGAGGATTGCTACACCGGAGGCACGGGCCGAGGGCGGAGCGGGGAGTTGCACCGGGCTACGGTGGAGGCCACGCGTGAGGAAAGAGTGAGGCTTGCGCGAGGCGAGGGACCAGTTGGAGTCGGTTGGAGCTGCAGCAGCTGACTATCAAGTCAAGGTGTGGGATCTTCAGGAGGCGAGTCGACACAACTACCACCACTTGTGCTACCTCGGTGGACTGGTCTACGAGGAGAGAGACCGAGCGGCCAGGACCCGCACGGCCTGGGAGCGTTCTGACCAGCAGAGGCTGAGAGAGTTGGAGGAGCTCTCCGCGCGGCCACCGCCCAAGAAGAGGCCCCGACCGAGGACGAGAGACCTTCGAGCTACCGCCGACACTCCTACCACGGGTGCGCCCGTACCCGAGTGGTTCTCAGGACACCGCAGAGATGGACCGTGCTCTTCAGGACACCCGTGACTACTACGGAGGACCGGCGATCAGGGTGCCGGGGTACCCAGGGACACACTCACCGCCGTTCTACTCGGTTCCACCAGACTCCAGCCCTGAGGCACCTCAGTGTACCCCGTGATGGGAGTGGAGATTTAGCTGTAGATTCTGAGACGTTGTAATAAGTTAGATGTGATGTTATCGCTCTTGCTGTCATGCTTGTAGTAGCTACCCCATGATGTACCATGCGTTAGCGTGATGTGTTGCCGTGCACCCTCGAAGGTCGTTGGAGTAAACCTCGAGGTGCACCCCTTTTGTATGGTGGCATTGATTGAGTGACATGGATCTTCATGGTTTCTTTCGGATTTCATGCTTCTTTATGTCCGTATGAATTCTCTCGACCGTTAGCGGGATTACTCCTTTATAGTTAATAACCTTAATAGATATATTCTCCCTACCACTACCGACTCTTGCAAGCGGGAACGGATGTCGGGAGCAAGGAGGTCCGGGCGACTCTTGTCCCGTTTCGAGGAGGTCGGCGGGGACGACGGAGGGGAGGATGCCCCTAACCCGGCGGGAGCGAGAGGCCGCGGACGCCGTGGAGGTCACGCGCCACGAGGCGGGCTCCGCGGAGGCACGGCAGGTCGCGTAGGCCGAGGGGGCCGAGTTGGCGGTCGAGGAGCCGCGCACGATGACGAGGGAGCTCGGGGAGCGGGGAGCTCGAGCACGAGAAGGTACCCCGGCCCGAGGGAGGAGCGAGGCCGGGCTCGGGGACACGAGATGCCACCACCGCCACCTCCCCCCCGAACTTGGCCGACGTGATGGCGGTGCGGACTCGGGCGATGCGGACGATCACCCGGATGCTGGCTCGGAACAACAACAACAACCACGGGGGTCGGAACCGCAACGCGCCGGAGGGTTTCCGGAAGAAGGTTGAGAACTTCAACAAGGCGCGACCGCCTACCTTCGACCACTCGGGCGACCCGATGGACGCGGACAACGGCTACGTGAGATTGAGAAGAAGGCCGGAGCCGACCGAGCTTACAAAGGAGGAGTGTGTGACCGTGGCCGCGCACCGGTGGTTGGCACGGCCGGTGCGTGGTGGGACGAGCTACGTGACTCGCACCGGGACCCGTTGCACATCGGGTGGGACGAGTTTGTGGAGACCTTCGGGAGTCACCACATCCCGGACGCGGTGATGGACGGGGAAGGGCCGACGAGTTCGGGCACCTCAAGATGGGAAACATGTCGGTGCGAGGGTACGCCAACCGCTACCGGGAGCCGATGAGGTACGTGCCGGACGACACCGACATAGAGAAGAAGAAGGTCTCTCGGTTCGAAGGGGGCTACACAAGGGGATGGCACACCACTTGTCCGCACACGACGCCCGACACTTCGCTCCATTATCGACAAGGCACGCGATCGTGGAGAGGTCAAGGCTTGAGTACATGGAGGTTCGTGGAAGCAAGTCCAAGCGCGCGGACCCCGGGCGGGACGCTCGGGTCCACCTCGGAGGCGAGAGGACGAGGTTACGCTCGGGGCCACCGATCACGGCGGAGGCACCACGTCTCTCGGTCTCGGCCCGCGAGAGCGAGCCAACCCGGGCGGGGAGTGGAAGACGGGGACGGTGGAAACCGAGGCCGGCACCGCGGTCGGCGGACAGATCCAAGGTGACTTGCTTCAGCTGCCGACGCATTGGGCACAAGTCGTTTGAGTGTCCACGGCGGGCGCCCCCGGGGAGTCGAACCGCCGCTCTCGGTTCCGGACCCCGGCCAAGCCACCGGCCACCGGGAGGACGGCCACCCCGTACACGGCGGAGGACCGCTCGGCCGCCGGCTACTCGAGGCCGTCGAACCACCTCACCGCCGAGGATGCGGCAGCCGCACCCGATGTCACACTTGGTGAGTTCCTTGTTGACTCGGTTTTGGCAACCGTTTTATTCGATCCTGGAGCTCGGTTTTCGTATATTTCTACCAAGTTTGCTAAAGAAAGGTCTTTACCAACTAAGCCTCGACCAAGGCCTATCTTGACTAGCTCTCCGCTAGGAGAGAAGAGGAGTACGTTAGAGTGCGGGGAGTGAGGATGGTGTTTGAGGGGCTACGAGTTCACGGCGGACTTGACGGTTTTGGAGTCTACCGGGATAGACGTGATCTTAGGGATGGATTGGTTGGCAAAGCACAACGGGATAGTCTCTTGCAACCCCGAGTGATACGGCTAGAGCACCCCGGTGGGACTATAGTGCGGATCGAACCACGCAGTCCGAAGGCCGCTACGATGATGTGCAACATGAGTGGGAAAGAGATTGAAGAAATCCCGGTGGTCCGTGAGTTTTCGGACGTGTTCCCGGAAGGAGCTTACGGAGTTACCCCCGCACCGGGACGTGGAGTTCGTGATTGAACCGATGCCGGAGGCGGGGCCCGTTGCAAAGAGTCCGTACTGGGATGTCGTCGACGAGCCGGACGACTTGAAGAAACGACTCAAGAAGTTGCTCGAGCAAGGGTTTGTTCGGCCGAGTGCCTCACCGTGGGGTTCACCGGTGCTCTTCGTGGAGAAGAAAGACGGCACAAAAAGGATGTGCATTGATTACCGCACGCTCAACTCAATGACAATCAAGAACAAGTACCCGCTACCCGAGAATCGAGGACTGCCTGGATAGGCTCAAAAAGGCAAGGTTCTTCTCCAAGATCGACACGAGGTCGAGGCTACCACCGGATGAAGATCCGAGAGCGGGATATACCCAAGACGGCCTTCACCACACGTTACGGCTTGTACGAGTTCGTGGTGGTTTCCTTCGGCCGACCAACGCCCCTGCTTACTTCATGAACTTGATGAACAAGGTCTTCATGGAAGAGTTGGACAGGTTTGTAGTAGTGTTTATCGATGATATCCTGATCTACTCTGAGACATCGGAGGAGCACGAGGAGCACCTGAGGGTCGTGCTAGAGAGGCTGAGGCAGCAGAAACTGTACGCCAAGTTCAGCAAGTGCGAATTCTGGATGGAGAAGGTCGCGTTCTTGGGACACGTGTTGTCAGCGGAGGGGATAGCCGTGGATCCGTCCAAAGTAGAGTCAGTGACCAAGTGGGAGCAGCCGTTGAACGTGACAGACGTCAGGAGCTTCCTTGGGTTGGCAGGATACTACCGAAGGTTCATCGAGAACTTTTCCAAGATCGCAAAGCCAATGACAGAGTTGCTCAAGAACAACACAAAGTTCGAGTGGTCAGAAGCGTGTGAGAAGAGCTTCCGGGAGAGCCGAAGAAGAGACTCACCACGCCCCGGTGCTCACCTTGCCAGATATCAAGAAAGACTTTGTGGTCTACTGTGACGCTTCGAGGCAAGGACTCGGATGTGTGCTGATGCGGGGAAGGGAAAGTTGTGGCTTATGCTTCCAGACAGCTAAAGAAACACGAGGAAAACTACCCGACACACGACTTGGAGCCGGCGACTGTTGTGCATGCGCTCAAGATCCGGAGACACTACCCGATAGGGAACAAGTGTGAACTGTTTTCCGACCACAAGAGCTGAAAGTACTTCTTTACACGGACGAGAGTTGAACATGAGGCGGGAGGCGATGGCCGGAGCCGATCAAGGACTACGACGTCGAGATCAACTACCACCCGAGGCAAAGCCAACGTCGTGGCGGATGCACCGAGCCGGAAAACCTATTGCAACAACCTCATGGTAAAAGAAGAGCAACCTGCCCCGCATGAAGAGCCGAGAAACGAGAATCGAAATTGTAGACCAAGGCCAATCAACGTGATGCAAGTGACCTATGACCCGGAGGAACGAATCCGTACGACCCGAAGTCGTGTGCGAGAGATCAAAGTTCCGCGAGAACGATGAAACAGGGGGAAAGCGAGAGGACTACGGGTTGATGAACAAGGCACCGTGTGGTTGAAAGAACGGATCCGTGTACCACAAGACAGGGCACTCCAGAAACGATTATGAGAGAAGCTCACGACTCGAGGTACTCGATTCACCGAGGCAACACCAAGATGTACGAGAGATCTAAAGGTCCGATATTGGTGGAAGGACATGAAGAAGGACATAGCACACTACGTGGCTGTTGCGACACGTGTAGCGAGTAAAGATTGAACATCGAAACCCGTTTGGTTTGTTGAAGCCGTTGGCTATTCCGGTTTGGAAGTGGGAGGACATTTCCATGGACTTTGTGGTGGGACTTCCTCGAACACCAAAAGGAAATGACTCGGTGCGGGTCATAGTGGACGGACCGACCAAGGTGGCTCACTTTGTGCCGGTGAAGACCCGTATGCGACCGAGAAGTTGGCGGAACCGTACGTAGAGCACATACTCGGGCCGCACGGGCACCCGGAAGTATTGTATCCGATCGAGGGCCACGGTTGTCTCCAAGTTTTGGCGAGCTTCCACAAGCTTATGGGCACCACTCTCAACTACGGCACGACTTTTCACCCACGGACCGATGGTCGGACGGAGAGGGTCAACCGGGTGTTGGAAGATATGCTACGAGCATGTGCACTCACCTATGGCACCGGTTGGGAGAGCGATCTGCCGTTTGCGAGTTCTCGTACAACAACGGCTTTCAAGCAAGTCTCCGGATGGCACCCTTTGAGGCCCTTTACGGGCGGAAGTGCGAGAACCCCGCTAGCTTGGTCGGAGGTGGGAGAGCGGACACTTTGTTTGGGCCAGCAATCATTGAGGAAGCGGAGGAGAAAGTCGAGAAAGTTCGTGAGAACTCGAAGATCGCTCAAAGTCGTCGAAGAGCTATGCCGACAAAAGAAGGAGAGAGTTGACTTTTGCGGTTGGCGACCGAGTGTACCCGAAAGTCTCTCCGCTTCAAGGAACTAAGAGGTTCTTGGTGAAGGGAAAGCTTGCACCAAGGTACGTGTGACCGTACCCTATCACCCGAAGGATTGGGAGTTTAGCTTACCGGCTTGCACTACCCGAGACAATGGCGAGGAGTTCACCCGGTGTTTCACGTGTCACGGTCGAAGAAGAGCGAGAAGGCGGTGGAGGCTAAGCAAGTGCCCATGGAGTTGCTTGATCTGCAAGATAACCTTGAGTATGCGAGTATCCCGAGAAAATCTTGGACCGAGCTGTCAAGGAGACAAGGAGAACAACCATTCCTTTCTGTAGAGTGTTGTGGAGCAACCATACAGAGCGAGAAGCAACATGGGAGAAGGAAGCTGATCTCAGGAAAGAGTACCCTCACTTGTTCACAGAGGAGGTCGAGGACTAAATCTCGAGGACGAGATTCTCGGTGGTGGGGGAGAATGTAACAACCCAGGAATTTAGGTGTGTAAATTTTGCGAAAATTTAAAACTTTTTGCTTGGATGTGAGTGCTATCAATTTTTGAACCAAATTGCTAGCCCTTCTCTAAATTCTCCACCAAATTATCCCATTTATAAAACATATATTTAAAATATGGTAAAATATGTGAGTTGGTTTTTCTGCGGTTCTCTGGAGTTCAAATGTGTGAAGTTTGAATTTGAGTGGGAATCAAATTCAAACTCTTTTTCAAACCCAAGCTCAAAGTCTAAACCTTTAATTTGCAAATTTCCCAACCGGTGAGTCGGGCCGCATCCTTCTACCAATGCTCGGCGGCCCGGCCCACCCCACATTCCCTTTCGGCCCCTTTAACCCGCGCGGCCCCACTTCTCTACTCTTTCTCCGTCGCGTGGACCCCGGGCGTCGGCTCTCTCTTATCCCCATCCACCGCGCCGGCTCACCGAACCCGGCGGGGCGCCGCCGCCGGTCCCGCCCCACCGGCTCGCGCGGGGGTGGAGCACGGCGGGCCGCCGGCCGGCGCGCACGCCAAGGGCCCGCGCGCGCGCGCGCGGGATGGGGAGGCGGCCGGGGGAAAAGGGATTTGACGCCACGCCCCTCTCCAACGAGCACCCGAGGCGGGCCGAGCTCCACCGCGAGCGCCACCCGCCCGCCGGCGGCGGGCCAAGGGCATAGAGGGCTTTTCCCCTCGAGTTGCTCGCGGCGGCGTTTCAAAAGGGGGCGGACGGGGGCTGGGCACGGGCGAGCCACCCCCCCCCCCCCCCCCCCCCCCCGCTTGGGGTTTCCTCTTCCGCCACGCCCACCGCACCGATTCGAGGGAGAAGGCGGGCGCGCCGCCGCCGCGCCACGCCGTTGGGGGAAGGAACGGGCGCGCCGCCGCCGCGTCGCGCCGGGACGAGGGAGGAGCCGAGGACCGGACCGGGGGCAAGGACATCTTCACCGCCAAGGAACGCCGGGCCGCGCCAGAAGAGGGAGGACGTGCACCGGCGGGGACAAGGAGCGAGGGCGGAGGCGGCAACCACCGGCGTGAACCACTACTTCACCGTCGTACATCTCTCCACCGAGCCGGCCACGACTCCACCGCCGCCCCGAAGTGAGCAACACCGCGGCCACCTTATCTCCTTCCCTCCTCCTTGAGCTTTCCTCTGTTTTGCGCCGACGGCGTTGGGGAGCGCAGTCGAGCCGCCATGCCTGGATGCCGGCCGTCGTGCCGCGGGGCGCCGTGTCGCGCACGTGCGGAGCTCTCGGGCCTCTCATGCCCCCGGGCTGCCGGTGCCACACGAGGACCGTGCTTGTGTGCCGGCCTTCGCGCCATGCTTTCCGTGCGGGGGGCAAGAGCGCCGCCGTGTCGCCGCGCGCGCGCGCGCCCGGTTACCCGGGCGACCGCGTCGTGCGAACGGGCCGGGACGCACGGGCCACGTGTGGTTGTACCGGCTTCGACCCGTGGTTTCTTGCGGTGGGGTTTTGGGACCGTCGCGCGGTGACGCGCGCGCGGCGGGGGCATCGTGCCGGCTACGGGACGACGCGCCGCCCGCCGTGCGCAAGGCCACGGATGCGAGCGCTCGTCCGGCCGGCACACCCCGGTGCCGAGCCGTGTCGTGCGCTTCGACTGGGCGTGGTGAAGACCGGGCGCTTGCCGCCCGCGGGCGGCGCGCGGCGACGCGCCACGCGGCGGTGATGCTTTGCGCCGTCGGCATTTTGACGAACACCCGGTGTGCGAGGATCACTGTGCGTGCTAACCTAGGAGTTGGGCCGCCGGCCGGCCGGGCTCTTAGCCCGCTTAGCTTCCCTAACGGGCCCACGGCCCGGCGCGGGAGGAAGTCGGAGATGGAAAAACGGACTTCCGAAGTTTTGGTGGGCCGTACTACCTAGCACTTTTGTTGGGCCAACAACCCGGATCCCGGCCCGAACCGGAGTCCGCCGGGCCGCCCACGGCCCGGCCGACGGTTCCGGCCTTTGCGGCTTGTTAAACCTCGGAGCGCCGACGTCATGCTGACGCCAGCGGCATATTTTCCGAAAAACCCTCTTTCTTTTCTGTATAAAAATTCCAGAAAATGTTTTTAACCTCTAAAAATTCATAACTAATTCTAGGGAGCTCAGAAAAATACAAAACTAATTTCTATAAATCCGTAATTTCGAAACCTTGCTGATTGTAGGTAGTTTGGTTTCTTTTGGATCTTCTAAATTGGTTCTTATTTGGAGTTATTGCTTAGATGTGCACCGTTATCTTATTTTCGCGTCGAATCTCGTGCCGCAGACACGAGCTTCGACCGGGAGGACGTGGAGGACCCCGAGTACACCGCTCCGGACGGCGGCTCGCTTCAACGGCAACGAAGGTGTCATGTCACTCCCAACCATATAGATCCCATGTTGTCAATAGCCGCTAGTGCTTTACTTTAATGCATTGATCGATGAATTGCATAACCCGTTTATTAGCCATGCCTTGATGCTTTGTTATACCCCTGTTTCCTTGTTCTTCTACTCGCGGACTAGCTACGGACCCCTAGCTAGTCCCTTACCTCAACTATCCATACTTTTGTTGCTTGATTATGGATGGTACTGCGGAGCTTGGGCCGAGATGTGGGTATCTCGGTGTGATTCTAGCGTGCGTTACGGGTGCGTATCTCCTTGCTTGTGTTTTGGCGGGAGCGAGCCGCTTGGTTACTTGTGAACGGCTGCCGAGGGAAGATGCGATCTGGCCTCTTACCCGAGGGTCGTGTCGTGTGGGATGGAGATGTTGAGTGCTCGCTCTCGGCCCCTTAAGGACCGATCGTCAGTTGACCTTGCTTCGGATGACTATTTTCGTACAGACCGCCCGCCTTGTATTGGGCGGGGGTGCGGGGTGAGACTTGTAGTGGATAGCACCCCTCCTGCAGGAGGATCGGTGTGATCGTGTCGGGAGTGGTCTTTCCCTCCTTAGTAGACTTTGCCCTGGCGAGGCCAGGGAAGGGTTCCACAGCTTCGAGGGACCTCTCGCGGGTAGTATGAGCTGCGGCGGAGGGCCGGGCCGGGCTCGGAGATGCGAGAAGGGTACTATCCACTTACTTGGGCTTCGGCCGTATGGTAGGGTCGGACACGGTGACGGCCGGTTCCGGTCCTATTCGGGCGGGTACGGTTGTACAACCTCTGCGAGTGTTAAACCTATAGCTATAGTCCGTGTCCACCTGGTTATGGACGAGTCTTTCGATCGCTCACCCGACTAGTTACACTCCTCTTGTGCTTCTTCTCTCCCCCGAGTGTGTGAGCCCGGCTTCGGCCGTTGAGATGTGGGGATAGGAGCGGGAGGGCCCCACATCGCGGATGAGAGTTGGGTTCGGATCGTGGTTGAGATCCGGTGTTTTGGTGTGGTATTCCTTGAGCGGGGTATGGACCCCTCGAGGTGTGGACCTCGGAAGCGAAGCTTCCCCCGAGGTGTGGACCTCCTAGCTATGTTCCGCTTACCTTGTACGTTGCACCGTTGCTTTGCTTAAGCTTTCTACGACGAATAGGGTTATCTCATGCATAGTAGAACATACACCGCTTTTGCCTCTTTGTTGGGAAGGCGACATGACCTACCCGCTTATCGGGTAGACCCCGGTGACTCGACGCGAGCGGGACTACGACTTCGACAACAACGGTTGGGTGGACTAGAGCTCTTCCTACACTTGAGCCGCTGCGGATATGGAGTTTCCCGCGCTTTCATGGAGCCGCTGCTAGACGTTTTATTTATGTTTGATTCAGTCCTGATGGACTTGTACCCGGCATGTGCCGAAGAGATGTACTCTGATTAATGTAATAAAATAAATGTTGTACTCTACTTTTCTCTTTTTATCTTTCTGTATGGATTTTTGGAATCGCTGAGACAGGGATTGCACGTGGTAGCCCTCCTGGGACTACCACCGAGGTGCTAAGATTCGGGGTTCCGTTCGCGGAAATCCGGGTCGTTTCACCAACACCCGTTGTCAATCACTCATCACTAAGGGGCGGTCGTCCATCGACCACGGGGACGCTCCCGGTCCTCAATCTCCCCCTTGATGAGTGCATTGACAACAGACAAAGCGAAATGAAATTCGAGAGAAAGAAAGAAAGTAAGAAGAAAGAAAAACACGAAGCTCAACTCATGACCAAAACCAAAGAAAGGCAAAGAAAGGTCACAAGCCGAGCAAAGCACAAACTCCACACCGAAAACATCAAGAAAGCTCCCCCCGAACAAATGCAAGCTCCCCTTGAACATGTGGATGCAAACTTCCAAATTCTGAATTTTCATGAAGCTCACCTCTTCTCCCCCTAGTTGACAATGTATGAATCAAGGTGAAAATGCATAAATGTAAGACAAAGCATATAAACATCTACATGAGCTTCTCAAATAGGCCAAATCTAGTGGGAAAGGCTAGAAATGAGACAAAGATCACACATATGGATCATAGCATAGTCAAAGCATTGCCACGAGTAATATATTGAAATTTACGCATGTGACAAAGCAAATTTTCAGATTTGAGCAATTTTATCAATAGATGGCTCATTGCACATGTAAAAGCCTATCCATGTCATACTCGAGCCAAAAACATGAATATCATCCGAGAGATCATACAAGGATATCAAATTCTCGGCAAAAGATCATTGCAAACACCCATAAAGCAAAGCATGTCATGTCAAAGCTCATGAGCCATGTGCCCACTTCGGGGAGACTTCTCCACCGGTGAACATCATGCAACATGTTTTGCACCCATATGTGAAAGATAAGACATTTTAAGCATAGACATGATGGATGGAGCATTTTTCAAGCATACACACTTCTTTTCAAGATTAATTCATTTCATGGTACATGAAGTACCTTTGCGGCAAAAAGAAGCTTATGCTCCTCCATGAATGCAACATAGGCTAAACATTCACAATGATATCGGCCTTTGGCCCAAATGCAAGAAAGAAACATCCAAGCACAATCTAAGCATGAAAGCACATTTGGACCAAAACGTAACATGGATACACTACTACACATGAGTGGAGCACATTTCACCAAATTTAGTCAAGATTAGCATTTGTTTCAAAAAGGGTTGTCTCACCACACATATATCTCAAATATTCCAAGAGCATAGCCTCACATAACCATTTCTCCACACACATGACCAATATCTCACAAGTAGCCAAAGAAACTCAAATAAGGCATATAAAAGAAGCTCATCATCCTAAAATGCAATATGATACAAATGCAACATGATATATGACAAGATGGCTATCCTACCATGGTTTATACATCAAGCAAAGCATGTATATACATCAAAGGAAAACATGGTATGATACATATGTGTGATCTTTGTCTCATTTCTAGCCTTTGACACTAGATTTGGCCTATTTGAGAAGCTCATGTAGATGTTTATATACTTTGTCTTACATTTATGCATTTTCACCTTGATTCATACATTGTCAACAAGGGGGAGAAGAGGTGAGCTTCATGAAAATTCAGAATTTGGAAGTTTGCATCGGATAAAGCGTGTCCAATTTCCTTGGGCTCAAAGGTGGGAACAAATGCGGCATGAGCAAAATGAGAGCAATTCCCGGACCTTGATCACGTGGTACGTTCGTCGATGTCCGCAATGATCTTCGATAGGGGATGCACTTCTTGAATCCGCCGGGGAGCCTCACGCCTCGAGACTACCTCCCCCTCAACTTCAGCTTCTCTCGCCTGATCCTCTTGTCGCACCGTCGTTGTCCATGAATTAGCTGGTCCACCCTCCGTAGTGGTCGTAGGGATGGTTCTCTCCATCATCATCTCCAGCTTCATCCTTCTCCTCTTCAAAAAGGTCCTCAGCCATCTCCTCATCACCAGCACATTCAAAGCCAAGAGAGGTACATGGCATTGTCTCGTCGGAGGTTACCTCGCAAGTCTCCATGATTTTTTTAGTCTCAAGATTAAGCACTCTTTAGGCTCTAGAATGGTTAGCATATCCATAGAAAATCCCATCACTAGACCTAGCCTCAAACTTGTCGAGTTTTCCCTTCTTAAGAATAAAGCACTTGCAGCCAAAGACTCGAAAATGACTCACCTTGGGTGCCCGACCATGCATAAGATCATAACAGGTATTCCTCTTGAAAGCTCGCAATAAAATCCTACTGGAGACATGACAGGCCATATTGACCGCCTCAGCCCAATACCTCCTAGGAGTCCTGTGCTCATCGAGCATTGTCCTAGCCATCTCATAAAGAGACCGATTTTTCCTTTCCATGACTCCATTTTGAGGGGCACATAATGGGTCGAATACTGATGTTCAACACCTAGATCACGACAGAAGGCGTCAAAACGAGAGTTCTTGAACTCTGAGCCATTATCACTGCGGATAGCTTGATTGACATTCCCATGCCTCTCATTCCTCAACCTCACGATCAGATCTCGAACAAAACCAAATGTCTCACTCTTGTCCTCCAAGAAAAACACCCGTGCATAGCGAGAGTAATCGTCCACCACAACTAGGACATACCACTTCCCACCCACCGAGCGAACTCGAGCCGGCCCAACAAGGTCCATATGCAACGGCTACGTCGGACGCTCGGTCATGACATCCCGGTCGGGGGTGGATGGGGAGTGGCTACCATCTTTCCATGCCTACACGGAGCACGGACCAAATCCTTTTCAAACTTCAACCTTGGCAATCCTCGGACAAGGTCAAGACCACTCAAGCGGGAAACCAAATCAAAGCTCAAGTGACCCAACCGCCTTTGCCATTTCCACAAATCGAAGAAGGACCGGCCATCAAACGGCGAGCAGGACCCAAAGAACGAGAGAAATCTGCCCTGAAAATCTGACCCTCGAGGATGATCATACAAACAAGATCACCTCGAGAATCCAACAAACGAGACCGACCGGACTTGAAACGCACCTCAAAGCCCTCGTCAAGCAACCGAGAAACCGAAAGCAAATTGAAACCCAAAGACTTCACAAGAGCAACCCTCTTCAACGTTACCTTGTCACTCACATGCACCACACCCTCGTAAATCACCCTTCCTCATTCGTTATCCCCAAATGTGATGTGCATCTTTTCCTTCACCGGGGTGAGGCCGGAGAACCACTTCTTGTCTTCGGTCATGTGTCGGGGACATCCGGAGTCGATCAA
Source organism: Cenchrus americanus (assembly GCA_947561735.1). Taxonomy (NCBI): domain Eukaryota; kingdom Viridiplantae; phylum Streptophyta; class Magnoliopsida; order Poales; family Poaceae; genus Cenchrus; species Cenchrus americanus. The sequence continues at coordinate 81,289,416 of OX387239.1, read as the reverse complement.
CCAAATGTTCTCCAAGCCTCCCGCCCGCATTAAGAAACGAGAACGAGAATGAGCCAACGACTCGACACCGGGGTTAGCACAAAGAAAGTTGAACCGAGTTTCGGGCCATTTGCTCAAAAGAGGCGTTAGCAAACACCATTCCCTTGCCACCAAATTTCCCATGTCCCATGGAAGAAGTACGAGCACCACGAGGGGGAAAACGTGGTCCATAGTTCCTCCGGAACCCAAAGCCGTGATCATCTCCCCTAGACCCATATAGAGGATGAGTAGGAGGACGTCCAGAAAAACCACCACGAGCGCGACCAAACCTCTCACCAGCACGCACACCATCATCTCTCCTATCAAACCTACCACCCCGACCTCCAACTCTACCAACACTCCTCACACTTCCCACACCCCGTGGAAGTGGCACTCTAAGCTCGGGAATACCATGAGATCGGTGATACCGTCCCGGTTTGCTTGCTCCCTAGCAAGCCTCTCATCCCTCTTCCTCTTGTAGCAGAACTCTGCTAGATGCCTCTCCTTGCCACAATACTCACACCTGAAGGGGATGGGTTTTGGTTTTTGCTCTGGCTTCTCTCTAGGCTTCACGCCCTTCTCACTCACAAACTTCACCGATTTATGGAATTCATTTGCCTTGGGTGGGAATTTGGGTGGATCTTGGGTTGTGTCAAGCTTGTTGCAAAGGTGGTTGGGCTTTGTTGTGAAAGAGTTCTTGGGTGCTTTTGGAAGTGGGACTTGGATGTCTCCAATCACCTCAAACTCGGGGGTGGACTCAACACACTTCTCATACACACTCTCCCCACTTTGTTTTCTCCCACTTTCTCACCCAACTTCTCAAAACCCAAACCACGACCATCCTCTCTCTTGAACTCCTCAATCATGATTTTCGATTGAGGTTCCCGCCGGACAACCAACCCAACACCTTCCTCAAATAATCATTCTCCTCATAGATGACATCCAAACGGGAAGTAAGTTCAAGATTGCGCAAAGTGACTTCATCACGGTTAGAGCATGCATTGGCAACGGGAGATTTCAAAAAAGCTTCCAAAGAGCTAATGGTAGAACGAGCATCAACAAGCATATCATGTATAGTACGACATGATTTACAAGCACCAAGCAAAGTGGGTCTAGCCTTAAGCTCATCATACTCGGTCCTAAGAGCATCTAGTTTAGCCAAAGTGGATGCATTCTTCTCATTAAGCAACTTGATCTCATTCAACCATGCATCACACTCGAGCATTCAACATCATCGAAATAGTAGGAGCAAGCTTCAAAGAGTCATTCTCAAGTTTCAATTCAAGCAACTTAGACTCTAACTCTCCTACTTTCTCACTAGCATTCTCAAGTTGAGCCCTAAGATCTTTCCTCATCTTCTTAGCATCTCTCAACACACTATCACGGTTGTCAATCAAGCCATTCAACCTAGTGATCTCAGCAAGCAAAGAGTCGGGGTCACGATTTACCTCATCCTCTGAGTCGGAGTCGGTGTCTTCCTTCTCGCTCTTCTTGCTGCTTGAGCTATGGGCCATGCCACAAAAGCCTCCAAGTGCCACACAGCTCAAACCACTGAGGTTCCGGCTTGCATTCTTCTTGCCCTTGCGCCTCCCGGCGTCTTCATCCTCACTGCTTGAGCTTGAATGCGCGTCGCTTGAGCTTGAGTCGACGTCGCTTGCACCGGCCACCATGGCTCTTGCCTTGTCCTTCTTGTGGCCGCCCTTGCTCGGTTGTTGCTTGTCCTTGTCCTTGCCCTTGGACTTGCTTGTAGTGCTTGCCCTTGGAGGAGTACTTGTCTTCACGCCTCGGGTGCGCCTTGTACTCGTTCATCTTGTACTTGTTCTCCTGCGCGCCGGGGACTCGGCGATGAAGTGTCCACGCTTGCCACACTTGTAGCATGTTCCCGAGCTTCGCCTTGCATTCCTCCGGCTCTCGTGTAGTCGATCAAACCTCCTTGAAAGCAAGGCCGGTTCCTCCTCGCCTAGCATGTCAAACTCCTCATCCGGAATAGACATAAGAGAAGACAAGGAAAACTCGTCGACAGGAAGGATTAGTGTTAGCTTTGCCCTTTGATCCACCCACAAGAGCAAGACTATGATTAGTCGAGCCCTCATGCTTGGATTGCAACTTCTGTCAACCTCAGCCGACTTGAGCTTAGAAAAGAGGTCATCCAACTCAATGGTCAAGTATTGCCCGGACTCCTTAATGGCCACAACCTTAGCACCCCAAACATTTTGGTCCAAGATGTGCAAAAGCTTCAAAGCTTGATCATGCCCGTGTAAGGAAAATCCTCAACATTGGCCTTCATGTTGTTCACGATGGCGGTGAACCTCTGAAACATCGCATCAATGTCCTCACCGGGAAGTTGAGTAAAGTTCTCATATAGCATCCGGTAAGAAACAAAGAGGCGAGCCTTCACATGGTTATCACCACCGTGAGCAACCAACAACTTCTCCCAAATTTGCCAAGCAAGATTCAAGTGGTAAACATGCTCAAACTCAGGATCACACAAGCTTCGGACCAAGTGATCGACAACTTCTGCATTTGCCTCATACTTGGCCTTAGCACCGGCATCGGTTACCATAAGAGTATGAATGTTTGCCGGAATAGCATAGGTCTTGTCAAGCACAATGAAATCCAACAACTTGCCACGAAGAAAGATCATCATTCGGGCCGCCCACTTGTGGTAACCCTTCCCATCGAAGTGCGGCGGACCGCCCCGCTCAACGTACGCCATCTTAGGATTCAAGACTTGTCAAAGTCATAAAGAATCCGGCACCAAGCTACGATACCAATTGAAGGATCGATGGCGACCGGAGAGGGGGAGGAGTGAATAGGAGCCGGTAAAAATTCTTCTCCAAGAACCCAACCTATACCCTAGTCGAATCCCGGTCACACACAAGCGATGGATCGAATCACACACCAATCGTCAAGACAAGGGGTTATGGATCAACCTCAAGTCTTAGGAATGACTCCTTGAAGCACGAGCGGAAGCACGAAAGAAACGAAGGAGGAATCGAACCAAAGAACAAAGCAACCAGGGCTCGGCGGACCGTCGGACCGCGGGACCGTCCGCACAGGTACGGCGGACCGTCCGCCCGGGCCGCGGACCGTCCATAAAAGCCAATGGAACCTTCGTAGCGAACCCCGAAAAACGGACCGTCCACGGGGAGCACGCGGACCGTTCGCCGGCACCCGCGGACCGTCCGCCCGCACACGCGGACCGTCCGAAACCTCGCCCAACCAAAACCCGAAAGCACAATGGATCGAAAACGAAGGTGAGCAAGAACATGAAGAACACACGGTGAACGACCAAGCCGCGGACCGTCCGCCACACGCTCGCGGACCGTCCGTGCCTTGCGGACGAACCAAAAACAGCTCGACCCCGAAAGTGAACACTCCCAATCCATCACCGGATCTCCCAAACGGTAGAAGATGTTGAGACAAGAGTTTGGGTACATGATAAGCGTCAAACAAGGATGCTATACCCCAAAAATTTTGCCTCCTAACTCCCTAAAACACCGGGAATCGCGGATCCTTTGAACACCACCAAAAACTAGAGCTCCAACCGAAGATCCTTGAATCGAAGTGGTTTCCCGGCGTTTGAGGGCACAAGATCAATCACAAAGGTGCACAAGGCATCCATCCATGTTTAACTCAAAGAAATCTAGAAAGAAACCCACTCAAATCCGCGGAATCACACCAAGAACAAAGGCACCAAAAACATGCACGAAAAAGACCACGAAAACACAAAGCCGAATCTTCTATACAAACCAGGAAAGATTCACAAGGTCTAGCATGCCGCCCTAACATCCATCCCTCTCAACAAATCTCTCATAAAGCTCTCATGCTAGCCTATACAAGAAATGGAGAAGAAAATTGTAAAACCCCGGATTTTCATAGAAAACCCGAATCCCTGTACCATCGCGATAGTCCCTGGATCAGTGGCTATCGCGTACAGAACGTCTCACAGAATGATACACAAAGTCATACATCGCATCACATAAAGGTAATAGTACATTAATTTATTACATGTCCATAATGGAGTACAGCATTACAAGCCTCTTGGCTGAATCAGAGTGAAAATTCTACGCAACGGTAGCTATCTTCTCAGAAGGGTCTCCATCTTTATTCTTCCCGCCACAGGCAACTCGAGTGAAGCGACGTATCCCTCAGTCGTACCATCCGTCGGCGTTGCAGTCGAAGTCGGACTCGTACCCTGCACACCCAAAGTCTATCCCCAAGGAGCGGGATAGGTCCACGTCACCAACCGTATGCAGCTTTAAGTGGCCTAATATCTAAAGGAAAAAGAGAGTAGACAAGGAATCACTTGTGGTTTCCTAAGCGAGAGCAGCGAGTATAAACAAGGTATCTCCATCAATATCCCAAAACCCAAGTCTCTCAACACATCCCCGCATCCAACTCGGTCACCCGAAGACCCGTCCCAACTCCTACTCCTGTCTAGGGGCGATGCGAGAACTTCCTCTCCTCGCACCTCAATGATTACAGCCGGATCGACGAGGTAGATGGAGCCTCTCTCCTCTAGCCGGCTATAACCACGGCTCACCACACTCTCATCTATAAGGGGGGAGGTAGAAATCCCAAAACATGAGGAACGAACATGTCTTCTAGGCAGTGTCCATAACCGAGGACGCGGCTATAGCTATAGATCGAACAACTACGCGAGCGTGTACACCCGTACCCATCCCGGAATGGTACCGGCCGGTGTACGGCCGACCAAGCCCATCCACCGGCGAACTCTCGGTAGTTACGTTCCCACCCCGCATCCGGCCCTCAAAGCGGTCCTCTCCGCCGGTGAAGACAAAGACCGGAACCGTGAAATGCTCCCGTGTGGCCACACGGGAGACGCTCTGAGAGGGTGGTCTCACCTCCACCGCTCCCCCACAGATACCCTCTATCCTTCCTAGGCAGGTATGGTTCCGCACTTGCCGAGCTCAACACGGCCCTATCCCCACTCTCGGCGGGGGTGGTGTGTACGATGTCCTATAAACAAGTTGATCCACTCGATTTCAGACCGGGGCGAGCTCATGTCCTCCAAGCGCACGAAAACCCCAACACCTAGGCTCCGAAAACCGTAACAGGAGGGATGCACTGAGGAGTGCACCCCTATCCCCGATCCCAGATCGGTTGTTTCGAGCTCACCCCCGCCAAAGTACCCAAAACGCCTTCTCCCCGCGGTTTTACCCCACACACGCCAAGAACCACTACTCCCATCCCAACACATGCATCGCGAAGCTCGGCGCACATACACGCCCACATAAACATATATAGTAGTAGTAGGACAATCAAGGACGGGGTAAATAAAGAGGCAAGCAAGGCTCATCACATGCATACATATAAATTACGGCGCTAGCAATACTACTCAGAATGCCTAATGGGTAGTTCGGAATCGGTTGGGCGTGAACCCGGGGTCGGGTAGTCCTCCGCGGCGAAGTCGTCGGCGTAGTCGTACTCCCGACTCGGCTCTCCGCTCCTCCCTTGCTCCTAGTAGCGCGAAAAAGAAAATAAACGGCGGTCCTATTGCAACTCAAATCCAAATAAGAGCAATTAAGATCCAAAATGGGAACAAACACTATCCCAACCCGTAGTTTAAGATTTTAGAAATTTTCTCGGAAAAGGTTTCGTAATTTTCGGAGATAAAATGGATTTTCTAGGATTTTTAGAAGAGAAAAGGATTTTCCCCGGAATTTTTAATTAAAAGAAAAACTCTCCCTTCTTCTGCCGGCCGCACGGGATCCCCGGATCCCGGCTGCCCGGCCGGGGCTTCCCGTGGCCCGCGGTGCGGCTCGGCCCGCTCGGCCGCCCGCGGCCGTCCGGCGGCCGGCCCGTGCGGCGGGGCGCGCGGTGCGGGCTCTCGTGTGGCCGGTGCTCCGAGTGGCGGGCCGCACCCGATCCCCCCCCGATCACTCGCGGCCACGTGCGCGTGTGGGCGCTCATGTGCATGGGTCCTAGGGGTTATTCCCCCCGCGTGCGTGGTGTGCTCGACGAAATGCCCGAGACGGCGGCGGCGCGGCGGCGGCTTGCCGGCGGCGAGGTGCGCTCGGCCGGGCCCACATACGACCGTAGTGAGGGTGAGGTGTAGCGAGAAATGGGTTTCCCCCTTACTCGTGAGCGGTCTTGGCCAAGGATGGGCGGCGGCGCGGCATGACAAGGAGCGGCGGCTACGGTGTGGGTGGCGGCGCGGCGAGGGTCGCCGGCGACGGCGCCAAATCGTAGTCCGGTACCCATATTGGGTCGAGACGGAACCTACGGCGCGACTCGCGTTAGGCGGGGTTTTTCCCCCCCTTGGGTTGCACCGGAACGGCCCTTGCCCTCCGCGGCGAGCTCGGGCCGGCGGCGGCGCACGGTGCGGGCACGGCTCGGCCGGGGTGGCCCCGCGCGCGTGCGCACGGTGGCCGGTGCGTCGAGGCGGTCGTGGTGCCGGGCTCGTGTGTGTGGAACGCGTCCGTGCGCGTGTAGAACGGGACCGAGTAGGCCGGCGGCGCGGCGCTCCGGAGCTCGACGGCGGCGCGACGCGCGTCGGGCGCGCGAGGACGGTGCGGTACGGAAAGGAAAGGAAACGGCGGCGAGAGCGCGCGCTTGCGGCGACGGCGGCGGTGGCACCCGCAGAGACAAGCTTCCCGGCCCCGGCACGATGGCCGGCATCACCGGCGGCGGCGCGCGCGGCGGCAAGGTTGGCATGGCGTGCGCAAGGGGCCGCGGCTCGAAGGCCGGGTCAACCACGAGAGGGCGAGGGGATTTGCCTCACCTTGGTGGCCACGGGCCGACGTGCGGCGGCGGTGAAGAATGGTGGTGCGGCAGACGAGGATGGAGGCGGCGCCGGTAGAGGTGGCGGCGCGGTCCGGCGACGCGGGCGCAGGAAGCAGGGCGTCACGGTCCTTGGCTTCGCGGCGTCCTCGGGCTCCCTCGAGTGGGCCTCCGGCTCCGCGCGGTCGACGGCGAGCCGGCGGCGGCCTCCGGGTCTCCTCCTCCCCCCTTCTCCTCCTCCTTCTCCTCCCGGCGGCGCAGGCGGTGTGGAGCGGGTGAACTTCCCCGTGGTGGCTAGGGTTGCGGCTTCTCCGTGGCGCGGCGGCGGCCCTCTTATAGTGCATGGCGGGACGCGGGACGCGTGGACGGCGCGGATCGCTCCGGCGGGCGCGGACGGGCGCGGGCGGCGAGCGGGGCGGCGCCGATGCCCGGCGACGTCGCAAAGCGAAAGGGGAAAGCAAAAGCAAGGGGGTGACGGGAGGAAGACGGGCGACGCCGGGGGCGACGTCACTCGGGCCCCACCCGTCGGCGTCCCGGGGCGGTTGCGGTAGGTGGGAGGCGGGCCGGCGGTAGCTGGGCCGCGGTGGGCTGAAAGGGGAAAGGAATGAGGGTGGCGCGGCGTGCTGGAATTGAGAAAGGAGGGAGGCTCGGCGGACCTTGAGAAGTTGGGCTCGCGGCCCAGAAGTATTACTCTTTTTCCTTTTTCTATTTCCTTTCAAACCCCTCTCCTATTTAGTTTCAAATTTGAATGCAGTTTCAAATTTGAAACTCTACCCAAATAAACTCCAAATAAATCCAAAAGAACTCCAAGTTTCTCACACTAACATTTTCTTATATTTCCTAGGGATTTTATTTAGCTCAAAGATAAATCTAGGAATTAAGGGAGAGGAAAGGAAGACATCCTTAAATAATTTGATAATCACCCAATCAATTCATCGAAAATTTTTAAGATCACAATTTTATTAATTAACATTCCTCAACAAATTTGAGGGATGTTACAGAACTCCCCCCCTCACAAGAATCTCGTCCTCGAGATTAAGAAGTTACCTCCGTTTCGAAGAGATGAGGGTATTTCTCCCTCAATGCTGACTCCTTCTCCCACGTGGCTTCGCGCTCGGAGTGATTACTCCAGAGCACCTTGCAGAAGCGCGTGGTGGTGTTCCTGGTCGACTTCTCCGCCCAGTCCAGGATCCGAACCGGGTACTCCAAGTACTCCAGGGTTTCCTGGACGTCGAGCGCCTGAGCAGGCACTCTCTTCTCGACGACCACACACTTCCGAAGTTGGGAAACATGGAACACCGGTGAACTCCCGCAAGCTCCGGAGGTAGCTCGAGTTTGTAAGCTACCCTCCCGACCTTGCTCACAATAGGGTAGGGTCCAACGTATCTAGGGGACGCTTCCCCCCGATGTGGAACCTCTTCGTACCTCGGAGGGGTGACACCTTCGAGTGTAGACGTGATCCCCTACCTCGAACGAGACGTCCTTCCGTTTTGCGTCGGCATAGCTCTTCCGCCGCTCCGAGCTATCTTCGGGTTCTCTCGCACCTTGGCGACATTTTCCTCGGCCTCAACAATAGTGGCGGGACCGAAAAAGGTTCGCTCCCCCCACCTCGGACCACATCAACGGTGTCCGACACTTTCTCGCCATACAGGGCTTCGAACGGAGCCATCTTCAAGCTGGCCTGGTAGCCGTTGTTGTATGAGAACTCGGCATATGACAGGCTCTTTTCCCAGTCCGACCCATAGGTCAACACACAAGCTCTCAGCAAGTCTTCTAGTACCTGATTCACCCTCTCTGTCTGACCGTCTGTCTGTGGGTGGAACGCTGTGCTGTAGTTCAGCTGGGTGCCCATAGAAGCGTGTAAGCTCTTCCAGAACTGAGCGGTGAACTGGGGCCCTCTGTCTGACACAATGCTCCTCGGAGCTCCGTGAAGCTTCAGGATGTTGTCCACATACAGTTCTGCAAGTCGGCTCACGCTGTAGTTCGTCTTCACTGGCAAGAAATGTGCGACCTTGGTTAATCGATCAACTATCACCCAAATGGAGTCATTTCCTTTCTGTGTGCGTGGCAACCCCACAATGAAGTCCATACTGATATCATCCCACTTCCACGTGGGTATCTCGAGCGGTTGTAGCAGCCCGCAGTCTCCTCCGGTGTTCGGCCTTCACTCGCCGACACGTGTCACATCGAGCGACGTATTCGGCCTATGTCTTCCCTCATCTTTTCCCACCAAAACCGTACCTTCGTGTCTTTGTACATCTTGGTACAACCGGGGTGGATCGAGTACCGAGAATCGTGGGCCTCTTTAAGGATCGAGTCTCTAATCTCCTTGTCCCGAGGCACGCAGATGCGGTCCTTCAGCCACAGTGTACCCTGCTCGTCGAGGCGATAGTCAGCTGCTTTGCCATTCTCCATCAGGCGCTTCACCTCTTGGATCTCAGGGCACTCCTTCTGAGCTTGGCGGATCTGGTCCTCAAGTGTGTATTTTACCCGCAACTGGTTCAACTGCCCCTCCTCCACAATCTCTAAGCTCAGCTTTTCCAGCTCTTCATGCAAGGCTGGCTGTTCCTCTCGCACCATCAGGTTGTTGCAGTAGTGCTTGCGGCTCAGAGCGTCGGCCACGACGTTTGCCTTACCAGGGTGGTAGTGAATGCTCAGGTCGTAGTCCTTAATCAGCTCTAGCCATCTCCTTTGCCTCAGATTCAACTCCGACTGGGTGAAGATATACTTCGACTCTTGTGATCCGTGTAGATGTCGCACTTGTTCCCCATCGATAGTGCCTCCATATCTTCAACGCATGAATGACCGCGGCTAGCTCGAGGTCATGCGTCGGGTAGTTCTCCTCATGCTTCCTTAACTGTCGCGAAGCGTATGCCACTACCTTGCCCCCTTGCATCAACACGCAACCAAGTCCTTGCCTTGACGCGTCACAATACACCACGAAATCCTTGCTCGCGTCGGGCAGAGTCAGGACCGGGGTAGTGGTGAGACGAGTTTTGAGCTCCTGGAAACTGGCTTCACACTTGTCCGACCACACATACGGCGTGTTGCTCTTCAACAGCTCTGTCATGGGCTTGGCGATCTTGGAGAAGTTCTCGATAAACCGGCGGTAGTACCGGCCAAACCGAGAAAAGCGCGCGGATCTCTGTCACGGACTTCGGTGACTGCCACTTCGATACGGTCTCAATCTTGCTCGGATCTACAGCAACTCCTTTAGCCGACAACACATGACCCGTAAACGCGACTTCCTCCATCCAGAACTCACACTTGCCGAACTTGGCGTATAACCGATGCCGCCCGAGCTTTCCCGGCCACGATCCTCAAGTGCTCCTCGTGCTCTTCTCCGTCGTCCGGGGAGTAGACCAAGATATCGTCAATGAAGACGACGACACACTTGTCTAACTCATCCATGAAGACCTTGTTCATCATGTTCATGAAGTATGCCGGGGCATTGGTCGAGCCAAACGACACGACCGTGTACTCATACCGCCCATATCCGGTCACGAAAGCCGTCTTGTGGATGTCCTCCGGCGGATCTTCATCTCGTGATAACCCGACCGGAGATCGATCTTGTCGAAGTACTTGGCTTGCCTCACTCGGTCCATCAAATCGTCAATCCCGGGCAGCGGGTACTTGTTCTTGATGGTCACCGCGTTCGGGGCGCGGTAGTCGACGCACGTACGTTGCGTCCCATCCTTCTTTGGTACGAATAGTGCCGGTGAACCCCGGGGTGAGGCACTCGGCCGAATGAACCCTTTCTCGAGTAGCGAGTCCCGCCTCTCGCCTTTAGCCGCTTTCAGCTCAACCTCCGCCATACGGTACGGACTCTGGGCTATTGGCGCCGTTCCCGGCACCAGGTTAATCACGAACTCCACATCACGATCAGGAGGCAACCCGGGCAACTCCTCTGGAAACACATCCTCATACTCACATACTACCGGCACGTCCGATATGGCCTTCGTGTGAAGGCTGTATACGGCCGGTATGTCTCGAGACTTCATTGGCTCGAAGGTCACCCTTGTCCCGTCAGGGTGCAGTAGTGTCACCAGCCTCGGTGAAGTGGAGATGACACCCTTGTGAGCAGTGATCCAATCCATTCCCAGTATCACGTCGATACCATGGGAAGGCAGCACGGTGAGATCCCCATAGAATGTGTGACCTTGGATGACCACTTCCACTCCTTTGCACAGCAGGGTGCATCGGATATCCCCGAGCGGAGAGCTCGTGATGATGGGCATCGTTCGGGTGGTTGTAGGGAGGGAAAGTTTACTCACGAACCGAGAGGTGATATAAGACCCGGTTGCACCGGTGTCAAAGAGAACCAGAGCAGAAGTACCACAAACCAAAAACTTACCGATCACGACGTCGGGGGCATCGGCAGCCTCCTCCTCAGTGAGGTGGTTCAGCCTCCCACGGCCGGCGGCCGGGGGTGGTGCAGCCTGAGGAGGTCGGCTTCCTGGAGCAGGTGCCCTCGCGGGAGTAGCAGCAGCCTTCTTGTCGGGGCACTCGAAGGACTTGTGGCCCGGCTTGCCACACGCGAAGCAGGTGACGGTGAAACCTCCTGCGGCAGGCCGCGCGGTGCTCGGTGGAGCACGGGTGTAGCCTCCAGTCTGCTGGGGGTAGCCGGGGTTCCTCCCTCCGGGGAACGGGCTACGTCCACTACCTCCGAAGCCACGCCCGGCCGGGTTGTGCCCCCGGCGGTAGCTCCCCCCTCGGCATGTTGCTCGTCCGCTTCTCGGCTTCCGGAAGGATCGGTCGGCCGATCCCGATCTCCCATCCTCTTCTTGCCCCTCATGCGTTCCTCGTGGCCCCTCCTCTCGTCCTCGACCGCGATGGCGCGGTTGACGAGATGGCGCGGGACTTGTGCTCACTTGCCTTCGGCGCCCGGCGAAGGCCGTGGTGGAGGCCCCGCGGAACCCGAACCGCTTCTTCTCGGTCGGTGTTGGTGTCGTCGGGGGCGTACCGCATCATCTTCATGAAGTGGCGCTCGTACTCCTCGACCCTCATCGCACCCCGTGTCATGGTGCCGAACTCCCCGTGCCTTCGGACCGCGGCTCGTCGGGAAGGTGCCGCTCGCGGAACGCCTCGCGTGAACTCCGGCCCGGTGATGAATGCCGGGTTCGGGTGGGTGGCGGTGTAGTTGTCCCACCATGCCTTGGCAGGACCCTCCAGGCCGGTGCGCGGCGATAGCGACGCACTCCTCGTCGGAGCGACGGTGAGGTCGAGCTTGGTCTCGATCACCCTCAGCCAGTCGTCGGCCTCGAGTGGGTCATCCGAGTAGCTGAAGGTGGGGGCCTTCAGACGGATGAACCTCTCGATCTTCCTCGTGAGGTCCTCGTCTGCGGAGCGACGCGGTTCCCACCGTTGCCACGGTGCTCCATGGCCTCCGCCATCCTCTCGCATCGGCGAGTCCGAAGCGCCATCACTTCCACCAAGTTAGGTGGGGGTGGCGGTGGTCGTTCCGGCTCGGCCGGCCTTGCGCGGCTGCTCCTTGCCCAACCTCGGCCTCGGGGTTCTCGGGCGAGGTGGTGGTGCCCCATCACCTCGGGCCCTAGGCCCCAAAGCTCCTCCACGCAGAGTGGACGGCCACGGCCACGGCCGCGTCCACGCCCACCGGGCTTCTTCCTCGGCAGCGCCTCCTCGAGGCGAGCTATCGGCCGGTTGGAGCGGCGGATCGACATCCTTCGAAAACATAAGGGAAAAGAAAGGAGTTTACGCACGTCACTCACCAACTCACACGTGAGTTTTAAGCATTCAAGAAAATAGTTCTAATTATAACCTACACTCAAGCGAAAGAAGCATTAAGACACAAATAACACCATCAAGATCCAAGCACACATCAAACATGATTATTACACTTGCTCCCCCGAGGCCGACTCGGACCTTGGGGTAGCAAGAACAAGTCATCGATCTAATACATCGGTACAATCTCAAAAGGGTAGTGTCTACATGGTGTGGCATGACTCTCTTCATGCACCGAACATGCTCGCGGCTGCATGGAACATCTCATGGAAACTACTAGCATAGAACACTACTCTAGGTCATGCCTCCTCGCTCGCCTCTCTACTCCGTGCGTGCCCGCCGGTACGTGACGGGGTAGCGGTCCTCGGTGGGGTAGTCCGGCGGGAAGATCCGGACACCAAGGCATGAGCCTCTCGAACCTCCTCGGTCTCGACGGGGGTCGGCGGACGGGCCATCGGGCACGGTGGAGCTTGAGGCGTGAGCGGGTGCGGCTCGAAGGTCTCGGTGCGAATCTCTCGGCGAGACTCGGGGGGTAGCTCTCCGTTGAGCTCGAAGAGCTCGTCCACGCGAAGTGAGTCGGCGTCCTCCCAAGTCCTCCTCAGTCTCTCGGCCTTGTCCCTCAGGTAGACGGCCGTGCGCGTGAGCCACGCGATGTTGGCGACGTTGTCCGCTCGGCTCTTCTCCGGCCTTCTCCATCTTGAGCCGCTCACACCCGAGCGGTGAGCGCGCACCGTGAGCGAGGTCATCCTTGCGCTCGAGCTTGTCCTTCAACCTGTTCTGACTCGCTGTCAGCCTGCGTAGGTCCTCCTTGGCGTGCAGCATCTCCTCCCGGGTGTCCACCCTCTCCCTCTCGGACTGCAGCAGGACAGTGGTCGCGCGGTCGAGGCTCAACTCGAGCTGGCGAACACGGTGGCGTAGAGCGGTGTTCTCCCTCTCCAGCTCGGCGCAGCGGGGCTGGTACTGGAGCGCGTCGATGGTGGCGTCCCTGACCTGGCCGTAGAGGGTACGTGACTCGTCCTCCGGTGCCGGCGCGTGTACTTGTCGAGGTCGACCAAGTAGCCGGCGGTCTCCACCGCAGTCTCGTCGGTCTCGCGGAAGGGAGCAGCGTCGACGTCGTCCCGGATCCCCTCGTACGAAGGAACTCCGTCCACGAGCGGTGCGAGGCGCCGCAGTCCCGGGCGGCGCGCCGAAGAGTCCCGGTCTCGAAGGAGGCGCGGTGCGTGCGAGTAGGCGGCCCGGGGCCCGGCGGCGGCGACGTCGAGCGCGGTCGCGACGGTGAGTGCGCGGCGCAGCGGACCTCTCCCTTAAACCCGGGGAGACTCGGGTGAGGGAGCACGGCGACCGTGCGAGCACCATCCGCCCGATCACGGTGGGGACGTACTCGGCGCGGTACGTGACGTAGGTCGGAGGGACTCCAAGCCTGAGAAGGGCCCTCTCCATCCAGTGGCAGATCGCCCCGCAGGTCTCGGGGGTGATCTCCGCGACCTGGTGCTCCATCTCCTGTGAAACGTAAGAAATTTCTGTCAGCGCAGGTGAGTAAGAAATTTTCAAAGAGGGAACGAGTTTTTATAATATAGCTCAAGGGTATAACTATAAAGATAGAGCGTATAGAGTCCTATTTCTATCGACCTTTCCTAGGGATACGTGCTACGGTCAAGCATGGCTCTGGTACCACCTGTAAAATCCCGGATTTTCATAGAAAACCCGAATCCTCGTAGCATCGCGATAGTCCCCGGATCGGTGGCTATCGCGTACGGAACGTCTCACGAGAATGATACACAAAGTCATACATCGCATCACATAAAGGTAATAGTACATTAATTTATTACATGTCCATAATGGAGTACGACGATTACAAGCCTCTTGGCTGAATCGAGTCAAAATTCTACGCAACGGTAGCTATCTTCTCAGAAGGGTCTCCATCTTTATTCTTCCCGCCACAGGCAACTCGAGCGAAGCGACGTATCCCTCGGTCCGTACCATCCGTCGGCGTTGCGGTCGAAGTCGGACTCGTACCCCGCACACCCAAAGTCTATCCCCAAGGAGCGGGATAGGTCCACGTCACCAACGGTATGCAGCTTTAAGTGGCCTAATATCTAAAGGAAAAAGAGAGTAGACAAGGAATCGGTGTGGTTTCCTAGCGACGCGAGAGTATAAACAAGGTATCTCCATCAATATCCCAAAACCCAAGTCTCTCAACACATCCCGGATCCAAGCGGTCACCCGGAAGACCCGTCCCAACTCCTACTCCCGTCTAGGGGCGATGCGAGAACTTCCTCTCCTCGCACCTCAATGATTACAACGGATCGACGAGGTAGATGGAGCCTCTCTCCTCTAGCCGGCTATAACCACGGCTCACCACACTCTCATCTATAAGGGGGGAGGTAGAAATCCCAAAACATGAGGAACGAACATGTCTTCTAGGCGGGGTCCATAACCGAGGACGCGGCTATAGCTATAGATCGAACAACTCTGCAGAGCGTGTACACCTGTACCCATCCCGGAATGGTACCCGGCCGGTGTACGGCCGACCAAGCCCATCCTACCGGCGAACTCTCGGTAGTTACGTTCCCACCCCCGCATCCGGCCCTCAAAGCGGTCCTCTCCGCGGTGAAGACAAAGACCGGAACCGTGAAATGCTCCCGTGTGGCCACACGGGAGACGCTCTGAGAGGGTGGTCTCACCTCCACCGCTCCCCCACAGATACCCTCTATCCTTCCTAGGCAGGTATGGTTCCGCACTTGCCGAGCTCAACACGGCCCTATCCCCACTCTCGGCGGGGTGGTGTGTACGATGTCCTATAAACAAGTTGATCCACTCGATTTCAGACCGGGGCGAGCTCATGTCCTCCAAGCGCACGAAAACCCCAACACCTAGGCTCCGAAAACCGTAACGGGAGGGAGGCACCGAGGAGTGCACCCCTATCCCCGATCCCGGATCGGTTGTTTCGAGCTCACCCCCGCCAAAGTACCCAAAACGCCTTCTCCCCGCCGGTTTTACCCCACACACGCCAAGAACCACTACTCCCATCCCAACACATGCATCGCGAAGCTCGGCGCACATACACGCCCACATAAACATATATAGTAGTAGTAGGACAATCAAGGACGGGGTAAATAAAGAGGCGGTGCAAGGCTCATCACATGCATACATATAAATTACAGCGCTAGCAATACTACTCGACAATGCCTAATGGGTAGTTCGAGAATCGGTCGGGCGTGAACCTCGGGGTCGGGTAGTCCTCCGCGGCGAAGTCGTCGGCGTAGTCGTACTCCCCGACTCGGCTCTCGGCTCCTCCTGCTCCCTAGTAGCGCGAAAAAGAAAATAAACGGCGGTCCTATTGCAACTCAAATCCAAATAAGAGCAATTAAGATCCAAAATGGGAACAAACACTATCCCAACCCGTAGTTTAAGATTTTAGAAATTTTACGGAAAAGGTTTCGTAATTTTCGGAGATAAAATGGATTTTCTAGGATTTTTAGAAGAGAAAAGGATTTTCCGGAATTTTTAATTAAAAGAAAAACTCTCCCTTTATCGCCGGCCGCACGGGATCCCCGGATCCCGGCTGCGGCCGGGGCTTCCCGTGGCCCGCGGTGCGGCTCGGCCCGCCTGCGGCCGGCCGCGGCCGATCCGGCGGCGGCCGGTGCGGCGGGGGCGCGGTGCGGGCTCTGTGTGGCCGGTGCTGCGAGTGGCGGGCCGCACCCGATCCGGGGATCACTCGCGGCCACGTGCGCGTGTGGGCGCTCATGTGCATGGGTCCTAGGGGTTATTCCCCCCCCCGCGTGCGTGGTGTGCTCGACGAAATGCCCGAGACGGCGGCGGCGCGGCGGCGGCTTGCCGGCGGCGAGGTGCGCTCGGGCGGGCCCACATACGACCGTAGTGAGGGTGAGGTGTAGCGAGGAAATGGGTTTCCCCCTTACTCGTGAGCGGTCTTGGCCAAGGATGGGCGGCGGCGCGGCATGACAAGGAGCGGCGGCTACGGTGTGGGTGGCGGCGCGGCGAGGGTCGCCGGCGACGGCGCCAAATCGTAGTCCGGTACCCATATTGGGTCGAGACGGAACCTACGGCGCGGGTCGCGTTAAGCTGGGGTTTTTCCCCCCCCCTTGGGTTGCCTGGAACGGCCCTTGCCCTCCGCGGCGAGCTCGGGCCGGCGGCGGCGCACGGTGCGGGCACGGCTCCGGCCCCGGGGTGGCCTCGCGCGCGTGCGCACGGTGGCCGCCGTGCGTCGAGGCGGTCGTGGTGCCGGGCTCGTGTGTGTGGAACGCGTCCGTGCGCGTGTAGAACGGGACCGAGTAGGCCGGCGGCGCGGCGCTCCGGAGCTCGACGGCGGCGCGACGCGCGTCGGGCCGCGCGAGGACGGTGCGGTACGGAAAGGAAAGGAAACGGCGGCGAGAGCGCGCGCTTGCGGCGACGGCGGCGGTGGCACTGCAGAGACAAGCTTCCCCGGCCCGGCACGATGGCCGGCATCACCGGCGGCGGCGGCGCGGCGGCAAGGTTGGCATGGCGTGCGCAAGGGGCCGCGGCTCGAAGGCCGGGTCAACCACAGAGGGCGAGGGGGTTTGCCTCACCTTGGTGGCCACGGGCCGACGTGCAGGCGGCGGTGAAGAATGGTGGTGCAGAGACGAGGATGGAGGCGGCGGGTAGAGGTGGCGGCGCGGTCGGCGACGCGGCGGGCGAGAGGAAGCGGGGGCGTCGCGGTCCTTGGCTTTGCGGCGTCCTCGGGCTCCCTCGAGTGGGCCTCCGGCTCCGCGCGGTCGACGGCGAGCCGGGCGGCGGCCTCCGGGTCTCCTCCTCCCCCTTCTCCTCCTCCTTCTCCTCCCGGCGGGCGAGGCGGTGTGGAGCGGGTGAACTTCCCCGCGGTGGCTAGGGTTGCGGCTTCTCCGGTGGCGCGGCGGCGGCCCTCTTATAGTGCATGGCGGGACGCGGGACGCGTGGACGGCGCGGATCGCTCCGGCGGGCGCGGACGGGCGGCGGGCGGCGGGGCGGCGGCGATGCCGGCGACGTCGCAAAGCGAAAGGGGAAAGCAAAAGCAAGGGGGTGACGGGAGGAAGACGGGCGACGCCGGGGGCGACGTCACACGGGCCCCACCCGTCGGCGTCCGGGGGCGGTTGCGGTAGGTGGGAGGCGGGCCGGCGGTAGGCCGGGCCGCGGTGGGCGAAAGGGGAAAGGAATGAGGGTGGCGCGGCGTGCTGGAATTGAGAAAGGAGGGAGGCTCGGCGGACCTTGAGAAGTTGGGCTCGCGGCCCAGAAGTATTACTCTGTTTTCTTTTTTCTATTTCCTTTCAAACCCCTCTCCTATTTAGTTTCAAATTTGAATGCAGTTTCAAATTTGAAACTCTACCCAAATAAACTCCAAATAAATCCAAAAGAACTCCAAGTTTCTCACACTAACATTTTCTTATATTTCCTAGGGATTTTATTTAGCTCAAAGATAAATCTAGGAATTAAGGGAGAGGAAAGGAAGACATCCTTAAATAATTTGATAATCACCCAATCAATTCATCGAAAATTTTTAGGATCACAATTTTATTAATTAACATTCCTCAACAAATTTGAGGGATGTTACAAAAATGGCTAAGGAAAAAGAGAAATGGGAGGGGGGAAATGAAACCCTAAGTCGCGGAGAGAGAGAGCCATCCACACACACTCATGGCTTATATATCGGGTCCCGCCGGAGTGGTAAATGACTCGACTACCCCTAACTCAACTACGGCGATACAACCCACGCGGGGGCATTTTATGTAATGTTTGTGGGTCTTGCCATCGGACGGCCACGCCTTCGCCACACCCCGCGTCCTCCCGACGCAAGCCATGTGATCCCGCCGCGTGTCCTCCGCTTCGAAGCTTCCCGACACGCCCGGATCCCGTCTCCGTCGTGTTGGGCCTTCGGACTTGGTTTTGAGGCCCAAAGCAAGAAACCGTCCTTCGATGGTTTTGTGGGCAAACCACCAAACCCCGCGTGCTCGGCCCCCGCCTCCCGCCAAGCCTCTTGGCTTGACCGCCACCGTGCACCGGCTCGATTGTCCACGACTTCGTCTTGCTTGTCACACCACCATGTGGCCCGTACCTTGTCCCTCCGTCCACCGGGTTCCTCGAACCGAGCCTACTTGTCTCTCCATCTCCCGGAGGACCCTCAAGGCCGAAGACCTTTCGCGCCCGTTCTTCGCCCGCAACAACACGAACTAGGCCGCGGCCTACACCCGCGCAAAGGAGCCAAGAGTTAGTCCAACACCCATTGTCAATCACTCATCACTAAGGAGCGGTCATCCATCGACCACGGGAACTCTCCTGGTCCTCACCACCGATATCCCGCTATCCTGTGGCGGTATGGTTCTGCACTTGCCAAGCTCAACTTGTCCCTAACCCCACGCTCGGCGGGGTGGTGTGTACGTAAAGGTCTAGTGAAAAGGTCTATCCACTCGGTTTCGGACCGGGGTGAGCTCATATCCTCTAAACACAAGTAAAACCCCAACACCTAGGCTTCGAAAACCGTAAAAGTGGGGATACACTAAGGAGTGCACCCCCATCCCCAATCCCAGTTGGTTGTTTCGAGCTCACCCCCACCAAAGTACCCAAGACGCCTTCTCCTACCGGCTTTATCCCACTTACACCAAGAACCACTATTCCCGTCCCATCACATGCATCGCGAAGCTCGGCATATATACACGCTTATAAACATATAATAGTAGGACAATCAAGGACATGATATTTAAAGTAGGCGGTGCAAGGTTCATCAACATGCATATGAAGTAAAGCGCTAGCATTCTATATTGCAATGTCTAATATGTTTTCAAAGTCGGTCGGGCATGAACCTAGGATTTAGGAGTCCTCCACGAGCGAAGTCATCGGCGTAGTCATACTCCGGGATCAGCTCCCTAGCTCACGGCTGCTCCTATAACGTGTAGAAGAAAATAAACAACGGTCCTAATGCAAGTAACTCCAAAATAACAGCAATTAAGAGCCAAAAGAGAGCAACCACTAGCCTAGCATGGAGTTTAAGATTTCGGAGAATTTGTAGAAAAGGTTTTGTATTTTTCGGAGCAAAAATAGATTTATTATGATATTCCAAAGGTTAAATAGTTTTCTAGAAATAAAATACGTATACACAATAGCACGGACTCTATGCTAACTAGTGGGCGGCTCTAAGGGACTTAAGGCTGACTGCAAGACGACTACAAGATAGCTCTTGCGGCCGAGGTGGCTGCAACCAAGGCGGATTTAAGCCGGTTGCGGCCCGCGTGGCTCTTTGCCGTGGTAGGTGACGGGTGCGGTGCACGGATTCGGAAGATAGCTTCATGCGGCTTGGCGCGGTGCGGGCGCGGGTGTGGCTCGGTCCTAGGTGGCCGGCCACACGGGATCAACTCGGATCGAGTGCGGGTAGGTGTATGTGTGGCCTCACGTACGGAAGGGGAAAACCCCACTACGCGGTCTCGGTCGACAAGCATTCGACGAAATGCCCCAAAGGGCGGCGGGCGAGAGTAAGGTCGGCGGCGGCTAGACAACGCGTCCCACGGCGAGGTGTGGGTGGCGTAGCGAGGTTCGCTAGGCAACGAAAGGAGTGGCCTTTGGCCGGGATTGAACCCGCGGTGACACAACCGCGGCGGTGGGAAAACGGGGTCACCGGCGGCGTGGCGGGGTGGCCGACGGCTGGTGGGGAAAACACGCATGCATTCGTGAGAGAGTGGATCGACACTAACATCTCGGGTCGGAAGGGTTGAGCCTCCATGCTCCATCGATGGAGAGGGGTCGGCCGCGGCGGAATGGCGCAACGGTCGGGATTGGTGTAGATCAAGGAGCCAAAGACTTATCTTGGCGGTGCGCGCGGGGACGCGTGTGTGCTTGCACATGAAGGTGTGCGGTGTGGCGCGTGAACGTGCGTGCACGGGCGTGCATACGGGCGTTGGCTCGCCGGCCGGCTCGGCCATGGTGGCGTGCGCAACGGCGGCGAGCACGAGGAAACCCCGAGCGAAACACGGCGAGGCGGGCACCGAGCGGTCCTAGCGGCCATGAAAAGGTCGGACCTTGGGCGCATTCGCATGGCATACACGCCGGAGCGGCTCGTCGAGCGCGTGCGCCGTGCGCGGGGGGAGACACGACGGATATTCGTGCTCAATGGAAAAGAAAATGAGAAAGAGGGGCGTCGAGCGAGGAAAGCACGCGCGGAAACAACGGCGGCGACACCCGCAAGAAAGCGACCCGGCATAGCACGAAGGCCGGCTTCACCAGCGGTGACAGTGCGGCGGCGCGATGCAACGGCGAGCACCCAAGGCTCGACCCACGACCACGACTTGAAGGTTGGGCACCACAAGAGGTATGGGGTGCGGCGCTCACCTATGGCCTAAGGGGCCCGACGGTGAAGGCGTGGACGAAGAGAAGGTCGACGCGGTGAAGGGTAGAGGAAGTAGTGGAGCGACGCGAGGTAGAGAGAGGCGACACGTGGTGACAAGCGAGGTCCGGCTCCCTCCTCACGGACGGCTCTAGCTTCACAGCGACGGCGTGCCCGCGTTCTGCTCCCTGACTCCTCTCCCCCACTCCTCTCCTCAGACGTCAGTGGCGGCGCAAGTGGGGAGGACTCCCCGAGCGGCTAGGGTTCGTCTCTCCCCGAGGTGGTATGATTTATAGGCGGCGGTAGGTGCCTTGGACGGCGCGATGTGCCTCGGGACGCGCGGAGTCATCCGATGGCGGCGGGGCTGGACCGCACGGCCGGCCTTTCCCTTTGCGGCGGCGCGGCGCGAGAGAAAAGGAGAGGGAAAAGGGGAAAAGGGAGGAGGAAAAGGGGTGATGTGGCGGATGACACATGGGGCCGTCTTGACGAGCGACTCAAGCGTGGGAAGAAGGCTGGCGGGGGGGTTTGCTATGCGGCGGTGCGGCTGCGCATGGGCCGAAAGCGGGGAGCGGGCCGGTAGGGTGGTTGGTGGCCCACACGAGAGGTTAACGGTTTTCCTAAATCCTCTTAGCTCTATTTCCCAAGTGATTCAAATTCAAATTTGAATTCAAATTCAAATTTGAATCCTCTCAAACAAATCCAAATAAATCCAAAAGAAAATCCAACTTCTCACATTAGCATTTTATAAGTCCTAAAATTATTGATTGAATTAAATTAAATCTAGGATTAAGGGAAAGGAGAAAGTGAAGGCATCCTTATATTATTTCATGAGCACACAAATCCACAACAAGTTTTAGAAAACCACCAAATTTACAAACAAGCAAATTCAAGGATGTTACGAGAACTCCCCCTCACAAGAATCTCATCCATGAGATTAAGAAGTTACTTCCGGTTTAAAGAGATGAGGGTATTTCTCACTCATGACGGACTCCTTCTCCCACGTCGCTTTGCGCTCGAAGTGCTTACTCCGAGCACCTTGCGAAGCGCGCGGTGGTCCTCCTAGTTGACTTCTCCGCCCGGTCCGGGATCCGGACTAGGTACTCCAAGTACTCCGGGGTCTCCTAGACATCGAGTGCACGAACGGGTACTCTCTTCTCGATAACCACACACTTCGGAGTTGAGACACATGGAACATTGGGTGTATTACGGCGAGCTCGGTGGTAGCTCGAGCTTGTAAGCCACCATCTCGATCCTTTTCACAATCGGATACAAGACAACATACCTTGGAGACAACTTCCCTTTGACATGGAATCTCTTCGTGCCTTGGAGGGGTGAAACCTTCGGTTAGACGTGTTCCCCCACGGCGTAGGAGACATCTTTCCTCTTTGGGTCGGTGTAACTCTTCTACGGCTGCGGGCTAACCTCAAATTCTCTCGACCTTTGCAACATTCTCCTCGGCTTCTACAATGGTGGCGGGACCGAAGAAGGTTCTCTCCCCCACCTTGGACCACATCAACGGTGTCGACACTTTACGCCATACGGTGCCTCGAAAGGGGCCATCTTCGGACTTGCCTAAAGGCTGGCGTTGTACGAGAACTCGGCATAAGGAAAACTCTTCTCCCGGTCGGTGTTGTAGGTCAACACACAAGCCCTCAAGAAGTCCTCAAGCACTTGATTCACCCCTGTCCATCTGTCCATCGGTACGTGGGTGGAAGGCGGAGGCGTAGTCGAGAGACATACCTAGAGAACCATGCAAACTCTTCCCGAATTGAGCCGCGGGCGGGGGCGCTCGGTCGGATACAATACTACGGGGAACTCCGTGTAACCTCGAGAATGTGTTTTGTGTAGAGGTCCACAAGCTTCGGCACCGGTAGTCCTCCTTTCTTGGTATGAAGTGGGCCACCTTGGTAAGTGTATCAACAATCACCCATATGGCGTCATGCCCTCTCGTCTGCGAGGCAAACCCACAACGAAGTCCATGCGATATCATACCACTTCCACGTGGGTATCTCAAGTGGGCTGAAGCAAGGCGGCGGGTCTCGACGTTACGCCTTCACTCTCGACACGTGTCGCATCGAGTGATGTAATTGGCAATGTCTTCCCTCATCTTCTCCCACCAAAACTATACCTACGGATCTTGGTACATTTTTGTGCAACCGGTGTGAATCGAGTATCGGGAGTCGTGATCTTCCCTCGGGATCGAGTCTCGAATCTCCTTGCTTCGAGGTACGCGGATGCGGTCCTTCAACCACGGCGTGCCTTGCTCGTTGAGGCGGTAGTCGGCCGCTTTGCCTCTTACAATCAAGGCTTTCACTTCCTCAATTTACGGACATCCTTTACGAGTTTGTCAAATCCGGTCTTCAAGTGTGTACTTCACCATCAACTCGTTCGGCTATCCTTTCTCAACTATCTCCAATTTCAGCCTCTCCATTTCCTCATACAGTGTCGGCTGCTCTTTCTGCACCATCAGGTTGTTGCAGTAATGCTTGCGGCTCAGTGCATCAGCTACGACATTCGCTTTACCGTGGTGGTAGTGAATGTTCAGGTCGCAGTCCTTGATCAGTTTGAACCATCTTCGCTGTCTCAGGTTCAACTCGCACTGTGTGAAGATGTACTTCAGACTCTTGTGGTCGGTGTAAATGTCGCATTTGTTTCCCATCGAGTAGTGCCTCCGTATATTCAAAGCGTGAACGACAGCAGCTAGCTCGAGGTCATGGGTGGGGTAGTTCTCCTCATGCTTCCGAAGCTGTCCCGAGGCAGATGCAACAACTTTGCCTCCCTGCATCAGCACACAACTGAGTCCTTGTCTCGATGCATCGCAGTACACCACGAAGTCCTTGCTCGCATCAGGAAGAGTAATGACGGGTGTGGTGGTGAGACGGGTCTTGAGCTCTTGAAAGCTAGCTTCACACTTGTCGACCACACATATGGTGTGTTGCTCTTCAACGGTTCTATCATGGGCTTTGCAATCTTGGAGAAGTTCTCGATAAACTTGCGGTAGTAAGCGGCTAAACCGAGAAAGCGTGGATGCGTCCGCGACTTGGGTGAGCGCCACTTGGACACTTGCTTCTATCTTGCTCGGATCTACGACCACTCCTTCGGTGACAACACGTGGCCGAAAAAAGGCGACTTCTTCCATCTAAAACTCACATTTGCTGAACTTGGCATACAAGCTGTTGTTGCACGAGCTTTCCCAACACTATCCTCAAGTGCTCCTCATGCTCCTTCGCGGTCTTGGACAAAACCAATATGTTGTCAATGAAGACAACGACACACTTGTCTAACTCATCCATGAACACCATGTTCATCATGTTCATGAAGTACACCCAGGCATTCGTAGGGCCAAACGTTACGACAATGTACTCATACTATCCGTCTTAGAGTTACAAATGCGGTCTTGTAGATGTCCTCCGACCGAATCTTCATATGGTGATAGCACTGATTGGAGATCAATCTTGCCGAAGAACTTGGCTTGTCTTAGGTGATCCATCAAGTTATCGATTCGGGGTAGCGGGTACTTGTTCTTCATGGTTGCCGCATTGAGTGCGCGATAATCAACACGAGTCACCGAGTCCCATCTTTCTTTGGCACAAACGGAGTTGGTGAACCCCATGGTAAAGCACTCGGTCGAATGAACCCCTTCTCAAGTAGTGAGTCTAACTCTGCCTTCAACAACTTCGCTCAACATCTACCATGCGGTACAAACTGCGAGCTATAGGTGCGGTCCCGGTACCGGGTTGATCAAGAATTCCATGTCACGGTCTAGTGGCAAACCCGACAACTCTTACGGAAACACATCCTCATACTCAAAAACCACCGGCACATACGAGATGGCTTTCATGTGTAGGCTGTACACGGCGGTATGTCTCGGGACTTCATTGTCTCGAAGGTGACTCTCGTCTTGTCGGGGTGTACCAAAGTCACAAGTCGCGGTGAAGTGGAGATGAAACCGTTTTGAGCGGTGACCAATCCATTCCCGATATCACATTGATGCCATTGGAGGGCAACGGTGTTAGATCTCCCAAGAACATGTGGTGCTTGAATGACCATGTATACACCTCTACACAACAAGGTGCATACGATATCTCCGAGAGGTGAACTCGTGATGATAGGAATCGATCGGGTGGTTGTATGGAGGGAGACTTTATTCACAATTCTAGAGGTAATATACGACCCGGTAGCACGGTATCAATGAGAACTAAACAAGTAGTACCACAAACCAAAAACTCACCAATCACAACATCAAGAGCGTCATCGGCCTCATCCTCGTTGAGGTGGTTCGGCCTCCCAAGGGTGGCGGTCGGCGGTTGTGCGGCTGAGGAGGTTGGCCTCCTAGAGCGAGTGCTCTCGCGGGTGTAGCGGTGGTCTTCTTGTCCGAGCGGTCGTAGGACTTGTGGCCGAGCTTGCCACATGCGAAGCGGTGACGATGAAGCCTCTAGTGGTAGATCTCATGGTGCTCGGTGGTGGACGGTGGTAGCCTCCGGTCTGGCGGGGGTAGTCGGGGTTCCTCCCTCCGGGGAATAGGCTACGTCCTCCTCCTCCGAAGGCGCGCCCGGAGCTAGTTGTGCCTCGGGAGGTAGCTCCCCCTCGACATGCTTTGCTGCTCTGTCTGCTCCTTGGTTTCTAGAAGGATCGGTCGTAGTGGTCCCGATCTCCCGTCCTCTTCTTACCCTTCATGCGGTCCTCGTGGCCCCTCCTCTCGTCCTCGATCGCGATGGTGCGGTTGACGAGGTGGCGAAGGGACTTGTGCTTGCTCACCTTCGGTCCACGGTGAAGGTCGTGGTGAAGGCCTCGCGGGGAACCGGGGCCCCGCTTCTTCCGGTCGGTGTTGGTGTCGTCGAGGGCGTATCGCATCGTCTTCATCAAGTGACGCTCGTACTCCTCGACCCTCAATGCACCCTGGGTCATGGTGCGGAACTCCTGCGCCTTCTAGATCGGCATCTCGGCGGGTAGGTACTTGCTTGTGGAATGCCTCACGGAGAACTCCGGCCCGGGTGATGAAAGGCGGGTTTGGGCGGCCGGCGGTGTAGTTGTCCCACCAAGACTTGGCGGGACCCTCCGGTGGGTGCGCGGCGATGGCGACACACTCCTCGTCGGAGCGAGACGGTGAGATCGACCTTGATCTCGTTCACCCTCGGCCGGTCGGCGGCGTCGAGTGGGTCATCCGAGTAGGGCGAAGGTGGGGGCCTTCATGCGGATGAACCTCTCGATCTTCCTAGTGAGGTCCTCGTCCCACGGGGCGGCGCGGTTCCCACCATTGCCACGGTGCTCCATGGCTTCGCTATCCTCTACATCGGTCGAGTCGAGACCGCCATCACATCCACCAAGTTAGGTGGGGGTGGCGGACGGCCCCGTCCGTCTTAGGGCGGTCTTCCTCCTAGTCTTGCTCGGCTTCTCCATCCTCGGCTTCAACTTCTAGACCCTTGAGTGGCGGTGGCGGTGCTTCGGCACCCCCGGCCTCGAGCTCCCAAAGCTCCTCCACGTAGGGGCGGACGTCCACGGCCACGGGCAAGTGCACGACCACATCCACGAGCGAGTCATGGCCACGACCACGGCCACGGCCACGTGGGGGCTTCCTCCTCGGCGGCCGGCCTCCTCGAGGTGCGCCGGTGAGCCGGTTGGACCATCGAATCGACATCCTTCGAAAACACGGGCGGGGAAGAAAAGATTTTTACACAACGTCACTCACCAACATATATGAGTACGAGACAAGCATGAAAATAAGACTATTTATATAACCAACACTCAATGAGAAAGAGCATAAAGACTCAAATAACTCCATTAAGATCCAAGCATACATCAAGCATAAGTAGTACATATGCTTCCCCGAGACCGACTCGGACCTTAGGGGTAGCGGCTCAAATCAACGCTCTAACTCATCGCTATATGCTCAAAAGGGTGGTGCCTATAAGGCTGTGACATGACTCTCTTCATGCACGGAACATGCTCGCGGTGCATGGAACATTTCATAGAAACTACTATCTTACAACTTTACTCAAGGTCATGTCCTCGCTCTACACTCTACTCGGTGCGAGCCCTCTTGTACGAGATAGGGTAGCGGTCCTCGGCGAGGTAGTCGGTGGAAAGACTTGGGACACCAAGGCGTGTGCCTCTCGAACCTCCTCGGTCTCGACGGGGGTCGGCAACTAAGCCATCGAACACGGGTGTAGCTTGAGGCGGGGCCCGGGTGCGGCTCGAAAGTCTCGGCGCGGATCGCACGGCGTGACTTGAAGGGCGGCTCTCTATTGAGCTCGCGAGCTCGTCCACGCGGAGAGACTCGGCATCCTCCCAATTCCTCCTCAGTCTCTTGGCCTTGTCTCACAAGTAAACGGCCGTGCGCGTAAGCCACGCGACGTTGGCGACGTTCTCCACCCTGTTCTTCTCTAGCTTTTCCACTTGATCCGCTCACAACCGAGTAGGTGGGTGCGTACCGTGAGCATGTCGTCCTTGCTCTGAAGTCTATCCTTCAGCCTGCTCTGACTCGCGGTCATCCTGCGGAGGGCCTCCCTGACGTGCAACAGCTCCTCGCGGGTGTCCACATGCTCCCTCTCAAATTGCAGCAGGACGGTGGTCGCATGGTTGAGCCCCTGCTCAAGCTGACGAACACGGTGGCGTAGCGCGCTGTTCTCTCTCTCCAGCTGAAGGCAACGTGGCTGGTACTGGCGGGCCTCAACGGTGGTGTCTCGATCTCACGAGAAGAGGGTCCATGACTCGTCCTCCGGGTGGTGTGCATACTTGTCGAGGTCGACCAAGTTGCTAGGCGTCTCCACCAAACTCTAGTCGGACTCGCGAAGGGTGTGGCGTCAACGTCGTCCTGGACCCCCTCGTGCGAAGGGACTCCGTCCACGAGCGGTGCCAGGCGCCAGTAGTCCCAGGGTAGAAGTCGGAGCATCCCGGACTCGAAGGTGGTGCGGTACTTGGCGAGAAGGCAGCACAGTGCCTGGCGGCAGGTGACATCCAGTGCGGTCACGATGGTCAACACGGTGCTATAGTAGACCTCTCCCTTGAACCCTGGAAGGTTCGGGTGATGAAGGACGGCGACCATGCGAGCACCATCCGCCATATCATAGTGGGTACGTTCTCGGCGGGGGTACGTGACGTAGGTAGGAGGGACCCCAAGCACGAGAAGGGCCCTCTCCATCCAGTGGCGGATCGCCCCGCAAGTCTCGGGGGTGATCTCAGCAACTTGGCGCTCCATCTCCAGTGACACGTAAGAAATCTTAGTTAGCGCAGGTAAGTGAGGTGTTTTCAAAAAGAGATAAGTTTTTTTTGTAATATAGCTCAAGGGTATAAATATAGAAATAGAGCGTATACAGTCATATTTCTATCGGTCATTTCTAGGGATACGTTCTACGATCAAGTATGGCTTGGATACCACCAATAAAACCCCGGATTTTCATAGAAAACCCGAATCCTGCACCATCGTGATAGTCCCTAGATCGGTGGCTATCGCGTACGAACGTCACACGGATAATAACACAAAGTCATACATCACATAACGGATAAGCAATAGTACATAATTTATTACATGTCCATTATGGAGTACATCATTACAAGCCTCTTGGCTAAATCGGAGTGAAGTTCTACGCAACGGTAGCAAGATTCTTAGAAGGGTCTCAATCTTTTATTCTTATCACCACGGGCATCCTTAAGCGAAGTGACACATCCCTTAGTTGTACCATCCATACGCGTTGTTGTTGTACTCGGACTCGTAACCTGCACACCCAAAGTCTATCCCCAAGGAGTGGGATAGGTCCACGTCACCAACTATATGCGGCT
Source organism: Cenchrus americanus (assembly GCA_947561735.1). NCBI lineage: Eukaryota > Viridiplantae > Streptophyta > Magnoliopsida > Poales > Poaceae > Cenchrus > Cenchrus americanus. Next base: position 81,260,804 of record OX387239.1, on the reverse strand, counting down.
TTCGGTGGCCTAACTTTTAAAGGGAGAAAAAGAGACATGGAAGTAGCTCAAATTTCCTACGCGGCGGTAGAGAGTGAAATCAAGATATATCCAACAAGTTCCCAACCCAAAGCTCTCAACACATCTCGGAACTACATGGTCAACTAGGGCCCCATCTCCATGTTGACGGTGTATTTTGGTACACCATACATGTTCATTACACTTTGGTTTGGATTTGATTATGGAACTAACCCACCACTAGGCACACTATTCATATAACAAATTCATCTACATGCATGCATTTGGAAGTGTTGTGTTTATGCGAGGAAAACATGGACATAAAGGACGGATTCACAACAAGTTGAAAGGAGCATTTACGGAGTCTTGTTTGTGTTCATGAGCTTGATGAAACCACTTCCCATGGTGGTAAGGACCAAAGTGCTATGAAGGAACACCCCCGGGGATTGAAGCATAAAAGGCGAACTTCATGCACGGAGAACCTCCATCTTGGACGTGAGGATTACATCGTCAAAATCATGCAAATGGAAGGGGCAAAGTGCATAATCACCGAGAACCCACGGGAGCGAAGGGGCGACCGAACCGGGCGGGATGGGCACTGGGCCGGTCGGCCCATGCCGGCCGACCTAGCCCACTCCGGGGGTCGGTTCGCCCCCCCCCCTTTCCTTGCACACGAAGGATCTTCAACCCTAAAGTCTTGGAGGCACCTCCATTCGCATGGGGGAGAGCCATTCGCACCGGGAGGCGATCCACAAGCTAGAGAGAGAAGGGAGATCTCCGGAGGAGGATCACCCATCTCGAAGGAAGCACCCACAAGTGGAGAAGAAGGAAGACACCGTCGAAGCGTCACCATGATCAACGGTGCTATGTGCAACACCTTGATGGGGTAATCTTCTATTTTGTCCATGGGTTGTAATCGGTCTTGAGATGTAATCGTACTTTGTTGAACATCTATCTATCATCATGTGTTGAATATGCTTTAATGCTTAAGGTTAGCTATCTTGCCGTAAAGGGAAGTAGAGCTCCAATACTCCCTTGGATCCATTCAATACGCCGTGTCCGGTAGGTCTAGTCACGAATACCTCCACGTAGTGACGGTACGGGGGGGGAGGGAAAGGGCGAAACCGTGGTCACAACCCCCGATAGATTAGATCGGTTTTCATGTTTAAAGCGGTTGCATGTTAAATTATCGTAGACCCATGGGCAAGTGTCTCTTTTATATCTAGTCGGCTTAATCGTTCTCTCTAGTGTAGTGTAGTCGTTTTCTAGTCTAATCATAGTTAGGGTTTGCATAGTTAGTGAGTTGAGGTAGATCAAACGCTTGTAATCCCCTTGCTCCGTGGATTGACAAGAACCTTGGGAATCTTGTGGTGAAAAAGGTGTAGGCTTGTACGCTTGCGGATCGTAGGTGAATACGTCTTTGATCCGTCAACAAGCCCGTTTTTACGGCACCGTTGTCGGGGAGCAAGCTAGTTTACATCGTTTGGTTTGCATTACTTTGTTTCGTATTTAGCTTATCTTTTGTTAACTAATATCTAACACATATTAGCTAGAAAACCACTTTGTTTTGTTTTTGCTTTTGTTTTTATCTTGTTGCCTAGATGGCATTCGTCAATCACCCCGTGGTAGAGCCGGAGAAATCACTACGGGATTACGCTAGTCCTCGATGTGAAGACATAAAAGTACAAGAGTTAGATTCAAAGCTCAAAGCGACCAAGTATGAGATCAAATCCAAGATCATCGAGATGGTGGCGGCAACCCGGTTTGAAGGGATGGTTACGGAGAACCCATATAGACACATAAGGCATTCCACAATGCTATGCAACACGATGCGTCAAGAAGGAGTTCTTGATGAATGGTTCAAATGGAATCTCTTTCCATACTCACTTGCCGGTGAAGCAAAGACGTGGTACTCGTTTGCGTCCTTTGAAGTTGAAGGCAATTCGAACAAGTTGACAAAGAAGTTTTGCGAGAAGTTCTTTCCAATTAGCAAGGTTCAACATCTAAGGAGGCAAGTGATCACTTTCACGCAAAGAGAAGAGGAAGGGATAGACCAAGCTTGGAATAAGTTTAATGAGTTGCTCGAACAAGGACCAAGACTCGGCTTCTCCGTGACGTACTCTTGCAAACCTTTTTCTTTTCCATAACCCCTAGCTGCATCCAACATGTCCAAATGTGTGCGGGTGGGGATCTCATGGAGAAAACACTCACGGAAGCCGCACAACTTCTACAAAAAATTAGTAAAGCGGCGGCCATGCGAAGAGATTGGGAAACAAGAGTTGCGGGAGAGCCGGAACACAATTCAAGGATTAAAAGGTGAGCTGAAATTTCTAAAGAGGCAACCCCGAAGTCACAAAAGAGGAGCCAATCCCGAAAAAGCTTGAAGAAGAACACATCAAGTCAAAAACTACCTTGAGCGTTGACCGCGCCGAATCAAATGAAACAACCAAGAGAAGTATGTCAAGTGCGAAGCCATTAAGGGAGTTTGAACACATGGATTGGGTTCCAATCGATTACGGAAAAGTATTCGACAACGAGAAGACCGTTCCCTAACCAAAAGGGGATGACAAGAGCATTGGAAGTGGATTTCCCACCGAAAAGAAAGCGGAAGATTCATACGACCTTGAAACCACCGATGAGATATTTCAAAAGCTCATTGGAGATGATGAAGTGGATCCGGAACACATAGCCGAGGTGCAAAGAATCATGGGGATCAAGCCCGAAGCATCACAATACGCTCGCCTCGCCGAAGTTTACGTGATAGGATGCGAAGAAGAGGAGAAGACGGCACCACACTTGAGTTGCGAGATCGATGGATTTCAATGGAAAGCTTTGTGCGACATCGGAGCCCAAGTAAGTGTCCTACTTCTAAAATTTACGATAAAGTTCAAGACCACAACCAGGACTTAGCTCCAACATCAATGAAACTAATCATGGGAGATGGTAGAACTATTAGACCTCTAGGTATTGCTTGCAACATGAATGTAAACATCTCCGGAAAATGTATACCAACCGATTTCTTTGTTATTTATGCTTACCATAGTAATCATGATCACATAATCCTTGGTAGGCCCTTTCTTAAGTTGGTTGATGCCGTGTTGGATGCCGAAAAGGCAAAGTAACAATGAACCTTAATGGAAAGAACTACACGTATAATTTTCTTCGCGTTTCTAAACACCCTTCACCTTTTCCTCCCGAAGACGAAGTAGAGGAGGTAGATAGTCTTTGTTTTGTTGAAACCCTTAAAGACCCGCTGCAAAGGGCGATAGAGAATGAAGTTAATGATCAACAAGATGAAGAACTAGATGAAGCAACGAAAGGTTTAGAACCACAAGATGGAAGCGTGGAGGAAGAAAAATTCGAGGACATAGGAGAGATTAAACCCGAGGAGCCACAAGTGCCCTAGGTAGACCTTAAACCTTTGCCCAAAGGATTAAAGTATGAATTTTTGGGTGCAGACAAGACTTATCTAGTCATTGTGGGCGATGAGTTGAGTCTCGAAGAAAATGAGAAGTTGCTGATTTTATTGAAAAAACATAGGAAGGTGATTGGATATTCAATCAATGATCTCAAAGGTCTTAGCCCGTAGCCTTCGCACTCATCGTATACCTATGGAAGACCAATGTAAGCCCGTAGTGGACAACCAAAGGAGGCTAACTCATGCCATGCGAGAGGTAGTAAAGAAAGAGGTCATCAAGCTACTTGATGCCGAATCATCTACCGGTTCCGCATAGCGAATGGGTGAGCCCGGTACATTGTGTACCGAAGAAAGGAGGTTTAACCATGGTGAAGAATGAGAAGAATGAGTTGATACCGCAAAGAACCGTGACCTGGTGGCGGATGTGTATCGATTATCGAAAGATGAACAAAGCAATGAAGAAAGATCACTTCCCCCCTACCGTTCATTGACGAGATGCTCGAGAGGTTAGCAAACCACGCTTATTTTTGCTTTCTCGATGGGTACTCGGGGTTCATGCAAATTCCCATTCACCCGGATGATCAACACAAAACAACGTTTACATGCCCTTATGGAACATTTGCATATAGAAGGATGCCCTTCGGTCTATGCAACGCTCCGGCCTCTTTTCAACGTTGCATGATGGCCGTATTCTCGGAATTCATCGAAGAAATTGTCGAGGTGTTCATTGATGATTTTTCCGTTAATGGGAAGACATTCATGGATTGCTTGGCAAACTTGGATAAGGTCCTCACGAGGTGTGCGAGAGGTAGACATGGTTTTAAGTTGCGAAAAGTGTCACTTCATGGTTAAGCAAGGCATAGTGCTCGGACATGTTATATCCGAGAGAGGCGTTGAAGTGGACAAGGATAAGGTGGAGACGGTTGAGCAACTCCCACCTCCGACGGATGTTAAGTCCTTGAGGAGCTTTCTAGGCCACGTCGAATTCTATAGATGATTTATTGAGGACTTCGCAAAGATCACTAAGCCTATAACACATCTCCTTCAAAAGGATGTGGCTTTTGACTTCGATAAGAAGTGCTTAGCGGCATTCCGAACCTTGAAAAGTGCTTTGGTGAGTGCTCCCATTATTCAACCTCCGGATTGGAGCCAACCTTTCGAGATCGGTTGTGATGCAAGTGACTATGCCGTAGGCGCGGTTTTGGGTCAAAGAAAGGAAGGCCGAGTTCACGCCGTTTACTACGCTAGTAAAACTCTTAATGAGGCACAATTAATTTATGCCACTACGGAGAAAAGAGTTGCTAGTGGTGGTATTCGCCTTTGAAAAATTCAGATCTTACATCGTGAACTCGAAGGTCATTGTTTACACCGATCACGCGGCCATCAAGTATCTCTTGGCTAAGAAGGATGCTATACCACAATTGATCTGTTGGATCATTCTTCTCCAATAGTTCGATGTTGAAATATGTGATAAGAAGCGGGTGAAGAATGTTGTAGCCGATCATTTGTCTAGGATGAACCGTGGACAAGATGATAAAGAGCCCATAGAAGACAAGATGAGAGATGACCACCTCTATAGAGTGCTCGATAAAGACACTTGGATGATCGATATCATTCGAGCAATTCGAGAAGATGCCTCTTGACCATCTAGATAGAAACTCTCAAAAGGAGGATAATCTCCGAAAGTCGAAAATACTTTTGGGATGCACCTTACCTCTTCAAACTTGGCAATGATGGAGTCAAGAGAAGATGTGTGCTAAGAGAAGAGAGGCTAGAAATTTTGAGAAAGTGCCACTCGGCGGAGCACGGTGGACACTATAGCCATTTTAGGACCCAAGCAAAAGTATGGTCTAGCAAATTCTATTGGATGGAGATGCATGATGATACTAAAAGATATGTTACATCACACCCCGAATGCCAAAGAACCGGAAACATCTCTCACGAAATTCTATGCCCTTGAGATATAATCTACAAATCGATTTATTCGATGTGTGGGGAATAGACTTCATGGGGCATTTCAAAAACTCACATGGATATGAGCATATCCTAGTCATGGTTGATTATGTATCCAAGTGGGTAGAGTCTATGCCATGTCGTAAAGCTTCCACGGAGGAGTCCATTGCGATGATCAAGAGCATGATTTTTCCTCGTTTTGGTACACCGAGAATCTTGATTAGCGATGGAGGAACTCACTTCACGGGAAGAATTGCAAAAGGTGCTTGTCCAAGTTGGGAATTGAACATAGGGTCTCTACGGCCTATCACCCATAAACCAACGGACAAACGGAAACATCGAATAGGAAATTAAAAAGCATCCTCAACAAAACCATAGAGAAGGGAGGCAAGGATTGGTCAACGAAATTAGACGAGCTTTGTGGGCGTATCGAACCCCACTACACCGCATGTGGAAGAGCAAAACCCCACTACCCCGGGCTCGGTCGACAGGCGACGGAATGCCCAAAGGGAGGGCCGGCGCGAGTAAGTTCGGCGGCGGCGAGGATCGATGACGGCTAGACAACACGTTCCACCGCAAGGTGCGGGTGGCGCGGCGTGTTTTCTAGGCAAAGAAAGGAGCGGCCTTTGGCCGGCATTTGACATGCGGCGACACAACCACGGCGACGGAAAAATTGGGTCACGGCGGCGCGGGCCGGGGTGGCCGGCTGTTGAAGGTGAAATTTTGTCAACCTAGCCATGAGTTTACCTTCGGTGTTGGCATGACTTTTATATCTTATCCATAGGTACTAACCCCCTTGGTATAACAAGTTCATTCGTGCATGTCGTTTTTGGAGTTTAGTGTTTATGTAGGGTTTTAGCGTTGAAGCAAGATTTCCGAGATAAGTCCATCAAGCACCTCATGACAAGACCTTGAAGCACGGTACAAGTCATGCAATGAAGCAAACATGAATCCAAGAAGCCTAGGGACTAAACCCGAGAAGATGACAAACTACGACGACCCGGCCGGAAAAGTGTCGAATCTTGCGAGACAAGGAGTTTTGTCCAACTCGGAGAGAAACTTACGACAATGGCCCACAAGCGAAGGGGAAAGGATCTAGAAGACACGGGAACCAATGCGGGTGAAAGAGGCTGCGGGACCGGGCCGAAATGGGCCTAGGCCGGTCGGTCCCGAGCCGATCGGCCCTAGACGGGTCGGCCCAAGCCGACCCGGCCTAGCCCGTTTGAGTCCTAGTCGGCCCCCCTTTGACCAAGGTGGCTCTCGGGCTATTAATAGCCCCCCGACCGAGAGCCACGCGAGAATCAATTCGTCATCCACCGCCGAGGAGCGAGAGAAGCTTGAGGGACACCATCTCGGAGATGAGGGTCGTGCTAGTTGTCTCGTTGTCTCCCTAGCCGACGTGGGAACCTTGCATGGAAGACCACGTCGGAGCTCGAGCAAGGATCAAGATCGAGGTAGGATCCCGGTGGTGATCTTGTTCATGTAATAATTCATGGTGAAGTTTATAGTGAATCCGATTTCTAGTGATCAAGTGCCTTCTCGATGATTTTGTTCTCCCTTGGTTTTGCTTCTTCCCCAATCTATACGTAAAATAGATTGCATAGGGTGCTCTTGTAGCCGCGGTGGCTAGACGTGCATACTTTGGACCGACCAAGTGATTTCAACTTGTTCTTATCGAACTCTCCCTAGGCTAACCCGCACGAATAGGGGTGTGTTGTGGTAGAACGGTGGCTCCAAAAGGCGGGCGTCCTCAGAATCGGATCGAAGGCCACAGTTTAAACATGCTTTTAATGAGATTCACTTTTCTATCTTCATCTATCTTGTTTGGAGCTACGACATAAGCATGATCTAGACTCTCTAGATCGGTTATCTCTTGATTTCTCTTGCTACCTCTTTAGTAGATTAGATTAGATTCGTTTTCTTGATGATCTCTTAGTTTATATGCAATTTGGTTCTTCATAAGATAGCTTTCCTTGCTTTACTAGATTGAATCCTTGTGTTGCACATTGTTCCACGGATTAAATACCTTGGGTTCACCACTCGAGGGAAGAAGGGTCCGTTGACTAAGACGGGCGGGGGATTTGTCCTCTTGCAAATCCATATGAAGTTTGATACGAATATACACCGTCAACACCGGCGCCGGAGGGGAAAACACGCGTGCGTGCGTGAGGGAGTGGACCGACGCTCGCATCTCGGGTCGGAAGGGTTGAGCCTCCATCCTCCCTCGATGGTGAGGGGCTCGGCCCGCGGCGGAAAGGCGCAACGGTGAGGATCAACGTAGATCAAGGAGCCAAAGGCTAGGCTTGGCGGTGCGCGCGTGCACGAAGGTGTGCGGCGAGGTGCGTGAACGTGCTCACACGGGCGTGCGTACGGAGCGTTGGCTCATCGGCCGGCTTGGCCACGGCGGCGTGTGCAACAACGACGAGCACCGGGAAACCCCCGAGCAAAACACGGCGAGCCGGGCACCACGTGGTCTCGGCGACCACGATAAGGTCGAACCCCGGGGCGCGTTCGCGTGGTGTACGTGCTAGAGCGGCTTGTCGAGCGCATGCGGCGGGTGCGTAGGAGTGCACGGTGGCGGCGGGCGCAGCTTCGTGCTCAACGGAAAAAGAAATGAGAAAGAGGGGGTCAAGCAAGGAAAGTGCACGCGGAAACGATGGCGGCGGCGGTGCAAGAAAGCGACCCGGCACGGCATGAATGCCGGCTTCACCGGCGGCGACGGCGCGGCGACGTGATGCAACGACAAGCACCTAAGGCTCGACTCGCGACCACGACTCGAAGGTTGGGCGCCACGGGAGGTATGAGGTGCATTGCTCACTTAAGGTCCTAAGGCGGACCCGGCGGTGAAGGCGTCGGTGAAGAGAAGGTCGACGGCGCGAAGGGTAGAGGAAGCGGTGGAGCGGCACCGAGTAGAGAGAGGTGACGCGCGGCGACGAGCGAGGTATGGCTCCCTCCTCATGGACGGCTTCGGCTTCACGGTGACGGCGCGCCGCGTTCGCTTCCCCGACTCCGCTCCCCCACTCCTCCACTTCACGGACGTCGGCGGCGACGAAATGGGAAGGAATGCTCAAGCGGCTAGGGTTTGGCTCTCCCTGCGGAGGTGTGATTTATAGGTGGAGGTAGGTGCCTTGGATGGTGCAATGCACCTCGGGACGCTCGGAGGCATCCGACGGCGGAGGGCTCGACCGCATGGCCGGCCTTTCCACGGCGGCGGCGCGCGCGCGAGAGAGAAGAAGAGGGAAAAGGGGAAAAGGGAGGAGGAAGAAGGGGTGATGTGGCGGGCGGCGTGTGGAGCCGACTTGACGAGCGACTCAAGTGCGGGAAGAAGGCTGGCCGGTGGGTTTGCTATGCGGCGGTGGGCTGCACATGGGCCGAAAGCGGGAGCGGGCCGGTTGGGTGGTTGGTGGCCCATGCGAGAGGTAAAGGGTTTTCCTAAATCCTCTTATCTCTATTTATTAAGTGATTCAAATTTGAATTCAAATTAAAATATGAATCCACTCAAACAAATCCAAATAAATCCAAATAAAAATCCAACTTCTCACACTAGCATTTTATAAGTCCTAGAATTATTGATTGAATTAAATTAAATCTAGGATTAAGGGAAAGGAGAAAGTGAAGGCATCCTTAGATGATTTCATGAGCACACAAATCCACGGCAAGTTTTTGAAAACCACCAAATTTACAACCAATCAAATTCAAGGATGTTACAACTTCACTTACGCCGTGCGTCCGAGTGCCTCGGCACGTCGCGCGGCTCGTCGTCAACTACTTCGCCTCGCGCGAGCACGTCGTCGATTACTTTGCCTACACCGCGCGTCCGGGTGCCTCGACACGTCACGCATCTCGTCGCATGGCTCGTCGTCGACTACTTCACATTGCGCGGCACGTCGTCGACTACTTCACTTTTGCCGCGTGTTCGGGTGCCTTGGCATGTCGCGCGGCTCATCGTCAACTACTTCGCTCCGCGAAGGCACGTCGCCGACTACTTCGCCTACACCATGCATCGGCTGCCCTCGGCTCGTCGTCGACCATGTGCCGTCTCAACGCTCGACTTCTCGTCGGTCGGTCGCACGGCTCGACCGCGCGCTTGGTCACTATGTCTTGCGGCATGACTACTCGTTGTCCGGATTGCACCCGGCTCTCTTCGCGCCTATGCCGTGCATCCGGACACATTGTCTCGCCGCTTGATTTTTTGTCGGTCGGTCGCAATGGCTCTCGTCGTGCGCCCGATCCTTGTGTCTCGCGGCTCGACTTCGCCGCCGCTTAACTTGTTGTCCCGGTCGCACGGCTCTACTTCGGCCACCCCGTGCGTCGCGACTACTAGTCTCACGGCAATGCCATGCGCTGCCTGCAATGTTGTCTTGCGGCCACATCGGGTCTACCTCGACTACGTCATATCTTTGCCGCGACATCATCTTCCGGCTGCATTGCATTGACTACTCATTCGAGAATGGCTGTCACACCCTTAACAACTAGTCGGGATCAACTCGACTAGTCAATTTCAACAATAACCTCCGCGACTCCATCGCCGACCGCCACGACTTCATCTACAAGACCGCCACGGCGGCAATAGCTAAGTCATTTAATCAAATGATTGCTTTTTCTCGCTTTGGTTTGTTTTCCGTACGCGGGAAAAATACGCCAAAGACTACTCATCCGTGCATGCTTCTACACGGAAACTACCCTTCGGAACCGCACAATCTCAAGTCCGCTATGGCGGCACAAGTCGACGTCAATGGTTGCAATCTAAAAGTCCGCTATGGTGGCACAACTCGACTCCATCGCATCAACGGTCTTCCTAGACGACAACGACTAAGTCATTTTATTAAATGATTATTGTTTTCTTTCCTTGGCTTGTTCTCCTCATCTTGCGGGACAACATGCCGACTCCTCATTGGTGTATGCCTCCCGGCGGGTTTTCACGAGAGCTACACTTTGCCGACTACTCTTGGGATATATCGACCATACCGCCATGAGCTTACTACACCGGATCTCAAGGGATCCGGCCACGAGTTTGCTACACTAAGTTTTGGGGGCTTCAACATGAGTTTGGTACATTACATCTTGAGGGCTCGGCCACGGCTTTGGGTGTACCGAGTTTCGGAGGTCACAATGGCTGTATCCCAATAAGGCAATCTCAAGCCCGCTCCAGCGGCAACCGTACCATGGGTCTAAGTACCCTAAGTACTCGTGCTTCGTACCACGGGTCTAAGTACCCTAAGTACTCGTGCTTCGTACCATGGGTCTAACTACCCTAAGTACTCGCGCTTCGTACCATGGGTGTCGCACCCTAAGTACTCGCACTCCGAACCATGGGTCCTAGTACGCTAAGTACTCAAGTCGACTTTGGTCACAATCTCAAGTGCACTATGGTGGCAACCGTACCTTGGGTCGGAAATCCATGGCCTAGGTACACAAGTCGACTCCCGTCGCACCTTCAAGCCCGCTCCCGGCGACAACGGTACCTTGGGTCCGAAATCCATGGCCCCGGTATACAAGTTGACTCGGTCGCACCTTCAAGCTGCTCCGGCGGTAACCGTATCTTGGGTCCGAAATCCATGGCACGGTACTCAAGCCCACTCTCGTGGCACCGGTCGACACTAACGACCACACCCAAGCCCACTCCTGTGGCACAAGCCAACTTCGGTCGCAACCTCAAGCCCGCTCCGACGACAAAACTACTCGTTTTTTGGATTTTTCATTTGCTTTGGCTTTCCAAAAAGTGCTTTTCGTTTTTTGCATCTTAAGTCCACCCCATGTGGCACAAAGTCGACTACGTAGCCGCGTCCATAGTCCGCTTCGTGCGGCACAAAGTTGACTTCGGTTTTAAAGTCGTATCTCAAAAGTCCACCCCGCGTGACACAAAAGTCGGCTTGCTATAGTCGCATCTAAAGTCCGCTCCCAAGGAGGCAATCTAAAGTCGATTTCTAAAGACGCATCTCAAAGTCCGCTCCGAGCCGACAATCTAAAGTCGACTTTGGTTTTCAAGTTGCATCTCGAAGTCCGCTCCAAGCGGCAACTAAATTCGACTTCGGTTTTCAAATCGCATTCTAAAGTCCGCTCTGCTGGCATCTAAAGTCGACTTTGGTCACATTCAAAGTCCGCTCGACGGCACAACTACTTCTCAAGCTCCATGGCTCGATGCCAAAACTACTACTCGAGGATAACTTCGGCATGCTTCGCTCGTTCTCAAGATCGGGGGCTCTGCACCAACAACTACTCAACGTGGCTCATACGGTTCTCTTATACGGGAGGCTACACCACCGCAAGAGTACTCGGATGAAGGTTTTAGCGAATACGAAGACCCTTGGATGGATTACCAAATCAGTTCAAGGCTCAACGGCTGCTATGCTACACCCATCATTCAATTTTTCAAGACGGGAGATTTAGAATCAAGATTGACCCTTAGTTAGAGTTTGCAACTCAACCTAAGGCTCGGGGGCTACTCCATATGGAGTGTGATTTTGCAATCGCACTTTCATATAATCTCGACTTTAAGGCCGATGAGCTAGACCACCTTCCGGCCTCGTGGTAGGTCAAGTGTAAAACCCCGGATTTTCATGGAAAACCCGAATCCCTGTACCATCGCGATAGTCCCTGGATCAGTGGCTATCGCGTACAGAACGTCTCACAGATAGATACACAAAGTCATACATCGCATCACAGGAAGTTAATAGTACATGAATTTATTACAAGTCCATTATGGAGTACATCAATACAAGCCTCTTGGCTGAATCAGAGTGAAAATTCTACGCAACGGTAGCTATCTTCTCGAAGGGTCTCCATCTTTATTCTTCCCGCCACGGGGCAAACTCGAGCGAAGCGGCGTATCCCTCGGTCGTACCATCCATCGGCGTTGCGGTCGAACTCGGACTCGTAACCTGCACACCCAAAGTCTATCCCCAAGGAGTGGGATAGGTTCATGTCACCAATCGTATGCAGCTTTAAGTGGCCAAACAACTAAAGGGAAGAGAGAGTAGACAAGGAAGCGAGCTTGTGGTTTCCTAAGCGACAACGAGCGAGTATAAACAAGGTATCTCCATCAATATCCCAAAACCCAAGTCTCTCAACACAGCTCGGATCCACCTGGTCACCCAGAAGACCCGTCACCACCTCCTACTCCTGTCTAGGGTCGGTGCGAGAACTTCCTCTCCTCGCACCTCAATGATTACAACCAGATCGACGAGGTAGATGGAGCCTCTCTCCCCTAGCCGGCTGCAACCACGGCTCACCACACTCTCACCTATAGGGGGAAGGTAGAAATCCCAAAACATGAGGAACGAACATGTCTTCTAGGCAGTGTCCATAACCGAGGACGCGGCTATAGCTATAGATCGAACAACTGCGCAGCGTGTACACTGTACCCATCCCGGAATGGTACCGGCCGGTGTACGGCCGACCGAGCCCATCCTACGGCGAACTCTCGGTAGTTACGAACCCACCCCCGCATCCGGCCCTCAAAGCGGTCCTCTCGCGCGGTGAAGACAACACGGAGCTGTGAAATGCTCCCGTGTGGCCACACGGAAGACGCTACGAGAGGGTGGTCTCACCTACACCGCTCCCCACGGATACCCTCTATCCTTCCTAGGCGGTATGGTTCCGCACTTGCCGAGCTCAACTCGGCCCTATCCCCACTCTCGGCGGGGTGGTGTGTACGATGTCCTATAAACAAGTTGATCCACTCGGTTTCGGCAGGGCGAGCTCATGTCCTCCAAGCGCACGTAAAACCCCAACACCTAGGCTCGAAAACCGTAACGGGAGGGATGCACCGAGGAGTGCACCCCTATCCCCGATCCCGGATCGGTTGTTTCGAGCTCACCCCCGCCAAAGTACCCAAAACGCCTTCTCCTCGCCGGTTTTACCCCACACACGCCAAGAACCACTATTCCCATCCCAACACATGCATCGCGAAGCTCGGCGTATATACACGCTCACGTAAACATATATAGTAGTGGTAGGACAATCAAGGACGGGGGTAAACAAAGAGGCGAGTGCAAGGTTCATCAACATGCATATATAAAGTAAAGCACTAGCAATACTACTCGGCAATGCCTAATGGGTATTTCGAAATCGGTCGGGCGTGAACACGGGGTCGGGTAGTCCTCCGCGGCGAAGTCGTCGGCGTAGTCGTAATCCTGGCTCGGCTCTCCGGCTCCCTGCTTGCTCCTAATAGCGTGATAGGAAAAATAAATAGCGGTCCTAATGCAATTTAAATCCGAGATAAGAGCATTTAAGAACCAAAAGAGAGCAAACACCATCCAACCCGGATTTTAAGACTTTAGAAATTTTTACTGGAAAAGGTTTTACAATTTTTGGAGTTAAAATGGATTTACTAGGGTTTTTCGAAGAGAAAATAGGTTTTCTGGAATTAAAAATATGTTAAAACCCTTAAACCCTCCCCAGCCACACCGGATCCCCGACTTCCGATCGGGTGCGGCCTGGCGCTCCGCGGCCGCGTGCGGGCGGGGCCGCTATTGGGCGCCGCACACGATCCCGTGAGGGGACCGTGCGGCTCGGCGCGGTGAGGGCCGGCGTGTGGCCGCGACGGGACCGGTCCGGCCACGGCGGATCCCGCCGGACGGGCGTGGCCCCGCCTTTGCATGTGGTCTCGGTGCACCACACGGGTCCGTGAATCCAACCGTGCCCTTAGGTGCTCGATGAAATGCCCAAGAGAGGGATGCGGCGGCGCGGGAGGGACCTCGCCGACGGCGAGTCCCACGGCGCACGGGCGGCCGGCCAAAACGGGGGACCACAAGGGACTCCCCGGTCGCTCGGCTCGAAAGGGCCGCAAGGCCGGGGTGGTGACCGGTCGCGCGAGGCCATCGCCGACGTGGGCACGACGGCATCGGCGCGGCGGCGGTGCCGGTGACCCTAACCCGCGCGGGGGCGCGGGAGCGCGAGAGTGACGGCGTGCGCGGGGGTGTGCGCGTGCGCCGGGTTACTGCGCGGGGAGTAGGGTTTGGTCGCGACGGGGGCGTCGCGGCGGGGGTTCACGGCGGAGCCCGGCTCGTCGCCATGGGCGGCGACGAGCACGGCGCCCGCGGTCGGGCGGCGCAAACACGACGGGGGTTACGGCGGTGTGCTCGGGGTGACCAAGGACGTGGCGTCCCCTTTTCTTGGCGGCCGCGCGCGTGCCCTACATGGCCACGGCGAGGCCATGGCGGCGCGGCCATCCTAGATGCGGCGGTGTGGAGCGGCGCGAGGGCGCAAAAAGGACCAAAGGCCCGTCCTTGTCCCCGGTCTAGCGTGCGCACACGCGAAGTGCACACGGCGCGGGGGGTTTGGACCCACGCGGCCTCACGCGCGAACGCGAACGCGATCACGAACGCGAACACGATCACGGCGCGGCGGCGCGTTCTTGCCGGTGGGTGCGGCACACTACGACGACCAAGAGGACTATGCCAACGAGCGAGCGCGCATCAATGTAGGCGAGGCACCTGCAAGAACCGCATCCCGGCCGGCACGAAGGCCGGCATCACCGGCGGCGGCGCGGCGGCGCGGAGCAGCGGCGTGTTCTCCCTCGGCTTGATGGCCGTGGCGTCTACAAGTAGGGAAAACGGGCGTCCTCACCTCGTGGCCATTGGGCTGAAGTGAAGCGCGTCGATGAAGTGAGGCGGTGCGGCTTGTCGGCGGGGAAGAAGACGAGGGTGGCGGCGCGACGTCGAGGGAGCAGAGGAAGTAGGGGAAGTAGGCGTTCTCGTCGACGGCGGGTCCGTTCCTCCCACGAGCGGCTCGGGCTTCGCGGCGGAAGGCTCCTCCCACGGGCGGCTCCTCTTCTCCTTCTCCTCCCCTTCACCCCCTTCTCCTCCGGCGGGTCAGCGCACGTGACAGGGGAGAAACTCCTCGAGGAGGCTAGGGTTGGATCCTCCCGGGGCTCGGCGGCGTCTCTTATATAGGGCGGCGCGTCCTGGGACACGCGGACGGCCTGGATGCGCCGGGGGCGCGCGGCACGCCGCGGCGGCGAGGCCCGCGGCCGGCGCGCCCACCTTTGGCTTTGGTCGTCGGCCAAAGCACAAAGGTAGGGGATGACGCGGCGACGTCATCGCGGGGCCGGGTGACGCGGTGAGCGGGGCCCGCTTGCCGGCGGCCGGGCGGCGCGCGCGGTAG
This sequence comes from Cenchrus americanus, assembly GCA_947561735.1. Classification (NCBI taxonomy): domain Eukaryota; kingdom Viridiplantae; phylum Streptophyta; class Magnoliopsida; order Poales; family Poaceae; genus Cenchrus; species Cenchrus americanus. The sequence goes on along the minus strand of OX387239.1, from coordinate 81,245,329 downwards.
GTGGAGGCTGCGGCGGGGTTAGCCGGGCCGCGGGCCGGGCTCAAAGCGGCGCGGGGGTAGATTGGTTGGTTGGCGGCCCATTTAGCATAGTTATGCTTCCCTATTTCCTTTAGGTTATTTACTTGATTCAAATTTGAATTCAAAAATCAAATTCAAATTTGAATCCACTCAAACAAAACCCAAATAAAATCCAAAGGAAGATCCAACTTCTCACACTATGAAGGATCGGATGGCGACTAGAGAGGGGGGAGTGAATAGGAGGCTGGTAAAAATTCTTCCAAAAGAATCCGGCCTATACCCTAGACAAACCCCGGTCACACACAAGCGATGGATCGAATCACGCACCAATCGCCAAGACCACGAGGTTATGGATCAACCTCTAGCCTTAGGAACGATTCCTAGAAGCACACACGGAAGCACTAGAAAGGGGAGGGAGGAGTCGAACCAAGAAGCAAAGCACACGGGCTGCGGCGGACCGTCCGCGCAAGAGGGGCGGACCGTCCGCGCGGGGCCTTGCGGACCGTCCGACCCGAGGCCGCGGACCGTCCGCAGCCTGCACCGCGGACCGTCCGGCCCAACCCCGCGGACCGTCCGTTAAAGCACACGGAACACGGAAGCGACCCGAGAAAAACGGACCGTCCCGCCGAGGCCGGGCGGACCGTCCCTTACTCAAGCCGGACCGTCCGCAAGCGGCCGCAACAAAAACCAAAAACCAAACCGGATCGAAAACAAGGACGCGCAAGAACACGACGAACACGCGACGAACGGGCTCCTCGCGGACCGTCCGCGACCCCCCCGCGGACCGTCCGCGCGGCGCGGACGAACGAAAAACGGCCCGACCCCGAAAGTCAACTCTCCCAAATCATCATCGGATTTCCCAAACGGTTGATGCCATGGAGACAAGGGTTTGGGGACTTGAAAAGCGTCACACGGGGATGCTACGGCCCAAAAATCTTGCCTCCTAACTCCCTAAATCACCGGGAATCGCGAATCCTTTGAGCACCACCAAAAACAAGAGCACCGAACGAAAACTCACGAATCGAAGTGGTTTCCCGGCGTTTGAGGGCACAAGATCAAGCACAAAGATGCACAAGACATCTATCCATGTTTCCCTCAAAGAAATCCGGGGAGAAACCCACTCAAATCCGCGGAATCGAACCGGGAACAAAGGCACGAAAACAAGCACAAAAAGGCCACGAAAACACAACCCCGAATCTTCTATACAAACCAGGAAAGATTCACAAGGTCTAGCATGCCGCCCTAGCATCCATCCCTCTCAACAAATCTCTCATGAAGCTCTCATGCTAGCCTAGAGAAAAATGGAAGAAAAATGGCTACGAAAATGAGAAAGAGGAGGGAGGAAATGAAACCCTAAGTCGCGGAGAGAGAGAGCCATCCACACACACTCATGGCTTATATATCAGGTCCCGCCGGAGTGGTAAATGACTCGACTACCCCTAACTAAACTACTGGTGTCGGTGCGGAATATGGTCCCGACACTAACCGATAGATAGCGCCGTGGTCTATCCCTCGATGGTCGATGCTAAGTAACAAATGGCACGAGAGGTTTTATCCTCGGTTCCGGCCGCGGGGCCGTACGTCCCGACGAGAGGCGTGCTCGGGGCACTATATTACATAGCACCGGGGTGCTTGTAGTGGGGCAAATACAAGCAAGGCGGGGAGAGGAAGCGTGGCTTCCAAGTCCCCCGGAAGGGTGGCCGAAGATGTTGTGGGAGAATGAGAAGTGAATGTGTGGTGTGTGAAGTGTTCCCCCTCTTCCCCGCGGGCCGGGGGCTCGCCTCCCCTTTTATAGGCCAAGGGGGCGGCGAGGTTACATGCACGCCACGCTATCCGGCTACGTGGGGGTGCACGTCATGCTACGGCGTAGAGTGGGCGGCCGTCCGGACGATCTTCGCGACGATCGGCCATGATGGCCTACTTCGTACTCGAACGGTGGCGGTTCGAGGGTAGGAAGGCGGCGGTGGTGGTGGCGTCCTCCGATAGGCTTCGAGGGAGGCGCGCTGATGGGCCGGTACGGGGTACGGGGAGCGGGCGAACGGCGTTCCTTCCCAATGCGCTTCACGGTAGTGGAGTGGTTGCTACGGCGCTCGGCGTGCGCACACGCGCGCGGTACGGCGGCCACGGCGCCACGGTGGCGGGATGGCGGTCCACCCGGCCTAGCGCCTCCACCTAACCCCGTAGGGTCACAAGAAAGTGAAATCGAGGGTGCGCCGGCCCCCCTTCGAGGGGTCGGGCGCGTTAGCCGTCTTTGTACTAGGCGCGTGGTGTCACGGGACCGACACGGCCGTACCGCACGGTCCCTTCCCACGGTGGTGGGGATGGGCGCCTCCACGGGGAGTTGGTGCGGCGGCACCGGGGGCGAGCCCCGGGCGCATGATGGCGCCGTCTGCCCGTGTCGGGCGTTAAATGCCCGTGTGCGGGGGCTGGCGCACGCGCGCGGGGCGCCCGTGAGCGTGGCGGGCCCCGGCCCGGGCGGGACGAACCCTCGAGCGAGACGCGACCCGCTCGAGGGGGGTGAGCCCTCGAGCGGGGCGGGACCACTCGAGGGAGGTTTTGCTCCTCGAACGGGCGGAGCCCGCCCGAGGGGAGTGCGCCCTCGAGCGGGGGCGGAGCTGCTCGAGGGGACTATTAAAGGGGCCGTCTCGGTGGGCCGTCGGAGTCCGCGGCGTGGGCCATGTCCTGCATGGTTAGTCACCACGCATGGTTAGGCTTAACGTGTTTCGGTGCGGGATTTAAGTGAAGGTTTCCCCGTTGATTAAGGGGACCCCTAGGGGCTGTCCCCGACAGTGGCCCCCGAGCATGCGGGTTTGCCATTGAGGCTCCCGCGGATGCGGAACCTGCGATAGGACGTTCTTCCCTCCTTGTTTGCGAACGCTTTCGTGGGGCCGCGTCGGCGGGCCCGCGGGTCCCAGCCCGAAGCCTGCGGGGGTGTGAGTTCTCTCGCGCAGGGGTTAACCACGAGAATTCGGTCGGAGAGACGTGGCACATATGCCAGCCCGCGGCATCGGCGGTATTTCAGCCCGCTTCGGGGGTGCACGCACGGCCGACACCTGTCTCGGGCGGGTGCAGTTTCAAGGAGGTGTAGCCGTGCGTCAAGCCCCCGAGCCTTGGCCCGTTCGAGGCGATCGGGTAGAGCCTGACGACTTGTTTTTTAACGCGCCCTCGCCGTCCCTCCGCGGGACGGAGGGTGAGGTTTCTGCAACTCCCATCGAGCGGGTCGCGGGTGCCGATTCCTCTTCGAGCTGGTAGCGGGTGGTTCAAGTGGACGCCCATGCCCCGTTCGATAAGGGTAGGCTGCGCGGTCCGGAGACACGTCCATGGAAGCGCTTGCGTGGGTTTGCTAGGTGGGGCTCGGTCCCGTTCGCTAGGGACCGAGGGCGCGGAAGCTCTCCCTCGGTGGGATCCCCCCGCTAGGCGCCCTCGGCGGCTCTCGAACACGACATGTGGGGCACCCTCGAGCCGACGGGCTCGAGGAACGGCTCGAATGCGCGTGCCCTCGTCGTCCCTAACTCGCGATATGTGGCGCTCGTTCGAACCCGTCGAGGGTCGGGCTTCGAACCTCGATCGGTAGGGCCGTGCGGGGTGGCGCCTAGGCGGCCCCGTCTTTTCACGTTTGCGGCCGTCGAGGGGTCTGGGCGAGCCAGCCCTCGAGGTGCTGGTTGGTAGTATAGCGCGGCATGGGTGCTTGCTTGTTCTCGCTTTATTTCAAGCGGGCCCTAGGTGACCCTTCTCACGCGTGTGCCTTCTCGTAGAGGGTTGACATTGTCTCGGCCGGGGGGCTCGCTCCGCTCGAGGGTTTTGCGTGGCATGGGTGCCCGCGGTTGCTGCTCTACATCGAGCGAGGTCCCGGCGACCTTCTCACGTCGATATCCCATCGAGGGTTGACGTCATCTTGAGCCAAGGGCTCGTGCCGCTCGAGGGTTTTACGTGGCATGGGTGCCCACGGTTGCACGCTCTACATCGAGCGGGTCCGGGGCGACCTTCTCACGCCGATATCCCATCGAGGGTCGCTTTTGTTTCGTGTCGGGGGCTCGCCCCGCTCGAGGGTTCGCCTTGCTTGGCAAGGGACACCGGGCATTTAAGTGCCTTGCGATCGTGGCCGCGGTTTTGCGGTGCGGGGCGCGCCTTTTTAGGCGGCGCGCGCGCGCGCGCGCGCGTAGTGGGCGACGTGGCGGCGGACGTGACGGCTTCGCCTCGGTCGGCCGCCGCCTTTGCCGTAATGATGGCCCGCCTGCAGTGTTGTGGCAGCGACGGTCGTGGTGGGGCCCGCTCGTCGACGCGATGGAAAGATTCCTGGGTTAATGCTAGCGGGGCGTCCGCTCCGGAGAGCTCGCCCGTCGGCCTATAAAACTGCGGGGAAGAGGGGACGGCGGTTTTTTACCTTAGTGTCTCACCGTTTTCAGTCACCCGCCCCTTCGCCTTCGTCTTGCTCTTGCCACCGCGCGGGGTCGCTGTTAGAGCTTTTTCTTCCGTTCCTTGTCCTCCGCTCCTGTTTTCCTTCGTCCTCTTCATGGCGCCGCCTCAGCCCTCCCCTCGGGGATCTCGGAGCCGTACGCACGGGAGAGGTCGACGGTGACCGGCTCGCCCTTGGCGGCGCGTCGCCGCCGACCGGTGGCGGCCAACGAAGACGGACGCCCGCGGAGTGGATCGTGCCGCCGGCCGCGACCGCGAGCCCAACCCGCCGGAGGGCTACGTGGTGAGTTTCACCCGTTACCACGAGCGGGGCTTCACCGCGCCGGCGAGCACCTTCATGCGGGCGATGTGCTACTACTACGGGGTGGAGCTGCACAACTTCGCCCCCAACGCGATCTCGCAGGCGGCCACATTCGTGGGCGTCTGCGAAGGGTACCTGGGGATCCCAGTCAATTGGGAGCTCTGGGTACACCTTTTCCGCGCGGAGCTCATCACGCGACCCACGACGGAGCCGAGGACCCGCGCGCGATGCGCGCGGCGGGATGTCGCTTGCTCTGCGGGGGCAATTCAGGACGTCTACATCCCCCGCACCATGACGACGAACAACGCGGCCGGGAGCGGGGATGGTTTTATCCGCGCAACGCCGAGCCCGGCCTTCCCCCCTACACGGTGCCGGGTGTTCAAGGAGAGGCCTCGCCTCCCCGGGGCTACGGGGGTGTCCACGCCCCGGCATCGGGCGCGGCGGAGTCGGTCTTGGGGCGCGCTCGGCGGCGGTCGAGGAAGCACGGGCTGAACGCGATGGGCGTCCTCGCCTTCCTCCACCATCGGCGGGTCCACCGCCTCCGATGGAGAGGCCGCTCTGCATCTTCGAGATGACGGAGGCGGCCAACCCCGTCGACCTGGCGAGGTCGCGGATGCTCCCGACGCCCCTTGAGCGGCCGTATGCGCTCACCGGGCGCGGGAGCGCCGTCGACACCCCGGACGCCGCCGACGCCTGAGGGCCGGACCCCGTGGGACCTCGAGATGCTCCCCCTCGGCCCGCTGGTGAGTCTGGCTTTTGATTTTGTTTTAGTTCTTGGTCTTGCTTTCGTTTTCTGATGTGCCATTACCGCTCCTGCGTGCAGCTGGTGGAGTTCAACATCGCCAAGTCCGTTCCGCCCACCCCCGACTCCCGCGCGCTGGGCGGGCGGCGCGGCGGCACGCGGCCGAGAGGAGGCGGCGCGCAAGAAGGAGCGCGCGAGGCGGCGTCAAGCGAGTCGCGGCCGCGGTCCGCGGAGTACCGGCGGCGTGAAGAGCCGGGGCTCTCCTCCCCGGGGACCGAATGGTGCTCGTCCTCGGAGGAGGACGAAGAGGAAGAGGGCGATGGGGGAGGGCCCCTCGGACGGTGGCGGCTGCGCCCCCCGTCGCCGGAGCCGGCGCCGGCGGCGAGGGCCGGCATTGCCCGGGGCGGGCGCACGGCGTCCGCCGCCGGGCCATCGACATCGGGAGCGGCGCGCGCCGTGGAGGTGCGCGCGCGCGCCACGGAGGCGCGCGCGGCGAGCGCGCCCGTGCGCGTGTGCGCGCGTGCAAGCGTGCTCGCGCGCGGGGGCGAGCGTGCCCGCACGCGCGGCACCATCGTCGGGGGGCACGACGGGCCGGCGCGTCCGCACGCGGGCGAGCGTGCCCCCACGCGCGGCGGCGCCTCCGGGAGGTGCGGCGTCGGTCGCGCCCGCGCACGGGGCGGGCGTGCTGCGCGTACAGTGGCGCCGTCGGGAGGCGCTACGGCGAGCGTGGCGGCCGCGCCCGGCCTCGTCGCGAGGCCTCGAGGAAAAGGAAACGGGCCTTTTCCTCTTCGAGGTAAGGAGCTTGTTTTCTTTTCGCTTGGTTTGGTTCGTTGGTGATCGGGTGATCTAACCCTCCGTTCGTGCTGTGCGGGGTGGTGCCAACCATTCCCCCTCTTGCACCGGCCAAGGTGCGAGGACGGATGCGTCGATCCCCACCCGGCGGCGCTCGTCGAGGGGGTCGCACCGGGGACAAGCACGGCGGCGGGCACGGGCTCGCAAAGCCGGGCGGGGCCTCGAGGCCCCGGTGTCGTCGGTCCCGAGACGTGATCATGTCCTTGAGGTGGGGGGATGGACTTGGGGCGGCGTCGGCCAAAGTCCTCGAAGGTGCGGCGATGGTAGAGCCCCGTCTGGGAAGAGGTCGATGACCTCCTTGTCGGTGGCCGCCCACGACGGTAGCGCGCTTGTCGAAAAAGCGGCGCATGTACTTGCGGAGGGTCTCGCCTTGTTCCTCGCTGATCATGGCAAGGTCCATGCGAGTACCGAACGGCCCATGGCGCCCGCGAAGTTGCTTGTAAACTTGTTCCTTCGGCTGGTCCCACTTGTCGATCGAGTGCTTGTCCGGCGACTCGAGCCATGTGAGTGGGGCTTGGTCCGGCGAAGGGGAAGTAGAGGCACTTGGTGTCGGCGTTGCCGCCGGCGTTCTCGATGGAGAGAGCGTAGCATCGGAGCCTTTGGATGGGGTCCTGCTCGCGTCGTATTTGGTGATCCCCAAAGGCTTGAACTTGTCGGGGAGGAGCAAGGTTGCGAAGCCGTGGTGAGAAGGCGGGGAAGCCGTCGCCTTCGGCGGCGGTGGTCGACTTCTTCTCGCCGCAACTCCTCGATCCTCGGCGAGCATCGTACCCGCCATGAGAGGCACCGGAGGCGTGGCTATGCGCGTGGCCGCGGCCGCCGCGGCCGCCGCCGCCTCCGGCTTTCTTGTTGGCCCCGTGGTTGGAGGCCCGCCGTCGGCTGCCGCCGCCGTCGGGGTCGTTGCCGCCGCCACCGGCCGGAGCACGGTGGGGGACGACTTCTCGGTTGCCGTGGTCTTGCCGTGAGGGTCCGCCGGCGGTGGAGGCGTCGACGGTTTGGGTCGGCCTGGGATGTCGCCCGGGACGGTTAGGACCGGGGTCGGCCCACCGCGACTAGTAGCTTCGTTGTCGCGAGGCTTAGCCGGGAGAGGTTGGTCGACTCTCTTGTCGACCCGCATGAAGTAGGCTTCTTCGGCCGAGCTTGGCGATGACCTCCCCGGCTCGTATGCCCCGAGCCTCGGCGTGCGATCGTTGTGATCGACATGAGGCATTGCTCGGGGGAGTGGTGTGGACTCTGCTCTCAACCGCCGAGAGCTTCCACAAGGTTGCGGATGGGAAGGTTGTCTCCGAGCCGCCGGCGTCGTTCGTTGCGCTTCTCCGTTACGTTCGCGCGCGGCGTCCTCTTGGCGTCGGTCTCGTCGCGAGGGCATCGCAGACGGCCTCGTCCGCGGAGATGTCCTCCAAATACTTGTCTCGCGGCCGTGCCCCGAGGTTCCGGGGTGTCGCCGCAGCCCATAAAGACTTGACGATCGGGGGTACCCAAGCTTGACTCGAAGGTGCCACCTCGCTTGGTGTGTTTGAGTCGCCTGGGCTAGTGGTGTTCCCTCCGGAACGGTAGCGAGTCGATGTGGCGACGTAACGTGAGTCCTCCTTTGTCGGTTCGAGGAAAGCTTGCGGTCCGGCCGCAGACGTATCTTCCGGCCGGCGTCGATCTTATAACCGGCCCGCAGGCCGGCCACGACAAGGGAAGCTCGAAGGAGTCATCTTCGGACTCGGGCTCCTCGGGGGTCCGACCCAAAGTCGAACTCGTAGTCCGGGTTCCGAGTAGAACTCGGAGAGAGGGCTGGAGTCCGAGATGTGGTCGGGGACGGCGTCGGAGTCCGAGTTGTACTCGGTTACGGAGCTCCTTGCGGCCCGGCGTGGTGTAGGAGCCTCCGTGCGGGCCCGGCCGGGGACGCGGGGGCCACGCGCGGAGCGCCGGCATGGTGAAGGGACCGCCCTGCGATGGTCGAGGAGCCGGCTCGCATGCGATGGCCCATGGCGACGTCGGGTTCGAGTTGGAGACGGACTCGAGCTCGAAGTCGCGTGATGGTCGAAGAGCGACCTTTCGCCGAATTTGCCGGCGAGTTCGCCCGTGACAACTTCGGGAAGCGTCACGAGGCCCTCGTCTTCGGTTGGGCCGCATGGTCGCGGCGCCGGAAGGAGCCCGCGCCATCGCGGGTGCGGACCCAAGCGCCGAAAACGAAGGTGTCGCCGCGGTTGAAGGCAACGCGTGGCTTGATGTGGACGGGAAGCCATCGAGTTCGCCATGTGATCTCGAGCGAGATCCCCCTACCCGGCGCGCCACTCGTCGGTGTTTTGGACCGGCAACCTACTACGGGAGTACCCGAAGTAGATGAATGTGACTCGCCGAGATCGGTAACTCGAAGGAAGAGACACGTGGCACACAATTTAGACAGGTTCGGGCCGCGAGGTGCGTAATACCCTACGTCTCGTATGCTTGCGTAGCTCGGATTGATAGGGCACAATTACAGGATGGTGCAATGGTGCGCCGTGGGTTGTATGAGATTGGATGAGGTGATCCTGAGATCGGTCCCTCGCCCGCCTTATATAGTCCGGGAGGCGTGGTTACAAGTCGGAGTAGGGAAGGAGTACTAGCCGAGTACGTCTAGGGAGACCTCTATACGGTGCGGAACGTGTACGCAGTCCCAACCGAGTACTACTCCCGTGTTGTCCTTGTGCTCCACGCCTTCGTGTGCCGTGCGGCGCAAGCCGGGTAGTCCCGGGGCCCACCGAGTAGTCGGTCCCGGTACCCACCGAGGTAGCGGGCCCGGGGAGGTCCATACGACACCGGCGGCGAGATCGCCCGCCGTGGCGCAACCGGAGGCCGCCGGGGGCGGCCGGCGCGGCTCGCCGCGGAGACACGGGCGCGGCGGCGGCCGTGGTGGAGGTGGAGCGGGCGGATCCTACGGGGGCGCCCATGGACGCGGCGGCCGCGGCCGGAGGCGGCGGCCGCGCGCCGCGCCGGTGCCGCGGCCGCGGCGGCGCAAGTAGAGGTGCCGGCGGAGGCGGCGCAAGCGACCGCACCCGCCGGCGATCTTCGGGCGGAGGTGGTGGAGGTCCCGGACGACTCTCCGCCACCCGGGTGGAATCGCTGGGCCGCGCCGGCCCACGAACTCCCCCCGAGCCCCAGGGAGGGGGCCCTCGTGAGGCGGCACGAGGGTCACATGGTGGTGGGGGGCGAGGGCATGGTGCCGAGGCCTCGTCCTCCCACGCCGGCCGCCCCCGCCCGGTGGAGCGGGTCGTCGAGGATCCCCTTGCGTTCGCCGACGCCGGGGGGAGCAAGAGCTCGGGGCGAGCTCCGGAGCCACGGCGCCACGCTCAACCGCGCGCCGAACGAGGCGCCGCGGGTCCATGGCGGCCCGTCCCGGCTCGTCTTCCGTGTGAGCCATGGTCGCTCGTCCTTTTCCCCCCTTTCGTTTTCGTACGCCGCATTCAAGTCTTGGCGCTTACGGGATTCGATTCCCGTGATTGCCGGGGAGCTCGAGCGTCGTGCCCACGACAAGTACGACGCCTTCGACCGGGTGAACGCCGAGGTTCACCAGCCTCCGGGAGCGGTGCAAAGCACCTTCGACGCGCTTGCCGACGCTCTTAGGACGCCGAACGACCGGGCCGGCGTATCGGGCGATGGCGTGGTGCGATGAGCTCCCGGAGAGCTCGGGACAGGGACGCCCCGCGGCGTTCGAGCCTTGAGCGGGTCCGTGCAGCCCTCGTCGATCGTGACGAGGCGCTGTGGAATGCGCGCGCGGACCTAGAGAAGACGCGGACGCTGGCCGCCAACTGGGAGCCGGAGGTGGCCACCGCTCGCGCCGAAGCTCGGGAGCTCCGCACGTCGCTCGAGGGGGCACAGGCGCAACACCGCCAGCCGAGGAGCGGGCGCGCGGGTTGGAGCAGCCGCGCCAAGGAGGCCGACAACCCGAGAGCCGCCCCTCGACGCCAAGGCCGCGGCCCTCGTCGCCGCCGAGGAGCAGCTCCGGCAAGAGCGCATCGCTCGCCGTGGGGCCGAGGGGCGACTCCGGCGGGAGCAAGCCGCCCTCGCGCGACGCCCCCGACGGCGCCGGGAGCGGGAGCGCGTCGCTCGCGAGGCGGCGGAGAAGTCACCGGAGGAGCGAAACGCCGCGTTCTCCAAGGTCGAGGACGATGCGCTCGCGCTCGGCATCGCAACGCCAACCGGGAGAGCCGGCCCTCCGCGAGCAAGGCGAAACCGTCCCGCGCCTCGAGTTGGCGATCGAATCCGTGCGCCGCGACTTCGAGTTGGGGAGGAAGCAAGTCGAAGGTGAGGCACTCGTTTGACTCTTGCTTGTTGGTTTTTCGTTTGGGAACTCGCATCCCCTTTTTCTCGATTTCTTCTTGTCTTGTCGATTCCGTGCTTGCGCACCGCCTTGGGGCACGCGGGCCGAGCGGCCGAGGCGCCGCAGGAGCTTCCTACAACTCCTCCGAGCAGAGTTGCGGGAATTGCGCGATGCGGCCCTGAGACCCGCCACGTCGTCGAGGAGGGCGAGGCCCGTGCCGGCGGCCTCCCCCCGGCCGCCCGTCCGCGTGCCCTTGGTGGCCATGTCACCGAGCGGATGCGCCGGCGCCGCATCCGGGTGTCCGTAGGCGCCTCGAGTGGTGCGATCCCACTACGAGGTTAACTTCGAGGCGCTGGCGGAGGGGTACATCGTTCCCGAGGGCGTCGAGGACGAGGTAGCCATGGAGCGCGCGGATGCGCTCGCCGCCGACGCCGCCGGGGTCGCTCGCCGAGGCCTTCGAAGAATTCCTCTTCCCGGACGTCGCCGATGTCGTCGCTCCTCCCGCCCGAAAGCGCTTGGGCGCTAGGCCCATTTTTTGTTTATGTGTATCGAATTCGGCCTCGTGGCCTTTTGTAAACGAACAAGTTGTTTCATGGACACAAGCAGCTTGCTTTGTAAATGAAGTTGTTTGTTTATCGCGCTTTTTTGTTTCTCCTTCTTCCTGAGTAGATTCTAGTTAGGGGAGTTCGATTTTCGCAGGGGGCCCGCTGGGTTGGAGGCGAGAGAGAAGGGCCATAGCCACGCGACGTAGGCTATCTCTGGCTCGCACGCTCCTTCCGCTGTGCCGCCTGCGCCCTATTCGAATCGTGGCTCGAGGTTGAAGTAGGAAACAAACTTAGCGCATGTTGTTTTGTTTTTTGCGCGAAAAAATGGGACCATTTTGGGGGGGGTGCCCCCGCGCGTAGCCCCCCGAGGGTAACTTGGGTTTCGGGGGAAAGCCGAGTTATCCTTTTCATTAGACTTGACGTATTTACATAGTCGTTGCCAACTGGGGCGTTGGCGATGTGATTTTTACAAAAAATACTTCGAAATCCTAGCTAAGGGTAGAAGCGACGTAGCTGTTGGATGTTCCAAGCGTTGGTGAGCTCTTCACCGTCCTCGTTGGCCAGCTTGTATGTGCCCGGCTTGAGTACCTTCACCACGACGTAGGGTCCCTCCCATGGGGGCGATAGCTTGTGGCGCCCTCGGTTATCTTGGCGCAGCCTTAGGACCAGATCCCCCTCGCTGAAATCCCGCCGACGTATCTTGCGTGCCTGATAACGTCGTAGGGACTGTTGATACCTCGCGGAGTGCATCAAGGCTACGAGGCGTGCCTCGTCCATCTGGTCCAGCGAGTCCTCGCGGCTCGCCGGTTAGCATCCTCGTCGTAGCCTCGAACCCCCGGGTGACCCGTATTCCAAGTCCGTGGGGAGGACGGCCTCCGCGCCATGTACTAGGAAGAACGGGGTGAACCCGGTGGCTCGCTTGGGGTTGTCCTTAGGCTCCACACAACCGCCGGTAGTTCTTGGAGCCATTTTCACCCGCATTTGTTGATCCGGTCGAAAATTCGGGGCTTGAGGCCCCGTAGGATCATGCCGTTGGCACGCTCCACTTGGCCGTTGGTCCGTGGGTGTGCCACGCCCGCCCAATCCACGCGGATGTGGAACTTATCACGTAACTCCAAGAACTTCCCGCCCGTGAACCGGGACCCGTTGTCCGTGATGACGGAGTTTGGCACTCCAAAGCGGTAGACGATGTCGGTGAAGAACGTGACCGCCCGCTCGCCCTTAAATTCGTGATGGGGCGCACCTCCACCCACTTGGAGAATTTGTCGATCGCGACTAGCGTGGGTGAAGCCCCCGGGTGCCTTCCGCAGGGCCCGACGATATCCGCCCCCCATACGGCGAATGGCCATGTTACGGGGATGGTTTGCGGTGGCGTGAGCGGGCAAGTTGGATTTGCGGGCGTAGAACCGGCACCCCCGGCAGCGCGTACGATTTCGCCGGCGTCGGTGACCGCGGTAGGCCGCAAAAGCCTTGGCGGAACGCGTTGCCGACGAGGGTGTGGGGTGCGGCGTGGTGGCCACAGATCCCCGCATGGATGTCCCGTAGGAGCTCGCGCCCCTCGGGAATGGGCACGCACCGCCGTAGGATGCCCGAGGCGGCGCGCTTGTGCGCCCGCCGTCGACGAGGGTGAACGACTTGGCCATCCCGGCGATGCGCCCGGCCGCGGCCCGCCTTCGGGGAGTTCCCCTCGAGCCATCCAGGCAATATATTTCTCCCGCCGTCCGCTCGGACCGGGAGCCGGCTCGATGTCCATCGCGTCGGCCTCGTGGGAGCCGTACCCCTCGAGGAGGGAGAGCACGTACGCCTCGTTCGAGGGGTCCTCGTCCATGGGCTCCGCACCCGCTGGGTTCGAGGGAGCCCCCGAGGGTTCGTTGTGGTTCGAGGGGTAGGGCTCGAAGGCGACCGAGGGTTGAGCGATATCGCGCGCGAAAACGTTCGGGGGGACGGTGATCCGCCCGGACGCAATCTTGGCGAGTTCATCCGCCTCTTCGTTGTACCTGCGGGGCACATGGTTGAGCTCGATGCCGTAGAACTTGTCCTCGAGGGCCCGCACGGCCTTGCAGTAGGCCTCCATCTTGTCATCATGGCAGCCTCGCGTTCTTCATGACTTGATCGATCACGAGCTGCGAGTCCCCGCGTACGTCGAGGCGCTTGATGCCCAATTCGATGGCGATTTTGAGGCCGCAGAGCAGGGCCTCGTACTCAGCCATATTGTTGGACGCGGGGAAGTGGAGGCGCACTGCGTAGCGCATGTGCTCCCCGAGGGGTGACACGAAGAGCAGGCCCGCGCCTGCTCCCGTTTTCATCACTGAGCCGTCGAAGAACAAGAGTCCAAAGACTCGCCCGGATTTGTGGCGGCGGCAGGCCGCGTGTCCGTCCATTCGGCGACGAAATCCGCAAAGATTTGGGAATTAATGGCCTTGCGCGGGCGTAGGCGAGCGTTTCGCCCATCGGCTCCACGAGCACTTGGCGATTCTACCCGCGGCGTCGGGGTTGCGGATGATTTCTCCTAGCGGAAAGGAAGAAACCACCGTGACGGGGTGGGCCTCGAAGTAGTGGCGGAGTTTGCGCCGCGCACGAGGACCACCGCGTACGCCAGCCTTCGGACCCGTGGGTAGCGTGTCTTCGTGTCCGAGAGGACCTCGCTGATGTAGTAGATCGGCCGCCGCACCGGCAGGCGTGTCCTTCCTCCGTGCGCTCCACAACGATCACGGCGCTCACCACCCGGGTGGTCGCGGCCACGTAGAGCCGTAGGGGCTCGCCGCCCCGCGGCGGCGTGAGGATCGGGGCGTGTGTCGCGGACGCCTTTAGCTTGTCGAGCGCGTCCCGGGCCTCGGTGGTCCAGAGAAGCGCCGTGCTTCTTGAGTAGGCGGTAGAGGGGCAGCCCTTCTCGCCGAGCCGCGAGATGAAGCGGCTCAAGGCGGCAAGGCACCCCAACACTTTCGCACCCCCATGAGGTCCCGGATTGGACCCATCCGTTCGAGGGCCGCGACCTTTTCAGGGTTGGCCTCGATTCCCCGTTGGGAGACGATGTATCCCAGGAGCATGCCTCGCGGCACTCCAAAGACACATTTTTCGGGGTTTAACTTGACCCCATTGGCCCGTAGGCAGCTGAACGCGACGCCAAGGTCGCTAACCAGGTCGTCCGCCTTCCTGGTCTTCACGACGATGTCGTCCACGTATGCTTCGACCGTCCGCCCGATGTGATCCCCAAAAACGTGCTGCATGCGCGCCGGTATGTTGCACCCGCGTTTCTGAGGCCAAACGGCATCGTGACGTAGCAGAACGTCCCGAACGGTGTGATGAACGAGGTCGCGAGCTGGTCGGACTCTTTCATCTTAATCTGGTGGTATCCGGAATAAGCATCAAGGAAACAGAAGCAGCTCGCACCCGCGATGAGTCAACAATTTGATCAATGCGTGGCAAAGGAAAAGGAACTTTAGGACATGCTTTATTAAGACTAGTGTAGTCTACACACATCCGCCACTTCCCATTTTTCTTTTTTACAAGCACAGGATTAGCTAGCCACGTAGGGTGGAAAACTTCCTTGATGAATCCGGCCTCGAGGAGCTTCCGCGGCCTCCGCTCCGTTTGCCCGTCGCCGCTCCTCGTCGAAGCGCGCGCGGCCGCGTCGTACGGCGCGCGGCGTTTGGCGGATGTCAAGGGAGTGCTCGGCGACTTCCCTCGGGATGCCTGGCATGTCCGAGGGGCTCCACGCGAAGATGTCGGCGTTGGCGTGGAGGAAGTCGACGAGCACCGCTTCCTATTTGGGGTCGAGGGTGGAGCCGACCCTCAACGCCTTGCCCTCGGGGCCGAAGGGTCGAGGGGGACCCCCTTGGCTCCGCTCCGCGCCCTCGAAGGTGCCTCGCGTGCTTGGCGGCGGAGTTGAGGTCCTCGTTGACCATCTTCTCCGCCGTGTTCACCGGCCGCTCGTCCGGCCGCTAGTGCCTCTCGCGTGCTCCACGCACTCGACGTCGCGCCGAATGCGTGCTCGATGGACGACCCGACGGTGATGACGCCGTTTGGACCCGCATCTTCATCTTCGGTGTAAGTGTAGTTGGGGACCGCCATGAATTTGGCATAGCAGGATCGCCCAAGTATTGCGTGGTAGGCCCCCTTGAACCCCACCACCTCGAAGGTGAGGGTTTCCTTGCGGAAATTCTTCGGGGTGCCAAACCGCACCGGGCGGTGTCGATCCGCCCGAGGGGCTGAACCTGCTTGCCGGGCGCGATGCCGTGGAACGGCTTCGTGCTGGGCTGCAGCTGGTCCAACCCGATCCCCATCAGGCGCAATGTATGCGCGAAGAGGATGTTGAGGCTACTGCCTCCGTCCATAAGGACCTTTGAGAACCTGGTGTTCCCAATGATGGGATCGACCACCAGTGGGTACTGGCCCGGTTGGGGATGCGATTCGGGTGGTCTTCCCGCCAAAGGTGATGACGTCCTCCGACCAATTGAGAAAGGCCGGAGGCGCCCTCTCCGCGGCGAGGACTTCGTGTCGCTCCTTCTTGCGCCGGCCGGGTCGACATGTCGACGGTAGGTCCCCCAAAGATGAGGAACACATTCTCGACGGCGGGGAAGCCGCCGCGCCGCCCTCGCCCCCGTCTTTCTTGGCCTCCCCGCCTCCTTCGTGGCGGCGCGGCCATAGAACTTCTTGAGCATGTCGCATCGCTCAAGGGTGTGTTGCACCGGGGTCTTGTGGTAGGGACATGGCTTCTTCGAAGCATGTCGTCGAACACTCCCGGCCTCGAGGGGCCGGCCGAGGGCCCCGTCGAGCCGGGTCGACAGCCGAGGGCCTCGGCGTTACCGCCGTCGCGCCCTTGCTCGCGCGCCGCGCGCGCGGCTTCTTCCCCCTTCTTGGCCCGCTTGTCGTTGTGGTGCGGCTCCTTGGACTTGTCGTTCCCTCCGCGGCGCGCGTCCTCGGAACGCTTGCCCTTTTTGCCGTCGAAGATTGCTCCCACGGCCTCCTCCCCCGAGGCGAAGCCGGTGGCGATGTCGAACAGCTCATTGGAGTCCGCAGCGGGCTGCGTCCCGGCCTCCCATACGAGATCACAAGACATGGTGCCCTCGAGGAAGGCGTGCACGATTTCGGGACCGCGCCACACCGGGGAGCTCCGTGCGCCGCTTGGAGAAGCGCCGTATGAAGTCCCGCAGCCGACTCGCCGGCCGCGTGCGGAGCGCAGTCCCAAGAGTTCCCGTGGCGCACGTATGTGCCCCGGAAGTTGCCCACGAACGTGTGGACTAGGTCGTCCCGCCATGGATCCGGGCCGGCGGGCAAGTGCTCGAGCCATGTCCGGCCGCGTCGCCCGCATGCGGGGGCAAGTTGCGGATGATGACCTCGTCGTTAGTGGCCCCGCCCACCGGCAAGCCAAGCGGTAGTCGCTGATCCGGACACGGGGGTCCGTCTCCCCGTTGTACTTGACGATCGTCGAGGGTTGGCGGAAGCGTTGGGGGAACGCCGCCGCCGGATCTCCCGGCCGAACACGCGAGTGCCCGGGGGCTCCGGCGTCGGGGAGCGGTCCTCGCCGCCGTCGTAGCGCCCACCCCGTCGAGGGTGGTAGCCCCCTTGCCGCTCGTGCGTCCGCCCTTGCCGGTGCGCCGGCGTTGATGACGTTGCGAGCGTCGCCATCTAGTGCCCCGCGCGCGTCGAGGAGTCGCTCCTTGGCCGGCGTGCGCCCTTGCTCGCTGGGTTGCCCCCGCCGTCCCCCCCGCGTGCACCGAGGGTTCGCCTCCCGGCCGCGGCCTTCGTCGCCTCGAGCATCCCCCCCCCGCCGGCGGATGCGTGAGGCCGAGCTCTCGCCCGCCGGACGGCCGCTTGCTCGATGAGAGTTTGCACCTCGCGGTGCATGTCTCGAGCCTCGGGGGTCGAGGGTGCCGGCATAGCCCGCGCAGCGTCGCGGCGGCGCCGACGAGCTTCGTGCTCGCCCGCGGGGGCACGTCCGCGTTTTCGACGTTGGGGGACGGTGTTGATGCGGTCGCGGACCCGTCGGCCCGCTCCCCGCGCGCGCCGCCACGCGCGAGGCCTCCCCCCGCCATTGAGGCGCGGGAGCGCCCGCACCGTTCGGTACTCTTCCGCCGCCTTGGCCTCGAGCTCGCGGGCTTGGGCCGCCGTGCGTCGACGGCGGCACCAACAGAGCGCTTGGCCCCCGCGGCCGGGCGCGCGGCGATCCCCGGGGCCGGTGTGACCTCCCCGCGTCTCCGCGCGCCCACCGCGCCGGCGGCGTTGGCCGGGTCGTTGGTGATGACGGCGCAACACTCCCGCGTGGGGTCGTAACTCCCGTGCCGGAGTCGTCGGGAGCAGCCCGAACCGCAGGTCCGCGGCGTCGAGGAAACGCCGAACGCAACCGAGGTCGGGGTACGCCGGAGAAGTCCCACTCCGCGTAACCGTGGCGGTTGGCGGGTGGCATCGTGTCGACGGAGCCCGGGGATGACTCATCCGCCGCCGAGGCGCCGGGTCCCCGGCGACGAAGACGTGGCGGCCGGGCGGAACCCTCGCGCATCGTCGTGTTAACGTTGGCGTTGTAGGCCGTCGTGGCGCCACGCAACCCGATGGGGATGCGCGGTCCGGAGACCGCGCGCCGCCCCGCCGGGCGCGTGGCGGTCGTTGTGGTCGGCACACCGCGCCGGGCGGCGGCACGCCGCCCGCCGCCGCCGGATCGCGCCCGACGCGAGCGCCGCCCGCAGCAACGGTGGCGTCGCGGCGCCGACGGCCCGCGGCATCCGTGCCTCGCGGCGCCCTCGCGCCGTGGTGGTGCGCGCGGCGGGGGCCACGTCGACCTAGCCGACGCCGCACGCGGAGCTCCTCACGGTTCGTGAGGCGCATGAGATAGCCGTTCCCCGTGGCCTGAAAGTTCAGGTCCCCAAAACGGATTTCGAACCCGGCCGGGAGGGGGTCCGAGCTACCCATGCAGTAGCGTGTAGCACGATACTCGGTGCGAATCACCATGGAGGGAGTTGGTGGAATGACCTTAGGCGCTCGTTTGCCCCACGGTGGGCGCCAACTGTCGGTGCGGAATATGGTCCCGACACTAACCAGTAGATAGCGCCGTGGTCTATCCCTCGATGGTCGATGCTAAGTAACAAATGGCACAGAGGTTTTATCCCCGGTTCCCGCCGCGGGGCCATACGTCCAGCAGAGGCGTGCTCGGGGCACTATATTACTTAGCACCGGGGGTGCTTGTAGTGGGGCAAATACAAGCAAGGAGGGAGAGGAAGCGTGGCTTCCAAGTCCCCGGAAGGGTGGCCGAAGATGTTGTGGGAGAATGAGAAGTGAATGTGTGGTGTGTGAAGTGTTCCCCCCTCTTCCCCGCGGGCCGGGGGCTCGCCTCCCCCTTTTATAGGCCAAGGGGGCGGCGAGTTACATGCACGCCGCGCTATCCGGCTACGTGGGGGTGCACGTCGTGCTACGCCGTAGAGTGGGCGGCCGTCCGACGATCTTCGCAGCGATCCGGCCATGATGGCCTACTTCGTACTCGAACGCGGGCGGTTCGAGGGTAGGAAGGCGGCAGCTGATGGTGGCGTCCTCCGATAGGCTTCGAGGGAGGCGCTGATGATGGCTGGTACGGGGTACAGGAGCGGGCAGAACGGCGTTCCTTCCAAATGCGCTTTACGGTAGTGGAGTTGTTGCTACAGCGCCCGGCGTGCGCCTGCACGCGCGGGGTACGGCGGCCACGCCGCCACAAGGGTCGGGATGGCGGTCCACCGGCCTAGCGCCTCCACCCACCTAACCCCCGTAGGGTCACAAGAAAGTGAAATCGAGGGTGCGCCCGCCCCCCTTCGAGGGTCGGGCGCGTTAGCCGTACCGTAGTGGGCGCGCGGTGTCACGGACCGACACCGGCCGTACCGCACGGTCCCTTCCCACGCGGGTGGGGATGGGCGCCTCCCCCGGGGAGTTGGTGCGGCGGCACCGGGCGCGAGCCCCGGCGCATGATGGCGCCGTCCCGCCCGTGTCGTGGTGTTAAACGCCCGTGTGCGGGGCCGGCGCACGCGTGCGGGGCGCCCGTGAGTGTGGCGGGCCCCGCCCCGAGGGCGGGACGAACCCTCGAGCGAGACGCGACCCGCTCGAGGGGGAGTGAGCCCTCGAGCGGGGCGGGACCACTCGAGGGAGGATTTGCTCCTCGAACGGGGCGGAGCCCGCCCGAGGGGGAGTGCGCCCTCGAGCGGGCGGAGCCTCGCTCGAGGGGACTACTAAAGGGGCCGGTCTCGGTGGGCCGTCGGAGTCCCGCGGCGTGGGCCATGTCCTGCATGGTTAGTCACCTACATGGTTAGGCTTAACGTGTTTCGCATCGGGATTTAAGTGAAGGTTTCCCCGTTGTTTAAGGGGACCCCTAGGGCTGTCCCCGACAACCGGAGATACAACCCACGTAGGGGCATTTAGGTAATGTTTGTGGGTCTTGCCATCGGACGGCCACGCCTTTGCCGCACCCCGCGTCCTCCCGACGCAAGCCATGTGATCCCGCCGCGTGTCCTCCACCTCGAAGCTTCCCGACACGCCCCGGATCCCGTCTCCATCGTGTTGGGCCCTCGGACTTGGTTTTGAGGCCCAAACCAAGAAACCGTCCGTCGATGGTTTTGTGGGCAAACCACCAAACCCCGCGTGCCCGGTCCGGCCTCCCCGCCAAACCACTTGACTCGACCGCCACCGTGCACCGGCTCGCTTGTCCATGACTTCGTCTTGCTTGTGTCGCCACCATGTGGCCCGCACCCGGGCCCCGCCGTCCACCGGTCCCTCGAACCGAGCCTAGTTGTCTCTCCATCTCCCGAGGCCCCTCAAGGCCGAAGACCTTTCGCGCCCGTTCTTCACCCGCAACAACACGAACTAGGCCGCGTACTACACCCGCGCACTAAGCCAAGAGTCGGGTCCAACACCCGTTGTCAATCACTCATCACCGAGGAGCGGTCATCCATCGACCACCGGAACGCTCCCCGGTCCTCAATCTCCCCCTTGATGAGTGCATTGACAACACACAACATGAAATGAAATTCGCAGAAAGAAAGAAAGAGAAAGAAGAAAGAAAAACGAAGAAGCTCAACACATGACCAAAACCAAAGAAAGGCGAAGAAAGGTCACAAGCCAAGCAAAGCACAAACTCCACACCGAAAACAAGAAGAAAGCTCCCCCCGAACAAATGCGAGCTCCCCCCGAACATGTGGATGCAAATTCCCAAATTTCAGCTCACCTCTTCCGAATTTTCATTAAGCTCACCTCTTCTCCCCCTTGTTGACAATGTATGAATCAAGGTGAAAATGCAAAATGCAAAACAAAGCATATAAACATCTACATGAGCTTCTCAAATAGGCCAAATCTAGTGTCAAAGGCTAAAAATGAGACAAAGATCACACATATGAATCATAGCATAGTTAAAGCATTGCCACAAGTAATATATGAAAAATACAAGCATGTGACAAAGCGAAATTTTCAGATTTAAGCATTTTTACCAAAAGAAGGCTCGCTTCACATGTAAAAGCCTATCCATGTCACACTTGAGCCACAAACATGCATACCATTCAAAGATCATACAAGGATATCAAATTCTCAAAGAAAAAGATCATGGCAAACACCCATAAAGCAAAGCATGTCATGTCAAAGCTCATGAGCCATGTGTCCACTTCGGGAGACTTCTCCACTCGGTGAACATCATGCAACATGTTTTGCACCCATATGTGAAAGATAAGACATTTTAAGCACGTACATGATGGATGGAGCATTTTTCAAGCATTTTACACTTCTTTTCAAGATTAAATCATTTTATGGTACATGAAGTGCCTTTGCGGCAAAAAGAAGCTTATGCTCCCCCATGAATGCAACATAGGCTAAACATTCACAATGATATTCTGGTCTTTGGCCCAAATGCAAGAACAAGGCATCCAAGCACAATCTAAGCATGAAAAGCACATTTAGACCAAACTGTGACATGGATACACAACTACACACGAGTGGAGCATATTTCATCAAGATTTAGTCAAGTTTAGCCTTTATTTCAAAAAGGGCTATCTCACCACACATATATCTCAAATATTCCAAGAGCATAGCCTCACATCACCATTTCTCCACACATATGACCAATATCTCACAAATAGCCAAAGAGACTCAAATATGGCATATGAAAGAAGCTCATCATCCTAAAATGCAATATGATACGAATGCAACAGATATATGACAAGATGGCTATCCTACCATGGTTTGTACATCAAGCAAAAGCATGTATATACATCAAAGTAAAACATGGTATGATACATATGATACAAAAAGGAAATCCTTCAAGAGTCAACTAGAAAGGGCAACAAACCCCAAGTTCCCCCCGCAAGCGCGCAAATGTAGCTTGGTCGAGAGGCTTTGTGAAAATGTCCGCAAGCCGATCTTGGGTAGGGACATGGCTCAACACAATGGTTCCTTTCTCCACATTGTCCCTCAAGAAATGATACCTCACTTCTATATGTTTGGTTCGGGAGTGAAGCACTCGGGTTTTTGGCTACGCTTATGGCACCGGTGCTATCACAAAGAAGTGGGATCTCGGGTGCACTCCTCACCAAAGTCTCTCAAAGTGTATGAAATCCACAACAACCGGGAGCAACAACTCGCGGCAAGAACATACTCGCCTCCGTGGTAGACCGAGCTACAATAGACCGCTTGCGGGAAAACCATGAGACCAACGAAGACCCAAGAAACCGGCAAGTACCGTAAGTACTCTTCCTCTCGACTCGACAACCAAAAAATCCGCATCGAAAAACCATTAAGGGAAAGAGTCGAGGAGGAAGAATACCAAAGGCCAAGACCAGGGGTAGATCGTAGGTACCGAAAATCCTCTTGACGGCTCGTCGATGTGATGTCCTCGGCGAAGCCTCGAAAACGAGCGCACGGACAAACGTTGAACTATATGTCCGGCCTTGTCGCCGTCAAGTAGAGGAGGGAGCCGATCATGCTCTTGTACTCCCGCCGGTCCACCGGTTCTCCGTCCTCATCCGCATCCAAAGTGGTCGTACTCCCCATGGGAGTCGACATCGGCTTCACGTCTTGCATCCGGAACTTCTTCGCATGTCTTTTGTGTACTTGGTCCGGTGCACGAATGTACCGTGCTTCACTTGCTTGATCTCGCATCCGAGAAAATACCGCAACTCGCCCATCATGCTCATCTCGAACTCCCCGCTCATCTCATCCGCAAACTTGGCAACAAGGTTATGTGACGAGCCACCAAAGACAATATCATCCACGTATATCCGAACAATCAACAAGTCATTTCCATGCTTGAGGAGAAACAAGGTTCTATCCACGTACCCATCACAAACCCTCTCGCTCAACAAAAAACCTCTCAATCTCCCATACCAAGCCCGGGCGCCCGTTTCAAACCATACGCAGCCCTTTTCAACCCCGTATACCCCGTGTGGGTACAACTCGCTCTCAAACCCGTGTGGTCGCTTTACATACACCTCCTCCTCTATGACCCCATTCGAAAAGCACTCTTCACGTCCATCCGAAACAACTTGAACCCTTTAGCCACGGCAAAGGCTAGAAGGATCCGAATTGCCTCAAGACGGGCCACGGGAGCAAAGGTCTCCTCATAGTCGATCCCCTCCTTCCGACTAAACCCCCGAGCAACAAGTCCGGACTTGTTCCCCACAACCATCCCATTATCTCCCTCTTTGTTCTTCCAAACCCACTTGGTTCCTATGGGATGGCAATTTGGAGGTGGTTCAACTAACTCCCACACCCGGTTCCTCTCAAAGTTTTCCAACTCCTCGTGCATAGAATTTACCCAGCTTTGCATCGTATAAAGCATGTCCAATGTCCTTGGGCTCAAAAGTGGCAACAAAAGCAAGATGAGCAAAATGAGAGGAATTCCCGGACCTCGACCGTGTAGTGCGTTCGTTGATGTTCCCAATGATCTTCGACAGGGATGCACTTCTTGAATCCGCCGGGGAGCCTCACGCCTCGAGACTACCTCCCCCCTCAACTTCGGCCTTCTCTCGCCCGGTCCTCTTGTTGCACCGTCGTTGTCCATGAAGTAGACGGTCCATGCTCCAAAGTGGTCGTAGGTGAAGTAGTGGGTACATGCTCGCCTTCGGCGCATGGTTCTCCCCATCATCATCTCCCGCCTTCGTCCTTCTCCTCTTCAAAGAGGTCCTCGGCCATCTCTTCATCACCCGCACATTCAAAGCCAAGAGAGGTACATGGCATTGTCTCGTCGAAGGTCACCTCGCAAGTCTCCATGATTTTGTTAGTCTCAAGGTTAAGCACCCTATAGGCTCTAGAGTGGTTAGCATATCCAAAGAAAATACCATCACTAGACCTAGCCTCAAACTTGTCGAGTTTTCCCTTCTTCGAATAAAGCATTTGCGGACAAAGACTCGGAAATGACTCACCTTGGGTGCCCGACCATGCATAAGCTCATAACAGTCTTCTTCTTGAAAGCTCGCAATAAAATCCCGTTGGAAACATGACAAGCCGTATTGACCGCCTCACCCAATACCTCCTAGGAGTCCCGTGCTCATCGAGCATCGTCCTAGCCATCTCACAAAGAGTCCGATTTTTCCTTTCCACAACTCCATTTTGAGGGGGCACAAAAGGGGTCGAATACCGATGTTCAAGACCTAGATCACGACAAAAGGCATCAAAACGAGAGTTCTTGAACTCGCAGCCATTATCACCGCGGATAGCTCGAATAGCATTCCCATGCCTCTCGTTTCTCAACCTCACGATCGCATCTCGAACAAAACCAAATGTCTCACTCTTATCCTCCAAGAAGAACACCCGTGCATAGCGAGAGTAATCGTCCACCACAACAAGGACATACCACTTCCCACCCACCGAGCGAACTCGAGCTGGCCCAACAAGATCCATATGCAACAGCTCTCCGTTGGACGCCTCCGTCATGACATCGGCCGTGGGTGGATGGGGAGTGGCTACCATCTTGCCATGCCTACAAGGAGCACAAACCAAATCCTTCTCAAGCTTCAACCTCGGCAATCCTCGGACAAGGTCAAGACCACTCAAGCGGAAACCAAATCAAAGCTCAAGTGTCCCAACCGCCTATGCCATTTCCACAAATCAGAAGAAGGACCGGCCATCAAACAGCGAGCAGGACCCAAAGAACGAGAGAAATCAGCCCTGAAAATCTGACCCTCGGGATGATCATACGTACAAGGTCACCTCGAGAATGAAGCAAACGAGACTTGCCGTACTTGAAACGCACCTCAAAACCCTCATCAAGCAACTGAGAAACCGAAAGCAAATTGAAACCCAAAGACTTCACAAGAGCCACTCTCTTCAACGTTACCTTGTCACTCACATGCACAACACCCTCTCGAAAGCACCCTTCCTCGTCCATTGTCCCCAAATGTGATGTACATCTTTTCCTTCACCGGGGTGAGGCCGGAGAACCACTTCTTATCTTTGGTCATGTGTCGAGAACACCCGAGTCGATCAACCAAATGTTCTCCAAGCCTCCCCGCCCGTAGTCGAAACAAGAACGAGAGTGAGCTAGCGACTCGACACCGGGGTTAGCACAAAGAAAGTTAAACCGTTGTCGAGCCATCTCGCTCAAAAGAGGGGTTAGCAAACATCATTCCCTTGCCACCAAACTTCCCATGTCCCATGGGAGGAGTACGAGCACCACGAGGGGGAAAGTGTGGTCCGTAGTTCCTCCGGAACCCAAAGCCGCGATCATCTCCCCTAAACCCGTACTGAGGACGAGTAGGAGAACGTCCAGCAAAACCACCACGAGCCCGACCAAACCTCTCACCAAGACGCACACCATCATCTCTCCTCACAAACCTACCACTCTGAGCTCCAACTCTACCAACACTCTTCACACTTCCCACACCCCGTGGAAGTGGCACTCTAGGCTCAGGAATACCGCGAGACTGGCGATACCTGTCCTGGTTTGCTTGCTCCCTAGCAAGCCTCTCATCCCTCTTCCTCTTGTAGCAAAACTCGCAAGATGCCTCTCCTTGCCACAATACTCACACCCGAAGGGGATGGGTTTTGGTTTTGGCTCTCCGGCTTCTCTCTAGGCTTCTCACCCTTCTCACCCACAAACTTCACCGAGTTTCTCGGAAATCATTTGTCTTAGGTGGGAATTTGGGTGGATCTTGGGTTGTGTCAAGCTTGTTGCAAAGGTGGTTAGGCTTTGGTGTGAAAGAGGTCTTGGGTGCTTTTGGAAGTGGGACTTGGATCTCTCCGATCACCTCAAACTCGGGTTAGACTCAACACACTTCTCATACACACTCTCCCCACTGTTCTCTCCCACTTTCTCACCCAACTTCTCAAAACCCAAACCACGACCATCGCTCTCTTGAACTCCTCAATCATGATTTTCAATTGAGGTTCCCGCCCGTACAACCAACCCAACACCTTCCTCAAATAGTCATTCTCCTCATAGATGACATCCAAACGGGAAGTAAGTTCAAGATTGCGCAAAGTAACTTCATCACAACTAGAACATGCATTTGCAACAAGAGATTTCAAAGATGCTTCCAAAGAACTAATGGTAGAACGAGCATCGACAAGCTTAGCATGCATAGTAGGACATGATTTGCAAGCACCAAGCAAAGTGGGTCTAGCCTTAAGCTCATCATATTCAGTCCTAAGAGTATCTAGTTGAGCCAAAGTAGAAGCATTCTTCTCATTAAGCAGCTTTGATCTCATTCAACCAAGCATCACATTCAACACATTCAACATCATCGGGAGGAGTAGGAGCAAGTTTCCAAGAGTCATTCTCAAGTTTCAATTCAAGCAATTTTGACTCTAACTCTCCTACTTTCTCGCTAGCATTCTCAAGCTGAGCCCTAAGATCTTTCCTCATCTTTTTGGCATCTCTCAGCACACTATCACGGTTGTCAAGCAAGCCATTCAACCTAGCAATCTCAGCAAGCAAAGAGTCGGGGTCACGGTTTACCTCATCCTCCGAGTCGGAGTCGCTCGTCTTCCTTCTCACTCTTCTTGCCGGTTGAGCTATGGGCCATGCCACAAAAGCCCTCAAGCGCCATACACTCAACCCGCCGAGGTTCCGGCTTGCACTCTTCTTGCCATTGCACCTCCCGCGTCTTCATCTTCGCCGCTTGAGCTTGATCGCTCCTCGCTTGAGCTTGAGTCGACGTCGCTCGCACCGCCACCATCGCTCTTGCCTTGTTCTTCTTGTAGCCGCTCTTGCTCTGGCCGCCGCTTGTCCTTGTCCTTGCTCTTGGACTTGTTGAAGTGCTTGCCCTTGGAGGAGTACTTGTCTTCACGCCTCGGGTGCGCCTTGTACTCCTTCACCTTGTACTTGTTCTCCTCCGCTTCCGGCACTCGGCGATGAAGTGGCCACGCTTGCCACACTTGTAGCACGTCCCCGAGCTCCGCCTTGCATTCCTCCGACTCTCGTGTAGTCGTTCAAACCTTCTTGAGAGCAAGGCCGCCCTCCTCCTCGCCCAAAGACATCAAACTCCTCATCCGGAATGGACATAAGAGAAGACAAGGAAAACTCGTCGACAGGAAGGGTTAGATTTGCCCTTTGATCCGCCCAAGAGCAAGACTATGGTCGGGCCGAGCCCTCATGCTTGGATTGCAACTTCCCGTCAACCTCACCCCGACTTGAGCTTAGAAAAGAGGTCATCCAACTCAATAGTCAAATATTTCCCCGCATCGCTTGATGGCCTCAACCTTAGCACCCCAAACATTTGGGTCCAAGACATGCAAGAGCTTCAAAGCCTGATCATGCTCGGTGTACGGAAAATCCTCAACATTAGCCTTCATGTTGTTCACGATGGCGGTGAACCTCTGAAACATCGCATCAATGTCCTCACCGGGAAGTGGAGTGAAATTATCATATTGCATCCGGTAAGAGACAAAGAGGCGAGCCTTCACATGGTTATCACCACCGTGAGCAACCAACAACTTTTCCCAAATTTGCCAAGCAAGATTCAAATGGCGAACACGCTCAAACTCAGGATCACACAAGCTCCGGACCAAGTGATCAACGGCTTTTGCATTAGCCTCATACTTGGCCTTAGCACCGGCATCGGCCACCATAAGAGTATGGATGTTGACCGAATAGCATAGGTCTTGTCAAGCACAATGAAATCCAACACCTTCCCACGAAGAAAGATCATCATACGAGCCGCCCACTTGTGGTAACCCTTGCCATCGAAGTGCGGCGGACCGCCCCGCTCAACGTACGCCATCTTAGGATTCGAGACTTGTCAAAGTCGCAAAGAATCCGGCACCAAGCTCGATACCAATTGAAGGATCGAATGGCGACTAGAGAGGGGGGGGAGTGAATAAGAGCCGGTAAAAATTCTTCGAAAAGAATCCGGCCTATACCCTAGACAAACCCCGGACACACACAAGCGATGGATCGAATCACGCACCAATCGCCAAGACCACGAGGTTATGGATCAACCTCTAGCCTTAGGAACGATTCCTAGAAGCACACGCGGAAGCACTAGAAAGGGGAGGGAGGAGTCGAACCAAGAAGCAAAGCACACAAAGCTCGCGGACCGTCCGCGCAAGAGGGGCGGACCGTCCGCACAGCCTTGCGGACCGTCCGACTCCGAGGCCGCGGATCGTCCGCAACCGCACCGCGGACCGTCCGGCCCAACACCGCGACCGTCCGTTAAAGCACACAGAACACCGTAAGCGACCCGAGAAAAACGGACCGTCCGCCGAGGCCGGGCGGACCGTCCGCGCCCGACCGTCCGCTACTCAAGCCCGACCGTCCGCAACCGGCCGCAACAAAAACCAAAAACCAAACCGGATCGAAAACAAGGACGCGCAAGAACACGACGAACACGCGACGAACAGGCTCCTCGCGACCGTCCGCGACCCCCCCGCGGACCGTCCGCGCCGCGGCGCGGACGGAACGAAAACGCCCCGACCCCGAAAGTCAACTCTCCCAAATCATCATCGGATTTCCCAAACGGTTGAAGCTATGGAGACAAGGGTTTGGGGACTTGAAAAGCGTCACACGAAGATGCTATAGCCCAAAAATCTTGCCTCCTAACTTCCTAAATCACCGGAATCGCGAATCCTTTGAGCACCACCAAAAACAAGAGCACCGAACGAAAACTCACAAATCGAAGTGGTTTCCCGGTGTTTGAGGGCACAAGATCAAGCACAAAGATGCACAAGACATCTATCCATGTTTCCCTCAAAGAAATCCGGGAGAAACCCACTCAAATCCGCGGAATCGAACCGGGAACAAAGGCACGAAAACAAGCACAAAAAGGCCACAAAAACACAACCCCGAATCTTCTATACAAACCAGGAAAGATTCACAAGGTCTAGCATGCCGCCCTAGCATCCATCCCTCTCAACAAATCTCTCATGAAGCTTTCATGCTAGCCTAGAGAAAAATGGAAGAAAAATGGCTACGAAAATGAGAAAGAGGAGGGAGGAAATGAAACCCTAAGTCGCGAGAGAGAGAGCCATCCACACACACTCATGGCTTATATATCGTGTCCCGCCGGAGTGGTAAATGACTCGACTACCCCTAACTAAACTACCGGCGATACAACCCACGTAGGGGCATTTAGGTAATGTTTGTGGGTCTTGCCATCGGACGGCCACGCCTTTGCCGCACCCCCGCGTCCCTCCCGACGCAAGCCATGCGATCCCGCCGCGTGTCCTCCGCCTCGAAGCTTCCCGACACGCCCGGATCCCGTCTCCGTCGTGTTGGGCACTCGGACATGGTTTTGAGGCCCAAACCAAGAAACCGTCCGTCGATGGTTTTGTGGGCAAACCACCAAACCCCGCGTGCCCGGTCCGGCCTCCCGCCAAACCACTTGACTCGACCGCCACCGTGCACCGCTCGCTTGTCCATGACTTCGTCTTGCTTGTGTCGCCACCATGTGTCCCGCACCAAGTCCTCGCTCGTCCACCGGTCCCTCGAACCGAGCCTACTTGTCTCTCCATCTCCCGAGGCCCCTCAAGGCCGAAGACCTTTCGCGCCCGTTCTTCACCCTCGCAACAACACGAACTAGGCCGGCAGCCTCACACCTCGCGCACTAAGCCAAGAGTCGCTCCAACACCCGTTGTCAATCACTCATCACCGAGGAGCGGTCATCCATCGACCACCGGGAACGCTCCCGGTCCTCACACTAGCCGATTTGAAGGATCGGATGGCGACTAGAGAGGGGGGAGTGAATAGGAGCCGGTAAAAATTCTTCCCAAAGAACCCGCCTATGCCCTACTCAAATCCCTACGGTCCACACACAAGCGATGGATCGAATCACACACCAATCGCCAAGACCACGAGGTTATGGGTCAACCTCTAGCCTTAGGAACGATTCCTAGAAGCACACGCGGAAGCACTAGAAAGGGAAGAAAGGAATCGAAACAAACAAAGACAAAGACACGGCTCTGCGCGGACCGTCCGCCACGGTAGTGCGGACCGTCCGCGACGAACCGCGCGGATCGTCCGACCCGTCGCTCGCGGGACCGTCCGCGCCGACGTCGCGGACCGTCCGGCCCTTCTCGCGGACCGTCCGTTAAATCACACAGAACGAACCAAAGCCACCCACGAACCACGGACCGTCCGTCGGGAGCACGCGACCGTCCGCCTAGCACCCACGGACCGTCCGCCCAACACCGCGGACCGTCCGAAACTCCGTCCAACCAAAAACCAAAATCGCGACGGATCGAAACGAAAGACGAGCAAGAACACGAAGAACACGGGACGAACCCTAGCCGCGCGGACCGTCCGCCCGGTCCTCGCGCGACCGTCCGCCGTGTGCGGACGGAGCCGAAAACGCCCCGACCCCGAAAGTCAACTCCCCCCAAATCATCATCGGATTTCCCAAACGGTTGAAGCCGTAGAGACAAGGGTTTGGGTAATTGAAAAGCGTCACACAAGGATGCTATAGCCCAAAAATCTTGCCTCCTAACTCCCTAAATCACCGGGAATCGCGAATCCTTTGAGCACCACCAAAAGCTAGAGCACCGAACGAAAACTCACGAATCGAAGTGGTTTCCCGGCGTTTGAGGGCACAAGATCAAGCACAAAGATGCACAAGACATCTATCCATGTTTCCCTCAAAGAAATCCGGGGAGAAACCCACTCAAATCCGCGGAATCACACCGGGAACAAAGGCACGAAAACAAGCACAAAAAGCCACGAAAAACAACCCCGAATCTTCTATACAAACCAGGAAAGATTCACAAGGTCTAGCATGCCGCCCTAGCATCCATCCCTCTCAACAAATCTCTCATGAAGCTCTCATGCTAGCCTAGAGAAAAATGGAAGAAAAATAGCTACGAAAATGAGAAAGAGGAGGGAGCAAATGAAACCCTAAGTCGCGAGAGGGAGAGAGCCATCAACACACACTCATGGCTTATATATCGAGTCCCGCCGGAGTGGTAAATGACTCGACTACCCCTAACTACACTACCGGCGACACAACCCACGTAGGGGCATTTTGGTAATGTTTGTGGGTCTTGCCATCGGACGGCCACGCCTTTGCCGCACCCCCGCGTCCTCCCGACGCAAGCCATGCGATCCCGCCGCGTGTCCTCCGCCCTCGAAGCTTCCCGACACGCCCGGATCCCGTCTCCGTCGTGTTGGGCCCTCGGACTTGGTTTTGAGGCCCAAACCAAGAAACCGTCCGCCGATGGTTTCGTGGGCAAACCACCAAACCCCGCGTGCCCCGGTCCGGCCTCCCGCCAAACCACTTGACTTGACCGCCACCGTGCACCGGCTCACTTGTCCATGACTTCGTCTTGCTTGTGTCGCCACCATGTGGCCCGCACCCCGGCCCCGCCGTCCACCGGGTCCCTCGAACCGAGCCTACTTGTCTCTCCATCTCCCGGAGGCCCCTCAAGGCCGAAGACCTTTCGCGCCCATTCTTCACCCTCGCAACAACACGAACTAGGCCGCAGCCTACACCCGCGCACTAAGCCAAGAGTCGGTCCCAACACCCATTGTCAATCACTCATCACCGAGGAGCGGTCATCCATCGACCACCGGGACGCTCCCGGTCCTCAATCTCCCCCTTGATGAGTGCATTGACAACACACAACGCGAAATGAAATTCAGAGTAAAAGAGAAAAGAAAGAAGAAAGAAAACAAATAAGCTTAACTCATGACCAAAACCGAAGAAAGGCGAAGAAAGGTCACAAGCCAAGCAAAGCACAAAATCCACACCGAAAACAGCAAGAAAGCTCCCCCTGAACAAATGCAAGCTCCCCCTGAACATGTGGATGCAAACTCATGCAAACTCCCAAATTTCAGCTCACCTCTTCTGAATTTTCATTAAGCTCACCTCTTCTCCCCCTTGTTGGCAATGTATGAATCAAGGTGAAAATGCAGAAATGCAAAAGCAAAGCATATAAACAACTACATGAGCTTCTCAAATAGGCCAAATTTAGTGTCAAAGGCTAAAAATGAGACAAAGATCACACACATGAATCATAGCATAGTCAAAGCATTGCCACAAGTAATATATGAAAATACAAGCATGTGACAAAGCAAAATTTTCGGATTTAAGCAGCTTTACCAAAAGAAGGCTCGCTTCACATGTAAAAGCCTATCCATGTCACACTTGAGCCACAAACATGCATATTACTCAAAGATCATACAAGGATATCAAATTCTCAAAGAAAAGATCATGGCAAACACCCATAAAACAAAGCATGTCATGTCAAAGCTCATGAGCCATGTGTCCACTTCGGGAGACTTCTCCACCGGTGAACATCATGCAACATGTTTTGCACCCATATGTGAAAGATAAGACATTTTAAGCATAGACATGATGGATGGAGCATTTTTCAAGCATTATGCACATCTTTTCAAGATTAATTCATTTCATGGTACATGAATTGCCTTTGCGGCAAAAAGAAGCTTATGCTCCCCCATGAATGCAACATAGGCTAAACATTCACAATGATATCCGCCTTTGGCCCAAATGCAAG
Organism: Cenchrus americanus; assembly: GCA_947561735.1. Lineage (NCBI taxonomy): Eukaryota > Viridiplantae > Streptophyta > Magnoliopsida > Poales > Poaceae > Cenchrus > Cenchrus americanus. The sequence goes on along the minus strand of OX387239.1, from coordinate 81,213,287 downwards.
AACAAGGCATCCAAGCACAATCTAAGCATGAAAAGCACATTTAGACCAAACTCGTGACATGGATACACAACTACACACGAGTGGAGCATATTTCATCAAAAATTAGTCAAGTTAAGCATTTATTTCAAAAGGGGCTATCTCACCACACATATATCTCAAATATTCCAAGAGCATAGCCTTACATCACTATTTCTCCACACATATAACCAATATCTCACAAATAGCCAAAGATACTCAAATATGGCATATGAAAGAAGCTCATCATCCTAAAATGCAATATGACACAAATGCAACATGATATATGACAAGATGGCTATCCTACCATGGTTTGTACATCAAGCAAAGCATGTATATACATCAAAGTAAAACATGGCATGATACATATGGTACAAAAAGGAAATCCCCCAAGAATCAACTAGAAAGGGCAACAAACCCCAAGTTCCCCCGCAAGCGCACAAATGAAGCTTGGTCGAGAGGCTTTGTAAAGATGTCGGCTAGCCGATCTTGGGTAGGGACATGGCTCAAAACAATGGTTCCTTTCTCCACATTGTCCCTCGAGAAATGATACCTCACTTCTATATGTTTGGTTCTGGAGTGAAGCACCGGGTTTTTGGCTACGCTTATGGCACCGGTGCTATCACAAAGAAGTGGGATCTCGGGTGCACTCCTCACCAAAGTCTCTCAAAGTGTATGAAATCCACAACAACCGGGAGCAACAACTAGCGGCAAGCAACATACTCCGCCTCCGTGGTAGACCGAGCTACACTAGACTCGCTTGCGGGAAGACCATGAGACCAACGAAGAACCAAGAAACCGACAAGTACCGAACTAGATTTCCTCTCGACTCGACAACCAAAGAAATCCGCATCGGAAAAACCATGAAGAGACAGAGTCGAGGAGGAAGAATACCAAAGGCCAAGACCAAGGAGGGGACCGTAGGTACCCGAAAATCTTCTTGACGGCCCGTCGATGTGATGTCCCTCGGCGAAGCCTCGAAAACGAGCGCACGGACACACGCCGAACCGTATGTCCGGCCTCATCGCCGTCAAGTAGAGGAGGGAGCCGATCATGCTCCCCGTACTCCCGCCGGTCCACCGGTTCTCCGTCCTCATCCGCATCCAAAGTTGCCGTACTCCCCCATGGGAGTCGACATCGGCTTCACATCTTGCATCCGGAACTTCCTCGCATGTCTTTCGTGTACTTGGTTTGGTGCACAAATGTACCGTCCTTCACTTGCTTGATCTCGCAGCCCGAGAAAATACCGCAACTCGCCCATCATGCTCATCTCGAACTCCCCGCTCATCTCATCCGCAAACTTGACAACAAGGTTATGTGACGAGCCACCAAAGACAATATCATCCACGTAAATCCGAACAATCGGCAAGTCATTTCCATGCTTGAGGAGAAACAAGGTTCTATCCACGGTACCCATCACAAACCCTCTCGCTCAAAAGAAAACCTCTCAATCTCCCATACCAAGCACGGGCGCCCGTTTCAATCCATACGAGCCCTTTTCAACCCGTATACCCCGTGTGGGTACAACTCGCTCTCAAACCGAGGTGGTCGCTTCACATACACCTCCTCCTCTATGACCCCATTCGAAAAGCACTCTTCACGTCCATCTGAAACAACTTGAACCCTTTAGCCACGGCAAAGGCTAGAAGGATCCGAATTGCCTCAAGACAGGCCACAGGAGCAAAGGTCTCCTCATAGTCGATCCCCTCCTTCTGACTAAACCCCTGAGCAACAAGTCTGGACTTGTTCCTCACAACCATCCCATTCTCTCCCTCTTTGTTCTTCCAAACCCACTTGGTTCCTATGGGATGGCAATTTGGAGGTGGTTCAACTAACTCCCACACCTGGTTCCTCTCAAAATTTTCCAACTCCTCATGCATAGAATTGACCCGGCTTTGCATCGGATAAAGCATGTCCAATGTCCTTGGGCTCAAAAGTAGCAACAAAAGCAAGATGAGCAAAATGAGAGGAATTCCCGGACCTCGACCGTGTAGTGCGTTCATCAATGTTCCCAATGATCTTCGACAGGGGATGCACTTCTTGAATCCGCCGGGGAGCCTCACGCCTCGAGACTACCTCCCCCTCAACTTCAGCTTTCTCTCGCCTGGTCCTCTTGTTGCACCGTCGTTGTCCATGATGTAGACGGTCCATGCTCCAAAGTGGTTGTAGGGGAAGTAGTGGGTACATGCTCAGCTTCAGGCTCATGGTTCTCCCCATCATCATCTCCACCTTCATCTTTCTCCTCCTCAAAGAGGTCCTCGGCCATCTCTTCATCACCCGCACATTCAAAGCCAAGAGAGGTACATGGCATTGTCTCGTCGAAGGTCAACTCGCAAGTCTCCATGATTTTGTTAGTCTCAAGGTTAAGCACCTCGCAAGGCTCTAGAATGGTTAGCATATCCAAAGAAAATACCATCACTAGACCTAGCCTCAAACTTGTCGAGTTTTCCCTTCTTCAAAATAAAGCACTTGCGCCAAAAACTCGGAAGTGACTCACCTTGGGTGCCCGACCATGCATAAGCTCATAACGGTCTTCTTCTTGAAAGCTCTCAATAAAATCCGGTTGGAAACATGACAAGCTGTATTGACCGCCTCAGCCCAAAACCTCCTAGGAGTCTTGTGCTCATCGAGCATCGTCCTAGCCATCTCACAAAGAGTCCGATTTTTCCTTTCCACGACTCCATTTTGAGGGGGCACATAAGGGGTCGATTACCGATGTTCAAGACCTAGATCACGACAAAAGGCATCAAAACGAGAGTTCTTAAACTCGCAGCCATTATCATTGCGGATAGCTCGAATAGCATTCCCATGCCTCTCGTTTTTCAACCTCACGATCGCATCTCGAACAAAACCAAAAGTCTCACTCTTATCCTCCAAGAAGAACACCCGTGCATAGCCAGAGTAATCGTCCACCACAACAAGGACATACCACTTCCCACCCACCGAGCGAACTCGAGCTGGCCCAACAAGGTCCATATGCAACGGCTCTCCGTCGGACGCTCGGTCATGACATCGGTCAGGGGTGGATGGGGAGTGGCTACCATCTTACCATGCCTACAAGGAGCACAAACCAAATCCTTCTCAAGCTTCAACTTCGGCAATCCTCGAACAAGGTCAAGACCACTCAAGCGGGAAACCAAATCAAAGCTCAAGTGTCCCAACCGCCTATGCCATTTCCACAAATCAGAAGACGGACCAGCCATCAAACAACCGAGCAGGACCCAAAGAACGAGAGAAATCAGCCCCGAATATCCGACCCTCGGGGATGATCATACGTACAAGATCACCTCGAGAATCAAGCAAACGAGACTCGCCGGACTTGAAACGCACCTCAAAACCCTCATCAAGCAACCGAGAAACCGAAAGCAAATTAAAACCCAAAGACTTCACAAGAGCCACTCTCTTCAACGTTACCTTGTCACTCACATGCACAACACCCTCTCGAAAGCACCCTACCTCGTCCATTGTCCCCAAATGTAATGTACATCTTTTCCTTCACTGGGGTGAGGCTGGAGAACCACTTTTTATCTCCGGTCATGTGTCGAGAACACCCGGAGTCGATCAACCAAATGTTCTCCAAGCCTCCCCGCCCGCAGCTAGAGACAAGAACGAGAATGAGCTAGCGACTCGACACTGGGGTTAGCACAAAGAAAGTTAAACCAGTGTCGAGCCATCTGCTCAAAAGAGGGGTTAGCAAACATCACTCCCTTGCCACCAAACTTCCCATGTCCCATGAGAGGGGTACGAGCACCACGAGGGGGAAAACGTGGTCCGTAGTTCCTCTGGAACCCAAAGCTGCGATCATCTCCCCTAAACCCGTACTGAGGACGAGTAGGAGGACGTCCAAAGAAAACCACCACGAGCCCGACCAAACCTCTCACCAAAGACGCACACCATCATCTCTCCCCGACAAACCTCTCACCACCACCTCTCCGTGGGAACCCGCCAACACTCCTCACACTTCCCACACCCCGTGGAAGTGGCACTCTAGGCTCGGGAATACCGCGAGACCGGCGATACTGTCCCGGTTTGCTTGCTCCCTAGCAAGCCTCTCATCCCTCTTCCTCTTGTAGCAAAACTCGCAAGATGCCTCTCCTTGCCACAATACTCACACCTAAAGGGGATGGGTTTTGGTTTTGGCTCGGCTTCTCTCTAGGCTTCTCACCCTTCTCACCCACAAACTTCACCGGTTTCGGAAATCATTTGTTTTAGGTGGGAATTTGGGTGGATCTTGGGTTGTGTCAAGCTTGTTGCAAAGGTGGTTGGGCTTTGGTGTGAAAGAGTTCTTGGGTGCTTTTGGGAGTGGGACTTGGATCTCTCCGATCACCTCAAACTCGGGGTTAGACTCAACACACTTCTCATACACACTCTCCCCACTCGTTCTCTCCCACTTTCTCACCCAACTTCTCAAAACCCAAACCACGACCATCGCCTCTCTTGAACTCCTCAATCATGATTTTCAATTGAGGTTCCCGCCCGTACAACCAACCCAACACTTTCCTCAAATAGTCATTCTCCTCATAGATGACATCCAACCGGGAAGTAAGCTCAAGATTACGCAAAGTGACTTCATCACAGCTAGAACATGAATTTGCAACAGGAGATTTCAAAGATGCTTCCAAAGAACTAATGGTAGAACGAGCATCGACAAGCTTAGCATGCATAGTAGGACATGATTTGCAAGCACCAAGCAAAGTAGGTCTAGCCTTAAGCTCAACATGTTCGACCCTAAGAGCATCTAGTTGAGCCAAAATAGAAGCATTCTTCTCATTAAGCGAGCTTTGATCTCATTCAACCAAGCATCACATTCAACACATTCAACATCATCGGGAGGAGTAGGAGCAAGTTTCAAAGAGTCATTCTCAAGTTTCAATTCAAGCAATTTTGACTCTAACTCTCCTACTTTCTCACTAGCATTCTCAAGCCGAGCCCTAAGATCTTTCCTCATCTTTTTGGCATCTCTCAAAGACACTATCACGGTTATCAAGCAAACCATTCAACCTAGCAATCTCAGCAAGCAAAGAGTCGGGTCACGGTTTACCTCATCCTCCGAGTCGGAGTCGCCGTCTTCCTTCTCACTCTTCTTGTCTGCTTGAGCTATGGGCCATGCCACAAAAGCCCTTGAGTGCCACACGGCTCGGCCCGCCGAGGTTCCCGCTTGCACTCTTCTTGCCATTGCGCCTCCCGGTGTCTTCATCTTCGCCGCTTGAGCTTGATCGCTCCTCGCTTGAGCTTGAGTCGACGTCGCTCGCACCGGCCACCATCTCTCTCGCCTTGTTCTTCTTGTAGCCGCTCTTGCTCGGTCGCCGCTTGTCCTTGTCCTTGCTCTTGGACTTGTTGAAGTGCTTGCCCTTGGAGGAGTACTTGTCTTCACGCCTCGGGTGCGCCTTGTACTCGTTCACCTTGTACTTGTTCTCCTTCGCTTCCGGCACTCGGCGATGAAGTGGCCACGCTTGCCACACTTGTAGCATGTCCCTGAGCTCCGCCTTGCATTCCTCCGACTCTCGTGTAGTCGTTCAAACCTTCTTGAGAGCAAGGCCAGCTCCTCCTCGCCCAAAGACATCAAACTCCTCATCCGGAATGGACATAAGAGAGGACAAAGAAAACTCGTCGACAGGAAGGGTTAGATTTGCCCTTTGATCCTCCCACAAGAGCAAGACTATGGTCGGGCCGAGCCCTCATGCTTGGATAGCAACTTCCTGTCAACCTCAGCCGACTTGAGCTTAGAAAAGAGGTCATCCAACTCAATAGTCAAGTAATGCCCAGACTCCTTGATGGCCTCAACCTTAGCACCCCAAACGTTTGGGTCCAAGACATGCAAGAGCTTCAAAGCCTAATCATGCTCGGAGTACGGAAAATCCTCAACATTAGCCTTCATGTTGTTCACGATGGCGGTGAACCTCTGAAACATCGCATCAATGTCCTCACCAGGAAGTGGAGTGAAGTTCTCATATTGCATCCGGTAAGAGACAAAGAGGCGAGCCTTCACATGGTTATCACCACCGTGAGCAACCAACAACTTCTCCCAAATTTGCCAAGCAAGATTCAAATGGCGAACACGCTCAAACTCAGGATCACACAAGCTCCGGCACAAGTGATCAACGGCTTTTGCATTAGCCTCATACTTGGCCTTGGCATCGGCATCGGTCACCATAAGAGTATGGATGTTGACCCGAATAGCATATGTCTTGCCAAGCACAATAAAATCCAACAAACTTCCCTCGAAGAAAGATCATCATACGAGCCGCCCACTTGTGGTAACCCTTGCCATCGAAGTGCGGCGGACCGCCCCGCTCAACGTACGCCATCTTATGATTCGAGACTTGTCAAAGTCGCAAAGAATCCGGCACCAAGCTCTGATACCAATTGAAGGATCAGATGGCGACTAGAGAGGGGGGGAGTGAATAGGAGCCGGTAAAAATTCTTCCCAAAGAACCCGGCCTATGCCCTACTCAAATCCCGGTCACACACAAGCGATGGATCGAATCACACACCAATCGCCAAGACCACGAGGTTATGGGTCAACCTCTAGACTTAGGAACGATTCCTAGAAGCACACGCGGAAGCACTAGAAAGGGAAGAAAGGAATCGAAACAAACAAAGACAAAGACACCCGGCTCCCGGCGGACCGTCCGGCCCGGGCAAGGCGACCGTCCGCGACGAACCGCGCGGACCGTCCGACTCCGCTCTCGCGGACCGTCCGCGCCGACGTCGCGGGACCGTCCGGCCCTTCCCGCGGACCGTCCGTTAAATCACACGTAACGAACCAAAGCCACCCACGAACCACGGACCGTCCGCGGGGAGCACGCGGACCGTCCGCCCAAGACCCGCGGACCGTCCGCCCAACACCGCGGACCGTCCGAAACTCCGTCCAACCAAAAACCAAAATCGCGACGGATCGAAACGAAAGACGAGCAAGAACACGAGGAACACGGGACGAACCCTAGCCGCGCGGACCGTCCGCCCGGTCCTCGCGGACCGTCCGCCAGTGCGGACGTAGCCGAAAACGCCCGACCCCGAAAGTCAACTCCCCCAAATCATCATCGGATTTCCAAAACGGTTGAAGCCGTAGAGACAAGGGTTTGGGTACTTGAAAAGCGTCACACAAGGATGCTATAGCCCAAAAATCTTGCCTCCTAACTCCCTAAATCACCGGAATCGCGAATCCTTTGAGCACCACCAAAAGCTAGAGCACCGAACGAAAACTCACGAATCGAAGTGGTTTCCGGCCGTTTGAGGGCACAAGATCAAGCACAAAGATGCACAAGACATCTATCCATGTTTCCCTCAAAGAAATCCGGGGAGAAACCCACTCAAATCCGCGGAATCACACCGGGAACAAAGGCACGAAAACAAGCACAAAAAGCCACGAAAAACAACCCCGAATCTTCTATACAAACCAGGAAAGATTCACAAGGTCTAGCATGCCGCCCTAGCATCCATCCCTCTCAACAAATCTCTCATGAAGCTCTCATGCTAGCCTAGAGAAAAATGGAAGAAAAATAGCTACGAAAATGAGAAAGAGGAGGGAGCAAATGAAATCCTAAGTCGCGAGAGGGAGAGAGCCATCAACACACACTCATGGCTTATATATCGGGTCCCGCCGGAGTGGTAAATGACTCGACTACCCCTAACTACACTACGGCGATACAACCCACGTAGGGGCATTTTGGTAATGTTTGTGGGTCTTGCCATCGGACGGCCACGCCTTTGCCGCACCCCGCGTCCTCCCGACGCAAGCCATGCGATCCCGCCGCGTGTCCTCCGCCTCTCGAAGCTTCCCGACACGCCCGGATCCCGTCTCCGTCGTGTTGGGCCCTCGGACTTGGTTTTGAGGCCCAAACCAAGAAACCGTCCGTCGATGGTTTTGTGGGCAAACCACCAAACCCCGCGTGCCCGGTCCCGGCCTCCCGCCAAACCACTTGACTTGACCGCCACCGTGCACCGGCTCACTTGTCCATGACTTCGTCTTGCTTGTGTCGCCACCATGTGGCCCGCACCCGGGCCCCGCCGTCCACCGGGTCCCTCGAACCGAGCCTAGTTGTCTCTCCATCTCCCGAGGCCCCTCAAGGCCGAAGACCTTTTGCGCCCGTTCTTCACCCCGCAACAACATGAACTAGGCCGCGGCCTACACCCGCGCACTAAGCCAAGAGTCGGTCCAACACCCGTTGTCAATCACTCATCACTAAGGAGCGGTCATCCATCGACCACCGGGACGCTCCCGGTCCTCAAGATTATAAGTCCTAAAATTACCGTTGGTGCCAAAATTAAATTTAGAAATTGGGGAAAGAAACAAGAAGACACTCTTATTTGTTTTATGAGCACTCAATTTCAATTCGAGTTTTTGAAATTCCACAATTTGAATTCATACCAATTCTAAGGATGTTACGTAACTCCCCCCCTCACAAGAATCTCGTCCCCGAGATTAAGAAGTTACCTCCGTTTCGAAGAGATGAGGGTATTTCTCCCTCAGTGCGGACTCCTTCTCCCACGTGGCTTCGCGTTCGGAGTGATTACTCCATAGCACCTTGCAGAAGTGCGTGGTGGTGTTCCCCGGTCGACTTCTCCGCCCGCGCGCCCGGATCCGAACCGGTACTCCAAGTACTCCAGGGTTTCCTGGACGTCGAGTGCCTGAGCAGGCACTCTCTTCTCGATGACCACACACTTCCGAAGTTGGGATACATGGAACACCGGGTGCACTCCGGTAAGCTCCGGAGGTAGCTCGAGTCGGTAAGCTACCTTCCCGACCCTACTCACAATAGGGTAGGGACCAACGTACCTAGGGGACAGCTTCCCCCTGATGTGGAACCTTTTCGTGCCTCGGAGGGGTGACACCTTCAAGTAGACGTGATCCCCCACTTCAAACGAGACATCTCTTCGTTTCGGGTCGGCGTAGCTCTTCTGCCTGCTCTGAGCTATCTTCAGGTTTTCCCTGACCTTGGCGACATTCTCTTCGGCCTCAACGATGGTGGTGGGACCGAAAAAGGTTTGTTCCCCCACCTCGGACCACATCAACGGTGTCCGACACTTTCTCGCCGTACAGGGCTTCGAAAGGAGCCATCTTCAAGCTGGCCTGGTAGCCGTTGTTGTATGAGAACTCGGCATAGGACAGACTCTTTTCCCAATCGGACCCGTAGGTCAACACACATGCTCTCAGTAAATCCTCTAGGACTTGATTTACTCTCTTTGTCTGACCGTCAGTCTGGGGGTGGAAGGCTGTGCTGTAGTTTAGCTTGGTGCCCATAGAAGCGTGTAAACTCTTCCAGAACTGAGCATTGAACTGTGGCCCTCTGTCCGACACAATGCTCCTCGGAGCTCCATGGAGCTTTAAAATATTGTCCACATACAGCTCTGCAAGTCGGCTCATGCTGTAGTTCGTCTTCACGGGCAAGAAATGTGCTACCTTGGTTAATCGATCAACAACCACCCAAATAGAGTCATTTCCTTTCTGCGTGCGCGGAAAACCCACAATGAAGTCCATACTGATGTCGTCCCATTTCCACGTGGGTATCTCGAGTGGTTGTAGCAGTCCGGCAGGCCTCTGGTGTTCGGCCTTCACTCGCTGACACGTGTCACATCGAGCGACGTACTCTGCAATATCTTCCCTCATCTTTTCCCACCAGAACCGTACCTTCAAGTCTTTGTACATCTTGGTACAGCCGGATGGATCGAGTATCGAGAATCGTGGGCCTCTTTAAGGATCGAGTCCCGACTTTCCTTGTTCGAGGCACACGATGCGGTCCTTCGGCCCACGGTGTACCCCGTTCATCGAGGCGATAGTCAGCTGCTTTGCCACTCTCCATCAGGCGTTTTACCTCTTGAATCTCTGGGCACTCCTTCTGAGCTTGTCGGATTTGGTCTTCGAGTGTGTATTTCACCCGCAACTGGTTCAACTGCCCCTCTTCCACTATCTCCAAACTCAGCTTCTCCAGCTCTTCATGCAAGGCTGGTTGTTCCTCTCGCACCATCAGGTTGTTGCAGTAGTGCTTGCGGCTCACAGCGTCGATTACGACATTAGCCTTACCGGGGTGGTAGTGAATGTTCGAGTCGTAGTCCTTGATCGGCTCTAGCCATCTCCTTTGCCTCGGGTTCAACTCCGACCGTGTGAAGATATACTTCGGACTCTTGTGATCGGTATAGATATCGCACTTGTTCCCCATCGATAGTGCCTCCATATCTTCAAGGCGTGGATGACAGCGGCTAGCTCGAGTCGTGTGTAGGGCGAGTTCTCCTCGTGCTTCCTTAGGCCGTCGCGAGGCATAGGCTACCACCTTGCCTCCTTGCATCGGCACGCGGCCGAGTCCTTGCCTCGACGCATCACGGTACACCACGAAGTCCTTGCTCGCATCGGGTAGGGTCGGGACCGCGTAGTGGTGAGACGAGTCTTGAGCTCCCGGAAGCCGGCTTCACACTTGTCCGACCACACATATGGCGTGTTGCTCTTCAACAGTTCTGTCATGGGCTTGGCGATCTTCGAGAAGTTCTCGATGAACCGGCGGTAGTATCCTGCCAAACCAAGAAAACTGCGGATCTCTGTCATGGACTTCGGTGACTGCCACTTGGACACCGCCTCAATCTTGCTCGGATCTACGACAACTCCTTTAGCTGACAACACATGACCCAGAAACGCGACTTCCTCCATCCAGAACTCGCACTTGCTGAACTTGGCGTACAATTGATGTTGCCTGAGCTTCCCCAACACGATCCTCAGGTGCTCCTCGTGCTCTTCTCGTCGTCCGGGAGTAGACCAAGTATATGGTCGATGAAGACGACGACACACTTGTCCAACTCAGCCATGAAGACCTTGTTCATCATGTTCATGAAGTATGCCGGGGCATTGGTCAGGCCAAACGACACGACTGTGTACTCGTACTGCCCATACCGGGTTACGAATGCCGTCTTATGGATGTCCTCTGGGCGAATCTTCATCTGGTGATAACCTGACCGGAGGTCAATCTTGCTGAAGTACTTGGCTTGCCTTAGCTGATCCATCAGATCATCAATCCTGGGCAGTGGGTACTTGTTCTTGATGGTTACCGCGTTCAGGGCGCGGTAGTCGACGCACAGGCGTTGAGTTCCGTCCTTCTTCGGGACGAATAGTGCCGGTGAACCCCAGGGTGAAGCACTTGGTCGAATGAACCCTTTCTCGAGTAGTGAGTCTAGCTCTGCCTTCAACGGCTTTAGCTCAACCCCCGCCATACGGTACGGACTGCGGGCTATCGGCGCCGTTCCCGGCACCAAGTTAATCACAAACTCCACATCACGATCGGGGGCAACCCGGGCAGCCTCCTCCGGAACACATCCTCATACTCACAGACTATCGGTACGTCCGATATGGCCTTCGTGTGAAGACTGTACACTGCCGGTATGTCCCGAGACTTCATCGGCTCGAAGGTAACCCTCGTCCCGTCGGGGTGCACTAGAGTCGCCAGTCTCGGCGAAGTGGAGATGACACCTTTGTGGGCAGTGATCCAATCCATCCCCAGTATCACGTCGATACCATGGGAAGACAGCACGGTAAGATCCCCATAGAATGTGTGATCTTGGATGACCACTTCCACTCCTTTGCACAGCAGGGTGCATCGGATATCCCCGAGCGGAGAGCTCGTGATAAGGGGCATTGATCGGGTGGTTGTAGGGAGGGAGAGTTTACTCACGAACCGAGAGGTGATATACAACCCGGTGGCACCGGTGTCGAAGAGAACCAGAGCAGATGTACCACAAACCAAAAACTTACTGATCACGACGTCAGGGGCGTCGGCAGCCTCCTCCTCAGTGAGGTGGTTCAGCCTCCCACGGCCGGCAGCCGGGGCGGCGCGGCTCGAGGAGGTCGGCCTCTGGAGCAGGTGCCCTCGCGGGGGTGGCGGCGAGCCTTCTTGTCGGGGCACTCGAAGGACTTGTGGCACGGCTTGCCACACGCGAAGCGGTGACGGTGAAGCCTCTGCCCGGCGGGTCTCACGGTGCTCGGTGGAGCACGAGTGTAGCCTCCGGGTCCGGTGGGGGTAGCCGGGGTTCCTCCCTCCCGGGGAACGGGCTACGTCCACTTCCTCCGAAGCCACGCCCGGCCGGTTGTGCCCCCGGCGGTAGCTCCCCCCTCGGCATGTTGCTCGGTCCGCTCCTCGACTTCTGGAAGGATCGGTCAGGCTGGTCCCGATTCCCATCCTCTTCTTGCCCCTCATGCGTTCCTCGTGGCCCCTCCTCTCATCCTCGACCGCGATGGCGCGGTTGACGAGATGGCGAAGGGACTTGTGCTCACTTTCCTTCAGCGCCTGGCGAAGGCCGTGGTGGAGGCCTCGCAGGAACCATAACTGCTTCTTCTGGTCGGTGTTGGTGTCGTCGGGGGTGTACCGCATCATCTTCATGAAGTGACGCTCGTACTCCTCGACCCTCATCGCACCCTGAGTCATGGTGTGGAACTCCCCGTGCCTTCCGGACCAGCGCTCATCGGGGAGGTGCGCTCGCGGAACGCCTCGCGAAACTCCCGGCCCGGTGATGATAGGCGGGTTCGGGTGGGTGGCGGTGTAGTTGTCCCACCATGCCTTGGCGAGACCCTCCTGGCCGGGTGCGCGGCGATAGCGACGCACTCCTCATCGGAGCGAGACGGTGAGGTCGAGCTTGGTCTCGATCACCCTCGGCCCGCCGTCGTCGGCCTCGAGCGGGTCATCCGAGTAGGCGAAGGTGGGAGCCTTCGAGCGGATGAACCTCTCGATCTTCCTCGTGAGGTCCTCGTCCCGCGGAGCGACACGGTTCCCACCGTTGCCACGGTGCTCCATGGCTTCCGCCATCCTCTACATCGGCCCGAGTCCGGAGCGCCATCACTTCCACCAAGTTAGGTGGGGGCGGTGGTGGGCGATCCGGCTCGGGCGGCATTGCTCGGCCGCTCCTTGCTCAACCTCGGCCTCTGGGTTCTCGGGCGGTGGTGGCGGTGCTCCGCCACCTCGTGCCATAGCTCCCAAAGCTCCTCCACGCAGGGGTGGACGTCCACGGCCACGCCCGCGTCCACGCCCCTGCTGGGCTTCTTCCTCAGCAGCTGCCTCCTCGAGGCGGGCTATCAGCCGGTTGGAGCGGCGGATCGACATCTTTCTGTAAACATAAGGAAAAAGGGAGAAGTTTACACACGTCACTCACCAACTCACACGTGAGTCTTTAGCAATCAAGAAAATAGTTCTAATTATAACCTACACTCAGGTGGAAGAAGCATTAAGACACAAATAACACCATTAAGATCCAAGCACACATCAAACATGAATAATACACTTGCTCCCCTGAGGCTGACTCAGACCTTGGGGTAGCAGCAACAAGTCAACGGTCTAATACATCGATACAAACTCAAAAGGGGTAGTGTCTACATGGTGTGGCATGACTCTCTTCATGCACCAGAACATGCTCGCGGCTGCATGGAACAACTCATGGAAACTACTAGCATAAAACACTACTCTAGGTCATGCCTCTCCGCTCGGCCTCACTACTCGGCGCGTGCCCTCTGATACGTGACGGGGTAGCGGTCCCCGGTGGGGTAGTCCGGCGGAAAGATCCGGGACACCAAGGCGTGAGCCTCTCGAACCTCCTCGGTCTCGACGGGGGTCGGCAGATGGGCCATCGGGCACAGGTGGAGCTTAAGGCGTGACTGGTGTAGCTCGAAGGTCTCGGTGCGGATCTCACGCTGAGACTCGGGGGGTAGCTCTCCGTTGAGCTCGAAGAGCTCGTCCACGCGAAGCGAGTCGGCCTCCTCCCAAGTCCTCCTCAGTCTCTCGGCCTTGTCTCTCAGGTAGACGGCCGTGCGTGTGAGCCACGCGATGTTGGCGACGTTGTCTGCTCGGCTCCTCTCCAGCTTCTCCACCTTGAGCCGCTCACACCCGAGCAGGTGAGCGCGTACCGTGAGCAGGTCGTCCTTGCGCTCGAGCTTGTCCTTCAGTCTGTTCGACTCGGCGTCCCCGCGCGAGTCCTCCTTGGCGTGCGGCATCTCCTTCCCGGTGTCCACCCTCTCCCTCTCGGACCGCAAGCAGGACGGTGGTCGCGCGGTCGAGGCTCGGCTAGAGCCGGCGAACACGGTGGCGTAGAGCGGTGTTCTCTCTCTCCGGCTCGGTACAGCGGGGCTGGTACTGGAGGGCGTCAATGGTGGCGTCCCTGACCTGGCCGTAAAGGGTATGTGACTCGTCCTCCAGTCGGCGTGCGTACTTGTCGAGGTCGACCAAGTAGCTGGCGGTCTCCACCAGGGTCTCGTCGGACTCGCGGAAGGGAGCGAGCGTCGACGTCGTCCCCGGATCCCCTCGTACGAAGGAACTCCGTCCACGAGCGGTGCGAGGCGCCAGTAGTCCCGGGCGGCGGTCGAAGAGTCCCGGTCTCGAAGGAGGCGTGGTACCGCGAGAGAAGGCAGCCCGGTGCTCGGCGGCGGGGGCGACGTCCGGCGCGGTCGCGACGGTGAGTGCGGCGGCGCAGCGCACCTCTCCCTTGAACCCGGGGAGACTCGGGTGAGGCAGCACAGCGACCGTGCAGAGCACCATCCGCCCAGTCACGGCGGGTACGTACTCGGCGCGGTACGTGACGTAGGTCGGAGGGACTCCAAGCCTGAGAAGGGCCCTCCCCATCCAGTGGCAGATAGCCCCGCACGTCTCAGGGGTGATCTCCGCGACCTGGTGCTCCATCTCCTGTGAAACACAAGAAATTTTTTCAGCGCAGGTGAGTAAGAAGTTTTCAAAGAGGGAACGAGTTTTATAACATAGCTCAAGGGTATAACTATAAAGGTAGAGCGTATAGAGTCCTATCTCTATCGACCTTTCCTAGGGATACGTGCTACGGTCAAGCATGGCTCTGGTACCACCTGTAAAACCCTGGACTTTCATGGAAAACCCGAATCCCTGTACCATCGCGACAGTCCCTGGATCAGTGGCTATCGCGTACGTAACGTCTCACGGATAGATACACAAAGTCATACATCGCATCACAGAAGTTAATAGTACATGAATTTATTACAAGTCCATTATGGAGTACATCAATACAAGCCTCTTGGCTGAATCGGAGTGAAAATTCTACGCAAAGGTAGCTATCTTCTCGAAGGGTCTCCATCTTTATTCTTCCCGCCACGGCAAACTTGAGCGAAGCGGCGTATCCCTCGCTCGTACCATCCATCGGCGTTGCGGTCGAACTCGGACTCGTAACCCGCACACCCAAAGTCTATCCCCAAGGAGTGGGATAGGTTCACGTCACCAACCGTATGCGGCTTTAAGTGGCCTAACAACTAAAGGGAAGAGAGAGTAGACAAGGAAGCGGATGTAGTTTCCTAAGCAGACAACGACAGAGTATAAACAAGGTATCTCCATCAATATCCCGAAACCCAAGTCTCTCAACACAGCTCGGATCCACCCGGTCACCCCGGAAGACCCGTCTCCACCTCCTACTCTCGTCTAGGGTCGATGCGAGAACTTCCTCTCCTCGCACCTCAATGATTACAATCGAATCGACGAGGTAGATGGAGCCTCTCTCCTCTAGCCGGCCGCAACCACGGCTCACCACACTATCACCTATAGGGGGAAGGTAGAAATCCCAAAACATGAGGAACGAACATGTCTTCTAGGCGGTGTCCATAACCGAGGACGCGGCTATAGCTATAGATCGAACAACTGCGCAGCGTGTACACCCGTACCCATCCCGAATGGTACCCGTACGGTGTACGGCCGACCGAGCCCATCCTACCGGCGAACTCTCGGTAGTTACGAACCCACCCTGCATCCGGCCCTCAAAGCGGTCCTCTCCGCAGTGAAGACAGCACCGGAACTGTGAAATGCTCCCGTGTGGCCACACGGAAGACGCTCTGAGAGGGTGGTCTCACCTCCACCGCTCCCCCACAGATACCCTCTATCCTTCCTAGGCAGGTATGGTTCCGCACTTGCCGAGCTCAACTCGGCCCTATCCCCACTCTCGGCGGGGGTGGTGTGTACGATGTCCTATAAACAAGCATGTCCTCCAAGCGCATGTAAAACCCCAACACCTAGGCTCCGAAAACCGTAACGGAGGGATGCACTAAGGAGTGCACCCCTATCGCCGATCCCGGATCGGTTGTTTCGAGCTCACCCCCGCCAAAGTACCCAAAACGCCTTCTCCTGCCGGTTTTTACCCCACACACGCCAAGAACCACTATTCCCATCCCAACACATGCATCGCGAAGCTCGGCGTATATACACGCTCACATAAACATATATAGTAGTGGTAGGACAATCAAGGACAGGGTAAACAAAGAGGCAGTGCAAGGTTCATCAACATGCATATATAAAGTAAAGCACTAGCAATACTACTCAGCAATGCCTAATGGGTATTTCAGAATCAGTCGGGCGTGAACCTGGGGTCGGGTAGTCCTCCGCGGCGAAGTCGTCGGCGTAGTCGTACTCCTGGCTCAGCTCTCCCTCCTCCCCGCTCGCTCCTAATAGCGCGATAGGAAAAATAAATAGCAGTCCTAATGCAATTTAAATCCAGATAAGAGCATTTAAGAACCAAAAGAGAGCAAACACCATCCCAACCCGGAGTTTAAGATTTTAGAAATTTTCTGGAAAAGATTTTACAATTTTTGGAGTTAAAATGGATTTACTAGGGTTTTTCGAAGAGAAAATAGGTTTTCTGGAATTAAAAAATATGTTAAAAACCCTTAAACCCTCCCCAGCCACACCGGATCCCCGACTTCCGATCGGGTGCGGCCCGGCGCTCCGCGGCCCGCGTGCGGCCGGGCCGCTATTGGTCGCCGCACGCGATCCCGTGAGGGGACCGGTGCGGCTCGACGCGGTGAGGGCCGGCGTGTGGCCGCGATGGGACCGGTCCGGCCACGGCGGATCCCGCCGGATGGGGCCGTGGCCCCGCCGGCATGTGGTCTCGGTGCACCACACGGTCCGTGAATCCAACCGTGCCCTTAGGTGCTCGATGAAATGCCCAAGAGAGGGATGTGGCGGCGCGGGAGGACCTCGCCGGCGGCGAGTCCCACGGCGCCTGGGCGACTGGCCAACACGGGGGACCACAAGGGACTCCACGAGCCGCTCGGCTCGAAAGGGGCGCAAGACCGGGGTGGTGACCGTCGCGCGAGGCCATCGCCGGCGTCGGCGCGGCGGCGGCGGTGCCGGTGACCCAACCCGCGCGGGGGCGCGGGAGCGCGAGAGTGACGGCGTGAGCGGGGGTGTGCGCGTGCGCCGGTTACTACCGCGGGGAGTAGGGTTTGGTCGTGACGGGGGCGTCGCGGCGGGGTTCACGGCGAGCCCACGAGCACGGCGCCCGCGGTCGGGCCGGCGCAAACACGACGGGGGTTACGGCGGTGTGCTCGGGGTGACCAAGGACGTGGCGCCCCCTTTTCTTGGCGACCGCGCGCGTGCCCTACATGGCCACGGCGAGGCCATGGCGGCGCGGCCATCCTAGACGCGGCGGTGTGGAACGGCGCGGGCGCAAAAAGGACGAAAGACCCGCCTTGTCCCCCGGTCCTAGCGTGCGCGCGCGCGGGGTGCACACTAGCGCGAGGGGGTTTGGACCCGTGCGGCCTCGCGCGCGAACGCGAATGCGATCGCGAACGCGAACACAATCACGGCGCGGCGGCTCCGGGCTTCACGGCGGACGGCTCCTCCCACCGGCGGCTCCTTCTCCGGCGGGTCGGCGCACGTGGCGGGGGAGCAACTCCCCGAGGCGGCTAGGGTTGGGATCCTCCCGGGGGCTCGGCGGCGTCTCTTATATAGGGCGGCGCGTCCCGGGACACGCGGACGGCCCGGATGCGCCGGGGGGCTCGCGGCACGCCGCGACGGCGAGGCCCGCGGCCGGCGTGCTCCGCCTTTGGCTTTGGTCGTCGCCCAAAGCTCAAAGGTAGGGGATGATGCGGCGACGTCATCGCGGGGCCGGGTGACGCGGTGAGCGGGGCCCGCTTGCCGGGCCGGCCGGGCGCGCGCGCGCGTACGTGGAGGCTGCGGCGGGGTTAGCCGGGCCGCGGGCCGGGCTCAAAGCGACCTTGGGTAGATTGGTTGGTTGGCGACCCATTTAGCATAGTGATGCTTCCCTATTTCCTTTATGTTATTTACTTGATTCAAATTTGAATTCAAAATCAAATTCAAATTTGAATCCACTCAAACAAAACCCAAATAAAATCCAAAGGAAGATCCAACTTCTCACACTAGCAGATTATAAGTCCTAAAATTACTGTTGGTGCCAAAATTAAATCTAGGAATTGGGGAAAGAAACAAGAAGACACTCTTATTTGTTTTTTGAGCACTCAATTTCAATTCGAGTTTTTGAAATTCCACAATTTGAATTCATACCAATTCTAAGGATGTTACATCAAGTACTATTGCGGACTTCACCAAGCAATACTCGAGGGCGATCAATAACTACTCGAAGAGGCTTCAAGACTACTCGAACTACTACTCTCAACTCCAACGTGCTCGGGGGCTTGTCGGGCATACACCCCGGTACTCATGCAAGGAAGGATGAAGACGAACTCCTACTAGAATTCCCCTCTAATCCTATTAGGACTCGTTCCATGTAATCCTACTAGGACTCTGCCTTGTAACCGACTAAGAACCCGCCCTCGGACTATATAAAAAAGGGTCGGGTACCTAGGCCGCATCTCACCCAACACCCAAGCGCGGGCGCGTTACTTGATCCCCCAAACAGGACGTAGGGTTCGTCACCTTGGTGCCCTTGCGCATACCTTCGAGTTCTCGGTCTCCCGATCATGATCCTCCACCGCACAATCTACTACCTCGGGGTACCCCTTGGGTAGGTTCGCCGGGTTAAAACACCGATACCGGCGCGCCGGTAGGGGTGATCATCACCGCCGGCGAATTCGAAGGACTTTTTCATCATCATAATAAATCTACTCGACCACAAGCAAGTCAAGTCGCAATGCAATGCAAGTCACCGAGTTTCGTCGAAAAAAAATCTATTTCCGTACTCGCTTGCGTGTCGGCGAAACACGCTCAACTACGCCACGCGTCCGGGTGCCTCGGCACATCGCGCGGCTCGTCGCCGACTACTTTGCCTTTGTTGTGCGTCCGGCCGCCTCGGCATGACGCGTGGTTCGTCGCGTGGCTCATCGACGACTACTTCGCATCACGCAGCTCGGCGTCGACAACTTCGCCACACGCATGCTCGCCGTCGACTACTTCGCCTACGTCGCGCGTCCGGTGCCTCGGCACATCGCGCGGCTCATCGTCGACTACTTCGCCTTGCGCGAGCTCGTCATCGACTACTTCTCCTATGCCACACGTTCGGGTGCGTCGGCAAGTCGCGTGGCTCGTTGCTCGGCTCCTCGTCAACAACTTCGCCTCGCGCGGGATCGTTGCCGACTACTTCGCCAACGTCGTGTGTCCGGCTACCTCGTCACGACACGCGACTCGTCGCGCGGGCTCGTCGTCGACTACTTCACCTACGTCGCGCGTCCGGCTACCCCGGCACGATGCGCGGCTCGTCGTGTGGCTAGTCGTCGACTACTTCGCATCGCGCGGCTCGTCATCGACTACTTCGCCTCGCACATGCTTGTCGTCGACTAATTCTCCTACGCCGCGCATTCACGTGCCTCGGCACGTCGCGGCGCTCAACGTCGACTACTTCGCCACGCGCGGGCTCGTTGTCAACTACTTTGCCATGCGCATGCTCATTGTCGACTATTTCGCCTAGGTCACGCGTCTAGATGCCTTGGCACGTCGCGTGGCTCGTCACACGGCTCGTCGTCAACTACTTCGCCCCGCGCGGCTCGTCGCCGACTACTTCGCATACGTCGTGTGTCCGTCTACCTCGGCATGATGCGCGGCTCGTCGCGCGAGCTCGTATTCGACTACTTAGCCTCGCGTAGGCTCGTCGTCGATTACTTCACCTACACCGCGCGTCCAGGTGCCTCGGCATGTCTTGTAGCTCGTCGCGTGGCTCGTCATCGACTACTTAGCATTGCGCATCCTCGTCATCCAATACTTCGCCTTGCGCATGCTCGTCCTCGACTACTTAGCCTACGGCCGCGCGTCCGCGTGCCTCGGCACTTCCACGTGGCTCATCGTCGACTACATCGCCGCGCGGAGGCTCGTCATCGACTACTTCACCTACGTCGCGTGTGCGGGTGCCTCTGGCGCGTCGCGTGGCTCGTCGCGCGACTCGTCGTCAACTACTTCGCCTCGCGCGGGCTTGTCGCCGACTACTTCGCCTACGCCGTGTGTCCGGCCTGCTCGGCATGACGCGCGGCTCGTCGCACGGCTCATCGTCAACTACTTCGCCTCGTGCGGGCTCGTCGTTGACTACTTTGCCTCGTGTAGGCTCGTCGCCGACTACTCGCCCTCGTCGCACGTCCGGGTGCCTTGGCACGTAGCGCGGCTCGTCGTCGACTACTTCGCCTGGCGCGAGGCTCATCGCCGACTACTTCACCTACGCCATGCGTCCGGGGCCGCCTCGGCGCGACGTGCGACTCCTCATGCGGGCTCATCGTCGACTACTTCACCTCGCGCGGCCTCATCATCGATTACTTCGCCTACACCCGGCGTGCGGGTGCCTCGGCTCGTCGCGTGGCTCGTCGTTGACAACTTCGCATCACGCGGGCTCGTCATCGACTATTTCTCCTACGTCGCGCGTCCGAGTGTCTCGGCACGTCGCGCGACTCATCGTCAACTACTTCGCCTCGCGCGAGCTCGTCATCGACTACTTCTCCTATGCCACATGTCCGGGTGCCTCGGCACGTCGCGTGGCTCCTCCTCAACTACTTTGCCTCGCGCAAGCTCGGCGCCGACTACTTCGCCTACACGTGCGTCCGGCGCCCCCGGCACGACGCGCGGCTCGTCACGTAGGCTTGTTGTCGATTACTTCGCCTACGCCGCGCGTCGGGTGCCTCGGCACGTCGCGCGGCTCGTCGTCGACTACTTCGCATCGCGCAGGCTCGTCGTTGACTACTTCACCTACGCCGCGCGTCCGGCGCTACCTCGGCACGACGCGCGGCTCATCGCATAGCTCGTCATCGACTACTTCGCATCACGCGAGATTGTCACCGACTACTTCACCTACGTCGTGCATCCCAGGGTGCCTTGGCACGTCGCGCAACTCGTCGTTGACTACTTCACCTCACGCGAGCTCGTCGCCGACTACTTCGCCTACGCCATGCGTCCGGTCCGCCTCGGCACGATGCGAGGCTCGTCGCGCGAGCTCATCGTTGACTACTTCGCCTCGCGCGAGCTCGTCGTCGATTCTTCGCCTACACGGCCGTCCGATCGCCTCGGCACGATGCGCGGCTCGTCCACGCAGCTCGTCGTCGATTACTTCGCCTACACCGCGCGTCCGGGGTGCCTCGACATGTCACGCGGCTCGTCGTCGACTACTTCACCTATGCCGCGCGCGTCCCGGCCCCGCCGCCGGCACGATGCGCGGCTCGCCGCATGGCTCGTTGTCGACTACTTCGCCTCGCACATGCTTGTCGTCGACTACTTCGCCTACGCGGGTGCGTCCGCGTGCCTCGGTATGTCGCGGCGCTTATCGTCGAATACTTCGCCACACATAGGGATCGTCATCGACTACTTCGCCTACGTCGCGCGTGCGGGTGCCTCGGCATGTCGCGTGGCTCATCGTCAACTACTTCGCCTCACGCGGCTCATCACGACTACTTCGCCTACGCGGTGTGTCCCGGGCTGCCTCGACATGACGCGCGCGGATTGTCACGCGGGCTTGTCGTCGACTGCTTAGCCTCGCACGGAGCTCGTCGTCGATTACTTCGCCTCACGTACGCTCGTCGTCGACTACTTCGCCTATGCCATACATACGGTGCTTGACAACGCACGACTCGTCGCGCGGGCTCATCGTCGACTACTTCGCCTCGCGTAGGCTCTTCATCGATTACTTCGCCTACACGGGCGTCCGGGTGCTTCGGCACATCACGCGGCTCGTGGCGTGGCTCGTCATTGACTACTTCGCATCGCGTAGGCTCGTCGTCGACTACTTCACCTACATCGCGCATCCGGATGCCTCGGCACGTCGCGCGGCTCATCGTCAACTACTTCGCCTCACGCAGGCACGTCATCGACTACTTCGCCTATGCCGCACATCCCGGTGCCTCGGCACATCCGGGTGCCTCATCGCGCGGCTCCTCGTTAATTACGTCACCTCACGCAGGCTCGTCGGCGACTCGCTTCGCCTACGTCGTGCGTCCGCGCCTCGGCACGACGCGTGGCTCGTCGCGCGAGCTCGTCGTCGATTACTTCGTGTTGACGGTTAATAGTTGTATCAAAGTTCGTTTAGACTTGAAAGCGGACAAGTCTCCCGTCGTAGCCAAGGGACTCTTCTTCCCTCGATTGGTGAACCCAAGGTATCGAATCTGTGGAACAAATGTGTGACGCAAGAGATGATCTAGTAATGTCGGTGCGGAATATGGTCCCGACACTAACCGATAGATAGCACCGAGGTCTATCCCTCAATGGTCGATGCTAAGCAACAAGTGACACGGGGTTTTTATCCTGGTTCGGCCGAGGGGGTCGTACGTCCAGCGGGGGTGTTCTCACGGCACTATATTGCTCGGCCGGGGGTGCTGTAGTGGGGTTGCTACAAGCAAGGCGGGAGAGGAAGCGTGGCTTCCAAGTCCCACGGTGGAGTGGTGAAGATGTTGTGGGAGAATTAGAGAGTGAGTGCACGGCGTATGTCAAGGGCTCTTGGTCCGTGGCCTTGAGTGTGTCGCCTGTTCCGTGTCTCCCGTCCCCCGCGGGCCGGGGGGTTCGTCCCCCTTTTATAGATCAAGGGGGGAGGCGAACTACATGCACGCCGCGCTATCTAGCTACGTGGAGAAGCACGACGTGCTACACCTGTAGAGTGGGCGGCCGTCCGGCGATCCTCGCGGCCGATACGGTCATCATGGCCTTGACTTGTGCCCGAACCGGTGGCGGTTCGAGGGTAGGAGAGCGGCGGATGGTGGTGATGTCCTCGATAGGCTCGAGGGAGGTGCGACGCGGGCCCGTACGGCGTACGGAGTGGGCGAACGGCGTTCCTTCCCGACGCGCTTCACGGGGCCTGGAGTCGTTGCTACGGGGCACGGCGTGCGCACCGCACGCGTGGGTACGGCGGCCACGGCTTACGATGGCGGGGATGGCGGTCCGCCGGCCTAGCGCCTCCACCCTAACCCCCTAGGGTCACAAGAAAGTGAATCGAGGGGTGCGCCGGCCCCTTTCGAGGGCTCGGCGCGTTAGCCGTACTAGGGGCGCGCGCACGGTGTCACGGGGCCGACACCGGCCGCGGCTACACGGTCCCCTCCCACGGTGGCGGGGATGGGCTCCTCCCCGGGGAGTTGGTGCGGCGGCACCGGGGTGCGAGCCCGGGCGCATGATGGCGCCGTCCCGCGGCGTCGGGGCGTTAAATGCCCGTGTACGGGGGCCGGCGCACGCGTGAGGGGCACCCTCGAGCGTGGCGGACCCCGGCCGGCGGCGGGCGTGCCCTCGAGCGGGCGGAGCTCGCTCGAGGGCGGCGCCCCTCGAGCGGGGCGAAACCCGCCCGAAGGGAGCGCGCATCCTCGAACGAGGCGGAGCACCGTTCGAGGGGATCCTTACGTGGGCCGCCTCGATGGGCCGTTGGGGTCCCTGTGGGGTGTGTCATGCATGGTTAGGCACCCCATGGTTAAGCTTAACGTATTTTGGTTTCGTTGCGGGTTAGTGAGGTTTTCCCCATTGTTTAAGGGGACCCCTAGGGGCTGTCCCCGACAGTGCCCCCGAGCATCCGTGGGTTTGCCATTGAGGCTCCCGCGGATGCTTTGAAACTGGCGATAGGACGTTCTTCCCTCCTTGTTCTGCGAACGCTTTCGGTGGGGCCGCGTTAGCGGCCCGCGGGTCTAGCCCCGAAGCCTGCGGGGGTGTGGGTACTCTGCCGGGGGTTAACCGCGAGAATTTTGGTCGAGAGGGCGTGGCACATATGCCAATCGGCATCGGCGGTATTTCGGCCGGCTTCGGGGGTGCACGCACCGCTCGGCGCTTGTCTCCCGGCGGGTGCAATTTCAAGGAGGTGTAGCCGTGCGTCAAGCACCCGAGCCTTGGCCCGTTCGAGGCGATCGGGTAGAGCTTGGCGACTTGTTTTTTAACGCGCCCTCGCCGTCCCTCCGCGGGACGGAGGGTGAGGTTTCCGCAACCCCCATCGAGCGGGTCGCGGATTGCGGATTCCTCATCGAGCTGCTAGCGGGTGGTTCAAGTGGACGTCCATGCCCCGTTCGATAAGGGTAGGCTGCGCGGTCCGGAGACACGTCCATGGAAGCGCTTGCGTGGGTTTGCTAGGTGGGGCTCGGTCCCGTTCGATAGGGACCGAGGGCGCGGAAGCTCTCCCTCGGTGGGATCCCCGGCTAGGCGCCCTCGGCGGCTCTCGAACACGACATGTGGGGCACCCTCGAGCCGACGGGCTCGAGGAACGGCTCGAATGCGTGTGCCCTCGTCGTCCCTAACTCCGCGATCGCGTGGCGCTGTTCGAACCCGTCGAGGGTCAGGCTTCGAACCTCTGATCAGTAGGGCCGTGCGGGGTGGCGCACGGGCGGCCCCGTCTTTTCGCGTTTGCGGCCGTCGAGGGGTCTGGGCGAGCCAGCCCTCGAGGTGCTGGTTGGTAGCACAGCGCGGCATGGGTGCTTGCGGTGCCTACTTTACTTCAAGCAGACCCTGGGCGACCCTCTCACGCGCGTGCCCTCCTTAGAGGGTCGATATTGTCTCGAGCCGGGGGCTCGTGCCGCTCGAGGGTTTTACGTGGCATGGGTACCCGCGGTGCCTGTTTTACATCAAGCAGGTCCCGGGCGGCCTTCTCACGTCGATATCCCATCGAGGGCTGCCTTCGTTTTGAGCCAAGGGCTCGTGCCGCTTGAGGGTTTTACGTGGCATGGGTACCGCGGTGCACGATTTACATCAAGCGAGCCCCGGGCGGCCTTCTCACATCGATATCCCATCGAGGGCTGCCTTCGTTTTGAGCCAAGGGCTCGTGCCGCTCGAGGGTTTTACGTGGCATGGGACCCATCCGTTCGAGGGCCGCGACCTTTTCGGGGTTGGCCTCGATTCCCCCCGGGAGACGATGTATCCGAGGAGCATGCCCCGCGGCACTCCAAAGACACATTTTTCGGGGTTTAATTTGACCCCATTGGCCGTGGCGGTTGAACGCGATGCCAAGGTCGCCAACCGGTCGTCCGCCTTCTCGGTCTTCACGACGATGTCGTCCACGTATGCTTCGACCGTCCGCCCGATGTGATCCCCAAAAACGTCTTGCATGCAACGGCCGATATGTTGCACCCGCGTTTACGAGGCCAAATGGCATCGTGACGTAGCGAACGTCCCGAACGGTGTGATGAACGAGGTCGCGAGCCGGTCGGACTCTTTCATCTTTATCCGGTGGTACCGGAATAGGCATCAAGGAAACGGCCGAGTTCGCACCCGAGTTTGTTGAGTCAACGATTTGATCAATGTGTGGCAAAGGAAAAGGAACTTTAGGACATGCTTTATTGAGACTAGTGTAGTCTATACACATCCGCCACTTCCCATTCTTTTTCTTTACAAGCACGGGGTTTGCTAGCCATGTTGGGTGGAACACCTCCTTGATGAATCCGGCCTCGAGAAGCTTTCGCAGCTCCGCTCCGATTGCCGTCGCCGCTCCTTGTCGAAGCGGCGGAGCCATTGCTGCACGGCTCGAGCGTTTGACGGATGTCAAGGGAGTGCTCGGCGACTTCCCTCGGGATGCACGGCATGTCCGAGGGGCTCCACGCGAAGATGTCGGTGTTGGCGCGGAGGAAGTCGACGAGCACCACTTCCTATTTGGGATCGAGGGTGGAAGCGACCCTCAACGCCTTGCCCTCGGGGGCCGAAGGGTCGAGGGGGACCCCCTTGGTGCGCTCCGCGGCCTCGAAGGTGCTGCGTGCTTGGCGGCGGAGTCGAGGTCTTCGTTGACCATCTTCTCCCGGCGTGTTCACCGGCGCTTCGTCCGGCGCCGGTGCCTCTGCGTGTTCCACGCATTCGACAACGCGGTCGAACGCGTGCTCGATCGACGAGCCGATGGTGATGATGCCGTTTGGGCGGGCATCTTCATCTTTAGGTAGGTATAATTGGGGACCGCCATGAATTTGGCATAACGGGGTCGCCCAAGTATAGCATGGTAGGCCCCTTTGAACCCCACCACTTCGAAAGTGAGGGTCTCCTTGCGGAAGTTCTTAGGGGTGCCAAACCGGACGGCGGTCGATCCGCGAGGGGTTGAACTTTGTTTGCCGGGCGCGATGCGGTGGAACGGCTTCGTCTTGGGCCGCGGCCCGGTCCAATCCGATCCCCATCGAGCGCGGCGTATGCGCGTAGAGGATGTTGAGGCTGCTTCGCCTCCGTCCATGAGGACCTTCGAGAACCGGGGCGTTCCCGATGATTGGGTCAACCACCGGCGGGTGCGGCCGGGTTGGGGACGCGGTTTGGGTGGTCCTCCCGGCTGAATGTGATGGCGTCCTCCGACCAATTGAGGAAGGACGGAGGCGCCCTCTCAGCGGCGAGGACTTCGTGCTGCTCCTTCTTGCGTTGGCGTGTCGACATGTCGACAGTTGGCCCCCCCAAAGATGAGGAACACATTTTCGACGTCGGGGAAGCCGCCCGCGTCGCCATCGCCTCCGTCTTTCTTGGCCTCTGCCTCCTTCGCGGCGGCACGGCCGTAGAATTTCTTGAGCATGTCGCATTGCTCAAGGGTGTGGTGTACTGGGGTTTTGTGGTAGGGACATGGCTTCTTCAGCATGTCATCGAACACCCCCGGGCCTCGAGGGGCCGGTCGAGGGCCCCGTCGAGCCGGGTCGACAGCGAGGGCCTCGGCGTTGCCGCCGTCGCGCCCTTGCTCGCACGCCTCGCGGCGCGGCTTTTCCCCTTCTTGCCCCGCTTGTCGTTGCGGTGCGGCTCCTTGGACTTGCTGCCCTCCGCGGGCGCGTCCTCGGAGCGCTTGCCCTTCTTGACGTCGAAGATCGCCCCCACGGCCTCCTCCCGGAGGCGGGGCCGGTGGCGATGTCGAACGGCTCATTGGAGTCCGTAGGCGGGGCTGCGTCCCGGCTCCCACACGAGGTCCGGCACGTGGTGCCTTCGAGGAAGGCATGCACGATTTCGGACTGCGCCACGGCCGGGGAGCTCCGTGCGGCGCTTGGAGAAGCGCCGTATGAAGTCCCGCGGTGACTCGCCGGGCTTCCGCGTGCGGGAGCGCGAGGTCCCATGAGTTTCCGGGCGCACGTATGTGCCACGGAAGTTGCCCACGAACGTGTGGACCGGTCGTCCCAGTTATGGAGCGCGGGGCGGCGGGCAAGAGCTCGAGCCATGTCGGGCCGCGTCGCCAAGATGTAGGGGCAGGTTGCGGATGATGACCTCGTCGCTGGTGGCCCCGCCCAGCTGGCAAGCCAAGCGGTAGTCATTGAGCCACACGCGGGGGTCCGTCTCCCCGTTGTACTTGACAATCGTCGAGGGTTGGCGGAAGCGTTGGGGGAACGCTGCCGCGCGAATCTCCCGGCTGAACACACGGGTGCCTGGGGGCTCCGGCGTCGGGGAGCGGTCCTCGCCACTGTCGTAGCGCCCACCCCGTCGAGGGTGGTAGCCCCTTGCTGCTTGTGCGTCCGCCTTGCTGGTGCGCCTGGCGTTGATGACGTTGCGGGCGTCGCCATCCAGCGCCTGCGCGCGTCAAGGAGTCGCTCCTTGGCGGCGTGCGCCCTTGCTCGGTGGGTCGCCCCGTCGGTCCCCCCGCGTGCACCGAGGGTTCTCCTCCGGTGCGGCTTCATCACCCCGCGCATCCCCCGGTGGCGGATGCGTGAGGCCGAGCTCTCGACCCGGCCCCGGACGGCCGCTTGCTCGATGAGAGTTTGCACCTCGGCCGTGCATGTCTCGAGCCTCGGGGGGTCGAGGGTGCGCGGCATGGCCCGCGGCGGCGTCGTGACGGCCGACGAGCTTCGGCTCGCCCGCGGGGGCACGTCCGCGTTTTCGACGTTGGGGACGGTGTTGATGCGGTCGCGGACTGTCGGCCCGGCTCCCGTGCGCGTCTCGCCGCGAGCGGGAGGCTTCCCCGCCATTGAGGGCGCGGAGCAACCGCACCGTTTGGTATTCCTCCGCCGGCTTGGCCTCGAGCTCGCGGGCTTGGGCTGGGCCGTGCGTCGGCGTCGACCCCGGCGGGGAGCGCTTGGCCTGCGGCCGGGCGCGCGGCGATCCCCAGGGCGGCGTGACTTCCCCGTCTCCCGGCGCCCACCGCACCGGCGGCGTTGGCCGGGTCGTTGGTGATGACGGCGCGGCACTCCCGCGCGGGGTCGTAGCTCCCCTGTCTTTGGAGTCGTCGGAGCGACCAAACCGGTAGTCCGCGGCGTCGAGGAAACGCCGAACGCATGGCCCCGGGTCCGGCACGCGGGGAGAAGTCCCACTCCGCGTATCCCGTGGCGGTTGGCGGGTGGCAACGTGTCGACGGAGCCCAAGGATGACTCATCCCCTCGCCGAGGCGCCCGGGTCCCCGGCGACGAAGACGTGGCGGCCGGGCGGAACCTCCGCGCATCGACGTGTTGACTTTGGCGTTGTAGGCCGTCGTCGCGCCACGCGGCCCCGATGGGGATGCGCGGTCCGACCGCGCGCGCGTCCCGCCGGGCGGTGGCGGTCGTGATGGCGGGCGCACCGCGGCGGCGGCGGCGGCGCTCGGCCTGCCGCCGCTCGGATCGTGCCCGACGCGAACGCGCGCCGAGCGACGGTGGCGTCGTGGCGCCGACGGGCCGCGCATCCGTGCCCCGCGGCGCCTGCGCCGTGGTGGTGCGCGCGGCGAGGGGCCAAAGCCGACTCCGGCACCGGCGGCGCGCGCGGAGCTCCTCACGGTTGGTGAGGCGCATGAGATGGCCGTTCCCCGTGGCCCGAAAGTTCGGTCCCCGAAGCGGGGTTCGAACCCGCGCGGGAGGGGGTCCGAGCTACCCATGCGGTAGCGCGTAGCACGGTACTCGGTGCGGATCACCATGGAGGGAGTTGACGGAATGACCTTAGGCGCTCGATCGCCCCACGGTGGGCGCCAACGTCGGTGCGGAATATGGTCCCGACACTAACCGTAGATAGCGCCGAGGTCTATCCCTCAATGGTCGATGCTAAGCAACAAGTGACATAGGGTTTTTATCCTGGTTCCGCCGAGGGGGCCGTACGTCCAGCGGGGTGTGCTCACGGCACTATATTGCTCGGCACGGGGGTGCTGTAGTGGGGCTGCTACAAGCAAGGCGGGAGAGGAAGCGTGGCTTCCAAGTCCCACGGTGGAGTGGGCGAAGATGTTGTGGGAGAATTAGAGAGTGAGTGCACGGCGTATGTCAAGGGCTCTTGGTCCGTGGCCTTGAGTGTGTCGGCGGTACGTGTCTCCCCGTCCCCCCGCGGTGCGGGGGTTCGTCCCCCCTTTTATAGATCAAGGGGGAGGCGAACTACATGCACGCCGCGCTATCTAGCTACGTGGAGAAGCACGACGTGCTACACTATAGAGTGGGCGGCCGTCGGGCGATCCTCGCGGCCGATCTGGTCATCATGGCCCGACTTGTGCCCGAACGGTGGCGGTTCGAGGGTAGGAGAGCGGCGGATGGTGGTGATGTCCTCTCGATAGGCTCGAGGGAGGTGCGCGACGCAGCCGTACGGCGTACGGGAGTGGGCGAACGGCGTTCCTTCCCGACGCGCTTCACGGGGGCGGAGTCGTTGCTACGGGGCCCGGCGTGCGCCCGCACGCGTGGGTACGGCGACCACGCTGCGTCGGTGGCGGGGATGGCGGTCCGCCGGCCTAGCGCCTCCCACCTAACCCCGTAGGGTCACAAGAAAGTGAATCGAGGGTGCGCCGGGCCCCCTTTCGAGGGGCTCGGCGCGTTAGCGTACTAGGGCGCGCGCACGGTGTCACGGGACCGACACCGGCCGCGCCGCACGATCCCCTCCCACGGTGGCGGGGATGGGCTCCTCCCGGGGAGTTGGTGCGGCGGCACGGGGTGCGAGCCCCGGCGCATGATGGCGCCGTCCCCGCGGCGTCGGGCGTTAAATGCCCGTGTGCGGGGGCCGGCGCACGCGTGAGGGGCACCCTCGAGCGTGGCGGACCCCGCCGAGGGCGGGCGTACCCTCGAGCGGGCGGAGCTCGCTCGAGGGAAGTGCTTGCCCCTCGGCGGGGCGGAAACCCGCCCGAAGGGAGCGCGCATCCTCGAACGAGGCGGAGCCTGTTCGAGGGGATCCTTACGTGGGCCGCCTCGATGGGCCGTTGGGGTCCCTGCGGGCTGTGTCCTGCATGGTTAGGCACCTGCATGGTTAAGCTTAACGTATTTTGGTTTCGTTGCGGGTTAGTGAGGTTTTCCCCATTGTTTAAGGGGACCCCTAGGGCTGTCCCCGACAAGTAATGCCAAGTAACCTCAATCTTCGAGAGATAAAACCATAATGCATCTAATCATAAGAATCAACACAAGAACGAATCTAATCTACTAAAGACTGGAGGTAACAAAGATATAGGGGGTAGATAAACCGATCTAGAGAGATCGGGTCAAGCCTTTTGTCGAAGTTCCAAGCAAAAGAGGAAGTAGCAAATCAAATCTCATTAGAAGCCTCTTTAAACCATGGTTTCCCTTCCGACTCTGAAAACGCCCGCCTTTCGGAGCTACCGTTCTATCACAACGAACTCCTATTCATGCGTGTAGTCTAGGGCGAGTCCGAGGACAAGTCGAGTTCTTTTAGAAGATCGGGCGTGCACCTCTAGCCACCGCGGCTACAAGAACAACCTATGTGATCTATCTCGAGAATAGATATAAAATAAGCAAAGCCGATCGAAAATGATGACTTCGGAGAAACACTTAGTCGCTAAGAATCGGATTCAACTTGATGCATCAACTAGTACAATGATACATAAACAAGATCACCACCGGGATCCTACCTTTATCTTGATTCTAGCTTCGGAACTCCTACGTGGTCTTCCTTGCAAGGTTCCCACATCGGCTAGGGAGACCCTAGTCAACTAGCTCGACCCTCTCCTCTCCGAGATGGTGTCCCTCTCTTCTCTACACCCTCGGCGGCGGTGATGAATGAATTGATGCGTGGCTCTCGACCCCGGCGCTATAAATAGCCCGAAAGGCGGCTAGGTCAAAGGGGAGGCGACCGGGCCCCGGAATGGGATGGGCCGGCCGGCTCGGGCCGACCGGCACCGGGCCCATCCCCGGCCCGCTTGCACCGCCTCCTTTGCCCTACATCGGTTCCCGAGTCTTCTAGATCCTTCCCCCTTCTCGCATGTGGACCCTTGTCGTCGGTTTCTTTCCGAGTTGGACGTAGCTCCTTGTCTCGCAAGATTCAACACTTCTCCGGCTAGGTCCTCGGAGTTTGTCATCTTCTTGGGTTTGGTCCATGGGCTTCTTAGAGTGAAGTTTGCTTCATTGCATGACTTGTATTGGGCTTCAAGGTCTTGTCAAGGTGCTTGATGAACTTATCCCGGAAGTCTTGCTTTCAACGCTAAAACCACTGCATAAACACTAAACTCCAAAACCGACATGCACAAATGAACTTGTTATATCAAGGGGGGTTAGTACCAAAGGATAAAGTATAAAGCTCATGTCAACACCGAAGGTAAACTCATGGCTAGGTTGATGGAATTTCACCGTCAACACTTCGCCTACACCGCGCGTCCGGGTGCCTCGGCTCATTGCGTGGCTCGTCGTCGACTACTTCGCATCGCGTAGGCTCTTTGTCGACCACTTCGCCTCGTCGGGCGTTCGGGTGCCTTGGCATGTCGCGCGGCTCGTCATCGACTACTTTGTCTCGCGCGGGCTCGTCGCGGACAACTTCGCCTACGCCATGTGCCGGGCGCCTCGGCACGACGCGAGGCTCGTCGCGTAGGCTCTTTGTCGACTACTTCGCATCGCGCGAGGCTCGTTGTCGACTACTTTGCCTACATCGCGCATCCAGGTGCCTCGGCATGTCACGCGGCTCATCGTCAACTACGCCACGCGTAGGCTCGTCATCGACTACTTTGCCTATGGCGCGCGTCGGGTGCCTCGGCACGTCGCGTGGCTCTTCGCGCGGCTCCTCGTCGACTACCTCGCCTCGCGCGAGCTCGTCGCCGACTACTTCGCCTACACCGTGCATCGAGCGCCTCGGCACGACGCGCGGCTCGTCGCGCGGGCTCGTCGTCAATTACTTCGCCTACACCGCGCGTCCGGTTCCTCGACACGTCAATCGTGTAACATCCCTAATGTTTATTTGTGCTAATGACATTACTTAGTTGTGTTAATCAAGGTTAATTAGCCTCTAAGCATGTTTGACATGTTTTGTGACATGTTTGCACAAAAGACCTTGGTCAAAATCCCAAACCACGGTCAAACCCCGAGTGCTCCTTAAAGGCCGATTTGGCTTTCTTGCGCGCTCTAAAAATCTAACTATAGAACTTCAAAATTGGCCAATACAAAAGTTGCACGGCTTTTTCCGGTAACGCATTTCATTCAATTGCCGGCATTTCAAATTTTGAGGTTTGGGCTCTCAAAAACTCGCTCAAAGCTCACGAAACGGTTTGATCGAGACATAAAAATCTACAACTTCAAGCAAGGTTATCTCCAAATGCGTTGAGAATTTGGTAGGTCGGCCTTTGTGAAAGTTGAAGCTAGTTGTATGTGTCGGTGCGGAATATGGTCCCGACACTAACCATAGATAACGCCTAGGTCTATCCCTCAATGGTCGATGCTAAGCAACAAATGACACAAGGATTTATCCTGGTTCCGCCGAGGGGGCCGTACGTCTAGCAGTGGTGTGCTCGTGGCACTATATTGCTCGGCACCGGGGTGCTTGTAGTGGGGCAAGTACAAGCAAGGCGGGAGAGGAAGCGTGGCTCCCAAGTCCCCGGTGAGTAGGCGAAGATGTTGTGGGAGAATAAGAGAATGAGTGCACGGTCGGCGTGTTCCTCTCGGATTCGTCCCCCCGCGGCCGGGGGGCTCGCCTTCCCTTTTATAGGCCAAGGGAGCGGCGAGTTACATGCACGCCGCGCTACCTAGCCGCGCGTGGGAGCACGTCGTGCTACGGCGTAGAGCGGGCGACCGTCCGGTCGATCTTCGGCGCGATCCGGCCATGATGGCCTACCTTGTACCCGAACCAGTGGCGATTCGAGGGTAGGAGGCGGCAGATGGCGATGGCGCCCCCCGATAGGCCTTGAGGGAGGTGCCGATGATGGGCGGTACGGGGCACAGGAGCGGGCAGAACGGCGTTCCTTCCCAATGAGCTCCGCGGTGGTGGAGTGGTTGCCGCAAGGTGCTCGGGGCGTGCGCTGCGAAGTCGGGCGTGTGCCCGCGCGCGTGGGTACGGCGGCCGCGCCGTTACAGTGGCCGGGATGGCCACCCACCGGCCTAGCGTCCCTCACCCAACCGCGGGGTCACGGGAAAGTGGAGTCGAGGGTGCGCCCGGCCCCCTTTCGAGGGTCGAGCGCGCGTTAGCCGTACAGTGGCGTGCGCGCGGTGTCATGGGACTGACGCCGGCCGTACCGCACAGTCCACCCCACAGTGGCGGGGATGGGCTCCTCCCCGGGGAGTTGGTGCGGCGGCACCGGGCGTGAGCCCCGGCGCATGATGGCGCCGTCTCCGCGGCGTCGGGCGCAAATGCCCAAGTACGGGCCGGCGCACGCGTGCGGGGGCGCCCGTGAGCGTGGCGGGCCCCGCCGAGGGTGGAGCGAACCCTCGAGCGAGGCGAGGCCCGCTCGAGGGGGAGCGGGCCCTCGAGCGGGCGGGACCGCTCGAGGGAAGGGGTCGCCCCTCGAACGGGGCGGAACCCGTTCGAGGAGGGGGTTGCCCCTCGAGCGGGGCGGAGCCCGTTCGAGGAGGAGCGTACCCTCGGGCGAGGCGGAGCCTGCTCGAGGGGTCTCGTGGTCGGGCTATCTTGGCGGGGCCTCCGAAGTCTCGCCGCATGGGCCACGTCCCGCATGGTTAGTTCCCTCGCATGGTTAGGCCTAGTTCATTTGATGCAGGAATTTAAGTGAGGGTACCCCCATCGTTTGAGGGGACCCCTAGGGGCGGTCCCCGACGCGTGGCCCCCGAGCATCCGCGGGTTTGCCATTGAGGCTCCCGCGGATGCCGGAACCTACCGATAGGACGTTCTTCCCTCCTTGTTTGCGAACGCTTTCCGTGGGGCCGCGCCGGCGGACCCGCGGGTCTAGCCCCCGAAGCCCCGCAGAGGTGTGGGTTCTCCCCGCAGGGGTTAACCGCGAGCAATTCGGTCGGAAAGGCGTGGCACATATGCCAACCGGCATCGGCGGTATTTCAGCGGCATCGGGGGTGCACGCTCCCCCGCTCACCGTCTCGGGCGGGTGCAATTCAAGGAGGTGTAGCCGTGCGTCAAGCCCCCGAGCCTTGGCCCATTCGAGGCGATCGGGTCGAGCCCGACGACTTGTTTTTTATCACGCCCTCGCCGTCCCCTCCGCGGGTCGGGAGGTGAGGTTTCCACGACTCCCATCGAGCGGGTCGCGACTCGCGGATTCCTCTTCGAGCCGCTAGCGGGTGGTTCAAGTGGACGTCCATGCCCCGTTCGATAAGGGTAGGGCTGCGCGGTCCGGAGACACGTCCATGGAAGCGCTTGCGTGGGTTTGCTAGGTGGGGGCTCGGTCCCGTTCGCTAGGGGACCGAGGGCGCGGAAGCTCTCCCTCGGTGGGATCCCCCGGCTAGCCGCCCTCGGCGGCTCTCGAACACGACATGTGGGGCACCCTCGAGCCGACGGGCTCGAGGAACGGCTCGAATGCGCGTGCCCTCGTCGTCCCTAACTCGTGATGCGGGGCGCCCGTTCGAACCCGTCGAGGGTCGGGCTTCGAACCTCCGATCGCAAGGCCGTGCGGGGCCGTGCCTAGGCCGGCCCCGTCTTTTCGCGTTTGCGGCCGTCGAGGGGTCTGGGCGTGCCGACCCTCGAGGTG
Source organism: Cenchrus americanus (assembly GCA_947561735.1). NCBI lineage: Eukaryota > Viridiplantae > Streptophyta > Magnoliopsida > Poales > Poaceae > Cenchrus > Cenchrus americanus. The sequence continues at coordinate 81,178,436 of OX387239.1, read as the reverse complement.
CTGGTTGGTGGCATGGCGCGGTATGAGTGCTTTCGGTGTCGCTCTATTTCAAGCGTGACCTCGGGCGATCCTCTTACGCGCGCGCCTTCTTTAGGGGGTTGACGTCGTCTCGAGTTGGGGGTCATGCCGCTCGAGGGTCCTACGTGGCATGGGTGCCCGCGGTGGCTCGCTCTACATCGAGTAGGTCCCGGCGACCTTCTCACGCTGATATCCCATCGAGGGTCGCCTTGTTTCGAGTTGGGGGTCATGCGCTCGAGGGTCCTACGTGGCATGGGTGCCCGCGGTGGCCTCGCTCTACATCGAGTAGGTCCGGGCGACCTTCTCACGCTCGTCACCCCATCGAGGGTCGCCCTTGTCTCGAGCCGAGGATTCGCCTCGCTCGAGGGCTCTCCTTGCTTGGCAAGGGGCCGGGCATTTGATTGCCTTGCGGGCGTGGCCGCGAGTTTTGCGGCGCGGGCGCGCCTTTTTAGGCGTCGCGGCCGCGCGCGCGCGCGTAGTGGGCGTCCCGGCGGCGGACGTGACGGTTTCGCCTCGGTCGTCGCCGGTCTTGCCGTAATGATGACCCGCCCGCAAGTGTTAGAGCCGCTGCGAGCCGTGGTGGGGTCCGCCCGTCGACGCGATGGAAAGATTCTGCCGCAAGCATGTTGGCGGGGCGTGCGCTCCGGAGAACTCGCCCGTCGCCTATAAACCGCGGTGAGGAAAGGGCGGCGGTTTTCTACCTTGGCTCCTCACCGTTTTCGGTCCTCCGTCCCTTCGCCTTCGCCTCGCTCTTGCCGTCGCGCGGGATCGCCGTTTAGAGCTTCTTCCTTGTCTCCTTGTCCTCCACCCTTGCACTCGTTCGCCCCCCCTCATGGCGCCGCCTCGCCTTCCGATTAGGGTTCCGGGAGCCGTACGCATGGGAGAGGTCGACCGTGACCCGGCTCGCCCCGGGCGACCGGTCGCCGCCGGCCGCCTCTCGGCCAACGAAGAAGGGCGCCGGCGGAGTGGATCGTGCCGCCATCGTCGCACCTTGAGCCCAATCCGCCGGAGGGTTACGTGGTGAGCTTCCTCCGCTACCACGAGCGCGGCTTCAACGCGCCGGCGAGCACATTCATGCGGGCATTGTGCTACCACTACGGGGTGGAGCCGCACAACTTTGCCCCCAATGCGGTCTCGCGAGCGGCCACATTCGTGGGCGTACGCGAAGGGTACACGGGGATCCCGATCAGCGGGAGCTGCGGGTACACCTTTTCCGCGCGGAGCTCATCACGCGGCCCACGTCGGAGCCGAGGGACCCGCCGCGCGGTGCGCGCCCGGGGGATGTCGCTCGCCCCGCGGGGGCGGCTCAAGGAGTTCTACATCCCCCGCACCATGACGACGAACAACGCGGCCGGGAGCGGGGATGGTTTTATCCGCGCAACGCCGAGCCCGGCCTTCCTCCCTACACCGGCCGGGTGTTCAAGAAGAGGCCCGACCGCCGGGGCTACGGGTTGTCCACGGCCAACCATCGGGCGCGCCAGGGGTCCGTCCTCGCCGCCTTGCAGCGGGCGGTGAGGGAAGGGCTCAACGCGATGGGCGTCCTCGCCTTCCTTCATCACCTGGCGAATCGTGCCGTTGATGGAGAGGCCGCTCCGCATCTTCGAGATGACGGAGGCGGCCAACCCCGTCGACCTGGCGAGGTCGCGGATGCTCCCGACGCCGCCGGGAGCGGCCGTACGCGCGCTCACCCAAGCGCGGAGCGCCGTCGACACCCGGGACGCCGCTACCCGCGGGTCGGACCCCGGTGGGACATCGAGATGCTCCCCACCGCCCCGTTGGTGAGTGTGGTTTTTTGACTGCGTTTTAGTCCTTGTTCTTGATTCCGTTTCCCGATGTGCCGCCGTTGTTCTCGTACGCGGCCGGTGCGGTTCAACGCCGCCAAGTCCGTTCCACCCACCCCTCCCGACTCCCGTGCGCTCGGCGGGCGGCGCGGCGGGGAGCAAAGGGAGCGGGCGGCGCGCGGGGAGGGAGCACGCAAGGCGGCGCCAAGCGCGCCGCGACGCACGGTCCGCGGAATACGGCGGCGGGGAGGAGGCCGGGGCTCTCCTCCCCGACATCGAGGAGCCCTCGTCCTCGGACCGGGACGAGGGAGGAAGAGTCCGAGGGGGAGGGCCCCTCGGACGGGTGGCGACCGCGCCCCCGTCGCCGGATCTCGCGCCGGCGTCGGGGGTGGTTTTGCTCGGGGCGGGCGCGTCGGCGCCCGCCACCGGCCGGTCATCGTCGGGGCGGCACGCGCGCGGGGGGTGCCGGCGCGCGCCACGGAGGCGCGCGCGCGGACGTGCTCGCGCGCGCGTTAAGCGTGCCCGCGCGTGGCGGGGAGCGCGTCCGCGCGCGCGGCGTCCTCGTCGAGGGGCGCGTCGGTGGGCGCGCCCGCGCGCGGGGCTAGCGTGCCCCCGCGCGTGGTGGCGGCGGCGGGCGCGCCTACGCGTGAGGCGGGCGTGCCGCGCGCGTGCGGCGGCGCCGTCGGGAGGTGCCGCGGCGGCGCGGCCCCCGCGCCGGCCTCGTCGGAGACTTCGAGGAAAAGGAAGCGGGCCTTTTCCTCCGCGAGGTAAGGAACCTTGTTCTTCCTTTGCTTGGCCTTAGTTCGCCGGTTATTAGACGCTCTAATCCTCCGTTCGTGTTTGCGCGGGCGGTGCCAACCGTCCCTCCTCTTGCACCGGCCAAGGTGCCGAGGACGGACGCGTCGATCCCCACCCGGCGGCGTTCGTCGAGGGGGGCGCGCCCGAGGGACGAGCACGGCGGCGGGCACGAGCGCGCAAGGCGCCGGCCGGGGCTTCGAGGCCCGGCCGGTGGATCAGCCCGCCGCGGCGCGGCCGCAGGTCGCCGGGGGCGGCCGGCGCCGGTCGCCACGGAGGCGCGGGCGCGGCCGGCGGCTACGGTGGAGGTGCCGCGCGGTGGCGGCCACCGCGGGGAGGCGGAGCGGGCGCAACCTCGCGGGGGCGCCCGCGGTTGCGGCGGCACGGACGGAGGTGGCGGCAACGGCGCCACAACGGGCGCCGCGGCCGCGGAGGCGCGGTGGGGGCGCCGGCGGAGGGCGGAGCGGGCGGCTCCGCCCGCCCGGCGGTCTCCAGGCGGAGGTGGTGGAGCTCTCGGATGACTCCCCGCCGCCTGGGTGGAACCAGTGGGCCAGCTGGCCCGTGAATTCCCCCGAGCCCCAGGAGGGGGCCCTCGTGAGGCGGCACGAGGGTCGCGTGATAGTGGGGGGCCGAGGGCACGACGCCGAGGCTTCGTCCTCCCACGCCGGTCGCCCCGCCCGGTGGGGGGGGCCGTGGAGGATCCCCCGGCGTTTGCGACGCCCGGAGGGAGCGGGAGCTGCGGGGCGAGCTTCGGAGCCACGGCGCCACGCTCAACCGCGCGTTGAACGAGGCGGCTGCGGGTCCACGCGCGGCCCGGCCTGGATCGTCTTCCGGGTGAGCCACGGTTGCTCTTCTTCTTCCCTTTTTTTCGCTTTCGCGTCTTGTATTCAAGACTCGGCGCTTACGAGGCTCGATGTGTGGATGCCGGGAGCTCGAGCGCCGCGCCGCGAGAAGTACGGCGCGTTCGACCGGGGTGAACGCCGAGGCCCGCCGGCTCGGGAGCGATGCGGCGCTTTCGACGCGCTTGCGGAAGCTCTTAGGACGCCGGACGGTGGGCGGTCTGCGGGCGATGGCGTGGTGCGACGTGCTCCCCGAGAGCTCGGGACGGGGCACGGCACGTCACGCGAGCCTCGAGCGGATCCGCGCGGCCCTCGTCGATCGTGACGAGGCGCCGTGGAACGCGCGCGAGGACACGGAGAAGACGCGGACGTTGGCCGCCACACGGGAGGGCGGAGGTGGCCACCGCTCGCGCCGAGGCCGGGAGCTCCGCACGTCGCTCGAGGGAGCGCGGCGCGGCGGCCGCCGGGGCGAGGAGCGGGCGCGCGGGCCGGAGCGAGCGCGCCAAGGAGGCCGATGACCCGAAGGCCGCCCTCGACGTCAAGGCCGCGGCTCTCGTCGCCGGCGAGGGGCGGCTCCGGCGAGGAGCGCATCGCCGCCGCGGGGGGCGAGGGGCGGCTCCGGCGGGGAGCGAGGCCGCCCTTGGCGACGCCGGACGGCGCCCCGGAGCGAGGAGCGCGCGCGCGCGAGGCGGCGGAGAGGTCGCTGGAGGAGCGGAACGCCGCATTCTCCGAAGTTGAGGATGAGGCGCTGGCGCTCAGCATCAGCAATGCCGCCCAAGAGATGGCCCTCGTCGAGCAAGGCGAGACCGTCCAGCATCTCGAGCTGGCGCTCGAGTCCGCGCGCCGCGACCTCGATCTGGAGAAGAGGCAAGTCGAGGGTAAGCTACTGTCTGACCCCGCTTGTTAGTTTTTGCTTTAGAGGGTTCGTTTCCCCCTTTCTGATTTCTTGTCGTCTTGTCGCTTCCGAGCCGCGCACGGCTTTGGGGCACGGCGTTGGGCGGGCGAGGCCTGCGGGCCTCCTACAACTCCTCTGAGCAGGAGCTGCAGGAGCTGCGGGACGCGGCCCTCGAGACCTGTCACGTCGTCGAGGAAGGCGATGTCCGGGCGGCGGCTCGGCGGCCGGCCGCCTACGCGCCCTCGGCGGCCACGTCACGGGGCGGGTGCGTCGGGCGTTGCACCCGGCGTGCGAAGGCCCTCGGAGTGGTGCGATCCCACTACGAGGTCAACCTCGAGGCGGTAGCGGAAGGCTACATCGTGCCCGAGGGCGTCGAGGACGAGGTGGCCATGGAGCGTGCGGACGCGCTTGCCTGGCGGGCGCCGCCGAGTCGCTCGCCGAGGCCTTCGAAGAATTCCTCTTCCGGACGCCGCCGATGCTGCCTGCTCCACCCTGCCCGAAAGCACCTGGGCACTAGGCCCGTTTTTTGTTTATGTATATCGGAACTCGGCCTCGTGGCCTCTTGTAAATAAACAAGTAGTTTCATGAACATGGTCGGTTGTAAATGAAATCGCTTGCTTATTGCGCTTTTTGCTTCTTCTTCTTCCCGAGTAGATTCTAGTTAGGGAAGTCCGCCTTTCGCGGGGGCCCGCCGGGTTGGAGGCGAGAGAGGCGGGCCATAGCCACGCGGCGTAGGCCGTCTCGGCTCGCGTGCTCCTTCCGCCGTGCCGCCTACGCCCCGTTCGAATCGTGGCTCGTGGTTGAAGTAGGAAACAAACTTAGCGCGTGTTATTACGTTTTTTGCGCGAAAAAATGGGACCATTTGGGGGGGGTGCCCCCCCGCGGTAGCCCCCGAGGGTAACTTGGGTTTTCGGGGGAAAGCCGAGTTGCCCTTTTATTGGATTCGGAGTATTTACATAGGTGACACCAAGCTCGGGGCGTTGGCCGTGCGTTTTTACAACGGAAAATACTTGGAAATCCTAGCTAAGGGTAGAAGCGACGTAGGCGTTGGATGTTCCAAGCGTTGGTGAGTTCTTCGCCGTCCTCGTTGGCAAGCTTGTACGTGCCGGTTTGAGCACCTTCACCACGACGTAGGGTCCCTCCCATGGGGGCGATAGCTTGTGGCGCCCTCGGTTGTCTTGGCGTAGCCTTAGGACCAAATCCCCCTCGCCGAAATCCTCGCGACGTATCTTGCGCGCTTGGTAGCGTCGCAAGGGACCGTTGATACCTTGCGGAGTGCATCAACGCCACAAGGCGTACTTCGTCTAGCCGGTCCGATGAGTCCTCGCGGGCTCGCCGGTTAGCATCCTCGTTGTAGCCCCGAACTTTGGGTGAACCGTATTCCGGATCCGTGGGGAGGATGGCCTCCGCGCCATGGACTAGGAAAAACGGGGTGAACCGTGGCTCGCTTGGGGTAGTCCTTAGGCTCCACACGACCGCTGGCGCTTCTTGGAGCCATTTCCGCCGCATTTGTTGAGTTGGTCGAAAATTCTCGGGTTTGAGGCCCCGTAGGATCATGCCGTTGGCACGTTCCACTTGGCGGTTAGTCCGTGGGTGCGCCACGGCTGCCCAATCCACTCGGATGTGGAACTTGTCGCGAGAACTCCAAGAACTTCCGGCCGTGAACCGGGACCCGTTGTCCGTGATGATGGAGTTTGGCACTCCAAAGCGGTAGACGATGTCGGTGAAGAACGTGGACTTGCTGCTCGGCCCTCAAATTCGTAATGGGGCGCACCTCCACCCACTTGGAGAACTTGTCGATCGCGACGAGCGGGTGGGTGAAGCCCCCGGCGCCTTCCGCGGGGGGCCCGACGATGTCTAATCCCCACACGGCGAACGGCCATGTTACGGGGATCGTTTGCGAGCTTGAGCCGGCAAGTTGGTCTTGCGGGCGTAGAACCGGCACCCTTCGCAAGTGTGCACGATTTCGTTGGCGTCCGCGACCGCGGTGGGCCAATAGAAGCCTTGGCGGAACGCGTTGCCGACGAGGGTGCGCGGCGCGGCGTGATGGCCACAGATTCCCGCGTGGATGTCTCGTAGGAGCTCGCGCCCCTCGGGAATGGGTATACACCGCTGGAGGATGCCCGACGCGGCGCGCTTGTACAGCTCGCCGTCGACGAGGGTGAATGACTTGGCCATCCTGGCGATGCGCCCCGGGCCGTGGCCGGTCGCGGGGAGCTCCCCTCGAGCAATCCGGGCGATGTACTTCTCCCGCCGCTCCGCCCGGACGGGAGCCGCTCGATGTCCATTGCGACGGCCTCGTGGGAGCCGTACCCCTCGAGAAGGGAGAGTACGTACGCCTCGTTCGAGGGGTCCTCTTCCATGGGGTCCGCACCCGCCGGATTCGAGGGAGCCCCGAGGGTCCGCCGTCGCTCGAGGGGTAAGGCTCGAAGGTTACCGAGGGGGCTGCGCGACGTCCGCGCGCGAAAACGTTCGGGGGAACGGTGATCCGTCCGGACGCTATCTTTGCCGGCTCGTTCGCTTCCTCGTTGTACCGGCGGGGTACATGATTAAGCTCGATGCCGTAAAATTTGTCTTCGAGGGCTCGCACGGCTTTGCGGTAGGCCTCCATCTTGTCGTCGTGGCAGCTCGCGTTCTTCATGACTTGGTCGATCACGAGTCGCGAATCCCCTCGCACGTCGAGGCGCTTGATGCCCAATTCAATGGCGATTTTGAGGCCACGAGAGGAGGGCCTCGTATTCCGCCATATTGTTAGACGCGGGAAGTGGAGGGCGCCTTGCGTAGCGCATGTGCTCCCCGAGGGGTGACACGAAGAGCGGCCCGCGCCCGCTCCCGTCTTCATCACCGAGCCGTCGAAGAACGAGTCCGAGCACTCGCGCGAATCCGAGGGGCGGCGGCTGCGTGTCCGTCCATTCAGCGACGAAATCGGCTAAGATTTGCGATTTGATGGCCTTGCGCGGGGCGTAGGTGAGCGTCTCGCCCATCAACTCCACGGACCACTTGGCAATTCTGCCTGCCGCGTCGGGGGTTGCGAATGATCTCTCCTAACGGGAAGGAAGAGACCACCGTAACCGGGTGGGCCTCGAAGTAGTGGCGGAGCTTGCGCCGCGCGGGGACTACCGCATACAACGGCATCGGACACGGGGGTAGCGCGTCTTCGTGTCCGATAGGACCTCGGCGATGTAGTAGACCGGCCTCGCACGGGCGGGGGCATGTCCTTCCTCCGTGCGCTCCACAACGATCACGGCGCTGACCACCCGGGTGGTTGCGGCCACGTAGAGTTGGAGGGGTTCGCCGGTCTCGCGGCGGCGTGAGGATTGGGGCGTGCGTCGGCGATGCCTTCGGCTTGTCGAGCGCTTCCCGGGCCTCGGTGGTCCAAGAGAAGCGCTCGTGCTTCTTGAGCAGCCGGTAGAGGGGCAGGCCCCTCTCACCGAGCCTCGAGACGAAGCGGCTCAAGGCGGCAAGACACCCCAACACCTTCTGCACCCCTTTGAGGTCCCGAATTGGGCCCATTCGCTCGAGGGCCGCGACCTTTTCAGGGTTGGCCTCAATTTCCCGCTGGGAGACGATGTATCCTAGGAGCATGCCCCGCGGCACTCCAAAGACACATTTTTCGGGGTTGAGCTTGACCCCCGTTGGCCGCGAGCGGTCGAATGCGATGCCAAGATTGCCGACCGGTCGTCCGCCTTCCCGGTTTTGACAACGATGTCGTCTACGTAAGCCTCGACCGTCCGCCCGATATGGTCCTCAAAAACGTCTTGCATGCGGCCGATATGTTGCGCCCGCGTTTACGAGGCCAAAAGGCATCGTGACGTAACGAACGTCCCGAACGGTGTGATGAACGAAGTCGCGAGCTGGTCGGACTCCTTCATTTTTATTTGATGATATCCCGAATAGGCATCAAGGAAACAGAGTAGTTCACACCGGCGGTGGAATCAATGATCCGATCTATGCGCGGCGAGAGGAAAAGGAACTTTTGGACATGCTTTATTGAGGCTCGGTGTAGTCAATACACATCCTCCACTTCCCATTTTTCTTTTTTACAAGCACGGGATTAGCCAACCATGTCGGGTGGAACACTTCCTTGATGAATCCGGCCTCGAGGAGCTTCCCGCGGCTCCACTCCGATCGCCGTCGCCGTTCCTCGTCGAAGCGGCGCGGCCCGCCGCCGAACCGACGCGAGCATTAGGCGAGGATATCAAGGGAGTGCTCGGCGACCTCCCTCGGAATGCCCGGCATGTCCGAGGGGCTCCACGCGAAAACGTCGGCGTTGGCGCGGAGGAAGTCGACGAGCACCGCTTCCTATTTAGGATCGAGGGTCGTGCGACCCTCAATGCTTTGCCCTCGGGGGCCGATGGGTCGAGAGGGACCCCTTTGGTTTGCTCGGCGGCCTCGAACGTGCCGACGTGCTTGGTGGCGGAGGCCGAGGTCGTCGTTGACCATCTTCTCCGGCGTGTTTACCGGCGCTTCATCCGCGCCGCCGCCTCTCGCATGTTCCACGCACTCGACATCGCGATCGAATGCATGCTCGATCGATGACCCGACGGTGATGACGCCGTTTGGACCCGGCATCTTCATCTTCGGGTACGTGTAGTTGGGGACCGCCATGAACTTGGCATAGCATGGTCGCCCAAGGATGGCATGGTAGGCCCCTTTGAATCCCACCACCTCGAACGTGAGGGTTTCCTTGCGGAAATTCTTGGGGGTCCCGAACCGGACGGGCGGCATCGATCGCCCGAGGGGTTGAACCTCTGCTTTCGGGCGCGATGCCGTGAAACGGCTTCGTGCCGGGCCGCAGCTCGGTCCACCCAATCCCCATTAGGCGCAACGTATGCGCGAAGAGGATATTGAGGCTACGCCTCCGTCCATAAGGACCTTCGAAAACCGGGCGTTCCCAATGATGGGATCGACCACCGGGGTACGCGGCCGGGTTCGGGATGCGGTTTGGGTGATCATCCCGGCTAAAGGTGATGGCATCCTTCGACCGGTTGAGAAAGGCCGGAGGTGCCCTCTCTCGCGGCGAGGACTTCGTGCCGCTCCTTCTTGCTGCCGCCGGGTTGACATGTCGACGGTAGGTCCCCCAAAAATGAGGAACACATTTTCGACGGCGGGGGAAGCCACTGCGTCGCCGTCGCCCCCATCCTTCTTGGCCTCCGCCTCCTTCGCGGCGGCACGGCCATAGAACTTCTTGAGCATGTCGCCTTGCTCAAGAGTGTGATTCACGGGGGTCTTGTGGTAGGGGCATGGCTTCTTCATCATGTCGTCGAACACCCCGGGCCTCGAGGAGCCGGTCGAGGGCCCCGTCGGCCGGGTCAACGGCGAGGGCCTCGGCGTTGCCGCCGTTGCGCCCGCCTCGCGCGCCTCGCGGCGCGGCTTCTTCCCCTTCTTGCCCCGCTTGTCGTTGCGGCGCGGCTCCTTGGACCCGCCGCCCTCCGCGGCGTGTCCTCGGAGCGCTTGCCCTTCTTGCCATCGAAGATTGCCCCCACGGCCTCCTCTCCCCGAGGCGAAGCGCGGGTGGCAATGTCGAACAGCTCGTTCGAGTCCGTGGGCGGGCTGCGTCCCAGCTCGCGCACAAGGTCCCGGCACGTGGTGCCCTCGAGGAACGCGTGCACGATCTCGGATTGTGCCACACTGGGGAGCTCGTGCGGCCGCTTGGAGAAGCGCCGTATGAAGTCCCGCAGCGATTCGCCCGGCTTCGCGTGCGGGAGCGCGGATCCCGAGGAGTTCCCGGGGGCGCACGTATGTGCCCCGGAAGTTGCCCACGAAGGTGTGGACTAGATCGTCCCGGTTGTGGATCCGGGCCGGCGGGCAAGTGCTCGAGCCATGTCGGGCCGCGTCGCCCGGATGCGGGGGCAAGTTGCGGATGATCACTTCGTCGTTGGTGGCCCCGCCCGCCGGGCAAAGCCGGGCGGTAATCGTTGAGCCAAACACGAGGGTCCGTCTCCCCGTTGTATTTGATGATCGTCGAGGGCCGACGGAAGCGGCGGGGGAACGCCGCCGTGCGGATCTCCCGGGCCGAACACGCGGGTGCCGGGGGGCTCCGGCGTTGGGGAGCGATCCTCACCGCCGTCGTAGCGTCCACCCCTTCGAGGGTGGTAGCCCCCGGCCGCTCGCGCGTCCGCCTTGCCGGTGCGCCCGGCGTTGATGACGTTGCGGGCGTCACCATCCGGCGCCCCGCGTGTGTCGAGGAGGCGTTCCTTGGCCGGCGTGCGTCCCCTCGGTCGGCGGGTCGACCCGCATGCACCGAGGGTTCGCCCCCGGTGCCGGATCATCACCCCGCGCGTCCCCCCGCTTGTTGGCGGATGCGTGAGGCCAAGCTTTCGGCTTGCCGGACGGCCGCTTGCTCAAGGAGGGTCCGCACCTCGCGGTGCATGTCTCGAGCCTCGGGGGTCGAGGGTGCCGGCATGGCGCGCGGCGGTGTTGCGGCGGCGATGAGCTTTGGCTCGCCCGCGGCGGGGTATCCGCGTTGTCGACGTTGGGGACGGGGTTGAGGCGGTCTCGGACCCGTCGGCCCGGCTCCCGCGCGCGTTCGCCGCGCGCGGAGGCCTCCCCCGCCATCGAGGCGCGGAGCGCCCGCACGGTCCGTACTCCTGCGCCGCTTGGCCTCGAGCTCGCGAGCTTGGGCCGGCCGCGCGTCGACGTCGGCCCCCGCGGAGAGCGCTTGGTCCCGCGGCCGGCGCGTGGCGGCCCCCGGGGCCGGCGTGACTTCCCCCATCTCCCGGCGCCCGCCGCACCGGCGGCGTTGGCGGGTCGTTGGTGATGACGGCGCGGCATTCCCGCGTGGGGTCGTAGCTCCCGGTGCGGGAGTCGTCGGAGCGCCGAACCGCTAGTCCGTGGCGTCGAGGAAGCGCCCGAACGCGACCGGGTCCGGCACACCGCAGAAGTCCCACTCCGCGTACCCATGGCGGCCGGCGGGTGGCATCGTGTCGACGGAGCCCGGGGACGACTCGTCCGGCTCGCCGAAGTGCGGGATCCCCGGCGACGAAGACGTGCCGACCGGGCGGAACCTCGCGCATTGTAGTGTTGACGTTGGCGTTGTAGGCCGTAGTGGCGCCACGCGGCCGATGGGGATGCGCGGTCCCGAGATCGCGCGCGGTCCCGCCGGGGCGGTGGCGGTCGTCGTGACGGTGGGCGCCTTCGCGTTGGGCGGCGGCGCGCTCGGCCCCCGCCGCCGCTCGGACCGTGCCCGACGCGAGCGTAGCCCGGAGCGGCGACGGCGTCGGGGCGTCGACGGACCCGCAGCATCCGTGCCCGCGGTGCCCGCGCCGGTGTCGTGCGTGCGGCGGTGACCGAGCGGACACCGGCCTCCCGCCGCGCGCGTAGCTCCTCACGGTTGGTGAGGCGCATGAGATAGCCATTCCCCGTGGCCTGGAAGTTCAAGTCCCCGAAGCGGATCTCGAACCCGGCCGGAAGGGGGTCTGAGCTACCCATGTTGTAGCGGGTGCTACGGTACTCAGTGCGAATCACCATGGAGGGAGTTAGCGAAATGACCTTAGGCGCTCGTTAGCCCCACGGTGGGCGCCAACTGTCGGTGCGGAATATGGTCCCGACACTAACCGATAGATAACGCCTAGGTCTATCCCTCAATGGTCGATGCTAAGCAACAAATGACACAAGGATTTATCCCGGTTCCCGCCGAGGGGGCCGTACGTCCGGCGGTGGTGTGCTCGTGGCACTATATTGCTCGGCACCGGGGTGCTTGTAGTGGGGCAAGTACAAGCAAGGCGGGAGAGGAAGCGTGGCTCCCAAGTCCCCGGTGAGTAGCCGAAGATGTTGTGGGAGAATAAGAGAATGAGTGCACGGTGCGCCGTGTTCCTCTCGGATTCGTCCCCCCGCGGCCGGGGGCTCGCCTTCCCTTTTATAGGCCAAGGGAGCGGCGAGGTTACATGCACGCCGCGCTACCTAGCCGCGCGTGGGAGCACGTCGTGCTACGGCGTAGAGCGGGCGACCGTCCGGTCGATCTTCGCTGCGATCCGGCCATGATGGCCTACCTTGTACCCGAACGGTGGCGATTCGAGGGTAGGAGGCGGCGGATGGCGATGGCGCCCCCGATAGGCCTTGAGGGAGGTGCCGATGATGGCCGGTACGGGGGCACGGGGAGCGGGCGAACGGCGTTCCTTCCCAATGAGCTCTGCGGTGGTGGAGTGGTTGCTGCGGTGCTCGGGCGTGCGCCGCGAAGTCGGGGCGTGTGCCCGCGCGCGTGGGTACGGCGGCCGCGCGGCGCGGTGGCCGGGATGGCCACCCACCGGCCTAGCGTCCCTCACCCAACCCGGGGCGGGGTCACGGGAAAGTGGAGTCGAGGGTGCGCCCGGCCCCCTTTCGAGGGTCGAGCGCGTTAGCCGTACGGTGGCGTGCGCGCGGTGTCATGGGACCGACGCCGGCCGTACCGCACGGTCCACCCCACGGTGGCGGGGATGGGCTCCTCCCCGGGGAGTTGGTGCGGCGGCACCGGGCGTGAGCCCCGGCGCATGATGGCGCCGTCCCCGCGGCGTCGGGCGTTAAATGCCCGAGTACGGGGCCGGCGCACGCGTGCGGGGCGCCCGTGAGCGTGGCGGGCCCCGCCGAGGGTGGAGCGAACCCTCGAGCGAGGCGAGGCCCGCTCGAGGGGGAGCGGGCCCTCGGCGGGGCGGGACCGCTCGAGGGAAGGGGTCGCCCCTCGAACGGGGCGGAACCCGTTCGAGGAGGGGGTTGCCCCTCGAGCGGGGGCGGAGCCCGTTCGAGGAGGGAGCGTACCCTCGGGCGAGGCGGAGCCCCGCTCGAGGGGTCTCGTGGTCGGGCTATCTTGGCGGGGCCTCCGAAGTCTGCGCCGCATGGGCCACGTCCCGCATGGTTAGTTCCCCGCATGGTTAGGCCTAGTTCATTTGATGCGGGAATTTAAGTGAGGGTACCCCCATCGTTTGAGGGGACCCCTAGGGCGGTCCCCGACAAGTATGTTCTACAACTTTTATTTTGGGAGTTTTTAAAGTTTAGTTCAACTTTTCATTATTTGAGCTAGTCGAACGGGGCTACTCGAAACATTAAGCGCGACCGCGCGCTCTACGGCCGCGACGTCACGACGTCGGCGCGCCTCGGCGTTCCCAACCCGGCCGGTGTACTTTCGGGCCGTACGCCAATGCCGTGGGCCGGGATGCGCCCTTCCCCACACCGGCCAAGTGGCCCCGCGCCCCGGGCGGGTCCGGCGACCGCGCCACGACAGCAACACCGCGCGCGCGCCATGCCCGCGCCGCATGCGCGGCGGTGGCCACCCGGCGGGCCCGAGCGAGGCGCCCCAACCTCCCCGCGCGTGCCACACACTCCCTCCCCCCTCCTCGCATTCGCTCGAGCGCGGCTCGAGCCGCCCCACCGCGTCCGCCATCGCCGCCGGCCGAAGCTCGTCGGTGCGCCCCACCGTCCTCCGCCCCTCCTCGAGTCCAAGCACCACAATAGCCTCCACCCGCACCCCTTGGACCCTCCCGGGAACTTGCATTGGCCGGCCGAACCACCTGCTCGCCGGCATTGCGGCCGCGGCCGCCGACCACCGCCCTCCTCGCCGCCGGAGCCGTTTCCGGCCAAGCCGACCCCACCAATCGACCGAGGGTGAGTCCAAACCCCACCCTAGCCGCTCACTCGCCAGAGTCTGGCCCTTCCTCGCTGCCGGCTGGCCTTGCTCCGCCGCCGGGGACCTCCTTGCGAGGATTGCATTCTTTCCAGGGGTTTAAGCAAAAGAACCGGGGGCCTAACTGTAAAAGGAATCTTAAACCCTAGATTCAAAATCCTGAATCTTGTAAATTGCATAGTAAATAATAGAAAAATCGGAAAAATACAAACTCAACTGTTCTGGAATCCTTGTGAAGAAACCTAACTTTTCTAGAAAAGGTTTTCAAAATTCAGTGTAGTTTTTAAATGATTTTGAATTGATCAGTTTGAGTAAATTTGAAATAACTTGAAATATATAAATGCTATGGATGTTAATTTTGGATATATTGTTTTTATTATCATTCCTGGCATTGTGTAGAAAAATGGCACTTAAATCATGAGTATATCTTCGGTGATTAATTTATATTGATTTCATCATGTTCTCCATATATGAATTGTTTAAATTTATTTGTTGATCAAATGCCCTCCAATTTTCTGCTATAGCTCGCAATGCTTAGTAGTATCTGTCATAAATCGAGAGATGAATTGTTGGCACGTGTAGATTGTTCTACTAATTTATGGTGATTAGTTTGAGTTAAATTCAAATCCATATTTCTGCTGCGAGTAGTGGATCCAATTTCGGTGTGTGAGCTAAATATGTCTTTATCATGTTGTGTGCCAAGTTATAGCCTCGGATCCTAGGGATATTTTTTATGATTTATTCATGCTCCTAGTAGCTTAATCTTGTTGTATTTATCATATTTATCCTGTAGCTTTGTTTTACCTGATTTTTGGTCGGTAATTCCGTGTTGCTTGATATATGCATGCTTTGGTAAAGCCTCCCCGGCCGGTTTGTTTGTATCTTTACAAGAATTGAAGTCCTAAGTAATCAAGCTTTAAATGAACAAAATAAATGGAAAACAGAAATATTTATGTTTGCAACATGGAATCAAAGCTTGGAATTTATAAAACCATCTCTGAACAACCCAATTCAGTTTAGTGAAGTTTACTTAACTAATGAACTTAGATGTGCACACAATCACCATCAAACAAGAATGAAGTTTCACACCCATCCACTTGTCCTTGGTGAAGAAAAGTTTATTAAAAACTTGTTAAGGTGAATATGGCCAACAAAACGCCCTATGTTTATCTCTGAATTCAGAACTAAATTTAATTTCTTAAGTTTGTATACTTGAGTCATAATGCATCTGCAAATCGTATAGAACTTCCGACGGAAACTACGAGCTGGTGCCTTAGTTTGAAGGGGAACCGACCGAGGGAGAAGTGGACATGGTGGAAGTGCGGCAAGACCTGAACCAAAGTTCGGAGGATCTCGCTTCGACTTTGCGGTGAAGGCAAGCCCCGTAGCATAACATACTTTTGTTAACTCCTGCAATCTTTTAAGCGATGCTTGTGCATTTACGTTCAGGAGTTGAATTGAAACCTTAGATGCATGATCCTAGGTTCCTATGTTCAAATACTAGCATGTCAGGTCGCTAGTTGCCATGCTTAGGACCACAGTAGAAGTCAAGTGATGACCGTCACTCGCGAGCTATAAGTCTCTTATGTTGGAATCATAAAATTGTTGAACTTATCGGCTCATGTGGTAAGAGCATGGGACCGACTCCGGTCAATAGATGTCAGTGGTTAAGCTTTCGAACGTATTAAGCATTTGTCGGGAATGGGACCGGTAAGCCTAGTACTTTTCTGATCCGGCAAGGGAACTCTCTACCACTACACTCGGGAGTGATCCCCAGATATTAGGCAGTGGTACATGTGTGGATCCGGGCGGTCAGATACCGTGACCCGATAACCTTGTACCGGGGACCGTGGACTTGATCCCGAACCGAGGACGGTTGGGAACTGCCCGGTTGGTGTATGCCCCCCTTTTGGTTTTATTTGGCATTCTTGGGGTATACCTTCTCCCGTATGTTTAGGTCCACCTTGCAAGGTTACTATTCGATCGATCGTCGGCCTCTCACCGTTATGTGAGATCGCTTAACCATCCACTCTATGTCCCTTAATGATGGAATTGAGAAGGAATTTGTATACTTGTTTAATTTGAATTGTACAACTCATGCTTGAATTAGTTGGCTAATCTAGTAATGATTAAATGAATAGAATTTGGAGCTAAGATTTGAAAGTAAGGACATACTCTTTGTTAGTTTTCAACAAAACAATCCACCGACCATAAAGCCTTGGATGTCTAGAGAGTGGGTGTTTTTTCCAATCACCCGACGGTTAAGTCTTGCCGAGTATTAGTATAATCAGCCTTGCTTTTGTTGTTGTTTTTCAAGTGATGATGTGTGTGATGATGGCTTTCCGTGGCCTGGTTCTCTCCCACCCGGTTGGGAGTACGAGTGGGAGGATGACAGTGCTTAGTGGCATCACAGATGGCCTCTTGTGATGTTGCTTGTGTCGTTTAGTACTTTATTTCCACTTGTGTTTTGAACTCGAACCATTTACCTTTATGCAAAAGACTTGGTTTGTAATAATGAACCTTTCAAGGATGTTCGTAATAATTGGTGTCTTGTTTATCTCCGGACTCGCGCCTTCGTGTAAGTTTTGACGTACAATTGTCGATCATGTGATGTAAGTGATTTACCGGGTTCGACCCGACGAGACGACAAGTTACTTCAATATTATTGCTTAATGGCCGGTGGAGTGGTTTAGGAAATAATATGGAATTAATTTGAGCGGTTCTTTCACAACGCGGCTCGTCGTCGACTACTTCACCTACGTCGCACGTCCGGCCGCCTCGGCACGACGCGCGGCTCGTCGCGTGGCTCGCCGTCGACTACTTTGCATCGCGCGGGTTCGTCGTCGACTACTTCGCCTCGTGCATGCTCGTCGTCGACCACTTCACCTACGTATCGCGTCCGTGTGCCTCGGCATGTCGCGCCGCTTATCGTCGACTACTTTGCCACACACGGGCTCGTCGTCGACTACTTCGCCTACATCGCGCGTCCGGGTGCCTTGGCACGTCGCGTGGAACCAGCTCTCTCGCGCCTATGCCGTGGATCCGGACACGTTGTCTCACCGCTTGATTTCTCGTCGGTCGGTTGCAATGGCTCTCGCCGTGCACCCGATCACCGCATCTTGCGGCTCGACTTCGTTGCCTCTTAACATGTTGTCCGCTCGCACGGCTCTACTTCGGCCACACCGTGCGTCGCGACTACTTGTTTCATGGCAATGTCGTGTCTTTGCCGCAACGTTGTCTTGCGGCCACATCACCTCTACCTCGACTACGTCTTATGCTTGCCACGACATCATCTACCGGCCGCATTGCGTCGACTACTCATTCGAGAACGGCCGTCACGCCCCAACAACTAGTCCGGATCTATTGACGGTGTATATGCGTATCAAAGTTCATTTGGATTTGCAAGCATACAAATCCCATGTCGTAGTCAAGGGACCCTTCTTCCCTTAAGTGTAACGGCCCGTAGCCACCGGTGAGCCACCACCGGGATGTGAGCTCGCGCACGGGGTGTCGCCGCCAAGAAGACGGCGACGGCTTGCCGGAATCGTCCTCCGAGAGAATCGCCGGAGGAAGGGCATGAACCCCGACCTTGATTCGAATTTCGATCGCCCTTCCATAGCAAACGACCAAGCCTTGTATAGAGCGGACAACCTTCGACGGGGCCTTGGGTCGATTGTGACTTGATGACCGGGCTTTGACTTAGTAAATGGGCTCAATAGTTTCGAGCCTATCCTGGGCCACTCCCGGGTCATGAGAGGACCCTTTTTCCTATAAGTATGAGAAACCAAGGTATCGAATCCGTGGAACAATGTGCAACGCAAGGATTCAATCTAGTACAGCAAGGAAAGCTATCTTTTGAAGAATCAAGTTGCATCTAATCTAAGAGATCATGAAGAAAACACATCTAATCTAATCTAATCTACTAAGAGGTAGCAAGAGAAAGCAAAGAGATAACCGATCTAGAAAGTCTAGATCTTGCTTATGTAGTAGCTCCAAACAAGATAGATGAAGATAGAAAAGCGAATCTCATAAGAAGCATCTTTAAACCGTGGCCTTCGGTCCGATTCCGAAGACGCCCGCCTTTTGGAGCCACCGTTCGTCACAACGCACTCCTATTCATGCGAGTTAGCCTAGGAAGAGTTCGAGAGAACAAGTTGAAAACACTTGGTCGGTCTAGTATGCACCTCTAGCCACCGCGGCTACAAGAGCACCCTATGCAATCTATCTTAAGTATAGATTGGGGAATAAGCAAACCCAAGGAAGAACAAAATCATCGAGAAGGCACTTGATCGCTAGAAATCGGATTCACTTAAAGACTTCACCATGAATGATTACATGAACAAGATCACCACCGGTATCCTACCTCGATCTTGATCCTTGCTCCGCAGCTCCAACGTGGTCTTCCATGTAAGGTTCCCACATTGGCAAGGGAGACCCTAAACAACTAGCACGACCCTCCTCTCTCGAGATGGTGTCCCTCAAGCTACTCTGCTCCTCGGCGGTGGATGACGAACGAATAGATGTGTGGCTCCCCGGCCTCGGGGCTATAAATAGTCGGATTAGCGACTAGGTCAAGGGGGGGCGACCGGGCCTCGAAGTGGGCCGGGCCGGCCGACCCGGGCCAACTTCGGCCCAGGCCCATGGCCTCCTTTGCCCGTGTTGCTTCCCGAGTCTTCTAGAGTATTCCTCCAACTACATGTGGGCCCTTGACGTTAGTTTCTCCACGGTTTAGATGAAGCTTCTTGTCCCGCAAGATTTGACATTTTTGTTCGGGTCCTCGGAGTTTTCCATCTTCACGGGTTTGGTCTTTGGGCTTCTTGGAGTCATGTTCACTTCATTGCTTGACTTGTATTGGGCTTCGAGGTCTTGTCATGATGTGCTTGATGAACTTTACCTGGAAGTCTCGCTTTCAACGCTAAAACCCTACATAAACACTAAACTTCAAAACCGACATGCACAAATGAACTTGTTATACCAAGGGGGTAGTACCTATGGTTATGATATAAAATTCATGCCAACACCGAAAATAAAGTCATGGCTAGGTTGATGGAATTTCATCCTCAACATCTCCCGCATGCTTAAACCTTGCTCATCCTCAAGTAAGCCTTCGATGGATATCATCATTGCCCTTCATTATTTAAACCGTGCACTTGATCATACACGAGAAAACATACTTGCTCTCAAAAGTTTAGTTCGTTAAAGTTTCATAATGTACTAGCCTTCATCCCTACGGAGTAGATATTAATTAAGCTCTTCCCACAAGTATCAACATGCTCCCAAAATTCAAATGGATCTCGTAAATTTTGAAATAAACACCGAGATGAAAAAGAGCTAAATCAAGATCAAAAATTTAAACCACCTTGCATCTTGCTCATGAACTCTCATCTTATCTTATCTCTCAAGCCTATTTCTTCTACTCCTTTCCCTCTCAAAACATATATGTAACTGGTAGGCTTTATATGGAGCTCTTTGGGGAAGTTTTAGTCCTACCGGTACTAGAAACAAGACAAGCTTCTCATGGTCTCACCGATACTAGTCAAAAGGTCATTGGAAAATAATGTTATATCAAGGAGGGGAGAGAAAAATACACACACTTTTAGATAGGTGGACATGTGGAAATGGCAAAGAGTGATCCCGGGGCACAAAGGAAGTCCTCGTTGTCGGATTGCATATGGTTGGAAAGATGAGTTTGGATCTTTTAAATCTTGAAACCTTGAAATTCCTAATGCACTTTAGAGAACCGAGGAGTTTACTTTATTTTATTTATATACATACTCATATTTTTTTTGTTTTCTCGAGTTTTTTCTTTCTTTATACTCACTTTTTTCTTTCTTTCTTTCTCTTTTTTTATTTGCTCCCCTTGAACTCCAAAATTGCGTTGTACCTACCTCCTACCCCATGCTTAGACGTTTACTCGTCCTCGGGCAAAGAGGTGACAGAGATAAGGTAGGTACTAGAAATATTTTTTCCTTTGGAGAGATATTTTGGAATCTTCAATCTTGGCACCATCTTGAGATCTTCCTCGAATTGACGATCCATACTCAAAGATAGGTTGTGGTCAAGGAGGTAAACACAAAAGAAGATTTTTTGGTTTTAATGGTGGATATCCGGTGAGGTTTGTGAAATCTCCGATGTGGGGATACACAATGCACGGATAGACCGACTTCTTAGTAACGGGCCGGAGAAATAAAGGCCCGAAATAACTCACCCAAAAAAAATCTTGTATACTAAGTTTTCACACTCAAATACATACATATATATATATATATGTATATATATATGGCTCGGATAGGTAGAGCAACATGCAAGAGGTATTTATGACAAGGTTAGTGTCACACCCAGTTTTAAAGGCAAAGGCGAATGCATAGATCACGTGTGCGCCGGGATCAAGTTACACACACGCTTAGACATTGTGAATACCAAAATCCGCGCCACACGAATAAAGAGTTATTACAAACCATAGTCTTAAACGAAACTTAAATAACGAGTTCTCGCAACGGACAAAATGCCTCCACGGGCGGTCCGACCGAGGACTACGCACACCAAGAACTCCCCGGAAATCACCGGGGATGTCTTCAAAATTCTCCCGGCCCTAAGCAAGAATCCGAGTGTTGTAGATACAAGAAAGTAAACAAACGTGAGCATATGACGTAGTCAGCAAGAGAGAACAACATAACATGCAAGGCCATATGGTGGATGGCTAAGGTTCTAGCAATTTAACATTTTAGTGAGCCAAGTTTTATTAGCAACATAATTACTAAGAGTATAAGTTCATACCAACCCAATTAATAAGGTATAAGCATCATAACTAAAGAATAAAACAGCAATTAAACATTTAAATTCCATAATTTAATCATGTGAGGGTCCAGGCCGCTCTTGACCGTGAGCACGACTAATCAATTAGTTTTACACTCTGCAGAGGTTGTACACTTTCACCACAAGCAGCGTAAAAGTTCCGAAGAACTTTGAACCCAACCATGCGGTGTTTGCAAGGCACCATACCACACTACCGAGGTGTGGTTGCATAGGAACGCTATATGGCTTTACAAAGGTTCTCTAGCAAGTTATGACCCACAAGGTCCGGATCGATTAGTAAGGTATAATGTCCCCTAGCAGGTCGATACCCCACCATAAAAAGAATAACTCACCCAACCCCCCCGCTAGAGCGAGTCTATACCCCACAATACCGCCGATCCCTTGTCCTTATCGGGTAAGACCATCCCAAGCTAAAGTTCCTAATTATTCAACCAAGACCATTGCCCATTAGTTCTTGTGGTTGTCTTGTTTTCCCGGGTGGTTCTCCATGTTCCGGTTAACATAGCAAAGTGGTCTTGTAAAGTAAAGAACATGAACCGGAACATAGAATCTAAAGGTATCCAAGTTGATTAATACCATCCCGATTAAGCATGCTAAGCCATAGCTACCCTCAAGATTAATTTAATAAACCCGATTACAAGGTAAAGGTAGTGAAAGACTAGGCATGATCCTTAATAGGTTTCCGTCAAGTTTAATGCAAGCAGGAAAAGTAAATATAGTGAATTTAAATGCATGTTATGTAGGACAAGCGGGCATGCATCAAGGAAGACTTCCCTTCAACAAAACTCTGCTCGCTCAAACTCCGGCGCGTCTTGATCTTCAAATCCTTCGAATGCTTCGCTCTCTACGGTCCACAATCATCACATACAAGCATACAACAAGAATAAATAAGAAACAGTCACCAAACAGAACGAACAAGACAAAACGGTAGCATAAAACTAATCTACGCTTCGAGACGATCACGTGGTCATAAAGAATGCTAAAATCGGAGCTAAAACGACCAAGTTATGCACTATAGAAGGTGCGGGGACTAATCCGTGAAGCTTTAAAAAGACTATGGGCTAAAATAAAGAAAAATGACTAAACTGTAAGGATTTTCCTAAGGCGAGAGGGTATTTTTGTGAATATCGAAAAACATAGGGTTTTTTTTGGAAAAGTGCTAGGGTCGGCCGGGTTGGACCGGGTTGACCTAAGTCGGCTCGATCTAGATCCGTTGGATCTAGATTCGACGGCGACGAGCGGTTGCGGGTTAGCGGTGGCGGCGGGTTTGAATCGGGGCGCTCGATCTTGATCCGTGGCTCGGAACGCTTTCAAGCGGGCCGGGCGGCGGCGCTATGCCGGTGGCGAGCGGGCTGCGGCGGTGCTAGGCGGCGATCTCGCCGGCGCCAAGCCAAATCGAGCTAGATTGCTCGGTTTGCCTCGCGATTTTCACCTAAATTAAGAGCGCGACGCAACAAACTCATCCAAAGCAACATGGACGGCTCATCGACGGCCGAAGACGAGGCACGACTCAAAGGAGAGGACATCGGTGGCGGTGGAACTGCGGCGACGGCTCTAGGGTGCTACGGTCCACGAGCTCAACAACAAGCGGCACCGTCGTGAAGCTCACCTCCCGGCACGGCTCCCGAGCGGGTCCTCGGCGGCGGGAAAACGGCGGCCGCGCGGAACGGCCGCGGCGGCGCAAGGGTTAGGGTTCCGGTGGCACAAGTTGGCGGGTGGTGGCTAAAGCTCGGGTTGGAGATCCAAGGGGGTGCGGTGCGGCTTAAATAGGCGGAGGGGGCCTCCTTGGCGTGCGGTCCACGCACGGGTGGGCATGCGCACGCGGCGGCGGGTCGGACTCGGCTTCGAGTCCGGCGGGATACGCGCC
The DNA here is from genome assembly GCA_947561735.1 of Cenchrus americanus. Classification (NCBI taxonomy): domain Eukaryota; kingdom Viridiplantae; phylum Streptophyta; class Magnoliopsida; order Poales; family Poaceae; genus Cenchrus; species Cenchrus americanus. The sequence continues at coordinate 81,155,830 of OX387239.1, read as the reverse complement.
GGTTTGGGGATGACACGTGGGCCCCACCCGTCGGTGGCGGCGGTGCGGGAGAGAGGCGGGGTTGGGGTGGCGGTGGTGAAATGGGCCGAAAGGCCGAGCCGGGCCGCGAGGGAAAAGTTGGGCTGCGATGGAAAAAAAAGAAAAACGGCCCACTTTGGACTAGAAGTGCTAGGCCGGAATGGGAAAGGTTAAAGGGTAGGGCTAACTAATTTTGAAAAGGCTTCAAACACATGAGTTCAAACTTTGAATTTGAATTCCAACAACTAAAAGCAATGCACCGGCATGAATGCAACAATTAATTCCTATATTTCATTAATTTGATTTTAGAGAAATTTTAAATGCCTAAAAAAATTGAAAGAAATCCTTATATTCCTTAAAAGCAATAAAAGGGTTTCTAGCCAATTTTTAATAAAACATAATTTAGCAAAATTAGGGTGTTACGGTTAGCATTACTTCTAAGAACAAAAATAAATCATCTTTAATCCATCTAAAACTTGAGAGCAAATAAAACACTATGGGTCTTTATTTTTATCATAACCTCCATTAAAGATTAATCTAGCATTTAGATAATTTCAGATTTGTATTTTAAGAGAGCATTAGTTTAATCATGCATAAAACAAGTACAAAGATAAACAAAGCGGCAATTATCATCATATATCATCATGGCATAAACTTGTTATCTTTGCCAAAGGTAAAAACAAGGTGGTGACTATATTCACGATGAAAATAAACACTAACACACATGCTGAAATTTAAAATAAAAACTAAAAACACTATGCATACATAGGCGCATACAAACTGAAAATTAAAGAAAAAATGGGAAAAAAAGGTTAACTAAAGCTCCTCCTCTCTCTAATCTTCCGCCGGTGGTTGATATTGGTAATCTTGATTGTTGTACCCTTGCTCATAATAGGATTGCACCACTCCTCCTATAAATTGTCCCAGTGGTGCTAAGTGAAGGCGTCCAAGCTCATAAGCGATGTTTGCATTTCCTTCACCCATTTGGTTTGCATTGGTTGGGTGGGCTGCGAAATTTTGCATGTTTCTTGCAGCGTATCCTCCAACGATGGCCACATTTTATTGTGGTTGAGGAAGGTGTGCATATGACTCCGCAAAGGCTACGTTGGACACCGCAAACTTTGGTAGGGGCATGGCTGCACCACTCCCCCATGCTTGCATTGGTACACCACCGTAGTAACTCGGAGGCGCCGGAATTCCTCGAAATGGTGGCACATAATGTTGTTGCGCACCTCCTCCTTGGTTCGTGGAAGAACCTTCTCCTATAATCCTTCCTCTTTTATTTTTCTTCGCCAAAGACAAGAAGTCCTTCCTCTAACCAATCTTCTTTCCCCTCAAGAAAAAGTCTTAATATTCCATCCGGAAGGGGCAAATTCACCTTGGCCACTTTGAAGCCTCTTCTCTCATCTCTACTTATTTACTTGCCTTGCCTCATATACTCAAATCCTAGGGAAGTCCTGGCCGGGAGATGCTCCGGGTTTCTTGGAATTCCTGGTCTCAAAGAGATAGCCAACATGGAGAGGTAACACCCCGAACCAATATAAGGTGAGTGGGGTTGATTGGCCGCCCGGCAATTAAAGCCGAGTAAAGCCAATTCAACTCGTGTTGGTTATCTTTGTCTCTCTCATTCTCCACAAAATTCTCTTGCACATCCATGAGTGAAATACTTGGATGATGGGGTTCTGGATACTATTTCTTTGTTGGTGAGCTTCTCCCGCGATCATACTCCAAAAACCTTGCAACATGCCTTCTTGCACATCCACTTACTTTCCAACGGGTACTCATTCATCTAAATCGGACCCCAAATGAGGGAGTTATGGCCGTTTTTTTTCCGCTCTTGCATGCTGTCCAGAAATTTCAGAACGTGCAACTTCGGTAATTCGGCCATACTCGCTTGTAGGAACCTCCGATTGACTTGATTCTTGATTCGTTGGAAGCATAACTTCATGGGTCTTAAAAATATATAAAGATATCCTTGATCTTGTGGTCTTTGGGGCGTTACATCGCGTCTCCTTTGGCTTTAAGTCCTCACCATTGCTGGACCAGCGAGTAGCATGATGGCAATGGTGTGTCTTCTTCATGATTTTGCTTTAGCCAAAGTGACGGGTGCTTCTCTCGCAACGTGATTGCTTCCAACACCTATTGCTTGGACAAACAAACCTCCACAAAACATTAGTCTTAAAACTTTAATTGACACATTGACATACCTTGTGTAACATCACTCATGTATGGTGTCCACTCGATAGCGGATGATGGGACACTAACAAAAGTTAGCACCTACCACTAAAGAGTGAATCTTGATGTTGTCATCATCTTGTCGGAGTGGATTGTGAATTTCTCGAATGTCTTGTGTCTAGTTTTTCACCTACTTTCAAGGAAACAAACAAGAAAGCAAGCATATATGCAATAATAAAAATTAGGGTTAGTCGAAGAGATAGATGGATCGCCCTAGGGTTCGAGTTGCCGATCCCTGACAACGGCGCCAGAAAAAGGGGCTTGTTGACGGTTCAAAGCCGTGCTCAAGTTCACCGCAAGCCTACGTGTGACTTGGTGCCTTTTTCACCAAGGAGGGTCCTCCCTAGATTTGTCAATCCAAGGATCGAAAGCAAACTCCAAGGATTCTCCATCTAACCTATTGATCTAGCCTAACATGAAGCATTGATTGCATAAGAAGATAAACCTTAAAGATGTATGAGTTATAGCATAAGGTTGATCGCATCCATGAACATAGACAAGGTAAAGAGCAAGCAAGGGAAACTAAGGCCTATCATCTTCTAGTCGTAGTTCTAGCCAAAAGAGCAAGCGCGACATGCATCTCATCCAAAGCCATCTTTAAACTACTATCCTCCAGTCCGATTCCAAAAACGCCCGCCTTTCGGGGCACTCGTTCTGTCACAACGGACTCCTATTCATGCGGGTAGTCTAGGGCGAGTCCAAAAGAACCAGTTGAAATCACTTGGTCAGTCCGGTATGCACCTCTAGACACCACGGCTACAAGAGCACCCTATGCAATCTATCTTAAGTATAGATTAAGGAATAAGCAAAACCAAGTGAGAGCAAAATCATAAAGGGAGGAATCGAGTCGCTAAAAGATCGGATGACATGAAGTACTTTACTCACATAATAAATGCATTTAGATCATCTCCATCCGAGTACATACCGTTGATGACCTCAACTAGCTTCGGAACTCCACCATGGCTCAACCATACAAGGCGCCATGGCGGCTAGGGTAGGCCTAGGCCATCTCCTAGACGACTTCGAGGACTCGTGGCGGCCGACGGCTTCCTCCGAGTGCTTCTCCTTCGTGTCGGCGTCTCTCTGATGAATGGATGGATGTGGCGGCCGGCGGAGGCAGAGGCAATAAATAGACAAGCACCTAGGGCAAAAGGGGGTCGCGAACCGGGCCCGGAGTGGGCTGGGCCGGTTGGCCCAGGCCGGCGGGCCCGAGGCCTAGTTCGGCCGGTTCGGCCCCGGTTTCCTCCCCCGGCGCTTCTCGCGTGATCCCTTATTTGTGTGCACTTGCATGTGGGCCTTTGACGTCGTTTCCTTCACGGTTAAGGCTTGACTCCTTGCTATGCAAGCTTCGCCGTTTTACGGTTGAGTCCCCGAAGACTTGCACGTTGACGCTTCGGTCCTCGGGTCATTTGGAGTCACGTTCATCGCGTGTCTAGACTTGTGACGGGCTTCATGATCTTCTCTTGAAGTGCTTGATGAACTTATCCCGAAAGTCTCCTCTTTAACGTTAATTTCTGCGTAAACAACAAACTCCAAAATCGACATGCAAGTGTGAACTTGTTACATCATTAGTATGCCTAATGGCGGGTTAGTTGCAAATCATAATCGAAACCAATGTATAACAAGTACTCTAGGTTGACGGAAATTCACCGTCAACATGGTACCTTCCTAGCTTGTTATTTGCTTAGAAATGTTCTTGCTAGGTCCTAAGTACCTCCTAGAATTTGGTAGATCTGTTTTCCATCAAGTAACTCGCAGCTCAATTCATATTTGCTCTGTTCTAACAATTCCCGGAAGTTCTAAGTTTATTCTCGGAGGCTGCTTCGTTCGGAGGTTCCAAGAATAATCTCGGAGGTTCCGGAGTCTGATAGTGTTTCTGCAGAAAAAGTTTAAATTTGTGTGCAGGCCTATTCACCCCCCTCTAGGCTATATGGCCTCGATCCTTTCATCACCTAAACTCAGCATTTTTGCATAAGTAATGAGAGAACTACATCGTTTTTGGTGAGTGTCGGTCGGTTGCCAAAAACGACTAGGTAACTTTCCGCACATTGCCTTCTCGGGCACACGAAATGGAAAAATTCGCCACGAGGTTGAAAGCCGGCTCGAGACACTTGAGTTGTAGTATCTACTAACTGTGTGAAAGAATGATTCGATGAATCTGCTGATGGATACGAGATATTGTGACTGTATTGCTGCCTTTGTCATGTGAATGCACGAACGAGCTATTGTCATGCATGATTGCACTTGTCATCATTTTCTAAGTAAGATTTTGGCTACGTGTCTAATAAAGGCTCGCATTTCAGATGGTGGGACCCACGCGCAGCTTTCCCAACGGGTTTGGAGCGACCGTGCAGCGGCGACTGCCGCCACCGCCGCCCATGACGCCGTCGGAGGCCTTCATGGCCACTCAAACCGAGGTGCTGCGCCAGATCCTGCAAACGCAGCAACAAATAGCCTAGCGGATAAATCGAGGACCACCACATGGGGCCAATCACGAGGGGCCTAATCGGGTCACCACATACGCTCGGTTCATTGGGATGAAGCCACCGAGCCTTTTCCAAGGCGGAAGAGCCCTTGGAAGCTAAAGCTTGGATCAAGGCGGTAAAGGCCAAGTTCTCTCGCCTTTGTGACGCCTTCCTCCGAGGAGAACAAAGTCAACTTCGCGGCTACGCAACCGTGAGGAGAAGCTTTAATGTGGTGGGATCATTTCAAGACTATGCGGCAAGGGCGTGCTATCACTTGGAATGATTTCAAACAAGCTTTCAAGAGCCATCACATCCCTAAAGGATTAATGGATAGAAAGATGAGGAAGTTATTGGCCCTCGGGCGGGGATCGACACGGTGTACCGTAATGCCCGAAGTTCAATAGCCTTTGCCAATATGGTGGGCATCACGTGGATACGATGCAAAGAAGATGGAAAGGTTCCGTGATGGGCTAGATGGCAAGTTGTATGAGCGACCGAACTTGCTCGAGCCGAGAATTTCCATGAGATCGTGAACAAGGCTATATCCCAAGAGGATGCCATGAAAAAAAAGCCCATAGGGACAAGAAGAGGTTGTCCGGTTTTTCTCCGGGCAGCGGAACTCACAAGAAGTTTCGCTTTGTGAAAAAGAATGTTCCAAACCCATCCCGGCCATCTTCAACTAGACGGCCGGACGATAAAGCCATCCCGGGGCAAACCTTTAGGAAACTTTCGGTTCCGCAATGCTCGGCGGCGAGGCTCCAAAGCCTAATGCACCCCCACATAACATCGGTAATCGCCGTTGTTTCAATTGTGGTCGGCCGGTGCATTACATCGGTGATTTCCCCAAGCCCAAGCGAGAACAAGCCCAACCCACAAAATCAAGGTGCAGGGATCAAGCCTGCCACTCCGACTAAGAAGCCTATGGTGCAAGTCCGCCACGGCAAGCTAAACTTCACCACCATGAGTGACATTCCCGAAGGAGCTTCAATACTCACAGGTACATTCTCTATCAATAACACTCCTGTTAAGATTTTGTTTGATTCTGGAGCTACCCACAGTTTCATAAGTGAAAACCTGGTAGGCAAATTGGGTTTAAGGGGATCGCATACCAAATCGGCTTATAAAATTATCACACCAGGTGGAAACATCTCTTCTCACGTAGTAGCTTTTGGAGTTCCTTTAAAGTTGGGAAGTAAGAATATTCAATCAAATCTTATAACCATAAATTTGGAAGGTATGGATGTTATCTTGGGTATGGACTGGATGACTCAGCATAAGGTGTTTCTAGATATATCAGATAGAGTTGTAGAGATCAATTCACCTACGGTCGGGCACACTACCTTGTACCTACCTTTCAAGGACGGTACAGACTCTTGTGCCTATGTGACCATTATCTCCCATCTTGATGAAATTCCAGTAGTATGTGAGTATCCAGATGTCTTTCCTGATGAATTGGCTGGTATGCCACCAGACAGAGATGTCGAGTTTGTAATTGAACTCCAACCGGGTACTGCACCCATTTCTAAACAACCTTACCGTATGCCTCCCAAAGAGCTAGCCGGACTAAAAAACCAACTCCCGGAGCTATTAGATAAGGGTTATATTCGCCCGAGCTCTTCTCCTTGGGGTTGTCCCGCTCTCTTTGTCAAAAAGAAAGATGGTAGCTTGAGGCTATGTGTGGATTACAGACCGCTCAATGCAGTAACCATCAAGAACAAATATCCTCTTCCCCGAATCGATGTTCTCTTTCATCAATTGGCTGGAGCCAAAGTTTTCTCCGAGATCGATCTTCATTCGGTTACCACCAAATCAAAATTCTACCTTGTGACGTTCCTAAAACTGCTTTCTCCACTCGTTATGGTCTTTACGAGTTCTTAGTGATGTCCTTTAGTCTCACAAATGCCCAGCCTACTTCATGTACCTCATGAACTCCGTGTTTATGACGGAGCTCGACAAATTCGTAGTGGTCTTTATCGATGATATCCTTATCTATTCCAAAAATGAGAAAGAGTGTGCCAAACATCTCCGAATTGTCCTACAGTGTTTGCGAGATCATAAGCTTTATGCTAAGTTATCCAAATGCGAATTCTGGTTGAATAGTGTGAAATTTTTGGGCCACACTATTTCCAAGGATGGTATCTCCATAGATCCTAGCAAAGTCCAAGAGGTGATGGATTGGAAACCACCCAAGTCCGTACACCAGATCCGTAGTTTCTTAGGTTTGGCAGGTTACTACCGACGATTCATTCCTGACTTCTCCGAATCGTTAAACCTATGACCGAACTACTCAAGAAAGGAGTGAAGTTCACATGGAGTGAAGCCTGTGAGAAAGCCTTCCACACCTTGAGGCAACACTTAACTTCAGCCCCAGTGCTAGTGCAACCAGATAATTCCAAACCTTTTAAAGTTTTTTGTGACGCATCAGGCATGGGTCTCGGTTGTGTTCTTATGCAAGAAGGCCGAGTCATTGCCTATGCTTCACGGGCACTTCGACCTCATGAGATCAATTATCTTACCCACGATCTTGAGTTAGCAGCTGTTGTTCACGCTCTCAAGATATGGAGACATTATCTGATGAGTAATCGTTGTAATATTCACCGACCACAAGAGTCTCAAATACATCTTTACTCGGTCGAACTAAATATGAGGCAAAGGAGGTGGCTTGAGTTGATTAAGGATTATGACCTAGAAGTGCACTATCACCCTAGGAAAGAAAATGTTGTGGCGGATGCTCTTAGCCGCAAAGTCCATTACAATCATCTAGAGTTGGAGCCGAGTTAGTGACCCATTATGTGAAGAGATGAGAAGACTCAACTTGAAAGTAGTAGACCAAGGAAATCTTTATGCCTTAGCCGCCGAATCTAATCTTTATGATAGAATTGTCACTTGCTCAACGCAATGACGAAGACATATAAATCATCAAATAGAAACTAGCGAGAGGGATATCCCAAGTATACATGTTTCCGGAAGGATCACAAGGATGTGATCTGGTTTGGAAAACGCCTTGTGGTTCTGTCAAACCGAAATTAAGAAGACAATCTTTGATGAGGCTCATATGTCCAAATTCTCTATTCATCCTGGCAGTACCAAGATGTACCAAGATTTGAAACAAAATTTCTGGTGGTCCAATATGAAAGTTGATATAGCCAAGTATGTAGCCGAGTGCGATACTTGCCACCGGATGAAGGCCAGCCATTTGAAATCGGCAGGTGTACTCCAACCTTTGTCGATACCCATGTGGAAATGGGATGACATTAGTATGGACGTCATTGTGGGTTTACCCCTGACCACTAGAAAGAAAGATTCTATTTGGGTGATCGTAGACAGACTCACCAAGATCGCTCACTTCATTGCGATTCATACTACTTATTCGGTGCAGCAATATGCGAGAGATATACATGGATCAAATATTTCGTTTGCATGGAATCCCGAAAACCATAATCTCTTTTAGAGGAACTCGGTTGTAGCTCGTTTCTAGGAGCGATTTGCATGAGTGCTTAGGAACCAAGTTGATTCGTAGTTCCGGCTATCATCCGTAGACCGATGGTCATACGAAAAGGATAAATCAAATTTTGGAGGACATGTTACGAGCAAGCATCTTGCACTCTGATAAAAGTTGGGACAAGTGTTTGTCCTTAGCAGAGTTCTCTTACAACAATAGCTATCAAGCTAGTTTGAAGATGGCACCCTTCGATGCTCTTTATGGACGAAGATGTCGCACCCCGTTGAACTGGTCAGAAGCCTGACACTCTTTAGTCCGGACTTAGTTAAAGATGCTGAAGAAAAAGTGCAAGTAAGAAGAGATAATTTGAAGTTAGCTTGGATGAGGCAAAAGAGCTATCATGATGAGGGAACGACACCCCAACATTTTGAAGTGGGAGATTATGTGTACCTAAAGATTTCCCCCACCAAAGGTGTGCAAAGGTTCAGTGTTAAAGGGAAATTGGCTCCACGCTACATTGGACCTTATGATGTCATAGAAGTATGTGGGCCAGTGGCTTATTGTATTCAACTGCCAGAACGATTTTCCGCAGTTCACAGTGTGTTTCATGTGACTCAATTGAAGAAGGGAGTGCCTGTACCAGAAAACGAAGTGATCACAGAAGCTAATGCTTGGATTGAGCCGAATTTCTCGCTCATCGAGCATCCACTAAGAGTGTTGGACCGAAAGGAGAGAAAGACCCAAGACAGACCATAAGAATATAAAAGATACAGTGGAGTCATCACACGGAAGAAGAAGCGACTTGGGAAATGGAAGAATACCTCAACACCAAGTTCCCGGGCTTCCTGCAATCTCGAAACCGTGAGTCTCTGTTCCCTATCTTGTTTTCTAAAATCGAATCTCGGGACAAGATTCCGTTTAAGGGGGTAGGTTGTGACGCCCCGAGGTTTTTATTTAACCCTAATTGTTGGTCAATTCTGCCGACAATGGTCAAATCATGGTCAACCCGGGTCCTCACCTCGAAAACGTCACCAATCAACCTTAATGACTCTATTGATCAAGTAAACACACACTTGTAGTCAACCCTTGGTCAAAGTCATGGTCAAACCCTACCGAAACCCTAGTGACCCTAAATGTCTTCCTGAACTTTTGCCACGTTCTCCAAAATTCACCTAAACACTTAAAAATCTACCTTTATGAAAGTTGTCCAGTTTGTTGAGGGACACAACTTTCATGTAGAATGGCATTTCGAATTTTTAGGGGAAAAGGTGAAAAACTTGGTCAGCGCGCAGTACCCCGTTCACTAACACCAATTGGCATTCAAAGTTGGCAAGCCTCTCCTGCAAAATCTATTGAGAAAACCCCCATATGGCCTTTGTGAAAGTTGTAGAGGATAGCTAGATCTACAACTTTCCTATTCATCACTTGATGCACTTCAGTACAAATTTTTGGAGAAAAACGTGCTCAAACGGGGGACCGACAACACGTCGAGGCTCGGGCGCCGCCGCGCCGCCCGAGACCACCCGCCGGCCGAGGTGTGCCCCTCCCCATGCACCACACCCCGAGGCTCCTCGGAGTCCTCCCGGGGCCTCGCGCGCCGCACCGCGCCGTACCGACCCCGAGCTCGCCACGGACCACCAATCCGTCGGCGGCATCCCACCGTACGCGCGCGGCCGAGGTCGCCGTACTACGACGGAATCTCCGCCGTCACCGCAATGTCACCGGTGAGGTCTCCCCTATAAAAACCGAGCGCCTTGCCCCTCCTCGCGGCGACACCGCCGCCCACCGCGCCACCCGCGCCGCCGCCGGTGAACTTGCCTCCCCCATCCTTCTCCGGTGCGCCCAACCATCCGTGACCCTTCGCTAGACCCCATAGAACCTATACAAGCCGCTTGTTGTCCGGGTCGAGCGCTTACCATCGCCGAACCGAGCCGCCACCGCCACCACCGCCGTGCGCCCACGCCGCAACTCCTCCGCCACGACTTCGGCCATCCCCGGGCCCTAGGTGAGCATGTGGTCACACCCTACGCCTCCCCCGGCGGGGAGCGCCGCCGCTCACCGGAATCCGGCGGCTCCGCCGCCTCCCCGGGCCAAGGGCCCAATTGCAAGGCCCTTCTACTTTTTAGGGTCCCGACCGCAAACCGAGGGCATGGTTGTGACGCTTTAGATCTTGTAGGGTCCTCGGTGTAAAAATGCATCTTCAATAGAGTATTCAAATTGCTAAATATTGTAAATTCTCTAGAAAATAGTAGAAAATTCGAAAAATTGCAAACGCAATTTTGCAAGACTCCTGGTGACGAGCACTACAACTTTTGTTATACTTGTCTAGGCTGGTTCCAAATAATTTTGGCATGAAAAATAGAAATCTAAAATACCTAGATCTGCGATATCTCAAAATCCATAAGTCCTATGTATCTAATTTTTGGATATGTTGTGTGTTATGTTATGACTAGCTCCTATACCAAACATTGCACAAAGTTATGTTGTAAATAGTTTTATATAAATTGTTTCCTATTTATGCAGAATCTGTTTAGATGATTTTTGTAGCTAAAAATAGTTATGTTTTTGTGCCCAATTTCTGCATGTGGTATTTTTATGTCAAGACACACCTCTGGTGAATTAATAACAAGTTTTGAATGATCAGAAGCATTTATTCTTAATATATGCATGTTTCCCTTTGTAATTTAATGATGCAAGATCAGTGGTAGTTCTAGGTGTGTTTGCTGCTTTCCTAGGATGGTTTTGGACCAGAGAACATGTGTGAGGAAGTTTGGAGCAATTGGATGCTTATTTATTTTTATATGCTTTTATCTTGTTTATGTGTTTAACCTTTGTTATTAATTGGTGTAATTAATTTTCTTGCCCTTCCAAGCATGCATGTGTGTTCAGTGGCTTAGTATAGGTGTTTTGGTGCTTAAGAAACCCTCCACTGAATTTTAGTGATTTATTGTTTAAATAAAAGCTTTAGAGGCCTTTATAGGTTTAATGTTTTGTTAAATGGGAAAATGCCCTTTTTATTCTTTATATACCCCTTTTTGTGAAATGGTGGCAAAGCTAAGTTAAGAGCTAAGAATACCCCCTTGCTGTTTAAGAAATTAAATGTAATTAATTACAAATTTATGCACACTTTTGCTATTGAAAGATGGAATGATAAATCCTCACATGAAATAACAATTATAAAAGAAAACAATAATTAAGTGTTTATTAAAAGAATAAACACATAACAATAATAACCTTCATGAAAGGAATTAATAATTAATTATTTGTTAAGGTGAATGTGGCCAACGGGGAGTTGGATAAGATAAATAATCTATCACATCACCCCGAACCCCGCATTGCATTTTGTGTAGACCTTCCCGACGGTGACTACACGCTCGTGCGGAAGCCGAGGAAGGAGGAGCGGAAGCCGCACCTGCAAGACGTGGAAGTACTCGAAGACACCGAGGGTGCTCAGGCTAACCCTACCGATGAAGGCAAGCCCGGTGCATTTATCCCGGTGTTTAAAAATTATCATGCGGCTATCTATGGATGCTTGTGCATTTAAGTTCAGGAGTTGTATGGAACCTTAGATGCATGATCCCTAGGTACCTGTGTCCTTACTAGTATGATAGGTCGATAGCTGCCATGCTATAGGACCGTTACAAGTCGGGTGATGCTGTCACTCGCGAGAACAGGTTCCTAGGTAGGAATTATAAGATCTCCTTAAATGGATTGCTCATGTGGTAAGAGCATGGGATTGGGGCTCCGGTCCGATGGCTATTGTGGGTTAAGTGTTTGAACGTACTAAGCACTTGTCGGGAATGAGACCGGTAAGCCTAGTACCTTAATGAGGCGGTGAGGGATCTTACTATTACTCATCTTGGGATGCATCTCACGGCTAGCTACCGGTGGTGTACGGTGAGTTCAGGTGCCTCGCGGGGTATACCGGATAGCCTGCACCAAAGACTGTAAGATTCAATCCCGATTCGAAGAGTTTTGGGAACCGCTTGGTGGTTGTTCTCGCGGGGGCAGCCCACCGTGTGTTTAGGTCTACCTTGCAGGGTTATAAACCAATCGATTGTCGGTCTCTCACCGTTATCTGAGGCTACTTACTCCACTGGCCATGAGATCCCTAATGATGGAAGTTGATGAATACTATGCTTGATTAATTGTATTGTACAACTTTGTCTGCAATAGATGACTAATTTAGAAAAGAATAAACCCACTAGAACTTGTGCTAAAATCTTGAAAGTATGGACATACTCTTTGTTACTTTTCAGCAAAAGAAACCAAGTGGCCCAAAAAGCCTTTCATGCCTAGAGTTGGTAAAGTAGTTATCACTGACGGGTAAGTCTTGCTGAGTATTAGTATACTCAGCCTTGCTGTAATCTGTGGTTCCAGGTGATGCCTTTGGTGATGTGTGGCCCGGAGAGATCCCACTCGGCTGGGAGCTGGAGTGGGTGGATGACGATGAATGAAGGCATCATGGCAGGCCTCCCATGGTGTTTACGCGTTCCGCTTGGATTAATTCCATTTGTTTTAAAAACTACGAACTGCGTTGTCATGTCAAAGACTTTGTTTTGTAATAATTAAACTCTTCGGGGTAAATTTCAGATGTTAATCATGTTGTGTCTCTGGACTCGCCTTCGCGTGAGTTTTAATGCATATATGTCGATTCTTGTTGCTATATAAGTAATTTACCGGGCGTTAACCCGACAGAATCGACGACAAGATGATACTTTATTATTGCTTAATGACCAAAGTGGATTGGTTTTAGTGATAATACGGTATTTTCCTGGGCGGGTTGTCACACCTATGACTTGACAATTCTTGTTGTTTTCTTGTTTAGTCCCTGCAAATCATAACTTCACCAAAACTCATGGAAATCATTAGTAGCAAACCCCTAAGTCTATATTGATATTCATTTATGCCCTTTTCCACGCTTAATTGATTACTTAATATTAATGTTAACAAGCATCAACAGCTGCATGGAGACGGATGAGCAGAAATCCGCTGCCCTACCCGCGGCCACTGTCCCGGGCGAAGCCGTGGACACCACCACGGTAGCGAAACAGGAGCCCAAAGCCGAAGCAATGACCAAGGGTAGTGGAACGACCGGTGCCTCTGCAGTAATCCTGTCACCACGGAGGCTGGCAACTCAAGTGTCCTGAGCGGGACGTCCGCGACGGGGAAGACGACCTCAATAGCCGGCAGCCCCGTCGCGCTCGGTGCACAAAACGAGCGGGCCCCCAACCACGCGAACACGGTAGAGAGGGGGACAAGTGGCGGTCCCGACGCTCTCAAGATGACCAACCGTTGAGGAGGGGCCACGACACAAGGTAGAGGCGAGAGGGGGTGTCGACCCCTCCGCACCAACCAACGTGGGAGCCCCCAAACACCGAGCGAGGACACCGCAAGTCCACCCATGGAGAGCACGACCGACACGGAGCGAGAAGACGACCCCGATGGCTCAATGTCACTTGCAAGATGGAGAGGTCGAGTCGACTCATCTCCGACCACGGAGCAAACCTCCACCTCATCAGAGCGAGGGGCAGACCGGCCATCAGTGTGCGGGGTGGGTGGCCCAGCAGACGAAGGGGTCGCGACAAGGGCCGGCCCGCCCCCCACTAACGACCGGCCGAAACGGCACGAGTAGCATCACCGACCAACGAGGAGCCCTGCAGGCTGCTAAAGAAGCCTGCCAACGGATGGATGCCCTGTAGCCCCCATTCCGGATAGGAGCGGGGGCGTGGCGGGGGTAGTGGCGGATCCACCGAGGTGTCCAAACGGGGGGGGGCACGCCCGCCCCGTGCCGCCTAGGGGGCGGCACCAGAGGCAGCGGACCCACCCCTGAAGGACGCGGAGGGAGTGCCCCCACCGAAGGGGCGAGACGAAGACGATGAGGCCCCGCCTGAGCCAGACGGTGGCTGACGAGACCTCTCCGCCGCCCCACCATACTGGTAGAAGTTAGAGCCTGGGGCGGAGGGGGAACCCCTGGAGAGACGACCACGACCTCGAGGATGTCGATGACTGCCCTGTAGCGGAACCCCGGCTGCGGGTGCCAAGCATCGAAGGGGATGGGAGCCCACATCACCTTCTCATTGGGAATAAGATCTGGGTGCGGACAAGACACAGTGACGAAGAACTTCTTCAGACTAGCCTTGAACTCGGTCTCCGACGCCATGGAGAGCAGCGCACAAGAGGAGCCAAGGATCTCCTGGGCAGTGCTATGCAGCCAAAGGTGAGCTTGCAGTCCTTGCACACCCTGAATGCCAAGTGGCACTCTGTAGTCCATGGGCGACCAATCTGCCCCGCACTCCTTCCTCCGGCGTCGGAAGACCGGTCGAACCGAGGAGGAGGGGAGGGGGCATCCAAGATCCGGCTCGCAGGACATCATAATCCCGAAAGAGCACAAGGAAGTTCTCCGGGTGGTGCACATGCACCGTGAACGACCCGAAGGCAAGCCGAAGTGACCCATGATATAAGCCCGGACATCGAAGGCGTCAACTCCGGCCGAGTACCGGCGACCATAACGACCAAAAAGCGTTCAATCGCAATCTTGTTGACGGTTGATTATCGTATCAAAGTTCGTTTGGACTTGCAAGCGGACAAGTCCTCCATCGTAGTCAAGGGACCCTTCTTCCCTTAAGTGTGAGCCCAAGGTATCGAATCCGTGGAACAATGTGTAACGCAAGATCCAATCTAATAAGCAGAAAACACTTTGATCTTGAAAAGCGGTTTTGCATCTAATCTATGGAAGAACATGAAAACACATCTAATCTACTAAACACCACAGGTAGCAAGAGAAAGAGAGATAAAACCAATCTAGAGATTGGATTGGGTCTTTTGTTGAAGTTTCAAAGCAAAGAAGAATAAAGAAAATGAATCTCATAACTAGCCTCGTTAAATCGTGGCTTCCGTTCCAACTCCGAAGACGCCCGCCTTTTGGAGCCACCGTCGTATCACATTGCACTCCTATTTGTGTGGGTTAGCCTAGGGTGAGTCTAAGAAGAACAAGTTGAAAACGCTCGGTAGATCGGGTATGCACCTCTAGCCACCATGACTACAAGAGCACCCTAAGCAATCTAGCTATAGACTAGATTGGGGAAGAAGCAAACCCAAGAGAAGACAAAGTCGTAGAGAAAGCACTAGATCGCTAGAAATCGGATTCAATCTTGCAAATTCAACATGAGAGTATAATACATGGACAAGATCACCACCGGGGTCCTACCTTGATCTTGATCCTAGCTCGGGAACCCCGACGTGGTCTTCCATGCAAGGTTCCCACGTCGTCTAGGGAAACCTAGTCAACCATCTCGACCCACTCCTCTCCGAACGGTGTCCCTCTCTTCTCTCGCTCCTCTGCGGCGGATGACGAATCAATTGATTCGTGGCTCTTGGAGAGGGGGCTATAAATAGTTCGAATGGCGGCTAGGTCAAAGGGGGTGCCGAACCGGGCCCGAAATGGGGCGGGCCGGTCGGCCTAGGCCCGTCTTGGCCCAGTTCGGCCTCGGCCTTTGTCCCGGTTTCTTCTCGCGTGATTCCCTCTTTGTGTGCACTTGCATGCGGGCCTTTGACATCGTTTCCTTCGTGGTTAAGGCTTGAATCCTTGCCATCAAAGCTTCGTCGTTTTCTCGGTTGAGTCCCCGAAGATTTGCACGTTGACGCTTCGGTCCTCGGGTCATTTGAGTCATGTTCATCACGTGTCTTGACCCTTGTCGGGCTTCATGATCTTCTTCCGAAGTGCTTGATGAACTTATCCCGAAGTCTCCTCTTTAGCGTAGATTTCCTACGTAAACAATAAACTCCAA
Source organism: Cenchrus americanus (assembly GCA_947561735.1). Classification (NCBI taxonomy): domain Eukaryota; kingdom Viridiplantae; phylum Streptophyta; class Magnoliopsida; order Poales; family Poaceae; genus Cenchrus; species Cenchrus americanus. The sequence continues at coordinate 81,139,880 of OX387239.1, read as the reverse complement.
AATCGATATGAAAGAGTGAACTTGTTATATACGGGGGGTAGTTCTAGTGGTTAGAATAATAAATCAATACCAACATTAAAGGTGAACTCATGGCTAGGTTGACGGAAATTCACCGTCAACAGATCTCATTCGCCGCAATCTGCACTGTGTGGGGAATGATGCACGTCTCCGACTGCGGCCGCCTAGAGGGGTGACCCAACAGTGGAGGGGAGGCGACATCTGAGGATAGACGACCAACGGAGCTACCTGTAACACCCTAATTTTACAAAAAAATTGGCTTAATTAAAATTTGCTAGAAACCGTTTAATTGCTTAAGGAATTATAAGGTTGCTTTATTTATTTTTAGGCATTTAAAACTTTTCTAAAATAAAGTTAATGAAATATAGGAGTTAATTGTTGCATTCATGCCGGAGAATTTCTTTTGGTTGTTGGAATTCAAATTCAAATTTGAATTCTATTGTTTGAAACCCCTTTTCAAAAAAAAGCTAAACCCTTTCCCTTTCTTCCTTAACCTCTCCCCTCTTCTCCGGCCCGGCTTCGCGTGCGGCCAAGCAAGGCGAAGTCCGCCGCCGCCCCTCCGTCTTCCCGCCCGGTTTTCCCCGCGCCGCGCGCCTCGGCCCACCTCGGCCCCGGCACCGCCGGCCCGGGGCCACCCGCGGCCCCCCCGCGCCGCCCCCCGCTCCCAAAGACACCGACGGTGGGGGCCACCGTCATCCCCCACCTTGGGTCGTTGCCAGCCGGACTCGAGCACGAGTCCGACCGCGCCCCGCGCGTGCCCGCGTCCGTGGCCCGCACGCCATGGGCGAGCCCTCCCCGGGCTATTTAAAGCGCGCCGCCGCCCCCTGGACCTCCCATCCAAGCAAATCGCGCCGCCCTCTTGCCTAGCCGCGAGCCGCCGTGAACCCTAACTCGAGCTCGCTGCCGCTGCCGTCGATTTTTGCCGTCGTCGTCTTTCCGCCGCCGAGGAGTCACTCCCGCAGTTGCGCCGGGAGGTGAGCGAGCACGTTGGTGTCGCTCGTCGTCATCCCCGTGCACCCCGCCGCCCTAGGAACCTCACCGGAGTTCGTGTTCCGCGCCGCCGCGTCGACCGCCCACGCCGCCGCGTCTCCGCCAAGGCCGCCGCCCTAGATCGATCCGCTATCTTGCGCGCGTCGCGTAGATGCCTCCCCGCGCGTCGAACCGTGCCCCCGCAGCCCCCGGATTGGGGTCTCGCCGGCGAGTCTCGCCGGCGAGTCCCGCCGCCGCCCGCCGCCGGTCGCCGCCGCCGGCCGACGCACCCCGCCGCCCGCCGCTTGCTCGCGTCCCTCGCCGTTGGATCCGGATCCGACGCGTCGGATCGAATCCCGCCCTCTCTTAAACCCACAAGCCACCGGGTCAACAGTCAACCCCGCCGCCAGCCCCCGGCGCTTTTGCGAAAAAAGCCCCCGGGTTTTCCGATATTCACAAAAATACCCTTCACCTTAGAAGTTTATTTATAGTTTAGTCCTTTTTCTTTATTTTAGCCCAAAACCTTTTCAAATCCTTACGGTTTGGTCCCTACACCTTCCCTAAGCCATAACTTAGTCGTTTTAGCTCCGATTTTAGCGTTCTTTATGCCCACGCGTTCGTTTCGAAGCGTAGATTAGTTTTGTGCTACTGTTTAGATCTGTTTGATCTGTTTGGTGACTGTTTCTTATTTATTCCTATTGTATGCTTGTATGTGATGATTGTGGACCGTAGAGAGCGATTCGTTCGAGGGATTTGAAGATCAAGTCGTGCAAGAGTTTGAGCAACAAGGCTTTATTGAAGGCAAGTATTCCTTGATGCATGCCCGTTTGTCCTACATAACATGCATTTAAATTCACCGTTTTTACTTTTCCGCTTGCATTAATTTGATGGGAACCTATTAAGGATCATGCCTAGATTTTTACTACCTTTACCTTGATACCGGGAATAAAATTAATCTTGTGGTAGCTATTGCTTAGCATGCTCAACTCGGGAATTGGTATTAATCAACTTGGATACCTTTTGTTATTCTATGTTCCGTTTATGATCTTTTACTTTACAAGACCACTTTAATATGTTAATCGGAACATGGAGAACCACCCAGAAAACGAGACAACCACAAGAACTAATGGGCAATGGTCTTGGCTGAATAATTAGGAACTTTAGCTTGGGATAGTCTTACCTCGATAAGGATAAGGGATCGGCGGTACCGTGGGGTATGGACTCGCTCTAGCGAGGGGGTTGGGTGAGTTATTCTTTTATGGTGGGGTATCGACCTGCTAGGGGACTTTATACCTTGCTAATCGATCCGGACCTTGTGGGTCATAACTTGCTAGGGAACCTTTGTAAAGGCCATGTAGCGTCCCTATGCAATCACACCTCGGAAGTGTGATATGGTGCCTTGCAAACACCGCATGGTTGGGTCCAAAGTTCTTCGGAGCTTTTACGCCGCTTGTGGGTAAAGATGTACAACCTCCGCGAGTGTTAAACTAATCGATTAGCCGTGCTCACGGTCAAGAGCGGCCGGACACTCACATGATTAAATTATGGAACTTTAATGTTTAATTGCCGTTTTATTCTTTATTTATGATGCTTATATCTTATTAATTGGGTTGGTATGAACTTACACTCTTTAGTAATCAAAGTTGCTAATAAAACTTGACCAACTAAAATGCTAAAGTGCTTGAACCTTAGCCATCCACCATATGGCCTTGCATGTTATGTTGTTCTCTCTTGCTTGAGTACGATATGTGCTCACGCTTGTTTATTCTATTGCATCTACAATACCCGGAATTCTTTGCTCGACCGGGAGAACTTTGAAGATATTCCAGGAGATTTCCGGGAGTTCTAGGTGTGTGTAGTCTTCGGTCACCGCCCGTGGAGGCATTTTGTCCGCTTGCGAGAACTCGTTTATTTAAGATTCGTTTAAGACTATGGTTTGTAATAACTCTTTATTCGTGTGGCACCGATTTTGGTATTCATAATGTCTAAGCGTGTGTGTAACTTGATCCCGGCGCACACGTGATCATTGCATTCGGTTTTGCCTTTAAAACCGGGTGTGACAGAGTGGTACCAGAGCTGTGTTGACTGTAGGAACGCTAGCCTAGATAGAAATGGTCGAACTAAGGATTTTATACTCATAGAAGCTTTCTCTTACATGCTTGCTTTATTCTTATTAACCTTACTCTTGCCTTTTTGCCTTACTCTTGAGCTATCTGCATTCTTTACCTTGTGCTTGCTTTAGCTCTCATCCTTTTGGCCTTACCATCTTTCTCATTCTGCACTGCACTACAGATGGTTCGTAGTTTGAAGACCTCTCGGGCCGGAGCAATCCATCGGTATGGTCCACAAGAACGACAATGACTTGCATGATGGAGACACAAATGAGGAAATTGAGATTTAGTCCGCACCTATGGTCTTCCCTAACCTTATCATGGTGCCCGATGATGAGGAGGATCCGGAGGAGATGATTCCGAGAGGAGGATGAGCTAGCCGAACGACCAAACCTAGAGGAGCAAGCGCCGGAGAAGATGAGGATCACCTTGATCAAGAGATGGAGGAAGAAGAACAAGAGCAAGAGGAGGAAGCGAGGAAGTGATCCGGGAAGTGTACCACTACGGAGCCGATGGAGTAGGCATTCCCATGGCGTACCACTTGAGAGCGATGGTACTCCTCCTAGGCTATGATAAGGCCCCGTCTACCATTGTGAGCCGTGGACTCATCCGTGGTTCGAGCCCCATTGGGAGGTTGCTGCCATCTTGGAGGAGTACATTCCATGCCGTGGAGTGAAGGAGGTGTCCAAGCATCATGATGTGGCTCACAAGACTACTATGGATGCTGGGATAGCAGAGTCAGCTCGGAGGGCGCTCTATGTGCTCTCTCACAAGGAGCGTGACAGGTTGGAGGATACCCACTGCCGTTACACACCTTTCAGAGCAAGTGGGGAAGCCAAGACTTACATCGCCCCAGCACCAGCCTATGAAGGAACGCTGAACAATGTCCGGAGTCTACTTGCAGCCCGTGAACACCTCATTGGATGATGCCAACAACACTCTATATGCAGCACGGCGACGAGATTTTCACTCGGAGACGCGAGGCGTGCCTTGGAAGCCGCACTCCGAACGGGGAGCAGCCGAAACCCATGAAGCCACGGAAGGATGTACCTCCCCGTCACCCAAGAGGCCACACTACGACTCCCCCGACGCCCGCACGGATGCCATGGCGGAAGATAGTCCTTAGGTTTAAGATTAAGGATAGGATCTCTTTTTAATCGCTAGTAGACGATCGGTAAAGTGTGTTTAGTTTAGAGGTGTGATTGAATGCTTGATTTTGTACTTAATGTATGAGTTGGATTTTTGTTTGAGTGCAATGTGTTGTGGAGTGATGACCACAACGACATTGGTTTAGTAGTAAGTTTGTGGGGGTTAACTTTCAGTCTCAATCAATTATCTATCTTAATCTTTTTGTCCCTTTAAGTTTTCCCTTAATGCAAATTCGAGATCCCTAAATCTGTTCGCGCAGCTTTCTGAGTCAGCTGCACTGTTTTAATTTTATCTCGAGCTACAGAACTCCGATTGCAGTAAAACCAATTGGAAAAGTTCAAGAATTTCGTGACTGATTTTCTGTGAAAAATTCAGTATATTTGGATGCATAATCAGAGAGTTATGACTGAAACATTACAGCCTCACGAATCTGTTACACAACTCCGATTGAGGTGATTCCAGTTGGAGTAGTTTCGTAATTTCATTACCTTTTATCAGTCCAAAATCTATAATTTTTGGTTACCCGCACCAAGAGCTATGCCCGATTGTTTGGAGTCAACAGAATCTGTCTTATCCGAATGTCATTGCTATCTTATCTTCCTGAGTTTAACCCTTGGTGCAATCATCTAAAATAATGTCCCTAACACTCAGATGGTGAACACCAGGTCGGGATCGAGTGTTGGTCAACTAGCAGGTGAAGAGCACCCCGGCCAAGACAAATGGATCCCGCTATGCAGCAGTTCCTGGAGGCACAGACCCAGCTCCTCCAGAACTTGACCAACACCGTGACAAACTTGCAAGCCCAGGTCAACAATCCACCGTGCCGCCACCCGCGCCTCGCAACAAGCACCGGGAGTTCATGAGTCATCACCCTCCTGTGTTTACTCATGCCGCTGACCCACTTGAAGCTGAAGATTGGCTAAAGACAAGATCGAAGATGCTCACTACTCGTCGGTGTGACGACAGAGAGAAGGTCCCGTATGCCGTAGGACGACTTCAATGATCTGCAGCCGCTTGGTGGGATGCGTATACCGTCGCTCATGCCGCCCCCGCACACTATCACTTGGGAGGAGTTTACCACCAACTTCGGGAGCCATCACATACCCTTCCGGAGTCATGAAGATCAAGAAGAAGGAGTTCCTTTCTCTCGAAGCGGGAGGAATGTCGGTGGCCGAGTACAGAGACAAGTTCATCGAGTTGTCTCGCTATGCGGTGAGGAGGTTGTCGAAGATAGGAAGAAGCAGGAGCCGTTCCCGGATGGGTTAGGCCGGTTCGCCGCAGCACCACCGATGTCCTATCCTTTCCCTAACTTTCGGCCAGCTAGTTGATGCCGCCATCCGCTTGGAGCACAAGCGCAAGGAGCTCGGAGAGCAAGAGGAAGGCCGCCGGCTCGGGCGCTTGGGGAGTGCGTCTCGCCCGCGCTTCAACCCACCGCCGAACACCCCGTTCCGCTTTGGGGGACCGGGTGGAAACTTTGGGCAGCAGCAGTCCCAGCGTCCTGCTCAGCAGTTCCAGCGAGCCCGCTCGGCGGCTTCGGCGTCTTGTTCCTCGGACTCCCCGCCCCGCTTCCCCGCGAGTCGGCGAGAGAGCCCCAGTTGGCACACCTGTAAGGTCCGTGGCACCGCCTAATCCTGCCACCACTACTTGCTTCAAGTGCGGAGAGCTTGGTCACTATGCCAATGCTTGCCCAAAGAGGAACCCTCCACACACCCCCCGTGCGGAACCAGCGAAGAGACAAGGAGCGGAAGCCAAACCCCGCAGCCTAACAAAGGACAACAGAGCTATGCACGAGGCAAGGCGATGCACGTTGATGCCGAAGTCGCTCAGAGAACCCCGCAGTAGTGCTCGGTATGTTTCTAGTCAACTCTACTCCCGCCTCGCCTTTGTTTGATTCCGGAGCATCCCATTCTTTCATTACATCCCGCTCGTAGCTCAACATAATCCACCTATCGGTCCCATGTCTCGCCACATGTTAGTTACCTCACACGGGGGGAATTGAAAGCCATCTATAAATGTGACAACGTCCATCTCAAGATTGTGGGCAGAGATTTCCGTGCCAATCTTATAATCTTGGATTCAAAGGGGATCAATGTGATATTGGGAATGGGATGGTTGACCGCGTGTGATGCGGTGATACAATGTGCTAAGAGATCAATCCTTCTTACAAGTCCAGCTGGTGAAAGGTTTGAGTTTGCAGCAGATCCCGCACCATCAAACACCAGTGCCGTGAATAAGCTTGATGGAGCAGCCTTGGAAGACATACGAGTAGTGTGCGAGTATCCTGATGTGTTTCCCGAGGAGCTGCCGTGCATGCCCCCCGACCGAGATGTTGAGTTCATTATTGATCTTTTACGTGGTACTCGCTCCCATCTCTAAGCGCCCATATAGAATGTCTAGTGATCGGTTACAAGAACTTAAAGCTCGCATTAAAGAATTATTGGGTAAAGGGTTCATTCGTGCTAGTTCATCACCTTGGGAAGCACCCATTATCTTTGTGGGTAAGAAAGATGGCACACAGAGGATATGTGTTGATTACGTGTCCCTTAATGATGTTACCATCAAGAACAAGTATCCGCCGCCACGTGTTGAAGATTTGTTCGATCGATGAGAGGAGCTAAAGTGTTTTCTAAGATCGATCCGCGATCCGGTTATCATCGCTTGAAGATTAGGCCTTCAGATATCCCTAAGACAGCTTTTACTACCAGGTACGGACTTTATGAGTACACGCTATGTCCTTTGGGTTAACCAATGCACCCGCATACTTCATGTATTTGATGAACAAGATCTTTATGGAGTATCTAGACAAGTTTGTTGTGGTATTCATTGATGACATTCTGATCGACTCCAAGAATGAGGAAGACCATGAGGAGCATTTGAGGCTTGTGTTGCAGAAGCTGAGAGAGCATGAGTTATATGCAAAGTTCAGCAAGTGTGAGTTCTGGCTCAAGGAAGTGTCTTTTCTAGGTCATATCATCACCAACGGAGGTATTGCGGTAGATCCCAGCAAGGTTAGTGATGTATTGAAGTGGGAAGCCCCTCGTATAGTGTCTGAGATCCGGAGTTTTCTTGGACTTGCTGGTTACTATCGTCGGTTTGTTGAAGGATTCTCCAAGATTGTGAAACCTCTCACTACACTGCTAGAGAAGGACAGGGAGTTCAAATGGACCAGTGCATGTCAGTCCAGTTTTGAAGAATTAAAGAAGTGGTTAACCACAGCACCTGTTATAGTAATGCCTGATCTACGGAAGAGCTTTGACATATATTGTGATGCATCTCGACAAGGTCTAGGATGTGTGTTGATGCAAGAAGGTCATGTTATAGCCTATGCATCTCGTCGCTGAGGAAGAATGAGTTGAACTATCCTACGCATGATCTCGAGTTAGCAAGAGTGGTTCATGCATTGAAGATTTGGAGACACTACATTATGGGAACTAAGTGTCGCATCTATACCGATCACAAGAGTCCGAAGTATATCTTCACTCGAAGGATCTCAATCTTAGACGGCGTCGTTGGTTAGAGTTGATCAAGGACTATGATCTAGAGATTCACTATCATCCCGGTAAAGCGAATCCGGTTGCCGATGCTTTGAGTCGGAAGGGCCACACTAACATGGCTATGATTATTCGGCTTCCGATGAGTTGGTAAAAGAGTTTGAAAGGCTCAACTTGAAAGTGGTTGCACATGCGGAAGGAGTGACTTTGGAAGCACAGGTTCCACTCGGAGCAAGAGATACGTAAGTGGCAGCTAGAGGATGCCGGAATACGTAAAATTAAGGAGAGTATGCAACAGGGGAGAAGCCCCGTGTTTCACGAAGATGAGCAAGGAACCGTGTGGTTTAAGAACCGGTTGTGTGTACCAGAGACAGAGATCTCAGAGAGACTATCTTGAGAGAAGCTCACGACTCAGCTTACTCTATCCATCCAGGCAGTACTAAGATGTACCAGGATCTCAAGCAGAGGTATTGGTGGTACGGTATGAAGAGAGATGTGGCCGCACATGTGGCTTTGTGTGACACTTGCCACCGGGTTAAGGCCGAACATCAGAGACCCGCTGGTTTGCTTCAACCATTGAAGGTGCCTGAGTGGAAGTGGGAAGAGATCGGAATGGACTTCATAGTGGGTTTACCCCGAACCTGAGATGGTTATGATTCGATTTGGGTTATTGTGGATCGTTTGACCAAGGTAGCTCACTTCATTCCGGTAAAGACTACATATACAGGAGCTAAGTTGGCAGAGCTATACATGTCCAGGATTGTGTGTTTGCATGGTGTACCAAAGAAGATCGTGTCGATAGAGGTACTCGCTTACTTCTCGTTTCGGGGGAAGTTGCATGAGTCCATGGATACTAAGCTAAATTTCAGCTCAGCTTATCATCCACGGACGAGATGATGACGGAACCGACAGAGAGAACCCGTGCGCTTAAGCATGGTGGTAGTTGGGATAAGAGCTTGTCATATGCCGAGTTCTCTTATAACAACAGCTACCAAGCCGCCTCAAAATGTCACCCTTTGAGGCCCCGTATGGAAGGAAGTGTAGAACCCCGTTATACCGGGAGTGAGACAGGGTCGAAAGGCCGCTTATTTGGGGCAGAGATACATCATCGAGAAGCGGAGAAACAAGTCCGCGATCATCGCAGAAAATTTGAGGATTGCTCGCCCTAGGCAGTAAAAGTTATGCGGATGGCAAACGTAGGGATGTGTTCTTTCGGGAAGGCGATTATGTGTACCTAAAGGTGTTGCCTATCGCAGGTTTGCGTCGATTCGGAGTTAAAGGAAAGTTGTCGCCTCGGTTTATTGGACCTTTCAAGATCCTTGAGAGAGTGGGAGAAGTGGCTTACAGATTGGAGTTGCCACTCCGGCCTAGCGCGATGTGCATGATGTTGAAGGATCGATGATGGCGACTAGAGAGGGGGGAGTGAATAGGAGCCGGTAAAAATTCTTCCCAAAGAACCCGGCCTATGCCCTAGTCAAATCCCGGTCACACACGAGCGATGGTCGAATCACACACCAATCGCCAAGACAACGAGGTTATGGATCAACCTCTAGCCTTAGGAACGATTCCTTGAAGCACACGCGGAAGCACGAGAAAGGAAGGGAGGAATCGAACCAAGAAGCAAAGCTCACGAGCTGCTCGGCGACCGTCCGGCCAGAGGGGCGGACCGTCCGCACCGGCCTCGCGGATTGTCCGGCCGCTACCGCGGACCGTCCGCGCCAACACCGCGGACCGTCCGCCTACCCCGCGGACCGTCCGTTAAATCACACGACCAACCGAAGCGACCCACGAACCACGGACCGTCCGCAGGGAGCACGCGGACCGTCCGCCGTGCACCCGCGACCGTCCGCCCTCTCGCCGTGGACCGTCCGAAACTCCGTCCAACCGAAAACCAAAATCGCGAAGGATCGAAACGAAAGGCGAGCAAGAACACGAAGAACACGGGACGAACCCTAGCGGCGCGGGACCGTCCGCCCCCGCTGCGGAGGGACACGAGAGAAAAAACGCCCGACCCCGAAAGTCAACTCCCCCAAATCATCATCGGATTACCCAAACGGTTGAAGCTGTGGAGACAAGGGTTTGGGGACATGAAAAGAGTCACACAAGGATGCTATAGCCCAAAAATCTTGCCTCCTAACTCCCTAAATCACCGGGAATCGCGAATCCTTTGAGCACCACCAAAAACTTGAGCACTAAACGAAAACTCTCGAATCGAAGTGGTTTCCGGCGTTTGAGGATACAAGATCAATCACAAAGATGCGCGAGACATCTATCCATGTTTCCCTCAAAGAAATCCGGGGAGAAACCCACTCAAATCCGCGGAATCGCACCGAGAACAAAGGCACGAAAACAAGCACAAAAAGACCACGAGAAACACAACTCCGAATCTTCTATACAAACCAGGAAAGATTCACAAGGTCTAGCATGCCGCCCTAGCATCCATCCCTCTCAACAAATCTCTCATGAAGCTCTCATGCTAGCCTAGAGAAAATGGAAGGAAAATAGCTACGAAAATGAGAAAATGGAGGGAGGAAATGAAACCCTAAGTCGCAGAGAGGTAGAGCCATCCACACACACTCATGGCTTATATATCGTGTCCCGCGCCCGAGTGGTAAATGACTCGACTACCCCTAACTTAACTACGGCGATACAACCCACGTATGGGCATTTAGGTAATGTTTGTGGGCCTTGCCATCGGACGGCCACGCCTTTGCCACACCCCGCGTCCTCCCGACGCAAGCCATGCGATCCCGCCGCGTGTCCTCCCCCTCGAAGCTTCCCCGACACGCCCGATCCCATCTCCGTCGTGTTGGGCCCTCGGACTTGGTTTTGAGGCCCAAACCAAGAAACCGTCCGCCGATGGTTTTGTGGGCAAACCACCAAACCCCGCGTGCCCTGGTCCGGCCTCCCGCCAAACCACTTGACTCGACCGCCACCGTGCACCGCTCGTCCGTCCATGACTTCGTCTTGCTTGTGTCGCCACCATGTGGCCCGCACCTCGGGGCCCCGCCCGTCCACCGGTCCCTCGAACCGAGCCTACTTGTCTCTCCATCTCCCGGATGCCCCTCAAGGTTGAAGACCTTTCGCGCCCGTTCTTCACCCGCAACAACACGAACTAGGCCGCAGCCCTCCACTCGCGCACTAAGCCAAGAGTCGGTCCAACACCCGTTGTCAATCACTCATCACTGAGGAGCGGTCATCCATCGACCACTCGGGACGCTCCCGGTCCTCGCTCCCCTTGATGAGTGCATTGACAACACACAACGCGAAATGAAATTCAGAGAAAGAAAGAAAGGAAGAAGAAAGAAAAACAAAGAAGCTCAACTCATTACCAAAACCGAAGAAAGGCAAAGAAAGGTCACAAGCCAAGCAAAGCACAAACTCCACACGTAAAATAGCAAGAAAGCTCCCCCCGAACAAAAGGATGCAAACTCCCAAATTTCAGCTCACCTCTTCTGAATTTTCATTAAGCTCACCTCTTCTCCCCCTTGTTGACAATGTATGAATCAAGGTGAAAATGCAGAAATGCAAAACAAAGCATATAAACATCTACATGAGCTTCTCAAATAGGCCAAATTTAGTGTCAAAGGCTAAAAATGAGACAAAGATCACACATATGAATCATAGCATAGTAAAAGCATCGCCACAAGTAATATATGAAAATACAAGCATGTGACAGAGCAAAATTTTCAGATTTAAGCAAATTTACCAAAAGAAGGCTCGCTTCACATGTAAAAGCCTATCCATGTCACACTTGAGCCACAAACATGCATACCATGCAAAGATCATACAAGGATATCAAATTCTCAGGAAAAGATCATGGCAAACACCCATAAAGCAAAGCATGTCATGTCAAAGCTCATGAGCCATGTGTCCACTTCGGGGAGACTTCTCCACTGGTGAACATCATGCAACATGTTTTGCACCCATATGTGAAAGATAAGACATTTTAAGCATAGACATGATGGATGGAGCATTTTTCAAGCATTATACACTTCTTTTCAAGATTAAATCATTTCATGGTACATGAAGTGCCTTTGCGGCAAAAAGAAGCTTATGCTCCCCCATGAATGCAACATAGGCTAAACATTCACAATGATATTCGGCCTTTGGCCCAAATGCAAGAACAAGGCATCCAAGCACAATCTAAGCATGAAAAGCACATTTAGACCAAACTCGTGACATGGATACACTACTACACACGAGTGGAGCACATTTCATCAAAAATTAGTCAAGATTAGCCTTTATTTCAAAAAGGGCTATCTCACCACACATGTATTTCAAATATTCCAAGAGCATAGCCTCACATCACCATTTCTCCACACATATGACCAATATCTCACAAATAGCCAAAGAGACTCAAATATGGCATATGAAATAAGCTCATCATCCTAAAATGCAATATGATACAAATGCAACATGATATATGACAAGATGGCTATCCTACCATGATTTGTACATCAAGCAAAGCATGTATATACATCAAAGTAAAACATGATATGATACATATGATACAAGAAGGAAATCCCCCAAGAATCAACTAGAGAGGGCAACAAACCCCAAGTTCCCCCCCAAGCGCACAAATGTAGCTTGGTCGAGAGGCTTTGTGAAAATGTCCGCAAGCCGATCTTGGGTAGGGACATGGCTCAACACAATGGTTCCTTTCTCCACATTGTCCCTCAAGAAATGATACCTCACTTCTATGTGTTTGGTTCGGGAGTGAAGCACCGGGTTTTTGGCTACACCGATGGCACCGGTGCTATCACAAAGAAGTGGGATCTCGGGTGCACTCCTCACCAAAGTCTCTCAAAGTGTATGAGATCCACAACGGACCGGGAACAACAACTCGCGGCAACAACATACTCCGCCTCGGTGGTAGACCGAGCTACACTAGACCGCTTGCGGGAAGACCATGAGACCAATGAAGACCCAAGAAACCGGCAAGTACTCGTAGTAGACTTCCTCTCGACTCGACAACCAAAGAAATCCGCATCGGAAAAACCATGAAGAGAAAGAGTCGAGGAGGAAGAATACCAAAGGCCAAGACCAAAGGGGGATCGTAGGTACCTAAAAATCCTCTTGACGGCCCGTCGATGTGATGTCCTCGGCGAAGCCCGAAAACGAGCGCACGTACACACGCCGAACCGTATGTCCGGCCTCGTCGCCGCCAGAGGAAGAGGAGGGAGCCGATCATGCTCCCCGTACTCCCGCCGGTCCACCGGTTCTCCGTCCTCGTCCGCATCCAAAGTGGCCGTACTCCCCATGGGAGTCGACATCGGCTTCACATCTTGCATCCGGAACTTCTTCAAGATGTCTTTTGTGTACTTGGTTTGGTGCACAAATGTTCCATCTTTCACTTGCTTGATCCGCAGCGCCCGCCCGAAAATACCGCAACTCGCCCATCATGCTCATCTTGAACTCCCCGCTCATCTCATCTACAAACTTGGCAACAAGGTTATGTGACGAGCCACCAAAGACAATATCATCCACGTATATCCGAACAATCAACAAATCATTTCCATGCTTGAGGAGAAACAAGGTCCTATCCACGGTGCCCATCACAAACCCTCTCGCTCAACGTAAAACCTCTCAATCTCCCATACCAAGCACGGGCGCCCGTTTCAACCCATACGAGCCCTTTTCAACCCGTACACCTTGTGTGGGTACAAACTCGCTCTAAAACCCGTGTGGGCGGCTTCACATACACCTCCTCCTCTATGACCCCATTCGAAAAGCATTCTTCACGTCCATCTAAAACAATTTGAACCCTTTAGCCACGGCAAAGGCTAGAAGGATCCGAAATGCCTCAAGACGGCCACAGGAGCAAAGGTCTCCTCATAGTCGATCCCCTCCTTCGACTAAACCCCCGAGCAACAAGTCTAGACTTGTTCCTCACAACCATCCCATTCTCACCCTCTTTGCTCTTCCAAACCCACTTGGTTCCTATGGGATGGCAATTTGGAGGTGGTTCAACTAACTCCCACACTTGGTTCCTCTCAAAGTTTTCCAACTCCTCATGCATAGAATTGACCCAGCTTTGCATCGTATAAAGCATGTCCAATGTCCTTGGGCTCAAAGGTGGCAACAAAAGCAAGATGAGCAAAATGAGAGGAATTCCCTGGACCTTGACCGTGTAGTGCATTCGTCGATGTTCCCAATGATCTTCGATAGGGGATGCACTTCTTGAATCCGGCGGGAGCCTCACACCTCGAGACTACCTCCCCCTCAACTTCAGCCTTCTCTCGCCCGGTCCTCTTGTTGCACCGTCGTTGTCCATGAAGTAGACGGTCCACGCTCCATAGTGGTCGTAGGGGAAGTAGTGGGTACACACTCGGCCTTCGGGCGCATGGTTATCTCCATCATCATCTCCCGCTTCATCCTTCTCCTCTTCAAAGAGGTCCTCGGCCATCTCTTCATCACCCGCACATTCAAAGCCAAGAGAGGTACATGGCATTGTCTCGTCGAAGGTCACCTCGCAAGTCTCCATGATTTTGTTAGTCTCAAGGTTAAGCACCCTATAGGCTCTAGTGGTTAGCATATCCAAAGAAAATACCATCACTAGACCTAGCCTCAAACTTGTCGAGTTTTCCCTTCTTAAGAATAAAGCACTTGCGGCCAAAGACTCGGAAATGACTCACCTTGGGTGCCCGACCATGCATAAGCTCATAACAGTCTTCTTCTTGAAAGCTCGCAATAAAATCCCGTTGGAAACATGACAAGACATATTGACCGCCTCGGCCCAATACCTCCTAGGAGTCCCGTGCTCATCGAGCATCGTCCTAGCCATCTCACAAAGAGTCCGATTTTTCCTTTCCACAACTCCATTTTGAGGTGGCACATACGGGGTCGAATACCGGTGTCCAAGACCTAGATCACGACAAAAGGCATGAGTTCTTGAACTCGAGCCATTATCATTGCGGATAGCTCGAATAGCATTCCCATGCCTCTCGTTTTTCAACCTCACGATCGCATCTCGAACAAAACCAAATGTCTCACTCTTATCTTCCAAAAAAAACACACGGACATAGAGAGAGTAATCGTCCACCACAACAAGGACATACCACTTCCCACCCACCGAGCGAACTCGAGCCGGCCCAACAATATCCATATGCAACACCTCCGGTCCCGGACGCTCTGGTCATGACATCGGTCGTGGGTGGATGAGGAGTGGCTACCATCTTGCCATGCCTACAAGGAGCACAAACCAAATCCTTCTCAAGCTTCAACCTCGGCAATCCTCGACAAGGTCAAGACCACTCAAGCGGGAAACCAAATCAAAGCTCAAGTGTCCCAACCACCTATGCCATTTCCACAAATCGAAGAAGGACCGGCCATCAAACAAATGAGCAGACCCAAAGAACGAGAGAAATCACCCCGAAAATCCGACCCTCGGGGATGATCATACAGACAAGATCACCTCGAGAATCTAGCAAACGAGACTCGCCAGACTTGAAACGCACCTCAAAACCTTCATCAAGCAACTGAGAAACCGAAAGCGAATTGAAACCCAAAGACTTCACAAGAGCAACTCTCTTCAATGTTACCTTGTCACTCACATGCACAACCCCCTCAGAAATCACCCTTCCTCGTCCATTGTCCCCAAATGTGATGTACATCTTTTCCTTCACTGGGGTGAGGGCCGGAGAACCACTTCTTATCTCCGGTCATGTGTCGGGAACATCCGAGTCAATCAACCAAATGTTCTCCAAGCCTCCCCGCCCGTAGTCGAAACAAGAACGAGAGTGAGCTAGCGACTCGACACCGGGGTTAGCACAAAGAAAGTTAAACCGTTGTCGAGCCATCCGCTCAAAAGAGGGGTTAGCAAACATCATTCCCTTGCCACCAAACTTCCCATGTCCCATGGGAGGAGTACGAGCACCACGAGGGGGAAAACGTGGTCCGTAGTTCCTCCGGAACCCAAAGCCGCGATCATCTCCCCCGAACCCGTATTGAGGACGAGTAGGAGGACGTCCAAAGAAAACCACCACGAGCCCGACCAAACCTCTTACCAAAGACGCACACCATCATCTCTCCTCACAAACCTACCACCCCGAGCCCCAACTCTACCAACACTCTTCACACTTCCCACACCCCGTGGAAGTGGCACTCTAGGCTCGTGAATACCATGAGGCCGGCGATACCCTCGTCGTCCGGTTCGCTTGCTCCCTAGCAAGCCTCTCATCTCCCTTCCTCTTGTAGCAAAACTCCGCAAGATGCCTCACCTTGCCACAATACTCGGACTCGAAGGGGATGGGTTTTGGTTTTGGCTCGGCTTCTCTCTAGCCTTCTCACCCTTCTCACCCACAAACTTCACCCGCTTCGGAAGTCATTTGTCTTAGGTGGGAATTTGGGTGGATCTTGGGTTGTGTCAAGCTTGTTGCAAAGGTGGTTGGGCTTTGGTGTGAAAGAGTTCTTGGGTGCTTTTGGAAGTGGGACTTGGATGTCTCCGATCACCTCAAACTCGGGGTTAGACTCAACACACTTCTCATACACACTCTCCCCACTCGTTCTCTCCCACTTTCTCACCCAACTTCTCAAACCCCAAACCACGACCATCACTCTCTTGAACTCCTCAATCATGATTTTCAATTGAGGTTCCCGCCTAGACAACCAACCCAACACCTTCCTCAAATAGTCATTCTCCTCATAGATGACATCCAAACGGAAGTAAGTTCAAGATTGCGCAAAGTAACTTCATCACAAACCTAGAGCATGCATTTGCAACAGGAGATTTCAAAGATGCTTCCAAAGAACTAATGGTAGAACGAGCATCAACAAGCTTAGCATGCATAGTAGGACATGATTTACAAGCACCAAGCAAAGTAGGTCTAGCCTTAAGCTCATCATACTCGCCCCTAAGAGCATCTAGTTTAGCCAAAGTAGAAGCATTCTTCTCATTAAGCAACTTGATCTCATTCAACCATGCATCACACTCAAGACATTCAACATCATCAGGAGTAGTAGGAGCAAGTTTCAAAGAGTCATTCTCAAGTTTCAATTCAAGCAATTTTGACTCTAACTCTCCTACTTTCTCACTAGCATTCTCAAGTTGAGCCCTAAGATCTTTCCTCATCTTTTTGGCATCTCTTAGCACACTATCACGGTTGTCAATCAAGCCATTCAACCTAGTGATCTCAGCAAGCAAAGAGTCGGGGTCACGATTTACCTCATCCTCCGAGTCGGAGTCGCTGTCTTCCTTGTCGCTCTTCTTGCTGCTCGAGCTATGGGCCATGCCACAAAAGCCTTCAAGCGCCATACAGCTCAATCCACTGAGGTTCCGCTTGCACTCTTCTTGCCCTTGCGCCTCCCGCATCTTCATCTTCGCCGCTTGAGCTTGACCGCTCGTCGCTTGAGCTTGAGTCGACGTCGCTCGCACCGGCCACCATCGCTCTTGCCTTGTTCTTCTTGTAGCCGCTCTTGCTCTGGTCGCCGCTTGTCCTTGTCCTTGCTCTTGGACTTGTTGAAGTGCTTGCCCTTGGAGGAGTACTTGTCTTCACGCCTCGGGTGCGCCTTGTACTCGTTCACCTTGTACTTGTTCTCCTCCGCTTCCGGCACTCGGCGATGAAGTGGCCACGCTTGCCACACTTGTAGCACGTCCCTGAGCTCCGCCTTGCATTCCTCCGACTCTCGTGTAGTCGATCAAACCTTCTTGAGAGCAAGGCCACCTCCTCCTCGCCAAAGACATCAAACTCCTCATCCGGAATAGTCATAAGAGAAGACAAGGAAAACTCGTCGACGGGAAGGGTTAGATTTGCCCTTTGATCCGCCCACAAGCGCAAGACTATGGTCGGGCCGAGCCCTCATGCTTGGATTGCAACTTCCCCGTCAACCTCAGCCGACTTGAGCTTAGAAAAGAGGTCATCCAACTCAATAGTCAAATACCGCCCCGTACTCCTTGATGGCCTCAACCTTAGCACCCCAAACATTTGGGTCCAAGACATGCAAGAGCTTCAAATCCCGATCATGCTCGGTGTAAGGAAAATCCTCAACATTAGCTTTCATGTTGTTCACGATGGCGGTGAACCTCTCGAAACATCGCATCAATGTCCTCACCGGAAGTGGAGTGAAATTCTCATGTTGCATCCGGTAAGAAACAAAGAGACGAGCCTTCACATGGTTATCACCATCGTGAGCAACCAACAACTTCTCCCAAATTTGCCAAGCAAGATTCAAATGGCGAACACGCTCAAACTCGGATCACACAAGCTCCGACCAAGTGATCAACGGCTTTTGCATTAGCCTCATACTTGGCCTTAGCCCCGGCATCGGTTACCATAAGAGTATGGATGTTGACCGTAATAGCATAGGTCTTGTCAAGCACAATGAAATCCAACAATGCTTTCCACGAAGAAAGATCATCATAAGAGCCGCCCACTTGTGGTAACCCTTGCCATCGAAGTGGGGGCGGACCGCCCCCGCTCAACATACACCATCTTAGGATTCGAGACTTGTCAAAGTCGCAAAGAATCCGCACCAAGCTCGATACCAATTAAAGGATCGATGGCGACTAGAGAGGGGGGGAGTGAATAGGAGCCGGTAAAAATTCTTCCCAAAGAACCCGGCCTATGCCCTAGTCAAATCCCGGTAACACAAGCGATGGATCGAATCACACACCAATCGCCAAGACAACGAGGTTATGGATCAACCTCTAGCCTTAGGAACGATTCCTTGAAGCACACGCGGAAGCACGAGAAAGGAAGGGAGGAATCGAACCAAGAAGCAAAGCTCACAGGGCTCGCGGACCGTCCGGCCAGAGGGGCGGACCGTCCGCACCGGCCTCGCGATCCCCCGCCCGCCCGCTGCCACCGTAGACCGTCCGCGCCAACACCGCGGACCGTCCGCCTACCCCGCGGACCGTCCGTTAAATCACACGAACCAACCGAAGCGACCCACGAACCACGGACCGTGCGCGGGGAGCACGCGGACCGTCCGCCGTGCACCCGCGCACCGTCCGCCCTCTCGCCGCGGACCGTCCGAAACTCCGTCCAACCGAAAACCAAAATCGCGACGGATCGAAATGAAAGGCGAGCAAGAACACGAAGAGCACGGGACGAACCCTAGCGCCGCGCGGACCGTCCGCCGCCTCTCGTGGACCGTCCGCCGTGTGCGGACAGAGCGAAAACGCCCGACCCCGAAAGTCAACTCCCCCAAATCATCATCGGATTTCCCAAACGGTTGAAGCCGTGGAGACAAGGGTTTGGGGACTTGAAAAGCGTCACACAAGGATGCTATAGCCCAAAAATCTTTCCTCCTAACTCCCTAAATCACCGGGAATCGCGAATCCTTTGAGCACCACCAAAAGCTTGAGCACCGAACGAAAACTCTCGAATCGAAGTGGTTTCCCAGCGTTTGAGGGCACAAGATCAATCAAAAAGATGCGCGAGACATCTATCCATGTTTCCCTCAAAGAAATCCGGGGAGAAACCCACTCAAATCCGCGGAATCGCACCGGGAACAAAGGCACGAAAACAAGCACAAAAAGACCACGAAAAACACAACTCCGAATCTTCTATACAAACCAGGAAAGATTCACAAGGTCTAGCATGCCGCCCTAGCATCCATCCCTCTCAGCAAATCTTTCATGAAGCTCTCATGCTAGCCTAGAGAAAAAGAAAGGAAAAATAGCTACGAAAATGAGAAATTGGAAGGAGGAAATGAAACCCTAAGTCGCCGAGAGAGAGAGCCATCCACACACACTCATGGCTTATATATCAGGTCCCGCCGGGAGTCGTAAATGACTCGACTACCCCTAACTTAACTACTGGCGATACAACCCACGTAGGGGCATTTAGGTAATGTTTGTGGGTCTTGCCATCGGACGGCCACGCCTTTGCCGCACCCCGTGTCCTCCCGACGCAAGCCATGCGATCCCGCCGCGTGTCCTCCGCCTCGAAGCTTCCCGACACGCCCGGATCCCGTCTCCGTCGTGTTGGGCCCTCGGACTTGGTTTTGAGGCCCAAACCAAGAAACCGTCCGCCGATGGTTTTGTGGGCAAACCACCAAACCCCACGTGCCCGGTCCCGGCCTCCCGCCAAACCACTTGACTCGACCGCCACCGTGCACCGTCTCATCCGTCCATGACTTCGTCTTGCTTGTGTCGCCACCATGTGGCCCGCACCCCCGTCCCGCCGTCCACCGGTCCCTCGAACCGAGCCTACTTGTCTCTCGATCTCCCGGAGGCCCCTCAAGGCCGAAGACCTTTCGCGCCCGTTCTTCACCTCGCAACAACACGAACTAGGCCGCGGCCTACACCTCGCGCACTAAGCCAAGAGTCGGTCCAACACCCGTTGTCAATCACTCATCACCGAGGAGCGGTCATCCATCGACCACCGGGACGCTCCCGGTCCTCGCATGTATTCCATATCTCTCGCCTGAAGAAGGGTTTTGGTCCTCATGACAAGGAGCCGTTACCCTTGGATGATCTAAACGTTAAAGAGGATCTCACTATTGTTGAACACCCTATTCGGATATTGGAAACGATGACAAGGGTCACCAGGAATAGCGTGATTAAGATGTGCAAAGTACAGTGGAGTAATCATGCAGAGGATGAGGCAACATGGGAAAGAGAGGATGAGCCGAAAGCGTAGTTTCCGCATCTTTTTCCCAATCTCGTCCGAATCTTGAGGACGAGATTCTTCTTAAGGGGGGTAGGATTTGTAACACCCTAATTTTACAAAAAATATGGCTTTATTAAAATTTGCTAGAAACCGTTTAATTGCGTAAGGAATTATAATGTTGCTTTATTTATTTTTAGGCATTTAATACTTTTCTAAAATAAAGTTAACGAAATATAGGAATTTATTGTTGCATACATGCCGGAGCATTTCTTTTGGTTGTTGGAATTCAAATTAAAATTTGAATTCTATTGTTTGAAACCCCTTTTCAAAAAAAAGCTAAACCCTTTCCCTTTCTTCCTTAACCCCTCCCCCTCTTCCGGCCCGGCCGCGTGCGGCCCGGCCAGCGCGGGGGTCCGCCGCCGCCCCTCCGTCTTCCCGGCCCTCGGTTTTCCCCGCACCGCACGCCTCGGCCCACCTCGGCCCCGAAGACCGCCGCCCGCCGCCACCCGGGCAGCCCGCGCGCGCGCTCCCCCGCTCCCGCGGACGCCGACGGTGGGGGCCACTTGTCATCCCCCCACCTCGGGTCGTTGCCAAGCCGGACTCGAGCACGAGTCCGACCGCGCCCCCACGCGTGCCCGCGTCCGTGGCCCGCACGCCATGGGCGAGCCCTCCCCGGCTATTTAAAGCGCACCGCCGCCCCCCCGGACCTCCTATCCAAGCAAATCGCGCCGCCCTCTTGCCTAGCCGCGAGCCGCCGCGAACCCTAACTCGAGCTCGCCGCCGCCGCCGTCGATTTCCGTCGTCGTCGTCTTCCGCCGCCGAGGAGTCACTCCGCAGTTGCGCCGGAGGTGAGCAACACGTTGGTGTCGCTCGTCGTCGTCCCCGTGCACCCCCGCCGCCCTAGGAAACTCGCCGGAGTTCGTGTTCCGCGCCGCCGCGTCGACCGCCCGCGCCGCCGCGTCTCCGCCAAGGCCGCCGCCCTAGATCGATCCGTCGTCTTGCGCGCATCGCGTAGATGCCTCCCCGCGCGTCGAACCGTGCCCCGAGCCCCGGATTGGGGTCTCGCCGGCGAGTCCCGCCGCCGGTCGCCGCCGCCCGCCGACGCACCCCGCCGCCCGTCGCTTGCTCGCGTCCCGCGCCGTTGGATCCAGATCCGACGCGTCGGATCGAATCCCGCCCTCTCTTAAACCCGCAAGCCACCGCAGCCGCTGGATCTAGATCCAACGGATCTAGATCAAGTCACCCGGGTCAACAGGTCAACCCCGCCGCCAGCCCCGGCAGTTTTGCAGAAAAGCCCCAAGTTTTCCGATATTCACAAAAATACCCTTCCACCTTAGGAGTTTATTTACAGTTTAGTCCTTTTTCTTTATTTTAGCCGAAAACCTTTTCAAATCTTTACAGTTTGGTCCCTACACCTTCCCTAAGCCATAACTTAGTCGTTTTAGCTCCGATTTTAGCGTTCTTTATGTCCACGCGTTCGTCTCGAAGCGTAGATTAGTTTCGTGCTACCGTTTAGATCCGTTTGATCTGTTTGGTGACCGTTTCTTATTTATTCCTATTGTATGCTTGTATGTGATGATTGTGGACCGTAGAGAGCGATTCGTTCGAGGGATTTGAAGATCAAGTCGTGCAAGAGTTTGAGCAAAGAAGGCTTTGTTGAAGGCAAGTATTCCTTGATGCATGCCCGTTTGTCCTACATAACATGCATTTAAATTCACCGTTTTTACTTTTCCTCCGGCATTAATTTTATGGGAACCTATTAAGGATCATGCCTAGATTTTTACGACCTTTACCTTGATACCGGGAATTAAATTAATCTTGTGGTAGCTATTGCTTAGCATGCTCAACTGGGAATTGGTATTAATCAACTTGGATACCTTTTGTTATTCTATGTTCCGTTTATGATCTTTTACTTTACAAGACCACTTTAATATGTTAATCGGAACATGGAGAACCACCCAGGAAAACAATACAACCACAAGAACTAATGGGCAATGGTCTTGGCTGAATAATTAGGAACTTTAGCTTGGGATGGTCTTACCTGATAAGGACAAGGGATCGGCGGTACTGTGGGGTATGGACTCGCTCTAGCAGGGGGTTGGGTGAGTTATTCTTTTATGGTGGGGTATCGAACTCGCTAGGGGACTTTATACCTTGCTAACCGATCCGGACCTTGTGGGTCATAACTTGCTAGGGAACCTTTGTAATGGCCATGTAGCGTCCCTATGCAATCACACCTCGGAAGTGTGATATGGTGCCTTGCAAACACCGCATGGTTGGGTCCAAAGTTCTTCGGAGCTTTTACGCCGCTTGTGGGTAAAGATGTACAACCTCTCGCAGTGTTAAACTAATCGATTAGCCGTGCTCACGGTCAAGAGCGGCCTGGACACTCACATGATTAAATTATGGAACTTTAATGTTTAATTGCCGTTTTATTCTTTATTTATGATGCTTATATCTTATTAATTGGGTTGGTATGAACTTACACTCTTTAATTAGTAATCGTGTTGCTAATAAAACTTGACCAACTAAAATGCTAAAGTGTTTGAACCTTAGCCATCCACCATATGGCCTTGCATGTTATGTTGTTCTCTCTTGCCGAGTACGATATGTGCTCACGCTTGTTTATTCTCTTGCATCTACAATACCCGGAATTGCTCGCTCGGACCGGGAGAACTTTGAAGATATTCCGAGAGATTTCCGGGAGTTCTAGGTGTGTGTAGTCTTCGCTCGACCGCTTGTGGAGGCATTTTGTCCGCCGCGAGAACTCGTTTATTTAAGATTCATTTAAGACTACGGTTTGTAATAACTCTTTATTCGTGTGGGCACCGATTTTGGTATTCATAATGTCTAAGCGTGTGTGTAACTTGATCCCGGCGCACACGTGATCAATGCATTCGGTTTTGCCTTTAAAACCGGGTGTGACAGGGCCTACGACCCGCCTCGGCACCGAGGCCGCAACAGAGGGTTGCGTGCCGCCGACCGCCGTGGCCGACCCCCGACCCTCATGACCCAACCTAGGTGGATTGTCCCGTGGAGCTCCCGCCGCCCGACGCTCCCCTCGCCTTGTCGAGGGCGCGACCAAGCGCACCGCGACGGACCCGCCGGGTCCCACGGCCGGAGGTTGTCCGGGCCGAGGTGGGGGAGAAGCCCGACGCGGTGGGGGTGGCGGCGGGTGAGGGTCCCGACGTAGCGGAGGCGGCGGAAGGGGGGGATCCCACCCCCCGCGGGTCCCAACGAAGCGGAGGCGGGGGCGGTAGCTGGGCGCCCCGACGCGGCGAAAGTGGAGGCGGAGGTGGGGGCGGCGGCAAACCATCCCCTCGCGGTTGAGGAGGGACAAGCACGTATCTGGGCGGCCGCCGTCGAAGAACCCTCGAGAGCGTTCAGTCCTCCTCGCGGTGACCAAGCTGGTGGCACCGAAAGCACCGGGCGGGGTGGGGGCATCTCGCGGCAAAGTGCAAATCAGTGAAGTAGTTGAAGCACAGGTCGTTGAGATCCGCTGGGACCGGCAGGGGTGCGGCGGCGGCGAATGAGAAACCTGCCACTTACGTGAGATCACCTCCTCCCACGTACCCCCCGCCGTCATCCCCAACCGGCTCGTCCTCCATCACAGACACCGCAGGTATGACGACAACCGAACCCACACGGACCAGAGCGGCCGGGAGCTCTTGATGTAGTGGTAGCAGGTCCAGCGGAAGAAGCACACGACCAGGTGGCGAACCACGAATAGCCATTAGAGGCCGCAAGTGAGAAGTAGCCGCCTTGGAGCACTTCGGTGGTCACCTCGACCATCGCGACCGCCGACCGGCCAGGCGGTAGGGATGTAGGGCGAGGAGGCCGCGTCGCTCACGCCCCCCCCCCCATGATCGGCGGTTAGGCGACGCCGCCCCGACGTCCTTGCACGCCCGGTAGAGGGGCCAGGCCCAGGCAGAGGTGGCAGAGAGGAGCGACAGAGAAGTCCCTGCTGGCTCGGTGGAGGCGGTGGAGGAGAACGATGGAGGAGCGCGGAAGATGGCGCCGACGCCACAGGCAGGGGGCGACCAGCGACACGTCAAACACCAGGCGACACACCTCCGTGCTAAAGGTGGGCGAGGGCGACCGCTCGGACCGCGGTGATAGGGAGCCGAATGCCGGGTAGTGCCAGAGGTCGCGGTCAGAGGGGGATGGAGACCCCGCTTCGCGTGGAGCCCGGCTCATGCGCATAAGCAAGCAGGATGCGGGGGAGACAGCAGTCGGGGATGTAGGGAGCCGGGCACCGGGGACGCAGGGGAGCCCGCGGCCGGGGACGCGGCGACTTCGATGTGGCTTGCGTCCTCCTTGAGCACGAGGACGACCATGGCGGCCGCCGCAAGCATGGGGGGTGACCAGGCGTCGATCTCCTTCACCAGGCACGAGAAGGGCCAAGAGAGGGAGGAATGGAGAGAGGACGACGCGTGGGCACGGATCCGGCGGCGGCCCGGGTGGGAGCGGTCAGGGCAGGGAGATCCTGCGCCGGCAAGACCCGTCGGCGGCACGGTCGCCTACAGGCTCGGGTCGGGTCCGTGAGTCAAACCACCGATCATTAATTTGTTTCTTCTAGTGATGAGGATGCAGCTGGGCTACCAAAAATTGATAATCATGTCAAGTTAGCTGCTTTGAAGAAGGAAAAATCAGGAATAAAGAAACGCAAGGGCCGCTCTGAAGAGAAGGATGAGATGAGCATGTTCTTTCGATTCTACAAGAACACATGTTTGAAGATAGAAACAACAGCAGACAAAATCTCCACATGTGTAGAAGCATCATCAACATCAACCCCTTCAACCAACTAAGTCCCTAGCATTAAAGAGGCGATGCGGATGGTGAAAGAATGTGGGGTGGAAGAAAAAACTGCTCTAATGCACACAACCACCTTGTTGATTATGAAGCCTGAATTTAGGGATGTCCTTAGCTCACTTGAAACAAATGAAGGGAGGTTTGATCTACTTGAGAGGGAGCATTCAAAGGAGTTGAAGAGGCTCCAGTAGAACTTTTTGTTTGATCTTGAGTCATGTTGTTTGAACCACTCTGTTACGTGAGAACAATTTATTTGTTGCTAGTACCCGAGGACCATTGTTGTCCGTACTATGAATATTTATGTGCTTGTTATATGAGAACCATTATGCCCATATTTTCTTGTCTTTGTAGTCCATTTATTTCACTATTATTTTTTCCCATATTTTCTTGTCTTTGTTGTTGATATTTTCTTGAGTTTATTGTCAATATTTCTCTATTTTTGCTGCACATATGTTCTTGTGCTTGTTGTCCATATTTTTTTGTGCTTGCTGTTCATATATTTCTCTATCTTTGTTGTCCATAGATTAATGCATTACTAGTGTTTTCTCGTAGATGGATAGTAACACGTAAGATTTGGCCGAAAAGGGTCGCAAGGACTAGTTCATCTAGCCGAGCTTTCCCAGCCGTGTCGCCATTATTGGTGAAATGGGGAACCACCATACTAATAAGTATTCAAACAAAGAAAAATACAGGGAAGCACGAGAATCCGGAATTCAAAGGGGTTTTGGGATGCATGAGTCATCCTAGGTACTTCTATAAGATGTTTCGGATGAACCCTGATGTGTTCATGGCACTTAATGACTGGCTCATCTTGAACTATGGTTTGACATCAAGTGCCAATGTATCATTAGTGAAGTCATTGGCTATGTTCTTGTGGATTGTGGGAGGACCTCAATCATTCTCCCAAGATGAAAACGATTTTACACGATCCCTTTGGACATTTCACATCACGTTTTTCACGAAGTTTTGCAGTATTTGCACAAGTTAGCAAAAGGCTGAAAAAGGATCGCTTCTGGCCTTATTTCAAAGGCGCTATTGGAGCCATTGATGGTACACATATTCCAGTAGTAGTGCCACCAAAGGAAGTGATTACCCATACATGTCGTCATGGGTATACATCTCATAATGTGCTAGCTATGTGTGATTTTGACACTACAAAAAACCTTGTGATCTATGACGGTCGATTTTCGTCACGTATCATCCAATTTTCGTCATAAAACAACATCTATGACGAAATTTCATTTCGTCATGGATTGAGCGTCACAAATCACCTCTTGTGACGTATTAATGGTTTCGTCATGGATTGTCGTAATCCATGACGTCTTCAGACCGTCATAGATTGGTGTAAAGCCCAGTGAACCCAGCCCAAAGCCCAAAATCTTGACGAAAGTGACCGTCATGGATCAACTTGCCACATCACTTGTAGAGATGACGTGGCGATTACTTGGCAGATGACATGGCGATGGTGTTTTAAAAATGTGTCACTGACGTGGCAGCCACGTGGCGGCGATGACGTGGCGGCCACGTGGCGATGACGTGGAAGCCACGTTGCGATGACGTGGCAGCCACGTGGCGATGACGTGGCAGCCACACGTCGCTGACTTGGCGTCCACGTGTCGCTGGCGTGGCAGATGATGTGACAGTTTGTAAACAGGTCTAATTTCAACTCATATTCATTTCAGCCCATATATATTTTAGTATATACACATTTCAGCCCATATACATTTCAGCCCAACATAATAGCTAAAAAGATCACCAAATCACCATATATTTACCCGCATCAACCGAGATCACCAAATCAAACAGATATCACCAGAATATTTTTATATGTATACAACATATATCACCACAACCATAAACGGATCAAAACCCCAAGCATGTTTATGTCCAACATGATCAAAACCCCCGGTCCCGCATCACCATATATCACCACACTACATCAAAACTACCAAGACTATACCGAATATCACCATAAAAATAGGTAAGAAAAGTTTGGGTGCAGCCGCCGCACAGCTTTGGCTCTCGCAAAGTTTCCACAAAAAATGTAACATACCATCTTTTGTTGCTTAGTTGGCTTGATTTTGATGACTCGGCAAAAGGTCCAATTTTGCCTCCAACTTATCTTGCTTCGACTGACTCAGTTGCATGAATTGAAAGATCATCAATTTTTGCCACCAACTCAGCATTTTTCCCCCTCTCCAATTGAAAGATGCATGAGTCAGATTCAAAGATTGGTGGTGGAAGCACATAAAAATAAAAATATCAGAATTGACATGAGCAGATAAAAGGGAAAGGACATTACTTGCTTTTAGAGTTTTAGTTCCCTGAAACACTACTCTCATCCAAAATGCTTAAAATTCCAGAATTATCAAAATTGAAAAATGGTACACCTAAGTGAAAAGGAACAATACTTAGTGGATCAGCTACTAGAGACAAATTCAGTGCTATTATAATGTGGTTGCTCAACAGCTACATAATGACTTGGAGATAAAAACAAACTACTTCCTGGCTACCAGAAATTGATTGCAGCTATAGAAACAGTAAGGTGAGATCTGTTAAAAAATGAAGCAGACGTTTCCCAAAGCATACCAAAGAACTTTTATGGACATGACGTACAGATCTTATGAGCAACACTTGAACTTGAAATAATTGATGAATCAACCAAATCTAGTGACCCGAAGCGGCAGTCACGGGCTCCGGCGAAGGAGAGGTATCAAGTGACCCATCAAGTGATCAATTTGCACATGTAGGTAAAAAACAATGCTGGCACGAAGCATACTCACTGACATCACAGAAATAAATATTGTGCATGAAAAGTGTTGGATGAAATGCACATAAAAACTTGATAGCCGATGTTCATTGAAACCCAGAGGAAACTACTAAAGTGTTCATAGAGTCAAGATCCATTACTAGAACCATCCAAATATCAGGTTCCGATTGGTAAAAAATGTGGGAGTGCTTCTCAGATTCTATAACTTCGCAATCCTCTTCAGGAGAAAATATTCTGCACATAATTAAATAGGAGAAATCAGATGAATGAACCAGCAAATTTCAGGCAATACAAGAAATAGCACAAGTGAAGAACACAAATATTTAATGACTGTTTGGAATGGACAACAAAGACTAAACAGAAAATGTAAAGCATAAAGGAATGACGCTTATTAACTCTCATGCACGAAACAAATGAATCTACAACTCTTGCTAATGAAGTGTAAGATGTACAAAAATGCATATGCAAGTGCTTATCACTCTGATGTCAAAGGAACAAACATCCGAGCTTTTCCTAAGTTCAGAACAGATCCTAATTTTGCTGTTTGCTTGAAAAATACTAAGTTGGGTGTCATATCTTGGGCTCAGGTACTGCTACGCTGCTCCACAAGGCAGAGACGAAATGCCCTTAAACTAACTTTCTCAAAGGTTTGCCAAATGTCCTTTGACTTTAATGTTGCATCAACTCCATAAGCAGTCAAAACATCTCAAATGCAAGAAAGTTCCCAGCCCCTGAACAGCAAACAGACAAAATCCCAAAACTAAACAGGGCAAATTGAAAGCCACACTCAAACTAACCATCCTGCCCAATGTCAAAAGTCAGTACACTGTTATTTAAGGAAAAATATAACTACTATAAGCATGCTTCAGTTTCATATTATCATTTGGCCTAATCATATACGTAGGATGTTCAAGAAAAATGATACAGAGCGGCCATGGAAGGGCCTCGATATTCCGGTTCACTCTAATGCAATTGCCCTATTTAACATATCTGTGATCTCGCATGTGGGTCGAGGAAACTCAGTCTTATTTTGGTCCGACAAATGGTTATTTGGATGTAGTCTGATGGATCTTGCTCCAGCGGTCGTTCCAGCAGTGCCTCTCAAAATTCGGCAAACTAGGACAGTTGAGCAAGCACTCAATGGACGGCAATGGCCGACTGATATCCAAGCGGGACTCTCGCTGGTTGGCCTATATGAATATTTTCACCTTTGGGATGCCCTGTCGGAATTTGAGTTATCAACCGACCAAGATCGTCATGTATGGAAATGGGAGAGTTCAGGAAAGTTCTCCACAAAATCTGCTTATCGAGCCTTTCATAATGGATCCACCACTTTTGAACCTTGGAGGCGCCTTTGGAAAAGTTGGGCGCCAGCAAAATGCAAAGTCTTCTTGTGGCTTGCAATTCGAAATAAGTGTTGGACTGCTGACCGCTTGGCTAGAAGAGGACTGCCGCATCCTAACCGTTGTATGTTCTGTGATCAAGAAGATGAAGATGTTCAACATATTCTCACAAATTGTGTTTTTGCTCGGGAGTTTTGGTTCAGAATCCTAGAACCTTTGGGTCTAGCAACCTGCACACCCAGAGAGGAAGATGATGCCTTTGCTGAATGGTGGAGAAAAGCAAGGAAGAAGACCGCCAAAGAGAAAAGAAAAGGCCTCAACACTCTGATCATGCTCGGTGCATGGATACTTTGGAAACATAGGAACGCTTGTGTATTTGAAGGAGTCCAGCCGAACATCCAGGCTATTATCCGGGAATTCACTAACGAGCAGCAGCTCTGGTTCCTTGCTGGAGCTCGCTCGCTGCGACGTTTGGGTCAAGAGAAGCGCCGGGCTAATTTTTAGCTAGGTGTAGTTGGTCAGGTCTCACCTTTATTTGTTTTTCTTTAAGTTTCTTTTTTCTTGTTTTAACAGCCCCTCACAGCTCGGTTGTAAGGGACCATATTTCTTCTTATTAATACAAAGATGCGCAGCTCTCCTGCGTATTCGGGAAAAAAAATATACGTAGGATGCAATAATTAACTTAAGAGGAAGATCCAAACTTCTTACCAACACCAAACACCTGGTAACACTGAGTACAGTTTTGACTTAAAAGTCTAGCAATCTTCATCGTCTAACTAACTCTAAAGCAGCTGAATATTTCTAATGCAGAGGAACACTGAGTACATATACACTCTGAGCACACAACTGAAAGTGCAAATGGACAAACAAAATCCGAAATAACCACTTCCTTTGTGGCGTGCTGTCTTGTGCAGCCTAAGGCCTAACTGAACCCTGTCAGCATGCCAAAGTTGATGCGTCCAGGTGGTGAGCAATGTCAGGACTTGAATTGAATCGGTCCATTCACCATGCCTGCCGGTCTTAGACTTTCAGAGCTGACAACTTCTGACCGTTTCAAGCATCAGCAACAATACCAGGATTCAGCAGCAACCTGCCAAATTTGACAGGGAGAGTCACACTTGTACTAGAAAGAATGCACATCAAGCTAATCCCTTTCATCACAGCTAATACATCTGATTAAATAAAATCAAACATTGCGTACATATACACAAGAAAAAAGCTAACAAGTCACACCCGATTTTCGGAAGGAAAACCAAGTGCAAACCTATATGCATGCCAGGATCAAGTTTCATGCATATAGTGACATAAAAGTGTATACAGAAACAGTATCTCGTAAGAAAACGAAAGATTATCAGAGATTTACGCTTTATCCTGGAAACGAAGGCTCCAAACTTCACAGGCAGTCGACTGGGGGTTGCGTACGCCTAGCTCTAGCAACATCTTTATAAGACTTCAGAGTAGCTTCCTTTTTCTGAGCAACAATATTTATAGCAAGGGTGAGCACTTGTCGTACTCAGCAAGTGTGGGGAAAAATATATGAATGCAAAGGCTTTATAGTGGACTGGGCTAGAAGCATTTAAGCAATTTTAGTTGGTCAAATTTTATTAGCACCTGATTACTAATAAAGTATAAGTGTATACCACCCCACATTAAACAGAAAGGTAACAAATACGCCATAAGCATATGGCAAGCATAACCAGAGAACACGATTTAAGTCCATCTTCAAGTTCAATTATCATGTGAGGGTCCAGGCCGCCTGTGACCGTGGGCACGGCTAATCGATTAGTTTTACACTCTCCAGAGGTTGTACATCTTTACCCACAAGTCACGTAAAAACCCCGAAGAGTTTTGGACCCAACCATGCGATGCTGGCCAAGCATCATACCACACTACCGAGGTGTGATTGCATAGGGACGCTACGAGGCCTTTACGAAGATCCTCCAATGCGCAACAACCCACTAGGTTTCAGGACAAAGCGGGGCATAAAGTCCCCTAGTAGGTACCGTGTCTTAGCAAATCTCAACTCCCTACTAGAGCGAGTCTATACTTCGTCAACGCCTCCCCATTTGTCCCTTTCGGGTAAGGTTGCTACAACACTAAAGTCTCTAGTTATTCAGCCAAGGCAGAGCCATGTGCCTTGTGGTTGTACGGTTTTCCCGGGTGGTTCTCCATGTTCCGATTAAGCATATGGTCTTGTATTAAGCAAACAAAAATATAACATAAAAGTATAGCATGATTCATTATTATTGTTTATTAAAACCAAGATAATCCAGGTATAGCAACTAAGCATAGCTACCCAACATAAACATAAACCCAGGTTGACAAGGAATGATGACAAAGACTAGGCAAACCTTAATAGGAACCATCAAAATTAATGCAAGCATATGAATTGAGTGATTAAATATAGTTCTTAGGACAAATATCAAGGACACACTTGCCTTTAACCAAAGTAATGCCGTTGCTCGCAGTATCCTCATCCTTCAATACTCCGGAACGACGTTCATACTACGCGCATCAATCATGAAGCACAAACATGCAAACCAAACACACAAGTACAACTAAGAACAATACACCAATCAAAAGAAAAGATTAAGAGAACGTATAAGATGATAGAAATTGAATGGAATAAGATATGGGATAAAAGAATAGCTATTAAATATGATGGTGGCACGCACTGCATGGCAGCACATAAAAAACAGCTAGCTAAATATCCCATTGCATGCTAGTGGTGCATACATGTGCATGTACTGCGATAAAGAATCATTATTGCTTAAGCATGATGTAAGCATGACATCACCAAGTTGTTTAAACAATAAACAATGTAGCAAAGGAATTTATGGATAAATAAGAGATTATTCTATATATCAAAGATAGACAAAGTGAAGGCTAAAGGATTTATGGAAAAGAAATACGATCTAGTTATTTTTGTAGAAGAAAAGGTCTCACTTATTGAATAGGCATGACATCATCATGAGTCCACCACTTGCATGGCCTTTTATTTGCTTCTGCACGTACTGGCTTCCCTTCCATATGCATGTATGCACGCATGATCCTTCTTGCTTGCAACTGATGGCCGACAGTGAGACTCTAATTTGACCGACGGAGATGATGGCAATTAGATGCATGCAGAGCCAACAACGGTACGAACGGTGGCGACCAGCAGAACTTATATATTAAAGCATGGACGACACTCGGACCGTCGAGAAAAGAAATAGATGGGCATGCGAGAGGTCCTCACCAGGTGTGACCATGGCGAGTTCGGCCATGGCGCCGAGACGACGGCAACGACGAAAGCGTCGGCTTGCACGCTGCAAGCTAACTAGCGAGGCATGACCGCGGCGAACGGATGCAAACGGCCGACGTTGGCTCGGTGACGCAAGTGATGCGAGCAAGGAGGCATGCATCCTTACATAGTCAAATGATTTCTTTTGCTTTGCTTCGAGCTGATACGATGGTCGGCGAGGCTTCAACCCGGCATGGCCACATGCAGCACGAGATGCGGGTAGCATATATATAGATTAGAGACAAAAGTTGGACATAGGACTGCATGAGATGCGCAGGTGGTCATCTCACCAGCTGCGACGATGGTGGACTCGGGCACTCGGCCAGATTGGACGGCGAACGGCGAGCGACGAGAGAGGACGGCGTTGCTGGTGTGTCGCTGCTGAGTTTGCCGGTCAGCACATGGAAACAGCAAGGCCTTCTTGTGTCCTTGCGACGGCGCCGGAGGCCTTCTCGTGTCCTTGCGACGGCGCCGGAGGTGGACTTCACTGCAGCCATGGAGGAGATGGCTTCACGGCATTGCGGCGGCGGCGGCTTGCCAATGAGCTAGGGCACAAGGCGAAAGCGATATAGATAAGAAAAAGAGACCAGGAGGCCGCAGCTTGTTGTTTAGCTTGTTGTTTATATAGGTCATGCGTTGCTGAACATGATATTGGATTATTGGGCTTAGTCCAAGTCCAGTTGGACCTTGCCTTTACAAGGAGGCTAGCTTTTTTTTTTCCGGAAGGGGCCTAGCTCGACCGACAGCCACGTTAGATCGAGTTATCAAGGCTGCTAGCAAGGACTTGAAATAGAGAGAATAAATAATAGGCCGAGAGATCAACGAGATTGAGCATGACGTGAGTCTTATTTGGAAGAATATTAGGTTATGACCAAATTGTAGCAGCTCAAAGAGTTTCGGTAGCACAAGGAGTATGACGGTTCATATGACATGATGAATCCAATTAAAATATTCGAAGCTCGCGGAGAAGATTTTAGAACTTTCTATTATAAAGATTGAGCTCTCGGAAAAGAACAAGAGAATTGTTTTCAGAAATATCTGAAAAAAACTAGAGAAACATGATGGACATCTAAACGCATTTAAAAAAATATTTTTGCACACAGAAGTACTAAAATGCATCGGCATGAATGCAACACTCACAAAATCATTTATTTAATTTAGAAAAACAAACAAGACTTTTTCCTATACTATATTCCCTGTAAAGAAAAATAATGTTGAAAAAATTTTAAAATTATGATAAAATCGTTATTTAAATATTCTTTCTATTCACATCCCGAAATTGAAAATTTCAGGTTGTGACAAATCTACCCCCTTAAACGGAATCTCGTCCCGAGATTCGAAGAAAGAAGAAGCAAGGAGGAGGGAGATAAACAAAAACATTGCGATCGAAGTAAGTAGGCAGGTCATCCTCTTTTGTCGATGAGTGTGAAATCGTTATTCCTCATCTTGCCTTATTCATTGGGGTCTTCATCGAGTGAGTTTGATGGGATAGGAGCAAGCTCAAGGTGGGAAGGAAAGTAGAGTGAGGCCTTCTTTTCTTCATCTTGCTCACTTTACCTAACGATGGTGGCAGTAGCATTTGCTTGTTGACATTGGTGTTGTCTTCAATTCCTTCTTATGATGTCCTTCATTAGAGCGAGAGAGAGATAGCAAGGATGTGGGAGGTACAAAAGGAAAACCCAACTAGGCAACCGATGTCATCGTAGTTAGAAGACCCACAATACACCAACACTCACCACAAAGAACCAACACAAGCAATGTCATAAAACCAAGCATCATCAAGCAAACACCGAATTCCACCAATCAAGGCATAGCTAAAGGGAACAACACTACACGTTGTTAAATAAGTCGGGGGGTATCCTCCTAATAGATCAGATGTAGCTCCTAGCAAGGATATCCATAAATAATGGATTTTTCCCAGATCAAGGATACCAAAATTATGAGTTCATCCCAACTGGAATCACCTCGATCGGAGGTTCGGAACTCGAGATATGAATTAGACAAGATGGCTATGTCAGCAGTGTTGGCAGATTCTGAATGCTCCACTAATTCGTAGGTATCTCCTTGGATACAAAACTAATACTGCTGAATTTTGGATAGAGTGAAGCTGATGAAATTCTTGAACTACTCCAATTGGATTTACCTCAATCGGAGGTCTATATCCCAAGATATAGAATATTGAATCTAACTAGGTCAGCAGAGTTTTCAGTTTCTGATAGCTCCAATGCTTCGGGCATAGCTCCTGGAACATGTGCTGGATAGAGCTGAATTTTTGATAGACATTCACTTATGAAATTTAGGAACTAACCCAACTGGTTTCATGCCAATCGGAGTTCTGTAGCTCGAGATAAAATTAGAACAGTGCCGATGTGTCGGAGAGCTGCGCGAACAGATAGAATGTTAAGGGTAACAGTTCACCTTTTGACTTATTGGTCAAATTGCTTAAGAGAAGTGGAAAGAGAGACAAGATCAAGACCAAGGGGAGAGTAAATAATTAGGCAAGGGTAGAGATCATAATCATTTGCGAAACAATGATGTGCAATTGAAAATGTGACGGTTAACGTTGAGCCATCAAGGAGGATTGATGAAAGATAATGGTTCAAGAAGCGAGAATATTCATCACAGAGTTCAGGGGAAAGGCAGTGATGAGTTTTTAGATCAAGGGAAACCTTAAGAAACGACCATTGCTATCTAGGCTTACGTCCTACAGTCGATACAGCTCTGATACCACTCTGTCACACCCGATTTTCGGAAGGAAAACCAAGTGCAAACCTATATGCATGCCAGGATCAAGTTTCATGCATATAGTGACATAAAAGTGTATACAGAAACAGTATCTCGTAAGAAAACGAAAGATTATCAGAGATTTACGCTTTATCCTGGAAACGAAGGCTCCAAACTTCACGAGCGATCGATCGGGGGTTGTGTACGCCTAGCTCTAGCAACATCTTTATAAGACTTCGCAGTTGCTTCCTTTTTCGAGCAACAATATTTATAGCAAGGGTGAGCACTTGTCGTACTCGGCAAGTGTGGGGAAAAATATATGAATGCAAAGGCTTTATAGTGGACTGGGCTAGAAGCATTTAAGCAATTTTAGTTGGTCAAATTTTATTAGCACACGATTACTAATAAAGTATAAGTTTATACCAACCCACATTAAGCGAAAAGGTAACAAATACGCCATAAGCATATGGCAAGCATAACCAGAGAACACGATTTAAGTCCATCTTCAAGTTCAATTATCATGTAAGGGTCCAGGCCGCCCGTGACCGTGGGCACGGCTAATCGATTAGTTTTACACTCTACAGAGGTTGTACATCTTTACCCACAAGTCGCGTAAAAACCCCGAAGAGTTTTGGACCCAACCATGCGATGCTGGCCAAGCATCATACCACACTACCGAGGTGTGATTGCATAGGGACGCTACGAGGCCTTTACGAAGATCCTCCAATGCGCAACAACCCACTAGGTTTCAGGACGAAGCGGGGCATAAAGTCCCCTAGTAGGTACCGTGTCTTAGCAAATCCCAACTCTCTACTAGAGTGAGTCTATACTTCGTCAACGCCTCCCCATTTGTCCCTTTCGGGTAAGGTTGCTACAACACTAAAGTCTCTAGTTATTCGGCCAAGGCGAGCCATGTGCCTTGTGGTTGTACGGTTTTCCCGGGTGGTTCTCCATGTTCCGATTAAGCATATGGTCTTGTATTAAGCAAACAAAGATATAACATAAAAGTATAGCATGATTCATTATTATTGTTCATTAAAACCACCATAATCCAGGTATAGCAACTAAGCATAGCTACCCAACATAAACATAAACCCGAGTTGACAAGGAATGATGACAAAGACTAGGCAAACCTTAATAGGAACCATCAAAATTAATGCAAGCATATGAATTGAGTGATTAAATATAGTTCTTAGGACAAATATCAAGGACACACTTGCCTTTAACCAAAGTAATGTCGTTGCTCGAGTATCCTCATCCTTCAATACTCCGGAACGACATTCATACTACGCGCATCAATCATGAAGCACAAACATGCAAACCAAACACACAAGTACAACTAAGAACAATACACCAATCAAAAGAAAAGATTAAGAGAACGTATAAGATGATAGAAATTGAATGGAATAAGATATGGGATAAAAGAATAGCTATTAAATATGATGGTGGCACGCACTGCATGGCAGCACATAAAAAACAGCTAGCTAAATATCCCATTGCATGCTAGTGGTGCATACATGTGCATGTACTTTGCGATAAAGAATCATTATTGCTTAAGCATGATGTAAGCATGACATCACCAAGTTGTTTAAGCAATAAACAATATGGCAAAGGAATTTATGGATAAATAAAAGATTATTCTATAGATCAAAGATAGACAAAGTGAAGGCTAAAAGATTTATGGAAAAGAAATACGGGCAGTAAACATCCTAGTTATTTTTGTAGAAGAAAAGGTCTCACTTATTGCATAGGCATGACATCATCATGAGTCTACCACTTGCATAGCCTTTTATTTGCTTCTGCACGTACTGGCTTCACTTCCATATGCATGTATGCACGCATGGTCCTTCTTGCTTGCAACCGATGGCCGGTAGTGAGACTCTAATTTGACCGACGGAGATGATGGCAATTAGATGCATGCGAGCCAACAACGGTACGAACGATAGCGACCAGCGGAACTTATATATTAAAGCATGGACGACACTCGGACCGTAGAGAAAAGAAATAGATGGGCATGCAAAGGTCCTCACCGGGTGTGACCATGGCGAGTTCGGCCATGGCGCCGAGACACGAGACGGCAACGACGAAAGCGTCGGCTTGCACGCTGCAAGCTAACTAGCGAGGCATGACCGCGGGCGAACGGATGCAAACGGCCGACGTTGGCTCGGTGACGCAAGTGATGCGAGCAAGGAGGCATGCATCCTTACATAGTCAAATGATTTCTTTTGCTTTGCTTGGAGCTGATACGATGGCCGGCGAGGCTTCAACCCGGCATGGCCACATGCGGCACGAGATGCGAGTAGCATATATATAGATTAGAGACAAAAGTTGGACATAGGACTGCGCATGAGATGCGCGGTGGTCATCTCACCGAGCTGCGACGATGGTGGACTCGGGCACTCCGCCGGATTGGACGGCGAACGGCGAGCGACAGAGAGGACGGCGTTGCTGGTGTGTCCCTGCCGAGTTTGCCGGTCAGCACATGGAAACAACAAGGCCTTCTCGTGTCCTTGCGACGGCGCCGGAGGCCTTCTCGTGTCCTTGCGACGGCGCCGGAGGTGGACTTCACCGCAGCCATGGAGGAGATGGCTTCACGGCATTGCGGCGGCGGCGGCTTGCCAATGAGCTAGGGCACAAGGCGAAAGCGATATAGATAAGAAAAAGAGACCACGGCTTGTTGTTTATATAGGTCATGCGTTGCTGAACATGATATTGGATTATTGGGCTTAGTCCAAGTCGAGTTGGACCTTGCCTTTACAAGGAGGCTAGCTGTTTTTTTTGCTGGAAGGGGCCTAGCTCGGCACTGACAGCCACGTTAGATCGAGTTATCAAGGCTGCTAGCAAGGACTTGAAATAGAGAGAATAAATAATAGGCTGAGAGATCAACGAGATTGAGCATGACGTGAGTCTTATTTGGAAGAATATTAGGTTATGACCAAATTGTTGCAGCTCAAAGAGTTTCGGTAGCACAAGGAGTATGACGGTTCGTATGACATGATGAATCCAATTAAAATATTCGAAGCTCGCGGAGAAGATTTTAGAACTTTCTATTATAAAGATTGAGCTCTCGGAAAAGAACAAGAGAATTGTTTTCAGAAATATCTGAAAAAAACTAGAGAAACATGATGGACATCTAAACGCATTTAAAAAAATATTTTGCACACGAAGTACTAAAATGCATCGGCCCACTTCCCCTTAAACTCGGATTCGGCCCAACATTAACAAAGCCCGTTTGCCGTGATCGGGTGGCAAACCCTAAGTCTAATCGGGCTCGGCCACCGGGTCTACGGCGCGCCGTCTATATAAGAAAAGGGGACCCCTCACGGTTCCCTAAGGATTTACACGAGTTTCACGTGCATTCACACGTGAACCTTAACCCTAATCCACCCACCGATCGCTAAGAGCGCCGGGAAGGCTCGGAAGCTCGAGCTCCGCGTCTGGGCGATGTCGTTGGCATCCCGAAGGCCACCGATACCCTCGGAGAGACACTCAAGGAACGTCTACGCTACAAGCCCGACGTCGCTCTCGCCGTCGACTCCGTCACCGCCGAATCGGCCAACACCAACGCGATGGAGAACACCGTTGCTGGTATTCATAGCCGAACCTACTATTTATTTCCGCATTAGATGAATGTGCTAGATGTGATATACGGTGAACTAGTAGATCCTGATGTATCTTGTTTCTAAGTATTGTTAGTTTTATTTTTGACTAACAATTGGTATCAGTCGCCTAGATCTAGATTGCCTAGATCCCTAGCACAAACCCTAAGTTTTTAGATCTGTTATGGTTCGGTTAGTGCCCTTTCAGAGGTGTTTTAATGTTCTAGTCATGCTTTTAGATCAGTTTTAGTAGATCCATAAGTTTATATACTAGAACTTTTCAGTTTAGATATGTTTTAGATCTAAGTTTTTACGATTAGTACCTTTTAATGCTTAGATTAGATGGATCTATAAAGGTTTTCATGCTTAGTTAAGTTCTTTATGTTTAGATTAAGCTCTTTTAAGTTTACATCAGTGAGTTAAGCAAGTTTTTAGCTCGGTTTTAAGCCTCAGTTATCGAGTTAGGGTTTCGCGTGTACTAGATCTACACGTTTTCCTTTACATATCTTTTCATGCCATGTCGCACTTTACATACATCTCAGAAGCAATTAGAAGGAGGGGAATATTGCTACTCACACCGGCAAACATCCCGAAATCCTAACCCGATCTAAGTTTCGGCAATAAGAAAAGATGCAAATAAGTAAATGCATAAGTAAAAGAGGTCAACGACCTCGGCGGCCGAGCCGCCATCATATTCGAGAATCAAAAAAAATAAGAAAAAGGGCCGTGGGGACGCGCACCGACCGGGGCATGAGTCGCCACCGGCCGACGCCGCGCCGCCACCATGCCACCTCCCAAAACGGTGGCTCGCCATCGGGGAGACCGAAGGAGGGACCTCGACGGAGCCGCGCGCATGAGTTGCACGCGGCGCCGGCGAGGAGCCCCTTGGCCTCCCGGCGTTCGCACTTGGGGGAGGCGCCGGTCGGCCGCCGCGGTGGAGCCTCGGCTCCCGTGAGCCGGCCGGCCGACGTCCCCACACCCTCTCGCTCCATCGGATCTCTCAAAGTTCACTAAGTTTTCATGGTGGAGAAGAAGGGAAAAAGAGGGGAGGAACGACGGCCGCCGGCCGCCGGCCGGCGCGCCGCCGGCCCGCTCGGACCGGCGGGAGGGACTCACGGCGGGCGCTCAACCCGCCGGCCACCGTGGCCGCCTCCTCCGCCGGCCGGCGCGGGCTTCGGCGCAGCCGACCGGCGCCCAACGGGGCCGCCGCCGGGTTAGCACATTGAGGGGGAGAGAGTGAGTTAGGGTTCCTCTCACCCCCCTCCGCGGCTTATATGCGAGCCGCCCCCGCCCCCAAGCGCCGTACGCCGTTGGATGCGGCGGACGGCCGAGATCTAGGCGGGGCGCGCGCGCCCTGTAGGCGGGCCGATTTCTCGCCCGGCCCGGCCGTTGGTTTTGGGCCTCGGGCCCATTTAAGTTTCGGTCCCGGTTATGCTAAGCGAGCCGAGCCGGCGCAAGCCGAGCCGAGCGCGGCCTCAGCCGGCCGGCGAGCCGGTTCCCCGCGGGCCGCGGCCGGGCGCGCGCGGTTGCGCGCCTTTAGTGGGCCGCGGCGGCCTTTAGGCCGCGCGCCATGCGAGCCATAAGTGGGCCACCTTTTGGGCCGTATCGCTTTTGGGTTGATTTAAGTTTCGTATTTTCCTTACGAATTTTTAGTTATTTTGCATTTAAGTTCGGTTTTAATTATCGCTTTTAAGTTTAATTACTTGTTATAAGCTCGGTTATGAATCTGCATAAGTTATTTATTTTAAGATGTTGGTGTTGTGATTATTCACTGAAATTTAAGTTTAAATCCACCAATATACCTTGAGATGCCTCTAAATAAATGGAACCACCGGGAAATTTGTTTAGAGTAAACTTGTGATTATTTCTAACCACCGTTGTTTAATCATGAGTAATAAGATAAAGTTCGTTTGTTATCCCCACCGGTGATGCAAGTTGAATTTTATGCGTGATTTTAATCAGACCACCGTAGGGTTATTATCATGCTTTTATTTGCATTTCATTGTATATCGGTACTAAGATAAGTTCTCTTTGTCTTTGATTTCGGTGACTCAAGTCAACGCCGTTGCCTCCTACCTCAACAACATTGAGCCGCTCAATGGAGCGAACTTCCCGATTTGGAAGGGCAAGGTCATGACGTGCCCGGCATGGAATGAGCTTGACGTAGCGTTCGGGGAGGATAAGCTTGCTGCACCCTCTTGGAGGAGGTTCTTCGGTTGCTCTTGAGAAGTGGGAGAGGTCTAATCGCATGGCCATCATGGTCATGACTCGGACTATTAGTGTTGGCATTAAGGGTGCTATTCCCACTAAGGATGCGACGGTAATGATGCGAGTGCTAAGGTGCTCTTGGCTAAGATTGAGGAGAACTTCAAGAGCTCGTCTAAGACTTATGCTAGTACACTGATCATGAAATTAGTCTCCTCTCAGTATAATGGTCAGAATGGCATAAGAGAGCACATCCTTAACATGTGTGACATGGCGAATAAGCTTAAGGAGATGCAGATGGAGATCTCTGATGGTTTCCTAGTGCATTTCATAATGACCTCACTCCCCTCGCCACAGTATGCTGCTTTTAAGATAAACTACAACACCAACAAGACTGTTTGGTCCATCAGTGATTTGATCAGCTACTGTGTTGAGGAAGAGGAGAGGCTTAAGATGGAGAAAATGAAGGATGTGGTCCACATGGTTGGCAATCTCTCTCTCAATGGCATGTCTAAGAATCAGCATGAGTCGGGCAGCAGTAAGCAGGGCAAGCGCAAGCATCCTAAGAAGAATGGGCACAAGTCAACTGGTCCCAGGAACGACTCTAAGTTCAAGCGTTCTAATCAGGAAAAGGACGGTAAGATGTTGTGTTCTTTCTGCAAATCACCTCAGCACCTGCAGAAGGCTTGTCCAGGCTTTAAGGAGTGGTGCAAGACTAAAGGTACCATTCAGTATGATTTTGTCTCTTTTATTGATGAATTGTTCTTAGTTGATTATTCCCCTAATACCTGGTGGATTGACTCAGGTGCCACTGTGCACATCTCTACTTCATTACATGCATTCAGTACGATCTAAACTATAAGAAGGGGGAGCAAAGCCTAAGAGTGGCTAATGGGAACGGAGTTGAAGTCAAAGGAGTTGGACGTCTTCTCTTAGAGTTGCCGAGCGGCTTCCAGCTTAGCTTAGATGAAGTACTTTATGTTCCTAGTCTTAAGAGAAACTTGATTTCTGTTTCAGCTTTAGCGATTCCGGACATGTTTGTTCGTTTTATAAAGACAAGTGTGTGATTCGGTTTAATAATATCGGTGTTGGCTTTTTGAAAGGCAAGGCAAGCTTTACATGCTCTCTCTTAGTGATAATACCGTAATGAATGTAACTAGTGTCTCAAATAAGCGCAAGCGGTTTAATGAGACTTCTTCGAAACTATGGCACTATGGTCTATGCCACATTTCGAGGGGGAGAATGGATCGTCTCATTAAAGATGAAATAATTGAGAACATAGATTTATCAGACTTAGAGCAGTGCATCGACTGCATTAAGGGGAAATACGCTAAGACAATTAAGAAAGGTGCTACTAGGAGTACGGACGTATTAGAAATAATTCACACAGACATCTGTGGTCCGCTCTCTGTCACATCGGTAGATGGTTATGACTCGTTTATAACGTTTCCCGATGATTATTCCCGTTATGGACACGTCTATCCTATCCGTAAGCATTCGGATGCATTAGAAATCTTTAAGATATATAAGAAGGAAGTTGAAAAACAACACAACAAGCCTATTAAGACGGTAAGATCGGATAGGGGAGGTGAATACTATGGGAAACATGCGTAGTATGGTCAAATTAAGGGACCATTTGCTCAATACTTAGAAGAGAATGGCATAAGAGCTCGGTACGCTATGCCGGGCGATCCACGACAAAATGGAGTTGGCGAGCGACGCAACCGTACACTTATGGACATGGTACGTAGCATGCTCAGTCATTCCAATTTGCCTGTGGAACTGTGGATGGAAGCACTTAAGACAGCTGCTCACATACTAAATCGGGTTCCATCTAAGTCAGTTCCCAAGACACCTTTTGAGTTGTGGAATGGGAGGAAACCGTCTTTAAATTATTTAAAGGTATGGGGCTGCCCTGCGAGGCAAAGCCGTTTGATCCACAAGCAAAAGAAATTAGACTCTAAAACGATAAGCTGTCACTTTATAGGTTACCCAGATAAGTCTAAGGGGTACAAATTTTATTGTCCTGGTCGTCACACTAAGTTTGTTGAGACCGGACATGCGTTGTTCCTAGAGGACTCAGGTATTAGTGGAAGTTTTCCAAAGAGGGATATAAGTCTGGAAGAACTACGGGTTGAGCTTCCTGATCCGGAAATTCCAGATACAACGGAGGTATATCAGTTTGTACCACCAATCATTCCTCAGTTAAGCAGTACCACGCAAGCGCTGCGGTTCGGCGAGAACACGTGGAGCCGGCACCCGTGATTCGGGCGCCGGCGGTAGGGCCGAGGCGCCGAGTGCTGCTTGTTGAGATGGAAATAATTCCACAAGTGACTCATCG
Source organism: Cenchrus americanus (assembly GCA_947561735.1). Lineage (NCBI taxonomy): Eukaryota > Viridiplantae > Streptophyta > Magnoliopsida > Poales > Poaceae > Cenchrus > Cenchrus americanus. Next base: position 81,096,508 of record OX387239.1, on the reverse strand, counting down.
GGGCGAACCGGTTCGGAACCAGCCATTAGTAAGACCTCGACGAGTAAGAAAGGCGCTATCGATACCTCAATTTATGAGACTTACTTAAGTGATGACTTATATGATGTGGGGAAAATCGATGATCCCGCCAATTTTAAACGGGCGAGTTGAATGTGAGCATTCCACTAAATGGATTGAGGCCATGGAAGAGGAATTAAAGTCTATGAGTTCTAATAAGGTACGGGATTTAGTTGAAATTCTCGATGGAGTCAAACCAATAGGTGTAAGTGGGTCTACAAGGTTAAGCGTGATTCCAAAGGGAATGTCGATAAATTCAAGGCTAGACTCGTAGCAAAAGGATATACACAGGTAGAGGGAAAAGATTATAATGAGACTTTCTCTCCTGTGTCGACAAAAGATTCATTTAGAATTGTCATGGCACTTGTAGCCTATTTTGATATGGAGCTACATCAGATGGACGTTAAGACTGCATTCCTTAATGGTGAATTAGATGAGACTATTTACATGGCACAACCGGAAGGTTTCGCTATTAAAGGTAAAGAACATATGGGATGCAGGTTAAGAAAATCCATTTATGGACTTAAGCAAGCGTCCAGACAGTGGAACCTTAAATTTGACCAAGTCATTAAGAGGTTTGGATTTAGGGAGAATGAGGTAGATAGTTGTATCTATGTTAAGTTCAAGGGTGGAAAGTTAGTAATTCTAGTACTGTATGTTGATGACATACTATTAGCTAGCAATGATAAGAATATGTTGCATGAGACTAAGAACTTCTTATCATCTCATTTTGATATGAAGGATCTCGGTGAAGCCTCGTATGTACTAGGCATTGAGATACACCGAAACGAGCCCAAAGAGTACTAGGATTATCTCAGAAAGCATATATTGAGAAAATGCTTATAAGATATAATATGGATAAGAGTAGCATATCACCTGCCCCAATTCAAAAGGGTGATAAGTTTAGTGAGGAACAATGCCCTAAGAATGATTTTGAGAGAAGTAGGATGGAGAACGTTCCCTATGCATCGGTATTGGAAGCTTGATATACGCTCAAGTACGTACGCGTCCGGACTTGGCATTTGCAACCGGAGTATTTAGCGGATATCAAAAAAACCCGGAGTTGGGCTCATTTGGATTGGCGTTAAGAAATCAATGAGATATTGCCAAGGCACTAAGGATTACATGCTTACTTATAGGAGAACGAGACAACCTTGTGGTTGAATGTTACACGTATGCCGACTATCTTGGTGATGAAGACGATAGAAAATCCACTTCCGGATATGTCTACATGCTAGCGGGGGGCTATTTCTTGGAGAAGTCATAAGCAAGGAGTAACTGCTGCATCTACAATGCAAGCGAGAATTTGTGTCATGTTATGATGCCACGGGGCGGGCGGTGTGGCTTAAGAATTTAATTCGGGATTTAAGATTGTTGATAGTATCTCGAGACCTATCAAAATGCACTTTGCGATAATCGGAGCCGCGGTGTTCTTTTGCGCTAATGATAAACTAACGGGTGCATCCAAGCACATCGACCTTAAGTATCGTATCGTAAAAGAAAGAAACCGGGACCGCACGCTCAGCATTGAGCACATAAGTACTAAGTTAAACATAGCGGATCCGCTCACCAAAGGTTTACCACCAACCCTTTATGAGAGACATGTCCTTAATATGGGTTTGGCAAATTCCTTTGATAAGGTCCTGGTTCAGGGCCATTAGTATCTCCCAAATAAGAATAAGTATCCCAACAAAGTTTTTCAGTTGAGACTATGGGTAATGTTGTCCCAGTGTGCCGAGGTGCTGCTGACGACGCATTGGTCTGGTACTTGCTGACTTACTAAGGAGGGATTTTAGTTTAGAAATAAGTTTTAGTCTAAGTCGTATTGACTTTCGGTCAGGGGGAGAATGTTGGATATTTTGGTTTGACCTCGGTCAACCGACGAACTGAGGATATGGGGGAGCGGTCCACTTCCCCTTAAACTCGGATTCGGCCCAACATTAACAAAGCCCGTTTGCCGTGATCGGGTGGCAAACCCTAAGTCTAATCGGGCTCGGCCACACGGGTCTACGAGCGCTGTCTATATAAGAAAAGGGGACCCCTCACGGTTCCCTAAGGATTTACACGAGTTTCACGTGCATTCACACGTGAACCTTAACCCTAATCCACCCACCGATCGCTAAGAGCGCCGGGAAGGCCCGGAAGCTCGAGCTCCGCGTCTGGGCGGCGTCGTTGGCGTCCCGAAGGCCACCGATACCCTCGAAGACACTCAAGGAACGTCTACGCTACAAGCCCGACGTCGCTCTCGCCGTCGACTCCGTCACCGCCGAATCGGCCAACACCAACGCGATGGAGAACACCGCCGCCGGTATTCATAGCCGAATCTATACTATTTATTTCCGCATTAGATTAATGTGCTAGATGTGATCTACGGTGAACTAGTAGATCCCGATGTATCTTGTTTCTAAGTATTGTTAGTTTTATTTTTGACTAACAAACATGAGTCCTAATTACCGACCAAACCAAAAAAAACGTACAAAGGAACATGTAGATGGAGATCGTCGGCATTTAGAATGAGTAGGAGGAATTTCTCATCTAGTAGATCAGACACAATATAATTCTTTCCTCACCATGCCAACCAAAGAACAACGAAGCAAGCAATCTAAAAACACAAGAACAGGGTACAAAACTAGCATCACTAGGAAAGAAAAAAAAGATGGTGTGTTCTCTTGGACAAATGCCTCGATTGTCCCCATGGATAAAGGAATGGATTAGATCGGACTCGTCATCTGTGTTTGCTCATCACGGAGAAACACACCAATCCATGGCACGAAACGGGGCACTACGGATCGAAGCGGCCGAAAAGGGATTCGGAGAGAGGAGTTCACCAAGCCATGGGAGAAGTTGAAGCATGCGATGTTCATACCGGCGCGGAGGAGCTTCTCAAGCATGGGGACGAGCGGGAGGCCGGGTCGATGGTGCGGACGAGCTTGGTCTTGGGCACCCGCGCGTGGAGCCGGCGCGCGCTCGGGTCCGCGAGGATCACCGCCATGTCGATGTTGGCCATGGCGCGCTACACCGCGGGTTGCGCGCGGGTGCGTGTGTCCGGGCCGGGCCGGATGCGTGCGAGGTGGTGGGGAGAGAGGGGCGACAGGGGAGGAGGGACTGCGGGAGGAGGAAGATGGGGTTAGGGTTAGGGTTGGATGCAGCGTTATATACCAAGGAAACACGATGAGAACCATTGGATCGACGATCGATGGCTGCAAATCTTTGGGCTATTTGGCCAACATGGGCTTCTCTGTTTATTGTTTTTCTTTTTCTTTTTTCCTTTTTATTGCACCATTGTGAAGTAACACTAACAAATAATTATGTTATATGTACAAATATATTTTTTATATATAACAGTATGAATACAAGTTTTCATCTAGCAGTTTCAAGAATTTTCGAGTGGATTTGCTATTTTATATCATTTAAATGAATTTCTACGTGTTTACCGAAAGTAATTCAAAATTGACCTATATGTGCATCTAATAAGTTTAAAAAAATCAAAAAAATTATATTTAGGCGTCTATGGTCCATTTTAGGCCACATCTAGGAGATTAACGAAAATTCAATTGGCTTGTAGGGAAATTTCAAACTTCTACTAGTCACCTTGTTACAAAATAATGATAATAAAAAATAAAACTTATCAAAAAATTATGTAAATTGGCATAGGATCATTTTATCGATGTACGGGCTTGACAAAAAAGTTTCATATGATTTTGTGAAAATTGGACTATACGGTGTTCATAAACTAGATAGATCATCACATTGTTTCGTACAACTCGACTTAAACTTCAAAGTTTGTTTTCTCAAAAAAAAAAAAACTTCAAAGTTTGTACACACTCAAATACCTTCTTTACCCATGGGCACCTCAAATTTGGATGCAACCTTGTGTTTACCATAACAATAGAGAATATTAAGTTATATTAGCAATTATTATGAAAAAACATGTTTTTTATATTCTCTTTTTAGTTGGAAAAGATATGTTGTATGAAAAGCAATCAAGAAATAGTAATTAAGATACAAACAAATGGCACTGAGTAAAACATCTTGATTTCAGAAAAAATTAGGAAAAAGAATCAACCGATTTGGAGTTCGTATGAGGAAGAAAACAATTTACAAGTTTTATCCGAAGATTAAAAACAGAAATTGCACTTGCTATGAACTGAGATGAACAAGTGTGTTTTCTTTTTTTAATCTTTGACTAAAACTTGTAACTAGTTTTTATGCCTCATACTAACTCCAAATTGGATGATTTTTTTCTAAAATTTTCTAAAATCATTCTCTACCAAGATCTACAACTTTAACAAATGAAAAATAATTTCGACAACAGTTTATTAGGGGTAATTTAAACTTACATCTCGAATTTACACTATCATAATTCAAATAATATCATAAAATGTTCTAATGGTTCTACGAATTGACGTGGTAACATAATTTGGGTCCATAAACTTGTGATCAAACTTTCAAATGATTTCGGTAACAACGGAACCTACGTTGTTTAGGAATGGATACATATCCCACATAGTTTCATGAAACATTACTTGAACATTGAAGTGTATCATACCTTTCGAAATTTTCGAATTCATATACACTTCAAAAGTTTCATGGATAAAAAATCTTGCCATAAAAGTTTCATAAGATTTTAAGAAAGTTAAAGTATACATTGTTCACAAACCATACACATCTCTCACATTCTTTCATACAACTCAACTTAAACTTTCAAGTTTGTGTACCATGGAGTATTTTCTTGCTCATGTACACCACAATTCTAGACATAACCTTACATTTACTCTTCTATTAACATATGGGGATTCACATTGCAATTTGTTGTGCAAAACAGTTATTATTTGTATTTTTTAAATCACTAATGAGTACAACCTTGTGAAAAAGTTGCAAAATTTTTATCTTATATGATCCCAATTTATTTTTCACATGTAACAGACAACATAGAAGTTGTCACCTAGGAGTTTCAAAACATTTCAAGTAGATTTGCTATTTTCTATCATTTAAATGATTTTCTACGTGTTTATCAAAAGTAATGCCAAACTGACTTATATGTACTTCTAATAAGATTCAAATAATTCAAAAAAAATATATTTATATGGTCCATTATAGCCCACATCTAAGAGACTAACGAAAAAATCAATTGACTTATAGGGAAACTCGAACTTCTACTAGTCACCGTGTTATACAATAATGATAATAATACCTAAAACTTCTTTATTAATTATGTGGCATAGAATCATTTTATGGATGTACAAGCTTGAAAAAAAGTTTCATAAGATTTTGTGAAAATTGGACTATACATTGTTCACAAACTATATAGATCTCTTACAATGTTTCATACAACTCAACTTAAATTTTGAAGTTTGTATACCCTAAAGTATTTTCTTGGTCATGTACACCTCAATTATACACATAACCTTACATTTACTCTTCTATTAACACATGGGGATTCACATTTCCATTTATTGTGCAAAAAAATATTTTTCTATTTTAAAATACCTAATTAAGACACTTTTATGCATTAATTGAAAAAATAATTATCTTATATACCCAAACATATTTTTCACATGTAGAGGAACACATTTAAGTTGTCTTTTATAAGTTTCAGGATTTTTTTGCTATTTTCTACTATTTAAATTAATTTCTGCAGGTTTATTGGAAATAATTAATTTTTGAACTCATGGATGTCAAAAAGTCCGCGAGGCGGTCCGCGCACACAGGCCGACCTTTTGGGGGTGCACGCAACGGGCCGGCATGTTGTGTTGCGTGGGCCGGCGTGGGATCTCGGGGTGGTTTCCTAGTCCCATTAAGTAGTTAGAGGGCCACGAGCAGACTTCGACTCCGGTTACCAAGCCCAATTTACTTTGAGTTCGTGTTTCGCGAAAGTCTAGTTTTGCCCCTAAACTTCGTAACTACACAAAGCATATCCTTAAACCTTTGAAACTGTCCCGTTTACATCCCGAGCTTGGTTATGTGTGATTTTAAATATGATTTTGTATTTTTCTTTTTTATCTAATTCAACCGAATATTTAGAAAATATTAGTAAATTATAAAAAATCATAAAATGGAAATCCAATTTTGTTTGCCTTTATATGGGTATATCTATATATACCGAATATATAATATTATATGCTTTAGAAAAAAATTAAAATTTAGATTTGTTTTAATTTTGACCGTGATTATCTCTAGTTCTTTTCACAAATTATATGATTTTTTTGAATCTATTGATCATGAGAAAATGTTGAAATGCAATGTGGTCGGATTATGACGAAATTGGCGCAACGTCATAGTGTTTGGACTTCATATCGAGCTTCATATCCAACACTTTGCTAATCTATGACGAAATCTGACTGTTGTCATGGATGTAGTGTGATCTATGACAAAATCTGTGACGAAACTGGCACAACGTCATACTGTTTGGACTTCATATCGGGCTTCATATCCAAAGATCGCGAATCTATGACGAAATCTGTCTGTTTGTCATGGATGTAGTGTGATCTGTGACGAAATCAGAAAACGTCCTGGGAATTTCGTCATGGATCAGAGGATTTCTTGTAGTGTGACATGAGGTTTATCTATGTGGTTGCTGGTTGGGCAGGTTCCGCACATGATTCACGGATCCTAAATAATGCTTTAGCAAACTTTCCTTCATTTCATGTGCCTCCTAAAGGTACACATATTTTGATACCATCCTCATAATTTCTATTGTTATTTGGCTTTGCTGATTTGGATTTATTTATAGGTAAATATTATCTTGTGGACTTTGGTTACCCAAACCGACAAGGATATCTTGCCCCTTTTAAAGGAAGCACATACCATATACAAGAGTTTCGACTTCGAAATGGGTGTCCTCCTCAATGGAAGTATGATATGTTCAATTTCTTGCATTCATCTCTTCAAAATGTTACCGAGTGGTCTTTCGGGGTCTTGAAGCAAAAGTGGCGTATTTTGAAGAAAATTCCAAGTTATTACCCCCTTGTACTAAAAACATATAATTGTAGCTTGTATGGCGTTGCATAATTTTATTTGTGATAGTCGGTACCCGAGATAAGGTGTTTGGTGAATGTGATGCTAATGAGGAGTACTGCGACCGAACCATCTGCCATGGCGATGTTGAGCATGAGGAAACCATGAATACCATCCGTTATGCTTTGGGTAGTGCGAGACGGAGGTAGTTATGTTAAGGAAGGACATCATTGTATGAACCATATGTTATTATTTTCCGGACTTTCTATCTCAATGGTGAATGCAAAACTTCATAAAATTAAGAATTTCTTTCAAAATGGATAATTTGCATGCAATTTACCGAACAAAATAATTATTTACAATCATTTTGAATATCAGCGAGCATGGCCTTGGAACTTCATGGGCATTACATACATCTTCCGGCGAACATAAGATTTTTCCACATCCACGGTTGCGTTAGCCAAACGACTTTCAACTTTCTCACCGCTAGCAACCCACAACAACTTTTGCCACGGCTCATAGCAACTTTTCTCACGACCACAACTCAACCAAACACAACCGGAGAGTCTCCTCGAAATGCGCTTATGAGTGTGGGCTAGTGGGGCTTAAAGCTCCACCCGAATAAAGGTGAGAGACCAGGGGAAATGCGCTTATGTTGCTAGTGTATTGGTGTGATTTGGTAAACAAGAGGAAAATGTCCGCCCAAACACAAAACAGATGCACACGAATCAATAGATACCTGCTCGAGTTCCCGATGGAGAGAGCGCTAAACTTCGTCCTGAGCAAAGGTCCGTGGACTTTCAAAGGGGATGCCCTGCTTGTTGTTCGGTATGATGGCCTATCCAGGATGTCTGAGGTAGTCATCGATACGATTCTCCTATGGGTCCGGATTTTTGACATCCCCGTGGTGATGCCGACAAGGGGCTTCGTGAGTGCTTTGGGATCAAAGATTGGAAGAGTTCGGGAGGTGGGGGAAGCTGTCAAAGACTTTCAGAGAGTGCGCGTCGATTTTGCACTTGCAAACCCCCTGATGGCCAGTGTGCGCATTAGGGTTCGGGGACATGGATGGTTGGAGTTTATGACCAAGTATGAGAGTGTCCCATTTTTTGCCTCTGTTGTGGTCGCATTGGGCACCAAGATAGGGAGTGTCCGGATGAGGAATCCCATGGGGGCATGGTGCGTTTCGATCTTGCGCTACGTGCATCGTCGTACAAAGTGCGGTACGGTAGAAGGTTGGCTTTCCAGATCTCGCCGTCGGCTCCGATGGACAAGAGGGTCTTGAACTTCAGTGGCCAGCAACTTGACAAGGTGGTCTCGGGTTCAGGATCTTCTTCGCAGCCGGTTGGAAGGCGTGCGCGTGCTGCTACCCACTCAGGTAAACAGGTGCTAGATGTGGTCGGGTCTCCTGCGGCAGAATTTTTGGCGGCGAGCGTCCAGAGGATGGTAGTCGATGCAAAAGATCCTGCAGCCAGCCCTTCCCTGTCGGGCGCCGGGGACGCCAAGTCTGGCCGTGAGCGAGTTTCTGGCATTGACTCCTTCTTCGGGTCCAGTGAAGGCTCGCACCAGGAAGAGCTGTCAAGTGGGGTGGCGGGGCAGACGGCTTCACTCCAGGACCGGTTGCAAAGGGCGAAGGCCAAGGTGGGCGGTGCATGGGAGCGCAAGTCACCGGCGAAAAGCCCGGGAGCGAGCAGGGATGTTCCCAAAGGGAGGTACACCCCGTACAAGAAGATGACTAGACCCGAAGCTCTTGCTAAAACCATCCAAACGATGCGAAAGAGGGAACTTGGCACCCCGTCTAGTGTGTCGGAGTCCAAGAACGCAAAGGAAGGTGATGTGCAAGGAGATACGGAGACTTGGTCTAACCCGGTGGGTGCTCATGGCGAGCCCCACTAGGGGCAATGAATGCTTTGTGTTGGAACCGTCGAGGGATCGGGCCCTCTCGGACGAGTTCATGAGTTATCGGCTCTAGTTAGAGCTAATAGCCCGAGTTTAGTTTTCTTATGTGAAACTCGTAATTCGGGTAGTAGGGTAGAAAATTTGAGATGGAGATTAGGCCTTAAGAATTGCATCACTTTTGATAGTGAGGGTAGAAGTGGAGGTTTAGCTTTATTTTGGCATGATTCGGTCGTGGTTAATTTAATAGAGAAGAACTTTCGCTATATTGATGTCTCGACTCGTGTTGGTCCCGACGATCCGTGGTTTCGGATTACCTTTGTGTATGGGGAGCCTAGAACGGAAAATAGACATTTGATGTGGGAAACCCTGAGCCGTTTGCGCCCGCAATGAAATTTGCCTTGGCTCGTTGTGGGGGATTTTAATGAAGCTATGTGGGGTTTTGAGCACTTCTCAGCGAGGGAGAGACCTGAGAGACAAATGATGCTCCTTAGGGAGGTGTTGAGAGATTGTGGCCTTGTGGACCTTGGCTTTGTGGGTGCTCCCTTCACTTATGATAATGGCAGGGAGGGAGAGGCCAATGTTAAAGTTCGCATAGATAGAGCAATTCTTGACTCGAGCCGGAGAGATCTCTTTGCCGACGCTACTGCGGCATTTGGTGTCCCCCCATTCGATCATTGTCCTTTACTTCTTGAGATTAGGAGGGAGACCCGGGACGGACACGGGCCGCGTATTTTTCGTTATGAGATTATGTGGGAATGGCTTGACTCCCTAGCGCGGGGAGATAAAGGAGGCCCGGTGTCTTGCTCTCGAATAGGGAAGGCTTGGGTGGAGTAGCTACGCCTTGTGTCGGGTGTAGGGCGCACCGAGATCTTGGAGCAAAAAGAATTTTGGTTATGTTACAAAGGAGATTGAGGCGCTGCGAGGTGAACTCGAGGAACACCAACTAGACCCTATGGTTGAAAGGCAAGAAATTAGGAGGATTACGGATAGAATGGATGAACTTCTCTACCGTGAAGAAATGATGTGGCTTCAGCGTTCTCGTCTAACTTGGTTGAAGGAGGGTGATAGAAATACTAAGTATTTTCATAAGCAAGCAGTTTCGCGTGCCCCTAAGAATAGAATTAAGAAGCTTAAAGATAGTATAGGGATTTGGAGGGAGGACACACAGGAGCTACAACAGATGTCTAGGGATTTTTTCAGACTTTATTTGTTGTTGATCCATGCGTTGCTCCTAATGAACTGTTCACTGATCAGGAGATTACGGATGCTCTCTTTCAGATGGGCCCGTTGAAGGCGCCAGGCCCGGACAGCTTCCCTACTCGCTTCTTTCAGAAGCACTGGGATACGCTACGGGCGGATGTTGTTCTTCTTTGTTAAGAAGTTCTTCATTGATGGCTTGATGCCTCCGGGCATCAATGATACCTCCATAGTGCTCATTCCCAAAGGTAACAACCCTGAAGAACTAAAAGATTTTCGTCCTATTAGTTTGTGTAATGTTATATACAAGGTCATTTCCAAGTGTCTGGTTAATAGATTAAGGCCGGTTTTGAGAGACATTATTTCACCGGCGCAAAGTGCCTTTGTTCGGGTCGAATGATCACGGATAATGCCATCATCACCTTCGAGTGCATTCATGCTATCCAGAAGGGTGCCAGTGACAAAGAGGAGTTTTGTGCCTATAAGTTGGACCTATCAAAGGCGTACGATCATGTGGACTGGGGTTACTTAAAGCTTGTGTTGGAGAAGCTAGGCTTTCAAAGTAAGTGGGTGCAGTGGATCATGACATGTGTCTCTACTATACGCCGCTTCAATGGGGTGCCCCGGCTCCCTTTACCTCGTCACGTGGTCTACGCCAAGGTGATCCACTTTCGCCCTATCTCTTCCTTTTGGTTGCCGACGGCCTTTCTTCGGTTCTTAATCACTATGAAGGTCTTGGCCGGGTGGAGGGCATAAAGGTGTGCGGACGAGCCCCCAATATCTCACACCTACTTGTTTGCGGACGATAGCTTGTTATTTTTCCGAGCCACCGCCTGAACAAGCACAACATGTCGGGTCCGCCATTTTAGTTTTTGAATGCAATGCGGCACCGTTAAGTCCCAATAAGTGCTCACTAATGGTCGAGAGGGCCGGGATGAGGAAGCCATTCATCGGGTCCAAGAAATATTAGGTGTGGAGAGAATAGATTTTGAGGAGAAATATTTGGGCCTACCCACACCTCAAGGACGTTTGAAGCGAGGTGTTTTCCAACCGCTAGAGATGAGATTCATGAAGCGTATGACGACATGGAAGGAGAAGGAGCTATCCGCCGCGGGTAAGGAAGTTCTAATTAAGTCAGTCGCTCAGGCGCTTCCCAATTATGTCATGAGCGTTTTCAAACTGACAAATGGTCTATGTGAAGATCTTATGAAAACAATTCGGGCCTATTGGTGGGGCTCAAGTAATGGACGCCGGAAAATGCAATGGATCCCCCGGAAAGTGCTTGTTCTACCAAAGGGTCGGGCGGCATAGGCTTTAAGGACACGATACTTGTTTAATCAAGCGCTCCCGGCCGGACAAGCATGGCGCACGCTTGCCTTTCCGAACAACTTGTGTGCAAGAGTTCTCAAGGCTAAGTACTTTCCTTCGGGCAATCTGCTTGATACCGTGTTTGCAGGCACAACGTCACATACTTGGCGGGCTATCGAGTATGGGCTGGACCTCCTCAAGCAGGGCATCATATGGAGGGTGGGCGATGGATCATCAATTCGCATATGGAGGGACAACTGGCTGCCGAGACACTACAGTATGCAGCCAATTGGGAGTGTGAGGACGTGTAGGCTACGACGAGTTCCCCACTTGATTGATAAATCAGCAAATGCTTGGGATGAAGCTGCACTGAGGAGGTTTTTTTACCCATGTGATGTGGAGGAGATTCTGAAAATAAAAATTCCTTCCATACCGTGCCCGGATTGGTTTGCCCGGAACTATGAAAAAGCGGCATCTTCACAATCGAAGTGCTTATAGAGTGGCTCTACGCCGAAAATATGATGGTGGTGCTGCATGCACCAGCTCTAGTGCAGAGGGTGAGCGCTCTATATGGAAGCTTATTTGGACAGCTAGGGTCCCGTCAAAAGTTAGAGTCTTCGCTTGGAAAGTGGTGAAGAACGGCCTCCCAACCAATGCGAATAGGAAGTACCGTCATCTCACTGAGAACTGCAGCTGTGATCTTTGCGGTCACTCAGTTGAAGATGCCTTCCATGCCTTGATTGCCTGCCCCCATGCTAGGGCGCTTCGCTATGAATTTCGGCAACAGGCTAAACTGACGTCAGAAGAGACCCTGAGGAACACAGGCCGGAGTGGCTCCTAGCGATCTTGAGCGGTATGATCCCGTCTCGATTTCAAATTTCTTTATGCTAATTTGGAGATGCTTTGGAATGTCGGGAATAAGGTCACCCGGCAGGTGAAAGCATCTCCATCCAAGGATCGGTGAACTTCCCGAACCGCTACATCGGCTCTCCGAATGAAATCCGACAACGGTAGTGGCGTATGACGACCGTGGGAAACAGAAGCTGGACAACGGCCCAACGGTGTACCCCCCGGTCTACGATTCGAGTCGGGATATGCGGTGGGTGCCTCCTGCAGGTCGGGCAATTAAAGTGAATGTAGATGGTGCTTTTATCCGAGAAACTGTGCAGGCTGCAGTAGGGGTGATTGTGCGGGATTCCCTGGGATCACCCCTCCTGATGGCTTGGTGTGTTCTTCACTGGTGTCGTGATGCAGAGGAAGCTGAAGCCATCGCATGCCTTGAAGGTCTGAGGGTTGTCTCCCGCTGGCCGGATCGAATGGTGATTCTAGAATCGGACTGCTCGACTGTGATAGGGAAGCACCGGGGAGAAAGGCCGGGACAGATCTATAATTAACCCAATGATATGCGATGGAATGGAAGCTATCAAGGCCTTGTCGGAGGTTAGTTTTTCTAGGGTCAGTAGAGAGCTAAATAAAGTTGCACATGAGCTTGCTCATCTTGCAATTAGATCTAAGGAGAGTCGGGTATCCCTGGTGGATGTTCCAGATTGTATTAAAACCTTGGTGTACTCTGATCGCCCTGCATAAATAAAGCTCTCTCTATTTCGCAAAAAAAATATATATATCCTGTTAAATGAGAAGGAAGACAGTCAAAGCAAATCATGTACTCCCTCCGGTTCCATATTAGAAGTCGTTTAGGACGACACGGTCACGGTCACCAAAGCACAACTTTGACTTCTCTTTTATATAAAAATATTTATTAAAAATTTATATATAGATATTTTTATGAAAGTAATTTTCAAGACAAATTAATTTATGATTTTCACATTTCCAAACTCAACAAATTATAAGTTATTCATGATTTATATTTCCGATGTTTGACTCAAACTCTGTCCAGAACAACTTCTAATAGGAACCGGAGGGAGTAAATTGTTACAGAATTAATTGTGACTGTGACGCCCAATTAGTAAGTAAGTGTTCGGCGGGTCTTAAATACATAAGTCAACAGATTGGTTGTGATAGAAAAATACCTAGTGAGAAATTATAAGGTAGATTAGCTGTATTCTATGCAATAGGCCAAACAAAACCTTAACCCTCTCCAAAACACTACGGCAAAGTCGACAGGCCGGCCACAACCTCTTCCTGCCTGAACACGGAATAGATTGGTTTTGTGTTTCCAGATCCAAAGGAAGCTGGGCATTCCCCTTTTCCGACTCGAACTTTTGCCGGGAGAAATTAACGCGTTGCGCGCGCGTGAAATCCACGCATTTCCGTTGCGAGTCCGACTCCGACCGCCGCCGCCGCCATTTAAATCAACCAGCACGAGGGCATCCGCCGAAGCACCCTCGCCGCCTCGTTCCTCCCTCCCTCTTCTTCTGTCGGCCCGAGCACCCAACTAGATCTCGCTCAAGCAATCGCCGGCGACATGGCGCTCCGCCGCTTGAAGCCGCTGCTGGGCGCGTTCGAGCACATCGACGCCGCCATCGAGGCCGCCGCTGACGACAGCAGCTGTCGCGACGAGTTCCGGAGGGCGAGGGCACGCATCGTCGAGATGGTGTGCGATGCCGCCGCCGCGGACGACGGCGCCGGCGCCGAGAAGGCGGAGGGGCTCTGCGCCCTCTTCGAGGAGGCCATGGCGGAGTCGCTCGCCACGCTGCGGGCGGTGCCCTTGGAGATGACCGCGCTGGCGTCCGGCGGTCTCGTCGGCGCCGTCGACGCGCTGATGAGGGAGCACCCGTCGGAGCGGATCCGCGGGCTCGCGGGCGACGTCGTGCGCGGGTGGAGGGCTGGCGTCAAGGCAGAGATCGCCAGAGCCAGGGCCAAGCTGGACGCGCTCCCGTCCACTCCGCCGCCGCATCCTCGCCACGACGACACGGCGCCCGCCGCCGACTCTGACACAAAAGCGAAGGAGATCCCGGAGGAGCAGCAGCAGCCTCGCCCGAGGAAGTCAGCCACCGTCAGCACGGCGAAATCCTCCGCCTCCTTGCTCATCAAGGAGGGTGCTCCGATCGTCATCGCCGCAAGGAACTCCAAGCCGTCAGCGAACGTGGAAGCTCCGACCGCTGTGCCAGTGCAGCCGAAGAAGACGCCGCTCATCATCAGTAGCAGAGTCGCCGAGGAGAAGAAGTTGGAGGCCACCAAGCGCAAGCTCCACGAGCAGTACCAGCAGGCCGAGGACGCGAAGCGGCGTCGCACGATCCAGGTGATGGAACCACAACGGCCGCCGCCGGTGATGACAGGTCAAAGGCAGCGCATCGCGCACCCGGGCGTGAGGGCGCCGGGGCTGGCAAGCTGTACTGCTGAGAGGGTGTTGAACAAATCTTTGTCGCGCCGGATGAAGGTTTAGTCAGGGGCTCGATCTTCAGTTCTGAATGTAGATGATCCGATCATTAGATGTGTTGTGTGATGTGTCTGCACTCTGCAGTAGTTGCTTTAAGCGAAGCTCCTTCAATCTGGATGTAATCATCTTCAGTCATCAATTGATATTATTACTGCGACTCCTGAATTATTGTGTTCCCTTAAACTGAATTGTTGTGTGAATTGCTGCTGTTCAATTGTCTCTGAGCAGAGGCAGAGAGCCAGAATGGTACTCGTCTGACTGCAAGCCCCTGAACAATACAAGGCCAATTGTCTTTCCTCTATTTTGTGTGAGCTATAGATGGAAGGCCTTTCAGGAACACCCTAGGATTCAGAGTATGCGAAATCCTGATCAGCAATGATAAACGGCTGACCTGGTGTGAGCTGTCAGGCAGTTCAAAATCTCGTTCAGGTTCAGGACCCAAAACAGCACATGCATCAACAATGCTACAAGTCTTTTGCAAGCTCAATTTTACGGTTATCAGAAATGGTGCTCATGAGCTAGAACCAAAAGTTTCTGGCTTTCTGCTGCAAAACAAAACCTGACAGCTATAACAAAACATTGGCATGCCCTTCCATTCAGAATTAAGCCATTTAGAAAGGAAATAATCTTCCAAGATATACAGTATTTACCTCAGGTTTGGCAAAAGTTCAGAGTAAATGCCCCAAGGTGATAGCATCATATGTGGAGTTCAATATCTATGTCTACATGCTGCAAAACCTTTGGGGTATAGTCAGAATACATATCGTTCGGTACAATAGCCAAGTCATTCGACCCTTATTTATCTCTGCTACCGGGGACATACGCCTTTTGTTCCTAAACTGCCGCAACTCCAATAGCACTTTTGTTCAAAGTGGAGGAGAAATCTTAACTCAAATCTCATTGGTGAGTGCAAGATGTACAAGATGCTGAAACAGATCATCATTTCATTGGAAGCTGCATGTGGGCATCTTTGCAGTGATTTCATGCAACAAATGTACCCTGATTATGCACGAAATATTGAGACGATTTTCAGGATACCCATGCAATGCCTCAAGGGGAAAATTAAAAGAAGGAATCGGAATACACTATTCTCATCATGTCTTAATTAATGTTAATTGTTAAGCACTTGACAATATTAATCTGCAGACCAGTTCAAACAAATTGGAGTGGAATAGCACCTTTTGCAGGATCCACTTTGATTTGCCAGATGTGACTGCATGGAACTTCAGGCCTGATGCCAAAATGCTGTCTGGGTGTGGCCTGTGTCATATCACCATATGCAGACGGTGGAAAACAGTTTTCAGACTAGCAGCGCACCCTCTTGGATTCTTGTTGCAACCTCACATTGTCACCGGCTGCCAAAAACAAAGATCATTGGATTGGATGAACTAAAACCTAGTACTGCTTTTCTAATAGACTAATTATGTACATAAAAAATACTTGACATATATACCAGAAACTAGGTGGCATTGGAAATAATAAGATATGAGCCCCTAAATTTGCCCTGGACTCAAACCTAACATCCAGCATTTTCAAGAGAGCTAATATCTGGCAGCCAGCCATATCAGCATTTTTTTTAAAATGGTATCAGCAGCAAGTCTATCTGTGCTGATGCATATGAACAGAAGCTAGATCAGCAGTGTGACCTGTGGAGATGTAATGGCAGCTGCTGCAAAATCAATGTCCCCTGCATTGCCATCCAGAGACAAAAAAGTTGATTAGCTTTGTACATTTCTAACATGTACTGTTAATGCTCACAAGTCTCAAATCATTTGGTTAATTGAACAAGAAACTCGCCATGTTTAAGTCTATATCCTTTTATTTTTTACACAAAAAAGTCTATATCCTTTTATTTAGCCTTTCTGAATGATGTAAGAATGACTTTTTATTTGTCTGCAACTAGAACTGTTGTAATGCTTTGCTCCTCGCATCAGGGACCTCCCTTGGGGCTGTGCTTGGCTATCACCAGCATTCAACCTACATGTAATGGAAGCATCATTGGTGCTGGCATCCTCTCCTGAGCCACAGAACTTACAATCTATCACTTCATCACAAATGTGGTTTGCATCAGAGAGGTGTGTATAGGTTCCATTTTAACCATTTTGGGCAGTGACATATGTGCAGCATTCAATTTATTCATTTTAAGAAATGGGTTAGCATTACCTTGACATACAGAGCATCGACCGGACGACCGCTTGAGCTGCTTGTGAGGCTTAACAGAAGTAGAAAATGGGATTCAAACTTTGTAGGGACTCCTCTATATCAATGAAATAGGCACTACCTTGTGCCTGTCCATTCAAAAAAAAGTACATAGGGACCCATTCATCTTGATCTGAAGTAGGGAACAGGGGATGTCCACATCTGAACCAGAGTCCATGACTTCAGTTCAGTCACCACAAAAGGCTCACAATCGCCCTGCCTAGAAAGTTAAATTTTAGTTTGGATGTCAAGTTCAGTCACCACAATACCGCCTAGAAAGTGTCACACCTGATTTTCCGAAGAAAACCAAATGCATCTCATATGTGCGCCAGGATCAAGTTTACACACATATGATAGACGTCATGAGTGAAATATCAATAAACAGCAATAAAATCGTACAAGAGTTAAACCATTACATTATCTCTTTATTACACTCAGACGTTAGACTCGAAGGTCTTTACAACGATCAAACGATAACTATGAAGACGCAACTCCATCTTCATCTTCCACAGGCATCTGACGGGGGCACGCAAGCCTCAGAACTCCTCGTAGTCGGCCGAAGTACTCTTCTCCTGGTGATCTCCTCCGAACGGCGGGTAAGCTGAAAGTGCATCTAGGCTCCTAATTATTTTGGTGATAATGACAATGCAATTAGGGAGGATTAATGCTTTGAATGAGATGTGTGCAGGCTCTAAAGTGAAATAAATATGAATTCTCAAAGGAAGGCCCTCATTTTCTTATTTATGGTGTTGAAGCTCAATTGGCGATTTAATTTTAATTTTCGGTTTGAATTTGAGTTTAGGAAACACCGTACTATAAAGAGGGATACGGTCGATTAATCAAGGTTTGCTACAAGTGCTTCTCGTGATCTTTTCTCATCTTTTCTAAGAGTGAAAAACCTAGAAAAACCTTTAGAAAATTCAAAAACAGCCCCTTCTTGTTAAATCTCTCCTCCTCCGGAGCCTACGGGTCAACCGGCACTAGTGGCCGGGCCACCGGAACCGTCTTCGGAGGGAGGCGGGTGACCCGGCCACCCGTGCGGGTGACCGGCCGAGTCGCAGTCTGCCCCCAACGGTCAAGTCGGGGGAAGTGGGTATATATACCCCTTCTTCCTCCTCTTTAGGGTTCCGCCTTCTCCTCCATTGCTACACCCCCCAAGCTTCATCTCCTCTCTTCTAACTCATTCCCAAGCACTCTAATCAAGATTTCCTCCTAGGGTTTGAGTGTGAAAGCATTTGAGGTGTAGGATTTAGCCCCTTTGTGAGAGCTTTTCATTTCCTCCTCTCAAGAAGCACTTGTGGTGGCTTTGGTTGATTGATTTGTGTTTATTACTCTTGAAGCTTGCTTCTAGACGGTTAGGCGTCGCCCGTTGAGTGCCCTCTCCGTGTGGAGCACCCGGGATCGTTTGTATTGCCCCTCCTTTGTGGAGTTTTTCTTAGTGAGCACCAATTTGCCTTTGTGGTGAATTGGAGAGGCAAGAGGCTCTTCGTGATAGCCCTCCCTTTGTGGGAACCTCAACGGAGACGTAGCCTTCTTAGTGGAGGTGAACTTCGGTAAACAAATCGATTGTCTCTTGCTTGCTTGTGTTTATCATCATCAACCCTAACCCTAGAAGTTTTATTTGAATCGATCTCTATATTTGTGTTGTTGTGTGTAATATCCTTTGTTGCAGGTCTTCTTCACTTCAATTACACCAAGTTGGTTCACATATTTTCCGCAATTCACTTTCCCCTCAAGTTATTGAGTTTTACTCCTCCGCACTCTGGTTGATCCGGCACAAGTGCCATGGTGACCGGACCCCGGTCATCCGGTCGATCGTCTTGGGTCATCCGGTCCCCGATCCGTCGCTCGGATTTTGCGAGAATTTTAAAAGTGATCCTATTCACCCCCCCCCCTCTAGGCATCACAAGATCCTTTCATAAGCAAGGGTGAGCACACTTATGGTTGGAGCTCGGCAAGTGGGGGAAAGATGCAAGGCCATCAAGGATAGGCTAAGAGTTTTCTTTGCGGTTAGCATTTTAATGTTGGTCAAATTTTATTAGCAAGCACCTAATTACTAGATGTAAGTTTATACCAACCACTTAAGCATTTAGGAAAGCATCTCCTCTCAAAAACCCACAAGAAACCACGATTTAGTTCCATCTTCAAGTTTATTAATCATGTGAGGGTCCGGGCCGCTCTTGACCGTGAGCACGGCTGATCGATCAGTTTTACACTCTGCAGAGGTTGTACACTTTCACCACAGCTCGCGTAAAAGTTCCGAAGAACTTTGAACCCAACCACGCATGTGTTGATCAGACACAATACCACACTACCGAGGTGTGGCTGCATAGGGACGCTACGAAGCCTTTACAAAGATATGCAGAAGACCAACAACCCGCGACAGTTACAGCAGCGGAGCGGACCATAACCCTCCCTAGTGGTCAGCACCTTAGCAAAGGCTGCTACCCCAAAAGAACCGGGCTATACTCCTTCAACTCCGGCCCCCTGTGCTCCTTTCGGATAAGGCTGTCAGATAATTCCACACACCTAATTAATTGGCTAAGCCAGAGCCATATGGACTGTGGTTGCACTGTTTTCCTGGGTGGTTCTCCATGTTCCGATTAAACCATATGATCTTGTTATTAACCATAAGCACACACATATATATCACCCAAGTTATCATGATCAACATTCATCATATTGTAAAAGATTCATTTGAACCATCCCAAGTTATAGCAACTAAGCATTTCTACCCAAAACATTTATTTAAAAAGGGTTGTCCAAGGTAAAGGGAATAAAATTCAAGTCATGTCCTTAAAAAGGTAATTCCCCATCAAATTTATGCATAGCAACATTTAAATGTAAATTTAGTTATCATGCATGTTGTGTGGGACAAAAATAGAATATGCAGGGGGAGAAGTCCTCTTGCCTTCCTTGCTTAAACACTGGAGTTCTTCTTCTTCAAACAATTGCTCTTGATCCACTTCAATTGGTTGCTCACTTGAAACTGGCACGATGTCTACGAGCACACAAGAAAGCATACAATAAACAAAACAACACACCAAGCATGAAAAGCTTAAAAAGAGAACAAGGGTTGGCTCTAGGAACGCGAACACAAAAGCACTGGGAACTATCGGGAGATTTGGATGATCACAAACAAGAGCTAGCTATATGCTTGGTATATTTTCATTAAACAAAGTCATGTGTGTAGGTTATTTCAAAGAAATACCCTATTTATAATTAAGCAAGTTATTTTATATTTAAAAAGATGATGTAAACCTAGCCCAAATTTTATTTATAAATATTCGGGTATGATTTATGCAAATTAAATATTTGAATTCAAAATAAGCATGTAAAGTATCTAAGTGTATAACTTTATGTTTCGAGTTGAACTAATAAAATTATAACTTAAAAACACATTTATATTCATATTCATCAAATTAACAATTTAATTAAGAAAACTCGGGATAAACCTATATTGCTTTTATTTAGGAAGCAAATTGCATAAACATTACTCAAATTAAGTTTGATTATAAAAACCGAGGTACACATCTAATTAGCTTTTAATTATAAGAAATATTTAACTAGTATTAAGCATATTAACTTTCTTATGAAAACACGTGTTGAACTCTAGCTAGATTTTAATTAGAAAAGCATGCATAATAAAATTTAATCATATTAATCATTTAAATAAATTATAAAATAAGGAACATGTACAACATTGGTCCTATCACGTAGTTTTAGTTGATATGAGCCTAATGCAACTTGAAACAGTGGAAATGGAGCTAAAACGCATAAGATCCGGCCAAAACAAGGTTCCAAAACTAATAGGCTTGAAAAGACGGTCGCATGGACACCAAGAACACTTAAAACGGAGCTAGGACGGAAAAGATATGGCTAAAACAAGATTAAAGGACTAAATTGTGAATATCACGGAAGTTTAGGGGGTTTTACGCAAGATTTCGGTGACCTAGACATAATTATGTGTGAAACTAGGATGTCTAACATGTAAAAGGTCAAGGGTGGGGCTGCTTGAACATGAAAACTAAGGAGTTCGGGGTTCTAAACATGAAAACAAGGACACGCTTGAAAGGCTTTTATATAGGTGGAAGGGTATATATGTGAATTACGGGAAGCGGGGGGTTCTTTTTGCAAAATTGCCAAGGCAGCCGGCGGAGAGGCTCAGCGAGTGCCACGTGGCGAGTTGCGATTGGCTGGGAGCCGACGCGATGCTGACGCAAGCTCGTGGACCGGCGCTTGTGGACCCGGTCCACGGTGGACCGATCTAAGGGGTATGCCCCTGATTTAATCTGGACCGTCCGCGCCAATCGGATGGCCCCGGTCGCACGTGGGCGAGGCCGGCGGGGAAGCGGCCGACGCGCGGCGGCGGCTTGCGGAGGCTCGCGGCGTTGCTCGATCTCGAGCTCGGTGCACGGTTTTGAATGCGGTTTCGACCTACGTGAAGTTGAGGAGCTCGCGAACCTATCCGGTCCAAAAGGGTGGTGGCTCCCGGCGACCTTGACGGCCTACACGGAAGGGGGCGGCGCGTACCTCGCCGAGTGCGAGCGCCGGTGCTACGGCTCGGGGCGCGGGGATAGCAAAGGAGGGAGTGGGGTTCTCACCTTGCCGCGCGCGCCATGGGGGCCAAAGGGGGTGACGAGAGGGCGGCATTGAGGGAGATCGAGGTGGCGGCGGCGGAATCCCGACGGAAGAAGAGGGCCCGGCTCGATCCGATGGGGAAGAAGGAGCTCGGGTCGCCGGGTCCTCGTGCTGGCGGCGCACACGACGACAAAGGATGAGGAGAACTCGAGGAGATGCACACCGGCGACAAGAGGCTCCAAACACCGGCGATTGGAGGTTGAAGATGACGGCGGCGCCCCGGACGTTGACTCGGTCCCGTGAACGAAGAGGTGGTCCTGGAACAAGAGAGGGCTCGAATGAGTGATGTAAACGGAGAAGAGAGAGGGGAGAGAGAGAGTCGGGGCACATTCACCGGCGATGAGGAGCTTGCACGGCGGCAATGTCTCGGCGGCGAGAATACTTCACGGCGGTGGCGTGTGCGCGAGAGGAGAAGATGCGGGGCGTGCACGAGCGAAGGAAAGGGGTGTGCGAGGGCTCAAGCACATCTCTTATAGCACAAGGGAGGGAGAGGGAGCGGCGATCGTGCCCAATCGGCCATTGATGGCCATGGCGGCCGGCCGGCCTTGATGGCATTCAAGGAGGCGGCTTGACGGAAATTAAGGGGGGAGGAAGGGGTAACCGACGGAGGAAAGGAGGGAAGGAGTGGCGCGGGGCTCCAATGCGCCTTGATGATGGGAATTGAAGGCGGGAGGGCGAGGAAGGCGCCGAAACGGCCGGTGGCGGCGCGCGGGATGCAGAGCAGGGGAGGGAAACTGGAGGTGAGAGGAGGAAGGGGAAGGCCGACGAGCGGGCCGGCCGGTCAGTGAGAAAAGAGAGAGGAGGGGCAACTGGGCCGCGTGAAGCAGGCCGGCGGCCTGGTGAGGCTGCCCGGGCCGGGGAGAAGGGAGGGAGAGCTGGGCTGGGCTGGAAACGGGGAAGGGAAAAGTTGGGGGGTTTGTTTTGTTTTTTAACCTTTTCAAATCCTTTTCAAACTTTAAACTCTTTTCAAAGTTTAAACACTTCAAACCTTTTGCAAGTTTTCAAATTATTTTAAAGTCTTTTAAAACCTCACACCCTCACTCATAAACACCATGCAAACAAAACATGATGCACAAGCACTTGTTGCCTCTAAAATTATTCAAAAGTGATATTAAATATTTTAGAGCATAATTTATTTGATAATTTATTATTCCTTAGTAAAGCAAAACTAGAACACCACATTGCTTACATTATTTTAATGATGGAATTTTAGGGTGTTACAAATCTACCCCCCTTAAAAAGAATCTCGTCCCTAGATTCGAGAGAGATTGGAAAAGAAACTAAGGGTACTCTTCTATAAGTCCATCTTGCATGCCGAGGTTCTTCGGTAGTCACAACTTCTTCTCTTATTTTCCTTCTTGGACGGGGCGGTCGTGGCAACTTCAATCCTATCTCCTTGTGAGCTGGTTAAGAGCGCCGACTTCTTGGCACACGGAATTATTCCATCACATTCGCCTAACCAATCCATTCCAAGTATCACATCTATTCCACTAGATGTAAGAACTACTAGATCGGCTTGAAAATCTATTCCCCCGATTTTAAGATTGACTTGTGGACATAGATAAGTGGATTTCATTTCACCATTCGGGGGAACTAATCAGCAAATGTGTCTTCATAGAACTCATAGGTATATCATGCCTTGCCACGAATTGTTCAGTAATGAAAGAATGTGATGCTCCAAAATCAAATAAAATTGTTGCTGGTACAGAGTTGATAGAGAACGTACCCAGCACAACACCTGAAGCGTCTTGAGCTTGTTCAGTCGTCACATGATTCACTCTTCCACGTGCATAGTTCCGTTGACCTCTGTTACCTTGATAAGTAGAATTCCCAATACGAGCTTGTGATAATGGTTGTCCAAATCTCTGACCATTATCTTTCTGAGGAGTCTGCATGTTGTGCTTCGGACAGATGTTGGCATAATGTCCCAATTCTCCACAATTGAAACAACCATTCGGACGAACCGGGAATTACTTCTCACCGGGTGCTTCGAACGATCTTGATGATGACTTGGAGCATGTGGTCTCTGCCGGCTAGAATGCCGGGGTGGTTGAGTTGAGTGCTTAGCAACCGTAAACTCGAGTATAATTTCCACTTGGTCCACCGAGTAGAACCGAGAATTCCGAGATGAGTTGAAGTGGGGGCGTGTGTTCTTTGGGATCGTCCATGAGACTTGAGCTTGCACTTCGTTCACCAAGTTCCACAAGTTTATTCTCTAGACCTATGTTTTGTTTAGTAATGTTGCGAAGTTCGAGGAGCTGTGACTCTGTAGTTGATAGTTGAGTGGCCCTATTAGACCATTCAGGAAGTGTTCTTACCTCTTTGAGTCAGTATTAACTTCATCTGATGCATAGCGAGACAACTGAATAAACTTGCCCAGATACTCGTTAACCGACATATTGCCTTGCTTTAGAGCGAGGAACTCTCTTTGCTTAAGCTTGATCGTACCAGAGGGAATGTGGTCCATGTGAAAATGATCCTTGAATTCTTGCCAGGTGATGGTGCTAGGTACAACATGTGCGACAGTGTACTCATTCCACCATTCGAAATTGTTAATTCTTCCAAACATCCCGTTGTATACAAGATCATCTCTCGATTAGTGCATTGTGTCATCTTCAACTTCTTGATGACGGTTTGTCGATCTTTAATCAATCATCGGCATCCAATGGATCGGTTGAGTGGGAGTATGTGGGAGGATGGTGACTCATGAATTCCTTATGCTTGTCCACCGGTGCTTTGGTGGTGCCGCTTGGTGGTGACCGATTTTGTTGAGCTTGAATGTTTTGAATAATGGCGATCACGTTTTGGATTAACGCATCCGAGTGACAAGGAACTGTTGTGTTACCGGATCCATTCTTTGGGTTGAGGGGTGGGGATGGTGCTTGATTCCGCCCGATTAGCAATATGAGCACAAACAACGGGTGGAATGTCTTGACCTTCTCCCCGACCTCGATGCTTACCATCTGATTGTTGGAGAAAAGTATTTCGGATAGGAATAGTGAACTAATGCATGGAGAGATGAACTCAAAAAGATAAAGCAACATGAACTTCCAATTTAAGACAAATTCTCATCCCGAGATTCACAAAGGCTAGCATGAGACGGGAGTTCAGGTGTTTAGCATCCAACACTTCTTATCTTGCTTCCATATAATTCGTCTTACACAAGCTCCATTAACATAATTATTTATTCTTCACAACTCACTTTATAAACATAATTGGAATACTCAACCTAACTCCACTTGTAACTTGTCCATTTCTTTCCTCAGCTTCATTGACTTGCCTTGGTAAAATTTTCTTGCTGTCTTGATAAAGTGATTTGAATAGAGCTGGATTAACTCCATTTTTTTTGACCATTTGGAATCACTCCTCAATTTTTTTTCTTCTTCTTTTGATCCCAAAAGCTTCTTGGGGTACTATCTTATAAAATGCCCCTCTTTGTTACAATAGAAACATGCTTTTCTTACTTTAGTATCTTGGCGATTGCATGTTCGACTAGAAGTAAGGGTACTGAGACTTCGATCCTGAGTTGATTACCATCCTCTTTCGCACACCAACTAGCAAGATGTCCATTTTCTCCACGCTTAAGGCAATATAATCCATCGAGACTAGGCAAAATTCTCTTACGCTCTGTTGGACAATTATTAACATAGTGACCTTCTTTACTGCATCCGAAACACAGTGTTTTAATACTTTTGTCTTGGTTTTCTTCACTTGCATGCTTCTTGAGTTGTCTGATTCTATCAGGATGAAATGCTTTGAAAGTTATACTCCAATCCTCAAGGTTGATAATCTGATTACTATCTACAGCTTGAGCAACTTCTTTTAGGACTGGATTTTGGGTACATAACTTCCTCTTCTTATTGGTGTCCAAATGATAACATTGTCTGGCATCATCTGTCATTAGGCTAGCTTCTTCTTGAAGACATGAATGACCATAATGCTCACAACATTGACATGCTCTTGCAGTCTTCATACGTTCATGTTGTCTGCCCATTCGCAATTCTGGTGCTCCATGACTTCTCTTATTATTTGATGATTCCATGTTTCTATAACTTATTTCTTTAATGGTCTGACAGAAACTCCAACTTTGGTTATCTCTGTGTTATGAGAGGATGATGTGTTGGTCTGCTTTTGTCCTTGTAAGACTCGAGCTTGCGTGACTGATAGATTTTCTTTGTCCAATGACAGTGGAACAAATGAAATCTGACGGTTATCACCCAAAACAAGGTTGGAGTGCTTAGGACTTGATGTTTGCTCTATAGTATACTGATGAATATAAACCTTGGTTTGAGTCAATGCTTGTAGAGTCTGAATTTGTGTTGCCATATACTCTAGCATCTTGCGTTCAATTGCTGAGGTTGTAGATGGAATGTCGATGTTTCCTTTGTTGTCTTTATCTTCGTGATTTCCTTTGGGACTCGCCATCTGGTTGTGTGATAAAGGTAAGCTCAGAAGAGGTTGGAAACAGATTGAAGAGCAGGGTAAAATTATTGATATCATATCCATCTTTTCTTGTTGTGATTGTAATCACATTGCGGTAGAGAGGAGAATAACAAGGATGAAAGAAATTGACCATCTTTTTCTTTAACTTCTTTCATACGTTGATGTTTGTATATGCTTGTAGATTTATGGTTGTTGATGTTTAGGCTTTGGTCTTCGACATCCTCTAACCATCTTGAATGACGGATAGGGATAAACCAGATTTGAACCCCAAACTATCTTATTAACCTAACAATTTATTTCTTGTTGCATTTGTGGCCATCACTCCACAATACAGCTCACGCAAGCAAAGATCCAAATCAATCATGTGTTCAAACAACAAACATTAGCACAACGATCGTCTTCACAGAAACGTTTCTATCGAAGTTTGATAAGGGGTAGGTAATCTAAGAACTTATATCAGACATCCTCGGTGGTGAAGATTCAGCTGATAGTACAAGAAACGAGCTCAGAATAGATCAAAACAAAACGATGTGTTTTAACAAGAAAACAAGATTACATTAGTTTTTATATGTAAAATAAGTCAATTTTGAAGGATGACAGGCTTTCTAGAACATGAATCCTTACTTTTCGATCATTTCTAACTTAAGACTGCGTCCTACAGTCATTACTGCTCTGATACCACTCTGTCACACCCGATTTTCCGAAGAAAACCAAATGCATCTCATATGTGTGCCAGGATCAAGTTTACACACATATGATGAACGTCATGAGTGAAATATCAATAAACAGCAATAAAATCGTACAAGAGTTAAATCATTACATTATCTCTTTATTACACTCAGACGTTAGACTCGAAGGTCTTTACAACGATCAAACGATAACTATGAAGACGCAACTCCATCTTCATCTTCCACAGGCATCTGACTGGGGGCACGCAAGCCTCAGGACTCCTCGTAGTCGCTGAAGTACTCTTCTCCAGTGATCTCCTCCGAACGGCGGGTAAGCAATGGTGAGCACACTTATGGTTGGAGCTCGGCAAGTGGGGGAAAGATGCAAGGCCATCAAGGATAGGCTAAGAGTTTTGCTTTGCGGTTAGCATTTTAATGTTGGTCAAATTTTATTAGCAAGCACCTAATTACTAGATGTAAGTTTATACCACCCACTTAAGCATTTAGGAAAGCATCTCCTCTCAAAAACCCACAAGAAACCACGATTTAATTCCATCTTCAAGTTTATTAATCATGTGAGGGTCCAGGCCGCTCTTGACCGTGAGCACGGCTGATCGATCAGTTTTACACTCTGCAGAGGTTGTACACTTTCACCACAGCTCGCGTAAAAGTTCCGAAGAACTTTGAACCCAACCACGCATGTGTTGATCAGACACAATACCACACTACCGAGGTGTGGCTGCATAGGGACGCTACGAAGCCTTTACAAAGATATGCAGAAGACCAACAACCCACGACGATTCTGACAGCGGAGCGGACCATAACCCTCCCTAGTGGTCAGCACCTTAGCAAAGGCTGCTACCCCAAAAGAACCGGGCTATACTCCTTCAATTCCGGCCCCCCTGTGCTCCTTTCGGATAAGGCTGTCAGATAATTCCACACACCTAATTAATTGGCTAAGCCGAGCCATGTGGACCGTGGTTGCCTTTGTTTTCCCGGGTGGTTCTCCATGTTCCGATTAAACCATATGATCTTGTTATTAACCATAAGCACACACATATATATCACCCAAATTATCATGATCAACATTCATCATATTGTAAAAGATTCATTTGAACCATCCCAAGTTATAGCAACTAAGCATTTCTACCCAAAACATTTATTTAAAAGGGTTGTCCAAGGTAAAGGGAATAAAATTCTAGTCATGTCCTTGAAAAGGTGATTTTCCCATTAAATTTATGCATAGCAACATTTAAATGTAAATTTAGTTATCATGCATGTTGTGTGGGACAAAAATAGAATATGCAGGGGGAGAAGTCCACTTGCCTTCCTTGCTTAAACACTGGGGTTCTTCTTCAAACACTTGCTCTTGATCCACTTCAATTGGTTGCTCACTTGACACTAGCACGATGTCTACGAGCACACAAGAAAGCATACAATATAAAAAACAACACACCAAGCATGAAAAGCTTAAAGAGAGAACAAGGATTGGCTTAGGAACGCGAACACAAAAGCACTAGGAACTATCGGGAGATTTGGATGATCACAAACAAGAGCTATCTATGTGCTTGGTATATTTTAATTAAACAAAGTCATGTGTGTAGGTTATTTCAAAGAAATACCCTATTTATAATTAAGCAAGTTATTTTATATTTAAAAAGATGATGTAAACCTAGCCCAAATTTTATTTATAAATATTCGGGTATGATTTATGCAAATTAAATATTTGAATTCAAAATAAGCATGTAAAGTATCTAAGTGTATAACCTTATGTTTCGAGTTGAACTAATAAAATTATAACTTAAAAACACATTTATATTCATATTAATCAAATTAAGAATTTAATTAAGAATACTCGGGATAAACCTATATTGCTTTTATTTAGGAAGCAAATTGCATAAACATTACTCAAATTAAGTTTGATTATAAAAACCGAGGTACACATCTAATTAGCTTTTAATTATAAGAAATATTTAACTAGTATTAAGCATATTAACTTTCTTATGAAAACACGTGTTGAACTCTAGCTAGATTTTAATTAGAAAAGCATGCATAATAAGATTTAATCATATTAATCATTTAAATAAATTATAAAACAAGGAACATGTACAACATTGGTCCTATCACGTAGTTTTAGTTGATATGAGCGTAACGCAACTTGAAATAGTGGAAATGGAGCTAAAACGCACAAGATACGGCCAAAACAAGGTTCCAAAACTAACGAGGCTTGAAAAGACGGTCGCGTGGACACCAAGAACGCTTAAAACGGAGCTAGGACGGAAAAGATATGGCTACAAGATTAAACGACTAATTTGTGAATATCCGGAAGTTTAGGGGGGTTTTACGCAAGATTTCGGGGACCTAGACATAATTATGTGTGAAACTAGGAGGTCTAACATGTAAAAGGTCAAGGGTGGGGGCTCGAACATGAAAACTAAGGAGTTCAGGGTTCTAAACATGAAAACAAGGACCTGCTTGAAAGGCTTTTATATAGGTGGAAGGGTATATTTGTGAATTCTGGGAACTGGGGGTTCTTTTTGCAAAATTGCCAAGGCAGCCGGCGGAGAGGCTCAGCGAGTGCCACGTGGCGAGTTGCGATTGGCTGGAGCTGACGCGATGCTGACGCAAGCTCGTGGACCGGCGCCCTGTGGACCCGGTCCACCCGGTCCCACGGTGGACCGATCTAAGGGGTATGCCCCCGATTTAATCCGGACCGTCCGTGCCAATCGGACGGCCCCTGGTCGCACGTGGGCGAGGCCGGCGGGGAAGCGGCCCGGCGCGCGGCGGCGGCTTGCCGGAGGCTCGCCGGCGTTGCTCGATCTCGAGCTCCGGTGCACGGTTTTGAATGCGGTTTCGACCTATCCAGTCCAAAAGGGTGGCGGCTCCGGCGACCTTGACAGCCTACACCGAAAGGGGGCGGCGCGTACCTCGCCGGCGTGCGAGCGCCGGTGCTACAGCTCGGGGCGCAGGATAGCAAAGGAGGGAGTGGGGTTCTCACCTTGCTGCGCAGCCGTGGGGGCCAAAGGGGTTGACAGAGGGGCAGCGTTGAGGGAGATCGAGGTGGCGGCGGCGGAATCCCAGCGGAAGAAGAGGGCGCATCTCAGTTCGATGGGGAAGAAGGAGCTCGGGTCGCCGGGTCCTCGTGCCCCGGCGGTGCACACGACGACAAAGGATGAGGAGAACCCGAGGAGATGCACACCGGCGACAAGAGGCTCCAAACGCCGGCGATTGGAGGTTGAAGACGACGGCGGCGCCCGGATGTTGACTCGGTCCCGTGAACGAAGAGGTGGTCTCGGAACAAGAGAGGGCTCGAGTGAGCGATGTGAACGGAGAAGAGAGAGGGGGAGGGAGTCGGGGGCACATTCACCGGCGATGAGGAGCTTGCACGGCCGGCAATGGCCCGGCGGCAGAATACTTCACGGCGGTGGCGTGTACGCGAGAGGAGAAGATGCAGGGCGTGCACGAGCGAAGGAAAGGGGTGTGCGACGGCTCAAGCACATCTCTTATAGCACAAAGGAGGGAGAGGGAGCGGCGACCGTGCCCAATCGGCCATTGATGGCCATGGCGGCCGGCCCGGCCTTGATGGCATTCAAGGAGGCGGCTTGATGGAAATTAAGGGGGAGGAAGGGGTAACCGACGGAGGAAAGGAGGGAAGGAGTGGCGCCGGGGCTCCAATGCGCCTTGATGATGGGAATTGAAGGCGGGAGGGCGAGGAAGGCGCTGAAACGGCCGGTGGCGGCGCGCGGGATGCAGAGCAGGGGAGGGAAACTGGAGGTGAGAGGAGGAAGGGGAAGCTGACTAGCGGGCCCGACCGGTCGGTGAGAAAAGAGGGAGGAGGGGCAAGCCGGGCCGCGCGAAGCGGCCGGCGGCTGGTGAGGGCCGCCGGGCGGAAAGAAGGGAGGGAGAGGCCGGGGTGGGGGCGGAAACGTGGAAGGGAAAAGTTGGTGGGGGGGTTTGTTTTGTTTTTTTAAACCATTTCAAATCCTTTTCAAACGTTAAACTCTTTTCAAAGTTTAAACACTTCAAACCTTTTGCAAGTTTTCAAATTATTTTAAAGTCTTTTAAAACATCACACCCTCACTCATAAACACCATGCAAACAAAACATGATGCACAAGCACTTGTTGCCTCTAAAATTATTCAAAAGTGACATTAATATTTTAGAGCATAATTTATTTGATAATTTATTATTCCTTAGTAAAGCAAAACTAGAACACCACGTTGCTTACATTATTTTAACGATGGGATTTTAGGGTGTTACGAAAGTCCGATTCAAAATCCCTATTTCAAAACCTAGAGTTCAGTCCCTCAATTTGAACTCTTTCTCCGGCTGAAAGTAACTGGCATTCCACAAGTTTTCACATCTGATTCTAGTTCTCAAATTCATATTTCAATTCTCCAAACCCCAAAACCTTGTATCAAATTTAAATCAATACACATTTTAAGATTCAAATTGAATATTCTAAGAATTAATTGTGAAGTGTAGGTACTAGAAAAGTGTCCTCCATGGCTCCATTCCTCCGGCGAAGGCTGCTGAGCATGAGCTTCAATACCCCTGTGCATCGTCTATATCATCCCTTCACTTATGAGGAGTAGACTACATAACCCCCAACCTATGAAACGGTCTATATCACTCACTGAACTTTCCAAAACCGGTTAAATTACCCCCTATAGCAGTTTTGAAAAATCATAGTAAATCACAGAAAAATCGTAATGGACTTAGAATGAGTAGATCTACAAAGTGAACATATAATATGGTACGCTTTATTATATTTTTTAATTGTAGCTTTAGATCTATACTTTTCTACGTAGCTGTAAAAAATGTACTAAAGCATACCATATTATATGTTCACTATATAGATCTACCCATTCTAAGTCCAACACAATTGAATTTTCCATTTTACGAATTTTGTGTGATTTACTATGATTTTTCAAAACTGCTTTAGGGGTAATTTGACCAGATTTGAAAAGTTCAGGGGGTGATGCAGACCGTTTCATAGGTCGGGGGTTATGTAGTTTACCCCCTCCTATACTTTTTCCTATTCTAAAACGTGACCGCTTAAAATGGAAACTAATTTTATTTTTTATAAAAAGAAACTAACGTTTCACAGAGACTGCGAAAAAACTAAAAGGGAAACATCCTTAAAAAAAACTAAAAAGGAAACTAACGTTTCAGACACCAAATTTTGCCGGACAATAAACGCGTCCGCCGCGTTTTCTTGGACCTCCAGTTTTCTCGGGGCTCCGACTCCGACTCCGCCTCCAACTGCCGCCGCCGCCGCCGCCATTATAAGCACGCCAGGGAGCGGCCGGGTGAGCACCCGCACGCCTTCCCTTTTCCTTCCCGTCTTTTCCATCGTCACGGCACCCGCCTGCATCGCGCGCTAGCTACGCAGATCCCGCTTCAGCAAGCGCCGGCGTCCGGCGACATGGCTCTCCGCCGCTTGAAGCCGTTGCTGGGCGCGTTCGAGCACATCGACGCCGCCATCGAGGCCGCCGCCGACGACGGCATCTTCCGCGACGAGTTCCGGAGGGCGAGGGCACGCATCGTCGAGATGGTGTGCGACGCCGCCGCTGCGGACGACGGCGCCGGCGGCGAGAAGGCGGAGGGGCTCTGCGCGCTCCTCGTCGAAGCCATGGCGGAGTCGCTCGCCACGCTGCGGGTGGTGCCCTTGGACAAGACAGCGCTGGAGTCCGGCGGTCTCGTCGGCGCCGTCGGCGCGCTGATGAGGGAGCACCCGTCGGAGCGGATCCGCGGGCTCGCGGGCGACGTCGTGCGCGGGTGGAGGGCTGGCGTCAAGGCGGAGATCGCCAGAGCCATGGCCAAGCTGGACTGCCTGCCATCCACTCCGCCGCCTCCCCACGTCGACGACACGGCGCCCGCGGCCGAATCTGACACAAAAGCGAAGAAGATCCCGGAGGAGCAGCCTCGCCCGAGGAAGTCAGCCACCGTCAGCACGGCGAAGTCCTCCGCCTCCTTGCCCATCAAGGAGGGCGCTCAGAGCGTCGTCACCGCAAGGAACTCCAACTCCAAGACGTCAGCGAACGTGGGAGCTTCGACCGCTGTGCCAGCACAGCCTAAGAAGACGCCGCTCATCATCCGCAGCAGAGTCGCCGAGGAGAAGAAGTTGGAGGCCACCAAGCGCAAGCTCCACGAGCAGTACCAGCAGGCCAAGGACGCGAAGCGGCGTCGCACGATCCAGATGATCGAACCGCAACGGCCGCCGCCGGTGATGACGGGCCAAAGGCAGCGCATCGCGCACCTGCACCTGGGCGTGAGGGCACGAGGACTGGCAAGCTGCGGGTGAAGACTTTTTCTGAATGTAGTCTGCTGTAGTCCCTGTTAAGCTAAGCTCTTTCAATCTGGATGTAATCATCTTCAGTCATCAATTGACATTGTTATTGTGACATATCAGATAATCTAGCTTGTGCTGTTCTCGTACATGTAAACTGAGTTGCTGCTGTTGAATCGTGTCATTGTGTGAATTACTGCTGTTGAATTGTGTGAAACAAGGTGTGTACACGCAGCTGCAGGACTGCAGGAGCCGAGGCAAAGCACCAGCATGCTGCTCTTGACTGCAAGCCCCTGAACAATTTTTGCTTTTCCTCTATTTTATTTATCTTCAGATGGAAGGCCTTTCAGGAAGACCCTAGGATAGCTGTGTGATCGAGCTGAGGCTGAGCTGGTGTGGCGATGAACTATCATCTATCAGCCAGTTGAAAACTTCGATTCAGGTTCAGGAACTAAAAACACCACAGTACAAGTCTTTTGCAAGCCCAATATTACGGGTATCAGAAAAGGTGATCATGAGTCATGAGCTAGAACCAAAAGTTTCTTTTGCAGACAGATATAACAAAAACATTAGCATACCCTGCCATTCAGGGATTATAATCTGCCAATACATTATTTGTCGCTAAATGTTGTGCCATCAAAAGTTCAGAGTAATGCCCCAAGGTGAGAGCATCATATGTAAAGTTCAATATCCATCTGTACATGCTACAAAACAATTGGGGTACACTCAGAATACCAGGTACAATAGCCAAAGTCATTCGACCCTTGTTTCTCTCTGCTACCATGTAGAGATGTCTTTGTTCCTAAGCTGCATTTGGGCACCTTTGCAATGATTTTATACCAACAAATAAACCCAGATCATACACAAAACCTTAAGACCATTTTCAGGATAGGCATGAGAATGCCTCAAGGGGGAAAAAAGGAGGAATCAGAACACACTATCCTCATCCTATATTAATTAATGTTAATTGTTAAGCACTTGACAATAAAAATATGCAGACCAGTTCATAGCACATTTTCACAATATCAACATGCTACCAGGCAGAGATATCTCTGTTCCAAAACTATCACAAGTCCATAGCACTTCTGTACAAAGTGGAGGTGAAATTTTGTCACAATATGATTGTTGGATGACAAGATGTACATGATGCTGCAAAAAGATCACCATTTCATTGGAAGCTGCATTTTGGTATCTTTGCAATGATTTCATACCAACAAATAAACCCAGATCAGGCACTAAATATCCAGACCATTTTAAGGATACACATGAAATGCCCCAGGGAAAAAAAATGAGGAATCAGAATTAATGTTAATTGCTAAGCACTTGAAAAATATCAATGTGCAGACCATTTTGCAGGATACATTAACAAAATTATACATAAATTAATGTGGAGACCATGTCACTTCGACTTGCCATAAGTTACTGTATGGAACTTCAGGCCTGATGCCAAAATGCTGTGTTGGCTGTGTTGTGTAACCATATGCAAGTAGAAAAGTAAGGGCTAAAGGTAAGCCCGCTTCTACTGAAAAGTTATTGTTTAGACATAGTGAAACTTGATTTTTTTTTTTACTGAATATAAAGCATTAAGTTTATGTACGATTAACGGAATAGGGTACAATGAGCCAACATGAATATTCCAGTGAAACTATTCTTCACAGTGATTACAATGAATAAATTGTCAATCAGAGCAGATACTCCAACAAAGTTTTACTGGCAAAGCAGTTTTCAGACTAGTAGCTTACCCCTCCTGTTGCAACCTCACGTTGTCATCAGCTACCAACAACAAAGATCTTGGGAATGGATGAACCAATAGCTCATAGGTTTTCTAACAGACTTATTCTATACATAAAAAAAAAATACTCAGACCAAGGCTACAAAGAACAAGGTGGCATTGTAAATGAGAAGAAATAAGCCCCAAAATTTGGTCTGATAAGGACTGAAATCTGACATCCATGTAAATTAAGGCTGCATTTTGAAGAGAGCTAATATCAGGCAGCCAGCTCTATCAGCATTTTTTAAAATGATATCAGCAGCTAGTCTATCTATGCTTGAGGCATGGATCAGCAGTATGCGAAGTGGTGACCTGCGAGAGGCAATGGCATCTGCCCCAAAATCAATGTCCGCTGCGTTACCATCAAGAGACAAAAAAGTTGCTTAGGTATGTGCATTTCTGACATGTACTGTGAGTGCTCACAAGTCACAACCCGTTTGGTTAACTGAACAAGAAAGACACCATTTGCTTCAAAACAGAGTAATGAATTATGCCACCATAGTATATTACTTGTAACTTATAAATTTATTCTGTCATTCTGATTTCCAAAAGTGAATTCATGTAGAACCCAATATTTCAACTCCTGTGTGTGAAGGTCAGGTGCTATAAAAGTTCCATAAACAAGCTCTAATTATCTCCTCTTTGTATAATTTAAGTAATTGTAAAACACCATGTCACTGAATTATCATATTGTTCCATGCTCTTACTACAATCATCAAAGTCAAATGGGTTTGTGGTGTATATGTGGGCTTTTCTTCCTTACAAATGTAGGGGCGAAAATTTTAGTTACCATTTCAAAAGGATGTATAGGAAGATGAACCTTCCATCGATGGCAAAATGAAACTATATTCAACCAGATAAAAAAATTAATATTGTTTTGTAAATTTAATGTGTTGTGTTAGACCTTTACATCCTACCAAATAGATGACAAATTATCCAAAAGGTGCCTGTATTGGCGCCGGTCAAAGTCCTTCGTCCACAAATTTCTTTTTCTTAGTCATATATGTTTAGAGCTCTTGTAGGTTTGATGCAATGGGAGTGCGTATATTTACCCAAATTTGTCTACAATGTTTGTTTCCTATCCATATCAAGATATTGGATGCTTTATTTCTGGCTTGGAACAGAGAAAAGTACTTGTGAGGCTTCTCACATCTGGTCATTCGTGTAAATGATGTAAGAATGACATTTTATTTGCCTGCAGCTGCTAGAACTGTTGTAACTATTTGCTCCTCCCATCGGGGACCTCCCCGTAATGGGGCTGTGCTTGGCACCAGCATTAACCTACACGTAATGGGAAGCACCAATGGTGCTGGCATCCGCTTGTGAGCCACAGAACTTACCATCTATCGCTGCATACACAAATGTGCTTTGCATCAGAGAGGTGTGTATAAGTTCCATTTTAACCATTTTGGGCAGTAATAACATATGTTGCAGTATTCGATTTATTTGTTTCGAACAATAATGGCTAAGCATTACCTCAACAGTCGACATACATAACACTGACCACTTGAGCTGCTTGTGACTTGAGGCTTATAAGTGGGAAGTAGGATTCAAACTTCGTAAAAATTTGTAGCCTTCTTTGTTCAAGTAGTGTTGAGTCTAACCATGCTTCTTCAAGAATACTTCACTTGAACTCAGAAAATCTTTGATCCCCAGGCAACTTAGTGTGTGGTTCCAATTTCATGGATGGACATCACGAAGTTGTCAATAAATTAAGTGTTATTTCCTGTTTTGGGCAGCTTCAACTGTGCGTGTAACAGGAAGAAGGGGAGTACATGGGGACTCATTCATCTTGATCTGAAGTAGGGAGCAGGGCAATCTCCACATCTGAACCCATGTATGCAGTTCAGTCCCAATCGCCCTGCCTAGAAAGTTCAATTTTAGTTTGATGTTCAGTCGACATGAAGGAAGCCACATATTTTTCCTGGTTAAAAGTTCTGAGTCCAATTCAAAATCACAATTCCAAAATCTAAAGTTCAGTCACTCTTTCTCTGTTCTCTGGATGAAAGTAACTGCAATTCACAAGGTTTAACATCTGATTCTAGTTCCCAGATTCATAATTCAGTTGTCCGATCCCCAAAACCATGTATCAAATTTTAAATAAATGCACGTTCTAGATTCCAATTGAATCTTTTCAAGAGTGTGGCTACTATAGCAAAGTGTCCTCTGTTGGGGGGATACCCGAAAAATTCGGATAACTACCAAAACACAAGTAGAGTTCTCAACACGTTCAAGTATAAGATTAGGGCGCAAAGAGACGATGAAGCTCTCTGCAAGTAGCACAAGTCCCAAAAAAGTCTGAATCCGTTTACACGTGCCCTCGCGCCCCCTTTTATAGGGAGACGAAGGGACTTTTACATTCCGATAACACCCTCGGGCTCGGAGAATATTCCTAATGTGAACACACACAAGAATGTCTTTTCCCCCTTCTCACATTTACAAGTCTGCCACTAGTTCACACTCTAAACCCGGACTTTTTGGGACTACAACTTTGACTTTGCTTCTCCCGTGATTCGTGAATGTCTTCGCCCGAAATCCCTGAATTAGGTCTTCAACAGATTCCCGAAATGGCTTTTGCTTCCCAACAGGTTCGTGCGTGTCCTTGCACACGAGTTCCGAACGAGTCTTCACCAGATTCCCGAATCGGCAAATCTCCGAAGTTCGGACCATCAACAGTTGAGATTCCGGGCTTCCGCATGTTCATGACTCCGCCTCTTCACCGAATCAAGGTTCCCGAACTCTGCACATTCGCGAATTCGAGACTTCGCAGGTCCCAGACTTCCTAGATTCGCGAATTCCCCGCTCTCCCGAAAAACATACTTTGATAATTCCGTTAGACTCGACGTTTCGAGGGTGACGGGTTTTCTGAATTCCCCAACACTAGCCCCTCGGGGAAGCGGGTTGACTCCGACGATCCGATTCCACGAACCTTTCGGAAATTTAGTAAAAAACGTCACCCTCGGAACGTCGGAGGGGACACGCGTCACCCAGGGAGCCAAAGGCGGTTAAATCGAGACGCACTTCGCGAAACTACCCCTCCCCGGCCCTATAAATAGCGGGCAGGCGCTGTGTAAAAAATTTTTTACTGCTCTCGCGCTTTTCACGAATCTCGCATTTCTCTCTTCGGCTGATTCGCGTTTTACGGTTGAAAGCTTACGAACTCCGAGCCTTGTTCGTGCTCTTCTAAGGTATTTTTATCCATGCTTTGTTGATTCATTACTTCGCTAAATTTAGGTGTGGAGACATCGCGAATTCGCGAGTTTCATTTTCGGACATTGTTCTCACCTCTTTGGATGTTCGTGTTTATCGGTGGCTCGGGTTAAAAGCACGGCTAGGCCCATGACTACCGAAGAGCCGATCGGCTTGCCGGTCTCCCGCTCGATCCTACCGCCGAAAGTGCGGATCGTGATGCTCCGGCCGAAGATGTTGGTTCACACGGCGGTTCTCGAAGTCGCGAGGACGGAGAGGTTGGGTCCGACGGCGGCGAAGACGTCGGGGATGTGGACGCCGATGTTGACGATCTCGTCATGCGTGAGGACTTCGGCCCACCGCCGCCCTCGCTCGCCTTCGGAGAGTCGAAGGTCACAAGCAACGTTATTTGCGAGTACGAGAAGGCCGGATTCTTCTCTCCTGGCGGCCGGGCGTGCCCCACTTGATGAACCGACTCCTACTCCGAAGGCGGAGAAATTGTGGTTTTTCGAGACTTCTTCGTTTGTGGGCTGCGGTTTCCTTGTGATCCAATCTTGCCAGCAATTCTCGATGCATTTTCAGTGAAGATCCACCAACTTACCCCGACGTCCTTCCTCGAAGTGTCGAAGTTTATTTGGATCTTGAAGACCTTTGGCTGCAATCCTATTGTCGATGGTTTCACTCGGTTTTACGAATTGGTGATCATCCCCGAAGTCATCAAGGGCGACGATGGGCAATTTTACCATAGTCAGCACGCGTGCTGCACCTTCAACACGCGACGCCAGAACACCCGACAGGGGATCACTCGAATCCAGATCGCTCCCTGCTGCAAGAGCAATCTCACCGACGATTGGAGATCTTATTGGTTCTACTTGAAGGTTGATGAGCCGAAGATGTCAAGCCCGATCGCGCCCCTCACGGCAGTAAATGTAGGAAGATACAACCAGGCGGGCCTTAGGAATCGAGAAGTTGCGAAAGTGCATTTCATCTGGCCAGCACGATACTCGGCGGCCGTGACATTATCGAAGAATTTGTCGCCGCGCGAATCTGGCCTATTTCGAACGGGCCGGTCCCCTCGTCGAAATTGTACACTACAACGTCAACGGGCGGATCGGCGGGTTCCTTTCCCGAAGTTCGGGATTAAACTTTGCGAGGGCCGGAGCGCCAAGGATTTCATGGACGAAGTTGAGAAAAGGGTCAACGTCATGGTAGGCGAATATACCATGAACGAGTACAAAGCATACAAGGCCCCGGTGAAGCACAAGAAGAAGATCAATCGCGTCTTTTCGGAGATCTCGCGGTGACAAATTTTTCGGCTCTCGAGGCCCCGGTCCCAAACCGAAACTTCCCCGCCGTCGCCGTGGCCGGTGCTCGGCCCGCCCCCATCAACGCTCCCCGAATCAGATCGTCGAAGCGCGGCTCGTCGCCTGCCACCGAGGGAACCTCTTCGGGAGTAAAGCCTTCCAAGACCAAATCTCTTGAGTCATCGAAGCGGAAGCGAAAGACCTCCGAACCTCGATCCTCGGAAGCTGAACTCCAAGCTGCTTCAGGGCTTGCCCAGTTGAGTCGCAAAAAATTGAAGAAAGCTGTGAAGAAAGTTTCCTCCATCGGAGTTCGTCGAGTCCCATCCGCCTTTGACGACGACACTCCCGCGAAGACAGATAACGTCAAAGGTGTTTTCCTCTGGCCACTATTTAACTTTCGAGACAATTGTCCTGCTGGTTCCGAAAATGAATTCGTGGACATTGACTCCTTTTCAGATGTTGCTCCTGAAGTCCGACGGGAGTCGTCTCCTGCTGCTGCTGAGAAACCCACTATTCTTTGCCGAAGCTATTGTTCGCACCGAATCCCTAGCTGCCGCCGCACCCCGCATTCTTTGAGGTTGCTGCTGCTGATCAAGTTTCCTCCGACTCGCCGGGACCTTGAGCGCACCATTCAAAGGGAGGCCCATTCTTCCGAAAATGTTCCTCTAGTAGAAGTTCGGGAGGTTGTCCCCGAAGACCAAGCGCCCTCTCCTTCCTTGGCCGCTTTTAACAAAAGCTTTGGTACGTCTCATCGCGGCAAACTATTGCATGTTGGTTTCGAGACAAGTGGCGTCGGGGGCAAGGCGTCCAAGTTTTTAACTCTTTGGAAATCGTCCGCCATTGTTGATGAAACGGGGAGGAAGCGCTCGAACGACCCGAAGAGGCCGCTCAAGGCTCCGAGAGAAGGCCCCTCTCTCGTCTCCGAAACCGCTCCTTCGCCTCGGGAGAAAACTTCTCCGGGTTCGAGCAAACAGGTTACCATGCAGCATTTTAGCAAGCAAGGTTCGTTGATTCTCACTGCCCCTTTGTGTCATTCGCGATTGTTGAATCTTCACCTGAGATTTATTCCTGAATTTTTCGGAATTCAAGAATCCGTTGCATTCCTACTCTCCTTCGAAACTTGCGCGCTTCCACGAAGACTATACTCTCAAGTACTCTATGCTTGGGAAGGTTGCCATAGAGCGGCTTTCTAAGCGGGGAGAAAATTAATGAAGAACTTTCTCTCGAAGTCCAAGGAGCTAGAGCGTAACTTTGGCCTTGCGCAATCCACGAACCTTGAGCTCGAGAATAAGGTAGCTGAGCTGGCTGAGGCTTTGAAAAAGAGTCACGACGAGAAAAAGGTCGCTGAAGCCGCGCTCGAGGAGTCCAAGAAGGAGCTGGAGAAAGTTCGGAAATCTCACGAAGATGACCTGAGTGTGATAGAAAAACTTCGGCAACAACAAGAGCGGGCTACAAAGATTGCCGAGGATCTTCGCGTCAACAACGCCAACCTTGCCAAGTCACTGAGCTCGAAGGATCGGAAGATCATGGAACTTGAGAAGGCACTGGCGGAAGAAAGTGAAGCTTCAAAGAAACACACTTCGGAAATTCTGGGAAGGTTGAAATTGCTTTATGCTGAGTACCAGAAGTCTCTGAATGAGTACGGTGTTCGTCCAGCTCCTCTCCCAGATGACATTGATATCCCCGATTTCATGGATTGGCTTGAGGAAGAATTCAAGGCTCTCCCCGAAGTCATCTCCGGTGCGGCAACTTTGCCGTATCTTTTTACGTGGAGAGTATTCGAAGGTCCTTCACGATTACGGCCGTGTGGACTTGGCGAAGTTTCGCGCGAACCTTTCTCGGTTCCCGGGCGTTACCGGCGATACGATACTTCGAGACAACCCCGATATTATTGCTATAAAGCTGAAATTCGCGAAGGAATTCGGATGGTTGGCGGGGCGGATATGGCTAAGGCTGTTGCGCGGGCAAAGCTTGACGAGGTTTGCTCGATTTCATTACTTATGTTCGTCGCATGTGTTCCAGTTTCTTAAGCTTTCCTTACTCTTTCTCTTCCTTTCTCAGTTGAGAGAACAGGAGTACCAAGAAGGCGCCGCCGCATCCCCCGAAGGATCGAGTTTCGGGGAAAGTTCGGATGGATCTTGTGAGGACGGCTCAGGTGGCAGCAGCAGCAGCAGCAGCGATGATGGCAACGAGGATGGACAAGTCCCCGAACGAGAAGAAGATTCGCCGAAGGTGGATGTTACGAATTGAGCGACATGTCTAGACTCTTTTTTGGGCGAATTCAAGAGTGGCTGTAGATTTGTGTAGATTCATCAAACTTCTACGAACGATTTGTTTTGTAAATTTTAACTGCGCGAGTCCCGCAAGCCGGGCTGCGCGGGACGTTCTACCACTTCGGATTCATCGAGACGATATGTTCGTTAGTGGTGAAGCGTGGCGTCTATTCAAACAAGCACATCTCGAGAAAGATTTTTCCGATTTTTGGCTTGAGGCCTCGCTCAAATTTTCTATAGGTTGCTTTGATCTCTCTTCATGTTTCTTGCTTCGTAAAAAGAGCCGGTTCGCATCCTCTACTTCGCGATCCACGAGAATTCCGAAGACGGAGCCCCTTAGCCCCTTAGCCGATTCATCGACTTCGCCTATGCTAGCGATATGGCTAACAACAACGTTTGTAAACCGGGACATGTTGTAGAACTTTTATTCTAAGTTTCGTGCCGATTGTTGTAATTTTCGAGGAACTATTCGGCGGTTTTTTATGCGAATAAGGCAATGAATGTTTTTTCTTGAAAAAACGTCACCCTCCCCCACCTTGCCGTTTCGCATGAAAACTAGATGGCGAGTTCACGAATCTCACTATTCACGACCTTCTTTAGCATATGTTTCGGAGAAGTCTTCGTCAGCTTTTGAAAATTTCGGTACAACCGCGTCATTTGTGCAAGTCGGCAAAATTTGTTTTTCGAATTTTGCGGACTTGCCCCAAGCTAACAAACTTGCCCTGGTTGAAATTGCAACCTTCGATTGCTTCAACCAAGATTTTT
Organism: Cenchrus americanus; assembly: GCA_947561735.1. Classification (NCBI taxonomy): domain Eukaryota; kingdom Viridiplantae; phylum Streptophyta; class Magnoliopsida; order Poales; family Poaceae; genus Cenchrus; species Cenchrus americanus. The sequence continues at coordinate 81,054,208 of OX387239.1, read as the reverse complement.
ACTCGCGAACGTCCGACGAACCCCTTGTCATTTTCTTTTAGCGATGATACCTGAAAAAATTTCCAACGATCCGAACCGAATGAGAATATTTAAGCGAACCCCTGGACATTCATTTTTCCAAAATCATCATGCGAACTTTACGGTGGGAATCCCTTCGTGGATGGGATTTTTCTAGGCCACAACTTGTTGTTGTCTCGAGCCTTTCGGTGGGAATCCCTCGATGGATGGGATTTTTCCGGGCCACAACTTGTTGTTGTCTCGAGCCTTTTCGGTGGGAATCCCTTGATGGATGGGATTTCGCCTATCGGAAGCCTTTCTCACAAACTTTTTTCTTTTTTCATGATGGAATTCGGCTATCAAGGAGCCTTTCACACGAACTTTTCTTTTTTCACGATGGAATTCTGGCTATCAAGGAGCCTTTCACACGAACTTTTCTTTTTTCACGATGGAATTCTGGCTATCAAGGAGCCTTTCACACGAACTTTTCTTTTTTCACGATGGAATTCTGGCTATCAAGGAGCCTTTCTCACGGACCACTTCTTTTTCACGATGGAATTTCGAGACACAAAATACGCAACGCGCAATTTGGGGGAAGACTCTTTTCATATATATATCGAAAGAGTATTTACATAGGATCCGCCTCGTTAAAAACCTTGCCTCTTGATTTAGAGCCCCCTTTGCAAGGAAAAGAGTACGGTCCTTCTTATTCTAGAACTACGATTAAGAAATAAAAATAGTTTTTTCTCCGAAATCACTTATAAATACGTGATTCGAGCTTTTATCTTGCTAAAACGTGAACTTACGAAAATTGAAAAACTGCTATCTACTACACTTATGTACAACTAGGATCTTCATGGATAATACCTCTTTAAGCTATCGGCATTCCACGAATACGGCAACTCCTCGCCCGGTCTGCTCCATCAGGCGAAAAGCCCCTGGCATATTTGTTTCCTTAGCTATGTAAGGCCCTTCCCATGACTCATGAAGCTTTCCTGGGTTCTCCCAATTTTTCTTTCTTTTCAGGACAAGATCACCAGTTTTGATGTCCTTCCGGACCACCTTTTTGTCTCTCCATGCCCTTGTCTCTCTCTGGTATTTCTCAATGTTTTCTGCTGCTTCAAGGACTGTCAGTTCTATCATGTCTTTCTCCACCTTCTTGTCAATTTCCTCTATCTCTTTTCCTTTCAAGACTCTCATGCTTTCATTCTTGATCTCCTCTCGGTGTCATAGCCTCGGTCCCGAAGAGGGGCGAAAAGGTGTGAAACTCGTTGCCCTTGAAAGCTGTGGTATTGTGAGACCGGATCACCTTTGGAAGTTCATCCACCCACTTTCCCTTTTTCGATCAAATAAGCATTTCTTGATTCCCGAAAAAATCGGCCATTGGCTCTTTCAACTGCTCCGTTAGGCATGTGGATGATAAGCCGACGAAAATTTCGCTTGTGTGCCTAGGGTTACGCAATACTCTTTGAAGGTGTAGCGATCAAACCGTTTTCCATTATCAACCGTTAGTTCTCTAGGAACTCCGAACCACGGACTATGTTACGCCAAAAGAATTTCTTGCTTGTTCTTCTTTGTGATGTTCGCAAGTGGTTTTGCTTCTACCCACTTCGTGAAATAGTTGACCGCTACGGCCGCGAACCGGCAATTACCTTGAGCTGTTGGCAACGGGCCTACTAGGTCCATGCCCCATCTTTGCGAGAGGCCGAGTTGGAGGAATTAAATGAACGGCATTGAAGGCGGTTCCTGCCGATTTCCCGTCTTACGGCATGCTTCACATTGCCGAACCAACATCTTGGCGTCGATGTTTATGGTTGGCCAATAGAATCCTTGTTTTATCGCTTTGCCGGCCAAAGCCCCGGTGCCAATGTGTGCCCCACAAAATCCTTCGTGAATTTCTTTTAGGAGTTCACGACCTTTTCGGAGGTGATGCGGCGTAGCCAAGGCTCGGTGACTCTCGATTTGTACAATTCTCCATTTACCTTTGTATAGCCCCGAGCCCTTTGCCTCAACCTTTTGTCTTCTAGTTCATCTTGTGGTTCGTAATGTCCCCTTAGGTAGGCCATTATTTCTGCTCTCCGGTCCGGAATTTCCACCATATTCACGATTTGGGTTCTTGAATCTTTGATGGAAGGTTCTCCGATAATTTCAAAGAATACATCCGGTGGTAGCTCTTGATTTCCCGTTTCTTGCCTTCGCCGGTTATCCGCCTCATTGTTGTCATCCCTTGGGATGTCTTTGGATCGAATACCCCCGAAGTGTCTTTCCATTTCTCTCGACTTTTTCAAGATATTTCATGAGAAGCTGGATTCCCGGCCTCGCTTTCCTTCTCAATGTGTTCCTAGATTACTTTCGAATCCGTTCGATTATGAAAGTCTGCTCCCCAAAGCTTTCATTTTTCTCGGTGCCGGCGGTAGAGCTTCGTACTCCGTTGTATTGTTCGTGGAGTATTCATTATTCGCGAATACGAGCCGTGCTGCATATCTTATGACCACGCCCATCGGTGATGTTACAACGTAGAAAATTCCAACCCCCTTGTAACACCATGCTCCATCACACCGCACTACCCAAGGTTCGGGCATATTTTCCTCCGGATTCCGAGTAGGTGAGGTCCGGTCTACGACGAAATCGCCAGGACTTGCGATTTTATTGCACTTCTTCTTTCGAAATCCACCACATACTCGGAGAGTTCAAGACCCCACTTGATAATTCGGGTAGATGCCTCCCCGTTCGCGAACGGGTCACTTAACGGTTAGTTGGTGATAACTCTTATTCTGTGGCCCTCGAAGTAATGTCTTAGCTTTCTTGCTTCCATGATGACCGCATACGCGATCTTTTCCGGGTTCGGAATAGAAAACCTTGGAACCGAGACAATGCTTCGGAGGCGAAATATACGAGAATTTGCCTCAACTTTCCTTCTTCTTCCTTTTCTCCGTACCAAAGACCTGCGCTTCTTGCCGAATTTGATGCGGACACATACGGCGAAGCGGCGATTTTGGCTCGGGAGGACGGAGCTTGGTCATGCTTTGGACAAGTAGTCCTTCGGTTCGCGAAAAGCACTGCTTCGAGGTTCGGACCTTTGGAATTTCTTGGCACTTCGAGAACTTGGAAGAATGGCAAACTTCTTTCTGCGGCTACGGGGATGAATCCGGTGAGGGCGACCACTCTCCCTGTCAACTTCGAACATCTTTCACCGAGGTTTGGCTCTTGCATTTCCATCGAGCCTTTATCTTGTCGGGTTTGCTTCAATGCCTTTCGTTGAAACTAGGCATCCAAGAACTTTCCCCTTGTGAATTCCGAACACACATTTTTACGGGTTTAGCTTCAAGTTTCTTGTCCTCAAGTTCGCGAACGTTTACGCCAAATCACCGATATGGTCCTTTCTCTCGAATACTTTTGACGACTATGTCATCCACATATGCCAAGATATTTCTCCAAATCTGCTTGGTGCGGTACTATTGCTATCATTCTTGAAAACGTGCACCCCGCATTCTTCGACCCCTACGGCATTCTTACGAAACAAAATGTTCCGAAAGGAGTGATGAAGCTTGTCTTCTCTTCGTCCTCTTTGCGAACTACGATTTGATGATACCCGAGAGAACATGTCCGGAGCGAAAGCATCTCACCGTTGGCTGCGTCATCCACGATTTTGTCTACCCTTTCCAAGGGAAAATCGTCCTTCTTGCACGCCTTGTTCAAATCGGTGAAGTCGATACACATTCTCCATTTGCCATTTTTCTTCTTGGCTCGGCACGGTGTTGGCTAACCGGACCGGGTACTTGACTTCTCCGATCACTTGGGCGTCCTGTAATCTCCGAACTTCTCGCTTCCACCGCCTTGACCTTTTCGTCGGACATTTTCCGAAGTTTTTGCTTCTTGGGCGGTATCTTGTCATCTGTTTCGAGGACATGTTCAATTATGTCTCTGTCAACGCCTTGCAAATCTTTGGCTGACCATGCAAAAACATCCTTGTTTCTGTTCAGAAATCGTATGAGTTCATCATCCTCTTCGGCGCTGAGGTTCGCCCCTATTATGACTGCTCTGTCGGGCATGTCGTCCAGATACACTCTCTTTGTTTCATCTTCTGCGGCTATATTATTTTTCTCTTTGTCCCGCTTCGGCTCTTCATAGGTTTCCTTTCTCTCTTCAGCTGTTTTCAACTGATACACATTCGTTTGACCAGGCGTGTGGCCCTTTTCTATGTTCCTGGCCTCTTGTTGATTGCCGAATACTGTGATAACCCCTTTGGGCGCAGGCATCTTCATGCATAGGAACTGTTGCCTTATGACAAGATCGAACTTGTTCATGAAACCCCCGCCGAAGATCGCAAGATACGGGTGATATATGTCAACTACATCGAAGGTGAGGTTCTCAGTTCTGGCATTCTCAAGATCTCCGAAAGAAACTGGGAGTGATATTTTTCCAACCGGCTTGATGGGCTTCCCGCCGAACCCATGCAATGGGTACTGCGGTGGGTCCAACATGTGCTTGACTCGGATTCATTTTCTCGAATGTTTTCGGGAATAGGATGTCCGCCGAACTCCCGTTGTCCACAAAGATTTTTCCTATGACCCATCCGGCAATGTTGACTTCAATCACCATGGCATCATTGTGGATCGCGGATTTCAACCCGAAGTCTTCTTCGTAAAGGTGATTGGCACCTTCGCCCACTCCGGGCGGGCGGTGGGCCATCATTGATGATGGTATTCACGGATCGAAGTAGTTGTTTCGCTGCTTCTTTGTTTCAAATTCCATGGCGGATCCGCCCGTGATTGGCATGATAGTCCCGAACGATGGCAATGCTTTGGAGTTCGAGGTCCCGAACTTGACCGAGGCCTTGATGAGCTTTCTACGGAGGCGGTGGCAAGATTTCCCGAATGGGGCGTGGCTACTCTGAATCGACCGTATCGCTTGCGGCCGAGGGAAGAATTGCTTGTGAAGGCTGCCATGCTGATTGCGGTTGTGGAAATTGCTGAACTGGTACGGATGCCGGATCGCGCACTCGCGAACCGTGGCTGCCGAGAGTTCGGCCGAAACCGTGTTGGCATCGAGGATGCAATGCTCATGAGTGCTTTCTCTTGTTGGATTCGTGCCATGTTCTTCTTTGTCTCCGGGCACCCTTCGGTCTTGTGGCCTCTTCCGTGATATTGGCAGTAGAAGTGGGGATCTCTTGGGTTGTGGTTCGGGAGGCTTGGGGTTCCTCTTCCTCTCCCCCTTCCTCTCGTGGATCGAATCCTCCCCTGGCACTTGGCCTGCTTTCTTGTTGTTGCTGAGGATTTCCGACATTGTTTACATTTCGTGGATGCTGTGGTGGTGCTCGCCAGGTCATATCTCTGCCACCCTGTCTTGCCTCGTTTCGTTCGGCTACTCTCTTGCGGTGGTCATCATCAGACAGAATGTAATCCTCCAATTCTCGAAATAGTTCTTCAAGCTGCTCTCGGGCTTCTTCCTTGTGAGATGGGAGGCTGTTGGCCCTGGGGTGAGCCCTTTGATCAATGCCTTGATCGTTGTCTTGTCATCAGCGTCGGGGATCGAGACCTCTGTTGCATGAATCTTCTCACGAAGTTTCGCAGTGGTTCCCTGTCCTTCTGCTTGCAGTTATACAGATCTGAGGCTTCGGTACCGTTGTGTCATGGAACATCTGAAACGCTTGCATGAATTTTGTTTTGAGATCTACCCAGCTGTAGATCGAGTGTGGAGGCAGCAGTGAGTACCAATTCAGTACTGGTCCTTCGCAAGCTATGATGAAGGATTTGGCAAGTGCAACATCATCTCCTCCTGCCGAATTCACAGCTGACTCGTATCTCATGAGAAATTGCCTGGAGTTTCCGAAACCGTTGTACTTGGGAAGAGAGACAGGCTTGAACTTCGGCGGCCAAGGTGCTGTTTGCAGCCCTATCGACAGTGGTGATTCAGAATCCACGAAGTGTGAGATTCCGTTTCCCGCGAAGAAGTTTTCCTTCGGGGATTCTCTTGCAGGCGCGGGGTTCTGCTGTGGTGTTTCTTGCCACAGGGAGCTGTTCTCTTGCTCTTTCATTTCGTCGATTTCTCTCTGTATTGCTTGTATCTGTTCCTTTGCTTTGTTCGAAATTTGTTCTAGTTTATTAGAGATTTTCCTCTTCGCTTGCAAGGCCGAGCCGCGAACTTTTCTTTGTCTTTCTCTGGTACCGTTGTATCTTTTGGTTTACCATGGCTAGCTCTCTGTCTATGGAATCATCATCGGCATCAACATTCTCGTGCTCTTCTTGTTCGACGGAGTTGTTCTTGGATGTGAGCCGTTTTTTTGGCTCTTGCCTTCATGAGGGCTTCGAGCTTCTCTCTTCGCCTTGGGGTCCGTTACGTTCGAGGATTCGGGAACAAACGAATTTTCGTTCCCCCGGGTGAGGTGGCGATCTTCTGGTTGGCTCCTTTGGGAGCGTCTTCTTTGACTTCTTCGAGGTGGCATCGTGAGTTGTTTTTTCGGGTGGAACACGGTGGGCGCCAATGTTGGGGGGATACCCGAAAAATTCGGATAACTACCCAAACACAAGTAGAGTTCTCAACACGTTCAAGTATAAGATTAGGGCGCAGAGAGACGATGAAGCTCTCTGCAAGTAGCACAAGTCCCAAAAAAGTCTGAATCCGTTTACACGTGCCCTCGCGCCCCCTTTTATAGGGAGACGAAGGGATTTTTACATACCGATAACACCCTCGGGCTCGGAGAATATTCCTAATGTGAACACATACAAGAATGTCTTTTCCCCCTTCTCACATTTACAAGTCCGCCACTAGTTCACACTCTAAACCCGGACTTTTTTGGGACTACAACTTTGACTTTGCTTCTCCCGTAATTCGTGAATGTCTTCGCCCGAAATCCCTGAATTAGGTCTTCAACAGATTCCCGAAATGGCTTTTGCTTCCCAACAGGTTCGTGCGTGTCCTTGCGCCTGAGTTCCGAACAGAGTCCTCACCAGATTCCCGAATCGGCAAATCTCCGAAGTTCGGACCATCAACCGTTGAGATTCCGGGCTTCCGCGTGTTCATGACTCTGCCTCTTCACCGAATCAAGGTTCCCGAACTCTGCACATTCGCGAATTCGAGACTTCGCATGTCCCAGACTTCCTAGATTCGCGAATTCCCTGCTCTTGAAAAACATACTTTGATAATTCCGTTAGACTCGACGTTTCGAGGGTGACGGGTTTTCCTGAATTCCCCAACATCCTCTCGAAAAAATCACCTCTTAAAAAAGGAAACTAATAACTCCAAGACTGGTAGTAAAAAGGAAACTAACATTTCCGACTTGAAATTGCCGAGAGAACAACATGTAACGCGTGTTTTTCTCTCGGGGGTATGGATGGCGCATTTACCCACGGGTAAGGGTACCGCGGGTACCCTACCCTATTAGGTAAGGGTAAGGGTATAAAATTCTACCCACGGGTAAGGGTATAAAATTCTACTGCGGGCAAGGGTAAGGGTATGAAACTCTACCCATGAGTTACCCAAGGGTACCCACACTAAAAAAGCCCATAGAAATATATGACCCAAGTAGGCCTATATATCCTAACCCTAGCAGCACATCCCTTCCACCATTGGTATGTACTGACTTCACATATTCCACTTTCTTTCCAAAGTATAACTTGAATTGATCTAATGTCTATTATTTTGTGTTCTCAGATGATGTTGAGTCTGACATCATTGATCCATGACTCATTGACTCCCAAGAATGCAAGGTAGCCATAAGCTCATCACAATTTGATCTTATTTCTTATGTTGGGATGTTGTAATTTCTTATTTGACTTATTTATGTATCAATAAGTGTGTGATTGTGAAGTTTGAGACTTATTTGGCAATCAAATGATTATTGTACTCTTAGATATGAACTTAATGACTTGTTTATGTTAATACCCATCAGGTACCATTTTGCCCTGTGGGTAAGGGTTTTTACCTGTTACGTTTGGCGGGTAAAGGTATAAGAGAGATAGACGGGTATGCCAACGGGCGGGTAAATGCTTTACCCTTACCCTACCCTGCCCATTGCCATCCCTAAGTCAGGGTGCTCTAACTCCGAGTCCAATTGCCGCTGCCGCCATAACCCTTACAGCGACGCCGCTGACGGCGACAGCGAGAAGGCGGAGGGGCTCTGCGCGTTCCTCATGCCATGGTGGGGTCGCTGGCCACGCTGCTGGCGGTGCCCCGGAGAAGACCCGTCCAGCGGTCTCGTCGGCGCCGTCGACGCGCTGATGAGGGAGAACCCGTCGGAGCGGGTCCGCGAGCTCGCGTGCGACGTCGTGCGCGGGTGGAAGGCTGGCGTCAAGGCCGAAATCGCCAGGCTCGATTTCGCCCAATGAAGTCAACCGTCGTCAGCGCCGCGTCAGCACGGCGGCGACCCACGCCCCCGTGCCCACCAAGATGAGCGCTGAGATCGTCGTTGCAACCAGCAGTGGCAAGCCATCACTGGAGCTCCAACCGCCGTGCCAGCGAAGCCAAAGAAGACGCTGCCTGTTGCCATCGCCACCAGCAGCATGAAGCCGTCAGCGAGCATGGGAGCTCCAACTTTTGTACAGCGCAGGCGCAGCCCAAGAAGATGAGCAGCACCGCCGAGGAGAAGAAATTGGAGGAGACGAAGCGCAAGCTCCACGAGCGTTACCAGGAGGCCGAGGACGCGAAGCGGCGGCACACGATTCAGGTGCTCAGGCCACAACGGCCGCCACAGGCGACGACGAGCCAGAGGCAGCGAATCGCGCACCCAGGCATGAGGTCGCGGGCGCTGGCAAGCTACCCTGCGGATAGGGTCTTCAACAAGTCTTGCTCGCTCCGGATGAAGCAGGTTTAGTCAGGGATTCAGGGGCTATTCACTTCTTCTGAATGTAGAGGATCCGATCATTAGATGTGTTGTGTCTGCAGTAGTTGCTCTTAAGATAAGATTTTTCAATCTGTCTTTCAATCTGGATACGTCTTCTGTCATCAATTAACATTATTACTGTGACAGATCATATGCTTGTCCTGTTTTCGTACTTGTAAACTGAATTGCTGTGTCATTGTGTGAATTGCTGCTGCTGAACAGTGTGAAACAAGTGTCCAGAGTCCAGACACAGCTGCAGGAGCAGAGCAGAGCACCAGCATGCTTGCTCCGACTGCAAACCTGTTTGTTTTCCCTCGATGTGATCTTTATATGGAAGTCCTAGGATTCAGAGTCTATGCCAAATTAGAGCAAGTATTATAACTAGCTACGAGCGGAGTCTATGCCAAATTAGAGCAAGTATTATAACTAGCTACGAGCGGGCGAAGTCCGACGTGGAGGGGAGAGAGGAGAAGAGAGAGAAGGAAGTGGGTGCTCCGCTCGTTGCCGACTGAAGTGAGCCCAAGATTCGCTGCATGTGGGCCTGACAGTGACTCGCAGCCAGCAGCGGGCAGAGAAAGGCGCATGGCGTTGCATGCAGCCGGTTGGTCGCCGGAATTATAATACTTGCTCTTAGAGTCTATGCCAAATTAGCAGTGCTAAGACTATCTCCAACAAAGGAGACCCAAACACCAGACCCATTCGGCGGTTTGGGTGCTGCACAGCAAAGGGTCACGGACCCAAAAACGTCCATTCTCCAACAGCCAGACCCAAAAAAAAAAGATGCTGCCCACACCGGCTTCCCCCTCCGCCGCGCGCCGGCCCCCGAGCTCGCATCCGCCGGCGATTCCCCGCCGCGGCCCGCTCCCCACCGGCCCCACACCAACGCCTCCACGTGGCCATCTCTGCGGGCGCCGCCGATTTGCATCAACCAGAGAAAGAGATTCTTACTTGCATCACGGCTCGTCTCCATCGCAAAATGCATGGTTGGTTTGGGTCTCCTGTTGGAGGGCGTTTTGGAGATGCAAAACTACTATGCCGACCCAAAATGAGTTTGGGTCTCCTTTTGCATCCTTTGTTGGAGATAGTCTAAGGAACTTCCATATAAAGCCAGTTCATTCGAAAAATTAACTGTCATCACACATGTCTCCAGGGGCTTCTCTATCCAGCCCTGTATCTTCAAAAATGAGGGGAAAATTGTGTCGGTGTTTTAGACCGGCAACCTACTAAGGGGAGTACCCGAAGTAGATGAATGTGGCCTCGCCGAGATCGGTAACTTGAAGGAAGAGACACGTGGCACACAATTTAGACAGGTACGGGCCGCGAGGTGCGTAATACCCTACGTCCCGTATTTGCCGTAGGTCCGGATTGATTGGGTACGATTACAAGATGGTGCAATTGTACGCCGTGAGATGAGATGATCGAGAGAGGGGTCCCCGCCTCACCTTATACGGTCGGGAGGCGGGGGTTACAAATCGGAATAGGGAGAGAGTACTAGTCGAGTACGTCTAGGAGTCTTCCATACGGTGCGGGACATGTACGGCTTCCTAACCGAGTACTTCTCCTCTCGTAGTCCTTGTGCTTCACGCCATCGGTACCGTGCAGCGCAAGTCAGGTAGTCCCAGGGGCCCACCGAGTAGTCGGTCCTGGTACCCACCGAGGTAGTGGGCCCAGGGAGGTCCATACGACAAGCCCTCGAGTACTTTGTAGTCGAGAAGGATAGCTTCAAGTAGTCTTGACGGCCTTAACGAGTAGTCCCCGAGCGTCCCCGAGTACTACAAGTCAAAAGTCCTCAAGAGTAGTCGAAGCATCCCGAGGCTGGAATGTACTCCAGCTGATGTTTGAGCAATCTTGAAGTCTTCTCGAGTAGTCCCAAGCGTCCTCGAGTGCGCCCTTGAAGGTCTTCAAAAATGCCCATATTGTCTTGAAGCCGAAGATGATATGGAAGTGCGATTGCAAAATCGCACTCCATATGGAGTAGCCCCCGAGCCTTAGGTTGAGTTGTAGACTCTGGCTGAGGGTCTATCTGAAGTTTTGGCAAGAATATCCCGAAATATCCGGAGAAAAAACCGAAGGACACGTGGCACGGAGCCCCCGAGCCTTGAGTCGAGTACTTCCTCTTGAATTGAAGGGTCATCTTGTAGAATGTGTCCTGAGATGCTCTGGAATCTTGCCACTTCCCAGGAAGTCGAGTAGAGGTAGCCAAGCCCCCGAGGTGAGGCGCGTCGACTAGTTGAAGTTGAAGGGTCACGTGTGGCCGCTGAGTCAGCCGAGCGCAGACTTATCCATCCGGCCGTTGGAGGACCGTTTTGACTTATAAATAGAAGCCAAAACCCTTAGGGTTTTTCACCTCACGCATCTGCAGTCACTCCCCAGCAGATCTAGCCAAGATTCACTGGTGCGCACCGCCGCCGCTGCGTGAAGTGTAGATCTAAGTGCGCCGCCACCGAGAACCACCAGAGTAGCCCCCAAGCGAATGCGCGTGAAGACGTCGTGCACTTGGAGGATGAAGCCGTCGTCGTCGAAGACTACCAAAGCCGCCGGTGGGAAGAAGAGGGGCCGTGATGAGGCCGCCATATCGCCGTAGCGACATCACCGCCGATGTCCCCGCCGCGGCCAGATCCAAACCGCGAGTGGAAGAAGTCCAAGGCGAAGACCGAAGACCCGGCTCGCCCTGCGAACAGATGGATTCCTTAGCGAGAAGGAGGTCGACATGTGGAGGGCCGCCGTCGGGGATCCGTACCCGATGGAGAAGAATGAAGATGAGATCCCAATGTTCGCGCGCTTCGCAGAGCGCGGACTCTCCCTCCCGGCGAGCGATTTCTTCAAGGGGCTCATGGGGTACTACGACATCGAGTACCTCAACCTCAACCCCAACGGTATATTCCACACTGCTGTCTTCGTACATTTCTGCGAAGCCTTTCTGGGGATCAAGCCCCATTGGATTTTGTTCCGGAAATTCTTCCGGGTGAAGCCGCAACCAAGCGCCAGCAACCCGCGGGTAGTCGGAGGAGCGGGGATCCAGATGCGGGAGGACGCCGCCGAGCAGTACCTCTCGTACAAGCTCATAGACTCCAACCAAGACTGGAAGGCCAAGTGGTTCTACATCACGAACCACCATCCAGGGTTGCCGAAGCCGAGCGGGAAGCAGCCCAAGCACCGCCCGTGGTGGAACACGGAGCCGACGATGCAGGAAGGGATCCAGCTGCCCGAGTTGTTGGCGCGGATCAAGGCGCTGAGGGAAGCCGGGCTGAGGGCCGAGCACGTGGCCTTCAGCTTCATGAAGCGCAGGGTGCAGCCGCTGATGGCTCGCGACACCCTGGGGTTCGAGTACACTGGCGACGACGATACGTCGCGGATGCCTGGAGACGAAGTCAACGACGACGACATTGTCGACGGCCGGCTCGGATCTTCAAGGACATGTCGCCGTACACGGCGTGCCCCGTGCTGGAGTACTCCGCAGTGTGCCCACCAAAGGAGGTAAGTAGCCGCACCCATGGTCGAGTACCCATTACGCAAGAGTAGTCGAACCGACGAGTTGTTTCTTGCAGGAGGACTTGAAAAAGTTTGTCTCTGAGCCGCCGCCGCCCCCTCAGGAAGTCGAGATCCCAAAGGAGGGGAAGACCAAGGTCAAGGAGCAGCACGAAGTCGATGAAGGAGATGACACGGTTGTCGTGGAGGACACGTCCGACAAGGACGACGATGAGGAGACGGCGCGGACCGCTTCCGGTCCGAGGTCGAGGTTCAACCGTCCCGGCCTACCTCACGTCCCTCTTGTTCAGGATCCACCGGCTAGCCTGGAGGCTAGTCTGGTTGCGCCGCCGAGGAGGCCGCACAACGCGTCCCGCAAGCGCGTGGCGAAGAAATTGAAGGTTACTGAGACCACGTCCCGAGAGGTAAACCATCTTGAGTAGTGTAGTCGAGTACTGATGTCTCGAGTTCTCGAGTTGACGATGAACTTTCCTTGCTTGCAGGAGTTGCCGCCTATGGAGCCCGCTGATCGGGCGACGAAGGCGAGTGGGACACGGTGGGGGAAGGCTGCCGGGAGTCGCGGCCCCCCCCGTCGAAGAACTCTTGGCACGGCGGGGAGCGCCGGCCCCTCGCCGCGCAGAGAGCACAGGACCCGCCGGCGCTGCGCGGAGGAGGAAGCAACACCCGCGGAGGCGCGGGGAGGAGGCGCCCGCCGAGGCCGGACGGTGGACATCGCCAGCATCCTCGGCGCCCCGACCGTGACGGTAGTCCGGTCTAGCCTGTAAGTGTTGAATCTTCTCGAGTAGTACTTGATGTGGTAGTCGAACTTGATTGGCAATCGGCTTGTGTACTCTGCAGGAAATCGACGGATCTCTCCTGGGACGGGGATGAACCCGCCGCAGCGGTGGCGGAAGAGGAAGCCGCGCCGCCCACTAGGGAGTCCACTCCCGCCCCTCATGCGGAGCCCGAAGCGCAGGCCGCTGAGGCTACGTTGCCCGAAGCCAGCGTAGTTGAAGGTGAGTACTCTGCTGAGGTTGTAGTATCCCCGAAGAGTAGTTGTAGTCGTCAGATATGACTGATGCACTTGTCTTCTCGTTGACAGGCGCTGAGGGCGAAGGGAGCGATATCCCAGCGGCGGTGCCCATGGAGAACTTGACACCAGAGACTCAGGAGGCTGCCGGAGGAGCCCCCGAGCCGATGGAGGTGGCCGCCGGAGGAGCCGCCACGACGACTGGAGGGGAGGAGGCTACCACGCTGCCAGAACCCGCTCTGGAGGTGGTCGTTCGCTCCCCGGAGATCCAAGACGCGGAGCCCATTCGCTCTGCACCGATGACCGAGGCCGCCACGAGTAGTTGTGGCGGGATCGAGTTGTTGGCAGACGACTTGGTCGATCCGGCAACGGTGGCTCGGCATCCGGAGGCGGTACGCAGCGGCAGCGGTGGATGAAGGTGAGTAGCCATAACTCTTGAGTAGTCAATCCTGTAGCGTTGAGTACCCATTTAATGTGAATTGTCTGTGCAGGACGTCGCTGAGAGGTCCCGCCTGAAGTCGGAGATGCTTCAGGGGTACGGCGACACTGTGCTTCGGGCCGAGGCGCTGGAGGACCAACTTGTAAAGTCCCGGAAGCACGCTGCCGCCATGCAGTCCAAGCTGGATACCGCCTTCGCCAAGTACCACAACGACATCCAGGAGATGCAGGCGAAGAGCGACGACTTGGTGCGGAAGAACAAGTCGCTCCGCAACAAGAACAAAGGTACACCACTTGTCTTGTTGAGTACTTGTTGGAGGTCGAGAGGTAGTCTAACCCGCTGTGCCTTGTTGTTTGCGAGCTTGAGACTCGGGTAGAGCGGTGAAGACTTCGAGAGACGGGTCGAAGAATCTCTTCTACGGGAGCGGGGAGGCCCGCCGTGCACTCGAGTTAGATTATAAGGAGCTTGCCTACGAGTGCGACAAGCACATGTGTCACACCCGTTTTCCGAAGAAAACCGAATGCATCTCATACGTGTGTCATAATCACAATTTCACACATATGATAGACAAATGAGTGTAATATCATAGTACAATGCTCAAAACGTACATAGAGAGGTTTATTAATTTATTACACTCATCGATAGACTCGAAGGTCTTAACATGAACATCAATAGCTAGACAATGAAACACCGTCTCCAACTTCACAAGCTCCCGATTTGGGGTAACGCGAGCCTCGGAATCCATCGAACTCGTCGAAGAACTCTGCTCCGGCATCCTCCTCTCGAACACATATGGCAAGGGTGAGTACACTTATGGTTGGTACTCGGCCGTGGGGGAAAATGCAAAGCTATCAAGGGTAGGCTAGGGTTTTCGGCGGTAAGCATTTTAAGTTGGTCAAATTTTATTAGCAAGCACCTATTTACTAAGTGTAAGTGTATACCACCCCAAAATTTAGCTTTTCAGGACTATTCCTCCAAATCATAAGTAATCCACAATTTGAAATCCATTTCTAGTTAACAATCATGTGATGGTCCAAGCCGCTCTTGACCGTGAGCACGGCTGATCGATCAGTTTTCACTCTGTAGAGGTTGTACACTTCACCCACAGTTCGTGTTCCCCATTTTGCCCGGGTTTGCAAAGCCCTTAAACACTTCCGAGGTGAGTGGCAAGGGGTCCACTACGAAGCCTTTACAAAGGTGTGCAAAACACCAATATCCCACGACGATTCTGACTCGGGGTGGACCATAACCCTCCCTAGTGGTCGGCACCTTAGCAAAGGCTACTACCCCAAAAGGACCGGGCTATACCCCCGCAACCCGGAGCCCCCTGTGTACCTTCCGGACAAGGGCTATTAGATATTTTACACTCCTAATTAATTGACTAAGCCGAGCCATGTGGACTGTGGTTGCACCTTGTTTTCTGGGTGGTTCTCCATGTTTTAATTTATGTGTTCTTGAAATTCCATAAACACAAATTCCATTTAAATCCAACATTTTAAAAAAAAAAGTTAACTTCCATTCCCAAAGTATAGCATCTAAGCATTTATCTACCCAAACATTTATTTTAAACAAGGTATGCAAGGTATAAGGATTAAAATCTAGTCTTTTCCTTAATAGGCATTTACCATCAAAATTTATGCATAACAATTAAAATTTAAAGTGTGATAATATGCATATTATTAGGACAAAAGGAGTATGCTGGGGGAGGAAATCCACTTGCCTTCTTCTCCTAAAAACTGGGGCTCAACTTCTTCAAAAGACGGCTCTTGCTCGACCTCGATCGACACATCCTCTACGATCACACAAGAGAAAACAAGTAATAAATAAAACAGTATATCAAACATTGCTAAAAGTCTAATACAAGCTTCTAAAACTAACGTGCTTGTTGAGACGATCGCGTGGACACCAAAAACGCCTAAAACGGAGATAGGACGGAGAAGTTATGATTAAAACAAATTCTATGGACTATTTTGTAAAAGAAAATAATCCTTAGGGGTTTTCCATAAAAATCCAGGGGCTAAAACATAATTATAATTATAAACTAGAGGTCCTAGGTGCAAAGAGGGGCTTTTGGATTTGCGGGTGAATCATTTTTGAAAGGCTAGGGGCTTAACCATAAAAACCGGGGGCTAACTTGCAAGGGTTTTATATGGTGGGAGGACCGGCTTGCAAATTGTAAAAAGGACGGGGGCTCTTTAGAAAGATTGCCGGCGCAACCCTAGTTGACCGGTATGACTTGTGTTGACCAGCGGTTGGATTAGATCCGGGCCGTCGGTTTGATCTAAGGGCCGTGGTTTTCGCGGCTAAGGGGCGGCGGCGGGGCGGCTACGGGCGGCGGCGGCGGCGCGCTGTCGTACGGCGGCGGCGGCTCGCCGGCCGGCTCGCCGGAGAATGCAAAAACCATGCTACGGTGCACTAAACAACAAGGTGAAGGCACCAAAACAAAGAGGAGAAGTAGGGGGATTTCACCGAGCCGCTCGAAGGGGAAGAAGAGGCGGCGGCGGAGTGGATCGGCGGCGAGGTGCGGCCGGTGTACTTTGCTCCGGCGGGCTTCCTTGGGGCCGGTGATGTAGAGGAGGAGGAGAGCTCGAATGAGCGGTGCGAGGTGGAGAGGAGCTCGAGGCGGCTTTTATAGGTGGTGAGGGGAGAGGAGGAGGCGTGGGCAAGGCGGTGGCGCGGGGCAACGGCGGCGGCCGCCATTAAGGCCGGGGCTCGGTGCGTGGCCGTTACGGGGAGGGAGAGGAAGGGGAAGGGGCTGGGCGGCGCCGGGTTGGTGCTCGGCGCACTAAAGGAGAAGGGGAGGCGGCGCGGGGAGGCGAGGGGGCGCGAGGCGGTGGGCGGCCGCGCGGCGGGGAGGTGGGGGCGGCGCCCGGAGGTGGAAGACAGCCCCGACGGATAGGCCCCACCCGTCGGCGGCGCGTGAGAGTGAGGGGGAGGTAGCGGGCCGGCTGGGTGAAGTGGGCCGGTTGCTGGGCCGCGCGGAAAAAAGAAAATAACAGTCGGGCTGGGGCCGAAAAGGAGAAATGGGTGAGGGGTGATCTGTTTTGTGTTTTTTTTTCAATTCCTTTTCTCTTATTTCCTTTTGAAGCTTTTACTCAAAAACCTTTTCAAAAAAAAATTTAAACAAACTTTTGACCACACAATCAATCAAAACCCATGCATTCAACATGATGCACAAACACTTGGTTTCTCTAAATTAATTAATTATCATTGCATATATTTAAAGGCAATTTAATTATTCAAATTCATTAACCTTAGAAATAAAAATTCTAATTGTTGCTAGCATTTTTAAGTGATGGAATTTTTGGGTGTTACAAATCCTACCCCCTTAAAGAGAATCTCGTCCTCGAGATTCAGGAAGATTGGGAAACAGCTGAGGAAATTCTGCCATAAGCTCATCTTCTCTTTCCCAAGTAGCTTCTTCCTCTGAGTGGTGACTCCATTGGACTTTGCACATTTTAATGACTTTGCTTCGGGTAATTTTTTGTGATGTATCTAGAATTTTGATAGGGTGTTCCTTATAGGTTAGATCATCCTTCACATCAAGATCTTCCAAAGGTAGGTGGTCTACTTTAGTCTCACTTGAACACTTCTTGAGTGAGATACATGAAACACATCATGTACATCCGACAATCGAGCCGGGAGTTCTAATTGATAGGCAACTTCTCCCTTTCTTTCTAAGATCTTAAAAGGTCCAATGAATCGTGGTGACAACTTCCCTCTAATCTTGAATCTTCGTAGACCTCTAATGGGTGATACTCTGAGATACACATAATCTCCTATTTCAAACACAACTTCTCTCCTTTTGGGATCAGCGTAACTCTTTTGTCGTGACTGAGCAGTCTTGAGATTTTCCCGAATTATCTCAACTTGTCTTTCAGCTTCTTTTATAATGTCTGGTCCAAAAAGTTGACTCTCCCCTGTTTGATCCCAGTACAATGGTGTTCTGCACTTTCTCCCGTATAAGGCTTCAAAAGGAGCCATCTTAAGGCTGGTTTGGTAGCTGTTATTGTAGGCAAACTCTGCATATGGCAAACTTTTATCCCAGCTACCTCCATGCTTTAAGGCACATGCCCTAAGCATATCCTCTAGGATTTGATTTGTCCTTTCGGTTTGACCATCTGTTTGTGGATGATACGCGAGAACTAAAGTTAAGCTTTGTATCCATTGATTCATGTAGCTTTCCCCGGAAACGTGATGTAAGCGTGTCCCACGGTCGGATACTATCCTCTTTGGAACTCCATGTAAGCATACAATTCTCGGACATATACGGTTCGCCGTTTGGCTCCGGTGTAAGTAGTTTTGACGGTATAAAGTGAGCAACCTTGGTTAATCTATCCACAATGACCCATATGGAGTCATATCCATCACGGGTACGTGGCAATCCCACAATAAAATCCATGCCTATTTCCTCCCATTTCCACTCGGGTACTTTCAATGGTCCGAAGCAAACCTGCGGGTCTCGGTATTCGCTTTTACTTTCCGGCATATGTCACATAGAGCTACATAAGCAAAGCAACATCCTTTTTCATTCCATACCACCAATATTTCGCTTCAAATCTTGATACATCTTGGTGCTTCGGGATGAATTGAATAGGCGAGAATCATGTGCCTCTTTAAGTATAGTCTCTCGAAGATGATCAATTTCGGGCACACAGATTCTATTCCTGAACCAAATAGTTCCTTGGTCATCTCTTTTGAAATCTGGAACCTTGCCAGCATCAATCAACCGTCCATACTCCTTAATCTTCTCATCTGTCATTTGACCCTTCCTGATTTCTTGTTCAAGTGTAGATTCTACTTCCAACGTCATGGCTTCACTCTGGGTGACAATTTAAGACGTGCCATCTCCCAACACAACTCTTGAGGCATCACATGAGCTATCAGTGCGTTTGGCTGACTTTTCCGACTCAAGGCATCTGCCACAACGTTTGCCTTGCCGAGGTGATACTGAATGTCCAGGTCATAGTCTTTGATTAATTCCAACCATCTACGCTGTCTGAGATTTAGATCCTTCTGGGTAAATATGTACTTCAAGCTCTTATGGTCGGTGAAGATGCGACACCTATTTCCGATCATATATTGCCTCCAAATTTTTAGAGCGTGCACAATGGCGACCAACTCCAAATCGTGAGTGGGGTAATTTTGCTCATGTTTTCTCAATTGCCTAGAAGCATAAGCAATCACTTTTCCCTCTTGCATCGGTACACGGCCAAGACCCCGAAGTGAAGCGTCACAATACACATCAAAGCCCTTTTGAATATCCGGCATTATTAGTACGGGAGAGCCGTGGTTAATCTCTTCTTTAGTTCCTCAAAACTATCCTCGCACTTGGCATCCCACTTAAATTCCTTTCCTTTTTCTAACAATGAGGTGAGAGGTTTTACAATCTTCGAGAATCCTTTGATGAATCGACGGTAATAACCCGCCAATCCAAGGAAACTTCGATCTCGGCCACATTCTTAGGCGGATTCCAATCCGACGGCCTTCACCTTACTCGGGTCTACCGCTATTCCACCCTCTCGTGATAATATGTCCAAGGAAGGAAACTTCCTTTAGCCAAAAATCACATTTGCTGAATTTGGCATATAACCGATGTTCTCTTAGTTTCGCAAAGCACGAGTCTCGGGTGTTCTTCATGCTCTTCTTCATTCGGGAGAACACCGGAATGTCATCGATGAAAACTACCACAAACCTATCAAGGTACTCCATGAATACTTTATTCATCGGATACATGAAGTATCTTTGGTGCATTTGTCAATCTAAAGGGCATAACCGTGAACTCGTATAAGCCATATCTAGATGTGAAAGCGAGTTTTGGGAATGTCCTCTAATCGGATTTTCGCTTGATGGTACCGGATCGTAGATCGATCTTGGAGAATATTTTAGCACCTTTCATCCGATCGAATAAATCTCCAATCCTCGGGTAAGGGGTATTTATTCTTGATGGTAACATCGTTAAGGGGACGATAATCTATGCACATTCTTCTAGTACCATCTTTCTTATCAACAAAGAGAATGGGAGACCCCCATGGTGACGAACTAGGTCGGATGTAACCTTTACTAAGCAACTCATCTATTTGTTTCTTTAATTCGGCCAAATCCGTAACATTCATTCCATATGGTCTTTTATAAATAGGAGCGGTACCAGGTAAAAGTTCAATGCTGAATTCAATGTCGCGGTCAGGCGGCATACCTGGTAACTCATCTGGAAATACATCGGGATACTCATTCACAACTTTGATTTCCTCTAAGGATTCGCCCTTTCTTGAATTCACTGTTCCTTGTTCTTCGGATGAGTTATCCACTTTGAACTCAATTCTATCTCCTTGTGGGCTAGTCAAAACCACTGATCTCTTGCGACACCTGAATCACCCCGTCATGCTTGCGCAACCAATCCATTCCAAGTATTACATCTATCCCCCAGGATTTTAAAACTACTAGGTCGGCTAGAAATTCTATCTCATTAAGTTTAAGGTTCACCCGTGGACATATGTGTCTGGCTTTCATTTCACCGCCCAGGGAGCTAACTAGTAATGGTGTCTTCATAAGACTCATGGGCAAGTTATATTTTTCCACAAATTGATTGGTAACAAATGAATGTGATGCTCCGGAATCGAATAAAACGGATGCAGGTTCAGAATTGACAAGGAACGTACCAAGCACGACCTCGGGAGCTTCCCGAGCTGCTCAATCGTCACGTGGTTTACTTTCCCACGCACAAAGTTTTGTTGAGCCTTGCTGCCCTGAGGAGTAGAATTCCCCGGTGCAAACTCGAGAGGATGGGCGCCGGGCTTCGACCATTGCCCTTCTGTGGAGTTTGCATTCCACGCTTGGGACAGTTATTGGCATAATGCCCTATCTCTCCGCACTTGAAGCATCCACTAGGCTGAACTGGTGCGGTGTTTCTCACTGGAGCACCTGGGGCATTGTTTGGGCGACTCTCGCCGAATTGGGGTACGTGGAGTCCGCCGATGGAAGCACCGGGGCGCCGAGCCGAACGCCGGAATGGAATGGCGGTTCTCGTCGAAAATTTCCACTATATCCTCCCCGAGCGGAACCGAGGATTCCGTGGTGCATTGTAGGGGGGACGTGTGTTGCTGCTAGACTGCCCTTGGTTTTGGAACTTGCGTTTCTGGTCTCCAAGTTCTCTACGCTTGCTTTCAAGACCGATAGCTTTGTCTAATAGGGTCTGGAAGTTGGGGAAAGTGTGGCTCTGGAGCTGATAGTTTAGTGGCCCTATGAGACCATCCAGAAATCGTTCCTGCCTCTTCGGGTCAGTATCCACTTCATCCGGAGCATACCGAGACAGTTGGGTGAACTTGTCCCGATACTCGCTGACGGACATGCTGCCTTGCTTCAGAGCGAGAAACTCCTTCTGCTTCAACTTTATTATTCCAGACGGGATGTGGTGAGTACGGAAAGCTTCCTGGAACTCCTGCCAGGTGATAGTGTCAGCAGCGGCATGTGCTACAGTGTAGGCATCCCACCAATCGGCCGCAAGGCACCCTCTAAGCGTCCCGAGGCATACGGGACTTTCTCCCCGGTCATTGCACCGAGTGATGTTCGGCTTCTTATTGATAGTCTTGAGCCAATCATCCGCGTCAAGAGGATCCACCGAGTGGGAGTAGGTGGGTGGATGGTGGCTCATAAACTCTCTCGTGTTTGTTGATCGGTGGAGGTGGTGGAGGTCCTTGTGGTGGCGGATTGTTTTGCCTTGTGCGTGCTGCGAGGTTACGGGCCGATGGCGGTAAGATCCTGAATCAACTGCATCTGTGCCGTGAAGAACTGCTGCATGGTTGGATCCATTGCTAATCCCTGAGGTGGAGGCGGGGCGGGATTCTGCTGATTGGCGATGTGAGCACGTATCACGGGCGGTACGTCCTGTCCACCTCCGGACCTGGTGTTTACCATCTGATTGTTAGAGAAAGTCATTTCAGATAAGAGCAGTATCGATAAACATGAGTAAGAGAGAAAGGGGGCTAAGATTAAATTTAAACTTAATTATTTTATTAATGCGTATGCAGCCATCACACCACAAAGCATCTCAGTCAACCAAAAACCCAAATCAAACATGTTTTCAATCAACAAGCATTATTACATCGATTACGTCCTCGCAGGGACGGGTCTAACGATCTCAACTCAGGGTGGCATCCTAACCCAGAAGACTCGTGGTAGCGGACGAAGAGCCGTAACGAAGCCTCTTGCGGGGGTGGTGACTCCGCGGGGAAAGGGGTCTCGTCGGGGCCGGACGGGTGGCTCCCTACCGTCACGCTCGGCCTCCGGCCCGAGCAATCTCGGCGTAGGCGTCCTTCGGCTCACCGTGGGTCCGCTCCCGGCTCGGCCGTAGCACCCTCCGGTGTCGGTGTTGAGTGCCGCCGTGACCGGGCAAGAGTGTGGAGGCGTGGGTCCTCGGAGCCCGGTCGGTGGTACCACCGTCCGCTCGGTGCCCCCGGTACGACGAGGGATGTGGCGGTAGTCGGCGAGGCTCAACTCCTGGTCATGCCCGAAACGAAGAGAGAACAAGGCCCTCCCGGCGGCATTGGCGACGGATGCCCGGTAGGTAGAGTGAGGTGTAGTAGAATCATGTGTCGTGCGCGAGATATAACCTCCTCCCGCATGGTTGCGCACACCGATGTGGACCCCGGTCGGGTAGTAGGTGCCCGGTGGCGGTTCGTTCCGGTGTGGGTGACGTACATGGGGTACACGGTGTTCCCCGCCTCCGGTGAGAGTGTTCGCAGCGGCCAAGGGAAGTAGCCAAGTGCCACCTCGGACGAGTGCATGATACGGTACGGGTCTCCCTCGCGAGGTCCCTCGTAGTAAGCATCGTCCCTCTCCTCGTTGTCATCCTCCGTCGCCTCACTATCCTCGGTGTCGTCGCCGCAGTCGTTTGGGTATCCTTCCGCGGCAACCGGTGCGGGATCCTCGGGAGCGACAGAGCCGCCGGTGAGCGAGGGGCGGTCGGTGGCGGCACCTCTACCGCCGGCGGGGAAGGCGAGCTCGCGGAGATCCCGGCTCTCCATCGAGTACACCTCCGGGATCGCTCCATCCTCGGCCTCAACGAAGAAGTAGGGGTCCTCGGTTCCTCCTCGGCCGGGACGGAGGGGGGCAGTGTGCTCCGAACGGCCGAGTCCCGGCCATCTATGAAAAGAAAAGCGAACTCGGAGCGAGAATAAAACAATAAAGGGGACAAGGTTTTAACAAAAGCAAATAAGATAGATTTTTAGGTGTATTTAGGGGATTTTTTTTTGAATGAGAGAGCTGAAATGTCTTTCTAGATAATGTCCTTATTTCGACCATTTCTATCTAAGGTCGCGTCCTACGATCGGCATTGCTCGATACCACTTTCTGTCACACCCGATTTCCAAAGAAAACCAAATGCATCTCATACGTGTGCCAGAATCACAAATTCACACATATGATAGACAAATGAGTGTAATATCACAGTACAATGCTCAAAACGTACAAAGAGAGGTTTATTAATATATTACACTCATTGATAGACTCGAGGGTCTTAACGCGAACATCGATAACTAGACGATGAAACACCGTCTCCAACTCCACAAGCTCCCCGACCGGGGGTAACGCGAGCCTCGTAATCCATCGAACTCGTCGAAGAACTCGCTCCGCATCCTCCTCTCGAACACATATGGCAAGGGTGAGTACACTTATGGTTGGTACTCGGCCCGTGGGGGAAAATGCAAAGCTATCAAGGGTAGGCTAGGGTTTTCAGCGGTAAGCATTTTAAGTTGGTCAAATTTTATTAGCAAGCACCTATTTACTAAGTGTAAGTGTATACCACCCCAAAACTTAGCTTTTTCAAGACTATTCCTCCAAATCATAAGTAAACCACAATTTGAAATCCATTTCTAGTTAACTATCATGTGAGGGTCCAAGCCGCTCTTGACCGTGAGCACGGCTGATCGATCAGTTTTCACTCTGCAGAGGTTGTACACTTTACCCACAGTTCGTGTTCCCCATATTGCCCGGGTTTGCAAAGCCCTTAAACACTTCCGAGGTGAGTGGCAAGGGGTCCACTACGAAGCCTTTACAAAGGCGTGCAAAACACCAATATCCCACGACAGTTACAGCTCAGGGCGGACCATAACCCTCCCTAGTGGTCAGCACCTTAGCAAAGGCTACTACCCCAAAAGGACCGCTATACCCCCGCAACCCGACCCCCGTGTACCTTCCGACAAGGGCTATTAGATATTTTACACTCCTAATTAATTGGCTAAGCCGAGCCATGTGGACCGTGGTTGCACCTTGTTTTCCCGGGTGGTTCTCCATGTTTTAATTTATGTGTTCTTGAAATTCCATAAACACAAATTCCATTTAAATCCAACATTTTTAAAAAAAAAGTTAACTTCCATTCCTAAAGTAAAGCATCTAAGCATTTATCTACCCAAACATTTATTTTAAACAAGGTATGCAAGGTATAAGGATTAAAATCTAGTCTTTTCCTTAATAGGCATTTACCATCAAAATTTATGCATAACAATTAAAATTTAAAGTGTGATAATATGCATATTATTAGGACAAAAGGAGTATGCTGGGGGAGGAAATCCACTTGCCTTCTTCTCCTAAAAGCGGGGCTCAACCTCTTCAAAAGATGGCTCTCGCTCAACTTCGAACAACGACGTCCTCTACGATCACACAAGAAAAACAAACAATAAATAAAACAGTACATCAAACATTGCTAAAAGTCTAATACAAGCTTCTAAAACTAACGTGCTTGTTGAGACGATCGCGTAGACACCAAAAACGCCTAAATCGGAGCTAGGACGGAAAAGTTATGATTAAAACAAATTCTAGGGACTATTTTGTAAAAGAAAATAATCCTTAGGGGGTTTTCCATAAAAATCCAGGGGCTAAAACATAATTATAATTATAAACTAGAGGTCCTAGGTGCAAAGAGGGGCTTTTGGACTGTGGGTGAATCATTTTTGAAAGGCTAGGGGCTTAACCATAAAAACCGAGGGGCTAACTTGCAAGGGTTTTATATGGTGGGAGGACCGGCTTGCAAATTGTAAAAAGGACGGGGGCTCTTTAGAAAGATTGCCGACGCGACCCTAGTTGACCGGTATGACTTGTGTTGACCAGCGGTTGGATTAGATCCGGGCCGTCGGTTTGATCTAAGGGCCGTGGTTTTCGCGGCTAAGGGGCGGCGGCGGCCGACTACGGGCGGCGGCGGCGGCGCTGTCGCCGCGCGGCGGCTCGCCGGCCGGCTCGCCGGAGAATGCAAAAACCATGCTACCGTGCACTAAACAACAAGGTGAAGGCACCAAAACAAAGAGGAGAAGTAGGGGGATTTCACCGAGCCGCTCGAAGGGGAAGAAGAGGCGGCGGCGGAGTGGATCGGCGGCGAGGTGCGGCGGTGTACTTTGCTCCGGCGGGCTTCCTTGGGGGCGGCGATGTAGAGGAGGAGGACGGCTCGAATGAGCGGTGCGAGGTGGAGAGGAGCTCGGGGCGGCTTTTATAGGTGGTGAGGGGAGAGGAGGAGGCGTGGGCAAGGCGGTGGCGCGGGGCAACGGCGGCGGCCGCCATTAAGGCCGGGGCTCGGTGCGTGGCCGTTACGGGGAGGGAGAGGAAGGGGAAGGGGCTGGGCGGCGCCGGGTTAGTGCTCGGCACACTAAAGGAGAAGGGGAGGCGGCGCGGGGAGGCGAGGGGGCGCGAGGCGGTGGGCGGCGGCGCGGCGGGGAGGTGGGGGCGGCGCCGGCGGTGGAAGACGGCCCCGACGGGTAGGCCCCACCCGTCGGCGGCGCGTGAGAGTGAGGGGGAGTTAGCGGGCGGCCGGGTGAAGTGGGCCGGTTCTTGGGCCGTGCGGAAAAAAAAAAAAAAATAACGGTCGGGTCAAAAAAAAAGGAGAAATGGTGGGGGGTGATCTGTTTTGTGTTTTTTTTTCAATTCCTTTTCTCTTATTTCCTTTTGAAGCTTTTACTCAAAAACCTTTTCAAAAAAATTTTAAAAAAACTTTTGACCACACAATCAATCAAAACCCATGCATTCAACATGATGCACAAACACTTGGTTTCTCTAAATTAATTAATTATCATTGCATATATTTAAAGGCAATTTAATTATTCAAATTCATTAACCTTAGAAATAAAAATTCTAATTGTTGCTAGCATTTTTAAGTGATGGAATTTTTGGGTGTTACAACATGGAGCTCCGTATTGCATCCGATCGTGACCTCGTCAATCGCTACAAATCGTTGCAGAAGCTGAACGAGGATTGCGAGAAGCTGCGGGCCCAGCTCAAGGAACTCGAGGAAGCCGCGCTCCCCATCACGAGGCTACTGGTGCCTCACCCTGGCGGCCCCAAGATAGCACCACTGGTGGATCGACTGAAGGAAGCCCCCAGCCGGCTGGCGGCCTACGTGAAGCATCTGGCGAAGTCGATCCCGAACCAGGTTCTAGCCTTCATGAAGTCGTACTTCCCGAAGGCTCCCGTAGATGTAGTCGCCAGTGGACTAGCCGCCAATTGTACCGACGAGCAATATGCGGAGCTGCTGGAGCAGATGGCGCCCATTGCAGATCAAGTCGCCGAAAAGCTTAATCTCCAGTAGCCCTGTAATAGTTAGCTCGTAGCAGTAGATGTACAAAAACAATTGTAATTGTTTAAGTATTAATGAAGAAAAGTTTCCATCAATGAGTACTCGTAGCCGCGATCTCAGAGTGCGAAGTCCCATCGTGGAGTTGTCGCGAGTTGTCGTACTCGGCAGTAGTCCCGTTGAGGGGAAGTAGACGATAAGCGCGTTGATGAACAATCAAACTTTATTACTGAAGAAGTACACCTGGATGGCTAGGGCTGTAGTTACAGAGTAGTCGCCAGGACCCGGAGGCCACCTACGACTAAGTGGTGCTAGGGCGAGTAGCCGCTTACAGCAGTAGATCCGTAAGTAGCCGTATAGGCTGGATCTAGAGGTACATGGTCTCACAGTAGACCGATGCTAGAGTCCTTTATCGCTCGTCGCAGCCCAGGATCCGTAGGTAGCCGCATGGGCTGGATTCGGAGAGGAGTAGTCCGGAGACCGATGCCTAGACCGTGAGGCCGCTTACGGCCGAAGGAGTAGTCCGAGACTAGTGCCCGGACCGGAGGCCGCTTACGCCGAAGAGGTAGTCCGGAGACTAGTGCCCGGACCGGGAGGCCGCTTACGGCGGAGGGGTCTTGACGTAGTCGCGTAGACTTGAGCCCCAGGGTAGTCGTGTAGACTAGGCGTAGAACCGACGAGCTGGTCGACGTTCCACGAGTTGTTGACGTCTTCGCCTTCAAGTGTCTGGAGGCGGTAGGAGCCCGGCCCGGTCACCTTTGCAACTGTGAAGGGACCTTCCCAGGGGGAGCTGAGCTTGTGTAGTCCTTCCGTGTTCTGGATACGACGGAGGACGAGATCGCCAACGTTGAAGGAGCGTTCCTTGACGTTGCGATCGTGGTAGCGTCGGATACCCTCCAGGTACCTTGCTGACTGGACGAGGGCAGCGAAGCGAGCTTCTTCGAGTCCGTCGATGTCAACTCTTCTCGTCGTCTTCGCAGACGCCTTCGTCGTAGTGCTCCACCGCCGGTGAATCCCATATGACATCGGCGGGGGAGGATTGCTTCGGAGCCGTAGACCGAGAAGCAAGGGGATTGCCCCGTTGGCTTGGAGGGCCGAGTACATAGCCCCCGCAGTGCATTGGGTAGTTCCTTGATCCGCTTGGCTCCTTTAGAGTTAGCAGCGTCGTGTAGCCGCTTCTTGAGAGCATCGAGCACCATCCCGTTGGCGCGCTCGACTTGTCCGTTGGCCCGAGGATGAGCAACTGAGACATATCGGACGTCGATCCCGCTGTTCTCGCAGTACTCCCAGAACTGGTGGTTGTTGAAGTTGGAGCCCAGGTCTGTGATGATGCGGTGGGGTAGTCCGTAACGATGCACGAGTTCATCCCGAAGTCGAGTACTCGTCGGCCTTGGGGCATGTGACCAACTTTACCTCGATCCACTTGGTGAACTTGTCGATGGCCACCAATACTCTGTTGAATCCACCTGGCGCAGTTGGTAGTGGCCCAATCATGTCGAGCCCCCAGCAAGCGAAGGGACAGGTTGGCGGTATGGTGACTAGCTTGTAGGCTGGGACGTGTTGCTGCTTGGCGAAGTATTGACATCCTTGGCACCTTCTGACGAGTTCTTCAGCGTCGCCCAGAGCTGTGGGCCAGTAGAAGGCTCGCCGGAAGGCCTTGCTGACCGGCCGTATGAGAAGACGCGTGGTTGCCGCGACGCCCTTGTGGATCTACTCCAAGATGTCCTTGCCTTCTTGCCCGGGGATGCACTTCATGAGTACTCCGGAAGATGCACCCCGCCCGTAAAGCTTGTCTCCGACGAGGATGTAGGACTTGGTGCGGCGGATGAGCCGCTCGGCCCAAGTTCTTGTCCGAGGGAACCTTCTGCTCGCTGAGGTAGTCGATGAAGGGTTGCCTCCAGTCCGCGTCGATCATCATGACCTCCTAGCCACCGGCGGATGCGGCCGGGACGGTGGTCGGTGGCACCGGCTCCGGATGGATGGCGCGTGAAGCTCGTGGACGAAGACACCCGCTGGTACTTGAGCGCGAGTAGAACCAAGCTTCGACAGGACGTCCGCTGCAACGTTGTTGTCGCAGACGACGTGGTGGAACTCGAGACCGTAGAACTTGTTCTCGAGCTTGCGGAATTCTAGGCAGTAGGCGTCCATGTTCTCCTTGTTGTGGTCCCAGGACTTGTTGACTTGGTTGATGACCACTGCGGAGTCGCCGTAGACTAGTAGCCGCTTGATGCCCAGTGAAACCGCGAGGGCGGAGCCCGTGTAGGAGAGCTTCGTACTCGGCTTCGTTGTTTGAGACCTTCCGGAAGATCTCGGGGACGTACTTGAGTTGTTCGCCCGTTGGAGAGATCGGGGAGTACCCCCGCACCGCGCCCTCGAGGTTGAGTGAGCCGTCGAAGTACATCACCCAATGCTCTGGTCGCACGGTTGGAGTAGGTAGCTGATTCTCCCGCGGCACTCGCCATGAAGTCGACTAGAGCTTGTGACTTGATGGCCGTGCGTGTCTTGAAGTCGATGGTGAGGTCGCCGAGTTCGACTGCCCACTTGGAGATTCTTCCAGTAGCATCTTGGTTCCGCAAGATGTCGTCGAGCGGGTAGTCGGTGACGACGGAGATCGAGTACTCCTGGAAGTAGTGTCGTAGCTTCCGCGAGGTGATGAGTACTGCGTACAGAAGCTTCTGCACAGCCGATAGCGTGCCTTGGACTCGACGGGACCTCGGCCGACGAAGTAGACCGGGCGGTGGATCGGATAGGCGTGGTCGTCTTCCCGCCGCTCGACGACGATGGCGATCCGACCACATGGGTAGTCGCGGTGAGGTAGAGCGAGGCTGCTCGCCTTTGCGAGGAGCCGTGAGGACCGGTGGCTTTGATAGGAAGTCCTTGAGCCGGGCAAGGGCTTGGTCCGCCTCTCGGGGTCCACACGAACTTCTCTTGGTGCTTGAGTAGTTTGAAGAAGGGGAGCCCCCGTTCTCCAAGCTTCGAGATGAATCGTTCAAGGCCGCCATGCACCCGGCCGGCTTCGGACGTCTTTGATGCACGTGGGAGCTTTCATGCTGGTGATGGCGAGAGATCTTCTCGGGGTTGGCTTCGATGGCGCGTTGGCCGATAATGAAGCCGAGTAGTTTGCCCGAAGATACACCGAAGACGCACTTGTTCGGGTTGAGCTTCCGGCGGTACTCGCGCGAGGATGCGAAAGTCTCTTGATGGTCGTCGATGAGGGTACCGGAGTCTCCGGTCTTGATGACCACGTCGGCCACGTAGGCTTTGACGTTCTTGTTGAGCCGCCTCTTGAAGCGAGCTCCGGATAGCTCATTGATAGGTGGCGCCGGTGTTCTTCAACCCGAAGGACATGGTCGTGTAGCAAGACGCGCCAAACGGGGTGATGAACGCGGTCTTCTCCCCGGTCTTCTTCCTTGATCGCGATCCGGTGGTACCCGGAGTAGCGGTCGAGGAAGCGAGCGAGTCGCAGCCCCGCCGTAGAGTCGATGACTTGATCAATCCGCGGCAACCCGAAGGGATCCTTGGGGCAGTGCTTGTTGAGATCAGTGTAGTCGACGCACATCCTCCACTCGTTCGAGTTCTTCTTGCGGAAGAGGACGGGGTTGGCGAGCCACTCAGGATGGAAGACTTCTCTGATGAAGCCAGCCGCAAGTAGTTTGGCGAGGTCCTTCTTGATGGCATCTCGTCTGTCGTCGGCGAAACAGCGGAGGTGTTGTCGCTTGGGGTAGCTTTAGGATCGACGTTGAGGCAGTGCTCGATCAACTCCCTGGGCACTCCTGGCATGTCCGCTGGCTTCCACGCGAAGATGTTGCGGTTAGCCCGGAGGAAGTTGATGAGCGCGTCTTCCTATTTGGGGTCGAGGCCGGCCCCGATGGTGGTGGTCTTGCTGGTGTCGCCTGTCCCGAGGTCGATCGTCTTGACCAGGACCTCCTCAGCTGGCTGAGGCTTGTTGGCTTTGTCAGACTTCTCAGGGATGTCGAGTTCACTTGTGGCAAGCTTCTTCGACGCAACGTAGACTTCCATCATAGCGTTGGGTACTTGATTCGTAGAGGCGATCTCCACGGCTTCGGTGTCGCAGTCGTGCGAGATCTTCAAGTCCCCTTGGAGAGAGAGAGTACACCTGCTGGGCTTGGCATCTTGAGTACCAAGTAGGTGTAGTGGGGCACCGCCATGAACTTGGCGATGGCCGGTCTGCCGAGGATGGCATGGTAGGATGTCTCGAAGTCCGCGACCTCGAACTTGATGTACCGGGTACGATAGTTGTCCCGAGATTCCCCGAAGGTAACCGGCGGGACCACCGAGCCCGGTGGGATAGCCGCGTTACGGGAACGATGCCGTAGAAAGGCGTGTTGCCCTTAGTGAGCATGTGGGTGATGTCGAGCTTCATCTTCTTCAAGGTCTTGGTGAAGAGGACGTTGAGCCCGCTTCCGCCGTCGATGAGGACCTTGTTGAGCCTGGAGCTTGTGACCACTGGCTTCAGGACGAGAGGGAAACGCCCTGGTTCGGAGAAGCTGGTCCATTGATCCACACGGGAGAAGTAATGGGTACCTCCGACCACCCGAGAGGGGTCGGAACTGCTGGTTCAATGCTCATGCCTTCTCAATGGGTAGCCTTTTTCTCCCGTCTGCTGGGTAGTCCGCCGAAGAGGACGTTGACAGTCTTGTCCGGTTCCTGGAAGTCGTCGTTGCCTCCGTCGTTCTTTTTCTTGCCTTTCTTGTCGTGAGGGTGCGATGGCTCTGGAGTACTCTTGAGTGCTCGCCTGAGTTGGTAGCACTACTCGGTGGTGTGATTGCCGTCCAGATGCCACGGGCGCTTCTTCTTCGACAAGTCTTTGAAGCCACCGAGTTCTTCTTCGAGTTCTCCTTCGCAGGCGCCGGATAGCCGCGACGGTGTTGTCCGCCTTGCGCTTGCGGTTGGGACCCGAGTAGTAGTTGTTGCGACCGCCTTGGTTCCCGTTGTTGCTGCCGCCGCCGCCCGTGTTCTGCTTGTTCTTGCCACGGATGGCATCGTACTTGGCGTTGGCCTTGTCTTCTTCATCCGCCCAGGACGTGATCATGTCCTTGAGGTGGGGGATGGACTTGGGGCGGCGACGACCGAAGTCTTCAAAGGTGCGGCGGTGGTAGAGGCCGTCTTGGAAGAGGTCGATGACCTCCTTGTCGGTGACGTCGACTACGGTAGCGCGCTTGTCGAAGAAGCGGCGCATGTACTTGCGGAGGGTCTCGCCTTGTTCCTGCTTGACAGGTCCATGCGAGTACCCGAGCGGCCCATGGCGCCCGCGAAGTTGCTGGTGAACTGCTCCTTCAGCTGGTCCCACTTGTCGATCGAGTGCTTGTCCAGCGGCTCGAGCCATGTGAGTGGGGCCTGGTCCAGGCAGAAGGGGAAGTAGAGGCGCTTGGTGTCGTTGTTGCCGCCAGCGTTCTCGATGGAGAGGGCGTAACACCTGAGCCACTGGATGGGATCTCGCTTCGCGTCGTACTTGGTGATCCCCAAAGGCTTGAACTTGTCGGGGAGGAGCAAGTTGCGAAGTCGAGGTGAGAAGGCGGGGAAGCCATCGTTGTCGCTGCGCAAGGGCCGACTTCTTCCGCCGCAACTCTTCAATCTTCGACGGGCGTCGTAGCCGCCCCTATGAGGCTCCGGAGGCGTGGCTTTTCGTGTGGTCTCGACCGCCGCGACCGCCGCCGCCGCCGGCCCTTCTATTGGCTCCGTGGTTGGAGCTTCCGTCGTCGCCGCCGCCACCGCGGGGGTCACGGCCGCCGCCGCCGGGGGCGTGGTGGGGGACGACCTCACGGTTGTTGTTGCCGCCCCGTGAGGGTCCGCCCGCATTTGCACAAGTACGGTTGGGGCCGAGCCGGGAGCTCGGCTCGAGTACGGTTGTGGCCGAGGTCGGCGCTGCGACTTGTAGCTTTGTTGTCGCGGTTCTGGCGGGGGGGGAGGCTGGTTGATCTCGTTGTCGACCCTCATGAAGTAAGCGTCTTCGGCGAGCTTGGCGATGACTTCTCCCGGCGCGTATTCCCCGAGCCCGGCGTGCGATCGCCGTGATCGACATGAGGCATTGCTCGGGGGGGTAGTGTGTACTCGCTCTCGACCGCCTCGAGAGCTTCCACAAGGTTGCGGATGGGGAGGTTGTCTCGGAGACGCCGGCACCGTTCGTTGCGCTTCCTATTACGCTCACGTCGAGCGTCCCTGTTGGTGGCGGTCTCGTCTGCAGGTGCATCAGCAGACAGCTCGTCTGCGGAGATATCTTCAAGGTACCGTCCCGAGCTATCCCCGAGGGTCCTAGTGTGTCGCCGGCAGCCATGAAGACTTGGCAATCAGGGTTGCCAAGACTGGACTCAGAGCTCGCCACCTCAGTTGGGGTGTACAAGTCAGCTCGGGCAAGTGGTGTTCCCTCCTGGAACGGGAGCGAGTCAAGGTAGGCGACGTAGCGTGAGTCTCCACTTATCAGGTCCGCGGGCTTGCGATCCGGCCGAGGACGAATCCGCCGGCGGTGTGTGGACGTTATGACCAGCCCAGAAGCCGGCCCTGATAAGGGGTGCTCTGTAGTGTTGTCCTCGGACTCGGGATCCTCCGGGGTCCGACCCGAAGTCGAACTCGTACGCGGGGTCCAAGTAGAAGCCGGAGAGGGGGTTGGAGTCCGAAGCCCTGGTCGGGGGCGGTGTCGGAGTCCGAGCCGTACTCGGGTACGGGCTCCTTGCCGGACCCGCGCGAAGAGGGAGCCTTCGTGCGGGCCCCGCCGACGATGCGGGGGCCACGCGTGGAGCGCTCACGGGGTGGGGGACCACATGCGATGGCCGAGCGGCCGACTCGCACACGGTAGCCCACGGAGACATCGAGTTCGAGTTGGAAGCGGACCCGAGCTCGAAGTCAGCGTGATGGTCGAAGAGCAAAATTTTGCCGAACTTGCCGGCGAGTTCGCCTGTGACAACTTCAGGAAGCGTCACGAAGCCGGTCTCCGGGTTGGGCGGCATGATGAGGCGGCGCTGGAAGGATCCCGCGCCGTCAGCAGTGCAGACCCAAGCGCCGAAAATGAAGGTGTCGCCACGGGTGAAGGCGACGCTTGGCTTGAAGTAGACAGGAGCCGTCGAGTTCGCCATGTGATCTCGGGCGAGAACCCCTACCTGGCGCGCCAGCTGTCGGTGTTTTAGACCGGCAACCTACTAAGGGGAGTACCCGAAGTAGATGAATGTGGCCTCGTCGAGATCGGTATCTCGAAGGAAGAGACACGTGGCACACAATTTAGACAGGTTCGGGCCGCGAGGTGCGTAATACCCTACGTCTCGTATGCCTTGCGTAGCTCGGATTGATTGGGTACGATTACAAGATGGTGCAATTGTATGCCGTGAGATGATATGATCGAGAGAGGGGTCCCCGCCTCACCTTATATAGTCGGGAGGCGGGGTTACAAGTCGGAATAGGGAGAGAGTACTAGTCGAGTACGTCTAGGAGTCTTCCATACGGTGCGGGACATGTACGGCTTCCTAACGGAGTACTTCTCCTCTCGTAGTGCTTATGCTTCACGCCATCGGGTACCGTGCGGCGCAAGTCGGGTAGTCCCAGGGGCCCACCGAGTAGTCGGTCCTGGTACCCACCGAGGTAGTGGGCCCAGGGTGGTCCATACGACAAATTGGTACTGTACACGCTCCAGCGGATTCTGCATCCCTCGTTGCACTATGAGCGGACCGCTCCCCCGTCGCGCATTCTCGGGTAGGACCGAGCCTTTCCCCATCAACTGCCACACCACCAACGCCTCCTCCACCCCCGCATATCTCTCCCTCCACCAGCGCCGCCTTCGCCTCCGCCACGCCCAACCCTAGCCACCACTCATGCCGACCGGCTCCTCCACCAACCCCGTCCGCCCATTCTTCCGGCGGCGGCGCCTATTCTTCTTCCTCGTCGGCAGCAAGGGCTCCCTCTCTTCTTCCGTGCCCCCAGATCCACCTTGAGGCGGGTGAGCGCGTTGTCGATGTGGACAAGCTCATAGCCCCCCATGGCGCCGCGGGACTCGGGCGGCGGCGGTCTCCCTCATGCGTTGCCCGGAGCGGTGCCCATCTTCCTCCCCGGGATCCTCTGCATCCTTCTTTAAATCCCCTCCTCCTTCCCTGGGGGGCACTCAATTTGAAGCTGGAGGCACCGTTGAAGCTTCGTCAAGCTGAAGGTGCTCGATTCAGAGCAGGGGCTGCGGCGGAGGCGAGTTGTGACCCGACGGCAGGCGAGCTGCGACCTCTATTCGGAGCAGGAACTGCGGCGCCCTCAAGCCCGACGGGGAGGGGAGCCGCGGCGGCGAGCCGCGGCCTCGATTCGGAGCGGGAACCACGGTGGCTTCGGCCCGGCGGCGGAGGGGAGCCGCTCCGCCTCATGCCGCTCCACGAGGATCCTGCGTCGCCGGTCGATTCGGTCGGTGGCGACGCTTGATTCGCTCGATTCGCCGAGGGAGAGAGCAGGTTGCGAGGCTGGCCCGAGGCAGCGAGGTCCTCTCCACCGCTGCGGTTCCGACGGCATGCACGAGCCGGCGCGGGGGCGGAGCGGGGAGTGCGGGGGGGGGGGGGGGTTCGGCGCGAGTTCCCTCTTCCCTCGGGAGCCAACAGCCGTTGCGCGATGCGCGTGTCTGCTGCATCCCCTGCTCTTTTGTGGCTGTCGTTCTTCTCTCTCCTTTCCTCAAGGAGGGCTATTTGCTCATGCAGATGGGCAATGTTGCCGGAGACAGTCCCAGAGAGTTGAAATTTTCTATTCAGGTTCAGGACCCAAAACACTACTAAAGTTTTTGGCTTTCTTCTATAAACAAAACCAGACCTCGGTCTTGTCAAAATATATTATTTGTTGCAAAATGTTGTGTCATTCAAAGTTCGCAGTAAATGCCCGAGGTGATTGCATGATATGTGAAGTTCAATATCTATCTATACGGATCGTTCCGTACAATAGCAAGTCATTTGACACTTGTTTCTCTCTGCTACCGGGCAAGCACAAGCTGTCTCTGTTCCTAAACTGTCTCTCCGGTAGCACTTTTGTTCAAAGTGGAAGAGAAATCTTAGCTCAAATATCATTGGTGGGTGGTGAGGTGTACATGACGCTGCGAAGAAATAACCATTTCATTGGGCATTTGGTCATCTTCGCAAAGATTTCATACCAACAAATACACACACATCGTACACGGAAAAAGTCCATTTTCAGGATAGGCATGAATAAAAAGAGGAGGAATAAAAAAACACTATTCTCATCTTTTTTTAATCCTTGAGCACAATACCGGTTACCATTCAACCAAGTGCTAAAAGGAGCATTAGTACCGGATCGAAAGGTTGGACCCCACAATACCCCCGTGTCACCCTTTAGTATCCGGCGGGGTTACAACCCATTACTAAAAGGGCTAAAGGCCATAGTACCGGTTGGGCACACCAACCGTACTAAAGGGCGAGTGGGGGAATCTCTCGGTACTAAAAGGTGAGGATTTATAGCCTATTTGGTTCCTAGTCATAACTTGCCACAACTAACCTTAGACAAGTGTGGCAAAGAAATTGGTGGCCACACTTTGTCTTCACTAAAAGAATCTTGCCACACTTTTCTACTCTATGATATGTGGAGCCCAAAAGACTCTTGCCTAAGCTTTGTCATCAACCAAACACTAGCCAAAATTGGCCAAACTTGCCTAACATGAAGTGTGACTAGCAACCAAACACCCCTTTAGCACTGGGTGACCCTAGCCACCAATATTAAACATTTGTCGTCCGTCCCGCACGTCTTTCCCCCCCTGCTCTCTCTCCCCCCTTATTGACTTTGTTTTTTATTTAAGTCACACAACCACACACCATTCATTCATTCATTCATTCATTCATTCATTCATTCATTCATTCATTCATTCATTCATTCATTCATTCATTCATTCATTCATTCATTCATTCATTCATTCATTCATTCATATCCCCATCTCATCTCTTCCTCTCTTTCTCATCACATCTCTCTCCTATCTCTTCTCAATCCGGCGGCGGGCAGGAGCGCAACCTGCCCTGGCACGGACGGCGGGTGGTGAAGGAGTTGGAGGAGCTCCTATGTGGTTGTGATTGCTATTATTTTTATTTTATCGAATCCATGACTGGTTGGTTCATGTGATGGTATGTGATTCTTGTGTAATCTATGTGACTGGTGATTGTGAATGCGGTGTGATTGTGATTGTCTAAGAGACGTAGGAGTGATTCTTGGAGAAATAGTGGGGATTGTCTAAGAGACGTAGGAGTGATTCTTGGAGAAATAGTGGGGGGAAGGAATAGAAAAGGAAAGAAAAAGAAATGGTAAAGGAAAAAGGGACGGACGGGACGGATGGCTGTAGGTTGTATACCCTTTAGTACCAGTTATTTGACCCAGTACCGAAGGACCCCTTTTAGTACCGATTCTCTTATACCGGTTGGACAACTTGTACTAAAAGGAGGTTAGGACCCGGTACTAAAGGTTAGAGTTGGACGAAAAACTCGTGGCTCGCAAACTCACTCGTTAGTGGCTCAGTTGGACTCGACTCATTAGAATTTTTAAATGAGTTGAGCTTATAGATGGGCATTCGGGCCGCCCGGCCCGACCCTAGCCCGAGCCCGGGGTGGCCCACTAATCTTCGTGTCGGGCCAGCCCGACCTAATTCCCATTGTGTTGTGTTGTGCCCGCCTACGGGCTGTGGCCAAGGCCCAAGCCCGGGCCGTCATGTCGTTTCGTGTCGGGCCAGCCCGGAATAGCCCGGCCCTAAGCGCACACACGGGCGCCCCGAAGCCTGCAATAGCACTGGTCCCACACTACCAACAGCGAATCAGGGGTTGAGAGGGGGCGCGGCGCCGCCGCGTCGACGGTGGAGAGGATGGAGGGCACAGGCGACGGAGTAGGGGAGAGGCGAGCAACCCATCACCGGCGGCCGGCCGACCTACCGCGAATCTGTGCGGGGAGCCGGGGAGGATGCAGGGGAGCAGAGTGGTCGCCTGCTGCGCTGCTCGCCTCATCGTCATGGGAAGGAGCACCGGAGAAGGATGGGATTGCGGTGCTGGTGTCATGGAGAGGACAGGGGAGTGGGAGCAGGGGCCGCGACAAAGTGGAGGGGCGCGCGCTGCCGCGGCCCGTCGCGGATGGGCGGCTCGCCGCCCGCCATAGATCCACGCGAGGTGGGATTGCGGTGCTAGTGCTTTGTGGAGAGAACAAGGAAGCGGGAGCGGCGAGCCGGCGAAGAAGGAGAGGGGCGCGCAACGCCGCGGCCCGTCGCGGATGGGCGGCCCGCCGCCCGCCGCGGTCGCACGGGTGGGAGGCAGCCTGAGCCTGGCACCGCACGGTGGCACAAGAGGGAAAGGTGGGGGCGGCACACAGGGGGTAGGATAGGAGGGAGTTAGGGTTAGAGATTATTTGGACCACTTGTATATGATGAAGGATCTAGCTGGCCGCACTATTCCTGCCGTGCCGGGTCGAGCCGCCCGACATGCTGTGGTGGCGGCCCACACACGGGCACGTTGCTTCGCGGGCCGTGTCGTGCTCCCCTGTTATTTAATGTTTTGATAGATTATATGTGTTTTGTTTTTCGGGGGGTATATAAAATATAGAACAATATATGTATAGTATATCTCAATATGTGCTCAAACGTCATGTTTTTATGGCTCGGCTAACGCTAACGAGTTGGCTCAAGTTATGAAATGAGTCAAGTCGAGCTAGCACTTTAGCTCGTTAGCTCACCCACGCAATTTTGGGCCTCTCCTCACACGAATTTTTGCAACTTTTTACACCTTAGATCTATTATTTTTCCTCCTACGCTCCCCCAAATTTATCCCCATCCATCTCTCTTTCTCTCTCCTCCCTATCCTCTCCCGCGGAACCAGCCCCGACCCCGTCGTCTTCCTCGCACTGCCGCCCCCCTCCGCCTCCCCGCCGCACGGCCCCTCCGCCTCCCCCGGCCGGCGCCGGCGGACCCTAGTCCGCCGGCACCGCCGCCCCCGCCTCCAACCACCACCGCCGCCTCCTCCCACCGCCGGCTCCACCGTCCGACCCCGCCGTCGCCGGTCACCACCGCGCCGCCGCCGTGCTCCCCCGTCCGACCCCGGCCCCAACCGCCGGCCTCCTCCGCCCGGCCGGCGGCGCCCTCGCCGCCGGCCTCGTCGCCCGGCCTCGCCGCCCCCGCCCACCGCCGGCCTCCGCCCGCCAGCCGGCTCGCTACCGCCGGCCCTCCCTCTAAGAAACCCCGAACCCTAACCCCGGAACCCGAACCCGAACCCTAAACTCGCCAGAGTAGCTCGCCGGAGTTGGAGAAGAAGGTGAAATTGGGGAAGAAAAAATTCGTGTGAAGAGTTGCTCCAAATCACACAGGTAACAGATAGCTTTACCTTAACGTTAACGAGCTTTAACGAGTCCGACCAAAAGGAGCTGAACTACAACGAGCTCGATATCCACCACTACTAAAGGTCCTTTTTCCCATTAGTGTTTGTTTCTTCAACATGGTTACATGTGTCATTCTTATTTTTGCCATGTTTAGGAAGTAAGGTCAGTCTCGATGGAGTTTCAATGAAATTGATACATTAAAACTTGTGTTGACGTGGTGATGAGAGAGAATGAGGATGCTTCACGGGATGTGAGAGGAGTTTAATCCTTATGAAACTTAACTCACACAATTAGGTAACTGTGCAATGAAGATGCACTAAGATTAGCCTAAACATGACTGTGCACTCTTTTGAGCTACTTTGTGTGATGCTATATCAATGATCTTGTTGGAATTTTGGGATTCAATTTTGAAAAAAAAAAACATGTATCGACAAGGTCTCCGAACTACAATTTGAGTAGGTGCTGCTAATCTCTGTTGAAGAGGCGTCTTTTTTTAGTCCAAGAGACATGTATTTATCAATTTTCGTTTATGATGCAAATAGGATGTTAGACATGGCTACCATGCTGATTTTAGTGCTACGCTATCATCACTCAGCCTTACTGGCCAGGCATCGGTCTGTCTATTTACGTCATTATCCTTCTTTAAAAAAATATAAATAGATTTAGACATATTTATAATGATATCATAATAATTTATTATTATTATTATTATTATTATTATTATTATTATTATTATTATTATTTTTGGTACTCGATCCTA
Organism: Cenchrus americanus; assembly: GCA_947561735.1. Classification (NCBI taxonomy): domain Eukaryota; kingdom Viridiplantae; phylum Streptophyta; class Magnoliopsida; order Poales; family Poaceae; genus Cenchrus; species Cenchrus americanus. Next base: position 81,014,816 of record OX387239.1, on the reverse strand, counting down.
GTACATCTCTACATTCCACTTTTCGATCACATGATAATAATTTTTATTTTTTTCAAACACTACAATTTCTCTTTATATCATAATAACAAAAGGGCCAATTCGGAATTCGAAAAAAATGACTAATGGCTGATATTTATAGTTAAATCGCGGATGTTTGCTGGCCGGTTTGCTAGCCGTGTCATGTAAATTCGACACGGACAGTTTTGAGAAATCGAATCCGCCGCGTCTCGGCCATCTCTGTCCACAGGTCCCAACTCCCAAAAGCCATCGAGAGACCCCGCAAAATCAACCTGGTGGGCGCGGTCTTTTTCTCGCTTGATTGACAAGCTAGTCCATGAGTGCCGGATGACGCAGGGTTTGTTTCGGTCAGAGATAACGCAAAACAATTAAAAGGTGCCACAGTATTAATTTTATACACTCTATAAAAGAATAGAGATCTCACTTCTCCGATCGATCGAGAACCAACCAGCTAAAGTGCGTTAGTGGCCGGAGCCTGAGAGGTTGTTTCAAGCAGCGGCAATGGCGCAGGCCGTGGCGCAGGAGCAGCAGCGTCCTCCCTCCACCTTCACATCGTCATCACCTCCCCCCTCGCCTCCGGGTCATCGACACCACCGTCGTGCCTCCGTCTCCAACAGGCTCCGCTCTGCCGGAGAGCTCCCTGCCTCTCACCTTCTTTGACAACCTCTGGCTCTCCTTCCCGCCCCTGGAGCTCCTCGTCCTCTACCGCCTCACCCCGGACGCCGACGTTCCGGCCATCCTCTCCAACCTCAAGAACGCCCTGTCGAGGGCCATTCACGCCTTCTACCCGCTAGCCGGCCGCCTGCGCCTCACGCCCGGCACGTCCGACCGCTACGAGCTCCACTATCGTCCCGGCGATGGCGTCGCCTTCACCGTCGCCGAGTACGACGTTGGCGGCGTGGACAGCATCGATGGCCTCTGCACCGACGAGCCCCGGGAGTTAGGAAGGATCGCCCCGCTCGTGCCGGCGCTACCTGCCGGCGGCGCCGTGCTCGCCGTGCAGGCCACGCTCCTCCTGCCCGCACGCCGTGGCCTCGCCATCGGCGTCGTCGTGCACCACGCCGCCGCCGACGGCTCGAGCTCAACGCACTTCTTGCACACCTGGGCGGCGGCCGCGTGCACGCGTAGCGAAGCGTCGCCACCGCCACCGCCTGTCATAGACCGGAGCTTCCTCCCCGACGCCTTCTTCCAGGCCGTGCCGACCACCGGCACCATAGAGGCCGACCAGATGCCCGCTGACCAGCTCCTCGCCACCTTCATCCTGTCCAAGGACGACTTGCAGCGCGTCAAGGATGCCGTGGCCGGCGAGGCCGCGCGGCGCGGCGTCGCGCCGCCCCGGTGCACATCACTGGCCGCCACCTTGGGCCTCGTCTGGTCGTGCTTCCAGCGAGCGAAAGAGGCCACGCCGTCGTCGTCCACGCCCACGGCGAGCGACGGCCGCACCTGCCTGATCGTCGCCGTCGACCACCGCTCGCGGACGAGCCCTCCCCTCCCCGACAAGTACCTCGGCAACTTCGTCGGCCCAGCGTTCACCGTGGCACCAAAAGACGCGCTCGCGGCCGGCGGCGCGGGAGGCCTGCTCAGCGCGTGCGCCGCGGTCGCGGCGGGCATCGACGAGGCGGTGAGCAGCGGCGTCGGGACGGGCAGCATGGAGGCGTGGACGGGCCGCGCCAAGGAGATCGCCGGCACGATGGGCATGCTGTCCGTGGCCAGCTCGCCGAGGTTCCGCGTCTACGAGCTGGACATGGGGTTCGGCCGGCCGGCGAAGGTGGACATCGTGTCCGCGGCGAGGACCGGCAACGTGGCAGTGGCGGAGAGCCGGCGGGATAGAGGTGAGCGTCCATCTGCCTCGGGATGGCATGGACAGGTTCCGGAAGTACTTCGACGATGCCATCGCGTGGCTGCACGTATATGCGCAGAGCTGAGCTGAGATCGAGCGTCTCTCTTAATTTGTCTGTCTCTCTCCAATGTCGAAGTCCAAATAAACTCGAGTGCGTGATTGGACAAATTAAATCACGTACTCGAGTGAGGTTTAGATTTGTCAAAAATAAAACCTGCTGGATCCGAATATCCGATCCAGAGGTGAATTGGATGGATGTTTATGATCCTGTTTGGAACAGTTTAAATTAAATTCTGTTTATGGTCAAAATAAATTGAAAATAGGAGCCACACAGCACAATTTTTTGCAGCTTCTTATCATTGCACCCATTTGTTCAAAAATATGAAAACTTTATTTTTAAAAAGTACAAAAACTAGATCAAATCCGTTTCTCAAAGAAGTATTTTTCTTAATTTTTTTATAGGTTATTTGAGAAGTGCTCACGCACTACTTCTAGGGTCCCACACACATCACTTTTATACTTAATATAGGCTTGTTAGATTCGTCTTGAAAATTAATGTAGGGGTTGTGGAATTGATTTTATCATTAATCTACATTTAATATTCTTAATTAGCATCCGGAGATTGATGTAACGGGTAGTTAGTGAAATTTTTGGAAGAAAGCGCAGTAGTCCAACTCTACTTTTCCTTACTTCTACCGTTCAACGAAGGAAACAATAATATCATAAAAGTGTTTATATTCTTTTACTTGGGAGAAATATCTCTCCCCCACCTCCACTACCCCTACACCGCATCTGCCGATCTGCGTCACCACTTGTTCAATGAGCCACGTCACAAGTTCTATGCACCGGCGGAGCACACATGGTCATCATGGAAGTATTTGAGATATACCCCTCCATGTCCAAAAGAGTGTTGTTTTTACTTTCCGAAAACAACCTTGACTAAGTATCTATAAAAATATATTAATACTTATGTACAAAAACTAATATAGTTAAATAGATATATGGATCTAGTTTTTAACAAATGTATTTAAAAATACAAATGTCACACGTATTTTCTACGAATCTGGACGTCAAATTTGTGACACGTAAACTAACGGCGACACTCTTTTGAAGACAGAGAGGGAGTAGACATCAAGACTCGAGAGGAAGGAGAGAGTGAGATACTTGGAATTTTTCAAAATCGCAAATTAGTTAGACATTTTTCTCTAAAAAGAGAGCTTGGGACAAGAGCCCGACAAGCACAACCATCTTAGCTTACAATTTTGCGCCGACTCTAGAGGAATTTCTGCTAACATTTATTTCGAGTTTGGAACGAGAAATATCTCTTACTCGAGCGTTAAATTGTGGCCCAATCGAAAAATACTGCGTTGCTGGTTGGTGGATGGTGTCCGATGCTGATTTATTCGGAGGAAAAAATACCGCTAGGTCGAGGGCGCTCCCAATGGAGCATTAATAGTAGTTTCTATCTCTATTAAATAGCTTGTCAACTAAGCAAAATGATGATGTGGCACCCAAATTAATGAGAAAAGAGAGCACAAATCATAGAAATGACTTCCGCATGGAGAAACCGTGTCCACTCTTGAACCAATGCATAAGAAACCATGAATTTGCCATTAGGAAGAAACAACTAGTTTTTATTGGGTTAATGCAATACTCATTGGTGAAATTAGGGGGGAGAAAGAGAAAACAATTATTACTCAAGACATTGTCACTGTGGAGAGTAGTTTCTATAGATGATTTCTTGTGCTATGAAAACCGTGTTAGTTTCCATCACTGGGACTGCCCTGATAAGGGTAAGCAGCACGAGTTGATTCTTAAACATCTGTCGCACTCCCCTTTCCACGACCATGTAATTGGAGGGGGGGGGGTGGGGTGGGGTGTTGGCCACATTCCACATGTTCTGTTGTGATGTGAAGATCAAAATGTTGATATTTTGCATGTGCTCTTGAATGACAAATGACATGCTAATACAGTAAGTCAATGATTTGTTAAAAGTAGTACTGTACTCAATTATTCGTGCGCTATTGCATTGCATCACCTTCCCCGTGTAGTCATCTAAGTGATCGCTCTAGTTCTTCCTCGGTCGTCGCATTAGCATTTCAAGGCGTTGGACTTGTGAATTTTGTGGGTTTACTTTGGTGCTCGCGGCAGATTCGTGCTGTTGGTCCCACCACACATGCAACCACGTGCACGCCGGCTGTGGTCGAATTGTTTTTCAGCTAGTCAGCGGCTACGAAACCAGGCACCACCTTCTCTTTCCGCACGTTGTTTGAGAAATATTCTAATTTATAGATATGTATAATTTTTTATCAAGTATATTTTTTTCACAGACAATTTATGCACATAATTTTTGTTACGATCATGCATACGTATAGCTTTTTTTTCTTTTCTATCAATAATTTATGCACATAATTTTGTCACACGAAAACTTGTGCACATAATTTATTCATATGATAATTTATACGTATAACTTTTTTCTAACGACAAGTTAGCGGCATAACTTTGACCCCCGCCGACAAGTTATGCAAATGATTTTTTTTTTCTAACACGAATCATGCACATAACTTTGACTCGACAACGAGTTGTGCACATAACTTTGACATTGACGACGAGTTATGCGAATAACCTTTTTTCCTAATGACGAGTTGTGCCTCTAACTTGTTCGCTAATGATGAGTTATGCACATAACTTTGACCCCGACAATGAGTTATGCTGATAATCTTTTCCCTTAACTACGAGTTATGCACATATTTTTTTCCTGACGACGAGTTATGTGGATAACTAAAAAAACAATTTGTACTAACACTTTTTTCTAACAACTTATGCGCATGGATTATACAGTTATTTGCTCAGAAAAAAACTCAGCATACACACAAGTGCACCGCTGGAGATTTTGCTGAAAGACCGAGAGGAGGAAACGAGAAAAGAAATGGGGGAGAAAGACGTGCAGTGTGTGAACACGAGGGATAAAACCAATTGTTGGGCCGTACACGTGGGCATGCTGCAGAAAAGGGACCGCGCGGTTGTAAAATTAACATATACTAATTAATAATTAAGCAGCATGGCTCGCGCGCACGTGGGGGAGGCAGAGCCGAGCCTTGGTCCGTTGGTCGGACCGAGCGCTCCGCGTGAGCCGAGAGCGAATGGTAAATTGGTTTTGCGACGGCCATGTAATTGGAGAGGTGGATGGCTACATGTTGTGTTGTGATGTGAATATTTTTCTCAAAATGTTATATTTTTCATGTGCTCTTGAATGATAAAGGACATGTTAATACAAACAAGTCAATGATTTGTTGAAAGTGCTGTACTCGATTATTCGTGCGCTATTGCATCACCTTCCTGTGTACTCATCTACGTGGTTGCTCTAGTTCTTCCTCAGTCCTCGCATTAGCACTTAAGGCGTTGGACTTGTGGATTTTGTGGGTTTACTTTGGTGCCCGCGACAGATTCGTGCGGGTGGAGAGAGGGAGAGGCCGGCCCGTGGCGCATCATCATCCCGAGAGTACTGGAGCAAGTGGCCGAGGAATCAAGACGATGGAGTCCGTGGTTCCACTCATTGCACCCATCTTCTATTTTGGGCATGGTTACGAGATTCACAATCATACGCCCACACCCACCCCCCCCACAAAGCCCCTCCGCCCCCCTTTGGTCTTGTTTGCTCTGTTGTCTGTCCGCATACTTTTAGTTTGCCGAGTGCATTCACTTGGGCACTCGACAAAAAATTTTGAGGCTTTTACCCGTATGTCATTAGAAAAGTTCTTCGTGATCCGTGTGCTACCGGCCGAAACCTTTTTACCCTCCATTGCATTTTCATTAGAATTAGGTCAAATTGTGGAGGGAGAAGTCCAAAATACCCCAATTATAAATGTGTTATTATTTTTTGAGCATCTTGACCACCTCAAATGAAAAACCTCGTAACAAGAAAGTTGTAGATCTCTTAGATATCATTCTTTAGCATGTCAATGATTGAAACTTTGAAAATAATACACAACATGAAATGAAAAAACCTGAAAACCAGAAAGTCATAGATCTCGACGAGTCTAGAAATTTCTAGTTCTGAGTTTTTTCATTTGAGGTTGTCAAAATGCTCAAAAAATAATAATAACACATTTAGATTTGAGGGTATTTTGGACTTTTCTCTCCACAATTTGACCTAAATTTGATGAAAATGACATGGAGGGCAAAACAGTTTCGGCCAGTGGCTCACAGGTGCGCTCAAACTTTTCAGTGGCATACAGGCACGAAGAACTTTTCTAATGGCATACAAGTAAAAGTCTAAAAAAGTTTTCCGAGCGTTTCAAAAAAACACTCAACGCAAAAAAATCAGTAAAAACTATTTTGACGACGGCCAAAAAATGACACATGACAGATAAAAACTATTTTGATGACGGCCAAAAATGACATATAATATTTGTGAAGAACGTTACTACCATTATGCCGGATACATAATAGTTTTAGATCTTCAAAAGCTATCAACTTTGTAGTTAAACCCTTTTTAATTTGAGTTGCTTTTGTCAATGAAAAGTACGTCTCAATTTCTGAAAATTGAAAAATTGAATTTTTCAAATGACCAAGAAACATTCAAAATAAAAGTTGTAGATCTTGAAAAGCTAGGAAACTTTTTAGTTTACAACTGTTTTATTTGAAATTAAATTATCAACAAAAAATTAAGTTTGAATCTCTCAAATTAGAAATTTAAATTTTGTAAATGACCTCAAACGGAGAAACTCCCAAAATGAAAGTTGTAAATCTCATAAAGTTATGAAACTCTAGTTAACAACTTTTTTTATTTCGAATACATTTAGATTGCGTTTGGAACACAGTTATTAGGACCAGGGGCGTGTGCGGTCGGTCCTCCTAAAAGATCGGGTAAGCAAGAACCAGAAAGAACCGTTCGAACCAGTGGTTTTTTAAAGCAAGAAACCAGGGGAAAGCCGAATGATGACCGGTCTAGAAAAGTCGGTGGGTGGCAGGGTTGCGTGGCATGTGAGAAATGCGCGGCTTGCCCCGCTGGTTGGTGGATCCTCTCCTTAATATATATATTCTTTGCTATTTATTTTTGAATATTTTCTGAACTCATCTTTGCTGAGTATCAGATCTGACACACGACAAAGGTTTGTCGTGTGTACAAACGGCTCTCGGCAAAGAGATTGTTTGTCGGCCTAAGTTTGTCATGAGCTCTTTGTCGTGGGTGGCTCTCGACAACCCCTTTGCTAAGTGCTTGTGGCACTTGACAAACTCACGGTTCGCCGTAGTGATTTTCGAGAATACACATGACCCCACCAAGGGCTATCTATGCCAATATCTTGTGAGGAATGGATGGGTTCTCATATATTGATCCATGGTTCAAGGTGTGCATTTTCTATTCCCTATGATATCATTAGCAGCTTATTGTTGTGCAAACAAATGACATACGTTAGCTTATTGTTGCTTGATCCATTTGCAATCCCGTTTGTGGAGATTGGGGTCAATCGGGGGCCTTGTGCGATGTGGTATCTTTTCAAATTTTATTCATATGTCTTGTGTGGGGATTTAGTAGTCTAGACTAGATCTTCTCACGATAATTTGGCTGGATATCTGCTAGACACAATTTTTCAGTTACAATATTTAGTTCACTATGCGATATTTTGCACCGGTTGATGAGGGCCCGCATTAGGGTCCCCTTTGACAAGCCGAGTAATCACACTTGAGGTGGAGTCTTCGTACACCATTGACAATGTGAAGGTCAAGATGCAGCACAAGGAAAAGCTCTAGATCCCCATGAAGACCCTCACCGGCAAGACGTCTTACTTCCGACCAATTGGAAGCTTTCTCGACAAGCCTCCCGCCGGGAAGAAGCTTCTCCGACAACTCTCCGCCTCGCATGAGCACCCCGCGTCTCCGACCAAGACACGGTCCACGCAATGTGGCGCCACCATGACGCACAAGCTTCCCCGCAACGACGCATGGAACGCTAGTTCCCCATGCCATGCAAACACGCTAGCCGTAGCACGCGCGGGCGGCCGGCTCGACAAGAGCCTTCATGCGGCACCTGTTCGGCCGCATGAACCTCGATGCGCCGTCCCATCCGACCCTACAAGACACCAACTCCAACAAGAAAGCACTCGAGTGCCCCATACGATCGCGTTGGCCTACGATTAAGCCCTAACATGGCGAGTTCATCCCGTACTCGGACAAAGTTGAGTCGCACCAAAGTACTCGGAGGAGGCGCCAGGTGACCAAAACAAGCAGCCCCACCCGGCCACGCGGCGGCCTCAACGACAATGCAGCTTCGGCCCCTCTTCAATGCACCCCGATGGGCGCGACGTACGAGAAGACATCCCACAGCCCAACACCGTAGCTTTTACTTGTTTTCCCTCTTTTGCCCCCTCCCCCTTGTGTCTATAAAAGGGAGGGGAGGGCAACCGTCACAAAGGGTGACGAACCGAACTCTCACACCCCAGGGACTTGGGCTCGACACCCTCTCCCGACAAGTTTGTAACCTCTACTACAAACAACCGTAGTGCGAGAACACGACATCTCGATACCGGACGTAGGGTATTACTCCTCGAAGGCACGAACCGCCTAAATCCCGCCGTCTCTTGTACTAACCATCCGGGTTCGACACACAATCGATACAAATTTACCGTCCGGCAAGAGAGAACCCCGACAGCTTGGCGCGCCACGTAGTGGCACATCGTGTGTCTCGCCGAACTTCACCAACGACTCCGATGGAGGACCGCATGGTTTCGCTAACCCCTGGGGCCATAATGCGCTTCGGCTCTCTCGTTTTTTTTCTACACCGGGCCGGTGGAGTCCATCGTCAAGCGCACCTTCGCCCGACCAGCTCACCCCAACGCCTTGACGGCAGCGGCGGGGCGGCGTTCATCCGGGGCTTCTCGGACGAGACGATCATGGCTATGTTGGGTCCTAACCCCGCCGAAGGAGCGTTTTAGGCTTGCGGCCTACTACTACACCGACCTCGCCTTTCGTAGGCAGAGACGAGCCGCTCGCCCGGGTTGAGTTCATGGAGCGGTACACCGCCATGTACCCTCATGGATAGCCGTGCCTCCCGCATGACCCGATGACGGTCTACGTGGACACGCCGCGAGCGTCCCTCACAACCCCGGCACCGCAATAACTCGGAGGGCACCCTCAAACACCCGCGTGCGACTTCACGCGCGAGTGCTTCGTCTACGTGGCGCCGGCCCTCGAGCAGCTCCACCGACGCGAGCCGGCACCACGCCATCGCGCCACCGACGCCTAGCGCAAGGCGCGCCATCGAGGCCGTGCACCATCATGACGAAGAGTTGTCCAACCTCCACCGAGAGCTCGGGGAGGACCGACCCCGCAACCCGCAGCCGACCCGCAGCCGGTCCCGTGCGAGAGCAATGCCGCGAAGGAGACGGTGAGCGGCAAGAGCTTCGACCCGCCGCCAACGGCCCCGCAGCCCGCGCTCCGACACCGCCGGCTCGAGGACATGCATGTGACAACAACCAACACGCCAATGAGGGTGCGAACGTCGACGGTGACGCCCCGCCACTCTTCGGGCGGGCGTCGCAGAACTTGGCCGTAATGGCCATGCCGTTGCGCGCGCTGCCCGGAGGCGGCTACCAACGAGAAGAGGCGAGTGCGACAAAGACCTCAAGGCCCTCCTCGAGGCGGTGGTGGCACAACAAGCGGAGAGCTCCGCATCACACCAACGGTCGGCGCACGACGGGAGAGCCGCGCCCCCCCGCACACCACCGGAACCCATCTCCCTCGCGGCATCGAGGACACGGGGGCGAGCCGGAGCCGGGGGATCGGCGGTCAAGAGTCGTCGCGCGGCCGAACCGCGATGCCCGAGACACCATCAAAGCTTGTCGGTGGGCCGCGAGCGTCGACAACTACGGCAACGACGACCGCAACCATCTCGACGAGCACCGCTCGCGCCGACACGACGACCGGGGATGCGGGTGACGCTACAACAACGACGACGACCGCGACCGTAGCCGGTTGCCGAATCAAAGGGGTCCGCGGGCTTTCGGACGGGGCATGCAAGATGCGATGTTCCCCTCACATTTTCGAGCTCCAACCAACGTCCCTAGATATGACGGAGACACTAACCCCGGTGTGTGGCCGGAAGACTACTAGCTCACGTGCCATGCGGGCGGAGCGATAGATGATCTCTTCATCATCAAGAATTTGCCGCTCTACCTCGGCGACTCCGCGCGGACATGGCTTGAGCACTTGCCCCACGGGAAAATCAACGACTATATGGATTTGCGCCGAGTCTTCATCAACAACTTCCAGGGCACGTACGCCCGCCCCCGCAAGCAATGGGAGATGCGCAACTGCAAGCAGCAGCCGGGGGAAAGCCTAGGCGACTACATCCGACACTTTTCCAAGCGTTGCACCTCCCCGACGCGACGGACAATGATGCCATCTCGACGTTCCCGAATGGCACGACATGCGGCTCCCTCATCCACCGACTAGGGCGCCGTACGCCCCGAACGACTCGGGAATTCCTCATCATCGCGAGCAATCACGTGGATGGCAAGGAGGCGGTTACGGTGACTCTCAACACCCCTCGGGGCAAAGGGAAGCAGGTCGTGGACCACGACGAGGGGCCATCCTCGCTCCACAAGAAGAAGAAGAAGAAGAATGACAAGTGTCGTCGTGATGACAACTTGGTCGTGGCGGTCAAGTGTAAGGCTTCACACCCCAAGAGCAACCCGACCAACGCTAGTCCCCCAAAAGACCACTTCGAGAGGCCGCCGGAGGCGCCATGCACCCATCACAAGGTCCCCGTCAAGCACGCGCTCAAGGACCGCCACCCGATGAAGAACTATGTCAATGGCACACTCAAGCCTAAGGTGGCCGATCCGTAGAAGAAGGTTGCGCCCCTCCCCGGACAATGATGATGACGACGCGAGAGCCCAATACCCGTGCGAGGACAAGAGCGGTCCATATGATCCAGCGTGGAGTCTACAACGCCGAGTCCTCGACGCCGTAGTACCTAAAGTGGTCGGAGGTTCGATAACCTTTGGCCATAGGGACCACCCCGACCGCGTACCACGGCCGGGAGCCTACCCCACTAGTGGTAGCTCCCTTATTCGGTCCAAGCGGATCCACAAGGTCTTGATGGATAGGGGAAGCGGCATCAACATGCTCTACGCATCAACGCTCGACAACATGGGCATTTTGCGGTCCAAGCCGTGGATCGTCGACCGCACCATTCCATGGAGTCGTCCCCGGGATGGAGGCACTCCCGATCGAAGCGGATCGATTTGCCCGTTACATTCGGGACATTGCAAAACTTTCGCACAAAAACCCTCACCTTCGAAGTGGTGGGGTTCTCGGGAATGTACCACACCATCCTCGGGAGGCCGCCTTACGTGAAGTTCATCGTCGTGCCCAACTACACGTACCTCAAGCCGAAGATTTCCGGTCCAAAGGGTATCATCACGGTGGGGACTACACTCCGGCGCGCGGTCGAGTGCGATGCCGAGTGCTTCCAATTTGAGGAGGCACCGATCCGGTCCGAGAGGCTCCACGCCGAGCCTCTCTCCGAGCACCAAGTAATCCCCAAGTCATCCAAGCGAGCCGCCTGCTCTTTCGAGCCCGCCAGGGATGTCAAGGATGCGACTGTCTCCGACGATGGTTGTACGCTCTGTATCAGGACGACGCTCGATCCTAAATTGGAAAGCGCGCTCGTCGACTTCACCAAAGTGAACCTCGATGTGTTTGCATGGAAACCCTCTGACATGAAGGGGATCCCGAGGGAGATTACCGAGCACAAGTTGAACATCAAGCCGGGATCGAAACTGGTGAAGCAACGCCTCCGCCGCTTCAACGACGAGAAGTGCAAGGCGATTGGCGAGGAGATCAAGGTGCTCCTTAGTTCGGGGTTCATCCAAGAAGTATTCCACCCCGAGTGGCTTACTAACCTTGTACTTGTAAAGAATAAGAATAAGAAATGGAGGATGTGTGTTGACTACACAGGCCTTAACAAGGCATGTCCCAAGGATCTATTTCCTTTACCTCGCATAGATTAGGTAGTCGATTCGACAGCGGGGTGCGAAACCCTCTATTTTCTCGATGCGTACTCCAGGTACCACCAGATAGCGATGTGCATAGCGGACCAACTTGCAACCTCGTTCATCACTCTGTTTGGCGCTTACTGCTACAAGATGATGCCCTTTGAGATAAAAAACGCGGGTGCCACGTGTCGAAGATGCATGCGACACATCTTTGGGGATCTTGTAGGACGAATCATCGGGGTGTACATCAATGACATCGTAGTTGAATCGAAAAAGACCGGCGATCTGGTCACAGACCTCATGGAGGTGTTCGCAAAGCTGCAGGAGCACGGAGTGAAGCTTGACCCCGAGAAGTGCATTTTCGGGGTTCTGAGGGGTATGCTTCTTGGCTTTGTCGTGTCGTAACGTGACATTGAAGCCAATCCCGAGAAGATCTTGGCCATCATGAACATGGGGCCAATCCAAAACTTAAAGCGTGTACAACGCGTCACGGGCCGCCCTCGCGGCTCTCGGGCCCGCTTCATAGCGTGACTCGGGAGCGCCGCCTTCCGTTGTATCACCTAATGAAGAAGTCCGATCACTTTGAGTGGACTCTCGAGGCTCGGGAAGCGCTCGATTCCCTCAGAACCTCGTAAATAGTCTAGCGATCCTCACGCGCCTCCGGCGCCCGAAGAACCGATGCTCCTACACATCGCCGCGACAACACAAGTGGTCAGTGTTGCACTGGTGGTTGAACGAGAAGAACCTGGGAGGTTACTCAAGGTGCAATGTCCAGGCCTATTTCGTGAGCGAGGTACTCTCCGACTTAAAGACTGGCTACTCACAAATGCAAAAGCTCGTGTATACTGTCTTGATCACTAAGCGCAAACTCCGCCACTACTTCGACGCACACCACATCACGGTGGTGTCCAAATATCCGCTCGGGGAGGTGACCCGAACCCCGAGGCCAAAGTGAGGATAGCCAAATGGGCACTCGAGCCGATGGGGTAGAACATCTCGTATGCACCCCGCAAGTGCCATCAAGTCGCAAGTGCCGGCGGACTTTGTCGCTGAGTGGACGGAGATTCAAACTCGCCGCACCCATCAAACACGGGAAACGGACGATGTACTTCGACGGCTCGGTCACAAAGGAGGGGGGCGGGAGTAGGGCTTGTATTCATCTTGCCTCTCGGGCGTATGTATGGAGTACATCACTCGACTACACTTCCCCGCCTCCAACAACGTCACCGAGTACGACGCACTCATCAACGGCCTTCGAATCGCGGTCGAGCTCGGGATCCGGCGTCTCGAGGATCACCTGGAGACTCGGAGCTTGTCGTGGACCAAGTTGTGAAGGAGAAAAATTGTGTCGATTTGAAGATGGCGACCGCTCGCCAGGACGTGCGTGATTTGGAGCATGACTACAACAAGGCCGCATACATCCTTGCCAAGAGTGCATCAAGCCACAACCGGTGCCGCATGGAGTGTTCGCGAGTGATCGCACGCGCCATCCGTGCATGCTAAAGGATAGAAGCCACAACAACTCGAAGGACCGGAAGTCATGGAGATCGACCGGCCGCCCGAGCCGAACCTCAAGGACCCGGATTGACGCTTTCCCATCCTCAAGTGGCTTGTCGAGGGGAAGCTACCCTCCGACCCGACGAAGGAACACCGCATCACACGATGAGCCAAGGCTTTCGTCCTCATCGAGGGCGTTCTCTATAAGCGGGCGCGTGATAGGTATACTCATGCGATGTATCTTGGGAGATCAAGGCAAGGAGTTCGGACATCACACCGACACGTGTGGACATCACATCGGTTCGAGAAACCCTTGTCGGGAAGGCTTTCCGACAAGGTTTCTACTAGCCTACGGTGGTGGCGGACTCGAAGGATATCGTGCGGCACCGCGAAGGATGTCAATTCTACACTCGAAGAACTCACCTCCCCGCGCAAGCACTTCGGACCATCCCCATCACATGGCCCTTTGCCGTGTGGCACCTCGACATGGTGGGGCCGCACCGACAAGCGCCCGGAGGCTTCACGCATCTCCTCTCGACCCATCATGAACGTCCGCTCCGAGGAGGCCGTAGCGCTCTTCACCGACATCATCTATCGCTTCGGCATACCCAACACAATCATTACCGACAACAGCACCCAGTTCATGGGGAAGAAATTCCTCAACTTCTGCGACGTCAACAACATTTGTGTGGACTGGTCGGCCGTGGCGCACTCGAAGATGAACAGACGGGTTGAGAGGGCGAACGACATGATCCTACAAGGGCGGGCCGAGCAAGATGGGTGGCCGAGCTACCATTTGTTCTTTGGAGCCCGTGCACCACGCCTTGTCGAGCAACCGGCTACACGCCGTTCTTCATGGTGCACGGGTCGGAAGCGGTCCTCCCCACGTACATCGACTACGGCAGCCCTAGGGTGCGGGGTTATACCGAGGAAGGCAATCAAGTCGTGCTTGAGGACACGATCGACCGGCTCGACGACGCGCGTGATGTGGTACTCGCTACACTCACCCTAGTACGAACAAGCCTTGCGACGCTACCACGAGTGCAACATGCGCGCCCGCGAGTTCCAAGTCGGGGACCCGGTCCTTCGACGACTTCAAGGTAGCAAGAATCGACGCCGACTCACACCCCCATGGGAGGGGCCATTCATCATTGATCGTGTACTCCAACCCGAATGTTTAAGATCCGATACAAAGATGATCGAGTCACCTCCAACACTTGGAACATCGAGCACCTCGCGGCCATTTTACCCTTGAGTAAATGTTCACATCTTATGAATTTATGAATAAATGCCGCATGCCACGTTCGTGTATCTACGAGTTCATAGACTCTCTTGTTGACATGTTCTTATACGTTGCAACTTTTCCAAAGGCCGAGCGGTGAGCTTGTCCGTAAACGATCGCCGCTCGGGGGCTACTCGGGGCACGATGCACTCCTTTCGTTTTTCCGTTTTCAAAAAAACTCCGATAGCTATGTCGCAACCGATCACACGTGCGAGAGGTTTTTTGGCGGAAGGCTCAACCTTGTTAGAAGTAAAGATGGCTTGGTGTCGCCGCTTGTTCAACGCTCTTGGCGCCTACACCTCCGTGGCTACGGTACGAAGGCTTGAGAGCACAGTCCGAGTCCTCGGGTTTCCATCCGACCTCTTTTCAAAGGCACTCGAGTGACCGCTCGGGCTCCAGCCTAAAAATGTTTCTAACGAAAAATACGTACTCAATTTTCAAACTTCCCGAAATGCTCGGGGGCCGCGAACGTGTAGCACCTCTTGGAGGCTCGAGATGGCTTCGAAACCTACGCCCCCGCGGCTCCCGAGTGAAGCTCGATCACCTCGGGTTCCTAAGCTCTACTACTCGTTTCTATGGTCGTCCCTTGGTACTCGAGGACTTTTGAGTCCTGAAATTTTCGAGTAGGTTTTCTAAACGAAATGAAACTGATCAGGGCGTTACACATACAAATTGTTCTTAACTACCTATGTACAAAAATGATACATCTAATGCGAAGGCCTGGAGTTGTCTCGGTCTTCTGGTGTGTCTCTTGGTATCGATCTAGCTTCTTCATGGCGACGTCGGCCATGTCTCGGGCGAAGGAGGCGTAGTCTTCCTCTAGCTGGTCGCAGTGCTCGTCAGAGCTGCCATGAGCCCAACCGCTGCTAAGCGCCATGTTGTCCGGTCCCCGATAGTGCGAGTCGAACATGGCGAGCACCCAATGCACCACCCTCCGAGCGCCGATATCTCCCGCTCCTTGACTACCTCCGGGAGGCACTCAACCAGCTTCAAGAGTGCTTCGGTAGCACCGGCCCGACGAGAGCGCCAAGCTCCGATAGGACCCCACCGATAACTCTCCCAAGTTTGGCGTGCTCCATGATGCTCGCCTTGCGGGACGTCTCCGACTCGCGCCGGCCGTTCTTGGCTTGCACGAGCTCGGTCCCGACTTGCTCCTGGGCCATCTAGGACCGCTCGAGCTTGGCCCCGGTCTCGAAAGGGTCGACAAGTTGCAATGAATGGACCGGCGTGACCTAAGTTGAGAAAAGAGCAAGGAGAGATCAAAGAAACTTACTCTCGAGGCCGCTCCGACGGCCGCTTGATCGAGCCTGTCCTTCTCGAGGATCTTGAGCTCGGTGGCGTTCACGTCCCGTGATTATTCCGTGGGCTTCACGGTCATCACGATGCGATGTGCACAGAGCCCTATGACCAGGAGGAAGAAGACCAACATTGACAAAAATCAATGAAAAAAAGAAACCAACGACACCATTCGGGGCCTGCTCACCCTCGATGTCCTGCGCCAATTTGGAGTTGGCGTTCCGGAGCCATGTCGCCTCATCTGTGGCGTCCTGGAGCTTATTGGCCACCTCGGAAAATTGCTTGTTGGCCGTCCGGAGGTCCGCGCCGAAGGTGGCCAAGTCTTGCTCCAGCCCGGCCACCTTCAATTGGAGCGCCGTCTTCTCCCCGGGCGGTGGCTTGGGCAGGCGATCCGGGTGGTGGCCTCGGTAGCAGCGAAGCAGCGGCTATGGCCCTCTCGGCGGCCTCATTGGCGGTCGTCACGGTGGCCCACAACTCCTCGATCTTCGCCTCTACCTCGGGCCGGCCTCGTCTCAAGGGACTCCCGCTCTCGTTGCGGCGTTGGCGGCCGCGACTTCTACGGCCGTTGTTGACGGTGAATTTCCGTCAACCTAGCCATGTGTTTACCTTTAATGTTGACATTGATTTATTATTCTACCCACCGGAACTAACCCCCCATATATAACAAGTTCACTCTTGCATGTCGATTTTGGAGTTTATTGTTTACGCGGTAAATCTACACTAAAGAGGAGACTTTCGGGATAAGTTCATCAAACACTTTGGAAGAAGATCATGAAGCCCGACAAGAGTCAAGACACGCGATGAAGATGACTCCAAATGACCCGAGGACCGAAGCGTCAACATGCAAATCTTCGGGGACAAACCAGGAAATGGTGAAGCTTGGATAGCAAGTGTTGACGGTTAATAGTTGTATCAAAGTTCGTTTAGACTTGCAAGCGGACAAGTCTCCCGTCGTAGTCAAGGGACCCTTCTTCCCTCGAGTGGTGAACCCAAGGTATCGAATCCATGGAACAAATGTGTGATGCAAGAGATGATCTAGTAATGCCAAGTAACTTTAATCTTCGAAAGGTGAAACCCTATTGCATCTAGTCAAAGAACATCAAAAACGAATCTAATCTACTAAAGACCGGATGTAGCAAAGATAGAGGGGGTAGATAAACCGATCTAGAGAGATTGGGTCAAGCCTTTTGTTGAAGTTCCAAGCAAAAGAAGAAGTAGCAAGTTAAATCTCATCGAAGCCTCTTTAAATCTTGGTTTCCCATCCGACTCCAAAACACCCGCCTTTCGCAGCCACCGTTCGTCACAACGCACTCCTATTCATGCGGGTAGTCTAGGGTGAGTTCGAGGACATGTCGAGATCTTTCGGAAGGTCGGGCGTGCACCTTTGGCCACCATGTCTACAAGAACACCCTATGTGATCTATCTCGAGAATAGATCTAAGATAAGAAAAGCCGACCGAAAAAGAAGACTTCTAAGAAACACTTGATCGCTAGAAATCGGATTCAACTTGATAATTCAACTAGTACAATGATACATGAACAAGATCACCATCGGGATCCTACCTTGATCTTGCTTCTAGCTCCCGGAACTCCGACGTGGTCTTCCTTGCAAGGTTCCCATGTCGGCTAGGGAGACCCTAGTCAACTAGCTCGACCCTCTCCTCTACGAGATGGTGTCACTCTCTTTACGCTCCTCGGTGGGCGATGACGAATGAGTTTATTCGTGGCTCTTGACCCCGGGGCTATAAATAGCCCGAATGGCGGCTAGGTCAAAGGGGGGAGACGACCGGGCCCCGGAATGGGCTGGCCGGCCGCCTGGGCCAACCGGCTCGGGCCCATCCCGACCCCGCTTGCTGCCTCCTTTGCCCTACGTCGGTTCCCGAGTCTTCTAGATCCTTCCCCCTTCTGCATGTGGGCCCTTGTCGTCGCTTTCTCTCGAGTTGGACGTAGCTCCTTGTCCCGCAAGATTCGACACTTTTCCGGATAGGTCCTCGAGTTTGTCATCTTCTCGGGTTTGGTCCCCGGGCTTCTTGGAGTCAAGTTTGCTTCATTACATGACTTGTACAGGGCTTCAAGGTCTTGTCACATGGTGCTTGATGAACTTATCCCGAAGTCTTGCTTTCAACGCTAAAACCCCGCATAAATACTAAACTCCAAAACCGACATGCACGAATGAACTTGTTATACCAAGGGGGTCGGTACCAATGGATAAGGTATAAAACTTATGTAAACTCATGGCTAGGTTGACGGAATTTTACCGTCAACAAGAAGATTGAAGCCTTAACCGCGGAAATGACGTCAAAGGCCCACATGCAAGTGCACACAAATAAGGAATCGTTCGAGAAACAAGCCCGAAGGAATCCGGGGCCGAACCGGGCTTGGGCCGGCTGGCCCCGCCCATTCTCGGGGCCCAATTCGGCACCCCCTTTGACCTAGCCGCCTCTCGGGCTATTTATAGCCCCCCGGCAATGAGCCATGAAGAAATACATTCGTCATCCGCCGCCGTGGAGCAGAGAAGAGAGGGACGTATTTCCGGAGAGGAGAAGGTCGAGATGGTTGACTAGGGTTCCCCTAGGCCGACGTGGGAACCTTGCATGGAAGACCACGTCGGAGTTCCCGGAGCTAGGATCAAGGTCGAGGTATGATCCCGTGGTGATCTTGTCCATGTATTATACTCTCGTGCTGAATTTGCAAGTTTGAATCCGATTTCTAGCGATCAAGTGCTTTCTCTATGACTTTGTCTTCGCTTGGGTTTGCTTCTTCCAAAATCTAGTCTATAGCTAGATTGCTTAGGATGCTCTTGTAGCCATGGTGGCTAGAGGCGCATACCCGATCTACCGAGCGTTTTCAACTTGTTCTTCTTGGACTCACCCTAGGCTAACCCACACAAATAGGAGTGCAATGTGATACGACGGTGGCTCCAAAAGGCGGGCGTCTTCGGAGTTGGAACGGAAGCCACGATTTAAAGGCGTTTTCAACTTTTTCTCGGTGCCGTTGCGGGGAACAAATAATCAAGATTCAATCTAGTTTGCGTTTGTGAATATTTTTAGTTTTTCTCTTGATTTTTTTTGCATCTCTTAATTTTGATCATCCTCAAAACAAAAAATCAATCTAGGTTTTTGCTAAGCCCTAGTTTTCTTTTTTAGCTTTTGTATATATTTTGTTTATTTCTAATCCTAACCGGAGATGGACGGCTACATCTCCAACAAAAAACATATATTTTGTGGATGGTTTAGAAAAATTTTGCAGCAAAGGTGACGTGCAATACAAGATCTAAAAGCGGAGGTCGAAGAGCGTTGGAATCTCCAAGAAAAACTCCACCTCCAAGATCGAGAGGAGATCAACCTCATCGCCACTCATCCTAGGGAGATCGTTCCTCAAGATTGTCGAGCAGGTCAACATCGGCAAAG
This sequence comes from Cenchrus americanus, assembly GCA_947561735.1. Lineage (NCBI taxonomy): Eukaryota > Viridiplantae > Streptophyta > Magnoliopsida > Poales > Poaceae > Cenchrus > Cenchrus americanus. Next base: position 80,995,473 of record OX387239.1, on the reverse strand, counting down.
GGGAGAGCAAGTTCGACATCAATGGCGTGAGGAGTGCATTCAAGTCAACCATGAGTCGAGGTATGCAACACGATTCATGTCAAATACATTCTACCTCATCATCGCATCGAAAGGGAGGAGTCAAGGGAGAATGAAGAAAAGAAGACACAAAAGTTGTTCCATCCGTTAAGACCAAGAATCAACGTTCACCTATGAAGACCAAAAAGATGACTAAGCCGGAGAATAAATCTACACCGAAGCCATGGATGGTGTAGAAGTGGGTCCCACAAGATTGCAATGCCCGCAAAGAGCTTTGATCCGGAGAAAAGAGAAGATGTCTAGCTATAGAATATAAATGAAGCGCTTTGCGGGAGGCAACCCGTTCGTCGAGTCAATAATAAGCTACGGAGGACAACCCGTTGAAGATTCAAGCTACCGGGAGGGCAACCTCGAAGAATTTTTTTCAAGTTTTTCAAGTAAGTTGGTCTTAGAATTTTCTATGCATTACATATTATAAATTTCTATGTGGTTAAATAATTTTTAGAGGCATTATACTTGCTCGGTCATTTTACTTAAATTTTATATTGATCATAAACCGATGACTTGAGACATCCCAAGTCTTGTTTGCATCTTTTAGAGAAACTAGTACCAAAAATTCAGCACCTACCACAACCTTTCATCCTCTCCATGGTGTTAAGGTTGGCTTGTTTTACATGATAAAAACACGTGAGTAGAGCCTTGCTATGTTTATTTATGTTTTAATCTTTGACGCATCGTAGGACTCGCGTGAACCTAAGCAACTTTATTTTTGGTTTCATTCAACTTGACATCCATTAGTTTCTCTAGATTTAGAATTTTTTGAAGCCCCATTGACTTTATTTTTATTCAAAATATCTCTCTCGTGTTTGGCCAAAATTAGAACCAAAACCTATACCCCCACGGTCATGCCGGAGGAACTTGCTATCGATTAATGAAAGCAATCGGTCCCGGTGCAACCGAAATAAATTTTATAATTGTTTTTGATGCCTAAATGCTCCTCGATTGATAAATTTGGACTCATCGCTAGCGCTGAATTAATTGCTAAAGTTTGAAAATTAGAGGAGTGATTAGCATCTAAACTTGATTAAGGGGAGGTTTTTGAGCATGATTAACATATAGTACCCCATGATGCATCACGTATCCATCATTTGTCATCTTCGGCACATGCAAAGGACAAGCATGGGGGGAAGAAAGGGCTTTGTTTTGTAGAAAATTAGTGGAAGCACAAGAGGCAAGGGATCAACAAGATGAACAAGAAGTAAAACAATGGAGGTGGAACGCTTAATCACGCAAACAAAGGAGTGGTTGTGAACATTTGGGTGGAGGAATCTCGTGGATCACGCGGACACAAGGCAAGCGAGGGAGCAAGAAGTATCTTAGAGAAAGATCAAAGCCAATGGAGTAGGAGGCCCCCTAGGCCGTCCTAGCCTCCACTTATGGCCCCCGGTGCTCCCCTTCGCCCGGTAAGTACTTTATGCATTTGTTAATTTGTGTTCTTGAGTTCATAGCCCATAAGTTTCAGAAACAACCTAGAAAAAAATTGTTCCATGGTGTGTAGGATCTTTTCATGTAATAGCCGAATCTTTTATTTCATTCATGTTGATAATGCTTTGATGCCTAAGGCTAGCTACCATGCTTAATGGGGGTATGAGGTCCACTGCTCCCGTAGATCCCATCAACATATCTTTTGTAGATTTAGCTAAAGTGGCCATTTTGTACATACCTCAATAAATTAGTTTAGCTTCACCTTAATAGGCGGTTACATGTTCAAGAATCCATAAACCCTACGGGGCTAATATCCATCCTAACTTGTGCACCTCACTCACCACCCTCCAACAATAACAATAAAGAAAATTCACCATAATAAACTCCACCCTCCATATACTTCCCTTGTGTGTTTTTCACACCGGCAAGCAACCCCCGGTGCACTTGTTGTGAGTTAGTGAAACAACAATATGGAAGATGGCCACCAATTTCTTCACCAAGAACACATGATCATCAAAGGTGCCATCATCGAGGTCTTCGAGGAGGCACTCAGTCTCCGAGTCTCCCCGAATTATGGAGGAGGATGTGGCACCACCGAGGAGCGACACGCTACCCCTCGGTGGCATGAGGAGTACACGAAGTTCATCCATTCGGTACACCGAATCGTGAGGACACACGGAAGACCCACCCGTTCCACCATGATGCTCAACTCGTTCATCCGCTCCACCACCATACACTCCGAGGCGTCCCTATGGATTCATCATAAAGACAGCGGAGGAGGAAGAGGAGAGGCGTGTTCGTCTTGAGAAGAGGCTTGTGCCAAAATTTGACTTCGATGACAACACGCTCCAAGTGTTGGATTATACTCGGATATCAAATCTTGAGCAACCTTGGATGGGTGTGATTCTTTATGGAGTTGGTGTGAATACTCACAAGGAGCTTGATTCAGAAGTTCTTATGACATTAGCACCAGTCATTAATGAAGGAGTATCGTGCCTCTCATTCCACCTTGAAGATGAAAAGCAACTAGTTCCTTATGGATATATTGGAGAACTACTCGGTTACAAGATGAAAGCCTGGGGCAAGTTGATGTCCAAGAAAAAATGTTAGGAGGATTTTTGGGGAATGATTTCGAGAGAAGATTACAAGGAACCCAAAATTTCTACTTGTCGGGATTTCTTTGGGATCGAGTACATGAAGCAAGGAAAGTGGAGATGAGAGGAGAAAGTACAAGTTCATGAAGGATATTATTCCTCTTTCCAACATGGGGCTGAATTTATTTGTTGAAGGGAGACAAAAATTTGTTAGAGGAAAGATTTCTTGTACCGATGAAAAATATTAAAAAGGAAAATTGTGTAAGAGGGATCATCCTCCGTAGCCCAAGACGAAGGAGGGACTGCGCATGAAGCTAATACAAAGAGTTGGAAGGATTCTGATGCCACCACCATATGAAGGAAGTATGTCAAATGCAAGCGTGGGGAGTGGGGCAGCCACGCCACCACATCCTACACCATACATGTTCCTTACGAAGTTTTCATGGTGCTCCATCTAATAAATGCCAGAAGAAGGTACCGCAAACATTGCCAATCAAGTTGGTTGCCTTCACCATTGGAGCAATTTAGAGGAGGACCGGCACAATGATAATACAAGCAAAAATAGAACACGCCGGACCATCAATATCAACCATCGGAAAATAAGGAAGGAGGAAGAAAAGAAAATAATAATGCTTCAAATCCGGTTTGATTCTCTCCTTTTCCTTTTTTTATTTTCAGCTTTTGTGCAAGTTTATATATGCGTAGCATTTTCTGTTTTTATTTATTTTCAGCATGCATGATAATAGTAGAGTTAGTTTAAGATCACCATGAATAAAGTTTCCCACCTTGATCAACGTTTGGTAAAAATATTAAGTTGATGTCGTGATAATATATGATGAAAAGTTGCCACTTTGATCAACTTTTGTACTTGTTTCATGCATGATTAAGCTAATGCTCTCTTTAATATGAATCTGAAATTAATTAAATGCTAGCTTAATCTTTTGTGGAGGTTATGATAAAAATAAGACCCACGGTGTTATTTTCATGCTCTCAATTTTGGATGAGTTAAAGATGATTTGTTCTTAAAAATATATATGCTAACCTTGTCATTATTGCTACTTGCATTTTGCTCTACCTATCCAATGCCACATATATATTGAGTGCATAAACCTTAGTATACAAGTATAATTCTTGGGTGAGTTATTTCGAGGCCTTGATTTCTCCGGCTCGAGACTAAGAAGATTTGGTCATTCCGTTTTTGCACATCTATCTTTTTGCTAGCCTTTCTATCCGTGCATTGTGTATCCCCACATCGGAGATTTCGCAAACCTCGCCGGATATCCACCCTTAAAACAAAAAATATCATCTTTTGTGTGTCACACCCCGAAATTTCCAATTTCGGGATGTGAATAGAGAGAATAATTAAATAATGATTTTCTCATAATTTTAAAAATTTTCCCAACATTTATTTTCTTTACGGAAATATAGTATAGGAAAAAAAACCATCTTTTGATTTTCTAAATTAAATAAAAATTTATGTGTGTTGCATTCATGCCGATGCATCTAGTGGTTCTTGAGTGCAAAAGGTTTCAAAACTTTGTTTAGGAGCTATCCAAAACTTTCCGAGAATTTTCCGGATTTTTCTAGAATTTATTCTCATTTTCCATGAGCTATTTCTATTTATTAGAAGGCTTTAAAATCTTTTTCATGAGCTCCCAATGTTTTATTTGGATTGTTCATGTCTTAATCTAGCTCTAGGAATTTTCCTGGATTTTCTGGGATTTTCTGACTATTTTTCGTGCTTTAAAGTATTTTCTGAACTTTTTCTGGAATTACTTTTGCACTGGAAAAATATTTCGAAAAAAAAGAGAAAAAAAAAGAGAAAACCTATCCTATTCCTAACGGGCCGAGCCCGAGGCTCGACCCGCTCCACCCGCGCCCGCCCGCTCCGGCCCGGCCCGCGAGCCCGGCTCGCCCATCGGTCGGCCGAGAGGCCGAACAAGCCGGGGCGCCGCCGCCGGCCGCCGGCCTTGGCGTGCGTGCGCGCCCGGGGCCCCGAGCCCCGCGCCCTATAAAGGGCGGCGCGCGCGCCCTAGCGCGTGCCTGCGCGCGCCGCGCGCCCGTGCCCTAGCCGCCGGCCGAGCACCGCGCGCCACCGCCGTGCCCGAGCCGCCCCCCGGTGGCCGAGCTCGCCGCCGCCGCCGCGATTTGCCGACTAGAGGCCCCCTCGGCGCAAACCACCATCGCCACTAGCATCCACGCGCGGAGTCCTACCCATTCCGCCGCTCCCCGCCACCGGAAACCCACCGGAGCGCCGCCGCCGCGTGAGGCCGCCGCCGGCCGTTGTCGCTCGCCGCCGCCGTTGTCGCTCGCCGCCGATGGTCGCCTTGGTGTCTCTCCTCCACCCCCGGGGTGCACGTCGGTGAGATCCCCTCGACCTCCTCCTCCTTTTCCCCACCTCACTCGGGCCCCTCGCGGTGCGGGTCGCCGCGCGCCGCCGGGGGACGGAGCTCCCCCCCGTTCGCCGCTAGGGAAGTCCGAGGAGGAAGAAGGGGAGATGTCATCTTGCGGTTAGGACCCCGTTCTTTTCAATAACTCTTTGTTTTCTTTTGTCTCTTGTAAAACTTGCTCATAACCCCCCGTAAAAACACCACCTTTCACACATAAAACCGCCTGGAGATCTTGCAAGTAAATCCCTGAGTTTATATACACGATTATGTATGTGCCCCTGCCTTTTCACAGTAAACTCCCTGGAAGTTCCTGATCTCTGCATCTAGGTCCCTGGATTTTTTTTAAAGTCCACATCTTTCTTGTTTTAGCTCCGTTTTAATCCGTTCAAGTTGCGTTATAATCATAATAATGTAAAGCACGCGTTAGTGGTGTGTTTTCACCATGTTTTTTTTCTGAAAATAAAATTAATAATAATTTTGATTAATGACTAGTTATGCATGCATTTTATAAATAAAAGCTACATAGATCTGTACACCATTTTTCATAAGCAAATTTAATTTGATTAATGTTTCTATCACATGTTTTTGTACATGAAAGTTAATTAGATCTTTATCTCGGTTTTCGTAAACCAAATGTTAATTTGTTTAATTGTTAATTAATCTTTTCTAATTAAAATTTGATTAGGCTTTTACATCGGCTTTTCTAATAAATATTAATATGATTAATGCCAATACCATAATGTTTTTAATAATAATATGATCTACTCGAATTACAAAGTTTCATTTAGATTGTTCATATAGTTTAGTTTTTCTAATTAAATGTTTAATCGGTTTAATCGGTATATGAATCTTTATTAATAAAACTTGACTAGTTCTTTACGCTGGTTTCACAAATAAAGTTTAATATTGCATTAATGTCAACATAGGGTATTGTATTTCTGAAATATCCTTTATATTTGTTTTGTTAATTAAAATGAACCTAGCTCATAGCCTTGTTCTCTCATAAATGCAAATAATTCGTTAGACGTTCGATGTCAGCTTTATCTTAGTATCTCTTTTGATCAAGTTTGTCAGAGGCTCTAAACCTTTCTAGTGTTAGCCCCAAGCTAAACCGTGTGCATCTAATCAAGCCTTAGAGTTTCTGTTTAGCTCAGTAGCTTTGTCTGTGTGAGTAGTTTGCACTTGCTCATTTGCCTATCAAATAATCTTATCACTCTTGTTTCATGAATCTTGTATATCGGCATCTAGCTAGTTGACGTCTATCCCATCTCTCGTTAGGTTGTCTTTTCATAAATCGGCTATGTTCTTATGCGCAACCTTTCGTAGCTATACCTTTCTTCGAGCTAATCTCGTTATCGGTTCCTTTATCAACTAGTTTAGCTTACCTTTTTGCTCGCTTGTTGCCCTTCGGTCTAGTTCTCTACGTAGACTAGTTTTCCTAAACCCACCTTAAGGTTCTCTTGTGCGTTGATAGTTCGTTTGTGCCGTTCTAGTTCGTTTCGCCATAACTTATGCGTTAGCATGTGTATCACCTTTTACTTGTTTTAATATTAAAAGATGCATGTTAATCTCGACTAATTCTTATTCCAATGCTTTTATAAATAAAAAGTGATTAGGTTCTAATCCGGTTTTCTTTAATCATGATGCAATTGGTTAATCCCTATTTATAACTAGTTTTTTCTAAGTAAAAGATGTTAGAGTTAAACATCGGTTTTCATAATAAAGTTAAAATACCTAATGACTTCATAAATGCCTTTTCAATATTAAATATGTTTAGTTGAACACGTGACATAAAGTTACTCGTTTAGATATCTTATACTTGCTTCATCTTTCTAAAGTAATTGTTAATTTGACATAACTTCTACTCGAATGTTCTAAATAAAACATGATTAGGTTTATCGTGATTTCTTTAATTAAATGTAACTTGTTTAATGGTAACATAGAGTATTTGTCTGAAATATTCTTTCACATGATTTCTTAATTAAAATATGCCAAGCGTAGTCTCTTCTTGTTTGTTGATGATCTCACGATAGTTTTGAGCTTAGTTTTGTGTTCGGCGTTTCTTGCGCCTATGTAACCATAGAATCGAGCTCTATCTCGGTGTGATCTTTTCGGTCCTTGCTCAATCTTCCGCGACCATCTCTTTAAAGTTAACCACGCCTTTCCAAGCACCCTTTGTGTTCTTTAGTGATCCATCTAATCAAGCCTATCCTTTAGTGCGTTCTTTTAAAGCTTTCTTATGATTGGTGTTTTTTCTTAGTATGCTTGTTTGTTTCCTTTGTGTATGTTTGTGCTCGATGATTGATGCGCTTAGAGTGAACGCCGTTCGAGAAGCTTGGAAGAGCTTGAAGTTGAAGATATTCTGAGCAACGACATTACTTTGGTTAAAGGCAAGTGTGTCCTTGATCTTTTGTCCTAAGAATTATACTTAATCACTCATTGCATTGCTTGCATTAATTTTGATGGGTTCCTATTAAGGTTTATCCTAGTCTTTGATTGTCACTCCTTGTTAACCCGGGTTTACATTTATGTTGGGTAGCTATGCTTAGTTGCTATACCTGGGTTATGGTGGTTCTAATGAACAACAATGATGAACATACTTTACTTTGATGCTATATATCTCGGTTAATAACAAGATCATATGGTTTAATCGGAACATGGAGAACCACCCGGAAAACAAGTGCAACCACGGTCCACATGGCTCGGCTTAGCCAAGTAATTGAGAGTGGGTTAGCCGATAGCCTTTTTCCGAGAGGGGCACGGGGGGCCGGAGTTGAAGGGGTATAGCCCGGTTCTTTTGGGGTAGCAGCCTTGGCTAAGGTGCCGACCATTAGGGAGGGTTATGGTCCGCTCCGCCGCCGTATCCTTGTTGCGGGCCCGTTGGTTTCTCTTCTTTCCTTTGTAAAGGCTTCGTAGTGGACCCCTAGCCACTCACCTTGGAAGTGTTTAAGGGTCCGATCAACCCGGCGACATGGGGAACACGAACCGTGGGTAAAGTGTACAACTTCGCGAGTGTAAAACCGATTGATCGGCCGTGCTCACGATCAAGAGCGGCCCGGACCCTCACATGATAATTAAACCCGAAGATGGACTTAAATCGTGTTCTCTGGTGATGCTTGCCATGTGCTTATGGCGTATTTGTTACCTTATACTTAATTGAGGGTTGGTATAAACTTATACTTTATTAGTAATCGGTGCTAATAAAACTTGACCAACTAAAATTGCTTAAATGCTTATAGCCCAGTCCACTATAAAGCCTTTGCATTCATATCTTTTTCCACACTTGCTGAGTACGACAAGTGCTCACCCTTGCTATAAACAATGTTGCTCGAAGGCGGAAGCCGCTCTGAAGTCTTGTGAAGATGTTGCTGGTGCTAGGTGTACGCAACCCCCAGTCGACTGCCTGTGATGTTTGGAGCCTTCGTTTCCAGGATTAAGCGTAAATCTCTGATAATCTTTCTTTTTCTTACGTGATACTGTTTCTGTATTCACTTTTATGTCACTATATGCATGAAACTTGATCCTGGCATGCATATAGGTATGCACTTGGTTTCCTTCGGAAAATCGGGTGTGACAGAGTGGTATCAGAGCTGTATCGACTGTAGGACGTAAGCCTAGTTAGCAATGGATGTTTCCTAAGGTCTCTTTTCATCTAAAGTCTCTTCTTACCGTATCCTTGACCTCTCTAATGAAGGATCTCACATTTTAGCCATCTTCTTTTCTCCATACCATGAATACTTGTATATTTATCTTCACTCTCCTTGAACATCTCTTCGACCTCGCTTACTCATTCCCTCAAGCCATAAACACCCCCTTGATTCACTGGTAGAACCGTTACCCTTAGCATTCTATCTGCTCGCGCAGCTCTCCGACACATCAGCGCTGTTTCAATTTTATCTCAAGCTACAGAACTCCGATTGGCATGAAACCAGTTGGGTTAGTTCCTAAATTTCATAAGTGAATTTTTATCAAAAATTCAGCCCTATCCAGTACAAGTTCCAGAAGCTATGCCCGAAACATTGGAGCTCTCAGAATCTGTAAACTCTGCTGACCTAGTTACCTTCAATATTCTATATCTTGGGCTATAGACCTCCGATTGAGGTAAATCTAATTGGAGTAGTTCAGGAATATCATCAGCTTCACTCTGTCCAAAAATTTAGCAGTATTCGTTTTGTATCCATGGAGATACATACGAATTAGTGGAGCATTCAGAATCTGCCAACACTGCTGACATAGCCATCTTGTTTAATTCATATCTCGAGTCCAAAACCTTCGATTGAGGTGATTCCAGTTAGGATGAACTCATAATTTCGGCCTCCTTGATCTGGGAAAAAAATCTATTATTTATGGATATCCTTGCTAGAAGCTACATCTGATCTATTAGGAGGATACCCCCTGACTTATTTAACAACGGCTAGTATCGTTCCCTTAGCTATGCCCTGATTGGTGGAATTGTGTGTTTGCATGATGATGCTTGGTTTTATGAGATTGCTTGTGTTGGTTCTTTAAAGTGAGTGTTGGTGTATTGTGGGTCTTACATCCGCAATAACATCGGTTGCCTAGTTGGGTTCTTCTTTTGTACCTCCCACCTCCTTCTTCTCCCCCACTCGTTTTGCACTACTCTTGTTCCCCTTCGATCATATATTTACCTACCAACCGGATGGAAAACCCAAACAAAAGTAACCAAGGAGAAAGCTATGAGAACAGTGGTGATTATGGATACAACCAAGATGCGCTGTCATATCCACCCTCGGACGATAAGTATGCGAGTTCATGAGGACCGAGCCGCCAATGTTCTCCCGATACCACATACCCCTTATAAGCTAAAGACTGGATCAAGACAATTGAAGAGAAGCTAGATATGGTACGGTGCAATGATGGAGAGAAAGCTTTGTATGCATCTTGGCGGCTTATAGGAGCAGCTTCGAATGGTGGAATTCTTACATCAATAGGACCTCAAGAACCCGAGAGTATTGTGTGGAAGGAATTCAAAGACAACTTTATCTTACACCATACCCCCGTGAGTGCGATGAAGCTCAAGAGGAAGGAGTTCCTTAACTTAAAGCAAGGACGGATGACGGTAATCGAGTACGAGGATAAGTTTATTCGCTTATCTCTGTATGCCCCAAGATCGGTGAGAGTGATAAGAAGAAACGAGAGCATTTCATCAAAGGGTTGAATGAAGATCTTCAAAGTATACTAAGCCTACATGAATACTCCGATCTACAAGATTTAATCAACAAAGCCGTTGGGTTAGAAAGCAAGCTACGGGAGATCATGAGTAAGAAGAGAAAAAGGGAATATCCAGGGGAAGCCAATAACAACTCTCACCTACATCATATGTCTCAAGCCCAAAGTTTTCCCCGAAGATCACAATGAAGATGCATATCTAGAATACCCTCATGGTGTCACAATACCAGTGATTTATGAGACACCACGAATCGTCGAAACATTAGGGAAAGTAAAGCTTGTTTCTATTGCAAAGCTGGTGGACACTTTATCAACGTATGCCCGAAGAAGTTTCTAGATCGTCATTTCAAGAGGGAATGGCGACAACGACACAAGCAAGACAAGACCCCTGATATTTAAGGATGTTGGTATAAGTTAGGCGTGGAAAGTTTTTCTCGTAATATGAAAGGAATGATATTGCTTGAAGGACATCATAAGAAGGAATTGAAGACAACACCAATGTCAACAAGCAAAAGCTACGCCACAATCGTGAGGTAAAAGTGAGCAAGATGAAGAAAAGAAGACCTCACTATACCTTCCTTCCCACCTTGTGCTTGCTTTTGTCCCACCTAGCTCATTCTGATGAAGACCCCAACAATCATTGAAGAAAAGATTAAAGGTTTCACACCGATCAACAAAAGAGGATGACCGCCTACCTACTTCGATCGCAATGTTCTTGTTTATCTCCCTCCTCCTTGCTTCTTCTTTCTTCGAATCTCGGGACGAGATTCCGTTTAAGGGGGGGGTAGATTTGTCACACCCTAAAATTTCCAATTTCGGGATGTGAATAGAGAGAATAATTAAATAATGATTTTCTCATAATTTTAAAAATTTTCCCAACATTTATTTTCATTACAGAAATATAGTATAGGAAAAAAAACCATCGTTTGATTTTCTAAATTAAATAAAAAGTTATGTGTGTTGCATTCATACCGATGCATCTAGTGGTTCTTGAGTGCAAAAGGTTTCAAAACTTCGATTAGGAGCTATCCAAAACCTTCCGAGAATTTTCCGGATTTTTCTGGAATTTATTCTCATTTTCCATGAGCTATTTCTATTTATTAGAAGGCTTTAAAATCTTTTTCATGAGCTCCCAATGTTTTATTTGGATTGTTCATGTCTTAATATAGCTCTAGGAATTTTCCTGGATTTTTTGGGATTTTCTGACTATTTTTCGTGCTTTAAAGTATTTTTTGGACTTTTTCTGGAATTACTTTTGCACTGGAAAATATTTCAGAAAAAAGGGAAAAAAAAGAAAACCTATCCTATTCCTAACGGGCCGAGCCCGGAGGCTCGACCCGCTCCGCCCACGCCCGCCCGCTCCGGCCCGGCCCGCGAGCCCGCCGGCCCATCGGTCGGCCGGATGCCGAACAGCCGGGCGCGCGCGCGCCGCCGCCCGGCCTTGGCGTGCGTGCGCGCCCGGGCCCCCGAGCCCCGCGCCCTATAAAGGGCGGCGCGCGCCGCCCTAGCGCGTGCCCCCGCCGCGCCGCCGCGCCTCGTGCCCTAGCGGCCGGCCGGAGCACCGCGCGCGCGCCGCCGTGCCCGAGCCACCCCCCGGTGGCCGAGCTCGCCGCCGCCGCCGATTTGCCGACTAGAGGCCCCCTCGGTGCAAACCACCATCGCCACTAGCATCCACGCGCCGAGCCCTACCCATTCCGCCGCTCCCCGCCACCGGAAACCCACCGAGCGCCGCCGCCGCGTGAGGCCGCCGCCGGCCGTTGCTGCTCGCCGCCGACGGCTGCCTTGGCGTCTCTCCTCCACCCTGGGGTGCACGTCGGTGAGATCCCCTCGACCTCCTCCTCCTTTTCCCCACCTCACTCGGGCCCCTCGCAGTGCAGGTCGCCGGCGCCGCCGGGGGACGGAGCTCCCCTGTTCGCCGCTAGGGAAGTCCAGAGGAGGAAGAAGGGGAGATGTCATCTTGCGGTTAGGACCCTGTTCTTTTCAGTAACTCTTTGTTTTCTTTTGTCTCTTGTAAAACTTGCTCATAACCCCCTGTAAAAACACCACCTTTCACACATAAAACCGCCTGGAGATCTTGCAAGTAAATCCCTGAGTTTATATACATGATTATGTATGTGCCCCTGCCTTTTCACGAGAAACTCCCCGGAAGTTCCCGATCTCTCGCATCTAGGTCCCTGGATTTTTTTTAAAGTCCACATCTTTCTTGTTTTAGCTCCGTTTTAATCCGTTCAAGTTGCGTTAGAATCATAATAATGTAAAGCACACGTTAGTGATGTGTTTTCACCATGTTTTGTTTCTGAAAATAAAATTAATAATAATTTTGATTAATGAATAGTTATGCATGCATTTTATAAATAAAAGCTAAATAGATCTATACACCATTTTTCATAAGCAAATTTAATTTGATTAATGTTTCTATCACATGTTTTTGTACATAAAAGTTAATTAGATCTTTATCTCGGTTTTCGTAAACCAAATGTTAATTTGTTGAATTGTTAATTAATCTTTTCTAATTAAAATTTGATTAGGCTTTTACATCGGCTTTTCTAATAAATATTAATATGATTAATGCCAATACCATAATGTTTTTAATAATAATATGATCTACTCGAATTACAAAGTTTCATTTAGATTGTTCATATAGTTTAGTTTTTCTAAATTAAATGTTTAATCGGTTTAATCAAGTATATGAATCTTTATTAATAAAACTTGACTAGTTCTTTACGCCGGTTTCACAAATAAAGTTTAATATTGCATTAATGTCAACATAGGGTATTTTATTTCTGAAATATCCTTTATATTTGGTTTGTTAATTAAAATGAACCTAGCTCATAGCCTTGTTCTCTCATAAATGCAAATAATTCATTAGACGTTCGATGTCAGCTTTATCTTAGTATCTCTTTTGATCAAGTTTGTCAGAGGCTCTAAACCTTTCTAGTGTTAGCCCCAAGCTAAACCGTGTGCATCTAATCAAGCCTTAGAGTTTCTGTTTAGCTCAGTAGCTTTGTCTGTGTGAGTAGTTTGCACTGCTCATTTGCCTATCAAATAATCTTATCACTCTTGTTTCATGAATCTTGTATATCAGCATCTAGCTAGTTGATGTCTATCCCATCTCTGTTAGGTTGTCTTTTCATAAATCAGCTATGTTCTTATGCTCAACCTTTCGTAGCTATACCTTTCTTCGCAGCTAATCTCGTTATCGTTCCTTTATCAACTAGTTTAGCTTACCTTTTTGCTCGCTTGTTGCCCTTCGGTCTAGTTCTCTACGTAGACTAGTTTTCCTAAACCCACCTTAAGGTTCTCTTGTGCGTTGATAGTTCGTTTGTGCCGTTCTAGTTCGTTTCGCCATAACTTATGCGTTAGCATGTGTATCACCTGTTACTTGTTTTAATATTAAAAGATGCATGTTAATCTCGACTAATTCTTATTCTAATGCTTTTATAAATAAAAAGTGATTAGGTTCTAATCCGGTTTTCTTTAATCATGAAGCAATTGGTTAATCCTATTTATAACTAGTTTTTCTAAGTAAAAGATGTTAGAGTTAAACATCGGTTTTCATAATAAAGTTAAAATGCCTAATGACTTCATAAATGCCTTTTCAATATTAAATATGTTTAGTTGAACACGTGACATAAAGTTACTCGTTTAGATATCTTATACTTGCTTCATCTTTCTAAAGTAATTGTTAATTTGACATAACTTCTACTCGAATGTTCTAAATAAAACATGATTAGGTTTATCGTGATTTCTTTAATTAAATGTAACTTGATTAATGGTAACATAGAGTATTTTTCTGAAATATTCTTTCACATGATTTCTTAATTAAAATATGCCAAGCGTAGTCTCTTGTTGTTTGTTGATGATCTCACGATAGTTTCGAGCTTAGTTTTGTGTTCGGCGTTTCTTGCGCCTATGTAACCATAGAATCGAGCTCTATCCCAGTGTGATCTTTCCGGTCCTTGCTCAATCTTCCGCGACCATCTCTTTAAAGTTAACCAAGCCTTTCCAAGCACCCTTTGTGTTCTTTAGTGATCCATCTAATCAAGCCTATCCTTTAGTGAGTTCTTTTAAAGCTTTCTTATGATTGGTGTTTTATTCTTAGTATGCTTGTTTGTTTCCTTTGTGTATGTTTGTGCTCGATGATTGATGCGCTTAGAGTGAACACCGTTCGAGAAGCTTGGAAGAGCTTGAAGTTGAAGATATTCGAGCAACGACATTACTTTGGTTAAAGGCAAGTGTGTCCTTGATCTTTTGTCCTAAGAATTATACTTAATCACTCATTGCATTGCTTGCATTAATTTTGATGGGTTCCTATTAAGGTTTATCCTAGTCTTTGATTGTCACTCCTTGTTAACCCGGGTTTACATTTATGTTGGGTAGCTATGCTTAGTTGCTATACCGGGTTATGGTGGTTCTAATGAACAACAATGATGAACATACTTTACTTTGATGCTATATATCTCCGGTTAATAACAAGATCATATGGTTTAATCGGAACATGGAGAACCACCCGGAAAACAAGTGCAACCACACCACATGGCTCGGCTTAGCCAAGTAATTGAGAGTGGGTTAGCCGATAGCCTTTTTTCCGAGAGGGGCACGGGGGCCGGAGTTGAAGGGGTATAGCTCGGTTCTTTTGGGGTAGCAGCCTTGGCTAAGGTGCCGACCATTAGGGAGGGTTATGGTCCGCTCCGCCGTCAGAATCGTTGCGGGGCCGTTGGTTTCTCTTCTTTCCTTTGTAAAGGCTTCGTAGTGGACCCACGGCCAACCGACCTTGGAAGTGTTTAAGGGTCCGATCAACCCGGCGACATGGGGAACACGAACCGTGGGTAAAGTGTACAACCTCTCGCAGTGTAAAACCGATTGATCGGCCGTGCTCACGGTCAAGAGCGGCCCGGACCCTCACATGATAATTAAACTCGAAGATGGACTTAAATCGTGTTCTCCGGTGATGCCGCCATGTGCTTATGGCGTATTTGTTACCTTATACTTAATTGAGGGTTGGTATAAACTTATACTTTATTAGTAATCGGGTGCTAATAAAACTTGACCAACTAAAATGCTTAAATGCTTATAGCCCGATCCACTATAAAGCCTTTGTGTTCATATCTCTTTCCACACTTGCCGAGTACGACAAGTGCTCACCCTTGCTATAAACAATGTTGCTCGAAGGCGGAAGCCGCTCTCCGAAGTCTTGTGAAGATGTTGCCTGGTGCTAGGGGTACGCAACCCCGCCGATCGCCCGTGATGTTTGGAGCCTTCGTTTCCGGATTAAGCGTAAATCTCCCGATAATCTTTCTTTTTCTTACATGATACCGTTTCGTATTCACTTTTATGTCACTATATGCATGAAACTTGATCCCGGCATGCATATAGGTATGCACTTGGTTTCCTTCGGAAAATCGGGTGTGACATTGTGTTTACCTCCTTGACCACAACCTATCATTGAGTATGGATCGTGAATTCGGGGAAGATCACAAGATGGTGCCAAGGTTCAACATTTCAAGTATATCTCCAAAGTAAAAATATTTCTAGTACCTACCTTATCTCTATCACCTCTTTGACTGAGGACGAGCAAACGTCTAAGCATGGGGGAGGAGGTAGGTACAATGCAATTTAGAGTTCAAGGGGGGCAAATAAAAAAATGATGAAAGAAAAAAGAAGAAAAAATGAGTATAAAGAAAAGCAAAAAGATAAAGAAAAAAATATGTATGAGAAAACATATATATATATATGAGTTCATAAAAATAAAATAAAGTGAACTCCCCGGCTCTCTGAAGTGCATTAGGAATCTCAAAAGTTTTTAAGATCCAAACTCATCTTTCCAACTAGTGCAATCGGATAATGAGGACTTTCTTTGTGCCTCGGATCACTCTTTGCCATTTGCACATGTCCACCTATCTCAAAGTGTGTGTATTTTTCTCTCCCCCTCCTTGATATATAGCATTATTTTCCAATGACCTTTTTGACGAGTCTCGGTAAGACCATGAGAAGCTTGTCTTGTTTTGACAACATCTCATTTATAATATCTTGGTAGGACTAAACTTTTCTCATATAGCTCTACATAAAGCCTTCCACTATATATATATTGAGGGGGGAAAGGAGTAGAATGAATAGGCTTTGAGAGACAAGATAAGATGAAAGTACATGAGCAAGATGCAAGGAAGTTTATTTTTGAACTTGGTTTAGCTCTTTTCCTTCATCTCGCTCTCAATTTCAAAATTTCTAAGATTCATTTGAAATTTGGGAGCATGAGGTAATTACTTGTGGGAAGTGCTTAAATTAATATCAACCCTCCATAATGATGAAGGCTAGTACATTATGGAATTTTAATTATTAAATCCTTGAGAGCATTATGTTTTCTCGTGTATGATCAAGTGCGGTATAAGCATTGAAAGGCAACACCGATATTCATTAAAGGCTTACTCGAGGACGAGCAAGGTTTAAGCATGGGGGAGATGTTGATGGTGAATGTCCGTCAACCTATCCATGTGTTTACCTTTAATGTTGGCATAGATTTATTATTCTAACCACCGGAACTAACCCCCCGTATATAACAAGTTCACTCTTGCATGTCAATTTTGGAGTTCATTGTTTACGCGGAAATCTACACTATAAAGGAGACTTTCGAGTTAAGTTCACCAAGCACTTTGGAAGAAGACCATGAAGCCCGATAAGAGTCAAGACAGGCGATGAACATGACTCCAAATGACCCGAGGACCGAAGCGTCAACGTGCAAGTCTTCGTGGGACTCAACCGTAAAATAGCGAAGCTTGCATAGCAAGGATTCAAGCCTTAACCATGAAGGAAACAACGTCAAAGGCCCACATGCAAGTGCCCACAAATAGGGAATCACGCGAGAAGCAACCGGGAGGAAACCGGGGCCGAACCGGCCGAAATGGGCCGGGCCGGTCGCCCTAGGCCGACCAGGCCCGGCCCCACTCTAGGCCCGCTTCGCGTCCCCCTTTTGCCCTAGGTGCTTGTTTATAAATTGTCTCGCCTCCGCCGCCGCCACATCCATCCATCCACAGGAACTCGACGAAACCTAGGAGAGAGCGACGACGGCCGCCGCGAGTCCTCGAAGTCGTCTAGGAGATGGCCTAGACCTACCCTAGCCGCCATGGCCTCCTTGCACGGTTGAGCCATGGCATAGTTCCGAAGCTAGTTGAGGTCATCAATGGTATGTACTCGGTGGAGATGATCTAAACACATTTATTATGTGAGTAAAGTACTTCATGTCATCCGATCTTTTAGCGACTCGATTCCTCTCTTGATGATTTTGTTTTCTTCTTGGTTATGCTTCTTCCCCAATCTAGTCTATACCTAGATTGCTTAGGGTGCTTTTGTAGCCGCGGTGGCTAGAGGTGCATACCGGACCGACCAAGTGATTTCAACTTGTTCTATCGAACTTGCCCTAGACTACCCACATGAATAGGAATACGTTGTGACAGAACGGGGGTTCCGAAATGTGGGCGTTTTCGGAATCGGACCAGAGGATAATAGTTTAAAGATGGCTTTGGATGAGATGCATGTCGCACTTGCTCTTTTGGTTGGAACTACGACTAGAAGATGATAGGCATTAGTTTCCCTTGTTTTCTCTTTACCTTGTCTACGTTCATGGATGCGATCAACCTTATGCTATAATTCATACATCTTTAAGGTTTATCTTCTTATGCAATCAATGCTTCGTGTTAGGCTAGATCAATAGGTTAGATGGAGAATCCTAGGAGTTTGCTTCTAATCTTTGGATTGACAAATCTAGGGAGGACCCTCCTTGGTGAAAAAGGCACCAAGTCACCCGTAGGCTTGCGGTGAACTTGGGCATGGTTTTACACCGTCAACAAGCCCCTTTTTCTGGTGCCGTTGCCGGGGATCGGCAACTCGAACCCTAAGGCGATCTATCTTTCTTTTAACTATCCCTAATTTTTATTATTGCATACATGCTTGGTTTCTTGTTTGTGTCCTTGAAAGTAGGTGAAAAGCTAGACACAAGACGTTCGAGAAATTCATAATCCACTCAGAGAAGATGATGACTACATCAAGATTCACTCTTTAGTGGTAGGTGCTAACTTTTTTTTGTGTCCCATCATCCGCTATTGAGTCCACACCCTACATGAGTGATGTTAAACAAGGTATGTCAATGTGTCCATTAATGTTTTAAGACTAATGTTTCGTGGAGGTTTGTTTGTCCAAGCAATAGGTGTTGGAAGCAATCACGTTGCGAAAGAAGCACCCGTCACTTTGGCTAAAGCAAAATCATGAAGAATACACACCATTGCTATCATGCTACTCGCTGGTCCAGCAATGGTGAGGACTTAAAGCCAAAGGAGACACGATGTAACGCCCCGAAGACCACAAGATCAAGGTCGTCAACATATTCGGATCAATTCACAAGAAGTTTTAGTTCCCATCAATTTATGCACAACCTCAAGGGAAAACAACAGGATATCTTTGGATATTTAGAAGCCCCATGAAGTTATGCTTCCAACGAATCAAGAATCAAGTCAATCGGAGGTTCCTACAAGCGGGTATGGCCGAATTACCGAAGGTTGCGCGTTCTGAAATTTTCTGGACAGCATGGAAGAGCGGAAACAAAACGGCCATAACTCCCTCATTTGGGCCCCGATTAAGATGAATGAGTACCCGTTGGAAAGGTAATTTTATAAAGTTTTCAATAGAACAATATTTTGGTATATGTTCAGTTATGTACACAGGGGAAAATCCACGAAAAAGAAGCAGCAACAACATGATGAGAACAAGATAGTGGAGATGAGGATGACGAGAACAAAGAGAAGCTTGGGCAACGCTTCCATTAGACACACGAGATGAAATTCAGAAGTTTGGAACAAAACAAAGACTCCAAGAGCATTGGCAAAAGAAGGCACAAGTTGGCAACATCCGACGCTAGGAGATGTTAGAAGCAAATCACCATGGATTACACAAAAATGATAGCATATAATGGCGTGGATACTCTGTGCTCTCACACGAAGGATCATGGAGTTACATGAAGATATTTGAGATACGTGTGAAGTCCCACAAATGAATAAGAAGAGTGAGTCCACACAAGGCAACCTTGATGATGTGTGGCACGAAGGAATTGCGAAAAGACGATACAAGCCACCGATCATTGAAGATTGTTTGCTTTCAACTCCGAGAGACCACTCACGATGAAAATCTCGAAGGCCAATGTACAAATTAACCTCTCAAGACACTTTTGGAGCTGATAATATTCCTTTGATATATCTATGATTCATATCCAATAGTTAGGTTGATTCAATTCTATGCCTTGTTCTTATGATAATCATGATAGGCTAGAATTTCTTGAAGAGTGATAAAGAGGCTTTGTTGTGCTTAAAATTTGTTACATGCCTAATGAACCTTTTCCTAATGAGAGCTTAGTGCTGAGCAAAAAAACTTATGCTACAATTGGTCACAACTTACTTTGTCATAAATTGTTGTTATGGATGCGTTTGTTTGCGATATGATTTGCAAATCTTGGACTTGCTTTGTGCTCGGTCGAGCTAGTGACCTTAAAAGAGCAAATTGTGGGAGAAATCCCAAGTTTCACTAACCTTGCAGGGAATTAACATAAATTAAGAGGAGTGAAGTCACACCCAAAGAAATTGCAAACCCGTGCATCACCGTCACCAAACCTCAAAAACGGATGTCACTGTTTTCATCAATTTTGAGGACCTGGTTAGGCATGTTCAAGGAAGAAAAAGTTGAAAATCAGAAGCTCCATCAAGTGCCGGTTCCAACGCATCCAAGATCGATGAATTTGAAGAGCCGTACAAGGAGATATGGCAAAAACATTGAGCGATGTGCAGTCTGAAATCTGCTTTGGACAGATTGCAGCACCAGAGTAGAACAGGCATAACTCACTCGATCGGAGTCCATTGGGGGTGAATAAATACTTGATGGAAATATAATTTTATGCGCCACACATGGAAGCTATTGTTCTCTCTACATGTTCTGATCTGGATAGAGAGGAAAATTTGTGAAAGAAGAGGCAGCGTTAAAGTGCGATGGAGAAGGTGATGATGATGCAAGGAGACGATTGGGCAAGCTTCTCATCGAGCATAAGTGATTGTGTCAAGCATGGAGAGTGGATCAAGGCTGCATGAACACCTTCAAATCTGGCATGAAGGATCATGGCTCTGCAACAATAAGAAGGTATGTGAGAAAGTCGAGCTTTATGACTTTAAATGAAGCGCTTTACGGGAGGCAACCCGGTTTTTATTTATATATATATACATGACCGTCTACATTGTGCTCTTTAATCAAATCATCAAGTAACATTGTACCATTGCTCTAATAAAAAAACCCACAACACCATGTTGTATGATCTAATTTCTATTGAGGGAGCGCATTGTTATTTGATCTCAAAACCTTGTAGACCTTTTTGTGTGCCTATTAGAGTTTAGAGTCTTGTTCTTTTGTTTCTTTTTAGAGAGATATATGAAGTTGGCACCATCCTTTGACTCTAAAACTTGTGGCTAGTTAATTTGGGCTAACTTTTGTTTTTGCTTTAGACAACCTCCTTATCATGTTGTTTTGTTCATCCATGTTATATTGCATTGCATGTTGTGTTAATCTAACTTTTTGTCCAACCAACCTAAGACTTCCTATAACCCCCACCAAAAACCATAGCCTATAGAGGTAGGATTTCTTGAGTTGACCGAGGGCTCTCACCCTCCGGGTTGAACAAGTCTATCCCTTTCCTCTTTTCTAATTGAAACTTTGACTAGCCTCCCCATAAAATCCTTAGGAAAACTTCCCCTACCTATAAGCATCCTAAAACCATAGGTTTGTAGAAAGACTCTAGGACCACCTTAGTTAGAATTTCTATACTTGACTTTCTCTCTTCAAAACCCTCGTTTGAGCCAAAAATATAAGATAGCCATAACCTACCCTTAAACCTTGTTAGTTTGGTTGATTGATTCTTTTCGATGGGTGACTTCCTTGTTGACAATGCTTACTTTGTATGAAGTGTGAGTCAAGCTTTGTCCTTTGCTTATTATGGACCACATCGAAAGTGTTTTTCAAACCTTGCTAATGTTTGTTTGTGCTAACTTTCTCGCATTTGTATTTTACATCCATCTCTTTGTCATCATCCACTTTATGTTACCTTGGGACCTTTTGTGAAACTTTATGATGAATGCTTTCATATCCATGTTAATGCTTGCCGGCATGCGTTACTACTTTTTGCAATCTTGTGTAAACATGGTGTTTAGACATGATTGGAGACGACCATCATTTAGTCTTATATCCTGAGCTATCATGTTGCATTAGTTGGTTTATAAACTTAGCAATGCGCCATACTTTTCTTGCACTATAAAGAATTATTGATCTTGGGATGAACATGGTGTTTTGACCTTGGTTAATAAATCTCTATGGGAATAGAAAGTTTGGCAACCACTTTGTAAGCATGGAGCTTAGAATTTGGTGTAAACATTGTTTTGTTTTTATACCATCCTATCATTTGCATGCACGCTTGTACTCACGTACACCCATTAGGATTTTCGCTAGATTAACTATGCCACAAGTGAAGATCGTAGGGATGTCATGGTTTGTTGGCATAGGGTGAGTATTCCCGACCGTCACCTCGGCGGTACTTTGTGCATTATATTTATTTTACGGGCATGGTGAATCTCTCCCATGAGTTCGTGATAAAAGCTGAAATCAAGATCATTAACACCTCCAAAATCCCGAAGGAGCACTCGCTATTTTCATCAAGATTAAGCACATGTTCGAGAGATGTACAAAAGGGAAAAATCGGATATTCAAGTGCTCCATTAAGTCTACTTGTTGACGCAAAATCCGCACCCTACGTCAAGCACACAGCAAGCCGAACAAGCTAGCTTAGCACACGAGCGATTTCCGAAGCGTGCCAGTCAATTTTCCTGAAATTAACAAAGAGTAAAATAGTTAGATGCCAAAACTTGAAACTTGCCGGGTGGTACCAGACAGTTCCATATTTGCGGCTAAAAGGCATGTGAAGTGACATATAGCTACAAGAAGCTATCTCCGTCAACGCATCAAAAACCATTCGAGAGTTTTAAAACGTGAAGTAAAACATAGCCGAACGGATGATGTGAGCATGACAAGAGATCGGTCTTTGTTTAAACGGCGTTGCTCATGCACGGGATCGTGACCAATTTCTCTAAGAATAATAACGATGTAAAAAATAAATAAAGTAAGACATGATCACGAATATGTAATGAACAAGAATGCATAGGCCCAAAGCACTAGTCTACCGCATGTCTAGATGCTTTGAAACCCGTCAAGCACGAAATTAAAGAAGTTAATCCACCGCATGATACAACTTGTTTAAAATCGTACCACTAACCACAAAAGATCTATCCACCGCATGATACAATCTAAATATGGAAAGCTAAAAGCATACATTATTTAAAACATAACCCGCAAACACGTTTTACTCATGAAAGCATAACCGAATACGGCTGAACAGCCGAATCGAGGTCCATGAAGAAGGAACAAACATTACCAAAGAAGATAAATCTATCGCATTCAATCGAAATCTAATCCACCGGATGATTAGCTCTAAAACAACCCAAAAACTCGCATCTACCACATGATACCCGGTTCTTTCAAGATTCATACAAGATTTGATAAGCTTGAACCCGCAACACGTAACAACTTAGATCGATTCGTTTTCGGCTATTAGGGAACACGTGATCCACATGCTATATTGAGACAAAGATACAAACTTGAATTGCATAAGGATCATTAAAAGAGATAAAGCCGATTTAAATCAATCTAAATTGGGCAAAGGAGTGTTACATGAATTTAAACATAAAGTAAAACTCAAAGCAACACGGGGTAACTTAATGAATCTATTAGATATTGCCAACTCTAATAGAGCCGATAACTAGCTTCAAGCTAGATCTTAGCCTACCGCGTGACTCATGATCTAACAAGAAGCCCTCTTGAACCAAACTTGAGTCCACCGCATGACACCAAGTGTGGTAACAAGACTACTTGCATCACGATCCAAATCCACCGCATGATACTAGACATGATACAAGGTTGTCGGTACTTACGGAGGTCGACGGATCGATGAACCCTCTCGAAGAACTCGACGACACGACTAGGACTCGAAGGTTTGGCGTAAAGCCGGTTTGTTGTGACAATGTTCGATTACAATTACATACATCCAGGGTTCATATTTATACCCCCGTCCCGGCATTACTCCGATGGACTACGAGCACAATATTTGATACCTAATTTAACGCCTAAGTGTGAATGCTTATCCATCCATTCATTCCTTCCGCTCGGGCCACGTCACCATGCGATCTCGCGAAATCAGCGCAAACAGTCCCTTTGCCGAACGGAAGCAAACTGCCGACCGCAAACGTCTCTGCCGAATCTTCGAAGAAATCTTCCTCCGCCGGACGGATTTTTTACCAAATTAGGCCCACAAATCAGCCTCCCTTCTCGTACCAAATTTTGGTGTTAACATATGCCCCTTCAATTACGGGATAAAAGTGATTTTATTCCGAAATTGACTCCAATTGCCAACGTCTTCAAGTTAAATCTGTTCAACACCTATTCTCTCTCCTTGCAATCCATCGGAGTCTCCGTCCAGATCCAAACCCTAGATCATCTTTTCCCAAGCTCAAATCTTCAATGGCGGGCCAAAATCAAGCGGCTCAGGTAAATTTCCCCCCCTTAATACCATTCGGCATTACCCTTTTCGATTTTCACCTCAGATTTCTCCCTCCATCTTCTCTTGATAGGAACTCTCCACTGAGCTTTTGATTCATACTGAGGCTAACTCAACATCATATTTCCTCGGACCTGTGGGAATTTCCGATCCCCACGAGTTCATTGCAGCCGAATCCAAGAGAATCCCCTTCAAAGCGGCTTTATCAAGCCCTCCTCTATGGCAAGATACTTTCAAGAACTGGCCTTTGCCCCAATTGCAGGCTGGAGAAATTGGTACAAAAGGGTACTTGCAGATAACAGCGCCAAAACCAAAAACTGGGACAGCCTCCGCATCACCCAATGTTTGGAGCTATCTTTGGCTGAGACCCCAAAGAATGAAAATCTTTTGATAGCAGCCTGTCATTTTTGGTCAAATGGCGTCAATGCTTTCCTCTTCGGTCATGGCCCAATGTCCCCAACTTTAGCCGATGTGTACATGATCACCGGACTTGACATTTCGGGGTTCGTGTATCCCCGGGAATACAAAGGCTCCACAAGGCAAACAAGGGTAAAGCCGGAAGCGGATATAAGTCATATATCCGAAGTCACATGAAAGACGGCCCTCCGAGTGAAGTCGAATACGGGGCATTCTTGAACATGTGGCTATGTAGATTTATTTTTTGTGGTAAAGCCAATGAGCCAACTTTGAATCACATTGCAATGGCTACACATTTGGTCGCCGGTAAGCGCATCCCTCTTGGAAAATACCTCTTGGGGAGTGTGTATCATATGCTCCATCGGACTATCTCTCAAATGCATATTGGCCGGAAGATACTCGTGTCAACGGCCCTTGGTGGTTTGTGCGGATGTGGCCGCAATTGTACATGCACCGATTGTCAACATCGACCTCAACAATCGGCTTTTCCCCTCATCCGGCCTACAAAGAAGGGGAAGCTCGGACTACCGAGAGGATGTCAAACCTATGGAGAAGCCGCCTCAACCATTTCCATTGACCAAAACGTCGCTCGCCTTTTCGAGCTCTTCTTCAAAGGCTTCCCCGATCCTCTTTGGCTCCCTTATCCGAACAATGACAATTTAACTCTCCCCTTTGAATTCTCCTTTGAAACTCGGATGTCACGATGCAAGATCTACGTAAATCTTCAATGTCTTCATCCATCCATGTGCTTTGCTAGTAGAATTTTGTGGAGGGAGGTTAAATCACAAAGACCTATGAATATTACCAGCCAAATATGATGGCCCGACAACTTGGATGTGGCCAAATGCCCCCGAGATTATTTCTTCATGAATTCCTCAAACCCAGGGAAGAAATCAAGGAGAGCATGCAAGCCAGAAGGGTTTTTGAGTATGAGTGCAGCCCAACTCTTTATACCTGGCTTTTCACACCAACAACAATAGCTCACCCCCTCTTCATCTCCTGGTGGCAAGAATTCCATGACCACATCTTCAGTGAGCCAGTGCATTTATTCTGCCTGGAACTGATGCCTGACTTTCAGCCAACTTCAGAGGTAACACACTTGTCCTTTCCCCTTTGATCGGGCATACTTTCCACCACTAACAATGATTTTGATCATTTCTTGCGGAACACGAGCCCCCCTTCCACCCCCGGACAATCACTTATAATGTGGTGTGCCCAATCTCGGCTCCGGGATTTAAATCCCCAACTCGGCTCGGTGATCGCCGGATATGCTACAATGGACCCAATTCTCATCCTTTCCACTTCCGACAAGAGAAAAGCTCTTTCCTTGGTTGCACCTCCGGTACCGCCAAGAGGAAAAGTACTACCAAGAAGGTCCCCATTGAACACAAGACCCCCTTTTTCTTTTCTGACAAATTTCATCTTGTGCATCTTCAGACCAGAGTCCAGCAACCATCAGCCTCAGAACCTGCCAATGCTCCATCTATTGGTATGCCCTTTATTGCTTCTTTTCTTCAGAGATCATCATTTACACTGGCAATCACATTCCATTTGATATTTGCAGAAGAAATATTGGTGAACCATCCTGTGGAAACC
Source organism: Cenchrus americanus (assembly GCA_947561735.1). Classification (NCBI taxonomy): domain Eukaryota; kingdom Viridiplantae; phylum Streptophyta; class Magnoliopsida; order Poales; family Poaceae; genus Cenchrus; species Cenchrus americanus. The sequence goes on along the minus strand of OX387239.1, from coordinate 80,969,596 downwards.
TCTTCCCCTCAGCATACAAGTTCACCAAGGGCTGAACCACCTTCTGCTCAAGTAGAGACCCTATCTCCATCAGGGACCCAGTCATCCCCTTCTCAAGCAGAAGTGCCAGCTTCACCAGAGATGAACCCATTAGTTCAACCAAAAGCTTCAAGCTCTCTAAGGGTTCAATCTCCCCTTGGCCAAGTAGAGATCCCAGTCTTAACAGAGATAAATCCACCTTCACCTCAGCCAGAAGCCTCAAATCTACCAGGGACTGCACCAGCTTCCCCTCAAGTAGAAGCTTCAGCTTTGCCAAGAGCTCCTCAGACTCTTCTTTCACCAAACGTCCAAAAATTCTCCCCGAACCCGAACAAGTCCTTGCTTCAGTACAGGGAATTAGGCATGAGGTAAGCGCATGCACCCAATTCTGTTATCTTCTTTTAATAAACCACTCCCAACTCGACAATCCTTTCTTTTCAGGATCAAACTTCATCACCATCAAGCTCGTTCATGGTGATTGAACCAGCTGCCGAAACAGGAGACGGAGGAACTCCTAATCAAGCTCTATCGGAGGAAATTCAGACAAGGCTCAAAGAAATCTTTGCCTGGCTGCAAAAGGACGCTCAAGATCAAATTAGAGATGTCGATCACTTCAAGGAGATGCTTGAGCCCATCAGTCAAAAGCTTCCTGAAGACATCAAAGCTTCCTTGGAGCCCATCTCAGGTCTGGACATCCATTATGTGGCAATAAGGCAAGCCTTGCAGAGTCAATCCTCTCGACCAGCCGTTGAGCAGAAGAAAGCCAAAGCTGAACAAACCGTGAAAGGAGTGCAAATCCAGGCTGAGAGCCACAAGGAGATGTTGACCAATCTGCAATCCGCCCTCGAGTCGAAAATTGCCGAAAAGACCGCACCGGAAATCGAGGCCGAGGAACTTGTCGCTGAAATTGAAGCCGACAAGAAGAAGATAGCCGAACTCCCCGGACCGATAGAGAAAACCCAAAAGGAAGCATCGGCGGCCATGACCGAAGCAAATCGGCTCGAGGCACGGCTCTCCGTCCCGTCCAACGACCAAAGGGATTATCGGGGACCGGATGAAGAGCATTAATCGTACAACATCAAATGCCTCCAATGTAATTGCGAAGTACTTGAACATTTAGTTGCACTAAGCGGTGTTTAACCGAATTAATCGTCCTCGTAATATTTTCCTTTTATAAACTTCACTTTCCTCCCCCCGCATGACCTTGTTTGCAACTCGGGACGATTTATTCGGTAACTATGGCCAAACGGTGACATACCCGAACAACACTTCGATCGCAACTCGCTCGAACCGACCAACCGAATATGACTCAACTTGAATCCAAAACAACCCGATGGCGAATCGGTTATGGAAACCTCTCCACTTTCCAAGTTTCTCGGGATATGCACCACGATCCAAGGCCATGATCTTCTCACCAATCCTATAAATAAAACCATAGGTGCCCCTAGCCTTTCATCAAGCCTTTAGCCTTCAAGCCTTTGCCAACCCAATCTCGCCTTGTCACCATCACCGCGCGGCTCCAAGAACCAATGGCGGGCGGCGAAGCAACGGGCGCCATGCCGCCGACGAGGCGGAAGGAAGTCGCGTCGGCGCGCGTCGAAGGCGGTGATCGTCATCTTCTCTTATGATTCTTTTCACATTTTCCTCTCGTTCTCGACGATCCTCTCTCGTTTCGGGATCATCCACCGGAACCGGCCCCTGCGTCGGCCTCGAATCGCCTTTACCGGGCGACTCCTCGGAGTCGAACAACTACTTCCCCGTGCCCTACGGGGAGCTCGACGCCCTTCGCTTCAAGGCGGAGCTTGAGGTGGCCCGGGCGCGAGCCGGAGGATGTCTCCAAGAAGGCTGGCATCGCCGAACTTGAGTGGGAGGACCAGCGCAAACAGTTGCTGGCAACCATCGATGGTATTTTTCTTAGATTAATTCCCAATCCAATTTGACTTTGATACTAACCACCACCGCTTTGCACTTCGCAGCCCGTGACGCCGAGCTCGACCGGTGAAAACGCCGGTAAAGCGGCTTGGCCGACAAGGTGAACGCTCTTGGCAACACGCCGGCGGAGCGCCTCGTTGCGGTGGAAGACCGCGTGGACGAGGTGGCCGTCCACGCGCATCCGCCTTGGCACCACCCCGGGCTTGGCCGCCATGGCGACGCATACCGGCGTCGACTACTCCATCTAGCCGCGTGGCTTCCGTGGCGGCGCACCGAAGACCTCGACGAGATCGAAGTAATCTTGGAGCACCTCGATGGCCACAGGCGATGCCATTGCCGAACTCACTCATCCCCGTCCGTGCTAAACGAAGCTTTTCGATTAGATTGTACTAGGGATGCTTGATCTTTGGTAATAAATAAAGAATTTTAATTTCCATGCTTGTATTGTGATGATCCCCCTCTCGCTTGCATCTGCGAACTTTATCGTTTCCAACGAATTCGGGACTTTTACTCGAGCCGAATACGCAAAAATAACCGTCCCTTGGCGCAAATTCCACGAAAAATCCTCAATTCGGGAAACCATAAACACTGTTCAATGAAAACCCTTCGCATTTGGGAGAAAAAACCCTGCCGCTTGGTATTCCAATGGCACACGCCAACCAGTCATCACTCCCAATGCGCTCCCTTGGTCAATAAAATAGCCCTCTGGGATGCCCTGCAAATCCACTCACACACTCCTCCATCACTTCACATCTCCTCCCCCTGCTCCAGAAGAGAAAACCCCAAAGCCATGGCGGATAGAGGCAAGCAACCCATCAAGGATGATAACTCTTCATCAAAGAAGCACACCATTCAAGAGTGAGTTTTCTCCTAACCTGCTTCTTGCCCTCATCTGCAGTCTTATGTTTACCCCTTCTTGTCTCTTCCAGCCTTGATCTGCTTCCTGAAGAAATCTTTGGGACTGAAGAAATACCCGTGTACATCTCCTCTGCTCCTCCCTTGAGGCATAGGATGCCACGCCGGAGCAGAGGATCAATCATTGGCTGCGCCGCCGCATCCGGCATCTGGAGCACGATCTGCGAGACATCACCGCTCGCTGCCATGCCGAACGCGAACGCCGCATGAGCCTAGAGGCACTAGTAGGGGGTAAAAACTTTTGCCTTCATTTGATTCCATGTTCAGGCTCAAACTTTTGTTTTCTAACAACTGCTCTTTTTCTTCAGACGTCTCCGATAGGTACAGTAACCAGAAGGCCGCCTGGGACAGCCTAATGGAAGCTGCAAGTCATGGCCACCCCCGAAGCTTCTAGGTGGCCGTCACGGTGGTCCTGGAACAGTTGAAGAGGGAGGAACTGAAGAAGCAAAACAAGAAAAATGAATGAAGCATACTTTCGCTTCTTTTGCCGTGCCTTCTCGCTTCCCACCCTATTGTAATCTTGAGCGGTACCGGATAAGAGCCTCGCAATAAACACGTGTAATGTTATGTATTTTTGTACTAAGGGCAATACGTCTTAGTATTGGCCATCTCCCCTGTCTAGGATTTCTGTTCTAAAGGCGACTTCCCTCTTGAATGCCGGCTATTTCTGTGTATCAAATGTTTGTAATCCTGGTGCTTGTGATCAACAATCAACTTCAATACTAGGATAATATTTCTTCAAATATCTTCCATTTATTGCAGCAGAAAAATCTTCTCCTAGTAAAGTTTTTAACATGTAAGCATTACCAGGCACACATCTGACCACCCGAAAAGGGCCTTCCCAGTTTGGAGACCATTTGCCGAATGCACTGTACTTGGTCCCAATCGGCAATAACGCTTTCCGAACCAAGTCCCCTTCTGCAAATTGCCTCACTTTTACTTTCTTGTTGTAATATTTAGCAACTCGCATCTTGTTCTTTTCAATATTCTCCAGGGCTCTAAGACGAATCATATGCAAATCTTCCAACTCATCCATCATTAAGCCACTATAATCTTTGGAGCTCAAGTCCTTTTGCAAAACCACTCTCCTAGAATCTGATTGCATTTCCCAGGGCAAAACAGCATGATGCCCATAAACCAACTCATAAGGAGAAGTCTTTGTAGCTCCATGAGGGGCCATTCGGTAAGCCCATAAAGCCTCATTGAGTACCGAATGCCACCTCTTTGGCCTCGATCGATTTTCTTTTGTATAAGCTTGATCATGATCTTGTTAGAAGCCTCTCGCCGACGATTAGCTTGGGCATAATAAGGAGAAGAATTAAACAATTTGATCCCCATGCTTTCGGCAAACTCCCCGAACTCCAAGGATACAAAGGCGAGCTCCTTGATCGGTTGTAATTGTTTGAGCAATTCCAAACCCGTAGATGATGTGTTCTTTACCAAACTCAACCATGTTTTCGATGTTACCTTCTTTAGTGGAATTGCCTCAACCCATTTGGTGAAGTAATATGTTGCTAAAACACAAACTTATGCCCCTTGCTAGATGGTCGGTTTATCCGGCCAATCAAATCTATACCCCGGCCTCCGAATGGCCATGGCTTGATAATTGGATTCAGGTCGACGCCGGAACCCTTTGAATATTTCCAAACTTCTGACAATCTTGACATCCCTTGTAATACTCAAAGCAATCTTCCAACATTGTCGGCCAAAAACATCCAGCTTGCCTGATTACCCATTTCATACGATAGGCCGATTGATGCGCTGCACATAGCCCATCATGCACCTCGCTCATCATTTTCTTTGCTTCCTCTGGACCCAGGCATTGCAGCAACACCCCATCCAACGATTTGTAAAATAGATTTCCATCCAGAAGAACAAATTTTATAGCTTTATACCTGAGCTTTCTAGAAACCTTTCAGGATGGATCCTCCAGATAAGCAATAATTTCCTTTCTCCAATCATCTTCTGCAAGAACACTCCCGAAAACACATACCTCCATGGCAAATGCTTCTTGATTCTCTCTGTAACCCGAAGCACTTTGAGCCAATCTGTTTGCCTCTTCATTGTGTTCTCTAGGAATATCTTTGAATTACTAACCGAAAGCTCTTTAAGATTTCCCCGCATTCCTCGTAGTAACTCCTTAAGGCATCACTTTTGCACTCATATTGGCCGTTCAACCGCTTTATGACCAGCTCTCGAATCTCCATAAATTTCAACCGAAACGGCACCGGCTTCTCTCAAGTACGAAGCCCCCTAAGCAATGCCTCGTACTCGGCTTGATTGTTCGTGACGGTAGGGCTGAATAGGGATAGCAAACTCAAACTTCTCACCCCCGGGATCCATCAAAGAACAAAGCCCACGGAGTAATTTTGAGCAAATCAATTGATGGATTACGATGCTCAGTAATGAAATCAGCAATAATCTGACCTTTTATAGCTTTTGCCGATTCGAACTTCAACTCAAACTCAGATAAAGCCAAAATCCACTTGCCAATCCTTCCATTCAAAATTGGCATAGATAACATATGCTTTATTACATCAAACTTGGAGTATACAACGCATTCGGCATTCAACAAGTAGTGCTGAAATTTTGTACACGAGTAGTATACACATAAACACAGCTTCTCTGCAGCCGAATACCTGGTCTCAGGGTCAAGTAATTTTCGGCTAAGGTACGCTACTACCCGCTCCTTTCCTTCAAACTCTTGTATAAGGGTTGATCCAATGGTTTGGGTATCGGCCGCCACGTACAACTTAAAAGGCTTGTTTAACTGCGGAGGCACCAGTACTGGTGGTTCCTTCATGTACTGCTTGATCTCATCAAAAGCCTTTTGTTGTTCGTCACCCCATACAAATTTTTGATCCTTCTTGAGCTTCAACAACAGAGAAAAGGGCAAAACCTTTTGTGACAAATTTGAAATAAACCTCCTCACAAAATTGATCTTGCCAAGCAATGATTCCAACTCCTTGAGATTGGTCGGAGGAACAACTTCATCGATAGCTTTCATGCTTTTCTTGCCAACTTCAATCCCTCCTTCATGTACCGAAATCCCAAGAATTCTCCAGCTGACACTCCAAAGGCACACTTGTTTGGATTCATCTTCAATCCATGCTTTCGGGTGCACTCCAGAGTTCTCTTTACATTCTCCAAGTGTGAGTCATGATTCAAAAACTTGATCACGACATCATCAATATAAATTTCAACAATCTTGCCGATCAACTCATGAAAGACATAATTCATGGACAGTTGATAAGTTGCACCAACATTTTTCAACCCAAATGTCATGACTATCCACTCAAACAGGCCTATATGACCAGGGACATCCGAAGGTTTGTCTTCGATATATCTTCTATTGCCATAAATATTTGGTTGTACCCCGCATTACCATCCATCGATAACCGTATGCCCAAGAGTGACGATCAACCGATAGATCAACAACGGGCATTGGGTATCCATCCATAGGAGTAGCCCCGTTTAAATCTCTAAAGTCTATACAAACCCTCATCTTCCCATTTTTCTTATAGACGGGGACGATGTTAGAGATCCACTCCACATACCGCATGGCCGAACAAAGTTTGCATCAAGTAATCTCTCAACTTCCTTCTTCACATCGACCAATACTTCATCCTTATAGATTTTTCGGGGAGGTTGCTTATAAGATCTAAATCCGGACTTGATCGGCAACGGATGCTCAACAATAGAACGATCCAATCCGGGCATCTCCGAATAATCCCAAGCGAAGCAATCCTTATATTCTTTTAATAACTTGATCGGCTCCTCTCGAAACCTGCCTCCAAGTTAGCATTGATAAACGTCGGCCTTGGCTTGTCATCATTCCCAATATCAATTTCCTCTAATTTGTCGGTCGACATGAATCCTCGTCCTAACTTTCCATCGGTTCGATCAACCGGATTATCCATTAAAAATTACTATAAGAGCCGACTGCTTGAATCGATTGTTGATCACTGCTGACAGGTTCAACAGGACCTTCACCCCAGTCTTTCCCTGAGAAACAATCGATGCCTTGATATTCCCAGAAAGCTGGTTCGACGTTTGCCACGCTCACTGAATCATCTTCTTGGACTACCTCAATATCGTCATCTACCCACTGAATGAGCTGTTGATGCATGGTAGACGGAATGCAGCAATTGGCGTGGATCCAGTCCCGCCCAAGTAGCAAGCTATAGGCTCCTTTGCCTTCAATGACAAAGAAGGTTGTGAGCAAAGTTTTGGACCCAATCATCAAGTCCACGTGCACGTAGCCCTTGGTATCTGAAGGATTCCCAGCGAAATCATTCAGAATTATGCTTGTTGGCGTCAAGTCCCCAGGGCCCATGCCAAGCTTCCTGAAGGTAGTATACGGCATCACGTTAACCGCAGCTCCGCCATCAACAAACATCTTGGTCAATGGCTTGCCATTGACCTATCCTTTCAAATACAACGACCTCATGTGTCGATACTTGGCCGGTTTGTCGAAGGTGGCCCTCGCTTAGCCAGCACCATCCGCGCCATTACTCTCTCAAGTCATTCATCCTCAACGGTCTCTGGAAATGCTTCTTCCCGCACGACTTGGTTAGCGGGAGCCATGAACTCATTCGGCGAAAATATACCATGCATCTTTGGGAGCCGAACGACCCGATCCTTCAAGCTTGCCTTTTGGGCGCCACACTTGCTTTCTCTCGGATCCCCCGCTTTGCTTCAATTCCCGGTTCCTCAAGCGTTGAACCCTTCTTTTTTGGATTTTCCTTAAGACAAAGTGCACCACTTGTCCTTCTTGCCAGATGTACTCGCGTTCCTCTTCTTCTTGATCAGCCCACCTTTGGTTAATCTGCCTTTTCCTGGGGTGATCAATAACTTCAATTTTTTGACGCCAATCGTCATTAGGATGCATCCTTCCAATTCTCTCATGGACAAATCGGCGATTGACAGTTTCCTGCCTGTATTCAGAGTACTTGTCACTGCACTCCGGGCAATTCTTCAACGTGGGGAGCTTGAATCCTTCGTTCCAGCAGTGCCTAAAGAAAGCACATCCCCAGTGTGCATGATCTTGCTCCCGTGCGTACTCCTCTAGTTCTTCCCTGCGCGCCTCTTCTTCAAACCTACGCCTCTCCTCTTCATACTTTCGCTTCTGGTAGCGTTCCTTCTCCTGTTGAGGCTGCCATTTGTTGAGGAGAATGCGTGTGGTAACCCTGGGCTTGGACCCGGATGATTCTCCAACTTCAATCTGGCTCTTGAGGATGCGAGGGGCTTCCATGCGGACCTGGTCAACCGTCACTTGCCGTGCGGGATCTACTGATCCACCTTGTTTTGCTCTGGCTGACGTCAGGACTTTCACCTTCCCCTTCTCTTCAGCAGTCACCATGCTGACAGAAAAGCCAACCATGTTTTGAGGGAAAGGGTGGCCATCCAGCTTCATCTTGTTGTTGAATTTCAAATGCCCCTCCTGGATTGCCTTTTGGATCCTCATCCTGAAGACCCTGCAATCATTGATGGAGTGAGAGTTTCTATCATGAAAACCGCAGTAACGTTTCTCTTTAACCCCATCGGGCCGAAGCATAGAATGCCCTTCACGCAACTTGATTCAGCCTTCTTTTACCAAGAACTCAAAGAGCTTGTCAGCTTTGGTGACATCAAAGTCATACGTGCCCTTGGTTTGTTTTATCCACCGTGGTTCACGATCAAAGGCTCCTTGCCCCACATAATCTCGGCGAAGACCACTTCCTCGTCGTCATCAAAATCTTCCACCTTGTCGGCCTTCTCGAGGAACTAGTTGTAGATATCCGCTATGTCATGATGTTTGGCAAATCGGTATCCTTCTTGAACCCGTAGGCCTCGATTACTCATTAATGACGACTTCGAGACAACCGACCAAGGTTGTCAAATTCCATGCCAAATAACTTCTCGCGAACAATCCGGTAACATCCCCCGCAACAGCCATATCGCCACCGATCATCCGACAGGTCAAAGAGAAGCACATGCCCTTGACTTCCCCGAATCTTCGAGAAATTCCGAGGCGTCTCATTGTGCCTCTCGTTTCAAAGTGGCCGGATCAATCGGCTTCTTCTCCGTGCTACCACTAAAGTAATGGGCATGGAATTTCTTTTCTAGCTCCCTCCATGTGCTTACGGACCGAGGAGGCAAAGAAGTGAACCATTGGAATGCTTTGGACCCGTCAATGACGAGAGGAAAATATCTAACTCCGAATGCCTCATCGGTGAGGCTTCTCCAAGCTACATTAGATATCGAGCAATATGCTCCACGGTGCTTGTTTTGTCTTGTCCGAGAGAACTCGTAAATTCCGTAGGGGGCTTCACCCTTGGCGGCAAGATCACCCCGTAATACCACTGCGGGAAGGGAGGCATATAAGCCGGCCCTTGCATTTTAGGTTTAAGGCCGAATTGATTTTGCATCGGATCGGCGATTTTCTCGTACTAGAATATTGTCATCTTGTATTCCCGCGGATGTATCGTACCCGGGATTTGGGAGAGCATCTATAGGACCATACATATTTCTCTGCGCAACCCGTTGTTTGCGGGGCTATCTTGTAGGTAGAGTTGGGTTGCACTACGGCCCGAGCCGAACGCCATGTCCCCATACGTGGGCCGATACGGGTTCGGCTGTTGGACCGGTTGACCTCCATTACTTTGTAGAGGTGGTCGCACTGGTCGACCCCCCACACCTCGTAGAGGAGGTTGCATTGGCCGACTTCCAACGCTCCGTGGAGGAGGCCGGACCGGGCCGGCTCCCAACGCTTTGTGGAGGAGGTCGGATCGGCCGACCCCACGGTGGGGCCGTTGAACTCCCGTTGGTTGAGCAAAACTTGTTTCTCCGATGTCTTGAGGAGATACTAGGCCAAACATCTTTTCCATGCCCGGGCCGAACACGCCAACCATCATCCCGCTTAAACATGCTCAAGAAGGCCGTATGTTGCCTACCCAACATGGCTTCGCAGTCTCCCGAAAAGCATTCGCAGCCTCTTCTTTCTCTTGAAAAGATGTGGTGTCGAGGCTCCCCCCGGCATCGAACCACGGGCATCTCGGATTTAAGGTACGGGACGCCACTTCTATTCTTGCCGAACGACATCAAGCACTTCATCCGGAATTGGTCGGCGGCGTCTTTCGGTAGTACTTGTTGCTGCGGGAGTCGGCTCATCAAAAGTAACATCCATGACGTTGGAGATGTCAGGCATCTTGGATCAGATGGCAAACGTCCCACCAGGCGTGCCAAAAAGTGTGTTGACGCAAAATCCGCACCCTACGTCAAGCACACAGTAAGCCGAACAAGCTAGCTTAGCACACGAGCGATTTCCGAAGCGTGCCGACCAATGATCCCGAAATTAACAAAGAGTAAAATAGTTAGATGCCAAAGCTTGGAACTTGCCGGTGGTACCGCAACGGTTCCATATTTGCGGCTAAAAAGCCATGTGAAGTGACATATAGCTACAAGAAGCTATCCGTCAACGGATCGAAAACCATTCGGGAGTTTGAAAACGTGAAGTAAAACATAGCCGAACGGATGACGTGAGCATGACAAGAGATCGGTCTTTGTTTAAATAGCGTTGCTCGTGCACGGGATCGTGACCAATTTCTCTAAGAATAATAACGAATCAAAAATAAATAAAGTAAGGCATGATCACGAATATGTAATGAACAAGCATGCATAGGCCCAAAGCACTAGTCTACCGCATGTCTAGATGCTTTGAAACCCGTCAAGCACGAAATTAAATAAGTTAATCCACCGCATGATACAACTTGTTTAAAATCGTACCACTAACCACAAAAGATCTATCCACCGCATGATACAATCTAAATATGGAAAGCTAAAAGCATACATTATTTAAAACATAACCCGCAAACACGTTTTACTCATGAAAGCATAACCGAATACGGCTGAACAGCCGAATCGAGGTCCATGAAGAAGGAACAAACATTACCAAAGAAGATAAATCCATCGATTGAATCGAAATCTAATCCACCGGATGATTAGCTCTAAAACAACCCAAAAACCCGCATCTACCGCATGATACCCGGTTCTTTCAAGATTCATACAAGATTTGATAAGCTTGAACCCTCAACACGTAACAACTTAGATCGATTCGTTTTCGGCTATTAGGGAACACATGATCCACGTGCTATGTTGAGCCAAAGATACAAACTTGAATTGCATAAGGATCATTAAAAGAGATAAAGCCGATTCAAATCAATCTAAATTGGGCAAAGGAGTGTTACATGAATTTAAACATAAAGTAAAACTCAAAACAACACGGGGTAACTTAATGAATCTATTAGATCTTGCCAAATCTAATAGAGCCGATAACTAGCTTCAAGCTAGATCTTAGCCTACCTCGTGACTCATGATCTAACAAGAAGCCCTCTTGAACCAAACTTGAGTCCACCGCATGACACCAAGCGTGGTAACAAGACTACTTGCATCACGATCCAAATCCACCGCATGATACTAGGCATGATACAAGGTTGCCGGTACTTACGGAGGTCGACGTATCGATGAACCCTCTCGAAGAACTCGACGACACGACAAGGACTCGAAGGTTTGGCGTAAAGCCGGTTTGTTGTGAGAATGTTCGATTACAATTATATACATCCGGGGTTCATATTTATACCCCCGTCCCGGCATGACTCCCGATGGACTACGAGCAGAATATTTGATACCTAATTTAACGCCTAAGTGCAAAAGCTTATCCATCCATTCATTCCTTCCGCTCGGGCCACGTCACCATGCGATCTCACGAAATCGCGCAAACGGTCCCTTTCTCGAACGGAAGCAACCGCCGACCGCAAACGTCTCTGCCGAATCTTCGAAGAAATCTTCCTCCGCCGGACAGGATTTTTTTACCAAATTAGGCCCACAAATCAGCCTCCCTTCTGTACCAAATTTTGGTGTTAACACTACTTTCCAATGCATCAAGAATCAACATTTTAGGAGACCTATGCAAGAAGTTACAACCAAATCTTTGGGCGTCACACATTCTGAAATCAGCCCGGGACAGCTTGCACCAACAAAGTAAAAACGGTGTAACTCTCTTGTTCGGAGTCCGATCGGGATGAATGACCACTCATTGGAAAGATAATTTCAAGCACTTTTCAATGGAGCTATTATTCTGTGCATAATCAGTTCTGAAGTAGAAGAAAAACTCGTGGAAGATGAACTAGCGGTAAGGGACAACATGGAAGGAGGAGAAGATGAGATGAGAAACATTTGGGAGCAAGGCTCGTGGCAAAGGGCGGACATTGAAGGACGAACAAAGGCAACAATGTGATGATGATCTCCATGCATGGCGGTGGGACTTCAATAATTTTAAGATGGTTCCTCATCTTCCGTGCCTAGCAACATACTAAGCATGAGGGAAGACTTGGTGGACGAAAGAAGACCGCATAGAGTTCAAGGATCACGGTTGCTACGGATGCCGATCTTCCTTATTCCGTGCTAGGCACAATGCTTAAGCATGGGGGAGGGCGCGCTACATCACAAGCATCAAAGGAAGGCAACAATTCCTCAACCCTCTATTTGTCCTTGTCTTTCTAAATGCTTGTATATATGTATATGCCTTCAACAACCTTAGATGCAACTTTTGTATGTCTCTCTCGTTAAATAACATGGCTTCTAGGAGTACAAACTAGTTTTAGTTTTTGTTTATTGTCATCACCTTGTGCTCACCATTATGAAATAATTTTGGCTTGATCTTGATTGTTGATATATGATGACCGTTGCCACTTTGTTTAAACTTTGTGCTTGTTTATGTATAATTAAGCTATTCCTCTCTCTAATACAAATCTCAAATTAATTAAATACTAGCTAATTCTTTTGTGGAGGCCATGATAAAAATAAAGACCCATGGTTTCTTTTATGCTCGCAACTTTGGATGGGTCGAAGAACATATTACTTTTTGCTAAAAGTCATGCTAACCTTGTCATTAATAACTCTTGCATTTTGCTCTACCCATCCAAAGCCTTATATATTGAGTGCAACCATAGATTACAAGAGTTTTTGTTGGGTGAATTGATTCAAGGCTTGATTCTTTGGCTCGTGACTAAGAAGCTTGGTCATTCCGTTTTTTGCGTAACTTATCTTTTGCTAGCCTATTCTATCCGTGCATTGTGAGCTCCCACATCGGAAGCTTTGCAAATCTCGCCGGATATCCACCCTTTAAACCAACATCATCTTTTCTGTTAACCTCCTTGACCTACCTACCTATCACTTGAGTATGGAGAAGACACGTCACAAGAAGGTGCTTTAAAGGGAAGATTCAAGTTCCCTCTCATCAAAACATCCGGTACCTATCTTAACACCACTTCCTCTTTACTCGGGGACGAGCAAACGTCTAAGCATGGGGGAGGAGGTAGGTACTATGCAAATTAGAGTTCTAGGGGAGATAAAAAATGAATAAAATAAGAGGACAAAATAAAAAAATCCAAGTGCCTCACATGTCAAAAAAAAAGAAGAATAAGAAAATGAGGAAAATAAGAAAAAGAAAAAGAAAAAATTGAGTAATAATAATCTCCCCCCGGTTCTCTAGTTGCTTAAGGATTTTCCAAGGACTTCAAGATCAAGACCCATACTCATTTTTCCAACCATGTGCAATCCGATAATGAGGACTTCGTTGGGGCCTCGGGATCATTCTTTGCCATTTGCACATGTCCACTGTCTAAAAGTGTGAGTTCTTTCTCTTCCCCCTTCTTGTGAACATTATTTTTCCAATGACCTTTTTGACGAGTCATGATAAGTCCATGAGAAGCTTGCCTTGTTTTGATAATAGTCTCAACTTTAGCATCTTGGTAGGATAAAAACTTTCCTATGAGCTCCAAATAAAACCCTTCCACCTACAAACATGAGAGGGAAAGGATATAGATCAAGTAGGCTTGAGAGTGTTGTGAGATGAGAGAGTTCATGAGCAAGATGCAAGAAGGTTTAAATTTTTGTACTTGGTTTAGCTCTTCCCATATGGCCTCTCGCAATGCTAGTAGGGCCCACGCGGAAGCTCTCGCCGCACGCCGGCCGGCAAGGAGATCGTCTCCGACTACTCTTCGGATTCCAACCCCACCTTCGGCTACTACTCGGACTTCTCTTACGAGTTTGACTTCGGGTCGGAACTCCGTCGAGTCCGAATCCGAGGACATCACGACCGAGCAACCGCTGTCGGGACCCGCCCACTCGTCCGGTTATAACATCCACACCCATCGGAAGATTCGTCTGCGGCCGGACCGTAAGCTGCGGACTTGACAAATGGCAACTCGCGTTGTGTCGCCTACCTCGAATCGCTTCCGTTCCGGGAGGGAACAACCCTAGCTCCAACGAGAGGAGCATACATCAACCGAGGTGGCAACTACGATTTTGGTCTCGGTACCCCCGACCGCCGAGTCTTCATGGCTGCCGGCGAGACGCCGGGACTTTCGGGGACCCGACCCGACCGGTAACTTGACGACATCTCGGAAGACGAGTTGTCCGCAAATGTGCCTGCCGACGAAACCAACGACGACAAGAACGCCCGACGTGAACGCAACAGAAGCGAAACGAACGGCGCGGACATCTTCGTGAGACCCTCCCAATCCGGAATCTCTCCGAGACTCTTGACCAAGTCGCCAATCGGGTGCACACTACCCCCGAACAAAGTTGCCTCATGTCTATCACTATGACAAGACGTCGTGCTCAAGGGATACGTGCGAGCGAAGTCATCGCCAAGCTAGCTAAAGACGCCTACTTCATGAGAGTTGCGACAGTTTATAGTTATTTCAAAGTTCGTTTAGACTTGCAAGTGGACAAGTCGCCCGTTGTAGTCAAGGAACCCTTCTTCCCTCGAGTGGTGAACCCAAGGTATAGAATCCGTGGAACAAATGTGTGACGCAAAAGATGATCTAGTAAAGCCAAGTAGCTTCAATCTTTGAAAGGTGAAACCCTAATGCATCTAGCCAAAGAACACAAAAACGAATCTAATCTACTAAAGACCGGAGGTAGCAAAGATAGACGGGGTAGATAAACCGATCTAGAGAGATCGGGTCAAGCCTTTTGTTGAAGTTCCAAGAAAAGGAAGAAGTAGCAAGTTTAATCTCATTAGAAGCCTCTTTAAATCGTGGTTTCCCGTCCGACTCCGAAAACACCAGCCTTTCGAGCCACCGTTCGTCACAATGCACTCCTATTCATGCGGGTAGTCTAGGGCGAGTCCGAGGACAAGTCGAGTTCTTTCGGCGTGCACCTCTAGCCACCGCGGCTACAAGAACACCCTATGTGATCTATATCAAGAATAGATCTAAAATAAGCAAAGCCGATTGAAAAAGAAGACTTCGAATAAACACTTGATCGCTAGAAATCGGATTCAACTTGATAATTCAACTAGTACAATGATACATGAACAAGATCACCGCCGGGATCCTACCTTGATCTTGCTTCTAGCTCGGGAACTCCGACGTGGTCTTCCTTGCAAGGTTCCCACGTCGGCCTAGGGAGACCCTAGTCAACTAGCTCGACCCTCTCCTCTCCGAGATGGTGTCCCTCCCTTCTCTCGCTCCTCGGCGGCCGATGACGAATGAGTTGATGCGTGGCTCTTGACCCCGGGGCTATAAATAACCCGAATGGCGGCTAGGTCAAAGGGGGAGATTACGGCCCCGGAATGGGTCGGGCCGGCCCGCCCGGGCCCATCCCGGCCCGCTTGCCTACCTTCTTTGCCCTATGTCGGTTTTCGAGCCTTCTAGATCCTTCCCCCTTCGGCATGTAGGCCCTTGTCGTCGCGTTTCTCTCCGAGTTGGACGTAGCTCCTTGTCCCGCAAGATTCGACACTTTTCCGGGTAGGTCCTCGGAGTTTGTCATCTTCTCGGGCTTGGTCCCTGGGCTTCTTAGAGTCATCTTTGCTTCATTGCATGACTTGTACTGGGCTTCAAGGTCTTGTCATAAGGTGCTTGATGAACTTATCCCGGAAGTCTGGCTTTCAACACTAAAACCCTGCATAAACACTAAACTCCAAAATCGACATGCACGAACGAACTTGGTATACCAAGGGGGTTAGTACCAATGGATAAGGTATAATACTCATGCCAACACCGAAGGTAAACTCATGGCTAGGTTGACGAAATTTCACCGTCAACATCTCCCCCATGCTTAAACCTTGCTCGTCCTCGAGTAAGCCTTTGATGGATATCATCGCTGCCCTTCATTGTTTAAACCTTGCACTTAATCATACATGAGAAAACATAATGCTCTCAAAATTTTTAATTCATTAAGGTTTCATAATGTAATAACCTTCATCCCTAGGGTAGATTCTTAATTAAGCTTATCCCACAAGTATTAACATGCTCCAAAATTTAAATACATCTCACAAATTTTGAAATAAAAAACGGGATGAAAAAGAGCTAAACCAAGTTCACAAATCATCTTGCACATTGCTCATGCACTCTCATCTCACTTAGTCTCTCAAGCCTATTTATTATACTCCTTTTCCTCTCATAACATATTTATGTGGTAGGCTTTATATGGAATTTTTTGGGAAAGTTTAGTCCTACCAAGATATTATAAATGAGATGTTGTCAAAACAAGACAAGCTTCTCATGGTCTTACCGAGACTCATCAAAAAGGTCATTGGAAAATAATGTTATATCAAAGAGGGGAAAGAAAAAATACACACACTTGAGATAGGTGGACATGTGGAAATGGCAAAGAATAATCCCGAGGCACATAGGAAGTCCTCGTTATCGGATTGCACATGGTTGGAAAATGAGTATGGATCTTTTAACCTTGAATCCTTGAAGTTCCTAATGCACTTTAGAGAACCGGGGAGTTCATTTTATTTTTACACACTCGCATTTTTTCTTTTTCTTTTTTCTTATACACATTTTTCTTTCTTTCTTTCTTTTTCTTTCTCATTTTTCCTTTTCCTTTCTCATCATTATTTATTTGCTCCCCTTGAACTCTAAAATTGCATCGTACCTACCTCCTCCCCCATGCTTAGACGTTTGCTCGTCCTCGGGCAAAGAGGTGATAAATATAAGTAGGTACCGAAAATACTTTTCCTTTGAAGAGATACTTGAAATCTTCAATGTTGGCGCCGTCTTGCGATCTTCCTTGAATTGATGGTCCATTCTCAACGATAGGTTGTGGTCAAGGAGGTAATCACAAAAGATGATTTTTAGTTTTAAGGGTGAATATTCGGCGAGGTTTGTGAGATCTCCGATGTGGGGATACACAATGCACGGATAAGAGGCTAGCAATAAGATAGATACGCAAAAACGGAATGACCAGCTTCTTAGTCTCGGGCCAGAGAAATCATGGCCTGCAATAACTCACCCAAGAATAAATCTTGTACACTAAGGTTTATGCACTCAAATATATATAAGGCTCTGGATAGGTAGAGCAACACACAAGTGATATTTATGACAAGGTTATCATTACTTTTTAGGAATAAAACCATCTTTAATCTATCTAAAACTTGAGAGCACATAAAACACTATGGGTCTTTATTTTAATCATAACCTCCGCTAAAGATTAAGCTAGCATTTAGATAAATTCAGATTCGTATTTTAAGAGAGCACTAGCTTTAACATGCATAAATCAATTACAAAGATAAACAAAGCGGCAATTATAATCATATATCATCATGGCACAAATTTTGTAACTTTTCCAAAGGTATAAACAAGGTGGTGCCTTTATTCATGAAGGAAACAAACTAAAATACATGCTGAAAATAAACTAACACACTTGCTGAAATTTAAATAAAAACTGAAAATACTACGCAAACACAAGCAAACACAAGCTGAAAATTACAGAAAAAGGGAAAAGAAAAGAAAACTAAAGCTCCTCCTTCTTCCTAATCCTCCGCCGGTGGTTGGTATTGATGATCTTGGTAGTTGTACCCTTGCTCATAGTAGGTTTGGACATCCCCTCCAATGAATTGATCCGGCGGTACTAGGTGAAGACGCCCAAGCTCATAGGCAATATTTGCATTGCCTTCACCAAGTTGAGCCGTGTTGGATTGGATGGCTGCGACGTTTTGCATGTTTCTCGCAACATACCCTCCAATTATGGCCATGCTTTATTGTGCTTGGGGGTGTTGTGTGTAGGGCTCCGCAAAGGTCACGTTGGGCACCACATAATTTTGTGGGGGCACCGGTGCACCACTCCCCCCATGCTTGCACTTGTGGCCCTCCGTAATAACTTGGCGGAGTAGGAATTCCTCTCGAATGGTGGCACATAGTTTGGTTGCGCACCACCCGCTTGCGCGGAGGAGGAGTACCTCCTCCAACCAATCTTCCTTCCCTTGAACGAAAAGCCTAAGTCTTGGGTCCGGAAGGGGTAAGTTCACCTTGGCCACATGAAAGCTCCCTCTCTCATCTCCACTAATATATTTTCCTTGCTTTAAATATTCGAATCCGAGAGAGGTCCCGGGTAGAAGACATTCGGGATCTCTTGTAATTCTCGGCCTTAAGGAGATGGCCAACATAGAGAGGTAGCACCCCGAACCAATATCTCCCGATCTCGATGTTGCCTCACAACACCATCGGCCGATCATAAGGTATGAGGGGTCTATTGGCTGCCCGACAATTAAAGTCGAGTAGCCAATTCAACTCCGTGTCGGTCACCTTCGTCTCCCTCATCCTCTCCATAATCCTCTTGCACATCCAAGAGTGGAATACTTGGATAATGGGGTTGCGGATGAAATTGCGTTGTTGGTGGGCTTCTTCGGAGATTAAATTCCAAAATCCATCCAACATGCCATCCGGCATGTCAACTTTCTTCGGAGCTCCCTTTTGGAACCCAAGTGGCTCCCTAATATACTCGTAGGGAACCACTTGTTGAATTCCCTCCAAACGGAATGATAAACTTTGCACCCCCTCATCGAGGATAGGTGCCATAGTCATTAAGATTTCCAAGGCAAACTCCTTGTGGGTGTTTGCCGACACCCCGTTGGAGAATTGCACCATCCAAGGTGCCCCAACATATAATATATGTCCGTGCCGAAACCCAAATAGTTGAGAGCTTGATCGTTGAAATCGACGTTTTGCCAAAAGCCTCTTCTCAAGACGGGAGAGTTTCTTCTCCTCCTGCTCCAACAATATGATGAAGCCATATGTAGAGTACCACGGAGTGTATGGAGGTGGCGTGGATGAATGGGTCAATCGACGAGGTGGGACGGGCGGCTCCTCCGTAAGCCCTTGAGGTTCGGTAAACCTCATGGACGTGCTCCTTGTTGCCCTCATGCCACTAAGGAGGAGAGTGTCGTTCCTCCTTGGTGGTGTCGTGTCCTCCTCCATGCTCCGAGGAGACTCGGAAACCAAGTGCCTCCTTGAAGACGTCGTCGAAGATGGATTGGACGACGATGACCCTTTCTTTTTGGTGAAGAGACTTGTGGTTTTCTTCCACATGATTGCAGCACTCTTCTCTCTACTAGAATTCGGGTTTCAACTAGTAACTAGGCACTTCAAAAATTACTTCAGATTGTGTACTTTAAAGGGTGTGAATTGTTTGAGCAATCAAGCTCGGGAAGGATGGCTATGTCTACGGTGGTTTTGGGCATGAAAACTTGAGCACACAACCGAGGAAGGAGAGGGCTACTTGCCTCGCGAGAAGATGGTAGCCGGGGGCACCATTTATAGGCCGGCCGGCCGGCCCGGGCCGACCGGCCCGGGGTGGTTTGGACCCCCGGCTCGACTCTTTCTCCCGAGCACGATCATTTCCCCTCCGTGACTTTCTTGCCCACGTGCCGCACGAGTTGCACTGCCCAAACACTCTCGTCCACTCCTTTTCTTGCATTATTCGTCCTTCCACTTGATGCTTCATGCTTTGAGTCATGTGCATGCTCCCTTGCTCCACTTGCTTCACATGCCACCATGAATTTCCTGCAAAGTCATGCTTGCTGCCCACCCATGCTTGTCCTTTGCATTCTGTCTTGATGAAAGTTGTTGGGAGGGCATCCAATGATGCATCATGGTGCATGCATGATTAACTTAACTAGATTGCCTCACTCTAAGCACATTTAAGGCTAAGCACTCCTCTAATTTCGAAAATTAAAATTATTTTCGAGCTATGGAAAAGCTCAAGAAGTTTTTAAACCATTAAAAACAAATGTAAGTCAAAACTATTTTCCGACTACATTGCTATCGGTCTCACCGATAGTTTGCCTTCATTGGTTGAGAGCAAACTTTTCCCGGCTTGATCATGGGGGCATAGGTTTAGGTTCTAATTTTGGCTAAATGAGAGAGATTTTAAATGAAATAAAATTAAATGAGGCCTAGAAAAATTCTAATCTTAGAGAAATGAAGGATATAGATTTTTAAACCAACCAAAAGTTTAGTTTCTAGGTTCACGCAAGTCCTACCACGTGCTGAAAATTAAATAACATGTAGATATAAGCCGTGGCTCTACTCGTGTGTTTTTAGCATGAAAATCAAGTCAACCACAACATCATAATGAGGATGAATGGTCGAGTTAGGTTCTGAATTTATTTTGTTGTGGTTTCTCGAAACGAAGCAAACAAACACATAGGAGGGTTCATGTAAAGGGTTTATGATCAAAGCAAAATATTCAACCAAGAATTATGTCTCTAATATTGTTCAACCACTTCTAAGTCTAATGTCTTTGCGTAGTGAAATGAAAACTAAATTACTTAAAAGACTCAAAAAAAACCTGGAATCGAAGTTGTCCTCCCGGTAGCTTATTCTTGACTCGACGAAACGGGTTGCCTCCCGCTTAGCGCTTCGTTTATAGTCCATGGCTAGACTTCTTCACTTGATTACTTCGGATCAATTCTCTTTGCGGGTGTTGCAATCTTGGGTACCCACTTCCGCACCATCTTGGGCATGGGCTTATCTTTTGGCTTAGTCATTTTTTTTTGTCTTCATAGGCGGCTTTTCTTCCTTTGTCTTGACGGATGCAACAACTTCATTGATTTTCTTTACGTCCTTCTTCTTCGGCTCTTTCTTCTTCTTCACCCTTCCTTCTCCCTTGGTTCTTCCTTAACAACGTGACGATAAGGTGGAACATATTTAACTTCAATCATATTGCATACCTCGAGGCGTGGTCGAAACTTGAAGGAACTCCTCTCGTCGTTAATGTCGAAGTTAACCTCCCCCTTGCCAACATCAATAGTAGCTCCCACGGTCTTGAGGAAAGGCCTCCCAAGGATGAGTGGTGGCTTCTCCATCTCTCCCATCTCGAGCACCACGAAGTCGACGGGGATGAAGTGGTGTCCGACCTTCACAGGCACATCTTCGGCGATGGCCAAGGGATACAGAATGGAGTTATCACCCAACTCCAAGCACATACTCGTAGGCTCCAATGGTAGGCGTAGCTTCTCGAACATATCTCTTGGCATGACGCTCACACTTGCTCCAAGGTCGCATAGTGCCTTCTCGAACTTGAACGAATCAATGGAACATGGAATTGTCGGGCATCCGGGGTCCTTTTGCTTCTCTAGCCCATTAGCAATAGTGGCACTACATTGCTCGAACATCTTGAAATGATCTACCCCGAGTGTTGCTATCTCATATTTATTTGCAAGTATGTCTTTAAAGTAACGAGAATATGTAGGTACTTGAAGGGCATCCAATAACGGCATGTTGATGCAAAGTCTACGCACAACCTCCACAAACTTCTTAAAGTGGTTGTCAAGTTTACCTCGAAGTAGCGTGGCTTGAGTTGCGGTATCTTCATGTCTTCTCCCGGCATCTCAAACTCGGCTCTTCGGTGACGATCTCTCGTAACTTCCTCCTTAGTAAATTCCTCCGCCTCGGCGGATGGTTTAGGCTTCCTTGCTCCCGCGGAACGTTCGGATCTTCGGTGTCCTTTCCCGAACGTGTTTGAATAGCCTTCACCGATTCGGGACCTTTAGGTTGTCTCGGAAGCTTCCCCTTCATTATTAGTGAGGCACCCGGCAAGTTGTCCCACTTGCGTCTCGAGCATCTTCATCATGTTGAGCACTTGATGGTTGGAGCTTCCGACCTCCATCACTTTGCTATCGATGTTTTCCAACACCTTGTCTATGGCCTTGAACTTGGTGACGGTGTCCTTGTTGATCTTAGCTTGCTCGTCCATGAAGTCCTTCAATTGTATATGAAGCGGAACCGAATTTGGAATGGATGAGCATGCATTAAATTGAGGTCTACCTTGCACCGTAGCAAAAGTTCGGCAAATCTCCCTTCCTCATGTAGTCGGGCACCTTGGCTTCTCCGGACAATCCTTGTGGACATGGCCATATTCTCCACACTCTTCACATGTGGATCTTGCTTCGGCAGCCTTCAAGTCTTGAGCCTCTTTCTTTTTCCATCTCCATCTTCTCCAACCTCCTCATGAGTGAATCGATCTTGCCTTCAAGTATATCTTCCTTCTCCACTTGCAGGACTCCTTTGACGTTCCCCATGGGTTGAACCGGATGTAAGCATCCGGATGACGCCCACATGTCATTATTCGACCTTCTTGAATAGAGTGAAAGCTTGAGTCGGTGTAATCTCGATGATAGATCCTCCCGCCGATGCATCGATGACCGTCCTTGACGCCATGGCGAGTCCTTGGTAGAATTTTTGAACGAGGTCCTCCTTCGGGAACTTGTGATGTGGAACCGCCCGAGTGTACTCATTGAAGCGCTCGAATGCCTCCGAGATAGTCTCCGTAGGATACCGAGAAAAAGTGGCAATCTTATTTTGCAAGCTTTGAGTTTTACCCGAGTAGTACTCCTTTATGAAGGCCCTCATCAAATCATTCCAATCTTGCACCGTCTCCGCCGGTTGAGAGTGGAACCATTGCAAAGCTTTCTCGAGTAGAGAGAATGGAAAAAGCCCCGTCCTCATTTGATCTTGAGTCACCCCGTCTATGTTGAATGTGTGACATAGTTGAATGAATGCTTGGAGGTGAAGGTTCGGGTCTTCTTTACCGGTGAAGCGTGAATGTTGCACCATGTGGATTGTTGAGGTCTTGATCTCGAACAGCCTTCCGATCTCCGCGAGGTTCAAGATTCATAGGTTGATGATATCCGGGGTGCATAACTCCCCGATCTTGCGTTCTTGCGGTTGATCTCCCATCGGTGGAAGTCGATTCTCCCGAGGACTTTGAGGTGGTGAATTCTTCGGAGATTTTGACGATCCTCTGGTCTTCCGACTTCGAATCACAAAATCCAGCTTTTTAGCTTGTTGTGCTTCGCGTCTCCTTAGCTTGTAAAATTTTTTTGGACCATCCACAAAATTATCGGGTTTGTTGGAGAGGTAGCCGTCCATCTCCTGTTAGGGTTAGCGATAAACAAAATATGCAAAAACGAAAAAGTAAAAGCAAATCTATGAAAAACTAGGGTTAGACAAACTAGATTAGATTTACTTTGAGGATGATCAAAGTTTAGTAGATACAAAAAGAAAAAACTAAAAGAAAACTGAAAATCACAAAAAAGCAATAAAAGATCAAATCTTGATCACTTGTTCCCCGACAACGGCGCCAGAAAAAGGGGCTTGTTGACCGTTAATAGTTGTATCAAAGTTTGTTTAGACTTGCAAGCGGACAAGTCTCCTGTCGTAGTCAACGGACCCTTCTTCCCTCGAGTGGTGAACCCAAGGTATCGAATCTGTGGAACAAATGTGTGACGCAAGAGATGATCTAGTAATGCCAAGTAAATTCAATCTTCGAAAGGTGAAACCCTAATGCATCTAGTCAAAGAACATCAAAAACGAATCTAATCTACTAAAGACCGGAGGTAGCAAAGACTGAGGGGGTAGATAAACCAATCTAGAGAGATCGGGTCAAGCCTTTTGTTGAAGTTCCAAGCAAAAGAAGAAGTAGCAAGTTTAATCTCATTAGAAGCCTCTTTAAACTATGGTTTCCCGTCCGACTCCAAAAATGCCCGCCTTTCAGAGCCACCATTGTGTCACAACGCACTCCTATTCATGCGGGTAGTCTAGGGTGAGTCCACGGACAAGTCGAGATCTTTCGGAAGGTCAGGCGTGCACCTCTAGCCACCACGGCTACAAGAACACCCTATGTGATCTATCTTGATAATAGATCTAAGATAAGCAAAGTCGATCGAAAACGGAGACTTTGAAGAAACACTTGATCGCTAGTACAATGATACATGAACAAGATCACCACCGGGATCCTATCTTGATCTTGCTTCTAGCTCGGGAACTCCGACGTGGTCTTCCTTGCAAGGTTCCCACGTCGGCTAGGGAGACCCTAGTCAACTAGCTCGACCCTCTCCTCTCCGAGATGGTGTCCCTCCCTTCTCTTGCTCCTCGGCGGCCGATGACAAATGAGTTGATGCGTGGCTCTTTACCCCGGGGCTATAAATAGCCCGAATGGCGGCTAGATCAAAGGGGGGAGGCGACCGAACCCCGGAATGGGATGGGCCGGCCGGCCCGGGCCGACCGTCCCGGGCCCATCCCGGTCCCGTTGCATGCCTCCATTGCCCTACGTCGGTTCCCCGAGTCTTCTAGATTTTTTCCCTCTTCTCGCATGTGGGCCCTTGTCGTCGGTTTCTCGTCCGAGTTGGACGTAGCTCCTTGTCCCACAAGATTCGACACTTTTCTCGGGTAGGTCCTCGGAGTTTGTCATCTTCTCGGGTTTAGTCCCCGGGCTTCTTGGAGTCAAGTTTGCTTCATTGCATGACTTGTACGGGGCTTCAAGGTCTTGTCACAAGGTGCTTGATGAACTCATCCCGAAGTCTTGCTTTCAACGCTAAAACCCCGCATAAACACCAAACTCCAAAATCGACATGCACGAATGAACTTGTTATACCGAGGCGTTAGTACCAATGGATAATGTCACACCCCGAAATTTCCAATTTTAGGACGTGAATAGAAAGAATAACTAAATAATAATTTTCTCATAATTTTAAAATTTTCCAACATTTATTTTCTTTACGGGGATTATAGCATAGAGAAAACCTTTGTTTTTCGGAAATTAAATAAATGGTTTTGCGCGTTGCATTCATGCCGATGCATCTCGGTGCTTCTTGAGTGCTAAAGGTTTTAAAAATGCGCCTAGGTGTTGTCCAAACTCTTCCGAGAATTTTCTCGGATTTTTCTGGAATTTATTCTCATTTTTCTTGATCTATTTCTATTTATTAGAAGGCTTTAAAATCTTTTTATTGAGCACCAAATACTTTATTTGGATTGTTCATGTCCCAATGAGCCTCCGGGAATTTTCCTGGGATTTTTGTGATTTTCAAATTATTTTTTCGTGCCTTTAAACAATTTCTAGATTTTCCGGAATTGGTTTTGCATTAAAATAAATTCATAAAAAAAGAAGAAAACCCCTCCTTTCGGTTTGGGCCGAGCCCGTAGGCCCGACCCATCTCCCCACCGACCCAACCGCTTCATCTCCCGGCCCAACCGCGAGCCCGCCGGAGCCCATCTAGGCCCGGCACATCGGTGTCCATGGCGGACACGGCAGCCGCCGCCGAGTCCTGGCGTGCGCGCCCGGGCCACCTCTCGGCCGCGCCCCCTAAAAGCTGCGCGTGCGCCGCTCCTTGCCCCCCCCCACGCCCGTTCCGGCATCTCGTCGCCTCTCGCTCGCTCCCCGCCGCCACGGCCCGAGCCGACGCCATGGCCGCCTCCGCCGGGTCATTGCCTATTCGCCGCCGTGAGGACCCGGCCGGAGCCACCCGAGGCCGCCGGGAGGACGTCCTTGACGGGCCACACGCCCGCCGGCCATCCTCATCGCCCGACACTCGCCGTAACGCCACCGCCCCCAAAGCACAACAACCGGTCGACCTCGCTCCACGTCGCCGGCCGCTTGCCGTCTTTTCCCCTCCAAGGTGAGCACGCCCTTGAGTCCCCCTCGGTCTCCTCTCTCGTTTCCCCTTCTTACCCGAGCTCCTCGCCCTCCGGTCGCCGGCCGCTGCCATCCTCCCCGAGCCGCCGGAGTAGCCCCCGCCGCCGTGTGGTTTCGCCTAAATGAAGAAGAAGATAGGGCGATTTTGTGGATAACCCCCCGAGAAAAGAAGTAACCCTAGATCCTTATCTTGTGTCTTGTAGCTTTACCGTATAACCCCCCGCGAAAACACCACCTTTCACACATAAACCCCCGAAGATCTTGCAAGTAAATCCCCGAGTTTATATACATAATTATGTATATGCCCTATCTTTTCACAGTTAAGCCCCCGAAAGTTTCCAATCTCTGCAGCTAGGTCCCTATACCTTTAAAAGTCCATATCTTTCATGTTTTTGCTTCGTTTTCATCCGTTCAAGTTGCGTTAGGTCCATAATAATGTAAAGCACGTATTAGTGGAGTGTTTTCATCATGTTTGTTTTCTGAAAATTAATTTGATATTAATTTTGATTAATGATTCATAAACATATCTTTTCCAAATAAAATCTATATAGAGTTATACACCGTCTTTCATAATCAAATTTAATTTGATTAATATTTCTCTCACATGCTTTCATAAATAAAATCTAATTAGATCTTTTACCTGGTTTTCCATAAGTCAAATATTAATTTGCTTAATGATTAATTAACTTTTATAATTAAAAGTTGATTAGGCTCTTACTCCGGCTTTATAAATAAATGTTAATTTGATTAACACCAATGTAATGTTGTTTTTAATAATAATATGATGAACTCGAATTACAAAGTTCGATTAGAGGATTCATATAGTTTAGTTTTCTTAAAGTAAATGTTTAATTGGTATAATATATATGAATCTTTGTAAATAAAACTTGACTAATTCTTTACACCGGGTTTGTAAATAAAGTTTAATTTGCTTTAATTCAACATGGGGTATTTTATTTATGAAATATCCTGACATATATTTTTTTAATTAAAATAAATCTAGTTCATAGCCTTGTTCTCTTATTTATGCAAATCGTTCGATAGACATTCTTTACCAAACTTTATCTCAGTGTTCTTCGTTTCCTCGCTAGTAAAACCTTTCCTAGTTGTCTCTCGGTGAGTCAACTTCGTTCTTTTAATTCTTTGTGATCCAATCTTTAACATCTAGCTAGCTCATGAATTAGCTATGTTCTTGTGTCTAGTCTTCCGCAGCTATCTTATTTTAGAGCCAATCTTGTTATCTCTTCTCTACCAGCATCAGTTTAGCTTACATTTGTTTAGTGTTGTCCTTTCGGTTTAGTTCTCTTCGTAGACTAGTTTTCCTAGCCCACCTTAAGTTTTTTGTGTGCGTTATAGTTCGCTTCTACCGTTCTCGTTCATTTCACCTTAACCGGTACATTAGCATGTGTATCACCTGTTACTTGTTTTAACACTAAAACTACATGTTAATCTTGACTAATTCTTATTCCATTGCTTTTATAAATAAAAAGTGATTAGGTTCTAATCCGGTTTTCTTTAATCATGATGTAATTGGTTAATCCCTATTCATAGCTAGTTTTTCTAAATAAAAGATGTTAGAGTTAAACATCGGTTTTCCTAATAGAGTTAATATGCCTAATGACACCATAAATGTCTTTTCAATATTAAATATGTTTAGTTGAACACATGACATAAAGTTACTCGTCTAAATATCTTATACTTGCTTCATCTTTCTAAAGTAATTATTAATTTGACATAATTTCCACTCGAATGTTATAAATAAAATATGATTAGGTTTATCGTGATTTCTTTAACTAAATGTAACTTGTTTAATAGTAAATAGAGTATTTCCCTAAAATATTCTTTCAAATGATTTCTTAATTAAAATATGCCAAGCATAGTCACTTGTTGTTTGATAATGATCTCACGATAGTTTCGAGCTTAGTCTTGTTTTCGGTGTTTCTTGCGTTTGCATAACCATAGAATAAAGCTATGTCTTAGTGTGATCTTGTCGGTCCTTGCTCAATCTTTCGCAACCATCTCTTTAAAGATAGCCAATCCTTTCCCTTCGAGCACAATTAGTGATCCATCTAATCGAGCCTATCCTTTCGTGCGTTCTTTCAAAGTTTTCTTTTGATTGGTGCTTTGTTCTTAGTATATGCTTGTTTGTTTGCTTTGTGTATGTTTGTGCTCGATGATTGATGTGAGTAGAAGGAATGTGGTTCGAGAAGCTTTGAAGAGCACGAAGTGAAGACACTCGAGCAACAACATTACTCTAGTTAAAGGCAAGTGTGTCCTTGTTCTTGTCCCGTAACGTTATTAATCACTATTGCATTGCTTGCATTAATTTTGATGGGTTCCTATTAAAGATGACTAGCCTCATTGACCAGTATCTTGAACCTGATTTTTATTAATCTTGATGGTAGATGTTGCTTAGTGTACTCAACTGGGTTGGTAATAATCAACATGGTTACCTTTTATGCTCTATGTTCCTTTATGATAATTTTTAATACAATATCACTGTGCATTAATCGGAACATGGAGAACCACCTAGGAAAACAGTACAACCACAAGAACTAAACGGGCACTGGTCTTGGCTGAGTAATTAGGAACTTTAGCTTGGGGTGATCTTACCTGATAAGGATAGGGGATCGGCGGTGCCGTGGGGTATGGACTCGCTCTAGCGGGGGTTGGGTGAGTTATTCTTTTTATGGTGGGGTATCGACCTGCTAGGGGACTTTATACCTTGCTAACCGATCCGGACCTTGTGGGTCACAACTTGCCGTGGAACCTTTGTAAAGGCCTTGTAGCGTACCTATGCAACCACACCTCGGTAGTGTGGTATGGTGCCCGATCGCATCACATGGTTGGGTTCAAAGTTCTTCGGAGCTTTTATGCTTGCTTGTGGTGAAAGTGTACAACCTCTGCGCAGTGTAAAATTAACTAGTTAGCCGTGCTCATGGTCCGGAGGGGCCCGGACCCTCACATGATAACCGAACTTGAAGATGGACTTAAATTGTGATATGTGTTATGGTTATGCTTGCCATGTGCTTATGGCATATCTCTTACCTTATGCTTAATGTGGGTTGGTATAAACTAATACCTTATTAATAATCGAGTGCTAATAAAATTTGAGCAACTAAAATGCTAAATGCTTATAACCCGAGTCCACTATAAAGCCTTTGCATTCATTCTTTTCCCACACTTGCCGGGTACAACAAGTACTCACCCTTTCTATAAACAATGTTGCTCGGAAAGAGGAAGTTGCTACATGAAGATGACGTGAAGATATTGTGGAGTTCTAGGCGTATGCAACCCCCGATCGATTGCCTCGTGATGTTTGGTGTCTTCGTTTCCAGGATTAAGCGTAAACTCTGATAATCTCCCTTTTTCTTACGTGATATTGTTTCTGTTATTCACTTATGTCAACTATATGCATGAAACTTGATCATGGCATGCATATAGATTTGCACTTGGTTTTCTTTGGAAAAACAGGTGTGACAGATAAGGTATAAAACTTATGCCAACATCGAAGGTAAACTCATGGCTAGGTTGACGGAATTTCACCGTCAACAACCCCCTCTCGAAGTCATGAGTTCGGGCACCACGAAGCTACTAGTCGCGGTCCGGCGGATGGTGGACGCAACCGCTCCGAGGAGAACAGCCACGAACCCCAATCGTTCCGGGGCATCGGTGGAGGACCTTCTCAAGGCAGCAACGGTGCGGGCGGTGTCGGTGGAAGCCACGGTGGCGTCGGCCGCGGCGACGGTGGCGGTGGAGGCAGCGGTGGCGTGAGCTCATCACATGGTGCTGGTAGGAGAGTTGATGGTGGCGCCGATCGCGGAGGCCGAGGCCATGCAAACAGCCACGTCACCCGCATCTCACACGGCGGCTACGATGCCCGCCGCAAAATTGAAGAAATATGTCACAAGAAGGCCTCTAAGGCAAGCGACGGCGATGGCTGCCCCGCCTTCTCCACTCGACTTCGCGACCCGCTTCTCCCGCAGAGAAATTCAAACCTCTAGGGATCACCATGTATGACGTGAAGCAAGACCCAGTTCAATGGATTAGGTGTTATGCCTTATCCATTGAAAATGCTGGTGCAACAACGACACGAAGTGCCTCTACTTCCCCTTCTGCCTAGACCAAGCACCACTAACGTGGCTCGAGTCGCTCGACCAGAACCCGATCGACGAGTGGGACCAGCTAAAGGCTCGGTTCACCGGCAACTTTGTAGGCGCCATGGGACGCTCGGGTACTCGCATGGATCTTGCAATGGTCAAACAAGAGCAAGGCGAGACGCTACGCCGTATATGCGATGCTTCTTCGACATGCGCACTACGGTAGTCGACGTCACCGATAATGTAACATCCTTAGTTTTGACTTGTATTCAAAATGTCGAATTTCAAAAACTTGAATTGAAGTGGAGTGCTCATAAGTCGAATAAGATTGTCTTCCCGCTTCCTTCCCCAAAATTCTTAGATTGAATTACGGCTTCCACGATACTTTTAGGATTTATACCCGCTAGTGTGACAATTTGGTTCTTTATTTAAATCTTAATTGGATTTTATTTGGGGTAGCTTCAAATTTGAATTTAAATTCAAATTTGAGTCCACTTAATAGGCTTAAGGTAATTCGCAAACTCTACTACTCGAGAAAGGATTCATTCGACCAAGTGCTTCACCCTGGGGTTCACCGCACTATTCGTACCGAAGAAGGATGGAACTCGGCGTTTGTGCGTCGATTACCGCGCCCGAACGCGGTAACCATCAAGAACAAGTACCCACTTGCCCAGGATTGATGATTTGATGGATCAGCTGAGGCAAGCCAAGTACTTCAGCAAGATTGATCTCCGGTCGGGTTATCACCGATGAAGATCCGCCGGAGGACATCCACAAGACGGCATTCGTAACCCGGTATGGGCAATACGAGTACACAGTCGTGTCGTTTGGTCTAACCAATGCCCCGGCATACTTCATGAACATGATGAACAAGGTCTTCATGGATGAGTTGGACAAGTGTGTCGTCGTCTTCATCGACGATATACTGGTTTACTCCCAGACAGCAGAAGAGCACGAAGAGCACCTAAGGATCGTGTTGGGGAAGCTCAGGCAGCATCAGTTGTACGCCAAGTTCAGCAAGTGTGAGTTCTGGATGGAGGAAGTCGCGTTTCTGGGTCATGTGTTGTCAGCTAAAGGAGTTGCAGTAGATCCGAGCAAGATTGAGGCAGTGTCCAAGTGGCAGTCACCGAAGTCCGTGACAGAGATCCGCAGTTTTCTCGGTTTGGCCGGATACTACCGCCGATTCATCGAGAACTTCTCGAAGATCGCCAAGCCCATGACAGAACTGTTGAAGAGCAACACGCCGTATGTGTGGTCGGACAAGTGTGAAGCCAGCTTCCAAGAGCTCAAGACTCGTCTCACCACTACCCCGGTCCTGACCCTGCCCGATGCGAGCAAGGACTTCGTGGTGTACTGTGACGCGTCGAGACAAGGACTCGGCTGCGTGTTGATGCAAGGAGGCAAGGTAGTGGCCTACGCCTCACGACAGCTAAGGAAGCATGAGGAGAACTACCCTACGCACGACCTCGAGCTAGCCGCTGTCATTCATGCCTTGAAGATATGGAGGCACTATCTGATGGGGAACAAGTGCGACATCTATACTGATCACAAGAGTCTGAAGTATATCTTCACCCAGTCGGAATTGAACCTGAGACAAAGGAGATGGCTAGAGCTGATCAAGGACTAC
Organism: Cenchrus americanus; assembly: GCA_947561735.1. NCBI lineage: Eukaryota > Viridiplantae > Streptophyta > Magnoliopsida > Poales > Poaceae > Cenchrus > Cenchrus americanus. The sequence continues at coordinate 80,938,255 of OX387239.1, read as the reverse complement.
GACCTGAACATTCACTACCACCCTGGTAAGGCTAACGTCGTAGCCGACGCTCTGAGCCGCAAGCACTACTGCAACAACCTGATGGTGCGAGAGGAACAACCAGCCTTGCATGAAGAGCTGGAGAAGCTGAGCTTAGAGATAGTGGAGGAGGGGCAGTTGAACCAGTTGCGGGTGAAATACACACTTGAAGACCAAATCCGCCAAGCTCGTAACGAGTGCCCGTAAATTCAAGAGGTAAAACGCCCGATGGAGAATGGCAAAGCGGTACCGACTATCGCATCGATGAACAGGGGTACACCGTGGTCGAAGGACCGCATCCGCGTGCCTCGAACAAGGAAATTCGGGACTCGATCCTTAAAGAGGCCCACGATTCTCGATACTCGATCCACCCCGGCTGTACCAAGATGTACAAAGACTTGAAGGTACGGTTCGGTAGGAAAAGATGAGGGAAGATATTGCAGAATACGTCGCTCGATGTGACACGTGTCAGCGAGTGAAGGCCGAACACCAGCGGCCTGCCGGACTGCTGCAGCCACTAGAGATACCCACGTGGAAGTGGGATGATATCAGTATGGACTTCATTGTGGGATTGCCGCGCACGCAGAAGGGAAATGACTCCATTTGGGTGATTGTTGATCGATTAACCAAGGTGGCACATTTCTTGCCAGTGAGGGCGAACTACAGCGTGAGCCGACTTGCAGAATTGTATGTGGACAATATCCTAAAGCTTCATGGGGCTCTGAGGAGCATTGTGTCAGATAGAGGGCCCCAGTTCACTGCCCAGTTCTGGAAAAGTTTGCACGCTTCCATGGGTACCCAGCTGAACTACAGCACAGCGTTCCACCCACAGACAGACGGTCAGACAGAGAGGGTGAATCAAGTACTAGAGGACTTGCCTGAGAGCTTGTGTGTTGACCTATGGGTCCGATTGGGAAAAGAGCCTATCATATGCCGAGTTCTCATACAACAACGGCTACCGTGCCGGCCTTGAAGATGGCTACTTTCGAAGCCCCGTACGGCGAGAAAGTGTCGGACACCGTTGATCCGGTCCGAGGTGGGGGAGCGAACCTTTTCGGTCCCGCCACCATTGTTGAGGCCGAGGAAAATGTCACCAAGATCGGGGAGAACCCGAAGATAGCTCAGAGCAGACAGAAGAGCTACGCCGACGCGAAACGAAAGGATGTCTCGTTTGAAGTGGGGGATCACGTCTACTTGAAGGTGTCACCCCTCCGAGGTACGAAGAGGTTCCACATCAGGGGGAAGCTGTCCCCTAGGTACGTTGGACCCTACCCTATTGTGAGTAAGGTCGGGAAGGTAGCTTACAGACTCGAGCTACCTCCGGAGCTTACGGGAGTTCACCCGGTGTTCCATGTTTCCCAACTTCGGAAGTGTGTGGTCGTCGAGAAGAGAGTGCCTGCTCAGGCGCTCGACGTCCAGGAGACCCTGGAGTACTTGGAGTACCCGGTTCGAATCCTGGACTGGGCGGAGAAGTCGACCAGGAACACCACCACGCGCTTCTGCAAGGTGCTATGGAGTAACCACTCCGAGCGTGAAGCCACGTGGGAGAAGGAGTCAGCGTTGAGGGAGAAATACCATCATCTCTTCGAAACGGAGGTAACTTCTTAATCTCGAGGACGAGATTCTTGTGAGGGGGGAGTTCTGTAACATCCTTAGTTTTGACTTGTATTCAAAATGTCGAATTTCAAAAACTTGAATTGAAGTGGAGTGCTCGTAAGTCGAATAAGATTGTCTTCCTGCTTCCTTCCCCAAAATTCTTAGATTTAATTCTGGCTTCCACGATACTTTTAGGATTTATACCCTGCTAGTGTGACAATTTGGTTCTTTATTTGAATCTTAATTGGATTTTATTTGGGGTAGCTTCAAATTTGAATTTAAATTCAATTTTGAGTCCACTTAATAGGCTTAAGGTAATTCGCAAACTCTCTTTGTACCACGCGGGCCGCCAACCTCGCAACCGGCCCCGCTCCACTTTGAGCCCACCGCGGCCCGGCCCGCACCGCGCCGCGCCCCCACCAACCGCGCGCGCCGCCGTGTCGGCCGACGAGCGGGACCCGCCGCCCGCGTCAAACAAAGCGCGATGACGCCGGGGGCATCATCTCCTTCCTTTCGCTTTGGCCGACGACCAAAGGAAAGGGGGGGGGGGGGGGACGCGGCCGTGCCACCGCCGCCGAGGCGTGCCGCGCGCCCGGTGCATCCGGGCCGCCCACGTGTCCCCGCCGCGCCGCCCTATTTAAGGACCCCCGCCGCACCGACCGGATGCCCGAAACCCTAACCACCCAGGGGAGGAGCCCCTGCCGTCCCACACCGTCCGCCGGAGGAGAAGTGGAGGGGGAGAAGGGGGTGGGGAGAGGAGCCGCCCGCGGGGGAGCCGATCGCCGCGAAGCCGGAGCCGCCCAAGGGAAGAGCCGGACCCGCCGTGAACACCTGCATCCTCTGCTTCCTCTTCCTCCTCGACGTCGCGCCGCCGCCTGCCTCCTCTTCTTCCTCGCCGTCCCGCCCGCCCCGCCGCTCTTCACCGACGCACCTGCACTTCGGCCCGTGGCCACCAAGGTGAGGACAATCGCTCCCTCGCCCCATGTGGATGCCCCCGCCTTCGCGCCGAGGTGGAACGCGCCGTTGCCCCGCGCCGCCGCGCGCCGGCGGGTGAAGCCGGCCTTCGTGCCGGGGCGGGATGTTTTCTTGCGGGGGCCGCTTCCTTCATCGCCGCGCGCTCGCTAGCTAGCTCGTTTGTCCGTTTCGCCGTTGTATGCCGCGTCGTGCGCTCGTAACCGCGACGCCACGCCGTGGCCGCGTTCGCGCTCGCGCACGGGACCGTGCGGGCCGCGACGCCTTTGCGCCCGTGTGCACCCCGGCACCCGCGCACGCCCAACCGGCACAAAACCGCGCCTTCGACCCTCGCTCGTTTACGTCCGCCCTCGACGCCGCCTTCCAAGGCGCCCGCGTCGCCCGGCCTTGCCGTGGTCGGGCAAGCCGCGCACGCGATCGCCAAGAGGAGGGCCACCAACTCGGCCGCCACGAACGGCTTTGCGTGAACGAACCACACCCGCACGCACACTCGTAATCCGCCCGCGGACGCCGTGCTCGCCGCCGCCCATGGCGCCGAGCCGGTTCCGCCACGCACCACCTAGGCGCCTCGTCGCGAACTTAGCCCCGTGCCCCGGCGGGAGTAGCCGGACGCGCTTGAACACCACCCGCCGCCGCTCCCTCGCACCGCCGCGCCTGCGCGAGCCGGGCTTCCTATGCCGTCCACCGCGCCGCCGCCGCACCCATGCCGGCGACGGCCGCGCGCGACGCCCCTAGGCCGTCCTAGCACCCACCAAGCCCGCGGCTCGAAGAAGCCCCGTAGGCGCCTTGCCGACCGGCCGCCCCGAGCCACCATGGGGCACGCCGCCGCGAGGCCGTGCCCGCCGCCGCGTCCCTCTCCCGGGCTTTCCATCGAGCACTTAAGGGGGGGAAGGGCGGAGTTGAATTGTCCATGAAGAAGGATGAATTCGATGATGTATTCCGTTATGAACTAGATGATGAGAGCGAGAGGCCTACCAACATTATTTCTTAACATGTTGATCATTTCAACACGGTACGTGAATTGATAAATGTGTTTGAAGTAGAGGTTCAAAGAGTGAGAAAGCTGACTAGTTTTAGCTTGGGGACTTGTGATACAATAACATACATAGGTCAAATGATGTCCCTTTTGATCTCCATTATTAGTGACCATACTTTATATAAACTAACTTACGCTAAAATTAGCTAAATGCAAAATTAAGGTAAGTTCTAGTTCCAATATATTAAAAAGTAAACAAAGAAAAAGATGAAGAAGGGTGAATTCGATGATGTATTCCGTTATGAACTAGATGATGAGCGAAGGCCTACCTACATTATTCCTTAACATGTTGATCATTTCAACACGAAGTACGTGAATTGATAAATGTGTTTGAAGTAGAGGTTCAAAAGGTAGAAAGTGACTAGTTTTAGCTTGGGGACTTGTGATACAATAACATACAGAGGTCACTTGATGGCCATTTTGATCTCCATTATCAGTGACCATACTTTATATAAACTAAATCCTATAAAATTAGCTAAATGCAAAATTAAGGTTAGGTGCATGTTCCATTATATTAAAAAGTAAACAAAGAGAAAGATGAAGAAGGATGAATTCGATGATGTATTAAAAGATTATGAATAGATAAACGAAATGGAGGCCTACCTACATTCTTCCTTAACATGTTGATCATCTCAACACAATACGTGAATTCATAAATGTGTTTGAAGCATTGGTTCAAAGCTAGAGACGACCGGCTTTTAGCATGGGGACTTGTGATACAATGACATACATAGGTCAAATGTTGTCCCTTTTGATCTCCATTATTAGTGACCATACTTTATATAAACTAACTTCTATAAAATTAGCTAAATGCAAAATTAAGGTAAGTTCTATGTTCCATTATATTAAAAAGTAAACGAGAAATATGAAGAAGGGTGAATTCGATGATGTATTCCATTATGAACTAGATAATGAGAGCTAAGGCCAACCTACATTCTTCCTTAACATGTTGATCATCTCAACACAATACGTGAATTCATAAATGTGTTTGAAGCGATTGGTTCAAAGCTAGAAGGTGACCGACTTTTAGCTTGGGGACTTGTGATACAATGACATACATAGGTCAAAATGATGTCCCTTTTGATCTCCATTATTAGTGACCATACTTTATATAAACTAACTTCTATAAAATTAGCTAAATGCAAAACTAAGGTAAGTTCTATGTTCCATTATATTAAAAAGTAAACAAAGAAAAAAGATGAAAGGGTGAATTCGATGATGTATTCGTTATGAACTAGATGATGAGCGAGCCTACCTACATTATTCCTTAACATGTTGATCATTTCAACACAATACGTGAATTGATAAATGTGTTTGAAGCGAGTTCAAAGGTAGAAAATTTGGTAGTTTTTAGCTTGGGGACTTGTGATACAATAACATACGAGAGGTCACTTGATGGCCATTTTGATCTCCATTATAAGTGACCATACTTTATATAAATAACTCCTATAAAATTAGCTAAATGCAAAATTAAGGTTAGTTCTATGTTCCATTATATTAAAAAGTAAACAAAGAGAAAGATGAAGAAGGATGAATTCGATGATGTATTCCATTATGAACAGATAATGAGAATTTGGAGGCCTACCTACATTCTTCCTTAACATGTTGATCATCTCAACACAATACGTGAATTCATAAATGTGTTTAGACGAGTGGTTCAAAGCTTAAGTGACCGGCTTTTAGCTTGGGGACTTGTGATACAATGACATACATAGGTCAAATGATGTCCCTTTTGATCTCCATTATTAGTGACGAGTACTTTATATAAACTAACTTCTATAAAATTAGCTAAATGCAAATTAAGGTAAGTTCTATGTTCCATTATATTAAAAAGTAAACGAGAGAAATATGAAGAAGGGTGAATTCGATGATGTCATTCCATTATAGATAATGAGAGCTTGGAGGCCAACTACATTCTTCCTTAACATGTTGATCATCTCAACACAATACGTGAATTCATAAATGTGTTTGAAGCGAGTGGTTCAAAAGCTAGAAGACGACTGACTTTAGCTTGGGGACTTGTGATACAATGACATACATAGGTCAAATGATGTCCCTTTTGATCTCCATTATTAGTGACCATACTTTATATAAACTAACTTCTATAAAATTAGCTAAATGCAAAATTAAGGTTAGTTCTATGTTTCATTATATTAGAAAGTAAACAAAGAGAATGATGAAGAAGAGGTGAATTCGATGATGTATTACGTTATGAACTAGATGATGAGAAGCTGGAGGCCTACCTACATTCTTCCTTAACATGTTGATCATCTCAATACAATATGTGAATTCATAAATGTGTTTGAAGCGGATGTTCAAAAGCTAGAAGATGACTAGTTTTTGCTTGGGGACTTGTGATACAATGACATACGAGGTCACTTGATGGCCATTTTGATCTCCATTTTGACCATACTTTATATAAACTACTTCTATAAAATTAGCTAAATGCAAAATTAAGGTTAGTTCTATGTTAAATTATATTAAAAAGTGAACAAAGAGAAAGATGAAGAAGAAATTTGAATTGGATGATGTATTCCATTATAAACTAGATGATGAGAGCCGAGGCCTACCTACATTCTTGCTTAACATGTTGATCATTTCAACACAATACGTGAATTCATAAATGTGTTTGAAGCGAGAGGTTCAAAGGTAGAAAGAACGACTAGTTTTTAGCTTGGGGACTTGTGATACAATGACATACGAGAGGTCACTTGATGGCCATTTTGATCTCTATTTAGACCATACTTTATAAAAACTAACATCTATAAAATTAGCTAAATGCAAAATTAAGGTTATTTCTATGTTCCATTATATTAAAAAGTAAACAAAGAGAAAAGATGAAGAAGGATGAATTCGATGATGTATTCCGTTATGAACTAGATAATGAAGCTTGGAGGCCTACCAACATTCTTCCTTAACATGTTGATCATCTCAACACAATACGTGAATTCATAAATGTGTTTGAAGCGAGTGGTTCAAAAGCTAGAAGGCGACTGACTTTTAGCTTGGGGACTTGTGATACAATGACATACATAGGTCAAATGATGTCCCTTTTGATCTCCATTATTAGTGACCGTACTTTATATAAACTAACTTCTATAAAATTAGCTAAATGCAAAATTAAGGTAAGTTCTATGTTCCATTATATTAAAAAAGTAAACGAAGAGAAAGATGAAGAAGGGTGAATTTGATGATGTATTCCGTTATGAACTAGATGATCGGGGCGAAGGCCTACCTACATTCTTCTTAACATGTTGATCATTTCCACACGATACGTGAATTCATAAATGTGTTTGAAGCTGAGGTTCAAAAGCTAGAAGGCGACTAGTTTTAGCTTGGGGACTTGTGATACAATGACATACAGAGGTCACTTGATGGCCATTTTGATCTCCATTTTGACCATACTTTATATAAACTAACTTCTATAAAATTAGCTAAATGCAAAATTAGGTTAGTTCTATGTTTCATTATATTAAAAAAGTAAACAAAGAGAAAGATGAAGGGTGAATTCGATGATGTATTCGGAGTTATGAACTAGATGATGAGAGCGGGGGCCTTCACCTACATTCTTCCTTAACATGTTGATCATCTCTCAACACAATACGTGAATTCATAAATGTGTTTGAAGCGGTGGTTCAAAAGCTAGAAAGGCTGACCGACTTTTTTAGCTTGGGGACTTGTGATACAATGACATACATAGGTCAAATGATGTCCCTTTTGATCTCCATTATTGGTAGTAAGTACTTTATATAAACTAACTTCTATAAAATTAGCTAAATGCAAAATTAAGGTAAGTTCTATGTTCCATTATATTAAAAAGTAAACGAAGAGAAAGATGAAGAAGGGTGAATTTGATGATGTATTCGTTATGAACTAGATGATGAGAAGCTGAAGGCCTACCTACATTCTTCTTAACATGTTGATCATTTCCACACGGTGATGAATTCATAAATGTGTTTGAAGCGAGAGGTTCAAAAAGCTAGAAAGGATTTGACTAGTTTTAGCTTGGGGACTTGTGATACAATGACATACGAGAGGTCACTTGATGGCCATTTTGATCTCCATTTTGACCATACTTTATATAAACTAACTTCTATAAAATTAGCTAAATGCAAAATTAAGGTTAGTTCTATGTTTCATTATATTAGAAAGTAAACAAAGAGAAAGATGAAGAAGGGTGAATTCGATGATGTATTAGTTATGAACTAGATGATGGCTTGGAGGCCTACCTACATTCTTCCTTAACATGTTGATCATCTCAACACAATATGTGAATTCATAAATGTGTTTGAAGCGGATGTTCAAAAGCTAGAAGATGACTAGTTTTTGCTAGGGGACTTGTGATACAATGACATACGAGAGGTCACTTGATGGCCATTTTGATCTCCATTTTGACCATACTTTATATAAACTAGCTTCTATAAAATTAGCTAAATGCAAAATTAAGGTTAGTTCTATGTTAAATTATATTAAAAAGTGAACAAAGAGAAAGATGAAAGGTGAATTGGATGATGTATTCCATTATAAACTAGATGATGAGAGCGAGAAGGCCTACCTACATTCTTGCTTAACATGTTGATCATTTCAACACAATACGTGAATTCATAAATGTGTTTGAAATGAGAGGGTTCAAAGGTAGAAGCTTACTAGTTTTAGCTTGGGGACTTGTGATACGATGACATACGAGAGGTCACTTGATGGCCATTTTGATCTCTATTTCGACTATTACTTTATAAAAACTAACATCTATAAAATTAGCTAAATGCAAAATTAAGGTTATTTCTATGTTCCATTATATTAAAAAGTAAACAAAGAGAAAGATGAAGAAGGATGAATTCGATGATGTATTCCGTTATGAACTAGATAATGAGAGCTGGAGGCCTACCAACATTCTTCCTTAACATGGTGATCATCTCAACACAATACGTGAATTCATAAATGTGTTTGAAGCCGGTGGTTCAAAGCTAGAAGGCGACCGGCTTTTAGCTTGGGGACTTATTGATACAATGACATACATAGGTCAAATGATGTCCCTTTTGATCTCCATTATTAGTGGCTTGAGTACTTTATATAAACTAACTTCACCAAAATTAGCTAAATGCAAAATTAAGGTAAGTTCTATGTTCCATTATATTAAAAGTAAAACGAAGAGAAAGATGAAGATGGGTGAATTTGATGATGTATTCCGTTATGAACTAGATGATGAAGCTGAAGGCCTACCTACATTCTTCTTAACATGTTGATCATTTCCACACGGTACGTGAATTCATAAATGTGTTTGAAAGCGAGAGGTTCAAAAGCTAGAAGTGACTAGTTTTAGCTTGGGGACTTGTGATACAATGACATACGAGAGGTCACTTGATGGCCATTTTGATCTCCATTTTGACCATACTTTATATAAACTAACTTCTATAAAATTAGCTAAATGCAAAATTAAGGTTAGTTCTATGTTTCATTATATTAGAAAGTAAACAAAGAGAAAGATGAAGAAGGGTGAATTTGATGATGTATTCCGTTATGAACTAGATGATGAGTAGGAGGCCTACCTACATTCTTCCTTAACATGTTGATCATCTCAACACAATATGTGAATTCATAAATGTGTTTTGAACGGTGTTCAAAGCTAGAAGATGACTTGTTTTTGCTTGGGGACTTGTGATACAATGACATACGAGAGGTCACTTGATGGCCATTTTAAGTCTCATTTTGACCATACTTTATATAAATTAACTTCTATAAAATTAGCTAAATGCAAAATTAAGGTTAGTTCTATGTTAAGTATATTAAAAGTGAACAAGAGAAAGATGAAGAAGGTAGATTGGATGATGTATTCCATTATAAACTAGATGATGAAAATGAAGGCCTACCTACATTCTTCCTTAACATGTTGATCATTTCAACACAATACGTGAATTCATAAATGTGTTTGAAGGAGAGGTTCAAGGTAGAAGGCGGCTTTAGTTTTAGCTTGGGGACTTGTGAATACAATGACATACGAGAGGTCACTTGATGGCCATTTTGATCTCAATTTCGACCATACTTTATATAAACTAGCTACATTAACACCAAAATTTGGTAAGGAGTATGACATACAGGTCCGATTCGAAAAAGAGTCCGTCTGGTGGAAGGAAAGATATTTTCGAGAGATTTTCGGCGAAGGATCCGCGGTCGGCTTCTCTGCTCCGGTTCGGCCAAGGCAGAGTAGAGGGCGATTTTGCGGGATTGGACGGTGAGCGTGGCTCGATCGGAGGAAGCGAAGATGGATGGATAGGCGATCGAGTTTAGTTAGGCAATGAATCCATTCGCGGTTGTAATTAGCGGGGTATAAATACGATCCCTGGATGTATGTAACGGACACGTTCATTCCTCCAATACACACACCATAGGCCTTACGCCAAACCCTAGAGTCCTTGTCGTGTCGTCGAGTTCTTCGAGAGGACCAATCCCCTCCGTCGACCTCGCGTGAGTACGGCAACCTTGTATCATGTCTAGTATCATGCGGTGGATTTAGATCGATGCAAGTAGTCTTGTTACCACGCTTCGTGTCATGCGGTAGATTCAAGCTTGGTTCAAGAGGGTTCTTGTTAGATCGTGAGCCATGCGGTAGGCTAAGATTTAGCTCGAAGCTAGTTATCGGCTCTATTGGATTTTTGTAGATCAAATGGATTCATTAAGTTACCGTGTTATCATGAGTTTTACTTTATGTTTTAATTCATGCAACACACTCTTGCTGAAATCAGATGGGTTTGATCAACTTTGCCTTTTAAGATCCGTATACAAGCGATTTCGTGCTTTTGACGCGTGGATTTTGTGCTCTCCGATAGCGGCTTAGAATCGATCTAGGTTGTTACGTATTGCGGGTTCAAGCTTGCTTTGTGCGTATAAATCTTGAAAGAAATAGGGTATCATGCGGTAGATGCGAGGTTTTGGGATTTGCTTTTGGAGCTAGTCATCTAGGTGGATTAGATTTCCAATTCAGTCGATAGATTTATTCACGTGGTAATGTTTGTTCCTTCTTCATGGACCCTGGATGGTACATTCGGCCGTATTCGGTTATATCTTCACGAGTAGATCACGTCCTCGTTCGTGCCTTAAGTGATGTATGCCTTTTAGCTTTCCGTATTTGGATTGTATCATGCGGTGGATAGATCTATTTGCGGGAAGTGGTACGTTTTTCATGCAAGTTGTATCATGCGGGTGGATAGATTTGTTTGTGATCGTGCAGAGACGGATCTTAAAGTGCTAGACATGCGGTAGACTAGTGCTTTGATCTATGCGTGCTCATTTAATACATGATCATGTCTTTACCTCATTTTATTTAATGACAAACCTCACGGGGATCGGTCATAACTTCATGCTTGCATCTTTATCTATGTAAAGACCGATCATCGTCACGCTTACGTCATCCATTCGGCGATATTCTTTTTCCCTTTATAATGGTCGGATGGTTGTGATTCTACGACGGGTAGCTCTACATAGCTACATGTCATTCTTATTGTAGCTTCTTGGCCATAAATATGGGTATGCGGGTGCCACCCGACACGTTCTAAAAACGGCATCTGGTAAAAACGCTGCTCTTTTGTTAATTTCGGGGAAAAATTGAGCGGCACGTCATTTGCTCTGCGCGTGCGAAGCTAGCTTTTCGACTTCTTGTGTGATTGGCGTTGAGTGCACATTTTGCGTCAACACACTTTTTGGCACGCCCGGTGGGACCATACGGCCGGGTGGTTCAAGATGCACGAAATCCTCGGACCTCCTGGATGTCAACATCGAGCTTTCTCCGAGCCGACATCGTGACTCCTAGACGCCAGATGAGATCAATTTCGGCAAAAGTGTCTCATGTCGTTTAAGAAGAATCGAAGTGGTGTACCATATCGAAGAGTGGCTTGCCCGAGTCTTTGTTGCGGGAGAGACCGACGCCACAACCCAACAAGAAAAAGGAATGCGCGCGGATCTTCCGGGAGTCGGTGGGCGACATGCTCACCAAGCACAGCCAAGCTTTCCTCGGGTCGCTCCAGCAGATGATGGTTGCCCTCTTTGGCCCGGGCGCGGGGCAGGCGTTCGGAAAGGCGTGCGGCGGGAAAAGCAGGTGGGCCCCGGGTGAATCAAGCTCTCGGCCGCCGCTACGAACGGGTGCGGCGACCTCCCCGCAAAACTCGGGAGCGAGACATTCCAACCTCCTCGCGGGGCGCGGGGGCGGCCAGTTCGGCCTCCGGCCCCCGCAGCCCGAGAGTCAACCAATCCTGCCGCCACCACGAGCGGCACGGGTCAGCACACGCGGCCAGCTCCGTACCAGCCTACGTACGGAGACCTAGCGTTCGGCTCATACGGGGCCCACTCGACCCCGGTCGAAGAATAGCTTCCGTCGACCAAGCGGCTCCCGAGAGGAATTTGTACGGCGGTGGTTATCATGAAGTGGGAAATTACGGAGCGTTCGATGCCTTCCCGCACCCGAGAGTGCGCGCCGGGCACAACGACGCTCGGGAGGAAGATGCCCTAGCACGGCAAGATGGCCGAATTGATGCGGGAATCGGTTCGGCCTCAAACTGGGATGCGGGGCCCCACCTACGGGCGCGCCGTTCCCGAGTGGTACCTGCGTGCTCACGCCGCAAGGGTGAAGCCGGCCAGAGCGAATTCACAAAGTTCTCTGGGCGAGGACGAGACAAGCACGGTCGAACATATCGCTCGTTACCTCATGCGGCTTAGGGAATGTTCGGCGAAGAAACGTTCGAGGGTTCGCTACTTCCCCGCCTCGACGACGGGTCCCGGCTTTCGGTGGTTCTCGTCCTTGCCGCACGAATCGGTGGCGGGTGGAAGGATTTGGGAGCGTAAATTTCACGCTCATTACTTCGAGCGGCGGTTCGAGAAGAAGTTGATCGACCTCGCCACCCCGAAGCAAAGGCACGGCGAAACACCGCTGGAGTTTCTCGAGAAGATTCGAGAGAAGTCAAGGGCATGTGCTTCTCATTGAACTTGCCCAGACGATCGGTGGCCGATATGGCCGTCGCCGAATGTTACCACCGTGCGCGAGAAAGCTATTTGGGATGGAGTTTGAAAACTTAGGCCAACCTGTCGCGAAGTTATCCTTGATGAGTAATCGGGCGTATGGCCTCAAGAAGGACCTAAGTTTGGCAAACAGCACGACGTCGGCGACATATACAACCAATTCTTTGGACAAAGCTGATTTGTGCGAGGATTCCGATGACGAATTGGAGGTAGGCGCAGGCGAAAATCTTGTGGGGTAAAGAGCCCTTGACGATGAATCGGCGGTGGGTCGGGCGGAGACTAAAGGAACCTACGACTTCGACATCACAAAGGGCGATAAGTTGTTTGAGCTCTTGGTAAAGGAAGGCCGAATCAAGGCGCTCGAAGGGCACTCTATGCTTCGGCTCGATGGAGTCAAAGCAAAACGTTACTCGCGGCTTCCATGACAGGGACTCGCACTCCATCAACGACTGCGGGGTCTTCGAATGAGGATCCGAAGGCTATCCGGAAGGGCACCTCAAATTCGATAACAAGATGAAGCCGGATGGCCACCCCTTTCCGCGAGAACATGCTCGGCTTCTCCATCAACGCAATAACCCCGAAGAGAAAGGGAAAGTCGGGGTCCCGACCTCGGCCAGAGTCCAAACAAGATGGATCGGTTGACCGGAGCGCCGAGGGTGACCCTAGAGCAAGTACGGGCGACGCCCCTCGCGTTCTTAAGAGCCGCATCGAGGTCGGGGAATCATCCAAGCCTAAACCCAAAGTGACGTCACGCATTCTCTTAAACAAATGGCGGCGTCGGATGGAAAAGGAGCGCTACCAAAAGCGTCGTCACGAGGAGGAGGAGCGCAGGGGTCGAAGAGGATGCACGCGAGGATGGAATCGGGGAACGGCACGCGCGCGCGCGAGAGCGCGCCCATTGGGGATGCGCCTTCTTCGGGCACCTGCCGGAATGAGGGCCTAAAGCTGCCCACACTAAGGAACGCTCCCGAATGTAGCGACGGATATGCGAGTACGGGCGGGGAAATCGCCAATCGCCGATCCGTCCATGAAAGACTTGGAAGGATTCACCCAAATGGGGATCGGCGGCAAAAAATTGAGGTTATAGACCACCCCGGGAAGCGCCACGCCGATCTCGGGTGGGCCGACCAAGAAGAGGATGAGGATGTCTACGTCCGGCGAGGAAGGGGCGGTGGTGCCCGCCGGTCTACGCAAGAGCCGGAAGAGGCGGGTCCAACGCTTGAGGAACCGCGAGATGAAGCAAGCGGGGTCCGGACAAGACGAAGTGGCGCCCCAAGGACCGACGGAAGGATCGAAGCGTCGGCCCTGCATGCATGGTATACTTCCCCGCCAAACGAGTTCATGGCTCCCGCTAACCGAGGTGATGCGGGAAGAAGCTTCCTTTGACGACGAGCAACCCGAGGAGATGATGGCGCGAGCGGTGCTTGCCAAACGGGCCATCTTCGACAAGCCGGCCAAGAATCGCCACATGAGGCCGGCCGTACTTGAGGGGGTACGTCAATGGCAAGCCATTGACCAAGATGTTCGTCGACGGTGGCGCGGCGGTCAACGTAATGCCGTACACCACCTTCGGGAAGCTTGGCATGACCCCGAGCGATCCGCGCACCGACAAGCATCATCCTAAACGACTTCGCCGGGAACCCCTCAGACACCAAAGGATGCGCTCACGTGGACTTGATGATCGGGTCCAAGACATTGCTCACTACCTTCTTCGTCATCGAAGGGAAGGGAGCCTACAGCCTGCTGCTTGGGCGGGATTGGATCCACGCCAATTGCTGCGTCCCATCCACTATGCATCAGCAGCTGATCCAGTGGGTGGACGATGAAATCGAGGTCGTCCAGGCGGATGACTCCGTGAGCGTCGCTAACATGGAACCAGCCTTCTGGGAGTATCAAGGTATCGATTGCTTCTCAGGGAAGGACTGGGGAGAAGGTCCTGTTGAACTCCGTCGGCCGCGACCAACAGCCGATTCAAGCGGTCGGCTCTTACGGTAATTTTTAATGGAGAACCCCGTGGATGGCAACGATGGCAAGGGGACGAGGATTCATGTCGGCCGAGCAAGTTGGAGGAAGTTGACATTGGAAGCGGTGATAAGCCAAGGCCGACGTTCATCGGTGCGAATTTGCGGCCCGGACTTCGGGGGGAACTTAATTGAGCTTCTCAAAGAATATAAAGATTGCTTCGCCTGGGATTACTCGGAGATGCCCGGATTGGATCGATCCATCGTCGAGCACCGGTTGCCAATCAAGCCTGGTTTCAAGCCATATAAGCAACCGCCCCGGAAAATCTACAAGGATGAAGTATTGGCCGATGTGAAGAAGGAAATCGAAAGATTACTTGATGCAAACTTCGTTCGGCCCTGCAGATATGCGGAGTGGATTTCTAACATCGTCCCTGTGTACAAGAAAAATGGAAAAATGAGAGTTTGCATAGACTTCAGGGACCTAAACAGAGCTACTCCCATGGATGGATACCCGATGCCTATTGCCGATTTGTTGATCGACGCCGCTGCTGGGCACAAGGTGATTAGCTTCATGGACGGCAACGCAGGGTACAATCAGATCTTTATGGCAATAGAAGACATCTCGAAGACGGCCTTTAGATGTCCTGGTCATATAGGCCTATTTGAATGGATCGTCATGACATTTGGGTTGAAAAATGCCGGTGCAACTTATCAGCGGGCAATGAATTACATTTTTCATGAGTTGATCGGCAAGACCGTGGAAATCTACATTGACGACGTGGTGATCAAGTCCTTAAGTCATGACACCCATCCGAAAGATGTGAAGAAGACCCCGGAATGCACCGGAAGCATGGCTCGAAAATGAATCCAAACAAGTGTGCATTTGGGGTGTCGAAAGTTGGAGAGTTCTTGGGGTTCTTGGTCCACGAAGGAGGGATCGAAGTTGGCAAAAAGAGCATGAAAGCCATTGATGAAGTCATTCCTCCAACCAACCTCAAGGAGTTGCAATCAACGCTAGGCAAGATCAACTTTGTGAGAAGGTTCATCTCAAATTTATCACGAAGGTGTTGCCATTCTCCCCGTTCTTGAAGCTAAAGAAGGATCGAGGAAATTCACATGGGGCGACGAACAACAAAAGGCTTTCGAGGAAATCAAGCAATACATGAAGGAGCCGCCGGTCTTTGGTTCCTCCTCAAGCCGAACAAGCCTTTCAAGTTGTACGTGGCGGACGATACCCAAACTATTGGATCGGCCCTTATTCAAGAATTCGAAGGCAAGGAGCGGGTAGTAGCTTATCTTAGCCGAAAGCTACTTGATCCCGAAACCGAGGTATTCGGCTATAGAAAGATTGTGTCTGCGTGTACTACTCGTGTACAAAGTTTCGGCACTACTTGTTGAATGCCGAATGCCTTTGTATACTCGAAGTTTGATGTGATAAAACATATGTTATCTATGCCAATTTTGAATGGTCGGGTTGGCAAGTGGATTTTAGCGCTATCGAGTTCGAGTTGAAGTTCGAATCGGCAAAAGCCATCAAAGGGCAAGTCATGGCCGATTTCATAGCGAACACCGTGACCCTTCGATTGATCCGCTTGAAATTACCCCATGGGCTCTATTCTTTGACGGGTCATCATGTGGCAAAGGTGGGGGAGTAGGAATCCCTCGATTTCTCCCGGAGGTGAGATGTTCGAATTCGCCATTCCTATACAACCCTCCGTCACAAATAACCGAGTGAGTACGAGGCCTCGCTTCGAGGGCTTCAATATTTGAGAGAAGCGGGCCGTTTCGGTTGAAATTTATGGAGATTCGAGTTGGTCATCAAGCAATTGAACGGCCGGTACGAGTGCGGGAGCGAGGCGCCGAGGAGTTACTACGAGGAATGCGGGGAAATCTTGAAGGGCTTTCCACCTGGTAACCCTACGACACATCCCTAGAGAGCAAAACGAGGAAGCAAACGAGTCGGCTCAAAGCGCCTCCGGTTATAAAGAGAGTCAAGAAGCATTTCTTTGCGAGAGGTGAGCGCGCTAGGGACGGATCTTACGAGAGAGATGATTGGAGGAAAGAGATCGTTGATTATTTGAGAGATCCATCCCGAAAAGTCTCTAGGAAGCTCAGGTACAAGGCAATCAAGTTCGTTCTTCTGGATGATAGTTTATTCTATAAATCATTAGATGGAGTGTTGCTACGATGCCTGAGTCCAGAAGAAGCCAAGAACATGATGAGCGAGGTGCACGATGGGATATGTGGAGCGCACCAATCGGCCTATCGGATGAAATGGGTTATTAGGCAAGCCGGATGCTTTTGGCCGACGATATTAGAGGACTCGCTTTGAGTATTACAAGGGATGTCAAGATTGCCAGCGATTCGGGAATATTCAAAGAGCCCCTGCATCAGCATTGAATCCCATCATCAAGCCATGGCCATTCAGGGGCTGGGGTATAGACTTGATTGGCCAAATTAATCCACCATCTAGCAAGGGGCATAAGTTCGTGCTTTTGGCTACGATTACTTCACCAAATGGGTCGAGGCAATCCCACTCAAGAAGGTGACGTCAGAAAACATGATCGAATTCGTCAAGGAACACATCATCTATCGGTTTGGGATCCCTCGGTACGATCTGGCCCGACCAAGGGGCACAATTCGTGTCATTGGAATTCGAGGGATTTTGCCGAAAGCATGGGAATCAAACCTTGTTCAATTCTTCTCCATACTATGCCCAAGCTAATGGTCGGGCGGAGGCTTCTAACAAGATCATGATCAAGCTTATACGAGAAGAAGATCGACCGAAGCCGAGGAGATGGCATTCGGTACTCGGTGAAGCGGCGTGGGCTTACCGAATGGCCCCCCATGGAGCTACAAAGACTTCTCCTTACGAGTTGGTTTACGGGCATCACGCGATCCCGCCTTGGGAAATGCAATCGAGTCAAGGAGAATAGTGCTGCAAAACGATTTGAGCTCCGGGGATTACGGTGGCCTAATGATGGATGAGTTAGAAGATTTGCATATGATCCGTCTCGGGGCCCCTGGAAAACATCGAGAAAAACAAGGCGCGGGTCGCCAAATACTATAACAAGAAGGTAAAGGAAAAGCAATTTGCGAGGGCGACCTGGTGTGGAAAGCGCTATTGCCGATTGGAACTAAATACGATGAATTCGGCAAATGGTCCCCTAACCGGGAGGGGCCTTTTCGTGTGGTCGGATGCGTTCCTGGTAATGCGTACATATTGAAAACTTTGCTAGGAGAGGAATTTTCCGCCGCGATAAATGGAAGATATCCCGAAGAAGTATTATCCTAGCATTGAAATCGATCGATGATTATACACGTCGACACGAAACGGCCGGCGCTCAAGGATGAGGCCGCCTTTAGAACAAAAAAATCCATGAACAAAAGAAAATGGCCGGTGCCCGATGCATTGCCCTTAGCTCAATACTACACTACAAGCGGTTTCTTGCGGGGATTACACATAGCAGCCCCGAAGGTCGGGTCCCCTAAGGGAGGGAAGCGAAGGCGTGGAGAAAGAAGCGAAAGTATGATTCAATCTTTTCTTCACTTCTTCTTCGAGCTGCTTTGCTCCCTCTTCGGTTGTTCCGGGACCACCGTGACGGCGACTTGGAACGCACGAGGGTGACCACGGTTGGCGGCCTCTACCAAGCTATCCCGGGCCGCCTTCGGTTGCTATACCCGTCGAGAGACATCCGGGGCAAAAGAATCGAGGTCGGGGGGCAAGAAATCCGGATGCAAACATGAAAGGGGACAAAAGCGTTTACCCCCCTACTAGCGCTTCCGGCGCCATACGATGCTCGCGTTCGGCTTGGCGGCGGACGGACGCATCCCGAGGTCACGCTCCGGGCGGCGGGCACGGCGGCGCGGTCGATGAATGGTCCTTTGCTCGGGTGTGGCATCCTCCGCCTCGGAAGAAGAATCGGAGGAGATGTACTCGGGAACATCTTCGGTTCCGATAACCTCTTCGGGGGAAGCGGATCAAGGCCGAAAGAGGCGGAGGGAAAAACATGAAGCACAAGATCAAGCGAGGAGGACAAAGAGCGGATCAAGAAAGAACTCACTTCCGAATCGTACGCTTCTTTGACGAGCCGCTCCCCCGAGGCTGTTTACCCTTGTCCATGGCGTTGGGGTTTTTTCTTCTAGCGGCGAGAGGAAGAAACGAGAAGTGATGGAGGAGTGTGCGAGTGGATTTGCGAGCACCCCACGGGCCATTTTATTGACCAAGGAGGCGCATTGGGAGTGATGATCGGCCGCTGCACCTTTGTTGGAATACCAAGCGGTGGGGGTTTTTCCACCAGGTACGAAGGGTTTTCTTTTGAACAATATTTACGGATTGCCGAATCGGGATTCTTTGTGGATTTTGCGCCGGGGGGCTTGTTTGCAAGTGTTCGGCTAAAGACGGTTCCCGGATGCATTCAAAGAGGACAAATTCACGGATGCAAATGCGAAGGGAAATATCATGGAACAAACACGAAACCAAAAGTTTATCATATATTGCGACATTTACACATCCCTAGTACAATCTAATCAAAGAGTCCGTTCGGACACGGACCGGGGATGGGTAATTTCGGCAATGGCGTCGCCGTGGCCGTCGAGGCGCTCCGGATGAGCTCGATCTCGTCGATATCCTCCGGCGCGCCGCCCGGAAGCCACGCGGCCTGGTGGAATAGTCGACGTCCGTATGCGTCGCCATCGCGCCCGTGCCCAAGGTGGTGCCCAAACGAACGCCATGGACGGCCACCTCGTCGATGCGGCGCTCCACCGCGGCCGGGCGCTCCGCCGGCGTGTCGCCGTGAGCGTTCACCTTCTCCGCCAATTGCTCTACCCGGCGCCTTTAGGCGGGTTGAGCTCGCATCACGGGCTGCGGAGGACAAACAAAAAGGGATTAGCATCAAAGGCCGGACCGAATCAAGAATCAGAACCATACCATCGATGGCCTCCAGCAGCTGTTTCCGCTGGTCCTCCCATTCTAGTTCGGCCACGCCCGCTTTTTTGGAGACGTTCTCCAGCTCAAGGCGGGACGCCTCTAGCTCCTCCTTGAAGCGAATAGCGTCTGCTTCCCCGTACGGCACCGGGGAGTGGCCATCGGACTCCGAAGAGTCGTCAGGGAGGGGCTGATTGGCCGGCGCGCGGGGCGGATTCCACTGAATCAACCTGAAAAAGGAAGATGATTGTCAAGGCAAAAGAAGATCAAAAAGGGAGATCGACGAGGAGAAATTGATGATCATCACCGCCGCGCGCATTAGCGCCGCTTCCCCTCGACCTCGTCGGAGGCGCGGCGGCGGTTGAGGCGGCGCACCATTGCGGTTTGGGGATGTGCCTTGTTTACAAGAAGACCAAAGATTGGCAAAGATTCGAGAGCTAAAGGGCCCGATGGAGAGCTAGGGGCACCTATGGCAACATTTATAGGCCGGCAAGGTAATCGTGGCTTCGAGTCGTGGGCGTGGATCGTGGCGCACGTCCCAATAAAATCGGAAGGCGGAGAGATTTCCTTGACCGGCCCGCCGGCGGGTCGTTTGGAGTTCTAAGCCGGGCCGTGCGCAAGTCGATTGGTTCGGCTAAAGGAACTCAAGGTATCGTTCGGGAGTTGGTGTTTCACTACCGAATGGGTCGTTCGGCATCACATCTCAAAGTACGCCAAGGAAAGGAAACAACTCGCAAAGGAAATATTACAAGAACGACCGGTTCGGTATACATCAATAAGGACGGTCAAGCATTAAGGGGTTTTGCGAGTGCATGACGAACATTGGATACTATCAAGTGGGAATTGTCCAAGATCTCTTGATAGTCCTTTTGGGCATCGGATAAGTCGGCAAGCTCCGCATCGCATTGCTTTACTCCGGTAATAGCCGATTCCCGCCTCCGCTTCGGTTTTTGCTATCAATCCAGGGAAATCGGCTATTTTCTTCCCGGGTCAATCTCCATCTCCGCCGACGGGCTCTTCAATTCCGCCTCTAGAGCAGCCTTTCGGCGACTTTCGGATCGTAAGAAGCTTGCGGGTCAGCCAAGGCATCCTTATGGTCTTTTGCTTGGGATTGCATCCCGTTCATGGCCCTGTTCAGCATCGGTTTTCTCCTTTTCGATGGCCGAACGGGAGCGCAATTTCCTCCAAGTGCGCCTCAAGGGAACATAAAAGGGCTCTAAGTCGTAGATGGATGACAGAAAGCTCGATGTCATCGGGGAGTCTTCGACCGATGGGTTCAAACATTTCTTCAAAATGGCGAAGATCGTTGAGCCGATCCCCGGAAATCTTTCTCTAGCCAAGCTGCAATCTCTTTGAGTTTGAGCATCACTTCATCCGGCGGCGGCTGGTTTATTTCTTTCATCACCTCGGTAGTTGATGGGCCCTCCGATAGCAAGCTCGATGACGATGGAGCGGGATCCCGAAAAATAACATTTACCGAGGTGAGAATGTTAGCATCAAGGTATCGAAATTAAGAGTGGAATTGGGTACCTCTCGAGTGGTTTCTTGAGCAGGAGCAATCGCAGACGGGAGAGGCGTCCCGAGTAGAGCCGAAACTTCCAAGTCAGGAGATGCTGGTGCAGCAATCAGCGATTCGTGAGTTTCTGGCTGGGAAAGAATTGGATCTTCCTCTGTTGGGTTGGTCATTGCTGCTTGGCTGATAGGCGATGGCATCCCGGGGGAATTTGTTGGCTCCAGCTGAGTTGGGAGATTCATCTCCGGAGAACGTCTTTGCTTCCGCGAGGGGTGATGAAGATGAGATCTCTCTTGGGATAGACAATTCAACCCCGGAAGGGCTCGCTTGTTGAACCACCGGAACATCTACAAGTGGTTCTCCCACGCTTTCTTCTGCAAATGTTCAATCGAAGGGATAAGTGCCGGTGCTCGTCCTTGAGAAAGAACAGCAAGAGTCATACCGGTGGATGGAGCATCGGCGGGGAGAGCTGGTTCCGAAGAGTGTTGGGCTCCGGTCCGAAATACACAACGATATGATCCATCAAGAACGGGGTGACCCGGTAATCCGGAAGGTAAAGGAGTTTACCTCAATCGGTACTTTCTTGACGGTTCTCCTCCTTTTAGCGCTCGGAGGGGGGATCGGATGCGGACCTTGCCTCCCCGTCAACGGCAAGGCTAGAAAGGCCGGGATCGGTGGTAGCATACCCGTCCATCGGTTGACGCGGGGTTGTGGATTTAAACCCCGATCTTTGAAATCGGGCCTTCGGCATTATAAGCTATTACCCCGGCTCGAGGGGCGAGAATTGTGTTCTGTGGACGGAAGATGAAGGTCGGGACCATGAATAAAAGAGGGGAAAGTCGATCAAGGGGCTCATGGCGTTACCTCCGAAGTCGGCGGGGAAATCGGGCACCAGTGCACGCACGAACACATGAACGAGTTCACCGAAGATGTGGTCATGGAATTCTTGCCACCATGAGTTGAAAGTGGGGTGAGCTATGGTTGCGGGCACAAAAGGACATGTGTAGACGGTGGGACCGCACACATAGTTGAAAACTCTGCCGCACTGCATCGCTCTTTGATTTCCTCCCCTGGGCTTGAGGAATTCATGCGAAACAATCTTGGGGGCAGGTGGCCACATCCAAGTTGTCCGGCCATTACGTTAGGTCGGTAGTACTCATAAGTACTGGTATTCCGCCTCCCACCATTGAACTCGGCTGGTAATATACATGGGCGGATTATGATATTGAAGATTTCCGGGGAATCTCCCGTCTTGATGGCCGGGCTCAAAGGAGAACTCGACGGGGAAGGTCGGAGTATCATAGCCTAGATAAGGGAGCCAAAGAGGATTGGGGAAGCCTTTGAAGAACAACTCGAAAAGTTGGGTGATGTCCTGTCGAATGATGACGATTGAAGCTGCTTCTCCATAGCTTTGGCATGCTCGGTAACTTGAAGCTCTCCTTCGGGGGATTGGACCAGGGGAAGGACACCGGAGTTCAAGTCGATGCCTACAATCGGTGCATGTGAAGGCAGCGGCCAAATTTGAACAAACCACCAAGGGCCATTGACGCACGTTATCCTCGGCCGGTGTACATCCGGGTAACGGTCCGGTGAAGCATATGGTATACACGCCCAAGAGGAATTTTCCCGCAGGAAGACGATTGCCGGCGGCCGAGTGGATCGCCATTGCGATATGATTCAAAGTGGGTTCGTTGGCCTTGCCACGGAAGACAAATCTGCATAACCACATGTTCGGAAAGGCTCGTATTCAACTTCGCCAAGGGTATTATCTCTCATGTGCTTCGAAATATAATTCTTGTAGCCGTTCCCCGGCTTTACCCCCGTCCGGCGTGAGGAATTTTTGAAATTCCAAGGCCGAACGGGACCCGGTGATGTCAAGGCCGGTGATCATGTACACATCGGCCAAAGTTGGAGACATTGGGCCATGCCCAAAAAGGAAGGCATTGACGCCATTTGACCGAAGTGGCACGCGGCTATTAGAAGATCTTCATTCTTGGGCGTTTCGGCTACGGATAACTCCGGACATTGAGCAATGCGGAGAGTATCCGCATTGGTCAATCCACTCTTATCCGCAAGAATCCTACGGTACCAAGTCTTCCGGCCTTGCGATTGGGGGTAAAGGCCGGTTCTTGAACGCATCTTGCCACCGAGGAGGTGGAGATAAAGCTACCTTGAATGGGATTCTCGAGATTCGGCGGCAATAAGATCTCGAGGGTCGGGATTCCCTTCGGGACCAAGATAATAAGGCTGGCGAATTGGCCTCAATAGGAATCAAAAGAGCGATAGAAGGTTCTCGGAAGAGAGCGGAAGAAGAAAATCTCGGGTAAAATTGAAAACCTAATGCCGAACAAAGGTTTGGAGGGGTGGATTTACCCGAGCGGTTTGGTTCCGAGTTGCCATTGGAGATTCGAGCTCGGAACGAAGGGGATCTAGGGTTTGAACGAAGAATCCGGCGGATTGCGAGAGAACGGTGTTGACGAGTTTGGCTCAAGGATTCGTGGGCCGGAGTCAATTGTGGAACAAAATTACTTTTATCCCACAATTGAAGGGGCATGTGTTAACACCAAAATTTGGTAAGGAGTATGACATGTGGGCCCGATTCGGAAAAGAGTCCGTCTGGTGGAAGGAAAGATATCTTCAGAGATTTTCGGCGAAGGATACGCGGTCGGCTATCTGCTCCCGGTTCGGCAAAGGAACAGTAGAGCTGATTTTGCGGGATTGGACAGTGACGTGGCTCGATCAGAGGAAGCGAATGGATGGATAGGCGATCAAGTTTAGTTAGGCAATGAATCCATTCGCAGTTGTAATCAGCAGGGTATAAATACGATCCCTGGATGTATGTAAAAAAACACGTTCATTCTTCAATACACACCGGCCTTACGCCAAACCCTAGAGTCCTTGTCGTGTCGTCGAGTTCTTCGAGAGGACTAATCGATCCGTCGACCTCCGTGAGTACCGGCAACCTTGTATCATGTCTAGTATCATGCGGTGGATTTAGATCGATGCAAGTAGTCTTGTTACCATGCTTCGTGTCATGCGGTAGATTCAAGCTTGGTTCAAGAGGGTTTCTTGTTAGATCATGAGTCATGCGGTAGGCTAAGATCTAGCTCGAAGCTAGTTATCGGCTCTATTGGATTTTGGCAAGATCCAATAGATTCATTAAGTTACCCTGTGTTGTCATGAGTTTTTACTTTATGTTTTAATTCATGTAACACACCCTTGCTCGGTCTAGATGGGCTTGGATCGGCTCTTTCCCTCTTAGGATCCGTGCATGAGTGAGTTTCGTGTTTCGACACGCGGATCTCGTGCTCTTCGATAGCCGAAACCGAATCGATCTAGATTGTTACGTGTTGCGGGTTCAAGCTTGCTTTGTTGGTATAAATCTTGAAAGAACCGGGTATCATGCGGTAGATGCGGGTTTTTGGGTTGCCTTAGAGCTAGTCATCCGGTGGACTAGATTTCTTTTTCGGCTCGATAGATTTATTCACGTGGTAATGTTTGTTCCTTCTTCATGGACCCCGAATCGGTTGTCCGGCCGCATTCGGTTATACTTTCACGAGTAGATCACGTGCGTTTTTTATGTTTTAAAAGACGTGTGCTTCTAGCTTTCCATATTTAGGTTGTATCATGCGGTGGATAGATCTATTTGTGGAAAGTGGTGCGTTCTTTCATGCAAGTTGTATCATGCGGTGGATAGATTTGCTTGAGATCGTGCACGACGGATCTTAAAGTAATTAGACATGCGGTAGACTAATGCTTTGGATCTATGCGTGCTTATTTTAATACATGATCATGTTCGTGCTTTACTTCATTTAATGTTAATCTTCATGAGGATCGGTCATGGCTTTGCACATGTGTTCATGTTTATTCAAAGATTGATCTTCGTCATGCTTATGTCATCCATTCGGCGGTGTCTTTTTTCCTTTGCGGTTACCCGAATGGTTGTGGTTCTTTGACGGTAGCTTCGTATAGCTACATTGTCGTCTTGCTTGGCTTTTAGCCGTAAATATGGAACTGCCCTGGTACCACCGTAGGTTCCAAGTTTTGGTATTTAACTGTTTTATCTTTTGTTAATTTTCGGGAAAAATTGAGTCGGCACGTCACTTTCTCTCGCGCGTGCGAAGCTAAGCTTTTCGGCTTGCTTTGTGTGATTGGCGGCGAGTGCACATTTTGCGTCAACACACTTTTTGGCACGCCCGGTGGGACAAACGGCCAGAATCGGTTCGGGATGCACGAGATCACGGACCTCCTAGATGTCAACATCGAAGATCTTTCTCCGGAGCAGCATCAACGGCTCCTAGACGCCGTGAATCAATTTCGGCGAGAAATGTCTCATGTCATTTAAGAAGAATCGAAGCGGTGTACCATACCCGAAGAATGGCACTGCCCCCGAGTGCGTTGCCGGGAGAGGCCGACGCCACAACCCAACAAGAAAAAGAGGAGTGCGCGCGGATCTTCCATGAATCGGTGGACAACATGCTCACCAAGCACAACCAAGCTTTCCTTGGATCGCTCCAACGGCGATGATGGTGGCCCTCTTTGGCCGGGTGCGGGGCGGGGCGTTTGGAAAGGCGTACGCCGGAAAGAGCACCGTGGAGCCGGGTGAGTCAAGCTCTCGGCCGCCGGCTGCGAAGCCGGTGCGGCGGCCTCCTCCTCAAGGCGCCGGAGGCGAGACATTCCAACCCCCTCCGCGGGCGGCCGGGGGCGGCCGGTTCGGCCTCCGCCGCAAGCTTCGGGGAGTCAACCAATCCCGCCACCACTACGAGCAAAGCACGGGTCGGCCCGTGCAACGGCCGAATCCGTACCGGCCTACGTACGGAGACCTAGCGTTCGGCTCACCCGGGGCCCCACTTGACCCCGGTCGAAGAATAGCTCCGTCAACCAGCGGCTCCCGAGAAGAATTTGTATGGCGGTGGCTATCATGAAGTGGGAAATTACGGGGCGTTCGACGCTTTCCCGCACCCGGGGGTACGCGCGGGCCGCGGGCGCTCGGGGAGGAAGATGCCCTAGCACGCAAGATGGCCGAATTGATGCGAGAATCGGTTCGGCCTCAAGCCAAGGATGCGGGGCCCCACCTACGGGCCGCCGTTCCCCCGCAGTGGTACTATAACGTGCTCCCGCCGCCAAGGGTAAAACCGCCGACGGAATTCACAAAGTTCTCTGGGCAGGACGAGACGAGCACGGTCGAGCATATCGCTCGTTATCTCATGCAGCTGGGGGAATGTTCGGCCGAAGAGACGTTCGGGGTTCGCTACTTCCCTCGCCTCATTGACGGGTCCAGCTTTTCAGTGGTTCTCATCGTTGCCGCCTGAGTCAGTGGCCAGGTGGAAAGATTTGGAGCGTAAATTTCACGCTCATTACTTCAGCGGCGATTCGAGAAGAAGTTGATCGACCTCGCCACCCTGAAGCAAAGGCACAGTGAAACACCGCTGGAGTTTCTCGAAGATTCGAGAGAAGTCAAGGGCATGTGCTTCTCATTGAACTTGCCGGACGATCGGTGGCTGATATGGCCGTCGCCGGAATGTTACCCGGCCGTGCGCGAAAAGCTATTTGGGATGGAGTTTGAAAACTTAGGCCAAGCGTCGCGAGAAGTTATCCTTGATGAGTAATCGGGCGTATGGCCTCAAGAAGGACCCTAAGTTTGGCAAACGAAGACGACGTCGGCCGACATATACAACCAATTCTTGGACAAAGCTGATTTGTGCGAGGATTCGATGACGAATTGGAGGTAGGCGCAGCGGAAATCTTGTGGGGTAAAGAGCCCTTGACGATGAATCGGCGGTGGGTCGAGCGGACTAAAGGAACCTACGACTTCGACATCACAAAGGCTGATAAGTTGTTTGAGCTCTTGGTAAAGGAAGGCCGAATCAAGCTGCCTGAAGGGCACTCTATGCTTCGGCCTGATGGAGTCAAAGCAAAACGTTACTGCGGCTTCCATGACAGGGACTCGCACTCCATCAACGGCTGCAGGGTCTTCAGAATGAGGATCCAGAAGGCTATCCAGGAAGGGCACCTCAAATTCGATAACAAGATGAAGCTGGATGGCCACCCCTTTCCGCAGAACATGCTCGGCTTCTCCATCAACGCGATAACAGCCGAAGAGAAAGGGAAAGTCGGGGTCACGACCTCGGCCCGAGTCCAAACAAGATGGATCGGTTGACCGGAGCGCCGGGTGACCCTAGAGCAAGTACGGGCGACGCCCCTCGCGTTCTTAAGAGCCGCATCGAGGTCGGGGAATCATCCAAGCCTAAACCCAAAGTGACGTCACGCATTCTCTTAAACAAATGGCAGCGTCAGATGGAAAAGGAGCGCTACCAAAAGCGTCGTCACGAGGAGGAGGAGCGCGGGGGCGAAGAGGATGCACGCGGATGGAATCAGGAACGGCACGCGCGCGAGCAGGAGCGCGCCCACTGGGGATGCGCCTTCTTCAGGCACTGCTGGAATGAGGGCCTAAAGCGCCCACACTAAGGAACGTCCCGAATGTAGCGACGGATATGCTGAGTACGGGCGAGGAAGCGCAATCGCCGATCCGTCCATGAAAGACTTGGAAGGATTCACCCAAATGGGGATCGGCGGCAAAAAATTGAGGTTATAGACCACCCCGGGAAGCGCCACGGCGATCTCGGGTGGGCCGACCAAGAAGAGGATGAGGATGTCTACGTACGGCGAGAAGGGGCGGTGGTGCCCGCCCGGTCTACGCAAGAGCCGAAGAGGCGGGTCCAACGCTTGAGGAACCGCGAGATGAAGCAAGCCGGGGTCCGGACAAGACGAAGTGGCGCCCCAAGGACCGGCCGGAAGGATCGAAGCGTCCGGCCCCCGCATGCATGGTATACTTCTCGCCAAACGAGTTCATGGCTCCCGCTAACCGGGTGATGCGGGAAGAAGCTTCCTTTGACGACGAGCAACCCGAGGAGATGATGGCGCGGTCGGTGCTTGCCAAACGAGGCCATCTTCGACAAGCCGGCCAAGAATCGCCACATGAGGCCGGCGTACTTGAGGGGGTACGTCAATGGCAAGCCATTGACCAAGATGTTCGTCGACGGTGGCGCGGCGATCAACGTAATGCCGTACACCACCTTCGGGAAGCTTGGCATGACCCCGAGCGATCGGCACCGACAAGCATCATCCTAAACGACTTCGCGGGAACCCCTCGGACACCAAAGGATGCGCTCACGTGGACTTGATGATCGGGTCCAAAACATTGCTTACTACCTTCTTCGTCATCGAAGGGAAGGGAGCCTACGGCTGTTTGCTTGGGCGGGATTGGATCCACGCCAAGCTGCTGCGTCCCATCCACTATGCATCAACGGCCGATCCGGTGGGTGGACGATGAAATCGAGGTCATCCGGGCGGATGACTCCGTGAGCGTCGCTAACATGGAACCGGCCTTGCGGGAGTACCAAGGCATCGATTGCTTCTCGGGGAAGGGGCGGGGAGAAGGTCTGTTGAACCCGTCGGCGGCGACCAACGGCCGATTCAAGCGATCGGCTCTTACGGTAATTTTTAATGGAGAACCCCGTGGATGGCACGATGGCAAGGTGGGACGAGGATTCATGTCGGCCGACAAGTTGGAGGAAGTTGACATTGGAAGCGGTGATAAGCCAAGGCCGACGTTCATCGGTGCGAATTTGCGGCCCGGACTTCGGGGGGAACTTAATTGAGCTTCTCAAAGAATATAAAGATTGCTTCGCCCGGGATTACTCGGAGATGCTGGATTGGATCGATCCATCGTCGAGCACCGGTTGCCAATCAAGCCTCGGTTTCAAGCCATATAAGCAACCGCCCCGGAAAATCTACAAGGATGAAGTATTGGCCGATGTGAAGAAGGAAATCGAAAGATTACTTGACGCAAACTTCGTTCGGCCTGCGGATATGCGGAGTGGATTTCTAACATCGTCCCCGTGTATAAGAAAAATGGAAAAATGAGAGTTTGCATAGATTTCGGGGACCTAAACGGAGCTACTCCCATGGATGGATACCCGATGCCTATTGCCGATTTGTTGATCGACGCCGGCTGCCGGGCACAAGGTGATTAGCTTCATGGACGGCAACGCGGGGTACAATCGGATCTTTATGGCAATAGAAGACATCTCGAAGACGGCCTTTAGATGTCCTGGTCATATAGGCCTATTTGAATGGATCGTCATGACATTTGGGTTGAAAAATGCCGGTGCAACTTATCAGCGGGCAATGAATTACATTTTTCATGAGTTGATCGGCAAGACCGTGGAAATCTACATTGACGACGTGGTGATCAAGTCCTTAAGTCATGACACCCATCTGAAAGATGTGAAGAAGACCCCGGAATGCACCGGAAGCATGGCACGAAAATGAATCCAAACAAGTGTGCATTTGGGGTGTCGGTGGAGAGTTCTTGGGGTTCTTGGTCCACGAAGGAGGGATCGAAGTTGGCAAAAAGAGCATGAAAGCCATTGATGAAGTCATTCCTCCAACCAACCTCAAGGAGTTGCAATCAACGCTAGGCAAGATCAACTTTGTGAGAAGGTTCATCTCAAATTTATCACGAAGGTGTTGCCATTCTCCCCGTTCTTTGAAGCTAAAGAAGGATCGAAATTCACATGGGGCGACGAACAACAAAAGGCTTTCGAGGAAATCAAGCAATACATGAAGGAGCCGCCGGTCTTTGGTTCCTCCTCAACCGAACAAGCCTTTCAAGTTGTACGTGGCGGACGATACCCAAACTATTGGATCGGCCCTTATTCAAGAATTCGAAGGCAAGGAGCGGGTAGTAGCTTATCTTAGCCGAAAGCTACTTGATCCCGAAACCGGGTATTCGGCTATAGAAAGATTGTGTCTTTGCGTGTACTACTCGTGTACAAAGTTTCGGCACTACTTGTTGAATGCCGAATGCACCTGTATACTCGAAGTTTGATGTGATAAAACATATGTTATCTATGCCAATTTTGAATGGTCGGGTTGGCAAGTGGATTTTAGCGCTATCGAGTTCGAGTTGAAGTTCGAATCGGCAAAAGCCATCAAAGGGCAAGTCATGGCCGATTTCATAACCGAACACCGTGACCCTTCGATTGATACGCTTGAAATTACCCCATGGGCTCTATTCTTTGACGGGTCATCATGTGGCAAAGGTGGGGGAGTAGGAATCCTACCGATTTCTCCCGAGAGGTGAGATGTTCGAATTCGCCATTCCTATACAACCCACCGTCACAAATAACCGAGCCGAGTACGAGGCAACGCTTCGAGGGCTTCAATATTTGAGAGAAGCCGGGGCCGTTTCGGTTGAAATTTATGGAGATTCGAGTTGGTCATCAAGCAATTGAACGGCCGGTACGAGTGCGGGAGCGAGGCGCGAGGAGTTACTACGAGGAATGCGGGGAAATCTTGAAGGGCTTTCCACTGGTAACCCTACGGCACATCCCTAGAGAGCAAAACGAGGAAGCAAACGGTGGCTCAAAGCGCCTCGGTTATAAAGAGAGTCAAGAAGCATTTGCTTTGCGAGAGGTGAGCGCGCTAGGGACGGATCTTACGAGAAGATGATTGGAGGAAAGAGATCGTTGATTATTTGAGAGATCCATCCCGAAAAGTCTCTAGGAAGCTCAGGTACAAGGCAATCAAGTTCGTTCTTCTGGATGATAATTTATTCTATAAATCATTAGATGGAGTGTTGCTACGATGCCTGGGTCCAGAAGAAGCCAAGAACATGATGAGCGAGGTGCACGATGGGATATGTGGAGCGCACCAATCGGCCTATCGGATGAAATGGGTTATCAGGCAAGCTGGATGCTTTTGGCCGACGATATTAGAGGACTGCTTTGAGTATTACAAGGGGTGTCAAGATTGCCAGCGGTTCGGGAATATTCAAAGAGCCCCCGCATCGGCATTGAATCCCATCATCAAGCCATGGCCATTCGGGGGCCGGGGGTATAGACTTGATTGGCCAAATTAATCCACCATCTAGCAAGGGGCATAAGTTCGTGCTTTTGGCTACGATTACTTCACCAAATGGGTCGAGGCAATCCCACTCAAGAAGGTGACGTCGAGAAAACATGATCGAATTCGTCAAGGAACACATCATCTATCGGTTTGGGATCCCTCGGACGATCACAACCGACCAAGGGGCACAATTCGTGTCATTGGAATTCGGGGATTTTGCCGAAAGCATGGGAATCAAACTGTTCAATTCTTCTCCATACTATGCCCAAGCTAATGGTCGGGCGGGAGGCTTCTAACAAGATCATGATCAAGCTTATACAGAAGAAGATCGACCAGAAGCCGAGGAGATGGCATTCGGTACTCAGTGAAGCGCTGTGGGCTTACCGAATGGCCCCCCATGGAGCTACAAAGACTTCTCCTTACGAGTTGGTTTACGGGCATCACGCGATCCTGCCCTGGGAAATGCAATCAGAGTCAAGGAGAATAGTGCTGCAAAACGATTTGAGCTCCGAGGATTACAGTGGCCTAATGATGGATGAGTTAGAAGATTTGCATATGATCCGTCTCAGGGCCCTGGAGAACATCGAGAAAAACAAGCTGCGGGTCGCCAAATACTATAACAAGAAGGTAAAGGAAAAGCAATTTGCGAGGGCGACCTGGTGTGGAAAGCGCTATTGCCGATTGGAACTAAATACGATGAATTCGGCAAATGGTCCCCTAGCCGGGAGGGGCCTTTTCGTGTGGTCGGATGCGTTCCTGGTAATGCGTACATATTGAAAACTTTGCTAGGAGAGGAATTTTCCGCCGCGATAAATGGAAGATATCCCAAGAAGTATTATCCTAGCATTGAAATCGATCGATGATTATACACGTCGACACGAAAGCGGCGGCGCTCAAGGATGAGGCCGCCTTTAGAACAAAAAATCCATGAACAAAAGAAAATGGCCGGTGCTAGATGCATTGCCCTTAGCTCAATACTACACTACAACTGGTTTCTTGCGGGATTACACATAGCAGCCACGAAGGTCGGGTCCCCTAAGGGAGGGAAGCGAGAGGCGTGGAGAAAGAAGCGAAAGTATGATTCAATCTTTTCTTCACTTCTTCTTCGAGTGCTTTGCTCCCTCTTCGGTTGTTCCGGGACCACCGTGACGGCGACTTGGAACGCACGAGGGTGACCACGGTTGGCGGCCTCTACCAAGCTATCCCGGGCCGCCTTCGGGTTGCTATACCCGTCGAGAGACATACGGGGCAAAAGAATCGAGGTCGGGGGCAAGAAATCCGGATGCAAACATGAAAGGGGACAAAAGCGTTTACCCCCTACTAGCGCTTCCCGGCGCCATACGACGCTCGCGTTCGGCTTGGCGGCGGACGGACGCATCCCCGAGGTCACGCTCCGGGCGGCGGGCACGGCGGCGCGGTGATGAATGGTCCTTTGCTCGGGTGTGGCATCCTCCGCCTCGGAAGAAGAATCGGAGGAGATGTACTCGGGAACATCTTCGGTTCCGATAACCTCTTCGGGGAAGCGGATCAAGGCTGAAAGAGGCGGAGGAAAAACATGAAGCACAAGATCAAGCGGGGAGGACAAAGAGCGGATCAAGAAAGAACTCACTTCCGAATCGTACGCTTCTTTGACGAGCCGCTCCCCCGAGGGGCATTTACCCTTGTCCATGGCGTTGGGGTTTTTTCTTCTAGCGACGAGAGGAAGAAACGAGAAGTGATGGAGGAGTGTGCGAGTGGATTTGCGAGCACCCCACGGGCCATTTTATTGACCAAGGAGGCGCATTGGGAGTGATGATCTAGCCGGTGCACACTTGTTGGAATACCAAGCGGTGGGGGTTTTTCCACCGGTACGAAGGGTTTTCTTTTGAACGGTATTTACGGATTGCCGAATCGGGATTCTTTGTGGATTTTGCGCCGGGGGGCGGTTGTTTGCAAGTGTTCGGCTAAAGACGGTTCCCGGATGCATTCAAAGAGGACAAATTCACGGATGCAAATGCGAAGGGAAATATCATGGAACAAACACGAAACCAAAAGTTTATCATATATTGCCGACATTTACACATCCCTAGTACAATCTAATCAAAGAGTCCGTTCGGCACGGACCGGGGATGGGTAATTTCGGCAATGGCGTCGCCGTGGCCGTCGAGGCGCTCCCGGGGATGAGCTCGATCTCGTCGATATCCTCCGGCGCGCCGCCACAGAAGCCACGCGGCCCGGTGGAATAGTCGACGTCCGTATGCGTCGCCATCGCAGCCGGGCCCAAGGTGGTGCCCAAACGAACGCCATGGACGGCCACCTCGTCGATGCGGCGCTCCACCGCGGCCGGGCGCTCCGCCGGCGTGTCGCCGTGAGCGTTCACCTTCTCCGCCAATTGCTCTACCGGCGCCTTTGGGCGGTTGAGCTCGCATCACGGGCTGCGGAGGACAAACAAAAAGGGATTAGCATCAAAGGCCGGACCGAATCAAGAATCGAACCATACCATCGATGGCCTCCGGCGGTACATTTCCGCCGGTCCTCCCATTCTAGTTCGGCCACGCCCGCTTTTTTGGAGACCTCCTCCGGCTCAAGGCGGGACGCCTCTAGTTCCTCCTTGAAGCGAATAGCGTCTGCTTCCCCCGTACGGCACGGGGAGTGGCCATCGGACTCGAAGAGTCGTCGGGGAGGGGCCGATTGGCGGCGCGCGGGGGCGGATTCCACCGAATCAACTTTGAAAAAGGAAGATGATTGTCAAGGCAAAAGAAGATCAAAAAGGGAGATCGACGAGGAGAAATTGATGATCATCACCGCTGCGCGCATTAGCGGCGCTTCCCCTCGGCCTCGTCGGAGGCGCGGCGGCGGTTGAGGCGGCGCACCATTGCGGTTTGGGGATGTGCCTTGTTTACAAGAAGACCAAAGATTGGCAAAGATTCGAGAGCTAAAGGGCACGATGGAGAGCTAGGGGCACCTATGGCAACATTTATAGGCACGGCAAGGTAATCGTGGCTTCGAGTCGTGGGCGTGGATCGTGGCGCACGTCCCAATAAAATCGGAAGGCGGAGAGATTTCCTTGACCGGCCGCCGGCGGGTCGTTTGGAGTTCTAAGCCGGGGCCGTGCGCAAGTCGATTGGTTCGGCTAAAGGAACTCAAGGTATCGTTCGGGAGTTGGTGTTTCACTACCGAATGGGTCGTTCGGCATCACATCTCAAAGTACGCCAAGGAAAGGAAACAACTCGCAAAGGAAATATTACAAGAACGACCGGTTCGGTATACATCAATAAGGACGGTCAAGCATTAAGGGGTTTTGCGAGTGCATGACGAACATTGGATACTATCAAGTGGGAATTGTCCAAGATCTCTTGATAGTCCTTTTGGGCATCGGATAAGTCGGCAAGCTCCGCATCGCATTGCTTTACTGCGGTAATAGCCGATTCGCCTCCGCTTCGGTTTTTGCTATCAATCCGGGGAAATCGGCTATTTTCTTCGGTCAATCTCCATCTCCCGTCGACGGGCTCTTCAATTCCGCCTCTAGAGCGGCCTTTACGGCGACTTTCGGATCGTAAGAAGCTTGCGGGTCAGCCAAGGCATCCTTATGGTCTTTTGCTTGGGATTGCATCCCGTTCATGGCCTTGTTCGGCATCGGTTTTCTCCTTTTCGATGGCCGAACGGGAGCGCAATTTCCTCCAAGTGCGCCTCAAGGGAACATAAAAGGGCTCTAAGTCGTAGATGGATGACGGAAAGCTACGATGTCATCGGGGAGTCTTCGGCCGATGGGTTCAAACATTTCTTCAAAATGGCGAAGATCGTTGAGCGATCCTGGACATCTTTCTCTAGCCAAGCCGCAATCTCTTTGAGTTTGAGCATCACTTCATCCGCGGCGGCTGGTTTATTTCTTTCATCACCTCGGTAGTTGATGGGCCCTCGATAGCAAGCTCGATGACGATGGAGCGGGATCCGAAAAATAACATTTACCGAGGTGAGAATGTTAGCATCAAGGTATCGAAATTAAGAGTGGAATTGGGTACCTCTCGAGTGGTTTCTTGAGCGGGAGCAATCGCGGACGGAAAAGGCGTCCCGAGTAGAGCCGAAACTTCCAAGTCGGGAGATGCTGGTGCGGCAATCGGCGACTCGTGAGTTTACGGGCCGGGAAAGAATTGGATCTTCCTCTGTTGGGTTGGTCATTGCTTGCTTGGGCGATAGGCGATGGCATCCGGGGGGAATTTGATGGCTCCGGGCGAGTTGGGAGATTCATCTCGGAGAACGTCTTTGCTTCCGCGAGAGGGTGATGAAGATGAGATCTCTCTTGGGATAGACAATTCAACCCTGGAAGGGCTCGCTTGTTGAACCACCGGAACATCTACAAGTGGTTCTCCCACGGTTTCTTCTGCAAATGTTCAATCGAAGGGATAAGTGCCGGTGCTCGTCCTTGAGAAAGAACGGCAAGAGTCATACCGGTGGATGGAGCATCGGCGGGAGGCTGGTTCGAAGAGTGTTGGGCTGCGGTCCGAAATACACAACGATATGATCCATCAAGAACGGGGTGACCCGGTAATCCGAGAAGGTAAAGGAGTTTACCTCAATCGGTACTTTCTTGACGGTTCTCCTCCTTTTAGCGCTCGGAGGGGGGATCGGATGCAGACCTTGCCTCCTGTCAACGGCAAGGCTAGAAAGGCTGGGATCGGTGGTAGCATACCCGTCCATCGGTTGACGCGGGGTTGTGGATTTAAACCCCGATCTTTGAAATCGGGCCTTCGGCATTATAAGCTATTACCCCGGCTCGAGGGCGGGAATTGTGTTCTGTGGACGAGAAGATGAAGGTCGGGACCATGAATAAAAGAGGGGAAAGTCGATCAAGGGGCTCATGGCGTTACCTGCGAAGTCGGCGGGGAAATCGGGCACCAATTAGTGCACGGAACACATGAACGGAGTTCACCGAAGATGTGGTCATGGAATTCTTGCCACCATGAGTTGAAAGTGGGGTGAGCTATGGTTGCGGGCACAAAAGGACATGTGTAGACGGTGGGACCGCACACATAGTTGAAAACTCGCCTGCACTGCATCGGCTCTTTGATTTCCTCCCTGGGCTTGAGGAATTCATGCGAAAACAATCTTGGGGGCAGCTGGCCACATCCAAGTTGTCCGGCCATTACGTTAGGTGCGGTAGTACTCATAAGTACGGTATTCGCCTCCCACCATTGAACTCGGCCGGTAATATACATGGGCGGATTATGATATTGAAGATTTCCGGGAATCTCCCGTCTTGATGGCCGGGCTCAAAGGAGAACTCGACGGGGAAGGTCGGAGTATCATAGCCTAGATAAGGGAGCCAAAGAGGATTGGGGAAGCCTTTGAAGAACAACTCGAAAAGTTGGGTGATGTCTGTTGAATGATGACGATTGAAGGCGTTTGCTTCTCCATAGCTTTGGCATGCTCTCGGTAACTTGAAGCTCTCCTTCGGGGGGATTGGACCGGGGGAAGGACACCGGAGTTCAAGTCGATGCCTACAATCGGTGCATGTGAAGCTGCGGCCAAATTTGAACAAACCACCAAGGGCCATTGACGCACGTTATCCTGCGGGCCGGTGTACATCCGGGTAACGGTACGGTGAAGCATATGGTATACACTGCCCAAGAGGAATTTTCCCGGAGGAAGACGATTGCCGCGGCCGAGTGTGGATCGCCATTGCGATATGATTCAAAGTGGGTTCGTTGGCCTTGCCACGGAAGACAAATCTGCATAACCACATGTTCGAAAAGGCTCGTATTCAACTTCGCCAAGGGTATTATCTCTCATGTGCTTCGAAATATAATTCTTGTAGCCGTTCCCTGGCTTTACCCCCTGTCCGGCGTGAGGAATTTTTGAAATTCCAAGGCTGAACAGACCGGTGATGTCAAGGCCGGTGATCATGTACACATCGGCCAAAGTTGGAGACATTGGGCCATGCCCAAAAAGGAAGGCATTGACGCCATTTGACCGAAAGTGGCATGCGGCTATTAGAAGATCTTCATTCTTGGGCGTTTCGGCTACGGATAACTCCGGACATTGAGCAATGCGGAGAGTATCCGATTGGTCAATCCACTCTTATCCGCAAGAATCCTACGGTACCAAGTCTTCCGGCCTGCGATTGGGGGTAAAGGCCGGTTCTTGAACGCATCTTGCCACCGAGGAGGTGGAGATAAAGCTACCTTGAATGGGATTTTACGAGATTCGGCGGCAATAAGATCTCGAGGGTCGGGGATTCCCTTCGGGACCAAGATAATAAGGCTGCGAATTGGCCTCAATAGGAATCAAAAGAGCGGTAGAAGGTTCTGGAAGAGAGCGGAAGAAGAAAATCTCGGGTAAAATTGAAAACCTAATGCCGAACAAAGGTTTGGAGGGGTGGATTTACCCGAGCAGTTTGGTTCGAGTTGCCATTGGAGATTCGAGCTCGGAACGAAGGGGATCTAGGGTTTGAACGAAGAATCCGGCGGATTGCGGAGAACGGTGTTGACGGGTTTGGCTCAAGGATTCGTGGTGGAGTCAATTGTGGAACAAAATTACTTTTATCCCACAATTGAAGGGGCATGTGTTAACACCAAAATTTGGTAAGGAGTATGACATGTGGGCCCGATTCGGAAAAGAGTCCGTCTTGTTGGAAGGAAAGATATCTTCGAGAGATTTTCGGCGAGAAGGATACGCGGTCGGCTATCTCTGCTCCCGGTTCGGCAAAGGAACGAGAGAGCTGATTTTGCGGGATTGGACGGTGACGTGGCTCGATCGGAGGAAGCGAATGGATGGATGGGCGATCAAGTTTAGTTAGGCAATGAATCCATTCGCGGTTGTAATCGGCGGGGTATAAATACGATCCCTGGATGTATGTAAAAAAACACGTTCATTCTTCAATACACACCGGCCTTACGCCAAACCCTAGAGTCCTTGTCGTGTCGTCGAGTTCTTCGAGAGGACTAATCGATCCGTCGACCTCCGTGAGTACCGGCAACCTTGTATCATGTCTAGTATCATGCGGTGGATTTAGATCTGATGCAAGTAGTCTTGTTACCATGCTTCGTGTCATGCGGTAGATTCAAGCTTGGTTCAAGAGGGTTTCTTGTTAGATCATGAGTCATGCGGTAGGCTAAGATCTAGCTCGAAGCTAGTTATCGGCTCTATTGGATTTTGGCAAGATCCAATAGATTCATTAAGTTACCCCGTGTTGTCATGAGTTTTTACTTTATGTTTTAATTCATGTAACACACCCTTGCTCGGTCTAGATGGGCTTGGATCGGCTCTTTCCCTCTTAGGATCCGTGCATGAGTGAGTTTCGTGTTTCGACACGCGGATCTCGTGCTCTTCGATAGCCGAAACCGAATCGATCTAGATTGTTACGTGTTGCGGGTTCAAGCTTGCTTTGTTGGTATAAATCTTGAAAGAACCGGGTATCATGCGGTAGATGCGAGGTTTTTGGGTTGCCTTAGAGCTAGTCATCCGGTGGACTAGATTTCTTTTTCGGCTCTGATAGATTTATTCACGTGGTAATGTTTGTTCCTTCTTCATGGACCCCGAATCGGTTGTCCGGCCGCATTCGGTTATACTTTCACGAGTAGATCACGTGCGTTTTTTATGTTTTAAAAGACGTGTGCTTCTAGCTTTCCATATTTAGGTTGTATCATGCGGTGGATAGATCTATTTGTGGAAAGTGGTGCGTTCTTTCATGCAAGTTGTATCATGCGGTGGATAGATTTGCTTGAGATCGTGCACGACGGATCTTAAAGTAATTAGACATGCGGTAGACTAATGCTTTGGATCTATGCATGCTTATTTTAATACATGATCATGTTCGTGCTTTACTTCATTTAATGTTAATCTTCATGAGGATCGGTCATGGCTTTGCACATGTGTTCATGTTTATTCAAAGATTGATCTTCGTCATGCTTATGTCATCCATTCGGCGGTGTCTTTTTTCCTTTGCGGTTACCCGAATGGTTGTGGTTCTTTGACGGGTAGCTTCGTATAGCTACATTGTCGTCTTGCTTGGCTTTTAGCCGTAAATATGGAACTGCCTGGTACCACCCGTAAGTTCCAAGTTTTGGTATTTAAGCTTGTTTTATCTTTTGTTAATTTTCGGGGAAAAATTGAGCGGCACGTCACTTTCTCTCCGCGCGTGCGAAGCTAAGCTTTTTCGGCTTGCTTTGTGTGATTGGCGGCGAGTGCACGGCCCGCCGGGTTAGAGGCGAGAGAGAAGGGCCATAGCCACGCGGCGTAGGCTATCTGCGGCTCGCATGCTCCTTCCGCCGTGCCGCTGCGCCCGTTCGAATCGTGGCTCGAGGTTGAAGTAGGAAACAAACTTAGCGCGTGTTGTTGTTGCGTTTTTTGCGTGAAAAAATGGGACCATTTGGGGGGAATGCCCCCCGCGGTAGCCCCCGAGGGTAACTTGGGTTTCGGGGGGAAAGCCGAGTTATCCTTTTCGTTAGACTTGAAGTATTTACATAGTCGTTGCCAATCGGGGCGTTGGCGATGTGATTTTTACAACAAAAATACTTGGAGAATCCTAGCTAAGGGTAGAAGCGACGTAGGCGTTGGATGTTCCAAGCGTTGGTGAGCTCTTCACCGTCCTCGTTGGTCGGCTTGTATGTGCCGGCTTGAGTACCTTCACCACGACGTAGGGTCCCTCCCATGGGGGCGATAGCTTGTGGTGCCCTCGGTTATCTTGGCGCAGCCTTAGGACCAGATCCCCCTCGTTGAAGTCCCGTCGACGTATCTTGCGTGCTTGGTAGCGTCTTAGGGACTGTTGATACCTCGCGGAGTGCATTAAGGCTACGAGGCGTGCCTCGTCCCGGCTGTCCGGCGAGTCCTCGCGGGCTCGGCCGGTTAGCATCCTCGTCGTAGCCTCGAACCCTGGGTGACCCGTATTCCAAGTCCGTGGGGAGGACGGCCTCCGCGCCATGTACTAGGAAGAACGGGGTGAACCCGGTGGCTCGCTTGGGGTTGTCCTTAGGCTCCACACAAC
This sequence comes from Cenchrus americanus, assembly GCA_947561735.1. Taxonomy (NCBI): domain Eukaryota; kingdom Viridiplantae; phylum Streptophyta; class Magnoliopsida; order Poales; family Poaceae; genus Cenchrus; species Cenchrus americanus. The sequence continues at coordinate 80,898,349 of OX387239.1, read as the reverse complement.
CGGCCGGTAGTTCTTGGAGCCATTTTCGCCCCGGATTTGTTGAGGCTGCTCGAAAATTCCGGGTTTTAGGCCTTGTAGGATCATGCCATTGGCACGTTCCACTTGGCCGTTGGTACGTGGGTGCGCCACGGTGCCCGATCCACACGGATGTGGAACTTATCACGAGAACTCCAAGAACTTCCGGCCGTGAGCGGGACCCGTTGTACGTGATGATGGAGTTTGGCACTCCAAAGCGGTAGACGATATCGGTGAAGAATGTCACCGCTCCGCTCGGCCCTTAGGTTCGTGATGGGGCGCACCTCCACCCACTTGGAGAACTTGTCAATCGCGACTAGCAAGTGGGTGAAGCCCCCGGCGCCTTCCGCGAGGGCCCGACGATGTCCGGCCCCCACACGGCGAACGACCATGTGACGGGGATGGTACGTAGGGCGTGGGCGGGCAAGTTGGACTTGCGGGCGTAGAGCGGCACCCTTCGCGGTGCGTACGATTTCGGCGGCGTCCGCGACCGCGGTAGGCCGGTAAAAGCCTTGGCGGAACGCGTTGCCGACGAGGGTGCGGGGTGCGGCGTGGTGGCCACAGATCCCCGCATGGATGTCCCGTAGGAGCTCGCGCCCCTCGGGAATGGGCACGCACCGCGTAGGATGCGGAGGCGGCGCGCTTGTACGGCTCGCCATCGACGAGGGTGAATGACTTGGCCATCCCGGCGATGCGCCTAGCCGCGGCCCGGTCTTCGGGGAGTTCCCCTCGAGCGATCCGGGCGATGTATTTCTCCCGCCGGTCCGCACCGGACGGGGGCGGCCTCGACGTCCATCGCGTCGGCCTCGTGGGAGCCGTACCCCTCGAGAAGGGAGAGCACGTACGCCTCGTTTGAGGGGTCCTCGTCCATGGGCTCCGCACCCACCGGGCTCGAGGGGAGCCCCCGAGGGTTCGTTGTGGTTCGAGGGGTAGGGCTCGAAGACGACCGAGGGTTGAGCGATGTCACGCGCGAAAACGTTCGGGGGGGACGGTGATCCGCCGGACGCGATCTTGGCGAGCTCGTCCGCCTCTTCGTTGTACCTTCGGGGGCACATGGTTGAGCTCGATGCCGTAGAACTTGTCCTCGAGGGCCCGCACGGCCTTGCAGTAGGCCTCCATCTTGTCATCATGGCAGCTCGCGTTCTTCATGACTTGATCGATCACGAGCTGCGAGTCCCCGCGTACGTCGAGGCGCTTGACGCCCAACTCAATGGCGATTTTGAGGCCGCAGAGCAGGGCCTCGTACTCGGCCATATTGTTGGACGCGATGAAGTGGAGGCGCCTTGCGTAGCGCATGTGCTCCCCGAGGGGGTGACACGAAGAGCAAGCCCGCGCCCCGCTCCCGTTTTCATCAGCGAGCCGTCGAAGAACGAGAGTCCGGCCTCTGCCCGGATTTGTGGGGGCGGCGGTGCGTGTCTGTCCACTCAGCGACAAAATCCGCCAGGATTTGGGACTTAATGGCCTTGCGCGGGGCGTAGGCGAGCGTTTCGCCCATCAGCTCTACGGACCACTTGGCGATCCTTCCCGCGGCGTCGGGGTTGCGGATGATTTCTCCTAGCGGAAAGGAAGAAACCACCGTGACGGGGTGGGCCTCGAAGTAGTGGCGGAGCTTGCGCCGCGCAAGGACTCTTGCGTACGGCGGCTTACCGGACTCGTGGGTAGCGCGTCTTCGTGTCCGAGAGGACCTCGGCGATGTAGTAGGCGGGCGGCCGCACCGGCGGGGCGTGTCCTTCCTCCGTGCGCTCCACAACGATCACGGCGCTCACCACGCGGGTGGTCGCGGCCACGTAGAGCTGCATGGGCTCACCGTCCGCGGCGGCGTGAGGATCGGGGCGTGCGTCGGAGACGCCTTTAGCTTGTCGAGCACGTCACCGGGCCTCGGCGGTCCAAGAGAAGCGCTCGTGCTTCTTAAGCGAGCGGTAGAGGGCGAGGCCCTTCTCACCGAGCCGCGAGATGAAGTGGCTCAAGGCGGCGAGGCACCCCAACACCTTCGCACCCCTTTGAGGTCCGGATCGGACCCATTCGCTCGAGGGCCGCGACCTTTTCGGGGGTTGGCCTCGATCCCCCGGCCGGGGAGACGATGTATCCTAGGAGCATGCCTCGCGGCACTCCAAAGACACATTTTTCGGGGTTTAACTTGACCCCATTGGCCCGTAGGCAGTTGAACGCGACGCCAAGGTCGCCAACCAGGTCGTCCGCCTTCCTGGTCTTCACGACGATGTCGTCCACGTACGCTTCGACCGTCCGCCCGATGTGATCCCCAAAAACGTGCTTGCATGCAACGTTGGTATGTTGCACCCGCGTTTCTGAGGCCAAATGGCATCGTGACGTAGCAGAACGTCCCGAACGGTGTGATGAACGAAGTCGCGAGCTGGTCGGACTCCTTCATTTTTATTTGGTGGTACCCGGAATAGGCATCAAGAAAACGAGCAATTCGCACCCGGCCATTGAATCAACGATTTTATCTATGCGTGGCGAGAGGAAAAGGAACTTTGGGACATGCTTTATTAAGACTAGTGTAGTCTACACACATCCGCCACTTCCCATTTTTCTTCTTTACAAGCACGGATTAGCTAGCCACGTAGGGTGGAATACTTCCTTGATGAATCCGGCCTCGAGGAGCTTCCGCGGCTCCGCTCCGATTGCCGTCGCCGCTCCTCGTCGAAGCGGCGCGGCCGTTGTTGTACGGCGCGGGCGTTTGGCGAGATGTCAAGGGAGTGCTCGGCGACTTCCCTCGGGATGCACCGGCATGTCCGAGGGGCTCCACGCGAAGATGTCGGCGTTGGCGCGGAGGAAGTCGACGAGCACTTGCTTCCTATTTGGGGTCGAGGGTCGGGGGCGACCCTCAACGCCTTGCCCTCGGGGGCGAGGGGTCGAGGGGGACCCCCTTGGTGCCGCTCCGCGGCCTCGAAGGTGCTGCGTGCTTGGCGGCGGAGTTGAGGTCTTCGTTGACCATCTTCTCCGGCGTGTTCACCGGCGCTTCATCCGGCGCTAGTGCCCATGCGTGCTCCACGCATTCGACATCGCGGTCGAACGCGTGCTCGATCGACGACCCGGCCGGTGATGATGTCGTTTGGGCGGGCATCTTCATCTTCGGGTAGGTGTAGTTGGGGACCGCCATGAACTTGGCGTAACAAGGTCGCCCAAGGATAGCATGGTAGGCCCCTTTGAACCCCACCACCTCGAAGGTGAGGGTTTCCTTGCGGAAGTTCTTAGGGGTGCCAAACCGGACGGCGGGTCGATCCGCCCGAGGGGCCGAACACCTTGCGGGCGCGATGCCGTGGAACGGCTTCGTCTTCCGGGCCGCAGCTGGTCCAACCCGATCCCCATCAGGCGCAATGTATGCGCGAAGAGGATGTTGAGGCTACTGCCTCCGTCCATAAGGACCTTTGAGAACCGGGGCGTTCCCAATGATGGGATCGACCACCAGTGGGTACTGGCCCGGGTTGGGGATGCGATTCGGGTGGTCTTCCCGGCTAAAGGTGATGACGTCCTCCGACCAATTGAGAAAGGCCGGAGGCGCCCTCTCCGCGGCGAGGACTTCGTGTCGCTCCTTCTTGCGCTGCCGGGTCGACATGTCGACGGTAGGTCCCCCAAAAGATGAGGAACACATTTTCGACGGCGGGGAAGCCGCCGGCGTCGCCCTCGCCCCCGTCTTTCTTGGCCTCTGCCTCCTTCGCGGCGGCGCGGCCATAGAACTTCTTGAGCATGTCGCCTTTGCTCAAGGGTGTGTTGTGCGGGGTCTTGTGGTAGGGACATGGCTTCTTCAGCATGTCGTCGAACACTCCCGGGCCTCGAGGGGCCGGTCGAGGGCCCCGTCGAGCCGGGTCGACAGCGAGGGCCTCGGCGTTACCGCCGTCGCGCCCTTGCTCGCGCGCCTCGCGGCGCGGCTTCTTCCCCCCTTATTGCCCCGCTTGTCGTTGCGGTGCGGCCCCTTTGACTTGCTGCCCTCCGCGGGCACGTCCTCAGGGCGCTTGCCTTTTTTGCCGTCGAAGATCGCCCCCACGGCCTCCTCCCCGGAGGCGAAGCTGGTGGCGATGTCGAACAGCTCGTTGGAGTCCGCAGGCGGGCTGCGTCCCAGCTCCCGCACGAGATCCCGGCACGTGGTGCCCTCGAGGAAGGCATGCACGATTTCGGACTGCGCCACACTGGGGAGCTCCGTGCAGCGCTTGGAGAAGCGCCGTATGAAGTCCCGCAGCGACTCGCCGGGCTTCTGCGTGCAGGAGCGCAGGTCCCAAGAGTTCCCAGGGCGCACGTATGTGCCCTGGAAGTTGCCCACGAACGTGTGGACTAGGTCGTCCCGATTATGGATGCGGCCGGCGGGCAAGTGCTCGAGCCATGTCGGGCCGCGTCGCCCGGATGCGGGGGCAAGTTGCGGATGATGACCTCGTCGTTAGTGGCCCCGCCCGGCGGCAAGCCAAGCGGTAGTCGTTGAGCCGGACACGGGGGTCCGTCTCCCCGTTGTACTTGACGATCGTCGAGGGTTGGAGGAAGCGTTGGGGGAACGCCGCCGCTCGGATCTCCCGGCCGAACACACGGGTGCCGGGGGGCTCGGCGTCGGGGAGCGGTCCTCGCCGGCGTCGTAGCGCCCACCCCCGTCGAGGGTGGTAGCCCCTTGCCGCTCGTGCGTCCGCCTTGCTGGTGTGTGCGGCGTTGATGACGTTGCGAGCGTCGCCATCCGGCGCCTGCGCACGTCAAGGAGTCGCTCCTTGGCCGGCGTGCGCCCTTGCTCGGTGGGTTGCCCCACTTGTGCCCCCGCGTGCACGAGGGTTCGCCTCCCGGCGCGGCTTCGTCGCCTCGAGCATCCCCTTGCGGCGGATGCGTGAGGCCGAGCTCTCGGCCTGGCGGGACGGCCGCTTGCTCGATGAGAGTTTGCACCTCGCGGTGCATGTCTCGAGCCTCGGGGGTCGAGGGTGCGCATAGCCGTAGCGGCGTCGCGGCGGCGGCGAGCCTCGGCTCGCCGCGGGGGGGTACGTCCGCGTTTTCGACGTTGGGGACGGCGTTGATGCGGTCGCGGACTGCCGGCCCCGGCTCCGCGCGCGTTCGCCACGCGCGAGAAGCCTCCCCCGCCATTGAGGCGCGGAGCAACCGCACCGTTCGGTACTCTTCCGCCGGCTTGGCCTCGAGCTCGCGGGCTTGGGCCGGTGTGCGTCGACGTCGGCCCCAACGGGAGCGCTTGGCCCCGCGGCCGGCGCGCGGCGATCCCCGGGGGCGGGTGTGACCTCCCCGTCTCCGGCGCCCACGCGCCGGCGGCGTTGGCCGGGTCGTTGGTGATGACGGCGCAACACTCCCGCGTGGGGTCGTAGCTCCCGGTCTTTGGAGTCGTCGGAGCGGCCGAACCGGTAGTCCACGGCGTCGAGGAAACGCCGGAACGTGATTGGGTCCGGCACGCGGAGAAGTCCCCACTCCGCGTATCCGTGGCGGTTGGCGGGTGGCATCGTGTCGACGGAGCCCGGGGATGACTCATCTGCTGGCCGAGGTGCGGGGTCCCCCGGCGACGAAGAAGTGGCGGCGGGTGGAACCCTGCGCATCGTCGTGTTCACGTTGGCGTTGTGGGCCGTCGTGGCGCCACGCGGCCCAATGGGGATGCGTGATCCGGAGAGCGCGCGCGTCCCGCCGGGCGCGGCGGCGGTCGTGGTGGCGGGCGTGCGCGGCCCCGGGCGGCGGCGCGCTCGGCCCGACGCCGCTCGGATCGCTCCCGACGCGGCGCGCCCGGAGCGACGGTGGCGTCGTGACGTCGACGGACCCGCGGCATCCGTGCCCGCGGGCGCCGCGCGCGTGGTGGTGCGCGCGGCGGGGGCCAATGCGGCCTAGCTTGACGCTGCGCGCGGAGCTCCTCACGGTTCGTGAGGCGCATGAGATAGTCGTTCCCCGTGGCCTGAAAGTTCAGGTCCCCGAAGCGGATTTCGAACCCGGCCGGGAGGGGGTCCGAGCTACCCATGCAGTAGCGTGTAGCACGATACTCGGTGCGAATCACCATGGAGGGAGTTGGTGAAATGACCTTAGGCGCTCGTTTACCCCACGGTGGGCGCCAACTGTCGGTGCGGAATATGGTCCCGACACTAACCGGTAGATAGCGCCGTGGTCTATCCCTCAATGGTCGATGCTAAGCAACAAGTGACACGAGAGGTTTTATCCTGGTTCCGACCGAGGGGGGCCGTACGTCCGGCGAGAGGCGTGCTCGGGGCACTATATTACTTAGCACGGGGTGCTTGTAGTGGGGCAAATACAAGCAAGGCGGGAGAGGAAGCGTGGCTTCCAAGTCCCTGGAGGAGTGGGCGAAGATATTGTGGGAGAACGAGTTTGAGTACGTGGTCGGTGTCTCTTCTTCTTTCTTCGTCCGTCGTCCGTCGTCCGGTCCCCGCGGGCCGGGGGCTCGCCTCCCCTTTTATAGGCCAAGGGGGGCGGCGAGTTACATGCACGCCGTGCTATCCGGCTACGTGGGGGTGCACGTCGTGCTACGCCGTAGAGTGGGCGGCCGTCCGGACGATCTCCGCAACGATGCGGCCATGATGGCCTACTTCGTACCCGAACGGTGGTGGTTCGAGGGTAGGAAGGCGGCGGATGGTGGTGGCGTTCCCCGATAGGCTTCGAGGGGAGGTGCGATGATGGGCGGTACGGGGTACGGGAGCGGGCGAGGAATGGCGTTCCTTCCCAATGCGCTTCACGGTAGTGGAGTGGTTGCTACGAGCGCCCGACGTGCGCACGCACGCGCGAGTACGGCGGCCACGCCGTCACGGTGGCCGGGATGGCGGTCCACCGGCCTAGCGCCTCCACCTAACCCCGTAGGGTCACAAGAAGGTGAAATCGAGGGTGCGCCGGCCCCCCTTCGAGGGTCGGGCGCGTTAGCCATGCGCGTAGTGGGCGCTCGGTGTCACGGGACCGACACCGGCCGTAACGCACGGTACCTTCCCACGGTGGTGGGGATGGGCGCCTCCCCGGGGAGTTGGTGCGGCGGCACCGGGGCGCGAGCCCCGGCGCATGATGGCGCCGTCCCGCCGTGTCGGGGCGTTAAATGCCCGTGTACGGGGCCGGCGCACGCGTGCGGGGCGCCCGTGAGCGTGGAGGGCCCCGGCCGAGGGCGGGACGGACCCTCGAGCGAGACGAGACCCGTTCGAGGGGGAGTGAGCCCTCGGGCGGGGGCGGGACTATTCGAGGGAGGAGTTGCTCCTCGAACGGGGCGGAGCACTCGCCCGAGGGGAGTGCGCCCTCGAGTGAGGCGGAGCACCGCTCGAGGGGACTTCTAAGAGGGCCGTCTCGGTGGGCCGTCGGAGTCCCGCGGCGTGGGCCGTGTCCTGCATGGTTAGTCACCTGCATGGTTAGGCTTAGCGTGTTTTGGTGTAGTTGCGGGATTTAAGTGAGGATTTCCCCGTTGTTTAAGGGGACCCCTAGGGCTGCCCCCGACACTGTGGCGGGAGGAATAAAGATGGAGACCCTTACGAGAAGATAGCTACCGTTGCATAGAATTTTCACTCTGATTCGGCCAAGAGGTTTGTAATGATGTACTCCATAATGGACTTGTAATAAATTCATGTACTATTAACTTTATGTGATGCGATGTATGACTTTGTGTATCTATACGCGTGAGACGTTATGTACGCGATAGCCACGATCCGGGGACTATCGCGATGGTACGAGGATTCGGGTTTTCTATGAAAATCCGAGGTTTTACGGATAAGGAGGTCATCGACCTCTTCGAGACGACCTCTACCATCGCCGCACTTTTGAAGCCTTTGGTCACCGCCGCCCGAGTTCCATTACTAAGCTCAAAGACATTATCACCTCATGGGCCGACAAAGAAGACAAGGCAAACGCCAAGTATGACTCCATTTGCGGCAAGAGCAAGCACAACACGGGCGGCAACAACAACAACGGCAACAATAACAACCGGGATCAAGGGGGTCGCAACAACAACTACTCGGGTCCTAATCTCAAGCGCAAGCCGAACAACACGATCACGGCTATCCGAGCACCCTACGAAAGACAACTCGAAAAAGACCTCTAATGGCTTCAAAGACTTGCTTTGAAAGATAAGTGTCCGTGGCATCCGGAGGGCAACCACATCAGCGAGCGGTGCTACCAACTCCGGCGAGCACTCAAAGACACCCCCGGACCCACGGCCTCCTCATGACAAGAAGGGCACGAAGAAAGCCGGTGAGGGCAGCGACGACTTTCAAGAACCCGACAAGACGGTAAATGTCCTCTTCGGCGGACTACCCAACGGACGGTCTCAAAAGGCCACCCAACGAGAAGTCTTGAGCATTGAACCGGTGGTTCCGACACCTCTTAGGTGCTCGGAGGTACCCATAACCTTCTCCCGCGCGGATCAATGGACAAGCTTCTCCGAGCCGGGCGTTTCCACTCGTCTCGAAACAAGTAGTCCCGAACACCGGACTCAACAAGGTGCTCATCGACGGTGGAAGCGTGCTCAACGTCCTTTTCACCAAGACATTGAAGAACATGAAGCTCGACATTACCCACATGCTCACCAAGAGTACATCACCTTTCTACGGCATCATCCCTAGTATCACGACTATTCCACTAGGCTCGGTGGTCCCGCCGATTACCTTCGGGAGACTAGGGAGAACTACCGCACCAAGTACATCAAGTTCGAGATTGCGGACTTCAAGACCTCCCACCATGCCATCCTTGGCGAGACCGGCTATCGGAGTTCATGGCGGTACCTCACTACACTTACTTGGTACTCAAAATGCCAAGTCCTGTTTGGAGTACTCTCATTGCAAGGGGACTTCAAGATATCTTTTGGTTGCGACACGAAGGTTTGTCCAACTCGCGGCCACTAATCAAGTACCCAACGCGACAATGGAGATCTACGCTATGTCCAAGAAGCTTGCCCCCACGGAACTCTAGATTCCGAGAAAAGGCCGACACGGCCAACAAGGCTCAACCATCCAAGGAAGTACAAGTCAAGGCCATCGACCTCGGGACGGGCGACAACGGCAAGACTACCATGATTGGGGCTTCCTTCGGGACAAGCGAGACATCTTCGCCCGGAAACCCGCGGACATGCCGGGGGGTGCCCGGGAGGCTGATCGAGCATTCACTCAACGTCGACCCTAAAGCTACCCCCAATCAAATACACCCCCGCCGTTTTGCCTTCATATCGGCCCCGCCGCCGCTCGCGTTCCCCGGCTCGCCCGAGACTTCACCGACGCGATGTTGAGTTGGGCGCGCTCCACCGTCTCCCGCGAGCGGCTTCTTCATCTTGTTGAGGCGGGTCGGTGCCTCCCCCTCACCGAGGCCATTGAGTAGATCGTCCCTACCGACGAATCCGTGCCACGCCCTCCGAGGGGTTACGTGGTGTCGTTCGTGGCCTTCCACGAGCGCGGCTTCTCCGTCCCCGCCGGCCGGTTCATCCGAGGGGTGTTGTTCGCGTACGGGCTACAGCTCCAGCACCTCAACCCGAACAGAATCCAACAGATGGCCGCCTTTGAGGCAATGTGCGAGGGGTTCCTCGGCATTGGTGCGCACTGGCATCCGTTCGGGTACTTCTTCGAGGTTCGGTTGCCTAAGGGAGGGATCCCGCACGGCGACGATTGGCTGCGCCAACCTTCGGATGAAGCAAGGCCGCAGCGACCACTACATCCGGCGGCGACCGGCTCGAAAGCGGCTAGCTCGGGGGGGTGGTTCTACTTGCGGAACGACCCCGAGCACGCGCTCTCGTCGTACACCGCTGCTCCATCGCGCGGTCGCAAAGGAATAGGGCGGACGGCCCCGCCAAGGCGAGCAAGAGAAGATGCTCAAGTCCCACTTGGCTATGCTTGGGCGTCTTTAGAACGCCGGGATCACCTTAGCGAGAGGTGGTCGGGCAATACCATGCTCGAGGCGTTGTGCCGCCACGGAGGCGGCCGCTCCGGCCTGCGACATGACCGCCGACGGGGCCTCATGGGGCTGGGACGGCGGCCGCGCCGAGCCTCCGTCACCGCTCGAGGTTCGGCGTCGCGTGGCACAAGTGACCGGGAGAGCGACCTACTCGTGATTGCCGTCGCGGATGCTCCCGATGCTCCCCAATGCGGGAACGGAGAAGTTTGTAAGTTGTCCGTCTTCTCGGCAAGTTCGATTCGCCTTTTCTCCTGGGAAGATCTTCTCGGGTTTGACCTTGGTGCGGTCTTGTTGCTGCGGTTGAATTGCGCCCACCTTGTTCCGACCAAGGCGCACGTCTGGAGGAGGCGATCTTCAACCAAAATCGAGCGGCGAGCGAGAGAGGAGGCGCGGCGCGCGTAAGGCGCGGCATAAGAAACACCCGGATCGCCAAGCGCGATCGCAACGACAATTGCAACAAGAGGCGCAAGACGGGGGAGCGGGGCGTTTCCTCCGACGAGGATCCATTGCCCGAGCCATCGTGGAGCGGCGATGTCACCGGCGCCGCGGTTGGCGGAGCAACATGTCGGGGTCGTCCTCGTCTTCGCTGCTCCATGGTGCCGAGGAGTTGTCATCGTGTTGGACACGGGAAGCGGGGGCGTGACAAGGTTGTGGGGTCGACCTCGCGTCCGGTGGCTCCCCCCTGTCCGAGTGGGCCTTCGTCGACCCGTTCCCGTACGGCGCCCGGCGGGACGGGCACTCACGAGCCGCCAAGATCTGCCCCCCCCGTCGGATCGATCCCCCTAAGAGGTCGGAGGAGCGTTCGGTTCTGTCTGTCGGCTCTACGACGGTGCGGATCGCCCGGACTCCGACTCCTGCGGAGGCGCCGGTCGCGGGGAGGTCGTCGGATTCGGCGTCGACGCCAAGCGCGCGTGTCGGCGGCGGAACCGAGCGCCACCCCGTGACGCTTGCGGTCGTTGCTTATCCGGGGTGGCGGGGCCCCCGATGTTCATGTGCCCCTTGTCGCGAGGGCGGGGGCCACGGTCCATCCCCGACCATAGCGGAGGCCGAGGAGGGACGGCCCCGCGCGAATGGGGGGAGAATGTTGCCACCATAGAGGCGGCCGATCGAAGCGAGAGAAGCGCCGAGATGGCGGACTCGAGCCGCACTTGTACCGAGCAAGGTTTGAAGCGCGCCGCCCCCGAGCCGGGGCATGTCGGATCGCCGGTGAAGAAGGCCGGGTGCGCTCCAAGATGTAAGTCTCTAACTTCGGCTTTTGCTGTCGTGACTCTTCCGACTTGTTCATCGATGCGCGACACTCATCTTCTCGTAGCCATGCGTGCTTGGTGTGCTTAGCCTAGGGCCCACGAAGCGACGGGCGCTAAGGGCACGGGTGATCTCCCCGAGCCTCGGCCCCAACCTCCGAGTACCAAGCCGGTGCCGTTGCGGCCCGAAGAGCCGCCGTCTGCGGTAGCCGAGATGAGGACGCCAACCACACCACCTCCACCGGCCCACTGCTACCGCCGTCGAGGAGAGCGAGGTGGCGACGGAGGAGACGGTCATTCGGGCTTCCCTAGACACGCCGTCGGGGGCGGCCGAGTGTCGAGGAGGTGGTGATGGTCTTGGATGAAGACGTGGCGCCTCCCCCCGCGTCGGAGAGGCATGGTGCCGTGATGGTCCTGGCGTTGGAGTCGACACAGGTGCCGGCGGCGACGAGCCATCTCCCGGTTGTGGAGGTGCTGGTGCCCCCTCCGACGATGGAAGTTCAAGGTCCTTCCCCGACCGCGGAGGTGGCGGAGTCCTCCTCGACCCGAGTTTCCCTCACGGTCGAGGAGATGATGGATCTGGAGACGTGCAGGTACATCGACCTCCCCAGTGTCGGGGTGATCGATCTCAAAGCACCCCAGCTCCCCGAGAAGGAATACGACGCGGCGGCGGAGCGGAGGTCCAACGAGTCGATGATCATGGAGACGATCGCATTGGTCTCGAAGGCGGCTGCGGGGGGGGTACGAGTGCGCCGGCGGCTTCGCCCCCGGCCGGCTGCATAAGAGACGGAGGATGTGTCCCTCATAGAGCTTGTGGCTCGCGTGGAGCCGACGAAAGATACGGCTGCGCCGTCGCATGTTGGTGAAGGTCGGGAGGCGTCGCCTCCCGGGCCGGTGTGTGCGCCGAAACTCCGGCCCCCGTCGCGGCTTTGTCTCGGCGGAGGCATTCTTTGGGGAGAGGACACGTCACCGCCTCGGTCTAGTCACTATTGAAGTCGAGGATGTCGGAGCTCGCACGCTTGACTAGCCGACCGCCATTGTGCAAGGGTTGGTCGTCCCCGAGACGATGGCCGGGACCACCACCCGGAGATCCGGGTGGCCGAGGAGACGCGGGCGTCCCTTTCCCAAGGCGTGGCGGACAACGATGCCGGACGCTTGAGCTCAAGTGTTCTTCATGGGCGACTACCACCGGGCTTGACGCCGACTTTGAGGACAACGAGGAGGTTGCGGCGTGCCACACCTTGGAGCACAGGATGACACGGGTGCGCCGGGCCTTCAATGAGCTCATCCTCCTCGCGACCTCGGTGAGTTTTCTTGTCAAGGGTTCCTTCTTTGATTCGCGATCTTCCCGAGCTTCACCGGTTGTTCGGTTCCGTCGATGGTAGACGCTCAAGTCTTCGAGGTCGGAAGCGTGCTCGCGAGGTGCATCAACTACGCGCGAGTGGACCCATGCGGAGATGCGGGTCGTCGTAGCTCGGGTTGCGGTAGCCGGCGCCGTGGCGCGCGAGACATCCGCGCGGGCGTCCCCTGAGGCCGCCGTCGGTCCACGGAGGACCGAGCCATTTCCACCAAGACCGGCTGCCGCGGTCGCCGCCACCGAGAGGGACTCGCTTGCGTCAAAGCTCGCGCTTGCCGAGGCGAGAGATGGAGAAACTCCGAGTGGCCGCGACATCCGCGGAGGAGGTGGGCGAGAGATCCAAGACCTCCACGGCCACGGCGGAGTCCGCTACCCGTGAAGCCTCCTAGACCGGCCCCCGCTCGCGAGAAGGCGGCCCTCGAGGCAAAGGTGTCGGAGTTGTAGAGTGACTTGAGGACGGCTACGACGTACTTGGTAATGACGAGTCGTCGGTTTTCCCAAACCACGAACCGGCTTCGGGTAGTGACGAGGAAGCGTCATGGCTTCGAGCTGCAACGCCAAGTTGTCGCAGGATCTCAAGGATAAGTCGGACGGTTCCTCGGTCCTCGCCCATCTTAGCACTTGCTTCTTGTCAAGACTTGACTTGAAGATCTTGGTTGTAGGGTCGCGCGTGATCCGCGCGGGGATGGTGGTGCAACTGGCGACGGTCAAGCAAGAACGAAACGCCTCCATCCTCAAGGTTATCGAGAAGGACGGTGTTCTCAAGCGCTTGTCGGAGCAGCTCCAGAAAATCCAGACCGAGCTGGAGTAGGTTCGTGCATCCCGAGAACAGGACGCGACCGCCCTGAACCAAGCCCGTGAGGCTGGCCACAAGTCGGAAGCCATTGCCGAGAAGGCGATTGGGGACGTCGCCAAACTCGGGAGGTCGTTGAGCTCGGCAATGGTCGCGCTCGGCGTGTCGCTTGGGCCGCGAATGGCGAGGTGTTGATCGAAGAGGTGGGCCGCCTTCCCGGCGTGGTGTGAGAGCTCGAGTTGTCGACGGCTCGCCGCGCGGCACACCGGGTTCTCGCCATGATCGAGTCGCACTACCAAGGGCCGGACCGCACGGTCTTTGAGCGACGGCCGGGCCCCCGGCATCTCCAATGACCAATGCAATGAGCCGGAGACGGTCGTGCCGCCTTCGCCCGCGAGATGGCCGACGCTGCGTTGAAGGATCTGGAATTGCTGCCACAAGACGAGTCAGAGGCACCAGGAGTTCTCGGGCCCCCAAGTTAAACATGCCACAAATTATCATGCTGTAATAATCTGAAACAAGTTGCGAGGCTATCATGTAGCTAGATCTTTATTTGAGTTATCTCCCGATCGCTTCCGAACGTCCGAGGACCACTGCAGCAACGCACAGCCGAACTTAGGGGACAGAAATAGTTGTTGGCGGTTGAAACACGTAAGAACCTTCGATCCGCAAGCGTACGGACCTACACCTTTTTCACCACGGGGGTGACCCCAAGGTTCTTGTCAATCCGCGGAGCAAAGGGATTGCTAGTGCTTAACCAAGCACTAATCTAGTTGATTAGAAAGCCTTGAAAGAAAGGATACTCTAAGGTAGAAGCAATCAAACCTAAGTTAATCTAAGAAGTCTAAGGTTAAACTAGATGGCAAAGGGTGGACACAAGAGATAGAGGTTAAGATAGATAAGCGTTCCATCCCTAGGGTTTAGGAACACATGAAGATGCATCTACTACATCAAATGGGTGTTGCCTACACTAGCTTCATGGTGATTATGCGGCCACTAAGCCTTTTCCCTCCACCGTCTTGTCACTACGCAAGGTAATCAAACGAGTTTCACGTATAACCGCATCTATACCTAAGCATCCATATGATTAAGCTAATCACCACGATTACCACAAACCCTACTAAGACCACATGTTGCGCAAACATATGTAAACAAAGCATACGCGAAGACATAGACCATAAATCATTGATTAGCATAAAGTTCATGTATAGATTACATATCATGCATCCATCTAACCCTAGGGACGAACGGAGACATTACCCTAACATCTTACACGGATTGAAGAACATAGGGGTGATGGAGACTCCGGAGAACGTCGTCGATGAAGATGGCGGCGATGAAGCTTGGGAACGCCCCTAGGCCGGCGGCTTGGAGTCCTCCTCTTGCTTCCTTCCCTCCGCCGGCGTTGATCCCTGCGATGAGCTCATCCAACTCTCTCCCTCATCTTGCGCGGCGGTTTTCGGTGAATGACATCGGTGGGCGACTTGTTCTATGTGGCGGCGGACGGAGGAAGAGGCAATAAATAGATGAACACCTAGGGCAAAGGAGGCGCCGAACCAAGCCCCGAGTGGGGCGGGCCGGTCGGCCCGGGCCCGTTTCGGCCCGGTTCGGCCCCGGCTTCCTCCTCGGTTGCTTCTCGCGTGATTCCTTATTTGTGTGCACTTGCATGTGGGCCTTTGATGTCGTTTCCTTCACGGTTAAGGCTTGAATCCTTGCTATCCAAGCTTCGTCGTTTTCCGGTTGAGTCCCCGAAGACTTCCACGTTGACGCTTCAATCCTCGGGTCATTTGGAGTCATGTGCATCGCGTGTCTTGACTCTTGTCGAGCTTCATGATCTTCTTCCAAAGTGCTTGGTGAATTTATCCCAAAAGTCTCCTCTTTAGTGTAGATTTCCTGTGTAAACAATAAACTCCAAATACCACATTCACAAGTGAACTTGTTACATCATTATTATGCCTAGTAGAGGGTTAGTTGCAAATCATAATCGAAACCGGTGTATAACAACTACTTTAGGTTGACGGAAGTTCACCGTCAACATGTCCCCCATGCTTAAACCTTGCTCGTCCTCGAGTAAGTAATCCTTGCTTAAAAGGGAAATCAATGTTACCTTCCAATGTTGTCTTGCACTTAGTCATTCATGACGAGGCAAATTGCTCTCTCTTAAGAATTTATTTTTTAAAGTTCAAGTTGTGACCGGCTTCTTTTTCATTATGGGAGATAGACTAACAATAAAGAACAAGCCACATTTAATAAACACGACGCTCTCAAAGTTAAGTGAACTTCAAACCGTTACCTTGTTACATGGAAGAATTTTCAAAAAGATGCATATCCAACAAAAGTAAGAATCTCTTGCAAAAGCTCATGGAAACACTCATCTCGTCAAGTCACTCAAGCCTATACTAGATTATTTTCTACCTAATCTACTCATATGTGATAGTGGAAGGCTTATTTGGAGCTTCGAAGGTTAAAAACAATCCTATCAAACCATACATCCGAAATATTGTCAAATTAAGAGAGAGGTCTATTGGAATTACCGAGACTCGTCAAAAAGGCTATGAAAAATAAATGTTGGAAAGAGAGAGATGAAACACACACGAGTTAGATAAGTGGACATGTGCAAGTGGCAAATGGAAGATCCCGAGGCACGAGTGATGTCCTCGTTATCGGATTGCACATGGTTCGAAGATTTGAGTATGGATTTGTCATCAAGGCACTTGAGAACTTATGAAGCAAAAAGAACCGAGGAGCATCTTTATAATTTTTCTAAATTTTATTTTATTTCCATCTCTCTTTTTTTCTCTTATTTTCTTTCTTCTTCCTTTTTTTCTTACTTTTCTTTTCTTCTCATTATATATTTTTTTTTCATTTTTCATTTTTTTCTTTTGCTCCTCGGAACTTTTGCAACATAATACTTACATAGCATTTGTCGGAGATGATGTGATGACTCCTCCTCCATGCTTGAACGATGCTCGTCCTCGAGCATAAAAGAGAAGGGAAATGACTGCTAAAGTAAGTATAAATTCTATAATCTTGCAAAATATTTGAATCTCCATCGAGAATTTTACTCCATACTCAAATTGGGTTGTGGACAAGGAGGTGGTCAGAAAAAGATGTTTTTGGTTTAGGGTGGATGCCCAGCCAAGTTTGTGAAATTTTCAATGTGAAAACCCACAATGCATGGGCAAAAAGGCTAGCATGAAAAAGTTACACAAAGGAATGACCGAGCTTCTTAGTCCGAACCATAGAAATCAATCCTAATCCAACTCATCAAAATATATGTTTGCAATCTACGAGTTTTGTTATCATACATATATGTATGCGGCTTTGGTAGGTAGAACTTTGCAAGAGCATCACAAATATGTAGATAGCATAAAAGTTAAATTTTCATAAAAACAACAAGTTATCTGGCTATCCATAAACTTAAATCAAAGAGCAAAGATATGTATGTGGGTCTAGAGCATAGTCATTTCACCTCCACAAATAAAAGAGTCGGTATTTAAATTAATTTCAGATCATATTATACAGAGCATTTAGCCAAGACATGTATAACTTCATGTAGGTAAAACAAAGCGGTAACTTTCATCATCTTTCCGTAAGCATAGGCAATATAAAACATCGAGGTGAACACATGGTCATGCCTATCTATTGAAAATAAAAGGAAACCTAGGTTGTCCTACTAGTAGCCATGTTATTGTCGGAAGAGAAAAACAAAATGTTGCACCTAGTTGAGGTCGAAGGCATACTTGCAAGCATTTGTGTTTGGAAAAGAGGTCTATGGAGGTGTTACCATCCTTTGTAGTTCTTCGTTGTCTTCTTCTGACATCTCCATGTATCGATGTGGCTTTGCTTTTCTCTTGATTTATCAATCCTCCTAAACTTCTGAATTTGATCTTGTATGCTTAATGGAGTCATTGGTCGCCCTTCTCTTCAATGTTGTCATCACCATCTCCTCTTTCTTGTTCTCATCATCTCCTTGCTGTCTCTTTTTCATGGATTCCCCCCTCTGTCCAGAACAGAACATATATCGAAATATAGCTCTATTGAAAAATTTTATGAAATTATCTTTCCAACGTGTGGTCATTCATCGAAAACGGAGTTCAAACAAGTGAGCTATGTCCGTTTTACTTCAGCGCTGTGTGCTGTCCAAAACTGATTTCAGGACGTGTTGCACTCGGTGATTCGGGCATAACCGCTTGTAAGAACCTCCGATTGTCTTGATTCTTGATTTGTTGGAATCATAACTTCATGGGTCTTCTAAATATCCAAAAATATCCAATGTTTTCCCTTAGAGACCACGCAGAATTTTGATGAGATTGGTGGCTTCTTGCGCATTGATCCGGAGACGTTAATGATCTTGATCATTCTATCTTCTAGAGCGTCATGTTGCACTTCCGTGTTGAAGATTCAGGGCCTCCCCCATGCTTAGCATTTTACTAGTCATGGAATAAGAAGACAAAACATTTTTATCTTAGCCATCCTTCAATTTCCTTGTAGTGAGAGTCTTTATCTTGCACCGCAAGACGTTTTAAGTGCACATTCTACCCCCAAGGTGACGGTTGGGAGTAGATAGAATTGCCAATAATCCAACAATGTCTCCTAAGATTCTTAACTTGTGGCATAATTAGTCTAATGAGGAATAAAAACCTAATGAGTGTACGTGGTGCAAGGTGTGTAAGCACATGAGAGGAGAGCATATAAACAAAGACAATGTTTTCACCTAGTTCTAAACACCATGTTTACAACTAGGTTGCCGAATTTCTCCATAGCCATAAAGGTTTATTTATCAAGGGTTAAAAGACCATGTCTATCCCTAAATCAATAACTCTTATAGCATAAGAAAAATTAAGCGCATTGCAAAGCTTATAAACTAACAAATGCAACATGAAAACATATGAGAAGCTAGCAAGGTTTATCAAACTTAACGATGATGGTCCGCAATCATGTTTAAACACCACATTTACACAAGATCATAAAAGGAAAATGCCCAGCTGGAGCATTAACATGGATATGAAAGCATACATCATTGAGCTTTAAAACAACCAAGCCAACTATATGCAAAACATGTATATGCAAAGAAACATCACGTTGATAACAAAATGCAATGCATGCAAATAAATAAATATGATCATGAACATGATGGTGGTTCTAAAAAAGAAAACTAAACTTAGATTAATAACCAGAATTTGATCATCATAAAATAGTGTCATTCTTTATTTTCTCTAAGAGAGTAGTAAAAACATAAAGAAACGGGTTGCCTCCCGAAAAGCGCTTCATTTAAAGTCATAGAGCTCGACTTTCTCACATACCTTCTTTTCGTCGCATAGCCATGGCCCTTCATGCAAGAAGAAAAGGTAACAATGTAGCTTTAATTTAATTCCCATGTTGTGCTTGATCATTATAGAAGACTTGCCCAAGGCATCCTTTTGTTTCATCGTTATCTCCTTTATCATCCTTCGGTGCTGCCTTCACTCCATGAATTTTTATTTAATGTCTAGAACAGAAAGTATACCCAAGATCTACTCCATTGCACAGTGCACAAAATTTCCTTTCCAACGAGTCTTTATTTGCCCAAATCGGACTCCGGACAAGAGAGTTATGTCTGTTTTACTTCGACGATAAAATATGTCCTGCAATTTCAGAACGCGAAACGCTCAATGTTTTCTCCATAACTCCTTGCACGGTTCTTCAAATTCGTTGGTTCTTGATGCGTTGGAATGTCAACTTGATGGAGCTTCTAGATATCTCATTTTCTTCACTTGTACACCTCTGAACAAGCTCTCAAATTAATGAAGACAGTAGCATCCATTGCGGGATTTGGAGAGGTTGATGATTTATCTAGCAACTCTTTTAGACATGACTTCTTTTTTAATTATTCGAGCCATGTCTACATGGTTAGTGAAAATCGAGCCTTCTCCCGACATGTACTTTTTTAAGGTCATTAGATTGACCAAGCGCAAAGCATGATCGAGATTTACAAAACTTATTGTAAACATACGCGTCCATTATTAACACCACATGCGAATTGTAGCAACAAGTCAAGGTGTAAATAAAAGAAGCATATGTTTCATGCTTAGAACTTAGCTCATCATAAGGCAAAGGTTCTTTAGGTGTGAGATTAATTGGATCAAACATAAATGTTTCCTCTTTTTCATTCTCAAGAAAATCTAGCCTATCAACATGCTCATTATTAGAACAAGGCATAGAATTTAAACTATCGTTCATACTATTGGTTGAGCATGAGTATTTGAATTTATCGACATCAATACCAATAATATCCTGAGATTTCAGTGTGTACCTTGGCCATAGAGCTTTTTCAACAAGAGTAATATTTGGTTCATCTAGCGGTGTTGAAGGCGAATCAATCTCAACAAGTGAAGGTGTCATTTTGTTACCTTTTTGCACCCCCTCCATCTCATCATGTGGAACGTGTAATCCATCAACTACATTTGCATTTGTCTCTTCTTTGAAGTCTTCATTCTCATCCCAATCTTTATCTTCGATGTCTTGTATGTTACTTTCTTTATCTCCCGTGTACCACATGTCGTCAAGATCGCTCATCGTCGATTCACTCTTTTCTTTATCCTTGAGTGCTTCCATGTCTTGATTTGCTAATGTGTAGGCTTCAATATCACACAAGCTATCACCTTGTGGGGAGGGGCCTTCTTGGAGTACTTGCCCTATGTCAACTCCTTCCCATTCATCCTCTAGCTTGAGTCCTATCTCCTCCCATTTATCCTTTGAGTCACTAGGCTCGTCACGGTTGTACTATTCTCTTTCTTCATCATAAATCCTTGAGTTGTCAAACCGATCGATCCATCCTTCATCTCCTTCTTCTCTTTCTTTTTCAAATATTTTTTGGATTGACTCTCCACTCATCTCTTGATCAAATATATCTTCAACTAATTTGGCAACGTGTCGGCGTTCCTCCTTCCTTCGGTAGTTGATTAGTGGGGCAAAATCAACTTGAATCCAACCGGATTGATCAAACTCCGCCAATGGTCTAGCATTCCATATACTTCAGCCTACATTCATGTTAGTTTCAACATTTTTAACATCCGAAATGACTTATCTTACCTTGGGAAGTGGATCTTCAATTTTTTGTATGGTCGGTTCATCTTTCTTGACCTCCGGTTCATCTTTTTTAGAAATTTCAGCAAGCACCTCGGGCTTGCTTTTGTCGTTTTGCTCCTCTCGACAACATCTTTGCCAATCTCATTGCGTTCTCTTGTCCATTGCTTATCCTTTGTAAGATTTCTTCGGCTTCACTAATTGTTTTATACATTATATCACCGCATGCACACATGCTTACAAAACGAGACGAGTTAGGGGTTAGTGAAAAAATAAAAGGTATGCAACATCAAGTCACCGGACAATCTCAAGTTCGGGCCTCGATCAAGTAGTTCATTAAAACGGTTCCATGCTTCATCAATTCCTTCATCCTCTCCTTGCTTGAAAGTGAGCTCTTTCCTCCTTAAGTCTTGGACCTTTCTTATGGGAAAAAACTTCAAAAGAAACTTCTTCACTAGCTCATCTCAATTTCATTTTGCTTCAACGGACGCAAGTGTGTACCATCTTCATGCTTCATCTTTGAGAGACAAGGGAAACAGATTCCACTTGAACCAAGTGGCCGGAACTCCTTGTTGTTCCACCATGTTGCATATCATCGTGAATTCCTTAATGTGTCTATATGGGTTGTCATCCTCCAATCCTCTAAATGGTTTTGGCACCACTAACTTGATTATACTAGGCTTCACTTCATAGTGGGTTGTAGCAAGCACCAAATCTGATTTTTGCATCTCAATGTCTTCCATTGACGACATTCCTAGCTCCCTTAGCGACATCTCTTCGTCTTCTAAAGGTGAGGTGAACAAATCCATCTAGGCACAAGAAAAGTAGAAAGAAAAATAAAAAAGATTTTTTTCTAGAAAATAAGGGTTAGAAGTTAGTAATCAACAAAATGAATACTAGATTAAGTGTAGCAAACGGCTTGCTCCCCCGGAACGGCGCCGGAAAACGGGGGCTTGTTGACGGATGAAACACGTAACAACCTTCGATCCACAAGCGTACAAACCTACACCTTTTTCACCACGGGTTGACCCCCAAGGTTCTTGTCAATCCACGGAGCAAGGGGATTGCTAGCGCTTAACCAAGCACTAATCTAGTTCATTGGAAAGCCTTGAAAGAAAGGATACTCTAAGGTAAAAGCAATCTAACCTAAGTTAATCTAAGAAGTCTAAGGTTAAACTAAATGGCAAAGGGTGGACACAAGAGAGAGAGGTTAAGATAGATAGGCGTTCCATCCCTAGGGTTTAAGAACACATGAAGATGCATCTACTACATGAAATGGGTGTTGCCTACACTAGCTTCATGGTGATTATGCGGCCGCTAAGCTTTTCCCTCCACCATACTTGTCACTACGCAAGGTAATCAAACACTTTCATGTATAACCGCATCTATACCTAAGCATCCATAGGGTTAAGCTAATCACCACGATTACCACAAATCCTACTAAGACCACATGTTGCGCAAACATAAGTAAACAAAGCATACACGAAGACATACACCATAAAGCATTGATTGGCGTAAAGTTCATGTATAGATTACATATCATGCATCCATCTAACCCTAGGGATGAACGGAGACATTACCCCATCATCTTACACGGATTGAAGCACATAGGGGTGATGGAGACTCGGAGAACGTCATCAATGAAGATGGCATCAATGAAGCTTGGGAACGCCCCTAGGCCGGTGGCTTGGAGTCCTCCTCTTGCTTCCTTCCCTCCGCCGGTGTTGATCCTTGCGACGAGCTCATCCAACTCTCTCCCTCATCTTGTGGTGGTAGTTTTACGGTGAATCACGTCGGTAGAATGATTTGTTCGATGTGGCGGCGGACGGAGGAAGAGGCAATAAATAGACGAACACCTAGGGCAAAAGAGGCGCCGAACTAGGCGCGGAGTGGGCCGGGCCGGTCGGCCCGGACCGGTCGGCCCGGACCTGTTTCGGCCCGGTTCGGCCTCGGTTTCCTCCCCGGTTGCTTCTCGCGTGATTCCTTATTTGTGTGCACTTGCATGTAGGGCTTTGACGATGTTTCCTTCACGGTTAAGGCTTGAATCCTTGCTATCCAAGCTCCATCATTTTCCGGTTGAGTCCTTGAAGACTTGCACGTTGACGCTTCGGTCCTCGGGTCATTTGGGGTCATGTTCATCGCTTGTCTTGACTCTTGTCGAGCTTCATGATCTTCTTCCAAAGTGCTTGGTGAACTTATCCCAAAAGTCTCATCTTTAGTGTAGATTTCCCGTGTAAACAATAAACTCCAAATATCACATTCACAAGTGAACTTTTTACATCATTAGTATGCCTAGTGGCGGGTTAGTTGCAAATCATAATTTAAACCAATGTATAAGAAGTACTTTAGGTTGACGGAAATTCACCGTCAACAATAGTCAAGCCGTGCTCCGGAGCCGCGGAGGCGTGAGAGTCGTAAGGCCCGGCCCCTTCGATCCACTAAGTGCAACCATCCGTTCGCGGCACACGGGAACTCAAAAGGTTCGGGAGATAGCTTAGCCGCCGGGTTTTGCTTGTGAATACATTTTTTCGGACGGAGTCCGGCGGTTACTCGAAGACTCTTGAAAGGAGGTCGGATGAAAACCGAGAGACAAGAGAAGTACTCGCAAGTCTTCGTGTCGTAGCCGCGGATGCGTTAGCACTAGGAACTTTTAACGAACAGCGACTCGTTGTCCCATGCAAGCCGTCATCTTTACCTTTCGCAAGTTCGAGTTTCGGTTAAAAAACTTTTCGCTTGTGCGATCAACCTCGACAAAGTTGTCGGAAATTTTTGAAAAAACTTTGAAAAAATGAGGAGGCATGAGGGCATCGTGCCCTTGGTAGCCCCCGAGCAGGGGAGCGTGTTTGCCTTGGTGCAAAGACGCTAGCTGCTCAAATTGAGAGTTGCCATAATGAAAAGAACACAGTTGGGCACAAGTTCAGAACTCAAAGACATGTGAACATAGACAAACGACATTTATTTATTGACACATAAGCACGGAACATTTACTCAAGGGTAAAATGGTCGTAGATGTTCGATGTTCCATGCGTTGGTGACGATACGCCCGTCCTCGTAGCAGATCTCGTACGTTCCTGGTCGGAGGCACAACTCATCCCCGAGTCCGAGGGTCTTCTCCATCCCCGGCCCCCATTGCGTTCGCCCCACCGGCCACGTCGCCAACACCGACCGTGAAGCGCTCACGTGCGGGATCATAGTCTTCGATGCTGGAGGTGTCGGAGTAGCCAAACCAGTAGTCCGTGGCGTCAAGGAACCACCGGAACATCACCGGATCTGGCACACGGGAGAAATCCCATTCCGCTTACCCATGCAAAGTCGCGGGCGGTAACTCGCTGTCAGAGCCACGCGTACAACTCGTCGTCCGTGGCGATGATCCTTCGGCCGCCGGAGGTGGTAGCCGCGGAAGATCGTCGTATGCCACAATGTCGGTGCACGGGGACCGGTGTGTGGCCGGTCGTGGCGTAACGGATCTCGTGGGGAAATCTTTTGGCCGGTGTCGTCGTGTCGAGGGGTGCGTCGCGTCGTGCCGTGGCGTGCACGGCCCATCGCCTCTCCGCCCACGATCGGCGTGAACGCCGGCCGAAATAGCGGCGACGTCGAGGTACGGAAGGGCTGCGGCACCCGGCGTCGCGGGTGCCGGAGCGCCGACGGCGGGCGTAGCGGGGATCGGTCCCGGCCCAGTTGATCGCCACGGGTGGAGCTCTGCGCGGTTGGTAATGCGCATCAGGTAGCCGTTCCCCGTGGCTTGGAAGTTCAGACTCCCAAACTGGATCTCAAATCCGGCCGGGAGGGGGTCCGAGCTGCCCATGGAGTATCTCTGACCTTGGTACTCAGTGCGGATCACCATCGTGGTGGCTGTAGGGAAACAGATCTTGAGCGCGAGCCCCCTACCTGGCGCGCCAACTGTCGGGGTTCTCTACCGCCGACAGTAAATCTATGTCGATCATGCGTCGGGCTCGGATGGTTAGCTCGGGAGACAACGGGTTTATACTGGTTCGGGCCACCGAGGAGTAATACCCTACGTCCAGTGCGTGGCTACCGTGTTCCTAAGCCAAGTGTGCTCGCAGTAGGGTTTACAAGCTGGTCGAGAGAGGGAGATCATTCCCAGGTCTCGGGTGGTGGTGTATGATCGTGTGAAAGTCTAACCCTTGTGAACGTTGCCCTCCTCTCCCTTTTATAGTCTCAAGGAGAGGGGCACAAGGGGAAATACAAAAGAGTTACGGTGATTTGGAGCCGATACGTCCCGTCGTACGTCGTTGTCCGTCCGGGTGTATCGGCGCCGAGTTGCGATACCTTGTTGGGAAAGCCACCGCGTGGCCGGGTTGAACTTGTTCCTTTCGGGACGCTTGGCCTTCTCCCCGAGTAGTTTGGGTTTGCCTCGGTCCGCCCGAGTACTCGCTTGTCTCGCCACGCGTGAGCCTAAGTCTAGGCTCGCACACATCATAGAGGGTGCTCGAGTGCCTCGGGCCGAGCTTTACGTGTGGCGGAGCGGAGGTTGATGGCGATGTGATGGGCGCGCGGCTAGTCGGGTTCGCATTTAAGGCTCTCGCCGGGCGGTCGTCCGCATGGCCGCCACCGTCGTCCCCATGTGATGTGGAGATTCGCTCCCTCACGTGCATTGGTGGCCTCGCCCGAGCCGTGAGTCCGGGCCCACGCACTAGTCGGAGGCGAAGACTTGTCGTGCGAGGCGGAGACTTATCGGAGATGCGGCCGTTCGGCCAATGACTAGTCGTCTTGCCGGTGAGGGTCTTGACGAAGATCTACATGCCTTCCTTGAGACACAAAGCTAGGTGGAGAGTGCTCTCCTTCGAATGTTGTAATCGGCAAGGGTACGACCATCCTCAAGGCGCTCGCCAACCGACGAAGCCTTCAACTAGTGGATGATGGTTTTGTTGTCTTCGAGTTGGATAATCTTGCTTTGTCAAAGGGGGCCCTAATGCGGGCCCTCATCAATGGAAGATTTCGTTGGGATTAAGGTTCGGGTACTCGATGTCGTAGTACTTGAGAAGACATTTGAAGAAGTCTCTAGCCGAACTCGCAAGTCCGCGCTCCGTGAATCTAGCAAACATCGAATCTCATCCGGATGTTTCTCCATTGGATATGGGTCGCTAGCGGTGGCGTGCCATAGATCCATCTCCTTCTCCCGCAAGAAGCCGCTATTGACCGGGGCCGGCGGATCTTCGGTCTTGAGTTTCAATTTCTTCCATTCCTTGGCGGGTTGGGATGCGAGATGATGCGGCGACGATTCTTGAGCGGATCCCTCCGCCTCACCGCGGGACCTCTTCTTCCCCCCCCCCCCCCGGTCTTCGAGCTCTTGGACGGAGATGCCTTCATCCTCCAAGTGCGGGGAGTCTTCACTTGCATTCGCTCGGGGGCTACGAAGATCTTCAAGAGGAGAACTCGAGGATGCTTGGGGACTAATCGAGAAGACTTCAAGACTACTCAAGGATCGGTGGAGTACTTGTCCGACCTCGGGATGCTTCAAGTACTCTTGAGGACTTTTGGCTAGTAGTACTTGGGGACGCTTGGGAACTACTCGTCAAGACTACTCAAAACTATCCCGCTCGACTACAAAGTACTCGGGGACTTGTCGTATGGACATCCCCGGGCCCACTACTCCGGTGGGTACCGGGACCGACTACTCGTTGGGCCCCTAGGACTACCCGACTTGTGCTACACGACACCGATGGTGTGGAGCGCAAGGACTATGGTGGAGGAGTACTTGGATAGGAAGTTGTACATGATCATATCCATGTAAAGAACACCTAGATGTGCACGACTAGTACTCTCCCTAAACCGACGTGTAACCCCGCCTCCCGAGCTATATAAGGCGAGGTAGGGACTCCTCTCTCTCTCATACACATCATCTTGTAATCACACCCAATCAATCCGCGAGCTACACGGCATACGGGACGTAGGGTATTACGCACATTGAGGCCCGAACCCACGCCCTTCTCGTGAGCAACCGGCTCCGACCACCGTGCAAGCTCACCTCCGCCGCCCCGCCGTGCGGCGAAGATAGGGGCAACCGGACATGTCGCTCCAATTGACCTCCACGCTCGGCTCGTCCCCACTCCACGCCGGCGGAGGTGACGGATCTTCGTTGGAGGAGATGTTGGTCTCCCCCGCCTTATGGCGCTTGATGCGCTCGTCATTTTGATCGTGCTTGTCGATCTCCTTCTCCTTGTCTTTGCTTCTTGCGCTCCGCCCTCCGCCTATCTGCGCCGCCCGATTGCGCTTGAAGATCACCTCCTGCGGGAGAGGGGGCTTCGCGGGAACAAGGTGGGGGGCTCTTTAGCCGAAAATAAAAGGAGATGAAGGAAATCAATGACTACCGGGAAATCCGGAGAAGATCCAAACCAAATGAAGACCTCGAACTAGTCGGAAAACTTATCGGTAGATGAAACTACTTACGAGTTTCTCGGTCCCCTTGTTGGAGAGCATGGGCAAGAGCCGCGACGGCGTCCACGAGTAGGATGCCTTCCGGATGGCCACCGACATGAGGCGCCGGACCTCCTCGAGTGAAGGCGCCTCGGGTGCCATCATGGTCCCTGCGAAAGGGGCCCTCTTGATTGTCATCTCGAAGAGACAGAGAGGCCACCTCGAAGAGGGACGACCCCGCGGTGTTGTACTAGACAATAATGGGTGCCAAGTCAACTCCAAGCATGGCGAGAGGTGAGCCATCACCGCCGGTGCTCCATGAGCATTTTCTCTTGCTCCGCCTTCGGAGGCCCGTCGCTCCAACTTATCGATGCTTGGGTGATGGAAACTCCGGTGAACTCGGCGGCGCGTGCTCGGGTCGTTCCCGAGATAGAACCAACCCTTGTGCCAACCGTTGTTGGAGCTCATTAGTGAGAAAGGAATGCACTTCTCGCCCTCGCCTTGCTTCATCCGAAGGTTGGTGTAGCCGATGGTCGTCGGGAGGGGGTCGTCCTTCAAGGAGGCAAACATGAAGAAGTATTTGAAGAGGTGCCGGTGGCCACCGATCCCCAAATACCCCTCACACAACAACTCGAATGTCGCCATCCGTTCGACGCTATTCGAGTTGAGGTGGCTTCGGAGCCGGAGCTCGTACTCATGGAGAACGTCCGGATGAATCGCCCGACGGGGACGGAGAAGCCTCGCTCGTGGAACACCACGAACAAAACAACGAATCCTCTCATGGACTTATCCGTAGGCACGGTTCATTCTTCGGCGTCGCTAAGCGAGGGAGCTGCCGGTGGCGACCGGGTGGTGGAGCATCGAGGGGATTACGTTGGAGCGCGACCGCTTTGACATGGCGACGGCGGGATCTCGCGCACGGCTAAGGTGAGGAAAGCGGCCGCGCGGCGCGGACATGAAGGGCGAAAGACGCGGGCGGTGACGAAATGGAAAAGGAAGGGGAGGTACAAGTTTCAAACCGTCCGTCGGCTCACGGTTTTAAAGGAAGGGGCGTGAATGCCGGCCTTAAATGCCGGGCCCACCATGTTGAAAAGACGCCTACGCACGCGCGCGTGCCTCGGGGTAACTAACACCCACCTACGTGATGCCTCGATGCCCGCTAGGCCGGGATTCCGAGCCAATCACGCTCCGGTCTTCTCGGTTGTCACATCCGCCACGACGCCCATGACGTCCGCGCGCCGCGACGCTACGACCGCCATGGCCTCCACGACACCCACAACCGACATGGCGACCTCGCAGAAAGATCCCGAATCACGACAACACCACCGAAGATCAAAACCCCACAAGCGAGTCTACAACTCACTCGTGGGCTACATCCGGCCCGATGCTCTCGCGTGCACCCACCGAGAAGACCAAGAGCAAGGATCATCACGACGCCTTTCGTCCGAGCTCGCGTGCGAGTCCTTGACTCCACCTCGGGCTCGGGGGCTACTAATGAGGGCCCGGATTAAGCCCCCTTTGACGACGAAATAATCACACTTGAGGTGGAGTCTTATAACACCATTGACAATGTGAAGGCCAAGATCTAGCACAAGGGAAAGCTTTCTCAACAAGCCTCCCGCCGGGAAGAAGCTTCTCCGAAAACTCTCCGCCTCGCACGAGCACTCTCCGTCTCCGACCAAGACACGGTCTACGCAACATGGCACCACCCCGACACACAAGCTTTCCCGCAACGACGCATGGAACGCCGGTTTCCCATGCCTTGCAAAGACGCCACCGTGGTAGCACGCGCGGGCGGTTGGCTCGACAAGAGCCTTAACGCGGCACTATTCGGTCACGCGGCCCTCCACGTGCCGTCCCATCCGACCCCGTAGCACGCCAACTCCGACGGCGGCACTTGAGTGCCCTTGTTGACGGATAAAAGACGTATCCACCTACGATCCGCAAGCGTATGGACCTACACCTTTTTCACCACGGGATTCCCAAGGTTCTTCTCAATGCGGAGCAAGGGGATTACAAGCGTTTGATCTACCTCTACACACTAGCTACTCAAACCCTAACTATGATTAAACTAGAAAATGACTAAACTACACTAGAGAGAATGATTAAGCAATCAAGATATGAGAAACTTGCCCATGGGTCTACGATACTAGAACATGCAATCGCTTTAAACAAGAAAACCAATCTAATCTATCGGGGGTTGTGACCACAGTTTCGCCTTTCCCTCCTCTCGTGCTGTCACTATGCGAAGGTAATCGTGACTGGACCTACGATGGACACGGCGTATTGAATGGATCCAAAGAAGCATTGGAGCTCTACTCCCTTTACGGCATGGTAGCTAACCTTAAGCATTAAAGTATATTCAACACAAGATGATAGATAGATAATCCAACAAAGTACGATTACATCTCAAGATCGATTACAACCCATGGATGAATAAGGAGATTACCCCATCAAGGTGCTAAACATAGCACCGTTGATCATGGTCACCCTTCCGACGGTGTCTTCCTTCATCTCCACTTGTGGGTGCTTCCTTCGAGGTGGTTGATCTCCCTCCGCGGATCTCCCCGATCTCCCTCTAGCTTGTGGATGGCCTCCTGGTGCGAATGGCTCTCTCCCCCGCAAATGGCGGCGCCTCTAGGCTTTTAGGGTTGAAGATCCTTCGAGGTGCAAGGAAAGGGGGGCCGAACCGACGCGGAACCGGGCCGGGCCGACCGGCCCGGGCCGACCGGCCCAAGCTCAATTAGGCCCGGTTCGGTCGCCCCTTTGCTCCCGTGGGTCCTCAAGTGATTATGCACTTTGCCCCCTCCACTTGCATGATTTTGACGATGTCATCCTCGTGTCCAAGATGGAGGTTCTCCGCGCGTCAAGTTTAGTCTTTTACGCTTCAATCCCCGGGGGTGTTCCTACGTAGCACTTCGGTCCTTGCCACCATTGGAAGTGATTTCATCAAGCTCATGAACACGAACAAGACTCCATAAATGCTCCTTTGAACTTGTCGCAAATCCATCTTTTATGTCCATGTTTTCCTACATAAACACAACACTTCCAAATGCATGCACATAGATGAACTTGTTATATGATTAGTGTGCCTAGTGGCGGGTTAGTTCCATAATCAAATCCAAACCAAAGTGTAATGAACATGCTTGGTGTACCAAAATACACCGTCAACATCTCCCCCACGCTTAGCTCTTGCTCGTCCTCGAGCAAGTACTCGTAAAAGAACTTCGTCCAAAGTGTTGTAATCGTGTACCGCTAATCCTTCTTCACAAGTTAGTCAATCTTTTGTCTTTAATACATAAACATAAAGTAATGATCATCATACATAAACATGGGCATTTAGAATTTTTACCACGTCAAGATTTACCCCACAACTCAAACTCTTCACTCCACGTCTTCAATTTCAGCCATGCTTACTTCTTTGCTTCCATCGGAGGGTTTTTATGATTTTCAAAACAAAATTCCTGCAACAAGTATTAGACAAAAACCTTTCTCCAAGCTCTCTCAAGTCACTCATATGAGGTGGCTATCCTAAACCAGTTTTATAAAACTCTCACCTCCCATAAATCTCTCATATAACATGTAAAGTGGAGCTATAGGTAGGGCTAGTGCAATCAACACAAATATTGTCAAACTAAGAACTTCCTCTAATGGTTGTTTACCTTTCAAAGCCAATGATCATGAGAATAAACCATATGTAGGGATATCAAGGATGAGAAGATTTAGAATGGTGGACATGTGCAAGGGCAAAAGAAAATATGACTACGAGGCACCAATGACGTCCTCATTGTCGGATTGCACATGGTTGGAAAAAATTGAAAGTTCTCTCTCTCAACAACATGACATCCTTCCTTGCACTTTATTTTTCTTTCACTTGATTCATCCCTATCATATCTTTATTGCCACTCCTCTTTTCTCTTTTCCTTCTTTTTCTTTCATTCTTTCATTCTCATATTTTTCTCTTTCTTTACTTTTCTATTATATTTTTTCTTTCTTTCTTAAAAATTATATCCCCGTGCGTCCCCGTGCGTTGCTACGGGCATCCATTTATCTACAACACAAAACACAAAATATATAATAAAAATTATATAGTACAACATTGTATTTATCAATTTAAGACATCATATTCAAAGAATGACTTGAAATTGAGCGCACATTTTGGTGTTTGACCGGTAATTTGCCTACACGTGTCTAAAAATCATAATAATTAAAACAAAGCTCGTATACCAAAACCGTGTGATCAATACATTGTCTTCTTGAAAACAGATTGTCCTTATTGGATAGAACGTAGATAATAAATTAACTAACGGTTAACCAGTAGAATGATAGTAAAATAAAAAATTGGCCAAGATTGCAGGACAATACAACACATTTTCCAATGTATTAAAACATAGTAGTTGTTGCTTGCAACTCCCTCGAGGCTTCCGGTGCATATAGAAAAATAAACCCTTGTTCTCATTTGAGTCAACACGGTCGACCGAGAGTAAATCTTTAGTATTTCGAATACCTCAACACCTACAAGACGACACACAATTACTTGGCTATCGGTAGAAGAACAAGCCAATCACAATGGTTTAAGTTCAACGGTAAGCTTTCTCATACAAGTATTTTCCACCAATAGTAATGATGCTATGATTACCATGAGTCAAATTTAACCGCATGAAATAGGCACCTTGTAGTCAATGCAAATAAAAAGCATCCATGCACATAGGCAAGGGACGAAGAGGGCACCTACCTTCCCAGGCATTTGAATTAAGAATCATCACCGTTCAATATGTATTTGTGAGATCGCCAAGAGGGATCCCAAACCGTAGCGATGTTGATTGATGGTCCATGTTCAATAATCCTAAACATGAAAATGAGTCATTCATTGCTTCACCAACCCGTATGTATGCTTCGAATCTCTTAGGGGTAATCTACTTTATAAACAAAACAAGCGGTCATATTGTACACCAAATTACCACTGCTATATTTGACTTGAAAGCTGAAATCTCAAATGTTGCAAATAAGTAGCTACGAGCTAAACAAATTTATTCATCAAGTTACCAAAATGATATATATAGCAATAGAGGCATATACCTTGACTCGGAATAACCTAAGAACGAATCATTATTAAGACTAATGAGTCTTCTACTCATTAATTATTTTCCACGGGTCAGGATTGTGCCCGCGCATGGGTTTAGATCATAAAACAAACAGAACACCAACTTGATAAAAATTGTGGATGTCCGAAGTATTTTAATATGTTTGACTTCCATTATTTTCCATACCTTGTAGGTCGGTATTTATTTATTTATTTATTTGAAAAAACAGAAACAATGTCACAAGACCATCACTTGTTTTCATAAGACCCTAAAGCATGTGGTACTACCTTGTCCTTAACGAATCGAATAAACTATTTTTGCAGCTCACATGGCTAGAGACCAAAAATAAACAAACAATTTCTGCAGCTAGGATCTCAAACCGATATCTTGTATATCCAGGTTCTGATTTAGGGTTGGGACAGAATCAAACCATTAATCATAGAATCCTTTCCAAACCTAATAATATCTTTGCAGTGAGAACCAAACATCTATTGGATGTTTATGAACAGTATCAGATGATGGTAAAATTTAAAAAAATAAGATACTCAAAGAGTCTGAGCATGTACCCGAGTTGGTCGGACATATGACAAGAATATTGATTTTCTCAAGCTTTGCCATAATACAATGTCATTGCCACTTGTGTAAGAATCACTCGCTACAACCTAGAACTACAGCCCATGCCCACTCTCACTCAAGCCTTCGGGAACCCCTGTCGGTGTAGAGGAAGAAGAAGAAGACCAAATCAAATAAAACTGCTTATTCGAATTGAGGTGGCTAATATAATTTCATTGATTGTAAGCCTTAACTCCCGAAATTAGTCGCTTATTCGAACACTTTTTCGAACAAGTGGCTAATATAATTTCACTTAATGAACTCCCCGGTCCCATACACCTTGGAGTAGTGCCAAATCAATTATTTATCCGTAAACATAAGCATTGTCTATACCATAACTGTTGTTTTCATATAGGATATAACATTGCTCCCTAATTTCTGTATAAGAAAATTTTCAGTTATGGTGCATGTTTCTCTGAATGTTTGAAAAATCATTTCACATAAATCAGGAGCTCAATTTTATAAAGAAGAAAGCTAACCCGAGTACACAATAATCAAAGGGTTCTTGAATAATCATGCAGAAGTTGCAGCACTAAAACATATTACTCATATCTCAAGTAAAATAATCAGATGGACATAATAAGCGGGGGCTTACATACACATGGATAAATGAAAATGGAAAGAGAAAATAAACGAGCATGAACCAAATACATAAGAGCTCCACGCATTGACACAATGGTGACTTATTAGACATTAAACCACCGTAGCCAGTTCAAGGCAATGGGTGAATAGTGAATTGGGCTTACCGGGGAGCGAGTGAGACGACATCAAGGACCCACCGGCATCAAAGCGAGAGTTGATCAAAAAGTGCACTTCGGGTTTCAAGGTGCATGGCCGCCCGCAAACCTAAAATATCAAATCTCCTCAAATAGTGACCAGCAAAAGAGTAGCACTACTAATACACAACGATTATTAATATAGTTATAGATCAATATTATATGTCATGATAAAGCTCATTCCATTCAATGGATAGCATTTTGATTGCATAGATTGATGTGCATGCTTGTCCATAATGAAAATATCAATTATTTTCGATGTCCATGAGTGCCCAAATTGATCTATTATCAAAACCACTCAAAAATGATTATGTTCTTTTGAAAAACAAGTGACCTATGTTGTCACGAAAAATATCAAGAACTACCACTCAAATCCATAATTAAAAACACGATGGATATGGACATAGGAAGATATACTTGTTGCAGCTACCACTCATTATCTTAAAAAGCATCCACATTTGCTAAGTTTCATTCAACAACTAAATAGAGAAATAAAACAATACTGTTGATCTGGCAACCAATTGAAAAGACTAACCAAAAGTATGCTTACCTGGTTACATATCTGATAATATTTAATAAAAGGACATGATGCAATTTTTCATACCACATTAATAATAAGCACGGATTGAAGCCGGGGGCAAATGGGGCTTCCATGAGAGCCTATCAACGGAACATCGCGGACAAAACCATAGTTAGACAATAAACCAAGATATTATGCTACCGACAAATATAATCAATGACAAGTTACAAAGCATATTTTGAGACATTTCACTGACAATAGAAGTGTTTCATTAGCTGATTGTGAGAAAAAAATCATACATTAACACACCTATTCAAGACCAATTAAATTCATGTCAACAATAAGCGTTTCAAATTGCCCTAAACACATGAAAATGATGCCAGCAGAAACTACATATGCATGTATCCCATTTTAGTTTACAATTCATAATTCAAATATAATTTGTGCTATTTTAGGAGAATGTGCTAGAGGAGCTTCTCGGTGATTTTGGATAACATAGCCCAGACAAGCAACGTGCCGAACACACAGGTGACAAGTGGCTAATGAGCAGCCTCCTGTGATGGCTCTGAAACATATGATCCTAGATGAACTTGTGATATTATATATGATGTACATACACTCCAAGGCTTAACAAAAGGAAAGTACTCTAGAATTCTACTAATAGATCATGGAAATAGACTTGTCAGATGCCTGCAGACAGTTAGGATCAGATAGATAATTGATTAGCTAATAAATGAAACAAAGGCTAATGCTTAATTTCAGAAACATTTGTTTCTTGAAATTAATAGTCAGCAGAAGAAGATACCATTCATGGCAAAATTGGCACTAAATTGAATTTCATGTAAATTTGGATAATCTGCTACCAGAAAAATACTGCTAGCAATATTTCTGAGAGACGAATCAAAATGTGAAGACGGATCAAAATGTGACATTAGTATCTCAATCACGTATATACTTCAGGAAAATTTGAATCAAGCAACAAAGAGTGTAAAATAGATCAATAGATTGAGTAATCCACCTACTTGTGGAAATGGCCGATTCATCTTCCACTCAATCACAATCTGAACTGGAACCCAAAACATAATTTTGTTAATCTGCGAACTCCGTCCAATTGCACACACAAGATATTGTTCTCATATATACTTCTTTTCCTCGCCGGCCAAAACCCGCAACACCACAACCTAGATCAAACACAAAGCTACGGTCCCGCAAAGATCGGGGTGCCGGACGCAGTGTCTAATTTAACTGATTTGCTGATTCAAGAATCGTAGGATGCAAATCAAGAACCGTAGCACAACTTAGCAAATCAAGAACCGTAGCACAACTTAGCACAACCTAGATCAAACACAAAGCGAAAGGAAGAGAGAGAACCTTACCGCCGGAGCTTGCTGTGCCTTGGCCGTTGGAGCCGCGCCACTGCACCTCAACCACGCTGCTCCGCCGTTGCGCCCCGCACGCACGTGCCGCCGCCCGCCGAAGCCCGCACGTCCACCGCCGCCCGTCGTCGCCGCCGACGGATCCCACACGTCGGTGCTCCCCACCGTTGTGGATGCGCCCACATCATCGTCCTTGGCGCCCGCCCGCAAGAGCTCGCCCTCGGTGCCCCCCCGCCGCCCGCCGGAAGTCCCCTCCGTGCCCGCCCCTTGGCGCGCCGACGGAGCTTCCAAGGCCGACCAGGATGTGAAGGAGGCGGCGTCGTGCGGAGGGGGCTTGGCGCAGAGGGGGAGTGGTGGCGGAGGCGGATGCGGCTTGCGTAAGGGGAGGAGGAGGATGCTGCGGCTTGCAGAAGGGAAGGAGGCGGATGCGGCGACCTGGGCTGTGCGGCGTCGTCGCCCGAGGCGAGGTGTGGCGGCGGACGGCGATGACCCTCCTCCCCATCGTGGCGCTAGGGGCAGCCGCCGGACATGTGTGCTATGCGTTAGGGTTTTGCGTAGGAAAAGAAGGGAGGCGGAGGGCGAGATGACGGGGAGGCGTGCGAGGCGAGGCGGGTGCGAGGGAGGAGGAGCGGACGGCTCGGAGGAGTGGAGGGGGATCAGACGGCAGACGCGCGTGCGGGGGAGGGTTAGAGGAGCCACCGGAGGGTGAAGCCACGGGAGTGTATTTTTTACGTACCAAGTTTGTTCTCCACTTCATTCTTTTTAGTAGTAGAGATTTTTTCTTTCTTTCTTTCTTTTCCATACTCATACTTTTATTTTTATTTTTCCCTCTCTTTACATCTTTTCAAAGCTCTCAACTCCTCTCTTTCTTACATGCATACAATCTGAAATTTTAAATAAACCATTCTAGAGACGAGACGAAACTTTGAGAGTAGGTTGTGTTCAAGGAATGCGATGTACAAAAGAGATGTATAGGGTTGGGTATGGAATTCGGCGATGTACGGGACTTTCAATGCGAAAGTCACGTTACCGAATACATGACGAGGCTACCAACAAAAGATAAGCATAAGAACATGATCATTGCTCGAAATTAAAACTCCTAAGAGAGAAGGATCCTAGCCCAACTCATCGTGCTAATCACACTTATGGTGGAGAAAAAAAAATAAACTTGGCTTTGTATACAATTTTTTTCTTACTCTCAACTTGGAAAAAGAGGTTTTGCTAACCTTTATTACAAGGGTTTTTAGATAATTTTCCGAATTGAAATCCTCCAACTTTTAGAATTGAACATAGCACAACCAACATGTGAAGCTCAAGATCGAAGTGTGGTATGGGTACTTTTAGTAGTAGCAATTCCACTAAGCACCACGATAAACATTTTTCAAACCACACACTTATGTTCATATATCAAAAACTAAAGGTGAACGAACGAGTAAATTAAGAGAAGCAATACACAAGACACAAAATTTAAAGGACTCTTTTTATTTGATTTTCTTTGACTCAACACTAATTTAAGACACTTGAAAAAATTTAAAAACACACTCAAAAACTAAAGACTCTTAAAATCTAAACTCTCTCGAAGTCTAAACCGAACCAAACTAAACTTGAAGCTCAAAAACTAAAGGCTAGCTAGCTAGCTCTCCCCCACGCTAAAATCATACGACGTCCTCGTCGTATCTTACAAAATTCCTAAGGGGAAAACTAAACCTAGTGGTACTTCCCGCAACTATTGCACCACTTGCCATTCATGTTCCGAACCATGCCAAAAAGTTTGCGCACGTTGTGGTTTATGAACTTGTAGTCGTCTTCGACTACGCGTTCCAAATCCTCCATACGCTGCCTCATCGCCTCCATGGCCTGGAAACATTCGTTGACCGATGCGTAGAGCTCCGAGATGGAGTGACGGCAAGCCACACAACACATCGGATGCAACCCGAAAGGGTCGTCATCGCCAGGGTCTCGCCATCGTCGCCGCCGTCGTCGCCATCACCATTGTCATCGCCGCCGTCGTTGGGGCCGCCGCCGTTGGGGCCTTCGGGAGTCTTCTCCTTGGGCACCCCATCCCAAATGTAAAGATTGCTACCATCTCTTCCGGCGGCCGCCCACGAGCTCGGGTTACGATCGTCGGAGTAGTCTCTATCCACATAGTCCTTAGGCTCGGGCGACACCTCCTTGTAGTCCTTCCGCTTCATGCCTTGGATGCGCGCCGACCTTCGAACGGGAGTAGGGACGTTCTCCTCCTTGACGGGGTTGCGAGATGTGATAGCTCGGTCGGGACAAGCCCTCCGCAACGGATGCGGGCGGTCCTCTTGATCTCGATGGGTAGCTTGAGCTCGCATCGCTTTGCCTCCTCCATCGATGGCTCCTTGGCGCCTTGCTTCAACTCTAAGCTCCTTGGGGACACCATGGCTGCTGTGTGGGTGCAAAATATTGCTTGATGGGATGGATTCCCGAGCTCCCAATTCGGCCAAATAAATAGTCCGAAAAGGAAAACCCTAGGAACCTCATTTTCCTTATTCAAACTTCCATTAAAATTTTCGACCGAAGAAGGAAGTCGAAAAGGAGCAATTCGAGGGCAAAAACCGGGCGAGACGCCGCCCGGACCCACCCCGGGCCGGTCGGACCGGGCCGGCCGCCCACCCCCGTCTCGGGGGTCGGGCCGGTGCGGTTTTCTCGTGTACCGTCCTTTTTTCACCTTCTTAGCCCATGGGAAAAAGTTGGTCCAAGAAATCTTCGCGAGAAACTCCGGTGAAATAAAAGAAAAACTATTTACAAAAATCCATGCCTTGTTTTTCATCCTAGGCGGGAGGTTCGGGCTCTTCTTCCATGGTAAAGACATCAACATGTGAAGGGGCACAACGTCGGGTTCATAGTAAACCTTAAGCCATTGACCATTCACCATAAATTGATCGCCTTTCACATCCATAATGGTTACCGCTCCGTTGGAGAGCACCGAATGCACAACATAAGGTCCGTCCCACTTGCTTTGCAATTTCCCCTTTCCGAAGGTTTTAAACCTCGAATTGTAGAGGAGGACCTTATCTCCTTCTTTAAACTCTTTTTTCTTCAACCTTTTATCATACCATCTTTTGATTCTCTCCTTGTATATGCTTGCATTTTCGTATGCTTTCAACCTCATCTCCTCTAGCTCACTTATTTGAATTCTTCGTTTTACCACCGCGGCATCGAGATCAAGGTTCATCTCTTTAATCGCCCAATAGGCTTTATGTTCCAACTCAACCGGAAGGTGGCAAGCTTTTCCATAGACGAATTGATAAGGGGTCATACCTAACGGTGTCTTGAACGCCGTTCGATAAGCCCACAAAGCTCCGTTTAATTTCTTTGACCAATCTTTGCCTCACTTCTCTATGGTTTTGTTGAGGATGCTTTTTAATTGCCTATTCGACGTTTTTGCTTATCCGTTGGTTTGTGGGTGATAGGCCGTAGAGACCCTATGTTCAATTCCCAACTTGGACAAGCACTTTTTGAAATTCTTCCCGGTGAAGTGAGTTCCTCCATCGCTTATCAAGATTCTCGGTGTACCGAAATGAGGAAAAATCACGTTCTTGATCATGGTTATGGACTCCTCCATGGAAGCTTTCGACATGGCATGGCCTCTACCCACTTGGATACATAATCAACCATGACTAGAATATACTCATCCGTGTGATTTTTTGAAAGGCCCCATGAAGTCTATACCCCACACATCGAATAAATCGATTTGTAGATTGTATTTTAAAGGCATAGAATTTCTTTGAGAGATGTTTCCGGTTCTTTGACATTCGGGGCATGATGCAACATATCTTTTAGTATCTTCATGCATCTCCACCAATAGAATCCGCTAGACCATACTTTTGCTTGGGTCCAAAAATGGCTATAGTGTCCACCGTACTCCGTTGAGTGGCACTTTCTCAAGATTTCTAGCCTCTCTTCTTTTGGCACACATCTTCTCATGACTCCATCGTTGCCAAGTTTGAAGAGGTATGGTGCATCCCAAAAGTACTTCTTACTTTCGGAGATTATCTTCTTTTGAGAGTTTTTAGCTAGATGATCGAGAGGCATCTTCCGAATTGCTCGAATGATATCAATCATCCAAGTGTCTTTATCGAGCACTCGATAGAGCCGGTCATCTCTCATCCTGTCTTCTATGGGCTCTTTATCATCTTGTCCATGATTCATCCTAGACAATTGATCGGCCACAACATTCTCCACTCCCTTCTTGTCACGAATTTCAACATCAAATTCTTAGAGAAGAAGGATCCAACGAATCAAACGTGGTTTGGATTCCTTCTTAGCCAAGAGATAGTTGATGGCTGCGTGATCGGTGTAAACAATGACCTTCGAGTTCACGATGTAAGATCTAAATTGTTCGAAAGCGAATACCACCGCTAGCAACTCCTTTTTCGTAGTGGCATAGTTTAATTGTGCCCCATTAAGAGTTTTGCTAGCGTAGTAAACGGTGTGAACTCGGCCTTCCTTTCTTTGACCCAAAACCGCGCCTACGGCGTAGTCACTTGCGTCACACATGATCTCGAAAGGTTGGCTCCAATCCGGAGGTTGAATAATGGGAGCACTCACCAACGCACTTTTCAAGGTCCGGAATGCCGCTAGGCACTTCTCATCAAAGTCAAAAGCCACATCCTTTTGAAGGAGATGCGTTAAAGGCTTAGTGATCTTCGAGAAGACCTTAATAAATCTTCTATGAAATTCGGCATGGCCAAGAAAGCTCCTCAAGGACTTAACATCCGTCGGAGGTGGGAGTTGCTCAACCGTCTCTACTTTAGCCTTGTCCACTTCAATGCCTCTCTCGGATATAACATGTCCGAGCACTATGCCTTGCTTAACCATGAAGTGGCACTTTTCCTAATTTAACACCAAGTCTACCTCCGCACACCTCGTGAGGACCTTATCCAAGTATGCTAAGCAATCCATGAACGTCTTCCCATAAACGGAAAAATCATCCATGAACACCTCGACAATTTCTTTGATGAATTCCGAGAATACGGCCATCATGCAACGTTGAAAAGAGGCCGAAGCGTTGCATAGACTGAAGGGCATCCTTCTATATGCAAACGTTCCATAAGGGCATGTAAACGTTGTTTTATGTTGAGCGTCCGGTGAATGGGAATTTGCATGAACCCCGAGTACCCATCGAGAAAGCAAAAATAAGTGTGGTTTGCTAACCTCTCGAGTATCTCGTCAATGAACGATAGGGGGGCGTGATCTTTCTTCGTTGCTTTGTTTAGCTTTCGATAATCGATACACATCTGCCACCCGGTCACGGTTCTATGTGGTATCAACTCATTCTTCTCATTCTTCACCACGGTTAAACCTCCTTTATTTGGTACACAATGTACCGAGCTCACCCATTCGCTATGCGGAACCGGATAGATGATTCCGGCATCGAGTAGCTTGATGACCTATTTCTTTACTACCTCTTGCATGGTGTGAGTTAGCCTCCTTTGGTGGTCCACTACGGGCTTGCATTGGTCTTCCATTGGTATACGATGAGTGCAAAAGGCTGGGCTAATTCCTTTGAGATCATTAATCGAATATCCAATCACCTTCCTATGTTTTTTCAATAAAATCAGCAACTTCTCATTTTCTTCGAGACTCAACTCGTCGCTCACAATGACCGGATAAGTCTTGTTTGGGCCCAAAAATTCATACTTTAATCCTTTGGGCAAAGGTTTAAGGTCTACCTCGGGCACTTGTGGCTCCTCGGGTTTAATCTCTCCTATGTCCTCGAATTTTTCTTCCTCCACACTTCCATCTTGGGGTTCTAAACCTTTTGTTGCTTCTTCTAGCTCTTCATCTTGTTGATCATTAATTTGATTTTCCATCACTCTTTGCAGCGGGTCTCTAAGGATTTCAGCAAAACAAAGACTATCTACCTCCTCTACTTCGTCTTCGGGAGAAAAGGGTGTAGGGTGTTTAGAAACGCGGAGAAAATTATATGTGTACTTCTTTCCATTAAGGTTCATTGTTACTTTGCCTTTTCCAGCATCCAACACGGCATCAACCAACTTAAGAAAGGGCCTACCTAGGATTATGTGATCATGAATACTATGGTAAGCATCAATAACAAAGAAATCGGTTGGTATACATTTTCCGCAGATTTTTACTTTCATGTTGCAAGCAATACCTAGAGGTCTAATAGTTCTACCATCTCCCATGATTAATTTCGTTGATGTTGGAGCTAAGTCTAGGTTGTGGTCTTGAACTTTATTGTAAATTTTAGAAGATAGGACACTTACTTGGGCTCCGATGTCGCATAAAGCTTTGCATTGAACTCCATTGATCTCGCAACTCAAGTGTGGTGCCGTCTTCTCTTCTTCTTTGGATCCTATCACATAAACTTCGGTGAGCTGAGTGTATGGTGATGCTTCGGGCTTGATCCCCATGATTCTTTTCACCTCGGCTATGTGTTCCGGATCCACTTCATCATCTCCAAAGAGCTTTTGAAAGATCTCACCAGTGGTTTCAAGGTCATATGAATATTCTCGCTTTCTTCTCCGGTGGGAAATCCACTTCCAATGCTCTTGCCATCCCCTTTTAATTAGGAAACGGTCTTCTCTTGTCGAATATTTCTCCGTAATCGATTGGAACCCAATCCATTTGTTCGAACTCCCTTAGTGGCTTCACGCTTGACATGATTCTCTTGTTTGTTTCATTTGATACGGCGAAGTCAACGCTCGGGGTACTTCTTGACTTGATGTGTTCTTCTTCAAGCTTTTCCGGGTTGGCTCCTCTTTTGTGACTTCCGGGTTGCCTCTTTAGAAAATTCAGCACACTTCTTCATCCTTGAATTATATTTTGTCTCCTCTCGCAAGTCTTGTTTCCCAATCTCTTCCCATGACAACTCGATTTACTAATTTTTTGTAGAAGTTGAGCGGCTTCCATGAGTGTTTTCTCCATGAGATCCCCACCTACACACATTTGGACGTGTTGCATGCAACTAGGGGTTAGGGAAAAGAAAAATGTATGCAAGAGTACGTCACCGGAGAAGCGAGTCTTGGTCCTTGTTCGATCAACTCATTAAACCTATTCCAAGCTTGGACTATCCCTTCCTCTTCTCCTTGCGTGAAAGTGATCACTTGCGTCCTTAGATGTTGAAACTTGCTAATTGGAAAGAACTTCTCGCAAAACTTCTTTGTCAACTTGTTCCAATTGCCTTCAACTTCAAAGGATGCCAACGAATACCATGTCTTCGCTTCACCGGCAAGTGAGTAGGGAAAGAGATTCCATTTGAACCATTCATCGGGAACTCCTTCTTGACGCACCGTGATGCATAGTGTCGTGAAATGCCTTATATATCTATATGGGTTCTCCGTAACCATCCCTTCAAACGGGTTTGCTGCCACCATCTCGATGATCTTGGATTTGATCTCATACTTGGTCGCTTCGAGCTTCGAATCCGACTCTTGTACTCTTATGCCTTCACATCGAGGGCTAGCGTAATCCCTTAGTGATTTCTCCGGTTCTTCCACGGGTTGATTGACTATTGAAGGTGAAAATCCGTCAACCTAGCCATGAGTTTACCTTCGGTGTTGGCATAAG
The DNA here is from genome assembly GCA_947561735.1 of Cenchrus americanus. Lineage (NCBI taxonomy): Eukaryota > Viridiplantae > Streptophyta > Magnoliopsida > Poales > Poaceae > Cenchrus > Cenchrus americanus. The sequence goes on along the minus strand of OX387239.1, from coordinate 80,855,723 downwards.
TTTTATACCTTATCTATTGGTACTAACCCCCGTGGTATAACAAGTTCACTTATGCATGTCGGATTTGGAGTTTAGTGTTTATGCGGGGTTTTAGTGTTGAAAGCAAGACTTTCGGGATAAGTTCATCAAGCACCTTGTGACAAGACCTTGAAGCCCCGTACAAGTCATGCAATGAAACAAACTTAACTCCAAGAAGTCATGGACTTGATCCGAGAAGACAACAAACTCCGAGGATCTAACCGAAAAAGTGTCGAATCTTGCAAGACAAGGAGTTGTGTCCAATTCGGAGAGAAACCGACGAGAAGGGCCTACATGCGAGAGGGGGGAAGGATCCGGGAAGCTCGGGAACCGACATCAAGCAAAGGAGGCCATGGGCCGGGCTTGGATGGGCCCGAGCCGGCCGGCCCAAAGCCGACCGGCCCGGCCCGAGTCCGGGGCCCAATAAGCCTCCCCTTTGCCCTAGCCGCCAATCGGGCTATTTATAGCCCCGGTCGAGAGCCATGCATCAATGAATTCGTGATCGGCCGCCGAGGAGCAGAGAAGAGAGGGACACCATCCCGGAGAGGAGAGGGTCGAGCTAGTTGACTAGGGTTACCCTAGCCGACATGGGAACCTTGCACAGAAGACCACGTCGAGTTCCCGGAGCTAGAAGCAAGATCAAGGTAGGATCCCGGTTGTGATCTTTTTTATGTATCATTGTAATAGTTGAATTATCAAGTTGAATCTGATTTCTAGCGATCAAGTGTTTCTTCGAAGATTTCGATTTTCGATCGGCTTTGCTTATTCTAAGATCTTTTCTCGAGATAGATCACATAGGGTGTTCTTGTAGTCGCGGTGGCTAGAGGTACACACGGATCTTCCGAAAGAACTCGACTTGTCCATGGACTCGCCCTAAACTACCCGCATGAATAGGGATACGTTGTGACAGAACGGGGGTTCCGAAAGGCGGGCGTTTTCGGAGTTGGATGGGAAATCACGTTTTAAAGAGGCTTCTAATGAGATTCAATTTGCTACTTCTTCTTTGCTTGGAACTTCAACAAAAGGCTTAACCCGATCTCTCTAGATCGATTTATCTACCCAATCTATCTTTGTTACCTCCTGTCTTTAGTAGATTAGATTTGTTCTTGTTTTGTGTTCTTTATCTAGATGCATTAGGGTTTTTCTCTACCGAAGATTGAAGTTACTTGGCTTTACTAGATCATCTTTTGCGTCACACATTTGTTCCACGGATTCGATACCTTGGGTTCACCACTCGAGGGAAGAACGGTCCCTTGACTACGACGGGAGACATGTACGCTTGCGAGTCTAAACGAACTTTGATACAACTATTAACCGTCAACAAGCCCCTTTTCTCGGCGTCGTTGCCGGAGAACAAGTGATCAAGATTTGATCTTTTATTGCTTTTTTTTGTAATTTTCAGTTTTCTTTTAGTTTTTCTTTTTGAATCTACTAAACTTTGGTCATCCTCAAAATAAATCTAATCTAGTTTGTTTAACCCTAGTTTTCATTGATTTATTTTTACTTTCTAGTTTTTGTATATCTTGTTTATTGCTAACCCTAACGGAGATGGACGGCTACCTCTCCAACAAACCCGATAATTTTGTGGATGATCCGAAAAAAACTTTACGAGGCTAAGGAGACGCAAAGCGCATCAAGCTAAAAAGCTGGATTTTGTAGATTCGAAGTCGGAAGACCAAGGATCGTCGGAATCTCCGAAGAATTCACCACCTAAAAGCCCTCGAGAGAATCGACTTCCACCGATGGGAGAAGAACAACCACAAGAACGCAAGATCGGGGAGCTATGCACCCCGACATCATCAACCTACCAATCTTGAATCTTGAGGAGATCGGAAGACCGTTCGAGATCAAGACATCAACGATCCGCATGGTGCAACATTCACCCTTCACCGGCAAAGAGGATCCGAACATTCACCTCCAAGCATTCATTCAACTATGTCGACTTTCAACATGGATGGGGAGACTCAAGACAAAATAAGGGAAAGGCTTTTTCCGTTTTCGCTACTCGGGAAGGCTTTGCAATGGTTCCACTCTCAACCGGCGGAGACGGTGCAAAATTGGAACACGTTGATGAAGGCTTTCATGAAGGAATACTACTCACTGGGTAAAACTCAAAGTTTGCGTAATAAGATTGCCACCTTTGTTCAATATCCTACAGAAACTATCTCGGAGGCATTCGAGCGCTTCAACGAGTACACTCGGGCGGTTCCACATCACAAGTTCCCGAAGGAAGACCTCGTGCAAAAGTTCTATCAAGGACTCACCATGGCGTCAAGGACGATCATCGATGCATCGGCGGGAGGATCTATCATCGAGCTAACACCGACGGAAGCTTTCACTCTATTCAAGAAGGTCGCGGATAATGACACGTGGGCGTCATCCGGACGCTGACATCCGGTTCAACCAACGGGGAATGTCAAAGGAGTCTTGCAAGTGGAGAAAGAGAACATACTTGAAGGCAAGATCGACTCGCTCATGAGGATGTTGGAGAAGATGGACATAGAAAAGAAAGAGGCTCAAGACTTGAAGGCTGCCGAAGCAAGATCCACATGCGAAGAATGAGGAGAGTATGGCCATGTCCACAAAGATTGTCCGGAGGAAGCCAAAGCGCTCGACTACATGAGGAAGGGAGAATTGCCGAACTTCCGCTACGAGGCAAGTTAGACCTCAATTTAATGCAAGCTCATCTATTCCGAATTCGGTTCCGCTTTGTATACAATTGAAGGAATTCATGGACGAGCAAGCAAAAATCTACAAGGACACCGTCACCAAGTTCAAAGCCATAGACAAGGTGTTGGAGAACATCGATAGCAAGGTGACGGAGGTCGGAAGCTCCAACCATCAAGTGCTCAACATGATGAAGATGCTCGAGGCGCAAGTTGGACAACTTGCGGGGCGCCCTCACTAAAGATGAAGGGAAGCTTCCGGGACAACCCAAAGGTCCCGAATCGGCGAAGGCTATTCAAACACGTTCGGGAAAGGAGGCCGAAGATCCGGAACATTCCGCAGGAGCAAGGAAGATTAAACCATCCGCCAAGGCGGAGGAAATTGCTAAGGAGAAGGTTACGGGGATCGTCACCGAGGAACCCGAATTGGAGATGCCGGGAGAAGACACGAGGATACCACAACTCAAGCCACGCTACTTCCGAGGTAAAATTGACAACCACTTTGAGAAGTTTGTGGAGGTTGTGCGTACACTTATTATCAACATGCCATTACTAGATGCCCTACAAGTACCTACATATTCTCGTTACTTTAAAGACATACTTGCAAATAAATATGAGATAGCAACACTCGGGGTAGATCATGTCAACATGTCCGAGGAGTGTAGTGCCGCTATTGCTAATGGGCTAGAGAAGCAAAAGGATCCCGGATGCCCTACAATTCCATGTTCAGTTGGTTCTTTCAAGTTCGAGAAGGCGTTATGCGACCTTGGAGCAAGTGTGAGCGTCATGCCAAGGGATGTGTTCGAGAAGCTACACCTACCATTGGAGCCTACGGGTATGTGTTTGGAGTTGGGAGATAACTCCATTCGCTATCCCTTGGGCATCGCCGAAGATGTACCCGTGAAGGTCGGACACCACTTCATCCCCGTCGACTTCGTGGTGCTCGAGATGGGAGAGAGGGAAAAGCCGCCGCTCATCCTTGGGAGGCCTTTCCTCAAGACCGTGGGAGCTACTATTGATGTTGGCAAGGGGGAGATCATGTTCGATATCAACGAAGAAAGGAGTTCCTTCAAGTTTCGACCACGACTCGAGGCATGCAATATGATTTAAGTGAAGGAAGAACCAAAGAAGAAGGACGGGCTGAAGAAGAAGAAAGAGCCGAAAAAATGGACGTAAAAAAAATCAAGGAAGGTGTTGCATCCGTCAAGACAAAGGAAGAAAAGCCGCTCGTGAAGACCAAAAAATGACTATGCCGGAAGACAAGCCCGCGCCCAAGATGGTGCGAGAAGTGGGTACCCAAGATTTCAACGCCCGCAAAGAGCAAGTGATCCGAAGTAATCAAGTGAAGAAGTCTAGCCATGGACTATAAACGAAGCGCTAGGCAGGAGGCAACCCGTTTCGTCGAGTCAAGAATAACCTACCGGGAGGACAACCCGATTCCAGGTTTTTTGAGTCTTTTTAATAATTTAGTTTTGAAATTTATTACGCGAAGACATTAGACTTAGATGTGGTTTAACAATATTAGAGACATAAATCTTGGTTGAATATTTTGCTTTACCATAAACCCTTTACATGAACCCTCCTATGTGTTTGTTTGATCTCTTTCGAGAAACCACAACCAAATAATTTCAGAACCTAACCCAACCTTTCATCCTAATTATGATGTTGTGGTTGACTTATTTTTCATGCTAAAAACACACGAGTAGAGCCACAACTTATACCTAGGTGTTATTTAAATTTCAGCACGTGGTAGGTCTCGCGTAAACATAGAAGCTGAACTTTTGGTTGGTTTGAAAATCTATATCCTTGGTTTCTCTAAGTTATAATTTTTCTAAGCCTCATTTAATTTTATTTTATTCAAAATCTCTCTCATTTAGCCAAAATTAGAACCTAAACCTATGCCCCCATGATCAAGCCGGGAAAAGTTTTCTCTCAACCAATGAAGGCAAATTATACCGGTAAGACCAATATCAACATAGTCGAAAAATATTTTCGACTTACATTTGTTTTTAATGGTTTAAAAACTTCTCTAAATTTATACTTGAGCTCTTCCATAGCTCTGAAATTATTTTTAAATTTCGAAATTAGAGTAGTGCTTAGCCTTAAACATACTTAAAGGGAGGCAATCTAGTTAAAATTAATCATGCATGCACCATTGGATGCTCTTTCATCAACTCTCATCAAGACCACATGCAAAGGACAAGCATGGGTGGGCAGCAAGAATAACTTTGCAGGAAATTCATGGTGACATGTGAAGCAAGTGGAGCAAGGGAGCATGGACATGACTCAAAGCATGAAGCATCAAGTAGAAGGACCAATAATGCAAGAAAAAGAGTGGACGAGAGCGTTCGGGCGGTGAAGTCGTGGAGCACGCGGGCGGGGAAAGTCACGAAGGAGAAATGATCGTGCCGAGAGGAAAACCGAGCCGGGGGAGAGCACGCGGCCACCCCGGCCGGTCGGCCCGAGCCGGCCGGCCACCACTACATAAGGTGCCCCCCGGCTCCCATCTTCGGCAGGCAAGCATCCCTCTCCTTCCTCAGTTTGTGTGCTCAAGTTCTTGTGCCCAGAACCACCGTAGACATAGCCAACCTTCCCAAGCTTGATAGCTCAAAAAAATCCACACCCTTAATCCACTCAAAGTCCACATTCAAAGTACGTTTTAGTGCCGAGTTACCGGTTGCAACCCGGAATTTTAGTAGAAAGAAGAGTGCTGCAAACATGTGGAAGAAAACCACAAGTTTATTCACCAAGAAGAAGGGGTCCTCGTCATCCAAGCCATCGTCAACGACGTCTTCAAGGAGGCACTCGGTTTCCGAGTCTCCTCGGAGCATGGAGGAGGATACGGCACCACCGAGGAGGAATGACACTCTCCTCCTTGGTGGCATGAGGGCAACAAGGAGTACGTCCATGAGGTTTACCGAACCTCAAGGGCAAACGGAGGAGCCGCCCGTTCCACCTCGACGATCGACCCGTTCATCCTCGCCACCTCCATATACTCCGCGGTATTCCACATGTGGCTTCATCATATTGTCGAAGGAGGAGGAGAAGAGACTCTCTCGTCTTGAGAAGAGGCTTGTGGCAAACGTCGATTTCGACGACCAAGCACTCAGCTATTTGGGTTTTGGCAGGGACATATATTATATGTTGGGGCACCTTGGATGGGTGCAATTCTCCAACGGGGTGTCGAAACACCCACAAGGAGTTTGCCTTGGAAATCTTGATGACTATTGCGCCTATCCTTGATGATGGGGTGCAAAGTTTATCATTCCGTTTGGAGGGAATCCAACAAGTGGTTCCCTACGAGCATGTTAGGGAGCTACTTGGGTTCCAAAAGGGAGCTCCGGAGAAAGTTGACGTACCGGACAGCTTGTTAAATGGGTTTTGGAATATGATCTCCGGAGAAGCCCACCAACAACGCAATTGCATCCGCAACCCCATTATCCAAGTATTCCACTCTTGGGTGTGCAAGAGGAGTTTGGGGAGGATGAGAGAGACGAAGGTGACCGACACATAGTTGAATTGGCTCTACTCGGCTTTGATTGCCAGGCAGCCAATAGACCCCTCATACCTTATGATCAACCGATGGTGTTGCGAGGCAACATCGGGAGTGGGAGATATTGGTTCGGGGTGCTACCTCTCTATGTTGGCCAACTCTTTAAGGCCGGGGATCCCAAGAAATCCCGAATATCTTCTATGTGGGACCTCTCTCGGATTTGAGTATTTAAAACAAGGAAAATATATTGGTGGAGATGAGAGAGGAGGCTTTCATGTGGCCAAGGTGAACCTACCCCTTCCGGACCCAAGGCTTAGGCTTTTCGTTCAAGGGAAGTTAGATTGGTTAGAAGAGGGACTCCTCGTCCCGGCAAGGAAAAATAAAAGAGGAAGAATTGTAGAGGAGGGGTCTTCTTTCGCGCAAGAGGGTAGTGCACAACCCAATGTTGTGCCACTTACTCCGCCAAGTTATTACGGAGGGCCACAAATGCAAGCATGGGGGAATGGTGCACCGGTGCCCCCTCAAAATTATGTGGTGCCCAACATGACCTTCGCGGAGCCCTACACACAATATCCCCAACCACAACAAAGCATGGCTATAATTGGTGGGTATGTTGCGAGAAATATGCAAAACGACGCAGCCACCCAAACCAACGCGGCTCAACTTGGTGAGGGCAATGCGAATATTGCCTATGAGCTTGGACGCCTTCACCTAGTACCGCCGGAACAATTCGTTGGAGGAGATGTTCAAACCTACTACGAGCAAGGGTACAACTACCAAGACCATCAATACCAACCACCGGCAGAGGATTAAGAAGAAGGAGGAGCTTTAATTTTCTTTTCTTTTCCCTTTTTCTGTAATTTTCAGCTTGTGTTAATTTGTGTTTGCGTAGTATTTTCTGCTTTTATTTAAATTTCAGCAAGCATATTTGTTTATTTTCAGTTTGTATTTCAACTTGATATCATCATTAATAAAGACACCACCTTGATTATATCATTGGAAAAGTTACAAAAATTTGTGCCATGATGATATATGATTATAATTGCCGCTTTGTTTATCTTTGTAATTGATTTATGCATGTTAAAGCTATTGCTCTCTTAAAATACGAATCTGAATTTATTTTAATGCTAATCTTTAGCGGAGGTTATGTTTAAAATAAAGACCCATAGTGTTTTATGTGCTCTCAAGTTATAGATAGATTAAAGATGGTTTTTATGCTCAAAAATATTGCTAACCTTGTCATGAATATCACTTGTGTGTTGCTCAACCTATCCAGAGCCTTATATATATTTGAGTGCATAAACCTTAGTGTACAAGATTTATTTTTGAGTGAGTTATTGTAGGCCATGATTTCTCTGGCCCGAGACTAAGAAGCTGGTCATTCCATTTTTGCGTATCTATCTTTTTGCTAGCCTTTTATCCGTGCATTGTGTATCCCCACATTGGAGATCTCACAAACCTCGCCGGATATCCACCCTTAAAACCAAATATCATCTTTTGTGATTACCTCCTTGACCACAACCTATCGTTGAGAATGGATCATCAATTCAAGGAAGATCGCGAGACGGTGCCAACATTTAAGAATTCAAGTATCTCTCCAAGAAAAAAATATTTTTGGTACCTACCTTATTTAACACCTCTTTGCTTGAGGACGAGCAAACGTCTAAGCATGGGGGAGGAGGTAGGTACGATGCAATTTTAGAGTTTAAAGGGGAGCAAATAAAAAAATTATGAGAAAGAAAAAGAATGAGAAAGAAAAAAGAAAGAAAGAAAGAGAAATATGAGGAAAAAAATGAGTATGTGTAAAAATAAAAATAAAGTGAACTCCCCGGTTCTCTAAAGTGCATTAGGAATTTCAAGGCTTCAAGATTAAAAGATCCATACTCAATTTTCCAACCATGTGCAATCCGATAACGAGGACTTACTTTGTGCCTCGGGATCATTCTTTGCCATTTGCACATGTCCACTCATCTCAAGTGTGTGTATTTTTCTCTTTCCCCTCCTTGATATAACATTATTTTCCAATGACCTTTTTGACGAGTCTCGGTAAGACCATGAGAAGCTTGTCTTGTTTTGACAACATCTCATTTGTAATATCTTGGTAGGACTAAACTTTCCCAAAAAGCTCCATATAAAGCCTGCCACATACATATATGTTATGAGAGGGAAAGGAGTAGAATATATAGGCTTGAGAGACAAGATGAGATGAGAGTTCATGAGCAATATGCAAGGTGATTTAAATTTGTGAACTTGGTTTAGCTCTTTTCCATCTCTTTCTTTATTTTCAAAATTTTCTCGAGATCTATTTAAATTTTTGGGAGCATGTTAATATTTGTGGGATAAGATTAATTAAGAATCTACCCTCCGTGGGGATGAAGGCTAGTACATTATGGACCTTTAATGAATTAAAATTTCGAGAGCATTATGTTTTCTCATGTATGATCAAGTGCAGGGTTTAAACATTGATAGGCAACGATGATATCCATCGAAGGCTTACTCGAGGACGAGCAAGGTTTAAGCATGGGGGAGCTGTTGACGGTGAAAATCCGTCAACCTAGCCATGAGTTTACCTTCGGTGTTGGCATAAGTTTTATACCTTATCTATTGGTACTAACCCCGTGGTATAACAAGTTCACTTGTGCATGTCGGATTTGGAGTTTAGTGTATATGCAGGGATTTAGTATTGAAAGCAACACTTTCGGGATAAGTTCATCAAGCACCTTGTGACAAGACCTTGAAGCCCCATACAAATCATGCAATGAAGCAAACTTAACTCCAAGAAGTCAGAGACTTGATCCGAGAAGACAACAAACTCCGACGACCTAACCAAAAAAGTACCGAATCTTGCAAGACAAGGAGTTGTGTCCAATTCAGAGAGAAACTGACGACAAAGGCCTACATGCAGAAGGGGGAAGGATCCAGGAAGCTCGGGAACCAACATCACGCAAAGGAGGCCGCGGGCCGGGCTCGGATGGGCCCGGCCGGCCGGCTCGAGCCAACCGGCCCGGCCCGATCCGGGGCCCAATAAGCCTCCCCTTTGCCCTAGCCGGCAATCGGGCTATTTATAGCCCCGGGGTCAAGAGCCATGCATCAATGAATTCGTGATCGGCCGCCGAGGAGCGAGAGAAGAGAGGGACACCATCCCGGAGAGAAGAGGGTCGAGCTAGTCGACTAGGGTTACCCTAGCCGACGTGGGAACCTTGCACGGAAGACCACGTCGGAGTTCCCAGAGCTAGAAGCAAGATCAAGGTAGGATCCCGGTTGTGATCTTGTTTATCTATCATTGTAATAGTGGAATTATCAAGTTGAATCCGATTTCTAGCGATCAAGTGTTTCTTCGATGATTTCGTTTTTCGATCGGCTTTGCTTATTCTAGATCTATTCTCGAGAGAGATCACATAGGGTGTTCTTGTAGCCACGGTGGCTAGAGGTACACGCCGGATCTTCCGAAAGAACTCGGCTTGTCCTTGGACTCGCCCTAGACTACCCGCATGAATAGGGATACGTTGTGACGAATGGGGGTTCCGAAAGGCGAGCGTTTTCGGAGTTGGACGGGAAACCACGATTTAAAGAGGCTTCTAATGAGATTAGATGTTGCCTCTATACTAGACCAAGATACAATTGCTTGCTTTTTAGACTTCCGTGCAAGAGGATATGAACTAGGAAGAATGCCATATCATGTGATGGAATGATGATCCATTAGGTCACTTGCCCAAGTAGAGTTTGAATAAGCATGAAGTCAAGCGGACTATCACGAGCATAGAACAAACACCGAGATGAGCCCCCCTTAAGTATATCAACACACAAAGTAAATGTCCAAAATGAATAGAGGTAGGAATACAAAATGACTCAAAATATGGACAACATGAGCAATATCGAGCTGGTGATAATAAGATAAACAAGACTACCCACAATATGTCGATATCAAGAAGGATCCTCAATAGGTATACCATCCGTGGGGCGAAGGCTGCAGGTGTAGGTCCATAGGTGTGCAACAATCCGATCATCACTTAGGCTAGAACGACCAAGAAGATCATCTATGTATTTAGATAGAGAGAAAATATCCCTTTGGGGAGTGTTGAACCTCAACCCCTAAGAAATAACTCACAAGACCAAGATCCGATATCCGAAATTGCTCACCAAGTTTCTTCTTCAAAACAGAAATATGTTCTGCATCATCGCCATAATCAACATATCATCAACATATAGAAGAAGCAAAGTACAATCACGTGGAGAGAGATGAATAAATAGGGTAGGATCATGATCACTAGGTGTAAAACCAACGAGCCTCAATCACAAAGACAAAACACTCAAACCACATCTTGAAACACATTTTATCATAATCCGCAAACAAGTGCTTGCAACAATCTTCGAGACTTTATCAATTTGATTTGTCGAGGTTCCATAAGCTAGCATCATGATAAGTATTATACACTTGAAGCGGTGAAAGACAACTTCTATTAAAAACATCAACTATTTGGGTGAAATAAGAGGACCTCTAAGTTCATGCACGATACACGGGAACAACAACCTATTCATCCTAAATCTTCTACGGAACATCTCATTGGTGTAGATAAGATTTGCAAAAAAAGTAATTAGCAACAAGGTCATCGTGACCTTGTTAGCAATTCCTAAGTACATACCTTCTTGGTCCACCCCGTTGACGACGGCGAGATAATATTGTCACTTCTCCATCTCTCGACGACCTTGAATTCCTTTGCTAGCATTTGATCAAATATTTCATCTTCTTCTGGCATATCAACCATAGTAGCATTTGTGGCATCTATCTTATCGTATGATAGCTTAGTCCGCAACATGTCATCGACAAAGCTATTAAGCTAGAAAGCAAACTATTGCATATCATAAGTAAGAAGAGGAAAATGGAATTTCTAGAGCAACGTGATAACGAGTTCACACCTTTACCATTTGTCTCAAGCACCGAATATCCCGAAGATGAGTATGAAAATCTGCCACGCAATCGTCAAAACATTAAAGGAAGTGGAGATTGTTTCTACTTGCAAAGCTCATGGACATTTTATTAGTAGGTGCCCTAAGAAACGTGTGGATCGATATGAGAAGAAGGCTCAACGAGAGACAAAATAAGCAAATCAATGCACATGAAACGATCGGACCAAATTAGAGAGAGAAAAATGAAGAAAGGATAAAGACATCAAGTATGATTAGAAAAGCAATCATGGAGTCAATCCAGGTCTATTCAAATCACTTTATCCAAATATGAAGGAATCTTTTCGAAGATGAGCCAACGAAGCCGAGGAAAGAAATGATAGTTATAAGTGGAGTTAGTATCTCCGAGGTGTTTTACTTACTATGTGAGTTTTGAACAATAAAGAGTATGTTTGAAAAGCTTATGTAATGCCAAACAATCCGGAAGAAAGTTAATAAGTGTTGGATGGTAACCGCCCGAACTCTTATTTCATGCTAGCCTTTGCGAATCTCGGGATGAGATTCTATTTAAGGGTTAGTTTTGTAACACCCTGGAATTTTTCAATTTCATGATGTTAATAGGAAGAATAATTAAACAATAATTTTCTTATAATTTAAAAAATTGTCCAACATTTATTTTCTTTACAAAAAATTTAATACGGAAAAATCATTGATGGTTTTTTTAAATTAAATAAAATGGCTCTCCGAGTGTTGCATTCATATTCGTCGCATGGTTTTTGATTGATGGGTGTGGTTTCAAAATCAAAAGTTCAAAAAAAGTCCGAAAACCACCCTCAAACTCCCCTATCTATATCTCCCTACCTCTCTTTTCTTTTTATCCCGTCCTATTCCTTTTCATTCGGCCCAAACCGCGACAAAGCGGCCGCCGGCCCGTTTTCCCCTTCCGCCGGCCCACCTATCCCCTACCTCTCTCTCGGCCCACCGCCACCCGGGACCCACCCATCGGGGCCATCCCCTACCTCCGGTCGGCCTCCTCCACCATGGCCGTGCGCCGCACACCGCCTCTCCCCGGCGTCCCCGCTCTTCTCCTTCCCCCATCGAGCGGGCCATCAATGCGCAGTGGTGCACTCGCGCCGCCCTCACCCCTTCCCCTCCCGCAGCCACCGCACCCAAAGCTCCACCGAGCTTTAATGGTCGACCGTCCCACCACCGAGATCCACCGCCCTTGGTGCCGCCTCGGCTCCTCCCCTTTGCCCTATAAAACGTGCCCACGAGCCCCCGCTCCTCCCCGCACCTATCCCCCGCCCGCTCCCTCCTCGCGCGCGGTGCGGCCCGTCGCCGAAGCCCGGAGCTCCGCCCGCGGAGAGCCACGCATCGTCACCGGCCTTGTTTATTCGTCGCGTCCGTCAACCACGGAGCAAGCGGAAGCATGGGAATCTGTTTGATGACCGGGAGCTACTCCGCCCCCGTCTTCATCGTCCAAGCCACGTCGGAGCGCGCGCGGCCGCGGAGGCCCGAACCATCCCCCTCGTCTCCACCGCCGCGGCTTCAAATCCAGCCTCCTCCGTCTTTCCTCGCCACCGTGAGCACACCCCCCGCAACCCCCCTCGCCCCCTCTCTCGGTTTTCAAGCTCACGGCCATCCTCTTCCAACCGGAACGCTACCGATTTGGAACGGCCGGGGACCTTCGTCCGCCGGCCATGGCCGTTCGAAGAAAGTTGTGGTCTTCACCGTGTAGCTAAGTCAATTTTGCCTTTAGGTCCCCAAGTCATCCCCAAATCAAAGGTCTACTATAAAGCCTCGCGGCGTGTCACACCCGATTTTACAAGGAAAACCGAATGCATCTCACGTCCGCGCCGGGATCATTTTACACACACATGATAGACAAAACGAGAGTAATACCATTGCGGTAATAAATCGTTCAAGAGTTAAACCAAGACGATATCCATTATTACATCCGGAGAGGTGGACTTGAAGGTCCGAACACAACGATAACTAAGCGACGAGCGGCTCCATCTTTGACTTCCACGGGCATGATGACCGGGGGATCCGCATGCCCTAGAACTCCTCGTAGTCACTCCGGTACTCGTCCTTGCCTCCGACGTTCTCCTCCGAACGGCGGTAAGCAAGGGTGAGCACACTTATGGTTGGTGCTCGGCAAGTGGGGGAAACAATGCAAGGCTATCAAGGATAGGCTATGGTTGATAGCGGTAAGCATTTTAAAAGTTGGTCAAGTTTTATTAGCAAGCACCTAATTACTAGGTGTAAGTGTATACCAACCCACTTAACCTTAAAAGAAACCTCAAACCAAACCACAAACCCATGATTTGCATTAATCTTCAAGTTTATTAATCATGTGAGGGTCCAAGCCGCTCATGACCGTGAGCACGGCTGATCGATCAGTTTAACACTCTGCAGAGGTTGTACACTTTACCCACAGTTCGTGTTCCCCATTCCGCCCGGTTAGCTAGACCCTTAAACACTTCCAAGGTGAGTGGCTAGGGGTCCACTACGAAGCCTTTACAAAGGAAAGAAGAGTAACCAACGGCTCGAAACGATTCTACGGCCCGGGCGGACCATAACCCTCCCTAGTGGTCAGCACCTTAGCCAAGGCTGCTACCCCAAAAGAACCGGGCTATACCCCTGCAACCCCGAGCCCCCTGTGCCCCTCTCACAAAACAGGGTTGATCAAGGTAATGAGGTGAAATGTCTAGTCAAGTCCTTAACTAGGTGTTTGCCCATCGGGTTTATGCATAGCAACGGGAATAGTAAACATTGTTTAGCATGCGGTGACATAGGTTCAAAAAGATAATGCGAGGGGGAAAGCCACTTGCCTTCCTCTACAAGCTGAGTGAAATCTTCCTCGAAAACAGGCTCTTCCTGATCACCTCCGACAGGGAGCTCAGACGAAATAGGCACGATATCTACAAGTCAAACATGAACAACAAACAATAAATAAATAGTACACCAAACAGTAACAAAACTGGTAAATTTGCTGTTTAAAAGATTCTACTCGTCAAGACGATCATTTCGGTATATAGAACGCTAAAAACGGAGTTAAAATGAGAAAGATATGATTAAAACAACTTACAGGGACCTATCTGCAAGAAAACTAAGTTTACCGGGCTTTTTATAAATAAAAATCAGGGCTAAAACATAATTATAAAATAAAACAGAGGGGTCTAAATGCTAAAAGGAATGGAAAGGACCTTTATTAAAGAAATCTAGGCTGGCCAGGGGCTAAAACATAAAAATCAGGACCTATCCGTAAGAATTCTCAAAGGTGGAAGGACCGGCTTGCAAAACTATAAAAGCTCAGGGGCTCTTAATCAAAATGGCCAGCCCGGCACCGTGGATCTCAGATCCAACGGCCACGGACTCGCGCGTGCGCCGTGGACCGCACCGTTTAAAACGAAGGGGTACGCGATCCCCGGCCATCCGCGTGAGATCGAACGGCCCGGGACGCTTGCAAGCGATGGGCGGCGGCAACGTCGCCGGAGAGTGGCGCGCGCGCGGCGGGGAGCTCGCCGGCGTTGGCCCCGGACGGTGCTCCCGGCCACCTCTCCGACCACGGGCTAGAGCAAAATGTAGAGGGGGCGCATGCGCACGTGACCGAGGGGTCAAGGGGGGGCGATCGTGCCTCACCGACGGCCGGCACCGGAAGGTGGCGGCGCGGCCGCCCCGGCGAGCTCGTGGAGGCGGTCGTTGTGCATGAAAGGAAGGGAAATTGGGCGGGGGTTAATGCTCACCGTGGCGTGTAGAACGAGCAGCGACGGTGGAAGCGGAAAGAGAAGCGAAGGAACGGGCCCGCGTCGACGGCGATCCCGGCGGCGCTCCGCGGACGGTGAAGGGGCTCGGGAGGTGTCAAGGACGTGAACCCGTAGCAAGCACGTGCTTGGTAAGCCTCTCGGTGAACCCAAAGAGAAGTGAAGGGAGGCGGCGGAGGTGATCCTTCACCGACGGCGACGCTTGCACGGCGGCGGCGGGGACCCGAGGGCGGCGGCGCCGGGGAATTGAGCTCGAACAAGCGAGTAGGTGTGTTGGGAGGGCAAAGGGAGGCGCAGGCGATCGAGTGCGAGCTTAAATAGGGGTACGGGGAGGAAGGCGAAGCGGAAGGGGACGGCGCGGCCGGCGGGCTTGCCATTGATGGCCGGCGGACCGTCCGGGCGTAAAGAGGGCAAGGGGAAAAGGGAAACGACCGGGGATTGGAGTGGGGGATTAATTGCCTTAATTGGCGAGCTCGCTGAGGAGAAAAAGGAAGGGGAGAAGGCGGGGGCGCGGCGGATTCCGCGCGGCCGCGGCGGCGGGCCGGCGAGCGGGGGGGAAGAAGAAAGGAAGGGGGAAGGGAGGGCCGACGGTGGGGCCGGGCGTCGGCCGACAAAGAAAATAAAAAGAAAAGAGAGAGGGAGAGGTGGGCCGGCGCGGGGAGGTTAGACGGGCGGCGGGCCTGGGCCGGACCGAAAGGGGAGCAGGTAAGGTTTTGTTTTTTTCTTTTCTTTTTCAAAGTTCTTTTTAAACCACTTTTCTTTTCAAATTCAAATCAAACTTTTTCTCAAGAATTTTATAAACTTTTTAGAAACCACACAAGCAACCAAAAACCATGCAAGCCAACTGATGATGCACAAACACTTGTTGTCTCTAAGTTTATTAAATTATGTTTAATATTTTAGAGCTCAATTTAAATGGCAACTTAAATTCTTTTAATCCTTAAGACTAATTTAAGTTGCTAGTTGATTTTAGTGATGGAATTTTTAGGGTGTCACAAATCCTACCCCCTTAAAGAGAATCTCGTCCCGAGATTCGAAGACTTACGAACAGTCGAGGAAAGTCTTCCTTAAGTTCATCCTCTCTTTCCCAAGTTGCCTCTTCCTCGGTATGATGACTCCACCGTACTTTACACATTCGATGATCTTACTCCCGGTAACTCTTTACGATATATCCAAGATCTTAACGGGGTATTCTTTGTATGTCGGGTCATTCTCCATTTGAATATCCTCTAACCGTATCGGTTCTATCTTAACCTCACTTGTACATTTCTTCGAAATTTGTGATACATGGAACACATCATGGACTCCCGACAACCGTGTCTTGGCAACTCCAACTCGGTATGCTACTTCTCCTTTCCGTTCCAAAATCTTGAAAGGTCCGATAAATCGAGGTGATAACTTGCCTCGACATTAAACCTTCGTAATCCCCGAATAGGTGACACTCGAGGTATGCATAATCACCGACTTCCAAAATCACCTCTCTTCTCCGAGGATCGGTATAACTCTTCGACGTGACCGTGCCGCTTTAAGATTCTCTCTTATGATTTCAACTTGCTTTTC
Source organism: Cenchrus americanus (assembly GCA_947561735.1). NCBI lineage: Eukaryota > Viridiplantae > Streptophyta > Magnoliopsida > Poales > Poaceae > Cenchrus > Cenchrus americanus. Next base: position 80,839,314 of record OX387239.1, on the reverse strand, counting down.
CGCTTCTCGTATGTCTTCTCGGTCCAAAGAGTTGTCTCTCACTAGTCCGGTTCCAAAACAACGGTGTTCTACACTTCCATACGAGCCTCAAAAGGTGCCATTTTGATGCTAGACTGATAGCTGTTGTTATAAGCAAACTCTGCATAAGGCAAACTCTTATCCCAACGCCATCGTTCTTCAACGCACAAGCTCTCAACATATCCTCAAGAATCTGATTTGTTCTCTCCGTCTGCCCATCTGTCTGAGGATGGTATGCTCGAACTAAAGTTTAACTTTGTATCCATCGATTCATGCGGCTTACGCCAAAAGCGTGAAGTGAACTGTGTGCCTCGATCCGACACTATCTTCTTCGGTACCCCGTGCAAACACACTATCCTTGAATTATACAACTCGGCTAGATTCACTCCCGTATAGGTCATCTTCACCGGGATAAAGTGCGCTACCTTGGTTAATCTATCCACAATAACTCGGATAGAGTCATACCCATCACGAGTACGAGGTAACCCCACTATGAAATCCATACCGATTTCTTCCCATTTCCACTCAGGTACCTTTAGAGGCTGAAGCAATCCTGCTGGCCTTTGATACTCAGCCTTCACTCTTTGACACACATCACACAAAGCTACATGAGCTGCTACATCCTTCTTCATTCCATACACCGGTATCTCTGTTTCAAGTCCTGATACATCTTAGTACTCCCAGGGTGTATAGAGTAAGCCTGAATCATGTGCTTCCTTCAGGATAGCTTCTCTCAACTCCTTGATCTCGGGTACACGTATTCGTTCTTAAACCACACCATTCCTTGCTCATCTTCTCTCGAATTCCGGAACTTTGCCTAACTTAATCGGCTTCCGTGTTCTCGCAATCTTGTCATCGATCAACCGTCCTTTCCTAATATCCTCGCTCAAGCGTCGACTCAATTTCTAATGTCAAAGTCTCACTCGAAGCAACTATTCCCAAGTTGAGCCGTGCCATCTCCCAACATAGCTCCCGAGGTAGCGGTGTGTCCTATCGGCATGTTAATCTGTCCCTTCCGACTCAAAGCATCTGCCACAACATTTGCCTTTCTTGGATGGTACTGAATATCCAAATCATAATATTTGATTAACTCCAACCACCTTCTTTGCCTCAAATTCAAATCCTTCTGAGTAAAGATATACTTCAGACTCTTATGGTCAGTGAAGATCTTACACTTGTTTCCAATCATGTAATGTCTCCAAATCTTCAATGCGTGGACAACCGCGGCTAACTCAAGATCATGAGTAGGGTAGTTCTACTCATGTTTCCTTAACTGTCTTGAAGCATAAGCTACTACCTTTCCTTCTTGCATCAACACACATCCCAATCCTTGCCGAGAGGCATCACAGTATACATCGAACCCTTTGTGTATGTCTGACATGATCAACACGAGTCTTGTGGTCAACCTCTTCTTCAACTCTTCAAAACTAGCCCGGCATTTCTCATCCCACTTGAATTCTTTTCCTTTCTCGAGCGAGTGGTAAGTGGCTTCACTATCTTAGAAAATCCTTCAATGAACCTCCGATAGTATCCCCGCAAGTCCAAGGAAGCTTCGATCTCCGGTACATTCTTAGGCGGACTCCGAGCTCAATACATCCCGAACCTTGCTTGGATCGACTGCAATTCCTCCATCTGTGATGATGTGTCCGAGAAAAGAAACCTCTTTCAACCAGAAAGCACACTTGCTGAACTTGGCATACAACTGATGTTCCCGAAGCTTCTGCAACATAAGCCTCAGATGTTCTTCATGTTCTTCCTCACTCCGAGAGAATACCAGTATGTCATCAATGAATACCACAACAAACTTATCCAGATACTCCATGAATACCTTGTTCATCAAATACATAAAGTATCTTTGGTGCATTGGTCGAGCCAAAAGACATCACGGTGAACTCATACGGCCGTATCTAGATGTGAATGTTGTCTTTGGTATATCCTCCACTCGGATTTTTAACTGGTGATAACCTTGATCTAAGATCTATCTTAGAGAATGCCTTAGCTCCTCTCATCTGATCAAATAAATCCTCAATCCGAGGTAAAGGGTATTTGTTCTTGATGGTAACCTCATTAAGTGATTGATAGTCTATACACAACCTCCTAGATCCATCCTTTTTATCAACGAAGAGTGTGGGGGCTCCCCATGGTGATGAACTAGGACGGATAAACCCTTTACTAAGTAGTTCTTCGATTTGTTTCTTTAATTCAGCTAAATCTTTAACATCCATTCTATATGGTCTTTTAGATATGGGAGCAGGATACCGGTATAAGTTCAATACTAAATTCAATGTCACGATCGGGTGGCATACACGGCAAATCCTCCGGAAACACATCGGGGAATTCATTCACTACCCTTATATCCTCCAAGGCCTTGCCTTCTACGAGTTCACGGCTCCTTTCTTGGATGAGGGTGTACTCACATATTCTACTCTCTCCCCTTGAGGACCGGTTAACCGCACCGACCTCTTCCGACACCGAATAACTCCATCATGCTTTTGTAACCAATCCATCCCAAGAATGGCATCTATTCCCCATGATTTTAGAACTACCGCATTAGCAAAAAAGTCTAACCCCATGATATTAATCTTTACTTGTGGGCATATATGACCGCTTTTCATTTCTCCACCAGGAGTGCTAACTATCGAGTGGGTTCTTCATTGAGCTCATAGATAAGTTATATTTTGCCACAAATTGATCGGTTATGAATGAATGTGATGCTCCCGAATCAAATAATACGGTAGCGGGTACGAGTTGACGAAAAACGTACCCAATACCACGCGGCGTCATTCGAGCTTGCTCCACCGATACATGATTAACTCGGCCACGCACATGACTCGGTGGCCTCTCTTACCGGGTGTCCGTGGAGTACGAGCCTATGAGGATGGCTGCCCAATCTCGTTCCCACCGTCTCTCTGCGCGGAGTTTGCATCACCCTCTTGAGACAATTGTTAGCATAATGCCCCCGGCTCTCCACACTTGAAGCATCCACCGAGTCGAACAGGGTTGGTGTTTCCGACGGGCGCCCCGCAGTTATTGTTAGGACGACTCGGGCGAGGGGTAGGAGCTGCGGGTGTCCGAGGATTGAAGCGCCGTGGCCGAATCGAGCGCCGCAGTGCATGTTCTGTGGGTACCTCCCACCTTGACCACCGGGACGATATGGAGTCGGGCTCGTTGAGAATTGTAACGAGGACGGGTGTTGTCTGCTAGACTCGTCCATGTGACCGAAACTTGCGTTTCGTTCACCCATCTCCTTTCTCTTGCTTTCCGGCCCAATAGCTTTGTTCACCGGCGTACGAAAGTCCGGGAAGATGTGACTCTGCAGCTTGATAGTTTAAAGGCCCAATCAAGCCATCCGGAAACCTTTCCCCGCCTCTTTGGATCGGTGTTGACTTCATCGGGTGCATAGCGTGACAAGTGAGTGAACTTGTCCGGATACTCGGTCACCGACATATTGCCCCGCCTCGGTGACAAGAACTCCCTCTCGCTTAAGCTTGAGAACCCCCGAAGGGATGTGGTAAGTACGGAAGTTGTCACGGAACTCCCGCTAAGTAATGTTCGCCCGTTGGGATGAGCGATTGAGTACGTGTCCCACTAGTCCGCGGCCTGCCCCACAAGCCTTCCAGGCAAGATACATGACCATCTCCCGATTAGTGCATTGCACGATCTCCAGCTTCTTGGTGATGGTTTTCAGCCAGTCGTCAGCATCCAATGGATCAGACGAGTGAGAAAACGTAGGAGGATGGTGGCTCATGAACTCCTTGTGCCCGTCTCTTGGTGGCGGGGGTGGCGGAGGGATCGGCTGTGGTGGCTGGTTCTGTTGAGCTTGCATCTGTTGCACAGTGTTGGTAAGATTCTGAATCAGTTGCATCTGCGCTGCCAGAAACTGCTGCATGTTTGGATCCATTGCTTGGTTGATCGGTGGGGGTGGTGTTGGGTTCGTTGATTTGCGATATGTGCCTGGATCACAGGCGGCATGTCTTGACCTCCTCCGGACCTGGTGTTTACCATCTAACTGTTAGAAAAATCATATCTCGGATAGTTATACTCGAATCAATGCATAAGAGGATAACTCAAAATGAAATAACAGCATGTTCTTCAGTTAGGACAGATTCTGTTGGCCACAAAGAATTATGTATAACTTTCTGTGTAATTATCCAATGACCACGAATTTTTACCAGATTATGATGTATAAAATTATGGAACTAACCCAACTGGAATCACCTCATTTGGACATCTATAACTCGAGATAAAATTCAAACAGTACAGCTGTATCAGCAGAAATTTACAGATTCAGACATGTTCATTACTTTGTACATAACTCCCAGAATATGTATTGTATACCATTGAATTTTTGACAGAAATTCATCCTCTAAATTTGTGAACGAACCCAACTGGTTTCATGTCATTTGGAGTTCTGTAGCTTGAGTTATGAACAAAACATTACTGGTATGTCATATGACTGCGAAAACAGATTTGATCCAATCAAACTTGCATAGGAGATTAAGCAATGACAACCGATAAAACCCAAACCATCCTTTAATTAACTTAACAATTCTGATTGCATAGTGGCCATCTCTCCACCATACAATTCACAATCAAGCAAAGATCCAACTCAAACATGTTTGCAAACAGCATTCATTATTACAAGCAATACGTTCACGCAGGAACGATCTAGCGAAAAGGTAAATGATAAGGGCGAGTATCCTAGGATCCTAGCCAAGACGAGTAGTAGCTTCATCGGAGCCGTAACGGAGCCTCTTGCGCGGAGGGGAAGCTGTGGTCTGATATGGCATAACTTCTTGAGGAAGTCGCTGTCCTGCCAGCTGTGCTTCCAGACGTGCTATCTTCACCTGAGCAGCCTGCAACTCCTCATGATACTTGTTCATTTCAGTAGTTGCCCCCTCCAGATCTGTGTTCAGGGCAGCAGTCACACGTGCCAAGACGTCGATGCGATCATTGCCTCCTGCTGCCACCACAGTCACCTCTCGTGCCACTTGCGGGACTAGGCACATGGCGATACTCCGAGTGGAACAGTCGCACCCGATTTGCATTGCGGATTGACCCGCAGTGCCCTCCTTGCTGCATCATTCACCGCAGCATCATCTGTGGAGAACGGGCCGTCTTTGTGGTGAGATAAGTGATACCTCCGGCCTTCGTATCATTCGGGGGCTTCCTGATGTAGACTCTGCAGGTGTAGTAGTCTCTCATTCCTGGCTCGGTGAAGTGCTTTGTCACGTAGAGAGGCCTTATGGTATATCCCGTGCATCGCGAACCTCCCACGGAAGAATGCAAAACTGTCCGTTCTCAACTTCAGTGGAATGTTTGTGATATTCTGCTCCGTGATAGCGGGGGTTTTCATCGTCATCTTCCTCCGGGTTGCCATCGGCATTGTTACCACCTTCCTCACCTACACCGTCATCACCGGAGTCATCCGGGTCACCTCCTTCACCATCGAGCACTTTGGATCAACATGTGTAGGGGGTGCTTCCTCATTTGCCACGGCGCCGGTGGAATCACAATGTCCCCATCGGCGTACGCCTCCAAAGACGGTGCCATCGTACGGTACCGTGGCCGTTCCAATGGCTCATCCGGCTCCTCCTCTTCCATCTCAATCTCTTCGGATCCTCCTCTTCTGGTTCCGACTGAACCTCCTCTGGGTTTTCCTCCACCTCAACCTCTCGGCCGGAACTCCTCCGGTTCCTCCTCAACATCCTCAAGGCGATGGCGAGGAGCCACCGTCCCGCAGGGAAAGCGCCCACCGGTGCTCTTGCGAGGGGTCATGTAGGTTCGGCCATCCGTCAAAGCAAAACCGATCTTAGAGTACAGAATAAATCAAAATGACAGTTTAAAATGATAAACAAAAATTAAATTAGATTTTTAATGCGTAAATAAGATGATTTGAAGCATGATAAGGTTCTCTAGAACATGAATCCTTAATTTCGTCCATTTCTAACTAAGGCCGCGACCTACGGTCATCACGGCTCGGTACCACTTTGTCACACACGATTTTACAAGGAAAACCAAATGCATCTCACGTGTGCTCCAGGATCATTTTACACACACATGATAGACAAAACGAGAGTAATACCATTGCGGTAATAAATCGTTCAAGAGTTAAACCGGTACGATATCCATTATTACATCCGAGAGGTGGACTCGAAGGTCCGAACACAACGATAACTAAGCGACGAGCGGCTCCATCTTTGACTTCCACGGGCATGATGACCGGGGGATCCGCATGCCGTAGAACTCCTCGTAGTCACTCCGGTACTCGTCCTCGCCTCCGACGTTCTCCTCGAACGAACGGTAAGCAAGGGTGAGCACACTTATGGTTGGTGCTCGGCAAGTGGGGGAAACAATGCAAGGCTATCAAGGATAGGCTATGGTTCATAGTAGTAAGCATTTTAAAAGTTGGTCAAGTTTTATTAGCAAGCACCTAATTACTAGGTGTAAGTGTATACCAACCCACTTAACCTTAAAAGAAACCTCAAACCAAACCACAAACCCATGATTTGCATTAATCTTCATGTTTATTAATCATGTGAGGGTCCAAGCCGCTCATGACCGTGAGCACGGCCGATCGATCGCCTTTAACACTCCGTAGAGGTTGTACACTTTACCCACGGTTCGTGTTCCCCATTCCGCCGGTTAGCTAGACCCTTAAACACTTCCAAGGTGAGTGCTAGGGGTCCACTACGAAGCCTTTACAAAGGAAAGAAGAGTAACCAACGGCTCGAAACGATTCTGACCCGGTGCGGACCATAACTCTCCCTAGTGGTCGCACCTTAGCCAAAGCTGCTACCCCAAAAGAACCGGGCTATACCCCCGCAACCCCGAGCCCCCCGTGCCCCTCTCGGAAAAAAGCTATCGGCTAACCCACTCTCCTAATTACTTGGCTAAGCGAGAGCCATGTGGACCGTGGTTGTACTTGTTGTCTTGGGTGGTTCTCCATGTTCCAATTATAATTCAAGTTATCTTGTTTTAAGCACAAACTCATTATATAAACAAAACTGAGATGTAAAAGATAACAAAGCATAACCAAACTCATGTAAAGCAAACTAAGCATTTATCTACCCCAAGCATTTGTTAAACAGGGTTGATCAAGGTAATGAGGTGAAATGTCTAGTCAAGTCCTTAACTAGGTGTTTGCCCATCAGGTTTATGCATAGCAACAGGAATAGTAAACATTGTTTAGCATGCAGTGACATAGGTTCAAAAAGATAATGCAGAGGGGGAAAGCCACTTGCCTTCCTCTACAAGCTGAGTGAAATCTTCCTCGAAAACAGGCTCTTCCTGATCACCTCCGACAGGGAGCTCAGACGAAATAGGCACGATATCTACGAGTCAAACATGAACAACAAACAATAAATAAACAGTACACCAAACAGTAACAAAACTGGTAAATTTGCTGTTTAAAAGATTCTACTCGTCGAGACGATCATTTCGGTATATAGAACGCTAAAAACGGAGTTAAAATGAGAAAGATATGATTAAAACAAGTTACAGGGACCTATCTGCAAGAAAACTAAGTTTACAGGGCTTTTTATAAATAAAATCAGGGCTAAAACATAATTATAAAATAAAACAGAGGGGTCTAAATGCTAAAAGGAATGGAAAGGACCTTTATTAAAGAAATCTAGGCTGGCCAGGGGCTAAAACATAAAAATCAGGACCTATCCGTAAGAATTCTCAAAGGTGGAAGGACCGGCTTGCAAAACTATAAAAGCTCAGGGGCTCTTAATCAAAATGGCCGGCCCCGCACCGTGGATCTCGGATCCAACGGCCACGGACTCGCGCGGGCGCGGTGGATCGCACCGTTTAAAACGAAGGGGTACGCGATCCCCGGCCATCCGCGCGAGATCGAACGGCCCGGACGCTTGCAAGCGATGAGCGGCGGCGACGTCGCCCGGAGAGCGGCGCGCGCGCGGGAGCTCTCCCGGCGTTGGCCCCGGACGGCACTCCCGGCCACCTCTCCGACCACGGGCTAGAGCAAAATGTAGAGGGGGCGCATGCGCACGTGACCGAGGGGTCAAGGGGGGGCGATCGTGCCTCACCGGTGGCCGGCACCGGGAGGGGGCGGCGCGGGCGCTCCGGCGAGCTCGTGGAGGCACCGCCGTGCGTGAAAGGAAGGGAAAATGGGCGGGGGTTAATGCTCACCGTGGCGTGTAGAACGAGCGGCGACGGTGGAAGCGGAAAGAGAAGCGAAGGAGCGGGCCCGCGTCGCCGGCGATCACGGTGGCGCTCCCGCGGACGGTGAAGGGGCTCCGGGAGGCGTCAAGGACGTGAACCTGCAGCAGCACGCGCTTGTTAAGCCTCTGGTGAACTCAAAGAGAAGTGAAGGGAGGCGGCGGAGGTGATCCTTCACCGACGACGACGCTTGCACGGCGGTGGCGGGGATCCGAGGCGGTGGCGCTGGGGAATTGAGCTCGAGCAAGCGAGTAGGTGTGTTGGGAGGGTAAAGGGAGGCGCAAGCGATCGAGTGCGAGCTTAAATAGGGGCGTAGGGAGGTAGGTGAAGCGGGAAGGGACGGGGCGGCCGGCGGGCTTGCCATTGATAGCGGTGGACCGTCCGGCGTAAAGAGGGCAAGGGGAAAAGGGGAAACGGCCGAGGATTGGAGTGGGGGATTAATTGCCTTAATTGGCGTGCTCGCCGGGGGAGAAAAAGGAAGGGGAGAAGGCGGGGGCGCGGTGGATTCCGCGCGGCGCGCGGCGGCGGGCCGGCGAGCAGGGGGAAGAAGAAAGGAAGGGGGGAAGGGAGGCCGACGGGTGGGGCCGGGCGTCGGCGGCGACAAAAAAAAAAGAAAAGAGAGAGGGAGAGGTGGGCCGGCGCGGGGAGGTTAGATGGGCCGGCAGGCCTGGCTGGGCCGAAAGGGAAGCGAGGTAAGGTTTTGTTTTTTTCTTTTCTTTTTCAAAGTTCTTTTTAAACCACTTTTCTTTTCAAATTCAAATCAAACTTTTTCAAACTTTTTCTCAAGAATTTTATAAACTTTTTAGAAACCACACAAGCAACCAAAAACCATGCAAGCCAACTGATGATGCACAAACACTTGTTGTCTCTAAGTTTATTAAATTATGTTTAATATTTTAGAGCTCAATTTAAATGGCAATTTAAATTCTTTTAATCCTTAAGACTAATTTAAGTTGCTAGTTGATTTTAGTGATGGAATTTTTAGGGTGTCACACTTGCGTTGCCGCGGAGGGCCTCGTGTGGGGCCGTTTTTTTCGTTTGAGTTTAGTTATGTTGTAGTTTTTTTTTGATGGATATGTGGTAGAAAGTGATAGATTGGTTTCCTCCAATAATGCATGCATGTAGGCTAAGTAAAAGAGATAGATAGAAGAGTTTGCTTCGGGTTTTGGTAGTTCGGTGTGGATACGGTGAGCATTGTGCCATTTTAGTCGGTAGATGATATGTGAGTAGTTTTTTTAGCATAAAGTATGTCTAGATGATTACACAATTTACATGGAGATGGGGATTTGGTGGATTAGAAAGTGATGTTGTAGTCATGGAGATCTTAGGGCGTGTTTGGGAGAGCTCCACGCAGCCTCCGCATCCAAAAAAACGGCTCCACTCCAAATTTTCTCTGCCAAACACATCCAACTCCAGCAGCTCCACCGTGGATCTGCTCCAGAAAAAAGGTGGAGCAGACCCCCAACTCCATGGTTTTCATGGAGTGCCTCAAGAGGTACTCCACCAAATCCAAGTTTCCTGGAGTTGGGTGAAATTACCCACCACTGCCACTGATTACATAAAAAACGATTCGTTCTATTTTTTTCCCTCTCCGACGCCGCAGGTGCCCTCCTCGTGCCCGACCTCCACCATGCCCCGATCTCCCCCTGCTCGTCGTGCTCTGTCGCTCTGGCCCGCCGCGCCATGCCGCTCCGGCCGTCGCGGTCGCCCGCCCCCCACATCACCGGCCCCTCGCCGGAGGTGAAGGACCGATACGGCGAACCGCAGAGGGGGGGGGGAGTGAATGGGAGCCGATAAAAATTCTTCTCGAAGGAGATCGAAACTCCAACAAGATGACCACGGCTTCCAACACACGTCTCCGACTCACTACCAAGGTTGGTCAAGCCCACGTAGCCACCGGAGTGCCACCGGACCTAGGAACCAACACACCACCTTCCGACCCGAGAAACACAACGGAAAAAACCAAGCCTCGAGTCTACGGACCCACACGGTCGGACCGGTGAGCACCACCGGTCGACCGGTCCCCGCCGGTGAAACCGAGCAACTTTCACTAAGTGGCTCTACACCGGTCGGACCGGTGGAGACGCACCGGCCGGGGACGGTGGCGGCACCGAAAGCCCCCAAGGCACCAAACAAAGCCAACCGACCACCAAACGGACCCAAACTCGAAACGGCGGCACCACGGGACAAAGAACGAACACACCAAGACGTTCACCCGAGCAAAAACCCACAAGGGCTCGCACCGGTCGACCGGTCAAGAGCACCGGTCGGCTTGACCAAGTAGCTCGGCGGCTCGGGATGAACAAAGACCCGCGGTCAACTCACCCAAATCCAAATCTCGATCTCCCGAATCGCTCCACGGACTTGAACAGACTTTGGGGATATCATGAACACCTCATGAGGAGTTCATATCCAAGTTGAATCCCACCAAAACTCGTCCAAAAAGGAGGAATCGAAGAAATCCCGCCGAAAGCACTTCCAACCCAAGAACTCAAGAAACCCCAAAATCGAGCACCTTTTCTCACGGATTTGGGAGGGGAATCACAGCCCAAAGAACCACGAAGGGTTCCCACAAATTTCCCCCATCAAATCCCCAAGAGAAAAGCCCCGAAAACAACCCAAAGAAATCACCGAGAGAGGGCTCCGAAAATCACCACCAAGAACAACCGGGAAAAACACATCCAAACCTCGAGGAACAACGCCGAATCATCTATACATGAAACAAAGGTTCGTACAAGGTCTAGCAAGCCGCCCGATCATCCATCCCTCTCTACTAACTAGGGATACAAGCCCCTCAAGGGCGGATTTGGAATTCTTGATGTCTTCACCATCGGACGGATGCCCGGCGACCGCACCTCGCGTAGCCTCGACGCAAGCCATGCGATCCCGACGCGTGTCCTCCGCTTCGAAGATTCCGGATCGCGTCGTCGCACACGGCCGACCGTGCTCCTCACCGGCCGGACCGGTCCCCACCGGTCGACCGGTCGGACCCACCGGTCGGGACGGCCTTCGTGCCGCCGCACCTCCGTCTTCGGTTCTCCGGTCTTGGCTTTGTGGATCAACCAAGGAACCCAATGGTTTTCCGGTGAACCACCGGAAACCCCGCGAACTCGGTGTAGCCTCCGCCAATCTCCACTCATGACTTGGCTCCCACGTAGTCCCGGCTCGACCTTGGTTTTGAGGCTCAACCAAGAAACCGTCCACGACTTCATCTTGCTTGTTCATGCCACCATGCGGCCCGCACTTGACCCCCGCCGGCCACCGGGTCCCTCGAACGAAGCCTACTTGTCTTCTCCACACCCCGGAGGCCTCACCGGCAACGACCTTTCGCGCTTGTTCTTCACCCGCACCAACACGAGTCAAGCCGCAACCCGCACCCGCAATACTTAGCCAAGAATCGGTCCACACAACGTTGTCAATCACTCATCACACAAGGAAGCGACCATCCACCGGTCCTCGAACCACACATGGTCCTCAATCTCCCCCTTGATGAGTGCATTGACAACACCCACACGAAAGTAACAAGAGAGAAAAGAAAAAGAAAAGAAACGAACAAAAAGAAACTCCAACAAGCGATCGAAAGCCGAACAAAGGCCAAGAGCAAGATCACTTGAAGGAAACAAGTCTCGGACCCCTTAGGCAAGGGCAACGGCTCGACACATCCGAGACAAAGCAAAGCTCAAGAAAAGAGCGCAAACCACCGAAACAAAGCTCGAACAACCACAAAGAGCTCCCCCCGCACACATGCAAGCTCCCCCCCGAACCAATGCACCTCCCCTTGGACGAATGCATGCACGAAACCACATGAAACGAACAGCAAAGCACTTTCGGCTCACACCGGTCGGACCGGTCATCACCACCGGTCGACCGGTGCCTAACATATGTACAGGACCGGTACTCACACCGGTCGACCGGTGCTCTTCACCGGTCAGACCGGTGTACAACAGAGCCCAGAAATGGCTCGAAACCACCTGAAAACCTTCTAAATGCATCCACCAAGCCATTTCAAGCTCAAACTTCTCCCCCTTGTTGGCAATGCATGAATCAAGCCAAAAAAGCAAAACTTTCAACCTAGAGCTTCTCAAATAGACAAAATTCAACAAAGAATGCTACACATGTCCAAATGAGCAAGTTAGATACTCTACGGCTTCGTATCGATCTCAACTACATGATCACCAAGTTTCACAACCATTGGACGAAGCTAAGATGGATTTTGGCAATTTTGCGAAAAACTTGCCTCTCATGAGCAAAGTCCTAAACATGATCAAAGCATATCAAAATGGCAAAGCCACACAAACTTCATGCTAGGACAGCTATTCTAACCATAAGACCATCACAAACACCCACAAGCACCTCATGTCATGTCAAAGCCACGGAGCCATGTGCCTACTTCTATGTATGAGACTTCTCATTGGTAGGCATCATGCAACGGTTTAGCACCCAAAGAAAATTAAATTCAGCACATATGACATGGGAGCAAATTTTCCAAGCATTTTTCATTTCATTTTCAGATTTGTAAATGGTACATGAAATGTCTTTGCGACAAAAAGGAACTTATGCTCCTCCACAAGATAAATCAAGAGGGCTAAACATTCATGATGGCAAATGAGCCTTTGGCTCCATATGATCAATAAACTAGCTATCCAACCACAAATTAAGCATAGCAAAGCCACAAAAACATGTCAAGAGCATGTAAAGGCATTTACACATGAGAGAGCATACATGTAACATTTTTCAAAAGCATAGCTATCAACCATGGATTATTCATCAAGATCATCAAGAGCTAAGCCAAACTAACCGTAGCATACCAAACAAGCTCACAAAGACATATATCTCATTCCATGGTGAACAATGTATATGAGAGAAGCTTTTCCTAACCAATGCATATGATACAAAATGCATGCAATCTAAGATACAAGGATGCCTATACATCATGTTACATATGCCATGCCAAATGCAAGAAATGCACAAAGGAAAGCTATACATATGCTACAAACCGGCTCCTCGAGGGGAGGCAAAACGGGCTCGACACCACCGGCAAAAGAAAGCTCCCACACACCCAACTCAAGAAATCAAACACACACCAAGTTCCCCCCGCAAACGAGTGAAAGTTGCTTGATCTAGGGGTTTGGTGAAAATATCGGCTAGTTGGTCATGTGTGGGTACATGAATCAAAGCTATCTTTCCTTTCTCGACGTTGTCTCTCAGAAAATGATACCTCACTTCTATGTGCTTGGTTTTGGAATGGAGCACTGGGTTCTTTGCAACGCTTATGGCACTGGTGCTATCACATTGAAGTGGGACATGGGTATACTCCTCACCAAAGTCACTCATGGTGTAGGTGATCCAAAGGAGCTGAGAGCAACAACTAGCAGCGGCAACATACTCGGCCTCGGTCGTGGATTGAGCAACACTCGACTGCTTGCGGGAAGACCAAGACACCAAAGAAGAACCCAAAAACTGGCAAGTCCCAGAAGTGGACTTCCTATCCAACCGACACCCGGCAAAATCCGCGTCTGAAAAGCCATGAAGCGCCAAAGAAGAGGACGCGGAGTACCAAAGGCCGAAGTCGGGGGTGTGACGCAAGTACCTGAAAATTCGCTTCACTGCTTGCCGATGCGAAGTCCTCGGAGACGCTTGAAAACGAGCGCACAGACACACTGAGAACTGTATGTCCGGCCTCGTCGCCGTCAAGTAGAGGAGTGACCCGATCATGCTCCGGTACTCCTTCTCCGGTCCACGTGTTCACCTTCCTCATCCGCATCAAGAGCCGTAGTCGTACTCATCGGCGTCGTCATAGCCTTGGAGTCCTCCATCTTGAACTTCCTCACAATGTCCTTGGTGTACTTAGCCTCGGTGCACAAATGTTCCTTCCTTTGATTGCTTGATTTGTAGCCCGAGAAAGAACCGCAACTCACCCATCATGCTCATCTCGAACTCCCCGCTCATATCATCCGCAAACCTCGCAACAAGAGAGTTAGACGAGCCACCAAAGACAATGTCATCCACGTATACCCGCACAATCGGGATATCTCCGCCCGCCCTCGGCAAAAACAAGGTCCGATCGACCTTCCCCATCTCAAAACCTCTCTCAAACAAGAACCCCCTCAACCCGCCATACCAAGCTCTAGGCGCCCGCTTCAACCCATACAACGCCTTCCTCAACTTGTACACCCGGTGGGGGTACTTCTCACTCTCAAACCCCGAGGCCGCCTCACATACACTTCTTCCTCCAACACACCATTCGAAAAGCACTCTTCACATCCATTTGGTGCAACTTGAACCCTTTAGCCACGAAAAGGCTAGAAGGATCCTAATCGCCTCCAAACGGGCTACGGGAGCAAAGGTCTCCTCGTAGTCGATCCCCTCCTTCCGACCGAACCCCCCGGGCAACAAGTCTCGACTTGTTCCTCACAACCTCACCCTTCTCTCCCTCTTTGTTTTTCCACACCCACTTGGTACCAATCGGCTTACACCCCGGGGGAGGGTCAACCAACTCCCACACCCGATTCCTCTCAAAGTTCTCCAACTCCTCATGCATCGAGTTAACCCAATTGTGATCGATAGTGCGTGTCCAATGTCTTTGGGCTCGAAAGAAGCAACAAATGCAGCATGAGCGAAATGGGAATTGTTTCGAACCCTCGACCGTGTAGTGCGTTCATTCATATCGCCGATGATCCTCGAAGCCGGGTGATCCACTTGAACTCGCCGGGGAGGTTCTCGCCTCGAAGCTACCTCCCCCTCGCCATCGCCTTCTCCTCGTTCTTGATTTGTCGTCGTAGGTGTAGCGAGGGTCCATCCATCATCGTAGTCGAAGTAGTGGGTACATGTTCGGCGGGGGCACCACACCGCCATCTTCATCATCACCATGTTCATGCTCCTCCTCCCGAAAGATCTCCTCGCCAAGCTCATCATCACCCGCACACTCAAAGACAAGCCGACTACGTGGCTCGTCTCGTCGAAGGTTACCTCGCAAGTCTCCACGATTTGGTTAGTTTCAAGACCGAGCACACGATATGCTCTAGAATGAGATGCATAACCAAAGAAAATGCCATCGACGAGACCTAGCCTCAAACTTATCTAACTTCCCGCCTTTCTTCGAATGAAACACTTGCAACCAAAGACATGGAAGTGACTCACCTTGGGTGTGCGGCCATGCATCAACTCATAGCATGTCTTCTTCTTGTGCACCCCGAGGTATATCCCGTTCGACACATAGCATGCGGTATTCACCGCCTCGGCCCCAATACCTCCTCGGAGTCCTATGCTCATCAAGCATCGTCCGAGCCATCTCGCACAAGGTCCTCGTTCTTCCTTTCCACTACACCATTCCGGGGAGGCGTATACGGACTCGAAAACTGGTGCTCAAGACCCAAGTCATGGCAAAAGGTTTCAAAACGAGAGTTCCTGAATTCCGTGCCATTATCACTACGGATAGCTCGTACGGCATCTCCGTGCCTCTCGTTCCTCAACCTCAAGACTAGATCTCGAACAAAACCAAACGTCTCCCCCTTATCCTCCAGAAAGAACACCCAAGCATACCGAGAATAGTCGTCCACCACAACAAGGACATACCACTTCCCACCCGCGATCGCACACGAGCCGGGCCAACAAGGTCCATATGGAGCAGCTCGCATGGACGCTCGCTCATCACATCGGTGAGAGGCGGGTGAGAAGAGGCCACCATCTTGGCATGCCTACACGGCGCACAAACCAACTCTTTCTCAAGCCTCAACCGTGGCAATCCTCGGACCAAATTGAGTTTACTCAAGCGAGACAAAAGATCAAAGCTCAAGTGACCCAACTTCCTATGCCACTTCCACAACTCACTCGAAGAACCACCAAAAAACAACGCTCCACACCCGAAGACCGAGAAAAATCAGCACGAAACACCCGACCCTCGGGAACGACCATACGTACAAGGTCCCCTCGAGAGTCCACAATCTGAGAACCACCAGGCCGAAACAAGACCTCAAAACCCTCATCCAACAACTGGGACACAGAAAGCAAATTGTACCCCCGCGATTGAACAAGAGAAACACACCTCAGAGTGATCTTGTCACTCACTTTTATCTCACCTTCTGAAAGCACACGCCCACGCCCATTGTCCCCAAAGGTGATGTACCTCTTCGTCACCACCGGGACGAGACTTGAGAACCACCCCCTGTCTCCGGTCATATGCCTCGAACAACCGGAGTCAATCAACCAAATGTTCTTCAAGTCTCCCACCTGCACATCAAAAATAGGCACGTGAGCGAACAAACGACTCAAAGATCGGGGTTAGAACCAAAGGAGGAAAACCGGTCAAGCCGAGCCATTTGCTCGAAAGTGGGGTTAGCACCAACCAAAGCATCTCTCCTACCAAAACTACCTCCACGAACACCACCACGGTAACCACCCCGAGGGAACCACCCCACTCGCCCGGAGGAGGACCAAAACCACGCAAGAAAGCCCGTGGCACGTCCTTCCTCTCCAACTCACCGCCACGACTCCTCCAATCCCCGTATTGAGCACGAGGTGGAGAACGCCTAGCAACCGACCACCCGCACCCTTTCCACCCCAACCACCGTAACCACGACCACCGTAAACAACCCTCGCACCCGTACGAGCTCGAAAACCGAACACCCGTCCGTCTGTGCCCGCACCGGTCCGACCGGTGCCCCACACCGGTCCGACCGGTGTGACCCGGGCAAGAACACCGCCCCTGCAGCCTTCTTCTCTCCCCAAGCCCGAACCGTCCTTACAATCGCCTTGCCCCCGGGCATCTCGCATACGAGGCTCAAGTACACCATCGGAAGGGTGGTACTTATCCTTGTTAGCCCACTCCTTCTCCATTCTCTCCTCTCGCTTCCTCTTGAAGCAAAACTCCTCCTTATGGCCATCTCTCCCACAATAGCCACAATGGAACCTCACAAGCTTAGGCTTTGGCTTGTGATGTGGTCCGTTCACTCGGTTTCTCTCCACTCAAACCCTCCACCGGTTTCTCACCACTAGCCTTCTCACTCTCCTTCCCAAAGAACACTTTCCCCGAAGTGCTCACAAACTTGATAGGCTTTTGTAGATCATTTGTGGGTGTAGGAAACACGGTGGAGCCGGGGTTGTGTCTAGTCGGTTCCTTAGATGGTTAGGTTTTGGTGGGAAATCATTTTTGTGATGGGTTTTTGGTGGCTCCGGATATTCTCTCCACTTCCCTCACCAACCTTGTTTGCCCCAAGCCCCTCACCATCTTGCCTCTTAAAGGCCTCAATCATCATCCTCAACCGAGGCTCGTGACCTGACAACCAACCCATCAACTTCCTCAAATCATCATTCTCATCCCGCAAACGATCAACATAATGTGCAAGCTCCAAATTTTTCAATGCATGCATTTCACAGTAGAGCAAGATGTAGGCATGGGTTCCTTCAATTTAGCCTCGAGCGAACTAGTGTAAGCATGCATCTCATCAATCTTAGCATGCAAAACGGGGCAAGAAGTGCAAGCACCTAGCAAAGCGAGTCTAGACTTAAGCTCGGCCCACTTCAACCCTAAGCACATCTAGTTCCTCACACTTGGAGGCATGCTTCTCCTTAAACAAAGCAAGATCGGCAAGGAATATGGAGCAATCAAGCACAATCATTCTCATCGAAACAACGGGGCTAGCCTTAAGCGAATCAATCTCAAGTTTGCTATCAAGCACCCGTGTCTCTAGCTCACCCACTCTAGTCCTAGCATCCTCGAGTGAAGCCCTAAGCTCTTTCCTCATTTTCTTGGCCTCTCTAAGCATGTCATCACGATTATCAAGCAAAGAGCCAAGCCTCTCATTCTCCCGGCGCAAGAAGGGAAGCTCATCACGCACCTCGTCGTCGGACTCGCAGTCCGAGTCGCTCCGTGTGCTCTTCTTGCTGCCGGAGCTCAACGCCATGGTGCGAAGCCATCTCTCGCGAAGCGGCCCGGCCCGCTCGGGTTCTTGGACGACCTCTTGTTCTTGCGGCGATCTCCCTCGTCGTCGCCGCCGCTCGAGCTCGAGGTGGAGTACGCGGAACCGGAGTCGACGTCGCTCGCTCCAACCATCGCTCGGGCCTTGCCTCGGCCCTCCTTCTTCCTCGATCGTCGCTCGTCCTTGTACTTGTTCTTGTGCTTGCTCTTGTGGTCGCGCCTCGAACGGTACTTGTCATCGTTCTTCCTCGGCTTGTGCTTGTAGTCGTCCTTGTTCTCGGCCTTCTCCTCGCGCCGGCGACGAAGTGTCCCGGCTTGCCGCACCGGAAGCAAGTCCTCGTGTTCCTCCTCATGTTCACGCGGTTCTCGTGCGGCCTCTCGAACCGCCTCGTCAACGCCGCCGGCTCGTCCTCTCCAAGATCATCAAACTCCTCATCCGGCATAGACATCAAAGAAGAAAAGGAGAACATCCCGGTGGATGGGTTAGAGTTAGTCTTTCCTTTGGAACCACCAACGAGGGCAAGACTATGGGAGTCGATCGGTCCCTCGAGCTTGGCGCTCATGCCCCTATCCACCTCGGCCCGACTTGAGCTTCGAGAACAACCTCGTTCACCGTCGTAGTATCATACCTCTCCGACTCGACTATGGCCTCGAACTTTCCGCCCCATATCGTACGATCCAAAGAGTGTAAGAGCTTGACCGCTCTATCATGATCATCGTACGAGCACGTCCACATTGGCCCTCATGTTGTTCACCACCACCGTGAACCTCTCGAAACAAGGCATCGATGGACTCACCGGGGAGATGAGTGAAGTTCTCGTACTCTCTCCGTAGGTCGCATACAACCGTGCCCGAACCCGGGCGTTCCCAACATGAGCCTCCTTCAACACCGCCCAAATCCTACAAGCCAAGTGCTCGGTGTGCACCCGATCGAACTCGGCCGACACAAAGCACGAAACAAGTAGTCGGCCGCCTTATTGTTGGCGTCGAATCTGTCCCTCGACCCTGGAGCAAGGAAATCCATCGGCTGGACATAGCCTGTGTCCACCGTGACATCCCAAAGCAACTGACCCTTTCCGCGGAGGAACGCACCCATCCGCTTGCTCCACATCTGGTAGTTCTTGCCATCGAAGTGTGGAGGACCCGAACCCCGTTCTTGGTACGCCATCCTTGGATCTTAGACTGGTTAGAGTCAACAAAGACCCGAACCTGGCTCTGATACCACTTGAAGGACCGATACGGCGAACCAGAGGGGGGGGGAGTGAATGGGAGCCGATAAAAATTCTTCTCGAAGGAGATCGAAACTCCAACAAGATGAACACGGCTTCCAACACACGTCTCCGACTCACTACCAAGGTTGGTCAAGCCCACGTAGCCACTGGAGTGCCACTGGACCTAGGAACCAACACACCACCTTCCGACCCGAGAAACGCAACGGAAAAAACCAAGCCTCGAGTCTACAGACCCACACCGGCCGACCGTGAGCACCACCGGTCGACCGGTCCCCGCCGGGTGAAACCGAGCAACTTTCACTAAGTGGCTCTACACCGGTCGACCGGTGAGACGCACCGGTCGGACCGGTGGCGCCCGAAAGCCCCCAAGGCACCAAACAGCCAACCGACCACCAAACGGACCCAAACTCGAAACAACGCACCACGGGACAACAACGAACACACCAAGACGTTCACCCGAGCAAAAACCCACAAGGGCTCGCACCGGTCGGACCGGTCAAGAGCACCGGTCGACCGGTGTAGCTCCGGGCAGCTCGGGATGAACAAGACCCGGGGTCAACTCACCCAAATCCAAATCTCGATCTCCCGAATCGCTCCACGGACTTGAACAAGACTTTGGGGATATCATGAACACCTCATGAGGAGTTCATATCCAAGTTGAATCCCACCAAAACTCGTCCAAAAAGGAGGAATCGAAGAAATCCCGCCGAAAGCACTTCCAACCCAAGAACTCAAGAAACCCCAAAATCGAGCACCTTTTCTCACGGATTTGGGAGGGGAATCACAGCCCAAAGAACCACGAAGGGTTCCCACAAATTTCCCCCATCAAATCCCCAAGAGAAAAGCCCCGAAAACAACCCAAAGAAATCACCGAGAGAGGGCTCCGAAAATCACCACCAAGAACAACCGGGAAAAACACATCCAAACCTTGAGGAACAACGCCGAATCATCTATACATGAAACAATGGTTCGTACAAGGTCTAGCAAGCCGCCCGATCATCCATCCCTCTCTACTAACTAGGGATACAAGCCCCTCAAGGGCGGATTTGGAATTCTTGATGCCTTCACCATCGGACGGATGCCCGGCGACCGCACCTCGCGTAGCCTCGACGCAAGCCATGCGATCCCGACGCGTGTCCTCCGCTTCGAAGATTCCGGACGCGTCGTCGCACACCGGCCGACCGGTGCTCCTCACCGGGCCGACCGGTCCCCACCGGCCGACCGGGCCGGACCCACCGGCCGGACCGGCCGGTGCTACCGCACCTCCGTCTTCGGTTCTCCGGTCTTGGCTTTGTGGATCAACCAAGGAACCCAATGGTTTTCTGGTGAACCACCGGAAACCCCGCGAACTCGGTGTAGCCTCCGCCAATCTCCACTCATGACTTGGCTCCCACGTAGTCCCGGCTCGACCTTGGTTTTGAGGCTCAACCAAGAAACCGTCCACGACTTCATCTTGCTGTTCATGCCACCATGCGGCCCGCACTTGACCCCGCTGGCCACCGGTCCCTCGAACGAAGCCTACTTGTCTTCTCCACACCCGGAGGCCTCACCGGCAACGACCTTTCGCGCTTGTTCTTCACCCGCACCAACACGAGTCAAGCCGCAACCCGCACCCGCAATACTTAGCCAAGAATCGGTCCACACAACGTTGTCAATCACTCATCACACAAGGAAGCGACCATCCACCGGTCCTCGAACCACACATGGTCCTCGGGAGGTCGCCCATCCGCCCGTCCGTCCCGGCCCACGGCTCCCGGCGAGGCGGCGCCGCGCCCACCCATCCGTCCCGGCGGGCCGCGCCGCCCGCCCGCGGCCGGCAAGGCCGCGCCCGCTCGGCCCCCGTCGAGGCCGCACCCACCGGAGCCGGTGATGCCACGCCTGCCCTTAGCCTCTGGCGGGCGGCGTCGCAGCCTGCACCCCCGCACCAAGGCAGGGGATCTGCGCCCCTCGAGCAGGGCTTCGGCAGCTCCGATGCGTGGCCCATTGCTCTGTTCATGGAATCCGTCTACGCTATGCGAATCACCAATCACTCATAGGATTCAAGTTCATTATTCACGCAGCTACTCTTTGCATTCTCTTGACAGATTAGTTTTTTATGAGGAAGAAGGATTTTTTTATTATCCTTACGTGTGGGCCATAGTTGTCATAGGGATGACGAAAAATTTGGAGCTGTACCAAACACTTGTCGGGATCTCAGCTCCACGGTGGAGCTACTCCACGGTGGAGATCCGTAGATCTGCAGCTCTGGAGCTATTTTTTCAGAGTTGGAGCTCTCCCAAACACGCCCTTAGTTGCGGGTTTGCGGTTCAAATAGATTGTAGGTTGTACGTGTAGGGAATTATGGTAGTAGAGAATTGTTGGAGCATTGGTGGAACAATTGTAGAAGGAATCGTTGTTGACGGTTTGGATCCCGAAGTTCATCTTTTGATTTATTGCTAGCATAGCTATAAATATTTTGTACATATGTTAAATTAAAGAAGGAGAAATAGCCGAGGAAAATAAGTTTCGTCAGTTGGTTCGATACAAAAGTATACCAAGGTATGAAGGGGAAACAATGATCACTCAGCAAATATATGACTTACCGATACATCATGCCATTGCCCAATCTCGTTGTCTTTCACTGCATATTATATTGCTAGTACAACATAAATTTTGTTAGGCTAAAGCTAAGCAGCTTAGAGTTACATCCTAGGTGATTTAGAAGTGTTAGGCGTCCATTCCTATCAAAGCTGGGGGACCTTTATCCGGTCATCAATCGTTTCCTAAAATAGGGATCCACAAAGATAAAAACATGGTCAATCACTTACAGACTGTAAGTTACGTTGATGCCTAGTTAAATTGATTTTTGTGGTTAATATGATTTTTAGTTTGTTTCAAAGAATATGATTTTTGCTCCATAAAAAATTTTATGTTCAAATTTCCGTTAAGTGGCATGTTTGTCCTTTTAATCAATCGGATATCTTTACATTT
The DNA here is from genome assembly GCA_947561735.1 of Cenchrus americanus. Classification (NCBI taxonomy): domain Eukaryota; kingdom Viridiplantae; phylum Streptophyta; class Magnoliopsida; order Poales; family Poaceae; genus Cenchrus; species Cenchrus americanus. Next base: position 80,816,994 of record OX387239.1, on the reverse strand, counting down.
ACATCATCTTTCTTTTTCAGGGGGGTCATTACTGGAGTCAATCAACCCAATTCGGATGACGAAGAAAACATTTAGCTCAATTCAGCACAGTCCAACCACAATTCGAGCCCCACGTATGCAAAGCTGTAGACCACCACTAGGCCTGCTCGGCCAGCGAGAAGAGCAGCCCATGCTTATCCACTCGCCAGACAAGTTGCGCCTCGCAGACGCCGTTGCGCCGCACCAGTCCGCCGCCCCCGCCCCAGAGTTCGTCGTCGCCGTTCTGCTGCTTGCTGCTACAGATCTGCACCCACTTTGTCCAGATTCGACTCCCACGCACCCTTGAGCCTCTTCTGCTGCTGCGCTAGAGCCTCCCGCCGCAGGCATTTCCGGCACACGTCCCCGCGGCAGGAGCGACGGTCGATGTCCGCGCGCTGGTGAAGTGGCTGCTGTGGGAGCCGACGCTGCCCGTGGTAGGAGACATAGCCCTTATTTCTGCCTCCCTTTCACCCGACAATGGCGGCCCAGGCAGGCGGAGGGAGGTCTGGCGCTGGCCAGCTCTACTCGCCTGAGCCGCATGCCGCCTTTGCACTTTGCAGGCGCGCAACTCAGTCGAGCGCTGCTTGGCAGCACCCTACGGCGGACCGGTCGCGCATCCTCGGTGGTGGTTCTGCTCCGAGGCAAGCTCACCCGACGGCTGCGGTTACGGCGCGTTGGCCGGAGGCGAGGTGGTACTCTAGTGGCTCGGAGAACGGCGTGGAGGAAGAAGTGGCCAGCGGATTGTTGACCGGAGGCGAGGTGGTACTCTAGTGGCTCGGAGAACGCCGTGGAGGAAGAAGTGGCAAGCGGATTCGCGCTGGAGCTCGCGGCCGGCGCGGCGATCCTTGGACCGTGGGTTGAATATGGAAGAGGTGAGGGTCGTTTTTGCAAAATGACCGGTGCTCGATCTGAACCGTCTACGTGGCGATCGAACGTCCGGGAACGACTTGCGATGTGGCCAGCTTATTTGGTCTTTGGTCTTGATATTTGTCAGGTTTTGTATGTAAGAGATATCTCGTGTCTTGTAAAGTTTGTCGATAACCCCCTACGAGAATTCCACCTTTAAACATAAATCCCACCGGTGCTCTTTTCCCCGGTAGCCCCCGTGCTTTGGCCTTTTTGCGAACACTATTTATAGTGTCTTGCATATCTTCTATGCTAGCCCCCGAGATCTACAAGTAACCGCGTTTAGATCCTTCCAACCTTGTTTAGTCCATAGATCTTGCGTTTTGGCTCGTTTTTACCGTTTCAAGTTGTGTTATGTTCATAACAACTCAAAGAACGTGTTAGGACCAATGTTGAACTTGTTCTTTGTTTTATAATTTATTTAAATATTAAATATGATTAAATCCTTATACACATGCTTTTCCAATTAAAATCTAATTAGAGTTCAACACGTGTTTTCATAAGAAACTTAATATGATTAATACTTGTTAAATATTTCCTCAATTAAAAGTTTATTAGAGATATACCTCGGTTTTTATAATCAAACTTAAGTTGATTAATGATTATGCAATTTGCTTTCTAATAAAAGCAACATAGGATCTATCCCGAGTTTTCTTAATTAAATGTTAATTTCATTAATATGAACATAAATGTGTTTTTGAATTATAATTTGCTTAGTACAATTCGAAATGTAAAGATATATGTTTAGATGCTTTACATGCTTTTTTTAAATTAAAATGTTTAATTTGCATAAATAATACTTGAATATTTATAAATAAAATTGGAATAAGTTATACATTGTTCCCTTTATATAGATATAACTTGCTTAATTATTAAATAGGTTATTTCCTTGAAATAACCTATGCACATCTTTTTGAATTAAAATTTACCAAGCACATAGCCTTGTGTGATATAATCCAAATCTTCCGATAGTTCCGAGTGTTTTTGCGTTCGTGGTCCTAGAACCAAACCTTGTCCTCTTTTAAAAGCTTTTCATGCTTGGTGTATTGTTCTTAGTTGTTCTTGTTTATCTCGCTTCGCATGTTGTGCTCGATGTTTGCTTTGAGTAGAAGATTGAGCTACCGATCGAAAGTCCTAAAGATCAAGAGTACCAAAAGAGCAAGAGCAAGAGCACAAGAGTAGCTTTTCATTGGAGGAAGGGAAGTGACCTTAACCATCCTTCTACCTATGCTTTAATACAAAAATACTATAAATGAATCGGAATATGGAGAACCACCCAGAAGACAAGACAACCACAAGACATATGGCTCTGTCTTGGCCAATTAATTAGGGAAGTCTTGTGTGGCTATTATCCTTAGTAGCTTGGGGTACGGAGGAATGCTTTTATGACTCTTCTACTCGGACAGGTAATGGTACGGAAGTGCTCTTCTAGGCTCACCCCGGTCCGAAGGTAGAAGGAGGGTACGAAAGATAGCCTCTAGGACGTGCTACTATGGATTAATACACATGGGAAGACTCTTTGTAAAGGCCTCGTAGCGTCCCTATGCAACCACACCTCAGAAGTGTGGTATTGTGCCTACTTTTGCACAACATGGTTGGGTTCAAAGTTCTTCGGAACTTTTACGCGACTTGTGGTGAAAGTGTACAACCTCTACAGAGTGTAAAACTCGTTATCACAAGCCGTGCTCACGGTCAAGAGCGGCGTGGACTCTCACATGATGAATATACTTAAAGATAGACTTTAATTTGCTTTCTCGGTTAATTTTCGTGGCCTTGCCGAGTACCAACCATAAGTGTACTCATCCTTGCTAACCGCCGCTCGTAAAAAGAAGAAGAAGGTGTACGAAGTCCGTAAGATAGTGCTAGGCGTACGCAACCCCCGCCGATTGCCCGTGAAGTTTGGAGCCTTTGCTTCTCCAGGATTCTAATGTAAATCTCTCGATAATCTCTCTTTCTTTATGTGATATTATTTCGTTATTCACTATGATGTCACTATATGTATGAAACTAGATCCCGGCACACATATAGGTAGCACTTGGTTTTGTTTTGGAAACCGGATGTGACACTAATGTCTCTTGTAAATAAATAACAGCGCACATGAGCTCGTGCTTGTCCGCCATAGGAGACGACCGAAGCTCACCGGAGCTTCGCCATGGGGCGATTCCGTATGTCGTTTTCCAATCCAAGGGCATCGAAGAGAGAGAGGAGGAGATGGTGAGGCTCGGGACCGGGCTCACCTTGGGCAGGGGTGGTTTGGAGAGGGAGATCGTCGATGGCGGGCGGACGGCGGTGCTAGTGGCTATGGGAGGCGGCGGCGCCGCGCCGTGACATCCCGACCTAAGGCTTAATAGGATTGATAAGGATACTCATACCAATAAGTTTTGCAACTTCTTTTTCAAAAGTCCATCTTGAAAAACTCCAAAGTTAAGTGTGCTTGGCTTGGAGCGATGGGTGACCGACCGGAAGTCCTTCCCGTGTGCGCATTAGTGAGGACAAAGTGCACAGGAAAGACAAGTGTTGGTCTGTGGGATATTCTTGGGGTCCTAGAGAGCTGTCAGGCGTAGGCGGGCCCGGCCTTGGGGAGGCGGGACGTTACATGTGCTGAACAGGAGAGGAAGGGAGGCGGCCGGAGAGGTTTGAGGGCCGTGTCGAGAGCGGCATGGGACCGACTTTTATAGGCGGTGGTGATGGGTAACTCCCCGGGACACCATGTTTCCGCGACGAGCCGGATGACGTCCGCGCGTGGATGCCACCCCTACTCGCTTTGCGCCGCCGTCGACGCGCACCTCCTTTACTTCTCTCGTCGCGCCGACGGCCTCCCTCCCGCCCCTCCCCCGCTTGTGGAACCTTCCGAAGAAGAGGAGCTCAAGCCCACTTCCTCTATCCGCCCGTGCCCTACTTCCCGATGCGCCGCCCCCCTCCCCCTTGCTTCCTTCCATGCGGCCTTGAGGGTGCGAGGTGACGGCGACTGAGCCAAATGAAGGGAGCGCGGTGGTGGAGGACGGCAGTAACCCTGTCGTTGGGTAGGGTATGGACACACCCGTGTTCCCCATACTCAAATCCATTCCTTCCATGTCCATTCTATACCCTCCCCAAAATTATCCACACCCAATTGCCCAAAACCATTGGATATCAAGGGTAATTTGGGTAAGAAAGTCAAAAGAAGCCTGGAGCTCGGAACTCACCCAACAATGGTGGCCCGCCATCGTCGATTCGTCGTGCTCCCGGCATAGCACCACTAGCTTCCACCCAAGCCGCGCTCGTGCCATGTCGCCGCCACACACCACCGCGGGTTGCGGCTACTTCTCTTGCTTCGTGCGGCGCCCATCGTCGCCGCCCGTCAAAGCCCGAGATGTACCGGGCGGTGGACTCACTCCACACTCCACCATGCGTGCGCCTCTCTCTCTCTCTCTCTCTCTCTCTCTCTCTCTCTCTCTCGCGTGTTGATACTCTACTTGGCTTATTTCCCGGTCAAGTTCACGAGAAAGGGGAAGGCAAACGAACCTCACATGTCACATGTGTGTGCCCCAACCGAAAATGGATAACATAAATAAGAAGGGGGATTACCCAACCGATAGAGGGTATTACCCCGCCCACACCCAAAATTAAATGGGTAATATATTTTTCCCCATACCCTCCCCAAATTGCATGGGTATGAATTTGGGTATCAACTTTGAATACCCAAAGTGATAGGCTTAGACAACATCCCGCGCACGACAGCTCGAGCACGACACCGGCCTCCACACGCCCCTCTTGATCCCCGTGCCGACGGTGGTTGGATCCGGTGCTAGTGAGCCCCCCGTCGGTGTTTTAGACCGGCAACCTACCAAGGGGAGTACCCGAGGTAGATGAATGTGGCCTCACCGAGATTGGTAACTCGAAGGAAGAGACATGTGGCACACAATTTAGACAGTTTGGACCGCGAGGTGCGTAATACCCTACGTCCCGTATGCCGCGTAGCTCGGGATTGATCGGGTGTGTTTACAAGATGATGCGTATGAGAGAGAAGTGTCCCTACCTCTCCTTATATAGTCCGGGAGGCGGTGGTCATAAGTCGGTTCGTGGAGAGATAGTCGGGTGCGTCTAGGAGTTCTCTACACGGTACAGACTTGTATAGCTTCCTATCCGAGTACTTCTCCACCGTAGTCCTTGCGCTTCACACCATCGTGTGTCGTGTAGCACAAGTCGGGTAGTCCCGGGGGCCCACCGAGTAGTCGGTCCCGGTACCCACCGAGGTAGTGGGCCCGTGGAGGTCCATACGTCAAGCCCCCGAGTACTTTGTAGTCGAGCAGACGCTTTCGAGTAGTCTTGACGCGCCTTGACAAGTAGTCCTCAAGCGTCCCCGAGTACTACAAGCCAAAAGTCCTCAAGAATACTTGAAGCGTCCCGAGGCCGGGAAGGTACTCCACCGATCCTTGAGTAGTCTTGAAATCTTCTCGAGTAGTTCCCAAGCGTCCTCGAGTTCTCCTCTTGAAGGTATTCAATAATACTCGTGTTGTCTTGAAGCCGAAGTCTATATGGAAGTGCGATTGCAAAATCGCACTCCATATGGAGTAGCCCTCAAGCCTTAGGTTGAGTTGTAGACTCTGGCTGAGGGTCAACCTGAAGTTCTGGCAAGATTATCCCGTAAAATCCGGAGAAAAAAACTGAAGGACACGTGGCACAGAGCCCCTGAGCCTTGAGTCGAGTACTTCCTCTCGAATTGAAGGGTCATCTTGAATGTAGAATGTGTCCTGAGTTGCTCTTGAATCTTGTCGCCACCCAGAGAGTTGAGTAGTCGTAGCCGAGCCCCCGAGATAGAGCACATTGACTACCGAAAGTTGAAGGGTCGGGCGGTTGCCGCCGAGTCACCGCCGATACATATCCATCCGGGGCCGTTGCGGAGCCACTAGTTGACTTATAAATAGAAGCCGTAACCCCGGGGGTTTTTCACACCCCGCACTTGCGCCCGGGCCGAAACAGATCGAGCTAAGAGGCCGCCGCCAAGGCACACCGCCACCGCGCCGTAGACCGTAGATCCACGCGCGCCGCCACTACAGCCCCCGAGCGAATGCGAGTGAAAACCCACCGCACTTGGAGAATGAAGCCCTCACCATCAAAGAGCATGAAGACCGCCGTTGGTGTCTCCCCCGCACCCCAATCCGAACAAGGAGTGGAAGAAGTCCAAGGCGAAGACCGAGGACCCGTTGGCACCGGTGAACGCGGTTTCCTCCGGGAGAAGGAGGTCAACATGTGGCGCGCCGCCGCGGGAGATCCGTACCCGATGGAAAAGAACCCCGACGAGATCCCAATGTTCGAGCGATTCGTGGAGCGCGGGTTGGCTCTCCCGTGAGTGACTTCTTTAAAGGTCTTCTCGACTATTACGGTATTCGCACCTTAACTTGAACCCCAATGGCATCTTCCATGTATCCGTCTTCGTCCACTTCTACAAAGCATTCCTAGGGATCAAGCCCAAGAAGCCACTTGAGCAGCCGACCGAGCCGGCAGAGATAGCTAGCGAATGAGCACCGTGCCGTCCGCCGACGTATGTCAAGCATTTGGCGAAGTCCATCCCCAATCAAGTCTTGGCATATATGAAGTCATACTTCCCCAAGGCTCCGATCGACATAGTCACGGGTGGACTAGCCGCCAATTGTACCGATGAGCAATACGCGGAGCTCCGGAGCCGGAGATGGTGCCAATAGCCGAGCAAGTCGCCGAGAAGCCGAACCTCCGCAGTCCCGTAGGGTTAGCTTGTAGCAATAGTTGTATATAAACAAAGTTGTATTGAACTTGTTTAAGTGTGAATGAGAAAAACTTCCATAAATGAGTACTCGTTGTCGCGATGTATGTATGCGGAGTGCCCATCATGGAGTTGTCGCGAGTAGTGGTACTCTCTAGTAGACCCGTTGAGGGAGACACGAGAAGTCGCCTGATAGAAAATCAAACTTTATTACCGAAAGAGTACACTCGGATGGCCGGGCTGTTTTACAAGTGTAATCGCCGGACCCGAAGGCCGCTTATGGAAAGTAGTGCTAGGGCGCATGGCCACTTACGGCCTAGAGATCCATTAGTAGCCGTATACGCCGGATCTAGAAGTACATGGTCTCTTGGTAGACCGCCGCTAGAGTCCTTTGACGCTCCGAGCAGCCCGAGATCCGTTAGTAGCCATTAACGCCGGATCTTGGGGTAGAGTAGTCCGAGACTAGTGCCTCGGACCCGGAGGCCACTTACGGCCGAAGGGGTCTTGGAGTAGTCGTGTAGACTTGAGCCCCCTGGGTAGTCGAAAGACTAGGCGTAGAATCGACAGAGCTGGTCGATGTTCCACGAGTTGTCCGACGTCTTCGCCTTCAAGAGTCCGGGAGGCGATATGAGCCCGGACCGGTCACCTTTGCAACCGTGAAGGGACCTTCCCATGGCGAGCTAAGCTTGTGTAGTCCTTCCGTGTTCTGGATACGGCGGAGTACGAGATCACCAACATTGAAGGAGCGTTCCTTGACGTTGCGGTCATGGTAGCATCGAATACCCTCAAGGTACCTTGCCGATTGGACGAGGGCGCGCGCAGCCGAGCTTCTTCGAGTCCGTCGATATCAACTCGTCCGTTATCTTCGCATATGCCTTCGTCGTATTGCTCTACCGCCGGCGAATCCCACATGACGTCGGCGGGGAGAATAGCTTCGGAGCCATAGACCAAGAAATATGGCGACCGTCCCGTCGGCTTGGAGGGTTAAGTGCGCGGCCCCCGCAGAGAGTGTTGGGCGGTTCCTTGATCCACTTGCCTCCTTTGGTGTTGGCAAGCATCGTGCGGCCGCTTCTTGAGAGCGTCGAGTACCATCCCGTTGGCACACTCGACTTGTCCGTTGGCCCATGGATGGGCGACCGAGACATACCGGACGTCGATCCCGCTCGTTCTCGCGGTACTCCCGAACTCGGTGGTTGTTGAAGTTGGAGCCCGTGTCCGTGATGATGCGATGGGGTAGTCCGTAGCGGTGCACGAGTTCATCCAAGAAGTCGAGTACTCGTTGGCCTTGGGGAATGTGACCGGTTTGACTTCGATCCACTTGGTGAACTTGTCGATGGCCACCAAGACTTCGTTGAATCCTCCCGGTGCGGTCGGAAGAGGCCGAATCATGTCGATCCCCCAACAGGTGAAGGGCCGGGTTGGTGGTATGGTAACTAGCTTGTAGGCCGGGGTGTGCTGTTGCTTGGCGAAGTATTGGCACCCTTAGCACCTTCTGACGAGTTCTTCGGCATCGCCCAGAGCTGTGTGCAAGTAGAAAGCTCGTCGGAAGGCCTTGCTGACTAGCGTGCGTGAGGACACGTGGTTGCCACAGACACCATTGTGGATCTCCTCCAAGATGCCTTTGCCTTCTTCTCGGGGAACGCACTTCATGAGTACTCCAGAAGATGCGCCCCACCTGTAGAGCTTGTCTCCGACTAGGACGTAGGACTTGGCGTGACGGACGAGTTGCTCGGCCCAAGTTCTTGTCCGTTGGAACCTTCGCTCGCGGATGTAGTCGATGAAGGGTTGTTGCCGCTCCACATCTATCATCATGACCTCCCGGCCAGCCGGGAAAGGTGCCGGGTCGGTGGTCGTCGGCGCCCGCCTCCAAGATGGATGGCGCGTGAAGCTCGTGGACGAAGACACCCGCCGGTACTTGAGCGCGAGTAGAACCAAGCTTCGACAGACGTCCGCCGCAACATTGTTGTCGCGGATGACGTGGTGGAACTCGAGACCATAGAACTTGTTCTCAAGCTTGCGGACTTCTAGACGTAGGCGTCCATGTTCTCCTTGTTGCGGTTCCAGGACTTGTTGACTTGGTTGATGACCACCGCGGAGTCGTCGTAGACTAGTAGCCACGTGATGCCTAGTGAAGCCGCGAGGCGGAGCCCGTGTAGCGCAGCTTCGTACTCGGCTTCGTTGTTTGAGACCTTCCGGAAGATCTCGCGAACGTATTTGAGTTAGTCGCCCATTGGAGAAATCAAGAGTACCCCCCGCACCCGCGCCTTCGAGCTTGAGCGAGCCGTCGAAGTACATCACCTAGTGCTCGGCCGCTCGGTTGGAGTTGGTAGTTGATTTTCCCGCCACTCGCCATGAAGTCGACTAGAGCCTCGCGACTTGATGGCCGTTCGTGGCTTGAAGTCGATGTTGAGGGCGCCGAGTTCGACCGCCCACTTGGAGATTCTTCCGCAGCGTCTTGGTTCCGTAGGATGTCGCCGAGCGGTAGTCGGTGACGACGGAAATCGAGTACTCCCGGGAAGTAGTGTCGTAGCGCTTCCGCGAGGTGATGAGCACCGCATAAAGTAGCTTCCGCACCGGTTGATAGCGTGCTTTAGATTCCGACAGACCTCGCCGACGAAGTAGACCGGTCGCCGGACCGGGTAGGCGTGGTCGTCTTCCCCGCCGCTTGACGACGATGGCGCATCGACCACATGAGTAGTCGCAGCGAGGTATAGCAATAGCCGCTCACTCTTGCAAGGAGACATGAGGACCGGTGGCTTGGATAGGAAGTCCTTGAGCCGAGCAAGGGCTTGGTCCGCCTCTCGGAGTCCACGCGAACTTCTCTTGGTGTTTGAGTAATTTGAAGAAGGGGAGCCCCCCGTTCTCCAAGCTTCGAGATGAATCGTTCGGTGGCCGCCATGCACCCGGTGAGCTTCTACACGTCTTTGATGCACGTGGGAGCTTTCATGTTGGTGATGGCGCGGATCTTCTCGTGGTTGGCTTCGATGCCGCGATGGCCGATGATGAAGCCGAGTAGTTTTCTCGACGGTACGCCGAAGACGCACTTGTTCGGGTTGAGCTTCCGCCGGTACTCTCGCAAGGATGTGAAAGTCTCTTCAAGATCGGCGATGAGCGTGTCGGAGTTTCGGGTCTTGACGACCACGTAATCCACATAGGCTTCGACGTTCTTGAAACAGCCCGGATGGCTCGCCGGGTAAGTAGCGCCGGCGTTCTTCAACCCGAAGAACATGGTCGTGTAGTAGTACGCGCCAAACGGGGTGATGAACGTGGTATTCTCCCGGTCTTCTTCCTTGATAGCGATCCGGTGGTACCCGGAGTAGTGAAGGACCGATACGGTGAACCGAGAGGGGGGAGTGAATGGGAGCCGATAAAAATTCTTCTCGAAGGAGATAGAAACTCCAACAAGATGAACGCGACTTCCAACACACTTCTCCAACTCACTACCCAAGTTGGTCAAGCCCACGTAGCCACCGGACCTAGGAACCAACACACAACCTTCCGACCCGAGAACGCAACAAAACACCAAACCTCGAGTCTACAGACCCACACCGGTCGACCGGTGAGCACCACCGGCCGGGACCGGTCCCCGCCGGTGAAACCGAGTAACTTTCACTAAGTGGCTCTACACCGGTCGGACCGGTGAGACACACCGGTCGGACCGGCCACAGCTCGAAAGACCCCAAGGCACCAAACAAAGCCAACCGACCACCAACCGACCCAAACACGAAACAAGAAAGCACCACGGGACAACAACGAACACACCAAGACTTTCACCCGAGCAAAATCCCACCGAGGGTTGCACCGGTCGACCGGCCAAGAGCACCGGTCGACCGGTGTAGCTCAGGCGGCTCGGGATGAACAAAGACCCGCGGTCAACTCCCCCAAATCCAAACCTCGATCTCCCGAATCGCTCCACGGACTTGAACAAGACTTTGGGGATATTAGGAACACCTCATGAGGAGTCCATATCCAAGTTTAATCCCACAAAAACTCGTCCAAAAAGGAGGAATCAAGGAAATCCCGCCAAGAGCACTTCCAACCCAAGAACTCAAGAAACCCCAAAATCGAGCACCTTTACTCACGGATTTGGGAGGGGAATCACAGCCCAAAGAACCACGAAGGGTTCCCACAAATTTCCCCCATCAAATCCCCAAGAGAAAGGTCCCGAAAACAACCCAAAGAAATCACCAAGAGAGGGCTCCGAAAATCACCACCAAGAACAACCGGGGAAAACACATCCAAACCTTGAGGAACCACGCCGAATCATCTATACATGAAACAAAGGTTCATACAAGGTCTAGCAAGCTGCCCGATCATCCATCCCTCTCAACAAGATCTCTCCATGAAGCTCTCTTGCTAGTCCTATGGAAAACCTAAGGAAAATAGGAAGGAAAATGGGAAAACAAATGAGCTAGGGTTCCAAGAGTTGGCTGCCATCCTCTCACCTATTGGGTTATATGGAGGCAACCGAATGTCTAAAATGCCCTTCTCTAATAGCTAGGGATACAAGCCCCTCAAGGGCGGATTTGGAAGTCTTCATGTCTTCACCATCGGACGGATGCCCGGCGACCGCACCTCGCGTAGCCTCGACGCAAGCCATGCGATCCCGACGCGTGTCCTCCGCTTCGAAGTCTCCGGACCGCGTCGTCGCACACCGGTCGGACAGGTGCTCTTCACCGGCCCGACCGATCCCCACCGGTCGGGCCGGTCGGACCCACCGGTTAGACCGGCTCCGCGCCGCCGCAGCTCTCCGTCTTCGGTTCTCCGGTCTTGGCTTTGTGGATCAACCAAGGAACCCGGTGGTTTTCTCGGTGAACCACCGGAAACCCCGCGAACTCGGTGTAGCCTCCGCCAATCTCCACTCATGACTTGGCTCCCATGTAGTCCCGGCTCGACCTTGGTTTTGAGGCTCAACCAAGAAACCGTCCATGACTTCATCTTGCCGTTCATGCTCGTAGACGGTGAAAATCCGTCAACCTAGCCATGAGTTTACCTTCGGTGTTGGCATGAGTTTTATACCTTATCCATTGGTACTAACCCCCGTGGTATAACAAGTTCACGTGTGCATGTCGTTTTTGGAGTTTAATGTTTATGCGGGGATTTAGTGGTGAATGCAAGACTTTCGGGATAAGTTCATCAAGCACCTCATGATAAGACCTTAAAGTCCCGAACAAGTCATGCAATGAAGCAAAATTAACTCCAAGAAGCCGGGGACTTGATCCGAGAAGACGACGGACTCCGGGGACCCGACCGTAAAAGTGTCGAATCTTGCAAGACAAGGAGTTGAGTCCAATTCGGAGAGAAACCGACGACATGGACCTACATGCGAAGGGGGAAGCATCCGGGAAGCAAGGGAACCGACCTCGGGCGAAGGAGCCCACGGGCCGGGCCTAAATGGGCCCCGGGCCGCCGGCCCGGTCCCGGTCGGCCCGAGCCCATTTAGGGCCCAAACCCGTCGCCCTTTGCCCTAGCCGCCAATCGGGCTATTTATAGTCCCCCGACCGAGAGCCACGCAGAGAAGATTTCGTCTTCGGCCGCCGAGAAGCGAGAGAAGAGAGGGACACCATCTCGGAGAGGAGAGGGTCGAGCTAGTTGACTAGGGTTTCCCTAGCCGACGTGGGAACCTTGCACGGAAGACCACGTCGGAGTTCCCGAGCTAGAAGCAAGATCAAGGAAGGATCCCGGTGGTGATCTTGTGTATGTATCATTGTTATAGTTGAATTATCAAGTTGAATCTTTTCCCGGCGATCAAGTGTTTCCTCGAAGATTTCGTTTTTCGATCGGCTTTGCTTATTTCAATTCTATTCTCGAGATAGATTACATAGGGTGTTCTTGTAGCCGCGGTGGCTAGAGGTACACGCCGGATCTTCCGAAAGAATCTCGACTTGTCTTTTGACTCGCCCTAAGCTCCCCGCATGAATAGGGATACGTTGTGACGAACGGGGGTCTCGAAAGGTGGATGTTTTCGGATTTGGACGGGAACCACGATTTAAAGAGGCTTTTATTAAGATTCGATTTGCTACTTCTTCTCTTGCTTGGAACTTCAACAAAAAGGCTTACCCCGATCCCTCTAGATCGGTTTATCTACCCAATCTTACTTTGTTTTCTCCGGTTTTTAGTAGATTAGATTCGTTTTGTGTCTTTTACTTAGATGCATTAGGTTCTTTATTGAATATTGCGGTTATTTGGCTTTAATAGATTAAGTCTTGCGTCACACATTTGTTCCACGGATTCGATACCTTGGGTTCACCACTCGAGGGAAGAAGGGTCCCTTGACTACGACGGGAGACTTGTACGCTTGCGAGTCACGAACGAACTTTGATACAATTATTAACCGTCAACAAGCCCCTTTTTCTGGCGCCGTTGCCGGGGAACAAGTGATCAAGATTTGATTTTTTTATTGCTTTTTTTTGTAATTTTCAGTACTGATTTTGTTTTATTTTTGCATCTACTAAGCTTCGATCATCCTCAAAATACATCTAATCTAGTTTGTCTAACTCTAGTCTTTATAGATTTGTTTTGTTTTCTAGTTTTTTTTTGCATACTTTGTTTATTGCTAACCCTAACGAGAGATGGACGGCTACCTCTCCAACAAACCCAATAATTTTGTGGATGATCCGAAAAAAACTTTACGAGGCTAAGGAGACGCGAAGCACATCAAGCTAAAAAGCTGGATTTTGTAGATTCGGAGTCGGAAGACAAAGGATCGCAGGAATCTCCGGAGAATTCACCACCTCAAAGTCCGCGGGAGAATCGACTTCCACCAATGGGTGACCAACCACCGGAAGAACGCAAGATTGGGGAGCTATGCACCCCAGGACATCATCGACCTACCAATCTTGAACCTCGAAGAGATCGGAAGACCGTTCGAGATCAAGACCTCAACCATCCGCATGGTGCAACATTCACCCTTCACCGGCAAAGAGGACCCGAACCTTCACCTCCAAGCATTCATTCAATTATGTCAGACTTTCAACATGGATGGGGTGACTCAAGATCAAATGAGGGCAAGGCTTTTTCCGTTTTCACTACTCGGGAAGGCTTTGCAATGGTTCCACTCTCAACCGGCGGAGACGGTGCAAAATTGGAACACGTTGATGAAGGCTTTCATGAAGGAATACTACTCACCGGTAAAACTCAAAGCTTGCGTAATAAGATTGCCACCTTTGTTCAATATCCTACGAAACTATCTCGGAGGCATTCGAGCGCTTCAACGAGTACACCGGGCGGTTCCACATCACAAGTTCCCGAAAGAAGACCTCGTGCAAAAGTTCTATCAAGGACTCACCATGGCGTCAAGGACGATCATCGATGCATCGGCGGGAGGATCTATCATCGAGCTTACACCGACGGAAGCTTTCACGTTATTCAAGAAGGTCGCGGATAATGATACGTGGGCGTCGTCCGGCGCCTACATCCGGCTCAACCCATGGGGAACGTCAAAGGAGTCTTGCAAGTGGAGAAGGAAGACATACTTGAAGGCAAGATCGACTCGCTCATGAGGAGGTTGGAGAAGATGGAGATGGAAAAGAAAGAGGCTCAAGACTTGAAGGCCGCCGAAGCAAGGTCCACATGCGAAGAATGTGGAGAGTATGGCCATGTCCGCAAAGATTGTCCGGAGGAAGCCAAAGTGCTCGACTACATGAGGAAGGGAGAATTGCCGAACTTCCGCTACGGGCAAGGTAGGTCTCAATTTAATGCAAGCTCATCTATTCCTAACGCGGTTCCACTTCGGATACAATTGAAGGAGTTCATGGATGAGCAAGCTAAGATCAACAAGGACACCGTCACCAAGTTCAAGACCATAGACAAGGTGTTGGAGAACATCGATAGCAAAGTGACGGAGGTCGGAAGTTCCAATCATCAAGTGCTCAACATGATGAAGATGCTCGAGACGCAAGTTGGACAACTTGCGGGGCGCCTCACTAATGATGAAGGGAAGCTTCCGGGACAACCCAAATGTCCCGAATCGGCGAAGGCCATTCAAACACGTTCGGGGAAGGAGACCGAAGATCCGGAACGTTCCGCGGGAGCAAGGAAGCTTAAACCATCCACCGAGGTGGAAGGAGCCGCTAAAGAGAAGGTTACAAGGATCGTCACCGAGGAACCCGAATTCGAGATGCCGGAGGATGACACGAGGATACCGCAACTCAAGCCACGCTACTTCCGAGGTAAACTTGACAACCACTTTGAGAAGTTTGTGGAAGTTGTGCGTAGACTTAGCATCAACATGCCATTACTAGACGCCCTACAAGTACCTACATATTCTCGTTACTTTAAAGACATACTTGCAAATAAATATGAGATAGCAACACTCGGGGTAGATCATGTCAAGATGTCCGAGGAGTGTAGTGCAGCTATTGCTTATGGGCTAGAGAAGCAAAAAGACCCCGGTGCCCTACAATTCCATGTTCGGTTCGTTCTTTCAACTTCGAGAAGGCGTTATGCGACCTTGGAGCTAGTGTGAGTGTCATGCCGAGGGATGTGTTCGAGAAGCTACGCCTACCGATGGAGCCTACGGGAATATGTTTGGAGTTGGGAGACAACTCCATTCGCTATCCCCTTGGGCATTGCCGAAGATGTACCCGTGAAGATTGGACACCACTTCATCCCCGTCGACTTCGTTGTGCTCGAGATGGGAGAGAGGGAGAAGCCACCGCTCATCCTAGGGAGGCCGTTCCTCAAGACCGTGGGAGCTACTATTGATGTTGGCAAGGGGGAGATTATGTTCGATATCAACGGAGAAAGGAGTTCCTTCAAGTTCCGTCCAAGGATTGAGGCATGCAACATGATTGGAGTGAAGGGAGAACCAAAACAAACGGAGGGGCTGAAAAAGAAGAAGGAGCCGAAAAAAATGAACGTAACGAAAATCAAAGAAGGTGTTGCATCCGTCAAGACAAAGGAAGAGAAGCCGCCCGTGAAGACCAAAAAAATGACTAAGCCAACTAAGCCGGAAGTCAAGCCCGCGCCCAAGATGGTGCGGAAGTGGGTACCCAAGATTGCAACGCCCGCAAAGAGCGTTGATCCGGAGTGATCAAGTGAAGAAGTCTAGCTATAGACTATAAACGAAGCGCTAGGCGGGAGGCAACCCGTTTCGTCAAGTCAAGTCAAGAATAAGCTACCGGGAGGACAACCCGATTCCAGGTTTTTCGAGTATTTTTAATAATTTAGTTTTTGAGTTTTATTACGCAAAGACATTAGACTTAGAAGTGGTTGAACAATATTAGAGACATAATTCTTGATTGAATGTTTGCTTTATCATAAACCCTTTGCATGAACCCTCCTATGTGCTTGTTTGATTCTTTTCTTTTCGAGAAACCCCTCAACCAAATATTTTCAGAACCTTAACTCAACCTTTCACCCTCATTATGGTGCTGAGGTTGGCTTATTTTTCATGCTAAAATCACACGAGTGGAGCCACGATTTATATTCAAGTGTTATAAAAATTCAGCACGTGGTAGGACTCGCGTGAACCTAGAAATCAAAGCTTTGGTTGGGTTTTAAAAAATCTTTATCCTTGGTTTCTCTAGGATTAGAATTTTTCTAAGCCTATTCTAATTTTGTTTTATTCAAAATCTTTCTTATTTAGCCAAAATTAGAACCTAAACCTATGCCCCCATGATCAAGCCGGAAAACGTTCGCTCTCAACCGATGAAAGCAAACTTTACCGGTGCGACCAAAATCGACGTAGTCGAAAAATATTTTCGACTCACATTTGTCTTTAATGGTTCAAAAACTTCTCTAAAATTATGTTTGAGCTCTTGCATGGCTCTGAAAAATATTTTAAATTTCGAATTAGAGGAGTGCTTAACCTTAAACACACCTAAATGGAGGCAACTAGTTTGAATTAATCATGCATGCACCATTGGATCCCCTTTTATCAACTTTCACCAATTCCACATGCAAAGGACAAGCATGGTGGGCAGCAAGCATCAACTTTGCAGGATTTTCATGGTGGCATGTGAAGCAAGTGGAGCTAGGGAGCATGGACATGACCCAAAGCATGGAGCATCAAGTGGGAGGACCAATAATTCAAGAAAAGGAGTGGACGAGAGCGTTTGGGCGGTGCAACTCGTGGAGCACGCGGGCAGGGAAAGTTGCGAGGCGAAATGATCGTCTTTGGGAGAAAGACGCGCCGAGGAGGAGCCGGTGGAGCCCCGGGCCGGCCGGCCCGAGCCGGCCGGCCCGCCCTATAAAAGCAGCCCCCGGCGCCCGTTTTCTGCAGGCAAGCTTCCCTCTCCTTCCCTTGTTTGTGTGTTCAAGTTTGTGTGCTCAGAACCTCCGTAGACTTAGCCAACCATCCCAAGCTTGATAGCTCAAGAAAAAATCCACATCCTTAAATCCACTCAAAGTCCACATCCGAAGCAAAGAGTTTAAGTGCCTAGTTTACCGGTTGCAACCCGGAATTTTAGTTGAAAAAAAGAGTGCAGCAAGCATGTGGAAGAAGACCACAAGTCTCTTCTCTAAGAAGAAGAGTTCGTCGTCGTCCAAGCCGTCATCAACCACGTCTTCGAGGAGGCACTCGGTTTCCGAGTCTCCCCGGAGCATGGAGACGGACACGGCACCACCGAGGAGGAACGACACTCTCCTCCTTGGTGGTATGAGAGCTGCGAGAAGCACTTCCATGAGGTTCACCGAACCTCGTGGGCACACGGAGGAGCAGCCCGCGCCACCACGACGATCGACTCGCTCAACCGCACCACCTCCTTACACCCCGACACAATCTTCCTACGGCTTCATCATCTTGTCGGCGGAGGAGGAGGAGAGGCTCGCCAATCTTGAGAAGAGGCTTGTGCCAAATGTCGAGTTCGACGACCAAGCACTCTACACCTTGGGTTTTTGCACCGACATATACTATATGTTGGGGCACCTCGGGTGGGTTCAGTTCTCCAACGGAATATCGGTGGACACCCATTTGGGTTACGCCTTGGAAATTTTGATGACTATTGCACCCATCGTTGATGATGATGGGGTGCAAAGCTTGTCATTCCGTTTGGAGGGAATCGAGCAAGTGGTTCCCTACGAGCACGAAAGGGAGCTTCTTGGATTCCACAAGGGAGCTCCGGAGAAAGTTGACGTGCCTCCCGGCATGTTGGCGGAATTTTGGGGCATGATCTCCGGAGAAGCCCATCAACAACGCAATTGCATCCGTAACCCCATTATCCAGATATTTCACTCTTGGATGTGCAAGAGGGTATTGGGGAGGATGAAGGAAACAAAGGTGACCGACACGGAGTTGAATTGGCTATACTCGGCTTTAATCGCCAGGCAGCCAATTGACCCCTCTTACCTCATGATCAACCGTTGGTGTTGTGAAGCAACATCGGGGGCGGGTAATATTGGTTCGGGGTGTTACCTCTCCATGTTGGCCTTTTCCTTGCGACCGGGGATCGCAAGAAACCCCGCTCACCTTTTGCGTGGTACCTCTCTCGGTTTTGAGTATTTGCGGCAAGGCAAATACATTAGTGGAGATGAGAGAGGAGGTTATCGATTGGCCATTGTAAACCTACCCCTTCCAAATGAGAGGCTTAGGCTTTTCACCGAGGGAAGGGAAGATTGGTTGGAAGAGGGACTACTTGTCCCTGCAAGGAAGAACAAAAGATGAAGAATAGTAGAGGAGGGAACATCCTCCGCACAAGCGAGTGGAGCACAACCCAATGTGCAACCATTCGGCGGGGTTCCTCCTCCGCCAAGTTATTACGGAGGGTCTCAACAACAAGCATGGGGGGTGGTGCACCGGTACCCCCACAAAATTATGTTGTGCCCAACGCTAACTTCGCGGAGTCCTACGCTCATCATCCCCAACCACAACAAAGCATGGCCATTATTGGAGGGTATGCTGCAAGAAATGCTCAAAATGTCGCAGCCATCCAATCCAACGCAGCCCAACCGAAGGCAACGCAAATATTGCCTTTGAACTTGGACGCCTTCACCTTGTGGAGCCAAATCAATTCGACGGAGGAAGCGTTCATTCATATTATGAGCAAGGTTATTATTATCAAGACTACCAACATCAACCACCGGCGGAGGACTAGAAGATTTAGGAACTTTAGTTTTCTTTTCGTTTCTTTTTCTCTGTAATTTTCAGCTTTTGCTTATGTGTGTTTGCGTAGTATTTTCTGTTTTTTTATTTAAATTTCAGCAAGCATGTATGTTTATTTTCAGTGTGTATTTCAACTTGATATCACCATTAATAAAGTCACCACCTTGATTTTATCATTGGAAAAGTTACAAAATTCGTGCCATGATGATATATGATTAAAATTGCAGCTTTGTTCATCTTTGTAATTGATTTATGCATGTTTAAGCTAGTGCTCTCTTAAAAATACAGATCTGAATTTATTTAAATGCTAGCTTAATTTTCAGCGGAGGTTATGATTAAAATAAAGACCCATAGTGTTTTATGTGCTCTCAAGCTATGAATAGATTAAAGATGTCTTTTATGCTCAAAAATATTGCTAACCTTGTCACAAATATCACTTGTGTGTTGCTCAACCTATCCAAAGCCTTATATATATTTGAGTGCATAGACCTTAGTGTACAAGATTTATTTTTGAGTGAGTTATTGCAGGCCATGATTTCTCTGGCCCGAGACTAAGAAGCTGGTCATTCCGTTTTTGCGTATCTATCTTTTTGCTAGCCTTTTATCCGTGCATTGTGTATCCCCGCATCGGTGATCTCACAAACTTCGCCGGATATCCACCCTTAAACCAAATATCATCTTTTTGTGATTACCTCCTTGACCACAACCTATCATTGAGGATGGATCATCAATTCAAGGAAGATCGCAAGACGGTGCCAACGTTGAAGATTTCAAGTATCTCTCCAAGGAAAAATATCTCCGGTACCTACCTTATTTTTCGCCTCATTGCTCGAGGACGAGCAACGTCTAAGCATGGGGGAGGAGGTAGGTACGGTGCAGTTTTAGAGTTCAAAAGGGAGTATTTTAAAAAAATGTATAATGATGAAAGAAAAAGAAAAAAATCCGGTGATATTCATGACTTTCAAGGTATAAAAAATCAAAACTTCGTTGTGAAAGTCATGGACCGAATATATGACGAGGAAAGAAAAAATGAATGAATGAAAGAAAGAAAAGAATGAGAAATATAAGAAAGAAAAAAATATATTTGTGCGTAAAGTGAACTCCCCGGTTCTCTAAGAGTGCATCCAAGGCTTCAAGATAAAAAGATCCATTCTCTTTTTCCAACCATGTGCAATCCGATAACGAGGACTTCTTTTGTGCCTCGGGATCACTCTTTGCCATTTGCACATGTCCACTCATCTAAAGTGTGTGTATTTTTCTCTTTCCCTTCCTTGATTTAACATTATTTTCCAATGACCTTTTTGACGAGTCTCGGTAAGACCATGAGAAGCTTGTCTTGTTTTGACAACACCTCATTTATAAATTCTTGTTAGGACTAAACTTTCCCAAAGCTCCATATAAAGCCTACCACATATATATGAGAGGGAAAGGAGTAGAATATATAGGCTTGAGAGACAAGTGAGATGAGAGTTTATGAGCAATACACGAGATGATTTAAATTTGTGAATTTGGTTTAGCTTTTCTTATCTCGTTCTTCATTTCAAAAATTCTGAGATCCATTTAAAACTTTGTGAGCATGTTAATACTTGTGGGATAAGCTTAATAAGAATCTACCCTCCGTGGAAATAAAGGCTAGTACATTATGGAACTTTAATGAATTAAAATGTTGAGAGCATTATGTTTTCTCATGTGTAATCAAGTGCAAAGTTTAAACATTGTTTAGCAATGATGATATCCATTGAAGGCTTACTCGAGGACGAGCAAGGTTTAAGCATGGGGGAGATGTTGACGGTGAAAATCCGTCAACCTAGCCATGAGTTTACCTTCGGTGTTGGCATGAGTTTTATACCTTATCCATTGGTACTAACCCCCGTGGTATAACAAGTTCACGTGTGCATGTCGTTTTTGGAGTTTAATGTTTATGCGGGGATTTAGTGGTGAATGCAAGACTTTCGGGATAAGTTCATCAAGCACCTCATGATAAGACCTTAAAGTCCCGAACAAGTCATGCAATGAAGCAAAATTAACTCCAAGAAGCCGGGGACTTGATCCGAGAAGACGACGGACTCCGGGGACCCGACCGTAAAAGTGCTTCGAATCTTGCAAGACAAGGAGTTGAGTCCAATTCGGAGAGAAACCGACGACATGGACCTACATGCGAAGGGGGAAGCATCCAGGAAGCAAGGGAACCGACCTCGGGCGAAGGAGCCCACGGGCCGGGGCCTAAATGGGCCCGGCCGGCCGGCCCGGGCCCGGTCCGGCCCCGGGCCCATTTAGGGCCCAAACCCGTCGCCCTTTGCCCTAGCCGCCAATCGGGCTATTTATAGTCCCCTGACCGAGAGCCACGCAGAGAAGATTTCGTCTTCGCCGCCGAGAAGCAGAGAAGAGAGGGACACCATCTCGGAGAGGAGAGGGTCGAGCTAGTTGACTAGGGTTCCCCTAGCCGACGTGGGAACCTTGCACGGAAGACCACGTCGGAGTTCCCGGAGCTAGAAGCAAGATCAAGGAAGGATCCCGTGGTGATCTTGTGTATGTATCATTGTTATAGTTGAATTATCAAGTTGAATCTTTTCCCGGCGATCAAGTGTTTCCTCGAAAATTTCGTTTTTCGATCGGCTTTGCTTATTTCAATTCTATTCTCGAGATAGATTACATAGGGTGTTCTTGTAGCCGCGGTGGCTAGAGGTACACGCCGGATCTTCCGAAAGAATCTCGACTTGTCTTTTGACTCGCCCTAAGCTCCCCGCATGAATAGGGATACGTTGTGACGAACGGGGTCTCGAAAGGTGGATGTTTTCGGATTTGGACGGGAAACCACGATTTAAAGAGGCTTTTATTAAGATTCGATTTGCTACTTCTTCTCTTGCTTGGAACTTCAACAAAAAGGCTTACCCCGATCCCTCTGGATCGGTTTATCTACCCAATCTTACTTTGTTTTCTCCGGTTTTTAGTAGATTAGATTCGTTTTGTGTCTTTTACTTAGATGCATTAGGTTCTTTATTGAATATTGCAGTTATTTGGCTTTAATAGATTAAGTCTTGCGTCACACATTTGTTCCACGGATTCGATACCTTGGGTTCACCACTCGAGGGAAGAAGGGTCCCTTGACTACGACGGGAGACTTGTACGCTTGCGAGTCACGAACGAACTTTGATACAATTATTAACCGTCAACAATGCCACCATGCGGCCCGCACTCGACCCCGCCGGCCACCGGTCCCTCGAACGAAGCCTACTTGTCTTCTCCACACCCGGAGGCCTCACCGCGACGACCTTTCGCGCTTGTTCTTCACCCGCACCAACACCGATCAAGCCGCAACCCGCACCCGCAATACTTAGCCAAGAATCAGTCCACACAACGTTGTCAATCACTCATCACACAAGGAAGCGACCATCCACAGGTCCTCGAACCACACATGGTCCTCAATCTCCCCCTTGATGAGTGCATTGACAACACCCACACGAAAGTAACAAGAGAGAAAAGAAAAAGAAAAGAAACGAACAAAAAGAAATTCCAACAAGCTATCGAAAGCCAAACAAAGGCAAAGAGCAAGATCACTTGAAGAAGACAAGTCTCGGACCCCTTAGGCAAGGGCAATAGCTCGACACATCCGAGACAAAGCAAAGCTCAAACAAAGAGCGCAAACCACCGAATCAAAGCTCGAAAAACCACAAAGAGCTCCCCCCGCGCACATGCAAGCTCCCCCCGAACCAATGCACCTCCCCCGGACGAATGCATGCAAACCAGCTAAAAACGGGGCAGCTTGCAACTTCGGCTCACACCGGTCGACCGTCATCACCACCGGTCGACCGGTGCCTAAGATGTGTACAGGACTAGCACTCACACCGGTCGGACCGGTGCTCCTCACCGGTCGGACCGATGTACAACAGAGCCCGTAAATGGCTCGAAACCACTCGAAAACCTTCTAAATGCGTCCAAGAAGCCATTTCAAGCTCAAACTTCTCCCCCTTGTTTGCATGAATCAAGCCAAAAATGCAAAACTTTCAACCTAGAGCTTCTCAAATAGACAAAATTCAACAAAGAATGCTACACATGTCCAAATGAGCAAGTTAGATACTCTACAGCTTCGTATCGATCTCAACTACATGATCACCAAGTTTCACAACCATTTGACGAAGCTAAGATGGATTTGGGCAATTTTGCGAAAAACTTGCCTCTCATGAGCAAAGTCCTAAACATGAGCAAAACATACCAAAATGGCAAAGACACACAAACTTCATGCTAGGACGCCCATTCTAATCATAAGACCATCACAAACACCCACAAGCACCTCATGTCATGTCAAAGCCACCGAGCCATGTGCCTACTTCTATGTATGAGACTTCTCATTGGTAGGCATCATGCAACGGTTTAGCACCCAAAGCAAATTAAATTCAGCACATATGACATGGGAGCATATTTTCCAAGCATTTTTCATTTCATTTTCAGATTGATAATGGTACATGAAATGTCTTTGCGACAAAAAGGAACTTATGCTCCTCCACAAGATAAAGCAAGAGGGCTAAACATTCATGATGGAAAATAAGCCTTTGGTCCCATATGATCAATAAATTAGCTATCCAACCACAAATTAAGCATAGCCAAGCCACTAAAACATGTCAAGATCATATACGAGCATTTACACATGAGAGAGCATACATGTGACATTTTTCAAAAACATAGCCATCAACCATGGATTATTCATCAAGATCATCAAGAGCTAAGCCAAACTAACCATAGCATATCAAACAAGCTCACAAAGACATATATCTCATTCCATGATGAACAATGTATATGAGAGAAGCTTTTCCTATCCAATGCATATGATACAAAATGCATGCAATCTAAGATACAAGGATGCCTATACATCATGTTACATATGCCATGCCAAATGCAAGAAATGCACAAAGGAAAGCTATACATATCCTACAAAGGAGCTCCCACACAAAACTCAAACCACCGCTCCTCGAGGGGAGGCAGAAAGGGCTCGACACCACCAGCAAAAGAGCAAAGGAGCACAAAACTCACAAGCTCCCCCTAAACTCATGCATTAAGGCCAAAAAGCATACAAAGCTCACCTTACACACATGAGATAGGGCAAAGAGCAAAAAGAACCAAGTGGCTTGACCAAGGCCACACACTTGAAGGTCACAAATTCACTTACCTTTATCATTTCTTCAGAAGTCACTCATCCTTGTCCACCATCCCCGAAAGTGATGTACCTCCATGTCACCACCGGGTATGAAGCCGAAGAACCACCCCTCGATATCAACCAAATATTCTCCGGCTATCCACCCGCAACTCAAAACCAAGAGCGAGAGCGAGCAAACGACTCAACACCGGGGTTAGTTCCAAATGTGTAAAACCGGTGCCTAGCCATTTGCTCGAAAGTGGGGTTAGCACAAACCAAACCATCTTTCACCAAAGCTATCTCCACGAACACCACCACGGTAACCACCATGAGGTAACCAAACCTCTCTACTCGTAGGAGGACCAAAACCACGAAAGAAAACCCGTGGACCGTCCCTCCTCTCCTTCTCAAAACTATGGATCCTCCCATCCCCGTATTGAGCACGAGGAGGAGAATGCCTAGCAACCGACCTCCCGCAAACTTTCCGGACCAACCACCGAACCACGACCTCCCGAACCAAACTTACCATCCGTACGAGCACGAAACCCAAACCGCCGCCCTGTCCGTGCCCGCACCGTCCGACCGGTGCCCCTCACCCCGCTCCGACCGGTGTAGCTTGGGCAAGCAGCACCTCCAACGACCTTCCGCTCTCCCCAAGCCCGAACCGACCTCACACTCGCCTTGGCCTTGGGCACCGCACACGAGGCTCAAGTACACCAACGGAAGGGTGATACTTGTCCTTGTTAGCCCACTCCTTCGCCATTCTCTCCTCACGCTTCCTCTTGAAGCATAACGCTCTCTTGTGACCATCCTTTCCACAAAACTCACAATGGAAACGGATCGATCCGGGCTTAGGCTTGGGATGAGGCTCTTCATAAGGCTTCTCACTTGGTTTCTCACTAGTCTTTTCACTTTCCTTCTCACTCGGTTTTTCTCTCGGTTGGTTTTGCTTGGATACAAACTTGTCTTTGGGTGTGGGTTGTGGTGGAACCGAAACATTCCCAAATTTCCTTTCTCTCTCACCACCGCCCTCACCAACCTTATCCAATCCCAAAGCCCAACCGTCAAAACGCTTACGCCTAGCAATCATCATACCAAGCCGAGGTTCTTGACTCGACAACCAACTCGGCGCTTCACGCAACTTATCATTCTCATCTTGCAAGCGACCAACACATTTTGCAAGATCCAAATTCTTCATAGCATGCAACTCACATGTAGAGCAAGAAGTAGGAATAGGCACTTTCAAATTAGCCTCAAGCGAAACAATGTGAGAACGGAGCTCAAAGAATTTTCTCATGCAAACTAGGGCAAGAAGTGCAAGCACCAAGCAAAGTGGGTCTAGATTGTAGCTCACCCAACTCAACCCTAAGCACATCTAGTTCCTCACACTTGGAGGCATACTTCTCCCTAAGATCACCAAGTCATCTAGGAAAGCAGAGCAATCAAGACAATCATTTTCATCGAAACAACAGGGCTAGCCTTAAGCGAATCAATTTCAAGCTTGCTATCAAGAACCCGTGTTTCTAGCTCGGCCACTCTAGTCCTAGCATCCTCGAGCAAAGATCTCGGCTCCTTCCTAAGCTTCTTAGCCTCTCTAAGCATGTGATCGCGATTATCAAGCAAGTCAACCAACTCCTCATTCTCCTTACGCAAAGAAGAGAGCTCATCACATACCTCATCCTCGTAATCCAAGTCCAAGGCGTCCTTCTCCGGCTTCTCTTGCTGCTCAAACCGCGAGCCATGCCGCGAAGTTGTCCTTGAGGCTTAGGCCCGTCGCACAAAGGTCGTTGAGGTACTTGCCGAGGTTCTTCTTCTTCTTCTTGTTATCGTCTTCGTCTTCATCACTCGAGCTTGAAGACGTGTCCTCGGAATCGGACTCGATGTCGCTTGATCTCTTCATCTTCTCTCGAGACCGAGCCTTCTTCCCATGTTCATGATCCTTCTTCTTGGACTTCTTCCTCTTGTCCATGAACTTGTGCTTGTCGTGGTTGTTCACCTTCGGACACTCGGCGAAATAGTGTCCGCCTTGCCGCACTTGAAGCATGTCCTCGTGTTCCTTCTCATGTTCACCCGGTTCTCGTGCGGCCTCTCGAACCGCCTCGTCAGGAGCGCCAGCTCATCCTCTCCAAGCTCGTCGAACTCCTCATCTGGCATAGACATCAAAGAGGAGAAAGAGAACATCCTGGTGGATGGGTTAGTGTTAGCCTTTCCTTTCGAACCACCAACGAGGGCAAGACTATGGGAATCGGTCGGTCGCTCGAGCTTGGCGCTCATGCCCCTATCCACCTCAGTCGACTTGAGCTTCGAGAACAGCTCGTTCACCGTCGCAGTGTCATACTTCTCCGACTCCACAATGGCCTCGAACTTTCCGCCCCAAATCGTATGATCCAAAGAGTGTAAGAGCTTGACCGCTCTATCATGATCATCGTACGGGAGCACGTCCACATTGGCCCTCATGTTGTTCACAACCACCGTGAACCTCCCGAAACAATGCATCGATGGAGTCACCGGGAGATGAGTGAAGTTCTCGTACTCTCTCTGGTAGGTCGCATACATCTGTGCCTGAACCTGGGCATTCCCAACATGAGCCTCCTTTAGCACCATCCAAATTCTACAAGCCAAGTGCTTGGTGTGCACCTGATCGAACTCAGGCTGACACAAAGCACGAAACAAGTAGTCGACCGCCTTATTCTTGGCCTCGAATCTGTCCCTCGATCCCGGAACGAGGAAGTCCATCGGCCGGACGTAGCCCGTGTCCACCATGACATCCCAAAGGATCCGACCCTTTCCTCGGAGAAACGCAGCCCATCCGCTTACTCCACATCCGGTAGTTCTTGCCATCGAAATGTGGAGGACCCGAACCCCGTTCATGGTAAGCCATCCTTGGATCTTAGACGGTTAGAGTCAACAAAGACCCGAACCGGCTCCGATACCACTTGAAGGACCGATACGGCGAACCGCAGAGGGGGGGAGTGAATGGGAGCCGATAAAAATTCTTCTCGAAGGAGATAGAAACTCCAACAAGACGAACGCGACTTCCAACACACTTCTCCAACTCACTATTCAAGTTGGTCAAGCCCACGTAGCCACCGGAGTGCCACCGGACCTAGGAACCAACACACAACCTTCCGACCCGAGAACGCGGCGGAACACCAAACCTCGAGTCTACTGGACCCACACCGGTCGGGGACCGGTGAGCACCACCGGTCAGACCGGTCCCTGCTGGTGAAACTGAGCAACTTTCACTAAGTGGCTCTACACCGGTCAGACCGGTGAGACACACCGGCCGGGACCGGTCCACAACGAAAGCCCCCAAGGCACCAAACAGGCCAACCGACCACCAAACTGACCCAAACTCGAAACAGCAGCACCACGGGACAACAGCGAACACACCAAGACGTTCACCCGAGCAAAATCCCACCGAGGGTTGCACCGGTCAGACCGGTCAAGAGCACCCAGAGGCCGGACGGTGTAGCTCAGGCGACTCGGGATGAACGACACCCGTGGTCAACTCCCCCAAATCCAAACCTCGATCTCCCGAATCGCTCCACGGACTTGAACAAGACTTTGGGGATATTAGGAACACCTCATGAGGAGTCCATAGCCAAGTTTAATCCCACCAAAACTCGTACAAAAAGGAGGAATCGAGGAAATCCCGCCAGAGCACTTCCAACCCAAGAACTCAAGAAACCTCAAAATGGAGCACCTTTACTCACGGATTTGGGTGGGGAATCATAGCCCAAAGAACCACGAAGGGTTCCCACAAATTTCCCCCATCAAATCCCCAAGAGAAAGGTCCCGAAAACGACCCAAAGAAATCACCAAGAGAGGGCTCCGAAAATCACCACCAAGAACAACCGGGGAAAACACATCCAAACCTTGAGGAACCACGCCGAATCATCTATACATGAAACAAAGGTACATACATGGTCTAGCAAGCCGCCCGATCATCCATCCCTCTCAACAAGATCTCTCTGTGAAGCTCTCAAGCTAGTCCTATGGAAAACCTAAGGAAAATAGGAAGAAAATAGGAAAACTAATGAGCTAGGGTTCCAAGAGTTGGCTTCCATCCTCTCACCTCTTGGGTTATATGGAGGCAACCAAAAGTCTAAAATACCCTTCTCTAACAACTAGGGATACAAGCCCCTCAAGGGCGGATTTGGAAGTTTTCATGTCTTCACCATCGGACGGATGCCCGCGACCGCACCTTGCGTAGCCTCGACGCAAGCCATGCGATCCCGACGCGTGTCCTCCGCTTCGAAGTCTCCGGACTGCGTCGTCGCACACCGGTCAGACCGGTGCTCCTCACCGGTCAGACCGGTCCCCACCGGTCAGACCGGTCAGACCCACCGGTCAGACCGGTCTGGCGCTGCTGCAGCTCCGTCTTCGGTTCTCCGTTCTTGGCTTTGTGGATCAACCAAGGAACCCAGTGGTTTTCTGGTGAACCACCGGAAACCCCGCGAACTCGGTGTAGCCTCCGCCAATCTCCACTCATGACTTGGCTCCCACGTAGTCTCGGCTCGACCTTGGTTTTGAGGCTCAACCAAGAAACCGTCCATGACTTCATCTTCTTGTTCATGCCACCATGCGGCACGCACTCGACCCCCCGCCGGCCACCGGGTCCCTCGAACGAAGCCTACTTGTCTTCTCCACACCGGGAGGCCTCACCGGCGACGACCTTTCGCGCTTGTTCTTCACCTGCACCAACACCAGTCAAGCCGCAACCTGCACCTGCAATACTTAGCCAAGAATCAGTCCACACAACGTTGTCAATCACTCATCACACAAGGAAGCGACCATCCACCGGTCCTCGAACCACACATGGTCCTCAAGTAGCGCTCGATGAAGCGAGTAGGTCGCAGCCCGCCGTGGAGTCAATGACTTGGTCTATCCACGGCAACCCGAAGGGGTCCTTGGGGGCGGTGCTTGTTGAGGTCGGTGTAGTCGACGCAAATACTCCACTCGTTCGAGTTCTTCTTGCGGACGAGGATGGGGTTGGCTAGCCACTCGGGATGGAAGACTTCTCTCGATGAAGCCGCCGCGAGTAGTTTGGTGAGTTCCTTCCGGATGGCATCCCGTCCGTCGGCGGCGAAACGGCGGAGGTGTTGTTGCTTCGGGGTAGCTTTAGGGTTGACATTGAGTGAGTGCTCGATCGACCGCCCGGGCACCCCCGGCATGTTCGGCCGGTTTCCACATGAAGATGTCTCGGTTAGCCGGAGGAAGGCCGACGAGCGTGTCTTCCTATTTCGGATCGAGGCCCGCCCCGATGGTGGTAGTCTTGTTGTCGCCCGTCCCGAGGTCAATTGTCTTGACTTTCACTTCCTCGGTGGCCGAGGCTTGTTGGCGTTGTCCGACTTCTCCGGGATGTCGAGTTCACTTGGGGCAAGCTTCTTGGATGCGGCGTAGATCTCCATCATTGTGTTGGGTACTTGATTTGTGGCTGCGAGCTCCACGACTTCTATGTCGCGGTCGAAGGATATCTTCAAGTCTCCTTGCGGCGAGAGTACACCGTGGGACTTGGCATCTTGAGTACCAAGTATGTGTAGTGAGGTACCGCCATGAACTTGGCGATAGCCGGTCCGCCGAGGATGGCATGTTGGACGTCTCGAAGTCCGCGACTTCGAAATTGACGTACTCGGTGTGGTAGTTTTCCCTTGTCTCCCCAAAGGTAACTGGCAGGACCACTGAGCCCAGTGGGATTGCCGTGTTCCCGGGGACGATGCCGTAGAAAGGCGAAGTGCTCTTGGTGAGCATGTGGGTGATGTCGAGCTTCATCTTCTTCAAGGTCTTGGTGAAAAGGATGTTGAGCCCGCTTCCACCGTCAATGAAGACCTTGTTGAGTCTAGAGCCCGCGACTACCGGCTTCAGGACGAGTGGAAACCGTCCTGGTTCAGAGAAGCTTGTCCATTGATCCGCGCAGGAGAAGGTGATGGGTACCTCCGACCACCGGAGAGGGGTCGGGACCGCTGGTTCAATGCTCAAGACTTCCCGTCGAGTGGCTTTATGGGCCCGTCTCGTTGGGTAGTCCGACAAAGAGGATGCTCACCGTCTTGTCGGGTTCTGGAAGTCGCCGTTGCCTTCATCGGCCTTTTTCTTGCCTTTCTTGTCGTGAGGGTGCCGTGGCTCCGGAGTGTCTTTGAGTGCTCGTCGGAGTTGGTAGCACTTTGCTCGGTAGTATGGTTGTGAGGACCATGTGTGGTTCGAGGGACCGGTGGATGGTCGCTTCCTTGTGTGATGAGTGATTGACAATGTTGTGTGGACCGATTCTTGGCTAAGTATTGCGAGTGCAAGTTGCGGCTTGACCGGGTGTTGGTGCGGGTGAAGAACAAGCGCGAAAGGTCGTCGCGGTGAGGCCTCTAGGTGTGGAGAAGACAAGTAGGCTTCGTTCGAGGGACCCGGTGGCCGCGGGGGTCAAGTGCGGGCCGCATGGTGGCACGGACGGCAAGATGAAGTCGTGGACGGTTTCTTGGTTGAGCCTCAAAACCAAGGTCGAGCCGAGACTACGTGGGAGCCGAGTCATGAGTGAAGATTGGCGGAGGCTACACCGAGTTCGCGGGGTTTTCGGTGGTTCACCGTAAAACCACCGGGTTCCTTGGTTGATCCACAAAGCCAAGACGAAGAACCGAAGACGCAACCGTAGCGCAGCGCCGGACCGGTCTAACCGGTGGGTCCGACCGGCCTCGATCGGGTGGGGACCGGCCGACGGCAGGAGGAGCACCGTCCGACCGGTGTGCGACGACGCGGTCCGTATACTTCGAAGCGGAGGACACGCGTCGGGATCGCATGGCTTGCGTCGATGCTACGCGGGTGCGGTCGCCGGGCATCCGTCCGATGGTGAAGACATGAAGACTTCCAAATCTGCCCTTGAGGGGCTTGTATTCCTAGTTGTTAGAGAAGGGCATTTTAGACTTTCGGTTGCCTCCATATAACCCAAGAGGTGAGAGGATGGCAGCCAACTCTTGGAACCCTAGCTCATTTCCTTCCTATTTTCCTTAGGTTTACCATAGGACTAGCAAGAGAGCTTCATGGAGAGATCTTGTTGAGAGGGATGGATGATCGGGCGGCTTGCTAGGCCTTGTATGAACCTTTGTTTCATGTATAGATGATTCGGCGTGGTTCCTCAAGGTTTGGATGTGTTTTCCCCGGTTGTTCTTGGTGGTGATTTTCGGAGCCCTCTCTTGGTGATTTCTTTGGGTTGTTTTCGGGACCTTTCTCTTGGGGATTTTATGGGGGAAATTTTTGGGAACCCTTCGTGGTTCTTTGGGTGTGAACCCCCTCCCAAATCCGTGAGTAAAGGTGCTCGATTTTGGGGTTTCTTGAGTTCTTGGGTTGGAAGTGCTCTTGGCGGGATTTCCTTGATTCCTCCTTTTTGGACGAGTTTTGGTGGGATTAAACTTGGCTATGGACTCGTCATGAGGTGCTCCTAATATCCCCAAAGTCTTGTTCAAGTCCATGGAGCAATTCGGGAGATCGAGGTTTGGATTTGGGGGAGTTGACTCGCGGGTCTTTGTTCATCCCGAGTCGCCCGGAGCTACACCGGTCGGCCCGGTGCTCTTGGCCGGTCGACCGGTGCAACCCTCGGTGGGATTTTGGTCGGGTGAACATCTTGGTGTGTTCGTTGTTGTCCCGTGGTGCTTCTTGTTTAGAGTTTGGGTCGGTTTGGTGGTCGGTTGGCCCGATTGGTGCCTTGGTGGCTTTCGAGCCGTGATCGGTCCGACCGGTGTGTCTCACCGGTCGACCGGTGTAGAGCCACTTAGTGAAAGTTGCTCGGTTCACCGGCGAGGGACCGGTCGGCCGGTGGTGCTCGCCGGTCCGACCGGTGTGGGTCTCGTAGACTCGAGGTTTGGTGTTCCGCTGCGTTCTCGGGTCGGAAGGTTGTGTGTTGGTTCCTAGGTCCGGTGGCACTCCGGTGGCTACGTGGGCTTGGCCAACTTGGGTAGTGAGTCGGAGACGTGTGTTGGAAGCCTTGTTCACGTTGTTGGAGTTCCCATCTCCTTCGAGAAGAATTTTTATCGGTTCTCATTCACTCCCCCCCCTCTGCGGTTCGCCGTATCGGTCCTTCAAGTGGTATCGAGCCGGTTCGGGTCTTTGTTGACTCTAACCGGTCTAAGATCCCGGGATGGCGTACCAGGAACGGGGTTCGGGTCCTCCACACTTCGATGGCAAGAACTACCAGATGTGGAGCAAGCGGATGGGTGCTTTTCTCCGCGGAAAGGGTCAGATCCTTTGGGATGTCACGGTGGACACAAGCTATGTCCAGCCGATTGATTTCCTCGCTCCAGGATCGAGGGACAGCTTCGACGCCAACAATAAGGCGGTCGACTACTTGTTTCGTGCTTTGTGTCAGCCTGAGTTCGATCGGGTGGACATCGAGCACTTGGCTTATAGGATTTGGGCGGTGTTGAAGGAGGCTCATGTTGCGAACGCCCGTGTTCGAGCACGGATGTATGCGACCTACGGAGAGAGTACGAGAACTTCACTCATCTCCCCGGTGAGTCCATCGATGCCTTGTTTCGCAGGTTCACGGTGGTGGTGAACAACATGAGGGCCAATGTGGACGTGCTCCCGTACGATGATCATGATAGAGCGGTCAATCTCTTACACTCTTTGGATCATACGATTTGGGGCGGAAAGTTCGAGGCCATTGTCGAGTCGGAGAAGTATGACACTCTGACGGTGAACGAGCTGTTCTCGAAGCTCAAGTCGGCTGAGGTGGATAGGGGCATGACTGCCAAGCTTGAGGGACCGACTGATTCCCATAGTCTTGCCCTCGTTGGTGGTTCCAAAGGAAAGGCTAACTCTAACCCATCCACCAGGATGTTCTCCTTTTCCTCTTTGATGTCTATGCCAGATGAGGAGTTTGATGACCTTGGAGAGGACGGGCGGCGGCGTTGACGAGGCGGTTCGAGAGGCTGCACGAGAACCGCGTGAACATGAGGAGGAACACGAGGACTTGCTTCCGGTGCGGCAAGCGGGACACTTCGTCGCCGACCGCCCGGAGAAGGCCGAGAACAAGGACGAGCTACAAGCACAAGCCGAGGATTGGACGGCAAGTACCGTTCGAGGTGCGACCACAAGAGCAAGCACAAGAACAAGTACAAGGACGAGCGACGATCGAGGAAGAAGGAGAGCCGAGGCAAGGCCCGAGCGATTGTTGGAGCGAGCAACGTCGACTCCGGTTCCGCGTACTCCACCTCGAGCTCAAGTAGCGGTGAAGACGAGGGAGATCGCCGCAAGAACAAGAAGTCGTCCAAGAACACCGAGCGGGGGTGAGGCCGCCCCGCGAGAGATGGCTTCGCACCATGGCGCCGAGCTCCGGCAGAAGAAGAGCACACGGAGCGACTCGGACTGCGAGCCCGACGACGAGGTGCATGATGAACTTCCCTTCTTGCGCCGGAGAATGAGAGGCTTGGCTCTTTGCTTGATAACCGTGATGACATGCTTAGAGAGGCCAAGAAAATGAGAAAAGAGCTTAGGGCTTCACTCGAGGATGCTAGGACTAGAGTGGGTGAGCTAGAGACACAGGTGCTTGATAGCAAGCTTGAGATTGATTCCCTTAAGGCTAGCCCCGTTGTTTCATATGAGAATGATTGTCTTGATTGCTCCATATTCCTTGCCGATCTTGCTTTGTTTAAGGAGAAGCATGCCTCCAAGTGTGAGGAACTAGATGTGCTTAGGGTTGAAGTGGGTGAGCTTAAATCTAGACTCGCTTTGCTAGGTGCTTGCACTTCTTGCCCCGTTTTGCATGCTAAGATTGATGAGATGCATGCTTACACTAGTTCGCTCGAGGCTAAATTGAAGGAACCCATGCCTACATCTCGCTCTACTTGTGAAGCGAGAGGAGAGAATGGAGAAGGAGTGGGCTAACAAGGACAAGTACCACCCTTCCGATGGTGTACTTGAGCCTCGTATGCGGATGCCCGGGGGCAAGGCGATTGTAAGGACAAGTTCGGGCTTGGGGAGAGAAGAAGGCCGCAGGGCGGTGTTGCTTGCCCGGGTCACACCGGTCGGACCGGTGTGGGGCACCGGTCGGACCGGTGCGGGCCCGGACGGACGTGTGTTCGGTTTTCGAGCTCGTACGAGTGCGAGGGTTGTTTCGGTGGTCGTGGTTCGGTGGTTGGGCCGGAAAGGGTGCGGTGGTCGGCTTGCTAGGCGTTCTCCACCTCGTGCTCAATACGGGGATTGGAGGAGTCGTGGCGGTGAGTTGGAGAGGAAGGACGTGCCACGGGCTTTCTTGCGTGGTTTTGGTCCTCCTCCGGGCGAGAGGGGTGGTTCCCTCGGGGTGGTTACCGTGGTGGTGTTCGTGGAGGTAGCTTTGGTAGGAGAGATGCTTTGGTTGGTGCTAACCCCACTTTCGAGCAAATGGCTCGGCAGACCGGTTTTACTCTTTTGGTACTAACCCCGCGTCTTTGAGTCGTTTGTTCGCTCACGTGCTCGTTTTTGAATTTCGTGTGGGAGACTTGAAGAACATTTGGTTGGTTGACTCCGGTTGCTCGAGGCATATGACCGGAGACAGGGGGTGGTTCTCAAGTCTCGTCCCGTGTTGACGAAGAGGTACATCACCTTTGGGGACAATGGGCGTGGGTGTGTGCTTTCGTAAGGTGAGATCAAAGTGAGTGACAAGATCACTCGAGGTGTGTTGCTCTTGTTCAATCGCCGGGGTACAATTTGCTTTCGTGTCCCGCTTGTTGGATGAGGGCTTTGAGGTGTTGTTTCGGCCTGGTGGTTCTCGGATTGTGGACTCTTGAGGGGACCTTGTTTGTATGGTCGTTCCCGAGGGTCAGGTGTTTCGTGCTGATTTTTCTCAGTCTTCGGGTGTGGAGCGTTGTTTCTTGGCGGTTCTTCGAGTGAGTTGTGGAAGTGGCATAGGAAGTTGGGTCACTTGAGCTTTGACCTTTTGTCACGCTTGAGTAAACTCAATTTGGTCCGAGGATTACCACGGTTGAGGCTTGAGAAAGAGTTGGTTTGTGCTCCGTGTAGGCATGCCAAGATGGTGGCCTCTTCTCACCCGCCTCTCACCAATGTGATGACCGAGCATCCATGCGAGGCTGCTCCATATGGACCTTGTTGGCCCGGCTCGTGTGCGATCTCGTGGGTGGGGAGTGGTATGTCCTTGTTGTGGTGGACGACTATTCTCGGTATGCGTGGGTGTTCTTTCTCGAGGAGAAGGGGGAGACGTTTGGTTTTGTTCGAGATCTAGTCTTGAGGTTGAGGAACGAGAGGCACGGAGATGCCATACGAGCTATCCGCAAAGGATAATGGCTCGGAATTCGGAACTCTCGTTTTGAAACTTTTTGCCATGACTTGGGTCTTGAGCACCCGCTTTCGAGTCCGTATACGCCTCTCCAAAATGGTGTTGTGGAAACGAAGAACGAGGACCTTGTGCGAGATGGATCGGACGATGCTTGATGAGCATAGGACTCGAGGAGGTATTGGGCCGAGGCGGTGAATACCGCGTGCTATGTGTCGAACAGGATATACCTCGAGTGCACAAGAAGAAGACATGCTATGAGTCGATGCATGGTCGCACACCCAAGGTGAATCACTTCCATGTCTTTGGTTGCAAGTGTTTCATTCGAAGAAAGGCGAGGAAGTTGGATAAGTTTGAGGCTAGGTCCGTCGATGGCATTTTCTTTGGTTATGCATCTCATTCTAGAGCATATCGTGTGCTCAATCTTGAAACTAACCAAATCGTGGAGACTTGCGAGGTAACCTTCGACGAGACAGAGCCACGTAGTCAGCTTGTCTTTGAGTGTGCAGGTGATGATGAGCTTGGCGAGGAGATCTTTCAGGAGGAGGAGCATGAACATGGTGATGATGAAGATGGCGGTGCGGTGCCCCCGGCTGAACATGTACCCACTACTTCAACTACGATGATGGATGGACCCTCTGCTACACCTACGACGACAAATCAAGAACGAGGAGAAGCTGATGTTGAGGGGGAGGTAGCTTCGAGGCGAGAACCTCCCCGGCGAGTTCAAGTGGATCACCCAGCTTCGAGGATCATCGGCGACATGAATGAACGCACTACACGGTCGAGGGTTCGAAACAACTCCCATTTTTCTCATGCCACATTTGTTGCTTCTTTCGAGCCCAAAGACATTGGACACACACTATCCGATCACAATTGGGTTAATTCGATGCATGAGGATTTGGAGAATTTTGAGAGGAATCGGTGTGGGAGTTGGTTGACCCTCCCCCCGGGTGTACGCCGATTGGTACCAAGTGGGTGTGGAAAAACAAAGAGGGAGAGAAGGGTGAGGTTGTGAGGAACAAGTCGAGACTTGTTGCTCAAGGGTTCGATCGAAGGAGGGGATTGACTACGAGGAGACCTTTGCTCCCGTAGCCCGGTTGGAGGCGATTAGGATCCTTCTAGCCTTTTCCATGGCTAAAGGGTTCAAGTTGCACCAAATGGATGTGAAGAGTGCTTTTCGAATGGAGTGTTGGAGGAAGAAGTGTATGTGAGGCAGCCCTCCGGGGTTTGAGAGTGAGAAGTACCCCCCACCGGGTGTACAAGTTGAGGAAGGCGCTATATGGGTTGAAGCGGCGCCTAGAGCTTGGTATGGCGAAGTTGAGGGGGTTCTTGTTTGAGAGAGGTTTTGAGATGGGGAAGGTCGATCGGACCTTGTTTTTGCCGAGGCAAGAAGAGATATCCCGATTGTGCGGGTGTACGTGGATGATATTGTCTTTGGTGGCTCGTCTAACTCTCTTGTTGCAAGGTTTGCGAGATGATATGAGCAGGGGAGTTTGAGATGAGCATGATGGGTGAGTTGCGAGCTTCTTCCTCGGGCTACAAATCAAGCAATCAAAGGAAGGAACATTTGTGCACCGTGCTAAGTACACAAAGGACATTGTGAGGAAGTTCAAGATGGAGGACTCCAAGGCTATGATGACGCCGATGAGTACGACTACGGCTCTTGATGCGGACGAGGAAGGTGAACACGTGGACCGGAAGGAGTACCGGAGCATGATCGGGTCACTCCTCTACTTGACGGCGACGAGGCCGGACATACGCTTCTCGGTGTGTCCGTGCGCTCGTTTTCAAGCGTCTCCGAGGACTTCGCATCGGCAAGCGGTGAAGAGAATTTTCGGTACTTGCGTCACACTCCCAACTTCGGCCTTTGGTACTCCGCGTCCTCTTCTTTGGCGCTTCATGGTTTTTCAGACGCGGATTTTGCCGGTGTCGGTTGGATAGGAAGTCCACCTCCGGGACTTGCCTCGTTTTTGGGTTCCTCTCTCGGTCTCTTGGTCTTCCCGCAAGCGTACGAGTGTTGCTCAATCCACGACCGAGGCCGAGTATGTTGCCGCTGCTAGTTGTTGCTCTCGGCTCCTTTGGATCACCTACACCATGAGTGACTTTGGTGAGGAGTATACCCATGTCCCACTTCAATGTGATAGCACCGGTGCCATAAGTGTTGCAAAGAACCCGGTGCTCCATTCCAAAACCAAGCACATAGAAGTGAGGTACCACTTTCCGAGAGACAACGTAGAGAAAGGGAAGATAGCCTTGATCCATGTACCCACACATGACCAACTAGCCGATATCTTCACCAAACCCCTAGATCAAGCAACTTTCACTCGTTTGCGGGGGCGAACTTGGTGTGTGTTTGATTTCTTGAGTTGGGTGTGTGGGAGCTCTCTTTTGCCGGTGGTGTCGAGCCCGTTTTGCCTCCCCTCGAGGAGCCGGTGGTTTTATGAGTTGTGTGTGAGAGCTCCTTTGTAGCTTATGTATAGCTTTTCTTTGTGCATTTCTTGCATTTGGCATGGCATATGTAACATGATGTATAGGCATCCTTTTATCTTAGATTGCATGCATTTTGTATCATATGCATTGGTTAGGAAAAGCTTCTCTCATACACATTGTTCACCATGGAATGAGATATATGTCTTTGTGAGCTTGTTTGGTATGCTATGGTTAGTTTGACTTAGCGCTTTATGATCTTGATGAATAATCCATGGTTGATAGCTATGCTTTTGAAAAATGTCACATGTATGCTCTCTCATGTGTAAATGCCTTTACATGCTCTTGACATGTTTTTGTGGCTTTGCTATGCTTAATTTGAGGTTCGATAGCTAGTTTATTGATCATATGGGGCCAAAGGCCCTTTTGCCATCATGAATGTTTAGCCCTCTTGATTTATCTTGTGGAGGAGCATAAGTTCCTTTTTGTCGCGAAGTCATTTCATGTACCATTTACAAATCTGAAAATGAAATGAAAAATGCTTGGAAATGTGCTCCCATGTCATATGTGCTGAATTTAATTAGCTTTGGGTGCTAAACCGTTGCATGATGCCTACCAATGAGAAGTCTCATACATAGAAGTAGGCACATGGCTCGGTGGCTTTGACATGACATGAGATGCTTGTGGGTGTTTGTGATGGTCTTATGATTAGAATGGCTGTCCTAGCATGAAGTTTGTGTGGCTTTGCCATTTTGATATGTTTTGATCATGTTTAGGACTTTGCTCATGAGAGGCAAGTTTTTCGCAAAATTGCCAAAATTCATCTTAGCTTCGTCCAATGGTTCTGAAACTTGGTGATCATGTAGTTGAGATCGATACGAAGCCGTAGAGTACCTAACTTGCTCATTTGGTCATGTGTAGCATTCTTTGTTGAATTTTGTCTATTTGAGAAGCTCTAGGTTGAAAGTTTTGCATTTTTGGCTTGATTCATGCATTGCCAACAAGGGGGAGAAGTTTGAGCTTGAAATGGCTTGCTGGGCGCATTTAGAAGGTTTTCAGGTGGTTTCGAGCCAATTCTGGGCTCTGTTGTGCACCGGTCTGACCGGTCAGGGTCACCGGTCTGACCGGTGTGAGTGCTGGTTCTGTACACATGTTGCACACCGGTCTGACCGGTGGTGTTGACCGGTCTGACCGGTCAGGGCTGTTTTGTTGCAGCTGCCCTGTTTCAAGTGGTGTCTTGCATGCTTTCGTCCAGGGGGAGGTGCATTGGTTCAGGGGGAGCTTGCATGTGTGCAGGGGAGTTCTTTGTGGTTATTCGAGCTTTGTTTTGGTGGTTTGCGCTCTTTGCTTGAGCTTGGTTTTTGTCTCGGATGTGCCGAGCCGTTGCCCTTGCCTAAGGGGTCCGAGACTTGTCTTCTTCAAGTGATCTTTCTCTTTGCCTTTGTTTGGCTTTCGATCGCTTGTTGGAGTTTCTTTTTGTTCGTTTCTTTTCTTTTTCTTTTCTCTCTTGTTACTTTCATGTGGGTGTTGTCAATGCACTCATCAAGGGGGAGATTGAGGACCATGTGTGGTTCGAGGACCGGTGGATGGTCGCTTCCTTGTGTGATGAATGATTGACAACGTTGTGTGGACCGATTCTTGGCTAAGTATTGCGGGTGCGAGGTTGTGGCTTGACCGGTGTTGGTGCGGGTGAAAAACAAGCGCGAAAGGTCGTCACCGGTGAGGCCTCTAGGTGTGGAGAAGACAAGTAGGCTTCGTTCGAGGGACCCGGTGGCCGGCCGGGGTCAAGTGCGGGCCGCATGGTGGCATGAACAAGAAGATGAAGTCGTGGACGGTTTCTTGGTTGAGCCTCAAAACCAAGGTCGAGCCGGGACTATGTGAGAGCCGAGTCATGAGTGAAGATTGGCGAGGCTACACCGAGTTCGCGGGGTTTCCGGTGGTTCACCGTAAAACCACCGGGTTCCTTGGTTGATCCACAAAGCCAAGACGAAGAACCGAAGACGGAGCCGCAGCTAGCCGCTGCACCGGTCGACCGGTGGGTCCGACCGGCTCGACCGTGGGAACCGGTCCGACCGGTGAGGAGCACCGGTCCCGACCGGTGTGCGACGACGCAGTCGAGACTTCGAAGCGGAGGACACGCGTCGGGATCGCATGGCTTGCGTCGAGGCTACGCAGGGTGCGGTCGCCGGGCATCCGTCCGATGGTGAAGACATGAAGACTTCCAAATCCGCCCTTGAGGGGCTTGTATCCCTAGTTGTTAGAGAAGGGCATTTTAGACTTTCAGTTGCCTCCATATAACCCAAGAGGTGAGAGGATGGCAGCCAACTCTTGGAACCCTAGCTCATTTGTTTTCCTATTTTCCTTCCTATTTTCCTTAGGTTTTCCATAGGACTAGCAAGAGAGCTTCATGGAGAGATCTTGTTGAGAGGGATGGATGATCGGGCGGCTTGCTAGACCTTGTATGAACCTTTGTTTCATGTATAGATGATTCGGCGTGGTTCCTCAAGGTTTGGATGTGTTTTCCCGGTTGTTCTTGGTGGTGATTTTCGGAGCCCTCTCTTAGTGATTTCTTTGGGTTGTTTTCGGGACCTTTCTCTTGGGGATTTGATGGGGGAAATTTGTGGGAACCCTTCGTGGTTCTTTGGGCTGTGATCCCCCTCCCAAATCCGTGAGTAAAGGTGCTCGATTTTGGGGTTTCTTGAGTTCTTGGGTTGGAAGTGCTCTTGGCGGGATTTCCTTGATTTCTCCTTTTTGGACGAGTTTTGATGGGATTAAACTTGGCTATGGACTCCTCATGAGGTGCTCCTAATATCCCCAAAGTCTTGTTCAAGTCCGTGGAGCAATTTTGGAGATCGAGGTTTGGATTTGGGGGAGTTGACCGCGGGTGCTTTGTTCATCCCGAGTCGCCCGAGCTACACCGGTCCGACCGGTGCTCTTGACCCGGTCCGACCGGTGCAACCCTCTCGTGGGATTTTGCTCGGGTGAACGTCTTGGTGTGTTCGTTGTTGTCCCGTGGTGCTGCTTGTTTAGAGTTTGGGTCGGTTTGGTGGTCGGTTGGCTCGATTGGTGCCTTGGGGGCTTTCGGTCGTGATCGGTCCGACCGGTGTGTCTCACCGGTCCGACCGGTGTAGAGCCACTTAGTGAAAGTTGCTCGGTTTCACCGGCGAGGGACCGGTCTAACCGGTGGTGCTCGTCGGTCCGACCGGTGTGGGTCCGTAGACTCGAGGTTTGGTGTTCCGCCGCGTTCTCGGGTCGAAGGTTGTGTGTTAGTTCCTAGGTCCGGTGGCACTCCGGTGGCTACGTGGGCTTGGCCAACTTGGGTAGTGAGTTGGAGACGTGTGTTGGAAGCCTTGTTCATCTTGTTGGAGTTCCCATCTCCTTCGAGAAGAATTTTTATCGGCTCCCATTCACTCCCCCCCCTACGGTTCGCCGTATCGGTCCTTCGAAGTTGTCATCCGGATGCCACGGGCACTTCTCTTTCGGCAAGTCCTTGAAGCCACCGGAGGTCTTCTTCGAGTTGTCTTTTGCGGGGGCGCCGTATAGCCGCGATCGTGTTGTCCGGCTTGCGCTTGCTATTAAGACCCGAGTAGTTGTTGCTGCGACCGCCTTGGTTCCCGTTGTTGTTGTTGTTGTTTCCTCCCGTGTTCTCGCTTTCTCTTGCCACGGATGACGTCGTACTTGGCGTTAGCCTTGTCTTCTTCATCGGCCCGGAGGTAATCATGTCCTTGAGGTGGGTGATGGAGCTCGGGCGGCGACGACCGAAGTCTTCAAAGGTGCGACGGTGGTAGAGACCGTCTTGGAAGAGGTCGATGACCTCCTTGTCGGTGACGTCGACTACGGTGGTGCGCTTGTCGAAGAAGCGCCGCATGTACTTGCGAAGGGTCTCGCCCCGTTCTCGCTTCACCATTGCGAGGTCCATGCGAGTACCCGAGCGATCCATAGCGCCCGCGAAGTTGCCGGTGAATTGTTCCTTGAGCTCGGTCCCACTTGTCGATCGAGTACTTCTCAAGTGACTCGAGCCATGTAAGTGGAGCTTGGTCCGGGCGAGGAAAGGGAAGTAGAGGCACTTCGTGTCGTTGTTGCCACCAACGTTTTCGATGGAGAGGGCGTAGCATCCGAGCCACCGTACTAGGTCTTGCTTCGCGTCGTACTTGGTGATCCCCGCGAGGTTTGAATTTCTCTCGGGAGAAGTAGGTTGCGAAGCCGAGCGAGAGAAGGCGGGGAAGCCATCGTTGTCGCCCGCCGTGGAGGACTTCTTACGTCGTAGTTCTTCAATTTTTTGGCGGGCATCATAGCCGCCACGTGAGACTCCGGAGACGTGGCTGTTCGCGTGGCCTCGGCCGCCGCGCTCGGCTCCACCACCGGCTCTCCGCCCGGCCTCGTGTGAGGAGCTCCCGCCGCCACCGCCTCCGCCACCAGGATCGCGATGAGGAACGACATCGCGATTACCGCCAACACCTCCGGCGTTGTTGCCACCCCCCGAGAGGGTCCACGGCCGATGCCCGAGTACGGTTGGGGTTAGCCGGCAACTCCACTCGAGTACGGTTGCGTCCGTTGTCGCTCGGACCGCGACTTGTATCTTCATTGTTGTTGGGTTGGCGAGTTCGATGGGGGGCACTTGAGCAACTCTGTTGTCAACTCTCATGAAGTAAGCGTCCTCCGCGAGCTTGGCGATGACTTCTCCTGCGCGCATCCCCTAAGCCTGACGTGCTATCGTGGTGATAGACATGAGGCATTG
This sequence comes from Cenchrus americanus, assembly GCA_947561735.1. Taxonomy (NCBI): domain Eukaryota; kingdom Viridiplantae; phylum Streptophyta; class Magnoliopsida; order Poales; family Poaceae; genus Cenchrus; species Cenchrus americanus. The sequence goes on along the minus strand of OX387239.1, from coordinate 80,774,755 downwards.
CTCTGGGGTAGTGTGCACCCGATTCTCGACTTAGCCTCTGCGAGATTCTGGATAGGTAAGGTCTCACGGAGACGTCGACGCCGTTCGTTCTGCTTCCTGTTGCGTTCACGTCGGGCAGTCTTGTTCTCATCGGTTTCATCCGCGGGTGCATTGGCGACGGCAGCTTGTCCGCCGAGATATCCTCGAGATATCGGTTAGGGCGTGTCCCCGAGGGTCCCGGCGTCTCGCCGGCGGCCATGAAGACTTGGCGATCGGGGGCTGCCAAGACCGGAGTCGAAAGTCGCCACCTCTCGTTGGAGTATGCTCCTCGGCTAGAGCGAGCGGTGTTCCCTCCGGAAAGGGAGTGAGTCGAGATAGGCGACACGAGCATGAGTTCCCGTTCGTCGGGTGTCGCGGGCTTGCGGTCCGGCCGCAGACGAATCTCCCGGCGGGCGTAGATGTAATAACCGGACCGTAAGTTGGTCCCAACGGCGGTTGCTCTATAGTGTTGTTCTCGGACTCGGGCTCGTCGGGGGTCCGACCCGAAGTCGAACTCGTAGGAAGAGTCCGAATAGTAGCCGGAGAGGGGATTGGAGTCGAGTTGTAGGCGGGGACGAGTGTTGGAGTCCGAGTTGTACTCGGAACGATCTCCTTGCCGCCCAGCACGTAGTTAGAGCCTTCTCATGGGCCCCGCCGACGTTGCGGGGGCCGTATGGGAAGTGCTCATGGAGTGGGGGAGTCCGTACGCGATGGCCGAGTAGCCGACTCGCATACGATAGCCCACGGGGACGTCGAGTTCGAGTTAGAAACCGATCCGAGCTCGAAGTCGGCCGTGTTGATTGTAGAGCGAAATTTCGCCGATCTTTCGGCGAGATCGCCCATGACTACTTCGGGAAGTGTCACGAGCCCGGTCTTCGGGTTGGGTGCCATGGTGAGGCGGCGTTGGAAGGATCCATCGCTGTCGGCAGGTGCAAACCCGGAGCCGAAGATGAAGGTGTCACCGCGGTTGAAGGCGACAGTTGGCTTGATGAAGATTGAAGCCGTCGAGTTTGCCATGAGATCTTCGGCGAGAGCCCCTACCTGGCGCGCCAGCTGTCGGTGTTTTAGACCGGCAACCTACCAAGGGGAGTACCCGAGGTAGATGAATGTGGCCTCGCCGAGATCGGTAACTCGAAGGAAGAGGCACGTTGTAACATCCCGTATGTTTAAGAAGCTAAGTACCTTAGTTAGTTGTGTTAATAAAGGGTAGTTAGTCCCAAAGCATACTTAGCGTAGTTTGATCAACTTTGCAAAAGAATCCTTGGTCAAAATCTCAACACTTGATCAAATAGTACCTCTTCCAACATGAATTTAGGTATATTCTCTTGAATTTTTAGACATCATCTTGATGCCAAACAGGTTACCCGAATTTGCAAAAGTATCCTTCCGGAAGAATTTTCATTTGAAATATGCAATAGCTATGATGCCAGATCCAAGCAAAATTGGGTTACTTATGATTTATAGAATCTACCTAAAAAGTTTCACGATTTTTAATGATCTCTAGATAGTTTTTTTTATTTTGCAAAAGAGTGTTTATATGGGCGAGCCAGCGAAACCTCTCTCTTTATCTCTTTAGTTCCTTCTTCCTCCCTCGTTTCTTTCTCCCGTGACCAACTCCGCGCGACCGCCCCCTGCTCACGCTGCTCGTCGCCGGGAGCAGGTGCGCAGCCGGCCGGGCCCCGGTGGCCATCAAGGGTGAGCCCCTCATCCTCATCTTTCTCATCTCCATGATTCCTTTCATCTCCTGAAGGTCGGTATCGTTTTTCACAGGGTTTTCTTCAACTCCGGGAAGAGAAATTGAAGTCCGATCTCCTCCATTGTTGAGTTCCCCCAACTTTAGAGTTTCTGAATCGTATTTCCCCAACCTAGGTGAGGTTCTCCAATGGTTTTCCCCTCCTCTCTCCTCCATTGAAAGCTTCTCCACTACCCTTCCATGGCGTCAGGGACCTATTTGTAATTTCCGACGGCCTATCTGCAATATCCAGGGTTCCGGTTGCAATCATATTTTTTTAGGGTTACAGCAGCAACTTCGAAAAATCATTAAAAATCGTAAAAAAATCAAACAAATGCAAAACCAATTTTGTTGATTTCGTGGTGAAGAAATCTATCTTTTCTAGAAAACATGTATAGGGTTTTTCTATACAGTTTTTGAATTAAAAATTCAAACTCAGTTTGGAGTGTTTTTAGTGTGATTTAAAATATATACATGCTATGACCTTGAATTTTGGATATGTTGCTCTTTATAGAATGTATAGATCTGTGGCAAACGTTTGCATGATTTTGATGTATATAGTTGCAGTTATGATTTATTTAAGCTTTATGCTAGAGTAAGTTTGATGCTTTTTATAGCACCTTTAATGAACTTTTCTTTGAGCACAAGTGCACCCCAGGGCTTTGACTTGATGATTAGTACCTCTGGTGTGATGTATGTGAATTTATGGAATTGTTTATTAGGTGTTTTGGATTTAATCTTGTGTATGAGCTTAAATTCGAAATCTGAAAAATAAATTGAATTTGCAACCATGCCTTGTTCAGAAACTCATTTTTGGCATGCTTGACCTGCAGGAGAAAGTTGAGATCAAAAAGTTTATTAAATCTTTTTATATGAATTAATGTTGATTTACTAGGCTGAAATTTGTCTTTTTCGTTTAAATTAATTTATAAATGGTCTTAAGCCAAGTTTTTGTGTGAGAGCTTAAATTAAGAATATGTTGCTGTGTACAAAAGATTAGGCTCATTTGAAGTGTTTTTGATATAATTTTGATTTATGGTTGAAAGGCTTATTTTAAATAATTAAAGAAAGAAATGGAAATTAAAAGTGCTAAATTGTGAAATCATGTTTGTTTCTGTTTTTGAATTTTAATCGCACCCCCTTGCTGTTTGGTGAAGTTAAATATGTTAATTTACTTATATGTACACAATCACCATCAAGATTAGCTATAATTAATGCATATGCATGTGTACGTGTAGACTTACGGACGGGACTTACACGCTTACCCAGGAGGAGGAGGGAGCAGCCAGCGGGGAGTTGAATCAAGTTAGCGTGCAGCAAGACCTGGACCAAAGTCCAGAAGAGCCAAAGGCTTGTTTGGGTGCTGAGTCTGAGGAAGGCAAGCACCGGTTTCATCTAACCCATGTTTTTAAATTAAAATCATGTCCTTTACTTTTCAGTACTTTATGCTTTACCTTGTGCATTTAAGTTTCAGGAGTTGTTTTGAAACCTAGTTGCATGATCCTTAGGACTCCTATGCTCTTTTACTAGTATGTTAGGAACGCTAGTGCCATGCTCTAAGGTTACGGTAGAAGTCGAGTAATGACTCATTGCTCGCGAGATATAGGATGCTTATGTTGGAATCATAAGTTGGTTAAAATGACTCGCTCATGTGGTAAGAGCAATGGGTTCGGTCTCGACCGAGTAGCATTGTGCTGGTTTAAGCTATTGAACGTACCAAGTGCTTGTCGGGAATGGGACCGGTAAGCCTAGTACCTTCTGAACCGGGGCGGGATCTTTCTAGCTACCCTCTTGGGATGTGTCTCCGGCTAGCTACCCGTGGTATAGTGTGTGAGTCCGGATCGGTCGGGTTAGACCCTCCGGATAACCGTGTACCAGAGTTTGTAGTGTCCGATCCTAAACTCGTGGGATGTTGGGAACCGCCCGGTTGGGGTAGACACCGCACTTGGTCTACCTTCTTCCGTGTATCTTGGGTTTACCTTGCAAGGATATAAATCGATCGATCGTCGGTCACTCGCCATTATCTGAGTCGGCTTGACCACCGGCTACCCCATGTTTATTTATGGAACAGTTCGGATTAATCTTGTTATCTGTTTAATATTGTTTGAACAACATGCTTGTTTAGTGCGAGTGCTCACATAGAATGGTTAACATACTAGAACTTGAGCTAAAATCTGAAAATAAGGATCAACTCCTAGTCGCTTTTGGCAAAACAAACCCACAAGCCAAAAAGACTTGCATGTCTAATCTTGCTTTATTTTTTTGTCGGGTAAGTCTTGCTTTGAGTATTAGTACGCGACCTTGCTTAATTTGTTCTTTTCGGTAATCCCATCCGGCCCGGTTCTATCCCGTATGGTTGGGAGCTTGAATGGGAGAACGATGATGTGGAGTGATATGCATGGATGGCCTCCCGTGTGTATCATGCGCTAGTTTTATTTTTTCCGCTATTTAAACTGCGAACCATGTTTACTCTTATGTACAAAAACCTGGTTTGTAATAATGTTAAACTTGTGAACCCTTTTCATGTAATGTAATGTGGTACTCGGTCCCGCCTTCGTGTGGGCTTAGCGCATATCGGCGATCCCGTTGTATGTGATTTACCGGCTTTACCCGGCGGAAGCGACTTAATAATTCCTTATTATTGCTTAATGGCCAAGTGGATCAGCTTAGGCGATAATACGGAATTATTTTGGGTGGTTCTCGTCACAGTACCGGTACCGGAGCGATGATATGCACCGAGTAATTAAAATACCTTAACAAACTTGTTTTTGGAATAAAATTTGCCAAGATTAATAATCTTGCTAAAAGAGTAGGACGTTAAGGTCTAATCTAGTCCGAGAGGCCCTAGAGGGAATTTTTGGGTTCTTTCGGTGTGGCTAGTATTCTATGGTGTATTTAGTCCGACTTCCAAAGACATTTATTCTCGTCAAAACTTACTTTCATGCACAACCAAACTAGTTCATCACGTTTTGCCATATGTGGTGGTACCACGGGGAAGTCCCGTGAGGAACTAGTGGGACCTATTCCAATGGGTGCCACGTCGCGTCCGCGTCTCATCACATTTTGCCATACGTGGTGGTACCACAGGGAAGTCCGGTGAGGGACCAGTGAGACCTATTCCAATGGGTGTCACGTCGCGTCTGAGTCTCGTCACGTTTTGCCATATGTGATGGTACCACGGGAAAGTCCGTGAGGGATGAGTGAGGCCTATTCCAATGGGCACTCACGTCGCGTCAGAGTCTTAAATAGGACGCTGTCCATGCAGCGGCTTTACGCATGGATACCGTTTCTATAAGCGAACGGTAATGAATGTGGACGCTTTTGTGAGTGCTGGAACAAAAGGTCTTGAATATCCGTGATTTTCTCGGGTACACCTAACCACGGTTGTTAGGCACGGTAATTAAGAAACGAATATCTTCCGACTAGTTATTATAGGGAGAGACGTTTATATATGCTCGCCACCGGCACTAACTTCGTTTTTAAGCTTAAAAGCTTTGTGAGGAAGTTTAGGACGCTTTTTGCATCATGTAAAAGCTATCAAACCAAAACTGAAGTCAATTCATGTGTTGCTTGGTCTCTATTTAATGTGTGTTTCGTAAGGACCAATCTTGCTAGTGTGATTGCTTTGATCAGGTGTTAAGCAAAAATTGTAACTAGATGCTGTTCAAATTTTCTAAGGTTTATCTAGAAAATTTCTGTCTAGGTGCTCTTTAGGGAAATTGTTCATCACCTAGTTAAGTTTGCTCCCTGAATTTCTCATGATTTTAGGAGGTTTAAAACTGAAGTTAGGATCAAAATGGCTAGCCTACGTCTTGCTGAATTGCTGTCAAAATTCTGAGTTAGGCAGAAAACTCGAATCTTTACCTATAGTTCCAAACAGAATTTGACCTGAGAATCTATAGCAAAAATGTTTATTATCTAGCATAGATCGTGCTGTAAAAATTTCATGATAATTGGGTACTCATGTATTGAGTTATGGTCTTTTTAGTGAAGCTCTGCCCTGCTGAATTTCTGGGCAACAGCACTCTGAAAATGGACCTTTTGCACCTTTTTCCAATCTGATATTATTCAAACTTTGAATACAAAAACTGCTCCTTAGGTATCTATCTACCTCCTGTAGAAATCTCAAGGTCACTAGATTTTTAGTTTGGGAGTTATGCCCAAAACTTTAGGTCTCTGTCCTGCTGAATTTCAGCACTAATAATTTCTGACTTTCAAATTTTTAGGTCATCTTCCTTTTGGACATAGAGCAAACCTTGAATACCATATTAGGTCATAATTTTGTGATGTCAATGCTCACAAAATTTCAGCATGTATGCGTGTGTATATTGAGAAAGATCGAATTTTTTTTAATAAGCTCTTGTTTGCTGGCAAAACTGCTAGACGGAGCTTTGGTAAATGAATTTTTTCGGCCTCTCGTAAAAGTTGAATCTGTCCTGAGGTTGAATACCAAAGTTGAAGACTATGAAATTCTACACATGCTGGCCAAAATTTGGAAATTTTCGACACTTGGGCCGAGAGATATGAATTTATTTCTCGGAGCTATTGATGTCCAAATTCTGGAAGTTTCCACTTGAAGTCTCCTTAGACAATTATAGATGAAATATCTAAGGGAAAATCACATGGTTTCGATGGACGAAAACCCTTGCCTCAATTCTGGAGAAGTAGTTGATAGTGAGGCAAGCAGTAGCAATCCAACATTGTCATCGAGCTTGTGCTATACGAATGGCTATTACCTTCCATTTGGTGTGGTGATCAATGCATGAGGCTAGCCCAACTTGAAATTGCTCTCGCGTAGCAAATGCGTTATTAGCACCATGAGAGCATGGCCCAAGCATTGGGTACCAAATGAAATCATTTGATAGCTGGGATTTTTCTTCCAGCGAAATCATGATAAGGTCTTCTTTTAATTTCCTTAAAAATTTGGGAATAATTAAAAATACAAGCGTGGGTTGAAACTTTGTATTCAACACACTCATCAAAATTCAGCCTCCTCGTGTTCCTACTCTAAAAGTTGTAAACATGTTTGTGAACCTTGGCTTGCTGCACAACCGCCAAGGCAGAGTAGAGGTTATCGGATTCGTGAGTATGATTTCTTAGCTGACGTGTTCACTCCCGTATCATGTGGGTATGCTCTCTGAAGCACTCAACTATTCATGGGTATTGACATCATGGGTTCGATCACTAGTGATCTCCCAACTTTGGAATGTTTTTTTGACCTTGCTCATCGATTTTGAGGGCAATAAAAGGAATATGAAGTATCGAGACCTTCTCACCTACATAAGGAACATATCATATCTTTTGTCAAGTCAACTAAAACTCTGTTGTGCTCTTTTTCTTTGGTCGTTTCCCCACACTTTCTCTAGATAGGAGACAACACTTCAACTCCTCATAGCCAGGAAACATTGGTCCCACAACTTTCTGGCGCTGGTATCCCTACTTTTCTCACTCTAAAGTTCCTTGCCTCAAACTTGATTTTTCCCCTATGTTTGCTCACAAACAAATAAATAAATTCATGTTTATAAGTGTGAAGAATCTTGTGGCATGCAAATTGGAGCATTTTATCACAATGCATATGCATACCTTAACAACACATTTTCATTATGCATTGTATAACATGTGCATTTGGGAAATCTTGGGTGACTGACTTGCATAGGTATATACATATTTATAAAAAAATCCTTCTACTCTACCTTCCTTGTGGTTGATGATGTTTCCCTAACTAAAGGTGTCGCGACGGGACCTAGGTATCATGTGGTCTGCAGCCATGTGATTATCACAAGGAGCGCTCTATGTATCTTGGGTTATGGAAAATGACTCACCACAATTTGGTCCACTACTCTTTGATTGCTTCCCCTTTTCTTAACTAACTCCATGGGTGCAATAAAGCATACTGACTATGCACCCTGAGCAACATATCTCATGAGCATATGCATCACACATTCATAAACATGGGCATCATCATGTGTGCACTGCATCATACTCACATCATGTGCATCTCTCATTAGGCATCATGATAGCGACACCATATGTGTGTATGCATATTCATCATATGCACAATCATCATGCATGTGCATCATTCCCATGCACTCATCATGAGCATCCACATGTGCACCATCCCATTGTTACACGAGTCATTTCCCATATGCATAAGCATCGTCATCCCATGACTCATCAAGTGCATGAGTTTCAACTCAAAATCATTGCACCCTGGTGTGGTGCATAAAGTAATTAAAATACTTCATCAGGAATAACCTTGAGCAAGAGTAAAATTCCTAGCTCCCAAAGACAACCTTCTCCAAAGTTTTGTTCTTGCCAATTGACAATTTATACAGCCAAAGACAATCCCAGAGTTGAAATCCTTGTTGCTCTTCTAAAAGTAAAGTTCAGAAATCTTAGTAAATGAGATTCACAACATGATTGTTTACCAGACTTCGTCTTTAGAAACATCTCTATGGAACCTTTCGATTGGTCTCTTTCTTTCCAAAATCTCAGAGTTTGCCTAATACCTAATCCAATCATCATAAATTCAGGACTATGATCTCATCATAGAAAATACAGAGAGTTCTCAACATAGATGTTTTCTCATCTCATTTCTTGCACCATGACCAAGTCTTGATGGTCGTTTGACCGCCTACATATCTGTGCTCCACCTGCCTCGTGTTGTCTATGACTGTGTCACTCCTCACCATAGCCGCTATCGCTCCAAACCCTCCGCCAATCCTACCACAAGTGGCTGGTATGCCACCAATGTTGCACCATGGCAACCCTCGATAAAAGGAGAGTATCTCCCGTCATTTTCTACCACCTCTGAGCCAGACCTCCACTCGAGCTTTAAACCTCTATCACCATCTTTTTCATCCGGCTGCTCTTTCGGCACTCACGCCAACCATCTTCATCATTTGTGACATTCAGCGTCAAGAAGGATTTCCATCATCTCCTCAGTGACCCAAAGAAGAAGTTTAGAACAAGGCCACAGGAAGGATCCAACCCGATGTTGCCAACCATGGCTCATGTTCTGGAGATGTTTAATTCCGTTCGCTGGACTCTAGTAGCACTGTATGTCTGCTTTGCGTTCCAGTTTTGATGGCTTTAGCTTTCCATGTGTACATTCATCGCCCACTTCCTCACGAGCGACATTGATGATGTGTGAGTCAGGCCATGTACCTTTTATCATCTTTGTGATTTAGATATGAAAGAGTTTATCTTTGCTCGTGGTTTCACTCGTGAAACTCATTATCTCCCCTAGAGGATTTCCTCTAATCTTGTTGTCGAATCTCGGGACGAGATTCCATTTAGGGGGGTAGTCCGTAACATCCCGTATGTTTAAGAAGCTAAGTACCTTAGTTAGTTGTGTTAATAAAGGGTAGTTAGTCCCAAAGCATACTTAGCGTAGTTTGATCAACTTTGCAAAAGAATCCTTGGTCAAAATCACAACACTTGATCAATTAGTACCTCTTCCAACATGAATTTAGGTATATTCTCTTGAATTTTTAGAGATCATCTTGATGCCAAACAGGTTACCTGAATTTGCAAAAGTATCCTTCCGGGAAGAATTTTCATTTGAAATATGCAATAGCTATGATGCCAGATCCAAGCAAAATGGGTTACTTATGATTTATAGAATCTACCTAAAAAGTTTCACGATTTTTAATGATCTCTAGATAGTTTTTTTTTTGCAAAGGAGTGTTTATATGGGAAGGCCACCGAAACCTCTCTCTTTATCTCTTTAGTTCCTTCTTCCTCCCTCGTTTCTTTCTCCCGTGACCAACTCCGCCCGACCGCCCCTCGCTCACGCCGCTCGTCGCCGGGAGCGAGTGTGCGGCCGGCCGTGCCCCGGTGGCCATCAAGGGTGAGCCCCTCATCCTCATCTTTCTCATCTCCATGATTCCTTTCATCTCCCGAAGGTCGATCGTTTTTCACGTGGGTTTTCCTCAACTCCGGAAGAGAAATTCAAGTCCGATCTCCTCCATTGTTGAGTTCCCTCAACTTTAGAGTTTCGAATCGTCTTTCCCCAACCTAGGTGAGGTTCTCCAATGGTTTTCCCCTCCTTTCTCCTCCATTGGAAGCTTCTCCACTACCCTTCCATGGCGTCGGGACCTATTTGTAATTTCCGAGGGCCTATCCGCAATATCCGGGGTTCGGTTGCAATCGTATTTTTTAGGGTTACGAAGCAACTTCGAAAAATCATTAAAAACCGTATAAAAACCAGAAAAATGCAAAACTAATTTTGTTGATTTTCTGGTGAAGAAATCTATCTTTTCTAGAAAACATGTATAGGGTTTTTCTGTACAGTTTTTAAATTAAAAAATCAAACTCGGTATGGAGTGTTTTTAGTGTGATTTAAAATATACACATGCTATGAACTTGAATTTTGGATATGTTGCTCTTTATATCATGTCTAGATCTGTGGCAAACGTTTGCATGGTTTTGATGTATATATTTGCAGTTATGATTTATTTAAGCTTTATGCTAGAATAAGTTTGATGCTTTTTATAGCACCTTTAATGAACTTTTTTTTGAGCACAAGTGCACCCTAGGGCTTTGACTTGATAAGTAGTACCCCTGGTGTGATGGATGTGAATTTAGGGAATTGTTTATTAGGTGTTTTGGATTTAATCTTGTGTTTGAGCTTAAATTCGAAATCTGAAAAATAAATTGAATTTGCAACCATGCCTTGTTCAGAAACTCATTTTTGGCATGCTTGACCTGCAGGAGAAAGTTGAGATCAAAAAGTTTATTAAATCTTTTTATATGAATTAATGTTGATTTACTAGGCTGAAATTTGTCTTTTTCGTTTAAATTAATTTATAAATGGTCTTAAGCCAAGTTTTTGTGTGAGAGCTTAAATTAAGAATATGTTGCTGTGTACAAAAGATTAGGCTCATTTGAAGTGTTTTTGATATAATTTTGATTTATGGTTGAAAGGCTTATTTTAAATAATTAAAGAAAGAAATGGAAATTAAAAGTGCTAAATTGTGAAATCATGTTTGTTTCTGTTTTTGAATTTTAATCGCACCCCCTTGCTGTTTGGTGAAGTTAAATAAGTTAATTTACTTACATGTACACAATCACCATCAAGATTAGCTATAATTAATGCATATGCATGTGTACGTGTAGACTTACGGACGGGACTTACACGCTTACCCGGGAGGAGGAGGGGGCAGCCGGTGGGGAGTTGAATCAAGTTAGCGTGCGAGCAAGACCTGACCAAAGTCCGGAAGAGCAAAAGGCTTGTTTGGGTGCCGAGTCCGAGGAAGGCAAGCACCGGTTTCATCTAACCCATGTTTTTAAATTAAAATCATGTCTTTTACTTTTTAGCACCTTATGCTTTAATTTGTGCATTTAAGTTTCGGGAGTTGTTTTGAAACCTAGTTGCATGATCCTTAGGACTCCTATGCTCTTTTACTAGTATGTTAGGAACGCTAGTGCCATGCTCTAAGGTTACGGTAGAAGTCGAGTAATGACTCATTGCTCGCGATATATAGGATGCTTATGTTGGAATCATAAGTTGGTTAAAATGACTCGCTCATGTGGTAAGAGCAATGGGTTCGGTCTCGACCGAGTAGCATTGTGTTTGGTTTAAGCTATTGAACGTACCAAGTGCTTGTCGGGAATGGGACCGGTAAGCCTAGTACCTTCGAACCGGGGCGGGATCTTTCTAGCTACCCGCTTGGGATGTGTCTCCGGCTAGCTACCCGTGGTATAGTGTGTGAGTCCGGACCGGTCGGGTTAGACCCTCCGGATAACCGTGTACCGCAGTTTGTAGCGTCCGATCCTAAACTGTGGGATGTTGGGAACCGCCCGGTTGGGGTAGACACCGCACTTGGTCTACCTTCTTCCGTGTATCTTGGGTTTACCTTGCAAGGATATAAATCGATCGATCGTCGGTCACTCGCCGTTATCTGAGTCGGCTTGACCACCGGCTACCCCATGTTTATTTATGGAACAGTTCGGATTAATCTTGTTATCTCGTTTAATATTGTTTGAACAACATGCTTGTTTAGTGCAGGTGCTCACATAGAATGGTTAACATACTAGAACTTGAGCTAAAATCTGAAAATAAGGATCAACTCCTAGTCGCTTTTGGCAAAACAAACCCAAAAGCCAAAAAGACTTGCATGTCTAATCTTGCTTTATTTTTTTGTCGGGTAAGTCTTGCTTTGAGTATTAGTACGCGGCCTTGCTTAATTTGTTGTTTTCGGTAATCCCATCCGGCTCGGTTCTATCCCGGATGGTTGGGAGCTTGAATGGGAGAACGATGATGAGGAGTGATATGCATGGATGGCCTCCCGTGTGTATCATGCGCTAGTTTTATTTTTTTCCGCCGTTTAAACTCTGAACCATGTTTACTCTTATGTACAAAAACCTGGTTTGTAATAATGTTAAACTTGTGAACCCTTTTCATGTAATGTAATGTGGTACTCTGGTCCCGCCTTCGTGTGGGCTTAGCGCATATCAGCGATCCTGTTGTATGTGATTTACCGGGCTTTACCCGGCGGAAGCGACTTAATAATTCCTTATTATTGCTTAATAGCCAAGTGGATCGGCTTAGGCGATAATACGGAATTATTTTGGGCGTTCTGTCACACACGTGGCACACAATTTAGATAGGTTCGGGCCGCGAGGTGCGTAATACCCTACGTCCCGTATGCTACGTAGCTTTGGATTGATCGGGTGTGTTTACAAGATGATGCGTATGAGAGAGAAGGGTCCCCGCCTCGCCTTATATAGTCCGGGAGGCGGGGTTATATGTCGGTTCACGGAGAGAGTACTAGTCGGGTACGTCTAGGGGTTCTCTACACAGTACAGGACTTGTATAGCTTCCTATCCGAGTACTTCTCCACAGTAGTCCTTGCGCTTCACACCATCAGGTGCCGTGCAGCACAAGTCGAGTAGTCCCAGGGGCCCACCGAGTAGTCGGTCCCGGTACCCACCGAGGTAGTGGGCCCACGGAGATCCATACGACGCCCCTAACCCCGCCATCTCTTGAGCTCCCCGCCGTCCGCGCCCTCCTCTCCGACGGCCCCGCATTTCGGTGGTGCACCGGAGCACGCGTGGCACCGGACTCTCCCTCTCGCAAGCCCCCTTTCCTCCCTCTCTCAACCCGCTCTCGTTGTTTCCTCTACTCGCTCCCCCTCACTACCGCCGCGCCATGGCCGCCGTGGTGGTGACCTCCTCCCTCTCCCTCCTCGCTTCGGGTGGGTAGTTGGGGATGGCGCGGGGAGGCGAGCTAGACGACGCCCGGCGCATGGAGGCCGCGAGGAGGCGCCCGCGGGTGCGCGGCGACGGCCGACGGGGAAGGGATTTTTTCGGATGCGATGCAATACGGGGAAGGTAAATTGGGTGGGCCTGGCGGGTACGGGGGGCGGGTATAGTAGGCAACGGTGAGAAAAACTATTCGTTTTTGGCGAACGCTCTCCAAATTGCGATTTTTGGTATTCATAGTCCTTTCACCCTATCCACTTCCAAAAACATATGACGGGTGGGTTCATCATGAGGGGTAAGATAGGTCCGATTTGTTGAGAGAATTTTTCAATTGTCTTCGCTCCTTATAGTATATAGATATCGTCGTTTACCAATTGTCTTCTAGTGTACTTGGTTTGAGGGGGTTGAGGTATGGTGGCAACCGGGAGACCCGGGTTTGATTTCTCGTTGGAGCAAATTTACATGATCGCTTTAAAAAATCACATCGTCGATGAAGTTGGGGTTTGAGGGTTTTCTAAGCCGGGATTGGATTCCCTTCTCTTAATAAAAACCATGAGGTGGTTTTAACCCCACCGGCTTAGTTCCAATACCGATATTTGAAACGGCGGTAGGGTACTTTCCCCTGCCACCATGGGTACTATCGATGGCAATAGAGGCCTGTCTTAAAAAAATCATTACTTTTTTATAAACTCATATGGTGATAAACTTTATAAGAAAATTATAGCTTTTCGTCGAGATCTGCTCACCCTTTCTTCAACACCACCGCCCCCTGCGTGCCTCTGTCCCCTTCACATCATCTCTGCAGAGTGCTCTAAACTCGGACGGTGATAAAATTTGGGAGTGTCTATCCCTCATCCATGTGAAATTGGGGCTTTCCTCACACGAATTTTCCAACTGTTGGATGGAAGATGGATGGCTCAGATCAACTTCTCCTTTTCTCTCTCTTCCTTATCCTCCCCCACCCATCCCGCGGTGGTCGCACGTGCTGCAACCTTTCTTCCTCCTCACGACGCGACCTCCATCCGCACCCCCGCCGCCCGTGCCACCCCCACCCCGTTGGCGCGGGCGGGCTAGGGTCCGCCGGAGCTCCGCCGACCGCGTCCGGCTGGAGCTCCGCCGGACCCTAGCCCGCCCGCGTCGGCCCGCCACCGGCCCCCGCCGCCGCCGCCTCCCACCGTCGCCGCCACCTCCTCAAGCCCCGACACCGTCTTCGCCTTCGTCGTCGCCGTCGTGTGCGCCCCTCGCCCGACCCCCGGCCCCATCCGCCGGCCTCCACCGCCCGGCCCGGCGGTGCCCCCGCCGCCGCGCTTCGCCGCCCCCAACCCGCCTCCTCCGCCGAGTATGGCCGGCGATGACAAGCAGCCCCCATCCCCGGAAACCCCGAACCCTAACCCCGTAACCCTAACCCGAACCCTAAACTCGCCGGAATAGCTCGCCGGAGTTGGAGAAGAAGGAGGTGGGGTGAATATAGAGCCGAAGAAAAATTCGTGTGAGGAGAAGCTCTAAATCACATAGGTGAGATATAGCTTTCCGTTAAAATTTATAAGAAAATTATAGTTTTTCATCGAGATATGCTTACCCTTCTTGGACACCACCGCCTTCGTGCGTGCCTCCGTCCCCTTCACATCATCTCTCACCGCCCCGGCCGACGACGTCATCTTCAGCGGCGTTGAGTACGACGGGCGGCGCGGACGGAAGTCGACACCGACCGAAGACCCATAAGGGCGTCCGCAAGTGGTGGTGGAGAAATAGCTAGCTGAGTTGGCAGTGAGAGAAGAAAATTTACAACTACACGATTTACAAAGCAGGCACAACAGGTCATCGGTCCCACCCCTCCTCTCTGTGTTTCCTCGAGGCACTCAAATCGCCTAGCGATTTCTTCGTCGCTACCTAGCATTCTCTTTCCTCCTTTTGTCGTTCCACGTCAGATCATAGTCCTTGTCAGCAGTGAAATAGCTAGCTGAAATCAACTTGTTGCGGACGCCCTTAGAGGTCACCAGGATCGCACCGCCACGTGCTGACAATGGCGGCGCCGTGTTCGCCATGCAGGGCACGCTCCTCCTGCCCACGCGCCGCGGTCCCGCCATCAGCGACGCCATGCACCACGTCACAGTCGATGCCTCCAGCTTCACGCACTTCCACGCTTCGATGTGCCGCCATCCCCGAAGAGCCTCCTCCCCAACGCTTTCTTCCAGGCCACGTCGACGACCAACCATTTGGAGGTGGTCGAGGTGCGCGCCGGCCAGCTCCTCACCACATTCAGTCTGCCCGTGGATGACGTTTAGCTTGTCCTGGACGCCGTCCCAGGCTCCCAGCCGACGGGGCCGGTGCATCGCTGCTTGCACTCGAACCTCGTTTGGTCGTGCAGTCGTGCTACCAGCCGACCAGCGAGCCAACGAGGTGACGCCGTCGTCGCTCACACTCACGAGCGCCGGTCGCGATGACCGTTGGCCCAGTGTTCGCGCTGGCACCTAAGAACGACGTGCTCGTGGCCGGCATGGATGACGTTCATCTTGTCAAGGACGCCGTGGCAAGTGGCAACCAAGGCCGCGCGCCGCCGCGTCGCGCCGTCCCGGTGCCCCCTCGCTGCTCGACACCATGGGCCTCGTCTGGTCGTGCCAAAGAACTGACGCCATCGACGCCCACACCCACGACACGAGAGCTGGCGGGCGGCACCGGCGGTGACGATCGAACCTGCCTCCTCTTCCCTGTCGACTACCACCGCTCGCGGCCCCTCCTCGACAAGGCGACAAGTAGCTCGAGAACTGCGTCGGCCCAGTGTTTGCGCTGGCACCCAAGAACGCGCTCGCGGCCGGCAGCCTGTTCTGAGCGTGCGCGGTGGTCGCGGCGGGCATCGGGCCGCCCGCGCCTTCTACCCGCTCGCCGGCCGCCTCCGGCTCACACTCGGCACGTCCGACCGCTACGAGCTCCGGCGTCCCGGCGTCCCGACACTGCGGCGCCCCGGCGTCCGGCAACGGCGTAGCCTTCACTTTCTCAGGGTACGACGGCGCGCACCGCCGCGCGGCGAACAGCACCATCGACGGTCTCAAAACCAACGATCTCCGGGAGGTTGCCGGGATCGCCGCTCTCGCCGTGCAGGCCACACGCTCCTCCTGCCAGCGCGCCGCGGCCTCGCCATCGGCGTCGCCGTGCACCACGGGGCCGTCGATATGTGACTCCAGCTCCACGCGCTTCCAGCACGCAGACGCAGGGGCGTCGACCGGCCGCGTCCACGCGCTCCGACACGCGCCGCCGTCGCCGATAAATCTCCTCCCCGACGCCTTCTTCCTGGCCACGTCGACAACCGTACCGGCAAGCAGGAGGTCGCCGCCCGAGATGCCCGCCGACCAGCTCCTGGGCACCTTCACTCTGTGGATGAAGTCATCTTGTCAAGGACGCCGGCGCTGAGGCAGCCGAGGCCGCGCGCCGCGGCGTCGCGCCATCCCGGTGCACCTCGCTGGTCGCCACGGCGCCACCTTGGGCCTCGTCTGGTTGTGCCAATGACCCGCCGCCATCGTCGGCCACACCCACGAGCGCCGGCGATGATCAAACCTGCGCGTGGTCTTCCCCGTGGACCACCGCACGCGGATGAGGCATCCCCTCCCCGACAAGTACCGCGTCGGCCCGGTGTTCGCACTGGCACCCAAGAACGCGCTTGCGGCCGGCGGCCTGTTCTCCACGTGCGCGGCGGTCGGGGCGGCCGGCGGGCATTCGATGAGGCACGGCAATTGCCAAAATTTGCCAATAAACATGTACTGTAAACATTTGCTGCCTGTAGCCTGTGACAGTATCGTTGGATCTGAATGGTGATTGCAATGGCCTGTATGATTCAGTTCCGTCAGTGAAGGAGCAGCAGCGAGACGACAGTAACCATTCGGCAACTTCACTGATACTGTCGACGTTGCATCCAACGCCTCTCATCAAAAGGACTCTTCTTAGAAGTTAGAATTTTAATGTGTTTCCTACATTGCTTCAGGTATTTATTCTCTTAATTTAATGACCAAGCCAACTGCTAATTTAATGACTGTAAGATCTGCAGATGGACCTTAAAGTCTCTCTTGCAGCAAAGTTTTGTGATAAATTAAATGTTTAACTGTTTGCTCATTCCAATTGTAAAAGGAAAGGTTTATTCATTTCTACGTAAAGAGTGTTAGGGTCCCTTCCCTTGTTAAATTAAACTAAAAGACACACTTGAAATTGGCAACTGAAAATGGGGATAAATTCAAAGGTCCATTTAGACTGACTTCAGAGTTTGAGACTCATGATAATTTCAACAAAGAAGGCCTCGTTTGTTTTCTCTTTAGCACAAGAACAACAAACACATTCTCTATTGCAACTATGATTTATTCTGCCTAAACAAAGATGTGATGCTCACTGTTTTTTTTTAGTATTTACTGTGAGAAAAGACACTGATGATAAATAATGAAGGAACAGCAAATTGTTGTTTCGGCAAGAATAACTGACTTTCAAACTAGTATTACTATGAGGCCAGTCAGCAAATCACTCAAAAAGGATTCACCAAAGAGACCACCAAAATTGGAATCGATTAGTATTAGCAGCACTGTTCTCTCAGACAAAATTGCATGCTGGATGAACAAATTAAGCAGAAGTGGAACTATATAATTAAGCTTGTTCAAAATATTGGTTTGGTGGTTCATTGGCTTCTAACAAAGAAGGTCAGCCTGAAGCTGATCTGTCTTTGCTCTAGCTCTACTGGAAGCAAAGCACCTAGAAACAGACACTAACTTTAGCCACACACCTGAAATAGCAACTGAGCATGGTGATGAATATAAAGGTTCTAATTGTTCCATCACACACACATACAAAAGTCAACAGACACAATCAGAACTGTTTGAATATATATAAAGGTCTAATATAGTATGTTGGAATGACTTCAAAGTTCAACTGAACTGTAAGATCTTGGAAGATGGACCTTAAAGTCTCTCTTGCAGCAATGTTTTGTGATAAATTCAACTGTTTCCTCATTCCAATTGTAAACTGAAAGGTTTGTTCATTTCTTTGTAACTTGTGGAATAATAGTTCTCTCAAAGAATTCACCAAAAGAGAACCAAAATGGACTCCCATTTGTATTAGCAGCACAAGATAAAATGTTCTCTCAGACAAAACAGCATGCAGACCGTGCAAAGCAGAACTGGAACTGCACAAGCGTGTTCATAGCATCGAGCTGGTGGTTTCCAAACACTACTCAACCACACAGACGAGATGTCCCTAAAGGAAAGCCGCAGGCTCTGTACGTCAGAAATGCCTAACACCACACAAGAACTGGAAGCCCACCACATGTCGAGATGAAGAAGTTGTGTCTCTCACCTATGAAAGCTATGCATCTATGGTTCATCAGCTTGGCCACTCGCATAAGCCTCAATAGATGGTTCAGATGGTGGTGCCATGTCCTTCCCCTTCGATCACCATCTGGCTGAGCAAAGATGCCAATTCCTCATCAGATCCTGTCGCCGCGTCCAATTCTTCCGCATCATCAGGCCCTGTCGTTCCATTCCCACCTGCATGTACAGAACACGTGACAGTGTCAACTCATTGCTGGATCAGCAAGCTATTAGCAATGTTTCAATTCCATATCCAAAAAATGAACTAATGCTGGGCAATGTCAATCACAATCCGACCAAATATTAAAATCACAAGCATGAATCGACTCTGGAAACATGAAGATACACATTGATGGCAAACTCAGCAGCAATGCAACTTGCAACTTCAGACATTCTTCGGATATGCTAGCTGCAAACTGTCATCTTCAGACTAGCAGGAAGTGCAGTTACAGTTATAGCAGGCAGTGCCATTCTTTGGATACTAACAGAGTGATGTTTTGAGTTTTTGACTCGGGGTTTATCTCTGCAATTTCAAAATAACTCTAGAACTCGGTAAATATACTAATCAAAGTGCAAAAGGCCCAAGGCAACAAATATAAGCAGCACACACATGACAATCATGCTGATTACCACACACACAGAAGAAAGCAGAACATGCAAATGTGACAATACCAATCTGACAAATTGACAGGTTAGCAAGGATCAAGATCACTGCAGACGAATGACTGCACTTGGGCATGCCGCTACACAAACACCCTCAGCCAGATTCAGAAAAACTACGAACACTGTTAACTGCATTCCATCGACTAGAACCATAACAGGAGGCAATCAAGTGGATCAAGCATGGATGGGCAATTGGATTCACGCGTGCTTACCATATGATGAAGCAGGATCCCACTCCCAAGCTTCGACGAAGCGGGAGTACTGCAACTCGAGATCCAGGAAGTCACGGTCCACCAAGCATTCCTCGCACGACACCATGTCGGCGGCGTCCGCATCCCAGGCGAAGAGTGACCTCTCATGGAAGAAGTAGATGACGTAGTGGTTGTTGGGGTCGACGAGCGCGAGGTTGGGCACCTTGCCCCACGGCAGGCCGGCGTCGATGTACTTGTGGTGGTTCCAGATGTCGACGAAGGCCACCTCGTACTCAGCCGTCCAGGGATCCCCGTCCTCTTGGTCGGCGAGCGCCTTCAGCGTCCACATGGAGACGGTGGGGTTGTCCGGTGGGTCGTTGATGGTGGCGAGGTTGTAGGAGAAGCCGGTGATCTGGATGTAGCGCAGCTTTCCTTCGCTGAGCCTGACGCAGCGGCGCTTGTCCAGGAGCCGGGAAAAGTAGACGCGGTTGGCGAGGCCGGGCATCGCGCAGCCGTTCGGGAGCGGGACGAGGCGCAGGCGCGGTTGGTCGTCGAAGGGGTTGCAGAAGAGCATGCCGTAGACGACGTCGACCCACCAGAGCAAGCCGTCGTAGGGGAAGACGCCGTGCGCTCCCCAGGGCTCGTGGTCGGGGGCGTCGGCGAGCTCCTTGACGAACCACTGATCGGTGGCGGTGGAGAAGCAGAGGAGGGCATCGTGGCGCCTCATGGTCGCGTCTGGGTGGAGCTGGGTGATCATGTAGTCGCCAGGGGAGCTCGGGTCGGCGACGAGGCCGATGGTGCGGCGCGGGGAGAGCTCGATGGGGAGGTCGGCGGGCACAGCGGGGAGGCGCTTGGCGGTGGCGGCGCGGACGTCGCAGAGGAAGTAGTTGGAGTTGACGCCGTTCCTGCCCCGGGCCAGGTCGGTGGCCATGAAGAGGAGGCTGCCGGGCGCGGCGGTGATGATGTAGGGGTAGTTGTAGAAAGGAGCTAAGCCCCTGGGGTCGGGGACGAGGCGCTGCGGCAGCGCGAGGTAGGAGGGCCTGCGGCGGGTCCTGGAGCTCGAGGAGGAGGTCGGCGGCGCCGGGGGCAAGCGCCGCGGCCCGCGCGTCCCCGGGGCGGTGCACGACGACGGGGATGGAGGAGAGCGCCACCCACGCGCGCTGCTGCTGGCGCGCCAGCGGCCCGGACGAGGCCTCCTGCTCCGCCGCCGCTTCCTCGCCGGCGCGCGAGGATTCGCCTTTCTCGAACACCATGCCGACGCCGGCGCGACGCGCCGAGGCGTGGCGCTGCGCTGGTTTGGAGGTGGGGGATGGGTTGGGAGGGCTGGGGTGGCGAGGTGGTTGGGTTGGCTCGAATTCCAATTCGAATCGTGTGGCTGCTGCCTGTTTCGGGGAATTTGTAGGCCGGCTGGCGGAGGAGGCTTCACGAGCAAGTCGGCGCGGCGGGCGGCGGAGCAGCGTGTGTCTTCTGTCCTGCGTGTTGCAAAGCACGGAGGAGGAGGGCCCACTGGACGTGACCGTGCGCCAGCTATGCCCGTTCCACCACGTGACGTCACCGAATAACCGCGCGAGAGCCGATCGAGAACCCAACACAAAATGCTAGAGCGGGCGGTAGCACGGCGAGCGGAAGGCTTGCGCCGGCGATGTGAATGTGAGTTTGTTGGCGTGCGATGGTGTCCACCACGTTGCAAATCATGTTTGTTCATCAAGAGTAACTCAACGCGGTTTTGGTCATGAACACTGGTACTAGAGAATCATGTATTTGTCCTTGGCCTGATTTTTTATTTGTACGGGGTATTTTTTACCTCCGGTACAAATAATGACATTTGTACCGGGTGTATCCACCACCCGGTACAAATGCTCACTCACGGGGTATGTCGGGGCCTCCTCCAACCTACCCAGGTACAAATGTGACATTCTCACATTTGTACCGGGTGGGAATATGCCCCGGTACAAATATGCCTACATTTGTACGGGACGTGATTTAACCCGGTACCCATGTAGATCCCTCATCCTTAGCTAGCTTTTCCACCCAACACTTGGAAATATCACAACCCACCACCTTGTTCTTATCCATTCCTTCTCTTCTATCTCTCTCGTCCCCATCTAATAATTTCTTCTCCTCCTCCCGGGGCGCGAGACGCGGAGTCGGGCGCGGGAGGCCGTGGGGCCGCCGCGGGAGGTTGGGCATGGGGCCGCCGCCGACCGGGCGTGAGAAGCCGGCCGCGGATGGCCGCGGGGTCGTCGCCGGTCGGCCGCGGGAGGCCGCGGGCCGCCGCAGATCGAGGCCGGTCTAGAGGAATCGATGTTCTTATAAAACTGTTATTGTGATTCTTGTTCTTGTATGAATTCGATTTTGATACATTCTTGTTGTATGATTTTGTGTGATTGTGCCATGCTTGTATTTGTGAATCTATGATTGTGAATCTTGTATGAATTCTTGATAAATTCTTGCTGTATGAATGATTGTGAATCTGTATAAATATGTGTGACTAAAGAGGAAAAAGAAAAAGGAAAAAATGAAGAGAAAGAAAAGAAAAGGAGGGCAGAAACCGGCGGACTAACGTTGGAACGAGAAATCACATTTGTACCGGAGCAGGAGACCACCCGATAGAAATTTTCATATTTGTACCAAGTGAGATACCCGGTACAAATGTGACTTCACATTTGTACCGATGGTTTGTACCGGTTGGATACTTGGTAGAAATGAGGGTTACCAATGGGCACAAATGAGCGTCTTCCAATAGTGAAATATGAGCATATGTATTTGCTTGCTAGATGGTGTTGAAAGGTCCTCCATCAAACTTGGATCAGCTTGAAGAAATCTTCCATGATAATACCGTGGATGGAAGTACCGCCTCTGCGCATGGTGATGATTATGGTGAGGCACATGAAGGTACTTAAGATGCATTGGCGAAGAAGAGGGAGAAGACTATGTACAAAACACCTAGAAGTCCAAGTAGCCAAAAGAGCAAGAGGTCTCTTGCTACTACTACCAACACTTGTGACGATCCGGTGAAGAGGAGCAAAAATCCAATGGATCGGTATGTCAAGGTCATATCCATTACTTTCAAGGTGGTCGTAAAAGTCAACAACAAGAAAATACCGAAACGTGCTAATGACAAGGAGGCCACTTCGGTGAACGAACGTATCGTAGTTGGCTTTTGAGTGTGGCATTGAGCAAACTAGTTATGTTGTGTTTGTTATGGCCAAGATGTTTAAAAATCCCTTCCAAAGGAAATTCTTTTTTGGCCTACCAAGTTCTAAGCTTAGGTTTAATTAATTCAAGAAATGGTGTAGGGAACAAAATTTGGAGTAGCAATCGATGAACCTACTATGTGTAGTTTGATATGCAATGTGTTAAACCTATTCTATGTGATGTGATGAATATTATTATCTTTTGTGATTTGTGTGATGTGATGAATATTATTATCTTTTGTGGTATCCGTCATCATTTATCTATGTGCTGAAAAATTATTATCATTTGTGCATTGTTGCAATTTCTAACGAGTTTGCTACATTTGTTGGAGCGAGGATGAGGGCAATGGACGGATGAATGAGAAAGAAAAAGATGATGGAGGGGGCACATCATGAAGTGAGGATGAGATTATTTCCATGTGGCGCAGGAATTTGAAGATGATTGTTGACGGTCCTTACAACAAATATTATACCGTCACTTGTCTCTCGCTAATCATAGTATAGGGTTTTAACACTAACTATTTCCACAAGTTTTGGTGATTATGTGATTTCAAAGATCGAAGGTGGAATGGACTGAAAACTGAAGAGAAACATATCATTTATATGAAGCTCACATCTTATGGTCATAATGGATATATATTTCACATAATATGGAGACAATACGGTACGTATAAGCATACATGTAGTAGCAAGTCCGCAGCGCACAATACAAAGAGGGGCCCACGGTCGTCAAACAAAGAAAGAACACACACCTACACATGCAAAACAGAGCGAGGCCCATGGAAAATAGGTCGTATAGGACATGAGCAGCACCAGGAGAAACTTGAGGCCGTTTGGGCCAACTTGTGGGCCGACCGACCCATAGGGTCGGCCGAACCGCCTTCGGCGTCGCGCGTGCCAATCTTTAGTGCCATTTCTTCTCGTGCGAGTCTAAGGCGGTGGAGCGAGAGTTGGCGCCAAAAGCGCCTGGGAACCACCTCCACCACCCCTATATAAGGAGGCCTCTACCCCCTCATTCATAACACACCATTCTAGAGAAGAGAAGAGTAAAGGAGAGACTACTTCTTGTATCTTAGAAGTAGAGGAATGGGTGGAGCAAGAGCCAGAAGAGAGATGGAGTTGTCGGCCTCCCTCCGCTTATACTTCGGTGGGTGCGAGCGCTTAAGCGAACACCCAAGACTTCTTCGGTGATCGGTGCCTAGTAAGTTATATTCTCGTTATTATTCATTTGTGGGATCATTGCTTGTCTCTCGGGGTGGGGGCTCTAGTCTTAGGACTCTAGCTATCAGCGGAGTCTCGAGGGGGTCAGGGTCGAGGTAGCTAGCATAGACATGATGTCTAGGTTATCTATCTCCTTTGTCCGCACATCTAGTCAACATTATGAGGGGTAGGTGTACGGGTGATGACAACCCCGTACATCCCTTGTAGTCCCCCACATGGGGCTAGGGCGTAGAGCTAATAGCCGGAGGCTTCGGGCATACCGGTGGTAAACAAGTGCCCAAAGTAAGTGAGTAGTAGCCATAATACCCTCTTCCTTTGTACCTATCCCGTAGATTTCCACGCTACATAGACTACCCTTTTCTCCATCTTTCTTCTCCAGGGACTAGACTAGTTAGTAGACCACTCCACCTTCATTCCTTTGGCAAAATAGAAATAACGATACCCTACTCACTCGGGTGAAGTGCTACAATGGTATTATCCACACGCTTGTGGATTTGTCGTGAGTTAAGAAATACCAACAAGCATTTCTAGCGTTGCCGCCGGGGAACGATTGCCGTAGTTGTCTACGAACCTAGTCTACCCGTGTATCCTTTGTTTTATCTTTATCCTTATATCATGTCCTTTCTACCCACCGTATCTTTTACCGGAAACCTTACACCCCCGAGGACCCGCTTCTCGGGGCCATCAACCTCTTCTAGGCTAATCCCGGCCTGCGGCTATGAACTCCATCCCGACATCATTGCCATGGTTCGGAAGGAATCCTTCTCAAGTTTTGACATTCTTGAATTCGAACAATTAAAGAAGGAGTCCGTAGGTGAGCATGGGTGAGATTTTCACATCTTTTAGCATCAATCCTAGATCGGTCTATACCCGTAGATGTTGCTTTGCAAATCTTTTATTCGGGATTAGACAATACCGCTGCATTAGCTCTCAACGTGGCCGTTGGAGGTTCGTTCGCATCCCAAACTCGACGGAACGAAAAGAATTCCTACATCCGATCTCGGGCCGCTTTCCTTCTTTATCGACCATGAGAAACTCCACCGAGAGGCCTTCAAGTCGAGCCTTGAGAGCCGCCCAGCCGAATCTAACCCTTTCATATCCCAATATTCACTTGTTGAGTCCTCTCTCGAACCACGAACACCGAAGGAAGGAAAATTCAACCATTGGAGTTTGATTCCCAATTCGAGGTTAATCCTTTTTGAAAACCATAGAAACACCTCGAATTCCTTTGATGCTCAACCTAGGGAAGAGCTATCTTATGTCCACACCGACCGAGCTAGATATCTTTTGACATAACCTTCCCTCATTCCTACGTAACCTCTTTATCCTCCCGATCCTCCTAACGAAGAACTTCTCGAGGACACCACAAAGGAGGAATGGCTAGAATGAGTGAGGCACTTTTGTGAAGCAATTTGGATTAGTTCACCCTTTACGATCCTTGCTTGTTCAATAGGAGGAATTTTCATAGAAGTCTATCTTAACCCCAACATGGAGGTTTATGTGATGCCGTGACACTTAACACACACCCTTTTGGGTGATGTTTCACTAGCACCATCTCGACGAGTTTCTCAAAAGTTGTCCCCTTGGACACATCCTTGAATGTCGAGGGGTCACATGTGCCATGCCGCTAACATTTGACAAAATCAAGGTCAACCTAGACTTTCACATCTTTGACATCCTTGATCTCGATGTTCTCCTAGGATACCGCTAGAAAGTATTCTCGATCTATTTCAAGGGAGCCTAGATGAAAAGCTTAGGGAGCTGCTCTTGCCACTCCTATCTCTTGCTTCGAAAGTCATTCGGCAAAGCTTGCTCCCGAGGCGAGCCCGATTGATGATGTGATGCATACATTCCCGTTCATATCATCCAAGCTAGTTCACTTTGAGGTTGCAAATTTTACTTCCCCGAAGTATATGACTTGGAAGAAGCCCTTCACTTTTATGAAGACAAACATTTAGCATCACTCTCGGCCGGATTTGAGCCTCTTCCCATCGACCCGTACTATGTTGTTTTCGACCTTGATTGGAAACCAACATTGATCATTCACAATGAACCTCGTGAGATGGATTTTCACGGGCCATGGAATTCTATGAGGCACCGACTCGAAGTATATAGGAAACGATCCCATAGACGAGCATGGAAGCTTCATTCTTGGAACTTCTCAAGTACCATGCTCACATGACATAACTTCGGGTCACCTCTTCTTTGTGCCCCGTGCTTTCGGTAGGATCACAACCACCTCTTGATGCTCTTTTATAAAATGTTTAGAAGGATAGTTGTAGATGCCTTTGTCTATCGTAAACATTGTAGATTCCGTTGTTGCACCCGTGGCACTAACCATACAAGCTTGAACATCATCAACAAATGGCGGGAACCCACATTGCCAATAATAGCTGCAATGGTAAATTTCCCCATGATCGAGCTTGAGACCATAAACAAGCACTTCATGGAGATGGCCCAAGAAATCCATACCTCTCACCCCATAAGGGCGCATGAAGGTCCCTAAAAAGTACAAAAAAATATCGGGGCATGTGAAGGTCCCTAAAAAGTACAAAAAATAGTTGGGCACATGAAGGTCCAAAATTTCTTTATGGGTAAGTTTGACTAATGCTTCGGGATATACCTCGTACCTTTTTATATATTCCTCTCTTTCATAGAAAGGAAATGTTTACATGATAGCAAGCACCTTCGAGTATTGGTCAATAATTGTTTCATGAAAGACTCGAGGACCATGCTTGAAAACATGGAGCCGCATCACCGTACACTTGGGTACTCTTTGACTATGGACATCTTTTAGCGGAAACACCACTTCACACACTCGAAAAAAGTATTATATAAAAAAGAGAAGAGAGAAAAGTGAAAGGTTGAAGAGAAGAGAGTGCGCGAGAATAGAGAGTCGAGCTAGAAAGCT
Source organism: Cenchrus americanus (assembly GCA_947561735.1). Taxonomy (NCBI): domain Eukaryota; kingdom Viridiplantae; phylum Streptophyta; class Magnoliopsida; order Poales; family Poaceae; genus Cenchrus; species Cenchrus americanus. The sequence goes on along the minus strand of OX387239.1, from coordinate 80,748,272 downwards.
CTACATGGATAAAGTGTAGTAGAAACCATTGCCAACCATTAGCGTAGCATGCTCAACAAGGATAACAAGAGCTACTCTTTTGGAAATGAGGCAAGGTCACATCAAGATTTGAGCTAGCAAGTGCTCACCTTGCTCTTACGGGACAGTGGTCTCTACTCGCTTGCTCCACCCAACCTTGCTCTTGCACATGCTTGCAAAGTCTTAGCATAATCTCCTTGCATCCTCAACTTTTCATTGCCTCGCCCATTCAGCTCACGCATCAGTAGCTGCGCTCTCTCATATGCTTGCAAAGCTTTGGCATAACTATCATCCATCCCTGTTGACGGATAAAGACGTATCCCTCTACGATCCGCAAGCGTACGGACCTACACCTTTTTCACCACGGGATTCCCAAGGTTCTTGTCAATCCGCGAGCAAGGGGATTACAAGCATTTGATCTACCTCTACTCACTAACTACTCAAACCCTAACTATGATTAGACTAGAAAATGACTACACTAGACTAGAGAGAACGATTAAGCTAACAAGATAAAAGACACTCGCCCATGGGTCTACGATGCTTGAACATGCAACCACTTTAAACATGAAAACCGATCTAATCTATCCGGAGTTGTGACCACGGTTTCACCCTCCCCCCCCGTACTATCACTACGCGAAGGTATTCCTGACTAGACCTGTGATGGACGCGGTGTATTGAATAGATCCAAGGGAGCATTGGAGCTCTACTTCCCTTTACAGCATGATAGCTAACCTTAAGCATTAAAGCATATTCAACACATGATGATAAATAGATGTTGAACCAAGGACAATTACATCTCAAGACCAATTACAACCCATGGACAAATGAGAAGATTACCCCATCAAGGTGCTAGACATGGCACCGTTGATCATGGTGACGCTTCCGACGGTGTCTTCCTTCTTCTCCACTTGTGGGTGCTTCCTTCGAGATGGTCGATCCTCCTCCGAGATCTCCCTCCTCTCTCTCTAGCTTGTGGATGACCTCCCGGTGTGAATGGCTCTCTCCTCTCGCGAATGGCGGCGCCCCCGGGGCTTTAGGGTTGAAAATCCTTCGGGTGTAAGGAAGGGGGGGGGGGGGGGGCGAACCGACCACCGGAGTGGGCCCGGCCGACCGGCTTGGGCCGACCGGCCCAGGACCATCCCGCCCGGTTCGGTCGCCCCTTCGCTCTCGTGGGTCCTCAAGTAATTATGCACTTTGCCCCCTCCACTTGCACTATTTTGACGATGTCATCCTCGCGTCCAAGGTGGAAGTTCTCTTTGTATGAAGTCCGGTCTTTTACGCTTCAATCCCCGAGGGTGTTCCTACGTAGCACTTCGGTCCTTGCCACCATTGGAAGTGATTTCATCAAGCTCATGAACCCGAACAAGACTCCGTAAATGCTCCTTTTAACTTGTTGTGAATCCGTGCTTTATGTCCATGTTTTCCTACATAAACACAACACTTCCAAATGCATGCACATAGATGAACTTGTTATATGATTAGTGTGCCTAGTGGCGGGTTAGTTCCATAATCAAATCCAAACCAAAGTGTAATGAACATGTTTGGTGTACCAAAATACACCGTCAACATCTCCCCCACGCTTAGATCTTGCTCGTCCTCGATCAAGTACTCGTAAAAGAACTTTGTCCAAGGTGTTGTAATCGCGTTCCGCTAAACCTTTCTTCACAAGTTAGTCAATCCTTTATCTTTAATACATAAACATAAAGTAATGATCATCATACATAAACATGAGCGTTTAGAATCTTTACCACATCAAGATTTACCCCACAACTCTTCTTCACTTGAAGTCTTCGATTTCAGCCATGCTTACTTATTTGGTTTCATTGGAGGGTTTTTTATGATTTTTCAAAAATAAAATTCCTGCAACAAGTGTTAGACAAAAACCTTTCTCCAAGCTCTCTCATGTCGCACATATAAAGTGGCTATCCTAAAAAAATTTTATAAAACTCTCACCTCCCATAAATCTCTCATATAACATGTAAAGTGGAGCTATAGGTGTGGCTAGCACAATCAACACAAGTATTGTCAAGCTAAGATCTCCCTCTAATGGTTGTTTACCTTTCAAAGACAATGATCATGAGAATTAATCCATATGCGGGGATATCAAGGATGAGAAGATATAGAATGGTGGACATGTGCAAGGGCAAAAGAAAATATGACTACTAGGCACCGACGGCGTCCTAGCTGTCAGATTGCACATGGTTGGAAAAAGAGTGAAAGTTTCGTCTCTCAACAACGTGACATCCTTCCTTGCACTTTATTTTTCTTTCACTTGATTGATCCCTCTCATATCTTTTTTGCCACTCCTCTTTTTATCTTTCTCTTCTTTTTCTTTTTCAGTCACTCACTTTTATTCTCTCATACACATATTTTTCTTTACTTTTCTATTTTTCTTCCTTTCTTTTCCATACACATATTTTTCTCTTAACTTTTCCCTCTCTCGACATCTTTACCTCTCTTTTCAAAGCTCTCAACTCCCCTCTTTCTTGCATGCACACAATCTGAAATTTAAAATAAACCATGCTAGAGACGAGACGAAACTTTGAGAGTAGGTTGTGTTCAAGGAATGCGATGTACAAAAGAGATGTATAGGGTAGGGTATGGAATTCGGCGATGTATGGGACTTCGATGTGAAAGTCACGTTACCGAATGCATGACGAGGTTAGCAACAAAAGATAAGCACAAGGACATGATCATTGATCGAAATTGAGAAGGGTCCTAGCCCAACTCAATGCACCGATCGCACTTATGGTGGAGCAAAAAATAAGTTTAGCTTTGTATAGGATTTTTTTCTAACTCTCAACTTGGAAAAGAAGATTTGCTAACCTTTATCACAAGGGTTTTTAGATAATTTTCAGAATTGAATTCCTCCAACTTTTAGCATCAACCAAAGTGTAAAGCTCAATATCGAAGTATGGTATGGGTACTTTTAGACGTAGCAATTCCATTAAGCATCACGGTAAACGTTTTTTCAAACCACACACTTATTTTCATATATCAAAAACTAAAGATGAACAAACGAGTAAATCAAGATAAGCATCACACAAGACACAAAATTTAAAGGACTCTTTTTAATTGATTTTCTTTGACGCAAACACTAAATTAAGACACTTGCAAAAATTTAAAAGCTCACTCAAAAACTAAAGACTCTTAAACTCTAAAACTATCTCGAAAACTAAACTCTCTCAAAGACTAAACCGAACCAATCTAAACTTGAAGCTAAAGGCTAGCTAGCTAGCTCTCACCCATGCTAAAATCATACGACGTCCTCGTCGTATCTTACAAAAATCCTAAGGGGGAAAACTAAACCTAGCGGTACTTCCCGCACCTATTGCACCACTTGCCCTTCATGTTCTCAACCATGCCAAAAAGTTTCCGCACATTGCGATTTAGGAACTTGTAGTCGTCTTCGACCACGCGCTCCAAATCCTCCATATGTTGCCTCATCACCTCCATGGCCTGAAAACATTCGTCGACTGATGCATAGAGCTCCGAGATGGAGTGACGGCAAGCCGCACAACACATCGGATGCATCCCGAAAGAGTCGTCATCGCCAGGGTCTCCGTCGTCGTCGTCGTCGTCGTTGTTGCCGCCGCCGTTGGGGCCTTCGGGAGTCTTCTCCTTGGGCACCTCTTCCCAAATGTACAAATCATTATCATCTCTTCCAGCGGCCGCCCACGAGCTCGGGCTACGATCTTCGGAATAGTCTCTATGCTCATAGTCTTTAGGCTCGGGCAACACCTCCTTGTAGTCCTTCGCTTCATGCATCGGATGCGCGCCGACCTTCGATCAATAGTAGGGACCTTCTCCTCTTTGACGGGGTTGCGAGATGCGATAGCTCGGTCGGGACACGCCCTCCGCAATGGATGCGGGCGGTCCTCTTGATCTCGATGGATAGATTGGGCTCGCATCGCTTCGCCTCCTCCATCGATGGCTCCTTGGCGCCTTGCTTCAACTCTACGCTCCTCGGGGACACCATGGCCGCTGCATGGGTGCCAAAGATTGCTAGATGGGATAGATTCCCAAGCTCCCAATTCGACTAAATAAATAGTCCGAAAAGGAATACTCTAGAAACCACATTTTCCTTATTGAAACTTCCCTTTAAATTTTCCGATCAAAGAAGGAAGTCGAAAAGGAGCATTCCCGAGAAAAACCGGGCGAACCGCCGCGGGGCCCCATTGGGCCGGTCGGACCGGGCCGGCCGGCCCACCCTGTTCCGGGGGCCGGGCCGGGCCTGTTTCCCGTGTACCGCCCTTTTTTCGCATTCACAGCCCATGAGGAAAAGTTGGCCTAGTAAATCTTTGCGAGAAATTCCGAAAAATAAATGAAAAACTATTTACAGAAATCCACACCTTGTTTTACGTCCTAGGATAGACGTTCGGGCTCTTCTTCCATGGTGAAGACATCAATATGGTAAAGCGGCACAACGTCGGGTTCATAGTAAACCTTAAGCCGTTGACCATTCACCATGAATTGATCACCTTTCACATACATAATGGTTACCGCTCCGTTGGAGAGCACCGAATGAACAACATAAGATCCATCCCACTTGCTTTGCAATTCCCTTTTCCGAAGGTTTTAAACCTCGAATTGTAGAGGAGGACTTTATCTCCTTCTTTAAACTCTTTCTTCTTAAACCTTTTGTCATACCACCTTTTAATTCTCTCTTTGTATATGCTTGCATTCTCGTATGCTTTCAACCTCATCTCCTCTAGCTCGCTTATTTGAATTCTTCGCTTTACCACCGCTGCATCGAGATCAAGGTTCATCTCTTTGATCGCCCAATAGGCTTTATGTTCCAACTCAACTGGAAGGTGGCAAGCTTTTCCATAGACGAATTGATAAGGGGTCATACCTATCGGTGTCTTGAACGCCGTTCGATACGCCCACAAAGCTCCGTCTAATTTCTTTGACCAATCTTTGCCTCCCTTCTCTATGATTTTGTTGAGGATTCTTTTTAATTGCATATTCGACATTTCCGCTTGTCCGTTGGTTTGTGGGTGATAAGCCGTAGAGACCATATGTTCAATTCCCAACTTGGACAAGCACTTTTTGAAGTTCTTCCCGTGAAATGAGTTCCTCCATCTCTTATCAAGATTCTCGGTGTACCAAAACAAGGAAAAATTATGCTCTTGATCATGGCAATGGACTCCTCTCGTGGAAGCTTTACGACATGGCACAACCTCTACCCACTTGGATACATAATCAACCATGACTAGGATATGCTCATATCCATGTGAGTTTTTGAAAGGTCCCATGAAGTCTATTTCCCACACATCGACTAAATCGATTTGAAGATTATATCTCAAGGGCATAGAATTTCTTTGAGAGATGTTTCCGGTTATTTGGCATTCGGGGCATGATGCAACATATCTTTTAGTATCTTCATGCATCTCCGGCTAATAGAATCCGCTAGACCACACTTTTGCTTGAGTCCGAAAATGGCTATAGTGTCCACCGTGCTCCGCCGAGTGAACTTCTCAAGATTTCTAGCCTTTCTTCTCTTGGCACACATCTTCTCATGACTCCATCATTGCCAAGTTTGAAGAGGTACGGTGCATCCCAAAAGTATTTTCTACTTTCGAGAGATTATCCTCCTTTGAGAGTTTCTATCTAAATGGTCAAGAGGCATCTTCCGAATCGCTCGAATGATATCGATCATCCAAGTGGCTTTATCGAGCACTCGATAGAGGTGGTCATCTCTCATCTTGCCTTCTATGGGCTCTTTATCATCTTGTCCATGATTCATCCTAGACAAATGATCGGCCACAACTTTCTCCACCCCCTTCTTATCACGAATTTCAACATCGAACTCTTGAAGAAGGATCCAATGGATCAATCGTGGTTCAAGCATCCTTCTTAGCCAAGAGATACTTGATGGCCGCGTGATCGGTGTAAACAATGACCTTCGAGTTCACGATGTAAGATCTGAATTTTTCAAAGGCGAATACCACCGCTAGCAACTCTTTCTCTGTAGTGGCATAATTTAATTGTGCCTCATTAAGAGTTTTACTAGTGTAGTAAACGGCGTGAACTCGGCCTTCCTTTCTTTGACCAATAACCGCTCCTACGGCATAGTCACTTGCATCACACATGATCTCGAAAGGTTGGCTCCAATCTGGAGGTTGAATAAAGGGAGCACTCACCAATGCACTTTTCAAGGTCTGGAATGCCACTAGGCACTTCTCATCGAAGTCAAAAGCCACATCCTTTTGAAGGAGATGCGTTAAAGGCTTAGTGATCTTTGATAAGTCCTTAATAAATCTTCTATAGAATCCAAAGATGGCCTAGAAAGCTCCTCAAGGACTTAACATCCATCGGAGGTGGGAGTTGCTCAACCGTCTCTACCTTAGCCTTGTCCACTTCAATGCCTCTCTCGGATATAACATGTCCGAGCACTATGCGTTGCTAACCATGAAGTGGCATTTTCCCAATTTAACACCAAGTCTACCTCCGCACACCTCGTGAGGACCTTATCTAAGTTTGCCAAGCAATCCACGAATGTCTTCCCATAAACGGAAAAATCATCCGTGAACACCTTGACAATTTCTTCGATGAATTCCGAGAATACGTCCATCATGCAACGTTGAAAAGAGGTCGGAGCGTTGCATAGACCGAAGGGCATCCTTCTATATGCAAACGTTCCATAAGGGCATGTGAACGTTGTTTTGTGTTGATCATCCGGTGAATGGGAATTTGCATGAACCCCGAGTACCCATCGAGAAAGCAAAAATAAGCATGGTTCACTAATCTCTCGAGCATCTCGTTAATGAACGGTAGGGGGAAGTGATCTTTCTTCGTTGCTTTGTTTAGCTTTCGATAATCGATACACATCCGCCACTCGGTCACGGTTCTTTGCGGTATCAACTCATTCTTCTCATTCTTCACCACGGTTAAACCTCCTTTCTTCGGTACACAATGTATTGGGCTCACCCATTCGCTATGCGGAACCGGGTAGATGATTCTGGCATCAAGTAGCTTGATGACATCTTTCTTTACTACCTCTCACCTGGCATGAGTTAGCCTCCTTTGGTGGTCCACTACGGGCTTACATTGGTCTTCCATAGGTATACGATGAGTGCAAAAGGCTGGGCTAAGACCTTTGAGATCAGCAACTTCTCATTTTCTTCGGGACTCAACTCGTCGCTCACAATGATTGGATAAGTCTTGTCTGGGCCCAAAAATTCATACTTTAATCCCTTGGGCAAAGGTTTAAGGTCTACCTCGGGCACTTGTGGCTCCTCGGGTTTAACTTCTTCCGTGTCCTCGAATTTTTCTCCTCCACGCTTCCATCTTGTGGTTCTAATCCTTATGTTGCTTCTTCTAGTTCTTCATCTTGTCGATCATTAATTTGATTCTCCATCGCCCTTTGCAGCGGGTCTCTAAGGGTTTCAACAAAACAAAGACTATCTACCTCCTCTACTTTGTCTTTGGGAGGAAAAGGTGAAAGGTGTTTAAAAACGCGAAGAAAATTATATGGGTACTTCTTTCCATTAAGGTTCATTGTTACTTTGCCTTTTCCGGCATCCAACTTAAGAAAGGGCCTACCTAGGATTATGTGATCATGATTACTATGGTATGCATCAATAACAAAGAAATCGGTTGGTATACATTTTCAAGAGATTATTACATTCATGTTGCAAGCAATACCTAGAGGTCTAATAGTTCTACCATCTCCCATGATTAATTTCATTGATGTTGGAGCTAAGTCTAGGTTGTGGTCTTGAACTTTATCGTAAATTTTAGAAGATAGGACACTTACTTGGGCTCCGATGTCGCACAAGGCTGTGCATTGAACTCCGTTGATCTCGCAACTCAAGTGTGGTGCTGTCTTCTTTTCTTCTTTGGATCCTATCGCATAAACTTCGGTGAGGCGAGCGTATGGCGATGCTTCGGGCTTGATCCCCATGATTCTTTTCACCTCGGCTATGTGTTCCGGATCCACTTCATCATCTCCAAAGAGCTTTTGAAAGATCTCACCAGTGGTTTCAAGGTCATATGAATCTTTTGCTTTCTTAGCCGATGGGAAATCCACTTCTAATGCTCTTGCCATCCACTTTTGGTTAGGGAACGGTCTTCTCTTGTCGAATACTTCTCCATAATCGATTGGAACCCAATCCATGTGCTCGAACTCCTTTAATGGCTTCGTGCTTGACATACTTCTCTTGTTTGTTTCATTTGATATTGCGAAGTCAACGCTCGGGGTAGTTCTTGACTTGATGTGCTCTTCTTCAAGCTTTTCCGGGATTGGCTCCTTTTTTGTGACTTCGGGGTTGCCTCTTTAGAAATTTCAGCACCCTTCTTCTTCCTTGGATTGTATTCCGGCTCTCCCGCAAGTCTTGTTTCCCAATCTCTTTGCATGGCCGCCGCTTTACTAATTTTTTGTAGAAGTTGAGCGGCTTCCGTGAGTGTTTTCTCCATGAGATCCCCACCTGCACACATTTGGACGTGTTGCATGCAACTAGGGGTTAGGGAAAAGAAAAATGTATGCAAGAGTACGTCACCGGAGAAGTCGAGTCTTGGTCCTTGTTCGATCAATGTAACACCCTAATTCTATTAAAAATTTGGCTTTATTAAAATTTGCTAGCAACCATTTATTTGCCTAAGGAATATAAGGTTGTTTATTTATTTTTAGGCATTTAAAACTTCTCTAAAATAAAGCTAATGAAATATAGTAATTATTTGTGGCATTCATGCTTTGGTGCATTATTTTTGGTTGTTTCCAAATTCAAATTTGAATTCTATTGTTTGAAACCCTTTGCCAAAATGCTAAACCCTTTCTCCATTTCCCTTAACCTTTTTCCCCTTTTCGGCCCAACGCCCTTGCCCGGCCCGCTCAACCGGCGCCGCGGCCGAGCCCGGCCTCGCCGCGCGGCCGCGCGGCCCCGCCTAGCACGGCGACCCGCCCCCCGCCACCCCCGCCCCACCGCGGCCTCGGGCCCAAAACACCGCCGCCCGGCCAGCCGCTTCGCCGCCCGCCAAGCGCCACGGCCCGCTCCCCGCCCCCGCGCCCGTGCCACCGACCGAGGGGGCCCACACGTCATCCCCCGGCTCCCGCTCGTCACCGACCCGGACTCCGCCGCCGCCGCGCCGCCCGAGTCCGACCCGCGCCCGCGTCCCCGTGCGTGGCCCGCACGCCAAGGAGCCCCCGCCCGGCTATTTAAGCCGCGCCGCACCCCCCGGATCGCCTACCCGTGACGCCGCCGCCTCTTGCGCCGCGCCCTCGCCGGAACCCTAGCTCGAGCTCGCCGCCGCCGCCGTCGAATCCCGCCGCCGTCGTCCTTCCGCCGCCGGGGGAATCGCTCTAGAGCCGCGCAAGAAGGTGAGCATCGCGCCCGTGCCGCGCGTCGTCGTCCCCATGCGCCCGGCCGCTCCAACGGCCTCGCCGGAGCCCGCGCCCCCGCGCCGCCGCGTCGACCGCCCGCGCCGCCGCATCTCCGCCCGAGCCGCCACCCTAGATCGGTCCGCCGCCCGCGCGAGTCGCGTAGGTGCCTTTCGTGCCTCAAACCGTGGCCGGAGACCCTAGATCGGGGTCCCCGCCGACGAGTCCGCCGCCGCCGCCGCCGCCGGCTTGGTGTTTCCCCGCCGCCCGCCGCTTGCGCGTGTCCTCGGCCGGCCGCATCGAGATCCAACGGATCGATCTAAGCCGCGCCGCCGCAAACCGACCTCGGCCCTTAGATCCGGATCCAATGGATCTAAAGCAACCCGACCCGGTCAACTAGGTCAAACCCGCCGCCAACCACTGGCAATTTTGCGAAAAAGCCCCCGAGTTTCTTATATTTACAAAAAATACCCTTCCACCTTATGAGTTTTCTTACGCTTTAGTCCTTTTTCTTTATTTTAGCCCAAAACCTTTTCAAATCTTCACAGATTAGTCCCTATACCTTCCCTAAGCCATAACTTAGTCGTTTTAGCTCCGATTTTAGCGTTCTTTATGTCCACGCGTTCGTCTCGAAGCGTAGATTAGTTTTATGCTACTGTTTAGATCTGTTTGATCGGTTTGGTGACTGTTTCTTATTTATTCCTATTGTATGCTTGTATGTGATGATTGTGGACCGTAGAGAGCGATTCGTTCGAGGGATTTGAAGATCAAGTCGTGCAAGAGTTTGAGCAGCAAGGCTTTGTTGAAGGCAAGTATTCCTTGATGCATGCCCGCTTGTCCTACATAACATGCATTTAAATTCACTATTTTACTTTTTCGCTTGCATTAATTTGATGGGAACCTATTAAGGATCATGCCTAGCTTTTTACTACATTTACCTTGATACCGGAATTAAATTAATTTTTCGGTAGTTATTGCTTAGCATGCTCAACTGGGAATTGGTATTAATCAACTTGGTTACCTTTTTGTTATTCTATGTTCCGTTTATGATCTTTTAATTTACAAGACCACTTTAAAATGATAATCGGAACATGGAGAACCACCCAGGAAAACAGTACAACCATAAGAACTAATGGGCAATGGTCTTGGCTGAATAATTAGGAACTTTAGCTTGGGATGGTCTTACCTGATAAGGACAAGGGATCGGCGGTACTGTGGGGTATGGACTCGCTCTAGCGGGGGTTGGGTGAGTTATTCTTTTATGGTGGGGTATCGACCCGCTAGGGGACTTTATACCTTGCTAATCGATCCGGACCTTGTGGGTCATAACTTGCTAGGGAACCTTTGTAAAGGCCATGTAGCGTCCCTATGCAATCACACCTCGGAAGTGTGATATGGTGCTTTGCAAACACCGCATGGTTGGGTCCAAAGTTCTTCGGAGCTTTTACGCCGCTTGTGGGTAAAGATGTACAACCTCTGCGAGTGTTAAACTAATCGATTAGCCGTGCTCACGGTCAAGAGCGGCTGGACACTCACATGATTAAATTATGGAACTTTAATGTTTAATTGTTGTTTTATTCTTTATTTATGATGCTTATATCTTATTAATTGGGTTGGTATGAACTTACACCTTTAGTAATCAGGGTTGCTAATAAAACTTGCCCAACTAAAATGCTAAAGTGCTTGAACCTTAGCCATCCACCATATGGCCTTGCATGTTATGTTGTTCTCTCTTGCCGAGTATGATATGTGCTCACTCTTGTTTATTCTCTTGCATCTACAATACCCGGATTTGCTTTCTCGGACCGGGAGAACTTTGAAGATATTCCGGAGATTTCCAGGAGTTCTAGGTGTGCGTAGTCTTCAGTCAGCTGCCTGTGGAGGCATTTTTGTCCGCTGCGAGAACTCGTTTGTTTAAGATTCGTTTAAGACTATGGTTTGTAATAACTCTTTATTCGTGTGGCACTGATTTTGGTATTCATAATGTCTAAGCGTGTGTGTAACTTGATCCTGGCGCACACGTGATCAATGCATTCGGTTTTGCCTTTAAAACCGGGTGTGACAGAGTGGTACCAGAGCTGTGTTGACTGTAGGAACGCTAGCCTAGATAGAAATGGTCGAATTAAGGATTTTATACTCATAGAAGCTTTCTCTTACATGCTTGCTTTATTCTTATTAACCTTACTCTTGCCTTTTTGCTTCACTCTTGAGCTGTCTGCATTCTTTACCTTGTGCTTGCTTTAGCTCTCATCCTTTTGCCTTACCATCTTTCTCATTCTGCACTGCACTACAGATGGTTCGTAGTTTGAAGACCTCTCAGTGGAGAGCAGGGTCCATCGGTATGCTCCACGAGAACGAACCATGATTTGCATGAGGGAGATACGGATGAGGAGATTGAGACGGAGCCCGCACTCGTGGTTTTCCCTAACCTTATCATGGTGCCGGACGATGAGGAAGATCCGAGAGGAGATGATTCCGGAGGAGGATGAGCTAGGCCGAACAACCAAACCTAGAGGAGCAAGCGCCAGAAGAAGATGAGGATCATCTTGATCAAGAGATGGAGGAAGAAGAACAAGAGCAAGAGGAGGAAGATGTGGAAGCGATCTGGGAAGTGTACCACTACAGAGCTGATGGAGTAGGCATTCCCATGGCAGACCACCTGAGAGCAATGGTACTTCGCCTGGGCTATGATAAGGCCCCTGTCTACCATTGTGAGCTGTGGACTCATCCGTGGTTCGAGCCCCATTGGGAGGTTGCTGCCATCTTGGAGGAGTACATTCCATGCCGTGGAGTGAAGGAGGTGTCCAAGCATCATGACGTGGCTCACGGGACTACTATGGATGCTGGGGGATAGCGAGTCGGCTCGGAGGGCGCTCTATGTGCTCTCTCACAAGGAGCGTGACGAGGTTGGAGGATACCCACCGCCGTTACACACCTTTCGGAGCAAGTGGGGGAAGCCAAGACTTACATCGCCCCAAAGACCAAGATATGAAGGAACGCTCAACAATGTCCGGAGTCTACTTGCAGCCGTGAACACTTGCATTGGATGATGCCAACAACACACTATATGCGGCACGGCAGATTTTCACTCCGGAGACGCAGGCGTGCCCTAGAAGCCGCACTTCGAACGGGGAGCGACCGAAGCCCATGAAGCCACGAGAAGGATGTACCTCCCCGTCACCCAAGAGGCCACACTACGACTCCCCCGACGCCCGCACGGATGCCATGGCGGAAGATAATTCTTAGGTTTAAGATTAAGGATAGGATCTCTTTGTAATCGCTAGTAGACGATCGGTAAAGTGTGTTTAGTTTAGAGGTGTCGTTGAATGCTTGATTTTGTGCTTAATGTATGAGTTGGATTTTTGGTTGAGTGCAATGTGTTGTGGAGTGATGACCACAACGACATTGGTTTAGTAGTGAGTTTGTGGGGTTAACTTTCAGTCTCAATCAGTTATCTATCTTAATCCGTTTGTCCCCTTAAGTTTTCCCTTAATGCAAATTTGAGATCCCTAAATCTGCTTGCGCAGTTTTCTGAGTCAGCAGCACTGTTTTAATTTTATCTCGGTCTACAGAACTCCGATTGCAGTAAAACCAGTCGGAGAAGTTCAAGAATTTCGTGAATGATTTTCTGTGAAAAATTCATAATATTTGGATGGAAAACCAGAGAGTTATGACTAAAACATTACAGCCTCACGAATCTGTTAAACACTGCCGACCTACCTGACTTGTTTATTTTATACCCAGAGCTACACAACTCCGATTGAGGTGATTCTAGTTGGAGTAGTTTCGTAATTTCATTAGCTTTTATAAGTCCAAAATCCATAATTTTTGGTTACTCGTACAGAGACCTATGCCTGATTGTTTGGAGTCAACAGAATCTGTCTTATCTGAATATCATTGCTATCTTATCTTCCTTAGTTTAACCCTTGGTACAATCATCTAAAATAATGTCCCTAACACTCGGATGGTGAACACCAGGTCAGGATCCGGTGTTGATCAACCAGCAGGAAGAGCATCCCGGCCAGTACAAATGGATCCCGCTTTGCAGCATTTCCCGGAGGCACGGACCCAGCTCCTACGAACTTGACCACCACCGTGACAAACTTGCAAGCCCGGTCAACAACCCACCGGTGCCGCCACCCGCACCTCGCAACAAGCACCGGGAGTTTATGAGTCATCACCCCTGTGTTTACTCACGCCGCCGATCCACTAGAAGCCGAAGATTGGCTCAAGACAATACCGAAGATGCTCACTACCCGTCGGTGTGACGACGGAGAGAAGGTCTGTATGCCGGGACGACTTCAAGGCTCTGCGGCCGCTTGGTGGGATGCGTACTCGCCGCTCATGCCGCCCCGGACACTATCACTTGGCGGAGTTTACCACCAACTTCGGGAGTCATCATATACCCTCTCGGAGTCATGAAGATCAAAAAGAAGGAGTTCCTTTCTCTAAAGCGAGGAGGAATGTCGGTGAGCCGAGTATAGAGACAAGTTCATCGAGTTGTCTCGCTATGCAGGCGAGGAGGTTGCCGAAGATAGAAGCGGAGGGCCGTTCCTGGATGGGTTGGCTGGTTCGGCGCATGCACCGGCTCGATGTCCTATCCTTTCCCTAACTTTCGGCGGCTAGTTGATGCCGCCATCCGCTTGGAGCACAAGCGCAAGGAGCTCGGAGAGCGAGAAGAGGAAGGCCGCCGGCTCCGGGGCGCTTTGGGAGTGCGTCTCGCCCGCGCTTCAACCCACCGCCGAACACCCCGTTCCGCTTTGGGGGACCGGGTGGAAACTTTGGGCGGCGGCAGGTCCCGGCGTCCCCGCTCGGCGGTTCCGGCCGATCGCCGCTCCGCGGTTTCGGCGTCCTGTTCCTCGGACTCCCCGCCCGGTTTCCCGGCGAGTCGGCCAGAGAGCCCCGGTTGGCACACCCGTAAGGTCCGTGGCACCGCCCAATCCCCGCCACCACTACTTGCTTCAAGTGCGGAGAGCTTGGTCACTATGCCAATGCTTGCCCAAAGAGGAACCCTCCACATACCCCCGTGCGGAACCGGCGACAGACAAGGAGCGGAAGCCAAACCCCGCAGTCTAACAAAGGACAACGAGCTATGCACGAGGCAAGGCGATGCACGTTGATGCCGAAGTCGCTCGGGAGAACCCTAGAGTAGTGCTCGGTATGTTTCTAGTCAACTCTACTCCCGCCTCGGTTTTGTTTGATTCTCGGAGCATCTCATTCTTTCATTACATCCCGCTTCGTAGCTCAACATAATCTACCTATCGGTCCCATGTCTCGCCACATGTTAGTTACCTCACCCGGGGGGAATTGAAAGCTATCTATAAATGTGATAACGTCCATCTCAAGATTGTGGGCGAGAGATTTTCGTGCCAATCTTATAATCTTGGATTCAAAGGGGATCGATGTGATATCGGGAATGGGATGGTTGACCGCGTGTGATGCGGTGATACGGTGTGCTAAGAGGTCAATCCTACTTACAAGTCCACGGGTGAAAGATTTGAGTTTGCGAGCGGATCCCGCGCCATCAAGTGCCGGTGCCGTGAATAAGCTTGACGGAGCGGCCTTGGAAGACATATGAGTAGTGTGCGATTATCCCGATGTGTTTCCCGAGGAGTTTCCCGGGTATGCCCCCCGACCGAGATGTTGAGTTCGTTATTGATCTTTTACCTGGTACTGCCCCTATCTCTAAGCGCCCATATAGAATGTCTAGTGATCAATTACAAGAACTTAAAGCTCAGATTAAAGAATTATTGGGTAAAGGGTTCATTCGTGCTAGTTCATCACCTTGGGGAGCACCCGTTATCTTTGTGGGTAAGAAAGATGGCACACAAAGGATGTGTGTTGATTACAGGTCTCTTAATGATGTTACCATCAAGAACAACTATCCTCCGCCACGTATTGAAGATTTGTTTGACCGGATGAGAGGAGCTAAAGTGTTTTCTAAGATTGATTTGCGATCCGGTTATCATCGGTTGAAGATTAGGCCTTCGGATATTCCTAAGACAGCTTTTACTACCGGTACGGACTTTATGAGTACACGGTTATGTCCTTTGGGTTAACCAATGCACCCGCGTACTTTATGTACTTGATGAACAAGATTTTTATGGAGTATCCGGACAAGTTCGTTGTGGTATTCATTGATGACATTTTGATCTACTCCAAGAATGAGGAGGACCATGAGGAGCATTTGAGACTTGTGTTGCAGAAGCTGAGAGAGCATGAGTTATATGCGAAGTTCAGCAAGTGTGAGTTCTGGCTCAAGGAAGTGTCTTTTCTAGGTCATATCATCACCAACGGAGGTATTGCAGTGGATCCCAGCAAGGTTAGTGATGTATTGAAGTGGGAAGCCCCTCGTACAGTGTCTGAGATCCGGAGTTTCCTTGGACTTGCTGGTTACTATCGTCAGTTTATTGAAGGATTCTCCAGGATTGTGAAGCCTCTCACTACATTGCTAGAGAAGGACAGGGAGTTCAAATGGACCAGTGCATGTCGGTCCGCGTTTTGAAGAATTAAAGAAGCGATTAACCACAAGCTCTGTTCTAGTAATGCCGATCTACGAAAGAGCTTTGACATATATTGTGATGCATCTCGACAAGGTCTAGGATGTGTGTTGATGCAAGAAGGTCATGTTATAGCCTATGCATCTCGTCGGTTGAGGAAGCATGAGTTGAACTATCCTACGCATGATCTTGAGTTAGCGTAGTGGTTCATGCATTGAAGATTTGGAGACATTACATTATGGGAACTAAGTGTCGGATCTATACCGATCACAAGAGTCGAAAGTATATCTTCACTCGAAGGATCTTAATCTAAGACGGCGTCGTTGGTTAGAGTTGATCAAGGACTATGATCTAGAGATTCATTACCATCCGGTAAAGCGAATCCGGTTGCCGATGCTTTGAGTCGGAAGGGCCACACTAACATGGCTATGACCATTCGGTTTCTCGACGAGTTGGTAAAAGAGTTTGAAAGGCTCAACTTGAAAGTGGTTGCGCATGCGAAGGAGTGACTTTGGAAGTACGGTCCACTCTAGATCAAGAGATACGTAAGTGGCGGTTAGAGGATGTTGGAATACAAAAGATTAAAGAGAGTATGCAACGGGGAGAAGCCCCGCATTTCACGAAAAATGAGCAAGGAACCGTGTGGTTTAAGAACCGGTTGTGTGTACCGGAGACGAGAGATCTCGGAGAGACGATCTTGAGAGAAGCTCACGACTCATCTTACTCTATCCATCCAGAGCGCTCCTAAGATGTACCAGGATCTCAAGCGCAGGTATTGGTGGTACGGTATGAAGAGAGATGTGGCCGCGCATGTGGCTTTGTGTGACACTTGCCACCGGTTAAGGCCGAACATCGGAGACCCGCCGGTTTGCTTCAACCATTGAAGGTGCCTGAGTGGAAGTGGGAAGAGATCGGAATGGACTTCATAGTGGGTTTACCCTGAACCCGAGATGGTTATGATTCGATTTGGGTTATCGTGGATCATTTGACCAAGGTAGCTCACTTCATTCCGGTAAAGACTACTTATACAGGAGCTAAGTTGGCAGAACTATACATGTCCAGGATTGTGTGTTTGCATGGTGTACCAGAGAAGATCGTGTCGGACGGAGGGTACTCGGTTTACTTCTCGTTTACGGGGGAAGTTGCATGAATCTCTCGGATACTAAGCTAAATTTCATCTCGGCTTATCATCCACGGACGGATGGACGGACGAGAGAGAACCAATCGGATCCTAGAAGACATGCTGAGAGCATGTGCGCTTAAGCATGGTTGTAGTTGAGATAAGAGCTTGCCGTATGCCGAGTTCTCTTACAACAACAACTACCAAGCTAGTCTCAAAATGTCACCCTTTGAGGCCCTATATGGAAGGAAGTGTAGAACCCCGTTATATTGGAGTGAGACGGGCGAAAGGCGCTTATTTGGGGCAGATATCATCGAGAAGCGGAAAAACAAGTTCGGATCATCAGAGAAAATTTGAGGATTGCTCAGTCTAGACAGAAAAGTTATGCAGACGGCAAACGAAGGGATGTGGTCTTCCAGGAAGGCGATTATGTGTACCTAAAGGTGTCACCCATCAGAGGTTTGTGTCGATTCAGAGTTAAAGGAAAGTTGTCACCTCAGTTTATTGGACCTTTCAAGATTCTTGAAAGAGTGGGAGAAGTGGCTTACAGATTGGAGTTGCCAGTCCAGCTAGCTGATGTGCATGATGTGTTCCATATTTCTCAGTTAAAGAAGGGTTTTGGTCCTCATGACAAGGAGCCGTTACCCTTGGATGATCTAAACATTGAAGAGGATCTCACTATTGTTGAACACCCCATTCGAATATTGGAAACCATGACAAGGATCACCAGGAATAGTGTGATTAAGATGTGCAAAGTACAATGGAGTAATCATGCAGAAGATGAGGCAACATGGGAAAGAGAGGATGAGCTAAAAGCGAATTCCCGCATCTTTTCCCCGATCCGTCCGAATCTCGAGGACGAGATTCTTCTTAAGGGGGTAGGATTTGTAACACCCTAATTCTATTAAAAATTTGGCTTTATTAAAATTTGCTAGCAACCATTTATTTGCCTAAGGAATATAAGGTTTTTATTTATTTTTAGGCATTTAAAACTTTTCTAAAATAAAGCTAATGAAATATAGGAATTATTTGTGGCATTCATGCTTGGTGCATTATTTTTTGGTTGCTTTGGAATTCAAATTCAAATTTGAATTCTATTGTTTGAAACCCTTTGCCAAAATGCTAAACCCTTTCTCCATTTCCCTTAACCTTTTTCCCCTTTTCGGCCCAACGCCCTTGCCCCCGCTCAACCCGGCGCCGCGGCGGGCCCGGCTCGCCGCGCGGCCGCGCGGCCCCGCCTAGCACGGCGGCCCGCGCCGCCACCCCCTACCGGTCTGCCCGCCTCCGCCCAAAACACCGCCGCCCGCGGCCCCCGCTTGCCGGCCCACCAAGCGCCACGGCCGCTCCCCGCCCCCGCGCCCCGTGCCCCCGACCGAGGGGGCCCACACGTCATCCCCCGGCTCCCGCTCGTCACCGACCCGGACTCCGCCGCCGCCGCGCCGCCCGAGTCCGACCCGCGCCCGCGTCCCCGTGCGTGGCCCGCACGCCAAGGAGCCCCCCGCCCGGCTATTTAAGCCGCACCGCACCCCCGGATCGCCTACCCGTGACGCCGCCGCCTCTTGCGTCGCGCCTCCCGAACCCTAGCTCGAGCTCGCCGCCGCCGCCGTCGAATCCTCGCCGCCGTCGTCCTTCCACCGCCCGGGGAATCGCTCCGAGCCACGCAAGAAGGTGAGCATCGCGCCCGTGCCGCGCGTCGTCGTCCCCCGTGCACCCGGCCGCTCCAACGGCCTCGCCGGAGCTCGCGCCCCGCGCCGCCGCGTCGACCGCCCGCGCCGCCGCATCTCCGCCCGAGCCGCCGCCCTAGATCGGTCCGCCGCTTCGCGCGTGTCGCGTAGGTGCCTTCCGCGCCTCAAACCGTGGCCGGAGACCCTAGATCGGGGTCCCCGCCGGCGAGTCCGCCGCCGCCCGCCGCCACTCGCCGCCGGCGGCTTGTGTTTCCCCGCCGCCCGCCGCTTGCGCGTGTCCTCGGCCGCGGATCGAGATCCAACGGATCGATCTAAGCCGCGCCGCCGCAAACCACCTCGCCCCTTAGATCCGGATCCAATGGATCTAAAGCAACCCGACCCGGTCAACTAGGTCAAACCCGCCGCTAGCCCCGGCAATTTTGCGAGAAAAGCCCCCGAGTTTCTTATATTTACAAAAATACCCTTCCACCTTATGAGTTTTCTTACGCGTTTAGTCCTTTTTCTTTATTTTAGCCCAAAATCTTTTCAAATCTTCACATATTAGTCCCTATACCTTCACTAAGCCATAACTTAGTCGTTTTAGCTCCGATTTTAGCGTTCTTTATGTCCACGCGTTCGTCTCGAAGCATAGATTAGTTTTATGCTATTGTTTAGATCTGTTTGATCTGTTTGGTGACTGTTTCTTATTTATTCTTATTGTATGCTTGTATGTGATGATTGTGGACCGTAGAGAGCGATTCATTCGAGGGAGTTGAAGATCAAGTCGTGCAAGAGTTTGAGCAGCAAGGCTTTGTTGAAGGCAAGTATTCCTTGATGCATACCCGTTTGTCCTACATAACATGCATTTAAATCCACTGTTTTTACCTTTTCGCTTGCATTAATTTGATGGGAACCTATTAAGGATCATGCCTATCTTTTTACTACCTTTACCTTGATACCGGGAATTAAATTAATTTTGCGGTAGTTATTGCTTAGCATGGTCAATCGGGAATTGGTATTAATCTACTTGGTTACCTTTTTGTTATTCTATGTTCCGTTTATGATCTTTTAATTTACAAGACCACTTTAGTATGATAATCGGAACATGGAGAACCACCCAGAAAACAAGACAACCACAAGAACTAATGGGCAATGGTCTTGGCCGAATAATTAGGAACTTTAGCTTGGGATGGTCTTACCCGATAAGGACAAGGAATCGGCGGTACTATGGGGTATGGACTCGCTCTAGCGGGGGTTGGGTGAGTTATTCTTTTATGGTGGGGTATCGACTGCTAGGGGACTTTATACCTTGCTAATCGATCCGACCTTGTGGGTCATAACTTGCTAGGGAACCTTTGTAAAGGCCATGTAGCGTCCCTATGCAATCACACCTCTGAAGTGTGATATGGTGCTTTGCAAACACCGCATGGTTGGGTCCAAAGTTCTTCTGGAGCTTTTACGCTGCTTGTGGGTAAAGATGTACAACCTCTCAAAGTGTTAAACTAATCGATTAGCCGTGCTCACGGTCAAGAGCGGCCTGGACACTCACATGATTAAATTATGGAACTTTAATGTTTAATTGCTGTTTTATTCTTTATTTATGATGCTTATATCTTATTAATTGGGTTGGTATGAACTTACACCTTTAGTAATCAGGTTGCTAATAAAACTTGCCCAACTAAAATGCTAAAGTGCTTGAACCTTAGCCATCCACCATATGGCCTTGCATGTTATGTTGTTCTCTCTTCTTGAGTACGATATGTGCTCACGCTTGTTTATTCTCTTGCATCTACAATACCCGGATTTGCTGTCCGGCCGGGGAGAACTTTGAAGATATTCCAGGAGATTTCCGAGGAGTTCTAGGTGTGCGTAGTCTTCGGTCACTGGCCCGTGGAGGCATTTTTGTCCGCCGCGAGAACTCGTTTGTTTAAGATCCGTTTAAGACTATGGTTTGTAATAACTCTTTATTCGTGTGGCACCGATTTTGGTATTCATAATGTCTAAGCGTGTGTGTAACTTGATCCCGGCGCACACGTGATCAATGCATTCGGTTTTGCCTTTAAAACCGGGTGTGACAATCAACTCATTAAACCTATTCCAAACTTGGTCTATCCCTTCCTCTTCTCCTTGCATGAAAGTGATCGGTTGCCTCCTTAGATGTTGAACCTTGCTAATTAGAAAGAACTTCTCGCAAAACTTCTTTGTCAACTTGTTCCAATTGCCTTCAACTTCAAAGGACGCAAACGAGTACCACGCCTTTGCTTCACCGGCAAGTGAGTAGGGATAAGATTCCATTTGAACCATTCATCGGAACTCCTTCTTGACGCACCGTGTTGCATAGCATCATGAAATTCCTTAATTATGTGTCTATATGGGTTCTACGTAACCATCCCTTCAAATGGGTTTGCCACCACCATCTCGATGATCTTGGATTTGATTTAATACTTGGACACTTCGAGCTTCGAATCCGACTCTTGTACTCTTATGTCTTCACATTGAGGACTAGCGTAATCCCTTAGTGATTTCTCCGGTTCTTCCACGGGGTGATTGACGAACGCCATCTAGACAACAAGATAAAAACAAAAACAAAAACAAAACAAAGTGGTTTTCTAGGTAATATGTGTTAGATGTTAGCAAATAAATGATAAACTAAATATAAAACAAAGTTAGATGCAAAACCAAACGATGTGAACTAGCTTTCTCCCCGAAGCAACGACGCCGTAAAAAGGGGCTTGTTGACGGATAAAAGACGTATCCACCTATGATCCGCAAGCGTACGGACCTACACCTTTTTCACCATGGGATTCCCAAGGTTCTTGTCAATCCACGGAGCAAGGGGATTACAAGTGTTTGATCTACCTCTAATCACTACTACGGAAACCCTAACTATGGCTAGACTAGAAAACGACTACGATCTACACCGCCACTAGAGAGAACGATTAAGCTAACAAGATAAAAGACACTCGCTCATGGGTCTATGATGCTTGAACATGCAACCGCTTTAAACATGAAAACCGATATAATCTATCCGGAGTTGTGACCACGGTTTCGCCCCTTTCCCCCCCCCCGTCTCTGTCACTACGCGGAGGTATCCGTGACTAGACCTATGATGGACACGACGTATTGAATGGATCCAAGGGAGCATTGGAGCTCTACTTCCCTTTACGGCATGGTAGCTAACATTAAGCATTAAAGCATATTCAACCCATGATGATAGATAGATGTTCAACCAAGTACGATTACATCTCAAGACCGATTACAACTCATGGACAAATGAGAAGATTACCCCATCAAGGTGCTAGACATAGCACCGTTGATCATGTGACACTTCCGACGGTGTCTTCCTTCTTCTCCACTTGTGGGTGCTTCCTTCGAGATGGTCGATCCTCCTCCGGAGATCTCCCTCCTCTCTCTCTCTAGCTTGTGGATGGTCTCCTAGTGCAAATGGCTCTCTCCTCTCGCGAATGGCGGCGCCCCCGGGGCTTTAGGGTTGAAAATCCTTCGGGTGCAAGGAAGGGGGGCCGAACCGACCACCGAGTGGGCCGGGCCGGCCGGCTTGGGCCGACCGGCCTAGGCCCATCCCGACCCGGGTCGGTTGCCCGTGGTGATTGTCGAAACAACATGTGGTGTTTGTTCTTAGTTTGTTTCTTACCGTCTTACTTAATGTTACCAAAGTGCGGGTGCCGATGAAATGCATTCTTCCTATGCCGCTTTCTTGATGTGCGGTCTTCATTTATTTTCTTTCCGCGAACTCGCCGAATTAGTTTGATCGCACATATGATCTCACACCATATTGAACTGATAATGCTTTCAAATATATATCGATATGTATGTGGGTTTGTTCGTAGCATCCGAATTGGAAGATGTATGCACTAATTCGAACAATGCATGCTCATGGTCCATTTCGTGGGAAGATTGGTAATAGAGCTCTCAATTCGTAGTTGGAAGATATATAAGAAAGATTATGTACAGCTCACAAGATCCAAGGTACAAACAACTAGCGTATTAGTTGCGAGTATAGTTTTCAAAGATATGAAAGGATAAATGTATATTTAGCTAAAACGTAGATAAGGAAAAGAATTTCATAATTGACGCACGGAGCTAATATTTTCTTTATCCCCATCATTGTCTATCAAGTTTGAGTGCTTTAATATATGAAACTAAAATTCTTTCATCGTATATCGAGTCCAAGTATTTTAATATATGAAACGAACATTATTTTGATAGATTTTTGAACATTTGTGCCACACATGCATATCTGCTAGTAAAAACAAATTTCCAAAATCTTGTATAGGAAACACGATCACAAGACGTGCACCGGATGATTTTAATATTCTAAAAAACACAAATAAAGTTTGAAAATTAGGAAATATGTTAATATCTCATGATATCATACAAGGAGGTTATGGTAAAAAAATTATGTGAGTTTCACACATTTTATCACACACGATGTTTAGGAATCGAAAAATCTTAAAAGAAGTTTAATAGGGTTACGAAGGAAGTTGCTAGGTTTGTAGGTAAAGTGACGTTCAAATTGAAATTTGAATTCAAATTTTTTTCTACTCTTCACATACAACATGTGGTACTCTATATTAAAATTTGGTGAAAATTTTTTATTTGTTTGCTATATTTAACTAATTAAATACATTTGATGTGATTTTTTAAAAACCCTTTGACGTGGGCCAAATATGGACTCACGGCAAAGCCGACCCAATTAACCCACCGATGGCCCAATAAACCCTCCCCTACAAACCCTACCTATATATTCCCCTATCCTCCCACCTTGCGTGTGTAAGGAATCGGATGCCCGTAGCCTAAGAGGGGGAGCGGGTGAATTAAGCAACATAAAACATTAACCTATGGCTTCACTACTTTTGCACAAAGTAAACTAGATCAAATCTATCTAGATGTGCAATCTAAGGTTGATCTAGTGTAAAACCCTAATCCCAAACAAGTTTTGCAACCTATAGCCAATCCTAGAATGATACTACTCTAGGAAAATAAAGGCAAGCAAGGATTGCAAGAGAGTAATGCGGAAACGTAAGGAGGGATGAGAGGAAGAAAACTCTTGACACGCGATTTATCTCGTGGTATCGGTAGGCACTAAGCCACCCCTAGTCCATGTTGTTGAAGTACTCACACAAGAGTATTACTTCCCGGCCACCAAGTCACTCCCAAGGGCACCACTTGACTCGCCACTTAGGCACTCGCCAAGCCCCCTTGGTCATCTTGATACCGCCTCCACTAAGGAGCTTCTCCACTTAGGTAGGGGGTCTCCACGCCTCCCGCACAAAGTGTCCTTGTCACTCCACACCAAGCCGAGGGTCGAAGATGATTACCGGTGAGCCACTTAGGCCCCAAGGCTTCCAGCCGCACCTTGTACAACTCTATTCACTCAAGAATCACTTCACAAGGTTGGCATAACCATGCACTCACTCGGATCTAAGCTAAGCCTAGCACTAAGCACACACACAAAAAATGTTCAAGTCTATGGATGAGCAATTTAGCACTTTAACGGATTGGATATGATCTTCTAGGTGTCTTGCACTCCTCTGTACTTCCACACAATTCAGCAGTCTCAAATGGGTAAGCGGAGGGGGTATAAATAGCCTAAGGCATCCAAAGAGTTGTTGGTTAACTACCACTGAAAAAGGTAGTGTCAGATGAACCAATGCTAGTATTTCAGGGCCATCGGTTCATCCGGTGCCCCATCCACGTCACTTAGACATTGTAGTTAGGCTGACACAATTCATCCGACGCTTCATCCAATGGTGCGTTGGTTCATCCGGTGTTGAAGGACTCCTCACCAAAACCTTACTGTTAGCTTCTTCGTGACCATCAGATGAACCACTGCCTAGACCAGATATACATTCGGTGCTACTAGTCTAGTCTTGACACGTCTCTGTCTTGTTCAAACTTGGTCATCGGATAGACCGACAGTGCCCTCAAATGGACCGTCAGTTCATCCGACGCTTCGACTTGGTCGCTTTGCTTATTTCAATCATCCGACGCATGTAGGAATTGGACCGTCGGTTCATGCGACGGTGCAAGCCGACTTGAGCCTTCTTGCATTGTACCAAGTACTCCGACGCATACACCAATGCTTGTTCCAAGGTATCGTCGGTTCAACCGACGTGTCTTTTGTTTTCTTTTCTTTGCTCGGTTTTGACCCTTGAAAAATAAACAATCTTCTCATTTTGGCTTGTGGTATTTTACATCCTTGGGACCTAGAAATGTCTACAAAGACATGCTAAATAATATGTTTAGTTCCATTGATCATGTTGTCATGAATCACCAAAATCATACTCGAACTAATGGCATATGAGGCCATGTTCGCTACAACCTCCATCACTCCTTACTCTTCCCAGGGGCCGCCACCGCCGGACCCTCCTCTCCTCTCTCGCCGCCGTCACCGCCACACCCTCCTCTCCTCCCTCGTTGGCGCCTCCTTCGCTCCTCACCGCAGGGACGACGGCCACCTCCTTGCCCCGCCCTCTTCCTCTCGTGGTCAATGGTACCGGCCGGGGGCCACGGTACACGACAATGGTTTTTTATTATTTTTAAAAACTATTTGCCAAGAGCCAAATTGTACTCACGGCACACGTGTGCCGTGGGGCCGGGGGCGGCTCTTGGTAAACAGCCGTTTGCCGATCGATGGTGTCGTGAGCACTTTGCCAAGAGCAAGCTCTCGGCAAAGCCTATGTTGTGCATAGAGACACCCGTGCGTGAGTCGCCCGGCTTCCCGTAGTGTCTACACAACCGGCCAGCAACGGTGTCGCCTTCACTTCACCATCACCGAGAAGGTCGGTTGTGCTAACGGCGTCGACGACTTCGCCACCGATGACCCTTGGGACATCGACGAATCACCTCACCTTGGTGCAGCACGGCCCACTTGCCCGCTTGTGCTCGCCGTGCGGCTAGGCCACGCTCATGCCTCCACGGTCTCGCCATCGGCCATCGGCGTCACCGTTCCGTTCACCATGACGCCATCGACGCCTCGATGTCAAGAACCGGCGCTCGACGGTAAAGCGGGCCGTAAGGCGTATGGGCCGAAGGACGGACGACGAGTGAAATGGGTTGTAAAGGTCGTGTGTGTGTTGGCCCACTACGTGGGTGCCGGGGGTGATTAAAGACATGTAAGCGTTTGATGTTGTGTATGGAAGAACAAGACTCGAACTCATTTCCTCTCCTCCGTTCAACTATCCTCCCGTTCTTCCTTCTCTAAAACTAAACTCGCCTAATCCCTCTAAAATCCTTCCAACTACCTCTCGAATTGTTGTTGATCCTATCCGGACACAACAATTGGTATCCGGAGCCTATCACCACAAAATTTTCCCCAATTTTTTCCCCCAAATCCCCGCATCTCGTCCTAGTGCCGATAAAACCGACCAAGTTTGAAGAGCAAATGACAGAATCGATCGACTCCCTCGTCGCTAAGTTCGATGTGCTCCACACCGAGGTTGTTGATCTCGGCAACAAGCTTGCAGGCAACAAACCGGTGATCCGGTAAGGTCTTGGACAAGCTCGCCATCATGGAGGCTCGCCAAGCGCAGTCGGATGAGAATATTGTCGCCATCCCGAGCGGGACCAAGGACACCTCGACGTGCCCGCATCGTCTCGAGAACCCGCTTCATCCGCAGCCGATTCGCTTCCACCTCCTCCACCGCCGGTGTGGTCCAACCCCTTTCGACCTCAACTTGGCTCAAATGGAAGCGGCGCACCCATCCGCATCGACTTCGGAGTGGCCCCGTGGGCACCATCGCAAAACGATCACCGGGACATAGGCGGTGGGATCCTTGGATCTCATCCACCGCTCCCGTCATGGGTATGTCACAATCCCCTCCCACGCACTCGGGATTTGATGCCGAGTTCCCGCAAAGACACCCCTCGGCCAAGACAAATCACAAGCCTAAGATGAATTTTCCCACCTTTGATGGCATTAACCCTAGGTTGTGGAATGATAAGTGTGAATCATATTTTGAGAGTTTTGGTGTTAGTGAGGCTTTGAAACCTTGATTTGCTGTTCTCAATTTCTCAGGCATGCTGAAACTTGGCTTCAAACTGTCAAGTCTAGAGGGCGCATCACTAGTTGGGAAGCTCTGCACCAGGCTGTTTGTGCTCATTTTAATAGGGATCAGTATCAATTACACATGAAACACCTTGATAATTTGCATCAAACCTCTTCAGTTTCTGATTACTATGCCAAATTTGAGGAACTAGCTCATAGTATCTTATTATACAATCCTACTTAAGATGATACCTTCCTTCACTAAAAAAAAACCTTGTGATCCATGACGATATTCACATGACGTTTTCGGATTTCGTCATAGATCACACCGCATCCATGACGAACTCGTCACATTTCGTCATAGATTCGCGATGTTGGATATGAAGCCCGACATGAAGTCCAAATACCATGACGTTGTGTCAATTTCGTCACAGATCACACTGCATCCATGAAAATAGTCAAATTTCGTCATAGATTAGCAGTGTTGGATATGAAGCCCGATATGAAGTCCAAAGACTATGACGATGCGCCAATTTCGTCATAATACGACCCACTTTGCATTTCAACATTTCCTTATAATCAATAAAATAAAAAAATCATATAATATGTGAAAAAAGTAAAGATAATCCCCTCTCCCCCCGCACAACAAACAAAAGTGCACACGCCCACCCGAAATCCTCCCCCACACAACACCCCCCGGCCCCGACCGGCGACGAGGAGGACGCGCCCGGCGGCGGCACCGACTAACCCGAGAACTTTAGCGGTGGCGGATCGGCACTCGCGCCCGGGGACATGGCGGCGGCGGCGGTGATGGTGAGCTCGGCGGGCTCGTTGCGGCGATGCTGCAGAGCCGACGCCGAACTCAAGCCGCACGCGCTCTCCGGCCTCAACTCCCTCGTCCACACCTTTTGGACGAGATCTCCACCGCCGTATCCTCCATGTGAGTCACCCTCCCACCTCCTCTACCACTCCCCCCGCCCCGTGCCTTCTCTTCGTAATCGCCCGCTCCGATGCCGACGGCGAGCGGTGCGGCGCGCCGTCGCCGCCACGCGGGTGTTTTTCTTTAGGCGGGTTTCGGTTACGTTAGGCTTCAATTCGGGCTCGAGAGGAGAGACCGGCCTAGATGGCATCAACGGGGCTTCGTCGGGTTGGATTCCGAACTCGTTGCGGGGAACCCTAGGTTCGATTTGTTCGGATGGAGGTTTTGGGAGGGCTTAATGTGCTGTAGTTGGTAACTAGAAACGTGGAATTTACGATGCAAAGGTGCATACTTTCGTAGTTGATATGATTCATGCGATCCAATTCATGGATGCCATTGTGAAAAAAAGTTGTACTCTAGCACTAGGGTTCCCGGTTTGATTATGCTAACAAATCTCAAGTGAAATTGTGTTTGAACTGTGATGGATATATATGGCATGACCTTTCGTAAGAAACTTACTCTCCGACCTTTCGTACACATGTTAGTGTAATATAGATCGGACGCATGATTTTTTAGTTATCTCGCAATCCTTGCTATTTTGGATATATACGGATGATATGCTTGTTTCAAATCTTTTAACGACTATGCCAAACTCGTTTTTGTACTAATAACTTATTCCCAATGCTTTTGTGCCGCGCATATTTGCTTACGGTTGTACCTAATGCGGGTCCGATCCAAAGAATCACCGAAGAGTGCTTTGAGCTCTTGTCACTTATCGCTTGTTGTTTAGGAGTAATTTTTTCTCTCTCGTATACCACTTAGCAGCTTATTAGTACTTGCCTTCCCGTTGTTTAGGAGTAATTTTTCTCACTTATACTACGAAGCAGGTAGCCAAGCCATGTACTAATTATTTCCCTATTATTTGACGGATCGGACGTTGACTAAAGTAACGGTGAGTTGATGGGCCTTGCTTTCACCTTTTATCATGTTGCAATAGAACCAAACCCTAATGCTCCATAAGTTACTCGCTGGTGAAATGCAGGTTTCATCTAGCTAACATCCTAGCATTTCATTTATTTGTATTATCGGTTCTCGCTTTCTTTTAAGTTGAAGTATAGATATTAAATGGATCAATTCTTTGACGAGACAGGAGTTTCACTTTTTTTGGTCTCGGCCTCTCGGGGCAAGGTACCGGCGGCTTCGACATTAACTACTCTATTTGTTGTTGATTGTTAAGTTTACTATCACTTCATCGTATACACTACCCCGTTATTCCTTACAGTGATCATGCATGAAAAAATTTATAATGTTGTTGATACCTATGTATCAACTTAGCTTTTTAATATTTTTTGAAGTCTCGTTTCAATAGTAGTGTGCGTGAGTTTATTGACATCACTAGTACAATTGTATGGTTAATTCATATTTATGACACAAAGAATCTAAGTGGATTCAAGTCCCAATTTCCATGGTGTGAATTGTAATAAACAATTTCATGGCAATTTGTGTTGCTAAACATACTACTATCTTCGCCATTATGAGTATACATTGAAAATCCGACAAGTTTGGCATTCATATTGAGAAGCTTGATACCAAAAGCAAATACCACATGTTACATATTACCTCTCGTTCTTTTTTATATGATGTTGGTTAGTTCATTTTAAGCTAACCAACACCATATATTTAAGGATGGAGGGAGTAGTATTTTTGTCGGGAGAAAATCAACTTCAAATTCTGTTCCTATCTATAATTTTGGTAGTTGTACATTTATCATCTACCAACTTCAAAAGTGACCGAAGTAACAGTTGGTCTCTATTTTGTTCTGCAGTTGAACCATTTATGTTAAAGCAGAGCTATTCCGATAATCACTAATGTTGCATTTCTTTTAATTTCAGACAAAAATTGGAGATCAAGAAGTGAGATAAAGCTCTTCTTTGGATGAAAACTTTATATTTGCCGTAATCCAAGATGAACAGTTTTTTTAATGTGATGCCGGTTCTGTTTAATTCGTAAATGAGATCCATGGGTTGAAATTGTAATTTTGAAGTGTGCTGAAATTATATTAAAATTATTGGGCCAATATTTGTTATGGGTCGTACATCTTAGTGGGCTGAAAATGTGATGATGTCATCATTTATGTATGCCGGTATTGAATTTGGCCACGGCAGCGCCACGGCGGCGCCACGTGGCTGCAATGTCGGCGTCATGTGGCTGCCACGTCGCCGCCACGTGGCTGCCACGTCGGTGAAACGTTTTTAAAACACCATCGCCATGTCATCCGCCACATAATCACCACGTCATCCGCCACATAATAGCCATGCCATCCGCCACATCATCTCTACAAGTGATGTGGCAAGTTAATCCATGACGGTCACTTTCGTCACGATTTTGGTCTTTGGGCCGGGTTCGCTCGGCTTTACACCAATCTATGACGGTCGAAAATGTCATGGATTACGTCAATCCATGACGAAACCGTTAATACGTCACGAGAGGTGATTTGTGACGCTCAATCCATGACGAAATGAAATTTCGTCATGGATGTTGTTTTATGACGAAAATTGGATGATCCGTGACGAATATCGACCGTCATAGATCACAAGGTTTTTTGTAGTGCTTGTGGTTTGATTTCTCAATGGTCTTAAGGAAGAAATTAGAGCTCCCGTTTCTTTACATCGCCCAAAGGATGTGGATACTTGCTAGTGCCCCGGCTCTTTTGCAAGAAGAGAAGTTAGAAGCTCGAAGAAGGCATTCTTCTGGTAGAAGTGACATCAAGGACTTTGGTAAACCCAGCAGCAAGGTATTCTCTGTTGGGGATAAATCCAAAGCTGCAACCAAAAGGGAAGAAGTGAAGACATCTCTGGTTGATGATAAATGGGCTGCTCTGAAGTCATTCAGAAAAGCTAATGGGCTCTGCTTTACTTGTGGTGAAAAATGGGGAAAAGGCCATAAGTGTCCTACTCATGTCTCCATCAATGTTATCCAAGAATTTATGGAGTTATTAGATTCTGATTCTGAAGGTAACTCAAGTGAAAGTGACGGTGTTGGAAATGATCTATGTGATTTGACCACAAATCCCGCTCATGAGTCTCATCGGTTATGTCGAGCCCGGGAAGAGGAAAACCATGAGGTTTAGGGGATTCATTGGGAAGCAAGAGCTATTAATTTTGCTGGATTTAGGAAGTGCAAGGACTTTTATTACTCCGAAGTGGCCAATTCAATTTCCCGATCCATTCGGTCTTGTACTAGCTTGAAGTTCTCTCGGGTGCCGATGGCAGCCCAATGGTCTCTCGATTCCATGATTCCTCGCTTGCAATGGCGTATTCAAGGTCATACATTCACCTATGACACCGAGTAATTCCCTTGAAGAATTATGACATGCTTTTAGGAGCCGATTGGCTAGCCGATCATAGCCCTATCCGGATTCATTGGAAGAAGCGAAAATTGAGAGTTCCTCACAAGGGCGGAAAAATTCTGTTACAAGGCATTCAAGATGATGTCACTAAGTGTTCTAGGGTGTCGGCACACAAACCGAAAGAGTTACCGAAGAGGAAGGTTGTTGTTCGGTGTGTGGAGCTCTTATATGTTGCTCCTACACGGTCTGCCGCGACATATGTGCCTTATCATCTACAAACGATAGATTCTCGCTCCCGTACACAATGATTCCTTAGGATCCGATATTCCACAAGAAGTCAAGGCCGTGGTTCATCGCTTTTCGAATTATTTCATGAGCCTTCTACTCGCCTCCTTCAAGAGAGTTTGATCATAGAATTCCTCCGATTCCGGGGCTTTACCGATTAATGTGAGACCCTACAAGTATTCTCCTCACCGGAAAACCGAGATTGAGAAACAAGTGTTAGAAATGCTTAATCGGGGGATTATTAAGAGAAGTGTAAGTTCATTTGCTTCTCCGAGTTCTTCTTGTTAAGAAGAAAGATGGCTCTTGGCATTTCGTGTGGATTACGAAGGTTGAATGCCATTATAGTCAAAGATAAACACCCCCTTCCTATGGTTGATGAACTACTTGATGAGTTACATGGAGCCGAATGGTTCACTAAGTTGGATTGTAGATCTGGCTATCATCAGATCAGAGTGGCTCTTGGTGATGAAGCTAAAACTGCATTCAAGACTCATAGTGGGTTGTATGAGTTTAAGGTGATGCCCTTTGGACTTACTAATGCTCCAGCAACCTTTCAAGGTGCCATGAATTCCTTATTTGCTCGTCTCATTGCGAAGAGGTGTGTTAGTTTTCATGGATGATATATTGGTCTATAGCTCCTCCTTACAAGAGCATGTGCACCTTGTTGCAACAAGTAATGCAGATTCTACAAGAAAATCACTTCCTTCTAAAGATGTCCAAATGTGAATTTGCTAAAAGGGAGTTGGAATATTTGGGCCATACAATTTCGCTAAAGGCATTCATACTCGAACCATCTAAGGTTCGAGCGTTTTGGATTGGCTCGTTCCTCAATCCCTAAAAGCTTTGAGGGGCTTTCTAGGTCTTACTTGGTATTATAGAAGATTCATCAAACACTATGGATTGAACAAGAAACCATTGACTCGCTTATTGAAAAAAGGGGTTCAATTCCAATGGACATCTATAACCCAAACTCGCTTTTGACACTCGAAGGTGCTCGGTGCAAGCCCCGGCTTCCGTCGTACCAAATTTTTCTCGAGCTTGTCCCGGAAACCGATGCCAATGATTTGGGAATAGGAGCTGTTCTAATGCAAAATGGACATCAAATATCTTATTTGAGTCAAGCCTTGAGTCCAAGAAATCAAGCTCTTTCCACCTATGAAAAAGAATGCATGACAATTTTGCTAGCCGTTGATAAATGGAGACCTTACCTTTTGGCTCAAGAATTTGTTATCAAAACCGATCACAGGAGTCTTTTGTATTTGATCGAACAAAAAGCTACCACTAAGCTTTAGCATAAGGCCCTTCTCAAACATATGGATTTGAATTTTAAAATTCAAGACAAGAAGGGTATCTCCAACACAACCGGTGATGCCTTATCCAGACAACCTCATTCTCGAAGTCAATGCCATTTCGGTCTCCGTCAACCCGTCTCGGATGGAGAAAGTACTTCAAGGCTATTATGATGATGAGGAAGCTAAGCAACTTCTCGGTGAATTGAGTATTTGTCCCGCGAATGAAAAAGGGTACTCCTTACATGATGGCATTATCAAGTTGAATAATATCATCTGGATTGGTAACAACAAGTTGGCTCAAAATCATATTACTCAAGCATTGCATGCTTGTGGGATTGGAGGGAACTCTAGTATGCGTGCCACCTACGGGAGAATGAAGCCTTGTTTTTCCGGCCCAGGATGAAACGGACCATTGCCGACTATGTGCAAGCTTGTCAAGTCCGTCGCCAAGCTAAAGTGGAGCATGTGAAATTGCCCGGACCGCCGCAACCTTTACCTCGTTCCTTCTCAAGCATGGGAAGTGGTTAGTATGGACTTTGTTGAAGGATTACCCAAGTCCGGAACATTTGATGTGATTCTCGGTAGTCATTGACAAATTCGGTAAATACGGCCATTTTTTGCCTCTCGTCTCATCCTTATACCGCACTAATCGTGGCTCGGTTATATTTCAACAACATATACAAGCTCCATGGTCTTCCACAGTCGTTATCTCGGACAGAGATAGGGTGTTTACTAGCAACCTTTGGAGGGAGCCGTTCAAATTATCCGACACACGCCTACTCATGAGCTCGCATATCATTTGCAAACGGATGGTCGACCGAACGCCCGAACCGTTGTCCGGAAGCATTTCTTTGTTGTTCGTTCATGCATGTCCTAAGCAATGGCACAAATGGCTTTCCTTAGCTGAATTCCGGTACAACACTTCGTATCGATCGCATTACGTTGTACTCCTTTTGAAGTGCTTTATGGCCATCCTCCAAGCACTTTGGCCTCACCGATCCCGCACAGTTACCGTACCCGATTTGGCGGCGTGGATGAAGGACAGCAAAGAACTAACAAAGTTAATCCAAAGAACAGCTTGTTGAGAGCCCAGGAACGTATGAAGGCTCATGCCGATAAAGGTCGAAGTGAGAGATCTTTTGGGGTTGGAGACATTGTTTATTTGAAGCTCCAACCACACATTCCGACATCTATTGCACTAAGAAGTAATACCGAGTTGTCATTCATGTTTTATGGACCTTTTCGGGTTCTTCGAAGATTGGTGCAAGAGCTTACAAATTGGACCTACCTCCAAGTTCCCGCATTCATCCCGTCATTCATGTTTCACGGTTGAAGAAGCATGTGCCTCCTCAAGTTGAAGTAAGCTCGACTTATCTTCTATTTGCACCGACCCTTCTGCAGTTTGGGGAAACAGCTTTAGGTGGTTGAACGTAACTTGGTTCCATCTCGCCGGAGCTACCGCACCTCGTATCGAGTTCTCTCGGCATAGTGGTGACAAGTCCTTGGTAACATCTGAAGATGAACAAGACCTCAAGCGCAGATTTCCAGAGGCATCAGCTTGGGGACAAGCTGCCTTTAAAGGGGGAAGGAATGTTATGAACCGGGCGCTCGAAGGTAAAGCGGGCTGCAAGGCGTATGGGCCGAAGGACGGACGACGAGTGAAATGGGCCGTAAAGGCCGTGGCATGTGTTGGCCCACTACGTGGGTGCCGGGGGTGATTAAAGACATGTAAGCGTTTGATGTTGTGTATGGAAGAACAAGACTCGAACTCATTTCCTCTCTTTCCGTTCAACTATCCTCATGTTCTTCCTTCTCTAAAACTAAACTCGCCTAATCCCTCTCGAAATCCTTCCAACTACCTCTCGAATTGCCGTTGATCCTATCCGAGACACAACACTCGAGCCGCACGCACTTCCCCGGCTTCCCCGCACACCCGGGCGGGCCGCCGCGTGCACACGCACACGCACTTCAATTCATGCACACTCGCGATCGGCGGCCGCCGTCACCGTCTAGGGATGACATTCTCGCACGCCAAGGACGTCGCAGCCATCGAGGCCGCGCCGCGTGCCCGGTGCACGTCGCCGGTCGATCACTTACCGGCAACTTGGGCTTCGTCTTGTCGTGCTACCGCCGAGCCAAATAGTCGACGACGGGATCGTCCACGCCCACGGCGAGTGCCGGTGGCGACAACCGAACCCACATGTTCTTCGTTCTTCCCCATCGTCGTCGCGGTCATCGACAGGCATGCCGCCCGTGTGCCCGGCTTGCGGCAGAGGTTCCACGTCTCTACGAACCGCACCTCGGGGTTCCGACTCGACTCGTGATGATCGAGTCCGTTCGAAACACGAGTACCACAAGCCCATATTTAAGGAAAACAATGTGTCTCCCCGAAAGGAGAGGATCATAGTCCGTCCAAAAGGCCAAAATCTATGCTCTACCATGGGCGACGCCGGCGGCGAAACAGCCCACCTCCCCGGGACAGTCCAAGCTTCCGTTAGATCCACCGCCGGTCGTATCGGCGGCGCCGGGAGGCTCTCGACCCGGTCCGCTTGGGGGACCGTGTGCTCGTCGTGGCACGCCACCTATGCCACCATCCGCCGCCTCGGCGTCACCACCGCGAGTCCCCGCCCCGCCTCTTTTACACCCGCGCGGATGACGCCGACATCGACGCGGCCACCATCTACAACCCCGCTAGCGGCGCGTCCTTCCGCGTTCGCCCAACGGATCCCCCCCGCTCCCCGCGCCGGCCGCTCCACGCGCTCGTCTCACCCGCCGGCTCGTCGCCGCGGACGAGGTCGAGGTGTCCAACCTCCACCTCGTCAACCCGCTCACGGCGCGCAAAGACGCGCTCCCCGCCCATCACGACGCTCCACCACATGGAGGGCGCCGGCTCGGACGAGCAAGGTAACCTGGTGTACTATCTGAACGAGCAACCGTGGGAATACCCGGAGCCTGCAGCGTACACCGCGCGCGAGCTGCGCCTCTACATGTACATGAAGGCAGTGCTCTCTTGCAGCCCCTGTGCCGGGAGCGAGTGCATCATCCTCGCTCCCCGCACCCGCCGAGAGGCCGGCTCTCGTTCGCCCGCTTGGGCGACAAGGACTGGACGTGGATTGGAGGTGACGACGAAGATGGGGACCGGTTTGACAAGGGCTACCGCGATGCCGTGTATAATAAGAAGGACGGCTTGTTCTACTTGCTTGGCCACGGCGCCGACATATTCACACCGCCGCCCGTTCGTTTGGCTTATCGGCCACCGGCCCGCAGTACTTTTCTCTCGTAACAAACCAGCCATCGGCAACCGCCAAGAAAGATTTTTTCTCTCGTAACAAACCAAAGACTACCATCGCCCACCGCCCAAATGAAATGGTTGTGGATTTCAAGGGCAATAATTTTCCCGATGTGAGGAGGATAAAGAAGCATGAGAGTATCGATGACAATCCGACAAAATATCTCGTCATAGAGCCGTGGGGTGATCTCGCGCGTGTGTGCAGGATAACGAAGCACGGCGATCACCGGTCCAAGTTATTGATGGTTGCTCCGACCCATACGATGAGGTACACACAAAATAAATTCAACTCCACAAGCCGGACATCGAAGATCGAAACTTGTCGAGATTACAAGTTTGGGGGACTATGCGCCGTTCCTTGGTTTGAATTCTACCATGATCCTTGCTACCAAGGATTTTCCATTGCTTGAAAGCAGATTCGCCTATCTTGCAAATGACAAATGTGAACACATTTTCGGACATACCTACAAGGGGAAGGAGATAGGAGTATGGAATTTTAGAAGTGAGACTTTGGAGGATGTTGACAATGTACATTCTTGGGGGAATTGGCCTGTTCCAATTTGGATCACACCCTCACTTTGCTAAGAATGCTTGTTCTTATTTCCCTAGGGAATGTTTATTCTTATTTAATTGGCATGTGCAATTTAGATGAGTTAACATTGACAAGAAAATTAATGAATTTATATTTGGATTTATGTGTACCGATATAATATTCCTTAATGAAGCAGACAGAGCATTGAAGTGTGTCGGCCCTTAAACTTAATTGAGTAACTTATAATGGTAGCTCTTTTGATTTCTTTATAGTATAGTTGGCAAGACATTTATTTTTTCTTCCTTAGATACCATAGAAGAACTTCCCTTGCTAACCTAGCCCACAACAATGTGGCCAAAAAATGAACTAGACTAGCAAAGCTATGATTAAATGTTCATTACACAACGTGGCTAGAATGATGAACATAAACCATACCGTAACACCCTAAATTCCAATTCCTGAATTTAATTAAAATTTGCTTAGCAACATTTCGATCTCGCTTAAGGAATATAAGGTTGTTGTGCTTTTATAGGCATTTGATCATTTTTTTATTAATTAATTAATGAAATATAGGAGTTTATCGTTGCATGCATGCTGGTGCATTGTTTTTGGTTGTTGGATTCAAATCTTGGTTTGAATTCGAAGTTTGTTTGATGTTTAATTGGTTTGGAGAAAGGATTTGGAAATGTAAAAGAAAAAGAAAAAAAAGAAAAACAAACCGCGGCCCTAGTAGCCGCCCGAGCGCGGCCCACCGGCCCACCGCGCCTCCCCGCCGCCCGCCGCCCGACGCGCGGGGCCCGCGCGCGCGGCACCCTTCCTTGCGCCGCCGCCCCCGCTTCTCGGCTCGGGGTCGAACCCGAGTTCGACCCGACCTCCGCACCGCGCCGCCGCGGGCCCGCACGCCGGGCGGAGCGTGCGGCCCTATTTAAAGCGCCGCCGGCCTCGCACCGCCTCACCCCGAGCTCCCCGTGCCGCCGCGCCCCAACCCTAATCCGCGCGCGCCGCCGCCGCCCCGTCCGTCCGCCGCCGCCTCGAGCCCGCGCCGTCCCGCCGCCGCTCGGCCGCCGTGCTCCTCGCTCCGTGGATCCGCCGTGTGGTAAGGAGACCGCCGGTGCGGTTCGTTTCCGCCTCCGTGCCCCGCTCCGCCGGCTCGTCGTCGCCGGAGGTTGAGCGCCGCCGCGGCCCGCCGTGCGCCGTCGCCCGTCGCCGTCGCCGCTCCGGTGCCCACCGTTGTTCGCGCGCGCGCGCGTTCTACGCCCCGTGCAAGTCCCGTGCCTTTTGGGGCACTCTAGCCCTTGCGCCGCAGCGCCGCCGCCGCCGCCGCTCGCCGCCGCGTCTCGCGTCGCCGCCGGCAACGACCCCGCCGCCGCCGCGCGTGCGCCGCACCCGCCGCCGCCCGATGGCCATCCGACGGCCACCACTCGCCCTAGCCGCCGGTCAAACCGAACCCCCGGTCAAACCGTCATGTTTAGATTCGCGCCGTCCGATCGCGATCCAACGGATCGGATCCGTCCCTTATCCGCAGCCGCGCGTTTTCGTTAAAGAAACCCCAAGTTTTCCCTGTTTCACAAAAGTGCCCTTCCACCTTATAAAACTCTTACGTTTTAGTCCCGTTTTCTTCTGTTTTAGCCCGAGAACCTAAAATCCTTTGCAAATAAGTCCTAAAACTTGTTTTATTCATAACTTTGTCGTTTTAGCTCCGTTTTTAGCGTTCTTTATGTCCACGCGATCGTCTCGACGAGTAGAATAGTTTTCTGTTGCTTTTGTTACTGTTTGAGATGATTGGTGTACTGTTTCTTATTTATTTCCATTGCTTGCTTGTATGTGATGTGTGGAGCGTAGCGTACGAGCAATTCGGGGACTTCGCTGCTGTTGAAGAGTATCAAGACCCTGAGCAGTTTCCGGTGCTGGTAGAAGGCAAGTCCTTGCTGCATTCCCGTTAAATTCCTATTACAACATGCATTTCAATTACACTGTTGTTTACTTTTGCTATGCATTAACTTGATGGGTCCTATTGCTAAGGTTCGACTAGCCGTGTTATCCTATGCCTTGATCAACCTGGGTTTACTTTATGTTGGGTAGCACTCGCTAGCGCTTTATGTGGTTTTGGGGATGGTTTAACGAACACTTGATAATATGGCTTTATTTATGCTATCATTCATGTAATGCAAGAACACTTTTCTTTGTTAATCGGAACATGGAGAACCACCCAGAAAACAAGGTACTACCACAAGACATATGGCTCTGTCTTGGCTTATTAATTAGTGAACTAGATGCTAGGTATGCTTTACCTGATAAGGGTTGGGGGCTGGCGGGTAGTGGCGTATGGACCTGCTCGGGCGCAGGTGTGGGCTTAGCTAAGACACGGTACTCATCCGGGAGCTTTATACGTTGCACTGACCAGGTAACCTAGCGGGCAGCCTTCATCTGGGGATCTTTGTAACGGCCTCGTAGCGTCCCTATGCAATCACACCTCGGAAGTGTGGTATGGTGCCTTGCAAACACCGCATGGTTGGGTCTAAAACTCTTTTGGGTTTTTACGCGACTTGTGGGTAAAGATGTACAACCTCTCGCAGTGTAAAACTAACTAGTTAGCCGTGCTCACGGTCAAGAGCGGCTCCGGACCCTCACATGATTAATTCTATGGAAGATGGAACTTTTAAACTTGTGCATTACATTTTATGGATCTGTTGCATTTTATTATCTGGGTTTGGTATATACTTACATTTGCTAGTAACAGTTGCTTAATAAAACTTGATCAACTAAAATGCTGACTTGCTTATGAGCCAACAGCTTCCACCATAAAGCCTTGCATGTTGTTATAGAACTTTTCTCTTGCTGAGTACGACATGTGCTCACGCTTGTTGTTTATTTATTGCATCTACACTACCCGCTGCTCGCTCGGATGGACGTTTTGAAGACTACTATGATGAGTTCGATGGGTTCTAGGCGTTCGTTCTCCCGGTCAGCTGCCGTGGAGGACTTCGACGTGTGTTTCTTTTCCGCCGTTAGCTACTCGAACGATTGTTTAGTTGAGACATTCGGTCATGTAATAACCGTTTAATACTCTCTTTACGCTTTACACCGTGTTTTTGGTATTCACCGCGTCGATGCATGTGTGTAACTTGATCCCGGCGCACATGTATTCTTGCATTCGGGTTTGTCCTTAAATCCGGTGTGACAAAGTGGTACCGAGCCGTGTTGACTGTAGGACGTTAGCCTAGTTAGAACTGGTCGAAAATTAAGGATTTTATAATATTAGAAGCCACACATAGTTAGCTTGCTTTATTCTATTTTATTATCTAATCTTGGTTTAATCTTATCCTTGTTTGCTTTTGTTATCTAAGCTTGATCTTGTCTCTTTTAGTAATCTGCACTTGTCTCATCTATCTTAGATGGTTCGCCGACTGAAGACCACACGTTCAGGTGCCTACCGCTTTCCCAGGTACCTGGAGGACCGGATTTCTCTTGCTACTCCACCGACGGTGAGGAGCATCGGGAAGCTTCGGAGAGGGAAGTGAAGCGAGCTGCGCTTCGCAGCAAGCTCCACCGCCCGCCGTCATTGAGCTATCGGATGATCGGCCCGAAGAGCCGCAGGAAGAGCAAGAGCCCGAGGAGGAGCCAGTGGAAGAGCCGCAGCAAGGAGGTGATCCGGAAGACCCCTCGCATCCGAGGACTCGACCCGGAAGATGGAGATGCCGAGGATCACCCCCGCGCCGCAGAAGTGGAAGGTGGTCATTTGTCACCATGATGGAGGGCATGCACGCTTTCCATCCAAGTTGAGGAGGCTCTTCCGGCGTCTTCACCGAACGTGACGATCGACTACGTGGGACTGAAGAGGACTCACCCTCGCTACCCGACCCAAAGGGATGTGTCCGTG
Source organism: Cenchrus americanus (assembly GCA_947561735.1). NCBI lineage: Eukaryota > Viridiplantae > Streptophyta > Magnoliopsida > Poales > Poaceae > Cenchrus > Cenchrus americanus. Next base: position 80,708,094 of record OX387239.1, on the reverse strand, counting down.
CGCATCTTGGAGGATAACCCGCTGGATGGAGGGCTGTACGAGGTTGTTGTCCACCAAGCTCTAGCTACCAGAGCTACCTTCGCCGCCGGAAGAGATGATGCAGCTAGGAGGGCTCTATCCGCGTGGTGCTATGAGGAAGCTCATCACCTCACCAACTCTGTGTGGGGAGATCTACCCCGCCGTCGCTCCGGAGCTGTGGGCAGTGAAATTCCAATGGCCAATGAAACTTTGGGAGCACGATATGCCATGCAAGTGGGACACGTAGCAGCTCTCAATACCAACTTGGATGACACTCTCATGGAGCTTCAAGATCTCCGTGACCAGCAAGATGAAGACCGCAGAGAGATCAAGAGGCTCAAAGCAGTGATCGCAGGCCAAGATGAAGATGAGGTGCAGGATGATGGAGAGGACTGGCCTGCCATGTCACCAAGACCTGCAAGGACAAGCTATGGGTCACTTGGATCCCGCACTAGGATCATTTGGCCATATGAGTTAGGTGTTAGAAGTCTTTATCTTTCTGTTATCGAGTCTGTAAGCGTTAGAACGACACGTTGGATCGATGAGTTAGTTAGTGGTGTGCTTGAATGCTTGGTTTGTGAACATCTGTGAGTTGGATCTTTGTTTGATTGCAATGTGTTGTGGATTAATGCCACAATGACATTGGTTTAGTAATAGAGTTTGATTAGTGGGTTTAAGTTCTGTTCCACCTATCTTTTATCTTATAAATTCGTAATTCTTTATCTATCATATTTTATCTATCTTAAGGATTATTGTAGTGCTGAATCTGTTCGCGTTACTTCCTGACATAGCAGTACTGTTTTAATTTTATCTCGAGCTACAGAACTCCAAATGCAGTAAAACCAGTGGGGTTAGTTCACAAATTTCATATCTGATTTTCTGTCAAAAATTCAGCTATATCCAATTTATATTCTGGGAGTTATGGACGAAACATTGAGCTAACAGAAATCTGTCAATTCCTGCTGACCTACCTGACTTCATTATTTTATATCTCGAGTTGTAGACCTCCGATTGAGGCAAAACCAGTTGGGTTAGTTCAGTAATTTCATACACCATATCTCCAGAAAAATTCGTGGTTTTTGGTTATTGGAACAGAGAGATATCTTGGTTTCTTTTCAGCTATCAGAATCTGTCTTATTCTGGAATTCAGCATTGTTATCTTTTCAGCTTTTTCAATTGTTATCATCATCTAAATCAGTGTTTCTAACGCTCAGATGGTAAACACCAGGTCCGGATCAGGGGTTGATCAGCCTCCAGTTGTTCGTCAAGGTCGAGGCAACAGTTCGAGCAAAGGCACCTCCACCACCACCACCACCAATGGATCCTATGCAGGCAGCTTCTTTCGCAACCGGATGCGACCTGCGCGAACCCGACGGACACCGTGGCCAACCTGCAGGCTCAAGCTAATAATCCGCCACCACCACCGCCACGGCAGCCGGCGCCTATGAACAGGCACCGGGAATTCATGAGCCATCGTCCACCGGTTTTCACCCATGCCGCGATCCACTTGACGCCGAGGATTGGGCGAAGACCGTGAGCAAGATGCTCACCACGGCTCGCGATGACAGGGAGAAGGTCCCGTTTGCTGCAGGTCGACTCCGGGGATCCGCAGGAGCATGGTGGGATGCTTACACGACCGCCCATGCTGCACCCAACACCATCACTTGGCAGGAGTTCACAGAGAGCTTCCGGAACCATCATATTCTTGCTGGGGTGATGAGGCTAAAGAAGAAGGAGTTCCTCTCTCTCAAGTAGGGAGGGATGTCAGTGGCAGAGTATCGGGACAGGTTCATTGAGTTGTCTCGCTATGCACCGGAGGAGGTAGCGGATGATCCTAAGAAGCGGGAGCGCTTCTTGGAGGGTTTGGCCGGACCGCTCCGTTACCGGTGGCGTCGCACACCTTCCGGTCCTTCCGGCGACTGCCGACAAGGCTATTGTTTTGGAATCCATGCGCGAGAGTTGGGGGAGTTGAAGAGGAAGGCCGCTACTCCCGGGGCGTCCGGGAGCCACACTCGTCCCCGTTTTACTTCACCGCCGGGAGCCCCGTTCCGTCCGGAGGCCCATCGGGGGAGGTTATGGCCGGCGGCCAGCGATATCGGTATCAGCCCGCGGCGGTTCCGGCGGTTCCGCCGCACCCCTCGGCGGTTTCCGCGCCGGGGCCGCGGACTCCACGCCCCCGCTTACCCGCGGCACCGTCCGATGACTCCTCTTGGTACGCCCGTGAGGCCAGGCGCACCACGCACCCCCGCGGGCAACACTTGCTTCAAGTGTGGAGAGGTTGGGCATTATGCTAATGCCCGTCCTAAGAGGCACCCCCCGGCACCCCCCGTGCGGAACCCGGCCGGCGGATGCGGCGGTTGAGGAGCGGGAACCAGACCCCGCAGAGCAACAAGGGGCAGCAGAGTCAGGGCAGTGGCAGGGTGAATCACGTGAGTACCGAGACCGCTCAGGAGAATCCACACGTGGTGCTTGGTATGTTCTTTGTCAACTCTATCCCCGCATCAGTATTATTTGATTCTGGAGCTTCCCATTCGTTTATATCTGCTCAGTTTGTGGCCAAGCATAGCATACCCATGTGTCCCATGAAACAAACCATGCTAGTTAGATCACCAGGGGGGATATGAGGTCTTTATATATGTGTCCTAATGTTAGACTAAAGATCATGGGAGCAGACTTTTGGGAAAACTTGATAGTGCCGGAATCGAAGGATCTTGATGTTATACCGGGTATGGATTGGTTGGGCACTCATGATGCGACAATACGGTGTGCTAAGAGGACCGTTCTTCTCACCGGTCCTAGCGGGGAAAAGATTGAACTTGTGGCTGATCCACCGTCAGATGCAGGAGGTTCTCGTAGCAAAGAACCGGATGGCAAGGCTTTGGAGGATATCAGGGTGGTCAATGAGTACCGGACGTGTTTCCGAGGAGTTGCCAGGTATGCCACCTGACCGAGATGTTGAATTTGTTATTGATCTATTACCTGGTACTGCTCCTATTTCTAAACGTCCATATAGAATGTCTAGTACACAATTGATAGAACTTAAGAAACAGATTAATGAATTATTGGAAAAGGGGTTTATCCGTCCTAGTTCATCACCTTGGGGAGCACCGGTTATCTTTGTTGAGAAGAAGGATGGTACTCGGAGGATGTGTGTGGATTATCGATTGCTTAATGAGGTCACTATCAAGAATAAGTACCCATTGCCTCGCATTGAAGACTTGTTTGATCGGATGAGAGGTGCTAAGGTGTTCTCTAAGATTGATTTGCGTTCGGTTATCATCGATGAAGATCGGATGGTCGGATATTCCTAAAACTCGCATTCACCACCGGTATGGACTGTATGAGTATACCGTTATGTCCTTTGGGTTGACAAATGCACCTCGCCTACTTTATGTACCTGATGAACAAGGTGTTTATGGAGTACTTGGATAAGTTCGTTGTGGTGTTTATTGATGATATTCTGGTTTACTCTAAGACTGAGGAGGATCATGAGGACCATTTGAGGCTTGTTTTGCAAGGAGTTAAGAGAGCAAGCGAAGCGGTTGTATGCCAAGTTCAGCAAATGTGATTTCTGGCTGAAGGAAGTCTCTTTTCTGGGGCATATCATCACAGATGGAGGTATCGCAGTCGATCCAGCTAAGGTAGAAGATGTGTTGAAGTGGGAACCGCCGAGGACAGTTAAGGAGATCAGGAGTTTCCTTGGACTTGCAGGGTACTATCGACGGTTCATCGAGGGGTTCTCTAAGATTGTGAAGCCTCTCACCACCTTACTGGAGAAGGATAGAGAGTTCAAGTGGACTGATGCCTGTCGGCGAGTTTTGAGGAGTTGAAGCAGAGGCCGACGACCGCTCCGGTGCTTGTGATGCCGGACTTGCGAGGAGTAGGGCTTTGATATCTACTGTGATGCATCGAGGCAAGGTTTGGGTTGTGTTCTTATGCGGGAGGGACACGTCATAGCTTATGCATCAAGGCGGTTGAGGAAGCATGAGCGAGAACTATCCTACCCATGATCCGGAACCGGCACTCGTGGTTCATGCTTTAAAGATTTGGATACATTACATCATGGGAACCAAGTGCCGGATCTACACGGACCACAAGAGCTTAAAGTACATCTTTACTCGAAGGATCTTAATCCGAGACAACGCCGATGGTTGAAGTTGATCAAAGATTACGATCCGGACATACGCTATCATCCCGGGGAAGGCTAATCCGGTGGCGTATGCTTTGAGTCGGAAGGGACAAGCCAATACCGCTTTGGTGTTCCAACTACTCGATGAGCCGATGAGGGAGTTTGAGGGACTCAATCTGGGGATAGCTGCTCACACTGAGGGAGTCGCTTTGGAGGTAGAGTCTACTGCGGAGCAAGCAGATTCGTGAAGGACAAGGTGAAGGATGAGGAGATCAAGGAGATCAGGGACACCATGGAGAGGGGCAAGGCCCCGGATTTCACTGAGGATGATCAGGGTACGATATGGTTCAAGAACCAGATCTGTGTGCCTGATGTGGGAGATCTTCGGAAGACGATCTTGAGAGAGGCCCATGACTCAGCTTATTCCATCCACCCAGGCAGTACAAAGATGTATCAGGATCTGAAGCAGAGGTATTGGTGGTATGGGATGAAGAGGGACGTGGCCGCTCACGTTGCGTTGTGTGACACATGCCACAAGGTCAAGGCCGAACATCAGAGACCAGCAGGATTGCTGCAGCCATTGAAGGTGCCAGAGTGGAAGTGGGAAGAGATAGGCATGGATTTCATCGTTGGGTTGCCCCGTACTCGTGATGGATATGATTCAATATGGGTTATCGTCGATCGTTTGACTAAGGTTTCTCACTTCATACCAGTGCGTACTACTTATACAGGAGCAAAGCTAGCTGAGTTGTACATGACCAGGATCGTATGCTTGCACGGTGTTCCTAAGAAGATAGTTTCTGACAGAGGAACTCAGTTCACGTCACGTTTCTGGGAGAAACTGCATGAGTCTATGGATACGAAGTTGAACTTCAGCTCAGCTTATCACCCACAGACAGACGGACAGACTGAAAGGACAAATCAGATTCTGGAGGACATGCTAAGAGCTTGCGCCCTTAAGCATGGTGAGAGCTGGGACAAGAGCTTGCCGTATGCTGAGTTTTCTTACAACAACAGCTATCAAGCCAGTCTGAAGATGGCACCCTTCGAGGCATTGTATGGGAGGAAGTGCAGAACACCGTTGTACTGGAGTCAGACAGGTGAGAGTCAGTTGTTTGGGACAGACATCATCAAGGAGGCAGAGAGGCAGGTTCAGATCATCAGAGAGAACTTGAGAGTTGCTCGCTCCGGACGAGAAAAGTTATGCAGACGGGAAGAGGAGAGATGTATCTTTCCAAGAGGGCGACTATGTCTATCCGAAGGTGTCACCTATCGAGAGGTTTGCGCAGGTTTAAGGTGAAGGGAAAGTTGTCTCCTCGCTACATTGGACCTTTCCAGATCTTGCAACGAGTGGGAGAGGTAGCCTACAGACTTGAGCTGCCAGCACAGCTTGCAGATGTGCATGATGTGTTCCATATCTCTCAGTTAAAGAGAGGTCTCAAGCCTCATGATAAGGAACCGTTGCCTATGGATGGATTGGATGTGAAGGAGGATCTCACCATTACTGAACGGCCTATCAAGATTCTGGACAGATTGACACGGGTTACAAGAAACCGGACTTTCATAATGTGCAAGGTGCAGTGGAGTAATCATGCAGAGGATGAGGCAACTTGGGAAAGAGAAGAGGAGTTGAAAGCAGAATATCCACATCTCTTTGATCCATCCGAATCTCGAGGACGAGATTCATCTTAAGGGGGGTAGGATTTGTAACACCCTAAATTCCAATTCCTGAATTTAATTAAAATTTGCTTAGCAACATTTCGATCTCGCTTAAGGAATATAAGGTTGTTGTGCTTTTATAGGCATTTAATCATTTTTTATTTATTAATTAATGAAATATAGGAGTTTATCGTTGCATGCATCTTTGGTGCATTGTTTTTGGTTGTTGGATTCAAATCTTGGTTTGAATTCGAAGTTTGTTTGATGTTTAATTGGTTTGGAGAAAGGATTTGGAAATGTAAAAGAAAAAGAAAAAAAAAGAAAAACAAACCGTAGCCCGGCAGCCCCGGCCGAGCGCGGCCCACCGCCCACCGCAGCCTCCCCGCCGCCCGCCGCCTCCGACGCGCGGGGCCTCGCGCGTCGGCACCTTCCTTGCGCCGCCGCCCCCGCTTCCGGCTCGGGGGTCGAACCCGAGTTCGACCCGACCTCCGCACCGCGCCGCCGCGGGCCCGCACGCCAGCCGAGCGCGCGGCCCTATTTAAAGCGCCGCCGGCCTCGCACCGCCTCACCCCCGAGCTCCCGTGCCGCCGCGCCCTAACCCTAATCCGCGCGGCCGCCGCCGCCGCCTCGGTCCGCCGCCGCCTCGAGCCCGCGCCGTCCCGCCGCCGCTCGGCCGCCGTGCTCCTCGCTCCGTGGATCCGCCGTGTGGTAAGGAGACCGCCGGTGCGGTTCGTTTCCGGCTCCGTGCCCCGCTCCGCCGGCTCGTCGTCGCCGGGAGGTTGAGCGCCGCCGCGGCCCGCCGTGCGCCGTCGCCCGTCGCCGTCGCCGCTCCGGTGCCCACCGTTGGGTTCGCGCGCGCGTGTTCTATGCCCCGGTGCAAGTCCCGTGCCTTTTGGGGCACTCTAGCCCTTGCGCCGCGAGCGCCGCCGCCGCCGCCGCCGCCGCCGCCGCGTCTCGCGTCGCCGCCGGCGGCACCCCGCCGGCCGCCGCGCGTGCGCCGCACCGCCGCCGCCCGATGGCCATCCGACGGCCACCACTCGCCCTAGCCGCCGGTCAAACCGAACCCCCGGGGTCAAACCGCCATGTTTAGATCTGCGCCGTCCGATCGCGATCCAACGGATCGGATCCGTCCCTTATCCGCAGCCGCGCGTTTTCGTTAAAGAAACCCCAAGTTTTCCCTGTTTCACAAAAGTGCCCTTCCACCTTATAAAACTCTTACGTTTTAGTCCCGTTTTCTTCTGTTTTAGCCCGAGAACCTAAAATCCTTTGCAAATAAGTCCTAAAACTTGTTTTATTCATAACTTTGTCGTTTTAGCTCCGTTTTTAGCGTTCTTTATGTCCACGCTATCGTCTCGACGAGTAGAATAGTTTTCTGTTGCTTTTGTTACTGTTTGAGATGATTGGTGTACTGTTTCTTATTTATTTCCATTGCTTGGTTGTATGTGATGTGTGGAGCGTAGCGTACGAGCAATTCGGGGACTTCGCTCGTTGAAGAGTATCAAGACCCCGAGCAGCTTTCCGGTGCTTCGGTAGAAGGCAAGTCCTTGCTGCATTCCCGTTAAATTCCTATTACAACATGCATTTCAATTACACTCGTTGTTTACTTTTGCTATGCATTAAATTGATGGGTCCTATTGCTAAGGTTCGACTAGCCGTGTTATCCTATGCCTTGATCAACCTGGGTTTACTTTATGCCGGGTAGCACTCGCTAGCGCTTTATGTGGTTTTGGGGATGGTTTAACGAACACTTGATAATATGGCTTTATTTATGCTATCATTCATGTAATGCAAGAACACTTTTCTTTGTTAATCGGAACATGGAGAACCACCCAGGAAAACAAGTACTACCACATGACATATGGCTCTGTCTTGGCTTATTAATTAGTGAACTAGATGTTAGGTATGCTTTACCCGATAAGGGTTGGGGGCCGGCGGGTAGTGGCGTATGGACTGCTCGGGCGCGGTGTGGGCTTAGCTAAGACACGGTACTCGTCCGGGAGCTTTATACGTTGCACCGACCGGTAACCTAGCGGGCAGCCTTCATCTGGGGATCTTTGTAACGGCCTCGTAGCGTCCCTATGCAATCACACCTCGGAAGTGTGGTATGGTGCCTTGCAAACACCGCATGGTTGGGTCCAAAACTCTTTTGGGTTTTTACGCGACTTGTGGGTAAAGATGTACAACCTCTGCAGAGTGTAAAACTAACTAGTTAGCCGTGCTCACGGTCAAGAGCGGCCTGGACCCTCACATGATTAATTCTATGGAAGATGGAACTTTTAAACTTGTGCATTACATTTTATGGATCTGTTGAATTTTATTATCCGGGTTTGGTATATACTTACATTTGCTAGTAACGAGTTGCTTAATAAAACTTGATCAACTAAAATGCCGACTTGCTTATGAGCCAACAACCTTCCACCATAAAGCCTTGCATGTTGTTATAGAACTTTTCTCTTGCTGAGTACGACATGTGCTCACGCTTGTTGTTTATTTATTGCATCTACACTACCCGGCCGTCGCTCGGATGGACGTTTTGAAGACTACTATGATGAGTTCGATGGGTTCTAGGCGTCCGTTCTCTAGTCGGTCACTGTGGAGGACTTCTACGTGTGTTTCTTTTCCGCCGTTAGCTACTCGAACGATTGTTTAGTTGAGACATTCGGTCATGTAATAACTGTTTAATACTCTCTTTACGCTTTACACCGTGTTTTTGGTATTCACCGCGTCGATGCATGTGTGTAACTTGATCCCGGCGCACATGTATTCTTGCATTCGGGTTTGTCCTTAAATCCGGGTGTGACACATACTTCAACCGTCTCTGGTTCAATTGAACTAGTCCACAATAACGGTGGCCGTAAAGTGAATTAGAACAACAAAACCTCGTGAAAATTATCCCTTAATCGGCGGTGACCGAATATGAAATAACGAGGCTCTCATTTGAGGCAATTGGTAATTATGTAGTAGCCCTCCAATTTCAATGATATCAAAACAATCTTATCTCGCATTAAAAAAACACCCTTGAACTTATTCTTTATTCTTTATGGCAATAAAATAGTGCGAGAGGAATTGCTTTGTTAGAGTATCCCCAATATTCTATCTTATTATTTGGACCATTTTCTTAATTCATTTCTTAGCTATCAAGAATATCTCTTATTTTATTATTTGGAGTGTCTCATGATTCATGTGACATTCCATTCCCCCCTTCAAATTTGTGGTCTAAACAAAAGTGTACCACATATATATTCAACAAGGTCTCATCACTTCTTTATGCATGAACTTAAATAAGGATCAAAGACAGATGCAGAGAAAACATAACAAACTTGAGGATGTCTTTATTGCCTATCAGGAAATACAAGTCTCAAGAATTTTTGAACACATAAAATAAATATAATTTACTTAATCTAAGTACATCATCAACTTCAATTAAAACTAAAACTAACGGCTTAATGCTAATGCAAAGCTCCATAATCTTTGACTTCAATGATGTCTTGTAGACTTTACTCCCCTATTTCTTCCTTTATTTATGGTTCATCAAAACCAGAGGAAGAAATGAAATGTGCAAATGCACCTTAGTCAATCCACCATAGGAGTAAAATAATCTTAATAAAACTTAGGAGACAAGTTAATTACCATTCCTTTGAAGTCATGACTTCAACTTGGGACACTGCTTCAGTACGTAATTGGGTGATTTGCAAAAAATTGCAGATCTTGAGAGCATAATTGACATGATGAGTATGACTCTCATGATTCTCAGATAGAGAAGTCATAATATATTGCACAAGTTCGCCATCAAAGATGAACTTCCCAAGTGCTTTCGGTTTAGTGGTTGTGTCAACCATGCTCCCAATGTGTACACTCAATGCACCTTGACCATTATATCGTGAGTTTAATGATTTTTTATGAGGAAACTAACTCATCATTATGTCTTCCCACAATTGAGTTTGGAAACTCCTTAGTACTTAGTTCAATACCATATTTACGAATAGGAAATGCCCCCCTTAAGGCATCAATCACTACAAGAAACTATTTATTATGTGACACAATCATTCCGTCACGGATTAAATAAAATTCGTCGCAAATCGGCATCCACGACAATTTAAATTTTCGTGGTGGAATGAGCGTCATTGATCAAATATGTCGACGTTCCTTAATAAACGTCGCGATACCGTGACGTATCCGAATCGTCACGAAGTAGCCCAAAGCCCATGCGGCCCAACCCCTAACCCACTATTCACGACAAAATAAATCATCACGATTGCTGCCGACTTGGATGTGATGTGGCTGCCGACATGGATGTGACGTGGATGCCGACAAGGCCGTGACGTGCATGCCGACTAGGCCGTGACGTGGATGCGGCCGGGCCGTGACGTGGATGCCGACTTGGCCGCGACCCGGGCCGCCGACGTGGATGCCGACTTGGCTGCAACCCGGCTACCGACGAGGCTACTAACGTGGCTGATAGGTGATGACGTGGACAATGACGAGGACGCCGACGCGGATTTTTTAAGAGGGATTTTTATTTGTCATCATGAACTACATTTTAGAAATGGGCCACATTGCCACATTGCAGCCCAAAATTTGAAACCATTTCAGCCCACCAGAACAACAAAAGACAATTTGGCCCACAGAATAAATAATACAACTATTTCATCCCAAAAATCAAATTAAGCCCAAAATACAATCACAAAGACATTTCAGCACCGTACATTTGTATCACATATATCAAGGCATCAGAAGCCATTTCACCACAGACAAACCATTTCAGCACAGTTTTATCTTGCATCAAAAGCAAGGCAACACAAAAATCTAGACAGCAGGTCATCCACAAAATCTAGACAGCAGAAAAAGGAGTATAAAAAACAAAAAGCTCTAAACAGCAGCCACACTTGCATGAGAAGCAAGGCATCCTCCACCCGTAGAACATCCTCCAGTTGATTGAAGCATCAGCGAACAATCTCTAGTAAAAAAACCCAGCAATTGAAGCACATAACGCATGCTTTCAGATGTCTGCCATTCCAAAAATACTACACCTTGCTCTTTGTTATTCTGCCACTCTTTTCTCTAATTCCTCGTGAGTTTGTATAAATCCTGAAATAAAAAAGGCATGTCATGCTTGAACTATAATTACATTTTAACAGAAATAATAAAAGTTAACTAAACAATAAGTTCTAACATAAAGTGGTTATAGTATGGTCGGATAATCTAAATGCATTGCAGTATGACTAATGGAGAAGAGCTCATCATCAGTTTCGAATCCTAACGAGGCACTTCATCGGATACTTAAGGTGCAAAGGGCCAAACACAACTATGGTACAATGAATTACTCAATATGCCCGAGGACCATGTGTGGTTCGAGGACCGGTGGATGGTCGCTTCCTTGTGTGATGGGTGATTGACAACGTTGTGTGGACCGATTCTTGGCTAAGTATTGCGAGGTGCGAGGTTGCGGCTTGGCCGGTGTTGGTGCGGGTGAAGAACAAGCGCGAAAGGTCATCGCCGGTGAGGCCTCCGGGTATGGAGAAGACAAGTAGGCTTCGTTCGAGGGACCCGGTGGCCGGCGGGGGTCAAGTGCGGGCCGCATGGTGGCATGAACAACAAGATGAAGTCGTGGACGGTTTCTTGGTTGAGCCTCAAAACCAAGGTCGAGCCGGGACTACGTGGGAGCCGAGTCATGAGTGAAGATTGGCGGAGGCTACACCGAGTTCGCGGGGTTTCTAGTGGTTCATCGAAAACCACCGGGTTCCTTGGTTGATCCACAAAGCCAAGACCGAAGAACCGAAGACGGTGCTTTGCAGCAACGCCGGACCGATCCGACCGGTGGGTCCGACCGGTCCCCGACCGGTGGGGACCGGTCGGCCGGTGAGGAGCACCGGTCGGCCGGTGTGCGACGATGCGGTTCGAAGACTTCGAAGCGGAGGACACGCGTCGGGATCGCATGGCTTGCGTCGAGGCTACGCGGGGTGCGGTCGCCGGGCATCCGTCCAATGGTGAAGACATGAAGACTTCCAAATCCGCCCTTGAGGGGCTTGTATCCCTAGTTAGTAGAGAAGGGCATTTTAGACATTTGGTTGCCTCCATATAACCCAAGAGGTGAGAGGATGGCAGCCAACTCTTGGAACCCTAGCTCATTTGTTTTCCCTTTTTCCTTCCTATTTTCCTTAGGTTTTCCATAAGACTAACAAGAGAGCTTCATGGTGAGATCTTGTTGAGAGGGATGGATGATCGGGCGACTTGCTAGACCTTGTATGAACCTTTGTTTCATGTATAGATGATTCGGCGTGGTTCCTCAAGGTTTGGATGTGTTTTCCCTAGGTTGTTCTTGGTGGTGATTTTCGGAGCCCTCTCTTGGTGATTTCTTTGGGTTGTTTTCGGGACCTTTCTCTTGGGGATTTGATGGGGGAAATTTGTGGGAACCCTTCGTGGTTCTTTGGGCCGTGATTCCCCTCCCAAATCCGTGAGTAAAGGTGCTCGATTTTGGGGTTTCTTGAGTTCTTGGGTTGGAAGTGCTCTTGGCGGGATTTCCTTGATTCCTCCTTTTGGACGAGTTTTTGTGGGATTAAACTTGGATATGGACTCCTCATGAGGTGTTCCTAATATCCCCAAAGTCTTGTTCAAGTCCGTGGAGCGATTCGGGAGATCGAAGTTTGGATTTGGGGGAGTTGACCCCGCGGGTGCTTTGTTCATCCCGAGTCGCCCAGCTACACCCGTCCGACCGGTGCTCTTGACCGGTCCGACCGGTGCAACCCTCGGTGGGATTTTGCTCGGGTGAACGTCTTGGTGTGTTCGCCGTTGTCCCGTGGTGCTGCCTGTTTCGAGTTTGGGTCTCGTTTGGTGATCGGTTGGCCTATTTGGTGTCTTGGGGTCTTTCGAGCCGTGATAGGTCCGACGGTGTGTCTCGCCGGTCCGACCGGTGTAGAGCCACTTAGTGAAAGTTACTCGGTTTCACCGGCGGGGACCGGTCCGACCGGTGGTGCTCACGGTCCGACCGGTGTGGGTCCGTAGACTTGAGGTTTGGTGTTCCACCGCGTTCTCGGGTCGGAAGGTTGTGTGTTGGTTCCTAGGTCCGGTGGCACTCCGGTGGCTACGTGGGCTTGGCCAACTTGGGTAGTGAGTCGGAGACGTGTATTGGAAGCCGTGTTCATCTTGTTGGAGTTTCCATCTCCTTCGAGAAGAATTTTTATCGGCTCCCATTCACTCCCCCTCTCTCGGTTCGCCGTATCGGTCCTTCAATGGCGTAATTAAAGGAGCTCTTGTTCTATTGTTTACCATGGCAGCAGTAGCAGCTTCGGCCTCCCGATGTGAAGGGCAGCAGCGAAACCTGTGAACAATGTGTGCTGATCAAAATAGATTGCAATGAAAATTTATCAGGGGAATGATTAAACTTATTCCTGCCACCTTTCTTCTCCAGAAATTATAAACTTATCCCATAGGATCAGATCTAGTGTCCTGGTTAAGGCTATTTATAGCATTGCAAGTTCACAAATTGCAAGAACATTTTTACTACTAGGTAAACAAGCTGCCATTAGCAATAGATGTAGGTACTAAGCAACAGCTAACATTGTCTTAACTTCCCAAAACTGTATTCACCTAGAAAACTGTTAAATTGGGATTTTATTTACTGCAAGGTACCAGGAAGCTACCAATTTGCATCTACACATAAATAAAATATTTTTAACAAACAGTTCGCAAGCAGAAATGACAAGCTTGCAGTTAATGTTCAAATATGAAACTAATAAGCCAAACCATTGGAAAACATTCTCATTTAGCATGCACAACCTGTTTTTTATGCACTACGAAGCACTCAGTAGATCTTTTATATACTATGAAGCCATAAAAATAAAACAGATCAGATTCTTACAAATCAGGTCGACTGCTCCTGCTTGCTGATCCAATCACTTCTAATGGCTTGCTACTTGATGCATCTAATCCTCGACCTGAAAGAGCACATTGACAAACACTTGTCATTGCCTTCAACAAGCTAACAAACTATGCAACAGAGTATACTACATTGTGGGTTGGATCACAAAACAACTATGTGTCCACGGTCATCTCAGTATCATACAAAGATAAACAACTATAAAGAAATGATAAACATGCAAGGGTTTTCAGATTAAGATAGCCAATCAGCTGTCATCAGTTTATATTTAAACAAACTTATCACGTATGTGTACAAATGGCACAATAGTTTAGGGATATAGCAAAAGTAAAGTGTTGAGATATGAGAAACTCAAAACCATGGATATATAAGTAAGCTTTATTTAGTGCTTAGTCAATTTGAAATAATACGCAAGCACATACATTCCAGCAATCCTTATCGGTCATGTAAGTAGAAATTAACGTCGTTACCATGTCTGTTTGGGCATCTCAAATAATGGACAGGTCACAAATGCATAGAAATACCTGCCTTGAAAAAAAAGGTGAATGGTTTCAAGCATGCCAGCAAGTGAATCTAACAAGAGCACTAGAATCAATTATAGCACTAGCCATGCATTACATTTCTAGGACTCACTGTAACAGCAAGGACACGAGGCAAGAAAATGACTAAAGAAAATTCAATAGCATAACAACTATAGACTGAAGTTAACTGCAGAAACATCAATTCCATGGTCAACACTCCACAAGTATAATGTGGGCACAAATTAAAACCACAGCATACACATATAATGGAAAAATCCTACAACACGAAAAATTACCTATTGCACACCTCCCAAAGAGAAATGAAAAAAATGCGAGTCATTTTCCCTACCAAAAACCATGAAGCCTTCCCAACCTAATGAAGTTCACTCGCTTACTACACCACCCCAACAAGCTAATCCTCAATCAGGTGCTTCCATGATAAGCTAACAGTATGAGACTACAAATCCCAGAGCATTTTTAAGACCGGTACAGTACTATTGTCATGCTTCAGTTTATGCTACTATATATAATATTCCAAGCTGAACCAAACTGCAATAATATTCACATTCAGTCATATGACAGAACAGTGCACATGAGTAAATAATATTATTCAAATAGTGAAACTAGGTTACATCAAAATTCATGGTACTGCTTGTGCTAAACAAGTTCAGTCTGAGTGTCATGTAGAAAAGAACTAAGTTAGTTAGCTCATCTCTACAAGGAGTCTTCTATTACTATCTACACAACAAAAATTCAGGCAAGAGCAGGCTGCTGCATAAGGACTGAACTGAAATCTAAAACTGCAGTACATAAACTTAACAGAGACAGCCTGAAGCATCATTCATGAGCAGAAGCCACCTCTTGTGACAGAACCACAATTAAGTAAATCAGATAAATATTCTCTACAAGTAAACAGCCATAAGGTTAAAGAAGTGAGATACAGGTTACACATCCTGAAACAAATAAGGCTACAATACTGAAGTGTTGGCAGTAGATTGAAATGCAATCCAGGCAGTACATTCATTTAGAAAGAACTTAGTTAATCATTTCAAGTAGTACATCCAACTAGGCACACGAAAACCATTGAACTATTCAAGTTGATAAAATTAAGAGTGAAGATTAATAATTTTAAAAAGAAGGAAATTACTGTCAGACACAAGCAAAGGAAGATGACAATCCCAGAAATTCAATCCAGAACCATCACTATCACAACAGAGGACACACATCAAATTAAATTTCCATCACTAAAAATCTGAGCTAGAACTCTAGATCAATAGCCCGGACAAAAATATCATGATTCAGCTAACGAACAAGCAAGCTGTCGTGCACAACATCTCTATCAGGAGTTGGAATTGAATGGGCGAATTCTCCTTGAACATGCCACCGCAGCAACCATCCGTCCATTCGGCTGACTCGAATAGCAGTAACACCTAGATCTACAGACGCCAGCCCCGGGAAGAGAGAAGGAACAGACAGACCAAATAAGGAATAGATTCAACCTGCAGCAAGGCGAGATGCACGCAACCGCTCATGGACGAAGTCCAGCCGCAACACGTTTCTGCTCCACATCGGGCTCGGGGCTTCGCAGGGACTGCAATGGTGCTCCGAACCACCTCACCGTGGGGGGGCGCTCGAGGATGCCGACGCTATACCGGTCCTCGAGGACACCGTCGTCGTCACAGTCACATCGTCGTCTGGGTCTCGAGGAGGGGAGGGAGATGGAGGAGATGGGGAATACATGGCGCAACTTGGTAGCCACCGTGTGGATCTGAGTGGAGAGGAGGGAGGGGGAGGACGAGGGCGGAGCGCCAGTGAGCACGAGAGAAGGGAGGTGGCGCCGGCCGCTGAATCTGAGGAGGGAGGAAGGTTGCAGCTGCTCCATGCGCGGCGGATCTGAGGAGAGAGAGGCGAGGTGAAGAAGATGGAGAGGGGAGTGATTTACCTACATGCCATTAAAAAAGTTCGATGGTTACCTACGCGCCATAAAAAAGTTTGCAGACACGCGCGCGTGTACGAGCTCAACTTTCGTTTACCCGCGCCATTCCGTCTATATTACGAGCTAACACCGTCAAACCGGTGAGTAAAATGACCATTTTATCCCTTGTGGGCCCCACCAATCTTCTTCCTTCTCTCCTTCTCCTTCCTCACCGGCCATTCTCTCTCCGTTACTCTCTTCCCCGCGGCCGTGCGCCGGCGAGCGCCGCCGCGGCCGGCGGCGCCGAGCGCCGCCGCGGCCGGCCCGCGCGGCCGAGCGCCGCCGCGGCCGGGGTGCCGGCGCGGGGGTACCTCCGCCGCGCGTAGGCCGGCGTAGCGAGCGGCCGCGCCCCCGGCCCCGCTCCCCGAGCCGCCGGCCACGCCACGCCCCCCGGCCCGCGCGGCCGAGCGCCGCCGCGCGCCGGTGCCCTCGCTTGGATCCGGCGCTAGTTCGGAGGTTGAAGAAGCAAAGTGGGACCCACACTCAGGGGCAAAATAGTCATCTCCACACGTGTGACCCACATGTCAGAGCAATGAAACCGTTAAGTTCTAACAGACTATGGACGGAATGGCACACGGGTAAATGAAAGTTGAGCTCATGGCACACACGTATCTGCGAACTTTTTTATGGCACGTACGTAACCATCAACTTTTTTAATGGCATGTAGGTAAATCACTCGGGAGAGGGAGCAAAGGGAGGGGGCCGACGGGAGGAGACCGACGGGAGGGGGAGGCGGTGGTATAGGGTTCGGGGATCTTTTATACGAAGCAAATACAATTTCACCCATCCGTTCTCTGATGAGCGGCGTAAAAAGATTAGGCAGTTTGGGCCTAAACGGGCCTGTTACATTTCTCTCCTGCTTAACTTTTTCCATTTTCTTGTTTTCATTTCTTTGCAATAAAGAAAATAATTAAAATTTGAACTATGTGTGCCTCCAATAGGTTTGAAAAAATTTCACAAAAATCGTATTTAGACTTCTATGGTCCATTCTAGGCCACATCTAGGAGATTGACAAAAAAATCAATTGACTTGTAGGGAAAACTCGAACTTGTACTAGTCACCTTATTGTAAAATAATGATAGTAATACTTAAATTTGTTCAAAACATTCTACAAGTTGACATGAAACCATATTTTAAGCATATAATGCTGCTATAAAAAATTCGATGATTTTAGTAAAGTGATATTATAGATGTTCACAAATAGTAACATCTCTCACATAGTTTCTTATAACTATACTCAAACTTTTGAAGTCCGAACACTCATTGTTGAAGTCGTATGCAGCTAAAATTTGGTCACAATCTTATGAAGGTACACTACCACTTGTTATAAAAACATGAAGGTACACTACCACTTGTTATGCAAAAAAAAATTCTATTTTTTAAACACCTAAATAATACACCCTTTCCGATAACTCAAAATTTAGTCGTCTTCAATATCACCAATCCATTTTTCACATGTAGCAGACAACAAATAAGTTGTAATCTAGGAGCTACAAAATTTTTAGAATAGATTTGCTATTTTCTGTTATTTAATTGAATTTTTGCGTGCTTACCGAAAGTAATTCAAAATTGACCTATGCGTACCTCCAATAAGACCGAAAAAATTTCACAAAAATCATATTTAGTCTTCTATGTTTCATTCTAGGCCATATTTTGGAGATTGACGAGAAATGCAATTTGAGTTATAAGGAACATTCAAACTTTTATGTCAAAAGTACAACATAATAATCATAATAATATTTGAATTTGGTCAAAAAAATTCTACAAATTGGCATAACAACATGCTTTTAGTCCACAATCTTGCCATAAAAAATTTATGTGATTTCAAGGAAGTGACGACATAAACTGCTCTCAAATGGATACATAGGTGACATAGTTTCTAATAACTTAACACAAACTTTGAGATTTGAACAACCAATAATGTGACCGAACTTGTATGCACCTCAATTTTGACACCATCTCATGTTGACCATAACATTAGGGAGTATTAAGTTATATTAGCAATTATTTTGAAAAAACATGTTTTTTATATTCTCTTTTTAGTTGGAAAAGATGTGTTGTATGAAAAGCAATCAAGAAATATTATAAATGAAATGTTGTCAAAACAAGACAAGCTTCTCATGGTCTTACCAAGACTCGTCAAAAAAGTTATTGGAAAATAATGTTAAGTCAAGGAGGGGAAAGAGAAAATACACACACTTGAGATAGGTGGACATGTGCAAATGGCAATGAGTGATCCCGAGGCACAAAGGAAGTACTCGTTATCGGATTGCACATGGTTGGAAAATGAGTATGGATCTTTTAATCTTGAAACCTTGAAATTCCTAACGCACTTTAGAGATTCGGAGAGCTCACTTATTTTATTTTTACACACACTCATATTTTTTTCTCTTTTTCTCATACATATATTTTTTCTCCCTTTTTTTCTTTCTTTCTCTTTCTCATTTTTTTCTTTTTCTTCCTCATCAAAATTTTTTTATTTTCTCCCCTTGAACTCTAAAATTACATTGTACCTACCTCCTCCCCCATGCTTAGACGTTTGTTCGTCCTCGGGCAAAGAGGTGATAAAGATAAGGTAGGTACCGGGATTACCTTTCCTTTGGAGAGATACTTGAAATCTTCAATCGTGACACCGTCTTGCGATCTTCCTTGAATTGATGATCCATACTCAACGATAGGTTGTGGACAAGGAGGTAATCACAAAAGATGATATTTGGTTTTAAGGATGGATATCCGGCAAGGTTTGTGAGATTTCCGATGTGGGGATACACAATGCACGGATAAGAGGCTAGCAATAATATAGATATGCAAAAATGGAATGACTAGCTTCTTAGTCTCGGGCCGCAGAAATCATGGCCCGAAATAACTCACTCAAAAATAAATCTTGTACACTAAGGTTTATGCACTCAAATATATAAAAGGCTCGGATAGGTAGAGCAACACACAAGTGATATTCATGACAAGGTTAGCATTACGTTTAAGAATAAAAAACATCTTTAATCCATATAAAATTTGAGAGCACATAAAACAACATGGGTCTTTATAATCATAACCTCTACTAGATATTAAGCTACTATTTAGATAAATTCAGATTTGCATTTTAAGAGAGCACTAGCTTTAACATGCATAAATCAATTACAAAGATAAACAAAGCAGCAATTATAATCATATATCATCATGGCATAAATTTCATAACTTTACCAAAGATAAAACAAGGTGGTGTCTTTATTCATGATGGAAACTAATTAACATACAAGCTGAAAATAAACTAACACACTTGCTGAAATTTAAATAAAAACTGAAACCACTACGCAAACACAAGTAAACACAAGATGAAAATTACAGAAAAAGGGAAAAGAAAAGAAAACTAAAGCTCCTCCTTCTCAATCTTCCACCGGCGGTTGGTGTTGGTAATCTTGGTAGTTGTACCCTTGCTCATAGTAGGTTTGGACATCCTCTCCAACGAATTGATCCAGCGGTACTAGGTGAAGGCGCCCAAGCTCATAGGCAATATTTGCATTGCCCTCACCAAGTTGAGCCGCGTTGGATTGGATGGAATTATGGCCATGCTTTATTGTGGTTGAGGGTATTGCGTATAGGGCTCCGCAAAGGTTACGTTGGGCACCACATAATTTTGTGCGGGCATGGCTGCACCACTCCCCCATGCTTGCATTGATGGCCCTCCGTAATAACTCGGTGGATTAGGGATTCCTCCAAACGTGGCACATAGTTTTGTTGTGCACCTCCCTCTTGCGTCGAGGAGGATCCCTCTATAATTCTTCCTCTTTTATTCTTTTTTGCCGGCACAAAGATTCCTTCTTCCAACCAATCTTCCTTCCCTTGAATGAAGAGCCTAAGTCTTGGATCCGGAAGGGGTAAGTTCACTTTGGCCACATGAAAGCCTCCTCTCTCATCTCCACTAATATATTTTCCTTGCTTCAAGTATTCATATCCGAGAGAGGTCCCGGGCAAAAGATGTTCGAGATTTCTTGTAATTCCCGGCCTCAAGGAGATGGCCAACATAGAGAGGTAGCACCCCGAACCAATATCTCCCGATCCCGATGTTGCCTAGCAACACCATCGGTTGATCATAAGGTATGAGGGGTCTATTGGCTGCCTGGCAATTACTGCCGAGTAGAGCCAATTCAACTCCGTGTCGGTCACATTCGTCTCCCTCATCCTCCCCATAATTGTCGGTGCGGAATATGGTCCCGACACTAACCGGTAGATAACGCCTAGGTCTATCCCTCGATGGTCGACGCTAAGCAACAAATGACACAAGGATTTATCCCGGTTCCGCCGAGGGGGCCGTACGTCCAGCAGTGGTGTGCTCGTGGCACTATATTGCTCAGCACCGGGGGTGCTTGTAGTGGGGCAAATACAAGCAAGGCGGGAGAGGAAGCGTGGCTCCCAAGTCCCTGGTGAGTAGCTGAAGATGTTGTGGGAGAATAAGAGAGTGAGTGCACAGTGCGCTGTGTTCCTCCGGATTCGTCCCCCCGCGGCTGGGGGCTCGCCTTCCCTTTTATAGGCCAAGGGAGCGGCGAGTTACATGCACGCCGCGCTACCCTAGGCGCGCGTGGGAGCACGTCGTGCTACGGCGTAGAGCGGGCGACCGTCCGGTCGATCTTCGCCGCGATCCGGCCATGATGGCCTACCTTGTACCCGAACGGTGGCGGTTCGAGGGTAGGAGGCGGCGGATGGCGATGGCGCCCCCGATAGGCTTTGAGGGAGGTGCGCCGATGATGGGCGGTACGGGGCACGGGAGCGGGCGAACGGCGTTCCTTCCCAATGAGCTGCGGTGGTGGAGTGGTTGCGCAGTGCTCGGGCGTGCGCCTGCGAAGTCGGGCGTGTGCCCGCGCGCGTGGGTACGGCGGCCGCGCGCGTTACGATGGCCGGGATGGCCACCCACCGGCCTAGCGTCCCTCACCCAACTGCGGGGTCACGGGAAAGTGGAGTCGAGGGGTGCGCCGGCCCCCTTTCGAGGGTCGAGCGCGTTAGCCGTACGGTGGCGTGCGCGCGGTGTCATGGGACCGACGCCGCCGTACCGCACGGTCCACCCCACAATGGCGGGGATGGGCTCCTCCCCGGGGAGTTGGTGCGGCGGCACCGGGCGTGAGCCCCGGCGCATGATGGCGCCGTCCCGCGGCGTCGGGGCGTTAAATGCCCAAGTACGGGGCCGGCGCACGCGTGCGGGCGCCCGTGAGCGTGGCGGGCCCCGGCCCGAGGGTGGAGCGAACCCTCGAGCGAGGCGAGTCCCGCTCGAGGGGGAGCGGGCCCCTCGAGCGGGGCGGGACCGCTCGAGGGAAGGGTCGCCCCTCGAACGGGGCGGAACCTGTTCGAGGAGGGGGTTGCCCCTCGAGCGGGGCGGAGCCCGTTCGAGGAGGAGCGTACCCTCGGGCGAGGCGGAGCCTGCTCGAGGGGTCTCGTGGTCGGGCTATCTTGGCGGGGCCTCCGAAGTCTCGCCGCATGGGCCACGTCCCGCATGGTTAGTTCCCCGCATGGTTAGGCCTAGTTCATTTGATGCGAGAATTTAAGTGAGGGTTCCCCCATCGTTTGAGGGGACCCCTAGGGCGGTCCCCGACGGTAGCCCCCCGAGCATCCGCGGGTTTGCCATTGAGGCTCCCGCGGATGCGGGAACCTACGATAGGACGTTCTTCCCTCCTTGTTTGCGAACGCTTTCCGTGGGGCCGCGCTAGCGGACCCGCGGGTCTAGCCCGAAGCCTGCGGGGGTGTGGGCTCTCTGCGGGGGGTTAACCGCGAGCAATTCGGTCGAGAAGGCGTGGCACATATGCCAACCGGCATCGGCGGTATTTCGGCCCGCATCGGGGGTGCACGCTCCCCCGTCACCGTCTTGGGCGGGTGCAATTCCAAAGAGGTGTAGCCGTGCGTCAAGCCCCCGAGCCTTGGCTCGTTCGAGGCGATCGGGTCGAGCTCGACGACTTGTTTTTTATCACGCCCTCGCCGTCCCTCCGCGGGTCGGGAGGTGAGGTTTCCACGACTCCCATCGAGCGGGTCGCGAATCGCGGATTCCTCTTCGAGCCGCTAGCGGGTGGTTCAAGTGGACGTCCATGCCCCGTTCGATAAGGGTAGGCCGCGCGGTCGGAGACACGTCCATGGAAGCGCTTGCGTGGGTTTGCTAGGTGGGGCTCGGTCCCGTTCGCTAGGGACCGAGGGCGCGGAAGCTCTCCCTCGGTGGGATCCCCCGGCTAGGCTGCCCTCGGCCGGCTCTCGAACACGACATGTGGGGCACCCTCGAGCCGACGGGCTCGAGGAACGGCTCGAATGCGCGTGCCCTCGTCGTCCCTAACTCGTGATGCGGGGCGCTCGTTCGAACCCGTCGAGGGTCGGGCTTCGAACCTCTGATCAGTAAGGCCGTGCGGGGCCGTGCCTAGGCCGCCCCCGTCTTTTCTCGTTTGCGGCCGTCGAGGGGCCTGGACGTGCCAGCCCTCGAGGTGCTGGTTGGTAGCATGGCGCGGTATGAGTGCTTTCGGTGTCGCTCTATTTCAAGCGTGACCTGGGCGATCCTCTTACGCGCGTGCCTTCTTTGGGGGGTTGACATCGTCTCGAGTTGGGGGTCATGCCGCTCGAGGGTCCTACGTGGCATGGGTGCCCGCGGTGGCCCGCTCTACATCGAGTAGGTCCCGGCGACCTTCTCACGCCGATATCCCATCGAGGGTCGCCTTGTTTCGAGTTGGGGGTCATGCCGCTCGAGGGTCCTACGTGGCATGGGTGCCGCGCGTGGCTCCGCTCTACATCGAGTAGGTCCCGGCGACCTTCTCACGCCGATATCCCATCGAGGGTCACCCTTGTCTCGAGCCGAGGATTCGCCTCGCTCGAGGGCTCTCCTTGCTTGGCAAGGGGCCCGGCATTTAATTGCCTTGCGGGCGTGGCCGCGGGTTTTGCGGCGCGGGCGCGCCTTTTTAGGCGCCGCGCGCCGCGCGCGCGCGTAGTGAGCGTCCCGGCGGCGGACGTGACGGTTTCGCCTCGGTCGTCGCCGGTCTTGCCGTAATGATGACCCGCCCGCAGTGTTAGAGCCGCCGCGGTCGTGGTGGGGCCCGCCCGTCGACGCGATGGAAAGATTCCTGCCGATTCTTGTTGGCGGGGCGTGCGCTCGGAGAACTCGCCCGTCGCCTATAAAGCTGCGGTGAGGAAAGGGCGGCGGTTTTCTACCTTGGCTCCTCACCGTTTTCAGTCCTCCGTCCCTTCGCCTTCGCCTCGCTCTTGCCGTCGCGCGGGATCGCCGTTTAGAGCTTCTTCCTTGTCTCCTTGTCCTCCGCCCTTGCACTCGTTCGCCCCCCCTCATGGCGCCGCCTCAGCTTCCGATTAGGGTTCTGGAGCCGTACGCATGGGAGAGGTCGACCGTGACCCGACTCGCCCTGGGCGAACTGGTCGCCGCCGGCCAGCTCTCGGCCAACGAAGAAGGGCGCCCGGCGGAGTGGATCGTGCCGCCATCGTCGCACCTTGAGCCCAATCCGCCGGAGGGTTACGTGGTGAGCTTCCTCCGCTACCACGAGCGCGGCTTCAACGCGCGGCGAGCACATTCATGCGGGCATTGTGCTACCACTACGGGGTGGAGCCGCACAACTTTGCCCCCGATGCGATCTCGCGGGCGGCCACATTCGTGGGCGTCCGCGAAGGGTACCGGGGATCCCGATCAATTGGGAGCTGCGGGTACACCTCTTCCGCGCGGAGCTCATCACGCGGCCCACGTCGGAGCCGAGGGACCCGCGCGCGGTGCGCGCCGGCGGGATGTCGCTCGCCTGCGGGGGCGGCTCAAGGAGTTCTACATCCCCCGCACCATGACGACGAACAACGCGGTCGGGAGCGGGGATGGTTTTATCCGCGCAACGCCGAGCCCGGCCTTCCTCCCTACACCGGCGGGTGTTCAAGAAGAGGCCCGACCGCCGGGGCTACGGGTTGCCCACGGCCAACCATCGGGCGCGCCGGGGGTCCGTCCTCGCCGCCTTGCGGCGGGCGAGGGAAGGGCTCAACGCGATGGGCGTCCTCGCCTTCCTTCATCACCGGCGAATCGTGCGTTGATGCAGAGGCCGCTCTGCATCTTCGAGATGACGGAGGCGGCCAACCCCGTCGACCTGGCGAGGTCGCGGATGCTCCCGACGCCGCTGGAGCGGCCGTACGCGCCTCACCGGCGCGGAGCGCCGTCGACACCGGACGCCGCTACTGCGGGTCGGACCCCGTGGGACATCGAGATGCTCCCCACCGGCCCGTTGGTGAGTGTGGTTTTTTGATTCCGTTTTAGTCCTTGTTCTTGATTCCGTTTCTACGATGTGCCGCCGTTGTTCTCGTGCACGGGCCGGGTGCGCTTCAATGCCGCCAAGTCCGTTCCACCCACCCCCGACTCCCGTGCGCTCGGCGGGCGGCGCGGCGGGAGCGACGGGAGCGGGCGGCGCGCGGGGAGGGAGCACGCAAGGCGGCGCCAAGCGCGCCGCGACGCACGGTCCGCGGAATACGGCGGCGGGAGGAGGCGGGGCTCTCCTCCCCCCGACATCGAGGAGCCCTCGTCCTCGGACCGGGACGAGGAGGAAGAGTCCGAGGGGAGGGCCCCTCGGACGGTGGCGGCCGCGCCCCCGTCGCCGGATCTCGCGCCGGCGTCGGGGGTGGTTTTGCACGGGGGCGGGCGCGTCGGCGCCCGCCGCCGGGCGCTCATCGTCGGGGGCGGCACGCGCGCGCGGGGTGCCGGCGCGCGCCACGGAGGCGCGCGCGGCGGACGTGCTGCGCGCGCGTCAAGCGTGCCCGCGCGTGGCGGGGAGCGCGTCCGCGCGCGCGGCGTCCTCGTCGAGGGGCGCGTCGGTGGGGCGCGCCGCGCGCGCGGGGCTAGCGTGCCCCCGCGCGTGGTGGCGGCGGCGGGCGCGCCCACGCGTGAGGCGGGCGTGCCCGCGCGCGCGGCGGCGCCGTCGGGAGGTGCGCGGCGGCGCGCGGCCCCCGCGCCGGCCTCGTCGGAGACTTCGAGGAAAAGGAAGCGGGCCTTTTCCTCCGCGAGGTAAGGAACTTTGTTCTTCCTTTGCTTGGCCTTAGTTTGCTGGTTATTAGACGCTCTAATCCTCCGTTCGTGTTTGCGCGGGCGGTGCCAACCGTCCCTCCTCTTGCACCGGCCAAGGTGCGAGGACGGACGCGTCGATCCCCACCCCGGCGGCGTTCGTCGAGGGGGTCGCGCCCGGGGACGGCGCGGCGGCGGGCACGAGCGCGCAAGGCCCGGGCCGGGGCTTCGAGGCCCGGCCGGTGGATCGGCCCGCCGCGGCGCGGCCGGAGGTCGCGGGGGGCGGCGGCGCCGGTCGCCACGGAGGCGCGGGCGCGGCGGCGGCTGCGGTGGAGGTGCCGCCGCGGTGGCGGCCACCGCGGGGAGGCGGAGCGGGCGCAGCCTGCGGGGGCGCCGCGGATGCGGCGGCACGGACGGAGGTGGCGGCAACGGCGCCACAGACGGGCGCCGCGGCCGCGGAGGCGCGGGGGGGGCGCCGGCGGAGGGCGGAGCGGGCGGCTCCGCCGCCGGCGGTCTCCGGGCGGAGGTGGTGGAGCTCTCGGATGACTCCCCACCGCCCGGGTGGAACCGGTGGGCCGGTGGCCCGTGAATTCCCCCGAGCCCCGGGGAGGGGGCCCTCGTGAGGCGGCACGAGGGTCGCGTGATAGTGGGGGCCGAGGGCACGACGCCGAGGCTTCGTCCTCCCACGCCGGTCGCCCCGCCCGGGGGGGGGGGGGGGGGGGCCGTGGAGGGCCCCCCCCCGTTTGCGCGACGCCCGCAGAGGGAGCGGGAGCTCGGGGCGAGCTTCGGAGCCACGGCGCCACGCTCAGCCGCGCGTTGAATGAGGCGGCGCGGGTCCACGGCGGCCGGCTTTGGATCGTCTTCCGGGTGAGCCACGGTTGCTCTTCTTCTTCCCTTTTTTCGCTTTCGCGTGCGTATTCAAGACTTGGCGCTTACGAGGCTCGATGTGTGGATGCCGGGAGCTCGAGCGCGCGCGCTCGCGAGAAGTACGGCGCGTTCGACCGGGTGAACGCCGAGGCCCGCCGGCCTCGGGAGCGATGCAGCGCTTTCGACGCGCTTGCGGAAGCTCTTAGGACGCCGGACAGTGGGCCGGTCTGCGGGCGATGGCGTGGTGCGACGTGCTCCCCGAGAGCTCGGGACGGGGCACGGCACGTCACGCGAGCCTCGAGCGGATCCGCGCGGCCCTCGTCGATCGTGACGAGGCGCTGTGGAACGCGCGCGAGGACCTGGAGAAGACGCGGACGTTGGCCGCCACCGGGAGGCGGAGGTGGCCACCGCTCGCGCCGAGGCCGGGAGCTCCGCACGTCGCTCGAGGGAGCGCGAGCGCGGCGGCGCCGGGGGCGAGGGAGCGGGCGCGCGGGGGCCGGAGCGGCGCGCCAAGGAGGCCGATGACCCGAAGGGCGCCCTCGACGTCAAGGCCGCGGCTCTCGTCGCCGGCGAGGGGCGGCTCCGGCGAGAGCGCATCGCCCGCCGGGGGGGCGAGGGGCGGCTCCGGCGGGGAGCGAGCCGCCCTTGGCGACGCCGGACGGCGCCGGGAGCGAGGAGCGCGTCGCGCGCGCGGCGGCGGAGAGGTCGGCCGGAGGAGCGGAACGCCGCATTCTCCGAAGTTGAGGATGAGGCGGCGGCGCTCGCATCGGCAATGCCGCCCAAGAGATGGCCCTCGTCGAGCAAGGCGAGACCGTCCGGCATCTCGAGCTGGCGCTCGAGTCCGCGCGCCGCGACCTCGATCTGGAGAAGAGGCAAGTCGAGGGTAAGCTACCGTCCGACCCCCTTGTTAGTTTTTGCTTTAGAGGGTTCGTTTCCCCCTTTCTGATTTCTTGTCGTCTTGTCGCTTCCAGGCCTGCGCACAGCTTTGGGGCACGCTGTTGGGCGGGCCGAGGCCTGCGGGCCTCCTACAACTCCTCGGCCGAGGAGGCTGCCGGAGGGCGCGGGACGCGGCCCTCGAGACTCGTCACGTCGTCGAGGAAGGCGATGTCCGGGCCGGCGGCTCGGCGGCCGGCCGCCTACGCGCCCTCGGCGGCCACGTCACGGGGCGGGTGCGTCGGGCGTTGCACCGGGCGTGCGAGAAGGCCCTCGGAGTGGTGCGATCCCACTACGAGGTCAACCTCGAGGCGGTAGCGGAAGGCTACATCGTGCCCGAGGGCGTCGAGGACGAGGTGGCCATGGAGCGTGCGGACGCGCTTGCTGGCGACGCCGCCGAGTCGCTCGCCGAGGCCTTCGAAGAATTCCTCTTCCGGACGCCGCCGATGCCGCCGCTCCCCCCCCTCGAAAGCACACGGGCACTAGGCCCGTTTTTTGTTTATGTGTATCGAACTGCGGCCTCGTGGCCTCTTGTAAATAAACAAGTAGTTTCGTGAACATGGTCGGTTTGTAAATGAAATCGCTTGCTTATTGCGCTTTTTGCTTCTTCTTCTTCCCCGAGTAGATTCTAGTTAGGGAAGTCCGCCTTTCGCGGGGGGCCCGCCGGGTTGGAGGCGAGAGAGACGGGCCATAGCCACGCGGCGTAGGCCGCTCTCGGCTCGCGCGCTCCTTCCGCCGTGCCGCCTACGCCTGTTCGAATCGTGGCTCGTGGTTGAAGTAGGAAACAAACTTAGCGCGTGTTATTACGTTTTTTGCGCGAAAAAATGGGACCATTTGGGGGGGGGCCCCCCGCGGTAGCCCCCGAGGGTAACTTGGGTTTCAGGGGAAAGCCGAGTTGCCCTTTTATTGGATTCGGAGTATTTACATAGGTGACACCAACTGGGGCGTTGGCCGTGCGTTTTTACAACGGAAAATACTTGGAAATCCTAGCTAAGGGTAGAAGCGACGTAGGCGTTGGATGTTCCAAGCGTTGGTGAGTTCTTCGCCGTCCTCGTTGGCAAGCTTGTACGTGCCCGGTTTGAGCACCTTCACCACGACGTAGGGTCCCTCCCATGGGGGCGATAGCTTGTGGCGCCCTCGGTTGTCTTGGCGTAGCCTTAGGACTAAATCCCCCTCGCCGAAATCCTCGCCGACGTATCTTGCGCGCTTGGTAGCGTCGTAAGGACTGTTGATACCTTGCGGAGTGCATCAGCGCCACAAGGCGTACTTCGTCTAGCTGGTCCAGTGAGTCCTCGCGGGCTCGCTGGTTAGCATCCTCGTTGTAGCCCCGAACTTTGGGTGAACCGTATTCCAGATCCGTGGGGAGGATGGCCTCCGCGCCATGGACTAGGAAAAACGGGGTGAACCCGGTGGCTCTGCTTGGGGTAGTCCTTAGGCTCCACACGACTGCTGGCAGTTCTTGGAGCCATTTCCGGCCAGATTTGTTGAGTTGGTCGAAAATTCCGGGTTTGAGGCCCTGTAGGATCATGCCGTTGGCACGTTCCACTTGGCCGTTAGCCTGTGGGTGCGCCACAGCTGCCCAATCCACTCGGATGTGGAACTTGTCGCAGAACTCCAAGAACTTCCGCCCGTGAACCGGGACCCGTTGTACGTGATGATGGAGTTTGGCACTCCAAAGCGGTAGACGATGTCGGTGAAGAACGTGGACCGCCCGCTCGGCCCTCAAATTCGTAATGGGGCGCACCTCCACCCACTTGGAGAACTTGTCAATCGCGACGAGCGGGGTGGGTGAAGCCCCCGGCGCCTTCCGCGGGGGCCCGACGATGTCTAATCCCCACACGGCGAACGGCCATGTTACGGGGATCGTTTGCGAGCTTGAGCCGGCAAGTTGGTCTTGCGGGCGTAGAACCCGGCACCCTTCGCAAGTGCGCACGATTTCGTTGGCGTCGCGACCGCAGTAGGCCAATAGAAGCCTTGGCGGAACGCGTTGCCGACGAGGGTGCGCGGCGCGGCGTGATGGCCACAGATCCCCGCGTGGATGTCTCGTAGGAGCTCGCGCCCCTCGGGAATGGGTATACACCGCTGGAGGATGCCCGACGCGGCGCGCTTGTACAGCTCGCCGTCGACGAGGGTGAATGACTTGGCCATCCTGGCGATGCGCCTGGCTGTGGCCCGGTCTGCGGGGAGCTCCCCTCGAGCAATCCAGGCGATGTACTTCTCCCGCCAGTCCGCCCGGACGGGAGCCGGCTCGATGTCCATTGCGACGCCCTCGTGGGAGCCGTACCCCTCGAGAAGGGAGAGTACGTACGCCTCGTTCGAGGGGTCCTCTTCCATGGGGTCCGCACCCGCTGGATTCGAGGGAGCCCCCGAGGGTCCGCCGTCGCTCGAGGGGTAAGGCTCGAAGGTTACCGAGGGCTGCGCGACGTCGCGCGCGAAAACGTTCGGGGGAACGGTGATCCGCCCGGACGCTATCTTTGCCAGCTCGTCTGCTTCCTCGTTGTACCGGCGGGGTACATGATTAAGCTCGATGCCGTAAAATTTGTCCTCGAGGGCTCGCACGGCTTTACAGTAGGCCTCCATCTTGTCGTCGTGGCAGCTCGCGTTCTTCATGACTTGGTCGATCACGAGCTGCGAATCCCCTCGCACGTCGAGGCGCTTGATGCCCAATTCAATGGCGATTTTGAGGCCACAGAGGAGGGCCTCGTATTCCGCCATATTGTTAGACGCAGGGAAGTGGAGGCGCACTGCGTAGCGTATGTGCTCCCCGAGGGGTGACACGAAGAGCAGGCCCGCGCCCGCTCCTGTCTTCATCACCGAGCCGTCGAAGAACAGAGTCCAGCACTCTGCTTGAATCTGAGGGGGCGGCAGCTGCGTGTCCATCCATTCAGCGACGAAATCGGCTAGGATTTGCGATTTGATGGCCTTGCGCGGGGCGTAGGCGAGCGTCTCGCCCATCAACTCCACGGACCACTTGGCAATTCTGCGCTCGCCGCGTCGGGGTTGCGAATGATCTCTCCTAACGGGAAGGAAGAGACCACCGTAATCGGGTGGGCCTCGAAGTAGTGGCGGAGCTTGCGCCGCGCGAGGACTACCGCATACAACGGCCACGGACACCGGGGGTAGCGCGTCTTCGTGTCCGATAGGACCTCGCCGATGTAGTAGACCGGCCTCTCGCACGGGCGGGGGCATGTCCTTCCTCCGTGCGCTCCACAACGATCACGGCGGCGACCACCCGGGTGGTTGCGGCCACGTAGAGTTGGAGGGGTTCGCCGTCTCGCGGCGGCGTAAGGATTGGGGCGTGCGTCGGCGATGCCTTCGGCTTGTCGAGCGCTTCCCCGGGCCTCGGCGGTCCAACAGAAGCGCTCGTGCTTCTTGAGCAGCCGGTAGAGGGGCAGGCCCTTCTCACCGAGCCTCGAGACGAAGCGGCTCAGGGCGGCAAGACACCCCAACACCTTCTGCACCCCTTTGAGGTCCCGAATTGGACCTATTCGCTCGAGGGCCGCGACCTTTTCAGGATTGGCCTCGATTCCCCGCTGGGAGACGATGTATCCTAGGAGCATGCCCCGCGGCACTCCAAAGACACATTTTTCGGGGTTGAGCTTGACCCCCGTTGGCCCGCGAGCAGTGCCGAATGCGATGCCAAGATTGTCGACCAGGTCGTCCGCCTTCCGGGTTTTGACGACGATGTCGTCTACGTAAGCCTCGACCGTCCGCCCGATATGGTCCCCAAAAACGTGCCGCATGCGGCGATATGTTGCGCCCGCGTTTCGAGGCCAAAAGGCATCGTGACGTAACGAACGTCCCGAACGGTGTGATGAACGAAGTCGCGAGCCGGTCGGACTCCTTCATTTTTATTTGATGATATCCCGAATAGGCATCAAGGAAACGAGTAGTTCACACCCGGCAGGGGAATCAATGATCCGATCTATGCGCGGCAAAGGAAAAGGAACTTTTGGACATGCTTTATTGAGACCGGTGTAGTCAATACACATCCTCCACTTCCCATTTTTCTTTTTTACAAGCACAGGGATTAGCTAACCATGTCGGGTGGAACACTTCCTTGATGAATCCGGCCTCGAGGAGCTTCCGCAGCCTCCACTCCGATCGCCCGTCGCCGTTCCTCGTCGAAGCGGCGCGGCCCGCCGCCGAACAGCCGCGAGCATTAGGCAGGATATCAAGGGAGTGCTCGGCGACCTCCCTCGGAATGCCTGGCATGTCCGAGGGGCTCCACGCGAAAACGTCGGCGTTGGCGCGGAGGAAGTCGACGAGCACTGCTTCCTATTTAGGATCGAGGGTCGTGCTGACCCTCAATGCTTTGCCCTCGGGGGCCGATGGGTCGAGAGGGACCCCTTTGGTTTGCTCGGCGGCCTCGAACGTGCCGACGTGCTTGGTGGCGGAGCTGAGGTCGTCGTTGACCATCTTCTCCAGCGTGTTTACCAGCGCTTCATCCAGCGCTAGCGCCTCTCGCATGTTCCACGCACTCGACATCGCAATCGAATGCATGCTCGATCGATGACCCGACGGTGATGACGCCGTTTGGACCCGAAGCATCTTCATCTTCGGTACGTGTAGTTGGGGACCGCCATGAACTTGGCATAGCATGGTCGCCCAAGGATGGCATGGTAGGCCCCTTTGAATCCCACCACCTCGAAGGTGAGGGTTTCCTTGCGGAAATTCTTGGGGGTCCCGAACCGGACGGGCGGATCGATCCGCCCGAGGGGTTGAACCCCGCTTTCGGGCGCGATGCCGTGAAACGGCTTCGTGCCGGGCCGCGGCTCGGTCCACCCCAATCCCCATTAGGCGCAATGTATGCGCGAAGAGGATATTGAGGCTACTGCCTCCGTCCATAAGGACCTTCGAAAACCGGGCGTTCCCAATGATGGGATCGACCACCAGGGGGTACTGGCCCGGGTTCGGGATGCGGTTTGGGTGATCATCCTGGCTAAAGGTGATGGCATCCTTCGACCGCTGAGAAAGGCCGGAGGTGCCCTCTCTCGCGGCGAGGACTTCGTGCCGCTCCTTCTTGCGCCGCCGGGTTGACATGTCGACGGTAGGTCCCCCAAAAATGAGGAACACATTTTCGACGGCGGGGAAGCCACCGCGTCGCCGTCGCCCCCATCCTTCTTGGCCTCTCGCCTCCTTCGCGGCGGCACGGCCATAGAACTTCTTGAGCATGTCGCACCGCTCAAGAGTGTGATTCACGGGGGTCTTGTGGTAGGGGCATGGCTTCTTCATCATGTCGTCGAACACCCCCGGCCTCGAGGAGCCGGTCGAGGGCCCCGTCGGGCCGGGTCAACGCCGAGGGCCTCGGCGTTGCCGCCGTTGCGCCCCGCTCGCGCGCGCCGCGGCGCGGCTTCTTCCCCCTTCTTGCCCCGCTTGTCGTTGCGGCGCGGCTCCTTGGACCCGCCGCCTTCCGCGGCGTGTCCTCGGAGCGCTTGCCCTTCTTGCCATCGAAGATTGCCCCCCACGGCCTCCTCTCCGAGGCGAAGCGGGTGGCAATGTCGAACGGCTCGTTCGAGTCCGTGGGCGGGCCGCGTCCCGGCTCGCGCACAAGGTCCCGCACGTGGTGCCCTCGAGGAACGCGTGCACGATCTCGGATTGTGCCACGCCGGGGAGCTCCGTGCAGCGCTTGGAGAAGCGCCGTATGAAGTCCCGCAGCGATTCGCCCGGCTTCTGCGTGCAGGAGCGCAGATCCCAGGAGTTCCCAGGGCGCACGTATGTGCCCTGGAAGTTGCCCACGAAGGTGTGGACTAGATCGTCCCAGTTGTCGGATCCGGGCCGGCGGGCAAGTGCTCGAGCCATGTCCGGGCCGCGTCGCCCAGATGCAGGGGCAAGTTGCGGATGATCACTTCGTCGTTGGTGGCCCCCGCCCACCGACAAAGCCGGCGGTAATCGTTGAGCCAAACACGAGGGTCCGTCTCCCCGTTGTATTTGATGATCGTCGAGGGCCGACGGAAGCGGCGGGGGAACGCCGCCGTGCGGATCTCCCCGGCCGAACACGCGGGTGCCCGGGGGCTCCGGCGTTGGGGAGCGATTCTCACCGCCGTCGTAGCGTCCACCCCCTTCGAGGGTGGTAGCCCCCCGGCCGCTCGCGCGTCCGCCTTGCCCGGTGCGCCCGGCGTTGATGACGTTGCGGGCGTCACCATCCGCCGCCCGCGTGTGTCGAGGAGGCGTTCCTTGGCCGGCGTGCGTCCCCGGTCGGCGGGTCGACCCGCATGCACCGAGGGTTCGCCCCCCGGTGCCGGATCATCACCCCGCGCGTCCCCCCCGTTGGCGGATGCGTGAGGTCGAGCTTTCGGCTGGCCGGACGGCCGCTTGCTCAAGGAGGGTCTGCACCTCGCGGTGCATGTCTCGAGCCTCGGGGGTCGAGGGTGCCGGCATGGCGCGCGGCGGTGTTGCGGCGGCGATGAGCTTTTGGCTCGCCCGCGGCGGAGTATCCGCGTTGTCGACGTTGGGGACGGGGTTGAGGCGGTCTCGGACCGTCGGCCCGGCCTCCCGCGCGCGTTCGCCGCGCGCGAGGGCCTCCCCCGCCATCGAGGCGCCGGGAGCGCCCGCACGGTCCGTACTCCTCGCCGCCTTGGCCTCGAGCTCGCGAGCTTGGGCCGCCGCGCGTCGACGTCGGCCCCGGCGGGAGCGCTTGGTCCCGCGGCCGGCGCGTGGCGGCCCCCGGGGCCGGCGTGACTTCCCCATCTCCCGGCGCCCGCCGCACCGCGGCGTTGGCCGGGTCGTTGGTGATGACGGCGCAGCATTCCCGCGTGGGGTCGTAGCTCCCGGTCTTTGCCGGGAGTCGTCGGAGCACCGAACCGCAGTCCGTGGCGTCGAGGAAGCGCCCGAACGTGACCGGGGTCCGGCACACCGAGAAGTCCCACCCCCGCGTACCCATGGCGGGCCGGCGGGTGGCATCGTGTCGACGGAGCCCGGGGACGACTCGTCCGTCGTCGAAGTGCCGGGATCCCCGGCGACGAAGACGTGCCGACCGGGCGGAACCCCGCGCATTGTAGTGTTGACGTTGGCGTTGTAGGCCGTAGTGGCGCCACGCGGCCCGATGGGGATGCGCGGTCCCGAGATCGCGCGCGGTCCCGCCGGGGGCGGTGGCGGTCGTCGTGACGGTGGGCGCACTTGCGTTGGGCGGCGGCGCGCTCGCGCCCGCCGCCGCTCGGACCGTGCCCGACGCGAGCGTAGCCCGCAGCGGCGACGGCGTCGCGGCGTCGACGGACCCGCGGCATCCGTGCCGCGGGGTGCCCGCGCGGTGTCGTGCGTGCGGCGGTGACCGCAGCGGACCCGGCCTCCCGGCGCGCGCGTAGCTCCTCACGGTTGGTGAGGCGCATGAGATAGCCATTCCCCGTGGCCCGGAAGTTCAAGTCCCCGAAGCGGATCTCGAACCCGGCGGAAGGGGGTCCGAGCTACCCATGTTGTAGCGGGTGCTACGGTACTCGGTGCGAATCACCATGGAGGGAGTTAGCGAAATGACCTTAGGCGCTCGTTTGCCCCACGGTGGGCGCCAACCGTCGGTGCGGAATATGGTCCCGACACTAACCGCAGATAACGCCTAGGTCTATCCCTCGATGGTCGACGCTAAGCAACAAATGACACAAGGATTTATCCCGGTTCCCGCCGAGGGGGCCGTACGTCCAGCCAGGTGGTGTGCTCGTGGCACTATATTGCTCGGCACCGGGGTGCTTGTAGTGGGGCAAATACAAGCAAGGCGGGAGAGGAAGCGTGGCTCCCAAGTCCCCGGTGAGTAGTCGAAGATGTTGTGGGAGAATAAGAGAGTGAGTGCACAATGCGCGCCGTGTTCCTCCGGATTCGTCCCCCCGCGGCTGGGGGCTCGCCTTCCCTTTTATAGGCCAAGGGAGCGGCGAGTTACATGCACGCCGCGCTACCTAGCCGCGCGTGGGAGCACGTCGTGCTACGGCGTAGAGCGGGCGACCGTCCGGTCGATCTTCGCTGCGATCCGGCCATGATGGCCTACCTTGTACCCGAACAAAGGGCGGTTCGAGGGTAGGAGGCGGCGGATGGCGATGGCGCCCCCGATAGGCTTTGAGGGAGGTGCGATGATGGGCGGTACGGGGCACGGGAGCGGGCGAACGGCGTTCCTTCCCAATGAGCTCGCGGTGGTGGAGTGGTTGCCGCGGTGCTCGGGCGTGCGCTCGCGAAGTCGGGCGTGTGCCCACGCGCGTGGGTACGGCGGCCGCGCGCGTTACGGTGGCCGGGATGGCCACCCACCGGCCTAGCGTCCCTCACCCAACCCGCGGGGTCACGGGAAAGTGGAGTCGAGGGTGCGCCCGGCCCCCTTTCGAGGGTCGAGCGCGTTAGCCGTACGGTGGCGTGCGCGCGGTGTCATGGGACCGACGCCGGCCGTACCGCACGGTCCACCCCCACAATGGCGGGGATGGGCTCCTCCCCGGGGAGTTGGTGCGGCGGCACGGGCGTGAGCCCCGGCGCATGATGGCGCCGTCCCGCGGCGTCGGGGCGTTAAATGCCCAAGTACGGGGCCGGCGCACGCGTGCGGGGCGCCCGTGAGCGTGGCGGGCCCCGGCCCGAGGGTGGAGCGAACCCTCGAGCGAGGCGAGTCCCGCTCGAGGGGGAGCGGGCCCTCGAGCGGGGCGGGACCGCTCGAGGGAAGGGTCGCCCCTCGAACGGGGCGGAACCCGTTCGAGGAGGGGGTTGCCCCTCGAGCGGGGCGGAGCCCGTTCGAGGAGGGAGCGTACCCTCGGGCGAGGCGGAGCCTCGCTCGAGGGGTCTCGTGGGCGGGCTATCTTGGCGGGGCCTCCGAAGTCTCGCCGCATGGGCCACGTCTCGCATGGTTAGTTCCCCGCATGGTTAGGCCTAGTTCATTTGATGCGGGAATTTAAGTGAGGGTTCCCCCATCGTTTGAGGGGACCCCTAGGGCGGTCCCCGACAATAATCCTCTTACACATCCATGAGTGGAATACTTGGATAATGGGGTTCCGGATGGAATTACGTTGTTGGTGGGCTTCCCCCGAGAGATTAAATTCCAAAATCCATCCAACATGCCATCCGGACGTCAACTTTCTCCGGAGCTCCCTTTTGGAACCCAAGTAGCTCCCTAATTTGCTCATAGGGAACCACTTGTTGAATTCCCTCCAAACCGAATGATAAACTTGGCACCCCCTCATCAAGAATAGGCGCCATAGTCATCAAAATTTCCAAGGCAAACTCCTTGTGGGTGTTTGACGACACCCCGTTGGAGAATTGCACCCATCCAAGGTGCCCCAACATATAATATATGTCCATGCCAAAACCCAATGAGTTGAGAGCTTGATCGTCGAAATCTACATTTGCACAAGCCTCTTCTCGAGACGAGAGAGTTTCTTCTTCTCCTCCTCCTCCGACAAGATGATGAAGCCATATGTGGAGTACCGCAGAGTGTATGGAGGTGGAGCGGATGAACGGGTCGATCGACGAGGTGGGACGGGCGACTCCTCCGTACGCCCTTGAGGTTCGGTAAACCTCATGGACGAGCTCTTTGTTGCCCTCATGCCACCGAGGAGGAGAGTGTCATTCCTCCTTGGTGGTGTCGTGTCCTCCGGCCTCCATGCTCCGAGGAGACTCGGAAACCGAGTGCCTCCTCGAAGACGTCGTCGAAGATGGCTTGGACGACGACGACCCCTTCTTCTTGGTGAAGAGACTTCGGTTTTCTTCCACATGATTGCAACACTCTTCTCTCTAATAAAATTCCGGGTTTGAACCGGTAACTAGGAACTTCAAAAATTACTTCGGAATGTGGACTTCGAGTGGATTAAGGGTGTGAATTGTTTGAGCTATCAAGCTTGGGAAGGATGGCTATGTCTATGGTGGTACTGGGCACAAAAACTTGAGCACACAAATAGAGGAAGGATAGAGCTGCTTGCCTGCAGAAGACAGGCACCGGGGGGTGCCTTTTATAGGGCAGGTCGGCCGGCCCGGGCCGACCGGCCCTGGTGGCTGCGTGCCCCTCCATGGCTCGATTTTCTTCGGCGTGATGATCTCTCCTTTGTGACTTTCGTGCCCACGTGCTCCACTTGTTGCACCGCCCAAATGCTCTCGTTCACTCCTTTGCTTGCATTATTGGTCCTTCCACTTGATGCTTCGTGCTTTGAGTTATGTCCATACTCCCTTTCTCCACTTGCTTCACATGCCACCATGAATTTCCTGCAAAGTGATGCTTGCTGCCCACCCATGCTTGTCCTTTGCATGTGGTCTTGATGAAAGTTGTTGAAAGGGCATCCAATGATGTATTATGGTGCATGCATGATTAACTTAACTAGATTGCCTCCCTCTAAGAATGTCTTAATGCTAAGCACTCCTCTAATTTCGAAAATTAAAAATAATTTCAGAGCTATGAGAGAGCTCAAACATAATTTTAGAGAAGTTTTTAAACCATTAAAAACAAATGTAAGTCGAAAATATTTTCCGACGACATTTATATCGGTCTCACTGGTATTGTTTACTTTCATTAGTTGAGAGCAAACTTTCCCGGCTTGATCATGGGGCCATAGGTTTCGGTTCCAATTTTGGCTAAATGAGAGAGATTTTGAATGAAATAAAATTAAACAAGGCTTAGAAAAATTCTAATCTTAGAGAAACCAAGGATATATATTTTTAAACCGACCAAAAGTTTAGTTTCTAGGTTCACGCGAGTCCTACCACGTGTTGAAATTTAAATAACATCCAGGTACAAGTCATGGCTCTACTCGTGTGTTTTTAGCGTGAAAAACAATTCAACCACAACATCATAAAGAGGATGAATAGTTGAGTTAGGTTCGAATTTATTTGGTTATGGTTTCTCGAAAAGAAGCAAACAAACACATAGGAGGGTTCATGTGAAGGGTTTATGATCAAGCAAAATATTCAACCAAGAATTATGTTTCTAATATTGTTCAACCACTTATAAGTCTAATGTCGTTGCGTAGTAAATTTCAAAACTGAATCATTAAAAAGACTTGAAAAAGCTGGAATCGGGTTGTCCTCCCGTAGCTTATTCCCGACTCGACGAAAATTGCCTCCCGCCTAGCGCTTCGTTTATAGTCCATGGATAGACTTCTTCACTTGATTACTTCGGATCAACACTCTTTGCGGGCGTTGCAATCTTGGGTACCCACTTCCGCACCATCTTGGGCACGGGCTTATTCTCCGCTTAGTCATCTTTTAGGTCTTCACGGGCAACTTTTGTTCCTTTGTCTTGACGGATGCAACATCTTCCTTGATTTTCTTCACGTCCTTCTACTTCAGCTCTTTCTTCTTCTTCAACCCTTCCTTCTCCCTTGGTTCCTCCTTAACAAGGTGACGATGAGGTGGACCATTTTTAACTTCAATCATATTGCATACCTCGAGGCGTGGTCGAAACTTGAAGGAATTCCTTTCTCTGTTGATGTCGAACATGATCTCCCCCTTGCCAACATCAATGGTAGCTCCCACGGTCTTGAGGAAAGGCCTCCCAAGGATGAGTGGTGGTTTCTCCCTCTCTCCCATCTCGAGTACCACGAAGTCAATGGGGATGAAGTGGTGTTCGACCTTCACGGGCACATCTTCGGTGATGCCCAAGGGATAGCGAATGGAGTTATCACCCAACTCCAAACACATACCAAGTGGGCTTCAATGGTAGGTGTAGCTTCTCGAACACATCCCTTGGCATGACGCCCACACTCGCTCCAAGGTCGCATAATGCTTTTTCAAACTTGAACGAACCAACGGAACATGGAATTGCCGGGCATCCGGGGTCCTTTTGCTTCTCTAGTCCATTTGCAATAGCGGCACTACATTGCTCGGACATCTTGACATGATCTACCCCAAGTGTTGCTATCTCATATTTATTTGCAAGTATGTCTTTGAAGTAGCAAGAATATGTAGGAACTTGAAGACCATCCAATAACGGCATGTTGATGCTAAGTCTACGCGCAACCTCCACAAACTTCTCAAAGTGGTTATCAAGTTTACCTCGAATGTAGCGTGGCTTGAGTTGCGGTATCTTCGTGTTTTCTCCCGACATTTCAAACTCGGGCTCTTCAGTGACGATCTCCGTAACTTCCTCCTTAGCAAATTCCTCCGCCTCGGCAGATGGTTTAGGCTTCCTTGCTCCCGCGAAACGTTCCGGATCTTCGGTCTCCCTTCCCAAACGTGTTTGAATCCTCTTCGCCGATTCAATACCTTTAGGTTGTCACGAAAGCTCCCCTTCATTAGTAGTGAGGCACCCGGCAAGTTGTCCCACTTGTGTCTCGAGCATCTTCATCATGTTGAGCACTTGATGGTTGGAGCTTCCGACCTCCATCACTTTTCTATCGATGTTCTCCAACACCTTGTCTATGGCTTTGAACTTGGTGACGATGTCCTTGTTCATCTTAGCTTTCTTGTCCATGAAGTTCTTCAATTGTATACGAAGCAGAACCGAATTCGGAATGGTTGAGCTTGCATTAAATTGAGGTCTACCTTGCCGTAGCGGAAGTTCGGCAAATCTCCCTTCCTCATGTAGTCGAGCACCTTGGCTTCCTCCTGACAATTCTTGTGGACATGGTCATACTCTCCACACTATTCACATGTGGATCTTGCTTTGGCAGCCTTTAAGTCTTGAGCCTCTTTCTTTTCTATCTCCATATTCTCCAACCTCCGCATGAGTGAATAGATCTTGCCTTCAAGTATGTTTTCCTTCTCCACTTGCAAGACTCCTTTGACGTTCCCCGTGGGTTGAACCGGAAGTAGACGTCCGGATGACACCCACGTGTCATTGTCCACGACCTTCTTGAATAGAGTGAAAGTTTCGGTCGGCGTAAGCTCGATGATAGATCCTCACGCCGATGCATCGATGATCGTCCTTGACGCCATGGTGAGTCCTTGGTAGAACTTTTGCACGAGATCCTCCTTCGGGAACTGGTGATGTGGAACCGCCCGAGTGTACTCATTGAAGCGCTTGAATGCCTCCGAGATAGTTTCCATATGATATTAAACAAAAGTGGCAATCTTATTACGAAAGATTTGAGTTTTACCCAGTGAGAAGTATTCCTTCATGAAGGCCCTCATCAATGCATTCCAATTTTGCACCGCCTCTGCCGGTTGAGAGTGGAACCATTGCAAAGCCTTCCCGAGTAGCGAGAATGGAAAGAGCCTTGCCCTCATTTGATCTTGAGTCACCCCGTCCATGCTTGAATGTCCGACATAGTTGAATGAACGCTTGGAGGTGAAGGTTCGGATCTTCTTTACCGTGAAGGGTGAATGTTGCACCATGAGGATTGTTGAGGTCTTGATCTCGAACGGCCTTCCAATCCTCGCGAGGTTCAAGATTGGTAGGTCAACGATGTCCGGGTGCATAGCTCCCCGATCTTGTGTTCTTGTGATTGTTCTCCCATTGGTGGAAGTCGATTCTCCCGAGGACTTTGAGGTGGTGAACTCTTCGGAGATTCCAACGATCCTTCGTCATCCGACTTTGAATCTACAAAATCCAGCATTTTAGCTTGATGTGCTTCGCGTCTCCTTAGCCAGTAAAGTTTTTCTGGACCATCCACAAAATTATCGGGTTTGTTGGAGAGGTAGCCGTCCATCTCCTGTTAGAGTTAGCGATAAACAAAATATACAAAAACAAAAAGTAACAACAAATCTAAGAAATCTAGGGTTAGACAAATGAGGACCATGTGTGGTTCGAGGACCGGTTGATGGTCGCTTCCTTGTGTGATGAGTGATTGACAACGTTGTGTAGACCGATTCTTGGCTAAGTATTGCGGGTGCGGGTTGCGGCTTGACTCGTTGGTGCGGGTGAAGAACAAACGCGAAAGGTCGTTGCCGGTAAGGCCTCCGGGTGTAGAGAAGACAAGTAGGCTTCGTTCGAGGGACCCGGTGGCCGGCGGGGGTCAAGTGCGGGCCGCATGGTGGCATGAACGAGCAAGATGAAGTCATGGACGGTTTCTTGGTTGAGCCTCAAAACCAAGGTCGAGCCGGGACTACGTGGGAGTCGAGTCATGAGTGGAGATTGGCGGAGGATACACCGAGTTTGCGGGGTTTCCGTGGTTCACCGAATACCACCGGGTTCCTTGGTTGATCCACAAAGCCAAGACCGGAGAACCGAAGACGGTCTTTGCGACCGGCGCAGCAGCCGTCCCGGCCCGACCCCGGGTCCGACCGGTCTAACCGGTGGGGACCGGCTCGACCGGTGAGGAGCACCGGTCGATCGGTGTGCGACAACGTAGTCCCGGAATCTTCGAAGTGGAGGACACGTGTCGGGATCGCAAGGCTTGCCTCGAGGCTAAGCAAGTTGCGGTCGCGGGCATCCGTCCGATGGAGAAAACTTGAAGACTTCCAAAACCGCCCTTGAGGAGAATTTTGTGATTATAGGACTCAACGAAACACGGTTTGCTATTTTGACACCGGCCCCACATTTCATAGACACGGATGGACCCATTTTTCATCCACACGGATGTCAAAATAGCAAATCACGTTTGGAGGGAGTCCTATAATCACAATTTTTTCGCCCTTGAGGGGCTTGTATCCCTAGTTGTTAGGAAAGGGTATTTTAGACTTTCGGTTGCCTCCATATAACCAATGAGGTGAGAGGATGGCAACAATTCTCTTGGAACCCTAGTTAATTTGCTTCCTATCTTCTCTTCCTATTTTCTTAGGATTTCCATAGGACTAGCTTGAGAGCTTCATGGTGAGATCTTGTGAGAGGGTTGGATGATCGGGCGGCAAGCTAGACCTTGTATGAACCTTTGTGGCATGTATAGACTATTCGGCGTGGTTCCTCAAGGCCTTGTTGTGTTGTTCCCGGTTGTTCTTCGTGGTGATTTTCGGAGCCCTCGCTTGGTGGCTTTCTTGGGGTGTTTTCGGGACCTTGCTCTTGGGGAATTGATGGGGGAAATTAAGGGGCTCGATTTTGGGGTTTTCGGTGTTCTAGGGTTAGAGGAGTTCTTGGCGGGATTTCTTCGATTCCTCTTGTCCGACGAGTTTTGGTTGGATTAAACTTGGCTATGGACCCCTCATGAGGTCTTCCTATTGTCCCTAAAGTCTTGTTCAAGCCCGTGGAGCGATTCGGGAGATCAAGGCTTGGATTTGGAGGTGTTGACCCGCGGGTCTTGTTCATCCCGAGAAGCCCGAGTCACACCGGTCCGCGACCGGTGCCTCTCACCGGTCGACCGGCGCAACCCCCGTTGCGTTTTTTCTCGGGTGAACATCCGGGTGTGTTCGCTTGTTGTCTCGTGTTGCAAATTGTTTCGAGTTTGGGTCGGTTTGGAGCTCGGTTGGCTCGTTTGGTGTTTTGGGGCTTTATGGCCGAGACCGGTCTCACCGGTGTGTTGCATCGGTCGACCACCGTGGAGCCTTTCCGTGGAAGTCGCCAAGTTTCACCGGCGGGGGACCGGGTCGGCCGGTGGTGCTCACCGGTCCGACCGGTGTTGGTCGCTGGACTCGAGGTTTGGTGTTCCGTCGGGTTCTCGGGTCGGAAGGTTGTGTGTTGGTTCCTAGGTCCAGTGGCACTCCAGTGACTACGTGGGCTTGGCCAACTTGGGTAGTGAGTCGGAGACGTGTGTTGGAAGCCGTGTTCATCTTGTTGGAGTTTCCATCTCCTTCGAGAAGAATTTTTATCGGCTCCCATTCACTCCCCCCTCTCTGGTTCGCCGTATCGGTCCTTCAAGTGGTATCAGAGCCGGTTCGGGTATTTATTGACTCTAACCAGTCTAAGATCCAAGGATGGCGTACCAGGAACGGGGTTCGGGTCCTCCACACTTCGATGGTAAGAACTACCAGATATGGAGTAAGCGGATGGCTGCATTTCTCAGAGGAAAGGGTCAGATCCTTTGCGATGTCACGGTGGACACAGGCTATGTCCAGCCGATGAACTTTCTTGCTCCAGGATCGAGGGACATGTTCGACGCCAACAGTAAGGAGTTCGACTACTTGTTTCATGCTTTGTGTCGGCCCCGAGTTGGATCGGGTGCACACCGAGCACTTGCCTTGTAGAATCTCGGTTGGTGTTGAAGGAGGCTCATGTTGGGAATGCCCGAGTTCGAGGCTCGGATGTATGCGACCTACGGAGAGAGTACGAGAACTTCACTCATCTCCCCGGTGAGTCCATCGATGCCTTGTTTCGTAGGTTCACGGTGGTTGTGAACAACATGAGGGCCAATGTGGACGTGCTCCCGTACGATGATCATGATAGAGCCGTCAAGCTCTTACACTCTTTGGATCGTACGATTTGGGGCGGAAAGTTCGAGGCCATTATGGAGTTGGAGAAGTATGACACTCGACGGTGAATGAGCCGTTCTCGAAGCACAAGTCGGGCCGAGGTGGATAGGGGCATGACGGCCAAGCTCGAGGGTTCGGCCGACTCCCATAGTCTTGCCCTCGTTGGTGGTTCGAAAGGAAAGGCGAACACTAACCCATCCACCGGGATGTTCTCTTTGTCCTCTTTGATGTCTATGCCAGATGAGGAGTTCGATGTGCTTGGAGAGGATGAGCCGGCATTGCGACGAGGAGGTTCGAAAGGCTACACGAGAACCGTGTGAACATGAGGAGGAACACAAGGACATGCTTCCGGTGCGGCAAGCGGGACACTTCGTCGCCGACTGCCCGGAGAAGGTCGAGAACAAGGACGGCTACAAGCACAAGTTGAGGATGGATGGCAAGTGCGGTCGAGGCGTGACCACAAGAGCAAACACAAGAACAAGCACAAGGACGAGCAACGATCGAGGAAGAAGGAGAGCCGAGGCAAGGCCCGAATGATGGTTGGAGCGAGCGACGTCGACTCTAGTTCCTCGTAGTCCACCTCGAGCTCGAGCGAGCGGTGAAGATGAAGGTGATCGTTGCAAGAGCGAGGAAGTCGTCCAAGAACACGAACGGCCGAGCCGCTTTGCTAGAGACGGCTTCTACACCATGGCGCTCGAACTCCGGCGGCAAGAAGAGCACACGGAGCGACTCGGACTCGACTCCGATGACGAGGTGCGTGATGAGCTCCCTTCTTGCGGTAGGAGAATGAATGGCTTGTCTCGTTGCTTGATAATCGTGATGACATGATTAGAGAGGCCAAGAAAATGAGAAAAGAGCTTAGGGCTTCACTCGAGGATGCTAAGACTAGAGTGGCCGAGCTAGAAACACGGGTTCTTGATAGCAAGCTTGAGATTGATTCCCTTAAGGCTAGCCCTATTGTTTATGATGAGGTTGATTGTCTTGATTGCTCCATCTTTCTTGCCGATCTTGCTTTGTTTAAGGAGAAGCATGCCTCCAAGTGTGAGGAACTAGATGTTCTTAGGGTTGAAGTGGTTGAGCTTAAATCTAGATCTCGCTTTGCTAGGTGCTTGCACTTCTTGCCCCGTTTTGCATGCTAAGATTAATGAAATGCATGCTTACACTATTTCCCTTGAGGCTAAGCTGAAAGAACCATTTCCTA
Organism: Cenchrus americanus; assembly: GCA_947561735.1. NCBI lineage: Eukaryota > Viridiplantae > Streptophyta > Magnoliopsida > Poales > Poaceae > Cenchrus > Cenchrus americanus. The sequence goes on along the minus strand of OX387239.1, from coordinate 80,663,750 downwards.
CATCTTGCTCTACCCGTGAAATGCATGCTTTGAAGGATTTGGAACTTGCACATTATGTTGATCGTTTGCGGGATGAGAATGATGAGCCGAGAAAGTTGATGGGTTGGTTGTCCGGTCATGAGCCACGCTTGAGGATGATGATCGAGGCATTTAAGAGGCGAGGATGGTGAGGGACTTGGGGCAAACAAGGTTGGTGAGGGAAGTGGAGAGAAAATCCCAGAGCCACCAAAAACCCACCACAAAAATGATTTCCCCCCAAAACCTAACCATCTTAGGAACCGACTAGACACAACCCCAGCTCCACCCATGTTTCCTACACCTACAAATGATCTCCAAAAGCCTATCAAGTTTGTGAGCACTTCAGGGAAAGTGTTCTTTGGGAAAGAAAGTGAGAAGGCTAGTGAGGAGAAACTGGTGGAGATGGTGAGTGGAGAGAAACCGAGTGAGCAGCCATAGCACAAACCTAAGCCTAAGCTTGTGAGGTTCCATTGTGGCTACTGTGGGAGAGATGGCCATAAGGATGAGTTTTGCTTCAAGATGAAGCGAGAGGAGGGAATGGCGAAGGAGTGGGCTAACAAGGACAAGCACGGTGTACTTGAGCCTCGTGTGCGGATGCCCGGGGCTAAGGCGAGTGTGAGGACGAGTTCGGGCTTGGGGAGAGCGGAAGGTCGTTGGAGGTGCTGCTTTGCTCGGGCTACACCGGTCGGACCGGTGTGGGGCACCGGTCGGACCGATGCGGCCCGGATAGGTAGCGGTTTGGGTTTCGTGCATGTTCAAGTGCGAGGGTTGTTTCGGAGTTCGTGGTTCGGTGGTTGGGGCGGGAGAGTTTGCGGGAGGTCGGGTGGCTAGGCATTCTCCTCCTCGAGTTCACTACGGGGATGGGAGGAGTCGTAACTTTGAGAAGGAAAGGAGGGACGACCCACGGGCTTTCTTTCGTGGTTTTGGTGCTCCTCCGGGCAGAGAGGGGTGGTTCCCTCGGGGTGGTTACCGTGGTGGTGTTCGTGGAGGTAGCTTTGGTAGGAGAGATGGTTTGGTTTGTGCTAACCCCACTTTCGAGCAAATGGCTCGACACTTGGTTTTACTCTTTTGGTACTAACCCCGATCTTGAGTCGTTTGTTCGCTCACGTGCTCATTTTTGAATTTCGGGTGGGAGACTTGAAGAACATTTGGTTGATTGACTCGGTTGCTCGAGGCATATGACCGGAGATAGGGGGTGGTTCTCAAGTCTCGTCCCGGTGGTGATAAGGAGGTACATCACTTTTGGGGACAATGGGCGTGGGCGTGTGCTTTCGAAGGTGAGATTAAGGTGAGTGACAAGATCACTCTCGGGCGTGTTGCTCTTGTTCAATCGGCGGGGTACAATCCGCTTTCGTGTCCCGGTTGTTGGATGAGAGCTTTGAGGTGTTGTTTCGGCCTCGGTCGTTCCCGAGGGTCGGTGTTTCGTGCTGATTTTTCTCGGTCTTCGGGTGTGGAGCGTTGTTTCTTGGCTGGTTCTTCGAGTGAGTTGTGGAAGTGGCATAGGAAGTTGGGTCACTTGAGCTTTGACCTTTTGTCTCGCTTGAGTAAACTCAATTTGGTCCGAGGATTGCCACGGTTGAGGCTTGAGAAAGAGTTGGTTTGTGCGCCATGTAGGCATGCTAGGATGGTAGCCTCTTCTCACCCGCCTCTCACCGATGCGATGACTGAGCGTCCATGCGAGCTGCTCCATATGGACCTTGTTGGCCCGGCTCGTATACGATCCGCGGGTGGGAAGTGGTATGTCCTTGTTGTGGTGGACGACTACTCTCGGTATGCGTGGGTGTTCTTTCTCAAGGATAAGGGGGAGACGTTTGGTTTTGTTCGAGATCTATTCTTGAGGTTGAGGAACGAGAGGCACGGAGATGCCATACGAGCAATCCGCGGTGACAATGGATCGGAATTCGGGAACTCTCGTTTTGAAACCTTTTGCCATGACTTGGGTCTTGAACACCGCTTTTCGAGTCCGTATACGCCTCCCCGAATGGTGTTGTGGAAAGGAAGAACGGGACCTTGTGCGAGATGGCTCGGACGATGCTTGATGAGCATAGGACTCCGAGAAGGTATTGGGGGGTGAAGCGGTGAATACCGCGTGTTATGTGTCAAACAGGATCTACCTCGAGTGCACAAGAAGAAAACATGCTATGAGTTGATGCATGGTCGCACACCCAAGGTGAGTCACTTCCATGTCTTTGGGCGCAAGTGCTTTATTCCGAAGAAAGGGAAGAAGCCTGGATAAGTTTGAGGCTAGGTCCGTAGATGGTATTTTCTTTGGTTATGCATCTCATTCTAGAGCATATCGTGTGCTCAATCTTGAAACTAACCAAATCGTGGAGACTTGCGAGGTAACCTTCGACGAGACACAACCATGTAATCGGCTTGTCTTTGAGTGTGCGGTGATGATGAGCTTGGCGAGGAGATCTTTCGAAGGAGGAGCATGAACATGGAGACGATGAAGATGGCGGTGTGGTGCCCCTGGTCGAACATGTACCCACTACTTCGACTACGGTGGTGGACGGACCCTCTTCTACACCTACGATGACAAATCAAGATCGAGGAGAAGCCGTTTGTTGAGGGGGAGGTAGCATCGAGGCGAGAACCTCCCCGGCGAGTACAAGTGGATCACCCAGCTTCGAGGATCATCGGCGACATTAATGAACGCACTACACGGTCGAGGGTTCGAAACAATTCTCATTTCGCTCATGCTACATTTGTTGCTACTTTTGAGCCCAAAGACATTGGACACGCACTATCTGATCACAATTGGGTTAATTCGATGCATGAAGAGTTGGAGAACTTTGAGAGGAATCAGGTTTGGGAGTTGGTTGACCCTCCCCCGGGGTGTAAGCCGATTGGTACTAAGTGGGTGTGGAAGAACAAAGAGGGAGAGAAAGGTGATTTTGTGAGAAACAAGTCGAGACTTGTTGCTCGGGGGTTCGGTCAGAAGGAGGGGATCGACTAAGAGGAGACCTTTGCTCCCGTAGCCCATTTGGAGGCGATAAGGATCCTTCTAGCCTTTTCCGTGGCTAAAGGGTTCAAGTTGCACCAAACGGATTTGAAGAGTGCTTTCTTGAATGGTGTGTTGGAGGAAGAAGTGTATGTGAGGCAACCTCCGGGGTTTGAGAGTGAGAAGTACCCCCACCGGGTGTACAAGTTGAGGAAGGCGCCGTATGGGTTGAAGCGGGCGCCCAGAGCTTGGTATGGCGGGTTGGGGGGGTTCTTGTTTGAGAGAGGTTTTGAGATGGGGAAGGTTGATCGGACCTTGTTTCTACCGAGGCGGGCGAGAGATATCCCGATTGTGCAATTGTACGTGGATGATATTGTCTTTGGTGGCTCGTCTAACTCTCTTGTTGCAAGGTTTGCGAGAGGATATGAGCGGGGAATTTGAGATGAGCATGATGGGCGAGTTGCGGTTCTTCCTCGGGCTACAAATCAAGCAATCAAAGGAAGAAACATTTGTGCACCAAGCTAAGTACACCAAGGACATTGTGCGAAAGTTCAAGATGGAGGATTCCAAGGCTATGACGACGCCAATCGGTACAACTACGGCTCTTGATGCGGACGAGGAAGGTGAACACGTGGACCAGAAGGAGTACCGGAGCATGATCGGGTCACTCCTCTACTTGACGGCGACGAGGCCGGACATCCAGTTCTCGGTATGTCTGTGCGCTCGTTTTCAAGCGTCTCCGAGGACTTCGCATCGGCAAGCGGTGAAGTGAATTTTCAGGTACTTGCGTCACACTCCCGACTTCGGCCTTTGGTACTCCGCGTCCTCTTCTTTGGCGCTTCATGGTTTTTCAGACGCGGATTTTGCCGGGTGTCGGTTGGATAGGAAGTCCACTTCCGGGACTTGCCGCTTTTTGGGTTCTTCTTTGGTGTCTTGGTCTTCCCCGCAAACGGTCGAGTGTTGCTCAATCCACTACCGAGGCCGAGTACGTTGCCGCCGCTAGTTGTTGCTCTCGGCTCCTTTGGATTTCATACACAATGAGTGACTTTGGTGAGGAGTATACCCATGTCCCACTTCAATGTGATAGCACCGGTGCCATAAGCGTTGCAAAGAATCCAATGCTTCATTCCAAAACCAAGCACATAGAAGTGAGGTATCATTTTCTGAGAGACAACGTAGAGAAAGGAAAGATAGCTTTGATCGATGTACCCACACATGACCAACTAGCCGATATTTTCACTAAACCCGTAGATCAAGCAACTTTCACTTGTTTGTAGGGGGAGCTTGGTGTGTGTTTGATTTCTTGAGTTGGGTGTGTGGGAGCTCCTTTGTAGCATATGTATAGCTTTCCTTTGTGCATTTCTTGCATTTGGCATGGCATATGTAACATGATGTATAGACATCCTTGTATCTTAGATTACATGCATTTTGTATCATATGCATTGGATAGGAAAAGCTTCTCCTATATACATTGTTCACCATGGAATGCTATATTTGTCTTTGTGTGCTTGTTTGGTATGCTATGGTTAGTTTGGCTTAGTTCTTGATGATCTTGATGAATAATCCATGGGTGATGGCTATGTTTTTGAAAAATGTCACATATATGCTCTCTCATGTGTAAATGCCTTTACATGATCTTGACATGTTTTAGTGGCTTTGCTATGCTTAATTTGTGGTTGGATAGCTAGTTTATTGATCATATGGGGCCAAAGGCTCATTTGCCATCATGAATGTTTAGCCCTCTTGGTTTGTCTTGTGGAGGGGCATAAGTTCCTTTTTGTCGCAAAGACATTTCATGTACCAACTATGAATCTGAAAATGAAATGTAAAATGCTTGAAAAATGTGCTCCCATGTCATATGTGCTAAATTTAATTTGCTTTGGGTGCTAAACCGTTGCATGATGTCTACCAATGAGAAGTCTCATACATAGAAGTAGGCACATGGCTCGGTGGCTTTGACATGACATGAGGTGCTTGTGGGTGTTTGTGATGGTCTTATGATTAGAATGGCTGTCCTAGCATTAAGTTTGTGTGGCTTTGTGATTTTGATATGCTTTGATCATGTTTAGGACTTTTCTCAAGAGAGGCAAGTTTTTCGCAAAATTGCCGAAATCCATCTTAGCTTCGTCCAATGGTTGTGAAACTTGGTGATCTTGTAATTGATGTCGATACAAAGCTATAGAGTATCTAACTTGCTTATTTGGACATGTGTAGCATCCCTTGTTGAATTTTGTCTATTTGAGAAGCTCTAGGTTGAAAGTTTTACATTTTTGGCTTGATTCATGCATTGCCAACAAGGGGGAGAAGTTTGAGCTTGAAATGGCTTCTTTGGATGCATTTGGAAGGTTTTCAAGTGGTTTCGAGTCTTTTTCGTGCTCTGTTGTGCACCGGTCGACCGGTCGAGGTCCCCGGTCCGACCGGTCGAGTGCTTCGGTCTCGTGCACATGTTGGGCACCGGTCCGACCGGTGGTGCCGACCGGTCCGACCGATGTGAGTCGAAGTTGTTGCAACTACCCCCGTTTTCAAGAGGTTTGCATGCATCGGTCCGGGGGAAGGTGCATTGGTTCGGGGGGGAGCTTGCATGTGTGCGGGGGGGGCTCTTTGTGGTTGTTCGAGCTTTGTTTCGGTGGTTTGCGCTCTTTGCTTGAGTTTTGTTTTGTCTCGGATGTGTCGAGCCGTTGCACTTGCCTAAGGGGTCCGAGACTTGTTTTCTTCAAGTGATCTTCCTCTTTGCCTTTGTTTGGCTTTCGATCGCTTGTTGGAGTTTCTTTTTGTTCGTTTCTTTTATTTTCTTTTCTCTCTTGTTACTTTTGTGTGGGTGTTGTCAATGCACTCATCAAGGGGGAGATTGAGGACCATGTGTGGTTCAAAGACCGGTGGATGGTCGCTTCTTTGTGTGATGAGTGATTGACAACGTTGTGTGGACCGATTCTTGGATAAGTATTGCGGGTGCGGGTTGCGGCTTGACCGGTGTTGGTGCGGGTGAAGAACAAGCGTGAAAGGTCGTCGCCGGTGAGGCCTCCGGGTGTGGAGAAGACAAGTAGGCTTCGTTCGAGGGACCGGTGGCCGGCGGGGGTCAAGTGCGGGCCGCATGGTGGCATGAACAAGAAGATGAAGTCGTGGACGGTTTCTTGGTAGAGCCTCAAAACCAAGGTCGAGCCGGGACTACGTTGGAGCCGAGTCATGAGTGGAGATTGGCGGAGGCTACACCGAGTTCACGGGGGTTCCGGTGGTTCACCGTAAAACCACCGGGTTCCTTGGTTGATCCACAAAGCCAAGACCAAAGAACCGAAGACGGTCTTTGCAAAGAAGCCGGCCACGGCTCGACCGGTGGGTCCGGCCGGTGGGTACCGGTCCGACCGGTGAGGAGCACCGGTCCGACCGGTGTGCGACGACGCGGTCCGAATCTTCGAAGCGGAGGACACGCGTCGGGATCGCATGGCTTGCGTCGAGGCTACGCAGGGTGCGGTCACCGGCATCCGTCCGATGATGAAGACATGAAAACTTCCAAAACCGCCCTTGAGGGGCTTGTATCCTATGTTATTAGGAAAGGGTATTTTAGACTTTCGGTTGCCTCCATATAACCCAAGAGGTGAGAGGATGGCAGCCAAGCTCGGTAACCCTAGTTCATTTGCTTTCCTATTTTCCCTTCCTATTTTTCTTAGGATTTCCATAGGACTAGCTTGAGAGCTTCATGGTGAGATCTTGTTGAGAGGGTTGGATGATCGGGCGGCAAGCTAGACCTTGTATGAAACTTTGTGGCATGTATAAATGATTCGGCGTGGTTCCTCAAGGTTTGATGTGTTGTTCCCGGTTGTTCTTGGTGGTGATTTTCGGAGCCCTCTCTTGGTGATTTCTTTGGGTTATTGTCGGGACCTTTCTCTTGGGGATTTGATGGGGGAAATTTGTGGGAACCCTTCATGGTTCTTTTGGCTATGATTCCCCTCCCAAATCCGTGAGTAAAGGGGCTCGATTTTGGGGTTTTCCGTGTTCTAGAGTTAGAGGTGTTCTTGGCGGGATTTCTTCGATTCCTCCTTTTTGGACAAGTTTTGGTGGGATTAATCTTGGCTATGGACTACTCATGAGGTGTTCCTATTATCCCCAAAGTCTTGTTCAAGTCCGTGGAGCGATTCGCGGGAGATCGAGGTTTGGATTTGGGGGAGTTGACCCGCGGGTGTTGTTCATCCCGAGTCGCCCAGCTACACCGGTCGACCGAGTGCTCTTGACCGGTCCGACCGGTGCAACCCTTGGTGGGTTTTTGCTCGGGTGAATGTCCGGGTGTGTTCGTTGTTGTCTCGTGTTGCTTGTTGTTTCGAGTTTGGGTCGGTTTGGAGGTCGGTAGGCTCCGTTTGGTGATTTGGGGGCTTTCGGGCTTGGACCGGCCTCGACCGGTGTGTTACACCTACCCGACCGGTGTGAAGACACTTAGTGGAAGTTGCCAACTCTCACCGGCGGGGATCGGTCGACCGGGTTTTGCTCACCGGTCCGACCGGTGTTGGTCCGTAGACTCGAGGTTTGGTGTTCCGTTGCGTTCTCGGGTCGGAAGGTTGTGTGTTGGTTCCTAGGTCCGGTGGCACTCCAGTGGCTACGTGGGCTTGGCCAATTTGGGTAGTGAGTCGAGACGTGTGTTGGAAGCCGTGTTCATCTTGTTGGAGTTTCCATCTCCTTCGAGAAGAATTTTTATCGGCTCCCATTCACTCCCCCCTCTCCGGTTCGCCGTATCGGTCCTTCGCATTCCCCTCCCAATCCGTGAGTTAAGGGGCTCAATTTGGGGGTTTTCGGTGTTCTAGGGTTAGAGTTCTTGGCGGGATTTCTTCGATTCCTCTTGTCCGGACAAGTTTTGGTGGGATTAAACTTGGCTATGGACCCCTCATGAGGTGTTCCTATTGCCCCCAAAGTCTTGTTCAAGCCCGTGGAGCGATTCGGGAGATCAAGGCTTGGATTTGGAGGTGTTGACCCGCGGGTCTTGTTCATCCCGAGAAGCCCGAGTCACACCGGTCCGATCGGTGCCTCTCACCGGTCTGACCGGTGCAACCCCTGTTGGGTTTTTGCTCGGGTGAACGTCTGGGTGTGTTCGCTGTTGTCCTGTGTTGCAGCTGTTTCGAGTTTGGGTCGGTTTGGAGCTCGGTTGGCCTGTTTGGTGTTTTGGGGCTTTCTGGCTGAGACCGGTCTGACCGGTGTGTTGCATCGGTCTGACCGGTGTGGAGCCTTTCTGTGGAAGTCGCCAAGTTTCACCAGCAGGGACCGGTCTGACCGGTGGTGCTCACCGGTCTGACCGGTGTTGGTCAGTGGACTCGAGGTTTGGTGTTCCGCTGCGTTCTCGGGTCGGAAGGTTGTGTGTTGGTTCCTAGGTCCAGTGGCACTCCAGTGGCTACGTGGGCTTGGCCAACTTGGGTAGTGAGTCGGAGACGTGTGTTGGAAGCCGTGTTAATCTTGTTGGAGTTTCCATCTCCTTCGAGAAGAATTTTTATCGGCTCCCATTCACTCCCTTCCTCTCCGGTTCGCCGTATCGGCCCTTCAACAAACTAAATTAGATTGATTTTGAGGATGATCAAAAGTTAGTAGATGCAAAAAGAAAAACTAAAAGAAAACTGAAAATTACACAAAAAGCAATAAAAGATCAAATCTTGATCACTTGTTCCCCGGCAACGGCGCCAGAAAAAGGGGCTTGTTGACGGTTAATAGTTGTATCAAAGTTCGTTTAGACTTGCAAGCAAACAAGTCTCCCGTCGTAGTCAAGGGACCCTTCTTCCCTCGAGTGGTGAACCCAAGGTATCGAATCCGTGGAACAAATGTGTGACGCAAGAGATGACCTAATAATTCAAAGTAACTTCAATCTTCGAAAGGTGAAACCCTAATACATCTAATCATAAGAATCAACACAAGAACGAATCTAATCTACTAAAGACCGAAGGTAACAAAGATAGAGGTGGTAGATAAACCGATCTAGAGGTCAGATCAAACACTTTTTTTGAAGTTCTAAGCAAAAGAAGAAGTAGCAAGTTTAATCTCATTAGAAGCCTCTTTAAACCATGGTTTCCCGTTCGACTTCAAAAACGCCCGCCTTTCGGAGCCACCATTTTGTCACAACAAACCCTTATTCATGCGGGCAGTCTAGGGCGAGTCCGAGGACAAGTCGAGATCTTTCCGAAGGTCAGGCGTGCACCTCTAGCCACCACGACTACAAGAACACCCTATGTGATCTATCTCGAGAATAGATCTAAGATAAGCAAAGCCGATCGAAAATGAAGACTTCGGAGAAACACTTGATCACTAGAAATCGGATTCAACTTGTTACATCAACTAGTACATGATAAATGAACCAAGATCACCATCGGGATCCTACCTCGATCTTTCTTCTGGCTCCGGGAACTCCGACGTGGTCTTCCTTGAAAGGTTCCCATGTCGGCTAGGGAGACCCTAGTCAACTAGCTCGACCCTCTCCTCTCCGAGATGGTGTCCCTCTATTCTCTTCTCCTCGACGGCCGATGACGAATGGATTGATGTGTGGCTCTCGACCCCGGGGCTATATATAGCCCGAATGGCGGCTAGGTCGAAGGGGGGAGGCGACCGGGCCCCCGGAATGGGTCGGGCCAACCGGCTGGGCCGACCGGCCTAGGCCCACCCCGGCCCGCTTGCTTGCCTCCTTCGCGTGGCGTCGGTTCTCGAGTCTTCTAGATCCTTCCCCCCTTCCGCATGTGGGCCCTTGTCGTCGGTTCTCTCCGAGTTAGACGAAGCTCCTTGTCTCGCAAGATTCAAAGCACTTTTCTTGCTAGGTCCTCGGAGTTTGTCATCTTCTCGGGTTAGGTCCCCGGGCTTCTTGGAGTCAAGTTTGCTTCATTGCATGACTTGTACCGGGCTTAAAGGTCTTGTCAAGGTGCTTGATGAACTTATCCCGAAGTCTTGCTTTCAACGTCAAAACCCCGCATAAACACTAAACTCCAAAACTAACATGCACGAACGAACTTGTTATTTCAAGGGGGTTAGTACTAATGGATAATATATAAAACATGCCAACACCGAAGGTAAACTCATGTCTAGGTTGACGGAATTTCACCGTCAACACAGGCTGTTTTGCGCGTGCGCTGCCCGCGTGCGAAGCCGTGCTTGCCGTGCAGGCCACGCTCCTTCCGCCGCGGCCTCGCCATCGGACGTCACCGTTTGGTCCACCATGCTGTCGCGCTGTTGACGGCTCGAGCTCCACCAAGTACCAACTTGCTTGCACACCTAGGTGGCGGCCGCGTGCACTGCACACGCACTTCCTGCACACTCACCGGCCACCGTCACTGTACAGGGGATGACATTCAGCGCATCAAGGACTTCATCGTGGCAGTCGAGGCAGCGTGGCGCGGCGTCACCGTGGTGCATGTCGCTGATCTACCTTAAGCTTCATCTGGTGGTCGTGCTACTGCTACCAGCGAGACAAAGAGTCGACGCCGGCATTGTTCACGCCCACAGCGATCACCGGTGGTGTCATGGGCCTCATGGGTCGGATAGGTAAGCCCATTAGGGTTCGATTGGAGAAGGTTAGATCCTTTCTTAGGGATTAAGTTGCCTCTCTATATAAGGAGGGGACTTGTACTAGTTGAGGAAGCAATGAGAATTATCTATTAGGGTTAGACCCTTTTATCCCTACCCATGTGGTCCGGCTGCCGCCATCGGTGAGGTCGGGCTGCTAGGGTTCAGGGTTATCCGAAGTTGGTACATAATAACTTGGTATCAAAGGTGCCTAGTTTTGTGTCCATGGGGAGCACCGACAGGATCAAGAGGCGCTCAAGAAGCTCACCATGGCAATGGAGAAGATGCGGGCGACACAGGAAACCATGCAGGTGTCGCTCGACAAATGGGCCCCCCTCGCCCCCTTGGCAGACCAGCCGGTGGCCATCCCGTCCAAGGTGGTGGTCTTGCACTCTGCCAGTCTAGACCGCCTCTGCGACACCTCGGAACGGCGAGTAGCGGCGGCAGTGCACCTGCAGGCTGCTGCTCGTGGTCTCCTGGCGCGATGGAGGCTGCAGGAGTATCACCAGCAGTTGTGGGATCGGGACCGCTCAACACCCGCCTGGATGCCTGGGTGAGGCGGCGAGAAGCGGCGGCGGCACGCGGCCTCCTTGCGCATCGGCGAGCATGAGCCCTCCGCCAGGTCCGACATGACAGGACAGCGGTGCGCGCTCCAGGCGGCGGCGCGTGGCTTCCACACGCGGCGGCGGGTGTGGACTATGACGCTGCGTACTGGCAGCGGCACACGACCTTCTCGCACGACCCCAGGTGTGGACGGTGCGGGTGCAATCCAGCCTGACACCGCCGTCCTTCGAGTAGTTGTCACGTCGTCCGCTCTTCGCCCATGAGGGATGGATGCCCGGCGAGTTGGGGCCTCTGCTCCACGACTTGGTTTTGCGGTTGCGAGCACGGACACCCAATCTAGGATGACAACGTTCGGCTACAGCCCTGCTGCGCCATGTACAGGTGCACGGCGTTGCTGCGTTCCGGCGCCGACCGTCGAGGGCCCGTCTCCGCTGGCCTCCACATCGATCCGTCCCAAAGCAAGGTGGCCCGGGATGTTGCTTCTCGCGTGGACGGCCACCAGCAATGCAGGAGGCACCGAGATTTGCAGCGGCGGCTGTTGCGGCGGTGTTCCTCAGGATGTTGTAGCGGTCGTCTGTCCCATCTGACCAAAGGAGCAGATCTACAGGTTGTGGGCCTATGCGGCCTGCTCTGAACGTGGCGGACAGGTCATGTAGGCTGGTAAGCTGCAGTGTTTTCAGCAGTTTCAGAGATGCTTAAAGGGCTGTTTCCGTGGGATCCAGGAGGAGCAAGAGGTCGGGCTTGCTTCTGCTTCGACAGCAACATTGGAGACCAATTGAGATGGCACATGCGTATGTCTACCATCGGATTATTATTTATAAAAATAATGAGCTGACATGTAAACGGCTTAATTTAGATGCTAAGTTTGTGTTGAGTCGAGTCGTCTGGAAGCTACAGCTCGAGGATGAGCTGCTCAAAAAAAAGGAGGGAGTAATGTCATGGGCTTCATGGGCTGGATAGGTAAGCCCATTAGGGTTCGATTAGAGATAAGGTTAGATCCTCTCTTAGGGATTAAGTTGGCCTCTCTATATAAGGAGGGGACTTGTACCAGGTGAGGAAGTAATGAGAATTATCTATTTGGGTTAGCCCCTTTTATCCCCGCCCGTGTGGTCCGGCCGCCGCTATGGGCGAGGTCGGGCTGCTAGGGTTCGGGGTCATCCAAAGTTGGTACATAACGGTGGCGACAACATGCATGTTCTTTCTCGTCATCGCGGTCATCGACAAGCTAAAACGTGGTGTGCGTCGGGATGGCGAGGGACGCATGGACGGACCGCGCCAAGAAGGGCGGTGGGGCATTAGGCATGATGCCCGTGACCAGTTCGCCAAGGTGGACCGTGTCCATGACGGTGGCGGGGATGGCTGGTGTACTATAGGGGTGCAAGTTGATTATAATGTGGTGCGCCTCCGAACCTCTTTGGTGCAATTATTTGTACTAATTCTTCAAAATTTTGAAAAAGTAGTACAAATGATTGAACTAAAGTGGTTTGGAGGGCACCTAATGGTTACCTCTTTGCACCCTTACTGTACTATGTGAACCAGGAACCGTGGGAATACCCGAAGCCTGCAGCGTACACCGCGCGCGAGCTGCGCCTCTGCATGTACTTCAAGGCCGTGCTCTCCTGCAGCCCCTCTGCTGGGAGGGGGTGCGTTGTCCTGCTGCTGCACAGTTCGGACTGTGAGCTCTCGTTCGCCCGCTTGGGGGACAAGGTCTGGACGTGGATTGGAGGTGGCGTAGACTGGTTTGACTATGGCTACCGTGATGCTATGTATAACGACAAGGACAACTTGTTCTACATCTTGGGCTGTGCCGGTGATATAATTACACTTGATCGCAAGGGCACTTCTCCGATGGTGAAGAGGATAACGAAGGATGTGACCAACGATGACCATCTTACGAAATACCTTGTCATGGCGCCATGGGGTGACATTGTCATGGTGCCATGGGGTGATCTGTTACGAAATACCCCGGCCTTCCCCGTGGCGACGGCGGCGGCCGCTCGTCCACTCCAACCGAAGGGGGCTGCGAGGCCGGCGTGAGCCCGGGAAGGAGGGAGGGACGCCGCCATGCCTCGCGGCCATCGGCCGGGGGAGAGAAAGAGGGTGAGAAGAGATGGGGCGGCGTAGGGAGGAAGGAGGAGCGGGTGCGGCAAGCACCTTTGCCATTAGTCCCCGCATTTGATTCGCCCGCCACCGGCCGCCGTCTTCGATCCAAAAAGCGTTTCGAGTTGACTACTTTTCGCCGGCGATTCCGCCGTCTTCGTAGGCGATGAGCATATTCTCGCGTCCCTGTTCGTATCTTTAATTCGTTACTCTTGTGCCCCTTCCATCATAGAGCATTGGCGAGTTCCTGCCTTCCGAGCCAGGTCAGAGCCGGGTATTAGTTTTAACAATCCGTGTTAACCCTTTCGAGTTCACGTGTGATTCGTAGGCAACCCTACGCTGCCATGGGGGCCTTCCTCCTTTGTGGCAGGCAGCTTTCCCATCATCTCTCCAAGTTGTGTTCTTCTTCATTTTCATCCTTACTTATGGAGTCTTCATGTTCGTCTCTTTGTGCAAAGTTTTCAGAAACGAGTCAAGAAAGCCTCTATTTCTAGGCCTCTCTAATTAGTTCCTTGCCTGTAGATCTGGTTCCCTTACATTCACAAGATGTTCAGCGAGGTTCACCACGGGTCTCCACTAATATAATGTCATATACTCATATGTGCAGCTTTGTTTCTATGTTCTTTAACTCAGATCCTGTGCACTACACTCAGAGATGTAAAGTTTAGAAACTCATCTTGGTTCAGATTTATTTTGAGAAACTACTCCAGAAAGTTCATCAGATGCGTAATTGTTATAATTTTGTTGTTTATTGTGGTAAGTAGAAGCTTGTCAACCCAACACCAGGCATCCTGCAATCCACTGTGTTGGACCAAATCTTTTTTTCTTTCGTATGGTTGCAAAGCATGAGCTCAATACAAAAGATAAGCTAATAAGAACGTGTCATCAGATTTGCAATTAATTCTTGGAAGTAGAGTGATTCAGAATGCTCTTCTATTATAGGTTGTTACATTTGCCATACGTGCCACTCGAAGTAGAATTTTCCGGTCGGATCAATTGCCTAGTTCATTTATTGAAAGAAATTTGCCATCCGGTGTGATGCACCTCCATGCTTCGTCGCTTAGTTACGGGATGTATCATTTGTACTAATTTTTAATTAAAAGTGCTAATCAGAAAATATGCTACTAGATGCAGACCAAAGCTTGATTGTGAACTAGAAGCACTAATCTTGTATTTCCGAAAAATAATATACGCACTTCAGTGTTATCTCTAATGAATACAACTGTTTCCTTCGTTTATTGATCTAGCATAATAAATATCTGTTCCTGAAATTGCTGCTTGGAATTTGTGTTCATGATTCCTTACCTACCTCTGGTATCTCGAAAATGGGATAAGATTATTACTGACTACTGCCTCAAACCATAGTCAAACATAGTCTGATCACAAACATTGTCGTTTAAACTTCAAAACTTTGTATTTCTATTTGTCACTATGTTGTTGGTTGACATAAAATTGTTTCTCTATCATGAAAGTTTATGTTGGTATTTCTATTTTACAGAGCCCACCCATTGGGGATTCTGGATTTCATTCTCTTGATGAAGATTTCGCACTAGCTAAAACAGAAATATTGTTAACCAAAATACTGAAAATTGGTGCTGAAAATCATAAATAATTGAAAATTGATGTATCATGTATGAAACTCATAAATTATTTTTGTTAACTACAATACCGAATATTGGTATCCGAAATTATGTTAGGATATTCTCTTGTTAAACTGCCTATGCTGAACTTTAGGCTAGGCCTTGTTTCGTGCTGGATCTTGGAGTTGTGATTACCTATATGTTTAGGCTATGTCTTGCTGGAACTTTAGGCTAGTATCTGAGTGTCGTGATTAGGTATATGTTTTGGTGGATCAATTAAGTGTTGGGAAAATTTGTATTTTTGTTTCGGGTTTTGAGACATTGGTAATGCTAGCGTTGGTGCCATGAGTTTTGTTATTTTATCAATGCCATTCGTTCACCTTTTCTTCAATTTTTATAGTTCATTTGGAGCAGCTTGTCTATCAATCTTATCTTTGTTAGTTAACGTGCGGTTTGTTACAAAGAGTGCAAAGTAATAGTTTAGTTCCGAGTTGTACTTACCCCTTCCCTTACTTTAGGGTTTCCACGGACCGCCAGGTTGGTCCCGCGAATTCGACCAAGTTTCGAGACGATATTAAAGTTGTGGGCGTGAATGATCCTTTTATGGATGCTAAGTACATGGTAAGTGAGCAATGTGAAATTATTAATGATAATATTTCAAATTTCGAGCGTGAACATTTTATTTAATAGCAATGCGGTGGCTGAAAGTTTTCCTTGCATTTTCTTTCTCGGGCCTTTGAAAGCAGCTAAACCTCGTTCGTTTTACAAGGCAATTGGCATATAATCATACAAAAAGAATTGTTTTCATTTTTCTTGCAACATTTCCGCTTTTTCTCGCAACTGTCTCCCCTATTTTATCTATTCATTGATCATAAATTATCCATGGAATGATGCAGTCCATTGGAATCTACATATTTTATTCTACTATTGCATTCTTCATTTCATTTTAGCTCTAACAACTTAATCTTACATTTCTCTAGGCTTATGACTCCACTCACGGTCCATTCAAAGGTTCTATTCATGTCGTGGATGATTCAAACTTGGAGATGAATGTTAAGATCACAATTACAAGCAAAGGTAATGTTTACATTTGACACTGCATCAGGATTATTTGATCTGATTGTTACTCTGCCTACATGTTGCTTTCAGTGTCTAGTCAGATTCGATTAAAAATGCGAGAAAGATCACCTTTCTTTTTTCTCATCTTGAATTTCTTTTGTATGAGCTGATTATGAGTGTTTGATTTAGGCGGTATGAGGCCATCACACCCCTATCATTTTCTTAACAAGATTAGCACTATTGAAAAATATAGGTATATGTTACCTTTGATGGCAACAATCATCATAGATAATTATAGGATGCATGGAATCGTTTTAATATTAGAACAAATAAATTTTGGAAATTATTGTTCTGCCATATTAATTACACCATCCTTTAAATCACAGTATGGCCCTTGGTGGGTCAACCAATGTTGTACTACATTATAACAGATGGAATGGATAATATGATATCTATAATGCACTTGCCATGGCATGTGTGCCTTCCGATATTAATCCTTACTACCATTCATACTCTAGCTACCTGTTAGAAATCTAGTATCTTGTGCATCTTCCATGGAACAGCCCAAATCTGTTTTCTACTGTTAGTACACACCTTAGGGTATCCTTGTACAAGAGGACTTATTACATGATTGTTACAATGCAAGAAAGGACCCTTTTTTATCGGATATCTGTTATCCCCTTTAGCTTGCTTCCATCCCCACCAATGTAATTAACTATCATGTGCTTGGATAACAAATCTAAATCTTGATTCTTTTCCATCATAAGGATGACGCCAATTTCGCTTGGATCTTTGTGCGGTGTCCGGATGAAGCCTCCTCGTGTAGCCGCAAGCTGCAGAGAGAACCGGGAACAAGGGAGCGATGAGGTGCAATGCCCGAACCTACACGAAGACACAAAAATCACAACATCGTTAGCTTCGCGAGCAACCAAGTATTCGAGTCTAGCTATGATAAGATATTTGGCCTCAAGATTATGTGAGGACCCTAAGTAACTTCGGATGCAGCTACAAAAATATTTTTGCTCGATGTACATCCATGTTTTGCCACAAGAACAACATTATTCTTGAAGCGAGATAGACCTATTTTGTACATAAAGCAATCAGCTCAAAACACCTACAAGGTCAACGAGTGAAATTACGGTATTTTTTTTATCATAACTCATATTTTTTTATTCTTAGTTAAATGTTGACTGGATGATGAGGGTACGAATGAATTGAGCATGTCCTTGCAATATTTATGTTTGTATTACTCACTTTTTTTTAAAAAAAAATGAAGAACTTCGTTAGCTTCCTAGTGTGCCTCATTACCTACTGACATATTGATGACCAGGGCTCAGGGGTGACGAACGACCACACGGTATGGGATTGTACTAATTTTTCCGCGAAAAGCAACCTACCGTACGTCACGTCTCGAGTATCAAAGGAAAAAAAACTTCGGGAATGCTAACATACAGACGTCCGACGCCCGTCGGACACGCCGTCCACGCGTCCAGCGACGTGTTCCTTTCTTAGCCACGTGACTGCCTTCTTATCCTCTGCCAACCACTTGCTTACCTTATCCTCTTTCTCGGCAACTAAATCAGCAGGCATGGGTGACAGGTGAGAGCTCCTCGCTGTGCCTCAACACCGTCGTTTCCGGTTCTTGCGGCAGGGCGGCGACAGGATGCAGGCCACTCCTCCCCCTGCGAGCAGAGGCGGACAAGCCGCACGACGGAGCACCGCCGACTAGCAGCGCTCAGCCCACGCGATTGGGCGCGCAGGGAGCCGCCGAGCGGCCGAGGTCACGGGGGCGCTCGCGACCGGGGCGCCTCCGTGAGCAACGCCCCTCCCCAACCACGCGCTTCGACAAGCGCGTTCCTCCCCATCCGCGCTGCCGGCGAGCAAGACCATCCCTCAGCCTTCCGCTCCCAGCTGGGCAAGCGGTCGAGCCAGGGGCGAAGCTCGCCGGTCGGCGAAGGAGCTTTGGGCGGCGCCGATGGCGAGCAGCAACAAGTTTTTAACGATGTTACAAGTGTATGTTTTGAGTGTTTAAGAGGTTTCGAAGGAATGTTGAAAGTGTTTCACGTGGTTGTTGCAAAAGCAGATCTCGATGTTGCAATGTTGTAAAATTAGATTTTGATGTTGCAGATGTTATTTTTGAATGTTGCGGATGTTGATTTTGAATGTTGCGGAATTCTGCTCCATGTTGCATATAACGTGAGTTGATGTTGCGCCATGATTTTTCCATGTTGTAATGTTGCAAAAGTAAATCTCGATGTTGGGGGTGTTATTTTTTTTTAATGTTGCGGATGTTGCTTTTGAATGTTGCGAATTCCTTAACCATGTTGCATGCAATATGGTCAAATGTTGCGACAAGACTTTTTCTACTTTTCTTTTTTTAGTGCTACAGTAACGCATCTGACGTACACAGTTGATCTGACGGCTCTGCACCCGTCCGGAGGCCCGCGTCCCTCCGGACGTCCGGGCGCTAGCAACTCCCAAAAAACTTTCGTCACGTATCCGTTAAAAACAAGTGTACACAACGGCCGGGTTAGTAGGATACCCACGTGGACACCCGGGAAAAAATGATGTGGGACGCGGCAACCGTTGAGGGGGTGGAGAAAAATCCGGTGCGGGGAGCGGTGTCGGACTCGGACGG
This sequence comes from Cenchrus americanus, assembly GCA_947561735.1. Taxonomy (NCBI): domain Eukaryota; kingdom Viridiplantae; phylum Streptophyta; class Magnoliopsida; order Poales; family Poaceae; genus Cenchrus; species Cenchrus americanus. The sequence goes on along the minus strand of OX387239.1, from coordinate 80,645,329 downwards.
GGTGCGGATGGGTTTGCTGCTCGGATATGGAATAGCGCCGGCCTACACACATATGGAAGTGCTATTCATCAACCGGTGTGTTGAATAATATTCAACACCCTCACGGTGTGCTGCCCTCTATTAGTTTAGTTATGTATCCTCTCTCAATCGTTCATGAAGTAAAATTATTCTAATATTTACTACTCCATAAATTAATTCAATGGACCGATAACTATGCATCCATGCATGCACACACATCAACAATGGAATTAATTGATCGCATGTTAATTAATGTAATTAATGCAATAATTACTAGCATTCACCTACATACATGCACGAGTAAACAAAGGTATTTTAGTTATCAACATAATTACTAGAATAATTACCTATTAGCACATACTAATGCAGAGGGAATTTGCTTTTTCCAAAATATGTACCGCAATCAACGTCGTTGGTCAGCTTTGGAAAAAAAAAATCTGTAGCTATAAATATATACTACACCATAGTCGCTGCAATGGTTGTTGCCTTGTTGGTAAGGTAGCATCCTGACACACTTGGCATCTGCTCTCGCATCAGATCAAGACATGCACAAGCTCCTCTAAGGTAGGTGGCAGCAGTACGAGTCAGCGATGGACAGTGGATCATCTAGTCTTCGTCATTCTTTTGATGTCTCACACATGACGACACTCGACGCTCTCGACTCTTATTCTACTTGCGGATCGGGTGTACATGGTGACACGAGAGAAACGACTATGACCCCCCCCCCCCTCGACGTGCACGGTGAGGACATGGCCGGCGGCCCATGGCCCCACGACTCGGCAAATGCGGCGGCTCGCAAAGCGAGTTGATACATGGCTCGCGGTGCTCGTCATCCGTGGCATGGTGCCGAATTCATGCACCATCCTCGACAAAATCAATTCCCTTGTCCCGCCTCTAAGTCGTTCGGAGCAGTTCTCGCACCAATCTTCTCTCGTTCTATCATCTTGCAAAGCAATCATGATTCGAGGTTTGCTCTTATCTTCTCATTCAAGTATGTATGAAAGCATTTTCGTACTTTGCGTACTGAATTTTGTTTTTGGTGGCAGGTCAAGGCATAATAAGCACCAGAATTAGAACTTGTTTGCAAGTATAAGGAGTTGATTGGAGCATTATGCAAATATTACATCTAAGAATAACTACAAAGTAATTACCAAAGAATGAAAATTACTTCTGGAGGACAAATGAAAAATAATGTCCACAATAACAATGTCATATTGTTTGGAGGAAGTAAATGTCCATGTACAAATTAGAGACCAAAGAAGTAATTTGTCATCCAAAACAATAAAGAATTTGACGTATGCTTGATGTTCACTTCTCGAGAATGAAAAGGAGTAAATATGTGTTAACCGTGATTCATAGTGTAGACCATTTTGAAAATTACACACATCCATTATTTACTACCTTTTTGAATTAGTCTAGTGAGTTTTACTACTTTTGATATTCACTGGTGTATTGCTTTCTAAAATATCTCTATCTCTCTCTATCTCTCTAGTCGCTACTCTAAATTTTTTCAACATGCATGCATGCCACTTTTAATCGTATCCTGAAATTTCTCCAACTTTAACAACTTCATTGAGCGCAAGACTGAATCCTCTGGTCAACGCCATGATTAAGATTTTGAATTGCGCCATGCATGCGCCATGCATGTTTATCGCTGAAGCTTGCTACTCCTCCCATCCATTCAGTTTTTTACTCCTATGGGTGTTGTTGTAGCTCCGGTCAGGCACCACCAACGGGGAATTGATGATGAATTGATCAGCACGCATTAAAACGGGTGCGGACTGCGGAAGCAAGCATATCAATTGATCATCACAGTTAAAACGGGTGCGCAAGCATATGAAAAATTATTTTACTTCCTCAATTCGAAAAAGGTAAAGCGTTGTCAGATTTTCGGCAGAAGCACCACCAGACCATCGAGTATTGGTCAACATGTTGGCAGTGCTTTTGTTCTCCAACGTCGCACTGCATACCTCCGTACACAACACTGGTGTCGCATCAGAAGTACTGCTGCCAAGAAACACCGTGCTAGAGCCATCCAAAGGTCCGCCAGCAGTTTCAGTTGGAGCTCGTCGAAGTTCCAGTGTGAAAGCGCTCTCACAATCATGGCCAGTAAAATGAATTTACCAAGGATTGATAATCATGTATCCGTTTTAACTTCTTAGGAGCAAAAAGAAATGATCATGTGATTAACCCAATGAACCTCCGTTTACCTCAATGGTGACGAACCTGTTTTTACTCCCGAGTGAAAAGTAGTAATATTATGTTAATCAATACCTCGCCCAAGCCGCATTAAATATAATTCATGATGTTCCCTAAGATATGTCTTGCTGAATCTTCTCCTTCTTCACGCACGTGTATGTCTTAACTACCTACGAAATATGTCACATTAAAAATATATCAATACTACATTTATGCAATGCATATGCAAGAAGTCAACAAGCTTACTACTCAAAAGTGAAAGGAAGTAAGTTGGCGGTTAACGACACTCACCGGACCTCCGTCCATAGCAAACGACGCATGCTAAAAATAATATTCACCACGCAGTGTGGTGAAGATCCACATGGTGTGTGTATATATATATATATATATATATATATATATATATATATATATATATATATATATATATATATATATATATATATATATATATATATATATATATAGAGTTGTTTACTGACCAAACCTAAGCGAGCTACACCAAGGTCAAGGGTTACCGGCTTTACATAGTGCACACCAACGGAACTAACAAAGCATAACCCCTGTAGAGTTTTGAATAAAAGAAACCGAAAGCTCGTGCTAGCTCAAAAAGGGTCAAAAGATGTCCTCGAGAGATCCAAGGATGAGCTTCGTTCTCTTGGAGACTTGTTGTCCATTTGCGTACTCCTAGCGTCAACTCGTACATCTTGCCTTGATCAGCGCCCCAAATAGCATTCGACATTTCGCAAGGATGAAAGCATTTTGTCGAGTGTGTCGGATGTCGGCTTTAGGAACACCCCCTCTATTGCACATTTGTTTCTTATATTCCACCGGGTCCATAGGACCATCCCAGCAAAAAGGTTTTTAGACTGTAGTCAGCACACCCCATTGGTAACCAGTTACCTAAGAAATCCTGTAGGTTTTTTGGTACCCTATCCCACCCCAAAGCCTCTTGAAGGAAGACTAGACAATTCCGGATAAAGCGCAAGAGAAGAAAATATGATCTCGTGTTTTTAGCGCCCCACGTATATTGCAATTCTCACCGCCTTTCCAATTCCTCTTCTTCGGTTCCACCCTTGTTTGCATCTTGTCATGATATGTCTGCCACACATGAACACTTTAAGTTTCATGGGCAGCTTAGATTTCCAAATTTTAATTTCCGCATGCATATATTAATCACGCCCCTGTGGGTTAAAGCCCAATACATTGATCTAGTGGTATATATCCTAGATTTTTCTAGACACCATCAAAATCTATCACTTCGCTCATGTAAACTAATGTCACTCAGATCTTCTAGCAACCCCAACCCCTCCCATTGTGCTACTTCTTCGGCTCCAAAAGGCACGAACTCATTGATCCACTCCCCATCCTTGAAGCATTCATTCACCAAAGAGTTTTTTTCTTTGCAACAATTGTATAACTTTGAAAAGGTAATTTTAAGTGGAACTTCTCCTATCCACACATCCTCCAAAAAGAGAGTTTGGTCACCACTAACTACTTGGCTCACACAACCCCACTTCATTTTTTCTCTAATCTTGTTCACCCCCATCCAGAACTGGGACCCCTTCTTTCCCTTACAACAAGCGAAATGTTTGTTTGGGAAGTTTTTGGCTCTTAATAGTGGGCAAAGACAAGTCCCCCTCATCCATGTTTAGTAACCTCCACACCCACTTGAGAATCGCAGCCTCATTCAGGAGTTTAGTGTTTATAATTACCAGTCCCCCAAAGTCTTTGGGAACGCAAACATTCTCTCATTTTATCATATGGTATTTAAATTTGTCAGTCTCCCCTCTGTAGCGAACATGGCCCCATTTGCCATTTGTTTGAGTTAATTTTGGTGATTCATGCTAACACAAGTAATGGGACTAACCAATTTGTCTAGCATGTCTTTGTAGGTATTCTTAGGTCCCATGGATGTTACCACATGTTAACATGTCATAGCACAAGTTAACATTCCATGCACATGTTAAGTTACCTATAGCAAAAAAGAGGATGGAATGTTACACATGTATATATTTTGAGGTTATAAGCGATGGCATGTTAAGTATGTTAAGTTGAAGCAATGACAAGTGGAAGACGCAAAGAAAAGGAAAGAAAAAGGCACCGTCAAATGAACCGATGGTACATAGGAAGCTAGCGTCAGAGCACTTGGTACACGCGCGCGGGCCGGAATCAACAGGCACCGTCCGATGAACCGACGGTTCATTTTGGAGATGCGCCGGATGAATTGAAGAAGCAAGGCAGCGAAGTCAGTAGCGTCGGATGAACCGACGGTCCATTGGAGGGAATCATTAGTCTATCCGGTGATCAAGTCTGAACAAGACAGAGACGCGCCAAGACTATGAACTGACAGTGGAGCAGCGGTTCATCCGACGGTCTTGAAGAAGCTAACAATGAAGGTTCGGCCGCGAGGTCTTCGAAGACGGATGAACCGACGGTGCGTCGGATGAAGCGTCGGAGCGCTTGTGTCAACGGTCATGTGCGGTAGAGGGCAACGGCTAGTAGCACTTTGGATGAACCGATGCTCGGAAAAACATACCGTCGGATCATGTGACGGTACTACTTTCAGCAGACTTTTAGCCAACGGCTTCTTGGGTGCCTTGGGCTATTTATACCCCCTCCACTCACCCATTTGAGGGTGTTGGATTGTGTGGAAGTGCGAGAGGAGTGCAATACTCCCGAAGATCATATCCAATCCATCCAAGTGCTTAATTGCTCATCCATAGACTTGCATATGCTCGGTGTATGTGCTTAGTGCTAGGCTTAGCTTAGAGCGAGTTAGTGCAAGGTTGTGCCAACCTTGTGAGGTGATTCTTTAGTGAATCAAGGTGTATAAGGTTCGCCGAAGCCTTGGGGCCTACGTGGCTCACCGAGCAATCGTCTTCGACCCTCCGGCTTGGTGTGGAGTGGCGAGGACACTTTGTGCGGGGGACGTGGAGACCCCCTCCTTGGTGGAGAAGATCTTTAGTGGAGGTGGCATCAAGGTGACCAAGGGAGCTTGGCAAGTGCCTAAGTGGCGAACCTTTGTGGCGAGTCAAGTAGTGCTCTTGGGAGAGACTTGGTGATCGGGAAGCAATACTCTTGTGTGAGTGCTTCAACAACGTCGACTAGGGGTGGTTTAGTGCCTACCGATACCACGAGATAAATCGCGTGTCAAGAGTTTGCTTCCTCTCATCCCTCTTTACGTTTCCGCATTTACTCTTTTGCAATCTTTGCTTGCCTTTACTTTCCTAGAGTAGTATGTTGCTAGGATTGGCTATAGGTTTCAAACCTTGTTTTGGGATGGGAGTTTCACACTAGAACAACTATAGATGCACATCTAGATAGTATGTTCTAGCTTATCTTTATGCAAAAGTAGTAAAGCCATAGATTAAGGTTTTAAGATTGCCTAATTCACCCCCTCCCCCTCTTAGGCTACGAGTATCCGATTCCTTACACCCTCTCCGAAGAACCGGCCCCTCACCGTGTCCATTTGTGCATGGGTTCCCTCATGGAGCATGAACATGCTCATGAGATATGTTGCATACTACTCAACAAAGAGTTAGTTATACTCGGCCTCCCTCGGATGTAAGGTTTCGCCCTATTCCAAGGCCGTCGTTTCTTCCTCATTTTGTCCACCACTCCCCTAAACGCCTCCATTTTCGGCTTCCCGACACCGATAGGGAAGCCTAGATATTTCATCGGTTGGCTCCCTAGTTTGAAATTCAAGTTATTAGCAACTCTAGATTTAGTTTCCTCATCTACCCCGAAGACCACCACCTCACTCTTGTGGTAGTTGATTTTCAGCACCGACATCCACTCAAAGCAATACAACAGAAATTTTAAGTTGGAGATGGACTCCTCGTCACACCCTACTCCCGCACAAGTTGCCACTTGCTAGGGCCAGCCAGGGTTCCAAGGGTCCTCGGGCATGTTTAACAGTGTGACGGATCTTACATCATAAACTCGAAGGTCATTGTTTACACCGATCGCTCGGCCATCAAGTATCTCTTGTCTTAGAAGGATGCTAAACCATGATTGATTCGTTGGATCCTTCTTCTTCAAGAGTTCGATGTTGAAATTCGTGATAAGAAGGGGGTGGAAAATGTTGTGGCCGATCATTTGTCTAGGATGAACCGTGGACAAGATGATAAAGATCCCATAGAAGACAAAATGAGAGATAACCACCTCTATCGAGTACTCGACAAAGATACTTGGATGATTGATATCATTCGAGCATTTCGGAAGATGCCTCTTGATCATTTAGATAAAAACACTCAAAGGAGGATAGTATCCAAAAGTCAAAAATACTTTTGGGATTCGCCTTACCTCTTTAAACTTGGCAATGAGGGAGTCATGAGAAGATGTGTGCCAAGAGAAGAGAGGCTAGAAATTTTGAGAAAGTGCCACTCGGCGGAGTATGGTGGACACTATAGCCATTTTCGAACCCAAGCAAAAGTGTGGTCCAGCGGATTCTATTGGCCGGAGATCCATAAAGATACTAAAAGGTATGTTGCATCATGCCCCGAATGCCAAAGAATCGGAATATTTCTCAAAGAAATTCCATGCCCTTGAAATATAATCTACAAATCGACTTATTCGATGTGTGGGGAATAGACTTCATGGGGCCTTTCAAAAACTCACATGGATTCGAACATATCCTAGTCATGGTTGATTATGTATCCAAGTGGGTAGAGGCCATGCCATGTTGAAAAGCTTTCACGGAGGAGTCCATTGCAATAATCAAGGGCATGATTTTGCCTCGCCTCGGTACTCCAAAAATCTTGATAAGCGATGGAGGAACTCACTTCACCAGGAAGAATTTCAAAAAGTGCTTGTCCAAGTTAGGAATTGAACATAGGATCTCTACGACCTATCATCCACAAACCAACGAACAAGCAGAAACATCGAATAGGCAATTAAAGAGCATCCTCAACAAAACCATAGAGAAGGAGGCCAGGATTGGTTAAAAAAATTAGACGGAGCTTTGTGGGCGTATCGAACGGCGTTCAAGACACAGATAGGTATAACCCCTATCAAATTGTCTATGGCAAAGCTTGCCACCTTCCGGTTGAGTTAGAACATAAAGCCTATTGGGCAATTAAAGAGATGAACCTCGATCCGGACACCGCGGTGGTAAAGCGAAGAATCCAAATAAGCGATCTAGAGGCGATGAAATTGAAAGCATAAGAAAATGCAAGCATATACAAAGAGAGGATTAAAAGGTGGTATGACAAAAGGTTGAAGAAAAAGGAATTCAAGGAAGGAGATAAGGTCCTCCTCTACAAATCGAGGTTTAAAACCTTCAGAAAGAGGAAATTGCAAAGCAAGTGGGATAGACCTTACATTGTTCATTCGGTGCTCTCCAATGGAGCGGTAACCATCATGGATGTGAAAGGTGATCAATTCATGGTGAATGGCCAATGGCTTAAAGTTTATTACTGTAACACCCTAAATTTCAATTATTGCTTTCAATAAAATTTTTCTTAGCAACAAATGCTTGTTTAAGGATTTTTAAGGTTTTATTTAATTTTTGTAGGCATTTATTTAATTTCCTTAATTAAATTAATGAACCATAGGAGTTTATTGTTTCATGCTGGAGCACTATTTTTGTTTAGTTGAATTCAAATCGGTGTTTGAATTCATTTGTTTGACCTCTTTTGAAAAAAATGGCAAAACAATTTCTTTTCCCCACCCCTCTCTTTCTTTGCTTCCGGCCCGGCTCGCGCGCCACGGCCCACCTCGGCCCAACGGCCCGCTCGCGTTGCCTCCCTCTTATTGCGCCCGCCGCCGGTGGGGCCCGGCCGTCATCCCCTTCCTCGGGCCGCACCCGAGCCGGACTCGGAGTCCGACCGTGCCACGCGGCATTCCGCGCTTCCTCCCTCGGGCCCGCACGCCTAGGCGACCCGGACGACTATAAAGCCGCCGCCACCTCCTACCCTATCCTTTTCGCCCGAAACCCTAGCGAGCACCACGTCGCCGCCGGCCTCCAAACCCTAGGGCGCCGCCACCATCGATTCCCTTGGCCGCCGCCCTTCCTTCAATGTGGAGTAGCTCCGGAGGTTCGCGTGTAGGTGAGGAAGTTACTCATGCCGTTTGAGGACGCTCTCATGCCCGGAACCTCCCCGCAAAAGGTCGCCGGAGTACGCCTTGCGCCGCCGACCGCCCCGACGAGTTGCGCGTCGCCGTCGTCGCTTGAACCGCCACAAGAACCCCTTGTTTGAGTTCGGGGGCTTGTTCTCTACATCCGTGTCCAAGTCCCATGTCGTTTCGTGCCCGGAGCTCAAGATCGGGCTATGCGGCGAGATCGCCGCCGCGCACCGCCGTCCACGCGCCACCGCTTCGCCGGAGTTGCTCGCCGCTCCATCCAACGGTCCCGATCTAATCGACCCGGAGTCAAACCCGGCGCGTACCGGTCAGCCACGCACATTTTTCTTAAGAGACCCCCCGTTTTCCTTGACTTACGTTTAGGTCCTTCCATCGTATAAAAATCCTTACGGTTTAGTCCTTTTCTTTATGTTTAAACCCTTATACCTTGTTTATTGCATATCTTTTGTGTCCTAACTCCGTTTTTAGCGTTCTTTATATCCATGTGTTCGTCTCGACGAGTAGATTGGTTTACTGAAGCTTTTGTTTCTGTTTGAATTGATTGGTGAATTATTTTCTTATTTTATTGTATTGTCTTTTGCATGTGAATGTGTGATGCGTAGAGAACGAACAGCTTCGAAGGATTTTCTCGAGGTGAAGACTTGAAGACTCGAGCAGTTCCGGATCTTGTAGGAGGCAAGGGTCCTTGGTCATACCCGCTTTATCCTATATAAACATGCACTTAATCACCGTATTTAATTTCTTGCTTGCATTAATTTTGACGGGTTCCTATTAAGGACTATGCCTAGCTTCTTGTGACCATTGCCTTGTAAATGGGTTGATTAATTAATTTTGATGGTAGATGCTGCTTAGTTGCTCAACTGGGTTGGTAATAAACAACATGTTACTCATTTATGCTTTATGTTCTTTAATGGTAAGTTAATTACAAGACCATATGTTTAATTGGAACATGGAGAACCACCCAGGACAACAATATAACCACAAGGCTATATGGCTCTGGCTTGGCTGAATAATTGGAAACCTTGGTGTTGGGATGACCTTACCTCGATAAGGGCAAGGGGGAGCGCTAGAGGGGTATAGACTCGCTCTAGTAGGGAGTTGGGCTTTTCTAAGACACGGTACCTACTAGGGGACTTTATACTCGCAACGACTTGGTACCTTCGCGGGTTGTTTCACATTGGGCAATCTTTGTAAAGGCCTCGTAGCGTCCCTATGCAATCACACCTTGGCAATGTGGTATGATGCCCGATCGGCATCGCATGGTTGGGTCTAAAGCTCTTCGGAGTTTTTACGCGACTTGTGGTGAAAGTGTACAACCTCTCGCAGTGTTCAAAACTAATCAATTAACCGTGCTCACAATCAAGAGCGGCCTGGACCCTCACATGATTAATCTATCGGAAGATGAATTTAAATTATCCTTTACTTTATGTTCATGGTTATGATGTTACACTTTAATTGTGGGATGGTATACACTTACTTTGCTAGTAAGTATGTTGCTTAATAAAATTTGATCAAATAAAATGCTAAAGTGCTTAAACCCTTTGGCCATCCACTTATAGAGCCTTGCATGTTTATTATGATATTCTTCCCTTGCTGAGTATGACATGTGCTCACGCTTGTTTATTTATTGCATCTACACAACCCGGATTGCTGCTCAGACTTGAAGATTATTAATGAGTACTAGGCGTACGTGCCACCGATCACCGCTCGTGGAGTTCCATACCGAAGATCCGCTGCTAGTTGTTCGCTCCGATGTCACGATTATAAGACTTTCGGTCATGTAATGGTTATAATACTCTCTTTTACGCTTTGGCACTTGTATTTGGTATTCACCGAGTCATTACGTGTGTGTAACTTGATCTTAGCGCATATGTAATTTATGCATTCGAGTTTGTCTTCAAATTTGGGTGTGACAAAGTGGTATCGAGCCGTGTTGTACGGGGACGTTAGCCTAGTTAGAAAATGGTCGAATTTAAGGATTATAATATCATAGAAGCCATTCTCACTTCAAGCTATGCTTTAATTCTATTTTAGTATACTTATCCTTGTTTTTACCCCCATCCTTGATAATCTACTGGTTCTCTATCTTACTTTGATCAATCTTTTCACTCTATGCTTCCTGGTCATCTTTACCATCTGCTCTACTCCCCCCACCTTTCTTTGTCTTTATCCTACCCGTGTTCATGATCGTTCTCAGTAATCAAGTGACCCCATCTTGTTCCTTTCAAAGATCTTCCTTAATAGGATATAGGAGCTTTAAGTTCTTTCCTAGTATAATTGATAGATTCGAACGTCTTACGTGTGCTTAGTTTAGAAGTGTGCTTGAATGCTTGATTTTGTGATGAATGCTTGATTTGGATCTTTGTTTTGAGTGTGGTGTGTTGTGGGGTAATGACCACAATGACATCGGTTTTAGTAGCTAGTTTGCTTAGTTGGGGTGTAATTCTTTCCCAATCTACACAACCTTGAATAATCTTTGCTTTATCTATCCTTCCTTTATCTAACCTGGAAGTTCATGTTGCTTCATCTTTCGAAGTTATCTCTTTGTTCTCGCATCTAAATCTCATGATCCTAACACTCAGATGGTGAACCCCAGGTCTGGATCCACATCAGAGGAGGAGTGATAGTTCTAGTATCACTCAACAACGAGGGTCGATGGATCCGGCAATGCAAATTGTTCCCCGGCCGCACGGATGCGACTTCTCCGAACATGTCCACCAACATGGCAAGCATGCGGACTCGGATGAACCGAACCGCCCACATAAGGACAAGCACCGGCGGTTCATGAGCCATTGCCCGCTAGTGTTTTCTCATGCGGTTGATCCATTGGAGGCGGACAATTGGTCGAAGACAATGGAGAAGATGCTCACCATCACACGATGGCACCGATAGAGAGAAGGTCTTGTATGCTTCGGTCGACTTCGGGGGACAACATCGGCTTGGTGGGATGCCTACGTTGCTGCTCATGCCACCCCCGATGCTATCACTTGGCATGAGTTCACCACCGGCTTCGGAGAGCTATCATATACCCGCCACCTTATGAAGTTAAAGAAGGAGTTCCCGGCTCTCAAGCGAGGAGAGATGTCCGTGATAGAGTACGGGAACAAGTTCGTTGAGTTGTCTCGCTATGCTACCGAGGAGGTTGTTGATGAGGAGAAGAAGCGAGAATTTTTCGTGGAGGGATTAGCTGAACCACTCCAGTACCAGCTTATACCTCACCCCTTCCCATCATTCCGGACATTGTTAGACAAGGTCATTGGCTTAGAATACAAGTGCAAGGAGTTGGAAGAGCTGAAGAGGAAAGCCACCACCCCTAGACAGTCTGGAAGTAACACTCGCCCCCGCTTTAATCCACCTCAGGAGACTCCCTTTCAGTCTGGAGGCCCAAGTGAGGACTTTGGGCAACAACAGTTTCAGTGTCCGGTCAAGCGGTAGACTTCACGGCCCCATTCTCTACAGAATCGTCAGATGGTGCCAGTTGTCACTCCAGTGAAGACTAGCACCCCCAGAGGTACCGCCTGCTTTAAGTGTGGAGAGGCTGGGCATTATGCAAATGCCTGCCCTAAGAGGAATGCTCCCGACACTCCAGTACAGAGTCAGCATAGCCAACAAATGAGGAATGAGAGCCAGATCTCGAAGGACAACAAGGGAAAACAGAGTTATGCACGTGGCGAGTGAACCACGTGAGTGCGAGAGATCGCTCGGGAGAACCCATGAGTAGTGTTCGGCATGTGTCCGGTCAACTCCGCCCCGCTACGGTTGTATTTGATGCTTTGGAGCAGCTCATTCTTTCATTACTTCTCGGTGTGCGGCTAACCTTCGGATCTTGGGGAAGGATTTCGGGCCAATCTCATAGTGGTAGATTAATAGGGCATTGATGTGGTACTTGGAATGGGATAGTTGAGCAAGTTCCATGGAGAAATTTAGTATGCCAAGAAGTCGAGTTCTTCTCACCCGCCTAGACGGGGAACAGTTTGAATTTGTAGTCGCTATGCCATCAACAATAAGGTGTTCGGTGCATCCGTTGGATGGTAAATCTTTAGAAGATATCAAGGTTGTGTGTGACTATCCGGATGTGTTCCCGGATGAGCCGCCCGGTATGCCGCCCCGATCGAGAAGTTGAGTTCGTTATTGATCTTTTACACCGGTAATCGCTCCCCGTCTCTAAGTGCCCATACAGAATGTCTAGTGAACAATTACTTGAGCTTAAGAAACAAATTAAGGAGATATTGGAAAAGGGATTCATTCATCCTAGTTCATCACCTTGGGGAGCACCGGTTATCTTTGTGGAGAAGAAGGATGGTACTCAGTGGATGTGTGTGGATTATAGATTGCTCAATGGTGTTACCATCAAGAATAAGTACCCATTGCCCCGTATTGACGATTTGTTTGATCAGATGAGAGGTGCTAAGGTATTCTCAAAGATTGATTTACGTTACGGTTATCATCAGATGAGGATCAGATTATCAGATATTCCTAAGAATGCATTCACTACTAGGTATGGACTCTATGAGTACACAGTCATGTCTTTTGGATTGACTAATGCGCCTTCCTACTTCATGTATCTGATGAACAAAGTTTTTATGGATTATTTGGATAAGTTTGTTGTGGTTTTCATTGATGACATCTTGATTTACTCCAAGAATGAGGAAGGGCACGAGGAGCATCTGAGTCTTGTGTTACAGAAGCTGAGAGAGCATCAGTTGTATGCCAAGCTTAGCAAGTGTGATTTCTGGTTGAATGAAGTCTCTTTCCTTAGGCATATCATCACTGATGGAGGTATTTCAGTTGATCCAGCAAAGGTCAGTGATGTATTAAAATGGGAGCCACCACAGACTGTCAAGGAGATCAGGAGTTTCCTTGGTCTTGCAGGATATTATCGTCGCTTCATTGAAGGGTTCTCTAAAATAGCAAGGCCTCTTACATCACTACTAGAGAAGGATAAAGAGTTCAAGTGGACTGATGCATGTCAAGCCGCTTTTGAGGAATTGAAGAAGAGGTTGACCACGGCTCCGGTAGTGATGTCGGACACCGCAAAAGAGCTTTGATGTCTCTTGTGATGCGTCTCGACGGGGCTTAGGTTGTGTTCTCATGCGGGAAGGTCATGTTATAGCCTATGCATCTCGACAGCTTGAGAAAACGGGAGCTCAATTACCCTACCCATGATTTGGAGTTAGCAACACCGGTTCACGCATTGAAGATTTGGAGACACTACATTATGGGAACCAAGTGCCGCTTTAACGTACATATTCACTCGAAGGATTTGAATCGAGACAACATCGCCGGTTAGAGTTGATCAAGGATTATGATTTAGAGATCCACTATCATCCTAGGAAGGCAAACTTGGTTGCGGATGCTTTGAGTCGAAAGGGACATGCCAACATGGCTTTGGCATTCCGGTTACTCCGATGAACCGATGAAGGAGTTTGAGAGCCTCAACTTTGTGGATAGTTGCTCATATTGAGGGAGTTACCTTGGAGGTAGAGTTTGTCTTGGAGCAGGGAGATACGGAAAGGACAACTGGAGGATATAGAGATAAAGGAAATCGGAGAGACTATGGAAAAGGGTAAAGCACTAGTACAAATGCTAACATCTATGACCATTACCTAGTGACGATTTCTCGTTTGGTCATAGAAGTTCTCTTTGCGGTGACGAAAAAAATATTTGGTCATAGAAGATTATTATTTCTATGACGATATACAAATTTGGTCATAGTAGTTAATTCAACGGTGACGAATTGTTGAATTTGGTCACGCTTGACGAGTGAGGGGTGAGACGAATCGGCCGCATGCGGCCGGCCCCCGATGGGCTAGGCGGGCGGGCGAGCGGGCGGAGCGGGTCGGGCCTTCGGGCTCGGCCCGTTCCAAGGATAGGTTTTTTTCGAAATTATTTTTCAATGCGAAAACAATTCCGGTGAACACCGTAAAAATGTTTTTAGAGCACAAAAAATACTCGAAAAAACACAAAAATTCCAGGAAAATTCCTAGAGATAGATTAGGACATGAACAATCAAAATAAAACATTTGGAGCTCATGAAAAAGATTTTAGAGGCTTCTAATAAATAGAAATAGCTCAAGGAAAATGAGAATAAGTTCCGGAAAAATCCGGAACATTGTCGGGAAAATTAGGACAGCTTCCTAAACGCATTTTTTTAAACCTTTTGCACTCAAGAACCACTAGATGCATCAACACGAATGCAACACACATAACTTTTTATTCAATTTAGAAAATCAAACAATGGATTTTTCCTATACTATATTCCTTGTAAAGAAAAATAAATGTTGGAATTTTTTTTAAAATTATTTGAAAATCGTTATTTAATTATTCTTTCTATTCACATCCCGAAATTGGAAATTTCAGGGTGTGACAATAGCTCATGACCATTTTCACAATTAAAAACTATTGAAAACGCCTACATATAGTGAGGACAAAATATTACTCTTAGCAATCACATCAAATAGTTTTTCCTTCTTAGTACCATTTCCCATGTCCTTGCGTCCTAGGAAACAAATACATGTGGAGGTCGCCGCATAATTATAGAGTTTTCAATGTATAATTCACCATATTTGTCTCACACAACACGAAAAAATTATAAAAATTAAAATAATTATCCAAAAAATGTAATTTCTTGTGAGGGACCGTATTTTTGCTACAAATGACTACAAAAAAAATCTCAAGTCATTTCAAAAAAGTTGAGTGTTATGTAGTTCAAATATAACATGTCACTCACATAGTTCCTTAAACTATGTTAGTGGAACTATGTGAGTGGCTTGTTATATTTGAACTACATAATATCACCACTTACTCAAATGGAAATTTGACCTACACAAAGTTTGTTAGTCTCGACAAGTTATGAAACTTTTGTGTTCAAAATATTTTCATCCGAGTTCATTTCGTGTTTCGTTTGACTGAGTTTTGACCGAGTCAAACTTAGATTTTAAAATTTGAATTGCTCATGTTTTGTTGCATGAAGAAATGATTGAATCCAACACCATAACTTGATAAATCATGATTTTAAAAATTTTTGGGAAGAAGAATCACTTCATTTCGAGTTCATATGAGGGAGAACGACTAGTTAGAAGTTTTAATCCGAGGAAAAAAGAAAAATTGATTAGTTCATTCCAGTTCGTCACGTGTTCATGAAGAAGGACCAATTTCTCTTTTTTCCTCGGATTAAAACTTGTAAACTGTTTTTCTTCCTCATACGAACTCCAAATCAGTTGATTCTTTTTCTTAATTTTTTCTAAAATCGAGATGTTTTACTCAGTGCTATTTGTTTGTATCTTAATTACTATTTCTTGATTGCTTTTCATACAACATATCTTTTCCAACTAAAAAGAGAGTATAAAAAACATGTTTTTTCATAATAATTGCTAATATAACTTAATATTCTCTAATATTATGGTCAACACAAGGTTGCATCCAAATTTGAGGTGCCCATGAGTAAGAAAGTATTTGAGTGTGTACAAACTTTGAAGTTTAAGTTGAGTTGTATGAAACAATGTGATGATCTAGCTAGTTTATGAACAATGTATACTCCAATTTTCACAAAATCTTATGAAACTTTTTTGTTAAGCTTGTACAATGATAAAATGATCCTATGCCAATTTACATAATTTTTTGATAAGTTTTATTTATTATTATCATTATTTTATAACAAGGTGACTAGTAGAGTTTGAAATTTCCTACAAGCCAATTGAATTTTTCGTCAATCTCCTAGATGTGGCCTAGAATGGACCATAGGCACCTAAATATTTTTTTTGAATTTTTAAACTTATTAGATGCACATATAGGTCAATTTTGAATTACTTTCGGTAAGCACATAGAAATTCATTTAAATGATAGAAAATAGCAAATCCACTCGAAAAATCTTGAAACTCCTAGATGAAAACTTGTATCCATATTGTTATATATAAAAAATATATTTGTACATATAACATAATTATTTTTTAGTGTTACTTCACAATGGTGCAATAAAAAGGAAAAAAGAAAAAGAAAAACAATAAACGAGAGAAGCCCATGTCGGCCAAAATAGCCCAACAATTTGCGGTCATCGATTGTCGATCCAATGGTTCTCATCGTGTTTCCTTGGTATATAACGCAAGATCCAACCCTAACCCTAACCCCATCCCCCTCCTCCTACGCGGTCCCTCCTCCCCTCTCCCTCCCTCACCCATCCCCCTCCCTAGATCCGCCGCCCTCGCTCCCACTCTCCCCCGCGGATCCACCTCAAGCTCGTCCCCAAGCCCCTCGCCCCCCGCGCCGTGCCCCCTCCTCCGCGGGCGGCGAAGCCGAGCGGGTGGTGCCGGTGCGAAGGGCCGCGGATCCGGGGAGCTCCGACATATCCGTGCTCACGCCCAAGGGCGAGTATAAGGCCGAGACCTCCCGCGAGATGCTCCTCTCCGACTCCCGCCGCATTCTTCTCCGCCGTCAAGAGCGCCGCAACCGGCGGCGGCCGGCAGCAACCCGTCGACGCCCACCACCCCCGCGGTGCCGGACCAAGCCGCCGCCCCCGCGCCAGCCAGCCGGCGGCGGCGGCGGAGTCCGCCCCCGTGACGCCGCCCTCCGCGCCGGCGCGCCCGCCAGAAGCACCACCACCACCGGATGCCGCCGCTCCGAGCGCCGCCCGCGCCGGCCTCGCCCGCATCCCCTTCGAGATTCGCGCCGCTCAAGGCGTCGCTCCTCCCGTCCAAGGTCGGCGGCAGCCTCCTCCTCCTTCTTCGTCTTCTCTTGATCCAAGACGTCTCTTCATAGCTCCTTCTTCGTCTTCTCTTGATCTAAGGCGTGGTCGCGCGGAGCGAGATCCGGGGCGGAAGGTGCGCGGGGGTTGGCGTCGTGGCGTCGGCGTGATCCGAAATGAGATTGGCCCCGGAGGCGCAGCGGAGGTGCCGGACATGACGACCAACACCAAGCGCGCCTACAAGCTCCGTATCCTCGTCAACTTGCTTGCCCTCTCTGCTGCTCGTTTCGCTAACTTTTTTTTTGAATTTCTTCCCGGGGTTGCGCGTAGTTGGCTTTCCGTATGACCCCGATCCATTGGCTACTGCCGCCGACGGTCGTTCAACCGGTTGGGCGATTCGATTCAGCAAAATTTCGGAGGGAGCTTTCCGAGAGTCCCGGTTTCTGCTTTCGAAATCCCCACCCCCCCTCTCTCATTAAGATGGACAGAGATTTGGTGGTTGCGAGGTTGGGTGGGACGGTGGGTCTTGCGCCTTTAGCCGTTGGCGATTACCGAGCGGTCACCACCGATTTGTTGTGTTTGATTATTCGAGAAGCGCAATTGCTTGGCCGTCGTGTGCCCGTGAAATGTCCGAAGTGGTACATTGACAAGGCACCGATTTTTTTTTGTTGGGGGTGATTCGGTTGCTAAACTTGCGACATTGGAACACCTTGACTTGCATTTCACGCAGAGGAGTTTGTGGCGCACTCGTCCAATGTTAACCGCCTCAAGATCGGAAGGAAGACCTCACGGGTTCTTGTCACAGGAGGAGATGATCATAAGGTCAATCTTTGGTCTATCGGGAAGCCCAATTCAATATTGGTAAGACTGCTTCGTCTAGTGATGTTGCCGACCGAATGCAAAGTGTAGTTTACGGTTGAGCAGAAAAAAACAATTAGCTCACTCAACAAAACTCTTGCTCGAACCTACCGCACAACAATGTGTTTCAGCATTCTTGCTGGTTTAGCTAACATAGTGTCATCATGTATAATATTGTAGGGATGCACTACTTTATTTTATCCACTCCTTTTAACTTTTTGGTGGTTGTGCAGAGTTTATCCGGGCATACGGTGTTGTGGAGTCCGTTGGTTTTGATTCCACAGAAGTTTTTGTGGCTGCAGGGGTCAGCCAGTGGAACCATTAAATTATGGGATTTGGAGGAAGCCAAGAGTACGTGATTGTGGATATTTAACTTACTAGTATATGCATTTATGGATGTTTCGATAATTTCATCCGTATCATAGCTCCCCTTTGAACTGCCGCAAATGAAACCGACTTGATCCATATGATCTCCTTGCTTGCTTTCATTTCTTAAATATTTGGATCTGCATGCATTGACTATAGGATATGCCTACCAGAGAGGCGGCCATATGTTGAGTGCAAAGAAGCAACAACACTATATGCACATGCCTATGTTTTTCTAAGTATTGTCTAATTCCGAATCACAAGTGCTATTCTCGAATCACAAGTGCTAATGCAAAATACACCTTGTTGGAGGGTGACTAACAACTTAGATATTGTCTTTCGGGGATGTGTAAGGGTGCCGGTTTACATACTTTTGCACATGCCATTAACTTGTAATCACTTTCTTTTTGTGCAATGATCCAAGTTCAGGTACTACATCTATTCGCCTCTTTTTGTCTTTGTTGTATTGCTCCTTGAACATTGTATACTACTATCCGAATACAAATGAGGCACAATTAGTACCGCAGTTGTTTTGCTCCTTGAACAAGTATGCTACTATCCGAATACAAATGAGGCACAATTAATAATTTTCCGGTGTTGTTTTTTAAATAGGGATAATTTGAACCATGCCATTATGATTCGCTAAATTGGAGATATGCCATCCCGACCCACATGTCGGTGATCGTGGTGGCACCCACCGTCGGTGAGATACCAATGGCATATTTCCAAACCGTGAAAATTATAATGGCATATTTCCATCTAACCCTTTTAAATATGGTGTGGTCAAAGTAAAATTTTTCGTGTATAGTTGATGTTACTTTAATCATTGCATTGTACCGAGTACTATATACATACAATGGTGCTAATGCATATTTTTATTTTGACTTGCAGGTTATTGACGAAGAGGTCTAGTGGATGCAAGATGAAAGCATAATGTAATCAACTATATGGTGATGTGATTCTAAATGTAACATGAGATGTCGAATCTCTATTTTTGAGATTTATCGAGATATTATATTGTACTTGTTGTGAGTATGTATGTGATCCGGGCTATGTAATTTGTTGAAATAAGTGGGTTTAAATTTGGCGATTTTGAATTTTTATTATTTCCGGATGAGCTTGAATAAAAAAGTGAATCGGTGAAATAATTGGCCATTTAGGCTCATCTATGAATTGTGTATGTGGTGGTGACGTCATCATTGCCACATCAAGTACCATGTCATAGTCTATGTAGGCAGCCACGTCATTATACACGTAGGCAGCCACGTCACCGTCCATGTAGATAGCCGGCGTGGCATCGAGCCATGTCAAAACATGGACAAACCGCAACGCAACATGTGGACAAACCAGAGTGCGACACGTGGACCATCCGAGCTCGACACGTGGACAAACCGCGGCGCGACACGTGGCGCCGTGTCAAAGAGCCACATCATCATATCCATGTCGGCACGTGCCTTGCCACGTCGGCGGCCCGGCTTGGGCCGTGCCACGTGGCATCCCCTTCCATGACCAATTTCGTGACCATTTGGCTTGGTCATAGAAGAAATACACTTATATGACGGAAAACGTGTTGGTCATGGAAAAGTTCCACTTCTATGACCAAAATGACCGATTGGTCATGGTAGACCAAATGTGACGGAGCTTCTGTGACCAATTCAATTTGGTCATAAGTTGGTCATTGATGTTGAGTACCGTACTAGTAAAATGTTCCGTGACCAAAATTGCATGTACCATGACCAAACGGTTTGGTCATTGATGTTGAGTACCGTACTAGTAAAGCCCCGCATTTCACGAGAGGATGATCGGGGAACCATATGGTTTAGGAACAGGATTTGTGTGCACGATGTGGGAGATCTCTCGAAAGACCATCTTAAGAGAGGCACATGATTCGGCTTATTCCATTCACCCGGGTAGTACTAAGAGGGATGTAGCCGCCCATGTAGCGTTGTGTGACACATGTCATAAAGTTGAAGCCGAGCGTCAAAGGCTCGCGGGATTGCTTCGGCCGTTGAAGGTGCCGCAGTGGAAGTGGGAAGAGATCGGCATGGATTTCATTGTTGGGTTGCCCCGTACTCGCGATGGATATGATTCAATATGGGTTGTAGTGGATCGTTTAACAAAGGTTGCTCACTTCATACCGGTGCGAACCACCTATACGGGGGCAAAGCTAGGCCGAGTTGTACATGTCCAGGATCATGTGCTTGCATGGTGTACCTAAGAAGATAGTGTCCGACGAGAGGTACTCGGTTCACGTCTCGTTTCTCAAAAAAGCTTCATGAATCCCCGGATACGAAGTTAAATTTCAGCTCGGCCCTATCACCCACGGACGGATGGACGGACTACGAGGACTAACCGGATTCGGAGGACATGTTGAGGGCTTGTGCTCTTAAGCATGGAGGTAGCCGGGATAAGAGTTTGCCCTACACGGAGTTCTCTTACAACAACGGCTATCGGGCTAGTCTCAAGATGGCACCCTTCGAGGCATTATATGGAAGCAAGTGTAGAACACCTTTGTATTGGAGCCAAATAGGAGAAAGTCAGTTGCTTGGAACAGATATCATTAAGGAACCAGAAAGGCAAGTTCAGATCATAAGAGAAAACTTGAGGACCGCTCAATCTAGACAGAAAAGTTATGCAGACAGAAAGAGGAGAGACATGGTTTTTCAGGAGAGTGACTATGTGTACCTAAAAGTATCACCAATCAGAGGTTTGCGTAGGTTTAAAGTAAAGGGAAAGTTGTCACCTCACTTTATCGGACCCTTCAAGATCTTAGAGAGAGTGGGAGAGGTAGCATACCGACTGGAGTTACCAAATCAGCTCTCAGATGTGCATGATGTGTTTCATATCTCTCGGTTGAAAAAAAGTCTCAAACCTCATGACAAGGAGCCATTACCTATGGACGGATTGAACGTTAAGGAGGATCTCACTTACACTGAACGTCCCATCAGGATTTTGGATACTCTAGCATGGGTTACGAGGAATCGGGTCATTAAAATGTGCAAGATGCAGTGGAGTAATCATACAGAGGATGAGGCAACATGGGAAAAAGAGGATGAATTGAAGGCAGATTATCCCGATCTTTTTGTTGATCCATCCGAATCTCGAGGATGAGATTCATCTTAAGGGGGTAGGACTTGTAACACCCTAAATTTCAACTATTGCTTTCAATAAAATTTTGCTTAGCAACAAATGCTTGTTTAAGGATTTTTAAGGTTTTATTTAATTTTTGTAGGCATTTAATTATTTTTCTTAAGTAAATTAATGAACCATAGGAGTTTATTGTTGCATTCATGCTTTGGAGCACTATTTTTGTTTGGTCGAATTCAAATCGGTGTTTGAATTCATTTGCTTGACCTCTTTTGAAAAAATGGCAAAACAATTTCTTTTCCCCACCCCTCTCTTTCTTTGCTTTTGGCCCGGCCTCGCGCGCCCGCGCCCATCTCGGCCCAACGGCCCGCCCCGCACCGCCTCCCTCCTCCTCGCCCCCGCCGCGGTGGGGCCCGGCCGTCATCCCCTTCCTCGGCCGCACCCGAGCCGGGCTCGGAGTCCGACCGCGCCACGCCGCATCCCGCGCTTCCTCCCTCGGTCCGCAAGCCTAGGCGACCCGGACGCCTATAAAGCCGCCGCCACCTCCTACCCTATCCTTTTCACCCAAAACCCTAGCGAGGACGGTGCCACCGCCGGCCTCCAAACCCTAGGGTGCCGCCACCATCGATTCCCTCGGTCGCCGCCCTTCCTTCAATGTGGAGTAGCTCCGGAGGTTCGCATGGAGGTGAGGAAGTTACTCATGCCGTTTGTGGACGCTCTCATGCCCGGAACCGCCGCAAAAGGTCGTCGGAGTACGCCTTGCGCCGCCGACCGCCCCGACGAGCTACGCGTCGCCATCGTCGCTTGAACGACCGCAAGAACCCCTTGTTTGAGTTCGCGAGCTCGTTATCTTTGTCCGGGTCCAAGTCCCATGTCGTTTTGTGCCCGGGAGCTCGGGATCGAGCTACGCCGGCGAGATCGCCGTCGTGCACCGCCGTCCACGCGTCGCCGCTTCGCCGGAGTTGCTGCGGCCGCCGGATCACGATCCAACGGTCCCGATCTAATCCGACCCGCAGTCAAACCCGCGCGTACGGCAACCGCGCGCGTTTTGCTTAGGAGACCCCCTCGTTTTCCTTGATTTATGTTTAGGTCCTTCCACCGTATAAAAATCCTTACGAGTTTAGTCCTTTTCTTTATGTTTAAACCCTTGTACCTTGTTTAGTGCATATCTTTTGTGCCCTAACTCCATTTTTAGCGTTCTTTATATCCATGTGTTCGTCTCAGCGAGTAGATTAGTTTAGTGAAGCTTTTGTTTCTGTTTGAATTGATTGGTGAATTGTTTTCTTATTTTATTGTATTGTCTTTTGCATGTGAATGTGTGATGCGTAGAGAACGAACAGTTCGAAGGATTTTCTGAGGTGAAGACTTGAAGACTCTGAGCAGTTCCGGATCTTGTGGGAGGCAAGTGTCCTTGGTCATACCCGCTTTATCCTATATAATCATGCACTTAATCACCGTATTTACTTTCTTGCTTGCATTAATTTTTACGGGTTCCTATTAAGGACTATGCCTAGCTTCTTGTGACCATTGCCTTGTAAATGGGTTGATTAATTAATTTTGATGGTAGATGCTGCTTAGTTGCTCAATGTAATGGACCCTTGGCCACCGGCGACTAGCCGTCGACGTGAGACACCACGGCCGGATCAAGAGGGGTACGGCGGGGAGGGCAAGGAACCCCGAACCCCTTAGAGCGAGCTCAATTCGGAGTTTAATTGTTTTACGATACATGTCCGTCTTCCTCACGAGCTCTCCCTTTTAACCGCTTACGGGATGGCCTCGGGCCCATTAGACATAGATCGCATACATCTAAACGCAACACGGTTCTACTCCACTATTGTCTTGTTCGTAGTGAAGACGCCTTCCGTGTTCGCCGCTTCCGTAACGGGCGTTACACATTCCCCGCCCGCGCATGTTGCTTGACCCCAAGCAATTGCGTCCGGAACCTCTTTTGGAGCACGTACGGATCTTCCCATGTCGCCGATGTATCGGGAACGCCAGTCCACTTCACTAGGACTTGAGGAATAACGCGGCTTCCTTTCTTCACCAAGCGCTCGTCCAAGAGCAACTCGGGTGCCGGATCATGAGCACTCAAGTCAATTGCTTGTAGGAAGTTTTGAAAACACAGGAGTATAGTTAGCAATAAAGGGTTTTAGCCGTGACACATGAAAAACCGGATGCACTTGGCTTTCTTCTCGGTAATGCCAGCTGTAAGCGCTTTGCCAATTTTGTCAAGCACCGTAAATGGCCCATAAAACTTGTATGCTAGTTTTGGATATGGTCGATTGATCACGGTATCGTTGAGCATAGGGTCGAAGCTTCAAAAGGACTTGCTCACCAATCTGAAATTGTCTCGTCCATTCTCCCTTTATCATCTTGTATTTTCATCCGATTTTGCGCCGTGGCTAAGTGTTGTTTCGGTCGACAAATGAGCTTCTCTCGTTCGTAACATATCCACAACCTTCACCATTGTCTTGTTGTGACAAATTGAATGCCTAAGCCCAAATTAGCTTCATAGCCATACGAGCTTTGAACGGTGAACAACCCAAGGAAGTGTGAAAAGTGGAATTGTACCATAGATCTACTAATGGCAACGAAGCTTTCCACCGTTTTTGAGATTCATGGACAAGACACACGTAAATACATCTCCGGACACCGATTCACCCGCTCGGTCCGACCATCCGTCCGTGGGTGGTAAGAAGTGCTTTTCAACAGCTTGGTCTTCATCGGGGAAAATAAATTTGTCCAAAAGGTGCTTCGGTAAAGATCTTGTCTCTATCCGAGACAATTGATTTAGGCAACCCATGCGGCCTAACCACTTGATCCGAAAAACTTTTGCCACCACCGGAGCCGTGAAAGGATGCTTTAGTGGTATGAAGTGGTTGTATTTAGTAAGCTTCGTCCACCACCACTAAAATAGAGTTGTTTGTTTTCGGATTTTGGTAGCCCTTCCACAAAGTCCATAGATAGGTCCCGCCAAGCTCCTTGAGGAATAGGCAATGGTTGCAACAACCCCCTAGGATGTGTATTTTCATGCTTGGCCTATTGACAAATTTGACATTGTTTCACAAAGTTCTCAACATCCAACTTAAGACCTTTCCAATGAAACAATTGTTTAACTCGGTGATAAGTAGCTTTAGAGCCCGAGTGTCCTCCAATTGCACCGTCATGCAACGCAAAGAATCACCCTTGTTTGCAAAGTCGAGTTATTGGCAATCCACACTTTGTTGTTGAATTTAATAATCCCCCGATTAAGTGAAAACCCATGCTCATAAGGGCTTTTGATAGCCAGTCTTGCTAATATCTCTTGGGATTGAGAATCCGTAGCATAAGAATTGATGACTTCTTGAGTCCGGAGAGGTTTTACTTCGTAAACCGCTTGCAATGCCTCGTAGGTGGACCCTCCTAGATAAAGCATCTCGCAAGACAATTATCTTTGCCTTTTTATACACCACCTTGAATTGTAGCCCCATTAATCGTGTCATTGCTTTCCTTTGCATATCCGATCGCAAATTTTGTTCACATAAGTATGACAAGCTCTTGTGATCTCGTTCTTATAATGAATTCCTCGCCTTTGTAAGTATGGGCGCCACTTCTCAACCGCCATAATCGAGCCAAGAACTCTTTTTCATATATGGATAGCTTTTGATTATTGGGGCCTAAAGCTTTGCTCATAAAAGCCACAAAGTTGATCTTTTTGCATAAGGATAGCACCAATGCCCGGATCGGATGCATCATTTTCAACTATAAAGGTTGCCGAGAAATCGGGATAGCTAATACCGGAGTGGAGCACATGGCTTGTTTCAACTTGTCAAAAGCCTGCCGAGCTACGGTTGTCCAACAAAACTCGTTTCTTCCTAAGTAGTTGAGTCGAGGTTTTGCAAGCACCCCATAATTTTGGACAAATTTCCTATAGTAACCAAGTGAGGCCCAAGAATCCTCTCAATTCGATTCATCGAAGTAGGTGTAGGCCACCGTCTCATTGCAGCCGTCTTGGATGCATCTGTCGCCACCCCTTTGTCCGATATAATATGACCAATATATTGTAATTCATGCTCGCAAAAGAACATTTACTTCTCTTCAAGTATAGTTGGTGTTCTCTCGGTTGTTGAACGCTTGTGTAAGATGGTTCACATGTTCTTCCGGTGTAGCACTATAAATTAGTATGTCATCCGTAAATACTAGCACAAATTTCCTTAAAAATGGCCCAAGGATATCATTCATCGAAATTGGAATGTGGTGGAGCATTGGTCGAGCCAAATGGCATCACCTTGAATTGGTAGTGCCCATGATGTGTTTTGAATGTTGTCTTATGTTCGTCGGCAGGATGCATTCTAACTTGGTGATAACCGAGACCTCATGTCCAGCTTTTGTAAAATATCTAGTGCCGCCCAACTCATCCAAAATTTCATCTATGATTGGCATTGGAAATCTATTCTTGATGGTTATATCGTTCAATTTCCTATAGTCCACACAAAAACGCCGTGTACCGTCTTTCTTTTGTACCAATAAGACAGGTGATGCATAGGGACTAGTACTATGTGTGATGTGCCCACCAATAAAAGTTCCTTAACTTGCCTCTCTATTTCATCTTTATGTATAGGTGAGTATCTCGTAAGGTCTAGAATTTACGGGTATGGCATCGGGTAAGGTGGGAATAGTATGGTCATGTAACCTCGGGTGGAGGTAACCCCTTTGGTTCTTCAAAGACATCCTTGTATGCTTGTTAGAACTGTTTGAACTTCTGTCGGAATATTATCTACCGCCAATGGGGGCATCATATCCACAATTACCCATGCCATATGTCATTACCTGCAGCCCATTTAACCGAGCTCTCTGTTGCTATCTCCTGCGAGATAAAGGTTGTGGTGCTACCCCTTGCAAGTGAACCGGTGTGCCTTTGTGGGAGAACTCCATAGTTCTAACTTCCCAATCATGAGTAATAGGACTAAAGGTCTTGAGCCAATCATAACCCAAAATGCAATCATAGGCTTCTAGATTCAACACCAACATATCCGTATAAAAGGAATGGCCTTGGATCCACCATTCCATTCTAGGTACATAGTGATCGGTAATAAAAGTTTCACCATTAGCCACTTTAACTATCCTTGGAGTTGTTGGTATGGGTGTGATCCCAATTTTGGCTAGGAAAGCCGAGCTTACAAATGTGTGAGAGCTTCCACTCGTCTACCAACATCGGCATCACCTTGTTCTTCGCTAAGGATCTTAGCTTCATAGCTTCCCCTTCCTCGGTTCCGCTATTGCATTCAAGGACGGTTTGTACAATTCGTAGCTATATCATCTTCCGTAGATAACTCATTTAACACTTCATCGCTTAACTCGGTGTCCGGATCATTAATTACTAATGCATTTACTTGAGCTCTTGGCTTCTTGGTGCATTTTGCGGGATGTGTTGGATCATAAGGTTCTTTGCAATAAAAACATAGGTTATTGGCTCTGCGAACTCCCTTAACTACCTTTCTCTTGGAAGCTGAGATACAAAAGTCTCGTTTGGTGTTGTCGGACTTCGTGTATTAGTAGGTGTAATTCCGTGTGTGTTAAATTGTCTTGGCCCTTTGCCTTTACTCTTTTCCCCGTATCTGCTATTGAATTTTAGCCAACATGATGGCTCTTTGCATGGTAGTATGAACTTGACCATGTACTTGATATCTTATCTCGGGCTTGCGTCTCTTGATGAATTGAGCAATGAAGTAAGTATCTCCCATCCCCCGGGTCATACATTTCAATTTGGTATTGCAGAGATTCAAATGTGGTGACATAATCCTCTCTTGTGCCTATTTGTTTTAACTCGAGCAACTCATCTATAGCATGTTTGTACTCATAAGTGCCAAATTTCCGTTGGATCGTTTGCCATGAACTGCTCCCAACCGCCCAGACCATGTTTTTGTTTGTGCATATGCAGCCATTTCTCAACATTATCCTCCATATGCGGTGAAGCTGCTGTGGCCCACATGTGTTCGGGTGTGTCCATTAATGTGAAATAGTCTTTGCACTTCTCCTTCCATATGCATGGGTTTGTCCCATTGAACTTAGGGAATGACATCTTAGGTTGGAACCCTCTGCGAGCCGCTTTTCATCCATGGGCTTCTTTGGGACACCGAAATGATTTACGGGCTTGCTACTTCCCGCATGATGATGTGGTTTCCCTGGTTGGAAAGCATTGTTATCCCCTATTTCTAAATATGTGGGACTTAGTGGTTCTTCCGGATCTCTCTGCTTCATCCTCAATTGAGCTATAGCTTGACCATTGGATGCTAGGCTGTTTGGTTATTCTTTCCCGATCCTTGATCATTTGTTCGATAACTTTGTTAGACATATCCACTTTAGCTTCAATCTTGTCCCGATGGTTGCCCATATCCGTCATTTTGGCGAAAAATCGGATCAATGCTCTCCATCATTTCATCCCACTTTGTTGCCTCCTCGTTTACTTGTGAGTTTCCCAATGTTCTTCCTCCTTCTTACCGAAACTCTCCCATCTATCTTCATCCCTTTTGGTTTGCTCTGCCATCCCTCGCAAGCAAGTCGCGTCCGTACCGAAGGCTTAGGGGGAGCCGTGTTGCCTCGCCTAGACGCTCCAAGTCGAAGGAAGACAACGGACTTTCGGGATTCCACGAACCGACGCAGGATGTCCGCGTCGCGCCTCTCACTCGCAGCTGGTGGATCGAATTCCCAATTACACCGTCGTCCCCGAGTACTCACCACCCGTCCCGACAAGACGGCTCGGACCGAGGCCCCTCACCGGTTTGCTTGCCGGAACTGTCACCGCCGCCTAAGATCGGGATTTGGTCAAGGAATTTTACGCCCGGACAACGCCGGACAACCCGAACCAAAAGTGATCTCCCGTCGTCTTCTCCGCCTCCAAGTAGCAAGAGACGTACGGAATTTTACACTCGAACAACGTCGAGCAACCCTTGTCTCCAACCAACTCGCAGGCAATTCATCGAACACCCGATGTCCGTGGCACCCAACAAGTGAGATGCCGATAGAATTTGTGGGAATCGACCGTCGTTGTACCAATTCACCCGCAAATCGAGCCGAGGTAGCGTATGACCGACGCGAAATCAAAATCGTGGCCGGTTCGCGCGGCACATAGATCGATCTCGACCGGCCTACCCCCGTTTTCAACTCGGATCGACGGGATTCGCGAATGGCAACAGGAGCGCGGCGAGGATACGTTGGTCTCTCGATACCACCCGTAATGGACCCTTGACCGCCGGCGATTAGCCATCAACGCGAGACACCAAAGCCGGATCAAGAGGGGTACGGCGGGGGGGGGGGGGGCAAGGAACCCCGAACCCCTTAGAGCGAGCTCAATTCGAGAGTTTAATTGTTTTACGATACATGTCTGTCTCCCTCACGAGCTCTCCCTTTTAACCGCTTACAAGATGGCCTCGGGCCCATTAGTCATAGACTCGCATACATCTAAATGCAACACGGTTCTACTCCACTATTGTCTTGTTTGTAGTGAAGACGCCTTCCGTGTTCGCCGCTTCCGTAGCAGGCGTTACACTCAACTGGGTTGGTAATAAACAACATGTTACTCATTTATGCTCTATGTTCTTTAATGGTAAGTTAATTACAAGACCATATGTTTAATCGGAACATGGAAAACCACCCGGGACAACAGTACAACCACAAGGCTATATGGCTCGGCTTGCCCGAATAATTGGAAACCTTGGTGTTGGGATGACCTTACCCGATAAGGGCAAGGGGGAGCGCCGGTGGGGTATAGACTCGCTCTAGAAGGGAGTTGGGCTTTTCTAAGACATGATACCTACTAGGGGACTTTATACTCCGCAACGACTCGGAACCTTCGTGGGTTATTTCACATTTGGGAATCTTTGTAAAGGCCTCGTAGCGTCCCTATGCAATCACACCTCGGTAGTGTGGTATGATGCCCGATCGGCATCGCGTGGTTGGGTCTAAAGCTCTTCGGAGTTTTTGCGCGACTTTTGGTGAAAGTGTACAACCTGCGGAGTGTTCAAAAC
The DNA here is from genome assembly GCA_947561735.1 of Cenchrus americanus. NCBI lineage: Eukaryota > Viridiplantae > Streptophyta > Magnoliopsida > Poales > Poaceae > Cenchrus > Cenchrus americanus. The sequence goes on along the minus strand of OX387239.1, from coordinate 80,616,028 downwards.
TAATCGATTAGCCGTGCTCATGGTCAAGAGAGGCCTAGACCCTCACATGATTAATCTATCGAAGATGAATTTAAATTATCCTTTACTTTATGTTCATGGTTATGATGTTACACTTTAATTGTGGGATGGTATACACTTACATTTTCTAGTAAGTAATTTGCTTGATAAAATTTGATCAACTAAAATGCTAAAGTGCTTATACCCTTTGGCCATCCACTTATACAACCTTGCATGTTTATTATGATATTCTCCCCTTGCTGAGTACGGCATGTGCTCACGCTTGTTTATTTATTGCATCTACACAACCCGGATTGCTGCTCAGACTTGAATATTGTTGATGAGTACTAGGCGTACGTGCCACCAGTCAGCTGTCTGTGGAGTTCCATTCTGAAGATCCACTGCTAGTTGTTCGCTCTGATGATACGATTATAAGGCTTTCGGTCATTTAATGGTTTTAATACTCTCTTTTACGCTTTGGCACTGTATTTGGTATTCACCGAGTCATTACGTGTGTGTAACTTGATCCTGGCGCACATGTAATTTATGCATTCGAGTTTGTCTCCAAATTCGGGTGTGAAAATTACGAACCCGACGTTGTGCCTCTTCACTATATTGATGTCTTCACCATGGAAGAAGAGCCCGAACGTCAAGCCTAGGACATAAAACAAGGTGAGAATTTTGTAAATAGTTTTTTTATTTTTCTAGAGTTCCTCGCGAAGTTTTACCGGGCCATTTTTTCTCATGAGCTGAAAATGCAAAATAAAAGGGATACCCGAAAACCCGGACCGCACCGGCCTGCGAACCAAGGCCGGCCGGCCGACCCGGTCCGACCGGCCTAGGGGGCCCAGGCAGCGGTTCGCCCCTGGTTTCCTCTGGGACACGCGTTTTTGACTTCCTTCTTTGGTCAGAAAAATTTAAGTGAAGTTTAAAAAGGGAAAATGCAGTTTCCGGAGTATTCCTTCCCGGACTATTTAATTGGCCGAGATGGGAGCTCGGGAATCCATCCCAACTCGCATCCTTTTGCACCCACGCAACAGCCATGACGTCCCCGAAGAGCGTAGAGTAGAAGCTAGGTGCCAAGGAGCCATCGACGGAGGAGATGAAGCGATGCGAGCTCAAGCTACCCATGGAGATCAAGAGGACCGCCCGCATCAATTGTGGAGGACGTGTCCCAACAGGACCAATCGCATCTCGTTACCCCGTCAAGAAGAAGAAGGTTTCTACTCCCGTTTGAAGGTCGGAGCGCATCCGTGGCGTGAAGAGGAAGGATTATAAGGAGGTGTCACCTGAGCATAAAGACTATGGGGGGAGTGACTATTCCGACGATCGTAGCCCGAGCTTGTGGGCGGCTGCCGGAAGGGAAGACAATGACTTGTATTATTGGGATGAGGTGCCCAAGGAGAAGACTCCGAAGGCCCCAACGGCGGTGGTAACAACGACGGCGGCGACTAGGTGACGACGGTGGTGACGACGATGGCAGAGACCCGGCGACAACAACCCTTTCGGGATGCATCCGATGTGTTGTGCGGCTTGCCGTCACACCATCTTGGAGCTCTACGCATCGGTCGACGAGTGTTTCCAGGCCATGGAGGCGATGAGGCTGCGCATGGAAGATTTGGAACGCGTGGTTGAAGACGACTATAAATTTCTGAATCGCAACGTGCAGAAGTTATTCGGCATGGTGGGGAACATGAAGGGCAAGTGGTGCAATAGCTGCGAGAAGTACATTAGATAGAGTTTCCCCCTTAGTTTTTTTGTAAGATACGGCGAGGACGTCGTATGATTTTAGCGTGGGGGAGAGCTGGCTAGCTAGCCTTTTGCTTTAAGATTAGTTTTGGTTCGGTTTAGTTTTCACGAGAGTGTGAGAGTCTAGGAGTCTTAAGTTTTAGGAGTGTGCTTTTAAATTTTTGAAAGTTTGAAGTGTCTTAAAGTTAGTGTTCGTGTAAGGAAAATCAAATAAAAAGAGTCATTTAAATTTTTTCTCTTGTGATGCTTTTCTTACTTTACTCGTTTGTTCGTCTTTAATTTTTGATAAATAAACATAAGTATTTGGTTTGAAACATTTACCGTGGTGCTTAGTGGAGTTTCTACCTCTAAAAGTACCTGCATCATGCTTTGATCTAGAGCTTCATATTTTGGTTGTGCTATGTTCAATGCTAGAATTTGGAGGAATTTAATTCTGAAAATTATTGAAAAACCCTTGTAATAAAGGTTAGCGAATTCTCTTTTTCCAAGTTGATAGTTTAGTAATAATCTTTACAAAGCCTAATTTAATTTTCGCTCCACCATAAGTGCGATTAGCATAATGAGTTGGGATAGAATCCTTCTCTCTTGGAAGTTTTAATTTCAAGCAATTATCATGTCCTTGTGCTTATCTTTTATTGCTAGCCTCGTCATGCATTCGGTAACGTGACTTTCACATTGGAAGTCTCGTACAATGCCGAATTCCATACCCAAACCATTATATCTCTTTTGTACATCGTATTCCTTGAATGCAACCTATCCTCGAAGTTTCGTCTTGTCTCTAGCATAATTTTATTTTAAAATTCAGATTGTGGTTATGCAAGAAAGAGATGAGTTAACGGCTTTGAAAAGAGGGATAAAGATGTCAAGAGAAAGAAAAACAAAGAAAGAAATATCTGTATGGAAAAGGAAAAAAGAAAGAAAGAGGAATGGCAAGAAACATATGAAGTGGATGAATCAAGTGAAAGATAAATAAAGTGCAAGGAAGGATGTCACGTTATTGAGAGACGAAATTTCCACTCTTTTTCCAACCATGTGCAATCCGACAACAAGGACGCTATCGGTGCCTCGTAGTCTTATTTTCTTTTGCCCTTGCACATGTCCACCATTTTATATCTTCTTATCCTTGATATCGCCACATATGGTTTAATTCTCATGATCATTGGATTTGAAAGGTAGATAACCATTAGAGGAAGTTCTTAGCTTGACAATACTTGTGTTGATTGTGCTAGCCATACCTAAAGCTCCACTCTACATGTTATATGAGAGACTTATGGGAGGTGAGAGTTTTATGAAAATTGTTTAGGATAGCCACCCTCATATAAGTGACATGTGAGAGCTTGGAGAAAGGTTTTTGTCTAATACTTATTGCAGTAATTTTATTTTTGAAAATCATGAAAACCCTCCAATGGAAGTAAAGAAGTAAGCTTGACTGAAATTGAAGACCTCGAGTGAAGAATTTGAGTTGTGGGGTAAATCTTCATTTGGCAAAGGTTCTAAACGCCCATGTTTATGTTTTATGATCATTGCTTTATGTTTATTGTATTAAAGATAAAGGATTGACTAACTTGTGAAGAAAGAATTAGCGGAGCATGATTCCAACACTTTGGACAAAGTTCTTTTACGAGTACTTGCTCGAGGACGAGCAAGATCTAAGCGTGGGGGAGATGTTGACGGTGTATTTTGGTACACCAAACATGTTCATTACACTTTGGTTTGGATTTGATTATGGAACTAACCCACCACTAGGCACACTAATCATATAACAAGTTCATCTTTGTGTGTGCATTTGGAAGTGTTATGTTTATGTAGGAAAACATGGACATAAAGGACGGATTCACAACAAGTTCAAATGGAGAAATTAAGGAGTCTTGTTCGTGTTTATGATCTTGATGAAATCGCTTCCAATGGTGGCGAGGACCAAAGTGTTACAAAGGAACACCCCCGAGGATTGAAGAGTAAAAGACCGAACTTCATGCAAGGAGAACCTCCATCTTAGATGCGAGGATGACATCATCAAAATAGTGCAAATGGAGGGGGCAAAGTGCATAAATACATGAGGACCCACGGGAGCGAAGGGCCGACCGAACCGGGCCGGGATGGGCCTGGGCCGGTTGGCCCAAGCCGGCCGGCCCGGCCCAATCCGAGGGTCGGTTCGGCCCCTCTTTTCTTGCACCCGAAGCACCTTCAACCCTAAGTGTGCGAGTGCCGCCATTCGCAAGAGGGAGAGCCATTCGCACCGAGAGGCCATCCACAAGCTAAAGAGAGGAGGGAGATCTTTGGGGAGAAGGATCGCCCAACTCGAAGGAAGCACCCACAAGTGGAGAAGAAAGAAGACACCGTCGGAAGCATCACCATGATCAATGGTGCCATGTCTAGCACCTTGATGGGGTAATCTTCTCATTTGTCCATGGGTTGTAATGGATCTTGAGATGTAATCACTACTTTGTTCGGATATATATCTATAATCTTGTGTTGAAGAAGCTTTGATGTTTAAGGTTAGCTACAATTCCGTAAAGAGAGTAAGGCCTCAATTCTCCCTTGGATTCATTCGGTACACCATGTCCATCATAGGTCTAGTCATGAATACCTCCGCGTAGTGATAGTACGGGGGGGGGAGGGAAAGGGTGAAACCGTGGTCACAACCCCCGATAGATTAGATTGGTTTTCATATCTTAAGCGAGTTGCATGTTCAAGCATTGTAGACCCTTGGGCAAGTGTATTTTATATATCTTGTTAGTTTAATCGTTCTCTCTAGTGTAGAGTAGTTGTTTTCTAGTTTAATCGTAGATTAGGGTCTGGGTAAGTTAGTAAGTAGAGGTAGATCAAACGCTTGTAATCCCCTTGCTCTTCGGAATGACAAGAACCTAGAGAATCCTGTGGTGAAAAAGGTGTAGGTCCATATGCTTGAGGATCATTGGTGGATACGAGTTTTATCCGTCAACGGTTCCAAGAGATGGCTGCCATCCTCTCTCTACTTAGTTTATATGGAGGCAACTGAAAGACCAAACTACCCCTATTACATAGACTAGGATACACATCCCTGAAGGGCACTTTCGGAAACTTTCGTCATTGCACCATCAGACGGATGCCCGACAACAGCACTTCGCTTAGCCTCGACGCAGGCCTTGTGATCCCAATGTGTGTCCTCCACTTCGAAATACTTCGGTGCCCTGCGACCCCAAACCGGTCAGACCGTTTTTGGCCTGACAACCACACCAAGCTTCGGCCTTGGCTTTGTGGCTCAGTCAAGCAACCCAGTGGTTTTCTGGTGAACCACTGCAAACCCCGCGAACTTGGTGCAGCCTCCGCCAATCACCACACATGACTTGCTTCCACGAAGTCCCGGCTCAACCTCGGTTTGAGGTTCAACCAAGAAACCATCCATGACTTCGTCTTACTATTCTTGCCACCATGCGGCCCGTACTTGACCCGCCGGCCATCGGGTCCCTCGAACCAAACCTACTTGTCTTCTCCACACCCGGAGGCCTCACCCAGCAACGACCTTCCGCGCTTGTTCTTCACCCGCACCAATACCAGTGAAGCCACAACTTGCACCTGCAATACTTAGCCAAGAGTCGGTCCACATAATGTTCTCAATCACTCATCACACTAGGAAGCGACCATCCACCGGTCCTCGAACCACACGGACTCTCAATCTCCCCCTTAAGGAGTGCATTGACAACACAAACATTTGGTAACCAATGAGAAAAGAAAACGAAAAGAAACAATCAAAGAAACTTAAACAAGCGATCGAAAGCCAAACAAAGGCAAAGAGCAAGATCACTTGAAAGAGGAAAGACTCGGTCCCCTTAGGCAAGGGCAGCGACTCGACATAACCGAGTCAAAAACAAGCTCAAGCAAAGAGCACGACCACCAAAAAAGCTCAAAGCACACAAGAGCTCCCCCCGCACATATGCACACTCCCCCCTAAACATGTGCCAACACCGGCACAAAGCGGTCGAGCCGCTTTCCCAAATCGGTCGACCGGTTCCACCAAACCGGTGAGGCCGGATTTCAAACCGATCAAACCAATTAAACTCGACGAAGCTCACCCTCGAAAGCCAAAAAACAAAAGAAATGCACAATCCCCCCTTTACAACCGGGATAGATTCTAGGGATGCAATGCAAATTTTCTCCACCAACATTTCTCTGCCTTGTTGCCAATGCATGAATCAAGGCTCAAAATTTGAAAAAGATGCAACCTAAAGCTTCTCAAATAGACAAAATTCAACATAACATGCTCCATAGCTTTGTATGGACATAAACTACAAGATCACCAAGTTTCATAACCATTGGGTAAAGCTAAGATAGAATTGGGCAAAATTTGCCCTCTCATGAGCAAAGTCTTAAACATGAGCAAAATATGTCAAAATGGCAAAGCCACACAAATTTCATGCTAGGACAACCATTCTAAGCATAAAATCATCATAAACACCCACAAGCATCTCATATAATGTCAAAACCATCGAGCCATGTGCTTATTTCTACATATGAGACTTCTCATTGGTAACCAACATGCAACGGTTTAGCACCCAAAAGAGAGTAAATTAAGCACATATGACATGGGAGCACATTTTCCAAAAATTTTACATTTATATTTCAGATTCATATTTAGTACATGAAATGTCTTTGTGACAAAAAGGAACTTGTGCCCCTACACAAGATAAAGCATGGGGCTAAACATTCATGATGACAAATGAGACTTTGGCCCTGAATGCTCAAAATAAGCTATCCAAGAACAAATTAAGCATAGAAATGCCACTAAAACATATCATGATCATATAAAGGCATTTACCCACAAGAGAGCATACATGTGACATTTTTGAAAGACATAGCTATCAACCATGGATACAAATCAAGATCATCAAGAGCTAAGCCACACTAAACCATGTCATACCAAACTAGCTCACAAGATCATATATAGCATATCATGGTGAACAAAATATATAGGAGAAGCTTTTCCTACAAAATGCATATGATACAAAATGCATGCAACCTAAGATATAAAGATGCCTATAGATCATGTTACACATGCAATGCAAAAAGAAAGAAATGCACAAAGGAAATTATACATATGCTACAAAGGAGCTCCCACACCCAACTCAAGAGACCAAACACACACCATGTTCTCCCCGCAAATGAGTGATAGTTGCTTGATCTAGGGTCTTGGTGAAAATATCGGCTAGATGGTCATGTGTGGGCACATGGATCAAAGCGATTTTCCCTTTCTCAACATTGTCCCTCAGGAAATGATACCTCACATCTATGTGCTTGGTTTGGAACGGAACATTGGGTTCTTTGCAACAATTATGGCACTAGTGTTGTCACATTGAAGTGGGACACGAGTATACTCCTCACCAAAGTTGCTCATGGTGTATGTGACCTAAAGGAGATTGTTGACGGATAAAAAACGTATCCACCTACGATCCGCAAGTGTAGGGACCTACACCTTTTTCACCACGGGGTTCCCTAGGTTCTTGTCAATCCGCGGAGCAAGGGGATTACAAGCGTTTGATCTACCTCTACTTACTATCATATCTAAACCCTAATCTATGGTTAAACAAGAAAACAACTACATTACACTAGAGAGAACGATTAAGCTAACAAGATATGTAAAAGATACATGCCCAGGGTCTACCATACTTGAACATCCAACCGCTTAAAACATGAAAACCAATCTAATCTATCGGGGGTTGTGACCACGGTTTCGCCCTTTCCCTCCCCCCCGCATCGTCACTACGCAGAGGTATTCATGACTAAACCTATGATGGTCACGACATATTGAATGGATCCAAGGGAGCATTGGGGCCTTACTCCGTTTACGGCATGGTAGCTAACCTTAAACATTAAAGCATATTCAACACAAGATGATAGATAGATATTTGAATAACGTAGCGATTACATCTCAAGATCGATTACAACCCATGGACAAATGAGAAGATTACCCCATCAAAGTGCTAGACATGGCACCGTTGATCATGGTGACGCTTCCGACGGTGTCTTCTTCCTTCTCCACTTGTCGATGCTTCCTTCGAGTTGGGCGATCCTTCTCCAAAGATATCCCTCCTCTCTCTAGCTTGTGGATGGCCTCTCGGTGCGAATGGCTCTCTCGTATTGTGAATGGCGGCACCTCCACGAACTTAGGGTTGAAAATCCTTCGGGTGCAAGAAAAGGGGGCCGAACCGACACCCGGAGTGGGCCGGCCGCCGGCCCGTGCCCATCCCGGCCCGATTCGGTCGCCCCTTCGCTCCCGTGGGTCCTCTTGTATTTATGCACTTTGCCCCCTCCACTTGCACTATTTTGACGATGTCATCCTCACGTCCAAGATGGGGGTTCTCTTTGCATGAAGTCCGGTCTTTTACGCTTCAATCCTCGGGGGTGTTCCTTCGTAACACTTCGGTCCTTGCCACCTTTGGAAGTGATTTCATGAAGCTCATAAACACGAATAAGACTCCTTAATTGCTCCTTTGAACTTGTTGTGAATATGTCCTTTATGTCCATGTTTTCATACATAAACATAACACTTCCAAATGCATGCACAAAGATGAATTTGTTATATGATTAGTGTGCTTAGTGGCGGGTTAGTTCCATAATCAAATCCAAACCAAAGTGTAATGAACATGTTTGGTGTACCAAAATACACCGTCAACATCTCCCCCACGCTTAGATCTTGCTCGTCCTCGAGCAAGTACTCGTAAAAGAACTTTGTCCAAGGTCTTGAAATCGTGCTTCGCTAATTCTTTCTTCACAAGTTAGTCAAACCTTTATCTTTAATACAATAAACATACAAGAATGATCACCATACATAAACATGGGCGTTTAGAATTTTTACCAAATCAAGATTTACCCCACAACTCAAACTCTTCACTCGAGATCTTCAATTTCAGCCATGCTTACTTCTTTGCTTCCATGGGAGAGTTTTCATGATTTTTCAAACTTAAAATTCCTGCAACAAGTATTAGACAAATACCTTTCTCCAAGCTCTCTCATGTCGCTCATATAAAGTGGCTATCCTAAACATTTTTATAAAACTCTCACCTCCCATAAGTCTCTTATATAACTTGTAAAGTGGAGCTATAGGTATGGCTAGCACAATCAACACAAGTATTGTCAAGCTAAGAACTTCCTCTAATGGTTGTTTACCTTTCAAAGCCAATGATCATGAGAATTAAATCATATGTGGGGATATCAAGGATAAGGAGATATAGAATGGTGGACATGTGCAAGGGCAAAAGAAAATAAGACTACGAGGCACCGATGACGTCCTCGTTGTCGGATTGTACATGGTTGGAAAAAGAAAATAAGTTATGTCTCTTAACAGCGTGACATCCTTCCTTGCACTTTATTTATCTTTCACTTGATTCATCCTCTCTTCATATCTTTCTTGCCATTCCTCTTTCTTCCTTTTCTTTTTTCTCTTTCATTCTCTCTTTTTTCTTTCCTTTTCCATAAACATATTTTTCTCTTTACTTTTCCTTCTTTTGACATCTTTATCTCTCTTTTCAAAGTTCTCAACTCCTGTCTTTCTTGCATAGACACAATCTCAATTTAAAATAAAAACTATGCTAGAGACGAGACGAAACTTCGAGAATAGGTTGTGCTCAAGGAATATGATGCACAAAAGAGATATAAAGGTTTGGGTATGGAATTCGGCGATGTACGGGATTTCCGATGTGAGGGTCACGTTACCGAATACTTGACAAGGCTAGCAATAAAAGATAAACACAAGGACATGATCATTGCTCGAAATTAAAACTTCCAAGAGAGAAGGATCCTAGCCCAACTCATTATGCTAATCGCACTTATGGTGGAGCGAAAAATAAGTTTGGCTTTGTATAGTATTTTTCTTAAAATCTCAACTTGGAAAAAGAGAATTTGCTAACCTTTATTACAAGGGTTTTTGATAATTTTCATAATTGAATTCCTCCAAATTTAAGCATCAAACATAGCACAACCAAAATATAAAGCTCTAGATCGAAGCATGATACGGGTACTTTTAGAGGTAGAAACTCCTCCACTAAGGACCACGGTAAATGTTCCAAACCAAATACTTATGTTTATTTATCAAAAATTTAAAGACGAACAAACGAGTAAAGTAAGAAAAACATCGAAGAGACAAAAATTTAAATGACTCTTTTTATTTGATTTTCTTGACACGAACACTAACTTTAAGACACTTCAGACTTTCAAAAATTTAAAAGCACACTCCTAAAACTTAAGACTCTTAGACTCTCACACACTCGCGAGAACCAAATCGAACCAAAACTAATCTTAAAGCAAAAGGCTAGCTAGCTAGCTCTCCCACACGCTAAAATCATACGACATCTTCGTCGTATCTTACAAAAAACCTAAGGGGGGAAACTCTATCTAATGGTACTTCCCGCAGCTATTGCACCACTTGCCCTTCATGTTTCCCACTATGCCGAAAAACTTCCGCACGTTGCGATTCAAAAATTTATAATCGTCTTCGACCACGCGTTCCAAATCTTCCATGCGCTGCCTCATCGCCTCCATGGCACCGGAAACACTCGTCGACCGACGCGTAGAGCTCCGAGATGGAGTGACGGCAAGCCACACAACACATTGGATGCATCCCGAAAGGGTCGTCATCACCGGGGTCTCCGCCATCATCGTCGCCGCCGTCGTCGCCACCGTCGTTGTTGTCGCCGCCGTTGGGGTCTTCGGGAGTCTTCTCCTTGGGCACCTCTTCCCAATAATACAAATCATTATCATCTCTTCCGGCGGCCGCCCACGAGCTCGGGCTACGATCGTCGGAATAGTCACTCCCCCCTAGTCTTTAGGCTCAGGCGACACCTCCTTGTAATCCTTCCTCTTCATGCCTTGGATGCGTGCGACCTTCGAACCGGAGTAGGAACCTTCTCCTCTTTGATGGGGATGGCGAGATGCGATTGCTCCGGTCGGGACACACCCTCCACAACGGATGTAGGCGGTCCTCTTGATCTCCACGGGTAGCTTGAGCTCGCATCACTTCGCCTCCTCCATCGATGGCTCCTTGGCGCCTAGCTTCAACCCTACGCTCTTCTGGGACGTCATGGCTGCTGCGTGGGTGCAAGAGAATGCGAGATGGGATGGATTCTCGAGCTCCCATCTCGGCCAATTAAATAGTCCAAAAAGGAATACTATATAAACCGCATTTTCCTTTTTCAAACCTCCCTTAAAATTTTCTCGACCAAATAAGGAAGTCGAAAAGCCGCGTCCCGGAGGAAAATCGGGGGCGAACCGCCGCCCGGCCGCTTGGGCCGGTAGGACCGAGCCGGCCGGCCCGCCTCGGTTACGGGTCGGTTCGGTCCGGTTTTCCATGTACCCCTTTTATTTTGCATTTTCAGCCCATGAGAAAAAGATGGCCCGGTAAAACTTTGTGAGAAACTCCCGGAAAAATAAAAGAAAAACTATTTACAAAATCCACACCTTGTTTTACGTCATAGGCTAGACGTTCGGGCTCTTCTTCCATGGTGAAGACATCAATATGGTGAAGTGGCACAATGTCGGGTTCGTAGTAAAGCTTAAGTCGTTGACCATTCACCATAAATTGATCACCTTTCACATCCATGATGGTTACCGCTCCATTGGAGAGCACCGAATGAACAATGTAAGGTCCATCCCACTTGCTTTGCCATTTCCCCTTTCCGAAGGTTTTAAACCTCGAATTCTAGAGGACCTTATCTCCTTCCTTGAGTTCTTTTTTCTTCAATCTTTTGTCATACCACCTTTTAATCCTCTTTTTGTATATGCTCGTATTTTCATATGCTTTCAACTTCATCTCCTCTAGCTCGCTTATTTGGATCCTTCGCTTTACCACCGCGGCATCTAGATTGAGGTTCATCTCTTTGATCGCCCAATAGGTTTTATGTTCCAACTCAACCGGAAGGTGGCAAGCTTCGCCATAGACGAATTGATAAGGGGTCATACCTATCGGTTGTCTTCAACGTCGTTCGATACGCCCACAAAGCTCGTCTAATTTATTTGACCAATCTTTGCCACTCTTCTCTATGGTTTTGTTGAGGATGCTCTTTAATTGCCTATTCGATGTTTCTCGCTTGTCCGTTGGTTTGTGGGTGATAGGCCGTAGAGATCCTATATTCAATTTCTAACTTAGACAAGCACTTTTTGAAATTCTTCCGGTGAAGTGAGTTCCTACATCGCTTATCAAGATTCTCGGAGTACCGAAGCGAGGAAAAATCACGCTCTTGATCATTGCAATGGACTCCTCCGTGGAAGCTTTACGACATGGCATGGCTTCTACCCAATTGGACACATAGTCAACCATGACTAGGATATGCTCAAATCTATGTGAGTTTTTGAAAGGTCCCATGAAGTCTATTCCCCACACATCGAATAACTCGATTTGTAGATTATATCTCAAGGGCATATAATTTCTTTGAGAGATATTCCCGGTTCTTTGGCATTCGGGGCATGACGCGGCATATCTTTTAGTATCTTCATGCATCTCCGCAAATAGAATCCACTAGACCACACTTTTGCTTGGGACCAAAAGTGGCCGTAGTGTCCACAATACTCCGCCGAGTGGCACTTTCTTCTCAAAATTTCTAGCCTCTCTTCTTTTGGCACACATCTTCTCATGACTCCATCATTGCCAAGTTTGATGAGGTAATGTGCATCCCAAAAGTATTTCCGACTTACGAGAGATTATCCTCCTTTGAGAGTTTTTATCTAAATGATCAAGAGGCATCTTCCGAATTGCTCGAATGATATCAATCATCCAAGTATCTTTATCAAGCACTCGATAGAGGTGGTCATCTCTCATATTGTCTTCTATGGGCTCTTTATCATCTTGTCCACGATTCATCCTAGAAAAATGATCGGCCACAACATTCTCCACCCCCTTCTTATCACAAATTTCAACATCGAACTCTTGGAGAAGAAGGATCCAACGAATCGAGCCTTGGTTTAGCATCCTTCTTAGCCAAGAGATACTTGATGGCCGCATGATCGGTGTAAACAATGACCTTCGAGTTCACGATGTAAGATCTGAAATTTTCAAAGGCAAATACCATCGCTAGCAACTCTTTCTCCGTAGTTGCATAATTTAATTGTGCCTTATTGAGAGGTTTACTAGTGTAGTAAACGGCGTGAACTCGACCTTCCTTTCTTTGACCCAAAACCACTCCTACGGCATAGTCACTTGCATTGCACATGATCTCGAAAGGATGGCTCCAATCCGAAGGTTAAATAATGGGAGCACTCACCAAAGCGCTTTTCGGGGTCCGGATTGCCGCTAAACACTTCTCATCGAAGTCAAAAGCCACATCCTTTTGAAGGAGATGTGTTAAAGGCTTAGTAATCTTTGAGAAATCCTTAATAAATCTTTTATAGAATCCGGCATGGCCTAGAAAGCTCCTCAAGGACTTAACATCCGTTGGAGGTGGGAGTTGCTCAACCGTCTCCACTTTAGCTTTGTCCACTTCGATTCCTCTCTCAGATATAACATGTCTGAGCACTATGCCTTGCTTTACAATGAAGTGGCATTTTCCCAATTAAGCACCAAGTCTACCTCCACACACCTCGTAAGGACCTTATCCAAGTCTGCCAAGCAATCCATGAACATCTTCCCATAAATGGAAAAATCATCCATGAATACCTCAACAATTTCTTCGATGGATTCCGAGAATACGACCATCATGCAACATTGAAAAGAGGTCGAGCATTGCATAGGCCGAAGTGCATCCTTCTATATGCAAGCGTTCCATAAGGGCATGTAATTATTGTTTTGTGTTGATCATCCGGTGAATGGGAATTTGCATGAACCCCGAGTACCCATCGAGAAAGCAAAGGTAAAGGTGGTTTGCTAATCTCTCGAGCATCTCGTCGATGAATGGTAGGGGGAAGTGATCTTTCTTTGTTGCTTTGTTTAGCTTTCGACAATCGATACACATCCTCCACCCAGTCATGGTTCTTTGCGACATCAATTAATTCTTCTCATTCTTCACCACGGTTTAACCTCCTTTCTTCGGTACACAATGTACCGGGCTCACCCATTCGCTATGCGGAACCGGGTAAATGATTCCGATATCAAGTAACTTGAGACCTCTTTCTTTACTACCTCTCACATGGCATGAGTTAGCCACCTTTGGTGGTCCACTACGAGCTTACATTGGTCTTCCACGGTATACGATGAGTACAAAAAGCTAGGCTAAGTCCTTTGAGATCATTGATCGAGTATCCAAGCGCCTTCCTATGCTTTTTCAATAATTTCAGCAACTTCTCATTTTCTTCGGGACTTAACTCGTCGCTCACGATGACCGGATAAGTCTTGTCCGGGCCCAAAAATTCATACTTCAATATTTTTGGCAACGGGCACTTGTGGCTCCTCGGGTTTAATTTCTTATATGTCCTCAAATTTTTCTTCCTCCACGCTTCCATCTTGTGGTTCTAATCCCTTTGTTGCTTCCTCTAATTCCTCGTCTTGTTGATCATTAGGTTGATTCTCCATCACTCTTTGCAGCGGGTCTCTAAGGGTTTCACAAAACAAAGGCTACCTACCTCCTCTACTTCTTCTTTCGGGAGGAAAAGGTAAAAGGTGTTTAGAAACGCGAAGAAAATTATGTGTACTTCTTTCCATTAAGATTCATTGTTACTTTTCCTTTTTCGGCATCCAACACGGCATCAACCAACTTAAGAAAGGGCCTACCCAAGATTATGTGATTATGATTACTATGGTAAGCATCTATAACAAACAAATCGGTTGGTATGCATTTTCCAGAGATGATTACATTAATGTTACAAGCAATACCTAGAGGTCTAATAGTTCTACCATCTCCCATAATTAACTTTGTTGACGTTGGAGCTAAGTCTAGGTTGTGGTCTTGAACTTTATCATAAATTTTAGAATATAGGACACTTACTTGGGCTCCAATATCGCACAAAGCTTTGCATTGAACTCCATTGATCTCGCAACTCAAGTGTGGTGTCATCTTTTCGTCTTCTTCGGATCCTATCGCGTAAACTTCGCCGAGGTGAGCGTATGGTGATGCTTTGGGCTTGATCCCCATGATTCTTTTCACCTCGGCTATGTGTTCCGGATCCACTTCATCATCACAAAAGAGCTTTTGAAAGATCTTACCAGTGATTTCAAGATCGTATGAATCTTTCGCTTTCTTTTCCGGTGGAAAATCCGCTTCCAATACTCTTGCCATCCCTTTTTGGTTAGGGAATGGTCTTCTCTTGTAGAATACCTCTCCATAATCGACCGGAACCCAATCCATTTGTTCGAACTCCCTTAATGGCTTTGCACTCGACATACTTCTCTTATTTGTTTCATTTGATTCGATGAAGTCAACGCTCGGGGTAGTTCTTGACTTGATGTGCTCTCCTTCAAGCTTTACCAGGATTGATTCCTCTTCTGTGACTTCCGGGGTCACCTCTTTAGAAATTTCAGCACACGTCTTCAACCTTGAATTGTGTTCCGGCTCTCCCGCAAGTCTTGTTTCCCAATCTCTTCGCATGGCCGCTGCTTTACTATTTTTTTTGTAAAAGTTGAGCGGCTTCCGTGAGTGTTTTCTCCATGAGATCCCCGCCTACACACATTTGGACGTGTTGCATGCAACTAGGGGTTAGGGAAAAGAAAAATGTATGCAGGAGTACGTCACCGGAGAAGCCGAGTCTTGGTCTTGTTCGATCAACTCATTAAACCTATTCCAAGCTTGGTCTATCCCTTCCTCTTCTCCTTGCATGAAAGTGATTACTTGCCTCCTTAGATGTTGAACCTTGCTAATTGGAAAAACTTCTTGCAAAATTTCTTTGTCAACTTATTCCAATTGCCTTCAACTTCAAAGGACACAAACGAGTACCACGTCTTTGCTTCACCGGCAAGTGAGTAGGGAAAGAGATTACATTGGAACGAGTACCATTGGAAGTGATTTCATCAAGCTCATACACACGAACAAGACTCCTTAATTGTTCTTTTGAACTTGTTATGAATCCGCCCTTTATGTCCATGTTTTCCTACATAAACATAACACTTCCAAATGCACGCACAAAGATGAACTTGTTATATGATTAGTGTGCCTAGTGGCGGGTTAGTTCCATAATCAAATCCAAACCAAAGTGTAACGAACATGTTTGGTGTACCAAAATACACCGTCAACGTAGCCGAGAGCAACAACTAGCCGCCGCAACATACTCTGCCTCGATAGTGGATTGAGCAACACTCGATTGTTTGCGGGAAGACCAAGACACCAAAGAAGAACCCAAGAGCTAACAAGTCCCAGAAGTGGACTTCCTATCCAACCGACACCCGGCAAAATCCACGTCCGAAAAACCGTGAAGCTCCAAAGGAGAAGACATGGAGTACCGAAGGCCAAAGTCAAATAACTAAAGATGCACTTGATCGCTTGCCGATGCGAAGTTCTTGGAGACGCTTCAAAACGAGCGCACGGACATACGGAGAATTGGATGTCCGGCCTCGTCGGCGTCGGGTATAGTAGTGACCCGATCGGCTTCGGTACTCTTGGTCCATGTGCTCACCTTCCTTGTACACATCAAGAGCTGTAGTCATACTCATAGGCGTGGCCATGGCCTTGGAGTCCTCCATCTTGAACTTCCTCACTATGTCCTTGGTGTACTTTGCTTGAAGCACGAATGTTCCTTCCTTCGATTGCGTGATCTGGATGCCGAGGAAGAACTGCAACTCACCCATCATGCTCATCTCGAATTCCCTGCTAATGTCTTTTGCGAACCTTGCAACCAAAGAGTTAGACGAGCCACCAAAGACAATATAATCCATGTATACCTGAACAATTAGGATCTCTTTGTCCTGTCTAAGGAGAAACAAGGTCAGATCTACCTTCCCCATCTCAAAACCTCTCTCAAGCAAGAACCCTCTCAACCTACCATACCAAGCTCCGGGTGCCTACTTCAACCCATACGGTGCCTTCCTCAACTAGTACACCCGATGGGGGTACTTCTCAATCTCAAACCCCGGTGGTTGCCTCACGTACACTTCTTTCTCCAAACACCATTCAGGAAAGCACTCTTCACGTCCATTTGGTGCAATTTGAACCCTTTAGCCGCGGAAAAGGCTAGAAGGATCCTAATCGCCTCCAAACGAGCTACGGGAGCAAATGCCTCCTCGTAGTCGATCCCTTCTTTCTAACTATACCCTTGCGCCACCAAACTCGACTTGTTTCTCACCACTTATCTTTTCTCTCCCTCTTTAGTTTTCCACACCCATTTTGTCCCAATCGGCTTACCCTCGGTGGAGGCTCCACTAACTCCCAAACATGGTTTCTCTCAAAATTCTCCAACTCCTCATGCATTGAATTTACTCAATTGTGATCGGATAGTTTATGTCCAATGTCTTTGGTCTCAAAAGTAGCAACAAAAGCAACATGGGCAAAGTGAGAATCATTATGAGACCTCGACCGTATAGTGCGTTCGTTGATGTTCCCGATGATCGTTGAAGCCGAATGATCCACTTGTACTCGTCGGGGAGCTTCGGCCTTGAAGCCACCTCCCCCTCGGTTGGATCTTCCTCACGATCTCGACACGTCATCGTAGGTGTGGGTGAAGGGCCATCCACAATCGTAGTCGAAGTAGTATGTACATGCTCGGCCGTGGGCGCCACACCACCATCTTCATCATCACCTTGTTCAACCTCATCCTCGAAAATCTCCTCGCCAAGCTCATCATCACTTGCACAATCAAAGACAAGTGGACTACATGGATGTGTCTCATCGAAGGTAACCTCGCAAGTCTCCACGATTTGGTTAGTTTCAAGATTGAGCATTCGAAAGGCCCTAGCATGAGATGTGTAACCAAAGAAAATGTCATCGATAGAACTAGCCTCAAACTTGTCCAACTTCTTTCCTTTCTTAAGGATGAAACATTCACGACCAAAGACGTGAAAGTGAGTCACCTTGGGGGTTCTACCGTGCATCAACTCGTAGCAAGTTTTCTTCTTATGCACCCCGAGGTAAATCCTTTTCGATACATAGCACGCGGTATTGACCGCCTCGGCCCGTAACCTTCTCGAGTCCTATTCTCATTGAGTATCGTCCGAGCCATCTCGCACAAGGTTCTCGTTTTTCCTTTCCACCACACCGTTCGGGGAGGCATATACGAACTAGAAAACCGGTGTTCAAGACCCAAGTCATGGCAAAAGGTTTCAAAGTGAGAGTTTCTAAATTCCGAGCCATTTGTCACTACGGATCGCTCATATGGCATCTTCGTGCCTCTCGTTTCTCAACCTTAAGACAAGATCTCGAACAAAACCAAATGTCTCCCCTTTTTCCTCCAAAAAGAAAACCCACGCATACCGAGAGTAGTCGTCCACCACAACCAGGATGTACCACTTTCCACCCACAGATCACACACAAGATGGGCCAACAAGGTCCATATGGAGTAGCTCGCATGGACGCTCCGTCATCACATTGGTGAGGGTGGATGGGAAGAGGCTACCATCTTAGCATACCGCACGGTGCACAAACCAACTCTTTCTCAAACCTTAGCCATGGCAATACTCGGACCAAATTGAATTTACTCAAGTGAGACAAAAGGTCAAATCTTAAGTGACCCAACTTCCTATGCCACTTCCAGAACTCACTCAAAGAACCAGCCAAAAAGCAACGAGCCACAACAGAAGACAGAGAAATATTAGCTCGGAAAACTTGACCCTTGGGAACGACCATCCGAACTAGGACCCCTCGAGAATCCAAAATCCGAGAACCACCAGTCCGAAACAACACCTCAAAACTCTCATCCAACAAATCGGGAAATGGAAAGCAAAGCGAATCCGAGTGGTTGAACAAGATCAACACACCCGAGAGTGACCTTGTCACTTACCTTAATCTCACCTTCCGAAAGCACACACCATCGCCCATTGTCCCCAATGGTGATGTATGTCTTGGACACCACCGGGACAAGACTTGAGAACCACCCCTTGTCTTCGGTCATATGCCTCGAGAAACTCGAGTCAATCACCCAAACGTTCCTCAAGTCTTCCACCCGAAATTTAAAACCGAGCATGTGAGTGAACAAATGACTCAACACTAGGGTTAGTACCAAAAGAGTAAAACCAATGTCGAGCCATTTGCTCCAAAGTGGAGTTAGCACAAGCCATACCATCACGCCTATCAAACATACCACCACGAAAACCACCACGGGAACAACCACGAGGGAACCAACCATGTCTCGCCGGAGGAGAACGAAAGCCACGAAAGGAAGACCGTGGACCGTTCCTCCTCTCAAACTCAAAGCTTCGACTCCTCCCACCCTTGTATTGAGCACGACATGGAGAACGTCCGGCAAACTCAACACCACTAGACTCACCCTACCAAACATCCGTACCACGACCAAAGAACCCGAATTGAGTGTCATCACGAGCACAAAAACCAAACCCGGTCGTCCTACTATCTCCAAACCGGTCGACCGAGTTCGGGAACCGCTTGACCGGTTTCTCTGTATGAGCAACCAAAACCGGTCGACCGGTTTCCAAACCGGGCTCGACCGGGATTAACTCGTCTAGCGGGGTCCCTTACTCTCGAAGCACTCTTGACTCCCCAAGCCGAAACTCGTGCCAACGGTGGCTCTACCCCTAGGTAGTGGCATACGAGACTCAGGCACACCATGATATGGGTTGTACTTGTCCTTTGTTTGCCTACTCCTCAGCCATTCTCTCCTTTCACTTCCTCTTAAAGCAAAACTCGTCCTTGCGACCATCTCTCCCACTATAGTCATAATGAAACCAGATTGGTTTTGGCTTTAGTTTTGGTTGTGGTTGAGATTTCTTACTCGGCTTATCTTTTGGTTTCTCCTCTCTAAGCTTCTCACCCTCTTTCCCAAAGAACGCATTCCCAAGTTGCTCTTGAACTTTATGGGTTTTTGGAAATCATTTGTTGGGTGAGGAAATATGGGTGGATCTAGAGTTGTGTCAAGTTTGTTTCTCAAAGGGTTTGTCTTAGGAGTATAGGCATTTTTGTGGAAGGTTTTTGGTGGAGCTGGGATAATCACCAATTTTCTCTCCTCCCTCACCACTACACTCTCCAATCTTATCCGACCCAAGCGCTTGCCCATCATAGCGCTTGTATGGTTCATGACCCGACAAGCGACCCATCATTTTCCTCAACTCATCATTGTCATCCCGCAAGTGATCAACATAATGTGCAAGTTCCGTATTCTTCAAAGCATGCAATTCACAAGTAGAGCAAGAAGTGGGAACATGTTCTTTCAACTTAGACTCAAGAGAAACGAGTGTAAGCATGCATCTCATCAATCTTTACATGCAAAACGGGCAAGAAGTACAAGCACCTAGCAAAGTAGGTCTAGACTTAAGCTTAGCCACTTGACCCTAAGCACATCTAGTTCCTCACACTTGGAGGCATGCTTTTCCTTGAAAACGGTACGATCGCCTAGGAACATAGAGCAATTGACACAATCAACCTCATCGGAAACAACGAGGTGAAGCCTTAAGTGAATCAATTTCAAGCTTAGCATCTAGGTTTTGTGTTTCTAGCTCGGCTACTCTAGTCCTAGCATCCTCAAGCGAGGCCCTAAGCTCCTTTCTCATTTCTTAGCCTCTCTAGGCATGTCATCACGATTATCAAGCAACTTGCTAAGCATTCATTTTCCTCATGCAAGAAGGGAAGCTTGTCACGTACCTCATCCTCGAAGTCGAAGTCCAAGTCGCTCCGGTGACTCTTCTTCCGCCGAAGCTACGTGCCATGGTGCAAAAGCCATCTCCCGCGTAGCGGCTTCGGCCCCGCTCAAGTTCTTGGATGAATTCTTGTTCTTGCGCCAATCACCTTCATCTTCGCCGCCACCGGAGCTCGAGGTAGAATGCGGAGCTAGATTCAACGTCGCTTGCTCCGACCAACGCACGGGCCTTGTCGTGTCCGTCCTTCTTACTTGATCGTCGCTCGTCCTTGTGCTTGTGCTTGTGCTTGTGCTCGTGATCGCGCCTCGATCGGTACTTGTCGTCCGTCCTCGATCGGTGCTTGTACCCATCCTTGTTCTCTATCTTCTCGGGGTAGTCATCAACAAAGTGTCCCGGCTTGCCACACCGAAAGCATGTCCTCGTGTTCCTCCTTGTGTTCACTTGGTTCTTATGCATCATCTCGAACGTCCCGGTCGGCGGCGCCGCCCGTCCTCACCAAGCACGTCGAACTCCTCATCTCATAAAGACAACAAGGAGAAAAAAGAGTACATCCCGGTGGATGGGATAGCGTTAGACTTTCCACCTAAGCCACCGATGAGGGTGAGACTATGTGAGTCAATCGAGCCCTCAAGCTTGGCTATCATACCACGATCCACCTCAGCTGACTTGAGCTTAGAGAACAACTCGTTTACTGTTAGTGTCATACTTCTCAGACTCTACTATGGCCTCGAACTTGCCATCCCAAATTGTATGATCCAGAGAGTGCAAGAGCTTAACAGACTCTATCATTATCATCGTACGAGGGCACATCCACATTGGCCCTCATGTTGTTCACAACTACCGTGAACCGCTGGAATGAGGCATCAATTGACTCACCGGGAGATGAGTGAAGTTCTCATACTCTCTCCGGTAAGTCACATACATTCGAGCTCGAACCTAAGCATTTCCAAGGTGAGCATCCTTCAACCGACTCCAAATCCTACAAGCTAGGTCCTTTGCCCGAACCCGATCGAATTCGGATTAACACGAGCACGAAACAAGTAGTGGACCGCCTTGTTGTTGGCGTCATGCATGTCCCTCGATCCCGGAGCAAGGAAGTTAATAGGATGAATATAAGTTGTGTTCACCGTAACACCCCAAAGGATCCGACCCTTACCGCGAAAGAAAGCTACCATCCGCCTCTCGCCACATCCGGTAGTTATTGCGATCAAAGTGCGGAGGACCCGAACCCCGTTCCCGGTATGCCATCCTTGAATCTTAGACTCGGTTAGAATCACAAAGATCCGTAACCGGCTCGGATACCACCCGAAGGACCGAATGGCAAACCGGAGGGGGGAGTGAATGGGAGCCGATAAAAATTCTATTTAAGAATTCAGCATATGAACCCAAAATCACTCAGATACCTCTGTTACCTCCTCTTGCCAAATACACGTATCCACTTAAGTGCTACTAGACCTAGGAGCAAGGTCCAACCAAAAGCCTCTGAAAACAAGCAGCGGAAAACAACACAAAATAGCTTCTGAAAGCCAAAACCAGTCAAACCGATTCTTTGGGACATAGCCTCTCACAAGCAGGGAAAACCGGTCAGGTCGGTTTTGTCCAGGAAATCCCCAAAAGACCTTCGACACCAAAATCCAGGGAAACCACCTCAAGAACCTTCTAGACTTTGAACAAGAAAAGCCATAGCTCTGAAGAAAACTCTCCCCGTCCAAAACTCTTCACGACGCCCCACCGGGGCCAAACAAGTCGACCGGTTTGCAAAACCGGCACAGCCGCGTTTTTTCTCGGACAATCGAGAAGAACTCCCCCTCACGGGAAAAACTCAACCTTCTCCTTGATCGATCTCCCGATTCATTCCACGGATTCAAGTGAGACTTTGGGGGTTGTTGGGGTACCTCGTGAGCTACCTTTGGCTAGAAGCTCGTTCCCCAAAACCTAACCAATCAAGAGGAATCGAAGTCAACCCTCAAAAACACCTTTCCACGAACTCCACCGAAAACCACCGAATCAAAGCCGTTTCGGAGGGTTTGCTAGAGCAAAGTCACCAAGCAAAGAGGCAGAAGGTCATCATATATGACATCCAACAAGAATCCTTCAAGGAAATGCCCCCAAAACCTCACCACGAAAATCGCCAAGAAAAGCTCCGAAAATCACCAAAAAGGGAAAACGGGAGAGACACAATCAAGCCTTGAGGAACCACGCCAAATCATCTATACATACCATGAAGGTTCATACAAGGTCTAGCTTGCCTCCCGATCATCCATCTCTCTCTCAAGATCTCACCATGAAGCTCTCAAGCTAGTCCTAGAAATCCTAAGGAAAATAGCAAAGGGAAAATGATCTAGGGTTCCAAGAAATGGTCGCCATCCTCTCTCTACCTAGTTTTTATGGAGGTAACCGAAAAACGAAACTACCCCTATTAAATAAACTAGGATACACGCCCCAAA
Organism: Cenchrus americanus; assembly: GCA_947561735.1. Classification (NCBI taxonomy): domain Eukaryota; kingdom Viridiplantae; phylum Streptophyta; class Magnoliopsida; order Poales; family Poaceae; genus Cenchrus; species Cenchrus americanus. Next base: position 80,593,204 of record OX387239.1, on the reverse strand, counting down.
GGGCACTTTGGGAACTTTCATCGTAGCACAATCGGATGGATGCTCGGCGACCTCACTTCGTTTAGCCTCAACTCAAGCCTTGTGATCCCGACACGTGTCCTCCGCTTCGAAACACTTCGCGTTCCCCGTGCCCCCAAACCGGTCGGACCGGTTTCACCAACCGGTCGGACCGGTTTTGGCCTCGATAGCCACACCGAGTCTTCGGCCTTGGGCGTGTGGCTCGCCCAAGCAAACCAAAGGTTTTCTCGGTGAACCACTGCAAACCCCGCGAATTTGATGTGGCCTCCGCCAATCACCACTCATGACTTGGCTCTCACGATGTCCTGACTCGACCTTGGTTTTGAGGTTCAACCAAGAAACTGTCCATGACTTCGTCTTGTTGTTCTTGCCACCATGTGGCTCGCACTTGACCTCGCTGGCCACCGGGTCTCTTAAACCAAGCCTACTTGTCTTATCCACACCCGGAGGCCTCATCGGCAATGACCTTTCGTGCTTGTTCTTCACCCGCACCAACACCGCCCAAGCCGCAACTTGCACCCGCAATACTTAGCCAAGAGTCACTCCACACAACGTTCTCAATCACTCATCACACTAGGAAGCGACCATCCACCGGTCCTCGAACCACACAGCTCTTAGAGATACGTAGTTCTTCAATTCAAGGGACTCTTCCTATTTCTCTATTCGGCCTCTAGTGAAAAGATTGTAATGCCCCATCGTCTTCTTCACGTTCTTCTTCCCCGTGCCGGAGGGAGTGTCGCCATGGTGTTGGTGCTTCTTCTCCTCCTTCTTCTCACCACCGCCGATGAAACCCCACATTTGAAATGGCGTCGCCCTCGCTTCTTCTCCACCGCATCGTCGCGCTTTCCCTCCCGGCCCCAAGAAGCGCCTCGTCGCGACGCTCCCAAAGCAGACCGCTCCCATCCACCTCGACCCCGTCCCACCCGAGCTCGTCTCCAACACGCCCACGCTACAGAAAGCTTGAGCGGAACGAGGTCAACGGACCACTCCCTAAGGAGCACGGGCCTTCCTCTCGATCTCGCGGACGGTGGCATGCTAGGGGCCTTGAGGAGCTCAGGCGTCCGGCCTTTCTCTAGATCCCCCGGTCGGTGGCATGCCAGGGATGGAGGTGGCGAATGCGATCGATGGCACATCACGGGGCGATCGAGGCAGAGGCATCCCACGCCGCGCCGGGGGGCCCGACAGAGGCATGCGGTCCGTCAAGGGAGAATGGCCGGAGGAAGAGAAAGAGGGCAGCATGATCTTTTCACCAAGGACTAAAGAGAGAAATAGGAGAGTCCCTTGAATTGAAGAAATATGTGTCCTCGGTGTCAATTTTTAAAAGGCTCGAAACAATGGGGACTTCTTGGAGATTGGCTGCAGTCACGAATTGGATGTCAAATGTATAACAGCTATAGTATTGAGTGTCAAATATTGAAATTTCTCTAGATAAGTATTGCAAATTCGGGTTTAGTAGGTGCCCAATATATCGATCGCAAACATTCTGCCACGCAGGCAACCCATTTCTGCGTTGGCGTATTGCCTTAGCCCAATTCTCATTGAAAAAGTGAATATATAGCTTATGTTTGCCTCTTTTTGTCCTTATCCTCTGTCAAGCCAAGTGACTTTTAGTGGTCACTTGCAGGAGGTGTTTGGAAAATTTCAATCGTACCCAGAGCTGTATATTATATAGTTCTAACATGGTAAATATGAATTAGCAAATATAAAAAGGGCTCTCTTCACATATCAAACGTTAACGTACGGTACTAAACATTACTCTTCAATCGGAAAATGAAGATTATAGTACTTTACACATAGTACTTTATCTTACATTTTCAGGTACGGTACGTTATTCAACTACAGTAAACCAAATGAAACCAAACAAACCATTATCCTATCAATTAGGAAATACAGTAGGATTTTCACCACGGACGGATGATAATCCCATACTCCACGCTAGACAAGTAAAGACCCTTTTTCATCTTGTCTAGAAGAAACTTCCTGCTCAGAAATCAGCATCTCAAGTCTCAGTGTCCTATAAAGATGGTACTATTCAAGTCAATGCCGCGGTGGGGGAAAAAGCTACAGCAGTCGTGTCCTTGCAACCTTGCATTAGTTGCATGAGCTCTACGTAGAACTTCGGAGCAACGTAAGTCGATCGTTAACTTGTTGCTCCATCCATGACGGGAGATGATACAAGGAACCCATCGCAGCGCCGATGAACGCGGAAGCCGTGACGCCGGCGATGCCGCCGCCATGGGGTGCGTATAGTAAGACCACACTTGCGCCGGCGCCGGCGGCGGCGGAGTTCCAGGCGTTGTCCTTCCGGCGCGCATTGGCCACGGCGCCCTCAAAGACGAATATCAAGGTGTTTGTTTATGGCGCCGACAAAACGGCCGACGCGGCGCCGGCGAGTCGTCCGCCCACGGGCGAGCTTCGATCGGAAGGCCCTGATGGAGTGCCTGGCTGAACCGACTGCCGTCCCCACCAGAAAGAACCCACCCACGTTGTGGACCAAGCCATTGCGACGGCGACGGTCCGGGATCTCATGGTAGAGCGGCGACGTCGTCTTGTCCATCGGCGACCACTACCACCGGGGGTAGATCGGCGTTTTGCACGCCTCGTCTGCCTATATGTCTCTACGGCTTTGGGTTCTAAAACTAAATCGACAAGTTCGAGTTCAACTTGCCGATTTGTTGAGTTCGAGTTCAACTTGGCACCGAATCACGAGTGCAAGACTGCAAGTTCGAGTCATTTTCAACTCCGTCGTCATGTCATCACACTGCCAATTTGCCAAATCGTTTTCAGTTGCAGTCCTATGCCCCCTAGCTCAACTCCCCCTCTCCCACGTCGTTGACCAAGCGACGACGAGGGTCCGGGATCTTATCGAGCGGCGACGTCGTCGTATACTCGTAGCCGGTCGGTCAGGCTGACCTGTTTAGAATTATATAACGGGGTCGATCGCTAGGTTCGGAGAGTTTGCTCGTAGAATGGGAGTTGATCGACTTTGTGCACACCACCTCGATCCTGTGCCTACTCTCCATAAAACCAAATCAGTTGGAGTCCAACTCACGCCGGTGGCCGTTGCACCGCCCCCGGCCTCCAAGACAAGTTCATCGTCACTTCCTCACACTATCTACAGATTTCTGACTTAGATGATGTTTGGAGTTATAGTTGGGGGACTTCGTTCTCCCCGAAAAGAGCCTATCTCCATCTTATTGGCTCAAGGCAGGTTCACCCGGGCTTCAAATGGCTTTGGAAAGCATCAGTGCAAAAACGTCATAAGGTCTTCTTTTAGTTGCTTCTCAAGGATCGGCTGAGCACAAGGAACATTCTTCGGCGCAGAAATCAAGTCATACCTTCTTATGACTGTGTTCTCTGCAATCCATGTGTCGAGGAGACTTTAGATCATCTCTTCCTCAATTGCACCTTTGCACGCAGCTGTTGGGCATCACTGAATCTAAGCATTCCTCCTGGAGACCCTTTCGATGTTCTTGTTTCGTTTCGACATCAACTCAATATGTCTTTCTTCATGGATATCATCATCATCATGAGCTGGAGTATTTGGATGGCCCGCAACGGTTTGATCTTTAAAGGGCAGCAACCTACTTTGCGTCGGTTAAAGCATGCTTTCGGAGGGGAATTTGCTCTAGTTATCATTAGAGCAGAACCTAGTCTCAAATAACTTATGACTTCATGGCTAGAAGCTTTTGTGTAATTTGTTTGATTTTCTTTCTTTCCTTTTTTTCTTGATTTCCTGCATTTTACTAAACTCCTATTTATTTATATATAATCAGTAGGGGGATCCTCCTCCTGTTCCATAAAAAAATTCGCCAAATCATTTTCAATTGCAATACTATGCCCCCACCCAATACACACACTCAACTTCGGTCAAATTCTAGCGTTGCGCCAGCTATCTTCTATACTACGTGATACTCGCACATTGTTGTGATAATTTCTATAAAATTTAGAGATGTAATTTGAAAGTAAAAACATTAAAATGATTGCATCACAACATTGCAAACAACAATGTAGATGAAAACACATTTATTTATTGAGCGAGAACAACTTAGAATTTTATAGCATGCATGGTACTCACAAAGACTAACACAATGCATGCATGATTACTATTGGCCACAGAAAATCAGTAGAAGACATATTTATGATTCTAGTAGATGGTGATGTGGACAGCTTGCATGATGAGACAAGATCTAGTGGATGGTGATGTGGACCTCTTGCGTGTTGAGAGAAGTCTATCCATGACGTTTAGTGTGTCTCACGTATATAATTGTTATAGATAGATTTTGTCAATGGTGACTTGATCTTTTGATCGTCCAAACTCCAAATCCCAACACGCGTCAAATGCCGTCCCCCGGTGAACCGTAGCTAACTAGAGCGGTGAACCGCAGCTAATTAGAGTCGCCTCGCTTGGGATCAACCAGCTCGGAACGTTCGCTAAACTCGTAGAAAAAATTGTTTGGACACAAGCTAAACACAAGTGAAGAAAGCAGAGCAAAAGTAGAGCAGCCTTCTCCTCTCGCTCCACTAGACATGGCGGTGAAAGCGGCGGAGGCGAGTGGCGGTGACTTGTTAGCACGGGAGTGGTCGAGATGGTGACGTTAGAGGTGGGCGCGAGGGTGGAAATAACTCAACGGAGGGTCTTGCTTGTGCCGGTGGTGGCACTAGCAACAAGGCGGAGGGTGGACTGGTGGCTACATTAAGGAGAGAAAGGAAGCGACATCAAAAAGAGGAAGAACAAGCGGCATCGAAGGAAGGGAAGGGAGACAGACCTAATTTTATATGTCACACATTCAATGCCAAACAGTTAGAGAAAGGTTAATAACATCGCCGGCCGCGGGCGCAAGATGGTCACCTCATCGAACAAGGTGGGGCACTCAAGCTTCAGCTCACCCGAGCCGCCGAGTTGGTGGTTGCGGGCTCCACCTTCATTTAAGGTTCAGCAGCTTTGCAGAGCCAACGAAATGTAGAGAAGATGTGCTACGGAAGCAACACATTCGGTACCTTGGAACCAGCCGGCCGGGCCGGAACCAAGAGTTTCACCACCGTTCCAAAGACCACCGGCCGGTTCCAAGTACCACCCAATTCAAATTTAAATTTCGAAAATGTAATGGCACCCTAGTTTTTTTGGCGTCAAAGCACAGTCCCCCCTTGCAATTACCTTCATAATCACAGCTTGTAACACATTGGGCATCAATTGAAATCACATAAAATTCGTACAAAGCATCGTATAGCCTTACAAACATCGCACAAACAAATGCTCAACTCCACAAAGAACACTTAACATCCTTGATCATAACCTCTTCAATTACAACATCCGGCATCCAAACTCAACACAATTATGCTACCAATGCACTAGAAGTTCATTTGTCAAACATCAATCTCATAATAATCTACTCAAAATCATCAAAGCCACACAAATTCAGCCCCGCCAATCACTCACCAAAATGGAACTCCCCATCCCGTGCTCCCAATGTTCCCGTAACAAGTAAGACTTTGTAAGCAATCAATCAATTCCAGTAAACCAAAATCAGTTGCATATATTATCCTACAAACAATCCTATAACTACACACTTACCGCATGACCTCCCCATCCTACCTTGGCACCATACCAACCGATCCCCGCATATTCACCAACATACAACAAAGATCACCGCTTACAATAAGCACTCCCATTTCGCTAAAACCCGTAATCACCACAACATACCTACTAAACTCGTGGATCATACAACATGGTCACCGTCAACTCCCCGCCGAAGTTGACATGTCCTCGTTCATCCGCACCCAATCGGACATAGCGTATCTCTCACCCATTCCATAATGTCGTCACCACAAAAAATTGTCCATAGCAAAGCAAGCAATTATCATTGTTGCTTGCTTCTTCCGAGGCATGAATGGCACCCCTTCCAATATCTTCCACCTCTCTTTGAGGTTTCCAAACCTCCTTTCTATTATGTTCCGCAGGCTCTCATGATGGTAGTTGAAGTTCTCCTCCATACCAAGTGTGCCAAGGTCAACACCCTTGAAATGGTCCGGATGCAACCTGTTCCCTTGAAAGGGAACCATGTACCCTTCTTTATCAAGATATCCGAGTCAGCCAAGTAGTACCGACCTGCATCAATTAAACCAGATTGACAACATTATTTGAACTATGTCACCATAGTTAAGATCGTACATGCACACACGTTGCCGAAATGTAATACCTTTCGGAGGAGTTGGAAACTTCCTTTGCCGCATACATTCCTCTAGCACTCTCATGTCATGACATGAGCCACCCATCCGCGCGCCTACATACATAAATAGTACATGCATGTCCACTATAGCGCACACATTCGGGGACACATAATGTTTCCTATTAATGTAGTCAACTTTCCTAGAACTTTTCACCTCAACAATGGATGTGCGTCCCATCTATTGCACCAATGCATCCATCAAACCAGGGGCGTAACCTTTGAAGCGCAATGTGCACTTCCTTGTAGTCGGGATCACTTGGACATATAATTGTGTTTGCCCATCTAAGCATTATCTCCGACGAAGTGTGCACTTACGACTTATTGTATCCAAAGACCTCTCAAACCTATCTTGTGTCTCTCTAACAGCACTAGCATGCCCACATGTCCAAATGAACATAGCCAAAGCTTCCTTAGAGTCGCACCGACTAGTACTTTGCAACCCAAAACTCCCCGGCTAATATGTCATGCAAGTGCAAAAATGCATCGGAGACATACGAAGGTTGTTCTTGCATCTTTTCTTATTACTCAAATTCATGTGCACCCATTGTGCACCCGTGAGTTTCGGAAAGGGACAAGGAGGATTTACCGCCGGTTTCTCCATGTCCTTCATTAGTTTCAACATCTTCGCTACCTCAAGATGCCTTCCCAATTAGAGTAACTCCTCCGTGGAACCGTCCGAAGCACCATCACCCGCCGCAACTTCCTCCATGTTTACAACCGCACCTACAGGAACAGCCATCACACACATACATTAGCACAATAATTAGTTAACTCCTTCACCTCGACATGCAACAAGAAGACAACTTGCATCAATGGAAGTAGTAACAACAACTAATTACGAAATCCGCAAACCGTAAATAAATATTACAAATAGCAATGCACAAGGACCGGATTTGTTCGTTACAAACGGCTCAACTACAACACTAATTTTGAAAACAAAGCATGTTCAACACACTTGCTTTATTACATCTCATCAAAGTTGACCGGAAAAGAAATTAAGCAAACAACTACAAAGACACCATGCTCTCAACAACTTCGGTGGCTGCCACATTGGTCTTCACTTCCTCCAGAACCGCATCATTTGAAGGACAACTTGGACATACCGTTGTCGCCCTTCCGCACTTGTCATGCGGAGGACCTTCCCCGCGATGCTCGCGGATCCGTGAATACAAGTCACTCTCCGAATACCCGTCCTCTACTAACGCTTGCCTAATTCTTGCGGTCTCCTCTTCCTCTCGCGACTTTTTGTTTGTCCTCTCCTCCAAAGTCTTTTGAAGCAAACTTTGATAGGAAGCTATGTAGTCATCAACCGAGGTAGACTTGCTACTCTTCTTCTTGACAGGGCTTTGAATAGTGTACTCCCTCGTGGCCCTTTTTGCCGACCGGCCCGATGTCCGCTGGCGTTGGGTCGGGGGCTACGAGGGGAGTTTCGGGGGTGCCCTCACTATCGAGTCATTCGAGGCAATCCCACCCGCATCTACTAATTCCCCCCGATCGTATGGTTCGTGCCCAAGGATGTAGAACAATTGCTCGTAGCAAGGTGGACACTTGTACCATTTACCGGCTTTATCAACGATTCCCGCAAGGTGCCGTAGTGCACATGTCGGTAGGGCGGAAGGGACGACCTAACAAGTTATCTTACGTGATCGCACATGGTTTAATTTGTTTACCGCGTTCGTACTAGCGGCATACAACACAGGGTCGTATGTCACGTCACCGGTTTCGTGGTCACGACCTAAACTCGACTTGTTCACACCTTTACGCCAACCGAAGTATGATCGTCGCAGTCATGCCACTTATTTTGCATTTGTTTGGTAGTATACCTTGAATTAGATTGCGCATAGAATCCTTGAGTGATGTTTGCCCACCCAAGTTTAGTAGGATTTCTTGCCGACCAATGGCATAGGTTCTTTTGTTGCGGAATTAAGTGAAGCAAGAAGTTTGTGTCATTGATACTCCAGTTGGCACGTTCATGGGATTCATGAGACATCCGTATCATCGGGGGCGGACATGAAAAAGGGTGACATGAAAAAAAGGAACTCGAATTTCATGTCACAAGATTAAACTTTTACTCCCCGTCTTTGCATTGCCCGGGCTTGCAAAGAGGGAGTCCAAAGACCAAGACATAAGTACGAGTAAGTCCATGTACCGTGGCGCGTCCATCTAAAATTTTTGTAGCCACACAGATGCTCAACACGAGCAAGTCTCGTGGAGGATTTTGAAATTGCGAGAATGGGAACCTTAAGGCACACTTTCTAACCGCCCAACATGCGGAATTTTAGTGTAATTACTTGCATGGGTAACATTACCACGGTAATATACCCGTACAAGCAGAAAACTGGCATACGCCTTAGATATGTGAAAGGAGGCACAATATAATAGTGGCATGTTTAACAAGTTTTATCCAAAACAAAATTACATATGTACCAATTCAAAATTAGCGAGTAGTAGCAAAGCAGGACAGTCATATGAATTAAGGGAGGGGGACGGGGAGCGAAAGCTTACCCTGACACAACGGTGGCACAGATAGGGCCAGAGCTTTGCACAACTGTCTGCGGGAGAGGACGATGCTACAGACTCCGTGCACCGTTGGTAGGAGGTGATTGGAGGTCCCGTGAAGATATGTGGTAAGCATCGCATGTTAATGAGTATGAAGTCGATGCATATAAAAGTATGTCGAAAGGCAGAATCTAAGCAATGTGAGATTTCTATATTGTTCGAAATGCTTGGAGGTTGCTTATGGACTCAAGGTTCATGTTAATGGTGGTAGCATTTGTCGTGCATATGTCGTAAATGAGATAGGCATCCGGATCGTGAATTTGCTATATACTCTTCTTCGAATTGTGTAACATGAGACAAGGTTCTCCGGATAATCATATGATTAGATGAATGACTTATGAAGAATAAACCATACGCATAAGTACAAAATATTCTTCCATTTTGTCACTTGAAAAGGTTTAGGATGGCAATATGTGGCGAAGGTTCTTGGGGGCAAGATGATGCAACCACCTAAAGGGAGAATGAGCACGGTGGGGATAGCAATGTAGATCTATGCTGCAAAGGAGGAAAAGGGTCGGCATGTACCTTAACGTGGAGTACAGTCGGGGGAAGTTGAACGGATGGTTCGGAAGAGGATGAATGCCGCAGGGGACGACGGGCAACCGGAGTGGAACGTCGGAGATCCGCGACGGCCGGTGGAAGATCCGCTCCGTGAAGACGTAGATCCGCGACGGCCGGGTTGAAGATCCGCAACGCTACAACGTGGAAGTGCACGGTGAGGACGAAGATCTTGGACGGGTTGGTGCGCATCTTGGACGCTTGGACGGTGGCCGCATCCGCGGTGTAGGGGGAGTTTGGACTCGGCGTCTTGATTTCCGCAGGCATCTTCGTGTAGATCCGGATGCGCGGCACCGTCGGGGCGGGGACTTGGGATGCGGGAGGCGGCGGCCGCCGGCGAGCCGGATATGTGCCGGCGTTGCCGCCGGCGACCGAAAACCGTTGCGGCCGGTGTTGTCGACGAGAGCCTACCCTCCGTAGGCCGCCATGGGGGCGACTACCGCAATGGGGGAGAGGGCGAGGGCGCCGCGGCGAAGGAGAGCAGGGCCGAGGACGCCTACGGGCGAGGATGGGAGGCGGCGGCGAGAGAGGGATTGGGATGGGAGGCGGCGGCGAGAGAGGGATTGGGGATGGGAGTAGGGCACCGTTGGGAGGGGGGTGGGGGGGTTAAGTGGAGGCCACCCTAGCCTCGGCGCGAACGCAACTGGGCCGGATTCGAGGCCCGGCCGAACGGATGGATCCAGCCCAACGGGATCCGGCCCGGCTTCGCCACCCGGCCCTAATAGGCCGCAAATTGCTCGCTTTGGGCGGCGCCGAGGAGACGCCCTCCTTCTTCTCTTCTCTTCTCTTCTCTTCTCTCTCTCTTCTCTTCTCTCCGCCGGAAATGCTTTTTTTTCTTACACGTCCAGCGAGACACCCGTTGATGTAGGCTTATAATACTTGCTCTTAGTATGGTATAATAATATTTTTGCTAATTGTGCTAAACATTCAGATAGGGTTCTTGCCTGCCTGGAGCCCATATATTCGTGTTGAATATGATTATTATTCGGTGACACAAATTGAGAAATGAAAAAGAAAAGATTGAAGTTGATAGTTCTCTAAAAATTGTTTAATGGCAAAAGCAAAAAATTACAATGGGAAATGATAGATTCTCCTCAGGCCGTTGTTATTAAACATGAGAAGATAAAAAATACTAGTACAGTTATTAGAGAATTTTTCGAAATTCTGGCAGGAAACATCTCATCCCAAGTGAAACCCGGTGAGCAGGTGCACACCCTACCAGGCTACGATTTCCACCCGGTAACCGGTTATCACCCCGTCACCCACCCACGCGCCTTTCCCACCACCACCACCTCCAACCTCCACGCTCTCCGCCACCAACCCGCTCCGCCCCACGCCGCAGAAGCTCCTGGAGCCTAGGGTTCCCGCTCCACTCCCATGGCGCTCTCCGACTACTCCATGCTGATGTTCCACGCCGCCATCGCGCTGGTGGTCTACGCCGCCGCCCCCGCCGCGCACCGCAGGGGCTGGGGCAGCGTCGACTACCGCCCCCAGGCGGCCGTGGTGCTCCTCACCGGGCTGTGCGTCCAGAGAGCTTCCGTCCCCAAGGTACCCTTTCCCGCGTGTATCCCGACTTGGCTCCCTTCCTTCCTTCCTTCCTTCCTTCCTTCCTTCAGTTCCTCCGCTTCTTCGAGCTCGCAGCAAACGACTGACGCGCTTGATTCGGTGGGTTTTGTTTTGCTTTGCGGCGGCGCTTTGTTTCCCGTGGAAGCCCGGCCAGAGCAGAGGCCCCCAAGTCGTCGTCGCGGAGGCCGCTGTGGTGCGTGCTCCCAGGGATGAATCGGAAGCGTCGTCGTTCGTCTCGCCGCCCGTCATCATCGTCTGCATCATCTGCCTCGTCCTCACTGCTTGCGTGACCGCGGAGGTAGTGCGGAGGAGGAGGGGGAGGGGGGAGGATGCTTCCGCCGTCGCCGCCACCGCTGCAGAGTGTGCCTGCGAGGAGGTACTCTGATAGGAGGAGGGCATAGCGTGTTATCGTCCAAGGTATAAGGTCCTCTCTCTATGTCTTCATCTGTTCTGATGATTTGTTTTGATGCATACCGGCAAAGTGCAATGTATGTTGATTTCGCCTAGTACAAATCGAAGAGAATTTCAAAAATTTGGTGCCCTATACATTATATTGTCTATTTGAGTGCAATGCTTGTTCATAACTTCATATAGGGATACTGTTAGCTAGTGGACCAATTTTCATGTCAGTTGATATCAGGGAAGTGTGCTTAAGTTGCTGCTTCATGGCACTGAAATGTGATGCTATATTTGCACCAAATCGGATCTCACAAGTGGAATGTGGGGTAGAACCTGTATTTTCCCGTTGCTTTAGAAGACTGACACGCTGTTCAGGATTCTCTATTTGAGTTGCAAGAATGGTCAGATTCTCACAAATCTTTGCACCATACCAGTTTGCGTTGCATAACCACATTCTGCATGCATGTTAAATTGCGTTGCATATGGAAACTAAAATGGGTGTGGATATTTTTTGCATTTGTGTAGCACAATACCCAGTTAGGAGCTGGGTTAGATGTTAAATTGTAGGTGCTTTCAGATGTAGAGAACAGAATTTAAGGTGGTTTAGTTTCACTTAATTTGCACCCTTAATTTAATACAGATCATGAAACAAATGATATGGGAATGCATCAGTGCATGGATAGACCTTTTGCAAAATTCTTATAAATTACTTCTGTTTACTCCTAGCCCCTGTGTGTTTGCTTTAGCAGTTATCTTGATTCTAGAATAAAATCCAACATTGAAATGATAAGTTGAGATGAACTTAGTACCCATTTATTTTGTTTCCACCGTAAATGGTCTAAGTTGTCGAACATTTTGAAATCATCAATGTGAAACCAGCGATTACTTATTATATATGGTCTTTGACGCCACAGGGTGGGGAAGCCTCAAAAGTTAATGATGTTTGTAATTACCATGAAGTTTGCTGGTGCTACCATCATGTTATTGCAGTGAAATTTGTGTGGCACCCACTGATTGTTCAGTTTGTTCCTCTTGTGTCTTGCTTGTACTTTTGCTGTGCCTTTGATTTCTTTCAGCCAATTGAGTTTGCAGTTTGCAAATTCATATATTCCAATCCACCTAAGAATCTGTATGTGCATGCTGATATGATCGAATGTGGTGTTGGTATGTTCTATCCATTGATTGTCCTTGCATGAGCTCAACATAACTTCTAGGTTGTTGTTCCAATCTTTACAGTTTGCTATGTGGTATTTTGCATTTATGGTGGATTCTGCAGTAGGAAGTAATGGCCAAAAAAGAAATGTTTACCTTAAAAAATGGGTACCTGGTACGCGTGTAACGCTTAGAAACATGGAGTGCCAATTTGATTTTTGTTTGTCTACAAACCTAAATCTAGATTTGTTCTATCATGGAGTTGAAATAGAATAACTTTTCAAAACCAAGCTATTCTTGTCCGAGTGATATTTCCTCGAAGTAGATAGGTAAAACCTTTTGGGGTTGAACCAATTTAAAGAATGTCTTGTTTGATACCTGAACATTGCATAGTTACTATTTGATTCTTGCTTAATAAGTTTGTAAACTACAAGAAAGGTCAATTCTCTTTGTTTATTTCATGAGTAAATGCATAAGTTAGTGTTCTGAATTTATTGCAAACTTTTTGTTCACTTTAGTGTTGCTGTTGTCCAGGGAATTTCACTTTTCCTAAAGGATATAAATTATCGTGTGCAACTAATATTAGTTTTTGGACATACGGTATTCGGCAACATATCATGTGGAAACCAACCTCTCCGTGAAAACTATGGAAACTTCAATCTGAGCCACATGATGTTAATCTAACGGAGTGTTTAGAGGAGGTGGGAGGAGTGATTTGCAAAAGCACCTTTGCAAATCATCCCTCCCATCTCCCATGAATTTTGCAAATCACCCCTCCCACCTCTGATTAGTTCTCCCTTGGATCAAGATCGTGTGGTTTAGATTAAAGTTTCCATAGTTTGCACTGAGATGTTGGTTTCCACTAGATATGTTCCCACGATATTCTGAATTAAATAGAGGCATGTTTTATTTACTATCGACGACACTTTAATTTGCTTTTACCACACCATGGATTGTTTGATGGATGACATGCTCTAGACAATCATCACATACGGTTTCCACTTGACCACTTCTGCCACCACAGGAGGTGCAGGCCCGCAGGGCCATTAGTGTCATTATGTTCAGTAACACACATTAATTATGCCGGACAACTATTTAATTATACTTTTATGTTGAAGATATGCTTTAGTGGAAATTTTCACTAGGGTTCCTTTAATGCAAGTAAACCTCATGTGTTACTATGCAAGGACTTCCTTTATTTTGACTGATCTCTCTTCTGCACATCTCATCTTTTTGTCATCTTCATAAAGACAAATCATACTTCAGATGTTTTCTTGATAAAATGAAACATTTTGTCTTTCCAATAAATTGGAAGCTGAGTCAAGTGACTTCATGGCATGAGATACTTGTGTATCAAAATTTATTGAATTTCTATGTAACAATGCTTGTGAGTTGTGACAGGGTACTTGCTCTGGAGGGCAATTGCTTTGGGGTTTGGATTCACACTTTAATAGTGATGATATATATATACAGTTCAACTGACTGTTTAATAATTACATATTTCAAACTTATAGATATGTGAATTCTTTTAACTTTTAAGTGCACATTACTGTATTAATTTTGGTGGATTCTTTTTTTTTGAAACTAGATATGTGAATTCCGGGGGCATCAGTAATTGGTGCCAAATTTCAAGCCCAATTTTGTCCGTGTATTGACTGTGTAATGGCCGTTACAGTTCCCGAAAGTTCGTATTAGCTCAGTGGATAACAGATGCTTCTTTTCACTTTCAGTCATAGGCTGCAATTACAGATGTATGCTGGATTGGTGGTTAATTTTCCCTTTCTTTGTTGAGTCCCACAATAAATTTCATCATGAACATGAGCTCAGGGGATCGTGTGAATATTTGTATGCTTATGTTCTCCTTGCGCCGTGCCCCCATCCCTGTCCACTGCAATATATAAACTTCTAGGCTTTACTTACACTAATATAAACTCCTTCCCAGGGAGATGCATAGTTGGATGCTCTGCTTCAGTTTGACACATCACACATCTCTTACGAACAGTGCCCATACTTACATAATTTCCTATTAACTGTTTGCCCCTGGTTTTATGTTTCAACCAAACAGGACCCCTTGCAAGATATATAATATTTATTTTACTGTTTATAGCCAGCATAGATTAATGCGAGGGTCCTAAGTTCTTAACTTGGTCAAATGCTGGAGTCCTGCATGGACTTTGCCTTTCCTTTTACTTGATGTGATGATGTAGCAATGTGCAGTGTCTAGTTTCCTTGTGGTGTGCTCTGACCCCTCCTTCCAATTGCCACTTCAATATGTTCCACTGAACTAAAAGAGATTTTGTTTCATTTTCAGGTCCTGGGATATGCAATCTTCGGCTGCAGAGGAGATTTCACTTGGCCATCGCAGAAGGGATGATAAGAGCAACTCCACCGGATGGAGTAAATTTCATCCCCTATATGATGTTATTGGGGTGGAGTAAAAATATTTTCATCCCTAAAAAACACAACTTGCTCCAAATAGCTTTCCCTATTTTCCTTCCCAACTTGTGGGTCTCACAATGCCACATCATTATCTTCTTTATAAAGTGAGTGGGTCCCACCGATAGGGAGTGGAGGAGAGGTTCCCTTTATAAAGGGGATGGAGAGGGAGTTTTAGTCCATGGAGAAAAAGAGGGAAGGGGATAGGGAGGCTGCTGGAGAGATTTTTTTAGCATCTGATCCCCTATATCACTGTTTTTTGGTATCGGGATGAGAAAGGAGAGCTGCTAAAGTTGCTCTAACATCAGTACAACTGCTGAACTGCAAAGTTTTTCTTAAGTAACCAGAGTTACTTCTCTTGAACCACCCTGTGTCCAGACCTTATGTAACCTTGGACACGACTGTTCAAGTTTGGCCTGCAAAGCTTAAAGTGAAGCACTCACGGTGTCTTTGGACTAATGGGTTTTGGTAACGGAATGGCAGCACTGTATTTTGTCTGCGAGACACATTAACCAACAATGTCGCTGCAGCCACGCCATCTTCTTTTTTGTTGAAGAGTGCTAATTTTCTGCGTGTTTCCTGTCATTGGTTAAGCTGGCCTATGGTCGAACTATGTTGCGAAGATTGATGCTTAGGAGTACGTTGCCACATATTTTTTTGCTAGGTTGGAAGCATAATTCTCCGTTTGCCAGAAATACATGTCACTGGGGAATTTGCCCACTACCAGTTTAACCATCTTATTAGAAACGACTCGATCAGATGTAGCAAGAACTGAGTGCCGTGGCTAGTGACTACTGCACTGTAATCCTCGAAGGTTTTGTACTGACACATTTTTCTCCAAAGCAAATGCTTAAGAATTGAGTGCCTTTGTGAGGATAATTAGATTTTGAAAGATGTGTTTTGCTTAAATAAAAGAAGGAAAGTTTGCAAAATTTTGAAGGGATGTATTTGTCCTTTGCAGTTTTTCTATACGTATCAATAGTCATATGAGGTCTGGCACGTACCCAAAAAAATGAATGTTGTCCCCTAATTTAAATTTTGTTTTGGAAAAAATGCTAAGGATACTAAACTAAAAGTTTCATGAATTCAAAACCCACATGGCATCAATAGAGATCCTTCAAGGCATCAATCTGTAGGGGCATAGAGTATGCAATAAATTTTTTTAAATTGAACTTGGCTGAAAACCCCACATCGAATATGTGTAAGCTACTGCATGTGCATCACACTTTTTTGTCACCCCCACCACGAAAAAAGAGCTAATAGTTGCTAATGGTAGTGCATTGGGAAAAAGGTTAAAATGTTCCTAACTTTATGGAGGAAAAGAGAGAAATAAGGACCAAAGTGAAACTTTACAAACTCTATGCATTAGCTGATCTAAAAAAAAACTCATTAGCCATACCTCCAATGTAATATGTTTGGGCTATGTTAAAGTTTAGACCTTACTAAAGTTTAGCACTAGCACATCTAAGGGACTTTGGTGCGGCTCCACGAAGCGGTCCCGGGAGCAGTTGCATTTTGCACTGCGGCGGAGGAGCTGAAAATTGTAGCTCCTTCTGCTTCGTCCACATGCCGGCAGATGTGGTTACGAAACTGCCCCTAGACTTCAGCGAAATAACATCCAAAATGCCACCGCCTCACCTTATCCAACCGAACATGCATCCCTCTCGGCCTCTCCCCTCGCGAAAATAGGCCACCGCTAGCTAATTGTAGTATAATGATGTTCATTTTTTACATTTTACATGAAGTATAATTATAAACAATGGAACGATGACGCTAGAATGTTACGATCAAGCCATATGCCAAGGGGTATGTTAGACATTTCATATCTCCGATCCATTCAAAAATACGGAGAAGTTGTTTTTCGCCAAACACTTTTCAAAACAATTACTCCTCCTTATACTTAGCAGGCCGCTCCACCGAAGAGCGGAGCCGGTGCTGTTTTTGGAGGAGCCGAGTCCCGCCAAATAGGCCCTAAGATCTTGCTAAACTTAGCCCCGGCCCATCCAAACATGTTGGGCCCGCTCGTTTGTTGGGCCATCAAGCACGGACCAATTTCTTCTCACTTTTCTCAGGATGGGAGAAAGAGGGGAGTGGCAATAAAGCGCACAGACACAGCTGGCACAAGATCCCAGCCGACACAAGTCTCCAACCCACTCACACTCCGCTCCTCCTCCACTCAAGCCCTCGAGAACCTTCTGAAGCCAAGGGGTTAGGCTCCCATGGCGGACATCGAGGCGGCGGGAGCGATCCCACCCCTGCTGTCGTGGGTGAGGAGGTTCGTGAGGGCGGTGGTGACTCTGGGCCTACTCTGGGTGCTCACCACGCAAGCCACCATCTTTGGATTGTCGGGCGTCGGGTGGATGGTCAACACCGCCAACACCGCTCGCATTGTTGTGCGCCGGATCTGCGGGAGGATACTCCGCGGTGGCGGCCGCGTGGTATCTCCTCGCAGTGTCCCTCTTTGCCGCCGTCATGCTCTTCCTCATTGCCATGGCGCTAGCTCTCATTGCCATCCCGGTCCGGTCTTGCTCCATCCCCGGCGCCGCGAGAGCCCCAAGGGTGAGGCTCTAGAGGTATTCACTCGCGAGTCTCCCTCTTATCTCTTTGCCCCCCCCCCCCCCCATGGCCATTTCGAGCCCTAGATCTATAAATTTGTGGGGGATGACGGCACCCCTATATGGTCCCGGTGCGGGGACGTGATAGAGTGAGCCGGGAGGGATGCGACCGCCCCTCACCAAGCAATTTTGTGGCCGCAAGGTTGAGGCTTAAGAGGTATTATCCCACGAGGCTCTTTAGCTCTCTCACCCCTACCACGAGTTCCATTTCCATGCCTTAGAGAATTTTGTTCCTACATGGGATCCGTAGATTTTATGGGTTCACTACGGGAACGGAGCCTTCGCCGAGAGTAATACTCTTTGGTGAGAGTCAAACCTTGGGCTCTCGGTGAATAGCTCTTCGCCGAGAGTAAGAAAAATAATTCTCGGCGAAGAAAACAACTCTCGGTGAAGGAATTCTTCGCCGAGAGCAAATGAAAAACTCTCGGCGAAGAATTCTTCGCCGAGAGCCGACCCTCTTGGCTCTCGGCGAAGAAATTTTTCACCGAGAGTTTTTTTCTTGCTCTCGGTAAGTAATTTTTAAAAACTCACTTTTCACCTTCAATTTTTTTTTTATCATAAACATGCACTTATACAAAGGATATGTTCAAATTTGACGCAATTTTATCTCTCGTTTGCTATATTTAAAATTTTTAATACATTATAGGTATTTTTTCGAATAGGTCCGATATGAACTACAAGTGCATGAAATCATAGAGTAAGTTTGTTGGAAAAATGAGATTCATGTTCATGAGAAATCTCTAAAACCATGTACGGGAAACGAAACTAAATTTTAAACATTTTGTTCTCTCGATCATGACAGAGATCGTGTCGCGGAAAGGTCTTAAAATTGTATAAAATTCAAATGAAGTTCAAAAATCATGAATTTTGTCGAGCGCTCATTATATATTATGTCGAAGTTGTGGTAAAAAGTTGAGAACATTTTGAGCAATTTGACACGTACGTTTTTTAAAAACCGGAACATCTCACGAGAAGTTTCATAGAAATTGAACTAATGTCACTAGGTTTGGTACATTAGAGAAATTTAAATTTGAGTTTGACCACAACAACTTTTTTATAAGCAATACATACTATATCTAGTGTCATGTTAAGTGTTGGAACATTTTCAGATTTATTTGATATTATTATTATTATTATTTTATTAAAATTGGCTTTGCCGAGAGCTAAACTCTCCGCAAAGAGGTCCCTTCGCTGAGAGCCAGCTGGTGGGCTCTCGGCGAAGCCCACCAGTACCACTGTCCCGCCGGCCCACCTCTCCCACTCCCTCCCCGGCCAACCATTTCCACTCCACAGTCGGCCCACCTAGCCCATCTACCGCGGCCCACTCCCCCCACACCCCCACCAGAACCCTACCGGGCGCCTCTCCCTCCCTCCCACGCCGCCCTCCCTCCCACGCCGCCACCCACCCCAACCCCCGACGGCCCTCCCTCCCACGCCGCCGCCCACCACGACCCCGGCGCCCCTCCCTCCCTCCCACGCCGCCGCCACCCTCAACGCGCCCCCTCGCGCCCCGCCCCCGCCCCCCTCTCCCCCCCTCCGCTCGCTACCTCTCGGCCTCGCGAGAGGAGCGACGGCGGGGCGAGGTGTCGAGGCGGCCCCAAGGCCGGTGCGACGCGTGCTCCCTTCGGCGAGCGGATCCGGCGGCGCGGCCAAGGCGGGGGATCCGGCGAGCGCTCGGCGGCGGATTCGGCGAGCGCGGCCACGGCGGAGGATCCGGCGGACGCGGCCTCGGCGGCGGATCCGGCGGGCCACGGCCACGGCGGAGGATCCGGCGGGCGCGACCTCGGCGGCGGGGAGATCCGGCGATCGCGCCTTCTCCTCTCTCCCGGAGAGCGCGACTTCTCCTTCGGGTTCTTCCCCCCTTCCTCTCTCGTTTCTTCTACGAGGTGGTGGACGGCGGAGCGGTGGCGGACGGCGGCTCCGGTGGTGGTGGCGTGGTGGAGGCGGTGGTTGCATGTGGTGGCGGCGGTGGTAGGTGGTGGCGGCGGCGGCGGTGGGTGGCCGTCGTGGTGGCGGTGGCGTCGGCGGGAGCCGGGGAGGTGGCGCCGGTGGCGGGTGGTGGCGGGCTATGGTGAAGGCGGCAGCGGCCGGTGGTGAATGTGGCGGTGGCGGAGGGCACTGTGGGCCGGTCGGTGGGCCCGCAGTGCCCTGACCATTTCTTTTTTTTTGTGTGTTATGAAATTTTCTTCACCGAGAGCCATATTGGCCTCTCGGCGAAAATCCACCGTGAGGAGGACCGGCAGCTCTCGTCGAAGAGGCCTACACCGGCAGCAAGGCGCCGAGAGGCCTTCGCCGAGAGTTCACTCTCAGTGAAGCCTTCACCGAGAGGAAAGGGCCCTTCACCGAGAGGAACCCCGCTCTCGGCGAAGGCCCTGAATCCGGTAGTCGTTTTGGTGTTTATACGTGGCAGATTGATGGGGATGGAGGCGCCAAGATGCTCGCAGCGCAAGGGTGTGATCAAGAGAGCAGGGGAGCACGCGACCGCTTGCCGTTGTTAAGCAAATCACACCCGTGTTGACAGTGTTGTTCGTGGTGATGGTCTTGGGGGTCTGCTTATGGTGGTGTTTGCACCGGCAATGGGATCCTGTGAACAGAGGGTTGGTTCCATGCTGGATGAGGGAGGTCTGCAGTTGAATTAGCATCTTCATTCATGAATCCTTCAAGGTGCGCTTCCATTCTTCTTTCTATAATTTCACCTGCATCATCTTGACTTGGATTTGCTCGCTAGTAGTATTTATTATTGCTTGATAGATTGATAACTCTATTTTGGTAATTGGGGTCTTGTGTCACTAGGCCAAAAACGATTTGTACCGACACAAAAAAAAAATTAGCGTGTTGGCCGGGTGTAATTGGCACCCGCCCGCACTATGGTGAAAGGGGCGTCGGCTTTACACCCACCAGCGATAAAAGGTCTAGTCTTGGCGGGCGACATAAGCCACCCGCCAGGCACAAATGGTCCTATTTGTGCTGGCGGGTGGCTTATGTCGCCCGCCAAAGCACCGATGGACACCCACTTTGAAAAATTCGAATTTTCAAACGGTTTCAAATGAAGAAACTATTAACATGAAAGTTGTAGATCCTAATAAGTTATGAAACTTTGTAGTTTACACTTTTTTATTTGAAATCATATTGTCAATGAAAATCAAATTTGAATCTCTCAAATTTGAAATTCAAATTTCGTAAATGACCTCAAATGGAAAAACTCCTAACGCGAAAGTTGTAGATCTAAGGAAGTTAAGAAACTTTGTAGTTGACAAGTTTTTAATTTGAATCCGTTTAGTGCCTCTAAAAACCAACTTTCGCGTTGTATAGTATGAGTAGAACGAAAACTCGCATATGGATGCATATGAATGTGTGGTGTAGTGGTAGAGGAGGCTTCACGCGAGGTAGAGGTCACGGTTCAAACCACGACAACCGCGGAGCGTCGCGACTTTACGAGAAAAAATGTGCGACTTGCGAAGGGGGCGGGTGGGGTCTCTCCTATAAAAAAAGTTTTTTTTCGTTTATTTTCGGTTTTTAAGTGCCGACCCGAAAACCTCGCGTCTGGCGGGTGACTTAAGCGCCCGCCACCGAGACGATTTGTCCTGACACAAGGTCGGTGGGCTGGCCGGTGGGGTCTCTCCTATAAAAAAATTTCTGTTTATTTTTGGTTTTTAAGTGCTAAAACGGAAAACCTCGGTCTTTGGCGGGTGACTTAAGCGCCCGCCACCGAGACGATTTGTGTTGGCACAAGGTCGGCGGCGGTCGCTCCACCCGCCACAAAGACCCCTTTTACCCGCCAAAGCACAAATCGTTTGTGGCCTAGTGTGTATTATGCTATATTTTGGGTTTGCTTCCTTAATCCTGGTTTCAAAAGTTGGAAAATTTAAATTGTGTTTGGTTAATTTGCCATGTCGTGTCTTTTTATTTTCTCGGGGATTAGAAGTAGTTATTCACCGAACGACATAGAATGTGAATTTAATGTTGCCTTCTTTGCATATCATAAACTATATCTCTTCAGTCATTTTTTTAAATAGAATTTGAAAACTTGAGCCCAATCTTTTATAGTGTCTAGCTAGTTGATTGAGTTGTTTAACATTTAGTAGTTATTGGGAGATACTCAATGGTGGATCACGTTATACTAGGTGCTTAAGCATTCCATTTGTGATAAATTTTGTTGAGCTTTGCCCCTTTCAAATAAGTAAATCCGTCATGTAGTGTTCTAAACTTGTTGGAAAAGTTTGACCATACTTTGTGCAATGTTTCTGATCTTTTTATGTCATGTCAGTCTAGGCAGATAGCCCTTCAAAGTTTCATTGACATAGGAAAATTGTTGCTTTACTGATGAATAAATTGGCACTTGACCTTATGGTATGATATGCTTCCTTATCCAATTTCTTGAATTGCATTATAACAAGGATATGTGTCTAGGTAGTTTCTGTAGAAAACTCAATTTGCTACAAATTTAAAGTTTTGTAGTTGACAAGTTTTTCATTTGATATCATTTAGTGGTTACAAGCATAAAAGTTTTTCATTTAAATACAAAATTTTCCAGACGATTTTGGATGAATACAAACTTTATATTAAAGTTGTGGATTTTGATTAGATCTAAACTTTTGTAGTTGACATCATTTTTATTTGAAATTGTTTAATAGCTCTCTAATTTTGAATTTTTAAATTTTCAAACGGCCTCTGATGTAAACAAATTCTATATCATTGTGATAGTGCTCGGCAAGATTTACAAAGTTGTAGTTTACAAATTTATCTTTTAATATTGTTTAGTAGTCCAAAAAATACTATAAGTACATAAAAGAAACAGAGCACCCTCATCAGTAATCCATCCCTCCAAAATGGAGACCTTGACTCTTGAATTTTTTATATTTTTTCTTTGATTTTCGAAAAATAAATGGACGATCAAAAAATTTTGAGAAATATACATCCGCCGCCAAACCCCACGGCGGTCGCGCGCCATGCCTCACGGCGTTAAGTCCTTGCCGCCGTGGGGCACGGCGGCAGAAGCACCTCGCGGCGGGGCCGCGCGGCACGGTGTCGGGGACCCCGTCGCCCGGCGCCACAACGGCGAGGCCCCTACCACCGTGCCACGTAGCGGTAGGACCATTTTTATTTTTTTAATTTTTCATTTTTAAAACACTTTTAACCTTTTTAAAAAACAACAAACCGATAAGTGTAAGCATAATCACAAGATCATATCATAATCAACGAGTAGATGCACATAGTTTATACAAAATCATGGTAAAAGTACTACTACATCTAAATGTGTTGGTGCCTATTCGGCCCTAACGGCTCTAGTGCCGGCCCGGTGTGGTCCCGGTCGTACATCCGGGGGTTAGGTGCCCCGACCAACCGCGGTCCGAGCTGGTCGGGAGACGGTGAACCATGGCCACCCGCGACGAGCTGCGGGATCCGGTGTCGCTCCACTCGCCGATGTTGCTCCGCCGGCCGGCCGGGGTCGCTCCGCCCATTGGGCGTGTCGGCCGAGTCCAACCGGTGCTGTGTCAACCGTAACGGGACAACCTCGGCTTTGTTGCGGGGCATCCGGGGTCGCGAGAATGTCGCCGTACCCCATCGATCCCGGCCTAGATGGTCCTTGGTGCTCGCGTCGAAAGCGGCCGGAACATAGGCGCAGTGGACGAGGAAGGAATATCCGTCGCCGCAAAGCCGAAAGGCCGACGGTCCGAAACCTCCTAGCGGAAAGATCGGTGTTGTAGGTGTCTTCGTCTCCAGTTGTCGAGGCCCGTGTCGGAAAGAGCGGCGGTCACCCCGTACGATTAGAATATAGTATAACCACAAACACACCATAATTGTGTGCATTAGTTGAAAATACGGTCCACCGAAAGTACCCGCACCGACGAAAACAAACGGCCGTCGCACGTAGGTGTGCGGGCCTGCGCCCGTGGCTGCGCCGCGCGCCGTCGGAGACGAGAAGGCTGCGCCGCAAGGGTGGAAGGTGTCGGCCGCGAAGCTCGTCGAGGCGGAGCTCGAGGACGACGGCGGGTGGCGCGTAAGGAGAGGAATCTCTACGGCCCCGGCGTAGTACACGATGGCGGAGTACCTCATGGCGGCATCGATGATCGTGTCGTACGTGCTCTAGTGCTGCGAGAGGCCCCCGGGGTAAAGCACCTGCTCCCTCACGGACGATGCGAGCCACACGATCTCGGCAAGCACGTCGTCTTGCTCACAAAATTAGAAACACATGTTATAATGAAAAGTCATATGAATGTAATATGTTAGCGATGTATCGTAGCTTACCGCCTGTGTCGGCGATCGGGTCTCGGTGCACCGGGTGCGTGGTATCCGGCGAGGATCTGTCGTGGTCGGGACCGGTGGCGGTGGCGGGGGTAGCGAGCACGTACGTCACCCGCGTCCGCATCCTTGGGAGGTACCACCGAAGGTACACTACCCGGACCGCGCCGTCGTGAAGGCGGTGCTCGGTGATGACGTTCTCCTCATGCGCGCGGACGCCCACTCGTCCACGTACGGGCCGCGGCTTGCCAACGAACGACGTCGCCGCAGCCACACCCTTACGCGTCCACCTAGCATAGATGAAACATAAAATTATTGGAAACTAATTATTTGTAACGAGAAAATAATCATAACCGCAAATGGTAGCTCACCCGTACGCCGTAGGCGACGGACGTGGCGCGGCGGGTGCGGCGCCTCTGGAAGAGGCCGAACCGCCTCATCACCCGGTGGACCGCGTACTCCTCGACGTAGATGTCGAAGACCGGTTGTCGCCGAGTCATCTAGTACGCCCGGTCTCGGGAGCACGAGGGACGAGAGCCTCTTTGGTGCGCGGGCGGCGACCATGGCGAGGAAGCGTACGACGTCCACCGGACTTGGGCATCAACCATGCGGGTCAATCCGACCTACGAAGTCCTTGTACGCCTTCTTCGAGTGCTCCCCAACCCAAATGTGTTGAAAAGAACATGAAAGGTTAAGTGAATGAACTAAAGAACTCATAGCGCGAAGAAAACGATAAGGGAGGTCATTACCTTCGGAGGTACCACAGAGAACCCATGGTGGGGAGGTCCGTCGGGTCGGTGTCTTGGGGCGGCGTACGGTACTCGAGAGGTCGGCCTTAGGGCGACCAATGTCGAATCGCTCGTGGGTCCACATCTGCAAGGCGGAGAGGGCACCCCGGGAGGATCCCCTCCTTACTCACCGACCTCGGCACTACCGAACACAACCCTCGTAGGTAGCAAACAGCGCTACCCCCCGCCGATGCGGGGCATCCGGTCAAGGGGTGAGTCGGCAATCTTCGAGCCCGAGAGGAGTAGGTACCTCGATGCGAGTCTCCCGCCGACTCGCGAACGGCACCCACCGAACGACCCGAGTAGGTAGACCTCCAAAAACTTGTCTAACGTTGGGTCGTCGGCCTCGTCACACACACAAAGGTCCATCGTCACATTCGTTTAAAATGCATACAAATGTTGAAAATAAGAGTTAGAATCACGTACGGCGAACTGCCGGATCCAAGTCCAAGTGGGCCGTGGGTGTTGGCGAAGGGCACGTACGACGCCGGCGCGCGATCGTCCCATGGAACGTTCGCGAACCGAGCAAGGAAGTCGGCGTGCCACGTCGCGGGGTTGTCGATCGGCCCCATCGCCCTCGCCGGCACGCGGCGGTCCTCCCAACATCGCGGCGTCCTCCGGACCGAGCGTCATCTCGCCGACGGGGTAGTGGAACGTGTGTCTCCGGTCGCCACCGGTCCATGAACGCGGCGATCAGCGGGGCGTCGCAGCTGAACCGCATCAACCGCTCTACCCGGGGAACCTCGGCTCGTAGCCTGTCCCCCTCGACCAACCACACAACAGGGAGAAGTCCTGCAACGCGTAGCCTGAAAAAAATAAAATTAATTTAATTAACGCAATTACTATTGTAAAGAAACATAAATAAATAATAAATATGAATTGCATACTTCGGAATCCACTCCTTGGTGTATCGGCATCAACGTGCGGGTCGTCGGGCAACGTATGTTGCGGGCGAACGTCCAAGAACGACCAACACGTACGAGCGGTGGTGCGTTCCACCGTCTCGTCGAACAACTCCGGTCGTACATACTCCAACGGTGCAACCATAACCGAAAAAACATAATTTAATCAATTAGTTGAATTATACTAATTAAAATGAACTATGTGAATTTAAACTATTTTCTACTAATTTTATATTAGTTTAATCTAGTCATGTGAATTATAACCATTTTCTAGGAATTTTAAATAAACTAAAATGAACTATGTGAATTTAAACTATTTTCTATGAATTTGTATATCAATTTAATCTAATTATGTGAATTATAACCATTTTCTAGGAAGTTTAAATAAATTAAAATGAATTATGTTAATTTAAACTATTTTCTACGAATTTTATATCAATTTAATCTAATTATGTGAATTATAACTATTTTCTAGGAATTTTAAATGAATTAAAACGAATTATGTTAATTTAAACTATTTTCTACGAATTTTACATCAATTGAATCTAATTATGTGAATTATAACCATTTTCAAGGAATTTTATACGAATTATGTGAATTTCAACTATTTTCTACAAATTTTATATCAATTTAATCTAATTATGTGAAGAGTTAAATGCACCGTTAGTACATGAACTTGACGAGTCGGTGCGCATAAGTACATCATCTCCCAAATTACTTATTTAAGAAAATAACTTGACGGGTGGGTGCGGATAGGTTACGGGACGACACGTAGGCAAAAACGTGCCACATAAGCGGTTTAGATGTTGACCAACGTTTTTATAAAAAAGTCCTTACCACTTGTACCATTTATTTGAGGGTGAATTGACGAGTTCCGCAACCTTATCCGTGGCCGGCCTCCTCATCTCCCTACCCGATACTCTTCTTCTTCCTCAGTTTGCAACGAGCACAGGCACCTCAAGATTCATATGATTTCCCTTAGGGAAAATAAAATCCCTGCTGCACACACATTCTCCACGTCCCCTGTAGCCGCGCCATCCCTCCTTCGCTGCAGCCAAGCTCCGCCGCGATGGGATTTCAGCCTTGAAGCTGCAGCTGCACCACCGGACACCATGACTACCACTACCTCCAGTTGTGCGTCAAAGGTCGCCTCAGCCTAAGAAGCTCCGTCGAGGTAGCACCTCATGTGCTTGTGCTCCCTCTCCAAGCTCCAGCCACTTACACCTCTTCCACTTGCTCTTACACCTCCTCTGCCTCCTCTTCCCCTCGAGGGGGCTTGTTCGGCCGTGGGATTCAATCCGTAGAACAATAAATGTATGAAGAAAATTATGATAGGGACTCGGATTTATTCGGATCAAAAATTAATTTACCAATCATGATAGGTAGAACAAGAGACCGTAGGCGGATTGGTTCCACACCTCTTGGTAGTGGATTGATTACGAGCGCCTTTTAGCGTACCTATCATGAGCGGAAATTAGTTTTCCACCCGAATAAATCCGGATCTCTTATAGTTACTTATCATGATTTTCTTGTTGTATTTATCCATTCCGATCGGAATTGATCCCGTGCAAACGAATGAGGCCCGACCTTGCCCTCCCTCTCTCCGGAATGGAATTTGCCGACTCGTTGTTATCTCTTGTTCGCCCTCTATTGCCTTTTCGCCCTCTCGCCACTTCTAGCTATAGCCCTTCCACCTCTAGTTGCCGTTGTATGCACTATGGGAGGTGGCACATCCTCTCTATGGGTAGCGACAAATGCATATTCGTCTAGTAGTGGCACATTCTCCCGAACATATGCTTGGTGGTGCTTTTCCTTAACACACAAAGTATAGCCTTAGAAAAAAGTGTGACAAATATTCTTTTTTTCAGCTACCAAGTTCGTTGCAAAGTTAACTTACTTCTTCTATCATAATGGTCACCATGTTTTCGGTATTTTTTGTAGGATCACCATGTTCGGGTTGCTCCGGCATTATTTCCTGTAAAATAAAGGAAGTGATATAACATCTACAAAGGAAGAGCAAGATATATAGTACTTATTAATATAGTTACGGTAAGCACCATTAGAATATCTTGATCACCATAGTGGGTGTCATCCTCGGGCTCTAAAGCGGACCTCTTTCTCTTCTTCGCAACTAGAGGTGGGATTCCAAGTTTGCGTCTAACACAACTCTTTCTAGTGTGATCCGGACTGTACAATAGCCGCAAGCAATGCATGGTTACACCATGTTTACTCAACTTTGATCCTCCCTCAAGCTCAATGGGATGATTTTTTTCGTTCCTTGTTGGTGGCCCGCCCACCTTCTTTTCATATTTAGGTGGCAATATGGTAATGGTAACCCCAGTGTATCGGTGCCCACCTTGACTTGTCTCTAACAGGCATCACATTAGTGCCATATGCCCGCAAAAACATGTCAAGATGATAACATGAGGCAACCATTGACTCGGGTTGGATCCTCTCTAACCTAAAGGAAGCTATGGCATGACCACAAGGAATTCCGGACAAGTTTGCCATCGCCTACGATTACAAGTCCTTGCATTTATGTCCACAATGTGTGTATATTCTCTACCACGAACACTGAAAATTCTTCTTCCTGTAGGCAATACCTCAAAATACTTGTTGGCAAACTCTACATTTTTCTGTAACTTCTTCTTTATCTTTGGACAGATAGTGCCACTCCACTTCTCATGTGCTTCCTCTTATTTAGTATATATCCTGTTCGTAAGTTGGCACCTAATCCTCTCAATCATGCTAAGTATCGGTAGCTCTCTCGCTTCCAAGATATATACGCAAAGAAAGTAAATATTTATTTTTGACACAAATATACATAATTGGCATTTTAGATACAAGGGTAGTTGTTGAAATATTAAATGCATAGCCACCTTACTTGTTGAAAACTTCACAACTATTATTCAACTAGGATCGTGCCCGTGCGTTGCTACGGGCAACAAAACAGATTATAATTGAATATACGGAGGTTCAACAAGACAATAATAGTGTGAAAAATAAGTAATATCAAATAATATGTGTTAGTAGAGTCTAAACAAATTATCTTTATCTTTATATGGACGAATCATGCACAAATCATTGTATATAAAAATGGAACAATGAACATGGCAACTTCCATTGGTAGCCATCGGAATGCGCAATCGTTGATGTTGTCCACCGCAATACGATTGCCAACTTCCAATTGAATGTGCAATAATGCTCAAATACATAAAATATAAAATCTTAATTGGAATATCAATAACAAAATGTCATCAAGATTATATATTAGAGTATAAGACATTGTGCGAAAAGAAAGTGTAGCAGGACATACTACTTGTCTTAAAGTGTCTTAAAATTGGGAATCTCTTGTCGTAGAACTCACTTTGTCAACCAACATGAATAAGAATTAAAATCTAGGAAAATGAACTTTAGCTAGAAAAAGCAAACGAGAGAGACAAACGACTAAACCGTTGGTAAGGCGACGATAGAGTTCGGCTACCGACCGTAACTTGCATTGCTTTGCTTCGAACCTTCTTGCGCGGCCTTCACATCATTCTTGGGCACTTTGAAACATAAGAGCTTCGTGGATACGAGTTTAGAATTTGGCAAAGTTTAGCCGAGCGGGAGTTGCGCCGGTGTTACCAACATCACTCTTCCATGATGCGGTACCATCATATTTGTCAAAAACTTTAAGTGCTTAGTGGATATACATTGGAGAGAATTTCATCTCGAAGTTCTACTTATGTGGGCATAAGGAACAATTTTCTTGGAACAAATTTAGGATAGTCTAAGAATCGGGTAAACATATTATTGTTGAGTATCTTTGATACACATAATCTTCAATGTGAACCGGCACAAATCTAGACTTTACAAATCACGGAAAGAGGGGATTCGTAGGGACCAATTTCGGAGAAACAATGACACTACCAAGAGGGGACAGGAAACATATTATTGTTGTGTATGCTTGATACACATAATCTTCAATGTGAACCGGCACAAATCTACACCTTACACATCACGGTGAGTTTTGTGACAATGTCCATGTTAAATCGAGCCAAGCATTCAATTTGGACCAAATATACATCAAACCTTGATTCAACCGGTGTTGGCTTAGAGCCGACATGATATTGCTATCGGAACCAACAAATGAGTCGACTTTCGCCTCTCATGAGCATGTAAACCACACGATCGGCGATGGTCCTAAAGAAACACCATCAACTACAACAACCGAAAGCATTTTTGCAATACTTCGTGCTTATTTTTAGTGGATTATCATCTCCATACCGCGGTGTAATAACCACAATTAGGAAAAATGGGAAACAATAATTCGAAGATGACTATTAGCAAATAAGTAGCGAGTCTCGGCACTTACCATCCAAACATTATTATAAGAAGTTGTCCCCTAGTTTTTTCTACGAAAGTAAGTTTGGTGCGGACTACGGTTTATTGAAATGTCCAAAGGTCTAGGCCGATAAAAGAAAAAAACGAGAAGCAAATTTACAAACCCGATTTCCAAAGCCTCGTGGACCTCAGGCTTCTTACCTGCACGACTTAAAGACACGAGAAGAGCATAAGCTGCAGCAGGTAATCAAATTAAAGAGAAATAAAAATCCAAAATGCAGTTGTATCATATCAGGCAAGCAAGGACTTCGATATGGGTGAAAGCAGAACTGGAGAGGTACTATACTGACAATCTACAGATGATGCTTCACCTAAGAGCACAGAAACAGAGAAGCAAAAGGTTGAAAAGTTCAGAGTGTAGTAGATCAAGAACAGGACTATCCATAGCAGCTGTATTTTCAGATTCTTTGGTCTCTATAGTATATCTACACACCACAAGTGGCAACTGTTTTCCATGATAATTGGTAAGCATTAAGCAGGCAATAACAAATCCATTGTTAGACCAAGAAAGGTGGGCAATCACAAACAAAGAATCAAACTTCTTATGAGATCTGAAAACAGGCCGAGTTTCCCCTCATGCTCCTAGCTTGTCCAAAAAATTCAGTCGCTCCTCTAAAGCTAGTACATGACAAAACGGTACCTATTAAAGGGTAATAAAACAATCCATTTATATGAGTTGCTCCTCTGAAAGTAGAAAAAAATGGTCAAACATTGCATATTCAGTTGGATCTGAACCAAATAGACCAGAACTGTACCTAGGAAAAGTAATTTTCAGTTAGGCCGCTGCATTCGTTGCTTCAAACATTTGCATCAGGAATGTATACACTCATTTGTTCAAACCATGCTGCAATGCAAGCTTCTAA
Source organism: Cenchrus americanus (assembly GCA_947561735.1). Lineage (NCBI taxonomy): Eukaryota > Viridiplantae > Streptophyta > Magnoliopsida > Poales > Poaceae > Cenchrus > Cenchrus americanus. The sequence goes on along the minus strand of OX387239.1, from coordinate 80,562,489 downwards.
GAACCCGTCATCCTTGAGCATTCACTTACTAACCTGGATGACACCCAAACTATTTTCTCTACTCCTAATCCAATCATCTGAAGCCAAGTATACTGAATATTGTTGATTTGGCCTTTTGTTATCAAAGTCAGACATGAAAGTTCATACATAATAAAAGAAATAGTTCATGAAAACAAGTGGAGCTACTCATTTCTGGTGAAATACATCATAAATACATTACTCTGTTTTCTGGTTAGATCTCCCTAATTATGTATACACACACACATAGCAATTAAGTGGTACATGTAGTAATACCCCTACATACAATCAGTGCTAATGGATGGATGTGCAAAGATGACAAATCCAGGCTTTCCTTTGAACGGAATAGATCACAGTTCAATCAGAAAGACTACGTGCCAAATTTTAGTTGCATAGCATGAGATGGAGGACCAGATAATCTCTTTTGATCAATTACAGGCAGTAGCTGATGATAGTGGGGGAGGTTTCAGCTTACACCCAAACCTTAGCAGAAGCATTCCACTTGTGCCATGCATCCTATGATCCTGTCCTCCACTGAATTAGAAAAGAGAAAGCATTACAATGAAAATTTGTGTAACATGGAGAATCCCACATGATTCAAGTGCACATCCATCACCCCGAATTAGAAGCATGCTTTACTATTTTTCAGCACATAGATTGAATAAAGACAATACATAAACATGGATAAAGAAATTGAACTACCATAACAAAGAGACATATCGTCAAACACTCGATATGCACTTAGCTGCCGGCCAATGAAGGCGTTACCTGATGCACTTCCGGCTGGCCTGAAGGCATTGGAAGCTCTGCACCTCGCGTTGGCACCATCACTTGTTGTCACCCGAGACACCACCATGGTGGGTAGGGAACCAATGTCCGTGTGCGGTAGCACCACCGGCGGCAACGGTATGCGGCGTGGCGAGAGAGCACGATAAGGTACACTGGGCCGGAGATCCGTCCCGTAGGCCTACAGATGAGGGGCGTCGCGGGATCCGCTGGATCCACTGCTAACGCCCGAGGAGGAGGGATGAGCGGGGCCGTCCTGCGCCGGCAACGAAGTGAACCGCGGATGCTCGGGTAGAGTGGAGCCGCAAGAGTGGGGTGGGGGCATGGGAGGGGCGCGCGGCCCGCCGTGGAGGGAGACGGAGCAGGTGGAGCGGTCCGGCGTGGTGGCGCACGATGTGAAGCGGTCTCGGCAGAGGAGGACGGGCGACGACGCCGACAAAGTCCACAGGAGACGCGACGGTGGTGTCGCGGTATTCACGAGATGGTGACCGCGGCACCCACGGAATACAATGGTGGCGGCGTCCACGGAAGATGGTGGTGGCGGCGCCACGGAAGACGATGGCGTTCACTGGCCGGAGTGGGAGGGGGCCGCCGGCGTCGAAGCCCGTGTGTTCCCGCCGCACAGGACCGGCTCGAACCTAGGCATCGGCATGATGGATGGGAGATGGGAAGCAGATTAGGGGGAAAACGAGAGGGCCAAAAGGGTGGGTGCGATGCCGTGGGAGGAGGCGGCAATGCGGGGATGCGCACGGCGTGGATGCGCGGGGGATGGCGGTGGCGGCGGCGTGCGGTGCGAGGGGGCAAGGGCGGCAAAGACGGGGGCAAAAATGGAATGCGCGCGGAAGTGCGGGGCGGACGCGTGGTGAAAGACGCATCAAGTTTTTGTCTTACTTCCGTACTTTTTAGGAGTAGAGATAATATGTCACACTTCGGGAACTCATGGAAGTAAGCCCTGACCCATGTCCTTGGATCAAGTTCCTCTAACCATGCATGTGCACTTGGACTATCTTCCTTTAGTTTCTTCATGTTCTCATTAAAAAGGGGAACATGAGTGGACCTTGCGCATGCCCATAGCCTATTCTTCAAGCCTTCTCCCTTGTGTGATCCATGAAAATTTTGATACAAGTGTCTAACACAGAATCTGTGTTCTGCATTAGGAAAGACTGTGCTAACAACATTAATCAACCCCTACATGTAACATATAGGTGAGAAGACATCAACAGGGGCAATTGTTACATACAAATACAATACGACAAAGAGAATTACCTTCTGTTTGTCACTCATGATAGTATATGGTGCTGTATTTGAAATGTGAAGGTCATTTTTAAGAGTTGTTAAGAACCACTCCCAAGTCATTGTGGACTCTGTCTCTACTATAGCCATCGCAATAGGGAAGATGCAGTCATTAGGGTCAATACCAACCGCCGTCAATACCGCCCACCATATTTGGTTTTAATGTGGCACCCATCAAAGCAGATTATGGGTCGACAACCCTTCAAGAAACCCCTCTTACATGCATCCAAAGTGCAAAATATAGTGTATTGAATGTCCCATCAACTTTCACGCTTATGTAGAAGGTGCTTCCCGGATTTGTATGTCTTAATTCTTGTCCATATGCCCCGTTGGTTGAATTGGTCATACTCATCTCCATGAATTTCCTTCGGCGCCATATGGCGTGCTCGCCAAGTTTGTGTCTTGATGGGCACATCATGAGCTCTCTCCGAACTATCTTAGAGAAGGCCTTTAGAGACATTTCCTCATCATTGTTGACGGATAAAACTCATATCCACCTACGATCCGCAAGCGTACGGACCCACACCTTTTTCACCACGGGATTCCCAAGGTTCTTGTCAATCTACGGAGCAAGGGGATTGCTAGCGCTTAACCAAGTACTAATCTAGTTGAATGGAAAACTTTTGAAAGAGTATTAATCTAAAGGTAAAGACAATCTAACCTAAGTTAATATAAGTTGATCAAACAAATCTAGGGTTAAACTAGATGGTAAAGGGTGGACACAAGAGAGTGATTAAGAAAGATAAGCGTTCCCTCCCTAGGATCTAGGATAACATGGATATGCATCTACTACACGAGAGTGGTAAATCAATCTCATGGGGGTTGTGACCACGGTTTCGCCCTTTCCCTCCCCTCATACTCGTCACTACACGAAGGTATTCGTGACTAGACCTATGATGGACACGGTATATTGATGGAATCTATGGGAGAAGCGGATATCATACGCCCGAAAAACACAGTAGCTAACCTTAATCATCAAAGCATCATCAATATGAAAGCAATAGATTGAAACCACGAATCAAGTAGCGATCACATAGCATGTATCCATCTAACCCTAGGGATGAACGGAGACATTACCCCATCATCTTACACGGATTGAAGCACATAGGGGTGATGGAGACTCCGGAGAACGTCGTCGATGAAGATGGCGGCGATGGAGCTTGGGAACACCGTACCCCTAGGCCGGCGGCTTGGAGTCCTCATCTTGCTTCCTTCTCTCCCGCCGGCGTTGATCCTTGCGACGAGCTCATCTAACTCTCTCCCTTATCTTGCGGCGGCGGTTTTCCGGTGAATGGCGTCGGTAGAATGATTTGTTCGATGTGGCGGCCGACGGCGGCGGAGGCAATAAATAGACAAACACCTAGGGCAAAGGGGGCACCAAGCCGGGCCGGAGTGGGCCGGGCGGCCGGCCCGGGCCCGTTTCGGCCCCGGCTTCCTCCCCGGTTGCTTCTTGCACGATTCCTTATTTGTGTGCACTTGCATGTAGGCCTTTGACGTCGTTTCCTTCACGGTTAAGGCTTGAATCCTTGCTATGCAAGCTTCGGCCGTTTTCTAGTTGAGTCGCCGAAGACTTGCACGTTGACACTTCGGTCCTCGGGTCATTTGGAGTCATGTTCATTGCGTGTCTTGACTCTTGTCGGGCTTCATGATCTTCTCGTGAAGTGCTTGATGAACTTATCCCGAAAGTCTCCTCTTTAACGTTAAATTCCGGCGTAAACAATAAACTCCAAAATCGACATGCAAGTGTGAACTTGTTACATCATTTATGCCTAGTGGCGGGTTAGTTGCAAATCATAATCGAAACCAATGTATAACAAGTACTCTAGGTTGACGGAAATTCACCGTCAACAATCATCACGAAAGAACTCCGGATATCTCTTTGACAAGTATTTTGCGGTAATTTCTTTCACATCCCAATGATGCTCACAAGTGTGATCACCATTGTAACTTTTCACCGAAAAGCATTTGACCCTCCTGTCATAGCCACATTTCATCATCCATGGACAACCTTCAAGCACAGGGATGCCCATACCCTTTTACTTGTCATTTCTATCTTTCTTAATTGGAACCTTCTCCTTGATGCTATATTTTGTAATTACTTTCCTAACTTCTTCTATAGTAGCAAACATCATCCCAACATTGAAATGTGGTTCGACCATGTCTACTTCACTATTGAATGATTTGAAATTAAACTGCATATTTCCCTGTTCATCATCTGAATCTGGCATATCTAGGTCATCATGAACAATAAAGTCATCATCTGTTGTCTCTTCCACATGCACTAGCTTTCCTTTATTATCCACCGTAGAATCCTCCACATCAAAATCAACATTATCCTCAAACAAGTCATCATCATCTTACCCAAAATCGTTGTCACTGTCTACAAAATGTTCATCAGCATCGGAACCTGAAGCATCATTATTGATATCAAACTCATTGCAGTCTGCATTGTTAGTTGAAGTCTTCAGCACATCTATATAAACTTCAGATAATGGCATGTTATTTTCTTCGGGCTGATAATTGTAGGAGGTTCGAAGATGTTCCACAATCAAGCAAATCCTTAGTTTGCCTCCTTTGTCTCTCAATAAAATTTGAGTGATCAATATAAATCCTCAAGTTCTTATGTTGTGACAATATATTGTTCATCCTAATGATATCAGCATCACATCTCATAGGAAGCAAACAGTCAGCGACACTAGACTCTGGAAGACACCAATACCAATTGACAAAGCTATGCTCTGCATAGCCTAAGTCTTTGAGAATGCCTGGCAAAAAAAGCAGCGACCATTCATCAGCATCACAACCATCAAACCAGTCGACCTTACCATCAGCATAGATTTTGTTCCGTGCAAGGCCACAAAAAAATCCCCCGTGATGTACTTCTACACTGAAAAGTGATGTATTGCCTACAATCCAATTTAATACAAATATTCAGTACTCAGTTGATAGAGAAGAGGTACGATTCCAACCCTGATAGGCAGCGTGGGTACCAAACCCTAAACTGATTGGTTCACAATTCCACTTCATACATTAGCCATAAACCGAACCTTTCTTATCAAGGCTAAGAGAAATCCGAAAAAAGCAAAATAGATAGCGGGGAATGAAGAGAATCGATTAAACTCAATGTAATTAGGAGCTGGATTATCAGGTTCTCTCAAATTTGGTCCCATCATATGATGTGTCGAGCACCGCTGGTCGCCTTCGTCACGGCGACCAAAAGACCATGTCTGTTCCTGCGTCAAAACAAAATAATCAGTCGTGGGATTGGGAACTTTCCCAATTATAAAAGTAGTATATAAAATAAATAAAGAGTCAATTTGCAATAGTGTTATCAATATATTATTTACATGTAAGCACCAATTGTCCACATAAGCCGCCTATGTGGCATGTTTTTGCCTACGTGTTGTCCCGGTGACCTATCCGCACCCACCCGTCAAGTTGTTGTTCCTAAATGAGTAGTTTGAGAGATAGTGTACCTATGCGCACCCACTCGCCAAGTTCATGTACTGACAATGCATTTAACTCTTATGTGAATTATAACCATTTTCTAGAAGTTTAAAACCAATTTAAACAAATAATGTTAATTAAAATAAACTAAGTTAACTAAACTAACTAAACTAAGTTAACTAAACTAACTAACTAACTAAACTAACTAAACTAACTGAACTAAACTAAATTTAGAAACATACCTCTGTCAAAAGTGCTCCGAAGGGTTGAAAGCTGAAGATTTAGAGGAGAGAGGGAGGGAGGGGGTCGGCGGCGGCGGCCGTCGTCCCCTTATATAGGGGTAACGCTTCCGCCGTGGGGCACGGCGCTAGGGCTCCCCGCTGCCTGTGGGGTATGACGCTAGGATTCCTCGCCGCCGTGCCTCAAGGCGGCGATGTCCGGCCCCACCCCGGTAGGTCGGCCGACCATTGACGGCACCCCTACCGACGTGCCCCACGGCGGCGGGAACTCCTACCGCCGTGAGGTTTGGCGGCGGATGTATATTTCTCGATTTTTTTTCCTCTATTAATTTTTCGAAAATTAAAGAAAAAATATATAAAAATTCTTGACTCCTCACCATCGTACCGCCTTATCATCAATTGGCGGTGGTGGCCTCGTCTCGGCACCGGTGTCCCGTCTCCGACATTGGTCGCACGAACAACCCCCAATGGTACATCCCCACCGCCGCACCCGTCACGAGGAGTCGGTTGGGGATGTGCTCGGATGAAGTAGGTTGAGTAGGAGCAGGTGATGCTTGGTGATGCATAAGTGGTCGGCTCGGCGTGAGGGAAATCCTAAAATATCTTCCCGAGGAAGTATTAGACAAAACTTCCGATCATATCTATAAAACTTATATAGGTGAGACCCACTACAAGTTATGGTTGGATTTCTCTCAACATGCAAGCATTCCACGTCATCATCCACTATGTGCCATGTCACCATCCACTATACGACATGTCATCATCCACCAAATCACATATTTATGTCTTCAATCGATTTTCTGTGGCTTCATGTATATCACACCACAAAATTCCTGCTGATGATTTTAGAATGATCCACTATCAACAAAATAACATGCTTTCATATATAATGAGTTTACAAACGAATATTGCCATGTAATATCTTTGGTGTCACTACTTTCACATTTCACCTTAAAATTTTATTTAAAAAATTCTCGCAGCAACGCGCGGGGTATCACCTAGTACAACTATATAATTTGTACCCACTAACTATTTCTCTTGCCTCTCAACGCTCCATGTCATAACCCACTACATGCCATGTCAATATCCACTATAAACCATGTCCACATGCACTAAGCATGTCAACATCCACCAAACTATATATTTATGTCTTTGTCGATTTTCTCGCGACTAATAGCATGTTGTATTTGCGAGTAGCGCGACATAAAGTTCTCGCTGTTGAAATACATGTAGGATCAATAATTTAAGAATTGTTCTCTCTCAACAAAATTAACATGATTTCATATATAATATTGCTTGCCGATGAATATCGCTATGTAATCGCTTTGGTGTTTCTACTTTCACATTTCACCTTAAAATTTTGGTTAAACTTCACGCAGCAACACGCGGGACATCACCTAGTGTTTGAGATTCACGCAACCAACTAGAGCCATTAGATCCCACAATTAAGCCCTAATCTTCCACCATCCTCTTCCTTCGTCTCCTGCCCGCCCCTGCCACCCCGTGTGGGTGCGCAGACCCTGCGCACGGCGAGCTCTAGCTGTCATGACTTCTGCACACCACCTTGGTCGTCCCACGCTACCTGCCAGGGCCGCCACCCGCCATGGCCGCCGCTCCCAATCCGTGTCGCGCGATGGTCCGACCCGTGGTCGGTCCCCCACGTGAGCTCGGCGGTACTGCCGCAACCCCCCGCTTTCTTGCACGTCGGTAGGTCGCCGGGTGGTCGCTGTGTGCCGAGGCACCAGCGGCCGCCGGCTTTGGGGAAGAAGAAAGAAAAAAGTTGAAACATTTTTACAAAAATGTTGATCAACATTTTCATAAAAAATGTTGATCAACATTTTCATAAAAAATGTTGGTGAAAATATTTTGGAAAAATGTTGGATCCATTAAATAAATGTTGGTGCAACTATTTCCAAAAAGTGTTAGTTCAACTTTTTATGAAAATGTTGGTTGAATGTTTTGTTTGAAAAATGATGTAACATTTTAAAAGAAATTGTAACATTTTTTTAATTAATAGCCATGCTCTTATCCCCTTCCGGTGCATATTGGTGCACCCCTCGCAGTGGCCCAGCCGCAAGGCCAACCGGTGCATGGCTGGCTCAGCCCCGACAACAAGGTTTGCTTGCACGGTTGGCTCCGTTCCGAGTGGTTTATGTCATTTTTCTTTTTACATTTTAAAATATACTAATAAGTACTCTCTTTGTCCTTTATAAGTTTATATGATGTTGGTTAGCAACGTCATATAAAAAATGGAGGGAGTATATAAATATAGTTTGCGGAGTGGATGTACATCATATACTGCCTTTTCAATCTTTAAGTGTGGGTACCACCTATTTTTATTTCCTTTTTCTAACCTAATTAATATTAGTTAGTTCGAGTACGAACATTTCTATATACGGTTTCCACTTGATTCTCCTTATAATTATGATTGATAAAAAAAATTAGGTAATTGTGTTTGATTCATTGAGGACATAACCAAAGGCAGAGTACCTTTTCCACTTGATTCTCCTAAGTCCTAATAATTATGATTGATAATTGGTTGAGGAAATAACCAAAGATAGAGTACCAATAAGTTGAAGACTTCCTTAACTTGCAATAATTTCGCACATTTATCTCTATGCAAAATTTTATTTATTTAATTTTGACCTAACTATGTATCATCGATTATTTCAATTTGCTACACATGGAATCGATTCTGCTATTACCCTGACGAATTCAAAGAAACTCTTGAATTCAATACATATATTCCGGTATGCATGGGGTTTGCACATTCTATAATACAAATATTGCATAACTTGTTTTTCCACTAAAGTGTTTGATACATAAACAAGGGAATAATTTTATGTGGAATATTACATCTGTGAGCACGTGTACCATTTCGCAAAGGACAAGGTGCTATCGATAGATATGCATGTACGCAAAATAAACCTATTAACAATTAATAGTCATCAAACTTCTCACATATTTGGTTGTTGGTTTAACGTTCATATATTTCCAAATTACAAAAAATGTAAAAATAAGATTTTGGCAAATCCAAGAAATTAACAGTCCTAGCGGGACCGAGGGATCCACGTGCATGGAGGCACATGGTAACCCCTTTACCGAGTGAAAGGCCCGAATTAAAGAGAGTTTTACCCGTATGCCATTAAAAAAGTTGCTTCATACCCGTGTGTCATTGAAAAGTTTAGTCACACCCGTGTGCCATCCACTCAAACTTTTGTGTCCTCCATGCCTTTCCGTCCGTGTTCCATCGAATTTCTACCGTGTGGGAGTTCTGACATGTGGGACTGGGAAGATGAAATGTCCATTTTACCCCTTAAGTCACCGCAGTGGCCCGCCGATCATTGCTTTCTTCCTTTAACCCCTCTCCCTCCTATTCTCTCTCTTCTCTCTTCCCCTCTCCCCCGGTCCCCAACCTCAAGCACCTCCCGCCGGTAGCCCTGTTGGGGAATATGGCCTTCGGAAGCGTTCCGCCACGGCCAGCCTGGACCGCCAACTTCGGGCCATGAATATGAAGGGTTTTACTGAGCGCGCAGTAATGATCTAATGGAGATGCTAACATTACTTAAACCATGTGAGTGCTGTTTCGCAGGTGCTGATTCTACCCGCGATGGCTCCGAAGGTTACAGGCCTTCGGCGCCGAAGGTGCGGATAGGTCGGGAACACCACGTGTCGAGAGCGCTCCGACGCCGGGCGGGAACCGGTCACGCGGGACGCCTCGGAGACCCACCATGGCCGTGGTGGCATCGTGGACCGTTTCGGCACCGAAGGTGCGGCGCCGGGTGGTGGACTCCGGCTCTGTCGAGAAGCACCGCAACATGTAAGCGCGCCGGACGTGTAAAGGGCGTCGTACGAAGGAGAGACAAGAGGTGCCGTGTGTAAAGGAGGCTCGACCGTGCGGAGACACGCCGGAAGCCCGTACGAAGCAAGGAGTTACCGTTATACCCTTAAAAAGTGTGTAAAATCGATTGTCAAGAACGGAAAAGGTGTAATTGGGGTGTTTGAGCGTCCCCGGGGCCTCCTATAAATAGAGGTTCCCCCGTAACCGAACGGACACACATTAATGAGAAGAGAGCTCCGAAGGCTCCGCTTGATCTTAAGGCTTTCGGTTCTTAGAGCTTCGTTTTTTATATAGTAGTGTATGGTGGTAGCGAGAGAGTAGAAGTAGAAGTAACTTATTTGTAGCATAGTGTAGTTAGTTTGGCAAATACGAGTGCATCGGTAGAGCATTTCGTTCGTCTCCGAGGGGGCCTTCGGCCGCGTACCCTTCGGAGGAGGGCGGAACCATCGTGGGCCGTTGTGTCGGTGTCCACCTTCGGGCCCGATTTCCACCAACAAGCCCCTTGCCGGCCAACCCGCGCGCCCCCTCCCTCCCATTCTTTCTCTCTTCCTTTCTTCCCCAACCTCGAGGACCTCCCGTCGGCGGCCCCTTGACGGCCAATTCGCGTCGCCCTCTCTCTCCCTACCTCCCGAGGCATCCGGCGGAGCTTGGCGGCATCCTCGAGCACTTCACCGCACGGGGAGGAGCAAAGATCCCGCCTACGCACGGACGGGCGCCGCACCATCGTGGGATCTTAGCTTCGGCCTTGGGCCTCGTCGTCCGCGCGCTCGCCGGACCCTCCACGGCCGGCGAGGCTCGCCAAGCCCCTCCCCCCGCTCCCCTTCCATGGCGCGCCGCCGCCATTTCCTTCATCGCGAGGTTGCAGTTCCACGCCTGGCCCCGAACGGCAGCAGCTCGAAGTGCGCCTTCGAGCACAGCGTCCAAGTCGGCAGGTCGCGCTCCATGGCCCAGCGGCCGTTGCCGATCACGTGGTGGAGCTCAGCGGCGGCGTGCGCCATGGCGTCCGGGTGGCTGATTCATTACTTGTGGGTTGTGGCACGGACTAGTCATTTTTTTAGATAACGGAACAAAGTTCCGGCCTCAACAATTCCAAGAATTGTCTACGACCAATAAACAACGTCACTGCAAAGACATAGGCCGCACCATACGGACATACACCCTTAGTTTAGACAACCCGGACACAAATCAAAACAAGACGAAAAACAAGGCATACAAAAGATCTCAAACCCCAAAGACTAAATGTCGATACGCTTAAGAGTATTCCATCCAGATTTGTGGAAGATCTCCAATGCCACTTGTTTCCAATTTCGACATCCTTCCTTCAAAATAACCCTCTCGTTCTCCTTTGAAAGGATGGCCCAACTCCTGATCCAAAATGTCGCCCTAAACATCACCTGCAAAATATATTTATATTGTGACTTATGAAACACCAGATCATTCCTACTGATCCACACGGCCCAGCACAAAGCCACTATCCCAACCAGCACAAGGTTCCTTTGCTTTTTCGAAATGCTTCTAAGCCAAGGACCAAAAAGATACCCCACGTCCATTGGTTTCTTAACCCCAAAAGTGAAACACACTATCCCGCACAAAAGCTTGGCCATGGGACAATCAAAAAACAGATGTCGAATAGACTCCTGCCCTGCACAGAAGCAACATTTAGTACACCCCTTCCATTTCCTTTTTACTAAATTATCCTTAGTTAACACCACTCCATTTCTAAGATACCAAAGGAAGATCTTAATCTTCATGGGGATCTTAGCTTTCCAAGCCCAACAATTCACCGCAATCCCGATCTCAAAGATAGGTTTTTATACATATCTTTAACGAGAATTTCTTACTAACGATCCAGCGAAGGAGTCCCCGTGATCACTAAGATTCACCGTCGAACACTTCTCACTAAGCAAAGCCAATTATCCCGAGTTATCCCCAACTAATGCCCTCCTAAAGGAGACATTAAGTGGCGTAGTACTTAGTACCCGGGCAACCGACATGTTCTTCTTCCTAACTAGATTATATAGAGCAGGATACTTAATCATTAAAGGTTCTTTCCCAAGCCAGAGGTCCTCCCGAACCCGGTTTGAGAACCATCATGCACTTGGAACCTACCCCTTTCCAGCACCAATTTTGTAACTTCCATCAAGACAACCCGAAATGTGAATCCCCTTTCTTTCTCTCTACGTGTGACAAGGTCTTACCCTTAAGGTACTTCTTTTTTAGCACTTGTTGCCATAAACCATCTTCGTTAATCAATTTGAAAATCCACTTACTTAATAAACATTTATTTTGGATATCCAAGTCAATAATGCCCATTCCTCCCACACTCCTAGGTTTGTGAAGAATACTCCACTTAGCTAGTCTATACTTCTTCTTATGCTCATCACATTGCCAAAAGAATCTTGATCTATAATAGCCCAATTTCTCCAAAACTCCTTTAGGAATCCCGAAAGAGGACATCATATACATTGGTAGGCTAGATAGGACCGAATTGATTAGCACTAATCTAGCTCCCACCGACAACATCTTGCCTTTCCGTCTACTCAACTTCTTCCGAAATATTTCCTCGACCACTCTCCAATCCCTGTTAGAAAGTCTCTTAGGACTCATAGGGATTCCCAGGTACCTGAAAGGAAATTATCCCTCCTTACATCCGAAAAGTTGAACATATTCTTCGGTTCTATCCTTTGTTTCCCCAAAGCAGAATAACTCGCTTTTATAAAAATTGATTTTCAGTCCGAAGAGCTTTTCAAAAGCACTGAGCACTAGTTTCAGGCCTTTGGCCTTTTCTAGATCATCGTCCGAAACAAAATAGTATCATCCGCATATTGCAAGATAGATAGCCCGTCCTCCACTAAGTGAGGCACCGGACCGTCAAGAAAGCCTAGATTCTTTGACCTTTCTATTAACACCGCCAGCATGTCTACAACCAGATTGAAAAGATTAGGTGACAAGGGGTCACGCTGCCTCAAGCATTTCCTCGTCCGAAAAAAAGTGACCCAATTCATCATTGACCTCCACACACACACACACCTACCTTTTGTGGCTACTTTCTCTATCCATTAGCACCACAACCTTGGAAACCCCCTCATTCTAAGGACCTGCTGCAAGAAGTCCCAATCGACTTTATCATACGCCTTCTCGAAATCTAGTTTGAGAATGAGGCCGTTCTGCTTCTTCCTTTTTAACTCATGTATAGTTTCATGTAGTACCACCACCCCTTCTAAGATATATCTCCCAGGAAGGAAGGCAGATTGAGAAGGTTTAGTGATCCTACACGCTATTGATGTGAGTCTGTTAGCCAGGACTTTTGTAAAGATCTTGAAACTAACATTGAGCATGCAAATGGGTCTGTATTGTTGAATCTTCCTGACCTCCTTCTCTTTTGGAATTAACGTGATTATTCCAAAGTTGAGAGGAAAAAGAGGTAAGTCCCCCGTATGGAAGTCTCGAAACAATGCCATTAGGTCATCTTTTATGAGACTCCAAAATACTTGATAGAACTCCGCCGGAAAACCATCGGGACCTGGCGCTTTATTGTGTTTCATCGAAAAATGGCATCTCTTACTTCCTTTTCGTAAAACTCGGCCATTAGCGACTCACTCTCCGAGCTGAAAATTTGAGGAATATCCTCCACCAGGGATTTGTTGAGTTTCAGTCCATTATCCCGTGGTGTCCCAAAGAGTTCCTTATAATACTTTGAGATGTAATCTGTGAGCCGCTCCTCACCCTCCACCACTCCCTCCTCTTGCTCGAGCCGAACAATTCTCGTTTTCCTTCTCTTTCCATTAGTTATCATTTCGAAATATTTTGTGTTATTATCCCCTTTTAAAAGTTTGGTGGTCTTCGCCATTTGAAACCATTTTATCTCCTCCTCCCCGAGTAATTGGTTAAGTCTTTCATGAATGCTTTGTTTTAAGTCCCATTCTCGCTGACTTAGCAGCTGAGACTCAACCATTTTGTCTAGCTCCTCAGCTTTTCTCAAAAGTTCTTGTTTTTCTTTTTTATAAGCTCCATTCATATTTTTCCCACTCCCTAAAAAATTGTCTCAATCTTCTCATCTTGTTCTGCCATCTTTGCATCGGGGCGTACCCCGTTCTCTTTTTTCCAAACCTCGGAAACCACCTCAAAAAAACTATCCTTCAACAACCACCCCAATTCAAATTTAAAAGGTGGTTGTTTCTTGGACTTGGTTTTCCCTCCCAAATTGAGTAGGAGAGGTGTATGATCTGAAATCTCCCTATTAAGGGCCTCCACTTGTCGCAAGTGGGAATTTTTGCTCCCAATCAGTGTTGACCAGCACCCTGTCTAGCCTCTCATATGTAGGTACCCTACGAGAGTTAGCCCAGGTGAACTTACATCCCGACATCTCAATCTCACGAAGATCTAAGCTGTCAATGACCGCGTTGAACAGAAAAGGCCATCTCTCCTCAAATCTATCATTGTTCTTTTTCGCTACTGTTCTGAATGATATTAAAATCCCCACCTATGCACAAAGGAAGATTCTCACTACTGCAATCTTGCACTAACTCTGTTAGAAAAGACTCCCTATATTCTGGCTGTGCTGCTCCATACACAGCGACCAACACCCACTTAAAATCAGTCTTCCTATCCCTCACCCTAAATTTCACAAAAAATCTCCATCCTCAATACTCCCCACATCCAACATGTCTAAGTTAACCCCAAGCAATATGCCCCTAGATCTCCCCGAGGGGCGGTCCAGTGCCATACGAAGTTCTTGCCCCCACTAAAATTATTTAGTGTTCCTTGGGCAAAATCCTTTTTGCATGTCTTCAATAAAGCAATAAACGCTAGGTTCTGCTCTATGGAGGTCTCCCTTAGTAATCTAGTTTTAGCAAAGTCACTAAGACCTCTACTATTCTAGAAGATTCCTCTCATTTGGTCTCCTTTTTAGAAAACTTCACTCTCCTTAATTTGCAAGTCTTGTTCAAGCACGACTTAGCGTATGACTTGCCCTTACGTCTGATGTCATCAAGTTCACTATTTAAAGGGAAACTTGATTCATCAAAGACTTCTTCCATCAAATCCCCGCATAGGCTTCTTAAAGCCTTTATCTCCAAATTTTCCAAACTCTCTTCCCGGCTATCCATGTCTAACCACTCCTGCTTGTACCTCTCAAAATCACAACATTCACCTCGCGAGTTAATCCCCAATAAGTTATAAAAGTTATTGTCTTTCTCTACACTAGACCCCCCTAAGTTGAGACCTATTTGTTGCAAGCAATCTATAGCTAGGTCTTTATGAACTGAATGTAAAGATGAGGAATGAGGAATACCTTCATTGAACTCTAAGTTCTTCCCGGCAACCCTCTCCTCGGCCTTGGTCGGGATGTGCTCGTCCTTAGACCGTCGCAACCTTGGGCCGGCCCCGATTTGCCACTTACCCGCATCGGCATGCCGCCGCCTCCATGACTCGATCATTCAACATCAACTCTTTGTCCCCTCCATGCAAAACACCCGCCCCATGTACCTCCTCCTCCCGATGCCCCTCATCCTCCTCGCCCAACACCTTATCCACCACCTCTTCCATTACCTCATCTGTTGCCCCGTTCAAAATATCTCCCGCCTTGGCCCTCAAAAAAACCTCAAACTCATCCTTCGTCATGTTACGAACCCTGCTCCTTCCATGAGACAAAACCATCTTCCCGAATTCGGGGAGATCTCAACTCCCCTCTCCCCCTCACCGCTGCCCACACCTCTCTTAAGCTTCTTAGCCATCCTCCCACCAAACTCCTCCTCACCCTACTCGTCCCTCCTCAAGAAAAACCTCCCCATCATCTTTCCCGCCTCCCTTAGGCCAATCAAACTCAGCCTAATCACCATTCTCATCAATGCCCATTCTCTCCACCTCAAACTCCAACTCAAAGTAGTGATCACCAATAACCACGTCAAACCTGCTTCGGTATCAAGCCCGGATTAAGAACAACCATGAGAATGCGCCCAAAACCGTTCTTCCTAGTGGTCTCCATGTCCACAATTTGAGTAGAGCCCAACATGGACCCAACCGCCCACGGCTCAAGAAACTCATAGAGCTCTCTCCTTAGCCCAAACACTCTCACCCACACCTTCGGAAGCAAAAATCCCACCTCCTTCTCCCCGACACACTTCAAACTTCAATCCGACCCCAAATTCGGAATCCCCTCTCCTCTAATATCGCACCCCCAAAAGCCACTTGCTCTCTCGCAACTCAATCTTTGACGGAAACTTAGCCAAATAGGAATTTTCTTCTTGAGCCTTTAACTCCCAAGCCCACTTCCCCGGAAACAACCTCTCAAGTTGCCTTTTCACCTCCTCTAAAGGGACATTACCCCCCTCCACCGAAACAAGAGCAGTCCCGGAATCCTTCTTTGCCCTAGGCAAGGGAGGCCTCGGAATGTGATAGAATCCCGAGACCATGTCTTGCATAGCCCACAACATGAGCAACCGGCCTTGGCATCTTCAGAATGGGGCACTTGTGGTTGACATGATCATTCTTCTTATCACAAATCACACGGTAAATCTCCGCCTTGCACGCGGTCGCAAAATGCCCCCGCTTGGTACGGCGAGAGCACTTAATCCCTACTCGTATCTCCGGGCAGTACCTCACCCTCCCCGGCCTCCTGCATCACGACGTCATCACCATCAACCTTCTGCTGCTGCGTCTTCACCATCTCATCTTCCCACTGAGCATTACGCTCCCTGGCTTCCCTGCTCCATTCCACGGCCGCACCATGGCGGCCCTGTACCTCTCTCGGGCCGGCACAACCTCTTCCATGCAAGCCCCTTCCTCCTCTCTCAACACGGCCTCTCATGAAGCCACGCCCGCGAAAATCGCCCACGGCCGACGCCCTCACCAATGACCCTCCCGTCATCATACCGTCCATGGCCGCGAGCACCTCCTCCATCCCGCCGCACGTACTCCCAACCTTCCCCGCCCTCACCCCCCCGCCCTCGCGCACCTCCCCCCCGCATGAGCAAGGCACTCCCGGCCTTCCACCGCCGGCCGCCCGAACACGCGGCCGCCACGCGAACCGGAGCCCCCGGACTCCCGGGGACGCGACGCCATGGATTGCGACCTCGCCGGCCGGAAAGTATCCGGGGACGCACGCCCGGGACTCCCCGGCCAACGACGGCGACGAGCAGATCGGGAGAATCCCCGACACCGTCGACGGGTCACGATGTGTGGGAACGACGGGCGGTGGCCTAAGATTGGAATGCGAATCGATTCGCCTCCCTCCCGGCGCGAATAACCGACCCAGACCTGAAAGTTCACGAAAGGTCCTTTTGGGCCAGCCGCGCTCCAAACCAGCCCACAATGTCGGCCCATGTAGCCTTACAGGCACAAGAACGTTGGATTTGAAATTTGAACGGTCTCGCCGCCGCCCCTCTGTCTTCCTCTCCGGCGAGACCACCGGCGGCGCAGTCTCACTGGCATTAACCAGCATATCCACGAGCCTGGCCTTGGACCCCTTCGAGCCGGACCGACGATCAACTATCCACAAGTCCCCTAGGGACCTAGCTTGGGGTACTCTCGCCGGCGGTAATCGACCTTTCCATGGCCGGCCGGACCTCGAGCTCTTGCGCATCGGCTTAGGATTGCAGGTCCGCCCCCCGACCGACCAAAGACACACCGTAGTTTTTTCCGCGGTGCCGCAGCCCCGGCCACTTCGTCCATCGGCCGGGTGACGCACCGCCGGTCGCCGGCGTTCGCACCGTGCACCTCCTACCTTGCCGCCGGATGCGTCGGGGGCGGGCACCACAACCGAACAAGACTCCACGTCCGAGTCGTCACT
Organism: Cenchrus americanus; assembly: GCA_947561735.1. Classification (NCBI taxonomy): domain Eukaryota; kingdom Viridiplantae; phylum Streptophyta; class Magnoliopsida; order Poales; family Poaceae; genus Cenchrus; species Cenchrus americanus. Next base: position 80,545,076 of record OX387239.1, on the reverse strand, counting down.
CTCCGACAAGCACCCGGAACCGCGAGCCATTCGTCACCCGCTCGAAGTCCAATTTGGTGGTCGATGACGACCCTACGCTAGAGCAGCCGCCGCTACTCCAGCTCGCTGCCCCGAGCACCTCCTTCTCCGCCTCCGTTCCGCCCTCAATCCCGGTAGGACCTGCTAAAAGAACACCACTTACCTCGTCTGGGGTCGCCCCCCGTTCGCTTCCCACCCAGGCCCGCGGTGCCAGGGTTAGGCGCCGGCGCCGCTCCCCGCCAACGGGAGCGTCGTCGGGGTCGCCTCCCTGCTCTCCCCTCCCTCACTCATCATCGTGGCACAGACTAGTCATGATGATGTTATATGAACAGAAACAAAATTAGCTTGCTTGGTCAGATAGTGAATGAGATGAACAGCTTCTTGCTTGGTCAGTTTCGTCAGTAAATTAGCTTGCGTCCATCTACTTCAAAGTTCTTCACTGATGAAGGAGCTTCACACCAATGTCCAATTGGCCATGTCCGTGACTCGGCTGGCAGAAGGAAACAATGTTCCCTCAAATATAGGAAGCATCATGAATAAAACCCTTTTAACCTCCGGATTGAATTGTAAAAGGAACATGAACAGTTGAACAAGAACAATATTACAAAACAGAGATCATTAGAACGAGTCTTATTCACCCCATACGCGGTTTTGGTTTCTGGGAGTACGTATAGAACAAAACAACAACGGAAAACCTCACTAGCAGGTATATCTGTAAACATTCACCGATTCATGAAGCTTGCAATCGGCCACACCACTCACATGAGACTCTCGCCGTCTGCGCAGGCATGGACGTCGGCGAGGCGAGGCGAGGCAGGAGTGCGCTCGCCGGCGGCGACCCCCATACGTGCGCGAGAAGGGCGGCCATCTCCTACGCTCCTCTCTCCCGCCCCTGTCGCCGTCTACCAAGCAGCATCAGGCGCACGCGACCGCGGGCGGGCGGAGCTCCTTCTCTGCGGCCGCGCCGCAGCCAGGCGGAGCTCTCTCGGTGTCGTCTTCATCGCCGCCGACGGTGGCCTCGTTGTGCTCGTACTGTTAGATGATAGACAACATTTTGACATATTTTAATTCCATAATTTAGTAGACATTTCAATATTATAGTGAGTGAAACACTCCATGTGCAAGTGTATATGTTTAAAACACAATTAAACATAACAATATTCATGATTATACAACTAATAAACATGAACATTTGTTTAAGAAAGTACCCTTGGAAGTTTGGGTGACGGCGTCACCCGAATTTCCGTTATCACCCATTGTGAGTGACCTCAATCGTAGTAGTCGTACACAGCCGATGCAGGCAGAGGATCGCAGTGCAGACTCGCTGTAGATGAACTAGTCGTTCGCTCGTAGTCGACGTAGAGGAAGTAGTCGTTTGTAGTCGATGTAGAGGAAGTAGTCGTACGGGAGCGAGCAGTCGCGTGAAGACGCTCCCCAAAAACCTTATCGCCCGCCTATCCCGAGCAGGATCTCAGCAGCAAGGCGAGGTTCCGGAGGCTCTGCTCTTGCCGGTACTGTGCGCGCGGTGCAAGCTTTGGAGATGCAAAAAAAAGAAACAAATAGAGGGAGAAGAGAGAGGTCTCCTAAACAGGAGTACCGATTTGTGAATTGGCGACACGAGGGGAAAGGAGGAGGGCGCCTTATATAGGCGAGCGAGCGGCGCGGGGGGTGAAGCCGAACGTCACGGTTAATGCGCCTCGGGTAGTAACGGTCGTAGTTTAAGGCCTCCCGGTAACTGTCACGATTAAGGGACCATTGACCGCCAACGGTAACGTTCACCATTAAGGAGTCATCAACAAGCAAAAGGATGCTCCCGCCCAACAACACATCACGTCCGACCGCACCGCACCGCCCGCTCGTCTCGTCACGCCCACGGCCTCGGCCCGGCCCGCCCGACGAGCGAGCGCGCGCGCATGGCATGCCTATCTCCTTTATTCAACTTCATAAGAGGTGTACCGAAAGGTTACCTAATAAGTTGGATAGGAGACTCCTCCAATACCCATACGATATTTCTCTATTTCCTTTAGCATTAAACACATGGGCTTTTAATTCTTTTATTATTACAATAAATGGCCCTAGTCTCATTTATTTAACAATCCCCACCAAGAATTTCAAGCCACATTGGAAATGCTCTCATTTTGTTTTTGATATACCAGTACTACAATGGAGACTGTTAAGTTGAACATCGACCAGGAACTCTAGTTACACTTATTTGCAACAGAACAATGGACTATGCCTTGAATTGACAGTTTTGTGCATCTATGCTTGTCTAGAGCCCTTTACTGATACTTGGATGCACATAGCATCCCCGCGGGTTGGAGCTTATGGGTCACACTCCGAGCCTCTTCATGAGTTTTCTAGAGATCGCCCAACTCTCATAGACTACGACCGTAGTCGATACTCATATAGGTGTGTTCCTTCAAGACATACTTGTAGGACTATACCTTTGCTTCAGAGAAACAACTACCTTGTTTTATGAAAGCCACTTAGAGCACATAAAGGTATAAATACCAGCCTGCCATACAGTTTTGAAGAGAAATGTATCTTTCCATGAACTGAGCCTTCTCAAAGGTTCTCTTCTCTCAGTCAAACCATAGCTTGTTTCAGCATCTTAATTCACGGGATCTCCGATCACATAAGACAAGTTTCCACTATGGAAAAACTCACGTGGGTCTCAAGCCTGGTTCCATAGATGCATGATCTATCACAATACGTGATAAACCCTTTGTAAATTGATCTGCCATCTTCTTAGACGTATGGATGTAATCCAAAGCTATGACACGTGTTTCACAATTTCTTCACAGATTTCAACCGCCTCTTAACATGCCTAGATGACTTCATGTTATCCTTTGAACTGTTCACCTTGACAATCATCGTTTGATTATCACAGTTCATCGGTTTTTCAACTATCGGCAAGTCCATTAAGAGTTCACGAAGCCACTCGGCCTCTACGGTGGCGGTGTCCAATGCTACGAGTTCTCGCCTCCATTGTTGACCCGGTTAAAATGGTCTACTTGCAAGACTTCCGGAAACAGCGCCACCTCCAAGTGTGAACACATATCCACTTGTGGCTTTTAACTCATCGGCATCGAGAGATCCAGTTTGCATCACTATAACCCTCCAAGCCTTTGGGATCTCCGAATAGTGAATATCATAGTTCATAGTGCCCACTAGATAGCGCATTACCCGTTCGAGAGCACGCCAATGTTCACTGCCCGGATTTGAAACAAATCGGCTCAGTTTACTAACTGCATATGCAATGTCAGGTCTCGTGACGCTAGCCAGATACATTAATGAATGATCTGGGAGTACCTCAGTTGATCCACCATTATCCTCAGGTTCTTCCTCAGAACCAAGCTGGCATCATAAGGAGTTGGTGCAGTTTTAGAATTGCTGTAGCCAACCGACTTAGCATCTTCTCAACATAGTGAGTCTGTGACAGAGTCACCCCACCATTTTCTCCCTTTATCAGTTTTATGTTAAGAATAACATCAGCTTCTCCCAAATCTTTCATCCCAAACTTTTGAGAAAGAAAGTCCTTGACCTCCTTGATCAATTCAAGGCTCGTGCCAAAGATAAGTATGTCATCTACATACAGACACAGAATCACTCCTTCGCCCCCACCATAGCGACAGTACACACATTTGTCGCCTTCGTTTGTAACAAAGCCAACGGATGTCAAAGTTCTATCGAACTTATCATGCCATTGCTTAGGTGCTTGCTTGAGGCCATAGAGAGACTTCACTAACTTACACACCATTTCTTCTTGACCCTTTACTACAAACCCTTCTGGTTGATCCATATAGATCTCCTCTTCCAACTCTCCATTTAGGAAAGTTGTCTTAACGTCCATATGATGAGCAAGAAGACCATGAGAGGCTGCCAGGGAAAGTAGTACTCTTATAGTAGTCAATCGAGTGACTGGTGAGTAAGTATCAAAGAAGTCTTCTCCTTCCTTTCGGGTGTAACCCTTGGCCACAAGTCTAGCCTTGTACTTATCAATAGTACCATCCGGCCTAAGCTTCTTTTTGAGCACCCATTTACATCCCACGGGTTTGCACCCGTAAGGACGTTCAACAACTTCCCAAGTGTCATTTGACATAATAGAGTCCATCTCACTCCTTACCGCTTCCATCCAATAGTCAGCATCGGGTGAAGAGTATGCCTCGGCAATGGTCTTAGGAGTGTCATCCATGAGGTATATGATGAAATCATCTCCAAAGGCTCATTAAGTTCCATCGACTTGGTGGAGTCGTCCTTCTCGACGGACTCTTGCCTAGATGAACTTGTTCATCTCTCATTGGAAAAAATATTCTCAAAGAATGTAGCGTCTCTCGGACTCCATAATTGTGCCAACAAGCAAGTCGGCATTCTAGATCTTACTACCAAGAACCTATATCCGACACCGTGAAAAGCATACCCCGTAAAAAAACAAGTCCACCATATTTGGTCCAAGTTTACGTTTCTTATTGATTGGCACACCGACTTTGGCCAAGCAACCCCAAGTGCGTAAATATGAAAGAGTGAGCCTCTTCTTCTCCCATTCCTCGAATGGTGTTACTTCCTTATTCTTCATATATAGGCACACGGTTCGGGACATGACAAGCTATCGCATCGCCTCACCCCACCATTCCTTAGATAGTCCCGCGGTTTCTAACATGGCATTCACCAAGTCAGTCAGCGTGCAATTCTTTCTTTCGGCAATCCCATTGGATTGGGGTGAATAAGGCGGTGTCCTCTCATGAACAATACCGTGTTCCTCACATAATATATCAAAAGTATTAGAGAAATATTCACCACCTCAATCCGACCTTAGGTGTTTGATCTTTCTCTCAAGTTGATTTTCTACTTCAGCTTTATAGATCTTAAAGTAATGTAACGCTTCATCTTTCGATTTTAACAAGTAGATGTAACAAAATCTAGTGCTATCGTCTATCAAAGTCATGAAATATCTTTTACCACCCTTTGTCAACACACCATTTATTTCGCTCCGATCGAATGAACCAATTCTAGAGGTGCCAAGTTTCTCGCCTCGGCGGCCTTATGTGGCTTGCGAGTTTGTTTCGATTCAATGCATACATGACACTTAGAATTTTTTGACAGAGATAAACTTTGGAATTAAACTCAAACTAGCTAAGCACATCATATAACCAAAATTAACATGACAAACCCTTGAATGCCAAACATTTGATTCATCATTCATCACATGGTTCACAACATTATTATCGAATGATAAAGAAAAGCGGAACAAGCCTCCACTATCATAGCCTTTTCCAACAAAAGTACCAAACTTAAAAATGATACATTTATTTGACTCAAAGACTAGTTTAAAGCCATCTCTACACAAGATAGACCCGCCGACTAGATTCTTCTTGATGGTAGGTACATGCCGCACATTCTTCAATTGTATGGTCTTCCCCGAAGCGAACTTCGCAGTGACCGTACCAAAGACCAATAACACGTGCATGGGCACCGTTCCCCATCAACAAGGAGGTAGTCCCCCCGACCCGTAAGAAGAAAACATAGAAATATCAGCACATACATGAATATTAGCACCGGTGTCTATCCACCACTCGGTGAAGAACACACCGAAAAAACTATAGGTAAGAAATTACCATATCCCGCCGTCCCTCCACTCTCGCTAACAACCATGTTCGCCGTCTTTGGAGCCTTGCGATGTTTACGATCCGGCACTTCGCAAAGAAAGTGATCCGGACTGCCACAAGTATAGCAAGCACCCCCGGCTTTCTCTTCTTCTTATTAGGCCCATCGACTTCCTTTGCCTTGGGCGAGTTTTGTGAAGGCTTCTTCCTCTTGTTCGATTATTATTGAACTTGGGATTGCCCCTCTTCACAAAGTTTGCGCTTGAGGGACCGACTCGCGCCTTTCCACATGTGTCTTTTGCTCTCGCCTTCTCTTCAACATCAAGAGTCGCAATAAGGTCATCAAAAGTGAATTCATTTCTCTTATGTTTTAGAGAGGTAGAAAAATCCCTCCAAGAATGTGGCAGCTTGCCGATAATTGCTCCCGCCACAAACTTGTTGGGCAAAGCACACATGGGGCCTCTTTGCTATAGTTCTCAACCTCTTTAGCCGCCGCACCGTACTTCACGGGCTGTTCCACCACGAACGGTCTTCAACCATCCCGTAGTCTAGGAACCGTTCCATTACATACGGCTCACCGCCGGCGTCGAAGCTCCATACCGAGCCTCAAGAGCCTCCCAAATATCCTTTCTCGTCTTCCTCTGAAGATAGGTATCCACCAAGTTGTCAACTAGGATGCTAATGATGGCACCGGAACAGTTATCATCCGCATTGAATTTCTCCTCCGAGACACCCTCGGGGGCTTTTCCGTGGCGACATACATCACGTTCATGGCAAGTGAGCCACAAGATGGCCAACTCACGCCACCTCTTAAAGTTGGAACCATCAAAAGGCTTCGGTTTAATTGCATTTGCAAAGCTAGTTGCACCAAACATAGTCCTATCAACACTATAAGGTTTTTGGATTGTTAGATGATAGGCAACATTTTGGTATATTTTAATTCCATAATTTAGTAGACATTTCAACATTATAGTGAGTGAAACAATCCATGTGCAAGTGTGTATGTTTAAACCACAATTAAACATAACAATATTCATGATTATACAACTAATAAACATGAACATTTGTTTAAGAAAGAACCCCGTGGAAGTTTGGGTGACGGCGTCACCCGAATTTCCGTTATCACCCATTCCGAGTGACCTCGGTCGGAGTAGCCATACACGGTCGATGCAGGCAGAGGATCGCCGCACGGACTCGCTGTAGATGAAGTAGTCGTTCGCTCGTAGTCGACGTAGAGGAAGTAGTCGTTCGTAGTCGACGTACGGGAAGTAGTCGTACGGGAGCGAGCAATCGTGTGAAGACGCTCCCCAAAAACCTTATCGTCCGCCTATCCCGAGCAGGATCTCAGCAGCAAGGCGAGGTTCCGAGGCTCGCTCTCGCCGGTACCGTGCGCGCGGTGCAAGCGATGGAGATGCAAAAGAAAACAACAAACGAGAGGGAGAAGAGAGAGGTCTCCTAAACAGGAGTACCTGATTTGTGAATTGGCAACCTGAGGGAGAGGAGGGTGCCTTATATAGGTGAGCAGCAGGAGCGGGGGGATGAACCTAGACGTCACGGTTAGGGCTCCCGGTAACCGTCACGATTAAGGGACCATTGAAGCCAACAGAACGTTCACCATTAAGGAGTCATCAACGTCGACGTAGAGGAAGTAGTCGTACGGGAGCGAGCAGCCGCGTGAAGACGCTCCCCAAAAACCTTATCGCCCGCCTATCCCGAGCAAGATCTCAAGCAACAAGGCGAGGTTCCGGAGGCTCGCTCTCGCCGGTACCGTGCGCGCGGTGCAAGCGACGGAGATGCAAAAGAAAGCAGCAAATAGAGGGAGAACGGTTAGGTCTCCTAAAGAGGAGTACCTGGTTTCGATTTGGCAACCCGAGGGAGAGGAGGAGGGCGCCTTATATAGGCGAGCAGCAGGAGCAGGGGGATGAACCCGGACGTCATAGTTAGGGCTCCCGGTAGCTGTCACGATTAAGGGACCATTGACGACCAACGATAATGTTCACCATTAAGGAGTCATCAACAGCAAAAGGATGCTCCCGCCCCGCAACACATCACGTCCGTCCGTCCGCACCGCCCATCTCTCCACGCCCACGGCCCGGCAAGCGAGCGCGCACGCGTGTGGCACGCATATCTCCTTTATTCAGCTTTCACAAGAGGTGTACCGAAAGGTTACCTAATAAGTTGGATGGGAGACTCCTCCAATACCCATATGGTATTTCTCTCTTTCCTTTAGCATTGAACACATGTGCTTTTAATTCTTTTATTATTACAATAAATGGCCCTAGGCCCATTTATTTAACACGTACCACACCGCCGTAGTCGCTGGAGACATCATGGACGAACCGTGCAGTGTGGTCGGGTGGAGCGAGGGAGAGCCAGAGGAGGAGGAAGAGTGATGGGTCCACTAGGGTAACATGGTCATTTGACATGTCTATTTGGCACCATTAGCTGCAAAATGAGACGGAATGGCATGGAGGACACAAAAGTTTCAGTGGATGGCACACAGTGCGATCGAACTTTTCAGTGGCACACAGTACGAAGCAACTTTTCTAATGGCATACACATAAAACTCTCCCGATTAAATATGGTGATCTTTAGTTTTGAAAAATGATTAGTCCCGGTTAGATTTTGGATCCATCGTCCATAACCTTCCATGCAGATGTTGCCACATGAAGAACTTCGCTTTCCCAACATTGTCAAGTACATCACTCTGCAGCTGCAAACCGGGTGGGTAACCTTTTGTGCCACTTTGTTGGTAGTAGATTTCTTGCTGAACAACCAAGGATCCAACAATTATGTCTCGATTCCACCTCATGTTTGCCGGCGCAGCATGATGAGCCACAGCGTGGCTGTTTCTAACCCAACTCCTTGTTGTACTCCTGACACCACAGATCCTGCGATTTGGAGGTGGAAAACCAATTGAATTCCTGATGCGGTTCCAAAGAACCGGAAGCGACCATTCGCTTGTCCAGTATAGCCACCAAGAGAGTGCGAAATCAAAGGTCGATTTCCAAGAATCCAGAGCTTCAGGGACTCTCCCGGACCTGATGGCTTGTCTGTACAAGTCCAGCGCTTCATCCATGACCTTTGCTTGCGATAGAACCCGTCCTCTCGTGGCACATATAGGATGGGTATCGTGCACACTAGGGAGTGATGCTTTGCAGATCAATGCGAGCCTCTTCCACAACGCGGGGGCAATGCGTGGATCGTAACCAGCGGCCGCCACTAGGAGGAGGCCGAGATGATCCGCATCGAACTCTTGCCTGCGCATGAGACAAGTATAAAAGAGATCGATTAAAGAAGCATCTATGGGTCATCACACACACGCCTGCAACTCTTGGTTAATTCGGTTGATTACCTGATGTTGCCCGGGCGCATGAAGAGGGCGCCTCCCACGCCTCGTCGTCTTCATCCCTGGGCACGTCGAGGAGCTCCGCCGCGTAGTTGGAGATGAAGACCGCCCAGTACATGTTCCTCAATGTCTTCCAGCTGTGCCTTGAGATCACATGCCCAACCTTGCGCGCGCATCCAGTGAGTTTGGCAGCCAACAACGTGTGTGCGTGTGATACGATGAGTAGATTGTAACGTGCCTCGTGCCCTAGCGTAGCGGCGATGTCAGCCTCCGACTGCGTGCGGACGAGCGCGTTGGACAGCCTGATCTGGCCGTCGTCATAGCAGTACGCGTCGACGTAGTCAGAGTCGAACACCTCGACTCTCCAGTCGACGCCGTCGAAGGGACGCTGGATCCTCTGGAGAAGGCCCCATCGTCCGGCGTAAGTTTGGTCGTCGCACGCCGCGGCGATGATGTTGGTGGCGATGCGGCGCACCCGGATGGTATAGGGATGGTCAGGGGGGAGCGTGGGCTCCTCGCCACGGGGAGGCCAGGGCACGCTCTCGCCGCCGTCGTGAGCGTGCGATGACCAGGCCGCCGAGGCGCCGCTGCGCTTGCTACCCAGGCAGCGGAACGCGTGTGGAAGCGCTTCGCTGATGCCGTGCCAACGAGCAGCGGGCAGCAGAGAAGACCAACGAGGAAGGAGGAGATGTCGAGACGAAATCAAGCTCTTGAAAATCCTCATGTCTCCACTCTCGAGGCTTTTGTACAGGGAAGAGAGACAAGAGAGCAAAGGTGCTCGTGGGTCGTGACCTCCTGCCCGGCCGGGGGATAGGCATACTCTCACGTTGCCTTGTCCTGCACGGTTTACCTTTCTTTCGTAGCACGGCCGGGTGACCTACTTCTTGTGATTTCCACGCCCAACGCCCCAACCCGACATATGCACTAGCGTGGACTTTATTTTGGCCTTGCAAATGTTTCAACGCATGTTTCAATTCCACGAGAAATTTCCAAATTCAAAATCGAAATCAAACAAAATTATTAACAAGTGCAGCAGTTTGATATGTGTCGTTAACAAAATTTTCTTTCACCTTTTTATAAAACTAGCAAATTATGCCCGTGCGTTGCAACGGGAGAAAATATTGTTCCCTCATTGTCGTTTGCTCCGGTCATATCATCATCCCGCTAAACCTGCAGCTTCCCCGACCTTGTCATTGTCCCTATCGCGCTCATGTCACCCTAATCTCATCCGCTATTGTTAACATCTCTTGAATCTCATCGTAACGTGCTCAACCTCACCTTCCCGACCGCCTCATCTTTTTGTCATCTACCCCCGTCGTGTCGTCATCCCCGACTACACCGTAGCGCCACACCACCCCCAACCACCGTAACCTCGCCCACCCTCGTTTGCGCCTCCCGAACCTCACCGTCGTCAACCCCCAACCTCATTGTCGCCCGCCCGATCTCACCATCTCCCGTAGTGTCATCATTCTCATGACACGCATGCCACCCCCCGACCTCCCCCCGCCATCATCCGTGCCTCTCCAACCTCACCATCATCCGCTTTGGCCGGGTCGTCATCCCTTCATTCTTAGTCTCACAATTGTGTCGTCGCCACCCTAGTCATGTGTGTCGTTGTTCATTCTAGTTGTATTGCCGTCCCCACTATCCATTTCAACTTTACCCGTCACATGTGCTACCTCAATGTCACTCGTTTTTATCGACACCTCCCAAATTTTGTCGTCGTCCGCCCCCAACCAGTCATCATCCGCATACCGGCCGGTCTCACCGTTGTGCCAAATCATTTTCACAATGAGTCACCAGATGTTAGCCAAATTATTATATTCTATCTATATATTTTAATTAAGCAAACTACACAATCCTGCATGTTACCATACAGTACACACCCCTCCTCTCCTCCTTTGTAGCACTTCTTTTTTATAATTCCTCTCGTAGCACCTTTTGGATCGTATTGCGTACTTCATCGATCCACGGGCCCATATTCTATTGGCCCAGAACTTGCGAGCCCCCGAGCCCTCCCAATCGCCACGGCCCATGGTTCAGCTGCCACGGCCCATGGTTCAGCACCAAAATCGGATTAGGAAGCTATCTTGTGTTTTCTAGTTCGATTTTCACGTGCCACGTAATGTTTTTCACATGATTTTCACCGACACCGATTAGGAGATGATGACGGACCAAAAAACAAAAAGTAAACAATCCTTGCTTTAATATTAGGTAGAGAAACTACACAATCCCGCATGTTACCATACAGTACACACCCCTCCTCTCCTCCTTTGTAGCACTTCTTTTTTATAATTCCTCTCGTAGCACCTTTTGGATCCTATTGCGGACTTCATCGATCCGCGGGCCCATATTCAATTGGCACAGAACTTGCGAGCCCCGAGCCCTCCCAATCGCCACGGCCCATGGTTCACTGCCACGGCCCATGGTTCAACACCAAAATCGGATCGGAAGCTATCTTGTGTTTTCTAGTTCGGTTTTCACGTGCCACGTAATGTTTTTCGCGTGATTTTCACCGACACCGATTAGGAGATGATGACGGACCAAAAAACAAAAAAACAATCCTTGCTTTAATATTAGGTAGAGACTAGTCTATCAACCCGTGCCACCGCACGGGCTAGAAATAGCTAATAATTGTAATCTATCTCATGTTCTCATTCATCTATTACATATTCTAATAATTGTAATAGGTCTAGTTAGTAACAATTTTTTCCCGTAGCATAGCACCTCCATATGTGTTTGATTTGTATCTAATCCAACACTATATTTTAAGCTATGAACAACATAAAATTTAGTATTCTTATCTGTCTCTCATTCATGAATATATGAGTATATTACAACACACATTATGGGAAGTATTTTTTATATAAATAATATTTTTTTGAGAAAAACATAAATAATATATTTTTGAGAAAAACATAAATGATATATTAATAATTATAGAAAAAGTAATTTAAAGTTTTATATTGATGCACTTTAAGATCTTATTATAACTATACGAGATTCAAATTTAGAGGTTACTTTAAATTTAATAAGCACATAAGTGGATAATTTATATGCAGATTTAGGGGAGTATTTGATATTGTTTTTATAGTAGCATAAGTGGGTAATTTACTTAAAAATTAAGGGTAATTTACATTATTATAATAGCATATTTGGGTAATTTTAGATACATATTTTGGGGTTACCTTGGTCTATTTTCATAATGGAAGAGGTGGGTAATTTATTAGAAAGATAACAGATCCAATGGCTATTATGATTAGAGATATTGAATTGATGGCTGAATGTTTCTAATTTTTGTGAGAATTTAAAGGATTTCTTTATTTTAGGCTGTCCACCTAGGATCCTAGGTGGCATCACCTGAAGGCCTCAAAAGGAGCCTCCAATGAGTAATAGTAAGATGGGAAAAACACCAAATCACTACCATGAACTATGATCAAAGTTTGATAAGTCATAAATCATAACTCACAGTTCATAAATCTCAGGTATATATCACATAGCTCAATCAAAGTAGTGTCGAGGTGCTAGGCTATTGAATTTAGCAGGGTTATTTCATGATATACCGGATTTAGTAGTATTAGCGGTAAAATTTACAATATCACCGCAAAGACTCGCCTCAAAAAGCTATAGCAGAGCTATTGGCAACCATGCCGCTTAGGACTAAAAAGGTCTTTAGTCGATCTATGCACCACTCCAACCGTGACTACAGCTCAGTTTTCCACCTATGATCCGTGGTCCACAACCTTCTATGCAGAAGGTGCCACATGAAGAACTTCGCTTTGGCAACATCGGCATCTACATCACTCTGCAGCCCCCAACCGGATGAGTAGCGGCTGTACCGGAAGGAGATCTTGGGAAATCAATTAATCAATCATTTTATCGGTATCTTTACGATAAGTTACGATAATACGATTTGAAAACATTTGCTACTAGCAAGGCTTGAAATTGCTCGTGTTATCTCCTAAATTCACGGTTGTCGGTGCTACAACCAGCGTTGGTGCAGCGAAGAGCAAAAGGACTTGATCGGCGGTCATTCCGGGTCCTAGCCTCCGATATGTAGCCGCATAATTGCCAACTCATGGGTCGGAACAAGTTGTTATTATAGGCCGAACAAGATACCTATAGTCGAACAACTTATTATTATACCGAGAATAAATTTACATCTTATCCCGAACACTACAAATATTAATGGAGAGAAAATAAAAAGGAAAGAATAAAAATGGAAACAGAAGCAAAAAATAAAGAAGAAAGTAATAAATAACTAAATAAAAAGAAAAAAGAAATAAAAGAGAAATAAGAAATAGAATAAAACGAAAAATAAAAGGAAAGAAAGAAAAAATGAAAAAGAAAAAAAGAAAGGAAGACCATGGCCAAACCAAAGAAAAAAAAAAGAAAGAAAGACCACCGCGTCAAGGAAGGAAAAAGAAAAAACGAAAAAGAAAGAAAGACCACGGGAGCCAACGGAGGAAAAGAAAAAAAGAAAAAGAAAAAAAAGAAAAACCACATGAGCCAACGAAGGAAAAAGAAAAAAACATCTCCCGCGGCATGCTTCAGCGACACGATCACACGTACCGATTCTGTCACGGCGTGCTTCAGCGATACGAACGGATTCTGTTGTTTAAGCGATGTATAACATCAGCGGCTGTGGTAATATGAAACATGTTGTTGGCATCACCGATGCGACAAATTGACAATTTGTCATGTCGGGAAAGCGTGAGCCACAAAAGGTGTTGAGTGGGCCGTGTTGAGACGGATGACACACCTGGTGGTGCTGGGTGGGCCGTAGTCCGGACGTGTCCGGAAATTGAAGGTACTCCCTCCGTCTCAGTAAAGAATGCAATCCCAGTATTTTTGAAAAAAAAATCTCACGAAGAGTGCAATGCTACAAAATAGATATAATTACTTGCCTTATTAAGCGCTTAGATCCGATCCGTATGTCAAAACTTACCGCATGTGGCTAAAAAAATGGGTACCGCAGTCTTTTCACGCCAACACTAATTGTCATAGAAAAACTGGAACTGCAGTTATTATGGGATGGAGGAAGTACTATTCTTCCCTTTTCTTTCTTTTTTTATTTTCTTCTTGTATTTTTTTGTTATTATTATTCTTTTCCCTGTTTTATATATTATTTTTTATTTCCCTCTCCTTTTGAATACTGAGTTTTCTCTTTCCATTTTCTCTTCCTTCCCTTTTATTTCCTTTTTTCATTTTCTTCTTGTATTATTTTGTTATATTATTCTTTTTACATATTTTATATATTATTTTTTTATTTCCCTCTCCTTTTGAATACCGAGTTTTCTCTTCTTTTGTTTTTTGTTTATTCCACTTGTTTCATTTTTTTCTTTTCTTGTCTATTTGTTTTTCTCTCTCTCATCCTTTTTTATTATTTCTTTTTCTTCCCTTTTAGTTATTTATTTTTTATTGATTTGTATCTCTTCAACTTTTTCATGTTCTCCTTCCTTTCACTTTTCTTCTTCTTTTCTTTTCTTTAATATTTCGTGCTTACACACTTTATTCTCATTTTTTAGTTTATATTTTCTTTTGATGTTCATATTCTACTATCAAATTTTTTTTGTTAGTTTGTATAATTTGTTCCACATGTATATATATCTGTTTTGTCGGTTCATATAATTCATTCAACACATATAATTTATTGTTCCGACTGTTTGTAGAATTTTTTCCACGCGTATTTGTTCCACCGGTTCATATAATTTGTTTGGGTATAAATGTTTTGTTTTGGAAGTTTGTAAAATTTGTTACACACATATACATATTTGTTTTGGTTGTTCATGTAATTTGTTCGGTATATACAAGTTGTTTTCTCGTTAGTTTGTAATTTTTCTATGGTTACGTATTGCACATAATATATAATCTTAATTAAAAAATATGAAAAACATTTGTTACAATATAGTTAAGTGGGATCTTGTTCTTTTTATTGTCGAAATTCAATGGTGAGATTAGACTTTAATTTCGATACTCGGTTTAAGATTTATAATTTTTTTTAATTTTCAAATGACTTTGCATGTGAGATGACGTCGCATTTTGTTTAATTTACAAATGAATTGCTCTCATTGCCTTGTCTTCTAGAGATGGCAATGGGTACCGAAACATGAGTACTCGACGGGTTTTACCCGATAAGGAGACGGGTATGGAATTATATTTCTACCCGCGGGTACATAAATGGGCAACATCATGTACCCATCGGGTAAGCGGATGCGGATGTGGGTATATACTACCCATATTCGCATACCCGCGGTAAAATAAACCCGTCTAAAATTGTATATTATTTGTGAAGGATAACTTAATGTTGATAATCAACAAAAAAAATTTTATGATTTATTAGACTATTAATTGGTTAACAATTATCATTTATATTTTTTATCAATTAAATTTGTTGATGTATGCACTTTATCACGTGTTATGTTCTCAAATATATTAGTTTACAATAGGTATGCTTATCGGGTATGGGTTACCCAACAGGTAAAAAGACTCGTGTGGATACAGGTATGGATAAGAACTTGAACCCGCATGCAGGTATGAATTTTTTTAGCAAGTAGAGTTAGAGTTTGAGGGGAGGGTATGGAATGTCACTACCCGACGTGTTTCTACCCATTGCCATCTCTATCTGATTCCATCATTGCGAGCAAATGGATGACCACGATAATTCATTTTTTTTGTCGCCGAGGTGACGAGCAGACGCGCCCCTCCTTTTCTTCTCCGGTCGTTGTCAAACATGACACGAGACAAAAGCACATGTCACAACACCCGGTGTCCAAAACATGTTTTTGTTAGCTTTTTTATTACATTGAAAATCATTTACTTCTCTTATGTTTTAAAGTATATAAAATCACTAAATGAAATTTGAAATAATAAGTCTAAAACTATCCTCTACTGCAAAAAAGGCTCTTGGATCAGAGCAAGCTCTTCACCAATCATTCATTTAGGAAGACACTTGGAAGATATAACAAGGATCCTCTATATCATTATGATTCCCCAAAAATGTGAACCTTTTACAGGAGGAGGTAGCTCTCCTTTTATAGCGCTCAACCGACTTTTATATCTCTCTTTCGCCCATGCCTAGGGCCGGTCTTGGGGCAGTGCAGGTGGGGCGACCGCACGGGGGCTCCAAAAGTTAGGGGCCTCCAAGTATTGCTAGAGAGCAAGCCTAATAGAGTTACAAAGGTGGAAGACTAATCAACAACAGAGCTCTGATTGACAACTCTACTGTCCGCCTGCCCATATTAAATGATCTAGAGACATTTCTCTGGTGTATTTTATACTTATTAGTATGATTGTGCAAGAGTCGTTAATATGACAATGACTTTTTCAATAGTATCTTGTTTTGATGGTGAATGGAGGCCTCAATTTTTTGTTCTGCATCGGGCCACCGAAAAGTCAGGGTCGGCCCCACCCATGTCCAAAGGTATATTTTAGGGATATGTTATTGTCGGTGCGGAATATGGCCCCGACACTAACCAGGTAGATAGCGCGTCTATCCCTCAATGGTCGACGTCTAAGTATCAAGTGACACGAGAGGTTTTATCCCGGTTCCGGCCGCGGGGCCGTACGTCCGACAGAGGCGTGCTCGGGCACTATATTACTTAGCACCGGGGGTGCTTGTAGTGGGGCAAATACAAGCAAGGCGGGAGAGGAAGTGTGGCTTCCAAGTCCCCGGAAGGGTGGTCGAAGATGTTGTGGGAGAATGAGAAGTGAAGGTGTGGTGTGTGAAGTGCTCTTTGTTTTTCTCCTCCCCCCGCGGTCGGGGGCTCGCCTCCCCTTTTATAGGCCAAGGGGGGCGGCGAGTTACATGCACGCCGCGCTATCCGGCCTACGTGGGGGTACACGTCGTGCTACGCCGTAGAGTGGGCGGCCGTCCGGACGATCTTCGCAGCCGATCCGGCCATGATGGCCTACTTCGTACCCGAACGGTGGCGGTTCGAGGGTAGGAAGGCGGCGCATGGTGGTGGCGTCCTCCGATAGGCTTCGAGGGAGGTGCCGATGATGGCCGGCACGGAGTACGGGAGCAAGCGAACGGCGTTCCTTCCCAATGCGCTTCACGGTAGTGGAGTGGTTGCTACAGCGCCCGGCGTGCACCTGCACGCGCGGGTACGGCGACCACGCCGTCACAGTGGCCGGGATGGCGGTCCACCGGCCTAGCGCCTCCGCCTAACCCTGTAGGGTCACAAGAAAGTGAAATCGAGGGTGCGCCCGGCCCCCCTTCGAGGGTCGGGCGCGTTAGCCGTACTGTAGTGGGCGCGCGGTGTCACGGGACTGACACCGGCCGTACCGCACGCTCCCTTCCCACGCGGGTGGGGATGGGCGCCTCCCCGGGGAGTTGGTGCGGCGGCACCGGGTGCGAGCCCCGGCGCATGATGGCGCCGTCCCGCCCGTGTCGGGCGTTAAATGCCCGTGTACGGGGCCGGCGCACGCGTGCGGGGCGCCCGTGAGCGTGGCGGGCCCCGACCGGGGGCGGGACGGACCCTCGAGCGGGACGAGACCCGCTCGAGGGGGGAGTGAGCCCTCGAGCGGGGCGGGACCACTCGAGGGAGGAGTTGCTCCTCGAACGGGGCGGAGCCCGCCCGAGGGGAGTGCGCCCTCGAGCGTGGCGGAGCCCGCCGAGGGGGTTTCTAAGAGGGCCGTCTTGGTGGGCCGTCGGAGTCCTCGCGGCGTGGGCCATGTCCCGCATGGTTAGTCACCCGCATGGTTAGGCTTAACGTGTTTCGGTGCCGGGATTTAAGTGAGGGTTTCCCCCGTTGTTTAAGGGGACCCCTAGGGCCGTCCCCCGACGCAGCCCCCGAGCATCCGCGGGTTTGCCGTTGAGGTTCCCGCGGATGCCGGAACCTACCGATAGGACGTTCTTCCCTCCTTGTTTGCGAACGCTTTCCATGGGGCCGCGTCGGCGGACCCGCGGGTCTAGCCCCCGAAGCCCCGCCGCAGAGTGTGAGTTCTCCCCGCAGGGGTTAACCGCGAGAAATCGGTCGAGAGAGACATGGCACATATGCCAACCGGCATCGGCGGTATTTCGGCCCGGCTGGGGTGCACGCACCGCCGACACCGTCTCGGGTGGGTGCAATTTCAAGGAGGTGTAGCCGCCGCGTCAAGCCCCCCGAGCCTTGGCCCGTTCGAGGCGATCGGGGTAGAGCCCGACGACTTGTTTTATAACGCGCCCTCGCCGTCCCTCCGCGGGACGGAGGGTGAGGTTTCCGCAACTCCCATCGAGCGGGTCGCGAATTGCCGATTCCTCTTCGAGCCGGTAGCGGGTGGTTCAAGTGGACGCCCATGCCCCGTTCGATAAGGGTAGGCCGCGCGGTCCGAGACACGTCCATGGAAGCGCTTGCGTGGGTTTGCTAGGTGGGGCTCGGTCCCGTTCGCTAGGGACCGAGGGCGCGGAAGCTCTCCCTCGGTGGGATCCCCCCCGCTAGGGGCCGCCCGCCGGCTCTCGAACACGACATGTGGGGCACCCTCGAGCCGACGGGCTCGAGGAACGGCTCGAATGCGCGTGCCCTCGTCGTCCCTAACTCGCGATCCGTGGCGCCCCGTTCGAACCCGTCGAGGGTCGGGCTTCGAACCTCCGATCGCAGGGCCGTGCGGGGGTGGCGCCCGGGCGGCCCCGTCTTTTCACGTTTCCCGCCGTCGAGGGGTTCGGGCGAGCCGGCCCTCGAGGTGCCGGTTGGTAGTACAACAGCGCGGCATGGGTGTTTGCGGCTCCCGCTTTATTTCAAGCGGGCCCTGGGTGACCCTTCTCACGCGTGTGCCTTCTCGTAGAGGGTTGACATTGTCTCGAGCCGGGGGCTCGCTCCGCTCGAGGGTTTTGCGTGGCATGGGTGCCCGCGGTCGCCTGCTCTACATCGAGCAGGTCCCGGCGACCTTCTCACGTCGATATCCCATCGAGGGTTGACGTCATCTTGAGCCAAGGGCTCGTGCCGCTCGAGGGTTTTACGTGGCATGGGTGCCCGTGGTCGCCTGCTCTACATCGAGCAGTCCCGGCGACCTTCTCACGCCCGATATCCCATCGAGGGTCGCTTTTGTTTCGAGCCGGGGGGTTCGCCCCGCTCGAGGGTTCTCCTTGCTTGGCAAGGGACCCGGCATTTAAGTGCCTCGCGGTCGTGGCCGCGGTTTTGCAGCCGCGGCGCGCCTTTTTAGGCTCGCGCGCGCGCGTGCGCGCGCGTAGTGGGCGGCGTGGCGGCGGACGTGACGGCTTCGCCTCGGTCGGCCGCCGGTCTTTGCCGTAATGATGGCCCGCCCGCAAGGTTGTGGCCGCCGCGGTCGTGGTGGGGCCCGCCCGTCGACGCGATGGAAAGATTCCCCCGCAAGCACGCTAGTCGGGGCGTCCGCTCCGAGAGCTCGCCCGTCGGCCTATAAACCGCGGGGGAGGAGGGGACGGCGGTTTTTTACCTTAGTGTCTCACCGTTTTCGGCCCCCCGCCCCTTTGCCTTCGTCTTGCTCTTGCCACCGCGCGGGTTCGCTGTTAGAGCTTTTTCTTCCGTTCCTTGTCCTCCGCTCCTGTTCTCCTTCGTCTTCTCCATGGCGCCGCCTCGGCCTCCCCCTTAGGATCCTGGAGCCGTATGCCTGGGAAAGGTCGACGGTGACGCCGTTGGCCCTTGGCGAGCTGGTCGCCGCCGGCCAGCTGGCGGCCAACGAAGACGGACGCCCGGCGGAGTGGATTGTGCCGCCGGCCGGCGGACCGCGAGCCCAACCCGCCGGGAGGGCTACGTGGTGAGTTTCATCCGTTACCATGAGCGGGGCTTCACCGCGCCGGCGAGCACCTTCATGCCGGCGATGTGCTTCTACTACGGGGTGGAGCCGCACAACTTCGCCCCCAACGCGATCTCGCAGCGGCCACATTCGTGGGCGTCCGCGAAGGGTACCGGGGATCCCGCGAATCGGGAGCTCGGGGTACACCTTTTCCGCGCGAGCTCATCACGCAGCCCACGACGGAGCCAAGGACCCGCCGCACGATGCGCGCTGGCGGGATGTCGCTTGCCCTGCGGGGGCAATTCAAGGACGTCTACATCTCCTGCACCATGACCACGAACAACGCCGGCTGGGAGCGGGGATGGTTCTACCTGTGCAACACCGAGCCCGGCCTTCCCCCCTACACCGGCCGGGTGTTCAAGGAGAGGCCCCGACTCCCCGGGGCTACGGGGTGTCCACGCCTCAGCACCGGGCGCGGCAGGAGTCGGGGGCCGGGCGCGCCGCAGCCGACCGAGGAAGCACGGCCGACCGCGATGGGCGTCCTCGCCTTCCTCCACCATCGGCGGGTCGTGCCTCCGATGGAGAGGCCGCTCCGCATCTTCGAGATGATGGAGGCGGCCAACCCCGTCGACTCCGGCGAGGTCGCGGATGCTCCCGACGCCCCTTGAGCGGCCGTATGCGCTCACCCGGCGCGGAGCGCCGTCGACACCGAACGCCGCCGATGCCTCGAGGGCCGGGACCCCCGTGGGACCTCGAGATGCTCCCCCCTCGGCCCGCCGGTGAGTCCGGCTTTTGATTTCGTTTTAGTTCTTGGTCTTGCTTTCGTTTTCCGATGTGCCATTACCGCTCCGCGCGCGCAGCCGGTGGAGTTCAACATCGCCAAGTCCGTTCCGCCCACCCCCCGACCCCGCGCGCCGGGCGGGCGGCGCGGCAAAGAACGGCCAGCCGAGAGGAGGCGGCGCGCAAGAAGGCGCGCGCGAGGCGACGTCAAGCGCGTCGCGACCGGCGGTCTGCGGAGTACCGGCGGCGTGAAGAGCTGGGGCTCTCCTCCCCGGGGACCGAATGGTGCTCGTCCTCGGAGGAGGACGAAGAGGAAGAGGCTGAGGGGGAGGGCCCCTCGCAAAGGTGGCCCCCGCGCGCCCCCGTCGGCCGAGCCGGCGCCGGCGAGGGCGGCGTTGCTCGGGGCGGGCGCACCGGCGTCCGCCGCCGTGCCATCGACATCGGGGAGCGGCGCGCGGCGCGGAGGTGCCGCGCGCGCGCCACGGAGGCGCGCGCGGCTAGAGCGCCCGTGCGCGCGTCAAGCGTGCCCGCGCGCGGGGCGAGCGTGCCCGCACGCGCGGCACCATCGTCGGGGGGGCGCGACGGCCGGCGCGTCCGCACGCGGGGCGAGCGTGCCCCCGCGCGCGGCGGCGCCTCCGGGAGGTGCGGCTTCGGCCGCGCCCGCGCACGGGCGGGCGTGCTCGCGCGCACGGGCGCCCGCCGTCGGGAGGCGCTACGGCGGCGCGGCACCGTGCCGCCTCGTCCGCGAGGCCTCGAGGAAAAGGAAATGAGCCTTTTCCTCTTCAAGGTAAGGAGCTCGTCTTTTTTCGCTTGGTTTGGTTCGTTGGTGATCGTGTGATCTAACCCTCCGTTCGTGCCTCGTGTAGGGTGGTGCCAACCATTCCTCCTCTTGCACCGCCCAAGGTGCCGAGGACGGACGCGTCGATCCCCACCCGGCGGCGCTCGTCGAGGGGGGCGCGCCCGGGGACAAGCACGGCGGCGGGCACGGGCTCGCGAAGCCCGGCCGGGGCCTCGAGGCCCCGGCCGGCGCATCAGCCCCGCTCGTGGCGCAGCCCGCAGGCCGCCGGGGGGCGGCCGGCGTCGGTCGTCGCGCGGGAGACACGGGCGCGGCGGCGGCCGTGGTGGAGGTGGAGCGGCGCATCCTACGGGGCGCCCACCGACGCGGCGGCCGCGGGCCGGGAGACGGCGGCCGCGGCGCCGCGCCGTGTGTGCCGGGCCGGCCGCGGTGGCGCAAGCGCAGGTGCCGGCGGAGGCGCGCGCGCGGCGGCGTCCGCCGTCCATCCCCGTGCGGAGGTGGTGGAGATCTCGACGACTCCCCGCCGCCCGGGTGGGACCGCGGCCGCCCCGGCCCACGAACTCCCCCGAGCCCCAGAGGGGGCCCTCGTGAGGCGGCACGAGGGTCACATGGTGGTGGGGGGCCGAGGACACGGTGCCGAGGCCTCGTCCCTCCCGCGCCGGCCGCCCCCGCCCGTGTGGAGGGGGTCGTCGAGGATCCCCCCGCGTTCGCCGACGCCGGGGGAGCAGAGCTCGGGGCGAGCTCCGAGCCACGGCGCCACGCTCAACCGCGCGCCGAACGAGGCGCCGCGGGTCCATGGCGGCCCGGCCCGGCTCGTCTTCCGTGTGAGCCATGGTCGCTCGTCCCTTTCATTTTCGTACGCCGCATTCAAGTCTTGGCGCTTACGGGATTCGATTCCGTGATTGCCGGGAGCTCGAGCATCGTGCCCACGACAAGTACGACGCCTTCGACCGGTGAACGCCGAGGTTCACCAGCCTCCGGAGCGGTGCGCCGCCTTCGACGCGCTTGCGGATGCTCTCGGGACACCGGACGGCCGGGCCGGCGTACGGGCGATGGCATGGTGCGACGAGCTCCCGAGAGCTCGGGGCAAGGTGCGCGCGCGCCGCTCGAGCCTCGAGCAGTCCGTGCGGCCCTCGTTGATCGTGACGAGGCGCCGTGGAATGCGCGCGCGGACCTAGAGAAGACGCGGACGCCGGCCGCCAACCGGGAGGCGGAGGTGGCCACCGCTCGCGCCGAAGCTCGGGAGCTCCGCGCGTCGCTCGAGGGGGCACAGGCGCAACACCGCCAGGCCGAGGAACGGCGCGCGAGTTGGAGCAAGCCGCGCCAAGGAGGCCGACGACCCGAAGGCCGCCCTCGACGCCAAGGCCGCGGCCCTCGTCGTCGCCGAGGAGAGGCTCCCGCAAGAGAGCGCCGCCCGCCAAGGGGCCGAGGAGCGGCCGCAGCAGGGGCAGCCGCCCCTCGTCGACGCCCGTGCGGCGCCGGAGCGGGAGCGCGCCGCCCACGAGGTGACGCGGAAGTCGCCGGGAGGAGCGAACACCGCGTTCTCCAAGGTCGAGGGCGAGGCGCTCGCGCCGCATCGCAACGCCAACCAGAGCCGGCCCTCCGCGAGCAGGCGAAACCGTCCCGCCGCCTCGAGCCGGCGCTCGAATCCGTGCGCCGCGACTTCGAGTTGGGGAGGAAGCAAGTCGAAGGTGAGCCACCGTTTGACTCTTGCTTGTTGGTTTTTCGTTTGGGAACTCGCATCCCCTTTTTCTCGATTTCTTCTTGTCTTGTCGATTCCAGTGCTTGCGCACCGCCTTGGGGCACGCGGGCCGAGCGGCCGAGGCGCCGCAGCTTCCTACGACTCCTCCGAGCAGAGTTGCGGGAATTGCGCGATGCGGCCCTCGAGACCCGCTCCCGTCGTGGAGGAGGGCGAGGCCCGGGCCGGCGCCTCCCCGGCCGCCGCCCGCGCGCCCTTGGTGGTCATGTCACCGAGCGGATGCGCCGGCGCCGCAGCCGGGTGTCCGTAGGCCCTCGGAGTGGTGCGATCCCACTACGAGGTTAACTTCCAAGGCGCCGGCGGAAGGCTACGTCGTGCCCGAGGGCGTCGAGGACGAGGTGGCCATGGAGCGTGCGGATGCGCTCGCCGCCGACGCCGCCGGGTCGCTCGCCGAGGCCTTCGAAGAATTCCTCTTCCCGACGCCGCCGATGCCGGCCGCTCCTCCCGCCCCGAAAGCGCTGGGCGCTAGGCCCATTTTTTGTTTACGTGTATCAGAATTCTGGCCTCGTGGCCTTTTGTAAATAAACAAGTTGTCTCGTGAACATGAGCAGTTGCTGTAAATGAAGTTGTTTGTTTATTACGCTTTTTGTTTCTCCTTCTTCCTGAGTAGATTCTAGTTAGGGGAGTTCGATTTTCGTAGGGGGCCCGCTGGGTTGGAGGCGAGAGAGAAGGGCCATAGCCACGCGGCGTAGGCTATCTCTGGCTCGCACGCTCCTTCCGCTGTGCCGCCTGCGCCCTGTTCGAATCGTGGCTCGAGGTCGAAGTAGGAAACAAACTTAGCGCGTATGGGTTGTTGCGTTTTTTGCGCGAAAAAATGGGACCATTTTGGGGGGTGATGCCCCCCGCAATAGCCCCCGAGGGTAACTTGGGTTTCAGGGGAAAGCCGAGTTGCCCTTTTATTAGACTTGGAGCGTTTACATAGTTGACACCAACTGGGGCGTTGGCCATGTGATTTTACAACAAAAATACTTGGAGAATCCTAGCTAAGGGTAGAAGCGACGTAGCTGTTGGATGTTCCAAGCGTTGGTGAGCTCTTCACCGTCCTCGTTGGCCAGCTTGTATGTGCCCGGCTTGAGTACCTTCACCACGACGTAGGGTCCCTCCCATGGGGGCGATAGCTTGTGGCGCCCTCGGTTATCTTGGCGCAGCCTTAGGACCGCATCCCCCTCGCCGAAGTCCCGTCGACGTATCTTGCGTGCTTGGTAGCGTCTTAGGGACCGTTGATACCTCGCGGAATGCATCAAGGCTACGAGGCGTGCCTCGTCCAAACGGTCCAGCGAGTCCTCGCGGCTCGCCGGTTAGCACCCTCGTCGTAGCCTCGAACCCCGGGTGACCCGTATTCCAAGTCCGTGGGGAGGACGGCCTCCGCGCCATGTACTAGGAAGAACGGGGTGAACCCGTGGCTCGCTTGGGGTTGTTCTTAGGCTCCACACAACCCCCGGTAGTTCTTGGAGCCATTTTCGCCCCGCATTTGTTGAGCCGGTCGAAAATTCGAGGCTTGAGGCCCCGTAGGATCATGCCGTTGGCACGCTCCACTTGGCCGTTGGTCCGTGGGTGTGCCACGCCCGCCCAATCCACGCGGATGTGAAACTTATCACGTAACTCCAAGAACTTTCGGCCCGTGAACCGGGATCCGTTGTCCGTGATGATGGAGTTTGGCACTCCAAAGCGGTAGACGATGTCGGTGAAGAACGTGACCGCCTGCTCAGCCCTTAAATTCGTGATGGGGCGCACCTCCACCCATTTGGAGAATTTGTCGATTGCGACTAGCAGTGGGTGAAGCCCCCCGGCGCCTTCCGCGAGGGGCCCGACGATATCCGGCCCCCCATACGGCGAATGGCCATGTTACGGGGATGGTTTGCGGTGGCGTGAGCGGGTAGGTTGGATTTGCGGGCGTAAACCGGCACCCTTCGCAGTGCGTACGACTTCGCCGGCGTCCGCGACCGCGGTAGGCCGCAAAAGCCTTGGCGGAACGCGTTGCGCGACGAGGGTGCGGGGCGCGGCGTGGTGGCCACGCATCCCCGCGTGGATGTCCCGCGCAGAGCTCGCGCCCCTCGGGAATGGGCACGCACCGCCGTAGGATGCCCGAGGCGGCGCGCTTGTACGGCTCGCCGTCGACGAGGGTGAACGACTTGGCCATCCCCGGCGATGCGCCCGGCCGCGGCCCGTCTTCGGGGAGTTCCCCTCGATCGATCCGGGCAATATATTTCTCCCGCCGATCCTCCCGGACGGGAGCCGCTCGATGTCCATTGCGTCGGCCTCGTGGGAACCGTACCCCTCGAGGAGGGAGAGCACGTACGCCTCGTTCGAGGGGTCCTCGTCCATGGGCTCCGCACCCGCTGGGTTCGAGGGAGCCCCCGAGGGTTCGTTGTGGTTCGAGGGGTAGGGCTCGAAGACGACCGAGGGTTGAGCGATGTCACGCGCGAAAACGTTCGGGGGGACGGTGATCCGCCCGAAGCGATCTTGGCGAGTTCGTCCGCCTCTTCATTGTACCGCGGGGGCACGTGGTTGAGCTCGATGCCGTAGAACTTGTCTTCGAGGGCCCGCACGGCCTTGCGCAGGCCTCCATCTTGTCGCCGTGGCGGCTCGCGTTCTTCATGACTTGATCGATCACGAGCCGCGAGTCGCCCCTTACGTCGAGGCGCTAGACGCCCAACTCAATGGCGATTTTGAGGCCGCGAGAGCGGGGCCTCGTACTCGCCCATATTGTTGGACGCGGGGAAGTGGAGGCGCACCGCGTAGCGCATGTGCTCCCCGAGGGGTGACACGAAGAGCAGGCCCGCGCCCGCTCCCGTTTTCATCACCGAGCCGTCGAAGAACGCAGTCCAAAGCACTCGCCCGGATTTGTGGGGGCGGCGCGCACGCGTGTCTGTCCACTCAGCGACGAAATCCGCCATGATTTGCGATTTGATGGCCTTGCGCGGGGCGTAGGCGAGCGTTTCGCCCATCGCCTCCACGGACCACTTGGCGATCCTACCCACGGCGTCGGGGTTGCGGATGATTTCTCCTAATGGGAAGGAGGAAACCACCGTGACCGGATGGGCCTCGAAGTAGTGGCGGAGTTTGCGCCGCGCAAGAACCACTGCGTACAGCGGCCTTCGGACTCGTGGGTAGCGCGTCTTCGTGTCCGAGAGGACCTCGCTGATGTAGTAGACTGGCCGCTGCACCGGCAGGGCGTGTCCTTCCTCCGTGCGCTCCACAACGATCACGGCGCTCACCACCTGGGTGGTCGCGGCCACGTAGAGCTGCAGGGGCTCGCCGTCCCGCGGCGGCGTGAGGATCGGGCGTGTGTCAGTGACGCCTTTAGCTTGTCGAGCGCGTCCTGGGCCTCGGTGGTCCAGGAGAAGCGCTCGTGCTTCTTGAGTAGGCGGTAGAGGGGCAGGCCCTTCTCGCCGAGCCGCGAGATGAAGCGGCTCAAGGCGGCAAGGCACCCCAACACTTTCTGTACCCCCTTGAGGTCCTTGATCGGACCCATCCGTTCGAGGGCCGCAACCTTTTCAGGGTTGGCCTCGATTCCCCGTTGGGAGACGATGTATCCCGGAGCATGCCTCGCGGCACTCCAAAGACACATTTTTCGAGGTTTAACTTGACCCCATTGGCCCGTAGGCAGCTGAACGCGACGCCAAGGTCGCCAACCAGGTCGTCCGCCTTCTTGGTCTTCACGACGATGTCGTCCACGTATGCTTCGACCGTCCGCCCGATGTGATCCCCAAAAACGTGCTGCATGCAGCGTTGGTATGTTGCACCCGCGTTTCGAGGCCAAATGGCATCGTGACGTAGCGAACGTCCCGAACGGTGTGATGAACGATGTCGCGAGCTGGTCGGACTCTTTCATCTTAATCCGGTGATATCCGGAATAAGCATCAAGGAAACAAAAGCGCTTCGCACCCGGCGAGCTGAGTCAACAATTTGATCAATGCGTGGCAAAGGAAAAGGAACTTTGGGACATGCTTTATTGAGACTAGTGTAGTCTATACACATCCGCCACTTCCCATTCTTTTTCTTTACAAGCACAGATTAGCTAGCCACGTAGGGTGGAACGCCTCCTTGATGAATCCGGCCTCGAGGAGCTTCCGCAGCCTCCGCTCCGATTGCCCGTCGCCGCTCCTCGTCGGAGCGGCGCGGCCGCGTTCGTATGGCGCGAGCATTTGGCGGGGATGTCAAGGGAGTGCTCGGCGACTTCCCTCGGGATGCCCTCGGCATGTCCGAGGGGCTCCACGCGAAGATGTCGGCGTTGGCGCGGAGGAAGTCGACGAGCACCGCTTCCTATTTGGGGTCGAGGGTGGAGCCGACCCTCAACGCCTTGCCCCTCGGGGGCCGAAGGGTCGAGGGGGACCCCCTTGGTTCGCTCCGCGGCCTCGAAGGTGCCCGTGTGCTTGGCGGCGGAGCCGAGGTCCTCGTTGACCATCTTCTCCGGCGTGTTCACCGGCCGCTTCGTCCATCGCTAGTGCCTCCGCGTGCTCCACGCACTCGACGTCGCGGTCGAACGCGTGCTCGATGGACGACCCGACGGTGATGACGCCGTTTGGACCCGCATCTTCATCTTCGGTAAGTGTAGTTGGGGACCGCCATGAATTTGGCATAGCAGGTCGCCCAAGTATTGCGTGGTAGGCCCCTTTGAACCCCCACGACCTCGAAGGTGAGGGTCTCCTTGCGGAAGTTCTTAGGGGTGCCAAACCGCACCGGCGAGTCGATCCGCCCGAGGGGCCGAACCCCGCTTGCCGGCGCGATGCCGTGGAACGGCTTCGTGCCGGGCCGCAACTCGGTCCAACCCGATCCCCATCGGGCGCAATGTATGCGCAAAGAGGATGTTGAGGCTATCGCCTCCGTCCATAAGGACCTTTGAGAACCGGGGCGTTCCCAATGATGGGATCGACCACCAGTGGGTACTGGCCCGGGTTGGGGATGCGATTCGGGTGGTCTTCCCGGCTAAAGGTGATGATGTCCTCCGACCAATTGAGAAAGGCCGGAGGCGCCCTCTCCACGGCGAGGACTTCGTGTCGCTCCTTCTTGCGCTGCCGGGTCGACATGTCGACGGTAGGTCCCCCAAAGATGAGGAACACATTTTCGACGGCGGGGAAGCCGCCGGCGTCGCCCTCGCCCCCGTCTTTCTTGGCCTCTGCCTCCTTCGCGGCGGCGCGGCCATAGAACTTCTTGAGCATGTCGCACTGCTCAAGGGTGTGTTGCACTGGGGTCTTGTGGTAGGGACATGGCTTCTTCAGCATGTCGTCGAACACTCCCGGGCCTCGAGGGGCCTGGCCGAGGGCCCCGTCGAGCCGGGTCGACGGCCGAGGGCCTCGGCGTTACCGCCGTCGCGCCCTTGCTCGCGC
Organism: Cenchrus americanus; assembly: GCA_947561735.1. Classification (NCBI taxonomy): domain Eukaryota; kingdom Viridiplantae; phylum Streptophyta; class Magnoliopsida; order Poales; family Poaceae; genus Cenchrus; species Cenchrus americanus. The sequence continues at coordinate 80,516,746 of OX387239.1, read as the reverse complement.
GCCTCGCGCGCGCGGCTTTTTCCCCTTATTGCCCCGCTTGTCGTTGCGGTGCGGCCCCTTTGACTTGCTGCCCTCCGCGGGCACGTCCTCGGGGCGCTTGCCTTTTTTGCCGTCGAAGATCGCCCCCACGGCCTCCTCCCCGAGGCGAAGCCGGTGGCGATTTCGAACGGCTCGTTGGAGTCCGCGGCGGGCTGCGTCCCGGCCCTCCCGCACGAGATCCCGCACGTGGTGCCCTCGAGGAAGGCATGCACGATTTCGGGACCGCGCCACACCGGGGAGCTCCGTGCGCCGCTTGGAGAAGCGCCGTATGAAGTCCCGCGGCGACTCGCCGGCTTCGCGTGCGGTGTCCCAAGAGTTCCCGGGGGCGCACGTATGTGCCCCGGAAGTTGCCCACGAACGTGTGGACTAGGTCGTCCCGGTCATGGATCCGGGCGGCGGGCAAGTGCTCGAGCCATGTCCGGGCCGCAGGCCCGGTCTAACCCGATCCCCATCGGGCGCAATGTATGCGCAAAGAGGATGTTGAGGCTACGCCTCCGTCCATAAGGACCTTTGAGAACCGGCGTTCCCAATGATGGGATCGACCACCGGTGGTACCGGCCCGGTTGGGGATGCGATTCGGGTGGTCTTCCCGCTAAAGGTGATGACGTCCTCCGACCAATTGAGAAAGGCCGGTGGCGCCCTCTCCGCGGCGAGGACTTCGTGTCGCTCCTTCTTGCGCCGCCGGGTCGACATGTCGACGGTAGGTCCCCCAAAGATGAGGAACACATTTTCGACGGCGGGGAAGCCGCCGGCGTCGCCCTCGCCCCCGTCTTTCTTGGCCTCTGCCTCCTTCGCGGCGGCGCGGCCATAGAACTTCTTGAGCATGTCGCACCTCGCTCAAGGGTGTGTTGCACTGGGGTCTTGTGGTAGGGACATGGCTTCTTCAGCATGTCGTCGAACACTCCCGGGCCTCGAGGGGCCGGTCGAGGGCCCCGTCGAGCCGGTCGACAGCGAGGGCCTCGGCGTTACCGCCGTCGCGCCCTTGCTCGCGCGCCTCGCGGCGCGGCTTTTTCCCCTTATTGCCCCGCTTGTCGTTGCGGTGCGGCCCCTTTGACTTGTCGCCCTCCGTTGGGGGAACGCCGCCGCGCGAATCTCCCGCCGAACACGCGGGTGCCCGGGGGGCTCCCGGCGTCGGGGAGCGGTCCTCGCCGCCGTCATAGCGCCCACCCCGTCGAGGGTGGTAGCCTCTTGCCGCTCGTGCATCCGCCTTGCCGGTGCGCCGGGCGTTGATGACGTTGCGAGCGTCGCCATCTAGTGCCCTGCGCGCGTCGAGGAGTCGCTCCTTGGCCGGCGTGCGCCCTTGCTCGGTGGGTTGGCCCATTTGTGCCCCCGCGTGCACCGAGGGTTCGCCTCCCGGTGCAGCTTCGTCGGCGCGGGCATCCCCCTGCTGGCGGATGCGTGAGGCCGAGCTCTCGGCCTGCTGGACGGCCGCTTGCTCGATGAGAGTTTGCACCTCGCGGTGCATGTCTCGAGCCTCGGGGGTCGAGGGTGCGGCATAGCCGCGGCAGGCGTTGCGGCGGCGACGAGCTTCGGCTCGCCCGCGGGGGTACGTCCGCGTTTCCAACGTTGGGGACGGCGTTGATGTGGTCGCGGACTGTCGGCCCGGCTCCCGCGCGCGTTCGCCACGCGCGGAGGCTTCGCCCGCCATTGAGGCGCGGAGCAACCGCACCGTTCGGTACTCTTCCGCCGGCTTGGCCTCGAGCTCGCGGGCTTGGGCCGACCGTGCGTCGATGTCGGCCCCAACGGAGCGCTTGGCCCCGCGGCCGGGCGCGCGGCGATCCCCCGGGGCGGGTGTGACCTCCCCCGTCTCCGGTGCCCACCGCGCCGACGGCGTTGGCCGGATCGTTGGTGATGACGGCGCAACACTCCCGCGTGGGGTCGTAGCTCCCGGTGCCGGAGTCGTCGGAGCGGCCGAACCGCAGTCCGCGGCGTCGAGGAAGCGCCGAACGCAACCGGGTCGGGCACGCCGAGAAGTCCCATTCCGCGTAACCGTGGCGGTTGGCGGGTGGCATCGTGTCGACGGAGCCCGGGGATGACTCATCCGCGTCGAGGTGCCGGGGTCCCCGGCGACGAAGACGTGGCGGCCGGGCGAACCCTCGCGCATCGTCGTGTTCACGTTGGCGTTGTGGGTCGTCGTGGCGCCACGCGCCCCAATGGGGATGCGCGGTCCGAGATCGCGCGCCGCCCCGCCGGGCGGTGGCGGTCGTTGTGGTCGGCACACCGCGCCGGGCGGCGGCACGCTCGGCCCGCCGCCGCTCGGATCGCGCCCGACGCGAGCGCCGGCCCCGCAGCGACGGTGGCGTCGTGGCGCCGACGGACCCGCGGCATCCGTGCCCGCGGGCGCCGCGCCGTGGTGGTGCGCGCGGCGGGGGTCAATGCTGACCTAGCATGGCGCTGCGCGCGGAGCTCCTCACGGTTCGTGAGGCGCATGAGATAGTCGTTCCCCGTGGCCTGAAAGTTCAGGTCCCCAAAGCGGATTTCGAACCCGGCCGGGAGGGGGTCCGAGCTACCCATGCAGTAGCGTGTAGCACGATATTCGGTGCGAATCACCATGGAGGGAGGTGGCGAAATGACCTTAGGCGCTCGTTTGCCCCACGGTGGGCGCCAACCCGCTCGGTGCGGAATATGGTCCCGACACTAACCGCAGATAGCGCCGTGGTCTATCCCTCAATGGTCGATGCTAAGTAACAAGTGACACGAGAGGTTTTATCCTGGTTCCCGGCCGCGGGGCCGTACGTCCCGACGCAGAGGCGTGCTCGGGGCACTATATTACTTAGCACCGGGGGGTGCTTGTAGTGGGGCAAATACAAGCAAGGCGGGAGAGGAAGTGTGGCTTCCAAGTCCCCGGAAGGGTGGGCGAAGATGTTGTGGGAGAATGAGAAGTGAAGGTGTGGTGTGTGAAGTGCTCTTTGTTTTTCTCCTCCCCCCGCGGCCGGGGGCTCGCCTCCCCTTTTATAGGCCAAGGGGGGCGGCGAGTTACATGCACGCCGCGCTATCCGGCCTACGTGGGGGTACACGTCGTGCTACGCTGTAGAGTGGGCGGCCGTCCGGACGATCTTCGCAGCGATCTGGCCATGATGGCCTACTTCGTACCCGAACAGTGGCGGTTCGAGGGTGGGAAGGCGGCAGATGGTGGTGGCGTCCCCCGATAGGCTTCGAGGGAGGTGCGATGATGGCCGGCACGGAGTACGGGGGCAAGCGAACGGCGTTCCTTCCCAATGCGTTTCACGGTAGTGGAGTGGTTGCTACGGCGCCGGCGTGCGCCCCGCACGCGCGGGTACGGCGACCACGCCGCGTCACGGTGGCCGGGATGGCGGTCCACCGGCCTAGCGCCTCCGCCTAACCCCCCGTAGGGTCACAAGAAAGTGAAATCGAGGGTGCGCCCGGCCCCCTTCGAGGGTCGGGCGCGTTAGCCGTACCTGTAGTGGGCGCGCGGTGTCACGGGGCCGACACCGGCCGTACCGCACGGTCCCTTCCCCACGGTGGTGGGGATGGGCGCCTCCACCGGGGAGTTGGTGCGGCGGCACGGGGTGCGAGCCCCGGCGCATGATGGCGCCGTCCCGCCCGTGTCGGGCGTTAAATGCCCGTGTACGGGGCCGGCGCATGCGTGCGGGGCGCCCGTGAGCGTGGCGGGCCCCGGCCGGGGCGGGACGGACCCTCGAGCGGGACGAGACCCGCTCGAGGGGGAGTGAGCCCTCGAGCGGGGCGGGACCACTCGAGGGAGGAGTTGCTCCTCGAACGGGGCGGAGCCCGCCCGAGGGGGAGTGCGCCCTCGAGCGAGGCGGAGCCCGCTCGAGGGGGTTTCTAAGAGGGCCGTCTCGGTGGGCCGTCAGAGTCCCGCGGCGTGGGCCATGTCCTGCATGGTTAGTCACCTGCATGGTTAGGCTTAACGTGTTTCGGTACTGGGATTTAAGGTGAGGGTTTCCCCGTTGTTTAGGGGGACCCCTAGGGCTGTCCCCGACGGTTATACATTTAGGTAAAAATACATTGTATACAAATCGAGCGGATCACACCATCTATCATAGTCACATTCGCAATGTGGTTGCTCATGGTTGGGCAAGACCCACCAATCAAACAGATTTAGCTAAAGTTCTTACAAAGCAAAGTTTAAGAACCTTTGAAGAGTATTGAAAGCCTAGCAAGCACAACTTTCCAATCTTAAGGCTAACATTGCTAATGTCGAAGTGTGCTCATTCTTTTGGAAGATTTTAGAAGAGTACAAAGATCTCCCGGTTCTTGAATGGAATTTCAGGACATTCTTCAGGGATAAATATTCATCCCTACTTCATCGGCGGCAAATTTATTGGAAGCGAGAGGGGTACTTTAAAATGGGTCAAATTTGGGGACGAAGGATCAAAGTTTTTTCATGCCATAACAACAATTAGGCACGGAAAAATCTGATCACTTCCCTAAAAGATACCAATGGAGTCTCTCATTCGGATCATCACATTAAGGCTAACATCCTTTGGGAAGCTTATAAAGAAAGATTGGGAACTCCGTACTCTCCCGACATGCTTTTTGATCTATATCAACTTCTTCAACACTCAGCTTCTGTTAGATACTCTCTCCGAACCTTTCACTCATGAGGAAATTGATGATGTAGTTGCTAACTTGCCCTCGGACAAGTTCCCGGGTCCAAATGGTTTTAACACCGATTTTGTAAAGAAGTGTTGGCCAATTATTAAACAAGATTTTTACAAGCTTTGTGAGGACTTCCATGCGGGGCACGTCCGTCTCCAAAGCTTAAATGGCTCTCATATAACACTTTTACCCAAAGTGGACAATCCCTCAACGGTTTCGGACTTTAGGCCTATTTCTCTATTGGACACCTCAATAAAAATTCTCACTAAGCTATTGGCTAATAGGTGCAGATAGTCATTATGGATGTCATTCACAAAAACCAATATGGCTTCATCAAATCTAGAACCATCCAAGATTGCCTTTCCCGGGGCTTTGAGTACTTACATCTCTGTCACAAATCACGAAGGAATTGATTATCCCGAAGTTAGATTTTGAAAAAAGCCTTGTATATGATTGAACATCAAACAATGTTGCGGATTATGGAGCATAAAGGTTTTAATGCCAAATGGTTACAATGGATGTCTTCAATTTTCAATTCGAAACCTCAACCATCCTCCTAAATGGAGTACCGGGGAAAAACTTCCATTGAAGGAGAGGAGTTAGACAAAGTGATCCTCTTTCACCCCTTTTGTTTGTCTTTGTGCGAGATTTCTTACGGACTCTTCTTAACAAAGCTAAGGAACATCATCTTTTGAATCCGCCAATTCCCCTAACTTGCTCTACGGACTTCCCAATTATACGGTATGTTGATGACACATTAATCATAATGGAAGGATGTACAAGGCGCTTTATCTTTCTAAAGAGTCTTCTACAAACTTTTGCAACATCCACTGGCCTCAAAGTCAATTACGGCAACTCAATGATGGTTCCTATCGGTATAGAGGAAGGGAAAATGTCAATCCTAGCAAGTACTCTAGGTTGTTCACTAGGCACCATTCCTTTCACTTACTTAGGGCTTCCATTGGGAACCACAAAGCCTCAAGTTGCTGATTTCCTGCCTTTGATCTCAAAATGTGAAAGACGTCTAATCGGTTCCTCTAAGTTTCTTTCACAAGTGGGCAAACTCCAAATGACCAATGTTGTCCTTTACGCTCGCCAACCTTTCATCTTTGCACTTTCAAGATGCACAAGAAAGTCATCAAACAAATCGACAAATACGAGAAAACATTGCTTTTGGAGAGGTGCGACATTAATGCTAAAACACCTCCTAAGGCGGCACCGGGAAATGGTGTGCCTTCCTAATTAGAAGGAGGACTTGGGGTTCTTCAACTTGAAACTCATAATGATGCTTTGCTGTTAAAAAATCTTCACAAATTCTTCAATAAAGCAGATATTCCTTGGGTACACCTAGTGTGGGAGAAACATTATAGCAATGGCAAGCTCCCTAATCACACTTTCAAAGGCTCTTTCTAGTGGAGAGATATTCCATGTCTTCCGGGCAAATTTACGGGTTGTGCTTCGATAACAGTTCAATCGAGCAATACTTTCTTCATCCGGCATGATCTCCGGAATGATACGGTTGCTAGTCGGCCTTTCCACATTTATTTTCCTTTGCAAGATCGAAGTCCGTCACAATGCAAGGCAAGAACAATGGACATCGCCAACTCTTTCAGCTACCTCTTTCGGATGAAGCCTTTGATCAGGTGCTGTTACTTGCACAAGCTTTGGAAGACCTACAAATATCATACTTAGAGGATGTTTGGAGCTATAGTTGGGGTACTTCTTTATCCCCAAAAGAGCGTATCTTCACCTTATTGGCTCAAGGCAGGTTCACCTGAGTTTTAAATGGCTTTGGAAAGCATCAGCTCAGAAACAACATAAGGTTTTCTTCTGGTTGCTACTTAAGGATCGGCCGAGTACAAGAAACATTCTTCGACGCAAAAATCAATTGCTACCTTATTATGATTGTGTTCTCTACGTTTTATGTGTTGAGGAGACTTTGTACCATCTATTCCTCAATTGCACCTTCGCACATAACAGTTGGTCACCGCCGAACTTAAACATTCCTCCCGGAGACCCTTTTGATGTCCTCCTTTCGTTTCAAAATCAACTCAATGTGTCTTTCTTCATGGATATCATAATCCTCATGAGCTGGAGTATTTGGATGGCTCGCAATGATTTAGTCTTTCAAGGGCAACAACCCAATTTGCAATCGCTTAAAAGCTCTCTTCCGAAGGAATTTGCTCTAGTTATCCTTAGAGCAAAATCTAGTCTCAAACAGCCTATGTCTTCATGGCTAGAAGCTTTTGTGTAATTCGTTTGATTTTTTCCTTTCCTTTTTTGTTTCTTGATTTCCTGTCTTGTACTCAACTTTATTTATATATATAATCGGTAGGGGCTCCCCTCCTCGTTTCATAAAAAAACGTGACCTGAACTCTGAGCCACCTTTGCTTCGTAAGTTCATTTTTTTTCTTGTCAACTCGAGGCCCATGAGAAAAACTCTCACAAAGGCATCTTGATTTGGACTCTGTCTCTTCTGGACTAAGAATTCCTTCTATCTTTCCTTCTACATCTTACACTATGCCCAAAAGAAAAAAAATGGTCAAAGACGTTTTCTGCCCTTGCTACCTTAGGATGACGGTGAGCTGTGAAGGTCATTCTCTGCGAGAATATAGTCAGCGAGAGTCATGAGTGAAAGTGATATGTGAGGTAGGGAACGAAAAAACCCTGAGCAAGATTGATGGTAATTTAATAAAGCAAGAGGGGTGCCACCATGCCAGGGTCACAGTGCGAAAGTGAAGTGACGTTTTCTTGAGACCCACATGCCCAATGAAGGCTATCACTATTGGTTATAGATGAAATGTTTGGTGATGCCTTTTCACCACCAATTTTGAAGCAAAGAGTGCAACGGATCATATAGCCGGCGGTGATGCTCCTTTTTACTGTCAGTTCGAAATTGAAATCGACGACAATATATCACAAACAATTTAGCCAAATGGTGGTGGTGATACTCCATGCAGTCTCGAAAAAATTTATGAAACTCAGTTTTGGACATGATTCATGTTTGCTCCTCTCACTAACTCCCTCATGCTCTTGGGACCACTCGTCTCCTCCCTCTCTTTCCATCCCCCTCCCCCTTCCTCTCCTGCATGCCTTTCTCCCTTCTCTCCCTCTGCCTTTCCTCCTCCAACACACTCTCTTTTCTCCCTCCACCTCCTCCAACCTCTCATCATCCAACATCTCTTCTACCTCTCTTGCCTTCTGTCATCCGCATCTCCCTCTTCTCCCTCTCTCCCTATACATCATGTATGCACGCATGCAGGCCTCTCCTCCTTTTTTCTCATCCGCATATGCCTCTTATCCCATTGTTGTTCCTCCCCTCTGCTTGCCCATTACTGGTAGTGGGGAGCAATGACGGAGTGGTGCGGTGGAGGTGAATATGGGTGTTAATGATAGACGCGGGTGGGTGTTGGCCAAATCTTGTAGCAGACAGGAATGAATGGGATGCAGTGGCAGGATCTGGTAGCTAAGTAGGCGGATACCTGGGTAGCCACCTCTCTCTCTCGTGCGTTCTCTCTCTTAGCCACCTATGTGTGTGCGCGCGTGCGATGATGGAAAGGCTGCAACGTGGGTCGGGCTTGCGACGGCAACAGTGCAGTGTGGATGGGGTGTATAGTTTTTTATTTTATTTTCTGTAATAGGCCTTCAATGCACAGATTCCATCGCGACCAACCTTTATCTGTCGAACCCCAAACATGGTGACAAAGGGTTGGGGCCAACGGTGATGATGATACGTGGAGTAGTGATCATATGTTATTTCTGACCATTGTTTGTACTTAAAAAAATTGACCATTGGGAATATAAAAATTGAGCTTCGTTCTGGTGCTTGGAAGTACCATGTAGTACTTTGTACTAATATTTGTTTCACTAGGTACGTAGTACCAGGTAGTACTATATACTCCTTCCGTTCTTATATGATGGGTCATCCGGGAAGCGTGTTTGTGAGGGAAACACGGTTTATAGAGACAATCATTTAGGGACGGAGGGAGTAATACTAAATGATAGGGTACTACCGCTGTTAGATTTCACCGGATGATGGCTCACATTAATTATAAGCATCATAAAATTTTCCATAAAAACTTCATTATCTTTTTGAAATTTCAATCATGACCATGCTAAATATTGGTGAACAGTGGCATAAAGTGCATATAAGCTCTAGTACGGCAAAAATATGGCTATAAATATTAACTCAATCAAATTTGTAATGCATCATAAGCAGGCCTGATCATGAGTAAGCCTCATGATTGAGTATGCCTACTCAATTGAGTAGGCCTGACCTGATCAAATTGAGTGCCTCAGGGCCTACTCAATCAGCACGCAACATGTTTTCAAAGATTGAGTTTACTTATGATGATCAGGCCTACTTATGAGATCATCCATATTAAAACTCAATCAATTTGAGTGTTGGATCCAGCCATCCTTTTCCAGGTAGGCCCTTCGAAGTTTCAGTAGTGCAACTTCTAACTGCACTTCAAAGATTTAATGAAAACGGTTGCCTGTTGTGACGGTTTCAAATTGCCTGCATATACAGGTAGTAGCCTAGCTGACCCTTTAATTACAGTTTTAATATTGATGGTCTCTTTGAGAAGTTCAGTAAAGCTACAATACTTTATTGTTGGTGGTTGTTGTTAGTTTAGGCTAGTCTTAGTGGAAGGGGTCATGAGGGGAGCTTTCAAGAATGACACATCATCTTTAATGTATTGGTTTGCGGGATGACCTACCCTCTCTCAATGCACATGGTCACAACACCGTTTCATATGTTCCCGTACATATTTAATTGCTGCATGTTGGTTGGTCAATTGTGCTTAAAAGTAATGTCAACTTGTCTCGGTGGGAGGGTCATGGAGGTGTCATTCCTAGGACTCGCGCCGACCGGGGTCATGAGGATGACCCTTGTTTCCTCTCTCTCTCCTATTAACTCCCATGTCATGTCATCTTGTTTGCATATGTGGCACCCTATTTAATGTTGACCCTCCTATTGAGACTGACCCCTCTAGTTTGGTAAATAAAGTCGTTTTGGACAAGATTTGGTTTAAACATCGGGAATATAAATCATAAATAACTTTTAAGTTGTTGAGTTTAGAAATGTGAAAACTACATAAATAAATTTGTCTTGCAAAATACTTCCATAAAAATATAAATATGTTAGTTTAATAAATATTTTTATAAAAATAAGAAGTCAAAGTTGTAATTTGGAGACAATGTCGCTGTCCTATCACTCTAGTAGTAGAATAACGTATTAAGTGGGATGGTCTCATCCTTTCGGTCGCAAGTCGCGTAGTTTTGTGTAAAGTCGCGCCGTTATGCGGTCTGCGAGGTTCGAACACGTGACCTACACCCTCGCGTGAAGCCTCCTCTACCACTGCACCACACACTCATATGCATTCATATTCAGTTTTCATTTTACTCATATTATACTACACCAAGTGTAAATCATGTTTTTAGGATCTAAACGGATTCAAATTAAAAACTTGTCGGCTACAAAGTTTCATAACTTCTCAAGATCTACAACTTTCATGTTAGGAGTTTCTCCATTCGAGGTCGTTTCAAAATTTGAATTTCAAATTCGAGAGTTTCAAACTGAGTTTTTCATTGACAAAATGACTTTAAATAAAAAAAGTTATAAACTACAAAGTTTCATAACTTCTCGATAGCTACAACTTTTATTTTGAATGTTTCTCCATTCGAGGTCGTTTAATAATTCAAATTTAAAAAATGCGGGTGTACTTTACCTTGACAAAAGTAATTCAAATTAAAAATGATACAAATACTAAGTTCTATAACTTTTCAAGATGAACAACTTTATTTTGGTTATTTGGTCATCCGGCATAGTGCTAGTAACATTCTTCACAAATCTTATACATCTCTCTTGTAGTTTCATGAAGCTATATAAGAGGTATAGGTTTTGCAAATAATCTCATAGTACTTAAATAGATATTTTTAAATATTAAGCAATCTCAAATGAAAAACTTGTCAACTACAAAGTTTTAGGTCTCGTCGAGCTATTCAATTTTGATATAAAGTTTATCTTCATCTAAGATAGTATGAATAAGTTATGAATTTTTTGCCATGATACCATTTCCGGAGCAGGTGATGTCACCACCCGCACCTAGAAATCCATTTCTAACAAGTACCTAAAAATGATTTTCAGATGCGGGTGATGCCATCACCCGCACCTGAAAATAATTTCCAGGTGATGGCGTCACCTGCTCCTAAAAATGATTACTAGGTGCAAGTGTAGTTGTTACAGTGCCACGTGTTTTTCTTAGATTGGTCAGAGCGAAACTGCCCGCTCCTGGAAAAAAACAGGACGCTCTTAAAAATATTTTCTGCAGTAGTGACAACCAACCAAAACACATCCTTAACTAGAAACGGTTACTCCGTAGTAGATGAGAAAAAGGGCACAAGCTAAGCACATTCAAGCATATAAACGAAGTTAGCAGCGCTTGCTGATACGTGGACTGGTACTGTACCACACTACAAATTGTACTCTTCGGCTCTTCGCAGCAGCCTGTGCAACGCCGATGGCGCTCGTTCACGTCGAGTCCCCGCAGACGGCCGTGCCGACGCGCGCGGTGGAGCCCGGCCGGGCACGGCACATCGCCGTGGCCACGCCCCCGCTCCCCACGGCCGCGCTGCAGGGGCGCACTCGCGTGGTACTCTACTACCGCACCGGCGGCGGGACCTGGCCGGCGCCGGCGCCGGCGCGGCTGTGGGAGGAGGCGTGGTGGGCGAAGGAGTCGCTGAGCGAGACCCTGGCCGACCACCCCGAGATGGCCGGCCGGCTCCGGCACCGCGCGGACGGGTCGTGGGAGGTGAAGCTCAACGACGCCGGCGTGAGGTTCGCGCAGGCCATGGCGGATGCGACCCTTGACGAGTTCTTGGCGGCCGCACGGGATGACAAGGACCGGGGGCGCAGATGGGAGGCCGCGCTGGCACCGTGGATCGACATCAACGCCGAGGACCCCGACATATGCGCTCTCTTCTATATGCAGGTGCGTTCCGGCGCAGCAATAAAGGCATAAAGCTAAAAAATTAATAGTTCTTGCAGCAATAAAAACCGATACCCCCTGGAATATAACACAATCTTCTATTGTAACACTTTAATCATTTATTTATTATAAATTATACCTCTTATGGTTATAAATTTATAATCATGGTAAAGTATATTTGATTATGACTCCAACCATATAAAGTCTATATCATAAAAATAAAAGATTAATAGTCAAATTATTTGTCAAAGATAATAAATTTTAGATCTCGATATACGTGTGTACCTTATAAAAGTAGGAGTGAGTAAAACTATCATATCCACCACATCTCGAATCTTATGTGTCTACCGAACCTTTTACATGCGGGAGCTCCATCCTCCTATAGATGAAATCGGTGCATGACTAAACCCTTATGCTCTTGATGTGGGAGATTGTGTCCCACATCAGTGTCAAAAGAAAAAGAAGTTGCTAAAATCAAAATTTTACTTCCAATGTTATACATAGATTGTACAGTAGGATGTCATTTTCAAGATGAGAGAGACATAAAGCAAAGGTTTAGGAAGCAATAGTTTTTGTCAATTTCTTTTATAATTATAGTGTTTGTTAGTTGGATCAATGAGGGGACCTGAGTGTATTGAAAAGAATTGAGTAAATTCGATCGAGACAGTTACTGGTAGTTAGTTGGCGCAATACAGGGATGCGAGGATAATTTTGCTTATAATATGTTTTCGGTTATTGGAGACAATCCCTCCAGCCACATATATATATAAATATAAGCAATGTGTTGGACATAAATATGATCATATGCGAAATATTAATTTGACAACCAACTTTTGTTATATATATCTTTCTGACACATAGGAAAAATATACAAATATACTACTCCTATATAATAGCATAGTTAATCCATAATCAAAGTTTAAAATAGTTGACTCAAGCCAACTAAAAACACCATTTATTTGCGAGTAGAGGGAGTAAAAAAGTTATCTTAGTAGCATATAAGGGAAGTCAACTCTAAGTCTGGACGAGTAGCATATGCATACGGAATTTGTATAGTTGTTTGAGTACTAATAATAGCTTTTATGTAAGGATTAAAGCATATATTGGAACATCTTCAACTGCAAAACGTTGCAAAAACATTATCAAATAATATTAGTTATGCAAAAGCAGGATTTTTTAGACATTTTTTGGTAGCTTAATTTATGCAAAAACTCATAATTATGCAACGACCTTTACATGTTTTTAAGGAACTTACAAAAGCATGAATCTCGAACAGGTATGTTCACGTGTAGGCACAGATTTCTCTAAAACCTCAATGTGCCACCTCAGCACCCACCCGCGTGCAGCAAAGCACATCATCATCTCCCACTAAAATTCATTAATACCCCACAAAGATGCATAAATTATTACTCCATCCTTCCTTTTATATATGACATTGGGTAGTATAAAATTGAACTATCCAACGTCATATATAAAAGGAAGGAAGGATTATTTCTCTCTCATATGGTGCACATCATCTTGAATTCTGGATTATTCTAACCGTCTGACCAATTTGATGTACATTTTCAATTCAGTAGATGTATGTCTTATTGGTTTTTTCTTATTTATTCAAAAGCAACATAAAAACTTATGATTCTCGTCAAGACATAGCTCATATGGCTCTCGGGGTAATCTATTTTTACAAGCAACTAAACAACCACAATGATTCATAATTTATCAAAAAAAAAATCAAATTCCGCATCAGCACGTGGGGAATCACTTACTTTAACATAGAAACGTGTACGGAAAAAATTAAAAAATATGGAATTTACTTGTGAAGTTGCTTAAGAGTCATCATTTTTAATTTATTTTTTATTTTCAATGGGTCGTGTCTAATAGGCGGGGCTCGGCGGGCCCATTAGGGTTAGATTTAGGGATAAGATCGAGTCCTTACTTAGGGGTCAAGGAATCAACTTTTCATAAGAAGGGAGATGTATCATTCAAAGCAAAGCAAGAGATTAGAGGGAAAACCCTTCTCTCTTGTCGGTCCGTGGGTAGAGCTCCGCGGCCGGTGTTCCTAGCGCCTCTGCAACCCTAGCCCCTCTTTCTCTCAGCCCCTCCACATGAACAGTACCGCAACTACTGTAGCACCACGGTACTCTAGTGCGCAGCCACCCCACAGTTCATAACAATTTGGTATCAGAGATGTTGGGTTACGATGATCTGTTGTCGATTTCTTCGGCGCCCACTGCATCCACCCCGATGTCACAGGAGTAGTTCTCCGAGTTCATGGCCAAGTTCTGTCAACCGCTGACGAACGAGCAGATTACGACGGTGCTACTCAACCTGCTGGGTCCCCTACCTTTGCCGTCGAGCCTGGCTGCATGGGCCTCATATGCGGTGGCGTTACCGGTGCTATCCACACCAGCTGTGGTCGCCACCATCACCGCGGCCACCACCATCGACGCCGCACAGATCCACCACGGGGGCTGGGAGATGCAGCAGATTGAGCAGTCCGCAGTCGTGTGTGTGCAGGCGGCAGCACGCGGCCTCCTAGCGCGGCGACGTCTTCAGGTGGTGCGCCAGCGGTTGAGGGGTCGGGAGGCGGACATGGGGCGGGCCAACTGCCTGCAGTCGTCGCCGTAGTCGTCTGCATCGTCCGTGACAAGGGAGTTCGTCGGCACAGGCGCCCGTCAGCGCCACAAGCGTTCGCTTCGAGCACCTTCGCGCGGGTCGTCCACCGTCTACCTCGCCGGCGACCTCTGCCTCAACTGCGCGCGGCTTGGCGTCGGTTCCGCCCGCCGCGGGCTCGCCAACCACACGTAACGGCCGCCCCGGCCGTGCGCATCGCTCGCGGCAAGGGCGCTTGTCGGCGCCCACGACCACCAGCGCCGCCATGGCTGTCGGTGTCACGCTCCCCCGCCCTAGCTGCCTGCGGTGGCGGCGGCACTCATGTCCGGCCCAGGGAGCATGCTCAAAGTTGTAGGCCTCTGGTGGGCCAGGGTGGTTCTAGTGCCGGCGGATTCTTCGGTGGGCTACCTATGGTGACCCATTTTTCAACAGCTAACATGAGATCCGGTGCCCACGCGGTGCACGATCGGCATTTGAAGGGCATCCACGTTCAGAGTCCAAAATAAAGAAATTGAGTCTATTTTAGATTAAGAATAATCAAATAAGCTGAGATGTATAAGGCTTATTTTTTAGGTCATATGTTTGTACGAAGTCGAGTCATTATCAAGGTGCCCATCTGCAGCTCGAGGATGACCTGCTCGGAAAAGGGCGGGGTAATATCAGGTGTCAGGGGACTAATGGGCCGGATCTAATAGGCAGGCTCGGAGGCCCATTAGGGTCAGGTTTTGAGATAAGATCGAGTCCTTACTTGGGGTCAAGAAATCCTCTCTTTATAAGGAGGGGAGATGTATCAATCAAAGCAAACAACAGCCGTGGGCGGAGCCCCACGGCCGGCGTTCCTAACGCCTCTGCAACCCTAGCCCGGGGTTTCAAAAACCGCTACAGTAGCGGTTTTCAAAACCGACAAAACCGGTCCGGTTTACCGATGTTTTCGAGCGGTTTACCGAAAAGGTTGGTTTAGTAGGGTCGGTTTTATCGAAAAACCGGTCGGTTACCCCTACCGAGCCGCGTCGGTAAGGCCGGTTACCGCGGTAACCGGGCCGGTTACCAACGGTAAGGTAAACCCTGCCCTAGCCCCTCTTTCCCTCAGCCCCTCCACGCGAACAGTACCACAACTACTGTAGCACCAAGGTACTACAACTACTGTAGCACCAAGGTAGTGTTGCGTGCAGCCACTATGCAGTTCATAACAGTGTATTTCTTTTGCACTGCACGTTCGAGTTCAGTTTAGATTGTTGAGTTCAGTCCTGAGAAATATTAATTCACTCGCTACCTCTCTGGATGAAAGTTGTTGATCAATGCCGAAAGCTTTTGCTATGTGGTACTCTTACTCAGTTAAGTGCCTTTGTTTGCAGTTGTAAGTCACTGATGATGATCCCAGTTAAAGTTTTGTAAGAGTTTTCAGTAACAAGTTAGAGTTTGTTTTGCAGCAGTGTTCTTTGCTCGAACGGTTACAATTTTCTCATGTCAAAAGGGACATTTCGAAGCAAACTTATTTCTCTTTAGATTTTATTTGAACACAACCATACAAAAAACAAACAACAAAAAAAAAGGTCCTTTTTTACAGTACCATCCTAATCTTTCAGTAAAATTTATTTGTGATGCTGAACACGACGACACGACTACTGCAGTTGACACGGTTCCAAGGCGACGGGGGCTACGCCGTCGGCGTGAGCTGCAGCCTGATGCTGTCCGACCCGCTGTCGCTGGCGAGTTTCCTCCGGTCGTGGGCGCGCACGCACGCCGAGATGAAGGCTCGGAACGAGCTCGCCACCCACCCGCTCATGCAGTACGCGAGCTACTTCCAGCGGCCGCGGCCCATGGCCGCGCGCGCGCTCACCAAGTCCATTCCCCTCGACGACGACGCCTTCTCCGGCACCGACAATAACCACGCCACCGAGACCGTCCTCTTCAGAGCCAGACCCGCCGCCACTGGTGCTGGCGCGCCAGATGATCACCGCGTGCTCGCCGGCGCCTGCGTCGCCCAGCGCCTGCGTCGCCCAGGTGAGCGAGAGGCTCGGCGCGGGCAAGACGCCGGCCCAGTTCTCGGTCATCGTCGTTGCCGGCAGGGACGACGGCCTTGGAGGGACGAACGTCGAGACGTGCACGGCTGAGAGCGTCGGTGGCGGCGGCAGGCGGTACAAGCTTGAGGTTGCCCAGTGGCAGGAGGAGCTCGGACTGTCGGAGATGGTGCTCAAGGACAGCAAGCCGGTGCACGTGTCGTTCGGCATCATGAGCAGCGGCGATGAGGGGCTCGCGGTCGTGATGCCTGACGGCGTTGCCGGTGAGTTCCTGGTAGCAGCAGCGATTCCCAAGTGAACAAGTTGGAGACGAGACAGGAGATTTTCTCCCAGTGTCTTTCTAGATTCTGCTTTAATTTGTTGCCTCAGCGGATCAATCGATCTATTTGTGGAATGGAAGTTTGTAAACTGAACTGGGATTACTGCATGCCCGTAGTAAATAAAAATGTAACTGTAAATACCTTTCTGCCAAATATTGGTTCCTATAAAGTGATAAATAACAATTTGAAAGTTATTAAATATGTGCATGTTTTTTCTAAAGTTTTCAGCATTTATAGTGAGGAATGAGCTTCAAATTACATCATTTCCTCAAACAAGCATGGTGCAAAAAGCATGGCAGGCTGAAGCAAAGACATGTAGCCTGACTACTGTTTCTACTGTACTATTACTATTGCAACAATAGTAGAGTGTTTGCGCCAAGTCCGTGGCCCTGAAGATCTGAACTCAAAACAACTGGATCACCAGAACAACTGGATCGATCTACATTTTCACAAATGGTTGCCATCAGACTTAAGACAGGATCACCAAAGCAACTGCATGGATGCATACCCCATGGTTTAGCTAGCATCATCTGAATGAACCAGGCAACCAGCGCAAAAACCAGTTATACAGTGGTGAGATTCACACAATTTAAGCCAAATGCAACACTGGTGTTGCGAGCTGTCAGAGTTATAGAAGCAGCACTTCATTTCTAACAGAATTTCCAGATATGCCAACTAACCAAGAATCAACCAACTGGATTGACATAACATTTTTCACACAGGGTTGCCACCAAATCTAAGACGGGATCACCAAAACGACTGGATGCATACCTAGGGGTGTAAATCAGTGGCATGAGGATGCGAACGAACTTTTCAGTGGCACACAGGTACAAGCCAACTTTTTAATGATATACAGGTAAAACCCTCTCACTTTTATCAGGCGGCCAGCACTTAATTAGCAGGCCAGGGTACGACAGGGGAGGTGAGAACGTCTGTCTTAAGCATATATAGACTAACCCAATATAAATATATGTATATGTAGATGCATCATCATTTTGAACTTGTTGTCAAAAAATTATAGATGTACACCCATGTCCACGTATAGTGGGTCCACCCATGTTTTAAATATGCCGAGCTTTCGTATGCCAACTTAAAACTCTATAGTCTAGATGTTCCAATTCAATTTTATTTGCTTTCAAGGGATACACACCACAGCATCCAATTTCCAGTCTGAAGTCACTAAACTTCAATACTTCATAGATGCAAAGATATCTGTCTGGCAAACCAGCTAGTGTCTAGTTTACATGTAGTGCAAAAATCCTTTACCATATCTTTCAGGTAAGGTGAATTACATTACAAAATTATATAACAGCAAGATAGCAAACACGTCTCAAGATATATAGCATCATCTAAATACGAACCAGGCAAACAGTGGTGAGATCACATAATTTAATAAAGCCAAATGCAGCATTGAAGATGCCAGCTGTCAGAGTTATAGCAGTGCTTCATTTCTAACAGAGTTTTCTGGGTATGCCAACTAACCAAGAATCAAACAACTGGATCGATCTAACATTTTCACAAATGGTCGCCATCAAATTTAAGACAGGATCACCAAAGCAACTGGATGGATGCATACCTCATGGTTTATTTAGCACCATCTGAATATGAACCAGGCAAACAGTGCAAGATCTAGTTATACAGTGGTGAGATTCACATACTAAAATAAAGCCAAATGCAGATGCTGCGAGCTGTCAGAGTTATAGCAGCACTTCATTCTAACAGAATTTCCAGATATGCCAACTAACCAAGAATCAAACAACTGGATCGACATAACATTTTCCACACAGGGTTGCCACCAAATATAAGACGGGATCACCAAAACGACTGGATGCATACCTAGAGGTACGGAATTCCTTCTGGTCAGCTCTGTTGGCCTGTTCTCCACTCGGTGACCCAAGCTGGGCACACAAAGAAGCAATGGAGAACTGCCATGCTGACAATGCCTATATCAACCATCATCGCTCCAGCCTTCTCCTGGACAGACCTCTTTCCCAACGAGCAAATCTGCATCCAACACCCAACTGCCATAATAACAACAAGGAGGAGCATGGCCATCTTGAAAACATCTTTCACCATGTATCCAAGCATTGCGCAAAGCATTTCCCCAGTGCTCCCAGCAGGACGCCGCTTTGGTGCCGATGGCTGTTTCAAAATAATAGACAGTTGCACATAATTTAGGGAGTAGAGTAGCAGACAGATGAGAACGAACTGCAAGGATGCGGGTACGCTAACACAAGACAATTCCACAGTGTTGGGGGTAAAACCAAGGAATCACATGTGAAATTAGACTACACGAATCGAATTGAGGGTTCTAACGCGCGAATCCTCCGTCGCCTGAAAGATGACTAGAGATAACAATGAACTCTCTGCTTACCTTGTCGTCCGAATTCCATAGCCGCGACCGCCGCGCGCAGGCCGAACAGGATGAGGGCGATGGGTGCGAGGAGGAAAGGCCATGCGGAGACGTGGACGGCGGAGTTCCCTGCTGAGACCAGGCGGGCCCCAACCCCGCCGCCGACGCGGCGGCCCAGGACCCCGAGGGCCAAGCCCCCGCTGAGCCCCCAAATCGCGCCGCAGAAGCCGTACACAACGGCGTGGGCGAGGGGATGGGTGACGATGCGCCGCATCTGCAGCAGCTCCGGCAACAGCGAGGCGACCTCCCTTGCGCCGGCGGACACCATCGGAAACCCTAGAGGCGCCTCTCCGCTTCGCCGGCGGCGATTGACTTGGTTGACCGAGACGCGACTGAGGCGACGGTTCGGTGCCACCTGGTTTCTTTTCTATCGGGTTTGGTGATTTAGCTGAGGCTGCGGCTGGTGATTTTTTCCCCTTTTGTTCCTTGATGATGACGAAAAGCATGAGATAAGAACCACTTAAAAATTTCCACTGGTTTCCAGTAAATAAAAAGTGCACCCGGTGCCCATGCGTTACGGACATCTAATTATCTATAAGTCAACACATAAAACGTATAATAAAAATTTCTCAAATGAAGGCATCACATCCGAAGAACGACTTGAAGTTGAGCGTACAGTTTGATATGTTAATCTGATAATTTACCCAAGTGACTATGACAAATACACCCAAAATGACACACTACGTCTATTCAAAATTTATACCATGATGCGCCGAAGTTATTGTTTACAATGCTTGGTAGGCACTTTCTCCAAGCATTTGCTTCATGAGCCACAAGATTGACGAAGAAATTATGTCGCATAGCAAGACTATCTTGAAACATTTAAATATTTTTTTTTGCTTACAATCAAAACACGACATGTAATATATCTTTTGCATATTTTAAGATCATGAAAAAGTAACATTTAATAAAGTATATTTACTCACCGTACGGATGTCAACTTTTTATGACTTTTCCAACTTGTCATGTATTGCGGAATGAGCCATCCAGGTTACCTATTCATCTCAAAAAGAAACAATATATATTCAGCACCACCACCGGCATAGAATGAATAACTCATGATCTCAAATAATATGCTAAGAACAAACTTTTCATTTATGCAAGAAACTCTTCATATTTTATCTTTATATATTCATGTACAATTAAATAATACATGACATTATCTCACTTTGGACATCATTCTCAATAATCGTAGCTCGTAAAAAAATCACAGTAAATATCATAGTATAAAATAGACTTTTGTTTGCCTGAATTATTAAATTGACACAAACCATGTCGAGTTGAAACATCATGGCATGAAAGTATCATGGATCATTTATTTACCTACGAGAGAAAGAGAGAAACAATAAATGGCATCATTTCTTTTCCAAACACGCATTAATATGTAAGATACCTATGAATAATAAATAGAATATTACCTTACCTACAATGTCAAAACATCCTTATGTACAATATTCTTTGTATACGTGCCATTCACCGGTAGTACTCTTTTTTGTTTTTTGACCGGATCATTCCGTTTACCCTTGCCCTTTGCTTTCTTTTTTGCATCTTTCTCTTCCCGCCTTCTAGCTTCCTCCTCCTCCACGCCACGCATTAGGTGGGAGGGCGAGGATCTTGATGTTCATTCCGGTTGTGGCTCTAGATATAGCAACATACAACCGTCCATGGGAGAACACGGGTGCGGGCAAGTACACTCCGACGTTTGGTATTGTTTGACCCCGTGACTTGTTGACCGTCATGGCGAAGCCGAGCCTAATTGGGAATTGCTTCCTCTTGAATTGAAATGGGAACATCTGGTCATCAGAGGGGCACAAGGGTATCCGAGGAAGGAAAATCCTCTTCCCAGCATGCTGCCCCAAAATAATTTCAGTATCTATTGAGTTTCTTTGGCATGCTCTAACCACCAGTCTTGTTCCATTGCATAGTCTGTTTGCAGGGGCTAAATTTCTAAGCGGTATAACCGGACGGTCAATCTTTAGCTTCGGGACGTGTGGAGGTATCCCATTGGGACTCAATGTGTTAAGGAACTCCTGAGGATAGTAGTTGTGGGGATCATCAACCGCTTCATCGAAACTATGGTACACCACCTCCCCACCTTGGAACTTGTTGATCATCTTCAAATTAATATCATCTACCCAATCATTATGTGTTGATAAAATGGCTCTAGAGGTGATGTAATCCTTGTTTGCCATGTTTTCATTGAGATTTGGAAAGATGCTCTCAATCAATTTGTCAAGATCTTTCTCGGAATCCCCAGTGTACGGGACACATATTTCGTCAGGAAGGCATACATCACCATCTTCATTAACCTCCTTTGTGCCATTACCAATGCGCAACATATAATCCGTGAACCATGGATCGGTCCGGGCCCTCATGTTGCGCACGAGATTAATATGTCGCATGAATTCCCAAAGATACGACTTTCTCAAGAAGCACCGACAATTTGAGCCCTGGATCCTTTACGTACAACAGGGAGGACTTGCCTGAAATCTCCACCAAAGATAACTGTCTTCCTACCGAACGGAAGATCCTTCCGTCCCATTATATCACGCATGCTATAGTCCAGTGCTTCCACAGCCTGCCTCTTTGTCATAGACGCCTCGTCCTAAATGATGAGAGATGCTTGCTGCGGCAACTTAGCGGTTCCACACCTTGTTTTGTGAAGCCGCATCCTTGTTTATTATCGAGCGTTAGGGGAATCGTGAAACGTGAGTGGGCTGTCCTCCCACCAGGCATTATAGATGCTGCGACACCAGATGTAGCTGTAGCAACGGCAAGCTTGTTCTGACTGCGAACGGTTCCGAGAAGCGCTCTATACAAAAAAGTCTTTCCTGTGCCGCCTGGTCCATCGACAAAGAATAAGCCACCTCGTTTGGAGTCAATTGTGGACATTATCTCATCATAGGCAGCCCTCTGCTCCTCATTTAGTAGAGACGATAGGCCCACATCTTCTGGATTTGTCTTAATGCTGACCTCCTCAAATATCTCACGAGGGACCGCGCTAGCGTCATCAAATGCATCATCTATTTTTGGTAGGGGGAACTTATTTATGTCTTTGTCGTTATCCTTAGATTTCATAGATTGCAGCATGTTCCTTGTGTCAATCAAAACCATCCGTTCCACCCAATGAGGGTTTGGATTATTATGCTTGTAATCTTCTGCCATTGTGTCAAATTGTTTTGTCCACAAACCGGCGACATCCTTCGGCTCACAGAACACCAGTATTGTAGCGAACAACCTACGCGATGAGGATGGCATTTGGAACGAACTATTCTCAGTAAGACAATCGTCAAGTGTGCTGTCCTCTTCAATCAGACATGCAGTACAAGCAGCATCACGAAATGAATCATAATGCACACCATTCACAGTCCTAAGGTGCCTCCATGACGTCGCTCCAGGAACATGGTTTAGGAGGACCCGAAGAAAATAACGTTCGTCCTCTCGTTGGATTTGCGGATACGAGTCTCCCGACCTGGTATGCCGAGTTTTTCCTTGGTTGCCAACATTTATCTTTCACATTCCAGGTATAATACTGTGGAAAGTCATGATACAAGATTTCGCTAGCTTCAGGGTGATGGTAGTTGTAGTTGAACCATTCTGTGAGCATTGACTCCTCGATACGCGGCTTTTTTAAAACTCGTTCAATCTTTTTCCGTACGTGATATGAGACCATATGCTAGACGGGGAGATGACATTGCGGCACACGCACAGTGGGTGACACCGGTGTAAATCAAAGGCGTATATCCTCCACATCGCTTCGGAGGCCCCACCCACCGAGCCTCTCTCGTACTCGTGATCTCATCGACATTTCCATTGGCATCTTTTTTCCATTTTCCCTAACGACCACGGATGCCCCGTCATGCCCCTTGTATATATACTTGAATAGATATTTCACGGACTTAATGCTTTGTTGCATGCATCTACATTAATGTGGCGGTTGAAAGTACGTATGAGATACGGGTTGTACGGGACTACCCATCGATTGTCCGAGAATGTGACCTCGAACCATTTCCTTACGACCATCATCGTGCCGCCGGTACCTTGGGTACGAATCCTTGCCTTGCGATGTCGAATCACGGAATGGTCGCGGGTAATAGTTCGGCATGAAGTACGGTTCTTTGTGCATGGGCGGCTTGGATTAAGCGCACCGCGGGATCCATGCATCATATGCTTTGTGACCATCTTGTAGAGCTCGGGGTACTCCTTCTTGTTGGGTAGCTCGAAGAGATAATCATGTCGTCTTGCTCCGGGCAAGTGATCTTGTACTTCTTCTCGCATTATCGGTAGCCGGTGTGCATGCGGCAAGCCCCTCTTCCGGAACTCAACAACATATACATAGGATTTAACCTTCCCAAGTATGTCGTTGTACAACAACCGCCGCCTCGGTTCCTCCAACTTGGCTCTAAACACCCGAGCCACGAGATCCGGGCGGTCCCGGGCGCACTATCCCGGACGAGTTCATTCTTTATCTCATCCCAATTCGGATTGCATGTCATGGTGAGGAAGACATCCGGTTGCCATACTTCCGAACCGAGCCATCGCGTCCATGGACCAACACCTCATATCACGGGGACCACCTATGAACATCGGTGATAGAACCGTACGCTTCCCAACCTCACTCGCGTCTTCCACCCCGTTACGATAGCCGTCAACCAAACCCCGGTACAAGTCAGCCCTCACGGTATCTCGATTGTTTCGGTAGTAGTCCGGACGCGAAGATTCTATCTTCACGTAAGTGTCGACGGCAAACCGTTGGAATAGATGCTTGCCGTATTAGTATTGGGTTGAAAATGCCGGGCCGCATCCGCAACTTTGTACGAATAGTAATCACGAACTGAAACGCATTTATTCCCGGCAGACCCTACACACAGGAAAGCTATGAGTTGGTATCACGATGCACAGTAATCGGGTCATATTTGTCAAGAGGAAATATGCAATTACATGCTTCATCATCGCCACCCCCTGAGCACGTTGCTTGTGGATCGCTCGGGCTCGTTAACTCCGCGCCTCGGTCACACCAACTTTGGGAATGCGGTTGTGCCACCCGAACTCTTCCCTTGGAAAGAAAAGCGGGTACGAGAGGGGGTCGTAGCAGCCATGATATGACCGGATGCCTTTCCATGACCTATCCTTCCCGTGGAGGACGACACTATCTTCAAATTGACCCCGATGCTCGCTCCCCTCAATCCAAACGGCGACAACCTCTCGACGTTAAAGGTTTGTTGTATGTTCTCCGGTCCAAACGTTGATCAAGGTTGAACTCGACATGGTAATCGGAAAAATCCTCTACCTCTCCCATAGTGCGAAGTTGATCCGAGTAGGGATTAACACCACTATTGAAGATGTTTACCAACGTACGAATAACCTCTCTCGTCTTTCGTTCGGTCTTCTCACGTCACTTGCCGAGCCTATAATCAAGATCGGGGTCATCGTCGTAGAAATAAAGCTCGAGGTGATTAGGTTCATACTTATTTTCTTTGCCAAAGTTTTTAAGATTATGGTAAAGGGCGCCATGCACATGGAAGGTGTATATGGGACACTTCCGAGTGTCGGTGGTCGCACCATCAAGATTACGGTGTAGAGAAGTGAAGGAGAAGTGCCCATTAAAATATCCGATGTGGTCACGAAAATGCCCGGCATCGAGTTAGAGGCCGTCCACAATCGCACGAGTTCATCCGGGGGTGTCTCGGGGGTGGATAGATCAATGACTCCACTACGGCGGTAGAATCCCGGTGGTTCATACTCAAACTTCTTGGCATTGTAGAACTCGCAATTATCTACCGGCTTCGGCGTGTGACCCTCTTTTGGGACATTGGCGTAAACCCCACGAATGGATCCGATGCGTCCGATTCAATAGTATCCTCATCACCCCTCGTGAGGTCGTCATTCACGACGGTATCATTATCACCCTCTCGATAATATTTAGCAAAGGTCAAGGGTTCTATATGTTGGTTTTAATCAAATCTTAATGTGAGATAATTGCAGCGAGGTATACCTTATCCCGCAAAAAGAAACCCTTCATCCTTTTCATCATCCTCATCGAATACGATGTTTTCATCACCATCCGAGCAACCACATGTGACTTGAGTGGTTAGACGAATATAGGTGAATATGAACAATGTCAATGGGAAGAGCATGTACATCATAAACACATACCTTGACAAGGCAAATCGCGTGGTGGCATAGAATCGGGCTCATCAACCACGGATGGTTGTGTTTGAGTACACCTTTCATTACAAGATTCCGATGTTCCGTCGGTCGGAGGGTAGGTTTGCGTGACATCTTTATATATACAACATTAAAACACAGGTTTGGTTAAATATGTATTAACTAATCGGTTATAATAATATATAGGTTGGCAAGTAGTTTACCATTGTCAACAACACACGACCGTGTCGACGGACTCGCAATGTTCTCATTTTCACCGGTGGTCCCATTGGTGTTTCTTCCAATGGTTGATTCAAACTCCCGATTACAATGCTTTCATCGAGATTCTCGCAATCCCGGGGTTAGGTGGGTTGTACGGATAGTGTTGGATAGAAATGTCTCATGGGTTTCATCTTGTTGTGGAGGTTCCCGTACTTCTGCCTCGACATAGATAGGACTACCACCGAAATCGGGGATCACCATCTCTTCTGATACTCTTGAGGTAGGCCTAGCACCAGGAGGGAATAAAAGCTCTGGCTTCCATTGAGGATTTTCCATGGCAATGGAGTCAGGATGCAAGTTGTTTTCACGGTGTTCCTTCCTCTTCTTTTTGCTCTTTTTGTTGACTTGCCTCCTACTCTCCCCGCACCTCTTGCGGAGTCTTAAATAATCTCTTTGAAGCTCTTGCATCACGCAACCTCTTCAGTAGTGCCTCCTTCGCAACAGGAGACATCTCCGCATAACGTGCCCTAGCCCTCCTACGTCGACGTTCGCCAGGAGAGAGGTTTTTGTCGTCCACGGAGTTGGGATCATCATTCCCTCCTAAAATCCATACCACCAATTGGTGCTAAATATAAATAGCTACAATAATCCCTAAAAACTAAATTAAGGATGCAGAACAATTAACAGTTATCAGTTTAAATAAGGGTATGGCATAAGAAACACAAGCGAGGGCATCACCAATTAGTGGTAAAAACATTTAGGATTAACAACACATTTACCTCCATCTATAGTTATGTCAATGCTATTGTCATTTATGGATTCACCATTGATCTCTCGAGTTGACCAATACGTCACCACCTGCTATACGAATGAAACAAATGAAACGGTGTTACAAGTTCACATATAAACCTTGTAATAATATCGAACTGAGATAAGATGTACGTGTCTTTTCATTATTTTGAGTCAATTGTCCCCTATGTAGCCATTCATTATCATCATCTCCATCCACCGATACTACATCTAGTAAAAAATTGGCATAAAAACGATATTTGTATTGATACAATAATACAAAAAGATCTATAATGTGTCGGATTAACAACACATTTACCTCCATCAATACCGATATCAACGCAACTATCATTTAAGCCCCGCGGATGGTATCCGCATTGGTCGATACCTCTACCCCCGCTACAAGAAACAAACAGGTGATCAAGTCGACATCTAAACCCTAGTAATATTGAAAATCCGATAAGACGAACCTTTCTGTTGACTGTGCTCATTCAATTGTACACTTTGTAGACATTCATTATCACCATCTTCTTCCATTGGGACATGGACTTGACCTAGCTGATTACCATCTGCCAGGGCCTTCTTCACCATCCTCCTCTCACGTTGCACCCTGATTTTTTCATCCTTCTTCTCCCTTGACATTGCTGCATAACGTTCCCTTTCCCTCTGCCTCTTACGTTCTTTGGAAGCCGATTGTTTTTGCAGCCCCTCTACCAAATCTGGGTTAGACCATAGAAAAGGAAGATGCATCCGGTGCAATCTAAATTTGAATTAAGTTTCATTACCTGTTCGATATGTATTTGATACGTCACCAAGAGGGATCATAGACCGTCTCGATGGTGACTGGTGGTCCATCGGCAGTAAAAAATTCTATCGTCTTGTTATCTGAATAAAACAGGAAATAGATCGAGTCTATAGTTTGATAAGGATAGAAACTCTACGAAATTGGTGGATTCAGCATGCAGAAAATAGAGGGGGGAAAGCATGCATAAAATATTCCCACGGAAGGAATTGCATACAACAGTTAGTGAATTGAATCTCAACTCTATAAAACGACACTAAAGCACATATGTTAAGTTAGGTAGAATAGAATATAGCCCGGTGCAATGAATTGGAAATAAATTAGTGAGCAGAGTAGAAATGAGGAGTGCCATCTGGAAATCAGATTAAACATTTTGATAAGAATCACAACAATGTCACATTCTGTTGCTTAGGATAATGGTAATGCCCCACCAAGTTCATAAAAAATCTACAATCTACAAAGGAAATAAATACCCAGCCAATAATGCACAAACATTTCGATAATAATTAAAAACTTCTAATTGCAGTTCAAGGTAAGAAAACACATGTTTATTAAAAACAAGGACATGGCAACAAGATGTTTATTTATTTTGTAATCGAATGGCTCTGCTGCAAGTTAGAAACCAATTTTAAGTCTCAGATAATATGGAAACCAGTCATGCTGCCTCCTGTTACTGCCAACTTTTTGTGCTTAATAATGGCAACACACAACAAGTGAACTGTCCTATTATATAAAGAGTACGTATTAAGCTAATTTTTGTTTCTGAATTATATTCAGCCATCAAGCTTTCGCCTTTCAAGAAAACTCGTACTTGTATACACACTCCTGGTTCTCCACCCATGCTGCCAGAAGAGCTCACAAAGGCAAACTTGTCTTCTGCTGTAGATGGAGCAAACATCGTCTACTTTGATGTGCGGTTGCCTAACACTGCTTTGCTGGTTGCAGAAGAGGTAATATCTTCTTGTCTTATCATCTCAGTCCACAACGACGAGAACAAAAAAGAACCCACTCTTTCTGCAATTGTGATTGCGGGGAGCATATTAATTTATGACTTCCTAAGTATTTCTGCTTCTTTCTGCACTGGTAATAATACTATCCTTTGTTTATGGATCAATCCAGTGCAGGCAAGTCTAAGAAAAATCCCCATTTGGATTGATGCTGAAAGAAAGGGGGAGGGGCTGGACGAGCTCCTTAATTTTGCATCTTATGTTGTATGCTCTGCAAAGCTTTCTCAGGTAAGTTGTTTGATTGCAGAAGAGTGTAATGTTAAGAGAATAACTGCTAAATCCTACTCAAGACCCTTCTACATTTTTTGTGGCTTTTTTTATGGCATGGCCAGTGTCAATTCAATTGGAATCCGAAAGTATGCTGGCTTTGCTTTACTGTAATCTAGTTTGGAGTGGAATATTGTAGCTGGATAACTCAATCAAATTAGGCGATTGACAATAAATTCCCTCATACTGCATTTGTTGGTACACTAAGTCTCATGGGCTACATACTTTCCCTCTAATCTAAATTTGTAGGCCTGGATAGGAGCTTCATCATTACCGATTGCTTTAGTCTCCATGCTTTCAAGGTTACCTAACATCAAATTTGTTATTGTAACTCTTAGGGAGAAAGGTTGCTTAATGCTGAGAGAAACATGAGAGGTCAATTTACTGTAGCTCTGCATGTTATTGTTAACTAAGCAGGAGCATTTAGATAATACATGGGTATAAGGGATTGTGCATTCTACCACAAAGGATCCAACTTTATTTTTTCTCTTTTTTGAAAAATAATAAAACAAACACGATGCAGATGCTTCTGAGGCAGGGGAAATAGATGTGGAGGCTTTATTCGGATCACTATAGAAGCAAGTCGGCCAGGATTCTACCATGCCAAAATGTGAATGGATGTACTTTTCCATACATATGCGTATTCCTCTACCATCCTGAGCTAATCACAGGGTAAGAGCTGCATGATTCCAGAAAACTGAGGCAAAAAACAAAAAAACATGCTGCAAAACAGATCCTATTCCGCAGTATCCATGATCTCATGAATAAAGTTACATCCGTATGAAAAAAAGAAGCCTTACCTGGATGTCGCCGGAGGCGTTGAACCTATGGCACGCCGCACTATGGTGAAGATTAATAGAAACTTCAAACTGTACATAATACAGGTAAGCACCTCAGGCAAGCAAAAACTTATCACCAGCCTACCGAAACCTATATTTTTGTGTGTTTCCCGGGGGAGAAGAGTTTAAATATCAAGACATGTCATCACAGCTTTGCTTTTCAAACACTTTTGCTCTTTGCATTTTGTTCGGTAGTGCAACTTAAATACATCGAGAGAAGGACAAAATTTATAAAGGCTTTGGTCCAAGGGCAAATTCTTCAAACGACACATCACAAATAGCTCTACAAATAATGCTGAAAATGTAGGTAGGAACGGACGCCGGATAATAGCAAAATATCTGCTGATCCAAGAAATATGGCACATAAAGAGTTTGGAAAAGTAGATATTCACCAGATTCCTATCCGGAGGGTGATTGAACCTGCAGGTCATGAGATGGCGGCGGTGACTTGCCTTCGAAGGGCCGTCGTGCGTTGATGGCGGGGATCACGTGGATCACGTGGAGATGGCGGCGACGTTCAGCGACACGGCGATGCAGGAACGGCGGTTGGCGCAAGATGAAATCGATGGGTTCCCATTGCTTTAAATTGATGAAACAATATTAACAAATGTAAAGCATAATGGGAAAACTTCTCTGAACCTAAACTGCATTAAGAACACAACAAAAAATCAGTGGTCAATTACTGAGCATATGGTTAGGGCATAGTATATTACATGGGTGGCCAATCATATTTGCAGTCTCAAATATATGAGATATTAAAATAGCATTAATTAAGAAAGACTACAAAATAATGGCCACTCTTATTCTTGTTTTTAATAATTTAGAGTATTCATTGAAATGAAATCAAAATATTCCGCAATAGGGCAATAAAACAAAACGAGAAATTGTGACAAGTTATGTTAAGCCAAGTAATCCATGTCACTCAAAGACCATTATTCGGACAACTTATCACCTTAGCGTCTTTGGACTGAGAGGTAGTGCCCGCAATGATTCAGCTACTCCATTTCAGAATTCAATACTCCTTATCAAAGCTGACAGCTGCCTGAGAAAAAAATTCAGGCATGCCTATCATAGAGGCTACATATGTACAATTAGGAAAGAAAGAGCTTGTGCAGTTCAATGCAACACGATGAAATTCTGTGAAAAAAGTAGTTCCAGGAAGGGCTACCAGGAAACACAAAATCTGTTTTTAGTACCTTCCTCTTCTCCTTGGCGCCGTTCTCGTGCAGGCCCAACAACAACCAACACCTGCAGCAGGACAAACAACAATCTCGATGGTTAAAATTACCATCAGAGGGAGTTGAACACTTGACTTGGGCAGGCCCGGTTAAAATTACCAAGAATGCTATGCGAGGCATCTATGCATTGACAGATGCTATCACCATAGCACTATGGTGGCTACCTCCTGTGCAACTAAAGACTATTACTTTTATTAACTGAAAAATTATGTTGTCATTACTAAATCAGTTCAAAGCTAGAAAATATGGAGTGATAGGATATCAGCATTGGAACGTGAAGTGCATCAGTTATGAACTCTCACTTTCAGCATGAGAGGAATACTGTCCACAACTGGTAATCCCTCATCAATTGCTACATACAACAAACTGGTAAAGCAACTATTCAAACAAACCAAAAATTTAATATGTGGAGACGCACCTGGTGGTCTTGTGCCAAGATGATTTCCTTTATTTAGAACAATACACTGAAGGGATATTACGTTGTTACATAAAAACAATCTGGTCCACACCAAAGGAAGGACTATATGGTGTTCGTTATGTACCTTGAGTATTAGTGATATCCCCAAGAGTCTGGTATTGTTTGCTTCGGGAGGACCATGAATATTAGTTGTTGCTATGAATACTACGAATAAAGCAAATACATTATATCATACCCATAGGAACACAAATAAAATGACGCGGCATAAAGTAAATACTACGAAAAGTTTATCGAGTTCAGGACTCCGATGGGAATTTAGAATCCAGGCACCGAAGTGAGATAGGAGTTCGGGAAGACCAGATAAATAGCATGAGATACAGTAGCAGGACAAAGTAATCACGCAACCTACTTTGGGCTGTGATTCTCGATGTAGGAGACGACAACCGAAGAGAAGATGTCGTATTCCGGTGTTGACTGGATCAACGATCGATGGCACCTTGGATCGCGATGGCGGCGACGCCTTGGATCGATGTTGCCGGCAGCGGCATCCTGGACCGATGATGGCAATGGTGCCCTGGGTCGATGACGGCGGCACCCGGGATCGTTGTTGACGGCGGCGGCGTTAGGGACTACGGTGGCGCTGGATCGATGTTTCCGTCAACGACGTCTAGGGTCGACGATGGGCTGATGGCAGCGGCGCGGCGGTTTAGGGTTGGAAACTCCGATGGACCACGATGCACGCCAAAATTAGACGCGAGGGATTCGGAAAAAAAAACAGACGGTGGGGAGAGGCGACCCATGTGTGGGGGATGGGATCGCGCGGCGGGGGAGGCCGGGGAGCGGACGCGCGGAAGCGGGGGCAGATTCACGCGGGTGGAAGAAAGTAGGAACATGTTTTTGTCCCCACTTCATTCTTTTTAATAGTACTAGATCGTGCGCGTGCGTTGCTACGGGCTTACATCATAATTAATAAAATCACATATGCTTCATATAAAATGAAAAACTATAATGTACACCTATAGTGAGAGAGGAATCATTCGAATATACAAAACTAATAAAGACACCTGTCGAATCGGTTTCTTGTAGTTTTACTTTGAACGGACCAAACACAAGCAATGGTATATATGATGCTAGCGACAGCCTCCACGTTGCTACATCCTGCTTTGGACAGAGCATACGTGGCAAAATTAGTTCAAAAAAACAGCAGATTGCAAGTCGATGTTTAGCTATTTAGTACATCTTACAATATGACAATGAGAAGCTATATTCTTTGCTTGAATACAGTTTAATAAGCATTATGCTTCAGATGACATGGTGCTAGTTGCAGTAGGTTCCCGTCCAGATCAATATTTGGCCCTACGCACGAAGTTAACCGCCACATTACCTCTCGCACAATCTAACTTATAGAAATGTTCATCATGCCGGTGACCGGATGAGGAGGCGAACATGATCCCATTACAGGAGTTCATGATAAAAAAAAAAGATGAATCTCTCGGTAAACTTATAACTAATTTTTTCATTACCTTCATTTGATGTACTGCATTGAACACACTTCATTGCCGACGAAAGCATCCACAATTATGCCAATGCAGATAGAAGATGAGGTAAAGGAACATTTAAGAGTGACCACATAATATTATGCAATATTTTTTAATCTCAAATTTGATCATATTCAGGTCACTATAACTCACCATTTTCAGTAAAGAAGAAACTCCTTCCTAAGCTATCGAAAACATAACATTTAAGCATAGCTCTATTCAGTTCTCAACAACAAAAAAAAGAATTCTTTTTTTTTTACCTTTTGTTAGATAAATAGTCGCAGGGATGAAACTAAATGATAAATAGTGAAAATTCATTATACAATCAAGTACTCTTAGGAAGTTCGACATTATCAGCTAATGATACTCTTAGCAAAGGTTAAGTGCTCTTACACTTTGGTATGTGAGTATGTCCAAGTAAGTGTTGAAAATATCTAGTATATGTCCAGCCTAGTGCTACTGAGTGACTTGGAAATAGAATAACTTGGTATATGAAAAATAAGAACCAAACTAATTTTGAACTGCATGATTCATCTCTACTACTAAAAAGAATGAAGTGGAGACAGAAAAATCTCCGCGCTCTCCACGGTCCCCGCGTGCAAGCCGAAGATGGCATGCACGTCGTCCAGGACGCCTTCCTTGAGCACATGGTACGCGCCGGCGTGGCTCTCCTCGGCAGGCTGGAAGACGAGCTTTACTGTGCCCTGAGGAGGATGACAATCAAGAAGGCCAATTTTTATAATCCTGGTAATGACTTACATGATTTACTGGAACAGTTTGTTGATTTCTGTAACTTTTAAAAAGACAAACTGCTCATTTCACGACAACTAAACATAATGCAAAGTTGGCATTTACCATCAGTTAAAACGGTATTCATCACAGCATTTGGATGATGAATTTAGGACTTCAAAAATAAGATGGCTATAGTTTAATCCAGAATTCCCAAGGCCATGTTCGTTGTGGCAAATCAAATTCATCTCACGCTTCGCGTCCACAAATTTATATTGCAAGCATCAGGATGTAGTTGCACAAACATCATTTGTCATATTTTTCTTTAATAATGCTGAACGGGAAGCACGGGTGCCATATGTGAACCAGCTACAGGAATGGACTTCTGTCTTCTCATCAATTGAAAGTCGGCTTGAGTTTTCTTAATGAAGCAATTGTTTTGTAACTGAAGCAATTGGACTGTATAGAATTGCAACGATACTGAAATTTTCTGATAAAAACGAGCCGAATCCTGAAAGTGGCCCTAGAGTACCTTCAAATCGTTCTTGCGGGACTGGAGCAGCCTAGCAGCTCCGAGAAGCATTGCCACATGAGCATCATGGCCACAAGGTGCATCTTCCCATCTTCCTTGCTCTTGAACTCCCATTCTACCATTTCCTGCCAATGAAGCACATGGCAAACGGAAAGTCATTTAGCCAAATACCTGTCACACCCTGAAATTTTCCAATTTCAGGATGTGAATAGAAAGAACAATTAAACAATGATTTTCTCACAATTTTAAAAATTTCAAAATTTATTTTTCTTTACAGGAAATATAGTATAAGAAAAACACCTTTGTTTGATTTTCTGAATTAAATAAATTGGTTCGATGTGAGTGTTGCATTCATGCTGATGCATCTTAGTGTTTCTTGAGTGCAAAATGTTTTAAAATAAGTTTAGATGATGATCAAGTTCCTCCAAGAATTTTCCAGGGTGAATTCTCATTATTCCTAGACCTAAATCTATCTACCAGAAACTTTAAAATTCTTTCCACGATCTCCAAGTATTTCTGTTGTCTCTACTGTGTTTTCCGTCATCTGAACATATTTGCTAACTACTCCATCTTTTCTTTTGAAGACCAGACTATATAGCAGTATCTGTAGTACCCCATGGCTACTTGTATTAGCTTTTTGGTTTTCCTCTTTTATATATCTGTTTTCCAATGTACATCCTTTTGGTGTACGCAGGGAGCAAACATTACCCTGGGCCATGGACAAAATCATCAGCATTTTCCTCTTATACTCGTGGGCTGAGTTGGACCCATCTCACTTGGTGTGGAGCTGGCCGTGATCGATCAATCAACTAAGCATGTTTAGGCCCATCACCGCAGTCTATAGATAGCAGCAGTCAGCACCCTTGGCCTGGTCGTGTTTTTGTTTCCACGTCGTGTGCCCTAGCTCCCTAGCAAAAAACCTTCGAGTTCCATCTGCTGTCGTCGCAACCTCCGACCGAGTGCCGCAAGATAAGAGTCGCCGCCACCTCGTGCCCTTGCCTAGCAATGCCGCCACCGGCATGCCGTCGCATCCGCCGATCGACCATGGCGCCGCCGCCGTCTCCAAGAGTTCCACCGGGACTCATGATGGTCGCTCGTGATCGGCCACCGCGTCTCAATCTGCCGCCGGAGAAGCACGTCTACGAGATGGTCGATCTTCAACCCTCCTCATCCGGTTCGATCTTCGTCGGCCGTTCGTCCGTCGTCCATGTATGCCGGCTGCCGGGGACGGATTATTTCATCGCACGACGAGTGCCGGCAAGGTGATACCTAAGGCCGCCGAGGTTGCTGTCCCCGTGGCGATAGATCGATCCGCCGTCGAGCAAGCGGCGTATCTTATATATCTCGTGATCCTTCTCGAGTTCGATCTCCACCGTCTTTGTGTGAGCATGCCGTATACTCCCTCTCGTTCCTAGTTCAGCCTTGTATCCGTTTTGTCTCGCTCATCTACACGGTCGTGCATGCTTTGCGGTGTATCCGTACCGTGCATCGACATCGTCCATGATGTGTGTCTTTGCTCGCATACGTACATGCCGTGCATGTCGTGTGTAGATCGGCCGGCGGGAAGCAAGCACCAGGAGCCCTTTACTATGCCGAGCTATGCTAGTTGTGGCCGGACTTCCAAAAGAAAATCACCGGCGCCACGAAGTCAAGCAAGATGACTTAATCTAAGAGAGACACGTTCTTGTACGAAGCAACAGCCATGCATCGCTCATACTTGCTCTTGCCGGTGATGACATCATGATGGCATCATGCTTATGTGGTAATTAAGACGTTTCCTTTATCAAATAATCAACATTTTTCCTACACTTCTTTTTCGGTAATGTGAAACTTCGTTGATGATTAGGCCTTACAAATCTTTGATCTATCGAATAATTATTTATTCATCCGTACAATCCTTGCTAGTCGACCAATTTATCTACCATTTACTTTCTTTTCTTGATTATTGCTCATGCCGACTCATCTTTATGTCACATTCAACCAATTATCTTTTTTATTGTTATTGAAATTCATATCTTATTCCATTTGATTCCGATCTCGGTAATTCTTTCACTAACATGTTCCTCCCAACAAGTAGATTAGTTTTGTACCGTTATAATACGTTTGTGCCGTTGTATAGTTCGTTTCACCATAACTTGTGCGTTAGCATGTGTATCACTTGTTACTTGTTTTAACATTAAAGTTGCATGTTAATCTTGATTAATGTTTATTCCATTACTTTTCCAAATAAAAGTGAATAGGTTCAATTCCGGTTTTCTTTAATCATGATGTAAATTGTTTAATTCCTATCTATAACTAGCTTTTGTTAAATAAAAGATGCTTAGTGTTAAGCATCGGTTTTCATAATAAAGTTAATCTGCTTAATGATATTAAAAATGTCTTTTCAATATTAATATGTTTAGTTGAACACGCATTATAAAGTTATTCGATTAGATTCTTTCACATGCATTATCTTTTAATGTTAATTTTTAATATGATATAACTTATACTTAAATATCTCGCAAATAAAATATGATGAGGCTTATCGTGTTTTCTTAATAAAATATAACTTGCTTTGAAATATTCTCGCCACATGATTTTGTAATTAAAACATATGAAGCATGTAGTCTCTTGTTGTTTGTTAATGATCTCACGATAGTTTCGAGCTTAGTTCTCGTGTTCGGCGTTTCTTGCGCTTGCGTAACCAATAGAATCGAGCTATATCCTAGTGCGATCTTTCCGGTCCTTGCTCAATCTTCCGCGACCATCTCTTCAAAGTTAACCAAGCCTTTCCCTTCCACGCACACCTTGTGCTCTTTAGTGATCCATCTAATCGAGCTTATCCTTTAGTGCATTCTTTTAAAGCTTCCTTATGATTGGTGCTTTGTTCTCAGTATATGTTTGTTTGTTTTCTTTATGTATGTTTGTACCCAATGATTGATGCGAGTAGAACGAACGTGGTTCGAGAGCATTGAAGAACTTGAAGTTGAAGATTCTGAGCAACTACTCTCTGGTTAAGGCAAGTGTGTCCTTGATCTTTGTCCTAAGAATTATATTTAATCATTCATTACCTTGCTTGCATTAATTTTGATGGGTTCCTATTAAGGTTTGCCTAGTCTTTGTCATCATTCCTTGTCAACCTGGGTTTATGTTTATGTTGGGTAGCTATGCTTAGTTGCTATACCTGGGTTATGGTGGTTTTAATGAACAACAATGATGAACATGCTTTACTTTGATGCTATATATCTCTGCTTAATACAAGATCATATGATTAATCGGAACATGGAGCGACCACCCAGGAAAACAGTGCTACCACAAGACATATGGCTCTGTCTTGGCTTATTAATTAGTGAACCAGGTGTTAGGTATGCTTTACCTGATAAGGGTTGGGGGCTGGCGGGTAGTGGCGTATGGACCTGCTCGGGCGTAGGTGTGGGCTTAGCTAAGACACGGTACTCGTCCGGGAGCTTTATACGTTGCACTGACCAGGTAACCTAGCGGGCAGCCTTCATCTGGGGATCTTTGTAACGGCCTCGTAGCGTCCCTATGCAATCACACCTCGGTAGTGTGGTATGGTGCCTGATCAGCATCGCATGGTTGGGTCTAAAGTTCTTCGGGACTTTTACGCGACTTGTGGGTAAAGATGTACAACCTCTGCAGAGTGTAAAACTAATCGATTAGCCGTGCTCACGGTCAAGAGCGGCCTGGACCCTCACATGATAATTGAACTTGAAGATGGACTTAAATCGTGTTCTCTCGGTTATGCTTGCCATGTGCTTATGGCGTATTTTCTTATCTTATGCTTAATGTGGGTTGGTATATACTTATACTTTATTAGTAATCGGTGCTAATAAAACTTGACCAACTAAAATTTGCTTAAATGCTTTGAGCCACCCACTATAAAGCCTTTGCATTCATTCTTTTCCCCACACTTGCCGAGTACGACAAGTGCTCACCCTTGCAATAAATATTGTTGCTCGAAGGAGGAAGCTATTTTGAAGTCTTGTGAAGATGTTGCCGGTGCTAGGCGTACGCAACCCCCGCCCGACCGCTCGTGATGTTTGGAGCCTTCGTTTCCGGATAAAGCGTAAATCTCTCGATAATCATTCTTTTTCTTACGTGATACCGTTTCGTATTCACTTTTATGTCACTATATGCATGAAACTTGACCCCGGCATGCATATAGGTATGCACTTGGTTTTCTTCGGAAAGTCGGGTGTGACAATACCGATAGGATTACATGCACATATAACAAGTAATATGCAACTCCGGAAAATGTTTTATCACGTCTTGCCGCATCATGGTCTCGTTTGTTCTCTCGTTGTCCAAAGGGTTTTTCCGTCTCTTCTCGCAGTTTTAGACGGTGATGTTGTCTAGTGCTTCATTGGCAAACAAGTTGGAATTTCAATAGTTGTCAAAAAAAGTTGGAATTTCAATGATGCAGTTTTGTTTGTGCTCTTGACAATCCCGGCTTGTTGAAAATTTCAATCCCCAAAATTCGATCACAAGCCCCGACAAACAAATGCATTTTGAGAGGCAAGGGAGACCTCCGAGCTCGGGATCAATCACGGAAGCGCGGGCGCACCACGCACGCACCCGGATGGGGAGCGCGTCCATGTCGGCGCGGAGCGCGAAGACGGGTCCCTCGCCGGCGGCCACCGCGGGGCCGGAGATGGTGGTGACGACGCCCGTCCACGCGACGGGCCATTTGTACGGGACGCCGAGCGCGTCGAGCTCGACGCGCACGAGCTCGCCGGGTGCGGTGCTCCTCGAAGGCGAGCTCGGGTGCCGGTGGATTTGGCGGCGCACGCGGAGCTGCCACTCCGCGAACCCCCGACGCGCGCGCCGCGTCCAGAGTTCCCCACGCCGGCGCCGATGCCATCGATGCCACGCCGATCGAGACAGAGGCTGATCTCGACGCCGCTTGGTGGAGTCTCGCTCGCCTTGTTTGTTTCCGTGAGGAATCCTCGTCGGTATTCATCCGCCGGAAAGGAGAGCGTATGATGTGCCGCCCGTGGTAAAAGGAGGGGCCACGGGGCCGAGGCGCCGGGAGGCCGAGATGTGGAAAGTGAAGAGATTTTTCTCGTCTCCACTTCATTCTTTTTAGTAGTAGAGATACCAAAGCAAAGATTTATTGTCCAAGAACCAGAAAGTGGGTGCCTCTCTCAAGATGTTCAGTGGAGGGTACATGAAACACAGATAACCAACTACAAGCTTCATTAGTACAGTAAATAAATTGGAGGCCATAACATACATTTGTTCTGCTGGTGCTTGCATTGGTGAATCCTGTGTAGACAGTAAGCAAATCAACTTATTTTAAGCAACAGTGTTGTAACAGCAAATTGCATAGGAAATTAGTCACAGCAGCGACCATCAAGTATAACTTAAAAGCAAACTGCTAGGGGAAACATGCACCCAGGAGCAATCAACCAATGTAAAAAAATGTGCACATGGTCATTTTATCAAACACATATGGAACGCAAAACACAACCTCGTGATCAAAGGATGGGTGCTCTAAGCATTTGGAAAGATCTAGCAATTTCATCACATTTGACTCAAAATTGGATGCTCTAAGCAGTGGTGGAGCTTCAGCAAATTTCCAGATGGGGCACTCTTATATAGATTAACTGCTTAAGTCTAGTGCTTTTGATTGCGAGCAAATAGGGGTACTGAGTCTCTGTAATAGCAAATTGTATAACCAGGTGGGGCCATGGCCCTCCTTTGGCCATCAAGCTCTTCCCGTGACTCTATGGTTGATATTAGCATTGTATGTGTGGGGCTTCCAATGTTACTGAATTCTTCAGAATACTTTTAATACAAAACGACGATTTCCTTGTATAGCATATCATTATGATCACCTAAGCAACTAAATAGTCATCCAAAGCTAATCATGCAACAAAAGGAATGCATACTTTTGATATTTGATGGTCTTGATGTTGAAGCCAAGGGTGGGGCTGATGACACTGGTGTCCTCCCCATTTATCTTCAGCACAGTCGTTGTCTTACCTGAATTGTCCAGGCTCCTGAATTTTTTATCACATCATTCACCCAACGAAAAGCAAAAAAGAATCATGATTTTGAACCAAGGACTCGATAATGGAAATCCTTCAACACAGAAGGCGCACACAGACTGCATCTGAACCCAAGAATAAATAGCAGTATGTATTTTTTGGAACCATGGGGGAAATAAAAAGGGTTGGGAATCAGAAGAAAATGCTTACACCATGAGAATCAGCATCTCCTTTTCCTTGCGTTTGATCTTACTGATGATGCTAAGGAGACCCATCCTGGAGGGGCGGCCAAGGAGATGAGCCAAGAGGCAGGAAGATAAAAGTGAGGCCGAAATAGTACTAAATTCTTCAATGTAGTAGAGCCAGTCTTTACTCTTTGTTTATGATGGTGCTCAGGTCACTATCAGCAGGTATTCAAGCATCATTCCCCAAAGGTTCGATTCAGCACAGCTGCACAATTTCACAAAAAGATAAAAACGTCAAGACCTTAAATTGACTGACCAAACCAATTGAAGTGTAGCCACACTCCTCTTAGCGCAACAGACAACACCTCGATACCTAATATCTTTTTTTAGCAAACCACTCCAATAGTATAAGTAACAAATTTATACTCCTTGATTGATGTCCAACTAATTAATTAAATCAATTTTATAAACAAGATGACATCAAAACCAATGGACACATGATTCTTGTCCATTCAGCAGTTGTTAATGAAAAGGCCAGCAAGAAACATACAAACACAAACATTTCAGACAACATATGTATAGTGGTAATTTAATCGAGCACCTAGCATGCATCACAAGTGGAATAAGGTTCCAAATACCAAGTAATCGACCAAAAGTGTACCTCACCAGATCGAGTCCGGCAGGAATGGTTCTTGTACTTCGAGGAGAAGCATTGCTATGATGGAGCCCCTGCAAGAAGAAGGGCTGATCTCACAACTCACAAGGGAGCATTTTCTCCTGGGTCAGAAAGGCTGGTGGATCTTGATGTCGTCTATCTCGTGGACGTCGGGCGGTAGGGTAGTCTGCCACCACGGAGGGTGACCGACGCTAGGATCGGAGGAGTGCATCGGTCTGCCTCCCTCACCAGTCCAGCTCGAGGCCGCGTCAGCACAAAGGGGGCTGAGGGGCTTACTTGACAGCGGCGACAGCATCATCCACGGGCACCGGTGCAGACCACAACGTGCCGTCCTAGGTGCTGGCGGAGTCCATGGGAGACCTTGACGGCGACATGGGGAGACGGCGGCGGCGGAATCACCCGGGGGGGTGGCTATCGCGGGGGAGGCGACGCCATTGTGACGCGTACGACAGGTGATTCCTCCATTCGCGACGGCTCCGGCGGAGGGTGGGTGGACGACGGAGTGGGTCGTCCACGCCCGCCGCTCTCCATGTGCGACGCTCCCTCGCGGCCTCACCGGTGGTCGGCCTATAGACATGGAGACCGCCTCTGCCGCGTGCGAGGTAGATCGGGTAGGGTATGAGGGGCGCTCGGAGGGGGCGTGGAGGAGGAGGTGGAGGCTGCGCTGCGGAGGCAGGTGCGGAAGAGTAGGGTTTCGAATGGGGGGCATGGAGGCGACGCGAAATCCAACTGAGGAGGGAGGGGGTAGCGATCGGATGCGGAGGACGCAGACGTGTACGCATGGTGGGGCCGCGAGCGGAAGGCGAACGCGGGGTTGGGGAGGCAGATTCACGTCAGACCGGAAAAAGTAGGAACAAGTTTTTGTCTCCACTTCGTACTTTTTAGTAGTAGAGATAGAGAAAATATCAATTACAACAGTTGCGAGCTGCGATTTATGTGTCCGGCGCTTCAAATTCCCCCCGATAAAAAAAAGAGTCATCCTAGAAATTTTGGACGGATTAACAAGAAGTTAAAACGAGACCTCAATGACTCCTATTTATTAGTTATATTTGACTCACATACACATGTCAAACTGATTATAAACTTTTTTGACAAATTTTGAAGCATAATGATTTGTCTTTTGGAAAAAATTTCTAGACGTATTTGGAAGCTGATAGCATGTTGCAAGGGTAAATAATATACTACACCATACATTGTTCCTTAATTTGAGAGAGATGAAAATGGCTATGTTGAATAAATGCTAGTTCAATTGGAATAAACTATTTTATTTCCTAAAAATGCTTGTGATAATAGTATACTACCTTTTCTATCACCTTAAATGTCTACTTCCTACGAAACAACATATATGTATTACCTAGTTTTGCAAGTGGTTTAGGATGTGAAAATGAAATTTTATGGTCTACATTTTGAAAAAAATACAAATTCATTATAAATCAATATCACATGGTTTCAAAATTCTCTAATGATATACAATTGTGATTGGGTGAAAAATTATGTTACACATTCATGCAAAATTTCAATAACAAACTAATAAACTCATTTTACGAGGGTAAACAAAAGGTTAAATTTCTATTGTCATACTAAAAAGGACAAAACTGCACTATTCATGTTTTTTTGTCCGAAATGTAACTTTTTTATAATGCAAACAAGATTAAATTAGTTGCTGAAACTTTCATCATCGTGTAACATAACCTCACTAATATAAATTTTCACATTAGGTTTCTAGTGAACTTACAATATCATTTGAGAAAGTGTTTCATTTATACACTGAAATCGTATCTGAGCTAGGTATATGTTTTCATTTTGAGCTATGTTGGCACACACCATGATTTCACCCTTATGTAATTCATTGTGTTATAAGATCACTTATCACTAAAACATAAATATTTAAGTGAGGTATCAAAGAGCCGCCATTATGTTTTATAATTCTAACTGAGCTTGGGATAACCAAGACTCTGAGCTCATATACGAATGTCAAGCAATACGAGGGAAGTTCAAATGCGGCGGTACACACAGAGTTTGGGTGCTATTTGTGGAGATTTCATGGGCATGAAATCTATTTGGCGTCATAGCCAAAATCGTTCCTGAACTATGTTGCTGGGCTCAAATTGGTCCTTGAACTATGAAAATGTCTAATTTAGTCCCTGAACTATGAAAATGTCTAATTTAGTCCCTAAACTATGCTAATCGGTTCAATTAGGTCCATAAACTATTAAAACATCCAATTTAGTCCCTAAATTATGCTAATTGGCTAGCATTTGTCCCCGACAAAGACTAGTAAGATTGATGGTATCGTAGTTGTTCCTTATTTTCCTCCATTTCAAAATTACTTTCAAAATCGTTTAACAACATGAAAATATTGAAAAATAAAAGTTACTCAACTTTTCAAGACCTCCAACTTTGCCTTTGGAACCAACTTTAAATTCCAAATATTTTTGAAAAAAGGGTTTTGAAGTTAAATTTCACCCTATTTTCAAAAATATTTGGAATTTAAAGATAGTTCCAAAGGAAAATTTGGAGATCTCGAAAAGTTGAGTAACTTTTATTTTTGGAGATGTTTATGTCGTTATATGATTTTGAATGTAATTTTGAAAATGGAGGAAAATATGGAACTTCTATTGTATTGACACCGTCCCTTTCTTCTCCTCGCTATCACTAGTGCTTCCAAGGATGAATGTGAATCGATTAGCA
Organism: Cenchrus americanus; assembly: GCA_947561735.1. NCBI lineage: Eukaryota > Viridiplantae > Streptophyta > Magnoliopsida > Poales > Poaceae > Cenchrus > Cenchrus americanus. Next base: position 80,473,700 of record OX387239.1, on the reverse strand, counting down.
TAGTTCAGGGACTAAATTGGACGTTTTTATAGTTCAAGGACCAAATTGACCCAATTAACATAGTTCAAGGACTAAATTGGACCTTTTCATAGTTCGAGGACCAAATTGAGCCCATCAACATATTTTAGGGATGATTTTGGCTATTACGCCAATCTATTTCTAGGTGTACAAATCCATTTGATGCGTAGTGGCTTTTTGGTGGAAGTTACTTTGGTTGTTTGGATCATGTAAATGTTCAAAATACTTTAGTAAAATACTTGTTTATTTTTTCAATTGTTTTATAGGTAAGTCTTCAATTGTCAAATGAAATGTCTCGTTAGATGTCATTCCTTGTTCACCCCTAAATTGGGTCTTATTTGGGTTTATAATGGCAACATGACAACTAGGCTTATTACTTGTTGTGCATTGAAGAGATGGATTGATTGCTTCAGTAGTCCTTGAATGTGCGATGAATATGAAAAGGGGGAAGTCAACCCCTCTCTCCCAACACGACCCACTTAATTACTGGAGTCCTAAAGAGAAAATTATGGAAATTAAGGAGAAAGAGGGAAGAGGTAGCCATAGTATATGGTTGTAAAAAACACATCTATACCTATAATAGAGGTGACCAACATGTGACGCTCCAGGTTTTATAATTAGCGCCATTAATGCTAATGACCGAATCAGCTGAGTCAAACCTGCTGACAATGGTCAAACCACGGTCAAGCTGGGTCATCACCTCGAAAACCTAGCCAACAAACCCTAATGACCCTCTTGACCAAGTCAACACACACTTGTGGTCAACCCTTGGTCAAAGGCACAGTCAAACCCCACCTAAACCCTAATGTCTTTGAATATCTTCCGGAACTTTTGCCGCGTTCTCCAAATTTCACCTAAACACTTCAAAATCTCCCAATATGAAAGTTGTACAGTTTTTTGAGGGACACAACTTTCATGTTGATTGACATTTCAAATTTTGAGTGGAAAAGGTTGAAAAACTTGGTCAACTGTCAGCAGCTCCTGCTCACCGTTATCCGGCGGCATTCAAAGTTTGGCAACAATTTATGCAAAACCTGTTGAGAAAAACACCATAGAGCCTTTGTAAAAGTTGTAGAGGGTAGTGAGATCTACAACTTTTCTATTCATTACTCGGTGCACTTTAGTTGCAAAATTTTGAGAAAAACCCGGTCAACCGGGGAACACCGAATGGAATCGATGCCGAACACGACGTCGTGCGCTCGCGTGCCCGCGCGCGCGCGCCCGTGCCCCGCCACCTCGGCGTCCGGGCCCACCCGCGCCTTCCCGAGGCCCCTCACCCCCGAGGTCGGGAGCACTCCGAGGCGCCTTGAAGTCCCGCATGCCACGCGCCGCATCGCGGTTCGCGTGTGTCGTACCCCCCCCGCCCGAGCCGCCCGTCGGGCATGCCGCCTACCGCGGTCGGGACCCCCCCACATCCGCCCATTACTTCGAGGCTAAGCCCTACACACCCGGCTCGCCTATTTAAGGCCGTCGAACGCCCTTGCGCGTGCGCCGCCGTTCCTCCATCTTCCCGAGCGCCACCGTCCGCATGGACGTCGTCACGGCGAGCTCCCCTTTCCAAGTCACCCGCGACCAAGTGATGCACACAAGCCTAGCCCCCGGACCCCCCAGGACGCCTACTCGTACCCCACATTGCCTAGTCCGAGCATCCGTCGAACCGAGGCACAGCTCGTGGCGGCCACCGACACCGGCCGCCGTCAAGCCCCCCTCACCGTCCCTCTCCCCGACCCGGTGCCGAGCCCCGAAATCGAACCCTTGGGGAGCGGGGACCCTTTCCCCGTCCCTTCCCCGGTCGCGAGCACGGCGAGCTCACCGGATTCCGGCGAGCCGCGCCGGCCCCTCCCCCCCGAGGACCACATTGCAAGGCCACAAATATTTCCGAGGGCCAAGCCGCAAACCGAGGGTGCTTCGTAAGGAATCAAAACCTCTAGGGACTTCTTTGCAAATCGAGTTTCTTAAATAGTGTTGATGTTTGGCCGAAACTTGTAAAATGCATAGAAAATTGTAGAAAAATACAATCTCAATTTTGTTGGTTTCATTGTCAAAAGCACTACAACTTTTGTAAAGCTTGACCATGCTTTTCCCGATAATTGTTGCAGGAAAAATAGAAATGTGAAAAACCTAGATCTGTTATATCTCAAAATCCATAAGTCCTCTATAGCTAATTTTGGGATATGTTGTGTGCTATGTTATGACTAGCTCTTGTACCAAAAAATTACACAAAGTTATGTTGTAAAGCTTTCTATATGAATTGTTTTCTATTTATGCAGAATCTGTCTAGATGATTTTTGTAGCTAAAATTAATTATAGTTTTGTGCCCAACTTCTTCATATTGTCTTTTTATGCCAAGATGCACCTCAGATGAATTAATCACAATTTTATAATGGTCAGAAATGTTTATTATTGAAATATGCTTGTTTTTCTTTGTAATTGCATAACTCAAGATCTATAATAGTTCTAGGTGTATATGTTGCATCCCTAGCCTAGTTTTGGACCAGAGATCTTGTGTGAGAAAGTTTGAATCATTTTGATGTGTATTTTATTTTTGTATGCATTAGTCTTGCTTCATTAGCTAGCTTTTGTTATTTTCAAAATAATTAATTTCTTAGCTATCCTAAGCATGCATGTGTGTCCAGTGGCTTGTTATAGGTGTTTAGTGCTTAATAAACCCTTCCACTAAATTTTATTAAATCGTTTTTGTGAATAAAAGCCTTAGAGGTAATTTAAGCTTGTATTAAAGTAAATGGGAAAATCACCACCTACACCCCTAGTGACTCTAGGTTGTGTTGAAAATCATTTTAAAAGATAAAGACCAACCCATTTCTGTTTGTGGGATTTAAATTAAACAATTTACATAAATATGTACACAGTCACTATCAAAAAGAGTAATAAATAATGAACCACATATTGTTCCTTTTGGAAGAGTATGCCGAATGTATTTTTTATCTAGGTGAATGTGGTCAACCATGCACCCCGTGGTTGTTAGTTGTTGATTGTAATTTATTAAATTAAAAATCGTTAAGTAAATGTTGCATGTGCATCTTCGTGTAGATCTTCCCCGTCGGTAGATATACGCTCGTGCCGAAGGAGGAGACGAAGGTGCCGACAAAGAGCCGCAAAGCACGTGTTCGTAGCTCAAGGCCTGGACCAAAGTCCGGAAGGGCCCTAGGCCAACCTTGCCGCCGAAGGCAAGCCCCGGATCATTAACCCCGTCTTTTAAAATTATGCAATTGTTCCTTGCTATGATTGTGCATTTACGTTTCAGGAGTTTATTTGAAACCCTAGATGCATGATCCCTAGGTACCTATGCTCTATCACTAGCATGCTAGGTCGATAGCTGCTATGCTGTAGGACCGATACAAGTCGAGTGATGTTCGTCACTCGCGAGAATAGGTTCTCATGTTGGAATCATAAGATATTTATAAATGGATTGCTCATGTGGTAAGAGCATGGGATTTGGGCTCCGGTCTAGTGGCTTTCGTGGGCTAAGCTTTTGAACGTACTAAGCACTTGTTGGGAATGGGACCGATAAGTCTAGTACCTTAATGAGGTCGCGCGGGAACTCTCCCTTACTACTCTTGAGTATTCACCTACCCGGCTAGCTACCGGGAAGGGAGTGCATGTGTGAGACTGGGTGCCTCGCGGGGCATGCCAGTTAGCCTTGTACCCAGGACTGTAAGCTTTGATCCCAACCCGAGGATTTTTGGGAACTGCCTGGATGGTTGTCCTCGCGGGGGCACCCTACCGTGTGTTTAGGTTTACCTTGCAAGGTTTAAATCAATCGATTGTCGGCCTCTCACCGTTATCTGAGACTGCTTAATCAACTGGCCATGATATCCCGTAATGATGGAACTTGGTGAATATTGTTGTATGAATTAATTGCTTGTCCAATTCTTGATTGAATTAGTTGGCACACTTAGCAATGGTAATCAACTAGAACTTGTGCTAAAATATTGAAAGTAAGGACATACTCTTTGTGGCTGCTCAGCAAAAGAAACTTCACCAGCCAAAAGCGCCTCGTGTCTAGAGTTTGGTGATGTAGTTATCGCCCGACGGTTAAGTCTTGTTGAGTATTAGTATACTCAACCTTGCTCTAAAACTGGTGCTGCAGGTGTGGTTGACCGGGTGGATGGCGACAAGTGATGACATCACAGATGGCCTCCTGTGATGTTTACCGTTGCGCTAGTTTATTTTATTTTCACTGTTTTCGAACTCTAAACCTTTATTTATTGTCTTGAGCAAAGGTTGTAAAAATTTAACCCTCAGGGGTAATTTGGACTTAAATTGGTGTTGTACTCTGACTCGCCTTCGCGTGAGTTTTAATGCATATGTTCGATCCTCTGTATGAATTCCAAGTGATTTATCGGACGTTAACCAGGCAACTAATGACAAGATGATACTTTACTATTTCTTAATGACCAAAGTAGATTGGTTTTAGGCGATAGTACGGTATTTTCCTGGGCGGGTTGTCACACAACATTACATTCATTATGTTTTATAAGAAATTCAACAAATTTATATGATATGCAACTAAACAAAAACCATATCAGAATGCTTACATGACTTTTTTTAGCTCCTAATATTAGCAATGTATGATAATTGAGCTCGTCACCAATGGTGCCTAGACCAGTTGGTCAGGGCACTAGCATGGTCCTTCGTGGGCGAATTTGTGGCCGCGAGTAGTGCACACTTGGTGCATGTTGTAAAAAAAATCTACTCATCTACCCTATGCCAAAGCATAGGTCTAAGGTCAGCTTCATCTCATGTGTGTTGTGATGCCGCTATGTGTCGGTGGGGTAGGGGCAGAGATTTTCTTGACCTGTGTGAGAAGCTCTTCTTCTTAACACAATATCATGGGGGTGGTCTTACTCCCCGCAGGTCAAGTTTTTTTTTTATAATTGAGCTTGTCAAGTGTCTTAGAAAACATTACCGTGAAGTAAAAGGAGGCGCATGTTAAACTAAACAAATAAACTCGACACCTAAAAATGTGTCAAAGTAAACTGAACATGAACAAGAACACAGGAAGTTGTTGAACTACATATACATTATGTCAAGTTTTTCTTTTATGCGACTTAGTGCTAGACTTGTTTCTTTTGAGACAACCCTATAACTATTCATTAGTTGATAGCTGTCATCAACTCATCATCAAACAACTATTCTTCTAATTCTCCACATAATTGTCTATCTGCTAGGTTTTTTATTTCTTTTATACTTTCTTCTTCATTTTCACTAGCCATAGAAACCTTGCTGCTATTTTCAACATCCCTACACGATTTCATTCTACTCAAGCCTGATATAAAAAGATTATTCACTGCCCTAGCCATCTCACTCTCATCCGCGCCACAGACAACTCCTACCTGCTTAACATTTGAAATAGCTTCTCTAGTATGCAAAGAGTACAAAGAATTATTAGACCTTTCTCAAGGTTCCTCGCAGCCACCCTCCTTTCAGCTTTTGCCAGGATGTGCTCATCAGCTGAAGAAAAAACCTTTTCTTTTATTATCTTGTCTTCACCTTCGCTACCTATGTGTTAAGGTTGTAGGGTTGAGAATTTTTGAGAAAAAGATCTACTCCCTCTGTTTCATATTACTTGTCATTTTAACTTTTCTGTCATTTTGATACATTTCTTTTGTTATGTATCTAGACATAAGTATATATCTAGGTGCATAGCAAACAAAATGTATCTGGAAAAGTCAAAATGACAAGTAATATGAAACAGAGGGAGTAACAATGTCCAACACGCCACTAGAGTAAGCTTCAAGGTGCTAGGATAGCAGGACGTAGCTAGTGGAGCATGAATAGGCATCATGAAACAAAGGGTGAGCTGATGGAGGAGGTGGGGAGGAGATAAGAGAGAGAGAGAGAAGTCGATCAATATAGTTATTTCTAGAAGTAAAGATTCAGGTGCAAAAAGTATCTACATGTAAGATAGACAATTCGCTAAGTTTATACATTTGCCCACAGTAGTAGGAGTTTCACAAATAAATGGCACATGCCTATACTACCTATTTTTTTGTTCCTTGTTGAACCTCTATCCAGGGAGTAATGTCGCAGCATGCTTAGACAACATACTGTTTGAGATGAAGCAGAAATAAAATATGTAACTTATTCCTATATATAAGTTAACTTTACATTATTCTTTATATATTTCAAAACCAAGTCTTCAACAAAGTAGGAAAATCGTAAGAAAAATAAAATCTATGGACCAATCAAATTTTATTTCCTTAAACACATTGCAATAATGAAAACTCACATAGTACACATTATGTTCAACACTTGCTCCTCCGTTGTCTCTTATTGCAAGCCTAGAGTGTTAAAAAATATATTGTGGAAGTGTACAATAGAAAAAATTACTATTTATTTTAGTGGGAAAATGTATTGGGGGGCAATGGCCCCTTGATTATAAAAAAGTTCTACCCATGCCGCTAACAAGGCTTGATACAACATTAGTTTGACACGAACACAACCTGTTGAACACAGGGAATGTCATGCAAAAATAAAGTAAATACATATTAATAAATTTCTATTTGTTGTGGTTTAACAAAGTACAAAAATCACAAGAAAAATAAAATGTATGGGCCAATTGAATTTTACCTCCTTGGCCACATTGTGATAATGCAAACTCACACAATGCATACTATGTTTCACACTTTCTCCTATGATGTCTCCCATTGCAAACCATGGAGTGTTAAAAACTTATTGTAAAAGTGTACAATAGTGAATTTACTCTACAGTTTAGTGGCAACATGTATTGGGAGGAGGGGGGAGCAATGGCCCCCTTTGGTTAGTAAAATGGCCCATCTCATGCAATGGTCAGAAATAGGATTATATTTAGTCAACACAAAGCTCAGTCTAAGATACTTTGATATTACATAAACTTGTGTATGTTTTCCCCATAAAAAAGAGTGAGACAACAAAATGTAGAAATAGAGTTTTGATATTACATTATTTTATGTCCTTCCAAAACCAACATGGATATTTTACATGTGTGCATGGGTATGTGACCACATGGAAAGAGGAATAAAATGATTGAGCTTTGGAATGGAATTGGTTAAGCAAGTGGTGGAATAAAATGATCAAGAAATAAAATTAGTTTGAGAGGAAACAAGTTGTTATCTTTGAAGCATTAAAATCATTAGCCTAATAACTATATATATCCATATGGAAATGCAATAAATGCAGAATTGGTAGTGGGGAACTGTCCACCATGCATGGAGGTATGTAGCTCCTCCAGTGCTGATGTGCAAAGACACAACCCGGTCTTTATAGTCTCCCCTACCATTTGTTGTTGAAAGGCAGCAACTGACATGATTTTCATGGCAGTATCTCATCCATTTTGTCGTGACTAGTATGACGTACTTGTGATGCTTACACATTCAAAAGATGACAAGTAAACCATGTTGTGACATGATTAAATAGCTTTTTTAATTATATTTATTAAAAGGCAACAAGATGACATGCTGATTTTTTGTCCATTTTAGTCGTGACTAGTGTGTACTTATGATTCTATGCTCAAATTGATGTGTATGATCTCCATGCTACATCTAAAGCAAAGTTCGTGTAACAGCAACTACGTGTAGAAGTTTATGCATGCAACAAGTAGGATCCATTTTGTCATCATGTGAGTTGTAGCGTGATGCACGTGCAGACCAACACCATTCATGTTAAAAGCTAAATGCTAAACTGGCACACTACATTCAATAAACTTACGCAGATAATTAATTTTGATTTGTTTTGATATAATTAGAAAAGTAATTTATCATGTTTAAATTTTAAATAGAAAAGATATGTCTATCTAGACATGCGCACGCACATGCTACCTTTAAGAGAGTATTGATTGACATGTACTCCCTCTGTCTTAGGATATAGGTGTGCACGTAATTCAAGATGTAAACTTTGAAATCTTTGACCAATTAATAGCTTGAATAATAAAGTTTTTATCCGACAAAAATAATATCATTAAATTTGTGTTAAAAATAATTTTCATATGATTATAATTTTATTATTATAAAAATGACTTTCTATGAGATATTTGTTGTGCTATAGCTAAGTCTAACACGAATAATGAAAGAAACAACTCAAATTGGAGATATGAAAGGTGTCGAACAAAGTCGATCCCTTTTACAATTGCCGGTCGACCTCCTTTTATAGGGAGACCGTAACGTCCGCGTTTTAGCTCTAAATAAATCACCTACTAAATCATGCGTAATTTCAAAAACCGATCCTCCGAGCTCAATTACCATTCAAATCCTAGCCACCGTTCTCTCTCTCTCTCTCCCCGACGCGCGTGCCGCGATTCCCGCCCGCACCGCACCTCGGCCGCACCCCCGCGCGCCTTCCCAACGTCGCGGTTGGCCACCGGCCGGGAATCCCGCGCACGCCGCGGTCCCGACGCCCCGTCCGCCTCGCCATCACCGCCGTCCCGAAAAATGCGCCGACACCCGGAAATCGGAAAATCCCGCGCAACCCTTCCCCTAATCTTCTAAACTTTTTCCAATTTCCTTCCCATTTTTCCTTTTTCCTTCTCCCTTTTCTTTATTTCCCCTTTCCCTTTTTCCTTTTTCTTTTTCCTTTCTTCTTTTTTTTCCCTCCCCTTCCTTATCTTTTCCCCTTCTCCTCCTTCTTCCTCCCGCGGCCGGGACACGCGCGCCGCGACGCCCGTGCCCCCGCGCCCGGCGCCGGTGGACCGGCCCGCACCGCTCCGGCCCGCGCGCCCCCGTCACCCGACCACGCCGGCTCCCCCTCCCCTCCAGACACGCCACCGCCCCCCCCCGCCACCCCGCACCCGCCCCCGCCGCCCGCCGCCCCGGCCGCCGCGGGGGGCTGGGCGGCGGACCGAGCCGACACGCGACGACCCAACGCACCGCCTTCGCCACCACCAAGCACGCCACCCCGGCCCCGCGACGCGACCACACACCGCCATTACTCCGCCTTCCCAACCACCACACCCGCCCCCCGCCCGCCGCCACCCCCGCGCGGCGCCCCCCCGCGTCCCGCCACCCTCACCACCACCGTAGGACGCCACCCCGCTCCGCCCCTAGATGCGCCGCACAGGCCAGTGTGACCCGCCGAGCCGTCCCGTCGTTCGGTCGCCGCGAAGCCCGCCGGGACATCGAGAAGCCGCGCGAGCTCCCCCGCGGCCTCCCGCCGCCGCGAAATATCTCCCCTCCCCCGAACCGCCCCGGGCCCCGCCTATTTAAGGACGCGCACCACCACCACCTCGCCGCACCGAACCAAAATCAAGCACTCCCGAGCCCTCCCTTCCCGAGCACCGCCGCACCGCCACCGGTAGCACCGCCGCCGCCCTCTCGCTCTCCCGTGGAGCCGCCTCCACCGTGCACAAATAGCCCAAGGTGAGCACGGGGGTAGGATCCCCTCTCCCCCCTCTTCCTTTTTCCCTTGTCCCCGTCCGCCGCCGCGCGGGCCGGAATGTCGGCCCGCCCCCCCCCGCCGGCCGGCCATGGCCGCGCTCCCCCCTCCTCTCTCCATTCCCGATTCGAAGGGGGGGGGAGAAGATGGCATTTTTGCCAAAGACCCCCCTCTGCTCCCCTTTATTCCCTCAAACCAAGCCCCATTATTCTCTCTCTCTTTACTCTTTCCAATTAAGCCCTTAGATCAATAACTAATTAAAGATTAAACACTGTTATACCCTAAAATAATTTATAAAGTAACTCTAACCTAGTTTATATTGGCATAATCACCCCTTTTACCATTAGTAGGAATTGCTAATAGGTCCTTAAAACCTATACCCCCCTGTGACCCGACATTTTACGGTAGACCCGGACCTCACACCACTAAACCAACCCCTTTCCTAGGGCCTATATATACCCCTCCTCCGCTCACTTCCCCCTCCCCGAGCTCGGCCGGAAACGTGTGTGCTAATACTGCTTGCTTGCTTGTGTGTGTGCTATAGCCGACGGAGTAGACGGAGGAAGGTACCCCGAGCCGGAGATCGAAGCCGACTACGGCGAGCGAGAGCCCGAGGTCCCGAACGCCGAGCCGCACTCCCCGAAGACTTTGAAGACGGCAAGTTCAACCTCCCCCTTTGATGCATGCTTCTGTCCTAGTTTTATAAATATACCCTATACCCGTTTTATAAATTGCATATTGTTTTACTGCAAAAACATGGTAGGATAGCCACCCTTGATTGCTATGAATAAACCTTGCTTTGGCTTAAATGAGTGCTTTAAAAATGTGTGTGTGCTTTCAAAATTTGTGAGTGCTTTAAAAACAAAAGGGGATATGTTTGGAAAATGAGTAAAGAACGTGGGTAGACGGGATGGACGTGTGTGTCGGAGTATGGGTGAGCTCGTACTCGTGTGGTTGAGCGTGTTGGGAGTTGTCCATCTTGTCGGTTAAGGACCGGGTTGCGTGACATCTCACCCGACCCAAATCATCGTACAACCACTCGACCGTTGTATGTGGCAACGGCCTAGCATAAACCCCACTAGTTAATCTACTTGCCATCCGGTGTGCGGGTGAGCGGAGGGACACCAAGGAGCGGGGTACGCCTCGTGTGAGGTACGCCCCGGTTATGTGGGATAACCCCTTGGGTGCTTCCGTGGTGGCTCGTAGTGTTAGCTAAGGTGGCTAATGGCTTTGATAGGATCCGTCACGCACGCGAGGTGTCCGTGTGACGGTATCCTACTTGTGGGTAAAGGTGTACAACCTCTGCAGAGTGTCAAACCTATTCGAATAGCCGTGTCCACGGTATTGGACGAGTCACGGTGTGGTCACAAAAACTAGTGTTTGGGATGGGATGTTTTCGCGTGTGAGTTGTTTTCCGTGGTGTGTGTGTGTGGTCGTGTGTGCACGGGCTACGACGGACGGGAAGTCCCAGAGATCCTCGGTGGTTTTTCCCTAAAACAATTGAGTTACTTGGGTTATAAAAATGATTTGCGAAAACCTTTTTGAGATGAACCCCCGCATGTGTAAGTTTGCAAAATGAACCTTAACTCGATCCTTGCTATACCTTATGCATGATTCCCGCTTATAAGCCCCTCCGTGGGTGGGGTTGGATTTGTCGAGTACGTATGTGCTCACCCTTGTTTTACTAACTATTTTACGAGAGGAGGATCCCGATTACATTCCCCGAAGACGTTGAGTAGGTTGTGCCCTACACCCAACCGTGCTTCGTGTACCTGCGGGCCCTACCGAAAGCTTCCATGGTGTGGTACTCGAGGAGGCTATGGAAGCCTTTGCTATTGTAGTGTGGTCGCTAGCGTTTGTGTTGTTCCTTGTAGCGTTGGCACTACCGTGCCCTTTGTGTCGCCGTGATGTAAAAGACCGATTCCACTCGTTGTAATAGATGTGTTACCGGCCTCCCGGGACCGGTATTTGTGTCACATTTAGTCACCTCCGATGAGGGGACGCTTCGGGGTGGTATCGGAGCCGTAGGTTGGCCGTAGGACATGACCCCTAGGATACGAGACCTCCTCCCGCCCTCTCTAACCTTTCCTTTGCTAAGCTCACCTTTTCCCAAATCCTTACCTTGATTCTTGCCTCGTTTCCGCATGTGGCTAACCCCGAATGGAACGGAGGAATCCCCGCCCCGCCCCGGCCCCGGGCCTCCCTAACCCGTTGCTAATCGGCCTAGAGTGCGTCGGAGTAAGGGATCCGCCGAGTGTCGTCTCACCGGGAGTACGAACGCTTCGGCACCCTTCGGTGTAAGCCGCCGGATCTTTGTGGGAAGGAGCACGCTTTCCCCGACATAGAGCCATGGTTCGTCTCCGCCACCGGTTTTCGCTTTGCCGACACCTACCCCAAGGTCCGTCGGAAGGCCCCGCGACAGCTACGAGTGGTTTATAGACAACACCTCCGAAGGACTCCAATGGGATTCTTTCCACCCTCCGGAGGAAGAGGACGCTCGTGGATTGATCGCATGAGAGGTCTAGAACGAGAGGAAGAAGACTTAGAAGAGGCGGTTCCCACCTATCCATATACCTCGCAGGCCTAGACCACCTTTATCGAGAGCAAGCCCAAGAAAATCGAGAGCGAACGCCAGAGGCGGAAAGAGCGTAACGGGAGGATAGAACTAGAAAGGGTGAAGACAACCATAGCGAAGTTGAACTACACAACACAAAGCAAGAATACCTCGGGAAAGAGAGCGCATGCCGTTGGCCCATAAAGCCCCGTGGGATGAACTAAAGGAGCGAAGAAGCAGAGATGAAGGAGCCGTGGCGAAGAAGATGAACCCGAAGAAACCCACCGGGACAAAGGGACCCCGGACGCGAAGACGAGATCCGGAGCAAGATCTTCCACCGAAGAAGCGCCGTATCCGGCTAGAGGGCGTAATCACCATGAGACTAGGGTGTTTAGGCTAGAAACCGAGTCCTAGCAATAATAAGTGTACCCCGAAGGATGTACCCCAACCTTCCTACTAAATAAAGTTATCCATCTCTTGTACCCCACCACAACTCGTTCAACCCTATCTTTGTTTTCGGATGGCGGAAGATGGATGGACCCAAGGCGTGTGCCGGAGGAGCCCGTTTTGCTCGCCTCCTCATCAACTCCCCGGAGCACCTCGCTATCACCGAGCGCCCAAGGTACTACAAAGAGCGAGTACGAGCAATTCGGCACCCTCTTCGCCGTAGAGTGGTCCTCTCCGTCGCTAGAAGCAACCGCCACACCAACATCGAGCCGTGGCGCGTGACCGCCACGGGGGTTCCGACACCGGGATACCTATCCTTTGGCCCTCGAAAAGCCCTCCGCTACCCGTGCCGAATCTACGAAGAGCACCTCGTCCCCACACCGATGAGGTACTTCCCTCCCGCCATCGGGGACCCCGGCTTGGCGGCCCGCATGAGGAACCCGGAGCGACGCCGCCACCAAGAGGACCCGCTATACCACGTGGTCGCCTACCTTGTCTCCCCGGACAGCTCTTTGATGACCAAGCCGTACACTTGAGGGAACAAATCAGCCGCGGCCGAGCAAGTCCGAAGTCACAAGGGCGGATGCACCAAGTCCGAGTGGCTCAAGCCGAAGCAAGGACCGCGCCCCGCCATAAGCAAGTGAAGCCGTTGCCCGAGAAAGCCTCGAGAGAATCCCGGGACCAACGCATGCAAGAATGGACCCATGGCGGAACACCCCCGTTCCCCCCCATTGGGGAAGCTCAAGTCCCGCCGGGAACACCCCTAGTAGGATGGGGAGGAACTATAGAAGTCCCACCAACACCACCCGCCGCCCCCCACCGAACCCCCAACAGCCTACCACCGAAGCCGCGGCACGGCATCGGGAGAACGGTAACCCCCGAAGGCGGAAACGATGACGAGTTGCTCATTCCGCCGGAAGAACACTCGACCCCGTAAAACACCGCCCCCCCTCGCGAGTAGTGTGCCCCAAGACCCGGGGAAATGAAGCCGTACGGTGCCCAAGTCGCGCCCTTAGCCCTTAGTTGTGTAGTGTGTCCGCGTAGTGGCGGGATGTATCCTCCTCGCCGGTTTGTAATAAAAACTTGTTTGTGCTTGCTTGTTTGCTATGTGCTTGTTGAGTGCTTACCGGCAGAATAAACCCCGCCTTTTCAAAAAGAAATCCGTTATAATCCACTTAAACATCACATAAAACTAGATCTCTTAGAAACCTGCTTCTTTAGGATGGTTTCCGGGCGCCCGTCGGGACCCACCGGTCGGACGCCGAGGGATCGCAAGCCGATCGGAGGGAGCGCCTCCACGACCAGGGAGGTTAACCAAAATGAAGATGGAGGAGAGAACGTGGTCCCTCGCCACCACCACCCCCTCCTATTGACTTGGCTCAAGTCTTAGCCAACCGGACGGTCCTAATGGAGGCTATCTTCAATGCCATCAACCGCCCAAGGCCCCGTGCTATGAGCATGAATGAGAAGCCGATCGAGTTCCTCGGGACTAAGCCGCCCACCTTTAGCGGGCTCGGTGAATCCTTTGGACGCCGACGATTGGCCGAGAGCCATCCCGAGGGAACCGGAGCCCCTTCCACCGCGAGGACCATGACAAGGTTCTCCTCGGCCGCCCCCCCCCCACCCCCCGCCCACCCGCACACCCCTAGCCTCGGTGGGAAAATTACCGCGCCGCCGCCAAGGATCCCTCCGCCATCACATGGGATGAATTCGTGGAGGAGTTCCGTCGCTACCACATCCCGTGCAGGCCACACCGAAGCGGAAGGCGGACGAGTTCCGCGAACTCCGCCAAGGCAACATGTCCGTGGAGGAATACACGTACCGTTCCTCAATAGAGCCGGCACACTATGCCCCCGAGGAGGTGGATAAAGACTCCAAAAAGCAAGAGATGTTCAAGAAGGGGCGGACTCCCGCATCACCGAGGACACTGCGACTCCTCGCAGATTTACCCGGACTTTAATACCCTTATGAACATGGCAATCCTCACGGAAAGAGCAAAGGCCGAAGAAAAGAAGGAAAACAAGCGCAAATTCATGGAACACAAGGCCGGCAGCAAGAGCGGTCCCAGAGGCCGAGAAACTTTGGACACCCCATGTCCAGGTTCCAAGCTCCTATGCAGTAAGCATGTAACCCAATCCCAAGCCACGAGCTCACAAGCCCCCAGAGCCCAGTTCAAGCCCTCCTACAACCAGAATGCCATGAAGCCCCCACAGAACAACACACAGCCAGATCACTACCAACAACAACAACAACAGCTCCCGAGTGTGTTTCAACTGCCGAGAAACCGGGCACTTCATCGCCAACTGCCCCTATGCTAAAAACCACCACCACCACCTACTCCAACTCGGTGAACGGCCAAGGCCACTTGTGTCGGAGCCAACCGTATGCCATGCGCAAGAACAACAACTTCGGCAACAACACCAAAGCAACCACAGATGAGGCAGCCCCCGCAGCCGTATGGGCGCGCTCGGGTGAATCACATCAATGCGCAGAGGCACAGAAGCACAAGGAGTAGTACTCTTGGTGAGTTCCCCGGTCGGCACCCGCTTTGGCTACCATACTGTTCGATTCGGGAGCATCACACTCATTTATATCCTCAAGCTTTGTGGAAAAGCATAGCATACCCACAGTACTACTCAAAGCACCCCTAATAACTCGAACGCCCGGAGGTGACATTAATTGTCAACTGGGATGCCCCCGGGTAAGGATCATTTTAAGTGGGGTAGAGTTCCTAGTGCATCTCGGTAGTACCGAAATCCAAGGGGATAGATGTGATCCTTGGTATGGACTGGTTAAGCCAACACCATGGCCTCATAAGTTGCGCCGATAAAGTAGTGCACCCGACCAACCCGGACGGGATACAAGTGACTCCGCCACACCCGGGACACAAGCCCCGATATAATGGTTTTCAACATAGAAGCCAAGACCATAGAAGACGTCCCAAGTAGTACGAGAATACCCGCATGTGTTCCCCGAAGAACTCCCCGGAATGCCACCGGACAGGGATATAGAGTTCGTAATCGACCTTATCCCCGGAACCTCTCCCATAGCCAAGAGGCCCTATAGGATGGCAGCCCCCCAGCTGGTGCGAGAATTGAAGAAGCAGCGTAAGCGAACTCCCGCCGAAGTGGGTTCATCGAGTACCAAGCTCATCACCTTGGGGAGCCCCGGTGCTTTTCGTGGAGAAGAAGGATAAGAGCATGAGGATGTGTGTGGACTATCGCTCGCTAAACGAGTTCACTATTAAAAACAAGTACCCTCTTCCCAGAGTAATAGATGACCTGTTTGACCAACTGAAGGGAGCCAAGTATTTCTCGAAGGTGGATCTAAGATCAGGGTACCACCAGCTCAAGATCGTGGAAAGCGACATCCCCAAGACTCGCCTTTGTCACTCGCTACGGGTAATATGAGTTCACGGTGATGTCCTTTGGACTAACCAATGCACCAAAGATACTTCATGAACCTCATGAATAAGGTGTTCATGGAAGAGCCGGACAAGTTTGTCGTGGTCTTCATTGACGACATACTTGTTTATTCCAAGAGCGTGGAGGAGCATGAACAACATCTTCGAGTAGGGCCGGGAAAATTGAGGGCACACAAGTTATACGCCAAGTTCAGCAAGTGTGAATTTTGGCTAGAGAAAATATCCTTCCTTGGGCACATTCCCGACCGCATAGAGGGTAGCCAGACCCCGCCCCCGGAAAGTTGAGATAGTCGGTCTTCCAACCGGGGAAGCAACCAACCAACGTGAGTGAGATCGGGGAGTTTCCTAGGTTTAGCTCGGCGCTACTACGGAGATTTATGGAGGGATTCTCCAAGATCGCCCGACCCATGACCGAACTCGCTCAAGAAAGAGAAGAAGTTTAACCGGACCGAGGCCTGCGAGAGAAGTTTCCAAGAGTTGAAGAAGAGGTTGACCACGGCCCCCCGTGTCGACCCCCGCACGTACATTCAACCCGGGACTTTGTCGTGTATTGCGACGCCTCCCGACAAGGGTTGGGATGTGTTCTCATGCAAGATGGGAAGGTAGTGGCATATGCCTCCCATCGGCCTCAAACCCCATGAGCATGACTATCCCACCCATGATCCGGAGTTTGCAGCCGTAGTGCATGCCCTGAAGATCTGGAGACACTATCTGATCGGGAACAAGTGTGAAATCTACACAGACACAAGAGTCTCAAAGTACATCTTCACCCAACCCCGACCTAAACCTAAAAGAGAGAAGATGGCTAGAGCTAGTCAAGGACTATAATCTAGAGATTCACTACCACCCGGGGAGGGCCAATGTGGTAGCAGATGCCCTAAGCCGGGAAAACCTATGAGAAAGCGGCACCCAAGAGTGCCCGCTTGCAAGAGGAGATGGCCCGACTCAACGTACACATCGTCCCCCAAGGCTACGTCCGCCACCGAGTGTTCCACCCTACCCTAGAAGAGAAGATCCGGAAGGCCCAAGAAGCCGACGAGGATCTGATGAGGATCCGCAAGCATACCGGAGAGAACAAGGCCCCTGACTTCAGGGTAGATGACCAAGGCACCCTATGGTACAAGAACAGGATATGCGTGCCCGAAGGTGGAGATTTCCGACGACCATCATGGATGAGGCACACAACTCAAGATACTCCATTCACCCGGATCCACCAAGATGTACATGGACTTAAAGCAGAAGTACTGGTGGAATGGGATGAAGGCAGACATTGCACGGTTCGTCGCCCACTGTGACACTTGTCGAGGATCAAAGCCGAACATCGAAGCCGCAGGATCGTTGCAACCTTTACCAATCCCGCTATGGAAGTGGGACGAGATAGGTATGGACTTCATAGTAGGGTTGCCAAGGACTCGTAAGGGGACATGACTCCATATGGGTGATCGTGGACCGACTCACTAAAGTCGCTCACTTTCTACCCGTACGGACCACTTATGGTGGAGAGAAGTTGGCAAAACTCTACATAGAAAATATAGTGAAGCCGCATGGAGTGCCTAGCGAAAGTCTCGGATAGAGGGACCCGCGTTCCACCTCTAGATTCGAAAAGGAAAAGCTCGCACAAAGCCATGGGCACCAAGCTAGACTTCGCTCGCGTACCACCCACGTGCAACACTCGGACGGACCAAAAGGGTGAATCAAATTTTGGAAGATATGTTGAGAGCATGCGTCCTCACCTATGGCAAAGATTGGGAGCAGAGCCTCCCTCCCTATGCGGAATTTTCCTACAACAACGGCTACCAAGCAAGTCCGGGAATGTCGCCATTCGAAGCACTATACGGGAGAAAATGTAGGACACCCCCGATGTGGTCGAAGTAGGAGAGCGTGCCCCGGTTGGGCCCGCACTTATAAAGGAAGCCGAGGAGCGAGTAGCCGATATTCGAGAAAAGTTGAAAGTCGCCCGGCCCCGACAGAAGAGCTACGCGGACAAGAAGAGGCGTGAAGGGGCCTCTAGCTTCAATCCACGAGACTTCGTCCACCTCAAGGTTTCACCCATCCGAGGGACTCGAAGATTTCAAGTGCACGGGAAGTTGGCCCCTCGGTACATCGGCCCGTATAAAGTGCTCAAGAGAGTCGGGGCAAGAGAGCATATCGGCCGGAGCTACCCGAGGAAATGGCGATGATATACACCCGCATTCCACATCTCTCGCCTACGCCGATGTTTCAAGGTTCCGGAAGAAAAGCGAGTACCGGGGGAGACCATCGATCTACGGCCCGCCTACCTTAGGGACGGGAGGGGTGCCCGTCAAGATCTTAGACACCGTGGTCAAGCGGACAAGAACGACCGAAGTACGGGTGTGCAGAGTCCAATGGAGTAGACATGGGGTGGAAGAAGCTACATGGGAACGAGAGGATGCACTGAGGAAAGAGTTCCCCCACCTATTCGAGACTTAGCCGAATCTCGAGGACGAGATTCATTTTAAGTGGGGTAGGTTTGTAACGCCCGCGTTTTAGCTCTAAATAAATCACCTACTAAATCATGCGTAATTGCAAAAACCGGTCCGCCGAGCTCAGTTACCATTTAAACCCTAGCCACTTCTCTCTCTCTCTCTCTCTCTCTCTCTCTCTCTCTCTCCCCGACGCGCGTGCCGCCCGATTCCCCCCCGCACCGCACCTCGCCCGCACCCCCGCGCGCCTTCCCAACGGTCGCGCTCGCGCCCCGGGAATCCCGCGCACGCCGCGGTCCCGCCGCCGCCCTCTCGCTCTCCCGTGGAGCCGCCTCCACCGTGCACAATAGCGCCACAAGGTGAGCACGGGGGTAGGATCCCCTCGCCCCCTCTTCCTTTTTCCCTTGTCCCCGGCCGCCGCCGCGCCGGGAATCGCCCGCAATGCGCCCCCCCCCCCCCGGCCGGCCATGGCCGCGCTCCCCCTCCTCTCTCGTTCGATTCGAAGGGGGGAGAAGATGGCATTTTTGCCAAAGACCCCCCCCCCCTTCCCCTTTATTCCCTCAAACCGAGCCCCATTATTCTCTCTCTCTTTACTCTTTCCAATTAAGCCCCTAGGTCAATAACTAATTAAAGAATAAACACTGATATACCCTAAAATAATTTATAAAGTGACTCTAACCTAGTTTATATTAGCATAATCACCCCTTTTACCATTAGTAGGAATTGCTAATAGGTCCTTAAAACCTATACCCCCCGTGACCCGACATTTTATCGTAGACCCGGCCCTCACACCACTAAACCAACCCCTTTCCTAGGGCCTATATATACCCCTCCTCCACTCACCTCCCCTCCCCGAGCTCGGCCGGAAACGTGTGTGCTAATATTGCTTGCTTGCTTCGTGTGTGCTATAGCCGACGAGAGACTAAGGGGAAGGTACCCCGAGCCGGAGATCGAAGCCGACTTCCGCGAGCGAGGGGCGCCCGAGGTCCCGAACGCCGAGCCGCACTCCCCGAAGACTTTGAAGACGCGCAAGTTCAACCTCCCCCTTTGATGCATGCTTCGTCCCCCTAGTTTTATAAATATACCCTATACCCGTTTTATAAATTGCATATTGTTTTACCGCAAAACCATGGTAGGATAGCCACCCTTGATTGCTATGAATAAACCTTGCTTTGGCTTAAATGAGTGCTTTAAAAATGTGTGTGTGCTTTCAAAATTTGTGAGTGCTTTAAAAACAAAAGGGGATATGTTTGGAAAATGAGTAAAGAACGGGTAGACGGGATGGACGTGTGTGTCGGGAGTATGGGTGAGCTCGTACCGTGTGGTTGAGCGTGTTGGGAGTTGTCCATCTTGTCGGTTAAGGACCGGGTTGCGTGACATCTCACCCGACCCAAATCATCGTACAACCACTCGACCGTTGTATGTGGCAACCGCCTAGCATAAACCCCACTAGTTAATCTACTTGCCATCCGGTGGTGCGGGTGAAGCGGGACACCAAGGAGGGGGGTACGCCTCGTCCGGGTGAGGCCGCCCCGGTTATGTGGGATAACCCCTTGGGTGCTTCCGTGGTGGCTCGTAGTGTTAGCTAAGGTGGCTAATGGCTTTGATAGGATCCGCACGTACCACCCGAGGTGTCCGTGTGACGGTATCCTACTTGTGGGTAAAGGTGTACAACCCCCTCTCCGTGCAGTGTCAAACCTAACCATTCGAATAGCCGTGTCCACGGTATTGGACGAGTCACGGTGTGGTCACAAAAACTAGTGTTTGGGATGGGATGTTTTCCGGCGGACGGAAGTCCGGTAGATCCTCGGTTTTTTCCCTAAAACAATTGAGTTACTTGGGTTATAAAAATGATTTGCGAAAACCTTTTTGAGATGAACCCCCGCATGTGTAAGTTTGCAAAATGAACCTTAACTCGAATCCTTGCTATACCTTATGCATGATTCCCGCTATTTATAAGCCCCTCCGTGGGTGGGGTTGGATTTGCCGAGTACGTATGTGCTCACCCTTGTTTTACTAACTATTTTACGAGAGGAGGATCCCGATTACATTCCCGAAGACGTTGAGTAGGTTGTGCCCTACACCCAACCGTGCCCGTGTACCCGTGGGCCCTCCGAAAGCTTCCATGGTGTGGTACTCGAGGAGGCTATGGAAGCCTTTGCTATTGTAGTGTGGTCGCTAGCGTTTGTGTTGTTCCTTGTAGCGTTGGCACTACCGTGCCCTTTGTGTCGCCGTGATGTAAAAGACCGATTCCACCCGTTGTAATAGATGTGTTACCGCCCCTCCCCCGGGATCGGTATTTGTGTCACATTTAGTCACCTCCGATGAGGGGACGCTTCGGAGACAAACAGACTTTTTACATTCCAAAAATGATCTTGTGTAAAACGAATCAAACTAGAATGTACTCGACTAAACTTGGGAATTCTCAATCGGGTCTTCACATGCGCTTTCCCCGATAAAGTGCCGCATATCATGACGCTTTTCCCAGCATGTGCATGTGCGCCTGTCGGGTGAAGACATTCGATTTGGAGATGCCCCTCGACCGACGAATCCTGTCACCTGAAAGCATTCGTTAGGTAAAATATGGAAAACGAACTATTAGAGCTGGCAAAACCCACAACGAAAGCAAGACTACGATTTTTCTTGAAAAGAGGATTCTCCCCAGGGCTTCGTCTTGAGAAAAACAGATAGCACCGAGCTGTGATTGAAAATTGAAAATCTTTTAGGCTGCTACGCCTTTCGGATAACGAAAGGTACCTAACGAAAGACTAGAAGTTATGAAAAAGGAGAAAATTAATGGCTATTGCGTGAGGAAATACTTTGGATTGCACGAGGCTATCGCGACGGCTCAAAAATTAGAATAATCTTAAAAGTCAAATGTTAGTATTGGTAACTATACCAAGTTTGATCGTGCCTTATATCCCGAGACGGAGGGAGTAAGATTATTCTTCAACGACAAATGAATGTACCTACATGACTAAAAAAACGTTGACATTCCTAGGAAAGTATAAATAATAGATATGTGAATATATAGTGAATATTTACTACATATTAACTTTTTTCTTCACTCAAATCTGTGAACTAACATATAAAGCACTGCAAATTAACCTTCAAAAGCGAGTTGTGTGGGCTGTAGCTAAAACTAGTCATAAGTCTATGACAACACAAAATTCATAGAAATATTTTTCCCTAGCCTGGTTAGATGTTAAGCTAGCACTTATAAAGTATATCACAAATAACTTGCGCGATGCAAATAGAAACACAATTCATATGCATTCTATATATTCTTCGATCACCTAGCTAGAATGAACTCTTGAGAAACAAGAATGCCAAAACCCTCTAGCAAAGAATTATACTTACACCATAAATTTTTAGGGGATATTTATTACATCATAATTATATATAGTTCTAACTACACATTGTCAAAAGCTATCATTCACTCTCAAGCTCATAGTATACATGTACAAAGACAAAATGAAAAGTAAGTACCATAGTACAAAGATGATATATGTCTTTAAATGTGATCAATAAACTAATAATACATTCTAGTCGTGATATACCTATCATGTGGCTAAGCATTGTAGTCCGTGAAAGTTCACCACTAATTAGCGATGGAGTCAATAGTCAACTCAAGCATTGTATTTTACAATCATATGTTCTTGAGAACGATGGCAAGTGATGGTATGGCCATGTACAACCACACATTTGACCCTCAAAATAAACATGCATATCCATATGGCCCTAGATACAAACTAGATAGGGTGCACCAGTATTTGTCCATTTATACTTCATGTCCATTAATTGTGTGCTATCATACGTCTAAGAGATGTGCCCAAACAACATATATAATAAAATCAAGATATTCCCTAAAAATAAAATTGACATATATGGATATCCATCTCTTGATATCTGTAATTTATTATTAAAAATTATTGCTGACTATCAAAGTTACTCATACAACTAATTGAGACTAGGACAAATAGATTCACTACAAGGCCTATAAATACCCAGCCTTAGGGTTGTTATTCCCCCATTCCAACAACTCTATCTGTAGTTCTCCCTACTAATTAATTATTGTGTAGGACGTACTCAACCAAACAACCCATGGATCCTAGGCTCAATGGTGAGTGGAGTGCCTTCGAGATGGTGCAAGAAGTGCCTCATAGTCAAGTAATCATTCCGCAGCAAGAGATGCACCGCAACGGGAGGGTTGTGGACGACCTACTACAGTAGCATAGGTTGATATTTTTTTTAGATACTCACGCATGCATACACATAATGTTAACTGTTTTGAAAAATTTCAAGTCACGTATTTCTTGTGGAATAGAACACTTATTAAGCATGTGGTGTTGGGTTTTGATTACTTTATTAGTTGTTTAGGTCTGATTTTTTTACTAACCTTGAGATTATGACGGGAAACATATGAATTTTATCAAAATGTCCATCCTAAACGCACAAATATTTCTCACTCCAGACAGCGTTTCTCCTTGGTCCTGCCTCCGGTATCCTGCGAGTTGTGAATAACATCTCCGGGGACTTCGTCATCACCAAAACACCGGTGCGGGTGTACAACCATGCACAAAAGTACTTCCATAAACTAGAGCGCACCTCCAACAACTATGGATCCAAACCACGATACCGCATGCAAGGCAACCTAGTTGGCTCGAAGGCGATACATTGCATGCTAGTCTTGCGGATCTATAACTCATTGCGATGCATAATGCAATGAACTAGTATCGATGTGGTCCTAATATATGCCGGACACTCCTTGTTTCTTTGTGATGCCCCGTAGGTTTTTAATTAGCCTTAATAGCCTGGTCAAATAGTCAACGTAAAGGGTCAAACCACGGTCAACCCCGGCGCCCTCACCTCGAAAAACTCACTAACCCACCCTAGTGACCCAATTGACTAGTAAACACACTTGTGGGGCCAACCCATGGTCAAAGGTTTGGTCAAACCCCCTTGCCACCCCGGTGTCAGTACGCAAAGATGACCGGAACTTTTGCCGCGTTCTCCAAAATTCACCTAAACACTTAAAATTCTACCTCAATGAAAGTTGTCCATCTTGATGAGGAACACAACTTTCATGTAGATTGGGCATTTCAAATTTTGAGTGGAAAAGCTTGAAAAAGTCATTGCAAGGCAGAATCCACAGCTGGCCAAAGTCCCGCGACATTCACTTTTGGCATTCAAATAATTCCAATTCCTGTGCGTAGAAAAACCCTATATAGCCTTTGTAGAATTTGTCAAGGGTAGCTAGATCTACAACTTTGGTATTCATCACTTGGTCGACTTCTATACAAAAATCTAGAGCATTTCCATTTCAAAGACAAAGACACCGGGAAACGTTTTGGGCCGGAGGGCCCGCGCGCCGCGACGTCGCGTGCCCCGCGCGCCGCCCATCCCCCGCGCGCCGCCGGCCCCCGCACCGCGCCCACGCCTCCCGAGGCCGCGCCCGCGCCCAAGGCGCGCCCCCCCACGAGCCGACCCGCGCCCCCACGCCCCCCGCCCCGAGGCGCACCGAGTCCGCGCCCGAGGCCGCCGCCGCGCGCGCGCGCGCGCGCGCTGCGGTCCGTCGGCGCGGCGTCGCCGCCTGTACGCGCGATGCCCGAGCCGCCGTAGCACGACGGGCATCTCCGCCGTCATCCCCCGTCACCCACGGGCGTCCCAAGCCGCCTTTAAAAGCCGCTTGCTCTCCCTCCACGCGCCACCGCGTGCTCCCCCCGCCATTGCCGCCGCCGCACGGCTGCTAGAGCCCACCGCTCGTGCTCGCCGCCGACCAACCGCTTTGGTAGCACCCTTAGACACCCGCAAACCTCCCCGCCCCGCTTGTTGCCCAACATTTTGCTCCCTAGCCGTGTTTCCCCGAGCCGCCGCGGCGCCGCCCCGCCGGCCCGCCGCCGAACTCCGTCGCCGGCCACTTCTCCACCCCAACGCCGGCCACCTACATGGCCCCCTAGGTGAGCCCCCGGTCGCGCCCGGTCGCTTGCCCGCCGCGCGGGCCACCGGCTCGCCGAGGCGGCCGCACCCGCGCCCCCCCCCCCCCCCCGGCCAAGGGCCCGATTGCGTTGATTGAATTCTTTGTAGGGTGCCTCGCGTAAATTTCGGGACCCTGGTTGTTTGAAAGCTTATCTAGGTTTTGTTACAAATCGTCCCCGAGCCTTAGAAAATTTCTAGAAATTCATAGAAAAATCGGAAAAATGCCATACCAAATTTGTTGGGTTCGGGGAGAGAAATCCCACAACTTTTGTTATTCTCACATGGCTTGATTCTACATATTTTTAGCATGAAAATAACAAATGTGAAAAATCTAAATCTGTCATAACTTTAAATCTATAACTCCTCCTGTAGCCCAATTTGGGATATGTTGTGTGTTAGGTCATGACTAGATCTCGTGCCAAAAATTGCACAATTTATGAAGTGGATCTTTTTAAATAAATTGTTTTCCATTTCGCCTAACGGTGATTTTTCTTGCTAAATGTATTTATGTTTCTGAGCTCAACTTGTGCACACTGTCTTGTAATATCAAAATACACATCTTGTTAATTAATCATGATTTCTGGCTTAACAGAAATATTTATTCTTGATTTATGCATGTTTTCCTTTGTAAATTAATGAACTAAGATCAGTAGGGTTTCTAGGTGAATATGCAAGTTCTTTAGGCTTGTTTAGGACCAGGGAGCATGCATGAGAAAGTTTGGATCATTTTGAGGCTTATTTATTTTTGTATGCATTTAAATTGAATCACTAGCTAGCCCTTGTTATTTTTCAATAGTATTCAATTTCCTAGCATCCAACACTTACATGTGGGTCCAATGGACCAGGATAGGCGCCCGATATGCATAAGAAATACTTCCTTAATTTTTGGTAATTTAATTGCTTAATAAAAAGCTTAAAAGCCCTTTTAATATTAAAGGGAAATTAAATAAAGGAAAGCCCCTATTTAATTCTTTTTCCTTTTTGAAAGTATTATTTAATATAATTAGAAGATAATTAAATATCCTTGCTGCATAAGAAATTAATTCATGGATAAAAATATTATTTATACCTTTGCTTGTGAAAGTAAAAGGACTACCCATTCACATGAAGTGACAAGTACGATAAGAACCTTTATTCAAATGTACAATAAAAGGATAGCCCATGTACAACTACTAACCTTCTTAAAAGAGAAACACTATCTAGATGCTTGTTAAGGTGAATATGACCAACCAGAGTTGGATAAGACAACAAACTATCACATCACCTAAACTTGCATTGCATTCCGTGTAGATCTTCCGGACGGTGATTACTCGCTTGTCCCGGAGAACGAGGAAGGAGGAGCGGAAGCTTCCGCACCGCAAGACGTGGAAGTGCTCGACACCGAGGGTGCCCCGGACTAACCTAGCCGACGAAGGCAAGCTCCGTGCATCTAACCCGAGTCTTTTCAAATTCTTTATTTAATTATCTATGGATGATTGTGCATTTAAGTTCAGGAGCTGAATGAAACCCTAGATGCATGATCCCTAGGTACCCTTGTCCTTACTAGTATGATAGGTCGATAGCTGCTAAGCTATAGGACCGTTACAAGTCGAGTGATGGCCTCACTCGCGAGAATAGGTTCCTAGATAGGAATCACAATATATCCTTAAATGGATTGCTCACGTGGTAAGAGCATGGGATCTGGGCTCCCAGTCCGGTGGTTATGTGGGTTAAGTCTTTGAACGTACTAAGCACATGTCGGGTATGGGACCGGTAAGCCTAGTACCTTAATGAGGCGGCAAGGGATCCTACTATTACTACTCTTGGGATCCGCTCTCACGGCTAGCTACCTGGTGGTATGGTGATTCCGGGTATCTCGCGGGGTATGAAGCCGATAGCACCAAAGCACTCGTAAGATTCGATCCCGACCCGAGGATTTTTGGAAACGGCCTCGGGAAAGTTGTCCTTTCGGGGCAGCCTACCGTGTGTTTGG
This sequence comes from Cenchrus americanus, assembly GCA_947561735.1. NCBI lineage: Eukaryota > Viridiplantae > Streptophyta > Magnoliopsida > Poales > Poaceae > Cenchrus > Cenchrus americanus. Next base: position 80,447,493 of record OX387239.1, on the reverse strand, counting down.
GTCTACCTTGCAAGGTTTAAATCAATCGATTGTCGGCCTCTCACCGTTATCCGACACTACTTACTCCACTAGTCATGAGATCCCTAATGATGGAAGTTGATGAATATTATGCTTGATTAATTATATTGTACAACTTTGTTTGTACTAGTTGGCTAATGTAGTAAAGATTAAACCTACTAGAACTTGTGCTAAAATCTTGAAAGTAAGGACCTACTCTTTGTTACTTTTTAGCAAAAGCAACCCAGTAGCCAAAAAGCCTTTCATGGTCTAGAATTGGTGAAGTAGTTATCACCCGACGGCAAGTCTTGTTGAGTATTAGTATACTCATACCCCCTTGCTATAATATGTTGATCCAGGTAATGCTTTCGGTGATGTGTGGCTCGAGAGATCCCCCCCGTCCGGGGCCCGGAGCGGGTGGACGCCCCGACGGAGGGTGGAGGACGACTACCGAAAGCATCATGGATGGCCTCCCGTGGTGTCTTCGCTTCCGCTAGTTTATTTCCGCCCCCTACCACGCTTTCGAAAACTCGAACTATTTCCTTATGGCAAAAACTGTGGTTGTGTACTAAAACCCTTCCGGGGTAACCCGAATTTGGATTTTAATGTTGTTGTATCTATGGACTCGCCTTCGAGTGAGTTTTAATGCATATATTCGATCCTTGTTGCTTTTCAAGTGATTTACCGGGCGTTAACCCCAACAACTAACGACGAATGATACTTTACTATTGCTTAATGACCAAAGTGGATCGGTCTTAGGCGATAGTACGGTATTTTCCTGGGCGGGTTGTCACATTTACTATATTATATTTGTGGTTTCTTGTCATGTCTATCGTTCATATATCGACAATATCCATATGAATTACAACTAATATTGTTATACAATTGTGTATTCTTGTTGCGGGATGTGTTATTTTCTTCTGATCTTTGTATATTTTGTTGCAAGACATTTTTTATTAATTCATGAGGACTAAATAATACAAATGAAATCAACAAATATGAGAAGTATATGATCATATATAACTTGACAGTCAATATGTTTCATGTTGTAAGCCATTATTAGGAACTATGTTTATGTAAGGATTGACATTCCGTTAAGTTGAAAAGATGTAGAATCTTGGAACACAAGAGAACTCTCCAATATATATATTGTAGACTAGTGAAGAACATAAAAACCAGCAGTAATAAAACAACAAAGAGAACAATAGAAACGAAGAGAAGCGAATAAAAAGGAAAAGGACGACATGCCACCAACACATAAAAGAGAGAAGAATTGCGAAACCAGGAGCTACTCCTCCCCTCCACCTGGTGATGGGGAGAGACTTCTCTTAATGGATTCAATCTAAGAAGCACGGATAGTCGTACTAGTTGTTTTATTAACCGGTGATCTTGGTATTGTGAACTCGATCAATTTGTAGTACGTGTCCTATGTGACATATATGTGCCGAACCTATCAACTTTTGTGCAATTGTGCATGGTGCTTGTGTCGTCGTGGCGCCGGTCACCCTCTAGGCACCACCGCGTACGTCTCATGACGAACAACTGTGTCGTATATCGTAGCTTCGGAAGTACCCTTTGGAGATGAGGAATCTCCGCGCCGGGACCGTACTGCGGTGTTCACCAAATACGCCCCCGCCGGCCGCAGGCACCAGTGGGATGATTCAATTCGGGACGCGCGACCACTCTGATTCGACTGCCGCGGCATCCAACGCCAAGACCACCACCGCCCTTTGTTGTGGCCTGGCCGGTGCCCACTGCCCAGTGGACGCATCAGCACACCTTGAACGAGCCACCGCGGCGGCCTAGACAACGGCCTGGCTGCCCCCGGCATCCCCAGGGAAGCCCTCCCTGAACACGCACGCACGTGCGCTCAAGACTCCTCAAGACTCTCTAGTAGTGGCCGTGGAGCGCCGTCCATGGCCGTGGCCGCTCAAGTATCTGGAACTAAATTACTGTAGCATGAGCAGTGAAAGTTAAGCTTGCGAATGCCACAACCAGACCTACACGGCTTGTACATTGTAAGTCATTAAAACATCAGTCGTTACACCTAGTAAAATTGCAAGCTCAACTATTCAAATAATGTCTGAAAAAACTGCACAACTGACGCAAATTCATTTGTCCCAATTGCTGATCAACAAACGCTGGTCACATCATGCTCAGGGAGGTTAAATGTTTCGATGAGGCAGCATGTAGTCTTTACAATACTTGTCTGTTCCAGTTACCTAAGACGAACATTACATCACCTTGTTGCAAAAGGCTAGTGTCACACCCTGAAATTTCCAATTTCAGAATGTGAATAGAAAGACTAATTAAATAACGATTTTATCATAATTTAAAAAATTTCCCTGACATTTATTTTTCTTTACAGGAAATATAGTATAGGAAAAATCCTTTGTTTGATTTTCTGAATTAAATAAATTGGTTCGATGTGTGTGTTGCATTCATGTCGGTGCATCCTAGTGTTTCTTGTGTGCAAAATGTTTCAAAATGCGTCTAGATCACATTTAGGTTCTTCCGAGAATTTTTTTAACTCTTTCTAGTATTTGATTCTCTTTCCTCTTGAGCTAAAAATATTTTACTAGAAGCCTAGCTCTCTAATATTCTCACGAGCTTCAAATATTTTATTTGATCTCCTCCATCAACTTTAGTTTACTATATCATAGCATTTTGCTATATTTGTTCTCTTTTCAAAATCCCATATAAACAAAATCTGTAGTTATCCAAATACACTATCTTTTGTTTTTCCCCTCCCACTATTTTCTCCCCGTTCCTTTCTTCCCCGTCACCGCTTCCTTCTCGGACCAAAGTAAAACTACCCCATATATATGAACGGCACACGGGTCTTTATGTTCCATCTTTGCCGTTTACCATTCTATATCATATCTTTGCCCTCAATACCAATTCGTCAACATATCCTAGCTCTAGATAAATATGAGTCCAAGTTTAATCCAACTTTGTTTCGAACGGGGCTAGACCTATTTGCAGCACGCACGTTGGCCTATATAAACAGCAAGATACCTCCTCGTTTACTCTTTTTTTCCCATCTACTTTGCTCCACCGTGTGCCCTAGGTCATTGGCAAGTTGCGAGCCGCCGCCGCCGCCTCGTCGTCCAAGTCCCCGGCCGCGCCACCACCGACCATCGGCGCTCCGTTCGCCGCGCCATGTATGAGTTGGTCGATGGAGCCGCTACCGCCAGAGCATCACTACCGTGGATCATTACCGCAGCAAGCCGCGCCGCATGGTTTCGATCCGCTATCTATCGGACTATCGGAGGAGCATGTCCACGTGAAAGACCAAGCCGCGCCACCATCCATGTCCACTTGAATCTCCGCCGCCATCGTTTATGTCGTTCGTCGGCTTCGCCGTAGGTGAAGATACATATATAATCTAGGTTATCTTGTTCCTAATCTACGTTCTTTTTGCCTGCTGCCCCTCGTTGTTCCTCATGCGCCAATCTTTATTCCTCTAGGGTGCACTACGTGCATGTGCGCGATCACGCACGTGCTTCTTGTGCCTAGACCGCCGGCGAGGGCGGCAACCACCAGGAATAACTCGGAGGCCGGCACCTCTCGCGTCGCCGTGCTCGGTCGACCTTGCCGCCTCCGTCCGGCGCCGGAGTGTAGCCCCCGCCGGTGCCTTGCGGCGGCGCCGTCTGTTTTTGGCAACAACTAGTACATGTACTTCATCGGTGGCCATAGTCACCAGGAGAAGCACGACCACTAGCACCTCAACGCCGTCATCGCCACATCTTAGCCACGAGCTTGCTGGTGCTCGTCTCGCCGAGCTCGCCGTCGTCGCCGCTGCACCGAAGCCACCACGTGAAGCCACCACCCGTACGGTCTCTTTGCAGCGGGGGTGCAAAGCAAATGCATGGGAGAAGTTCGAACAAGAGATACCAAGCCAGCCACGTACGTTCCGAAGCAAATCCATCCACCATGCATGCAAGTGATGATGTCATGGTGATGTCATGTCTATGCGGTAAGTAGGAGCTTTTCTTCCAAAGAAAAAATATTTGGAATGCTTGCTAACCGTATATTAAAATCTATTAATCCTTTGTCCTTGGCTATCTTTGCCCCTATACTAATCTTTTATTTATCTATGAAATCCTTGCACATGTCGGAACCTGTTCACCTATGGCTTTAATTCTTTTCTGGATTATTGCTTCCGTGGTCATCATCCATATACACCATGTTCAACCAGCTATCCTTTTGTTCTAAAAATCCATGCCTTATTCAATTCAATTCCAATCTCAGTAATTCTTCCAATGTCGTGTTCATCCTAACGCGTAGATTAGTTTTGTACCGTTATAGTTTGTTTGTGCCGTTGTATAGTTCGTTTCACCTTAACTTATGTGTGTCACCTATTACTTGTTTTAATAATTAAAGTTGCCCGTTAATCTTGACTAATTCTTATTTAATTGGTTTTCTAAATAAAAGTGATTAGGTTCTACTTCGGTTTTCTTTAATCACGGTTTAAATTGTTTAATTGTTATTTATAACTAGCTTTTATAAATAAAAGATGCTTAGTGCTACCTATCAATTTTCATAATAAATTTAATATGCTTAATGGTATTATAATTATCTTTTCAATATTAATATGCTTAGTTGAACACGAAATATAAAGTTATTCGATTAGATTCTTTCACATGCTTTGTCTTTTAATATTAACTCGTTAATTGGATATAACTTGTACTTAAATATCTGCTGATAAAAATGATTAGATTTATCGTGTTTTCTTAACTAACCTAACCTGCTTTGTAATATTCTTGCCACATTATTTTCTAATTAAAACATATGAAGCACGTAGTCTCTTGTTGTTTGATAATAACCTTTCGATAGCTTCGACCTTAGTTTTGTTTTTATCGTTCTTTCGTCGTTGCGTAACCATAGAATCGAGCTCTATCTCAATGTGATCTTTCCGGTTCTTGCTCAATCTTCCGCAATCATCTCTTTAAAGCTAACCAAGTCTTTCCCTTCCAAGCACACTTTGTGTTCTTTAGTGATCCATCTAATCGAGCCTATTCTTTAGTGCGTTCTTTTAAAGTTTTCTTTTGATTGGTGCTTTGTTCTTAGTATATGTGTTTGTTTGCTTTGTGTATGTTTGTGGCCGATGATTGATACGCTTAGGGTGAACGCCGTTCGAGAAGCTTTGAAGAGCAAGAGGTTGAAGATATTCTGAGCAACTACTCTTTGGTTAAAGGCAAGTGTGTCCTTGATCTTTTGTCCTAAGAATTATACTTAATCACTCATTGCATTGCTTGCATTAATTTTGATGGGTTCCTATTAAGGTTTATCCTAGTCTTTGATTGTCATTCCTTGTTAACCTGGGTTTACATTTATGTTGGGTAGTTATGCTTAGTTGCTATACCCGGGTTATGGTGGTTTTAATGAACAATAATGATGAATCACGTTATGCCTTTATGTTATATCTTTGGATGTTTAATACAAGATCACCGTGCATTAATCGGAACATGGAGCGACCACCCAGGAAAACAAGTGCTACCATAAGACATATGGCTCTGTCTTGGCTTATTAATTAGTGAACTAGGTGTTAGGTATGCTTTACCCGATAAGGGTTGGGGGCCGGAGGGTAGTGGCGTATGGACTCGCTCGGGCGTAGGTGTGGGCTTAGCTAAGACACGGTACTCGTCCGGAGCTTTATACGTTGCACCGACCGGTAACCTAGCGGGCGACCTACATCCGGGGAATCTTTGTAACGGCCTCGTAGCGTCCCTATGCAATCACACCTCGGTAGTGTGGTATGGTGCCTAGCTAGCACCGCATGGTTGGGTTTAAAGTTCTTCGGGACTTTTACGCGACTTGTGGGTAAAGATGTACAACCTCTCGCAGTGTAAAACTAATCGATTAGCCGTGCTCACGGTCAAGAGCGGCCCGTACCCTCACATGATAATTGAACTTGAAGATGGACTTAAATCGTGCTCTCTCGTTATGCTTGCCATGTGCTTATGGCGTATTTCTTACCTTATGCTTAATTGTGGGATGGTATATACTTATATTTTATTAGTAATCAGGTGCTAATAAAATTTGACCAACTAAAATTGCTTAAATGCCTTGAGCCAGTCCACTATAAAGCCTTTGCATTCATGCCTTTCCCCACACTTGCTGAGTACGACAAGTGCTCACCCTTGCTATAAACATTGTTGCTCAGAAAGAGGAAGCTGCTATGAAGATGTTGCTGGTGCTAGGCGTACGCAACCCCCCTCCGCCGATCGCATGTGATATTTGGAGCCTTCGTTTTCGGATTAAGCGTAAATCTCTCGATAATCTTTCTTTTTCTTACGTGTGATACTCTACTAGTGTGCTGTGAAGAATTTCCAGTGAGTTTAAACTCCAGTGGACAATGCTTGATTTGATGCATCCTGCTACATTTGATTCAAATTGCAAAATTTGCGATAAGATAGCGGAACACCAATGACAAGTTGGCATTTTTAGAACTTTGGTTTCAAATACAGCCGGGTGATGAGCTCCTTCCAACTCCCATCTCTCAAGTTTCTGCTTCCCATCCCTCCTTTTCTCCCTTCCCTTATTTTCAATGATGCTGTGGTAGTCACGTACTCAGGTACAGTACTCAGGTACAGTACTCAGGTTAGTCGAACAGTTGCATCTGGAACTTAAATTGCCGAGCAATGCTAGTTCAGCTGGCAAGTTGCCACAACCAGACCAACGCAGGAAATGCATTTAGCCGTTAAAACATCAAGCCTTACACGCTTGATGTTCAACTGCATCAAGCCGGTAAAACTGCATGCTCAACTGTTCAACATAATATCTGAAAAGCTGCATGCTTGAAGCACATTAATTTGTCCGAATTAATTAGCTGATCACCAAACTAGTCTGATCTGGACACATCACGCAATACCACTACAATGCTAAAGAGAAGTTCAATGTTTCGACGAGGCAACATGGACAGTTGTCTGAGACGAACATTACATCACCCAGTTGCTAACAGCTAGCTAGTAATTAATGCATGCCAGTTGCTCCGAAAGATTGATGGATGAATGGAAGTGTTGGCAGCAGTATCATGGTGTTGCTACACTTTAAACTTCCAGCACCTCTTCCAGACCATCCAAAGGCATGAATGCCTGAAAAACAGCATACTAAAAGGTCAATCGTCTTTGCATACTAATGTGATAAACAAACTGGGCCTCCCAAGGAAAATCAACAAAAAATAGCTATGCTCCATGAAACCACAAGGAATGAGAGTGGAGAACCATTAAAAACCATGTTGCAAGTACAAAAGCTGATGAATACAATGGAAGCGTTTCACATGAACTTCACCTGAAACTCAGTAAACTAACAATTAATGACAACCAAAACAGACCTGGGTGTTGATGGGTAGTTTTCTCAAAGATTGAGAGGGCAATCATCAAAGCAGACAAAATTGACTACGGACAAATGAAAATAATGTTTCCTGCCATAAATTATTTCTTTCTGCAACTAATGGCAAGCTACAAGACATTCTCCATGTAGGGTTCTACAATAGAACTTCTTTTTGTTTGAATTATGCTTTAAACTCGCTTGAACATCGAAAATACAAGAATGCGAGATGAAGGAAAGAGAAATGGATGAGGAAAAGGTTACCCATTTTAACACAACAATACAGCTTGTCGAACACCAGCCCAAATAACAAATTAGTATAAATGATGAAACATTTTGTTGGTGGAAACTGAAAAAGAAACTAGGAAAAGATATAGACACTAAAACTTACATCTGGGAGATATAGAATGCATTATCAATAATACAGCTCGATGGTTTCTGTAATCGTTGCAATAAAAATATTCACTCTTACTTGAACATGGACTCTTTATAAAATAGTAAATGCCAATGAGAAAAAAAAAGGTAGCACCATTTATGGACACAGAATCAGAGGTGCAAAAGAATATTTTGTAAATGAAATTGCCATTTAAGTACCATTTCTCTTTAAATGCACATGCACTTGAGCCAAGAACAATCTACAGAACTAGTTTCTTTTTGTCAAATGATTTGTTACTACTTACTAACTCCCATCTTTTGAGTGATACTAAGGATCAACAGCAATGACTAACAATAAACATCATGCTTTAGACGCCACCGAGGATAAAAATAGCACTTATCCATTCTCATGTGCCAGTTCATACTCATCAGTGGACATGGATTCGCTATCTCTCTTTTACGTGTTTCAAAAAGGTCGGTTATTTTCATTTTTGAACAACAATGATTATAAATGGTAGATCAAAGGTTATACCTCACTAGCATTCAGCAACCGCCAAATTATTAACATTTCAACAGGTAGTGTTTAACAAGCTACCTTTTGAATATTATAAACCTTATCTGCACATTGGGAAGAAAATCCTGTGACATAATGAAACTCTAATGGATAAGGTAAACTATGGTGACTTAATGTTGCTAACAGGAGCTAAGTACAATCATACATACTTGCTGCTGAATTATAGACACAACCAGCTCTCTAGCCAGCTAAATTTCACTACTTCAGTTCTACACAAACATGCCATTAACACAAACCAAACAAGGCAAATCCGATGAAGCAACAACTCCAAGGAACAGTTAGAAGCAGATTTGGAGTAAAATGAGACATAAATGTATCAGTCACTCTCGCTGTTATCAAGTGAAGAGTGGATACCTTGTGTGACATGTTGCCTCACACCTGATACTTCACCCTGGGAAGCGGCACTTGGATTGCCATCTCTCGCACAACATTGAAAAAGCTTCCTATGATAACATAACCCCAAGCTGCAATGTCACAGAATATGAAACCCACCCTCCATCCAAGAGATCTCTCCTCAAGTTGAAACCTAAAAGCATGTTGTGATAATCTGTATGATACAATGAGAATCGCTGCATGTAGCTGGTATTTCCTTATGAATGCAGTCACACTATCGCCGCTGGGTAGTATGCCCATGCTCCCTTCCTTTCTGGACGTTTTTCATTGGCTGATGCCACAACGGTTGCAACAAGGCTTGTTGGCTGTTATGAACGACCATCACATATTACATGCAAATCACATAAGCAGACATAGATGAGTGTTAGGGATGTGTTAGGACCATATTTCTCTTTAGAATGAAAAGTAAAGTTGCCCACACCAATAGAGACCAGACATTCTATTAAGGAGTTGGGTGGGGATCTTATGCCTCCTATTGCACTAAAATCACACAAAAAGATTAATTGTAGATGATTGCGACCTCAGATTACATTTCAAAAAAAAAAAATGATAAGTAGAAGCCACCAAATCTAGTAGGTGCTGCACATTGTTATTACACACCTCACTGATTTCTTTCTGAAGAGTTCCTTTTAGGAGCTACTTCAAAACAGAGCTGCCATTCAAATATGCAACCAAAGTCCTAAGTCCAAAGATGTGTCAAAACTCAAAAATCAGACAAAGTACTTTGATACTGACTACCGAGGTGCTGCAGAACCAGATTAAATCAACTGAAGTACAATAGAAATTGCAGTCTATTAGAGTTTTCCCATGCTGAGTTTGACTGACTTGGAGGCAGCGAAAAGAAACAGGTAGACTATGACGCCACTGCAACGCAAATACAAGATCACCAAACCTCACCGATTAAACAAACTAGCTGAATCCCAACTAGTTCCATCATCCGATTGACTGAACTGAGCGCAAAATTAACTTTTAGCTAATAATTAAAAAAGTAGCTTCATGGGCTGTCAGTATGAATACCTTTCCCATCCTCTTCTCCGCCTCCTCGCAGACAACACAGAAATGCTCGTAGGCGCATATCAGGATCAGCGGGACCGCAGCCGGGGCGAGCCACACCGCGACGGCGAAGCCGCCACTGACCGCAGCCTGGGCGACCGCGCTGCCTCTCTGAAGAGCTGAGCGTGAGGATCTCCAGGGCGAAGCCGCAGAAGAGACACCCCCGTATCGCGGCCATCCAGCTGTAGAGCACAGCGTCCGTGCCCAGGCGGAAGAGGACGAGCAGGACCGACGCCGCCATGTCGCGCGCGCGGCGCCGCGGCGGGTGGCTCGCTGTCACAGCCACAGCGGCCGGCATGGGTATCGCCGGATTGGAACCGAGGCTCTCCAGTCTCTCTCTACACTCTACCAAAAGGTGGACACGGAGAGTGAGTGGAGTGGCTGTCGAGTGAAGACTGGTTGCTGGAAGAGGCCCTTTTAGACTATCCACAACAATACACTCATCTTCAAACTCAAAACAGTCTGTATGAGCGGATCAGAGAGAGAGATTCCATCCCCAAAAGAAACAGGCTCCTAGCAGTCTCGCTCAACCCCAAATGCATCGTGTAGTGGCGGTTGGCTCCCGCGAGGAGGGAAAGCAGGTCGTCGCCGCCGCCTTCATGCTCCGCCTCGCGTTATCGCCATATGAGCAGAGCAGATCGAGGAGCCCTGCGCGTCGGCCCCTCCGCCGCCGGCCTTCTCCACCCCCGCACCTCTCCTGGCCGACACCACCGCCGGTGGATCTCGAGTCAGCGCCGCCGCCGGATCTCAAGACTGCCCTGGGCGGCCGCCGTCGAGGTCGGGCGCACCGTGCGCCGCGTCGAGCCCCTCGCCCTCGTCGTTGAGCCACGCGCTCCCACCGTGGCCAGCCACCTCCAGCTCTCCATCGTGCTCGCGCCGCCGGGAGGCGAGGAAGGCGAGGAGGAAGAGGTTGCCTCCCAGGTAGGAGGCGGCGGCACGAGGCGAGGAGACGGCGACGCGGAGCTTGCCTCCCGGCCGGCCGCCGCGGCCCCAGCCTCGCGTCGCCTACCTAGGTAGGGATCTCCACCTCAGCTTGCGTCGTCGGTGCCGGATCCGGCCGCCGCAGCCCTTGCTCCGCCGCACCTGGCGCTGGCTGAGTAGGAGAGAGAGGCAACCAGTTGGAAAGAATGGATAGAAAAGATGAGGGAGAGGAGAGAGATACCTGTGTTTTAGTGTGTGTGGAGGCTGCAAATCACCCCTGTCTTACGAAACCAAAGAATGCGGGTGGTCTCGCGTGAACCGGACCAAAACCAAACCCTCCACATAAAATCAACGTGGCATATGGAAAACCACGCAGCCTGTGCATGGACTCCTCCCCCACAATCTGCATTGTTTCAGCTCGGTCACGCAGTCGACCATGAAACAGCTCGCAGCACATGCTCTCACGGGCAAGCTGACCCACTAGCAGAAATTAACAGACCACCTAGCTACTTGTTTGATAGGTACAACATAGCTTGTATTCTTAACTATATGTCTTGATGCATGTCAATATTTTATATAGTAGGTGCTTAAGAGTTCAGGGTTAGAATTATGTTAGATAGGACTGAAATGAGCTAGGGTGGGGGTCAAACAAGTATACCATGCAAAATACGATCTTTGGAAAAATACATGAAACTGGAAAGTATACTGTAAACTGAAGAAAGAATTTCCTACAGAATAAAAAGATAAGAATTCATGTTTTTTTTTATAGTGGACATGAAATAGATTGTAGCCTGTAGGGTTTGAGAAATTGAGCAAGAGGTCACATTTGAAATTTTTAATGAAGAAAAGGATACGAAGGACAAAATAATGGTTGGATATTTTAAACCTAAGTGGTAGATGGACAATATGGCTAAAGTCCATAATTTAATGTCTTTCGGCAGATCACCGTTGTTGGAAATAAATTTGGTACATGTGTTGAGACACTCATGTGATAGTTTTTTACCCGTTGCAATGCACTGGCCTCATTGCTAGTACAGAACAAAGGACCATCCAGCCTGGAACAAACCTAGCTATCTATGGTGCTTTTGGTACGATTTTAGCAGATTGAACTACAACTAGTGCCAATGGAATCCCCTAAGCGACTGGGTGACAACTAAGGTGGGCGATCTCACATTGCGAGGAAGACAGATATAGTATGAACAATCATACAAATTTAAATTGCTCACATGAATTAAAGAAAAGAGAAATTCCAGCCTATCTCATCTCACACAAATAATCTAAAAAGCAGCTACCAAAATATGCAACTAAGGCCCAAAGTCCTACTGTAGAGGGAGCAATACATGCAACTTTTGAAGAGTTGTGAAGTAATTACATATGGTACAACATGACATTTTATCACAACACAGGCTGAGCCTGACCATACTCCACACTGGCACACTATATGAACCCATAATCCATAGTTGCCAGCATATATGTACCTGCTTCAACCACATAGGGTTCTACATGTACTGAGACTTTTTGACATATATGTACCTGCTTCAACCACATAGGGTTCTACAATGAAGATTTTTTGCAAATTCCACCATTGTTGGCTAATTTTCAAAAAAGAGAATATCATTTTGTTTTGCTTTAAACTCATTTGAACTTCAGGCTGTATAAGAATGATGAGTAAAAAAGACAAACAAAGCTAAACAGACAAGGGAGAAGCTTTGTCCATTTTCGCTCAAGAATATGGACATGGTCAGTACTAAGCAGACAACAAAGCAAATTGTCATACAACACAACATAAAATATGATAAAACATCCCATTAATGAAAAATGTAACTAGGAAAATGTATCCATCATCATAATCTACATCTGGAAGATATAAAATGCAGATACAGTTTAATGATTCCCTTCATTAGTTGATGATGCAGATACAGTTAAATTTCCTTCACAAAAAGAAAATGAAAATGTTCATCTTTATTTGAGAGAGTGAGGACTCTTACCAACTAATAGATACTAATGAGAAAAAAGAAGTAAGCATCATTTATGGACACAGAATCAGGAAGTGAAGAAAATAACTTACTAAAACAGGAAATCGTAAGTACTATTTATTATTAATTGCACATGCACCTGTGCTAGAAACAATCTACAAGCTAGTTTTGTCATATTGATGTATTACCAATCACTATCCATAAGATTACAGTGATATACTGATATGCTGTCATAGGAAACAGGAGAGGAGATGCATTAGGATCAATAATACTAGCAAGCAACTCCAAGCTTTAGGTGCTACTTGAAGGAAAAAATGAAGTTATCAATTATCCTGGTCACAGTTCATACTGATCATTGGACCTTGATTTCTTACTTGTTCTACATGTTTAAAGATATCAGTTACTTTCATCAGAAAGATACATCAAAGGTTTTACCTAACTAGCATTCTAGCAACAATTAAACTAGTGACACTTCAATAAGTAATGTTTAACAAACAAGGTTTTGAATTTAAGGGACTTTTCTGGGTGTGCCATAATGGTATTTTTTTAATTTCCCGAGGCCATTACTCATATGAGGTAGGATACGTGTTATGAATCGCGATGCGAGGGGAAGGTGATTGGAGGATTAGAGGCTGATTTATGGAAGATTAGGGCTGAGCGCTACAGTACCGCGGTGCTACGCACCCGTGTTACTGTTCACGTGGAGGGGGGCCGAGAGGGAGAGCCGTTAGGGTTGCGAGGCGCTAGGAACGCCGGCCGCGGGGCTTCGCCCACGGCCGGCAAAAGAGAAGGGTTTTCCTTCGATCTCTTGCTTGATTAGATTGATACATCTCCTCTCTTTAAATAGAGAGGATTACTTGACCCCTAAGTAAGGATTCAATCTTATCCCTAAACCTAACCCTAACGGGCCTCCCGGCCCATTAGGCCCTTGACACCTGACATTACCCCGCCCTTTTCCGAGCAGCTCGTCCTCGAGCTGCAGCATGGGCACCTTAACAATGACTCGACTCCACACAAACCTATGGCCTAGAAATAAGCCTTTTACATCTCGGCTTATTTGATTATTCTTAATCCGAAATAGACTCATACTTTTTATTGTGTGACCCCCAACGGTAGGCACCATCCGCCACCCGGATTCCATGGAGACCATCTCGAACGAGAGGGGTGCAGGGGCACAACCACCGGGAAGCAAGCCGCGACGAAAACCAACGAAGACGTCCTCGTGGTCGGAGACGGAAAGTTGAGGCGCTAGGGCAAGGCGTCCCCGCCGGCGACAAGGAGGAACACACCTCCCCTACCACCATCCCCGCGGAGTTGGAGTACGCCGTCTACGGGAAAGACACCATGCGCACCCTTGGACACATAAGCGGATCAACACAGTTGGCCATCGAGCAAGTCAAGGTCGCATCCCTCAGCGTCGAAGGCGAAGGCGACCACCGCCAAGGCTGCCTCCCGATCCCGCATCTGCTTGTGCGCCTTTTGTAGCCGCCGTCGCGCTAGGAAACCACGTGCGCGGCCCGCGGCCGCACGACTACCGACACCCGAACTCCGTTGGACGCCGTGCCCTTGTAGAATATCCCGTCGACGAACGGGTGTTGGAGGACAACGGCGCCCGTGGTGGGGCGCCGGAACCACCCCCGTCGCGGTCGCTCGTGTGCTCACCCTTGTGGAGACCGACCCCCTCATGGAGTTGGGGCCCTCCGTCCACACGGTCCGTGACGGCGGCCATGCGGCGGGGGCCGGGGACGCCGGCGGCCGAAACGGCGGCGTACGCCGTCGCAATGCCGAGACGCGGGTGACAGAGGTGTCCGCCGCGCCCGGATCGAAGCCATCCATTCGGAGAACGCTCCCGGTGGCCGGCCGCTCCGCAGCGACGCCATGGATTGGATCGAAACCAAAGCAATCCGATACCGATTGTTATGAATCGCGATGCGAGGGGAGGGTGATTGGAGGATTAGAAGCCGATGTATGGAAGATTAGGGCCGAGCGCTACGAAGCGCGGTGCTGCGCACCCGCGGCATCGTTCACGTGGAGGGGGCCGAGAGGGAGAGCTGCTAGGGTTGCGGAGGCGCTAGGAACGCCGCCGCGGGGCTTCGCCCCCGCCGGCAAGAGAGAAGGGTTTTCCTTCTAATCTCTTGCTTGATTAGATTGATACATCTCCTCTCTTTAAATAGAGAGGATTACTTGACCCCTAAGTAAGGATTCAATCTTATCCCTAAACCTAACCCTAACGGGCCTCCCGCCCATTAGGCGCTTGACACCCGACAATACAACAATATAATGAAGCTAAAATGAGCCGGTGTAAAATTGTACAAGAATCTATGCCGTAGGAATAGATTTTACATGTGACAACATAGGAGATCCTACTTCCCGCCAAATTGGAGTAACAAATGGATCTTTGCCCGATAAAATAACACTATTCGAGGTTCACATACTTTTTTAACGCAAAACTAAGAGACCATTAACATGAACCAAACACTACCGGAATCGACGGCCGTGCCGAGAGCCGACCCACTCGCACGGGCCGTATGCTCTCGGCACGGCCCCGTGCCGAGAGGGAGCTCTCGGCGAGCGCTCCCGCACCGCCGGGCCGGCACGGGGCGGCTCGCGAGAGCCACGGGCCAAACTCTCGGCACGCCCGTGCCGAGGGCCCATTTAGCTCTCGCTCACGGCCCGTCCACAACCGACGGCGTGAATCGCGGGCCCCACTTCGTGCCGAGAGCCTCGCGAAAGCTCACGGCACGAGAGAGCTCTCCGCCGAGAGCCCGTGGGCGGCTCTCGCACAGAGTGGTGTCGGGGGCCGCCGGGCGGAGGTGGGCCCCACCTCTTTGCCGAGAGCCCGCCGGCTGGCTCTCGGCACGGAGCCGACAAGCGGGCCCGCGTATGGCTCCCGTGCCGAGAGCCGGGCCGCCAGGCTCCCGGCACGAGCCTATCCGGGCCGCCACCCGCCCCATCCGTGCCGAGAGCTAAAGCCATTGCTCTCGGCACGCAGCCCGCTTTGCCGAGAGCCCGGGCTTTGGCTCTTGGCACATATTACTTTTTTTTCCAAAGCAAGCTCATGGTTACCCTCATCACTTATACATCATCATAGTCGGTTAATATTCATCGCAGTGCGTTAATATTCATCACGAAAGCGCTTAATATTATCCATCACAAGCACATAAAACATAACCACCACAACCACACGAAGATCCAACTCGAAGTTCAATTCACAAAGGTCCAAATGCACGTACAATTATCGAAGGTACATAGTCATCACATGGCACGAGCAAGTTTGGTCGTCGAAATGCAAATAAAAGTTAAGTAGTCGAGCAACTCACCGTGGTGGCCGATGCCGTGGCCACGACCCCCACCCGCACCCCGGTGGCGGCCGTGGCACCCCGTGCCAAGAGGACGGCCACGCGACATCCCCCACGGAGTCCGCCGAGCCGGCGGCGACATGTCGTGTCCCGGCGACGGCCAAGCGGCATCCCCCACCGAGTCTACGGAGCCGGCGGCGACATGTCGTGTCCCGCAGCCCGTCATTTGATGCCGCCGACAGATTCGCATATGATTGAAAATCGAAATGATAATACAAGATTATGAGCATGTATACCAAGTCATTTTCAATTTCTACGTCATTCTAGGTTTCGCTATCATTATAAGTTATATACAACAATAAGAAAGAAATGAAAGTACAAGGTTTTCTAGCTCACCACGAGTAATTCTAGGTCATTCTAGTGTTTAAGCATCTATATCAAGTCGTTCTAGCTCAATACGAGAAACAAAAGAGCAAGCTAGGTTGGAAAGCAACTCACAGGAGAAAGAGCGGCCGGTCGAGGAGGTGGAGCGACCAACACCTGCGGTGGTGGAGGGAGCTGCACCTGTGGCGCTACCACGTGGCCAAGGTTCTGCATGTACTGGAGCATGGCGGCCATCTGCTGATTTTGGGCCTCTTGCATCGCATCTAACTGCCTCTGGTAATTCACGTGCAAATCATGCAGCGCCTCCGCGACTCTTCTCGCCCGCCTCTCCCGCTCCGCCTTCTCTCGCCGCAAGTTGGGCCTACAATATTTGATCCAAAAATTAGAATACAAGGAAACATATGTAAACATCAATGAAGGACGAATAAAACGAAATAACCCGGAAGGTAGCATTTAAGGTCTCCGTAACACCGGGTCGTCGTTCTATGGGCGGGGCCGAGCTCGTGGCCCCGTCTCGAGATCGAACCCGCGAGAGAGTCGAACATCGCGCGGGACCGGAGAGAGTCGCCAACGAAGTACCGTCCATGTTTCCCCGCCTTCTCCAATCCCGACGACGGTTTCGGATCCGGAGGCTCTCTCACCGGATCGAAGTCCGCCCACGAACCCGCCTTGCCACCGTGGTGTACCTTGCGATGCGGGGCCGGATTGTTGGGTTGGTGTACGCCTTGGGCGGGTCGTCGGGGTTGAAGGTGACGTCGGACGTCGCCCCGCCCTTGTGTGCCATACCATATGCCTCGAGCTCGCAGCAAGCTTGATTCTCATGTGACTTAGACCGCAAGAAAACAATCGAGAGTTAGAAAACAAGAATTATGCAAGATCGAGAGTTATAATAAAGAAATAGATTAACATACCCATCTACGAGCATACTCGCGGATGTTAAGGGGGCCTTGATGGTGTGGCGGTCCCCGCCATCTTCAAATGTCTCTCCCGACGCTCGAGGTGTTTTGCCTCCCAATCGGCGCAAACCACAAGTCCACAATCGCACTCCAAGCCCGAGGCATCTCGACGAGCCACCACGGAGGCACCCGCACGTCATCAAGTGGATACCATACAAGAACATAAAGGTTGGCGTATCTAATCCGAGAAGAATGAATAATAGTAATTTTCTCGCATTTACCTCCATGTATTGTTCTCGAGTGAGGCGCGAGTTTCGGACGTCCCTTTTTTTAACTTTCTCACCATACTTAGCCTTGTAGGCAACATTTTGCGAGATACGTGACTCGTAAATCATATCCGTCACAAGCTTCCGACACGTATACATCGCACACTCGACCGCTCGGTCCTCATATCCCTCAAGGACTCTATAGAAATCCCGCATGTAGAAGCAATGTTAATACTTGAAGGATATCCAATTAATTCAATTTATTGAGAAATACAATTTGTTGCAAGGAAGACTCACCCAAAACTCGCCAACCACCCAACGGGCCTTGTTCGGGAACGTCCTCTGTGTCGGATCAGGCAAATCGATCATGAGGGCGTAGTGGTCAAACGTCGTCACCAACAGCTCTCGAGCGTCTTCTCCCTCCCCAACTGTCACGAACCCGGGTAGTGCTGCCTGCACAAAACGCCCAAGATGCCATTGGGAAGACGATTATGAGAGCCTGGAGTCACGACCTCCCACCCCCTGCCAAAATGATTTCACACAAATTATTAGTTTCAATCGTGAGTTTTGAACAGAACGGATGAAAAAAGTTGTGATAAGTTATCGTAGTCCCTCCGGTTTAATAACCGGTCGGTTGGCAAGCGGTATGGGTCGATCCGAAGCCGAGCGGGGCCTCGGATATAGACCTTCGGCACGCCCCCGCCCCGCACCCCGCCCTCCTCATCCTCCTCCTCGGGCTCATACGCCTCCTCATCCCGATGGGCCTCCCCCTCATCCCGATGCGCCTCCTCCCCCTCATCCCGATCCGCACCCCCCCTCATCACTCTCCCCGCCGCAACTCTTCCTCCTCATCACTCTCATCCCGCACCGCATCCTCCTCATCCCCGTCATCCGACAACGACGGCACCGAAGTGGGTGCACCTTTCCGAGCCCCGGATCCGGACGACGAGGTGGGTGCCTCGGACGGGGACCTCGTCACCCTCCTAACAACCGCCACCCCCCGCCCGGTACAACTCATTGATGCTCCTCACCGTAGGGGCGCGACGAGGAGGCCGCTTTGGCATCTTTGATCAATCACCCGAAATAGACAAGATTAAACCGCTTAGTATATAATTAAATGTAAATACCAATTAGTAAATAAGAAAACAAATGTCGTAGTAAAGAAGAAACAATTTATCCTACAAAATTAGAAAACACAATTATCCTAGTAAATAAAAAACAAATTATCGTAGTAAATAAGAAACGAAATATCGTAGTAAATAAGAATCCTAGAAAGTTAGAAGCATAATTTCAATTAATACGGACCTTACATGTTTTAGAAATATTCATCACGATCCGCATATCGGGATCATAAGTCTCGTCATCACTATCACGCATCTCCAAAGACTCAACGCCGTGCTCCAAAGGATGATCAATGTCATCATCATCACCGACAATGCCTAATTGTAATCTCTCAAGTAATTGTAAGTCCTCTTCATTATCAACCTCTTCCGCATCATCGACGTTGATGTCCATTTCATTGTCTACTTCCATTTCGATCTCTTCGCTTAAGTTTATCTCAAAACACCCTTCTAGCCCATCTTCTTGGAAGAACTCTCCGCATATGTGTTTGGATCTAGTAGGTGGTAATCTTCATCGTTTGGGGTAGGTAGTTTACCGTGTGGCGATACCTTGTACACAACATCCCAACCCCCGAGACGCTTGTCCTTTTTGCAAGGGTATGAGAGGTAATATACTTGCGTGGTTTGTTGGGCCACAATATAGACATCGTGTCCGGGTACACGGATGATTGTTTAATTTCGACTAGCCCAAGATTCTTGTTTCGTCTCACAACATTTGGATCAAACCAATGACACTTGAATATGACAGGTTTAAGAGGTTTGCAACCACGATACTCGAGTTCATATATTTCTTCAAGTCTTCCATAGTAATCTAGCCCATCGGCTTGGCCATGTGTACAAACTCCATTATTTGTGGTTTTTCGATTGGGCCTTTTCTCGCTCATGTCGTGTCGTGTGAAAGCGATATCCATTCACGTCATAAGCAAGATATGACTTGACCCTTAAGGAGAAACCATCGGCAACCCGTCTCAACTCAGGGACTCATAGACGCATCGGTTTGGCTCGCAAGTTCGGCATGATTGCGGTTAATGTGATATTGAATGCGAGCTCAATTACTTGTAATATTAGAGTACGACCTATATTACCTTCTTTTTGAACCAAGAAATGAAATCGGCATTTAGAAGAACATTTTCCTCATCGTGGTCGGTAGGGGGCCTTGACCGACGCGGAAGTGACCCAATAAATTCACTGCACCAAATCAAATCAAAGTTGGATGCGGATGAGGCAAGATACAAGAAAGGAAATGAGGACCTCTATTGACAACTTACTTTATGTATGGTCGTACTTCCTCAAGGTTGCGCAGAATATATATCGTCATAGTGCGCCACTCTTCAAGA
Source organism: Cenchrus americanus (assembly GCA_947561735.1). Classification (NCBI taxonomy): domain Eukaryota; kingdom Viridiplantae; phylum Streptophyta; class Magnoliopsida; order Poales; family Poaceae; genus Cenchrus; species Cenchrus americanus. Next base: position 80,427,566 of record OX387239.1, on the reverse strand, counting down.
GATAAGGTCTTGAACGTCGAACCACTTGCACTTCCGAGCTGCCCCCGAAAAGGCCGAGTTTCGATTCATTTGCGCCGCATTGTACCGAGGAGGTGGATTATGCACGCCGGGAAGGTGCTCGCATAGTATTTAGTTGTAAAGTTTGTCACCTCCCGCAAAATAGCCGCCTCTGCAATGCAAGCTTCAACTTTGTTTTTATTTTTACATGTACTTCGAAGAACCTTTTGAACCCTCTCAATTGGATAGCACCAACGGTTCTGCACGCCCCCCCCCAATCGTGCCTCACGCGGGAGGTGCAAAATCATATGTTGCATCGGATTGAAGAAGCCGGTGGAAAGATCTTCTCTAGCTTACGGAGCAATACAGTGCATCTTTTTCTAGTTTGTTAATCACAACCTTAGATAACTCCTTGGCACAAAGCCGACGGAAGAAATAACTCAATTTCGCCAAAGACTTGCCACACATGCTCGTGTACATAGCCTCGAACCATCACCGAAGAAGTCGTTCGATCCATATGTGGTAGTCATGACTTTTCAACCCCTTTATTCGAAGAGTAACTAAGTTGACTCCCCTTCTCGTATTCGCGGCATACCCATCGTGGGAACATTAATTTTTGCATCCATTCTAGTACTTCCTTCCTTTGTACCCTATTAAGGATGAAATCAGCCTTAGGCCTATTCCATGTCTTTCCGGTACAGCCTTCGGGATGACTTGCTTTGGCCTCGTCGCATAACATTTCTAGATCGAGTCTAGCCTTAACATTGTCCTTGCTCTTCTCTTTTATATCCATCATTGTAGCCCATAGTGCCTCGGCAACATTCTTTTCGGTGTGCATCACATCAATGTTATGTGGAAGAAGAAGATCTTTCATATAGGGTAGCCTCCACAAACCCGCCTTTTGAGACCAAGCATGTTTCTCACCATATCCCTCAAAACGACGTTGTCCTTCTTTGAGCACGAGACGTCTACCTCGGCCTTGAATCTCAAAGACTCTGTCATCATGTACGGTGGTGGATCTCTAACTACAACACCTTTCGTGAAGTTCTTGGTATCTAGTCCGAATGGATGGTCGGCAGCAGAATTGTCGATGTTTGTCAAACGAAGAATACTTGCCACCCCTCTTCAACCAAATGAACCTCGTAGCCGCCTTGCATACCGGGCAAGGGAACTTCCCGTGGACACACCAGCCACAAAATAACCCATAAGCCGGCATGCATGCAGGGAGTACATGTACCACACGTGCATTTTGAAGTTTGTCTTCGTAGCTCGGTCGTATGTCGTCGCCCCTTCATTCCGGGCCTTGAGCAAATCATCAATCGGAGGCTCCATGTACACACACATATTATCTCCCGGGTATCCAGGAATTATCAACGACACGAATATGTATTGTCGTTGAAAGACGATGCCGGGGGGAGATTGAGGGGGATAACAAACACGGCCAACTCGTGTGCGGGGCAGCCGTCATTCCAAATGGATTGAACCCATCTGTCGCTAGCGCAACACGTACATTTCGAGCCTCTACCGCTTTGTCAGCATGTTTCTCATCAAACTTTGTCCATGCTAGGGCATCAGATGGATGTGTCAGTTATCACTGTACCGACGACCCGTTTTGTGCCATTTCATTTGCTTCGCAGCTTTCTTCGGTCATGTATATCCGTTGGAGTCGTTGTATGGGCGGGAGGTACCGTAGGACACTTACTGGGATCGTGAGTTGCGTTTTTTTACCCTCGGCGAGTCTACCTCCATGAACCGAGATGCTTTACATTTCGGACAGTGCGTTGCATTCTCATGTTCTTTCCTGAATAAGACGCATCCGTTCGGACAGGCATGTATCTGCTCATATGGCATCTTAAGTGCACGAAGGACTTTTTGTGCTTCATACATGTTCTTCGGCAAAATGTGACCTTTGGGAAGCATGTCGTCGAAAACGGTCAACAAAGCATCAAAGCATTCTCGACTCAGGTTATGCTGAGACTTTACGACCATCAGGCGGCCGATGGAATCTAATTGAGATAGTTTAGTGTGCCGGTGAAGAGGTTTTTGTGCTGCTGCCAACATATCATAATACACCTTCGCACTTAGCTCGGTTCCTCCTCTCGACTTTCTTCTTGAAAATGTGCCTCATGAAAGTCATCTATCATGTGTGGTACTCAAAGATCACCATCAAGCTCTCCGATGCGCCGCCTCACAACCTCGTCTCTCATTCGACCGGGTTTCACCGTGGCGGGTCAACTTTGAATAGTCTCTCGTAAATCCATTCCTATAGAGATGTGATGCCATCTCCACCTTTGTAATGCGACGTGAGTTTCCACAATGGGCGCAGGGGCACCATGTGGTTTTCCTATCTTTAGGCCCTTTAACCTTGCTAAATGCTTTATCAAGAAAAGCTTGAGCATTTTTAATCCATTCTCGTGTCATACGACCAGCACTTGCCCATCCATTGTACATCCACTGACGGTCACCCATTCTCTATCATATCAACGAGTTATATAAAAAACATTGCATCACCTACACATTGTCTAGACATTCTAATAGGTAAAGATAGGTCCTAATCCCACCCGTCGATGCGTAGATGGGGTTAGTTTCTATGGTCTACTCTGATCCGAGACAGAATTTCGGCAGCACCTCCCCGCTGTTCTCCAAATACACGTCCCGTTAGGGAGATTGTGTATCCGGAGAACAACGGGGAGGTGCTGCCGAAACTCTGTCTCGGATCGTAGTAGACCATAGAAACTAACCCCATCTACGCATCCACGGGCTGTCCAAAAAACGTGGACAATTCGAAACAGATACAGCCATAAATATGCAAAGTTTTGCATATTTCGAACTGTATCTCTTCCGAACGGGAGACGCCTAACTAGGTTTCGCGATCTACGACATCTATTAACTCGATGGCGAGGAAGGGGCGTGCTCACCTAGTGACTCGATGGTGAGGCAGGGGCTGGCAGCAAGACCAGGGTCGACCGGCCTCCGAGACAATGTGAGTGCCCTACTCCTCCTTCAGCGGTGGCGACCGTGCCTCCGTCCCGCAAAAATAGATCAATGATGGGTGTTTAGTCAAAATTTCGGCAACACCTCCCCTGTACGGTGAGGTTTCCAAAACCTGCAACAAAAGGCACGACACGAAGGTCGGGCTACACACGGGCACAGTTCCAACGGCTCGATGGCCGGACAAATCACGTGTGCTGCCCCCAAGCTAGCCACGAGTCTCACCTAGGAGATCGACAAATCACCCCTCTTCCTCAAAAAAAGCCTCCGGTGGTCTGTGCGGCAAATCAAGGCATCTCTTCCTATAAAAATGAATTGCATTAGATGTATGAAAACAAAAATTAGAGACACGATAAATTTGCTAATTGCTAACTAGCAAGAATTCTATCTATAAATTGCACACTAAATCTTCTAGTCTTACCTTCCTTAATATTGCTAGGAAACTAAAATTTCTAATAATCCTAACTAACTTGAATTTTAAATTATAATTAAATTAATTAGCTAACCAAAACACCTAAAATTTGATAACCGAAATTTCTAACTTAAATTTTCTATCTAAATTTGAAAACTACAACTAAATTTCAATCTAAATTTCTATCCTAACTTGAATTTCAAACCTATAACTAAATTACTCACCTATTGACCGAGGAGGAGGAGGAGGCCGCGGCCTCCCCACCCCGCCAAGGCCGCGAGGGGGCGCAGCCGGGGAGGGGGGGGCGGCCGGCGGACGAGCCGCGCGCGCGGTGCGGCGGGCGCGGGCAGGCGCAAGCCGGGCGGCCGGCGGCGCGGGGGCGGCAAGCGTGGCGCGGGCGAGGCCGGGGCGAGGCAGGCGGGCGGGCGGAGGCGCGGCGGGCGAGGAGTGGCGGGGGCGGGGTGGCGCGGCGGGCGGGCGAGCTCCCGCGAGCCGGGCGGCGCGGCGGCGGGCGCGGTGTTGTGTGTGTGTGTGTGTGTGTGTTGCGGGCGGGATAAGGGTTGTGTGTGTTGTGTGTGTGTTGTGTGGCACCGTGAAGTGGGCCCCGTTCTCCATCCGTGCCGAGAGCCGCATCCATTGCTCTCGGCACGCAGGGGAGGGTGGGGCCCACCGGCAGCCGCTCGTAACCATCCGTGCCGACAGCTTTGGATCTAGCTCTCGGCACAGAGGGAGAGCGGGGCCCACATGGCAGCGCCTGTAGCTACCTGTGCCGAGAGCTTTAGATCTAGCTCTCGGCACAGAGGGAGAGCGGGGCCCACTTGGCAGTAACGCAGGACGAGGGGCACTTGGCACGTTATCCCATCTGTGCCGAGAGCGAGATGGTCCAGCTATCGGCACAGATCCTCGATGGTCCCACCTGCAGCTTCTTTGCCGAGAGCATTGCTCTCGGCACAGAACTATTTATTCAAAATTATTTTAAAAAAATAGCAAACGGACACGAAAATTTTCCAAAACTCAATATGTCACCACTGATGATGTGTATTACTTATAAAAATGTTCTTGTACTCAAAGTCAATTTTGAATTTCCCTTAGATTGCAAACCTAGTGACATTAGTTTAAATTCCTAGAAATTCCCCGTGAGATGTTCGAGTTTCTAAGCAACGTACGTGCCCCGTGTTCAAAATGTTGTCAATTTTTTTCTCCACTTCCTTGGATGATATCATTAGTGCTCGACAAAAGTCATGATTTTCAAACTTTATTTGAATTTTATAAAAATTTGAAATTGTTCTAGCTCACGATGTTCAACGTCATGAGAGAGTCAAATGTCGAAAATTTAGCGTCATTTCGTGTAATTGGTCTTAAAGATGCCTCACGAACGTAAATATCATTTTTTGACTAACTTTACTTCGTGATTTCATGCACCTCCAGTTCATATCGGACCTCTACGGAGAAACTAGCTAGACTGAAATAAAATTGTTAAATACAAAATAAATATATATTTTTATGTGAAATTTGAGCATATGATTTGTAGGAGTGTGTGTTGATCCAGGAAAAACTTTGGAAACCTAAAAATGATTTTTTTTTCATATTTGCCGAGAGCTAAGGCAAAGCACTCGGCACAGACTCTTTGCCGAGAGCAATGCTCTCGGCACGTAAAAATTATTTATTCAAAATTATTTTAGAAACTAGCAAACCGACACGAAAATTTTCCAAAACTCAATATGTCACCACTGATGATGTGTATTACTATAAAAGGGTTCTTGTACTCAAAGTCAATTTTGAATTTCCCTTAGATTATTCCAAACCTATTGACATTAGTTTAAATTCCTTGAAACTCTCCGTGCGTGTTTCTAAACAACGTACGTGTCCCGGTGTTCAAAATGTTGTCAATTTTTTTCTCAACTTCCTCGGATGATATCATTAGTGCTCGACAAAAGTCGTGATTTTCAAACTTTATTTGAATTTTATACAATTCTTAAATGTTCTAGCTCACGATGTTCGTTCAACGTGATGAGAGAGTCAAATGTCGAAAATTTAGCGTCATTTCATGTAATTGGTCTTGAAGATGCCTCATGAACATGAATATCATTTTTCACTAACTTTACTTCATGATTTCATGTACTTCCAGCTCCGAAGAGGAAGCGTGGTTCTAAGCTCGGTGTTTCCTTGCCATTTCATGTTCAAAGAGAAGCTCCTCTCAAGGTACCGCAGATATCTTTCCCTACTAATACAAAATTTCGGAATTAATTCATGTTCTCAGTTACTTTCTCATGTAAATGCAGACGAGCTTGGCTGCCTCTTTGAGGTCGACTTCGCGAGTTTTTTGGCTCATGTGGAGGAGGAGGAAGCGCGCCGCAAGAGCAAGGACGACGACTGCGAGAAGGCACTGATCAAGCTGGAGCACGGCACTAGCAGTGTGCAGAAGGGTGCAGTTGGACATCCGAGAATTGGACCAGGGAAGAAGGCGCTGACGTTCGAGCCGGTGTCGCCGCACTTCGCATGCCGATCAAGGAGGTGGTGCGGGAGCTCAAAGTCGGGGTCACGATGCCGAAGAAGCGGTGCGGGGAGCTCGGCATCGCGCGGTGGCCGCACCGCAAGGTGAAGAGCCTCGAATACGCTTATCGACAACATCCGGGTTCGCTTATTCTCTCGTTGGAGCATATTATCATGGAATTCATTTCGTTGGGAGTTTTTTACTAGAATAAGATTTGTCTGGAAGAACTGACGAACATGGAGTGATGGAGTGCATGTCTAGCAGGACCTCGGGAAGCTGACCGAGCAAGAGGACGGAAATCTAACGAGGATGGTGGTGGAAAGCCTGAAGCACGAGAAAGAGATGATAGAGGAGAGGCCTAATATGGTGTTGGATGAGAGGACGAAGGAGCTCAGGAAGATGTGCTTCAAGGAGAGGTTCAAGAGGAGGCAGCTGATCATGGCCCATGCATGGCACCTAGCTAGTGAAAGATGACTGCTTGCAGATTCTGGTCTCTTGGATTTTGTTCACGTTGCAGGTTTGGTCATAGGAATTTTGTGTGATGGCCAAGTGTCAACCGTCTCAAAGCTTAATTAGCGGTGGTGTGTTAAGTTGTTAACCCGTACTAATCGCTTGTAGAGTCTACTTGTCTAGGCTTGTCACTAGCAAGTGAGTTAACCCGGAGAGTAGAGCAAGAACCATTTTGTTACCGTATATATGTAACTTGTCCTTGGCTCCTTTGGCCCTTGCCGACCTCCCATTTTGATGCTCTCGATTGGTGTCGTAAAGACTTTCGTTGCCAAACTTGTTTTCTCGTTAGAAGCAATTTGATGGTTTCATTTATTTAAATTCTATACAATTTTTAAATTGTTCTAGCTCACAATGTTCATCGTGATGAGAGAGTCAAATGTCGAAAATTTAGCGTCATTTCATGTAATTGGTATTGAAGTGCCTCATGAACATGAATATCATTTTTCACTAACTTTACTTCATGATTTCATGTACTTCCAGCTTTCTTTCTCACTCGATCTAGCTCTCTCACTACCGACTCGAAGAGGAAGCGTGGTTCTAAGCTCGGTGTTTCCCCGCCATTTCATGTTCAAAGAGAAGCTCCTCTCAAGGTGCGGTCACATATCGGTGTTGCTAATATCAAAAGTGCATAGCCGGTCCTTCAAATCAAAATGCATACTCGGAACCCCTAGCCTTCTCACATATAGCATTTATGTTTCGTACTCTTGAAGTGCATATTTACAAATTTAGTTTGAAAATACATAATCTTGAAGTGTGTATTTACAAATTTATTACTTACACTATCAATAATGCAAAGAATTATCACTTGGTTCCATAAACTCTTAAGATGCGGTAGCATCCTCGTAAAATACATAATCTCTTTGTTACCTTTGTATCAATAGGATAATCGTCTTTGCCTTTGTAATGGCTCTTTGCTTTGAAGGCATTTGCACATGTGTTTTTATCGGATCTTGGGTGAAAATGACACCGAATTGCAAATCCATTCTTGATTTCTTGCAAATTTTGAGTCCATCATCAGTAGCAACGTTGGCACGTTGCGTATGTAGGGCCAAAATGAAGAAAACCTTGCCCTCGAGAAATGAGAAGGCGTCGCGGCCTTTTGAATATGACGGCGGTACAAGAGTTGTTGCCGCTTGGTGCCCCACCGCCCCGTGCTCGTCGCCATCTCCCCCCTCCCCCCCCCCGGAGTACACAACTCGACGGGAGTGACTTGCCATTAATGGGATGTGATGAGGCCGGGGGCGGGCGAAACTCGCGCCCCGTCCTTTGCTTTGTCCGCATCGCTTCAATCGAAAGACTCGGTCCATCATGTCCCTATCGCCACGACACCATCTCCGATCTCTCTCCCCGGCACCGCAAATGCCCGTCTCCTCTCCGTCCCCGTTGCCCGGTGGAGCGAGCGAGCGCCGTAGCGAGCACAACATCGCATCCTCGCTCGCGACTAGACCGTGGCCTCAACCTCATGTGTCTTGCGCGGCGCGTGCTTCCTCCCCCCTCGCTCCGTCCATGTCCATAGCCCGAGGCAGAGGGCCGCCGGGACCGGGAGCATCCCTTGGCCGCCGTAGGCATCGGCCGTCGAACGCCGGCGGTCCGAGAATCCACGGCGCGTGGTCGAACGAACCGATGCGCGCCGTGCGCGTACGATGGCCACCCGGCGAGGCAAACACAACGTGACAAAGCCGCGACACATTGCGTTGGGAACTCACGACACGGCCGGGCGCGCCGCACCGCCTCGATTGCGCCTCCCGCGCAGCCGCAACTCGAGCACTCGGCCATTGGCCGGTCCCGACACCACGCCGTCACCGTGGAGGCGGTTCGTTTGGTTGGTGTTGATAGAGGAGAGGCCTAATATGGTGTTGGATGAGAGGACGAAGGAGCTAGCTCGTGGCGGATGTGCTTCAAGGAGAGGTTCAAGAGGAGGCGGTCGATCATGGCCCATGCATGGCACCTAGCTAGTGAAAGATGACGCTTGCGCATTCGGTCTCTTGGATTTTGTTCGAGTTTGCGGTTTCGTGATGAGAGAGTCAAATGTCGAAAATTTAGCGTCATTTCATGTAATTGGTCTTGAAGATGCCTCATGAACATGAATATCATTTTTCACTAACTTTACATCATGATTTCATGTACTTCCAGTTTCTTTCTCACTCGATCTAGCTCTCTCACTACCAGCTCAAAGAGGAAGCGTGGTTCTAAGCTCGGTGTTTCCCCGCCATTTCATGTTCAAAGAGAAGCTCCTCTCAAGGTACCGGCGAGATATCTTTCCCTACTAATACAAAAATTTCCGGAATTAATTCATGTTCTCGGTTACTTTCTCATGTAAATGCGGACGTGCTTGGTTTGTCTCTTTGAGGTCGACTTCGCGAGTTTTTTGGCTCATGTGGAGGAGGAGGAAGCGCGCCGCAAGAGCAAGGACGACAAGCGTGAGAAGGACCTCGGGAAGCTGACCGAGCAAGAGGACGGAAATCTAACGAGGATGGTGGTGGAAAGCCTGAAGCACGAGAAATAGATGATAGAGGAGAGGCCTAATATGGTGTTGGATGAGAGGACGAAGGAGCTCAGGCAGATGTGCTTCAAGGAGAGGTTCAAGAGGAGGCGGTGGCCCATGCACGACCCCTAGCTAGTGAAAGATGACCGCTTGCGATTCTTGTCTCTTGGATTTTGTTCGACCAGATTTGGTCATGTAATTGGTCTTGAAGATGCCTCATGAACATGAATATCATTTTTCACTAACTTTACATCATGATTTCATGCACCTCGAGTTCATATCGGAGCTCTACTCTACGGTGAAAAACTAGCTAGCTAGAACGAAATAAAATTATTAAATACAAAATAAATATCTATTAAATACAAACTAGCCTGTAGGGGTGTAGGTTGATGAAGAAAAGGTTTGAATGTGTGAATTTGATTTTTTTTAATTCTTTGCCGAGAGCCTGTGGCAGGCACTCGGCACAAGTGCTCTGTGCCGAGAGCCAGCAGTGGGCTCTCGGCACATTTGACGGCCGGGCAAATGGCCATGACGGTCGTTACGTTGCGCCGTGAGGTGGCGGCTGTGCCGAGGGCCCGCTTCTGCAGCTCTCGGCACAGATCCTCTGTGCCGTGAGTAGGCGCCTGTGCCGAGAGGCGGCACTGTTCCCTCTCGGCACAGGAACTCTGTACCGCGGGTTTTTTCTGTGCCGAGAGCTGAACCCTTTGCTCTCGGCAAATCGTCTCTGTGCCGAGAGCTTGGGATCTGGCTCTCGGCACAGAAGCGAGCTCTCGGTAGAGGCCGCGTTTCCGGTAGTGAAACAAGACAAATTGAACAAATCAACACTGAGGAATGATTATCACAAAGAAGTATTATAAGCAGAAGTGCAATAATAATTAAAGTGGGAAATGAATCACTGTAAAGATGCATAGTGAAGTGTAGTACTAGTACCTTGAGCAGCTTATGCATCACACCACATACTTCCCCCAGGAAGTGCCATAATAATTGTCATTTCTCGCACCAGCAATAAAGCTTAAGATACAATACAAAGAAAGCCCAAGCACACGTCACAGAATATAAAACCCACCATCCATACAAGAGACCTATCGAGTTGCCCTTTGACGGCATGATGCAGGAATGCATATAATTAAGGAGTGAATCACTATATATGATTGGAGCTTCTTGCTGAGTACAGTCCAATTAATGCCTTTGGGTAACATGGTCTGTGATCCCTCCTTTCTGGACATCACTCACTGTCCAGCAATGCCGCCACGCCGGCCACGGTGACACATGCAAATCACAGATACATTAGAGACCATATTTCTATCTGAATTAAAAGATAAGCAACCCACAGGAATAGGAAGCTAGCATGATAATTAATTACACTGGGGATCTAAATTATGCCTCCTTTTGTACTATGCTGACACAATCCATAAATTGTGGACAAAGTGCAGACTCAAATTAGGGCCATTGATTATAACTATATTATGACCAAGATTTTTTTATAAAAAAAGTGATCAAGTAAAGCTCTCTGATTTTAGTAGGTGCACACTGTTATTACAGAGCTCAATGATTTCTCTAGAGCTTCTTTTGTTCTTCTAGAAAAAGATCTACTTCAATACAGAGGTGTCATTATGCCATGGACCCACTTCCTAAATTTTGCTACAGATCAACTCAAGTACTTCAACAGAGCTGCCGTGGCCCATGGAACCAGACTCCTAATAACGAGTCGTAAATCAGTTCCAGTACAAAGAAATTGTGAAACATTATATTATCCCCATCCTTGGTTTGACATGATTTCAGACCGAGCAAAGAGCAACACTAGATTATGATGCCATTCCAAACATGATCGACCAAAATTGGCCAATTAACAAGCTAAAACACCAACTAGTTCCCTACTTCCATCCTCTGATGGAATGAATTGCCACAATAGAGGTCATACATTCAGCTAACCAAACAGAAGAAATGACTTCATGCGCTGTCAGTACCAGTACCTTCTCCTTCCTTTCCGTCCCCTTCCTCTTCTCAGCGGAATCGGCGGCGATCCCACAGAGACGGTCGGGGGCAGTGCGTGTGAGGAGCAGCGGGACGCAAGCCCCCCAGCCCCCAGGCGAGCCGCGCCCCCACGGCGTCCGAGGCGCCCACGAGGACGGCCAGGGCGACCCCGTGCACTGCGGAGGCCTCCCCGCGCATCCGGCGCCCGAGGATCTCCAGGGTGGGCGAACACGCAGACGCCGCCTGGCCCCGATCGCGGCCAGCCAGCCGTAGAGCGCGGCGTCCGTGCCCAGGTGGAAGAGGACAAGCGCCGTGCGCCGCTTCAAAGAAAAAAGGCGGAAGAGGATGAGCAGGGCCGACGCTGACAACCGGAGCGCGCGGCGGGTGGCTCGCTGTCTCAACCACGGCGGCCGGCATGGGGACCGAAACCTAGCCTCCCGGAGCCGAACTGCCGGAGTGGAGGACTAGGGAGTAGGGAGTGGGGAGTGAGCAGAGTGGCCGGCGGGGCTGTGTGCTGTCGAGTGGAGATTGGAGTAGCGGAAGCTCCGGGCCCCCCGGACCCTGAGTCCCTAAGGCTGGTAGCACTCGTCATACTCCATTTGCGTACCCTAAAGGGGAATATTCTGTCCAGTCATCAAGTTTTTCCAGTACAGTATCAATTTTCCCGCACCCGTCATCCCCTATATCTCATACCCCAAACCAACTCCCACCTGTGGGACCCACATTTTTCTTTTTTAGCCCCACCGGTCTCACCTCCCTCCCATTCTCTCTCCTTTTCCCCTCCACTCACCCATGAGTCCAAGACCGTGGACTTCTTCACGCCGGCGCCTGGATCCGGCGACCGCGGCCCTCCCAGCGGCGGACCTCCCCGCGCCGGCCGGCGAATCGGCGATCCGCGGGGCCGCGCCGCCCCTCCCCCGCTTCCGTGCGGCGGTGGGCCTCGAGGTCGAGCCGGCAACGGCAACCCATCGTCCCCTCCTCCGGCCCCTGCGAGGCGAATCGAGCGGCCCCGGCGGCGAGAAGCCCCGGGACGGCGGATCAAGGGCGGGCCCGTCGATGGCGGGCGCAAGTGGCTCCAAGGCCGGCGGATCGAGGGACCCGACCTCCAGCCCGGCGCCACTCCTCCTCCCCATCTGGCGGCGGACGCGAGGTGGGCCAACACGGCGGCGGCGGTCCTCCTCCGTCTTCTCTCTCTCCATTCCTTCAACTTCGCCGGCGGTGCGCCGTCATTTCCTCTTCTCTCGCTTCCCCGCCGTTATCTCTCCTTTGTGATGGCGCGGAGCAACAACCGCTGGACGCGGTGGGGCCCGAGCGAGGGCGTAGCGCACACCCCGGAGTGCACTCTATTTGGCGCATGCGGGATGCGAACGGGACATCCCGTGCATCGTAGCGCACGCGCGGTGCGGCGTGAAAAACGCTGAAGGCGTACTGGAGCACGGCGTCCCGTTCCCCTCCCAGTACCCAGTGCTACCAGCCTGACGCGGCGGGTTTCTCTGCGTTGTTTGTTTCCCAACCGGTTGACCCGAACTTCCGCCCATTAATTCAGGTTAACCGGTTCGTTCGACCGGTTCCGAATATCTAGCCAAATTCAAATTCTAAACTAAAAAAACGTCTTTTCAACCGGTTTGGAATGGCTAGCCGCCAGGTTATACAGGTTAGCCGGACCAGTTTGACCAATAACGAGTCGTTGATAAAAAACGAATCGGTAAAATTTTTTGCGTGTTTTCAAATTCGAATTAAAAAAATTTGAAAATAAAACAAAAAATTTTAAAAATATTTCAATGTGTGTAGAATCTAATGGTGTAAAAAAATTCAAATATTAGTGCATTTAGTATTTTTTCGTACATTAGAAGTTCAAAATCAAGTTGAACTTCTAATGCCCGCAAAGTGTACTAAATGAACGAATATTTTGAAAATTTTGACACCCTTAGATTCATCGTAACTTGAAGTATTTTTTGAAACTTTTTAGATTTTTTTATTTTTTTTAAATTCAAATTCAAACTTTTTAAATCCCACCGGTTTGTAACTAGCCGGAACTGGTCCGAACGATTACACCGGAATCGCGGTTTCCGCACCAGTTCCGGTTGGGGAAGAAACCATGGCGCCTACCACACTTTAGGCCCATCTAACATACCAAGCATTGCAGCAGAGCACCAATCTCCCTCCACAGAAATTTATTCAAAATTTTTTTTGATCCTTAAAAAAATCAACATTTTCTTACACTTAATTCAGCATTTTGTAGATTCTGTTAATATTTTGAATAGATCACTAACTTGATCATACATTTATTTTTTACTTGCTCCTTCATCTCACCTAGATTTTCCCCATGTGTGAAACACGCTTCAACATTTTTCTTCTAATTGATTCAACAGCCTCATACAACATTTCAAATATACTAATTGCGGTGGCAACATAATCTAGAAGCTAGTTAACATCATATCGTGAACTAGTACAGGCGTGCATCGCAACTCCTACCGATGAATTGCATAACTGCGCTAGAAGGAAGTTAATATATATTATTTGGGCACATACCAAGAAAGTAAGCAGATTTATATTCCTATAGAATTAATGGATTACATGTATACAACAGAATAAGTAATTGTTGCCAAATTAAAGTCGTACGGTGTTCGTAAGCAGATCAACCACCTTTATGCCAACTAATACATTTCACTATTTCGTAAGCAGATCGAGAAACACTGTCGGGCACAGTCATAAGGGTCCTCTGATAACCGGGGAAAAACCCATTTCTTCGCAAAATAATAAAAACACAAACGAACTCACAAATTGTAAATTGCACCTCACGCAATCACGGCCTGATGACACGAGCCCACGGCCCCGGCAACCTCAGCGGCCCATCAAGCGGTCGGCCCCGGCACCCCTCGGGCGAAACTCTGCCTCGCTCGAGGGGCCCGGCGCCGTACTACCGAAACTTCGCCTCGCTCGAGGGTTGGACGACCCTCGGGTGAGACTCCGCCCTCGCTCGAGGGCTATGCGCACCCTCGGGCGGGTCTCCGCCTCACTCGGGGTTCTCATGGGTCCGCCGCCCCCGCGCCCACTTCCCCGACCGGAGCATTAAATGCTCTGACATGTCGCGGGCGCCCGGGTCAAGGATGAATCCCCGCCACGCCGGCTCTCTGACACCGCTTGGGAATCGTATCCCGGCGTTGTTTCACCAACCCTCCTTGTGAGGCCATCCCCGCCATCGTACAACACTATGTGGTAAGGTCAGTGTCAACTCTGTGACACTGTACCACCCACTCCCATACGGTCAGCGCGCCGCACCCTCAAAAGAGGACAGCAGAATCCTCAAAAAGGGTACAAACACCTGTCTCGCGCCCGCACGGGACGACGTCGTGACATCGGACCAGTGAGGCGCATCTCCTCCGTGACCATCGGCCCTGTGCAGCCATCCCCGCCGTCGTGCCACCGTCCCGAGCACTACAGCACCATCCCTAGTGCTGTGGGGGCCCAGGACGACAAGACGTCACCACGCCCGAAGCTGTGCGACCTCCAGCCTTCTGTCAGCCCAACCCTCGAGCTGACACACGCACGACGACCAAACGAGAAGCTCCCACACCGCTACCCTTGAGGCCTCTCCCCGGACGGATACGGGACTCGCGGCGACACCCCGCCGGAAGCAAGATTCGCCGGGACGGCCATCCACTCGTTGCATTGTACACCATACCGCCACACGTAGTTAGAACTATGCGGCACCTCCCCTTTGCCTATAAAAGGAGGGGTCGGTCCCCCCCCGCGCACACTTACACGTTTTCCGCCTTCACCACGATATTGGCATCTCGCCCCCAATCAAACCTCAGGGACCTGGAGGCACCGCCTCCTCTCCCGCCACGCTTGTAGCTCCCCTCTGCAAGCACACGGTGCACTGCAATACAGTGCCTAGAGCACACCCCTGCTGGACGTACGGCCCCGGTCGGAACCAGGATAAAACTCGTGTCACTTAGTTGCTTAGCACCGGCCATCAAGAGACAGATCTCAGCGCTCGTACTAGTTAGTGTCGGGACTACTTTCCACAGCTGGTGCGGGAACAACCGGAGCGACAGGAGCAGCTAGTGGCGGCACCTCCACAGCTGGCGGGGAAGGCAGAGCTCGCGGAGATCCCAACTCTCCATCAGAGTAAACTTCCAGGATCTCTCCACCCTCTACCTCGACGAAGTAGTAAGGGTCCTCTGGTTCCTCCTCCACAAGCTCGACAGGAGGGGGTAGCTGCGCTCCAAAAGGCTGAGTCCTGGCCATCTATGAGATGAAAACTGAACTCGGAAGCGAATAAAGCAATAAGGGGACATAATTTTAACCAAAAGCAAATAAGATAGATTTTTAAGTGTATTTAGGGATTTTTTGAGTGAGAGAGCTGAAATGTCTTTCTAGAAAATGGCCTTATTTCGACATTTCTATCTAAGGTCAGCGTCCTACAATCGGCATTGCTCCGATACCACTCTGTCACACCCGTTTTTCCGAAGAAAACCGAATGCATCTCATACGTGTGCCAAAAACATAAATTCACACATATGGTAGACAAATGAGTGTAATATCATAATACAATGCTCAAAACGTACAAAGAGAGGTTTATTAACTTATTACACTCATCGTTAGACTCGAAGGTCTTAACACGAACATCGATAACTAGACGATGAAACACCGTCTCCAACTCCACAAGCTCCTGACTGGGGGAAACACGAGCCTCAGAATCCATCGAACTCATCGAAGAACTCTGCTCTAGCATCCTCCTCTGAACACATATAGGCAAGGGTGAGTACACTTATGGTTGGTACTCAGCCCGTGGGGGAAATTATGCAAAGCTATCAAGGGTAGGCTAGGGTTTTCAGCGGTAAGCATTTTAAGTTGGTCAAATTTTATTAGCAAGCACCTATTTATGAGGTGGTGAAGCTCGGAAGAAGTTCCACAAGTTGAAGATGATGATGATGGACCCATTCAACGTCAATCTCAAGCACCACACCCTAGAGTACATCAAATGGTTCAACGGGATCATCCCGTCAACAAAATACTTGGGAGTATCCGAAGAGGGTAATAACTCGCTCAAGATTGTCAAATTTTTGTGAATTTTACTCGTTTGTTTCCTCTTTGGAACCTCTTAGTGTGGAACAAGCTCTTGAGGACCCGGATTGGATTATTGCCATGGAGGAAGAGTTGAACAACTTCAAGAGAAATGAAGTTTGGGAGTTGGTACCAAGACCAAAGAAAAATATGATCGGCACCAAATGGGTCTTTAGGAACAAGCAAGATGAATTTGGTGTTGTCACAAAGAACAAGGCAAGTCTTGTTGGCAAAGGATATACTCAAGTTGAAGGCTTGGACTTTGGAGGGACTTACGCACGGTAGCAAGGCTTGAGTCAATTCGTATCCTTTTGGCCTGTGTTACTCATCATGACTTCAAGCTTCATCAAATGGATGTCAAGAGTGCTTTCTTGAATGGACCTCTCCAAGAAGAAGTATATGTTGAGCAACCACCGGGCTTTGAAGATTCAAACTTCCCAACCATGTGTACAAGCTCCATAAGGCTCTCTACGGGCTTAAGCAAGCTCCTAGAGCATGGTATGAATGCCTTAACGAATTTCTTCTCAAGAACGGTTTTGAGATAGGCAAAACCGATTCTACTTTGTTCATTCAAAGAAATGGAGAAGATATCTTTGTACGTCAAATTTATGCTGATGATATTATCTTTGGTTCTACTAATGATAAATTTTGTGAACAGTTTAGTAGGATCATGACCAAGATATTTGAGATGTCTATGATGGGTGAATTGAAGTTCTTCCTTAGGTTTCAAATCAAGCAAATGAAGGATGGGACTTTCTTGTGTCAAACCAAGTTTGTAAAGGATATGCTCAAGAGGTTTGATATGGCCGACTCCAAGCCCATCAAGACCCCCATGGCACTTAATGGACATCTTGATCTTAATGAAGAAGGGAAGTCGGTCGACCAAAAGGTATTTCGCTTCATGATTGGCTCCCTCCTTTACCCTTATGCATCTAGGCCTGATATAATGCTTAGTGTGTGCATGTGTGCAAGATTTCAAGCTAATCCTAAGGAGTGTCATCTAATGGCTGTTAAGAGACGATATTTGGTTCACACTCCTAACCTAGGCTTGTGGTATCCTGTTGACGGTTCAAAACCGTGTTCAAGTTCACCGCAAGCCTACGGGTGACTTGGTGCCTTTTCACCAAGGAGGGTCCTCCCTAGATTTGTCAATCCAAGGATCGTAAGCAAACTCCAAGGATTCTCCATCTAACCTATCGACCTAACCTAACATGAAGCATTGATTGCATAAGAACATAAACCTTAAAGATATACGAGTTATAGCATAAGGTTGATCGCATCCATGAACATAGACAAGGTAAGGAGCAAGCAAGGGAAACTAAGGCCTATCGTCTTCTAGTCGTAGTTCTAGCCAAAAGAGCAAACGCGACATGCATCTCATCCAAAGCCATCTTTAAACTACTATCTTCGATCCGATTCCGAAGACGCCCGCCTTTTGGAGCCACCATCCCGTCACAACGCACTCCTATTTGTGCGGGTTAGCCTAGGGCGAGTTCGAAGAACAAGTTGAAAACACTTGGTCATTCCGATACGCACCTCTAGCCACCATGACTACAAAAGCACCCCCAAGAAATCTATCTATAGAATAGATTGAAGATGAATCATAGCCAAGCGAGAGCAAAATCATAAAAGGAGGAATCGAGTCGCTAAAAGATCGGATGACATGAAGTACTTTACTCACATAATAATATGTTTAGATCATCTCCACCGAGTACATACCATTAATGACCTCAACTAGCTCTGGAACTCCACCATGGCTCAACCGTGCAAGGCGGCCATGGCGGCTAGGGTAAGCCTAGGCCATCTCCTAGACGACTTCGAGGACTCGCGGAGGCCGTCGTCACTCTCTCCTAGGTTTCGTCGAGTTCCTGTGGATGGATGCCGCCGAATTTTGGCAGCGACACTATTAATACCCCGAAGCAACCCTAGTCCAAAGGGGGGCTCGAACCGCCACAAAAATGGGTCGGGTTGTTCCACCCGGGCCGACCGGCCCGGGGGCTTTTTGGCCCATTTCAGGCCCATCTTTCGCGGGCGGGCTTCTCTTGCAAATGTGAGCTTCGGTCTTCTCGATTGTGTGGCCTTTTGACGTCTTTATCCGCGTGAGTAGTTAGGATGTCTTTTCATCCAAGCCTCTGTATCTTCCGTCTGAGTCCCCGGAGTTTTGTGCCTTCACATTGTGGTCCTTGGGTCATTTGGAGTCTTGTTCACCTCGAGTGTTGACTTGTACCGGGCTTCATGATCTTCTCGCAAAGTGCTCATTGAACTTCTCCCGGAAGTGCTCCTTTTAGTGCCTAAATCCTGCGTAAACAACATACTCCAAGTACCTCATTCACAAGTGAACTTGTTACATCATTAGTATGCCTAGTGGAGGGTTAGTTGCAAATCATAATCGAAACCAATGTATAACAAGTATTGTAGGTTGACGGAAATTCACCGTCAACATCTCCCCCATGCTTAAACCCTTGCTCGTCCTCGAGTAAGTTTACAATGGATATCAGCATTGCCTTTCATTGTTCATACCCTACACTTGATCACACATGAGAAAGCATAATGCTCTCCAAGTTTATATTTGTTAAATTCCATAATGTAAATAGCTTTCATCTCTATGGATGTAGATATAATTTAAGCTCTTTCCACAAGTAATCAATCATGCTCCACAAAATTCGAATAGGTCTTAGAAACTTTTGAAGTGAAGAACGAGGTGAATAAAAGAGATAAACCAAGTACAAAAATTTAAACATTCTTGCATCTTGCTCATGAACTATCTAATCTCACAACTCTCTCAAGCCTACTTGATCTATATCCTTTCCCTCTCATGTTTGTAGGTGGAAGGGTTTTATTTGGAGCTCATATGAAAGTTTTTATCCTACCAAGATGTTAAAGTTGAGACTATTATCAAAACAAGGCAAGCTTCTCATGGACTTATCATGACTCGTCAAAAAGGTCATTGGAAAAATAATGTTCACAAGAAGGAGGGGGGAGAGAAAGAACTCACACTTTTAGATAGGTGGACATGTGCAAATGGCAAAGAATGATCCCAAGGCCCCAACGAAGTCCTCGTTATCGGATTGCACCTGGTTGGAAAAATGAGTATGGGTCTTGATCTTAAATCCTTGAAAAATCCTTAAGCAACTAGAGAACCGGGGGAGATTATTATTACTCTATTTTTTCTTTTTCTTTTTTCTTCTTTTTCCTTTTTTCTTTTTGACATGTGCGAAGTTCTTTGATTTTTTTACTTTATCCTCTTATCTTATTCATTTTTTTATCTCCCCTAGAACTCTAATTTGCATAGTACCTACCTCCTCCCCCATGCTTAGACATTTGCTCGTCCCCGAGCAAAAAAGAAGTGGTGTTAAGGTAGGTACCGGATGTTTTGATGAGAGGGAACTTGAATCTTTCCTTTGAAGCACCTTCTTGTGACGTGTTGTCTCCATACTCAAGTGATAGGTAGGTCAAGGAGGTTAACACAAAAGATGATGTTGGTTTAAAGGGTGGATATCCGGCGAGGTTTGCAAAGCTTCGATGTGGGAGCTCACAATGCACACATAGAAAAGGCTAGCAAAAGATAAGTTACGCAAAAACGGAATGACCAACTTCTTAGTCACGAGCCGAGAATCGAGCCTTGAATCAATTCACACAACAATAACTCTTGTAATCTATGGTTGCACTCAATATATAAGGCTTTAGATAGGTAGAGCAAAATGCAAGAGGTATTAATGACAAGGTTAGCATGACTTTTAAAAGCAAAAAGTAATATGTCCTTCGACCCATCCAAAGTTGAGGGCATAAAAGAAACCATGGGTCTTTATTTTTATCATGACCTCCACAAAATATTAATCTAGCATTTAATTAATTTCAGATTTGTATTAGAGAGAGCAATAGCTTAATCATGCATAAACAAGCACAAAGTTTAAACAAAGCGGCAACGGTCATCATATATCAATGAGCAAGATCAAGCCAAAATTATTTCATCATGGTGAGCACAAGGTGATGACAATAAACAAAAACTAAAACTACGTTGTACTCCTAGAAGCCATGTTATTTAACAAGAGAGACATACAAAAGTTGCATCTAAGGTTGTTGAATGCATGTACATATATACAAGCATTTAGAAAGATAAGGACAAAGAGAGGGTTGAGGAATTGTTACCGTCCTTTGATGATTGTGATGTAGCACACCCTCCCCCATGCTTAGCATGGAAGAAGGAAGATCAGCATCCGCAACAATCGTGATCCTTGAACTCCATGCGGTCTTCCTTCGTCCACCAAGTCTTCCCCCATGCTTAGCATGTTGCTAGGCACGGAAGATGATGAACCATCTTAAAATTCTTGAAGTCCTACCGCCATGCAAGTAGATCATCATCACATTGTTGCCTTTGTTAATCCTTCGATGTCCGCCCTTTTCCACGAGCCTTGATCCCAATTGTTTCTCATCCCATCTTCTCCTCCTTCCATGTTGTCCCTTATCGTTGTTTCATCTTCCACGAATTTTTTTCTTCTACTTCCAGAACTGATTATGTACTGAATAATATCTCCATTGCAAAGTGATTGAAATTATCTTTCCAACAAGTGGTCATTCATCCCAATCGGACTCCGAACAAGAGAGTTACGCCCTCTTTACTTTGTTGGTGCAAGCTGTCCCAGGCTGATTTCAGAATGTGTGACGCTCAAAGATTTCGTTGTAACTTCTTGCACAGGTCTCCTAAAATGTTGATTTTTGATGCATTGGAAAGTAGACTTAATGGAGCACTTGAATATCCAATTTTTTCCTTTTTTACATCTCTGAACATGTGCTTAATCTTGATGAAAACAGCAGTGCTCCTTTCGGGATTTGGAGGTGTTGATGATCTTGATTTAAGCTTTTATTACGAACTCATGGGAGTGATTCACCATGCCTGCAAAATAATTATAATGCACAAAGTACCCCCAAGGTGACGGTCGGGAATACTCACCCTATTCACCTTATGCCAACAAACCATGACATCCCTAAGATCTTCACTTGTGGCATAGTTAATCTAGCGAAAATCCTAATGGGTGCACGTGAGTGCAAGCGTGCATGCAAATGATAGGATGGTATAAAAACAAAACAATGTTTACACCAAATTCTAAGCTCCATGCTTACAAAGTGGTTGCCAAATTTTCTATTCCCATAGAGATTTATTAACCAAGGTCAAAACACCATGTTCATCCCAAGATCAACAATTCTTTATAGTGCAAGAAAAGTAGGGTGCATTGCTAAAATTATAAACCAACTAATGTGACATGATAGCACGGGATATAAGACTAAATGATGGTGGTCTCCAATCATGTATAAACGCCATGCTTACACAAGATTGCAAAAAGTAGTAACACGTGTCAACAAGCATTAACATAGATATGAAAGCATTCATCATAAAGTTTCAAAAAGGTTCCAAGCTAACATAAAGTTGATGAAGACAAAGATATGGATGTAAAATGCAAATGCAAAAAGTTAGCACAAACAAACATTAGCAAGGTTTGAAAAAACACTTTCGATGTGGTCTACGATAAGCAAAGGACAAAGCTTGATCTCACACTTTATACGAAGTAAGCATTGTCAACAAGGAAGTCATCCATCGAAAAGAATCAATCAACCAAACTAACAAGGTTTAACGATAGGTTATGGTATCCTATATTTTTGGCTCAAAAAATGATTTTGGAGAGAGGAAGTCAATTATAGAAATTCTAACTAAGGTGGTGCTAGAGTCTTTCTACAAACCTATGGTTTTCGGATGTCTATAGGTAGGGGAAGTTTTCCTAAGGATTTTATGGGGAGGCTAGTCAAAGTTTTTAATTAGAAAAGAGGGACGTGATAGACTTGTTCAACCCGGAGGGTGACAGCCCCCGGTCAACTCAAGCAAACCTACCTCTAATGGCTATGGTTTTTGGTGGGGGTTATAGGAAAGCTTAGTTTGGTTGGACTAAAAGTTAGATCAAATCAAACATGCAATGCGATGCAAGGTGGATGAACGAAATGATATGACACGGTATGTAGTGGTCTAAAACAAAAATAAATGTTAGCCTAAATTAACTAGCCACAAGTTTAGAATTAAAGGATGATGCCAACTTCATATATCTCTCCGAAAAGACACGAAAGAAAAAGACTCTAAACTCTAATAGGCACACAAAAAGGTCTACAAGGTTTTTGAGATCAAATAACAAAGTGCTCCCTCAATAGAAATTAAATTAAACAACATGGTGTTGTGGTATTTATTAGATCAATGTTACAATGTTACTTGATGGTTCGATTAAATAGCACAATGTAGACGGTCATGTGTGTGTGTCTATATATATATATATATATATAATATATAATATAATATATATATATATATATATATAAACCGGGTTGCCTCTCGCAAAGCGCTTCATTTAAAGTCATAGAGCTCGACTTTCTCACATACCTTCTTATTGATGCGGAGCCATGATCCTTCATTCAAGATTTGAAGGTGTTCATGCAGCATTGATCCACTCTCCATGCTTTACACAATCACTTATGCTAGATGAGAGGCTTGCCCAAGCATCTCCTCACATTATCATCATCACCTTCTCCATCGCACTTTATCGTTGCCTCTTCTTTCACAACTTTTCCTCTCTGTCTAGATCAGACCATGTAGAAAACAATAGCTTCCATGTGTGGCGCATGAAATTGTCTTTCCATCAAGTATTTATTCACCCCAAACGGACTCCTATCGAGTGAGCTATGTCCGTTCTACTCCGGCGCTGCAATCTGTCCAAAGCTGATTTCAGACTGCACATCGCTTAATGTTTTTGCCATATCTCCTTATACGGGTCTTCAAATTCATTGATCTTGGATGTGTTGGAACTGTCACTTGATGGAGCTTCTGATTTTTAACTTTTTCTTCCTTGAACATGTCTTACTAGGTTCTCAAAATTGATGAAAACAGCAACGTCTGTTTTTGAGGTTCGGTGACGGTGATGCACGGGTTTGCAATTCCTTTGGGTATGACTTCTCTCCTATTAATTTATGTTTAATACCCTGCATGGTTAGTGATTGGGATTTCTCCCACAACTTGCTCTTTTAAGGTCACTAGCTTGACCGAGCACAAAGCAAGTCCAAGATTTACAAATCATAACGCAAACAAACACATCCATAACCACAGTTTATGACAAAGTAAGTTGTGACTAATTGTAGCATAAGTTTTCTTGCTCAGCGCTAAGCTCTCATTAGGCAAAGGTTCATTAGGCATGTAACAAAGTTTTAAGCACAACAAAGCCTCTTTATCACTCTCAAGAAATTCTAGCCTATCATGAACATCATAAGAACAAGGCATAGAATTGAATCAACCTCACTATTTGATATGAATCATAGATATATCAAAGGAATATTATATCTTGAGAGGTTAATTTGTACCTTGGCCTCCGAGCTTTCCATCATGAGTGGTCTCTCGGAGTTGAAAGCAAGCAATCTTCAATGATTGGTGGCTTGCATCGTCTTTTCGCAATTCCTTCATTCGTGCCACACATCATCAAGGTTGCCTTGTGTGTACGTGGGACTTCATGCATGTCTCAAATATCTTCATGTAACTCCATGATCCTTCGTGCGAGAGCCCAAAGTATCCGCGCCATTGGATGTCATCATTTGTGTGTAATCCATCGTGATTTGCTTCTAACATCTCCTAGCGTCGGATGTTGCCAACTAGTGACTTCTTTTGCCAATGCTCTTGGGGTCTTTGTTTGTTCCAACCTTCTGAATTTCATCTCGTGTGGTCTAATGGAAGCATTGCCCAAGCTCCTCTTTGTTGTCGTTGTCCTCATCTCCACTATCTTGTTCTCATCGTGTTGCTGCTGCCTCTTTTTCGTGGATTTTCCCTGTGTACATAACAGAACATATACCAAAATATTGTTCCATTGAAAACTTTATAAAATTAACTTTCCAACGGATACTCATTCATCTTAATGGGAGCCCAAATGAAGGAGCTATGGCCGTTTTAATTCCGCTCTTGCATGGTGTCCAAAAAATTTTAGAACGTGCAACCTTTGGTAATTCGGCCATATCCGCTTGTAGGAACCTCCGATTGACTGGATTCTTGGTTCGTTGGAAGCGTAACTTCATGGAGCTTCTAAATATCCAAAGATATCCTATTATTCTCCCTTAAGGTTGTGCAGAAATTGATGCGAACATAGACTTCTTGCGAATCGATCTGAATATGTTGATGACCTTGATCTTGTGGTCTTCGGGGCGTTACATCGCGTCTCCTTTTGCTTTAAGTCATTGCCATTGCTGGTACAGCGATTAGCATGATGGCAATGGTTTGTCTTCTTCATGATTTTGCTTTAGCCAAAGTGGCGGGTGCTTCTTTCGCAACGTGATTGCTTCCAACACCTATTGCTTGGATAAACAAACCTCCACAAAACATTAGTCATAAAACATTAATTGACACATTGACATACCTTGTTTAACATCACTCGTGTAGGGTGTGGACTCAATATTGGATGATGGGCCACTAACAAAAGTTAGCACCACCTACCACTAAAGAGTGAATCTTGATGTAGTCATCATCTTGTCGGAGTGGATTGTGAACTTCTCGAACGTCTTGTGTCTAGCTTTTCACCTACTTTCAAGGACACAAACAAGAAAGGAAGCATATATGCAATAATAGAAATTAGGGTTAGCCAAAGAGATAGATGGATCGCCCTAGGGTTCGAGTTGCCGATCCCCGGCAACGAGCGCCAGATAAAGGGGCTTGTGACGGTTCAAAACCGTGCTCAAGTTCACCGCAAGCCTATGGGTGACTTGGTGCCTTTTTCACCAAGGACGCTCCTCCCTAGATTTGTCAATCCAAGGATCTAAAGCAAACTCTTAGGATTCTCCATCTAACCTATCGATCTATCCTAACATGAAGCATTGATTGCATAAGAAGATAAACCTTAAAGATATACGAGTTATAGCATAAGGTTGATCGCATCCATGAACGTCGACAAGGTAAGGAGTAAGCAAGGGAAACTAAGGCCTATCGTCCTCTAGTCGTAGTTCTAGCCAAAAGAGCAAGCACGACATGCATCTCATCCAAAGCCATCTTTAAACTACTATCCTCTGGCCCGATTCCGAAGACGCCCGCCTTTTTTCAGCCACCATATTGTCACAACGCATTCCTATTCGTGCGGGTTAGCCTAGGGCGAGTTTAAAGAACAAGTTGAAAACACTTGGTCATTCCGATACGCACCTCTAGCCACCATGACTACAAAAGCACCCCAAGCAATCTATCTATAGAATAGATTGAAGATGAAGCATAGACAAGCGAGAGCGAAATCATAAAAGGAGGAATCGAGTCGCTAAAAGATCGGATGACATGAAGTACTTTACTCACATAATAATATGTTTAGATCATCTCCCCCGAGTACATACCATTGATGACCTCAACTAGCTCCGAACTCCACCATGGCTCAACCGTGCAAGGTAGCCATGGTGGCTAGGGTAGGCCTAGGCCATCTCCTAGACAACTTCGAGGACTCGCGGCGGCCATCGTCGCTCTCTCCTAGGTTTCATCGAGTTCCTGTGGATGGATGCCGCCAAATTTTTGTAGCGAGACTATTGATACCCCGAAGCAACCCTAGTCCAAAGGGGGGCTCGAACTGCCACAAAAATAGGTCGGGCCGGTCCGCCCTGGGCCGGCCGGCCCGTGTGCTTTTTGGCCCATTTTGGGCCCATCTTTTGCGAGCGGGCTTCTCTTGCAATTGTGAGCTTCTCGTCTTCTCAATTGTGTGGCCTTTTGACGTCTTTATCCACGTGAGTAGTTAGGATGTCTTGTCGTCCAAGCCTCTCGTATCTTCCGTCCGAGTCCCCGGAGTTTTGTGCCTTCACATTGTGGTACTTGGGTCATTTGGAGTCTTGTTCACCTCGAGTGTTGACTTGTACCGGCTTCATGATCTTCTCGCAAAGTGCTCACCGAACTTCTCCCCGGAAGTGCTCCTTTTAGTGTCTAAATCCTGCGTAAACAACATACTCCAAGTACCTCATTCACAAGTGAACTTGTTACATCATTAGTATGCCTAGTGGCGGGTTAGTTGCAAATCATAATCGAAACCAATGTATAACAAGTACTCTAGGTTGATGGAAATTTACCGTCAACATATCCCAAGGGCTCCACTTTTGAATTGCTTGGCTACTCCAATTCGGACTATGCGGTTGCAAAGTAGATCGAAAGAGCACTACCGAGACTTACCAATTTCTTGGTAAGTCTTTGGTGTCATGGAGCTCAAAGAAGCAAAATCCGGTTGCTTTATCCACGGCTGAAGCTGAGTATGTGGCGGTCGATGCTTGTTCTGCACAACTTTTGTGGATGAAGCAAACGTTGAGTGATTACGATTGTAAGTTCAGTAAGATTCCACTCTTGTGTAACAATGAGAGTTCCATCAAGCTAGCAAACAATCCGGTCCAACACTCTAGAACAAAGCACATAGACATTGGACATCACTTCTTAAGGGATCATGAGGCTAAGGGAGATATTGCTCTACGCCATGTGAGCACGGAGAGGCAACTTGCTGATATTTTCACTAAGCCTCTAGGCGAGCAAAGGTTTTGTGCTTTGAGGAGTGAGATAAACATCTTGGATTCTCATAAGTTGGCTTGACTTATTGCACACAAATTGCTTGTTGCCTAGATAGAAAGAAAAATGTTTTATTTTCTTCACTTTGTGTGTGTCTTACAAAACTTGGTTCTTCACATGGTGTTTGGTGATTATAGCTTTGATTGATTGGTTGTGACTAGTCAACAAACTCTACGGGTGCTCTACATGTCCATGGCCTTTTTCTCTCCAGTCTATCTCAGCTGGTTTCTCAATCTTTTTCTCAAAATCCCGAAGATTGACGGTACTACCGACACGAGGTCGAAAGTACCGATATGAGCTCACCGTTGGAATTTCAAAACTTCAAGGTTCTACCGACGCTACGTCGGTACTACCGAACCCCCTCGGTAGAACCGACCCCCTGTCGGTACGTCCGATATGAGCTCACCGGCTCAATTTCCTCGACCCCTCGGTAGTACGGGCCCGTGTCGGTACTACCGATAAACACCGCCGGGGTATATATACCCCCCCCCGAACCACGGTTCTAGGGTTCCTTTCTTTCAACCGTTGGTGCTGCCCCTCATCCGTGAGGAGACTTCCAAAATCAACCATACAAACTTAAATCTAGCCACTCCATTAGATTCTCCACCCTTCGGAACATCCGATCGTCGCCGGGAGTTCGTCGATTTGCGCGGGAAAAGCTCAAGGTATTGATTCAAAATCCTCGTCAATCGATCTCTCAATGCCGTTGTTTCTAGGAGGAATACCTTCATCTTTATATCCTTCCTAGAAGACTTGCTCATGATCTTGTAGATTTTTTTGGCTAAATCTCTCGATCCATGGATTTTTTGCACTGTTCTAGCACCCGTCGGTAGTATCGACCCCATGTCGGTAGTACCGACAGGCGGCTGTCACATGTGCTCAAGTTTATGAACTGAGCCAATCCTTATTCAATCCTTCACATCCATCTTATCACTCTTTTCAAATCCCTCGGATGGGTCGTGACGGCAAGCAAGTTGTTCAAGAGGGCTTCGATGAGTATGACATCCCTCTTGCCCAAAGGAAGAGGAAGGTGGGCACAGGTGCTCAACACCCATGTGGTCGAGGCCATCCAAACCCACCAGCTACTCCTCGTCGCTCTACTAGTCAAGGTCACCGTGCCCGGACCAAGTAAGCTTATCAACCGAATGACCACTACAATGATTATGAAGACATATCCTTGGACTCTCTTGCGGGCTTTGTCCTTAGGCCCTTCCTACCACCTCGCCCGACAACTCAAATGGGCATCCTCAAGATGGTGGACTACAAGAGTGGGTCTCACAATGTGTACAAGGAAAGGTCCACCGATCCCGCTCTTTGGCAAAAGGAGTTTGATGCGGATATTCGATTTTGGCTCAAGTTCAATGCCGATTGGTATGAGTCGATCATCCTTAGCAAGGAGCACTTGACCGTGGATATGATGTCTATCAAGTGGGACAACTTAAGGTCACTCAACATTCCGGCGGTCAATGAAGCCATTGACATTTATCATGCCAAGGGGTTGACTTAAATCATGGCACTTAATTATGATTGGAATGAAGAAGTCGTTGCCCAATTCTATGCTAACCTCTATGTCCGGCGTGAGACGAAGACTTTCCATTGACTCTTGCAAGGCAAGCCCCTCTCCGTCTCCTATGAAAGGTTTGCTCAGATTCTTGGCTTTGGTGAGGAGGATCTTGGTCGTCCTAAGCTTCATGGTGGAGAAATCCCGCTTGATAGTGAGATGGCTTTCAAGTATGACTCCATGTATGGCAAGATGGAGTTTGGTACTACTCATGGGATGAAGTCGGTCTATGGGATGTTGAACCAACTCTTTCGCTATACACTCACTCCTAAGATTTGTGACAACTACAACATCTCCAACATTGCCAAGGACATACTTGTGAGGATGGCACTGGGAAAAGAGAGCTTCGGTGTGTTTGACTTCATTTGGGAGGAGATCATTGTGTGCTCTGTGTCCACTAACAAGAGCTGTCAGTATGCCCCTTGGATTTTCAAGATGATTTGTGAGGTGACCGGCATTGACATTCTCACCGACAAGCCTCACTCTTGGTACAAGCCAAACAAGGGGAGCATTGAGCGTCTTCTCAAGTTGGGAAAGCATGCCCCTCCTAGGGCCACCTCCTCGAGTGGACCTTCCTCCGGTGGTCCATCTACCTATGAGCCTCCTTCCTCCTCTCTTGGACCATCGGCTTCCGGAGGCACTGTTCCCCCGGGCAAGAGGAAGAGCATCTTCAACTTTCTATCTCAGGGCCTCTTCGCTTGCTTCAATGTGGGGAAGCACAATGCACAGGAGATCCGTGCTCATAGGCAGCACGTCGATGATCAGCTCATCAAGTTGGAGACCCGTCAGAAGGCCTTGCTCTCTCAGCACAACATCGAGCACTCTCCCGTTCGCGAGCCTATGGAATTCCCTCCTCCACCGGTCTTCTACAACCCTTGGGAGATCTACGGCGACATATCTATGATGTATGGAGCTCCCCCAGCCGATATCGATGATGAGGACTTTGGTGATGGTGAGACCGAGGAAGACGACTCTCCTCCGGCGGCCCATTCTCCACATGTTGATGATGACTGAAGGGCCTCCTATTTTTGGTGCTTGATGCCAAAGGGGGAGTGTGCTCACAATTTATCCATGTGGGGGTGGTGTGTATCTTCATTTTTTATCTATCTATCTATCTTAGGTTGTGGACATGTATGAACTAATTTTTGTGGTGTGATGGATGGTGGTGAACCTAGAACCTTTTAAAGTTGTAAGACTTAATCATGCTAGTGTGGAACCTCGTTTATCTATTTGTGATGCTTGGTGCTTGTTATTTCACACTTTGTTGATTTGTATATCTTGTCATATGCATCATGGATATTATATCACACTTATGCACTTGTGTATGCAAATTGAGAGTGAAATTTCTTCTAAATGTGTGATAGGCATTTTAGGCCTTCATAAAAGACCAAGCACACATTTAGGGGGAGTTCCATTTTAAATTGTTGGATACACACATCTTTATTTAAAAAACGAACTGTGTTGTCGTCAATCACAAAAAGGGGGAGATTGAAAGTGCATCTTGGCCCCTAATTGTTTTGGTGATAGTGACAAACACAATTTATGGTATTTAATGCTTGATTAAGATGTGTGCACGATATAAGTGAATGAAAATCATGGTTTTGACCGGAGGAAGGCCCCCAACTCCAAGTCGATGTTTCCATCTCGAATCAAGGCTTAATTCTATTTTGATTTTAAATTTGAGTATAGGAAATACCGTACTATAAAGGGGGATGTGAATTGATAGCCAAGAGATGCTAAAAGTGCTCTAAGAGATGATCCAAGTGAGTGAGAGGAGTTTAGAGTCAACACCGTGACAACCCGCCCGGAAAGTACCGTACTATCGCCTAAGACCGATCCACTTTGGTCATTAAGCAATAATAAAGTACCATCCTGTCGTAAGTCGCGGGTTAACGCCGGTAAATCACTTGAGAGCACAAGGATCGATATATGCATTAAAACTCACTCGAAGGCGAGTCCGGAGATACAACAACATTCAAATTCAAATACGTACCCCGAAGGGTCTAATTATTACAAACCATAGTTTTTGTCATGACGAGAATAGTTCGAGTTTTGAAAAGACACGGCGGAAATTAACTAGCGGAAGCAAGTCACCACGGGAGGCCATCCATGATGCTTCGGTAGTCGTCCTCCACCCATTCCGGCTCCCGGCCGGCGGGATCTCACCGGCCACACATCACTGAAGGCATTACCTGGATCAACACATTAATGCAAGGCTGAGTATACTAATACTCAGCAAGACTTACCCGTCGGTGATATCTACTTCACCCCATCTAGACCATGAAAGGCTTTTTGGCTACTGGGTTGCCTTTGCTAAAAAGTAACAAAGAGTAGGTCCTTACTTTCAATATTTTAGCACAAGTTCTAGTGGTTTAATCTTTACTACATTAGCCAACTAGTACAAACAAAGTTGTACAATACAATTATTCAAACATCATCTTCATCAACTTCCATCATTAGGGATCACATGACTAGTGGAGTAAGTAGTCTCGGGTAACGGTGAGAGGCCGATAATCGATTGATTTAAACCTTGCAAGGTAGACCCAAACACACGGTCGGCTGCCCCCGCGATGACAACTCCCCGAGCCGTCCCCGGAAATCCTCGGGTCGGGATCGAATCTTACGGTCTTTGGTGCGGGCTATCCGGCATGTCCCACCCAAGACACACCCGAGTCACCATACACCACCGGTGGCGAGCCGTGAGAGCGAATCCCAAGAGTAGTAATAGTAAGATCCCTTGCCGCCTCATTAAGGTACTAGGCTTACCGGTCCCATACCCGCATATGCTTGGTACGTTCAAAGACTTAACCCACATAACCACCGGACCGGAGCCCGCATCCCATGCTCTTACCACGTGAGCAATCCATTTAAGGATATAGTATGATTCCTATCTAGGAACCTATTCTCGCGAGTGAGGTCATCACTCGGCTTGTAACGGTCCTATAGCTTAGCGGCTAGCGACCTATCATACTAGTAGGGACAAGGTACCTAGGGATCATGCATCTAGGGTTTCATTCAACTCCCGAACGTAAATGCACAATCATTCACGAGATAATTGAATAAAGAACTTTTAAAACCGGGTTAGATGCACCGAGCTTGCCTTCGTCGGCCTACGCTAGCTTGGGCACCCTCGGTGTCGAGTCCGTCCACGTACGGAGAGAACCTTCGCTCCGCCTTCCTCGGTTTCGGGACCGGGGAGTAGTCTCGTCCGAAGATCTACACGGAATGTAATGCACTTTAGGTGATGTGATAGTTCGTTGTCCTATCCAACTCTAGTTGGTCTTATTCACTTTAACAAGCATCTATCTAAGGTTTCTATTTGAGGAAGTCATTGGTTGTACATGGATTACTCTTTTATTCCTTATTTGAATAAAGGTTTTTATTTAAGCTTATCATTTCATGTGAAAGCTTTATTTCCTTTTTATCTTTTACCAACAAAGGTGTAACCAATATCTTTTTATTTATGAATTAAATTTCTTTATCAGTAATATTATTTAAATTTCTTTTATTTATATTAAATACTATTTCCAAAAAGAAAAAGGATTTAATTAAGGATTTTCTCTTTATTTTAGTTTCCCTTTAATATTAAATGGGCATTTAAGCCTTTTATTAACCAATTAAATTACCAAAAATTAAATGAGTGTTTCTTAAGGCTACTAGCACCTATCCTGGTCCATGGGACCCACATGCAAGTGTTGGATGCTAGAAAAATATATATTATGGAAAATAACAAAGGCTAACTAGTGGTTCAACTTAAATGCATATAAAAATAAATAAGCCTCAAAATGATCCAAACCTTCTTGTGCATGTTCTCTGATCCTAAACAAGCCTAAAAAGCCAGCATGTTCACATGGAACCTCTACTGAACTTGGTTTATTAATTTACAAAGGAAAACATGAATAATTCAAGAATAATTATTTCTGTTAATCCAAAATTCATGATTAATTTACAAGATGTGCCTTTTGGTATTACAAGACAGTGTGCATAAGTTGGGCTCAAGATCATTAATATATTTAACATGAAAAATCCTTTATTCAGTTCTGCCAGAGATAGCAAAACATTTTTAGAAAACGATTTACATCATAACTTTGTGCAATTTTTGGCATAGGAGCTAGTCATGACCTAACACACAACATATCCAAAAATTAGCTACAGAGGAGTTATGGTTTTTGAGATATTGCAGATCTAGGGTTTCCACATTTGTATTTTTCATGCAAAAACTATAAGGAATTAGCTCAGACCAGAATAAAGAAAGTTGTAGAATAATTCACCACGAATCCAACAAAATTGGTTTCACATTTTTCTGACTTTTCTGTGTTTTTCTACGCAATTTACAAGAAACAGCCAACTCCCAAGTACTATTTAAGAACTACTTTGCAATCCGACCCCCGTGACTTCTAGATCCTTACACCGGGGCCCTTACTTTGCGGTTAACCCCCTGGAAATAACTCTCACCTCGCAATGTCACCCCTAGGGGGGGCGGTGGCCGGTGCGGTGGGCAAAATCCGGCGAGGTCCGCCGGAGTCTCGGCGGGGAAGGGCGTGAGGAGGGGCTAGGGTCACGGGCGTGCGGGTTTTGGCCGAGTCCGTGTCGGGGCGGCTCCGGGAGTAGGGCGCGACGGCGGCTCGCGCCGGCGGACACGGCAGACCGGCGCGCCGGTGAGCCCACGGCGGGATAGGGAAATGGGGGGGCACGCGCGCGCTTTCGGGGTCCAAGGGAACTCGGCGGGGGCGTCAATGGCGGTGGAGGCGGTTGGGGCGGCGGCTCTACTACGGCGGCGCCATGGCGGGGTGGAGAGCTCGCGTCCTACGAGGGACAAGCCGACGGCCGCTTAAATAGCGAGGGGGCGGTTCCTCGCCGTCGCGTTGAAGCAAGGACGGCGTTTCACTCATTTGTGCGGCGCGCGGGGACGGTACACGCGGCGGCCGGCGGTCCGACGCGCGCGGTCCGTCCCGGCCGTCGGGACACGCGGCGCACGGGCGGCACATGGCTTAAATAGCCGACGGCCGCTTAAATAGCGGGGGCGCGCGACGCCTTGGGAAGGCGCGCGGCCTCGGCTTTGCGCGCGCGCGCCGGAAGCCGAGGGCGGCGGCCGGCCGCGGCACGGCGGGCGCGGCGCGCGCGGCGCGCGACGTCGCGGCGCACCGGCTGCGGCGTTTGCACCTTCGGGGGTGGACCACTTCGAGCGTGATGTTCTCCCAAAAATTGAATAGAAGTGCACAAAGAGATGAATAGGAAAATTGTAGATCTAACTACCCTCTACAACTTTCAAAAAGGCTATATAGTGTTTTTCTCAACGGATTTTGCGGAACGTCGTGCCAATATTGAATGTCGGCACGTTCGGAAAACGAAGGGGGTACCTGTCGATCGATCAAGGTTTTTCACCAATTTCCACTCAAAATTTGAAATGCCAATCTACATGAAAGTTGTGTCCCTCAACAAGATGGACAACTTTCCAAAAGGTAGATTTTGAAGTGTTTAGGTGAATTTTGGGGAACGCGGCAAAAGTTCGGACGACATTCGGCGACGTCAACGGTTAAGCCGGTTTTGACCGTGTCTTTGACCAAGGGTCAACTACGGGTGTGTGCAAACTTGGTCAAGGGGTTCATTGGCGAGGTTTTCGGGGTGATGACCCGGGTTGACCTAGGTTTGACCGGTGTTTGACTCGGGCGATCCGGTCATTAGCGTTAATGACGGTAATTAAAAACCGGGGGTGTCACGGTCTACCCCCCTTAAACGAATCTCGTCCCGAGATTCGAAAGTAAAAGACAAAGTAGGGAGGGTTCCCGAATAGAGAGGTTACTTATGAAATTCGGTTGGCTTTGCTTCACTTGAAAGCTTGGCTTCTTGTTGCGGTTGCCCTTAGCGGATCCGGGGTTCTGCTTCTGCTGTCTGGGGTTCGGGCACTCATTGGCAAAATGCCCGGCCGTCTACAATTATAGCATATGCGGGGCGGGGAGTTCCTTAAGCTTGGGCACATGCTTGTGGATTCCTTTGGTACTGGAGATTTCCCGTAGGCTTGTCCTGGAGTGGGGTCCTTCTCCACTGCCCGGTTGCGAAGATTGCGAAGACCCATGAGTACGCTTCTTGACAAAGCGGGCCGCTTGCTCGATTCACCGCTGCGGAAGTGAAATCGGCTTGTCGCTTCCTATCTTCCTGTGCCTTCTTCATAGCATCCTCCTGAGAGATAGCTTTGTTTACTAACTCGTGATAACTATTGGGTTCCAACAGTATTAGCCTTTCGTACAAGTCACCATCGAGACCATCACGGAATCGTTCCATTTTCTTGGCATCAGTGTCCACGTGATGTCCTCCGTACTGGCAAAGACTATTGAACTTCTGTGCATATTGGTACACGGTGTCAGCTCCTTGCTTCAGAGCCAACAACTCTCTCATTTTTCTGTCCATAAGTCCTTTAGGAATATGGTGGTCCATGAAGGCTTGCTTGAATTCAACCCAAGTGACTTCATGTCCAGCGGGTTGCATAGACTTGAAATGTTCCCACCACATCAGTGCTTCGCCCCGAAGTTGTAAGGTTGCAAAGGTTGCTTTGCGCTCCTCGGAGCAAGGAAGGGTAAAAGCAGAAAACTTGGCCTCTATAGCCCTGACCCATGCGTCAGCTTCAAGCGGTTCTTCTGCCTTAGTGAATGTTGGAGGCTTCATCCCAATAAACTGGGTGTAGGTAGTGACCATATGGGGTCCCTCATGATTGGCCCCGTGCGGAGGCCTCTGTTCCCGGCGGTACCGCACGCGCTGGTACCGTCCTTTGCATCGCAGAGCCGGCGCAATAAGTCGGTTTGTGTGGTCAGAAGTGCCTCTGTCGGTGTCAGGGATGGTGGCGGGGGTGGGTCATTACTACTTGAGGCACCAAAACCATTGGGAGTGTTGCGTGTCGGTTCGACCATCTGAAAAATTGAGTTTTCATTAAACACACATTCATAAGCTTGTTCATAATATTGACAAGTAGAATATGTACGACGAAAGCTCATTTATGGTAAGTTTTACGGAACCGAACAACACAACGGCCATAAGCATCAAATTCGGGAATCGATGCTCATGCACCGAAAATCCTCATTCAAGGTCCGTAGACGTACTTCAAGTTGGTATTCCACTCGGGGTCAAGAATGAACACATGATGGATGACTTCTCCACATTGACTATTCGAGAACCTTGACTGCTCAAGAGAGTTTCTATGTCTAAGGCTCCAACATGTTTAAGGGAAAAAGGGGTTGGAGGAAAAATTCAAGTCGATGAAGATAACAAGTTGGTAGGTGAAATCACCATTGAAGATTGAGTTTTATGATTAAGACATTCCCTCGACATAGTAGAATAGCATAAGTTCCTTTCTCCGGTTGAGCATGGTTGGGTATTCATGTGCACAAAGGCACGGTTCGTATGTTAGAGCTCGAAGCGAGCACACATACATAATGACATGAGGTTAAGGCGATTGTGAACAAAAATTCATAACCAAAAATCCAGAAACCTCAAATCTTTCCCATGTTTTCCCGGTTCAAAATAAATTCTTTAACACCTAATTAAATTTTAAGGTTGAGCATGAACAAGAAAACAAGGTGGATGGTCGAACCTAGATGTGCCTCGGGGAAGTGTGAACCAAACCAAACGGAACTAGGATTGAGATTTGCTATTACAAGACGGCTAGTTGAGGAGCAATTATTTTTAACAATTTGGTTTAATTAACCTATCACAAGGTAAACAACTTTTTCACAAAATTCCGGCAGCATGACGGCTAGGTATGAGGGGTATTCTAGTTTATAAAAAGCACACACTAGCATAAACTTCCTTAGAGAACACATGGAATTCCGATTTTTGGGTCCATTTTATTTGTTTCGATTTTTAACATGCATGCAAGACGTCCTATTCGACCTCACATGGCAATCAAGCCAAAATTCGAAGTTAGTGCCGGTGGCAAGGCTTATAATCCGTCTCTCCCTATAGTATCTAGTCGAGAGCTATACGGTACTCGCTTAACGACTAACGAAGCGCTGTTATGTACCTGCAGGAAATGAACCTTTCGTGCCAGCACGTCACGAAAGCGTCCACATACATTACCGTTCACTATAGAAATGGTATCCATGCGTTAAGCCGCTGCATGGACAGCGTCCAACCTCAGACACCCTCTGTTTGAATGGAGTGTATCCTTGCCTCGCATGAGCGACATGCGGAATGCACACGTATAAAACATGTGGCGACACACAACTCACAAACAGACGCGAAGATGGGATCCGTGGAATGGATCACTCCATCAACCCTCGCAATTACCGTGATGCGGAACGACACACGTATAAAACACGTGGCTCCTAGTTTGGTTGTGCAATAAAGTAAGTCGACGAAAAGAAATGTCTTGGGAGTTAGCAAAATAAACCATAAGTTATTTAAGCCACCCGAAAGAACCCAAAATTCCCTCTAGGGCCTCTCGATCTAGTTTATCCTTAACGGACCAACGTATTTTGGAAAATCGAGAAAATCTTGGCATATTTTATTCCAAAAATCGGTGATTAAGGTTTATTAATTAATCTCCGGTGCATATAAGCTACGATGCCAATCGTGACAACCCGCCCGGGAAAGTACCGTACTATCGCCTAAGACCGATCCACTTTGGTCATTAAGCAATAATAAAGTACCATCTGTCGTAAGTCGCCGGGTTAACGCCGGTAAATCACTTGAGAGCACAAGGATCGATATATGCATTAAAACTCACTCGAAGGCGAGTCCGGAGATACAACAACATTCAAATTCAAATACGTACCCCGAAGGGTCTAATTATTACAAACCATAGTTTTTGTCATGACGAATAGTTCGAGTTTTGAAAAGACACGGCGGAAATTAACTAGCGGAAGCAAGTCACCACGGGAGGCCATCCATGATGCTTCGGTAGTCTTCCTCCACCTATTCCGGCTCCCGGCCGGCGGGATCTCACCGGGCCACACATCACCGAAGGCATTACCCGGATAAACACATTAATGCAAGGCCGAGTATACTAATACTCGGCAAGACTTACCCGTCGGTGATATCTACTTCACCACATCTAGACCATGAAAGGCTTTTTGGCTATCTTTGGGTTGCCTTTGCTAAAAAGTAACAAAGAGTAGGTCCTTACTTTCAATATTTTAGCACAAGTTCTAGTGGTTTAACCTTTACTACATTAGCCAACTAGTACAAACAAAGTTGTACAATACAATTATTCAAACATCATCTTCATCAACTTCCATCATTAGGGATCACATGACTAGTGGAGTAAGTAGTCTCGGGTAACGGTGAGAGGCCGACAATCGATTGATTTAAACCTTGCAAGGTAGACCCAAACACACGGTCGGGCCGCCCCCGCGAGGACAACTCCCCGAGCCGTCCCCCGAAAATCCTCGGGTCGGGATCGAATCTTACGGTCTTTGGTGCGAGGCTATCGGCATGTCCCACCCGGCACACCCGAGTCACCATACACCACCGGTGGCGAGCCGTGAGAGCGAATCCCAAGAGTAGTAATAGTAAGATCCCTTGCCGCCTCATTAAGGTACTAGGCTTACCGGTCCCATACCCGGCATATGCTTGGTACGTTCAAAGACTTAACCCACATAACCACTGGACCGGAGCCCAGATCCCATGCTCTTACCACGTGAGCAATCCATTTAAGGATATAGTATGATTCCTATCTAGGAACCTATTCTCGCGAGTGAGGTCATCACTCGGCTTGTAACGGTCCTATAGCTTAGCGGCTAGCGACCTATCATACTAGTAGGGACAAGGTACCTAGGGATCATGCATCTAGGGTTTCATTCAACTCCCGAACGTAAATGCACAATCATTCACGAGATAATTGAATAAAGAACTTTTAAAACCGGGTTAGATGCACCGGAGCTTGCCTTCGTCGGCTACGCTAGGTTGGGCACCCTCGGTGTCGAGTCCGTCCACGTACGGTAGAGAACCTTCTGCTCCGCCTTCCTCGGTTTCGGGACCGGGGAGTAGTCTCTGTCCGGAAGATCTACACGGAATGTAATGCACTTTAGGTGATGTGATAGTTCGTTGTCCTATCCAACTCTAGTTGGTCTTATTCACTTTAACAAGCATCTATCTAAGGTTTCTATTTGAGGAAGTCATTGGTTGTACATGGATTACTCTTTTATTCCTTATTTGAATAAAGGTTTTTATTTAAGCTTATCATTTCATGTGAAAGCTTTATTTCCTTTTTATCTTTTACCAACAAAGGTGTAACCAATATCTTTTTATTTATGAATTAAATTTCTTTATCAGTAATATTATTTAAATTTCTTTTATTTATATTAAATACTATTTCCAAAAAGAAAAAGGATTTAATTAAGGATTTTCTCTTTATTTTAGTTTCCCTTTAATATTAAATGGGCATTTAAGCCTTTTATTAACCAATTAAATTACCAAAAATTAAATGAGTGTTTCTTAAGGCTACTAGCACCTATCCTGGTCCATGGGACCCACATGCAAGTGTTGGATGCTAGAAAAATATATATTATGGAAAATAACAAAGGCTAACTAGTGGTTCAACTTAAATGCATATAAAAATAAATAAGCCTCAAAATGATCCAAACCTTCTTGTGCATGTTCTCTGATCCTAAACAAGCCTAAAAAGCCAGCATGTTCACATGGAACCTCTACTGAACTTGGTTTATTAATTTACAAAGGAAAACATGAATAATTCAAGAATAATTATTTCTGTTAATCCAAAATTCATGATTAATTCACAAGATGTGCCTTTTGGTATTACAAGACAGTGTGCACAAGTTGGGCTCAAGATCATTAATATATTTAACATGAAAAATCCTTTATTCAGTTCTGCCAGAGATAGAAAAACATTTTTATAAAAAGATTTACATGATAACTTTGTGCAATTTTTGGCATAGGAGCTACTCATGACCTAATACACAACATATCCAAAAATTAGCTACAGAGGAGTTATGGTTTTTGAGATATTGCAGATCTAGGGTTTTCACATTTGTATTTTTCATGCAAAAACAAAAAGGAATCAGCTCAGGCTAGAATAACAAAAGTTGTAGTATAAATCACCACAAATCCAACAAAATTGGTTTCACATTTTTCTGACTTTTCTGTGTTTTTCTACGCAATTTACAAGAAACAGCCAACTCCCAAGTACTATTTAAGAACTACTTTGCAATCCGACCCCTGTGACTTCTAGATCCTCACACTGGGGCCCTTACTTTGCGGTTAACCCCCTGGAAATAACTCTCACCTCGCAATGTCACCCCTAGGGGGGCGGTGGCCGGCGCGGTGGGCAAAATCCGGCGAGGTCCGCCGGTGTCTCGGCCGGGGAAGGGCGTGAGGAGGGGCTAAGGTCACTGGCGTCTGGGTTTTGGCCGGAGTCCAGGTCGGGGCGGCTCCGGGGGTAGGGCGCGACGGCGGCCTGCGCCGGCGGACACGGCAGTTCCGGTGCCGGTGAGCTCATGGCCGGGATAGGGAACTGGGGGGGCACGCGCAGCTTTACAGGGTCCAAGGGGACTCGCCAGGGGCGTCAATTGGCAGTGGAGGCGGGTGGGGCGGCGGCTCTACTGCGGCGGCACCATGGCGGGGTGGAGAGCACTGCGGCCTACGCGGGACGAGCTGACGACCGCTTAAATAGCAGGGGGCGGTTCCTCGCCGTCGCGTAGAAGTAAGGACGACGTTTAACTCATCTGTACGGCGCGCAGGGGCAGCACACCGCGGTGACCGGTGGTCCGACAGCGGTCTATCCGGCCGTCAGACACGGCGCACGGCTGGCACACGGTGCTAGGGAGGGGGAGGACTTCGAGGGGGTCTTTGGGGCGCGAGACACCATGGGAAGGCGCGCGGCCTCGGCCTGCGCGCAGCCCGGAAGCCGAGGGCGGCGGCTGGCCGCGGCACGGCGGGCGCGGCGCGCCGACGCGGCGACGTCGCGGCGCACCCGGCTCTGGCGTTTGCACCTTCAGGGTGGACCACTTCGAGCGTGATGTTCTCCCAAAAATTGAATAAAAGTGCACAAAGCAATGAATAGGAAAGTTGTAGATCTAACTACCCTCTACAACTTTCAAAAAGGCCATATAGTGTTTTTCTCAACGGATTTTGCAGGAACGTCGTGCCAATATTGAATGTCGGCCTGTTCTGGAAAACAGGGGGTACTGTCAATCGATCAAGTTTTTCACCAATTTCCACCCAAAATTTGAAATGCCAATCTACATGAAAGTTGTGTCCCTCAACAAGATGGACAACTTTCATAAAGGTAGATTTTGAAGTGTTTAGGTGAATTTTGGGGAACGCGGCAAAAGTTCCGGACGACATTCGCTGACGTCAACGGTTAAGCTGGTTTTGACCGTGTCTTTGACCAAGGGTCAACTACGGGTGTGTGCAAACTTGGTCAAGGGGTTCATTGGCGAGGTTTTCGGGGTGATGACCCAGGTTGACCTAGGTTTGACCGGTGTTTGACTCGGGCCGATCCGGTCATTAGCGTTAATGACAGGTAATTAAAAACCGGGGTGTCACGCGTCTACCCCCCTTAAACGGAATCTCGTCCCGAGATTCGAAAGTAAAAGACAAAGTAAGGAGGGTTACCAAATAGAGAGGTTACTTATGAAATTCGGTTGGCTTTGCTTCACTTGAAAGCTTGGCTTCTTGTTGCGGTTGCCCTTAGCGGATCCGGGGTTCTGCTTCTGCTGTCTGGGGTTCTGGCACTCATTGGCAAAATGCCCGGGCTGTCTACAATTGTAGCATATGCGGGGCGGGAGTTCCTTAAGCTTGGGCACATGCTTGTGGATTCCTTTGGTCCCGGAGATTTCCCGTAGGCTTGTCCTGGAGTGGGGTCCTTCTCCACTGCCCAGATGGCGAAGATTGCGAAGACCCATGAGTACGCTTCTTGACAAAGCGGAACTGCTTGCTCGATTCACTTTCCGGAAGTGAAATCAGCTTGTCGCTTCCTATCTTCTTGTGCCTTCTTCATGGCATCCTCCTGAGAGATAGCTTTGTTTACTAACTCGTGATAACTATTGGGTTCCAACAGTATTAGCCTTTCGTACAAGTCACCATCGAGACCATCACGGAATCGTTCCATTTTCTTGGCATCAGTGTCCACGTGATGTCCTCCGTACTGGCAAAGACTATTGAACTTCTGTGCATATTGGTACACGGTGTCAGCTCCTTGCTTCAGAGCCAACAACTCTCTCATTTTTCTGTCCATAAGTCCTTTAGGAATATGGTGGTCCTTGAAGGCTTGCTTGAATTCAACCCAAGTGACTTCATGTCCGGCGGGTTGCATAGACTTGAAATGTTCCCACCACATCGGTGCTTCGCCCCGAAGTTGTAAGGTTGCAAAGGTTGCTTTGCGCTCCTCGGAGCAAGGAAGGGTAAAAGCGAGAAAACTTGGCCTCTATGGCCCCGACCCATGCGTCGGCTTCAAGCGGTTCTTCCGCCTTAGTGAATGTTGGAGGCTTCATCCCAATAAATCGGGTGTAGGTAGTGACCATATGTGGTCCCTCATGATTGGCCCCGTGCGGAGGCCTCGTTCTCCGGCCAGCTCGCACGCGCCGGGTCCGTCCGTTGCCGCATCCGCGGAGCCGGCGCAATAAGTCGGTTTGTGTGGTCGGAAGTGCCTCTGTCGGTGTCGGGGATGGTGGCGGGGGTGGGTCATTACTACTTGAGGCACCAAAACCATTGGGAGTGTTGCGTGTCGGTTCGACCATACGAAAAATTGAGTTTTCATTAAACACACATTCATAAGCTTGTTCATAATGTTGACAAGTAGAATATGTACGACGAAAGCTCATTTATGGTAAATTTTACGGAACCGAACAACACAGTGGCCATGAGCATCAAATTCGGGAATCGATGCTCATGCACCGAAAATCCTCATTCAAGGTCCGTAGACGTACTTCAAGTTGGTATTCCACCCGGGGTCAAGAATGAACACATGATGGATGACTTCTCCACATTGACTATTCGAGAACCTTGACTGCTCAAGAGAGTTTCTATGTCTAAGGCTTCAACATGTTTAAGGGAAAAAGGGGTTGGAGGAAAAATTCAAGTCGATGAAGATAACAAGTTGGTAGGTGAAATCACCATTGAAGATTGAGTTTTATGATTAAGACATTCCCTCCGACATAGTAGAATAGCATAAGTTCCTTTCTCCGGTTGAGCATGGTTGGGTATTCATGTGCACAAAGGCACGTTGTATGTTAGAGCTCGAAGCGAGCACACATACATAATGACATGAGGTTACGCGGTTGTGAACAAAAATTCATAACCAAAAATCCAGAAACCTCAAATCTTTCCCATGTTTTCCCGGTTCAAAATAAATTCTTTAACACCTAATTAAGTTTAAGGTTGAGCATGAACAAGAAAAGCAAGGTGGATGGTCAGAACCTAGATGTGCCTAGGAAAGTGTGAACCAAACCAAACAGAACTAGGATTGAGATTTGCTATTACAAGACAGCTAGTTGAGGAGCAATTATTTTTAACAATTTGGTTTAATTAACCTATCACAAGGTAAACAACTTTTTCACAAAATTTCGGCAGCATGACGGCTAGGTATGAGAGGTACTTTAGTTTACACAGAGCACACACTAGCATAATCTTCCTTAGAGAGCATATGGAATTCCGATTTTTGGGTCCATTTTAGTTGTTTCGATTTTTAACATGCATGCAAGACGTCCTATTCGACCTCACATGGCAATCAAGCCAAAATTCGAAGTTAGTGCCGGTGGCAGGGCTTTTATTCGTCTCTCCCTATAATATCTAGTCGAGAGCTATACGGTACTCGCTTAACGACTAACGAAGCGCTGTTATGTACTGCGGAAAACGAACCTTTCGTGCCGGCACGTCACGAAAGCGTCTACATACATTACCGCTCACTATAGAAACGGTATCCATGCGTTAAGCCGCTGCATGGACAGCGTCCAACCTCGGACACCCTCCGTTTGAATGGAGTGTATCCTTGCCTCGCATGAGCGACATGCGGAATGCACACGTATAAAACATGTGGCGACACACAACTCACAAACAGACGCGAAGATGGGATCCGTGGAATGGATGACTCCATCAACCCTCGCAATTACCGTGATGCGGAACGGCACACGTATAAAACACGTGGCTCCTAGTTTGGTTGTGCAATAAAGTAAGTCGACGTAAAGAAATGTCTTGGGAGTTAGCAAAATAAACCATAAGTTATTTAAGCCACCCGAAAGAACCCAAAATTCCCTCTAGGGCCTCTCGATCTAGTTTATCCTTAACGGACCAACGTATTTTGGAAAATCGAGAAAATCTTGGCATATTTTATTCCAAAAATCGGTGATTAAGGTTTATTAATTAATCTCCGGTGCATATAAGCTCGATGCCAACCGTGACAACCCGCCCGAGAAAGTACCGTACTATCGCCTAAGACCGATCCACTTTGGTCATTAAGCAATAATAAAGTACCATCTCGTCGTAAGTCGCCGGGTTAACGCCCGTAAATCACTTGAGAGCACAAGGATCGATATATGCATTAAAACTCACTCGAAGGCGAGTCCGGAGAGATACAACAACATTCAAATTCAAATACGTACCCCGAAGGGTCTAATTATTACAAACCATAGTTTTTGTCATGACGAAATAGTTCGAGTTTTGAAAAGACACGGCGGAAATTAACTAGCGGAAGCAAGTCACCACGGGAGGCCATCCATGATGCTTCGGTAGTCTTCCTCCACCTATTCCGGCTCCCGGCGGCGGGATCTCACCGGCCACACATCACCGAAGGCATTACCTGGATAAACACATTAATGCAAGGCCGAGTATACTAATACTCGGCAAGACTTACCCGTCGGTGATATCTACTTCACCACATCTAGACCATGAAAGGCTTTTTGGCTCTTTGGGTTGCCTTTGCTAAAAAGTAACAAAGAGTAGGTCCTTACTTTCAATATTTTAGCACAAGTTCTAGTGGTTTAACCTTTACTACATTAGCCAACTAGTACAAACAAAGTTGTACAATACAATAATTCAAACATCATCTTCATCAACTTCCATCATTAGGGATCACATGACTAGTGGAGTAAGTAGTCTCGGGTAACGGTGAGAGGCCGACAATCGATTGATTTAAACCTTGCAAGGTAGACCCAAACACACGGTCGGCCGCCCCCGCGAGGACAACTCCCCGTGCCGTCCCCCCGAAATCCTCGGGTCGGGATCGAATCTTACGGTCTTTGGTGCGGGCTATCCGGCATGTCCCACCCAAGACACCCGAGTCACCATACACCACCGGTGGCGAGCCGTGAGAGCGAATCCCAAGAGTAGTAATAGTAAGATCCCTTGCCGCCTCATTAAGGTACTAGGCTTACCGGTCTCATACCGGCATATGCTTGGTACGTTCAAAGACTTAACC
This sequence comes from Cenchrus americanus, assembly GCA_947561735.1. NCBI lineage: Eukaryota > Viridiplantae > Streptophyta > Magnoliopsida > Poales > Poaceae > Cenchrus > Cenchrus americanus. The sequence continues at coordinate 80,383,115 of OX387239.1, read as the reverse complement.
CACATAACCACCGGACCGGAGCCCGCATCCCATGCTCTTACCACGTGAGCAATCCATTTAAGGATATAGTATGATTCCTATCTAGGAACCTATTCTCGCGAGTGAGGTCATCACTCGGCTTGTAACGGTCCTATAGCTTAGCGGCTAGCGACCTATCATACTAGTAGGGATAAGGTACCTAGGGATCATGCATCTAGGGTTTCATTCAACTCCCGAACGTAAATGCACAATCATTCACGGATAATTGAATAAAGAACTTTTAAAACTGGGTTAGATGCACCGGAGCTTGCCTTCGTCGGCTACGCTAGCTTGGGCACCCTCGGTGTCGAGTCCGTCCACGTATAGCGAGAGAACCTTCGCTCCGCCTTCCTCGGTTTCGGGACCGGGGAGTAGTCTCCGTCCGGAAGATCTACACGGAATGTAATGCACTTTAGGTGATGTGATAGTTCGTTGTCCTATCCAACTCTAGTTGGTCTTATTCACTTTAACAAGCATCTATCTAAGGTTTCTATTTGAGGAAGTCATTGGTTGTACATGGATTACTCTTTTATTCCTTATTTGAATAAAGGTTTTTATTTAAGCTTATCATTTCATGTGAAAGCTTTATTTCCTTTTTATCTTTTACCAACAAAGGTGTAACCAATATCTTTTTATTTATGAATTAAATTTCTTTATCAGTAATATTATTTAAATTTCTTTTATTTATATTAAATACTATTTCCAAAAAGAAAAAGGATTTAATTAAGGATTTTCTCTTTATTTTAGTTTCCCTTTAATATTAAATGGGCATTTAAGCCTTTTATTAACCAATTAAATTACCAAAAATTAAATGAGTGTTTCTTAAGGCTACTAGCACCTATCCTGGTCCATGGGACCCACATGCAAGTGTTGGATGCTAGAAAAATATATATTATGGAAAATAACAAAGGCTAACTAGTGGTTCAACTTAAATGCATATAAAAATAAATAAGCCTCAAAATGATCCAAACCTTCTTGTGCATGTTCTCTGATCCTAAACAAGCCTAAAAAGCCAGCATGTTCACATGGAACCTCTACTGAACTTGGTTTATTAATTTACAAAGGAAAACATGAATAATTCAAGAATAATTATTTCTGTTAATCCAAAATTCATGATTAATTCACAAGATGTGCCCCTTGGTATTACAAGACAGTGTGCACGAGTTGGGCTCAAGAACATTAATATATTTAACATGAAAAATCCTTTATTCAGCTCTGCCAGAGGTAGAAAAACATTTTTAGAAAAAGATTTACATGCTAACTTTATGCAATTTTTGGCATAGGAGCTAGTCATGACCTAATACACAACATATCCAACAATTAGCTACAGAAGAGTTATGGTTCTTGAGATATTGCAGATCTAGGGTTTTCACATTTGTATTTTTCATGCAAAAACTATAAGGAATCAGCTCAGGCCAGAATAACGAAAGTTGTAGTATAAATCACCAAAAATCCAAAAAAATTGGTTTCACATTTGTCTGAATTTTCTGTGTTTTTCTACGCAATTTACAAGAAACAGCCAACTCCCAAGTACTATTTAAGAACTACTTTGCAATCCGACCCCCGTGACTTCTAGATCCTTACACCGGGGCCCTTACTTTGCGGTTAACCCCCTGGAAATAACTCTCACCTCGCAATGTCACCCCTAGGGGGGGCGGTGGCCGGCGCGGTGGGCAAAGTCCGGCGAGGTCCGCCGGAGTCTCGGCCGGGGAAGGGCGTGAGGAGGGGCTAGGGTCACCGGCGTGCGGGTTTTGGCCGGAGTCCGAGGTCGGGGCGGCTCGGGAGTAGGGCGCGACGGTGGCTGCCGCGCCGGCGGACACGGCGATGCCGGCGCCGGTGAGCCCACGGCCGGGATAGGGAAATGGGGGGGGCACGCGCGGCTTTACGGGGTCCAAGGGAACTCGCCGGGGGCGTCAATTGGCAGTGGAGGTGGGTGGGGCGGCGGCTCTACTGCGGCGGCGCCATGGCGGGGTGGAGAGCACTGCGGCCTACGCGGGACGAGCCGACGACCGCTTAAATAGCAGGGGGCGGTTCCTCGCCGTCGCGTTGAAGTAAGGACGGCGTTTAACTCATCTGTACGGCGCGCAGGGACGGTACACCGCGGCGGCCGGCGGTCCGACGGCGGTCCGTCCGGCCGTCGGACGCGGCGCACGGGCGGCACATGGTGCGAGGAAAGGGGGAGGACTTCGAGGGGGGGGGGGGTCTTTGGGGGCGCGCGACGCCTTGGGGAAGGCGCGCGGCCTCGGCTCGCGCGCGCGCCGGAAGCCGAGGGCGGCGGGCGGCCGCGGCACGGCGGGCGCGGCGCGCCGCGCGGCGACGTCGCGGCGCACCCGGCTCGGCGTTTGCGGCTTCGGGGGTGGACCACTTCGAGCGTGATGTTCTCCCAAAAATTGAATAGAAGTGCACAAAGAGATGAATAGAAAAATTGTAGATCTAACTACCCTCTACAACTTTCAAAAAGGCTATATAGTGTTTTTCTCAACGGATTTTGCGGGAACGTCGTGCCAATATTGAATGTCGGCACATTCGGAAAACGAAGGGGTACTTGTCGATCGATCAAGTTTTTCACCAATTTCCACTCAAAATTTGAAATGCCAATCTACATGAAAGTTGTGTCCCTCAACAAGATGGACAACTTTCCAAAAGGTAGATTTTGAAGTGTTTAGGTGAATTTTGGGGAACGCGGCAAAAGTTCGGACGACATTCGGCGACGTCAACGGTTAAGCTGGTTTTGACCGTGTCTTTGACCAAGGGTCGACTACGGGTGTGTGCAAACTTGGTCAAGGGGTTCATTGGCGAGGTTTTCGGGGTGATGACCCGAGTTGACCTAGGTTTGACCGGTGTTTGACTCGGCCGATCCGGTCATTAGTGTTAATGACGGTAATTAAAAACCCGGGGTGTCACAAACACGTACACGTTTGCTCTCCTTTTACGAAAATCTCGGCCTTTGTCGGTAGTACCGATATGGCTTCACTGGCGAGTTTTAGCCAGGGGCTTGGTAGTACCGACCGGGGGTCGGAACTACCGATAAGCCTTCACTTTGTTGGGTTTAAGCGGAACCCCTCGGTAGTTCCGACCTCGTGTCGGAAGTACCGAGGAAGCACATTTCTGCACAGTAACAGCTAGTTTTTCAGGGTTAGTATAAAAGCCCCCTTCTCCCTCCTCACTCATTGCTGACCAACCATGGGACAAACACTCACTTGAGCATTCACTCCACTTCTCCCCTCTCCTCTAGAACCAAGATTTGATTCCTTTGAGCTAGGGCTTGAGTAGAGAAGTGCTTCCTACTGAGAATTAGAGAAGCTTTGAGAGCCCCTTCAAATCTCCCCATCTCAAGAGCACTTGAAGCATCTCCGGGCCTTTGATTCACATTTGTTACTCTTGAAGCTTGCTTCTAGACGGTTAGGCATCTCCCGTTGAGTGCCCTCTTGGTGTGGTGCACCCGGGATCGTTTAGATTACCCTCTTCTTGGTGGAGAATTCTTAGTGAGCACCAATATTCCTTTGTGGGGGTTAGAAGAGGAAAAGAGGCTCTTGGTGATAGCCCTCCCTTTGTGGGATCCTCAGCGGAGATGTAGCTTCCTTTGTGGGTGTGAACTTCGGATTAAATCCTTGTGTCTCTTTTGCTTGCTTGAATTCTTTGTCTCTCTCTAACCCTAAAACTTGTTTTAGCCCGATCTATAATTTGGTTGTGTTCCAACTCATATCTGTGGTTGCAGGTGGTTCTTAGCTTCTAAACTAAGACTTTGATTCAAATAGAATTGCTAGAATCACTGTACAATTCAAATTTTGTTTTAGTCAACTCTGCCCTGTCAGTAGTACCGACTCGGTACCGGAAGTACTGACCCCTCGGTAGTTCCGGCACCGCGTCGGTAGTACCGAAAGCTGTTTTAACCGCTGCATTTGTTTCAGAAATTTGAAGTGATCCTATTCACCCCCCCCCCTCCTCCTCCTCTAGCCATCACATGGTCCTTTCAAGTTTAACAAGAGTAATGGTAATTTGGACCTCACATGAGTCAATTAGCAAGTTTGAGAACTTAAATGTGCATTTTGAGAGTTTGGGGACCTAAATGGCACCCGCTGCTAAGTTCGGAGGCCGGCGGTGCATTTTCCTGAGTAGCCACATTCACAAATGGTTCTCAAAAATATTTAATTCAAAGTGATCGTGTGCTAATTTCAACTTTCAAACACGACCGTGCATTTCAACGTTATCAAAATCACTGATTCCTTGCTCATGTAATAACCTGGGGATTGCGCAATAAATCTTGTAGATTGAGGTAATAAAAACAAAAAGGGAAAACATAGGCCATCAACATCACTACCTCCCTCTCCATCTCCCTGTTCTGTTAGGCCTTGAACTCAACAAGCCATACGTTGTAGCATCAATACGTTATGCTTAACGCTTGTGGCTGGTGAAAACTGATCTGACAATGTGTTCGGCCGGTCGGTGGTGGTGCTGATTTATTCTAAGAGAAAAGTACTACTTGGTTGATTTGTTCTAACGAAAAAAGTAGTACTTGGTTGATTGGTGGCCCAGTAGCTGGTGCTGATTTGTTACGAGAAAAAATCCTACTAGCTTGTGGCTGATAATAGAGACGAACAGGCCGGGCATTAGTCATTACACACATGCATAAAGCAACTCAGCTGTTGAAACCAAACAGTGGATGAAAATCGCAGTACTGAATGGTCTTGATTACTGGCATTAGCAGACATTACAATATGTTGCGAGCCTAAGCCTGATCAACTGTACGTTATAACAAAACACAGTGTCCAAGGAAGATAACAAACTTCACTACGACTACTGCGGTAAGAGCAGTAACCAGTAGCATCATCGCGATGTTTGAGGGACTCGACAGCAGCATCTGAGCTGCCTACAAGAACATAAGCTAAAAAAGAGTGCGTGAGGAGCTAGGTGAGCTCATGTAAAGAGTGGTCCAGAATTGATGAAAAGTACACACTACAAAGTAAACAATGGCATCACTGGGTATTGCTACTCATCACGAACTTCCGTACATACGGCCTCATAGAATCTATTCATGTGTAGCGCAGACTGAAACTGCCAAGGGAGGAAACAAGCTTACAGTCAGAAGTTTTCCAGTTCAGGAATCATCGGTGCAAAGAAAGTTCAGATCAAAATGGTAGATCATCCGTCGTAAATGGCAAAGATAAAGTATATATCAGCTACTAAGGTATCATAATCATATACATAATGGAAAGCTACTAATGGCAAACAGTCGCATGCACACACTACTAATGGAAAGCTCTGAAGGCATTGGTCAATTCAGAAACATATGGGGATGTTCAATGTTAAAATTTTGACAAAAAGGGACTAAGGTAAAGAAATGATAAAATGCCTCACTTTCAAATAGTGAGATACTAAAAATGTAACATATAAGACAACAGAACCTATACCACCTTCAACAATATAGTTTGGTTATATCCTTACTTCGTTGGTCATGTATATACAAGCTACATTTATTTCATAATCAATAATAAACGAAAATTTTCACTTTGCTTCAGTCATGACACATCATGCTAATTAGCAGAATTTAGCACTGTCAATAGATAGAAAATGAGGAAGTATGTTGTTTGTTAAATTGGAATTCACTATTAAGTACTATTCATATTTGTCATTAAATGCATATGCATATGCCAAGTACAATCTACAGATGTAGTTTGGTAATAATCATTTGTTACTGATTGCAACTTTTAAGAATAAATTAAGAATTTAAGATGATGCCAAGGAAGCAGGAGAGTGAGATGGACAAGAGCCGCCAACATTTATGAATAAGACACAACATCAACTCAGCAAGTTTTAGACACCATTTGAGATGAATGACAGTTACTAATTATCATGCACAGTGTCAATTCAAGCTGATTATCAGGCCATAATTTAGTATGCATGTTACATGATTGGATTTTAGTTAATTTGCCAGAACATGGCCGTAATTCACAGCTTCTTGATTATAAAAAGGTAGAACACAAGTTATACAAAACTAGGGCTTCCAGAAAAAGTTATACCTAACTAGGATCAACCAAATTAGTGACACTTGAAACTTGATTGAGTATCCTGACAAAAGACACTTACTAAAGACCCATGATTGTTCGTCGTGATAACTTCTGTATATAGAAACCTACTGGTTCTTGCAAAGAAATTCCTTGCATTTTTTTGATATTATAATTACATGACACAAATATAAGTAATAAACTTACAAGAAAGGGTTCAAGACACATCATAACAAGAAAGAGCAGTAATCTTTTCCACCTTAATCAAGTTAACAAGAGTTGGGTACAAAGGAACACAATCGTTGCTCTGATAAAAATGGATTATAGATGTCTACAAGTGAAAACAAGTCACAATTGTTATTCAATTAGAGGTGCACCCAACTTTTTGTCTATTAAGTTTAACTAATTCAGTTTCAAATTTATGCATTAAAAAAAGCTCAAAGGACCAATAATAAAAAAACTAAACAAGACAGAATGTACCAAAGAAAGAATCCTAAAGAACAATTATAACAGAAGAAATCAAAAATGACAGGTGCACTAGAGTAACAATGAGAAATATATTACTGATAAATATGCACAGTGATTCAGTGAAGCACATATACCTTGCACAACTTACTGCATCACATCATCCCCATCCTTCAACTTGGGGACTGTCACAAGAATCATCATGTTTTGCACCATAAAACCTGTACTGATGGCAAGACCAAAGTTGGCAGCATCACAGAGAAGAGAACCCATCCTCATCAGATATACATCTCCTTCGGTCTTCTTCATCAAAATGGCAAGATGCAAAAGTTGAAATAAATTCCCGGACATGTAGAGTGGGGCCAAGGTGATGCCTTTGGGTACCGGATCTCTCCTCTCGTTCCTTTCCGGAAGTTGTTCCACTACGGAATCCGGGCCTCGCCGACGAGCGGGATCCACTCGGCACGGAGCGGTTGCTCTCGGCACGGCCGTGCCGAGAGGGAGCTCTCGGCGGAGCGCTCCCCCGGCACCGGCCGGGCCGGCACGGGCGGCTGCCGAGAGCCATGGCCCAAACTCTCGGCACAGCTGTGCCGAGAGCCCACTTAGCTCTCGTCACAGGCCCATCCACAACTGACGGCGTGAATTGCGGGCCCCACAGCTGTGCCGAGAGCCGCGGTAAAAGCTCACGACACGGTTGCTGCGTGCCGTGAGTCCGTGGGCGTGTCGAGAGGCGGCTCTGTTCCCTCTCGGCACAGTACGTCTGTACCGCGGGTTTTTTCTGTGCCGAGAGCTCGATCCTTTGCTCTCGGCAAAGCGTCCCTGTGCCGAGAGCTTTGGATCTGGCTCTCGGCACAGAGCCGAGCTCTCGGTAGAGGCTGCGTTTCCGGTAGTGTTCATTGCTTGCTAGCTGTGACAAACAACCATAACATATTCAGATGTAAATTACGAAGTAGGCAAGAACGATGGCGGGAGCCGAGCACGTTTGACAATGTCAATTGACATCGATAGTTTTTAGCAAATCAATAGAAAATCTCTCATGCCTTTGCTCTTCTAAGAAACCGACATCAACTTTTAGTAGAGCCGACATCGTTGGCTTTGGTGGTGGCTCCGCCCCCGGGGCAAGAATGGTACAAGAAATATGCTACTAAAAAGGGGCTGCAAAGCGAGATAAAGAGGTGATATTTCAACATAGGAGCTGGAATTTATCAAGCCACGTGATAAATTCTATAAGATTGCAAATCTGCACATACAAAGGTCCATTCATCAAACAAAGAGGACCCACCGGGTGACTAGATTACGTCGTTCCTAAAATAAATAAACTAGATAAACTAGAAACTTCAGCAAATTGACTCTTGGCACATAATCATATTAGAGAATAGTGAGGTATTGTGCAACCAAATACGATTTCTCCAAGGACTACAACAATGGATTATGTTTCTGTTACAAGTTCTAAATCAGCTCAGATACAAGAGAAGATTGTAAACTTTCTATTAACACAATCTGGAGCAGGGGATGCAACACTAAGATAACTACAGTAGGTAAGGCAATCAACAAACTGTCGATATCAAGAACGATCAAGAAATTCCACCAATTAAGTAGCTCAAACTCTTCCATTATTGAAAGCAGGGTTAACCTTACCGGTCCGGGCGCCCTAACCGCTGGCCTCCGGTAACGGTTTACCGACCGAGTAAGCCACGGTAACGGCGGTTACCGAACAAATTCAAAATTTCAAATCAGCCGCCAGTTCATTCGGTTAGGGATCGGTAAACCGATCGGTTAGGACCGATTCTGGATCGGTACGGGCGGTAAACCGAAGCTGAAGGAAGGAAAAGCCGACCGTGTGTTTACGGTTCTCCGGTGATGAATTAATGAAAATATTAGCATGATCTATGCATAACTTAATGTAAAGAACATCACAAAACCTCATAAAAAGAGTAATAACATAGTTTTGCATACAAACAATGTCATAGTAATAATTGTGCATACAATACCATAATGATAGTGCTATCACGTTTGCGATGTAGGCTCTCTAAGAACATATAGTTAGTCCCAAATCGAGTGGCATTCCACTTGACCAACTCACCACCAATAGCCTCCCTCATCATTGCATTTAGGCGAGCATGATTATGTAACCAAGCTGAAATCCGCTTGCGATTAGTGATCATGCCTTGATGTTCGAGCCTCGACCAATATCCTTCAACATCAAATTGACAGTGTGTGCCAGACATGGTGTCCACACAATGTGTTCATACACCTCTTTCAATTGCCTACATGCTTTCTTGTAGTTGGAGCCATTGTCGGTGACTATATGGACGATATGCTCTGGACCAATCTCATCCACCACCTTTCGAATCTCCTGAAAAAAATATGCACAAACTTTAGTAATCCTTGAACACATACTCAATGTCAGTGGCAAGTGTTTAGTTACTACCTTGAGCAAAAATTTGGAATCCTGAGATTTACCAGTCGCATCAATGGACTTGTGGAACCACGTGACCCCATTACAATATATCAAAAAGTTTATGACACTCATCCTCGTCGGGCCAGTCCAAGAATCACACATCAACGTCACGCCAAAGATGTCCCACTCTTTCTGAAACTGTTTGTACCTATCCATCAAGTCTTTCTCGTTTTGATCAAGGTACTTGCCATCAATTTCCTTTCCACTGGGTGACGCGATACCTTCACCTGCAACCATATGGAAATCAAAAGATTAGTTACAGAAATGTAATCTCATAGTTTGTGTGTGATATCAATGAAAGAAACCTTACCCCACTTCTGTGTCTCTCTGACCGCACCGACAAAGTAAGGATTATCGATCAGTCTCACGGTACTCCCGCGATATGGAAGAATTTTGACCAAGCTTTACTAATAGCTTCCTTTGCATTCTTACCCTTATGTGTCCGAGAGCCTATATCAATCCTTGGTTGCGTCATTCCTCTTCTCCCACCTGCGACCAAGTTCTAGTCCTCCACCACCACGGGAGTATCCCTTCGCGAACCACTTCTTCGCAACGTCCTTTGCAAAGGATTCCCCCTCGTGGAACCACTACCCCCTCCATGCTCATATGCACCACCTCTCCGTTCCACTCCCCGATGGTCCCCGATGGTACAATTCTTCAGCTCTCGATAGGTGGATGGCACGCTCCAATTGAGCCTCCTCATCATCTTCTGCAGTAGGATAGTTTCCCTCGGCTGCAACCGCCTCCTTTCTCAACCTCTCTTTATTCCGTTCATACGTTGCCTTCTTAGTCCTCTCAATCTCACGCTGAAAGTACTCCCGCACAGGTGGTGGCACATTCCTGCAATGGACCACCTGGGTCCCTCTTCCAGCCAAATGTTGTTTGAACCTAGTCGCACCACCTCCACTTTTGTGCATATGACAATAGTTGCATCGCCATCCGGGGTGATGATTTTCACCGTGTTCCCACACAACATCTCTAGATGCCATTTTGTATCTGCATAAATGGACAACATCCACAAATCAATCACATAAATCATATACCTAAATATGCTCCAAATATCTGCATCCTTAATGAAATCATATATACAACTAAATCATACACACATCCTAAATGAAATAAAATATACACCTAAATATGCTCTACCAAAATCCTACATTTATGGTCTACATATCTACAATTACAAACCTAAATCATGTAAGCACACGAGTCAAATCATATACGCATCCTAAATCAAAATGTTCTACACTTGTATATCAAAACATATTGAAAAACTAGATAAATCAAAGGGGGAGGAAGTACTGCGCGGGGGCGGTTTACCGCGGCCTTACCGCGGCTAACCGGCCGCCGAGTCGATGAAACCGCCCGTCCGTGCGCGCGCGGGTAGATCCGGCGGCCGCCGGCTTACCGAGCCGGCCGAGCGGTAGCCGCGCTAGGTGGCCGGTTAGGCGGCGGCGGCGGCCGGACGGCGGACCCGGGGAGGCGGACGCGTGAGGGGAGGCGGTTCGGATGTTTTGGCACGGGTGGAATGGGGTGGGGAGCTGGGGTAGGGTTAGTTTGACCCCCCCCCCATCGTTGGGCCTTAGTGGGCCGACCTGGGCCGCCGTATTTTTTTTCTTTTTTCATTCTTGGTTTAACTTCTTTTGGTTGAAATTTATACTAAATGAACTAAGTTTGCAACAAATTTGACACCATTAGACTCAATAAATCACGAAGTATTTTTAGGGTTTTTTCCACAATTTTCAATTTTTGGAATTCAAATTCAAAATTTCCTAACCCTAACGGTTGGTAGCCGGCCGGTACGTAACCGGTCCGGCCGGTAAGGCCGGTTACCGCGGTAAACCGGCCGGTTACCAACGGTAAGTCTAACCCCGATTCGAAAGTATGTAGTTCTACACTTAACACCGAACGAGTTTAACAAAGTTCATACTTTTAGCTTGAAAACAAAAAAAGAGAAATGACTTTTGGGGCAATTAGTATTAGCACCTTCCCCCTCCTCACTTCATTCTCCTCCCTCTCCTCCTTGCGCTCGAACTCGGCATGCTCGAGGCCACGCACCGGGAGCGGCGGGGAAGAAGGCCGGGAAGAGCCGAACCATGAGGGGCCGGCGGGCCGCGGCGAAGGCGGCGCCCATGGCCTCCGCGGCGGATCCCTCGCCGTAAGTCCGGCGCGCGAGGATCTCGACGGCGCCGCCGCGGAGGCTGTGCGCCCGGACCATGGCCGGGTAGCCGTAGAGCACGGCGGTCACGCCCCTAGCGGAAGAGGGCCGCCGCCGCCTTGAGGAGCGGGCGGCGCACGAGCCCCGCCGGGGCGCGCGGCGCGGAAGCATCTCTCCCCCTCTCTCGGCGTGCGTCGAGGCGAGCGGAGTGGTTGGTGGGAAGCGAGAGGTGCATGGTGGAAGCTGCTGGAAGGGGAAGCGTCTCTCACGGTCTTTGCCTAGACAGACGCTGCTTTGTAATTGGACGAAATTTGGAATATAGCCATGTTAAAGTTAGACTTGGTCAGAATGCCACCAATCTTTGATTTCGCTGGAATGTCATTACGGGGTGATGTCAATTCGTTACAATGTATTTTTCATTTTTTTCTTATTCATTTCCTTATTTCTCTCTTCTCGAACTATTTGAAAGACCATTTTGCCCTTATCTTCACCTTGTTCCTCACCTCCCTCTATCGCCCCCATTGTCTTGTGCAGCCCCATTGGCGGTGGTGTGGGGCGAACTCCACGACCGGTCACAGGCGCAGCACACGAGTGAGCACCGTGACTAGCCATGAGGTGGCGCGGGAGGTCCGCGGCCGGCCACAGGCAGCGTGCGTGGGTGAGCACCGTGTCTCGCTAGTGGAGCCGCACGTCGGTGAGCTCCGCGACCGGCTAGTGCGCGGCGCGGCGGCGAATTCCACTACTATCCAGCAAGCCATTGGCGTGCGGGGCGAGGCCCGCGGCACGAGCACAATGGAGGTGGCCGCCGAATCTACGAGGCATGAGAAGATTATCTAGGAGAAAATAAGAAATGTAAGTTCGCAAGAGGTGTAAGGTTAGAAATATAATTTTGTTTCTCTCTTAGGGTTTCTTGATGCAAATTAGATCTGGATTTGACAAGTGGATTATGCCAAACTATTGGAGATAGACTCTTTTTTAAAGTAACTCTAAGAGTTTGCCAAATTTTACTTGGCAAATTTTATGTTTTGCCAACTTGTAAAAAGATATGCCAAGTAAAAAAAAAGAGTCTGTCTCCAACGAGTTTGGCATAATTGTCGGTGCGGAATATGGTCCCGACACTAACCGGTAGATAACGCCTAGGTCTATCCCTCGATGGTCGATGCTAAGCAACAAATGACACAAGGATTTATCCCGGTTCCGGCCGAGGGGGCCGTACGTCCGGCGGTGGTGTGCTCGTGGCACTATATTGCTCGGCAAGGGGGTGCTTGTAGTGGGGGCAAATACAAGCAAGGCGGGAGAGGAAGCGTGGCTCCCAAGTCCCTGGTGAGTAGGCGAAGATGTTGTGGGAGAATAAGAGAGTGAGTGCACGGTGCGGCCGTGTTCCTCCGGGTTCGTCCCCCGCGGGCCGGGGGCTCGCCTTCCCTTTTATAGGCCAAGGGAGCGAGCGAGTTACATGCACGCCGCGCTACCTAGCCGCGCGTGGGGAGCACGTCGTGCTACGGCGTAGAGCGGGCGACCGTCCGGTCGATCTTCGCTGCGATCCGGCCATGACGGCCTACCTTGTGCCCGAACGGTGGCGGTTCGAGGGTAGGAGGCGGCGGATGGCGATGGCGCCCCCCCGATAGGCTTCGAGGGAGGTGCGATGATGGGCGGTACGGGGCACGGGGAGCGGGCGAACGGCGTTCCTTCCCAATGAGCTCCGCGGTGGTGGAGTGGTTGCTGCGGTGCTCGGGCGTGCGCCGCGAAGTCGGGGCGTGTGCCCGCGCGCGTGGGTATGGCGGTCGCGCCGTTACGGTGGTCGGGATGGCCACCCACGCGCCCTAGCGTCCCTCACCTAACTGCGGGGTCACGGGAAAGTGGAGTCGAGGGTGCGCCGGCCCCCTTTCGAGGGTCGAGCGCGTTAGCCGTACGGTGGCGTGCGCGCGGTGTCATGGGACGACGCCGCCGTGCCGCACGGTCCACCCCACGGTGGCGGGGATGGGCTCCTCCCCGGGGAGTTGGTGCGGCGGCACGGGCGTGAGCCCCGGCGCATGATGGCGCCGTCCCGCGCGCGTCGGGGCGTTAAATGCCCAAGTACGGGGCCGGCGCACGCGTGCGGGGGCGCCCGTGAGCGTGGCGGGCCCCGGCCGAGGGGGGGAGCGGGCCCTCGAGCGGGGGCGGGACCGCTCGAGGGAAGGGTCGCCCCTCGAACGGGGGGCGGAACCCGTTCGAGGAGGGGGTTGCCCCTCGAGCGGGGGCGGAGCCCGTTCGAGGAGGAGGTTGCCCCTCGAGCGGGGGCGGAGCCGTTCGGGGAGGAGGTTGCCCCTCGAGCGGGGGCGGAGCCCGTTCGGGGAGGAGCGTACCCTCGGGCGAGGCGGAGCACCGCTCGAGGGGTCTCGTGGGCGGGCTATCTTGGCGGGGCCTCCGAAGTCTGCTTGCATGGGCCACGTCCCGCATGGTTAGTTCCCCGCATGGTTAGGCCTAGTTCATTTGATGCGGGAATTTAAGTGAGGGTTCCCCCATCGTTTGAGGGGACCCCTAGGGCGGTCCCCGACGGTAGCCCCCGAGCATGCGGGTTTGCCATTGAGGCTCCCGCGGTGCCGGAACCTACGATAGGACGTTCTTCCCTCCTTGTTTGCGAACGCTTTCCGGTGGGGCCGCGCTAGCGGGCCCGCGGGTCCCAGCCCGAAGCCTGCGGGGGTGTGGGCTCTCTTGCGGGGGTTAACCGCGAGCAATTCGGTCGAAAGGCGTGGCACATATGCCAACCGGCATCGGCGGTATTTCGGCCGGCATCGGGGGTGCACGCTCCCCGTCACCTTGTCTCGGGCGGGTGCAATTCCAAGGAGGTGTAGCCGTGCGTCGAGCCCCCCGAGCCTTGGCTCGTTCGAGGCGATCGGGTCGAGCCCGACGGCTTGTTTTTTATCACGCCCTCGCCGTCCCTCCGCGGGTCGGGAGGTGAGGTTTCCACGACTCCCATCGAGCGGGTCGCGAATCGCGGATTCCTCTTCGAGCCGCTAGCGGGTGGTTCAAGTGGACGTCCATGCCCCGTTCGATAAGGGTAGGGCTGCGCGGTCGGAGACACGTCCATGGAAGCGCTTGCGTGGGTTTGCTAGGTGGGGCTCGGTCCCGTTCGCTAGGGACCGAGGGCGCGGAAGCTCTCCCTCGGTGGGATCCCCCGGCTAGGCGCCCTCGGCGGCTCTCGAACACGACATGTGGGGCACCCTCGAGCCGACGGGCTCGAGGAACGGCTCGAATGCGCGTGCCCTCGTCGTCCCTAACTGCGTGATGCGGGGCGCTCCGTTCGAACCCGTCGAGGGTCGGGCTTCGAACCTCGATCGGTAAGGCCGTGCGGGGCCGTGCCTAGGCCGGCCCCGTCTTTTTCGCGTTTTGCGGCCGTCGAGGGGGTGCGGGCGTGCCGACCCTCGAGGTGCCGGTTGGTGGCATGGCGCGGTATGAGTGCTTTCGGTGTCGCTCTATTTCAAGCGTGACACAGGGCGATCCTCTTACGCGCGTGCCTTCTTTAGGGGGTTGACATCGTCTCGAGTTGGGGGTCACGCCGCTCGAGGGTCCTGCGTGGCATGGGTGCCCGCGGTGGCCTGCTCTACATCGAGCAGGTCCCGGGCGACCTTCTCACGCTGATATCCCATCGAGGGTCGCCTTGTCTCGAGTTGGGGGTCATGCCGCTCGAGGGTCCTGCGTGGCATGGGTGCCCGCGGTGGCCTGCTCTACATCGAGCAGGTCCCGGGCGACCTTCTCACGCTGATATCCCATCGAGGGTCGCCTTGTCTCGAGTTGGGGGTCATGCCGCTCGAGGGTCCTGCGTGGCATGGGTGCCCGCGGCTGCCTGCTCTACATCGAGCAGGTCCCGGGCGACCTTCTCACGCTGTCATCCCATCGAGGGTCACCCTTGTCTCGAGCCGAGGATTCGCCTCGCTCGAGGGCTCTCCTTGCTTGGCAAGGGGCCGGGCATTTAATTGCCTTGCGGGCGTGGCCGCGGGTTTTGCGGCGCGGGCGGCGCCTTTTTAGGCGCCGCGGCCGCGCGCGCGCGTAGTGGGCGTCTGGCGGCGGACGTGACGGTTTCGCCTCGGTCGTCGCCGGTCTTGCCGTAATGATGACCCGCTCGCGGTGTTAGAGGCTGCTGCCGGTCGTGGTGGGGCCCGCCGTCGACGCGATGGAAAGATTCCTGCCGATTCTTGTTGGCGGGGCGTGCGCTCGGAGAACTCGCCCGTCGCCTATAAACCGCGGTGAGGAAAGGGCGGCGGTTTTTCTACCTTGGCTCCTCACCGTTTTCGGTCCTCCGTCCCTTCGCCTTCGCCTCGCTCTTGCGGGTCGCGCGGGGATCGCCGTTTAGAGCTTCTTCCTTGTCTCCTTGTCCTCCACCCTTGCACTCGTTCGCCCCCCCCTCATGGCGCCGCCTCGGCTTCCGATTAGGGTTCGGAGCCGTACGCATGGGAGAGGTCGACCGTGACCCGGCTCGCCACGGCGAGCGGTCGCCGCCGGCCGGCTCTCGGCCAACGAAGAAGGGCGCCGGCGGAGTGGATCGTGCCGCCATCGTCGCACCTTGAGCCCAATCCGCCGGGAGGGTTACGTGGTGAGCTTCCTCCGCTACCACGAGCGCGGCTTCAACGCGCCGGCGAGCACATTCATGCGGGCATTGTGCTACCACTACGGGGGTGGAGCCGCACAACTTTGCCCCCAATGCGGTCTCGCGAGGCGGCCACATTCGTGGGCGTCCGCGAAGGGTACTCGGGGATCCCGGTCAGGCGGGAGCTGCGGGTACACCTCTTCCGCGCGGAGCTCATCACGCGGCCCACGTCGGAGCGAGGGACCCGCGCGCGGTGCGCGCGCCGGCGGGATGTCGCTCGCCTGCGGGGGCGGCTCAAGGAGTTCTACATCCCCCGCACCATGACGACGAACAACGCGGCCGAGAGCGGGGATGGTTTTATCCGCGCAACGCCGAGCCCGGCCTTCCTCCCTACACCGGCGGGGTGTTCAAGAAGAGGCCCGACCGGCGGGGGCTACGGGTTGCCCACGGCCAACCATCGGGCGCGCGCCGGGGGTCCGTCCTCGCCGCCTTGCGGCGGGCCGGGCGAGGGAAGGGCTCAACGCGATGGGCGTCCTTGCCTTCCTTCATCACCGGCGAATCGTGCCGTTGATGGAGAGGCCGCTCCGCATCTTCGAGATGACGGAGGCGGCCAACCCCGTCGACTCGGCGAGGTCGCGGATGCTCCCGACGCCGGCCCCGGAGCGGCCGTACGCGCTCACCCGGGCGCGGAGCGCCGTCGACACCGGGGCGCCGCTACCTGCGGGTCGGACCCGTGGGACATCGAGATGCTCCCCACCGGCCGTTGGTGAGTGCGGTTTTTTGATTCTGTTTTAGTCCTTGTTCTTGATTCCGTTTCCCCGATGTGCCGCCGTTGTTCTCGTGCGCGGCGGTGCGGTTCAATGCCGCCAAGTCCGTTCCACCCACCCCCGACTCCCGTGCGCTCGGCGGGGCGGCGCGGCGGGGGCGACGGGGAGCGGGCGGCGCGCGGGGAGGGAGCACGCAAGGCGGCGCCAAGCGCGCGCGCGACGCACGGTCCGCGGAATACGGCGGCGGGAGGAGGCCGGGGCTCTCCTCCCCCGACATCGAGGAGCCCTCGTCCTCGGACCGGGACGAGGAGGAAGAGTCGAGGGGGAGGGCCCCTCGGACGGTGGCGGCCGCGCCCCCGTCCCCGCGGATCTCGCGCGGCGTCGGGGGTGGTTTTGCACGGGGCGGGCGCGTCGGGGCCCGCCGCCGGCGCGTCATCGTCGGGGGCGGCACGCGCGCGCGGAGGTGGCGGCGCGCGCCACGGAGGCGCGCGCGGCGGACGTGCTGCGCGCGCGCGTCCAGCGTGCCCGCGCGTGGCGGGAGCGCGTCGCGCGCGCGGCGTCCTTGTCGAGGGGCGCGTCGGTGGGGCGCGCCCGCGCGCGGGGCTAGCGTGCCCCCGCGCGTGGTGGCGGCGGCGGGCGCGCCCACGCGTGAGGCGGGCGTGCCCGCGCGTGCGGCGGCGCCGTCGGGAGGTGCCGCGGCGGCGCGGCCCCCGCGCCGGCCTCGTCGGAGACTTCGAGGAAAAGGAAGCGGGCCTTTTCCTCCGCGAGGTAAGGAACTTGTTCTTCCTTTGCTTGGCCTTAGTTTGCTTTGGTTATTAGACGCTCTAATCCTCCGTTCGTGTTTGCACGGGGCGGTGCCAGCCGCTCCCTCCTCTTGCACGGCCAAGGTGCGAGGACGGACGCGTCGATCCCCACCGGCGGCGTTCGTCGAGGGGGGCGCCCGGGGACGGGCGCGCGCGGCGGGCACGAGCGCGCAAGGCACGGGCCCGGGGCTTCGAGGCCCGGCCGGTGGATCGGCCCGCCGCGGCGCGGCCGGCGGGGGTCGCGGGGGGCGGCCGGCGCCGGTCGCCACGAGGCGCGAGCCGCGGCGGCGGCTACGGTGGAGGTGCCGCCGCGGTGGCGGCCACCGCGGGGGAGGCGGAGCGGCGCGCAACCGCGGGGGCGCCCGCGGATGCGGCGGCACGGACGGAGGTGGCGGCAACGGCGCCACAACGGGCGCCCGCGGCCGCGGGGCGCGGTGGGGGCGCCGGCGGGGCGGAGCGAGGGCGGCTCCGCCCGCCGGCGGTCTCCGGGCGGAGGTGGTGGAGCTCTCGGATGACTCCCCGCCGCCCGGGTGGAACCGGTGGGCCGGTGGCCCGTGGATTCCCCCGAGCCCCGGAGGGGGCCCTCGTGAGGCGGCACGAGGGTCGCGTGATAGTGGGGGGCCGAGGGCACGACGCCGAGGCTTCGTCCTCCCACGCCGGTCGCCCCGCCCGGGTGGGGGGGGGGCCGTGGAGGGACCCCCGGCGTTTGCGACGCCCGGAGGGAGCGGGAGCTGCGGGGCGAGCTTCGGAGCCACGGCGCCACGCTCAGCCGCGCGTTGAACGAGGCGGCTGCGGGTCCCACGGCGGCCGGCCTGGATCGTCTTCCGGGTGAGCCACGGTTGCTCTTCTTCTTCCCTTTTTTCGCTTTCGCGTGCTTGTATTCAAGACTCGGCGCTTACGAGGCTCGATGTGTGGATGCCGGGAGCTCGAGCGGCCGCGCCCGCGAGAAGTACGGCGCATTCGACCGGGTGAACGCCGAGGCCCGCCGGCTCCGGGAGCGATGCGGCGCTTTCGACGCGCTTGCGGAAGCTCTTAGGACGCCGGACGGTGGGCCGGGGTCTGCGGGCGATGGCGTGGTGCGACGTGCTCCCCGAGAGCTCGGGACGGGGCACGGCACGTCACGCGAGCCTCGAGCGGACCCGCGCGGCCCTCGTCGATCGTGACGAGGCGGCGTGGAACGCGCGCGAGGACACGGAGAAGACGCGGACGTTGGCCGCCACCCGGGAGGCGGAGGTGGCCACCGCTCGCGCCGAGGCCCGGGAGCTCCGCACGTCGCTCGAGGGAGCGCGGGCGCGCGGCGGCGCCGGGCGGCCGAGGAGGCGGGCGCGCGGGCTGGAGCGGCGCGCCAAGGAGGCCGATGACCCGAAGGCCGCCCTCGACGTCAAGGCCGCGGCTCTCGTCGCCGGCGAGGGCGGCTCCGGCGGGAGCGCATCGCCGCGCCGGGGGGCGAGGGGCGGCTCCGGCGGGGAGCGAGGCCACCCTTGGCGACGCCGGGACGGCGGCCGGAGCGGGAGCGCGTCGCGTGCGAGGGCGGCGGAGAGGTCGGCCCGGAGGAGCGGAACGCCGCATTCTCCGAAGTTGAGGATGAGGCGGCGGCGCTCGGCATCGGCAATGCCGCCCAAGAGATGGCCCTCGTCGAGCAAGGCGAGACCGTCCGGCATCTCGGCCGGCGCTCGAGTCCGCGCGCCGCGACCTCGATGCGGAGAAGAGGCAGAGTCGAGGGTAAGCTGCTGTCGACCACCGCTTGTTAGTTTTTGCTTTAGAGGGTTCGTTTCCCCCTTTCGATTTCTTGTCGTCTTGTCGCTTCCGAGCTGCGCACGGCTTTGGGGCACGGCGGTTGGGCGGGCCGAGGCCCTGCGGGCCTCCTACAACTCCTCGGCGGGAGCTGCGGGAGGGCGCGGGACGCGGCCCTCGAGACTGTCACGTCGTCGAGGAAGGCGATGTTCGGGCCGGCGGCTCGGCGGCCGGCCGCCTACGCGCCCTCGGCGGCCACGTCACGGGGCGGGTGCGTCGGGCGTTGCACCCGGGCGTGCGAAGCGGCCCTCGGAGTGGTGCGATCCCACTACGAGGTCAACCTCGAGGCGGTAGCGGAAGGCTACATCGTGCCCGAGGGCGTCGAGGACGAGGTGGCCATGGAGCGTGCGGACGCGCTTGCTGCTGACGCCGCCGAGTCGCTCGCCGAGGCCTTCGAAGAATTCCTCTTCCGGACGCCGGCCCCGATGCTGCCGCTCCACACTCCCGAAAGCACACGGGCACTAGGCCCGTTTTTTGTTTATATGTATCGAACTGCGGCCTCGTGGCCTCTTGTAAATAAACAAGTAGTTTCATGAACATGGTCGGTTTGTAAATGAAATCGCTTGCTTATTGCGCTTTTTGCTTCTTCTTCTTCTCGAGTAGATTCTAGTTAGGGAAGTCCGCCTTTCGCGGGGGCCCGCCGGGTTGGAGGCGAGAGAGACGGGCCATAGCCACGCGGCGTAGGGGCGTCTCGGCTCGCGCGCTCCTTCCGCCGTGCCGCCTACGCCTTGTTCGAATCGTGGCTCGTGGTTGAAGTAGGAAACAAACTTAGCGCGTGTTATTACGTTTTTGCGCGAAAAAATGGGACCATTTGGGGGGGGTGCCCCCCGCGGTAGCCCCCGAGGGTAACTTGGGTTTCGGGGGAAAGCCGAGTTGCCCTTTTTATTGGATTCGGAGTATTTACATAGGTGACACCAACCGGGGCGTTGGCCGTGCGTTTTTACAACGGAAAATACTTGGAAATCCTAGCTAAGGGTAGAAGCGACGTAGGCCGTTGGATGTTCCAAGCGTTGGTGAGTTCTTCGCCGTCCTCGTTGGCAAGCTTGTACGTGCCCGGTTTGAGCACCTTCATCACGACGTAGGGTCCCTCCCATGGGGGCGACAGCTTGTGGCGCCCTCGGTTGTCTTGGCGTAGCCTTAGGACCAAATCCCCCTCGCTGAAATCCCTGCGACGTATCCTGCGCGCTTGGTAGCGTCGTAAGGACTGTTGATACCTTGCGGAGTGCATCAACGCCACAAGGCGTACTTCGTCTAGCTGGTCCAGTGAGTCCTCGCGGGCTCGCTGGTTAGCATCCTCGTTGTAGCCCCGAACTTTGGGTGAACCGTATTCCAGATCCGTGGGGAGGATGGCCTCCGCGCCATGGACTAGGAAAAACGGGGTGAACCCGGTGGCTCTGCTTGGGGTAGTCCTTAGGCTCCACACGGCTGGCTGGCGGTTCTTGGAGCCATTTCGGCCGTTTTGTTGAGTTGGTCGAAAATTCGGGTTTGAGGCCACCGTAGGATCATGCCGTTGGCACGTTCCACTTGGCGGTTGGTACGTGGGTGCGCCACGGCTGCCCAATCCACTCGGATGTGGAACTTGTCGCGAACTCCAAGAACTTCCGGCCCGTGAGCGGGACCCGTTGTACGTGATGATGGAGTTTGGCACTCCAAAGCGGTAGACGATGTCGGTGAAGAACGTGATCTGCCTGCTCGGCCCTCAAATTCGTAATGGGGCGCACCTCCACCCACTTGGAGAACTTGTCGATCGCGACGAGCGGTGGGTGAAGCCCCCGGCGCCTTCCGCGGGGGCCCGACGATGTCTAATCCCCACACGGCGAACGGCCATGTTACGGGGATCGTTTGCGAGCTTGAGCCGGCAAGTTGGTCTTGCGGGCGTAGAACGGCACCCTTCGCAAGTGTGCACGATTTCGTTGGCGTCCGCGACCGCGGTAGGCCAATAGAAGCCTTGGCGGAACGCGTTGCCGACGAGGGGGTGCGCGGCGCGGCGTGATGGCCACGCATTCCCGCGTGGATGTCTCGTAGGAGCTCGCGCCCCTCGGGAATGGGTATACACCGGCGGGAGGATGCCGCGCGCGGCGCGCTTGTACGGCTCGCCGTCGACGAGGGTGAATGACTTGGCCATCCCGGCGATGCGCCCGGGCGCGGCCCGGTCGCGGGGAGCTCCCCTCGAGCAATCCGGGCGATGTACTTCTCCCGCCGGTCCGCCCGGACGGGAGCCGGCTCGATGTCCATTGCGACGACCTCGTGGGAGCCGTACCCCTCGAGAAGGGAGAGTACGTACGCCTCGTTCGAGGGGTCCTCTTCCATGGGGTCCGCACCCGCCGGATTCGAGGGAGCCCCCGAGGGTCCGCCGTCGCTCGAGGGGTAAGGCTCGAAGGTTGCCGAGGGGCGCGCGACGTCGCGCGCGAAAACGTTCGGGGGAACGGTGATCCGCCGGACGCTATCTTTGCCGGCTCGTCGCTTCCTCGTTGTACCGGCGGGGTACATGATTAAGCTCGATGCCGTAAAATTTGTCCTCGAGGGCTCGCACGGCTTTACGGTAGGCCTCCATCTTGTCGTCGTGGCGGCTCGCGTTCTTCATGACTTGGTCGATCACGAGGCGCGAATCCCCTCGCACATCGAGGCGCTTGATGCCCAATTCAATGGCGATTTTGAGGCCACGAGAGGAGGGCCTCGTATTCCGCCATATTGTTAGACGCGAGGGAAGTGGAGGCGCACCGCGTAGCGTATGTGCTCCCCGAGGGGTGACACGAAGAGCGAGGCCCGCGCCCGCTCTCGTCTTCATCACCGAGCCGTCGAAGAACGAGAGTCCGGCACTCGCGCGAATGCGAGGGGCGGCGGTGCGTGTCCGTCCATTCGGCGACGAAATCGGCTAGGATTTGCGATTTGATGGCCTTGCGCGGGGCGTAGGCGAGCGTCTCGCCCATCAACTCCACGGACCACTTGGCAATTACGCTCGCCGCGTCGGGGTTGCGAATGATCTCTCCTAACGGGAAGGAAGAGACCACGCGTGGCGGGTGGGCCTCGAAGTAGTGGCGGAGCTTGCGCCGCGCGAGGACTACCGCATACAACGGCTCTCGGACACGGGGGGTAGCGCGTCTTCGTGTCCGATGGGACCTCGGCGATGTAGTAGACCGGCCTCTGCACGGGCGGGGCATGTCCTTCCTCCGTGCGCTCCACAACGATCACGGCGGCGACCACACCGGGTGGTTGCGGCCACGTAGAGTTGGAGGGGTTCGCCGTCTCGCGGCGGCGTGAGGATTGGGGCGTGCGTCGGCGATGCCTTCGGCTTGTCGAGCGCTTCTCGGGCCTCGGCGGTCCAAGAGAAGCGCTCGTGCTTCTTGAGCAGCCGGTAGAGGGGCGGGCCCTTCTCCAGAGCCTCGAGACGAAGCGGCTCAAGGCGGCAAGACACCCCAACACCTTCGCACCCCTTTGAGGTCCCGAATTGGGCCTATTCGCTCGAGGGCCGCGACCTTTTCGGGATTGGCCTCGATTCCCCGTCGGGAGACGATGTATCCTAGGAGCATGCCCCGCGGCACTCCAAAGACACATTTTTCGGGGTTGAGCTTGACCCCCGCCGTTGGCCGCGAGCGGTGAATGCGATGCCAAGGTTGCTTCTCCGGGTCGTCGCCTTCTGGTTTTGACGACGATGTCGTCTACGTAAGCCTCGACCGTCCGCCGATATGGTCCCCAAAAAACGTGCTTGCATGCGGCGCCGATATGTTGCGCCCGCGTTTCGAGGCCAAAAGGCATCGTGACGTAACGAAACGTCCCGAACGGTGTGATGAACGAAGTCGCGAGCTGGTCGGACTCCTTCATTTTTATTTGATGATATCCCGAATAGGCATCAAGGAAACGAGTAGTTCACACCCGGCGGTGGAATCAATGATCCGATCTATGCGCGGCGAGAGGAAAAGGAACTTTCGGACATGCTTTATTGAGGCCGGTGTAGTCAATACACATCCTCCACTTCCCATTTTTCTTTTTTACAAGCACGGGATTAGCCAACCATGTCGGGTGGAACACTTCCTTGATGAATCCGGCCTCGAGGAGCTTCCAGCGGCTCCACTCCGATCGCCCGTCGCCGTTCCTCGTCGAAGCGGCGCGGCGGCCCGCCGCCGAACGGCGCGAGCATTAGGCGGGATATCAAGGGAGTGCTCGGCGACCTCCCTCGGAATGCCCGGCATGTCCGAGGGGCTCCACGCGAAACGTCGGCGTTGGCGCGGAGGAAGTCGACGAGCACTTGCTTCCTATTTAGGATCGAGGGTCGTGCGACCCTCAATGCTTTGCCCTCGGGGGCCGATGGGTCGAGAGGGACCCCTTTGGTTTGCTCGGCGGCCTCGAACGTGCCGACGTGCTTGGTGGCGGAGCCGAGGTCGTCGTTGACCATCTTCTCCCGGCGTGTTTACCGGCGCTTCATCCGGCGCTAGCGCCTCTGCATGTTCCACGCACTCGACATCGCGATCGAATGCATGCTCGATCGATGACCCGACGGTGATGACGCCGTTTGGACCCGGCATCTTCATCTTCGGTACGTGTAGTTGGGGACCGCCATGAACTTGGCATAGCATGGTCGCCCAAGGATGGCATGGTAGGCCCCTTTGAATCCCACCACCTCGAAGGTGAGGGTTTCCTTGCGGAAATTCTTGGGGGTCCCGAACCGGACGGGCGGTCGATGCGCCCGAGGGGTTGAACTCCTTTTCGGGCGCGATGCGGTGAAACGGCTTCGTCTTCCGGGCCGCAGCCGGCCCGGTCCGGCCCAATCCCCATTAGGCGCAACGTATGCGCGAAGAGGATATTGAGGCTACGCGCCTCCGTCCATAAGGACCTTCGAAAACCGGGCGTTCCCAATGATGGGATCGACCACCGGGGGTACTTGGCCGGGTTCGGGATGCGGTTTGGGTGATCATCCCGGCTAAAGGTGATGGCATCCTTCGACCGGTTGAGAAAGGCCGGAGGTGCCCTCTGCGGCGAGGACTTCGTGCCGCTCCTTCTTGCTGCCTAGGGTTGACATGTCGACGGTAGGTCCCCCAAAAATGAGGAACACATTTTCGACGGCGGGGAAGCCACTGCGTCGCCGTCGCCCCCATCCTTCTTGGCCTCTGCCTCCTTCGCGGCGGCACGGCCATAGAACTTCTTGAGCATGTCGCCTTGCTCAAGAGTGTGATTCACGGGGGTCTTGTGGTAGGGGCATGGCTTCTTCATCATGTCGTCGAACACCCCCGGGCCTCGAGGAGCCGGTCGAGGGCCCCGTCGGGGCGGGTCAACGGCGAGGGCCTCGGCGTTGCCGCCGTTGCGCCCTCGCTCGCGCGCCTCGCGGCGCGGCTTCTTCCCCTTCTTGCCCCGCTTGTCGTTGCGGCGCGGCTCCTTGGACCCGCTGCCCTCCGCGGGCGTGTCCTCAGAGCGCTTGCCCTTCTTGCCATCGAAGATTGCCCCCACGGCCTCCTCTCCCGGAGGCGAAGGCGGTGGCAATGTCGAACGGCTCGTTCGAGTCCGTGGGCGGGGGCTGCGTCCCGGCTCGCGCACAAGGTCCCGGCACGTGGTGCCCTCGAGGAACGCGTGCACGATCTCTGACTGTGCCACGCTGGGGAGCTCTGTGCAGCGCTTGGAGAAGCGCCGTATGAAGTTCCGCGGCGGTCGCCCCGGCTTCCGCGTGCGGGGAGCGCGGATCCCGAGGAGTTCCGGGGGCGCACGTATGTGCCACAGGAAGTTGCCCACGAAGGTGTGGACTAGATCGTCCCGGTTGTGGATGCGGTGGCGGGCAAGTGCTCGAGCCATGTCGGGCCGCGTCGCCCGGATGCGGGGGGCAAGTTGCGGATGATCACTTCGTCGTTGGTGGCCCCGCCCGGGCGGCGGGCCGGGCGGTAATCGTTGAGCCAAACACGAGGGTCCGTCTCCCCGTTGTATTTGATGATCGTCGAGGGGGCGACGGAAGCGGCGGGGGAACGGCTGCCGTGCGGATCTCCCGGCCGAACACGCGGGTGCCGGGGGGCTCGGCGTTGGGGAGCGATCCTCACCGGCTGTCGTAGCGTCCACCCCTTCGAGGGTGGTAGCCCCCCGGCCGCTCGCGCGTCGCGCCTTGCTGGTGCGCCGAGGGCGTTGATGACGTCGCGGGCGTCACCATCCGGCGCCTGCGTGTGTCGAGGAGGCGTTCCTTGGCCGGCGTGCGTCCATGGTCAGCGGGTCGACCCGCATGCACCGAGGGTTCGCCCCCTGGTGCCGGATCATCACCCCGCGCGTCCCCCTGTTGGCGGATGCGTGAGGCCGAGCTTTCGGCTTGCTGGACGGCCGCTTGCTCAAGGAGGGTCTGCACCTCGCGGTGCATGTCTCGAGCCTCGGGGGTCGAGGGTGCCGGCATGGCGCGCAGCAGTGTTGCGGCGGCGATGAGCTTTTGGCTCGCCCGCGGCGGAGTATCCGCGTTGTCGACGTTGGGGACGGGGTTGAGGCGGTCTCGGACCTGTCGGCCCAGCTCCCGCGCGCGTTCGCCGCGCGCAGAGGCCTCCCCTGCCATCGAGGCGCGGAGCGACCGCACGGTCCGTACTCCTGCGCCGGCTTGGCCTCGAGCTCGCGAGCTTGGGCCGGCCGCGCGTCGACGTCGGCCCCGGCGGGAGCGGCTTGGTCCCGCGGCCGGGCGCGTGGCGGCCCCTGGGGCGGCGTGACTTCCCCATCTCCGGCGCCGCGCCGCACCGGCGGCGTTGGCCGGGTCATTGGTGATGACGGCGCAGCATTCCCGCGTGGGGTCGTAGCTCCCGGTCTTTGGAGTCGTCGGAGCGCCCGAACCCGGTGGTCCGTGGCGTCGAGGAAGCGCACGAACGCGGCCCCGGGTCCGGCACACCGAGAGAAGTCCCACTCCGCGTACCCATGGCGGTGGCGGGTGGCATCGTGTCGACGGAGCCCGGGGACGACTCGTCCGTGGCCGGGGGTGCGGGATCCCCGGCGACGAAGACGTGCCGACCGGGGCGGAACCTGCGCATTGTAGTGTTGACGTTGGCATTGTAGGCCGTAGTGGCGCCACGCGGCCGATGGGGATGCGCGGTCCCGAGATCGCGCGCGGTCCCGCGCCGGGGCGGTGGCGGTCGTCGTGACGGTGGGCGCCTTTGCGTTGGGCGGCGGCGCGCTCGGCCTGCCGCCGCTCGGACCGTGCCCGACGCGAGCGTAGCCCGGAGCGGCGACGGCGTCGCGGCGTCGACGGACCCGCGGCATCCGTGCTGCGGTGCTGCGCGCGGTGTCGTGCGCGCGGCGGTGACCGAGCGGGCCTAACCTCCCGCCGCGCGCGTAGCTCCTCACGGTTGGTGAGGCGCATGAGATAGCCATTCCCCGTGGCTCGGAAGTTCAAGTCCCCGAAGCGGATCTCGAACCCGGCCGGAAGGGGGTACGAGCTACCCATGTTGTAGCGGGTGCTACGGTACTCGGTGCGAATCACCATGGAGGGAGTTAGCGAAATGACCTTAGGCGCTCGTTTGCCCCACGGTGGGCGCCAAGCGTCGGTGCGGAATATGGTCCCGACACTAACCGGTAGATAACGCCTAGGTCTATCCCTCGATGGTCGATGCTAAGCAACAAATGACACAAGGATTTATCCTGGTTCCGGCCGAGGGGGCCGTACGTCCGGCGGTGGTGTGCTCGTGGCACTATATTGCTCGGCACGGGGGTGCTTGTAGTGGGGCAAATACAAGCAAGGCGGGAGAGGAAGCGTGGCTCCCAAGTCCCTGGTGAGTAGGCGAAGATGTTGTGGGAGAATAAGAGAGTGAGTGCACGGTGCGGCTGTGTTCCTCGAGGTTCGTCCCCCCGCGGGCGGGGGCTCGCCTTCCCTTTTATAGGCCAAGGGAGCGGCGAGTTACATGCACGCCGCGCTACCTAGCTGCGCGTGGGAGCACGTCGTGCTACGGCGTAGAGCGGGCGACCGTCCGGTCGATCTTCGCTGCGATCCGGCCATGATGGCCTACCTTGTACCCGAACAGTGGCGGTTCGAGGGTAGGAGGCGGCAGATGGCGATGGCGCCCCCTGATAGGCTTCGAGGGAGGTGCGATGATGGGCGGTACGGGGCACGGGGAGCGGGCGGAACGGCGTTCCTTCCCAATGAGCTCCGCGGTGGTGGAGTGGTTGCTGCGGTGCTCGGGCGTGCGCTGCGAAGTCGGGCGTGTGCCCGCGCGCGTGGGTATGGCGGCCGCGCCGTTACGGTGGTCGGGATGGCCACCCACCGGCCTAGCGTCCCTCACCTAACTGCGGGGTCACGGGAAAGTGGAGTCGAGGGTGCGCCGGCCCCCTTTCGAGGGTCGAGCGCGTTAGCCGTACGGTGGCGTGCGCGCGGTGTCATGGGACCGACGCCGGCCGTACCGCACGGTCCACCCCACGGTGGCGGGGATGGGCTCCTCCCCGGGGAGTTGGTGCGGCGGCACCGGGCGTGAGCCCCGGCGCATGATGGCGCCGTCCGCGGCGTCGGGGCGTTAAATGCCCAAGTACGGGGCCGGCGCACGCGTGCGGGGCGCCCGTGAGCGTGGCGGGCCCCGGCCCGAGGGGGAGCGGGCCCTCGAGCGGGGCGGGACCGCTCGAGGGAAGGGTCGCCCCTCGAACGGGGCGGAACCCGTTCGAGGAGGGGGTTGCCCCTCGAGCGGGGGCGGAGCCCGTTCGAGGAGGAGGTTGCCCCTCGAGCGGGGGCGGAGCCGTTCGGGGGAGGAGGTTGCCCCTCGAGCGGGGGCGGAGCCCGTTCGGGGAGGGAGCGTACCCTCGGGCGGCGGAGCACCGCTCGAGGGGTCTCGTGGGCGGGCTATCTTGGCGGGGCCTCCGAAGTCTGCTTGCATGGGCCACGTCTCCGCATGGTTAGTTCCCTGCATGGTTAGGCCTAGTTCATTTGATGCGGGGAATTTAAGTGAGGGTTCCCCCATCGTTTGAGGGGACCCCTAGGGCGGTCCCCGACAATAATCCACTTGCTAAATACAAATCTAACTTAAATCGGGAATCCCGAGAGAAATAAAATTATGTTTATGCCCTTCCACCTCTTGAAAACTTACACCGGGAATCTTTTTCTATTCTTTATTTCTTTTTTCACCCTCCCACCTACGGGAAAACGCCGATGGCGACCACAATCCGCGCGCGCATATATGCGCGTGAGGAGGTGAGTTTTGCCAAGTTTCTATTTTTGCCAAGTTGGTTTGCCAAATTGTTGGAGGTCAATTTTTATTGTTTCGCCAAAATTAGATGGATGTCAAGTTGGTTTGCCTAACCGTTGGAGTTGCTCTTACTTGGCATATCTTTTTACAAGTTGGCAAAATACAATATTTGTAAGTAAAATTTGGCAAACTCTTGGAGTTGCTCTTTAGATCCGGATTTGTCAAGTAAATTATGTCAAATTCGTTGGATATGAACTTGACATATCTTTTTAGAAGTTGGCAAAACGTAAGATTTGTCAAATTTGGCAAACTCTTAGAGATGAGCATCTCCAAGAGTTTGTCAAATTTTACTTGGCAAATTTTGTGTTTTGCCAACTTCTAAAAAGATATGCAAAGTAAAAAAAGAGTTCATCTCCAACGGTTTGACATAATTCACTTGCCAAATCCGGATCTAATTTACATCGGAATCGTGAGATAAACAAAATTATGTTGGTGCCCTTCCACCTCTTGAAAACTTACATCGGGGAATACTTCTCTATTCTTTATTTATTTTTTCACCATCCCACCTACTCGGAAACGCCGAGGCAACCATGATCCGTGCGCGCATATATGCGCGTGGGGAGGTGAGTTTTGCCAAATTTTTATTTTTATTGAGTTCGTTTGCCAAATTATTAGAGGCAAATTTTTCTTGTTTTACCAAAATTAGATGGATGCTAAGTTAATTTGACAAACTATTAGGGTTGCTCTCGTAATAGCAAAATGCGTGAAGCCTTGACATTCGGGGGAGCTCACTTCTGCGAGTAGCGAAATTCCAAATTTCTCGTTATAGGCTAGATAGCCGTGCGGGAAGCTAGGTGATGTGAATAATTCCTTTTCTTTTTGGCAATTTTCAAAGTTTTAAAAACCATTAGATGCTGCAAACACGTCATTTCTCCTTTTATCCTCCTTTTATCGATGTGATTTCCAAAATGCACCTTTGCCACTACATGCTTCATTTGAGCTTTTCATAAAAGGAAATAAAATGGAATTAAATTATTATAAATATAATTCTTTTGAGTAAATTTTATTTCAGTCCAAAAACTTTAAAGCAGCATCAATCATATAAAACTATATAAGCGATCCCCACTAAGGAGTTCTCTCAACCCTCAACGCGTCACGTCACCACACACTGTTTTCTCTCAACATACAAGGTGTCCACATCACTATCCACTAAAATCATCAATTTATTTCTTTTATCGATTTTCTATGTCTAATAGCATTCATGTATGCAATGTGTTGTTTGCAGTAGAATGTTGCGAAGTAGTCACTTTAGTTTCTACTTTCAAATTTATCTTTAAAATTTATTGAAATTTCCACAGCAACGTGCGGGGTATCACCTAGCGTTCATATAAACTATATAAGCGCTCCCCATTAAGGAGTTCTCTCAACCCTCGGCGCGCCA
This sequence comes from Cenchrus americanus, assembly GCA_947561735.1. Taxonomy (NCBI): domain Eukaryota; kingdom Viridiplantae; phylum Streptophyta; class Magnoliopsida; order Poales; family Poaceae; genus Cenchrus; species Cenchrus americanus. The sequence goes on along the minus strand of OX387239.1, from coordinate 80,353,526 downwards.
CGTCACCAAACGCTGTGTTTTCTCTCAACATACAAGGTGTCCACGTCACTATCCACTAAATTCATTAATTAATTTATTCTATCGATTTTCTACTCGCTAATAGCATCCATGTATGTAATGTTTTGTTTCCGGTAGAATGTTGCTAAACAATCACTTTAGTTTCTACTTCTAAATTTTATCTTTTAAATTTATTGAAATTTCCACAACAACGCGCTTATATACGGTTATTGCTTTTAGTGAAAAAAGAAGTACCGAGCCAAAGTGACGTACTCCCTCACTTCTTTTTTGATAGGGATTTCACTTTGACGACCTATCATATAATAAATACAAGCATACATTTTTTTCATTAGCCATCCAATGTTTGCATCTAGAACTCCTTGTTATGTGTGCTATTTATTCATGATGCCCATGCGGCCATATCAATGGAACATAGTCTATCATTTTCAAATTTTTGATTTTTTGGAAATATCCCTACCAAAAAAGGGATGAAGGTAGTATTTTCTAAAAAGAGTTAGTATAGGCCATGTTCGTCGGCTTATCGGCCACCAACCAACGATAATTTTCTCTCGGAACAAATCTACCACCAACTATCGGACAACATTTCTCTCGGTACAAATCGGCACCAACCACCAACCAAACGAACGTTGATAATGCTTTAGCCATTAAATGATGGAGAAAGTCAAAGTAGTCAAAGTTCTACCTACTCCTCCGCATAGTCCACATCGGTCGTTAGTTGCTTGCTCCTCCTCTTCAACATCGGTGTCACCACCTCCTTCTCACCCTCCTCCGCCACCACCTCCTCCTCGACTCTAGCACCCCACCCGGCCGCTCCTCTTTCACGCTTGTGCCTCCTCCTCACCTTCACACCTACACGCGGTGGCAAAGGCGGCGGTGGGGTGGCCGAGGCTAGAGCCTCCCCCTACCGTTGTCACCACCATGGGAGCACCCCCTAGGCTGGAAGAAGACGAGGAGGAGGAGGGAAAGGGGGGCTAGACGAGGAAGAAGGAACAAGCATCCCCCCTAAGTTGGGAAGCTGGCTTCGCCACTGCCTGCACAACTATTTTGCATTGCATGTACGGGCATTTATTCTATCTACATGTTGTGTAATCCCTATTCATGTCGTTCTAATCACCCATTTAGTTTTGTTTAATGACCGAATAACCCGTCAAATTAGCAATTCAGTATCAATAAAGAGCAAAATGGTATTTCTCAAAAATAAAAGCAAAATGGTAGGTGACCGACTTTTTAGTATATATTTAGGGTTACTATTAGGGTAACATTAGATGAATACCACACTTTTGTGATACTTGCACTTTTTTTCTTATTTATTTGAATCTACCAAATTGGTGGTGGTTTTTTATTTTACTAATGGAGTGCACGTGCGGCACGCACTTATTTTCAAAATATAAGTAAAAGAGATATCTGAGCCATGAATTACCAATAACAAAAACAATAACTTTCATTCATCCAATTTTCATAAATTAAAATAAGTAAAAAGACATTTTTTAAACACAAACATAATTAGCATAACCATTTAATTATGATCAACAAACTTGTTATATACTATATAGCACCTATTCGGGAAGTGATATGAAGTCTCTTGACAAATAAAAACAACATTTTCACACATCTCTCTAGCAGATCAACATTTTATATGGTTAGAGCACCTTCAATTGTTCTCATGAATTGCGCTATGAAAATATATAAATACAACCACATCAAGTAAATAATAAAGTAGTACCGCCAATTTCGCAAAAGCAAACAAATCCATTGCCGTCCTGGAGACTCTCCCCCCTCCAACCAATGAAGTATTCTCTTGCGATCTAAACCCTGTGACCACGATTGGATGTATGCTTGAGACATATATCTCTAGCTGGAACACGCTCCGTCCATCAGGAGGAAGCAAATGCATTGTAAAAATAATATGCAAATGGTCAACACTAATTTCAAATTAAATCAATCGAGATAAAATAAGTTGCACTAATTTCTAACTAACGCAGCAGCAACAATTGGTGGCCAACCAAGCGATACGCAAAGAGGGAAAAAAATAGAATCAACTGGACCTATATATGCCAAAGAACCGTACTTTGACAGTTTGACTTACCCATTAACTATTTTACGAGAAAAATATTTCATTGATCAGATAAAAGCTTATCTTCCAACGGAGTATCAAAGAGGCCATGAAAAGCGACGAGGATTTTCTTGAAATGACCTCCAGGTATTTGTTTTCAAGGCACGGTGTGCAACAATGAGCTTGCAAATCTACGTATATACCTGATACCTATTCGAAGAAATATCAACTACTCTATTTTGCAAGCAGTAATGCTGTCTTGGAATTACCAAGGAACTGGCCATGCTGTCACTATCACCAAGGTGATCACGCGACCATATGGGCACCGGACAGTCGAACAGCACAACCCCTCAGGCCTCGACCACAAGGAGTCATGGGCCAAGACCTTGCAGGAGATCACCACATCCCACAGGCCACGACCAGCAGCAAGGACACATGGTGATCTTCACGATCACAACTCACAAGACATACGGTCACCAAGAGCGATCACCACAACCACGACATGCCGATCTCAGTGGAGCACCGCACGTTCGCACGATGTCGATGGAGAGGAGAGGACGCCGAGGAGCAGGCTAAGGGACGAGCATAGCGCGGCGCGGCATGATAGGATTGGGATTATGGATCAGATCAGACAAAAAGGCAAACGCATGGAAAAAGGCGAGGATGAGAGGATTAATAAAAGGAGTATCATGATCAAGATCTTCGTTTTGCCGGACTCCGTGATTGATTAGCGAAGGAATTTGGTGCACATCGGGCAGCGGGTATGGCGGACGGTTAAGAAACTAACCCGGTGACCAAAACATTTAAAAAAGGCAGAAACAATTTCCTTTATTGATTTTTCATGGGTCTACCCCTTATCCGTTCTCCCAATTAGCTGACACGTGGGTTCGACGTGAGGGGCAGTGGCGAAGCTAGAGCGGAAATGAGGGGGTGCAGGACATTAACATTACTTTGTCATTGCCCAGACAAAGGTACAAATATTTGTAATGCGGGATTTTTTTCAAAAAAATTAGATCCATAATTAAATTGTTTGAAAATTTTACACATCCAAATAGAGAAATATAAAAAAATTAACAAAAATTCTAGAAAAATTTTTGTATTAAATCTTTATTTTTTGGGGAAAAATTATCTTAAAGCAGCACAGAGTAGGTATAGGTTTATCTTAAATTTGTGTAGAGTAGCTGCAAGAACTTTTAGATGCTATTGATTATTTTCACTTAATGAGAAGAAAATTAGTTATTAAGACATCATATTATCATGGTAACTCAATTTGAAATTGTAACGGCTCAATATTATCATTGTAAAATCAAGTCATATAGGTCGAGCTCTTAATGAGAAAACGACGGGAAATGATTCTCACTGGTCACTTATTACTTATTCTATATGGCCTTTGTAGGACACACCTATCTATCTGTCGTATGGACTTCCCTGGGCCCACTACCTCGGTGGGTACCAGGACCGACTACTCCGTGGTCCCCTGGGACTACCCGATTTGCGTTGCACGGCACCTGATGGCGTGAAGCACAAGGACTGCAGAGGAGAAGTACTCGAACAGGAAGTTGTACATGTCCCGCACTGTATGGAGGACTCCTAGACGTACTCGACTTGTACTCTCTCCCTGAACCGACTTGTAACCCTGCCTCCCGGACTATATAAGGCGAGGCAGGGACCCCCCTCTCTCTCTCACGGCTTAAGGTTGCATCATCTTGTAATCGCACCCAATCAATCCAGAGCTACGCAGCATACAGGGCGTAGGGTATTACGCACCTCGCGGCCCGAACTTTGTCTAAATTGTGTGCCACGTGTCTCTTCCTTCGGGTTACCGATCTCGGCGAGGCCACATTCATCTACTTCGGGTACTCCCCTTTGTAGGTTGCCGGTCTAAAACACCGACGGCCGGCGCGCCGAGTAGGGGGATCTCGCCCGAGATCACATGGCAAACTCGACGGCTCCCATCTACATCAAGCCAACCGTCGCCTTCAACCGCGGCGACACCTTCGTCTTCGGCGCACCGGGTCCGCACCGCCGCCGCGGCCGGGTCCTTCCAACGCCGCCTCACCATGCCGCCCAACCGGAGACCGGCCTCGTGACACTTCCCCGAAGTAGTCACGGGCGAACTTCGCCGCAAGTTCGGCGAAATTTCGCTTTTCGACCAACACGCCGACTTCGAGCTCGGATCCGCCTCCAACTCGAACTCGACGTCCCCATGGGCCATCGTATGTGAGTCGGCTACTCACCCATCGCATGTGGACAGCCCACCCCGCGAGCGCCTCGCACGTGGCCCCCGCGACGCCAGGCGGGGCCCACGTGAAGGCTCCCCACTACATGACGGGCCGGCAAGGAGCCCGTGCCCGAGTACAACTCGGACTCCGACACCGCCCCCGGCCACACCTCGGACTCCAACCCCCCTCTTCGGCTTCTACTCGGACTCCGCGTACGAGTTCGACTTCGGGTCAGACCCTGAGGATCCCGAGTCCGAGGACAACTCTGCTGAGCAACCCTTGTCAGGATCGGCTTCTGGGCTGGTTATAACATCCACACCCGCCGGGAGATTCGTCTACTGGCCAGACCGCAAGCCCGTCGACCTGATAGACGGGAACTCATGCTACGTCGCCTACCTCGACTCGCTTCCCTTTCAAGAGGGAACACCACTCGCTCGAGCTGAAGAGTACACCCCAACAGAGGTGGCGAGTTCTGACTCCAGTCTTGGCAACCCCGACCGCCAAGTCTTCATGGCTGTCGGCGACACGCCAGGACCCTCGGGGAACGACGGACGACCGATACCTCGAAGACATCTTCGCGGACGAGTTGTCTCGCGAAGCACCCGCGGATGAGGCCCGGCGCCAACGGGGACGCTCGACGTGAGCGTAACGAGAAAGCGGAACGAACGACACCGGCGTCTTCGAGACTCCGGTCCCCATCCACAACCTTGCGGAAGCACTCAACCAAGTCGAGAGCCGGGTACACACTACCCCGAGCAATGCCTCATGTCTATCACCACTATAGCACGTCGGGCCTAGGGGATGCGCGCGGGACGGTCATCGCCAAGCTTGCGAAGATGCTTACTTCATGCGAGTCGACAACGGGGTCGCTCGGCCGCCCCCCCGCCGGGAACCGCGACAACGAAGCCACAAGTCGCGGCGCGGACCTCGGCCGTAACCGTACTCGGGTCGAGCCGCCGGCCCGGCCCAACCGTACTCGTGCAAACGCCGGCGGACCCTCTCAAGGCGGCAACGGTGCCACGGCCGTTGGCGGCGATCGTGAGATCGTCCCCCATCGTGACCCCGGTGGCGGAGCGGCGACGGCGGAAGCTCCAACCATGGGACCAACGGGAGGGCCGGTGGCGGGGGCGATCGCGGTGGCCGAGGCCACGGGAACGACCACGCCTCCGGGCCTCACGGGGCGGCTTCGACGCCCGCTAGAAGATTGAAGAAGCTGCGATGGAAGAAGTCCGCCACCGTAGGCGACAACGACGGCTTCCCCGCCTTCTCTCCTCGGCTTCGCAACTTATTCCTCCAGGGACAAGTTCAAACCTGCGGGAATCGGCAAGTACGACGCGAAGCAAGACCCCATCCAATGGCTTAGATGCTACGCCCTCTCCATTGAGAACAACGGCGGCAACAACGACACCAAGTGCCTTTACTTCCCCTTCCTCGCTCGGACCAAGCCCCGCTCACATGGCTCGAGTCACTAGACAAGCACTCGATCGACAAGTGGGACCGGTCGAAGGAGCGATTCACCGGCAACTTCGCGGGCGCTATGGGCCGCTCGAGTACTCGCATGGACCCGGCTATGGTGAAGCGGGAACAAGGCGAGACCCTTCGCAAGTACATGCGGCGCTTCTTCGACAAGTGTGCCACCGTAGTCGACGTCACCGACAAGGAGGTCATCGACCTCTTTCTAGACGGTCTCTACCACCGTCGCACCTTCGAAGACTTCGGTCGACGCCGCCCCGGAGTCCATCACCCATCTCATGGATATGATCACGTCTGGGCCGATGAAGAAGACAAAGCCAACACCAAGTATGATGCCATCCGCGGCAAGAGCAAACGAACACGGGCGGTGGCGGTAGCAACAACGGGAACCAAGGCGGTCGCACCAACAACAACTACGCGGGTCCCAACCGCAAGCGCGAGAGAACTCGAAGAAGACCTCCGGCGGCTTCAAAGACTTGCCGAAGGAGAAGTGCCCGTGCCATGCGGACGGCAACCACACCACCGAGCGGTGCTACCAACTCGGGCGAGCACTCAAGGACACTCCCGAGCCACGGCACCCTCACGACAATAAAGGCAAGAAGAAGAACGACGAAGGCGATGGCGACTTCCGGAACCCGACAAGACGGTGAACGTCCTCTTCGGCGGGCTACCCGGCGGACGGGGAACAAAAGGCTACCCGTCGAGAAGTCATGAGCATTGAACCGGTGGTTCCGACCCCTCTCGGGTGGTCGGAGGTACCCATTACCTTCTTCCGCGCGGATCAATGGACTAGCTTCTCCGAGCCGGGCGGTTCCCTCTCGTCCCGAAGCCGGTGGTCGCGAGCTCCCGGGCTCAACAAGGTACTCATCGACGGTGGAAGCGAGCTCAACGTCCTTTTCACCAAGACCTTGAAGAAGATGAAGCTCGACATCACCCACATGCTCACCAAGAGCACCTCGCCCTTCTACGGCATCGTCCCCAGGAACGCGGCTATCCCACTGGGCTTAGTGGTCACCGCCGCTTACCTTCGGGGGAATCTCGGGACAACTATCATACCAAGTACATCAAGTTCGAAGTCGCGGACTTCGAGACCTCCTACCATGCCATCCTCGACGGATCGGCTATCGCCAAGTTCATGGCGGTACCACACTACACCTACTTGGTACTCAAGATGCCAAGTCCGGCGGGTGTACTCTCCCTTGCAAGGGGACTTGAAGATCTCGCACGGCCGTGACATGGAAGGCTGTGGAGATCGCCTCCACAAATCAAGTACCCAATGCAATGATGGAGATCTATCTTTGCGTCGAAGAAGCTTGCCCCAAGTGAACTCGACATCCCGGAGAAGTTGGACAAAGCTAACAAGCCTCAGCCAGCTGAGGAGGTTCTGGTCAAGACAATTGACCTCGGGACAGGCGACAGCAGCAAGACCACCACCATCGGGGCGGGTCTCGACCCCAAATAGGAAGACGCGCTCATCAACTTCCTCCGGGCTAACCGCGACATCTTCGTGTGGAAGCCAGCGGACATGCCAGGGGTGCCCAGGGAGTTGATTGAGCATTCCCTCAACGTCGATCCTAAAGCTACCCCGAAGCGACAACACCTCCGCCGCTTCGCCGACGACAGACGGGACGCCATCGGAAGGAACTCGCCAAACTACTCGCGGTCGGCTTCATCAAAGAAGTCTTCCATGCCGAGTGGCTCGCCAACCCCGTCCTCGTCCGCAAGAAGAACTCGAACGAGTGGAGGATGTGCGTCGACTACACCGACCTCAACAAGCCTTGCCCCAAGGACCCCTTCGGGTTGCCGCGGATTGACCAAGTCATCGACTCCATGGCGGGCTGCGACCCTTTCTGCTTCCTCGGCCGCTACTCCGGGTACCACCGGATCATGATCAAGGAAGAAGACCGGGAGAAGACCACGTTCATCACCCCGTTTGGCGCGTCTTCGCTACACGACCTTGTCCTTCGGGTTAAAGAACGCCGGTGCTACATATCAACGAGCTATCCAGGCCTGCTTCAAGAGGCAACTCAACAAGATCGTCGAAGCCTAAGTGGATGACGTGGTCGTCAAGACCAGAAACTCCAGTACACTCATCGACGATCTTGAAGTGACTTTCGCATCCCTGCGTGAGTACCACTGGAAGCTGAACCCGAACAAGTGCGTCTTCGGCGTACCTTCGGGCAAACTACTCGGCTTCATCATCAGCCACCGCGGCATCGAAGCCAATCCCAAAAAGATCTCCGCCATCACCAGCATGAAAGCTCCCACGTGCATCAAAGACGTCCGAAAGGCCGACCGGGTGCATGGCGGCACCGAACGATTTATCTCGAAGCTTGGAGAATGGGGGCTCCCCATCTTCAAATTACTCAAGCACCAAGAGAAGTTCGTGTGGACTCCGAGGGCGGACCAAGCCCTTGCTCGGCTCAAGGACTTCCTATCAAAGCCACCGGTCCTCACGGCTCCTCGCAAAGGTGAGCGGCTCTTGCTCTACCTCGGCTGCGACTACTCACGTGGTCGATCTTGCCATCGTCGTCGAGCTGCGGGAAGACGGCCACGCCTACCCGGTTCGGCGACCGGTCTACTTCATCGGCGAGGTCTGTCGGAATCCAAGGCACGCTACCGGCCCGGTACGAAGCTTCGTACGCGGTGCTCATCACCTCGTGGAAGCTACGACACTACTTCCCGGGAGTACTCAATCTCCGTCATCACCGACTACCCGCTCGGCGACATCTGCGGAACCAAGATGCTGCTTGGAAGAATCTCCAAGTGGGCGATCAAACTCGGCGCCCTCAACATCGACTTCAATCCACGCACGGCCATCAAGTCGCGAGCACTAGTCGACTTCATGGCGGAGTGGTGGGAGAATCGGCTACCTACTCCAACCGAGCGCCCAGAGCACTAGGTGATGTACTTCGACGGCTCACTCAACCTCGAGGGCGCAGGTGCAGGAGTACTCTTGATCTCTCCAACGGGCGAATAACTCAAGTACGTCTGTGGATCTTCTGGAAGGTCTCAAACAACGAAGCCGAGTACGAAGCTGCGCTACATGGGCTCCGCCTCGCGGCTTCACCTTGGGCATCAAGCGGCTACTAGTCTACGGCGACTCCGCGGTGGTCAACAAGTCCCGGGACCGCAACAAGGAGAACATGGACGCCTCGCCTAGAAGTCCGCAAGCTCTAGAACAAGTTCTACGGTCTCGGGTTCCACCACATAATCCGCGACAACAACGTTGCGGCGGACGTCTGTCGAAGTTTGGTTCCACTCGCGCTCAAGTACCGGCGGGTGTCTTTGTCCACGAGCTTCACGCGCCATCCATCCCGGAGCCGGCACCACCGACCCCTTGTCCCGGCGCATCCCCCGTGGCCGGCCAGAGGGTCATGATGATCGACGTGGGCCGGAGGCGACCCTTCATCGACTACCTCGGCGAACGAAGGTTCCCTCGGACAAGAACTTGGCCGGAGCAACTCATCCGCCACGCCAAGTCCTACGTCCTCGTCGGAGACAAGATCTACGGGCGGGGCGCATCTTCCGGAGTACCCATGAAGTGCGTTCCCAGACAAGAAGGCAAAGACATCTTGGAGTAGATCCACAAAGGTGTCTGCGGCAACCACGCATCCTCCCGCACGCTGGTCAGCAAGGCCTTCCGACGAGCTTTCTATTGGCCCACAGCTCTGGGCGACGCCGAAGAACTCGTCAGAAGGTGCCAAGGGTGCCAATACTTCGCCAAGCGACAACACGTCCCGATCTACAAGCTAGTCACCATACCGCAAACACCGGCCTTTCCCCTGCCGGGGGCTCGACATGATTGTGCCACTTCCAACTGCGCCGGAGTGGATTCAACATAGTATTGGTGGCCATCGACAAGTTCACCAAGTGGATCGAGGTCAAGGCTGGTTACATGCCCCAAGGCCGACGAGTACTCGACTTTTTGGATGAACTCGTACATCGCTACGGACTACCCCATCGCATCATCACGGACACCGGGCTCCAACTTCAACAACCACCGCGTTTTGGGAGTACCGCGAGAACGAGCGGGATCGACGTCCGATATGTCTCGGTTGCCCATCCTCGGGCCAACGGACAAGTCGAGCGCGCCAATGGGATGGTGCTCGACGCTCTCAAAAAGTGTCTACACGACGCCGCAAACACCAAATGAGGCAAGTGGATCAAGGAACTACCCAATGCTCTCGGGGGCTACGTACTCAACCCTCCAAGCCAACGGGGCAATCTCCATACTTCTTGGTATACGGCTGCGAAGCAATCCTCCCTGCCGAAGTCATGTGGGAGTCACCGGCGGTGGAGCACTATGACGAAGGCGTCTCCGAAGACGACGGACGAGTTGACATCGACGGACTCGAAGAAGCTCGATGTGCCGCCCTCGTCCAATCGGCAAGGTACTTAGAGGGTATCCGACGCTATCATGATCGCAACGTCAAGGAACGCTCCTTCAACGTTGGTGATCTTGTCATCCGTCGCATCCAAAACACGGAAGGACTACACAAGTTCAGCTCGCCCTGGGAAGGTCCCTTCACAGTTGCAAAGGTGACCGGACCGGGCTCCTACCGCCTCTAGACACTTGAAGGCAAAGACGTCAACAACTCGTCGACCAACTCTGTCGATTCTACGACTAGTCTACACGACTACTCCGGGGCTCAAGTCTATACGACTACATCAAGACCCCTTCGGCCGTAAGCGGCCTCACGGTCCGGGCACCCGTCTCCGGACTACTCCTCTCCGGGATCCGGCCCATGGGCTACTAATGGATCCCGGGCTACGACGAGTGACAAAGGACTCCAACGGCGGTCTGCGAGAGACCATGTACTTCTAGATCCGGCCTACACGGCTACTAACGGATCTCTTGCTATAAGCGGCTATACGCCCTAGCACTACTTAGCCGTAGGCGGCCTCCGGTCTGGCGACTACTCGTAACAACGGCCACCGGCCATCCAGTGTACTTCTTCAGTAATAAAGTTTGATTATCCATCAACTATTTTACTGTCTACTTCCCTCAACGGGGCTACCGACGAGTACGACTACTCGCGACGACTCCACGATGGAACCTCGCACTCACAGATCGCGATAACGAGTACTCATTCATGGAAGTTCTCTTCATTCATACCTAAACAAGTTCATTACAATTGTTTATGTACAACTACTACTACGAGTTAACTTTACAGAACTACTGGAGATTAAGTTTCTCGGCGACTTGTTCGGCGATGGGCGCCATCTGTTCCAGTAGCTCCGCGTACTGCTCGTCGGTGCAGTTGGTGGCTAGCCCGCCGGCGACTACGTCCACAGGAGCCTTCGGGGAGTACGACTTCATGAAGGCCAGAACCTGGTTGGGAATCGACTTCTCCAAGTGCTTGACGTAGGTCGCCAAGCGGCTGGGGGCTTCCTTCAGCCGATCCACCAAAGGTGCAATCTTCAGACCGCCAGGGTGGGGCACCAGCAGCCTCGCAATGGGGAGCGCGGCTTCCTCGAGTTCCTTGAGTTGAGCCTGCAGCTTCTCGCAGTCCTCGTTCAGCTTCTGCAAGGATTTGTAGCAGTTGACGAGGTCACGATCTGATGCAATACAGAGCTCCATGTGCTTGTCGCACTCGTAAGCAAGCTCCTTATAATCGTACTCCGATGCACAGGCGGGCCTCTTGCTCCCGGTAGAAGAGGTTCTTGATTGGTCTCTCGAAGCCTTCGGTGATCGACGCGGGTCTCAAGCTCTACAATCAACACGGGCAAAGTGGGTCGGACTACCTCAAGCTACTATCAACAAGTACCCGAGAAGGCGGTCGCGTACCTTTATTCTTGTTGTGGAGAGACTTGTTCTTCCGCACCGGATCGTCATTGTGATGCTGGGCGAAGGTGGTGTCCGGCTTCGGCCGCATCGCGGCGGCGTGCTTCGGGACTTCACGAGTTGCTCCTCTAAGGTTTCGGCCGGAGCACCTTGCGTCGTCGTACCCTTGAAGCATTTCGGACACGCCGCGGACCTCTCCGCGACGTCCCGCAACGGACAACACATATCAGCTGGGTACTCAACACTAAAGGATTGACTACTCAAAGGTGTCGACTACTCACCTTCATCCATTGCTCGGCCTGGCGCACCGCCTCCAGGTGACGAGCCACCGTACTGGGTCGACTAGATCATCTGCCAACAACTCTGTCCCGCCATGACTACTCGTCGCGGCTCCGGTCATTGGTGCTTGAGCGGATCGGCTCCGCGTCATGGATCTCCGGCGAGCGCACGACTACCTCGGAGCGGGTTCGGCGGCGTGTCGCCGCCCTCTCCTCTAGTCGTCGTGGCGGCTTCTCCGACGGACACCTCCATCGGCTCGGGGGCTCCTCAGAGCGGCTCCACGAGCCTTCGGCATCACGTCTTCGACGGGCACCGCCGGCGGGATATCGCTTCCCTCGGTTTCAACACACCGTAATCAAATGACAACCGCATCGGTCACACACCGCGGCTACGACTACTCTTCGGGATTATTCGCACCGAGCGAGTACTCACCTTCAACGATGCGGCCTCGGGCAACGTAGCCTCCGCGGCGGGCGCCTCGGACTCCGCCTGAGGGGCGGGAGCGGACTCCTCAGCGGGCGGCGCGGCTTCCTCTTCGCCACCACCGTGGCGGGTTCATCACCCTCCCGAGTCAAGTCCGTCGATTTCTGCCGAGTATACAAGCCGGTTGTCAACCTAGTACGACTACCACGTCCAATGCACTACTCGGGAAGAATCAACACTTACAAGCTCGATCGGACCACCGTCACGGTTGGGGCGCCGAGGATGCGGCGATGCCGACCGGTCTGCCTCGGCGAGGCGCCCTCCTCTGCGCCTCGGTGGCCGCCGCCTCTTCGGTAGCGGCCAGCGGCGGTTACGTGCTCCCCCGAGCAACGGGGGCCGGCGCTCCAACTGCGCCAAGAGCTCTTCTACAGTGGGGGCTGGGCTGCGACTACCCCCATCGGCTCCCCCACTGTGTCCCAATCGCCTTCGTCACCCTGCTCAACGTGGTCGAAGGCGGCATCTCTACCAAGCAAGGAAACTTCGCCGTCAACGCACAACATCGAGACATAAGTACTCAACTACCCTATTCAAGACGGCTTACCTCCTGGGACATGGTCTCCGAGACCTTCAACTTCTTGGCCACGCGCTTCGGGAAACGTTGCGCGGCTTCCTTGGTGGCGCGGGCGGACTAGCCTACGGGCTAGCCGGCGGATTACGAACGAGAGGAACGTGCGGAAATCCGAGGGGCTAAACCTTCACCGCGGTGAAAGCGCTCTGCGAGCGTTTCTTCATCATCGTCCTCCTCGGACGTGTCTTCAACGACAATCGTGTCGTCTCCTTCGCCCACTTCTCGCCGCTCCTTGGCCTAAGCCTTCACTTCCTCTAGGACCTCGACAAGTTGAGGAGGCGACGCCGGCTCGGAGACGAATTTCATCAAGTCATCCTACAAGAAGCACACAACGTCAGCACGACTACTCTTCCGTAACGAGTACTCGACAATGGGTACGGCTACCAACCTTCTTTGGCGGGCGCGCGGCGAAGTACTCGGGCACCGAGCACGGTGTGTACGCCGGCATATCCTTGAAGATTCTGCTCAGCCTGTCGACGATGTCGTCGTCGTCCACTTCATCACCGGGCATCCACGATGTGTCGTCATCGCCGGTGTACTCGTACCCTAGGGTGTCGCGGGCCATCAGCGGCAGCACCCTTCGCTTCACGAAGCTGAAGGCCACATGTTCGGCCCTTAGCCCGGCTTCTCTCAGCGCCTTGATCTTCGCTAGCAGCTCGGGTAGCTGGATACCCTCTGCATTGTTGGCTCCGAATTCCACCACGGTCGGTGCTTGGGGCGCTTCCCGCTTGGCCTCGACGGCTCGGGTGGTGGTTGGTCACGTAGAACCACTTCGCCTTCCAATCTCGATTGGAATCAATCGGCTTGTAGGAGAGGTCTTGCTCCACGGCGTCCTCCCTCATCCGGATCCCGGCTCCCCCCACTACTCGGGAGCTGGCGGCGCCGGGCCGAGGCTTCACCGGAAGAACTTCCGGAACGAGGATCCAATGGGGCCCGATCCCCAAGAAGGCTTCGCGAAATGTACGAAGGCCGAGGTGTGGAAGATACCGTTGGGGTTGAGGTTGAGGTACTCAATCTTTGTAGTACCCCGGCCAGCCCCTTGAAGAAATCGTTGGCCGGAAGAGACGGACCCCACTCCGCAAACCGGGTGAACATCGGGATCTCGTCGGGTTCTTCTCCATGGGGTACGGATCCCCTGCGGCGGCTCTCCACATGTCCACCTCCTTCTCCCGCAAGAATCCGTTGTTGAGCGATTGCCGGCGGATCTTCGGTCTTGGCTTTGGACTTCTTCCACTCTCGATTTGGATGCGGCCGTGGCGGAGACACGGCGGTGATGTCCCCGTAGCGGATCCGGCGGCCTCCTCACGAGCCCTCTTCTTCCCGCCGGCGGTCTTCAGGGCCTTCGATGGTGAGGGCTTCATTCTCCAATTGCAAGGTGTCTTCACTCGCATTCGCTCGGGGGCTACGGTGGTGGCTTCCTACGGCGGCGCGCTTGGATCTACAACCTTCTCAACGGCGGCAGCGCGCACTGGCGGTGATTCCTGGCTCGATTTGCTAGGAATGGCTGCGAATGCGTGGGGTGAAAACCCTAAGGGTTTTTGCTTCTATTTATAAGTCAACAGCGGCCCCTCCAACGACCGGATGGATAAGTCTACGCTCGGCTGACTCAGCGGCAGCGTCTGACTCTTCAACTTCTACTAGTCGACGCGCCTCATCTCGAGGGCTCGGCTACTTCTATTCAACTTCCTAGGTAGCGACAAGACTCAAGAGCAACTCAGGACACATTCTACAAGATGACCCTTCAATTCGAGAGGAAGTTCTCGACTCAAGGCTCGGGGGCTCGTGCCACGTGTCCTTCGGTTTTTTCTCTGGATTTTTCGGGATATTCTTTCCAAAACTTTAGATGGACCCTCGGCCCGAGTCTACAACTCAACCTAAGGCTCGGGGGGCTACTCCATATGGAGTGCGATTTTGTAATCACACTTCCATATCGGTTTCGGCTTCAAGACAACTCGGGCATTGTTGAAGACCTTCAAGGGCGGCGCTCGAGGACGCTTGGTGTCGTATGGACCTCCCCGGGCCCACTACCTCGGTGGGTACCGGGACCGACTACTCGGTGGGCCCCCGGGACTACCGGCTTGCACCGCACGACACACGAAGGCGTGGAGCACAAGGACTACACGGGAGTAGTACTCGGTTAGGGAGCCGTACATGTTCCGCACCGTATTGAGGACTCCTAGACGTACTTGACTAGTACTCTCTCCCTACTCCGACTTGTAACCCTGCCTCCCGGACTATATAAGGCGAGGCAGGGACCGATCTCAGGATCACCTCATCCAATCCCCTACAACTCACGGCGCACTATTGCACCATCTTGTAATCGTGCCCAATCAATCCAGAGCTACGCAGCATACAGGACGTAGGGTATTACGCACCTCGCGGCCCGAACCTGTCTAAATTGTGTGCCACGTGTCTCTTCCTTCGAGTTACCGATCTCGACGAGTCATAATCATCTACTTCGGGTACTCCCCCGAAGTAGGTTGCCGGTCTAAAACACCGACACCGTGGCGCGCCGGGTAGGGGCTCTCGCCCGAGATCACATGGCGAACTCGACGGCTCTGTCTCGCTTCAAGCCAACCGTCGCCTTCAACCGCGGCGACACCTTCGTGTTCGGCGCGCCGGGTCCGCACCGCCGATGGCGCGAGGCTCCTTCCGCCGCCGCCGACCATGCGGCCCAACCCGAAGACGGGCCTCGTGACGCTTCCCCGAAGTCGTCACATGCGAACTCGCCGGCAAATTCGGCGAATTTTCGCTCTTCAACCACCACGGCCGACTTCGAGCTCGAATCCGTCTCCAACTCGAACTCGACGTCGCCATGGGCCATCGCATGCGAGCCGGCTGCTCGGCCATCGCGGGCGGTCCCCTCACCACGCGGGCCCCCGCGCGCGGTCCCCGCATCCTCGGCCGGGCCCGCACGGGGGCTCCCCACTTCGCGCCGGGCCGGCAAGGAGCCCGTACCCGAGTATAACTCGGACTCCGACGCCGCCACCGATCACGCTCCACACTCCCGCCCTTTCTCCCGAGTTCTACTCGAACCCGGACTACGAGTTCGACTTCGGGTCGGACCCCTGAGGAGCCCGTGTCCGAAAACGACTACACCGAGCTTCCCTTCTCGGGGCCGGCTCGGGGCTGGTCATAAAATCCACACCGGCCGGGAGATACGTCCTGCGGCCGGACCGCAAGCCCGCGACTCGGCGAAGGGAAACTCACGCTACGTCGCCTACATCGACTCACTACCGTTCCAGGGAGGGAACACCGCCGGCCGGGCGGACTCAAACACACCAAGCGAGGTGGCACCCTCCGAGTCTAGCCTCGGCACCCCCGATCGCCAAGTCTTCATGGGCTGCCGGCGACACCCCGGGGCCTTCGAGGCACGGCTCGGGACCGGTGCACGGAGGACATCTCCTCGCGACGAGCTCTCTGCTGACGCTCCTCCGAACGAGACTCGGCGGACGGAGACTCTCGATGAGAACGCAACCGGAAGCGCAACGAACGTAGTCGACGCCTCCCGCGACAACCTCCCCATCCGCAACCTTGCGGAAGCTCTCGAGGCGGTCGAGAGCGAGTACACACCACCCCTAGCGATGCCTCATATCGATCACGGCGATCGCACGTCGGGCTCGGGGCATACGCGGCGGAGAGGTCATCGCCAAGCTCGGCCGAAGAAGCTTACTTCATGCGGGTCGACAACGAGAGTCAACCAACCTCCTCCCGGCTAAGCCCCGCGACAACGAAGCTACTAGTCGCGGCGCCAACAACGGTCCCAACCGTACTCGAGCCGACCTCCCGGCCGAGCCAAACCGTCGCCGCTCCAACGCCGGCGGACCTTCACCGCAAGACCGCGGCAACCGAGAAGTCGTCCCCCACCGCACTCGGCGGGTGGCGGTGGCAACGACCCCGACGGCGGCGGCGGCGGACGGCGGCGGCTCCAACCATGGGGCCAACGGGAGGGCCGGGGGCGGCGGCGGCCGCGGCGGCCGAGGCCACGCAAACGACCACGCCTCCGGCGCCTCACACGGCGGGTACGACGCCCGCCGAAGATTGAGGAGGCTGCGGCGGAAGAAGTCGACCACCTTGCCGGCCGAAGGCGACGGCTTCCCCGCCTTCTCACCTCGACTTCGCAACTTTGCTCCTCCCCGACAAGTTCAAACCTTTGGGGATCACCAAGTACGACGCGAGCGAATCCCATCCGGTGGCTCCGATGCTACGCCCTCTCCATCGAGAACGGCGGCGGCAACGACGACACCAAGTGCCTCTAGTTCCCCTTCCGCCCGGATCAAGCACCACTCACATGGCTCGAGTCGGCCCCGGACAAGCACTCGATCGACAAGTGGGACCGGGCGAGGAGCGGTTCACAAGCAACTTCGCGAGCGCCATGGGCCGATCGGGTACTCGCATGGACCTGGCCATGATCAAGCAGGAACAAGGCGAGACCCTCCGCAAGTACATGCGCCGCTTTTTCGACAAGCGCGCTACCGTCGTCGACGTCACCGACAAGGAGGTCATCGACCTCTTCCAAGACGGCCTCTATCACCGCCGCACCTTCGAAGACTTCGGTCGTCGCCGCCCCAGGTCCATCCCCCACCTCAAGGACATGATCACGTCCTGGGCGGATGAAGAAGACAAGGCCAACGCCAAGTACGACGCCATTCGTGGCAAGACCAAGCAGAACCAGGGCGGCGGCAGCGGCAGCAATGCAAACCAGGGCGGCCGCAACAACAACAACAACAACTACTACTCGGGTCCCAACCGCAAGCGCAAGCCAGACAATACCGTCGCGGCTATCCAGCGCCCTGCGAAAGGGAACTCGAAGAAGAACTCTGGCGGTTTCAAAGACCTGCTGAAGGAGAAGTGCCCGTGGCATCCAAACGGCAACCACACCACCGAACAGTGCTACCAGCTCAGGCACGCACTCAAGGAGACGCCGGAGCCACCGCACCCTCATGATCAAAAGAACAAGAAGAAGGACGGCGACAACAACGACTTCCAAGAACCCGAGAAGACCGTCAACGTCCTCTTCGGCGGAGCGCCCGGCGGGCGGGGAGCGAAGGCTACCCGTCGCGAAGTAATGTCCATTGAACCAGCGATCCTGACCCCTCTTAGGTGGTCGGAGGTACCCATCACCTTCTCCCGCGCGGACCAATGGACCAGCTTCTCCGAACCAGGACGGTTCCCCCTCGTCCTGAAGCCAACAGTGGCGGGCTCCAAACTCAACAAGGTCCTCATCGACGGTGGGAGCGGGCTCAACGTCCTCTTCACCAAGACCTTGAAGAAAATGAAGCTCGACATCACTCCCATGCTCACCAAGAGCAGCATGCCTTTCTACGGCATCGTCCCTGGCAACGCGGCTATTCCACCGGGCTCGGTGGTTACGCCGATTACCTTCGGGGCATCTCGGGACAACTACCGTACCGAGTATATCAAGTTTGAGGTCGCGGACTTCGAGACCTCCTACCACGCCATCCTCGGCGGTCCGGCCATCGCCAAGTTCATGGCGGTGCCCCACTACACCTACTTGGTACTCAAAATGCCAAGTCCGGCCCGGTGTACTCTTCCTCCGGGGGGACCTCAAGATCTCCCACGGCGCGACACGAAGCCGTGGAGATCGCCTCCACAAGTCAAGTACCCAACACGATGATGGAGGTCTACGCCGCATCGAAGAAGCTTGCTACAAGCGAACTCGACATCCCGGAGAAGTCGGACGGTACCAACAAGCCTCGGCCACCGAGGAGGTACCCGTCAAGACGGTCGACCTCGGAACGAGGCGACCCCACCAAGACCACCACCATCGGGTCCGGCCTCGACCCCAAATAGGAAGACGTGCTCATCGGCTTTCTTCGGGCTAACCGCGACATCTTCGCGTGGAAGCCGGCGGACATGCCGAGTGCCCGGGGAGGCGATTGAGCACGCCCTAAACGTCGACCCTAAGGCCACCCCCAAACGACAACACCTCCGACGCTTTGTCGACGACGGGCGGGATGCCATCAAGAAGGAACTCGCCAAGCTACTCGCCGCCGGCTTCATCGAGAGAAGTCTTCCATCCCGAGTGGCTCGCCAACCCCGTCCTCATCCGCAAGAAGAACTCGAACGAGTGGAGGATGTGCGTCGACTACACCGACCTCAACAAACACTGCCCCAAGGACCCCTTCGGGTTGCCGCGGATTGATCAAGTCATCGACTCCACGGCGGGCTGCGACCTGCTCTGCTTCCTCGACTGCTACTCCGGGTACCACCAGATCGCGATCAAGGAAGAAGACCAGGAGAAGACCGCGTTCATCACCCCGTTTGGCGCATACTGCTACATGACCATGTCATTCGGGTTGAAGAACGCCGGCGCTACCTACCAACGGGCCATCCGGGCTGCTTCAAGCGGCAACTCAACAAGAACGTCGAGGCCTACGTGGATGACGTGGTTGTCAAAACCGGGGACTCCGGTACCCTCATCGACGACCTTGAAGAGACCTTCGCATCACTACGCGAGTACCGCCGGAAGCTCAACCCGAACAAGTGCGTCTTCGGCGTTCCTTCGGGCAAACTACTCGGCTTCATCATCGGCCCGGCGCGGCATCGAAGCCAACCCCGAGAAGATCTCCACCATCACCGCGCATGAAGCTCCCACGAGCATCAAAGACGTCCGGAAGCCGACGGGGTGCATGGCGGCGGCCGACCGCATTCATCTCGAGGCTAGGAGAACGGGGCCTACCCTTCTTCAAACTACTCAAGCATCAAGAGAAGTTCGTGTGGACTCCGGAGGCGGATCAAGCCCTTGCCCGGCTCAAGGACTTCCTATCAAAGCCACCGATCCTCACGGCTCCTCACAAGGGAGAGCGAGATGTTGCTCTACCTCGCCGCGACTACTCACATGGTCGATCTGCCATCGTTGTCGAGCGAGCGGGAAGACGGCCACGCCTACCCGGTCCGGCGTCCGGTCTACTTTGTCGGCGAGGTTCTATCGAGTCCAAGGCTCGCTATCGGCCCGTGCGAAGCTCCCTCGTACGCTCTACTCATCACCTCGCGGAAACTACGACACTACTTCCGGGAGTACTCGGTCTCCGTCGTCATCGACTACCCGCTTGGCGACATCTGCGGAACCAAGACGCTACGGAAGAATCTCCAAGTGGGCCGTCGAGCTCGGCGCCCTCACTATCGACTTCAAGCCACGCACATCCATCAAGTCGCGGGCGCTAGTCGACTTCATGGCGGCGTGGCGGGAGAACCGGCTACCTACTCCCACCGTGCGACCGCAGCATTGGGTGATGTACTTTGACGGCTCACTCAACCTCGAGGGCGCGGGCGCGGGGGTACTCCCCGATCTCTCCAACGGGCGAACAACTCAAGTACGTCTTGCGGATCTTCCGGAAGGTCTCAAACAACGAAGCCGAGTACGAAGCCCTCCTACACGGCCGTGCCTCGCGGCTTCACCTTGGGCATCAAGCGGCTACTAGTCTACGCGACTCGGCGGTGGTCATCAACCAAGTCAACAAGTCCTGGGACCGCAACAAGGAGAACATGGACGCCTTCGCCTAGAAGTCCGCAAGCTCGAGAACAAGTTCTACGGTCTCGAGTTCCATCACATCGTCCGCGACAACAACGTTGCGGCGGACGTCCTCTCCAAGCTCGGATCCACCCACGCTCAAGTACCGGCGGGTGTCTTCGTACACGAGCTTCACGCGCCATCCATCCGGAGCGGCGCCACCGACCACCTGTCCCGGCCCATCCACCGGCGGGCGGGGAGGTCATGATGATCAACGTGGACCGGAGGAAACCCTTCATCGACTACCTCAATGAGCGAAGGTCCCCTCCGACAAGAACGCGGCCGAGCAACTCGTCCGCCGCGCCAAGTCCTACGTCCTCGTCGGAGACAAGCTTTACAAGCGGGGCGCATCTTCCGGGGTACTCATGAAGTGCGTCCCTCGCGAGAAGGCAAGGACATCTTGGAGGTGATCCACAAAGGCGTCCGCGGCAACCATGCGTCCTCACGCACGGCCGGTCGGCAAGGCCTTCGGCGAGCTTTCTGCGGCCCACGGCTGCGGGCGATGCCGAAGAACTCATCGAAAGTGCCAAGGGTGCCGGTCTTCCGCCAAGCGGCAACACGTCCCGGCCTACAAGCCGGTCACCATACCACCAACCCGGCCCTTTGCCTGGCCGGGGGCTCGACATGATTGGGCCACCGCCAAGCCGCGCCGGAGGATTCAACGGGGTCTGGTGGCTATCGACAAGTTCACCAAATGGATCGAGGTCAAGCCGGTCACATGCCCCAAGGGCGACAGAGTACTCGACTTCCGGATGAACTCGTACACGCTATGGGCTACCCCACCGCATCATCACGGACACGGGATCCAATTTCAACAACCACCGGTTCCGGGGAGTACCGTGAGAACGGCGGGATCGACGTCGGATACGTCTCGCTCACCCATCCACGGGCCAACGGACAAGTCGAGCGCGCCAATGGGATGGTGCTCGACGCCCTCAAGAAGCGGCTTCACGATGCTGCGAACTCTAAAGGGGGCAAGTGGATCAAGGAACTACCTAACGCACTCGGGGGGCTACGGACTCAACCATCCAAACCAACGGGGCAATACCCCTACTTCTGGTCTACGGCTCCGAAGCAATCCTCCCCGCCGACGTCATATGGAACTCGCCGGCGGTGGAGCACTACGACGAAGGCGTCTCGGAAGACAACGGACGAGTTGATATCGACGGCCTCGAAGAAGCTCACCGCGCCGCCCTCGTCCAATCAGCAAGGTACCTGGAGGGTATCCGACGCTACCACGATCGCAACGTCAAGGAACGCTCCTTCAACATTGGAGATCTTGTCCTCCGCCGTATCCAAAACACGGAAGGACTTCACAAGCTCAGCTCCCCCTGGGAAGGTCCCTTCACCGTGGCAAAGGTGACCGGGCCGGGCTCCTATCGCCTCCAAACACTCGAAGGCGAAGACATCAACAACTCGTGGAACGTCGACCGGCTACGTCGATTCTACGCCTAGTCTACACGACTACTGCGGGGTTCAAGTCTACACGACTACATCAACACCCCCTCGCCGCAAGCGACCCTCCGGGTCTCGGCTCCCGGTGTCCCGACTACCCCTCTCCAGGGTCCAGCCCGTGCGGCTACCTACGGACCCTGGGGCTGCGACGAGCGTCAAGGACTCTAGCAGCGGTCTACCAAGAGACCACACTCCAAGATCCAGCCTGCACGGCTACTTACGGATCTACGATCCAGCCTACACGGCTACCTACGGATCAAGCGCGCAAGCGGCCACCCGCTCCCGGCTCTACTCGGTATGTAAGCGGCCTCCGGTCCAAGCGACTACTTTGTAACTACGGCCCCGGCCACCCGGATGTACTTCTTCGGTAATAAAGTTTGATCGTTCATCAACTTCTTTATCGCCTACTCCCTACAACGGGACTACTAAAGTCGGGTACTACTACTCGCATCCACTCCACGATGGGACTCCGCACTCGAGATCACGACTACGAGTACTCATTCTTTGGAAAATTTTCTTTCATTACTTGAACAATTCATTACAATTGTTTTCATGTACAACTATGGCTACTAGCTACCTATTACGGGGCTACGGAGGTTCGGCTTCTCGGCTACCCGCTCCGCGATGGGAGCCATCTCGCTCCCGGCGGCTGCGCATCTTGCTCATCGGAGCAGTTGGCGGCTACCCTGCCGGCGACTACCTCCACTGGAGCCTTCGGGAAGTACGACTTCATGAAGGCTAAGACTTGTCTTGGGATCGATCTCGCCATATGCTTCACGTAGGCGGCCAGCCGGCTTGGCGCTTCCTTGAGGCGATCCACCAGAGGAGCGATCTTGGGGCCGCCCGGGTGCGGCACCAGGAGCCTTGCGATCGGCAATGCGGCTTCCTCCAACTCCTTCAACTGGGCCCGCAATGCCTCGCAGTCTTCGTTCAACTTCTGCAAGGATTTGTAGCAGTTGACGAGATCTCTGTCAGAAGCAATCCGAAGCTCCATATGCTTCTCGCACTCGAAGGCGAGTTCTTTGTAGTCGAGCTCGAGTACCTGGCGGGCTTCTTGCTCCCGGTAGAAGAGGTTCTTCATGCTCGTCTCCGAAGCCTTCAACCGCTCCACCCGGCCCTCAAGCTGCGCAACACGGCAACGCAACGGCGGGTCGGATGCTTCTCGACCTCCAACAAGTACACGACAAGTTCAGGGGTATACCTTTGTTCTTGTTGCGGAGGCCTTTGTTCTTCCGCACCAAGTCGTCGCCTTTCGCCTGCAACTCCAAGACGTCGTTGTGGTACTTGGCGAAGGCGGCGTCGAGCTTCGACTGCATGGCAGCAGCATGCCTTCGCGACTTCACAAGTTGCTCCTCAAGCGCCTCGGCTCGGACCACCGTGTCGCCATAGCCTGCCGGCGAGGTTCGACTTGTCGCGGGACCGCTCCGCAACGTCCTGCACAAGACAACTCAAGTCACGAAGAGTACTCAACGACAAAGGATTGGATACTCAAAGGCTACGGCTACTCACCTTCATCCACTGCTCGGCTTGACGGATCGCCTCCAGATGCTTGGCCACCGTCGCCGGCTCGATAAGGTCATCTGCGAGCAGCTCTATCCCGCCGCGACTACTCGCGGTGGCCTCCGTCATCGGCGCAGAGCGGATGGGCTCTGCGTCCTGGATCTCGGGGGAGCGGATAGCCACCTCCAGAGCAATCTCTGGCGACGTGGTGACCGCCTCTCCCCCGGCGGTCTTCTCGACGACCTCCTCCATGGGCTCGGGGGCTCCTTCCGCAGCCTCCGGGGCCTCTGGTGTCAACCTCTGCATTGGCACCCCTGCAGGGATGTCACCACCTTCAGCGCCTGTCAAAGAGACGACAAGTGCATCAGTGCCTACGACTACTCCTCGTGGAGCCCTGTAGCTTCAAGAAGGGTACTCACCTTCGACTACACTGGCCTCCGGCAGCGGCGCCTCGGCAACCGGTGGCTCAATCGCGGCTTGGGTAGCGGCAGCGGCCTCCTCGGCGGGCGGCGCGACTTCTTCCGCCACCGCTGATGAGGGCTCATCCCCATCCCAGGTCAGATCCGTGGATTTTCGCGAAGCACACGCGGATGGCCGTCGAGGCAACGTCGACTACTGCATCAAGTACTACTCGCAAGGATATGGTACTTACAAGTTCGACCGGACAATGGTCATGGCCGGAGCACCGAGGATGCTGGCGATATCGACCAGTCCACCCTCGGCGGGCGCCTCCTCCTCATGCGCCCCTGTGGCTACCGCCTCCTCCACAGCAGTGGCGGCCGGCGCAGCGGTCTTCTGCGCTCCTGAGGCCACCACCTCTTCAACGGTGGCGGCCAAGGGTCCCGTGCTCCCTTGCGGAGCTGGGGGCTGGCGCTCCGAGCGCGCCAAGATTTCTTCAACGGTGGGGGGCCGGACTACGGCTTCCGGCCCGGCTCTCCCACCGTGTCCCACACGCCCTCGTCGCCCTCTTCGACGGGCTCCGCCGGCGGCACCTCCCGCATACAAAGGAAGACTACTCGTCGGCACCTCCCCGCATACAACGTACTCGAACAACGGGTACTCGACTACTCTACTCAAGACAACTTACCTCCCGAGGTGTGGTCTCGAGACCTTCGGCTTCTTCGCCACCCGCTTCCCCGGCGGGGGTTGCGCGGCCTCCGTGGCGGCGCGGCCGAGGCTAGCCTCCCGTGCTAGCCGGGGGTCTTGTACCAAAGGAACATGAGGCAAGCCCGAGCGGCTAAACCTCGACCGCAGCCGGAAGCGGTCCTACGGTGTCTCCTCGTCCTTGTCGTCGTCGTCGTCGAGGTATCCTCCACGACGACGGTGTCGTGGCCTTCACCGACTTCTCGGCGCTCCTTAGCCTTCCCCTCCTTCGGGATCTCGATTCCGCTCGGAGGTGGCGCGGCTCGGAGATGAACTTCTTCACATCCTCCCCGCGCAAGACACAAGACGTCGGCAACTTCACTTCAAGTAATCACTACTCGACTAGGGGAGTACGACTACTCACCTCCTTGGGCGGGCGCGCGGCGAGTACTCCCCGACGGGGCACGCCGTGTACGGCGGCATGTCCTTGAAGATCCGCGACAACCTCTCGATGATGTCGTTGTCGTCCCGGCTCGCCTCCCGGCATCCGCGACGCTTCGTCGTCGCCGGTGTACTCGAAGCCCGGGGTCTCCCGAGCCATCAACGGCCGGATCCTGCGCTTCATGAAACCGAAGGCCACGTGCTTGGCCCTCGGTCCCGCCTCCCCGAGCACCTTGATGCGTGCTAGCGGCTCGGGGAGTTGGATCCCTTCTTGCATGGTGGGCTCCGTGTTCCACCATTCACGGTGCACGGGCTGCCGTCCGCTCGGCTTCGGCGGACGGGGTGGTGGTTCGTGATGTAGAACCACCCGGTCTTCCAATCTGTGTTGGAGTCGACAAGCTTGTACGCCGGATCTGCTCCGCGGCGTCCTCCCTCGGTGGATGTCGGCTCCTCCGACTACCCGAGGATTGGTGGCACTTGGTTGCGGCTTGACGCGGAAGAACTTCCGGAAAAGCACCCAATGCGGCTTGATCCCGAGGAAGGCTTCGCAGGAGTGCACGAAGACCGACGTGTGGAAGATGCCGTTGGGGTTCAGGTTCAGGTACTCGATCCCGTAGTACCCGAGCAACCCCTTGAAGAAATCGCTGGCCGAGAGCGCAAGACCGCGCCCCACGAACCGCGCGAACATTGGGATCTCGTCTTCGGCCTTCTCCATCGGATATGGATCTCCGGCGGCGGATCTCCACATATCGACTTCCTTCTCCCCGATGAATCCACTTGTTCGAAGGGTCGGCGGAGTCCTCCGTCTTCACTTTGGACTTCTTCCACTCGCGGGCCGGGATCGGCCCGTGGTGGAGACATGGGCGGCGCCGCTCCGGTGGCGGCCGCGGCGGCCTCTTCGCGGCCCCTCTTCTTCCCGGTGGCCTTGGACTTCTTGGACGGCGACGGCTTCATCCTCCAAGTGCGGGGCGTCTTCACTCGCATCCGCTCGGGGGCTACCCTAAAAGATTTGGGTGGCGACGCACCCGGATCTACTACGGCGGCGGCAAACGCCGGGAGTGGATTCGCTTCGGATGCAAATGGAATGGGCTGCAGCTTCGAATGGGTGAAACCCTAAGGGTTTTGGCTTCTATTTATAAGCCAAACCGGCTCCGCAACGGGCGGCTGGATAATTCCACGCGCGGCTGACCCAGCGGCTGCGCGCGACCCTTCGTATTCTACTAGTCGATGCGCCTCACCTCGGGGGCTCGGCTACTTCTACTCGACTACCTGGGAAGCGGCTAGTCTCAAGAGCATCTCAGGACACATTCTTCAAGAAGACCCTTCAATTCGAGAGGAAGTACTCGACTCAAGGCTCGGGGGCTCCGTGCCACGTGTCCTTCGGTTTTTTCTCTCCGGATTTTTCGGGATTTTCTTGCCAAGACTTCAGATGGACCCTCAGCCAGAGCCCGCGGCTCAACCTAAGGCTCGGGGGCTACTCCATATGGAGTGCGATTTTGCAAATCGCACCTCCATATCAGCTCCGGTTTCAAGACAAGACAGGCAGTTTTTGAAGACCTTCGAAGGCAGTCTTCGAGGACGCTTGGGACTACTCGAGAAGACTTCAAGATTGCTCAAACATCAGCTGGAGTACATTCCAGCCTCGGGATGCTTCGACTACTCTTGAGGACTTTTGACTTGTAGCACTCAGGGACGCTTGAGGACTACTCGTTAAGGCCGTCAATACTACTTGAAGCTATCCTTCTCGACTACAAAGTACTCGGGGGCTTGTCGTATGGACCTCCCCGGGCCCACTACCTCGGTGGGTACCGGGACCGACTACTCGGTGGGCCCCCGGGACTACCGGCTTGCGCCGCACGGCACCGAAGGCGTGGAGCACAAGGACTACACGGGAGTAGTACTCGGTTAGGGAGGCCGTACATGTTCCGCACCGTATTGAGGACTCCTAGACGTACTCGACTAGTACTCTCTCCCTACTCCGACTTGTAACCCTGCCTCCCGGACTATATAAGGCGAGGCGGGGACCGATCTCGGGATCACCTCATCCAATCCCCTACAACTCACGGCGCACTATTGCACCATCTTGTAATCGTGCCCAATCAATCCCGTAGCTACGCGGCATACGGGACGTAGGGTATTACGCACCTCGCGGCCCGAACCCTGTCTAAATTGTGTGCCACGTGTCTCTTCCTTCGAGTTACCGATCTCGGCGAGTCATAATCATCTACTTCGGGTACTCCCCGTAGTAGGTTGCCGGTCTAAAACACCGACACTTGGGACTACTCGAGAAGACTTCGGGATTGCTCAAACATCGGTGGAGTACATTCCGGCCTCGGGATGCTTCAACTACTCTTGAGGACTTTTGACTTGTAGTACTCGGGGACGCTTGAGGACTACTCGTTAAGGCCGTCAAGGCTACTTGAAGCTATCCTTCTTGACTACAAAGTACTCGGGGGCTTATCGTATGGACCTCCCTGGGCCCACTACCTCGGTGGGTACCAGGACCGACTACTCGGTGGGCCCCTGGGACTACCCGATTTGCGCTGCACGACACCTGATGGCGTGAAACACAAGGACTGCAGAGGAGAAGTACTCGGATAGGAAGCTGTACATGTCCCGCACTGTATGGAGGACTCCTAGACGTACTCGACTTGTACTCTCTCCCTGAACCGACTTGTAACCCTGCCTCCCGGACTATATAAGGCGAGGCAGGGACCCCTCTCTCTCACGGCTTAAGGTTGCATCATCTTGTAATCGCACCCAATCAATCCAGAGCTACGCAGCATACAAACGTAGGGTATTACGCACCTCGCGGCCCGAACCTGTCTAAATTGTGTGCCACGTGTCTCTTCCTTCGAGTTACCGATCTCGGCGAGGCCATATTCACCTACTTCGGGTACTCCCCTTAGTAGGTTGCCGGTCTAAAACACCGACACTATCCTAGTTGAAATAAAAATTCCCATAACAAATATGTGGTTTCTAGTTTGGTAGAAAATTTGCACTTGCACCTAACCTTATGATTAAGAAATTCAACAAGCAAGGCGCAAACTATAAATTTAGGTATTTTATTTGGGGAAAAATATGAAGGTCTGGAACTCATTTGAATAATGAGAGAGTTTTGATTTTGAAAGAATAATGGGAGATTCGGAAAAAAAACAAACATAGTACCGGTCAGTGCAATCAACAGATCATGATGGTCGAGGTACGGTAGTAGTGTGAGGGAAAATAGGGAGGAGAGTGCAAGAGTTTTACTATGCATCAACGAAATAGATTAATTAATTGTTCACTACTCTCAGTCCCAGCAGCAGCCAGCTCGAGGCTTGTTGGTGGAGCCAGGGTTTTTTTACCAACCGCCGGATTTTTACCGCTAGGGGCGGTAAGGGTAGCTACCGCGGTATACCGCGGTATACCGCTAAATACCGCTCGAATTCAAATTTCAAACCAAAACCGCTAAAAAGCGCTAGTTCAAACGGTATCCAGGGGTATACCGCGGTATAAACTATTTATACCGCGGTATAAACTATTTTTACCGCGCGGTAACGGGTTTATACCGGTGCAAAGAAAAAGACTATCCGGCTTCGAATAAATGAAAATTTTGGCATGGTGTTGGCACAAATTAGTGTTAAATAGGACCCCCAATCAATGATTTATAGTTATACATAGAAATACTACACCAAACACAATAATACTAGCCGTGCATAAGTGAGTTGGTAGTTCAAATACAAATAGTTCATACAACACAAGTTCAATGATAGAAAGGAAAGATCCCTAGGCCGGGTCGCGGAGTGGTACTCGGCGATGGACATGACATTCAAGCCTCTCGTCCTAAGCAAATCACCCTTGTCTTGTTGCCAAGTTAGGCCCGTCCACGCCGCCGTTGTCTGCCACTCACCGACTAACAAGTTGTAAAAATCAGGGTCTTCCCATTCATACACCCATGTCGTCCGGTGGCTGCGCGCCGATGTCCGGAATGGGATAAAAAGACCGCGACTGGGAGGTATCACTATAGGAGGAAGAAGAGTACGCTGGGTCGTATTGTGACGCTCCAACCGTTCTCCTCTCGTGACTCGGTGCTCGACCCCGAGTAGCATGTGTGAATTCGGTCTCCCCTACAATCAACCATGGATCATAATTAGCACATATAGTTAGAAACATCATACGTGTGTGTAAATGTAGATGTGTATACCGTGAAATGAATTCCACCAGCACCACCACCACCACCACCATCACCATCATCACCACCACCACCGTCACCATCACCATCACCATCATCATCATCATCACCGTCATCTTCACCTGAGCTGCTATCCCCAGACTCCTGGTACGGTGGACTACGCTGACCATCATCATCATCAGTGGAGGCGTCGCTGGTCACTTCTATTGGTGCCGTTGTCTTGCCTTTTTGACGTTTTGGGTCACCCTGCTTAGGCCCACTCTGGAACAACCTCTTCCCAATGTGACTGCTACCCACATTTCTTCGTGCCCAATCACTAATGCAATCATCACCCGTAGCGGTTTCGAGATCTCTAGGGTCTATCCGATCCCTCACAAGCCGGGACGGGATAGGAATGTCACCGTCTTCATCCTCCTCATCAAGAACCGCCTCCCGGTTTGATCTACCATATTCCATACATTCCCGCACCGGATTTTTCTCATCATAGAAGCTAAGTTGGCCAAGATGCTCAATAATATCACCATCATCATCACGCCCGGAGTGGCATCCTCGAGTCGCGGCCCGAAGGTTGTAGTTGACATATACAAGCTTGTTAAGTTTCTTGTGTGTCAACCGATTTCTAACCTTGGTATGTAGCAACGCAAAAGTACTCCAATTACGCTCACATCCACTTGAGGAAACACACCTTGTGATACAAGCCGCAAAGCTAGGCGGCCGCAACCGTGGAGTAGATCCACCGAACATCATCCGGAAGGGATTTAACCCCGCCGAACCACTACCCCCTCCACGCTCATAAGTACCTCCTCTCCCTTCAACCCCCTGTCGAACTCGCTTCTCGCTCTCGACAAGTTAATTGCATCCTGGATCTAAGCCTCCTCATCATATCCTCCACGGGACCGTTACCCGTTCTTCTCTGCATCCTCCCGTGCCAACCTCTGTCGAGCACGTTCATTATTTGCCTTCTTCGTCCTCTCAATATCCCGCCGAAAGTACTCCCGCACGTACGGTGGAACGCCGTTGCAATGGAGCACCGATGATCCGCGCGCGGCCAAATGTTATTTCAACCTAGTTGAACCACCACCACTTTTCCGCATACCACGGTAATTGCATCACCATCCGGAGCTAGATTTACACCATGTTCCCATACGGGGTCTTTAGGTCCGCTCGACATTGTCTACCCCATAAATGCCAACATAAACTAAATTACAAAACACTTCCTTAATACTATACCTAATGAAAATGTACCTAATTCCGAAACAAATCCTAACTAAAATTGGATCCTACCACAAATCCTACATCATGCCACAAATTATCCTCCTAAACCTAAAAGCTAAAGCAACAATTCCATTTCTACCTAAAGCAACAATTCTATTTCTACCTCTACCTCACATCATAAATCCTACCAAAAATTCCAAACCAAAGTAAACCTAAATCCTAACACAAATACTAGATCCTAACACAATTCCTAAAGCCTAAATCTACTCAAAAGAAAAAAAAATTACCTAACCGCGGTATACCGCGGAGTCGCCCGCGGTATACCGCGCTTCCGCGCGCGCTAACCGCGCGCGCCGCGCGGTAGGGGCGTAGATCCGCCCGCGCGCGCGCGCCGCCGCCGCCGCGCGCGAAGCCGCGGCGGGGGCACGCGTAAACCGCCGGCGGGGGTGCGGTAGGGGCGAAGCGGCGGCGGACGGGGCGTGGGGGCTTGCGGACGGGGAAGCTGCGGATGCTTTGGGGGCCGGGGGCACGCGGTTGGGCACGAGGTAGGTCATCTACTTCATTTGGGCTTCATGGGCCTTAATGGGCCGGCCCATGTTTTTTCTTTTTCTTTTTTTAAACTTCTAAAGCTCCAAATAAATACCAAATGCGCTCAAATTTGAAAAGATTCAACACCATAAGACTCTACAAATCATGAACTATTTTTTGGTGTTTTTTATTGATTTTTTTCATTTTTTTGAATTCAAATTCAAATTTGAATTTTGGGGCCGGTTCCTACCGCCGGGTACCGTTACCGTACCCCGGCGGTAGGAGCGGTTACCGCGGTAAACCGCGTGGTATCCGGTGGTAAAAAAAACCTGGGTGGAGCTAGACTAATCGATCGCCGGCCTCTCGGTCAGCTTGTGCTTTTACTTGTCACGTTGGCTGTTGGGTTGTGCCCCCAGTCACCATGTTCCCGGTACGGATGGTGCGAGGAACGTGGTACATGGTACGTGGATCGATAATTTCAAGTTCCCGGTTCATAGGGGGTATACCTCTTCGGTACGCTGTACCTTATAATGGGATCATGATCCCTAAATAATTGGTACGATGTACCCGGAACGTAGCTATGGAACGGGTATACCTCTTTTTATACAAAAGTCTGAAAAAAATCACACATCCGTCAAATATCCCCATTTATTCTGAGGGAGAGAATCGAGAAATAACGCTTTGTTTCCACCGTCATTAAGTACTACGAGCTGTCATCAAAGTCTCACAAGAATCGAACCGTTGATGCTTCGTTTCCACCGCTGCTGCTGGTTCGTTTCCACCGCTGCTGCTGGTCGCCGTCCCGGTTCATCTTGGTACACCGTCCCCGCTCACGTCCCAACAACGTTCCTGCAACTGTACCACGCGTGTACCCGTACAACGATCCGGTACGAAAGTTCCCGGGACGTGGTACACGGCACTATACCACGTTCCCTGTGACGGGGGTTGTGCCGGGGTGCATGTGATTCTGAGCCGAGGGGGTGCATGTGTGGTAGAATCCAGAGGGTTAGCATTAATTTCGATTTTTTCATTGGGTGCATTTGCAACTATACATCTTCGCCCCTGGTGAGGGGACTGTGGACCCGATTCGGGTGAGAAAGGTTTTCCAAATTATTCGATCTTTATAGTATAGATAA
Organism: Cenchrus americanus; assembly: GCA_947561735.1. Classification (NCBI taxonomy): domain Eukaryota; kingdom Viridiplantae; phylum Streptophyta; class Magnoliopsida; order Poales; family Poaceae; genus Cenchrus; species Cenchrus americanus. Next base: position 80,321,576 of record OX387239.1, on the reverse strand, counting down.
ACTCGAAAAGGTTCTAGAATGTAACATTTTTTAGCGTGAGAAAGAACTTTTTTTACTGGAAAAAGTTCTAGAATGTATCTGGGCATAATCTATATAAGAGCATAGTAAAATCTATAAATCTAGAAAAATTATACTCAAAAAACACATAATAAATATATATCTGTACACATTTACAAGCAATGTTATTTAGAGCGATCACTCATGCTTGACTATTAAGGTATACGGAGTACCGAAGAAACATGTATACTGACATAAAGTAGGAAGGAAATTCTAAACTGGAAAAGTAACATCTGCACACGACTCACTCTTTGACTAAAGGCGCCTTTTGATTTCTTGCCATAACGATATTGCAAAAACTGTGACCGCCACCGAGAGAAGGCCAAATGCTACAACGATTCCTACTCTTTGGTAATAACCCTCGTATACTTTGAAGAACAACCCAAACATAGTCGCCAACATCATAATGGCGCCCAGATAAATGCCAACGAATCCCTGAAAGTAAGTATGCACCTGATGTTAGGATCATGATGAAATCAAGTGATTGGCTATGTATCAATATTTTCTCCGTCCATAAATATAAGTATTCTAGAATATAAGTAAAATAAGTATCATCTACATGTGTGTGTTTTTTGTTTATTTTAGACTTTTATTTGCCGTGGTTTGCACGGTTTTTCGTAGAGAGGTTCATTTGCATTTGATATGTTGTCAAACTATCTACATATCATGTGCAAACAAATATAATGAGCTACAAATATTCTAGTTGCACAACATTTACAAATTAGTAATCTTTATGATTGTTTTGTTATTGCTAGTTAAAAATGTTAGACTTGTAACAAATTCATAAACACTTAGACCGTTCTCAATGCGAAATTTCATATTGATATTTTGGTAAGTGTCACATAAGCAAGAATGCATTTAATTTGTGGATGAAATTGCTGACACTGTGCATACTTTCATCTTTTTTTGTTTCAAATTCTATAAAAGACACAAGGATCATGGAAACAGTGTACAAAAACATGATTTCAGCTATTGTGACATGTTATATGCAATGCGAGCTCATTGTACTTGCATTGAGAATGGCCTTACATTTGTGGACGAGGACTCTTTGTGGATAAGTAAACTACGTTAGTTAGCATATTATACTTACCACTCGTGGGCACTCTGCCTCCTCCACTCGAGGTGGCCGAGATCCAGCGTGATTCACGACGACACCTGCGGGTTGCGATGAGGGCGCGCTGAGATTCCCAACAGCCGCCGCGGCTTGGTTCGCCGCCGGCTCGGTGCACGGCGGCCTCACGCACATCTCCACAGCCTTCGTGTACTGGCGCCGGTCGTCGAAGAGAGCCCCCGTGTCGGTGTGGTAGTAGAAGCCCGGCTGCCTGCTAGCTTCGTCTCCGCCGCCGCCGCCGGCCCTTGTGTCGTAGATGGTGTAGCAGCGCCCGGCAGACGCAGCACCGCCGGTCGCCGCCGAAGAAACGGATCCTGGTGGCACAGGCGGCGCAGACGTCGCGGTGGCCGCACTGGCCGACGGCCACCCACTCCAGGGGCTCCGTGCACACGCAGCAGCATCTGGGTGGCTCGCCGGCAGCGGCGGCGCCGTCGTCGGCGACGTCGATGACGACGGCGTGGCTTCTTTCGTGGGTGTCGGGTTGGGCCATGATCGATAGTCGGATTACACGGACGCTACTATATATACTAGAAAAGTAAAGGAGGTTGATGCTCGGCCGGCCCGGAACGCGGCTACATGTCGAATTAATCAACGGCCGCGCTTCGGATTCATCAGTGCGCATTGCCGTCCGTGTCGGACTCTGATTTGGGTGCCGACGCACGGTGCACGAACTCGTCGCCGTGAACACCGGCGCGCAGGGAGGTAGTAGGTCTCGCACCCTGAAGGCCGTGATTGCTTCTGGCGTCCACGGCGAGGAAGTGTCGGGCTCATCTGGTCATGTTGGGTTTGTTCCATCAAATGGGGATGGGAGTTGCTGAACTGCATGCTACGTACGTGTCCTTTCACATGACGACGATGGTAGTATTTGCAGAGTAGCTCCTCTGCTCGTTGCTCTGTTTTTCCACGCTGAGCTTCCTTTGGGCATCAATTATGACATGACTCTTTATCGTCGTAGTTTTGTAGAACTATGTCTTGCTTTGTAGAACTATGTCTTGCTCTCGTATGAGGCCCACTTCCAGGTGTACCGGTGGCGGTGTATTTTCGTATGGACAAGATTGCCTCTTGCTTTTCTCTCTCATTTCCGAAACATGTTAGACTCACACGCCATGTTCATTTTCAGCCTCCCACCGCGCCCCTCCCGGCCGGACGCCGCTTTGCGCCACGCATCCCGCGGTGATGAACCGCATCACCACCCGCCTCTCGCCATCGAGGGCCTCTACTTCCCCTACTTCCTCTCCCCCTCCCCCTCCGACCCCTCTCCCCCGCCACCGCACCACCTCCCCTTCCCGTCGCGTCACGGGGAGAAGCTCCGCGTGCTCCCCGGCCCAGAAGCGCCGCTCTTCCTAGAGCGGTACGGCGCGACACCGTCGACCCGACGGGCTCGCCACCTTTCACGCGCTCGGCTCGGACTACGAGGTCGACCGGCACCTTCACCGTCTACGCCCGGCCCGCGTCGCGGGTGCGGAACCGGCACCCCTTACGGCCGGACACGGCGCGCACCGAGCATCCCCACGGTAACCAACGGCCGGTCGCGAAGCCTGCGGCGATTGACCGCATCGCCACCTACCTCTCCGCCGTCGAGGGTATCTACTTCCCCTCCTCCTTCCTCTCGCGACCGAGCCCCGCGCCGGCCGATGGGAGCTCACCGGCTCGTGGCCATGCGTCGCGTTGCACCGGTCCCGGCTCGGTGGTGAGCGCCGACCGACGGGGTCCTATAGCGGGGGTACCCAAAGACGGCGAATCAATGACAATAGCCTTGGCCAAATAAATCGTTGTTTCACCCGACCCGATCGATCAACGGCGCGAAAATACGATTCACCCAACTCCTCGCTAAAACACGCATGGGATGCATCAATCACTCGAACCACGGAGCCGCCGACAACGGCCACGGAGGCAACACTCCACCACCGCCACGACGTCCAAGCCGGCATCCCCGACCGGCTTCGGGGGCCGGGGGCGGAGGCGCCCTTTGTTGTCGGGGTCGGCCGACCCCGATGGATTTGTGCAAATTCAATTAGAATCACCGTTTAACATTGTTTCTCAAAGGTAAAAGACCCCAATCGAAAATAGGAAAGACCCCGGTGGCATTTTCTTCGCCTTCGCCCCTGTCGGGGGCGGTGAGTTTGCTCTCCGACCAATCGAGCATGCGACAAACACCTACGACCGATGAGACGTCGGCGGCCGCAACACCACCAATGGCAATGACGACGACACCGCCGGCAGCGGTAACGGCGGGCATGGCGACGTCGACGACAGTTGTGGCTCGCCAACGACGATCGCCTCGTTCGTATGGCTTATCGCCCACCGGCCAGCAATTTTCTCTCACAATAAACTAGCCGTCGCAATCGCCAACAAGATTTTCTCTCGAACAAACCAAAGCACCACCCATCGCCCAACACCCAAACGAACAGACCGTTGATGACGCTTGCACTGGCGGCCTACAACGACAACAGCGGTGGGTGGCACCAGCAGTCGCCTGATAACTACCCCGACCAAGTTAGTGACATCGTCCGAACATCTGCGATCTCCGAACCACCGACGGCAAGAACATCCTCAGTGCACGAAACCCTGAAATAGCTACATCACTCGAACCCCTATTTTCTCGCAATATACAAAGTTGCTAGTTTTTTTGCTTAAAACTAGTTGCTCCCGACCCTTATTCGAGCAATGGGGTCGGTGAACTAACTGTGGTGGGAAAAGCCATGTCAAACTCGTTTTCCGCTACCTCGTCACGAGAAAAGAGCCGGGCAACAACGACGTTGCGAAAACCTTCCTGACCGACCTCTTTATCCGCGCCAAGGTCGGGCTCGAGTTACGACGAAATGGGTTGGGTCCGACCGGTCGAAATGCGAGAAACCTACGCCCCCGCGACTACGGTGCCTTTGCTCACCAGCACGACCGACCTCTACCACGTACGAACTCGGGCTATGCTACCTCGACACTAAGAAAGAGTCGACTAGCAATAACTCTTTTTGCATAAACGAATATAAGCTACTCCCTCCGTTCTCGTTTATAAGACGCACACGTCAAACGAGATTCAAACTTTATCTTCTTTGACCAATAAATTATCAATCAGTTTTTTTCGTTTTGTCATGTAAATTTGACATGGTTGGATTTGTAATCAAATGTACTTTCCAATAAGTATAAATTCATAACCATAACTAACATAATATAAAAGAAATGAAAGTATGATTTAGAAGATTGTGCCATGTTAGCTCATGCCTTGTAAACAAGAACGGAGGGAAGTTTCTTCGACCAATGCAACACGCAGCCTGAATTCTCCATTATGAATTTTGGGGGCACACTGCCCCTTTTATTAAAACTAACTGTCTCTCGAGAGGCGATATTCTTTATACTTTGTTGGCACAACAATGTCGACCCCGACTACTTGCCGACCTAGTCGGCGACCTCCCGCTCGGCCATGATGGGCAACGCAAGGCTCGGGGGCTCATCACCTGGGCCCGAGGATGACACGACAGCTCCTCCAACATGAACGCAAAACAAGTTAACTATTATTTTAATACTGCCATTTCCCGGTTACTACCTGTCTTAGCGTGCATCTCCGGGTTATCACTGACTACCCTTGGTTTGTTCCCGACTGCTTCTTCAGCCCGAGCGCTACACGAACAGTCGGGCTAACGACCAACGGGCGTGACACACGCATCATTTCTCCACCGCTCACTTTCCTTTCCCCCTCTTGCACAAGTCGCTAAAGTACTCGGGGAGTACACTCCTTAGACTGTGAAACCTCGACTCTACATCTACCCTTCCTACGCATGCATGCGACCAGCTCCCTACGCTACAGATGCAGCTATCGGGAGTCGGGCGCATAAACGCATAAGGATAACTATCTGAAGAAATAAGACTTAAAAGAGTTGGAGTTAGAAATTTTGTTATGCGTCGCCAAATGCTTTTCGCTTTGGAATTAGTATTTGTGGCACCACTTTGTATTGTCTTCGGGTTTCTTTCCAAGAACGAGTCTTGGATCCTCGATCCTCGCCACCTACGCTCGGAGGCTAGGCGCTAAGACGTGAACCGTCAATGGATCTCGCGGATCCAAACCGACACGCGGCTCGAAGGCCGGCCCAAAGAAAGGGTTCCGAACAGCCGCCACCGTCACGAGAGCAAGGGATGAAAAGTGATGAGCACACAAGCGCCCGGGACCCGGGCACACGAGTGCCACGGGCATTCCGGCTCGTGTTCGAGCCTCGGGCAAAAAATCTCACGGAATCCCTACGGAGGGGTGGCAACGAGCCGCCGGGGTCAATCGAACGACCCCCGCCCCCGGAGATAAATGAGATATTCGAAGGGGTTTAATAAGACCTATCACCACCGATCCCGACGGGACCCCGTGAACGAGACCCGAGTCTTACTCGAACCAACTCGCCGGGTAGCTCGACGAGCACCATGACGAAAGGGATGCATGAGGTAAAAATAAACGGACAATGAGCTATCGGGGTCAATCAAATGACCCCAAAAGCTCAAGGATGACGTCGTTCCCTATGAAACGACTATCGAACCCAAAATCACTAACCCCACGAACGAGTCTTTGACTCCCCCGCGGAGCTCGGCACTACGTGAAAACCCCACTTTGGTAATGGGCGCAAACTACTATTGGTAACGGGCATCGCGCCCGTTACCTTTCAAGCGTTACAAATAGCCCAACATACCAATAACCGGCAAATGTAATGGGCATTAAAGAGAAACCCATTACCAATCTGCTGGTACCAGTGACCAGGGTCGGTGGGTCACAATATTGGTAACGGGCAACTATCTTTGCCCGTTACCAATAACAACAAGGGAACGGGCATTAAAGAGGAGCCCGTTACCAATCTGTTGGTACCAGTGACCTGGGCCACAATATCGGTAACTGGCAACAATCTTTGCCCGTTACCAATGTTGAATTAAAAAATAAATTCCATTCTTTTATTTTATACATAGATGCATACACAATTATACAGTTGCATACACAAGTGTACATTATCAAATCTCAACTTTACACACAGATACATCTGTTCATACATCTATGCTTATACAACACATATTACATTTGTTCATATGATCTCAGTTAGGAACAAATAAAGAAACAAGAGCAAAAGAAAAAAACATCAGCAAGTAGCTCTCCTGGCAAGGATCAGCATCCCAAGAAAGGTTAAGCACATGTATACATAGATACATCATACGAAAAGATTTCCTTGCAAAATTTAAGATAGGCTTATCGATTCTATCATACCGCACTATCGAGATCACTATAACTCAAGCACTAACAACTACCTCTGGTGCAATTCTTCTTTCTTTTTCAAATGAAATGGTCTAATCCTTGTGAAATTAATGATCTCAGGCAAAGAAAAAAAGCATATTACTCAGCAATCCCACAAAGTGAGTTGGCAATCCCAAAAAAAGGCATATTACTCAGCAAGGAAAGAATATTTATGAGTTGGCAAGTAGAATCAAATTTCTTTAAGTTTACTATAATCAGTACATGAAATAGATGGCAATATACTATAGGGTTCCAATAGGCAGCACAAAGATAGCTTCCTTAGATACTAATTTTTTTTACTCTCCTAACAAGAAGCATAAAAACTTATGCAACATGAGTGATCTTGAAATTTATCAGATGCTAGTAATACAACAAGAGTGAGGCGGTGATCTTGCCCGCCCAAAAACCTTTCTACTCTAGTTGCTTACATGCTTACCTGCAAGAGCTATGTGGCTTCTACTATCGAGCTGCTGATGGTGTCGCCGGTGTCACTATCAAAAAGAATCTGGAAGCATTGCTTCGGAACTGCTTCAGAAAGGGCTATGGTCTCCGCCTGTCAGTTCCTGCACTAAGATGTGAGCAAGTTGTTACTCTCGATTTTCATTCATAGGAATAACAACTGTCATTCTGGCATTCTGCTGAAGTTTAATGGGAGAACCCATCATACCAAATGGTAGTATATGGGCTGTCAGACAATACAATTAACAACTTATGAAATAATTTGTACCACTACAGTTGTCCAAACTTGAGATTAACTCAAGGATTACATACCGCATATATGTCAAATTTGTATTGCACCAATCTTTTGAACAACTAAGAATTTGAAAACGGAGCACATTTGGTGCACGGAAACTTCATATTTGGGTAAAAATTGTACAAAAATAAACACCAATTAGCAATGACCTTGAACAGAAGTTGCAGCTGGCACAAAGGGCTACAACACGTGCATATAGGACTTATGTCATGGTTTGAGAGATAAGCATTTCTGAACTTTTCGCCAAAATATATGTTTCTGTACTTCAATGCAACATCAATGTCCTGAACCAGACCACTTGTTCAATACTTTTTGTCCGAACTTCAACTTGCTGCCAAGTTCTGCCAAAAAAAATGGTAGCTGATATATAGGACTCCAAGTCATAAATAGAATGCAAGTTCAAATGGTAATAGATTTGAAGCTATAGAGCTCTGATTTTTTTTTTTTTTGGCCAAAAACTGGAAACCCCAAGCTTAGCTTTCAGAGATGCAGTGGTATCTTATCAGGGTCAAAAAGAGTGCTAAGTTCAAATTTTGGGCTCAAAAATAAATATTGAAATCTCTGTTTTGGTCATCATTAAGTTTCCAAATCTAGTTACCAGACATTGCTCAACTTTCAGGTGAAGTTTCCAAAGTTGATACATGGAATCTTTTTTAAAACTAATTGCAGGTAGCTAACAGCATATGACATGGAACCAGAGATGCATACTACTACGGCATCATTTTGGCATTGAGTCCCAAATAACCTTACATGTAGAGGAGAGTAAAGTGTAAATACAAGAACAGTTTTGACTTTCAGGTGAAAATATGTATTACTTACCAAGATCATACACAATGAAATCTCAATTTGTTTACTCACCGAAATCTGCATAAAAATGGCAAGCAGACAGACATGAGCAACAAAGATATTGAGTGAAGACATAACACTTGAACACTCAATTATTAGCTAATTCATTCAATGTCAGAATATATCGTAGAACACATATCAGCCAGTTATGTCAGAGCAATGTGTTGTCAGTGCTATACAATGTGCAGCCTTCAGTACACTTTGTACCAGTTTCTCACAACCGTTCTAGTTCAACTAATGGGCACCTAAGATTAGCATGGCATTACAGGCAACAAAAATGTCACAGGGAAAACAAAACAATAAGTGTGTAAGACCGAACTGAACCCCAACAAAATACAATTCATGATGCAAATAATTTGGATTTAAAAAACTGGCACAACAACTTTAAAAAAATTGTAGTGCAGTTTTCGATCTTTACAGAAACTGCAATTTTGCAGGTCAGAAGAACTACAAAAAATCAATTACTCTTTCCCAACATCACAGTTAACAGTTAACAGCTAGTTACATGACTTATACAATGACAGTGCTCCAATTTCAGGTACATAGAAGGTAGTACTACTTCTCTGAACAAATTAATAGCAATCCTTAACAGTTGAAGGTAGTACCAGTTGTGATGTAGAATCAGAGGGATTTAACAGTGAAGTTAGAGCACTTATCTGTGACAGAAGGTGTAACATCAAGTGAAATGGATCGACGATGAGGTTGCTAGGCACACCAGCAGTCCCCATGGCACATACCCTAGGTCAGGATCACAATCAAATCGCATACCCTATGTCAGGATCACAATCAAATCGATGGACAAATCAAAGATATAGATGGTAGAGAGGAGGAGAAAGATTACCTGATAGGAAGAGGGTGGCGACCGTTGGCAGACCAGGTGGAGCCGGGGGCGAACGGGGTAGATCCAGAGGACGGCGGTGACGAACGGGGTCGATCCAGTGCAGTCAACAGCGAACGGGGTGGATCTGGGGGCGGCCAACGTCGGGAAGTGGCAACTGGCAGCGGAGTGGATCTGTGGGCGGCGACCACCAGTCAAGGCCCTAGGAGAGAGAGGGCGTCGGCGGCCCTTGGTGAAGAAGATAGGTCACGGATTCGGGATGCTGACACAGACGTCGATGAAGAGGACCAGGATGCGCCACCGCCGGCTTGTGCGCAACCCTAGCTAGCCAAGCAGCGGAGAGGAGTGGACACGAGGATGAGGGAGGGAGAGAGAGAGAGCTGACGTGAGGAAGGACCTACCGCCGGCAGTCGCCGCCTCGCGGGCGCTCGCTTCGGCGCCGCCGCGTGCACGCAAAAGTAGATCTCGCGATGATCGAGAGCGAGGGAGAGACCAAGGGAGATGTAGATCTGGTGCGGGAGGCGATAGGGAGTGGGGGCGTGGACTCCGGCCATGATGAGCACGGCGAGTAAGCCGAAGATGGGGTCGGCTTCATCACCACTGAAGGTGGAGGCCGCCATGGGTGCAGGGGGAGAAGATCTCACTGGAGAGAGGGAGGAGAGGGGAGGCGAGGGGTGGAGGGGTAGGAGGAGCAGAGCAGATCAACTTGGGGTGAGGGGACCGGTGCCGAGGGTGGAGGTGGCCGCTGCCACCGCCGGCGTCGCCAAGGGAGGGCGGGAGTGGAAGAGGGGGCTGCGGGAGAGGGAGGAGAGAGCGAGGGGGAGGCGAGTGGAGGTGTGGGCGCGTGGGGTGGGCGGACGCGACGCGAGGAGAGGTTCGGTAGATCCAGACCCGAGTTGAAATTAACAAATTTCGGGTCCGGGGGTCAGGAACGGTAACGGACATTGCGTGTGCGTTACCACAAATATAAAAGGTAACAGCATGTTCCGCTTAGCTTATCACCAGCGAAGAAAGATCTTTCTACAGAACAAAATCGGCCACCAAAGAATGCCCGTGAAGATTTTCTCTCATAACAAACCAAGACTACCATCGCCACCACCAAACCGAAAACAGCCGGTGAGAATCGGTATTAATTGATACCCGTTACTAATGAGTTTGGACCGCACTTTGGAAGTGCGGAAATAGACTATTGGTAACGGATGTTGTTGGACGCCTTTGTTACTAATTTGGGACCTTGTAACGGACATTGTGTGCCCGTTACCAATGTTGCGTGACCTATCATAGGTTTTCATGTAGTGCGGGGCCTAGACCGGCGGGTGCGCTCGCGCGCTCCGTGTTCAAACGGGTAACGATGTCTCCTCCACACTACAACTACTAAACCCGGGAAGAGTCCAAGACCCCTTCCCAAGCTCGGGGGCTACTAACGCGGTCCTATATTAGGGGTACCCAAAGACACCAAATCAATGACAATAGCCCTTGGCCAAATAATTTGTTGTTTCACCCGCCCCGATCAATCAGCAGCACGAAAATGCGATTCACCCAACTTCTGCTAAAATACGCATGGGATGCTTTGGTTTTTTATTAAACCCACATGCAAACTTGTTGTGTGCATGCATCTATACACTCAAGTGCCTACATCACCTACATGCATGCACACTCAAGTGCGTACATCACCTACATGCATGCACTCTCGAGTGCCTACACTAGCTACTTGCATGCACACCCAAATCACTTGAGCACCTACTCTACTCCTACAAGACTACGGGCCTGTTTGGGAGGGCTCCGCTCCGGCTCCACGAGCGGCTCCAGCGGAGCCCCGCCAAACAAGGTAAATTGCACCGCTCCGGTGTGGAGCGGAGCCGGAGCCCCTCGCGGCTTTCAAAGGGGAGGTGGAGCCATGTTTTGGTGGCTTCACCCGGCTCCAACTAGAAATCCACCGGAGGAGCTATTTTGCCAAACATTTTTTAAAACGACTCAACTCCACCGCAGAAGCCACTCCACCGAGTAGCCGGAGCGGAGCCGTTTTTGGAGGAGCCGGAGCCCGCCAAACAGGCCCTACGAGCCATGCATGCAAGACACTAGCAAGCTTGCATGCATAGGTTAGAAGCTCCACACGACCTAACTCATTTGCTCGACCTAACTCGGCCTCGCACGACCTACCGAGGTCTCCTTCGTCCGACCTACCGAGCTCCGGTCTCCATTTCCGACCAAACACTCCTTCGCGGCTAAGGAACTCCCGAAGCTCCCACTTGCCCGACAAGTTCACCGTACCGCCCTACTCCCGAGGCCGGCGGGGCCCACGACATGGGCAAAAGCTCTTCCCCGTGCTCTCGAAGACCGTGTACTCTCTCTTGTTACCTTCACATGTAATTCTTCTCTTGACTTATAAAAGCGAAGGCACCTAAGGTAACGAGAGGATTCTTTTTCTCTCTCCACTCTGATGGAGCTCTCCCTCACTGTTCTTCTTCTTCCTCCCGCCGACTTGGCTCCCACACACTACACATACCGACATACCACATAGACTTGGACCAAGCTCCCTCTCTCACCGGTTGTATCGCCCCACTACAAACCAGGCGGTGCAAACAACATGAGCAAGCACGAACCGAACCGGTATAAACCCTTGTGTCCTCGTTTGCACACCATTCGAGGCTTGATACACAATCCTTGATTTTACTTGCCGGTAGTTTCTAAACCATGACACCGACCACCGGGAGCTCCGCCAACAAGGGGGCGGTGCGGCGGGAGGTTGAAGGACCTTGATGTGTGGGTCCCACATGTGAGTGAAATAAAAGAGAGGAAAGCATGAGACAATCTTGTCTATACAAGAATACACAACCACCAATATACTTACAAGTGGGCCTCATACGGCGTCGGACGTGCATAATGGCATATGTCAAACAACAAAATTGTAATGACACCGATGTAGTAAGTTGAATAGTAATGACATGCTTCAAAAACGTGACGGATGATGGCACGGAACTAATTAAACCAAGCATATAATGCAACTTGATTTGGAAAATTCGTCCTTTTGCTTAAAACAGATAGATAATTTGCATACTAGGCATGGTAATGCCCTACTACAACAGTACAACAAGAAATTTTTAGAATAGGCACACATCTCACCACTTTTCATTACTTGAACTAAGTAATCATGTGCATAACCAAAGTTTTAACTTCTCTTGGACAGGTAATATAAGTAGTACGAAATGATAATATCTTGTTCAGCTGCCATGCGAATGAAATTGTCATTTATTTCATACAAATATATATATATATATATATATCATATAGGGCGATGCTATTCCATACCCCGGGTATGGAATATTATTCCATACCCGACCTCCCTCCGCATCCCGCCCGAGTGCTCGCCGCGCGCGGCGGCGCACGTAACCAGGCCCCGGTTTTTGCTTCACCGATGAAAGGGCCTCCGCTAGCGGCCCGGTCTTTTTTCCCTCGGTGGAGTCAGTGCAGACCGGTGAGGACGTGGGGTGTGTACCGAAACTTGGCAGGTATGGGCACCTGTACTCTTATGGTGAGACATTGCAATCCAATTTGTACCGCGTGGCTATGGTTTTAGTGATCTTGTTATTTCAATGGCTCTGTTTTTACTTTAAAAAAATCAATGCCTCTGTTACGTGACATTAGCTACACCATCTTTGTTTCCTACATCCTTGTCATTTCTCTCACGTCCTTTTGTGTACTTTATTATTTAATTGTCCATAGTCGTCCATATACAAAATCACATGTCATTGGTTATTTGTACCCACAAAGCCGCGTGATCACAAATAATATTATGCGTAAAAACTTGTCATCTTCCAAACATTGCAGCCAAACCACAAAATTATGAAGTAGAACAAAAACTCAAAGTTGTACACTTTGAAACTGGAATATATGTTGTGATGTGTTAAGGTGAGTGAGCAGGATACGAAGACCAATTGGTAAAAAAAAAAGCATACAAACAAGTACCAGCAATAGTGCTAGTAAGTCAATAAAAACGCTAAAAAATGTGGGACAGAGGGAGTAAGTCGATAAAAACGCTAAAAAATGTTCATATATATGAGTCCTTGCACCGTTAAACATCAGTAGCGTACAGCTACAGAATTTGTAAAGAGATGATGCGTAGTAAGCAATGATGCAAAATTTCCACTGCCCCATAGCGGAGCTTCAACGACTAATAGGGGGGCAGCTGTGCTAATTTCTTTATTAAATATGATGAACAGTGGCTGATTTACCATTCATATGATGGAGATTTCCAATAACCAGGGAGGCCAAGGCCTCCTTTACACTAGGATAAGCTCCGCCAGTGCCGCTGCCGTGAGGAAATATTGGTCACCATCTTGAATAGGCCTCGGACATAGTAGACAATGAATAAACAGGAACCTGATTGACAACGAAGTATCGTTATGCACCAAGTAAGCCTGCCAATGGGTAGGGTATGGACAAATTCACTCTTGTTCGTACCCAAATCCAAATAATTATTATCCACTTCTTACCCTCCCCAATCAAACCATACCCAATGGATAATTAATTTTGTACTAGATTGTATACATACCCAATCGATTTTTGTACCCTACTCACACCCTACCCTCCTCATTTCTTCAATAGATAATTATTTTCTACTCATACCCTCCCCAATTGAGGTGGGTTTGGATTTGAATATGGATGACGGACAAAAACAACAGGCCTAGTGCCACCAAGGCCATGGCCCCCTTTACACTACGATAAGCTCCGTCAGTGCCGCTGCTGTGACAAAATATTGCTCATCTTGAATAGGCCTCAGACATAGTAGACAATGAATAAACAGAAACCTGATTGACAACAAAGTATTGTTATGCACCAATTTCAGTAAGCTAGCATCATTTGGACATTTAAAAGAAGGCACCATGTTGCAGGTAAAAGAGGAACGAGCAGTTTCAGATAATAGTAGAGATGATTAAATGTGTATCAAACAATTAAATATGAAACTTGCTAATCCAAAGTGTTTAGAATGTAAACCAACGTGTTTGGAATGTCAAGCTCCACCGATCGCAAGATCCCAGTAATCGTCGACGAAATTAATCAATTTCAATACGGTAAGATTGGCCAGTAACACAAGCTTGTGGTGGCGGATTTTCGCTTTCGGGTACGTGTCCTCCGGGACAAACAAAGCCAAGATTGCAAGAACGAAGTGGTGGAAACTTAGAGGAGAAGAAGCGCAAAGGTTTAAGGAGAGGATGCTAGTCGAGGGGCCTTGGGAGGAAGGCGAAGATGCAGAAGACACGTGGCTAAAGATGGCAACATGTGTTCGGAAGGTGGCTTCGGAAGTGTTTGGTGTGAGCAAGGGAGGCAAACGGGAAGTGAAAGACACCTGGTGGTGGAATGACGAGGTGCAAAGGACTATCAAGGAGAAGAAAGAGTGTTACAAGCGCCTCCATCACGACAAGAGTGCGGCCAACATTGAGGGATATAAAATAGCAAAGAGGGCCGCAAAGCGAGCGGTGAGTGTAGCAAAAGGTCGGGCGTATGATGACCTTTACCGGCGGCTAGGCACGAAGGAAGGGGAGAAGGACATCTATAGGTTGGCTAAGATCCGAGAGAGGAAGACAAGGGACATCAACCAAATCAAATGCATCAAGGACGGAACAAATCGACTTCGGTGAAGGATGAGGAAATCAAGGACGATGGAGAGAGTACTTCGACAAGCCGTTTAATGGAGAGAATGAGGATCCTACCCTTGAGTTGGATGATTCATTTGATGATACCAACGGACGCTTTGTGAGGAGAATTCAAGAGGCGAGACCGCAGAGGCCTTGAAGAGGATGACGGGAGGCAAGGCATTGGGACTCGATGGTATCCCCATTCGGGTGTGGAGATGCCCGGGTGCCGGAGCGGTAGTTTGGTTAACTAAGCTTTTTAACCTTATTTTTCGGTCAAACAAGATGCCTAAAGAATGGAGGAGAAGCATATTAGTACCGATCTTCAAGAACAAGGGAGACGTTCGAGTTGTACGAACTACCGTGGAATTAAGTTGATGAGCCATACGATGAAGCTCTGGGAGAGGGTTATCGAGCATCGCCTAAGAAGAGGGACGAGTGTGACCCAAAATCGGTTTGGGTTCATGCCCGGTAGGTCGACCATGGAGGCGATTTTCTTAATACGCCAATTGATGGAGAGATATAGGGAGCAGAAGAAGGACTTGCACATGGTATTTATTGACCTCGAGAAGGCATACGACAAAGTGCCGAGACACGTCATGTGGTGGGCACTGGAGAAGCACAAGGTCCCAACTAAGTATGTTAACCTCATCAAGGATATGTACAGGGATGTGGTGACGTGTGTCCGGACATGCGATGGCGATACTAGTGATTTCCCAATTAAAATAGGACTACATCAAGGGTCAGCGTTGAGCCCTTATCTATTTGCTTTGGTGATGGATGAGGTCACAAGGGACATTCAAGGTGATATCCCCTGGTGTATGCTCTTTGCCGATGATGTGGTGCTAGTTGATGAGAGTAGGGCGGGGGTAAATAGGAAGTTAGAACTGTGGAGGCATACGTTAGAATCGAAAGGGTTTAGACTTAGTAGGACCAAGACCGAGTACATGAGGTGCGACTTTAGCGGTACGACGCGTGAGGAGGGAGACGTCACCCTTGATGGGCAAGTGGTGACCAAGAAGGATACTTTTCGGTATTTAGGTTCGATACTACGAAGGATGGCGACATCGACGAAGATGTTAGGCATAGAATTTCACTGGTTGGTTGAAATGGCGTCAAGCCTCGGCGTCCTCTCGTGACAAAAGGGTGCCTCGAAGCTAAAAGGTAAGTTTTATAGGACGGTGATTCGCCCGGCGATGTTATACGGTGCGGAGTGTTGGCCTACAAAAAGGCGACATGTCCAGCAATTGAGTGTGGCGGAGATGCGTATGTTGCGTTGGGTTTGTGGGCACACGAGGAGGGATAGAGTACGGAACGATGATATTCGGGACGGGGGTCGGGGTGGCGCCAATTGAGGAGAAACCGATCCAAAGATCGGTTGAGATGGTTTGGACATGTCCAACGAAGGCCTCCCGAGGCTCCGTGCGTAGTGGGGTCCTAGAGCGGGACGACAATGTGAAGAAAGTTAGAGGTCGACCTAAACCGACCTCGGGATGAGTCGGTTAAGAGAGACCTTAGGGAGTGGAATATCTCCAAGGACTTAGCTTTGGATAGGGGCGCTTGGAGACTAGCCATCAACGTTCCCGAGCCATGACTTCTTCTACGTGTCTTTATGTTGATGGTACCTTTGGGTTTCATCTAGCCTACCCCGACTTGCTTGGGACAAAAGGCTAAGTTGTTGTTGTTGTTGTTGTAAGATTGGCCAGTAATATAAATACAACTTTGAATGACAGTCGTCTTAGTTTAATCAGCTGGCAGCAGGCCATGCAGAATCATAATCAATGTCCAAGGAAAAGAAGAAATTAATTTTACTAGCCAAGGAAGTAATGGACCAAAATTTTCTTATAAGGTAATACATACATGGGATCAGGGTTTCATTCCAAATAACAAAGGTAGTTCTAAAATATTTTGCGAAATCCTACAGCTCAAACAAAAAATATTTCGAGATACTCCTAAAATTGTATGGCAAATAAAAAATTACAAAAATCCATGAGACATTTTTTATTTCAGAAGCAGATCTTCATCAGTGACGGCCAAAACCACACAAATAGTAGCAGGCTAACAGGTAGCACACTGAAGACTTTGCCAAATGTCAGCCAATACTATAAAACCGAATTAGTGAACTATCCATCCACCAGATCGCTACACATGCTGCAACTAGATGCTTGCCATTGATGTGAATTAACAAGATTCATTTCTGGAATGAAAAAAAATTGGGGAGAAGGTTGACCTGGCAAATTAATTTGTAAAACTAAAAAGCTTCAAGGGAGTTTATTACAATCATGCAGTCTAAGCTAGCCTGCAAAATCATTCTCTAAACACTTTATAAAGCTTTTGTGCTAGTTGATAAATGAATAAACATGCAAGGTAACATGACTTGAACCACGGACACATGATTTGAACCATTGTTTGCTAAAGTTATAACCAGGTACCTCAACAGCAAATGATTTGCCTTGCCACTAATTCAACAAAAGCAGAAGCCATGACTGGAGGTGCACAAGAAAAATATACCTTGTCAGCAATTTGTCGAACACATCTTATGTGTCAACCATCTCACCATCGAATCCGTCATTAGAGATGATGTCGGCCTTGCACTCTGAGGCAGGCTCGAGCAGGGGATCTTCGAAGAACTACATAGCCCACTGGAGAGGCATGCAGCAGGCCGCCGGCAGCTCAAGAAACAATGGTGGCGTGCATGGATCATGGGGATGGGGCTGCGGGACGGTAGTGTCGGCCTTGTTCGCGGTGCTGGTGGCCGGCGGCCGGGGCATGGCGTCGGTAGCGGCACAAAGTGTCTTGTCAGGTGAGTGGACCTAGGCTTGATGGCCGGCAGCGGTGCACGACGCACAGGTGTACGGGACGAGTCTCTGGCATGGGATCTCGGCCTCTCGGTACGGGTTATGCTCCCGTGCTGGGGTTGGGTTGAGAAGAACTCACCGCGTTGGAGGCCACCACCGGCAGCCTCGGGGCGCAGGCAATCAAGCAGTCGAGGTACCTTGTGCCGGAGTTGACCTGCGATGCATCGCGACGGGGGCGGCAATCGGCAGGGCGAGGGGCGGCGACGGTGCGTGCGCGGTGGAGACGCTCCGTGACGGTGGCTACGCGATTGGAAACAGGAGCCGGATGGAGCAGGGAGCATCTTGGGCCGGTATGGCGGTGACCAAGCTCCGGCGGCGGGCGGATGCGAACGAGCCGCGGCAACATTGGAGTCGAGCGAACCGGAAGATGGAACTGAAACGGATGACGTGCCTGGTGCCCCACGATCTGGTTTGACGGATAAAACAACAGGGAATAAACCTGAGGAAAATCGGCGGAACACGGTTGCATTACGGGGCGTTGGTCTGGCTCGAAGGGCGGCTCGGGTATGGAATAACTATTCCATACCCAGGGTATAAAATATAAATATCTATATATATATATATATATATATATATATATATATATATATATATATATATATATATATATATATATATATATATATATATATATATATATATATATATATATATATATATATATATATATATATATATACACACCGCAATTGCTCATGCTTTCATGATATGCAATGCTTAAACGAAACACACACAAAACAAGAGTGGGAAAATGGACTGCCAGTTAGCAACTCAAAACATGACTTTAATGGCACTTGAAAACTAGCATGGACATTGATCTCGATCCCATTCCAGTTGAACACATGAAAGATTTATGTGGCTGGCCATTTTATATCAGGAATGCCTTCAAACTGAAAGGTTAACTTGGCAATCATTACTTAAGGGAGGTACTGAGTACTGTAGCCGTATAATCAACACACATTCCATCTTGCTAACATCCATATGACAGTGAAACACGATCACTCATATATGTAGCCGGTGATACGGATCCTTGAGCAGGAGGCTCTCGCCGGTGGATCGGACCATCCCACCCAGAAACATGACCAGGACACAGAACGAGTAGATGACGACGATGATGCCGCCCACGGCCACCGAACCGGACTCTCGCAGGCCGCGCTGGCGTTCGGGTCCCTCCTGGTGATTGCCAAGCTCGGGGTCCTTTCTTCCATCCGCAGCCTAGAACAGGACAGCAGCAACCCAGAATCACTTCTCAGAATCAGCTAAATCGCACGCAAAACGAATGCCGCGGATGAGGAGAAAGCAAGGTCGGGTAGGCGGCGAGCGAATTCGGCTTCGGCGGCGGCGCGCGGGTTCGTGACCGTACCTCGGCCTTGACCTCTCTGCGCCAGAGCCAGAGCATCAGCAGCAGCGAGACAGCGGCGATGGTGGACGGGTAGGACATCAGGTGGAGGCACGCGTCGTCGGCCCACACGGAGCCCTCCAGGCGGAGGCAGCGGTCCGTGGCGTCGGCGATTTTGAAGACGACGAGAACCCAGGTCCCGCCGAGCGCGAACGCGAGCGACACGGCCATGGAGGCGAGCCAGCGGCGCGGAATCCCTGCCGCCATGGGCGATCCCAGGTCCGGGAGCTCCATCCAGCGCGGGACGGATGGTGGGGACTGGGGAGTTGGTCGGTCGGCGCGGCGCGGCGCGGCGCTGCGCTGGATGAGAGCGCGTGAGAAGGACAGCGACAGCCGGCGTCGCGGGTCGAGAGTCGAGACCTGCCAAACACACTCCTTAATTGCACACATGGGGTATGAATAAATCCATCTGTTAGGGCACCCGCAACCGCAATGGAGTAGTTAACCTCTCTACAAGGTCACCACGTAGGAGTGAGAAACGATTGCCGCCAGACCAAGCGGCATGCGCTAGCATCGCATCCCGTGCTGTGCGGGACCCACCACATCCTCACCTCTCTATTCTCTCCTCTCCCATCTGCCACGGTCCAGCGCCCCGCCTCCGGCCTCTGCAACTTCGGCCACCGTCGTCGCAGACCTCGCCGCAGTCGTCAGACCGAGGCAAGCCCCAGGCACGGTCGCCGGAGGACGACGGGGCTGTGGCGCGCGGCCGCCGTAGGAGGCCAAATCCATGGCGTGCGGCGGACCTACGAATCCCGCCAAGATGGGGACGGTAAAATGCGGGCAAGGCCGCCGGCGGACTTTAGCGCATCTGCCACCAGGAGAGACGGAGCCGGCGTATTCACGGCTGAGGATGACAACCAGGTCGAGGTCGAGGAAGACTGGAAAAGAGATTGTGAGCACCTGAGATGCGGTCGTGGGGGCCGGAGGCCGGGCGGCGCGGCCAGCACGCGGGGGCGACGCGGATGCAGCGCAGCTGAGCTCCGCAGCAAGGCTGGGCGGGTGAGGCCGGCAAGCGGCCACGACCATGGAGGAGAGGCAACATCAGCGCGTTCGAGGTGCAGATGGCGCGCAGCGCCCGCGACCGGCGAGGGGGTGTGGCCAGGGAGGAGGGCCGGAGCTAGTGCGCGAACCGGGCAACCGGCGACGTACCGACGAGGTTGCCGGTGCTGGTCCTGGACATGCCGATGCGGATCAGAGAAGAAGATGGAAGAGAGAGGACGCGTGAATGCCTGATTAAAAAACATTACTACGTGGGGCTCGTAAAATTTTGGAGCATGCACATATAGCTAAACTGTTGGAAGATTAGTCTATTAACCTTTCTATAGGTGATGTGGATTGCATTATAGAGAGCATGCTATCTATACTGTTGCGGGTGCCTTAATGTTAGTTTGGAGCAAACTAACACCAAACTAACACAAAAGAAGCACGCATAAGTGTTATTTTAGTGTTAATTTGGATTAAAAAACTAACATCTCCAAGTGGTGGTAATTCGTGTTAGTTTTGGTGGACCCCACCCAACTTTACGTCTTTTTCTCTCTCTCCACATCTCATGCAACTTTACTTCTTTTGGTGGGCCTCTAATCATTACAAAAGTAGCATGACATGCAAAGTAACACATCCATGCATCCAAGATGTTAGTTGGGGGTGAAAAAACTACCACTACCACTAACACTAACATCTTGCATCCATTCATGGCCATGATGTCTTTCAAAAAATATTTGCGCACATGATAATGGTTAACGACTCAAAGACTCACAGTGGACACCCAAGGGGCCAGAACCATCGTATTGAGGCGAGTTTGTTCGATTCCTGTCAAATTCTATATCAAACAAATAGTTTTGACACCTAATCAACCAAACTTAAGGAATATGTTACCAACTCAAGATATTACAAATCTTTGTCCCCGCTCATAATAGTATCATCATCATGGGAAACACAGCACCGTGACTTGCCTCACTCACCCTCTCCTTTGAATGGTTCTTACTCCGTGAAAAAGGCTCTTGGCGAACCGGGACGGAGTAGTGGCCGCGCTTAGTGCTGTACCACTTCATCTCGTTCTCGGAGGTGGTCACCGTCAACCGCGACGTGAACCACTGCTGGTACGCCGGGCTCTGCAGGATCTAACTCGATGGCCCTGATAACCAAGCTGCGCGTATGGCAAGGACCGCTGGTCGGCACAGCAGGGGTGAGGAGCGGCAGCTGACCTTGGTGTGCTCACCGGCCGTGGAGGAGGCGTGACGCTGACCGATCAGGGGCTGCTGCTCGACGGTGCGCTTCGGTGGTCACGAGGAGGCGCGAAGGTGTCGGACCAGGGGCCGACGTGGGAGGACGCGGACGACGCTGGCTGGTCCGGGAACGAGATACTAGGTTGGAAGGGGAAAATTTTGACAAGTGGGACACCCATGAATAGAGGAGGGTAATGTAGGACAGACACTGCTGCAGCACAATACTCCCTCCGTCCCTTAATGTTAGCATTTCTAGGGTTCAAAATTTTTCTCACAATATAAGCATTCCTATGGATAAGGACAAAAATAAAGGAGTTGGTGAGTGGGTGGAGAGTTGGTGGATAGTGTAAAATGAGGGGTATAGATGTCTTTTACCAGCTCCGTTATTTCTTGAGTTTGAATGCTAGGAATGCTTATATTTAGGGACGGAGGGAGTACCATTTAGGGAATGAAAATCTTTGGAGGAGCCTTCAAATATTCATTTTGAGGGCGAAATTTAGAGGGTACCGCCACGACACCGTATCATCATACCGATAACGGTGATCATGGCACAACACATGTAGATCATGAAAATCTCAATGCATTTTGAAAGACCTCTGCTGCCCGGATCCGAAGAGGATGATCGGTCGCGGGGCAAGCGCGACCTTGCGGATCCGTGACGAACCGCAAAAAATAATTCCGTACTATCGCCTAAGCCGGTCCACATGGCCATTAAGCAATAATAAAGAATTATTAAGTCGCTTTCGCCGGTAAAGCCCGGTAAATCACATACAACGGATCGCTCATATGCGCTAAGCCCACACGAAGGCGGGACCGAGTACAACATTACATTACATAAAAAGTTTCACAAGTTCAACATTATTACAAACCGGGTTTTTCATACATAAAAGTAAACATGGTTCGCAGATTTAAACAGCGAAAAAAACTAGCGCATGATACACACGGGAGGCCATCCATGCATATCACTCCTCATCATCGTTTTCCCATTCAAGCTCCCAACCATCCGGGATAGAACCGGGCCGGATGGGATTACTCGAAAACAACAAATTAAGCAAGGCCGAGTACTAATACTCGGCAAGACTTACCCGACAAAAATAAGTAAGATTAGACATGCAAGGCTTTTTGGCTGCCGGGTTTGTTTTGCCAAAAGCGACTAAGGGTGGATCCTTATTTTCAAGTTTTAGCTCATATTCTAGTATATTAATTAGTCTAGGTGAGCACCTGTACTAAACAAGCATGTTGAGCAAACAATATTAAGCGAGTAACAATATTAAGCCAAAATGTTGCATAATTAAACATGGGGTAGCCAGTGGTCAAGCCGACTCGGATAACGACGAGTGACCGACAATCGATCGATTTATATCCTTGCAAGGTAAACCCAAGATACACGGAAGAAGTAGACCCCAAGAATTCAAATAAAAGAAAATGCGGGGTCTACCCCGACCGAGCGGTTCCCAACATCCCACGCTTTGGGATCGGACGCTACAAACTCTGGTACACGGTTATCCGGAGGGTCTAACCCGACCGGTCCGGACTCACACACTATACCACGGGTAGCTAGCCCGAGACACATCCCAAGCGGGTAGCTAGAAAGATCCCCGCCCCGGTTCGAAGGTACTAGGCTTACCGGTCTCATTCCCGTCAAGTACTTGGTACGTTCAATAGCTTAGGACCAAGCACCATGCTACTCGGTCGAGACCGAACCCATTGCTCTTACCACATGAGCGAGTCAATTTAACCAACTTATGATTCCAACATAAGCATCCTATATCTCGCGAGCAATGAGTCATTACTCGACTTCTACCGTGACCTTAGAGCATGGCACTAGCATTCCTAACATACTAGTAAAAGAGCATAGGAGTCCTAAGGATCATGCAACTAGGTTTCAAAACAACTCCTGAAACTTAAATGCACAAGGTAAAGCATAAGGTGCTTTGAAAAGTAAAGGACATGATTTTAATTTAAAACATGGGTTAGATGAAACTGGTGCTTGCCTTCCTCGGACACGGCACCCAAACAAGCCTTTGGCTCTTCTGGACTTTGGTCCAGGTCTTGCTGCACACTCAACTGATTCACCTCTCCGCTAGCCGCTCCCTCCTCCTCTTGGGTGAGCGTGTATGTCCCGTCGGGAAGATCTACACGGTTACATGCACATGCATTAGATTATGGTGAAGGTGGGAGAATTACCACAAAATCATTCATCCAAACAACATTATTTTCTTACGAAATTATTAGTGTGTGTGATAAATAACAAAACACTATTTTGATGATGATTGTGTGCACATCTAAGCAATTTAAGTTACTTAACTTCACCAAACAGCAAGGGGGTGTGTTTAATTTAATAAAAACAGAAACAATCATGATTTTACAATTTAGCACTTTTCATTTCCCTTTCTTTCTTTAATTATTTAAAACAAGCCTTTCAACCATAAATCCAAATTAAATCAAAAACACTTCCAAAGGACCTAATCTTTTGCACACAGCAACATATGCTTAATTTAAGCCCTCACACCAAAATTTGGCCTAAGATCATTTATAAATTAATTTATACGAAAAAGACAAATTTCAGCCTAGTAAATCAACATTAATTCATATAAAAAGATTTAATAAACTTTTTGATCTCAACTTTCTCCTACAGGTCAAGTATGCCAAAAATGAGTTTCTGACCAAGGAATGGTTGCAAATTCAATTTATTTTTCAGATTTTGAATTTAAGCTTCTACACAAGATTAAATCCAAAACACCTAGTAAACAATTCCCTAAATTCACATCCATCACACCAGGGGTACTAATCATCAAGTCAAATCCCTAGGGTGCACTTGTGCTCAAAGAAAAGTTCATTAAAGGTGCTATAAAAAGCATCAAACTTATTCTAGCATAAAGCTTAAATAAATCATAACTGCAAATATATACGTCAAAACCATGCAAACTTTTGCCACAGATCTATACATGATATAAAGAGCAACATATCCAAAATTCAAGTTCATAGCATGTGTATATTTTAAATCACACTAAAAACACTCCAAACTGAGTTTGAATTTTTAATTCAAAAACTGCACAGAAAAACCCTATACATGTTTTCTAGAAAAGATAGATTTCTTCACCACAAACCCAACAAAATTGGTTTTGCATTTTTCTGATTTTTCTACGATTTTTAATGATTTTTCGAAGGTATTGCTGTAACCCTAAAAATAACTTTTACAACCGGTCCCCGAACTTTGCATAAATCTCCCCGGAATTAATTCAACCTTCTCAATGTGACCCCCGCCGCGCGGTGGAAGCCGCCGGCCGGCGATGTGGGGCCGTCCTCGGTCGGGTGGGTGACCGGCGCCCGCGAGGGGACCTACCCGCACCCCCGGGTCGCGCACCGCGGGCCGGTGGATGCGCCGGCGAGCGCCCCCGCGCGCGCGCGCGGGCGCGCGCGTCCGCCGGGACGCGTCGCTCCGGCGACGGCGGCCTCGAGGCGCGTCCGTGGCGCGGGCGGGAGGAGCGCGGGGGACTTGGGGGAAGTAGTAGGGGCGGCCGAAGCGGTGCGCGCGAAGGAAAACGACGCCGGCTCGTCGCGGCGGCGCCCTACGCCGGCGGCGGCGGACGAGGCGCGGCGGCCTCTCGTCCGCGCTTCGCGTTTTTGCCACGCGCGCGCGAGTCGACGGGGCGAGGACGCACGGCTCGCGTTAAAGACGGGCCGGTGGCCGCTTCGCCCGCAGGGAACGCGGCGCGCGGGGGCCGAGCGCCGGCGCGTGGCCGGCCGGCCCCACCGCAGGCGCGAGCGCGTTCCCCGGGTGCGGTGTACGGCGAGACCGCGAGGCGGAGGGCCCATCGCGACGCCGGGTCCACGGCCGACGGTGCCGAGGCCTCCGTACGCCGGGCCGACGCGCGCGACGCCACGTGGCCGGTGCGGCCGCGCGCGCGCGCACGACGCGCGGGCGCGCGCGAGTCGCCGGGCGGCCCCGCTCGAAACTTGTTTTACCCCCGTTTCGAAATTGCGTAACTCCAAAAAGTGCCAACTAAGTTGAAAATCTCCCAAAAGCAAAGTTGTAGAGGAGCTATAGATCTACAACTTTCCCAAAGGGCGACATATGTTTTGATCAACGGTTTGCCCGGAACGTCGACCGAAGTTGCGGATTTTCCACGGCTCGACCATCGTTCACGGTGCGCAAGAAACTCGATTTTTGGCCAATTGGCACTCAAAATTGGAATGTCCGCCAATTACGAAAAATGTGTTCCCGGAAATAACGAACAACTTTCGTATTGGCCGATTTTGAACTTCTATAGTGAAATTTGGAGAACGCGTAAGAAAACCATTTCACCTTTAAAGTAGATCTAGGGTTTGACCGTGATTAGAGATTTTGACCGAGGTCTTTTGTGCAAAAGTGTGCCCAATCATGTCAAACATGCTTAGAAGTTAATTAACATTGATTAATTCATGTAATTAATGTCATTAACGCAATTAAACATCGTGGATGTTACGACCTACCCCCTTAAAAGAAATCTCGTCCCGAGATTTAGGATTTAAAAGATGGAAGTAGGGGGAAGGAACTTACGTTGCATTGATTCAAGAAAACCCGGATAATTCTCATTGAGATAATGTTCAGTTTCCCATGTAGCTTCTTCTACGGTATGATGACTCCATTGGATTTTATACATCTTTACAGATTGTCTTCGAGTTTTTCTTTCTTTTACATCAAGAATTCTCAAAGGATGTTCCACAACAGAGAGATCCGGTTCAATCCAAGCATTACCTTCTTCAATAACTTCTCTAGCTGGTTCATGTGCATATTTCCTCAATTGTGATACATGAAACACATTGTGTACGGTAGAGAATCGTTCGGGTAGCCGAATACGGTATGCCACCGGCCCACGGACTTGAATGATCTCATAAGGGCCAATGTAGCGAGGAAGCTAGCTTCCCTTTCACACTAAATCTTTGAACACCCTTGGTTGGCGAAACTTTTAAGTACACAAAGTCACCAACTTTGTATTGTCTAGGTGCCTTTCCCTTGTCATAATGACTCTTTTGTCTTTCTTGTGCAATTCTCAAGTTTTTCCTTGATTACCCTCACTTTTTCTTCGGCATCCTCAACTAGGGCCGGACCAAAGAATTTCCTCTCCCGTGTCCGTGACCAGGTTCAAGGGAGTACGACATCTTCGTCCATAAAGAGCCTCAAAAGGTGCCATTTTCAAGCCGGCTTGATAACTATTATTGTAAGAAAATTCAGCCAAGGCGAGACACTTGTCCCAACTCTTATCAAAATGAATCACGCATGCTCGCAACATGTCCTCTAGGATCCGGTTTACCCTTTCGGTTTGACCATCGGTCCAAGGATGATAAGTCGAATCGCGTATGATTTTTGTGCCAAGTGACTTATGTAATTGTTCCCAAAAATGTGCCACAAAGAGAGATCCCCTATCGGAAATGATGGTTTTAGGAACACCATGCAAGCGAACAATGTGCTCGATATAAAGACTTGCATAATCTTTGGCATCATATGTAGTGCGGACCGGAATAAAGTGAGTCGTTTTGGTCAATCCGTCAACGATAACCCGCATGGAATCATGTTTTCTAGATGTGAGTGGCAATCCGGACACAAAGTCCATACTTATGTCATCCCACTTCCATGAAGGTATGGGTAGGGGTTGAAGAGTACCGTAAGGTTTCAAATGACTTGCTTTAATTCTTTGACAAGTATCACATTCCGACACGTATTTGGCAATGTCCACCTTCATATTGGACCACCAAAAATTCTCCTTTAAATCTTGATATATTTTACTACTCCGCGGATGGATAGAGAATTTAGAGAGATGACCCTCATCAAAGATTTCCTTTTTCAACTCCCAATTATTTGGGACAAAGAAGGCGTTGCCCAAACCGGATTATATCTTTCTCATCCTTCCGAAGCAATTATGTTTAGGATCCTTTTCTAGCAATTTTTGTTTAATTAAGAGAATACCCTCATCTTGAAGTTGAGCCTTAACAATTCTATCAAATAGGTTAGACTCTGCAGAAAGAGCATTTAGGCTTCCTTGTTCAACAATTTCCAAGTTTAGCCTTCTCAAATCCTCACACGAGTGTCACCGTAAGGTTCCATTGATAGGCAATTGCGAGTGAGACTTGCGGCTTAGAGCATCCGAAATCACATTCGCCTTTCCGGGATGGTAATGGACCTCAAGATCATAATCTTTGATTAACTCTAACCATCTTCTTTGCTTCGTATTTAAATCGATTGAGTGAAAATGTATTTGAGACTTTTGTGGTCGGTAAAGATATTGCAGGCGGGTCCCCATAAGGTAATGCCTCCATATTTTCAATGCATGAACAACCGCCGCTAGCTCTAAGTCATGTGTGGGATAATTCTTTTCATGAGGGCGAAGCGCTCATGAGGCATAGGCAATAACCCAATTTTCTTGCATAAGAACACAACCAAGACCCGTGCTTGAAGCATCACAATAAACTTCATATGACTTTGAATTGTCCGGTCGCGCTAGCACCGGGCCGAAGTTAAATGTTCTCTTAATTTTTGGAAAGCTTTATCACAAGCCTCACTCCACACAAATTTCACTCCTTTCTTTAGCAACTCGGTCATAGGCTTAGCAATTCTAGAGAAATCCGGAATAAAACGGCGATAATAACCGCCAAGCCTAGAAAGTTGCGGATTTGATGAGCCGACTTAGGAGGTTGCCAATCCATAACCTCTTGCACTTTGCTTGGATCGACAGATATGCCTTCGCCGGAAATATTGTGCCCCGTAAATTTAACACTATCCAACCAAAACTCACACTTGGAGAATTTAGCATAGAGTTTATGTTCTCGCAAGCGTTGTAGCACAATGCGAAGATGTTCCGCATGATCTTCCTCATTCTTGGAATAAATAAGGATGTCGTCAACGAAAACCACGACGAATTTATCCAACTCCGTCATAAATATGGAATTCATGAGGTACATGAAGTAGGCCGGTGCATTTGTAAGACCGAAAGACATAACCAAGAATTCATATAGGCCATAGCGAGTAGAGAAAGTTGTCTTGGGAATATCACTAGGCCGGATTTTAATTTGGTGATAACCGGACCGAAGATCGATCTTTGAGAAGACCTTAGCTCCGACCAACCGGTCAAATAGCACGTCAATGCGGGGCAACGGATATTTGTTTTTGATAGTCACCGCATTGAGAGGTCGGTAGTCCACACACAATCTCGGGCTACCATCTTTCTTTTTCACAAAGAGGGCGGGACAGCCCCAAGGAGAAGAGCTTGGGCGGATATAGCCCTTATCAAGCAACTCTTGAAGTTGTTTCTTTAATTCAGCAAGTTCTTTGGGTGGCATTCTATAAGATCGCTTAGAAATAGGAGCAGTACCAGGCTGTAGCTCAATGACAAACTCAACATCTCTGTCTGGTGGCAAGCCAGGCAATTCATCAGGAAAGACATCCATGTACTCACATACTACTGGAATGTCCTCAAGTTGAGTAGTTATGGCTGCATACACACATGAGCCTTTATGGCCGGTTGGGGGAAGGTACAGAATTGAATTTCCGATCAAAGGTGAGTTGATTTCTAACATTCTTTCAGAAATATCTAGGACAACTTTGTGCTGAGTCATCCAATTCATGCCTAAGATAACATCTACCCCTTCTAGGTACATAGTGACTAGATTAGTTGGAAAAGTTTTGCTATCTATCTCAAGTGGTACGCTTAAGGCTACTTGATTTGAAGCAACCTTTCCACCCAGTGTGGCAATCATATAGGCCTGCTTAGTATGACACCACTTCAAGTCCAAATTTCTCACGGTTTTCACATTAATAAAGCTATGAGTAGCACCGTAATCAAATAATATAATAACGGGACGACCACGGATAGAAAATGTACCCGTCAAGACGGGTGCTCCCTCTCGGTAGATCAACCACCGTGGTGAAGTTTAAACGGCCTTGCTTCACTTGCACGCTTTGTTTCTTTCCCCGATTTCCAGCCTTAGAGCCTTGCCCCCGACTTTGCCGATGTTGCCGTTTGTCGAGGGCGTGTGCACTTGTTAGCATAGTGCCCCGAGCGTCTGCAGCTATAGCAATGGCGATCATCATTGTTGCGGGCGGTGGGGGTGCACTAGGCCTAGGAGTGGTCCGTTGAGCGCCGCGATAGCCAAAGCCGCCGGACGGCTTAGACCGAGATTGCCTCATCACCCGGCGTCTAGTCGAAGATGGGCGGGTGGCACCCCGCACATTCTTCTTTACAAATTTAAATTTCTTGCCTTGGCCATTTGCTCCGAAGCTTGATTGAACTTCCTCTTTCTATCCCGTTGAGCCCTCTTCATGGCGTCCTCCCGAGAGATGGCCAAGTTCACTAGCTCGGGATAGCTATCAATTTTGATTAAGTTCAACCTCTCATAGAGCTCTCCATCGAGCCCTTCACGGAATCGCTCCATCTTTTTCTTATCGGTGTCAACATGATAGTCCCCATACCGACAGAGACTATTAAACTTCCGAGCATACGATAGACCGAGTCGAGCCTTGTTTGAGATTCATTAGCTCTCTCATCTTCCTATCAACAAGACCCTTGGGAATATAATGCTCTTTAAATGCTTTCTTGAATTCTCGTCCAAGTAATCCGGTGACCCCGTGGCCGCATGGACTTGAAATGCTCCCACCGGATTAAGGCTTCACCCCTCGCCTTCTTTGAGCAGCGAAGCCTCGCCTTATGTTCTTATGAGCAAGGCAAGTGTGAAGATGGAAAACATGGCCTCTAGGGCCCCGATGAAAGCATAAACCTCTAGGGGCTCCTCTCGCTTTGGTGAAAAGGGGTGGCCTCATTGCCCTGAATTTTTCATAGGACATGACTGCATTAGGCCCCTCCTGAACATGGCCTTGATTGTGCACAGGTTGCTGCAATCTTTGAGCAATCTGCTGCTGAGTTTGAAGTATTTGGCGCAACACTTCGGTCTGCGCAGCAATGAACGCTTCGCGCGGGTGTCATGGGTGGAGGTGGAGGAAGAGGAAGAGGAGCATCCCCACTGCATCCCGCACCCCGAGAGTCATTCTGTGTGTTATCGGACATCTGAAAAGTTGAACTTTCATTAGATACATATTCGAAGCTTGCTTAAAAGAATACAAGAAAAATATGCATACGAAAATTCAGACTTATAGAAAATTTCAGAATGCAGACAGCATCACAGTTCTGAGTAAATAATTCATAACTCTCTGTACAGAAGTCCAAAATTCATAAAATTTGGTCAGCATGTGTAGAATTTTATAAGCTTCAACTTTGGTATTCAACTCCAAATCAGATTCATCTTTTAAAGGGGTCGAAAACTTCAGTTTTCAAGGTTCTGTCTAGCAGTTTGGACAGCAGCCAGCAACTTACTAAAAATTCGATATTTCTTAAACTACACATGCAAAAATGCTGAATTTTGGTGAGCATGACCATTATGAAATTTCAAACAACTTTGGTAGTCATTGCAAAACCCAGAAATGACCATAACTTTCTCCATTTCATTTCTTAGGCAGATTGCTGTCGGGAAGGTGTTTTTCCACCATAATTACAGATTACAAAATTTGGTGGATCACCATTACATAGGGGGTCACTATGTAGCTTCTAGCTACACAAAAGAATACTCTAAGTCAGCCTAGCACCAAAATCCAACCAAAAGGGCTAACAAGAGTACATGCCAAGTTTTCCTACTACAACAACTAGGATCTAGGTCCTATGTACAAACTATGGAGAGTTTCCCGCGACATGTAGGAATAGAGCACCAAGCTCCTCTAATTGAGTCCGGGAACGTCCCGAACCTCCTCTCGGGTCCAACCTGGATCTCAATCTGCTCATCATCAACAATAGTCGGTGGGTGGTGCACCTGCCGGAGCATAACCACAACACCCTCCAAGGCCCGTATATCGAGCTCGAGGTTCCCAACCTCGCCCTCGCAAATCCCGGATGTGCTCAAGGTGCACAATCCTCTCGGTATCCCTATCAACCAGCCGAGCTCTCGCACCCCGCCGCCCGCCCCTGCAAGTCCAGAATCTGCTGCAAGTGGTCACCTCGCTCAAACAAAAACTGGTGTGCCTGCTCCTGGAGCTGCCGTATCCGATCCTGAAGGTCGGCAATAATCTGCACAGCCTGAGTGTACTTAACATACTACTCGGTGAAAAGGCCGACAACCCGGAGATGTACCAAGTAGCTCCGGTGAGACGACTAGTCAAGTCATCCGCGATAACCCGACGAAGGTCCCGTAGAGCGTACAAGGCCCTCAAGCACGTGCCCAAAGTCCGTACCGTGTCGTAGGGTGGCACGGTCTCGAGAAGTGTGGCTATATTAGCCATCCCGGCTAGCCACAACGGATCGTTGGGGTCAAAAGCTAGAGCCAACCCAAACGGTGTCGAAGCATCTCCCCGCGGTTTGTGGGTGGAAATAGCGTGGAGCACCATCAAGGCCGCCGACTCCACCGCCTCGACGGCGCGGAAGCGCGAGGGGAGCTCCATGCTCAAGTCTCCGCCCACTCGGGGTGGCCCGTGGGGGAGCACGGTCACTCGAACTCGCAGCTCGGTACGCCCCACTCCTCGTACTCCACCCCCTCGTAGAAGGGAGGGGGTGGTGTAGCCGACAACACACAAGGCTCTCCACGCAATGCGTGTGAAGCCCTCCGACCGCAAGCCGGTGGTGGCAAACGTGCCATCGCGCCCACCGCAACAAACCCGGGGGCGGCCATCTGTAAAATAATTACAAACACATGTTAGAACCCAGAAAGATGAGTTTAACATGCAATGTGGCAAACTAGCAGTTCTGAACAAAAATTCATAACTGAAAAACCAGTACCCAAAAATTCCAAATTTTTGTGAGCAACTCGATAATGTTATAACTCACATTTTTGGTATTCAAAGGTCGAACCAATTCAAATTGGAAAAAGGTGCAAAAGGTCCATTTTCAGAGTGCTATTGCCCAGAAATTCACCAGGGCAGAGCTTCACTAAAAAGACCCTAACTCAATACATGAGTACCCAATTACCATGAAATTTTTACAGCATGATCTATGCTAGATAATGAACATTTTTGCTGTAGATTCTCAGGTCAAATTCTGTTTGGAACTATAGGTAAAGATTCGAGTTTTCTGCCTAACTCGGAATTTTGACAGCTATTCAGCAAGACGTAGACTAGCCATTTTTATCCTAACTTCAGTTTAAATCTCCTAAAATCATGAGAAATTCAGGGAGCAAACTTAACTAGGTGATGAACAATGTCCCTAAAGAACACCTAGCCAGAAATTTGCTAGATAATCCTTATGAAGATTTGGACAAAGGCTAGTTAAATTTTGCTTAATCACACATCAAAACATCAAACTAGCATGATTGATCCTTAAGAAACACAATTTAATTAAAGATCAAATGACACATGATTTAAGTTCATTTTTGGTTCATTAGCTTTTACATGATGCAAAAAGCGTCCTAAACTTACTCACAAAGCCTTTAAGCTTAAAAACGAAGTTAGTGCCGGTGGCGGGGCATATATAACCGTCTCTCCCTATAATAACTAGTCGGAAGCTATTCGTTTCTTAATTACCGTGCCTAACAACCGTGGTTAGTGTACCTGTAGAAAATCACGGAACATTCGAACCTTTCGTGCCAGCACTCATGAAAGCGTCCCCATTCATTATCGTTCACTATAGAAACGATATCCATGCGTAAAGCCGCCGCATGGACAGCGTCCTATTTAAGATCGACGTGACGGGAGTGCCCATTGGAATAGGCCTCACTCATCCCTCACGGACTTTCCCGTGGTACCATCACGTATGGCAAAACGTGACAAGACTCGTACGCGACGTGACACCCATTGGAATAGGTCTCACTAGTCCTCACGGGACTTCCCCGTGGTACCACCACGTATGGCAAAACGTGATGAGACGCAGACGCGACGTGGCACCCATTGGAATAGGTCCCACTAGTCCCTCACAGGACTTCCCTGTGGTACCACCACGTATGGCAAAACGTGATGAACTAGTATGGTTGTGCATGAAAGTAAGTTTTGACAGGGAATAAATGTCTTTGAAAGTCGGACTAAATACACCATAATATATTAGCCACCCGAAAGAACCGTAAAATTTCCTCTAGGGCCTCTCGGACTAGATTAAACCTTAACGTCCTATTCTTTTAGCAAGATTATTAATCTTGGCAAATTTTATTCCAAAAACAAGTTTGTTAAGGTATTTTAATTACTCGGTGCATATCATCGCTCCGGTACCAACCGTGACGAACCGCCCAAAATAATTCCGTACTATCGCCTAAGCCGGTCCACATGGCCATTAAGCAATAATAAAGAATTATTAAGTCGCTTCCGCCGGTAAAGCCCGGTAAATCACATACAACGGGATCGCTGATATGCGCTAAGCCCACACGAAGGCGGGACCAGAGTACAACATTACATTACATAAAAAGTTTCACAAGTTCAACATTATTACAAACCAGGTTTTTCATACATAAAAGTAAACATGGTTCAGAGTTTAAACAGCGGAAAATAAAACTAGCGCATGATACACACGGGAGGCCATCCATGCATATCACTCCTCATCATCGTTTTCCCATTCAAGCTCCCAACCATCTGGGATAGAACCGGGCCGGATGGGATTACACCGAAAACAACAAATTAAGCAAGGCCGAGTACTAATACTCAGCAAGACTTACCCGACAAAAATAAGTAAGACTAGACATGCAAGGCTTTTTGGTCGCCGGGTTTGTTTTGCCAAAAGCGACTAAGGGTGGATCCTTATTTTCAAGTTTTAGCTCATATTCTAGTATATTAATTAGTCTAGGTGAGCACCCGTACTAAACAAGCATGTTGAGCAAACAATATTAAGCGAGTAACAATATTAAGCCAAAATGTTGCATAATTAAACATGGGGTAGCCAGTGGTCAAGCCGACTCAGATAACGGCGAGTGACCGACGATCGATCGATTTATATCCTTGCAAGGTAAACCCAAGATACACGGAAGAAGTAGACCCCAAGAATTCAAATAAAAGAAAATGCGGGGTCTACCTCGACCGAGCGGTTCCCAACATCCCACGCGTTTGGGATCAGACGCTACAAACTCTGGTACACGGTTATCCGGAGGGTCTAACCCGACCAGTCCGGACTCACACACTATACCACGGGTAGCTAGCCGGAGACACATCCCAAGCGGGTAGCTAGAAAGATCCCGCCCCGGTTCGAAGGTACTAGGCTTACCGGTCTCATTCCCGTCAAGTACTTGGTACGTTCAATAGCTTAGGACCAAGCACCATGCTACTCGGTCGAGACCGAACCCATTGCTCTTACCACATGAGCGAGTCAATTTAACCAACTTATGATTCCAACATAAGCATCCTATATCTCGCGAGCAATGAGTCATTACTCGACTTCTACCGTGACCTTAGAGCATGGCACTAGCATTCCTAACATACTAGTAAAAGAGCATAGGAGTCCTAAGGATCATGCAACTAGGTTTCAAAACAACTCCCGAAAATTAAATGCACAAGGTAAAGCATAAGGTGCTGAAAAGTAAAGGACATGATTTTAATTTAAAACATGGGTTAGATGAAACTGGTGCTTGCCTTCCTCGGACACAAGCACCCAAACAAGACTTTGGCTCTTCTCGGACTTTGGTCCAGGTCTTGCTTCGGACACTCAACCGATTCACCTCTCCGCTAGCCGCTCCCTCCTCCTCTTGGGTGAGCGTGTATGTCCCGTCGGGAAGATCTACACGGTTACATGCACATGCATTAGATTATGGTGAAGGTGGGAGAATTACCACAAAATCATTCATCCAAACAACATTATTTTCTTACGAAATTATTAGTGTGTGTGATAAATAACAAAACACTATTTTGATGATGATTGTGTGCACATCTAAGCAATTTAAGTTACTTAACTTCACCAAACAGCAAGGGGGTGTGTTTAATTTAATAAAAACAGAAACAATCATGATTTTACAATTTAGCACTTTTCATTTCCCTTTCTTTCTTTAATTATTTAAAACAAGCCTTTCAACCATAAATCCAAATTAAATCAAAAACACTTCCAAAGGACCTAATCTTTTGCACACAGCAACATATGCTTAATTTAAGCCCTCACACCAAAATTTGGCCTAATATCATTTATAAATTAATTTATACGAAAAAGACAAATCTCAGCCTAGTAAATCAACATTAATTCATATAAAAAGATTTAATAAACTTTTTGATCTCAACTTTCTCCTACAGGTAAAGTATGCCAAAAATGAGGTTCTGACCAAGGCATGGTTGCAAATTCAATTTATTTTTCAGATTTTGAATTTAAGCTCCTACACAAGATTAAATCCAAAACACCTAGTAAACAATTCCCTAAATTCACATCCATCACACCAGGGGTACTAATCATCAAGTCAAAGCCCTAGGGTGCACTTGTGCTCAAAGAAAAGTTCATTAAAGGTGCTATAAAAAGCATCAAACTTATTCTAGCATAAAGCTTAAATAAATCATAACTGAAAATATATACATCAAAATCATGCAAACTTTTGCCACAGATCTAGACATGATATAAAGAGCAACATATCCAAAATTCAAGTTCATAGCATGTGTATATTTTAAATCACACTAAAAACACTCCAAACTGAGTTTGAATTTTTAATTCAACAACTGTATCGAAAAACCCTAGACATGTTTTCTAGAAAAGATAGATTTCCTCACCACGAACCCAACAAAATTGGTTTTGCATTTTTCTGATTTTTGTACGATTTTTAATGATTTTTCGAAGGTACTGCTGTAACCCTAAAAGTAACTTTTACAACCGGGTCCCCGGAACTTTGCATAAATCTCCCTGGAATTAATTCAACCTTCGCAATGTGACCCCTGCCGGCGCGGTGGAAGCCGCCGGCCGGTGATGTGGGGCCGTCCTCGGTCGGGTGGGTGACCGGCGCCCGCGAGGGGACCTACCCGCACCCCCCGGGTCGCACCGGCGGCCGGTGGATGCGCGGCGAGAGCCCCCGCGCGCGCGCGGGGCGCGCGTCCGCCGGGACGCGTCGCTCCGGCGACGGCGGCCTCGAGGCGCGTCCGTGGCGCGGGCGGGAGGGGCGGTGGGACTTGGGGGAAGTAGTAGGGGCGGCCGAAGCGGTGCGCGCGAAGGAAAACGGCGGCTCGTCGCGGCGGCGCCCTACGCCGGCGGCGGCGGACGGGGAGCGACGCGCCTCTGCTCGCGCTTCGCGTTTTTGCCACGCGCGCCGAGTCGACGGGGCGAGGACGCACGGCTCGCGTTAAAGACGGGCCGGTGGCCGCTTCGCTGCGGGGGAACGCGGCGCGCGGGGCCAAGCGCCGGCGCGTGGCCGGCGGTCCCCACCGCGAGGGCGCGAGCGCGTTCCCCGGGCGCGGTGTACGGCGAGACCGCGAGGCGGAGGGCCCATCGCGACGCCGGGTCCACGCCGACGGTGCCGAGGCCTCCGTACGCGGCCGGCGACGCGCGGACGCCACGTGGCCGGTGCGGCTACGGCGCGCGCACGACGCGCGCGGCGCGCGCGAGTCGCCGGCGGCCCCGCTCGAAACTTGTTTTACCCCGTTTCGAAATTGCGTAACTCCAAAAAGTGCCAACTAAGTTGAAAATCTCCCAAAAGCAAAGTTGTAGAGGAGCTATAGATCTACAACTTTCCCAAAGGGCGACATATGTTTTGATCAACGGTTTGCCCGGGAACGTCGACCGAAGTTGCAGATTTTCCACGGCTCGAATTACTGTTCACAGTGCAGTAAACTCGATTTTTGGCCAATTTGCACTCAAAATTGGAATGTCCGCCAATTACGAAAAATGTGTTCCCGGAAATAACGAACAACTTTCGTATTGGCCGATTTTGAACTTCTATAGTGAAATTTGGAGAACGCGTAAGAAAACCATTTCAGTCTTTAAAGTAGATCTAGGGTTTGACCGTGATTAGGGATTTTGACCAAGATCTTTTGTGCAAAAGTGTGCCCAATCATGTCAAACATGCTTAGAAGTTAATTAACCTTGATTAATTCATGTAATTAATGTCATTAACGCAATTAAACATCGGGATGTTACAAGATCGCACTCAGGATGTCCATCCTGTGTTCCACACAAAGCCTATCGAAGCATTTCTAGTATTTTGAAATTATATCATATCATATATATGCGGAGGGAAGGTCGCCACAGAACGTAGTTAATTTAGTTCTTGCTGCTGAAATGTGTGCAAAAAGGGTAACTACAGCTCTGCTAACCATACTTCGGTTTTGGCGCTCCATGCAACAAATACACTTGCACAAAAACAAAGGATGGTCTGAAAACTAGCTAAAGAGAAAAGTACTGCTGATAAATATTTGTTAAATTGAATTAATCTCATCTCTACCAACTACCAAAAGTAAGGGGATTAGTGACACACCACCACCATAATTAAACTTAAGTCTCTCTAAACAAAACTTCTGCACAAATATATTCCGCTTATTCACTTGAAGTGCTATCCTCATCACTGGGCCTTGGTAGCCTTTGCATCTTATCCATTCC
Organism: Cenchrus americanus; assembly: GCA_947561735.1. Lineage (NCBI taxonomy): Eukaryota > Viridiplantae > Streptophyta > Magnoliopsida > Poales > Poaceae > Cenchrus > Cenchrus americanus. The sequence continues at coordinate 80,284,105 of OX387239.1, read as the reverse complement.
CAATCCAGGTTGAAGGTTAAGTCTAGTAGCTGTGTTGTTTTCTACATTTCCTATTTGCTATTTCCCTAAATACCCCTGCTAAGACTATATGTACCTTCTATCTGGGCATGTTAGTCACAACAATAGTCGAACAGGTTACTTTGGGTGAAGGAATGCTTTGTAAAGCTATTGGCATAGTCTTGGAGCAAGAATTTTTAATAGAAGGTATAGGTTACCTCCGAGCAGTCATCCATCGCACCCACTTCTACCAAAGATATTCATATAGGTGGGAAGGTGCCTTTTAAATTCTTCATTAAACTGGGCGAGCACAAAATAAACAAAGTTAAAAGAAAATAAATCAGCAAAAAGTCCAAAAAATAAACAAGAATACTAACCTCCCAGTTCCAAACAACATCCTCTGGAAAATCATTTGGCACAGAATAAGCAGCATGCATATGAAGTTCAGTCAATTCGTTTCTTAACCAATCTTCAAAGCGACCAGACATTTTTTCTCTTCACCATCAATAACCTGACAAGAGTACATACACAGATGTGTGGGATAGAGTTACACTATTTGACCAAGCTATACTTCCCTTGGGAAGAAAAGGCTATTGCATTACAAAGCAACTATTGATATAATTTCTCGTCATGGAGCCCAAAAGGGGGTAGTTGTGGAATTTGGAAAAATTCAAAAAAATTTAGATCCAACTACAAGGAAACGAGGCAACCTAATACCACATTGTTGTGGTGTTTTTCACCTCTCCTTTTTTTATGAGATGAGAAACATATACGGTCCATTCTTTGACTCATTTTCTCCTTTTATATGGGAAATGATCCCAAATAAAGTGAATAGATGTGGAAATTATAATTTCAAAATTAGCTAGAGGGCTTCAATGGTCAACTTTGAGCCCTTATTGGGACAAGCTATATTACACTCGAGCATTTTTCGTCTCCTCCAAACTCGAATTTTTTCCTCGCACTTTGCTTGCTTCTTCTTCAAATCCGGCGAGCTCCGGTGAGACTTTTAGTGTTCGGGGTTAGGGGTTCGAGATTCGGGGCTTTGGGGGTGTACATATGTCCGGCGGACCAAGAGGAAGCTTTCGGTGACGAGTAGCGAGCGGTGGTCACGGTCGAGACAACGGCGAGGCGAGGACGACGAGCGAGGTAGGGTGGCGGGGGTGTTGCCGCCGGGCGGTGGTGGATCCCCGGTTGCGTTGTGGAGGTGGCGGGGGTGGAGAGCTTCAAACCGTTAGCGTTGGCGATGGTGAACAACGGGGGAGGCGGTGGATTTGGGGTGGTGGAGGGTTACGGGGGCGAGCGAGCTTGCGATTTTTGAGCGATGGGGGTGTCGAATTTCAATCCATTAGTGTCCGTGGCGGTGGAGGGCGGCGGCATAGGCGGCATGTGTGACGCCGAGTCGACGGTGGTGGGGGGCCGCGAGGGCGCGAGCTCTCGCGAATTCTTTGGTAGCGACGGCGCTAGTGACTCGCGAGTCACGACCGTGTGGGGGAAGATATAAGGAGGAAGCCCATCACAACCATTCATTTCGATCCTACGGCCACAAAATTCGAGTTCTAGAAGCCCCCTCCAACACTCAAGTATTATGTAGACAACTCGTATCTATTTACCTTGGTGATGGATGAGGTCACAATAAGGGCATACAAGGGGATAACCCTATGCTCTTTGTGGATTATGTAAGTTGATGAAAATGGAGTAGGAGTAAATAGGAAAGCTGGAGTCTAGGCGGGAGACCGTAAATAGTCAAAAGGTTTTAGACTCAAAACTAAAACTCGAATACATGTATGTGACTTTGGCATTACTACATATGATGACATGAGGGAGATGTCAATTTGGAAGGCCAAGTAGTGCCCGGGAAGGATACATTTCAATTGGATCAACGCTACAAGCATCGGGGGATGTTGATGAGGATGTTGGCTATAGAATCAAAGCGGGGTGGATGGAGTGGAGACAAGCATCATGAATTTCATATGACAAGATGGTACCATTGAAGCTAAAAGGCAAGTTCTATAGAACTGCGATCAGACATGCAATGTTGTATGGTGGCCTACAAAAAGACATGTCCAGCAGATGAGTGTTGTGGAAATGCTTATGTTGTGTTGGATTTGTGGTCATACGGGAAGGGATCCAGTCCGAAATAGGATATGTGTTATAGGTTAGGGGTAGCACCAACTGAAGTTGCTTATCCAACACCGAGCCGAGAGGGTTTGACCATGTCCAACGGAGGCCTCCGGAGGCACCGGTGCATAGGGAAACCATAAGGCGTGACAAGTAACATGAAGAGAGGTAGAGAAAGACCAAAATTGACATGGGAAGAGGCAATACAATGATATTTGAAGGGATGAAATATACCCAAAGATTTAGCCTTGGATAGGAGTGCTTGGAAAATAGCTATTCTTGGGTTTCAACTCTAGTCTACTTCAACTTGCTTAGGACTTGTTAGGTTGTTGTTGGGCGGATTGAGAGGTCTGTTTTCACGGGTTCAACCCTCAAAATTAAAGTAGGGGTTCAACGGGGGGCCGAGCCAAGGGGGTCGCGCGAGAGGGGTCTACCCCCTAATGATCCCTCCACAAAGAGAGTATTCCTTCCATTACTAATTACGAAGGAAGGTACGGCGGGAAAATAGCTAGTAGATTGATTATGGAGGTGCACAACACACATACATATATAGGCAAGGGACTAGAATTGGATTATAGAAACACCAAGCAATCAAGGAGTCCCTTGCCCTCTACACAAGAAACCTAGAGGGGGGGGGGGGGGGGGCCGAACAAGCCCGACACACCACTAACCTTAAAGGCCTAATGGGCACCGTACATAGGTAGTCTAATACTCCCCCGCATCCCCCGCCGGTCTAACCGTTGCTTGCCATGAATGTTTAGACGGACCTAAACTCGTGAAGACGAGAAGAAGGTAGCCCTTGCGACGAGCCACCCCGGTCTATACGTGGATATTGGAGTATCTTGTAATTATTTTAATTAACGCGATCGCCGGGATTTGAACTCGAGACCTCTGGCTCTGATACCATGAAGGAAGGTATGACTGGGAAAATAGTAGATTGATTATGGAGGTGCACAACACACATACATATATAGGCAAGGGACTAGGATTGGTTTATAGAAATACCACCAATCAAGGAGTCCCTTGCCCTCTACACAAGAAACCCGAGAGGTGGGGGGGGGGGGGGGGCGAACAGGCTAGGCACACACTAACCCTAAAGGCCTAATGGGCCTGTACATAGGTAGTCTAACAACTACCAAGCTAGGCAACAACAATAGATAGATACCCCCTTGATATTACAGTGAATGCACGACCCAACTGCCCAGCCATATCTGGCTATAGCCCCGAGCAGCATCTGTGAACGTTTTCAAGTATTTTTTCAGTCTTTGCGCATTAATTGATTGATGTAGTACTTCTTTTAAGCAAGATAAAATGATTGGGATCCTAAATGGTACAATCCTAATATTTATAGATTGGCTAGCCTAATGAAGTTAGTTGTTTACAGATAAATTTAAATTAGGTCGCTTTTAGCCGTTATAAATTGTTGAATGAAGCTACACACAATATGGTTCAATTTTTCTATTTTTGTTTGAGGCTATGACATCCAAATACTCCTATGATATTTTATCATATATCTTGGTCCATGTGATATATTATTTTCTCAAGAATTGGCCAAGTCGATTTAAAAACAATGCACAACACGTTAACACCAACGACGTAGTTGATGATTAGACGAGCTAGGTAGGACAAATGGGAAGAAATGTTGGATTGTAGTGTCGATTAGCATCGAGAGCTAGACTACCACCCATGGGGTTCCAATAGGAGTTTCACCGAGTTGCTCACCCCCATCACTCATCACACCTATGATCCGTAATACATGCTTCCGAGCCCCACAATGTACGCACAACAACCTAAAGTTGGTTGATTTGCTACAAGTATTTAGCCATATAAATTTAAACATGCGGACATGTCATCTAGATGTTTGTATGCATCTAGACATACACTCCCTCAATTAGGTGCATTTTGGCAAGTACTCCCTCAATTTTCAATTGTCGGCATTTTGGCTTTTTCTAGGTTTACGGATGTTTGTATGCATCTAGACATACACTATATTTAGGTGCATACAAACATCTATGTACCTAGAAAAGCCAAAACAACCTACAATTTGGGACGTAGGGAGTACAAGAGAAAGTGATATGAATTCGTTACAAGTAATAAGTAAAAAAACAAACAAAGAAGTGGTTGTTTTTTATATGAACTAACTAGGAATAGCCCCAAGAACCAATTCGTCGCCCTCCCGCAGGGGGCTCGACTACTTTTAGGGTTCTTCTTCCTTTCCTTTCATTGATATACGGGGGTCTCTTTTATATAGACGACTAACTTGACCCTTAAGAAAATGTTCTAACCGAATCTATCTAATCTTATCTCTATCCTAACAAACTACTAATATTGTACTCGCGCATCGTTGACACTACGGTACTCATGGGCCTAGCCAAGGCCGGCCCACCCAACCGGCAATAACAATTTTCATATCACTTTCAAGTAATTTAAACTTGTGGTCGTGGCCCATGACAACACAATTACACTACGAACGGACAAAAATAGACTCAATGACTTGCACGATTATCTATGTAAGCTTTGTAGATTTCTGACGAGAGACAAATAACAAGTTTCCTAGCATCATCGTTTACGGTTGGATTTAATGAGCAATGAAGCTTTGAGATTGCACTATTGAGATCACCACCAAGAAGAAGGGTAATAGTTGGAAGCATTTCATTTAGAATAAAACGTTTCAATCTTTCATGATCGGTAGTGATTGCGAGACGGACTAGAGCACAACAAAATGGCAATGCTTTCTCTCGCTACTTGATAATCCACCAAACACCCCAATAAGTACATACTTAACATCCAAAAGCAGTCATAGAATAAAAGATACCTAGAAAAATTCACAAAGAAGGGTCAAGCAAATGTCTTCATAAGTTAGACTCTTTACTATACACATACGATATTTTCGTACCCAATAATAGAAGTGGATGATATGGACTTCAAGTATTGAACATCGGCCTTTGTGCTAGTTTTTGATCCACGGTGGAAATGTGACGACCCACTATTAAGCCTTTCGATGCTAATATCCCAAGCAAATCGGATAGAGAACGAGTAAATTTAAGCAATAGCTGCCTTTCAAATTGGATGACAATTTCTTCTGGCCCGCTTTGATTACCCAAAAAAATGGACATTTAGGCCGGCCCTCATGAAGAAAAGTGAACCATGAACGGTACAAAATATCTTCACAACAGCTAAATAAAGGTTCCAACAACTTGACCATCCAATCATCCCAACATTCACAAGGGCAATGTGTGACCAATGGAATGAAGACAAGCTGTATGAGCTTTCCCAAATGGTTAAATCCCATTGATCTCAAACTTTCCGTGAGAACATTGATGATAAATGAATTATTTAATAATCCATGGAATGCCCCCTCAATTGAAGCACACAAACCAATGACACCGTACCCGCAACATTATACAATATAACTTGTTCTCAAATGCTAAACAATATAATGGCAATTTGTAGTGTTACGAACGAAAATGCACACTTTGTGAAACAAAGTTCGAGGCATTTGATGTTGTTTGGGACAAAAAGCACGACATAAGAATAAACAAAACAATATATTAAAGGGATACATGAAAACAAAAAGATTTGGAAGTTATTTTCGGAAAAAAAGAACACCAAAGGCGAGCGAATTGCTTTCCATCCGGGTTCCAAATATTTTCAAAAAATGAAATTGAAATATAAAAGTAGAAAGCAACTAATCAACAACTATAAAGAACGCACTTACCCGAGTCTCTTGAATTTCCAGGGACCAACTTTTTGTAATCGACGGGTTATTAGATTCATCAATGTTAGACAGTTTACCACTCTCCAATATATAACTTATGTCTTCGACTTTTACTCTCGATAGATCACAACTAATTGGTTCCTCCCAAAGCATTTGTATACAATGAAGAATCGAAGAAAATTGCCAAACATAATAAACGCGCCACATTAGAAGAACTCAAAGATAACAATTAATACTAAAGCACAAGAAAATTGACGGGCCTCGGGCCCATAAACATTACAATGGTGGACTTTCTCGTCCCGCATATTTGTGATTCCAAAGTACTATGAATGAAAATTGTCTTAAACTAGTGGGCTGCTTTTGCTGCATTATGTATGCCATAATTATCGGCTTAAAGGAATAAAGTGTTGGCAATAGCTATTTGCCCGTAAGATTAGGGGAAGCATCAACTTTGGTAGGCGATATGAATGCATGTGATGACTAGATGCCGAAGAACATCTTTCCTTATCTCCTGCGGACTCCACAAATTTGTTACGTATAAGCTGCTCAAATGATTTTACCAAAGAATCGAACAGTCCTTCTAAATTCATCATCAGCAAAAAGACCAGATGCATAATTTATATTACGCATATAGTTGTATTTCCAGTCTGTCTGGGTCCAAATTTTGTTCAAAGTGTTCAAAAGATCAGCAAGCAAATGCTCCTTATCCTGAATCCTGATAGAAAACAAATCATAAGATTACCCTTTCCATTTTTAATACGAACAAAGTCAAACACTTTCGGTGCACTTACCATGACAATAAGAAAAACCAAAACAATCGACATACCTTGGAAAGGATGACACAATGGCAAATGCTTCGGTTAGGATGTTATGCTCCACACGAAGTAGATAACTATTTTCTTGAGGGGGTGACATTTTCCCCATGGTATCCAGTACCATAAAAAATACTTTCAACTAAACAACGAGTTAAGGATTGGATGTATATCTTTTGTGTTTTTGGTTTGTCTCTCTAGGGTAACAGGTGATTAGTTTCTGTGTAATGTGGTGATTTTTTTTTCTCGCTCGGGTTTTTCCATCTACCTTTGGGGTTTTTTAATATATTGATACACACCTCTCCCGCGTGTTTGAGAAGAAAAAAAGCGCTGCAAGTAGCTATTTCGGACTTTCGGTATTAAGAGCAAAATGCGGAGATATGATGACAAATGAGTCAACAAGTATAAATTTCCCCTTTCACCGAAATCTAGGGATGGCCGATCCCGACTTGGCTCATTTGATAACAAGAAAGCTCAGCTTAGGTCATTATGGCTAACAAACTGAAAATCAAGTTTGGTTTGGTTTGTTTGAAAAGCTCGAGTTGGCTCGTTTGGCTCGTGATCCGAGCATTGTTCAATATTAATGTTGAAAACAAAAAGGTGTGATATTAACCAATATATGATAATTTAGCATGCTTATAAATTTGAAGTATTGTCGACAGATGTATATGTTGTATGGTACCAAGAAAAGTTCAACATGTCATGGATAATGAGAACCATAATAGCACAAAGATGTGTCAATATGCCCGGAGCCTAGCAACTTTAATGCTGAAGTAGTTGCAACATTAGATTTGGGGCCCAGCCCATGGCTACTAAGCTGGTTGATCCACAAAAATGGAGTGTGTGTATGACAAGTGTATAAGATTGGGTCAGGCATGGAATGTTGGCTGCAATGACTGCAGCAACTACACAACGACTACACACCCTGGTGGAGAGGGAGGAGGAAAGCGGCAGGAGGAAGAATGGAAGTGAAATGGGGCTGCTTAAAACTTCTGAGCTGCTGCTCTTCTTTATATAAACTTAGATCCTAAGCTAAGTAGAGCACAAACCCAATTTTACTACTTCTACTACCTATGTCTAATGTTGCCTACTGCAACTTTGCTACTACTGCTAGCTATCTACAGCTGCCTAGCTGCTGTAATTGCTTAACAAGCAAGGTAAACAGCTAGTTGCCGACGCAGACAAGCAGCTGCTGGCAGTGAGCCCATGTGCTCTGCCAGCCGACTACTGATTACAAGCAAGAGAGGGTAATTAGTAACTAACAATTCTTCCCCTAATTGCACTACTCTTGCTTGATCTCCTCAATTCCAATCTTGATCATCAACTCCCGATGCCGAAGACGACCCAATGGCTTGGTGAGGATGTCCCCGAGTTGTCGAGTTGTCTCAATGTACCCAAGTGGATGAAGTGGAATCTTACATCGATGTGCTTGTTGCGATCATGTAGAACTCGGATTCTTCGCTAAGGCAATGGCGATTTATTGTCCACCATCAAAACCGGTGTGGAGAGCTTCTCCGGTTAGCTCTTCCACCAGCCACCTTAGCCGTAGTCCCCGACAACACACGGTCGCCACCGCAATGTACTCTACCTCGCAAGTCGAAAGGGTGACGACTCTCTCGTTTCGGGGATCCGCCATGTGATCGGGCACGAGTTCGGTACGAACAACACCCCTATTGTACTTTTCCGCCCGTCCACATCTCCAGCCATGTCGTTATCGCCGCCTAGAGTAGATGATCCCATGATCAATTGTCCATGATCCGCCATGAATCGGCTCAAGTAGCCAACCGTGAACCCGATGTCCGGACGTGTATGCGTGAGGTAGCGCGAGCCCTCAATGATGCTCCGGTACTCGGTCACATCCACCTTTGTCGTTGTGCTCTCTTTCCGCAGCTTTAGCTTCTCCTCCATGAGGGTTTGACACGAGTTACGGCCGCTCGGACCTCCCCGCTCCACCGGCTTTCGTGCGTAGGAGCTGCTTCAAGGTGATGGCATCCTTGCGTTGCCGCACCTCTATGCCCGAGCGGTAGGTCGGCAAGCCAAGGTCACTCATCTTGAACCTCTTCATCATTTTGCTTTTGAACTACGTCACGTCTTCTTTGCTCTCCCCGGTGACGATCAAGTCGTCCACATATACCCGACGATCGAAGGCCTCGCCTTGACCGCCGGGTGTACGAGCATGCTCGGTGTCGCACTTGGAGAAGCCGAGTGAGATCATCGTGTAGTCGAGCTTCATGTTCCATGCCCTTAGCGCTCGTCGAAGCCCATATGGAGCTTTACGAAGGCAGAACACCTTGTGCTCTTGTCCGGCAACAGCAAAGCCCGGTGGCTGCTGCTAGGCCTGCAAATGGGTTGGGTTGAAACAAGTTTAATAGTTTGGTTTTTGTTATGGACTTACTTGAGTTGGATGCAAATGGGCCAATGCTATTAAGAGATTGGTTTGGGTTGGGTTTAACTTCTTAGCAATTTGGGTTGTGTGTGGTAGAGGAGAGTAACAATAGATTTCTAATGGGTTATAACCCATGGATTGTCCCGCGGACTGCCTATCGGCCCAATCCATCTCATTCCACCGCGAGCCACCCGTCTCCTTGGTCTAAAAAAAGCCCCCTGACGCCCGTCCTCGACGCTGCCGCACTTTGCTGCCTTCCCCCGATGCCACCGAACAAGCCTCGTCTCCCTTCCGCGCCGCCACACCGAGGCCTCTACCTCCGGCCTTCCATCCTGCTCCATGGCCGCCGGACCGACGACCTCCCCATAAAGCCGGCGGCCAAGCGGTCCAAGATCCAGTGGCAGGAAAGTAGTACAAGATCCCGAGCAGCAGTCCAAGATCCACCGCATCTCCTCCATGGCCAGCGGCTTGACGAGTTCTACATGAAGCTGGTGGGCGAGCTGTCCAAGACCGGTGGCGGCTTGATTCGACGCAGCAGCAACAGCAAATCGGCAAACTTCAGGTATTCAAACAGCATTTCTGCCGGCACCCCAGAGAGCACTGACCAGTTTTCTGGTTCAGGATTTTTTTTGGCTACTCGTGCTGTTGAGACTGTTGAAGCTGGCATTGGCTTCTCAAGTGCTGTCGGTTCGCTTGCGTGCACATCGCACGGTCCAATCTCAAGCGCTGGCATTAGAATTCGCAACTTCAGTTTGACAGTATTACAGGATTAATGAAACACACCACACCACCACTTGCTAGGCTGCTAGTCAGAGTGGAAGCCTCTGAACAAGCTACTGTAGTAGGTAGTAAGATTAGAATGAATCGTTCAAATCCAGCGGCCACCCTGTTCTTTGGTTCCCTGGATCTTGATGCCTGCTGTGATCTGGTACATGCTGTCAAGATGATTGATCATCAGGCAGGTGTGTGCTTTATTCTGTTTGAGAAACCCAATCTATTCCTTCCACACGATCTGCTAACTTGCATCAATCAGTATGGGTGTATGGCTGACTATGCTTCCAACCTCTTTTGATTGGGAGAGATGAAGCAATCTACCAGAAAACTTAAAATCTTATCACACGTTTTCTCCATCACAACAAATTATCAGATGAATCATGATCCGAGGGCATTGGGGGCTGGCGATAAGGCACCAGCTAGCGCATCCACTTTTCTGCAGCTAGTGAGCCCAGCCTTGCTGACACCATCAGACCAATCTTGCAATGGACCTGTCTAAGCAGTAGTAAGCACGTCAGTTCATCTTTTTCCCATATGGATATCAGGATATGAGTGAATGAAGGTCAATCGATCAGCGCCAATTAATGTCAAGATCTCTAGCTAGCCTTTTCATTAGTGTCTAGCATACTAAATGACTGCTGCTGCTGCTGCTGCTGCTCTATAATTGATTGGTTGTGTATCCATCTCGATTGGTGTCTGTATCATTCAGCTATGGTGAAATGCTCTAGCCTTTCTTGAATTTTGTCTTGTGTGCTAGCATCTGGTGAAGGAATATTTATGTGATCTCCTAGGGTACGACAAAATTCAAGATCCTTCCTGCATTTAAAAAATTCCTTCACCAGCAGCTGCTAGCACACAACATTTTTTAACACATCAAGGTACCTTCCTGCTGGTGAAGGAATTTTTTTGTGATCTCCTAGGGTACGACAGCAAATAGTCAAATATTTTCATAATATTCTGGCTATAGATGTGATGATCATTGAGATTAAAAACAAGTTGATGTTGGTTTTACATGATATTGCAATGCTTTAATTTCATGAGTTTCACAAAAAAGAGTTCTTGAAAGGATACAACACAATTAATTAATTTGCAAGCACTTACTGTGTGTACTGCAGGTGGATGGGATGGGCATGAATCATAACTGAACCAAGCAAGTGGGATATCCAATTGTTCAGGTGTGGCTTTGTTTTTCTTTTAACCAAGTAAGTGGGATATCCACTTCAAATCATCATAACAGATATACAGTGGTCTTTTTACCATGTATGCTATGTTTTGGATGTGTCCAGTCTAATTGTTTGTGATAGAGCATTTGAACTAGTCCTCTGCTTGTGTATAGTTTCATATAGCCAAAAAACACAGATTGCAATGGTGAATGGTCTTCCCAGAAAATGTGGTATTGCTCTTGAAATACCCAACCGTTGGAATTCGACCTACAAGATGGTCCGCGAAGCAATCCTGTACAAGACCGTTCTGAATAGCTATGCAAACCAACATGTAGAAATTTCTCCAAGTGAACAAGAGTGGAGCAAAGCTGAATCTGTCTGTAAGTTTCTTGAAACTTTTGAACAAGCTACAAATGCAGTGTCAGCTAATAGAAAACCAACTTCATACATGTTCTTGCCTTTAATCATTGCAATTAAGGATGACTCGGATAATCCTTCTTGGCGGACAAGTGTGACACTTAAAGATCTAGCTGCGAGTAATGAGGATCAAGTTTGAAAAATATTAGGGTAGAGACTTTGATGAGGCAAACCAGCCAATTCCTCACGAAACAAAAAGGACTATGATATTAACCTTGGAATCGTTATTGCTACAATGTTAGACCCGAGGGGTAAAGCGAGAATATCTAGAGTTCTTCTACGAGAAAACTTGTCGAATATAGATCAAGTTAATTCAAGTGTTAATGTTGCTCTAGGTTGGATGAAAAAATATTTCCTAGAGTGTAAGCAACACTTGAGGAGAGTTAGTGCAAGTTCTATTACATATCCAAGTGTGGGCAATAGTTCTATGGGCTCACCGGTGCTTGCAAAGGCGGCGCTTGGGGTCGAAATTTGCAAACTTCAAGTCAAGTCGGAGAAAGACTCGTGCACCAAAGTCCGAACTTGACATCTACTTTGAAGAAGACCGTGTGGAAGACATTGAAAATTTTGACATTTTGGCTTGGTGGAAAGCACATGCCTGAGAAGTTCCCGGTCTTATCGGTTATGGCACGAGATTTTTTTGCCATCCCTCTTAGTACGGTTCCATCTAAGTCCCAGAACACCTTGTGCTCTTGTCCGGCAATAGCAAAGCCCGGTGGGCCGCCGTCTCGTCGCACGAATACTTTCTCCGCCGGCTCCCCATTGAGGAACGCCGACTTCACATCAAGGTGATGGACATCCCGGCCTTTAGTCGTAGCCGGCGCGAGTAGTACTCGTGCCGAGTCCATGCGCGCGACCGGAGCGAAGACCTCATCGACGTCGATGCCGTCGCGCGCGTACATACCCCTTTGCGACTAGTCGGGCCTTGTACCGCATAACGTTGCCTTTTTCGTCCCTTTTCACCTTGTACACCCACTTCGGTCCGATCAGCCTACGGCCAATTGGGGGATCCACCGGCTCCCAAGTGTTATTCTCCACGATCGCCCCCATCTCTTCCCGGCATTGCCGCCCGCTAGCAACCTTCCTTCTCTCGCCACCGCGAATGTGGCCGGCTCCTCAATCGTGCCCGGGTGCAATTCTTGGTCGTCAAGTACTCGCTCCAAGTACCCATGCGGACTCTCGTCCTCGACGAGATCCCGGATTGCCCAAGAACCGGAGTGTCTCGTTGTCGTGTGTTGCGTCGATATGCGGCGACGAGGTTTGGTGGAGGCGAGACGAAACGAATCGCCGAAATGATACTTACATGAGTACTCGGGGTCGCAAATGCCGGTGTTCCTTGCCTAGTAGGGGATCCTGGTGGTGTGGCCGCCGGCAATAGTGGTGGTGTAGCCGCCGGTAGAGTCGCTCCTCCCACTTCGAAGAAAGAGGAGGTTTCCCCCGAAGTAGAGGACCCGTCCTCTAGTTCGGAGCGCCATCTTGTGTGATGTAGTACTCCGAGTACTCGACGCCGAAGCGGCCGTTCACGTGGCCACCTCCGTCTCCCCCCTCGCCCGGACTCCTCCCAATTCCGGCTCGCTTTCTCGCCGAAGACGACATCCCTTGAGATCACAACACACCCTACCTCGCGGATCAAAGAGCCGGGGTACGCCTTGCTACCGGCCTTGTATCGCAGAACACCAAGGGCACACTTCGTCCTCTAGCTTTGACAAGTTGGGCTTCGTCACCTTGACGTGCCCAACACGACAAACGTCCTCAAGAATGAGACATCCGGCTTCTTCATGGTGCCAAGCTTCATAGGGTGTGATCCCCTTCGAGGCTTCGATCGGCAACCAATGCATGATGTAGACGGTTGTCGTGACCCCGGAATGCCGCTAACATTCCCTTCGCCTTCGCATGCTTCCGACCATCTCCACGATGGTCCGATTCCGTGCTCGACTACGCCATTCTACCGTGGCGAGTACGGTGAGGTGAGGTGACGTCCTACGCCCTCGTTCGCACGGTACTAGGAGAATTCCACCGAATTGAACTCGCCACCACGATCGTCTCGCTCTCCACGTGCGCCTTGAAGCGCTTGATCCCCTCCATCTCCGCCTTGGACGACATTAGTGTTAACCACATGTATCGACTACTATCATCCACTAGGAGGAAGAAACACCGGTGTGATCGGCCCGCATAGATCGCCATGTACTAGCTCCGGCAGCTCCTCTTCTCGGTAGTCGGCCTTCTTCGGGAATGAGACAAATCGAGAGTACCATGACCGAGGAGCCCGCTCGGACCATAGTGAGACTTGTTAAGCCAACGGTCCGGATCCGGACGACGAATCCACAAAACCTACTGGTTGATCGCAATACATTGTCTCTGTTAGAGTGCCATGGAGAAATGCATTCTTCACATCAAGCCGGTGCATAGATGAGGAGCGAGAGAGAGCAAGTGAGAGAACTATGCTCACCGTAGCAGGCTTCACCACGGGACTCGATCGTATCATCATAATCCACACTAGGTCGCCGGGTGAATCCCCGAAGAACCCAACAAGCCTTGTAACGCTCCCGAGTACCATCGGCCCCGACGCTTGATCATCCGGATCCACTTGCCGGTGACCACATTGTGACTAGACGGACGCGACACAAGGTCCCATGCCCGATTGGCAAGAAGAGCCCCGTACTCCTCTTCCATCGATGACCGATGAGTGGTACACGGCGGGCTCCACACGGGAGTGGCGTGGTGCGGGCGGGGGGTGGAGGCGCGAGGTGGCAACGGTTGTGGTGGGGACAGCGACAACTCGGTGGTGGAGGTGGAGGCGGCGACAACTCCGGTGAAGGTGGTAGAGGAGACGAAGGCCGTCGAGCGGCGCTCGTAAACGTAGCACACGGAGGCGCATAGTTCGCGGGCACCTCCGGGGTCCGAGCAGGGAGGAGCCCGCGGGCCGTGGTGGCACCCGACGGCGTCGGTACACCCGCACCGGCTCGGCGTAGCGTGCCGATGGCGGTGGGGCGTGGTGCGAGGCATATGGCGAGAGGGCGTCGGGGCCGCACCGGGCCCGCGTCTAGTGTGGCGAGAGGGCACCGGACCCACGAGTGGCGTGACAGAGGCACCGATGCCACGCGTGGCGCAGCCCGAAGGCACCGCAGCCGGGGGTGTATCGGGAGGACTCGGTGGAAGAGGAAAAACGAAAGAGGTGGCCGAACCACCGAGTCGAAAACCGGAGGGTGTGGGGGTGGTGGAAAAGGGGAAGTCCGGCTCGTCAAACACAACATGCGGGAGATGAGGACTCTACGAGAAGCGAGATCATAGCAACGGTACCCCTTATGGTCATGGGAGTAACCAAGTAACACGCAACATGTCGAGCGAGGAGCTAGCTTGTGAGGAGCGGTGGCGGCGGTGTTCGGGCGGCAAGCGCAACCGAAGACACGGAGGTGATCGTAGCTAGGTGGGTACCGAAGAGAGCATGGTGTGGAGTCGATGCGGGGGAACCGGTGGAAGGGAGACGGTTAAACAAGTAGGTGGCGGTGTGGAGACTCTCGACCCAAAACGCGAGGGCAGAGAGGCTCGGATCGAAGCGTGCGCGTGACATCATTTGTGGTCCGAATCATGCACTCGGCCTTGCCGTTCTAGGGAGAAGTTTATGGTCAATACATACGCAGTGAACACCTCGAGAGAGAAAGAAAGAGCGGGAGGTGTTGTTATCGAACTCACGATTGTTGTCACACTAGACGACCTTAATGGTGAGGCCGAACCGAGTGGACACCTAGGTAAAGAAGTGAAGGGTGGAAAACGTCTCGTACTTGGCACGCAAAGGAAAAGTCCAAGAGTAGTGAAAAAATCATCAACCACCACAAGATAAAACTTATAGCCGTAAATGTTGAGTACATGAGATGTCCACAGTCACAATGTATAAGATCAAAAGTATGCGTCGCATGCGAAGAAGAAGAAAAAGGAAGTCGAACATGACGACCCGACCGGCATGCATGATAGAGGTGCTCGGGAGGAGTCCTAGTACAAGAGACACCGCACTACGACTAAGCCGAGCCAAAACTGTCGGTGTTTAAACCCGTCGACCTCCATAGGAGGTACTCGCAGCAAGGTAGAAGGTGGGGATCGCCATGATCCGGAACCCGAAGGTACGAGCGAGGAAACAAGACACAAGATTTATACCTGGTTCGGGTAGCCGAAGTAGCTACCCTACGTCTCGTTTGGAGTAGTATTGCGCCTCGCGCTTGGGTGTTGTTCCCCGGAGGGATTGTGGATGTTCGGCTAGGTACCCGGCCCTCCTTTATATAGTCCGGGGGGCGGGTTCCTAGTCGGTTACAAGGTGTGTCCTATTAGGATTACACGCAAATGAGTCCTAGAAGAATTATAGGGGAATTCTAGTAGGAGTCGTCTTCTTCCTTCCTTGCATGAGTACCCGGGTGTATGCCCGACAAGCCCCCAAGCACGTTGTAGTCGAGAGTAGTAGTTTGAGTAGTCTTGAAGCCTCCTCGAGTAGTTCTTGAGCGTCCTCGAGTACTACTTGGAGAAGTCTTCAATAGTACTTGAATCGCCACGAGGCCGGAAGGTGGTCCACTCATTAGTCTTGAAGTCGAGATTATATGGAAGTGAGATTGCAAAATCACACTCCATATGGAGTAGCCCCCGAGCCTTAGGTTGAGTTGTAGACTCGGGCCGAGGGTCAATCTTGATTCTCGCTTCCGTCTTGAAAAATCAACCGATGGGTGTACCCTTAGTAGCCCCCGATCCTTGGAACGATTAATGAATCAATCCAAGGGTCTTTAGTGTTTGCGGAAGTCATCATTTGAGTACTTTTGTAGCGTTCAGCCCCCGAGCTCGTCGCCGGAGAGCCGTAGGAGCCACATTGAGTAGTTGTTGGTGTTGAGCCCCCGAGCTAGAGAGCTAGCGGAGACTACTCGAGTTGTTGTCGAGTAGTGATTTGGTGCGTAGCCCCCGAGTTTGGGAACTAGCCGCGCGGTGGAGGTACGCGGAGCGTCCCGGGAAGTCATCGCCGAAGCTTGCCCCGAAAGTAGAGATGCGTACATTATGTAGCATTTTTGTAGAGATTGAATCTACTAATGACAAATACAAATATGAATATAGATGTAAATGTCATGTGTCATTCTCTTGTTTCGGTCGTTAGGCGTCGAGTAGTTAGCTCCGATGCCGTTAAGTGCCCGCTCTCTTTGGTCGCCTGTTTAGCCATAGCCGCCGGGGGGCGTGGAGGCATGACGGAGAGTCGGTTTAAGCGCCCGGTCTCTGAGGGGCCTGTTTAGCCATAGCCGCTGGGGGCGTGGAGGCATGACAGGAGAGCCGAGGCTTTGCGTGGATCAAGGCGTGTGCTACTGGAGTGAGACCATTAAGAGGTAGACAAAGGTAGTCGGCATGGCGACAAGAGAGAGCGTGATTGCTCGTTGTTCCGTATGGCGGAGAGCAAGATTGCGCGATGCCTCCTCGGGGTGTCATTGTGCACCTCGAGCACTCGCACACGAAACGTCGTGGCAAGAGCTTCCTAATTTGGTGCACCAAGCCCGTGGCGATCGGTCAACATCCCCAAGGAATAATTGGCAAGGTGTAGCTCGCCGACGGTGTAGACGTCAAGAGGCGTACACGAAGTAGGACTACGCCGTAGCCGCCGATCCCTCCCCCACCGGCACGTCAAAGGCCGGTTGGGTTGAGGGGGAGGTGGAATCCGGAGTCGGCGCGTAGGGAGGTGCACCCGTGAGCATGGCGGCCGACCGGGAGTGGAGGGCGAGGCCCCCCTCCCCAACCCCCGGAAGGGCCACATCGAGATACGCCCCGACAATAAGTTAGTGTAGGATGGCTAGGGCACACCTCTAGGAGTAGGGTGATAGCAGGGACCGCAGTGGGCGTGCTCCGACGCCCCCCACCAAAGCACCCCGGGGCCACCACTACATCCCCGGCGGCCTCGGCGACCACCCCCCGCCCCCCACCCCCGCTCGGCACGGGACGAGGACGACCAAGGAGAGAGGCGGACAAGTGATGCGGCGAACACCGGTGGTGCAGCCACGAGGGCCTTGGAGGGGGTGGAGGACGAAGGTGGAGTCGAGTCGAGCGTGTGGAGGTCGTCGTATGGACCTCCCCGGGCCCACTACCTCGGTGGGTACCGTAACCGACTACTCGGTGGGCCCCCGGGACTACTTGACTTGTGCTGCACGCGTACACGATGGCGTGAAGCACAAGGACCGCAGGAGAAGTACTCGGTTAGGAAGGCCGTACATGTCCCGCACCGTATGGAAGACTCCTAGACGTACTCGACTAGTACTCTCTCCCTATTCCGACTTGTAACCCTGCCTCCCGACTATATAAGGCGAGGCAGGGACCCCTCTCTCATCATCTCATCTCACGGCATACAATTGCACCATCTTGTAATCGTACCCAATCAATCCAGAGCTACGCAAAGATATAGGACGTAGGGTATTACGCACCTCGCGGCCCGAACCTGTCTAAATTGTGTGCCATGTGTCTCTTCCTTCGAGTTACCGATCTCGGCGACCGCCACATTCATCTACTTTGGGTACTCCCCTTAGTAGGTTGCCGGTCTAAATCACCGACACCGGCGCGCCGGTGTAGGGGATCTCGCCCGAGATCACTTGGCGAACTCGACGACTACTCGTCTACTTCAAGCCAACCGTCGCCTTCAACCGCGGCGGCACCTTTGTTTTCGGCGCTTGGGTCCGCACCGCCGACGGCGCGGGATCCTTCCGGCGCCCGCCTCACCATGCCGCCCAACCCGAGACCGGCTTCGTGACGCTCCCCGAAGTTGTCATAGGCGAACTCACCGGCAAGTTTGGCGAAATTTCGCTCTTCGACCATCACGCCGACTTTGAGCTCGGGTCCGCTTCCAACTCAAACTCAACATCTCCGTGGGCTATCGCATGCGAGCCGGCTACTCGCCCATCGCATGTGGTCTCACCACCCCCGCGAGCGCTCCACGCGTGGCCCTCGCAACGTTAGTAGGGCCCGCACGGAGGCTCCCTCTTCGCGCCGGGCCGGCAAGGATCCCGTACCCGAGTACAACTCGGACTCCGACACCGCCCCCCGGCCACGCTTCGGACTCCAACCCCCTCTCCGGCTTCTACTCGGACTCCGCGTACGAGTTCGACTTCGGGTCGGGACCCGAGAGGATCCCGAGTCCGAGGACAACACCACGAGCACCCCTTATCGGGGCCGGCCTCCGGCCGGTCATAACGTCCACACCCACCGGGAGATTCGTCCTACGGCTCGATCGCAAGCCCGCTGACCTGATAAGTGGAGACTCACGCTACGTCGCCTACCTCGACTCGCTCCCGTTCCGGAGGGAACACCACTTGCCCGAGCCGACTCGTACACCCTAACCGAGGTGGCGAGTTCCGAGTCCGGCCTTGGCAACCCCGATCGCCAAGTCTTAATGGCTGCCGCGACACACCAAGACCCTCGGGGACGACTCGGGACAAGTACCTTGAAGACATCTCTACGGACGAGTTGTCCGCCGATGCACTGCGACGAGACCGCCGCCAACGGGGACGTTCGACGTGAGCGTAACAGGAAGCACAACGAACGGCGCCGGCCTCTCATAGACAACCTCCCCTTCCCCAACCATGCGGAAGCTCTCGAGGCGGTCGAGAGCGAGTACACACTACCCCCCGAACAATGCCTCATGTCGATCACGGCGATCGCACGCCAAGCTCGGGGGATACGCGCCGGAGAGGTCATCTCCAAGCTCGCCGAAGATGCTTACTTCATGCGGGTCGACAACGCGGGTCAACCAGGCCTCCTCCCCGCCGGGAACCGCGACAACGAAGCTACAAGTCGCGAGCCGCCGACCTCGGCCACAACCGTACTCGAGCCGAGCTCCCGGCTCGCCCCAACCACACTCGTGCAAATGCCGGTGGACCCTCACGGGGTGGCAACAACAATCGTGAGGTCGTCCCTCACCGCGCTCCCCGACGGCGGCGGCCGCGACCCCGATGGCGGCGGCGGCGACGGCGGAAGCTCCAACCACGGAGCCAACGGGAGGGCCGGCGGCGGCGGCGCTCACGGCGGTCGAGACCACGCGAACGGCCACGCCTCCGGAGCCTCACGGGCGGCTACGACGCTCGCCGAGAAGATTGAAGAGCCGCGGCGGAAGAAGTCGACCCACCGCGGGCGACAACGACGGCTTCCCCGCCTTCTCACCTCGACTTCGCAACTTGCTCCTCCCCGACAAGTTCAAGCCTTTGGGGATCACCAAGTACGACGCGAAGCGGACCCCATCCAGTGGCTCAGGTGCTACGCCCTCTCCATCGAGAACGCTGGCGGCAACAACGACACCAAGTGCCTCTACTTCCCCTTACGCGCTCGGACCAAGCCCCACTCACATGGCTCGAGTCGCTAGACAAGCACTCGATCGACAAGTGGGACCACCCGAAGTAGCGGTTCACCAACAACTTCGCGGGCGGCATGGGCCGCTCGGGTACTCGCATGGACCCGGCCATGGTCAAGCGAGAACAAGGCGAGACCCTCCGTAAGTACATGCGCCGCTTCTTCGACAAGCGCGCTACCGTAGTCGACGTCACCGACAAGGAGGTCATCGACCTCTTTCAAGATGGCCTCTACCACCGCCGCACCTTCGAAGACTTCGGTCATCGCTGCCCCAAGTCCATCCCCCACCTTAAGGACATGATCACGTCCCGGGCGGATGAAGAAGACAAGGCCAATGCCAAGTACGATGCCATCCGTGGCAAAAACAAGCGAACACGGGCGGTGGCGGCGGCAACAACGGGAACCAAGGCGGTCGCAGCAACAACAACAACTACTCGGGTCCCAACCGCAAGCGCAAGCCAGACAACACCGTCGCGACTATCCCGGCGCCTGCGAAGGAGAACTCGAAGAAGAACTCCCGGCGGCTTCAAAGACTTGCTGAAGGAGAAGTGCCCGTGGCATCTGGACGGCAACCACACTACCGAGCAGTGCTACCAACTCAGGCGAGCACTCAAGAGTACTCGCGAGCCACCGCACCCTCATGACAAGAAAGGCAAGAAAAAGAACGACGGAGACAATGGTGACTTCCGGAACCCGAAAAGACTCGTCAACGTCCTCTTCGGCGGACTACCCGGCGGACGGGAGCGAGAAGGCTACTCGTCAAGAAGTGATGAGCATTGAACCGGCGGTGCGACCCCCCTCGGGTGGTCCGAGGTACCCATCACCTTCTCCCGAGCGGATAAATGGACCGGCTTCTCCGAACCAGGGCGGTTCCCTCTCATCCCGAAGCCGGTGGTCACGGGCTCCAAACTCAATAAGGTCCTCATTGACGGTGGAAGCGGGCTCAACGTCCTTTTCACCAAGACCTTGAAGAAGATGAAGCTCGACATCACCCACATGCTCACAAAGAGCAACACGCCTTTCTACGGCATCGTCCCCGGTAACGCGGCTATCCCGCTGGGCTCAGTGGTCCCGCCCGGCTATCTTCGGGGAATCTCGGGACCACTATCATACCGAGTACATCAAGTTCGAGGTCGCGGACTTCGAGACATCCTACCATGTCATCCTCGGCAGATTGGCCATCGCCAAATTCATGGCGGTGCCCCACTACACCTACTTGGTACTCAAGATGCCAAGCCGGCGGAGTGTACTCTCTCTCTCCAAGGGGACTTGAAGATCTCACACGACTGCGACACCGAAGCCGTGGAGATCGCCTCCACAAATCAAGTACCCAACGCAATGATGGAGGTCTACACCGCGTCGAAGAAGCTTGCTCCAAGTGAACTCGACATCCCCGAGAAGTCAGACAAAGCCAACAAGCCTCAGCCAGCTGAGGAGGTTCGGTCAAGACAATCGACCTCGGGACGAGCGACAACGGTAAGACCACCACCATCGGGGCCGGCCTTGACCCCAAATCGGAAGACACGCTCATCAACTTCCTCCGGCTAACCGAGACATCTTCGCGTGGAAGCCGGCGGACATGCCGGAGTGCCCGGGGAGTTGATCGAGCACCGCCTCAACGTCGATCCTAAGGCCACCCCCAAGCGACAACACCTCCGCCGTTTCGCCGACGACAGACGGGATGCCATCAAGAAGGAACTCGCCAAACTACTCGCGGTTGGCTTCATCGGAGAAGTCTTCCATCCTGAGTGGCTCGCCAACCCCGTCCTCATCCGCAAGAAGAACTCGAACGAGTGGAGGATGTGCGTCGACGGCCTCGAAGAGACGTTCGCATCTCTCGCGCGAGTACCGCCGGAAGCTCAACCCGAACAAGTGCGTCTTCGGCGTACCTTCGGGCAAACTACTCGGCTTCATCATCAGCCAACGCGGCATCGAAGCCAACCCCGAGAAGATCTCCACCATCACCGACGCATGAAAGCTCCCACGTGCATCAAAGACTTCCCGAGAGCCGACCGGGTGCATGGCGGCCTTGAACAGATTCATCTCGAAGCTTGGAGAACGGGGGCTCCCCTTCTTCAAACTACTCAAGCACCAAGAGAAGTTCGTGTGGACTCCGAGAGGCGGACCAAGCCCTTGACCGGCTCAAGGACTTCCTATCGAAGCCACCCGATCCTCACGGCCCCTCGCAAAGGCGAGCGACTCTTGCTCTACCTCGCTGCGACTACCCATGTGGTCAGTACTGCCATCGTCATCGAGCGGCAGGAAGACGGCCACGCCTATCCAGTCCAGCGCCCAGTCTACTTCGTCAGCGAGGTGTTGTCAGAGTCCAAGGCACGCTATCAGCCTGTGCAGAAGCTTCTGTACGCAGTACTCATCACCTCGCGGAAGCTACGACACTACTTCCAGGAGTACTCGATCTCCGTCGTCACCGACTACCCGCTCGGCGACATCCTACGGAACCAAGATGCTACTGGAAGAATCTCCAAGTGGGCAGTCGAACTCGGCGCCCTCACCATCGACTTCAAGCCACGCACAGCCATCAAGTCACGAGGCCCTAGTCGACTTCATGGTGGAGTGGCGGGAGAATCGACTACCTACTCCAACCGTACGACCGAGCATTGGGTGATGTACTTCGACGGCTCACTCAACCTCGAGGGCGTAGGTGCGGGGGTACTCCCCGATCTCTCCAACGGGTGAACAACTCAAGTACGTCTTGCGGATCTTCCGGAAGGTCTCAAACAACGAAGCCGAGTACGAAGCTTTCCTACACGGGCTCCGCCTCGCGGCTTCACCGGGCATCAAGCGGCTACTAGTCTACGGCGACTCCGCGGTGGTCATCAACCAAGTCAACAAGTCCCGGGACCGCAACAAGGAGAACATGGACGCCTATCGCCTAGAAGTCCGCAAGCTCGAGAATAAGTTCTACGGTCTCGAGTTCCACCACATTGTCCACGAGAACAATGTTGCGGCGGACGTCCCGTCGAAGCTTGGTTCTACTCGCGCTCAAGTACCGGCGGGTGTCTTCGTCCACAAGCTTCACGCGCCATCCATCCCGGAGCCGGCGCCACCGACCACTGCCCCGGCCGCATCCGCCCCGGTGGTCGGGAGGTCATGATGATCGACGCGGACTGGAGGCAACCCTTCATCGACTACCTCAGCGAGCAGAAGGTTCCCTCGGACAAAAACTTGGCTGAGCAGCTCATCCGCCGCGCCAAGTCCTACGTCCTCGTCGGAGACAAGCTTTACAAGCGGGGCGCATCTTCTGGAGTACTCATGAAGTGCGTCCCCAGACAAGAAGGCAAGGACATCTTGGAGGAGATCCACAAGGGCGTCTGCGGCAACCACGCGTCTTCTCGTACGCTGGTCAGCAAGGCCTTCCGGCGAGCCTTCTACTGGCCCACAGCTCTGGGCGACGCTGAAGAACTCGTCAGAAGGTGCCAAGGATGTCAATACTTCGCCAAGCAGCAACACGTCCCAGCCTACAAGCTAGTCACCATACCGCCAACCTGGCCCTTTGCTTGCTGGGGGCTCGACATGATTGGGCCACTGCCAACCGCGCCGGTGGATTCAACGAGTATTGGTGGCCATCGACAAGTTCACCAAGTGGATCGAGATCAAGCCGGTCACATGCCCCAAGGTTGACAGAGTACTCGACTTCCGGATGAACTCGTGCATCGTTCGGACTACCACCACATCATCACGGACACGGGCTCCAACTTCAACAACCACCGAGTCTGGGAGTACTACGAGAACAGCGGGATCGATGTCCGATATGTCTCGCTTGCCCACCCTCGGGCCAATGGACAAGTCGAGCGCGCCAACAGATGGTGCTCGACGTTCTCAAGAAGTGGCTACACGACGCCGCTAACTCTAAAGGAGGCAAGTGGATCAAGGAACTACCCAATGCACTCGGGGGCTACGTACTCGGCCTTCCAAGCCAACGGGGCAATCCCCTTACTTCTCGGTCTACGGCTCCGAAGCAATCCTCCCCGCCGATGTCATATGGAATTCACCCGGCGGTGGAGCACTACGACGAAGGCGTCTCTAAAGACGACGAGACGAGTTGACATCGATGGACTCGAAGAAGCTCGCTGCGCCGCCCTCGTCCAATCAGCAAGGTACCTGGAGGGTATCCGACGCTACCACGACCGCAACGTCAAGGAACGCTCCTTCAACGTTGGCGATCTCATCCTCCGTCGTATCCGAACACGGAAGGACTACACAAGCTCGGCTCCCCCCGGAAAGGTCCCTTCACGGTCGCAAAGGTGACCGAGGGCCGGGCTCCTACCGCCTTCGGACACTAGAAGGTGAAGACGTCAACAACTCGTGGAACGTCGACCAACTCTGTCGGTTCTATGCTTAGTCTACACGACTACTCCGGGGGCTCCGGTCCACGCGACTACACCAAGACCCTTCGCCGTAAGCGGCCTCCGGTCCCCGGCTACGGTCTCCGGGACTACTTCTTCACCGTAAGCGGCCTCCCGGTCCGAGTGCACTAGTCTCCGGACTACCCCTCTCCGAATCCGGCTCGCGCGGTTACCTACGGATCCCGGCCGCGACGAGCGACGAGAGGACTCTAGCGCGGTCTACCGAGAGACCATGTACTTCTAGATCCGGCCTATACGGCTACCTATGGATCTACTGGCGTAAGCGGCTACTCGCCCTAGCACCACTTAGCCGTAGGCGGCCTCCGGTCCCGGCGACTACTCGTAACTACGGCCCCGGTCATCCCGGGTGCACTTCTTCGCAATAAAGTTTGATTGTTCATCAACTTCTTTCTTGTCTACTTCCCTAAACGGGACTACCGTCGAGTATGACTACTCGCGACTACTCCACGATGGGACTCCGCACTCGAGATCGCGACTACAAGTACTCATTGATGGAACTTTCCTTCATTAATACTTAAACAATTTCATTACAATTGTTTTTGTACATCTATTGCTACGAGCTAACTATTACGGGACTACTTGAGATTAAGCTTGTCGGCGACTTGTTCCGCAATGGGCGCCATCTGCTCCAGCAGCTCCGCATATTGCTCGTCGGTACAATTGGCAGCTAGTCCACTAGCGATTACATCTACGGGAGCCTTCGGGAAGTACGACTTCATGAAGGCTAGCACCTGGTTCGGATCGACTTCGCCAGATGCTTCACGTAGGCCGCCAGCTGGCTGGGGGCTTCCTTCAGTCGATCCACCAGTGGCGCTATCTTGGGACCGCCAGGGTGAGGCACCAGCAGCCTCGCGATGGGGAGCGCGGCTTCTTCAAGCTCCTTCAGCTGGGCCCGCAGCTTCTCACAATCTTCGTTCGGCTTCGCAACGATTTGTAGCGATTGACGAGGTCACGATCGGATGCAATACGAGCTCCATGTGCTTGTCGCACTCGTAGGCAAGCTCCTTATAATCTAACTCGAGTACCTGGCGGGCCTCCTGCTCCCGGTAGAAGAGATTCTTCAGATCAGTCTCTGAAGTCTTCAACTGCTCTACCCGAGTCTCAAGCTCTGCAAACAACAAGGCACAGCGGGTTAGACTACCTCTCGACCTCCAACAAGTACTCAACAAGACAAGTGGTGTACCTTTGTTCTTGTTGCGGAGCGACTTGTTCTTCCGCACCAAGTCGTCGCCCTTCGCCTGCATCTCCTGGATATCATTGTGGTACTTGGCGAAGGCGGCGCTCCGGGCCTTGGATCGCATGGCGGCGCGTGCTTCCGGACTTTACAAGTTGGTCCTCCGGCGCCTCGGCCCGAAGCACGGCGTCGCCGTACCCCCGAAGCATCTCCGACTTCGG
Source organism: Cenchrus americanus (assembly GCA_947561735.1). NCBI lineage: Eukaryota > Viridiplantae > Streptophyta > Magnoliopsida > Poales > Poaceae > Cenchrus > Cenchrus americanus. The sequence continues at coordinate 80,258,588 of OX387239.1, read as the reverse complement.
GGCGGGACCTCTCGGCCGACGTCCCGCACGGACAATTCACATCAAACGAGTACTCAACGCTACGGGATTGACTACTCAAGAGTTACGACTACTCACCTTCATCCACCGCTCGGCCCCGACGGACCACCTCCGGATGCCGAGCCACCGTTGCCGTGTCGACCAAGTTGTCCGCCAACAACTCGATCCCACCACGACTACTCGTGGTGGCTTCGGCCATCGGTGCGGATCGGATGGGCTCCACGTCTTGGATCTCTGGGGAGCGAACGACCACCTCCAGAGTGGGTTCGCGCGCGTGGGCGCCCTCCTCTCCTCCGATCGTCATGGCGGCTCCTCCGGTGGCCACCTCCATCGGCCTCGGGGGGCTCCTCCGGTAGCCTCCTAAGTCTCTGGTGTCAAGTTCTCCACGGGCACCGCTGACGGGATGTCGTTCCTCTCGGCCTCGGCGCTGTCAACAAGAAGATAAGTGCATCGGTCATATCCGACGACTACGACTACTCTTCGGGGATACTACGGCCCTCGGCGGAGTACTCACCCTCAACCACGCCGGCTTCGGACAATGTAGCCTCGCCGTCCGGCGCTTCGGGCTCCGCCCGAGGGGCGGGAGCGGACTCCCTCGGCGGGCGGCGCGACTTCTTCCGCCACCGCTACGGAGGGTTCATCCCCCCTCCCCGGGACAGATCCGTCGACTTCTGCCGAGTACACAAGTCGGTTGTCGATCAAGTTCGACTACCTCATCAAGTACTACTTGGGAAGACTTAACACTTACAAGCTTGACCGGACCACCGTCACCGGTCGGGGCACCGAGGATGCGGCGATGTCTACCGGTCCGGCCCTCGGCGGGCGCCTCCTCTTGCGCCTCTCGGCCGCCGCCTCTCTCGCGCAATAGCGCGGGTGCGGCGCTCTCTCCGCGCTTCCGCGGCCACCACCTCTTCCGCGCGGCCAGCGGGCTCCGTGCTCCCCCCGAGGAGCGAGGGCCGGCGCTCCATTTGCGCCAAGAATTTTTCGACGCGGGGGGGCGGGCTACGACTCCCGCGTGACCTCCCCCACCGTGTCCCACCTCGCCTTCGTCGCCCGATCAACGGGCTCCGTAGGCGGCAACTCCTGCAAGCAAGGAAGCTCAGTCGTCAACACATCAACTCGAGACACGAGTACTCGACTACACTACTCAAGACGGCTTACCTCTGGGGACGTGGTCTCAGTGACCTTCAATTTCTTCGTCACGCGCTTGCGGGCCGGGTTGCGCGGCTTCCGCGGCGGCGCGGCCTCCGTACTAGCCTCCGTGCTAGTCGGCGGATCCTGAACAAGAGGCACATGAGGCAAGCCAGGACGGCTGAACCTCGACCACAACTGGAAGCGGTCCTGCAGTGTCTCCTCATCGTCCTTGTCGGACGTGTCCTCCACGACAACGGTGTCGTCTCCTTCGCCGACCTCACGCCGCTCCTTGGCCTTGGTCTTCCCCTCCTATGGGATCTCGACTTCCTGAGGGGGCGGCGGCGGCTTGGAGACAAACTTCTTCAAGTCGTCTCGCAAAAAACAACTCGGCGGTGCGACTACTCACATGGAATGGGTACTCGACACCGGGTGCGGCTATTTACCTCCTTTGGCGGGTGTGCGGCGGAGTACTCGTGACGGGGCACGCCGTATACGGTGGCATGTCCTTGAAGATCCGAGCTGGCTCCGTCGACAATGTCGTCGTCGTCGACTTCGTCTCCGGACATGCGTGACGTGTCGTCGTCGCCGGTGTACTCGAACCCCGGGGTGTCGCGAGCCATCGGTGGCCGCACCCCGCGCTTCATGAAGCTGAAGGCCACGTGCTCGGCCCTCAGCCCGGCTTCCCTCGGTGCCTTGATCCGCGCCAACAACTCGGGAGCTGGATCCCTTCTCGCATCGTCGGCTCCGTGTTCCACCACGGGCGGTGCTTGGGCCGCTTCCCGCTCGGCTTCGGCAACCCCGGATGGTGGTTCGTGACGTAGAACCACTTGGCCTTCCAGTCTTGGTTGGAGTCTATGAGCTTGTACGAGAGGTGCGCTCGGCGGCGTCCTCCCGCATCCGGATCCCCCGCTCCTCCGACTACCCTACGGTTGTTGGCGCCGGGTTGCGGCTTCACCCGAAAGAACTTCCGAACAAGATCCAATGGGGCTTGATCCCCATAAAAGCTTTGCGAAATGTACGAAGACGACGGTGTGGAAAATACCGTTGGGGTTGAGGTTGAGGTACTCGACGTCGTAGTACCCCATGAGCCCCTTGAAGAAATTGCTCGCCGGGAGAGAAAGCCCGCACTCCGCGAACCGTGTGAACATCGGGATCTCATCTTCATTATTCTCCATCGGGTACGGATCCCCGGCGGCGGCCCTCCACATGTCCACCTCCTTCTCCCGGATGAATCCGCTGTTGAGAAGGGCTAGCAGGTCTTCGGTCTTGGCCTTTGACTTCTTCCACTCGTGGTTTGGATGCGGCCGCGGCGGGGACACCGGCGGTGATGCCCCTGCGGCGCATCCGGTGGCCTATTCGCGGGACCTCTTCTTCCTCGCGGCGGCGGCCTTCGCAATCTTTGACGGAGATGGCTTCATCCTCCAAGTGCACGGTGTCTTCACGCGCATTCGCTCGGGGGCTACTCGGTGGCTCTCGGCGGCGGCGCACTCAGATCTACAGCGGCGGCGGTGTGCCTTGTGTGGCGATTCACGACCAAGATCTACTCGGGAATGGCTACGATTTGCGTTGGGTGAAAAACCCTAAGGGTTTCGGCTTCTATTTATAAGTCAAAATGGCCCTCCAACGACCGGATGGATAAGTCTGCGCTTGGCTGACTCAGCGGCCGCGCGCGACCTTTCAACTTCTACTAGTCGACGCGCCTCACCTTGGGGGCTCGACTACTTCTATTCGACTACCTGGGAAGCAACAAAACTCAGGAGCATCTCAGGACACATTCTACAAGATGACCCTTCAATTCGAGAGGAAGTACTCGACTCAAGGCTCGAGGGCTCCGTGCCACGTGTCCTTCGGTTTTTTCTCCAAATTTTTCAGGATATTCTTGTCAAAACTTCAGATGGACCCTCAGCCAGAGTCTACAACTCAACCTAAGGCTTGGGGGCTACTCCATATGGAGTGCGATTTTGCAATCACACTTCCATATCGGCTTCGGCTTCAAGACGACACGGGCATTGTTGAAGACCTTCAAGGGCAGCACTCGAGGACGCTTGGGACTACTCGAGAAGACTTCAAGATTGCTCAAACATCAGCTGGAGTACATTCCAGCCTCGGGATGCTTCGACTACTCTTGAGGAGTTTTGACTTGTAGTACTCGGGGACGCTTGGAGACTACTCGTTAAGGCCGTCAAGACTACTTGAAGCTATCCTTCTCGACTACAAAGTACTCGGGGGCTTATCGTATGGACCTCCCTGGGCCCACTACCTCGGTGGGTACCGGAACCGACTACTCGGTGGGCCCACGGGACTACTTGACTTGCGGCGCACGGTACACGATGGCGTGAAGCACAAGGACTTACGGAGAGGAGAAGTACTCGTTAGGAAGTTGTACATGTCCCGCGCCGTATGGAAGACTCCTAGACGTACTCGACTAGTACTCTCTCCCCTATTCCGACTTGTAACCCCGCCTCCCGACTATATATGGCGAGCGGGGACCCCTCTCTCATCATCTCATCTCACGACGTACAATTGCACCATCTTGTAATTGTACCCAATCAATCCGAGCTACGCGGGATACGGGACGTAGGGTATTACGCACCTCGCGGCCCGAACTCGTCTAAATTGTGTGCCACGTGTCTCTTCCTTCGAGTTACCGATCTCGGCGAGGCCACATTCATCTACTTCGGGTACTCCCCTTAGTAGGTTGTCGGTCTAAAACACCAACGAGAGGTCCCCGGTGATCTCCAAGGTGAGGGCATCACGAACTTGCGGGGAAGGTAGGAAGGGGCTTTCGGTGGGTGATCAATGCCCGCGGGGCCCTCGTACCCTCTTGTTGAGACCCCGCGGGACATTGTGCACCAAGACGTGCTCATGGACCGGGTACCTAAGGTCCCGAAGCGCATCGGCCTTGCTCTTCATCCGCCCGTAGAACTCACCCATAGAGAGGTCACCTTGCTCGAATGACCTAAAGTCCGCATCGAGCCGGAGAGCCTAAGTCTTGGCGTTCTTGAGAAAGTGGCCCTCGAGTGCGAGCCAAGCCTGGTGCGCGGTGCCGGCGGGGATCGGACGATGTCTGCAGGTCAAGCGAGATGGTCCCAAAGATCCGGGACATGACAATGTTGTCACATCGCAGCCACACTAGGTCTCGCACCTCGACCGACGTGTCGGATAGTACGTGGTCATCAAGGGCGTAGCGGCGGAGCGCGAGGAGGACCTAGTCCCTCCCGGCGAGCGTAGGAGGTGGAGGTAGAGTCGAGGACGATCGAGACCAGGTTCTTGATGTGCGGGACTCGGTTGCCCGGAGGTGAAGGTAGGCGACCATGGGGTCGACTCCGGCCAGGCGGGGTCCGGCCTCTGCCGGACCGGAGCAATGGGCGACGCCCGGTGGGAGGAGGAGGCGACGTGCTCCACCTCGGAGGCATGGAGGAAGTGCTCCGCCTCGGCGACCGGCGAGTGCGGGAGTAAGGGCATCGCACGCGGTGCGCTCGCACTCACAAGCGAGGGCCGCCATGCAAACTCGCTAGTGAGCGGCGGTGGCCCGAGACTTGGCGGTCGCAAGGGCCGCGGTGAGAGCCCCGTTGGTGGCGGCCACGGTGTCGAGAACCGGTGACCGAGCGTGGAGGAAGGCGGTGACGGAGGACGATGCATCCACGGGGGCATGCCCATCCCGGGGAAAGGAGAGACACCCGAGAGGGCCACGCACGCCACCGTCCGGTGCACGAAGGGTAGCGGTGGTGGTGTCGGGGCCACCCATCCCCAAGGATCAAGCCCCCTGCGAGACTGCCGGGTAGAGGTGCACCGAGGAGGGTAGGGGGCCCGCCCGCGCCCGGAGGGCGCTTAGCCACGACAGGGATGCGAGAGGAGGCGCCCCTCCCATGCCTGGAGAAGGTGCCCCCCCTCATGGCCTAAGGCGAGAGGAGGCCCCCCTCCCACGGCGGTTTGATGCGAGAGGAGGCGGCCCGCCCGCGGTGGGGAGCGAGAGGAGGAGGCGGCGACGGGGCATGAAGCGGTCCGCCGGCCCCGAGGGAGGGCGCCGTCGTCTCGGGAGGGGGCACACACCAGGGAGGGCGGCACACCGGGCGGAGGCGGTGCGGCGGCGTGCACCGCGGCGTGCGAGGGGAGGAAAGGAGGAGAGGGGCAGCACTCGGAAAGGAGGAGAGGGAAGGTAGCGCGCCCACCGGCGGCGATCGTCGGCCATGGCGAGGGGAGGAAAACCTAGTTGATACCATGTAATTCGGGAATAATTGTTGTGTATTCCTCCAAACCTAGAAGGGTGGGTATATGGTTAACGTACATGGGCCGCTATATGGGCTATATACACGAGCCATATGGGGCCACACACATATACACTAACAATACATATGCTCGTACTACCTTAACTTAGTGACTTTTATAGGCCGGAACCGAGTAGGACTACATAAAGGTAACTAAACAAAATCATGGAATTTCTTGAACAAGGTAGATCGATTAGTGGTCACAAATTCTCAATCATTTAGAAAATCGTAGCTTAATAGGATAAACTTAACATTACACCTCTCTTATTGGAAAAATAGAAGATTCGGCCACTTGCTTTCTTCAAGTAATGGAGACACCACGACATGAAAAGTAAAAGAAATCAAGGCGAGTGTAATAGAAATATATATATGCTAATCATTTTTCCTTCATCAACGGCCTCACCGGATATGTTATGGTCGGATGGGCGGATACCGTAGTGTGAACGAGTGCCCGAAAGTTAGAGATAGGGTTAGTTGGTTTGTTAGGATAAGGATAGAGATAAGATTAGATGGTTATTTCTTAAGGGTCAAGTCGGGGATCTCTATATAAGGAGACCCTAGTGCATCGATTGAGTCAAGTAAGAAGAACCCTAAAAGTAGTCGAGCCTCCTAGGGAGGGTGACGAATAGGTTCATCGAGCTTATCCCTAGCAACTTCAAAATCACGAGTAACATTACCCTCAACGGTATTTTGTTCTTGATTATTACCTTGGCCGCGATCATCAAATATGTTGATTAGTTGAGTTTGATAATAGGAAATGGGTAATATAGTCGGCGATGATAAATAAATACTCACTTTATCCAAATTCGGGCATGCACCATTATATTAGTTGTTTACAATATGCATGTTTTGACTCACTATTATATTAGCTGTGTTTAGGTGTAGTCATACACAAATTGTATTTTGCAAGTAAATATTTTACAATAGTACAACCGAAAAGACCATACCTAGCCAAACCATGCCCTATAGAAATTGAAAGAGGGAGTATTAAATACTTACATTAGTTCAGCCAATTGTTTTATTAAAGCAAAGGAAACCCACCTCACCAACTTGCATCAAAGAAAAGACATGTGTACGAAGTTCCCGATCGGCATGCGGTACCGTCGCTTAGCATCCCCATCTTGATTTCCTTCTCTACCTACTTATTAAGTTCAAGAAAGGTATAGAGGCAATTAGCACATGTATTTACCAATTCGATAGCATTCTCTACAAAATATTAAATGAATAACATTGGCAATTTCTAATAAAAAATAGTGAGCAAGGGAGGAAAAGGGAAATAAATACACCCCCTCATGCTTCATATTAATCGCAAAAAACAATGGAACAAACTGCTTTAGCAACCAAAATATTGAAACCAATCTACTACATAGGTTAAGTATACCGGGGGATGTGTGTCGGGCGTCGGCTAATGGGCGGGTCCAATGGGCCGGCTCGGTAGGCCCATTAGGGTCGGGTCTAGGAATAAGGTCAAGTCCTTACTTAGGGGTCAAGGAATCCTCTCTATATGAGAGGAGATGTATCAATCAAATCAAGTAAGAGATTAGAAGGAAAACCCTTCTCTCTTGCCGGTTGTGGGAGAAGCCCGCGGCCGGCGTTCCCTCGCGCCCCTCCAACCCTAGCCGCCACCACAACCCCGGGTGTGAACGATACCCGGCCCGCAGTACGTAGCTCGCAATCCTAATTTCCCCACAAATCAACCTCAAATCCTCCAATCACCTTCCCCTCACATCGCGGATCATAACAATGCGGTATCAAAGACCATGGCTGGATTCTACGTTGTCGTGCCCATCTCCATGCCGCTCGGCGCACATCCCTCGGGCGTGCGCGCCCAACTTCTCGGCGCCACCACCGGCTATCTGCGCCGCCACCGGCTTCCTCGGCACCGCTACGGTCATGACCGCGTCGGCTGCTCGCTCCTTCGGTGCCGTCCTCCTTCACCACGTCGGCCCTCATGACGGTCGCCTCCACCGGACCGCCGCACCGTCGGGCGCCCACATCTTCTCGCCGGAGGTGACGGGTGTCGTATGGACCTCCCCCGGGCCCACTACCTCGGTGGGTACCGGGACCGACTACTCGGTGGGACCACGGGACTACCCGGCTTGCGCTACACGACACCCGATGGCGTGGAGCACAAGGACTACGGAGGAGAAGTACTCGGTTAGGAAGAGCCGTACATGTCTACCGCGTTGTATGGAAGACTCCCTAGACGTACCCGACTAGTACTCTCTCCCTACTCCGATTTGTAACCACACGCCTCCCGGACTATATAAGGCGAGGCAGGGACTGTTCTCTAGCATCTCATACAACTCACGGCGCACTATTACACCATCTTGTAATCGTGCCCAATCAATCCAGAGCTACGCAGCATACAGGACGTAGGGTATTACGCACCTCGCGGCCCGAACTTGTCTAAATTTTGTGCCACGTGTCTTTTCCTTCGAGTTACCGATCTCGGCGAGGCCACATTCATCTACTTCGGGTACTCCCCTTAGTAGGTTGCCGGTCTAAAACACCGACGGTTGGCACGCCGGGTAGGGGATCTCGCCCGAGATCACATGGCGAACTCGACGGCTCCCGTCTACTTCAAGCCAACCGTCGCCTTCAACCGCGGCGACACCTTCGTGTTCGGCACACAGGTCCGCACGCTGGCGATGGCGCGGGCTCCTTCCGGCGCCGCCTGACCATGCCGCCCAACCCAAAGACCGGCTTCGTGACGCTTCCCGAAGTTGTCACAGGCGAACTCGCCGGCAAGTTCGGCGAAATTTCGCTCTTCAACCACCACGGCGACTTCAAGCTCGAGTCCGCTTCCAACTCGAACTCGACGTCTCCATGGGCCATCGCACGTGAGCCGGGCCCGCTCGGCCATCGCGGCGGTCCCCTCACCTCGTGAGCGCTCCGCGCGTGTCCCCCGCATCCTCGGCCCGGGCACCGCACGGGGGCTCCCTCTTCGCGCGCGGGGCGGCAAGGAGCCCGTACCCGGGTACAACTCGGACTCCGACACCGCCCCCGGCCACGCTTCGGACTCCAGCCCTCTCTCCGAGTTCTACTTGAACCCTGATTACGAGTTCGACTTCGGGTCGGACCCTGAGGAGCCCGAGTCCGAGGGAAACTCCACCGAGCTTCCCTTGTCAGGGCCGGCCTCCGGGCTGGTTATAACATCCACACCGGCTGAAAGATTCGTCTACTAGCCGGACGCGAGGCACCGTTGACCCTCGATAAGCGGAGACTCACGCTACATCGCCTACATCGACTCGCTACCGTTCTAGGGAGGGAACACCGCTAGCCGGGCTTACTCGAGCACACCAACGGAGGTGGCGCCTTCGAGTCCGGCCTTGGCACCCCCCGATCGCCAAGTCTTCATGGCCGCCGGCGACGCCCCGGGGCCTTCGGGGACCGCCCAAGACGGATACCCGGAAGACATCTCTTCCGACGAGCTCTCTGCCGATGCTCCACCAAACGAGAACCCCGGACGAGAGACGCTCGACGTGAGCGTAACCGGAAGCGCGGCGAACGTCGCCGCGCCTCCGCGACAACTTCCCCGTCCACAATCTTGCGGAAGCTCTCGAGGCGGTCGAGAGCGAAGTACACACTACCCCCGAGCAATGCCTCATATCGATCACGACCATCGCACACCGGGCTCGGGGCATACGCGGCCGGAGAGGTCATCGCCAAGCTCGGCCGAAGACGCCTACTTCATGCGGGTCGACAACGAGTCAACCAACCTCCTCCCGGCCAGGGCATCGCGACAACATGGCCACAAGTCGCGGCGCCAACAAGCGTCCCAACCGTACTCGAGGCGAGCTCCCCGGCCGAGCCGAACCGTCATCACTCCAACGCCGACGGACCTCCACGGCGTGACAACGGCAACCACGAGGTCATCCCCCACCGCGCTCCCGGCCGGCGGCGGCGGCCACGACCCCGACGGCGGTGGCGGCCGACGGCGGAAGCTCCAACCATGGAGCCAACGGGAGGGCGGCGGCGGCGGCGGTCGCGGCGGCCGAGGCCACGCAAACGGCCACGCCTGCGGCGCCTCACGGGCGGCTACGACGCCCGCCGAGAGATTGAGGAGGCTGCGGCGGAAGAAGTCGACCACCGCGGCGACGGCGACGGCTTCCCCGCCTTCTCACCTCGACTTCGCAACTTGCTCCTCCCCGACAAGTTCAAGCCTTTGGGGATCACCAAGTACGATGCGAAGCGAGGACCCCATCCGGTGGCTCGGGTGCTACGCCCTCTCCATCGAGAACGGCGGCGGCAACAACGACACCAAGTGCCTCTACTTCCCCTTCTGCCTCGGACCAAGCTCCACTCACATGGCTCGAGTCGCCGGACAAGCACTCGATCGACAAGTGGGACCGGTGAAGGAGAAGTTCACCGACGAACTTCGCGGGCGCCATGGGCCGATCGGGTACTCGCATGGACCTGGCCATGGTCAAGCAGGAACAAGGCGAGACCCTCCGCAAGTACATGCGCCGCTTCTTCGACAAGCGCGCCACCGTGGTTGACGTCACCGACAAGGAGGTCATTGACCTCTTTCAAGACGGCCTCTACCACCGCCGCACCTTCGAAGACTTCGGTCGCCGCCGCCCCAGGTCTATCCCCCACCTCAAGGACATGATCACGTCCTGGGCGGATGAAGAAGACAAGGCCAACGCCAAGTACGATGCCATCCGTGGCAAGAGCAAGCAGAACCAGGGCGGCGGCAGCAGCAACAACGCGAACCAAGGCGGTCGCAACAACAACAACAACAACAACAACTCGGGCCCCAACCGCAAGCGCAAGCCAGACAACACTATCGCGGCTATCCAGCGCCCTGCGAAGGAGAACCCGAAGAAGAACTCTGGCGGCTTCAAGGACCTGCTGAAGGAAAGGTGCCCGTGGCATCCAAACGGCAACCACACCACCGAGCAGTGCTACCAAGTCAGGCACGCACTCAAGGATACGCCGGAGCCACCACACCCTCACGACAAAAAGGGCAAGAAGAAGGACGACGACAACAACGACTTCCAAGAGCCTGACAAGACCGTCAACGTCCTATTCGGCGGAGCGCCGGCGAGGCGGGGAGCGAAGGCTACCGTCGTGAAGTCATGTCCATTGAGCCTGCGGTCCCGACCCCTCTCAGGTGGTCGGAGGTACCCATCACCTTCTCCCGCGCGGATCAATGGACCAGCTTCTCTGAACCAGGACGGTTCCCCCTCGTCCTGAAGCCGGTGGTCGCGGGCTCCAAACTCACAAGGTGCTTATCGACGGTGGAAGCGGGCTCAACGTCCTTTTCACCAAGACCTTGAAGAAGATGAAGCTCGACATCACCCACATGCTCACCAAGAGCAACACACCCTTCTACGGCATCGTCCCCGGCAACGCGGCTATTCCACTGGGCTCAGTGGTCTCCGCGATTACCTTCGGGGAATCTCGGGACAACTACCGTACCGAGTACATCAAGTTCGAGGTCGTGGACTTCGAGACTTCCTACCACGCCATCCTCGGCAGACCGGCCATCGCCAAGTTCATGGCGGTGCCCCACTACACCTACTTGGTACTCAAGATGCCAAGCCCGGCCCGGTGTACTCTCTCTTCAAGGGGACTTGAAGATCTCTCACGGCTTGCGACACGAAAGCCGTGGAGATCGCTTCTACGAATCAAGTACCCAACGCGATGATGGAGGTCTACGGCTGCGTCGAAGAAGCTTGCTACAAGTGAACTCGACATCCCGGAGAAGTCGACGGCGCCAACAAGCCTCGGCCACCGAGGAGGTACTCGTCAAGACGATCGACCTCGGAACAGGCGACCCCAGCAAGACCACCACCATCGGGGCTGGCCTCGACCCCAAATAGGAAGACGCGCTCATCAGCTTCCTCCGGGCTAACCGCGACATCTTCGCGTGGAAGCCAGCGCACATGCCAGGAGTGCCCAGGGAGCTGATTGAGCAATGCCTTAATGTTGATCCTAAGGCCATCCCCAAGCGACAACACCTCCGACGCTTTGCCGACGACAGACGGGACGCCATCAAGAAGGAATTCGCCAAACTACTCGCGGCCGGCTTCATCAGAGAAGTCTTCCATCCTGAGTGGCTCGCCAACCCCGTCCTCGTCCACAAGAAGAATTCGAACGAGTAGAGGATGTGCGTCGACTACACCGAGCCTCAACAAGCACTTGCCCCAAGGACACCTTCGGGTTGCCGCGGATTGATCAAGTCATCGATTCCACGGTGGGGGTCGCGACTGCTATGCTTCCTCGGCCCGCTACACCGGGTACCACCGGATCGCGATCAAGGAAGAAGACCGGGGAGAAGACCGCATTCATCACCACGTTTGGCGCGTATTGCTACACGACTATGTCCTTCGGGTTGAAGAACACCGGCGCCACCTACCAACGAGCTATCCGGGCTCGCTTCAAGAGGCAACTCAACAAGAACGTCAAAGCCTATGTGGATGACGTGGTCGTCAAGACCGAAACTCCGCTACCCTCATCGACGACCTTGGAGAGACGTTTGCATCACTTTGCGCGAGTACCGCCGGAAGCTCAACCCGAACAAGTGCTTCTTCGGCGTACCTTTGGGCAAACTACTCGGCTTGATCATTAGCGAACGTGGCATCGAAGCCAACCCCGAGAAGATCTCCGCCATCACCAGCATGAAAGCTCCCACGAGCATCAAAGACGTCCAGAAGCTGACAGGGTGCATGGCGGCGCTGAACAGATTTATCTCGAGGCTAGGAGAACGGGGGCTCCCCTTCTTCAAACTACTCAAGCATCAAGAGAAGTTCGTGTGGACTCCAGAGGCGGATCAAGCCCTTGCCCAGCTCAAGGACTTCCTATCGAAGCCACCGATCCTCACGGCTCCTCACAAGGGCGGCGCCTCTTGCTCTACCTCGCTGCGACTACTCACGTGGTCAGTACTGCCATCGTCGTCGAGCGGCGGGGAAGACGACCATGCCTACCCGGTCCGGCGCCCGGTCTACTTCGTCAGCGAGGTTCTATCGAGTCCAAGGCACGCTATCAGCCTGTGCAGAAGCTCCTGTACGCAGTACTCATCACCTCGCGGAAGCTACGACACTACTTCCAGCAGTACTCGATCTCCGTCGTCACCGACTACCCGCTCGGCGACATCTTGCGGAACCAAGACGCTATTGGAAGAATCTCCAAGTGGGCAGTCGAGCTCGGCGCCCTCACCATCGACTTCAAGCCACACGGCCATCAAGTCGCGAGCACTAGTCGACTTCATTGCGGAGTGGCGGGAGAACTGTTGCCTACTCCCACCGTGCGACCGAGCATTGGGTGATGTACTTCGACGGCTCACTCAACCTCGAGGGCGCGAGGTGCGGGGGTACTCCTGATCTCTCCAACGGGCGAACAACTCAAGTACGTCCCCCGCAGATCTTATGGAAGGTCTCAAACAACGAAGCCGAGTACGAAGCTCTCCTACACGGGCTCTGTCGTATGGACCTCCCTGGGCCCACTACCTCGGTGCGTACCAGGACCGACTACTCGGTGGGCCCCCAGGGACTACCGGCTTGCGCTACACGGCACCCGAAGGCGTGGAGCACAAGGACTACGCGGGAGTAGTACTCGGTTAGGAAGCCGTGCATGTTCCGCCTTTGCGCGAGAGGACTCCTAGATGTACTCGACTAGTACTCTCTTCCTACTCCGACTTGTAACCACCGCCTCCGGACTATATAAGGCGAGCGAGGGACCGGTCTCCCTCATCTAATCTCAGCTCATACAACCCACGGCGCACTATTGCACCATCCTGTAATCGTGCCCTATCAATCCAGAGCTACGCAGCATACAGGACGTAGGGTATTACGCACCTCGCGGCCCGAACCTGTCTAAATTGTGTGCTACGTGTCTCTTCCTTCGAGTTACCGATCTCGGCGAGTCACATTCATCTACTTCGGGTACTCCCCGTAGTAGGTTGCCGGTCTAAAACACCGACAGCTGGCGCGCCAGGTAGGGGCTCTCGCTCGGGATCATATGGCGAACTCGACGGCTTCCGTTCACATCAAGCCAACCGTCGCCTTCAACCGTGGCGACACCTTCGTCTTCGGCGCCTGGGTCCGCACCGGCCGATGGCGCGGGCTCCTTCCGGCGCCGCCCCGATCATGCAACCCGACTCGAGGACGGGCCTTGTGACGCTTCCCGAAGTTGTCACGGGCAAGCTCGCCGGCAAGTTCGGCGAAATTTCGCTTTCCAACATCCACGGCGACTTCGAGCTCGAGTCGAGTCTCCAACTCGAACCCGACGTCGCCATGGGCCATCGCATGCGAGCCGGCTCCTCGGCCATCGCGGCGGTCCCTTCACCATGCCGGCGCTCCGCGCGTGGCCCCCGCATCCTCGGCGGGCCCGCACGGAGGCTCCCACTCCACGCGGGCCGGCAAGGAGCTGTGCCCGAGTACAACTCGGACTCCGACGCCGTCCTCGACCGCATCTCGGACTCCGGCCCTCTCTCCGAGTTCTTCTCGAACCCGGATTACGAGTTCGACTTCGGGTCGGACCCTGAGGAGCCCGAGTCCGAAGATGACTCCGCTGAACTTCCCTTGTCAGGGCCGGCCTGCGGGCTGGTTATAAGATCGACGCCGGCCGGAAGATACGTCTGCGGCCGGACCGCAAGCCCGCCGACCTCGGCAAAGGAGGACTCACGCTACGTCGCCTACATCGACTCATTACCGTTCCAGGAGGGAACACCATTGGCCCGAGGCCGACTCGGGCACACCTGCGAGGTGGCTCCCTCTGAGTCCAGCTTGGGTACCCCCGATCGCCAAGTCTTTATGGCTGCTGGCGACACTCCAGGACCCTCGAGCACGGGCGAAGACGGTGCACCGGAAGACATCTCCGCGGACGAGGCGTCGCCAATGCACCCCGCGGATGAGACCGTCGCCAACGGGGATGCCCGACGCGAGCGCAACAGGGAAGCGCGGCGAATGGCGCCGGCGGCTCGGAGACAACCTTCCCATCCGCAACCTTGCGGAGGCTCTCGAGGCGGTTGAGGAGCGAGTACACACCACCCCCGAGTAGTGCCTCATGTCGATCACAGCGATCGCGCGTCAGGCTCAGGGTATACGCGCCGGAGAGGTCATCGCCAAGCTCGCTGAAGATGCCTACTTCATGCGGGTCGACAACAGAGTAAATCAACCTCTCCCAGCTAAGCCTCGCGACAATGAAGCTACTAGTCGCAGCGCTGATCCTGGTCCCAACTGTACTCGAGCTGACCTCCCAGCTGATCCAAACCGCCGCCGCTCCAACGCTGGCGGACCTTCACGACAAGAGCAAGGCAACCGAGAAGTCGTCCCCCACCGTGCTCCGGCCGGTGGCGGCGGCAACGACCCCGACGGCGGCGGCGGCGGCTCCAACCAAGGGGCCAACGAGAAGAGGCGGAGGCGGCGGCGGCCGCGCGCGGCCGCGGCCACGCGCACGGCCACGCCTCCGGCGCCTCTCATGGCGGGTACGATGCTCGCCGGAGAATCGAGGAGTTGCGGCGAGAAGAAGTCGACGACCGGCCGCCGAAGGCGACGGCTTCCCCGCCTTCTCACCCCGGCTTCGCAACTTTGCTCCTCCCCGACAAGTTCAAGCCTTTGGGGATCACCAAGTACGACGCGAAGCGGATCCCATCCGGTGGCTCCGATGCTACGCTCTCTCCATCGAGAACGGCGGCGGCAACGGCGACACCAAGTGCCTCTACTTCCCCTTCGCACGGACCAAGCCCCACTCACATGGCTCGAGTCGGCCGGACAAGCACTCGATCGACAAGTGGGACCGGTGAAGGAGCGGTTCACGAGCAACTTCGCGGGCGCCATGGGCCGTTCGGGTACTCGCATGGACCTTGCAATGATCAAGCGGGAACAAGGCGAGACCCTCCGCAAGTACATGCGCCGCTTTTTCGACAAGCGCGCTACCGTCGTGGACGTCACCGACAAGGAGGTCATCGACCTCTTCCGGGACGGGCTCTACCATCGCCGCACCTTCGAGGACTTCGGTCGTCGCCGCCCCCGAGTCCATTCCCCACCTCAAGGACATGATCACGTCTGGGCGGATGAAGAGGACAAGGCCAACGCCAAGTACGACGCCATCCGCGGCAAGTCCAAGCGAGAACCAAGGCGGCGGCGGCGCGGCAATCCAAACCAAGGCGGCCGCAACAACAACAACAACAACAACAACTACTCGAGTTCCAACCGCAAGCGCAAGCCGGAGCAACACTTGTCGCGGCTATCCAGCGCCCTCAGAAAGGGAACTCAAAGAAGAATTCCGGCGGGTTCAAAGACTTGCTGAAGGAGAAGTGCCCGTGGCATCCAAACGGCAACCACACTACTGAGCAGTGCTACCAGCTCAGGCACGCGC
The DNA here is from genome assembly GCA_947561735.1 of Cenchrus americanus. Classification (NCBI taxonomy): domain Eukaryota; kingdom Viridiplantae; phylum Streptophyta; class Magnoliopsida; order Poales; family Poaceae; genus Cenchrus; species Cenchrus americanus. The sequence continues at coordinate 80,242,839 of OX387239.1, read as the reverse complement.
TCAAAGATACGCCGGAGCCACCGCACCCTCACGATCAGAAGAACAAGAAGAAGGACGGCGACGACAACGACTTCCAAGAACCCGAGAAGACCGTCAACGTCCTCTTCGGCGGACTACCCTCCAGGCGGGAGCAGAAGGCTACCCGTCGCGAAGTGATGTCCATCGAGCCAGCGGTTATGACCCCTCTCAGGTGGTCAGAGACGCCCATCACCTTCTCCCGCGCGGACCAATGGACCAGCTTCTCCGAACCAGGACGTTTCCCTCTCGTCCTGAAACCAACGGTGGCGGGCTCTAAGCTCAACAAGGTGCTCATCGACGGCGGAAGCGGGCTCAACGTCCTCTTCACCAAAACTTTGAAGAAGATGAACCTTGACGTCACCCCCATGCTCGACAAGAGCAGCATGCCTTTCTACGGCATCGTCCCAGGCAACGCGGCTATCCCACTGGGCTCAGTGGTTCTGCCAGTTACCTTCGGGGCGTCTCGGGACAACTACCGCACCGAGTACATCAAGTTCGAGGTCGCGGACTTCGAGACTTCCTACCATGCCATCCTCGGCAGACCGGCCATCGCCAAGTTCATGGCGGTGCCCCACTACACCTACTTGGTGCTCAAGATGCCAAGCCCAGCCGGTGTACTCTCCCTCCAGGGAGACTTGAAGATCTCTCACGACTGCGATACAGAGGCCGTGGTGATCGCTTCAACAAACCAAGTACCCAACCCGATGATGGAGGTCTACGCTGCGTCGAAGAAGCTTGCCACAAGCGAACTCGACATCCCGCAGAAGTCCGCCGGCGCCAACAAGCCTCAGCCACCGAGGAGGTACTCGTCAGGGCGATCGACCTTGGAACAGGCGACCCCGAAGCCAAGACCACCACCATCGGAGCCGGCCTCGACCCCAAATAGGAAGACGCGCTCATCAGCTTCCTTCGGGCTAACCGCGACATCTTCGCATGGAAGCCAGCGGACATGCCAGGAGTGCCCAGGGAGCTGATTGAGCACTGCCTCAACGTCGATCCAAAGGCCACCCCCAAGCGACAACACCTCCGACGCTTTGCCGACGACAGACGAGACGCCATCAAGAAGGAGCTCGCCAAGCTCCTGGCGGCCGGCTTCATCCGAGAAGTCTTCCACCCCGAGTGGCTCGCCAACCCCCGTCCTCGTCCGCAAAAAGAACTCGAACGAGTGGAGGATGTGCGTCGACTACACCGACCTCAGCAAGCACTTTGCCCCAAGGACCCCTTCGGGTTGCCGCGGATTGATCAAGTCATCGACTCCACGGCGTGCGCGACTCGCTCTCGCTTCCTCGATCGCTACTCCGGTACCACCGGATCGCAATCAAGGAGGAAGACCGGAGAAGACCGCGTTCATCACCCCGTTTGGCGCGTCTTTGCTACACGACCATGTCATTCGGGGCCGAAGAACGCGCGCCACCTATCAACGGGCCATCCAGGCACCGCTTCAAGCGGCAACTCAACAAGAACGTCGAGGCCTACGTGGATGACGTGGTTGTCAAAACCGGGGACTCCGGTACCCTCATCGACGACCTTGAAGAGACCTTCGCATCGCTACGCGAGTACCGCCGGAAGCTTAACCCGAACAAGTGCGTCTTCGGCGTCCCTTCGGGCAAACTACTCGGCTTCATCATCGCCCAACGCGGCATCGAAGCCAACCCCGAGAAGATCTCCGCCATCACCGCGCATGAAAGCTCCCACGAGCATCAAGGACGTCCGTAAGCCGACGGGGTGCATGGCGGCACCGAACGCATTCATCTCGAGGCTAGGAGAACGGGGCCTCCCCCTTCTTCAAACTACTCAAGCACAACGAGAGGTTCGTGTGGACCACGAGAGGCGGATCAAGCCCTTGCCCGGCTCAAGGACTTCTGTCGAAGCCGCCAATCCTCACGGCTCCTCACAAGGGCGAGCGCCCTCTTGCTCTACCTAGCCGCGACTACTCACGTGGTCGGTCATTGCCATCGTTGTCGAGCGGCGGGGAAGACGGCCACGCCTACCCGGTCCCGGCGCCCGGTCTACTTTGTCGGCGAGGTTCTATCGAGTCCAAGGCCCGCTACCGGCTGTGCGAAGCTCTCCGTACGCTCTACTCATCACCTCGCGGAAGCTACGACACTACTTCCGGGGAGTACTCGGTCTCCGTCGTCACCGACTACCCGCTCGGCGACATCCCGAGGAACCAAGACGCCACCGGAAGAATCTCCAAGTGGGGCTGTCGAGCTCGGCGCCCTCACCATCGACTTCAAGCCACGCACGGCCATCAAGTCGCAAGCACTAGTCGACTTCATGGCGAGTGGCGGGAGAACCGGCTACCTACTCCCACCGTGCGACCGAGCATTGGGTGATGTACTTTGACGGCTCACTCAACCTCGAGGGCGCGGGCGCGGGGGTGCTCCCCGATCTCTCCAACGGGCGAACAACTCAAGTACGTCCCGCGGATCTTCTCGGAAGGTCTCAAACAACGAAGCCGAGTACGAAGCCCTCTTACACGGGCTCCGCTTCGCGACTTCGCTTGGCATCAAGCGGCTACTAGTCTACGGCGACTCCGCGGTGGTCATCAACCAAGTCAACAAGTCCCGGGACCGCAACAAGGAGAACATGGACGCCTACGCCTAGAAGTATGCAAGATCGAGAACAAATTCTATGGTCTCGAGTTCCACCACATCGTCCGCGACAACAACGTTGCGGCGGACGTCCTCTCGAAGCTCGGATCCACCCGCGCCCAAGTACCCGCGGGCGTCTTCGTCCATGAGCTTCACGCGCCATCCATCCGGAGCGGCGCCACCGACCCCCTTGTCCCGGCTAACCCACCAGTGGACAGAGGTCATGATGATCGACGTGGACTGGAGGCAACCCTTCATCGACTACCTCAGCGAGCAGAAGGTCCCCTCCGACAAAAACGCAGCCGAACAACTCATCCGCCGCGCCAAGTCTTACGTCCTCGTCGGCGATAAACTCTACAAGCGAGGCGCATCTTCAGGAGTACTCATGAAATGCGTCCCTCGCGAGGAGGGCAAGGACATCTTGGAGGAGATCCACAAGGGCGTCTGCGGCAACCACGCGTCCTCGCGCACGGCGAGTCGGCAAGGCCTTCCGGCGAGCCTTCTACGGCCCCACGGCCACGGGCGATGCCGAAGAACTCGTCGAGAAGGTGCCGAGGATGTCGGTTCTTCGCCAAGCGGCAACACGTCCCCGCCTACAAGCTAGTCACCATACCGCCAACCCGGCCCTTTGCCCGCCGGGGGGCTCGACATGATTGGGCCACCGCCAACCGCGCCGGAGGATTCAACGGGGTGCGGTGGCTATCGACAAGTTCACCAAGTGGATCGAGGTCAAGCCGGTCACATGCCCCAAGGGCGACGAGTACTCGACTTCCGGATGAACTCGTACACCGCTACGGGCTACCCCACCGCATCATCACGGACACGGGGTCCAACTTCAACAACCACCAGTTACGGGGAGTACTGCGAGAACAGCGGAATCGACGTCAGATACGTCTCCGTCGCCCATCCACGGGCCAACGGACAAGTCGAGCGCGCCAATGGGATGGTGCTCGACGCCCTCAAGAAGCGGCTACACGACGCTGCTAACTCAAAAGGGGGCAAGTGGATCAAGGAACTACCCAACGCACTCTGGGGGCTGCGGACTCAACCATCCAAGCCAACGGGGCAATCCCCCTACTTCCTGGTCTACGGCTCTGAAGCCATCCTCCCTGCCGATGTCATATGGAACTCGCCAGCAGTGGAACACTACGACGAAGGCGTCTCAGAAGACGACGAGACGAGTTGATATCGACGGCCTCGAAGAAGCTCGGCCGTGCCGCCCTCGTCCAATCGGCAAGGTACCCGGAGGGTATCCGACGCTACCACTATCGCAACGTCAAGGAACGCTCCTTCAACGTTGGAGATCTTGTCCTCCGCCTTATCCCGAAACACGGAAGGACTTCACAAGCTCGGCTCCCCACAGGGAAGGCCCCTTCACCGTGGCCAAGGTGACCGGGCCGGGCTCCTACCGCCTCCAAACACTTGAAGGCGAAGAAGTCAACAACTCGTGGAACGTCGACCAACTCTGTCGATTCTACGCCTAGTCTATACGACTACTCACGGGGTTCAAGTCTACACGACTACATCAACACCCCTTGCCGCAAGCGACCCTCCGGTCCCGGCTCCAAGTCTCGGACTACTCTCCTCCGGGTCCCGGCCCCGTGCGGCTACCTACCGACCCCGGGGCTGCGACGAGCGTCAAGGACTCTAGCGGCGGTCTACCAAGAGACCACACTCCAAGATCCGGCCCGCGCGGCTACCTACGGATCACTCGGCGCAAGCGGCTACCCGCTCCCGGCGCCACTTAGGCGTAAGCGGCCTCCGGTCCGGGCGACTACTTGTAACTACGGCCACCGGCCACCCGAGTGTACTTCTTCGGTAATAAAGCTTGATTGTTTATCAACTTCTTTCTTGTCTACTCCCCGCTACGGGGCTACTAAGCCGAGTACTACTACTCGCACTTTGCTCCACGATGGGCGCTCCGCACTCCGAGATCGCGGTTACGAGTACTCATTGATGGAAATTCTCATTTCATTGATACATGAAAAGTTCATTACAAGCTGTTTCTGTACAACTACGGCTACTAGCTATCTATGCAGGGCTACTGGAGGTTCAACTTTTCGGCTACCTGCTCCGCGATGGGAGCCATCTGCTCCGGCGGCTCGCGTCTTGCTCATCCGGCCGGTTGGCGGCTACCCCGCCGGCGACTACCTCCTTTGGAGCCTTCGGGAAGTACGACTTCATGAAGGCCGGCACCACTTCGGGATCGACTTGGACATGTGCTTCACGTAGGCGGCCGGCCGGCTTGGTGCCTCACGAAGTCGATCCGCCAACGGAGCGATCTTGGGGCCGCCGGGTGCGGTGTTAACACCAAAATTTGGTAAAGGGTATGACATGTGGGTCCAACTCGGAAAAGAGTCCGTCGGGTAGAAGGAAAGGCATCTTTGGAGATTTTCGGCGGAAGGATCCGCGGTCGGCTATCTGCTCCCGGTTCGGCAAAGGAACGATGAGAGGCGATTTTGCGGGATTGGACGGTGACGTGGCCCGATCGGGAGAAGCGAATGGATGGACGGAGTGATCAAGTTTAGTTAGGCAATGAATCCATTCGCGATTGTAATCGGCGGGGTATAAATATGATCCCTGGATGTATGTAAAACGGACGTTCATTCCTCAATACACACCGGCCTTACGCCAAACCCTAGAGTCCCTTGTCGTGTCGTCGAGTTCTTCGAGAGGGCCAATCGATCCGTCGACCTCCGTGAATACCGGCAACCTTGTATCATGTCTAGTATCATGCGGTGGATTTAGATCGATGCAAGTAGTCTTGTTACCATGCTTCGTGTCATGCGGTAGATTCAAGCTTGGTTCAAGAGGGTTTCTGTTAGATCATGAGCCATGCGGTAGGCTAAGGTCTAGCTCGAAGCTAGTTATCGGCTCTATTGGGTTTTGGCAAGATCCAATAGATTCATTAAGTTACCCTGTGTTATCATGAGTTTTGCATTATGTTTTAATTCATGTAACACTCTTTTGCCCAATCTAGATGGGTTTGGATCGGCTCTTTTCCTTTTGAGATCCGTGCATGAGCGGGTTTCGTGTTCGACGCGTGGATCTTGTGCATCCCGATAGCCGAAACCGAATCGATCTAGGTTGATACGTGTTGCGGGTTCAAGCTTGCTTTGTTGGTATAAATCTTGAAAGAGCCGGGTATCATGCGGTAGATGCGGGTTTTGGGTTGCTTTGGAGCTAGTCATCGGTGGATTAGATTTCCAATTCGGCTTGATAGATTTATTCACGTGGTAATGTTTGTTCCTTCTTCATGGACCCCGAATCGGTTGTTCGGCCGCATTCGGTTATATCTTCACGAGTAGATCACGTGCGTTGTTTATGTTTTAAAAGACGTGTGCTTCTAGCTTTCCATATTTAGGTTGTATCATGCGGTGGATAGATCTATTTGTGGAAAGTGGTGCGTCCTTTCATGCAAGTTGTATCATGCGGTGGATAGATTTGCTTGATGTCGTGCCCGACGGATCTTAAAGTGATTAGACATGCGGTAGACTAATGCTTTGGATCTATGCATGCTTATTTTAATACATGATCATGTTCGTGCTTTGCTTTATTTAATGTTAATCTTCATTGAGGATCGGTCATGGCTTTGTACATGCATCCCCGTTTATTCAAAGACCGATCGTTGTCATGCTTGCGTCATCCATTCGGCAATGTTCTTTTTTCCTTCATGATTACCCGAATGGTTGCGGTTCTTTGACGGGTAGCTTCACATAGCTACATGTCGTCTTGCTTGGCTTCTTAGCCGTAAATATGGAAGCACTTGGTATCACCGGTAGGTTCCAAGTTTTGGTATTTAACTGTTTTTTCCCTTTTGTTAATTTTCGGGAAAAATTGAGCGGCACGTCACTTTCTCTCTGCGCGTGCGAAGCTAAGCTTTTCGGCTTCTTTGTGTGATTGGCGCCGAGTGCATATTCCGCGTCAACACACTTTTTGGCACGCCCGGTGGGACCAAACGCAGTCGGAATTGGTTCGGGATGCACGAGATCACGGACCTCCCGGATGTCGGCATTGAGGAGCTTTCTCCCGGAGCGGCATCGGCGGCTCGTAGACGCCGTGAATCGGTTTCAACGAAGTGTCTCATGTCATTCAAGAAGAATCGAAGTGGTGTACCATATTTGAAGAATGGCACCGCCCAGAGTGCCGTTGCGGGAGAAACCGACGCAACGACCCAACAAGAAAAGGAAGAATGCGCGCGGATCTTCCAAGAGTCAATGGACGACGTGCTCACCAAGCACAACCAAGCTTTCCTTGGGTCGCTCCAACGGATGATGGTGGCCCTCTTCGGTCGGGCGCGGGGCAAGCGTTCGGAAAGGCGTACGCGGAAGAGCACCGTGGAGCCGGGTGAATCAAGCTCTCGGCCGCCACCGCGGGGCCGGTGCGGCCGGCCCCCTCCCTCGGAGCTCCGGAGCCAAGCGTTCCAACCTCCTCCGCGGGGAGGGCGGGGGCAGCCGGTTCGGCCTCCGCGGCAAGCTTCGGGGAAGTCAACCAATCCTCGCCGCCACCACAAAGCGGCACGGTCGGCACCGTGCAACGGCCGAATCCGTACCGGCCCACGTACGGAGACCTAGCGTTCGGCTCATGCGGGGCCCCACTTGACCCCGGTCGAAGAATAGCTCCATCGACCAACCGGCTCCCGAGAGGAATCTATACGGCGGTGGCTATCATGAAGTGGGAAATTACGGGGCGTTCGACGCCTTCCCGCACCCGGGGTACGCGCGGGCCGCGGGCGCTCGGGGAGGAAGATGCCCTAGCTCGCAAGATGGCCGAATTAATGCGAGTCGGTTCGGCCTCAAGCCAAGGATGCGGGGCCCCACCTACGGGCCGCCGTTCCGGAGTGGTACTATAACGTGCTCCTACCGCCAAGGGTAAAACCACCGACGGAATTCACAAAGTTCTCTGGGCAGGACGAGACAAGCACGGTCGAGCATATCGCTCGTTATCTCATGCAGCTGGGGGAATGTTCGGCCGAAGAGACGTTCAGGGTTCGCTACTTCCCCGCCTCGGCCGACGGGTCCCGGCTTTTCGGTGGTTCTCATCCTTGCCGCCCGAGTCGGTGGCCGGTGGAAAGATTTGGAGCGCAAATTCCACGCTCACTACTTCGGCGGCGGTTCGAGAAAAAGTTGATCGATCTCGCGACCACCGAAGCAAAGGCACGGTGAAACACCGCCGGAGTTTCGAGAAGATTCGAGAGAAGTCAAGGGCATGTGCTTCTCATTGAACTTGCCGGACGATCGGCTAGCCGATATGGCCGTCGCCGGGATGTTACCGGCCGTGCGCGAAAAGCTCTTTGGGATGGAGTTTGAAAACTTGGGCCAACCTGTCACGAAATTATCCTTGATGAGCAATCGAGCATATGGCCTCAAGAAGGACCCCAAGTTTGGCAAGCGACACGACATCGCCGATATCTACAATCAATTCTTGGACAAAGCCGATTTGTTCGAGGATTACGACGACGAACCGGAGATAGGCTGCGGCGAGAAATCATGTGGGGTAAAGAGCCTCTCACAATGAATCGGCGTTGGGTCGGGCGGACCAAAGGAACCTATGACTTCGACATCACAAAGGCCGACAAGTTGTTTGAGCTCTTGGTAAAAGAAGGCCGAATCAAGCCGCCCGAAGGGCACTCTATGCTTCGGCCCCGATGGAGTCAAAGCGAAACGTTACTTGCGGCTTTCATGACGGGGATTCCCATTCCATCAACGGCTGCGGGGTCTTCGGGATGAGGATCCAAAAGGCTATCCGGGAAGGGCACCTCAAATTCGATAACAAGATGAAGGTGGATGGCCACCCCTTCCCCGCGAACATGCTCGGCTTTTCCGTCAATGCGATAACGGCCGAAGAGAAAGGGAAAGTCAAGGTCCCGACCTCGACCGAGTCCAAGCAAGATGGATCGGTTGACCCGAAGCGCCGAGGGTTACCATAGAGCAAGTCCGGGCGACGCCCCCCGCGTTCTCAAGAGCCACATCGAGATCGGGGAGTCGTCCAAGCCCAAACCCAAGGTGACGTCGCGCATCCTCCTTAACAAATGGCGGCGCCGGATGGAGAAGGAACGCTACCGGGAGCGTCGTCACGAGGAGGAGCAACGCGGGGCGAGGAGGAAGCGCGCGGATGGAATCGGGGAACGATGCGCGCGCGCGCGGGAGCGCGCCCACCCGGGGGGTGCGCCTTTTCGAGCACCGCCGGAACGAAGGCCCGAAACTACCCACATTAAGGAACGTCCGAATGCAGCGACGGATATGCGAGTACGGGCGAGAAAGCGCCAATCGCCGATCCGTCCACGAAAGACTTGGAAGGATCCACCCGAATGGGGATCGGCGGCAAAAAATTGAAATCATTGATCATCCCGGGAAGCGCCGAGCCGATCTCGGGTGGGGCGACCACGAGGAGGACGAGGAGGTCTACGTCTGGCAGAAGGGGCAATGGTGCCCACCCGGTCTACGCAAGAGCCAGAAGAGGCGGGTCCAACGCTTGAGGAACCGCGAGATGAAGCAAGCGGGGTCCAGACGAGACAGAAGTGGCGCCCCAAGGACCAGCCGGAAGGATCAAAGCGTCAAGCCCCTGCATGCATGGTATATTTCCTGCCAAACGAGTTCATGGCTCCCGCTAACCAGGTGATGCAGGAGGAAGCTTCCTTTGACGACGAGCGACCGAGGAGATGATGGCGCGGCCGGTGCTCGCCAAGCGGGCCATCTTCGACAAGCCGGCCAAGAATCGCCACATGAGGCCGCCGTACTTGAGGGGGTACGTCAATGGCAAGCCATTGACCAAGATGTTCGTCGACGGTGGCGCGGCGGTTAACGTGATGCCGTACACCACCTTCGGGAAACTTGGCATGACCCCGAGCGATTTGACACCAACGAGCATCATCACGAACGACTTCGCCGGAACCCCTCGGACACCAAAGGATGCGCTCACGTGGATTTGATGATCGGGTCCAAGACGCTCGCTCACCACCTTCTTCGTCATCGAAGGGAAGGGGAGCCTACGGCTGTTTGCTTGGGCGGGAGCGGATCCACGCCAAGCTGCTCGCGTCCCATCCACTATGCATCAACGAGTCGATCCGGTGGGTGGACGATGAAATTGAGGTCATACGGGCGGACGACTCCGTGAGCGTGGCTAACATGGAACCAGCCTTACGGGAGTACCAAGGCATCGATTGCTTCTCGGGGAAGGACGGGGAGAAGGTCTGTTGAACCCGTCGGCGGTGACCAACGGCCGATTCAAGCGATCGGCTCTTACGGTAATTTTTAATGGAGAACCCCGTGGATGGCACGATGGCAAGCCGGGACGAGGATTCATGTCGGCCGATAAGGCCGGAGGAAGTTGACATTGGAAACGGTGATAAACCAAGGCCGACGTTCATCGGTGCGGGTTTGCAACCGGACTTCGGGGGAAACTTAATCAAGCTTCTCCAAAGAATATAAAGATTGCTTCGCACAGGGATTACTCGGAGATGCCCGGATTGGATCGATCCATCGTCGAGCACCGGTTGCCAATCAAGCCGGGATTCAAGCCATATAAGCAACCGCCCCGGAAAATCTACAAGGATGAAGTATTGGCCGATGTGAAGAAGGAAATCGAAAGATTACTTGATGCAAACTTCGTTCGGCCCCGCGGATATGCGGAGTGGATTTCTAACATCGTCCCCGTGTACAAGAAAAATGGGAAAATGAGAGTTTGCATAGACTTCAGGGACCTAAACAGAGCCACTCCCATGGATGGATACCCAATGCCTATTGCCGATTTGCTAATTGACGCCGCTATGGGACACAAGGTGATTAGCTTCATGGATGGCAACGCGGGATACAATCAAATCTTTATGGCAATAGAAGACATCTCGAAGACGGCCTTTAGGTGTCCTGGTCATATAGGCCTATTTGAATGGATCGTCATGACATTTGGGTTAAAAAATGCGGTGCAACCTACCCGGCGGGCCATGAATTACATTTTTCATGAGTTGATCGGCAAGACCGTGGAAATCTACATTGACGACGTAGTGATCAAGTCCTTAAGCCATGACTCCCATCCGGAGGACGTGAAGAAAACCCCGGAATGCACCGGAAGCATGGTCGAAGATGAATCCAAACAAGTGTGCATTTGGGGTGTCGACCTGGAGAGTTCTTGGGGTTTTTGGTCCACGAAGGAGGGATTGAAGTTGGCAAAAAGAGCATGAAAGCCATTGATGAAGTCGTTCCTCCAACCAACCTCAAGGAGTTGCAATCAACGCTCGGCAAGATCAACTTTGTGAGAAGGTTCATCTCAAATTTATCACGAGAAGGTGTTGCCGTTCTCTCCGTTGCTGAAGCTAAAGAAGGATCAGAAGTTCACATGGGGTGACGAACAACAAAAGGCTTTCGAGGAAATCAAGCAATACATGAAGGAGCCACCGGTGCTGGTTCCTCCTCAGCTGAACAAGCCTTTCAAGTTGTACGTGGCGGCCGATACCCAAACTATTGGATCGGCCCTTATTCAAGAATTCGAAGGGAAGGAGCGGATAGTAGCCTATCTTAGCCGAAAACTACTTGATCCTGAAACCGGTATTCGGCTATAGAAAGATTATGTCTTTGCGTATACTACTCGTGTACAAAGTTTCGGCACTACTTGTTGAATGCCGAATGCACTGTATACTCGAAGTTTGATGTGATAAAACATATGTTATCCATGCCAATTTTGAATGGTCGGGTTGGCAAATGGATTTTAGCTCTATCAGAGTTCGAGTTGAAGTTCGAATCGGCGAAAGCCATCAAAGGTCAGGTCATTGCCGATTTTATAACTGAACACCGTGACCCTTCGATTGATCTCGCTTGAAATTACCCCATGGGCTCTATTCTTTGACGGGTCATCATGTGGCAAAGGTGGAGGAGTAGGGATCCTACTAATTTCTCCCGAGAGGTGAGATGTTCGAATTTGCCATTCCTATACAACCCACCGTCACAAATAACCGAGTGAGTACGAGGCGCCCCGAGGGCTTCAATATTTGAGAGAAGCGGGGCCGTTTCGGTTGAAATTTATGGGGATTCGAGTTGGTCATCAAGCAATTGAACGGCCAGTACGAGTGCAGAAGCGAGGCGCTGAGGAGTTACTACGAGGAATGCAGAGAAATCTTAAAGAGCTTTCCACTGGTAACTTTACAGCACATTCCTAGAGAGCATAACGAAGAAGCAAACAGGCTGGCTCAGAGCGCCTCTGGTTATAAAGAAAATCAAGAAGCATTTGCTGCAGAGGTGAGCGCACTGGGGACGGATCTTACAGAAGATGATTGGAGGAAAGAGATCGTTGATTATTTGAGAGAGCCATCCCGAAAAGTCTCCAGGAAGCTCAGGTACAAGGCAATCAAGTTCGTTCTTCTGGATAACAATTTATTCTATAAGTCATTAGATGGAGTACTGCTACGATGCACGGGTCCGAAGAAGCCAAGAACATGATGAGCGAGGTGCACGATGGGATATGTGGAGCGCACCAATCGGCCTATCGGATGAAATGGGTTATTAGGCAAGCCGGATGCTTTTGGCCGACGATATTAGAGGAGCTCGCTTTGAGTATTACAAGGGGTGTCAAGATTGCCGGAGGTTCGGGAATATTCAAAGAGTCCCCGCATCGGCATTAAATCCCATCATCAAGCCATGGCCATTCGGGGGGCCAGGGTATAGACTTGATTGGCCAAATTAATCCACCATCTAGCAAGGGGCATAAGTTCGTGCTTTTGGCTACAGATTACTTCACCAAATGGGTCGAGGCAATCCCACTCAAAAAGGTGACGTCAGAAAACATGATTGAGTTCGTCAGGGAGCACATCATCTATCGATTTGGGATTCCTCAGACGATTACCACTGACCAAGGGGCACAATTCGTGTCATTGGAATTCAGAGATTTTGCCGAAAGCATGGGAATCAAACTGTTTAATTCTTCTCCATATTATGCCCAAGCTAATGGTCAAGCAGAGGCTTCTAACAAGATCATGATCAAGCTTATACGAAGAAGATCGACCGAAGCCGAGGAGATGGCATTCGGTACTTAGTGAAGCGGCGTGGGCTTACCGAATGGCCCCCCATGGAGCTACAAAGACTTCTCCTTACGAGTTGGTTTACGGGCATCACGCGATCCCGCCCGGGAAATGCAATCGAATCGAGGAGAGTAGTGCTTGCAAAACGATTTGAGCTCCAAGGATTACGGTGGCCTAATGATGGATGAGTTAGAAGATTTGCATATGATCCGTCTCAAGGCCCCGGAGAACATCGAGAAAAACAAGCCGCGGGTCGCCAAATACTATAACAAGAAAGTAAAAGTAAAGCAATTCACGAAGGCGATCTAGTTTGGAAAGCGCTACCGCCGATTGGAACTAAATACGATGAATTCGGCAAATGGTCCCCTAACCGGGAGGGGCCTTTTCGCGTGGTCGGATGCGTTCTGGTAATGCATACATATTGAAAACTTTGCTAGGAGAGGAGTTTTCCGCCGCAATAAATGGAAGATACCCGAAGAAGTATCATCCTAGCATTGAAATCGATCGATGATTATACACATCGACACGAAACGGCCGGCGCTCGGGGATGAGGCCGCCTTTAGAACAAAAATCCATGAACAAAAGAAAATGGCCAGGCTCGATGCATTGCCCTTAGATCAATACTACACTACAACGGTTTCTTGCGGGATTACACATAGCAGCCACCGAAGGTCAAGTCCCCTAAGGGAGGGAAGCGAGAAGGCGTGGAGAAAGAAGCGAAAGTATGATTCAATCTTTTCTTTACTTCTTCTTCGGCCGTCGCTCCCTCTTCGGTTGTTCCGGGACCACCGTGACGGCGACTTGGAACGCACGAGGGTGACCACGGTTGGCGGCCTCCACCAAGCTATCCCGGGCCGCCTTCGGGTTGCTATACCCGTCGAGGAGACATCCGGGGCAAAAAGAATCGAGGTTAGGGGGCAAGAAACCCGGATGCAAACATGAAAGGGGACGAAGCGTCTACCCCCTACTAGCGCTTCCCGGCGCCATACGACGCTCGCGTTCGGCTTGGCGGCGGACGGACGTATCCCCGAGGTCACGCTCCGGGCGGCGAGTACGGCGGCGCGGTCGATGAATGGTCCTTTGCTCGGGCGTGGTATCCTCCGCCTCGGAAGAAGAATCGGAGGAGATGTACTCGGGAACATCTTCGGTTCCGATGACCTCTTCGGGAAGCGAGGTCAAGGCCGAAGGGGGCGGAGGAAAAACATGAAGCGCAAAATCAAGCGGGAGGACAAAGAGCGGATCAAGAAAGAACTCACTTCCGAATCGTACGCTTCTTTGACGAGCCGCTCCCCCGAGGTCATTTACCCTTGTCCATGGCGTTGGGGTTTTTTCTTCTAGCGAGCGAGAGGAAGAAACGAGAAGTGATGGAGGAGTGTGCGAGTGGATTTGCGAGCACCCCACGGGCTATTTTATTGACCAAGGAGGCGCATTGGGAGTGATGATGCGCCGGTACACACCTTGTTGGAATACCGAGCGGCGGGGGTTTTCCACCGAGTGCGAAGGGTTTTCTTTGAACAGTATTTACGGATTGCCGAATTGGGATCCTTTGTGGATCTTGCGCCAAGGGGCAGTTGTTTGCGAGCGTTCGGCTAAAGACAGTTCCCAGATGCATTCGAAGAGGACAAGTTCACAGAAACAAATCACAAAGGAGATACTACAAGAACGACTAGTTCAGGTACACATTCAATAAGAACATTCAAGCGTTAAGGAGTTTTGCAAGTGCGTGACGAACATTGGATACTATCAAGTGGGAGTTATCCAAGATCTCCTGATAGTCCTTTTGGGCATCAGATAAGTCGATAAGCTCCGCATCGCCTTTGCTTTACTCTAGTGACGGCCGATTCTCGCCTCCGCTTCGGTCTTTGCTATTAATCCGGGGAGATCGGCTATTTTCTTGGTCAATTTCCATCTCCGCCGACGGGCGTTTCAATTCCGCCTCTAGAGCGGCCTTTACGGCGACTTTCGGATCGTAAGAAGCTTGCGGGTCGGCCAAGGCATCCTTATGGCTTTTTGCTTGAGATTGTATCCCGTTCATGGCACATTCGGCATCGGCTTTCTCCTTTTCAATGGCCGAACGGGAGCGCAATTTCCTCCAAGTGCGCCTCAAGGGAACATAGAAGGGCTCTAAGTCGTAGATGGACGACGAGAAAAGCTACGATGTCATCGGGAAGTTTGCGACTAATGGGCTCAAACATCTCCTCAAAATGGCGAGAGATCATTGAGCCGATCCTGGACATTCTTCTCTAGCCGGGCCGCGATTTCTTTGAGCTTGAGCAATACCTCGTCGGGCAACGGGCTGGTTTACTTCTTTCATCACATCGGCGGTGACGGGCCCTCGATGGCGAGGCTCGATGATGGCGGGGCGTGATCCCGAAAACAACAACTGCCGAGGTGAGAATGCTAGCATCAAGGTATCAAGATTAAGAGCGGAACCAAGTACCTCATGAATGGTATCTTGAGCGGGAGCAATCGCGGACGGAGGAGGCGTCCCGAGTAGAGCCGAAACGTCCAAGTCGGGAGATGCCGGTGCGGCAATCGGCGACTCGTGAGTTTACGGGCCGGGGAAGAATCGGATCTTCCTCTGTTGGGTTGGCCATTGCTTGCTTGGCCGATAGGCGATGGCATCTGGGAGAACTTGGCGGCTCCGGTTGAGTTGAGGGATTCATCTGCGGAGAGCGTGCTTGATTCTGCGCGAAGGTGATGAAGATGAAACCTCTTCGGGATGGGCAATGCAACCCTGGAAGGGTTCGCTCTGTTGAACCACCTGGAACATCTACAAGTGGTTCTCCAACGGTTTCTTACGCAAATGTCCAAATGAAGGGATAAGTGCCGGTGCTCATCCTTGAGAAAGAACGGCAAAAAGTCATACCAATGGATGGAGCATCGGCGGGTATTGGTTACGAAGAAGGTTGGGCTGCGGTCCGAAATACACAATGATATATCAAGAACAGAGTGACCCGGTAATCGGGAAGGTAAAGGAGGTTACCTCAACCGATACTTTCTTGACGGTTCTCCTCCTTTTAGCGCTCGGAGGGGGAACCGGATGCAATCCTTGCCTCCTTGTCAACGGCAAGGCCGGAAAGGCCGGGATCGGTGGTAGCGTACTTGTCCATCGGTTGGCGCGGGGTTGTAGATTTAAACCCCAATGCTTTGAAATCGGGCCTTCGGCATTATAAGTGATTACCCCGGCTCGAGGGCGGAGTGCGTGTTCCGTGGACAAAAGATGGAGGTCGGGACCATGAGTAAAAGTCGATCAAGGGGCTCGGTGTGTTACCTCCGAATTCGGCGAGAAAATCGAGGCACCGGTTACGCACGGAACACATGAACGGGTTCACCGAAGATGTGGTCGTGGAATTCTTGCCACCATGAGTTGAAGGTAGGGTGAGCTATGATTGCGAGGCACAAAAGGACATGTGTAGACGGTGGGGTGCACACATAGTTGAAAACTTCTGGCTGCCTTGCATCGATTCTTTGATTTCCTCTCGGGCTTGAGGAATTCATGCGAAACAATCTTGGGGGCGGTGGCCACATCCAAGTTGTACGGCCATGATGTTAGGCCGGTAGTACTCATAAGTGCGGCATTCCGCCTCCCTCCATTAAACTCGGCCGGTAATATACATGGGCGGATTATGATATTAAAGATTTCCGGGAATCTCCCATCTTGATGGGTCTGGCTCAAAGGAGAACTCGACGGGAAGGTCGAGTGTCATAGCCTATATAAGGAAGCCAAAGAGGATTGGGGAAGCCTTTGAAGAACAACTCGAAGAGTTGGATGATGTCTGCTTTGAACGATAACGGTTGAAGCCGCTTCTCCATAGCTTTGGCACCCTCTCGGTGACTTGAAGCTCTCCTTCGGGGGGATTGGACCAGGGGAAGAACCTAGAGCTCAAGTCGACGCCTACGATCCGGTGCATGTGAAGTCGTGCCCAAATCCGAACAAACCACCAAGGGCCATTGACGCACGTTATCCTCTCGGGCCGGTATACATTTGGGTAAGCTGTCCGGTGAAGCATATGGTATACACCGCCCAAGAGGAATTTTCCCGGAGGAAGGCGATTGCCACGGCGGATGGATCGCCATTGCGATATGATTCGAGTGGGTTCGTTGGCCTTGCCGCGAGAAGACAAATCTACATAACCACATGTTCGGGAAGGCTCTATATTCAACTTCACCAAGGGGATTGTCTCTCATGTGCTTCGAAATATATTGCTTGTAGCCATTCCCCGGCTTTACCCCCGTCCGGCGTGAGGAATTTTTGAAATTCCAAAGTCGAACAGAACCGGTGATGTCAAGGCCGGTGATCATGTACACATCGGCCAAAGTTGGAGACATTGGGCCATGCCCAAAAAGGAAGGCATTGACGCCGTTAGACCGAAGTGGCATGCGGCTATCGAAGATCTTCATTCTTGGGCATCTCGGCCCTACGGATAACTCTAAACATTGAGCAATGCGGAGGGTATCCAGTTGGTCAATCCGCTCTTATCCGCGAGAATCCTACGGTACCAAGTCTTCCAGCCTGCGATTGGGGGCAAAGGCCAGTTCTTGAACGCATCTTGCCATTGAGGAGGTGGAGATAAAGCTGCCTTGAAAGGGATTCTCTGAGATTCAGCGGCAATGAGATCTCGAGGGTCAGGATTCCCTTCAGGACCAAGATAATAAGACTGCGAATTGGCCTCAATAGGAATCAAAAGGGCAGTAGACGGTTCCTGGAAGAAAGCGGAAGAAGAAAAATCTCAGGTAAAATTGAAAACCTAATGCCGAACAAAGGTTTGGAGGGGTGAAGTTACCTGAGCAGCTTGGTTCTGAGTTGCCATTGGAGATTCGAGCTCAAGGGATCTAGGGTTGGATCCGAACGAAGAATCCGGCGGATTGTGAAGAACGAGGTGTTGACGAGGTTTGGCTCAAGGATTCGTGGTGGGAGTCAATTGTGGAACAAAATTACTTTTATCCCACAATTGAAGGGGCATGTGTTAACACCAAAATTTGGTAAAGGGTATGACATGTGGGTCCAACTCGGAAAAGAGTCCGTCGGGTAGAAGGAAAGGCATCTTTGGAGATTTTTGGCGAAGGATCCGCGGTCGGCTATCCGCTCCCGGTTCGGCAAAGGAACGAGAGAGCCGATTTTGCGGGATTGGACGGTGACGTGGCCCGATCGGGGAGAAGCGAATGGATGGACGGGTGATCAAGTTTAGTTAGGCAATGAATCCATTCGCGATTGTAATCGGCGGGGTATAAATATGATCCCTGGATGTATGTAAAACGGACGTTCATTCCTCAATACACACCGGCCTTACGCCAAACCCTAGAGTCCCTTGTCGTGTCGTCGAGTTCTTCGAGAGGGCCAATCGATCCGTCGACCTCCGTGAATACCGGCAACCTTGTATCATGTCTAGTATCATGCGGTGGATTTAGATCTGATGCAAGTAGTCTTGTTACCATGCTTCGTGTCATGCGGTAGATTCAAGCTTGGTTCAAGAGGGTTTCTGTTAGATCATGAGCCATGCGGTAGGCTAAGGTCTAGCTCGAAGCTAGTTATCGGCTCTATTGGGTTTTGGCAAGATCCAATAGATTCATTAAGTTACCCTGTGTTATCATGAGTTTTGCATTATGTTTTAATTCATGTAACACTCTTTTGCCCAATCTAGATGGGTTTGGATCGGCTCTTTTCCTTTTGAGATCCGTGCATGAGCGGGTTTCGTGTTCCCGACGCGTGGATCTTGTGCATCCCGATAGCCGAAACCGAATCGATCTAGGTTGATACGTGTTGCGGGTTCAAGCTTGCTTTGTTGGTATAAATCTTGAAAGAGCCGGGTATCATGCGGTAGATGCGAGGTTTTTGGGTTGCTTTGGAGCTAGTCATCGGGTGGATTAGATTTCCAATTCGGCTTGATAGATTTATTCACGTGGTAATGTTTGTTCCTTCTTCATGGACCCCGAATCGGTTGTTCGGCCGCATTCGGTTATATCTTCACGAGTAGATCACGTGCGTTGTTTATGTTTTAAAAGACGTGTGCTTCTAGCTTTCCATATTTAGGTTG
Source organism: Cenchrus americanus (assembly GCA_947561735.1). Classification (NCBI taxonomy): domain Eukaryota; kingdom Viridiplantae; phylum Streptophyta; class Magnoliopsida; order Poales; family Poaceae; genus Cenchrus; species Cenchrus americanus. The sequence goes on along the minus strand of OX387239.1, from coordinate 80,224,180 downwards.
TATCATGCGGTGGATAGATCTATTTGTGGAAAGTGGTGCGTCCTTTCATGCAAGTTGTATCATGCGGTGGATAGATTTGCTTGATGTCGTGCCCGACGGATCTTAAAGTGATTAGACATGCGGTAGACTAATGCTTTGGATCTATGCATGCTTATTTTAATACATGATCATGTTCGTGCTTTGCTTTATTTAATGTTAATCTTCATTGAGGATCGGTCATGGCTTTGTACATGCATCCTCGTTTATTCAAAGACCGATCGTTGTCATGCTTGCGTCATCCATTCGGCAATGTTCTTTTTTTCCTTCATGATTACCCGAATGGTTGCGGTTCTTTGACAGGTAGCTTCACATAGCTACATGTCGTCTTGCTTGGCTTCTTAGCCGTAAATATGGAAGCACTGGTATCACCGGTAGGTTCCAAGTTTTGGTATTTAAGCGTTTTTCCCTTTTGTTAATTTTCGGGGAAAAATTGACCGGCACGTCACTTTCTCTCTGCGCGTGCGAAGCTAAGCTTTTCGGCTTGCTTGTGTGATTGGCGGCGAGTGCATATTCTGCGTCAACATGCGGCACCGGGAGCCTCGCGATCGGGAGGGCGGCCTCTTCAAGGTCCTTCGGGCCCGGGCCGGAGCGCCTCGCAATCTTCGTTCAACTTCTCGCAAAGATTTGTAGCAGTTGACGAGATCCCCGGTCAGATGCAATCCGCAGCTCCATGTGCTTCTCGCACTCGAAGGCGAGCTCCTTGTAGTCGAGCTCAAGTACCTGGCGGGCTTCCTGCTCCCGGTAGAAGAGGTTCTTCATGCCGACCTCCGAGGCCTTCGGTACCGCTCCACGGCCTTCGAGTTCGCAACACCGAACACAACAACGGGTCGAGCTTGATGACTTCCAACAAGTACCCGACAAGTCAAGAGGCATACCTTTATTCTTGTTGCGGAGGCCCTTGTTCTTCCGCACCGCTCGTCGCCCTTCGCACCGCAAGTCCATCACGTCGTTGTGGTACTTGGCGAAGGCGGCGTCAAGCTTCGACGCACGGCGGTCGCGTGCTTCCTCGACTTCATGAGCTGCTCCTCCAGGGCCTCGGCTCGCACCACCGTGTCGCCGTAACCTTGCAGCAGATTCGACTTCTCGCGGGATCGCTCCGCGACGTCCTGCAAAAGACAAGCTCAAGTCAAGCAAAGTACTCAACGCAAAGGATTGATTACTCGGGAGGCAACGGCTACGTACCTTCATCCACTGTTCGGCTCGCCGCATCGCCTCCAAGTGCTGCGCCAACACCGCCGGCTCGACAAGATCGTCGGCAAGCAGCTCAATCCCGCCACGGCTACTCGATGTAGCCTCCGTCATTGGCGCTGAGCGGATAGGCTCCGCGTCTTGGATCTCGGGGGATCGGATTGCCACTTCCAGGGCAACCCCTGGCGACGTGGTAGCCGCCTCCTCCTCGGCGGACTTCTCGACAACTCCCTTCATGGGCTCGGGGGCTCCTGCTGCAGCCTCCGGGGCTTCTGGTGTCGACTCCTGCATGGGCACCCCTGCAGGGATGTCACCTCCTTCAGCGCCTGTCAACAAGGAACACGCGCATCAGTGCCTACGACTACTCCTTCTGGAGCTCCATAGCTTCAGGAAGAGTACTCACCTTCGACTACGACCGCTTCCGGCAGCGGCGCTTCGGCAGCCGGGGGCTCGGTCGCGACTTGGGCTTCTGGAGCGGGCTCCTCGACGAGCGGCGCGGCCTCTTCTGCCTCCGCTATCGCGGGCTCCTCCCCCGTCCCGGCTCAAGTCTGTGGATTTTATCGCACAAGTATCCACGAGAGGGTCGTCAGACAAAAACGACTACTACAATGAGTACTACTCATGAAGGCGTGGTACTTACAAGTTCGACCGGACGATAGTCACGGCCGGAGCACCGAGGATGCTGGCGATGTCAACCAGTCCACCCTCGGCGGGCGTTTCTTCCTCCGCCTCTTCGCCTACCGCCTCCTCCACGGTGGCGGCGGCCGGCGCAGACGTCTCCTGCGTCCCTGCGGCTTCCGTCTCTCCAACGGCGGCGGACGCGGGTACTCTGCTCTCCTCTGGAGCAGGGGGCTGGCGCTCCGCGCGCGCCGGATTTCTTCGACGAAGGGGGGGTGGACTTCGGCTTCCGGCCGGTTCCCCCACGGGTCCCATACGCCTTCGTCGCCTTCTTCGACGAGGCTCGTCGGCGGTACCTCCCGCACACGACGGACGACTACTCGTCAGCAATGTACTCAGCTACCGGGTACTCGACCACTCTGCTCAAGATAGCTTACCTCCGGGGGCGTGGTCTCTGAGACCTTCATTTTCTTCGCCACCCGCTTCTTGGTGGGGTTGCGCGGCCTCCGCGGCGGCGCAGCAAGGCTAGCCTCCAGGCTAGCCGGCGGGTCTCGTACAAGTGACACGTGAGGCAAGCCTGGACGGCTAAACCTCGACCGCAGCTGGAAGCGGTCATGCAGCGTGTCTTCGTCTTCATCGTCGTCATCGGAGGTATCCTCCACGATGACGGTGTCATCGCCGTCTCCGACTACTCGGCGCTCCTTCACCTTCTCCACCGTTGGGACCTCGATTCCACTTGGTGGTGGTTGCGGCTCGGAGACGAACTGCCTCACATCATCTTGCGCGAAAAGGACACAAGGCGTCAGCAACTACACTACGAGTACTTATTACTCGACGAGGGGGTACGACTACTCACCTCGTTGGGCGGGCGCGCGGCGGAGTACTCCTCGACCGGACACGCCGTGTACGGTGGCATGTCCTTGAAGATCCTCGTCAATCTCTCGACAATGTCGTTGTCGTCGAGCTCGCCCCCCGGCATCCGCGACGTGTCGTCGTCGCCGGTGTACTCGAAGCCCATCGTATCCCGCGCCATCAGCGGCTGGATCCGGCGCTTCATGAAACTGAAGGCCACGTGTTCGGCCCTCAGTCCCGCATCCCCAGAGTCTTGATGCGCGCTAGCAACTCCGGGAGGCCCCGGATCCCCTCCCGCATGGTGGGCTCCGTGTTCCACCACTCTTGGTGCACGGGCCGCCGTCCGCTCGGCTTCGGCGGCTCGGGATGGTGGTTCGTGATGTAGAACCATCTCGTCTTCCGGTCGGTGTTGGAGTCCACGAGCTTGTACGCCGTGCACGCTCCGCGGCATCCTCCCTCGCGTGGATCCCGGCCCCTCCGAGCTACTCTGCGGGGTTGGAGGGCGGGCGCTCTGGCTTCACGCGGAAGAACTTCCGGAAGAGAACCCAGTGCGGCTTGATTCCCAGGAAGGCTTCGCAGAAGTGGACGAAGACAGATGTATGGAAGATGCCGTTGGGGTTCAAATTGAGGTACTCGATGCCATAGTACCTGAGAAGCCCCTTGAAGAAGTCGCTTGCTGGTAATGCAAGCCCGCGCTCCACGAAGCGCGAGAACATCGGGATCTCGTCTTCGGCCTTCTCCATTGGATAAGGATCTCCTGCGGCGGATCTCCACATGTCGATCTCCTTCTCCCCCCGATGAACCCGCTCGTTCAACAGGGTCGGCAAGTCCTCCGTCTTGACCTTCGACTTTTTCCACTCGCGGCTTGGGTCAGCGCGCGGTGGAGATGTGGGCGGCGGCTTGCTCGCACCGGCCGCGGCAGCCTCTGCATGGCTCCTCTTCTTCCCGCCGGTCTTCGACGTCTTCGACGGTGACGGCTTCATTCTCCAAGTGCAAGGAGTCTTCACTCGCATCCGCTCGGGGGCTACCCTACAGCTTTCGGGTGGCGATGCGCTCGGATCTACTACGGCGGCAGCGCTGGCTGGAGTGGATCTACTTCAAGATTCAAGTGACGAATGACTGCGGCTCACTTGGGTGACAAACCCTAAGGGTTTCGGCTTGTATTTATAAGCCAAAACGCCCCCGCAACGGGCGGCGGATAAGTCCACGCGCGGCTGACTCAGCGGCTGCGCGTGACTCTTCGTATTCCACTAGTCGACGCGCTCCACCTCGGGGGCTCGGCTACTTCTACTCGACTACCTGGGACGCGGCTAGTCTCAAGAGCATCTCAGGACACATTCTCCAAGAAGACCCTTCAATTCGAGAGGGAGTACTCGACTCAAGGCTCGGGGGCTCCGTGCCACGTGTCCTTCGGTTTTTCTCCGGATTTTTCGGGATTTCCTTGCCAAGACTTCGGATAGATCCTCGCCGAGCCCGCGGCTCGAGGCTCGGGGGCTACTCCACGTGGATTGCGGTTCTGCAAATCGCATCTCCATGACGGCTCCGGCTTCAAGACAAGACAGGCATTTTCTTGAAGACCTTCGAAGGCAGATTTCAAGGACGCTTGGGACTACTCGAGAAGACTTCAAGATTGCTCAAACATCAGCTGGAGTACATTCCAGCCTCGGGATGCTTCGACTACTCTTGAGGACTTTTGACTTGTAGCACTCAGGGACGCTTGAGGACTACTCGTTAAGGCCGTCAAGACTACTTGAAGCTATCCTTCTCGACTACAAAGTACTCGGGGGCTTGTCGTATGGACCTCCCTGGGCCCACTACCTCGGTGGGTACCAGGACCGACTACTCGGTAGGCCCCTAGGACTACTCGGCTTGCGCTACACGGCACACCGAAGGCGTGGAGCACAAGGACTACGCGAGTAGTACTCGGTTAGGAAGCTGTGCATGTTCCGCACTGCGCAGAGGACTCCTAGACGTACTCGACTAGTACTCTCTTCCTACTCCGACTTGTAACCCCTTTGCCTCCCGGACTATATAAGGCGAGGCGAGGACCGATCTCCCTCATCTAATCTCGGCTCATACAACCCACGACGCACTATTGCATCATCCCGTAATCGTGCCCTATCAATCCAGAGCTACGCAGCATACAGGACGTAGGGTATTACGCACCTCGCGGCCCGAACTCGTCTAAATTGTGTGCTACGTGTCTCTTCCTTCGAGTTACCGATCTCGGCGAGTCACATTCATCTACTTCGGGTACTCCCCGTAGTAGGTTGCCGGTCTAAAACACCGACGGCTCCACCTCGTGGCTTCACTAGGCATCAAGCGGCAACTAGTCTACGGCGACTCCGCGGTGGTCATCAACCAAGTCAACAAGTCCCGGGACCGCAACAAGGAGAACATGGACGCCTTCGCCTAGAAGTCCGCAAGCTCGAGAACAAGTTCTACGGTCTTGAGTTCCATCACATCATCCGCGACAACAACGTTGCGGCGGACGTCCTCTCGAAGCTCGGATCTACCCGCGCTCAAGTACCGGCGGGTGTCTTCGTTCAAGAGCTTCACGCGCCATCCATCCCGGAGCGGCGCCACCGACCACCTTGTCCCGGCTCACCCCCTTGTCGGTGTTTTAGACCGGCAACTAACTAAGGGGAGTACCGAAGTAGATGAATGTGGCCTCGCCGAGATCGGTAACTCGAAGGAGGAGACATGTGGCACACAATTTAGACGAGGTTCGGGCCGCGAGGTGCGTAATACCCTACGTCCTGTATGCTGCGTAGCTCTGGATTGATTGGGCACGATTACAAGATGGTGCAATAGTGCGCCGTGGGTTGTATGAGATGAGGTGATCCTAGAGATCGGTCCCTGCCTCGCCTTATATAGTCCGGGAGGCAGGGTTACAAGTCGGAGTAGGGAGAGAGTACTAGTCGAGTACGTCTAGGAGTCTTCCATACAGTGCGGGACATGTACAGCTTCCTAACCGAGTACTTCTCCTCTGCAGTCCTTGTGCTCCACGCCTTCGGGTGCTTTGTGTAGCGCAAGCGGGTAGTCCCGGGGCCCACCGAGTAGTCGGTCTGGTACCCACCGAGGTAGTGGGCCCGGGGAGGTCCATACGACAAGCCCCCGAGTACTCTGTAGTCGAGAAGGATAGCTTCAAGTAGTCTTGACGGCCTTAACGAGTAGTCCCCAAGCGTCCCCGAGCACTACAAGTCAAAAGTCCTCAAGAGTAGTCGAAGCATCCCAAGGGTGGAATGTACTCTAGCTGATGTCTGAGCAATCCTAAAGTCTTCTCGAGTAGTCCCAAGCGTCCTCGAGTGCTGCCCTTGAAGGTCTTAAAAAATGACTGTGTTGTCTTGAAGCCGAAGCTGATATGGAAGTGCGATTGCAAAATTGCACTCCATATGGAGTAGCCCCCAAGCCTTAGGTTGAGTCGCGGATTACGGCGAGGGTCCATTTGAAGTCTTGGCAAGAATATCCCGAAAAATCCGGAGAGAAAAAGCCGAAGGACACGTGGCACGGAGCCCCGAGCCTTGAGTCGAGTACTTCCTCTCGAATTGAAGGGTCATCTTGAAGAATGTGTCCTGAGACGCTCCTGAGCCTTGCCACTGCCCAAGTAGTCGAGTAGAAGTAGCCGAGCCCCCGAGGTGAGGCGCGTCGACTAGTAGAATACGAAGAGTCACGCTTAGCCGCTGAGTCAGCTGTGCGTGGACTTATCCGGCCCGGCCGTTGCGGAGCCGGTTTGACTTATAAATAGAGGCCAAAACCCTTAGGGGTTTTCACCCATCCAAGCTGCAGCCATTTCGATTCCTTCTGAGGTAGATCCACTCCTAGCGCTCGCTGTCGCCGTAGTAGATCCAAGTGCGCCGCCACCCAGAGCTTTTAGGGTAGCCCCCGAGCGGATGCACGTGAAGCGCCTGTACTTGGAGAATGAAGCCGTCACCATCCAAGACATCGAAGGCCGCCGGGAAGAAGAGGGGCCGCGAAGAGGCCGCCGCGGCCGCCACCGGAGTAGCGCCGCCCATGTCTCCACCGCGGGCTAATCCAAGCCGCGAGTGGAAAAAATCCAACGTGAAGATGGAAGATACTGTTAGCCCTCTTGAACGGCGGGTTCATCGGGAGAAGGAGGTCGACATGTGGAGGGCCGGCTGCTAGAGATCCACATCCAATGGAGAAGGCCGAAGACGAGATTCCAATGTTTGCGCGGTTCGTGGAGCGCGGACTCACGCTCCCGGCTAGCGATTTCTTCAAGGGCCTCCTCGGGTACTACGGAGTCGAGTACACGAATCGAACCCCAACGGTATCTTCCATACGGCGGTCTTCGTGCACTTCTGCGAGGCCTTCCTTGGGATCAAGCCGCCCCTGGATCCTTTTCCGGGAAGTTTTTCGGGTGAAGCCGCAGCCAAGCGCCACCAACCCAAGAGTAGTCGGAGGAGCCGGCATCCAGTTGAGAGAAGACGCCGCGGAGCAGTACCTGGCGTACAAGCTCGTTGACTCCAACACAGATTGGAAGACGAGGTGGTTCTACATCACGAACCACCACCCCGGCCTGCCGAAGCCGAGCGGACGGCAGCCCAGGCACCGCGAGTGGTGGAACACGGAGCCCACCATGCAGGAAGGAATCCAGCTCCCCAGGGCGCTAGCACGCATCAAGGTGCTCAGGGAAGCGGGACTGAGGGCCGAGCACGTGGCCTTCAGTTTCATGAAGCGGAGGGTGCAGCCATTGATGGCTCGAGACACCTTGGGCTTCGAGTACACGGCGACGACGACACGTCGCGGATGCCGGAGGCGAGGGCGGGCGACGAGCGACATCATCGAGAGGCTGTCGCGGATCTTCAAGGATATGCCGCCGTACACGGCGTGCCCTGTCCAGGAGTACTCCGCCGCACGCCCGCCAAAGGAGGTGAGTAGTCGTACCCCCCTAGTCGAGTAGTCGTTGCTTGGAGTAGACGTGCTTGATGTCTTCGTGTCTTGCAGGATGACTTGAAAAAGTTCGTCTCCGAGCCGCAGCCGCCCCCACGGGATCGAGATCCCGCAGGAAGGAAAGACCAAGGACAAAGAGCGGCGAGAAGTCGGTGAAGGCGATGACACCATCATCGTGGAGGACACCATCGATGACGACAATGATGACGACGACGAGACGTTGCGGGACCGCTTTCAGTTGCGGTCGAGGTTTAGCCGTCCAGGCTTACCTCATGTTCCTCTTGTGCAAGACCCCCCGACTAGCATGGAGGCTAGCCCGGCTGCCCGCCACGGAAGCCGCGCAACCCCCGCCGGCAAGCGGGTGACAAAGAAGCTCAAGGTCTCGGAGACCACGCCTCAGGAGGCAAGTTGTCTTGAACAGAGTAGTCGAGTACCCGCTGTACGAGTACGCTTGGCGATGAGTAGCCTTCCTTGTATGCGGGAGGTCCCGCCGGCGAGCCGTCGAGGAAGGCGATGAAGGCGTATGGGACACGGTGGGGGAGCGGCGGAAGTCGTAGTCTAGCCCCCCCTTGTTGAGGAGATTTTGGCGCGGTTGGAGCGCCGGCCCCTGCTCCACGGGGGAGGACGGAGCCGTAGACGCCGCCGTTGATGAGGTGGTGACTACGGGAGCGGAGGAGAGCACTTGCCCGGCCGCCGTTGTTGCAGAAGAGGCGGTAGCCGCGGGGCGCGGGAGGAGGCGCCGCCGAGGGTGGACGGCGGTAGACATTACCGGCATCCTCGGTGCCCGGCCGTGACAATAGTCCGGTCAAATTTGTAAGTACCGCATCTTCCCGAGTAGTACTTGTTGTAGTAGTCGAGGTTGACTGACGACCAATTGTGTGTGCTTCTGCAGGAAATCAACGGATCTGTCCTGGGAGGGGGATGAACCCTCTTCAGCGGTGGCGGAAGAAGTCGCGCCGCCGTGAGGAGTCCGCTCCTGCTTCCCGGGTGATGCCGAGCCGCCGGCTGCCGAAGCGCCGTTGCCGGAGGCCAGCGTAGTCGAAGGTGAGTACTCGTACGGAGCCGTAGAGGCTCCTCGAGGAGTAGTCGTAGTCGGCGATACACTTGTCTTCTCCTTGACGGTGTGCCGAAGGGCGAAGGTAGTGACATCCCCCGCGGGGGTGCCAATGCGAAGTCGACACCAGAGGTTCCGGAGGCTGCCGGAGGAGCCCCCGAGCCCATGGAACAAGTCGTCGAGGAGGCCGCCGTGGCGGCGGAGGAGAGGGGGGTCACCACGTCGCCGAGAGGTCGCTGCTGGGAGGTGGCTATCCGCTCCCCGTGAGATCCGGGACGCGCGAGCCCATCCGCTCCGCGCGCGATGACGGAGGCCGCCGCGAGTAGTCGTGGCGGTATAGAGCTGCTCGCGGACGATCTTGCCGACCGGCAACGGTGGCCAAGCACTCAGGAAGCGGTCCGCCGGGCCGAGCGGTAGATGAAGGTAAGTAGCCGTAGCTTCTGAGTAGTCAATCCTCTGTCGTTGAGTACTCGTTGACGTGTGTTATCTGTGCAGGATGTCGCGGAGCGGTCCCGCGAGAAGTCCAACATCTTTGTAGGGCTTCGGCGACGCGGTGCTCCGGTGCGAGGCACCGGAAGAGCAGCTCTTAAAGTCACGGAAGCACGCAGCTGCCATGCAATCGAAGCTCGACGCCGCCTTCGCCAAATACCACAACGATGTCCAAGAGTTGCAGGCGAAGGGCGACGACTTGGTGCGGAAGAATAAGAGGCTTCGCAACAAGAACAAAGGTACACCGCTGGACTTGTCGGGTAGTTGTTGGAGGTCAAGAGGTAGTCGACCCGCCGTCTTTATTCTTTGTGTTGCGAGCTTGAGGGCCGGAGTGGAGCGGTGAAGTCCTCGGAGACGAGCATGAAGAACCTCTTCTACGGGAGTAAGAAGCCCGCCGGTACTCGAGCTCGATTACAAAGAACTTGCCTTCGAATGCGAGAAGCACATGGAGCTCGGATTGCATCGACCGCGATCTCGTCAAGTTGCTACAAATCCTTTCGAAGTTGAATGAAGATTGCGAGGCCTTGCGGGCCCCCCGAAGGAGCTTGAGGAAGCCGCCCGCCAATCGCAAGGCTCTGGTGCCGCACCGGGCAGCCCCAAGATTGCTCCACCGGTGGATCGCCTCAAGGAAGCTCCAAGCCGGCTAGCGGCCTATGTGAAGCACATGGCGAGATCGATCCCAAGGCGGGTCTTGGCCTTCATGAAGTCGTACTTCCCGAAGGCCCCGGTGGAAGGGTTGTCGCCGGCGGGGTAGCCGCCAACGCGTCCGATGAGCGGTATGCGGAGGCTGGCCGGAGCGAGATGGCTCCCATCGCGGAGCAAGTAGGCGAGAAGCTTAATCTCCAATAGCCCCGTAATAGATAGCTAGTAGCCAAGGTTGTACAAAAAACAATTGTAATGAATTGCTTAAGTATCAATGAAAGAAGATTTCCGAAATGAGTACTCGTAGTCGCAATCTCGAGTGCGGAGCCCCATCGCGGAGAGGATGCGAGTAGTCGTACTCGGCGGTAGTGGTCCCGTTGTAGGGAGTAGACGATAAGGAAGTTGATGAATGATCAAACTTTATTGCGAAGAAGTACACCCGGATGGCCGGGGCCGTAGTTACGAGTATTCGCTTGGACCCGGAGGCCGCCTACGGTGAGTAGAGCCGGAGCGGGTAGTCGCTTACGACGGTGGATCCGTAAGTAGCCGTGTAGGGCGGATTGTAGATCCGTAGGTAGCCGTGCGGTCGGATCTTGGAGTGTGGTCTCTTGGTAGACCGCTACAAGAGTCCTTGACGCTCGTCGCGGCCCGAGTCCGTAGGTAGCCGCACGGGGCCGGATCTGGAGAGGGGAAGTCCGGAGGCCCAGAGCCGGGACCGAAGGCCGCTTACGGCGGGGGGGTGTTGATGTAGTCGTGTAGACTCGGACCCGGAGTAGTCGTGTAGACTAGGCGTAGAATCGACGAGAGGCTGGTCGACGTTCCACGAGTTGTTGATGTCTTCGCCTTCGGGGTGTTTGGAGGCGGTAGGAGCCGGCCCCGGTCACCTTTGCAACGGTGAAGGGACCTTCCCGGGGGGAGGGCGAGCTTGTGTAGTCCTTCCGTGTTCGGATACGGCGGAGGACGATATCTCCAATGTTGAACGAGCGTTCCTTGACGTTGCGATCATGGTAGCGTCGGATACCCTCTAGGTACCTTCTTCCCGATTGGACGAGGGCGGCGCGGCCGAGCTTCTTCGAGGCTGTCGATGTCAACTCGTCTGCTGTCTTCTGAGACGCCTTCGTCGTAGTGCTCCACTGCTGGCGAGTTCCATATGACGTCGGCGGGGAGGATTGCTTCGGAGCCGTAAACCGGGAAGTAAGGGGATTGCCCCGTTGGCTTGGATGGGCGAGTCCGTAGCCCCCGAGTGCGTTGGGTAGTTCCTTGATCCACTTGCCCCCTTTGGAGTTAGCAGCGTCGTGTAGCCGCTTCTTGAGAGCGTCGAGCACCATCCCATTGGCGCGCTCGACTTGTCCGGTTGGCCGTGGATGGGCAAGCGCGACGTATCGGACGTCGATCCTTCTTGTTCTCGCGGTACTCCCGAAATGGTGGTTGTTGAAGTTGGAGCCCGGGTACGTGATGATGCGGTGGGGTAGTCCGTAGCGATGTACGAGTTCATCCGAGGAAGTCGAGTACTCTATCGACCTTGGGGCATGTGAGCGGCTTGACCTCGATCCACTTGGTGAACTTGTCGATGGCCACCAACACCTGTTGAAACCACCTGGTGCGGTTGGCGGTGGCCCAATCATGTCAAGGCCCCGGCGGGCAAAGGGCCGGGTTGGCGGTATGGTGACTAGCTTGTAGGTGGGACGTGTTCTTTGCTTGGCGAAATGCGACATCCTTGGCACCTTCTAACGAGTTCTTCCGCATCGCCCGGAGGCGTGGGCCGGTCGAAAGCTCGCGGAAGGCCTTGGCCGACCGGCGTGCGTGAGGACGCGTGGTTGCCGCGAGGACGCCCTTGTGGATCTCCTCCAAGATGTCCTTGCCTTCTTCACGAGGGACGCACTTCATGAGTACTCCGGAAGATGTGCCCCGCTTGTAAAGCTTGTCTCCGACGAGGACGTAGGACTTGGCGCGGCGGACAAGGCGCTCGGTGAGTTCTTGTCGGAGGGGACCTTCGCTCGGCCGAGGTAGTCGATGAAGGGTTGCCTCCGGTCCACGTCGATCATCATGACCTCCTGCCCGGTGGTGGATGGGGCGGGGCGGTGGTCGGTGGCGCGGCTCGGGATGGATGGCGCGTGAAGCTCGTGAACGAAGACACCGGCTGGTACTTGAACGCGGGTGGAACCAAGCTTCGAGAGGACGTCCCGCTGCAACGTTGTTGTCGCGGACGATGTGGTGGAACTCGAGACTATAGAACTTGTTCTCGAGCTTGCGGACTTCTAGGCGATGGCGTCCATGTTCTCCTTGTTGCGGTCCCGGGATTTGTTGACTTGGTTGATGACCCTTTGCGGAGTCGCCGTAGACTAGTAGCCGCTTGATGCCCAATGAAGCCGCGAGGTGGAGCCCGTGTAGGAGAGCTTCGTACTCGGCTTCGTTGTTTGAGACCTTCCGGAAGATGCGGGACGTACTTGACTTGTTCGCCGTTGGAGAGATCGGGAGTACCCGCACTTTGCGCCCTCAAGGTTGAGTGAGCCGTCGAAGTACATCACCCAATGCTGCGGTCGCACGGTGGGAGTAGGCGGCCTGATTCTCCCGCCATTCATCCATGAAGTCGACTAGTGCCTGCGACTTGATGGTCGTGCGTGGCTTGAAGCCGATGGTGAGGGCGCGGGAGCTCGACCGCCCACTTGGAGATTCTTCCGGTTGCATCTTGATTCCGCGAGGATGTCGCCGAGCGGGTAGTCGGTGGCCGACGGAGATCGAGTACTCCTGGAAGTAGTGTCGTAGCTTCCGCGAGGTGATGAGTCTTGCGTACGGGGAGCTTCTCGCACGGGCGATAGCGGGCCTTGGACTGCGATAGAACCTCGGCCGACGAAGTAGGCGGGGCGGGCCCCGGATAGGCGTGGCCGTCTTCCTGCCGCTCGGCGACGATGGCAGTACTGACCACGTGAGTAGTCGCAGCGAGGTAGAGCGACGGCTGCTCGCCCTTGTGAGGAGCCGTGAGGATCGGTGGTTCGATAGGAAGTCCTTGAGAGCCGGGCAAGGGCTTGATCCACCTCTCGGAGTCCACACGAACTTCTCTTGATGCTTGAGTAGTTTGAAGAAGGGGAGCCCCCGTTCTCCTAGCCTCGAGATAAATACGTTCGGTGCCGCCATGCAACTTTGTCGGCTTACGGACATCTTTGATGCTCGTGGGAGCTTGCATCTTTGGTGATGGCGGAGATCTTCTCGGGGTTGGCTTCGATGCGCGGGGCGATGATAAAGCCGAGAAGTTTGCACGAAGGTACGCGAAGACGCACTTGTTCGGGTTGAGCTTCCGGTTGTACTCGCGCGATGATGCGAAAGTCTCTTCAAGGTCGTCGATGAGGGTGCCAGGTTTACGGTCTTGACGACCACGTCATCCACGTATGCTTCGATGTTCTTGTTGAGTTGCCTCTTGAAACGGGCCCGGATAGCTCGTTGGTAGGTGGCGCGGCGTTCTTCAACCCGAAGGACATGGTCGTGTAGCAGTACGCGCCAAACGGGGTGATGAACGTGGTCTTCTCTTGGTCTTCTTCCTTGATCGCGATCTGGTGGTACCCGGAGTAGTAGTCGAGGAAGCAGAGCGAGGTTGCGGCCCGCCGTGGAGTCGATGACTTGATCAATCCGCGGCAACCCGAAGGGGTCCTTGGGGCAGTGCTTGTTGAGGTCGGTGTAGTCGACGCACATCCTCCACTCGTTCGAGTTCTTCTTGCGGACGAGGACGGGGTTGGCGAGCCACTCGGGATGGAAGACTTCTCCGATGAAGCCGGCCCGCGAGTAGTTTGGCGAGTTCCTTCTTGATGGCGTCCGTCTATCGTCGGCAAAGCGTCGGAGGTGTTGTCGCTTGGCGGTGGCCTTAGGATCGACGTTGAGCGGTGCTCAATCGGCTCCACGGGCACTCTACGGCATGTCCGCGGCTTCCACACGAAAATGTCGCGGTTAGCCCGAAGGAAGGCGATGAGCGCGTCTTCCTATTTGGGGTCGAGGCCGGCCCCCGATGGTGGTGGTCTTCTTGAGGTCGCTGTTCGAGGTCGATCGTCTTGACGAGTACCTCCTCGGGTGGGCGAGGCTTGTTGGTGCCTGTCGGACTTCTCCGGGATGTCGAGGTCACTTGTAGCAAGCTTCTTCGACGCGGCGTAGACCTCCATCATCGCGTTGGGTACTTGGTTCGTAGAGGCGATCTCCACGGCTTCCGTGTCGCGGTCGTGAGAGATCTTCAAGTCCCCTTGAAGGGAGAGTACACCGAGCGGGCTTGGCATTTTGAGTACCAAGTAGGTGTAGTGGGGCACCGCCATGAACTTGGCGATGGCGGTCGCCGAGGATGGCGTGGTAGGAGGTCTCGAAGTCCGCGACCTCGAACTTGATGTACTCGGTACGGTAGTTGTCCCGAGATGCTTCGAAGGTAGCGGCGGGACCACGCGAGCCCGGTGGAATAGCCGCGTTGCGGGGGACGATGCCGTAGAAGGGCGTGTTGCTCTTGGTGAGCATGTGAGTGATGTCGAGCTTCATTTTCTTCAAGGTCTTGGTAAAGAGGACGTTGAGCCCGCTTCCACCATCGATGAGCACCTTGTTGAGTTTGGAGCCCGCCACCACGGCTTCGGGACGAGGGGGGAGCCGTCCTGGTTCGGAGAAAGGCCGGTCCATTGATCCGCGCGGGAGAAGGTGATGGGTACCTCCGACCACCGAGAGGGGTCGGGACCGGCGGCTCAATGGACATAACTTCACGGCGGGTAGCCTTGCTCCTGCCGTTTGGGCAATCCGCCGAAGAGGACGTTGACGGTCTTGTCGGGCTCACGGAAGTCGTTGTTGTCGCCGTCCTTCTTCTTGCCCTTTTGGTCGTGAGGGTGCGGTGGCTGGCGTATCCTTGAGTGCATGCACGAGTTCGTACCTTTGCTCGGTGGTGTGGTTGCCGTTTAGATGCCACGGGCACTTCTCCTTCGGCGAGGTCTTTGAAACCGCCGGAGCTCTTCTTCGAGTTCCCTTTCGCGGGCGGCGGATAGCCGCGACATTGTTGTCGGCTTGCGCTTGCGGTTGGGACCCGAGTAGTAGTTGTTGTTGTTGTTGCGGCGCCTTGGTTCGCGTTGCCGCGCTGCCGCCGCCCTGGTTCTGCTTGGTCTTGCCGCGGATGGCGTCGTATTTGGCATTGGCCTTGTCTTCTTCATCCGCCCAGGACGTGATCATGTCCTTGAGGTGGGGGATGGACCTTGGGCGGCGGCGACCGAAGTCTTCGAAGGTGCGGCGGTGGTAGAGACCATCTTGGAAAAGGTCGATGACCTCCTTGTCGGTGACGTCGACGACGGTAGCGCGCTTGTCGAAAAAGCGGCGCATGTACTTGCGGAGGGTCTCGCCTTGTTCCTACTTGATCATGGCCAGGTCCATGCGAGTACCCGACCGGCCCATGGCGCCCGCGAAGTTGCTTGTGAGCTGCTCCTTCGGTGGCCCCACTTGTCGATCGAGTGTTTGTCCGGCGACTCGAGCCATGTGAGTGGTGCTTGGTCCGGGCGAAAGGGGAAGTAGAGGCACTTGGTGTCGGCTTGTTGCCGCCGGCGTTCTCGATGGAGAGGGCGTAGCACCTAAGCCCTTTGGATGGGATCTGCTTCGCATCGTACTTGGTGATCCCCAAGGGCTTGAATTTGTCGGGGAGGAGAAAGTTGCGAAGTCGAGGTGAGAAGGCGGGGAAGCCGTCGCCCTCGAGCTGCGGTGGTCGACTTCTTCGCCGTAGCTCCTCAATCTTCGGAGAGCGTCGTAGCGCCCTGCGAGCGCCGGAGGCATGGGCTGTTCGCGTGGCCTCGGCCGCCGCGGCGCCGCCGTCTCCGGCCCTCTGTTGGCCCCATGATTGGAGCTTCCGCCGTCGGCTCCCCGCCGCCGTCGGGGGTCGTTGCCGCCCCCGCCGGCCGGAGCGCGGTGGGGGACGACTTCTCGGTTGTCGTGGTCGTGCTTGTGAAGGTCCGCCCCGGCGTTGGAGCGACGACGGTTTGGCTCGGGCGGGAGGTCGGCTCGAGTACGGTTAGGGCCGTTGTTGGCGGCGCGACTTGTGGCTTCGTTGTCGCGGGGTACGGGCCTGGAGGAGGGCTGGTTGATCCGTTGTTGACCCGCATGAAGTAGGCGTCTTCGGCGAGCTTGGCGATGACCTCTCCCGGCGCGTATGCCCGGGCCCGACGTGCGATCGGCGCGATCGACATGAGGCATTGCTCGGGGGGTGGTGTGTACTCTTGCTCTCGACCGCCTCGAGAGCTTCCGCAGGTTGCGGACGGGGAAGTTGTCGCGGAGACGCTGCGATGTTCGGCTGCGCTTCCGGTTACGCTCGCGTCGAGCGTCTCTGTCTGCGGGGTTCTCGTTCGGTGGAGCATCGGTAGAGAGCTCGTCGGAGAAGATGTCTTCCGGAGTGTCTGTCTTGGGCCGTCCCCGAAGGCCACGGGGCGTCGCCAACGGCCATGAGAACTTGGTGATCGGGGGTGCCAAGGCTGGACTCAGAAGGTGCCACCTCAGTTGGTGTGCTCGAGTCAGCCCGGGCTAAGGGTGTTCCCTCCTGGAACGGTAGTGAGTCGATGTAGGCGACGTAGCGTGAGTCTCCGCTTATCAGGTCAGCGGGCTTGCGGTCTGGCCAGTAGACGAATCTCCCGGCCGGTGTGGATGTTATAACCAGCCCAGAGGCCGGCCCTGACAAGGGAAGCTCAGTAGAGTTGTCCTCGGACTCGGGCTCCTCAGGGTCCGACCCGAAGTCGAACTCGTAATCCGGGTTCGAGTAGAACTCGGAGAGAGGGCTGGAGGTACGAAGCGTGGTCGGGGGCGGTGTCGGAGTCCGAGTTGTACTCGGGTACGGGCTCCTTGCGGCCGGCGCGAAGAGGGAGCCCCGTGCGGGCCGGCGAGGATGCGGGGGCCACGCATGGAGCGCTCGCGAGGTGAGGGGACCGCCTGCGATGGCTGAGCAGCCGGCTCGCAAGCGATGGCCCATGGAGACGTCGAGTTCGAGTTGGAAGCGGACTCGAGCTCGAAGTCAGCGTGGTGGATGAAGAGCAAAATTTCGCCGAATTTGCCGGCGAGTTCGCCTGTGACGACTTCAGGGAGCGTCACGAGCTTCGTCTTCGGGTTGGGGCTGCATGGTTAGGCGACGGCTGGAAGGAGCCCGCGCCGTCAGCAGTGCAGACCCAGGCGCCGAACACGAAGGTGTCGCCGCGGTTGAAGGCGACGGTCGGCTTGGAAGTAGACGGGAGCCGTCGAGTTCGCCATGTGATCTCGGGCGAGAGCCCCTACACGGCGCGCCGGTGTCGGTGTTTTAGACCGGCAACCTACTAAGGGGAGTACCCGAAGTAGATGAATGTGGCCTCGCCGGATCGGTAACTCGAAGGAAGAGACACGTGGCACACAATTTAGACGAGGTTCGGGCGCGAGGTGCGTAATACCCTACGTCTGTTCTTTGCGTAGCTCCGGATTGATTGGGCACGATTACAAGATGGTGCAATAGTGCGCCGTGGGTTGTAGGAGATGAGGTGATCCTAGAGATCGGTCCCTGCCTCGCCTTATATAGTCGGGAGGCGGGGTTACAAGTCGGAATAGGGAGAGAGTACTAGTCGAGTACGTCTAGGAGTTTTCCATACGGTGCGGGACATGTACGGCTTCCTAGCAGAGTACTTCTCCTCTGCCCCGGTCCTTGTGCTCCACGCCTTCAAGTGCCGTGTAGCGCAAGCCGGGTAGTCCCAGGGGCCCACCGAGTAGTCGGTCCTGGTACCCACCGAGGTAGTGGGCCCAGGGAGGTCCATACGACACCCACCAGCTGGACAGGAGGTCATGATGATCGACGTGGACTGGAGGCAACCCTTCATCGACTACCTCAGCGAGCAGAAGGTTCCCTCCGACAAGAACTCGGCCGAGCAGCTCATCCGCCGAGCCAAGTCCTACGTCCTCGACAGAGACAAGCTTTACAAGCGGGGCGCATCTTCTGGAGTACTCATGAAGTGTGTCCCTCGGGAAGAAGGCAAGGACATCTTGGAGGAGATCCACAAGGGCGTCTGCGGCAACCACGCGTCCTCACACACACTGGTCAGCAAGGCCTTCCGGCGAGCTTTCCTGCGGCCCACACGGCTACGGCGATGCGAAGAACTCGTCGAAGGTGCCGGGGATGCCCGGTACTTCGCCAAGCGAGCAACACGTCCCGGCCTACAAGCTAGTCACCATACCGCCAACCCGGCCCTTTGCCTGTGGGGGCTCGACATGATTGGGCCCCTGCCAAGCTGCGCCGGGTGGTTTCAACGAGTATTGGTGGCCATCGACAAGTTCACCAAGTGGATCGAGGTCAAGCTGGTCACATGCCCCAAGGCTGATAGAGTACTCGACTTCCTGGATGAACTCGTACATCGCTACGGACTACCCCACCGCATCATCACAGATATGGGCTCCAACTTCAACAACCACCGGTTAAGGGAGCCGCGAGAACGAGCGGGATCGACGTCCGATACGTCTCAGTTGCCCATCCTCGGGCCAACGGACAAGTCGAGCGCGCCAATGGGATGGTGCTCGACGCCCTCAAGAAGCGGCTACACGATGCTGCTAATTCCAAAGGAGCCAAGTGGATCAAGGAACTACCCGACGCACTGCGGGGGCTATGGACTCGGCCATCCAAGCCAACGGGACAATCCCCTTACTTCTGGTCTACGGCTCGAAGCAATCCTCCCTGCCGACGTCATATGGAACTCGCCGGCGGTGGAGCACTACGACGAAGGCGTCTACGAAGACGACGGACCGGTTGACATCGACGGCCTCGAAGAAGCTCGGCTGCTGCTTGCCCTCGTCCAATCGGCAAGGTACCTAGAGGGCATCTAACGCTACCACGATCGCAACGTCAAGGAACGCTCCTTCAACGTTGGTGATCTCGTCCTCCGTCGCATCCGGAACACGGAAGGACTACACAAGCTCGGCTCCCCCACGGGAAGGTCCGTTCACCGTGGCAAAGGTGAGCGGGCGGGCTCCCTACCGCCTCCCGGACACTTGAAGGCGAAGACATCAACAACTCGTGGAACGTCGACCGGCTACGTCGATTCTACGCCTAGTCTACACGACTACTCGGGGTTCAAGTCTACACGACTACTTCAACACCCCCTCTTCCGTAAGCGGCCTCACGGTCCCGGCCCCGATCTCGGACTACTCCTCTCCGGGATCCGGCCCGCGCGGCTACCTACGGATCTGGGGCTGCGATGAGCGACAAAGGACTCTAGC
This sequence comes from Cenchrus americanus, assembly GCA_947561735.1. NCBI lineage: Eukaryota > Viridiplantae > Streptophyta > Magnoliopsida > Poales > Poaceae > Cenchrus > Cenchrus americanus. The sequence goes on along the minus strand of OX387239.1, from coordinate 80,205,171 downwards.
GACGGTCTACTAAGAGACCATGTACTCCAAGATCCGGCCTACACGGCTACTTACGGATCTCTTGCGGTGCAGCGGCTACCCGCCCTAGCACTACTCGGTACATGCAAGCGGCCTCACGGGTCCGGGCGACTACTCTATAACTACGGCCCTGGCCATCCAGGTGTACTTCTTCAGTAATAAAGTTTGATCGATCATCAACTTCTTTACTGTCTACTCCCTTCAACGGGACCACCATTGCCAAGTACGACTACTCGCATCTACTCCACGATGGGGGCTCCACACTTTGAGATCGTGACTACGAGTACTCATTGCTGGAATTTTTCTTTCATTAATACTTAAGCAATTCATTACAATTGTTTTCGTACAACTTTGGCTACTAGCTAACTATTACAGGGCTACTATAGATTGAGCTTATCAGCTACTTGCTCCGCGATGGGAGCCATCTGCTCCCGGCGGCTCCGCGTCTTGCTCATCGGTGCGGTTGGCGGCTACCCCACCGGCGACTACTTCCCTTGGGGCCTTCGGGAAGTAGGACTTCATGAAGGCCAAGACACCTTCGGAATCGACCTCGCCATGTGCTTCACATAAGCCGCCGGCCCTGGCGGGGGCTTCCTTGAGGCGATCCACGAGTGGAGCGATCTTGGGGCCGCCGGATGAGGAACCAAGAGTCTTGCGATCGTCGGCGCGGCTTCTTCAAGGTCGTTCGGTTGGGCCCGCGGCGCCTCGCAATCTTCATTCAACTTCTGCAATGATTTGTAGCAGTTGACGAGATCGCGGTCAGATGCAATCCGAAGCTCCATGTGCTTCTCGCACTCGAAGGCAAGTTCTTTGTAGTCGAGCTCGAGTACACAGCGGGCTTCACCTTCGGTAGAAGAGGTTCTTCATACTCGTCTTCGAGGACTTCAAGCTTGCTCCACTTGGCCCTCAAGCTCTGCCAAATACAACAAAGCGCGGTGGGTCAGACTACATCTCGACCTCCAACAACTACCCAACAAGTCAAGCAGCGTACCTTTGTTCTTGTTGCGGAGGCTCTTGTTCTTCCGCACCAAGTCGTCGCCCTTTGCCTGCAGCTCTTGGATGTCATTGTGATACTTGGCCAAAGCGGCGTCGAGCTTGGCACATGGCGGCCGCGTGCTTCCGCGACTTCAAAAGCTGATCCTCCAATGCCTCGGCCCCCGAACCTTTGTGTCACCAAAGCCTGCGGCATGTTGGACTTCTCGCGGGACCTCACCACGACGTCTGCCCACGCACGGACAACACACGTCAACGAGTACTCAACAACGAGAGGATTGACTACTCGGAAGCTAAGGCTACTTACCTTCATCCTTTGCTCGGCACAGCGGACCGCCTCCGGGTGCACGGCCACCGTTGTCGGGTCCACCGGATCGTCGCGAGCGGCTCCACTCCGCCACGACTACTCGCGGCGGCCTCGAGTCATCGGCGCGGAGCGGATGGGCTGCGTCCTGGATCTCTGGGGAGCGGACAGCCACCTCCAGAGCAACCTCTGGTGGCACGGTGGCCTCCTCTCCTCCGGTCGCTGCGGCGGCTTCCTCGGCGACCTCCTCCATCGGCTCGGGGGCTCCTTCAGCAGCTTCCGGTGCCTGTGGTGTCGACTTCAGCATAGGCACCGCTGCAGGGATGTCGCTCCCTTCGGCCTCAATGCCTGACAAGAAGACGTCAAGTTCATCAGCAACTACGATTACTCTATGGGGAAGACTAAACTCACAGCAGAACACTTACCCTCGACCACGCTGGCCTCGGGCAATGCGGCTTCGGCGGCGGCGCCTCGGACTCCACGGGGGCGGGGAGTTGACTCCTCGACGGGTGGCGCGACTTCTTCCTCCGCCACCGTCGCGGAGGGCTCATCTCCCTCCCCGGGACAAGTCTGTCGATTTCTGCGAGAAGTACACAAAGCTAGTTGTCATTCAAGCTCGACTACTACACCAAGTACTACTCGGGAAGGTTCAGTACTTACAGGCTGGACCGGACTATCGTCACGGCCGGGGCACCGAGGGATGCGGCAATATCTACCGTCCACCCTCGGCGGGCGCCTCCTCTGCGCTTCTGCAGCCCGGCGGCCTCCTCTGCGGCAACGGCGGTGGCGTAGTGCCCTCCGCGCTCCTGCCGGCCACCACCTCTTCGACGGCGGGGGCTACGGGTCTTGTGCTCTCTTGACGAGCGGGGGCCGGCGCTCCAAGCGCGCTATGAGCTCCTCAACGTGGGGGGGCCGGACTACGACTTCCGGCGGGTTCCCCCCTTTGTGTCCCACTCGCCTTCGTTGCCCGCTTCGACGGGCTCGGGTTGGCGGCACCTCCCCGCATACAAGGAGGACTACTCATCAGCAAGTGTACTCGCATGATGGGTACTCGACTACACTAGTCAAGACATCTTACCTCTTGAGGTGTGGTCTCTGAGACCCTCAACTTCTTCGCTACCCGCTTGCGGGCGGGGTTGCGCGGCTTCCGTGGCGGCGCAGCCAGACTAGCCTCTAGGCTAGCCGGTGGGTCTTGCACAAGAGGTACATGAGGCAAGCCTGGACGGCTAAACCTCGACCGCAGCTGAAAGTGGTCCCTGCAACGTCTCTTCGTCGTCATCGTCGTCGTCGTCGGAGGTGTCCTCCACGATGATGGTGTCATCGCCTTCGCCGACTTCTCGCCGCTCCTTGGCTTTGGCTTTCCCTTCCTTCGGGATCTCGATCCCCTGAGGGGGTGGCTACGGCTCGGAGACGAACATTTTCAAGTCATCTCCCAAGGCACAAGACATCAGCGCGACTACTCACAAGCAAGGACTACTCGACTAAGGGGTACGACTACTTACCTCCTTTGGCGGGCGCGCGGCGGAGTACTCCTGGACGGGGCACGCCGTGTACGGCGGCATGTCCTTGAAGATCCGCGTCAGCCTCTCGATGATGTCGTCGTCGTCCATCTCGCCTCCGGGCATCCGCGACGTGTCGTCGTCGCCGGTGTACTCGAAGCCCAAGGTGTCGCGGGCCATCAGCGGCTGCACCCTCCGCTTCATGAAACTGAAGGCCACGTGCTCGGCCCTCAGTCCAGCTTCTCTGAGCACCTTGATGCGTGCCAGTAGCTCGGGGAGCTGGATTCCCTCCTGCATTGTGGGCTCCGTGTTCCACCAGTCGCGGTGCCTGGGCTGCCTCCCACTCGGCTTCGGCAGGCCGGGGTGGTGGTTCGTGATGTAGAACCACCTCGCCTTCCAATCGGCGTTGGAGTCAATGAGCTTATACGCCAGGTACTGCTCAGTGGCGTCTTCTCTCATCTGGATGTCGGCCCCTCCGACTACTCGTGGATTGCTGGCGCTCGGCTGCGGCTTCACCCGGAAAAATTTCCGGAAGAGGATCTAGTGCGGCTTGATCCCAAGGAATGCTTCACAAAAATGGACGAAGACCGCGGTATGGAAAATCCCGTTAGGGTTCAGATTGAGGTACTCAACTCCGTAGTACCCGAGGAGGCCCTTGAAGAAATCACTAGCCGGAAGCGCGAGTCCGCGCTCCACGAAACGCGCAAACATCGGGATCTCATCTTCGGCTTTCTCCATTGGATACGGATCTCCGGCGGCGGCCCTCCACATATCCACCTCCTTCTCCCGGATAAATCCACTGTTCAGGAGGGCCAACAGATCTTCGGTCTTCACCTTTGACTTTTTCCACTCGCGGCTTGGATCTGCTCGCGGTGGAAACATCGGCAGCGCTTTGCTCCGAGTGGCGGCCGCGGCGGCCTCTTCGCGGCCCCTCTTCTTCCCGGCGACCTTCGCAGACTTGGACGGTGAAGGCTTCATTCTCCAAGTACAGGGCGTCTTCACGCGCATCCGCTCGGGGGCTACTCTGGAAGCTCTGGGTGGCGGCGCACTTGGATCTACTGCGGCGGCGTTGTGCGGCGGAAGTGGATCTACCTCAAATCGAATCGAAATGACTACAGCACAGATGGGTGAAAACCCCTAAGGGTTTTGGCTTCTATTTATAAGTCAAACCGGCCCTCCAACGGCCAGTTCGATAAGTCCGCGCTCGGCTGACTCAGCGGCCGCGCGTGACCCTTCACATTCTACTAGTCGACGCGTCTCACCTCGGGGGCTCGGCTACTTCTACTCGACTACCTGGGAAGCGACAAGACTCAGGAGCATCTCAGGACACATTCTTCAAGATGACCCTTCAATTCGAGAGGAAGTACTCGACTCAAGGCTCGGGGGCTCCGTGACACATGTCCTTCGATTTTTTTCTCTCCGGATTTTTCGGGATTTTCTTGCCAAGACTTCAGATGGACCCTCGGCCCGGGCACCGTGGCTCAACCTAAAGCTCGGGGGCTACTCCATATGGAGTGCGATTTTGCAATCGCACTTCCATATCGGCTTCGGCTTCAAGACAAGATGGGCATTTTTTGAAGACCTTCGAAGGCGGCACTCGAGGACGCTTGGGGACTACTCGAGAAGACTTCAAGTTTGCTCAAACATCGAAGTACCGGAGTACATTCCGGCCTCGGGATGCTTCGACTACTCTTGAGGACTTTTGACTTGTAGAACTCGGGGGACGCTTGGGGACTACTCGTTAAGGCCGTCAAGACTACTTGAAGCTATCCTTCTCGACTACAAAGTACTCGGGGGCTTGTCGTATGGACCTCCCCGGGCCCACTACCTCGGTGGGTACCGGGACCGACTACTCGGTGGGACCCCGGGACTACCGGCTTGCGCTACACGGCACACGATGGCGTGGAGCACCGGGACTACGAGGAGAAGTACTCGGTTAGAAAGTTGTACATGTCATGCATCGTATGGAAGACTCCTAGACGTACCCGAGCTAGTACTCTCTCCCTACTCCGATTTGTAACCACTGCCTCCCCGGACTATATAAGGCGAGGCGGGGACCGTTCTCTAGCATCTCATACAACTCACGACGCACTATTACACCATCTTGTAATCGTGCCCAATCAATCCGAGCTACGCGGCATACGGGACGTAGGGTATTACGCACCTCGCGGCCCGAACTTGTCTAAATTGTGTGCCACGTGTCTTTTCCTTCGAGTTACCGATCTCGGTGAGGCCACATTCATCTACTTCGGGTACTCCCCTTAGTAGGTTGCCGGTCTAAAACACCGAAACAACGGGGGGCGCCGGTCCATTAGGCAACTACATGGACACAATGAATACTTGCCTCAATGCGATGAATGCTCACCTCGATGCGATGCAGGCGGATATCATGATGATTCGCAACTTCATCCTCGGCGGTCAGCACGCGTACCAGCCGGCGACCAATCGGTCGGTGCTCCCAGCTTCTACATAGCCAGTGCTACCGGCTGCGTCCGTGGGCTTCTTCACGGCCGCCACCATCGACGCTGAGTAGATACACCACAGAGGTGGGGAGATGCAACAGATCAAGTAGCCAGTGGACGCCACAACAGAGATGGCGACGAAGATGCGTACATGTCCATGGTCCATAGTTGTGCGTCTGCAGGTGGCAGTACGCGGCCTCCTCACGAGGCGGCGTCTTCAGGAGGTGCGCCAGCAGTTGAGAGGTCGGGAGGCAGTCGTGGTGGTAGGCCAACCGTCCACACCACTTCCCCGGCCCTGTCCATGTCGGATGCAACATGGGGGCACGACGGCGACCGCGGCCACTAGCGCCCTTTCCCCCTACCTCAGCCGCTTGCGGTGGCGGCGGCACTCTCGCTCGAACTCGGGGGCTTGGCCAAGGTTTTGAGCCTCTAGTGGGCCGGGGTGGTTCGTGCACCGGTGGATTCTTCAGTGGGCCGTCTATGTTGGCCAATTTTCAGCTGTTGACATGGGATCTAGGTGGCCGCTCTGGTGAACGATCGACATTCGAGGGGCATCCACCTTCAGATTCCAAAATAAAGAAATTGAGTCCATTTCAGATTAAGAATAATCAAATAAGGCGAGATGTAAGACCGTCTCCGGCCGGCTCGCCGATCTCCATATGCAAAAAGTGCCTTCCCGGAAAGGAGAGAGAAGAGAGGGGCGCGGGCGTTCCGGCCGGCTTGCCGCATCCCCTCGCGCGGTCACCCCGACGCTGGTTCCCACGACCGCGAGGAGGGGGAGAGAGGGGGCCGTGGTAGGTGTGCGGAGCTCGAGCGACTCGGGGCTCTCCACCGGCGACCCCGAGCTCCTCCACCACTCGGCGGAGGAAGAGGTGGCGACGGCGGGGTGGAGCGAGCTGCGGCGACCTTGACCTCGAGCAGCTCGCCGCGCCGCCGAGGAAAGGGAGCTCGCCACCACGGGCGGCCAGATTTGCCGGGGAAGGGAGTGGCGGAGACGCCGAGGGTGAGGAGCAGGTGGCCTCAACCGCCGAGCTCCACCGCGAGGAAGCCGAGGCGGAGAAGCGTCGTGCGCGGATCTAGCCGCCGGGGCTCGCTTGCTCCGCCTCGCCCGGGTGGAGGCGGCCGGGGGTGGAGGGCCTTGCTCCTCGCTTCTCGCTCCCGGCCCGCGGGAAGAGAGGCGAGGCGGGCGGGCGGAGTGCGGGGACGGTGGGAGGCGACGAGTTTTTTTTTTTTTTTTTTTTTCAACCGGAGGCGCGGCACTTGGCGCGCGGCGCAGATGCGAGGGCCCCGACCCCCGGAATGCGGCATGTCGGAGGCCTCCGCTCATTTTGCGGCGATCCGATGCAACAGCTTGTTGGATGCGCTACATTAGCACCTTGTTCCGCATTTTTGAGAAGCGGATGCCGCTCCGGCAGCTGTTGGAGACGGTCTAAGAGGCTTATTTTTAGGTCATAGGTTTGTGTGGCATCGAGTCATTGTCAAGGTGCCCATCATGGTTTTAAAGGCGTTAAGGTGTCCTACAAAATCTTAGCACGCCTTAGCGCCCAGGCGATGCCTAGGCGACAAGGCGGCCGGTTTTCTAAGGCGAGCAGGGACCGCTTGGACGCCTAGGCGACGCCTTTGAAACACTGGTGCCCAAGCTGCAGCTAGAGGACGAGCTGCTCGAAAAAGGGCGGGGTAATGTCAGGTAACAGGGGACTAATGGGCCGGGTCCAATGGGCCGGCTCGGTAGGCCCATTAGGGTTAGATCTAGGGACAAGGTCAAGTCCTTAGGGGTCAAGGAATCCTCTCTATATAAGGAGAGGAGATGTATCAATCAAATTAAGCACGAGATTAGAAGGAAAACCCTTCTCTCTTACCGGCCGTTGGTGAAGCCCCGCGGTTGGCGTTCCCTCGCCCCCTCCAACCCCCGCCACAACCCTAGGTGTGAATAGTACCCATGGGTACGAGCGGCACCGCGGGTATTGTAGCTCGCAACCCTAATTCCCCCACAAATCGGCCCTCAAATCCTCCAATCACCTTCCCCTCACATCGCAGATCATAACAATGTGACTGTCTATTGAGTTGCATGCACCAACCAGTTCAACCCAAAAGCTTAAGTTGATAGGGAAAGGTGGGCAATTCACTTATACTGTAACACTCCGCCTCATGTGCAGGCTCCCTCAGGCCGCATACGTGGATATTGGAGTAGGGCTGTAATTATTATAATCAATGCGCCCGCTAGGATTTAAACTCGAGACCTCTGGCTTTGATACCATATTGAGTTGCACACCAACCAGTTGGATCAGCAAGTGAACTGCGATAATTACTCAGAACAGAAGAGACAACTGCAGAAGTAGCAGTAAGATTCCTATAATTAACTGGTTGAATAGTACCGGACTGGAGACATATCAAGCGTCGCGAGGTGGAGCATCACTGGTCATGGGCCGGCAGGGAAGTGACTGAGACCGCAAGGAAGCCACTCTACCACCATACTAATGACTAGTCAGACCGTGGACATGCACCGGAAGGGGACGCCGACCGTAATGTGGCAACCAACTCATATATACAGCAATAGATGGCTAAAACATCTTCAGGATAGGCTTGACTTCGAAAATGGCTCTTCTTAAATTTTGATTCGGAACTCCACTTTCTAGACACACCTTTCCTAGTCTTACCCATAGTTCGGCTAGGCGACACCTAGGCGGCGATTGGGCGTGATTAGGCGCTAGTCGGAGGGGGAGCGTGTCGGTTTGGGGCTAGGCGGGCTCCTAGGCGGTTGAAAGAGTCGAGCGAAAGCATGTGGGGGGAGGAAAGTGCCATATTTAGCGGCGTGCATGCGGAAAAGAGGAAGGAAGCGGCATGCGGGCAAAAGAAGCAATCACGCTTGAGAAAAGAAAGGAAAAGACCGCTCGCTAGGCTCGTGAGACGCTTCCCCGCCCTCTCGGCTCTCCTCTCGCTTCCTATCCGGATATCCCCTAACCACCGTCTCCGTCTTTTCTCGCTCCTTGTCCGGCTATCTCTTTGTCTCCTCTCCGCCTCTCTGCTCTCATTTCCTCTCGCAATTCAACAACCCCTAGGAAAATGCCTAGGACCGAGTACTCTCGACTAGGCGCTAGGCAATGGATCGGCGCCTAGATTCCGCCTAGCGCCTAGACCGAACCTTGGTCTTACCCTTCCCGCATTATTGTTGTGCCTACCCATACTCTACAAGAGAAACTATACAAGCACACCCCGGTGTATTTTCATCAAATCAAGCATTTACTTAGCATAGAAAATTTACACATGAAGGTCTCAATATATATGCAGGTTTGGAGATATAATTCCCTTTCTCGGCACCAAGAGATTTTAGGTGGTTCCTTGTATGTACTCCCCCCGTATCAAAATATTTGTCGCCATTGACTTTCTTCTACAAATTTGGTCATTCGTCTTATTCAAAAAGTTATGCAAGTACCTTCTATTTTGTTTGCTATATGCTTTACTATTATAGGTATTTTAAGCGTGACTTACCGTTTTGCATATTTACAACAATTTTTGAATAAAACAAATGGTTAAAGTTGTAAAAAAAGTCAACGATGACAAATATTTCAATACGAAGGAGTACTAGCATAATGCAAACAATGCATCTTACCTTGTTTCTCGTTCCAAAGAATAAGCGAGACCCCCTCACTTGCAACAAAGGCCAAGACATCTTCCTCGATAATGTGTGCAACGTAAAATAAATCCCGCACAACAATCACTTCATTGAGAATTTATTTTTATATGTTGGCCGCCCGTGGTTTTTTCCCGCAAGGGTTTTCCACGTAAAAATCGTGTCTCATGTTCGATCTTGTTTTGGCATTATTTGCAAGAGGTTTTGCGGAGAAAACCGCTCTGCTTTATGGCACAAATTGGAGTCAATTTGCATGTCAAAAGATTTGACAAGCAAGATGCATATGAAGATGAAGTTATATACGCACAAGTTGCAAGAAGGTGGCTCGTGTCTACCCATCTTTCGGTCTTTAAGGAGATCGTCGCTGACCTACAGTCTATGGAGGTAAAATATGAGGATGAGGACTTGGGTCTTATTCTTTTGTGCTCACTGCCTAGTTCTTTTGCAAACTTCAGAGACACTATATTGTATAGTCGTGATACTCTGACGGCGAATGAGGTTTATGAAGCTTTGCAAGCTAAGGAGAAGATGAAACAAATGGTGTCTTCTGAAGGTTCCGCTTCCAATGGAGAAGCATTGTCTGTTCGTGGCAGGACACAAAATAAATCAAATGATGGTTATAGAGGCAAGAGCTCGAATGGCTATAGAGGTCGTTCAAAGTCTAGAGGCAAGGGTGAAAAATTTTACGGCTGTGCACTGCAAAAAGGATACCGATTTTATTTCGAGTGTTATAAATTGAAGAACAAGGAAAAGAGAACTGGCACTTACAGACCGAAAGGTAATTCTGATGAAGGTAATGCTTCTGTTGCTGCTACTACTGATAGTTCAGATCGCTCTGAGGTTCTTGTTGCTTTTGCTGGATGTGCAAATAATGGTGATGAATGGATTCTTGATTCCGCTGCTTCCTTTCATATATGCATTAATAGAGATTGGTTCATCACTTATGATTCTGTCCAAGGTGGTTCTGTTAAAATAGGTGATAATAGTTCACATCAAATTATTGGCATTGGATCTGTTCAGATTAAGATGCATGATGGTATTATTAGAACTTTGACAGATGTGAGGCATATTCCAGATATGAGTAAGAATCTTATCTCTTTGAGTACTCTTGATGGCAAAGGGTACAAGTACTCCGGTGGAGATGGAGTTTTGAAAATGTCAAAAGGTTCTATTATTGTTATGAGGGGTGATTTAAAATCTGCCAATTTGTATCGTCTTCGAGGTACTACAATTACAGGTGATGCTGCTGTAATTTCTAATTCATTATCTACTTCTCGATGTCGTTAACACCAAAATTTGGTAAGGAGACCGACCCGTGGGCCCGGATCGGTGAAGAGTCCGTCTAGCGGAAGAAAAGGGTCTTTTCGGATGTATTCGGCAAAGAGGTCGCGGTCGGCTATCCGCTCCCCGTTCGGCAAAGGAACAATAGAGCTGATTTTGTGGGATTGGACGGTGACGTGGCTCAAGCGGGAAGTACGAATGGATGGATAGGCGATCAAGCTTAGAGATAAGTTAGGCAGCGAATCCATTCGAGATTGTACTTGGCGGGGTATAAATATGAGCCCCGAATGTATGTAATCGGGACAATCATTCCGTCGGGGACCGCCCTAGGGGTCCCCTTAAACAATGGGGGAACCCTCACTTAAATCCCTCGCATCGAAATAAGCTAAGCCTAACCATGCAGAAACTAACCATGCGGACATGGCCCATGCGGCGGGACTCCGAGGCCCACCAAGACGGCCCGTCCGGAAGACCCTCGAGCGAGCTCCGCCGCCCCGAGGGCACGCTCCTCCTCGAGCGGGCTCCGCCCCGTTTGAGGGGCAACCCCCCTCCTCGAACGGACTCCGCCCCCGTTCGAGGGGCGACCCCTTCCCTCGAGCGGTCCCGCCCCGCTCGAGGGCTCGCTCCCCCCTCGAGCGGGCCTCGCCTCGCTCGAGGGTCCGCTCCGCCCTCGGCCGGGGCCCGCCACGCTCACGGGCGCCCGCGCGCGTGTGCCGGCCCCGTACTTGGGCATTTAACGCCCGACGCCGCGGACGGCGCCATCATGCGCCCGGGCTCACGCCCCGTGCCGCCGCACCAACTCCCCGGGGAGGAGCCCATCCCCGCCACCGTGGGATGGACCGTGCGGTACGGCCGGACCGTGCGGTACGGCCGGTGTCGTCCCGTGACATCGTGCGCCCGCTACCGTACGGCTAACGCGCCCGACCCTCGAAAGGGGGCCGGCGCACCCTCGATTCCACTTTCCCGTGACCCCCGGGTTAGGTGAGGGGCGCTAGGCCGGTGGGTGGCCATCCCGGCCACGCGTAACGGCGCGGCCGCCGTACCCACGCGTGCGGGCGCACGCCCCCGACTCCGCGAGGCGCACGCCCGGCACCGCAGCGACAACCACTCCACTACCGCGAGCTCATTGGGAAGGAACGCCGTTCGCCCGCTCCCCGTACCCCGTACCGCCCATCATCGGCACCTCCCTCGAAGCCTATCGGGGGACGCCATCGCCATCCGCCGCCTCCTACCCTCGAACCGCCACTGTTCGGGTACGAGGTAGGCCATCATGGCCGGATCGCAGCGAAGATCGTCCGGACGGCCGCCCGCTCTACACCGTAGCGCGACGTGCTCCCACACGTAGCCAGGTAGCGCGGCATGCATGTAACTCGCCGCCCCCTTGGCCTATAAAAGGGGAGGCAAGCCCCCAGCCGCGGGGGAGAACGGGTTCAGTTGAACAGAACGCACCGTGCACTCACTCACTTATTCTCCCACAACATCTTCAGCCACTCGCCAGGGACTTGGAAGCCACGCTTCCTCTCCCGCCTTGCTTGTACTTGCCCCACTACAAGCACCCCCGTGCCGAGCAATATAGTGCCACGAGCACACCACTGCTGGACGTACGGCCCCCTCGGCCGGAACCAGGATAAAACCTTGTGTCATTTGTTGCTTGGCATCGACCATTGAGGGATAGACCTAGGCGTTATCTACTGGTTAGTGTCGGGACCATATTCCGCACCGACAGTTGGCGCCCACCGTGGGGCAAACAAGCGCCTAAGGTCATTTCGCTAACTCCCTCCATGGTGATCCGCACTGAGTACCGTAGCACCCGCTACAACATGGGTAGCTCGGACCCTCTCCCGGCCGGGTTCGAGATCCGCTTCGGGGACTTGAACTTCCAGGCCACGGGGAACGGCTATCTCATGCGCCTCACCAATCGTGAGGAGCTTCACGCACGGCGCGAGGCCGGTCCGCTCCGGTCTCCGCCGCACGCACGACACGCGCGCGGCGCCCGCGGCACGGATGCCGCGGGCCCGTCGACACCGCGACGCCGTCGTCGCTCGGGGGCTACGCTCGCGTCGGGGCGCGGTCCGAGCGGCGGCAGACCGAGCGCGCCGCCGCCCAACGCGGTGCGCCCACCGTCACGACGACCGCCACCGCCCCCGCGGGACCGCGTGCGATCTCCGGACCACGCATTCCCATCGGGCCGCGAGGCGCCACTACGGCCTACAACGCCGCCGTCAACACGACAATGCGCGAGGTTCCTCCCGGTCGCCACGTCTTCGTCGGCCAGGGGACCCCGCACTTCGGCCAGCGGACGAGTCGTCCCTGGGCTCCGTCGACACGATGCCACCCGCCAACCGCCATGGGTACGCGGAGTGGGGACTTCTCCGGTGTGCCGGACCCGGGGCCGCGTTCGGGCGCTTCCTCGACGCCACGGACTACCGGGTTTGGTCGCTCCGACGACTCCAAGACCGGGAGCTACGACCCCACGCGGGAATGTTGCGCCGTCATCACCAACGACCCGGCCAACGCCGCCGGTGCGGCGGGTGCCGGAGATGGGGAAGTCACGCCGCCCCCGGGGGTCACCACGCGCCCGGCCGCGGGGGCCAAGCGCTCCCCGCCGGGGCCGACGTCGACGCGCACCGCCCAAGCTCGCGAGCTCGAGGCCAAGCCGCGCAGGAGTACGGACGCGGCGGCTACTCCGCGCCCTCGATGGCGGGGAGGCCTCCGCGCGCGGCGAACGCGCGCGGGAGCCGGGCCGACAAGTCCGTGACCGCCTCAACCCCGTCCCCAACGTCGACAACGCGGATACCCCGCCGCGGGCGAGCCAAAAGCTCATCGCCGCCGCGACACCGCCGCGCGCCATGCCGGCACCCTCGACCCCCGAGGCTCGAGACATGCACCGTGAGGTGCGGACCCTCCTTGAGCAAGCGGCCGTCCGGCGGGCCGAGAGCTCGCCTCACGCATCCGCCAACAGGGGGACGCACGGGGTGATGATCCTGCACCAGGAGGCGAACCCTCGGTGCACGTGGGTCAACCTGCTGACCAGGGACGCACGCCGGCCAAGGAGCGGCTCCTTGACACACGCAGGGCGCTGGATGGAGACGCCCGCAACGTCATCAACGCCAGGCGCACCAGCAAGGCGGACGCACGAGCGGCCAGGGGCTACCACCCTCGAAGGGGTGGACGCTACGACAGCGGTGAGGACCGCTCCCCAACGCCGGAGCCCCCGGGCACCCGTGTGTTCAGCCGGGAGATCCGCACGGCAGCGTTCCCCCAGCGCTTCCGTCAGCCCTCGACAATCGTCAAGTACAACGGGGAGACGGACCCTCGTGTCTGGCTCAACGATTACCGCCCGGCTCGTCACCGGGCGGGGCCACCAACGACGAAGTGATCATCGGCCAACTTGCCCCCGCATCCGGGCGATGCGGCCCGACATGGCTCGAGCACTTGCCCACCGGCCGCATCCATAACCGGGACGATCTAGTCCACACCTTCGTGGGCAACTTCCGTGGCACATACGTGCGCCCCGGGAACTCCCGGGATCCGCGCTCCCCGCACGCGAGGCCGGCGAGTCGCCGCGGGACTTCATACGGCGCTTCTCCAAGCGCCGCACGAGCTCCCCGCCGTGGCACGGTCCGAGATCGTGCACGCGTTCCTCGAGGGCACCACGTGCCGGACCTTGTGCGCGAGCCGGGACGCAGCCCACCCACGGACTCGAACGAGCCGTTCGACATTGCCACCGCCCTCGCCTCCGGGAGAGGAGGCCGTGGGGGCAATCTTCGACGGCAAGAAGGGCAAGCGCTCCGAGGACACGCCCGCGGAGGGCGGCGGGTCCAAGGAGCCGCGCCGCAGCGACAAGCGGGGCAAGAAGGGGAAGAAGCCGCGCCGCGAGGCGCGCGAGCGGGGCGCAACGGCGGCAACGCCGAGGCCCTCGCTGTTGACCCGGCCAGACGGGGCCCTCGACCGGCTCCTCGAGGCCCGGGGGTGTTCGACGACATGATGAAGAAGCCATGCCCCTACCACAAGACCCCCGTGAACCACACTCTTGAGCAGTGCGACATGCTCAAGAAGTTTTATGGCCGTGCCGCCGCGAAGGAGGCAGAGGCCAAGAAAGATGGGGGCGATGGCGACGCGGGTGGTTTCCCCGCTGTCGAAAATGTGTTCCTCATCTTTGGGGGACCTACTGTCGACATGTCAACCCGGCAACGCAAGAAGGAGCGGCACGAAGTCCTCGCCGCAGAGAGGGCACCTCCGGCCTTTCTCAACTGGTCGAAGGATGCCATCACCTTTAGCCGGGATGATCACCCAAATCGCATCCCGAACCCGGCCAAGACCCACCGGTGGTCGATCCCATCATTGGGAACGCCCCGGTTTTCGAAGGTCCTTATGGACGGAGGCGTAGCCTCAATATCCTCTTCGCGCATACATTGCGCCCGATGGGGATTGGCCGGGACCAGCTGCGGCCCGGCACGAAGCCGTTTCACGCGCATCGCGCCCCGCAAGCGGTGTTCAACCCCCTCGGGCATCGATCCGCCTGTCTGGTTTGGGACCCCCAAGAATTTCCGCAAGGAAACCCTCACATTCGAGGTGGTGGGATTCAAAGGGGCCTACCATGCCATCCTTGGGCGGCCATGCTATGGCAAGTTCATGGCGGTCCCCAACTACACGTACCTGAAGATGAAGATGCCAGGTCCAAACGACGTCATCACCGTCGGGTCGTCGATCGAGCACGCATTCGACTGCGACGTCGAGTGCGTGGAACATGCAGAGGCACTAGCGCTGGATGAAGCGCTGGTGAACACACTGGAGAAGATGGTCAACGACGACCTCAGCTCCGCCGCCAAGCACGTCGGCACGTTCGAGGCCGCCGAGCAAACCAAAGGGGTCCCCCTCGACCCGTCGGCCCCCGAGGGCAAGGCGTTGAGGGTCAGCTCGACCCTCGATCCTAAATAGGAAGCAGTGCTCGTCGACTTCCTCCGCGCCAACGCCGACGTCTTCGCGTGGAGCCCCTCGGACATGCCAGGCATCCCGAGGGAGGTCGCCGAGCACTCCCTTGATATCCTCGCCAACGCCGCGCCGTGCGGCAGCCGGCCGCGCCGCTTCGACGAGGAGCGGCGACGGCGATCGGAGCGGAGCCGCGGAAGCTCCTCGAGGCCGGATTCATCAAGGAAGTGTTCCACCCTACGTGGCTAGCTAATCCCGTGCTTGTAAAAAAAGAAAAATGGGAAGTGGAGGATGTGTATAGACTACACCGGCCTCAATAAAGCATGTCCAAAAGTTCCTTTTCCTTTGCCACGTATAGATCAAATCGTTGATTCAACAACTAGGGTGTGAACTACTCGTCTCCTTGATGCCTATTCGGGATATCATCAAATAAAGATGAAGGAGTCCGACCCGCTCGCGACTTCGTTCATCACACCGTTCGGGACGTTCTCGTTACGTCACGATGCCTTTTGGCCTCGAAACGCGGGCGCAACATACCAGCGCTGCATGCAGCACGTTTTTGGGGACCATATCGGGCGGACGGTCGAGGCTTACGTAGACGACATCGTCGTCAAGACCAGGAAGGCGGACGACCTGGTTAGCGATCTTGGCATCGCGTTCAGTTGCCTGCGGGCCAACGGGGTCAAGCTCAACCCCGAAAAATGTGTCTTTGGAGTGCCGCGGGGCATGCTCCTAGGGTACATCGTCTCCCAGCGGGGAATCGAGGCCAACCCTGAAAAGGTCGCGGCCCTCGAGCGAATGGGTCCAATTCGGGACCTCAAAGGGGTGCGAGAGGTGTTGGGGTGCCTCGCCGCCTTAAGCCGCTTCATCTCGAGGCTCGGTGAGAAGGGCCTCGCCCTCTACCGGCCGCTCAAGAAGCACGAGCGTTTCTCTTGGACCGCCGAGGCCCAGGAAGCGCTCGACAAGCTGAAGGCGTCTTTGGCGCGCGCCCCAATCCTTACGCCGCCGCGAGACGGCGAACCCCTCCAACTCTACGTGGCCGCAACCACCCAGGTGGTCAGCGCCGTAATCGTCGTGGAGCGCACGGAGGAAGGGCATGCCTTGCCTGTGCGAGGCCGGTCTACTACATCGCCGAAGTCCCGTCGGACACGAAGACGCGCTACCCCCGTGTCCGTGAAGCCGTTGTACGCGGTGGTCCTCGCGCGGCGCAAGCTCCGCCACTACTTCGAGGCCCACCCGATTACGGTGGTCTCTTCCTTCCCGCTAGGAGAGATCATTCGCAACCCCGACGCGGCGAGCGAATTGCCAAGTGGTCCGTGGAGTTGATGGGCGAGACGCTCGCCTACGCCTCCGCGCAAGGCCATCAAATCGCAAATCTTAGCCGATTTCGTCGCCGAGTGGACGGACACGCGCCGCCGCCCCCTCGGATTCGCGCACGTCGGACTCGTTCTTCGACGGCTCGGTGATGAAGACAGAGCGGGCTCGGGCCTCGCTCTTCGTGTCACCCCTCGGGGAGCACATGCGCTACGCAAGGCGCCTCCACTTCCCCGCGTCCAACAATATGGCGGAATACGAGGCCCTTCTCTGCGGCCTCAAAATCGCCATTGAGTTGGGCATCAAGCGCCTCGACGTGCGAGGGGATTCGCAGCCTCGTAATCGATCAAGTCATGAAGAACGCGAGCTGCCACAACGACAAGATGGAGGCCTACTGTAAAGCAGTGCGGGCCCTCGAAGACAAATTCTACGGCATCGAGCTTAATCATGTACCCCGCCGGTACAACGAGGAAGCGCACGAGCCGGCAAAAATAGCGTCCGGGCGGATCACCGTTCCCCCGAACGTTTTTGCGCGCGACATCGCGCAGCCCTCGGTCACCTTCGAGCCCTACCCCTCGAGCGACGGCGGACCCTCGGGGGCTCCCTCGAATCCAGCGGGTGCGGAACCCATGGAAGAGGACCCCTCGAACGAGGCGTACGTGCTCTCCCTTCTCGAGGGGTACGGCTCCCACGAGGTCGAGGCGATGGATATAGAGCCGGCTCCTGTCCAAGCGGATTGGCGGGAAAAGTACACCGCCTGGATCGCTCGAGGGGAACTCCCCGAAGATCGGGCCGCAGCCAGGCGCATCGCCAGGATGGCCAAATCCTTCGCCCTCGTCGACGGCGAGCTGTACAAGCGCGCCGCGTCGGCATCCTCCGCCGGTGCATACCCATTCCCGAGGGGCGCGAGCTCCTACGGGACATCCACGCGGGAATCCGTGGCCACCACGCCGCGCCACGCACCCTCGTTGGCAACGCGTTCCGCCGGGGCTTCTATTGGCCTACCGCGGTCGCGGACGCCAACGAAATCGTGCGCACTTGCGAAGGGTGCCGCTCTACGCCCGCAAGACCAACTTGCCCGCTCACGCTCTGCAAACGATCCCCGTAACATGGCCGTTCGCCGTGTGGGGGTTGGACATCGTCGGGCCCCTGCGGAAGGCGCCCGGGGCTTCACCCACCCCGCCGGTTGCAATTGACAAGTTCTCCAAGTGGGTGGAGGTGCGCCCCATCACGAATTTGAGGGCTGAGCAGGCGGTCACGTTCTTCACCGACATCGTCTACCGCTTTGGAGTGCCAAACTCCATCATCACAGACAACGGGTCCCGCTCACGGCCGGAAGTTCTTGGAGTTCTGCGACAAGTTCCACATCCGCGTGGATTGGGCAGCTGTGGCACACCCACAGACCAACGGCCAAGTGGAACGCGCCAACGGCATGATTCTACAGGGCCTCAAGCCCAGAATTTTTGACCAGCTCAACAAATCTGGCCGAAAATGGCTCCAAGAACTACCAGCAGTCGTGTGGAGCCTAAGGACCACCCCAAGCAGAGCCACCGGGTTCACACCGTTTTTCCTAGTTCATGGCGCGGAGGCCGTCCTCCCCACGGATCTGGAATACGGGTCGCCCAAGGTTCGAGGCTACAACGAGGATGCTAACCAGCGAGCCCGCGAGGACTCGCTGGATCAGCTGGACGAAGTACGCCTCGTGGCGTTGATGCACTCCGCAAGGTATCAACGATCCCTACGGCGCTACCAAGCACGCAAGATACGTCGGAGGGATTTCGCCGAGGGGGACTTGGTCCTAAGGCTACGCCAAGACAACCGAGGGCGCCACAAGCTATCGCCCCCATGGGAGGGACCCTACGTCGTGGTGAAGGTGCTCAAGCCGGCACATACAAGCCGGCCAACGAGGACGGCGAAGAACTCACCAACGCTTGGAACATCCAACAGCCTACGTCGCTTCTACCCTTAGCTAGGATTTCCAAGTATTTTCGTTGTAAAAACGCATGACCAACGCCCCCGCTTGGTGCCACCTATGTAAATACTCCAAGTCTAATAAAAGGGCAACTCGGCTTTCCCCTGAAACCCAAGTTACCCTCGGGGCTACTGCGGGGGGGCACCCCCCCCCAAAATGGTCCCATTTTTCGCGCAAAAATAAAAAACGACTCACACGCGCTAAGTTTGTTTCCTACTTCAACCTCGAGCCATGATTCGAACAGGCGCGTGTGGCACGGCGGAAGGAGCGTGCGAGCCGCAGACGCCTACGCCGCGTGGCTATGGCCCGTCTCTCTCGCCTCCAACCCAGCGGGCCCCCAGCGAAAAACGAACTCCCCTAACTAGAATCTACTCAGGAAGAAGGAGAAACAAAAGGCGTAATAAGCAAACCACTTCATTTACAGCAACTGCCTATGTTCATGAAACGACTTGTTTATTTACAAAAGGCCACGAGGCCAGAATTCTGATACACATAAACAAAAAACGGGCCTAGCGCCCAGATGCTTTCAGGCGGGGTGGAGCAAGCAAAGATCGGCGACGTCCGGAAGAGGAATTCTTCGAAGGCCTCGGCGAGCGACCCGGCGGCGTCAGCAACAAGCGCGTCCGCGCGCTCCATGGCAACCTCGTCCCTCGACGCCCTCGGGCACGATGTAGCCCTCCGCCGCCTCGAGGTTGACCTCGTAGTGGGATCGCACCACTCCGAGGGCCTTCCGACGCCTGTGTGCAACGCCCGCGCATCCGCTCCGTGACGTGGCCGCCGAGGGCGCGCAGTGGCCGGCCGCCGAGCCGCCGGCTCGGGCCTCGCCTTCCTCGACGACGCGGCAGTCTCGAGGGCCGCGTCACGCGCCTCCCCGCAGCCTCCCCGCTCGCAGGAGTTGTAGGAAGCTCCGCAGGCCTCGGCCCGCCCGGCCGCCGTGCCCCAAGGCAAGGCGCAAGCCCGGAATCAACAAGACGACAAGAAATCAGAAAGGGGGAAACGAACCCTCTAAAGCAAGAACTAACAAGCAGGATCAAACAGTAACTCACCCTCGACTTGTTTCCTCTCCAGATCGAGGTCGCGGCGCGCGGACTCGAGCGCCAACTCGAGGCGCCGGACGGCCTCACCCCCCGCCGCGGAGAGCCGCCCCCCGGCCGGCGTTGTTGATGCCGAGCGCGAGCGCCGTCCCTCAACCTTGGAGAATGCGGCGTTCCGCTCCTCCAACGACTTCTCCGCCGCCCTCGCGAGCAACGCGTTCCCCGCTCCGGGCGCCGTCCCGGCGTCGCCAAGGGCCGCCCGCTCCTCGGGCCGGAGCCGCCCCTCGGCCCCTTGGCGGCGATGCGCTCCGCCCGCCCGGAGCCGCCCCTCGGCCGGCGACGAGAGCCGCGGCCCCGGCATCGAGGGCGGCCCCTCGGTGTCGTCGGCCTCCTTAGCGCGCCGCTCCAACCCGCGCGCCCGCTCCTCGCCCGGGCGCCGCCGCGCCCGCGCCCCTCGAGCGACGTGCGGAGCTCCCGGGTCTCGCGCGCGAGCGGTGGCCACCTCCGCCTCCCGCTTGGCGGCCGGCCGTCCGCGTCTTGTCCGTGTCCCTCGCGCGCGTTCCACGCCGCCTCGTCGCGATCGACGAGGGCCGCGCGGATCCGCTCGAGACTCGAGTGACGCGCCGTGTCCCCGCCGAGCTCTCGGGAAGCACGTCGCACCACGCCATCGCCCGGCACACCGCCCACCGGTCCGGCGTCCCGAGAGCATCCGCAAGCGCGTCGAAAGCGTTGCATCGCTCCCCGAGGCCGGCGGGCCTCGGCGTTCACCCCGGTCGAACGCGTCGTACTTCTCATGGGCGCGGCGCTCGAGCTCCCGGCATCCACACATCGAATCTCGTAAGTGCCAAGGCTTGAATGCAAAAGACACGAAAACGAAAAAGGAAGAGAGACGAGCAACCGTGGCTCACCCGGAAGACGAGCCGAGCCGGCCGCCGTGGACCCGCGCCGCCCTCGTCCAACGCGCGGTTGAGCGTGGCGCCGTGGCTCCGAGCTCGCCCCGCAGCTCCCCGCTCCCCCCCCGGCGTCGGCGAACGCAGGGGGATCCCCTCCACGGCCCCCCCCCACCCGGGCGGGGCGACCGGCGTGGGAGGACGAGGCCTCGGCATCGTGCCCTCGGCCCCCCACTACCATGCGACCCTCGCGCCGCCTCACGAGGGCCCCCCTCCCCGGGGGTCGGGGGAGTTCGTGGGCCGCCTAGCCCACCGGTTCCACCCGGGCGGCGGGGAGTCATCCGAGAGCTCCACCACCTCCGCCCCGGAGACCGCCGGCCGGGAGGAGCCGCCCGCTCCACCTCCGCCGGCGCCCCCACCCGCGCCCTCCGCGGCCACGGCGCGCCGTAGTGGCGCCGTCGCCGCCACCTCCGCCGTGCCGCCGCATCCGCGGCGCTCCCGCAGTTGCGCCCGCTCCGCCTCCTCCGCAAGGGGCCGCCGCCGCGGGCGGCACCTCCACCGTAGCCACCGCCGCGGCCCGCGCCTCCATGGCGACCGGCGCCGCCGCCCCCGCGACCTCCTCGGCCGCGCCGCGGCGGCCGATCCGCCGGCCGGGGCCTCGAGGCCCCGGCCCGGGCCTTGCGAGCTCGTGCCCGCCGCCGCGCTTGTCCCCGGCGCGACCCCCTCGACGAACGCCGCCGGGTGGGGATCGACGCGTCCGTCCTCGCACCTTGGCCGGTGCAAGAGGAGGAACGGTTGGCACCGCCCGCGCGTACACGAACGGGGGGTTAGAGCATCTAATCACCAGCAAACTAAAACCAAACAAAGGAAGACAAAGCTCCTTACCTCGCGGAGGAAAAGGCCCGCTTCCTTTTCCTCGAGGCCTCTCGCGACGAGGCCGGCGCGGCGGCCGCGCCCGCCGCAGCCGCCTCTGACGGGCGCCGCCGCACGCGCGGGCACGCCCGCCCCCGCGCGTGGGCGCGCCCGATGCCGCACCCCCCGACGACGCCACCGCGCGCGGGGGCACGCTCGCCCCGCGCGCGGGCACGCCCGCCGACGCGCCCCGACGCGACGACGACGCCGCGCGCGCGGACGCGCTCCCGCCGCGCGCGCGGGCACGCTTGACGCGCGCGCGGCACGTCCGCCGCGCGTGCCTCCGTGGCGCGCGCCGGCACCTCCCGCGGCGCGTGCCGCTCCCGACGACGATCGCGCCGCGGCGGCGCCGGCGCGCCCGCCCCAGCAAAGCGCCCCCGACGCCGGCGCGGGTTCCGGCGACGGGGCGCAGCGCCACCGTCCGAGGGGCCCTCCCCCTCGGACTCTTCCTCCTCGTCCCGCTCCGAGGATGAGGGCTCCTCGATGTCCCGGGAGGAGAGCCCCGCCTCCTCCCCGCCGCCGGCACTCCGCGGACCGTCGGTCGCGGCGCGCTTGGCGCCGCCCTCGCGTGCTCCCTCTTGCGCGCCGCTCGCTCCCCGCCGCTCCCGCCGCGCCGCCCGGCCGAGCGCACGGGAGTCGGGGGTGGGTGGAACGGACTTGGCGGCGTTGAACTCCACCGCCCGCGCGCAAGAGCGACAATGGCGCATCGGGGAGACGGAAGCAAGAACAAGGACTAAAACAAAATCAAAAACCACACTCACCAACGGGCCGGTGGGGAGCATCTCGATATCCCACGGGGTCCGACCCGCGGGCGCCGCGTCCGGGTGTCGACGGCGCTCCGCGCCCCGGTGAGCGCGTACGGCCGCTCCGGCGGCGTCGGGAGCATCCGCGACCTCGCCAGGTCGACGGGGTTGGCCGCCTCCGTCATCTCGAAGATGCAGAGTGGCCTCTGCATCAGAGGCACGACCCGCCGGTGGTGGAGGAAGGCGAGGACGCCCATCGCGTTGAGCCCGTGCTTCGCCAGCCGCTGCAGGGCGGCGAGGACGGACTCTTGCCGCGCCCGATGTTGGGCCGTAGACAACCCGTAGCCCCAGGAGTCCGGCCTCTTCTTGAACACCCGGCCGGTGTAGGGAGGGAGGCCGGGCTCGGCGTTACGCAGGTAAAACCATCCCCGCTCCCAGCCGGCGTTGTTCGTCGTCATGGTGCAGGGGATGTAGAAATCCTTGAGCTGCCCCCGCAGGGCAAGCGACATCCCGCCGGCGCGCACCGCGCGGCGGGTCCTCGGCTCCGACGTGGGCCGCGTGATGAGCTCCCCGCGGAAGAGGTGTACCCGCAGCTCCCAATTGACTGGGATCCCCAGGTACCCTTCGCAGACGCCCACGAATGTGGCCGCCCTCGCGAGATCGCGTTGGGGGCGAAATTGTGCGGCTCCACTCCGTAGTGGTGGCACAACGCCCGCATGAAGGTGCTCGCCGCGCGTTGAAGCCGCGCTCGTGGTAGCGGAGGAAGCTCACCACGTAGCCCTCCCGGCGGGTTGGGCTCGTGGTGCGTCGCCGGCGGCACGATCCACTCCGCCGGCGCCCTTCTTCGTTGGCCGACGCCGGGCCGGCGGCGACCGCTCGCCAAGCGCGAGCCGGTCACCGTCGACTTCTCCCGGTGCGTATGGCTCCAGGATCCTAATGGGAAGCCGAGGAGGCGCCATGAGGGGGACGAAGGAATGCGAAGCGGAGAACGAGGAGCGGAGGAAAAAAGCTCTAACGGCGAGCCCGCGCGCGATGGCAAGAGCGAGGCGAAGGCGAAGGGACCGGAGGACCGAAAGTGGTAAGGTGCCAAGGTAAAAAACCGCCGTCCACTCCTCCCCGCGCGCTTATAGGCGACGGCGAGCTCTCCGAGCAAGCGCCCGCCGCATTAACTCGCAGGAATCTTTCCATCGCATCGATGGGTGGGCCCCACCACGACCACGGCGGCTCTAACACCTGCAGGCGGGTCATCATTACGGCGAGGACCGGCCGCGACCGAGGCGAAACCGTCACGTCCGCCCGCCGCGCCGCCCACTACGCGCGCGCGCGCGCAGCGGCAACGCCTAAAAAGGCGCGCCCGTGCCGCGAAACCGCGGCCACGACCGCAAGGCAATTAAATGCCCGGCCCTTTGCCAAGCAAGGAGAGCCCTCGAGCGAGACGAACCCTCGGCTCGAAACAAAGGCGACCCTCGATGGGGGATCGGCGTGAGAAGGTCGCCCGGACCCGCTCGATGTAGAGCGGACCACCGCGGGCACCCATGCCACATAGAACCCTCGAGCGGCATGACCCTCAACTCGAAACAAAGGCGACCCTCGATGGGATATCGGCGTGAGAAGGTCGCCCGAGACCCGCTCGATGTAGAGCGGACCACCGCGGGCACCCATGCCACGTAGAACCCTCGAGCGGCATGACCCCCAACTCGAGACAATGTCAACCCTCTAAAAGAAGGCACGCGCGTAAGAGGATCGCCCGTGTCACGCTTGAAATAGAGCGGCACCGAAAGCACTCATGCCGCGCCATGCCACCAACCAAGCACCTCGAGGGTCGGCACGCCCCGGACCCCTCGACGGCCGCAAACGTGAAAAGACGGGGCTAGCCAAGGCACGGCCCCGCACGGCCTTACTGATCGAGGTTCGAAGCCCGACCCTCGACGGGTTCGAACGTGCGCCTCGCAGCACGAGTTAGGGACGACGAGGGCACGCGCATTCGAGCCGTTCCTCGAGCCCGCCAGCTCGAGGGTGCCCCACAGGTCGTGTTCGAGAGCCAGCGAGGGCAGCTGGCCGGGGGATCCCACCGAGGGAGAGCTTCCGCGCCCTCGGTCCCTAGCGAACGGGACCGAGCCCCACCTAGCAAACCCACGCAAGCGCTTCCATGGACGTGTCTCCGACCGCGCGCCTACCCTTATCGAACGGGGCATGGACGTCCACTTGAACCACCCGCTAGCGGCTCGATGAGGAATCCGCGATTCGCGACCCGCTCGATGGGAGTCATGGAAACCTCACCCTCCGTCCCGCGGAGGGACGGCGAGGGCGCGTTAAAAAGCAAGTCGTCGGGCTCGACCCGATCGCCTCGAACGGGCCAAGGCTCGGGGGCTTGACGCACGGCTACACCTCCTTGAAATTGCACCCGCCGGAGACACGGTGACGGGGGAGCGTGCACCCCCCGATGCCGCTGAAATACCGCCGATGCCGGTTGGCATATGTGCCACGCCTTCTCGACCAAATTGCTCGCGGTTAACCCCTCGCAGGAGAGCCCACACTCCCGCGGGCTTCGGGGCTAGACCCGCGGGTCCGCCGACGCGGCCCCACGGAAAGCGTTCGCAAACAAGGAGGGAAGAACGTCCTATCGGTAGGTTCCGGCATCCGCGGGAGCCTCAATGGCAAACCCGCCGGATGCTCGGGGGCTACCGTCGGGGACCGCCCTAGGGGTCCCCTTAAACAATGGGGGAACCCTCACTTAAATCCCCGCATCGAAATAAGCTAAGCCTAACCATGCAGAAACTAACCATGCGGGACATGGCCCATGCGGCAGGACTCGGAGGCCCCGTCGGTGTTTTGGACCGGCAACCTACTACGGGGGGTACCCGAAGTAGATGAATGTGACTCGCCGAGATCGGTAACTCGAAGGAAGAGGCACGCGACACACAATTTAGACAGTTCGGGCCGCGAGGTGCGTAATACCCTACGTCCCGTATGCCGCGTAGCTCGGATTGATAGGGCACGGTTACAGGATGGTGCAACGGTGCGCCGTGAGTTGAGATTGGATGAGGTGATCCCGGGATCGGTCCCCGCCCTCGCCTTATATAGTCCGGGAGGCAAGGTTACATGTCGGAGTAGGGAAGGAGTACTAGCCGAGTACGTCTAGGAGACCTCTACACAAAGTGCGGAACATGTACAGAGTCCTAACCGAGTACTACTCCTGTGTTGTCCTTGTGCTCCACGCCTTCAGGTGCCGTGTAGCGCGAGCCGGGTAGTCCCAGGGCCCACCGAGTAGTCGGTCCTGGTACCCACCGAGGTAGTGGGCCCAGGGAGGTCCATACGACAAGCCCCCGAGTACTTTGTAGTCGAGAAGGATAGCTTCCAGTAGTCTTGACGCGCCTTAACGAGTAGTTCTCAAGCGTCCCCGAGTGCTACAAGTCAAAAGTCCTCAAGAGTAGTCGAAGCATCCCGAGGGCCGGAATGTACTCCGCCGATGTTTGAGCAATCTTGAAGTCTTCTCGAGTAGTCCCAAGCGTCCTTGATATCTACCTTCGAAGGTCTTCAAAAATGCCCGCCTTGCCTTGAAGCCCGAGCCGTCAAGAAGATGTGATTTGCGTAACCGCAAACCACATGGAGTAGCCCCGAGCCTCGAGCCGCGGGCTCGGGCCGAGGATCTATCCGAAGTCTTGGCGAGAAAATCCCGAAAAATCCGAGAGAAAAAACCGAAGGACACGTGGCACGGAGCCCCCGAGCCTTGAGTCGAGTACTTCCTCTCGAATTGAAGGGTCTTTTTGGAGAATGTGTCCCGAGATGCTCTTGAGACTAGCCGCGTCCCGGTAGTCGAGTAGAAGTAGCCGAGCCCCCGAGATGAGGCGCGTCGACTAGTGGAATACGAAGAGTCACGCGCGACCGCCGAGTCGCCCGCGCGTGGACTTATCCAGCCGCCCGTTACGGAGGCGTTTTGGCTTATAAATACAAGCCGAAACCCTTAGGGTTTTCACCCAAGTGAGCTGCAGCCATTCGCGCACTTGAATCTTGAAGTAGATCCACTCCAGCGAGCACCGCCGCCGTAGTAGATCCAAGTGCAGCGTCACCCGAAAGCTGTAGGGTAGCCCCCGAGCGGATGCGAGTGAAGACCCCCTGTTCTTGGAGGATGAAGCCGTCCCCGTCGAAGATGTCGAAGGCCGGCGGGAAGAAAAGGAGTCATGCAGAGGCCGCCGCGGCCGGTACCGGATCGGCACCGCCCACATCTCCACCACGCGCTGACCCAAGCCGCGAGTGGAAAAGGTCGAAGGTGAAGACCGAAGACTTGCTGACCCCCGTTGAACGACGGGTTCATCGGGGAAAAGGAGATCGATATGTGGAGATCCGCCGCGGGAGATCCTTATCCAATGGAGAAGGCACAAGACGAGATCCCGATGTTCTCGCGCTTCGTGGAGCGCGGGCTTGCGCTCCCGGCCGAGCGATTTCTTCAAGGGGCTTCTCGGTGTACTATGGCATCGAGTACCTCAACTTGAACCCCAACGGAATATTCCACACTTCCTCGTCTTCGTCCATTTCTCGCGAAGCATTCTTGGGGATCAAGCCACACCGGGTTCTCTTCCGAAATTTTTCCGCGTGAAGCCGCAGCCCCGCGCCTCCAACCCCGCAGTAGTCGGATGATGTGAAGCGGTTTGTCTCCGAGCCGCAGCCACCACCGAGCGGAATTGAGATTCCAACGGTGGAGAAGGTGAAGGAGCGCCGAGTAGTCGGAGACGACGACGATCCCGTCATCGTGGAGGATACCTCCGATGACGAGGAAGACGAGGAGACGCCGCGGGACCGCTTCCCACCGCGGTCGAGGTTTAGCCGTCCAGGCTTGCCTCATGTACCTCTCATCCAAGACCCTCCGGCTAGCCCGGGAGGCTAGCCTTGCCGCGCCGCCGAGGAAGCCGCGCAACCCCCCGCCAAGAAGCGGGTAGCCAAGAAGATGAAGATCTCAGAGACCACGCCTCCAGAGGTAAGTCATCTTGAGCAAAGTAGTCGAGTACCCAGTTGATCGAGTACGGTGCTGACGAGTAGTCGTCCTTGTGTGCAGGAGAGGCCGCCAACAGAGCCCGTGGAGGAGGGCGATGAGGGCACGTGGCCCACAGTGGGGGAACCGGCTGGAAGCCGAAGTCCAGCCCCCACTGTCGAGGAACTTCTGGCGCAGCTGGGGCGCCAGCCCCCTGCCCCAGAAGGGAGCAGAGTACCCGCGGCCGCCGCCGTTGAAGAGGTGGAAGCCGCCGGAGCGCATGTGCCCGCGCCGACCGCCGCCGCCGTGGAGGAGGCGGTAGTCGGAGAGGCGGAGGAAGAAACGCCCGCCGAGGGTGGACTGGTCGATATCGCCGCATCCTCGGTGCTCCGCCGTGACTATCGTCCGGCGAGCTTGTAAGTACCACGCTTTCTTCGGTAGTACTCATTAGAGTAGTCGATCTTGTCCGACGATCCTCTCGTGGATACTCGTGCGAAAATCCACGGACTTGAGCCGGGACGGAGAGGAGCCCACGGCGGCGGAGGCGAGAGAAGGCCGCGCCGCCCGTCGAAAAGCCCGCTCCGCAGGCCCAAGCCGCGACCGAGCCCCCAGCTGCCGAAGCGCCGCTGCCGAAGCGGTTGTGGTCGAAGGTGAGTACTCTTCTTGAAGCTGTAGAGCCCCAAAGGGAGTAGTCGTAGATGCTGATGCGCGTGTTCCTTGGTGACAGGCGCTGAAGGGGGTGACATCCCTGCAGGGGTACCCATGCAGGAGTTGACACCAGAAGCCCCAGAGGCTGCAGTAGGAGCCCCCGAGCCCATGGGGGAAACCGTCGAGAAGTCCGCCGAGGAGGAGGCGGCTGCCACGTCGCCAGGGGTTGCCCTGGAGGTGGCGATCCGGTCCCCGGAGATCCAAGACGCGGAGCCTATCCGCTCGGCGCCAATGACGGAGGCTACGACAAGTAGCCGTGGCGGGATCGAGCTGCTTGCCGACGATCTCGTCGAACCGGCGGTGTTGGCGCAGCACTTGGAGGCGATGCGGCGAGCCTAACAAAGGATGAAGGTACGTAGCCGTTGCCTCCCCGAGTAGTCAATCCTTTGCGTTGAGTACTCTGCTTGACTTGAACTTGTGTTGTGCAGGACGTCGCGGAGCGATCCCGCGAGAAGTCAAATCCGCCGCAAGGCTACGGCGACACGGTGCATCGCGAGCCGAAGCCCCGGAGGAGCAGCTCATGAAGTCGAGGAAGCACGCGGCCGCCATGCGGTCGAAGCTTGACGCCGCCTTCGCCAAGTACCACAACGATGTGATGGACTTGCAGGCGAAGAGCGACGAGCTGGTGCGGAAGAACAAGGGCCTCCGCAACAAGAATAAAGGTATGTCTCTTGACTTGTCGGGCACTTGTTAGGAGTCATCAAGCTCTGACCGGTTGTGTGTGTTCCGATGTTGCAGAACTCGAAGGCCAGGTAGAGCGGCTGAAAGGCTCGGAGATCAGCATGAAGAATCTCTTCTACCGGGAGCAAGAAGCCCGCCAGGTACTTGAACTCGACTACAAGGAGCTGGCCTTCGAGTGCGAGAAGCACATGGAGTTGCGAATTGCTTCGACCGGGATCTTGTCAACTCGCTACAAATCCTTGCGAAGTTGAACGAGGGCCGTGAGGCGCTCCGGGCCCCGAGCCCGAAGGACCTTGAAGAGGCCGCCCTCCCGATCGCGAGGCTCCCGGTGCCGCACCCGGGCGGCCCCAAGATTGCTCCGTTGGCGGATCGACTTCGTGAGGCGCCAAGCCGGCCGGCCGCCTACGTGAAGCATATGGCCAAGTTGATCCCGAAGCGGGTGCCGGCCTTCATGAAGTCGTACTTCCCGAAGGCCCGGTGGAGGTAGTCGCCGGCGGGGTAGCCGCCAACCGCTCGGATGAGCGATGCGCGAGTTGCTGGAGCGATGGCTCCTATCGCGGAGCGGTAGCCGATAAGTTGAATCTCCAGTAGCCCTGCATAGATAGCTAGTAGCCATGGTTGTATAGGAAACAGTTGTAATGAACTATCTCATATATCAATGAAGTGTGAAGTTCCATCAATGAGTACTCGTAACCGCGATCTCAGAGTGCGGAGCGCCCATCGTGGAGTAGGTGCGAGTAGTAGTACTCGGCTTAGCAGTCCCGTCGCAGGGAGTAGACAGTAAAGAAGTTGATGAACAATCAAACTTTATTACTGAAGAAGTACACCTGGGTGGCCAGGGCCGTAATTACAAGTAGTCGCCTGGACCCGAAGGCCGCTTACAGCTGAGTAGTACTGGAGCGGGTGGCCGCTTACAGTGGGTGATCCGTAGGTAGCCGTGTAGGCTGGACCGCAGATCCGTAGGTAGCCGTGGGGCTGGATCTTGGAGTGTGGCCTTCTTGATAGACCGCTGCTAGAGTCCTTGACGCTCGTTGCAGCCCAGGGTCCGTAGGTAGCCGCACGGGCTGGACCTGGAGGAGAGTAGTCCGGAGACTTGAAGCCAGGACCCGGAGGGTCGCTTGTGGCAAGGGGGTATTGATGTAGTCGCGTGGACTTGAACCCCGAAGTAGTCGAACAGACTAGGCGTAGAATCGACAGAGCTGGTCGACGTTCCACGAGTTGTTGACTTCTTCACCTTCAAGTGTTTGGAGGCGGTAGGAGCCTGGCCCAGTCACCTTAGCCACGGTGAAGGGGCCTTCCCAGGGGGAGCTGAGCTTGTGAAGTCCTTCCGTGTTCTGGATACAGCGGAGGACAAGATCTCCAACGTTGAAGGAGCGTTCCTTGACGTTGCGATCATGGTAGCGTCGGATACCCTCGAGGTACCTTGCCGATTGGACGAGGGCGGCACGGCCGAGCTTCTTCGAGGCCGTCGATATCAACTCGTCCGTCGTCTTCCGAGACGCCTTCGTCGTAGTGCTCCACCGCCGGCGAGTTCCATATGACATCGGCGGGGAGGATGGCTTCGCAGCCGTAGACCGAAGTAGGGGGGATTGCCCCGTTGGCTTGGATGGTTGAGTCCGCGGCCCCCCGCAGTGCGTTGGGTAGTTCCTTGATCCACTTGCCCCCTTTTGAGTTAGCGCCGTCGTGTAGCCGCTTCTTGAGGGCGTCGAGCACCATCCCGTTGGCGCGCTCGACTTGTCCGTTGGCCCGTGGGTGGACGACGGAGACGTATCCGACGTCGATTCCGCTCGTTCTCGCGGTACTCCCGGAACTGGTGGTTGTTGAAGTTGGACCCCAGGTCTGTGATGATGCGGTGGGGTAGTCCGTAGCGGTGCACGAGTTCATCCAGGAAGTCGAGTACTCTGTCAGCTTTGGGGCATGTGACCGGCTTGACCTCGATCCACTTGGTGAACTTGTCGATAGCCACCGGTACCTCGTTGAATCCTCCCCGGCGCGGTTGGCAGTGGCCCAATCATGTCGAGCCCCCAGCAGGCAAAGGGCCAGGTTGGCGGTATGGTGACTAGCTTGTAGGCAGGGACGTGTTGCTGCTTGGCGAAGAACTGACATCCTTGGCACCTTCGACGAGTTCTTCAAGATCGCCCGGGGCCGTGGGCCGGTAGAAGGCTCGCCGAAGGCCTTGGCCGACCGGGCGTGCGGGAGGACGCGTGGTTGCCGCGGACACCCTTGTGGATCTCCTCCAAGATGTCCTTGCCTTCTTCGCGAGGGACGCATTTCATGAGTACTCCGGAAGATGCGCCTCGCTTGTAAAGCTTGTCGCCGACGAGGACGTAAGACTTGGCGCGGCGGACGAGTTGTTCGGCTGCGTTCTTGTCGGAGGGGACCTTCTCGCTCGGCCGAGGTAGTCGATGAAGGGTTGCCTCCGGTCCACGTCGATCATCATGACCTCCCCCCCCGGTCGATGGGTTAGGCCGGGACGGTGGTCGGTGGCGCCGGCTCCGGATGGATGGCGCGTGAAGCTCATGGACGAAGACGCCCGCGGGTACTTGGGCGCGGGTGGATCCGAGCTTCGAGAGGACGTCCGCCGCAACGTTATTGTCGCGAACGATGTGGTGGAACTCGAGACCGTAGAACTTGTTCTCGAGCTTGCGGACTTCTAGGCGAGGGCGTTCGTGTTCTCCTTGTTGCGGTCCCGGGACTTGTTGACTTGGTTGATGACCCTTTGCGGAGTCGCCGTAGACTAGTAGCCGCTTGATGCCAAGTGAAGCCGCGAGGCGGAGCCCGTGTAGGAGGGCTTCGTATTCGGCTTCGTTGTTTGAGACCTTCCGAGAAGATCCGCGGGACGTACTTGAGTTGTTCGCCCGTTGGAGAGATCGGAGTACCCCTGCGCCCTGCGCCCTCGAGGTTGAGTGAGCCGTCGAAGTACATCACCCAATGCTCGGTCGCACGGTGGGAGTAGGTAGGCGGTTCTCCCGCCACTCGCCATAAAGTCGACTAGGGCTTGCGACTTGATGGCCGTGCGTGGCTTGAAGTCGATGGTGAGGGCGCCGAGCTCGACGCCCCATTTGGAGATCCTTCGGTGGCGTCCGGGTTCCTCGGGATGTCGCCGAGCGGGTAGTCGGTGACGACGAGACCGAGTACTCCCGGGAAGTAGTGTCGTAGCTTCCGCGAGGTGATGAGTAGAGCGTACGGGGGAGCTTCGCACGGCCGGTAGCGAGCCTTGGACTCGATAGAACCTCGCCCGACAAAGTAGACCGGGCGCCCGGACCGGGTAGGCGTGGCCGTCTTCCTGCCGCTCGACGACGATGGCAGTACTGACCACGTGAGTAGTCGCAGCGAGATAGAGCAGTAGCTGCTCGCCTTTGTAGGGAGCCGTGAGGACTGGTGGCTTCGACAGGAAGTCCTTGAGCTGGGCAAGGGCTTGGTCCGCCTCTGCAGTCCATACGAACTTCTCATGGTGCTTGAGTAGTTTGAAGAAGGGGAGACCCCGTTCTCCTAGCTTCGAGATGAATCCGTTTCAATGCCGCCATGCACCCCGTCAGCTTCTGGACGTCCTTGATGCTCGTGGGAGCTTTCATGCTGGTGATGGCGGAGATCTTCTCGGGGTTGGCTTCGATGCCGCGTTGGCTGATGATGAAGCCGAGTAGTTTGCCCGAAGGTACGCCGAAGACGCACTTGTTCGGGTTGAGCTTCCAGCGGTACTCGCGCAATGATGCGAAGGTCTGTTCAAGGTCGTCGATGAGGGTCTTGGAGTCCCCGGTTTTGACAACCACGTCGTCCACGTAGGCCTCGACGTTCTTGTTGAGTTGCCGCTTGAAGCCGTGCCCGAATGGCCCGTTGGTAGGTAGCGCCGGCGTTCTTCAACCCGAATGACATGGTCGTGTAGCGATACGCGCCAAACGGGGTGATGAACGCGGTCTTCTCTCGGTCTTCCTCCTTGATTGCGATCCGGTGGTACCGGAGTAGCGATCGAGGAAGCGAGAGCTGGGTCGCGGCCGCCCGTGGAGTCGATGACTTGATCAATCCGTGGCAACCCGAAGGGGTCCTTGGGGCGAGTGCTTGTTGAGGTCGGTGTAGTCGACACACATCCTCCACTCGTTCGAGTTCTTCTTGCGGACGAGGACGGGGGTTGGCGAGCCACTCGGGATGGAAGACTTCTCCGATGAAGCCGGCGGCGAGTAGCTTGGCGAGCTCCTTCTTGATGGCGTCCCGTCCGTCGTCGGCGAAGCGTCGGAGGTGTTGTCGCTTGGGGGTGGCCTTTGGGTCGACGTTGAGGCAGTGCTCGATCAGCTCCCTGGGCACTCCTGGCATGTCCGCTGGCTTCCACGCGAAGATGTCGCGGTTAGCCCGAAGGAAGCTGATGAGCGCGTCTTCCTATTTGGGGTCGAGGCCGGCCCCGATGGTGGTGGTCTTGGTGGGGTCGCCTGTTCCGAGGTCGACCGACTTGGTGAGCACCTCCTCGGGTGGCCGAGGCTTGTTGGCGCTGTCCGACTTCTCTGGGATGTCGAGTTCACTTGTGGCAAGCTTCTTCGACGCGGCGTAGACCTCCATCATTGGGGTGGGTACTTGATTTGTTGAAGCGATCACCACGGCCTCTGTATCGCAGTCGTGAGAGATCTTCAAGTCCCCTTGGAGGGAGAGTACGCCGGTTTGGACTTGGCATTTTGAGTACCAAGTATGTGTAGTGGGGCACCGCCATGAACTTGGCGATGGCCCGGTCTGCCGAGGATGGCATGGTAGGATGTCTCGATATCCGCGACCTCGAACTTGATGTACTCGGTGCGGTAGTTGTCGCGAGACGCCCCGAAGGTAACTGGCAGTACCACTGAGCCTAGTGGGATAGCCGCGTTGCCTGGGACGATGCCGTAGAAGGGCATGCTGCTCTTGTCGAGCATGGGAGTGACGTCAAGGTTCATCTTCTTCAAAGTCTTGGTGAAGAGGACGTTAAGCCCGCTTCCGCCGTCGATGAGCACCTTGTTGAGCTTTGAGCCCGCCACTGTTGGTTTCAGGACGAGAGGGAAACGTCCTGGTTCAGAGAAGCTGGTCCATTGGTCCGCGCGGGAGAAGGTGATGGGTGTCTCTGACCACCTGAGAGGGGTCATGACCGCCGGTTCAATGGACATCACTTCACGGCGAGTAGCCTTCGCTCCCGCCGGGGTAGTCCGCCGAAGAGGACGTTGACGGTCTTCTCGGGTTCTTGGAAGTCGTCGCTGTCCTTCTTCTTGTTCTTCGATCGTGAGGGTGCGGTGGCTCCGGCGTATCCTTGAGTGCATGCCCGAGCCGGTAGCACCTTGCTCGGTGGTGTGGTTGCCGTTCGGGTGCCACGGGCACTTCTCCCTTCGGCGGGTCTTTGAACCGCCGGAGTTCTTCTTCGAGTTCCCTTTCGGAGGGCGCCGGATAGCCGCGACGGTATTGTCGGCTTGCGCTTGCGGTTGGAACCCGAGAAGTTGTTGTTGTTGTTCTTGTTGTTGCGGCCGCCTTGGTTTGGATTCTTGCTGCTTGCCGCCACCTTGGTTACGCTTGGACTTGCCGCGGATGGCGTCGTACTTGGCGTTGGCCTTGTCCTCTTCGTCCGCCCGGGACGTGATCATGTCCTTGAGGTGGGGGAATGGACTTGGGGCGGCGTCGGCCGAAGTCTTCGAAGGTGCGGCGATGGTAGAGCCCGTCTCGGAAGAGGTCGATGACCTCCTTGTCGGTGACGTCCACGACGGTAGCGCGCTTGTCGAAAAAGCGGCGCATGTACTTGCGGAGGGTCTCGCCTTGTTCCCGCTTGATCATGGCAAGGTCCATGCGGGTACCCGAGCGGCCCATGGCGCCCGCGAAGTTGCTTGTGAATTGCTCCTTCACTGGTCCCACTTGTCGATTGAGTGCTTGTCCGGCGACTCGAGCCACGTGAGTGGGGCTTGGTCCGGCGAAGGGGAAGTAGAGGCACTTGGTGTCGCCGTTGCCGCCGGCGTTCTCGATGGAGAGAGCGTAGCATCGGAGCCACTGGATGGGATCCTGCTTCGCGTCGTATTTGGTGATCCCCAAAGGCTTGAACTTGTCGGGGAGGAGCAGATTACGAAGCCGGGGTGGGGAGGCGGGGAAGCCGTCGCCTTCGGCGGCGGTCGTCGACTTCTTCCGCCGCAACTCTTCGATTCTCCCGGCGAGCATCGTACCCGCCGTGAGAGGCGCCGGAGGCGTGGCTATGCGCGTGGCCGCGGCCGCCGCGGCCGCCGCCGCCTCCGGCTTTCTTGTTGGCTCCGTGGTTGGAGGCGCCGCCGTCGCCGCCGCCGCCGTCGGGGGTCGTTGCCGCCGCCACCGGCCGGAGCACGGTGGGGGACGACTTCCGGTTGACGTTGTCTTGTCGTGAGGGTCCGCCCGGCGGTGGAGCGTCGACGGTTTGGTTCGGCCGGAATGTCGCCCCAGAGTACGGTTGGGACCGGGGTCGGCCTTGCGACTAGTAGCTTCGTTGTCGCGAGGCTTAGCCGGGGGGAGGTTGGGCGACTCTCTTGTCTACCCGCATGAAGTAGGCTTCTTCGGCGAGCTTGGCGATGACCTCCCCCGGCTCGTATGCTCCCGAGCTCCGGCGTGCGATCGCCGCGATCGACATGAGGCACCGCTCGGGGAGTGGTGTGGACTCTGCTCTCAACCGCCGAGAGCTTCCGCAAGGTTGCGGATGGGAAGGTTGTCTCCGAGCCGCCGGCGTCGTTCGTTGCGCTTCCCCGTTACGTTCGCGCCGGTGTCCCCGTTGGCGTCGGTCTCGTCGCGGGGGCTTCGACGGACGGCTCGTCACGCGGAGATGTCCTCCAAGTACTTGTACGCGGCCGTGCCCGAGGTTCCCGGGGTGTCGCCGGCGGCCATGAAGACTTGACGATCGGGCGTACCCAAGCTTGGCTCGGAAGGCGCCACCTCGGTTGGTGTGTTTGAGTCGGCCCCGGGCTAGCGGTGTTCCCTCTCGGAACGGTAGCGAGTCGATGTAGGCGACGTAGCGTGAGTCCTCCTTTGTCGGCTCGGCGGGTTTGCGGTCGGCCGGAGACGTATCTTCCGGCCGGCGTCGATCTTATAACCGGCCCGAGGGCGGCCCCGACAAGGGAAGCTTAGAGGAGTCGTCTTCGGACTCGGGCTCCTCGGGGGTCCGACCCGAAGTCGAACTCGTAGTCCGGGTTCGAGAAGAACTCGGAGAGAGGGCCCGGAGTCCGAGACGCGGTTGGGGGCGGCGTCGGAGTCCGAGTTGTACTCGGTTGCGGGCTCCTTGCGGCCCCGGCGTGGTGCGAAGCCTCCGTGCGGGCCGGCGAGAACGCGAGGGCCACGCGCGAGCGCCGGCGTGGAGAGGGGACCGCTGCGATGGGCGAGGAGCCGGCTCGCATGCGATGGCCCATGGCGACGTCGGGTTCGAGTTGGAGACGGACTCGAGCTCGAAGTCGGCGTGGAGGTTGGAAAGCGAAATTTCGCCGAATTTTCCGGCGAGCTTGCCCGTGACGACTTCGGGAAGCGTCCACAAGGCTCGTCCTCGAGTCGGGTTGCATGATCGGGGCGGCGGAAGGAGCCCGCGCCATCAGCAGTGCAGACCCAGGCGCCGAAGACGAAGGTGTCGCCGCGGTTGAAGGCGACGGTTGGCTTGATGTGAACGGAAGCCGTCGAGTTCGCCATGTGATCTCGAGCGAGAGCCCCTACCTGGCGCGCCAGCTGTCGGTGTTTTGGACCGGCAACCTACTACGGGGGGTACCCGAAGTAGATGAATGTGACTCGCCGAGATCGGTAACTCGAAGGAAGAGGCACGCGACACACAATTTAGACAGGTTCGGGCCGCGAGGTGCGTAATACCCTACGTCTCGTATGCCGCGTAGCTCGGATTGATAGGGCACGGTTACGGGATGGTGCAACGGTGCGCCGTGAGTTGAGATTGGATGAGGTGATCCCGGGATCGGTCCCCGCCTCGCCTTATATAGTCGGGAGGCAAGGTTACAAGTCGGAGTAGGGGAAGGAGTACTAGCCGAGTACGTCTAGGAGACCTCTACACGGTGCGGAACATGTACGAGTCCTAACCGAGTACTACTCTCGTGTTGTCCTTGTGCTCCACGCCTTCGGGTGCCGTGTAGCGCAAGTCGGGTAGTCCCGAGGGGGCCCACCGAGTAGTCGGTCCCGGTACCCACCGAGGTAGTGGGCCCGGGGAGGTCCATACGACGAGGGCCCACCAAGACGGCCCGTCCGGAAGACCCCCTCGAGCGGGCTCCGCCTCGCCGAGGGCACGCTCCCTCCTCGAGCGGGCTCCGCCCCGTTCGAGGGGCAACCCCCCTCCTCGAACGGACTCCGCCTCGTTCGAGGGGCGACCCTTCCCTCGAGCGGTCCCGCCCCGCTCGAGGGCTCGCTCCCCCCTCGAGCGGGCCTCGCCTCGCTCGAGGGTCCGCTCCGCCCTCGGGCCGGGGCCCGCCACGCTCACGGGCGCCCCGCGCGCGTGTGCCGCCCCGTACTTGGGCATTTAACGCCCGACGCCGCGGGGACGGCGCCATCATGCGCCGGGGCTCACGCCCCGGTGCCGCCGCACCAACTCCCCGGGGAGGAGCCCATCCCCGCCACCGTGGGATGGACCGTGCGGTACGGCCGGTGTCGGTCCCGTGACATCGTGCGCCCGCTACCGTACGGCTAACGCGCCCGACCCTCGAAAGGGGGCCGGGGCGCACCCTCGATTCCACTTTCCCGTGACCCCGCAGGGTTAGGTGAGGGGCGCTAGGCCGGTGGGTGGCCATCCCGGCCACCGCGCGCGCGGCCGCCGTACCCACGCGTGCGGGCGCACGCCCCGACTCCGCGGGCGCACGCCGGGCACCGCGGCAACCACTCCACTACCGCGAGCTCATTGGGAAGGAACGCCGTTCGCCCCGCTCCCCGTACCCCGTACCGGCCCATCATCGGCACCTCCCTCGAAGCCTATCAGGGGACGCCATCGCCATCTGCCGCCTCCTACCCTCGAACCACCACTGTTCGGGTACGAGGTAGGCCATCATGGCCGGATCGCAGCGAAGATTGTCCGGACGGCCGCCCGCTCTACACCGTAGCGCGACGTGCTCCCACACGTAGCTAGGTAGCGCGGCGTGCATGTAACTCGCCGCCCCCTTGGCCTATAAAAGGGGAGGCGAGCCCCCAGGCCGCGGGGGACGAACGAGTTCAGTTGAACAGAACGCACCGTGCACTCACTCTCTTATTCTCCCACAACATCTTCAGCCACTCTCCAGGGACTTGGAAGCCACGCTTCCTCTCCCGCCTTGCTTGTACTTGCCCCACTACAAGCACCCCCGGTGCCGAGCAATATAGTGCCACGAGCACACCACCGCTCGGACGTACGGCCCCCTCGGCGGGAACCGGGATAAAACCTTGTGTCATTTGTTGCTTGGCATCGACCATTGAGGGATAGACCTAGGCGTTATCTACTTGGTTAGTGTCGGGACCATATTCCGCACCGACACATTCTTCAATACAAACCGGCCTTACGCCAAACCCTAGAGTCCTTTTGTCGTGTCGTCGAGTTCTTCGAGAGGGTTCATCGATCCGTCGACCTCCGTGAGTACGGTAACCTTGTATCATGTCTAGTATCATGCGGTGGATTTAGATCGATGCAAGTAGTCTTGCTACCATGCTTCGTGTCATGCGGTAGATTCAAGCTTGGTTCAAGAGGGTTTCTTGTTAGGTCATGAGCCATGCGGTAGGCTAAGATCTAGCTTGAAGCTAGTTATCGGCTCTATTGGATTTTGGCAAGATCCAATAGATTCATTAAGTTACCCCGTGTTGCTTTGAATTCTTTACTTTATGTTTAAGTTCATGTAACACCTCTTGCCCAATCTAGATGGGTTTGGATCGGCTTTATCCCTTTTATGATCCTTGTACGAGTAGATTTCGTGTATTAGCATGTGAATCTTGTGCCTTCCGATAGCCGAAACCGAATCGATCTAGGTTGTTACATGTTGCGGGTTCAAGCTTGCCAATGATGGTATAAATCTTGAAAGAGCTGGGTATCATGCGGTAGATGTAGGTTTTTGGGTTGTTTTGGAGCTAGTCATCCGGTGGATTAGATCTCAACTCAATCGATAGATTTATTCGCTTGGTAATGTTCGTTCCTTCTTCATGGACCCCGAATCGGTACGTTCGGCCGCATTCGGTTATGTTTCTCCACGAGTAGAACACGTGCGTAATTCATGCTTTAAATGACGTGTGCTTTTAGCTTTCCATATTTAGAGTGTATCATGCGGTGGATAGATCTATTTGTGGAAAGTGGTACGGTTTTCATGCAAGTTGTATCATGCGGTGGATAGATTTGTTTTGATATCGTACCCGACGGATTTTCAAGTACCTAGACATGCGGTAGACTAGTGCTTTGGATCTATGCATGCTTATTTATTACATGTTTATGTTCACGCTTTACTTTATTCATTTATTTATTGTTGGTTATCATGGTGATCGGTCATAACCTCGTGCGCATGCGTCTTTGCTCAAACAAAGATCGATTCTTGTCATGCTTGCGTCATCCATTCGGCGGTATTGCTTTTTCCTTTTATAAGTTCCCGAATGGTTTTAGTTCAACGGCAAATAGCTTTCTATAGCTATGTACCGTCCCATCCGGCTTCTTAGCCGTAAATATGGAAGCATGCGGTACCACCGGCAAGTTCCAAGCTTTGGTATCTAATTGCTTTGTCTTTTGTTAATTTTCGGGAAAAATCGGCCGGCACGTCTCGTGATTCTTTGCGCGTGTGAAGCCAGCTTTGTTCGGCTTGCTGTGTGTTTGGCGCCGGGTGCATATTTTGCGTCAACACACTTTTTGGCACGCCCAGTGGGACCACAGCCGAATAGGTCAAGATGCCTGAAATCGCGGACATCATGGATGTCAACATTGAGGACCTCTCTCTTGAGCGACGGCGGCACCTCCGGGACGCCGTGAATCAATTCCAGCAGAAGTGTCTGCTATCCTTCAAGAAGAACAGAAGTGGCGTCCCCTACCTGAAGAATGACATGCCCAGGGTATTGTTGCCAGGGGAGAGCGACGCCACAACCCAGCTGGAGAGAGAGGAATGTCTGCAGGCGTTCCGGGATGCTGCGGATCTCGTTTTGAGCAAGCACCACAAAGCTTTTCTTGGTGCGTTTCAGCAAATGATGGTGGCTGTCTTCGGCCCGGGTATGGAGCAGGCATTTAGCAAGGCACCCGTCCAAGGGGGCACCGTGGAGCTGGGCGAATCAAGCTCTCAACCACCACCTGCGAGCCGGCCGGTTCGGCATCCTCCTCGCAGCGCCGGGAAGTCAAGCTTTCCGGCCTCCTCCCGCAGGGCGGCGGGGGCCGGCCGGTTCGGCCTCCCTTTGCGGGGCCTCGGGGAGGACAGACCAATCCGGCCACCACCGCGGGCGGCACGGGTCAACTCCGTGCAACGGCCGAATCCGTATCGGCCCACGTACGGAGACTTAGCATTCGGCTCGTGCGGGGCCCCGTTCGCTTCCGGTCACAGGGATTGCTCCGGCGAACAGCGGGCCGCGAGAGAAACCTATACGGCGGAGGCTATCACGAGGTGGGAAACTATGGAGCCATTGACGCTTTCCCACATCCGGGTTACGCGCCGGTGCGGGCGACGAGGAAGACGACGCCCGGGCGCGGAAGATGGCCGAGTTGATGCAAAATCGGTTCGGCCTCAAGCCAAAAATGCGAGGTCCCGCCTACAAGCCGCCGTTCCCCGAGTGGTACTTCAACGTACTCCTCCCGCCAAGAGTGAAACCTCCAACGAAGTTCACGAAATTTTCGGGCAAGACGACACAAGCACCGTGGAGCACATTACTCGTTACCCCGATGCGGCTCGGAGAATGCTCGGGCGAGGAGACGTTCGGGGTCGAGATACTTCCCCGCGTCGGCGACGGGCCGGCATTCCGGTGGTTCTCGTCCTTACCCCCGAGTCGGTTAGCGGATGGAGGGACCTGGAACGGAAATTCCACGCCCATTACTTCAGTGGCAGCTCGGAGAAGAAGTTGATCGATCCGGCCACCGTGAAGCGAGAGGCACGGCGAGACACCACCGGAATTTCTCGGGAGGTTTAGGGAGGTGAAAGGCATGTGCTTCTCGCTTAACTTGCCAGACGACCAGCTAGCTGACATGGCCGTCGCCGGGATGTTGCCGGCCGTACGCGAGAAACTGTTCGGGATGGAGTTTGAAAACACTGGGCTAGGCTTGTCTCGAAGCTATCATTGATGAGCAACCAGGCGTATGGCTTCAAGAAGGATGCCAGGTTTGGCAAGCAGCATGATGTGGCGGACATCTACAACCGAGTTCTTAGACAAGGTCGATCCGATCGAGGACTGCGATGATGGTGGATGTGGCCGCAGCCGAAATCATGTAGGGGAAAGAGCCTTTAACGATGAACCGGCGGGTCAAACGGACCAAGGGCACCTACGATTTCGATATCACGAAGGCTGACAAGCTATTTGAGCTCCTAGTGAAGGAAGGCCGAATCGGAGCGCGAAAGGGCATTCCATGCTTCGGCCCGATGGAGTCAAAGGGAAACGTTACTGCGGCTTCCACGACAGGGATTCGCACTCCATCAACGATTGCAGGGTCTTCAGGATGAGGATCCAGAAAGCCATCCAGGAAGGGCACCTCAAGTTCGACAACAAGATGAAGCTGGATGGTAACCCCTTCCCTCAGAACATGGTGGGCTTCTCTGTTAATATGGTGACGGCTGAGGAGAAGGGAAAGGTCAAAGTCTTGACCTCAGCCAGGGCTAGACAGGATGGAACAGTGGACCCGGAGCGCCAAGTGACTCTGGAACAGGTGCATGGTGAAGCCCCCCGCATTCTCAAGAGCCACATCGAAATCGGGGAGTCATCCAGAGCCAAGCCCAGGGTGACCACGCGCATCCTCCTCAACAAGTGGCAGCGCCAGATGGAAAAGGAGCACTACCGAAGCGCGAGAGATGAGGAGGAGAGGCGCGAGCGGGAAGAAGAGGCGCACGAAGGGACACGGAGCAATACACGCGCGGCGGGGGGTGCGCGCACCGGGGATGTGCGTTCTTCGGGCATTGTTGGAACGAGGGTTTGAAGGCGCACGGCGAGGAGCCGCCCCGAGTGCGGTGACGGGTATGCGAGTACGGGCGGGGAGAGCCGCAATCGGCGATCCGTCCATGAGAGAATTGGAAGGATCCACCCTAACGGGGGATCGGCGCCAAAAAATTGAAGTCATTGATCACCCCGAGAAAGCGGCAAGGCGATCTTAGGTGGGGTGATCAAGAGGAGGACGAAGACGACTACATGCGGCAAAAGGGGCAATGGTGCCCGCCGGCCCGAGGAGAAGCCGGAAGAGGCGGGTCCGGCGCTTGGGAACCGCGGGCGAGGGGCGGTGGGATCCGGACAAAGCGGGGTGTGGCGCCCCAAGGATCAGCACCGAAGGGTCAAAGCGTTCGGCTCCAACATGCATGGTATACTTTCTTCGCCGAACGAGTTCATGGCTCCTGCTAACCAGGTTGTGCAGGAGGAAGCGTCCTTAGATGACGAGCAGACCGAGGGGATGATGGCGCAGTTGGTGCTAGCCAAGCAGGCCATCTTCGACAAACCGGCCAAAAATCGACACATGAGGCCGTTGTACTTAAGGGGATACGTCAATGGCAAGCCATTGACCAAGATGTTCGTCGACGGTGGAGCGGCAGTCAACGTAATGCCGTACACCGGCTTCGGGAAACTTGGCATGGGCCCGAGCGATCTGACGCCTACAAGCATAATACTGAATGATTTCGCTGGGAATCCTTCAGATACCAAGGGATGCGCTCACGTGGATCTGATGATCGGGTCCAAGACGCTGCTCACGACCTTCTTTGTGATCGAAGGTAAAGGAGCCTACAGCCTACTGCTCGGACGGGACTGGATTCATGCCAATTGCTGCGTCCCATCCACCATGCATCAGCAGCTTATCCAGTGGGTGGATGATGATATTGAGGTCGTCCGGGCGGATGACTCCGTGAGCGTTGCTAACATGGAACCAGCTTTCTGGGAGTACCAAGGCATTGATTGCTTCTCAGGAAAGACTGGGGAGAAGGTCCTGTTGAACCTGTCAGCAGTGATCAACAGCCGATTCAAGCAGTCAGCTCTTATAGTAATTTTTAATGGAGAACCCCGTAGACGGCACTGATGGCAAGTTGGGGCGAGGATTTATGTCGGCCGATAAGTTAGAAGAAGTTGACATTGGAAGCGGTGATAAGCCAAGGCCGACGTTCATCAGCGCAAACTTGCAGCCAGACTTCAGGGAGGGTTTAATCAAGCTGCTCAAGGAATACAAAGATTGCTTCGCTTGGGATTATTCGGAGATGCCTGGATTGGATCGTTCTATCGTGGAGCATCGGTTGCCAATCAAATCTGGTTTCAAACCATACAAGCAACCACCCCGGAAAATCTACAAGGATGAAGTATTGGCCGATGTGAAGAAGGAAGTTGAAAGATTACTTGATGCAAACTTCGTTCGGCCGTGCGAATATGCGGAGTGGATTTCTAACATTGTCCCGTTTACAAGAAGAATGGAAAAATGAGGGTCTACATAGATTTCGGGGACCTTAACGGGGCTACTCCGATGGATGGTTACCCCATGCCTATTGCCGATTTGTTGATTGACGCCGCGGTACTGGACACAAAGTGATCAGTTTCATGGATGGCAATGCGGGATACAACCAAATCTTCATGGCAATAGAAGACATATCAAAGACGGCCTTCAGATGTCCTGGTCATATAGGCCTGTTTGAATGGATAGTCATGACATTTGGGTTAAAGAATGCGGTGCGACTTATCAACGAGCCATGAATTACATTTTTCACGAGTTGATCGGCAAAGTTGTGGAAATATACATTGATGATGTGGTAATCAAGTCCCTAAGTCATGACACACATTTGGAAGATGTGAAGAAGACCTTGGAGTGCACCAGGAAGCATGGTTTAAAGATGAATCCAAACAAATGCGCTTTTGGGGTATCAGCTGGAGAATTCTTGGGGTTTTTAGTCCACGAGGGAGGAATTGAAGTTGGCAAAAAGAGCATGAAGGCCATCGATGAAGTTGTTCCTCCAACCAATCTCAAGGAGTTGCAATCACTGCTCAGCAAAATTAATTTCGTGAGGAGATTCATTTCAAATTTGTCACAGAAGGTTTTGCCATTCTCTCCATTGCTGAAGCTAAAGAAGGATCAGAAGTTCACATGGGGCGACGAACAACAGAAGGCCTTCGATGAGATCAAGCAGTACATGAAGGAGCCACCAGTGTTGGTCCCTCCTCAGCTGAATAAGCCTTTCAAGTTGTACGTGGCGGCCAATACCCAAACCATTGGATCAGCCCTTATTCAAGAATTCGAAGGGAAGGAACGGGTGGTAGCATATCTTAGCCGAAAACTACTTGATCCCGAAACCGGATATTCGGTAGTAGAGAAGACGTGTACGTGCGTATACTACTCGTGTACAAAGTTTCGGCACTACTTGTTGAATGCCGAATGCACTATGTATTCCAAGTTTGATGTTATAAAACACATGTTATCCATGCCAATTTTGAACGGCGGGATTGGCAAGTGGATTTTAGCTTTATCGAGTTCGAGTTGAAGTTCGAATCGGCCAAAGCCATCAAAGGTCGGATCATTGCCGATTTCATAGCCGAACATCGTGATCCGTCAATTGATTTACTTGAAATTACCCCCCGGGCTTAATTTTTTGATGGATCATCATGTGGTAAAGGTGGGGGAGTAGGGATCCTACTAATTTCACCTAGGGGTGAGATGTTTGAATTTGCCATCCCTATCCATTGCCCCTGTTACAAACAACCAAGCCGAGTACGAGGCATTGCTTCGAGGGCTTCAATATTTGAGAGAAGCGGGGCCGTTTCAGTTGAAGTTTATGGAGATTCGAGCTAGTGATCAAGCAATTGAACGGCCAATACGAGTGCAAAAGTGAAGCGGCGAGGAGTTACTACGAAGAGTGCGGGGAAATCTTGAAGAGCTTCCCGTTGGTAACTCTCGCGGCATATTCCTAGGGAGCATAACGAAGAAGCAAACAGTGGCTCAAAGCGCCTCCGGTTACAAAGAGAATCAAGAAGCGTTTGTTGCGAGGTATGTGCACCGGGGACGGATCTCGCGAAGGTGATTGGAGGAAAGAAATCATCGATTACTTGAGAGATCCATCCGGAAGGTCTCTAGGAAGCTCGGGTACAAGGCTATAAAATTCGTTCTTCCGGATAACAATTTGTTCTATAAATCATTAGATGGGGTATTGTTACGATGCACGGGTCCGAGAAGAAGCCAAGAACATGATGAG
This sequence comes from Cenchrus americanus, assembly GCA_947561735.1. Taxonomy (NCBI): domain Eukaryota; kingdom Viridiplantae; phylum Streptophyta; class Magnoliopsida; order Poales; family Poaceae; genus Cenchrus; species Cenchrus americanus. The sequence continues at coordinate 80,160,551 of OX387239.1, read as the reverse complement.
CGAAGTGCACGATGGGATATGTGGAGCACACCAATCGGCCTACCGTATGAAATGGGTTATTAGACAAGGCGGGTGCTTTTGGCCGACGATATTAGAGGATTGCTTTGAGTATTACAAGGGATGTCAGGATTGCCAGAGGTTTGGAAATATTCAGAGAGTCCCCGCATCAGCATTGAATCCCATCATCAAGCCATGGCCATTCAGGGGCTGGGGCATAGACTTGATTGGCCAAATCAATCCACCATCTAGTAAGGGGCATAAGTTCGTGCTTTTGGCTACGGATTATTTCACTAAATGGGTTGAGGCGATCCCACCAAAAAAGGTGACGTCAGAAAACATGGTTGAATTTGTCAAGGAGCACATCATCTATCGGTTTGGAATCCCTCAGACAATTACCACAGATCAAGGGGCACAATTCGTGTCACTGGAGTTCGAGAGGTTTGCCGAAAGCATGGGGATCAAATTGTTTAACTCTTCTCCCTATTATGCCCAAGCTAATGGTCAAGCGAGAGGCTTCTAACAAAATCATGATCAAGGCGATACAAAAGAAGATCGACCGAAGCCAAGAAGATGGCATTCGGTACTCGGTGAGGCACCGTGGGCTTACCGAATGGCCCCCCATGGAGCTACAAAGACTTCTCCTTATGAATTCGTTTATGGGCACCACGCGGTTCTACCTTGGGAGGTGCAATTCGATTCAAGGAGAGTGGTGTTACGAAAGATTTGAGCTCCAAAGATTACGGCGGCCTAATGATGGATGAACCGGAGGATTTACATATGATCCGTCTTAGAGCCTTGGAAAACATCGAGAAAAACAAGGCGCGGGTTGCCAAGTACTATAACAAGAAAGTAAAAGTCGGGCAATTCGCGAGAGGGAGATTTGGTTTGGAAAGCGCTATTGCCGATTGGAACTAAATACGACGAATTCGGCAAATGGTCCCCTAGCTCGGGAGGGGCCTTTTCGTGTGGTCGGATGCGTCCCTGGTAATGCATACATATTGAAAACTTTCTTTGGGGGAGGAGTTTTCCGCCGCAATAAATGGAAGATATCGAATAAATATTATCCTAGCATTGAGGTCGATCGATAATCACTAGTAGTAGGATTACACACATCGACACGAAACGGCGGCGCTCAAGACCGAGGCCGCCTTCGAACCAAATTCACAAACGAGAAGATATGGCCGGTGCCTAGATGCATTGCCCTTAGCACAAAAACTACATTACAAGCTGTTTCTTGCGGGTTTACATCCAACAATCCTGGTGATCGGGACCTCAAGGAGGTGGGAAGCGAGAGGCGTGGAGGAAGAAGCGAAAGTATGATTCAATCTTTTCTTTGCTTCTTCTTCGGCCGCTCCCTCTTCGGCTATTCCCGGGACCACCGTGACGGCAACTTGAAACGCACGGGGGTGGCCGTGGTTTGCGGCCTCCACCAAGTCGTCCCGGGCCGGTCTTCGGGTTGTTGTACTCGTCGGAGACATCTAAAGCGGAGGAATCGATGTTAGGGGGCAAGAAATCCAAATGCGGGCATAAAGTCAAGAAGAGGTCGAAGCATTTACCCCCTACTAGTGCCTCCCCGAGCCATGCGACGCTCGCGCTCGGCACGGCAACGGGCGGTGATGTCCACGAGGCCGTGCTCCAAGTGCCGAACATGGCGGCACGCTTGATGGCCGGTCCTCTGTTCGGGCGTGGCGTCCTCTCGCTCGAGGGAGGAATCGGAGGAGATGTACTCGGGCACATCTTCGGTCCCGATGATTTCTTCGGGGAGCGAGATCAAGGCCGAAAGAGGAAAGGAAGAAAATATGAAGCGCAAGATCATATGGAGAACGAGGAGTAGATCAAGAGAGGACTCACCTTCGAATCGTGCGTTTCTTTGGGGAGCCGCTCTCCCGGGGTTGCTTGCCCTTGTCCATGGCCTTGGGGTTTTTCCCTCCGGAGACGGAGGAGGAGATGAGAAATGATGGATGAGTGTGCGAGTGGATTTGCGGGGGCATCTCGGCGGGGCTCTTTTATTGACCGAAGGGGTGCATTGGAAGTGACGACCGGCCAGTACGCACTGTTGGAATACCGAACAGCAGGGTTTTCTCCCCAAGTACGAACGGTTTTTGCTTGAACAGTGCTATTGGATTGCCGAATCGGGGATCTTCTGTGGATTTTACACTAAGGGGCATCTGTTCCCACGCGTTCGGCTCAAGGCAGTTCCCGGATACGTTCAAGGAAAAAACAAGAATCACGGGAGTAAATACAAAGGAATCATCACAGTACAAGCACGGAATTCAAAAGTTCTTATTTATTGCCGATGATCAAACATCCCTAATACAATCTAGTCGAAAAGCCTGTTCAGTACAGATTGGGGATGAGTGATTTCGTCAATGGCGTCGCCGTGGCCATCGAGGCGTTCCAGGATGAGCTCAATCTCATCGATGTCCTCTGGCGCGCCGCCCGGAAGCCACGCGGCCCGGGTGGAGTAGTCGACGTCCGTGTGCGTCGCCATGGCGACAAGGCCCAAGGTGGTGCCCAAACGGACGCCATGGGTGGCCACCTCGTCGACACGGTGTTCCACGCGGCAAGGCGCTCGCCGGTGTGCCGCCGTGGGCGTTCACCTTGTCGGCCGAGTGCTCCACCGGCGCCTTCAGCGGGTTGAGCTCGGCATCGCGGCCGCAAGGATCAAAGATTTGATTACGGAGCCGTACCGTCGATGGTCTCCGGCGGTTGTTTGCGGCGGTCCTACCACTCCGGTTCGTATATGCCCGCCTTCTTGGAGACGTCCTCCAACTCGCGCCGGGCCGTCTCCGGCTCCTCCTTGAAGCGGAGGGCGTCAAGCTCCCCGTAGGGTATGGGGGAGTGGCGGGTCGGACTCGAGGAGTCATCGGGAAGGGGTTGATTGGCCGGCGCGGGGAGATGGGTTCCACCGAATCAACTTTGAAAGGTAGATGATCGTTGAGATAAGAAGAAGGTCGAGAGATGAATCAAAGAAGAGAAATCGATGATCATTGCCTCCTAGCGCGCATTGGCGCTACTCCCTTCCGCCTCATCGGAGGCACGGCGACGGTTGAGGGCGGCGTACCATCTTGCTCCGGGATGTGCACTTGTTGGGGAAGAAGAAGAACCGAGATTGGCAAAGATTCGAGAGCTAGAAGGCTTGGTGGAGAGCTAGGGGCACCTACGGTTTCATTTATAGGCCCGGTAAGACGGATCGTGGCCTCAAGTCGTGGCTCGGATCGTGGCGCATATCCCAAGAAAATTGGAAGGTGGAAAGGTTTCCTTGACCGAGTACGCCGATGGGTCGCTTGGAATTCTAGGGCCGAGTCGTATTCGGTTGGCGGCTCGGCTAAGGGGAGTCAAAGTGCCATTCGGGTGTTGGCGTTTCTTTGCCGAATGGGACATTCGACATTACGTCCGAAGGAGCGCGAGAAGAAAAGGGAGTGAAATTGCGGGAACGGATATTACAAAGCGGCCAATTCAATTATACATCAATTGAAGCATTCACATGTTCAAGTATTTTGCAATTACACTACGGGCATTGGATATTGTCGACGAATGTTGTCCCACGCTCCCGATAATCTTTTTGGGCACCGAACAAGGTGATAAGCTCGCATCGCATTGTTTCATCTTGGCCATAGCCGATTTTGCCTCCTCTTGGGTCTTCTCTATCAATTCAGGGAGCTCGGCTATTTTCCTGTCATCGGCCTCTATCTCGGTCGACAAGCTTCTCAATTCCGCTTCTAGAGCAGCTTTCCTGGAAATTTTTAGATCACGAGAGGCTTGCAGATTGGCCAATGTATCTTTGTGACTTTCGGTACGAGATTGTGCCCCGTTCATGGCTTGTTCGGCATTGGTTCTCTTACGCTCAATAGCGGGCGGGAGCGCACCTTCCTCAAAGCCTTCCTTATGGGCGCATAATGATCCTCCAGGACACAGATAGATGCGAGGGAAGCATTGATGTCATCAGGGAGCTCTTGGCTGATGGACTCGACCATTTCTTCAAACTGATCAAGATCTCTAAAAGGGTCTTGTGTATCCTTTTCCAGCCAGGCAAAGATCTCCCCGAGCTTTGCTAGTGCTTCCTACGACGAGGGTTTGATGCATTTCTTCTATCACCTCGGCAAATTGGATTGATCCTCGCCGACGGACTTGATGCTCGATCCTAAGAAGACGGTATTGCCGAGTCAGAAGTGCTAAAGTAAAGGCAGCAGAGTTAAAATGCGAATGAGTACCTCATGTATGGTATCTTGGTGGAGGCGGGGACTACGTTCGGGGGGCAATCACAGGTGAAGGAGGTGTCCCAGGTAGAGCTGAAGTTTCTGAATAAAGAGGTGTTCTTTGCGATTCTTGGCAATTCGAAGCTTCGGTGAAGGGAAGGTGAGTTCACCTCTGCTGGGTTCGGTGTCTCTTCATGACCAGTAGGTGATTGGGCCCTTGGAGGATTTGTTGGTTCTGGTTGAATTGGGAGATTCATCTCTGGAGAATTCATTGCTTCTACAGAGGGGGATTGGGTCCCTGATGAAGATGAAACTTCCACTGGGATAGGTAATTCAGCCCTGGGTGGACTTGCTTGTTGAAACACTGGGACGTTAACAAGTTGCTCTCCCCTTGTATCTTCTGCAAATGTCAAATTAAAAGGTTAAATGCCAGTGTTCATCCTCAAAAGAGGACAATGAAGGTCATACCAGTGGATGGGGCATTGGCAGGTTACGATGCGAAGGTTCTTGAGCTGCGGGGTGAAAATACACAAGATATTGATTTATCAGAACCAGAGTGATTTGGTGATCGGGAGAAGAAAGGGTGTTTACCTCAACAAGGACTTTTTTAACAGTTCTCCTCCTCTTGGCATTTGGAGGAGCAATCGGGGTCAAACCTTGCCTCTGTCGGCGGCAAGGCCGGAGAGGCTTGGGTCTGTTGTGGCAAACCTGGCCATTAGCTGAGCCAGAGTTGGGGACCTGAATCCCGATCTTTGAAATCGGGCCTACAGCATTGTAGGTGATATTCTTGGCTCGAGGGGCAGGCACTGTGTTCTGTGGGTAAAACAAATAAGATCAGAATCATGATTGAAAGAGAGAAATGTCTGATCCAAAGGTTAGTTATGTTACCTCCGAAGTTGGTCGAAAATCGGGCATCAGTGCACTTACAAGAACAAGTGCACAGGCTCACTGAAGATATGATCATGAAATTCTTGCCACCATGAATTGAAGGTGGGGTGAGCTATTGTTGTAGGCACAAAGGCCAGGTATAGATAGTGGGACTGCACACATAATGGAAGACTCTGCTGCTGTGCATAAGTTCCTTGATTTCTTCTCTGGGCTTAAGAAATTCGTGCGAGGCAGATCTTGGGGGCATCCGGCCACATCCAAGTTGCTTAGGGCCATTACATTGGGCTGATAATATTCATAAGTGCTATGATTCCGCCTTCCTCCATTGAATTCGGTAGGCGGCATGCATGGGCGGATTATGATATTAAGAATATCTAGGAATCTCCCATCTTGGCGTTCGGATTCAAAAGAGAATTCACGGGGAAAAATCAAAGTATCATTATCCGGATAAGGGAGCCGGAGAGGGTTTTGGAAACCTTTGAAGAATAGCTCGAAAAGGCGGGCCGATGTCTCGTCGAACAAGAACGATTGAAGCCGCTTCTCCATAATTACGGCAACCTCCGGTGGCGTAAGGTTCCCCTTCGGGGTGATTGGATAAAGGGAAGAGCCTGGTGTTTAAATCAACACCTACAATCGATGCATGTGAAGGCAGCAGGCCACATTTGGACAAACCACCAAGGGCCGTTGACACATGTGATCCTCCGGCTAGTATACATACGGGTGACGAGTTTGGTGAAGCATATGGTACACACTGTCCTAAGAGGAATTTCCCGAGGGGTAGGCGGTTGCCAGCCGGCCAAATGAGAAGCCATTGCAATGTGATTCAAGGTATGCTCATTGGCTTTACCACGGAAGACGAACCCGCATAGCCACATGTTCAAGAATGCCCCGTATTCAACTTCACCAAGGGGTTTGTCCTTCATGTGCTTCAAGATGTAGTTCTTGTATCCGCTCCCCTGGTTTCACCCCTTTGTTTGCCGTGAAGTGTTTTTGAATTCCCGGGGTTGGACGAATCCCGTAATGTCAAGGCCGGTGATCATATACACATCGGCCAGAGTTGGAGACATCGGGCCGTGGCCAAAGAGGAAGGCGTTGACGCCATTTGACCAGAAATGGCAAGCTGCTATCAGAAGGTCTTCGTTCTTGGGGGTCTCGGCCAAGGATAACTCCAAGCACTGAGCAATACGGAGGGTATCCCAGTTTTGGGTTAGTGCACTCTTGTCTGCGAGAACCCTCCGGTACCAAGTCTTCCAGCCCGCGATTGGAGGCAAGGGCCAGTTCTTGAAAGCGTCTTGCCACCGGGGAGGTGGAGACAGAGCTGCTTTGAAAGGGATCCTCTGAGATTCAGCCGCAATGAAATCTTGAGGATCAGAGTTTCCCACGGGACCAAGATAATAGGATCTCGAATTGGCCCGGAGCGAATCGGAAGTTCGGTGGAAGGCTCTGCGAGAAAAGCGAGAAACGAAATCTCGGGTAAAATTGAAAACCTAAATGCCGAATGAAGCCTACGGGAAGGGGATTTACCCGAGCGTCTTGATTTTGAGCCGCCATTGGAGGTTTGAGCAAAGGGATCTAGGGTTTGGATGCGGACGAAGACTCCGGCGGATTGCGAAAAGAAAAGGAACGGTGTTGACAGATTCGATTTGAAAATATTTGTGGGCGGAGTCAATTGCGGAACAAAATCACTTTTATCCCACAATTGAAGGGGCATGTGTTAACACCAAAATTTGGTAAGGAGACCGGCACCGTGGGCCCGGATCGGTGAAGAGTTCGTCTAGCGGAAGAAAAGGGTTTTTTCGGATGTATTCGGCAAAGAGGTACGCGGTCGGCTATACGCTCCCGTTCGGCAAAGGAACAAGAGAGCCGATTTTGCGGGATTGGACGGTGACGTGGCTCAAGCGGGATGGACGAATGGATGGATAGGCGATCAAGCTTAGAGATAAGTTAGGCGGCGAATCCATTCGAGATTGTACTTAGCGGGGTATAAATATGAGCCCCGAATGTATGTAATCGGGACAATCATTCTTCAATACAAACCGGCCTTACGCCAAACCCTAGAGTCCTTTTGTCGTGTCGTCGAGTTCTTCGAGAGGGTTCATCGATCTGTCGACCTCCGTGAGTACCGGCAACCTTGTATCATGTCTAGTATCATGCGGTGGATTTAGATCTGATGCAAGTAGTCTTGTTACCATGCTTCGTGTCATGCGGTAGATTCAAGCTTGGTTCAAGAGGGTTTCTTGTTAGGTCATGAGCCATGCGGTAGGCTAAGATCTAGCTTGAAGCTAGTTATCGGCTCTATTGGATTTTGGCAAGATCCAATAGATTCATTAAGTTACCCCGTGTTGCTTTGAATTCTTTACTTTATGTTTAAGTTCATGTAACACCTCTTGCCCAATCTAGATGGGTTTGGATCGGCTTTATCCCTTTTATGATCCTTGTACGAGTAGATTTCGTGTATTAGCATGTGAATCTTGTGCCTTCCGATAGCCGAAACCGAATCGATCTAGGTTGTTACATGTTGCGGGTTCAAGCTTGCCAATGATGGTATAAATCTTGAAAGGACTTGGGTATCATGCGGTAGATGCGGATTTTTGGGTTGTTTTGGAGCTAGTCATCCGGTGGATTAGACCTCAACTCAATCGATAGATTTATTCGCTTGGTAATGTTCGTTCCTTCTTCATGGACCCCGAATCGGTACTGTTCGGCCCGCATTCGGTTATGTTTCTCCACGAGTAGAACACGTGCGTAATTCATGCTTTAAATGACGTGTGCTTTTAGCTTTCCATATTTAGCGTGTATCATGCGGTGGATAGATCTATTTGTGGAAAGTGGTACGGTTTTCATGCAAGTTGTATCATGCGGTGGATAGATTTGTTTTGATATCGTACCCGACGGATTTTCAAGTACCTAGACATGCGGTAGACTAGTGCTTTGGATCTATGCATGCTTATTTATTACATGTTTATGTTCGCGCTTTACTTTATTCATTTATTTAATGTTGGTTATCATGGTGATCGGTCATAACCTCGTGCGCATGCGTCTTTGCTCAAACAAAGATCGATTCTTGTCATGCTTGCGTCATCCATTCGGCGTGTTGCTTTTTCCTTTTATAAGTTCCCGAATGGTTTCAGTTCATTGGCAAATAGCTTTCTATAGCTATGTGCCGTCCCATCTGGCTTCTTAGCCGTAAATATGGAATTGTCTGGTACCACCCGGCAAGTTCCAAGCTTTGGTATCTAACTGCTTTGTCTTTTGTTAATTTTCAGGAAAAATTGAGCGGCACGTCTCGTGATTCTTTGCGCGTGTGAAGCTTGACTTTGTTCGGCTTCTTTGTGTGTTTGGCGCGGGTGCATATTTTGCGTCAACGGATGCTACTAACCTTTGGCATATGCGTCTTGGGCATATGAGTGAGCTTGGCTTGGCGGTCTTTGAGTAAGAGAGGACTTCTCGATGGGCATAGCATCGGCAAGTTAGATTTCGTGAGCATTGTGTGTTTGGTAAACACAAGAGGGTGAAGTTTAATACCGCTACTCATTCAAGTAAAGGTATTCTTGATTATGTGCATTCGATTTATGGGGACCATCTTGCAAGCCTTCTCTTGGTGGTGCTCGTTATATGTTGACCATAATTGATGATTATTCTAGAAAGGTATGGCCATATTTCTTGAAAGATAAATCAGAAGCATTTTCAGCATTTAAAGAGTGGAAGACTATGGTTGAAAATCAAACTGAAAAGAAGGTTAAAAAGTTTCGTACTGATAATGGTATGGAATTCTGTTCTCACGAATTTAAGTCATTTTGCAAATCTGAAGGCATTGTTAGGCACTACACTGTTCCTTATACACCCCAACAGAATGGTGTAGTTGAGCGTATGAACAGGACTATCATCTCTAAGGCCCGTTGCATGTTGTCTAATTCTGGTTTGAATAGGCGTTTTTGGGTCAAATTTGTTGCTTCCACTTGCTTGCTATTTGATTAATCGTTCACCCAATATTGCTATTGATAAGAAAACTCCAATTGAGTTATGGTCCGGTTCTCCAGTGATTATTCGCAATTGAGAGTTTTTTGGTTGTCTTGCTTATGCTCACGTTGATAATGGTAAATTAGAGCCTAGAGTCATTAAGTGCATCTTTCCTGGTTATCAATCCGGTGTTAAAGGCTATAAATTGTGGAATCCACAAACTCAAAAGGTTGTGATTAGCGGGAATATTATTTTTAATGAATCGCTATGTTGCCCGACAACCCTTCTACTAGTGCTCTGTTCGGCAAACTTCAAGTGTGCGGGTGGAGCATTTTATTGATGTTGATAGTACACCAAATAATGATAATGTTGTTGTCCAAGATGCACCTAATTTTAATGATTCTCCAATTGTTGATGATCCATCTATTGTTGAGCATTCTTCTCCGGTTGTGCGGCCTCCACAACATTCAATTGCTAATGATAGGCCCGAAGGGGACCTAAGCCTAGAAAAAGGTTGATTGAAGAATGCAATGTTGCTTATGCTTTAAGTGTTGCAGAAGAGATTGAAGGTGCTGAACCTTCTAATTATTCTGAGGCTATTATTTCTGCTGATGGCAACAATTGGATGGACGCTATGCATGATAAGATGGAGTCTCTTGAAAAGAATGGTACTTGGGATTTAGTGCAATTGCCCAAGGGTAAAAAGACCGTTCGTTGCAAATGGATTTTCAAGAGAAAGGAAGAAAGGTATAAAGCAAGGTTGGTTGCTAAAGGCTACAACCAGATTCCAGGTATTGACTTTAATGATGTTTTTCCCCGTTGTGAAGCATAGTTCCATTCGTACCTTGTTGAGTATTGTTGCTATGCATGATTATGAGTTGGAGTAGTTAGATGTCAAAACCGCATTCTTGCATGGGGAGTTAGAAGAAATCATTTATATGGACCAACCTGAAGGTTTTGTTGTTCCTGGAAAAGAAAACTTTGTTTGTAGATTGAAGAAATCTCTTTATGGCTTGAAACAATCTCCTAGGCAATGGTACAAGAGATTTGACTCCTTTATGATCTCTCATGGTTTTAAGCGGTCTGATTATGATAGCCGTGTCTATTTGAAGACAGTTAATGGTTCAGCTATTTATTTGCTTCTTTATGTTGATGATATGCTGATTGCTGCAAAAGATAAATCATAAATAGCTAAGCTGAAAGCACAATTGAATTTAGAATTTGAGATGAAGGATCTTGGTGCGGCCAAGAAAATTCTTGGTGTGGAAATTATCGAGACGAGAGAATCCGGCATGTTATACCTCGATCGGCGAGGTTATATTGAGAAGGTTCTTCGTCATTTTAATATGCAAGATGCAAAACCGGTGAGTACTCCATTAGCTCCACATTTTAAATTGTCCTTAGATTTATGTCCGACTTCGGATGAAGATATTAAGTACATGTCTAGAGTTCCATATTCAAGTGTTGTTGGTTCACTTATGTATGCCATAGTCCGTTCTCGTCTGATTTAGCTCATGCAATGAGTGTTGTCAGTAGATACATGACTAATCCTGGCAAAGAGCATTGGAATGCAGTTCAGTGGATTTTCAGATATCTGTGTGGTACTTCTAATGTTTGTTTGCGGTTTGGGAAATCTACATGTGGACTTGTTGGTTATGTGGATTCTAATTATGCTGGTGATTTGGATACTAGGAGGTCTCTCACAGGTTATGTTTTCACCATTGGTGGTTGTGCTGTGAGTTGGAAAGCATGTTTACAGGCTACTGTTGCTTTGTCCACTACCGAGGTCTGAATATATGGTTGTTTACGAAGGTTTGCTAAAGAAGCTATTTGGTTGAGAGGTTTATACTGCGAACTTTGCGGGATTTCTTCTTGCGTTACTATACATTGTGATAGTCAAAGTGCTATTTTCCTTACTAAAGATCGGATGTTTCATGAGAGAACAAAGCACATTGACATCGGTATCATTTTATTCGAGATGTTATTGCTCGAGGTGGTGTTATTAAAGTACGCAAGATTCATACTCGTGACAATCCCGTCGATATGATGACTAAGCCTTGTTCCTACGGCTAAGTTTGAGCTATGCTCAAGCCGGGTTGGAATTAAAGTTTAAGTCCTAGTGACTTTTGGCGCCGGTGATTATCTATTATTGAAGTGAGTTCATTGATGATACTTTATTCGGCGCAAGATGGAATTCGTCTCAAGGTGGAGTTTGTTAGATATGATCCGAATTCTTAATGTGAGCCTTGTGGGGACGTACGGAGGGCACACGGTTCGGGTTATGTGTTTAGCGGATTTGTTTCCGTATTTGACTACGATCGGTTTAGTCCACCATATATATACACCTTGTAAGCCGCACGGAAGAGCGAGAGGGCTCATTGTATTCCATGCGTTGTAACTCTCTCATCATAGTGAAGATTGCCGATTGGCGCCCGTGGTTTTTTCCCGCAAGGGTTTTCCACGTCAAAATCGTGTCTCGTGTTCGATCTTGTTTTGGCATTATTTGCTAACGGTACATACAACTCTCGGCTCTGAGCTTCATTCTTAATTATTATACACTAGTATCCTTTCACTCTATCGGCGAACATCGAGTTCTTCCTATGTATCTTCTCTAAGCGAAACGAACCGAATTTCCGCGAATGGAAACCCGACTCTCTGCACCTCCATGATAGTCCCAGGAAGAGGCTATCACGTGCAATCCCTGTCTCAAGTGGTACAAATCCATACAACACGAGAATAAAAGAATAATTACATAATTTTATTACAACATCAGAGTACAACTCTTCGGCACAAGCCGGGTACAAGTCTGACAGGACTGAATCAAAAAAGGTAAAACACCTACGCAGCGGATCTCTCGAAGCGAAGCGTCTCCAGCTCCACATGCAAACTCGAGCATAGGACCAGCTCTATTCTTCACACATTCGTCGTTGAAGTTGAAGTCGTAGACGGTTACCAAGTCTGAAACGCCAGCATCTACCCGATAAGCGGGTAGGTCATGTCAGCTTCCCAACAAAGAGCAAAAGTGGTGGTTGAATCTAATATGCATGGTTAAAACCTACATTTGGCTGTAGAAAGCTATGCATGCAGCAGCGCGGAAGCAACAATCAAGTTATGCAGAATAAGCAGCGAGGTCCACACCTCCGGGAGGTCCACACCACTGAGGTCCAGACCTCCGGGAGGTCCACACCTCTGGGGTCCACACCCCTCAACAAGGGAAGTCCACACCAAAGCACTAAATCACAACCGTGATCCAGCTCCCAACTCTCATCTGCGATATGGGGCCCACCTGCTCCTATCCCCACATCTCAACGGCCTCAGGCTGGGCTCACTCACTCAGGGGAGAGAAGAAGCACAAGAAAAGAGTCTAGTCGGAAGTAGTGGTAGATAGCAGTACTGTCCATAACCAGTGGACACATACTATAGCTATAGGTTTAAACACTCTGCAGAGGTTGTACAACTGTACCCACCCGAATAGAGCCGGAAACGGTGGCCGCTGCCCCGAACCCTACCATACGGCTAGAGTCCAAGTAAGTGGATAGTACCCTCCTGCGTCTCCGAGTACGGCGCGCGCCCCCCGCCGTAGAGCTCATGCGCCGGCCGAGGGGTCCCTCGAAGGCGTGGAACCCTTCCCCGGCCTCGCCGGGCGAAGTCTTCTAAGGAGGAACGCCGTCTCCCATCACGATCACACCGATCCGCCTACAGGCAGGGTGCTATCCACTACGAGTCTCACCCCGCACCCCCGCCCATAACAAGGCGGGCGGTTTGTATGAAAATAGATACTGCATCTGGTGGTAAGTCGACTCGGTCCTTAAGGGCCGAGAGCGAGCACTCCCCATCTCCATCCCGTCCGACACGCCGCTCGGGTAAGAGGCCAGATCGCATCTTCCCGAGGCAGGCGTTCACAAGTAGCCAAATGGCTCGCTCCCGCCAGAAACACGTCAAGGAAGAACACACCCAGAACTCACGCTAGAACACACCGAGATCTCCCACATCTCAGTCCAAGCCCAGAGTACCATCCATAATCAAGCAACAAAAGTATGGATAGTTGGTATATGGGACTAGCTAGGGGTCTGTAGCTAGTCCCGAGGTAGGTAAAGCAAGGAATCAGGATATATCAAATAACAAGGCAAGGCTAATCAAATGGCTATGCAATCCATCAAGTCAAGTAACATAAATATAGCACTAGAAACTAATAGCATGCATGGGTTCTACATGGTTGGGAGTGACATGACACCTGCGCGGTAGTCGTCGTAGATTAGTAGAGGCTGAGCGTCCTCTCGGTCAATGTTGAGGTAGAAGGTCTTCTTGGTCGTCGCGGCTCGGGTCTTCAAACATGAACACAAGCCTACACGAGATGCGGCGCGGAAATAAATAATGAGCATTCATCTATTGCAAAAACACCGATAAGAACCAATTTAGACGATCCAAATAAACTCCGGAGTAAATACAAGCAACACTAGTTTAAATAATTGAAATAGAGCAATGGGTTTTAAAACAAAAGTACTTTTAGCAACTAGTTTTATATACTAGTAAACATGGTAGGGTCAAGAGTTAGTTCAAAGATAGTTTACGGGCCTCACGGCTAAGATCTTGGGTGATCAAGCTTGCAAGGTAGAAAGCGGAGAGGCTGAGATTAACGCTTGCGAGGTTTAGCACTCGGATGATCAAAGTAGTAGCGCAAAGGATGACGATAGCAAATTGAGGCAAAGATATCCAGAAAAGGCATGATCGTGCCAAGATATATGGTGACAGCTCAGAGGAGATAAAAGGATCAACTTGTGACCAATATTGGGGGTGATGTGACAGGGCATGCTTAAGGGCGCCACGCGGCATGTACTAGTGATGCGGCAACGACTGTGGCTAGGCAGCTAGGTTGCGGCCCGGGGTTGCCGAGCGTTAAGCAGAGGCCTCTGCTCACGACACGGCCGTCCATCACGTGCGGCTTCCTGGTTTCAAGCACATGGCACAGTACAAGCTTCGCTACACGAAGCCAAGTGGAGCGAGAGCGGATATGCGCGAAGCAGCAAAGAGGGAAGGCAAAGGTGTAGAAAAGGTAGGTGATGAGATAATGGGGTAGGATTCCTGTCCGCGGCACGCCAATGGTTAGTTGCGGGGGCTCCGACGTCACCCGACCCACATTGGAACGGTGGCGGGCGGCGGCCACGAATTCTACACCAAGTATGTGGGGCAAAAGGGTTTGTTTCAAGGGCGGAGAGGATAGAGATAGGGCAGCAGCGAGCGCCTCGGAATTATGAAACCAACGCAAGTGGTTTCATAATTTTCGGAGCTCCGGATAATTATATAAGAATTTTCAAAGATAACAGGTTTTATAAATTAATTTCCAAAATCATTTGTAAAACAGAAAAGGATTTTTAATTTGAAAATAGGGATGACCTCAGCATGACATCATCGTGACATCATCGTCACAGATGGTGGGCCGTTAGTGGGCCAAAAGAGGTAGTGAGCCGAAATCGGCCCTCTTGGTCTTAGTCTCTTGGGCCAGAACGATGAAGTCCAACTGATCACCCTGAAGATAATTAAAGAGTTCACAAGATAAAGTAAAAAGGGCCGAGATGGACCGTGTCGGCCGGCCGGCCCATGTTCTCCAAAAGCACACACCGAGAAGTCGGCACCGACCCTTGGGGAAAAGCGGGGTGCAAGGCATCCCCTTGCCGGTCCATGCCAATCGCGGTGCGCGCCGCGCAAGGATGTGGTGGCGACGGCGAGCGGCGCCGGCGGCGGAATGACTTCGACATGCGTGAGAGAAGCGGATAGGGACCGCTAGGTTCGGAAAGGTTCCGGCGCGGACAAGATCCCGGGGTCGAGCGTGCGGGCTCGGCGAGGCAAAACGCGGCGGCGCTCTTGGCGTGACGCGAGGCGACGACGGTGTCGAGCAAAACCGCGGCGGCGAGCGTCATAACGAAAAAGAACCCGCGTTTTAGCAACTCACGTGCGTGGCACAACCGGCACACCGGCCGTGCTAGATCAAGCTCGCGCGCGAGCACGGTAAAGCCCGGCTTGAAACGACCCGGATTTCCGCGAACGGAACCCCGAATCTTAGCACCTCGGTGGTAGTCCCGGGAGGCTACCACGTGCAATCCTTGTCTCGGCGATTCCAAAATCCATACGAGAAAAGTAAAAAACAAAGAATAGAGTACAACATTTATTTTATTACATTAATCGGAGTACATCTCTTCGGCACATGCCGGGTACAAGTCCATCGGGGACTGAATCAAACGAAACAAATCGTCTAGCGGCGGCTCCATGCAAGCGCGGGAAACTCCATATCCGCGGGCGGCTCAAGTGTAGGAAGAGCTCGGTCCACCCGGCCGTCGTTGTCGAAGTCGTAGTCCGGCTCGCGTCGAGTCACCGGGGTCTACCCGATAAGCGGGTAGGTCATGTCGACTTCCCAACAAAGAGGCAAAAGCGTGTATATTCTACTATGCATGAGGTAACCCTAATGCGGTCGTAGAAGGCTTAAGCAAAAAAGACGGTGCAACATTCAAGGTAAGCGAGTAGCAAGGAGGTCCACACCTCGGGGAAGCCTACGCTTCCGAGGTCCACACCTCAGGGGTCCACACCCCGCTCAAGGATCACCACACCAAAGCACCGGATCTCAACCACGATCCAGAACCCAACTCTCATCTGCGATGTGGGGCCCGCCGGCTCCTATCCCCACATCTCAACGGCCAAAGCCGGGCTCACACACTCGGGGGAGAGAAGAAGCACAAGAAAAGTGTATCTAGTCAGGTGAGAGATCGAAAGACTGTCCATAACCAGTGGACACGGACTATAGCTATAGGTTTAACACTGCGAGAGGTTGTACAAGCGTACCCGCCCGAATAGGTCGGAACCGCCGTCACCGGTGTCCGACCCTACCATACGGCTGAAGCCCAAGTAAGTGGATAGTACCCTTCTGCATCTCCGAGCCTGGCCCAGCCTCCGCGGCAGAGCTCATACTACCCGCGAGAGGTCCCCTCGAAGGCCGTGGAACCCTTCCCCCGGCCTCGCCGGGGCAAAAGTCTACTAAGGAGGGACGGGCCACTCCCGAGCACGATCACCCCGATCCTCCTACAGGAGGGTGCTATCCACTACAAGTCTCACCCCGCACCCCCGCCCAATACAAGGCGGGCGGTACGTACGAAAGTAGTCATTCGAAACAAGGTCAGCGACGATCGGTCCTTAAGGGGGCGAGAGCGAGCACTCAACATCTCCATCCCACACGACACGACCCTCGGGTAAGAGGCCGGATCGCATCTTCCCTCGGCGGCCGTTCACAAGTAACCGGCGGCTCGCTCCCGCCATAACACGGCAAGGGGGGACACAACCCGGAACACACGCTAGAATCACACCGAGATGCCCACATCTCGGCTCAAACCCGAGCACCATCCATAATCAAGCAACAAAAGTATGGATAGTTGAAGTATGGGACTAGCTAGGGGTACGTAGCTAGTCCGCAGTAGAAAAACAAGGAACGAGGATATAATAAACATCAAGGCATGGCTAGTAAACGGGTTATGCATTTCATCGGATCAATGCATTAAAGTAAAGCACTAGCGGCTAGATATCAACATGGGATCTATATGGTTGGGAGTGACATGACACCTTACGTGCCGTTGAAGCGATCGGCGTCCGGTGCGGTGTACTCGGGGTCCTCCGCGTCCTCTGGTCGAAGCTCGGGTCGCGGCACGAGATTCGACGCGAAAATATAAATACGGTGCACATCTAAGCAATAACTCCAAATAAAATCCAACTTAGAAAATCCAAAAGAGCCCGAACTACCTACAATCAGCAAGGTTTTGCAAATACGGATTTTTAGAAATTAGTTTTGTATTTTTCGGAGCTCCCTAGAATTTATTACTAATTTTTAAAGGTCAAAACCATTTTCTGGAAATTAAAACAGAAAAGGAAAGATAGGATTTTCAGAAAAAAAACCCGGCTGACGTCAGCATGACGTCAGCGGTCTCGGTTGATGGGCTGCGATCAGGCTTAAAGCTCAGCTGGACCGTGGGCGGCCCAGCGGATTGGGTTCAGCCCGGGTTGTAATCTGGCCTACTCGGCCCAGGAACTAAGGCCCAGCCGGGGTCAGCCTCCAAGGTTCGGAAAGCCCCCCCCTGACTCCCTAACCTATGCTGGGCCGGCGGCCTTCTAAAGGTCATCTGGGCTTAAGGCCCAAACTTGGCTAGCGGCCCGGTTATCCCATCTACTGGCGCAGCATCCTACGCCCACCAAGCGTTCGACGAAAAGCCCCAGGGCGCGGCGCGCGCGCGGCGCGTCGCCGGCGCTCGGCATCCACCCCATGAGTTCCCCGCCACGGCGCGGCGGGGTGCGGCCGGCCCCGGGAACTTGCACACACTTCTTCAACGGCGAACGCGATCACGGCTCAAGATCGGTGCTTCACGGAAGGGCCGCGGCGCGGGGTCCCCGCACACGAGGCTCACCGTGCGGCGGGACCGCGGCCATGGCGCGCCCGGGTGCGGCGGCCGGCGCCCGCACGCCCCAACCCCTGCAACAGATAACCCTCAGCACGAAGGCCGAGTCACAGCACAAGTTTCATCTTCCCCCGGCGTCTCGCCCAGGAACAGCACGGCGTCGGCAGGGCCCCGATTCCCCAGCCTGGCCGGCTCCCTCGCAACCCCTGGCAAAGGCGATGGATCACGGCCCGGGTTCAGCGCTGGGGTGCGCTGGTCCCGCCACCGTGCTTCCCCTGATCTTCCCCCCCAGAACGGCGACACAGCCAACACCACAAACCAGGAACGCGACGCGCGCGGGCGTCCAGACCCGACGGCGCGGTGCGACACGGGTGCGAGCTCCTTAACTCCCCAGCAAGGCGGCCCAAAGCTTCTGCCCTGACTGGCTCATCCGGTGCGCACGGCTTGGGGTTGCCTCGCCCCTGGACTCTACCGGCAGAACACGGCGCGACGTCGTCCTTGGGGAGACGGCGGCGCGGCGCGCCCAGACACTGGCGGCTCGACGGCACACCCTCAGGCAGCGCAAACACGCGAACAACGCGAGGAGAATAGAGGGAAGATCACGGTGCTCACCGTGGGGCGGCGGTGAAGGCGTAGCAGACTTGACGGTGCGGCGACGCGACGTCGATGTCCACGGCGTGCTCCGGTCCGGCTTCCTCTCAGACACGAACGGCGCCTCCCTCCTCGCACACGAACGGCGCCTCACGTACACGGTCCTCCTCCGCAGCAGCGCACCGCGCGGCGCGCGTGGACTCCCCACCTCGCCTCCTCTCCCCCGGCTTCTCCTCCTTCTTCCTTCCCCCGGTGGCGGCTGCGGGAACGGGGGCAAAAACCCCAAAGCGGGTGGTTGCGAGGGCCGGCTACCCCCCGCCCTCCTTTTGAACTTGCGCCGCGGAATCACGAGGGGGAAAAGCCCCGGTGCCCCCCGGTCCGCCGCCGTCCGGGCCGGATGGCGGCCGCGGCCTCGCGCGCCCGCCTCGGATGCCTAGGGAATAAGGGCGAGCGGGGTCTTTCACCTTTACCCGCGGTCGCACACGGGTCCGCGTGCACACGCCGGCCTTGGCGTGCGCGCCGGCCGGTCGGCTCGGCCGCGCGCGCCACCCGCGCGGGCCGGCGCGGGCCGGGACCGGCGCGGCGCGGCCGCCCGGCTCTGGCTGGTTTGGTCACGGGGGCCGAGGTAAGGGAGAGGGATAAGATGCTGGCGTGCGGGGTCCACACGGCGGCGAGAGGGAGGAGGGAAGGAGTGCGGTGCGGGGTTGTGGGCCGAAAGGCCTTATGGGTTGGGCCGTAGCTTCGCGAGGTCTTTGAAGAAAACGGCCCACAATCCTTAGTGGTTCTCTTCCTTTTTAAACCAGATTTATTTGGTCTAGGTTTAGAAACTTGGTTTGAATTTGATCCCCTTTCAAATTCAAACCACACTCAATTGAACTCCAAGAAAACCAAGGAAAATCCAACTCACTCGGTTATACCATATATTTTAAATATAATTTTTATAATTAGGGTATATTAGTGGAGAAGTTGGTGAGTGGCTAGCAATTCGGTTCAAAAATTGATAGCACTCCATAGCAAACAAAAAGTTTTAAATTTTTTCGCAAAATTCACGCACCTAGATTCTCGGGTTGTTACATTCTCCCCCACCACCGAGAATCTCGTCCTCGAGATTTAGTCCTCGACCTCCCCCGTGAACAAGTGAGGGTACTCCTTCCTGAGATCGGCTTCCTTCTCCCATGTAGCCTCTCGCTCGGTATGGTTGCTCCACAACACTTTACAGAAGGGAATGGTAGTTCTCCTTGTTTCCTTGACAGCTCTGTCCAAGATTTTCTCAGGATATTCTGTATACTCTAGGTTGTCTTGCAGGTCTAGCAACTCCATGGGCACTTGCTTTGCCTCCACTGCCTTCTCACTCTTCTTCAGCTGTGACACGTGAAACACTGGGTGAACTCCTGCCATTGTCTCGGGTAGTGCAAGCTGGTAGGCCAATCTTCCAATCCTTCGGGTGATAGGGTACGGTCCCACGTACCTCGGTGCAAGCTTTCCTTTCACCAAGAACCTCTTAGTCCCACGGAGCGGTGAGACTTTCAAGTACACTCTGTCGCCAACTGCAAAGGTCAACTCTCTCCTTCTCTTGTCGGCATAGCTCTTCTGACGACTTTGAGCGATTTTCAGGTTCTCTCGAACTTTCTCAACCTTCTCCTCTGCTTCCTCAATGATTCTTTGGACCGAACGAGCTCGCTCTCCAACCTCGACCAAGCTAGCGGGGTCCCCGCACTTCCGACCGTAAAGTGCCTCGAAGGGTGCCATCCGGAGACTTGCTTGAAAGCTGTTGTTGTATGAGAACTCTGCGAACGGCAAACTGCTCTCCCAATCAGTACCATAGGTGAGTGCACAAGCTCGTAACATGTCCTCCAGGACCTGGTTGACTCTCTCCGTCTGCCTCGTCGGTCTGTGGGTGAAAAGCTGTGCTGTAGCTGAGAGTGGTGCCCATAAGCTTGTGGAAACTCTGCCAAAACTTGGAGACAAACTGTGGCCCTCGATCAGACACGATACTTCTGGGTGCCCCGTGTAGCCTGAGTATGTGTTCTACGAACGGCTCGCCAACTTCTCGGTTGCATACACTGGTCTTTACCGGCACAAAGTGAGCCACTTTAGTCAACTCATCCACTATGACCCAAAGGCGAGTCGTTTCCTTTTGGTGTTCTAGGGAGTCCTACCACAAAGTCCATGGAAATGTCCTCCCACTTCCACACTGGGATATCCAACGGCTTCAACAAACCAGCAGGTTTCTGATGTTCAATCTTTACTCTGCTACAGGTATCACAACAGGCCACGTAGTGCGCTATGTCCCGCTTCATGTCCTTCCACCAGTACCTGACCTTCAGATCTCTGTACATCTTGGTGCTGCCTGGGTGAATCGAGTACCTCGAGTCGTGAGCTTCTCTCATGATCCGCTCTCGGAGTGTCTTGTCTTGTGGTACACGGATCCGTTCCTTCAACCACACGGTGCCACGTTCATCAACCCGGTAATCCTCTCGCTTTGCCCCTGCTTCATTAGTTCTCGCGGCACTTTGATTTACGCACACTCTTTACGGGGTCGTACGGATTCGCTCCTCCGGGTCATAGGTCACTTGCATCACGTTGACTTGGCCTTGATCCACAACCTCGATTCTCGGTTTCTCTAGCTCTTCATGCAAAGCGAGTTGCTCTTCCTTTATCATGAGGTTGTTGCGGTATGTTTTCCGGCTCGGTGCATACGCCACGACGTTAGCTTTGCCGGGGTGGTAGTTGATCTCGACGTCGTAGTCCTTGATCGGCTCTAACCACCGTCTCGCACTCATGTTCGGCTCGGTACGTGTAAAGAAGTACTTCGGGCTCTTGTGGTCGGAAAACAACTCACACTTGTTCCCTATCAGGTAGTGTCTCCAGATTTTAAGCGCATGCACAACGGTTGCCAACTCCAAGTCGTGTGTCGGGTAGTTCTCCTCGTGTTTCTTCGAGTTGTCGGAAGCATAAGCCACAACTTTCCCTTCTGCATCGGCACACAACCGAGTCCTTGCTTTGAAGCGTCACGGTAGACCACAAAGTCTTTCTTGATGTACGGCAAGGTAAGCAACGGGGGCTGTGGTGAGTCTCTTTTTCGGCTCTTGAAAGCTCTTCTCACATGCTTCGACCACTCGAACTTTGTGTTGTTCTTGAGCAACTCTGTCATTGGCTTTGCAATCTTGGAAAAGTTCTCGATGAACCTCCGGTAGTAACACTGCCAACCCAAGGAAGCTCTCGACATCCGTCACGTTTAACGGTTGTTCCCACTTGGTCACGACTCAACCTTGGACGGATCCACGGCTATCCCCTCTGCGCGACAACACGTGTCCCAAGAACGCGACCTTCTCCATCCAGAACTCGCACTTGCTGAACTTGGCGTACAGTTTCTGCTGCCTCAGCCTCTCTAGCACAACTCTCAGGTGCTCCTCGTGCTCCTCAGTGGTCTCAGAGTAGATCAAGATATCATCGATAAACACCACTACAAACCGGTCCAACTCTTCCATGAAGACCTTGTTCATCAAGTTCATGAAGTAGGCAGGGGCGTTGGTCGGCCAAAGGAAACCACCACGAACTCGTACAAACCGTAGCGTGTGGTGAAGGCTGTCTTGGGTATGTCTGCTCTCGGATTTTCATGCGGTGGTAGCGACCTCAAGTCGATCTTGGAAAAGAACCTTGCCTTTTTGAGTCTATCCGGCAAATCCTCGATTACGGGGCGGTGGGTACTTGTTCTTGATTGTCATCGAGTTGAGCGTGCGGTAGTCAATGCACATCCTCTTTGTACGTCTTTCTTCTCCACGAAGAGCAACGGTGAACCCCACGGTGAGGCACTCGGCGAACAAACCCTTGCTCGAGCAACTTCTTGAGTTGTTTCTTCAACTCGTCCGGCTCATCGGACGACATCTGTACGGACTCTTTGCAACGGGCCCCGCCCACGGCATCGGCTCAATCACGAACTCCACGTCTCGGTGGGGGTAACTCCGTAAGCTCCTCCGGGAACACGTCCGGAAACTCACGGACCACGGGATCTCTTCGATCTCTTTCCCACTCATGTTGCACATCATCGTAGCAACCTTCGGACTACGCGGCTCGATCCGTGCGTAGTCCCGGCCCCGGGGTGTTCAAGGGTTGTATCACTGCGGGGTTGCAAGAAACTATCCCGTTATGCTTTGCCAACCAATCCATCCCTAAGATCACGTCTATCCGGAAGACTCCAAAGCTGTCAAGTCGCAAGTGAACGGTAGCCCCTCAAACACCATCCTCACTCCCCCGCACTCTAACGTACTCCTCTTCTCTCCTAGCGGAGAGCTAGTCAAGATAGGCCTTGGTCGAGGCTTAGTTGGTAAAGACCTTTCTTTAGCAAACTTGGTAGAAATATACGAAAGCGAGCTCCGGTATCAAACAAAACGGTAGCCAAAGGCGAGTCAACAAGGAACTCACCAAGTGTGACGTCGGGTGCGAGTTCGCATCCTCGGCGGTGAGGTGGTTCGGACGGCCTCGAGTAGGCGGCGGGCGAGTAGACCTCTGCTTGTGTACGAGGTGGGCTGTCCTCCTGTCTTGTGGTGGCTTGGGCGGGGTACGGAAGCCGAGTCTTTGCGGCTCGACTCCCCACAGTGGTACTGCTTGGGGACACTCAAACGACTTATGCCCCACGACGGCGGTTGAAGCACGTCACCTTGGATGCGTCCGTGCTGCGGTGGTGGCCCTCGGCTTCCGGTGTTGCGGCCTCCACTCCCACACAGGTGGGTCTGCTCTGTGGGCGGGCGGGAGGCGTGGTGCCTCTGGCGAGTACGAGTGGCCACGTGTGTGCTTGTCCTCTTGCCTGCGGGGTGGACACGAGCGCCTGCCCCGGTCGGTGCGCTTGGACTTGCTCCCTCGTACCTCCATGTACTCCAACACTGGACCTCTCCACTATCGAGGCCTTGTCGATTATGGAGCGAAGTGTCGGGCGGTCGTGCGCGGACAAGTGGTGTGCCATACCCTTGTGCGGCCCCTTCTCGAACCGGTACACCTTCTTCTTTTCGTGTCGGTGTCGTCGGGCGCGTACCTCATCGGCTCACGGTAACGGTTGGCGTACTCCTGTGCGACATGTTCCCCATCTTGAGGTGCACCGAACTCGTCGGCCTTCCTATCCATCCCTTGCGTACGGGATGTGGTGACTCCGAAGGCCTCCACGAACTCGTCCCACCCGATGTGTAACGGGTCCGGTGCGAGTCACGATGTAGCCGTCCCCCACCACGCAGGCCCGCGTGCGCGTCGGTTCGGTGCGCGCCACGATCACACACTCCTCCTCGGTAAGCTCGGTCGGCTCCGGCTTCTTCTCGATCTCACGCAACCGGTTATCCGCATCCATCGGGTCCGCCGAGTGGTCAAAGGTAGGCGGGCGCGGCTTGGTGAAGTTTTCAACCTTCTTCGGAAGCCCTGCGGAGCGTTGCGGTTCGGCCCCTGTGGTTGTTGTGGTTGTTGTTACGGGCTAGCATGTCTGGGTGATCGTACGCATCGGTGAGTTTGCCCTTGCCATCACTTCGGCCAAGTTCGGGGGAGGTGGCGGTGGTGGCACCTCGTGTCCACCGAGCACAGCTGCTCCTCCCTGCGGGCCGGGGTACTGCTCGTGCTCGAGCTCCTGCTCCGAGCTCCCTCGTCGTCGCGCGCGGCTCCTCGGCCGCCGACTCGGCCTCCTCGGCCTCCGCGAAGCCGCCTCGCGGCGCGGGACCTCCACGACGTCCACGGCCTCTCGCTCCCGTCCCGGGTTAGGGGCATCCTCCCCCCTGTCGTCCCCGGCGACCTCCTCGAAACGGGCTAGGAGTCGCCGGACCTCCTTGACCCCGACATACGATTCCCGATTGCAAGAGTTAGTAGCGGTAAGGAGAATGTATTTAATCAGGTTGTAAACTATAAAGGAGTAATCCTGCTAACAATCACGAAATTTCAGACAGACATTAAGAAGCATGAAATCCGAATGAAACCATGAAGATCCATGTCACTCAATCAATGCCACCATACAAAAGGGGTGCACCTCGAGGTTTACTCCTACAACCTTCGAGGGTACACGGCAACACATCCTGCTAACGCATGGTACATCATGGGGTAGCTACTACAGGCATGTCACATGAACGGTGGCGTTACACCTACTACGAATACTGCTACAAGATCTCTACTCCCATCACGCGAATACTCGGAGGTGTCTCGGAGCGGTGTCTGTGGAACGAGTAGAACGGTGGTGAGTGGACTCTGGGTAACCGGCACCACGATCGCCGGTCCCCGTAGTAGTCACAAGTGTCTGCGAGCACGATCCATCTCCTCTGTGTCCTGCGAACCACTCGGGTACGGCGCACTCGTGGAAGGAGTGTCGGGGGAAGCTCGAAGGTCTCCATCCTCGGCACGGGTCTCTTCTTGGGCGGTAGGCTGTGCGGAGAGCGCCTCCAGCTCGGCCAGCCTCTGCGCGGTCGGAACGCTCCCCGAGCCGCGCGGGTCCTGTCTGCTCGGTCCCTCTCCACGTAGACCCGGTCCTCCCGGGTAGCACATGTGGTGGTAGTTGTGTCGGCTCGCCTCCTGTAAGTCCCACACCTTGACACAGTAGTCGGCCTAGCTGCGGCTCCGATCGACTCCACCTGGTCTCGAGCCTCTGCCAGCCTCACTCGATCCTCTCGCGCGGCCTCCACGGCCTGGTGAGCCTCCCGCTCGGCCCTCAACAGTGCCTCCAACGTAGCGATCCACCGGAGTCTCTCTCGGTCTTGGGCCGCGGCCGCTGCTAGCCCAAGCGCACTAGCTCTCCGTTCCTCACGTGCGCCGCCTCCAGCTCGTCCCGATAAGTCCTCTCTGTCCTCCTCCAAGTCCCGAACTGCCGTAGGGCAACGTCACACCTCCGGCGAAGGTACGGTGTCTCTCCGTCCGCCCGAAACGAGCACGGTCTCGGAGCCGGGATGCCCGCCCGGCTGCGAGCATCGCTGGTCCTCCCCGGTCCCTCTGGAGCCACCTCCCGATGCAGGTGCTCGGTCACTCGAGTCCCGGCGACCGTGGTCGAAGATCTCCGCCGGAAGTACCACGAACGGTGTGTCCTTCGACCTCTCTGCGAGCGAGATCACAAGCCTTCTTGAGAGCCTGCGTGCTCGGTCCCTCGTGCGCCTCGTGGCAGAGCTCTCGAAACGATGCACCACTACCTCCTCAAACTGCGGCACCCCGGGTCTGCCCGGTACGCGTGACGGTCGGTACGTGGGAGTACGCTCCAAGTGCCCCATGGCCCTCCCCCTGTGCGGCACGCCGTCGGTCTCCCTCTGCGCCTCCGAGCACTCCCTCGGCGGGTGGCGAGCCTCCGTAGCTCTTGCCGTCGACTCCAAGGTAACCCACGTCGGTTCCGCCATACGCACAACGTTGTTAGAGCGTAGTTAGTAAGGCGGTTAGTAAAAGTTAATCAAGGTATTGCATATATATAAGTATAGTTATATACATACGGAAGCCAAGGGGTTTATATAAAGTTTCAAGGTTCGAGAGACGGCTTTCTATGCTATCGACCATTCACGGGGCTCGTCCTACGGTCAAGCATGGCTGCGGTACCAAGCGAAACGACCGGATTTCCGCGAACGGAACCCCGAATCTTAGCACCTCGGTGGTAGTCCCGGAGGCTACCACGTGCAATCCTGTCTCGGCGATTCCAAAATCCATACGAGAAAAGTAAAAAACAAAGAATAGAGTACAACATTTATTTTATTACATTAATCGAGTACATCTCTTCGGCACATGCGGGTACAAGTCCATCGGGGCCCGAATCAAACGAGAAACAAATCGTCTAGCGGCGGCTCCATGCAAGCGCGGGAAACTCCATATCCGCGAGCGGCTCAAGTGTAGGAAGAGCTCGGTCCACCCGGCCGTCGTTGTCGAAGTCGTAGTACGGCTGCGCGTCGGAAGTCACCGGGGTCTACCCGATAAGCGGGTAGGTCATGTCGACTTCCCAACAAAGAGGCAAAAGCGTGTATATTCTACTATGCATGAGGTAACCCTAATCCGGTGTGTAGAAGGCTTAAGCAAAGCGACGAGTGCAACATTCAAGGTAAGCGAGTAGCAAGGAGGTCCACACCTCGGGGGAAGCCTTCGCTTAGGGGTCCACACCTCGGGGGTCCACACCCCGCTCAAGGAACACCACACCAAAGCACCGGATCTCAACCACGATCCGGAGCCCAACTCTCATACGCGATGTGGGGCCCGCAGGCTCCTATCCCCACATCTCAACGGCCAAAGCGGGCTCACACACTCGGGGGGAGAGAAGAAGCACAAGAAAAGTGTATCTAGTCGGGTGAGAGATCGAAAAGGCGGTCCATAACCGGTGGACACGGACTATAGCTATAGGTTTAACACTGCGAGAGGTTGTACAACTGTACCGCCGAATAGGTCGGGAGCCGGCGCGTCACCGTGTCAGGCCCTACCATACGGCCGAAGCCCAAGTAAGTGGATAGTACCCTTGCATCTCCGAGCCTAGCCCGGCCTCGCGCGGCGGGGCTCATACTACCCGCGAGAGGTCCCTCGAAGGCTGTGGAACCCTTCCCCGGCCTCGCCGGGCGCAAAGTCTACTAAGGAGGGACGAGGCCACTCCCAGGCACGATCTCACCGATCCTCCTACGGGGAGGGTGCTATCCACTACAAGTCTCACCCGCACCCCCGCCCAATACAAGGCGGGCGGTACGTACGAAAGTAGTCATTCGAAACAAGGTCAGCGACGATCGGTCCTTAAGGGGCGAGAGCGAGCACTCAACATCTCCATCCCACACGACACGACCCTCGGGTAGAGAGGCCGAATCGCATCTTCCCTCGGCGGCCGTTCACAAGTAACCGGCGGCTCGCTCCCGCCATAACACGGCAAGGGGGACACAACCCCGAGAACACACGCTAGAATCACAGAGATGCCCACATCTCGGCTCAAACCCGAGCACCATCCATAATCAAGCAACAAAAGTATGGATAGTTGAAGTATGGGACTAGCTAGGGGTACGTAGCTAGTCCGCGGGTAGAAAAACAAGGAACGAGGATATAATAAACATCAAGGCATGGCTAGTAAACGGGTTATGCATTTCATCGGATCAATGCATTAAAGTAAAGCACTAGCGGCTAGATATCAACATGGGATCTATATGGTTGGGAGTGACATGACACCTTCGTGCCGTTGAGCGATCGGTTGTCCGGTGCGGTGTACTCGGGGTCCTCCGCGTCCTCTGAGTCGAAGCTCGGGTACGCGGCACGAGATTCGACGCGAAAATATAAATACGGTGCACATCTAAGCAATAACTCCAAATAAAATCCAACTTAGAAAATCCAAACGAGCCCAAACTACCTACAATCGGCAAGGTTTTGCAAATACGGATTTTTAGAAATTAGTTTTGTATTTTTCGGAGCTCCCTAGTATTTATTACTAATTTTTAAAGGTCAAAAACATTTTACGGAATATATAAACAAAGGAAAGATAGGATTTTCAGAAAAAAAACCCGGTGGCGTCGGCATGGACGTCGGCGGTCTCGGCTCCGATGGGGCGCGATCGGGCTTAAAGCTTAGGCCCGGACCGTGGGCGGCCCAGCGGATTGGGTTCAGCCCGGGTTGTAATCTGGCCTACTCGGCCCAGGAACTAAGGCCCGGCGGGGTCGGCCTCCAAGGTTCGGAAAGCCCCCTCCCCGACTCCCCTAACCTATGCGGGCCGGCGGCCTTCTAAAGGTCATCCGGGCTTAAGGCCCAAACTTGGCTAGCGGCCGGTTAATCCCATCTGCGGCGCGGCATCCTACGCCCACCAAGCGTTCGACGAAAAGCCCCGGGGGCGCGGCGCGCGCGCGCGCGCGTCGCCGGCGCTCGGCATCCACCCCATGAGTTCCCCGCCACGGCGCGCTGGGGTGCGGCCGGCGGGAACTTGCACACACTTCTTCAACGGCGAACGCGATCACGGCTCAAGATCGGTGCTTCACAGAAGGGCTGGCGGCGCGGGATACCTGCACGCGAGGCTCACCGTGCGGCGGGACCGCGGCCATGGCGCGCACGGGTGCGGCCCGGCCGGCGCGCCGCACGCCCCAACCCACACGCGGATAACCCTCGGCACGAAGGCCGAGTCACGGCACAAGTTTCATCTTCCCCGGCGTCTCGCCCGGGAACGACACGGCGTCGGCGAGGCCCCGATTCCCCGGCCGGCGGCTCCCTCGCAACCCCCGGCAAAAGCGATGGATCACGGCCGGTTCGGGCGGGGTGCGCGCCCGGTTCCGCCACCGTGCTTCCCCTGAATTCCCCCCCCCGAACGGCGACACGGCCAACACAACAAACCGGAACGCGCGCGCGCGCGGGCATCCGGACCCGACGGCGCGGTGCGACACGGGTGCGAGCTCCCTTAACTCCCCGGCAAGGCGGCCCCAAAGCACGCCCGGGCGGCTCATCCGGTGCGCACGGCTTGGGGTTGCCTCGCCCACGGACTCTACGGCGGAGAACACGGCGCGGCGTCGTCCTTGGGGAGACGGCGGCGCGGCGCGCCCGGACGCGGCGGCTCGACGGCACACCCTCGAGAGCGGCGCAAACACGCGAACGGGCGCGAGGAGAAAAGAGGGAAGATCACGGTGCTCACCGTGGGGCGGCGGTGAAGGCGTAGCAGACTTGACGGTGCGGCGACGCGACGTCGATGTCCACGGCGTGCTCGGTCCGCCTTCCTCTCGGACACGAACGGCGCCTCCCTCCTCGCACACGAACGGCGCCTCACGATCACGTTCCTCCTCCGCCGCGGCGCAGGGCGCGGCGCGCGTGGACTCCCACCTCGCCTCCTCTCCCCGGCTTCTCCTCCTTCTTCCTTCCCCCGGTGGCGGCTGCGGAACGGGGGCAAAAACCCCAAAGCGGGTGGTTGCGAGGCCGGCTACCCCCCCGCCCTCCTTTTGAACTTGCGCGCGGAATCACGAGGGGGAAAAGCCCCGATTGCCCCGGTCCGCCGCCGTCCCGGCCGGATGGCGGCCGCGGCCTCGCGCCGCGCGCCTCGGATGCCTAGGGAATAAGGGCGGCGAGGTCTTTCACCTTTACCGCGGGTCGCACACGGGTCCGCGTGCACACGCCGGCCTTGGCGTGCGCGCCGGCCGGTCGGCTCGGCCGCGCGCGCCACCCCGCGCGGGGCCGGCGCGGGCGGGCCGGCGGCGCGGCCCCCGGCTCGGGCTGGTTTGGTCACGGGGGCCGAGGTAAGGGAGAGGATAAGATGCGGCGTGCGGGGTCCACACGGCGGCGAGAGGGAGGAGGGAAGGAGTGCGGTGCGGGGTTGTGGGCGAAAGGCCTTATGGGTTGGGCCGTAGCTTCGCGGGGTCTTTGAAGAAAACGGCCCACAATCCTTAGTTGTTCTCTTCCTTTTTAAACCGATTTATTTGGTCTAGGTTTAGAAACTTGGTTTGAATTTGATCCCCTTTCAAATTCAAACCACACTCAATTGAACTCCAAGAAAACCAAGGAAAATCCAACTCACTTCGGTTATACCATATATTTTAAATATAATTTTTATAATTAGGGTATATTAGTGGAGAAGTTGGTGAGTGGCTAGCAATTCGGTTCAAAAATTGATAGCACTCCATAGCAAACAAAAAGTTTTAAATTTTTTCGCAAAATTCACGCACCTAGATTCTGGGTTGTTACACGGCTGTGACTCGCTTGGTCGGCACGCGCGGGTTATCGGCAAGTCGAGTTCTTGAGGACCGGGAGCGTCCGGTGGTCGATGGATGATCGCTCCTCGGTGATGAGTGATTGACAACGGGTGTTGGAGTCCGACTCTTGGCTTAGTGCGCGAGGTGTAGGGTGCGGCCCTAGTTCGTGTTGTTGCGAGGGTGAAGAACGGGCGCGAAAGGTCTTCGGCCTTGAGGGGCCTCGGGAGATGGAGAGACAAGTAGGCTCGGTTCGAGGGACCCGGTGGACGGCGGGACTAGGTGCGGGTCACATGGTGGCGAGACGAGCAAGACGAAGTCATGGACGAGCGAGCGGTGCACGGTGGCGGTCGAGTCAAGTGGTTTGGCGGGAGGCCGGACCGAGCACGCGGGGTTTGGTGGTTTGCCCACAAAACCATCAAAGGACGGTTTCTTGGTTTGGGCCTCAAAACCAAGTCCGAGGGCCCAACACGACGGAGACGGGATCCGGGCGTGTCGGGAAGCTTCGAAGCGGAGGACACGTGGCGGGATCGCATGGCTTGCGTCGGGAGGACGCGGGGGTGCGGCAAAGGCGTGGCCGTCCGATGGCAAGACCCACAAACATTACCTAAATGCCCCTACGTGGGTTGTATCGCCAGTAGTTAAGTTAGGGGTAGTCGAGTCATTTACCACTCCGGCGGGACCTGATATATAAGCCATGAGTGTGTGTGGATGGTTCTCGCTCTCCGCGACTTAGGGTTTCATTTCCCCCCTCCCATTTCTCATTTTCGTAGCTATTTTCTTCTCCATTTTCTCTAGGCTAGCATGAGAGCTTCATGAGAGATTTGTTGAGAGGGGGTGGATGCTAGGGCGGCATGCTAGACCTTGTGAATCTTTCCTGGTTTGTATAGAAGATTCGCAGTTGTGTTTTTCGTGGTCTTTTGTGCTTGTTTTCGTGCCTTTGTTCTCGGTGTGATTCCGCGGATTTGAGTGGGTTTCTCCCCGGATTTCTTTGAGGGAAACATGGATAGATGTCTCGTGCATCTTTGTGATTGATCTTGTGCCCTCAAACGTCGGGAAACCACTTCGATTCAAGGATTTTCGTTTGGTGCTCTAGCTTTTGGTGGTGCTCAAAGGATCCGCGATTTCCGGTGATTTAAGGAGTTAGGAGGCAAGATTTTTGGGTTATAGCATCCTTGTGTGACGCTTTTCAAGTCCCCCAACCCTTGTCTCTACAGCTTCTACCGTTTGGGAAATCCGATGATGATTTGGGGGAGTTGACTTTTGGGTCGAGTTTGTTTTCGGTTTGTCCGGTGCACAGCCGGACGGTCCGCGAGGGTCGGCGGACGGTCGCGTGAACGGTGTTCTTCGCGTGTTCTTCGTGTTCTTGCTCGGCTTCGCTTTCGATCCGTTTTGGTTTTGAGTTTTGGTTAGAAGTGGTTTCGGACGGTCCCCCGGCCCGGCGGGCGGACGGTCCGCGGGTGCACGGCGGACGGTCCGCGTGCTCCCCGCGGACGGTCCGTTTTTCGAGGCTCGCTACCGGAGGTTCGTTCGCTTTAACGGACGGTCCGCGGCTCGGGTCGGACGGTCCGCGGCAAGGGTGCGGACGGTCCGCGGGCGCCTGCCGGACGGTCCGCGCGGCCCATCGCGGACGGTCCGCCTCCGCCTGGCCGGACGGTCCGCCGAACGCCGAGTGATTTGCTTCTTGGTTTGATTCCTCCCTTTCTTTCTCGTGCTTCCGTGTGTGCTTCAAGGAATCGTTCCTAAGACCGGAGGTTGATCCATAACCTCGTTGTCTTGGCGATTGGTGTGTGATTCGATCCATCGCTTGTGTGTGACCGGATTTGACTAGGGTATAGGCCGGGTTCTTTGAGAAGAATTTTTACCGGCTCCTATTCACTCCCCCCTCTCTAGTCGCCATCTGATCCTTCAGTTCTCAGTGCTGCGCCATCGCGACGATGGCGACGAACTCCCGTGGCGCGGTGGCGAGGCTTATTGGAGGTGAGCGATTCAGCACTTGCGCACACCTACTCGCGAGCGTGGTAGCGGAGTTAGTGCACGTGCACACGTACGTTCACGCGCATGGCGCGGAGGGCATCCCCAGTGTCACGACGGAATAACGTGGGAGGCGAGTTAGCGGCCTACGGCCTGCCGGCTCGTCTTTGGGGTGCACGGCGGTGTTGTTGGCTTGGGTTCTCGCACAAAGAGGGCGCGGGACGAAGCCCGGACAAGGCACGAAGTAACAGGGAGAAACGTGTGGTTGCGCCCTCTCGCACAAACCATCGAACATGTGGTGAGCATGCAAAAGTGCGGCTTCAACCATGCCATCCCGCAGTTCGGAGAAGGCGAGGAACATGCTCGACACGAAGGCCTACCATCACGAGCGGTTAAGAAGGAAGGCCTCGATCACCTAAAGCTCAAGGATACGCACCGGCAAAACATCAAACGGCTAGAGGGCGTGCAAAGGTGGAGCCGAACATGCATCCACGATCACTAGCTTACACACGGGGAACAAGCACGGCTCGAAGGTCGGCACCACGAGCGGACACGCACGGTGAGGGTAAAAGGTTGGATAGATCGGGTGCCTCACCGGGGCTTGTGGACGGTCAAGGCGGTGACGGGGTAGCTCGTCGCCGTGGCGGGTCGGCGCGACCGCAGCGGGCATGACAAGGCACGGGTGTTGGCGTCGATCTCCAGTTCGGCTTCCTGGTTGCCGCCCGTGGCGTTCTAGTACCCAGCGACGAGGACGCAGCGCTTCCGGTCCCTGGCGTCGCTGCGACCCACGACCGGCCGCCGGCTCGGCGACGGTGCGGATGTGGCGGGCGGCGGGTCTTCTCGCTCGGCGTCAACGAGCGTACCGCTCCCGAGCGGCGCTTCGGAACAGCGACGACGTGGCGGCGGTGTCCTCGGCATGTCGCGGTCCACGGCGCTCCGCAGCTCCAGCTTGGCTGCTCCTCTGGTTCACGGGTCGCTCCGGGTCCTCAGCTTCGGGACAGCGGCGATGGCTCCTCAACGCGGCGTCGGCGATGGCTCCTCGACGCGGTGTCGATGGCGAGATTGAGCAGGAGCGCGACACTGCTCGAGGTGGACGTCATCTCCTTCGCCTCGGCGGTGATGACCGGCCCGGCGGACGCGAGGCCCCCCGACCTCCGGGCCCTTGGCGATGCGGAAGGGGAGAATCCCCAAGGGGTAGGCTGAGAGGGGTGGCGGCGCGCCTTGGGGAAGAGACCGAGCGGCCTTATAGGGCGGCGGCGGATGCAGCGCGAGGGCCGATTTTGCCCTGCGGCCATCCAGGGCACGCGAGCCATGGTGGCGACGTGGTCGCAATCGAGCGGCCCACACCTAGGGTTGTAGGGGCGCGGCTCAAGGCTAGTTGGGACTTTTCCTAGGCGGAGTGCACGGGGCTGGGGCTGGGGCGCCCGCGCGGCTTGGCGTGCGTGCCGGCGCGGCGCCGGCCGTCCCATCGCGAGTCGCACACCGCGCGCGTGCGTGGGGGGCTCGGTACAGAAGGAGGAGGAAGAAGGGTCAACGGGGGGGGGGGCCGCGCGCGACCCCGCCCCCGGCGCAGCGAGAGAGAAGAGGAGGAAGGGTTGTTGGGCTAGCTGGGCCGCGAGGTGAGCTGCTCCGGTGGGCTTGCCAGTTAGAGATAGAGGGCCGGCCCGAGAAGGTTAGCGGGCTGGGCTGGTTAGGAGTTAGAGTTTGGAAATAGGTTTGGCTTTTATTTCAAGCAGCTTTGTATTCATATAAGATTTGAATTTGAATGCATTTCAAATTCAAACTTCACTCAATTTGAAGATCCAAAATAAAATCCAGGAAACTCCAACTCGCATTTATACCATAATTTTAGAAATAGTTTTTATATGGTTTTTTTAATTATATGGAATTTAAGATGAGTGGCTAGCAATTTGGGATCAAACTTGGTAGCACACAAGTTCAAACAAAAAGTTTTAAATTTTTGCGAAAATTCACACATGGTAAAACAGTCAAATTTCTGGTATGTTACACTAACCCACTAAAATCTTCAACCCAGATGCTCCTCAATGTCGCAACAAAACAACGAGAAGGGTCTCTACAGACGCTTTAGTCTGCCTTCTAAGAGAACATGAAGCTCAAACTCGTTTCTTGAGGCACGCTTTACCCAGAAGGGCCCTTTTTGTCTTCACGAATCCGTGTTAAGCAAAATTATCTTAAATTGTTTGAATAACACAATCATATTCTTTCTGCAGATTAGTGTCTCACAAGGCACAACGTTCATGGACTTATCTGTCAATCGGTTTATGTTTCCTACACCGCGCTACAAAATCAAATGATGCTCCTTTGTAAGAACTTCATTTTATTTTCAAGATAACCTGCTACACTTTGCATTTGTTCTAGACTAGGTGTGTGCCCATGCGTTGCTATGGGAAAAATAATTAATAATAAATTTAAATACTAAATGTTAAGCAATATTCTTTGAAAAACACATAACCATTCAAACAATACTATATCATTGATAAGAAAATTTCAATTACAAGGATTTCTTGACATGCTAACGAAAAACAAATTTGTCGACAACGGTCCCTAGAAAGTAGAAAACAATGTACATTCATCCCGGTGTGCATTCTACGACTACGGACAATTTAAAAGCTTGAGTTTGCACCCATCCTAGCATGACATTCATTTTCCAATGTACAAAATTGACCATACTATGTTTCATTAACCATCTTGCAAAAAAGTCGTTGTCATGTAAGTATAGTCGATTATATCATCCTGCAAATCAAAGTGGGGGATTATTCAAAGACTTGTGTAAAAGTTTGGCAAGAT
Source organism: Cenchrus americanus (assembly GCA_947561735.1). Lineage (NCBI taxonomy): Eukaryota > Viridiplantae > Streptophyta > Magnoliopsida > Poales > Poaceae > Cenchrus > Cenchrus americanus. The sequence continues at coordinate 80,126,084 of OX387239.1, read as the reverse complement.
CTATAGTTCTCTTTTGAATCACCGACCATGACATTCAAAGACTTAAACATGCTTTCAAGAGACCTTATTACTATTTTAACGACAAAGTGGTATGAGATGCATTACACTAAAAAAATTTCGAAAGAATAGGATGATGATGTACATTTGCACCTTGAACCATTAAGTACCAAAATTCGATACAAATCCACATCGTAAGGACACTTTTTCATTTAATACAATGTGAAGACCTTGTCGAAGCAACCGGGAGAATCTTTACCTTCGGATGGAGGATCGAGCCCTCAAGTTTATATGCCTGCGAGATTAACAACCATCTTGATACAACCATATATTATCGAGATATATTATTAGAGAAAAAGCAGTCCTGATGTACAAAGGATCTTTCACAACATAAGCCCCTGGAACCACCTTAGATAATAAGCATGAACACCTTCAATCTTATATTATCATTTTCAATTTTTAAAAACAAAATAGGTGCGCTCAAATACAAATATATATTGACATTGAAAATGTCAAGCCAGTCATTCCCTTCTACAGCCCTAATACAAATATATATTGACATTGAAAATGTCAAGCCAGTCATTCCCTTCTACAGCCCTGGTAGGAAAGAGAAACAACAGAAATTATGTTAGATAGTGCATATCTCAAATTGCTTTAGATGATGGTGGCAGCGTGAATGCGTGATATGTGAATGAACATGGCTAATTAAGCAATCATGTTATGACTTGTTAGCAACATAAAAATGGAACAGAAGCATTCAAACTGGAAGCAGCTAAGTGAATAATAAAATTGAAACATACCTGCAAGTCATTATATGAACCTTCAGCTTTGAATATAACTACTGGAGCATCCGTTACATTTGAACGCCAATGTTGAAACTGGCCATTCAAGATTGTCGATTGTTTATTTCAGGACAGCGGACTGAAATTTCAAGCATGGAATAGTATACTCCTGGCAAACTCAAGCAAACAGTTTACCCATGTTGCCCACAAATAAATATGGATTGTAAGTGATTGGAGTATTTATTCCCATCATGCTCGGGATTGTAATATGTCATGAGATTGTATATAGAATTCTGGTTATGATTTCTACGTATAGAAATGATCTGGGGAGTCCCTCAATCTATATCACATTACCAGAGCACCCCAAATCAGCAAAATTTAAATATTTTAATCATCTTAAGTTAAATCAATCTCTACAGCCAATAAAACATCTTAAAATAAACATAGGAGTTCATATCTGTATTGAGGTCAAGATGGTCACATGATTAAGCTAAAAAATCGGGTCTAATCTCATCATAAAAGCTGTTTTAGAAATACAAACATGAACAAACAAATCCAATCTTAATTTCTGTTAGAGGCGTGGAGAGACACCATTTGTTGTCTTCCCAGTTATCCAAATAACTATATTTGATCAGTATGAAATTTAAACAAGTCCGTTCAAAAAGAAAAACTTACCAGGACATCTACGAGTGATACTATGGTAACAATACTATCATGAGGATTTGTTTTCATTCTCCACTGGGTGAGCTCTTGATGCCATCTCACATTTCCTTATGCTTGCAAAAACAACCATTAAATGAAAAAATACATGGCAAAAGGATGTGCAACCATTAGGTCAAAGGATGTAGTTTTGTTTCAGAAAATAAAATCCTCAAAGATTGGAAATTCATAAGCTAGGGTTCCCACACGCCGGAGTGCATACATCGTATGCCATCGAGCCTCATGCTCTCATGTCATGTGTGAGCTTGGCTATGCTGATCAGGAGCCAACTGCCATATCAATGTACTTAAGCCTGTATTATGGTAGAGTAACCTAAATATTCCACACTGAAGATGGTTTTTAGTAAAAACCTTTTGAGAACTTTTTTGCATCAAGCATTTCTACTTCTTCCCCATGCCTGCACGAAAAATTCATAAGAATGTTAGTGATTTATGTTGCTATTACAAAAAGAAATGATAATGTCACCGATTGAATCATTTGTCTGGAAAGTGTATTTTCGAACTTATTGGTATAATGAATATCATATAGTTGCTAACAAATGCTTCAAGTATTATGATCGAAAGGTCGACTAAGAAGAATAGTTATTTTAATACGGCATCTACGACCAAAAACATTTTAGAAATTTGATAGTATGGACATCATATGCAAAATTTATGTACTACACTAACAATCTAACACCGAGATGGATCTCGATTGTTGAAGCCAAATGAGGATTGAAGCTTGGCATCAATACCCACCATCCACCATCCAGTTGACTGCTGGTACCCGACAGAGTCATGTATGCACCTCCATCCTTTCGGAAAACATATAATAAGCATCAACACATTGATTGCGTCCCCAAAATTCAGTGAACTCTCAAACATCTGTGACATTGCTACATTGCAAGATTCTGAAACTTGTCATCCTTCGATAATACTTTCCTAACCTAAAATGCACTAAAAAAATTATGAACTCTGATCCAATCCACCAAACCGTTAGTTAACAATACGGAAGATCTATGAATTGCCAAGTTCAGTTTCACACCAATTTCAGTACTGCACATGAGCAGGCATTCACCATTTTTGCATATTCAATCCTGTACTTATAGGGAAGATAAAGAGAACAAATGTAACCTTTATTCTGTAGATCATGGGCCACATCTCCTTTCTCATTGGAACCAGCTTCATCTCCTCGCGTGCAGCCATGCACCTTGTCAGGGGACAACGAGGGCGTGGGGGAAGTTGGCCAGCGCCTCGCATTCAGTCCTTGAAGTGGGCTTCGTCGGAGGCGGACACCAAAGAAGTTGTCGAAGTCCGAGGTGTGTGTGAGGAGCCGCACGAGCGACCCGGCCTTCGACACCGACGGTGGCGATGAAGTCGAAGTCCGGGGAGGAGGCGCTCGGCATGGGGGTGCCTAATGCACCATGCTGCGGACCCGGACAACGACGGTAGGGTTAGTTGGAGGTGGCGGCGGTGTCCACGGCGAGGGGGTGAGGGGTGGACGACGGGTCCCGGCATCCATGGGTTGGGGAGAGGTGCGGCGGCGCGGCGGCGACATTGACACGGCCCACAGACGTGGACGACGTCGGTCCCCGTGTATAGTATTCCAAAGCGGGCCCCCGGCCCCCGCGGCCCGACCGTGCGGCCGGCCCGATGTAGCCAGGCACTATGCGGCCCGATGGCATTTTCGTGCGGGGCCGTGTCGGGCGTCGGGCGGACCGGCGGCCCGGCACGGCCCTATGGCCTATTTTTCGGGCCGGGCGGCACGACGCCGAAGGACGGCCCGATGGCCGCGCCGCGCCCGGCACTATCGTGCGAAGCGCGAGGTAGGTGCCCCGCGCGGTTGCGCCGACGGAGGCCGGCGCCTCGCGCGCGCGCGGGCGGCGCGCGCGGCCGGACCCGCTTCGGCCGCCCCGCCGCCACCGGCGACGCCGGCGTCCGCGGCGAGGCGACGCGGGCGGCGCGGCCGGAGCTCCGACCCCCATGGCGGGCGGCGCGCGGCGGCGGCGGAGGGAGGGAGGGGTGGGCGGGCGGCGCGCGCGCGGCGCGCGGGGAGGAGGGGGTGGGCGGGCGGCGGCGGCGGAGGTAGGGAGGAGCGCGATGCGGTGAGGGCGGGGGGCGGCGACGGACGGGAAGGGAGGGGGCGACGGGGCGGCGCGGCGGTGGATCGGGAGAAGCGGAAAGAGAGGGCGGGGGCGGCGGGCGAAGGGAAGAGTGGGGAAGAAAATTAGGGTTGATTGGTATTTATATGGGAAAGAGAAATTTTTATCGGGCGGAAAAATCAAAAATCGGGTCGTGCCTCGGGCCGCACTATGGGCCGAAGTGGCGGCCCGGGCACTATCGACTCATCGTGTCGTGCGGCCCTAGGCACTATCGATCGTGCCTCGTGTCGGGCTAGGGCCGTGCTTTTTAGGGTCGTGCCTCGTGCCTCTCATCGGGCACCGGCCCATTTGGAATTCTATAGTCCGGTGGTTGCACCACATCGACCGGAGACGCGGTGTTGACCCAGTGGTGGCGTCGATCCGGAGACGCCAGAGGGGTGAGGCGGCATGATGACGGTGTCGAACGCGGATGTGCGGCGACGGCGTCCATCCGGCGGTGACGTCGACCCGCAAACACGACGTCCACCGCGGCGGTGTCGATTCGAAGAAGATAGATAGGCGCGCGGTGATGGCATCGACCCGAAGATGCGGCATCGACCGGCGGCGGCGGTGATCCGGAGCGGGCCGTGCGAGATGACGAGGCGGCGGCCGCCGCGTGTAGGAGAGGGGGCGAGCGAGGTAGTAGCGTGGCGTCGCAGGGCCGAGGTGGATGGCGATGAGAGAGGGCGGCGATTGGGGGTGGGGGGCGGCAGCGGCTTCTTAGGGTTTGGGATCGGGCACGGGTGAGGCCAGTTGGGGGGGAGATCGAACGGCAGGAATCGTTGCGAGGGCGGGCGGGCGGGCGCGAAGCCGCGGGTGCCGAGCGCAGGCAGAGCCACGGGCGGGTGAAGCCACGGGAGCGGAGTTTTTACGTACCAAGTTTGTTCTCCTTTTTCATTCTTTTTAGTAGTATAGAGATCAGCCAGTATAGAACTTCCACACTTTTCACAATGTTTGATTTCTACATTCCAGGTGTTAACACTTACATGTCACAAAGGGGAATGGTCATGCTATGCAGTTGAATTCAATAGATCAATTATATCAATAATGGATCCCAATATCCGCCACCCAGTGCCGCAAGAAAAAATTGATCTCCACACAAAGTTCACAAGCCGGCTCCTGACGTACGTCGTCTTTTGCATGCGTCTTGCCACCAGAAATCCAAACATGGGCAGGGCAATCTGGACACCCAAACTAATGATCGGTCGTGGAAGGCGCGCCCATGTAACGTATGTTTCTTTTTTCAGATTCAAATTTTAGTTTCTTACTCGGCAAACATTTTATCATTCCCCTGGCCCAAGGGCAATCTCATTGTTCTTTTATGTCATCCAATGATAGTTGAAACATGCATGTACTTGCTATCAGGACTAATTCAGCCATTGAGGCTATAAAGCGCATGCGTTGGTACAATGGAAACAACGTTTGTACCCCTCCCAAGGATCTAATAAGTATTTACTACAATAATGTTCTTACCCCACTTTTATTCGAATCTAACAATCGCATACACTGCCAATGACTAACTTTATTCTCGAAAGATGCAGGAGAACTGCGCTTCATTATATTAAGCAGAAGAAAAAGGGAAAAATTTCCTAAAAACAAGAGTCAAAACCCAATGCAACACACACCACACACACAGCCAAGCACCCAGACACAAACCACCCCCGGGGGGGGTCGGAAGTCATCGCGCCCGTGACACGAAGAAATGAGCGACCTAAATCCTTCTACCTATTCCACTGATGTAGGGGCTATTACAAATGAATTCCTCGGGCCCCTGCAATCGACCATAACTTCCCCTCCTCGCTGGCCATGGTAAGTGCACGTGCCATATCAGGAACGGCTCCATCAAAAACACACTTGTTTCGCTGAGTCCATATTGTCCAGGCCCCAAGAATGGTAAGGGAGTTGAGTCCCTGCAGCAGCTTACCATTTCGGTCCTTGCTGGCCTTCTCCCACCAATCAAAAAAGGATGTATCTAAAGGCAGAGGCGAAAGAGTTTGCAAACCAACTTGTGAGAGAAAATGAAACCATAAATCCCTTGCAAAGGTGCAGCCGACGAGGAGGTGATTGATAGTCTTAGACTCTTGGTCACACATAGGGCAGCGCTCAGGATGAGGGAGGCTTCGGCATGCCAGACGATCCGCGGTCTAACAGCGATCATGGGCAACAAGCCACAAAAAGAAGGAGCCCTTGGCAAGAGCCTAAGATTTCCAAATTGTCTTCCAAGACCTGAAAGTAGTTGCCCCAGGAAGAATCCCTCGTAAGCCGTCTTAGCTGAATATTGACCGGTGGGTGAAAAACGCTAGATGTGTCTATCCTTAATGCCAGGTAGAAGCTGAAAGTCTGCTAAGATGTCCCACAACCGGAGATATAATCAACAAGCACTCCCACAGGGAGACCCCCTTGTACATCTGAAACCCAAGCGTGGTTGAGAAGGGCCTCTTGCACCGTTCGCTTCCGACGTTTCCTAACTGGAATAACAGCCAGAAGCCGAGGTGCCAAATCAGCAATGCTCTGTCCATGGAGCCAACGATCTGCCCAAAAGAGAGTAGTAGTTCCATCTCCCACTTCGGAGTAAACGGCTGCTGCAAAGAAAGCTGTAATCTACTCTGGAACATGTATATTAAAATTTGTCCATGGACGATTTGGTTCTGTTTTTTGCAGCCACGACAATGACTAACTTGCAAGTTACTATCTCGCAGCGTCTCGCTATAAACACAAGGAACGATCTTGCTCTACAACTCATCTCAGTGGAAACTAATGCATCAACTGCCCCAGTGCTTCGTTTAGCGCTCAGGTCTTCTAGACCCCTGCGGAGGAAAGACAGTTCCGGGGGTCGAAAAGAAGGGACGCTAGGAGGATGGCGAAGCAAGCTGCAGCATGTCAGTCGCAAGCAACGAATGACACTAATGTATGGTCTAGCTGAACAATCGACGCTAAAGTACACCTTGTTTGCAGGTTATTCGCTTTGATCACACTATCTATCATTGTCCGTTCAACTAAGCATCGTGCTTTTGTGAGTGAATATCTATGGTAGTGAACTGAAGAAACAATTATAGGCTTCAATTTTCAACTAGTTCTTGAATAAACAATTAATATTTTCATCTGTGAGAAGCTATCATCATATCCGCTCGATTTTCGATTTGCACACATAACCATTCAAAAAAACGCTTGACCTGAAATGTTCATTTATTTGACACACACTGCTGCAAAATGAATCACGTGATGACCTCAGATGAAACACGGCCCGCTAAACATCTAAGACATGCAATTGCAACATGCACCAAAACTACGTACTGAACCAACAGCAGCCCGCCATCTATTGCTTCCAGCCTCCGCATCAGCAGGTCGCATCCTTGCTCACGAATTTGAACCTGATTTCCTACATTAAACTGTGCCCCAAACTCCAGCATCAACTGGCGTACTCCCACCTTGAAGTTACAGGTAGTGAATACGATATATATTTTCCTTCCAAGCGGCTACGTGCTGATCTCTGCAACGAGCAGAGCGCACGAACTGCGAATGCTATGCATGCAAAACTTTGCCAACGCAGCATGCACTCCCAGAGTAAAAAATGAATATAAATGATTGGACTATAGAAAGCATCGACAATAGGTGGCCCCTTCATGTTGGTGAGCGCACGCAACGACTGTCCGCGTTGCTGGACTGTCACTCTCTTCAGATAAAAATGACTCCTGGTCTGAAGTGAAGCTTCTAGTAAATTGTCAAGTCCGGCAAAAATGGTTGTGGTTGTGGCTTACATGTCACATGTGGGGGAGGAAGCGCGCCGGAAGCGAAGCTATTTTTTTGGATTCACTGCGTAGTCACAAATTGCAAAATGCGCTTCATCCCCGGCAATGGCTAAGGGTGGAACAAGCCAGTTTTTAATTGGGGGTTCGGGGGGACACGTGCAGGCCAAGGTGAGAGCAACGCCAAGAGACTGCTTTCTTGGCTTAACTAGCTAAGAGATAGAAGAATTGAAAAAGCCCAAGCCAAAGGGCCCCTAACGTGGACGCTACATGTTGGTGAACGCCCGCGATGCATGCACGCACTCCATGTGCAGAGAGACAACGTGACAACGTGGTCTGACTAAAATCTCAGTCTCCTTCACGCGCTGCATCCCCGGCAATGGTAGAATAGTCAGCCATACATTTATAGGCTTGGAACAAGCAAAGTTTTAAATTATTCAAGTGCCACACATGCAAACCAAACTAATCATCAATATTACAAAGGCTCAAGTAAATCCATACACAATGGCAAGAAGAGGGCCTTTAGTCCCGGTTGGTAAAGGGAATAGGTCTCTCAAGTCCAACCGGGACTAATGATGAGAGACAAGCCCCCTTTAGTCCCGGGTGAATGAACCGAGACTAAAGGATCCTTTAGTCTCGGGTGGTATTACGAACCGAGACTAACGGGGGCACACCAGCACCTGCGCCCACCCCCTTTAAATTTAGTCTCGGTTGGTATTACCAACCGAGACTAAAGAGACTCATTTCTCTTTTTTTCTGTTTTCGATTGGAGCGTATATTCTAATTGTTGTTTAACTCGTATATGCACATATACGTATTTGAACTTGTATATATGTATATACCTATCTATATATACCATATACGCAGTTAGATTAGACTTATATAAATTAAACCCTATATATATACATATATAACTTATAAATATTTATACACATAATAATTTATACACATGAAAATAAATAGTATTTTCTTAAACTAGTATATATACATCAAAACCCCATATAGTATATATACATCAAAATATCATTCAGTTCAAATTTCTAGTCTCGGATAACTTTCCTCGGAAGTGAGTCGGTCAATTGGATGGTTGTCATAATAATGTTTCCCCTATGGATTAACCACCTCATCCATGAGGAATCCCATGCAAACCTAGGGCATGAGAGATACATGCTCATGAAAACTTTTTCAAAAATGAAGTGAGTATATAACTATAAATATTAAGTTAATAATCACCTCTTATTAAAAATGTAGGTTTGATCACTCCTCTCTTCCTTAAGTTCCATGTATATCTTTTGTTTAAAATTATTGATACAATATTATTTAGAGACAATCACTTATTCATATACATGTACATCCTATTTAATACACAGAGACATAGCACGTGCGTGTCGCACGTGCAGAATTACTAGTTAAATAAGAGGATACATCGCGCATGTGGGCAGCCATCGTCCTGTTCGTTTGACTTATCAGCCACCAGCCAACAATACTTTTCTCTCAGAATAAACCAGCCATCAGCAACCAGCCAATAGTACTTTTCTCTCAGAACAAACCAGCCATCAGCAACCAGACAATAGTACTTTTCTCTCAGAACAAATCAGCACCAGCCATCAGCCACCACCCAAACGAACAGGCTGCATACGGGATCCGCACGGACTTCGTTTTGCGTGTAGACTTGGAGTCTAACTTAGACTTGGTTTCTAAGTTTTCACCCCTCTCTCACCATTAAATTACTTGCCACATCAGCAATTTGCCTAGGTGGCAGTGTAATTAATGGCTCTAGACTCTATCATAGAGTCTGGATTGGGAGTGCCATAATTTCATCTATTGTTGTTTTTAGGTTTCATGAAGACATAAGTTGTCTAGATAACTGTGTATATAGGGAGTGTCATCCTCATGAAGCTCATTTTACCTCTCTCTTTGTTAATACACCGCCACATCATCAAAAATACTCACATACTCCCTCCGTCCCGCAAAGAATGCCATCATAGTATTTGAAAGAAATCTAAAAAAGAGTGCAATCCTATAAAATAGATCTAGTTACCTACCTAATTAAGTAGATCTCCACGAGTATGCCAAAACTTACTAAACATGTGGCTCTAAAAAATAAAAAGGGTGATCGAGTTTTTTCATCATCACCATCTAATATGTCTTAAAAAATTATTACCCCTTAAAAAACACATTTATTATGGGACGGAGGGAGTATCAACCTATTTAATGTCTATGAAATCCACACTGACACTGACCTATCGTAGTATCCCGTATAAATAGTCCGTTAAGTCACACCCGTGCCCCCTTCCCTCTCCCTTCGCCCCTGAAATTCAGGAAGCCGAGCGGAAAGCCGAAACCCTAGCGCCCCGAAACCCCCAATTCCACAGAATCATCTACAAGCGTGCTAGAGGTTGCCAAATCCCATGGACGGCGGCACCTCTCCGCCGGTATCGCCGGAGGAGGATACCTCCGACGGCGGCGCAGTGGATCTGGATCCCCGCCGCCCCGCCGCCCCGCCTATGATCGTACCTGTTAGCCCCCCTCCCCCTCTCTTGCTTTGAGTTAATCTCGTGTGGATCTGGATTCTCGCGATAAATAAGGGGATGTTGTTTATGGGCCGTGTCGCAGGGGGTGGGCAAGACGGGGGAGGGGCAAGGGTACCTGGATTCGTTGCTAATTGTCTCGCTTCAACTGATCCGGAAAGGTTATGCTCCTCATGTTCGGCACCAAGGGTTGAAGCTGATGCTGGTTATTCCTTCACCACTGCATGCTCATCACCTTTTTTTTTGTAATGATCATGTTTCATCTCGCCAAATCGTCACTAGAATTGGTCAGTTAAATGTTTGTGTTTGTAGCACTTGGGCAGCTTAAATTTGGTATTGTTTCGCCATATTGCAATATATTTCATTTGTCATTGTACCACACTCAATCAGTGTGCTTGGAAAGGTATGATATTTATTACTTGTTTTGAGCTTGTTTTCTTTGTATTTTGGTTTTTTGCTTGGCCAAGATTACACAGTAATATTCACTAAAATTTGCTGCCTGTTTCAAAGCGCTGTTCCCCTTATCTGTTTGTTGTCATCAAATAGCTCAGTATCCTTTGCTTCATTTACAATACGATAGATATAGATTGTTGACTACACATGTAAATAGCTAGCCCTGACATGTTCCATCTCATTTGCTTGGTGTTACTGTGCCATGGTATACTGGTGCTCTATTTTTATAGTATAGTCATGAAGAATTTACGAGCATTGCCTTTAAAAACTTTCTCAACTGGATTTGGCATTGATGATCTGTTATTCTGTTCATGTCACATGTCATGCATTGCAAATTCTAGCATTTTTTTTGTTCATTTATGTATCTGGCAAAATTAGCATTTATACCCTTTTTTACTACTGTTTCTCTACTTGAAAACCTTCTAAATTGGTGTATATCATTACTTTATATGAGGAGCTAAACACTGACTCCATGCTCCTCCGCTTGAACACATCCTTCCTCTCTAGCTGCCACTTGGCAAATAGCAGCTATATTTTGAGTGGCATATCATCAAAGGCAAAATCAGGATTAACAATAATTGCTAAAATGTTTACTCACAATGTTTGAAATTCATAGGCTCCTTCATTACAATCTTTGCATTCAACCTTACACCATTGCTGCTTTGATATACCACTTTTTACTTCTATAGTAATACTTGACATTTTATGTTTGCAGCACCTGTTGAGATTTCGGTGGGATGAGCATATTGAGGAATGGAGCGCTGGAAGACATTGCCTATTTGTAACCGCTGACCCTGGGGTTGCTGCTTCTGCTGTCAATTCTGCAGCTGTCACCAGTTCAACTGTGAAGGGGAATGATGGGTTTTCTGTTAGTGATGATATATGTGAGAAAATTATGGATATTTCACTCCAGAGAATACTTAAGAAATCTGCTGCCATGTCTCCAGAGTCGTTGGAGCTATTGAGCGATGAGCTTTATAGAAATAATGACATCATACAAGACCACAATATACTGGTGGGTTTCTTATTTTCTCAATTTCTCTCATAACTGGTTGATTTAGAATGTAACATAAGACACAATTGAATTACCCTGCAATTCAGCAAGTCACTGTTTCCACATGATGTGTCTTCATATTTATTGACTGTTATCAATAGTCTGGCCTTAATAGAAATATAGATATAGAAGATATGCTTATGAGTTATGACAGTTCTTAATGCCTTCTAGCTACTCTATTTAATCGTTCACTTCCTTTCTCCAGTTGGATCTCATCAGATTTATTGCTTATGAAACACCGATGATTGCGGCCAGCAGAGCTGTACAGAGAATTAGCTATATTATTAGAGATGCAAAATACTCTAAGGTTGGATCTTCATGTACTACGTAGCCAAACTGCTACCTTTTTTCTTTTCATGTTGTTTTTGTTTTCAGGAGTTTACTTATGTTTGTGAAATCTTGATTACTCATATACTAGGATTTGACAGCTAATGGAAGTGCACAGCTAGTGCTGGAGACGGTTGTCAATGCCTTGTTTGATGATTCGACTAAGATCATTCTGGAGACAGACTTTCCGTTGCAGGGACTGTACAAGATGTTTGCAGGTCTGTATCATTTGAGTAAAACTTGCAGATCGTTTTGTTTTTTTAGTTCTTCTATGTTTCTTATCTTACTGTGCTTGTAAATCAGGGCTACTTATGCAGCTTTTATCTTTGAAGTGGATTGAAGCAGATGTGGTTATCCTGCAGTGCTATTTGAATGCGTTGTGTCCTTTTCTAAAACACTTTCCAGATGCATTCACCATGGTTTTGACTAAACTTTTAGAACTATTGTCATCAGTCAACGACAACTGTCATGTAAGCCTGATTCTCTTTTGTTAAATTTCCTTATTCTTAATACATTCTGGATTAATCCTTATTCTTTAATTTCAAATTTCCTCTTTATATGTATTTTCAGAGTGCCAGAATGCAAATCTGCCGGTGCGTCATTCACATATGTCAAGCTGTGGATGGACCTTCTCTTCCTCCAGATATAAAGGTTAGGTTTGAATTGACTTCACATGTTATTTTTCTTAAACTCCGCCAACCTAGGAGGATCAAGGTAATATTGTAGATAAGAAAAAAAAACACTCAAATTTAAGTCAGAGGGCTCAAACCACCCACTACTACGCTCTGTTCATGTTGATTCAAGTTTCATTGCTGAAAAATTGACATAATATTTGATAGAAAATGCACACACGAGGTATCTCTATTTTCTGCATACCACTTGCACTCTAGATCACAGAGCATAATGTTAACTCCCTACCTTGTTATTCTATTTAGAATTAAATACACCGTGGGTACATGAACTTGCAGCGCTGTGTCAAATAGGTCCATGATCTTGAAAACCAAACATCCAACCCCTCGAACTTGCAAACCTGTTCACCTCAGGTCCAACCCGGTTTTGCATGGTTTGCATGGCGGTTTGGAATGGGCACTATAGCGTTGCTGATGTCAGTGATGACATCAGCGCTCCTATTTAATTTGTGAAATTAATATCTTTTTATTTAGAGCTCCAAATATAGCAAATAATATATGAATTTCGATCGTCTTGACGAGCTCTTTGCAATGGTGTAATCTGTTTTGTTATTTGAGATAATTTTATTTCCTGTAAAATTTAATATTTCTATAAAACGAGTGATATTTTATTCTCACTTGCAATCAATTATATATGTGGTCATGATTAAGTTCTGGATATATATTGCCGGTTTTATTGTCATGATTCAGAAAAAAAGAAAGGTACAACTGAAATTGATTAAGATTTAAGACCTGGACACGTGTAAAGCTAGGGTTTTACCAACCAACCCCTCGCCAATTTCTTGGCCAACATCGCCGGAGAGGAAGGGATCGATCGATTCAGCGTACGTCTCTCTACTGCATTGCACATGTGCAAAAGTATATGTCCTCCGGTCCTCATGGAGGTTTGGGTGACGACACACCACATGTCGATCACCAAGAATAGAACTGATGCAACAAGCTGTTTCTATTTCGCATCATTTCTTTATTCCCAGGATGGTGACATGGGATGATAACACGGTCAGGTTGGTTGGTACAAACCTAGTTTTACGTGCATCCAGGTCTTAAATCTTAATCAATTTTGGTTACACCTTTCTTTTTTTTAATTTCTGAATCATGACAATAAAAATGGGCACATCCAGATCTTAAATCTTAATCAATTTCAGTCTAGGACTTAATCATGACCACATATATATCTGGTTGCAAGTGAGAATAAAATATCACTCGTTTTGTAAAAATATTTAATTTTACACGAAATAAAATTATCTCAAATAACAAAATGAAGTACATCGTTGCAAAGAACTCATTGAGACGGTCGAAATTGATATATTATTTGCTATATTTGGAGCTCCGAATAAAAAAATATCAATTTCACAAATTAAATAGGAGTGCTGATGTCACCGCTGACATCAACAATGCTGCAGTACCCATGCAAAACCATTGTACAAAACCGGGTTGGACCTGAGGTGAACGGGTTTGCAAGTTCAAGGGGCTAGATGCCTGGTTTTCAAGTTTATGGACCTATTTGACACAGCGCTGCAAGTTCATGGTCCCATGGTGTTTTTAACTGTTCTATTTAAAAGAAGCCTGCTTGACAATCATTATATGTGCATGCTTTACTTAAGTGTTGGGGCATGTTGTGTATCCACAAGATCACAAAAGTTTTCTAATTCACCATATAATTAATGTTTTTTTGCCTGTGGCACGCCCATTAGCTGTGCTGTTGGGTATACTTTTCTTTTATTATTTTTAACACACAATTCTGGTCAACATAAAAAAATAAATTCTCAATAAAGTGATTGTTGTGCAGGATTTATTTTCTGTTGCACACATTACTGAGGATGATGTGCTGGCCTTTGTTGCAAGTGAGGGGTCTGCTTATTCTGTGGAACAGAAGCAAGGTAAGATGGTTTGCATTATGCTAGTACTCCCTCTATATCAAAATATTTGTCATCGTTGATTTTTTTACAACTTTAACCATTCGTTTTATTCAAAAAATTGTTGTAAATATGCAAAAGGGCAAGTCATTAAAATACCTATAATAGTAAAGCATATAACAAACAAAATAGAGGTACTTGCATAACTTTTTGAATAAGACGAATGACCAAATTTGTAGAAAAAAGTCAATGGCGACAAATATTTGGATACGGAGGGAGTACATACAAGGAACCACCTGAAATCTCTCGGTGTAGAGAAACGGAATTATATCTCCAAACCTGCATATATATCGAGACCTTGCTTGATTTGATGAAAATACACCGGGGTGTGCCTGTATAGTTTCTCTTGTAGATTATGGGTAGTGTTGTGGACTCTTATTACTTTAAAAAGACCTATAGCAGGCGCAGGGGTAAAGAGTCCACAACTAAGCCGCCATCTATAAGTGGCTAATTTGGATCTGTTAGGCGACAGGTTAGTTAGGGAGAGATAAAGATAGTTTGGTTAGGCCATTAGCAGTTAGTTATGATTGTGTTGGTCCTTATTCTATAAAAGGATCCATAGATTGTATTAGAGAAATTGTCGAAGGAATAAAGCTCTCCCTAGGGGTGGAGCTGCCCTCGACGGTGGCGCCCTCAGCCGCCGGCGACTGCAGCTCATCACCCCGTCGCATTCTCCGTTCTTGCCCTCAAGCCCATCTACTCTTACACTCTCCTCTGCGTACTCCTCCTCCTAGGGCCCGGCGCCGTATCAATTTGGTACCAGAGACCAGGACGAGGACATCGCCGCCTATGGCCGGTCCTCATGACGATCCCCCCCCATGACGGACTCCCCGAAGCCCCGCAGCTCGCACCGACCGCCTCATCGCCCGGATGTCTACGGTCATCACCCGGCCGGGACTCCCATGACCGCCGCATCTCCCCGCACGGAGAAGGCTCGAGGCCGGCGACGACGACGTGCTCGACAACGAAACCGCCCTTCGGAAGGCGAGCGGCCGCCCCCGGTGGTGGCGCCGGCGGAAGCGGGAGGCGGCGGTGGCGGTGGCGGCGGAGGCGGTGGATTTGGTGCCGGATTGGTGGCGGCGGCGCGCGACAACGGCTTCGGTCGCGGCTACGGCGGCCCGCGCGAACCAAAGCTCTCCTTCCCGCGCTTCGACGGCGAGTCGACCCGGCCGCCGTGGCTCAACAAGTGCGACGGCTTCTTCCGCGGCTACCGCACCCTGGAGGAGGACAAGGTGTGGCTCGCCTCTCTCCCATCCGCGGGCCGCGGGGGGGGGCGGGGGCCGTCCAACCCGGGGCGCGACCCCGGCATCGTCTCGTGGCCACGCTTCGCGGAGTACGCCAACCTGCGATTTGGGCCGCCAATCCGATCGAACACGCTCGGCGAACTCAAGGACCTCCAGCGTACCGGCACGGTGGAGGAGTATCAGCGGCAGTTCCTGGCCCTCCTGTGCCGCTGTGAGAATCTCACGCGTCAACATCAAATCGATCTGTTCACCTCCGGATTGGGCCAGCCACTCGCGTCAGATGTGGAGCTTCAACGCCGGCGAACTCGCGGGACGGCCATGAGCCCGGCTCGGGCCTACGAGCGGCGATCCGCGGAAGCCGCGCGCGCGATCCACCCCTCGGCGTCAAGACCGGCGGCCCGCCGGCGGTCGCGGACCCCCCCCCGCCGCGCGGTGGCCCCGCCCCAGAAGTCGGATGGCCGGAAACCCGACGAGCAGGCCCGCCCCAGGGTCCGTCGCCCTCCGTCCCCCGGAGGAAATCGCGGAGAAGCGGGCGAACGGGCAGTGCTTCTTTTGCCCGGAGAAGTTCTCCCGCGATCACAAGTGCGCCGGCCGCGGTGGCGTGTTCTGCCTCACCGCGACGGAACCTGAGGACGACGGCGACATCACGGAGGAAGAGATCTGCATCTCGATGCACGCGCTGACGGGCGTCACAGCAGGCGACACAATACGCCTCCGCGTCATGATCAATGGCGTCGAGCTGACTGCTTTGGTGGACTCTGGCTCTACCCACACGTTCATCCGGGAAGCCATCGCCCGCCGGCTCGGCCTCGACATCCACCATCGGCCGGGCCTGACGGTCGCCGTGGCCAACGGTGAACGGCTCCGAAGTCCCGGTGTCTGTGCAGCCACCGCCATCGACATCCACGGCGAAACCTTCACTACAGACTGCTATGCCCTGGCCCTGGATGGATTCGACGTGATTTTGGGAGTGCAATGGCTCCAGACGTTGGGGCCAATAACCTGGGACTTCAAGACATTGTCCATGGCATTCAAGTACCAGGGCCGTGCTATTCTATGGCACGGCATCGGCGGCACGGACGTCAGCATAGCGGCCCTGACCGCGACTCGCGACCTGATGGATGCCCTTCTCCTTCAGTACAGCGACCTCTTCCGGGAGCCCAGTGGCCTGCCACCACCACGTCGACAGGACCACCGCATTCACCTGTTACCAGGGACGGCTCCAGTGGCGGTGCGGCCGTATCGTTATCCCCAACTCATGAAAGATGAGATTGAGCGCCAATGTGAAGAGATGCTGGCCCAGGGGATTATTCGGGAGACGACATCACCCTTTTCTGCTCCTGTCTTGCTGGTGAAGAAACATGATGGCTCATGGAGATTTTGTGTTGATTTCAGGGCTCTAAATGACAAGACGGTGAAGAACAAATTTCCTATCCCAGTGGTTGATGAACTGTTGGATGAACTCAGGGGATCCTGCTTCTTCACCAAACTCGATCTGCGCAGCGGCTACCATCAAGTGCGGATGCACCCGGATGACGTGTCTCGGACGGCCTTCAGGACGCATCATGGTCACTTCGAGTTCCTCGTCATGCCCTTCGGATTGACGAACGCACCGGCAACATTTCAAGCCTTGATGAATGACATCCTCAAGTCGTTTCTTCGCCGGTTCGTCCTGGTATTTTTCGATGACATCCTCATATATACCTCTTCTTGGGAGGAACATGTACAGCAGGTCCAGCGCGTGTTTCAGTTGCTCCGCACCAATAGTCTGTTCATTAAGAAGTCCAAGTGTTTCTTCGGCGAGCCATCGGTGGCCTATTTGGGGCATATCATCTCGGTTGCTGGTGTTTCCATGGATCCAGACAAGGTTGCTGTTGTGGAGGCTTGGCCCCGTCCCAGGACGACACGGGCGTTACGGGGTTTCCTCGGTTTGACAGGATATTATCGCAAGTTCATTGCAGGGTATGGAGCAGTGGCAGAACCTCTCACAGCCCTACTCAAGGGTGCTGCCTTTCAGTGGACACAACAGGCCAAATCAGCGTTTCTTGCTCTCAAGAAGGCACTAATGACAGCCCCCTTGCTGCGACTCCCTGATTTTACCAAACGCTTTTATGTTGACTGTGATGCTTCGGGCACGGGGTTTGGCGCAGTCCTGCATCAAGGTGATGGTCCTGTGTCTTATTTCAGCCGCGCCATTGCCCCTCACCACGCTAAACTACCAGCTTATGAACGGGAGCTCATTGGGTTGGTGAAGGCTGTGCGCAACTGGCGGCCATATTTATGGGGCAGATCGTTCACGGTCCGCACTGATCATCGCAGCCTGAAATTTATCCTTGACCAGCGCTTGACGACCATACCGCAGCACACTTGGGTAACAAAGCTATTTGGGTATGATTTGGATGTGGTGTATCACCCGGGCAAACAAAATACTGCAGTTGATGCCCTTTCCCGCCGTGATGAGGATCTCTCTGTGTTTGCCCTTTCTACTGCATCTTTTGATATTTTTGATACATTGAGGGCTGAATTGGCAGCTGATACTAGAGCTCAGGAGCTGCGCCTTCAGATTGCCAATAACACCGCTCCTGTTGGCTGGACTGAGGTGGATGCATTACTGCTTTTCAATGGCAAGGTTTATGTTCCTGATGCTTCTCCATTATGGCCACAGATATTAGAGGATGCCCATGCTGCAGGTCATGAGGGTATTCAGAAGACACTTCATCGCCTGCGTTTGTCATTCTACAACCCTCACATGCGCCGCCTTGTCCGGGACTTTGTTGCTGGCTGCACTGTTTGCCAACGTAACAAGTCTGAGCATCTTCACCCAGCCGGCCTCTTACAGCCGCTCCCTGTTCCATCTTCGGTTTGGAGTGACATAGCTATGGATTTTATTGAGGGGTTTGCAAAGGTCGGAGGTAAATCTGTGGTGTTAACAGTGGTGGATCGCTTCTCGAAGTATGCTCATTTTATCCCACTGGGTCACCCATATTCAGCCAATTCTGTGGCAAGGGCTTTCTTTGATGAAATTGTGCGCCTCCATGGATTTCCTAGCTCTATTGTTAGTGATAGGGACCCTATATTCACCAGTGATTTTTGGAAGGAATTATTCAGATTGGCAGGAGTTAAACTTCTTCTCAGCTCGGCCTTTCATCCCCAGACTGACGGCCAATCGGAGGTTACTAATCGCACTATTACTATGTATTTGCGTTGCTTGGCTGGTGATAGGCCGCACACTTGGATTAAATGGCTGCCGTGGGCCGAATTTTGTTATAATTCCTCTTTCCAGACAGCCATTGGTCTCACTCCGTTCCAGGTGGTTTATGGGCGTCCCCCCTCCAGCTCTTCTTCAGTTTGAACCTGGTTCTGCTCGGGTGGCTGCTGTTGATGCACAACTTCGTGATCGGGATGAGTTTCTGGCTGAGATTCGTGAGCGTCTTTTGTTAGCTCAGGAGGTTATGAAGCAGCAGCATGATAAAAAGCACAGGGATCTTGTTTTTGCGGTGGGTGATTGGGTTTGGCTGCGTTTGCATCATCGGACTGCTGTGGGCATTACTCCTGCTCGGGCGACAAAGTTGGGTCCTCGCTATTTTGGTCCATATTTGGTTTTGGCTCGTGTGGGTTCTGTTGCTTATCGTTTGCAGCTGCCAGCCAATGCTCGCATCCACGACGTCTTTCATGTCGCCTTGTTGAAGCCATTTGTTGGAACCCCCCCTTCTTCAGCTGAACCGGTGCCTCTTCCTTCTATGGTGCATGGCAGGGTGGTGCCTGTTCCTTTATCAGTGCTTCGTGCTCGTCTGTACCGAGGTGTTTGGGACTTATTGGTTCAGTGGGAAGGGCAATCTGCAGCTGATGCTGATGCTTCATGGACAGCTTTGGAGGACTTCAAGAAGATTCATCCTTCCTTCCAGCTCGAGGACGAGCTGTTCCAGGGGGAGGGGGGAAATGTTGTGGACTCTTATTACTTTAAAAAGACCTATAGCAGGCGCAGGGGTAAATAGTCCACAACTAAGCCGCCATCTATAAGTGGCTAATTTGGATCTGTTAGGCGACAGGTTAGTTAGGGAGAGATAAAGATAGAGTTTTATTAGGCCATTAGCAGTTAGTTATGATTGTGTTGGTCCTTATTCTATAAAAGGATCCATAGATTGTATTAGGGAAATTGTCGAAGGAATAAAGCTCTCCCTAGGGGTGGAGCTGTCCTCGACGGTGGCGTCCTCAGCCGCCGGCGACTGCAGCTCATCACCCCGTCGCATTCTCCGTTCTTGCCCTCAAGCCCATCTACTTCTACACTCTCCTCTGCGTACTCCTCCTCCTAGGGCCCGGCGCCGTATCAGGTAGGCACAACAATAATCTGGGAAGGGTAAGACTAGGAAAGGTGTGTTTGGAAAGTAGAGTTCCGAATCAAGATTTAGGAAGAGCCATTTTTGAAGTCAAGCCTACCCTGAAGATGTTTTAGCCATCTAAGGGCCTGTTTGGAATGAAGGAATGCAAAACAGAGGATTGAAAAAAACGTAGGAATGGGATGGAGTGAGAAGTGGAAAACTACAAGAATCCAAAACACAGGAATGTAAAGTGTAGGGTGTTTGGATCGCAGGAATTCAAAATGCAGGAATAAAATAATGTGGACTAATAGAAATACTAATAAGGTTTTAATGGCTACAAAATTACTAGCTTGACATATGTTACCACGCAGAAAAACCAAAGTGATACTCCGTGTACTGTGACCATGTGGGCCCTATTGGTCATTTAGAGAAGCCATAAGCCCCATCGTTCTTATCCAGTTCACACATTTGCTGTCGTCAAACACATCCTCTCTTAACCAACGCCCGGAGTCAGTGGAGCATGGCCAGAGCCCGGAGGCCAGCGCTCGGAATCAAGTGGTGAGCACTCGACATCTTCGAGCAGAAGCTGCTCTCCTTCGCCAACCAAAGGTCCAAAGCTCTGCTCTCTTTTTGGGCAGAGTTTTTTTTGTCCCTTTTTTCTTAGATCTGGAGTTCAATTCCTAGAATTTCTCAAAGGATTCGTACATTTGGTAAAGCTGAAGCTCGATTTCATTTTTTTCTTTATTTTCCCCTTGTTGCTGAAGCTTTCCTCCTGAAGTTGTGAAGCTGTGTGACAGACTGACGAGGAAGAAGAACGCACGAGGTAAAAGCTTGATCAGCGCGTGAGTGCGAGTGAGCGTCACAGGAAAAAAAATCCATGAGGTCGAAGCAGATGTTTCCTTTCCTCCAAACGGACAGCCTTTCTCGGCGTTCCTCTGGAAAGTTTACCTTTGATTCCTTCGTTCCAAACGTGTTACTTGACTTCCTTTCCTCTGGAATAGAAACCTCTGTTTTCCCTACGTTTTTTCTCCATTCCAAACGGGCCCTAATGCTGTATATATGAGTTGGTTGCCACATTACGGTCGGCGTCCCTGTCCCGTGCATGTCCACAGTCCTCAGACCAGTCATAAGTATGGTGGTACACTGGCTTGTGGCTTCCTTGCGGTCTCCGTCACCTCCCTGCCGGCGGCCGGCCCATGACCAGTGATGCTCCACCTCCTCCAGCTCTGCGACGCTTGATACGTCTCCAGTACGGTACTATTCAGCCAGTTAATTACAGGAATCTTACTGCCTACTTCTACAGTTGTCTCTCTTGTTCTGAGTAATTATCGCTGTGCACTTGCTGATCCAACTGGTTGGTGCATGCAACTCAATATGGTATCAAAGCCAGAGGTCTCGAGTTGGAATCCTGGCGAGCATGTTAATTAAAATAATTACAGCCCCACTTCAATATCCACGTATGCGGCCTGAGAGAGCCTGCACGTGAGGGGGAGTGTTGGAGTATAAGTGAATTGCCCACCTTTCCCTATCAACTTAAGCTTTGGGTTGAACTGGTTGGTGCATGCAACTCAATAGACAGTCACATCCCCTGCTATACTTAACCTATGTAGTAGAATTGGTTTCAATATTTTGGTTGCTAAAGCAGTTTGTAACATTGGGTTTTTGCGATTAATATGAAGCATGAGGGGGTGTATTTATTTCCCTTCTCCACCCTTGCTCACTATTTTTCATTAGGGAATTGCCAATGTTACTTATTTAATATTTGTAGAGAATGCTATCAGAATTGTGAAATACATGTGCTAATTGCCTCTATACCTTTCTTGAACTTAATAAGTAGGTAGAGAAGGAAATCAAGATGGAGATGCTAAGCAGCAGCTGCATGCTGACTGGGAACTTCAGACACATGTCTCTTCTTTGATGCAAGTTGCTGAGGTGGGTTTCCTTTGCTTTAATAAAACAATTGGCTGAACTAATGTAAGTAATTAACACTCCCTCTTTCAGTTTCTATAGGGCATGGTTTGGCTAGGTATGGTCTTTTCAGTTTACTATTGTAAAATATTTACTTGCAAAATACAATTGTGTAACCTAAACACAGCTAATATAATAGTGAGTCAAAACATGTGGCTTGTAAACCTTGGGGCATGCATGGTGCATGCCTGAATTTGGATAAAGTGAGTATTTATTTATCATCTGCTGACCACATTACTCATTTCCTATTATCAGACTCAACTAATCAACATATTTGATGACTGCGGCCAAGGTAATAATCAAGAACAAAATACTGCTCATGGTACTGTCACTCGTGATTTTGAAGTATCTGGTGAGGCCGTTGATGAAGGAAAAATGGTAAGCATATATATTTTTCGTTTACACTGCCTTACTTTCTTTTACTTTTCATGTCATGGTGTCTCCATTACTTGAAGAAAGAAGGTGGCTGAATCTTCTGTTTTTCCAATAAGATAGGTGTAATTTTAAGTTTATCCTATGAAGCTACAAATTTCTAAATGATTGAGAATTTGTGATGAACCAGATGTACTTTGTTCAAGAAATTCCATGATTTTGTTTAGTTACCTTTATGTAGTCCTACTCAGTCCTGGCCTATAAAAGTCACTAAGTTAAGGTAGTCTGAGCACATGTATTATTGCTGCATTTTATTTGACTGCGCTATGATTTATTTGGCGAAAGTGAAATTTGGCCAAAATAAACAGTGATATACTGATATGTATGAAAGCTGATGATGGGTATGTTGTTCCCAGTTCCATGCCCCCAATCTTATACACTTGTCATACACACACCCCATTTATGTGGATCAACCAGCTTAGTAGCCATGGGCTGGGCCCCAAATCTAATGTTGCAACTACTCCAGCATTAAAGTTGATAGGCTCCTGGCATATTGACACATCTTTGTGCTATTATGGTTCTCATTATCTATGACATGTTGAACTTTTCTTGGTACCATACAACATGTACATCTGTCACCAATGCTTTATATTATAAGCATTCTAAATTTTCATATATTGGTTAATAACCTTTTTGTTTTCAACATTAATATTGAACAATGCTTGGATCATGAGCCAAACGAGCCAACTCGAGCTTTTCAAACAAACCAAACCAAACTTGATTTTCAGTTTGTTAGCCATAATGCCCTGAGCTGAGCTTGCTTGTTATCAAATGAGCCAAGCTGGGAACAGCCACCCCTAGATTTCAGTGAAAGGGGAAATTTTTACTTGTTGACTCATTAGTCATCATATCTCTGCATTTTGCTCTTAATACTGAAAATCTGAAACAGCTACTGCAGCGCTTTTTTTATTCTCGAACACGCAGGAGAGGTGCGTATCTATTAGAGTATAGCCAAACAGGCTTAGATTGATTGAGGGTGATTACACAGAGGGTTACATTATATAGAGGCCAAGGGGCCTGTTCACATGCCCACATGGGGTGGCGCACAGCTAAGTAAATAGCAGTGAATGACTAGCACAATAACCAAAGGGATACTAGCACAATAACCAAAGAGACACTAGCACAATAACCAAAGAGACACTAGCACAATAATCTAACACCCCCCGCAGTCGGAACGTCGCAGCAGCGGACATTTAGACTGGAGCGAAAGTCTTGGAAAACCGAAGTAGGCAGCCCCTTGGTGAAGACATTGGCAAACTGGGAGGTAGTGGCTACATGAAGTACGTGAACAGCACCAATGGCAACACGTTCCCGGACGAAATGGAGGTCAATCTCCACATGTTTGGTGCGCTGATGTTGAACAGGGTTGGTGGAGAGGTAGACGGCGCTGACATTGTCGCAGTAGACAAGGCAGGTTACTTGTCAAAAAAGAAAAAAGGAGTTCGGGGGGGGGGCCGCCCCCAGAAACCACCCCCACCCCCTTAGCAACAACCCACCCCCCCCCCCCCCCCCCCAAAAGAGGGACGGTGGGCTGCCCCGTTTAGACCCCGAGAGCCAGGAGACAAGGCTCGCCCCCCCTCCCAGGAAGACGGCATAAAAACAACACAAGCAAGAGGAGGGAGAGGGAGGAGTCGACACGCCCCGCCCCAATCGGCATCGGTGTGTAGACGACGAGTTGTGTTGGGGAAGTCCGAGGAATGATGAGGCCATGATCAAGAGTTCCCTGGAGATATCGCGGGATCCGTTTGGCAGCAGCAAGATGAATCTCCCGGAGGATCATGCATGTGAAGGCAAACTTGTTGGACGGCATATGCAATGTCGGGCTCTGGTGAATGTTAGGCCCTGAAGAGCACCTACAAGCCCACAAGGCCTGCGGTAATCGGTGGGATCAGCAACAAGGGGGCCATCGTTTTTTGAGATTTCCCCCGGGGGTGGCTTTGGCAGGTGTCAACAGGGGTGGAGCAAGGTTTGCAATCAGCCATGCCATGGCGAGCCAAAATGTCCGGCGCATGCGACGTTGAGAGAGAAACAAAGAGTCACCCCCCCTCCCCCGACTCGCCACGCCAAGAAAATGGTGAAGAGGGCCAAGGTCCTTCATGGCGAACTCCTTCATCCGAGCATCAATAACTCGGCGGAGAAGGCCGCGGGGAAGATGCGGGTGGAGAACAATGTCGTCTACGTAAAAAAAAAAAAAAGGAAGACCGTCACCCACCACCGCGGGAAAAAAAAAGGGGGGTGTGGGTCGAGGTCCGGGGAACCACGGGGAGAGGAGGAAGGATGCAAAGCGGCCGCTGTACCACCTGCGCGGGGAGCCCGTTTCAAGCCATAAAGGGATTTGTTGAGTCCGCAAACATGCCGAGGGAGAGCGAGTTGGTGAATCCCGTTGGGGGGGTCTCTGTACACGGTTTCGGAGAGGGTCCCTTGAAGAAAGGCATTCTTGACGTCAAGTTGATGAATCGGCCAATCCCGGGAGTGAGCTATAGTGAGAAGCTTGATAGTGGGGGTGATGGGCGCGGCCACAAAAAGGGACCGAAAGTTTCATCATAGTCCCAATGGGGGGTTAACAAAAGAACAAAAAAAAAAATTAAACAAAAACCCGGGCGCCGGGGGGAGCCGCGAAGGACCCAACGAGCCTTGTATCTATCCGAAGGAACCATCGGCATGAAATTTATGTTTAAAGATCCATTTTTCCGATGACCCACCATATAATAATCGGGGCCAGGAACAAAATCCCAAGTCTTTGATTGGGAGAGAAACAAGATCCCAAGTATTAGTTGTCCATGAGGGCGGTATATTCCTCTTCCATGGCGCGAGAAAAAAACGCGAAAAAACGGGAACGCGGAGTCCGCCCCGCAGGATCGGCAAGAGCATCCCGCGGCAAGAACGGGGGGGTGACGAGTCGGATCCGCAACATGAAGAATGCGGGGGCCGATTTCCCCGTCCGGACTTCCCCACCAGTCGTCATAGCATGGTTATGTGTTGTCCAGCCGTGCGGACTGGCACGCACCCGTGGGAGGACCATCTTTGACATACCCGGGGGTGAGGGGAGGTATGATGTTGGAGCGGCGAGGAGGAGGAGGGCGCGCGGAAGGGGGGGGGGGGGAGGGCGGCGGCCGGTGGGGGGGGGGGGGGAGGGCGTCGAGTGTACACCGGGCAGCGGCTTCGCTGAAAGGTGCTCGCCCGCCGCCGCGGGCGAAGCAACAGGTGGTCGCCCGAGGGGTGGAAGCACACGGGGAGGGCGCCGGAAGCAAGACAAAAAAAGTGAGTTCATTGTTACTAAGTTTAGTTGAAAACCATCAACTCGTCGTGGGGAGGCGAGGTCCCAGGATCCTGCGAGAGAACAGAGGGCGGACGAAAGAAGGGGGAAAGGGTATGAACAGAAAAAGAAGGAGAAAGGAATAAAAGTTGTTTAGAAAAAAAAGCGCGCGGGGGGGGGGGGGGCCGGTGTCGGGAGAAGGGAAAAGGTCGTCTCATCGAAAATGACATGACGAGAGATGATGACACGATTAGTGTTGAGATCAAGGCACCGGTATCCTTTGTGATCGGGAGAGTAGCCAATGAAAACACACAAGGAAGAGCGAGGGGCAAGTTTGTGAGGAGTGGTTGTGGTGAGGTTGGGGTAGCGAGGTGGGCCGAAAGCACGAACCGAAGGTCATGGTAGGAAGGGTGGGTGCCATAGAGAGCAAAGAAGGGTGTGCTCATGTCTAAGGTCTTAGTGGGGAGACGGTTGAGGAGGTGGGTGGCTGTAGCATAGCCACCGCATCGCCCCAATAGGAAGAGGGCATGGAAGCACCGAAATAGCAGAGTGCGAGTGACATTGTTGGTGGTGTGAATCATGCGCTCGGCTTTGCCATTCCGTTGTGAGGTGTAGGGGGGGGGGGAAGCGGGGGGACAACACCCCCTTTAGCAAGAAAGAAAGCGCGGGCTGCAGAGTTGTCAAATTCGCGCCCATTGTCGCATTGCACGGATTTGATGGTACGACCAAAGCGAGTATGCACATAGGTAAAGAAGTTAGAGAAATCGCCACAGAAAAAGTATCGGACTTGAGGCGCGGCGGGAAAGTCCAAAGAAAATGGGAGTGATCATCCAAAATAATGAGATAATATTTAAATCCGGATACACCGATAATGGGAGAGGTCCATAAATCACGGTGAATTAAGTCGAAATTGTTGGATGCACGCGATACGGAATGAGAAAAAGGTAGACGAACATGTCGTCCAAGCTTGAGGGGGATGACGGGGGGGGTGTCAGAGGGTTCGGCGGGGCCGGAATGCGGCGACAATGGAGGAAGATCCACCCGGCGAGGCGCCGCAAAAGAGGGCCCGCCGCGGGTGCCCCGGGCGACGCGCGCCAAAAACACGTAGAGGGGGGGACGACAACAGCAAAATCGCTGGGAGGAGACGACGGGACGAGGTGGGGGGTAGGGGGGGCCCGGCGTCACACCCAGGGGGGGGGGTGCACTCTACGAAGACCCCCCACAAAAAAACAAGCGGGCCAAATTCAGTAACCAACACTAGATTATCGTGAGGTGAAATGTCGAAGCGCCGAACGGAAAGGAGGTTCCGAGATAATGTCGGGAGCGACAAGAACATTATTTAGGTGAAAAGGACCCGAAATACGGGCGAGGGTCCAAAACCAGGAGGGTGGCGGGGCCCCAAAACAAAGGAGGGTGGCACCATTGCCAACGACAATGGAAGAGGGAAAAGAGGAAGTCGAGGACATGGTGACCATACCGGGGGTGGAGGCAATGTGGGAAGTAGCAGCCGGAGTCAAGCACCCGGTCGGAGAGAGGGAGAGAAACGCTGACCGCCGGGGAGGGGGGGGACGGTGCTAAAAAAAGCATTTGCGAGGGATTGAGCATCCCATGGAGCCCATGTTGAAGGGGGCGCGGAGGAGGCGGCGGTGCCCATGCCGAAGGAGGCACCGGAGGAGGGCCAGCGCGCGCGCGCCCCCGGCCCGGCGGCCCGCGGCGCGTGTGCGTGGAGAGGGAGGCGGGGCCGGCGCGGCGGGGGGGCCGCGGGGGCGTCGGCCCCCCCCGGGAGCGCGCCGCCCCCCCCCCCCCCCCCCCCCCGCCCCCCGCGCCCGCGGGGGGGGGGGGGGCGCCGGCGCGCGCGAGGGCCGCGGGGGGGGTCCGGCCACCCGGGGGCCGGGGCGGGCCCAATATGGATGGACCCGGTCCAATGGGTTGAGGAGGGAGGGCCGCGGGGGGGCCCCGGACGAAAGAGGCGAGCGACCGCGCGCCGACGCCGACGAAGTCCCCATGGTGAGCTCGGCGAGGCGCGGTCGGCGGCGCGCAACGTCAACAAATGACGGGAACGGCCGTTGGCGAGAAAGGAGGCCCTGAGCGAAAACGCCCAAAGCCTCGCTTGGCCGCCGAGAATGTTCATCACCATGGTGCGGTCGGTGACCCAAAGAAGGCATACGCCATCGCGACGCAAGGGCAGGCGCCCCAAGAACCGCAAGGGCATACGCCATGGTCCGCGCATCGCCATCCACCATCTTGCGGCAATACTCTCCTTGTAGGGGGAGAGACACACCGAGAAGTCGTGCGGAACTCGGCGTCGAGGATCATGGCACCGGGACTCCAGGGACGGGGTGGGGGGGGCCTTCTTTTTCACCCCCCGCCAAGCCACCCGGGCGAGGACACCATCGCGCTCGTGGATGACGTCCAGGAGGTCAGCGGAGACGGTGTTGTAGAGCCAAGACACGACCACGCAATCCATGCGCGACCATGCAGCATCAGCAGGGTGGGAGGCGTCACTGAGAACGTGGTCCTTCAGGGCGAACCGACCCAGGACGAGAAGGACGTGGCCGCGCCACTTGGAATAGTTAGGACGGAGGGCGAAGATCAAGAGTGATGGGGATCAGATTCTTGATGTTCTGGACATTGGCGGCCTGGCGGCTGTGCAGCGCATGGGCGATGGCTGCGGCTTCGGAGGAGAAGGAGGCGCCGTCGTCGTCGGCGGGGGGGCCCCCCCCCCCCCAAGCGGGGGGGGGGGGGAGGCAGCCTGCCGCTCCAGGTCATCGGCGGCCGCGCGCTCCGCATCGAGGGGGGAGGGGGCCCCCGGCCGCGCTCCCGCGGGGGGGGGGCGGACGTGGAGGGGGGGGGGGCGCCGGGGGCCCGGTCCCCGGGGGGGGGGGGGGGGCTTCAGAAGGTCAACCTCCTCCTGGAGCTGCTGGCTGCGCTCGTGAGGCGCCCAGGGAGGCGGCTTCGTCTTCGAGTTGGCGGGGGGGGGGGGGGCGGCTTCGTCTTCGAGGGCCTTGGCGCGCGGCAAGCGGCTTCACTTGGCGTGGCGCGGGCCCCCCCGGGGGGGGGGGGGGGGGGGGAGGCCGACCCCGCCGTCGTTGGAGGCACCAGCCATGGGCGCAGCGGCCAAGGGAGAAGGGGCGCACGCAGAGGGTGCGGCGGCTGGGAGGAGAAGCGCCGCGCGCAGGGAGACGGCGCGGCGGCTGGGAGAGGGGGGGCGCGCGCAGGGGAGGGCGCGGCGGCTGTGAGAGGGGGGGCGCGCGCAGAGGGCGCTGGGGGAAGGGGAAGGTCCCAGATTAGTCTCTTGATACCATATTAGAGTATAGCCAAACAGGCTTAGATTGATTGAGGGTGATTACACAGAGGGTTACATTATATAGAGGCCAAGGGGCCTGTTCACATGCCCACATGGGGTGGCGCACAGCTAAGTAAATAGCAGTGAATGACTAGCACAATAACCAAAGGGATACTAGCACAATAACCAAAGAGACACTAGCACAATAACCAAAGAGACACTAGCACAGTAATCTAACAGTATCAATATATTAAGAAACCCCAAAGGTACACCCAGGATTTTGATGGAAAAAACCTGAGCAGAAAAAAAACCACCACATTACACAGAAACTAATCACCTGCAACCCTAGAGAGACAGACCAAAAACACAAAAAATATACATCCAATCCTCAACTGTTGTTTAGTTGAAAGTATTTTTATGGTACAGGATATCATGGGGAAAATGTCACCCCCTCAAGAAAATAGTTATCTACTTCGTGTGGAGCATAATATTCTATCTGAAGCATTTGCCATTGTGTCATCCTTTCCAAGGTATGTCGATAGTTATATGTTTTGTTTTGTTTTGTTTTTTCTTATTGTAATGTTAAGTGCACCAAAAGTATTTGACTTTGTTGTTCTTCGTATTAAAAAAAGGTGAAAAGGGTAATCTTATGATTTGTTTTCTTTCAGGATTCAGCATAAGGAGCATTTGCTTGCTGATCTTTTGAACACTTTGAACAAAATTTGGACCCAGACAGATTGGAAATACAACTATATGCGTAATATAAATTATGCATCTGGTCTTTTTGCTGATGATGAATTTAGAAGGACTGTTCAGTTGTTGGTAAAATCATTTGAGGAGCTTATACGTAACAAATTTGTGGAGTCTGCAGGAGATACGGAAGGATGTTCTTCGGCATCTAGTCATCACATGCATTCATATCGCCTACCAAAGTTGATGCTTCCCCTAATCTTACAGGCAAATAGCTATTGCCAACACTTTATTCCTTTAAGCCGATAATTATGGCATACATAATGCAGCAAAAGCAGCCCACTAGTTTAAGACAATTTTCATTCATAGTACTTTGGAATCACAAATATGCAGGACCGAAAGTCTATCATTGTAACTATTTATGGGCCTGAGGCCTGTCAATTTTCTTGTGCTTTAGATGAATCTATTGTTAGTATTAGTTGTTATCTTTGAATTATTCTAATGTGGCTGCATTTCTTATGTTTGGCAATTTTCTTCAGATTCTTCATTGTATACAAATGCTTTGGGAGGAACCAATTAGTTGTGATCTATCAGGAGTAAAAACTGAAGACATAAGTTATATATTGGAGAGTGGTAAACTGTCTAACATTGATGAATCTAATAACCTGTCGATTACAAAAAGTTGGTCCCTGGAAATTCAAGGGACTGGGTAAGTGCGCTCTTTATAGTTGTTGATTAGTTGCTTTCTACTTTTATATTTCAATTTCATTTTTTGAAAATATTTGGAACCCTGGATGGAAAGCAATTCGCTCGCCTTTGGTGTTTTTTTTTCCGAAAATAACTTCCAAATCTTTTTGTTTTCATGTATCCCTTTAATATATTGTTTTGTTTATTCTTATGTCGTGCTTTTTGTCCCAAACAACATCAAATGCCTCGAACTTTGTTTCACGAAGTGTGCATTTTCGTTCAGAACACTACAAATTGCCATTATATTGTTTAGCATTTGAGAACAAGTTATATTGCATAATGTTGCAGGTACAGTGTCATTGGTTTGTGTGCTTCAATTGAGGGGGCATTCCATGGATTATTAAATAATTCATTTATCATCAATGTTCTCACGGAAAGTTTGAGATCAATGGGATTTAACCATTTGGGAAAGCTCATACAGCTTGTCTTCATTCCATTGGTCACACATTGCCCTTGTGAATGTTGGGATGATTGGATGGTCAAGTTGTTGGAACCTTTATTTAGCTGCTGTGAAGATATTTTGTATCGTTCATGGTTCACTTTTCTTCATGAGGGCCGGCCTAAATGTCCATACTTTTTTGGTAATCTGAGCGGGCCAGAAGAAATTGTCAACCAATTTGAAATGCAGCTATTGCTTAAATTTACTCGTTCTCTATCTGATCTGCTTGGGATTTTAGCATCAGAAAGGCTTAATAGTGGGCTGTCACATTTCCACCGTGGATCAAAAACTAGCACAAAGACTGATGTTCAAGACTTGAAGTCCATATCATCCACTTCTATTATTGGGTATGAAAACATCAGATGTGTATTAGTAATAAAGAGTCTAACTTATGAAGACATTTGCTTGACCCTTCTTTGTGAATTTTTCTAGGTATCTTTTATTCTATGACTGCTTTTGGATGTTAAGTATGTACTCGTTGGGGTGTTTGGTGGATTATCAAGCAGCAGAGAAAGCATTGCCATTTTGCCATGCTCTAGTCCAGCTTGCAATCGCTACTAATCATGAAAGACTGAAACAGTTTATTCTAAATGAAATGCTTCCAACTATTACCCTTCTTCTTGGTGATGATCTCAATAGTGCAATCTTAAAGCTTCATCGCTCATTAAATGCAACCAGAATGGATGATGCTAGGAAACTTGTTATTTGTCTCTGTCAGGAAATCTACGAAGCTTACATAGATAAGAAGGCAAGTCATTGATTCTATGTAATTGTGATGTCATGGGCCACAACCACAAGTTTAAATTACTTAAAAGTTGAAAGTGATATGAAAATTGTTATGGCCAGTTGGGTGGACCGGCCTTCGCTAGGCCCACGAGTACTGTAGTGTCAACAATACCACAGTACAGTATTAGTAGTTTGTTAGGATAGAGATAAGATTAGATAGATTCGGTTAGAACATAAGGAAGAACCCTAAAAGTAGTCAGAGCCTCCTGCTGGAGGGCGACATATTGGTTCTTGGGGCTATCCCTAGTTCATATAAAAAAGCCACTTCTTTGTTGTGTTTTTTTTTACTTATTACTAGTAACGAATTCATATTGTTTTCTCTTGTACTCCCTACGTCCCAAATTGTAGGTCGTTTTGGCTTTTCTAGGCACATAGATGTTTGTAATGTAGTGTATGTCTAGATGCATACAAACATCTATGAACCTAGAAAAAGTCAAAACGCCCACAATTGAAAATTGAGGGAGTACTTGACAATTTCTTGCTATATTTTTTTCTAATCCTTGGATGACATGTCTGCATGTTTAAATTTATATGGCTAAATACTTGTAGCAAATCAACCAACTTTAGGTTGTTTTGCGTACATTGTGGGGCCTGGAAGCATGTATTACAGATCATAGGTGTGATGAGTGATGGGGGTGAGAGCAACTCCAGTGAAACTCCTACTTGAACAGCATGGGTGGTAGTCTAGCTCTCGATGCTAATCGACACTACTATCCAACTTTTCCCCCATTTGTCCTACCTAGCTCTATCTTAAATCCGGCTTGGCCAATTCTTGAGAAAAAATATCACATGGACCAAGATATATGATAAAAATATCATAGGAGTATTTGGATGTCATAGCCTCAAACAAAAATAGAAAAAATAAACCATATTGTGTGTAGCTTCATTCAACAATTTATAACAGCTAAAAGCAGCCTAATTTAAATTTATCTGCAAACATCTAACTTCATTAGGCTAGCCAATCTATAAATATCAGGATTGTACCATTTAGGATCCCAGTCCTTTTATCTTGCTTAAAAGAAGTACTACAGCAATCAGTTAATGCACAAAGACTGAAATAATACTTGAAAACGTTCACAGATGCTGCTCGGGGCTATAGCCAGAAGTCAAACGTGGGTTGATGTTGGGAATATATATATTGGGCTTATGGCAGGGCAGCTGGGCCGTGCATCCTCTGTAATATTGAGGGGATATCTATCTATTGTTGTTGCTTAGCTTGGTAATTAGTAATGGAAGGAATACTCTTTTTTGTGGAGGGATCATTAGGGGGGGGGGGCAGACCCCTGCACCGCCCCCTTGGCTCCACCCTGCTGAACTCCTACTCTAATTTTGAGGGCCAAACCTGTGAAAACAGCCTCTCAATCTGCCGAACAACAATCTAACAAGTCCTAAGAGCATCTCCAGTAGTGTTGGTAAAACTGGGGACCTAAAATTGGTTTTAGGCCCAGGAGAGAACATTTAGGTTCTACAAAATTGTCTTCTCTAGCAGTGTTGCTAAAACTGGAGACCTATATTCCATTTGAGGATTCATCTGCAATGAAATTATGTTTTCAAGGGTCAATCTGCAAAACAACACCAACCTTATCCTTTCCTCTTCGATCTCTTCCTCTCTTCTCCCTCCGCCGGCCTCCTCTCCATCTCTTCTGCATCGCGAGCTGCGCGGCGCTCCCTTGCTCATCCTCTGGTGGCGACATGGCGAGGTGTGCCCTTTCCCGTTCTCCGACGGCGACGCAGTGTGATGGCCGGCGTGGCGCGACCTTGCCTCAACTATGGCGGGAGCGTGGTGGCAGCATGCCAAGCGGAGCACGGCCTCGCCCGGACTACCCCTCTCCTCTTTCCCGCCGGCCTCCCCTCCTTCCCTTTGACGTCGGTGGCGGTGTACCCTTGCTCCGGCGGAGGCGTGGTGGCCTTCTGCGCCTACGTCTTTACGCCGGCGGCCATAGGGGCGCATGTGGAACGGGCGGTGCCGGATCTAGTCTACTCGTACCACCTCTGCCACCACCCATGTCATCTCGTCCCTGCGATGGATCTTGGGGTGCGGCCTCACTCTTTTGGTGGGCGTTCCTCCTTCGGTCGTTTCTCCAACTTCGCGTCCTTCCCACCTCCGCCGTCCTTCTCCCTTCTGGCGCGGCGGGGTCCGACCTTGTCCAACATTCGGCGGTGGTGTGGCGGTTGCTGCCTCGCACGACCTCATGTGATGGTGCGGCAAGACGCGACCTCGCCTGGCCTCCGATGGCGACGTGCGGCCTGTGGCGAGGTCTGGCGATGGGAGGAGGCAAGTTCAGGGTAAAGGACGGTGGGCGGCAAGGTTCCTCGACCGGAGCAGGTATGGTCGGTGAAGAGTGACGCGCTGAAAGGTCTGTGTGCAAGCAGTTGGTCTCTCAAGCGCGAGCGTGGAACTTTTGTGTCCCCAGCCATCGGTTGCTATGTTTTGGTCCCGAGGAGTGAGTTTTAGGTCCGGACCTAAAAAAAACTCATATTGGTCCTATGCTGGAGCTCGTTTTGGGCTATTTTTAGGTCTCGGAGCAGTTTTTAGGTATAGCAACTCAGTTTAGCGACTCTGCCGGAGATGCTCTAAGCAAGTTAGGGTAGACTAGAGTTGAAACTCAAGAATAGCTATTTTCCAAGCACTCCTGTCCAAGGCTAAATCTTTGGGTATATTTCATCCCTTCAAATATCATTGTATTACCTCTTCCCATGTCAATTTTGGTCTTCCTCTGCCTCTCTTCATGTTACTATCACGCCTTATGGTTCCCCTATGCACCAGTGCCTCCGGAGGCCTCTGTTGGACATGGTCAAACCCTCCCAGCCTGTTGGACAAGCTTTTCTTCAGTTGGTGCTACCCCTAACCTATACATATATCCTATTTCGGACTGGATCCCTTCCCGTATGACCACAAATCCAACACAACATAAGCATTCCGCAATACTCATCTGCTGAACATGTCTTTTTGTAGGCCACCATACAACATTGCTTGTCTGATCGCAGTTCTATAGAACTTGCCTTTTAGCTTCAATGGTACCCTCTTGTCATATGAAATCCGTGATGCTTGTCTCCACTTTATCCATCCCGCTCTGATTCTATAGCCAACATCCTCATCAACATCCCCTGATGCTTGTAGCGTTGACCCAATCGAAATGTATCCTTCCTGGGCACTACTTGGCCTTCCAAACTGACATCTCCCTCATGTCATCATCTGTAGTTGTGCCAAAGTCACATCTCATATATTCAGTTTTAGTTGAGTCTAAAACCTTTTGCCATGACTCCAGTTTCCTATTTACTCCTCCACTTTCAT
Organism: Cenchrus americanus; assembly: GCA_947561735.1. Taxonomy (NCBI): domain Eukaryota; kingdom Viridiplantae; phylum Streptophyta; class Magnoliopsida; order Poales; family Poaceae; genus Cenchrus; species Cenchrus americanus. The sequence goes on along the minus strand of OX387239.1, from coordinate 80,091,288 downwards.
CAACTTACATAATCCACAAAGAGCATAGGGGTATCCTCTTGTATGCCCATTGTGACCTCATCCATCACCAAGGTAACGTAATACTCAAGTGTTGGAGGGGGCTTCTAGAACTCGAATTTTGTGGCAGTAGGATCGGAACCGAACGGCTGCAATGGGCTCTTCCTCCTTATCTCTTCCCCCACATGGTCGCTACCTTATCTTCTCCGTCGCGAGTCACCAGCGCCGCCGCTGCCCAAGAAGTCGCAAGAGCTCGCGCCCTCGCAGTCCCCACCACCCCTGGCTCTAGCGTCACACATGCCGCCTATGCCGCCGCCCTCCACTGCCGCGGACACTAATGGATTGAAATTCGACACCCTTGCTGCTCAAGAAATCGCGAGCTCGCTCTCCCCTCAGCCCTCCACCACCCCAACTCCAGCCGCCTCCCCCGTTGTTGTTCACCACCGCCAACACTAACAGATTGAAGCTCTCCACCCCCGCTGCCTTCACAACGCAACCGGGGATCCACCACTGCCCCGGCGGGCGGCAGTCCCGCCGCCCTACCTCGCTGCCATCCTGCCTCGCCGCCGTCTTGACTGCGACCACCACTCGCTATCCAGTCGCTCGAAGCTTCCTCTTGGTCCGCCGGACATAGGTACACTCCGAAAGCCCCGAATCTCGAACCCTAATCCCGAACACTAAAAAGCTCATGGGAGCTCGCCGAATTTGAAGAAGAAGCAAGAAGTTTGAGGAAAAAATTCGAGTGCGGAGGAGATGAAAAATGCTCGAGTGTAATATAGCTTTTCCCAATAGATAAGGGCTCAAAGTTGACCATTGAAGCCCTCTAGTTTATTTTGAAATTATAATTTCCACACCTATTCACTTCATTTGGGATGATGTACCATATAAAAGGAGAAAATGAGTCAAAGAATGGACTGTATATGTTTCTCATCTCATAAAAAAAAGGAGAGGTGAAAAATACCACAGCAATGTGGTATTAGGCTGCCTGTTTTCTTGTAGTTGGATCTAATTTTTTTTGAAATGTTCCAAAATCCATTACTACCCCCTTTTGGGCTCCATAACAGGAAATTATATCAATAGTTGCTTTGTAATGCAATAGCCTTTTCTTCCCAAAGGAAGTATATCTTGGTCAAATAGTGTAACTCTATCCCTCACATCTGTGTATGTACTCTTGTCAGGTTATTGATGGTGATGTGGAAGACACAGAAAAAATGTCTGGACGCTTTGAAGATTGGTTAAGAAACGAATTGACTGATCTTCATATGCATGCTGCTTGTTCTGTGCCAAATGATTTTCCCAAGGATGTTGTTTGGAATTGGGAGGTTAGTTTTCTTGTTTATTTTTTTTGGACTTTTAGCTGATTTATTTTCTTTTAACTTTGTTTATTTTGTGCTCCTGCCCAGTTTAATGAAGAATTTAAAAGGTACCTTCCTGCCTATATGAATATGCTGGTAGTAGTGGATGGGATGGATGAGTGCTTGGAGGTAACCTATACCTTCTATTAAAAATTCTTGCTTCAAGACTATGCCAGTAGCTTTACAGCATTCCTAAACCCAAAGTAGCCTGTTCGACTATTATTGTGCTAACATGCTCAAATATCTTTGCCACATAAACTTCACATCATCACTGTTTTCATAGCACAATTTCAATTACATGGTTAGGATTAATTGAGATAGGATACAATTAGAGATATGATTAGATATGGTCGGACAGGATTATATTGGATATTGCTTAGGGGTCAAGTCATCCTCTATTAAGAGGCAGTGTATCAATCACAATCAAGCAATTAAGAAGAATTAATCCCATGTCGCCCAATAGTCTAGTCTCCCACCGAGCTGACTCTGCCTAGCTATCTTCCATTGGTGTTTACCCCTAATGAACTAAGGTTCATAACACCTACAGAGTTGTTTACAACTACTTTATTTTGGTACTAATAAGTTCTGGATGTGTGAGGAAGCTTGAGAAACATTGGTTTTTTCAAATGATGCATTTTGCAGGGAAAACTGTTTTTCGCTAATGCTCTATAACCTTTCAGGTTAATTATTTGGTATCGCAAATTCTTTTTGAGAATTTGAAACCTGAATTTAAGTCAAAGTATGGGATCAACAGCTGTGCGCATCCTTATTTGCAGACCATGTATCGAATGTTATCTGTGAGTATGATCACGCCCTTCAATTTTCACACACAGACAGGGAGTGCTGGAATCTGATGTTAGTTTATTTTGTTCTTTCTGAAGCGAAAGCGACATGTTGTATACTATAGGAGCCGTACTGAATGGATCACTCGATTTTTGACTGAACTTATTACACACAAACCTTATATTAAGGTATATCTGATCTGGATCCTTATTTTCAGTGACTGAAACACATTTAGCCTTACCTTTTTTATATTAAAACTTTTTCAGTGTGGTGATTCTTATGAAGTTGCTTTGGATATCCTCCGGGAAATGTTTGGATCACAGCGTGACCCTATGCTATGGAATCCGACAGACGCAATTCGTGTGAGTATTGGTGTTCTCTAGTACTTCATTGTAGTTGAAATGCACAGATTAATCTTAATATATGTACCTTGCAGGTTTTCTGTGATTCAATATTGTTTTACAGGGAGCCTCAGTTTCATCCTTTGATACGCGAGGTTATCATGAATATCTAAGTTCTATTATGTTCCATACATTTTATGCTACAATTGTATGTTTCTTTGCTGTATTTTAATTGTCCCAATTTATAGAGTCACATGGAACTACTGAAAGCACTAGCTGTTCAATTCGCCTTAGCAGAAGAGAGTGCAATGTTTAAGGTTTGTTCATTCCTCTTGTTTATCAGTGGTCTGTTAGAGCTTCACAGTTTAACAACACCTTTTTGCACTTTTCAGCCACTGGAACCAGACTTCGATGATTTTGTGGAGCATTTGCAGCCTTACGCATGGATGTATATTAGGAGAAAGAAAGAGGAATCTGATGTATGCCATTACTGTAACTGATTTAGCTCTCCTCACAAGTGTGTTAGTTTTGATCACACTATATGGCACTGCTACTTGTTTTTCAATATCAAAACTCACTATTATACAGAGGTGTAAGATATAGAAAGTTTTAATGGATGACCTTGGCCTAATTAACACATTTATGTCACCCTAACATATCAAGACATTGTGGTAAGATAGTAACTAGAGGATGTTAGATGCAGTGGGCTAATTAATATAATATAAGCTTAATTATTCTCATCAGTCATCTCTGAGACTAACTTGTGACACTGCACCTGTGGAGCAGGCTCGAGCCAAGGGCCTGGTGCCTATAGAAGCTGCTAGAGAATAGTTTGTATTGATATATGTAGTTGGTCGTTACAAAGAAATATTTTCTTGTGCTGTAGCATGTCTGTTGGTACTGTATACTTTAGTCGTTTTCCCCTGTGAGAATGCTTGTAGCCTTTTTTGGCATTCTTGTACAAGGACATAATGGAGCGGGGGAAACACCAGACTCAAATGGGGCGGGGGGTAGGCATGGTAGATGGTTGTACAAGGATACAATCTCCTATCCGGCTGGACAAAATTTTAGTGATGATAATATTTGATTGACACTACTACCAGGCACAAGCTTTGTGCTTATCAAAATTGCAAGGGATTACAAATATGGGAGATACCCCTCCATTGTAAAATTCAAGATTTTTATTTTATCTTAAGTCAAACTTCTATAAATTTGACCAAGTTTAGAAAATATTATTTTATAACTATCAAGACATGTCATGGTGGATTTATTGAAATAATTGTGATGCTGTTGATGGTGTATTTTTCTGTAAACTTGGTCAAAGTTAGAAGTTTGACTTAGGACAAAACCAAAACATATTTACCTTCAGTATTGGTTTCTTTCTTTAAGCCATAAGTTACCTGCAATATTGGTTTCTTTGTTTTGTGTATTCATAGATATAACAAGAATTTATAGGACAATGATACACAGTTCTGCGTATTTGAGAAAAAAAAGAATTTATAGGACACCACCACCAGCTCATAGAAAACATATGGAAGTAACTAGTGGCATCTGTTTTTTCACATATATCAAGAGTCCTTCCAGAAGCTAAAGGAACTAGTTTTTTTAAGCTTCCATTTCTATTTCAGTGAGTCTAGTATGTGTTCCCATAGGGATTTGTATGCTTCATTTTTCTTTCTCTACTGGATATCGCTTCATTCTTCTTTTTTTTAATGAATTGCAAAACACTGCTTTTTCCATGTAGTGATTTAGTCTCCAGTTCATGATGCTAATTTCATTTTCTAACAACTATATAATAATGTCTTTGTTTTGTTGCTTTTCAATCTATTCTTTGCACCTATTGTTATAAGATTAATTTCCAAACTACTACTTATTAATTTATTTGAGCTCTTTATGTTCTAATTTGGCTACTTTATAATTTTTTATATCTTATCGTAATTCCGTTACCATTTCTCTAGTATAATAGGATGAAAGAACAAGCACATTTGCATGAGGAGTTTGACAATCATTTGGCTTCAGGCACACTGGATCACCGTATGAATGAGTTTATTGATTCTAAGGTAGTCATTTCAATTTCTATTAGAAAAATTGCACTATATGGCTCCATATCTCTGTTTGGTAATTTCTTGGTGCCCATTTTTTGTAGGATGACTTTGTGCATAAAGTTGTAGGTAGTGACTTTAAGGGTGGTCCATTTGCAACGCTGGAACCTGATCTCATCAAAATGTCCTTTGAGGTTTTTTTTCCATTTATGTACAGCTTTTAAAAGAATGATTTATCAAAAGTTTTTAACTCGTTTTAACCCTTGTAGCGAAGGGCTAAGCTTGTTAAATGGGAACATCAGCTAGCCTCTTATTCCCAATGCTTAGCATCACTCATGAAAAATGATGAGGTATATCCCTGTTTTTTATATTGTTACTTTGATTTCATGAAATTCAGTTGATTGTTTGTACTTTTCAATAGCAAAAGAAATATTTGAACTTCTGAACCTTAGTGCTATTTTGCTGGATGAACTTCCACAGCATGCTTTTTTTTGGCATTTTTGTTGAACATAAGATTTCTGTTATTGCTTCAACAAATATTTATGTTATTATGAATAATTTGAACTCCAAATAATCTATGCTTACTAAAAAAGTGAATTATCTTGGAATTCAATCATGTACAACATTGAATAATTTACTTCAGTCATGAGACCTATGTTTGCAGTATGCTAGGCCTGAGAATTATGGTGGATTCAAGGCAATATGCCCAATCGATTTTGAGCTGTATCCAAATTTTGTGTCCAAGTTATGCTCAGTTTTCATTTAAAAATATAATAACAGAGGATCAGATGCTTTTGTATCCATATTTTAGTCCTGAGCCTGCAAAAGATTTTTTAGTGTTATATCAGTTCTAATGTTTCAGATGAAGGACGAACTTACAACTTTGATGAATTTGTTGAATGAAGAAGACTTTTTTATTATTGATTCAAAGGATTGGGTACTTATCTTGCTGACAAATTCCATTACTGTTCTTACATATTTCAAATAATGATCACCTTCTTTTTATTGTAGGGTAATAAAGTGTTTTCATATTCAATAGAAAAATTCAATGAAGTGGTTTTCTCTGGGAAGTGCATGGACAAATCTCTTGTGATCCGTGGAATAATGGTATGCCTTGTTACTATTACCAGCATGTACTGTAATAGATCAGTTGAACTCAACTCTTTTAATACTTATGTAAGGATTATCATAAAATTTTGCAACTGAAGGATGTCGACTGGCAAGATGCTTTTAAAATGGTAGGCCTCCTATAAATCAATGTATTTCTTTCTTTGTATGAAGATCCCGATTTGGTGAAAATTAAAAGTTTTAATATGTTATGTTTGACAGGTTGTTAGTAATACAAATTACTGGTGGAAGGAAAATCTTCAAAAGGTATGGAGAAAAAGATGTCCATACAGTATGCTTAGTAATGTATGTTTATTTACTTGTTTCAACTGTTCAGTTTTGGGTGAGCACAAGGCACTATGAACAAGCCTACTACTATGAGACATTCAGGAATCCACTTCAAAAGGTTAGTGGCCTTAATTGGGATGCACCATACTTGATTTTTTGTTGCTTGGATCACTAGAACTGCAACATGTTTGGCATGGCCATTGTAACTTGCTTGAAAAAGATTTTTTCTTTTTCTTTATGAGAGCTTGTACTTTGTTGTCCCTATCTATATTCAACTTGATAAGGGGGCTAGTGGGGGTCGGGCTTGTCGGCAGTGCTGTTATGGCCAGTTCAGTGCTGTTATGCTACAGTTTAGTGGTACTGTATCATGAAGGTACTGTAGCGGCTGGGCCTAGGCCTCCAGGCAGGCCAGCCCACTAAACTGGACATAACAAGTGCATTGACAACAATTTTTTTAAACTAGGCCACCCCAACCCCATGGTTCTGTGATAGAAAAAATGGTCGATAGGCTGTTGACAAAAGGTAGTAACAGTTCTATGTTTAGTAGGGCTATGTTTCACTCGAAATTTCCATGCACACACCATTCTCTCTTCCCTATGGACATATATCATGATCACGATAACATAGATACTCACAGATTATATAAGTTTAATGGCCAATTTTCTGTATATATTGCAATTATGGCTACTACGCATTACTGCCTCTGTTATGATACATGTCTATACCCCCATCATTTCATACAAACTGAGGAAACACAATTTATGCAAAAAAGAGCAATAAATCAACCCACACGCAAACCAATATTATTGGCTATGTGTGCTGCTTCATTCTTTCCAAAGATCACACTTTACATTGAAAGCAATAGAGCAATACACATGGTGAGAAGCATGTGTGAACTGTGAAGAACCAGAGACACTAGAGGTAGTCCTAAATTTTTGTAAAACTATGATCATGCTATTAAATGCTTCTCTTTGTGTTTTGTCTCACATGGGAATAGTGCTAACTATTAGTATACGCTGAAGGCTAGTATTAGTGCTTGAAAGCTTTTGTAATCTACCATAAAGTGATAATGCAGCTCAGCTATTGCTATATGTACACATGGTTGGAATTTGGAATAATAAATTTATAAAGAGTATATGGTGTGGACATGGTTGGAATTTGGAACAATAAATTATAAAGAGTTATTTGGTGTCCACCTATGGTGGCAAAATGCTAAGATGGTAGCTGTGATTTGGATAGAGCATTATGCTGGGAATTTATATTGCGTGTGTTAGCCCATAATGACTTTCTCAATTAACCCAGAAATATCTTTGGGGTACATATAGTCTTACCAGGGGTATTTAGGGAAGTAGCAAATAGGAAATGTAGAAAACTAGACTTAACCATCATTCTCCACCTAAGTCTAGCAGCCATTACATAGATAGATAGATAGAGAGAGAGAGACAGAGAGACAGACAGAGAGACAGGCAGGCAGGCAGGCAGAAGTTCCAGGAACTTAATCCGCCCAAGTGACTTGGTAAGGAAGTCAGCGAGCTGATCCGTGGTGCTGATGTAGTAACCCAGAAATATATTTGGGGTACAAGACAACTACTAGACTTAACCATCAACGTGGATTGGGAATGGATAAGATGCAAAGGCTACCAAGGCCCAGTGACGAGGATAGCACCTCAAGTGAATAAGCGGAATATATTTTGTGCAGAAGTTATGTTTAGAGAGAAGTTTAACTATGGTGGTGGTGTATCACTAATCTCCTTACTTTTGGTAGTTAGTAGAGTTGAGCTTAATTCAATTTGACAAATATTTATCAGCAGTACTTTTCTCTTTAGCTAGTTTTCAGACCATCCTTTGTTTTTGTGCAGGTGTATTTGTTGCATGGAGCGCCACAACCGAAGTATGGTTAGCAGAGCTGTAGTTTCCTGTTTTGCACACATTTCAGCAGCAAGAACTAAATTAACTACATTCTGAGTCCTGCAGTTGTATGAAGTGAACTTTTTTAGTTACCCTTTTTGCACACATTTCAGAAGCAAGAACTAAATTTTGAGTTCTGCAGTTGTATGAAGTGAACTTTTTTAGTTACCCTTTTTGCACACATTTCAGCAGCAAGAACTAAATTAACTAAATTCTGAGTCCTGCAGTTGTACTCCCTTTGTTCTGAAAAAAAATGACGTTTATGACAGCGACACGGTCTCCAAAATGCAACTTTGATCTCCTTTTATTATAAAAATATTTATCATAGTGATGTGTGTATACTTATATGAAAGTATTTTTCAAGACAAATCTATTCATATAGTTTTCACATTTGCAAACTCAACAACTTAGAAGTTATTGATGATTTATATTCTCAATGTTTGACTCAAACCTTGTTCTAAACGTCAGTTTTTCAGAACGGAGGGAGTATGAAGTGAACTTTTAAGCCAAATTGGGCAAGCTGTTTTCTGGAAAGCTAGTCTTGCTTTTAGCTAGTACTCGCTTGGAACTGTTCATGCTATTGCTGCAGCTCTTCTTCCTGCTAGATGCAGCCGGGAGTCTGCTGGGAAATTGGTTGTACACGTCAAACCTGTTGAACTACGGAGTAATTACTAATTAGTAGTAACCCATTTGGCTGTTGCTTATACTTTTAAAGAAGTCACAAGTTCATAGTTAGTACATTCTGGACTACGAAACTTAGTACATTCTGGACTACCAAACTTAGTACATTCTGAACATTTTGTCACGTTGGTGGGACTCAAATATTAGATGCGTCTTCCTCTTGGCTGCCGTGCTTCTTCCTCCTTGAGCTTTGGGTTAGGGCGATGAGTACGGATGGCAACAGGGAATTCCCTGCCGGGGATCGACCGCCCATCCCCGTCCTTGTGTGGACAAATTTTCCCCGCCCTTGCGAAAACTCACGGGGGACAATTTGATATTGCCCCTGTCCCCGTCGGGGATTACGTCCCTAGTGGGGTCCCCGTCCCCTTGTAGAATGGACATGGTCAATTACTCAATTCACGCAAATCTCCATTACTCAAACCACAAGGCCAATTCAGCATTGCACAGCCTGTTCGTTTGGCTGGTGGCTGACGGCTGGTGCTGATTTGTTCTGAGAGAAAAGCACTGCTGGCTGGTTGCTGGTGGCTGGTTTGTTCTGAGAGAAAAATACTGCTGGCTAGTGGCTGACAAGCCAAACGAACAGGGCGGCAGTTTGCAATTGCACAGTCGAAGCTCAGCGGTGGGGAGGACGAATCCATGGTACGCTGTATGTAAGGCAATCCATGGTACGCTGTATGTAAGGCTGCCAATGGTTTAAGAACCGCTCCAAAACCAAACCAACCCATACATAAAAGAAAACTTAATTTGAAACCACACCATCCAACCCATTTCTCTTATGTATCCAAACCCAACTAACTAAGTGGTGTAGAAGGCCACTAAACCAAACTTATATCTCAAACCAATTCAATGTCACATAAAATCCATTTTGCATATTATCATATGTGTGGATCTAGCTGTACCAAATTGCTCAAAATAGCATATTGTCATTATAAGACATCTCCAACAAATTTCAGACAAATTCGTTAAAATTTTAAGGTGTGAACACGAGCTTTTAGTTTCAGGGTCCAACTCTCGATGTGGGACCCACGTGTGGATCTAGGTATGATAATTTGCATAAAGTAGCAGACTGCCATTTTACGACATTTTCAACAAATTTCAGTCGAATTCGTTGAAATTTTAGAGTGTGAACGCGAGCTTTCAGATTTAGGGTCCGACTCTCAATGTGGGGGCCACGTGTGGATCTAGGTATGATAATTTGCACAAAATAGTGGATTACCATATCTCTAATAAATTTCAGTCAAATTCGTTGAAATTTTAAGGTGAACACGAGCTTTTAGTTTTAGGGTCCGGCTCTCGACGTGGGGCCCACGTGTGGATCTAGGTACGATAATTTGCACAAAGTAGCAGGGCGAGCTTTTAGGTTTTGGGTCCGGCTCTCAACTTGCGGCCCACATGTGGATCTGGGTATGGTAATTTGCACAAGTAGCGGACTCTCACTCTTAAGTCATTTCCAACAAATTTCAATCAAATTCGTTGACATTTTAAAGTGTGAACTTGAGCTTTTAATTTTCGTGTCCGACTCTCTACGTGGGGCCCACGTGTGGATCTAGGTATGATAATTTGCACAAAGTAGCGGACTGTCACTCGAAGACATCTCGAACAAATTCTAGTCAAATTCGCTGAAATTTTAAGATGTGAACGCGAGTTTTTAGTTTTAGAGTTCAACTTTTAATATAGGTGACACATACAACCAATCCAAACCATTTCAAACCAATCCAAACTATTAAGATTGCTAAACCGAACCAAACCAAACCAAACCATTATGCTTGTCACCGCATTATTCACCAAACCAACCAACACCAATTAGGAAAACCAAACCACTGGAACCAGTTTAAAACTAAACCATTCCCAGGCTTTGCTGTACGTGGTATGTCGTTGCATGTTGCAGCTGGACCTCAGGGGGCACCGAATCTAGAGCTCAAGGTTGGAGCAGAGCAGGGCAAACAGGACTGGGAGGCGGGACTGCGGGGAACGACGGCTTGGCGCGGGTGCCTAACGAGTGCGTGCGTGCGGCACACCCTAGTGACCGAGACCCGGGAGTAGGGGCGTCAACGAGCCGAGCTCGAGCGAGCCTTCTACCTCAAGCTCGAGCTTGATAGAGTCTCGAGCTCGAGCCTGAAATCCAACCGAGCTCAAAGTCAGGCTCATGCTCGGCTCGGCCAAAGCTCGAGTGAGCTCGAGCTCGACCCGACAAAGCTTGTTACGATGAAGATTCACTTGCTCGGCCACAAGCAGACATGCAAGAAGATTAAAAAAACACAACCTCCTCCTGCCAAGGACTATTAGACTATCTCCAGCAACTATCCCCTTCCCCATCTGCAAATACCCCGTTATGCGGCAGGAGAGAGAGAGAGAGAGAGCTCTTGCAAAAAAAGCCGGGCTTGCAGCAGCAATGCCGCAACCCTTCGCGCAACTGCAGGGGTAGTTGGCTCCTGCGTTGCTACTGCACGGGGACGCGACGGAAGAAGGGGAGGAGTAGCAGGGCACCGGGCCGCAAGGGAGAAGGGGGGAGCAGTAGGGCGCCCGCGGTGGAGCCACGACCAAGGTAGTGGCGATGGGAGGACGTCGCTCGGTCGCTACCGCGTGAGATCCGCCCCCATCTCTCCTGCTCCGCCCCGCGCTATGAAACCCTGCCCGAAGGTCAATGTCGCCGAGCTCAAGGAGGAGGTGGGGTCACTGTGGAGGAGGAGGTCGGGTCGGTGGGGGCAAAGGAGGTGAGGTCGTCGGGGCAGGGAGGAGGTGCCCTGCCTCCAGATCCGGCGTCGACGGGTTGGGGTGTGGTCGACGCCCGCCCACGCGAAGAGGTGCGAGCCGAGGTGGGGAGAGGATCCGGCGGCGGGGTGGGGGGGCGGATCCGGCGAGATGGGGAGCAGTCCGGCGGGGGTGGCGAAGGCGGGGCGGTGGGGTGGCGGAGGTAGAGGAGGGCGCCCAGCAAGGGAGAGGGAGGTCGCCGCCGGCGGTGGGGATGGAGGAGACAGGGGCGGAGCGACGGGGTGGAGGCGAAGGGGGCGGATCTGCGGGCGCGGGGTGGAGGCGGCAGTTAGGCTACAGTGCTCGGGAGAAGAGAGAGAATCCCCAAGAATGGGGGAGAGGAAGCCATTGCCGCAAAATGGGGGAAGGGATGCAGCACCTACTGGACACACTACAGTGCGCGATTTTCCCTCATTTTAGGGATGGGCGACATTGGATCCAGCAGTTGCTGGAGATAGTCTTAGGCTTGGTTCAAGTGCTGCCATGTGAATATGTGGAACGTGACACGTTAGAGCCTGCAACTACTTTTAGGAAATGAGGCACTTCAATCAATAGAAGTACAAGAAGTAGTACGCAATATTAAAGGCTACGGGGAAAGAAGCAATTGACGTAGTAATAGCGAGCGGAAGTAGCGATCTAGCGAGACATGCAAATCTTACCGAGCCTTAGCGAGTCTGTTCGGGCTCGGCTTGGCCGGGCTCGCAAGCTTGGGATTGAGCTCAGACTCGGATCGTTTAGGGCTCGAGCCGAGCTTTTAGTGAGTCGAATTCGAGCGATTAGCGATCCTCAAGCTTATTTGACAGCCCTAATTGGGAGGCGGAGAGGCGGCCTGGCGCGGCCTGACGAGTGTGGGCCTGCCGCACGCCCGGTGGCATTGCGGTTGCGCCTGGTGGCCTGGGGAGGGGTGTAAGGAATCAGATGCTTGTTAGCCTAAGAGGGGGAGGGGTGAATTAGGCAATCTAAAAATTTAACCTATGGCTTCACTATTTTTACACAAAGGTAAACTAGAACATACTATCTAGATGTGCAACTAGGGTTGTCTAGTGTGAAACTCCCATCCCAAAACAAGGTTTGCAACCTATAGCCAATCCTAGCATGATGCTACTCTAGGAAAGTAGAGGCAAGTAAGGATTGCAATAGAGTAAATGCAGAAACATAAAGGGGGTGAGAGGAAGCAAACCGTTGACACGCGATTTATCCCGTGGTATCGGTAGGCACTAAGCCACCCCTAGTCCACGTTGTTGAAGCACTCACACAAGGGTATTACTTCTCGGTCACCAAGTCTCTCCTAAGAGCACCACTTGACTCGCCACAAAGGCTAGCCACTTAGGCACTTGCCAAGCTCCCTTGGTCACCTTGTCGCCTCCACTAAGGAGCTTCTCCACTAAGGAAGGGGGTCTCCATGTCCCCCGCACAAAGTGTCCTCGCCACTCCACACCAAGCCGGAGGGTCGATGACGATTGCCGGTGAGCCACTTAGGCCCCAAGGCTTCTGGCGAACCTTGTACAACTTTATTCACTCAAGAATCACCTCACAAGGTTGGTGTAAAATCCCGGATTTTCATGAAAAATCCGAATCCCTGTACCATCGCGATAGTCCCTGGATCATTGGCTATCGCGTACAGAACGTCTCACAGATAGATACACCAAGTCATACATCGCATCACATAAAGATAAGAATACACAAATTTATTACATGTCCCTTAAGGAGTACATCAATACAAGCCTCTTGGCTGAATCAGAGTGAAAATTCTACGCAACGGTAGCTATCTTCTCAGAAGGGTCTCCATCTTTCATTCTTCCTGCCACAGGCAAACTTGAGCGAAGCGACGTATCCCTCAGTCGTACCATCCGTCGGCGTTGCAGTCGAACTCAGACTCGTACCCTGCACACCCAAAGTCTATTCCCAAGGAGTGGGATAGGTCCACATCACCAACTGTATGCAGCTTTAAGTGGCCTAACATCTAAAGGGAAGGAAATAGACAAGGAAGCGGCTTTGGTTTCCTGAGCAGCAGCAGCAGCAGCAGCAGAGTATAAACAAGGTATCTCCATCAATATCCCCAAATCCCAAGTCTCTCAACATAGCTCGGAATCACCTGGTCACCCAGGAGACCCGTCTCCACCACCTACTCCTGTCTAGGGTCGATGCGAGAACTTCCTCTCCTCGCACCTCAATGATTGCAACCGGATCGACGAGGTAGATGGAGCCTCTCTCCTCTAGCCGGCTGCAACCACGGCTCACCACACACTCTCCTATAGGGGGAAGGTAGAAATCCCAAAACATGAGGAACTAACATGTCGTCTAGGCAGTGTCCATGACCGAGGACGCGACTATAGCTATAGATCGAACAACTCTGCAGAGTGTGTACACCTGTACCCATCCCTGAATGGTACCCAGCCGGTGTACGGCCGACCGAGCCCATCCTACCAGGCGAACTCTCGGTAGGTACGGACCCATCCTGCATCCGGCCCTCAAAACGGTCCCCTCCTCAGAAGGGACAGCACCGGAACTGTGAAATGCTCCCGTGTGGCCACACGGGAGACGCTCTGAGAGGGTGGTCTCACCTCCACCGCTCCCCCACAGATACCCTCTATCCTTCCTAGGCAGGTATGGTTCCGCACTTGCCGAGCTCAACTCGGCCCTATCCCCACTCTCGGCGGGGTGGTGTGTACGATGTCCTATAGACAAGTTGATCCACTCGGTTTCAGACCGGGGTGAGCTCATATCCTCCAAGCGCAAGTAAAACCCCAACACCTAGGCTCCGAAAACCGTAACAGTAGGGGTACACTGAGGAGTGCACCCCTGTCCCCAATCCCAGATCGGTTGTCTCGAGCTCACCCCCGCCAAAGTACCCAAAACGCCTTCTCCTGCCGGTTTTACCCCACTCACGCCAAGAACCACTATTCCCCTCCCAACACATGCATCGCGAAGCTCGGCGTATATACACGCTCACATAAACATATATATACAGTAGTAGTAGGGCAATCAAGAACAGGGTAAACAAAGAGGCGGTGCAAGGTTCATCATCATGCATACATAAAGTAAAGCGCTAGCAATTCTACTTAGCAATGCCTAATAGGTATTTCAGAATCAGTTGGGCGTGAACCTGGGGTCGGGTAGTCCTCCGCGGTGAAGTCGTCGGCGTAGTCGTACTCCGGGATCAGCTCCCCGGCTCCAGCTGCTCCTAATAGCGCGAAAGGAAAAATAAATAGCGGCCCTATTGCAATTAACTCCAAAGAAATGCAATTTAAGATCCAAAAGAGAGCAAATACCACCCTAGCTCGGAGTTTAGGATTTTATAAACTTTCTGGAAAAGGTTTCACAATTTTCGGAGTTAAAATGGATTTATTAGGGTTTTTCAAAGAGAGAAATGATTTTCTGGAAATAAAAATACGTTTTCCCCTTAAAAACCCCCAGCCACACCGGATCCTTCGGTTCGGATCGGCCGCGGCCGGCGCCTTGCGGCTCGCGTGCGGCGGGCGGCCATTGGCTCCCGCACGCGATCCCGCGATGGGCGGTGCGGCTGGGTTTTGTGTGGGCCGGTGTGTGGCCTGGGAAAAGAGTGGCGGACCGCACCGGATCCGGGCGGATCGGCTGCGGTCACTCCCGCATGTGGTTCGCCGTGTACAGAGCGGTCCCCTGCTGTTTCAAGGTGGCCCAAGGTGTTCGACGGAATGCTCCTAAGGGTGACGGAGGCGGAGTCACACGCCTTGCCGGCGGCGAGGTCCTACTGCGCCTGGCGACTGGTCTCCACACGATAGCCTCACGGGCTTCCCTAGGGTTGCTGGCTCGAAGGGTCTCGCACCAAGGGGCGACGGCCGTCGCGGCGAGGTCGGCGCCGGCGGCGTGGCGGTGGTGTTGGCGCCCCCTCCTAGTGCGGGAACGAGCGAATCGTGGGTGCTATGGCGTGCGCGAGGCGGCGCGCGCGCAAGGTGGCTACCAATAGGTGTAGGGTTGGCCGCGACGGGATGTCGCGGCGGGGATCACGGGGGAGCCCGGCTCGACGCCATGGGCGGCGGCGAGCACGGTGCCCGCGGTCGGTTCGCGCAAGCGCGAGAGGGTTCACGGCGGGTGGCCGGGCGCGTTCGGGGCGACCAAGGACGTGGTGCCCTCCTTCCTCCCCTACCCGCTACGGTGCACGGGTTCCCGGCCACGGCGAGGCCATGGCGGCGTGGCCACCCTAGACGCGTCGGTGTGAGACGGCGCAGGCGCGCAAGGATCAAAGGCCCGGCCTTGTCCCCAGATTAGCGTGCGCGTGCGTGGGGGTGCACACTGGCGCAAGGCGGGGTTGGACCTGCGCGGCCTCGCGCGCGAATGCGAACGCGAGCGGGAACACGACACGGCGGCGCATTCACGGCGGTACGGCGCGGTACACTACGGCGACAAAGAGGACAACGCCAGCGAGCGAGTGCGCATCGATGTAGGCAGCGGCACCTACAAGAAGCTGCATCCCAGCCTGGCACGAAGGCCGGCATCACCAGCGGCGGCGCGGCGGCGCGGTGCGCGGAGCATCGGGCGTTCCCCCTCGGCTCGATGGCCGGGGTATCCACAAGAGGGAAGCAGCGGTCGTCCTCACCTCTGTGGCTCTTGGCCGAAGTGCAGTGCGTTGGTGTAGTGAGGCGGTGCGGCTTGCCGGCGAGGGGGAAGAAGACGAAGGTGGCGGCGCGTCGTCGGGGAAGTAGAGGAAGTAGGGGATGTAGTCGTTCCCGGCGGGTCCGGCTCCTCCCACGGGCGGCTCCGGTCTTCGCGGCGAACGGCTCTCCCGCGGGCGGCTCCTATCCTCCTCCTTCCCTCCTTCACTCCCTTCTCTTCCGGTGGAACGGTGTGGGTGGTCAGGGGCAACTCCCCTGGGGCGGCTAGGGTTGGGAGCTCGCCTGGGGCTCGGCGGCTTTAAATAGGGCTGCGCGGCGCGGGGGCACGCGAACGGCTAGGATGCGCTGAGGCGCGCGGCACGCCGCGACGGCGAGCCTTTGCGGCCGGCGCTCCCCCGCCTTTGCCTTTGGGCGTCGGCCAAAGGCGAAAGGTTGGGGGTGACGCGCTCGCGTCGCCACGGGGCCTGGATGACGCGGGGGCGGGGCCCGCCGGTCGGCGGCCGGCGCGCGCGCGGTAGGTGGCGCCCCGCGGTCGGTTAGCTGGGCTGGCGAGTGGGCCGAATGCGGTGCCGGGCGGAAATGGAGGTTGGCGGCCTGTTAAGCATAGGTGAGTTTCTCCTTTTCTTTTAGGCTACTAATTTGATTCAAATTTGAATTTCCCAAATCAAATTCGAATCCACTCATGAAACTCCAAATAAAAACGAAATGAAGATCCAGTTTACCACACTAGCATGATACAAACCTAGAATTGAGGACGGTGCCAAATTAAATCTAGGAATTTCGGGGAAGAAACAAGAAGCCAACCTTGCATGTTGCATGAGCACTTCAAATTCAAATCAAGTTTTAGAAATTTCCCATTTTGCAAACAAACCAAATCTAAGGATGTTACAGAACTCCCCCCTCACAAGAATCTCGTCCCCGAAATTAAGAAGTTACCTCCGTTTCGAAGAGATGAGGGTATTTCTCCCTCAACGCGGACTCCTTCTCCCACGTTGCTTCGCGCTCGGAGTGATTACTCCATAGCACCTTGCAGAAGCACGTGGTGGTGTTCCTGGTCGACTTCTCCGCCCAGTTTAGGATCCGAACCGGGTACTCCAAGTACTCCAGGGTTTCCTGGACGTCGAGTGCCTGAGCGGGCACTCTCTTCTCGACAACCACACACTTCTGAAGCTGGGATACATGGAACACCGGATGCACTTCGGTAAGCTCTGGAGGTAGCTCGAGTTGGTAAGCCACCTTCCCGACCCTTTTCACAATAGGGTAGGGGCCAACGTACCTAGGGGATAGTTTCCCCCTGATGTGGAACCTCTTCGTACCTCGGAGGGGTGACACCTTCAAGTAGACGTGATCTCCCACTTCAGCGAGACGTCTCTCTGTTTCGGGTCCGTGTAGCTCTTCTGCCTGCTCTGAGCTATCTTCAGGTTCTCTCTGACCTTGGCGACATTTTCTTCGGCCTCAACAATGGCGGCGGGACCGAAAAAGGTTCGCTCCCCCACCTCGGACCACATCAACGGTGTCCGACACTTTCTGCCGTACAGGGCTTTGAAAGGAGCCATCTTCAAGCTGGCCTGGTAGCCGTTGTTGTACGAGAACTCAGCATAGGACAGACTCTTTTCCCAATCGGACCCGTAGGTCAACATGCAAGCCCTCAGTGAGTCTTCTAGGACCTGGTTCACTCTCTCTGTCTGACCATCAGTCTGGGGGTGGAAGGCTGTGCTGTAGTTCAGCTTGGTGCCCATGGAGGCATGCAAACTCTTCCAGAACTGGGCGGTGAACTAAGGCCCTCTGTCCGACACAATGCCCCTCGGAGCTCCATGAAGGTTTGGAATATTGTCCACATACAGTTCCGCAAGCCGGCTCACGCTATAGTTCGCTTTCACGGGCAAGAAGTGTGCTACTTTGGTCAACCGATCAACAATCACCCAAATGGAGTCGTTTCCTTTCTGTGTGCGCGGTAGTCCCACAATAAAGTCCATACTGATATCATCCCACTTCCACATGGGTATCTCGAGCGGTTGCGGCGGACCCACGGGTCTCTCGGTGTTCCGCCTTCACTCTCTGACACGTGTCGCACCGAGCGACGTACTCGGCAATGTCTTCCCTCATCTTTTCCCACCAGAACCGTACCTTCAAATCCTTGTACATCTTGGTGCAGCCAGGGTGGATTGAGTATCGAGAGTCGTGAGCTTCTCTAAGAATCGAGTCCCGAATCTCCTTGTTCTAGGGTATGCAGATACGGTCCTTCAGCCACAGCGTGCCCTGGTCATCGAGGCGATAGTCGGCTGCTTTGCCTCTCTCCATCAGGCGTTTTACCTCTTGAATCTCCGGGCACTCCTTCTGAGCTTGACGGATCTGGTCTTCGAGTGTGTATTTCACCCTCAACTCATTCAACTACCCCTCCTCTACTATCTCCAAACTCAGCCTCTCTAGCTCTTCATGTAGAGCCGGCTGTTCTTCACGCACCATCAAGTTGTTGCAGTAGTGCTTGCGGCTCAGAGCGTCGGCTACGACGTTTGCCTTACCGGGGTGGTAGTGAATGTTCATGTCGTAGTCCTTGATCAACTCAAACCACCTTCTCTGCCTCAGGTTCAATTCATACTGGGTGAAGATATACTTCAGACTCTTGTGATCGGTATAAATGTCGCACTTGTTTCCCATCAGATAGTGCATCCATATCTTCAAGGCATGAATGACAGCGGCTAGCTCGAGGTCGTGTGTAGGGTAGTTCTCCTCATGCTTTCTAAGCTACCACGAGCATAGGCTACCACCTTGCTTCCCTGCATCAACACGCAGCTGAGTCCTTGCCTTGATGCGTCACAGTACACCACGAAGTCCTTGCTCGCGTCGGGCAAGGTCAGGACCGCCGTAGTGGTGAGGCGAGTCTTGAGCTCCTGGAAGCTGGCTTCACACTTGTTCGACCACACATACGGCGTGTTGCTCTTCAACAGTTCTGTCATGGGTTTGGCGATCTTCGAGAAGTTCTCGATGAACCGGCGGTAGTATTCGGCCAAACCGAGAAAATTGCGGATCTCCGTCACGGACTTTGGTGACTGCCACTTGGACACTGCTTCTATCTTGCTTGGGTCTACGGCCACTCCCTTGGCTGACAACACATGACCAAGAAAGGCGACTTCCTCCATCCAGAACTCACACTTGCTGAACTTGGCGTACAACTGATGCTGCCTGAGCTTCCCCAACACGATCCTCAGGTGCTCCTCGTGCTCTTCTGCAGTTTGGAGTAGACTAGTATATCGTCGATGAAGACGACGACACACTTGTCCAACTCATCCATGAAGACCTTGTTCATCATGTTCATGAAGTATGCCGGGGCATTTGTCAGGCCAAACGACACGACTGTGTACTCGTATTGCCTATACCGGGTTATGAACGCCGTCTTATGGATGTCCTCCGGCGAATCTTCATCCGGTGATAACCCGACCGGAGATCAATCTTGCTGAAGTACTTGGCTTGCCTTAGCTGATCCATGAGATCATCGATCCTGGGTAGTGGGTACTTGTTCTTGATGGTTACCGCGTTTAGGGCGCGGTAGTCGACGCAAAGACGTTGAGTTCCATCCTTCTTCGGAACGAACAGTGCCGGTGAACCCCAAGGTGACGCACTTGGTCGGATGAACCCTTTCTCAAGCAGTGAGTCTAGCTCTGCCTTCAACAGTTTCAGTTCAACTTCTGCCATGCGGTATGGACTCTGGGCTATCGGCGCTGTTCCCGGCACCAAGTTAATCACAAACTCCACATCACGATCGGGAGGTAACCTGGCAGTTCCTCCGGGAACACATCCTCATACTCACGGACTACCGGCACGTCCGATATGGCCTTCGTGTGAAGGCTGTACACCACCGGTATGTCTCGAGACTTCATCGGCTCGAAGGTAACCCTCGTCCCGTTAGGGTGCACCAGAGTCACAAGTCTTGGCGAAGTGGAGATGACACCTTTGTGGGCAGTGATCCAATCCATCCCCAGTATCACGTCAATACCATGGGAAGGCAGTACGGTCAGATCCCCATAGAACCTGTGGCCCTGGATGACCACATCCACTCCCTTGCACAGCAGTGTGCATCGGATATCCCCGAGCGGAGAGCTCGTGATAATGGGATTTGTTCGAGTGGTTGTAGGGAGGGAGAGTTTGTTCACGAACCGAGAGGTAACATACGACCCGGTTGCACCGGTGTCGAAGAGAACCAGAGCAGAGGTACCACAAACTAAAAACTTACCGATCACGATGTTAGGGGTGTCGACAGCCTCCTCCTCAGTAAGGTGGTTCAGCCTCCCACGGCCGGCAGCCGGCGGCGGCGCAGCCTGAGGAGGTCGGCCTCCTGGAGCAGGGTGCCCTTGCGGGGGTGGCCGCGGTCTTCTTGTCGGGGCACTCTAAGGACTTGTGGCCGGGCTTGCCACACGCGAAGTAGGTGACGGTGAAACCTCCCCGCGGCGGGTCTTGCGGTGCCGGTGGAGCACGAATGTAGCCTCCGGTCTGCGGGGATAGCGGGGTTCCTCCCCTCCGGGAACGGGCTACGTCCACCTCCTCCGAAGCCACGCCCAGGCTGGTTGTGCCTCGGGCGGTAGCTCCCCCTTAGCATGTTGCTCTGTCCGCTCCTCGGATTCTAGAAGGATCGGTCAAGCTGGTCCCGATCTCCCATCCTCTTCTTGCCCCTCATGCGCTCCTCGTGGCCCCTCCTCTCATCCTCGACCGTGATGGCGCGGTTGACGAGATGGCGAAGGGACTTGTGCTCACTTGCCTTCAGCGCCTGGCGAAGGCCGTGGTGAAGGCCTCGCAGAACCGAAGCGCTTCTTCGGTCGGTGTTGGTGTCGTCGGGGGCGTACCGCATCATCTTCATGAAGTGACGCTCGTACTCCTCGACCCTCATTGCGCCCTGGGTCATGGTGCGGAACTCTTGCGCCTTCTGGACCAGCAGCTCACCAGGAAGGTACTGCTCGCGAAACGCCTTGCAGAACTCCAGCCAGGTGATGAAAGCTGGGTTCGGGTGGGTGGCAGTGTAGTTGTCCCACCATGCCTTGGCAGGACCCTCCAGCTGGTGCGCGGTGATAGCGACGCACTTCTCGTCGGAGCAGACGGTGAGGTCGAGATTGGTCTCGATCACCCTCAGCCAGTCGTCGGCCTCGAGCGTGTCATCCGAGTAGCTAAAGGTGGGGGCCTTCAGACGGATGAACCTCTCGATCTTCCCGTGAGGTCCTCGTCCTGCGGAGCGACGCGGTTCCCACCGTTGCCACGGTGCCCCATGGCTTCAGCCATCCTCTACATTAGCTGAGTCTGGAGTGCCATCACCTCCACCAAGTTAGGTGGGGGTGGTGGGGGCTGGTCCGGCTCTGGCTGGCCCCGCTCGTCTCCTCCTTGCTCAACCTCGGCCTCAGGGTTCTCGGGCGGTGGTTGTCGGTGTTTAAACCACTCGACCTCCATGGGAGGTACCCGCAGCAAGGTAGAAGGTGGGGATCGCCATGATCTGGAACCCGAAGGTATGCGCGAGGACACAAGACACAAGATTTATACAGGTTCGGGTAGCCGGAGTAGCTACCCTACGTCCTGTTTGGGGTAGTATTGCGCCCGCGCTTGGTGTTGTTCCCCGGATGGATTGTCGATGTCCTCCTAGGTACCCAGCCCTCCTTTATATAGTCCAGGGGGCGGGTTCCTAGTCGGTTACAAGGCAGAAGTCCTAGTAGGATTACACAGAGCGAGTCCTAGTAGGAGTACAAGGGAATTCTAGTAGGAATCTTTCTTCTACTCTTCCTCCTTCCTTGCATGAGTACCCGGGGTGTATGCCCGACAAGCCCCCGAGCACGTTGGAGTCGAGAGTAGTAGTTCGAGTAGTCTTGAAGCCTCTTCGAGTAGTTCTTGAGCGTCCTCAATCACGCTTGGAGAAGTCTTCAATAGTACTTGAACTCGCCGCGAGGCCGGAAGGTGGTCCGACTCATCGGTCTTGAAGTCGAGATTATATGGAAGTGCGGTTGCAAAATCGCACTCCATATGGAGTAGCCCTCGATCCTTAGGTTGAGTTGCGGACTCTAGCCGAGGGTCAATCTTAATACCAAATCTTCCGTCTTGAAAAATTTGAATGATGGGTGTAGCATAGCAGCCCCCGAGCCTTGAAATGATTAGGCAATCAATCCAAGGGTCTTCGGTGTTCGCGAAAGCCATCATCTAAGTACTCTTGTAGCGTTCAGCCCCCGAGCTCGTCGCCAAGAGAGCCGTAAGAGCCACGTCGAGTCGTTGTTGGTACTGAGCCCCCGAGCTAGAGGGCTAGCAGAGACTACTCGAGTTGTTGTCGAGTAGTGATTTGGTGCGTAGCCCCCAAGTTCGGGAACTAGCCGCGCCGGTGGAGGTACGCGGAGCGAAGTCGTCGCCAGAGCTTGACCTGAAAGTAGAGATGCGTACATTATGTAGCATTTTTTGTAGAAATTGAATCTACAAATGACAAATACAAATATGAATATAGATGTAAATGTCATGTGTCATGCTCTTGTTTCGGTCGTAAGGCGTCGAGTAGTTAGCCTGATGCGGTTTAGCGCCCAGTCTCGTGATCGGCTTGTTTAGCCATAGCCGCCGGGGGCGTGGAGGCATGACGGGAGAGTTGGTTTAAGCGCCGGTCTCTCGTGGTCGCCGTTTAGCCATAGCCGGCCGGGGCGTGGAGGCATGACGGAGAGCCGAGGCTTTGCGCGGATCAAGGCGTGTGCTACCGTAGCGAGACCATTAAGAGGTAGACGAAGGTAGTCGACATGGCGACAAGAGAGAGCGCGATTGCTCGTTGTTCCGCATGGCGGAGAGCAGGATTGCGCAGTGCCTCCTCAGGGTGTAGTTGTGCGCCTCCAGCACTCAGTACACGAAACGTCGTGGCAAGAGCCTCCTAATTTGGTGCACCAAGCCTGTGGCTGCAGTCAACATCCCCAAGGAATAGCTGGCACAGTGTAGCTCTGCTGGCAGGTAGCCATTGAGAGGCGTACACGGAGCAGTCTTCGGCGTTGGTTCCTGTATGTGGAAAACAAGCCGAAGAAGAAATAATTATTGAAATAAGTGACTTAGCTTGATTCGCAGACGAGAGTCGACGAAGCCGTGGCGGTCGGTGATGGAGCCGCGACGGTTGTTGCTAAAGTCGACTAGTCGGAGGTGGATCCGACTAGTTGTTGATGTCGCGAAAGCCGTTCTCGACTAGTTTACTAGTCGAGATAGTAGTCGAAGTAGTCGTACGCCCAGAAAACGATGTCGCGACGGCGTACGGCGTAGTCGATGTAGAGCCGCTGCGACCGAGAGACGAGTACTCACGGCGCACGGCAAGGTTGACGTAGAGCCCGTGCGGCCAGGTGACGAGTAGTCGCGGCGCAATGTGTAGTTGTACTTGAGTAGTTGAAGTAGGTGTGTCCACGTACGTCTTGCCGTGTGCACCAAGCAACAAATCTTGCATGTTCCTGGTATAGCTTTGGTGTGGTCATTGTCAAGAGCCAATATTCTCCATGATCTTCGGGTGCAACGTAATCTTCATGGTCGGCTTCGGACTCGATGCCGCCGGGGCACGGGGGTTAACTTCTCGCGAGCAATAATTGGAGCTTGATTCCAAACTTGATTCGGTCTCGGCGGACAGGTGACACGAAGTTGATTCCGTGTCGTTCTCGAACTCGAGCGAAACTCAACCAAGTCGACGAGTTGCGGCGAGTTGATCGAATCGGCCAACAACCGTTGCGGTAGATTGATTTTGCGAGATGAGGTCCTTCGAATTCGCCCCGATGATCGTGACGATGGCCCCACGGTGGGCGCCAGCGTCGGTGTTTAAACCACTCGACCTCCATGGGAGGTACCCGCAGCAAGGTAGAAGGTGGGGATCGCCATGATCTGGAACCCGAAGGTATGCACGAGGACACAAGACACAAGATTTATACAGGTTCGGGTAGCCGGAGTAGCTACCCTACGTCCTGTTTGGGGTAGTATTGCGCCCTGCGCTTGGTGTTGTTCCCCGGAGGGATTGTCGATGTCCTCCTAGGTACCCGGCCCTCCTTTATATAGTCCAGGGGGCGGGTTCCTAGTCGGTTACAAGGCAGAAGTCCTAGTAGGATTACACAGAGCGAGTCCTAGTAGGAGTACAAGGGAATTCTAGTAGGAATCTTTCTTCTACTCTTCCTCCTTCCTTGCATGAGTACCCGGGGTGTATGCCCGACAGTGGTGGCGGTGCTCCGTCACCCCGAGCCCTAACTCCCAAAGCTCCTCCACATAGGGGTGGGCGTCCACGGCCACGTTCGCGCCCACGTCCCTGCGGGACTTCTTCCTCAGCAGCTGCCTCCTCGAGGCGATCCATCAGCCGGTTGGATCGGCGGATCGACATCCTTCTGAAAACATAAGAGAAAGGGGGGAAATTTACACACATCACTCACCAACACACACATGAGTCTAAGGCTATCAAGAAAATAATTTCTAATTATAACCTACACTCAAGGAGAAAAAGCATTAAGACGATAACTCCATTAAGATCCAAGCACACATCAAACATGAATAATACACTTGCTCCCCTGAGGCTAACTCAGACCTTGGGGTAGCAGCAACAAGTCAACGCTCTAATAGATCGGTACAATCTCAAAAGGGTAGTGTCTACATGGTGTGGCATGACTCTCTTCATGCACCGGAACATGCTCGCGACTGCATGGAACATCTCATGGATACTACTAGCACGCTACACTACTCTAGGCCATGCCCCTCGCCCAGCTCTCTACTCAGTGCGCACCCTCTTGTACGAGACGGGGTAGCGGTCCTCAGTGGGGTAGTCCGGTGGAAAGATCCGGGACACTAAGGCGTGAGCCTCTCCAACCTCCTCGTTCTCGACGGGGGTCGGCAGATGGGCCATCGGGCACAGGTGAAGCTTGAGGCGGGACTGGTGTAGCTCGAAGGTCTCGTTGCGGATCTTACACTGAGACTCGGGGGGTAGCTCTCCGTTGAGCTCGAAGAGCTCGTCCACACGAAGTGAGTCGGCGTCCTCCCAAGTCCTCCTCAGTCTCTCGGCCTTGTCTCTCAGGTAGACGGCTGTGCGTGTGAGCCACGTGATGTTGGCGATGTTGTCCGCCCGGCTCTTCTCCAGCTTCTCCACCTTGAGCCGCTCACAACCGAGCAGGTGAGCGCATACCGTGAGTAGGTCGTCCTTGCGCTCAAGCTTGTCCTTCAGCCTGATCTGACTCGCTGTCAGCCTGCGGAGGTCCTCCTTGATGTGCAGCATCTCCTCACGGGTGTCCACTCTCTCCCCTCTCGGAGGCACGGCGAACGGTGGTCGCACGGTCGAGGCTGCGCTCGAGCCGGCGAACACGGTGGCGTAGGGCGGCGTTGTCTCTCTCTCACCGGTGGACACGGCGTGGCCGGTGCGGCGGGCGTCGACGGTGGCGTCTCTGATCTGGCCAAAGAGGGTACATGACTCGTCCTCCAGGCGGCGTGCGTACTTGTCGAGGTCGACCAAGTAGCTGGCCGTCTCCACCAGGGTCTCGTCGGACTCGCGGAAGGGAGCAGCGTCGACGTCGTCCTGGATCCCCTCGTACGAAGGGACTCCGTCCACGAGCGGTGCGAGACGCCAGTAGTCTCGGGGTAGCAGCCGAAGCGTCCCGGACTCGAAGGAGGCGCGGTACTGCACGAGAAGGCAGCCCAGTGCCTGGCGGTAGGCGACGTCTAGCGCGGTCGCAACGGTGAGTGCAACGCTGTAGCAGACCTCTCCCTTGAACCCCGAGAGACTCGGGTGAGGGAGCACGGTGACCGTGCAGAGCACCATCCACCCAGTCACGGCAGGTACGTACTCGGCGCAGTACGTGACGTAGGTCGGAGGGACTCCAAGCCTGAGAAGAGCCCTCTCCATCCAGTGGCAGATCACCCCGCACGTCTCGGGGGTGATCTCAGCGTCTTGGCACTCCATCTCCTGTGAAAGGCAAGAAGTTTCTGTTTGCACAGGTGAGTAAGAAGTTTTCAAAAAGGGAACGGGTTTTATAACATAGCTCAAGGGTATAACTATAATAAGCAGAGCATATAGAGTCCTATCTCTATCGACCTTTTTGTCGGTGCGGAAAGTGGTCCCGACACTAACCAGTAATGAGCCGAGGTCTATCCCTCAATGGTCGATGCTAAGCAATCAGGGACACAGAGTTTTATCCTGGTTCCGGCCGAGGGGCCGTACGTCCAGCAGAGGTGTGCTCAAGGCACTATATTGCTCAGCACCGGGGGTGCCTGTAGTGGGGCGGCTACAAGCAAGGCGGGAGAGGAAGCATGGCTTCCAAGTCCCTGATGGAGTGGCTGAAGATGTTGTGGGAGGTTTGGAGAACGAGTGCGTGGTGCGACTCGTCTCGTGTTGTGTTGTGTGCCTTGTCCTCCGTCTGTCTTTCGTCTGTCTTTCGTCTCCCCTGCGGCGGGGGAGTTCGTCCTCCTTTTATAGACTAAGGAGAGAACGAATCACATGCATGCCGCGCTATCTAGCTACGTGGGGAAGCGTGGTGTGCAGTGCCGTAGAGTAGGCGGCCGCCTTGACAGTCTTTGCAGCGACCCGACCATCATGGCGTATCTTGTACCCGAACAGTGGCGGCTTCGAGGGTAGAAGGGCAGCGGACAGCCGTGATGTCTTCTGACGGGCTCGAGGGAGTTGCTGACGTCGGTCCGTACGGGGCACAGTGGCGGGTGTCGGGGACCGCCCTAAGGGTCCCCTTAAACAATGGGGGAACCCTCACTTAAATCCTCGCATCAAAATAAGCTAAGCCTAACCATGCAAGAAACTAGCCGTGCGGGACATGGCCCATGCGGCGGGACTCGGAGGCCCACCAAGACGGCCCGTGCGGAAGACCCTCGGCGAGGCTCCGCCTCGCCCGAGGGCACGATCCTCCTCGAGCGGGCTCCGCCCCGTTCGAGGGGCAACCCCCCCTCCTCGAACGGACTCCGCCCCGTTCGAGGGGGCGACCCTTCCCTCGAGCGGTCCCGCCCCGCTCGAGGGCACGCTCCCCCTCGAGCGAGTCCCGTCTCGCTCGAGGGTCCGCTCCGTCCTCGGCCGGGGCCCGCCATGCTCACGGGCGCCCCGCACGCGTGCGCCGGCCCCGTACTTGGGCATTTAACGCCACGACGCCGCGGGCGGCGCCATCATGCGCCTCGGGCTCACGCCCGGTGCCGCCGCGCCAACTCCCCGGGGAGGAGCCCATCCCCGCCCGCGTGGGATGGACCGTGCGGTACGGCCGGTGTCGGTCCCGTGACACCGCGCGCCCATTACGTTACGGCTAACGCGCCCGACCCTCGAAAGGGGGCCGGGGCGCACCCTCGATTCACTTTCCCGTGACCTGCGGAGTTAGGTAAAGGGCGCTAGGCGGTGGATGGCCATCCCGGCCACGAACGCCGCGGCCGCCGTACCCACGCGTGCGGGCGCACGCCGCGACTCCGCGAGGGCGCACGCCGGGCACCGCTGCGGCAACCACTCCACTACCGCGAGCTCATTGGGAAGGAACGCCGTTCGCCCGCCCCCGTACCCCGTGCCGGCCATCATCGCCACCTCCCCTCGAAGCCTATCGGGGACGCCATCGCCATCGCCGCCTCCTACCCTCGAACCGCCACTGTTCGGGTACGAGGTAGGCCATCATGGCCGGATCGCAGCGAAGATCGTCCGGACGGCCGCCCACTCTACACCGTAGCGCGACGTGCTCCCTCACGTAGCTAGGTAGCGCGGCGTGCATGTAACTCGCCGCCCCCTTGGCCTATAAAAGGGGAGGCGAGCCCCCAGCCGCGGGGGAGACGGGTTCAGAGGGACACAATCAGCTGGACACAGCACACGGTGCACTCACTCTCTCATTTTCCCACGACATCTTCAACCACTCTCACAGGGACTTGGAGGCCACGCTTCCTCTCCCGCCTTGCTTGTACTTGCCCCACTACAAGCACCCCCGGTGCCGAGCAATATAGTGCCACGAGCACACCACTCTCTGCCGGACGTACGGCCCCCTCGGCGGAACCAGGGATAAAACCTTGTGTCATTTGTTGCTTGGCATCGACCATCGAGGGATAGACCTAGGCGTTATCTACTTTGGTTAGTGTCGGGACCATATTCCGCACCGACAAATGGGCACCCACCGTGGGGCAAACGAGCGCCTAAGGTCATTTCGCTAACTCCCTCCATGGTGATTCGCCCGAGTACCGCAGCACCCGCTACAACATGGGTAGCTCGGACCCTCTCCCGCCGGGTTCGAGATCCGCTTCGGGGACTTGAACTTCCGGGCCACGGGGAACGGCTATCTCATGCGCCTCACTAATCGTGAGGAGCTTCGCGCGCGAGCGCGAGGCCGAGTCCGCTACGGTCTCCGCCGCACGCGCGACACCGGCGCGGCGCTGCGGGCACGGATGCGCGGGCCCGTCGACGCCGCGGCGCCGTCGTCGCTCCGGGCTACGCTCGCGTCGGGCGCGGTCGAGCGGCGGCAAGGCGAGCGCGCGCGCCGCCCAACGCGGTGCGCCCACCGTCACAACGCCGCCACCGCCCCGGTGAGGCCGCGTGCGGTCTCGGGACCACGCATTCCCCATCGGATTGCGTGGCGCTACGACGGCCCATAACGCCAACGTGAACACGACAATGCGCGAGGTTCCGCCGGTCGCCACGTCTTCGTCGCCGGGGATCCCGGCACTTCGGCGACGGACGAGTCGTCCCCGGGCTCCGTCGACACGATGCCACCCGCCAACCGCCATGGGTACGCGGAGTGGGACTTCTCGCGTGTGCGGGACCCGCTTGCGTTCGGGGCGCTTCCTCGACGCCACGGACTGCGGTTTGGCTGCTCCGACGACTCCGACGCGGGAGCTACGACCCCACGCGGGAATGTTGCGCCGTCATCACCAACGACCCGGCCAACGCCGCCGGTGCGCGGGCGCCGGGAGATGGGGAAGTCACGCCCGCCCCGTGGGGATCGCCGCGCGCCCGGCCGCGGGGCCAAGCGCTCTCCGCCGGGGCCGACGTCGACGCACGGGCGGCCCAAGCTCGCGAGCTCGAGGCCAAGGCGCGGAGGGAGTGCGGACGGTGCGGGCGCTCCGCGCCTCGATGGCGGGGGAGGCCTCCGCGCGCGGCGAACGCGCGCGGCGGGCCGGGCGCGACAAGTACGTGACCGCCTCAACCCGTCCCCAACATCGACAACGCGGATACTCCGCCACGGGCGAGCCAAAAGCTCATCGCCGCCGCAACGGCTGGCTGCGCGCCATGCCGGCACCCTCGACCCCCGAGGCTCGAGACATGCACCGCGAGGTGCGGACTCTCCTTGAGCAAGCGGCCGTCCGGCGGGCCGAGAGCTCGGCCTCACGCATCCGCCAATAGGGGGACGCACGGGGTGATGATCTTGCACCGGGGGCGAACCCTCGGTGCACGTAGGTCAACCTGGCGACCGGGGCGCACGCGCGGCCAAGGAACGGCTCCTTGACACACGCGGGCGGCGGATGGAGACGCCCGCAACGTCATCAACGCCGGGCGCACCGGCAAGGCGGACGCGCGAGCGGCCGGGGGCTACCACCCTCGAAGGGGTGGACGCTACGACGGCGGTGAGGATCGCTCCCCGACACGGAGCCCCGGGCACCCGCGTGTTCGGCGGGAGATCCGCACGGCGGCGTTCCCCGGCGCTTCCGTCGGCCCTCAACGATCGTCAAGTACAACGGGGAGACGGACCCTCGCGTCCGGCTCCACGATTACCGCCGCGCCTTGTCGGTGGGCGGGGCCACCAACGACGAAGTAATCATCCGCAACTTGCCCCTTGCACCGGGCGACGCGGCCGGACATGGCTCGAGCACTTGCCCCGCCGGCCCGGATCCACAACCGGGACGATCTAGTCCACACTTTCGTGGGCAACTTCCGGGGCACATACGTGCGCCACGGGAACTCTGGGATCTGCGCTCCCCGCACGCGAGAAGCCGGGCGAGTCGCGCGGGACTTCATACGACGCTTCTCCAAGCGGCGCACGGAGCTCCCCGGCGTGGCACGGTCCGAGATCGTGCACGCGTTTCTCGAGGGCACCACGTGCGGGACCTTGTGCGCGGGCGGGCCGCGGCCGCCCACGGACTCGAACGAGGCGTTCGACATTGCCACCGGCTTCGCCTCCCGGAGAGGAGGCCGTGGGGGCGATCTTCGACGGCAAGAAGGACAAGTGCTCCGAGGACACGCCCGCGGAGGCGGCGGGTCCAAGGAGCGCGCCGCAACGACAAGCGGGGCAAGAAGGGGAAGAAGCCGCGCCACGAGGCGCGCGAGCGGGCGCAACGGCGGCAACGCCGAGGTCCTCGGCCGTTGACCCGGCCCGACGGGGCCCTCGGCCGGCTCCTCGAGGCCGGGGGTGTTCGACGACATGATGAAGAAGCCATGCCCCTACCACAAGACCCCCGTGAATCACACCCTTGAGCGATGCGACATGATCAAGAAGTTCTATGGTCGTGCCGCCGTGAAGGAGGCGAGAGGCCAAGAAGGATGGGGGCGATGGCGACGCGGGTGGTTTCCCCGTTGTCGAAAATGTGTTCCTCATCTTTGGGGGACCTACGTCGACATGTCAACCCGGCGGCGCAAGAAGGAGCGGCACGAAGTCCTCGCCGCGAGAGGGGCACCTCCGGCCTTTCTCAGCGGTCGAAGGATGCCATCACCTTTAGCCGGGATGATCACCCAAATCGCATCCCGAACCGGGCCAGTACCCACTGGTGGTCGATCCCATCATTGGGAACGCCCGGTTTTCGAAGGTCCTTATGGACGGAGCGCGTAGCCTCAATATCCTCTTCGCGCATACATTGTGCCTAATGGGGATTGGGCTGGACCGCGCTGCGGCCCGGCACGAAGCCGTTTCACGGCATCGCGCCGGCAAGCAGGTTCAACCCCTCGGGCAGATCGATCTGCCCGTCTGGTTCGGGACCCCCAAGAATTTCCGCAAGGGAAACCCTCACCTTCGAGGTGGTGGGATTCAAAGGGGCCTACCACGCCATCCTTGGGCGACCATGCTATGCCAAGTTCATGGCGGTCCCCAACTACACGTACACGAAGATGAAGATGCGGGTCCAAACGGCGTCATCACCGTCGGGTCGTCGATCGAGCACGCATTCGGCTCGCGATGTCGAGTGCGTGGAACATGCGAGAGGCGCTAGCGGCGGATGAAGCGCCGGTGAACACCCCTGGAGAAGATGGTCAACGACGACCTCAGCTCCGCCACCAAGCACGTCGGCACCTTCGAGGCCGCCGAGCAAACCAAAGGGGTCCCCCTCGACCCCGTCGGCCCCCGAGGGCAAAGCATTGAGGGTCAGCTCGACCCTCGATCCTAAATAGGAAGCAGTGCTCGTCGACTTCCTCCGCGCCAACGCCGACGTCTTCGCGTGGAGCCCCTCGGACATGCCAGGCATCCCGAGGGAGGTCGCCGAGCACTCCCTTGATATCTGCCTAACGCTCGCGCTGTTCAGCAGCGGCTGCGCCGCTTCGACGAGGAGCGGCGACGGGCGATCGGAGCGGAGCCGCGAAGCTCCCTCGAGGCCGGATTCATCAAGGAAGTGTTCCACCCTACGTGGCTAGCTAATCCTGTGCTTGTAAAAAAGAAAAATGGGAAGTGGAGGATGTGTTTTGACTACACCCGATCTCAATAAAGCATGTCCAAAAGTTCCTTTTCCTTTGCCACGTATAGATCAAATCGTTGATTCAACAGCCGGGTGTGAACTACTCTGTTTCCTTGATGCCTATTCGGGTTACCATCAGATAAAGATGAAGGAGTCCGACCAGCTCGCGACTTCGTTCATCACACCGTTCGGGACGTTCTGTTACGTCACGATGCCTTTTGGCCTCAGAAACGCGGGCGCAACATATCAGCGCTGCATGCAGCACGTTTTTGGGGACCATATCGGGCGGACGGTCGAGGCTTACGTAGACGACATCGTCGTCAAGACCAGGAAGGCGGACGACCTGGTTAGCGATCTTGGCATCGCGTTCAGTTGCCTGCGGGCCAACGGGGTCAAGCTCAACCCCGAAAAATGTGTCTTTGGAGTGCCGCGGGGCATGCTCCTAGGATACATCGTCTCCCAGCGGGGAATCGAAGCCAACCCTGAAAAGGTCGCGGCCCTCGAGCGAATGGGTCCAATTCGAGACCTCAAAGGGGTGCAGAAGGTGTTGGGGTGCCTCGCCGCCTTAAGCCGCTTTGTTTCGAGGCTCGGTGAGAAGGGCCTGCCCCTCTACCGGCTGCTCAAGAAGCACGAGCGCTTCTCTTGGACCGCCGAGGCCCAGGAAGCGCTCGACAAGCTGAAGGCGTCTCTGACGCACGCCCCAATCCTTACGCCACCGCGAGACGGCGAACCCCTCCAACTCTACGTGGCCGCAACCACCCAGGTGGTCAGCGCCGTGATCGTCGTGGAGCGCACGGAGGAAGGGCATGCCTTGCACGTGCGGGCCGGTCTACTACATCGGCGAAGTCTGTCGGACACGAAGACGCGCGCTACCCCCGGGGTCCGAAAGGCTGCGTACGCGGTGGTCCTCGCGCGGCGCAAGCTCCGCCACTACTTCGAGGCCCACCCGATTACGGTGGTCTCTTCCTTCCCGCTAGGAGAGATCATTCGCAACCCCGACGCGGCGAGCGGAATTGCCAAGTGGTCCGTGGAATTGATGGGCGAGACGCTCGCCTATGCTCCGCGCAAGGCCGTCAAATCGCAGATCCTAGCCGATTTCGTCGCTGAGTGGACGGACACGCAGCTGCCGCCCCCTCAGATTCAAGCAGAGTGCTGGACTCTGTTCTTCGACGGCTCGGTGATGAAGACGGGGAGCGGGCGCGGGCCCGCTCTTCGTGTCACCACTCGGGGAGCACATGCGCTACGCGGTGCGCCTCCACTTCCCCGCGTCCAACAATATGGCGGAATACGAGGCCCTTCTCCGCGGCCTCAAAATCGCCATTGAGCCGGAGCATCAAGCGCCTCGACGTGCGAGGGGATTCGCGGCTCGTGATCGATCAAGTCATGAAGAACGCGAGCGCGCACGACGACAAGATGGAGGCCTACGTCAAGCCGTGCGGGCCCTCGAAGACAAATTCTACGGCATCGAGCTTAATCATGTACCCCGCCGGTACAACGAGGAGGCAGACGAGCTGGCAAAGATAGCGTCCGGGCGGATCACCATTCCCCCGAATGTTTTTGCGCGCGACATCGCGCAGCCCTCGGTCACCTTCGAGCCCTACCCCTCGAGCGACGGCGGACCCTCGGGGGCTCCCTCGAATCCAGCGGGTGCGGAACCCATGGAAGAGGACCCCTCGAACGAGGCGTACGTGCTCTCCCTTCTCGAGGGGTACGGCTCCCCCACGAGGTCGAGCGATGGATACGAGCCGGCTCTTGTCCAAGCGGATTGGCGGGAAAAGTACACCGCCTGGATCGCTCGAGGGGGAACTCCCCGCGGATCGGGCCGCAGCCAGACGCATCGCCAGGATGGCCAAATCCTTCGCCCTCGTCGACGGCGAGGCCGCGCAAGCGCGCGCGTCAGGTATCCTCCAGCGGTGCATACCCATTCCCGAGGGGCGCGAGCTCCTACGGGACATCCACGCGGGAATCTGTGGCCACCACGCCGCGCCACGCACCCTCGTTGGCAACGCATTCCGCCAGGGCTTCTATTGGCCTACCGCGGTCGCGGACGCCAACGAAATTGTACGCACCTGCGAAGGGTGCCAGTTTTACGCCCGCAAATCCAACTTGCCCGCTCACGCCCTGCAAACGATCCCCGTAACATGGCCGTTCGCCGTGTGGGGGTTGGACATCGTCGGGCCCCTGCGGAAGGCGCCGGGGGCTTCGGCCACACCGCTTGTCGCAATCGACAAGTTCTCCAAGTGGGTGGAGGTGCGCCCCATCACGAATTTGAAGGTGAGCGAGGCGGTCACGTTCTTCACCGACATCGTCTACCACTTTGGAGTGCCAATCTCCATCATCACAGACAATGGGTCCCAGTTCACGGGCCGGAAGTTCTTGGAGTTCTGCGACAAGTTCCACATCCGCGTGGATTGGGCGGCTGTGGCACACCCACAGACCAAAGGCCAAGTGGAGCGTGCCAACGGCATGATCCTACAGGGCCTCAAACCCGAAATTTTCGATCGGCTCAACAAATGCGGCCGAAAATGGCTCCAAGAACTACCAGCAGTCGTGTGGAGCCTAAGGACCACCCCAAGCAGAGCCACCGGGTTCACACTGTTTTTTCTAGTTCATGGCGCGGAGGCCGTCCTCCCCACGGATCTGGAATACGGGTCGCCCAAAGTTCGAGGCTACAACAAAGATGCTAACCAGCGAGCCCGCGAGGACTCGCTGGATCAGCTGGACGAAGTACGCCTCGTGGCGTTGATGCACTCCGCAAGGTATCAACAGTCCCTACGGCGCTACCAAGCACGCAAGATACGTCGGAGGGATTTCAGCGAGGGGGACTTGGTCCTAAGGCTACGCCAAGACAACCGAGGGCGCCACAAGCTATCGCCCCCATGGGAGGGACCCTACGTCGTGGTGAAGGTGCTCAAACCCCGGGCACATACAAGCTGGCCAACGAGGACGGCGAAGAACTCACCAACGCTTGGAATATCCAACAGCTACGTCGCTTCTACCCTTAGCTAGGATTTTTTTCCAAGTATTTTCTGTTGTAAAAACGCATGGCCAACGCCCCAGTTGGTGTCACCTATGTAAATACTCCAAGTCTAATAAAAGGGCAACTCGGCTTTCCCCTGAAACCCAAGTTACCCTCGGGGGCTCTTGCGGGGGGCACCCCCCCCCCAAATGGTCCCATTTTTTCGCGCAAAAAACATAACAACACGCGCTAAGTTTGTTTCCTACTTCAACCTCGAGCCATGATTCGAACGGGCGCGGGCGGCACAGCGGAAGGAGCGTGCGAGCCAGAGACAGCCTACGCCGCGTGGCTATGGCCCGTCTCTCTCGCCTCCAGCCCAGCGGGCCCCCTGCGAAAAACGAATTCCCCTAACTAGAATCTACTCAGGAAGAAGGAGAAACAAAAAAGCGTAATAAGCAAACGACTTCATTTACAGCAACTGCCCATGTTCATGAAACGATTTGTTTATTTACAAAAGGCCACGAGGCCAAAATTCTGATACACATAAACAAAAAACGGGCCTAGCGCCCAGATGCTTTCAGGCGGGTGGAGCAGCAACATCGGCGACGTCCGGGAAGAGGAATTCTTCGAAGGCCTCGGCGAGCGACCGGCGGCGTCGGCAACAAGCGCGTCCGCGCGCTCCATGGCAACCTCGTCCTCGACGCCCTCGGGCACGATGTAGCCCTCCGCCGGCGCCTTGAGGTTGACCTCGTAGTGGGATCGCACCACTCGAGGGCCTTCCGCGACGCCCGGGTGCAATGCCCGACGCATCCGCTCGGTGACGTGGCCGCCGAGGGCGCGCGGGCGGCCGGCCGGTGAGGGGCTGCCGGCACGGGCCTCGCCTTCCTCGACGACGCGGCGAGGTCTCGAGGGCCGCGTCACGCGGCTCCTGCGGCTCCTGCTCAGAGGAGTTGTAGGAAGCTTGCAGGGCCTCGGCCCGCCCAGCAGCGTGCCCCAAGGCAGTGCGCAAGCCTGGAATCAACAAGACGACAAGAAGTCAGAAAGGGGAAGCGAACCCTCTGAAGCAGAAAACCAACAAACAAGTCAGAAAGTGACTCACCCTCGACTTGCTTCTTCTCCAGGATCGAGGTCGCGGCGCGCGGACTCGAGCTCCAACTCGAGACGGCCGGACGGCCTCGCCTTGCTCGCGGAGGGCCGGCTCTGGGGCCGGCGTTGCGTGCGGCGCGAGCGCCTCGTCCTCAACCTCGGAGAATGCGGCGTTCCGCTCCTCCAGCGACTTCTCCGCCGCCTCGCGAGCAATGCGCTCCCGCTCCAGCGCCGTTCGGGCGTCGCCAAGGGCAGCCTGCTCCCGCTGGAGCCGCCCCTCAGCCCCACGGCGGGCGATGCGCTCTCGCCGGAGGCGCTCCTCGGCGGCGACGAGGGCCGCGGCCTTGGCGTCGAGGGCGCCCTCGGGTCATCGGCCTCCTTGGCGCGCTGCTCCAACCCCCGCGCCCGCTCCTCGGCTCGGCGGCTGCGCGCTGCGCCCCCTCTGCGACGAGCGGAGCCCGGGTTTCGGCGCGGCGGTGGCCACCTCCGCCTCCCGGTTGGCGGCCGGCGTCCGCGTCTTGTCCGGGTCCTCGCGCGCGTTCCACGGCGCCTCGTCGCGATCGACGAGGGCCGCGCGGATCCGCTCGAGACTCGAGTGACGCGCCGTGCCTGCCCGAGCTCTCGGGGAGCACGTCGCACCACGCCATCGCCGGTACACCGGCCAACTTTCCGGCGTCCCGAGAGCATCCGCAAGCGCGTCGAAAGCGGCGCATCGCTCCCGGAGCGGCGGGCCTCGGCGTTCACTGGTCGAACGCGGCCGTACTTTTCACGAGCACGGCGCTCGAGCTCCCCGGCATCCACACATAGAGTCTCGTAAGTGTCAAGGCTTGAACGCAGCACACGGAAACGAAAAAGGAAGAGGGACGAGCAATCGTGGCTCACCTGGAAGACAAGCCAGGCCGGGCCGCCGTGAACTTGCAGCGCCTCGTTCAACGCACGGTTGAGCGTGGCGCCGTGGCCCCGAAGCTCGCCCCAGAGCTCCTGCTCCCTCTGGGCGTCAGCAAACGCCGGGGGATCCTCCACGGCCCCCCACCGGGCGGGGGCGGCCGGCGTGGGAGGACGAAGCCTCGGCATCGTGCCCTCGACCCCCACTATCATGTGACCCTCGTGCCGCCTCACGCGGCGCCCCCTCCCGGGGCTCGGGGGAGGTCGTGGGCCGGCCCGGCTTCGGTTCCACCCGGGCGGCGGGGAGTCATCCGAGAGCTCCACCACCTCCGCCCGGAGGCCGCCGGCGGACGGAGCCTCTGCCCGCCTCCCCCCTGGCGCCCCCCCTCGCGCCTCCGCGGCCACGGGCGCCGTCGTGGCGCCGTCGCCGCCACCTCCGTCCGTGCCGCCGCATGCGCGGCGCTCCCGCGGTTGCGCCCGCTCCGCCTCCTCCGCGGTGGCCGCCACCGCGGGCGGCACCTCCAACGTGGCCGCCGGCCGCGGCTGCGCCTCCGTGGCGGCCGGCGCGGCGCCCCGGCGACCTCCGGGCGCGCGCGGCGGGCGGTCGATCCGCCGGCCGGGGCCTCGAGGCCCCGGCCCGGCCCTGCGAGCTCGTGCCCGCCGCCGCGCCCGTCCCCGGGCGCGACCCCCTCGACGAACGCCGCCGGGTGGGGATCGACGCATCCGGTCCTCGGCACCTTGGCCGGTGCAAGAGGAGGGACGGTTGGCACCGCCCTGCGCAAGCACGAACGGAGGGTTAGAGCATCTAATAACCGGCAAACTAAAGCCAAACAAAGGAAGAACGGGTTCCTTACCTCGCGGAGGAAAAGGCCCGCTTCCTTTTCCTCGAGGCCTCCCCCGACGGGGCCGGCGCGGCGGTCGCGCTCCGCGCGGCGCCTCACGCCGGCGCCGCCGCACGCGCGGGCACGCCCGCCCCACGCGTGGGCGCGCCCGATGCCGCACCCCCCGATGACGCCACCGCGCGCGGGGGCACGCTCGCCCCGCGCGCGGGCGCGCTCGGCCGCGCGCCCCTTGACGACGACGCCCCGCGCGCGGACGCGCTCCCTCCGCGCGCGCGGGCACGCTCGACGCGCGCGCGATGGGCACGTCCGCCACGCGCGCCTCCGCGGCGCGCGCGGCACCCTCGCGCGCGCGTGCCGCCCCCGACGATGATTGCACGGCGACGGGCGCCGGTGTGCCCGCCCCCGGGCAAAGCCGCCCACGACGCGGCGCGGGTTCGGCGGGGGGCGCGGCCCCACGTGCGAGGGGCCCTCTCCCTCGGACTCTTCCTCCTCGTCTGCTCCGGGGGCCGAGGGCTCCTCGTGTCGGGGAGGAGAGCCCCGGCTCCTCCCGCCGCCGGTGCTCCGCGGACCGTGCGTCGCGGCGCGCTTGGCGCCGCCTCGCGTGCTCCCTCTTACGCGCCGCTCGCTCCTGCTCGCTCCGGCTGCGCCGCCGGCCGGCGCACGGGGAGTCGGGGGGTGGGTGGAACGGACTTGGCGGCGTTGAGCCGCACTAGGCGCGCGCAAGAGCGACAATGGCGCATCGGAGAAACGGAAGCAAGAACAAGGACTAAAACAAAATCAAAAACCACACTCACCAACGGGCCGGTGGGGAGCATCTCGACATCCCACGGGGTCCGACCCGCGAGGGTAGCGGCGTCCGGGTGTCGACGGCGCTCCGCGCCGGGTGAGCGCGTACGGCCGCTCCAGCGGCGTCGGGAGCATCCGCGACCTCGCCAGGTCGACGGGGTTGGCCGCCTCCGTCATCTCGAAGATGCGAGAGGGGCCTCTCGCATCGAGGCACGACCCGCCGATGGTGGAGGAAGGCGAGGACGCTCATCGCGTTGAGCCCGTGCTTCGCCCGGCCGCTGCGGGCGGCGAGGGACGGACTCTTGCCGCGCCCGATGATTGGCGTAGGCAACCGTAGCCCCGGGAGTCCGGCCTCTTCTTGAACACCCGGCCGGTGTAGGGAGGGAGGCCGGGCTCGGCGTTGCGCGGGTAAAACCATCCCCGCTCCCGGCCCGGCGTTGTTCGTCGTCATGGTGCGGGGGATGTAGAAATCCTTGAGGTGCCCCCGCGGGGTGGCGACATCCCGCCGGCGCGCACCGCGCGCGGGTCCTCGGCTCCGACGTGGGGCTGCGTGATGAGCTCCCCGGCGGAAGAGGTGTACCCCGGCTCCCAATTATTTGGGATCCCCGGGTACCCTTCGCCAGACGCCCACGAACATGGCCGCTGCGGGGTAGCGTTGGGGGCGAAGTTGTGCGGCTCCACCCCGTAGTAGAAGCACAACGCCCGCATAAAGGTGCTCACCGGCGCGTTGAAGCCGCGCTCGTGGTAACGGAGGAAGCTCACCACGTAGCCCTCCGGCGGGTTGGGCTCGAGGTGCGTCGCCGGTGGCACGATCCACCCTCCCGCCGGGCGCCCTTCTTCGTTGGCCGACGGTGGCCGGCGGCGACCGGCTCGCCCGGGCGGCGGGTCACGATCGACCTCTCCCGGGCGTGCGGCTCCGGGATCCGATCGGAAGGCGAGGCGGCGCCATAAGGGAGGACGAACGAGTGCGAAGGCGGAGGACAAGGAAACGAGGAAAAGCTCTAGCGGGCGAGCCCGCGCGGTGGCAAGAGCGAGGACGAAGGCGAAGGGACGAGGGGCGAAAACGGTGAGAAGCCAAGGTAAAAAACGCCGTCCCTTCGTCCCCGCGGTTTTATAGGCAACGGGCGAGCTCTCCCGGAGCGGATGCCTCGCCGACGTGCTTCCGGGAATCTTTCCATCGCGTCGACGGATGGGCCCCACCACGACCGCGGCGGCTCTAACACTGCGGGCGGGTCATCATTACGGCGAGACCGGCGGCGGCCGAGGCAAAACCGTCACGTCCGCCGGCCACGCCGCCCACTACGCGCGCGCGCGCGGTCGCGGCGCCTAAAAAGGCGCGCCGGCGGCTGCAAAACCGCGGCCACGACCGCAAGGCAATTAAATGCCGGGCCCCTTGCCAAGCAAGGGGAGCCCTCGAGCGAGGCGAACCCTCGGCTCGAAACAAAGGCGACCCTCGATGGGGCATCAGCGTGAGAAGGTCGTCGGGACACTGCTCGACGTAGAAGCGGACCACCGCGGGCACCCATGCCACGTAGGACCCTCGAGCGGCATGACCCTCAACTCGAAACAAGGCGACCCTCGATGAGATATCAGCGTGAGAAGGTCGTCCGGGACTGCTCGACGTAGAGCGGACAACCGCGGGCACCCATGCCACGTAGGACCCTCGAGCGGCATGACCCCCAACTCGAGACAATGTCAACCCTCTAAAAGAAGGCACGCGCGCTAAGAGGATCGCCCGGGTCACGCTTGAAATAGAGCGACACGAAAGCACTCATGCCGCGCCGTGCGCCACCAAGCACCTCGAGGGCCGGCACGCCCCGGACCCTCGACGGCCGCAAACGTGAAAAGACGGGGCTAGCCAAGGCACGGCCCCGCACGGCCTTGCGGTCGGAGGTTCGAAGCCGACCCTCGACGGGTTCGAACGGGCGCCCCGGATCACGAGTTAGGGACGACGAGGGCACGCGCATTCGAGCCGTTCCTCGAGCCCGTCGGCTCGAGGGTGCCCCACATGTCGTGTTCGAGAGCCGGCGGGGCGGCTAGGCGGGGGATCCCACCGAGGGAGAGCTTCCGCGCCCTCGGTCCCTAGCGAACGGGACCGAGCCCCACCTAGCAAACCCACGCAAGCGCTTCCATGGACGTGTCTCCGGACCGCGCGGCCTACCCTTATCGAACGGGGCATGGACGTCCACTTGAACCACCCGCTAGCGGCCTCGATGAGGAATCCGCGATTCGCGACCCGCTCGATGGGAGTCGTGGAAACCTCACCCTCGGTCCCGCGGAGGGACGGCGAGGGCGCGTTAAAAAACAAGTCGTCGGGCTCGACCCGATCGCCTCGAACGGGCCAAGGCTCGGGGCTTGACGCACGGCTACACCTCCTTGAAATTGCACCCGCCGGAGAAACGGTGACGGGGAGCGTGCACCCCCCGATGCCGGCTGAAATACCGCCGATGCCGGTTGGCATATGTGCCACGCCTTTCGACCGAATTGCTCGCGGTTAACCCCTGCGGGGAGAGCCCACACTCTGCGGGGCTTCGAGGAGGCTAGACCCGTGGGTCCGTCGACGCGGCCCCACGGAAAAAGCGTTCGCAAACAAGGAGGGAAGAACGTCCTATCGGTAGGTTCCGGCATGCGGGAGCCTCAACGGCAAACCCGCGGATGCTCGGGGGCTGCGTCGGGGACCGCCCTAAGGGTCCCCTTAAACAATGGGGGAACCCTCACTTAAATCCCTTGCATCAAAATAAGCTAAGCCTAACCATGCGGGAAACTAACCGTGCGGGACATGGCCCATGCGGCGGGGACTCCGGAGGCCCACCAAGACGGCCCGTGCGGAAGACCCTCGAGCGAGGCTCCGCCTCGCCCGAGGGCACGATCCTCCTCGAGCGGGCTCCGCCCCGTTCGAGGGGCAACCCCCCTCCTCGAACGGACTCCGCCCCGTTCGAGGGGCGACCCTTCCCTCGAGCGGTCCCGCCCGGCTCGAGGGCACGCTCCCCTCGAGCGAGTCCGGTCTCGCTCGAGGGTCCGCTCCCGTCCTCGGGCCGGGGCCCGCCATGCTCACGGGCGCCCCGCACGCGTGCGCCGGCCTGTACTTGGGCATTTAACGCCCGACGCCGCGGGGCGGCGCCATCATGCGCCTCGGGCTCACGCCCGGTGCGCCGCGCCAACTCCCCGGGGAGGAGCCCATCCCCGCCCGCGTGGGATGGACTGTGCGGTACGGCCGGTGTCGGTCCCGTGACACCGCGCGCCCATCTCTTGTAAGGCTAACACGCCCGACCCTCGAAAGGGGGCCGGGCGCTCCCTCGATTCACTTTCCCGTGACCTCGGGTTGGGTAAAGGGCGCTAGGCGGTGGATGGCCATCCCGGCCACCGCCAGCGGCGCGGCCGCCGTGCCCACGCGTGCGGGCGCACGCCCCGACTCCGCGAGCGCACGCCGGGCCTTGCGGCAACCACTCCACTACCGCGAGCTCATTGGGGAAGGAACGCCGTTCGCCCGCCCCCGTACCCCGTGCCGGCCATCATCGGCACCTCCCCTCGAAGCCTATCGAGGGACGCCATTGCCATCTGCCGCCTCCCTACCCTCGAACCGCCCGCGTTCGGGTGCGAGGTAGGCCATCATGGCCGGATCGCGGCGAAGATCGTCGGACGGCCGCCCACTCTACACCGTAGCGCGGCGTGCTCCCTCACGTAGCTAGGTAGCGCGGCGTGCATGTAACTCGCCGCCCCCTTGGCCTATAAAAGGGGAGGCGAGCCCCCGGCGCGGGGAGAGACGAGTTCGGAGGAACACGATCGGTGGACACGGCACACCGTGCACTCACTCCCTCATTTTCCCACGACATCTTCAACCACACTCACGGGGACTTGGAGGCCACGCTTCCTCTCCCGCCTTGCTTGTACTTGCCCCACTACAAGCACCCCGGTGCCGAGCAATATAGTGCCACGAGCACACCCCTGCTTTGGACGTACGGCCCCCTCGGCGGGAACCGGGATAAAACCTTGTGTCATTTGTTGCTTGGCATCGACCATCGAGGGATAGACCTAGGCGTTATCTACTTGGTTAGTGTCGGGACCATATTCCGCACCGACGACGGGTAAGGCGGCGTCCCGTTCCCGCACGCTCCATAGCGGTGGGGGCTGTTGCCCGCGAGCGCCGGCGTGGGTTCGTACGCGCGGGGGCGGCGGCCATGCGGGTGCCGGTGGCGGGGATGGCGCCCCGCCGGCCTAGCGCCTCCACCCTAACCACCCGCAAGGTCACGAGAAAGCGGATCGAGGGTGCGGCCGGCCCCCTTCGAGGGCTCGGCGCGTTAGCCGTCTTTGGAGTGGCGGCGCGGCGTCACGGGACGGCACCGGCCACGTTGCACGGTCCCCCACGGTGGCGGGGATGGGTTCCCTTCTGGGGAGTTGGTGCGACGGCACGGGGGCACGAGCCCCGGGCGCATGATGGCGCGCCCCGCGGTCGTCGGG
This sequence comes from Cenchrus americanus, assembly GCA_947561735.1. NCBI lineage: Eukaryota > Viridiplantae > Streptophyta > Magnoliopsida > Poales > Poaceae > Cenchrus > Cenchrus americanus. Next base: position 80,048,863 of record OX387239.1, on the reverse strand, counting down.
GCATTAAACGCCCGTGTGCGGGAGCGAGCGCGCGTGTGCGGAGGCGCCCTCGAGCGAGGCGGACCCCGTTCGAGGGCGGAGCGGACCCTCGAGCGAGGGCGGAGCCCGCTCGAGGTAAGCGCGCCCCCTCGAACGGGGCGGAGCCCGCCCGAGGGAGGCGCGCATCCTCGAGCGAGGCGAAGCCTGCTCGAGGGGATCTTTGAGTGGGCCGCCTTGGTGGGCCGTTGGGGCCATCGCAGCATGGGCCATGCCCTGCATGCTTAAGCGAGGCGCGTTCGGCTTTGGCTTGTTGCGGGTTTTAAGTGGGGATTCCCCGGTTTGTTTAAGGGGACCCCTAGGGCTGTCCCCGACAGTAGCCCCCGAGCATCTGCGGGTTTGCCATTGAGGCTCCCGCGGATGCTAGAGCCTACCGATAGGACGTTCTTCCCTCCTGGTCTTGCGAACGCTTTCCGTGGGGCCGCGTCAGCGGACCCGCGGGTCTAGCCCTCGAAGCCCTACGGGAGCGTGGGTGCTCCTGCAGGGGTTGACCACGAGACTTGGTCAGAGGGCGTGGTACATGTTTCAACCGGCGTCGGCAATGTGTCAGCCGGCTTCGGTGACGCACGCGCTGCTGGCACTATCTCCGGCGGGTGCAATCCAGGAGGTGTAGCCGTGCGTCAAGCCCCGAGCATGGGCCGTTCAAGGCGATCGGGTAGAGCTTTACGACTTGTTTTTTAACGCGCCCTCGCCGTCCCTCCACGGGACGGAGGGTGAGGTTTCCGCAACCCCCATCGGTAGGGTCGCGGATTGCGGATTCCTCGTTGAGGCGTTTAGTGGGTGGTTCGAGTGGACGCCTATGCCCCGTTCGATAAGGGTAGGGCTGCGTGGTCCGGAGACACGTCCATTGAAGCGCTTGCGTGGGTTTGCTAGGTGGGGCTCGGTCCCGTTCGCTAGGGGCCGAGGGCACGGAAGCTCTCCCTCGGTGGGATCCCCCGGCTAGGCTGCCCTCGCTGGCTCTCGAACACGACATGTGGGGCACCCTCGAGCCTGCGGGCTCGAGCAACGGCTTCGAATGCGTGTGCCCTTGTCGTCCACGACTGCGGTGATGCGGGGCGCACGTCGAACCCGTCGAGGGTCAGGCTTCGAACCTCTGATCAGTAGGGCCGTGCGGGGTGGCGGCTAAGCGCTCCCGGTCTGGCATCTGCGAATCCTTCGAGGGGCCTAGGCGAGCCAGCCCTTGAGACGCTGATCAGTAAAGTGGTGCGGGGTGGCGGCTAAGCGCTCCGGCCCGGCATCGGCGACCATCGAGGGGCACAGGGCGAGCCGGCCCTCGAGACGGCGATCGGTAAAGTGGTGCGGGGGTGGCGGCTAAGCGCTCCCGGCCCGGCATGCGCAACCATCGAGGGGCCTGGGCGAGCCAGCCCTCGAGACGCTGATCAGTAAAGTGGTGCGGGGTGGCGGCTAAGCGCTCCCGGCCTGGCATCTGCGACCATCGAGGGGCACCGGCGAGCCGGCCCTCGAGACGGCCGTCGGTAAAGTAGCGTGGCATGGGTGCTCGCGGTACCTGTTTTGTTTCAAACGGGCCCCGAGGTGACCTTCTCACGCTTGTACCCTTTCGAGGGTTGATTTCTCCCGAGCCAGGAGCTCGTGCTGCTCGAGGGCCCTCCTTACTTGGTAAGGAGCCGGGCCATTTAATGCCCCTCAGTTGAGGCTATGGTTTCTCGTCGCGGGCGCACCTTTTTAGGCGCCGCGGCCGCGCGTGTAGTGCGCGGCGTGGGCAGGCGGACGTGACCGCCTGCCACAGCTCTCCCGGTTCTTCGCCGTAATGATGGCCCATTTGCGGTGTCGTGGCCGCCGCGGTCGTGGTGGGGCCCGCCCGTCAGCTAGAAAAAGATTCCCTGCAGTTAATGCGCGCGGGGCGTGCGCCCCGGAGAGCACGCCCGTGGCGTATAAATCTGAGGAGAGGGGAAACGACGGTTTTTTACCTTAGCGTTTCGCCATTCTTGCCCCCCGCGCTCTCGCCTTTGTTTTCTTCTCGCCACCGCGCCCCTTCGCCATTAGAGCTCTTCTTCTTCTTCTCGTCATTCGTTCTTAGATCCCTTGCATTTCCTCATGGCGCCGCCCCCGCCCCTCACGATCCTCGACCCGTACGCGTGGGAGCGGTCGTCGGTGAACCAGGCGGCCCTTGGCGACCTGGTCTCCACCGGCCAGCTGGCGGCGAACGAGGAGGGCCGGCCGGCGGAGTGGATCGTGCCGCCGGTGGGGGACCACGCGCCCAACCCACCGGAAGGCTACGTGGTGAGCTTCATTCGCTTCCATGAGCGCGGCTTCGCCGCGCCGGCGAGCCGCTTCATGCGGGCACTGCGCCATCGCTACGGCGTGGAGTTGCACAACTTCGCGCCGAACGCGGTCGCGAGCGGCCACGTTCGTGGGCGTCTGCGAGGGGTATCTAGGGATCCCAGTGAATTGGGATCTCTGGGTACACCTCTTCCGCGCGGAGTTGTTCACTCAGCCGACGACGGAGCGAAGGACCCACCGCGCGGTGCGCGCGCGGCGGGATGTCGCTCGCCGTGCGTACGCGGTTACAAGGACGACTACATCCCTTGTACCATGACGACCAACAACGCCGGCTGGGAGCGGGGGTGGTTCTACCTTCGCAACGCCGAGCCGGCCTCCCCCCTACACCGGTGCGGTGCTCCGGGAGAAGCCCAACTCCGGGGGCCACGGGGTGTCCACGGTCCCGGCATCGGAGGCGGCCTGGACTCGCTCTGGCCGCGGCCCCGAAGAACTCTGGCGACGCGCGGGCGGCCGCGGCGGCCGTCCTCGCCTTCCTCCACCACCGGCGGATCGTGCCTCGATGGAGAGGTCGCTGCGCATCTTCGAGATGACGGAGGAGGCGGACCCCGTCGCGCTGGCGAGGTCGCGGATGCTCCCGACCCCCCTCGAACGGGGGTATGCGCTCACACAGGCGCGGAGCGCCGTCGACACTCGGATGCTACGCCAAGACCGGTCCCCGTGGGACCTCGAGATGCTCCCCACCGGCCCGCTGGTAAGGCGTATACTTTGGCTCCGTTTTTGATTTTGACGATGCTCTGGGTTTCTTACGCGCCTTTGACGTCCTCGCTCGCAGATGGTGAGCCTGAGTGCCGCGAAGTCCGTTCCGCCCACTCCTGACTCCCGCGCGCTTGGTCGGGCGGCGCAGCAATGGGAGCGGGAGCGGGCGGCGCGCAAGAGGGAGAGCGCAAGGCGGCACCGCGAGCGCCGCGAGCGGCGGAGCGAGGAGTGCCGCTGCGCGAGTAGCGGGGGGCTCTCCTCCCCGAGGACCGAGGAGTACTCGTCCTCGGAGGAGGATGAAGAGGAAGAAGGCGGGGGGCAAGGCCCCTCGATGGGTGGGAGCTTGCGCCCCCGTCGCGGAGCCGGCTCCCGGCGGCAAGGGCGGCATCGCCCGGGGCGGGCGCGGCGGCGCCCGCCGCCGGCAGTCAACAACGAGGAGCGGCGCGGGCCCGCGGAGGCACCGGCGCGCGCCGCCGCGGAGGCACCGCGCGCGCGGCGGGGGACGGTAGGAGGCGCGGCAGCGGCCGCGCCAGCCGTGCCTGCGTCATCCGCTGAGGCCTCGAGGAAGAGGAAGCGCGCCTTCTCCTCTTCGAGTTAAGGGGCTTGCTCTTCTGTGGTGTTGGGTTTTTGGCGACCAAGCATTCTGATTTTTTGTTTGTGTTTATGCAGGGTGGTGCCGACCGTGCCTCCCCTCGCACCAGCCAAGGTGTTGAGGACGCACCACCCGGCGGCGCTCGTCGAGGGCGCCGCGGGCGGGGCGAGCGCGGCGGCCGCGGCGGGCGAGAGCTTGCGAGGCGCCGGCCGAGGCCTCGAGGCCTCGACCGGCGGATCGACTGCCGCGGCGCGGCCCGGTGGTCGTCGAGGAGCGGCGGGCGCCGGTCGAGGCGGAGGCGCGGCCGCGCGGCGGCGGCCGTGGTGGTGGTGTAGCCGGTGGTGGCGGCCACGGTGGAGGCGCAACTTGCGGCACCGGTCGTGATGGGGGGTGCGGTCCGCGGCGCCGGCCGTGGCGGAAGCACGGCGGGCGGCGGTGGCTGCGGGGGGCGGTCGGGCGTCCGTGGTCGCGGGGGCGCGGCCGGAAGCGGTGGCCACGGCACCGCGGCGGGAGCCCGCGACGACGGAGGCGCAAGCGGAGGCGCCGACGAAGGCGACGCGGGGGCCGGCACCGCCGGCGGCTCCCGCGGTGGTGGTGGAGATCCCGGACGACGACTCCCCGCCGCCGGGTGGGACCGGTGGGCGAGCTTCCCCGCGCTCTCCCCGTAGTCCCGGGAGGGGGGCCCTCGTGAGGCGGCGCGAGGGCCACATGGTGGCGGGGGGCGAGGGCACGGCGCGCCGAGGCCTCATCTTCCCGCGCCGGCCACTGCGCCGGGTAGAGGGGATCGGCGGCGACCCGCCGCGTTCGCCGACGCCCGGGGGAGCGGGAGCTGCGGGGAGAGCTCCGTAGGCCACGGCGCCGCGCTCAGCCGAGCGCCGAATGAGGCGGCGAGGATCCACGGCGGCCCCGCGTGGCGCGTCTTTCGGGTGAGGTGTCTTTGCTTGTTTCCCTTTTTTCCTCGTTTACGCGCGCTATCTTTGTGGCGTGATGCTTACGGGTCTTGGCTTGTTGGTGACGGGGAGCTTTAGCACTTGCGCCCGCGACAAGTACGGCGCCTTTGACCGAGGTGACCGCCGAGCTCCACCGGCTCCCGGGAGCGGTGCGACGCCTTCGACGCGCTCGCCGACGCCCTCGGGACCCCGGACGGTGGGCGTCGTGCCGGGCCATGGCCTGCGCGATCAACTCCATGAGAGCGCAAGGCGGGGACCCGGCGCATCCCTCTAGCCTCGAGCGGGTGCGCACGGCCCTCATCGGCCGGGATGAGGGCGGCGCGGCGGCGCGCTCGGACACGGAGAAGATGCGCACGCCGGCGGCCAGCGGGAGGCGGAGGTGGCCGGCGTCCGCAACAACAACGGGGGCTCCACTCGTCGCTCCCGAGGAGGCGCGAGCTCGGCGGCGCCGGGCGAGGAGCGGGCGCGCGCGCTCGAGCGAAGGCCAAGGAGGCCGACGACTTGAGGGCCGCCCTTGACGCCAAGGTCGCGGCGCTCATCGCCGGCGAGGACCGGCTCTCGTAGGAGCGTACCGCCCGCGAAGGGGCCGAGGGGCGGCTCCCGGCGAGAGCGAGGCCGCCCTTGCCGACGCCGGTCGGCCCTGGAGCAGGAGCGCGTTGCTCGCGAGGCGGCGTAGATGTCGCTGGAGGACCGGAACACTGAGTTCTCCAAGCTCGAGGGCGAGCTGATGGTGCTCAGCATCACCAGCGCGAGCCAGGAGCTGTCCCTCCAGGAGCAAGGCGAGACCGTCAGGGGCCTCGAGCAGGCGGTCGAGGCCGGGCGTCGCGCCTTCGAGGTGGAGAGGAGGCAAGTCGAAGGTAAGTCGCTGTTCGACTCCTGCTTTGCTGGTTTTCCCTTAGGGGGTTCGCACCCTTTTCTGACTTCATTCTTGTCTGGCAACTCCAGGCTTGCGCACCGCGCTGGGGCATGCGGCTGAGCGGGCCGAGGCGCTGCAGACCTCCTACAACTCCTCCAAGCAGGAGCTGCAGGAGTTGCGCACTGCGGCCCTCGAGATCTGTCGAGCCGTGGAGGAGGGTGAGGCGCAGGCCGGGAGCTCGGCCCGGCCGGCCCGCTCGCGCGCCCTTGGCGGCCACGTCACCGGCGCATGCGGCCGGGCGGCCGCATCTTGGCGTCCAGAAGGCCCTCGGGGTGGTGCGATCCCACTACGAGGTCAACTTCGAGGCGCTGGCGGAGGGCTATGTCGTCCCCGAGGGTGTCGAGGATGAGGTGGCAATGGAGCGCGTGGACGCGCTTGCTGCCGACGCCACTGGGACGCTTGCCGAGGCCTTCGAGGAGTTCCTCTTCCCGGATGCTGCTGACGCCGCCGCTCCTCCAGCCTGAAGACAGCCGGGCGCTAGGCCCTTTTTTGTTCATGTATCAGTACGCTGGTCGTGCGGCCTTGTAAATAAACAGATTACTTTTTCCATAAACATTTGTCAATGTGAAGTGATGTCTTTCGTTTATTGCGATTTTTTGTATCTCCTTCTTCCTGAGTGGATTCTAGTTAGGGGAGTTCGATTTTCGCGGGCGGCCTGCTGGATTGGAGGCGAGAGAGAAGGGCCGTATCCTCGCGGAGGCGTAGGCTATCTCTGGCTCGCGCGCTCCTTCCGCTAGGCTGCCTGCGCCCTGTTCGAATCTTTGTTCGAGGACGAAGTAGAAAACAAACTTAGCACGCGTGAGTTGTTTTATTTTTGCGTGAAAATGGGGCCATTTTGGGGGGGGGGATGCCCCCGCAGTAGCCCCCGAGGGTAACTTGGGTTTCAGGGGAAAGCCGAGTTGCCCTTTTCACTAGACTGACGATGTTTTACATAGTTGTCACCAACTGGGGTGCTGGTTTCGTGATTTTACAACAAAAAATACTTGGAAATCCTAGCTAGGGGTAGAAGCGACGTAGCTGTTGGATGTTCCAAGCGTTGGTGAGTTCTTCACCGTCCTCGTTGGCCAGCTTGTACGTGCCGGGGTTCAGCACTTTCACCACGACGTATGGTCCCTCCCACGGAGGTGATAGCTTGTGGCGTCCCCGGTTGTCCTGGCGTAGCCTTAGGACCAAATCCCCTTCGCTGAAGTCCCGTCGGCGTATCTTCCGTGCTTGGTAACGCCCGAGGGACTGTTGATACCTTGCAGAGTGCATCAAGGCCACGAGGCGTGCTTCGTCTAGCTGGTCCAGAGAGTCCTCGCAGGCTCACTGGTTGGCGTCCTCGTCGTAGCCTCGAACCCTGGGCGACCCGTATTCTAGGTCCGTGGGGAGGACGGCCTCCGCGCCATGGACTAGAAAAAACGGGGTGAACCCGGTGGCTCTGCTCGGGGTGGTCCTTAGGCTCCACACGACCGCTGGTAACTCTTGGAGCCATTTCCGACCAGATTTATTCAGCTGGTCAAAGATTCTGGGCTTAAGGCCCTGTAGGATCATGCCGTTGGCACGCTCTACTTGGCCGTTAGTTTGTGGGTGTGCCACAGCTGCCCAATCCACACGAATGTGGAAGTTGTCGCAGAACTCCAAGAATTTCCTGCCTGTGAACTGGGATCCATTGTCGGTGATGATGGAGTTGGGCACTCCAAAGAAGTGGATGATATCGGTGAAGAACGTCACCGCCTGCTCTGCCCTGAGGTTCGTAATGGGGCGCACTTCTACCCACTTGGAAAACTTGTCGATTGCGACTAACAAGTGGGTGAAGCCCCCGGGCGCCTTCCGCAGGGGCCCGACGATGTCCAGCCCCCACACAGCGAACGACCATGTTATGGGGATGGTCTGCAGGACATGAGCGGGAAGGTTGGACTTGCGGGCGTAAAACTGGCACCCCTCACAGGTGCGTATGATCTCGCTGGCGTCCGCGACCGCGGTAGGCCAGTAGAAGCCTTGGCGGAAAGCATTGCCAACGAGGGTACGAGGCGCGGCGTGATGGCCACAGATTCCCGCGTGGATGTCCCGCAGGAGCTCGCGCCTCTCGGGAATGGGGACGCACCGCTGCAAGATGCCGGAGGCGGCGTGCTTGTACAGCTCGCCGTCGACGAGGGCAAAGGACTTGGCCATCCTGGCGACGCGCCTGGCCTCGGTCCGGTTCGAGGGGAGTTCCCCTCGAGCCATCCAGGCAACATATTTGTCGCGCCAGTCAGCCTTGACGGGGGCTGGCTCGATGTCCATCACATCAGCTTCGTAGGCGCCATACCCCTCGAGCAGAGATAGCACGTACGCCTCGTTCGAGGGGTCCTCGTCCATGGGCTCCGCGCCTGTTGGATTCGAGGGAGCCCCCGAGGGTTCCGTGTGGCTCGAGGGGTGAGGCTCGAAGATGACCGAGGGCTGGGCGATGTCACGGGCAAAAACGTTCGGAGGGACCGTAATCCGCCCGGACGCAATTTTGGCCAGCTCGTCCGCCTCCTCGTTGTACCGGCGGGGCACGTGGTTGAGCTCGATGCCGTAGAATTTATCTTCGAGGGCTCGCATGGCCTTGCAGTAGGCCTCCATCTTGTCGTCGTGGCAACTCGCGTTCTTCATGACTTGGTCAATCACAAGTTGCGAATCCCCCCGCACGTCGAGGCGCTTGACGCCTAACTCGATGGCGATCTTGAGACCGCAGAGGAGGGCCTCGTACTCAGCCATGTTGTTCGACGCGGGGAAGTGGAGGCGCACCGCGTATCGCATGTGCTCCCCGCGGGTGCGACGTACCAGCGGTGCATGCAGCACGTTTTCAGAGACCACATCGGGCGAACCGTGGCATACGTGGACGAAATAGTCATGAAAACCAGGAAGGCGGACAACCTGGTTAGCGACCTCAACATCGCGTTTGGCTGCCTACAGGCCAACGGGGTAAAATTAAACCCCGAAAAATGTGTCTTTGGTGTGCTGCGGGGCATGCTTCTGGGATACATTGTCTCCCAGCGAGGCATCGAGGCCAACCCCGAAAAGGTTGCGGCCCTCGAACGAATGGGTCCGATTCGGGACCTCAAAGGGGTACAAAGGGTGCTGGGGTGCCTTGCCGCCTTGAGCCGCTTCATCTCGCGGCTCGGCGAGAAAGGTTTACCTCTCTACCGGCTCCTCAAGAAGCACGAGCGCTTCTCCTGGACCGCCGAGGCCCAGGAGGCGTTTGACAAGCTGAAGGCGTCGCTGACCCATGCCCCAATCCTTACACCGCCGCAAGATGGCGAGCCTCTGAGGACCAGGAGCGTCCCAGTGGTCGATGGATGACCGCTCCTCAGTGATGAGTGATTGACAACGGGTGTTGGACTGACTCTTGGCTTAGTGCGCAGGTGTAGGCTGCGGCCTAGTTCGTGTTGTTGCAGGTGAAGAACGGGCGCGAAAGGTCTTCAGCCTTGAGGGGCCTCCGGGAGATGGAGAGACAAGTAGGCTCGGTTCGAGGGACCCGGTGGACACGGGGACCGGGTGCGGGTCACATGGTGGCGACACAAGCAAGACGAAGTCATGGACAAGCGAGCCGGTGCACGGTGGCGGTCAAGTCAAGTGGTTTGGCGGGAGGGCCGGGACCGAGCACGCGGGGTTTGGTGGTTTGCCCACAAAACCATCGGCGGACGGTTTCTTGGTTTGGGCCTCAAAACCAAGTCCGAGGGCCCAACACGACGGAGATGGGATCCGGCGTGTCGGGAAGCTTCGAGGCGGAGGACACGCGGCGGGATCGCATGGCTTGCGTCGGGAGGACGCGGGGTGCGGCAAAGGCGTGGCCGTCCGATGGCAAGACCCACAAACATTACCAAAATGCCCCTTCGTGGGTTGTATCGCCAGTAGTTAAGTTAGGGGTAGTCGAGTCATTTACCACTCCGGCGGGACCTGATATATAAGCCATGAGTGTGTGTTGATGGCTCTCTCTCCGCGACTTAGGGTTTCATTTCCTCCCTCCTCTTTCTCATTTTTCGTAGCTATTTTTCCTTCTATTTTCTCTAGGCTAGCATGAGAGCTTCATGAGAGATTTGTTGAGAGGGATGGATGCTAGGGCGGCATGCTAGACCTTGTGAATCTTTCCTGGTTTGTATAGAAGATTCGGGGTTGTTTTTCGTGGCTTTTTGTGCTTGTTTTCATGTCTTTGTTCCCGGTGTGATTCCGCGGATTTGAGTGGGTTTCCCCCCGGATTTCTTTGAGGGAAACATGGATAGATGTCTTGTGCATCTTTGTGTTTGATCTTGTGCCCTCAAACGCCGGGAAACCACTTCGATTCGTGAGTTTTCGTTCGGTGCTCTAGCTTTTGGTGGTGCTCAAAGGATTCGCGATTCCCGGTGATTTAGGGAGTTAGGAGGCAAGATTTTTGGGCTATAGCATCCTTGTGTGACGCTTTTCAAGTACCCAAACCCTTGTCTGCGGCTTCAACCGTTTGGGAAATCCGATGATGATTTGGGGGAGTTGACTTTCGGGGTCGGGCGTTTTCAGCTCTGTCCGCACCTGGCGGACGGTCCGCGAGGACCAGGCGGACGGTCCGCGCGGCTAGGGTTCGTCCCGTGTTCTTCGTGTTCTTGCTCGTCTTTCGTTTCGATCCGTCGCGATTTTGGTTTTCGGTTGGACGGAGTTTCGGACGGTCCGCGGTGTTGGGCGGACGGTCCGCGGGTGCTGGCGGACGGTCCGCGTGGTCCCGGCGGACGGTCCGTGGTTTGTGGTGTGCCACGGGTGGTTCCGTGTGATTTAACGGACGGTCCGCGGCTCGGGCCGGACGGTCGCGGCTCGGGTGCGGACGGTCCGCGGTACCCGGCCGGACGGTCCGCGCGGCCCTTTGCGGACGGGTCGCCCTGTCTGGCCGGACGGTCCGCCTGAGGCTGAGCGCTTTGCTTCTTGGTTCGATTCCTTCCCCCCTTCTTTCGTGCTTCCGCGTGTGACTCAAGGAATCGTTCCTAGGACTAGAGGTTGATCCATAACCTCATGGTCTTGGCGATTGGTGCGTGATTCGATCCATCGCTTGTGTGTGACCGGGATTTGAGTAGGGCATAGGCCGGGTTCTTTGGAAAGAAATTTTACCGCTCCTATTCACTCCCCCCTCTCTAGTCGCCATCGGATCCTTCAATTGGTATCAGAGCTTGGTGCCGGATTCTTTGCGACTTTGACAAGTCTCGAATCCTAAGATGGCGTACGTTGAGCGGGACGGTCCGCCGCACTTCAATGGCAAGAGTTACCACAAGTGGGCGGCTCGTATGATGATCTTTCTTCGTGGCAAGTTGTTGGATTTCATTGTGCTTGACAAGACCTATGCTATTCCGGTCAACATCCATACTCTTATGGTGACCGATGCCGTTGCTAAGGCCAAGTATGAGGCTAATGCAAAAGCCGTTGATCACTTGGTCCGAGCTTGTGTGATCCGAGTTTGAGCGTGTTCGCCATTTGAATCTTGCTTGGCAAATTTGGGAAAAGTTGTTGGTTGCTCACGGTGGTGATAACCATGTGAAGGCTCGCCTCTTTGTCTCTTACCGGATGCAATATGAGAATTTCACTCCACTTCCCGATGAGGACATTGATGCGATGTTTCGCAGGTTCACCGCCATCGTGAACAACATGAAGGCTAATGTTGAGGATTTTCCGTACACCGAGCATGATCAGGCTTTGAAGCTCTTGCATGTCTTGGACCCAAATGTTTGGGGTGCTAAGGTTGAGGCCATCAAGGAGTCTGGGCATTACTTGACTATTGAGTTGGATGACCTCTTTTCTAAGCTTAAGTCGGCTGAGGTTGACGGAAGTTGCAATCCAAGCATGAGGGCTCGACTGACCATAGTCTTGCTCTTGTGGGCGGATCAAAGGGCAAATCTAACCCTTCCCCGTCGACAGTTTTTCTTGTCTTCTCTCATGTCCATTCCGGATGAGGAGTTTGATGTGCTTGGGCGAGGAGGAGCCGGCCTTGCTTTCAAGAAGGTTTGAACGACTACACGAGAGTCCGAGGAACGCAAGGCGGAGCTCGGGGACGTGCTACAAGTGTGGCAAGCGTGGCCACTTCATCGCCGAGTGCCCGAAGCGGAGGAGAACAAGTACAAGGTGAACGAGTACAAGGCGCACCCGAGGCGTGAAGACAAGTACTCCTCCAAGGGCAAGCACTTCAACAAGTCCAAGAGCAAGGACAAGGACAAGCGGCGACCGAGCAAGAGCGCCTACAAGAAGAACAAGGCAAGAGCGATGGTGGCCGGTGCGAGCGACGTTGACTCAAGCTCAAGCGAGGAGCGATCCAAGCTCAAGCGATGAAGATGAAGACGCCGGGAGGCGCAAGGGCAAGAAGAGTGCAAGCCGGAACCTCGGCGGGGCCGTGTGTGTCGCTTGAGGGCTTTTGTGGCATGGCCCATAGCTCAAGCGACGCAAGAAGAGCGAGAAGGAAGACGCCGACTCCGACTCGGGGATGAGGTAAATCGTGACCCCGACTCTTTGCTTGCCGAGATTGCTAGGTTGAATGGTTTGCTTGACAACCGTGATAGTGTGCTTAGAGATGCCAAAAAGATGAGGAAAGATCTTAGGGCACAACTTGAGAATGCTAGCGAGAAAGTAGGAGAACTAGAGTCAAAATTGCTTGAATTGAAACTTGAGAATGACTCTTTGAAACTTGCTCCTACTCCTCCTGATGATGATGAATGTGTTGAATGTGATGCTTGGTTGAATGAGATCAAAATGCTTAATGAGAAGAATGCTTCTATTTTGGCTCAATTAGATGCTCTTAGGACTGAACATGATGAGCTTAAGGCTAGACCCACTTTGCTTGGTGCTTGCAAATCATGTCCTACTATGCATGCTAAGCTTGTCGATGCTCGTTCTACCATTAGTTCTTTGGAAGCATCTTTGAAATCTCCCGTTGCAAATGCATGTTCTAGCCGTGATGAAGTCACTTTGCGTAATCTTGAACTTACTTCCCGTTTGGATGTCATCTATGAGGAGAATGACTATTTGAGGAAGGTGTTGGGTTGGTTGTCTGGGCAGGAACCTCAATTGAAAATCATGATTGAGGAGTTCAAGAGAGGCGATGGTCGTGGTTTGGGTTTTGAGAAGGTGGGTGAGAAAGTGGGAGAGAACAGTGGGGAGAGTATGTACGAGAAGTGTGTTGAGTCTAACCCCGAGTTTGAGGTGATCGGAGAGATCCAAGTCCCACTCCCAAAAGCAGCCAAGAACTCTTTCACACCAAAGCCCAACCACCTTTGCAACAAGCTTGACACAACCCAAGATCCACCCAAATTCCCACCTAAGACAAATGATTTCCGAAACCGATGAAGTTTGTGGGTGAGAAGGGTGAGAAACCTAGAGAGAAGCCGAGCCAAAACCAAAACCCATCCCCTTCGGTGTGAGTATTGTGGCAAGGAGAGGCATCTTGCGAGTTTTGCTACAAGAGGAAGAGGGATGAGAGGCTTGCTAGGGAGCAAGCAAACCGGGACAGTATCGCCGGCCTCATGGCATTCCCGAGCCTAGAGTGCCACTTCCACGGGGTGTGGGAAGTGTGAGGAGTGTTGGCGGGGTTCCCACGAGAGGTGGTGGTGAGAGGTTTGTCGGGAGAGATTATGGTGTGCGTGCTTGGTGAGAGGCTTGGTCGGGCTCGTGGTGATTTTGTTGGACGTCCTCCTACTCGTCCTCGGTACGGGTTTAGGGGAGATGATCGCAGCTTTGGGTTCCGAGAGGAACTACGGACCACGTTTTCCCCTCGTGGTGCTCGTACTCCTCCCATGGGACATGGGAAGTTTGGTGGCAAGGGAGTGATGTTTGCTAACCCCTCTTTTGAGTAGATGGCTCGACACTGGTTTAACTTTCTTTGTGCTAACCCCAGTGTCGAGTCGCTAGCTCATTCTCGTTCTTGTTTCGACCGCAGGGGGAGGCTTGGAGAACATTTGGTTGATCGATTCCGGTGTTCTCGACACATGACCGGAGATAAGAAGTGGTTCTCCAGCCTCACCCCAGTGAAGGAAAAGCGAGACATCACATTCGGGGACAATGGACGAGGTAGGGTGCTTTCAGAGGGTGTTGTGCATGTGAGTGACAAGGTAACGTTGAAGAGAGTGGCTCTTGTGAAGTCTTTGGGTTTTAATTTGCTTTCGGTCTCTCAGTTGCTTGATGAGGGTTTTGAGGTGCGTTTCAAGTCTGGCGAGTCTCGTTTGCTTGATTCTCGAGGTGATCTTGTCTGTATGATCATCCCCGAGGGTCGGATTTTCGTGGCCGATTTCTCTCGTTCTTTGGGTCCCGCTCGCCGTTTGATGGCCGGTCCTTCTTCGATTTGTGGAAATGGCATAGGCGGTTGGGACACTTGAGCTTTGATTAGGTTTCCCGCTTGAGTGGTCTTGACCTGGTCCGAGGATTGCCGAGGTTGAAGCTTGAAAATGATTTGGTTTGTGCTCCTTGTAGGCATGGTAAGATGGTAGCCACTCCCCATCCACCCCTGACCGATGTCATGACCGAGTGTCCGACAGAGCTGTTGCATATGGACCTTGTTGGGCCAGCTCGAGTTCGCTCGGTGGGTGGGAAGTGGTATGTCCTTGTTGTGGTGGACGATTACTCTCGCTATGCCTGGGTGTTCTTCTTGGAGGATAAGAGTGAGACATTTGGTTTTGTTCGAGATCTGATCGTGAGGTTGAAAAACGAGAGGCATGGAAATGCTATTCGAGCTATCCGCAGTGATAATGGCTCTGAGTTCAAGAACTCTCGTGTTGATGCCTTTTGTCGTGATCTAGGTCTTGAACATCAGTATTCGACCCCTGTTGACGGATAAAAGACATATCCCTCTACGATCCGCAAGCATACGGACCCCACACCTTTTTCACTACGGGATTCCCAAGGTTCTTGTCAATCCGCGGAGCAAGGGGATTACTAGCGCTTAACCAAGTACTAATCTAGTTGAATGGAAAACCTTTGAAAGAGAGATTAATCTAAAAGTAAAGACAGTCTACCTAAGTTAATCTAAGTTAAGTTGATCAAACAAATCTAGGGTTAAACTAAATGATAAAGGGGTGAACACAAGAGAGTGATTAAGATAGATAAGCGTTCCCTCCCTAGGATCTAGGATAACATGGTATGCATCTACTAAACGAAAGCGGTAAACCAATCTACCGGGGGTTGTGACCACGGTTTCGCCCTTTCCCTCCTCTCGTACTGTCACTACGCGAAGGTATTCGTGACTAGACCTATGATGGACACGGTATGTTGATGGAATCTATGGGAGTAGCGGATATCATACACCCGAAAAACATGGTAGCTAACCTTAATCATCAAAGCATCATCAACATGAAAACAATAGATTGAAACCACAAATCGAGTAGCGATCACATAGCATGTATCCATCTAATACTAGGGATGAACGGAGACATTACCCCATCATCTTACACGGATTGAAGCACATAGGGGTGATGGAGACTCCGGAGAACGTCGTCGATGAAGATGGCGGCGATGGAGCTTGGGAACACCCCTAGGCCAGCGGCTTGGAGTCCTCCTCTTGCTTCCTTCTCTCCGCCGGCGTTGATCCTTGCGACGAGCTCATCTAACTCTCTCCCTCATCTTGCGGCGGCGGTTTTCTGTGATTGGCGTCGGTAGGATGATTTGTTCGATGTGGCGGCCGACGGCGGCAGAGGGAATAAATAGACGAACAGCTAGGGCAAAGGGGGGACCGAACCGACCCCGGAGTGGGCTGGGCCGGTCGGCCCAGGCCGGCCGGCCCAGGCCCATTTCGGCCCGGTTCGGCCCCGGTTTCCTCCCCGGTTGCTTCTCGCGTGATCCCTTATTCGTGTGCACTTGCATGTGGGCCTTTGACGTCGTTTCCTTCACGGTTTAGGCTTGAATCCTTGCTATGCAAGCTTCGCTGTTTTCTGAGTCCCTGAAGACTTGCACGTTGACGCTTCGGTCCTCGGGTCATTTGGAGTTGTGTTCATCGAGTGTCTTGACTCTTATCGGGCTTCATGATCTTCTTCCAAAGTGCTTGGTGAACTTATCCCGAAAGTCTCCTCTTTAGCGTAGATTTCCTGCGTAAACAACAAACTCCAAAATCGACATGCAAGTGTGAACTTGTTATATCATTAGTATGCCTAGTGGCGGGTTAGTTGCAAATCATAATTGAAACCAATGTATAACAAGTACTCTAGGTTGACGGAAATTCACCGTCAACATCTCCCCCATGCTTAAACCTTGCTCGTCCTCGAGTAAGTGGTCCTCGCTTAAAAGGGAAATCAGCGTTGCCTTCCAATGTTATCCCTGCACTTAGTCATTCATGACGAGACAATTTGCTCTCTCTTAAGAATTTATTTTTAAAGTTCAAGTTCTGACCGGCTTCTTTTTCATTATGGAAGACAGACTAACAATAAAGAACAAGCCACATGTAACACAATGCTCTCAAACTTGAGTGAACTTCAAACCATTACCTTGTCACATGGAAGATTTTCAAAAAGATGCATATCCAACATAAGTGAAAATCTCTTGCAAGAGCTCATGGAACACTCATCTCATCAAGTAACTCAAGCCTATACTAGATTATTTTCAACCTACTCTACTCATATGTGATAGTGGAAGGCTTATGTGGAGCTTGGAAGGTTAAAAACAATCCTAGCAAAACATACATCCAAAATATTGTCAAATTAAGAGAGAGGTCTATTGGAATTACCGAGACTCGTCAAAAAGGCCATGGAAAATAAATGTTGGAAAGAGAGAAGGATGAAACACACACATTTAGATAAGTGGACATGTGCAAGTGGCAAATGGATGATCCCGAGGCACGAGTGAAGTCCTCGTTATCGGATTGCACATGGTTGGAAGATTTGAGTATGGATTTGTCATCAAGGCACTTGAGAACTTATGAAGCAAAAAGAACCGAGGAGCATCTTTATTTTTTTTCTTTATTCTATTTCCTTCTCATTTTTCTCTCTTTCTTTTTTTCACTTTATTCTTCCTATTTTTCTTACTTTTCTTTTCTTCTTATCATATTTTGTTCATTTTTCATTTTTATTCTTTTTTTCTTTTGCTCCTCAAAACTTTTTGCAACATAATACTTACATAGCATTTGTGTCATAGAATGACTCCTCCCCCATGCTTGAACGATGCTCGTCCTCGAGCATAAAAGAGAGGGGAAATGACTGCTAAAGTAAGTATAAATTCCATAATCTTGCGGAATATTTGAATCTACATCGAGAATTTTACTCCATACTCAAATTGGGTTGTGGACAAGGAGGTGATCACAAAAAGATGATTTTGGTTTAGGGTGGATGCCCAGCGAAGTTTGTGAAATTTTCGATGTGAAAACCCACAATGCATGGACAAAAAGGCTAGCATGAAAAAGTTACACAAAGGAATGACCAGCTTCTTAGTCTCGAACCATAGAAATCAATCCTAATCCAACTCATCAAAACATATGTTTGCAATCTACGGGTTTTGTTATCATAAAACATATATGTATATGGCTTTGGTAGGTAGAACTTTGCAAGAGCGTCACAAATATGTAGATAGCATAAAAGTTAAGTTTTCATAAAAACAACAAGTTATCCGGCTGTCCATAAACTTAAATCAAAGAGCAAAGATATGTATGTAGGTCTAGAGCATAGTCATTTCACCTCCACAAATAAAAGAGCCGGTATTTAAATTAATTTCAGATCATATTATGGAGAGCAATTAGCGGCAACTTCATGTAGGTAAAACAAAGCGGCAACTTTCATCATCTTTCCGTAAGCATAGGCAATATAGAACATCGAGGTGAACACATGGTCATGCTTATCTATTGAAAGTAAAAAGAAACCTAGGTTGTCCTCCTAGTAGCCATGTTATTGTTTGAAGAGAAAAACAAAAGGTTGCACCTAGTTGATGTTGAAGGCATACTTACAAGCATTTGTGTTTGGAAAAGAGAAGGTCCATGGAGATGTTACCATCTTTTGTAATCCTTCGTTGCCTTCTTCCGGCATCTCCATGTATCGATGTGACTTTTGCTTTTGTCTCGATTTATTAATGCTCCTAAACTTCTGAATTTGATCTTGTATGCTTAATGGAGTCATTGGTCACCCTTCTCTTCAATGTTGTCATCACCATCTCCTCTTTCTTGTTCTCATCATCTCCTTGCTGTCTCTTTTTCATGGATTTCCCCCTCTGTCCAGAACAGAACATATATCGAAATATAGCTCTATTGAAAAGTTTATGAAATTACCTTTCCAACGTGTGGTCATTCATCGAAAACGGAGTTCAAACAAGGGAGCTATGTCCGTTTTACTTCAGCGCTGCGTGCTGTCCAAAACTGATTCCAGGACGTGTTGCACTCGGTGATTCGTGCATAACTTCTTGTAGAAACCTCCGATTGTTTTGATTCTTGATTTGTTGGAATTGTGACTTCATGGGGCTTCTAAATATCCAAAAATATCTAGTGTTTTCCCTTCGAGACCATGCAGAATTTTGATGAGATTGGTGACTTCTTGCGCATTGATCCGGAGATGTTAACGATCTTTATCATTCTATCTTCTAGAGTGTCATGTTGCACTTCCGTGTTGAAGATTCAGGGTCTCCCCCATGCTTAGCATTTTGCTAGTCATGGAAGAAGAAGACAAAGCACTTCTTAGCCATCCTTCAATTTCCTTGTAGTGAGAGTCTTTATCTTGCACCGTAAGACGTTTTAAACGCACATTCTACCCCCAAGGTGACGGTTGGGAGTAGATAGAATTGCCAACAATCCAACAATGTCTCCTAAGATTCTTAACTTGTGGCATAATTAGTTTAATAAGGAATAAAAACCTAATGAGTGTACGTGGTGCAAGGTGTGTATGCACATGATAGGAAAGCATATAAACAAAGACAATGTTTTCACCTAGTTCTAAACACCATGTTTACAACTAGGTTGCCGAATTTCTCCATAGCCATAAAGGTTTATTTATCAAGGGTTAAAACACCATGTCTATCCCTAAATCAATAACTCTTATAGCACAAGAAAAATTAAGCGCATTGCAATGCAACATGAAAACATATGAAAAGTTATCTAGGTTTATCGAACTAAACGATGATGGTCCGCAATCTTGTTTAAACACCACGTTTACACAAGATCACAAAAGGAAAATACTCATAATGCCTTATGAAGTATTAACATGGAAAAAGAAGCATACATCATTAAGTATATAAAACAACCAAGCCAACTATGTGCAAAACATGTACATGCAAAGAAACATCATGTTGATAACAAAATGCAATGCATGCAAATAAATAAATATGAGCATGAACATGATGGTGGTTCTAAAAAGGAAATCTAAACTTAGATTAATAAACACAAGTTGATCATCATAAGATGGTGCCATTCTTATTCTCTCTAAGAAAGTAGTAAAAATATAAAGAAACGGGTTGCCTCCCGAAAAGCGCTTCATTTAAAGTCATAGAGCTGGACTTTCTCACATACCTTCTTTTCGTTGCATAGCCATGGCCCTTCATGCAAGAAGAAAAGGTACCAATGCAGCTTTAATTTACTTCCCATGTTGTGCTTGATCACTTATAGAAGACTTGCCCAAAGCATCCTTATGTTTCATCATTATCTCCTTCTTTATCATCCTTCGGTGCTGCCTTCACTCCATGACTTTTTTTAATGTCCAGAACAGAAAGTATACTCAATCTCTACTCCATTGCACAGTGCACAAAATTTCCTTTCCAACGAGTCTTCATTTGCTCAAATCGGACTCCGGACAAGAGAGTTACGTCGGTTTTACTTCGGCGATGAAATCTGTCCTGAAATTTCAGAACGCGCAACGCTCAATGTTTCCTCCATAACTCCTTGCACGGGTCTTCAAACTTGTTGGTTCTTGATGCGTTGGAATGGTAGATTGATGGAGCTTTTTAATATCTCATTTTCTTCATTTGTACACCTCTGAACAAGCCCTCAAATTGATGAAGACAGCAGCATCCATCGCGGGATTCGGAGAGGTTGATGATTTATCTTGCAACTCTTTTAGGCATGACTTCTTTTTTTTTCATTATTCAAACCTGTCTACATGGTTAGTGAAAATCAGGCCTTTCCCGACATATGATTCTTTCAGGTCATTAGCTTGACCAAGCGCAAAGCATGATCGAGATTTACAAAACTTATTGTAAACATACGCGTCCATAATTAACACCACATGTGAATTGTAGCAACAAGTCAAGGTGTAAATAAAAGAAGCATATGTTTCATGCATAGCACTTAGCTCATCATTAGGCAAAGGTTGTTTATGTGTGAGATTAATTGGATCAAAAATAAATGTTTCCTCTTTTTCATTCTCTAGAAAATCTAGCCTATCAACATGATCACTATTGGAACAAGGCATAGACATTAAACTATCATTCATACTATTGGTTGAGCATGAGTATTTGAATTTATGAACATCAATACCAATAATATCTTGAGATTTCAGCACGTACCTTGGCCTTAGAGATTTTTCAACAAGAGTGATATTTGGTTCATCAAGCGGTGTTGAAGGCGAATCGATCTCAACAAGTGTAGTTGCCTCTTCATCACCATCTTGCAATTTCTTCAACTCATCATGTGGAACATGTAATCCTTCAACTATGTACGTATTCATCTCTTCTTTGAAGTCTTCTTTATCAACCAGATCTTCATCTTCAAAGACTTGTATGTTGCTTTCTTTATCTTCCATGTACCACATGTCGTCAAGATCGCTCATCATTGATTCACTCTTTTCTTCATCCTTGAGTACTTCCATGTCTTGATTTGCTAGTGTGTAGGCTTCAATAGCACACAAGCTATCATCTAGCTTGAGTCCTATCTCCTCCCATTTATCCTTTGAGTCACTAGGCTCATCACGGTTGTACTCTTCTCTTTCTTCGTCATAAATCTTTGAGTTGTCAAACCGGTCGATCCATCCTTCATCTCCTTCTTCTCTTTCTTCTTCAAACATCTTTTGGATCGACTCTCCACTCATCTCTTGATCAAATATATCTTCAATTAGTTTGGCAACGTGTCGGCGTTCCTCCTTCCTTCGGTAGTTGATTAGTGGGGCGAAATCAACTTGAACCCAACCGGATTGCTTGAACTCCGCCAATGGTCTAGCATTCCACATACTTCGGCCTACATTCATGTTAGTTTCAACATTTTTAACATCCGAAATGACTTCTCTTACCTTAGGAAGTGGATCTTCAATTTCTTGAATGGTCGGTTCATCTTCCTTGACCTCCGGTTCATCTTTTTCAGAAATTTCAGCAAGCACCTTGGGCTTGCTTTTGTCATTTTGCTCCTCTCGACAACATCTTTGCCAATCTCGTATTGTTCTTTGTCCATTGCTTATCCTTTGTAAGATTTGTGCGGCTTCACTAATTGTTTTATCCATTATATCACCGCTCGCACACATGTTTACAAAACAAGACGAGTTAGGGGTTAGTGAAAAATAAAAGGTATGCAACATCAAGTCACCGGAAAATCCCAAGTTCGGGCCTCGCTCAAGTAGTTCATTAAAACGGTCCCATGCTTCATCAATTTCTTCATCCTCTCCTTGCTTGAAAGTGAGCACTTGCCTCCTTAAGTCTTGGACCTTGCTTATGGGAAAGAACTTCAAAAGAAACTTCTTCACTAGCTCATCCCAATTTCCTTTTGCTTCAACGGACGCAAGTGTGTACCATCTTCGCGCTTCATCTTCGAGAGAGAATGGAAAAAGATTCCACTTGAACCAAGCGGCCGGAACTCCTTTTTGTTGCACCGTGTTGCATAACATCGTGAATTCCTTAATGTGTCTATATGGGTTGTCATCCTCCAATCCTCTAAATGGTTTTGTCGCCACTAACTTGATGATTCCGGGCTTCACTTCATAGTGGGTTGTAGCAAACGTCAAATCTGATTTTTGCATCTCAATGTCTTCCATTGACGGCATTGCTAGCTCCCTTAGCGACATCTCTTCGTCTTCCAATGGTGAGGTGAACAAATCCATCTAGGCACAAGAAAAGTAGAAAGAAAAACAAAAAAGATTTTTTTCTGTTTTTAGAAAATAAGGGTTAGGTGTTAGTAATCAACAAAATTAATACTAGATTAAACGTAGCAAACTGGCTTGCTCCCCGGCAACGGCGCCAGAAAAAGGGGGCTTGTTGACGGATAAAAGACGTATCCCTCTACGATCCGCAAGCGTACGGACCCCACACCTTTTTCACCACGGGATTCCCAAGGTTCTTGTCAATCCGCGGAGCAAGGGGATTACTAGCGCTTAACCAAGTACTAATCTAGTTGAATGGAAAACCTTTGAAAGAGAGATTAATCTAAAAGTAAAGACAGTCTACCTAAGTTAATCTAAGTTAAGTTGATCAAACAAATCTAGGGTTAAACTAAATGATAAAGGGGTGAACACAAGAGAGTGATTAAGATAGATAAGCGTTCCCTCCCTAGGATCTAGGATAACATGGTATGCATCTACTAAACGAAAGCGGTAAACCAATCTACCGGGGGTTGTGACCACGGTTTCGCCCTTTCCCTCCTCTCGTACTTGTCACTACGCGAAGGTATTCGTGACTAGACCTATGATGGACACGGTATGTTGATGGAATCTATGGGAGTAGCGGATATCATACGCCCGAAAAACATGGTAGCTAACCTTAATCATCAAAGCATCATCAACATGAAAACAATAGATTGAAACCACAAATCGAGTAGCGATCACATAGCATGTATCCATCTAATCCTAGGGATGAACGGAGACATTACCCCATCATCTTACACGGATTGAAGCACATAGGGGTGATGGAGACTCCGAGAACGTCGTCGATGAAGATGGCGGCGATGGAGCTTGGGAACACCCCTAGGCCGGCGGCTTGGAGTCCTCCTCTTGCTTCCTTCTCTCCGCCGGCGTTGATCCTTGCGACGAGCTCATCTAACTCTCTCCCTCATCTTGCGGCGGCGGTTTTTCGTGATTGGCGTCGGTAGGATGATTTGTTCGATGTGGCGGCCGACGGCGGCGGAGGGAATAAATAGACGAACGGCTAGGGCAAAGGGGGGACCGAACCGACCCCGGAGTGGGGCTGGGCCGGTTGGCCCGAGCCGGCCGGCCCAGGGCCCATTTCGGCCCGGTTCGGCCCCGGTTTCCTCCCCCGGTTGCTTCTCGCGTGATCCCTTATTCGTGTGCACTTGCATGTGGGCCTTTGACGTCGTTTCCTTCACGGTTTAGGCTTGAATCCTTGCTATGCAAGCTTCGCCGTTTTTCGAGTCCCCGAAGACTTGCACGTTGACGCTTCGGTCCTCGGGTCATTTGGAGTTGTGTTCATCGAGTGTCTTGACTCTTATCGGGCTTCATGATCTTCTTCCAAAGTGCTTGGTGAACTTATCCCGAAAGTCTCCTCTTTAGCGTAGATTTCCTGCGTAAACAACAAACTCCAAAATCGACATGCAAGTGTGAACTTGTTATATCATTAGTATGCCTAGTGGCGGGTTAGTTGCAAATCATAATCGAAACCAATGTATAACAAGTACTCTAGGGTGACGGAAATTCACCGTCAACAACCCCTTATGTGCCCCCTGAAAATGGAGTCATGGAAAGGAAAAATCAGACTCTTTGTGAGATGGCTAGGACGATGCTCGATGAGCACAGGACTCCTAGGAGGTATTGGGCTGAGGCGGTCAATACAGCTTGTCATGTTTCTAACCGGATTTTATTGAGAGCTTTCAAGAAGAAGACCTGTTATGAGCTTATGCATGGTCGGGCACCCAAGGTGAGTCACTTCCGAGTTTTTGGCTGCAAGTGCTTTATTTTGAAGAAGGGAAAACTCGACAAGTTTGAGGCTAGGTCTAGTGATGGTATTTTCTTTGGATATGCTAACCATTCTAGAGCCTATAGGGTGCTTAACCTTGAGACTAACAAAATCATGGAGACTTGCGAGGTGACCTCGACGAGACAATGCCATGTACCTCTCTTGGCTTTGAATGTGCAGGTGATGAAGAGATGGCCGAGGACCTCTTTGAAGAGGAGAAAGATGAAGCTGGAGATGATGATGGGGAGAACCATGCGCCCGAAGCTGAGCATGTACCCACTACTTCCCCTACGACCACTTTGGAGCATGGACCGTCTACATCATGGACAACGACGGTGCAACAAGAGGACCAGGCGAGAGAAGCTGAAGTTGAGGGGGAGGTAGTCTCGAGGCGTGAGGCTCCCCGGCGGATTCAAGAAGTGCATCCCCTATCGAAGATCATTGGGAACATCGATGAACGCACTACACGGTCGAGGTCCGAAATTCCTCTCATTTTGCTCATCTTGCTTTTGTTGCTACTTTTGAGCCCAAGGACATTGGACATGCTTTATCCGATGCAAACCGGGTCAATTCTATGCATGAGGAGTTGGAAAATTTTGAGAGGAACCGGTGTGGGAGTTAGTTGAACCACCTCCAAATTGCCATCCCATAGGAACCAAGTGGGTTTGGAAGAACAAAGAGGGAGAGAATGGGATGGTTGTGAGGAACAAGTCCGGACTTGTTGCTCGGGGGTTTAGTCGAAGGAGGGGATCGACTATGAGGAGACCTTTGCTCCTCGTGGCCCGTCTTGAGGCAATTCGGATCCTTCTAGCCTTTGCCGTGGCTAAAGGGTTCAAGTTGTTTCGGATGGACGTGAAGAGTGCTTTTCGAATAAGGTCATAGAGGAGGTGTATGTGAAGCGACCACACCGGGTTTGAGAGCGAGTTGTACCCACACGGGGTATACGGGTTGAAAAGGGCTCTGTATGGGTTGAAACGGGCGCCCCGTGCTTGGTATGGGAGATTGAGAGGTTTTCTTTTGAGCGAGAGGGTTTGTGATGGGTACCGTGGATAGGACCTTGTTTCTCCTCAAGCATGGAAATGACTTGTTGATTGTTCGGATATACGTGGATGATATTGTCTTTGGTGGCTCGTCACATAACCTTGTTGCCAAGTTTGCGGATGAGATGAGCGGGGAGTTCGAGATGAGCATGATGGGCGAGTTGCGGTATTTTCTCGGGCTGCGGATCAAACAAGTGAAGGACGGTACATTTGTGCACCAAACCAAGTACACGAAAGACATGCGAGGAAGTTCCGGATGCAAGATGTGAAGCCGATGTCGACTCCCATGGGGAGTACGGCCACTTTGGATGCGGATGAGGACGGAGAACCGGTGGACCGGCGGGAGTACGGGAGCATGATCGGCTCCCTCCTCTACTTGACGGCGACGAGGCCAGACATACAGTTCAGCGTGTGTCTGTGCGCTCGTTTTCAGGCTTCGCCGAGGACATCAAATCGACAGGCCGTCAAGAGGATTTTCAGGTACCTACAGTCTGCCCCTGGTCTTGGCCTTTGGTATTCTTCCTCCTCGACTCTTTCTCTACATGGTTTTTCTGATGCGGATTTTGCTGGTTGTCGAGTCGAGAGGAAGTCTACTTCTGGTACTTGTCAGTTTCTTGGGTCTTCGTTAGTCTCATGGTCTTCCCGCAAGCAGTCTAGTGTAGCTCAGTCTACCACTGAGGCGGAGTATGTTGCTGCCGCGAGTTGTTGTTCCCAGTTGTTGTGGATTTCATACACTTTGAGAGACTTTGGTGAGGAGTGCACCCAGATCCCACTTCTTTGTGATAGCACCAGTGCCATAAGCGTAGCCAAAAATCCGAGTGCTTCACTCCCGAAACCAAACATATAGAAGTGAGGTATCATTTCTTGAGGGACAATGTGGAGAAAGGAACCATTGTTTTGAGCCATGTCCCTACCCAAGATCAGCTTGCGGACATTTTCACAAAGCCTCTCGACCAAGCTACATTTGTGCGCTTGCGGGGGGACTTGGGGTTTGTTGCCCTTTCTAGTTGATTCTTGGGGGATTTCCTTTTGTACCATATGTATCATACCATGTTTTACTTTGATGTATATACATGCTTTGCTTGATGTACAAACCATGGTAGGATAGCCATCTTGTCATATATCATGTTGCATTTGTCATTTATTGCATTTTAGGACGATGAGCTTCTTTCATATGCCATATTTGAGTCTCTTTGGCTATTTGTGAGATATGGGTTATATGTGTGGAGAAATGGTGATGTGAGGCTATGCTCTTGGAATATTTGAGATATATGTGTGGTGAGATAGCCCCTTTTGAAATAAATGCTAAACTTGACTAATTTTTGATGAAATTTGCTCCACTCGTGTGTAGTTGTGTATCCATGTCACAGTTTGGTCTAAATGTGCTTTTCTTGCTTAGATTGTGCTTGGATGCCTTGTTCTTGCATTTGGGCCAAAGGCCGAATATCATTGTGAATGTTTAGCCTATGTTGCATTCATGGGGGAGCATAAGCTTCTTTTTGCCGCAAAGGCACTTCATGTACCATGTAATGAATTAATCTTGAAAAGCGAGTGTGAATGCTTGAAAAATGCTCCATCTATCATGTCTATGCTTAAAATGTATTATCTTTCACATATGGGTGCTAAACATGTTGCATGATGTTAACCAGTGGAGAAGTTTCCCCGAAGTGGACACATGGCTCATGAGCTTTGACATGACATGCTTTGCTTTATGGGTGTTTGCCATGATCTTTTGCTGAGAATTTGATATCCTTGTATGATCTTTGAATGGTATGCATGTTTGTGGCTCAAGTGTGACATGGATAGGCTTTTACATGTGAAGCGAGCCTTCTTTTGGTAAAACTGCCTAAATCTGAAAATTTTGCTTTGTCACATGCTTGTATTTTCATATATTACTTGTGGCAATGCTTTGACCATGCTATGATTCATGTGTGTGATCTTTGTCTCACTTTTAGCCTTTGACACTAGATTTGGCCTATTTGAGAAGCTCATATATGCTTTGCTTTGCATTTCTGCTTTTTCACCTTGATTCATACATTGTCAACAAGGGGGAGAAGAGGTGAGCTTAATGAAAATTCGAAAGAGGTGAGCTGAAATTTGGAAGTTTGCATCCACATGTTCGGGGGGAGCTTGCATTTGTTCGGGGGAGCTTTCTTCTTGTTTTCGGTGTGGATTTTGTGCTTTGCTTGGCTTGTGACCTTTCTTTGCCTTTCTTCGGTTTTGGTCATGAGTTGAGCTTATTTGTTTTTCTTTCTTCTTCTTTTCTCTTTTTCTCTCGAATTTCATTTCGCGTTGTGTGTTGTCAATGCACTCATCAAGGGGGAGATTGAGGACCGGGAGCGTCCCTGTGGTCGATGGATGACCGCTCCTCGGTGATGAGTGATTGACAACGGGTGTTGGACCGACTCTTGGCTTAGTGCGCGAGTGTAGGCCGCGGCCTAGTTCGTGTTGTTGCGGGTGAAGAACGGGCGCGAAAGGTCTTCGGCCTTGAGGGGCCTCCGGGAGATGGAGAGACAAGTAGGCTCGGTTCGAGGGACCGGTGGACGGCGGGGCCGGGTGCGGGTCACATGGTGGCGACACAAGCAAGACGAAGTCATGGACAAGCGAGCCGGTGCACGGTGGCGGTCAAGTCAAGTGGTTTGGCGGGAGGCTCGGACCGAGCACGCGGGGTTTGGTGGTTTGCCCACAAAACCATCGGTGGACGGTTTCTTGGTTTGGGCCTCAAAACCAAGTCCGAGGGCCCAACACGACGGAGACGGGATCCGGGCGTGTCGGGAAGCTTCGAGGCGGAGGACACGCGGCGGGATCGCATGGCTTGCGTCGGGAGGACGCGGGGTGCGGCAAAGGCGTGGCCGTCCGATGGCAAGACCCACAAACATTACCAAAATGCCCCTTCGTGGGTTGTATCGCCAGTAGTTAAGTTAGGGGTAGTCGAGTCATTTACCACTCCGGCGGGACCTGATATATAAGCCATGAGTGTGTGTTGATGGCTCTCTCTCTCCGCGACTTAGGGTTTCATTTCCTCCCTCCTCTTTCTCATTTTTCGTAGCTATTTTTCCTTCTATTTTCTCTAGGCTAGCATGAGAGCTTCATGAGAGATTTGTTGAGAGGGATGGATGCTAGGGCGGCATGCTAGACCTTGTGAATCTTTCCTGGTTTGTATAGAAGATTCGGGGTTGTTTTTCGTAGCTTTTCGTGCTTGTTTTCGTGTCTTTGTTCCCGGTGTGATTCCGCGGATTTGAGTGGGTTTCTCCCCGGATTTCTTTGAGGGAAACATGGATAGATGTCTTGTGCATCTTTGTGCTTGATCTTGTGCCCTCAAACGCCGGGAAACCACTTCGATTCGTGAGTTTTCGTTCGGTGCTCTAGCTTTTGGTGGTGCTCAAAGGATTCGTGATTCCCGGTGATTTAGGGAGTTAGGAGGCAAGATTTTTGGGCTATAGCATCCTTGTGTGACGCTTTTCAAGTCCCCAAACCCTTGTCTCCATAGCTTCAACCGTTTGGGAAATCCGATGATGATTTGCGGAAGTTGACTTTCGGGGTCTGGCGTTTTCTGCTCTGTCCGCATCTGGTGGACGGTCCGCGAGGACCTGGCGGACGGTCCGCGCGGCTAGGGTTCGTATCGTGTTCTTCGTGTTCTTGCTCGTCTTTCGTTTCGATCCGTCGCGATTTTGGTTTTCGGTTGGACGGAGTTTCGGACGGTCCGCGGTGTTGGGCGGACGGTCCGCGGGTGCTTGGCGGACGGTCCGCGTGGTCCCCGCGGACAGTCCGTGGTTCGTGGTGTGCCACAGGTGGTTCTGTGTGATTTAACGGACGGTCCGCGGCTCAGGCGGACGGTCCGCGGCTCGGGTGCGGACGGTCCGCGGTACCGGCCGGACGGTCCGCGCGGCCCTTTGCGGACGGTCCGCCCTGTCTGGCCGGACGGTCCGCCTGAGGCTGAGCGCTTTGCTTCTTGGTTCGATTCCTTCCCCCCTTCTTTCGTGCTTCCGCGTGTGACTCAAGGAATCGTTCCTAGGACTAGAGGTTGATCCATAACCTCGTGGTCTTGGCGATTGGTGCGTGATTCGATCCATCGCTTGTGTGTGACCGGGATTTGAGTAGGGCATAGGCCGGGTTCTTTGGAAAGAAATTTTACCGGCTCCTATTCACTCCCCCCCCCTCTCTAGTCGCCATCTGATCCTTCAATTGGTATCAGAGCTTGGTGCCGGATTCTTTGTGACTTTGACAAGTCTCGAATCCTAAGATGGCGTACGTTGAGCGGGGCGGTCCGCCGCACTTCGATGGCAAGGGTTACCACAAGTGGGCGGCTCGTATGATGATTTTTCTTCGTGGAAAGCTGTTGGATTTCATTGTGCTTGACAAGACCTATGCTATTCCGGTCAACATCCATACTCTTATGGTGACCGATGCCGGTGCTAAGGCCAAGTATGAGGCTAATGCAAAAGCCGTTGATCACTTGGTCAGGAGCTTGTGTGATCCAGAGTTTGAGCGTGTTCGCCATTTGAATCTTGCTTGGCAAATTTGGGAAAAGTTGTTGGTTGCTCACGGTGGTGATAACCATGTGAAGGCTCGCCTCTTTGTCTCTTACCGGATGCAATATGAGAATTTCACTCCACTTCCCGGTGAGGACATTGATGCGATGTTTCGCGAGGTTCACCGCCATCGTGAACAACATGAAGGCTAATGTTGAGGATTTTCCGTACACCGAGCATGATCAGGCTTTGAAGCTCTTGCATGTCTTGGACCCAAATGTTTGGGGTGCTAAGGTTGAGGCCATCAAGGAGTCTGGGCATTACTTGACTATTGAGTTGGATGACCTCTTTTCTAAGCTTAAGTCGGCTGAGGTTGACAGGAAGTTGCAATCCAAGCATGAGGGCTCGACTGACCATAGTCTTGCTCTTGTGGGCGGATCAAAGGGCAAATCTAACCCTTCCGTCGACGCTTTTCCTTGTCTTCTCTCATGTCCATTCCGGATGAGGAGTTTGATGTCTTGGGCGAGGAGGAGCCGGCCTTGCTTTCAAGAAGGTTTGAACGACTACACGAGAGTCGGAGGAACGCAAGGCGGAGCTCGGGGACGTGCTACAAGTGTGGCAAGCGTGGCCACTTCATCGCCGAGTGCCGGAAGCGGAGGAGAAAAAGTACAAGGTGAACGAGTACAAGGCGCACCCGAGGCGTGAAGACAAGTACTCCTCCAAGGGCAAGCACTTCAACAAGTCCAAGAGCAAGGACAAGGACAAGTGGCGACCGAGCAAGAGCGCCTACAAGAAGAACAAGGCAAGAGCGATGGTGGCCGGTGCGAGCGACGTCGACTCAAGCTCAAGCGAGGAGCGGTCAAGCTCAAGCGATGAAGATGAAGACGCCGGGAGGCGCAAGGGCAAGAAGAGTGCAAGCGGAACCTCGGCGGGGGTAGCCGTGTGTCGCTTGAGGGCTTTTGTGGCATGGCCCATAGCTCAAGCGGCAAGAAGAGCGAGAAGGAAGACGGCGACTCCGACTGCGGGGATGAGGTAAATCGTGACCCCGACTCTTTGCTTGCTTGAGATTGCTAGGTTGAATGGTTTGCTTGACAACCGTGATAGTGTGCTTAGAGATGCCAAAAAGATGAGGAAAGATCTTAGGGCACAACTTGAGAATGCTAGCGAGAAAGTAGGAGAACTAGAGTCAAAATTGCTTGAATTGAAACTTGAGAATGACTCTTTGAAACTTGCTCCTACTCCTCCTGATGATGATGAATGTGTTGAATGTGATGCTTGGTTGAATGAGATCAAAATGCTTAATGAGAAGAATGCTTCTATTTTGGCTCAATTAGATGCTCTTAGGACTGAACATGATGAGCTTAAGGCTAGACCCACTTTGCTTGGTGCTTGCAAATCATGTCCTACTATGCATGCTAAGCTTGTCGATGCTCGTTCTACCATTAGTTCTTTGGAAGCATCTTTGAAATCTCCTGTTGCAAATGCATGTTCTAGCTGTGATGAAGTCACTTTGCGTAATCTTGAACTTACTTCCCGTTTGGATGTCATCTATGAGGAGAATGACTATTTGAGGAAGGTGTTGGGTTGGTTGTACAAGGCGGGAACCTCAATTGAAAATCATGATTGAGGAGTTCAAGAGAGCCGATGGTCGTGGTTTGGGTTTTGAGAAGGTGGGTGAGAAAGTGGGAGAGAACGAGGGGGGAGAGTATGTACGAGAAGTGTGTTGAGTCTAACCCCGAGTTTGAGGTGATCGGAGAGATCCAAGTCCCACTCCCAAAAGCACCCAAGAACTCTTTCACACCAAAGCCCAACCACCTTTGCAACAAGCTTGACACAACCCAAGATCCACCCAAATTCCCACCTAAGACAAATGATTTCCGAAACCAGTGAAGTTTGTGGGTGAGAAGGGTGAGAAACCTAGAGAGAAGCCGAGCCAAAACCAAAACCCATCCCCTTCAGGTGTGAGTATTGTGGCAAGGAGAGGCATCTTGCAGAGTTTTGCTACAAGAGGAAGAGGGATGAGAGGCTTGCTAGGGAGTAAGCAAACCAGGACAGGTATCGCCAGCCTCATGGCATTCCTGAGCCTAGAGTGCCACTTCCACGGGGTGTGGGAAGTGTGAGGAGTGTTGGCAGGTTCCCACAGAGAGGTGGTGGTGAGAGGTTTGTCAGGAGAGATGATGGTGTGCGTGCTGGTGAGAGGCTTGGTCGGGCTCGTGGTGGTTTTGCTGGACGTCCTCCTACTCGTCCTCAGTACGGGTTTAGGGGAGATGATCGCAGCTTTGGGTTCCAGAGGAACTACGGACCACGTTTTCCCCCTCGTGGTGCTCGTACTCCTCCCATGGGACATGGGAAGTTTGGTGGCAAGGGAGTGATGTTTGCTAACCCCTCTTTTGAGCGAGATGGCTCGACACTCGGTTTAACTTTCTTTGTGCTAACCCCGGTGTCGAGTCGCTAGCTCATTCTCGTTCTTGTTTCGACTTGCGCAGCGGGGAGGCTTGGAGAACATTTGGTTGATCGATTCTGGGTGTTCTCGACACATGACCGGAGATAAGAAGTGGTTCTCCAGCCTCACCCCAGTGAAGGAAAAGCAGTACATCACATTCGGGGACAATGGACGAGGTAGGGTGCTTTCAGAGGGTGTTGTGCATGTGAGTGACAAGGTAATGTTGAAGAGAGTGGCTCTTGTGAAGTCTTTGGGTTTTAATTTGCTTTCGGTCTCTCAGTTGCTTGATGAGGGTTTTGAGGTGCGTTTCAAGTCTGGCGAGTCTCGTTTGCTTGATTCTCGAGGTGATCTTGTCTGTATGATCATCCCCGAGGGTCGATTTTCGGGCTGATTTCTCTCGTTCTTTGGGTCCTGCTCGCCTTGTTTGATGGCCGGTCCTTCTTCGATTTGTGGAAATGGCATAGGCGGTTGGGACACTTGAGCTTTGATTTGGTTTCCCGCTTGAGTGGTCTTGACCTGGTCCGAGGATTGCCAAGGTTGAAGCTTGAAAAGGATTTGGTTTGTGCTCCTTGTAGGCATGGTAAGATGGTAGCCACTCCCCATCCACCCCTGACCGATGTCATGACCGAGTGTCCGACAGAGCTGTTGCATATGTACCTTGTTGGGCCAGCTCGAGTTCGCTCGGTGGGTGGGAAGTGGTATGTCCTTGTTGTGGTGGACGATTACTCTCGCTATGCCTCGGTGTTCTTCTTGGAGGATAAGAGTGAGACATTTGGTTTTGTTCGAGATCTGATCGTGAGGTTGAAAAACGAGAGGCATGGAAATGCTATTCGAGCTATCCGCAAGTGATAATGGCTCGAGTTCAAGAACTCTCGTTTTGATGCCTTTTGTCGTGATCTATGTCTTGAACATCGGTATTCGACCCCTTATGTGCCCCCTCAAAATGGAGTCATGGAAAGGAAAAATCGGACTCTTTGTGAGATGGCTAGGACGATGCTCGATGAGCACAAGACTCCTAGGAGGTATTGGGCCGAGGCGGTCAATACGGCTTGTCATGTTTCTAACCGGATTTTATTGAGAGCTTTCAAGAAGAAGACTGTTATGAGCTTATGCATGGTCGGGCACCCAAGGTGAGGCACTTCCGAGTTTTTGGCTGCAAGTGCTTTATTTTGAAGAAGGGAAAACTCGACAAGTTTGAGGCTAGGTCTAGTGATGGTATTTTCTTTGGATATGCTAACCATTCTAGAGCCTATAGGGTGCTTAACCTTGAGACTAACAAAATCATGGAGACTTGCGAGGTGACCTCGACGAGACAATGCCATGTACCTCTCTTGGCTTTGAATGTGCAGGTGATGAAGAGATGGCCGAGGACCTCTTTGAAGAGGAGAAAGATGAAGCCGGAGATGATGATGGGGAGAACCATGCGCTCGAAGGCGAGCATGTACCCACTACTTCCCCTACGACCACTTTGGAGCATGAACCGTCTACATCATGGACAACGACGGTGCAACAAGAGGACCAGGCGAGAGAAGGCGATGTTGAGGGGGAGGTAATCTCGAGGCGTGAGGCTCCCCGGCGGATTCAAGAAGTGCATCCCCCGTCGAAGATCATTGGGAACATCGATGAACGCACTACACGGTCGAGGTCCGAGAAATTCCTCTCATTTTGCTCATGCTTGCTTTTGTTGCTACTTTTGAGCCCAAGGACATTGGACATGCTTTATCCGATGCAAACTCGGGTCAATTCTATGCATGAGGAGTTGGAAAATTTTGAGAGGAACCGGGTGTGGGAGTTAGTTGAACCACCTCCAAATTGCCATCCCATAGGAACCAAGTGGGTTTGGAAGAACAAAGAGGGAGAGAATGGGATGGTTGTGAGGAACAAGTCCAGACTTGTTGCTCAGGGGTTTAGTCAGAAGGAGGGGATCGACTATGAGGAGACCTTTGCTCCTGTAGCCCGTCTTGAGGCAATTCAGATCCTTCTAGCCTTTGCCGTGGCTAAAGGGTTCAAGTTGTTTGAGATGGATGTGAAGAGTGCCTTTCTGAATGGGGTCATAGAGGAGGAGGTGTATGTGAATCAGCCACCTGGGTTTGAGAGTGAGTTGTACCCACACGGGGTATACGGGTTGAAAAGGGCTCGTATGGGTTGAAACGGGCGCCCCGTGCTTGGTATGGGAGATTGAGAGGTTTTCTTTTGAGCGAGAGGGTTTGTGATGGGTACCGTGGATAGGACCTTGTTTCTCCTCAAGCATGGAAATGACTTGTTGATTGTTCGGATATATGTGGATGATATTGTCTTTAGTGGCTCGTCACATAACCTTGTTGCCAAGTTTGCAGATGAGATGAGCAGGGAGTTCGAGATGAGCATGATGGGCGAGTTGCGGTATTTTCTCGGGCCGCGAGATCAAACAAGTGAAGGACGGTACATTTGTGCACCAAACCAAGTACACGAAAGACATGATGAGGAAGTTCCAGATGCAAGATGTGAAGCCGATGTCGACTCCCATGGGGAGTACGGCCACTTTGGATGCGGATGAGGACGGAGAACCAGTGGACCAGCGGGAGTACAGGAGCATGATCGGCTCCCTCCTCTACTTGACGGCGACGAGGCCAGACATACAGTTCAGCGTGTGTCTGTGCGCTCGTTTTCGAGTGCTTCGCCGAGGACATCAAATCGACGGGCCGTCAAGAGGATTTTCGGGTACCTACGGTCCGCCCTCGGTCTTGGCCTTTGGTATTCTTCCTCCTCGACTCTTTCTCTACATGGTTTTTCTCGATGCGGATTTTGCTTTGGTTGTCGAGTCGAGAGGAAGTCTACTTCGGTACTTGTCGGTTTCTTGGGTCTTCGTTAGTCTCATGGTCTTCCCGCAAGCGCTCTAGTGTAGCTCGGTCTACCGGCGAGGCGGAGTATGTTCTTCGCCGCGAGTTGTTGTTCCCAAATTGTTGTGGATTTCATACACTTTGAGAGACTTTGGTGAGGAGTGCACCCGGATCCCACTTCTTTGTGATAGCACCAGTGCCATAAGCGTAGCCAAAAACCCAGTGCTTCACTCCAGAACCAAACATATAGAAGTGAGGTATCATTTCCTGAGGGACAATGTGGAGAAAGGAACCATTGTTTTGAGCCATGTCCCTACCCAAGATCAGCTTGCAGACATTTTCACAAAGCCTCTCGACCAAGCTACATTTGTGTGCTTGGGGGGGAACTTGGGGTTTGTTGCCCTTTCTAGTTGATTCTTGGGGGATTTCCTTTTGTACCATATGTATCATACCATGTTTTACTTTGATGTATATACATGCTTTGCTTGATGTACAAACCATGGTAGGATAGCCATCTTGTCATATATCATGTTGCATTTGTCATTTATTGCATTTTAGGACGATGAGCTTCTTTCATATGCCATATTTGAGTCTCTTTGGCTATTTGTGAGATATGGGTTATATGTGTGGAGAAATGGTGATGTGAGGCTATGCTCTTGGAATATTTGAGATATATGTGTGGTGAGATAGCCCCTTTTGAAATAAATGCTAAACTTGACTAATTTTTGATGAAATTTGCTCCACTCGTGTGTAGTTGTGTATCCATGTCACAGTTTGGTCTAAATGTGCTTTTCTTGCTTAGATTGTGCTTGGATGCCTTGTTCTTGCATTTGGGCCAAAGGCCGAATATCATTGTGAATGTTTAGCCTATGTTGCATTCATGGGGGAGCATAAGCTTCTTTTTGCCGCAAAGGCACTTCATGTACCATGAAATGAATTAATCTTGAAAAGAAGTGTGAATGCTTGAAAAATGCTCCATCTATCATGTCTATGCTTAAAATGTATTATCTTTCACATATGGGTGCTAAACATGTTGCATGATGTTAACCAGTGGAGAAGTTTCCCCGAAGTGGACACATGGCTCATGAGCTTTGACATGACATGCTTTGCTTTATGGGTGTTTGCCATGATCTTTTGCTGAGAATTTGATATCC
This sequence comes from Cenchrus americanus, assembly GCA_947561735.1. Lineage (NCBI taxonomy): Eukaryota > Viridiplantae > Streptophyta > Magnoliopsida > Poales > Poaceae > Cenchrus > Cenchrus americanus. Next base: position 80,013,714 of record OX387239.1, on the reverse strand, counting down.
TTGTATGATCTTTGAATGGTATGCATGTTTGTGGCTCAAGTGTGACATGGATAGGCTTTTACATGTGAAGCGAGCCTTCTTTTGGTAAAACTGCCTAAATCTGAAAATTTTGCTTTGTCACATGCTTGTATTTTCATATATTACTTGTGGCAATGCTTTGACCATGCTATGATTCATGTGTGTGATCTTTGTCTCACTTTTAGCCTTTGACACTAGATTTGGCCTATTTGAGAAGCTCATATATGCTTTGCTTTGCATTTCTGCTTTTTCACCTTGATTCATACATTGTCAACAAGGGGGAGAAGAGGTGAGCTTAATGAAAATTCAGAAGAGGTGAGCTGAAATTTGGAAGTTTGCATCCACATGTTCAGGGGGAGCTTGCATTTGTTCAGGGGGAGCTTTCTTGCTGTTTTCGGTGTGGATTTTGTGCTTTGCTTGGCTTGTGACCTTTCTTTGCCTTTCTTCGGTTTTGGTCATGAGTTGAGCTTATTTGTTTTTCTTTCTTCTTCTTTTCTCTTTTTCTCTGAATTTCATTTCGCGTTGTGTGTTGTCAATGCACTCATCAAGGGGGGAGATTGAGGACCGGGAGCGTCCCGGTGGTCGATGGATGACCGCTCCTCGGTGATGAGTGATTGACAACGGGTGTTGGACCGACTCTTGGCTTAGTGCGCAGGTGTAGGCCGCGGCCTAGTTCGTGTTGTTGCGAGGTGAAGAACGGGCGCGAAAGGTCTTCAGCCTTGAGGGGCCTCCGGGAGATGGAGAGACAAGTAGGCTCGGTTCGAGGGACCCGGTGGACAGCGGGACGCGGTGCGGGTCACATGGTGGCGACACAAGCAAGACGAAGTCATGGACAAGCGAGCCGGTGCACGGTGGCGGTCAAGTCAAGTGGTTTGGCGGGAGGCTGGACCGAGCACGCGGGGTTTGGTGGTTTGCCCACAAAACCATCGGCGGACGGTTTCTTGGTTTGGGCCTCAAAACCAAGTCCGAGGGCCCAACACGACGGAGACGGGATCCGGGCGTGTCGGGAAGCTTCGAGGCGGAGGACACGCGGCGGGATCGCATGGCTTGCGTCGGGAGGACGCGGGGTGCGGCAAAGGCGTGGCCGTCCGATGGCAAGACCCACAAACATTACCAAAATGCCCCTTCGTGGGTTGTATCGCCAGTAGTTAAGTTAGGGGTAGTCGAGTCATTTACCACTCCGCGGGACTTGATATATAAGCCATGAGTGTGTGTTGATGGCTCTCTCTCTCCGCGACTTAGGGTTTCATTTCCTCCCTCCTCTTTCTCATTTTTCGTAGCTATTTTTCCTTCTATTTTCTCTAGGCTAGCATGAGAGCTTCATGAGAGATTTGTTGAGAGGGATGGATGCTAGGGCGGCATGCTAGACCTTGTGAATCTTTCCTGGTTTGTATAGAAGATTCGGGGTTGTTTTTCGTAGCTTTTCGTGCTTGTTTTCATGTCTTTGTTCCCGGTGTGATTCCGCGGATTTGAGTGGGTTTCTCCCCCGGATTTCTTTGAGGGAAACATGGATAGATGTCTTGTGCATCTTTGTGCTTGATCTTGTGCCCCGAAACGCCGGGAAACCACTTCGATTCGTGAGTTTTCGTTCGGTGCTCTAGCTTTTGGTGGTGCTCAAAGGATTCGTGATTCCCGATGATTTAGGGAGTTAGGAGGCAAGATTTTTGGGCTATAGCATCCTTGTGTGACGCTTTTCAAGTACCCAAACCCTTGTCTCTGCAGCTTCAACCGTTTGGGAAATCCGATGATGATTTGGGGGAGTTGACTTTCGGGGTCGGGGCGTTTTCGGCTACGTCCGCACCCGGCGGACGGTCCGCGAGGACCGGGCGGACGGTCCGCACGGCTAGGGTTCGTCCCGTGTTCTTCGTGTTCTTGCTCGTCTTTCGTTTCGATCCGTCGCGATTTTGGTTTTCGGTTGGACGGAGTTTCGGACGGTCCGCGGTGTTGGGCGGACGGTCCGCGTGGTCCCCGCGGACGGTCCGTGGTTCGTGGTGTGCCACAGGTGGTTCTGTGTGATTTAACGGACGGTCCGCGGCTCAGGCCGGACGGTCCGCGGCTCGGTGCGAACGGTCCGCGGTACCCCGGCCGGACGGTCCGCGCGGCCCTTTGCGGACGGTCCGCCCCCGTCCGGCCGGGACGGTCCGCCCGAGGCCGAGCGCTTTGCTTCTTGGTTCGATTCCTTCCCCCCTTCTTTCGTGCTTCCGCGTGTGACTCAAGGAATCGTTCCTAGGACTAGAGGTTGATCCATAACCTCGTGGTCTTGGCGATTGGTGCGTGATTCGATCCATCGCTTGTGTGTGACCGGTATTTGAGTAGGGCATAGGCCGGGTTCTTCGGAAAGAAATTTTACCGGCTCCTATTCACTCCCCCCCTCTCTAGTCGCCATCTGATCCTTCAGCCTCTGTACCTCTACGTGGCCGCGACTACCCAGGTGGTCAGCGCCGTGATCGTTGTAGAGCGCACGGAGGAAGGATCCACTTTACCGGTCCAGCGGCCGGTGTACTACATCAGCGAAGTCTTGTCCGACACCAAGACGCGCTACCCCCAAGTCCATAAGCTGCTTTATGCAGTGGTCCTCGCGCGGCGCAAGCTTCGCCACTACTTCGAGGCCCACCCTGTCACGGTGGTTTCCTCCTTTCCATTGGGGGTGATCATCCGCAATCTGGACGCAGCAGGTAGGATCGCCAAGTGGTCGGTGGAACTGATGGGCGAAACGCTCGCCTACGCACCGCGCAAGGCCATTAAGTCCCAGATTTTGGCAGATTTCGTCACCGAGTGGACGGACACGCAATTGCCGCCGCCACAAATCCAAGCAGAGTGCTGGACTGTGTACTTCGACGGCTCGGTGATGAAGACCGGGGCGGGCGCGGGCCTGCTCTTCGTGTCACCCCTCGGGGAGCACATGCGGTATGCCGTACGCCTTCACTTCCCCGCGTTGAACAACATGGCTGAGTACGAGGCCCTGCTTTGCGTCCTCAAGATCGCCATTGAGATAGGCGTCAAACGCCTCGACATGCGGGGGGATTCGCAGCTCGTGATCGACCAAATCATGAAGAACGCAAGTTGCCACGACGACAAGATGGAGGCATACTGCAAGGCCGTGCGGGCCCTCGAGGACAAGTTCTATGGCATCGAGCTTAATCACGTGCCCCGCCGGTACAACGAGGAGGCGGACGAGCTTGCCAAGATCGCGTCGGGGTAGATCACTGTCCCCCCGAACGTCTTCACCCGAGATATCGCCCAACCGCCCGCCACCCTCGAGCTGCACCCCTCGAACCACACGGAACCCTCAGGGGCTCCCTCGAATCTAGCAGGCGCAGAGCCCATGGACGAGGACCCCTCGAACGAGGCGTACGTGCTCTCCCTCCTCGAGGGGTACGGCGCCAGCGAGGCCGAAGTTATGGACGTCGAGCCAGCTCCCAGCGGGGCGGACTGGCGTGACAAATACATCGCCTGGATGGACCGAGGGGAACTCCCCTCAGACCGGTCCGAGGCCAGGCGCATCGCCAGGATGGCCAAATCTTTCGTCCTCGTCGACGGCGAGTTCTACAAGCGCGCCGCCTCAGGTATCCTGCAGCGATGTGTGCCCATCCCCGAGGGGCGCGAGCTCCTCCGGGACATTCACGCGGGCATCTGCGGCCACCATGCCGCGCCCCGCACCCTCGTAGGCAACGCGTTCTGCCAGGGCTTTTACTGGCCCACCGCGGTCGCTGACGCCAGCGAGATCGTACGCACCTGCGAAGGGTGCCAGTTCTACGCCCGTAAATCCAACCTCCCTGCGCACGTCCTGCAGACCATCCCCATCACGTGGCCTTTCTCCGTGTGGGGACTGGACATCGTCGGGCCCTTGCGGAAAGCGCCCGGGGGCTTCACCCACCTGTTGGTCGCAATCGACAAATTTTCCAAGTGGGTGGAGGTGCACCCCATTACGAATCTCAGGGCAGAGCAGGCGGTGACGTTTTTCACGGACATCGTCCATCGCTTTGGAGTGCCAAATTCCATCATCACCGACAACAGGTCCCAGTTCACGGGCAGGAAATTCCTGGAGTTTTGCAACAAGTTCCACATCCGTGTGGACTGGGCAGCTGTGGCACACCCACAGACCAATGGCCAAGTAGAGCGTGCCAACGGCATGATTCTACAAGGCCTCAAGCCCAGAATTTTCGACCAGCTGAACAAGTCTGGTCGAAAATGGCTCCAGGAACTACCTGCAATCGTGTGGAGCCTCAGGACCACCCCAAGCAGAGCCACCGGGTTCACCCCATTCTTTCTAGTCCATGGCGCGGAGGCCGTCCTCCCCACGGATTTAGAATATGGGTCACCTAGGGTGCGGGGCTACGACGAAGACACCAACCAGCGAGCCCGCGAGGACTCGCTGGACCAGCTGGATGAAGCACGCCCGTGGCCCTGATGCACTCCGCAAGATACCAGCAGTCCCTAAGGCGCTACCAGGCTCGGAAGGTGCGCCGGCGGGACTTCAATGAAGGGGATTTGGTCCTAAGGCTACGCCAAGACAACCGAGGACGCCACAAGCTATCACCTCCGTGGGAGGGACCCTATGTCGTGGTGAAGGTGCTCAAGCCCGGCACGTACAAGCTAGCCAACGAGGACGGCGAAGAACTCACCAACGCTTGGAACATCCAGCAGCTAAGTCGTTTCTATCCTTAGCTAGGATTTCCAAGTCTTTTGTTGTAAATTACGTGCCCAACACCCCAGTTGGCAACGAACATATAAATAGTAGCAGTTCAATAAAAAGGGCAACTCGGCTTTCCCCTGAAACCCAAGTCACCCTCGGGGGCTACTGCGGGGGGCACCCCCCCAAAAAACGGTCCCATTTTTTCGCAAAAAACCCACGCACGCTAAGTTTAGCTTGACCTTGGCCTCGAGCAAAATTCAGACTGGGCGCGGATGGCCTAGCGGAAAGGATGCGCGAGCCAGAGATAGCCTACGCCTCCACGAGGATACGACCTTTCTCTCTTGCCCCCGACCCAGCAGGCTGCTCGCAAAAATCGAACTCCCCAAGCTCGAATATACTCAGGCAAAGGAAGAAACGAAACAGCGCGATAAAATAACAAACACCATTCGCTTCCACAAATGTTTGAAACAAAATGCTTGTCTATTTACATGGCCACGTGGCCCATATACTAACATACAAATAAAAAAGGGCCTGGCGCCCAGCGACCTTCAGGCTTGAGGAGCGTCAGCTGCGTCCGGAAATAGGAACTCCTCGAAGGCCTCGGCGAGCGCCTCGGCGGCATCAGTGGCTAGCGCGTACGCGTGCTCCATTGCCGCCTCATCCTCGACGCCCTCCGGGACGATGTAGCCTTCCGCCACGGCCTCGAAGTTGACCTCGTAGTGGGACCGCACCACGCCAAGGGCCTTCTGGACGCCAAGGCGCAGAGCGCGGCGCATGCGCCCAGAGACGTGCCCGCCGAGGGCGCGCGGCGGCCGGCCAACGAGCTTCGAGCTTGCGTGTCGCCCTCTTCGACGGCCCGACAGGTCTCGAGGGCCGCGGCATGCGGCTCCACCGGCTCCTGCTCGGAGGAGTTGTAGGAGGCCTGCAGCGCCTCGGCCCGGTCGGTAGAGTGCCCCAGCGCGGTGCGCAGGCCTAAACGTCACCAGCAAGAGAAATCAGAAGGGGAACAAACCCTCGAAGGAAAGATCAGCAAAACAAAAAGACGAAATAACGACCTACCTTCAACCTGCTTCTTCTCCACCTCGAGAGCGTGGCGCTCAGCCTCGACCGCCTGCTGCAGGCTGACGACAGTTGCGTCCTGCTCCTTGAGGGATAGCTCTTGATCTGCGTTCGCGATGCTGAGGGCTATCAGCTCCCCGTCGAGCCTCGAGACGTCGGCTTCCCGCTCCACCAGCGACTTCTTCACCGTCTCGCGAGCGGCACGCTCCCGCTCGAGCACCGACCGGGCATCGGCAAGAGCGGACTGCTCCTGCTGGAGCTGCCCCTCGACCCCCTGGCGGGCGGTACGCTCTTGCCGGAGCTGGTCCTCCGCCGTGGCGAGCGCAGCAACCTTGGCGTCGAGGGCGGCCTTCAGATCATCGGCTTCCTTGGCCTTCTGCTCGGCTGTCCGCGCCCTCTCCTCAGCCCGGCTCTGCTGGGCCTGCGCCTCTTGGAGCCATGTGCGGAGCTCCTGGTTGTCGGACCGGATGGTCCCCACCTCCGTCTCCCAGTTCGACGCCACGACGCGCACCTTCTCCATATCCCCCCCGCGCCTACTGCAGCGCCTCATCCCGATCGATGAGGGCCGTGCAAATCCGCTCAAGGGCGGGGGGATGCGCCGCGGCCTGCCCCTCGTGCTCCAAGAGCTGGTCGCGCAGGGCCTCTGCCCGGTACGACAGCCAGCCGTCTTGGGTCCCCAAGGCGTCCGCGAGCGCGTTGAAGGCGTCACGCTGCTCCCGGAGATGGCGGAGCTCGGCACTCATCTTGTCGCGGGCGCGGTGCTCGAGCTCCTGCCGCCAACAGATTAAAACCAGTAAGCATCACGCCGCGAGGAACAAGCACGAAAACGACAAAATCGAAGAAAATAGGCAACAACGCCTGACCTAGAAGACGCGCCACGCCGGGCCGCCATGAATCCGCAGCACCTCGTTCAACGCCCGGTTGAGCGCGGCGCCGTGGTCACGGAGCTCCCCCCACAGCTGCTGCTCCTCCTGAGCGTCGGCGAAGGCGGGCGGCTCATCAACGCGCCCCTCTCCCGAAGCAGAGCGGCCGACGCGGGAAGAAGAAGCCTCAGCGCCGTGCCCTCGGCCCCCGGCCACCATGTGGCCATCCCACCGCCTCACGAGCGCCCCCTCTTGGGGCTCGGGGGATGGCAAGGGCAGGTTCACCCACTGGTCCCACCCGGGTGGCGGGGCGTCGTCGTCCCGGGATCTCCACCGCCATCGCCCGGGAGGCCGCCGGTGAGCGCGGGCTCTCGCCGCGCCCCCACCGCCGCTTCCGACCGCGCCTCCGTGGCCGCGGGATCCTCGCTACGGTGCCGCGCCCGCCGCCTCGGGCCGCGTCCCGGCGGCCGCGGGCGCCGGGTGGCCCTCCACGGCATACGCTGCCGGCAATGCCGGCCGCAACCGGCGCCGTCGGGCCGTGCCTCCGCCTCCGGCCTTGCCTATGCCGCGCCGCCGCCCGCCGCGCCTCCACCACGACCGGCGCCCGCCGCTCCTCGACAACCGCCGACCGCGGCTCGGCGGGCGAGGCCACCGCCGTGGCATCGAGGCCCTCGGCCGCGCCCTCGCGAGCTCGCGCCGCCGTTGCCGCCTCACTCGCCCCCCGCCCGCGGCGCCCTTGACGAACGCCGCCGGGTGGGGATGGACACATCCGCCCTCAGCACCTTAGCCGGTGCGAGGGGAGGCACAGTTGGCACCGCCCTGCGGAAATGGAAACAAACTTTCAAATTCCCGCCTGACGGGCACGCAACCTCTCAAAAGACAACTCCTTACCTCGAGGAGGAGAAGGCGCGCTTCCTCTTCCTCGAGGTCCCCGCTGATGATGCGGGCACGGCCGCGCGGCCGCCGCCGCGCCCTCCGGCCATCTCCGCCGTGCGCGCGGGCCCCCGCCGCGCGCGCGGCGCCTCCGCCGCGCACGCGGACGCCTCCCGAGGCGCGCGCCGGCGCCTCCGCGTCCGCGCCGCCCCCGTCGTCGATTGCCTGGTGGCGGGCGCCTCCGCGCCCGCCCCAGGCGATGCCACTCTTGCCACAGGAGCCGGCTCCGTGGAGCGGGGGTGCGGGGCTCCCACCTATCGGGGAGGACCTGCCCCCTAACCTCTTCCTCCTCCTCCTCCTCGTCCGATGACGAGTATTCCTCGGTCCCTGGCGAGGAGAGCCCCTGCTGCTTGCGCAGCCGGAACTCCTCACTCCTCCGCTCGCGACGCTCCCGATGTCGCGTCGCACGCTCCTTCTTGCGGGCCACCCGCTCCTGCTCTCGCTGCTGAGCCACGCGTGTGAGAGCGCGGGAGCGGGGGGTGGGCGGCTCGGACTTCGCGGCGCTCACACTCACCATCTGCAGGCAAGGCATTAAAATGCGTCGACAACTCGAAAAACTGGCGAAACTGGAAATGAAATCAAGAACTCCGCTCACCAGTGGGCCGGTGGGCAGCATCTCAAGATCCCACAGGGCCTTGTCGTCGTAGCGCCCGGACTTGGGGTCGATGGCGCGCCGCGCCTGGGTGGCCGCATACTCCCGCGGGAAGGGGCCCGGCAACAGCCGCGATTTCGCCAACGCGACAGGTCCACGATCTCAGTCATCTCGTAGATGCGGAGCGGCCTCTCCATCAGGGGGACGACCCGCCGGTGGTGGAGGTGGGCGAGAACAACTTCCGCAGTCAGCCCGCGGCCCGCCAGGTTCCTCAGCGCAGGCAGGAGCGAGTCCAACCGCGCCTGGTGCTGGGGCGGGGACACCCCGTGGTACCAGGAGGCGGGCCTCTCCCGGAGCACCTTGCCGGTGTAGGGGGGGAGGCCGGGCTCGGCGTTGCGGAGGTAGAACCACCCCCGCTCCCAGTCCGCGTTGTTAGTCGTCATCGTGCTGGGGATGTAGTCGTCCTTGCGTTGGCTCCGCACGGCGAGCGACATGCCGCCGGCGCGCACCGCGCGGCGGGTCCTCGTCTCCGTCGTCGGCGGCGTGTGCGGCTCCGCGCGGAAGAGATGAACCCGGAGAGATCCCGGTTCATCGGGATCCCCGGGGGCCCTCGCGGACGCCAACGAATGTGGCCGCTCGCGAGATCGCGTTCGCCGCGAAGTTGTGAAGCTCCACGCCGTAGTGGTGGCAGAGGGCCCGCATGAAGCGGCTCGCCGGCCGCCGTGAAGCCGCGCTCGTGGAAGCGGATGAAGCTGACCACGTAGCCGAACGGAGGGTTGGGCGCTCACTCCCTTTCCGACGGCACGATCCACTCCGCCGGTTGTCCGTCCTCGTTCGCCGCTAGTTGGCCGCCGGTCACCAGCTGGCCTAGGGCTAGCGGTGTCACCGTCGAGCGCTCCAATGCCAACGGGTCGATGATGATGAGAGGCTGCTGGGGAGCCATGCGAGCGGGCGAAGAAGCGAAGAACGAGGAGCGAGAAGAGCTCTGAGAGCAGAGGCGCAATGGCAAGAGTGACTCGGGGGCTAGAGCACAAGAAGAAAGAACGGCGAATGCTGAGCGCAAAGGTAAAAAACCGCCGTTTCCCCTCCCATCGGATTTATAGGCCGCAGGCGTGCTCTATGGAGCGTACGCCCCGCGCGCATTAACTGCAGTTGGAATATTCCCTCGCTGATGAACAGGGCCCACCAAGACCGCTTGCATGCCATAATCACGGCGGGGTAACCGGAGGGCCGTGGCAGGCGGTCACGTCCGCCTGCCCACTCCGCCCACTACGCGCGCGGCCGCGGCGCCTGAAAAGGCGCGTCCGCGGCGCGAGACTACAGTCGCAACTGCGAGCATTAAATGGCCCTGTCCCTTACTGAGTAAGGAAGACCCTCGAGCGGCCCGAGCCCCTGGCTCAAATTAATACGACCCTCGAAGGGTGCAAACATCGACCAGTGGCCTCGAAGCCCGTTTGAAATAAATGGGTGCCATAGGTGCCCTCGATTCACAAAAAAACTACTGATCAGCGGCTCGAGAACTGGCACAGCCAGGGACCCTCGAAACCTGCAGATGCGAAAGACGGGGGCACTTGGCAATTACCCCGCACGACCCTACTGATCAGAGGTTCGAAGCCTGACCCTCGACGGGTTCGAACAGGCGCCCCAGACCACCAGAGTCAGGGACGACGAGGGCACGCGCATTCGAGCTTTTCCTCGAGCCTACCGGCTCGAGGGTGCCCCACATGTGGTGTTCAAGAGCCAACGAGGGCAGCTAGCCGGGGGGATCCCACCGAGGGAGAGCTTCCGCGCCCTCGGTCCCTAGCGAATGGGACCAAGCCCCACCTAGCAAACCCATGCAAGCGCTTTAATGGACGAGTCTCCGGACCGCGCAGCCTACCCTTATCGAACGGGGCATGGGCGTCCACTTGAACCACCCGCCAACAGCTCGATGATAAATCCGCAATCCGCGACCCGATCAATGGGGGTTGCGGAAACCTCACCCTCCGTCCCGCGGAGGGACGGCGAGGGCGCGTTTAAAATAAGACGAAGAGCTCGCCCCGATCGCCTTGAATGGGCCCAGACTCGGGGGCTCGACGCACGGCTACACCTCCTGGGTTGCACCGGCCGCAGATAGTGCCAGTTGCGCGTGCGTCACCGAAGCCAGCTGAAACATCGCCGACGCCGGTTGGAATATGCACCACGCCCACTGACCAGATTCCGTGGTAAAACCCCTACAGGAGCACTCACGCTCCCCGCAGGCTTCGGGGGGCTAGACCCGCGGGTCCGCTGACGCGGCCCCACGGAAAGCGTTAGCAACCAGGGGGAAGGATGTCCTATCGGTAGACTTCGGCATGCCGCGGAGCCCGGCCGGCATACCCGCAGATGCTCGGGGGCTACTGTCGGGGACAGCCCTGAGGGTCCCCTAAAACAACCAGGGGAATCCTGCTTAAAACCTTCAAAGAACCAAAATGAAACACCTCACACTTAAAGCGCACACGCAAGGCACGGCCCACACCGCGGTGGCCCCCACGGCCCACCGGAGTGGCCCATTCAAGGGCTCCCTCGAGCAGGCTCCGCCTCGTTCGAGGGTCCACGCCTCCCTCGAGCGGGCTCTGCCCCGCTCGAGGGTCCACGCCTCCCTTGAGCAGGCTCCGCCTCGCTCTAGGGTTCACGTCTCCCTCGAGCGGGCTCCGCCTCGCTCGAGGGTTCGTCTCCGCCTCGCCCGAGGCCACCTCACGAGCGCGCCCGCCCCCACACGCGGGTACAGGCATTTAATGCGCTGACACAGCAGAGCCGTGCCATCATGCGCCTGGGAATCACGCCCCGGCACTGTTCTGCCAACTCCCTTGGCGGCGCCGCCCACTACGCACATTGCCTTGCATGTTGCGCGCAGGTTGCGGAGATCCACAATGGCATCCTCTGACTGCGCAGAGACGCGGGAGACGATGTCAATCGTCAGCTCCGTCGGCAGTTCCAGCAGCCTCGACGATGCCTCGTAGCGAGCCACGGAGATCTTTTCCATGGAGTGGTTGCAGTTCGTCACGCGCGGTGGGTAATTGGATGTGCGACGCTGTTATCCCCGGCGAGGATGAGGGGAGATGGAAAAGAACCGCCGCCTCCAGATCATGTTGTAGATTGAATTTGGGGGGTCGCAGGGTTCATTGGGTTTTAAGGAACCGCGCTTTCATAGGGAGGACATGGAATCACGGGGGTCAATGACGGGTGTACCCGGCCACTTGTTGGCCCACAAATCGATCTTTACGGAAATTTGACTCCGGGTGACCCCATCCGTGGACGGAGTTGCGGGTCCCACAGCAGGATTGTTGCGCCAAAGCGTCGGCTGAACCCGCGAGAGATTTCCCCATTGGACGAGTTGTGGGCCCCACCTGTCGGCGCCCAGATTGGGATGTGTTCTTGAGTTGTTCATGTTCATAATGAACTTGATCATTTGTATCATTTAATCATAACTTTAAAGTTGTTTATATTTGTCAAATGACGTCCAAATCAGGAAATTTTTTCCTACATTCTTATGACAACATAATCTAGATCATGGTGTCCACTGCATATCGTGTCACAGCGTCTGAGCAATCATAATTTAAAAATAGAACTTTTCATAACTAGATTCAAGATTTTCAATCAGTAGACAACGTCAATTTGAAATGAGATGAATACCAAAGTTTCATAGCTTGTCGAGATGAACAATCTTTATATTGGTTGGATTCTCATTTGAAGAAGGGGTACGATCACATAGAACAAAAATGACATGTCTCCAACAAAGTTTCTTAAACAATGAGAGTGAACCTAGGATTAACGAACAATGTGTAGTACCACTTCGTCAAATAAAAATTCGACAAATATAAAGATTGTTCATCTCAACGAGCTATGAAACTTTGGTATTCATCTCATTTCAAATTGACGTCGTCGACTGATTGAAAATCTTGAATCTAGTTATGAAATGTTCTATTTTTAAATTATGATTGCTGAGACGCTGTGACACGATATGCAGTGGACACCATGATCTAGATTATGTTGTCATAAGAATGTAGGAAAAAAATTTCCTGATTTGGACGTCATTTGACAAATATAAACAACTTTGAAGTTACGATTAAACGATACAAATGATCAAGTTCATTATGAACACGAACAACTCAAGAACACATCCCAATGCTGGCGCCAACAGTGGGGCCCACAACTCGTCCAATGGGGAAATCTCTCGCGGGTTCAAAGCCAACGCTTGGCGCAACAATCCTACCGACAGTGGGTCCCGCAACTCTGTCCACGGATGGGGTCACCCGCAGTCAAATTTCCGTTATAGATCGATTTGTGGGCCAACAAGTGGCTGGGTAGACCCGTCATTGACCCTTGGTAACCGCCCCACCCCGCCGAGTGAGTGGGGTCGCGTCCCTTCAATTCCCCGGTGAGGAGATTTTATGCAATGGGATATTCTGCCTTTTAGTCATTGATCTGTCGGCCCCACACGACAGTGGTACGAATGCAGGTGCCAAACAGAATAGGAACCGCTTCACCCGACGCGGGTTATATAACCGCGGGGCCTCGCTGTGCTTTCCAATCCCGCTCCTTTGCACCGCGCTGCTCTCGTCGATCTTGACTAGCCGCTCGTCTCCCCCTCGACTCCCTTCGCGCAGCGGTGGCCGGAGAGAAGCGCCCCGCAGAAGAGGCCCCTGGTGGTTCATCGCCGTCGGTCCCGCCGCGTCTCCGTCGGTTGATTTCTCGCAGGGGGTGAGTGTCTTCCTGTCTCCATAATTTCCTGTGCTTGCCGAGGATCTGATGCAGTCATTCTTCTTCTCTTTCCTAGTGCGACATTTGGCCCGGGTCCTTCAGCCGGCGCGGCGCCTCCGTCCGGTGGATCTTCGTCGTCGGAATCCTAGAGCTTGTCTTCTTCCTCGTCTCGGGGCGACGCCCCCGTTCGTCAGGAGGCCCAGGACTCGGCAGAGGAACTGGCGAGGACGCGGCGTCGTCTAGAAGTCACGCCGCGCAAGGTACGAGACTTGGAGGGGACTCGGGATGCGATGCATACCGCCCTTCAGGCGGCTGAGACGGAGACAGCCGAAGTTCGCAGCGCCAAGGCCGATGTGGAGGCCCGCTGCTTTGGTGAGTTCCTGTATTCCGTCAGTGCACGCCGCCCACTAGGCTCTTGTTTGACTCGTCACCATTGTTTCTTGCGTCAGCCGAGGAGGCGGAGGCGTCTTTCCGCCGCGAGCAAAGCGGAGGAGCCGCGCTCGCCGCCCGAACGATCCGGAGGATCGCCACGATGAACTTACGCGCGCGGCGGAGGTCGCCGTCGCGGTGGTCGGCCCGGGGCTCCGGTGCCGCCCGACCGTCTTCGTGCGCTCCCCGGGCTTGTCCAGAGGCGGTGCGTGCCGGTGCGCGCGGGGAGCCGCCCGCGCGCTCACGACGGCGGACATTCAAGTCGAGTTTGCCTTGGGCGATCCGCACGGAGTGGCCGTTACCGCCGGATCGGCACCGGCACTACGCGCTGCACTTCCCCATTGCGGCCGATGCCGCAGCCGCGGGGGTTGACATCGACGGCGTGCTTCGCGACAGCGCCGCCGCCGACATTGGCGGCCTGTAACTCACCTTTGTAAGATTAATCTGTACCAGCCCCTCGTGGCCGAGGAAATCGAACTTCGTCGCATTGTTCCTTGTTTGTGCCATTGCGATTTCTTGTTCACTGCTTCGGGTGGGCGTGGTCGGGTGAACGAAGCAAACTCTGCCCCCCGTGCCGTCTTGTCACCCATCACAGCACTTGACGCGTGCTCAGTAGGAGGCTAGGAGCTTCGTTGATCGGTCGTCCAGGGTACTCGAGTAGTGTACGTACGACTGAACGCGTGGGAGATCGCGAGACGCAGCGCTGCGTTCCTTCTTCCGTTCGCATCTAAATAAAATTAGCCCCAAGAATCTTTCATAAATGGAACACTAAATAAAATTTATTTGTAAAACCTTTTCACGTGTAAGCGTAACTTTGTGTGACGAATCTAATGAACCTACTTAATCCATATTTAGCTACAGATTTTGAAAGTAGTTTTGAAAATAACTTACTTTAATATTTGTAATTAATGGTGCACATTCATGGAGTAGTAAATGTAGATGAAATCTAAAACTAAATACATAGTTTGGATCTACTTTGCGATACAGAGCTTTTCGCAAACCTTTTCAGACATCACACCCTTAGTGTGATTTTGCATGCAACTATCTGGTGCAGGTGAAGCGTTGCGACCGGACGACGACTCCCCAGGCGCGCGTGCGTGTAGCAGTTAATTAGGAACCGCCGCCCCTTCGTCTTGCCGGTTGTCTTCAATCTTGCCATGCCCATTGCTTCGGCAACCACCACGTCGATTTGACCTATATATGAAGCCGAAACGACAACATAGAATATACTAGTTTAGCCTCTTCCCTACCCCCGCCCCCCCAACCTGTCTTATCGAAGGAGAAGGGGTTTTCTTGCCTCGCCGCCATTGTCGGCGACCCCCCGAAGCTTGCAATCTCGGCAACCCGCCATCGCAAGTGACCTCCAAACGGCGGCGATGACCCGAAGCGACGCATCGGGTGACGGTGGCGCCCCACAAATGAAGGGGGATGCCGTAGAGGCAACCGCCGCCGCCGGCCTCCACAGTAACCTAGGTGATGCGGGCGGAGCAATCCCGGCCGTGTCAGCAGAGAGCATCGCTTCGAAGGTTAGTCCTGCAAGGCACAATAAGTTTCTAGTCGTGGATTTGTCACGAGGTTGAAGATTCGGAACTTTGTTTTCTTGGATTGGGACTGCAGGGTGGCAAGCGTGTCGCTGTGAACCCGCGGGAGGCCGTTGATCCAGCCGACGTTCGAGATCGCAGCGGCTAGGAGTGGGATGAATGGCGCCCCGCCGTCGTCCGTCCACGACTTTCGGAGAAGCAGGGACCGCCCCCAACTACGATGCACAAGGTTGAATTCTTCAAGGAGCGGTACCCGAGCATCAAGACCACCGTCACTTGCGACGTGGGAGTAGTGGCGGAGTACATCAACGAAATCAAAGGTAGCCCACCTCCAGAACGTTTGCTCGTTGGATTGGACACCGAGTGGATTGAGCTTCGCAGTGGCGGGTACAAGCTCGCATTGTTGCAATTGTGTGTCGGGTCGCACTGCCTTATTTACCAGGTGCACCATGCCGGCTACAAGCTTCCTGATGTCTTGAGCAAGTTTCTCAGCGAGGAAGGCCACATCTTTGTCGGAGCGCATATCACCAACGATGTTGAACGCCTACGGAGGACCGCGGCGTCAAGATTTCTAATTGGAAAGACCTTCAACTGATTGTTTCAGACGTTGATGACAAGTATAGCCATCTATACCAAAATGGTTACGGTCTTCACCGGAGAAGATTGGAAATTTTGTATCGGAGCTACCTCGTACAAGGACGAAATGTGGACCACAAGCATTGGGGTTTGAGGGTGTTGCACGAATGGCAGGTGAAATACGCCACCAAGGATGCATTTCTGTCTTTTGAGATTGCTAATCAGCTTGAGATCAAGCATGGTTACCGATTTCTGCCAGATGCTAATTTGTAGAATCATGCAACTAATGTACTAACCAAAAGTAGCAAGTAGAATTTCTGGGTTTTCAGAACAAGTATCTGTGTACATATTTCTAGTAATTCAGTGATGGATTGAAACTAAGAGGCCTTGTTTATTTGGGCAATTTTGACAGATAATTTCCATATTACTCTAATTATTTTTTGATTTACTAAAGATTAATTTTTATCATTTGTGAGTCAATTTTTTATTTTCTATATCGACATATTAAAAGGAACAACACATATGCAAATTATCAATGTGCACTTTTGTTAGAAAAGGATTGCAGTCCGAGAGTGGGCCGGCCCATTTGTCCTTATTACTTCCCGGTGTGTGGGAAGCGCTGCACAGCAGCACATTAGCATAATCTTTAGTGCCACACCGCTACCTCAAGCGGGCGCACCACAACTTAAAAGGGGAGGCGTGCTTGCCATCCCGAACTCCTCTGAACATTGCTTCCTCTCTACTAACCTCCGGGCTTGTTGGGCTGGCCGGCCCATCGGGCTCCCGCTCGCTGGGCTTCACGCTCGCCGGTCTGATCGTGGAAATACATACACGATAGACAAAATTTTAGTACAACCAAGGAATACCTCGTTTCAATATTTCTGAGGTTGTACGTAGTATGACCTTTCTCAGGGTTCACATTATGTGCCCCGGGTTTTCAACAGATGCGTAATTCATTATTTTCTTTTCTGATCGGCTACTATAGAGGCTAACAATAATACACAAAATTCAGGAGTTCTAGTGAAGAGTCTCCAAATTGTTGATCACAATGCTTTGTGAATATACACATGAATAGCATAAACAATAGCATGTCGCAATTCGAAAACGGACGGATGGTTAGTCCAAATATGCATGACAGGACCCAACGATTTCAATTTGTGTCACTCATAAGTTCAAACATTTTGCAAGGGCTCATCCGGATCCAAACACATAGACATACGAAGATGCATATATAAAGGTTCAAAGTTATTACTTAGATGTTGGCATACTTAGATGTTGCCACATACACATCCATTCTTAGACCATTCACCAAAGATTCGCATAACATTCACCTAGGACCCGGTTATGTTACGTACTAAGCTAGATTACTACTACTTGCGATTGACTTCATCCCGAAGCTTGCGGATCTTCTTCGCCATCACTTCTAACTTGTCGACAACGGTCTCCATGAATTCCTTCGGGGTCATCTCCATGTCTTCCGCGTTCCAGCAATGTCGACGCTTAGGTTCTCAATACGCTCCCGCAAATCATCATAGCGCTCCTTCAGCTGTTGAACCATTTGGCGCAAGGGCATTTGCTATGGCAGACAAAAAACACAAGTTACTAACATGAAATGTGTTACAACAGTTGTGGCCAATGCAGCAAAATAGTCAAAAAATGCACCTTTCTTTTCGATGATCCCGAAGCTTTCGATGGAGACGGTTTCTTGTTATTGTCCTGCTCATCATCCAAGTCTGGAATGATGATCCTCACCTGATTAGCAGTGTTCACTAGCCTGACCAAACAAAACAATTTGCTGTTTTTCAGTTTAAAACAGCCTATTCAATCTCTTGACTCATAATATATACCAATTTACCCATGATCCCCCGACTACACCGCGTTAGAAAAGGCCTAACCTACTAAATGGGACGACTGCGTTCATTTGGCCGGCTTTGTTTTCGTGGATTGTGATCAAATGTACACAATTCGATTCACGGCAAAAGATGGCAAGAAATCAAGCCAATTATCATTATCATTATCTAGTATGGGGTGAGATGGATCCACACAAAAACATAAATATCATTATCTAGTATGAAATTTTGATTACTATGAACTACTAACATTTTTCTAATTGCAAAAGGAGTCACACGATTCCTGGAAAATCAAAGAGGGTAGGGCAGTGTACCTCACTTCTCTTCTGGAACGCTTGCATCCGACTAGGGCCTGCTTACCCTTACCGGATGGATCGACTTGGCGATGCAGGCCGTCAGACGACGACGAGGAGGTGGCTGTGTCGTCCGTACCAGAGGATGACAGGGTTGGGGGTGCCGCCGACCATACCGGAGGATGACGAGGTAGGTGGTGTGGAACACTTGAACCGCCCGCGTGCATCGCGTTTCAGCGTGGTGGAGTAGTGGCACCTCCGTACGCCGCCGCCGCTCGCCTGAAAACCCTCGGTGCGGCCCCGCCGTCCGCTGCCGCCGCTCTCCATGATCCCCTCGATGCGGCCCCGTCCGCCGTGGCGGCGCTCGGGCCGTGTTACGGCGTTGCGGCCCCTTCGTCCGCGCCCGCCGCCGGTCCGGGAAGGCTCGATGCGGCCACTCCGGCCGGCGTCGCCGCTTGCCGCGGGGGGAAACCTCGATGCGGGGCATCTCGATGTGGACACGACGGTCAGAGCCGACGAGGGGGATGGTTGGGAGCAAAAGTGTATTGGGGTGGGGGGAGCCGAAAGTTATAGACGATTTGGGCCGGCATATCCTTGTTTTTATTACTCTCATCGGCCCATTTGACATTTTCACATCCTAGTATCCAGTACCTTTAGTGCCACCCCCGTAAACCGAGAACGGGGTATCCCGGCTTAAAAGGAGAGGCGTGCTCGCGCTTTCGAACTCCGTATTACCATCATCAACTAATGCTTGCTACTTGCGCTATGGGGCTTAATGGGCTGGCCGGTCCACTGCGGCTCCCGCTCGCCGGGCTTTACGCTCGCCGGTTGAGCCTATTGTGGTCTGGCTTAGCCCACATCCCCATAGCACACAATTTTTTCATCTAAACAAATCCTCTCTTTTTTTCATGGTACATATAGTCTATACCATATTGTTAAAATTCAGATTTTTCGTAATAAAATTTATTTATTAAATCGCATTTTAAATTTCGCTACAACCCCATATCAGATTTTTTTCATCAAAACAAATTTTGTGGCAATACGTACACAATATTCCTCCTTGAGGCTAGAGATGAAGCAATAGCCTTCCTTGTATTGCAACAACGCAAAGAGATATTTGCAACCCAAATAAGACGTTGCATAAGGCCGTTCAAACGCAACCAACCCTAGTATGGTAGCCATAGCAAATTTATATTGCAACACCCGAATTTCTAGTGCAACGCGAAATAGGGTAGCAATATTTCCTACCAAATGCAACACAATTCTGAATAATGGGTGCATTAGCGCCAACTTGTTGCAACATCGCAAAGATATATTTGCAACCAAAATTCTACGTTGCGACATACTTGTTCAAACGCAACCATCCCTAGTATGGTGGCTATAGCAACTTTCTCGTTGCAACGTAAGGAATGCTAATGCAACACAAAATTGGGGTGGCATTATTTCCAACCAAATGCAACGGAAATCCTAAAAAAGGGTGCATTAGCGTCAACATGTTGCAACCGAACAAATAAATAATGCAACTCAAATTTTGTGTTGCAATAGACACACAAATTGCAACCAAATCACCATTTCGGTGCAATAGTACCCCCCTATTGCAACCGAAATAGTGGTGTTTCCTAAGGGATTTGTTGCAATAGGGGGAAAACCTTGTAGTGCTTGTTCTTTATTTCAAAATTTCTGAGACCCATTTGAATATTGGGAGCATGTTAATACTTGTGGGATAAGCTTAATTAAATATCTACCCTCCGTAGGGAAGAAGGCTAGTACATTATGGAACTTTAACGAATTAAACTTTTGAGAGAATTATATTTTTTTCATGTATGATCAAGTGCAAGGTTTAAACAATGAAGGGCAACGATGATATCCATCGAAGGCTTACTCGAGGACGAGCAAGGTTTAAGCATGGGGGAGCTGTTGACGGTGAAAATCCATCAACCTAGCCATGAGTTTACCTTCGGTGTTGGCATGACTTTTGTATCTTATCCATTGGTACTAATCCTCGTGGCATAACAAGTTCACTTGTGCATGTCGGTTTTGGAGTTAAGTGTTTACGCAGGGTTTTAACGTTGAAAGCAAGACTTCTGGGATAAGTTCATTAAGCACCTCAAGACAAGACCTTGAAGCCCGGTACAAGTCAAGCAATTAAGTGAACATGACTCCAAGAGCCCAAGGACCAAGCCCGAGAAGATGACAAACTTCCGAGGACCTAGCCAGAAAAGTGCTGAATCTTGCAAGACAAGGAGCTTCGTCCAATTCGGAGAGAAACCGATGACAAGGGCCCACATGCAAAAAGGGGAGAGGATCTAGAAGACGCGAGAAGCAACACCGGGTGAAGGAGGACACGAAATGGGCCGAAACGGGCCCAGGCCGGTCGGCCCAGCCTGTTTCGGGGCCCAGTCGGCCTCCCCTTTGACCTAGTTGCATCTCTGGCTATTTATAGCCCCTGACCGAGAGCCACGCATCAATCCAATTCGTCATCCGCCGCCGAGGAGCAGAGAAGCTTGAGGGACACCATCCCGGAGATGAGGGTCGTGCTAGTTGTCTAGGGTCTCCCTAGCCAACGTGGGAACCTTGCATGGAAGACCACGTCGGAGCTCCGGAGCGAGGATCAAGATCGAGGTAGGGCCCCGGTGGTGATCTTGTTCATGTAATCATTCATGGTGAAGTCTTTATGTGAATCCGATTTCTAGCGATCAAGTGCCTTCTCGATGATTTTGTTTTCTTCTTGGTTTTGCTTCTTCTACGATCTATACTTAAGATAGATTACATAGGGTGCTCTTGTAGCCGCGGTGGCTAGAGGTGCATACCAGACCGGCCAAGTGTTTTCAACTTGTTCTTATCGAACACGCCCTAGACTACCCGCATGAGTAGGAACACGTTGTGACAGAACGGGGGTTCTGAAAGGCGAGCGTTTCCAGAGTCGGATGGGAAGGCCACGATTTAAAGATGCTTTTAATGAGATTCACTTTTCTATCTTCATCTATCTAGTTTGGAGCTACAACATAAGCATGATCTGGACTCTCTAGATCGGTTATCTCTTGCTTTCTCTTGTTACCTCTTTAGTAGATTAGATTAAATGTGTTTTCTTCATGAGTTAGTAGATTAGATGCAACTTGTCTTCATAAGATACTTTACCTTGCTTTACTAGATTGAATCCTTGCGTTGCACATTGTTCCACGGATTCGATACCTTTGGTTCACCACTCGAGGGAAGAAGGGTCCCTTGACTACGACGGGAGACTTGTCCGCTTGCAAGTCTAAACGAACTTTGATACAACTATTAACCGTCAACAAGCCCCTTTTTCTGGCTCCGTTGCCGGGGAACAAGCAATCAAGATCCGATCTAGTATCGCTTATTTTTCAGTTTTTCTTTTGATTTTCTTTTGCATCTCTTAAGTTTGATCATCCTCAAAAGAAAAAGAATCAATGTAATCTAGTTTTGATTAACCCTAATTTTTCTCTTTTTAGATTTTTGTTTTATTAGTAACCCTAACCGGAGATGGTTGGCTACCTCTCCAAGAAACCCAAACTTTTTTTGTGGATGATCCAGAAAAACTTTACAGGCAAAGGTGACATGCAACACAAGCTAAAGGGTTGGAAACCCTAGATTCAAAAGTCAAACTCGAAGGACCATCAAAATCTCCAAGGGAATCACCACCTCTAAGTTAAGACGCCGGAAGGCCTTCAAATCAAGAGGAGGATGGAGAAGATGGAGATAGAGAAAGTTGTTGCATCCGTCAAGACCAAAGGACAAAGCCAGCCTGTGAAGACCAAAAAAATGACTAAGCCGAAGTGCGTACCCATGATTGCAACGCCCGCAAAGAGCGTTGATCCGGAGTAATCAAGTGAAGAAGTCTAGCCATGGCTATAAACGAAGCACTAGGCGCGAGGCAACCCGTTTCGTCGAGTCAAGAATAAGCTACCGGGAGGACAACCCGATTCCAGGTTTTTCAAGTCTTTTTAAATATAATTCAGTTTTGAATTTTACTACGCAAAACATTAGACTTAGAATGGTTGAACAATATTAGAGACATAATTCTTGGTTGAATATTTTTCTTGATCATAAACCCTTTACATGAACCATCGTATGTTGTTTGCTTCTTTTTCGAGAAACTAAAACCAAAAAAATCAGAACCTAACTCAACCTTTCATCCTCTTTATGATGTTGTGGTTGACTTGTTTTTCATGCTAAAAACACTCGAGTAGAGCCACGACTTGTATCTAGATGTTATTTAAATTTCAGCACGTGGTAGGACTCGCGTGAACCTAGAATCTTGATTTTTGGTTGATTTAAAAATCCATATCCTTGGTTTCTCTAAGATTAGAATTTTTCTAAGCCTCACTTAATTTTATTTCATTCAAAATCTCTCTCATCTAATCAAAATTAGGACCTAAACCTATGCCCCCATGATCAAGTCGGGAAAAGTTTGCTCTCAACCAATGAAGGTAAACTATACCGGTGAGACCGATATCAACGTAGTCGGAAAATATTTTCGACTTACATTTGTTTTTAATGGTTTAAAAACTTCTCTAAATTTATGCTTGAGTTCTTGCATGGCTCTGAAAAATATTTTTAAATTACGAAATTAGAGGAGTGCTTAACCTTAAACACACTTAAAGGGAGGCAATCTAGTTTGAATTAATCATGCATGCACCATTGGATACTATTTCATCAACTTTCACCAAGTCCACATGCAAAGGACAAGCATGGCAGGCAGCAAGCATAAACTTTGCAGAAATTTCATGGTGGCATGTGAAGCAAGTGGAGTAAAGGAGCATGGACATGACTCAAGGCATGAAGCATCAAGTGGAAGGACCAATGATGCAAGAAAAGGAGTGGACGAGAGCGTTTGGGCGGTGCAACTCGTGGAGCACGCGGGCAGGAAAGTTGTAGAGGCGAAATGATCGTGCTGGAAGAAAGCTGAGGCAGGGAGGAGCACCAGGCCACCCAGGCCGGTCGGCCCAGGCCGGTCGGCCTCCCCTACTTAAGGAGCCCCCCGGCTCCCGTTTTCTCGCGCAAGCTTCCCTCTCCTTCCTCGGTTGTGTGTTCAATTTTGTGTGCCCAGAACCTCCGTAGACATAGCCAACCTTCCCAAGCTTGATAGCTCAAAAAAAATCCACACCCTTAATCCACTCAAAGTCTAGACTCCAAAATAATATTTGTGTACCTTGTTACCAGGTGAAAACCCCGGATATTTATTTGTGAGGGAGAGTGCTGCAATCGTGAAGAAAACTACAAGCCTTTTCACCGAAGAAGAAGGGATCATCGTCGTCTAAGCCTCTTCGAGGAGGCACTCGGTTTCCGAGTTTCCTCGGAGTATGGAGGAGGACACGGCACCGCCGAGGAGGAACCACACTCTTCTCCTCGGTGGCATGAGGGCTACACGAAACTCGTTCATGAGGTTCACCAAACCTCAAGGACATATGGAGGAGCCGCCCGTCCAACCTCGCCACTCGACACGATCATCCGCTCCACCTCCATACGCTTCGTGGTATTCCGAGGGGTATGTCATCATGACGGAGGAGGAGGAGAAGAAGCTAGCTCGCCTTAAGTAGAGGCTTGTAGCGAACGTCGACAACGACGACCAAGATCTCCACATATTGGGTTTCATACGGGACACCGGTGCAATTCTCTAACGGAGTGTCGGCAAACACCCACAAGGAATTCGCCTAGGAAATTTTCATGACCATGGCGCATACCCTTGATGAAGGAGTGCTGAGTCTCTCATTCCGTTTGAAGGGAGCCCACAAGTGGAGAAGAAGGAAGACACCATGGGAAGGGTAACCTTGATCAACGATGCTATTTCTAGCACCTTGATGGTGTAATCTCCTTTCATCCATGGGTTGCAATCGATCTTGAGATGTAATCGAACTTTGTTGGATTATCTATCTATCATCTTACACTGTGACCATCATAGGTCTAGTCATGAATACCTTCGCGTAGTGAGAGTACGAAAGGAGGGAAAGGGCGAAACCGTGGTCACAACCCCCGATAGATTAGATTTGTTTTCATGTTCAAAACGATTGCATGTTCTAGTATCGTAGACCCATGGGCGAGTGTCTCCTATTTTCAAAAGGGAGCTCTGGAACAAGTGGATGTGCATGAAGGCACATGGGAAGGTATTTGGAGTATGATCACGGGAGGAGACCATCAACAAAGAAATACTATCCGGAACCCCATCATCCAAGTGTGACACTTTTGTGCAAGTGCATTTTTGGGAGAATGAGAGAGACAAAGATAACCAACACGGAGTTGAATTGGCTTTACTCGGCTTTGATTGCCAGGCAGCCAACCGTCCCCACTCACCTCGGGGTGTTACCTCTCCATGTTGGTTATCTCTTTAAAACCGGATATTACAAGGAACCCGAATCATCTCCTACCCGGGACCTCCCTAGGATTTGAGTATATGAAGGAAGGAAAATATATATGTGAAGATGAGAGAGGAGGCTTCAAAGTGGCCAAAGTAAATTTGCCCCTATCGGATGAAAGATTAAGACTTTTTCTTGAAGGGAAAGAAGATTGGTTTGAGGAAGGACTTCTTGTGCCGGCGAAGGAAGATAAAAGAGAAGGATTATAGGAGAAGGATCTTCTATGTCCCAAGAAGGAGGTGCACAACAAAATTATGTGCCACCATTTGGAGGAATTCCGGCGCCGCCAAGTTACTACGGTGGTGTACCAATGCAAGCATGGGGGAGTGGTGCAGCCATACCCCCACCAAATTTTGTGGTGCCCAACGTAGCATTTGCGGAGCCATTTGCACACCTTCCTTAACCACAACAAAATGTGGCCACCATTGGAGGATACGCTGCAAGAAGTATTCAAATTATTGCAGCCATCCAAACCAATGCAAACTAAATGGGTGAAGGAGATGCAAACATCTCTTATGAGCTTTGACACATTCACCTAGCACTGTCGGACAACTCATAGGAGGAGTAGTGCATTCTTATTATGAGCAAGGGTGCAACAACCATGATTATTAATATCAACCACTGGCAGAAGATTAAAGAGAGAATGAGCTTTAGTTATCTTTTCTTTACCCCCTTTTCTTTAATTTTCAGCTTGTTTGCGCCTATCTATGCGTAGTGTTTTTAGTTTTATTTTAATTTTCAGTATGTGTGTTAGTTTATTTTTAGCATGTGTGTTAGTTTTATTTTAATCATGAATAAAGTCATCACCAAGTTTTTACCTTTGGTAAAGTTACAAGGTTTATGCCATGATGATATATGATTAAAAGTGCCGCTTTGTTTATCTTTGTAAATGATTTATGCATGTTTAAGCTAGTGCTCTCTTAAAAATACAAATCTGAAATTATCTAAATGCTAGCTTAATCTTTAACGGAGGTTATGATAAAAATAAAGACCCATAGTGTTTTATGTGCTCTCAAGTTTTAGATGGATTAAAGATGATTTATTTTTGTTCTTAAATGTAAAGCTAACCTTATCACAAATACCACTTGCGTGTTGCTCTACCTATCCAGAGCCATATAAATATTTGAGTGCAAAAACTTAGTATACAAGATTTATTTTTGGGTGAGTTATTTCTGTCCTTGATTTCTCTGGCCCGAGACTAAGAAGCTGGTCATTCCGTTTTTGCGTATCTATCTTTTTGCTAGCCTTTTTATCTGTGCATTGTGTATCCACACATCGGAGATCTCACAAACCTTGCCGGATATCCACCCTTAAAACCAAATATCATCTTTTTTGATTACCTCCTTGACCACAACCTATCGTTGAGTATGGATCATCAATTCAAGGAAGATCGATGGTGCCAAGATTGAAGACTTCAAACATCTCTCCAAAGGGAAAGTATTTCCGGTACCTACCTTATTTATCGCCTCTTTGCTCGAGGACGAGCAACGTCTAAGCATGGGGGAGGAGGTAGGTACGATGCAATTTTAGAGTTCAAAGGGGAGCAAATAAAAAAAATCAAAAGGGTGTAAATTAAAAAAATCAAAACTCCAAGGTGAAAGTCTCGTGACCGAATGAATGACAAGAAAAAATGAATGAATTAAAGAAAGAAAGAAAAGAAGGAGAAATATGAGAAAAAGAAAAAATATGAGTATGCGTAAAGTGGACTCCCCGGTTCTCTAAAGTGCATTAGGAAATTCAAGGCTTCAAGATTAAAAAATCCATACTCAATTTTCCAACCATGTGCAATCCGATAACGAGGACTTCCTTTGTGCCTCGGGATCACTCTTTGCCATTTGCACATGTCCACTCATCTCAAGTGTGTGTATTTTTCTCTTTCCCCTCCTTGATATCACATTATTTTCCAATGACCTTTTTGACGAGTCTCGGTAAGACCATGAGAAGCTTGTCTTGTTTTGACAACATCTCATTTATAATATCTTGCTAGGACTAAACTTTCCGAAAAAGCTCCATATAAAGCCTACCACATATATGTGTGTTATGAGAGAAAAAGGAGTAGAATAAATAGGCTTGAGAGACAAAGATGAGATGAGAGTTCATGAGCAAGATGCAAGGTGGTTTAAATTTGTGAACTTGGTTTAGCCCTTTTTCATCTTGTTCTTTATTTCAAAACTTCTGAGATCCATTTGAATTTTGGGAGCATGTTAATACTTGTGGGATAAGTTTAATTAAATATCTACCCTCCGTAGGGAAGAAGGCTACTACATTATGGAACTTTAACGAATTAAACTTTTGAGAGCATTATGTTTTTTCATGTATGATCAAGTGCAAGGTTTAAACAATGAAGGGCAACGATGATATCCATCAAAGGCTTACTCGAGGATGAGCAAGGTTTAAGCATGGGGGAGCTGTTGACGGTGAAAATCCGTCAACCTAGCCATGAGTTTACCTTCGGTGTTGGCATGACTTTTGTATCTTATCCATTGGTACTAACCCCTGTGGTATAACAAGTTCACTTGTGCATGTCGGTTTTGGAGTTAAGTGTTTACGCAGGGTATTAACGTTGAAAGCAAGACTTCCGGGGTAAGTTCATTAAGAACCTCATGACAAGACCTTGAAGCACGGTACAAGTCAAGCAATTAAGTGAACATGACTCCAAGAGCCCAAGGACCAAGCCCGAGAAGATGACAAACTCCGAGGACCTAGCCAGAAAAGTGTTGAATCTTGCAAGACAAGGAGCTTCGTCCAATTCGGAGAGAAACCGACGACAAGGGCCCACATGCAAAAAGGGGAGAGGATCTAGAAGACGCGAGAAGCAACACCGGGTGAAGGAGGACACGAACTAGGCCGAAACGGGCCCAGGCCGGTCGGCCCGGTGCCGGTCGGCCCCGGCTGTTTTCGGGGCCCGCCGGCCTCCCCCTTTGACCTAGTTGCATCTCTAGCTATTTATAGCCCCCTGACCGAGAGCCACGCATCAATCCAATTCGTCATCCGCCGCCGAGGAGCAGAGAAGCTTGAGGGACACCATCTCGGAGATGAGGGTCGTGCTAGTTGTCTAGGGTATCCCTAGCCGATGTGGAAACCTTGCCTGGAAGACCACATCGGAGCTCCGGAGCGAGGATCAAGATCGAGGTAGGGCCCCGGTGGTGATCTTGTTCATGTAATCATTCATGGTGAAGTCTTTATGTGAATCCGATTTCTAGCGATCAAGTGCCTTCTCGATGATTTTATTTTCTTCTTAGTTTTGCTTCTTCTACGATCTATACTTAAGATAGATTACATAGGGTGCTCTTGTAGCCGTGGTGGCTAGAGGTGCATACCGGACCGGCCAAGTGTTTTCAACTTTTTCTTATCGAACTCGCCCTAGACTACCCGCATGAGTAGGGATACGTTGTGACAGAACGGGGGTTCCGAAAGGCGGGCGTTTTCGGAGTCGGATGGGAAGGCCACGATTTAAAGATGCTTTTAATGAGATTCGCTTTTCTATCTTCATCTATCTAGTTTGGAGCTACAACATAAGCATGATCTAGACTCTCTAGATCGGTTATTAACCGTCAACACTCAACGAGACAAACGCGTGGACATAAAGAACGCTAAAAACGGAGTTAAAACGACTAAGATACGGCTAAAACAAGTTTACGGACTAAAGTGTAATGAAAATGAAACTTCCTGGGTAAAACAAAGAAAACAGGACCTATTCGCAAGAAAACCTATACGGTGGAAGGACCGGGTTGCAAATCTAAGGAAATAGAGGGCTTTCTTTAGAAAAACTGCCAAGACAAGAGGGTCTGACCGGCAGGGAACAGATCCGATCAGTTGGATCGCGATCCAACGGCCGGGATCGTACGCGGGCACGGGCGGCGGCGGGATGACTGGTACGCACCGGTTGACCGGCCCGCGAATAGATCTGGGATGTCTGCTAGGGATCTGGCGGCCCTGGTGCTGAGCACGCGCGGGTAGCGGTGACCGGCCGGCGGCGGCCGGCGGCGCGGGACGGCGAGCGGCGGCGTGCTGTGGACATGGGGCTAGGGTGCCCCATTTGCCGCGTGGATCACACCGGGACAACGTCGAGCTCATGGTGAACTCCACGGCGGGCTCCCGGGGGTGGCGGCGAGGGCTCGGGCGGCGGACGGTGGCCGGGCGCGGCGGAGCAAGTCCGGTGACCTTGCCTCGGCGACGCGGAGCACGGCAGCGAGAGCAAGGGGCACCTACGGGTCTCTTACCTCACGGCGGAACCATGGGCGAGCTCAACGGCGGCGGAAGGACGGCAGGTGCGTGGCTCCGGCGTCGGTGGCGCTAGGGTTAAGTGTCGGCGACTCAGGGCATGAGGCGCGGGGTAGGGCGGCGGCTTAAATAAGCGGGAGAGGGCGCCTCGGCGTGCGGGGCAAGCCAGGCGCGGCGCGGGGCGCGGCACGAGCCGGGGTCGGACTCGGGTCCGACGCGGCCGGTGGAGGTGGGAGATGATGGGTGGGGTCCACCCGTAAGCGACCGCGGGTGCAGCAAGCGCGGCTGGGCCGCACTGGGCCGGAAGCTGAGCTGGGCTGCTGCGGCGCATGCGGGACGGGAAACAAGGCCAAAAGTCCAGGGAGCAGCTGTGGACCTCAGCGACTACGGGATCAAACAGAAACGGGCCAAAAATGGGTATGAGGAAGAAGAAATAAAGGAGAACGATTTTCTATTCAAAAAACATTCAAACAATTGAATTCAAACAAGAATTTGAATTCAAACACTCCAGAAACAATGCATCAGCATGTATGCAACAGTAAACTCTTTTCATTATTTGATTAACAAAAAATGATTAAATGCCTAGAAAAGCACAAACACCTTATATTCCTTAAACGAGAGCAATGGTTGCTAAGCAAATTTTAAGTAAACTCAAAGGTGAAAATTAGGGTGTTACAAATCCTACCCCCCTTAAGATGAATCTCGTCCTCGAGATTCGGATGGATCAAAGAGATGAGGATATTCTTCTTTCATCTCCTCCTCTCTTTCCCAAGTCGCCTCATCCTCTGCATGATTACTCCATTGCACCTTGCACATTGTAATAGCCTGATTTCTTGTAACCCGTGTCAAAGTATCCAAGATCCTGATAGGTCGTTCGGTAATGGTGAGATCTTCCTTAACATCCAACCCATCCATAGGCAATGGCTCTTTATCATGAGGTTTGAGACCCCTTTTTAACTGAGAGATATGGAACACATTATGCACACCTGAGAGCTGTTCTGGCAAGTCAAGCCTGTATGCTACCTCTCCCACTCGCTGTAAGATCTGAAAGGGTCCAATAAATCGAGGGGACAACTTTCCCTTCACTTTAAATCTACGCAAACCTCTGATGGGTGACACTTTCAAGTACACATAATCATCTTCCTGCAAAGTTACATATCTTCTCTTCCCGTCTGCATAACTCTTTTGCCGGGACTGAGCAACCCTCAAATTCTCTCTTATGATCTGAACTTGCCTTTCTGCCTCCTTAATTATATCGGTCCCAAATAACTGACTCTCGCCGGTCTAACTCCAGTACAATGGCGTTCTACACTTCCTCCCATACAGTGCCTCGAAAGGTGCCATCTTCAGGCTAGCTTGGTAACGGTTGTTGTAGGAGAACTCAGCATACGGCAAACTCTTATCCCAGCTGCCACCATGCTTAAGGGCACAGGCTCTCAACATATCCTCCAGAATCTAATTTGTCCTCTCGGTCTGTCCATCGGTCTGCGAATGATAGGCTTAGATGAAGTTGAACTTTGTATCCATGGACTCATGAAGCTTCTCCCAGAAATGCGATGTGAACTGAGTACCTCTGTCAAACACTATCCTCTTAGGCACACCATGCAAACACACAATCTGAGACATATACAGCTCTGCCAATCTCGCACCTGAATGAGTAGTCTTAACAGGAATGAAGTGAGCTACCTTAGTCAAGCGATCCACTATGACCCATATCGAATCATAACCAGCGGGCGTCCGTGGTAGCCCCACTATAAAATCCATACCGATCTCTTCCCACTTCCATTCAGGTACTTTCAATGGCTGCAATAGTCCAGCTGGCTTTTGATGCTCTGCCTTAACTCGATGGCACGTGTCACACAATGCAACATGAGTGGCCACATCCCTCTTCATCCCATACCACCAATACCTCTTCTTAAGATCTTGATACATCTTAGTGCTACCTGGGTGATTGGAATAAGCTGAGTCATGGGCCTCTCTCAAGATAGTCTTTCGGAGGTCTCCCACATCAGGCACACAGATCCTCTTCTTAAACCATATTGTACCCTGATCATCCTCAGTGAAATCAATCTTGGAGAACACTTTAGCACCTCTCATCTGATCAAACAAGTCTTCAATACGAGGTAATGGGTACTTGTTCTTGATAGTAACCTCATTAAGCAACCGATAATCCACACACATCCTCTGAGTACCATCCTTCATCTCTACAAAAATAACCGGTGCCCCCCAAGGTGATGAACTAGGACGGATAAACCCATTTTCCAACAATTCTTTAATCTGTTTCTTAAGTTCTATCAGTTGAGTACTAGACATTCTATATGGACGTTTAGAAATAGGAGCAGTACCAGGCAATATATCAATAACAAACTCAACATCACGGTCAGGTGGCATACCTGGTAACTCCTCTGGAAACACATCTGGATACTCACAGACCACCCTGATATCCTCCAAAGTCTTGCCATCCAACTACTTCACAGAATCTCTTGCATCTGATGGTGGATCAGCCAGAAGCTCAATCTTTTTCGCTTTGGGACCAGTAACAACAATGGTCCTCTTAGCACACTGAATTGTCACATCATGCATGCCCAACCAATCCATACCCAGAATAACATCGAGATCCTTCAATTCCAGAACTATCAGCCTTGCCCAAAAGTCTGCTCCCATGATCTTTAGACTAACATTAGGACACATGTATAAAGCTTTCATCCCCCCACCCCTGGTAACTTAACTAGCATGGTTTGTTTCATGGGACACATGGGTACACTATGCTTGGACACAAATTGATCAGATATAAAAGAATGAGATGCTCCAGAATCAAATAAGACGGATGCGGGGATGGAGTTGACAAGGAACATACCAAGCACTACTTGTGGATTCTCCTGAGCGGTCACAGCACTCACATGGATCACCCTGCCACGGCCCTGACTCTGATGTCCCTTGTTGCTCTGCGGGGTCTAGTTCCCATTCCTCATCTGCTACATCTGCTGGTTCTACACAGGAGTGCCCGGGGGTGCCTCTTAGGACAGGCATTAGCATAATGCCCAACCTCTCCACATTTAAAGCAACTGTTTCCCACGGGGGTGTGAGGTGCACTGGGCCTCACGGGCATACCAACTGGAGTCGTCGGACGGTCCTGCGGGTACGCAGGGCGTGGAATCTGCGGCCCTGGGCGCGAGAACTGCTGAGCAGAGTGTTGAAACTGATAGTACTGCTATGGCTGGTACTGGTATTGCTGCTGCTGGCCATAACCTTCTATCGGGCCTCCTGGACAAAACGGGGCTCCCAGCGTTGAGGTAAAGCGGGGGCGAGTGTTGCTCCCGGACTGTCCTGGAGTGGTGGCGTTCCTCTTCAGCTCCCCCAGCTCTCTGCGCATGGACTCCAAGGTGATAGCTTTGTCTAACAGCTGCTGGAAGGACGGAAAAGTGTGAGACGTCAGCTGGTAACGAAGCGGTCCAGCCAAACCCTCCATGAAGCGCTCCTGCTTCTTTGGGTCATCAGCTACCTCCTCTGGTGCATAGCGAGACAGCTCAATGAACCTGTCTCGGTACTCTGTCACTGACATTCCCCCTGCTTGAGAGAGAGGAACTCCTTCTTCTTCAGCCTCATCAACCCTGCAGGAATGTGGTGGCTCCTGTAACTCTCAGTGAACTCCTGCCAGGTAATAGCGTCGAGCGTAGCATGGGCAGTAGTGTAGGCATCCCACCATGCTCCTGCTGACCCCTGGAGCCATCCTGCAGCAAATAGGACCTTCTCCCTGTCATCACACTGGGCTGTAGTGAGCATCTTGATCACAGTCTTCAACCAGTCGTCAGCATCAAGCGGATCGGTAGCATGGGTGAACACTAGCAGACGGTGGCTCATGAACTCCATGTGCTTGTTCACAGGCGCCTGCTGCTGCGGTGGTGGCTGAGGGTGCGGAGGGGGGTTGTTGACTTGGGCCTGCAGGTTGGCCACAGTGTTGGTCAGGTTCTCCAGGAGCTGTAGTTGATTCTAGAAAAACTGCTGCATGGCCGGATCCATTGGTGCTGGTTGTGGTGCACTGCCTGAACTGCTGCCTCGTCCTTGGCATGTCACTGGAGGCTGATTAACTCCTAATCCGGACCTGGTGTTTACCATCTGAGCGTTAGAAACATTGATTTAGATTATGACAGTGATGGAAAAGCTAAAATGATAAACTATGCAGACTTCTAAATTAAGACAGATTCTGATAGAAGTAAAGAAACATGGATATCTCTCTGTACAGGTAACCAAAAATCACGAATTTTTCTGTACATGTGGTGCATCAAATTACTGAATTAACCCAATTGGATTTGCCTCAATCGGAGGTCTACAACACGAGATATAAAATAATGAAGTCAGTTGTGTCAGCAGGATTTGACAGATTCTGTTGGCTTAGTGTTTCGTCCATAGCTCCCAGAATATACATGGGATAATGCTGAATGTTTGACAGATAATCACATATAAAATTTGTGAACTAACCCAATTGGATTTATTGAATTCGGAGTTCTGTAGATCGAGATAAAAATAAAACACTACTGCTGTGTCAGGAAGTGACGTGAACAGATTTTGCAACAAGATATTCCTCATGATAGATAAAATATGATAGATAAAGAATTACGAATTTGCAAAATAAAAGATGGATAGAACAGAACTTCAACCCACTAACCAAGCATTACTTCTAAACCAATGTCATTGTGGCATTAATTCACAACACACTGCAATCACACAAAGATCCAACTCTCAAATGTTCACAAATCTTACACTCAAACACACCATTAGCCAGCACACCGATCCAACGTGTCGTTCTAACGATTACAGACTCTATAACTGAAGATAAAAGACACCTAGCACCTAAGGCCAAATGATCCGAGTGCAGGATCTAAGTGACCCATAGCTTGTCCTCCTGGGTCTTGGTGACATTGCAGGCTATTTTAATTCATCTGCATGCACCTCTTCCTCATCCTGCCCTGCGATCACTGCCTTAAGCCTTTTGATTTACCTCCGATCCTCATCTTGCTGATCATGAAGGTCTTGCAGCTCCATGATGGTGTCATCAAGGTTGGTGTTGAGAGCTGCTACAAGTCCCACTTGAGTTGCATAGCGTGGTCCCAAGTTTGCATTAGCGACCGGAATCAAGCTGCCCACAGCTCCAGCACGTCGACGGGGAAAGTCACTCCACACAGTGTTAGTGAGATGGTGAGCCTCCTCATAACACCATGCAAAAAGAGCCCTTCTAGTAGCATCATCTCTCCCCGCAGCAAAAGTAGCCCGGGTGGCTTAAGCCTGGTGAACAGTAACCTCGTACTGTCCGCCCTCCTATGGATTATCCTTCAAGATGCGCACTGACACCTCCCACTGTGTTGGGTAACGAGGGTGTGTCCTCTTTAGCCCAACATAGTCGATAGTCACATGCAGGTGGAGATGTTGGAATAGCCTCCTCAGCTTGGACGGAAAGCGTGCATGCCCTCCATCATGGTGACAGACGACCACCTCCCACTTCTCAGGCGCTGGTTGATCATCAGCATCTCCATCCTCCGGATCTGAGTCTTCAGGATCTGAGTGGTCATCTGGATCACCTCCCTGTTCTTGATCTTCAGCTGGCTCCTCTTCTGGCTCATCATCTGACAGCTCAATGACTAAAGCGGGTGGTGAAGCTTGCCCTGAAGCAGAGTTCGCTTCACTTCCCTCCTCAGAAACTCCATTGTGCTCATCACTCTCCGTGGAGTAGCAGTAGAAGTCCTGGTCCTCCAGGTACCTTGGAAAGTGGTAAGCACCTGAACGAGTGGTTTTCAATCGGCGAACCATCTAAGATAGATGAGACAAGTGCTGATTACTAGATGTGACAAGATAAAGCTTAGATAACAAAAGCAAACCAAGGATGAGATTAAACCAAGATTAGATATAATAAACAGAATAAAGCAAACTAAGCTATGTGTGGCTTCTATTATTATAAAAACCTTAGTTTTAGACCAGTTCTAACTAGGCTAACGTCATACAGTCAACACGGCTTTGGTACCACTTTGTCACACCCGGATTTAAGGGCAAATCTGAATGCAAGAATACATGTGCGCCAGGATCAAGTTACACACATGCATCGACTCAGTGAATACCAAAACACAGTGTAAATCGTAAAGAGAGTATTAAACATTTATTACATGACCGAATGTCTCAACTAACAACCTTTCGAGTAGCTAGCAGCGGAAAAGAAACACACGCAGAAGTCCTCCACATGCAGTTGACTGGAGAACGAACGCCTAGAACTCATCGAACTCTCCAGTGAAATCCTCAAAGCGTCCACCAGAGCAGCAGCCGGGTAGTGTAGATGCAATATAGAAATAACAAGCATGAGCACATGTCATACTCAAGAAGGGAAAAGTTCTGCAACAACATGCAAGGCTTTATGGTGGAAGCTGATGATTATAAAGCAAGTCAGCATTTTAGTTGGTCAAGTTTTATTAAGCAGCGGTTACTAGCAAGTGAAAGTATATACCAAACCCAAATAACAAATGCAACAGAACCATAGAATGTAATGCACAAGATTAAAAGTTCCATCATTCATAAATTACTCATGTGAGGGTCCAGGCCGCCCTTGACCGTGGGCACGGCTAACTAGTCAGTTTTACACTCTGCAGAGGTTGTACATCTTTACCTACAAGTCGCGTAAAAACCCAAAAGAGTTATAGACCCAACCATGTTGTGCAAAGGTAGGCACAATACCACACTACCGAGGTGTGTCTGTATAGGGACGCTACGAGGCCGTTACAAAGATCCCCAGGTGCAGGTTGCCTGCTAGGTTACCTGATCAGTGCAGCGTATAAAGCTCCCTGGCGAGTACCGTGTCTTAGCCAAGCCCAACTCCCCACCAGAGCAGGTCTATACGCCATCTACCGTCAGTCCCCAACCCTTATCAGGTAAAGCATAGCTAACACCTAGTTCTCTAATTATTAAGCCAAGACAGAGCCATATGTCTTGTGGTTCTACTGTTTTCCTGGGTGGTCGCTCCATGTTCCGATTAACAGGCATAAGGTGTTCTTGCATTACATGAATAATAACATAAATAAATCCTGATTGATAAGTTTTCATTAAACCACCCGAAACCTAGGTAAAGCTCTAGCATGTGCTATCCAACATAAAGTAAACCCAGGTTGATCAAGGCATAGGATAGTCTAAACTAGTCAAACCTTAATAATAGGACCTTTCAATTTAATGCAAAGCAATAATAAATATAGTGTAATTAAAATGCATGTTGTAATAGGACAACCGGGAATGCAGCAAGGACTTGCCTTCTACCAGCTCCGGAAACTGCTCAGGGTGTTGAAAATCTTCAACGGCAGCGAAGTCTTCGAACTTCTCGTACTCTACGCTCCACACATGCTCATACAAGCATACAACAGAATAAATTCAGAAACAATCACCAAACAGTATCAACATAACAAAACAGAGGCACTAAACTAATCTACTCGTCGAGACGAACGTGTGGACATAAAGAACGCTAAAAACGGAGTTAAAACGTCTAAGATACGGCTAAAACAAGTTTAAGGACTAAAGTGTAATGAAAATGAAACTTCCTGGGAAAAACAAAGAAAAACAGGACCTATTCGCAAGAAAACCTATACGTTGGAAGGACCGGGTTGCAAATCTAAGGAAACAGAGTGCTTTCTTTAGCAAAACCGCCAAGTCAAGCGGGTCTGACCGGCGGGGAACAGATCTGATCCGTTGGATCGCGATTCAACGGCCGGGATCGTACGCGGGCGCGGGCGGCGGCGGGTTGACCGGTACGCACTAGTTGACCGGCCCGCGAACAGATCTGGGCCATCTGCTAGGGATCGGGTGGCCCTGGAGCTGAGCACGCGCGGGCGGCGGCGACCGGCCGGCGGCGTCCGGCGGCGCGGGACGGCGAGCGGCGGCGCGGCGCGCAGACTTGGGGCTAAGGTGCCCCATTTGCCGCGTGGATCACACCGGGACGACGGCGAGCTCACGGCGAACTCCACGGTGGGCTCCCAGAGCGCCAGCGAGGGCTCAGGGTGGCGGACGGCGGTCGGGCGTGACAGAGCAAGTCCGGCGACCTTGCCTCGGCGACGCGGAGCACAGCAGCGAGAGAAAGCGGCACCTACGGGTCCCTTACTTCGCGGTGGAACCACGGGCGAGCTCAACGGCGGAGGAAGAATGGCGGGTGCGCGACTCCGGCGACGGCGGCGGTAGGGTTAAGCGTCGGCGGCTCGGGACGTGCGGCGCGGGGTAGGGTGGCGCCTTAAATAGGCGGGGAGAGGGCGCCTCGGCGTGCGGGGCAAGCCGGGCGTGGCGCGGGGCGCGGCACCGAGCCGGCGTCGGGCTCGGGTCCGACGTGGCCGGGCGGAGGTGGGAGATGATGGGTGGGGTCCACCCGTCAGCGACCGCGAGTGCGGCGAGCGCGCGCGGCCGCGCCGGGCGGAGCCGAGCCGGGCCGCCGCGGCGTGTGCGCGCTGGGAAACAAGGCCGAAAGTCCAGGGAGCAGCTGTGGACCTCAGCGACTACGGGGTCAAACAGAAACGGGCCAGAAATGGGTAGGAGGAAGAAGAAATAAAGGAGAAGGATTTTCTATTTGAAAAACATTCAAACAATTGAATTCAAACAAGAATTTGAATTCAAACACTCCAGAAACAATGCACCAGCATGTATGCAACAGTAAACTCCTATATTTCGTTATTTGATTAACAAAAATTGATTAAATGTCTAAAAAGCACAAACACCTTATATTCCATAAGCGAGAGCAATGGTTGCTAAGCAAATTTTATGTAAACTCAAAGGTAAAAATTAGGGTGTTACAGCACAACAACGACGGCCTCTGGTCGTTTGTCGTGCTCCCCGACGCCCCGGCGGTGAGTAGGCCTTCCTTCCCTTCTTACTCTCTCACAGCGTACCGGCGCGGCTTTGACAATCACTTTTTAGCAAAGGGTGACGTTCGAGGCCGCGCGGTCTGATCCTCCCATGCCCCGAGCCCAAGCGGCCGCGCGCGCGGCGCAGCGACGGGAACAGGAGCGGGCCGCGCGCAAGAAGGATAGGAACATCCGGCGCTGGGAGCAATAGAGCGAGGAGTACCGGATGCACGAGTAGTAGGGACTCTCTGCCCCGGCGACCCCAGAAAACTCGTCGTTGTCGGAGGAGGAAGAAGAGAGTGACGCCCCCCCCGAGAGGTGGGTGCCCCCACCCCCGTCACCAAGAGCCGTAGAGGCGACAGAGGAGCAGGCGCCCATGGCGGTGCACGGAAGCACCCGCCACAGGGCGGTCCGTGGAAGGAGCGGCACGAGCCACGAAAGCATCGGCGCGTGCCGCGG
Organism: Cenchrus americanus; assembly: GCA_947561735.1. Classification (NCBI taxonomy): domain Eukaryota; kingdom Viridiplantae; phylum Streptophyta; class Magnoliopsida; order Poales; family Poaceae; genus Cenchrus; species Cenchrus americanus. The sequence goes on along the minus strand of OX387239.1, from coordinate 79,976,293 downwards.
AGGCGTCTGGGAGTGCTGCGGCGGTGATGACAGGCGCTGCTGCAGTGTCCGCCGAACTCTCGAGGAAGTGGAAGCGCAGCTTCTCTACCTTGAGGTAAGCAGTCGCCCCTCTCGACGCTCCAGTCTTGGGGGTCGGAACCAGATCTTTTCGTTTTCGTGTTTGCAGGGTGGCGCCGACCGTCCCCCCTCTCGCGCCCGCCAAGGCGCTTTGGTCCGATGCATCCGTCCCCACGAGGTGACGTTCATCTAGGGCGCCGAGGGTGACAGGGAGCGCGGCGGCGGCAACAAGCGATCCCCCACGTAGTGTGGCCGCAGCTACGGGGCCGCAGTAGATGGTGACGGCCACAACGGCGGTCATGACCATGGCGACCACCGTGTCGTCGGTATTGCCAACGCCTGCCTCTGTTGGCGTCAACCAGGTGGCAGTGGTGGAAATCCCGGAGGACGACGCCCCGCCACCCGGATGGGGCCAGTGGGAGAACCTGCCCGCGCCAGCCCTTGAGCACCCGGCGGGGGTGCTCATGGGAGGATGCCTGCGTGATGTCGGGGCGCCCGACGCACGACGCCGAGGCCTCATCGTCCCGCGCCGCCCTCCCCGCTTCAGACGGCATCGCGGCGCATCCGGAGCAGGAGCGTGACGACACGCCGCCGGCCCACTTCAGCGATGCCCAGGCCGAGCAGGCACTATGGCAGGTGTTCCGCGACCACAGCTCCTCGGTCAACCGGGCGCTGAACGAGGCGTTGCGGATACACGGAGGTCCCGCATGGCGCATCTGCCAGGTTCGTGGCTTCTCGCCAGGTTTTGAAGTTTCTCCGCTCTCGTTTCTTGCGCGTTTGTGCTTCCCCTGACCCGTGTTTTCTCTTGCATTGTCTGTCGGCGGCAGGAGTTGGAGGGTAAGGTCTGGGAGAGGTACGGCACTCTCGACCGGCTGAACACCGAGCTCAGCTGGTACCGGGAGCAGTACAACACCCTCGATGCCCTCGTCGAGGCCCTTAGGACCGCCGATGGGTGGCTGGTGTACCGGGCGGAAACCCTGTGGGACCAACTCCTGAAGCTGGACGCCCGGGCTGCGGAGGATGTCTCCGCAGTCGAGAAGGTGAAGACGGCGCTCGTGAATCAGGACGAGGCACTACAGAAGGCGCGGGAGGATCTGGCAGGGGCGCGGGCCTTGGCGACGGAGTGGGAGACCGAGGTGGCCGCAGTTCGGGCCCAGCTCCAACAAGACCGCGCGACCCTTGAGGGAGCGTGTGCTTGGCAGAGCCAGGCATAAGAGAAGGCTAAGGAGGCGGAGAAGCTGAGGACCGGCTTGGCGGACAAGGCCGCCTCTCTCGCCTCGACGGAGGAGCAGCTCTAGCAGGAACGGGTCGCACGCCAGGAGGCGGAGGCCCAGCTCCAGCAGGAGCGGACCGCCCTTGTCGAGGCACGGGCTGCTCTCGAGTGCGAGCATCTGGCGCGGGAAGAGGTCCAGGGTCGGCTCTGGCAAAAGCGTGCCACACTTGAGGGGGCGCAGGCGACCCTCAAGCAGCAGGACGAAGAAGTCTCGCGACTCTACGGGGAGCTGACCCAACTTAGTGTCTCGCACGAGGATCTGCGCCAGTCCCTCGAGGAGCAGGAGGCCATGGTTCTCAACTTGCGGCTGGCTGCTGAGGACGCGCACGAGGCCCTCGAGTCGGAGAAGAAGCAGGTCGAAGGTGAGTCACCTTTTCCCCCTTTTGTCCTGTTGGTTCGACTTTTTGGGATCTGCTCCAAATTTTTGTTTTTTGTTGATGGTTCTCCGGCCTGCGAACCGCCCTGGGGAACTCAACGACTCAGGCCCAGGCTGTGCAGACAGCCTACAGTTGATGGTTAATAGTTGTATCAAATTTCTTTTATGACTTGCAAGCGGACAAGTCTCCCGTCGTAGTCAAGGGACCCTTCTTCCCTCGAGTGGTGAACCCAAGGTATCGAATCCGTGGAACAAATGTGTGACGCAAAAGTTGATCAAGTAAAGCCAAGTAACTCCAATCTTCGATAAAACCCTAATGCATCTAGGTAAAAGACACGAAACTAATCTAATCTACTAAAGACCGGAGATAACAAAGTAAGATTGGGTAGATAAACCGATCTAGAGGGGTCAGGGTAAGCCTTTTGTTGAAGTTCCAAGCAAGAGAAGAAGTAGCAAATCGAATCTTATAAGAAGCCTCTTTAAACCGTGGTTTCCCGTCCAAATCCGAAAACATCCGCCTTTCGGAACCCCCATTCTGTCACAACGTATCCCTACTCATGCGGGGAGTCTAGGGCGAGTCAAAAGACAAGTCGAGATTCTTTCGAAAGATCCGGCATGTACCTCTAGCCACCGCGGCTACAAGAACACCCTATGTAATCTATCGCGCGAATAGAATTGGAATAAGCAAACCGATCGAAAAACAAAATCTTCGAGGAAACACTTGATCGCTAAGAATAGATTCAACTTGATAATTCAACTATGACAATGATACATACACAAGATCACCACCGGGATCCTTCCTTGATCTTGCTTCTAGCTCCGGGAACTCCGACGTGGTCTTCCATGCAAGGTTCCCACGTCGGCTAGGGAAACCCTAGTCAACTAGCTCGACCCTCTCCTCTCCGAGATGGTGTCCCTCTCTTCTCTCGCTCCTCGGCGGCCGATGACGAATTAGATGCTTTGCGTGGCTCTTGGTCGGGGGGCTATAAATAGCCCGATTGGCGGCTAGGGCAAAGGAGGGGGCAAACGGGCCCCGGAATGGGCCGGGCCGACCGGCCCGGGCCGGCCGGCCTGGGCCCATCCAGGCCCAGCCCGAGGCCTCCTTTGCTCTACGTCGGTGTCCTTGCTTCCTGGATGTTTCCCCTTCTGCATGTAGGTCCATGTCGTCAGTTTCTCTCCGAATTGGGCATAACTCCTTATCTTGCAAGATTCAGCACTTTTCTGGTTAGGTCCTCGGAGTTTGTCGTCTTCTCGAATCAAGTCCCTGGCTATTTGGAGTTAAGTTTGCTTCATTGCATGACTTGTACGGGGCTTTAAGGTCTTGTCATAAGGTGCTTGATGAACTTATCCCGAAAGTTTTGCTTTCGACGCTAAAACCCTGCATAAACACTAAACTCCAAAACCGACATGCACACGTGAACTTGTTATACCACGGGGGTTAGTACCAATGGATAAGGTATAAAACTTATGCCAACACCGAAGGTAAACTCATGGCTAGGTTGATGGATTTTCACCGTCAACATCTCCCCCATGCTTAAACCTTGCTCATCCTCGAGTAAGCCTTCGATGGATATCAACGTTGCCAAACAATGTTTAAACCTTGTACTTGATCATACATAAGAAAACATAATGCCCTCAAATTTTAATTCGTTAAAGTTCCATAATGTACTAGCCTTCATCTCTACGGAGGGTAGATTCTTATTAAGCTTATCCCACAAGTATTAACATGATCACAAAGTTTAAATAGATCTCAGAATTTTTGAAATAAAGAACGAGATAAAGAAAAGCTAAACCAAGTTCACAAATTTAAATCATCTTGTATATTGCTCACGAACTCTCAACTCGCTTGTCTCTCAAGCCTATATATTCTACTCCTTTTTCTCTCATAACATATATGTGTGGTGGGCTTTATATGGAGCTTTGGGAAAGTTTAGTTCTAACAAGATTTTATAAATGAGGTGTTGTCAAAACAAGACAAGCTTCTCATGGTCTTACCGAGACTCATCAAAAAGATCATTGGAAAATAATATTAAATCAAGGAGGGGAAAGAGAAAAATACACACACTTTAGATGAGTGGACATGTGCAAATGGCAAAGAGTGATCCCGAGGCACAAAGGAAGTCCTCGTTATCAGATTGCACATGGTTGGAAAAAGAGAATGGATCTTTAAATCTTGAAGCTTTGAATTTCCTCATGCACTTTAGAGAACCGGGGAGCTCACTTTACGCACACTCATATTTTTCTCTTTTTCTCATATTTCTCCTTCTTTTCTTTCTTTCTTTCTTTCTTTCTTTCTTTCTTTCTTTCTTTCTTTCTTTCTTTCTTTCTTTCATTCATCATCATTTTTTTTCTTGGGAGACTTTCACCTTGGAAATCCCGTACATCGCCTTTGAATTTTTTTCATTCATTTTTTTTTAAAAATACTCCCCTTTGAACTCCAAAATTGCATCGTACCTACCTCCTCCCCCATGCTTAGACGTTGCTCGTCCTCGAGCACAGAGGCGATAAATAAGATAGGTATCGGAAATATTTTTCCTTGGAGGGATACTTGAATTCTTCAATGTTGGCACCGTCTTGCGATCTTCCTTGAATTGATGATCCATTCTCAGTGATAGGTTGTGGCCAAGGAGGTAAACACAAAAGATGATATTTGGTTTAAGGGTGGATATCCGGCAAGGTTTGTGAGATCTCCAATGTGGGGATACACAATGCACGGATAAAAGGCTAGCAAAAAGATAGATACGCAAAAACGGAATGACCAGCTTCTTAGTCTCGGGCCAGAGAAATCATGGCCTGCAATAACTCACTCAAAAATAAATCTTGTACACTAAGGTTTATGCACTCAAATATATATTAGGCTTTGGATGGGTTGAGCAATACACAAGTGATATTCATGACAAGGTTAGCGATATTTTTGAGCATAAAAGACAACTTCAATCTATTCATAACTTGAGAGCACATAAAACACTATGGGTCTTTATTTTAATCATAACCTCCGCTAAAGATTAAGCTAGCATTTAAATAAATTCAGATTCATATTTTAAGACACCACTAGCTTTAACATGCATAAATCAATTACAGAGATAAGCAAAGCAGAAATTATAATCATATATCATCATGGCACAAATTTTTGTAACTTTTCCAATGATATAATCAAGGTGGTGTCTTTATTTATAATGAAATCAAGTTGAAATACAAACTGAAAATAAACAAACACACTTGCTGAAATTTAAATAAAAACAGAAAATATTACGCAAACACACATAAACAAAAGCTGAAAATTACAGAGAAAGAGAAAAGAAAAGAAAACTAGAGTTCCTTAATCTTCCTAGTCCTCCGCCAGTGGTTGGTGTTGATGATCTTGATAGTAATACCCTTGCTCATAGTACGGTTGGACACAATCTTCTCTCCACTAAAACTCCGGGTTGCAACCGGTAACTAGGCACTTAAAATCTTACTTCGGGATGTGGACTTTGAGTGGATTAAGGTTGTGGATTTTTTTGAGCTATCAAGCTTGGGAAGGTTGGCTATGTCTACGGAGGTTCTGGGCACACAAACTTGAACACACAAACTAAGGAAGGAAAGGGAAGCTTGCACGCGTAAAACGGGATCCGGGGGCTCCTTAAGTAGGGGAGGCCGGCCGGCCTGGGCCGACCGGCCTGGGTGGCCTCTGGCTCCTCCCCGCCTCGGCTTTCTTCCAGCATGATCATTTCTCCTCTGCAACTTTCCTGCCCGCGAGCTCCACGAGTTGCACCGTCCAAATGCTCTCGTCCACTCCTTTTATTGGTCCTTCCACTTGATGCTTCATTCTTCGAGTCATGTCCATGCTCCCTTGCTCCACTTGCTTCACATGCCACCATGAAATTCCTGCAAAGTTTATGCTCGCTTCCCACCATGCTTGTCCTTTGCATGTGGACTTGGTGAAAGTTGATGAAAGGGTATCCAATGGTGCATGCATGATCAATTCAAACTAGATTGCCCCCATTTGAGTGTGTTTAAGGTTAAGCACTCCTCTAATTCGAATTTAAAAATATTTTTTAGAGCCATGCAAGAGCTCAAGCATAAATTTAGAGAAGTTTTTAAACCATTAAAAACAAATTTGAGTTGAAAATATTTTCCGACTACGTTGATATCGGTCTCACCGGTATAGTTTGCCTTCATTGGTTGAGAGCAAGCTTTTCCCGGCTTGATCATGGGGGCATAGGTTTAGGTTCTAATTTTGGCTAAACGAGAAAGATTTTGAATAAAACAAAATTAGATGAGGCTTAGAAAAATTCTAATCTTAGAGAAACCAAGGATATAGATTTTTAAAACCAACCAAAAGTTTAGTTTCTAGGTCCACGCGAGTCCTACCACGTGCTGAAATTTAATTAACTCCTAGGTATAAGTCGTGGCTCTACTCGTGTGGTTTTAGCATGAATTATAAGTCAACCACAGCACCATAATGAGGGTGAAAGGTTGAGTTAGGTTCTGAAATTATTTGGTTGTGGTTTCTCGAAAAGAATCAAACAAACACATAGGAGGGTTCATGCAAAGGGTTTATGATAAAGCAAAATATTCAATCAAGAATTATGTCTCTAATATTGTTCAACCACTTCTAAGTCTAATGTCTTTGCGTAATAAAATTCAAAACTAACTTATTATTAAAAAGACTCAAAAAATCTGGAATCGGGTTGTCCTCCCGGTAGCTTATTCTTGACTCGACCAAACGGGTTGCCTCCCGCCTAGCGCTTCGTTTATAGTCCATGGCTAGACTTCTTCACTTGATTACTTCGGATCAACGCTCTTTGCGGGCGTTGCAATCTTTGGTACCCACTTCCGCACCATCTTGGGCACGGGCTTCTTCTTCGGCTTAGTCAATTTTTTTGGGGTCTTCACAGGCTGGCTTTGTCTTTTGGTCTTGACGGATGCAACAACTTCCTTCATGTAGTGGCTCGGCATCTCGAACTCCGGTCCTTCGGTTGTGATCTTCATGGTTTCCTTAGTGTGATCCTCCTTCTCTCTCGAATGAGTTTGAGTAGCCTTCGTCGTCTTGGGACCTTGGAGTTGTCTCGGATATTCTTCTTTGTTACCCATCGGGTGCCCGGCAAGTTGTCCCACTTGCGTCTCTAGTATCTTCATCACGATGAACACTTCAATCCTCGCATGTGGATCTTGCTTTGGCAGCCTTTAGGTGTTGAGCTTCTTTCTCTATCTCCATCTTCTCCATCCTCCTCTTAAGTAAACCGATTTGCCACTCAAGGAATCCGGCTCGTATGTATTCATTGAAACGCTCCAAAGCTCCCGCAACCATCATGCGGATAGTTGAGACCTTGATCTTGAACGTCCCTCTGGCATCTTGAAGGTTTATGATAGGTAGATCAACGATGTCGGTTTAGGTTGATCTTCCTTTGGACTTGGAGGTGGTGATTCCCTTGGAGATTCCGGCGGTCCTTCAACTTCGGCTTTTGAATCTAGGGTTTCCAACCCTTTAGCTTGTGTTGCACATCTCCTTTTCCTGTAAAGTTTTCTTGGATCATCCACAAAAAAGTTTGGGTTTCTTGGAGAGGTAGCCAACCATCTCCGGTTAGGGTTAGCAATAAATAAAGTATGCAAAAACTAGAAAGTAAAAGTAAATCTATGAAAACTAGGGTTAGACAAACTAGATTAGATGTATTTTGAGGATGATCAAAGTTTCTGAATGGCGTGATGAATGAAGTCGCGAGCTGGTTAGACTCCTTCATTTTTATTTGGTGGTACCCGGAATAGGCATCAAGGAAGCATAAAAGCTCACACCCTGCAGTCGAGTCAACAATTTGATCGATTCGTGGAAAAGGAAAAGGAACTTTAGGACATGCTTTCTTCAAGCTAGTGTAATCTACACACATCCGCCACTTCCCATTCTTTTTCTTAACTAGTACGGGATTAGCTAGGCACGTAGGGTGAAAGACCTCCTTGATGAACCCGGCCTCGAGGAGCTTTCGCAGCTCCACTCCAATCGCTCGGCATCGCTCTTCATCAAAGTGCCGCAGCCGTTGCTGCACGGCTCAGGAGTGAGGTAGGATATCAAGGGAGTGCTCGACGACCTCCCTCGGGATGTCTAGCATATCCGAGGGGCTCCACGCGAAGATGTCGACATTGGCGCGGAGAAAGTCGACGAGCACCACTTCATATTTCGGGTCGAGGGTGGAACTAACCCTCAACGCCTTGCCTTCGGGGGCAACAGGGGCAGCAGGGTCGAGGGGTACCTCCTTGGTCTGCTCAGCGGCCTCGAAGCTGCCGGCATGCTTGTGGCGGAGTCGAGGTCCTCGTTGACCAGCTTCTCCATGCTTGCCATGAGCGCTTCATCCAGCGCTAATGCCTCGGTGTGCTCCACGCACTCGACGTCGCAGTCGAACGCGTGCTCGATTGTTGAAGGTAGATTATCGTATCAAAGTTCATATGGATTTGCAAGCGGACAAATCCCCCGTCATAGTCAAGGGACCCTTCTTCCCTCAAGTGGTGAACCCAAGGTATCGAATCCGTGGAACAATGTGCAACGCAAGGATTCAATCTAGTAAAGCAAGGTAAGCTATCTTATTAGAACCAAATTGCATCTAATCTACTAACTCATAAAGGAAACACATCTAATCTAATCTACAAAAGAGGTAGCAAGAGAAAGCAAGAGATAACCGATCTAGAGAGTCTAGATCATGCTTATGTTGTAGCTCCAAACAAGATAGATGAAGATAGAAAAGAGAATCTCATTAAAAGCATCTTTAAACCATGGCCTCCGGTCTGATTCCGAAAACGCCCGCCTTTCGGAACCCCCGTTCTATCGCAATGTATTCCTATTCATGCGGGTAGTCTAGGGCGAGTTCGATAAGAACAAGTTGAAATCACTTGGTCGGTCCGGTATGCACCTCTAGCCACCGCGGCTACAAGAGCACCCTAAGCAATCTATCTTAAGTATAGATTGGGGAAGAAGCAAAACCAAGAAGAAAACAAAATCATCGAGAAGGCACTAGATCGCTAGAAATCGGATTCACTTAAAGACTTCACCATGAATGATTACATGAACAAGATCACCACCGGGATCCTACCTCAATCTTGATCCTTGCTCCGGAGCTCCGACGTGGTCTTCCATGCAAGGTTCCCACGTCGGCTAGGGAGACCCTAGACAACTAGCACGACCCTCATCTCTGAGATGGTGTCCCTCAAGCTTCTCGGCTCCTCGGCGGCGGATGACGAATTGATTTCTACGTGGCTCTCGGTCAGGGGGCTATAAATAACCCGAGATGCATCTAGGTCAAAGGGGGGCCGACTGGGCCTCAAAACGGGCTGGGTCAGCCGGCCTGGGCCGACCGGCCTGGGCCCACTTCGGCCCAGTTCGTGGCCTCCTTCGTCTGGTGTTGCTTCCCCAGTCTTCTAGATCCTCTCCCCTTTTGCATGTGGGCCCTTGTCGTCAGTTTCTCTCCAAATTGGATGAAGCTCCTTGTCTTGCAAGATTCAGCACTTTTCTGGCTAGGTCCTCGGAGTTTTCCATCTTCTCGGGCTGGGTCCTTGGGCTTCTTGGAGTCGTGTTCACTTCATTGCTTGACTTGTACCGGGCTTCAAGGTCTTGTCATGAGGTGCTTAATGAACTTATCCCGAAAGTCTTGCTTTCAACGCTAAAACACTGCATAAACACTAAACTCCAAAACCGACATGCACAAGTGAACTTGTTATACCACGGGGGTTAGTACCAATGGATAAGATACAAAAGTCATGCCAACACCGAAGGTAAACTCATGGCTAGGTTGATGGAATTTCACTGTCAACATCGATAGATGAGCCCACGGTGATGACGCCCTTGGGCCCCGACATCTTCATCTTAAGGTAGGTGTAGTTCGGGACCGCCATGAACTTGGCATAGCACGGTCGCCCAAGGATGGCGTAGTATGCGCCTTTGAACCCCACCACCTCGAAGGTGAGAGTCTCGTTGCGGAAATTGTCTGGTGTGCCACACCAAACTGGCAGATCGATCTGCCCAAGGGGCTGGACGCGCTTGCCCAGCGTGACGCCATGGAACGGCGTCATGCTAGGCCGCAGCTGGTCCAACCCAATCCCCAACAGGCACAGAGTGTGCGCGTAGAGGATGTCTAGGCTGCTGCCTCCATCCATCAGTACCTTAGAGAACCCCACGTTGCCGATGACCGGGTCGACGACCAATAGGTACTTGCCCGGATTGGGGATGCGGTTAGGGTGATCCTCGCGACTGAAGGTGATGGCGTCCTCCGACCAATCGAGGAAGGATGGAGGAGCCTTTTCCGCCGCGAGGACCTCGTGCCGCTCCCGCTTGCGCTGGCTGTTGGAGATGTCCATGGTCAGTCCCCCGAAGATGAGAAAGACGTTCTCCACCGCCAGGAAGCCACCAGCGTCACCGTCACCCCGTCCTTCTTGGCCTCGCCATCTTTTGTGGCGGCGCGGCTGTAGTACTTTTTGAGCATGTCGCACTACTCGAGGGTGTGGTTGACCGGTGTCTTGTGGTATGAGCAGGGCTTCTTGAGCATGTCGTCGAACACGCCGGGGCCTCGAGGGCCCTTATGAGCCGGGTCAACTGCGAGGGCCTCGTCTCTGTCGTCGTCGTGTCCCTGCGTGCGCACCTCGCAGCGCGGCTTCTTGCCATCTTGCCCCGCTTGTGCTTCTGCTGGGGCTCCTTGGACTCGCTGCCCTCCGCGGGCGTGTCGTCCACGCGCTTGCCCTTCTTGCCGTCGAAGATAGCCCCCACCGCCTCCTCGCCGGAAGCAAAGCTGTTGGCGATGTCGAACAACTCGTTGGAGTCGACCGGCGGGCTATGCCCAAGCTCGCACACAAGGTCCTGGCAGGTCGTGCCCTCGAGGTAGGTGTGCACGATCTCGAACTGAGCCACGCTCGGGAGCTCGGTACTGTGCTTAGAAAAGCGTCGTATGAAGTCTCGAAGCGACTCGCCGGGCTTTTGGGTGCATGCGCACAGATCCCATGAGTTCCCAGGGCGCACATACGTGCCCTGGAAGTTTCCAACGAAGGTGCAGACCAAGTCGTCCCAGTTATGGATCTGACTGGCCGGCAGGTGCTCGAGCCACGTCTGTGCCAAGTCTGTGAGGTGCAGCGGCAGGATGCGAATGATGACCTCGTCGGTGGTGGCCCCGCCCAGCTGGCATGCCAGGCGGTAGTTGTTAAGCCACACACGAGGGTCTGTTTCCCCCGTGTACTTGTCGATCGAGGTGGGCTGGCGGAAGCGTTAAGGGAAACTCGGCGTGCAGATCTCCCGGCAGAACACGCGGGTCCCCGGGGGCTCCGGTGTCGGTGAGCGATCCTCGCGGCTGTCGTAGCATTTGCCGCGCCGTGGGTGGTAGCCTACCACCGCCCGCGTCTCCGTGTTGCCCGCCCGGCGGGCATTGATGACATTGCGGGCGTCGCCATCCCGGGCCTGTCCGCGCGTGTCAAGGATTCGCTCCCTGACCGGCGTTCGGCCCTGGTTGGCCGGCTGCCCAGCCTCGCCGTCCGCATGGGCAGACACTTCCCTTCCCCGGGCGTCGGCTTCGTCCCGCACACTGCCTGGCTGGCGCATGCGGGACGCCGAGCTCTCGGCCTGTTGAACAGCCGCTTGCTCGATGAGCGCCTGCGCCTCGCGGTGCAGGTTCCAGGCTTCGGGCGATGATAACATGGGCATGGCCCATAGCAGCGTTGCGGCTGCGACGAGCTTCTAGCTCGCACGCAGCAACATGTTCGGATCGTCAACGTTGAAGTCGACGTTGATGCGCTCGTGGGCCTGCTTGCCCACTCGCGCACGCGCTCGCCGCGAGCAGAGGCTTCCCCAGCGATGGACGCACGAAGGAGTCGTACCGCGCGGTACTTCTTCGCGAGCTTTGCCTCGAGCTCGCGCGCTTGAGCCAGCTGTGTGTTGATGTTGGTGCCACCCGTCGGCAAAGTGGAGGCGCGGTCGGCCCCGGGTTCCGGGGGCGCACTCGGTCCTAGGTCTTGGGGGGTTCCCCGTCGCCCGCTCCTGCCGAGCTTGCGCCGTCGACCTCGTCGCCAACAACGACCACAAAGCACTCGCGTGCAGGGTCATGGCTGCCGGCGCTCGAGGAGTCGGAGTAGCCGAACCAGTAGTCCGTGGCGTCAAGGAACCGCCGGAACACCACCGGGTCCGGCACGCCGGAGAAGTCCCACTCTGCATACCCATGCAAGGTGGCAGGTGGCAGCTCGGTAGCTGAGTCGTGGTGGGACTCGTCGCTAAAAGAGTGAACATAGCAATATGAGCTTCATACTATTGAGTCATGTCCTTAAGAGCTTATTGTTGATGGTTAATAATTGTATCAAAGTTCGTTCGTGACTCGCAAGCGTACAAGTCTCCCGTCGTAGTCAAGGGACCCTTCTTCCCTCGAGTGGTGAACCCAAGGTATCGAATCCGTGGAACAAATGTGTGACGCAAGACTTAATCTATTAAAGCCAAATAACTTCAATATTCAATAAAGAACCTAATGCATCTAAGTAAAAGACACAAAACAAATCTAATCTACTAAAAACCGGAGAAAACAAAGTAAGATTGGGTAGATAAACCGATCTAGAGGGATCGGGGTAAGCCCTTTGTTGAAGTTCCAAGCAAGAGAAGAAGTAACAAATCGAATCTTAATAAAAGCCTCTTTAAATCGTGGTTTCCCGTCCAAATCCGAAAACATTCTCCTTTCGAGACCCCCGTTCTGTCACAACGTATCCCTATTCATGCGGGGAGCTTAGGGCGAGTCAAAAGACAAGTCGAGATTCTTTCGGAAGATCGGCGTGTACCTCTAGCCACCGCGGCTACAAGAACACCCTATGTAATCTATCGTACGAATAGAATTGGAATAAGCAAAGCCGATTGAAAAACGAAATCTTCGAGGAAACACTTGATCGGCGGGAAAAGATTCAACTTGATAATTCAACTATAACAATGATACATACACAAGATCACCACCGGGATCCTTCCTTGATCTTGCTTCTAGCTCCGGAACTCCGACGTGGTCTTCCGTGCAAGGTTTCCACGTCGGCTAGGGGAACCCTAGTCAACTAGCTCGACCCTCTCCTCTCCTAGATGGTGTCCCTCTCTTCTCTCGCTTCTCGGCGGCCGAAGACGAAATCTTCTCTCGCGTGGCTCTCGGTCGGGGGACTATAAATAGCCCGATTGGCGGCTAGGGCAAAGGAGGGCGAATTTGGGCCCAAAATGGGCTCCGGGCCAACCGGACCGGGCCGGCCCGCCCGGGCCCATTTAGGCCCGGCCCCGTGGGCTCCTTTGCCCGACGTCGGTTCCCTTGCTTCTCGTATGTTTCCCCCTTCGCATGTAGGTCCATGTCGTCGGTTTCTCTCCGAATTGGACTCAACTCCTTGTCTTGCAAGATTCGGCACTTTTCTCGGTCGGGTCCCCGGAGTCCGTCGTCTTCTCGGATCAAGTCCCCGACTTCTTGGAGTTAAGTTTTCTTCATTGCATGACTTGTTCAGGGCTTCAAGGTCTTGTCATGAGGTGCTTGATGAACTTATCCCGAAAGTCTTGCATTCAACACTAAATCCCTGCATAAACATCAAACTCCTAAACCGACATGCACACGTGAACTTGTTATACCACGGGGGTTAGTACCAATGGATAAGGTATAAAACTCATGCCAACACCGAAGGTAAACTCATGGCTAGGTTGACGGATTTTCACCGTCAACACTTATGTCTATATATAAGTTCAAAGGCAATGTACTCATACATTCCTAATCCTTGTGGTACCCCAAGTGTCTTCTATGTAGGCTTCTTTCAAGTGGTGTCACCTAGCGATATCATTTACAAGTGGCTCATCTCAATGTGGTGCCAACAAGGTAAAGAGGATCATCCCCCGGAGGTATGTAATGATCAAAAGACTACAAGTGATATCTACAAGTGGTAATGTAACACGAACCCATTTGTCTTATCTCTTGTCCTTTAAGCTACCTCCTTGCATGATATGCTCTAAGCTTCCTTGTCTTACAAGTTTGTAGTTGTGCACTTGATTTTCACACTATCATTTTGTGCACACACTTAGGGGGAGCTTAGGTTGTATCATGCTAGTCTCATGAGCTTGTGATCCACCTTAGTTATTCTCACATGTGATATCTTCATTGATATCATACATATGGATTATGGTTCATGCGGCTTTCTCCCTTGTATTTAACATTTCTCTTTGAGCTATGTTTGCTAGGCCTTGCTAGTTTCCTTGGACCCCTTTTGTTTTAGACTTTTTGGAGATTTTATTCCAAAGGGGGAGAATGTGGGGCCAAAGCAATGTGTGAACATAGGAAGAGAAGATCAAAAAGGGGGAAGTTTGATCTCGGGGGAGTTTGGATGATGGTAAGCAACCAAGCAAGTGTAAGTGGTTCAATTCTGTCAACTTTAGCAAATTTATGCTTGCTTTGGTTGTGTTGTCATAAATCACCAAAAAGGGGAGATTGTAGCGAACATGGCCTCATATGCCATTAGTTCGAGTTTAATTTTGGTGATTCATGACAACACGATCAATGGGACTAACCATATTGTTTAGCATGTCTTTGTAGACATCTCTAGGTCCCAAGGATGCCAAAATATCACATGCCAAATTGAGAAGATAGTCTATTTTTCAAGGGTCAAAAACGAGAAAGAAAAGAAAAAGAAAAGACACCGTCGGATGAACCGACGATACATAGATAACAAGCATCGGTGCAATCGTCGGACGAGTTGGTACACTGGGTGAAAACAAACGCACCGTCGGATGAACCGACGGTCCATTTTCTATTAGCGTCGGACGAGTTGCAGAGGAAGAGCAGCAAAGACAGTAGCACCGGATGATCCGACGGTCTAAGTGAGGATACTGTCGGTCAATCCGACGCTCAGTTTGAATCAAGACAGAGACGCGCCAAGGCGAAGTCTTCAGCACCGGATGATCCGACGCCTTGGTCAAGGGGAAGCGTCAGTCTATCCGACGGTCGCGTGAAAGCTAACAGAGACGACTTGGTCGCGGGGTCTTTAGCACCGGATGATCCGACGGACCGTCGGTGTATAGCGTCGAAGCAGTTGTGTCAGAGAATCTCAACGGCTAAGTGACGTGGGAGGGGTACCGGATGAACCGACACCCTGGAAAATTTAGCATCGGTTCATCCGACACTACCTTTTTCAGTGGTCGTTAGCCCACGGCTAGTTTGATGCCTTGGGCTGTTTATACCCCCTCCACTCACCCATTTGATGTGGCTGGATTGTGTGGAAGTGCAGAGGAGTTCAAGACACGTAGAAGATCATATCCAATCCATCCAAGTGCTAAATTTCTCATCCTTAGACTTGCATATGATTAGTGTATGTGCTTAATGCTAGGCTTAGCTTAGAGCTGAGTGAGTGCAAGGTTGTGCCAACCTTGTGAGGTGATTCTTGAGTGAATCAAGTTGTGCAAGGTTCGCCGAATGCCTTGGGGCCTAAGTGGCTCACCGGCAATCGTCATCGACCCTCCGGCTTGGTGTGGAGTGGCATGGACACTTTGTGCGGGGGACGTGGAGACCCCCTTCCTTGGTGGAGAAGCTCCTTAGTGGAGGAGGCATCAAGGTGACCAAGGGAGCTTGGCAAGTTTCTAAGTGGCTAGCCTTTGTGGCGAGTCAAGTGGTGCTCTTGGGAGAGACTTGGTGACCAGGAAGCAATACTCTTGTGTGAGTGCTTCAACAGCGTGGACTAGGGGTGGCTTAGTGCCTACCGATACCACAGGATAAATCGCGTGTCAAGAGTTCGCTTCCTCTCATCCCCTTTACATTTTCGCGTTTTGCTTGCCTTTACTTTCCTAAAGTAGTATCATGCTAGGAATGGATATAGGTTGCAAATCTTGTTTTGGGATGGGAGTTTCACACTAGAACAACCCTAGTTGCACATCTAGATAGTATGTTCTAGTTTACCTTTGTGCAAAAATAGTGAAGCCATAGGTTAGGTTTTTAATTTGCCTAATTCACCCCTTCCCCCTCTTAGGCTAACGAGCATCTGATTCCTTACATCTAGCTTGCCTCCTCAACATCCATCCCTCTCTCAAGATCTCACCATTAAGCTCTCAAGCTAGTCCTATGGAAACTCTAGGAAAAATAGGAAGGGAAAATAGGAAAACCAAATGAGCTAGGGTTTTAAGAGATGGCTGCCATCCTCTCTCCTCTAAATATATATGGAGACAGCCGAAAGACTAAAATACCCCTAAAGCCTAAACTAGGATACACGCCCACCAAGGGCACTTTGGGAATATGTCTTTGTAGCACCATCGAACGGATGCCCGGCGACCGCCCTTCGTATAGCCTCGACGCAAGCCTTGCGATCCCGACGCGTGTCCTCTGTTTCGAAGCTTCTTGGCGCGCCCGGATCCCGTCTCCGCCCGCCGAGCCTCCGGTCTTGGTTTTGTGGCTCATCTAAGTAACCCGGTCGGTTTTGTGGTGAACTGCCGCAAACCTGTTGACGGTGAAAATCCGTCAACCTAGCCATGAGTTTACCTTCGGTGTTGGCATGAATTTTGTACCTTATCCATTGGTACTAACCCCCGTGGTATAACAAGTTCACGTGTGCATGTAGGTTTTGGAGTTTAATGTTTATGCAGGGTTTTAGTGTTGAATGCAAGACTTTCGGGATAAGTTCATCAAGCACCTCATGACAAGACCTTGAAGCCCCGTACAAGTCATGCAATGAAGCAAACTTAACTCCAAGGAGCCGGGGACTTGATCCGAGAAGACAACAGACTCCAGGGACCTGACCAGAAAAGTGCTGAATCTTGCAAGACAAAGAGTTGAGTCCAATTCGGAGAGAAACCGACGACATGGACTTACATGCGAAGGGGGAAACATCCGGGAAGCAAGGGAACCGACGTGGAGCAAAGGAGCCCACGGGGGCGGGCCTAAATGGGCCCGGGCCGGCCGGCCCGGTCCGGTCGGCCCGAGCCCATTTTGGGCCCAAACACGCTCTCCTTTGCCCTAGCCACCAATCGGGCTATTTATAGTCCCCCGACCGAGAGCCACGCGAGAGAAGATTTCGTCTTCGGCCGCCGAGAAGCAGAGAGAGAGAGGGACACCATCTCGGAGAGGAGAGGGTCGAGCTAGTTGACTAGGGTTTCCCTAGCCGACGTGGGAACCTTGCACGGAAGACCACGTCGGAGTTCCCCGAGCTAGAAGCAAGATCAAGGAAGGATCCCGGTGGTGATCTTGTGTATGTATCATTGTCATAGTTGAATTATCAAGTTGAATCTTTTCCTAGCGATCAAGTGTTTCCTCGAAGATTTCGTTTTTCGATCGGCTTTGCTTATTTCTATTCTATTCTCGAGATAGATTACATAGGGTGTTCTTGTAGCCGCGGTGGCTAGAGGTACACGCCGGATCTTCCGAAAGAATCTCGACTTGTCTTTTGGCTCGCCCTAAGCTCCCCGCATGAATAGGGATACGTTGTGACAGAACGGGGGTCTCGAAAGGCAGATGTTTTCGGATTTGGACGGGAAACCACGATTTAAAGAGGCTTCTATTAAGATTCGATTTGCTACTTCTTATCTTGCTTGGAACTTCAACAAAAGGCTTACCCCGATCCCTCTAGATCGGTTTATCTACCCAATCTTACTTTGTTTTCTCCGGTTTTTAGATTCGTTTTGTGTCTTTTACTTAGATGCATTAGGGTTTCTTTTATCGAAGATTGAAGTTACTTGGCTTTAATAGATTAAGTTTTGCGTCACACATTTGTTCCACGGATTCGATACCTTGGGTTCACCACTCGAGGGAAGAAGGGTCCCTTGACTACGACGGGAGACTTGTACGCTTGCGAGTCACGAACGAACTTTGATACAATTATTAACCGTCAACAAGCCCCTTTTTCTGGCGCCGTTGCCGGGGAACAAGTGATCAAGATTTGATTTTTTATTGCCTTTTTGTAATTTTCAGTTTTCTTTTTTGTTTTTATTTTTGCATCTACTAAATTTTGATCATCCTCAAAATACATCTAATCTAGTTTGTCTAACTCTAGTTTTTATAGATTTGTTTTTACTTTCTAGTTTTTTTTTGCATACTTTGTTTATTGCTAACTCTAACGGGAGATGGACGGTTACCTCTCCAACAAACCCAATAATTTTGTGGATGATCCGAAAAAAACTTTACGGGCTAAGGAGACGTGAAGCACATCAAGCTAAAAAGCTGGGATTTTGTAGATTCGGAGTCGGAAGACAAAGGATCGCAGGAATCTCCGAAGAATTCACCACCTCAAAGTCCGCGGGAGAATCGACTTCCACCAATGGGTGACCAACCACCGGAAGAACGCAAGATTGGGGAGCTATGCACCCCAGACATCATCGACCTACCAATCTTGAACCTCGAGGAGATCGGAAGACCGTTCGAGATCAAGACCTCAACAATCCGCATGGTGCAACATTCACCCTTCACCGGCAAAGAGGATCCGAACCTTCACCTCCAAGCATTCATTCAACTATGTCAGACTTTCAACATGGATGGGGTGACTCAAGACCAAATGAGGGCAAGGCTTTTTCCGTTCTCACTACTCGGGAAGGCTTTGCAATGGTTCCACTCTCAACCGGCGGAGACGGTGCAAAATTGGAACACGTTGATGAAGGCTTTCATGAAGGAATACTACTCACCGGTAAAACTCAAAGTTTGCGTAATAAGATTGCCACCTTTGTTCAATATCCTACGAAACTATCTCGGAGGCATTCGAGCGCTTCAACGAGTACACTCGGGCGGTTCCACATCACAAGTTCCCGAAAGAAGACCTCGTGCAAAAGTTCTATCAAGGACTCACCATGGCGTCAAGGACGATCATCGATGCATCGGCGGGAGGATCTATCATCGAGCTTACACCGACGGAAGCTTTCACGCTATTCAAGAAGGTCGCGGACAATGATACGTGGGCGTCGTCCGGCGCCTACATCCGGTTCAACCCACGGGGAACGTCAAAGGAGTCTTGCAAGTGGAGAAGGAGAACATACTTGAAGGCAAGATCGACTCGCTCATGAGGAGGTTGGAGAAGATGGAGATGGAAAAGAAAGAGGCTCAAGACTTGAAGGCCGTCGAAGCAAGGTCCACATGCGAAGAATGTGGAGAGTATGGCCATGTCCGCAAAGATTGTCCGGAGGAAGCCAAAGTGCTCGACTACATGAGGAAGGGAGAATTGCCGAACTTCCGCTACGGGCAAGGTAGGCCTCAATTCAATGCAAGCTCATCTATTCCTAACGCGGTTCCGCTTCGTATACAATTGAAGGAGTTCATGGATGAGCAAGCTAAGATCAACAAGGACACCGTCACCAAGTTCAAGACCATAGACAAGGTGTTGGAGAACATCGATAGCAAAGTGACGGAGGTCGGAAGTTCCAATCGTCAAGTGCTCAACATGATGAAGATGCTCGAGATGCAAGTTGGACAACTTGCGGGGCGCCTCACTAATGATGAAGGGAAGCTTCCGGGACAACCCAAATGTCCCGAATCGGCAAAGGCCATTCAAACGCGTTCGGGGAAGGAGACCGAAGATCCGGAACGTTCCGCGGGAGCAAGGAAGCTTAAACCATCCACCGAGGTGGAAGGAGCTGCTAAAGAGAAGGTTACGGGGATCGTCACCGAGGAACCCGAATTCGAGATGCCGGAGGATGACACGAGGATACCGCAACTCAAGCCACGCTACTTCCGAGGTAAACTTGACAACCACTTTGAGAAGTTTGTGGAAGTTGTGCGTAGACTTAGCATCAACATGCCATTACTAGATGCCCTACAAGTACCTACATATTCTCGTTACTTTAAAGATATACTTGCAAATAAATATGAGATAGCAACACTCGGGGTAGATCATGTCAAGATGTCCGAGGAGTGTAGTGCAGCTATTGCTTATGGGCTAGAGAAGCAAAAAGACCCCGGGTGCCCCACAATTCCATGTTCAGTTGGTTCTTTCAACTTCGAGAAGGCGTTATGCGACCTTGGAGCTAGTGTGAATGTCATGCCGAGGGATGTGTTCGAGAAGCTACGCCTACCGATGGAGCCTACGGGAATATATTTGGAGTTGGGAGACAACTCCATTCGCTATCCCTTGGGCATTGCTGAAGATGTACCCGTGAAGATTGGACACCACTTCATCCCCGTCGACTTCGTTGTGCTCGAGATGGGAGAGAGGGAGAAGCCGCCACTCATCCTAGGGAGGCCGTTCCTCAAGACCGTGGGAGCTACTATTGATGTTGGCAAGGGGGAGATCATGTTCGATATCAACGGAGAAAGGAGTTCCTTCAAGTTCCGTCCAAGGATTGAGGCATGCAACATGATTGGAGTGAAGGGAGAACCAAAACAAACGGAGGGGCTGAAAAAGAAGAAGGAGCCGAAAAAAATGAACGTAACGAAAATCAAAGAAGGTGTTGCATCCGCAAGACAAAGGAAGAGAAGCCGCTCGTGAAGACCAAAAAAATGACTAAGCCAACTAAGCCGGAAGACAAGCCTCGCGCCCAAGATGGTGTGGAAGTGGGTACCCAAGATTGCAACGCCCGCAAAGAGCGTTGATCCGGAGTAATCAAGTGAAGAAGTCTAGCTATAGACTATAAACGAAGCGCTAGGCGGAAGGCAACCCGTTTCGTCGAGTCAAGAATAAGCTACGGGAGGACAACCCGATTTCAGGTTTTTCGAGTATTTTTAATAATTTAGTTTTTGAGTTTTATTACGCAAAGACATTAGACTTAGAAGTGGTTGAACAATATTAGAGACATAATTCTTGATTGAATGTTTGCTTTATCATAAACCCTTTGCATGAACCCTCCTATGTGCTTGTTTGATTCTTTTCTTTTCGAGAAACCTCAACCAAATAATTTCAGAACCTTAACTCAACCTTTCACCCTCATTATGGTGCTGAGGTTGACTTATTTTTCATGCTAAAACCACACGAGTAGAGCCACGATTTATATTTAAGTGCTAATAAAATTCAGCACGTGGTAGGACTCGCGTGAACCTAGAAATCAAAACTTTTGGTTGGTTTTAAAAATCTTTATCTTTGGTTTCTCTAGGATTAGAATTTTTCTAAGCCTATTCTAATTTTGTTTTATTCAAAATCTTTCTTATTTAGCCAAAATTAGAACCTAAACCTATGCCCCCATGATCAAGCCGGGAAATGTTTGCTCTCAACCGATGAAGGCAAACTATACCGGTGAGACCGAAATCGACGTAGTCGAAAAATATTTTCGACTTACATTTGTTTTTAATGGTTTAAAAACTTCTCTAAAATTATGTTTAATCTCTTGCATGGCTCCGAAAAATATTTTAAATTTCGAATTAGGGGAGTGCTTAACCTTAAACACACCTAAATGGAGGCAATCTAGTTTGAATTAATCATGCATGCACCATTGGATTCCCTTTTATCAACTTTCACCAATTCCACATGCAAAGGACAAGCATGGTGGGCAGCAAGCATCAACTTTGCAGGATTTTCATGGTGGCATGTGAAGCAAGTGGAGCTAGGGAGCATGGACATGACCCAAAGCATGGAGCATCAAGTGGGAGGACCAATAATTCAAGAAAAGGAGTGGACGAGAGCGTTTGGGCGGTGCAACTCGTGGAGCACGCGGGAAGGAAAGTTGCGAGAGGCGAAATGATCGTGCTTTGGGAGAAAGACGCGGCGGGGAGGAGCCGGAAGACCCCCGGGCCGGCCGGCTGGGCCGGCCGGCTGACCTACTTAAGGAGCCCCCCCGCTCCCGTTTTCTCTTGGCAAGCTTCCCTCTCTTCCCTTGTTTGTGTGTTCAAGTTTGTGTGCTCAGAACCTCCGTAGACATAGCCAACCATCCCAAGCTTGATAGCTCAAGAAAAAATCCACATCCTTAATCCACTCAAAGTCCACATCCGAAGCAAAGAGTTTAAGTGTCTAGTTTACCGGTTGCAACCCGGAGTTTTAGTTGAAGAAAGAGTGCAGCAACCATGTGGAAAAAGACC
The DNA here is from genome assembly GCA_947561735.1 of Cenchrus americanus. NCBI lineage: Eukaryota > Viridiplantae > Streptophyta > Magnoliopsida > Poales > Poaceae > Cenchrus > Cenchrus americanus. The sequence continues at coordinate 79,954,680 of OX387239.1, read as the reverse complement.
ACAAGTCTCTTCTCCAAGAAGAAGAGTTCGTCGTCGTCCAAGCCGTCATCAACCACATCTTCGAGGAGGCACTCGGTTTCCGAGTCTCCCCGGAGCATGGAGACGGATACGGCACCACCGAGGAGGAACGATGCTCTCCTCCTTGGTGGTATGAGGGCTGCGAGAAGCACTTCCATGAGGTTCACCGAACCTCGTGGGCACACGGAGGAGCAGCCCGCGCCACCACGACGATCGACTCGCTCAACCGTGCTGCCTCCTTACACCCCCCGACACACTCTTCGTACGGCTTCATCATCTTGTCGGCGGAGGAGGAGGAGAGGCTCGCCAATCTTGAGAAAAGGCTTGTGCCGAAAGTCGAGTTCGACGACCAAGCACTCTACACCTTGGGTTTTTGCACCGACATATACTATATGTTGGGGCACCTCGGATGGGTGCAGTTCTCCAACGGAATATCGGTGGACACCCATTTGGGTTACGCCTTGGAAATTTTAATGACTATTGCACCCATCGTTGATGATGATGGGGTGCAAAGCTTGTCATTCCGTTTGGAGGGAGTCCAACAAGTGGTTCCCTACGAGCACGTTAGGGAGCTGCTTGGATTCCACAAGGGAGCTCCGGAGAAAGTTGACGTGCCACCCGGCATGTTAGCGGGATTTTGGAACATGATCTCCGGAGAAGCCCATCAACAACGCAATTGCATCCGCAACCCCATTATCCGGATATTTCACTCTTGGATGTGCAAGAGGATATTGGGGAGGATGAAGGAAACAAAGGTGACCGACACGGAGTTGAATTGGCTATACTCGGCTTTAATTGCCAGGCAGCCAATAGACCCCTCTTACCTCATGATCAACCGTTGGTGTTGTGAAGCAACATCGGGGGCGGGTAATATTGGTTCGGGGTGTTACCTCTCCATGTTGGCCTTTTCCTTGCAGCCGGGGATCGCAAGAAACCCCGCTCACCTTTTGCGTGGTACCTCTCTCGGCTTTGAATATTTGCGGCAAGGCAAATACATTAGTGGAGATGAGAGAGGAGGTTATCGGTTGGCCATAGTGAACCTACCCCTTCCCAACGAGAGGCTTAGGCTTTTCAATGAGGGGAGAGAAGATTGGTTGGAAGAGGGACTACTTGTCCCCGCGAGGAAGAACAAGAGAGGAAGAATCATAGAGGAGGGAACATCCTCCGCACAAGCGAGTGGAGCACAACCCAATGTGCAACCATTCGGCGGAGTTCCTCCTCCGCCAAGTTATTACGGAGGGCCACAAGAGCAAGCATGGGTGGGTGGTGCACCGGTACCCCCGCAAAATTATGTTGTGCCCAACGCTAACTTCGCGGAGTCCTACGCTCATCATCCCCAACCACAACAAAGCATGGCCATTATTGGAGGGTATGCTGCAAGAAATGCTCAAAACATCGCAGCCATCCAAGCTAACGCAGCTCAACTCGGTGAAGGCAACGCTAATATTGCCTTTGAACTTGGACACCTTCACCTTGTGGAGCCAAATCAATTCGTCGGAGGGAATGTCCAATCGTATTATGAGCAAGGGTATTATTATCAAGATTATCAACATCAACCACCGGCGGAGGACTAGAAGATTTAGGAACTTTAGTTTTCTTTTCTTTTCTTTTTCTCTCGTAATTTTCAGCTTTTTCTTATGTGTGTTTGCGTAGTATTTTCTGTTTTTATTTAAATTTCAGCAAGCATGTTTGTTTATTTTCAGTATGTATTTCAACTTGATGTCATCATTAATAAAGACACCACCTTGATTATATCATTGGAAAAGTTACAAAATTCGTGCCATGATGATATATGATTATAATTGCAGCTTTGTTCATCTTTGTAATTGATTTATGCATGTTTAAGCTAGTGCTCTCTTAAAAATACACATCTGAATTTATTTAAATGCTAGCTTAATTTTCAGCGGAGGTTATGATTAAAATAAAAGACCCATAGTGTTTTATGTGCTCTCAAGTTATGAATAGATTAAAGATGTCTTTTATGCTCAAAAATATCGCTAACCTTGTCACGAATATCACTTGTGTGTTGCTCAACCTATCCAAAGCCTTATATATATTTGAGTGCATGAACCTTAGTGTACAAGATTTATTTTTGAGTGAGTTATTGCAGGCCATGATTTCTCTGGCCCGAGACTAAGAAAGCTGGTCATTCCATTTTTGCGTATCTATCTTTTTGCTAGCCTCTTATCCGTGCATTGTGTATCCCCGCATCGGAGATCTCACAAACTTCGCCGGATATCCACCCTTAAACCAAATATCATTTTTTGTGATTACCTCCTTGACCACAACCTATTGTTGAGAATGGATCATCAATTCAAGGAAGATCGCAAGACGGTGCCAACATTGAAGATTTCAAGTATCTCTCCAAGGAAAACTATTTTCGGTACCTACCATATTTTTCGCCTCTTTGCTCGAGGACGAGCAACGTCTAAGCATGGGGGAGGAGGTAGGTATGGTGCAGTTTTAGAGTTAAAAGGGGAATATTTAAAAAAAATGAATGATGATGAAAGAAGAAAAAAAAATCCAGTGATAATCATGATTTCAAGGTAAAGAAGAAAAATATATATATAATGAATGAATGAAAGAAAGAAAGAAAGAAAAGAATGAGAAATATGAGAAAGAGAAAAAAAATATATGTGCGTAAAGTGAACTCCCCGGTTCTCTAAGAGTGCATTCAAGGCTTCAAGTTAAAAAGATCCATTCTCATTTTCCAACCATGTGCAATCCGATAACGAGGACTTCCTTTGTGCCTTGGGATCATTCTTTGCCATTTGCACATGTCCACTCATCTAAAAGTGTGTGTATTTTTCTCTTTCCCCTCCTTGATTTAACATTATTTTCCAATGACCTTTTTGACGAGTCTCGGTAAGACCATGAGAAGCTTGTCTTGTTTTGACAACACCTCATTTATAAAATCTTGTTAGGACTAAACTTTCCCAAAGCTCCATATAAGCCTACCACACATATATATGAGAGGGAAAGGAGTAGAATATATAGGCTTGAGAGACAAGTGAGATGAGAGTTCATGAGCAATATACAAGATGATTTAAATTTGTGAATTTGGTTTAGCTTTTCTTCATCTCGTTCTTTATTTCAAAAATTCGAGATCTATTTAAAACTTTGTGAGCATGTTAATACTTGTGGGATAAGCTTAATAAGAATCTACCCTCCGTAGAGATGAAGGCTAGCACATTATGGAACTTTAATGAATTAAAATTTTGAGAGCATTATGTTTTCTCATGTGTGATCAAGTGCAAAGTTTAAACATTGTTTAGCAATGATGATATCCATTGAAGGCTTACTCGAGGACGAGCAAGGTTTAAGCATGGGGGAGATGTTGACGGTGAAAATCCGTCAACCTAGCCATGAGTTTACCTTCGGTGTTGGCATGAATTTTGTACCTTATCCATTGGTACTAACCCCCGTGGTATAACAAGTTCACGTGTGCATGTCGGTTTTGGAGTTTAATGTTTATGCAGGGTTTTAGTGTTGAATGCAAGACTTTCGGGATAAGTTCATCAAGCACCTCATGACAAGACCTTGAAGCCCCGTACAAGTCATGCAATGAAGCAAACTTAACTCCAAGAAGCCGGGGACTTGATCCGAGAAGACAACGGACTCCGGGGACCCGACCGAAGAAAAGTCTTGAATCTTGCAAGACAAGGAGTTGAGTCCAATTCGGAGAGAAACCGACGACATGGACCTACATGCGAAGGGGGAAACATCCGGGAAGCAAGGGAACCGACGTGGGGCAAAGGAGCCCACGGGGGCCGGGCCTAAATGGGCCCGGGCCGGCCGGCCCGGTCCGGTCGGCCCAGGCCCATTTTGGGCCCAAACACGCTCTCCTTTGCCCTAGCCGCCAATCGGGCTATTTATAGTCCCCCGACCGAGAGCCACGCGAGAGAAGATTTCGTCTTCGGCCGCCGAGAAGCGAGAGAAGAGAGGGACACCATATCGGAGAGGAGAGGGTCGAGCTAGTTGACTAGGGTTTCCCTAGCCGACATGGGAACCTTGCACGGAAGACCGCGTCGGAGTTCCCGGAGCTAGAAGCAGGATCAAGGAAGGATCCCGGTGGTGATCTTGTGTATGTATCAATGTCATAGTTGAATTATCAAGTTGAATCTTTTCTTAGCGATCAAGTGTTTCCTCGAAGATTTCGTTCGATCGGCTTTGCTTATTTCAATTCTATTCTCAAGATAGATTACATAGGGTGTTCTTGTAGCCGCGGTGGCTAGAGGTACACGCCGGATCTTCCGAAAGAATCTCGACTTGTCTTTTGACTCGCCCTAGACTCCCCGCATGAGTAGGGATACGTTGTGACGAACGGGGGTCTCGAAAGGCGGATGTTTTCGGATTTGGACGGGAAACCACGATTTAAAGAGGCTTCTATTAAGATTCGATTTGCTACTTCTTCTCTTGCTTGGAACTTCAACAAAAGGCTTACCCCGATCCCTCTAGATCGGTTTATCTACCCAATCTTACTTTGTTTTCTCCGGTTTTTAGTAGATTAGATTCGTTTTGTGTCTTTTACTTAGATGCATTAGGGTTTCTTTTATCGAAGATTGAAGTTACTTGGCTTTAATAGATTAAGTTTTGCATCACACATTTGTTCCACGGATTCGATACCTTGGGTTCACCACTCGAGGGAAGAAGGGTCCCTTGACTACGACGGGAGACTTGTACGCTTGCGAGTCACGAACGAACTTTGATACAATTATTAACCGTCAACAAAACCTCACGTGCAGACTTTGGTTGTAAGCCGCTACCCTGCACCGGCTCCTGTCCATGACTTCGTCTTGCTTTTCTTGCCACCATGCGGCCCGCACTTGACCCCGCTGGCCACCGGGTCCCTTGAGTCAGGCCTACTTGTCTCTCCACTCCTCGGAGGCCCCGGAAGGCATAGACCTTTCGCGCCCGCTCTTCACCTGCACCAACACAAATCAAGCCACAACCTGCACCCGCAATACTCGGCCAAGAGTCAGTCCACACCACGTTGTCAATCACTCATCATAGCTAGGAGCGACCATCCACCGGTCCTCGGACGCTACGGTCCTCAACCACGTGTTCAGCACAAGGATTCAAGGGCCCACAACCCGAGGAAACCGCCTCCAACTCACCCATACATCGGGAGCCACCTTAAAGACCCACCTGGTAGTCACCCAGATGAAAGGCGACGTGATCGAAGCTGACCCAGGATCGGCCGACCCCACCTTAAGGCGGTTCGCGACCATCTTCCACGTGTCGTCTCCCCCATTAGATCCTAAGGGCATTCCTGTTGTGCTTCGGGTGTTCTCGCGCGGTGAGCTGAGCCTATAAATAGAAGGGGAGGGGGTAAGAATAGGGACACACCATCTCACCCAAGGATGAGAGCTTCCCTTCAAAGGAGAGGCCTCTCCTTGGTAGATTAGAGAATAGGAGAGTGGGAGAGGGATTTGTATCTCTATGGATGCTTCTGTCTTCATTTAGAATAAAGTGAGTATTTCCTCATTTTCTATTTAGACTAAAGTAGTATTCATGCATAGGTGAATAGTTCTTGTGTTCTTCACTTGTTCATGATTTAGAGGCTTGTGTTCTTCATGAGCTTAGCCTTTGATCTTCTGGTGTAGTTCATAAGTTGCTAATTTCGTTTGTATACCTGCTAGTCCAATTAGAGTAAAGTGGATGATCCTGCATTCTAGTTTAGACCAAAGTCCTTCCATGATCCTTGTATATATAGCGGTTACCTGAGTGAGTTCTGGTCTCTCCCTCGTGAGTTCGTTGCTCCGTCGTCGTACAGAGTGCTATAGTGTTCTTATGGGCCGGCTGACTTAGTCGCGCTATAGTAGTAACCGGTATTGTAGACGTGGTGTATAGACAACGGGTTATCCTTCGACTGCCCTGTATCCCATGGTTTCTTTTGGGGTAGGCCGTGGTAGTGACAGTTGTTGGACCCTTACGGAATCCCCCACGTCCAGATACAGGTGTAAGCAAGGCAACCATTTGTCGTGAACCGACTGTTATAGCCTGGAGGGTCCGGTGTCCGAAACGAGAGTTCCTAACCGAGAGATTGTTATCAACTCTACCCACTATCAGCAGGGTCCTTTCCATCCCATCTCAACTCTATAGAGTTGTGTCCTTGGACTGTTCTCCTACGGTAGAAGGTAGTACACACCGTTCTTTGGATTCGATACCCTTTGGAATACTCCTGAGGGAGAAGTTCTACAACGGTGTATCCGTGTGCTTGAGGATTCGTTCGCACCCGTCAGTGTATCCGGGTGTTCCTTACACACTCACGCTAGATGTGCCACTAGTGGTGAGGTTAAGAAATACCAACAGTACTCAAGAATGGGTACCAAATCCTTATGTAGTAGTGTTGATGAAGAGCGAGTTGACACTCCAAATCAGGATGTGGGATACAACTTCGACAGCGGTTTGTTGCTCACTAGAAAGAGTTATGTAGCTTGAAGAAGAAGACCGAAGAATCAGAATCAACTCTGAAAATGCAGTCAGCTAAGATTAAGAGGTTGCAGAAGCTAACCAAAGACAGTGAGGACCACCTTTGTCTACTGCTTAGCAGTAAAACATGAAGAGGTTAAGATCATTAGATCAAATCTCCACTTTCTCTTGTGGTTATGACCTGGATTTAGCTTTGTTAATCAATATTCCTTGTGCTACTATTATCTTGTAATAGTTTGTGATATGTGATGAACAATATGGTCGTGCTTGATAGTAAACAACAGTTTGCTTTATTGTATATAGAAATATGTATTGATTACTATTTTGCCAACCAGATCAGAATTATTCTAAAAAGGGGATCAGAATTGAAATGAAATCCATTAATACTGATGCATGATTAGTTAATTTTATGTTCTCTTTCAGTGGGCTTAGCCCACTTTTAATTGGGCCAAAAGTCAATTTTTTCAATTTTATTTGACACAGAAGGCCACAACAATCTGCACACCAATTGGACCCGACCCAACCAAAATGGGCCCACCTTAATCAAATTTCATCTAAAATAGCTACAATTGGTCCCAACAAAACGTTTTTTGGGCTATATGAACAACGCGAACCTATAGGAACAGTTTTGGGCTCAACCCAGCTATAAACGGGCCAAATTCATTTTATGACTGCCGGCGAGCCACTCAGGATGGAAGACTTCTCTGATGAAGCCAGCCGCGAGTAGTTTCGCGAGTTCCTTCTTGATGGCGTCCCGTCTGTCGTCGGCAAAGCGTCGGAGGTGTTGTCGCTTGGGGGTGGCCTTAGGATCGATGTTGAGGCAGTGCTCAATCAACTCCCTAGGCACTCCTGGCATGTCCGCTGGCTTCCACGCGAAGATGTCGCGGTTAGCCCGGAGGAAGTTGATGAGCGCGTCTTCCTATTTGGGGTCGAGGCCATCCCGATGGTGGTGGTCTTCTTGGAGTCGCCCTGTTCCGAGGTCGATCATCTTGACTAGAACCTCCTCGGTGGGCCGAGGCTTGTTGGTGTTGTCGGACTTCTCCGGATGTCGAGTTCGCTTGTAGCAAGCTTCTTCGACGCGGCGTAGACCTCCATCATAGCGTTGGGTACTTAATTCGTAGAGGCGATCTCCATGGCTTCTGTGTCGCAGTCGTGGGAGATCCTCAAGTCCCCTTGAAGAGAGAGTACACTGTTCGGGCTTGGCATCTTGAGTACCAAGTAGGTGTAGTGGGGCACCGCCATGAATTTGGCGATGGCCGGTCTGCCGAGGATGGCATGGTAGGAAGTCTCGAAGTCCGCGACCTCGAACTTTATGTACTCGGTACGGTAGTTGTCCCGAGATTCCTCGAAGGTAACTAGCAGGACCACTGAGCCTAGTGGAATAGCCGCATTACCGGGGACGATGCCGTAGAAGGGCGTGTTGCTCTTGGTGAGCATGTGGGTGACGTCGAGCTTCATCTTCTTCAAGGTCTTGGTGAAAAGGACGTTGAGCCCGCTTCCACTGTCGATGAGGACCTTGTTGAGCTTGGAGCCCGCGACCACCGGCTTCAGGACGAGGGGGAACCATCCTTGTTTGGAGAAGCTGGTCCATTGATCCCCGCAGGAGAAGGTAATGGGTACCTCCGACCACCTGAGAGGGGTCGGGATCGCTGGTTCGATGCTCATGACTTCTCGACGGGTAGCCTTTTGCTCCCGCCTGCTGGGTAGTCCGCCGAAGAGGACGTTGACGGTCTTGTCGGGTTCCTGGAAGTCGTTGTTATCTCTGTCGTTCTTCTTCTTGCCCTTTTTGTCGTGAGGGTGCGGTGGCTCTGGAGTACTCTTGAGTGCATGCCTGAGTTTAGCACTGCTCAGTGGTGTGGTTGCCGTTCAGATGCCATGGGCACTTCTCCTTTAGCAAGTCTTTGAAACCGCCAGAGTTCTTCTTCGAGTTCTCCTTCGCAGGGTGCTGGATAGCCGCGACAGTGTTGTCTGGCTTGCGCTTGCGGTTGGGACCCGAGTAGTAGTTGTTGTTGTTGCGACCGCCTTGGTTCCCGTTGTTGCCGCTGCCGCCGCCCGCATTCTGCTTGTTCTTGCCACGGATGGCGTCGTACTTGGCGTTGGCCTTGTCTTCTTCATCCGCCCAGGACGTGATCATGTCCTTGAGGTGGGGGATGGACTTGGGGCGGCGACGACCGAAGTCTTCGAAGGTGCGGCGGTAGTAGAGGTCGTCTTGGAAGAGGTCGATGACCTCCTTGTCGGTGACGTCAACTACGGTAGCACGCATGTCGAAGAAGCGGCGCATGTACTTGCGGAGGGTCTCGCCTTGTTCCTGCTTGATCATGGCCAGGTCCATGCGAGTACCTGATCGGCCCATGGCGCCCGCGAAGTTGCTGGTGAACTGCTCCTTCAGCTGGTCACACTTGTCGATCGAGTGCTTGTCCAGCGACTCGAGCCATGTGAGTGGAGCTTGGTCCAGGCAGAAGGGGAAGTAGAGGAACTTGGTGTCGTTGTTGCCGCCAGCGTTCTCGATGGAGAGGGCGTAGCACCTGAGCCACTGGATGGGGTCCTGCTTCGCGTCGTACTTGGTGATCCCTAGAGGTTTGAACTTGTCGGGGAGGAGCAAGTTGCGAAGTCGAGGTGAGAAGGCGGGGAAGCCGTCGTTGTCGCCTGCGGTGGTTGACTTCTTCCGCCGCAGCTCCTCAATCTTCTGGCGGGCGTCGTAGCTGCCCTGTGAGGCACCAGAGGCGTGGCTGTTCGCGTGGCCACGGCCGCCGCGACTGCCGCCACCGCCGACCCTCCTGTTGGCTCCATGGTTGGAGCTTCCATCGTTGCTGCCACCGCCGTCAGGGTCGCGGCCCCCGCCGCCGGCAGGAGCGCGGTGAGGGACGACCTCGCGGTTGCTGTTGCCACCCTGTGGAGGTCCGCCGGCGTTTGAGCGAGTACGGTTGGGCTGGGCTGGGAGCTCAGCTCGAGTACGGTTGGGACCGAGGTTGGCACTGCGACTTGTAGCTTTGTTGTCGCGGTGCCTGGCGGGAGGAGGCTGGTTGACCCTGTTGTCGACCCACATGAAGTAGGCGTCTTCAGTGAGCTTGGCGATGACCTCCCCGGCGCGAATTCCCTGGGCCTGGCGTGCGATCGCTGTGATCGACATGAGGCATTACTCAGGGGTAGTGTGTACCCTGCTCTCGACCGCCTCGAGAGCTTCCGCGAGGTTGCAGATGGGGAGATTGTCTCGGAGACGCCGGCGCCGTTCACTGCTCTTTCTGTTACGCTCACGTCGAGCGTCTCTGTTGGCGGGGGTCTCGTCTGCTGGTGCATCGGCAGACAGCTCGTCGGAGGAGATGTCTTCAAGGTTTGTCTCGAGCCATCCCTCGAAGGTCTGGGGCGTCGCCGGCAGCCATGAAGACTTGGCGATCAGGGGTGCCAAGGCTGGACTCAGAAGCCGCCACCTCAGTTGGGGTGTTTGAGTCATCTCGGGCAAGTGGTGTTCCCTCCTGGAACGGGAGCGAGTCGATGTAGGCGACGTAGCGTGAGTCTCCACTTATCAGGTCAGCGGGCTTGCGGTCGGCCGGTGACGAATCTCCCCGGCCGGTGGGGGAGGTTATAACCAGCCCAGAGGCTGGCCCTGATAAGGGATGCTCAGTAGAGTTGTCCTTGGACTCGGGATCCTCTAGGTCCGACCCGAAGTCGAACTTGTATGCGGAATCCGAGTAGAACCCGGAGAGGGGGTTGGAGTCCGAGGCGCGGCCGGGGGCGGTGTCGGAGTCCGAGTTGTACTCGGGTACGGGTTCCTTGCCAGCCCGGTGCGAAGAAGGAGCCCCCGTGCGGGCCTAGCTGAGGATGCGGGGTCCACGCGCAGAGCGCTCGCAGGGTGAGGGGACCGCCTGCGATGGCTGAGCAGCCGGCTCGCATGCGATGGCCCATGGAGACGTCGAGTTCGAGTTGGAAACGGACTCGAGCTCGAAGTCGGCGTGGTGGTTGAAGAGCCAAATTTCGCCGAACTTGCCGGCGAGTTCGCCTGTGACGACTTCAGGGAGCGTCACGAAGCCGGTCTTCGGGTTGGGCGGCATGGTGAGGCGGCGCTGGAAAGATCCCGCGCCGTCAGCAGTGCAGACCCAGGCGCCAAACACGAAGGTGTCACCGCGGTTGAAGGCGACGGTTGGCTTGAAGTAGACAGGAGCCGTCGAGTTGGCCATGTGATCTCGGGAGAGATCCCCTACCTGGCGCGCTAGCTGTCGGTGTTTTAGACCGGCAACCTACTAAGGGGAGTACCCAAAGTAGATGAATGTGTCCTCGCCGAGATCGGTAACTTGAAGGAAGAGACACGTGGCACACAATTTAGACAGGTTCGGGCCGTGAGGTGCGTAATACCCTACGTCATGTATGCTGCGTAGCTCTGGATTGATTGGGTACGATTACAAGATGGTGTAATTGTACGCCGTGAGATGAGATTCGATGCTAGAGAAGGGTCCCTACCTCGCCTTATATAGTCCGGGAGGCAGGGTTACAAGTCGGAGTAGGGAGAGAGTACTAGTCGAGTACGTCTAGGAGTCTTCCATACAGCGCGGGACATGTACAGCTTCCTATCCGAGTACTTCTCCTCCGTAGTCCTTGTGCTCCACGCCATCTGGTGTCGTGTAGCTCAAGCCGGGTAGTCCCAGGGGCCCACCGAGTAGTCGGTCCTGGTACCCACCCAGGTAGTGGGCCCAGGGAGGTCCATACGACAATGATGCATACAGTTTGTCACAATTCGCATGCCACATCAGATCCCACATCAGATTATGTCCAGGGTGGCAAAGTAGCAGGAACGAAGTTATGACGTTTTCTATTGACAATTTTGCACGCGTCATTAAACTCATGACGTTGCAAAATAAAGTTTCATCAATAATTGCGGTTTGTGATGCTCGATAAATGACGAAGCATTTTCGTGACAACCGGCATCATTAATTGTGGTTTATGACGAGCAACAGCCTTTTTTGCGTCACTAGTCGGCAAATTTTATATTTCTTGTAGTGTTACCAAATTTTCAATTCGCGGTAAGGAAGTCAAAAGCGGGATTTTCAAATTTTCTATTCCCTCCACCCTCAAATAATAAATACTCTACTCCATTGCTACCTCGTTGCGCCTCTAAACGCCCACCTTCCATTTCCAAAAAGCATCACTATGCTCAGCTAGATTTGCGGTGGCGGTCCGACCTCACCGTTGCCAGTGGAGGGGGAGGGGTATCTCAGCGAGATGGTGGGCGGCAGATATCAGTGTTCTGCTTGTGTCTACTGTGTTGGCCAAGCTGAGCAGTTGAGCGAGGATGCGACGCAAGCACCGGCTCCCGATGCCCCCTCAATCCATGGGCCCCTAAATCTTGGAGCTTCACAAGTGAGAATCTCATTTCCTTTTCTTTCTAGTCCCCTAGTGTGACGCCCCAGGTTTTTAATTAGCGTCATTAACTCTAATGGTCAAATCAGCCAAGTCAAACCGGCTAACCTTGGTCAAACCTAGGTCAACCTGGGTCATCACCTCGAAAACCTCGCCAATGAACCCTATTGAACCCCTTGACCAAGTCTACACACACCCGTGGTCAACCTTTGGTCAAAGACACGGTCAAACCTCGCTTAAACGGTGACGTCGGCGAATGTCCTCCGGAACTTTTGCCGCGTTCTCCAAAATTCACCTAAACACTTCAAAATATACCTTTATAAAAGTTGTCCAGCTTGTTGAGGGACACAACTTTCATGTAGATTGGCATTTCCAATTTTGAGTGAAAATTGGTGGAAAACTTGGTCAACTGTCAGCATCTCCTGTTCACCGAAACATGGCGGCATTCACAGTTTGACAGCAGTTTGTGCAAAATCCGTTGAGCAAAACACCATACGGCCTTTGTAAAAGTTGTAGAGGGTAGTGAGATCTACAACTTTCCTATTCACTACTTTGTGCACTTCTATTCAACTTTTTGGAGTTTTATGTGTTCAAATAGGGACACAGATACACAACTTCGGCCAGCCGACGTCCCGCCGCGCCGCGCCGCGACGTCGCCCGCGCGCGCGCGCGCCGCGCCTCGGTCCACCCCCCTCGCCCTCGGTGCCCGCGCCCGCGCGCGCCTTCCCCCGGTCGCCTCGCGCCCCTAGATGCCTCGAAGTCCTCCCCCCCTCGCGCCGGGCCGTGCGCCGCGTCGGGCCGGCCGGACGGGCACCCCGTCGGACCGCCGGACCGACCGCGGTGTCCCTCCCCGCGCGCCGTACCGCGGTGTGCTCCCCCTCCCTTGGTCACGAAGCAAGGCCGGGCGTCGCTTATTTAAGGTCGCCCGCTCCTCCCGGTGCGTCCGAGCCCGGCCGCGGCTCACCGTGTCCGCCCGCCGGCACCACTGGCGCCACCGCCAGTGAATGGTCCTTTCCCTCACCCTCCGGCCTCTGGAGCACCACAAACCCCCCGACTAGACCTCGTGCAAGCCTAGCCCGCCACTTGCCGACCGGCTACTGCCCGAGCTTCGCCGGATTTTTCGCCGCCGCAGACGCCGCCGCCCTGCGTCACCGTGCACCCTCGCCGCCGACCGCCCAGCCCCAAACCAACACGCATACCGCCCCGAGGTGAGCCTCCGGTGGTTCTCCCACCCTCTCCCCACCGACCCCGGCCGCCACCTCGCCAGAATCCGGCAAGGACCGCTGGCGGTCTGCCCCAGGGACCCAATTGCGGGCTCCCCGATCTTTCCAGGGTCGTTTTAGTGAACCAAGGGCATATCTGTGAAGTATTAGAAAGTTCCAGGGGCCTGCGTGAAAGATAGATTCTCAAATAGTAAAGTGTGTTTTACTGATTCTTGTAAATTCCGTAGAAAATCGTAGAAAAATCAGAAAAATGCAAACCCAATTTTGTTGGATTCATTGTGAAAAATTCAACAACTTTTGTTATTCTTGCATGAGCTGCTTCCTAATATTTTTGGCATGAAAAATAGAAATGTGAAAAACCTAGATCTCCTATATCTCAAAATACATAAATCCTCTGTAGCTAATTTTTGGATATGTTGTGTGTGATGTCATGACTAGCTCCTGTGCCAAAATTGCACAAAGTTATTTTGTAAATCTTTTTATAAAAAATGTTTTCCATTTCTGCAGGATCTGTCGAAATGATTTTTATAGACAAAAATAGTTATGTTTTTGTGCCCAACTTCTGCATTTGTCTTTTCATGCCAAAATGCACCTTTGGTGAATTAATCACAATTTTATAATTGCCATGAATATTTATTCTTGAAACAGGATTGTTTTTCTTGTTAATTGCATAAGTTAAGTTTCATAATAGTTCTAGGTGCATATGCTGCATCCCTAGGATAGTTTTGGACCATATAACATGTGTAAGAAAGTTAGGATCATTTTGATGAGTATTTATTTTTGTGTGCATTTACCTTGTTCTTCTATCTAACTTTTGTCTTTTTCCAAAATAATTAATTGCTAGCTATCCTAAGCATGCGTGTATATCCAGTGGCTTGTTATAGGTGTTTAGTGTTTAACCCACCCTTCCACTGCATTTTATTAATTAATTTTATGAATAAAAGCTATAGGAGTAATTTAAGGCTTAATAGTCATTTAAATGAGAAAAATCACCAACCCACCTTTAATGACCTTGTGTGTGGATGTAAATCGTTTTAAAAGGCTAAATGTACCAACCCATGGCTGTTTGTGAATTTAAATTAAATTATTTACATATATATGTACATAGTCACTATCAAAAAGAATATTTAATAAAGAGCTGCATATTGTTCCTTTTTGGAAGAGTATGCTGAATGTATTTCTTATCTAGGTGAATGTGTCCAACCAATGCACCCCATGGTAGTAATTTATTGTTTGTAGTTAATTAAATTAAAAATCGACAAATAAACCCTGCATTTGCATCTACGTGTGGATCTTTCCGACGGTAGATGTACGCTCGTGCCGGAAGGAGAAAAGGAAGGTGCTGACGAAGAGCTGCAGCACGTGGACGTAGCTCAAGACCTGGACCCAAGTCCAGAAGGGCCCAAGGTCAATCTTGTGAAGGACCGATTAGGCGACCAGAGAGGGGGGAGTGAATGGGAGCCGATAAAAATTCTTCTCGAGGGAGATTGAAACTCCGACAAGACGAACTAGCTCGGTCGAACCCCCGAAATCACACGCTCCGCACTTCTACCTTCCGTTTGCCAAAACCACGTAGCCACCGGAGTGCTACCGGTCCTAGGAACAAACTCTACCAGCAACCACAACACACACGCAAAGAAAGACAAGCGGAAACAACTCGAAAGCCGGCTAACCGGAGGGGCGGCTTAGGCCGGGTATAGGGGGCGGTTAGACCGCCTCCACACGGTAACCAAGAAATCCTCCGAAACGCCTCTTCCGAGCACCAAAACTCACCCCGGTTTCACCAACAAAGATCTCTGGTCAAGGCCATGCTAGCTACCAGAAAATCTTGGCAAAAACCAAAACTCCACCCAGGGGCCTAGGGGCGGTTAGACCGGCTACCAAGGGCGGTCTAACCTCCTGTACCCAGCAACGAACTCCAGCCAAGAACACCTAGCGAACAGCACGAGAACGACCCCAAATTTCACCCACACACTCCTCTGATCAAGGCGAACAAACTCACAGAGGAAAATCCGGTGAAACAAAACCTCGACCTGGAAACACCCAGGGCGGTTAGACCGCCCCCGCAGGCGGTTAGACCGCCCCTTCCAGAAAACGAACCTGCGGGTCAAACCTCAACTTCCTCGCGCCCAATCTCCCGAATCACTCCACGGATTGCAGCAAAACTTCGGGAATAGCTGGGTTACCTCCGGGCAACCTCTACCTTAAAGGAATCGACCCGAAACGCTCACGATCAAGAGGAATCGAATAAATCGCTACTCTAGGTCAAGAACTCGCCCAACTCGAGAAACCACCAAATCGAGTCCGATTCAAAGGAGATTTGGGGGCAAAGTCACCGACCAAAGAGGCACAAGAACCTCATACGTGACACCCACCAAAAACCCCAAGAAATCGTCCTCAAAACACCGCCAACAAAGAGCTCCGAAAATCAACACGAAAGAGACGGGAAAACCACCATGATGAACAACGCCGAACCATCTATACATGCCATGAAAGGTTCGTACAAGGTCTAGCTTGCCACCCAAACATCCATCCCCCTCTCTAGATCTCACATGAAGCTCTCAAGCTAGTCCTCTAAAATCCTAAGGAAAATGGAGAATGAAAATGGAAAAATAAATGAGCTAGGGTTCCAAGAGTTGGCAGCCATCCACCCATCCAATGAGTATATATGGAGGCACCCAAAAGACTAAACTACCCTTCACTAATAACTAGGGATACATGCCCCTCGAGGGCGGATTTGGAAGTCTTCATGTCTTCACCATCGGACGGATGCCCGGCGACCACAACCTGCTTAGCCTCGACGCAAGCCTTGCGATCCCGACGCGTGTCCTCCGCTTCGAAGCTTCTCGGCGCCGGCGGCCAGGGCGGTCAGACCGCCCCCCGGGCGGTCGACCGGCCGGGAGATCCGACCGGCCCCAGGCGGTCTGACCGCCCCTCCCGGGCGGTTGAACCGGCCTGGGTGGCCGCACCCCCTCGTCGAGTCTTCGGCCTCGGTTTTGTGGCTCAACCGAGTAACCCAGTGGTTTTCTGGTGAACCACTGCAAACCCCGCGAACTCGGTGTAGCCTCCGCCAATCTCCACTCATGACTCGGCTCCCACGTAGTCCCGGCTCGCCCTTGGTTTTGAGGCTCTACCAAGAAACCGTCCACGACTTCATCTTGCTGTTCATGCCACCATGCGGCCCGCACTTGACCCCCCTGGCCACCGGGTCCCTCGAACGAAGCCTACTTGTCTTCTCCACACCTGGAGGCCTCACCGACAACGACCTTTCGCGCTTGTTCTTCACCTGCACCAACACGAGTCAAGCCGCAACCTGCACCTGCAATACATAGCCAAGAATCAGTCCACACAACGTTGTCAATCACTCATCACACAAGGAAGCGACCATCCACCGGTCCTCGAACCACACATGGTCCTCAATCTCCCCCTTGATGAGTGCATTGACAACACACATAATTTGTAACCAAAGAGAAAAAGAAAAGAAAAGAAACAAATAAAAG
This sequence comes from Cenchrus americanus, assembly GCA_947561735.1. Classification (NCBI taxonomy): domain Eukaryota; kingdom Viridiplantae; phylum Streptophyta; class Magnoliopsida; order Poales; family Poaceae; genus Cenchrus; species Cenchrus americanus. The sequence continues at coordinate 79,938,152 of OX387239.1, read as the reverse complement.
AAAACTCCAACAAGTGATCGAAAGCCAAAGAAAGGCAAGGAGCAAGATCACTTGAAGAAGAACAAGTCTCGGACCCCTTAGGCAAGGGCAACGGCTCAACACATCCGAGACAAAACATGCTCAAGCAAAGAGCGCAAACCACCGAAACGAGCTCAAACACCACAAAGAGCTCCACCTCGCACATATGCAAGCTCCCCCCGAGCCAAAGCACACTCCCCCCCGAACAAATGCAGCAATACAACGCGGGAATGCAACAAAGAGCAAAAACCTGCTCCTTCTGCCCAGGGCGGTTAGACCGCCTATACAAGGCGGTTAGACCGCCCGTGCCACATCCGACCGCCTCGGGTGGCGGTTAGACCACCCCAAGAGACCGGCCCCGCACCAAACTGCCCAAAATTTGCCCGAACCAATTGGAACACCTTCCAAACACTCCCAGGTGCCCAAAGCAAGCACAAACTTCTCCCCCTTGTTGACAATGCATGAATCAAGGCAAAATGCGAAAACTTTCAACATATAGCTTCTCAAATATACAAAATTCAACACAAGGAGCTACACAAGTCCAAATGAGCAAGTTAGATACTCTACAGGTTCGTAATGACCTTAACTACGTGATCACCAAGTTTCACAACCATTGGACAAGGCTAAAAAGGATTTGAGTAATTTTGCGAAAAGTTACTCTCTCATAAGCAAATACCTAAACATGAGCAAAACATATCAAAATGGCAAAGCCACTCAAACTTCATGCTAGGACAGCCATTCTAATCATAAGACCATCATAAACACCCACAAACACCTCATGTCATGTCAAAGCCACCGAGCCATGTGCCTACTTCTATGTATGAGACTTCTCATTGGCGGGCATCATGCAACGGTTTAGCACCCAAAGCAAATTAAATTCAGCACATATGACATGGGAGCATATTTTCCAAGTATTTTTCATTTCATTTTCAGATTCATAATTGGTACATGAAATGTCTTTGCGACAAAAAGGAACTTATGCCCCTCCACAAGATAAAACAAGAGGGCTAAACATTCATGATGGCAAATGAGCCTTTGGCCCCATATGATCAGTAAACTAGCTATCCAAACACAAATTAAGCATAGCAAAGCCACTAAAACATGTCAAGATCATATAAAGACATTTACACATGAGAGAGCATATATGTGACATTTTTAAAAAAAAAACAAGAGGTAGCCATCAACCATGGATCATTCATCAAGATCATCAAGAGCTAAGCCAAACTAACCATAGCATACCAAACTAGCTCACAAGAACATATATAGCAACACATGGTGAACAATGTATATAGGAGAAGCTTTTCCTATCCAATGCATATGATACAAAATGCATGCAATCTAAGATACAAGGATGCCTGTACATCATGTTACATATGCAATGCCAAATGCAAGAAATGCACAAAAGGAAGCTATACATATGCTACAAAGGAGCTCCCACACACCCAACTCAAGAAATCAAACACACACCAAGTTCCCCCCGCAAACGAGTGAAAGTTGCTTGGTCTAGGGGTTTGGTGAAAATATCGGCTAGTTGGTCATGTGTGGGTACATGGATCAAAGCTATCTTCCCTTTCTCTACGTTGTCTCTCAGAAAGTGGTACCTCACTTCTATGTGCTTGGTTTTGGAATGGAGCACTGGGTTCTTTGCAACGCTTATGGCACCGGTGCTGTCACATTGAAGTGGGACATGGGTATACTCCTCACCAAAGTCACTCATGGTGTATGAAATCCAAAGGAGCTGAGAGCAACAACTAGCAGCGGCAACATACTCGGCCTCGGTCGTGGATTAAGCAACACTCGACTGCTTGCGGGAAGACCAAGAGACCAAAGAGGAACCCAAAAAGCTGGCAAGTCCCGGTAAGTGGACTTCCTATCCAACCGACACCCGGCAAAATCCGCGTATGAAAAACCATGAAGCGCCGGAGAAGAGGACGCGGAGTACCAAAGGCCGAAGTCGGGAGTGTGACGCAAGTACCCGAAAATTCCCTTCACCGCTTGCCAATGCGAAGTCCTTGGAGACGCTTGAAAACGAGCGCACGGACACACCGAGAACCGTATGTCCGGCCTCGTCGCCGTCAAGTAGAGGAGTGACCCGATCATGCTCCGTACTCCTTCCGGTCCACGTGTTCACCTTCCTCGTCCGTATCAAGAGCCGTAGTCGTACTCATCGGCGTCATCATAGCCTTGGAGTCCTCCATCTTGAACTTCCTCACAATGTCCTTGGTGTACTTAGCCTGGTGCACAAATGTTCCTTCTTTTGATTGCTTGATTTGTAGCCCGAGGAAGAACTGCAACTCACCCATCATGCTCATCTCAAACTCCCCGATCATAACATCCGCAAACCTTGCAACAAGAGAGTTAGACGAGCCACCAAAGACAATATCATCCACGTACACCCGCACAATCGGGATATCTCCGCCTGCCTCGGCAAAAACAAGGTCCGATCGACCTTGCCCATCTCAAAACATCTCTCAAACAAGAACCCCCTCAACCTTGCCATACCAAGCTCTAGGCGCCTACTTCAACCCATACGGCGCCTTCCTCAACTTGTACACCCGGTGGGGGTACTTCTCACTCTCAAACCCGGAGGCCGCCTCACATACACCTCTTCCTCCGGCAAAGACACCATTCGGAAAAGCACTCTTCACGTCCATTTGGTGCAACTTGAACCCTTTAGCCACGGAAAAGGCTAGAAGGATCCTAATCACCTCCAAACGGGCTATGGGAGCAAAGGTCTCCTCGTAGTCGATCCCCTCCTTCTGACTGAACCCCTGAGCAACAAGCCTCGACTTGTTCCTCACAACTTCTCCTTTCTCTCCCTCTTTGTTTTTCCACACCCACTTTGTACCAATCGGCTTACACCCTGGGGGAGGGTCAACCAACTCCCACACCTGATTCCTCTCAAAGTTCTCCAACTCCTCATGCATCGAATTAACCCAATTGTGATCAGATAGTGCGTGTCCAATGTCTTTGGGCTCAAAAGTAGCGACAAATGCAGCATGAGCGAAATGGGAGTTGTTTCGAACCCTCGACCATGTAGTGCGTTCATTCATGTCGCCGATGATCCTCGAAGCTGGGTGATCCACTTGTACTCGCCGGGGAGGTTCTCGCCTCGATGCTACCTCCCCCTCAACATCAGCTTCACCTCGTTCTTGATTTGTCGTTGTAGGTGTAGCGAGAGGGTCCATCCATCATCGTAGTCGAAGTAGTGGGTACATGTTCGGCGGGGGCACCGCACCACCATCTTCATCATCTCCATGTTCATGCTCCTCCTCCCCGAAAGATCTCCTCACCAAGCTCATCATCACCCGCACACTCAAAGACAAGCCGACTACGTGGCTCGTCTCGTCGAAGGTTACCTCGCAAGTCTCCACGATTTGGTTAGTTTCAAGATTGAGCACGCGATATGCTCTAGAATGAGATGCATAACCAAAGAAAATGCCATCGAAAGACCTAGCCTCAAACTTATCCAACTTCCCCGCCTTTCTTCGGAATGAAACACTTGCAACCAAAGACATGGAAGTGACTCACCTTGGGTGTGCGACCATGCATCAACTCATAGCATGTCTTCTTCTTGTGCACTCGAGGTATATCTCGTTCGACACATAGCACGCGGTATTCACCGCCTCGGCCCCAATACCTCCTCGAAGTCCTATGCTCATCAAGCATCGTCCGAGCCATCTCGCACAAGGTCTTGTTCTTCCTTTCCACAACACCATTCTGGGGAGGCGTATACGGACTCGAAAACTGGTGCTCAAGACCCAAGTCATGGCAAAAGGTTTCAAAACGAGAGTTTCTGAATTCCGAGCCATTATCACTGCGGATAGCTCGTATGGCATCTCCGTGCCTCTCGTTCCTCAACCTCAAGACTAGATCTCGAACAAAACCAAACGTCTCCCCCTTATCCTCAAGAAAGAACACCCACGCATACCAAGAATAGTCGTCCACCACAACAAGGACATACCACTTCCCACCCGCAGATCGCACACGAGCTGGGCCAACAAGGTCCATATGGAGCAGCTCGCATGGACGCTCGGTCATCACCTCGGTGAGAGGCGGGTGAGAAGAGGCCACCATCTTGGCATGCCTACACGGAGCACAAACCAACTCTTTCTCAAGCCTCAACCGTGGAAATCCTCAGACCAAATTGAGTTTACTCAAGCGTGACAAAAGGTCAAAGCTCAAGTGACCCAACTTCCTATGCCACTTCCACAACTCACTCGAAGAACCAGCCAAGAAACAACGCTCCACACCCAAAGACTGAGAAAAATCAGCACGAAACACCTGACCCTCGGGAACGACCATACAGACAAGGTCCCCTCGAGAGTCCACAATCCGAGAACCACCTGGCCGAAACAACACCTCAAAGCCCTCATCCAACAACTGGGACACAAAAAGCAAATTGTACCCCAGCGATTGAACAAGAGCAACACGCCTCAGAGTGATCTTGTCACTCACTTTTATCTCACCTTCTGAAAGCACACGCCCACGCCCATTGTCCCCAAAAGTGATGTACCTCTTCGCCACCACCGGACGAGACTTGAGAACCATCCCCTGTCTCCGGTCATATGCCTCGAGCAACCGGAGTCAATCAACCAAATGTTCTTCAAGTCTCCCACCCGAAATTCAAAAATGAGCACGTGAGCGAACAAACGACTCGGCGGTATAGTACCAAAAGAGGAAAACCGAGTGCCGAGCCATTTGCTCGAAAGTGGGGTTAGCACCAACCAAAGCATCTCTCCTACCAAAGCTACCTCCACGAACACCACCACGGTAACCACTCCGAGGAAACCACCCCTCACTGCCTGGAGGAGGACCAAAACCACGGAAGACAACCCGTGGACCGTCCCTCCTCTCCTTCTCAAAGCTACGACTCCTCCCATCCCCGTAGTGAACTCGAGGGGGAGAATGCCTAGCAACCGACCACCCGCTCGTCTCTCCGGACCAACCACCAAAGCAACTCCACCTCCGGACACCGAAACCTCTCGACTCACCACCTCGAAAACCACTCCGCCCCGACTCGGGGGGGGGCGGTTAACCGCCTAGCCAAGCCGGTCTAACCGCCCCCCTCTGGGCTGGGCCGGTCTGACCGCCTAGCCAGGCCGGTCTGACCGCCCCCTCCAGAACTGCTCCTCGGCTGCGGGAACTCGCATCTCCCCATGTCAGAACACTTCTCACCACAGCCTTACCCCTGGGCAGTGGCATACGAGGCTTAGGTACACCATGGGAAGGGTTGTACCTATCCTTGTTCGCCCACTCCTTTGCCATCCTCTCTTCCCACTTCCTCTTGAAGCAAAACTCATCCTTGTGACCCTCTTTCCCACAATGGCCACAACGGAACCTCACAAGCTTAGGTTTAGGCTTAGATTGGGGCTGCTCGCTTGGTTTCTCTCCACTCAACCCCTCCACCGATTTCTCCTCACTAGCCTTTTCACTCACTTTCCCAAAGAACACTTTCCGGAAGTGCTCACAAACTTGATAGGCCTTCGGAGATCATTTGTGGGTGTAGGAAATATAGGTGGAGCTGGGGTTGTGTCTAGTCGGTTCCTAAGATGGTTGGGTTTTGGAGGGAAATCATTTTTGTGGTGGGTTTTTGGTGGCTCTGGGATATTCTCTTCACTTCCCTCACCAACCTTGTTTGCCCCAAGACCCTCACCATACTGCCTCTTAAATGCCTCGATCATCATCCTCAACTGAGGCTCATCACCAGACAACCAACCCATCAACTTTCTCAAGTCATCATTCTCATCCTGCAAACGATCAACATAATGTGCAAGTTCCAAATTTTTCAAAGCATGCATTTCACAGGTAGAGCATGATGTAGGCATGGGTTCCTTCAATTTATCCTCAAGTGAACTAGTGTAAGCATGCATATCATCAATCTTAGCATGCAAAACAGGGCAAGAAGTGCAAGCACCTAGCAAAGCAGGTCTAGACTTAAGCTCAGCCACTTCAACACTAAGCACATCTAGTTCCTCACACTTGGAGGCATGCTTCTCCTTAAATAAAGCAAGATCAGCAAGGAATATGGAGCAATCAGCACAATCAACCTCATCCGAAACAACAGGGCTAGCCTTAAGGGAATCAATCTCAAGCTTGCTATCAAGCACCTGCATCTCTAGCTCAGCCACTCTAGTTCTAGCATCCTCGAGTGAGGCCCTAAGATCTTTTCTCATTTTCTTGGCCTCTCTAAGCATGTCATCATGGTTATCAAGCAAAGAGCCAAGCCTCTCATTCTCCTGGCGTGAGAAGGGATGTTCATCACGCATCTCGTCGTCGGACTCAGAGTCCGAGTCGCTCTGTGTGCTCTTCTTGCTGCCGGAGCTCAGCGCCATGGTGTAGAGGTCGTCTCTCGTGAAGCAGCTCAGCCCACTCAGGTTCTTGGACGACTTCTTGTTCTTGCGACGATCACCTTCGTCTTCACTGCTACTCGAGCTCGAGGTGGAGTACGCGGAACTGGAGTCGACGTCGCTCGCTCCCACCATCGCTCGGGCCTTGCCTCGGCTCTCCTTCTTCCTCGATCGTCGCTCGTCCTTGTACTTGTTCTTGTGCTTGCTCTTGTGGTCGCGCCACGAATGGTACTTGTCGTCCATCCTCGGCTTGTGCTTGTAGTTGTCCTTGTTCTCGGCCTTCTCCGGGCAGTCGGCGACGAAGTGTCCTGGCTTGCCGCACGCCTTGTAAGCATGTTCTCGTGTTCCTCCTCATGTTCACGCGGTTCTCGTGCGGCCTCTCGAACCGCCTCGTCGGGAGTGCCGGCTCGTCCTCTCCAAGCTCGTCGAACTCATCATCTGGCATAGACATCAAAGAAGAGAAAGAGAACATCCTGGTGGATGGGTTAGAGTTAGCCTTTCCTTTGGAACCACCAACGAGGGCGAGACTATGGGAGTCAGTCGGACCCTCGAGTTTGCAGTCATGCCCCTATCCACCTCAGCCGACTTGAGCTTTGAGAATAGCTCGTTCACGGTCAGAGTGTCATACTTCTCCGACTCCACAATGGCCTCGAACTTTCCACCCCATATCGTACGATCCAAAGAGTGTAAGAGCTTGACCGCTCTATCATGATCATGTACGATGATCATGATAGAGCGGTCAAGCTCTTACACTCTTTGGATCGTACGATATGGGGCGGAAAGTTCGAGGCCATAGTCGAGTCGGAGAGGTATGATACTCTGACGGTGAACGAGCTGTTCTCGAAGCTCAAGTCGGCTGAGGTGGATAGGGGCATGACTGCCAAGCTCGAGGGACCGACTGATTCCCATAGTCTTGCCCTCGTTGGTGGTTCCAAAGGAAAGACTAACTCTAACCCATCCACCAGATGTTCTCGTTTTCCTCTTTGATGTCTATGCCGTATGAGGAGTTTGACGACCTTGGAGAGGACGAGCCGGCGTCGTTGACGAGGCGGTTCGAGAGGCCGCACGAGAACCGCGTGAACATGATTAGGAACACGAGGACTTGCTTCCGTCGAAGGCAAGCCGGACACTTCGTCGCCGACTGCCCCGGAAGGCCGAGAACAAGGACAGCCTACAAGCACAAGCCGAGGATGAACGATGGCAAGTACCGTTCGAGGCGTGACCACAAGAGCAAGCACAAGAACAAGTACAAGGACGAGCGACGATCAAGGAAGAAGTAGAGCCGAGGCAAGGCCCGAGCGATGGTTGGAGCGAGCGACGTCGACTCGACCTTCCGCGTACTCCACCTCGAGATCGAGTAGCAGTGAAGACGAGGGAGATCGCCGCAAGAACAAGAAGTCGTCCAAGAACCTGAGCGGCCCGAGCCGCTTCGCGAGAGATGGCTTCGCACCATGGCGCTGAGCTCCGGCAGCAAGAAGAGCACACAGAGCGACTCGACTCGAGTCCGACGACGAGGTGCGTGATGAACTTCCCTTCTTGCGCCGAGGAGAATGAGAGGCTTGGCTCCTTGCTTGATAACCGTGATGACATGCTTAGAGAGGCCAAGAAAATGAGGAAAGAGCTTAGGGCTTCACTCGAGGATGCTAGGACTAGAGTGGCTGAGCTAGAGACACAGGTGCTTGATAGCAAGCTTGAGATTGATTCGCTTAAGGCTAGCCCTGTTGTCTCGGATGAGAATGATTGTGCTGATTGCTCCATATTCCTTGCTGATCTTGCTTTGTTTAAGGAGAAGCATGCCTCCAAGTGTGAGGAACTAGATGTGCTTAGTGTTGAAGTGGCTGAGCTTAAGTATAGACCTGCTTTGCTAGGTGCTTGCACTTCTTGTCCTGTTTTGCATGCTAAGATTGATGAGATGCATGCTTACACTAGTTCGCTCGAGGCCAAATTGAAGGAACCCATGCCTACATCTTGCTCTACCTGTGAAATGCATTCATTGAAAAAATTGGAGCTTGCACATTATGTTGATCGTTTACAGGATGAGAATGATGATTTGAGGAAGTTGATGGGTTGGTTGTCCGGTCATGAGCCTCAGTTGAGGATGATGATCGAGGCAATTAAGAGGCAAGATGGTGAGGGGCTTGGGGCAAACAAGGTTGGTGAAGGAAGTGGAGAGAATATCCCGGAGCCACCAAAAACCCACCACAAAAATGATTTCCCACCAAAACCTAACCATCTAAGGAACCGACTAGACACAACTCCAGCTCCACCCGTGTTTCCTACACCCACAAATGACCTACAAAAGCCTATCAAGTTTGTGAGCACTTTGGGGAAAGTGTTCTTTGGGAAGGAGAGTGAGAAGGCTAGTGGTGAGAAACCGGTGGAGAGTTTGAGTGGAGAGAAACCGAGTGAGCAGCCACAACCCAAGCCTAAGCCTAAGCTTGTGAGGTTCCATTGTGGCTATTGTGGGAGAGATGGCCATAAGGAGGAGTTTTGCTTCAAGAGGAAGCGTGAGGAGAGAATGGAGAAGGAGTGGGCTAACAAGGACAAGTACCACCCTTCCGATGGTGTACTTGAGCCTCGTATGCAGATGCTCATGGGCAAGGCGAGTGTGAGGAAAGTTCGGGCTTGGGGAGAGCGGAAGGCTGTTGGAGGCGCTGCTGCCCAGGTCACACCGGTCAGACCGGTGTGGGGCACCGGCCGGCCGGCGGGCACAGACGGACGCCCTCCGTTCGGGTTTCGAGCTCGTACGGGTGCGAGGGTTGTTTCTGGAGGTCGTGGTTCTGGTGGTTGGGCTGGAAGGAGTGCAGGTGGTCAGTTTGCTAGGCGTTCTCCCCCTCGAGTTCACTACGGGGATGGGAGGAGTCGTAGCTTTGAGTTGGAGAGGAAGGACGTTCCACGGGCTTTCTTGCGTGGATTTGGTCCACCTCCAGGCAGAGAGGGGTGGTTCCCTCAGGGTGGTTACCGTGGTGGTGTTCGTGGAGGTAGCTTTGGTAGGAGAGATGCTTTGGTTGGTGCTAACCCCACTTTCGAGCAAATGGCTCGGCATCCGGTTTTCCTCCTTTGGTACTAACCCCGATCCGAGTCGTTTGTTCGCTCACGTGCCTATTTTTGAATTTCAGGTGGGAGACTTGAAGAACATTTGGTTGATTGACTCCGGTTGCTCGAGGCATATGACCGGAGACAGGGGGTGGTTCTCAAGTCTCGTCCCAGTGGTGACGAAGAGGTACATCACTTTTGGGGACAATGGGCGTGGGCGTGTGCTTTCAGAAGGTGAGATCAAAGTGAGTGACAAGATCACTCTGAGGCATGTTGCTCTTGTTCAATCGCTGGGGTACAATTTGCTTTCTGTGTCCCAGTTGTTGGATGAGGGCTTTGAGGTGTTGTTTCGGCCAGGTGGTTCTCGGATTGTGGACTCTCGAGGGGACCTTGTTTGTATGGTCGTTCCCGAGGGTCAGGTGTTTCGTGCTGATTTTTCTCAGTCTTCGGGTGTGGAGCGTTGTTTCTTGGCTGGTTCTTCGAGTGAGTTGTGGAGGTGGCATAGGAAGTTGGGTCACTTGAGCTTTGACCTTTTGTCTCGCTTGAGTAAACTCAATTTGGTCCGAGGATTGCCACGGTTGAGGCTTGAGAAAGAGTTGGTTTGTGCGCCGTGTAGGCATGCCAAGATGGTGGCCTCTTCTCACCCGCCTCTCACCGATGTGATGATCGAGCGTCCATGCGAGCTGCTCCATATGGACCTTGTTGGCCCAGCTCGTGTGCGATTTGCGGGTGGGAAGTGGTATGTCCTTGTTGTGGTGGACGACTATTCTCGGTATGTGTGGGTGTTCTTTCTCGAGGATAAGGGGGAGACGTTTGGTTTTGTTCGAGATATAGTCTTGAGGTTGAGGAACGAGAGGCACGGAGATGCCATACGAGCTATCCGCAGTGATAATGGCTCGGAATTCAGAAACTCTCGTTTTGAAACCTTTTGCCATGACTTGGGTCTTGAGCACCAGTTTTCGAGTCCGTATACGCATCCCCAGAATGGTGTTGTAGAAAGGAAGAACAGGACCTTGTGCGAGATGGCTCGGACGATGCTTGATGAGCATAGGACTCCGAGGAGGTATTGGGCTGAGGCGGTGAATACCGCGTGCTATGTGTCGAACAGGATATACCTCAGAGTACACAAGAAGAAGACATGCTATGAGTTGATGCATGGCCGCACACCCAAGGTGAGTCACTTCCATGTCTATGGTTGCAAGTGTTTCATTCTCAAGAAAGGCGAGGAAGTTGGATAAGTTTGAGACTAGGTCTCGTTGATGGCATTTTCTTTGGTTATGCATCTCATTCTAGAGCATATCGTGTGCTCAATCTTGAAACTAACCAAATCGTGGTGACTTGCGAGGTAACCTTCGACGAGACAGCCACGTAGTCGGCTTGTCTTTGAGTGTGCGGTGATGATGAGCTTGGCGAGGAGATTTTTCGGGAGGAGGAGCATGAACATGGTGATGATGAAGATGGCGGTGTGGTGCCCCCGGCTGAACATGTACCCACTACTTCGACTACGATGATGGATGGACCCTCTCGCTACACCTACGACGACAAATCAAGAATGAGGAGAAGCCGATGTTGAGGGGGAGGTAGCTTCGAGGCGAGAACCTCCCGGCGCGAGTTCAAGTGGATCACCCCGGCTTCGAGGATCATCGGCAACATGAATGAACGCACTACACGGTCGAGGGTTCGGAACAACTCTCATTTCGCTCATGCTGCATTTGTTGCTTCTTTCGAGCCCAAAGACATTGGACACGCACTATCCGATCACAACCGGGTTAACTCGATGCATGAGGAGTTGGAGAACTTTGAGAGGAATCGGGTGTGGGAGTTGGTTGACCCTCCCCCCGTGGTGTAAGACGATTGGTACAAAGTGGGTGTGGAAAAACAAAGAGGGAGAGAAAGGAGAAGTTGTGAGGAACAAGTCGAGGCTTGTTGCTCGGGGGGTTCGGGCCGTGAAGGAGGGGATCGACTACGAGGAGACCTTTGCTCCCGTAGCCCGTTTGGAGGTGATTAGGATCCTTCTAGCCTTTTCTCGTGGCTAAAGGGTTCAAGTTGCACCAAATGGATGTGAAGAGTGCTTTTCTGAATGGTGTGTTGGAGGAAGAAGTGTATGTGAGGCAGCCTCCGGGGTTTGAGAGTGAGAAGTACCCCCACCGGGTGTACAAGTTGAGGAAAGCGTTGTATGGGTTGAAGCGGCGCCTAGAGCTTGGTATGGCGAGGTTGAGGGGGTTCTTGTTTGAGAGAGGTTTTGAGATGGGGAAGGTCGATCGGACCTTGTTTTTGCCGAGGCAGGGCGAGATATCCCGATTGTGCGGGTGTACGTGGATGATATTGTCTTTGGTGGCTCGTCTAACTCTCTTGTTGCGAGGTTTGCGATGATATGAGCAGGGAGTTTGAGATGAGCATGATGGGCGAGTTGCGGTTCTTCCTCGGGCTACAAATCAAGCAATCAAAGGAAGGAACATTTGTGGACCGGCTAAGTACACCAAGGACATTGTGAGGAAGTTCAAGATGGAGGACTCCAAGGCTATGACGACGCCGATGAGTACGACTACGGCTCTTGATGCGGACGACGAAGGTGAACACGTGGATCGGAAGGAGTACCGGAGCATGATCGGGTCACTCCTCTACTTGACGGCGACGAGGCCGTACATACGATTCTCGGTGTGTCCGTGCGCTCGTTTTCAAGCGTCTCCGAGGACTTCGCATCGGCAAGCGGTGAAGAGAATTTTCGGGTACTTGCGTCACACTCCCGACTTCGGCCTTTGGTACTCCGCGTCCTCTTCTTTGGCGCTTCATGGCTTTTCGTGACGCGGATTTTGCCGGGTGTTAGTTGGATAGGAAGTCCACTTCGGGGACTTGCCGCTTTTGGGTTCTTCGTTGGTGTCTTGGTCTTCCCGCAAGCGCTCGAGTGTTGCTCAATCCACGACCGAGGCCGAGTATGTTGCCGCTGCTAGTTGTTGCTCTCGGCTCCTTTGGATCACCTACACCATGAGTGACTTTGGTGAGGAGTATACCCATGTCCCACTTCAATGTGATAGCACCGGTGCCATAAGCGTTGCAAAGAATCCGGTGCTCCATTCTAAAACCAAGCACATAGAAGTGAGGTACCATTTTCCGAGAGACAACATAGAGAAAGGGAAGATAGCTTTGATCCATGTACCCACACATGACCAACTAGCCGATATTTTCACCAAACCCCTAGATCAAGCAACTTTCACTCGTTTGCGGGGGGAACTTGGTGTGTGTTTGATTTCCTGAGTTGGGTGTGTGGGAGCTCTCTTTTGCCGGTGGTGTCGAGCCCGTTTTGCCTCCCCTCGAGGAGCTGGTTTGTAGCATATGTATAGTTTTCCTTTGTGCATTTCTTGCATTTGGCATGGCATATGTAACATGGTGTATAGGCATCCTTGTATCTTAGATTGCATGCATTTTGTATCGTATGCATTGGTTAGGAAAAGCTTCTCTCATATACATTGTTCACCATGGAATGAGATATATGTCTTTGTGAGCTTGTTTGGTATGCTACAGTTAGTTTGGCTTAGCTCTTGATGATCTTGATGAATAATCCATGGTTGATAGCTATGCTTTTTGAAAAATGTCACATGTATGCTCTCTCATGTGTAAATGCCTTTACATGCTCTTGACATGTTTGTGTGGCCTTGCTATGCTTAATTTGTGGTTGGATAGCTAGTTTATTGATCATATGGGACCAAAGGCTCATTTGCCATCATGAATGTTTAGCCCTCTTGATTTATCTTGTGGAGGAGCATAAGTTCCTTTTTGTTGCAAAGACATTTCATGTACCATTTACAAATCTGAGAATGAAATGAAAAATGCTTGGAAAATATGCTCCCATGTCATATGTGCTGAATTTAATTTGCTTTGGGTGCTAAACCGTTGCATGATGCCTACCAATGAGAAGTCTCATACATAGAAGTAGGCACATGGCTCGGTGGCTTTGACATGACATGAGGTGCTTGTGGGTGTTTGTGATGGTCTTATGATTAGAATGGCTGTCCTAGCATGAAGTTTGTGTGGCTTTGCCATTTTGATATGCTTTGATCATGTTTAGGACTTTGCTCATGAGAGGCAAGATTTTCGCAAAATTGCCAAAATCCATCTTAGCTTCGTCCAATGGTTGTGAAACTTGGTGATCATGTAGTTGAGATCGATACGAAGCCGCGAGTATCTAACTTGCTCATTTGGACATTGTTAACACCAAAATTTGGTAAGGAGTATGACATGTGGGTCCGATTCGAAAGAGAGTCCGTCCGGTGGAAGGAAAGATATTTTCGAGAGGTTTTCGGCGGAAGGATCCGCGGTCGGCTATCCGCTCCGGTTCGGCAAAGGAACAAGAGAGCTGATTTTGCGGGATTGGACGGTGACGTGGCTCAATCGAGGAAGCGAATGGATGGATGGGCAATCGAGTTTAGTTAGGCAATGAATCCATTCGCAGTTGTAATCGCCAGGTATAAATACGATCCCCGGATGTATGTAACGGACACGTTCATTCCTCAATACACACCGGCCTTACGCCAAACCCTAGAGTCCTTGTCGTGTCGTCGAGTTCTTCGAGAGGGCCAATCGATCCGTCGACCTCTCGTGAGTACCGGCAACCTTGTATCATGTCTAGTATCATGCGGTGGATTTAGATCCGATGCAAGTAGTCTTGTTACCACGCTTCGTGTCATGCGGTAGATTCAAGCTTGGTTCAAGGGGGTTTCTTGTTAGATCATGAGCCATGCGGTAGGCTAAGATCTAGCTCGAAGCTAGTTATCGGCTCTATTGGATTTTGGCAAGATCCAATAGATTCATTAAGTTACCCCGTGTTATCATGAGTTTTACTTTATGTTTTAATTCATGTAACGCACTCTTGCCCAATCTAGATGGGTTTGGATCGGCTTTTTTCCTTTTAAGATCCGTGCACAACCAGGTTTCGTGTTTTGACGCGTGGATCTTGTGCTCTCCGATAGCCGAAACCGAATCGATCTAGGTTGTTACGTGTTGCGGGTTCAAGCTTGCTTTGTTAGTATAAATCTTGAAAGAGCCGGGTATCATGCGGTAGATGCGAGGTTTTTGGGTTGCTTTGGAGCTAGTCATCCGGTGGATTAGATTTCCAATTCAGCTTGATAGATTTATTCACGTGGTAATGTTTGTTCCTTCTTCATGGATCCCGGATCGGTTGTTCGGCCGTATTCGGTTATATCTTCACGAGTAGATCACGTGCGTTATTTATGTTTTAAAAGACGTGTGCTTCTAGCTTTCCATATTTAGGTTATATCATGCGGTGGATAGATCTATTTGTGGAAAGTGGTGCGTTTTTTCATGCAAGTTGTATCATGCGGTGGATAGATTTGCTTGATATCGTGCCCGACGGATCTTAAAGTAATTAGACATGCGGTAGACTAATGCTTTGGATCTATGCATGCTTATTTTAATACATGATCATGTCCGTGCTTTACTTCATTTAATGTTAATCTTCATGAAGATCGGTCATAGCTTTGCTCATGCATCCATGTTTATTCAAAGATCGATTGTTGTCATGCTTACGTCATCCGTTCGGCAATGTTCTTTTCCCTTTGCGGTTACCCGAATGGTCATGGTTCTTGGACAGGTAGCTTCGCATAGCTACGTGTCGTCTTGCTTGGCTTCTTAGCCGTAAATATGGAACTGCCTGGTACCACCCGGTAAGTTCCAAGCTTTGGTATTTAACTGTCTTATCTTTTGTTAATTTTCAGGAAAAATTGACTGGCACGTCACTCTCTCTCTGCGCGTGCGAAGCCAGCTTTTCGGCTTGCTGTGTGATTGGCGCTGAGTGCACTTTTTGCGTCAACACACTTTTTGGCACGCCTGGTGGGACAAACAGCCGAATTGGTTCAGGATGCCTGAGGTCACAGACCTCCTGGATGTCAACATCGAAGAGCTTTCTCCAGAACAGCATCAGCAGCTCCTGGACGCCGTGAATCAGTTTCAACAAAAGTGTCTCATGTCATTTAAGAAGAATCGAAGTGGTGTACCGTATCTGAAGAGTGGCCTGCCCAGAGTGCTGTTGCCGGGAGAGACCGACGCCACAACCCAACAAGAAAAGGAAGAATGCGCGCGGATCTTCCGGAGTCGATAGACAACATGCT
Organism: Cenchrus americanus; assembly: GCA_947561735.1. Lineage (NCBI taxonomy): Eukaryota > Viridiplantae > Streptophyta > Magnoliopsida > Poales > Poaceae > Cenchrus > Cenchrus americanus. The sequence continues at coordinate 79,922,623 of OX387239.1, read as the reverse complement.
CACCAAGCACAACCAGGCTTTCCTCGGGTCGCTCCCGGCGGATGATGGTGGCCCTCTTTGGCCGGGCGCGGGGCGGTGTTCGGAAAGGCGTACGCCGGAAAGAGCACCGTGGAGCCGGGTGAATCAAGCTCTCGGCCGCCGCCACGGAGCCCGCATACGCCGGCCTCCCCCCTCAAAGCTCCGGGAGCGAGACATTCCAACCTCCTCCGCGGGCGCCGGGGGCGGCCGGCTCGGCCTCTCCGCCGCAAGCTTCGGGAAGTCAACCAATCCCGCCGCCACCACGGAGCAAAGCACGGGTCGGCCCGTGCAACGCGGCGAATCCGTACCGGCCTACGTACGGAGACCTAGCGTTCGGCTCATCCGGGGCCCCACTCGACCCCGCCGAAGAATAGCTCCGTCGACCAACCGGCTCCCGGAGGAATTTGTACGGCGGTGGTTATCATGAGGTGGGAAATTACGGAGCGTTCGATGCCTTCCCGCACCCAGGGTACGCGCGCGGCGCGCGCGCTCGGGAGGAAGATGCCCTAGCACGCAAGATGGCCGAATTGATGCAGAATCAGTTCGGCCTCAAGCCAAGGATGCAGGGCCCCACCTACAGGCCGCCGTTCCCGGAGTGGTACTATAACGTGCTCCTGCCACCAAGGGTGAAACCGCCGACGGAATTCACAAAGTTCTCTGGGCAGGACGAGACAAGCACGGTCGAGCATATCGCTCGTTACCTCATGCAGCTTGGGGAATGTTCGGCCGAAGAGACGTTCAGGGTTCGCTACTTCCCCGCCTCGCTGACGGGTCCAGCTTTTCAGTGGTTCTCGTCCTTGCCGCCTGAATCAGTGGCCAGGTGGAAAGATTTGGAGCGTAAATTCCACGCTCATTACTTCAGCGGCAGTTCTGAGAAGAAGTTGATTGATCTCGCCACCCCGAAGCAAAGGCACAAGGAGACACCGCCGGAGTTTCTTAGAAGATTCGAGAGAAGTCAAGGGCATGTGCTTCTCATTGAACTTGCCGGACGATCGGTGGCGATATGGCCGTCGCCGGGATGTTGCCGGCCATGCGCGAGAAGCTATTTGGGATGGAGTTTGAAAACCCGGGCCAACCGTCGCGAAGTTATCCTTGATGAGCAATCGGGCATATGGCCTCAAGAAGGACCCCAAGTTTGGCAAGCAAGACGACGTCGCCGATATCTACAATCAATTCTTGGACAAAGCTGATTTGTTCGAGGATTCGACGACGAATTGGAAATAGGCACAGCGAAATCATGTGGGGTAAAGAGCCTCTAACAATGAATCGGCGTTGGGTCGGACGGACCAAAGGAACTTACGACTTCGACATCACAAAGGCTGACAAGTTGTTCGAGCTCTTGGTAAAAGAAGGCCGAATCAAGCCGCCCGAGGGGCATTCTATGCTTCGGCCGATGGAGTTAAAGCGAAGCGTTATCGCGGCTTCCATGATAGGGACTCGCACTCCATCAACGATTGCAGGGTCTTCAGGATGAGGATCCAGAAGGCTATCCAGGAAGGGCACCTCAAGTTCGATAACAAGATGAAGGCCGGATGGCCACCCCTTCCCGCTAGAACATGCTCGGCTTTTCTATCAATGCGATAACGGCCGAAGAGAAGGGGAAAGTCAAGGTCCCGACCTCGGCCCAGGTCCAAGCAAGATGGATCGGTTGACCGGAGCGCCGGTGACCCTAGAGCAAGTGCGGGCGACGCCCCCCGCGTTCTCAAGAGCCACATCGAGATTGGGGAATCGTCCGGGCCTAAACCCAAGGTGACGTCACGCATTCTCCTCAACAAATGGCAGCGCCGGATGGAAAAGGAGCGCTACCAGAAGCGTCGTCACGAGGAGGAGCGGCGCGGGGCTGAAGAGGAAGCGCGCGAGTGGAATCAAGAACAACACACGCGCGAGCGGGAGCGCGCCCATCGGGGATGCGCCTTCTTCGAGCACCGCCGGAACGAGGGCCCGAAGCCGCCCACATTGAAGAATTCTCCCGAGTGCGGCGACGGATACGGCGAATACGGGCGGAAATCGCCAATCGCCGATCCGTCCATGAAAGACTTGGAAGGATCCACCCGAATGGGGATCGGCGGCAAAAAATTGAAATCATTGATCATCCCGGAAGCGCCAAGCCGATCTCGGGTGGGCCGACCAGAGGAGGACGAAGACGTCTACGTCCGGCGAAGGGGCGGTGGTGCCCACCCGGTCTACGCAAGAGCCGAAGAGGCGGGTCCAACGCTTGAGGAACCGCGAGATGAAACAAGTCGGGATCCAGACGAGGCAGAAGTGGCGCCCCAAGGATCAGCCAGAAGGATCGAAGCGTTCGGCCCCTACATGCATGGTATACTTCCTACCGAACGAGTTCATGGCTCCTGCTAACCAGGTCATGCAGGAGGAAGTTTCCTTCGACGACGAGCACGCCGAGGAGATGATGGCGCAACTAGTGCTCGCCAAGCAGGCCGTCTTCGACAAGCCGGCCAAGAATTGCCACATGAGGCCACTGTACTTGAGGGGGTACGTCAATGGCAAGCCATTGACCAAGATGTTCGTCGACGGTGGAGCGGCGGTCAACGTGATGCCGTACACCACCTTCAGGAAGCTTGGCATGACCCCGAGCGATCTGACACCAACAAGCATCATCCTGAACGACTTCGCGGGAACCCCTCGGACACCAAAGGATGCGCTCACGTGGACTTGATGATCGGGTCCAAGACGCCGGCTCACCACCTTCTTCGTCATCGAAGGGAAGGGAGCCTACGGCCGCCGCTTGGGCGGGGCCGGATCCACGCCAACTGCCGCGTCCCATCCACTATGCATCAACCGATCCAATGGGTGGACGATGAAATCGAGGTCGTCCGGGCGGATGACTCCGTAAGCGTGGCTAACATGGAACCGGCCTTCGGGAGTACCAAGGCATCGATTGCTTCTCGGGGAAGGATCGGGGAGAAGGTCCCGTTGAACCCGTCGGCGGTGACCAACGGCCGATTCAAGCAGTCGGCTCTTACAATAATTTTTAATGGAGAACCCCGTGGATGGCACTGATGGCAAGTTAGGACGAGGATTTATGTCGGCCGATAAGCTGGAAGAAGTTGACATTGGGAGCGGTGATAAACCAAGGCCGACGTTCATCAGTGCAAATTTGCAACCAGACTTCGGGGGAAACTTGATTGAACTTCTCGGAGAATTTAAAGATCGCTTCGCCCGGGATTATTCGGAGATGCCCGGATTGGATCGATCCATCGTCGAGCATCGGTTGCCAATCAAGCCCGGTTTTAAGCCATATAAGCAACCGCCCCGAAAATCTACAAGGATGAGGTATTGGCCGATGTGAAGAAGGAGATCGAAAGATTACTTGACGCAAACTTCGTTCGGCCACGCGGATATGCGGAGTGGATTTCTAACATCGTCCCCGTGTATAAGAAAAATGGAAAAATGAGAGTTTGCATAGACTTCGGGGACCTAAACAGAGCTACTCCCATGGATGGATACCCGATGCCTATTGCCGATTTGTTGATTGACGCCGCCGCCGGGCACAAGGTGATTAGCTTCATGGATGGCAACGCGGGATACAATCGGATCTTCATGGCAATAGAAGACATATCAAAGACGGCCTTCAGGTGTCCTGGCCATATAGGCCTATTTGAATGGATAGTCATGACGTTTGGGTTGAAAAATGCCGGTGCAACCTATCAGCGGGCCATGAATTACATTTTTCATGAGTTGATCGGCAAGACCGTGGAAATCTACATTGACGACATAGTGATCAAGTCCTTAAGTCATGACACCCATCTGGAAGATGTGAAGAAGACCTTGGAATGCACCCGGAAGCATGGCCTAAAGATGAATCCAAACAAGTGTGCATTCGGGGTGTCACTCGGGGAGTTCTTGGGGTTTTTGGTCCATGAAGGGGGAATCGAAGTTGGCAAAAAGAGCATGAAAGCCATTGATGAAGTCGTTCCTCCAACCAACCTCAAGGAGTTGCAATCGCTGCTCGGCAAGATCAACTTCGTGAGAAGGTTCATCTCAAATTTATCACAGAAGGTGTTGCCGTTCTCTCCGTTGCTTTGAAGCTAAAGAAGGATCGAAATTCACATGGGGCGACGAACAACAAAAGGCTTTCGAGGAAATCAAGCAATACATGAAGGAGCCGCCGGTCTTTGGTTCCTCCTCGACCGAACAAGCCTTTCAAGTTGTACGTGGCGGCCGATACCCAAACTATTGGATCGGCCCTTATCCAAGAATTCGAAGGAAAGGAGCGGGTAGTAGCTTACCTTAGCCGAAAATTACTTGATCCCGAAACCAGGTATTCGGCTATGGAAAAAGCTGTGTCTTTGCGTATACTACTCATGTACAAAATTTCGGCACTACTTGTTGAATGCCGAGTGCACCGTATACTCGAAGTTTGATGTGATAAAACATATGTTATCTATGCCAATTTTGAATGGACGGATTGGCAAATGGATTTTAGCTTTATCAGAATTCGAGTTGAAGTTCGAATCGGCAAAAGCCATCAAAGGTCAGGTCATTGCCGATTTTATTACTGAGCATCGTGACCCTTCAGTTGATCTGCTTGAAATTACCCCTTGGGCTTTATTTTTTGATGGGTCATCATGTGGCAAAGGTGGGGGAGTAGGGATCCTACTAATTTCTCCCACAGGTGAGATGTTTGAATTCGCCATTCCTATACAACCCACTTGTCACAAATAACCGTGCCGAGTACGAGGCATTGCTTCGAGGGCTTCAATATTTGAGAGAAGCCGGAGCCGTTTCGGTTGAAATTTATGGAGATTCGAGTTGGTTATCAAGCAATTGAACGGCCAAGACGAGTGCGGGAGCGAGGCGCCGAGGAGTTACTACGAGGAATGCGAGAGAAATCTTGAAGGGCTTTCCACCGGTAACCCTACAAGACATTCCTAGAGAGCATAACGAGGAAGCAAACAGGCCGGCTCGGAGCGCCTCGGTTATAAAGAGAGTCAAGAAGCATTTGCCGCAGAGGTGAGTGCACTAGGGACGGATCTTACGAAGATGATTGGAGGAAAGAGATCGTTGATTATTTGAGAGATCCATCCCGAAAAGTCTCTAGGAAGCTCGGTACAAGGCAATCAAGTTCGTTCTTCCGGATGATAATTTATTCTATAAATCAGTAGATGGAGTATTGCTACGATGCACGGGTCCCGAAGAAGCCAAGAACATGATGAGCGAGGTGCACGATGGGATATGTGGAGCGCACCAATCGGCCTATCGGATGAAATGGGTTATTAGGCAAGTCGGGTGCTTTTGGCCGACGATATTAGAGGACTGCTTTGAGTATTACAAGGGGTGTCAAGATTGCCAGAGGTTCGGGAATATTCAAAGGGTCCCCGCATCAGCATTGAATCCCATCATCAAGCCATGGCCATTCAGGGGCTGGGGTATAGACTTGATTGGCCAAATTAATCCACCATCTAGCAAGGGGCATAAGTTCGTGCTTTTGGCTACGATTACTTCACCAAATGGGTCGAGGCAATCCCACTCAAGAAGGTGACGTCGAAAAACATGATCGAATTCGTCAAGGAACACATCATCTATCGATTTGGGATTCCTCAGACGATTACCACTGACCAAGGGGCACAATTCGTGTCATTGGAATTCAGAGATTTTGCCGAAAGCATGGGAATCAAATTATTTAATTCCTCACCATATTACGCCCAAGCTAATGGTCAAGCAGAGGCTTCTAACAAGATCATGATCAAGCTGATACAAAAGAAGATCGATCGAAGCCAAGAAGGTGGCATTCGGTACTCAGTGAAGCGCTGTGGGCTTACCGAATGGCCCCCCATGGAGCTACAAAAACTTCTCCTTACGAGTTAGTATACGGGCATCATGCGATCCCGCCTTGGGAAATGCAATCGACTCGAGGAGAGTAGTGCCGCAAAACGAGTTAAGCTCCAAGGATTACGGTGGCCCGATGATGGATGAGTTAGAAGATTTGCATATGATCCGTCTCGGGCCCCGGAGAACATCGAGAAAAACAAGCCGCGGGTCGCTAAATATTATAACAAGAAAGTAAAAGTAAGGCAATTTGCGAAGGCGACCTAGTGTGGAAAGCGCTATTGCCGATTGGAACTAAATACGACGAATTCGGCAAATGGTCCCCTAACCGGGAGGGGCCTTTTCGTGTGGTCGGATGCGTTCCCGGTAATGCATACATATTGAAAACTTTGCTAGGAGAGGAATTTTCCGCCGCAATAAATGGAAGATATCTGAAGAAGTATTACCCTAGCATTGAAATCGATCGATGATTATACACATCTGACACAGAAACAGCCGGCGCTCAAGGATGAGGCCGCCTTTAGAACAAAATCCATAAACAAGAGAAAATGGCCAGTGCCTGATGCATTGCCCTTAGCTCAATACTACATTACAACTGTTTCTCACGAGATTACATCTAGCAGCCCTGATGGTCAGGTCCCCTAAAGGGAGGGAAGCAGAAGGCGTGGAGGAAGAAGCGAAAGTATGATTCAATCTTTTCTTTACTTCTTCGGCTGCTGCTCCCTCTTCAGTTGTTCCAGGACCACCGTGACGGCGACTTGGAACGCACGAGGATGACCACGATTGGCGGCCTCTACCAAGCTATCCCGTGCCGCCTTCGGAGTTGCGTACCGTCGAGACATCCGGAGCAAAAGAATCAAGGTTAGGGGCAAGAAATCCGGATGCAAACATGAAGGAGTCGGGAGCATTTACCCCCTACTAGCGCTTCCCGGCGCCATGCGACGCTCGCGCTCGGCTTGGCGGCGGACGGACATGTCCCCGAGGTCACGCTCCGTGGTGCCGGCACGGCGGCGCGGCCGATGAATGGCCCTCTCGCTCGGGCGTGGCGTCCTCTCGCCTCGGGGGAGGAATCGGAGGAGATGTACTCGGGAACATCTTCGGTCCCGATGACCTCTTCGGGAAGCAAATCAAGGCTAAAAAGACGAGAAGAAAACATGAAGCGCAAGATCAAGCGAGGAGGACGAGGAGCGGATCAAGAGAGAACTCACTTCCGAATCGTACGCTTCCTCGATGAGCCGCTCCCCCGAGGTTGTTTGCCCTTGTCCATGGCGTTGGGGTTTTTTCCTCTAGCGAGCAGGGGAAGAGACGAGAAATGATGGAGGAGTGTGCGAGTGGATTTGCGAGCACCCCACGGACCATTTTATTGACCAAGGAGGCGCATTGGGAGTGATGATGCGCCGGCACACCTGTTGGAATACCAAGCGGCGGGGGTTTTCCACCAAGTGCGAAGGGTTTTCTTTTGAACGGTGTTTACGGATTGCCAAGTCGGGATCCTTTGTGGATTTTGCGCCGGGGGGCGCTTGTTTGCGAGAGTTCGGCTAAAAACGGTTCCCGGATGCATTCAAAGAAGACAAAATTCACGGATGCAAATGCGAAGGGAGATATCACGGAACAAATGCAGAATTCAAAAGTTCATCATATATTGCCGACATTTACACATCCCTAGTACAATCTAGTCAAAGAGCCTGTTCAACACAGACTGGGGATGGGTAATTTCGGCAATGGCGTCGCCGTGGCCGTCGAGGCGCTCCAGGATGAGCTCAATCTCGTCGATATCCTCCGGCGCGCCGCCCTGGAAGCCACGCGGCCTGGTGGAGTAGTCGACGTCCGTATGCGTCGCCATCGCAGCCAGGGCCCAAGGTGGTGCCCGGCGAACGCCATGAACGGCCACCTCGTCGACGCGACGCTCCACTGCGGCCAGGCGCTCCGCCGGCGTGTCGCCGTGGGCATTCACCTTCTCGGCCAATTGCTCTACCGGCGTCTTTAGCTGGTCGAGCTCAGCGTCGCGGGCTGCAAAAGACAAGCAGAAGGGATTAGCATCAAAGGCCGAGCTGGACCAAGAATCAATCTCAGGGCCATACCGTCAATGGCCTCCGGCAGCTTGTTTGCGCCGGTCCTCCCATTCTAACTCGGCCACGCCCGCTTTCTTGGAGACATCCTCCAGTTCGCGACGGGACGCCTCTAACTCCTCCTTGTAGCGGATGGCGTACGCTTCCCCGTACGGCACCGGGGAGTGGCCATCGGATTCCGAAGAGTCATCCGGGGAGGGGTTGATTGGTCGGCGCGCGAGGCGGATTCCACCGAATCAACCCTGCAAAAGGGAGTTGATTGTCAAGGCAAAAGAAGATCGGGAGAAGGATCGAAGAGGAGAAGTTGACGGTCATCACCGCTGCGCGCGTTAGCGCCGCTCCCCTCGGCCTCGTCGGAGGCACGGCGGCGGTTGAGGCGGCGCACCATTGCGGTTTGGGGATGTGCACCGTTTGCAAGGAGACCGAGAGATTGGCAAAGATTCGAAAGCTAGAAAGCCCGATGGAGAGCTAGGGGCACCTATGGCAACATTTATAGGCCCGGCGGGGGTAAATCGTGGCTTCGAGGCGTGGCCGTGGATCGTGGCGCGCGTCCCAATAAAATCGGAAGGCGGAGAGATTTCCTTGACCAGCCCCGCCGGCGGGTCGTTTGGAGTTCTAAGCCGGGCCGTGCGCAAGTCGATTGGTTCGGCTAAAGGAACTCAAGGTATCTTTCGGGAGTTAGCGTTTCACTACCGAATGGGTCGTTCAAAGATTACATCTCAAAGTACGCAAAGGAAAGGAAACAAATCGCAAAGGAAATATTACAAGAACGACCAGTCCAGGTATACATCAATAAGGACATTCAAGCATTAAGGAGTTTTGCGAGTGCGTGACGAACATTGGATACTATCAAGTGGGAATTATCCAAGATCTCCTGGTAGTCCTTTTGGGCATCAGATAAGTCAGTGAGCTCTGCATCGCATTGCTTTACTCTGGTAACAGCCGATTCTACCTCCGCTTGGGTCTTTGCTATCAATCCGGAAGATCGGCTATTTTCTTCTGGTCAATCTCCATCTCCGCTGACAGGCTTCTCAATTCCGCCTCTAGAGCAGCCTTCCCGGCGACTTTCAAATCGTAAGAAGCTTGCGGTGTCGGCCAAGGCATCTTTATGGCTTTCTCGCTTGGGATTGTGCCCCGTTCATGGCATGTTCGGCGTCGCTTTTCTCCTTTTCGATGGCCGGACGGGAGCGCAATTTCCTCCAAGTGCGCCTCAAGGGAACATAAAAGGGCTCTAAGTCGTAGACGGATGATAGGAAAGCTCTGATGTCATCGGGGAGTCTTCGACTAATGGGTTCAAACATCTCTTCAAAATGGCGAAGATCATTGAGCTGATCCTGAACATCTTTTTCTAGCCAAGCCGCAATTTCTTTGAGTTTGGGCAACACTTCATCCGGGCAGCGGCCGGTTCATTTCTTTCATCACCTCGGCAGTTGATGGGCCCTCTGACGGCAAGCTCGATGATGACGGGGCGTGACCCTGGAAACAACATTGCCGAGGTGAGAATGCTAGCATCAAGGTATCGAAATTAAGAGCGGAATTGGGCACCTCATGAGTGGTTTCTTGAGCGGGGGCAATCGCAGACGGAAGAGGCGTCCCGAGTAGAGCCGAAACTTCCAAGTCGGGGAGATGCCGATGCAGCCATCGGTGACTCGTGAGTTTCCGGCCGGTGAAGAATTGGATCCTCCTCTCGTTGGGGTGGTCATTGCTCGCTTGACCGATAGGCGATGGCATCCCGGGGGGAATTTGGTGGCTCCGGTGAGTTGGGAGATTCATCTCTCGGAGAACGTCTCGCTTCGCGAGAAGGTGATGAAGATGAGATCTTTACTTGGGATGGGCAATTCAACCCCGGAAGGGCTCGCTCCGTTGAACCACTGGAACATCTACAAGTGGTTCTCCCACAGTTTCTTCTGCAAATGTCCAATTGAAGGGATAAGTGCCAGTGCTCATCCTTGAGAAAGAACAGCAAAAGACATACCAGTGGATGGAGCATTGGCAGGTACTGGCTCTGAAGGTTGCTGGGCTCTGGTCTGAAAATACACAATGATATGATCCATCAAGAACAGAGTGACCCAGTAATCAAGAAGGTAAAGGAGTTTACCTCAACCAATACTTTCTTGACAGTTCTCCTCCTTTTGGCACTTGGAGGGGCAATCAGGTGCAGACCTTGCCTCCTGTCTGCAGTAAGGCTAGAAAGGCTGGGATCTGTAGTAGCATACCTGGCCATTAATTGATGCAGGGTTGTGGATTTAAATCCCAGTGCTGAAATCGGGCCTTCGGCATTATAAGTGATTACCCTGGCTCGAGGGGCGGGAATCGTGTTCTGTGAACAAAAGATGAAGGTCAAAACCATGAGTGAAGAAGAAGTGTTTGATCCAAGGGCTCATTGTGTTACCTCGAGGTCGGCGGGAAATCGGGCACCACTTCCGCACGTAACACATGAACGGGTTCACCGAAGATGTGGTCATGGAATTCTTGCCACCATGAGTTGAAGGTAGGGTGAGCTATGGTCGCAGGCACAAAAGGACATGTGTAGACAAGGTGGGACCGCACACATAGTTGAAAACTCTGCTGCACCGCATCGGTTCTTTGATTTCCTCCCCGGGCTTGAGGAATTCATGCGAAACAATCTTGGGGGCATCCGGCCACATCCGAGTTGCTCGGCCATTACATTAGGCCGGTAGTACTCGTAAGTACTGGTATTCTGCCTCCCTCCATTGAATTCGGCCGGTAATATGCATGGGCGGATTATGATGTTAAAAATTTCTAAGAATCCCCTATCCTGATGGCCGGGCTCAAAGGAGAATTCGACAGGGAAGGTCAGAGTGTCATTGCCTAGATAAGGGAGCCAAAGAGGATTGGAGAAGCCTTTGAAGAACAACTCGAAGAGCCGGATGATGTCCCGCCGAATGATAACGATTGAAGTCGCTTCTCCATAGCTTTGGCATCCTCTGGTAACTTGAAGCTCTCCTTCGGGGGGATTGGACCGGGGAAGAACCCGGAGTTCAAGTCGACGCCTACAATCTGATGCATGTGAAGTTGCAGCCAAATTTGAACAAACCACCAAGGGCCATTGACGCATGCTATCCTCCGGTCGGTGTACATTTGGGTAACGGTCGATGAAGCATATGGTATACACCGCCCAAGAGGAATTTTCCCGCGAGGAAGGCGATTGCCACTAGCCGGATGGATCGCCATTGCGATGTGATTCAAAGTGGGTTCGTTGGCCTTGCCACGAAGACAAATCTACATAACCACATGTTCAAAAAGGCTCGTATTCAACTTCGCCAAGGGGATTGTCTCTCATGTGCTTCAAAATATAGTTCTTGTAGCCATTCCCCGGCTTTACCCCCGTCCGGCGTGAGGAATTTTTGAAGTTCCAAGGCCGGACGGACCCGGTGATGTCAAGGCCGGTGATCATGTACACATCGGCCAAGGTTGGAGACATTGGGCCATGCCCAAAAAGGAAGGCGTTGACGCCATTTGACCGAAGTGGCATGCGGCTATCGAAGATCTTCATTCTTGGGTGTCTCGGCCTACGGATAACTCCGGACATTGAGCAATGCGGAGAGCATCCGATTGGTCAATCCACTCTTATCCGCAAGAATCCTCCGATACCAAGTCTTCCAGCCTGCAATTGGGGGCAAAGGCCGCTTCTTGAACGCATCCCCGCCACCGGGGAGGTGGAGATAAAGCTACCTTGAAAGGGATTCTCTGAGATTCAGCGGCAATAAAATCTCGGGGGTCGGGATTCCCTTCGGGACCAAGATAATAAGACTGCGAATTGGCCTCAATAGGAATCGAAGAGCAAGAGAAGGTTCTGGAGGAGAGCGGAAGAGGAAAATCTCGGGTAAAATTGAAAACTTAATGCCGAACAAAGGTTTGGAAGGGTGAATTTACCTGAGCAGCTTGGTTCTGAGTTGCCATTGGAGATTCGAGCTCGGAACGAAGGGGATCTAGGGTTGGATCCGAACGAAGAAACCGGCGGATTGCGAAGAACAGAGTTGACGGGTTTGGCTCAAGGATTCGTGGCTAGAGTCAATTGTGGAACAAAATTACTTTTATCCCACAATTGAAGGGGCATGTGTTAACACCAAAATTTGGTAAGGAGTATGACATGTGGGTCCGATTCGAAAGAGAGTCCGTCTGGTGGAAGGAAAGATATTTTCAGAGATTTTCGGCAGAAGGATCCGCGGTCGGCTATCTGCTCCGGTTCGGCAAAGGAACAAGAGAGCCGATTTTGCGGGATTGGACGGTGACGTGGCTCAATCGGAGGAAGCGAATGGATGGATGGGTGATCGAGTTTAGTTAGGCAATGAATCCATTCGCGGTTGTAATCGGCGGGGTATAAATACGATCCCCGGATGTATGTAACAGACACGTTCATTCCTCAATACACACCGGCCTTACGCCAAACCCTAGAGTCCTTGTCGTGTCGTCGAGTTCTTCGAGAGGGCCAATCGATCCGTCGACCTCCGTGAGTACCGGCAACCTTGTATCATGTCTAGTATCATGCGGTGGATTTAGATCTGATGCAAGTAGTCTTGTTACCACGCTTCGTGTCATGCGGTAGATTCAAGCTTGGTTCAAGGGGGTTTCTTGTTAGATCATGAGCCATGCGGTAGGCTAAGATCTAGCTCGAAGCTAGTTATCGGCTCTATTGGATTTTGGCAAGATCCAATAGATTCATTAAGTTACCCCGTGTTATCATGAGTTTTACTTTATGTTTTAATTCATGTAACGCACTCTTGCCCAATCTAGATGGGTTTGGATCGGCTTTTTTCCTTTTAAGATCCGTGCACAGCGTGGTTTCGTGTTTTGACGCGTGGATCTTGTGCTCTCCGATAGCCGAAACCGAATCGATCTAGGTTGTTACGTGTTGCGGGTTCAAGCTTGCTTTGTTAGTATAAATCTTGAAAGAGCCGGGTATCATGCGGTAGATGCAGGTTTTTGGGTTGCTTTGGAGCTAGTCATCCGGTGGATTAGATTTCCAATTCAGCCTGATAGATTTATTCACGTGGTAATGTTTGTTCCTTCTTCATGGACCCCGGATCGGTTGTTCAGCCGTATTCGGTTATATCTTCACGAGTAGATCACGTGCGTTATTTATGTTTTAAAAGACGTGTGCTTCTAGCTTTCCATATTTAGGTTATATCATGCGGTGGATAGATCTATTTGTGGAAAGTGGTGCGTTTTTTCATGCAAGTTGTATCATGCGGTGGATAGATTTGCTTGATATCGTGCCCGACGGATCTTAAAGTAATTAGACATGCGGTAGACTAATGCTTTGGATCTATGCATGCTTATTTTAATACATGATCATGTCCGTGCTTTACTTCATTTAATGTTAATCTTCATGAAGATCGGTCATAGCTTTGCTCATGCATCCATGTTTATTCAAAGATCGATTGTTGTCATGCTTACGTCATCCGTTCGGCAATGTTCTTTTCCCTTTACGGTTACCCGAATGGTCATGGTTCTTTGACGGTAGCTTCGCATAGCTACATGTCGTCTTGCTTGGCTTCTTAGCCGTAAATATGGAACCGCTGGTACCACCCGTAAGTTCCAAGCTTTGGTATTTAACTTGTCTTATCTTTTGTTAATTTTCGGGAAAAATTGATCGGCACGTCATTCTTTCTTCTGCGCGTGCGAAGCCGACTTTTCGGCTTGCTTTGTGTGATTGGCGCCGAGTGCACTTTTTGCGTCAACGGACATGTGTAGCAATCTTTGTTGAATTTTGTCTATTTGAGAAGCTCTAGGTTGAAAGTTTTGCATTTTTGGCTTGATTCATGCATTGCCAACAAGGGGGAGAAGTTTGAGCTTGAAATGGCTTGCTGGACGTGTTTAGAAGGTTTTCAGGTGGTTTCGAGCCATTTCTGGGCTCTGTTGTGCACCGGTCTGACCGGTCAGGGTCACCGGTCTGACCGGTGTGAGTGCTGGTTCTATACACATGTTGCACACCGGTCTGACCGGTGGTGTGGACCGGTCAGACCGGTCAGGGTTGTTTTGTTGCAGCTGCCCTGTTTCAAGTGGTGTCTTGCATGCATTCGTCCAGGGGGAGGTGCATTGGTTCAGGGGGAGCTTGCATGTGTGCAGGGGGAGCTCTTTGTGGTGTTCGAGCTTTGTTTTGGTGGTTTGCGCTCTTTGCTTGAGCTTTGCTTTGTCTCCGATGTGTCGAGCCGTTGCCCTTGCCTAAGGGGTCCGAGACTTGTTTCCTTCAAGTGATCTTGCTTTTTGCCTTTGTTTGGCTTTCGATCACTTGTTGGAGTTTCTTTTTGTTCGTTTCTTTTTCTTTTCTTTTCTCTCTTGTTACTTTCGTGTGGGTGTTGTCAATGCACTCATCAAGGAGAAGATTGAGGACCATGTGTGGTTCGAGGACCGGTGGATGGTCGCTTCCTTGTGTGATGAGTGATTGACAACGTTGTGTGGACTGATTCTTGGCTAAGTATTGCCGGGGTGTGGAGAAGACAAGTAGGCTTCGTTCGAGGGACCCGGTGGCCGGCGGGGTCGAGTGCGGGCCGCATGGTGGCATGAACAGCAACATGAAGTCGTGGACGGTTTCTTGGTTGAGCCTCAAAACCAAGGTCGAGCGAGGACTACATGGGAGCCAAGTCATGAGTGGAGATTGGCGGAGGCTACACCGAGTTCGCGGGGTTTCCGGTGGTTCACCGTAAAACCACCGGGTTCCTTGGTTGATCCACAAAACCAAGACCGGAGAACCGAAGACGGAGCCGCAAGAGCCGCGGACCGGGCTCGGACCGGTGGATCGACCGGTCCGACCGGTGGGGACCGGCTCGGCCGGTGAGGAGCACCGGTCGGCCGGTGTGCGACGACGCGGTCCGAATCTTCGAAGCGGAGGACACGCGTCGGGATCGCATGGCTTGCGTCGAGGCTACGCGGGGTGCGGTCGCCGGGCATCCGTCCGATGGTGAAGACATCAAGAATTCCAAATCCGCCCTTGAGGGGCTTGTATCCCTAGTTGTTAGAGAAGGGCATTTTAGACATTCGGTTGCCTCCATATAACCCAAGAGGTGAGAGGATGGCAGCCAACTCTTGGAACCCTAGCTCATTAGTTTTCCTATTTTCCACCTATTTTCCTTAGGTTTTCTCTAGGACTAGCAAGAGAGCTTCACGGAGAGATCTTGTAGAGAGGGATGGATGATCGGGCGGCTTGCTAGACCTTGTACGAACCTTTGTTTCATGTATAGATGATTCGGCGTGGTTCCTCAAGGTTTGGATGTGTTTTCCCCGGTTGTTCTTGGTGGTGATTTTCGGAGCCCTCTCTCGGTGATTTCTTTGGGTTGTTTTCGGGGCCTTTCTCTTGGGGATTTGATGGGGGAAATTTGTGGGAACCCTTCGTGGTTCTTTGGGCTGTGATTCCCCTCCCAAATCCGTGAGTAAAGGTGCTCGATTTTGGGGTTTCTTGAGTTCTTGGGTTGGAAGTGCTCTCGGCGGGATTTCTTCGATTCCTCCTTTTTGGACGAGTTTTGGTGGGATTAAACTTGGCTATGAACTCCTCATGAGGTGTTCATGATATCCCCAGAGTCTTGTTCAAGTCCGTGGAGCGATTTGGGAGATCGAGATTTGGATTTGGGGGGGTTGACCCGCGGGTGCTGTTCATCCCTAGCTGCCCAGGCTACACCGGTCTGACCGTTGCTCTTGACCGGTCTGACTGGTGTGAGCCCTTGTGGGTTTTTGCTCGGGTGAACGTCTTGGTGTGTTCGTTGTTGTCCCGTGTTGGTGCTGTTTCAAGTTTGGGTCTGTTTGGTGGTCGTTTGGCCTGTTTGGTGCCTTGGGGGCTTTCGAGTCGCCATCGGTCCCCGGCCGGTGCGTCTCACCGGTCGACCGGTGTAGAGCCACTTAGTGGAAGTTGCTCGGTTACACCAACGGGGACCGGTCGACCGGTGGTGCTCACCGGTCTGGCCGGTGTGGGTCTGTAGACTCGAGGTTTGGTTTTTCCGCTGCGTTTCTCGGGTCGGAAGGTTGCGTGTTGGTTCCTAGGTCCAGTGGCACTCCAGTGGCTACGTGGGCTTGACCAACCTTGGTAGTGAGTCGGAGACGTGTGTTGGAAGCCGCTTTCGTCTTGTCGGAGTTTTCATCTCCTTCGAGAAGAATTTTTATCGGCTCCCATTCACTCCCCCCCTCTCTGGTTCGCCGTATCGGTCCTTCACCCTTTCCGCGGAGGAACGCACCCATCCGCTTGCTCCACATCTGGTAGTTCTTGCCATCGAAGTGTGGAGGACCCGAACCCCGTTCCTGGTATGCCATCCTTGGATCTTAGACTGGTTAGAGTCAACAAAGACCCGAACCGGCTCGGATACCACTTGAAGGACCGATTAGGCGACCAGAGAGGGGGGGAGTGAATGGGAGCCGATAAAAATTCTTCTCGAGGGAGATTGAAACTCCGACAAGACGAACTAGCTCGGTCGAACCCCCCGAAATCACACGCTCTGCACTTCTACCTTCCGTTTGCCAAAACCACGTAGCCACCGGAGTGCTACCGGTCCTAGGAACAAACTCTACCAACGAACCACAACACACACGCAGCAACGACAAGCGGAAACAACTCGAAAGCCGGCTAACCAGAGGGGGGCGGTTAGACCGGGTATAGGGGGCGGTTAGACCGCCTCCACCTGGTAACCAAGAAATCCTCCGAAACGCCTCTTCTAAGCACCAAAACTCACCCCGGTTTCACCAACAAAGATCTCTGGTCAAGGCCATGCTAGATACCAGAAAATCTTCGCGAAAACCAAAACTCCACCCAGGGGCCTAGGGGCGGTTAGACCGGCTACCAAGGGAGGTCTAACCTCCTGTACCCAGCAACGAACTCCAGCCAAGAACACCTAGCGAACAGCACGAGAACGACCCCAAATTTCACCCACACACTCCTCTGATCAAGGCGAACAAACTCACAGAGGAAAATCCGGTGAAACAAAACCTCGACACCGTAAACACCCGGGCGGTTAGACCGCCCCCTGCAGGCGGTTAGACCGCCCCTTCCAGAAAACGAACCTGCGGGTCAAACCTCAACTTCCTCGCGCCCGATCTCCCGAATCACTCCACGAATTGCAGCAAAACTTCGTGAATAGCTGGGTTACCTCCTGGGCAACCTCTACCTTAAAGGAATCGACCCGAAACACTCACAATCAAGAGGAATCGAAGAAATCGCTACTCTAGGTCAAGAACTCGCCCAACTCGAGAAACCACCAAATCGAGTCCGATTCAAAGGAGATTTGGGGGCAAAGTCACCAGCCAAAGAGGCACAAGAACCTCATACATGACACCCACCAAAAACCCCAAGAAATCGTCCTCAAAACACCGCCAACAAAGAGCTCCGAAAATCAACACGAAAGAGACGGGAAAACCACCATGATGAACAACGCCGAACCATCTATACATGCCATGAAAGGTTCGTACAAGGTCTAGCTTGCCACCCAAACATCCATCCCTCTCTCTAGATCTCACATGAAGCTCTCAAGCTAGTCCTCTAAAATCCTAAGGAAAATGGATAACGAAAATGGAAAAACAAATGAGCTAGGGTTCCAAGAGTTGGCTGCCATCCACCCATCCAATGAGTATATATGGAGGCACTCAAAAGACTAAACTACCCTTCACTAATAACTAGGGATACATGCCCCTCGAGGGCGGATTTGGAAGTCTTCATGTCTTCACCATCGGACGGATGCCCGGCGACCGCAACCTGCTTAGCCTCGACGCAAGCCTTGCGATCCCGACGCGTGTCCTCCGCTTCGAAGCTTCTCGGCGCCGGCGGCCGGGCGATCGACCGTCCCCCCACCGGGCGGTTAGGACCGGCCGGGAGATCGACCGGCCCCGGGCGGTCCGACCGCCCCTCCCTGGGCGGTTGAACCGGCCTGGGTGGCCGCACCCCCTCGTCGAGTCTTCGGCCTCGGTTTTGTGGCTCAACCGAGTAACCCAGTGGTTTTCTGGTGAGCCACTGCAAACCCCGCGAACTCGGTGTAGCCTCCGCCAATCTCCACTCATGACTCGGCTCCCACGTAGTCCCAGCTCGCCCTTGGTTTTGAGGCTCTACCAAGAAACCGCCCACAACTTCATCTTGCTATTCATGCCACCATGCGTCCCGCACTTGACCCCGCTGGCCACCGGGTCCCTCGAACGAAGCCTACTTGTCTTCTCCACACCTGGAGGCCTCACCGGCAACGACCTTTCCCGCTTGTTCTTCACCTGCACCAACACGAGTCAAGCCGCAACCTGCACCTGCAATACTTAGCCAAGAATCAGTCCACACAACATTGTCAATCACTCATCACACAAGGAAGCGACCATCCACCGGTCCTCGAACCACACATGGTCCTCATCTTGCCAGTGAAGGCAAGCCCCGGATCATTAACCCCGTCTTTTAAAATTATGCCATTACCTTTGCTATGATTGTGCATTTACGTTTCAGGAGTTGAATGGAAACCCTAAATGCATGATCTCTAGGTACCTATGCTCTATCACTAGTATGCTAGGTCGATAGCTGCTATGCTATAGGACTGGTACAAGTCGAGTGATGTTCGTCACTCGCGAGAATAGGTTCTTATGTTGGAATCATAAGATCATTTATAATTGGATTGCTCATGTGGTAAGAGCATGGGATTTGGGCTCCGGTCCAGTGGCTTTCGTGGGCTAAGCTTTTGAACGTACTAAGCACTTGTCGGGAATGGGACCGGTAAGCCTAGTGCCTTAATGAGATGGTGCGGGAACTTACTATTACTACTCCTGAGGAATCACCTAACCAGCTAGCTACCGGGAAGGGGGTGCATGTGTGAGACTGGATGCCTCGCGGGGTGTGCCAGTTAACCTTGTACCCAGGACTGTAAGATTTGATCCCAACTCGAGGATTTTCGGGAACTACCTGGATGGTTGTCCTCGTGGGGGCAACCTACCGTGTGTTTAGGTTCACCTTGCAAGGTTTAAATCAATCGATTATCGGCCTCTCACCGTTATCCGAGAATGCTTAATCAACTGGCCATTATATCCCGTAATGATGGAATTTGGTGAATATTGTTGTATGAATTAATTGCTTGTACAATTCTTGATTGAATTAGTTGGCACACTTAGAAATGGTAATCAACTAGAACTGGTGCTAAAATATTGAAAGTAAGGACCTACTCTTCGTGGCTCTTCAGAAAAAGAAGCTTCACCGGCCAAAAGCCTTTCATGTCTAGAGTTTGGTGATGTAGTTATCACCCGATGGTTAAGTCTTGCTGAGTATTAGTATACTCAGCCTTGCTTTAAAACTGTTGTGCGAGTGCTTTTGACCGGGTGGATGGAGACAAGTGATGACATCACGGATGGCCTCCTGTGATGTTTACCGTTGCGCTAGTTTAATTTAGTTCCGCTGTTTTCGAACTCTGAACCTTTACTCCATGCCATGAACAATGGTTTGTAATAAATTGTTTTTAACTCGTGTTGTACTCTGGACTCACCTTCGCGTGAGTTGTAATGCATATGTCGATCCTTTGTATGAATTCCAAGTGATTTACCGGGCGTTAACCCGGCAACTAAAGACAGGATGATACTTTACTATTGCTTAATGACCAAAGTGAATCGGTCATAGGCGATAGTACGGTATTTTCTTGGGCGGGTTGTCACACCTAGTAGTATTTTCGTTGGCTTAGAAAGTAAATTGTTGCGTGTATTGTGTTAGTTCTGAGATTCTTCTCTTAACTTTGGCACTCTAGATCAATCCAATCACTGATTTGCAACACAAGTTAATTAATGAACCATGCGCTGAATGAAAATTGCTTTGTGTATTATGTGAGATTTGATATTCTTCTCTTACCTTGGCTGCTCTAGATGTAGTTACTGATTTGTAACACAACTTAATAGATGAGCCATGCTTAGAAAGTAATTAACTTTGTTTATTGTGTTAGATTTCAGATCCTTCCCTTACCTTGACCACTCTAGATCCAGTTCCTGATTTCTAACTTATTGACAGGGCCTAGCATCCCACTCCTACATTGCTGAGATTCAATCAAATGTCGTGGTATGTAACAGAACGCATGATTATCCGGCTACTTTATTCTTAGGATTATTCTTAAGTTTATTTTATTGCTTCGTTTAAGGTTCAAGTTTGACTTCATTTTTAGGCTCAAATATTGAGGACAATCCTTGCGGTTCAAATATAAAATTCATATCCCTCTAATGTGAAGTCAAAGCCATTCATTGATTATATGCCCTGAGATTATCCAGCTTTCTCTACATGCTCAAGACCTGAAGTTTCGTTGGGAGGGATAGATGAAGCTGCTAACCTTGCTGAAATCTTTGTTGAACAGGACCAAGTTTTGACAGACTTGAAGATCAAGGCACAAGCATTAGATGTAGCAATGAAAGTGCAGACTGATGAGATAGAGAAGTTGAAGAAATAAGTAGAAACTAGTGAGACCCTCCTTCGTCAGCTGCTAAGCTCGCGCCTTGGGTAAGGCCACTGTGTTTCTTAGTCTTCTGCTTGTGTCCTCCCAGCTAGTTGTGTTGGTTTGTGAGTACTGAGCTTTGTTATCGTAGTGTGTTCTATTTCAAGACCAACTTTATTTGTGAGCAAGGAGATATCATGTGTATTGGTTTGTGAGCTCCTACTGACAATCTGCTTGTGGCTGTTCTGTATTCATTGATAATAATGTGTCATGTGTGATCCGAAACATTTATTTGTATCAATGGTATGGATATATTATATCTGCTGTCAATTACTGAATTGATTAGCATGTAATATGAGATTGAATTATATTTAATGAAGTGCTACCTGGAGTGCAGCTCAAAATAATATGGAAAAATAATGTGGGCTTGCCCCCTCGGCCCATTAGTTTTTTACGAATTCAAAAATAATTTATTAATAAAATGGGTCATATGGAAAATGACGTCAGCGATTGGTGGGTAAGGTCCAATATCAGTTGGGCCTTAATCATTTTATGATGTCATCAAACATTGGACTCGATCCATCCAGTACTTGACCCGAAACAAATTAATGACGAATGCAATTATTGGGCTCGGTCATACTAAAATCGGGCCTAAAACATTCTATGACGACCTTGATTATTGGGTCGGTCCAACCAGAATTAGGCCTAAAAGTATCTATGACAACAACAATTATTGGGCTCCATCGAACCAAAATAAGGCCTTAAACAATCTATGATGCCAACAATATTGGGCTCCATCCAACCTTAACAAGGTTTGATACAATCTATGACGGCCAAATTTATTTGGCTCATTCCAACCTTAATAAGTCCTAAAACCAATTTATGACCACCGAGAAAAATTGGGCTCAGCTTAACATTAAGTGGGCCAAATTCAATTTATGGCGACGAGGAATTTGGGGCTTGGCTCAACAAAATATGGGCTGAATTCACTTAATGATGAAACGATATGTCACAAAACGTCGTGCCACATTAGATTTTGGTCTGACATGGCATGTAGCTTATGACGCCTTGGTGTTATGAATTTATACATGTCATTAAGCTCATGACGCCCCGAAATAAGGTCTCATCATTAATCGCGGTTTATGACGCTCGATTAATGACGGAGTGTTTTCATAACAACTGACGTCATTAATCGCGGTTTATGATGAGAAACAACCTTTTTCGTCAGTAGTGGGCATATTTCTTATAGTGGAAGCTGAATATGACACAATGTAATGATTGTGAGAAGGTCTTGTATGCCTTAGGCCACCTAGAGGGTGCAACATCTGATTGGTGGGATGCTTACACAACCGTACATGCTGCTCCTAACACCATTACCTGGCAAGAGTTCCAGGTGAGTTTTCGTACACATCGCATCCCAGTGGGTGTGAAAATGCTCAAGCAGAAGGAGTTTCTCGCTCTAAAGCAAGGCAACATGGCAGTTAGTGAGTATTTGGATGAGTTTACTCAGTTGTCCTGCTACGCACCATATGAAGTCAACACAGATGCAAAGAGACAAGAACGCTTTCTGGATGGTTTGGTAGGGCCACTTGACTATCATTTGCAAAGCCACACATTTTATAACTTTCAGATGTTGCTGAATAAGGCCATAGGCCTGGAAAACAAACGCAAGGAACTTGGTGAGCAAAGCGCAAGTTTCAGTCTTAGGGATAGTCTAGCAGCAACACTCGCCCTCGTTACAACTCATCACAGGGCTCTCAGATTCGTTCTAGCAGACAAGGCGGAAACGATGGACAAAATCAACAGTTTTATCATTCGTTTGAGCAACCCCAAGAATTCAACCCAATGACACCACGTGCTCCAAATCCTCGTCAAAATCGCTCAGGTGCACCAGTAAGTGTTAGTGGAAAAATTGATTGTATTCCATCAATAAGCATCAGTACATATAGAGGCCAGGGTGGCTTATGAGCTACCTATAATAATTACACAATCTATAACTACAAAAGGCTAACACTCCCCCGCAATCTCATGAGAAGCATCACTAACATTTAGGCTAGACCAAAATTTCTGAAATAGGGAGGTAGGAAGGCCCATGGTAAAGACGTCAGCATACTACGATGTCGTAGGAACGTGAAGAACCCGAACATGACCGAGGGCGACCTTCTCTCCAACAAAATAGAGATCAATATCAACATGCTTCATTCGCTGATGTTGCATTGGGTTGTCGGAGAGATATACAACATTGATATTGTCGCAATAGACCAAGGTGGAACGACGAAGGGGGTGGCGAAGCTCAAGTAGCAGCTGACACAACCAAGTAGCTTCAGCAACACCATTCACCACAGCACGGTATTCAGCTTCGACACTCGATCTGGAGACCGTATGTTGACGCTTGGAAGACCAAGACACCAAGTTATCCCCGAGAAATAATGCGTAGCCAGAAGTCGATCGGCGAGTGTCAGGACATCCAGCCCAGTCGGCATCCGTGTACACAACAAGATCTGTAGGTGAAGATCGGCACATGGTCAGCCCAAGTGAGCAATTTGTGTCGATAAATCCACTTGCCAGTCACAATATTGACGCCAGGAGGGTGAGGCACAAGACTCCAGGTGTCATTGGCAATGAGAGCGTCATACTCAACCTGCATAGTACATCGCCAATTGGGGTCTGACAATGCATCACGAACAGAACAAGGAAGAGGCGACATGGGCACAACATGGATGCGATCCACGGGCTGTGCGATGCCAGCCTTGCCACGCGTACACATCGAGTGTGCATTGGGTTGAAGCAGTACTATATTATCGAACAAGTAAGGCACCTTACAAAGGTTAAGTCCGGCATACCGGACCAAGGATACAAGAGGGGGAGAGCAGCAAAAGAGAGCACAGACACAAGACGCAAGGTAATCTCGCCACGCGACCCAAAGCTGACTTGTTTTCTTGAATCTGCAGGTCCAGGATGACATATCAACCTGCACACGGTGGATCACTTCCTTGGTGCTGAGACGACGTTGCTTATCAAAGATCAGAGCGTTCCGAGCTTTCCAGATGTGCCAAAGCACCAGGAGAATGGCGTCCAAATGAACCGCGCCCGGGCGAGGGGAGTTCCTTGCCCAAGATCCACGGCCGACCACAGTCACCCGTCTTTGGAGTGATCTTCAACAGATGCCAGACACTTTTCACCTGAGGACATAGGGAGAAAATATGATCATCCGTTTCTAGAGAACCATCACAACATTCACATTAGCTGTCTACCAGGTCACGGATGTTCCTCTTGTACAGGGAGGCACGTGTATTGAGTCGACCGTAGTGCAGTAGCCACGCAAAAAATTTGACCTTGGTGGGGAGTTGAGTTTCCCAGAGGCGCGCGGTGTCACAATCCCCGGTCTCGTGCGCTTGAAGGGCGAGCGGGACATCCTTTGTACAAAAGGGTTTAAGAGGACGAGCAGTAAGCGATCTGGCGGAGCATCTGTGAGAGTTACTCGAAGGAGGCAGGCATTGAGCATGTCCTTTTCTTCTGCAGCACACCTAGTGAGGCGGGGGCGGAGGTGCTCCCGAAGGGATGAATGAACGGTGGCCGCCACAGAAATTCTTTTTTGCAAAGCACGTTTTTCATTAAGAGAAGAGAGAACAAAATAATACAAGTTCCAACAAGTTAGCCAAGCCAGGGGCCAAAGAGTAACAAAGCCAAGAAAAAAAGTGTTACAGAGGCCTCAGAGGTCGGACGCCGAGGAGGCGAGCAATCAGGAGGAAGCTTGTGCGTGCCAAGTCTTAGCTTCATGGAGGATTGCCCGCACGAGTGCCACAAAAATTCTCAGGATGGATGGTGTGAGTACAAGGCTGGGAAGGTTTCTGCAAAGGTGGTATTGAGCAGCCACCTGTCGTGCCAAAAGGCAGTGGTGCGGCCGACCAGTATCTCTGGGGAGCTCTCTTCTTTGACAATCCCCGCTATGAAAGAGTCTCAATCCTGTGTCGCAAGGCCCCCACGGTGTTGGCTAACGAAGTAATTCTTCCAAGGTAAGGAGCCCGGCCCATGAAGTTTGTGAACAAATTCCCCCATCATGTGGCTTCTCATCCAAATGCGTGCTTATATTGTTTTGTGCTTTTATGGGGGCGCATATGTAATATCATAATTATTATTATTTAGTTGTGGTTATTGTTTTTAGTTGCAAACATGAAACGGTGTCTATCTATATCTAACAATCAACACACAAGTGCAAGCCTGCAAGATATTAAAGAGGAGAAGCACCAAGGTAATCCAGAAAGATAAAGGAAACCTACCGATAGTTCAACAAACATGCATAAAAATTTATCAAGTATATATGCTTAAAAGGAAAACCGTTGGACATTCGCTAGTATTACAGAACCTTGTTCAATCATAAACACACAGTGAGGGTCACATAATTGACTTTGAGTTTGTGCTAACCACACTTGCCACACGGTCACATATTTCATTTCCTCTAAATTAAACCAATACATGCAAAGAGTCCCATAATTCATTTTCTCTAATTAAATTAAACCAATACATCCAAAGGGTACCATAATCTATTTCCCGTGCAAACAAGTCAATTTGCAAAAAGATCAAAAAAACATTTGTGTTCCCTTCCAAGAACATTAGCAGTTAGTGCTGACATCAGACCACGAAAGTTCTCCATCTGGAGCATCTTCCAGATCCTGTGTTATCTGTTAAGACCAAGAACAATTGTGAATTTGTTAATATGATTTGAATTCACCCACAATAAAAAAAGGAAAACCCTTTCAAACAAGTTTTTAGCAGGAGCACTTCATCCAAGAAATTGTACTTTGTTCTTGTGTATTGGTCACAAAGAACCCATTGCTAAGCCATATTCCTTTTTCAGAATATACTCATATCCATTCGCCAACAGTCAAAAGAGTGATACAAACACCGCAGACTATATTTTTTTATGTGAACTAAATTTGCTAACTACCTTACTATCTCAGTTTTGTTTCATCAAGCAATAAAATTTGGTTCCCGACTCAGTGTGGTGTCTGAGACAAGGTCGAATACCTCACCTTCAGTTCTTTAATTCGGCTGCCAACCTGTGTATAGTCCAAAATAACTCTCCACAGGACTGTTGGATGTGTCTTTCAAGATCCATCTTCCTTTTACCTTTTTCTACCTCCTTGAAATGCAGTTCACGTGTCATCTACAGAACAACATAAAAGTGTGTAAGCACTAAGCATACAATTACGTGTACTAATGGTGACAAGTTATTGAGTCGCACCTCCTCAGGAATGTACTGAACTTCATGTTGAACAACAATTCTAAGCTGTTTTATAAAGTTCCTCAATGTTCTTCGTGAAGGGATTGAACATTTCGAGGTCACACAAACAGGCATGTTCCAAGGAAGTCTTCGATCCAAATCATTCATCAAGTTGGCAATGCTTAGTTGAGAAGCTTTGGCCTTTGAATCAGTAACAGGTAACTCATCTGGATGATTGACTGATACGTAAAAGTATAGATCGAGAACATTGTCAAACTTCTTTCTTACAGTTAATAGGGCACTGTGCTTCAAAATGGATCGCCTACAATATTAGCCAAAACAAAAATGGTGAAGGGGAAATTAGATATATAAATAATTCATTTTTAGCAAAAAAAAACTATCCTGCAAGTAGTCTTGTACTTAGGGCTTGCTTTGATGCGAACTTGAGCCAGGCACCCTTAGTCTCTTCATTCATTCATCACAAGTTATAGGAAAAAACTCAAGTGACTTGTATTTCTAGAGTTTTTCCAATCATTTTACATGATGCGTGAATAGAAAAGTATGTCGTATCATGGTTAAAACAAGTGTAACTGTTGTCCCAATTGAGCCTAAATTAGCATTGATTTAACTTATAACATTCTAGTGTATAAAAAAGTAAGCAGTACAACTTTTGCTTACCCGTATAGCTTGCCACTGGTTATCCTAGTTATCGGTGCGGAATGTGGTCCCGACACTAACCAGTGATAAGCGCCAAGGTCTATCCCTCAATGGTCGATGCTAAGCAATCAGAGGCACAGAGTTTATCCTGGTTCCGGCCGAGGGGCCGTACGTCCAGCAGCGGTGTGCTCGAGGCACTATATTGCTCAGCACCGGGGGTGCCTGTAGTGGGGCGGCTACAAGCAAGGCGGGAGAGGAAGCGTGGCTTCCAAGTCCCTGGTGGAGTGGCTGAAGATATCGTGGGAGAATTGGAGAGCGAGTGCGTGATGTGTTGCGTGTTGTTCTGTCGTATATCGTGTCCTCCCTTGTTTTTTGCGGCGGGGGAGTTCATCTTTCTTTTATAGGCCAAGGAGAGAGCGAATCACATGTATGCCGCGCTACTTAGCTACATGGGGAAGTGTGGTGTGCTATGCCGTAGAGTAGGCGGCCGCCTTGACGGTCCTTGCCGCGATCCGGCCATCATGGCGTATCTTGTACCCGAACAGTGGTAGCTTCGAGGGTAGGGGTGCAGCGGACGGCCGTGATGTCTTCAGGCGGGCTCGAGGGAGTTGCTGACGTCGATCCGTGCGGGGCACAGTGGCAGGTAAGGCGCGTGTCCCGTTTCCGCACGCTCCACGGCGTCGGAGGCCGCTGCCCACGGTGCCGGCGTGGGTTTGTACGCGCGGGGGCGGCCACCATGCCGTTAACAGTGGCAGGGATGGTGCCCCGCCGGCCTAACGCCTTGACCTAACCCTGCAAAGTCACGGGAAAGTAAACCGAGGGTGCGGCCGGCCCCCCTTCGAGGGCTCGGCGCGTTAGCCGTACCGGAGTAGGCGGCGCGGCGTCACGGGACTGGCACCGGCCACGTCGCACAGTCCCCCACAGTGGCGGGGATGGGTTCCCTCCTAGGGAGTTGGTGCAACAGAACCGGGGCGTGAGTCCCAGGCGCATGATGGTGCCGCCCTGCCGTCGTCAGAACATTAAATGCCCGCGTACGGGAACGGGCGTGTGTGTGCGGAGTGCCCTCGAGCGAGGTGGAGCCCGCTCGAGGGCGGCGTGGGCCCTCGAGCGAGGCGGAGCCTGCTCGAGGTGAGCGCGCCCCCTCGAACGGGGCGGAGCCCGTCCGAGGGACGCGTGTGCCCTTGAGCGAGGCGGAGCCCGATCGAGGGGATCTTTGAGTGGGCCGCTTTGGTGGGCCATCAGGGCTGCTGCGGCGTGGGCCATGCCCTGCATGCTTAGGCGATGCGCATTTGGTTTTGGCTTGTTGCTTGTTTTAAGTGGGGATTTCCCGGTTGTTTAAGGGGACCCCTAGGGCTGTCCCCGACAGTAGCCCCCGAGCATCTGCGGGGTCGCCGGCAAGGCTCCCGCAGATGCTGGAGCCTACTGATAGGACGTCCTTCCCTCTTGGCTTGCGAACGCCTTCCGTGGGGCCGCGTCAGCGGACCCGCGGGTCTAGCCCCCGAAGCCCTGCAGGGGCGCAGGCGCTCCTGCAGGGGTTTTACCGCGATACTTGGTCAGAGGGCGTGGTACATGTTTCAACCGGCGTCGGCAATGTTTCAGCCGGCTTCGGCGACGCACGCGCTGCTGGCACTATCTGCGGCGGGTGCAATCCAGGAGGTGTAGCCGTGCGTTAAGCCCCCGAGCCTGGGCCCGTTCGAGGCTAGAGCTCTACGACTTGTTTTTTAACGCGCCCTCGCCGTCCCTCCGCGGGACGGAGGGTGAGGTTTCCGCAACCCCCATCGGTCGGGTCGTGGATTGCGGATTCCTCATTGAGCTGTTAGCGGGTGGTTCGAGTGGACGCCCATGCCCCGTTCGATAAGGGTAGGCTGCGTGGTCCAGAGACACGTCCATTAAAGCGCTTGTGTGGGTTTGCTAGGTGGGCTCGGTCCCGTTCGCTAGGGACTGAGGGCGCGGAAGCTCTCCCTCGGTGGGATCCCCCGGCCCCAGGCGCCCTCGGCCGGCTCTCGAACACGACATGTGGGGCACCCTCGAGTCGGCGGGCTCGAGGAACGGCTCGAGTGCGCGTGCCCTCGTCGTCCCTGACTCTGGTGATCTGGGGCGCCTGTTCGAACCCGTCGAGGGTCAGGCTTCGAACCTCTGATCAGTAGGGCCGTGCGGGGTGGCGCCTAGGCGGCCCCGTCTTTGCATCTGCGAATCCTCGAGGGGCCTGGGCGAGCCAGCCCTCGAGGCGCTGATCAGTAGAATGGTGCGGGGTGGCGGCTAAGCGCTCCCGTCCTGGCATCTGCGAATCCTCGAGGGGCCTGGGCGAGCCAGCCCTCGAGGCGCTGATCAGTAAAATGGTGCGGGGTGGCGGCTAAGCGCTCCCGTCCTGGCATCTGCGAATCCTCGAGGGGCCTGGGCGAGCCAGCCCTCGAGGCGCTGATCAGTAAAATGGTGCGGGGTGGCGGCTAAGCGCTCCCGTCCCGGCATCTGCGAATCCTTGAGGGGCCTAACCGCGTCGACCCTCGAGGCGCTGATCAGTAAAATGGTGCGGGGTGGCGGCTAAGCGCTCCCGTCCTGGCATCTGCGAATCCTCGAGGGGCCTGGGCGAGCCAGCCCTCGAGGCGCTGATCAGTAAAATGGTGCGGCATCGGTGCCTGCGGTGCCTGTTTTATCTCAAACGGGCCCCGAGGTGACCGTCCCACACCTGTACCCCTTTGGGGATTGAATTTTCCTGAGCCAGGGGCTCGCGCCACTCGAGGGTCCTCCTTACTTGGTAAGGGGCCGGGCCTTTTAATGCTTCGCAGTCGAGGCTGCGGTTTCACATCGCGGGCGCGCCTTTTTAGGCGCCGCGGCCGCGCATGTAATGGGCGGCGTGGGCAGGCGGACGTGACCGCCTGTCACGGCCCTCCCGGTTCTACGCCGTGATGATTGCCCGCCAGCGGTGGCGTGGCCGCCGTGGTCGTGGTGGGGCTCGCCCGTCAGCGAGAAAAGATTCCCCTGCAATTAATGCGCGCGGGACGTGCGCTCCGGAGAGCACGCCCGCGGCTTATAAATCTAAGGAGAGGGGAAACGGCGGTTTTTACCTTAGCGTTTCGCCATCCTCGCTCCTTGCGCTCCTGCCTCTGTCTCGTTCTCACCACCGCGCCCTTTCGTCGTTGGAGCTCCTATTTTCCTTCCCGTCCTCTGTTCTCGGCTCCCCTGCTTTTTCTCATGGCGCCCCTTCCGCCCCTCACAATCGTCGACCCGTACGCGTGGGAGCACTCGTCGGTGACGCGGCTGGCCCTAGGTGACCTGGTGTCCACCGGCCAGCTGGCGGCGAACGAGGAGGGCCGGCCGGCGGAATGGATCGTGCCGCCGGCGGCGGACCACGCGCCCAACCCGCCGAGCGGCTACGTGGTGAGCTTCACCCGCTTCCACGAGCGCGGCTTCGCAACGCCGGCGAGCCTCTTCATGCGGGCGCTCTGCTTCCACTACGGCGTGGAGTTGCACAACTTCGCGCCGAACGCGATTTCGCAGGCGGCCACGATCGTGGCCGTTTGCGAGGGGTATCTAGGGATCCCAGTGAATTGGGATCTCTGGATACACCTCTTCCGCGCGGAGCTGTTCACGCAGCCGACGACGGAGCAGAGGACCCGCCGCGCGGTGCGCGCCGGCGGCATGTCGCTCGCCTTGCGGACGCAGTACAAGGACGACTACATCCCTTGTACCATGACGACCAACAACGCCGGCTGGGAGCGGGGGTGGTTCTATCTTCGCAACGACGAGCCCGGTCTCCCCCCTACACCGGTGCGGTGCTCGGGAGAAGCCCGACTCCTGGAGCCACGGGGTGTCTCCGGTCCAGCATCGGAAGCGGTTGGATTCGCTCCGGCCGCGGCCGAGGAACACGGCGGCACGCGGGGCGACCGCGGCGACCGTCCTCGCCTTCCTCCACCACCGGCGGGTCGTGCCCCTGATGGAGAGGCCGCTCCGTATCTTCGAGATGACGGAGACGGCGAACCCCTTCGCGCTGGCGAGGTCGCGGATGCTTCCGAGCCCCCTCCTGCGGGAGTATGCGGCCACACGGGCACGGAACACCGTCGACACCCGGTTGCTGCGCAGCGACCGGTCCCTGTGGGACCTCGAGATGCTCCCCACCGGTCCGCTGGTGAGTAGAATTCTTGGCCCCGTTTTTGATCTTGCCGATACCTCAGGTTTCTGACGCACCTTTGACGTTTCGCTCGCAGATGGTGAGCCTGAGCGCTGCGAAATCCGATCCGCCCACTCCTCGCTCCCGCGCGCTTGGTCGGGCGTCGCAGCAACGGGAGCGGGAGCGGGCGGCGCGCAAGAAGGAGCGCGCGAGGCGGCACCGCGAGCGCTGCGAGCGGCGGAATGAGGAGTACCGGCTGCGCGAGCAGCAGGGGCTCTCTTCTCCGGGGACCGAGGAGTACTCGTCCTCGGAGGAAGAGACCGGAGGGCAGGGCCTCCCGGACAGGTGGGAGCCTGCGCCCCTGCGCCGCCCGGAGCCAACTCCGGCAGCAAGAGCAGCATCGCCCGGGGCGGGTGCGGAGGCGCCCGACGCCGGGCAATCGACGACGGGAGCGGCGCGGGGACGCGGAGACGCCGCGCGCGCGCGCGAGGTGCGCGCGGCAAGCGCGCCGCGCGCGGGGCGGGCCCACGCGCGCGCGGCGGAGACGGCGGGAGGCGCGGCGGCGGCGCGCGGCGGCCGCGCCGACGTCATCCACCGGGGCCTCGAGGAAGAGGAAGCGCGCCTTCTCCTCTTCGAGGTGAGAGGCTCGCCCTCTTGTGAGGTTGCATTTCTGATAGCCAGGGGCTTAACCGTTCGTTTGTGTTTGCGCAGGGTAGTGCCGACCGTGCCTCCCCTCGCACCGGCCAAGGTGTTGAGGGCAAACGCGTCCGTTCCCACCCGGCGGCACTCGTCAAGGGCGCCGCGGGCGGGGGCGAGTGCGGCGGCCACGGCGGGCGAGAGCTCGCAGGGCGCGGGCGAGGCCCCGAGGCCGCTGCCGGCGGATGAGTCTGCCGCACCGCAGCCGGTGTCACACCCGACTTTCCGAAGAAAACCAAGTGCACACCTATATGCATGCCAGGATCAAGTTTCATGCATATAGTGACATAAAAGTGAATACAGAAACAGTATCTCGTAAGAAAAAGAAAGATTATCAGAGATTTACGCTTAATCCTGGAAACGAAGGCTCCAAACATCACAGGCAATCGACTGGGAGTTGCGTACGCCTAGCACCAGCAACATCTTCACAAGACTTCAAAGTAGCATCCTCTTTCTGAGCAACAATGGTTATAGCAAGGGTGAGCACTTGTCGTACTCAGCAAGTGTGGGGAAAAGAATGAATGCAAAGGCTTTATAGTGGACTGGGCTATAAGCATTTAAGCAATTTTAGTTGATCAAGTTTTATTAGCACCTGATTACTAATAAAGTATAAGTTTATACCAACCCACATTAAGCATAAGATAAGAGATACGCCATAAGCACATGGCAAGCATAACCAGAGAGAGAGAGAGAGAGAGCGATTTAAGTCCATCTTCAAGTTCAATTATCATGTGAGGGTCCGGCCGCTCTTGACCGTGAGCACGGCTAATCGATTAGTTTTACACCTCTGCAGAGGTTGTACATCCTTACCCACAAGTCGCGTAAAAGTCCCGAAGAACTTTAAACCCAACCATGCGATGCCGGCCAAGCATCATACCACACTACCGAGGTGTGATTGCATAGGGACGCTACGAGGCCGTTACAAAGATCCCCAGATGTAGGCTGCCCGCTAGGTTACCTGGTCAGTGCAACGTATAAAGCTCCCGGACGAGTACCGTGTCTTAGCCAAGCCCACACCTACGCCCGAGCAGGTCCATACGCCACTACCCGCCAGCCCCCAACCCTTATCAGGTAAAGCATACCTAACACCTAGTTCACTAATTAATAAGCCAAGACAGAGCCATATGTCTTGTGGTAGCACTGTTTTCCTGGGTGGTTCTCCATGTTCCGATTAATCATATGATCTTGAATTAAACGTCCAAAGATATAGCATAAAGGTATAGCATGATTCATCATTAATGTTCATTAAAACCACCATAACCCAGGTATAGCAACTAAGCATAGCTACCCAACATAAATGTAAACCCAGGTTAACAAGGAATGACAATCAAAGACTAGGATAAACCTTAATAGGAACCCATCAAAATTAATGCAAGCAATGCAATGAGTGATTAAATATAATTCTTAGGACAAACGATCAAGGACACACTTGCCTTTAACCAAAGTAATGTCGTTGCTCAGAATATCTTCAACCTCTTGCTCTTCAAAGCTTCTCGAACGGTGTTCACTCTAAGCGCATCAATCATCGGGCACAAACATACACAAAGCAAACAAACAAGCATATACTAAGAACGAAGCACCAATCAAAAGAAAACTTTAAAAGAACGCACTAAAGGACAGGCTCGATTAGATGGATCACTAAAGAATACAAAGTGTGCTTGGAAAGGCTTGGTTAGCTTTAAAGAGATGGATATGAAAGATTGAGCAAGGACCGGAAAGATCACACTTCGGTTGAGCTGAGAAAAGAACGTCTAATGAACGTTTTGCATATATGAGAGAACAACGATATGAGCTAGGTTCATTTTAATTAACAAAACAAATATAAAGGATATTTCAGAAATAAAATACCTTATGTTGGCATTAATGCAATATTAAACTTTATTTATGAAACCGGTGTAAAGAACTAGTCAAGTTTTATTAATAAAGATTCATATATGAATTAAACCGATTAAACGTTTAATTTAGAAAAACTAAACTATATGAACAATCTACACGAAACTTTGTAATTCGAGTAGATCATATTATTATTAAAAACATTATGGTATTGACATTAATCAAATTAATATTTATTATAAAAGCCGCTGTAAAAGCCTAATCAAATTTTAATTAGAAAAGATTGATTAACTATTAAACAAATTAACATTTGGTTTACGAAAACCGAGATAAAGATCTAATTAACTTTTATTTACAAAACATGTGATAGAAACATTAACTAAATTAAATTTGCTTGTGAAAACGACATATAGATCTACATAGCTTTTATTTGGAAAAGACATGCATAGCTAGTCATTAATCAAAATTAATATTAATTTTATTTTCAGAAACAAAACATGGTGAAAACACTCCACTAATGCGTGCTTTACATTATTATGGACCTAACGCAACTTGAACGTATTAAATCGGAGCTAAAACGAAAAAGATATGAGAAAAACAAGATTGTAAGGACCTGTTCGCGATTAACCGTAGATTTCAGGGAGTAGCAAGGAAGATTCCCGAGACACGGTAAACAGTGCTCGTGAAAAGGATAAAACTCAGGGTTAGATCTACAAAAGGGCTTGGGTGGGATTTAGTTGTGAAGATCTAATAGATCTGGGGTTTTGGGTGTAAAAGACGCAAGACACATAAAGATAACAGAGGATTACCGGAAAGGACAGGGGCTTAAGTGCCAAACTGCCACCTTATCTTCTTCCTCAGGCCAGACCGCACAGGCGCACAGGAAGGGGGCGGCGGCGGCCCTGGTGGCCGGCGGCGCCGGTGCTCCGGGCGACGAGCAGCTCGGCCGAGGCTAGGAACGGATAGAGGAGATCAAGGGGATCTCGATGGTGGTGCTCACCGGTGCGGAGGACAACGGAGCCGGCCGGAATTCGAGAGTCAACGCCGGCGGTGTTGAGCAATTCCGGCGGCGGCGCTCGGCTACGGGGAGTAGGGCGGCGGCGCGGGGTGGGGCGGCGGCGGTGCGGGGCGCCGCGCGCGCGGGGCTCGCGGCCTCTTTATAGGCGCGCGGCCCCACGCGTCCCGAGCGCGCACGCCGGCCCCCCCCGGCGGCGGCGGCGGCCATGGCTGCGGCCGATGGGCTAGGCGGGCCCGGCCGGCCGGGCGCGGGCGGGTTGGGTCGGGCCTCGGCCCGGCCCAATCCGGTAGGATAGGGTTTTCTTTTTTTTCAGAATCTATTTCCAGTGCGAAAAATAATCCAGAAAAATTCTGTAAATTATTTTAAAGCACGAAAAATACTCAGAAAATCACAAAAATTCCAGGAAAATTCCTAGAGATAGATTAGAACATGAACAATCCAAATAAAGCATTTGGGGCTCATGAAAAAGATTTTAGAGCCTTCTAATAAATAGAAATAGCTCAAGGAAAATGAGAATAAATCCCAGAAAAATCCGGAAAATTCTCGGGAGAGTTTGCACAGCTCCTAAACGCATTTTTGAAACCTTTTTGCACTCAAGAACCACTAGGTGCATCGGCATGAATGCAACACACATAACTTTTTATTTAATTTAGAAAATCAAACAAAGGATTTTTCCTATACTATATTCCCTGTAAAGAAAATAAATGTTGGAAAAATTTTAAAATTATGAGAAAATTGTTATTTAATTATTCTTTCTATTCACATCCTGAAATTGGAAATTTCAGGGTGTGACACCGGCTTTATGGGGAGGTCGTCAGTCCGGCGGCCATGGAGCAGGATGGAAGGCCGGAGGTAGAGGCCTCGGTGCGGCGGCGCGGGAAGGGAGACGAGGCTTGTTCGGTGGCGTCGAGGGAAGGCAGCAAAGTGCGGCGGCGGCGTCGAGGACTCGGGGGCGTCGGGGGGCTTTTTTTTAGACTAAGGAAACGAGTGGCTCGCGGTGGAATGAGATGGATTGGGCCCATAGGCAGTCCGTGGGACAATCCATGGGTTATAACCCATTAGAAATCTATTGTCACTCTCCTCTACCACACACAACCCAAATTGCTAAGAAGTTAAACCCAACCCAAACCAATCTCTTAATAGCATTGGCCCATTTGCATCCAACTCAAGTAAGTCCATAACAAAAACCAAACTATTAAACTTGTTTCAACCCAACCCATTTGCAGGCCTAGCAGCAGCCACCGGGCTTTGCTGTTGCCGGACAAGAGCACAAGGTGTTCTGCCTTCGTAAAGCTCCATATGGGCTTCGATAGGCGCTAAGGGCATGGAACATGAAGCTCGACTACACGCTGATCTCACTCGGCTTCTCCAAGTGCGACACCGAGCATGCTCTGTACACCCAGCAGTCAAGGCGAGGCCTTCTGATCATCGGGTATATGTGGACGACTTGATCGTCACTGGGGAGAGCAAAGAAGATGTGACGTAGTTCAAAAGCAAGATGATGAAGAGGTTCAAGATGAGTGACCTCGACTTGTTGACCTACTGCCTGGGCATAGAGGTGCGGCAACGCAAGGATGCCATCACCTTGAAGCAGAGCTCCTACGCACGAAAGCTGGTGGAGCGGGGAGGTCTAAGCGGCTGTAACCCGTGTCAAACCCTCATGGAGGAGAAGCTGAAGCTCTCGAAAGAGAGCACAACGACAAAGGTGGATGCGACCGAGTACCAGAGCATCATTGAGGGCCTGCGCTACCTCACGCATACACGTCCAGACATCAGGTTCACGGTTGGCTACTTGAGCCGATTCATGGCGGATCATGGACAATTGATCATGAGATCATCTACTCTAGGCGGCGACAACGACATGGCTGGAGATGTGGACGGGCGGAAAAGTACAATAGGGGTGTTGTTTGTACTGAACTCGTGCCCGATCACATGGCAGTCCCAGAAACAGAGAGTCGTCACCCTTTCGACTTGCGAGGTAGAGTACATTGCGGTGGCGACTGCGTGTTGTCACGGACTCTGGCTAAGGTGGCTGGTGGAAGAGCTAACTGGGAGAAGCTCTCCACACCGGTTTTGATGGTGGACAATAAATCTGCCATTGCCTTAGCGAAGAATCCAGTTCTACATGATCGCAACAAGCACATCGATGTAAGATTCCACTTCATCCATGACTGCGTCGAGGAAGGACTGCTCAAGCTTGGGTACATTGAGACAACTCGACAACTCGGGGACATCCTCACCAATCCATTGGGTCGTCTTCGCCATCAGGAGTTGATGATCAATATTGGAATTGAGGAGATCAAGCAAGAGTAGTGCAATTAGGGGAAGAATTGTTAGTTACTAATTACCCTCTCTTGCTTGTAATCAGTAGTCGGCTGGCAGAGCACATGGGCTCACTGCCAGCAGCTGCTTGTCTGCGTCGGCAACTAGCTGTTTACCTTGCTTGTTAAGCAATTACAGCAGCTAGGCAGCTGTAGATAGCTAGCAGTAGTAGCAAAGTTGCGGTAGGCAACATTAGACATAGGTAGTAGAAGTAGTAAAATTGGGTTTGTGCTCTACTTAGCTTAGGATCTAAGTTTATATAAAGAAGAGCAGCAGCTCGAAGTTTTAAGCAGCCCCATTTCACTTCCATTCTTCCTCC
The DNA here is from genome assembly GCA_947561735.1 of Cenchrus americanus. NCBI lineage: Eukaryota > Viridiplantae > Streptophyta > Magnoliopsida > Poales > Poaceae > Cenchrus > Cenchrus americanus. The sequence continues at coordinate 79,886,198 of OX387239.1, read as the reverse complement.
TGCCGCTTTCCTCCTCCCTCTCCACCAGGGTGTGTAGTCGTTGTGTAGTTGCTGCAGTCATTGCAGCCAACATTCCATGCCTGACCCAATCTTATACACTTGTCATACACACACTCCATTTTTGTGGATCAACCAGCTTAGTAGCCATGGGCTGGGCCCCAAATCTAATGTTGCAACTACTTCAGCATTAAAGTTGCTAGGCTCCAGGCATATTGACACATCTTTGTGCTATTATGGTTCTCATTATCCATGACATGTTGAACTTTTCTTGGTACCATACAACATATAGATCTGTCAACAATACTTTAAATATTATAATCATGCTAAATTATCATATATTGGTAAATATCACACCTTTTTGTTTTCAACATTAATATTGAACAATGCTCGGATCATGAGCCAAACGAGCCACCTCGAGCTTTTCAAACAAACCAAACCAAAGTTGATTTTCAGTTTGTTAGCCATAATGACCTAAGCTGAGCTTTCTTGTTATCAAATGAGCCAAGCTGGGATCAGCCCTCCCTAGATTTCAGTGAAAGGGGAAATTTATACTTATTGACTCATTTGTCATCATATCTCTACATTTTGCTCTTAATACTGAAAGTCTGAAATATCTACTGCAGCTCTTTTTTTCTTCTCAAACACACAGGAGAGGTGTGTATCAATATATTAAAAAACCCCGAAGGTAGATGGAAAAACCCGAGCAGAAAAAAAATCACCACATTACACAGAAACTAATCACCTGTTACCCTAGAGAGACAAACCAAAAACACAAAAGATATACATCCAATCCTTAACTGTTGTTTAGTTGAAAGTATTTTTTATGGTACAGGATACCATGAGGAAAATGTCACCCCCTCAAGAAAATAGTTATCTACTTCGTGTGGAGCATAACATCCTAACTGAAGCATTTGCCATTGTGTCATCCTTTCCAAGGTATGTCGATTGTTTTGGTTTTTCTTATTGTCATGGTAAGTGCACCGAAAGTGTTTGACTTTGTTCGTATTAAAAATGGAAAGGGTAATCTTATGATTTGTTTTCTATCAGGATTCAGGATAAGGAGCATTTGCTTGCTGATCTTTTGAACACTTTGAACAAAATTTGGACCCAGACAGACTTGGAAATACAACTATATGCGTAATATAAATTATGCATCCGGTCTTTTTGCCGATGATGAATTTAGAAGGACTGTTCGGTTGTTGGTAAAATCATTTGAGGAGCTTATACGTAACAAATTTGTGGAGTCCGCAGGAGATACGGAAGGATGTTCTTCGGCATCTAGTCATCACATGCATTCATATCGCCTACCAAAGTTGATGCTTCCCCTAATCTTACGGGCAAATAGCTATTGCCAACACTTTATTCCTTTAAGCCGATAATTATGGCATACATAATGCAGCAAAAGCAGCCCACTAGTTTAAGACAATTTTCATTCATAGTACTTTGGAATCACAAATATGCGGGACCGAAAGTCTATCATTGTAACTATTTATGGGCCCGAGGCACCGTCAATTTTCTTGTGCTTTAGATGAATCTATTGTTAGTATTAGTTGTTATCTTTGAATTATTCTAATGTGGCTGCATTTCTTATGTTTGGCAATTTTCTTGATTCTTCATTGTATACAAATGCTTTGGGAGGAACCAATTAGTTGTGATCTATCGGGAGTAAAAACGAAGACATAAGTTATATATTGGAGAGTGGTAAACTGTCTAACATTGATGAATCTAATAACCTGTCGATTACAAAAAGTTGGTCCCTGGAAATTCAAGGGACTGGGTAAGTGCGCTCTTTATAGTTGTTGATTAGTTGCTTTCTACTTTTATATTTCAATTTCATTTTTTGAAAATATTTGGAACCCTGGATGGAAAGCAATTCGCTCGCCTTTGGTGTTTTTTTTCCGAAAATAACTTCCAAATCTTTTTGTTTTCATGTATCCCTTTAATATATTGTTTTGTTTATTCTTATGTCGTGCTTTTTGTCCCAAACAACATCAAATGCCTCGAACTTTGTTTCACGAAGTGTGCATTTTCGTTCAGAACACTACAAATTGCCATTATATTGTTTAGCATTTGAGAACAAGTTATATTGCATAATGTTGCAGGTACAGTGTCATTGGTTTGTGTGCTTCAATTGAGGGGGCATTCCATGGATTATTAAATAATTCATTTATCATCAATGTTCTCACGGAAAGTTTGAGATCAATGGGATTTAACCATTTGGGAAAGCTCATACAGCTTGTCTTCATTCCATTGGTCACACATTGCCCTTGTGAATGTTGGGATGATTGGATGGTCAAGTTGTTGGAACCTTTATTTAGCTGTTGTGAAGATATTTTGTACCGTTCATGGTTCACTTTTCTTCATGAGGGCCGGCCTAAATGTCCATTTTTTTGGGTAATCAAAGCGGGCCAGAAGAAATTGTCATCCAATTTGAAAGGCAGCTATTGCTTAAATTTACTCGTTCTCTATCTGATTTGCTTGGGATATTAGCATCAGAAAGGCTTAATAGTGGGCTGTCACATTTCCACCGTGGATCAAAAACTAGCACAATGGCTGATGTTCAAGACTTGAAGTCCATATCATCCACTTCTATTATTGGGTACGAAAATATCAGATGTGTATAGTAAAGAGTCTAACTTATGAAGACATTTGCTTGACCCTTCTTTGTGAATTTTTCTAGGTATCTTTTATTCTATGACTGCTTTTGGATGTTAAGTATGTACTCATTGGGGTGTTTGGTGGATTATCAAGTAGCAGAGAAAGCATTGCCATTTTGCCGTGCTCTAGTCCATCTCGCAATCACTACTGATCATGAAAGATTGAAACAGTTTATTCTAAATAAAATGCTTCCAACTATTACCCTTCTTCTTGGTGGTGATCTCAATAGTGCAATCTCAAAGCTTCATTGCTCATTAAATCCAACCAGAAAGGATGATGCTAGGAAACTTGTTATTTGTCTCTGTCAGGAAATCTACAAAGCTTACATAGATAATCAGGCAAGTCATTGAGTCTATTTCTTTCTGTTCTGTGTGTAATTGTGTTGTCATGGGCCACGACCACAAGTTTAAATTACTTGAAAGTGATATGAAAATTGTTATGGCCAGTTGGGTGGGCCGGCCTTGGCTAGGCCCACGAGTACTGTAGTGTCAACAGTACCACAGTACAATATTAGTAGTTTGTTAGGATAAAGATAAGATTAGATAGATTCGGTTAGAACATTTGCTTAAGGGTCAAGTTAGTCGTCTCTATAAAAGAGACCCCTATATATCAATGAAAGGAAAGGAAGAAGAACCCTAAAAGTAGTCAGAGCCTCCTGCGGGAGGGCGACGAATTGGTTCTTGGGGCTATTCCTAGTTAGTTCATATAAAAAACAACCACTTCTTTGTTTGTTTTTTTACTTATTACTTGCAACGAATTCATATCGCTTTCTCTTGTACTCCCTACGTCCCAAATTGTAGGTTGTTTTGGCTTTTCTAGGTACATAGATGTTTGTATGCACCTAAATATAGTGTATGTCTATATGCATACAAACATCTCTGAACCTAGAAAAAGCCAAAATGCTAACAATTGAAAATTGAGAGAGTACTTGCCAAAATGCACCTAACTGAGGGAGTGTATGTCTAGATGCATACAAACATCTGGATGACATGTCTGCATGTTTAAATTTATATGGCTAAATACTTGTAGCAAATCAACCAACTTTAGGTTGTTGTGCGTACATTGTGGGGCCTGGAAGCATGTATTACAGATCATAGGTGTGATGAGTGATGGGGGTGAGCAACTCCGGTGAAACTCCTATTGGAACCCCATGGGTGGTAGTCTAGCTCTCGATGCTAATCGACACTACTATCCAACATTTCTTCCCATTTGTCCTACCTAGCTCTGTCTAATCATCAACTACGTCGTTGGTGTTAACGTGTTGTGCATTGTTTTTTAAATCAGGCTTGGCCAATTCTTGAGAAAAAAATATATCACATGGACCAAGATATATGATAAAATATCATAGGAGTATTTGGATGTCATAGCCTCAAACAAAAATAGAAAAATTGAACCATATTGTGTGTAGCTTCATTCAACAATTTATAACAGCTAAAAGCAGCCTAATTTAAATTTATCTGTAAACAACTAACTTCATTAGGCTAGCCAATCTATAAATATTAGGATTGTACCATTTAGGATCCCAATCATTTTATCTTGCTTAAAAGAAGTACTACATCAATCAATTAATGCGCAAAGACTGAAAAAATACTTGAAAACGTTCACGAATCTGCTCGGGGCTATAGCCAGATATGGCTGGGCAGTTGGGTCGTGCATTCACTGTAATATCAAGGGGGTATCTATCTATTGTTGTTGCCTAGCTTGGTAGTTGTTAGACTACCTATGTACAGGCCCATTAGGCCTTTAGGGTTAGTGTGTGCCTAGCCTGTTCGGCCGCCCCCCCTCTGGGTTTCTTGTGTAGAGGGCAAGGGACTCCTTGATTGGTGGTATTTCTATAAACCAATCCTAGTCCCTTGCCTATATATGTATGTGTGTTGTGCACCTCCATAATCAATCTACTATTTTCCCAGTCATACCTTCCTTCATGGTATCAGAGCCAGAGGTCTCGAGTTCAAATCCTGGCGAGCGCGTTAATTAAAATAATTACAGCATACTCCAATATCCATGTATAGACCAGGGTGGCTCGTCGCAAGGGCTACCTTCTTCTGTCTTCACAGAGTTAAGGTCCAGTCTAAACATTCATGGCAGCAACAGTTAGAATGCGGGGGATGTGGGGGAGTATTAGACTACCTTTGTACAGGCCCATTAGGCCTTTAGGGTTAGTGGTGTGTCGGGCCTGTTCGGCCGCTGCCCCCCCCCCCTCTAGGTTTCTTGTGTAGAGGGCAAGGAACTCCTTGATTGGTGGTGTTTCTATAATCCAATCCTAGTCCCTTGCCTATATATGTATGTGTGTTGTGCACCTCCATAATCAATCTACTAGCTATTTTTCCAGTCGTACCTTCCTTCAGTAATTAGTAACGGAAGGAATACTTTCTTTGTGGAGGGATCATTAGGGGGGTAGACCCCTATGCGCGACCCCCTTGGCTCAGCCCCTGTTGAACCCCTACTTTAATTTTGAGGGTTGAACCTGTGAAAACAGCCTCTCAATCTGCCCAACAACAACCTAACAAGTCCTAAGCAAGTTGAGGTAGACTAGAGTTGAAACCCAAGAATAGCTATTTTCCAAGCACTCCTATCCAAGGCTAAATCTTTGGGTATATTTCATCCCTTTAAATATCATTGTATTGCCTCTTCCCATGTCAATTTTGGTCTTTCTCTACCTCTCTTCATGTTACTGTCACGCCTTATGGTTTCCCTATGCACCAGTGCCTCTGGAGGCCTCCGTTGGACATGGTCAAACCCTCTCAGCCGGTGTTGGATAAGCAACTTCAGTTGGTGCTACCCCTAACCTATAACACATATCCTATTTCGGACTGGATCCCTTCCCGTATGACCACAAATCCAACACAACATAAGCATTTCCACAACACTCATCTGCTGGACATGTCTTTTTGTAGGCCACCATACAACATTGCATGTCTGATCGCAGTTCTATAGAACTTGCCTTTTAGCTTCAATGGTACCCTCTTGTCATATGAAATTCTTGATTCTTGTCGCCACTTCATCCACCCCGCTTTGATTCTATAGCCAACATCCTCATCAACATCCCCTGATGCTTGTAGCGTTGATCCAATTGAAATGTATCCTTCCTGGGCACTACTTGGCCTTCCAAATTGACATCTCCCTCATGTCATCATATGTAGTAATGCCAAAGTCACATACATATATTCAGTTTTAGTTTTGAGTCTAAAACCTTTTGACTATTTACGGTCTCCCGCCAAGACTCCAGTTTCCTATTTACTCCTACTACATTTTCATCAACTTACATAATCCACAAAGAGCATAGGGTTATCCCCTTGTATGCCCATTGTGACCTCATCCATCACCAAGGTAAATAGATACGAGTTGTCTACGTAATACTTGAGTGTTGGAGGGGGCTTCTAGAACTCGAATTTTGTGGCCGTAGGATCAGAAATGAATGGTTGTGATGGGCTTCCTCCTTATCTCTTCCCCCACGCAGTCGCGACTCGCGAGTCACTAGCGCCGTCGCCGCCAAAGAATTCGCAAGAGCTCACGCCCTCGCAGCCCCCACCACCGCCGACTCTGGCGTCACACATGCCGCCTATGCTGCCGCCCTCCACTGCCACAGACACTAATGGATTGAAATTCGACACCCCCACCGCTCAAAAATCGCAAGCTCGCTCGCCCCTGCAACCCTCCACCACCCCAACTCCAGCTGCCTCCCCAGTTGTTCACCATCACCAACGCTAACAGTTTGAAGCTCTCCACCCCCGCCGCCTCCACAACACAACTGGGGATCCACCACCGCCCTGGCGAGCGACACCCCCGCCACCCTACCTCGCTGTCGTCCTGCCTCGCCGCCGTCTCGACTGTGACCACCGCTCGCTACTATGTCATTGAAAGCTTCCTCTTGGTCCGCCGGTCATATGTACACCCCCAAAGCCCCGAATCTCGAACCCCTAACCCCGAACACTAAAAGTCTCACTGGAGCTCGCTGGATTTGAAGAAGAAGCAAGCAGTGTGAGGAAAAAATTCGAGTTTGGAGGAGATGAAAAATACTCGAGTGTAATATAGCTTGTCCCAATAAGGGCTCAAAGTTGACCATTGAAGCCCTCTAGTTAATTTTGAAATTATAATTTCCATATCTATTCACTTTATTTGGGATCATTTCCCATATAAAAGGAGAAAATGAGTCAAAGAATGGACTGTATATGTTTCTCATCTCATACAAAAAGGAGAGGTGAAAAATACCACAACAATGTGGTATTAGGTTGCCTGTTTCCTTGTAGTTGGATCTAAATTTTTTTGAAATTTTCCAAATTCCACAACTACCCCCTTTTGGGCTCCATAACAGGAAATTATATCAATAGTTGCTTTGTAATGCAATAGCCTTTTCTTCCCAAGGGAAGTATAGCTTGGTCAAATAGTGTAACTCTATCCCACACATCTGTGTATGTACTCTTGTCAGGTTATTGATGGTGAAGAGAAAAAATGTCTGGTCGCTTTGAAGATTGGTTAAGAAACGAATTGACTGAACTTCATATGCATGCTGCTTATTCTGTGCCAAATGATTTTCCAGAGGATGTTGTTTGGAACTGGGAGGTTAGTATTCTTGTTTATTTTTTGGACTTTTTGCTGATTTATTCTCTTTTGACTTTGTTTATTTTGTGCTCCTTCCCAGTTTAATGAAGAATTTAAAAGGTACCTTCCCACCTATATGAATATGCTGGTAGAAGTGGATGCGATGGATGACTGCTTGGAGGTAACCTATACCTTCTATTAAAAATTCTTGCTCCAAGACTATGCCAATAGCTTTACAGCATTCCTTCACCCAAAGTAACCTGTTCGACTATTGTTGTGACTAACATGCCCAGATACAAGGTACATATAGTCTTAGCAGGGGTATTTAGGGAAATAGCAAATAGGAAATGTAGAAAACAACACAGCTACTAGACTTAACCTTCAACCTGGATTGGGAATGGATAAGATGCAAAGGCTACCAAGGCCCAGTGATGAGGATAGCACTTCAAGTGAATAAGCGGAATATATTTGTGCAGAAGTTTTGTTTAGAGAGACTTAAGTTTAATTATGGTGGTGGTGTGTCACTAATTCCCTTACTTTTGGTAGTTGGTAGAGATGAGATTAATTCAATTTGACAAATATTTATCAGCAGCACTTTTCTCTTTAGCTAGTTTTCAGACCATCCTTTGTTTTTGTGCAGGTGTATTTGTTGCATGGAGCGCCAAAACCGAAGTATGGTTAGCAGAGCTGTAGTTACCCTTTTTGCACACATTTCAGCAGCAAGAACTAAATTAACTACATTCTGTGGCGACCTTCCCTCCGCATATATATGATATGATATGATATAATTTCAAAATACTAGAAATGCTTCGATAGGCTTTGTGTGGAACACAGGATGGACATCCTGAGTGCGATCCGCAAGGTGGCGCTTGCCCTGCGACCAGATCATCCTCTTCGGATCTGGCAGCAGAGGTCTTTCAAAATGCAATGAGATTTTCATGATCTACATGTGTTGTGCCATGATCACTGTTATCGGTATGATGATACAGTGTCGTGGCGGTACCCTCTAAATTTCGCCCTCAAAATGAATATTTGAAGGTGTTGGGGAAAATGACATTCGGAAGCTTTGTCCACGTCCGGCCAGGCTGACGGTTTCGGCTCACACGCAGCTTCGGCCACATGGGGGAGTTTTTGCAGTGCCGGTTTAACGGAAACGCTAATGCTACTTGAGTTATGTAAGTTTTGTTGTGCAGGAGCAGCCCATCTGAGCGGTGCTGGCCTTCGGTGCCGAAGGCACGGACAGTTGTGCCTCGGCGCCGAAGGTTTGGAGGAGCCAGAAGCGCCGCGCGTCGAGAACACCTCGGACCGGGGCTGGAGGCGGCCCGGGCGAGATGTCCCGAAAGGCATGACGCGACCGGGGCGAGATCTTGGACAGTTTCGGTGCCGAAGGTGCGGTGCGGTGCGCTGCGACACGTGGCTGCTGCGAACGTGTAAAGGGGACACCGTACGAGGCAGAGTCAAGGGGCACCACGTGTAAAGGTGTTTCGGCCGTACGAAGACACACTGCAGGCTTGTACGACGCGGGGAGTTACTGTTATACCCTTGTAAAGTGTTTAAAGCCGTTTGTTAGGAACGGAAAAGGTGTAATTGAGGCAAATGATCATGCCCAGGGTCTCCTATAAATAGTGAACCCCTATTAATGAAACGGACACACACGGTAATGAGAAGAGAGCGCCCGTAACACCCGAAAATTCCATCACAATAAAATATTGTTAGCAACATGGTTTAGTTTTATTTTCTAAGGATTTAATAAATTTGAATAAATAAAATTGCCTTTAATTAAATTAAACATCATTTAATAATTAGAAACAAACAAGTGATTGTGCATCATGTTGAAATGCATGAGTTTTGTTTGTGGTGTGATTTTAAAAGTCTAAAAAATATTTGTGAAAAAGATTTGAAATTAAAAGATTTGAATTAGGTTTGAAAAGATTTGAAAAGGAAAAGAAAAAAAAACACAAAACCTACCAATCTAACCCCAACGGCCCGGCTCCGCGCTCGGCCCAAGCAGCCCACTCGGCCCGGCCCGCCGCGCCTCCCCCTCTCCTCTCTCTCCCTCTCGCCGACGGTGGGGTCCACCCGTCGGGCCATCTTCAACCTCTCGGCCGCCGCCCCCCCCCCCCCCCCCTTCTTCCCCCGCGCCGCCGCCGGCCGCCCGCACCCCGCGCCGCCTCCCCGGCTCCCCGCGCCCCTCCGCCTCTTCCACCGCGCCATAACGAAGCCGCCCCCACTCACCTACCACCTCCCCGGCCCTTCCACTCCCCGTAACGGACGCCGCACCGAGCCGAGTCGCCGCCGCCATTAATGGCCGGCCGGCGAGCTCCCACTCCACCGCCTCCGCGCCTTTTTCGAGCTATAAAAGGCGGCACCATCTCCTCTTCATCCCGCGCCCCTCCCTTCCTCTCCTCCCCGCACCGCACCGCCGCCACCACGGAGCACCGCCGCCACCGCCGCCCCCTCGCCGCCGATCTACCTCCTCGGCGCTCCTTCCTCCCCGTTCAAGTTCACCGGTGAGTTCCCCCTTGCTCCCCTCTTTCTTCCGGTAGTCTTCCCGTGCGATTTGGTGCCGGGAGGCCAACTTGGCTCCTCTCCCGGCGAGCCCCGCCGCGCGCGCCGGGCGCCGCCGCCGGCCGGCCACGCGCGCGTCCGCCCGCCGCCGCCGTCGCCCACATGCCGCCTCGGCCGCCCGATTCGGTGGACGGCCCGGATTAAAAGGGACCGCGTACCCCTTCGGCGGTCCACCGTGGACCGGTGGACCGGGTCCACGGCGCGGGTCCACGGCATGGCGTCACTGCTTGCGTCAGCTTGCGTCAGCTTGCGTCAGCACGGCCAATAGCAGTCGGCCACGTGTCGCCGCCACAGTTCACCCGCCAGCTGCCCAGGCACTTTTGCAAAAAGGACCCTGCGGTTTTTAATATTACAAAAATACCCTTCCACCTATATAAAGCCTTTCAAACAGGTCCTTGTTTTTATGATTTGAACCCTGAGCTCCATAGTTTTCATGTTCTTTAGCCTATCCTTAACCTTTTACATATTAGACCTTCTAGTTTCACACATATTTATGTTTAGGTCCCTGAAATCTTGCAGAAAACCCCCTAAACTTCCCGGTTCTTTTACAATTTAGCCCCTGAATCTTGTTTCAGCCATATCTTTTTCATCCTAGCTCCGTTTTACGCGTTCTTGATGTCCACGCGATCGTCTCTCCGAGCCCGTCATTTCTAAAAGCTTGTTTTAGCCTTTTGGTAATGTTTGATGTATTGTTTTATTTATTGTATGTTTTCTTGCATGATCGTAGCCAACACGCCGTTCGAGGAAGTTCAAGTGCAGAGCTTTGCAGATAAGGAAAGTAGCTTATCGTTGGAGAAAGGCAAGTGACCCTAACCACCCTTCTACCTATGCTTTAATCAAGAACACTATAAGTTAATCGGAACATGGAGAACCACCCGGAAAACAGTGCAACCACGGTCCATATGGCTCGGCTTAGCCAATTAATTAGATGTGTGATTGTGTTGACGACCCTATCCGAGAGGAACACGGGGGCTCGGGTTGCGGGGGTATAGCCCGGTTCTTTTGGGGTAGCGGCCTTTGCTAAGGTGCCGACCACTAGGGAGGGTTATGGTCCGCCCCGAGTCAGAATCGTCGTGGGTTGTTGATGCTTTTGCATATCTTTGTAAAGGCTTCGTAGCGTCCCTATGCAATCACACCTCGGAAGTGTGGTATTGTGCCCGATCGGCACATGCGTGGTTGGGTTCAAAGTTCTTTGGAACTTTTACGCGAACCGTGGGAAAAATGTGCAACCTCTCGCAGTGTAAAACCGATCGATCGGCCGTGCTCACGGTCAAGAGCGGCCGGACCCTCACATGATTAATTGAACTTAAAGATGGATTAATATTGCTTTCCGGTTATTCCCGTGGCCTTGCCGAGTACCAACCATAAGTGTACTCATCCTTGCTTACGCCGTTCGAGAGAAGAATCCCGAGTGGAGTACTTCACCGACTACGAGGAGTTCGAGGATGCGATCAACCGATCGAAGCTCGTGGAAGATGAAGATGGAGTCGCGTCTTCATAGTTATCGATGTTCGTGTAAAGACCTTCGTGTCTTCCATCGTGAGTGTAATAAAAGTTAATAAACCTTTTACTCGTACGTTTTGAGCGGTGTCTTGTGATATTACACTCATGAGTCTATCATATGTGTGAAATTGTGATCCCGGCACACATATGAGATGCATTCGGTTTTCTACGGAAAATCGGGTGTGACAGCCGCCGAAGGCTACTGCTAGTCTTTCGGTCTTCGATCTGCTAAGTGTTTCCTTGTTCTATTTCCTGCTCTGTTAAGTATTTCCTCATTTCCTTTCCTCGTCTAGAGCAGTTGAAGTAGCTTCGTGGCAGTAAGCGAAGGGAGGGAAACTTTCAGGGGGCTATTGTGTCGGCGTTCACCCTTAGGCCCGATTTCCACCAACAGTTTGGCGCCCACCTCGTGGAAGAATCCAAGACCGCATGGCGAGGACGCGATCGGCAGGCGCCGAAGCCACCACGGCTCAGGCGTCAACCCCTCCGCTGGTACCGGAACCCGTCAACCCCTCAGCTTCGGCTATCCAGCCTTCGGCGGGGACCGGTGCCGGGCCGAGCGCTCCGGAGGTCGAGCACACCGCCTCGGGGATGTTCGAGGTCAGCCTCGAGGGGCTGGGGGCTTCGGCGCAAGACATCGAGGCTCTCCGAAGGATCCGGGCTCTCATCGCGGGCAAGTCCGTGGCGGCCCAGCAAGAGCAAGAGACGCGGCCGTCTTCGTCGCAAGCGCAGCCGTCCCAGCATCAGGACGTGGTTCCACCGCACGCCGATCCAGACTCCATCGACTTCAACATCAGGCAAGCTGAGTGCTACCTCGCTCTGCTTCAAAGCCAGATCGTCGGCACGTCGCCGCCGCAGCAAGCCATTCCTACGCCTACTGCTCCAGCACCGACACCCGCTGTGCACGCTGCGCGGTGGCTCGGCCAGATGCTCGGCACACCCCGCATGCCATGCAGGCTCAGCTGGACCAATGGAGGCAGCAGAAGGACACATCCGAGGGGCAGAGCATCGGTCATCGCCAGGAGAGGGGACAGGCACAGGAGCACTTCGCGCCCGAGGACGCACCACTTCGCAACGTCGTCCCGGTATCCCCGCTCTCAGTCGAGCTCGAGAGTGCGCCGTGGCCCCGTCGTTTCAACGCCAACACTCTGCCCCAGTATGACAGTGACTACGACCCCAAAGAGTTCCTTATGAAGTTCGAAGCGGTTGTGGAGTCCAATGGAGGCGATGCCACAACGAAGGCAAAGGCTCTCGTGCTGGCCCTCAAGGGAGAGGTTCAGTATTGGTATGCAAACATATCGAAGGGGCACATAACATCCTGGTTTAAACTGCGAAACAAGTTGCTGTCCAGTTTCAAGGGCATGCAAGTCGAAGAACTAGACTCCAACGACATCGTCAACATGTGTGTCCAGGGAGACAGGGAGTCACTGCAAGAGTACATGCACAGGGTGGTGAAGCTGACAGCGCGTGCGCCCGGGGTGTCCGAAAGCAGCATCATTGACGCCATTGTTGGGGGCTTGAGGGTTGGAAACTGCCATGATGTGCTTGATAGAGTGAAGCCGAAGTATCTGCAAGAGCTCTTTGAAGTAATGCAAGAATACTGTAAGTCCGATAAAGCCCGCCGCCGAAGGCTGGACAGAGCCAACGCAGCGAAGAAGCAGAAGCAACAAGGGCAGTGGGACCAACCGAAGGGGTGGCAAAATCACCCTCCGAAGCAGGCAAACCGTCAGATCAACAACGTATCTGCACCCCCTGACCGAACCAGAATCGGAACAGTGGTGGGCACAAAGGCGGACACAAAAATGGCAGAGGGCCGAAGCCGCAACAGCAAAACCCGCCTCAGCGGGGCGGCGGTGAGAGGTTTTTCTGTTGGCTCCACAAAATCGACGCCCACCATCACACACATTAATGCCCTTCGGCGGTCAAGATGAAGTTGGAGTGGAAAGCTGAGGAGAAGGCGAAGGCAGCGGGCATGGCTGTAAATCACGTCATGAAGTACCAGAACGCGGGGCAATTCAAGGCCCTGCCGCCACCATTTCACCACCAATCTTTCCAGCCTTCGGCACCCCCGCATGTGTTCCACCCACCGCAGCCATACACGCCGTCGGCACCACAGCTGCCGCCGCCTCCTGCCATGCACGCGCAGCAAGCGTCAATATTTGTGCCTTCGTGGCCGAACCCAGCCGCCCACCATCAAACGCATTACGCCCAGCCACCCCCACCACCTCAACCAAAGCAAGAGGCCCCTGACTCTAACAGCTCGGGAATGATGGGCATGGTTAACATCATCAATGCAATCTCCGGCAGGTCCAATGAGCCGGTGCATGAGACGAAGAGGCAACGGCAAGAGTACTACCGAAGCGTGTCGCACATTTGCTCCGGCAAGTACTTCCATTTGCCATGGTCCCACATCCCAATAACTTTCACGGCGGCTGACAATCGGCTGCAACATTACCCTCACAATGACCCTCTCGTCATAAGAGCAAACATTGGCAAGAACACAAAGTACTCTTCGGCAATGATGTGGGGAGAGTCCTGGTGGACAACGGAAGTTCAGCGGATATATTGACCTGGCAGTGTTTCTCCGGCATGGGCTTCAAAAAAGAAGACTTGAAGAAAGTAGAGCACCCGCTGTACGGCTTCGGCAACAAGAGGATCGAAGCCCTGGGCAAGATTGACGTCAATGTGACCTTCGGTCAAGACGCTACAATGAGAACGGAAGTCATAACCTTCGATGTTGTTGACTTCGTGTACCCGTACAATGTCATCTTCGGTCGCAACACCATCAACAAGTTTGCAGCGGTCATCCACCAAGGATACCTACTGATGAAAATACCAACGGCAGCGGGGGTGATTTCGGTGTATGGCAGCCAGGAGGAGGCCCGAAGAGCTGAGCGCAACACGTCAGTGCATAACAGGCAGGTCCATGTCATCAACGAAGATGAGGGCAACGAACCTGCGGCGGCTGAAGAGCAGAGGGCCGAGGCCCAAATGAGACAGTCCATGAAAGGGGCCGAAGCCGAATGCATGAAAGCGGTCGATGTCACGATGACAGTCCCTTTGTGCGCGGACGTGCCAAGCAGAACCATTATGATAGGCACCGAAGTCAGCGCGGAGGACGAAGGCAAACTCTTGCAGTTCCTTCATAATAACCAGGATGTGTTTGCATGGTCCAAGTCGGATTTGACGGGTGTCCACCGGTCGGTCATAGAGCATGCTTTGAATACCGACCCGAAGGTCAAACCGAAGCTGCAGAGGCAGCGGCCGATGTCGGGTGACAGGGTCAAGTCTGCGGAGGCCGAAGTGCAAAAGCTGCTCGACGCAAGAATCATAAGAGAGGTGCAGTACCCCGTCTGGGTGGCCAATGTGGTGATGGTCCCGAAGAAGAATGGGAACATGCGCATGTGTATTGACTTCACAGAACTCAACAAGGCATGTCCGAAGGACCCTTACCCGCTGCCAAGGATCGATGTCATCATTGATCAGGCAGCTGGATGTGATATGCTGAGTCTCCTAGATTGCTTATGGATACCACCAGGTGTGGATGCGAAGGGAGGACGAAGCTAAAACTGGGTTCACAACCCCCTTCGGCATTTTTTGCTTCGTTAGGATGCCAGAGGGCCTTCGCAATGCTGGATCAACCTTCAACCACATGATGAAGCTGATTCTGGGCAACCAGTTGGGGTGCAACACCTCGGCTTATGTTGATGACATCGTCATTATGAGCAAAAGAGAGAAAGATCACATTGCGGACCTGACCGAAACTTTCGATAACATGAGGCGGAATGACCTCAAGCTTAATCCCGAGAAATGCGTCTTCGGTATCCGGAGAGGACAGTTGTTGGGGTGCATGGTCTCCAAATGGGGCATACAGGCAAACCCCCAGAAGATCGAAGCGCTACGAAGAATGCAGTCACCAGGCACCAGGAAGGAGGTCCAAAGGCTCACAGGCAGAATAGCATCGCTAAATCGCTTCATCTCCAAGGCTGTTGAGCGAAGCCTACCCTTCTTCAAGGTGCTTCGCGCGAACTCAGCTTTTCAGTGGGGCCCGGAGCAACAGCAAGCCTTCGACGACCTCAAGAAATATCTAGAAGACGCAGCGGTTATGACCAAGCCGTCGCCGAAGGCTGAGCTGCTGCTGTACATCGTAGCAACTGACACAGCGGTCAGTGCAGTACTTGTGGAAGAACAAAAGGAAGCAGATGCTCTGAAGCAGTTTCCCATATACTACGTCTCCGAAGCTTTGAGCGGCTCGAAACTCTTCTACTCTGAAATGGAGAAGATGGCATATGCAGTGGTAATGGCAAAGAGGAAGCTTCGGCATTATTTCCAGAGCCACAATATATCTGTCCCCACAGCTTTCCCTCTTCGGGACATGTTTGAGAACAAAGAATCCACGGGGAGAATGGGCAAATGGGCCACAGAGTTGGCGGAGCACGTTATAAACTTCGTCGCTCGCAGTGCGATAAAGTCTTAGGTCCTCGCCAATTTTGTGGCCGATTGGACGCCTTCGGCGCCGAAGGAAGAAGTCGTAGTCACGGAGCCAGTATGGGAGGTTTAATGCGATGGTGCATATTGCCATCTGGGGTCGGCAGCAGTGGCAGTCCTCAAGTCCCCTTCGGGTATCAACCTCCGGTATGCCTTGCGGCTGAATTGTGACAACTGCACAAACAACATGGCTGAGTACGAGGGTTTGCTGCTTGCGCTTCGGAAGGCCAGGGTTGTGGGGGCAAGGAGGCTCGTCATCTTGACAGACTCCGAACTTGTCACCGGCCACATTGGGAAAACCTACAAGGCAAAGAAACCAGACATGATGAAGTATCTGCAGGCAGTCCGAAGCATTGAGAAATTTTTCATTGGCATCACGGTACGAAGCTTCCCTAGGAACTACAACAAGGAAGCCGACGCTATTGCAAAGGCAACCATTTTGCTTGAACCTCTGCCCCCGGATGTGTTCTACGAGACAACAGTTGTAAGATCTGCCGCTGACGAAGCGGCGCCCCCAAGTTTGTGAATGCCATACAGAGTGAGGACTAACGCGCCCCAATAGTAGCGGCGGTCAGGGGTTACTATGAGGCCGAAGACGGCGTCACTGATAAGAGAGTGGCCATCAGGGCGAGGAACTACCACATCATTGATGGCAATCTGTACCGAAAGGGGGTGTGCACCCCATTGCTAAAATGCATATCAGTGACCGAGGGCAAGCAACTACTCCATGAGATCCACAGTGGCATGTGCTCACATCACCTCGGCACGAGAGCCTTAGTGCAGAAGGCTTTTCGCCAGGGTTTCTATTGGCCTTCGGCGGTCGCAGATGCACACAACATTGTGCGCCAGTGTCCAGAGTGTCAGCGCCATGTGCCTTACAGCAAGTTGCATCAAACGAGATACAACTGATACCACCAATGTGGCCCTTCGCTCGATGGGGTATTGACATCGTCGGCCCGCTACCAACAGCACTCGGGAATTACACTCACGCCGTAGTGGCGGTGGAATACATCTCCAAATGGGTAAAAGCAAAACCACTGCTGAGCATCACTTCGGCCACAATACAGAAGTTCTTTTGGTAGAACATCGTGTGCCGCTTCGGTGTGCCGCACGAAGTTACCGTGGACAACGGCAAGCAATTCGACAGCACCGACTTCAAGGAATTCTGTGCCTACCTGGGCTCCAAGCTGTGTTTCGCTTCGGTCTACCACCCGCAGTCCAATGGGGCGGTAGAAAGGGCAAATGGAGTAATCTTCGCCGGTATAAAAAGGAACATCACTGATCTGCCCAAGAGCAAGTGGGCCGAAGAGCTGCCAAGGGTGATCTGGTCCCACAACACCACTACATCCAGGACCACTCAGTTCTCGCCATTCAAGTTGTTGTATGGAGAAGAAGCCATGTTGCCCGAAGAGCTGTGTCTGGGCACTTGGAGGGACACCCCCTCCAACGACGAAGACCTCAAAGCTTCGGTCCAGAATATTGAGGAGGTGCGCTTGCAAGCAGCAGCGAACCTATCGTCTTACCAAGATGAAACCCGGATGTGGAGAAACAAGAAGATCAGGACGAAGCTCATACGGTCAGGGGACCTGGTGCTGCGTAAGGTGCCGAAGGGAAAGCTGAAAGGCATGATGCATGGGAAGTGGGAGGGCCCGTTCATAGCAACTGCAACATCGAACGAAGCAGCATTCAAGTTGCGTTGGTTGACCGATGAAGAAGAGCCTTACACATGGAATGTGGATATGCTCCAGAAGTACTTCGTCTGAAGTCGCCATGAGCGGCTGCTGTAGTTTGAGTTTCAACAGTTCTTTTTTCTCTTTCGTTGTGTCCAAAAGTCTGTAATATATGTACATTAAGTAGGGGGGACGTACTCTTTTCCTCACGGGGGAGACTTCGTGGTTCCTTTCCGGACCCGCGAAGTGTGAGGTTTTTAACGATGCGGACCCTTGTATCATGTTTCTGACATGTAATATAAGTCAGTGTTCCCCCAACCCTTCGTGTCCAAGATTTTTTCTTTCGAGTATGCTTTCGCAACGTTGTCGAAGCTATGCTACCCCCTTGAGGGAGGCATAGTCTTCGAGGTGGCCTTCGGCGGGGTAAGTGACGACACGGATTGCATTGAGTGCGCGCAAGCCGAGCCTATCACTTATCATCGTGATCGAAGGTGAAGACCGCTTGATGCGGCGTGGAAGGCCCCGATTTGGCCTGAGTAAACGCACGCCAGGAGCGTTGCGTCGGTCGCGACATGACCGAAGGTGAAGTCCGCTTGATGCGGCGTGAAGGCCCCAATTTGGCCTGAGTAAACGCACGCCAGGTGCGTTGCGTCGGTCACGACATGACCGAAGGTGAAGTCCGCTTGATGCGGCGTGAAGGCCCCGATTTGGCCTGAGTAAGCGCACGCCGGGGGCGTTGCGTCGGTTCCGACACGACTGAAGTTTATAGGCCACGATTTGGTCTTTCTGAAAGCACATCAGAGGTGATGCGATTGGTCCAGCCGTGACCGGAGGGAAGGCGTGGCGGCGTTTCGCTTTAATAGGCTTGGGGACAGACCTGTTCGAAAGAGACGCAAGGATATCCTCGTAAAATTCACGATGATGGCGCAGAACGCAATTGCAAAAACGAAGGGGACAGATGGTGGTCGCAGACACCTTCCTTGTTTTCTCGTATCACATTTCAAATATATAATGTATTTCGGTACAACAATATAGTATTACACTTTGATGTTGCAATACAATCACAGTACGTTTCTTCACAAACACACACTTTACAAGTCAGGTGGCGCCGCGCCGCCCCAGCATGCCGCGAACACTTCCGGGGGGAGTTCCGATGTAAATCGCTTCAAGTCTTCGCGGCATCACATGGCGCAACGCGGGGCCACGGCCAGTCAGCGCCTCCGAGCAATCAGTCCTTGTTAAGCACGTCCTCGCAGATCTCATCGAGTAAACGAAGAAACGCCGTGTCTATGATGTCTAGCGCCATCTGTCAGAGCTCGCTGTCGGTGGGCATCCGTCCTGCGCCGAAGATGGGACCACAGCCAGTGCGCGGGCGCTCACTCTGGCTCGGTCTTCGCAACCACAGGGGTCCACTAAGTTTCGCCTAGCCGCTCTACGGGTGGCTCGTTCTCTAAGGATGGCTTCCCGGTGTGAAGGATCCTTCAAAAAATCCGCAAAGAAACGCTTAGCGGACTCGTTGTGGAGGCGGTAATGCTCGGCACGATACGATAGAAATTCCGAATACGACACGCCTGGGTGACGTATACTAAACTTAGTCCACACGTTCGGGGCAACAAAAAAAGAGTTTAAGGGCAGGAGCGGGTCGCTCGCACCTTCGGCTCTCTGCGCAGGCGCCACCGAAGGGACCTGCGCAGAGACACCTTACATTAGTGTTTTACATAACCACGGCCCCAGAAGGAAGTGTTTCGTCTGTTTACAAAGTCAGCCCGGTGCCCCTTCAGACCTCAGCTTCGGCGATGACGACCGGATCATCGGCTGGCGCCGCAGCTGCAGACTCCGTGGGACCTTCGCGCCCGGGAGAGCTGACGGCAAGTAGTGCGGCCTCGAGCTCCGCGGCGTGCACCGTCTCCGAGGTGTCGCCTCCAACGTTCTCTTCAGTGTTGACGGCGACGGGGGCGGCCTCATCGGCTGCAGGTGTAGCATCAACTTCGGGGACAGCGGCGGCTTCGAGCGAAGTAGGCGCAGGGGAAACAGTCTCCACGGCTGCCTCGGTGCGCTCGGCTTCGTCTGAAGGCCTTGTTGCCCTGTCCACGAGCGCTTCTTCGGACGCCGGCCCTGTCGCCCCTTCCGCAGCGGGAGCACCGTCGCCAGGAGCGTCGGTCACGTTGCCCTCCTCCACCGCGGCGGCCTCGGGATCTCCGGCGGTGATCAGGGGAACCCGGGCATGGCGATCCAGTTGCCCTCCGTCATGAACCGGGGCTCGGGAGGAGTGCCACCGAACCAAATTCGAAGGTGATCGTAAACACGCGCCTGCAGCCGAGGCCTTATCTGCAAAACACCGAAGGCTGCATGTTAGCACGGGCGCGAGTCGACACCACGATTAAAGTTCTCAAAGCAAAAATAAAAGTCACTTCGGCGAACCTGAGCACTTAGATGAACTGATTCGTCCAACGTGAGACGGAACCCGCGTTGGGCAAAAAAGGTGTTCATGAAGTTCTTAGCAAGGTTCTTGCCCAGCACGGGGAGCTGCGCGACGTCAAGTTCCGCGTCGGTGGGCCACTCAAAGTTGTCCTTCGTCAACCGCCAAAGATCGCCCTTGCTGATTGTTTTCTCTGAAGAGGGCCGATCTGCAGGAACCAGAGAGCACACGGAGTACGCCAGCTTGCGAACCCCGACCTCAACACCTAGCTCTCCGAAAATCTTCGTGTTCATGGCGATGAGGTCGAAGCAGGCATTCACCCACTCGTAGAATGCCTCGACGGTGCACCGGGGAAACGAAATAGGCAGCGCACCGAGGTTGCACTGCCGTTCGGTACCGTTCCAGCACACCGCTCAGTAGGCTCGCTTCCCTCTGTGCTTCGACCAGCTTGGTTTCCTTGTCGAGGAGCTGAGCCTGCAAGTCCTCCTTGGTGCTGGTCAAGGCCTCCACGTCGCGGCGAAGTGCTTCAAGGGCAGCTTCGGAGGATTTCGCTGCGTCTTCCTTCGCTTGCAGCAGCTGTCGGTTCCGCTCCTGCGCGGCAGCCAACCGCCCCTCCAGCTCCGCCACTCGATTTTGAAGTGAGGAAGTCGTGGCGGCTGTCAGCTCCTTCGCCTCTTTGCTTTCTTGCTCTAGCCTTCGGGCGAGGCACCGAGATGCAACGAAGGCTTTCAAGGACAGATCCCCGCATGCGGTGGTGAGCTCAGTGGAGCTGAGCTTGCCGAAGTACTCCTCCTCGTGAGGAATAGCGAAGCTCGCCCCCGCCTCCTCCAGGAAGTTACACTCGTGTCCGCCGCTCGTCAAGCCTAGGAACCGAATTTGTTTCCCTCCAATCAGCTTGGCTTCGGCGGGAACTTGAAGGCGAACAGCGGCGGCTCGGGGCTCCTCTGGCGTCACCTGATAGCTACTGCTTTCGGGCTCCTCTTCTTCGCCTTCCTCCACAGCGACTGCAAAATCATCTTTCTCGGCGACCGTGGCCGAAGGGGAGGCGGACTGCTCGGTACCTTCAGATGAAGAGCTGGATGAACTGGCGGAGGTGGAGCTGGACTTGCCCTCGTCCCGAGGGGCTTTGGGGCCGAAGGCGGTTGGGTTGTGCCCGCGAGGGGCGTCACCAATAGAAGACACGATGCGAACATCACTGTCTTCATCCTTGTCTTTCTCCTTTGGGCTGAGGGGCACGAGCAGCGGTCCGCCGGCTTCTCCACCGGCCTCAACCGAAGGTGCGGCCGAGCGCAGTGGCATGGCGGCAATCACGTCCTCAACGAGGCCGGTCTCGACGTCTACGACTCGGGTCCTCTTGGGCGAGGGGGCGAGTCCGCCGGCCGCCCGCCACGTTTCTTCCGGGCCCTCCCTTCGGCGGTGGCGGTGGCCGCAGCGGGGGCGCCCCTCTTGCTAGCCTTCTTCGGAGCGGCGTGCGGCGAAGTCGCTGCCTCGTCGGCGTCTGCTTCGGCAGCCGCAAGCGCGACAGCCTTCCTCTCGGCTGCCTCACGGTGCTTAGCAAATCCGACGCGTTCGGGCGGATTGATCTTGAAAAACTTGAACACTCGGTTTGTTCGAGACCCGTTGAGCTCTGTAACTGTATCCTTGTATTCCTTCGGTGACACAGGGCCGAGGATGAAATCACCATGGGCCTCCACCTTCCTTTTCTTCAGCACTGCAAATCAGCAATTTCGAATGGTCAACACATGAAATATTGAAGTTACAAGAAGAAGGGTAAGGCACGCCGAAAGACCCAAGGGCACTCACAATCGGAGGTGAAGCCAAACGCCTTCGTCCAATCGGGGCACGGGATGCCGCCGATGTCATCCGCCCAGGCATCGTCGGCCACAGCCCAGCCGTCCACCAGCGGGCACACCGGGATGTTGCGGTATTCCTCCACGATGTCACGTGTGCTGTACTTACGCGCGAACCGGAGGAGCATCATCACAAATTCATCGCCTTTGGGGCAGGAGGGATTCTTCGTGTAGGACTCGTGAAGGGGAGGCAGCTCCTTCGTAGCCAGAGGGTGAGATCCTCCGGGGGAGAGGGAGTCACCGTGTGGTAGAACCAGTGCTGCTGCCAGTCCGAAGGCCACTTGTTCCGGTAGGCGGTCACAGGGCTCACCACGCCGGACTTGTACGAAAAATTTAGACAGCCAAATTGGCAGTCCTTCTCTACAGATTGATCCCCCTCCTCTTCAAAGACCGTCCGTCGCTGGTGGTGGACTTGATGCGCCGAAGCAAACCCCTCAGCGGAAGGCTTGATCTTCGTTGTGCGGCATATCCACATATACACCGACAGACGAAGGATTGCATTGGGGGTGAGTTGGTGCAAGTAGATGTCGAAGTACCGAAGGATGTCGACGACGGCGGGGTGGAGGGGAAACCGAAGCCCCGCGTACAAGAGATCGCGGAAGATGACGACCTCGTTGTCGCGAGGCCGCGGTATAGTCTCCCGGCCAGGGGCTCGGCCGGCCCCAACCATGCGGTTCTTCACGAGGGAGCCCACGTCGGTATTGTCAATTTGGCTTCAGCCGAACATGTACGTCTTCGGGATCTCCTTCGCGACTGCATCGCGTCTCCTCTTCGAGGCCATGTATGCAATCTAAGTGCGAAGTAGAAACAAAGAAGCGGGGGTGAAGGAAATCTTACGACAGTGCCTTCGGAGCTTTCATGCGTTGTGGATGCAGAGCGCAGCCGTAGGGTGGGGCAGCCCAAGGGTCAGTCCCCTTTTTATAGTGCATCAGCGCCGATAATCACGCCGGTAACTGGCAAATTTACCTTTTTACCCCGACGGCAACCTCTCACAACGGTAAAATTTCCAAAGGGCAGCACGCGTCTTTTACTCGGATCCGCGTCAGCGTGGGCCGTCCGTGGGAGTTCCGAAGCCCGTTTTTCGCCCAGTGAAGAGTTGGTCGTAAGTTCGGCCCATCTTGAGGACGGGACGACCCTCACTGACGAGGGGCTACTGTTGGGAAAATGGCCTTCGGAAGCTTTGTCCACGTCCGGCCAGGCTGACGGTTTCGGCTCACGCGCAGCTTCGGCCACACGGGGGAGTTTTTGTAGTGCTGGTTTAACGGAAACGCTAATGCTACTCGAGTTATGTAAGTTTTGTTGTGCAGGAGCAGCGCATCTGAGCGGTGCTGGCCTTCGATGCTGAAGGCACGGACAATTGTGCCTTGGCGCCGAAGGTTTGGAGGAGCCAGAAGCGCAGCGCGTCGAGAACACCTCGGACCGGGGCTGGAGGCAGCCCGGTCGAGATGTCCCGAAAGGCATGACGCGACCGGGGCGAGATCTTGGACTGTTTCGGTGCCGAAGGTGCGGTGCGCTGCGACACGTGGCTGCTGCGAACGTGTAAAGGGGACACCGTACGAGGCAGAGTCAAGGGGCGCCGCGTGTAAAGGTGTTTCGGCCGTACGAAGACACGCTGGAGGCTTGTACGACGCGGGGAGTTACTGTTATACCCTTGTAAAGTGTTTAAAGCCGTTTGTCAGGAACGGAAAAGGTGTAATTGAGGCAAATGATCATGCCCAGGGGTCTGCTATAAATAGTGAACCCCTTGTAATGAAACGGACGCACACGGTAATGAGAAGAGAGCGCCGAAGGCTACTGCTAGTCTTTCGGTCTTCGGTCTGCTAAGTGTTTCCTTATTCTGTTTCCTGTTCTGTTAAGTATTTCCTCATTTCCTTTCCTCGTCTAGAGTAGTTGAAATAGCTTCGTGATAGTAAGCGAAGGGAGGGAAACTTTAAGAGGGCTGTTGTGTCGGCATCCACCTTCGGGCCCGATTTCCACCAACAGAAGGCTCCTCTAAAGATTTTCATTCCCTAAATGATATTGTGTTGCAGCAGTGTCTGTCCTCCATTACCCTCCTCTATTCATGGGTGTCCCACTTGTCAAAATTTTCCCCTTCCAACCTAGTACCTCGTTCCCGGACCAGCCAGCGTCGTCCGCGTCCTCCCACGTCGGCCCCTGGTCCGACACCTTCGCGCCTCCTCGTGACCACCGAAGCGCACCGTCGAGCAGCAGGCCCTGATCGGTCAGCGTCGCGCCTCCTCCACGGCCGGTGAGCACACCAAGGTCAGCTGCCGCTCCTCACCCCTGCTGTGCCGACCAGCGGTCCTTGCCATACGCGCAGCTTGGTTATCAGGGCCATCGAGTTAGATCCTGCAGAGCCCGGCGTACCAGCAGTGGTTCACGTCGCGGTTGACGGTGACCACCTCCGAGAACGAGATGAAGTGGTACAGCACTAAGCGCGGCCACTACTCCGTCCCGGTTCGCCAAGAGCCTTTTTCACGGAGTAAGAACCATTCAAAGGAGAGGGTGAGTGAGGCAAGTCACGGTGCTGTGTTTCCCATGATGATGATACTACTATGAGCGGGGACAAAGATTTGTAATATCTTGAGTTGGTAACATATTCCTTAAGTTTGGTTGATTAGGTGTCAAAACTATTTGTTTGATATAGAATTTGACAGGAATCGAACAAACTCGCCTCAATACGATGGTTCTGGCCCCTTGGGTGTCCACTGTGAGTCTTTGAGTCGTTAACCATTATCATGTGCGCAAATATTTTTTGAAAGACATCATGGCCATGAATGGATGCAAGATGTTAGTGTTAGTGGTAGTGGTAGTTTTTTCACCCCCAACTAACATCTTGGATGCATGGATGTGTTACTTTGCATGTCATGCTACTTTTGTAATGATTAGAGGCCCACCAAAAGAAGTAAAGTTGCATGAGATGCGGAGAGGGAGAGAAAAAGACGTAAAGTTGGGTGGGGTCCACCAAAACTAACACGAATTACCACCTCTTGGAGGTGTTAGTTTTTTTGAGGTGTTACTCCAAAATAACACCAAAATAACACCTATGCATGAATCTTTTGTGTTAGTTTGCTCCAAACTAACACTAAGGCACCCGCAACATTATAGATAGCATGCTCTCTATAATGCAATCCACATCACCTATAGAAAGGTTAATAGACTAATCTTCCAACAGTTTAGCTATATGTGCATGCTCCAAAATTTTACGAGCCCCACGTGGTAATGTTTTTTAATCAGGCATTCACGCGTCCTCTCTCTTCCATCTTCTCTGATCCGCATCGGCATGTCCAGGACCAGCACCGGCAACCTCGTCGGTACGTCGCCGGTTGCCCGGTTCGCGCACTAGCTCTGGCCCTCCTCCCTGGCCACACCCCCTCGCCGGTCGCGGGCGTTGCGCGCCATCTGCACCTCCACCGCGCTGATGTTGCCTCTCCTCCATGGTCGTGGCCGCTTGCCGGCCTCACCCGCCCAGCCTTGCTGCGGAGCTCAGCTGCGCTGCATCCGCGTCGCTCCCGCGTGCTGGCCGCGCCGCCCGGCCTCCGGCCCCCACGGCCGCATCCAGGTGCTCACAGTCTCTTCTCCGGTCTTCCTCGACCTCGACCTCGACCTGGTTGTCATCCTCAGCCGTGAATACGCCGGCTCCGTCTCTCCTGGTGACAGATGCGCTAAAGTCCGCCGGCAGCCTTGCCCGCATTTTACCGTCCCAATCTTGGCGGGATTCGTAGGTCCGCCGCACGCCATGGATTTGGCCTCCTACGGCGGCCGCGCGCCACAGCCCCGTCGTCCTCCGGCGACCGTTCCTGGGGCTTGCCTCGGTCTGACGACTGCGGCAAGGTCTGCGACGACGGTGGCCGGAGTTGCAGAGGCCGGAGGCGGGCGCTGGACCGTGGCAGATGGGAGAGGAGAGAATAGAGAGGTGAGGATGTGGTGGGTCCCGCACAGCACGGGATGCGATGCTAGCGCATGCCGCTTGGTCTGGCGGCAATCGTTTCTCACTCCTAAGTGGTGACCTTGTAGAGAGCTTAACTACTCCATTGCGGGTGCCCTAACCCATGGATTTATTCATGCCCCATGTGTGCAATTAAGGAGTGTGTTTAGCAGGTCGGCCGATAGAGCCCCCCGTCTCGACTCTCGACCCGCGACGCGGGTTGTCGCTGTCCTTCTCACGCGCTCCCATCCAGCGCAGCGCCGCGCCGCGCCGACCGACCAACTCCCCAGTCCCCACCATCCGCCCCGCGCCGGATCGGAGCTCCCGGACCTGGGATCGCCCATGGCGGCAGGGATTCCGCGCCGCTGGCTCGCCTCCATGGCCGTGTCGCTCGCGTTCGCGCTCGGCGGGACCTGGGTTCTCGTCGTCTTCAAAATCGCCGACGCCACGGACCGCTGCCTCCGCCTGGAGGGCTCCGTGTGGGCCGACGACGCGTGCCTCCACCTGATGTCCTACCCGTCCACCATCGCCGCTGTCTCGCTGCTGCTGATGCTCTGGCTCTGGCGCAGAGAGGTCAAGGCCGAGGTACGGTCACGAACCCGCGCGCCGCCGCCGAAGCCGAATTCGCTCGCCTACCCGACCTTGTTTTCTCCTCATCCGCGGCATTCGTTTTGCGTGCGATTTAGCTGATTCTGAGAAGTGATTCTGGGTTGCTGCTGTCCTGTTCTAGGCTGCGGATGGAAGAAAGGACCCCGAGCTTGGCATTCATCAGGAGGGACCGGAACGCCGGCGCGGCCTGTGAGAGTCCGGTTCGGTGGCCGTGGGCGGCATCATCGTCGTCATCTACTCGTTCTGTGTCCTGGTCATGTTTCTGGGTGGGATGTGATAGAATTAAGATCTAATAGGTGCGGATCTAGCCGGTACGAACCTTTACTGTGTGTATACAAATGGTGTAATGCATGAAAGACAGAGAGAAGGGGAGAGGGGATGTACCGTCTCCGGCAGGGGCGCTGCCGGAACCGCTAGCCATGTAGGAGATCTGCGCGAGGGCAGCGACGCGCGGTGCGGATCCGCGCACGGGCGCCGACGGTTGGGGAAGTGGCGGCGGCGGCGGCGCTTCCCGTCATCGCCGCGCGTCCCCGTCGATCGGGTAGGGAATGTAGGTGGGGGTTTGTGGGCGGCGGCGAACCTCGTACCTCGAGCCAGTGGCCCCAACCTCCTTTTATATAGCGCAGTGTGACAGGGGCCCGCCAACCAATCTAGGGTTGGGCGCCCCCGATCACGGCGCGAGACTAAGGGGCCCAGTGGGCCGTTGGGCCCACTGATGAGATCATTCTAACATTCTCCCCCTTGATCTCATCACATACTTTTAACTTTAACTTTTCCACTTTATTCGTTCCATCACAGATAGGTACATAGAGCATGCTTCATCGTCACGGCTCGATTGCCGATAGACTCAAACAGCCACAACATACTTCTCCGTTCTGGAATAAATTCTATTTACTTTGGGCCACTTCATAATCCAGGATTTATAGGCTTTCCCTTAACCCCATGCCGGCTAAGTGTTTCTGGAACACATTGGGT
This sequence comes from Cenchrus americanus, assembly GCA_947561735.1. Classification (NCBI taxonomy): domain Eukaryota; kingdom Viridiplantae; phylum Streptophyta; class Magnoliopsida; order Poales; family Poaceae; genus Cenchrus; species Cenchrus americanus. Next base: position 79,858,991 of record OX387239.1, on the reverse strand, counting down.
GGTAAGCCTTTCGTAAGCGGATCCGCAACCATATCCTTTGTCCCTATATGCTCGAGACTTATGGTTTTATCCCGGATTCTATCCTTCACAACATAAAACTTTACCTCAATAGGTTTGGAAGCATTACTCGACTTGTTGTTGTGAGCATAGTATACTGTCTGGGCCGATTGTCGCAAGACATCTTTAGTGGTTTATGAATACAATCTACCACTCTCAAGTTGGGTACAAATTTCTTTAACCATATCACTCCGTCCAATAGTATCATGACATGCTATAAACTCGCGTGCATCGTGGATGATGCAACTAACTTTTGTTTGGAGCTTCTCCACGAAATGGCTCCCCCGCGAGAGTGAACAAATATCCGGACGTGGATTTTCTTCCATCTTTATCTCCCGCATAGTCGCATCCGAATACCCCTTTATCTCTAGGCGATCGAGCTTCGTATGTTAGCATGTAATGCTTTGTGCCTTGCACATAACGCATTGCTTTCTTTGCCATCTTCCAAAGGTTTCTATGCCCGGATTATCTTGATATCTACCGAGTACTCCGGTGATAAATGCTAAATCAGAGCGAGTGCACACTTGTGCATACTGTAAGCTTCCAACAGCTGAAGCATACGGTACCGCTTTCATTTGATCGCGCTCATATTGATTCCCGGGACATTGGAATTCTCCAAAACTATCGCCCTTTACTATAGGAGCAGGTGTTGCTTTACTCGTATGTATATTGTACTTCTTTAGAACCTTTTCCAAATATGCCTTTTGAGATAATCCTAAAACCCCATTCTTTCTATCTCGATGAATTTCTATGCCTAAAACATAAGAGGCTTCACCAAGATCTTTCATATCGAAATTCGAGGACAAAAACTTCTTTGTTTCTCGTAGCATGTTGACATCATTGCTAGCAAGCAAAATATCATCCACATACAAGATTAGGAAAACATATTTTCCACTTTTAAACTTTGCATAAACGCAGTTGTCATCTATATTCGGTTCAAACCCAAATCTTTTAATTGTATCATCAAACTTTAGATTCCACTGTCTGGATGCTTGCTTTAATCCATAAATGGATTTCTTTAAGCGGCATCCCATATGTTCTTTTCTGTTTACAACAAAACCTTTCGGTTGTTTCATGTAAACGTCTTCTTCCAAATCTCCATTTAGAAAAGTTGTCTTTACATCCATCTGATGTAACTCTAAATTAAAATGTGCCACTAATGCCATAATTATTCTGAAGGAATCTTTACATGAGACCGGAGAAAATGTCTCATTGTAATCTACTCCTTCTATCCGTGTATAGCCTTTAGCCACGAGTTGTGCCTTATACTTTTCTATATTCCCTCCGGAGTCACGTTTAATCTTATAGACCCATTTACGACCCTACCGTTTTGGCTCCTTTAGGAATTTCTACCAAGTCCCACACATCGTTGGAACTCATCGATTTCATCTCATCCTCCATGGCCTCCAACCACTTCGATGAGTGAGCACTTCTCATGGCCTCTTCATATGAAACGGGATCACCCTCCATATGAGCTATTTCTGTATTATAAACTTTATAATCATCAGGAATAGCTGATCTTTTAACTCTTTGAGACCTCCGAGGGGCCTCTACTGTCGGCACATCTTGTGCCTCATCATCTGTTGGCACATCATCGACAGGTGGCTGCTGTGTCTCATCCTCATGTGCAACAGTGGATTCAATCGGATCCTGAAGGACAGGTTCCAGATCTTCACCCATTGTTACCACGGGCGGAGTTACAACAGGTGCTTGCACCACAACCTCGTGGGCCGTCGGTGCGGGTACAACAACAGCGAAGAAAAATATGGCTCTTGAATCATCGGATTGGGTGCACACACCCTCTTCTCCTCAAGATCAACTTTCCGAACTACCGTGCTCCCCCTGATCATTTCATCTTCTAGAAAGACAAGATGTCTCGTTTCTACAAACTTTGTATATCTCGTCCGGACAAGAGAAACGAAACCCTTTTGACTTTTCGGGATACCCAATGAAGAAACAGCTAACTGTTTTGGGATCCAACTTTGCTATATTTGGGTTAAACACTTTGGCCTCAGCCGGACTCCCCCACACACGCAAATGGTGTAGAGAGGGCACTCTTCCCGTCCACAGCTCGTACGGTGTTTTCGGCACCGACTTGCTTGGTACTCTATTGAGAACGTGAATAGCGGTTTTCAATGCCTCCATCCACAAACTCAATGGCAAGGTGGAGTAACTCATCATGCTGCGCACCATATCCATCAGTGTACGGTTACGCCTTTCAGCTACTCCATTTTGCCGAGGCTCGCCCGCATTGAATACTGGGCTACTAGGCCATTTTCCCGTAGGAACTTTGCAAAAGGTCCAGGAACTTGGCCAAATGGGGTGTGACGACCATAGTACTCCCCTCCACAATCGGATCTTACTATTTTAATTCTTTTATCAAGTTGATTTTCAACTTCGCTTTGAATATCTTAAATTTATCCAAAGGCTTCCGATCTTTCTTTAATTGGATAAATATAACCATAATGGGAGTAATCATCTGTGAATGTTATGAACGAGTCATAGCCATCCATACTTTTCACAGGAAACGGTCCACAAATATCAGTGTGAACTATCTCTAGAGTTCCTGTGCTTCGCTTAGCGCCTTTTTTAATTTGCTTTACATACTTTCCTTTGACGCAATCTACGCATTGCTCTAAGTCAGAGAACTCTAATGGAGAAAGAATTTCATTTTTAACGAGGCTCTCTATTCTCCCCCTCGAAATGTGGCCGAGACGATAGTGCCACAATTTCGATGACGTATCATGAGTTCTCTTTCTTTTCTTTTGTACATTATTCGACTCGGAATCATTTGCAACATGAACATTCACATCACACACGGAATTAACTTTTTCACGCAAGGATAATAAATAAAGCTCGTCATGAAGGTAAGCAGTACCAACATAAGCATTATTACACCAAATGGCACACTAGCCATGTCCAAAATGACATTCAAAACCATCTTTGTCCAAACGTGAAATACTAATCAAGTTTCTGTTTAACGAAGGAACATAAAAAACATCTCTAAGCAAAAGTATAAAACCATCAACTAGCTCCAAAGAGACATCGCCAACAGCTTCAACTTCCGCTTGAACTCCATTTGCAACTTCAATAGAACTTTCTTTTCTTTCCGTGCTCCGGGTCGAACTGAATCCCTGTAAAGAATTTGCAACATGAACCGTTGCACCTGAGTCAATCCACCAAGTAGATTTTGGAAACTGTGTATACAAGGATTCATTTACAAAAGATACTATATTATTACCTTTAGCAGCCATGACTGACTTCAACCATTCAGGACACTCTTTCTTGTAGTGCCCCCTTTTCTTGCAGTAGAGACACTGATCCTTGTCCACTGGAAGAACATTCTTCTGCTTTTGATGCTGATGCGGCATGTTATCTTTTCCATGTGGCTTTGAAGAAGAAGCCCCTGGATGGAAGTTCTTTTTCTTAGCAAAGTTCAAAGAACCACCACTTTGAGCCCTTATCCTTTCCTCTTCCTGAACAAGCATGGCTATGGTCTTTTCCAGATCCCACTGCTTCCGGATGTATGTTGTAGTTGGTAACAAAGGTGTCAAACTCCTTTGGCAAAATGGAGCCATAACCAAGTGAACAAGGAGCTTGGGCCTAATCTCAAGTTCCTCATCCAATGGCTTTAGCTTAGATGCCCGGTTGCTCATCTTGAGGATGTGCTCTCTCACCTTTTCCATTACCGGTGTACTTTTCATTCACCAACCGTCCGAGCATCATGGTGGCATATGTCTTTGAAGAGCTAGAAAACTCGACTCTTTATCCCGTCAAGTAACTCGTAGCGGAGGTACAACCATCAATCGAGCTCAAAAGAGAAGGCTCAATCGTGTTCTCTATGAAAGCCATGCACTTTTTGTTTGCCGTGACCCACTTCCCCTTAGAAATGGACCATGACAACTCTAAGGGAGCATAGTCCCTCTCTTTGTTTGCCCATGCCTCGTCATTATCGCTTGTCTCTCTCATCGGCTTTTCGGGCTGCTCCGGCGTGGTTCCTTCAAGACCCGGTCCAAGATCGACACACACAAAGCCGTATGCACTTTCCTGCTCCATTCCTTGTGATTTTCAGCATTGAGGATCGGGACTTTGTCGATGAAACTCATCAAGTTGCACCCTCCTGAAACCACAATAAGTGAGATCCATAACAACAATTGCATGCATTAATCCAACGTTGGTCAAAATTAAAACATACAACTGTTTATGCAATTAAATCTATATCACCGTTGGGCAGAAAATAGAAATAAATGCACAAAAAACATCCATTTAATCATGATAGTGTTATTAACAACGTTGGTCAGTAAATAACAGCACCATAATTAACAGAAAAAATACTTTAACATGCTCTTTAAATTTAATTTTCCCGTTGGTTCCAATTAAATTTAAAAAATAAGCATCACTTTAAACAATTCGCAGCGGAAACATGAATAAAATTCATGAAACTTTCTGTTCAGAAGCAATATATCTGTTAAAATTCACTTTTTCCCTCTAAACAAATTATCCCGTTGGTTCAAATTTGAATAGATATCAAATATACTTAAAAAACATTAACAATTGCTTCTGAAAATTATCAACCAAAATTGATAAAAGTTACTGTTCACTGCTTCCCTTTTCAGCCCGCAAGCCAAAACAGGTCCACGGCCTTCTTTTCCATCCCGCCTGGGCCCGCGGCCCGAAAACCGACGGGCGGGCTGCCAAAGCAGCCCGCGCACGCCGCCCGCCTGGGCCAAAATGCGGCCCAGCAGCCGCCGGTGGCCGCGGCCATCCACAGCCGTCCGATGGCTGTGACCTGCATCCGACGGCCACCCGCTGCTTTCGGTGGTATAAAACCCTCTTGCGGCCAGCAACCCTTTGAAACCCTAAAACATTTCTTTCCCTGTCTAGCGGCTTCTACACAGGCAGCGGCGGCGGGGTGGCCCCGCGGCCGGCCTCTTCCAACCACCGCGACGGAGCAGCGCCGCCCGCCCAAGGCCGCCGGCGCTCCCCTGCAGTTCCTCTCTTCCTCCCCGTTTCTCTAGCCCCAAACACCGAGAGCATCAGAGATTGTACCTGTGACGCCCCAGGTTTTTCATTACCGTTATTAACGCTAATGACCGGATCAGCCGGGTCAAACCAGTCAAACCCCGGTCAAACCTAGGTCAACCTGGGTCATCACCCGAAAACCCCGCCAGTGAACCCCGATGAACCCCTTGACTAAGCCTACAAACAACCATACTCAACCCTTGGTCAAAGGCACGGTCAAACCCCGCTTGACCATTGACGTCAGCGAATATCGTCCGGAACTTTTGCCGCGTTCCCCAAAATTCACCTAAACACTTCAAAATCTACCTTTATGAAAGTTGTAGATCTTGTTGAGGGACACAACTTTCATGTAGATTGGCATTTCAAATTTTGGGAGGAAAATTGTGAAAAACCCCTTGCAAAACAGATTTTCCTGTTTTCCAGAACGTGTCGACATTCAAAGTTGGCACGACGTTCTCGCAAAATCCGTTGAGAAAAACACCATATGGCCTTTTTGAAAGTTGTAGAGGGTAGTTAGATCTACAACTTTCCTATTCATTGCCTTGAGCACTTTTATTCAAATTTTTGGAGAAATTCTATTTCAAACAGGACCGGTCTGCACTTTTGGGGCGCTTTCGCGCGCACGACACGTCGCGCCCGGCCGCGCCGCGCGCGCCGGCGCCCGCCCCTCGGCATCCGAGCCGTGCGCCGCGTGTTCCCGAGGTCCCCTCACGTGTTCCCCGCACGGTCCGTGCCCCGAGGTGCCTCGAACGGCGGGAACGCCGCGAATCCCACGCGCCGCCGTACCGCCCCCCGCCCGCCGTGGTACGGCCCCCGCCCGCCGCCGTACCGCCGCCGCCCGACGCCGTACCCACTCCCCGCCCGCCGCTTCCCGACCCGCGCGCGCGGCTTAAAGAGCCGGCTCCCCGACCGCGGCACCCGCTCGCTCCCCCACTGCTACTGCCGCCGCCGGCCACCATGGGCGCCCCGCGGTGAGCAGCACCTTCCCCTCCTATCCAAGGCCACCCAAGGCCTCCCCAACGCCTCCTTTAGCTCCACCACAGCCCGCCGGTACCCAGCCACCGCCGGTGCCCCACCCCCCTCGCCGGTGCGCCGGCCGCGGCGGCCGGTGCTCCCGACCGCCGCGCGCCCCCCCCCCCCCCCGGCCACCACTGGCTCCAAGCAACCCACAAACCGGTCCCCTAGGACGCCTAGATCCTCCCCACATCCTTCCCCGGCCGAGACCCGCGGCGAGCCGCCGGAATTTTGGCCAGCCGCGCCGGCCGGCTGCCATAGGGGCCCAATTGCAAAGCCCAAACTATTTCCAGGGTCCTTTTCGCAAAGGTAAACTTCAATAGTTAAAGTGAAATGCTGATTCTTGTAAATTGTGTAGAAAATCACAGAAACTTCAGAAAAATGTGAAACCAATTTTGTTGGATCCATGGTGATTTAAACTACAACTTTTGTTATTCTAGCCTGAGCTAATTCCTTTTTGATTTTGCATGAAAAATATAAATGTGAAAACCCTAGATCTGCAATAACTCAAAACCATAACTCCTCTGTAGCTAATTTTTGGATATGTTGTGTATTAGGTCATTACTAGCTCCTATGACAAAAATTGCACAAAATTATCATGTAAATATTTTTATAAAAATGTTTTTCTATCTCTGGCAGATCTGCATAAAGGATTGTTCATGTTAAATATATTTGTGATTTTGACCCCAACTTGTGCACACTGTCTTGTAATACCAAAATACACATCTTGTGAATTAATCATGAATTTTGGATTAACAGAAATAATTGTTCCTGATTTATGCATGTTTTCCTTGGTAAATTAATAGAACAAGATCAGTAGAGGTACCATGTGAACATGTTGGTTTTCTAAGCTTGTTTAGGACCAGAGAACATCCACAAGAAATTCTAGGTCATTTGGATGCTTAATTATTTTTCTATGCATTTAAATTGAGTCATTAGGTAACCTTTGTTATTTTCTATAATATTTAATTTCCTAGCCTCCAACACTTACATGTGGGTCCAGTGGACCAGTATGGATGCTAGTAGGCTTAAGAAACACTCATGTAATTTTTGGTAATTTAATTGGTTAATAAATGGCTTAAATACCCATTTAATATTAAAGGGAAAATTGAATTAAAGAAAATCCTTAATTAAATCCTTTTTCTTTTTGGGAATATTACTTGATATAAATAAAAGAAATTTTAATAATATTACTAATAAGAAATTAATTCATGAATAAGAATAGTAATTACACCTTGATTGGTGAAGATAAAATGATTAGAAGCTTTCACATGAAATGACAAGTATAAAGAAACCTTTATTCAATTGTGCAATAAAGAGAAATCACCCAACCACCCATGTAACTTGAGTGTGGTTGCAAATCATGTTAAAAAGGTTAAATGTACCTACCCACTGCTGTCGTTGAAGTTAAATTAAATTATTTACATTTATATGTACACAGTCATCATCAAAAAGAAAAAAATAATAAAGGGTTGCATATTGTTCCTTTTTGGAAGAGTATGCTGAATGTCTCCTTATCTAGGTGAATGTTCCCAACAAATGCACCCCTTGATTGTCAAAGCAATTCGTAAATAATGAAAGTATAAACCGTCGAATAAATCTTGCATTTGCATCTTCGTGTAGATCTTTCCGCCGATAGACGTACGCTCGTGCCGGAAGGAGGAGACGAAGGTGCCGACCAAGAGCTGCCGAGCGTGAACGTAGCTCAAGACCTGGACCCAAGTCCAGAAGGGCCCGAGGCCAACCTTGCCAGTGAAGGCAAGCCCCGGATCATTAACCCCGCCTTTTAAAATTATGCAATTATGTTTGCTATGATTGTGCACTTACGTTTCAGGAATTGTTTTGAAACCCTAGATGCATGATCCTTAGGTACCTATGCTCTATCACTAGTATGCTAGGTCGATAGCTGCAATGCTATAGGACCGATAGAAGTCGAGTGATGTTCGTCACTCGCGAGAATAGGTTCCTAGATAGGAATCATAAGATATCCTTAAATGGATCGCTCATGTGGTAAGAGCATGGGATTGGGCTCCGGTCCAGTGGGCACGTGGGCTAAGCTTTTGAACGTACCAAGCATATGCCGGGAATGGGACCGGTAAGCCTAGTACCTTAATGAGGCGGCACGGGATCTTACTATTACTACTCTCGAACAATTCTCCTTACCGGCTAGCTACCGGAAAGGATGGTGTATGGTGACTCCGGGTATCTCGCGGGGTATGCCGGATAGCTTCGCACCCGGGGCCGTAAGATTCGATCCCAACCCGAAGATTTCTGGGGACGGTCTGGGGAGTTGTCCTCGCGGGGGCAGCCGACCGTGTGTTTGGGTCTACCTTGCAAGGTTTAAATCAATCGATTGTCGGCCTCTCACCGTTATCCGAGACTGCTTATTCTACTGGCCATGTTATCCCATAATGATGGAACTCGAGAATATGTTGGATGAACTAATTGCTTGTCCAATTCTTGATTGAATTAGTTGGCACACTTAGAACTGGTAACCAACTAGAACTTGTGCTAAAAGATTGAAAGTAAGGATCCACTCTTAGTAGCTTTCCAGCAAAAAGAAACTCCACCGGCCAAAAGCCTTTCATGTCTAGAGGTTGGTGATGGAGTCATCACCCGACGGTTAAGTCTTGCTGAGTATTAGTATACTCAGCCTTGCTTCAAAATTGTTGAGTGCAGGTGTTGTTGATCAGAAGGGTGACGACAAGTGATGACATCACGGATGGCCTCCTGTGATGTCTACCGTTGCGCTAGTTTATTTTATTTCCGCTGTATTTTCGAACTCTGAAACTTTTATCTTATGCCTTGAACAATGGCTTGTAATAAAATGTTTAATTCAGGACGTACTCTGGACTCGCCTTCGCGTGAGTTTTAATGCATGTATCGATCCTCTGTTCGATGTCCAAGTGATTTACCGGGCGTTAACCCAGCAACCAACGACGGGATGATACTTTACTATTGCTTAACGACCAAAGTGGATCGGTCTTAGGCGATAGTACGCTATTTTCCCGGGCGGGTTGTCACAGTACCGCCCATGGCGGCCTGGACGGAGAGGTGGCGGCGCCGCCGCCGGCCCCCTCGCCGGCGCGCGCGCTCCCCCCGCCCGGGAGAGCGCGCCGCCGTCGAGCGGCTCGGCGGTGGTGCCAAAATCCGCGCGGCGGTGGGGCCCAACGCCCCCGCAACGCCTCTGTCCGCGCGGTGCGCGCCCAAGGCGGCACCGGCGGCGGTGGTGACGGTGAGGTAGGGGTCCAACAGATCCCCTTCCGCGGCCTTTGCATCTTTAGATCTAGGGTTAGGGTTAGGGTTTGCATTTGACTTTTCGATTCGAGATCGATTTCCTTTTCCTTGCAACTACCCGAGGCTAGATCTACAACCTAACCGAGGCTCTGGTACCATTGATAGAATTAAGATCTACTAGGTGCGGATCTAGCCGGGTACGAACCTTTACTGTGTGTATACAAATGGTGTAATGCATGAAAGACAGAGAGAGAAGGGGAGAGGGGATGTACCGTCTCCGGCAGGGGCGCTGCCGGAACCGCTAGCCATGTAGGAGATCTGCGCGAGGGCAGCGACGCGAAGTGCAGATCTGCGCACGGGCAGCGACGGTTGGGGAAGTGGCGGCGGCGGCGACGCTCCCCGTCACTGCTGCGCGTCCCTGTAGATCGGGTAGGGAATGTAGGTGGGGGTTTGTCGCTGGCGGCGAACCTCGTACCTCGAGCCAGTGGCCCCCACCTCCTTTATATAGCGCAGTGTGACAGGGGCCCGCCAACCAATCTAGGGTTGGGCGCCCCCGATCAGGGCGCGAGACTAAGGGGCCCAGTGGGCCGTTGGGCCCACTGATGAGATCATTCTAACAGGATGGTCCGATCCACCGGCGAGAGCCTCCTGCTCAAGGATCCGTATCACCGGCTACATATATGAGTGATCGTGTTTCACTGTCATATGGATGTTAGCAAGATGGAATGTGTGTTGATTATTGGATTCTCAATTGGTGTTTGGCATATCTAGTACAGTACTCAGTACCTCCCTTAAGTAATGATTGCCAAGTTAACCTTTCAGTTTGAAGGCATTTTCCTGATATAAAATGGCCAGCCACATAAATCTTTCATGTGCTCAACTGGAATGGGATCGAGATCAATGTCCATGCTAGTTTTCAAGTGCCATTAAAATCATGTTTTGAGTTGCTAACTGGCAGTCCATTTTCCCACTCTTATTTTGTGTGTGTTTCGTTTAAGCATTGCATATCATGAAAGCATGAGCAATTGCGGTATATATATATTTGTATGAAATAAATGACAAGTTCATTCGCATGGCAGCTGAACAAGATATTATCATTTCGTACTACTTATATTACCTGTCCAAGAGAAGTTAAAACTTTGGTTATGCACATGATTACTTAGTTCAAGTAATGAAAAGTGGTGAGATGTGTGCCTATTCTAAAAAAATTCTAAAAATTACTTAGTTCACTCTTGTTGTATTACTAGCATCTGATAAATTTCAAGATCACTCATGTTGCATAAGTTTTTATGCTTCTTGTTAGGAGAGTAAAAAAAATTAGTATCTAAGGAAGCTATCATTGTGCTGCCTATTCGAACCCTATAGTATATTGCCATCTATTTCATGTACTGATTATAGTAAACTTAAAGAAATTTGATTCTACTTGCCAACTCATAAATATTCTTTCCTTGCTGAGTAATATGCCCTTTTTGGGATTGCCAACTCACTTTGTGGGATTGCTGGGTAATATGCTTTTTTTTCTTTGCCTGAGATCATTAATTTCACAAGGATTAGACCATTTCATTTGAAAAAGAACGAAGAATTGCACCAGAGCTAGTTGTTAGTGCTTGAGTTATAGTGATCTCGATAGTGCGGTATGATAGAATCTATAAGCCTATCTTAAATTTTGCAAGGAAATCTTTTCGTATGTATACATGTGCTTAACCTTTCTTGGGATGCTGATCCTTGCCAGGAGAGCTACTTGCTGATGTTTTTTTCTTTTGCTCTTGTTTCTTTATTTGTTCCTAACTGAGATCATATGAACAAATGTAATATGTGTTGTATAAGCATAGATGTATGAACAGATGTATCTGTGTGTAAAGTTGAGATTTGATAATGTACACTTGTGTATGCAACTGTATAATTGTGTATGCATCTATGTATAAAATAAAAGAATGGAATTTATTTTTTAATTCAACATTGGTAACGGGCAAAGATTGTTGCCAGTTACCGATATTGTGGCCCAGGTCACTGGTACCAACAGATTGGTAACGGGCTCCTCTTTAATGCCCGTTCCCTTGTTGTTATTGGTAACGGGCAAAGATAGTTGCCCGTTACCAATATTGTGACCCATAGGCATGTTGTTTTTATCCACTATCCATATTCAAATACACACCCATTTCAAATGAGGAGGGTATGGGTAGAAAATAATTATCCATCGAAGAAATGGGTAGGGTGGGTGCGGGGAGGGTACAAATAATCCATTGGGTATGTATATAATCTAGTACAAAACTAATTATCCATTGGGTATGGGTGGGATTGGGGAGGGTAAGAAGTGGATAATAATTATTTGGATTTGGGTATCAGTAAGAGTGGATTTATCCATACCCTCCCCAGGTCACTTGTACCAGCAGATTGGTAATGGGTTTCTCTTTAATGCCCATTACATTTGCCAGTTATTGGTAACGGGCAAATGCCCGTTACCGATGTTGGGCTATTTGTAACGCTTGAAAGGTAACGGGCGCGATGCCCGTTACCAATAGCAGTTCACGCCCATTACCAAAGTGGGGTTTTCACGTAGTGCCGAGCCCGCGGGGGAGTCAAAGACTCGTTCGTGGGGTTAGTGATTTTGGGTTCGATAGTCGTTTCATAGGGAACGACGTCATCCCTGAGCTGTTGGGGTCATTTGATTGACCCCGATAGCTTCTGTTTATTTTTACCTCATGCATCCCTTTCGTCATGGTGCTCGTCGAGCTACCAGCGAGTTGGTTCGAGTAAGACTCGGGTCCCGTTCGCGGGGTCCCGACAGGATCAGCTGGTGATAGGTTTTATTAAACCCCTTCCAATATCTCATTTATCTCTTGGGGGGGGGGGTTCGTTCGATTGACCCCGGCGGCTCGTTGCCACCCCTCTGGTAGGGATTCCGTGAGATTTTTTGCCCGAGGCTCGAACACGAGCCGGAATGCCCGTGGCACTCGTGTGCCTGGGTCCTGGCCGCTTGTGTGCTCATCACTTTTCATCCCTTGCTCTCGTGACGGTGGCGGCTGTTCGGAACCCTTTGCTGGGCCAGCCTTCGAGCCGCGCGCGTGTCGGTTTGGATCCGCGAGATCCATTGACAGTTCACGTCTTAGCGCCTAGCCTCCGAGCATAGGTGGCAGGATCAGGGATCCAAGACTCGTTCTTGGAAAGAAACCTGAAGACAATACAAAGTGGTGCCACAAATACTAATTCCAAAGCGAAAAGCATTTGGCGATGCATAACAAAATTTCTAATTCCAACTCTTTTAAGTCTTATTTCTTCAGATAGTTATCCTTATACGTTTATGCGCCTGACTCCTGATAGCTGCATCTGTAGCGTAGGGAGCTGGTCGCATGCATGCGTAGGAAGGGTGTAGATGTAGAGTCAAGGTTTCACAGTCTAAGGAGTGTACTCCCCGAGTACTTTAGCGACTTGTGCAAGAGGGGGAAAGGAAAGTAAGCGGTGGAGAAATGAATAAATGATGCGTGTGTCACGCCCGTTGGTCGTTAGCCCGACTGTTCGTGTAGCGCTCGGGCTGAAGAAGCAGTCGGGAACAAACCAAGGGTAGTCAGTGATAACCCGGAGATGCACGCTAAGACAGGTAGTAACCGGGAAATGGCAGTATTAAAATAATAGTTAACTTGTTTTGCGTTCATGTTGGAGGAGCTGTCGTGTCATCCTCGGGCCCAGGTGATGAGCCCCCGAGCCTTGCGTTGCCCATCATGGCCGAGCGGGAGGTCGCCGACTAGGTCGGCAAGTAGTCGGGGTCGACATTGTTGTGCCAACAAAGTATAAAGAATATCGCCTCTCGAGAGACAGTTAGTTTTAATAAAAGGGGCAGTGTGCCCCCAAAATTCATAATGGAGAATTCAGGCTGCGTGTTGCATTGGTCGAAGAAACTTCCCTCCGTTCTTGTTTATAAGCATGAGCTAACATGACACAGTCTTCTAAATCATACTTTCGTTTCTTTTATATTATATTAGTCATGATTATGAATTTATACTTATTGGAAAGTACATTTGATTACAAATCCAACCATGTCAAATTTACATGACAAAATGAAAAAGTTGATGGGTAATTTATTTGTCAAAGAAGATAAAGTTTGAATCTCGTTTTACGTGTGCGCCTTATAAACGAGAATGGAGGGAGTAGCTTATATTCGTTTATGCAAAAAGAGTTATTGCTAGTCGACTCTTTCTTAGTGTCGAGGTAGCATAGCCCGAGTTCGTACGTGGTAGAGGTCGGTCGTGCTGGTGAGCAAAGGCACCGTAGTCGCGGGGGCGTAGGTTTCTCGCATTTCGACCGGTCGGACCCAACCCATTTCGTCGTAACTCGAGCCCGACCTTGGCGCGGATAAAGAGGTCGGTCAGGAAGGTTTTCGCAACGTCGTTGTTGCCCGGCTCTTTTCTCGTGACGAGGTAGCGGAAAACGAGTTTGACATGGCTTTTCCCACCACAGTTAGTTCACCGACCCCATTGCTCGAATAAGGGCCGGGAGCAACTAGTTTTAAGCGAAAAAACTAGCAACTTTGTATATTGCGAGAAAATAGGGGTTCGAGTTATGTAGCTATTTCAGCGTTTCGTGCACTGAGGATGTTCTTGCCGTCGGTGGTTCGGAGATCGCAGATGTTCGGACGATGTCACTAACTTGGTCGGGGCAGTTATCAGGCGACTGCTGGTGCCACCCACCGCTGTTGTCGTTGTAGGCCGCCAGTGCAAGCGTCATCGTCGTTGGCAGAGCCACAGCTGTCGTCGACGTCGCCATTGGTGGTGTTGCGGCCGCAACACCACCAATGGCAATGACGACGACACCGCCAACAGCGTGGAAAAACAGAGCAACGAGCAGAGGAACTACTCTGCAAATACTACCATCGTCGTCATGTGAAAGGACACGTACGTAGCATGCAGTTCAGCAACTCCCATCCCCATTTGATGGAACAAACCCAACATGACCAGATGAGCCCGACACTTCCTCGCCGTGGACGCCAGAAGCAATCACGGCCTTCAGGGTGCGAGACCTACTACCTCCCTGCGCGCCGGTGTTCACGGCGACGAGTTCGTGCACCGTGCGTCGGCACCCAAATCAGAGTCCGACACGGACGGCAATGCGCACTGATGAATCCGAAGCGCGGCCGTTGATTAATTCGACATGTAGCCGCGTTCCGGGCCGGCCGAGCATCAACCTCCTTTACTTTTCTAGTATATATAGTAGCGTCCGTGTAATCCGACTATCGATCATGGCCCAACCCGACACCCACGAAAGAAGCCACGCCGTCGTCATCGACGTCGCCGACGACGGCGCCGCCGCTGCCGGCGAGCCACCCAGATGCTGCTGCGTGTGCACGGAGCCCCTGGAGTGGGTGGCCGTCGGCCAGTGCGGCCACCGCGACGTCTGCGCCGCCTGTGCCACCAGGATCCGTTTCTTCGGCGGCGACCGGCGGTGCTGCGTCTGCCGGGCGCTGCTACACCATCTACGACACAAGGGCCGGCGGCGGCGGCGGAGACGAAGCTAGCAGGCAGCCGGGCTTCTACTACCACACCGACACGGGGGCTCTCTTCGACGACCGGCGCCAGTACACGAAGGCTGTGGAGATGTGCGTGAGGCCGCCGTGCACCGAGCCGGCGGCGAACCAAGCCGCGGCGGCTGTTGGGAATCTCAGCGCGCCCTCATCGCAACCCGCAGGTGTCGTCGTGAATCACGCTGGATCTCGGCCACCTCGAGTGGAGGAGGCAGAGTGCCCACGAGTGGTAAGTATAATATGCTAACTAACGTAGTTTACTTATCCACAAAGAGTCCTCGTCCACAAATGTAAGGCCATTCTCAATGCAAGTACAATGAGCTCGCATTGCATATAACATGTCACAATAGCTGAAATCATGTTTTTGTACACTGTTTCCATGATCCTTGTGTCTTTTATAGAATTTGAAACAAAAAAAGATGAAAGTATGCACAGTGTCAGCAATTTCATCCACAAATTAAATGCATTCTTGCTTATGTGACACTTACCAAAATATCAATATGAAATTTCGCATTGAGAACGGTCTAAGTGTTTATGAATTTGTTACAAGTCGAACATTTTTAACTAGCAATAACAAAACAATCATAAAGATTACTAATTTGTAAATGTTGTGCAACTAGAATATTTGTAGCTCATTATATTTGTTTGCACATGATATGTAGATAGTTTGACAACATATCAAATGCAAACGAACCTCTCTATGAAAAATCGTGCAAACCACGGCAAAAAAAAAGTCTAAAATAAACAAAAAAAACACATGTAGATGATACTTATTTTACTTATATTCTAGAATACTTATATTTATGGACGGAGAAAGTATTGATATATAGCCAATCACTTGATTTCATCATGATCCTAACATCAGGTGCATACTTACTTTCAGGGATTCGTTGGCATTTATCTGGGCGCCATTATGATGTTGGCGACTATGTTTGGGTTGTTCTTCAAAGTATACGAGGGTTATTACTGTTGGGGAAGAAGGCCTTCGGAAACCTCGCCCACGTCCGGCCAGGCTGACGGTCTCGACTCACACGTGGTTTCGGTCACGCGGAAAGACTTTTGCACCATGGGTCTGACGGAAACACTAATGCTGCTCATGTCGCGTGAGCTTTGTTGGGCAGGGATGGTCCTTCATGGCAGTGCCAGCCTTCGGCACCGAAGGCATAGATGGCGGTGCTTCGTCGACGAGGGTTCGAGAGAGCCAGAAGCACTGCGCACCGACCGTTAACATCGCGTCCGGGGCCAGCAATGGCACGGGCAGGATGTCTGGGAAGGTGCGACATGACCGAAGCTAGATCTTATGATGCTTCGGTACCGAAGGTGCGACGCTCCTAGACACGTGGCTAACGCCAACGTGTAAAGAGGGCACCGCCCGAGGCGGAGACAAGGGGTGCCGCGTGTAAAGGTGTTTCGGCCGTACGAAGACACGCTGGAGGCCTGTACGACGCGGGGAGTTACTGTTATACCCTGGTAAAGTGTTTAAAATCGTTTGTCAGGAACGGAAAAGGTGTAATTGAGGCAAATGACTATACCCAGGTGTCTCCTATAAATAGTGAACCCCTTGTAATGAAACGGACACACTGTAATGAGAAGAGAGCACCGAAGGCTACGGCTTGCTTTTCGGTCTTCGGCCTGCTGAGTATTACCTTGTCTCTTTTACTGTAAGTGTTTCGCATTTCCTTTTCCTCGCTTAGTAGTAGAAACAGCCTCGTAATAGCAAGCGAAGGGAGGGAAAGAAATCCGGGGGCTGTTGTGTCGGCGTCCACCCTTGGCCCGATTTCCACCAACGGTTGGCGCCCACCTCGTGGAAGAATCCAAGACCACATGGCAAGGACCCGTTCGGCAGGCGCCGAAGCCACAACGGCTCAGGCGTCGATCCCTCCGCTCACATCGGAGCCCGCCAACCCATCGGCTTCGGCCGTTCAGCCTTCGACGGGGACCGGTGCTGGGCCGAGCGCTCCGGAGGTTGAGCACACTGCTTCAGGGATGTTCGAGGTCAGCCTCGAGGGGCTGGGGGCTTCGGCGCAAGACATCGAGGCTCTCCGAAGGATCCGGGCCCTCATCGCAGGCAAGTCCGTGCCGGCTCAGCTTGAGCAGGAGACGCGCCCATCCTCGTCGCAAGCGCAGCCATCCCAGCACCAGGACGCGGCTCCACCCCACACCGCCCCCGACTCCATCGACTTCAACATCTGGCAGGCCGAGCGCTACCTCGCTATACTGCAAAGCCAGATCGCTGGCACGACGCCGCCACAGCAAGTCGCTCCTACACCGCCTGCACCAACACCGACGCCTGCCGCGCATGCTGCGCCGGCGGCCCAAGGACGACGCCCGGCACACCCCCGGCAGCCATGTAGGCCCAGCTCGATCAATGGAGGCAGCAGAAGGACGCTTCTGAAGGGCAAAGCATCGGCCACCGCCAAGAGAGGGGGCAGGTGCACGAGCACTTCGCACCCGACGACGCACCACTTCGCAACGTTGTCCCGGTGTCCCCGCTCTCGGTCGAGCTTGAAAGTGCGCCGTGGCCTCGTCGTTTCAATGCCAACACCTTGCCCCAGTACGACGGAGACTACGATCCCAAGGAGTTTCTGATGAAGTTTGAGGCGGCAGTGGAGTCTAACGGAGGCGACGCCACTACAAAGCCAAAGGCTCTTGTGCTAGCACTCAAGGGAGAGGTTCAGTATTGGTATGCAAACATACCGAAGGGGCACATAACATCGTGGTTCCAGCTGCGAAACAAGTTGCTATCTAGCTTCAAAGGTATGTAGGTCGAAGAGCTAGACTCCAACGACCTCGTCAACATGTGTGTCCAGGGCGACCGAGAGTCACTGCAAGAGTACATGCACAGAGTTGTCAAGCTGACAGCGCGCGCGCCAGTGGTGTCCGAAAGCAGCATCATTGATGCCATCGTTGGGGGCCTGAGGGTTGGACACTGTCAAGATGTGCTCGAAAGAGTCAAGCCGAAGTCTCTGCAAGAGCTATTTGAAGTCATGCAAGAATACTGCAAGTCCGACAAAGCCTGCCGCCGGAGGCTCGACCGGGCAAATGCAGCGAAGAAGCAGAAGCAACAGGGGTAGTGGGACCAGCCGAAGGGGTGGCAAAATCAGCCACCGAAGCAAGCAAACCGCCAGATCAACAACGTGTCTGCGCCCTCCAACCAGAACCAGCACCGAGGCAGCAGCGGGCATAAGGGCGGATACAAGAATAGCAGGGGGCCGAAGCCGCAGCAGCACAACCCACCTCAGCGAGCCGGCGGTGAGCGGTTTTTCTGCTGGCTCCATGGAATTGATGCCCAGCATCATACTCACAAGTGCCCCTCGGCGGTCAAGATGAAACTAGAGTGGGAGGCGGAGGAGAAGGCGAAGGCAGCAGGCATGGCCGTTAACCATGTCATGATGTACCAGAATGCGGGCCAGTTCAGGGCCCTGCCACCACCATACCATCACCAGCCTTACCAACCTTCGGCACCCGCGCCTGCCTTCCACCCATCGTAGCCATATACACCTTCGGCGCCACAGCTGCCTCCGCCCCCTCCCATGCACGCGCAGCAATCCTCGGTCTTCGTGCCTTCGTGGCCGAACCCAGCCGCTCACCATCAAACACACTACTCCCACGCCCAGCGTCCACCTCCACCTCCACCAAAACAAGAGGCCCCTGACTCTAGCAGCTCGGGAATGATGGGCATGGTCAACATCATCAACGCAATTTCCAGCGGATCCAATGAGCCGGTGCATGAGACAAAGAGGCAACGACAAGATTACCTCCGAAGTGTGCGCACATCTGCTCCGGCAAGTACTTTCACTTGCCATGGTTCCACATCCCCATAACCTTCACGGCAGCTGACATTCGGCTGCAACACTACCCTCACAACGATCCGCTCGTCATAAGGGCCAACATCGGCAAGAACACGAAGTACTACTTCGGCAATGACGTGGTGAGAATCCTGGTGGACAACGGCAGCTCAGCGGACATTTTGACCTGGCAGTGCATCACTGGCATGGGTTTCAAGAAGGAAGATCTGAAGAAGGCAGAACACCCGTTGTACGGTTTCGGCAACAAGAGGATCGAAGCCCTGGGCAAGATTGATGTCAATGTGTCCTTCGGTCAAGATGCCACCATGAGAACCGAGGTCATAACCTTCGATGTTGTTGACTTTGTGTTCCCGTACAACACCATCTTCGGCCGCAACACCATCAACAAGTTTGCAGCGGTCATCCATCAAGGGTACCTGCTGATGAAGATACCAACGGCAGCGGGGGTAATTTCGGTGTATGGCAGCCAGGAGGAGGCCCGAAGAGCCGAACGCAACACGTCGGTGCACAACAGACAGGTCCATGTCATCAATGAAGACGAGAGCAATGAAGCTGCGGTAGCCGAAGAGCAGAGGGCCGAGGCCCAAATGAGGCAATCCATGAAGGGGGCCGAAGCTGAGCGCATGAAAGCGGTCGATGTCACGAAGACAGTCCCCCTGTGCGCGGACGTGCCAAGCAGGACCGTAATGATAGGCGCCGAAGTCAGCACGGAGGACAAAGGCAGGCTCTTGCAGTTCCTTCGTAACAATCAGGATGCATTCGCATGGTCCAAGTCCGATTTGACGGGCGTCCACCGTTCAGTCATAGAGCATGCACTTAACACCGACCCAAGGGTCAAACCGAAGCTACAGAGACAGCGACCGATGTCAGCGGACAGGGTCAAGTCTGCGGAGGCCGAAGTGCAAAAACTGCTCGACGCAAGAATCATCAGAGAAGTCCAATACCCCGTCTGGGTGTCCAACGTGGTGATGGTGCCGAAGAAGAACGACAACATGCGCATGTGTATTGACTTCACAGAGCTCAACAAGGCGTGCCCAAAGGACCCTTACCCGCTGCCAAGGATCGACGTCATCATTGATCAGGCAGCCGGTTGTGACATGCTGAGCCTCCTAGATTGCTTCTCCGGCTATCACCAAGTGTGGATGCGAAGGGAAGACGAAGCAAAAACCGGATTCACGACCCCTTTCGGCATTTTCTGCTTCGTCAGAATGCCCGAGGGCCTGCGCAATGCCGGGTCTACTTTCAACCGCATGATGAAGCTGATCCTGGGCAATCAGCTGGGGCGCAACGCCTCGGCGTATGTTGATGACATCATCATCATGAGCGAAAGACAGAAAGATCACATTGCAGACCTGACCGAGACCTTCGACAACATGAGGCGAAACGACCTCAAGCTTAACCCAGAGAAATGTATCTTCGGCATCCGGAAGGGGAAACTGTTGGGATGCATGGTCTCTAAGCGGGGCATTCAGGCGAACCCCCAAAAGATTGAAGCCTTACGAAGGATGCAGCCTCCGAGCACCAGAAAGGAAGTACAAAGACTCACAGGCAGAATAGCCTCGCTGAACCGTTTCATCTCCAGAGCTGCCGAATGAAGCTTACCCTTCTTCAAGGTGCTTCGTGCAAACTCAACTTTTCAATGGGGCCCAGAGCAACAACAAGCTTTCGATGACCTCAAGAAATACCTTGAAGACGCAGCAGTCATGACCAAACCGTCACCGAAGGCTGAGCTACTGTTGTACATCGCAGCAACCGACACAGCGGTTAGCGCAGTGCTTGTGGAAGAGCGGAAGGAAGCAGACGCTCTAAGGCAGTTCCCCATATACTATGTCTCCGAAGCCCTGAGCGGCTCAAAACTTTTCTATTCTGAAATGGAGAAGATGGCATATGCTGTGGTGATGGCAAAGAGGAAGCTCCGGCACTACTTCCAGAGCCATAACGTTTCAGTCCCTACAGCTTTCCCTCTCCGGGACATGTTTGAGAACAAGGAATCCACAGGTAGGATGGGCAAGTGGGCTACGGAGTTGGCGGAGCACGTCATAAGCTTCGTTGCGCGCTGTGCGATAAAGTCTCAAGTCCTCGCTGATTTTGTAGCCGACTGGACGCCTTCGGCGCCGAAGGGGGAAGCAATAGTCACAGAACCAATATGGGAAGTGCAGTGTGATGGTGCATACTGCCACCTTGGGTCAGCGGCCGCAGCAGTCTTAAAGTCCCCTTCGGGCATCAAGTTTCGGTATGCCCTGCGGCTGAACTATGATAACTGCACAAACAACGTGGCAGAATACGAGGGCTTGCTGCTCGCACTTCGGAAGGCCAGGGCCGTGGGAGCAAGAAGGCTTGTCATCTTGACAGACTCTGAACTTGTCGCCTGCCATATTGGGAAAACTTACAAGGCAAAAAATCCTCATATGATGAAGTACCTGCAGGCTTTCCGAAGCATGGAAAAATTTTTCATCAGCATCACAGTGCGAAGCTTTCCCAGGAACTACAACAAGGAGGCCGATGCCATTGCAAAGGCAACAACTCTGCTTGAACCCCTGCCACCGGATGTCTTCTACGAAACAACCACCATGAAATCCGCCGCCGATGAAGCAGTGCCCCCAAGTTTGTGAATGCTATATAGAGCGAGGACTGGCGCGCCCCAATAGTGGCGGCGCTCAGGGGTTACTACGAAGCCGAAGATGGCGTCGCCAGCAAGAGAGTAGCCATCAGGGCGAGAAACTACCACCTCATTGACGGCAACTTGTACCGAAAAGGGGTGTGTGCCCTATTGCTAAAGTGCATATCGGCCACCGAGGGCAAACAACTGCTCCACGAGATCCACAATGGCATGTGCTCACATCACCTCGGCACGAGGGCCTTAGTGCAGAAGGCTTTCCGCCAGGGCTTCTACTGGCCTTCGGCGGTCGTAGACACACACGACATAGTACGCCATTGTCTAGAGTGCCAGCGCCATGTGCCCTACAGCAAGTTCGCCTCCAACGAGATACAGCTGTTACCACCGGTGTGGCCCTTCGCTCGGTGGGGTATCGACATCGTCGGCCCGCTACCCACGGCACCCGGAAACTACACTCACGCAGTTGTGGCGGTCGAGTATTTTTCCAAGTGGGTTGAAGCGAAGCCGTTATTGAGTATCACTTCAGCCACCATTCAGAAGTTCTTTTGGCAGAACATAGTATGCCGCTTCGGCGTACCCCACGAGGTCACAGTGGATAGCGGCAAGCAGTTTGATAGCACAGAATTCAAGGAATTCTGCGTGTACTTGGGAACCAAGCTGTGCTTCACTTCGGTCTACCACCCGCAGTCCAATGGGGCGGTGGAGCGGGCCAATGGAGTCATCTTCGCCGGCATCAAGAGGAACATCACTTATCTGCCCAAGAGCAAGTGGGCCAAAGAGTTACCGAGGGTAATCTGGTCCCACAACACCACCACGTCCAGTACCACCCAATTCTCACCCTTCAAGCTGTTGTACGGGGAAGAAGCCATGTTGCCCGAAGAGCTATGTCTGGGCACCTGGAGGAACACCCCCTCCGGAGACGAAGACCTTAAGGCTTCGGTTCAGAACATTGAGGAGGTCCGCTTGCAAGCAGCCACAAACATGTCGGCCTACCAAGATGAGACCCGGAGGTGGAAAAACAAGAAAATCAGACCGAAGCTCATACGGTCAGGAGATCTGGTGCTGCGTAAGGTGCCGAAGGGAAAACTGAAGGGCAAGATGCACGGGAAGTGGGAAGGCCCGTTCATAGCGACCGTGACAGCAAACAAAGCAGCGTTCACGTTGCGCCGGCTGACTGGCGATGAAGAGCCTTACACTTGGAATGTGGACATGCTTCAGAAATACTTCGTTTGAAGCAGCTGCGAGCATCTATCGTAGTTTGAGTTTCAGTAGTTCCTTTTTCTCTTTAGTCATGATCAGGAGTCTGTATCATATGTGCATTAAGTAGTGGGGGACGTACTCTTTTCCTCACGGGGGAGACTTCGTGGTTCCCCTCCGGATCCGCGAAGTGTGAGGTTTTTAACGAGGCGGCCCTTTGTACCCCTTTTTCTGACATGTAATATAAGTCAGTATTCCCCCATCCCTTCGTGTCCAGTTTATTTCTTTTCAAGAATGCTTTCGCCACGCTGTCGAAGCTATACTACACCTTGAGGGGGGCATAGTCTTCGAGGTGGCCTTCGGCGGGGTAAGTGACAGCCTGGGCACGGATCGCCTTGGGTGCGCGCGAGCCAAGCCTGTCACTTATCGTCGTGATCGAAGGAAAAGCCCGCTTGACGCGGCACGAGGCCACGATTCGGCCGGAGTAAACGCACGCCCGGAGCGCTGCGTCGGTCCTGATTTGACCGAAGGAAAAGCCCGCTTGACGCGGCACGAGGCCACGATTCGGCCGGAGTAAACGCACGCCCGGAGCGCTGCGTCGGTCCTGATTTGACCGAAGGAAAAGCCCGCTTGACGCGGCACGAGGCCACGATTCGGCCGGAGTAAACGCACGCCCGGAGCGCTGCGTCGGTCCTGATTTGACCGAAGGGAAAGCCCGCTTGACGCGGCGCGAGGCCACGATTCGGCCGGAGTAAACGCACGCCCGGAGCGTTGCGTCGGTCCTGATTTGACAGAAGGAAAAGCCCGCTTGACGCGGCACGAGGCCACGATTCGGCCGGAGTAAAAGCATGCCCGGAGCGCTGCGTCGGTCCCGATTTGACCGAAGGAAAAGCCCGCTTCACGCGGCATGAGGCCCCGATTTGGCCTGAGCAAGCGCACGCCCGGGGCGTCGCTTCGGCCTCAACTTGATCAAAGATAAAGGCCGCTCAGCGCAGCGCGAGACGGTGATGTGGTCAAAGAAAACACACGTCCCAAACGTAGTGACGTTTTTAACTCGAGTGAGTGAGTTTTTACGAAAACACATTGAAGACAACGGGTTTGATACAAGCTGCGTCCAGAGGGGAAGCGCGGTGCCGCTTCGTCTCAACGCACCCAAGGGCAGTTTCGTTCAGACAAGACGCAAAGATAGCGTCAACGGCTGGAGGCAGCATCAATCCTAGGGAAAATAACACTGACGGCGTGGTACTGAAGCGCGCAAGTGATGGGCACAGACACCCTCGTTTCTTTCTCTTATCACATCTTCAACATACAATGTACTTCGAGACAACAATATAATTTTACAAGGATAAAATAATGCAATCGCAATACACCTCGTCACGAACACACACTTTACAAATCCGCAGGCGACGAATTGCTCCGGCGTGCCGCGAACACTTCCGGGGGGGTTCCGAAGTCCTCTGCTTTAAGTCTTTGCGGCAGCCCGTAGCTCCACCGAATGATCAATCTTCGTTCAGAACATCTTCGCAGATCTCATCGATCAACCGAAGACACGCCATATCTATAATCTCTAATGCCATCTCCCGGAGCTCGCCGTCAGTAGGCATCCGTCCTGCGCCGAAGTCGGGATCATAGTCAGTGCGCAGGCGGTCATTCCATTTCAACCTTCACGGCTGCGAAGCTCTCCGACGAGGCGTCAGGAATTAAATACACATACTCGGGCGGTCCAAGGAGCCCCTCCTCGACCGGCTCTACTTTTGGAACAACCCCTTTGGTCACGAAGGGGTCCGCTGAGTTTTGCTTAGCCGCCCTACGGGCGGCTCGTTCCCTAAGGATGGCGTCCCGACGCGCGGGATCCTTCGAAAAGTCCGCGAAGAAACGTTTAGCGGCTTCATTGTGAAGACGGTAGCGCTCCGCGTGATACGACAAAAATTCGGAGTACGATACGCTGGGGTGGCGAATGCTAAACTTCGTCCAAACGTTCGGGGCGACAAAAAGAGAGTTTAAGGGTAGAGACGAACTGCTCGCACCTTCGGCCCTCTGCGCAGGAACCACCGAAGGAACCTGCGCAGAGATACCTTACATTAGTTTCCTTTACAAAAATTCATGACCCCAAAAGGAGCGCGTTTCGTCTGTTTACATGGTCAAGCCTGGCGCGCTTCAGACCTCGGCTCCTTCGGTGACGATGGGGGCTTCATTCAGCGCCGCAGCTGCATCAGGGGCCTCAATGGACGCGACGGCTGCGTCGACCGCAGGCTCCGCAGGTGCCTCGTCGCCGGGAAAGCTGGCGGCCAGTAGTGCGGCCTCAAGCTCCGCGACGTGTGCCGCCTCCGAAGCGTCCGCTGCAGAGTCTTCCTCGATGGTGGCAGCGGCCGCGTCGACGTCGCCTTGTGCAGGCGCGGACTCCACTTCGGGAACAGGAGCGGCTTCAGGGGCAGCAGACACAGGAGGGGCAGCCCCTTCGACAGCTTCGGTACGCTCGCCCTCAATTGCAGGTTCCGGCGTGCCCCCCGCGTGCCCTTCTTTGGTAGTCGGAGCCGTCATGTCCTCGGCGGTGCCAGCTTCACCGTCGGGAACGCCGGTGACCTCGCCCTCTTCTCTTGCTGCAACTTCGGGACCTCCGGCGGTGATAAGCGGAACGCCAGACATAGTGATCCAGTTCCCCTCCGTCATGAACTGGGGCAAGGGTGGAGTGCCGCCAAACCGAATCCGGATGCGATCATAAACACGCTCTTGCAGCCAAGGCCTTATCTGCAAAACAGCAGGGGCAACATGTCAAAATAGGCGTGAGAAGATACCACTAACGCATCCTTAAAACAAGAGCAGAAGTAGCTTCGGTGTACCTGAGCACTCAGACGAACGGATTCGTCCAAAGTAAGGCAGTACCCGCGCTGGGCGAAGAAGGTGTTCATGAAATTTTTGGCAAGATTTTTGGGGAGCACCGGGAGCTGTCCAACGTCGAGATCCACGTCAGTGGGCCATTCGAAGTTATCCTTCGTGAGCCGGCGGAGATCGCTCTTGCTGATCATCTTCTCCGAAGACGGGCGATCCGAAGGCACCAGCGAGCACACGGAATATGCCAGCGTGCGGACCCCCACAGCAGCCTCGAGCTCTCCGAAGATCTTCGTATTCATGGAGAGGAGATCGAAGCACGCGTTCACCCACTCATAGAATGACTCGACGGTGCACTGGGGGAATGGGATAGGGGGCGCGCCAAGGTTGCACTGGTCCAGCAGCTGCAAAATGTCGGTGCGAAGGGCTTCCGCGCTCCGAATGTGATCCGCCCGGTACCGCTCCAGCGTTCCGCTTAGCTCGCTCGCTTCTTTCTGCGCTTCGGCCAACTGCGCCTCCTTGTTAACAAGCTGAGCGTGCAAGTCTTCCTTGGTGCTACTCAAGGCCTCCATGTCGCGGTGCAGTGTATCAAGGACGGCTTCGGAGGACTTCGCCGCATCTTCTTTCTCTTGCTGCAGCCTCCGGGTGCGCTCTTGTTCGGCGGCCAATCGCCCCTCCAGCTCCGCCACGCGGTTTTGAAGCGAGGTGACAGCGGCAACTGATTGCTCTTTTGACTCCTTGCTCTCTTGCTCCAGCCTTCGGGCGAGGCATCGAGACGCGATGAAGGCCTTCAGGGATAGATCCCCGCACGCCGTCGTGAGCTCAGCCGCGGTAAGCTTCCCGAAGTGCTCTTCTTCATGAGGAATAGCGAAGCTTGCCCCGGCCTCCTCCAGGAATTGGCGTTCGTGCCCGCCACTCGTCAGGCCCAGGAAACGGATCGTCTTCCCGCCAATCAGCTTGGCTTCGGCGGGAACTTGGAGACGGACAGCGGCGGCACGGGGCTCCTCAGGCGTCACCCGGTAGCTGCTGCTTTCGGGCTCCTCGTCTTCTCCTTCCTCCACTTCGGCGACAATATCATCTTTCTCGATAGCAAGGGCCGAAGGGGAGGCGGATTGTTCAGTACCACCAGAGGACGTGTCGGACGAGCTGGTGGAGGTGGAGCTGGATTCGTCCTTGTCGCGCGGAGCTTCGGCGCCGAGGGCGACGGGGCTCGGTTTGCGGGAAGCATCACCAACAGAGGACACGATGCGAACATCACTGTCGTCATCGCTATCTTTCTCCTTCGGACTGAGGGGGACAAACAGTGGCCCGACGGTTCCCTCCCCAGCTCCCGCCGAAGGTGCGACCGAGCGCAGTGGCACGGCGGCAATCACGTCCGCAATGAGGCCGGTCTCAACATCCACGATCCGGGTCCTCTTGGGTGATGGAGGCGAGTCGGCCGGCCGCCCGCCGTGTTTCTTCCGGGCTTTCCCTTCGGCGGTAGCAGTGGCCGCAGTAGGGGCGCCCCTCCTCCCGGTTTTCTTCGGAGCAGCACGCGGCGAAGTCGCCGTCTCCTCGGCGTCCGCTTCGGCGGCAGCAAGCGCCGCAGCTTTCTTCTCGGCTGCCTCACAATGCTTGGCAAACCCGACGCGTTCAGGGGGGGTAATCTTGAAGAACTCGAATACTCAGTTTGTCCGAGATCCGTTCAGCTCCGCGACGGTGTCCTTGTACTCCTTCGGTGAGACAGGACCGAGGATGAAGTCTCCATGAGCCTCCACTTTTCTCTTCCTCAGCACTGCGGACAAACAATCTCAAGCGGTCAACAACTCAATCACCCGGAACATAGCTAAGGGAAAAATCAACCGAAGGACGCAAAATAACTCACTTTCGGCCGTGAAGCCAAAAACCTTCGCCCAATCGGGGCAGGGGATACCCCCGATATCGTCCGCCCACTCGTCGTCGGCCACGGACCAGCCGTCCACCAATGGGCACACCGGGATGCTGCGGTACTCTTCCACGATGTCGCGCATACCGTACTTGCGCGCAAACCGGCGAAGCATCATCACGAACTCGTCGCCTTCGGGGCACGAGGGGTTCTTGGCATAGGACTCGTGGAGGGGCGGCAGCTCCTTCGTGGCCAGCGGGTGAGACCCTCCGGAAGAAGAAGGGTTCACGGTGTAGTAGAACCAGTGTTGTTGCCAATCCAAAGGCCACTTATTCCGATATGCGGTCACAGGGCTCACCACG
The DNA here is from genome assembly GCA_947561735.1 of Cenchrus americanus. Taxonomy (NCBI): domain Eukaryota; kingdom Viridiplantae; phylum Streptophyta; class Magnoliopsida; order Poales; family Poaceae; genus Cenchrus; species Cenchrus americanus. The sequence goes on along the minus strand of OX387239.1, from coordinate 79,831,468 downwards.
CCAGACTTATACGAAAAATTCAGACAGCCGAACTGGCGGTCCTTCTCCACAGACTGGTCCCCCTCCTCCTCGAAAACTGTCCACCGCTGGTGGTGTACTTGACGCGCCGAAGCGAATCCTTCGGCGGAAGGCTTGATCTTCGTCGTCCGGCATATCCACATGTACACCGATAGCCGTAGGATGGCATTTGGAGTGAGTTGGTGCAAGTAGATGTCGAAATACCGGAGTATGTCGACGACGGCGGGGTGTAGAGGGAAACGAAGCCCCGTGTACAGCAAGTCGGGGAAGATGATGACTTCATTGTCCCGCGGCCGTGGTACAGTCTCCCGGCCAGGGGCCCGGTTGGCCCCAACCATACGATTCTTCACCAACGACTCCACGTCGGTCTTGTCGATTTGGCTTCAACTGAATGTGTACGTCTTCGCAATCTCCCTCGCGACAGCATCGCATCTCCGCTTCGGTGCCATGAGGGCTATCTAAGCACGGAGTGAAAACAGAAGTAGCAGGGGCTGGAGGAGATCTTACAGCGGTACCTTCGGAGCTCTCGAGCGTCATAGCTAAGAGTTGCGACCACGGCGTGGGGCAGCCCAAGGACCGGCCCCTTTTATAGTAAATGAGCCCCGATAATCGCGCCGTTGACGATCGAATTTACCGTTTTACCCTAGTAACAACTTCTCACAACGGAAAGGATCCCAAAGGTCAGCGCACGTCTTTTACTCGGATCCGCGTCAGCGTGGGCCGTCCGGGGGAGTTCCGAAGCCCATTCTCCACCCCGAGAAGGGATGTTCGTAAATTCGGCCCATCTTGAGGTCAGGACGGCCCTCACTGACGAGGGGATACTGTTGGGGAAGAAGGCCTTCGGAAACCTCGCCCACGTCCGGCCAGGCTGATGGTCTCGGCTCACGCGCGGTTCCAGTCACGCGGAAAGACTTTTGCACCATGGGTCTGACGGAAACACTAATGCTGCTCATGTCGCGTGAGCTTTGTTGCACAGGGATGGTCCTTCATAGCAGTGCCAGCCTTCGGCACCGAAGGCACAGATGGCGGTGCTTCGTCGACGAGGGTTCGAGAGAGCCAGAAGCACTGCGCACCGGCCGTTAACATCGCGTCCGGGGCCAGCAGTGGCACGAGCAGGATGTCCGGGAAGGTGCGACATGACCGAAGCTGGATCTTATGATGCTTTGGTACCGAAGGTGCGGTGCTCCTGGACACGTGGCTAACGCCAACGTGTAAAGAGGGCACCGCGCGAGGCGGAGACAAGGGGTGCCGCGTGTAAAGGTGTTTCGGCCGTACGAAGACACGCTGGAGGCCTGTACGACGCGGGGAGTTACTGTTATACCCTTGTAAAGTGTTTAAAGTCGTTTGTCAGGAACGGAAAATGATGACTATACCCAGGGGTCTCCTATAAATAGTGAACCCCTTGTAATGAAACGGACACACTGTAATGAGCAGAGAGCACCGAAGGCTACAGCTTGCTTTTCGGTCTTCGGCCTGCTGAGTATTACCTTGTCTCTTTTACTGTTCTGTTAAGTGTTTCGCATTTCCTTTTCCTCGCTTAGTAGTAGAAACAGCCTCGTAATAGCAAGCGAGGGGAGGGAAAGAAATCCGGGGGCTGCTGTGTCGGCGTCCACCCTTCGGGCCCGATTTCCACCAACAATTACCAAAGAGTAGGAATCGTTGTAGCATTTGGCCTTCTCTCGGTGGCGGTCACAGTTTTGGCAATATCGTTATGGCAAGAAATCAAAAGGCGCCTTTAGTCAAAGAGTGAGTCGTGTGCAGATGTTACTTTTCCAGTTTAGAATTTCCTTCCTACTTTATGTCAGTATACATGTTTCTTCGGTACTCCGTATACCTTAATAGTCAAGCATGAGTGATCGCTCTAAATAACATTGCTTGTAAATGTGTACAGATATATATTTATTATGTGTTTTTTGAGTATAATTTTTCTAGATTTATAGATTTTACTATGCTCTTATATAGATTATGCCCAGATACATTCTAGAACTTTTTCCAGTAAAAAAAGTTCTTTCTCACGCTAAAAAATGTTACATTCTAGAACCTTTTCGAGTTTATCTATACTATAAAGATCGAATAATTTGGAAAACCTTTCTCACCCGAATCGGGTCCACAGTCCCCTCACCAGGGGCGAAGATGTATAGTTGCAAATGCACCCAATGAAAAAATCGAAATTAATGCTAACCCTCTGGATTCTACCACACATGCACCTATAGTTGGCCAAAAAGCGCGAGGCCCATGGGCCGGCCCAAAGCACGACAATTTGACCCGACACGAGCACGAGCCCAGCACGATAATTTTGGGCCTGGGCCGGCACGAGCACGACGATGGGCTGTGCTGGGCTGCAATCTTAGCCCACCGTGCCAGCCCAGCACGACACGAATCAGGCCAGCTCGACGTGGCCCATGGACTGGCACGATGGCCCAGCAGCCCGATAGGCCCATCCGACCCGATGAATAAAAGCACCCACCCCCAACCGGCAAACCCTAGCCGCCTGCAATCCCAACCGGCCAACCCTAGCCGCCTCCCCAGTCCCCAATCCCCATTCCCCGATCCGGCGCGGGGACCGAGCCGGGGAGCACCACCTCCGCCGGCGGCCACCTCCTCCGCGGCCCCGCCGGCCACCAGCCACTTTTCCTTCGCCGCCCCTCCTTCTCCTCCGCCCCTCTTCTCTCTCGAAGCACCCGCGGTCGACGGTGGGGGAGCTCCATGGCGCGGCGGTGGGAGCGGTGGAGGGAGCGACGCGCGCGGCCACCTCTTCTTCCTCTCCTCCTCCGCCTCCGACGTGGCGGCCTCCGTCGTCGGCCCCTCCTCCTCCGCCGCCCCCTCCTCGCCGCGCATGGAGCCATGGAGGTGGCGCGACCGCATCCGCCGTCGGTCCTCCTCCGCCGTGAGTCCCCGCCGTCGGAGATGGCGAGCTCGCTGGCTTGGCGATGGCGACATCCTACATCTCCTCCGGCTCCGGCTCCGGCAAACTTCTCTTCCTCCCCTCCGCACCGGCGATCTTCTCTTCCTCCCCTCCGCCGCCGGTCGTGTGCCGTGGGCCGGCACGGCACAAATGGCCCGCCGTGCTCGCCGTCGTGCCTCGGGGCCGGCACGACACGAAAAATCGCCTTCGTGCTCGTGCTGTGCCTCGAGCTTGGCACGTAGTGCCGGCACGGCACGAGCACGACGGCCGCCGTGCCGCGTCGTGCTCGTGCCCGTCGTGCTCGTGCCACTTCGTGCTCGTGCCGTGCCGTGGCCGGGCGGGCCAACCGGCCATGTATACATGCACCCCCTCGGCTCGTAATCACATGCACCCCGGCACAACCCCCGTCACAGGGAACGTGGTATAGTGCCGTGTACCACGTCCCGGGAACTTTCGTACCGGATCGTTGTACGGGTACACGCGTGGTACAGTTGCAGGAACGTTGTTGGGACGTGAGCGGGGACGGTGTACCAAGATGAACCGGGACGGCGACCAGCAGCAGCGGTGGAAACGAACCAGCAGCAGCGGTGGAAATGAAGCATCAACGGTTCAGTTACTGTGAGACTTTGATGACAGCTCGTAGTACTTAATGACGGTGGAAACAAAGCGTTATTTCTCGATTCTCTCCCTCAGAATAAATGGGGATATTTGACGGATGTGTGATTTTTTTCAGACTTTTGTATAAAAAGAGGTATACCCGTTCCATAGCTACGTTCCGGGTACAAAGAGGTATACCCCCTATGAACCGGGAACTTGAAATTATCGATCCACGTACCATGTACCACGTTCCTCGCACCATCCGTACCGGGAACATGGTGACTGGGGGCACAACCCAACAGCCAACGTGACAAGTAAAAGCACAAGCTGACCGAGATGCCGGTGATCGATCAGTCTAGCTTCAGTCCACCAACAAGCCTCGAGCTGGCTGCTGGGACTAGGAGTAGTGAACAATTAATTAATCTATTTCGTTGATGCATAGTAAAAGTCTTGCACTCTCCTCCCTATTTTCCCTCACACCAGTACCGTACCTCGACCATCATTATCTGTTGATTGCACATGACCGGTACTATGTTTGTTCTTTATCCATATCTCCCATTATTCTTTCAAATCAAAACTCTCTCATTATTCAAATGAGTTCCAGACCTTCATATTTTTCCCCAAATAAAATACCTAAATTTATAGTTTGCGCCTTGCTTGCTGAATTTCTTAATCATAAGGTTAGGTGCAAGTGCAAATTTTCTACCAAACTAGAAACCACATATTTGTTATGGGAATTTTTATTTCAACTAGGATAGTGTCGGTGTGACCGGCAACCTACTAAGGGGAGTACCCGAAGTAGGTGAATGTGGCGAGATCGGTAACTCGAAGGAAGAGACACGTGGCACACAATTTAGACAGGTTCGGGCCGCGAGGTGCGTAATACCCTACGTTATGTATGCTGCGTAGCTCCGGATTGATTGGGTGCGATTACAAGATGATGCAACCTTAAGCCGTGATAGAGAGAGGGGTCCCTGCCTCGCCTTATATAGTCCGGGAGGCAGGGTTACAAGTCGGTTCAGGGAGAGAGTACAAGTCGAGTACGTCTAGGAGTCCTCCATACAGTGCGGGACATGTACAGCTTCCTATCCGAGTACTTCTCCTCTGCAGTCCTTGTGTTTCACGCCATCAGGTGTCGTGCAGCGCAAATCGGGTAGTCCCAGGGGCCCACCGAGTAGTCGGTCCTGGTACCCACCGAGGTAGTGGGCCCAGGGAGGTCCATACGACAAGCCCCCGAGTACTTTGTAGTCAAGAAGGATAGCTTCAAGTAACCTTGACAGCCTTAACGAGTAGTCCTCAAGCGTCCCCGAGTACTACAAGTCAAAAGTCCTCAAGAGTAGTTGAAGCATCCCGAGGCTGGAATGTACTCCAGCTGATGTTTGAGCAATCCTGAAGTCTTCTCGAGTAGTCCCAAGTGTCCTCGAGCGCTGCCCTTGAAGGTCTTCAACAATGCCCGAGTTGTCTTGAAGCCGAAACTGTTATGGAAGTGCGATTGCAAAATCGCACTCCATATGGAGTAGCCCCCGAGCCTTAGGTTGAGTTGTAGACTCTGGCTGAGGGTCCATCTGAAGTTTTGGAAAGAATATCCCGAAAAATCCGGAGAAAAAACCGAAGGACACGTGGCACAGAGCCCCCGAGCCTTGAGTCGAGTACTTCCTCTCGAATTGAAGGGTCATCTTGTAGAATGTGTCCTGAGTTGCTCTTGAGTCTTGTCGCTACCTAGGAAGTTGAATAGAAGTAGCCGAGCCCTCGAGATGAGGCGCGTCGACTAGTAGAAGTTGAAGAGTCAGACGCTGCCGCTGAGTCAGCCGAGCGTAGACTTATCCATCCGGTCGTTGGAGGGGCCGCTGTTGACTTATAAATAGAAGCAAAAACCCTTAGGGTTTTCACCCCCACGCATTCGCAGCCATTCCTAGCAAATCGAGCCGGAATCACCGCCGCGCGGCCGCCGCCGTTGAGAAGGTTGTAGATCCAAGCGCGCCGCCGTAGGAAGCCACCACCGTAGCCCCCGAGCGAATGCGAGTGAAGACACCTTGCAATTGGAGAATGAAGCCCTCACCATCGAAGGCCCTGAAGACCGCCGGCGGGAAGAAGAGGGCTCGTGAGGAGGCCGCCGGATCTGCTACGGGGACATCACCGCCGGTGTCTCCGCCGCGGCCAGATCCAAATCGAGAGTGGAAGAAGTCCAAAGCCAAGACCGAACATCTGCTGGCACTGCTCAACAGCGGATTCTTGCAGGAGAAGGAGGTGGACATGTGGAGAGCCACTGCAGGGGATCCGTACCCCATGGAGAAGAACCCGGACGAGATCCCGATGTTCACCCGGTTTGCGGAGCGGGGTCTGTCTCTTCCGGCTAGCGATTTCTTCAAGGGGCTGCTAGGGTACTACGGCATCAAGTACCTCAACCTCAACCCCAACGGTATCTTCCACACCTCAGTCTTCGTACATTTCTGCGAAGCCTTCTTGGGGATCAGGCCCCATTGGATCCTGTTCCGGAAGTTCTTCCGGGTGAAGCCTCAGCCCAGCGCCAGCAGTCCCCGAGTAGTGGGGGGAGCCGGGATCCAGATGAGGGAGGACACCGCGGAGCAGTACCTCTCCTACAAGCTGATTGATTCCAATCAGGATTGGAAGGCAAAGTGGTTCTACGTGACCAACCACCACCCGGAGCTGCCGAAGCCAAGCGGGAAGCAGCCCAAGCACCGACCGTGGTGGAACTCGGAGCCAACAATGCAGGAGGGTATCCAGCTACCCGAGCTGCTGGCGAAGATCAAGGCGTTGAGAGAAGCCGGGCTGAGGGCCGAACATGTGGCCTTCAGCTTCATGAAGCGAAGGGTGCAGCCGCTGATGGCCCGCGATACCCTAGGGTACGAGTACACCGGCGACGACGACACATCGTGGATGCCCGGTGATGAAGTGGACGACAACAACATCGTCGACAGGCTGAGCAGGATCTTCAAGGATATGCCGGCGTACACGCCGTGCCCGGTGCCCGAGTACTCCGCCGCGCGCCCGCCAAAGAAGGTTGGTAGCCGTACCCATTGTCGAGTACTCGTTACAGAGGAGTAGTCGTGCTGATGTTGTGTGCTTCTTGCAGGATGACTTGGTGAAATTCGTCTCCGAGCCGGCATCGCCTCCTCAACTTGTCGAGGTCCCAGAGGAAGGGAAGGCCAAGGCCAAGGAGCGGCGAGAAGTGGGCGAAGGAGACGACACAGTTGTCGTTGAAGACACGTCCGAGGAGGACGATGATGAAGAAACACTGCAGGAGCGCTTTCAGCCGCGGTCAAGGTTTAGCCACCCCGGATTGCCGCACGTTCCCCTCGTTCAGAATCCGCCGGCTAGCCTGGAGGCTAGTCTGCCCGCGCCACCAAGGAAGCCGCGCAACGTTGCCCGGAAGCGCGTGGCCAAGAACTTGAAGGTCTCAGAGACCATGTCCCAGGAGGTAAGCTGTCTTGAATAGGGTAGTCGAGTACTTATGTCTCAATGTTGTGTGTTGACGGCGAAGTTTCCTTGCTTGCAGGAGATGTCGCCTTCCGACCCCGTTGAGCAGGGTGACGAAGGCGATTGGGACACATTGGAGGAGCCAGCTGGGGGTAGTCATAGCCCATCCCCCACCGTAGAAGAGCTCTTGGCGCAGTTGGAGCGCTAGCCCCCTGTTGCTCAGGGGAGCACAGAACCGGCCGCTGCTGCTACTGAAGAGGCAGCGACTACTGAGGCGCAGGAGGAGGCGCCTGCCGAGGCAGGACTGGTCGACATCGCCAGTATCCTCGGCGCCCCAACCGTGACGGTGGTCCGATCGAGGTTGTAAGTGTTGATTCTTCCCAAGTAGTGCATTGGACGTGGTAGTCGTACTAGGTTGACAACCAGCTTGTATACTCTGCAGGAAATCAACGGACTTGACCTGGGAGGGTGATGAACCCGCCACGCGGGGTGTGGCAGAAGAGGAAGCCGCGCCGCCCGCTGAGGAGTCCGCTCCCGCCCCTCAGGCGGAGTCCGAGGCGCCGGCCGCGGAGGCTATGTTGCCTGAGGCCAGCGTCGTTGAAGGTGAGTACTCTGCTCAGGTGCGAATAATCCCGAAGAGTAGTCGTAGCCGCCAGGTGTGACTGATGCAGTTGTCATTTGATTACAGGTGTTGAAACCGAGGGAAGCGATATCCCGCCGGCGGTGCCCGTCGAAGACGTGATGCCGGAGACTCAGGGAGCTGTCGGAGCAGCCCCCGAGCTGATGGAGGTGGCCGTCGGAGAAGCCGCCGCGACGACTGGAGGAGAGGGCGGCGACACGCTGCCAGAACCCGCTCTGGAGGTAGTCGTGCGCTCACCGGAGATCCATGACGCGGAGCCAATCCGCTCAGCACCAATGACCGGAGCCGCGACGACTAGTCGTGGCGGGACAGAGTTGTTGGCAGATGATCTAGTCGACCCGGGCCGACGCGGGCTCTTCACCCGGGAGGCGGTGCGCCGTGCCGAGCAATGGATGAAGGTGAGTAGTCGACACCTTTGAGTAGTCAATCCTTTAGTGTTGAGTACCCGCTGATATGTGTTGTCCGTTGCGGTGACGTCGCGGAGAGGTCCCTACAGGTCCGAAATGCTTCAAGGGTACGGCGACGCAGTGCTCCGGGCCGAAACCTTAGAGGAGCAACTCGTGAAGTCCCGGAAGCACGCCGCCGCGATGCAGTCGAAGCTGGACACTGCCTTCGCCCAGTATCACAATGACATCCAAGAGATGAAGGCAAAGAGCGACGATCTGGTGCGGAAGAACAAGTCTCTCCGCAACAAGAATAAAGGTACGCGACCGCCTTGTCGGGTACTTGTTGATAGTAGCTTGAGGTAGTCTGACCCACTTTGCCTTTGTTGATTGTTGAGCTTGAGACCCGCGTCGATCAGCTGAAGGCTTCGGAGACCGATCTGAAGAACCTCTTCTACCGGGAGCAAGAGGCCCGCTGTGCACCGGAGTACGATTATAAGGAGCTTGCTTACGAGTGCGACAAGCACATGGAGCTCGTATTGCATCGTATCGTGACCTCGTCAATCGCTACAAATCCTTGCGTGAGCCGAACGAGGATCGCGAGAAGCCGCGGGCTCAACTCAAGGAGCTCGAGGAAGCCGCACTCCCCATTGCAAGGCCGCCGGTGCCCCCCACCCCCGGCGGTCCGAAGATTGCACCTTTGGTGGATCGGCTGAAGGAAGCCCCCAGCCGCTTGGCGACCTACGTCAAGCACTTGGAGAAGTCGATTCCCAACCAGGTTCTGGCCTTCATGAAGTCGTACTCCCCGAAGGCTCCTGTGGACGTAGTCGCCGGCGGGCTAGCCACCAACTGCACCGACGAGCAGTACGCGGAGCTACTGGAACAGATGGCGCCCATCGCCGAACAAGTCGCCGAGAAACTTAATCTCCAGTAGTTCTGTAAAGTTAACTCGTAGTAGTAGTTGTACATAAACAATTGTAATGAACTTGTTTAGGTATGAATGAAGAGAACTTCCATGAATGAGTACTCGTTATCGCGATCTGTGAGTGCGAGGTTCCATCGTGGAGTCGTCGCGAGTAGTCGTACTCGTCGGTAGCCCCGTTGAGGGAAGTAGACAGTAAAATAGTTGATGGATAATCAAACTTTATTACTGAAGAAGTACACCTGGATGGCTAGGGCCGTTGTTACAGAGTAGTCGCCAGGACCCCCGGAGGCCGCCTCCGCTAAGTAGTGCTAGGGCGTATAGCCGCTGGCGACGAGATCCGTTAGTAGCCATGTAGGCTGGATCTAGAAGTACATGGTCTCTCAGTAGACCGTTGTTGGAGTCCTTTGTCACTCGTCGCAGCTCGGGATCCGTTAGTAGCCGCATGGGCTGGATCCTGGAGAGGGGTAGTCCGGAGACGGGTGCCTGGAACCGAAGGCCGCTTACAGCGAAGGGGTCTTGATGTAGTCGTATAGACTTGAGCCCCCGGAGTAGTCGTGTAGACTAGTCGTAGAATCAACAGAGTTGGTCGACAAGTTGTTGACGTCTTTGCCTTCAAGTGTCTGGAGGCGGTAGGAGCTCGGTCTGGTCACCTTTGCAACTGTGAAGGGACCTTCCCAGGGCGAGCTGAGTTGTGTAGTCCTTCCGTGTTTTGGATGCGACGGATGACAAGATCACCAACGTTGAAGGAGCATTCCTTGACGTTGCGATCATGATAGCGCCGGATACCCTCTAGTTACCTTCTTGATTAGACGAGGGCGGCACATCGAGCTTCTTCGAGTCCGTCAATGTCAACTCGTCTGCTGTGTTCGGAGACGCCTTCGTCATAGTGCTCCACCGCTGGTGAATTCCACATGACATCAGCAGGGAGGATTGCTTCAGAGCCGTAGACCAGGAAGTATGGAGATTGCCCCGTTGGCTTGGAGGGTTGAGTACGTAGCCCCATAGAGCATTGGGTAGTTCCTTGATCCACTTGCCTCATTTGGTGTTTGCAGCGTCGTGTAGCCACTTTTTGAGAGCGTCGAGCACCATCCCATTGGCGCGCTCGACTTGTCCGTTGGCCCGAGGATGCGCAACTGAGACATATCGGACGTCGATCTCGCTGTTCTCGCAGTACTCCCAGAACTGGTGGTTGTTGAAGTTGGAGCCCAGGTCTGTGATGATGCGATAGGGTAGTCCGTAGCGATGTACGAGTTCATCCAGGAAGTCGAGTACTCTGTCAGCCTTGGGGCATGTAACCAGCTCGACCTCGATCCACTTGGTGAACTTGTCGATGGCCACCAATACTCTATTGAATCCACCTGGCGCAGTTGGAAGTGGCCCAATCATGTCGAGCCCCCAGCAGGCGAAAGACCAGGTTGGCGGTATGGTGACTAGCTTGTAGGCTGGGATGTGTTGCTGCTTGGCGAAGTATTGGCACCCTTGGCACCTTCTGACGAGTTCTTCGGCGTCGCCCAGAGCTGTGGGCCAATAGAAAGCTCGTCGGAAGGCCTTGCTGACCAGCGTGCGGGAGGATGCGTGGTTGCCGCAGACACCTTTGTGGATCTACTCCAAGATGTCTTTGCCTTCTTGTCTGGGAACGCACTTCATGAGTACTCCTGAAGATGTGCCCCGCCTGTAGATCTTGTCTCCGACGAGGACGTAGGACTTGGCGTGGCGGATGAGTTGCTCGGCCAAGTTCTTGTCCGAGGGAACCTTCTGTTCGCTGAGGTAGTCGATGAAGGGCGGCCTCCAGTCCACGTCGATCATCATGACCTCCTGGCCAGCCGGGGGATGCGCTGGGACAGTGGTCGGTGGCGCTGGCTCTGGGATGGATGGCGCGTGAAGCTCGTGGACGAAGACACCTGCTGGTACTTGAGCGCGAGTGGAACCAAGCTTCGACAGGACGTCCGCTGCAACGTTGTTGTCGCGGACGATGTGGTGGAACCCGAGATCGTAGAACTTGTTCTCGAGCTTGCAGACTTCTAGGCAGTAGGCGTCCATGTTCTCCTTGTTGCGGTCCCAAGACTTGTTGACTTAGTTGATGACCACTGCGGAGTCGCCGTAGACTAGTAGCCGCTTGATGCCCAGTGAAGCCGCGAGGCGGAGCCCATGTAGCAGAGCTTTGTACTCGGCTTCGTTGTTTGAGACCTTCCAGAAGATCCGCAGGATGTACTTGAGTTATTCGCCCGTTGGAGAGATCAAGAGTACTCCTGCACCTGTGCCCTCGAGGTTGAGTGAGCCGTCGAAGTACATCACCCAGTGCTCTGGGCGCTCGGTTGGATTAGGTAGCTGATTCTCCCACCACTCTGCCATGAAGTCGACTAGTGCCTGCGACTTGATGGCTGTGCGTGGCTTGAAGTCTATGTTGAGGGCGCCAAGTTTGACTGCCCACTTGGAGATTCTTCCAGTAGCATCTTGGTTCCGCAGGATGTCGCCGAGCGGGTAGTCGGTGACGACGGAGATTGAGTACTCCTGGAAGTAGTGTCGTAGCTTCCACGAGGTGATGAGCACTGCGTACGAAGCTTCGTATCGGGCCGGTAGCGTGCCTTGGATTCCGACAGGACCTCACCGACGAAGTAAACTCGGTCGCCGGACCGGGTAGGCGTGGCCGTCTTCCCCGCCGCTCGACGACGATGGCGATCGACCACGTGAGTAGTCGCAGCAAGGTAGAGCGAGAGGCCGCTCACCTTTGCGAGGAGCCGTGAGGACTGGTGGCTTTGATAGGAAGTCCTTGAGCTGGGCAATGGCTTGGTCTGCCTCTAGAGTCCACACGAACTTCTCTTGGTGCTTGAGTAATTTGAAGAAGGGGAGCCCCCATTCTCCAAGCTTCGAGATAAATCTGTTCAGTGCCACCATGCACCCGGTCAGCTTCTGGACGTCTTTGATGCACGTGGGAGCTTTCATGCTGGTGATGGCGGAGATCTTCTCGGGATTGGCTTCGATGCCGCGATGGCTGATGATGAAGCCGAGTAGTTTCCTCGAAGGTACGCCGAAGACACACTTGTTCGGGTTGAGCTTCCAGCGGTACTCGCGCAGGGATGCGAAAGTCTCTTCAAGATCGTCGATGAGTGTGCTGGAGTTTCTGGTCTTGACGACCACATCATCCACATAGGCTTCGACGTTCTTGTTGAGTTGCCTCTTTAAGCAAGCCTGGATAGCTCGTTGGTATGTAGCGTCGGCGTTCTTCAACCCGAAGGACATGGTCGTGTAGCAGTACGCGCCAAACGGGGTGATGAACGTGGTCTTCTCCTGGTCTTCTTCCTTGATCGCGATCTGGTGGTACCCGGAGTAGCAGTCGAGGAAGCAGAAAGCGGGTCGCGGCCCCCGCCGTGGAGTCGATGACTTGGTCAATCCGCGGCAACCCGAAGGGGTCCTTGGGGCAGTGCTTGTTGAGGTCAGTGTAGTCGACACACATCCTCCACTCGTTCGAGTTCTTCTTACGGACGAGGACGGGGTTGGCGAGCCACTCAGGATGGAAGACTTCTTCGATGAAGCCAGCCGCAAGTAGTTAGGCGAGTTCCTTCCTGATGGCATCCCGTCTGTCGTCGGCGAAGCGGCGGAGGTGTTGTCGCTTCGGGGTAGCTTTAGGATCGACGTTGAGGGAATGCGCAATCAACTCCCTGGGCACCCCTAGCATGCCCGCTGGCTTCCACACGAAGATGTCGCGGTTAGCCCGGAGAAAGTTGATGAGCGCGTCTTCCTATTTGGGGTCGAGACCCGCCCCGATGGTGGTGGTCTTGCTGCTGTCGCCTGTCCCGAGGTCAATTGTCTTGACCAGAACCTCCTCAGCTGGCTGAGGCTTGTTAGCTTTGTCCGACTTCTCTGGGATGTCGAGTTCACTTGGGGCAAGCTTCTTCGACGCAGCGTAGATCTCCATCATTGCATTGGGTACTTGATTTGTGGAGGCGATCTCCACAGCTTCCGTGTCACAGTCGTGCGAGATCTTCAAGTCCCCTTGCAGTGAGAGTACACCTGCCGAACTTGGCATCTTGAGTGCCAAGTAGGTGTAGTGTGGTACCGCCATGAACTTGGCGATAGCCGGTCTGCCAAGGATGGCATGGTAGGAGGTCTCGAAGTTCGTGACTTCGAACTTGATGTACTCGGTATGATAGTTGTCTCGAGATTCCCCGAAGGTAACTGGCAGGACCACTAAGCCCAGTGGGATAGCCGCGTTCCTGGGGACGATGCCGTAGAAGGGCGAGGTGCTCTTGGTGAGCATGTGGGTGATGTCGAGCTTCATCTTCTTCAAGGTCTTGGTGAAAAGGACGTTGAGCTCGCTTCCACCGTCGATGAGTACCTTGTTGAGCCTGGAGCCCGCGACCACCGGCTTCAGGCCGAGAGGGAACCGCCCTGGCTCGGAGAAGCTAGTCCATTGATCCGCGCGGGAGAAGGTAATGGGTACCTCCGACCACCTGAGAGGGGTCGGAACCGCTGGTTCAATGCTCATGACTTCTCGACGAGTAGCCTTTTGTTCCCGTCTACTGGGTAGCCCACTGAAGAGGACGTTCACTGTCTTGTCGGGTTCCTGGAAGTCGCCATCGCCTTCGTCGTTCTTCTTCTTGCCTTTCTTTTTGTGAGGGTGCCGTGGCTCCGGAGTGTCCTTGAGTGCTCACCTGAGTTGGTAGCACTGCTCGGTGGTGTGGTTGCCGTCCAGATGCCACGGGCACTTCTCCTTCAGCAAGTATTTGAAGCCGCCAGAGGTCTTCTTCGAGTTCTCCTGCGCTTGCGGTTGGGACCCGAGTAGTTGTTGTTGGTGCGACCGCCTTGGTTCCCGTTGTTGCTGCTGCCACCGCCCGTGTTCTGTTTGCTCTTGCCGCGGATGGCATCGTACTTAGTGTTGGCTTTGTCTTCTTCATCGGCCCAGGACGTGATCATATCCATGAGATGGGTGATGGACCTGGGGCGGCGTCGATCAAAGTCTTCGAAGGTGCGACAGTGGTAGAGACCGTCTTGAAAGAGGTCGATGACCTCCTTGTCGGTGACGTCGACTACGGTGGCGCACTTGTCGAAGAAGCGCTGCATGTACTTGCGAAGGGTCTCGCCTTGTTCCTGCTTCACCATAGCCAGGTCCATGCGAGTACCCGAGCGGCCCATAGCGCCCGCGAAGTTGCTGGTGAACTGCTCCTTCAGCTGGTCCCACTTGTCGATCGAGTGCTTGTCCAGTGACTCGAGCCATGTGAGCGGGGCTTGGTCCAGGCAAAAGGGGAAGTAAAGGCACTTGGTGTCGTTGTTGCCTCCAGCGTTCTCAATGGAGAGGGCGTAGCATCTAAGCCATTGGATGGGGTCTTGCTTCGCGTCGTACTTGGTGATTCCCAGAGGTTTGAACTTGTCCTGGAGGAATAAGTTGCGAAGCCGAGGAGAGAAGGCGGGGAAGCCGTCGTTGTCGCCTACGGTGGCGGACTTCTTCCGCCGCAGTTCTTCAATCTTCTGGCGGGCGTCGAAGCCGCCCTGTGAGGCTCCGGAGGCGTGGCCGTCGCGTGGCCTCGGCCACCGCGATCGCCCCCCGCCACCGGCCCTCCCCGTTGGCTCCATGGTTGGAGCTTCCGCCGTCGGCCGCCTCCGCCACCGTGGTCGAGATGGGGGACGATCTCACGATCGCCGCTAGCGGCCGCGGCACTGTTGCCAGCTTGAGAGGGTTCACCAGCGTTTGCACGAGTACGGTCGGGCTGGGGTCGGCGGCTCGGCTCGAGTACGTGTTACGGCCGAGGTCCGCGCTGCGACTTGTGGCTTCGTTGTCGCGGTTCCTGGCGGGGGGCGGCTGAGCGACCCTGTTGTCGACTCGCATGAAGTAAGCGTCTTCTGCAAGCTTGGCGATGACCTGTCCCGCGTGCATCCCCTAGGCCTGACGTGCTATCGTGGTGATAGACATGAGGCATTGCTCTGGGGTAGTGTGTACCCGGCTCTCGACTTGGTTGAGTGCTTCCGCGAGGTTGCGGATGGGGACGGAGTCTCGAAGACGCCGGCGTCGTTCGTTCCGCTTTCTGTTACGCTCACGTCGAGCGTCCCTGTTGGCGTCAGTCTCATCCGCGGGTGCTTCAGTAGACAGCTCGTCTGCGGAGATGTCTTCGAGGTATCGGTCGTCTGCTGTTCCTGAGGGTCCTGGCGTGTCGCCGGCAGCCATGAAGACTTGGCGGTCGGGGGTTGCCAAGACCGGAGTCGAACCTCGCCACCTCTCGTTGGGGTGTACTCCTCGGCCTCGAGCGAGTGGTGTTCCCTCCCCGAAAGGGAAGCGAGTCGAGGTAGGCGACGTAGCGTGAGTTCCCGTCTCATCGGGTTGACGGGCTTGCGGTCCGGCCGCAGACGAATCTCCCGGCGGGTGTGGATGTTATAACCCGCCCCGTGCTCGGTCCCGACAAGGGTTGCTCAGCAGAGTTGTCCTCGCACTCGGGATCCTCAAGGTCCGACCCGAAGTCGAACTCGTACGCGGAGTCCGAGTAGAAGCTGAAGAGGGGATTGGAGTCCGAGGCGTGGCCGGGGGCGGTGTCGGAGTCTGAGTTGTACTCGGGTACGGGCTCCTTGCCGGCCCGGCATGTGGTGGGAGCCTTCACGTGGGCCCTGCTGGCGTCGCGGGGGCCACGTGCGAGGCGCTCGCGGGGTGGGCTGTCCACATGCGATGGGTGAGTAGCCGACTCACATACGATGGCCCATGGGGACGTCGAGTTCGAGTTGGAGGCGGATCCGAGCTCGAAGTCGGCGTGTTGGTCGAAAAGCAAAATTTCGCTGAACTTGCCGGCGAGTTCGCCCGTGACTACTTCGGGAAGTGTCACGAGGCCGGTCTCCGGGTTGGGCGGCATGGTGAGGCGGTGTTGGAAGGACCCAGCGGCCGCCGCCAGCGGTGCACCCGGGCACCGAAGACGAAGGTGTCGCCGCGGTTGAAGGCGACGGTTGGCTTGATGTAGATGGGAGCCGTCGAGTTTGCCATGTGATCTCGGGCGAGATCCCCTACTCGGCGCGCCAGCCGTCGGTGTTTTAGACCGGCAACCTACAAAGGGGAGTACCCGAAGTAGATGAATGTGGCCTCGCCGAGATCGGTAACTCGAAGGAAGAGACACGTGGCACACAATTTAGAGAGGTTCGGGCCGCGAGGTGCGTAATACCCTACGCCCTGTATGCTGCGTAGCTCTGGATTGATTGGGTGCGATTACAAGATGATGCAACCTTAAGCCGTGAGAGAGAGAGGGGGGTCCCTGCCTCGCCTTATATAGTCCGGGAGGCAGGGTTACAAGTCGGTTCAGGGAGAGAGTACAAGTCGAGTACGTCTAGGAGTCCTCCATACAGTGCGGGACATGTACAACTTCCTGTTCGAGTACTTCTCCTCTGCAGTCCTTGTGCTTCACGCCATCAGGTGCCGTGCAACGCAAATCGGGTAGTCCCAGGGGACCACGGAGTAGTCGGTCCTGGTACCCACCGAGGTAGTGGGCCCAGGGAAGTCCATACGACAGATAGATAGGTGTGTCCTACAAAGGCCATATAGAATAAGTAATAAGTGACCAGTGAGAATCATTTCCCGTCGTTTTCTCATTAAGAGCTCGACCTATATGACTTGATTTTACAATGATAATATTGAGCCGTTACAATTTCAAATTGAGTTACCATGATAATATGATGTCTTAATAACTAATTTTCTTCTCATTAAGTGAAAATAATCAATAGCATCTAAAAGTTCTTGCAGCTACTCTACACAAATTTAAGATAAACCTATACCTACTCTTGTGTCGCTTTAAGATAATTTTTCCCCAAAAAATAAAGATTTAATACAAAAATTTTTCTAGAATTTTTGTTAATTTTTTTATATTTCTCTATTTGGATGTGTAAAATTTTCAAACAATTTAATTATGGATCTAATTTTTTTGAAAAAAATCCCGCATTACAAATATTTGTACCTTTGTCTGGGCAATGACAAAGTAATGTTAATGTCCTGCACCCCCTCATTTCCGCTCTAGCTTCGCCACTGCCCCTCACGTCGAACCCACGTGTCAGCTAATTGGGAGAACGGATAAGGGGTAGACCCATGAAAAATCAATAAAGGAAATTGTTTCTGCCTTTTTAAATGTTTTGGTCACCGGGTTAGTTTCTTAACCGTCCGCCATACCCGCTGCCCGATGTGCACCAAATTCCTTCGCTAATCAATCACGGAGTCCGGCAAAACGAAGATCTTGATCATGATACTCCTTTTATTAATCCTCTCATCCTCGCCTTTTTCCATGCGTTTGCCTTTTTGTCTGATCTGATCCATAATCCCAATCCTATCATGCCGCGCCGCGCTATGCTCGTCCCTTAGCCTGCTCCTCGGCGTCCTCTCCTCTCCATCGACATCGTGCGAACGTGCGGTGCTCCACTGAGATCGGCATGTCGTGGTTGTGGTGATCGCTCTTGGTGACCGTATGTCTTGTGAGTTGTGATCGTGAAGATCACCATGTGTCCTTGCTGCTGGTCGTGGCCTGTGGGATGTGGTGATCTCCTGCAAGGTCTTGGCCCATGACTCCTTGCGGTCGAGGCCTGAGGGGTTGTGCTGTTCGACTGTCCAGTGCCCATATGGTCGCGTGATCACCTTGGTGATAGTGACAGCATGGCCAGTTCCTTGGTAATTCCAAGACAGCATTACTGCTTGCAAAATAGAGTAGTTGATATTTCTTCGAATAGGTATCAGGTATACGTAGATTTGCAAGCTCATTGTTGCACACCGTGCCTTGAAAACAAATACCTGGAGGTCATTTCAAGAAAATCCTCGTCGCTTTTCATGGCCTCTTTGATACTCCGTTGGAAGATAAGCTTTTATCTGATCAATGAAATATTTTTCTCGTAAAATAGTTAATGGGTAAGTCAAACTGTCAAAGTACGGTTCTTTGGCATATATAGGTCCAGTTGATTCTATTTTTTTCCCTCTTTGCGTATCGCTTGGTTGGCCACCAATTGTTGCTGCTGCGTTAGTTAGAAATTAGTGCAACTTATATTATCTCGATTGATTTAATTTGAAATTAGTGTTGACCATTTGCATATTATTTTTACAATGTATTTGCTTCCTCCTGATGGACGGAGCGTGTTCCAGCTAGAGATATATGTCTCAAGCATACATCCAATCGTGGTCACAGGGTTTAGATCGCAAGAGAATACTTCATTGGTTGGAGGGGGGAGAGTCTCCAGGACGGCAATGGATTGTTTGCTTTTGCGAAATTGGCGGTACTACTTTATTATTTACTTGATGTGGTTGTATTTATATATTTTCATAGCGCAATTCATGAGAACAATTGAAGGTGCTCTAACCATATAAAATGTTGATCTGCTAGAGAGATGTGTGAAAATGTTGTTTTTATTTGTCAAGAGACTTCATATCACTTCCCGAATAGGTGCTATATAGTATATAACAAGTTTGTTGATCATAATTAAATGGTTATGCTAATTATGTTTGTGTTTAAAAAATGTCTTTTTACTTATTTTAATTTATGAAAATTGGATGAATGAAAGTTATTGTTTTTGTTATTGGTAATTCATGGCTCAGATATCTCTTTTACTTATATTTTGAAAATACGTGCGTGCCGCACGTGCACTCCACTAGTAAAATAAAAAACCACCACCAATTCGGTAGATTCAAATAAATAAGAAAAAAAGTGCAAGTATCACAAAAGTGTGGTATTCATATAATGTTACCCTAATAGTAACCCTAAATATATACTAAATAGTCGGTCACCTACCATTTTGCTTTTATTTTTGAGAAATACCATTTTGCTCTTTATTGATACTGAATTGCTAATTTGACGGGTTATTCGGTCATTAAACAAAACTAAATGGGTGATTAGAACGACATGAATAGGGATTACACAACATGTAGATAGAATAAATGCCCGTACATGCAATGCAAAATAGTTGTGCAGGCAGTGGCGAAGCCAGCTTCCCAACTTAGGGGGGATGCTTGTTCCTTCTTCCTCGTCAGCCCCCCTTTCCCTCCTCCTCCTCCTCCTTGTCTTCTTCCAGCCTAGGGGGTGCTCCCATGGTGGTGACAACGGTAGGGGAGGCTCTAGCCCCGGCCACCCCACCGCTGCCTTCGCCACTGTGTGCAGGTGTGAAGTTGAGGAGGAGGAGGCACAAGCGTGAAAGAGGAGCGGCTGGTGGGGTGCTAGAGTCGAGGAGGAGGTGGTGGCAGAGGAGGGTGAGGAGGTGGTGACACCGATGTTGAAGAGGAGGAGCAGGCAACTAACAGCCGATGTGGACTATGCGGAGGAGTAGGTAGAACTTTGACTACTTTGACTTTCTCCGTCATTTAATGGCTAAAGCATTATCAACGTTCGTTTGGTTGGTGGTTGGTGCTGATTTGTACTGAGAGAAATGTTGTCTGATAGTTGGTGGTAGATTTGTTCTGAGAGAAAATTAGCTGGTGGCTGATAAGCCAGACGAACATGGCCTATACTAACTCTTTTTAGAAAATACTACCTTCATCCCTTTTTTGGTAGGGATATTTCCAAAAAATCAAAAATTTGAAAATGATAGACTATGTTCCATTGATATGGCCGCATGGGCATCATGAATAAATAGCACACATAACAAGGAGTTCTAGATGCAAACATTGGATGGCTAATGAAAAAAATGTATGCTTGTATTTATTATATGATAGGTCGTCAAAGTGAAATCCCTATCAAAAAAGAAGTGAGGGAGTACGTCACTTTGGCTCGGTACTTCTTTTTTCACTAAAAGCAATAACCGTATATACGAGCGTTGTTGTGGAAATTTCAATAAATTTAAAAGATAAAATCTGGAAGTAGAAACTAAAGTGATTGTTTCGCAACATTCTATTGGAAACAAAACATTACATACATGGATGCTATTAGCAGTAGAAAATCGATAGAATAAATAAATTAATGAATTTAGTGGATAGTGACGTGGACACCTTGTATGTTGAGAGAAAACACAGCGTTTGGTGACGTGGCGCGCTGAGGGTTGAGAGAACTCCTTAATGGGGAGCGCTTATATAGTTTATATGAACACTAGGTGATACCCCGCGCGTTGCTGTGGAAATTTCAATAAATTTTAAAGATAAATTTGAAAGTAGAAACTAAAGTGACTACTTCGCAACATTCTACTGCAAACAACACATTGCATACATGAATGCTATTAGACATAGAAAATCGATAAAAGAAATAAATTGATGATTTTAGTGGATAGTGATGTGGACACCTTGTATGTTGAGAGAAAACAGTGTGTGGTGACGTGACGCGTTGAGGGTTGAGAGAACTCCTTAGTGGGGATCGCTTATATAGTTTTATATGATTGATGCTGCTTTAAAGTTTTTGGACTGAAATAAAATTTACTCAAAAGAATTATATTTATAATAATTTAATTCCATTTTATTTCCTTTTATGAAAAGCTCAAATGAAGCATGTAGTGGCAAAGGTGCATTTTGGAAATCACATCGATAAAAGGAGGATAAAAGGAGAAATGACGTGTTTGCAGCATCTAATGGTTTTTAAAACTTTGAAATTTGCCAAAAAGAAAAGGAATTATTCACATCACCTAGCTTCCAGCACGGCTATCTAGCATATAACGAGAAATTTGGAATTTCGCTACTCGCAGAAGTGAGCTCCCCCGAATGTCAAGGCTTCACGCATTTTGCTATTACGAGAGCAACTCTAATAGTTTGTCAAATCAACTTAGCATCCATCTAATTTTGGTAAAACAAGAAAAATTTGCCTCTAACAATTTGGCAAACCAACTCAGTAAAAATAAAAATTTGGCAAAACTTACCTCCCCACGCGCATATATGCGCGCACGGATCATGGTTGCCTCGGCGTTTCCGAGTAGGTGGGATGGTGAAAAATGAAATAAATAATAGAGAAGTATTCCTGATGTAAGTTTTCAAGAGGTGGAATGGCACCAACATAATTTTGTTTATCTCACGATTCCTGATGTAAATTAGATCTGGATTTGGCAAGTGAATTATGTCAAACTGTTGGAGATGAACTCTTTTTTTACTTTGCATATCTTTTTAGAAGTTGGCAAAACACAAAATTTGCCAAGTAAAATTTAACAAACTCTTGGAGATGCTCATCTCTAAGAGTTTGCCAAATTTGGCAAATCTTACATTTTGCCAACTTCTGAAAAGATATGTCAAGTTCATATCCAACAGTTTGGCATAATTTACTTGACAAATCCAGATCAACTCCAAGAGTTTGCCAAATTTTACTTGACAAATATTGTATTTTGCCAACTTGTAAAAAAGATATGCCAAGTAAGAGCAACTCCAACAGTTAGGCAAACCAACTTGACATCCATCTAATTTTGGCAAAACAAGAAAAATTGACCTCCAACAATTTGGCAAACCAACTTGGCAAAAATAGAAACTTGGCAAAACTCACCTCCTCACGCGCATATATACGTGCGCGGATTGTGGTCGCCATCGGCGTTTTCCTGTAGGTGGGAGGGTGAAAAAAGAAATAAAGAATAGAGAAAGATTCCCGGTGTAAGTTTTCAAGAGGTGGAAGGGCATAAACATAATTTTATTTCTCTCAGGATTCCTGATTTAAGTTAGATTTGTATTTAGCAAGTGGATTATGCCAAACGGTTGGAGACAGACTATTTTTTTACTTGGCATATCTTTTTACAAGTTGGCAAAACATAAGATTTGCCAAGTAAAATTTGGCAAACTCTTGGAGCTACTTTTAAAAAAAAGAGTTCATCTCCAACAGTTTGGCATAATCCACTTGTCAAATACAGATCTAATTTACATCAAGAAACCCTAAGAGAGAAACAAAATTATATTTCTACCCTTACACCTCTTGCAAACTTACATTTCTTATTTTCTCCTAGATAATCTTCTCATGGCTCGAAGATTCGGCGGCCACCTCCGTTGTGCTCGTGCTGCGGGCCTCGCCCCGCACGCCAATGGCTTGCTGGATAGTAGTGGAATTCGCCGCCGCGCCGCGCACTAGCCGGTCGCGGAGCTCACCGACGTGCGGCTCCACTAGCGAGACACGGTGCTCACCCACGCACGCTGCCTGTGGCCGGCCCCGGACCTCCCGCGCCACCTCATGGCTAGTCACGGTGCTCACTCGTGTGCTGCGCCTGTGACCGGTCGTGGAGTTCGCCCCACACCACCGCCAATGGGGCTGCACAAGACAATGGGGGCGATAGAGGGAGGTGAGGAACAAGGTGAAAATAAGGGCAAAATGGTCTTTCAAATAGTTTGAGAAGAGAGAAATAAGGAAATGAATAAGCAAAAAAATGATAAATACATTGTAACGAATTGACATCACCCGGTAATGACATTCCAGCGAAATCAAAGATTGGTGGCATTCTGACCATGTCTAATTTTAACATGGCAATATTCCAAATTTCTGTCCAGTTACAAAGCAGCGTCTGTCTAGGCAAAGACCGTGAGAGACGCTTCCCCTTCCAGCAGCTTCCACCATGCGCCTCCGCTTCCCACCAACCACTCCGCTCAGCTCGACGCACGCTGAGAGAGGGGGAGAGATGCTTCCGGCGCTGCGCGCCCCGGCGGGGCCCGTGCGCCGCCCGCTACTCAAGGCGGCGGCGGCGGCCCTCTTCCGCTTGGGCGTGACCGCCGTGCTCTACGGCTACCCGGCCATGGTCCGGGCGCACGGCCTCCGCGGCGGCGCCGTCGAGATCCTCGCGCGCTGGACTTACGGCGAGGGATCCGCTGCGGAGGCCATCGGCACCGCCTTCAGCGCGGCCTGCTGGCCCCTCATGGTTCGGCTCTTCCCGGTCTTCTTCCCGCTGCTGCTGGTGCGTGGCCTCGAGCGTGCCGAGTTCGAGCGCAAGGAGGAGAGGGAGGAGAATGAGGTGAGGAGGGGGAAGGTGCTAATACTAATTGCCCAAAAAGTCATTTCTCTTTTTTGTTTTCAAGCTAGAACTTTGTTAAACTGATCAGGTTAAGTGTAGAACTACATACTTTCGATCAGGGTTAGACTTACCGTTGGTAACCGGCCGGTTTACCGCGGTAACCGGCCTTACCGGCCTGGACCGGCTACGGTACCGGCCGGTTACCAACCGTTAGGGTTAGGAAATTTTGAATTTGAAATCCAAAAATTGAAAATTGTGGAAAAATCCCTAAAAATACTTGGTGATTTATTGAGTCTAATGGTGTCAAATTTGTTGCAAACTTAGTTCCTTTAGTATAAATTTCAACCAAAAGAAGTTAAACCAAAAATGAAAAAAGAAAAAAATACGGCGGCCCAGGTCGGCCCACTAAGGCCCAACGATGGGGGGAGGGTCAAACTAACCCTACCCCAGCTCCCCACCCCATTCCACCCGTGCCAAAACATCCAGAACCGCCTCCCCTCACGCGTCCGCCTCCCCTGGTCCGCCGTCCGGCCGCCGCCGCCTAACCGACCACCTAGCGCGGCTTACCGCTCGGTCGGCTCGGTAAGCCGAGCGGCCGCCGACCTACCCGCGCGCGCACGGACGGGCGGTTTACCGACCCGGAGCAGCGGTTAGCCGCGGTAAGGCCGCGGTAAACCACCCCGGCGCAGGTACTTCCTCCCCCCTTTGATTTATCTAGTTTTTCGATATGTTTTGATATACAAGTGTAGAACATTTTGATTTAGGATGCGTATATGATTTTACTCAGGTGTTTACATGATTTAGGTTTGTAATTGTAGATATGTAGACCATAAATGTAGGATTTTGGTAGAGCATATTTAGGTGTATATTTGATTTCATTTAGGATGTGTGTATGATTTAGTTGTATATATGATTTCATTAAGGATGCAGATATTTGGAGCATATTTAGGTATATGATTTATGTGATTGATTTGTGGATGTTGTCCATTTATGCAGATACAAAATGGCATCTAGAGATGTGTGGGAACACGGTGAAAATCATCACCCTGGATGGCGATGCAACTATTGTCATATGCATAAAAGTGGAGGTGGTGCGACTAGGTTCAAACAACATTTGGCTGGAAGAGGGACCCAGGTGGTCCATTGCAGGAATGTGCCACCACCTGTGCGGGAGTACTTTCAGTGTGAGATTGAGAGGACTAAGAAGGCAACGTATGAACGGAATAAAGAGAGGTTGCGAAAGGAGGCGGTTGCAGCCGAGGGAAACTATCCTACTGCAGAAGATGATGATGAGGCTCAATTGGAGCGTGCCATCCACCTATCGAGAGCTGAAGAATTGTACCATCAGGGAGTGGAACAGAGAGGTGGTGCATATGAGCATGGAGGGGGTAGTGGTTCCACGAGGGAGAATCCTTTGCAAAGGATATTGCGAAGAAGTGGTTCGCGAAGGGATACTCCTGTGGTGGTGGAGGACTATAATTTGGTCGTGGGTGGGAGAAGAGGAATGACGCAACCAAGGATTGATACAGGCTCCTGGACACAGAAGGGTAAGAATGCAAAGGAAGCTATTAGTAAAGCTTGGTCAAAATTCTTCCATATCGCGGGAGTACCTGTGAGACAGGCTGATAATCCTTTGTTAGTGCGGCCAGAGAGACACATAAGTGGGGTAAGGTTTCTTTCATTGATATCACACACAAACTATGAGATTACATTTCTGTAACTAATCTTTTGATTTCCATATGGTTGCAGGTGAAGGTATCGCGTCACCCAGTGGAAAGGAAATTGATGGCAAGTACCTTGATCAAAACGAGAAAGACTTGATGGATAGGTACAAATAGTTTCAGAAAGAGTGGGACATCTTTGGCGTGACGTTGATGTGTGATTCTTGGACTGGCCCGACGAGGATGAGTGTCATAAACTTTTTGATATATTGTAATGCGGTCACGTGGTTTCACAAGTCCATTGATGCGACTGGTAAATCTCAGGATTCCAAATTTTTGCTCAAGGTAGTAACTAAACACTTGCCACTGACATTGAGTATGTGTTCAAGGATTACTAAAGTTTGTGCATATTTTTTTTCAGGAGATTCAAAAGGTGGTGGATGAGATTGGTCCGGAGCATATCGTCCATATAGTCACCGACAATGGCTCCAACTACAAGAAAGCATGTAGGCAATTGAGAGAGGTGTATGAACACATTGTTTGGACACCATGTCCGGCACACACTCGTCAATTTGATGTTGAAGGATATTGGTCGAGGCCCGAACATCAAGGTATGATCACTAACTGCAAGTGGATTTCAGCTTGGTTACATAATCATGCTCAGCTAAATGCAATGATGAGGGAGGCTATTGGTGGTGAGTTGGTCAAGTGGAATGCCACTCGATTTGGGACTAACTATATGTTCTTAGAGAGCCTACATCGCAAACGTGATAGCACTATCATTATGGTATTGTATGCACAATTATTACTATGACATTGTTTGTATGCAAAACTATGTTATTACTCTTTTTATGAGGTTTTGTGATGTTCTTTACATTAAGTTATGCATAGATCATGCTAATATTTTCATTAATTCATCACCAGAGAACCAGAAACACACGGTCGGTTTTCCTTCCTTCAGCTTCGGTTTACCGCCCGTACCGATCGGTAACCGGTCCTAACCGATCGGTTTACCGATCCCTAACCGAATGAACTGGCGGCTGATTTGAAATTTTGAATTTGTTTGGTAACCGCCGGTTACCTCGGCTTACCGGTCGGTAAACCGTTACCGGAGGCCAGCGGTTAGGGCGCCCGGACCGGTAAGGTTAACCCTGCTTTCAATAATGGAAGAGTTTGAGCTACTTAATTGGTGGAATTTCTTGATCGTTCTTGATATCGACAGTTTGTTGATTGCCTTACCTACTGTAGTTATCTTAGTGTTGCATCCCCTCGCTCCGCATTGTGTTAATAGAAAGTTTACAATCTTCTCTTGTATCTGAGCTGATTTAGAACTTGTAACAGAAACATAATCCATTGTTGTAGTCCTTGGAGAAATCGTATTTGGTTGCACAATACCTCACTATTCTCTAATATGATTATGTGCCAAGAGTCAATTTGCTGAAGTTTCTAGTATATCTAGTTTATTTATTTTAGGAACGACGTAATCTAGTCACCTGGTGGGTCCTCTTTGTTTGATGAATGGACCTTTGTATGTGCAGATTTGCAATCTTATAGAATTTATCACGTGGCTTGATAAATTCCAGCTCCTATGTTGAAATATCACCTCTTTATCTGCAGCAGCCCCTTTTTAGTAGCATATTTCTTGTACCATTCTTGCCCGGGGGCGGAGCCCGCCACCAAAGCCAACTATGTCAGTTCTACTAAAAGTTGATGTCAGTTTCTTAGAAGAGCAGTGCATGAGAGATTTTCTATTGATTTGCTAAAAACTATCGATGTCAATTGACATTGTCAAACAGGCCTAGCTCCCGCCACTGTTCTTGCCTACTTCTGTAATTTACATCTGAATATGTTATGGTTGTTTGTCACAGCTAGCAAGCAATGAACACTACCGGAAACGCAACCTCTACCGAGAGCTCGGCTCTGTGCCGAGAGCCAGATCCAAAGCTCTCGGCACAGGGACGCTTTGCCGAGAGCAAAGGATCGAGCTCTCGGCACAGAAAAACCCGCGGTACAGACGTACTGTGCCGAGAGGGAACAGAGCCGCCTCTCGGCACAGCCACGGACTCACGGCACAGAGCAACTGTGCCGTGAGCTTTTACCACGGCTCTCGGCACAGCTGTGGGGCCCGCAATTCACGCCGTCAGTTGTGGATGGGCCTGTGACGAGAGTTTGGGCCATGGCTCTCGGCAGAGCCGCCTGTGCCGGCCCAGCGGTGCCGGGAGCGCTCTGCCGAGAGCTCCCTCTCGGCACAGGCTGTGCGGAGAGCAATCAGCCCTGTGCCGAGTGGATCCTGCTCTCGGCAGAGGCCCGGATTCCGGTAGTGGAACAACTTATGAAAAGGAACAGAGGAGAGATCCGGGTACCCAAAGGCATCACCTTGGCCCCACTCTACATGTCTAGGAATTTATTTCAACTTTTGCATCTTGCCATTTTGATGAAGAAGACCGAAGGAGATGTATATCTGATGAGGATGGGTTCTCTTCTCTGTGATGCTGCCAACTTTGGTCTTGCCATCAGTACAGGTTTTATGGTGCAAAACATGATGATTCTTGTGACAGTCCCCAAGTTGAAGGATGGGGATGATGTGATGCAGTAAGTTGTGCAAGGTATATGTGCTTCACTGAATCACTGTGCATATTTATCAGTAATATATTTCTCATTGTTACTCTAGTGCACCTGTCATTTTTGATTTCTTCTGTTATAATTGTTCTTTAGGATTCTTTCTTTGGTACATTCTGTCTTGTTTAGTTTTTTTATTATTGGTCCTTTGAGCTTTTTTTAATGCATAAATTTGAAACTGAATTAGTTAAACTTAATAGACAAAAAGTTGGGTGCACCTCTAATTGAATAACAATTGTGACTTGTTTTCACTTGTAGACATCTATAATCCATTTTTATCGAGCAACGATTGTGTTCCTTTGTACCCAACTCTTGTTAACTTGATTAAGGTGGAAAAGATTACTGCTCTTTCTTGTTATGATGTGTCTTGAACCCTTTCTTGTAAGTTTATTACTTATATTTGTGTCATGTAATTATAATATCAAAAAAATGCAAGGAATTTCTTTGCAAGAACCAGTAGGTTTCTATATACAGAAGTTATCACGACGAACAATCATGGGTCTTTAGTAAGTGTCTTTTGTCAGGATACTCAATCAAGTTTCAAGTGTCACTAATTTGGTTGATCCTAGTTAGGTGTAACTTTCTCTGGAAGCCCTAGTTTTGTATAACTTGTGTTCTACCTTTTTATAATCAAGAAGCTGTGAATTACTGCCATGTTCTGGCAAATTAACTAAAATCCAATCATGTAACATGCATACTAAATTATGGCCTGATAATCAGCTTGAATTGACACTGTGCATGATAATTAGTAACTGTCATTCATCTCAAATGGTGTCTAAAACTTGCTGAGTTGATGTTGTGTCTTATTCATAAATGTTGGCGGCTCTTGTCCATCTCACTCTCCTGCTTCCTTGGCATCATCTTAAATTCTTAATTTATTCTTAAAAGTTGCAATCAGTAACAAATGATTATGACCAAACTACATCTGTAGATTGTACTTGGCATATGCATATGCATTTAATGACAAATATGAATAGTACTTAATAGTGAATTCCAATTTAACAAACAACATACTTCCTCATTTTCTATCTATTGACAGTGCTAAATTCTGCTAATTAGCATGATGTGTCATGACTGAAGCAAAGTGAAAATTTTCGTTTATTATTGATTATGAAATAAATGTAGCTTGTATATACATGACCAACGAAGTAAGGATATAACCAAACTATATTGTTGAAGGTGGTATAGGTTCTGTTGTCTTATATGTTACATTTTTAGTATCTCACTATTTGAAAGTGAGGCGTTTTATCATTTCTTTACCTTAGTCCCTTTTTTGTCAAAATTTTGGCATTGAACATCCCCATATGTTTCTGAATTGACCAATGCCTTCAGGAGCTTTCCATTAGTAGTGTGTGCATGCGACTGTTTGCCATTAGTAGCTTTCCATTATGTATATGATTATGATACCTTAGTAGCTGATATGTACTTTATCTTTGCCATTTACGACGGATGATCTACCATTTTGATCTGAACTTTCTTTGCACCGATGATTCCTGAACTGGAAAACTTCTGACTGTAAGCTTGTTTCCTCCCTTGGCAGTCTCAGTCTGCGCTACACATGAATAGATTCTATGAGGCCGTATGTACGGAAGTTCGTGATGAGTAGCAATACCCAGTGATGCCATTGTTTACTTTGTAGTGTGTACTTTTCATCAATTCTGGACCACTCTTTGCATGAGCTCACCTAGCTCCTCACGCACTCTTTTTTAGCTTATGTTCTTGTAGGCAGCTCAGATGCTGCTGTCGAGTCCCTCAAACATCGCGATGATCCTACTGGTTACTGCTCTTACCGCAGTAGTCGTAGTGAAGTTTATTATCTTCCTTGGACACTGTGTTTTGTTATAACGTACAGTTGATCAGGCTTAGGCTCGCAACATATTGTAATGTCTGCTAATGCCAGTAATCAAGACCATTCAGTACTGCGATTTTCATCCACTGTTTGGTTTCAACAGCTGAGTTGCTTTATGCATGTGTGTAATGACTAATGCGCGACCTGTTCGTCTCTATTATCAGCCACCAGCTAGTAGGACTTTTTTCTCAGAACAAATCAGCACCAGCTACCAGTCACCAATCAACCAGTACTACTTTTCTGTTAGAACAAATCTACCAGTAGTACTTTTCTCTTAGAATAAATCAGCACCAGCCACCAACCGGCCGAACACATTGTCAGATCAGTTTTCACCAGCCACAAGCGTTAAGCATAACGTATTGATGCTACAACGTATGGCTTGTTGAGTTCGAGGCCTAACAGAACAGGGAGATGGAGAGGGAGGTAGTGATGTTGATGGCCTATGTTTTCCCTTTTTGTTTTTATTACCTCAATCTACAAGATTTATTGCGCAATCCCCAGGTTATTACATGAGCAAGGAATCAGTGATTTTGATAACGTTGAAATGCACGGTCGTGTTTGAAAGTTGAAATTAGCACACGATCACTTTGAATTAAATATTTTTGAGAACCATTTGTGAATGTGGCTACTCCTCAGGAAAATGCACTGCCGGCTTCTGAACTTAGCAGCGGGTGTCATTTAGGTCCCCAAACTCTCAAAATGCACATTTAAGTTCTCAAACTTGCTAATTGACTCATGTGAGGTCCAAATTACCATTACTCTTGTTAAACTTGAAAGGACCATGTGATGGCTAGAGGAGGAGGGGGGGGGTTTGAATAGGATCACTTCAAATTTGTGAAACAAATGCAGCGGTTAAAACAACTGTCGGTACTATCGACGCGGTGTCATAACTACCGAGGGATCGGTACTTCCGGTACCGAGTCGGTACTACCGACAGGGCAGAGTTGACTAAAATGAAATTTGAATTGTACAACGATTCTAGCAATTATATTTGAATCAAAGTCTTAGTTTAGAAGCTAAGAACCACCTACAACCAAAGATATGAGTTGGAACACAACCAAATTATAGATCAGGCTAAAACAAGTTCTAGGGTTAGAGAGAGACAAAGAATTCAAGCAAGCAAAAGAGACACAAGGATTTAATCCGAAGTTCACACCCACAAAGGAAGCTACATCTCCGCTGAGGATCCCACAAAGGGAGGGCTATCACCAAGAGCCTCTTTTCCTCTTCTAACCCCCACAAAGGAATATTGGTGCTCACTAAGAATTCTCCACCAAGAAGAGGGTAATCTAAACGATCCCGGGTGCACCACACCAAGAGGGCACTCAACGGGAGATGCCTAACCGTCTAGAAGCAAGCTTCAAGAGTAACAAATGTGAATCAAAGGCCCGGAGATGCTTCAAGTGCTCTTGAGATGGGGAGATTTGAAGGGGCTCTCAAAGCTTCTCTAATTCTCAGTAGGAAGCACTTCTCTACTCAAGCCCTAGCTCAAAGGAATCAAATCTTGGTTCTAGAGGA
Source organism: Cenchrus americanus (assembly GCA_947561735.1). Lineage (NCBI taxonomy): Eukaryota > Viridiplantae > Streptophyta > Magnoliopsida > Poales > Poaceae > Cenchrus > Cenchrus americanus. The sequence continues at coordinate 79,801,085 of OX387239.1, read as the reverse complement.
GAGGGGAGAAGTGGAGTGAATGCTCAAGTGAGTGTTTGTCCCATGGTTGGTCAGCAATGAGTGAGGAGGGAGAAGGGGGCTTTTATACTAACCCTGAAAAACTAGCTGTTACTGTGCAGAAATGTGCTTCCTCGGTACTTCCGACACGGGGTCGGAACTACCGAGGGGTTCCGCTGAAACCCAACAGTGAAGGCTTATCGGTAGTTCCGACCCCGGGTCGGTACTACAAAGCCCCTGGCTAAAACTCGCCAGTGAAGCCATATCGGTACTACCGACAAAGGCTGAGATTTTCAGAAAAGGAGAGCAAACGTGTACGTGTTGACTCTAAACTCCTCTCACTCACTTGGATCATCTCTTAGAGCACTTTTAGCATCTCTTGGCTATCAATTCACATCCCCCTTTATAGTACGGTATTTCCTATACTCAAATTTAAAATCAAAATAGAATTAAGCCTTGATTCGAGATGGAAACATCGACTTGGAGTTGGGGGCCTTCCTTTGGTCAAAACCATGATTTTCATTCACTTATATCATGCACACATCTTAATCAAGCATTAAATACCACAAATTGTGTTTGTCACTATCACCAAAACAATTAGGGGCCAAGATGCACTTTCAATCTCCCCCTTTTTGTGATTGACGACAACACAGTTCGTTTTTTAAATAAAGATGTGTGTATCCAACAATTTAAAATGGAACTCCCCCTAAATGTGTGCTTGGTCTTTTATGAAGGCCTAAAATGCCTATCACACATTTAGAAGAAATTTCACTCTCAATTTGCATACACAAGTGCATAAGTGTGATATAATATCCATGATGCATATGACAAGATATACAAATCAACAAAGTGAGAAATAACAAGCACCAAGCATCACAAATAGATAAATGAGGTTCCACACTAGCACGATTAAGTCTTACAAATTTAAAAGTTCTAGGTTCACCACCATCCATCACACCACACAAATAAGTTCATACATGTCCACAACCTAAGATAGATAGATAGATAAAGCATAAAGATATACACCCCCCCACATGGATAAATTGTGAGCACACTCCCCCTTTGGCATCAAGCGCCAAAAAGAGGAGGCCCTTCAATCATCATTACTATGTGGAGAGTGGGCCGCCGGAGGAGAGTCGTCTTCCTCGGTCTCACCACCACCAAAGTCCTCATCGTCAATGTCGGCCGGGGGAGCTCCATACATCATGGATGTGTCGTTGTAGATCTCCCAAGGGTTGTAGAAGACTGGTGGAGGAGGGAAGTCCATAGGCTCGCGAACGGGAGAGTGCTCGATGTTGTGCTGAGCGAGCAAGGCCTTCTAACGAGTCTCCAACTTGATGAGCTGCTCATCGATGTGCTGCCTATGAGCACGGATCTCCTGTGCATTGTGCTTCCCCACATTGAAGCAAGCGAAGAGTCCCTGAGATAGAAAGTTGAAGATGCTTTTCTTCTTGCCCGGGGGAATGGTGCCTCTGGAAGCCGATGGTCCAAGAGAGGATGAAGGAGGCTCATAGGTAGATGGACCACCAGAGGAAGGTCCACTCGAGGAGCTGGCCCTAGGAGGGGCATGCTTGCCCAACTTGAGAAGACGCTCAATGTTCCCCTTGTTTGGCTTGTACCAAGAGTGAGACTTGTTAGTGAGAATGTCAATGCCGGTCACCTCACAAATCATATTGAAGATCCAAGGGGCATACTGACAGCTCTGGTTAGCGGACACTGAGTACACAATGACCTCCTCCCAAATGAAATCAAACACACTGAAGCTCTCTTTTCCCAGTGCCATCCTCACAAGTATGTCCTTGGCAATGTTGGAGATGTTGTAGTTGTCACCAATCTTAGGAGTGAGTGTATAGCGAAAGAGTTGGTTCAACATCCTATAGACCGGCTTCATCCCATGAGTAGTACCAAACTCCACCTTGCCATACATGGAGTCATACATGAAAGCCATCTCACTATCAAGTGGGGTCTCTCCACCATGAAGCTTAGGACGGCCAAGATCCTCCTCACCAAAGCCAAGAATCTGAGCAAACCTTTCATAAGAGGCGGAGAGGGGCTTGTCTTACAAGAGCCAATGGAAGGTCTTTGTCATACGCTGGACATAGAGATTAGCATAGAATTGGGCAATGACTTCTTCATTCCAATCATAATTAAGTGCCATTATTGAAGTCAACCCCTTGGCTATCAATGGCTTCATTGACCGCCGGAATGTTGAGTGACCTTAAGTTGTCCCACTTGATAGACTTCATATCCACGGTCAAGTGCTCCTTGCTAAGAATGACTGACTCATACCAATCGACATTGAATTTGAGCCAAAACTGAATATCCGCATCAAACTCCTTTTGCCAAAGAGCGGGATCGGTGTACCTCTCCTTGTACACATTGTGAGACCCACTATTGTAGTCCACCATCTTGAGGATGCACATTTGAGTTACCGGACGAGGAGGTAGGCAGGGCCTAAGGACAAAGCCCGCAAGAGAGTCCAAGGATATGTCTTCATAATCATCGTAGTGGTTATCCGGTTGATGTGCTTGCTTGGTCCGGGCACGGTGACCTTGGCTACTAGAGCGACAAGGAGCAGCTGGTGGGTTAGGACGGCCTCGACCACGTGGGTGTTGAGCACCCGTGCCCACTTTCCTCTTCCTTTGAGCAAGAGGGATGTCATACTCATCGAAGCCCTCTTGAACAACTTGCTTGCCGTCACGACCCATCTGAGGGATTTGAAAAGAGTGATAAGATGGATGTGAAGGATTGAAAAAGAATTGGCTCGGTTCATGGACTTGAGCACGTGTGACAGCCGCCTGTCGGTAGTACCGACATGGGGTCGGTACTACCGATGGGCGCTGGAACAGTGCAAAAAATCCATGGACCGAGAGATTTAGCCAACAAAACTCTACAAGATCATGAGCAAGTGTTCTAGGAAGGATATAAAGATGATTCCCTAAAGCATTCCTCCTAGAAACAACGACATTGAGAGATCAATTGACGAGGATTTTGAATCAATACCTTGAGCTTTTCCCGTGCGAATCGACGAACTCCCGACGAGGATCGGATGTTTCGGAGGGTGGAGAATCTAATGGAATGGCTAGTTTGATGTTTGCACGGTGGATTTGAAAGTCTCCTCACGGATTTGAGAGAGAGGAGGAGAGGGGCAGCACCAACGGTTGAAAGAAAGGAACCCTAGAACTGTGGTTCGGGGGGGTATATATACCCCAGCGGTGTTTATCGGTAGTACCGATGTTGGGGAATTCAGTAAAACTCATCACCCTCGAAACGTTGAGTTTAACAAAGTTCTCGAAGCATGTTTTTCAAGAGCAGGGAATTCGCGATTGTCGGAATCCTGGAACCTGTGAAGCCTCGAATTCGCGAATGTGCAAAGTTCGGGAATCTTGATTCGGTGAAGAAATGGGGTCACGAACATGCGGGGGCCCGGAATCTCGAACTGTCGATGGCCCGAACTTCGGAGAACGGCCGATTCGAGAATCTGTTGAGGGCTAAGTTCGGGAGTCAGGCGCGTGGGCATGCGCGAACCAGCAGAGAAGCGAAGGCCAATTTGGGAAACTGCTGAAGACCCTGTTCGGGAGTTTCACGCGAAGACATTCACGAACCGGGGGAGAAGCAAAGTCAAAGTTGCTGTCCCAAAAAGTCCGGGTTTAGAGTGTGAACTAGTGGCAGATTTGTAAATATGTTGGATGAAAAAGACAATCCTGTATGCATTCACACTAGGAATATTCTATGAGGCTAAGGGTGTTATCGGTATGTAAAAGTCCCTTCGTCTCCCTATAAAAGGGGGCGCAGGGGCACGTGTAAACGGATTCAGACTTTTTGGAACTTGTGCTACTTGCATAGGGAATCACAGTCTCTTTGCGCTCTGACTTAGTACTTGAACGTGTTAAGAACTCTCACTTGTGTTAGGGTGGTCATCCGAACTTTTCGGGTAACCCCCCAACATTGGCGCCCACCGTGTTCCAGCTGAAAAGAAACTCACGATGCCACCTCAGAAGAAATCTAAGAAGAACGTTCCAGCACAGACAAACCGAGACGATCGCCATCCCACCCAAGGGAATGAAACCTCGTTTGTTCCTGAATCCTCGAACATAACAGACCAAGAACGAAGAGAAAAGCTCGAAGCCCTCATGAAGGCAAGAGCAGAAAAGACAGCTCACACCCAAGAACAACCTGCTGAACCGCGGGGAGTTCGAGAATGTGGATGATGATGATGATGCCATAGACAGAGAGCTAGTCATGGTTCGGCAAAAGATACGAAGACTACGGAAAGACAAGGAAAAGTTTGCGGCTCGATTTACAAGCAAAGAGGAAAATCTCCGAAAAGCTAGAGCAAGTTTCGAACAAAGCAAAAGAGCAGATAGAAGCAATACGAGAAAGAAATTGATGAAATGAAAAAACAAGAGAACAGCTTCCCCGTGGCGGAGTCACCGCGTCGAACCCCCGCGCCCGCAAGAGAATCCCCGAAAGAAAACTTCTTCGTGGGAAACGGAGTCTCACACTTCGTGGATTCGAATCGCCGTCGTCAATAGGGCCGCAAACAGCACCTTGGCCGCCGAAGTTCAAGCTTCGTCTCTCTTCCCAAATACAACGGCTTCGAAACTCCGGGCGGTTTCTCATGAGATACGAATCGGTCGTGAACTCGGCGGGAGGAGATGATGTCGCACCGGCCAAATCCTTCATCATAGCTTGCGAAGGACCGATCTTGAATTGGTACTCACCGCTTTGCCTCCACACTCGGTCTACGAACTCGGGTAGATCTCAAGACAAAGTTCATGCAAGCATTTCAGATGTTCCACGACATGACAACCGAAGCCTCAGATTTGTATAACTGCAAGCAGAAGGACAGAGAACCACTGCGGAACTTCGTGAGAAGGTTCATGCAACAGAGGTCTCAGATCCCCGACGCTGATGACAAGACAACGATCAAGGCACTGATCAAAGGTCTCACCCCAGGGCCAACAGCTTCCCACCTCACAAGAAAGAAGCCCGAGACAGTTGAGGAACTTTTTCGAGAATTGGAGGAGTACATTTTGTCTGATGACGACCACCGCAAGAGGGTAGCTGAACGAAACGAGGCAAGACAGGGCAACAGAGATATGACCTGGCGGGCACCACCCCAGCATCCGCGAAACGTCAACAACATCGAAAACTCTCAACCACAACAAGGCAACAGGCCAAGCACCAGGGGAGGATTCAATCCCAGAGGAAGGGGGAGCAGAGGACCCTCAGGACTCACGAACCACAACCCAAAAGATCCTCACTTCTATTGCCAGTATCATGGAAGAGGCCACAGCACCTGTTGACGGTTAATAGTTGTATCAAAGTTCGTTTGTGACTTGCAAGCGGACAAGTCTCCCGTCGTAGTCAAGGGACCCTTCTTCCCTCGAGTGGTGAACCCAAGGTATCGAATCCGTGGAACAATGTGCAACGCAAGGATTCAATCTAGTAAAGCAAGGTAAGCTATCTTATGATGAACTAAGTTGCATCTAATCTACTAACTCATAAAGAAAACGAATCTAATCTAATTTACTAAAGAGGTAACAAGAGAAAGCAAGAGATAACCAATCTAGAGAATCTAGATCATGCTTATGTTGTAGCTCCAAACAAGATAGATGAAGATAGTAAAGCGAATCTCATTAAAAGCATCTTTAAATCGTGGCCTTCCCATCCGACTCCGAAAACATCCGCCTTTCGAGACCCCCGTTCGTCACAACATATCCCTATTCATGCGGGGAGCTTAGGGCGAGTTCGATAGAACAAGTTGAAATCACTTGGCCGGTCCGGTATGCACCTCTAGCCACCGCGGCTACAAGAGCACCCTATGTAATCTATCTTAAGTATAGATCGTAGAAGAAGCAAAACCAAGAAGAAAACAAAATCATCGAGAAGGCACTTGATCGCTAGAAATCGAATTCACTTACAAACTTCACCATGAATGATTACATGAACAAGATCACCACCGGGCCCTCCCTCGATCTTGATCCTCGCTCCGAGCTCCGACGTGGTCTTCCATGCAAGGTTCCCACGTCGGCCGGGGAAACCCTAGACAACTAGCACGACCCTCATCTTCAAGTTGGTGTCCCTCAAGCTTCTCTCGCTCCTCGGCGGCGGAATACGACTTCCGTTCTGCGTGGCTCTCGGTCGGGGGGCTATTTATAGCCCGAGAAGCAATTAGGTCAAAGGAGAGGCCGATTGGGCCCCGAATTGGGCCGGGTCGGCCGGCCCGGGCCCAATTCGGCCCATCCCGCGGCTGCTTCGCCGGTGTTGCTTCCCACGTCTTGTAGATGTTCTCCCCTTTTGCATGTGGGCCCTTGACGTCGGTTTCTCTCCGAATTGGACTCAATTCCTTGTCTTGCAAGATTCAACACTTTTACTCGGTTCGGTCCTCGGAGTTTATCATCTTCTCGGGCTTGGTCCTTGGGCTCTTGGAGTCATGTTCACTTCATTGCTTGACTTGTATCGGGCTTCAAGGTCTTGTCATGAGGTGCTTAATGAACTTATCCCGGAAGTCTTGCTTTCAACGTTAAAACCCCGCGTAAACACATAACTCCAAAACCGACATGCACAAGTGAACTTGTTATACCACGGGGGTTAGTACCAATGAATAAGATACAAAAGTCATGCCAACACCGAAGGTAAACTCATGGCTAGGTTGACGGATTTTCACCGTCAACATCTCCCCCATGCTTAAACCTTGCTCGTCCTCGAGTAAGCCTTCGATGGATATCATCATTGCCAAACAATGTTTAAACCTTGCACTTGATCATACATGAAAAAAAACATAATGCTCTCAAAAGTTTAATTCGTTAAAGTTCCATAATGTACTAGCCTTCACCTCTACGGAGGGTAGATTCTTATTAAGCTCATCCCACAAGTATTAACATGCTCACAAAGTTTTAAATAGATCTCAGAATTTTTGAAATAAAGAACGAGATAAAGAAAAGCTAAACCAAATTAACAAATTTAAATCATCTCGTGTATTGCTCATGAACTCTCATCTCACTTGTCTCTCAAGCCTATATATTCTACTCCTTTCCCTCTCATCACATATATGTGTGGTACGCTTTATATGGAGCTTTGGGAAAGTTTAGTCCTAACAAGATTTTATAAATGAGGTGTTGTCAAAACAAGACAAGCTTCTCATGGTCTTACCGAGACTCGTCAAAAAGGTCATTGGAAAATAATGTTAAATCAAGGAGGGGAAAGAGAAAAATACACACACTTTAGATGAGTGGACATGTGCAAATGGCAAAGAGTGATCCCGAGGCACAAAGGAAGTCCTCGTTATCGGATTGCACATGGTTGGAAAAATGAGAATGGATCTTTTTAACTTGAAGCCTTGAATGCACTTTTAGAGAGCTTAGGGAATTTACTTTACGCACATTTTTTTTTCTTTCTCATATTTCTCATTCTTTTCTTTCTTTCATTCATTCATTTTTTTCCTCGTCATATATTCAGCCCATGACTTCCACAATGAAGTTTTGATTTTTTATACCTTGAAAGTCATGAGTATCGCTGGATTTTTTTCTTTCATCATTTTTTTTAAATATTCCCCTTTGAACTCTAAAACTGCACCGTACCTACCTCCTCCCCCATGCTTAGACGTTGCTCGTCCTCGAGCAAAGAGGCGAAAAATAAGGTAGGTACCGCAATATTTTTCCTAGGAGAGATACTTGAAATCTTCAATGTTAGCACCGTCTTGCGATCTTCCTTGAATTGATGATCCATTCTCAACGATAGGTTGTGGTCAAGGAGGTAATCACAAAAGATGATATTTTGGTTTAAGGGTGGATATCCGGCGAAGTTTGTGAGATCTCCGATGCGGGGATACACAATGCACGGATAAGAGGCTAGCAAAAAGATAGATACGCAAAAATGGAATGACCAGCTTCTTAGTCTCGGGCCAGAGAAATCATGGCCTGCAATAACTCACTCAAAAATAAATCTTGTACACTAAGGTTTATGCACTCAAATATATATAAGGCTTTGGATAGGTTGAGCAACACACAAGTGATATTTGTGACAAGGTTAGCGATATTTTTGAGCATAAAAGACATCTTTAATCTATTCATAACTTGAGAGCACATAAAACACTATGGGTCTTTATTTTAATCATAACCTCCACTGAAGATTAAGCTAGCATTTAGATAATTTCAGATTTGTATTTTTAAGAGAGCACTAGTTCAAACATGCATAAATCAATTACAAAGATAAACAAAGCGGCAATTATAATCATATATCATCATGGCACAAACTTTGTAACTTTACCAAAGGTAAAAACTTGGTGGTGACATTATTCATGATGAAAATAAACACTAAGATACACGCTGAAAATTAAACTAAAAACTGAAAATTAAAGCAAAGCTGAAAATACTACGCAAACATAGGTGCAAACAAGCTGAAAATTAAAGAAAAGGGGGTAAGGGAAAGATAACTAAAGCTCCTCCTCTCTCTAATCTTCCGCCGGTGGTTGATATTGATAGTCTTGGTTGTTGTACCCTTACTTGTAATAGGAATGCACCACTACTCCTATGAATTGTCTGATGGTGCTAGGTGAAGGTGTCCAAGCACATAAGCTATGTTTGCATTTCCTTCACCTATTTGGTTTGCATTGGTTTGGATGGCTGCAATAAATTGCATGTTCCTTGCAGCGTATCCTCCAATGGTGGCCACATTTTGTTGTGGTTGAGGAAGGTGTGCATATGGCTCCGCAAAGGCTACGTTGGGCACCGCAAAAATGGTGGGGGTATGGCTGCACCACTCCCCCATGCTTGCATTGGTACACCACCGTAGTAATTTGGCGATGCCGGAATTTCTCCGAATGGTGGGACATAATTTTGTTGTGCACCTCCTTCTTGGGCCATAGAAGATCCTTCTCCTATAATTCTTTTCTTTCATTTTTTTTCTTCGCCGGCACAAGAAGTCCTTCCTCTAACCGATCTTCTTCCCCTCAAGAAAAGTCTTAATCTTCAATCCGGAAGGGGAAAATTCACCTAGGCCACTCGGAAGCCTCCTCTCTCATCTTCACTCTTATATTTTCCTTTCTTCAAATATTTCTAGGGAAGTCCCGGGTAGGAGATGATTTGGGTTCCTTGTAATACCCGGTTTTAAAGAGATAGCCAATATGGAGAGGCAACACCCCGAACCAATATCTTCCGAACTCGATGTTGCTTAACACCACCGGTCATAGGTGAGTAGGGTTGATTGACTGCGAGTAAATCTAATTCAACTCCGTGTTGGTTATCTATGTCTCTCTTATTCTCCCCAAAAATCCACTTGCACAAAAGTGACACACTTGGATGATGGGGTTCCGGATAGTATTTCTTCGTTGATGGTCTCTTCCCGTGATCATACTCCAAAAACCTTCCCATGTGCCTCATGCATATCCACTTGTTCCGGAGCTCCCTTTTGAAAATAGGGGACACTCGCCCATGGGTCTATGATACTAGACATGCAATCGTTTCGAACATGAAAACCAATCTGATCTATCGGGGATTGTGTTGAATGGATCCAAGGAAGCATTGGAGCCCTACTCCCTTTATGGCATGGTTGCTAGCCTTAAGCATTAAAGTATTTTCAACACAAGATGATAGATAGATAATCCAACAAAGTTCGATTACATCTCAAGACCGATTGCAACCCATGGATGAAAGGAGATTACCCCATCAAGGTGCTAGAAATAGCATCATTGATCAAGGTTACCCTTCCGACGATGTCTTCCTTCTTCTCCACTTGTGGGCTCCCTCCAACGGAATGAGAGACTCAGCACTCCTTCATCAAGAGTATACGCCATGGTCATGAAAATTTCCTAGGCGAATTTCTTGTGGGTGTTTGCCGACACTCCGCTAGAGAATTGCACCGGTGTCCCGTGTGAAACCCAATATGTGGAGAGCTTGGTCGTCGATGTCGACGTTCGCTACAAGCCTCTACTTAAGGCGAGCGAGCTTCTTCTCCTCCTCCGTCATGATGACATACCCCTCGGAATACCGCGGAGCGTATGGAGGTGGAGCGGGTGATCGTGTCAAGTGGCGAGGTTGGACGAGCGGCTCCTCCATATGTTATTGAAGTTTGGTAAACCTAATAAACAAGTTTTGTGTGGCCCTCATGCCACCAAGGAGAAGAGTGTGGTTCCTCCTCGGCGGTGCCGTGTCCTCCTCCATACTCCAAGGAAACTCGGAAACGAGTGCCTCCTCGAAGAGGTTGTCGATGATGGCTTAGACGACGATGATCCCTTCTTCTTTGGTGAAAAGACTTGTAGTTTTCTTCCTTGATTGCAGCACTCTCCCTCACAAATATATATCCGGGGTTTTCACCCGGTAACAAGGTACACAAATATTATTTTGGAGTCTGGACTTTGAGTGGATTAAGGATGTGATTTGTTGCACGAAACAAACGCGGTGGATGGCTAAGTCTAAGGTGATTCCGGCCTACAAACTAGAGCACATGAACAAAGAGTTGGATGAAAGACTACCTCTCTCCTCCTCTTGGCTCGGTTCTTCTCTAGTGCATTCATGTTGCTTCGTGATCGCGTACACCTTCCAAACGTTCCTTCCACTCCTTCACTTGCATTATTGCTCCTTCCACTTGATGTTTTCGCTTGATTCACTTCCATACTCCCTTGCCTCACATGCATCCATGATATTCCTACAAAACAAAGCCTTGGCTGCCCCCCATGCTTGTACTTTGCATGTGGTTTAAATATGTTGGAGGGGCATCCCGTGATGTATCATGGTGCATGCATGGTTAGGTTAACTAGATTGCCTCCCTTTAAGTGTATTTAAGGCTAAGCACTCCTCTAATTTCGAAATTTAAAAATATTTTTCAGAGCCATGCAAGAGCTCGAACATAATTTTAGAGAAGTTTTTAAACCATTAAAAACAAATGCAAGTCGAAAATATTTTTTTATTACGTCGATTTCGGTCTCACCGGTATAGTTTGCCTTCATTAGTTGAGAGCAAGCTTTTCCCGGCTTGATCATGGGGGCATAGGTTTAGGTCCTAATTTTGATTAGATGAGAGAGATTTTGAATGAAATAAAATTAAGTGAGGCTTAGAAAAATTCTAATCTTAGAGAAACCAAGGATATGAATTTTTTTAACCAACCAAAAATCAAGTTTCTAGGTTCACGCGAGTCCTACCACGTGCTGAAATTTAAATAACATCTAGATACAAGTCGTGGCTCTACTCGTGTGTTTTTAGCATGAAAAACAAGTCAACCTCAGCACCATAATGAGGTTGAAAGGTTGATTAAGGTTCTGAAATTTTTTTGGTTTTGGTTGTGGTTTCTCGAAAAGAAGCAAACAATCACATAGGATGGTTCATGTAAAGGGTTTATGATCAAGCAAAATATTCAACCAAGAATTATGTCTCTAATATTGTTCAACCATTCTAAGTCTAAGGTTTTGCGTAGTAAAATTCAGAACTGAATTAAATTTAAAAAGACTTGAAAAACCTGGAATCGGGTTGTCCTCCCGGTAGCTTATTCTTGACTTGACGAAACGGGTTGCCTCCCGCCTAGCGCTTCGTTTATAGTCCATGGCTAGACTTCTTCACTTGATTACTCCGGATCAACGCTCTTTGTGGGCGTTGCAATCTTGGGTACCCACTTTGGCTTAGTCAATTTTTTTGGTCTTCACGAGTGGCTTTGTCCTTTGGTCTTGACGGATGCAACAACTTCCTTGTGGCTCGGCATCTCGAACTCCGGTCCTTCGGTCATGATCTTCATGGTCTCTAGTGTGATCCTTCATCTCTCCCGAATGAGTTTGAGTAGCCTTCGCCGTCTTGGGACCTTGGAGTTGTCTCGGATATTCTTCTTTGTCACCAATCGGTTGTCCGGCAAGTTGTCCCACTTGCGTCTCTAGCATCTTCATCATGATGAACACTTCACACTCCTTGCATGTGGATCTTGCCTTGGTAGCCTTTAGGTGTTGAGCTTCTTTCTCCGTCTCCATCTTCTCCATCCTCGTTGATCTTGAACGGCCTTCCGGCATCTTGACTTGGAGGGGGTGATTCCCTTGGAGATTTTGATGGTCCTTCGAGCTTGTGTTGCACGTCACCTTTGCCTGTAAAGTTTTCCTGGATCATCCACAAAAAAGTTTGGGTTTCTTGGAGAGGTAGCCAACCATCTCCGGTTAGGGTTAGTGATAAAACAAAAATCTAAACATAAGAACTAGGGTTAATCAAAACTAGATTAGATTGAAAATTTTTTTCTTTTTGAGGATGATCAAACATAAGAGATGCAAAAGAAAATCAAAAGAAAAACTCGAAAGATAAGCGATACTAGATCGGATCTTGATTGCTTGTTCCCCGACAACGGCGCCAGAAACAGGGGCTTGTTGACGGTTAATAGTTGTATCAAAGTTCGTTTGTGACTTGCAAGCGGACAAGTCTCCCGTCGTAGTCAAGGGACCCTTCTTCCCTCGAGTGGTGAACCCAAGGTATCGAATCCGTGGAACAATGTGCAACACAAGGATTCAATCTAGTAAAGCAAGGTAAGCTATCTTATGATGAACTAAGTTGCATCTAATCTACTAACTCATAAAGAAAACGAATCTAATCTAATTTACTAAAGAGGTAACAAGAGAAAGCAAGAGATAACCAATCTAGAGAACTAGATCATGCTTATGTTGTAGCTCCAAACAAGATAGATGAAGATAGTAAAGCGAATCTCATTAAAAGCATCTTTAAATCGTGGCCTTCCCATCCGACTCCGAAAACATCCGCCTTTCGAGACCCCCGTTCTGTCACAACGTATCCCTATTTATGCGGGGAGCTTAGGGCGAGTTCGATAGAACAAGTTGAAATCACTTGGCCGGTCCGTATGCACCTCTAGCCACCGCGGCTACAAGAGCACCCTATGTAATCTATCTTAAGTATAGGTCGTAGAAGAAGCAAAACCAAGAAGAAAACAAAATCATCGAGAAGGCACTTGATCGCTAGAAATCGAATTCACTTACAAACTTCACCATGAATGATTACATGAACAAGATCACCACCGGGCCCTCCCTCGATCTTGATCCTCGCTCCGAGCTCCGACGTGGTCTTCCATGCAAGGTTCCCACGTCGGCCGGGGAAACCCTAGACAACTAGCACGACCCTCATCTTCAAGTTGGTGTCCCTCAAGCTTCTCTTGCTCCTCGGCGGCGGAATACGACTTCCGTTCGCGTGGCTCTCGGTCGGGGGGCTATTTATAGCCCGAGAAGCAATTAGGTCAAAGGAGAGGCCGATTGGGCCCCGAATTGGGGCCGGGCCGGCCGGCCCGGGCCCACTCGGCCCATCCCGCGGCCGCTTCGCCCGGTGTTGCTTCCCACGTCTTCTAGATGTTCTCCCCTTTTGCATGTGGGCCCTTGACGTCGGTTTCTCTCCGAATTGGACTCAATTCCTTGTCTTGCAAGATTCGAAGCACTTTTCGGTTCAGTCCTCGGAGTTTATCATCTTCTCGGGCTTGGTCCTTTGGCTCTTGGAGTCATGTTCACTTCATTGCTTGACTTGTATCGGGCTTCAAGGTCTTGTCATGAGGTGCTTAATGAACTTATCCCGGAAGTCTTGCTTTCAACGTTAAAACCCTGCGTAAACACATAACTCCAAAACCGACATGCACAAGTGAACTTGTTATACCACGGAGGTTAGTACCAATGAATAAGATACAAAAGTCATGCCAACACCGAAGGTAAACTCATGGCTAGGTTGACGGATTTTCACCGTCAACAGCACCGAAGGGTGCCCAGAAACAAAGAAGAACATGGCAAGAATTCAGCAAGAGAAAGCACTAATGAGTATTGCATCCTCAATGCCGGCCCAGTTTCGTCCGAACTTCTGGAAACCGCAATTCGCGAGTCCACAGTCGAGTTCTGTCTCAGTTCAGCAATTTTCACAACCACAGTCAGCATGGCAGCCGTCGCAGCAATTTTTCCCTCAGTCGCAAGCGATCCAGTCAATCCAGCAACCACAACCCATTCGGGAAATCTTGCCACCGCCTCCAGAAAGTTCGTCAAGGCCTCAGTCAAGTTCGGGACCTCAGAACTCCAAGGCATTGCCATCGTTCGGGACTATCATGCCAATCACGGGCGGATCCGCTATGGAATTCGAAACCAAGAAGCAGAGAAGCAATTACTTCAGATCTGTGAACACCATCATCAATAACGGCCCAGCTGCGCGCTCGGAGTGGGCAAAGGTGCCAATCACCTTTACAGAAGAAGATTTCAGGCTGAAATCCACGATTCATAATGACGCCATGGTCATTGAGGTCAATATTGCTGGGTGGGTCATAGGAAAAGTCCTAGTTGATAACGGGAGTTCGGCGGATATCCTGTTCCTGAAAACTTTCGAGAAAATGAATCTGAGCCAGCACATGTTGGACCCACCAGAATACCCATTGCAGGGATTCGGAGGAAAGCCCATCAAGCCGGTGGGAAAAATATCACTCCTGGTTTCTTTCGGAGATCTTGAGAATGCCAGAACGGAGAGCCTCACTTTCGATGTAGTTGACATATATCACCCATACCTCGCGATCTTCGGCAGAGGTTTCATGAACAAGTTTGATACTGTCATAAGACAACAATGCCTATGCATGAAGATGCCTGCGCCCAAAGGGGTCATCACGGTGTTCGGCAATCAGCAGGAGGCCAGGAATATAGAAAAATGCCACACGCCCGGCCAAACAAATGTGTACCAGCTGAAAGCAGCCGACGACAAGAAGGAAACCTATAAAGAACCTAAGCGGGACAAGGAAAAAAATGAGATAACCGCAGAAGATGAAACAAAGAAAGTGTATTTGGATGATATGCCCGACAGAGCAGTCATAATAGGGGCAAACCTCAGCGCCGAAGAGGACAGGGAACTCATACGATTCCTGAACAGAAACAAGGATGTTTTCGCATGGTCAGCTAAGGACTTGCAAGGTGTTGACAGGGATATCATCGAACATGCCCCGGAAACGGATGAGAAAATACCACCCAAGAAGCAAAAACTTCGGAAAATGTCCGAGGAAAAAGTCAAAGCGATGGAAGCGAAGTTCGAGAGGTTGCGGGATGCCCAAGTAATCAGAGAAGTCAAGTACCCAGTCTGGCTAGCCAACACTGTGCCAGTCAAGAAAAAAATGGAAAATGGAGAATGTGTGTGGACTTCACCGATTTGAACAAGGCATGCAAGAAAGACGATTTTCCCTTGGAAAGGGTAGACAAAATCGTGGATGATGCAGCCAACAGTGAGATGCTTTCGCTCCTGGACATGTTCTCCGGGTATCATCAGATCAGGGTTCTCAGAGAGGACGAGGAGAAAACAAGTTTCATCACTCCTTTCGGAACATTTTGTTTCGTAAGAATGCTAGAGGGGCTGAAGAACGCAGGATGCACGTTTTCGAGAATGATAGCAATAGTACTGCACCAGCAGATTCGGAGAAACATCTTGGCATATGTGGATGACATAGTTGTCAAAAGTGTTCAGAGGAGAGACCATATCAGTGACCTAGCGGAAACATTTGCGAACATGAGGGCAGCAAACTTAAAGCTAAATCCGGAAAAATGTGTGTTCGGCATTCACAAGGGGAAAGTTCTTGGATGCCTAGTTTCAACGAAAGGCATAGAAGCAAATCCTGACAAAATAAAGGCTCTGGTGGAAATGCAAGATCCAATCTCAGTGAAAGATGTTCAGAAGCTGACAGGGAGAGTGGCTGCCCTCAACAGATCTATTCCCAGAGCCGCAGAAAGAAGTTTACCGTTCTTCCAAGTCCTCAGAAGTGCCAAGAATTTCCAGTGGTCTGAACCTCAAAAGCGGGCCTTTCGCGAACCGAAGGATTACTTGTCCACCATGACCAAACTCTGTCCTCCCCGAACCAAAATCGCCACTTCTGCCGTATGTGTCCGCATCAAATTCGGCGAAGAAGCGCGATCTTTGGTGCGGGGAAAAGGAAGAAGAAGGAAAGCTCAGGCAAATTCCTGTATACTTCACCTCTGAAGCATTGTCTGGTTCCAAGATCTTCTATTCCGAGCTGGAAAAGATCGCATATGCGATCATCATGGCAGCAAGGAAGCTAAGACATTACTTCGAGGGTCACAGAATAAGAGTCATCACCAACCAGTCGTTGAATGACTTGTTCGCAAATAGGGAGGCATCCAACCGAATCATCAAGTGGGGTGCCGAACTTTCTGAGTATGTGGTAGACTTCGAGAGAACCAGATTTTGTCGTGGACTGGACTTCACCCACTCAGAACCTCGAGGAAAATATACCCGAACCTTGGATAGTGCAGTGTGACGGAGCCTGGTGTTACAAGGGGGTTGGAATTTCGGCTGTTGTAACGTCCCCGACGGGTGTGGTCATAAGATACACAGCGCGGCTCGTATTCACGAACAATGAACATTCCACGAACAACACAACGGAGTACGAAGCTCTACTGTTGGCATTAAGAAAAATGAAAGCCTTGGGGCAGCAGACCTTCATAATCAAAACGGATTCGAAAGTGATCCAGGAACATATTGAGAAGGAAAGCGAGGCCAGAAATCCAGTTCTCATGAAATATCTCGAAAAAGTCGGAGAAATGGAAAAACACTTCAAAGGGTATTCGATCCGAAGCATATCCCAAGGGATGACAACAATGAGGCGGACAAAGCGGCGAAGGCGGCGGCCAAATCAAGAGCTACCACCGGATGTGTTCTTCGAAATCATCGAGAGAGCCCTCCATCAAAGATTCTAGGGCCCAAATCGTGAATGTAGTGGAAATTCCGGACGGAGAGCGAGAAATCATGGCTTATCTGAGAGGACATTACGAACCACAAGATAAATTGGAGGAAAAAAGATTGAAGCAAAGGGCTCGGGGCTATACAGTAGTAAATGGAGAATTATACAAATCAGGAGTCACTGAGCCTTGGCTGCGCTGCATCACCTCCGAAAAAGGTCGGGAACTTCTGAAAGAAATTCACAGCGGATTCTGTGGGGCACACATAGGCACTAGGGCTTTGGCTGGAAAGGCGATAAAGCAGGGATTCTATTGGCCCACCATAAACATTGATGCCAAGATGTTAGTTCGGCAATGTTAAGCATGCCAAAAAACGGGAAATCAACAGAATCTGCCTTCAATGCCAGTTCACCTAATTCCACCAACTTGGCCTCTCCAGAGGTGGGGAATGGATCTAGTAGGCCCGTTGCCAACAGCTCAAGGCAACTGCCGATTCGCGGTTGTAGCTGTCGATTATTTCACGAAGTGGGTGGAGGCAAAACCACTCGCGAATATCACAGTAGCAACAGTTCAGAAATTCTTTTGGCAGAACATAGTCTGCAGGTTCGGAGTTCCTAGAGAATTGACGGTTGACAATGGCAAATAGTTTGACTGTCACACTTTCAAAGAATAATGCAGAACCTTAGGCGCACAGGCCAAATTTTCGTCAGTATATCATCCACAGTCCAATGGTGCAGTTGAAAGAGCCAACGGCCTGATTTTTCGGGAATCAAGAGATGTTTGTTCGATCAGAAAAAGGGAAAGTGGGTGGATGAACTTCCGAAGGTGATCTGGTCTCACAACACCACAGTTTCAAGGGCAACAGGTTTCACGCCTTTTCGCCTACTTTTCGGGACTGAGGCTATGACACCGGAGGAGATCAGGAATGAAAGCATGAGAGTCCTGAAAGGAAAAGAGATAGAGGAAATTGATAAGTAGGTGGAAAAAGACATGATCGAGCTGACAATCCTTGAAGCAGCGGAAAATATTGAGAAATACCAGAGAGAGACAAGGGCATGGAGGGACAAAAAGGTGGTCCGAAAGGACATTAGAACTGGTGATCTTGTCTTGAAAAGAAAGAAAAATTGGGAGAACCCGGGAAAACTTCATGAGTCTTGGGAAGGGCCTTACATTGCCAGGGAAACAGATATGCCAGGGGCTTTTCGCCTGTTGGAGCAGACTGGCGAGGAGTTACCGTATTCGTGGAATGCCGACAGCCTAAAAATGTATTATCCATGAAAACCCTAGTTGTAGATAGATGTAACATGTAGTAGTTTTTCGATTTTCGTAAGTTTGTACTTTAGAAAACTAAAAAATCCGAATCACGTGTCTATAAGTGATTTCGGGACAAAAATTAGTTTTACTTCTTCTAGTCGCATTAGAATAAGAAGGATCGTACTCTTTTCCTTGCAAAGGGGGCTCTAAATCAAGAGGCAAGGTTTTTAACGAGGTGGATCCTATGTAAATACTCTTTGTGATATATATATGAAAAGAGTCTTCCCCCAAATTGCGTATCTCGAGAATTCCATCGGGAAAAAGAAAAAGTTCGTGAGAAAGGCTTTGTGATAGCCGAAATTCCATCGTGAAAAAAGAAAAAGTTCGTGAGAAAGGCTTTGTGATAGCCCAAATTCCATCATGAAAAAAGAAAAAGTTCGTGAGAAAGGCTTTGTGATAGCCGAAATTCCATCGTGAAAAAAGAAAAAGTTCGTGAGAAAGGCATTGTGATAGCCGAAATTCCATCGTGAAAAAAGAAAAAGTTCGTGAGAAAGGCTTTGTGATAGCCCAAATTCCATCGTGAAAAAAGAAAAAGTTTGTGAGAAAGGCTTTGTGATAGCCGAAATTCCATCGTGAAAAAAGAAAAAGTTCGTGAGAAAGGCTTTGTGATAGCCCAAATTCCATCGTGAAAAAAGAAAAAGTTCGTGAGAAAGGCTTCGTGATAGCCCGAATTCCATCGTGAAAAAGGCTTCGTGATAGCCAGAATTCCATCGTGAAAAAATGAAAGAGTTCGTGAGAAAGGCTTCGGGATAGCCAGAATTCTATCGAAAAAAAGAGGCCTGAGACAACAACAAGTTGTGGCCTAGAAAATCCCATCCACTGAGGGATTCCCACCCAAAGAGGCCTGACACAACAACGAGTTGTGGCCTAGAAAATCCCATCCACTGAGGGATTCCCACCCAAAGAGGCCAGAGACAACAAAAAGTTGTGGCCTAGAAAATCCCATCCATTGAGGGATTCCCACCCAAAGAAGCCCGGAACAGCAGTGAGCTGTGGCCCAGAAAGTCCCACCCACGAAGGGATTTCCACCGAAAAGAAAATGCCGGCAGGTTGATTTCGAGAAAGTAAACACCGAAAAAGTTTTTCGTTGAAAGGGCAAGGGGCTCATGCACAAAATCATAGAAAAATCCTGGTTGAAGCAACTGAAGGTTGCAATATCAACCGGGGCAAGTTTGCCAGAAAGATCAAGTCCACAAAATTCGAAAGCAAATTTTGTCGACTTGCGCGGCGTCGGTTCAAAAATTTTCAAAAGTTCGTGAGAAAATATTCTTCCTAAAGGTGTACTCGATCGAAATACGCGATCAACAAGTTTTCTAAGCATTCCTTCAAGTTTTTATGCAAAACGGCAAGGTGGGGGAGGGTGACGTTTTTTCAAGGAAAAAACGTATTCATTGCCTTATTCGCATAAAAACTTCCGAATAGTTCCTCGATAATTACAACAGTCAGTGCGAAATTTAAAACGGAAGCCTTACAACATGTCCTGGTTTACAAACATTGTTTTCAGCCATATCACTAGCATAGGCGAAGTCAGATGCATCGGCTAAGGGGCTAAGGGGCTCCGTCTTTGGAACTTTCGCGGATCGCGGAGTAGAGGACGCGGAACGACTCTTCTTACGAAATAAGAAAAACGAAGAGAGATCAAAACAACCTATAGAAAATTTAAGCGAGGCCTCAAGCCAAAAATCGGAAAAATCTTGTTCGGGATGTGCTCGCTTGAACAGACGCCACGCTTCACCACTAACAAACATACTATCCCGATGAATTCGCAGCGGCAGCACGTCCTGCGCACGCCCAGCTTGCAGGACCTGCGCAGGTTAAAGTATACAAAACACTTGTTCAGGGAAGTTTAGTGAATCTACATGAATGTACAAGCAATCTCGAATACACCCAAGGTTCGGACATATCGTCTAGTTCGTAACGTCCACCTTCGGGGAATCATCCTCTTGATCGGGGACTTGCTCGTCGTTGCTGCCTCCATCGCTGCTGTTGCTACTGCTGCTGCTGCCGCCTGAGTCGCTCGAACCTTCGCCGGAAGTCGACCCTTCGGGAGACGCGGCGATGTCCTCATGGTTCTCCTCCTCGTTCAGCTGAGAAAGAAAGGTAAAGGTGAAGAAGGTTCGAGAGACTGAAACATCTGCGACAAACACAAGTCACGAAACCGGACAAAAGAAACTACCTCAGCGAGCTTTGCATGCGCAATGGTCTTAACAGTCTCCTTCCCGCTAGTCAGCCAGAACTCCCTTGCGAACTTGACCTTAATAGCCAGAACATCGGCGTTGGCTCGAAGTATCACGGTACTAGTAGCGCTGGGGAATTGAGAGAGATTTGCGCGAAATTTCTCCAGGTCAACGCAGTCATAGTCGTGAAGAATCTTCAAAATACTCTCCACGAGAGAAAGCGAAGGCGAAGTCACTGGCGCCGGAGATCACCTCAGTAAGGGCCTTGAACTCGGCCTCCATCCAATCCATGAATTCGGGAATCTCAATATTATCCGAAAGAGGGGCTGGACGAACGCCGAATTCGTTCAAGGACTTCTTGTACTCCTCATAGAGCAGTTTCAGCTTCTCTAGAATCTCGGAAATGTTTTTCTTTGAGGCTTCACTCTGCTCCGCCAACGCCTTTTCAAGATCCACGATTTTGTGGTCCTTTGTGCTCAGGGACTTGGCGAGACTGGCATTGTTAATACGAAGATCTTCGGCGGTTTTTGTAGCCCGCTCATGCTTCTCCCGAAGATTCTCAATCACGCTCAGGTCATCTTCGTGAGACTTTCGAACCTTTTCAAGTTCTTTCTTAGATTGCTCAAGCGTTGCCTCCGCGACCTTCTTTTCATCGTGACTTATCTTCAAAGCCTCCGCCAGCTCAGCCACCTTTTTCTCGAGTTCCGTGTTTGTGGATTGTGCGAGGGCGAAGTTACGCTCCAATTCCTTAGACTTCTGGGAAAGCTGCTCGTTCACCTTCTCCTGTTCAGCGAGCCGCTCTATGGCAACTTTCCCGAGCATAGAATGCTTGAGGGCATAATCCTCTTGAAAGCGTGCAAGCTTCGAAGGAGAGTAAGAGTGCAGAAGATCCTTGAATTCTGAAAAATTCAGGAGTAAAGTCTCAGATCAAAATTCAATAATCGGAAAAGACATGAAAAGGTAATGAGAAGGAACGAACCTTGCTTACTAAAATGCTGCATGGTGACTTGTTTAGTCGAACCAGAAGAAGTTTTCCCCCGAGGCGAAGGAGTGGTTTCGGAGACAGAGTGAGGCCCCCTCTCGGAGTCCTGAGCAGCCCCTTCGGGTCGTTCTGAGGCCTCCTCTCCTGTTTCATCAACAATTGCGGACGATTTCCACAGAGTTAAAAACTTGGACGTCTTGCTCCCAACGCCAGTTGTCTCGAAACCAACACGCAATAGCTTGCCGCGATGGGACGTACCAAAGCTTTTATTAAAAGCGGCTAAGGAAGGAGAGGGAGCCTGATCTTCGGGGACAATCTCCCGAACTTCGACCAAAGGAACGTGTTCGGTAGGATTTTCCCCTCTTTGAATGGTGAGCTCAAGGTCCTGGGTGAATTCGGAGGAGGCTTGGTCAGCAGCAGGGGCTTCAGCAGCAGGAGCTTCGGCAGCAGCGGGGGACTCAGAGGGGGCAGTGACATCAGCAGCAACAATGGACTCATCAGCAGCGGCAGGAACAGTCTCCTTTTGAACTTCGGGAGCAGCATCTGAAAAGGAATCAACATCCACGAATTCATTCTCGGAACCAGATGGACAGTTGTCTCGAAAGTTAAACAGTGGCCAAAGGAAAACACCTTTGAGGCTGTCTGTTTCCACGAAGGCGTCGTCGTCGAAGGCGGATGGGACTCGTCGAACGCCGACGGAAGAAACTTTCTTCACCGCCTTCTTCAATCTCTTGCGGCTCATCTGGGCAAGCCCCAAAGCAGCCTGAAGTTCAGCGTCCGAAGTCTGAAGTTTGGAAGTCTTTCGCTTGCGCTTCGACGATTCCAGGGATTTAGTCCTGGAAGGCTTGACTCCCGAAGAAGTGCCCTCGCTGGCAGGTGACGAGCCTCACTTCGATGACCTTATTCGGGGAGCATTGATCGGGGCGGCTGAGCAACTGGCCACGGCAATGGCAGGAAGTTTCAACTTGGGGCCAGGGCCTCGAGAGCTGAAAAATTTGTCACCGCAAACCTCTGAAAAAATGCGGTTGATCTTCTTCTTATGCTTCACTAGGGCCTTGTACGCCTTGTACTCGTTCATGGTATATTCGCCTACCATGACATTCACCCTTTTCTCCACTTCTTCCATGAAGGCCTTAGCACTCTGGTCTTCGCGAAGCTTAATCCCGAACTTCGGGAAAGGCACTTTCTGATCTGCCCAGTTGACGTTAAAGTACACGAGCTCAGTAGGGGACCAACCACTCGAGATAGGCCAGACTCGGGCGGCGACGAATTCTTCGATAATGTCACGGCCGCCAAGTATGGTGCTGGCCAGGTGAAAGGCATTCTCACAGCTTCTAATTCCCAACGCCCGTTGATTGAACTTGGCAACATTCACCGCGGCAAGAGGCGCGATCGGGCAAGACAGTTTCGGCATATCAACCTTCAGATAAAACCAGTAAGACCTCCAATCATCAGTGAGGTTAGATTTGCAACAAGGAGCAATCTGGATTCGGGTAATTCCTTGTCGGGTATTCTGACGTCGCGTGTTGAAAGTGCAACACGCGTGCTGACTGTGGTAGAACTGCCCGTCTTCACCTTTCACGACCTCAGGGATGATCACCAGTTCGTAAAATCTGGCGAAGGCATCGACGCTAGGACTGCAGCCGAAGGTATTCAAAATCCAGATGAACTTCGACACTTCAAGGAAAGATGTCGGCGAAAGCTAGTGGATTTTCACTGAAAACGCATCAAGAATAGCTGGCAGGACTGGGTCGCAGGGGAACCTCAGCCCGCAGATAAAGAAATCCCGAAATACGACAATTTCTCCGTCCTTAGGACTAGGGATCTGCTCGTCAAGCGGGGCACGCCCAGCGCCAGAAGAGAAGAACCCGGCCTTCTCGTATTCCCGAATCGTGTTGCTTGTCACCTTCGACTCTCCGAAGGCAAGTGAGGGTGGCAACGGGCCGGAAGTCCTTGCTTTGATCAGGTCATCGACACCGGCATCCACATCTCCGATGCCTTCGCCACCGTCGACCGAACCTCCCCATCTTCGCGACTCCGGAGCCACCGGGAGAACCAGAATCTTCGGCCGGTGCAAAGATGCTCCGCACCTTCGGCAACTGGGTCGAGCGGAAGACCAGCCGCGATGAGCTCTTCGTTAGTCATGGGTCTAGCTGTGCTTTTAACTCGAGCCACCTAACCAACAGATACGAACAGACGAACAGTTAAGAATAACATTCGAAAATAAAGCTCGCGAAATCGCGATACCACTGCACCAAAGTATAACAAGTAACAATTGACAAGAGAAAGATGAAGGAATACCTTAGAGAAGTGCGGAGAGACCTGAAGTTCGTGAGCCTTTCAGCAGAAGACAAGTTTCCGCGAAAAAGAGAGATGCACGAATCGTGAGAACTGGAAATCTGTAAAAAAAATTTAACAGCGGCAGCCCGCTATTTATAGGGCCGGGGAGGGGTAGTTCCGCGAAACACGCCTCGATTTAACCGTCCTTGGTTTCCCGGGCGACGCGTGTCCCCTCCGATGTTCCGAGGGTGACGTTTTTTACTAAATTTCCGAAGGATTCGTGGAATCGGATCGTCGGAGTCAACCCGCTTCCCCGAGGGGCTAGTGTTAGGGAATTCAGTAAAACTCGTCACCCTCGAAACGTTGAGTTTAACAAAGTTCTCGAAGCATGTTTTTCAGGAGCAGGGAATTCGCGATTGTCGGAATACTGGAACCTGTGAAGCCTCGAATTCGCGAATGTGCAAAGTTCGGGAATCTTGATTCGGTGAAGAAATGGGGTCACGAACATGCGGGAGCCCGGAATCTCGAACTGTCGATGGCCCGAACTTCGGAGAACGGCCGATTCGAGAATCTGTTGAGGGCTGAGTTCGGGAGTCAGGCGCGTGGGCATGCGCGAACCAGCGGAGAAGCGAAGGCCAATTCGGGAAACTGCTGAAGACCCTGTTCGGGAGTTTCACGCGAAGACATTCACGAACCGGGGGAGAAGCAAAGTCAAAGTTGTTGTCCCAAAAAGTCCGGGTTTAGGGTGTGAACTAGTGGCAGATTTGTAAATATGTTGGATGAAAAAGACAATCCTGTATGCGTTCACACTAGGAATATTCTCTGAGGCTAAGGGTGTTATCGGTATGTAAAAGTCCCTTCGTCTCCCTATAAAAGGGGGCGCAAGGGCACGTGTAAACGGATTCAGACTTTTTGGAACTTGTGCTACTTGCAGAGGGAATCATAGTCTCTTTGCGCTCTGACTTAGTACTTGAACGTGTTAAGAACTCTCACTTGTGTTAGGGTGGTCATCCGAACTTTTCGGGTAACCCCCCAACAACCGACACAGGCCCGGTACTACTGAGGGGTCGAGGAAATTGAGCCAGTGAGCTCATATCGGAAGTACCGACAGGGGGTCGGTTCTACCGAGGGGGGTTCGGTAGTACCGACGTAGCGTCGGTAGAACCTTGAAGTTTTGAAATTCCAACAGTGAGCTCATATCAGTACTTCCGACCTCATGTCGGTAGTACCGTCAATCTTCAGGATTTTGAGAAAAGATTGAGAAACTAGCTGAGATTGATTTGAGAGAAATAGGCTATGGACATGTAGAGCACCCATAGAGATTGGTGACTAGTCACAACCAATCAATCAAAGCTATAATCACCAAACACTACGTGAAGAACCAAGTTTTGTAAGACACATAAAGTGAAGAAATAAAACATTTTTCTCTCTATCTAAGCAACAAGCAATTTGTGTGCAATAAGTCAAGCCAAGTTATGAGAATCCAAGATGTTTAGCTCACTCCTCAAAGCACAAAACCTTTGCTCGTCTAGAGACTTAGTGAAAATATCGGCAAGTTGCCTCTTGGTGCTCACATGATGTAGAGCAATATCTCCCTTAGCCTCATGATCCCTTAAGAAGTGATGTCTAATGTCTATGTGCTTTGTTCTAGAGTGTTGGACCGGATTGTTTGCTAGCTTGATGGAACTCTCATTGTCACACAAGAGTGGAATTTTACTAAACTTACGACCGTAATCACTCAACGTTTGCCTCATCCACAAAAGTTGTGCACAACAAGCACCGGCCGCTACATACTCGGCTTCGGCCGTGGATAAAGCAACCGGATTTTGCTTCTTTGAGCTCCATGACACCAAAGACTTACCAAGAAATTGGTAAGTCTCGGTAGTGCTCTTTCGATCTACTTTGCAACCGGCATAGTCTGAATTGGAGTAGCCAAGCAAATCAAAAGTGGAGCCCTTGGGATATGTTGACGGTGAATTTCCATCAACCTAGAGTACTTGTTATACATTGGTTTCGATTATGATTTGCAACTAACCCTCCACTAGGCATACTAATGATGTAACAAGTTCACTTGTGAATGAGGTACTTGGAGTATGTTGTTTACGCAGGATTTAGACACTAAAAGGAGCACTTCCAGGAGAAGTTCAATGAGCACTTTGCGAGAAGATCATGAAGCCCGGTACAAGTCAACACTCGAGGTGAACAAGACTCCAAATGACCCAAGGACCACAATGTGAAGGCACAAAACTCCGGGGACTCAGACGGAAGATACAGAGGCTTGGATGAAAAGACATCCTAACTACTCACGCGGATAAAGACGTCAAAAGGCCACACAATCGAGAAGACCGAAGCTCACATTTGCAAGAGAAGCCCGCCCGCGAAAGATGGGCCTGAAATGGGCCAAAAAGCCCCTGGGCCGGTCGGCCCAGGTGGACCGGCCCAGCCCATTTTTGTGGCAGTTCGAGCCCCCCTTTGGACTAGGGTTGCTTCGGGGTATTAATAGTCTCGCTACAAAAATTCGGCGGCATCCATCCATAGGAACTCGACGAAACATAGGAGAGAGCGACGACTGCCGTCGCGAGTCCTCGAAGTTGTCTAGGAGATGGCCTAGGCCTACCCTAGCCACCATGGCCGCCTTGCACGGTTGAGCCATGGCGGAGTTCCGGAGCTAGTTGAGGTCATCAATGATATGTACTCGGTGGAGATGATCTAAACATATTATTATGTGAGTAAAGTACTTCATGTCATCCGATCTTTTAGCGACTCGATTCCTCCTTTTATGATTTCGCTCTAGCTTGGATATGTTTCATCTTCAATCTATTCTATAGATAGATTGCTTGGGGGTGCTTTTGTAGTCATGGTGGCTAGAGGTGCGTATCGGAATGACCAAGTGTTTTCAACTTGTTCTTCGAACTCGCCCTAGGCTAACCCGCACAAATAGGAGTGCGTTGTGACAGGACGGTGGCTCCAAAAGGCAGGCGTCTTCGGAATTGGATCAGAAGATAGTAGTTTAAAGATGGCTTTGGATGAGATGCATGTCGCGCTTGCTCTTTTGGCTAGAACTACGACTAGAAGACGATAGGCCTTAGTTTCCCTTGCTTGCTCCTTACCTTGTCGACGTTCATGGATGCGATCAACCTTATGCTATAACTCGTATATCTTTAAGGTTTATCTTCTTATGCAATCAATGCTTCATGTTAGGTTAGGTCGATAGGTTAGATGGAGAATCCTTGGAGTTTGCTTTCGATCCTTGGATTGACAAATCTACGGAGAACCCTCCTTGGTGAAAAGGCACCAATTCACCTGTAGGCTTGCGGTGAACTTGAGCACGGTTTTGAACCGTCAACAGGATACCACAAGCCTAGGTTAGGAGTGTGAACCAAATATCTAAAGATTCTCTTAACGGCCATTAGATGACACTCCTTAGGATTAGCTTGAAATCTTGCACACATGCACACACTAAGCATTATATCGGGCCTAGATGCATAAAGATAAAGGAGGGATCCAATCATGGAGCAAAATACTTTTTGGTTGACCGACTTCCCTTCTTCATTGAGATCAAGATGTCCATTAAGTGCCATGGGGGTCTTGATGGGCTTGGAGTCGGCCATGTCAAACCTCTTGAGCATATCCTTTACATACTTGGTTTGACACAAGAAAGTCCCTTCCTTCATTTGCTTGATTTGAAACCCAAGGAAGAACTTCAATTCACCCATCATAGACATCTCAAATTTCTTGGTCATGATCCTACTAAACTCTTCACAAAATTTATCATTAGTAGAACCAAAGATAATATTTTCAACATAAATTTGGCATACAAAGATATCTTTTCCATTTGTTTGAATGAAGAGAGTAGAATCGGCTTTGCCTATCTCAAAACCGTTCTTGAGAAGAAATTCCTTAAGGCATTCATACCATGCTCTAGGAGCTTGCTTAAGCCCGTAGAGAGCCTTATGGAGCTTGTACACATGGTTGGGGAAGTTTGGATCTTCAAAGCCCGGTGGTTGCTCAACATATACTTCTTCTTGGAGAGGTCCATTCAAGAAAGCACTCTTGACATCCATTTGATGAAGCTTGAAGTCATGATGAGTAACACAGGCCAAAAGGATACGAATTGACTCAAGCCTTGCTACCGGTGCGTAAGTCTCTCCAAAGTCCAAGTCTTCAACTTGAGTATATCCTTTGCCAACAAGCCTTGCCTTGTTCTTTGTGACAACACCAAATTCATCTTGCTTGTTCCTAAAGACCCATTTGGTGCCGATCATATTTTGCTTTGGTCTTGGTACCAACTCCCAAACTTCATTTCTCTTGAAGTTGTTCAACTCTTCCTCCATGGCAATAATCTAATCCGGGTCCTCAAGAGCTTGTTCCACACTAAGAGGTTCCAAAGAGGAAACAAACGAGTAAAATTCACAAAAATTTGACAATCTTGAGCGAGTTATTACCCTCTTCGGATACTCCCAAGTATTTTGTCGACGGGATGATCCCGTTGAACCATTTGATGTACTCTAGGGTGTGGTGCTTGAGATTGACGTTGAATGGGTCCATCATCTTCTTCTTCAACTTGTGGAACTTCTTCCTGAGCTTCACCACCTCATAAATAGGTGCTTGCTAATAAAATTTGACCAACTTAAAATGCTTACCGCTGAAAACCCTAGCCTACCCTTGATAGCTTTGCATAATTTCCCCCACGGGCTGAGTACCAACCATAAGTGTACTCACCCTTGCCTATATGTGTTCAGAGGAGGATGCTAGAGCAGAGTTCTTCGATGAGTTCGATGGATTCTGAGGCTCGTGTTTCCCCCCGCCCGAGCTTGTGGAGTTGGAGACGGTGTTTCATCGTCTAGTTATCGATGTTCGTGTTAAGACCTTCGAGTCTAACGATGAGTGTAATAAGTTAATAAACCTCTCTTTGTACGTTTTGAGCATTGTATTATGATATTACACTCATTTGTCTACCATATGTGTGAATTTATGTTTTTGGCACACGTATGAGATGCATTCGGTTTTCTTCGGAAAAACGGGTGTGACAGAGTGGTATCAGAGCAATGTTGATTGTAGGACGCAGCCTTAGATAGAAATGGTCGAAATAAGGCCATTTTCTAGAAAGACATTTCAGCTCTCTCACTCAAAAAATCCCTAAATACACTTAAAAATCTATCTTATTTGCTTTTGGTTAAAATTCTATCCCCTTATTGCTTTATTCTGCTCTGAGTTCAGTTTTCATCTCATAGATGGCCAGGACTCAGCCTTTTGGAGCGCAGCTACCCCCTCCTGTCGAGCTTGTGGAGGAGGAACCAGAGGACCCTTACTACTTCGTCGAGGTAGAGGGTGGAGAGATCCTGGAAGTTTACTCTGATGGAGAGTTGGGATCTCCGCGAGCTCGCCTTCCCCCGCCACTCGTGGAGGTGCCGCCACTAGTCGCTCCCCGTCGCTCCGTTGTTCCCGCACCACCGTGGAAAGTAGTCCCGACACTAACTAGTACGAGCGCCGAGATCCGTCTCTTGATGGCCGGTGCTAAGCAACTAAGTGACACGAGTTTTATCCCGGTTCCGACCGGGGCCGTACGTCCGGCCAGGGGGTGTGCTCTAGGCACTGTATTGCAGTGCACCGTGTGCTTGCAGAGGGGAGCTACAAGCGTGGCGGGAGAGGAGGCGGTGCCTCCAGGTCCCTGAGGTTTGATTGGGGGCGAGATGCCAATATCGTGGTGAAGGCGGAAAACGTGTAAGTGTGCGCCGGGGGACCGCCCCCTCCTTTTATAGGAAAAGGGGAGGTGGTTTACAATCGTGCCGCATAGTTCTAACTACGTGTGGCGGTATGGTGTACAATGCAACAGAGTGGATGGCCGTCCTGGCGAATCTTGCTTCTGGCAGGGTGTCGCTGCGAGTCCTGTATCCGTCCAGGAGAGGCCTCGAGGGTAGCGGTGTGGGAGCCTCTCGTTTGGTCGTCGTGCGTGCGTCAGCTCGAGGGTTGGGCTGACGGATGGCTGGAGGTCGCACAGCGGCGGGCGTGGCGGCGTCTTGTCGTCCTGGGCTCCCACAGCACCGGGGATGGTGTTGCAATGCTCGGGATGGTGGCGTAGCGGCGGGGATGGTCACACAGGACCGATGGTGACGGAGGAGACGCGCCTCACAGGTCCGACGTCACGGCGTCGTCCCGTGCGGGCGCGAGACAGGCGTTCGTACCCTTTTCGAGGGTTCCGCCGCCCTCTTTTGAGGGTGCGGCGCGCTGACCGTATGGGAGTGGGTGGTACAGTGTCGCGCAGTTGACACCGACCTTACCACATAGTGTTGTACGATGGCGGGGATGGCCTCACAAGGAGGGTTGGTGAAACAACGCCGGGATACGATTCCCAAGCGGTGTCAGAGAGCCGGCGTGGCGGGGATTCATCCTTGACCCGGGCGCCCGCGACATGTCAGAGCATTTAATGCTCCGGTCGGGGAAGTGGGCGCGGGGGCGGCGGACCCGTGAGAACCCCGAGTGAGGCGGAGACCCGCCCGAGGGTGCGCATAGCCCTCGAGCGAGGCGCAGTCTCACCCGAGGGTCGTCCAACCCTTGAGCGAGGCGAAGTTTCGGTAGTACGGCGCCGGGCCCCTCGAGCGAGGCAGAGTTTCGCCCGAGGGGTGCCGGGGCCAACCGTTTGATGGGCCGCTGAGGTTGCCAGAGCCGTGGGCTCGTGTCATCAGGCCGCGATTGCGTGAGGTGTAATTTACAATTTGTGAGTTCGTTTGTGTTTTTATTATTTTGCGAAGAAATGGGTTTTTCCCCGGTTATCAGAGGACCCTTATGACTGTGCCCGACAGTGTTTCTCGATCTGCTTACGAAATAGTGAAATGTATTAGTTGGCATAAAGGTGGTTGATCTGCTTACGAACACCGTACGACTTTAATTTGGCAACAATTACTTATTCTGTTGTATACATGTAATCCATTAATTCTATAGGAATATAAATATGCTTACTTTCTTGGTATGTGCCCAAATAATATATATTAACTTCCTTCTAGCGCAGTTATGCAATTCATCGGTAGGAGTTGCGATGCACGCCTGTACTAGTTCACGATATGATGTTAACTAGCTTCTAGATTATGTTGCCACCGCAATTAGTATATTTGAAATGTTGTATGAGGCTGTTGAATCAATTAGAAGAAAAATGTTGAAGCGTGTTTCACACATGGGGAAAATCTAGGTGAGATGAAGGAGCAAGTAAAAAATAAATGTATGATCAAGTTAGTGATCTATTCAAAATATTAACATAGAATCTACAAAATGCTGAATTAAGTGTAAGAAAATGTTGATTTTTTTAAGGATCAAAGAAAATTTTGAATAAATTTCTGTGGAGGGAGATTGGTCCTCTGCTGCAATGCTTGGTATGTTAGATGGGCCTAAAGTGTGGTAGGCGCCATGGTTTCGCCATGGTTTCTTCCCCAACCGGAACTAGTGCAGAAACCGCAGTTACCGGTGTAATCGTTCGGACCGGTTCCGGCTAGTTACAAACCGGTGGGATTCAAAAAATTTGTATTTGAATTTAAAAAATAAAAAAATCTAAAAAGTTTCAAAAAATACTTCAAGTTACGATGAATCTAAGGGTGTCAAAATTTTCAAAATATTCGTTCATTTAGTACACTTTGCGGGCATTAGAAGTTCAACTTGATTTTGAACTTCTAATGTACGAAAAAATACTAAATGCACTAATATTTGAATTTTTTTACACCATTAGATTCTACACACATTGAAATATTTTTAAAATTTGTTGTTTTATTTTCAAATTTTTTTAATTCGAATTTGAAAACACGCAAAATTTTTACTGATTCGTTTTTTTATCAACGACCTGTTATTGGTCAAACTGGTCCGGCTAACCTGTATAACCTGGCGGCTAGCCATTCCAAACCGGTTGAAAAGACGTTTTTTTAGTTTAGAATTTGAATTTGGCTAGATATTCGGAACCGGTCGAACGAACCTACTAACCGGAATTAACGGCGGAAGTTCGGGTCAACCGGTTGGGAAACAAACAACGCAGAGAAACCCGCCGCGTCAGGCTGGTAGCACTGGGTACTGGGAGGGGAACGGGACGCCGTGCTCCAGTACGCCTTCAGCGTTTTTCACGCCGCACCGCGCGTGCGCTACGATGCACGGGATGTCCCGTTCGCATCCCGCATGCGCCAATCGGGCCCCACCGCGTCCAGCGGTTGTTGCTCCGCGCCTTCACAAAGGAGAGATAACGGCGGGGAAGCAGAGAAGAGGAGATGGCGGCGCGCCGCCGGCGAAGTTGAAGGAACGGAGAGAGAGAGAAGACGAAGGAGGACCGGCCGCCGCTGTGTTGGCCCACCTCGCGTCCGCCGCAGATGGGGAGGAGGAGTGGCGCCGGGCTGGAGGTCGGGTCCCTCGATCCGCCGCCTTGGAGCCACTTGCGCCCGCCATCGACGGCCCGCCCTTGATCCGCCGTCCCGGGGCTTCTCGCCGTCGGGGCCGCTCGATTCGCCCTCGCGGGGCCGGAGGAGGGGACGATGGGGGCCGCCGCCGCCGGCTCGACCTCGAGGCCCACCGCCGCACGGAGCGGGGGGAGGGCGGCGCGGCCCGCGGATCGCCGATTCGCCGGCCAACGCGGGGAGGTCCGCCGCTGGGAGAGCCGCGGTCGCCGGATCCAGGCGCCGGCGTGAAGTCCACGGTCTTGGACTCGTGGGTGAGTGGAGGGGAAAAGGAGAGAGAATGGGAGGGAGGTGAGACCGATGGGGTAAAAAAGGAAAACGTGGGTCCCACAGGTGGGAGTTGGTTTGGGGTATGAGATATAGGGGATGATGGGTGTGGGAAAATTGGTACTGGAGAAACTTATGACTGGACAGAATATTCCCCTTATATGCAAATGGAGTATCACAAGTGCTTCGGGGGGGACTCGGATTCGGCGACATCGCTTCGCCGCCATTCTCGGTGTCATTGAGTCACTGACTGTGGTGAGTCGGGGGGGGGGGGGGGGGCGGCGGCTCCAGTCGACAGCACAGAGCCCCGCCGGCCACGCCACTCTGCTCACTCCCCACGCCGGCAGTTCGGCTCCGGGAGGCTAGGTTTCTCCGGTTGTCAGCGTCGGCCCTGCTCATCCTCTTCCGCCTTTTTTCTTTGAAGCGGCGCACGGCGCTTGTCCTCTTCCACCTGGGCACGGACGCCGCGATCTACGGCTGGCTGGCCGCGATCGGGGCCAGGCGGCGTCTGCGTGTTCGCCCACCCTGGAGATCCTCGGGCGCCGGATGCGCGGGGAGGCCTCCGCAGTGCACGGGGTCGCCCTGGCCGTCCTCGTGGGCGCCTCGGACGCCGTGGGGGCGCGGCTCGCCTGGGGGCTGGGGGGGGGGGGGGGCTTGCGTCCCGCTGCTCCTCACACGCACTGCCCCCGACCGTCTCTGTGGGATCGCCGCCGATTCCGCTGAGAAGAGGAAGGGGACGGAAAGGAAGGTACTGGTACTGACAGCGCATGAAGTCATTTCTTCTGTTTGGTTAGCTGAATGTATGACCTCTATTGTGGCAATTCATTCCATCAGAGGATGGAAGTAGGGAACTAGTTGGTGTTTTAGCTTGTTAATTGGCCAATTTTGGTCGATCATGTTTGGAATGGCATCATAATCTAGTGTTGCTCTTTGCTCGGTCTGAAATCATGTCAAACCAAGGATGGGGATAATATAATGTTTCACAATTTCTTTGTACTGGAACTGATTTACGACTCGTTATTAGGAGTCTGGTTCCATGGGCCACGGCAGCTCTGTTGAAGTACTTGAGTTGATCTGTAGCAAAATTTAGGAAGTGGGTCCATGGCATAATGACACCTCTGTATTGAAGTAGATCTTTTTCTAGAAGAACAAAAGAAGCTCTAGAGAAATCATTGAGCTCTGTAATAACAGTGTGCACCTACTAAAATCAGAGAGCTTTACTTGATCACTTTTTTTATAAAAAAATCTTGGTCATAATATAGTTATAATCAATGGCCCTAATTTGAGTCTGCACTTTGTCCACAATTTATGGATTGTGTCAGCATAGTACAAAAGGAGGCATAATTTAGATCCCCAGTGTAATTAATTATCATGCTAGCTTCCTATTCCTGTGGGTTGCTTATCTTTTAATTCAGATAGAAATATGGTCTCTAATGTATCTGTGATTTGCTTGTGTCACCGTGGCCGGCGTGGCGGCATTGCTGGACAGTGAGTGATGTCCAGAAAGGAGGGATCACAGACCATGTTACCCAAAGGCATTAATTGGACTGTACTCAGCAAGAAGCTCCAATCATATATAGTGATTCACTCCTTAATTATATGCATTCCTGCATCATGCCGTCAAAGGGCAACTCGATAGGTCTCTTGTATGGATGGTGGGTTTTATATTCTGTGACGTGTGCTTGGGCTTTCTTTGTATTGTATCTTAAGCTTTATTGCTGGTGCAAGAAATGACAATTATTATGGCACTTCCTGGGGGAAGTATGTGGTGTGATGCATAAGCTGCTCAAGGTACTAGTACTACACTTAACTATGCATCTTTACAGTGATTCATTTCTCACTTTAATTATTATTGCACTTCTGCTTATAATACTTCTTTGTGATAATCATTCCTCAGTGTTGATTTGTTCAATTTGTCTTGTTTGGTTCATGTTAATGGTCTCTTAGTTTTGCGTTAAAAAAGTATGTGAACCTGAATAGTGTTATTTTATCAGGCAAAGATCCAGCTGTTACTCCAATTTGGCAGGAAGTAGGATCTCCTATGTTGTCACATGTAAAATCTATTCCTACAGCATAGATTCTTGTACAATTTTACACAGCTCATTTTAGCTTCATTATATTGTCGTATTGTCAGGTGTCAAGGGCTTAATGGGCCGGGAGGCCCGTTAGGGTTAGGTTTAGGGATAAGATTGAATCCTTACTTAGGGGTCAAGTAATCCTCTCTATTTAAAGAGAGGAGATGTATCAATCTAATCAAGCAAGAGATTAGAAGGAAAACCCTTCTCTCTTGCCGGCCGTGGGCGAAGCCCGCGCGCCGGTGTTCCTAACGCCTGCGCAACCCTAGCGGCTCTCCCTCTCGGCCCCCCTCCACGTGAACGATGCCGCGGGTGCTCGTAGCACCGTGGTACTTTGTAGCGCTCAGCCCTAATCTTTCATAAATCGGCCTCTAATCCTCCAATCACCTTCCCCTCGCATCGCGATTCATAACAACTGCGGTATCGGATTGCTTTGGTTTCGATCCAATCCATGGCGTCCGCCGCGGAGCGGGCGGCCACCGAGGCGTTCTCCGAATGGATGGCTTCGATCCGGCGCCGCGGACACCTCTCGTCACCCGCGCTCTCGGCATTGCCGACGGCGTGCGCGCGCCGTTTCGGCCGCCGGCGTCCCCGGCCCCGCCGCATGGCCGCCGTCACAGACCGTGTGGACGGAGGGCGCCAACTCCATGAGGGGGTCGGTCTCCACAAGGGTGAGCACACGAGCGGCCGCGACGGGGGTGGTTCCAGCGCCCACCACCGGCGCTGTTGTCCTCCAACACCCGTTCGTCGACGGGATATTCTACAAGGGCACCGGCGTCCAGCAGGTTCGGGTGTCAGTAGTCGTGCGACTGCAGGCTGCAGCACGTGGTTTCCTAGCGCGACGACGGCTACAAAAGGCGCACAAGCAGATGCGGGATCGGGAGGCAGCCTTGGCGGTGGTCGCCTTCGCCTTCGACGCAGAGGGATGCGACCTTGACTCGCTCGATGGCCAACTGTGTCGATCCGCTGATGTGTCCAAGGGTGCGCATGGTGTCTTTCCCGTAGACGGCGTACTCCAACTCCGCGGGGATGGTGGTAGGGGAGGTGTGTTCCTCCTTGTCGCCAGCGGGGACGCACTGCCTAGCGCCTCAACTTTCCGTCTCCGACCACCACGAGGACGTCTCCGTTGGTTTTCGTCGCGACTGCTTCCAGGTGGTTGTGCCCCTGCGCCCCTCTCGTTCAGATGGTCTCCAGGGGATCCAGGTGGCGGATGGTGCCTACCGTTGGGTGTCACACAATAAAAAGTATGAGTCTATTTTAGATTAAGAATAATCAAATAAGCCGAGATGTAAAAGGCTTATTTCTAGGTCATAGGTTTGTGTGGAGTCGAGTCATTGTTAAGGTGCCCATGCTACAGCTCGAGGACGAGCTGCTCGGAAAAGGGCGGGGTAATGTCAGGTGTAAAGGGCCTAATGGGCCGGGAGGCCCGTTAGGGTTAGGTTTAGGGATAAGATTGAATCCTTACTTAGGGGTCAAGTAATCCTCTCTATTTAAAGAGAGGAGATGTATCAATCTAATCAAGCAAGAGATTAGAAGGAAAACCCTTCTCTCTTGCCGGCCGTGGGCGAAGCCCCGCGGCCGGCGTTCCTAGCGCCTCTGCAACCCTAGCAGCTCTCCCTCTCAGCCCCCCTCCACGTGAACAGTACCGCGGGTACTGTAGCACCGCGGTACTGTAGCGCTCAGCCCTAATCTTCCATAAATCAGCCTCTAATCCTCCAATCACCTTCCCCTCGCATCGCAGTTCATAACACGTATCCTACCTCATATGAGTAATGGCCTCAGGAAATTAAAAAAAAATACCATTATGGCACACCCAGAAAAGTCCCTTAAATTCAAAACCTTGTTTGTTAAACATTACTTATTGAAGTGTCACTAGTTTAATTGTTGCTAGAATGCTAGTTAGGTAAAACCTTTGATGTATCTTTATGATGAAAGTAACTGATATCTTTAAACATGTAGAACAAGTAAGAAATCAAGGTCCAATGATCAGTATGAACTGTGACCAGGATAATTGATAACTTCATTTTTTCCTTCAAGTAGCACCTAAAGCTTGGAGTTGCTTGCTAGTATTATTGATCCTAATGCATCTCCTCTCCTGTTTCCTATGACAGCATATCAGTATATCACTGTAATCTTATGGATAGTGATTGGTAATACATCAATATGACAAAACTAGCTTGTAGATTGTTTCTAGCACAGGTGCATGTGCAATTAATAATAAATAGTACTTACGATTTCCTGTTTTAGTAAGTTATTTTCTTCACTTCCTGATTCTGTGTCCATAAATGATGCTTACTTCTTTTTTCTCATTAGTATCTATTAGTTGGTAAGAGTCCTCACTCTCTCAAATAAAGATGAACATTTTCATTTTCTTTTTGTGAAGGAAATTTAACTGTATCTGCATGATCAACTAATGAAGGGAATCATTAAACTGTATCTGCATTTTATATCTTCCAGATGTAGATTATGATGATGGATACATTTTCCTAGTTACATTTTTCATTAATGGGATGTTTTATCATATTTTATGTTGTGTTGTATGACAATTTGCTTTGTTGTCTGCTTAGTACTGACCATGTCCATATTCTTGAGCGAAAATGGACAAAGCTTCTCCCTTGTCTGTTTAGCTTTGTTTGTCTTTTTTACTCATCATTCTTATACAGCCTGAAGTTCAAATGAGTTTAAAGCAAAACAAAATGATATTCTCTTTTTTGAAAATTAGCCAACAATGGTGGAATTTGCAAAAAATCTTCATTGTAGAACCCTATGTGGTTGAAGCAGGTACATATATGTCAAAAAGTCTCAGTACATGTAGAACCCTATGTGGTTGAAGCAGGTACATATATGCTGGCAACTATGGATTATGGGTTCATATAGTGTGCCAGTGTGGAGTATGGTCAGGCTCAGCCTGTGTTGTGATAAAATGTCATGTTGTACCATATGTAATTACTTCACAACTCTTCAAAAGTTGCATGTATTGCTCCCTCTACAGTAGGACTTTGGGCCTTAGTTGCATATTTTGGTAGCTGCTTTTTAGATTATTTGTGTGAGATGAGATAGGCTGGAATTTCTCTTTTCTTTAATTCATGTGAGCAATTTAAATTTGTATGATTGTTCATACTATATCTGTCTTCCTCGCAATGTGAGATCGCCCACCTTAGTTGTCACCCAGTCGCTTAGGGGATTCCATTGGCACTAGTAGTTCAATCTGCTAAAATCGTACCAAAAGCACCATAGATAGCTAGGTTTGTTCCAGGCTGGATGGTCCTTTGTTCTGTACTAGCAATGAGGCCAGTGCATTGCAACGGGTAAAAAACTATCACATGAGTGTCTCAACACATGTACCAAATTTATTTCCAACAACGGTGATCTGCCGAAAGACATTAAATTATGGACTTTAGCCATATTGTCCATCTACCACTTAGGTTTAAAATATCCAACCATTATTTTGTCCTTCGTATCCTTTTCTTCATTAAAAAGTTCAAATGTGACCTCTTGCTCAATTTCTCAAACCCTACAGGCTACAATCTATTTCATGTCCACTATAAAAAAAACATGAATTCTTATCTTTTTATTCTGTAGGAAATTCTTTCTTCAGTTTACAGTATACTTTCCAGCTTCATGTATTTTTCCAAAGATCGTATTTTGCATGGTATACTTGTTTGACCCCCACCCTAGCTCATTTCAGTCCTATCTAACATAATTCTAACCCTGAACTCTTAAGCACCTACTATATAAAATATTGACATGCATCAAGACATATAGTTAAGAATACAAGCTATGTTGTACCTATCAAACAAGTAGCTAGGTGGTCTGTTAATTTCTGCTAGTGGGTCAGCTTGCCCGTGAGAGCATGTGCTGCGAGCTGTTTCATGGTCGACTGCGTGACCGAGCTGAAACAATGCAGATTGTGGGGGAGGAGTCCATGCACAGGCTGCGTGGTTTTCCATATGCCACGTTGATTTTATGTGGAGGGTTTGGTTTTGGTCCGGTTCACGCGAGACCACCCGCATTCTTTGGTTTCGTAAGAATTCTACATGGTTTTGGACTGACGGACGAAAATTGATGGTTGAAGGCAGAACGCGCAAAAGATTAGTTACTTGCTTTAATATTAGGTCGAGATTACTTCCAGAAACTTGACCTCAGAGGATTTGATTTCATTGTATGCTTACGTGCACATGTTTCTTAACTATTTTTCTTGTGTTTCACTATTTCTAGCTGCTAGCATGCGGCAACTAATCTGTTCCTGTTGTCTGGTTGAAATGTTTATCTTGAACAAGATCATTGCAATCCGGAATCATACTTTAACAGTTTGCTTGGTTGAATGTATTAAGTTAGGTGCTCTTGTTTGCTGATTTTTGGGGTTGTTGAGTTCGGAATTCTAATGGCTGAGGCACTTCATATGTTGTCTTTGAATGATTCAGAAGTTACATATGTTGAACTTTTACATGTCCACAGTTTTAACGCTTGGTGGATACCAATTCATGCTTTCAGTATCATTAGGATTATCAATGCATATCTAATCTTGTTCCTGTCGGAACTGTGCGACCATGGCTACAAAGATTGTACGTTTAGCGATGGAGTATTGTTGGAGTTTTGATGATGGCTTCACAAATGCCTGCATTGTCCTTTAAGGTTGTCACTGCTGCCAGTGTTTAAAATTTTGATCTTTTGGATAGTGATCAAAATTACTATTTGCTCGAAACTTCACTCCCTTCATTAAAAGATACTCTTGGTTAAAATTTTGGTGGGAAGTTTGCAAAATTTGTGTTTTCAATAGGGATGGAAAAATTCAAATCAACGAAATCCTAGGTCACTGCCTTTATTGGTTGGCGGTCGGCTGTCGTCCGTCTGCATTTCCAAGCTGCATCAGGAAAGAAGAAATGTGAGATGAAGCCTTGTTTAGTCCCTCCACTAAATTCGATGAACTAAATTAAACACACCCAAAAGGTCAATATGACTAGTGAGTATGCACTAGTCATCTGGCTTATCATCCATCAGCTAGCAGTACAGCCAAACGAAACGAACAGAACGAACACAAAAAGAGAGAACGGGAAAAGGGAGAGGAAAAGATAAGCAGAAGTGTTGCTTGAAACCGGAGACTCGCATAAGGCCCCGGGGCTCCCTACGGCTCCGGCTCTAGCATTGTAGCGCCGCTTTAGCATCGGTGAGAAAGAAGGACAAGGTGGAGTGGATGTAGTAGAGCCGGAGCTTTTTGAAGCCCTTCCAAACGGAGTCTAAGACTATCCACAGCAATGCACTCATCAGCACACCAGCAGGTCCCTCACCCCTATCCCCATTTGGAGGCAGCAGCCTCCACACACTCAAACACGGGTAACTCTCTCCTCTCCCTCATCTTTTTCTATCCTTTCTTCCAACTGCTTGCCTCGCTCTCCTACTTGTCAGCGGCAGGTGCGGCAGAGCAATGGCCGCGGCGGCCGGATGCGGCGCCGGCGACGTGAGCCGAGGTGGAGCTCCCTACCTGGGTAGGCGACGCGAGGCTGGGGCCGCGGCGGCCGGCTAGGAGGCGTGAGGTCCGCGTCGCCGTCTCCTCGCCTTCCTCACCTCCCGCCGCCACCTCCTACCTGGGAGGCAACCTCTTCCTCCTCGCCTTCCTCGCCTCCCGGCGGCGCGAGCACGATGGAGAGCTGGAGGTGGCTGGCCGCGGCGGGAGCGCGTGGCTCAACGACGAGGGCGCGGGGCTCGACGCGGCGCACGGTGCGCCCGACCTCGACGGCGGCCGTCCAGGGCAGTCTTGAGATCCGGCGGCGGCGCTGACTCGAGATCCACCGGCGGCGGTGTCGGCCAGGAGAGGTGCGGGGGTGGAGAAGGCCGGCGGCGGAGGGGCCGACGCGCAGGGCTCCTCGATCTGCTCTGCTCATATGGCGACAACGCGAGGCGGAGCATGAACGGCGGCGGCCGTGATCTGCTCTCCCTCCTCGCGGGAGCCAACCACCACTACACGATGGGTTTGGGGTTGAGCGAGACTGCTGGGAGCATGTTTGTTTTGGGGATGGAATCCCTCTCTCTCTCCTGCTCATACAGGTTGTTTTGAGTTTGAAGATGAGTGTATTGCTGTGGATAGTCTAAAAGGGCCTCTTCCAGCAACCAGTCTTCACTCGACAGCCACTCCACTCACTCTCCGTGTCCACCTTTTGGTAGAGTAGAGAGAGACTGGAGAGCCTCGGTTCCAATCCGGCGATACCCATGCCGGCCGCTGTGGCTGTGACAGCGAGCCACCCGCCGCGGCGCCGCGCGCGCGACGTGGCGGCGTCGGTCCTGCTCGTCCTCTTCCGCCTGGGCACGGACGCTGTGCTCTACAGCTGGATGGCCGCGATATGGGGGTGTCTCTTCTGCGGCTTCGCCCTGGAGATCCTCACGCTCAGCTCTTCAGAGAGGCAGCGCGGTCGCCCAGGCTGCGGTCAGTGGCGGCTTCGCCGTCGTGGTGTGGCTCGCCCCGGCTGCGGTCCCGCTGATCCTGATATGCGCCTACGAGCATTTCTGTGTTGTCTGCGAGGAGGCGGAGAAGAGGATGGGAAAGGTATTCATACTGACAGCCCATGAAGCTACTTTTTTAATTATTAGCTAAAAGTTAATTTTGCGCTCAGTTCAGTCAATCGGATGATGGAACTAGTTGGCATTCAGCTAGTTTGTTTAATCGGTGAGGTTTGGTGATCTTGTATTTGCGTTGCAGTGGCGTCATAGTCTACCTGTTTCTTTTCGCTGCCTCCAAGTCAGTCAAACTCAGCATGGGAAAACTCTAATAGACTGCAATTTCTATTGTACTTCAGTTGATTTAATCTGGTTCTGCAGCACCTCGGTAGTCAGTATCAAAGTACTTTGTCTGATTTTTGAGTTTTGACACATCTTTGGACTTAGGACTTTGGTTGCATATTTGAATGGCAGCTCTGTTTTGAAGTAGCTCCTAAAAGGAACTCTTCAGAAAGAAATCAGTGAGGTGTGTAATAACAATGTGCAGCACCTACTAGATTTGGTGGCTTCTACTTATCATTTTTTTTTGAAATGTAATCTGAGGTCGCAATCATCTACAATTAATCTTTTTGTGTGATTTTAGTGCAATAGGAGGCATAAGATCCCCACCCAACTCCTTAACAGAATGTCTGGTCTCTATTGGTGTGGGCAACTTTACTTTTCATTCTAAAGAGAAATATGGTCCTAACACATCCCTAACACTCATCTATGTCTGCTTATGTGATTTGCATGTAATATGTGATGGTCGTTCATAACAGCCAACAAGCCTTGTTGCAACCGCTGTGGCATCAGCCAATGAAAAACGTCCAGAAAGGAAGGGAGCATGGGCATACTACCCAGCGGCGATAGTGTGACTGCATTCATAAGGAAATACCAGCTACATGCAGCGATTCTCATTGTATCATACAGATTATCACAACATGCTTTTAGGTTTCAACTTGTGGAGAGATCTCTTGGATGGAGGGTGGGTTTCATATTCTGTGACATTGCAGCTTGGGGTTATGTTATCATAGGAAGCTTTTTCAATGTTGTGCGAGAGATGGCAATCCAAGTGCCGCTTCCCAGGGTGAAGTATCAGGTGTGAGGCAACATGTCACACAAGGTATCCACTCTTCACTTGATAACAGCGAGAGTGACTGATACATTTATGTCTCATTTTACTCCAAATCTGCTTCTAACTGTTCCTTGGAGTTGTTGCTTCATCGGATTTGCCTTGTTTGGTTTGTGTTAATGGCATGTTTGTGTAGAACTGAAGTAGTGAAATTTAGCTGGCTAGAGAGCTGGTTGTGTCTATAATTCAGCAGCAAGTATGTATGATTGTACTTAGCTCCTGTTAGCAACATTAAGTCACCATAGTTTACCTTATCCATTAGAGTTTCATTATGTCACAGGATTTTCTTCCCAATGTGCAGATAAGGTTTATAATATTCAAAAGGTAGCTTGTTAAACACTACCTGTTGAAATGTTAATAATTTGGCGGTTGCTGAATGCTAGTGAGGTATAACCTTTGATCTACCATTTATAATCATTGTTGTTCAAAAATGAAAATAACCGACCTTTTTGAAACACGTAAAAGAGAGATAGCGAATCCATGTCCACTGATGAGTATGAACTGG
This sequence comes from Cenchrus americanus, assembly GCA_947561735.1. NCBI lineage: Eukaryota > Viridiplantae > Streptophyta > Magnoliopsida > Poales > Poaceae > Cenchrus > Cenchrus americanus. The sequence continues at coordinate 79,758,781 of OX387239.1, read as the reverse complement.
CACATGAGAATGGATAAGTGCTATTTTTATCCTCGGTGGCGTCTAAAGCATGATGTTTATTGTTAGTCATTGCTGTTGATCCTTAGTATCACTCAAAAGATGGGAGTTAGTAAGTAGTAACAAATCATTTGACAAAAAGAAACTAGTTCTGTAGATTGTTCTTGGCTCAAGTGCATGTGCATTTAAAGAGAAATGGTACTTAAATGGCAATTTCATTTACAAAATATTCTTTTGCACCTCTGATTCTGTGTCCATAAATGGTGCTACCTTTTTTTTTTTCTCATTGGCATTTACTATTTTATAAAGAGTCCATGTTCAAGTAAGAGTGAATATTTTTATTGCAACGATTACAGAAACCATCGAGCTGTATTATTGATAATGCATTCTATATCTCCCAGATGTAAGTTTTAGTGTCTATATCTTTTCCTAGTTTCTTTTTCAGTTTCCACCAACAAAATGTTTCATCATTTATACTAATTTGTTATTTGGGCTGGTGTTCGACAAGCTGTATTGTTGTGTTAAAATGGGTAACCTTTTCCTCATCCATTTTTCTTTCCTTCATCTCGCATTCTTGTATTTTCGATGTTCAAGCGAGTTTAAAGCATAATTCAAACAAAAAGAAGTTCTATTGTAGAACCCTAAATGGAGAATGTCTTGTAGCTTGCCATTAGTTGCAGAAAGAAATAATTTATGGCAGGAAACATTATTTTCATTTGTCCGTAGTCAATTTTGTCTGCTTTGATGATTGCCCTCTCAATCTTTGAGAAAACTACCCATCAACACCCAGGTCTGTTTTGGTTGTCATTAATTGTTAGTTTACTGAGTTTCAGGTGAAGTTCATGTGAAACGCTTCCATTGTATTCATCAGCTTTTGTACTTGCAAGATGGTTTTTAATGGTTCTCCACTCTCATTCCTTGTGGTTTCATGGAGCATAGCTATTTTTTGTTGATTTTCCTTGGGAGGCCCAGTTTGTTTATCACATTAGTATGCAAAGACGATTGACCTTTTAGTATGCTGTTTTTCAGGCATTCATGCCTTTGGATGGTCTGGAAGAGGTGCTGGAAGTTTAAAGTGTAGCAACACCATGATACTGCTGCCAACACTTCCATTCATCCATCAATCTTTCGGAGCAACTGGCATGCATTAATTACTAGCTAGCTGTTAGCAACTGGGTGATGTAATGTTCGTCTCAGACAACTGTCCATGTTGCCTTGTCGAAACATTGAACTTCTCTTTAGCATTGTAGTGGTATTGCGTGATGTGTCCAGATCAGACTTGTTTGGTGATCAGCTAATTAATTCGGACAAATTAATGTGCTTCAAGCGTGCAGCTTTTCAGATATTATGTTGAACAGTTGAGCATGCAGTACTAGGTGGAAGGCTTGATGTTTTAACGGCTAAATGCATTTCCTGCGTTGGTCTGGTTGTGGCAACTTGCCAGCTGAACTAGCATTGCTCGGCAATTTAAGTTCCAGATGCAACTGTTCGACTAACCTGAGTACTGCACCTGAGTACCTGACTACCACAGCATCATTGAAAATAAGGGAAGGGAGAAAAGGAGGGATGGGAAGCAGAAACTTGAGAGATGGGAGTTGGAAGGAGCTCATCACCCGGCTGTATTTGAAACCAAAGTTCTAAAAATGCCAACTTGTCATTGGTGTTCCGCTATCTTATCGCAAATTTTGCAATTTGAATCAAATGTAGCAGGATGCATCAAATCAAGCATTGTCCACTGGAGTTTAAACTCACTGGAAATTCTTCACAGCACACTAGTAGAGTAGTAGGTTTCTAATGTTACCTCTGAAATGTTAATAATTTGGCAATTGCTGGAATTCTAGTTAGGCATAACCTTTTGATCTACCAATTATAGTCATGTTTGTGCTACAAAGAAAGTAGCCGCCCTCTTTGATCAGTATGAACTGAAAATTGAAAGATGTCGGTTTGTCCTTGGGTGGCATCTAAAGCTTGATGTTACTTGTTAGTCATTTCTATTGATACTTAGCATTCTGCACTCTTGTTTATTTGCCAGAATATCACTGCAATCTTATGGATGCAATTAGTAAGTCGTTACAAATCATTTAAAAAAAAGAAACTAGTAACTAGTTTTTTTTTAGATCATAACTAGTAACTAGTTTTGTAGATTGTTCTTTCGCAGTTGTGTGTGCATTAATTGAGAAATAATACTTAAATGGCAATTTCATTCACAGAAAAATTATTCTTTCATACTTCTGATTCTCTGTCCATGAATAGTGATACTTTCTTTTTCTCAGTGGCATTTACTTGTTTATAAAGATTCCACGTTCAAGTAAGAGCATCAATTAAAAAAATCACTGAACTGTACTATTGATATTGCATATCCCCAGTCTGTAGTCAATTTTTTCTGCTTTGATGATTGCTCTCGCAATCTATGAAAAACTATCCATCAACACTCAGGTATGTTTTGGTTGTTTGTTAGTTTATTTACTGAGATTCAGGTGAAGTTCATGTGAAATGCTTCCACTGTGTTCAACAGCTTTTCTACTGGCAAATGATTTTATGGTCTCCACTCTGATTTTCTGGTGGTTTCATGGAGCATACCACATTTTTTCTATTGTTCCTTTGGAGGACCAGTTCCTTCACCATTTAATTATGCAAAGACGTCCGACCATTTTCGGGTGGCTTTGGTAGGTCTGGAAGAGGTGCTGTGTGTGTTGAACCCTGTCAATACTGTACCGTTCGTCTATTAATCTTTTGGAACAGAATTACTAGCTAGCTGTCACACCTGATTTTCCGAAGAAAATCAAGTGCATACCTATATGCATGCCAGGATCAAGTTTCATGCATATAGTGACATAAAAGTGAATACAGAAACAGTATCACGTAAGAAAAAAGAAAGATTATCAGAGATTTACGCTTAATCCTGGAAACGAAGGCTCCAAACATCACAGGCAGTCGACTGGGGGTTGCGTACGCCTAGCACCAGCAACATCTTCATAGCAGCTTCCTCTTTCTGAGCAACAATGTTTATAGCAAGGGTGAGCACTTGTCGTACTCAGCAAGTGTGGGGAAAGACATGAATGCAAAGGCTTTATAGTGGACTGGCTCAAGGCATTTAAGCAATTTTAGTTGGTCAAATTTTATTAGCGCCTGATTACTAATAAAGTATAAGTATATACCATCCCACAATTAAGCATAAGGTAAGAAATACGCCATAAGCACATGGCAAGCATAACCAGAGAGCACGATTTAAGTCCATCTTCAAGTTCAATTATCATGTGAGGGTCCAGACCGCTCTTGACCGTGAGCACGGCTAATCGATTAGTTTTACACTCTGCAGAGGTCGTACATCTTTACCCACAAGTCGCGTAAAAGTCCCGAAGAACTTTAAACCCAACCACGCGGTGCTAGCTAGGCACCATACCACACTACCGAGGTGTGATTGCATAGGGACGCTACGAGGCCGTTACAAAGATTCTCAGATGTAGGCTGCCCGCTAGGTTACCTGGTCAGTGCAACGTATAAAGCTCCCGGACGAGAACCGTGTCTTAGCTAAGCCCACACCTACGCCCGAGCAGGTCCATACGCCACTACCCGCCAGCCCCCAACCCTTATCAGGTAAAGCATACCTAACACCTAGTTCACTAATTAATAAGCCAAGACAGAGCCATATGTCTTGTGGTAGCACTGTTTTCCTGGGTGGTCGCTCCACGTTCCGATTAATGCACAGTGATCTTGTATTAAACGTCCAAAGATATAACATAAAGGCATAACGTGATTCATCATTATTGTTCATTAAAACCACCATAACCCAGGTATAGCAACTAAGCATAACTACCCAACATAAAGATAAACCCAGGTTAACAAGGATTGACAATCAAAGACTAGGATAAACCTTAATAGGAACCCATCAAAATTAATGCAAGCAATGCAATGAATGATTAAGTATAATTCTTAGGACAAAAGATCAAGGACACACTTGCCTTTAACCAAAGAGTAGTTGCTCAGAATATCTTCAACCTTTTGCTCTTCAAAGCTTCTCGAACGGCGTTCACTATAAGCGTATCAATCATCGGCCACAAACATACACAAAGCAAACAAACAAGCATACTAAGAACAAAGCATCAATCAAAAGAAAACTTTAAAAGAACGCACTAAAGAATAGGCTCGATTAGATGGATCACTAAAGAACACAAAGTGTGCTTGGAAGGGAAAGGCTTGGTTAGCTTTAAAGAGATAGTCGGAAGATTGAGCAAGAACCGGAAAGATCACATTGAGATAGAGCTCGATTCTATGGTTACGCATCGACGAAAGAACGATAAAAACAAAACTAAGGTCGAAGCTATCGAAAGGTTATTATCAAACAACAAGAGACTACGTGCTTCATATGTTTTAATTAGAAAATAATGTGGCAAGAATATTACAAAGCAGGTTATGTTTAGTTAAGAAAACACGGTAAATCTAATCATTTTTATCAGCAGATATTTAAGTGCAAGTTATATCCAATTAACAGTTAATATTAAAAGACAAAGCATGTGAAAGAATCTAATCGAATAACTTTATATTTCGTGTTCAACTAAGCATATTAATATTGAAAAGATAATTATAATACCATTAAGCATATTAAATTTATTATGAAAATTGATAGGTAGCACTAAGCATCTTTTATTTATAAAAGCTAGTTATAAATAAAAATTAAATAATTTAAACCGTGATTAAAGAAAACCGAAGTAGAACCTAATCACTTTTATTTAGAAAACCAATTAAATAAGAATTAGTCAAGATTAACGGGCAACTTTAATTATTAAAACAAGTAATAGGTGACACACATGCTAACACATAAGTTAAGGTGAAACGAACTATACAACGGCACAAACAAACTATAACGGTACAAAACTAATCTACGCGTTAGGATGAACACGACATTGGAAGAATTACTGAGATTGGAATTGAATTGAATAAGGCATGGATTTTTAGAACAAAAGGATAGCTGGTTGAACATGGTGTATATGGATGATGACCACGGAAGCAATAATCCAGAAAAGAATTAAAGCCATAGGTGAACAGGTTCCGACATGTGCAAGGATTTCATAGATAAATAAAAGATTAGTATAGGGGCAAAGATAGCCAAGGACAAAGGATTAATAGATTTTAATGTACAGTTAGCAAGCATTCCAAAAAAACTTTCTTTGGAAGAAACGCTCCTACTTACGCATAGACATGACATCACCATGGCGTCATCGCTTGCATGCATGGTGGATGGATTTGCTTCGGAACGTACGTGGCTGGCTTGGTATCTCTTGTTCGAACTTCTCCCATGCATTTGCTTTGCACGACCGCTGCAAAGAGACCGGTACAGGTGGTGGCTTCAGTGCAGCGGCGACGACGGCGAGCTCGGCGAGACAGGCACCAGCAAGCTCGTGGCTAAGATGTGGCGATGACGGCGTTGAGGTGCTAGTGGTCGTGCTTCTCCTAGTGACTATGGCCATCGATGAAGTACATGTACTAGTTGTTGCCAAAAATAGACGGCAGCGCTGCAAGGCACCGGGCAGGCTACACTCCGGCGCTGGACGGAGGCGGCAAAGGTCGACCGACACGGCGACGCAGAGGTGCCGGCCTCCGAGTTATTCCTGGTGATTGCCGCCCTCGCCGGCGGTCTAGGCACAAGAAGCACGTGCGTGAACGCGCACATGCACGTAGTGCACCCTAGAGGAATAAAGATTGGCGCATGAGGAACAATGAGGGGCAGCAAGGCAGCAAAAAAGAACGTAGATTAGGAACAAGATAGCCTAGATTATATATGTATCTTCTCCTACGGCAGAAGCTGACGAACGACATAAACGATGGCGGCGGAGATTCAAGTGGACATGGATGGTGGCGCGGCTTGGTCTTTCACGTGGACATGCTCCTCCGATAGTCCGATAGATAGCGGATCGAAACCATCAGGCGCGGCTTGCTGCAGTAATGATCCACGGTAGTGATGCTCCTGGCGGTAGCAGCTCCATCGACCAACTCATACATGGCGCAGCAGAACGGAGCGCTGATGGTCGGTGGTGGCGCAGCGGGGACTTGGACGACGAGGCGGCAGCGGCGGCTCGCAACTTGCCAATGACCTAGGGCACACGGTGGAGCAAAGTAGATGGGAAAAAAAGTAAACGAGGAGGTATCTTGCTGTTTATATAGGCCAACGTGCGTGCTGCAAATAGGTCTAGCCCCAGTTCGAAACAAAGTTGGATTAAACTTGGACTCATATTTATCTAGAGCTAGGATATGGTGACGAATTGGCATTGAGGGCAAAGATATGATATAGAATGGTAAACGGCAAAGATGGAACATAAAGACCTGTGTGCCGTTCATATATATGGGGTAGTTTTACTTTGGTCCGAGAAGGAAGCAGTGACAGGAAGAAAGGAACGGAAGAAAATAGTGAGAGGGGAAAAATAAAAGATAGTGTATTGGATAACTACAGATTTTGTTTATATGGGATTTTGAAAAGATAACAAATATAGCAAAATGCTATGATATAGTAAACTAAAGTTGATGGAGGAGATCAAATAAAATATTTGAAGCTCGTGAGAATATTAGAGAGCTAGGCTTCTAGTAAAATATTTTTAGCTCAAGAGGAAAGAGAATCAAATACTAGAAAGAGTTAAAAAAAATTCTCAGAAGAACCTAAATGTGATCTAGACGCATTTTGAAACATTTTGCACACAAGAAACACTAGGATCCACCGACATGAATGCAACACACACATCGAACCAATTTATTTAATTCAGAAAATCAAACAAAGGATTTTTCCTATACTATATTTCCTGTAAAGAAAAATAAATGTCGAGAAATTTTTTAAATTATGATAAAATCGTTATTTAATTAGTCTTTCTATTCACATCCTGAAATTGGAAATTTCAGGGTGTGACACTAGCCATTTGCAACAAGGTGATGTAATGTTCGTCTTAGGTAACTGGAACAGACAAGTATTGTAAAGACTACATGCTGCCTCATCGAAACATTTAACCTCCCTGAACATGATGTGACCAGCGTTTGTTGATCAGCAATTGGGACAAATGAATTTGCGTCCGTTGTGCAGTTTTTTCAGACATTATTTGAATAGTTGAGCTTGCAATTTTACTAGGTGTAACGACTGATGTTTTAATGACTTACAATGTACAAGCCGTGTAGGTCTGGTTGTGGCATCACTACGGGAGAACTGTAATTCCCCGAGTGCCTGGAACTTCCCCGAGAGCCAAAAATCGGGCACTCGGGGAAGGCAATCTTCCCCGAGTGTTGCACTCGGGGAAGAATTGCACTCGGGGAAGATGGCCTTCCCCGAGTGCCTAAAAGGGCATGGCACTCGGGGAAGACCGGCACTCGGGGAAGGCCATCTTCTGCGAGAGCAACACTCGGGGAAGACGGCACACGAAAAAGAAAAGGTGCATTTGACGGTGGCACTAGACGGAACCGTTTAAAAAAAATTGAAAACCCTCTTCCCCGAGTGCCTAGCCCTAGCACTCGGGGAAGCCGACCTCTTCCCCGAGTGCCTTGTCCCTGGCACTCGGGGAAGAGCCTCTTCCCCGAGTGCCTTGTCCCTGGCACTCGGGGAAATATTTTTGTTTTTTTGTTTTGTTTGCCCCAATTTTTTTGTGAGGCCTTCAAACATTATTTAAAACTCCTTGCCCAAATTTGACTTACTTTTGAATTTTTTTGTTATATTTCGTTAGTTTTTCCTTTTTCTTGAATTTTTAGGCACACTTCAAATTTGAACTACAGGTACATGAAATCATATAATTTGGTGATTCAAAAAATGATATTCATGATATTTGGTGTATATTGAGGCCTTATCCAACAACTCACATGAAATATCGAGCATCTTGTTGTCGTGAAATGACTAACAACATACGGGAAACGTGTTTCGAATTACGAGAAAATCCGGACGAAGTCCGAAAAACACGTAACTTGTCGGGACACCGTGTTATCACATGTAGAGGTTGTGTGCAACGATTGAGAAGATTTCGAGCAAGTTGCGATGTGTGATGCTCCGAAACCCGGACATCTCCACACGTGATCCATGTGATAACACACCGGGAGATGTGTGAGTTGTAGGCATCAAACGTCGCAGACTTGCTCGAAATTTTCTCTAGTCTTGCACACAACCTATACATGTGATAACACAACTCCCCGACAAGTTTCGTGTTTTTCGGACTTCGTGCGGATTTTCCGTAATTCGAACCACTTTTCCCGTAAGTTGTTCGTCATGTCGCGACAACAAGATGCTCGACATTTCATGTGAGTTACTTGGATATGGTCTCAATATACACCAAATATCATGAATATCATTTTTTGAATCACCAAATTATATGGTTTTATGCACCTGTAGTTCAAATTTGAAGTGTGCCTAAAATTCAAGAAAAAGAAAAAACTAACGAAATATAACAAAAAAATTCAAAAGTAAGCCAAATTTTGGCAAGGAGTTTTAAATAATGTTTGAAGGCCTCACAAAAAAATTGGGGCAAAAAAAAACAAAAAAACAAAATATTTCCCCGAGTGCCAGGGACAAGGCACTCGGGGAAGAGGTCCTTCCCCGAGTGTCAGTGTCTAGGCACTCGGGGAAGGTGACCTCTTCCCCAAGTGCCTTGTCCCTGGCACTCGGGGAAGGACCTCTTCCCCGAGTGCCTAGCCACTGGCACTCGGGGAAATATTTTGTTTTTTTTATTTTTTTTGCCCCAATTTTTTTGTGAGGCCTTCAAACATAATTTAAAACTCCTTGCCCAAATTTGGCTTACTTTTGAATTTTTTTGTTAAATTTTGTTAGTTTTTTCTTTTTCTTGAATTTTAGGCACACTTCAAATTTGAACTACAGGTGCATAAAACCATATAATTTGGTGATTCAAAAAATGATATTCATGATATTTGGTGTATATTGAGACCATATCCAGTAACTCACATGAAATGTCGAGCATCTTGTTGTCGTGACATGACGAACAACTTACGGGAAAAGTGGTTCTGAATTACAGAAAATCCGCACGAAGTCCGAAAACACGAAACTTGTCGAGGAGTCATGTTATCACATGTAGAGGTTGTGTGCAACAATTGAGAAGATTTCGAGCAAGTTGTGACGTCGGATGCCTAAAACCGAGACATCTCCACATGTGATCAATGTGATAATACACATGGAGATGTCTGGGTTCTAGGCATCCGACATCCCAACTTACTCGAAATCTTCTCAATTCTTGCACACAACTTGTACATGTGATAACACGACGCCCCGACAAGTTTCGTGATTTTCGGACTTCGTTCGGATTTTTTTTAATTTAGAAACACTTTTCGTGCAAGTTGATCGTCATGTTACGACAACGAGATGTTCGACATATCATGTGAGTTTCTGGATAAGGCCTCAATATACACCAAAAATCATGAATATAATTTTTTGAATCACCAAATTATATTATTTCATGCACCTGCAGTTCAAATTTGAATTGTGCAAAAAATTCAATAAAACGAAAAAACTAACGAAATATAACAAAAAGATTCAAAATTAGCCCAAATTTGAGCATGAAGTTTCAAATAACGTGGGAAGACGTCACAAAAAAATGAGACAAAAAAAACTAAAAAAAAAGATAGTTCCCCGAGTGCCTTTAGCTGACACTCGGGGAAGAGCTCTTCCCCGAGTGTGTGTCACGCGGCTCTCGGGGAAGATATTAAAAAAAAGAAAACCTATCTAAAAGGCCATGCCGGCCCAACTCAACCCGCCGGCTAACCCTATTCTAACCGCACCCCCCACCCCCACCCACCGCCGCCCCCAGGCCCCAACCCTCCTCCCCTCTCCTCTCCCATCGGATCCATGCGGTGGACCGGCGAGCTCGGGCGCGGGCGCGGCGCGCGGCGACCGGCGGACCGGGGCGCGGGGCGAGCGCATGCGGCGGCGCGGCGCGGAGCGACCGGCGGTGCGGGCGCGGGGCGAGCGCGGCGGGCGCATGCGGCGGCGCGGCGCGGGGCGGCCGGCGGAGCCCGCCCCCGCTCCCCGCCCGCCGCGCGCGCCCCGCTCCCGTCCGTCCCGCCCCCCCCTCGCCGGCACGCCCGAACCCCGACATAGAGGAGAGCGCGCAGGCGAGCTTCCTCCCCAGCGGCGGCCTCGAGCTCCTCCCCCTCGGCGCATGGACAGCGGGGGCCTCGAGCTCCTCCCCCCTCGGCGCATGGACAACGGCGGCCTCGAGCTCCTCCCCCTCAGCGCATGGACGGCGGCGGCATCTACTCCGGTGAACTGCTTATCCTTTCCTGCTCAGATTCATGAGACATGGTGCAATATAATCTCAATTGACTATTTAATTTTGTAACAAAAAACACAAGTTACATATTTTGATGGTTTCTAAAAAAAGCATGTATTTTCTACCCCAAAACTCTTAGTAGAATACTAGTATAATAGCAAGGAAACTAAGACCATATATGCTGTTGATTGGGCTTTATTTATACAAGAAAACATACATGATCAATTGATGGAATAATCGAAACCTATACAACTGATTCTTTAGGGAAATGGCTGGAATTGTTGACATGGATGTTAAAGCAGGCTTTAGCATTGTCATCTTTCATATAACCTTCTGTTGATTTTTTTTGCTTTTCTTCTACTTTACCATGCATCAACTGATTCCATGGGACCCTGGAAATGTTTACAAAAAGCATATTTTTCACTTAAACATAGATCTGTATTTGAAGTATACCTTAAACTTTTTTCAGGCCATTGTTTCTCCTACGGGGCTTATGTCATTGCAAGGTTAGTCTTGCTATTATCTATCCATGACCTTTCTCATTTTAAAATATGATTCTGGATTTCCTGTGGAAATGTATCTACAGTACTGACTTGGCTAGTCATATGCAGTGATTCCATACTGTATTGTTTGGTGCCTTTTATTCTTTGATAATGTATGGTACACAGTTGGTAGTGATAAAATTCCTGAATTTGATATTTGTCCCTATGCTGAGTGCTAAGCTAACAAATTTCTATTGTATCATGAAAAAAAGCTTGTTTATCTTGCTTCCCTACGCTATATACTAGAACAGGGAAGGATGTTCAAGTATTTTTTTGAGCAAAGATGTTAAAGTATTTCATTAGCTGAAATTTGAAACCATGTTGACTGGTGCTCATAAAAATCAAAAGGCTCACATGATTCATTGATAGCAAATCACAGTTAGTTACATGTAATTATGTGGTGAACTTTGGACCACCATGATGGCTAGGATTGTTTCAAAGAAGAGAGAGCAAGTGGTGAATCTGAATGTAACTAAACAAAGCAGCCAGACAGCTTCAACATTTACAAAACAAAAGTTGTGCAAATTGTTGTAGCTGGCATCCCATTTCCATTTGACTAAAACTTAATGCTGTGCTGTCCACACTGCATGGTTTGTATGGAAAACTCATTGGATCTTTTATTTTTTAATTTTGTTTTGAAATAAATTGATCAGCCATCCATTTGCATTGACCTACCATTAATAACAAATATTTTAAGCAAAGACACTTTGAACATCTGCATGGATTTGCTTGTACAACATTCTTCTAGTTGAGGAGATATAGATTTGAATTGTTGATTTCAAATATATATATACAAGCACATATTTCTCGGGGTGATTGCAAATCACTGAGGTTAATGGATCTGGTATTGCAAATCACTATTTTAATGAAACAAAATAGCATTCTTTTTAACTTGAAAAAAACACATGTTTAGAATATTTAGTTGGCAAGAATTGGTCTATAACTTACTGAAAAGTAGCAAAATGTCCCTATTTTGTTTTTCTCCTGTACATTTCAGTACTTATTTGTCATTTTGATAATTTGATTAAGTTGGAGCCTAATTGTCATTTTGATAATCTGTACATTTCTCCAGTACATTTCAGTACATTTCTAATTGCCTATGTAATCTGGTTGAAGCTATATCTTTCGGTGTTGTGAACAATGTGATTATCCGGTTGTGGCGTATAGGGTGTGATTATCCGGTTGTATATAGTGATCCGAACCATGTGATTATCTGGTTGTGTATAGTGATGTGAACTGTGTGATAATTACGAACAATGATGGTTGTCTAATCCGGTTGCTAATGGTTTTGTATGGTGTTGTACTGTATATTATTACTGTCTGAAATTTTCTTAATGAGGAAACCTGTGATTTATAAATGTGGTTTGTGATATATTGTTGCTGATTTTTGGTTTGTGATAATATATATATACACACACAGAAATCAAAAAAAATATATATTTTTTAAAAATTAGAGGTGGCTTCCCCGAGTGCTTGGGCAATGGCACTCGGGGAAGAGGGTTTTAGTAAACAACAGCTAACGTCCTTCCCCGAGTGCCTGAGACTAGCACTCGGGGAAGAGGGTTTCAAAAAAACAAATTTCTTCCCCGAGTGTTGCACTCGGGGAAGAGTTTTTTCAAAAAAAAAACAACGGACGGCACCGACGGCGTCAAATCTTCCCCGAGTGCTAAGACGGCACCCGGGGAAGGCTTCCCCGAGTGCACAGTTTTTGGCTCTCGGGGAAGACCTCTTTCTCGTGAGAGGCATCCCCGGAGGCTCTTCGCCGAGTGTTGCACTCGGGGAAGTCTTCCCCGAGTGTTGTTGCCCCTTCCCCGAGTGCATTTGGCACTCGGGGAAGCAAGCGACTCCTGTAGTGCATTCGCAAGCTTAACTTTCACTGCTCATGCTACAGTAATTTAGTTCCAGATACTTGAGCGGCCACGGCCATGGACGGCGCTCCACGGCCACTACTAGAGAGTCTTGAGGAGTCTTGAGCGCACGTGCGTGCGTGTTCAGGGAGGGCTTCCCTGGGGATGCCGGGGGCAGCCAGGCCGTTGTCTAGGCCGCCGCGGTGGCTCGTTCAAGGTGTGCTGATGCGTCCACTGGGCAGTGGGCACCGGCCAGGCCACAACAAAGGGCGGTGGTGGTCTTGGCGTTGGATGCCGCGGCAGTCGAATCAGAGTGGTCGCGCGTCCCGAATTCACTACGGGAGAGCTGTAACTCCCCGAGTGCCTGGAACTTCCCCGAGAGCCAAAAATCGGGCACTCGGGGAAGGCAATCTTCCCCGAGTGTTGCACTCGGGGAAGAACTGCACTCGGGGAAGATGGCCTTCCCCGAGTGCCTAAAAGGGCATGCCACTCGGGGAAGACCGGCACTCGGGGAAGGCCATCTTCCCTGAGAGCAACACTCGGGGAAGACGACACACGAAAAAGAAAAGGTGCATTTGACGGCGGCACTAGACGGAGCCGTTTAAAAAAAATTGAAAAAACGCTTCCCCGAGTGCCTAGTCCTAGCACTCGGGGAAGGCGACCTCTTCCCCGAGTGCCATGCTCCCGGCACTCGGGGAAGAGCCTCTTCCCCGAGTGCCTTGTCACTGGCACTCGGGGAAACATTTTTGTTTTTTTGTTTTTTTTGCCTCAATTTTTTTGTGAGGCCTTCAAACATTATTTAAAACTCCTTGGCCAAACTTTGATTACTTTTGAATTTTTTTGTTATATTTCGTTAGTTTTTCCTTTTTCTTGAATTTTTAGGCACACTTCAAATTTGAACTACAGGTACATCAAATCATATAATTTGGTGATTCAAAAAATGATATTCATGATATTTGGTGTATATTGAGGCCTTATCCAACAACTCACATGAAATATCAAGCATCTTGTTGTCGTGACATGACTAACAACATACGGGAAAAGTGTTTCTGAATTACAGAAAATCCGGACGAAGTCCGAAAAACACGAAACTTGTCGGGACATCGTGTTATCACATGTAGAGGTTGTGTGCAACAGTTGAGAAGATTTCGAGCAAGTTGCGATGAGAAGATTTTTTTTGTCTGGTGAACTGTTCTAATATCAACACTTAACCTTTATCTTGCCACATAAACTATTTCCGAATGAATCTAGCTCCTATGTTACATTTGTATTGCCTTGAATCAATTTTTTCGTCTCTGAATTTATATATATCAGGTAACCATTTCGTATTTGCTAATTATTTTCCATAATGTTTTGTTTATCAGCCTGAATGGAACAATACAAGGGACGCCAAATAGGTGGGGTGGGTAGACAAGACCATGGAGCCCTTCCAAAAATAATTTCATTTTATTCTTGACACCATGAGATGCTCAGGTGATCTTCACCTAACAAGTGTGGCTGCATGTATTGTGATTAGGAGCCTTTTAGTACATAAACCTATCTTCACTCATATGAACTACTAGCTATGGATAGACAATTCAGTTTGTTACTAGCAATAGATACATACAATTGTTGTTCATGATGGATAACACTTTTGATAGGGTGCGCATCGCGCGCCTGATTGTTCTAGTGCTCATTAGTCACTTGAGCTGTTTCCAAATTCGGCATGAGTTATCCATACTAAAGGCATGCACTCATTCATCTTTCTTCAGTGTAATGTTTTACTTGATTGCTTATGTTATCCTCACATTTGCTATATATCTATTGTTTAGAAATAACAGTTATTCATTTGTACAATGTCAAGGCCTTCGTTGTGCACAGGTACATTACCTCTACAATCCTTGCCCTAATGATTGTCAAATTTGCATGATGCTTTACATGTTCAATGTCTACTTGATGACCGCAACTTTGCGGATTGTTGGTGAATGATACTTCTGATATGGCACGCTTTATGTTTTGCTTGTCATTTCGGATAACATATCTCTCTATCATGTAATTTTGACCTTTTTTATAGTTGTATGCTCGGTAACGCTTAGCTTATATATAATGATATGGATGATTCTTTCATGACAAATGCGGTATGCTAGAAACCTTATTAACTTTGTGTATAATACCGTGCAAAGATTTTAAAGTTTAAGAATAGCCACTCGTTAGCTATACTTGTGAGTCAATAATAACTCCAAAGGTTATTACTATATGCAACACTAACCTTAAGATCTTATTTTTGTTTTTTGAAGGCAAAATAAGAGTACCAGAACAAGTTTTGGTATGATGAGAAGTTGAATCGGTGGGTGGAAGTTGCTATGATTCTATTTCTATTTTCAGGTAATTTTTTTACAGATCAAGTTGACAGATAGCCTCTAAAGTAGATCCCTGTTTTCGTTTTGTTTTTTAACTTAAATTTCTGGAAGTGTCATGTATCGTGAGCTATAATAGTTCAATCGATTGTGTTGTGTAAGTCACGTTCATCTGGTTGTTCTTTTACTTGTAACAATATATTGTGGACTCCAGACAAATTTGGTCATTTGTGATATATAAATGTGGTTCTTGATATATTGGTGTTGATTTGTGATGTGTGTGTATGTGTCTATATATATATATGATTTGTTGTTCACACGAAAAACAAAAAAAAGTGGCTTCCCCGAGTGCCTGGGCACTTGGCACTCGGGGAAGGCTATATTAATAAAAGGGCAGGGGGCTTCCCCGAGTGCCTGTGCATTTGGCACTCGGGGAAGGCTATTTTTTTAAAAAAAACAAAGGGGGCTTCCCCGAGTGCCTGGGCATGGGCACTCGGGGAAGAGGTTTTGAAAAAAATGAATTTCTTCCCCGAGTGTTGCACTCGGGGAAGAGGTTTCAAAATAAAAAAAAGAAAATTTCTTCCCTGAATGTTGCACTCGGGGAAGAGTAAAAAAAAAGGGGGACGGCGCCAACGGTGTTAAATCGTCCCCGAGGGGGAGGATGGCACTCGGGGAAGGCTTCCCCGAGTGTACGATTTTTGGCACTCGGGGAAGGCCTCTTTCCCGTGAGAGGCATCCCCGGAGGCTCTTCCCCGAGTGTTGCACTCGGGGAAGGCTTCCCCCGAGTGTTTTGGGCCCTTCCCCGAGTGCATTTGGCACTCGGGGAAGCAACTGTCTCCTGTAGCGATTGAATCATCCCACTGGTGCCTGCGGCCGGCGGTGGGCGTATTTGGTGAACACCGCAGTACGGTCCCGGCGCGGAGATTCCTCATCTCCAAAGGGTACTTCCGAAGCTACGATATACGACACAGTTGTTCGTCATGAGACGTACGCGGTGGTGCCTAGAGGGTGACCGGCGCCACGACGACACAAGCACCATGCACAATTGCACAAAAGTTGATAGGTTCGGCACATATATAAGTCACATAGGACACGTACTACAAATTGATCGAGTTCACAATACCAAGATCACCGGTTAATAAAACAACTAGTACTATCCGTGCTTCTTAGATTGAATCCATTAGAGAAGTCTCTCCCCATCACCAAGTGGAGGGGAGGAGTAGCTTTGTTTTCGCAATTCTTCTCTCTTTATGTGTTGGTGGCATGTCGTCCTTTTCCTTTTTATTCGCTTCTCTTCTGTTCTATTGTTCTCTTTGTTGTTTTATTACTGCTGGTTTTTATGTTCTTCACTAGTCTACAATATATATATTGGAGAGTTCTCTTGTGTTCCAAGATTCTACATCTTTTCAACTTAACGGAATGTCAATCCTTACATAAACATAGTTCCTAATAATGGCTTACAACATGAAACATATTGACTGTCAAGTTATATATGATCATATACTTCTCATATTTGTTGATTTCATTTGTATTATTTAGTCCTCATGAATTAATAAAAAATGTCTTGCAACAAAATATACAAAGATCAGAAGAAAATAACACATCCCGCAACAAGAATACACAATTGTATAACAATATTAGTTGTAATTCATATGGATATTGTCGATATATGAACGATAGACATGACAAGAAACCACAAATATAATATAGTAAATGTGACAACCCGCCCAGGAAAATACCGTACTATCGCCTAAGACTGATCCACTTTGGTAATTAAGCAATAGTAAAGTATCATCCTGTCGTTAGTTGCTGGGTTAACGCCCGGTAAATCACTTGAAAAGCAACAAGGATCGAATATATGCATTAAAACTCACTCGAAGGCGAGTCCAGAGATACAACAACATTAATATCCAAATCCGTACCCCGAAGGGTTTCATTATTACAAACCACAGTTTTTGCCATAAGGAAATAGTTCAGAGTTTTCGAAAGCAGCGGAAATAAACTAGCGGAAGCGAAGACACCACGGGAGGCCATCCATGATGCTTTCAGTAGTCGTCCTCCACCCACTCCAGCTCCCGGCCGGCGGGATCTCTTCGGGCCACACATCACCGAAAGCATTACCCGGATCAACATATTATAGCAAGGCCGAGTATACTAATACTCAAAGAAGACTTACCCGTCGGTGATAACTACTTCACCAATTCTAGACCATGAAAGGCTTTTTGGCTACTGGGTTGCTTTTGCTAAAAAGTAACAAAGAGTAGGTCCTTACTTTCAAGATTTTAGCACAAGTTCTAGTAGGTTTAATCTTTACTACATTAGCCAACTAGTACAGACAAAGTTGTACAATACAATTAATCAAGCATAATATTCATCAACTTCCATCATTAGGGATCTCATGACTAGTCGAGTAAGTAGTCTCGGATAACGGTGAGAGGCCGTCAATCGATTGATTTAAACCTTGCAAGGTAGAAACACACGGTAGGCTGCCCCCGAAAGGACAACTTTCCCAGGCCGTTTCCAAAAATCCTCGGGTCGGGATCGAATCTTACAGTCTTTGGTGCAGGCTATCCGGCATACCCCACGAGATACCCGGAATCACCATACACCACCGGTAGCTAGCCGTGAGAGCGAATCCCAAGAGTAGTAATAGTTGGATCCCTTGCCGCCTCATTAAGGTACTAGGCTTACCGGTCCCATACCCGACATGTGCTTAGTACGTTCAAAAACTTAACCCACATAACCACTGGACCGGAGCCCAGATCCCATGCTCTTACCACGTGAGCAATCCATTTAAGGATATATTGTGATTCCTATCTAGGAACCTATTCTCGCGAGTGAGGCCATCACTCGACTTGTAACGGTCCTATAGCTTAGCAGCTATCGACCTATCATACTAGTAAGGACAAGGGTACCTAGGGATCATGCATCTAGGGTTTCATTCAGCTCCTGAACTTAAATGCACAATCATCCATAGATAATTGAATAAAGAATTTGAAAAACTGGGTTAGATGCACCGGAGCTTGCCTTCGTCAGCAAGGTTAGTCTGGGCACCCTCGGTGTCGAGCACTTCCACGTACTGCAGCGAAGCTTCCACTCCTCCTTCCTCGTTCTCCGGGACAAGCGAGTAATCACCGTCCGGAAGATCTACACGGAATGCAATGCAAGTTTAGGTGATGTGATAGTTTGTTATCTTATCCAACTCTGGTTGGTCATATTCACCTTAACAAGCATCTAGATAGTGTTTCTCTTTTAGGAAGGTTAGTAGTTGTACATGGGCTATCCTTTTATTGTACATTTGAATAAAGGTTCTTATCGTACTTGTCACTTCATGTGAATGGGTAGTCCTTTTACTTTCACAAGCAAAGGTATAAATAATATTTTTATCCATGAATTAATTTCTTATCAGCAAGGATATTTAATTATCTTCTAATTATATTAAATAATACTTTCAAAAAGGAAAAAGAATTAAATAGGGGCTTTCCTTTATTTAATTTCCCTTTAATATTAAAAGGGCTTTTAAGCTTTTTATCAAGCAATTAAATTACCAAAACTTAAGGAAGTGTTTCTTATGCATATCAGCACCTATCCTGGTCCATTGGACCCACATGTAAGTGTTGGATGCTAATAAGTTAAATACTATTGAAAATAACAAAGGCTAGCTAGTGATTCAAATTAAATGCATACAAAAATAAATAAGCCTCAAAATGATGCAGACTTTCTCCTGCATGCTCTCTGGTCCTAAACAAGCCTAAAGAACCAGCATATTCACCTAGAAACCCTACTGATCTTAGTTCATTAATTTACAAAGGAAAACATGCATAAATCAAGAATAAATATTTCTGTTAAGCCAAAAATCATGATTAATTCACAAGATGTGTATTTTGATATTACAAGATAGTGTGCACAAGTTGAGCTCAGAAACATAAATACATTTAGCAAGAAAAATCACCTAGGCAGTTTCTGCAGAAATGGAAAACAATTTATTTAACAAGATCCACTTCATAACTTTGTGTAATTTTTGGCACAGGAGCTAGTCATGACCTAACACACAACATATCCGAAATTGGGATACAGAGGAGTTACAGATTTAAAGTTATGACAGATTTAGGTTTTTCACATTTGTATTTTTCATGCTAAAAATATGCTAAACATAACAAAAGTTGTGGGATTTCTCTCCCTGAACCTAACAAAATTGGTTTGGCATTTCTCTGATTTTTGTATGAATTTCTAGAAATTTTCTAAGGCTCTGGACTGATTTGTAACAAAACCTACATAAGCTTTCAAACAATCAGGTCCTGAAATTTACGCGAGGCACCCTAAAAAGAATTCAATCAACGCAATCAGGCCCTTGGCCGGGCATGGCGGCGCGGGTGCGGCCAGCTCCGGCGAGTCGGTGGCGGCTCGCCGGCGGGCAAGCGACCGGGCGCGACCAGGAGCTCACCTAGGGGCTGTAGGTGGCCGGCGTTGGGGTGGAGAAGTGGCTGGTGACGGAGTTCAGCGGCGGCCGGCGGCGGTGGCCGCGGCGGCTCGGGGAAACACGGCTAGGGAGCAAAATGTTGGGAAACAAGCGAGCTGGGGAGGTTTGCAGGTGTCTAAGGGTGCTACCAAAGCAGTTGGTCAGCGGCGAGCACGAGCGGTGGGCTCTAGCACCGTGCGGCGGCGGCAATGGCGGGGGGAGCACGCGGTGGCGCACGGAGGGGGAGCAAGCGGCTTTTATAAGCGGCTTGGGACGCCCGTGGGTGATAGGGGATGACGGCAGAGATGCCCACCGTGCTACGGCGGCTCAGGCGTCACGCGTACGGCGCGCGCTTCGGCGCGGACTCGGCGCGCCTCGGGGCGGGGGCGTTGGGGGCGCGGGTCGGCTTGGGCGGAGCGTGCCTTGGGCGGCGGGCGCGGCCTCGGGAGGCATGGGCGCGGTGCCGGGGCCGGCGGCGCGCGGGCGGCGACGGGCGACGAGCGGGGGCGCGCGACGTCGCGGCGCGCGGCGCTCTGGCCCAAAACGTTTCACTGGTGCTGTCTTTGAAATGGAAATGCTCTAGATTTTTGTATAGAAGTCGACCAAGTGATGAATACCAAAGTTGTAGATCTAGCTACCCTTGACAAATTCTACAAAGGCTATATAGGGTTTTTATGCACATAATTGGAATTATTTGAATGCCAAAAGTGAATGTCAGCCTGTCTTGGCCAACAGTGAATTCTGCCTTGCGATGACTTTTTCAAGCTTTTCCACTCAAAATTTGAAATGCCAATCTACATGAAAGTTGTGTCCCTCATCAAGATGGACAACTTTCATTAAGGTAGAATTTTAAGTGTTTAGGTGAATTTTGGAGAACGCGGAAAAAGTTCCGGCAGACACCTGTGGACACTGGGGTGGCAAGGGGTTTGACCAAACCTTTGACCATGGGTTGGCCCCACAAGTGTGTTTACTAGTCAATTGGGGTCACTAGGGTGGGTTAGTGAGTTTTTAGAGGTGAGGGCCCAGGTTGACCGTGGTTTGACCACTGTTGACTATTTGACCGGCTATTAAGGCTAATTAAAAACCTGGGGCGTCACAGTAAACAAGGAGTGTCCGGCATATATTAGGACCACATCGATACTAGTTCATTTCATTGTGCATCGCAATGAGTTATAGATCTGCAAGACTAGCATGCAATGTATCGCCTTCAGCCAACTAGGTTGCCTTGCATCTGGCTGTTGTTGGATCCATAGTTGTTGGAAGTGCGCTCTAGTTTATGGAAGTACTTTTGTGCATGGTTGTACACCTGCACCAGTGTTTTGGTGATGACGAAGTCCCTGGAGATGTTATTCCAACTGCCAAGGCCATACCAGTGCAGACCAAGGAGAAACTGCCTGTAGTGAGAAATATTTGTGCGTTTAGGATGGACCTTTTGATAAAATTCATATGTTTCCCGTCATAATCTCAAGGTTAGTAAAAAAATCAGACCTAAACAATTAATAACGTAATCAAAACCCAACACCACATGCTTAATAAGTGTTCTAATCCACAAGAAATACGCGACTTGAATTTTTCAAAACAGTTAACATTATGTGTATGCATGCGTGAGTATCTAAAAAAATATTAACCTATGCTCCTAGTAGGTCCACAACCTCCCGTTGCGGTGCATCTCTTGCTGCGGAATGATTACTTGACTATGAGGCACTTCTTGCACCATCTCGAAGGCACTCCACTCACCATTGAGCCTAGGATCCATGGGTTGTTTGGTTGAGTACGTCCTACACAATAATTAATTAGTAGGGAGAACTACAGATAGAGTTGTTGGAATGGGGGAATAA
Organism: Cenchrus americanus; assembly: GCA_947561735.1. NCBI lineage: Eukaryota > Viridiplantae > Streptophyta > Magnoliopsida > Poales > Poaceae > Cenchrus > Cenchrus americanus. The sequence continues at coordinate 79,737,521 of OX387239.1, read as the reverse complement.
CAACCCTAAGGCTGGGTATTTATAGGCCTTGTAGTGAATCTATTTGTCCTAGTCTCAATTAGTTGTATGAGTAACTTTGATAGTCAGCAATAATTTTTAATAATAAATTACAGATATCAAGAGATGGATATCCATATATGTCAATTTTATTTTTAGGGAATATCTTGATTTTATTATATATGTTGTTCGTGCACATCTCTTAGACGTATGATAGCACACAATTAATGGACATGAAGTATAAATGGACAAATACTGGTGCACCCTATCTAGTTTGTATCTAGGGCCATATGGATATGCATGTTTATTTTGAGGGTCAAATGTGTGGTTGTACATGGCCATACCATCACTTGCCATCGTTCTCAAGAACATATGATTGTAAAATACAATGCTTGAGTTGACTATTGACTCCATCGTTAATTAGTGGTGAACTTTCACGGACTACAATGCTTAGCCACATGATAGGTATATCACGACTAGAATGTATTATTAGTTTATTGATCACATTTAAAGACATATATCATCTTTGTACTATGGTACTTACTTTTCATTTTGTCTTCTGTACATGTATACTATGAGCTTGAGAGTGAATGATAGCTTTTGACAATGTGTAGTTAGAACTATATATAATTATGATGTAATAAATATCCCCTAAAAATTTATGTTGTAAGTATAATTCTTTGCTAGAGGGTTTTGACATTCTTGTTTCTCAAGAGTTCATTCTAGCTAGGTGATCGAAGAATATATAGAATGCATATGAATTGTGTTTCTATTTGCATCGCACAAGTTATTTGTGATATACTTTATAAGTTCTAGCTTAACATCTAACCAGGCTAGGGAAAAATATTTCTATGAATTTTGTGTTGTCATAGACTTATGACTAGTTTTAGCTACAGCCCACACAACTCGCTTTTGAAGGTTAATTTGAAGTGCTTTATATGTTACACAGATTTGAGTGAGAAAAAAAGTTAATATGTAGTAAATATTCACTATATATTCACATATCTATTATTTATACTTTCCTAGGAATGTCAACATTTTTTTAGTCATGTAGGTACATTCATTTGTCGTTGAAGAATAATCTTACTCCCTCCGTCTCAGGATATAAGGCACCATCAAACTTGGTATAGTTACCAATACTAACATTTGACTTTTAAGATTATTCTAATTTTTGAGCCGTCGCGATAGCCTCGTGCAATCCAAAGTCTTTCCTCACGCAATAGCGAAGTCCGCATAGCCATTAATTTTCTCCTTTTTCATAACTTCTAGTCTTTCGTTAGGTACCTTTCGTTATCCGAAAGGCGTAGCAGCCTAAAAGATTTTCAATTTTCAATCACAGCTCGGTGCTACCTGTTTCTCAAGACGAAGCCCCGGGGAGAATCCTCTTTTCAAGAAAAATCGTAGTCTTGCTTTCGTTGTGGGTTTTGCCAGCACTAATAGTTCGTTTTCCATATTTTACCTAACGAATGCTTTCAGGTGACAGGATTCGTCGGTCGAGGGGCATCTCCAAATCGAATGTCTTCACCCGACAGGCGCACATGCACATGCTGGGAAAAGCGCCATGATATGCGGCACTTTATCAGGAAAGCGCCGATTATGTGAAGACTCGATGGAGAATTCCCAAGTTTAGTCGAGTACATTCTAGTTTGATTCGTTTTACACAAGGTCATTTTCGGAATGTAAAAAGTCTGTTCGTCTCCCTATAAAAGGAGGCCGACCGGCAATTGTAAAAGGGATCGACTTTGTTCGACACCTTTCATATCTCCAATTTGAGTTGTTTCTTTCATTATTCGTGTTAGACTTAGCTATAGCACAACAAATATCTCATAGAAAGTCATTTTTATAATAATAAAATTATAATCATATGAAAATTATTTTTAACACAAATTTAATGATATTATTTTTGTTAGATAAAAACTTTATTATTCAAACTATTAATTGGTCAAAGGTTTCAAAGTTTACATCTTGAATTACGTGCACACCTATATCCTAAGACAGAGGGAGTACATGTTAATCAATAGTTTCTTAAAGGTAGCATGTGCGTGCGTATGTCTAGATAGACATATCTTTTCTATTTAAAATTGAAACATGATAAATTACTTTTCTAATTATATCAAAACAAATCAAAATTAATTATCTGCGTAAGTTTATTGAATGTAGTGTGCCAGTTTAGCATTTAGCTTTTAACATGAATGGTGTTGGTCTGCACGTGCATCACGCTACAACTCACATGATGACAAAATGGGTCCTCCGTGTTGCATGCATAAACTTCTACACGTAGTTGCTGTTACACGAACTTTGCTTTAGATGTAGCATGGAGATCATACACATCAATTTGAGCATAGAATCATAAGTACACACTAGTCACGACTAAAATGGACAAAAAATCAGCATGTCATCTTGTTGTCTTTTAATAAATATAATTAAAAAAGCTATTTAATCATGTCACAACATGGTTTACTTGTCATCTTTTGAATGTGTAAGCATCACAAGTACGTCATACTAGTCACGACAAAATGGATGAGATACTGCCACGAAAATCATGTCAGTTACTGCCTTTCAACAACAAATGGTAAGGGAGACTATAAAGACCGGGTTGTGTCTTTGCACATCAACACTGGAGGAGCTACATACCTCCATGCATGGTGGACAGTTCCCCACTACCAATTCTGCATTTATTGCATTTCCATATGGATATATATAGTTATTAGGCTAATGATTTTAATGCTTCAAAGATAACAACTTGTTTCCTCTCAAACTAATTTTATTTCTTGATCATTTTATTCCACCACTTGCTTAACCAATTCCATTCCAAAGCTCAATCATTTTATTCCTCTTTCCATGTGGTCACATACCCATGCGCACATGTAAAATATCCATGTTGGTTTTGGAAGGACATAAAATAATGTAATATCAAAACTCTATTTCTACATTTCGTTGTCTCACTCTTTTTTAGGGGGAAAACATACACAAGTTTATGTAAAATCAATGTATCTTAGACTGAGCTTTGTGTTGACTAAATATAATCCTATTTCTGAACATTGCATGAGATGGGCCATTTTACTAACCAAAGGGGGCCATTGCTCCCCCCTCCTCCCAATACATGTTGCCACTAAACTGTAGAGTAAATTCACTATTGTACACTTTTACAATAAGTTTTTAACACTCCATGGTTTGCAATGGGAGACATCATAGGAGAAAGTGTGAAACATAGTATGCATTGTGTGAGTGTTAAACATAGTATGCATTGTGTGAGTTTGCATTATCACAATGTGGCGAAGGAGGTAAAATTCAATTGGCCCATACATTTTATTTTTCTTGTGATTTTTGTACTTTGTTAAACCACAACAAATAGAAATTTATTAATATGTTCTTACTTTATTTTTGCATGACATTCCCTGTGTTCAACAGGTTGTGTTCGTGTCAAACTAATGTTGTATCAAGCCTTGTTAGCGGCATGGGTAGAACTTTTTTATAATCAAGGGGCCATTGCCCCCCAATACATTTTCCCACTAAAATAAATAGTAATTTTTTCTATTGTACACTTCCACAATATATTTTTTAACACTCTAGGCTTGCAATAAGAGACAACGGAGGAGCAAGTGTTGAACATAATGTATACTATGTGAGTTTTCATTATTGCAATGTGTTTAAGGAAATAAAATTTGATTGGTCCATAGATTTTATTTTTCTTACGATTTTCCTACTTTGTTGAAGACTTGGTTTTGAAATATATAAAGAATAATGTAAAGTTAACTTATATATAGGAATAAGTTACATATTTTATTTCTGCTTCATCTCAAACAGTATGTTGTCTAAGCATGCTGCGACATTACTCCCTGGATAGAGGTTCAACAAGGAACAAAAAAATAGGTAGTATAGGCATGTGCCATTTATTTGTGAAACTCCCACTGTGGGCAAATGTATAAACTTAGCGAATTGTCTATCTTACATGTAGATACTTTTTTGCACCTGAATCTTTACTTCTAGAAATAACTATATTGATCGACTTCTCTCTCTCTTATCTCCTCCCCACCTCCTCCATCAGCTCACCCTTTGTTTCATGATGCCTATTCATGCTCCACTAGCTACGTCCTGCTATCCTAGCACCTTGAAGCTTACTCTAGTGGCGTGTTGGACATTGTTACTCCCTCTGTTTCATATTACTTGTCATTTTGACTTTTCCAGATACATTTTGTTTGCTATGCACCTAGATATATACTTATGTCTAGATACATAACAAAAGAAATGTATCTAGAAAAGTCAAAATGACAAGTAATATTAAACATAGGGAGTAGATCTTTTTCTCAAAAATTCTCAACCCTACAACCTTAACACATAGGTAGCGAAGGTGAAGACAAGATAATAAAAGAAAAGGTTTTTTCTTCAGCTGATGAGCACATCCTGGCAAAAGCTGAAAGGAGGGTGGCTGCGAGGAACCTTGAGAAAGGTCTAATAATTCTTTGTACTCTTTGCATACTAGAGAAGCTATTTCAAATGTTAAGCAGGTAGGAGTTGTGTGTGGCGCGGATGAGAGTGAGATGGCTAGGGCAGTGAATAATCTTTTTATATCAGGCTTGAGTAGAATGAAATCGTGTAGGGATGTTGAAAATAGCAGAAAGGTTTCTATGGTATAAAAGAAATAGAAAACCTAGCAGTTAGACAATTATGTGGAGAATTAGCAGAAGAATTGTTTGATGATGAGTTGATGACAGCTATCAACTAATGAATAGTTATAGGGTTGTCTCAAAAGAAACAAGTCTAGCACTAAGTCGCATAAAAGAAAAACTTGACATAATGTATATGTAGTTCAACAACTTCCTGTGTTCTTGTTCATGTTCAGTTTACTTTGACACATTTTTAGGTGTTGACTGCCGAGTTTATTTGTTTAGTTTAACATGCGCCTCCTTTTACTTCACGGTAATGTTTTCTAAGACACTTGACAAGCTCAATTATAAAAAAAAAACTTGACCTGCGGGGAGTAAGACCACCCCCATGATATTGTGTTAAGAAGAAGAGCTTCTCACACAGGTCAAGAAAATCTCTGCCCCTACCCCACCGACACATAGCGGCATCACAACACACATGAGATGAAGCTGACCTTAGACCTATGCTTTGGCATAGGGTAGATGAGTAGATTTTTTTTACAACATGCACCAAGTGTGCACTACTCGCGGCCACAAATTCGCCCACGAAGGACCATGCTAGTGCCCTGACCAACTGGTCTAGGCACCATTGGTGACGAGCTCAATTATCATACATTGCTAATATTAGGAGCTAAAAAAAGTCATGTAAGCATTCTGATATGGTTTTTGTTTAGTTGCATATCATATAAATTTGTTGAATTTCTTATAAAACATAATGAATGTAATGTTGTGTGACAACCCGCCCAGGAAAATACCGTACTATCGCCTAAAACCAATCTACTTTGGTCATTAAGAAATAGTAAAGTATCATCCTGTCGTTAGTTGCTAGGTTAACGCCCAGTAAATCACTTGGAATTCATACAGAGGATCGAACATATGCATTAAAACTCACGCGAAGGCGAGTCCAGAGTACAACACCAATTTTAAGTCCAAATTACCCCTGAGGGTTAAATTTTTACAACCTTTGCTCAAGACAATAAATTAAGGTTCAGATTTCGAAAACAGCGGAAATAAAATAAACTAGCGCAACGGTAAACATCACAGGAGGCCATCTGTGATGTCATCACTTGTCGCCATCCACCCGGTCAACCACACCTCAGTGCCGCTTTAGAGCAAGGTTGAGTATACTAATACTCAACAAGACTTAACCGTCGGGCGATAACTACATCACCAAACTCTAGACACGAGGCGCTTTTGGCTGGTGAAGTTTCTTTTGCTGAGCAGCCACAAAGAGTATGTCCTTACTTTCAATATTTTAGCACAAGTTCTAGTTGATTACCATTGCTAAGTGTGCCAACTAATTCAATCAAGAATTGGACAAGCAATTAATTCATACAACAATATTCACCAAGTTCCATCATTACGGGATATCATGGCCAGTTGATTAAGCAGTCTCAGATAATGGTGAGAGACCGACAATCGATTGATTTAAACCTTGCAAGGTAGACCTAAACACACGGTAGGGTGCCCCCGCGAGGACAACCATCCAGCAGCCTCCCAAAAATCCTCGGGTTGGGATCATATTCTTACAATCCCGGTACAAGGCTAAATGGCATACCCCGCGAGGCACCCAGTCTCACACATGCACCCCCCTTCCCGGTAGCTAGCCGGGTAGGTGAATACTCAAGAGTAGTAAGGGAGTGTTCCCGCACCGCCTCATTAAGGTACTAGGCTTATCGGTCCCATTCCCGACAAGTGCTTAGTACGTTCAAAAGCTTAGCCCACGAAAGCCACTGGACCGGAGCTCAAATCCCATGCTCTTACCACATGAGAAATCCATTTATAAAGATCTTATGATTCCAACATAAGAACCTATTCTCGCGAGTGACGAACATCACTCGACTTGTATCGGTCCTACAGCATAGCAGCTATCGACCTAGCATGCTAGTGATAGAGCATAGGTACCTAGGGATCATGCATCTAGGGTTTCAAATAAACTCCTGAAACGTAAATGCACAATCATAGCAAGGAACAATTGCATAATTTTAAAAGACGGGGTTAATGATCCGGGGCTTGCCTTCGCTGGCAAGGTTGGCCTTTGGGCCCTTCTGGACTTTGGTCTAGGCCTTGAGCTACGAACACGTGCTGCAGCTCTTTGTCAGCACCTTCGTCTCCTCCTTCCAGCACGAGCGTATATCTACCGACAGGAAGATCTACATGAAGATGCACATGCAAGATTTACTTAACAGTTTTTTATTTTATAAATTACAATCAACAACTGACAACCCTGGGGTGCATGGTTGACCATATTCACCTAGATAAAAAATACATTCAGCATACTCTTCCAAAAGGAACAATATGCGGTTCATTATTTATTACTCTTTTTGATAATGACTGACTGACTATGTACATATTTATGTAAATTGTTTAATTTAAATCCCACAAACAGAAATGGGTTGGTCTTTATCTTTTAAAATGATTTTCAACACAACCTAGAGTCACTAGGGGTGTAGGTGGTGATTTTCCCATTTACTTTAATACAAGCTTAAATTACCTCTAAGGCTTTTATTCACAAAAACGATTTAATAAAATTCAGTGGAAGGGTTTATTAAGAACTAAACACCTATAACAAGCCACTGGACACACATGCATGCTTAGGATAGCTAAGAAATTAATTATTTTGAAAATAACAAAAGCTAGCTAATGAAGCAAGACTAATGCATACAAAAATAAAATACACATCAAAATGATTCAAACTTTCTCACACATGATCTCTGGTCCAAAACTAGGCTAGGGATGCAACATATACACCTAGAACTATTATAGATCTTGAGTTATGCAATTACAAAGAAAAGCAAGCATATTTCAATAATAAATATTTCTAACCATTATAAAATTGTGATTAATTCACCAGAGGTGCATCTTGGCATAAAAAGACAATATGAAGAAGTTGGGCACAAAACTCGAATTAGTTTTAGCTACAAAAAATCATTTGGACAGATTCCACAAAAATAGAAAACAATTCATATAAAAAGATTTACAACATGACTTTGTGCAATTTTTGGTACCAGAGCTAGTCATAACATAGCACACAACATATCCTAAAATTAACTACAGAGGACTTATGGATTTTGAGATACAACAGATCTAGGTTTTTCATATTTATATTTTTCCTGCAACAATTATCAGGAAAAAGCATAGTCAATCTTTACAAAAGTAGTAGTGCTTTTCACCAGAAATCCAACAAAATTGAGGTTGCATTTTTTCTGATTTTTCTACAATTTTCTATGCATTTTACAAGTTTCAGCCAAACATCAACACTATTTAAGAAACTGATTTGCAAAGAAGTCCCTAGAGGTTTTGATTCCTTACAAAAGCACCCTCGGTTTGCGGCTTGGCCCTCGGAAATATTCGTGGCCTTACAATGTGGTCCTCGGGGCGAGGGGCCGACGCGGCTCGCCGGAATCCGGCGAGCTCGCCCGTGCTCGCGACCAGGAAGGGACGGGGAAAGGGTCCCCGCTCCCCAAGGGTTCGATTTCGGGGCTCGGCCGGGTCAGGGAGAGGGCCGGTGAGGGGGCTTGACGGCGGCCGGTGTCAGTGGCCGCCGCGAGCTGTGCCTCGGTTCGACAAGTGCTCGGACTAGGCAATGTGGGGTACGAGTAGCTGTCCTAGGGGGGTCCATGCTAGGCTTGTGTGCATCACTTGGTCGCGGGTGACTTGGAAAGGGGAGCTCGCCGTGACGACGTCCATGGCGGACGGTGGCACTCAGGAAGATGGAGGAACGGCGGCGCACGCGCAAGGGCGTTCGGCGGCCTTAAATAGGCGAGCTGGGTGTGTAGGGCTTAGCCTCAAAGTAATGGGCGGATGTGGGGGAGCCTGACCGCGGTAGGCGGCATGCCCGGCAGGCAGCTCGGGCAGGGGTACGACACACGCGAACTACGATGCGGCGCGTGGCATGCGGAACTTCAAGGCGCCTCGGAGTGCTCCCGACCTCGGGGTGAGGGCCTCGGGAAGGCGCGGGTGGGCCCGGACGCCGAGGTGGCGGGGGCACGGGCGCGGCGTGCGAGGGCACGCAGAGCGCGCGACGTCGCGTTCTGGCGTCGATTCCATTCGGTGTTCCCCAGTTTGACTGGGTTTTTCTCAAAATTTTGCAACTAAAGTGCACTGAGTGATGAATAGAAAAGTTGTAGATCTCACTACCCTCTACAACTTTTACAAAGGCTCTATGGTGTTTTTCTCAACAGGTTTTGCATAAATTGTTGCCAAACTTTGAATGCCGCCGGATAACGGTGAGCAGGAGCTGCTGACAGTTGACCAAGTTTTTCAACCTTTTCCACTCAAAATTTGAAATGTCAATCAACATGAAAGTTGTGTCCCTCAAAAAACTGTACAACTTTCATATTGGGAGATTTTGAAGTGTTTAGGTGAAATTTGGAGAACGCGGCAAAAGTTCCGGAAGATATTCAAAGACATTAGGGTTTAGGTGGGGTTTGACTGTGCCTTTGACCAAGGGTTGACCACAAGTGTGTGTTGACTTGGTCAAGAGGGTCATTAGGGTTTGTTGGCTAGGTTTTCGAGGTGATGACCCAGCTTGACCGTGGTTTGACCATTGTCAGCAGGTTTGACTCAGCTGATTCGGTCATTAGCATTAATGGCGCTAATTATAAAACCCGGAGCGTCACATGTTGGTCACCTCTATTATAGGTATAGATGTGTTTTTTACAACCATATACTATGGCTACCTCTTCCCTCTTTCTCCTTAATTTCCATAATTTTCTCTTTAGGACTCCAAGTAATTAAGTGGGTCGTGTTGGGAGAGAGGGGGTTGACTTCCCCTTTTCTCATATTCATCGCACATTCAAGGACTACTGAAGCAATCAATCCATCTCTTCAATGCACAACAAGTAATAAGCCTAGTTGTCATGTTGCCATTATAAACCCAAATAAGACCCAATTTAGGGGTGAACAAGGAATGACATCTAACGAGACATTTCATTTGACAATTGAAGACTTACCTATAAAACAATTGAAAAAATAAACAAGTATTTTACTAAAGTATTTTGAACATTTACATGATCCAAACAACCAAAGTAACTTCCACCAAAAAGCCACTACTGCATCAAATGGATTTGTACACCTAGAAATAGATTGGCATAATAGCCAAAATCATCCCTAAAATATGCTGATGGGCTCAATTTGGTCCCTGAACTATGAAAAGGTCCAATTTAGTCCTTGAACTATGTTAATTGGGTCAATTTGGTCCCTGAACTATAAAAACGTCCAATTTAGTCCCTGAACTATGCTAATCGATTCACATTCATCCTTGGAAGCACTAGTGATAGCGAGGAGAAGAAAGGGACGGTGTCAATACAATAGAAGTTCCATATTTTCCTCCATTTTCAAAATTACATTCAAAATCATATAACGACATAAACATCTCCAAAAATAAAAGTTACTCAACTTTTCGAGATCTCCAAATTTTCCTTTGGAACTATCTTTAAATTCCAAATATTTTTGAAAATAGGGTGAAATTTAACTTCAAAACCCTTTTTTCAAAAATATTTGGAATTTAAAGTTGGTTCCAAAGGCAAAGTTGGAGGTCTTGAAAAGTTGAGTAACTTTTATTTTTCAATATTTTCATGTTGTTAAACGATTTTGAAAGTAATTTTGAAATGGAGGAAAATAAGGAACAACTACGATACCATCACTCTTACTAGTGCTGTCGGGGACAAATGCTAGCCAATTAGCATAATTTAGGGACTAAATTGGATGTTTTAATAGTTTATGGACCTAATTGAACCGATTAGCATAGTTTAGGGACTAAATTAGACATTTTCATAGTTCAGGGACTAAATTAGACATTTTCATAGTTCAAGGACCAATTTGAGCCTCAAAGAACATAGTTCAGAACGATTTTGGCTATGACGCCAAATAGATTTCATGCCCATGAAATCTCCACAAATAGCACCCAAACTCCGTGTGTACCGCCGCATTTGAACTTCCCTCGTATTGCTTGACATTCGTATATGAGCTCGCAGTCTTGGTTATCCCAAGCTCGCTAGAATTATAAAACATAATGGCGGCTCTTTGATACCTCACTTAAATATTTATGTTTTAGTGATAAGTGATCTTATAACACAATGAATTACATAAGGGTGAAATCATGGTGTGTGCCAACATAGCTCAAAATGAAAACATATACCTAGCTCAGATACGATTTCAGTGTATAAATGAAACACTTTCTCAAATGATATTGTAAGTTCACTAGAAACCTAATGTGAAAATTTATATTAGTGAGGTTATGTTACACGATGATGAAAGTTTCAGCAACTAATTTCATCTTGTTTGCATTATAAAACAAAGTTACATTTCGGACAAAAAAACATGAATAGTGCAGTTTTGTCCTTTTTAATATGACAATAGAAATTTAACCTTTTGTTTACCCTCGTAAAATGAGTTTATTAGTTTGTTATTGAAATTTTGCATGAATTTGTAACATAATTTTTCACCCAATCACAATTGTATATCATTAGAGAATTTTGAAACCATGTGATATTGATTTATAATGAATTTGTATTTTTTTCAAAATGTAGACCATAAAATTTCATTTTCACATCCTAAACCACTTGCAAAACTAGGTAATACATATATGTTGTTTCGTAGAAAGTAGACATTTAAGGTGATAGAAAAGGTAGTATACTATTATCACAAGCATTTTTAGGAAATAAAATAGTTTATTCCAATTGAACTAGCATTTATTCAACATAGCCATTTTCATCTCTCTCAAATTAAGGAACAATGTATGGTGTAGTATATTATTTACCCTTGCAACATGCTATCAGCTTCCAAATACGTCTAGAAATTTTTTCCAAAAGACAAATCATTATGCTTCAAAATTTGTCAAAAAAGTTTATAATCAGTTTGACATGTGTATGTGAGTCAAATATAACTAATAAATAGGAGTCATTGAGGTCTCGTTTTAACTTCTCGTTCATCTATCCAAAGTTTCTAGGATGACTCTTTTTTTATCAGGGGAATTTGAAGCGCCAGACACATAAATCGCAGCTCTGCAACTGTTGTAATTGATATTTTCTCTACTATTAAAAAGAATGAAGTGAGGACAAGAACCTGTTCCTACTTTCTTCCCCTCGCGTGAATCTGCCCCCGCTTCCGCGCGTCCGCTCCCCAGCCCCCCCGCCGCGCGATCCCATCCCCCACACATGGGTCGCCTCTCCCCACCGTCTGTTTTTTGTTCCGAATCCCTCGCATCTAATTTTGGCGTGCGCCATCGTGGTCCAGCGGAGTTTCTAACCCTAAACCGCCGCGTCGCTGCCATCAGCCCATCGTCGACCCGGGACGTCGTTGACGGAAACATCGATCCAGCGCCACCGTAGTCTCTAACGCCGCCGCCGTCAACAACGATCCCGGGTGCCGCCGTCATCGACCCAGGGCACCATTGCCATCATCGGTCCAGGATGTCGTTGCCGGCAACATCGATCCAAGGCGTCGCTGCCATCGCGATCCAAGGTGCCATCAATCGTTGATCCAGTCAACACCAGAATACGACATCTTCTCTTCGGTTGTCGTCTCCTACATCGAGAATCACAGCCAGAAGTAGGTTGTGTGATTACTTTGTCCTGCTACTGTATCTCCTGCTATTTATCTGGTCTTCCCGAACTCTTATCTGACTTTGGTGCCTGGATTATGTTGTTCTATTCCTAAATTCCCATCGGAGTCCTAAACTCGATAAACTTTCCGTAGTATTTATTTTATGCCACGTCATTTTATTTGTGTTCCTATGGGTATGATATAATGTATTTGCTGTTATTCGTAGTATTCATAGCAACAACTAATATTCATGGTCCTCCCGAAGCAAACAATACCAAACTCTTGGGGATATCACTAATACTCAAGGTACATAACGAACACCATATAGTCTTTCCTTTGGTGCGGACCACATTGTTTTTATGTAACAACATAATATCCCTTCAGTGTATTGTTCTAAATATAAGAAATCATCTTGGCACAAGACCACCAGGTGCGTCTCCACATACTAAATTTTTGGTTTGTTTGAATAGTTGCTTTACCAGTTTGTTGTATGTAGCTGTTGATGAGGGATTATCAGTTGTGGACAGTATTCCTCTCATGCTGAAAGTGAGAGTTCATAACTGATGCACTTCACGTTCCAATGCTGATATCCTATCACTCCATATTTTCTAGCTTTGAACTGATTTAGTAATGGCAGCATAATTTTTCAGTTAATAAAAGTAATAGTCTTTAGTTGCACAGGAGGTAGCCAGCCATAGTGCTATGGTGATAGCATCTGTCGATGCATAGATGCCTCGCATAGCATTCTCGGTAATTTCTAACCGGCCCGCCCAAGTCAAGTGTTCAACTGCCTCTGATGGTAATTTTAACCATCGAGATTGTTGTTTGTCCTGCTGCAGGTGTTGGTTGTTGCTGGGTCTGCACGAGAACGACGCCAAGGAGAAGAGGTAGGTACTAAAAACAGATTTTGTGTTTTCTAGTAGCCCTTCCTGGAACTACTTTTTTCACATAATTTCATCGTGTTGCATTGAACTGTACAAGCTCTTTCTTTCCTAATTGTACATATGTGGCCTCTATGATAGGCATGCCTGAATTTTTTTTCTCAGGCAGCTGCCAGCTTTGATAAGGAGTATTGAATTCTAAAATGGAGTAGTTGAATCATTGCGAGCACTGCCTCTCAGTCCAAAGACGCTAAGGTGATAAGTTGTCTGAATAATGGTCTTTGAGTGACATGGATTACTTGGCTTAACATAACTGGTCACAATTTCTGTTTTGTTTTATTGCCCTGTTGTAGAATATTTTGATTTCACTTCAATGAATACTCTAAATTATTAAAAACAAGAATAAGAGTGGCCATTATTTTGTAGTCTTTCTTAATTAATGCTATTTTAATATCTCATATATTTGAGACTGCAAATATGATTGGCCACCCATGTAATATACTATGCCCTAACCATATGCTCAGTAATTGACCACTGATTTTTTGTTGTGTTCTTAATGCAGTTTAGGTTCAGAGAAGTTTTCCCATTATGCTTTACATTTGTTAATATTGTTTCATCAATTTAAAGCAATGGGAACCCATCGATTTCATCTTGCGCCGGCCGCCGTTCCTGCATCGCCGTGTCGCTGAACGTCGCCGCCATCTCCACGTGATCCACGTGATCCCCGCCATCAACGCACGACGGCCCTTCGAAGGAAAGTCGCCGCCGCCATCTCATGACCTGCAGGTTCAATCACCCTCCGGATAGGAATCTGGTGAATATCTACTTTTCCAAACTCTTTATGTGCCATATTTCTTGGATCAGCAGATATTTTGCTATTGTCCGGCGTTCTGTTCCTACCTACATTTTCAGCATTATTTGTAGAGCTATTTGTCATGTGTCGTTTGAAGAATTTGCCCTTGGACCAAAGCCTTTATAAATTTTGTCCTTCTCTGATGTATTTAAGTTGCACTACTAAACAAAATGCAAAGAGCAGTGTTTGAAAAGCAAAGCTGTGATGACATGTCTTGATATTTAAACTCTTCTCCCCCGGGAAACACACAAAAATATAGGTTTCGGTAGGCTGGTGATAAGTTTTTGCTTGCCTGAGGTGCTTACCTGTATTATGTACAGTTTGAAGTTTCTATTAATCTTCACCATAGTGCGGCGTGCCATAGGTTCAACGCCTCCGGCGACATCCAGGTAAGGCTTCTTTTTTTCATACAGATGTAACTTCAGTCATGAGATCATGGATACTGCGGAATAGGATCTGTTTTGCAGCATGTTTTTGTTTTTTGCCTCAGTTTTCTGGAATCATGCAGCTCTTACCCTGTGATTAGCTCAGGATGGTAGAGGAATACACATATGTATGGAAAAGTACATCCATTCGCATTTTGGCATGGTAGAATCCTGGTCGACTTGCTTCTATAGTGATCCGAATAAAGCCTCCACATCTATTTCCCCTGCCTCAGAAGCATCTGCATCGTGTTTGTTTTATTATTTTTTAAAATAGAGAAAAAAAAATAAAGTTGGATCCTTTGTGGTAGAATGCACAATCCCTTATACCCATGTATTATCTAAATGCTCCTACTTAGTTAACAATAACATGCAGAGCTACAGTAAATTGACCTCTCATGTTTCTCTCAAGCATTAAGCAACCTTTCTCCCTAAGAGTTACAATAACAAATTTGATGTTAGGTAACCTTGAAAGCATGGAGACTAAAGCAATCGGTATTGATGAAGCTCCTATCCAGGCCTACAAATTTAGATTAGAGGGAAAGTATGTAGCCCATGAGACTTAGTGTACCAACAATTGCAGTATGAGGGAATTTATTGTCAATCGCCTAATTTGATTGAGTTATCCAGCTACAATATTCCACTCCAAACTAGATTACAGTAAAGCAAAGCCAGCATACTTTCGGATTCCAATTGAACTGACACTGGCCATGCCATAAAAAAGCCACAAAAAATGTAGAAGGGTCTTGAGTAGGATTTAGCAGTTATTCTCTTAACATTACACTCTTCTGCAATCAAACAACTTACCTGAGAAAGCTTTGCAGAGCATACAACATAAGATGCAAAATTAAGGAGCTCGTCCAGCCCCTCCCCCTTTCTTTCAGCATCAATCCAAATGGGGATTTTTCTTAGACTTGCCTGCACTGGATTGATCCATAAACAAAGGATAGTATTATTACCAGTGCAGAAAGAAGCAGAAATACTTAGGAAGTCATAAATTAATATGCTCCCCGCAATCACAATTGCAGAAAGAGTGGGTTCTTTTTTGTTCTCGTCGTTGTGGACTGAGATGATAAGACAAGAAGATATTACCTCTTCTGCAACCAGCAAAGCAGTGTTAGGCAACCGCACATCAAAGTAGACGATGTTTGCTCCATCTACGACGAAGACAAGTTTGCCTTTGTGAGCTCTTTTGGCGGCATGGGTGGAGAACCGGGAGTGTGTATACAAGTACGAGTTTTCTTGAAAGGCGAAAGCTTGATGGCCGAATATAATTCGAAACAAAAATTAGCTTAATACGTACTCTTTATATAATAGGACAGTTCACTTGTTGTGTGTTGCCATTATTAAGCACAAAAAGTTGGCGATAATGAGAGGCGGCATGATCGGGGTTTCCATATTATCCGAGACTTAAAATTGGTTTCTAACTTGCAGCGGAGCGCCATTCGATTACAAAATAAATAAACATCTTGTTGCCATGTCCTTGTTTTTAATAAACATGTGTTTTCTTACCTTGAACTCGCAATTAGAAGTTTTTAATTATTATCGAAATGTTTGTGCATTATTGGCTGGGTATTTATTTCCTTTGTAGATTGCAGATTTTTATGAACTTGGTGGGGCATTACCATTATCCTAAGCAACAGAATGTGACATTGTTGTGATCCTTATCAAAATGTTTAATCTGATTTCCAGATGGCACTCCTCATTTCTACTCTGCTCACTAATTTATTTCCAATTCATTGCACCGGGCTATATTCTATTCTACCTAACTTAACATATGTGCTTTAGTGTCGTTTTATAGAGTTGAGATTCAATTCACTAACTGTTGTATGCAATTCCTTCAGTGGGAATATTTTCTACATGCTTTTCCCCCCTCTATTTTCTGCATGCTGAATCCACCAATTTCGTAGAGTTTCTATCCTTATCAAACTATAGACTCGGTCTATTTCCTGTTTTATTCGGATAACAAGACGATAGAATTTTTTACTGCCGATAGACCACCAGTCACCATCGAGATGGTCTATGATCCCTCTTGGTGATGTATCAAATACATATCGAACATGTAATGAAACTTAATTCAAATTTAGATTGCACCGGATGCATCTTCCTTTTCTATGGTCTAACCCAGATTTGGTAGAGGGGCTGCAAAAACAATCGGCTTCCAAAGAACGTAAGAGACAGAGGGAAAGGGAACGTTATGTAGCAATGTCAAGGGAGAAGAAGGATGAAAAAATCAGGGCGCAACGTAAGAGGAGGATGGTGAAGAAGGCCCTGGCAGATGGTAATTAGCTAGGTCAAGTCCATGTCTCAATGGAAGAAGATGGTGATAATGAATGTCTACAAAGTGTACAATTGAATGAGCACAGTCAACAGAAAGGTTCGTCTTATCGGATTTTCAATATTACTAGGGTTTAGATGTCGACTTGATCACCTGTTTGTTTCTTGTAGCGGGGGTAGAGGTATCGACCAATGCAGATACCATCTGCCAGGGCTTAAATGATAGTTGCGTTGATATCAGTATTGATGGAGGTAAATGTGTTGTTAATCCGACACATTATAGATCTTTTTGTATTATTGTATCAATACAAATACTGTTTTTATGCCAATTTTTTACCAGATGTAGTATCAGTGGATGGAGATGATGATAATGAATGGCTACATAGGGGACAATTGACTCAAAATAATGAAAAGACAGGTACATCTTATCTGCAGTTCGATATTATTACAAGGTTTATATGTGGACTTGCAACACCTGTTTCATTTGTTTCATTCGTATAGCAGGTGGTGACGTATTGGTCAACTCAGAGATCAATGGTGAAGCCATAAATGACAGTAGCATTGACATAACTAGAGATGGAGGTAAATGTGTTGTTCATCCTAAATGTTTTTTACCACTAATTGGTGATGCCCTTCTTGTGTTTCTTATGCCGTACCCTTATTTAAACTGATAACTGTTAATTGGTCTGCTACCTTAATTTAGTTTTTAGGGATTATTGTAGCTATTTATATTTAGCACCAATTGGTGGTATGGATTTTAGGAGGGAATGATGATCCCAACTCCGTGGACGACAAAAACCTCTCTCCTGGCGAACGTCGACGTAGGAGGGCTAGGGCACGTTATGCGGAGATGTCTCCTATTCCGAAGGAGGCACTACTGAAGAGGTTGCGTGATGCAAGAGCTTCAAAGAGATTATTTAAGACTCCGCAAGAGGTGCAGGAGAGTAGGAGGCAAGTCAACAAAAAGAGCAAAAAGAAGAGGAAGGAACACCGTGAAAACAACTTGCATCCTGACTCCATTGCCATGGAAAATCCTCAATGGAAGCCAGAGCTTTTATTCCCTCCTGGTGCTAGGCCTACCTCAAGAGTATCAGAAGAGATGGTGATCCCCGATTTCGGTGGTAGTCCTATCTATGTCGAGGCAGAAGTACGGGAACCTCCACAACAAGATGAAACGCATGAGACATTTCTATCCAACACTATCCATACAGCCCACCTAACCCCAGGATTGCGAGAATCTCGACGAAAGCATCGTAATCAGGAGTTTGAATCAACCATTGGAAGAAACACCAATGGGACCACTGGTGAAAATGAGAACATTGCGAGTCTGCCGACACAGTCGTGTGTTGTTGACAATGGTAAACTACTTGCCAACCTATATATTATTATAACTGATTAGTTAATACATATTTAACCAAACTGTGTTTTAATGTTGTATATATAAAGATGTCACGCAAACCTACCCTCCGACTGACGGAACATCGGAATCTCGTAGTGAAAGGTGTACTCAAACACAACCATCCGTGGTTGATGAGCCTGATTCTATGCCACCACGCGATTTGCCTTGTCAAGGTATGTGTTTATGATGTACATGCTCTTCCCATTGACATTGTTCATATTCACCTATGTTCGTCTGATCACTCAAGTCACATGTGGTTGCTCAGATGGTGATGAAAACATCGTATTCGATGAGGACGATGAAAAGGATGAAGGGTTTCTTTTTGCGGGATAAGGTATACCTCGCTGCAATTATCTCACATTAAGATTTGATTAAAACCAACATATAGCACCCTTGACCTTTGCTAAATATTATCAGAGGATGATAGTGATACCGTCATGAATGACGACCTCACGAGGGGTGATGAGGATACTATTGAATCGGACGCACCGGATCCATTCTGTGGGGTTTACGCCAATGTCCCAAAAGAGGGTCACACGCTGAAGCCAGTAGATAATTGCGAGTTCTACAATGCCAAGAAGTTTGAGTATGAACCGCCGGGATTCTGCTGCCGTAGTGGAGCCATTCATCTATCCACCCCCGAGACGCCCCCGGATGAACTCGTGAGATTGTGGACGGCCTCTGACTCTGATGCCAGGCATTTTCGTGACCACATCAGATATTTTAATGGGCACTTCTCCTTCACTTCTCTACACTGTAATCTTGATGGTGCGACCACCGACACTTGGAAGTGTCCCATATACACCTTCCATGCGCATGGCGCCCTTTACCATAATCTTAAAAACTTTGGCAAAGAAAATAAGTATGAACCTAATCACCTCGAGCTTTATTTCTATGACGACGACCCTGATCTTGATTATAGGCTCAGCAAGTGACGTGAGAAGACTGAACAGAAAGACAGAGAGGTTATTCATACGTTGGTAAACATCTTCAATAGTGGTGTTAATCCCTACTCGGATCAACTTCCCACTATGGGAGAGGTAGAGGATTTTTCTGATTACCATATCGAGTTCAACCTTGATCAACATTTGGACCAGAGAACATACAACAAACCTTTAACGTCAGAGGTTGTCGCCGTTTGGATTGAGGGGAGCGAGCATCGGGGTCAATTTGAAAATAGTGTCGTCCTCCACGGGAAGGATAGGTCATGGAAAGGCATCCGGTCATATCATGGCTGCTACGACCCCCTCTCGTACCCGCTTTTCTTTCCAAGGGGAGAGTTCGGGTGGCACAACTGCATTCCCAAAGTTGGTGTGACTGAGGCGCAGGTTAACAGAGCCCAAGCGATCCGCAAGCAACGTGCTCAGGGGGGTGGCGATGACGAAGCGGGTAATTGCATATTTCCTCTTAACAAATATGACCCGACTATCGTGCATCATGATACGAACCGATATCTTTCCTGTGTGTAGGGTCTGCCGGGAATAAATGCGTTTCAGTTCGTGATTACTATTCGTACAGGCTGCAGATGCGGCCTGGCATTTTCAACCCGATACTATACGGCAAGCGACTGTTCCAACAGTTTGCAGTCGACACTTACGTGAAGATAGAATCTTCACGTCTGGACTACTACCGAAACAATCAGGATACTGTGAGGGATGACTTGTACCAGGGTTTGGTTGACAGCTATCGTAAAGGGGTGGAAGACGCGAGTGAGGTTGGGAAGCGTACGGTTCTATCATCGATGTTCATAGGTGGTCCCCGTGATATGAGGCGTTGGTACATGCACGCGATGGCTCTGGTTCGGAAGTATGGCAAACTGGATGTCTTCCTCACCATGACATGCAATCCGAATTGGGATGAGATAAAGAATGAACTCTGTCCAGGACGGTGCACCCAGGACCGTCCAGATCTCGTGGCTCGGGTGTTCAGAGCCAAGTTGGAGGAGCTGAGGCGGCGGTTGTTGTACAACGACATACTTGGGAAGGTTAAATCCTATGTATATGTTGTTGAGTTCCAGAAGAGGGGCTTGCCGCATGCACACTGGCTACTGATAATGCAGAGGAAGTACAAGATCACTTGCCCAGAGCAGTACGACATGATTATCTCTTCAGAGCTACCCAACAAGAAGGAGTACCCTGAGCTCTACAAGATGGTCACAAAGCATATGATGCATGGACCGTGCGGTGCGCTTAATCCAAGCTGCCCATGCACAAAGGACCGTACTTCATGCCAGAACTATTACCCGCGACCATTCTGTGATTCGACATTGCAAGGCAAGGATTCGTACCCAAGGTACCAGCGGCGCGATGATGGTCGTAAGGAAATGGTTCGAGGTCACATTCTGGACAATCGATGGGTAGTCCAGTACAACCCGTATCTCATACGTACTTTCAACTGCCACATTAATGTAGATGCATGCAGCGGCATTAAGTCCGTGAAATATCTATTCAAGTATATATACAAGGGGCATGACAGGGCATCTGTGGCTGTTAGGGAAAATGGAAAAAAGATGCTAATGGAAATGTCGATGAGATCACAGAGTACAGAGAGGCTCGGTGGGTGGGCCTCCAGAAGCGATGTGGAGGATATACGCCTTTGATTTACACCAGTGTCACCCACCTGTGCAGGCGCTGCAATGTCATCTCCCTGGCCAGCATATGGTCTCATTTCACGTGCGGAACAAGATTGAACGAGTTTTAAAAAAGCCGCGTATCGAGGAGTCAATGCTCACAGAATGGTTCAACTACAACTACCATCACCCTGAAGCTAGCGAAATCTTGTATCATGACTTTCCACAGTATTATACCTGGAATGTGAAAGATAAATGTTGGCAACCAAGGAAAAACTCGGCATACCAGGTCGGGAGACTCGTATCTGCAAATCCAGCAGAGGGCAAACATTATTTTCTTCGGGTCCTCCTAAACCATGTTCCTGGAGCGACGTCATGGAGGCACCTTAGGACTGTGAATGGTGTGCATTATGATTCATTTCGTGATGCTGCTTGTACTGCATGTCTGATTGAAGAGGACAGCACACTTGACGATTGTCTTACTGAGAATAGTTCGTTCCAAATGCCATCCTCATCGCGTAGGTTGTTCGCTACAATACTGGTGTTCTGTGAGCCGAAGGATGTCGCCGGTTTGTGGACAAAACAATTTGACACAATGGCAGAAGATTACAAGCATAATAATCCAAACCCTCATTGGGTGGAACAGATTGTTTTGATTGACATCAGGAACATGCTGCAATCTATGAAATCTAAGGATAACGACAAAGACATAAATAAGTTCCCCCTACCAAAAATAGATGATGCATTTGATGACGCTAGCGCGGTCCCTTGTGAGATATTTGAGGAGGTCAACATTAAGACAAATCCAGAAGATGTGGGCCTATCGTCTCTACTAAATGAGGAGCAGAGGGTGCCTATGATGAGATAATGTCCATAATTGACTCCAAACGAGGTGGCTTATTCTTTGTCGATGGACCAGGCGGCATAGGAAAGACTTTTTTGTATAGAGCGCTTCTCGGAACCGTTCGTAGTCAGAACAAACTTGTCGTTGCTACAGCTACATCTGGTGTCGCAGCATCTATAATGCCTAGTGGGAGGACAGCCCACTCACGTTTCACGATTCCCCTAACGCTCGATGATAAACAAGGATGCGGTTTCACAAAACAGTGTGGAACTGCTAAGTTGCTGCAGCAAGCATCTCTCATCATTTAGGACGAGGCGTCTATGACAAAGAGGCAGGCTGTGGAAGCACTGGACTATAGCATGCGTGATATAATGGGACGGAAGGATCTTCCGTTCGGTAGGAAGACAGTTATCTTTGGTGGAGATTTCAGGCAAGTCCTCCCTGTTGTACGTAAAGGATCCAGGGCTCAAATTGTCGGTGCTTCTTGAGAAAGTCGTATCTTTGGGAATTCATGCGACATATTAATCTCGTGCGCAACATGAGGGCCCAGACCGATCCATGGTTCGCGAATTATATGTTGCGCATTGGTAATGGCACAGAGGAGGTTAATGAAGATGGTGATGTACGCCTTCCTGACGAAATATGTGTCCCGTACACTAGGGATTCCGAGAAAGATCTTGACGCATTGATTGAGAGCATCTTTCCAAATCTCAATGAAAACATGGCAAACAAGGATTACATCACCTCTAGAGCCATTTTATCAACACGTAATGATTGGGTAGATGATATTAATTTGAAGATGATCAACAAGTTCCAAGGTAGGGAGGTGGTGTACCATAGTTTCGACGAAGTGGTTAACGATCCCCACAACTACTATCCTCAGAAGTTCCTTAACACATTGAGTCCCAATGGGATACCTCCACACGTCCTGAAGCTAAAGATCGACTGCCCGGTTATACTGCTTAGAAATTTAGCCCCTGCAAACAGACTATGCAATGGAACAAGACTGGTGGTTAGAGCATGCCAAAGAAACTCAATAGATACTGAAATTATTTTGGGGCAGCATGCTGGGAAGAGGATTTTCCTTCCTCGGATACCCTTGTGCCCCTCTGATGACCAGATGTTCCCATTTCAATTCAAGAGGAAGCAGTTCCCAATTAGGCTCAGCTTCGCCATGACGGTCAACAAGTCACAGGGTCAAACAATACCAAACGTCGGAGTGTACTTGCCCGCACCTGTGTTCTCCCATGGACAGTTGTATGTTGCTATATCTAGAGCCACATCCAGAACGAACATCAAGATCCTCGCCCTCCCACCTAATGCTGTGGCAGAGGAGGAGGAAGCTAGAAGGCAGGAAGAGAAAGATGCAAAAAAGAAAGCAAAGGGCAAGGGTAAACAGAATGATCCGGTCAAAAAACAAAAAAGAGTACTACCGGTGAATGGCACGTATACAAAGAATATTGTATATAAGGAGGTTTTGACATTGTAGGTAAGGTAATATTCTATTTATTATTCATGGGTATCTTACATATTAATGCGTGTTTGGAAAAGAAATGATGCCATTTATTGTTTCTCTCTTTCTCTTTAGGTAAATAAATGATCCATGATACTTTCATGCCATGATGTTTCAACTCGACATGGTTTGTGTCAATTTAATAATTCAGGTACACAAAAATCCATTTTATGCTATTGTATTTACTGTGATTTTTTTACAGAGCTACGATTATTGAGAATGATGTCCAAAGTCAGATAATGTCATGTATTATTTAATTGTACATGAATATATAAAGATAAAATATGAAGAGTTTCTGGCATAAACGAAAAGTTTGTTCTTAGCATATTATTTGAGCTCATGAGTTATTCATTCTATGCCGGTGGCTGGAGCTGAATATATATTGTTTCTCTTTGAGATGAATAGGTAACTGGATGGCTCATTCTGCAATACATGACAAGCTGGAAAAGTCATAAAAAGTTGACATATGTACAGTGAGTAAATATACTTTATTAAATGTTACTTTTTCATGATCTTAAAATATACAAAAGATATATTACATGTCGTGTTTTGATTGTAAGCAAAAAAAATATTTAAATGTTTCAGTATAGTCTTGCTATGCGACATAATTTCTTCGTCAATCTTGTGGCTCATGAAGCAAATGCTCGGAGAAAGTGTTTACCAAGCATTGTAAACAATAACTTCGGCGCATCATGGTGTAAATTTTGAATAGACGTAGTGTGTCATTTTGGGTGTATTTGTCATAGTCACTTGGGTATACGCTCAACTTCAAGTCGTTCTTCGGATGTGATGCCTTCAATTGAGAAATTTTTATTGTATGTTTTATGTGTTGACTTATAGATAATTAGATGTCCGTAGCAACGCATGGGTGCACCTAGTATACTTTTTATTTACTGGAAACCAGTGGAAATTTTTAAGTGGGTTATTATCTCATGCTTTTCGTCATCATCAAGGAACAAAAGGGGAAAAATCACCAGCCGCGGCCTCAGCTAAATCACCAAACCCGATAGAAAAGAAACCAGGTGGCACCGAACCGTCGCCTCAGTCGCGTCTCGGTCAACCAAGTCAATCGCCGCCGGCGAAGCGGAGAGGCGCCTCTAGGGTTTCCGATGGTATCCGCCGGCGCAAGGGAGGTCGCCTCGCTGTTGCCGGAGCTGCTGCAGATGCGGCGCGTCGTCACCCATCCCCTCGCCCACGCCGTTGTGTACGGCTTCTGCGGCGCGATTTGGGGGCTCAGCGGGGGCTTGGCCCTCGGGGTCCTCGGCCGCCGCGTCGGCGGCGGGGTTGGGGCCCGCCTGGTCTCAGCAGGGAACTCCGCCGTCCACGTCTCCGCATGGCCTTTCCTCCTCGCACCCATCGCCCTCATCCTGTTCGGCCTGCGCGCGGCGGTCGCGGCTATGGAATTCGGACGACAAGGTAAGCAGAGAGTTCATTGTTATCTCTAGTCATCTTTCAGGCGACGGAGGATTCGCGCGTTAGAACCCTCAATTCGATTCGTGTAGTCTAATTTCACATGTGATTCCTTGGTTTTACCCCCAACACTGTGGAATTGCTTGTGTTAGCGTACCTGCATCCTTGCAGTTCGTTCTCATCTGTCTGCTACTCTACTCCCTAAATTATGTGCAACTGTCTATTATTTTGAAACAGCCATCGACACCAAAGCGGCGTCCTGCTGGGAGCACTGGGGAAATGCTTTGCGCAATGCTTGGATACATGGTGCAAGATGTTTTCAAGATGGCCATGCTCCTCCTTGTTGTTATTATGGCAGTTGGGTGTTGGATGCAGATTTGCTCGTTGGGAAAGAGGTCTGTCCAGGAGAAGGCTGGAGCGATGATGGTTGATATAGGCATTGTCAGCATGGCAGTTCTCCATTGCTTCTTTGTGTGCCCAGCTTGGGTCACCGAGTGGAGAACAGGCCAACAGAGCTGACCAGAAGGAATTCCGTACCTCTAGGTATGCATCCAGTCGTTTTGGTGATCCCGTCTTATATTTGGTGGCAACCCTGTGTGGAAAATGTTATGTCGATCCAGTTGTTTGATTCTTGGTTAGTTGGCATATCTGGAAATTCTGTTAGAATGAAGTGCTGCTATAACTCCGACAGCTCGCAGCATCTGCATTTGGCTTTATTTTAGTATGTGAATCTCACCACTGTATAACTAGATCTTGCACTGTTTGCCTGGTTCATATTCAGATGGTGCTAAATAAACCATGAGGTATGCATCCATCCAGTTGCTTTGGTGATCCTGTCTTAAATTTGATGGCGACCATTTGTGAAAATGTTAGATCGATCCAGTTGTTTGATTCTTGGTTAGTTGGCATACCCAGAAAACTCTGTTAGAAATGAAGCACTGCTATAACTCTGACAGCTGGCATCTTCAATGCTGCATTTGGCTTTATTAAATTATGTGATCTCACCACTGTTTGCCTGGTTCGTATTTAGATGATGCTATATATCTTGAGACGTGTTTGCTATCTTGCTGTTATATAATTTTGTAATGTAATTCACCTTACCTGAAAGATATGGTAAAGGATTTTTGCATTACATGTAGACTAGACACTAGCTGGTTTGCCAGACAGATATCTTTGCATCTATGAAGTATTGAAGTTTAGTGACTTCAGACTGGAAATTGGATGCTGTGGTGTGTATCCCTTGAAAGCAAATAAAATTGAATTGGAACATCTAGACTATAGAGTTTTAAGTTGGCATACGAAAGCTCGGCATATTTAAAACATGGGTGGACCCACTATATGTGGACATGGGTGTACATCTATAATTTTTTGACAAGTTCAAAATGATGATGCATCTACATGTACATATATTTATATTGGGTTAGTCTATATATGCTTAAGACAGACGTTCTCACCTCCCCTGCCGTACCCTGGCCTGCTAATTAAGTGCTGGCCGCCTGATAAAAGTGAGAGGGTTTTACCTGTATATCATTAAAAAGTTGGCTTGTACATGTGTGCCACTAAAAAGTTCGTTCACATCCTCATGCCACTGATTTACACCCCTAGGTATGCATCCAGTCGTTTTGGTGATCCCGTCTTAGATTTGGTGGCAACCCTGTGTGAAAAATGTTATGTCGATCCAGTTGTTTGATTCTTGGTTAGTTGGCATATCTGGAAATTCTGTTAGAAATGAAGTGCTGCTTCTATAACTCTGACAGCTCGCAACACCAGTGTTGCATTTGGCTTAAATTGTGTGAATCTCACCACTGTATAACTGGTTTTTGCGCTGGTTGCCTGGTTCATTCAGATGATGCTAGCTAAACCATGGGGTATGCATCCATGCAGTACTTGCTTTGGTGATCCTGTCTTAAGTCTGATGGCAACCATTTGTGAAAATGTAGATCGATCCAGTTGTTCTGGTGATCCAGTTGTTTTGAGTTCAGATCTTCAGGGCCACGGACTTGGCGCAAACACTCTACTATTGTTGCAATAGTAATAGTACAGTAGAAACAGTAGTCAGGCTACATGTCTTTGCTTCAGCCTGCCATGCTTTTTGCACCATGCTATCTTAACGTGGTAGCATTTTTACTAGTATTGCTATTAATGTCAGTGCGTCTGCCCCCAAGAATGTTAGTAGAATTTGTCTGGAAACACATCAAGTGGCTAGTGCATGCTTGTTTGAGGAAATGATGTAATTTGAAGCTCATTCCTCACTATAAATGCTGAAAACTTTAGAAAAAACATGCACATATTTAATAACTTTCAAATTGTTATTTATCACTTTATAGGAACCAATATTTGGCAGAAAGGTATTTACAGTTACATTTTTATTTACTACGGGCATGCAGTAATCCCAGTTCAGTTTACAAACTTCCATTCCACAAATAGATCGATTGATCCGCTGAGGCAACAAATTAAAGCAGAATCTAGAAAGACACTGGGAGAAAATCTCCTGTCTCGTCTCCAACTTGTTCACTTGGGAATCGCTGCTGCTACCAGGAACTCACCGGCAACGCCGTCAGGCATCACGACCGCGAGCCCCTCATCGCCGCTGCTCATGATGCCGAACGACACGTGCACCGGCTTGCTGTCCTTGAGCACCATCTCCGACAGTCCGAGCTCCTCCTGCCACTGGGCAACCTCAAGCTTGTACCGCCTGCCGCCGCCACCGACGCTCTCAGCCGTGCACGTCTCGACGTTCGTCCCTCCAAGGCCGTCGTCCCTGCCGGCAACGACGATGACCGAGAACTGGGCCGGCGTCTTGCCCGCGCCGAGCCTCTCGCTCACCTGGGCGACGCAGGCGCCGGCGAGCACGCGGTGATCATCTGGCGCGCCAGCACCAGTGGCGGCGGGTCTGGCTCTGAAGAGGACGGTCTCGGTGGCGTGGTTATTGTCGGTGCCGGAGAAGGCGTCGTCGTCGAGGGGAATGGACTTGGTGAGCGCGCGCGCGGCCATGGGCCGCGGCCGCTGGAAGTAGCTCGCGTACTGCATGAGCGGGTGGGTGGCGAGCTCGTTCCGAGCCTTCATCTCGGCGTGCGTGCGCGCCCACGACCGGAGGAAACTCGCCAGCGACAGCGGGTCGGACAGCATCAGGCTGCAGCTCACGCCGACGGCGTAGCCCCCGTCGCCTTGGAACCGTGTCAACTGCAGTAGTCGTGTCGTCGTGTTCAGCATCACAAATAAATTTTACTGAAAGATTAGGATGGTACTGCAAAAAAGGACCTTTTTTTTGTTGTTTGTTTTTTGTATGGTTGTGTTCAAATAAAATCTAAAGAGAAATAAGTTTGCTTCGAAATGTCCCTTTTGACATGAGAAAATTGTAACCGTTCGAGCAAAGAACACTGCTGCAAAACAAACTCTAACTTGTTACTGAAAACTCTTACAAAACTTTAACTGGGATCATCATCAGTGACTTACAACTGCAAACAAAGGCACTTAACTGAGTAAGAGTACCACATAGCAAAAGCTTTCGGCATTGATCAACAACTTTCATCCAGAGAGGTAGCGAGTGAATTAATATTTCTCAGGACTGAACTCAACAATCTAAACTGAACTCGAACGTGCAGTGCAAAAGAAATACACTGTTATGAACTGCATAGTGGCTGCACGCAACACTACCTTGGTGCTACAGTAGTTGTGGTTCGCGTGGAGGGGTGGAGAGAAAGAGGGGCTAGGGTTGCAGAGGCGTTAGGAACGCCGGCCGTGGGGCTCCGCCCACGGCTGTTGTTTGCTTTGATTGATACATCTCCCCTCCTTATAAAGAGAGGATTTCTTGACCCCAAGTAAGGACTCGATCTTATCTCAAAACCTGACCCTAATGGGCCTCCGAGCCTGCCTATTAGATCCGGCCCATTAGTCCCCTGACACCTGATATTACCCCGCCCTTTTCCGAGCAGGTCATCCTCGAGCTGCAGCATGGGCACCTTGATAATGACTCGACTTCGTACAAACATATGACCTAAAAAATAAGCCTTATACATCTCAGCTTATTTGATTATTCTTAATCTAAAATAGACTCAATTTCTTTATTTTGGACTCTGAACGTGGATGCCCTTCAAATGCCGATCGTGCACCTGCGCGGCCACCTGGATCCCACGTTAGCTGTTGAAAAATGGGTCACCATAGGTAGCCCACCGAAGAATCCGCCGGCACTAGAACCACCCTGGCCCACCAGAGGCCTACAACTTTGAGCATGCTCCCTGGGCCGGACATGAGTGCCGCCGCCACCGCAGGCAGCTAGGGCGGGGGAGCGTGACACCGACAGCCATGGCGGCGCTGGTGGTCGTGGGCGCCGACAAGTGCCCTTGCCGCGAGCGATGCGGACGGCCGGGGCGGCCGCTACGTGTGGTTGGCGAGCCCGCGGCGGACGGAACCGACGCCAAGCCGCGCGCGGTTGAGGCGAGGTCGCCGGCGAGGTAGACGGTGGACGACCCGCGCGAAGGTGCTCGAAGCGAACGCCCGCGGTGGCCGACGGGCGCCCGTGCCAACGAACTCCCTTGTCACGGGCGATGCGGACGGCTACGGCGACGACCGGCGGTTGGCCCGCCGCCATGTCCGCCTCCCCGACCCCTCAACCGCCGGCGCACCACCCGAAGACGTCGCCGCGCCAGAGGCCGCGTGCCGCCGCCCCCGCACACACACGACCGCGGACCGCTCAATCCGCCGCATCTCCCGGCCCCGTGGTGGATCCGCGCGCGCGTCGATGGTGGTGGCCGCGGTGATGGTGGCGACCACAGCTCGGTGTGGATAGCACCGTAACGCCGCCGCATATGAGGCCCATGCGGCCGGGCTCGACGGCAAAGGTAGGGGACCCGGCGGGGTTGAGTAGCACCGTCGTAATCTGCTCGTTCGTCGGCGGTTGACGAACTTGGCCATGAACTCGGAGAACTACTCATGTGACATCGGGGTGGATGCGGTGGGCGCCGAAGAATCGACAACAGATCATCGTAACCCAACATCTCTGATACCAAATTGTTATGAACTGTGGGGTGGCTGCGCACTAGAGTACCGTGGTGCTACAGTAGTTGCGGTACTGTTCATGTGGAGGGGCTGAGAGAAAGAGGGGCTAGGGTTGCAGAGGCGCTAGGAACACCGGCCGCGGAGCTCTACCCACGGCCGACAAGAGAGAAGGGTTTTCCCTCTAATCTCTTGCTTGCTTTGAATGATACATCTCCCTTCTTATGAAGAGTTGATTCCTTAACGCCTAAGTAAGGACTCGATCTTATCCCTAAATCTAACCCTAATGGGTCTGCCGAGCCTGCCTATTAGACACGACCCATTAGTCCCCTGACACCTGACATAAACACAAAAACCTTAAGACTTGAGAAAATAAAAAATAAATTAAAAATGATGACTCTTAAGCAACTTCACAAGTAAATTCCATATTTTTTAATTTTTTCGGTACACGTTTCTATGTTAAAGTAAGTGATTCCCCACGTGCTGATGCGGAATTTGATTTTTTTTTTGATAAATTATGAATCATTGTGGTTGTTTAGTTGCTCGTAAAAATAGAGATTACCCCGAGAGCCATATGAGCTATGTCTTGACGAGAATCATAAGTTTTTATGTTGCTTTTGAATAAATAAGAAAAAACCAATAAGACATACATCTACTGAATTGAAAATGTACATCAAATTGGTCAGACGGTTAGAATAATCCAGAATTCAAGATGATGTGCACCATATGAGAGAGAAATAATCCTTCCTTCCTTTTATATATGACGTTGGATAGTTCAATTTTATACTACCCAATGTCATATATAAAAGGAAGGATGGAGTAATAATTTATGCATCTTTGTGGGGTATTAATGAATTTTAGTGGGAGATGATGATGTGCTTTGCTGCACGCGGGTGGGTGCTGAGGTGGCACATTGAGGTTTTAGAGAAATCTGTGCCTACACGTGAACATACCTGTTCGAGATTCATGCTTTTGTAAGTTCCTTAAAAACATGTAAAGGTCGTTGCATAATTATGAGTTTTTGCATAAATTAAGCTACCAAAAAATGTCTAAAAAATCCTGCTTTTGCATAACTAATGTTATTTGATAATGTTTTTGCAACGCTTTGCAGTTGAAGATGTTCCAATATGTGCTTTAATCCTTACATAAAAGCTATTATTAGTACTCAAACAACTATACAAATTCCGTATGCATATGCTACTCGTCCAGACTTAGAGTTGACTTCCCTTATATGCTACTAAGATAACTTTTTTACTCCCTCTACTCGCAAATAAATGGTGTTTTTAGTTGGCTTGAGTCAACTATTTTAAACTTTGATTATGGATTAACTATGCTATTATATAGGAGTAGTATATTTGTATATTTTCCCTATGTGTCAGAAAGATATATATAACAAAAGTTGGTTGTCAAATTAATATTTCGCATATAATCATATTTATGTCCAACACATTGCTTATATTTATATATATATGTGGCTGGAGGGATTGTCTCCAATAACCGAAAACATATTATAAGCAAAATTATCCTCGCATCCCTGTATTGCGCCAACTAACTACCAGTAACTGTCTCGATCGAATTTACTCAATTCTTTTCAATACACTCAGGTCCCCTCATTGATCCAACTAACAAACACTATAATTATAAAAGAAATTGACGAAAACTATTGCTTCCTAAAGCTTTGCTTTATGTCTCTCTCATCTTGAAAATGACATCCTACTGTACAATCTATGTATAACATTGGAAGTAAAATTTTGATTTTAGCAACTTCTTTTTTCTTTTGACACTGATGTGGGACACAATCTCCCACATCAAGAGCATAAGGGTTTAGTCATGCACCGATTTCATCTATCGGAGGATCCACGTGTAAAAGGTTCGGTAGACACATAAGATTCGAGATGTGGTGGATATGATAGTTTTACTCACTCCTACTTTTATAAGGTACACACGTATATCGAGATCTAAAATTTATTATCTTTGACAAATAATTTGACTATTAATCTTTTATTTTTATGATATAGACTTTATATGGTTGGAGTCATAATCAAATATACTTTACCATGATTATAAATTTATAACCATAAGAGGTATAATTTATAATAAATAAATGATTAAAGTGTTACATAGAAGATTGTGTTATATTCTAGGGGGTATCGGTCTTTATTGCTGCAAGAACTATTAATTTTTTAGCTTTATGCCTTTATTGCTGCGCCGGAACGCACCTGCATATAGTAGAGAGCGCATATGTCGGGTCCTCGGCGTTGATGTCGATCCACGGTGCCAGCGCGGCCTCCCATCTGCGCCCCCGGTCCTTGTCATCCCGTGCGGCCGCCAAGAACTCGTCAAGGGTCGCATCCGCCATGGCCTGCGCGAACCTCACGCCGGCGTCGTTGAGCTTCACCTCCCACGACCCGTCCGCGCGGTGCCGGAGCCGGCCGGCCATCTCCGGGTGGTCGGCCAGGGTCTCGCTCAGCGACTCCTTCACCCACCACGCCTCCGCCCACAGCCGCGCCGGCGCCGGCGCCGGCCAGGTCCCGCCGCCGGTGCGGTAGTAGAGTACCACGCGATTGCGCCCCTGCAGCGCGGCCGTGGGGAGCGGGGGCGTGGCCACGGCGATGTGCCGTGCCCGGCCGGGCTCCACCGCGCGCGTCGGCACGGCCGTCTGCGGGGACTCGACGTGAACGAGCGCCACCGGCGGCGCTGTGGGCATGGTTTCGCTGCTCCGGCGTTGCACAGGCTGCTGCCAAGAGTACAATTTGTAGTGTGGTACAGTACCAGTCCACGTATCAGCAGGCGCTGCTAACTTCGTTTATATGCTTGAATGTGCTTAGCTTGTGCCCTTTTTCTCATCTACTACGGAGTAACCGTTTCTATTAAGTATTAACGATGTGTTTTGGTTGGTTGTCACTACTGCAGAAAATATTTTTAAGAGCGTCCTGTTTTTTTCCAGGAGCGGGCAGTTTTGCTGAGTGACCAATCTAGGGAAAACACGTGGCACTGTAACAACTACACTTGAACCTAGTAATCATTTCTAGTAGCAGGTGACGCCATCACCTGGAAATTATTTTCAGGTGCAGGTGACGAGATGACCCGGTCTTGGAAATATTCTGATTTATAGGTACGGGTGATGGCATCACCCGCATCTGAAAATCATTTTCAGGTACTTGTTAGAAATGGATTTCTAGGTGCGGGTGGTGACATCACCTGCTCCGGAAATGGTCTCATGGCAAAAAATTCATAACTTCTTCATACTATCTTACATGAAGATAAACTTTATATCAAAATTGAGTAGCTTGACGAGACCTAAAACTTTGTAGTTGACAAGTTTTTCATTTGAGATTGCTTAATATTTCAAAATATCTATTTAAGTACAGGAGAAATGTATAAGATTTGTGAAGAATGTTACTACCACTATGCCGAATGACCAAATGACCAAAATAAAAGTTGTTCATCTTCAAAAGTTATGGAACTTAGTATTTGAATCATTTTTAATTTGAATTACTTTTGTCAAGGTAAAGTACGCCTGCATTTTTTTAAATTTGATTATTAAACGACCTCGAATGGAGAAACATTCAAAATAAAAGTTGTAGCTATTGAGAAGTTATGAAACTTTGTAGTTTATAACTTTGTTATTTAACATCATTTTGTCAATGAAAAATTCAGTTTGAAACTCTCGAATTTGAAATTCAAATTTTGAAAACGATCTCGAATGGAAAAACTCCTAACATGAAAGTTGTTGATCTTGAGAAGTTATGGAACTTTGTAGTTGACAAATTTTTAATTTGAATCCGTTTAGATCCTAGAAACATGATTTACACTCGGTGTAGTATAATATGAGTACAATGAAAATCGGATATGAATGCATATGAGTGTGTGGTGTAGTGGTGGAGGCTTCGTGAGAGGGTGGAGGTCGCGGGTTCGAACCCCGTTGACCGCGTAGCGGCGCGACTTTACACAAAAAAAAATAGCGACTTGCGACTGAAAGGATGAGACCATCCCACTTAATACGTTATTCTACTACTAGAGTGATAGGACAGCGACATGGTCTCCAAAGTACAACTTTGACTTCTTATTTTTATAAAAATATTTATTAAACTAACATATTTATATTTTTATGGAAGTATTTTGCAAGACAATTTTATTTATGTAGTTTTCACATTTCTAAACTCAACCACTTAAAGTTATTTATGATTTATATTCCCGATGTTTAAATCAAAACTTGTCCAAAACAACTTTATTTACCAAAGTAGAGGGGTCAGTCTCAATGGGAGGGTCATAAGCATTAAATAGGGTGCCACATATGCAAACAAGATGACATGGCATGCGATTTAATAGGAGAGAGAGAGGAAACAAGGGTCATCCTCGTGACCCCGGGTCAGCGCAGAGTCCTAGGAATGACACCTCCATGACCCTCCCACTGAGACAAGTTGACATACAGCCTGTTCGGTTGGCTGGTGACTGATGGCTGGTGCTGGTTTGTTTTGAGAGAAGAGTACTGCTGGCTGGTTGCTGGTGGCTGGTTTGTTGTGAGAGGAAAGTACTGCTGGCTCGTGGCTGATAAGCCAAGCGAACAGGCTGATAATTTTTAAGCACAATTGACCAACCAACATGCAGGAATTAAATATGTACAGGAACATATGAAACAGTGTTGTGACCATGTGCATTGAGAGAGGGTAGGTCATCCCGCAAACCAATACATTAAAGATGATGTGTCATTAAAGACTGGCTTATACTAACAACAACCACCAACGATAAAGTATGGTAGCTTTACTTAACTTCTCAAAGAGACCATCAATATTAAAACTGTAATTAAAGGGTCAGCTAGGCTACTACCTGTATATGCAGGCAATTTGAAACCGTCACAACAGGCAACCGTTTTCATTAAATCTTTGAAGTGCAGTTAGAAGTTGCACTACTGAAACTTCGAAGGGCCTACCTGGAAAAGGATGGCTGGATCCAATACTCAAATTGATTGAGTTTTAATATGGATGATCTCATAAGTAGGCCTGATCATCATAAGTAAACTCAATCTTTGAAAACATGTTGCGTGCTGATTGAGTAGGCCCTGAGGCACTCAATTTGATCAGGTCAGGCCTACTCAATTGAGTAGGCATACTCAATCATGAGGCTTACTCATGATCAGGCCTGCTTATGATGCATTACAAATTTGATTGAGTTAATATTTATAGCCATATTTTTGCCGTACTGGAGCTTATATGCGATGTATGCCACTATGCCACTATTTATATGCCATGATTGAAATTTCAAAAAGATAATGAAGTTTTTATGGAAAATTTCAGGATGCTTATAATTGATGTGAGCCATCATCCAGTGAAATCTAATGGCGGTAGTACCCTATCATTTAGTATTTCTCCATCCGTCCCTAATGTAAGGAATCCGATGCTCGTTAGCCTAATAGGGGGAGGGGGTGAATTAGGCAACTAAAACCTTAACCTATGGCTTCACTAATTTTGCACAACGGTAAACTAGAACATACTATCTATATGTGCAACTAGGGTTGTTCTAGTGTGAAACTCCCATCCCAAAACAAGGTTTGCAACCTATAGCCAATTCTAGCATGATACTACTCTAGGAAAGTAAAGGCAAGCAAAGATTGCAATAGAGTAAATGCGGAAACGTAAAGGGGGTGAGAGGAAGCAAACTCTTGACATGCGATTTATCCCGTGGTATCGGTAGGCACTAAGCCACCCCTAGTCCATGTTGAAGCACTCACACAAGAGTATTGCTTCCCGGTCACCAAGTCTCTCCCAAGAGCACCACCCACAAAGGCTAGCCACTTAGGCACTTTCCAAGCTCTCTTGGTCACCTTGATGCTGCCTCCACTAAAGATCTTCTCCACCAAGGAAGGGGGTCTCCACGTCCCCCGCACAAAGTGTCCTCGCCGCTCCACACCAAGCCGGAGGGTCGATGACGATTGCCGGTGAGCCACTTAGGCCCCAAGGCTTCCAGCGAACCTTGTACAACTTGATTCACTCAAGAATCACCTCACAAGGTTGGCACAACCTTGCACTCACTCAGCTCTAAGCTAAGCCTAGCACTAAGCACATACACAAAGCATATGCAAGTCTAAGGATGAGCAATTAAGCACTTGGATGGATTGGATATGATCTTCAATGTGTCTTGAACTCCTCTGCACTTCCACACAATCCAGCAACCTCAAATGGGCGGGTGGAGGAGGTATAAATAGCCCAAGGCATCAAACTAGCCATTGGCTAAAAGCTGCTGAAAGTAGTACCGTCGGATGATCCGACGCTATCTTTTTCCGGGCGTAGGTTCTTCCGGTGCTACTAGTCGTTGCCTCCACCGCACATGACTTCTCTGACACAACTGCTCCGACGCTATGCACCGACGGTCCGTTGGATCATCCGGTGCTGAAGACCCGGCGTCCACGTCGCCTCTGTTAGCTTCCATGCGACCGTCGGATAGACCGACGCTTCACCTTGACCAAGGCGTTGGATCATCCGGTGCTGAAGGCTTTGTCTTGGCGCGTCTCTGTATGAATTCAAACTGAGTGTCGGATAGACCGACGGTGTCCCCACTTAGACCGTCGGATCATCCAGTGCTACTGTCTTCACTGCTCTTCCTCTGCAACTCGTCCGACGCTACTAAAAGATGGACCGTCGGTTCATCCGACGGTGCCTAGGGTTTCACCAGTGTACAAACTCGTCCGACGATTGCACCGACGCTTGCTAAATAGGTACCGTCAGTTGACCCGACGGTGTCTTTTCTTTTGCTTTCTTTGCTCGGTTTTGACCCTTGTTTTTCTCATTTTGGCATGTGGTTTTCTTGCATCCTTGGGACCTAGAAGTGTCTACAAAGACATGCTAAAACAATATGGTTAGTACCAATGATCATGTTGTCATGAATCACCAAAATCAAACTCGAACCAATGGCATATGAGGCCATGTTCGCTACAACCCCCCCCTTTGTGATTTATGACAACACAACCAAAGCAAGCATAAATTTGCAAAAATTGACAGAATTAGAACCACTTACACTTGCTTGGGTGCTTACCATCATCCAAACTCCCCCTAGATCAAACTTCCCCCCTTTTTGATCTTTTCTTCCTATGTTCACATTCTCCCCCTTTGATCTCATATCCTTGGAACCTAGCTTGCTTTGGTCTCACATTCTCCCCCTTTGGAATAAAATCTCCAAAAAGTCCAAAGCAAAATGGGTCCAAGAAAACTAGCAAGTCCTAGCAAACATAGCTCAAGGAGAAATGTTAAATACAAGGGAGAAAGCCACATGAACCATGATCCATATGTATGATATCAATGAAAATACCACATGTAAGAATGACTAAGGTGGACCACAAGCTCATGAGACTAGCATGATACAAACTAAGTTCCCCCTAAGTGTGTGCACAAAAAGATAGTGTGAAGACAAGTGCACAACTACAAACTCGTAAGACAAGGAAGCTTAGGGCATATAATGCAAGGAGATAGCTTAAAGAACAAGAGATAAGACAAATGGGTTCTTGTTACATTACCACTTGTAGATATCACTTGTAGTCTTTTGATCATTGCATACCTCCTGGGGATGATCCTCTATACCTTGTTGGCACCGCATTGAGATGAGCCACTTGGAAATGATATCAATAGGTGACACCACTTGAAAGAAGCTTGCATAGAAGACACTTGGGGTACCACAAGGATTAGGAATGTATGAGTACATTTCCTTTGAACTTATATAGAGACATAAGCTCGCAAGGACATGACTCAATAGCATGAAACTCATATTGATATATTCACTCTTTTAGAGATGTTAGATCACATTGAGAGTGAAATACATTCTCTTAGAATGAAGCACCGCACCGGAACGCGTCGTCAAGGGACTACATAAGATAAGCTTGAAACACTGTTAGTCCCATA
Source organism: Cenchrus americanus (assembly GCA_947561735.1). Taxonomy (NCBI): domain Eukaryota; kingdom Viridiplantae; phylum Streptophyta; class Magnoliopsida; order Poales; family Poaceae; genus Cenchrus; species Cenchrus americanus. The sequence goes on along the minus strand of OX387239.1, from coordinate 79,700,275 downwards.
ACCAAACCATAGGATGAGATCCCCCTAAATGTGTGCATTTTGTGTTTGAATCACCAACCAAAAGTATGCACATTGTTTATGACAACAAAAGAGAAGCTAACCCTATAGCTTGCTCATGATGCAAAGAGATATATATGAAAACATGCACCATGAAAGAACAAATGTAGCTTTCCTACACACTAATCAAACCATGTAAGTTTCTCATGGGTTAGCACATGACACAAGCAACCTACCAAATGTAAATATTGCAACAAATGTAACCTAAACAAGGCAATGGAGCTACAATGATACATGAGATCAGTTATAGTTTCCATTACCTCAACCGGGGATCTTGGGCAACACATGTCCAATTTGCAAGCTTGGCTTATAGGCTTGAATCTTCTCATCTTGATTGTGCCAAGCCTCCCAAGTCCTCACCCTCATGGCCTTAAAGTGGCCTTTGCACTTTGGAACCCAAACCATTTGAGGCCCCTTCATGTTTATGATGACTTCCTTGGGCACCCAAATGGGTTGGTTCCAACCCCGCTCTTCCTTCATCTTCCCAACCTTGTGTGCAACCACCTTTCCATTAGCCTTCTTCTTGATGACATAGGTGTTGCTCTTGGTCTTGTTCTTGCGGTTGGGCTTGGTGTAGATGAGTGAGCTCTTGATGGTGGGGTTCAATTTCTTCTTTGCACCCTTGTCCATCTTTTTGACAAATTGAGGGCATTTGTAGAACTTGTGCCCTTCACCATGGCACTTGTAGCAAGTCACGGTTGCACCCTTCTCAAGCTTCTTCACCATGGAATCACGGTTATCTTGAGAAGGTTGGACTTTGCTCTTCATGTCTTGAGAGATGTCCACTTGTTCTTCATCATTCTTGTCTTTGCCCATCAAGCTTGCCAACCTCTCTCAGAGCCATTTCACTTCTTGCTTGAGCTCATCATTTTTCTTGCCTATGAGACAATAACATGTTTCTACAACAACATTCTCATTGCAAGATGGTGAGCAAGATTCATCAATTAAATCAATACAAGAAGTTGAAGCATCTACCTTGGAGATAGGAATTGCACAAGAGATAGATGATTCATCAAGCTCAAAGTAATTACTTGTTTTAATCTCATTGCTCTCAAGCTTAGATTTTAGCTCATCACACCCCTTGATAAGCAATTTGAATTTGCATAACAAATGTTCATAATTTTGTAGCAAGGGTTGCACTAAGATCATTGAGTTCTTTAATTTCATTAGCTTGTTTCTCAAGAATTCATTTTTGCTCATGGACTAGCTCAACAAGATCATCAAGGGAGGTGGTTGTCGGTGTTTAAACCACTCGACCTCCATGGGAGGTACCCGCAAAGCAAGGTAGAAGGTGGGGATCGCCATGATCCGGAACCCGAAGGTACGCGCAAGGACACAAGACACAAGATTTATACAGGTTCGGGTAGCCGGAGTAGCTACCCTACGTCTCGTTTGGAGTAGTATTGCGTCCTCGCGCTTGGGTTGTTCCCGGAGGGATTGGGGATGATCGGCTAGGTACCCGGCCCTCCTTTATATAGTCTAGGGGGCGGGAACCTAGTCGGTTACAAGGCCGGAGTCCTAGTAGGATTACACAGAGCGAGTCCTAGTAGGAGTACAAGGGAATTCTAGTAGGAGTCCGTCTTCTACTCTTCCTCCTTCCTTGCATGAGTACCGGGAGTATGCCCGACAAGCCCCCGAGCACGTTGGAGTCGAGAGTAGTAGTTCGAGTAGTCTTGAAGCCTCTTCGAGTAGTTCTTGAGCGTCCTCGAGTACGCTTGGAGAAGTCTTCAATAGTACTTGAATCGCCGCGAGGCCGGAAGGTGGTCCAGCTCATCAGTCTTGAAGTCGAGATTATATGGAAGTGCGGTTGCAAAATCGCACTCCATATGGAGTAGCCCTCGAGCCTTAGGTTGAGTTGCAGACTCTAGCTGAGGGTCAATCTTGATTCCAAATCTTCCGTCTTGAAAAATTTGAATGATGGGTGTAGCATAGCGACCCCGAGCCATGAAATGATTAGGTAATCAACCCAAGGGTCTTCGGTGTTCGCGAAAGCCATCATCCGAGTACTCTTGTAGCGTTCAGCCCCGAGCTCGTCGCCAAGAGAGCCGTAGGAGCCACGTCGAGTAGTTGTTGGTGCTTCGAGCCCCCGAGCTAGAGAGCTAGCGAGAGACTACTCGAGTTGTTGTCGAGTAGTGATTTGGTGCGTGTAACACCCGAAAATTCCATCACAATAAAATATTGCTAGAAACAAGGTTTAGTTTTATTTTCTAAGGATTTAATAAATTTGAATAAATAAATTTGCCTTTAATTAAATTAAACAACAATTAATAATTAGAATCACCCAAGTGTTTGTGCATCATGTCGAAATGCATGAGTTTTGGTTGTGGTGTGATTTTAAAAGTCTTAAAAAAACACTTGTGAAAAGTCTTAAAAATATTTGTGAAAAATAATTGTGAAAAAGTTTGTGAAAATTGGAATAAAAGTTTGAATTAAAAAAAATGAAAAGAGGTTGAAAGTTTGAATTTAAAAATGTTTGAAAAAGTTTTCTAAAAGTCTTAAAATATTTGAATAAATTTGTGTTAAAATTTCAATTTGAAAAGATGAAAAAGATTTGAATTTAAAAGGTTTGAAATTGGTTTGAAAAGAATTTGAAAAGAAAAGGAAAAAAAAAGAAAAAAAAACAAATCTAACCTAACAGCCCAACCCCAACCTCGCGGCCCAATCCTGTTTCAGCCCAAGCCGGCCCGCTCCTCTCTCCCTCTCTCACCCGCTGACGTGTGGGGCCCACACGTCAGGGGCTTCTTCTTCCTCCGCCGCCGCGCTCCCCTTTCCTCCCCGCGCGCGCCGCCGGCCATTCCGCCGTTCCCGCACCCCGCGCCGCCTCCCCGGCTTCCCCCGCGCCGCTCCGCCTCCCCACCGCACTCACCCACCGCCATCCCCGCCCTTTCCCCTACCCGTAACCGCCCGCACCGAGCCGAGCCGCCGCCGCCATTAATGGAGCCGGCCGCCACCGAGCTCCGCCACCGCCTCAACCGCGCCTCCTCCCCTTCCCCCCTCCGGGCTATAAAAGGGCGGCCGCCACCTCCTCTTCATCCCGCACCTCTCCCCTCTCCTCCTCCCTCACCGCGGCACGGTCCCCGCCACACCGAGCACGACCGCCGCCGGAGCGCCGCCGATCTCCTCCTCCCGGCGCCGCTCCCACCCCTTCAAGCCCGTGGTAAAGATCCCCGCCTCCTCCTCTTCGTCCCGGTGCTTTCCCCGCCGCGAATGGTGCCGGGAGCCCCGTATGGCCTCCTCCGGCGAGCCCCCGCCGCGCGCGCGCCGGCGCCGCCGCCGGCCGGCCGCCCCCGGCGTCCGGCCGCCGCCGCCGTCGCCTACAGGCCGCCACGACCGTCCGATCTAAATCCACGGCCCGGATTAAAAGCAATTCATAACCCTTCACCCGGTCCACGGTGGACCGGTGGACCAGGTCCACCAGGCCGGTCCACACGCTTGCGTCGCCGACGTCATCGCTTGCGTCGGCCACGGCCTACCGCGAGCCGCCACGTGTCGCCGCCACGGTCCACCCGCCGGCTGCATTGGCAGTTTTGCAAAAAGAACCCCGAGATTCCGTAAATTACATATATATCCTTCCACCATATAAAAGCCTTGCAAGTTAGTCCCTCGGTTTTTATAATCAAGCCCTTGGCCTTTCAAAAATGCTCACCCGCGGTCCAAAGCCCCTCTTTTGCACCAAAGACCTCTAGTTTATACCCATAATTATGTTTAGGTCCCCGAAATCTTGCGAGAAAACCCCTAAAACTTTCGGATAATCACAATTTAGTCCCCGAACCTTGTTTCGGCCATAACTTTTCCATCCTAGCTCCGTTTTACGCGTTCTTGATGTCCATGCGATCGTCTCTCCGAGCCCGTCATTTCTAAAAGTTTGTTTTAGCCTTTTGGTAATGTTTGATGTATTGTTTTATTTATTGTATGTTTTCTTGCATGATCGTAGCCAACACGCCGTTCGAGGAAGTTCAAGTACAGAGCTTTTCAGATAAGGAAAGTAGCTTATCGTTGGAGAAAGGCAAGTGACCCTAACCACCCTTCTACCTATGCTTTAATCAAGAACACTATAAATTAATCGGAACATGGAGAACCACCCGGAAAACGGTGCAACCACGGTCCATATGGCTCGGCTTAGCCAATTAATTAGGTGTGCGATTGATCCGATGGCCCTTTTCCGAAAGGAGCGGAGGGGGATTCGGGTTGCGGGGGTATAGCCCGGTCCTTTTGGGGTAGCGACCTTTGCTAAGGTGCCGACCACTAGGGAGGGTTATGGTCCGCCCCGATCCGTAACTATGCGGGTCGTTAGTCTTTTGTATACCTTTGTAAAGGCTTCGTAGCGTCCCTATGCAATCACACCTCGGAAGTGTGGTATTGTGCTCGATCGGCACATGCGTGGTTGGGTTCAAAGTTCTTTGGAACTTTTACGCGAACTCGTGGGAAAAGTGTGCAACCTCTCCGCAGAGTGTAAAACCGATCGATCGGCCGTGCTCACGGTCAAGAGCGGCCCGGACCCTCACATGATTAATTGAACTTAAAGATGGATTAATATTGCTTTCCGGTTATTTCGTGGCCTTGCCGAGTACCAACCATAAGTGTACTCATCCTTGCTTACGCCGTTCGCAGAAGAATCCCGGAGTGGAGTACTTCACCGACTACGAGGAGTTCTGAGGATGCGATCAACCAGTCAGAAGCCTGTGGAAGATGAAGATGGAGTCGCGTCTTCATAGTTATCGTTGTTCGTGTAAAGACCTTTGTGTCTACCTTCGTGAGTGTAATAAAAGTTAATACCCCTTTTCTGTACGTTTTGAGCAATGTTTTGTGATATTACACTCATGAGTCTATCATATGTGTGAAATTGTGATCCTGGCACACATATGAGATGCATTCGGTTTTCTACGGAAAATCGGGTGTGACGATGCGTAGCCCCCGAGTTGGGAACTAGCCGCGCGGTGGAGGTACGCGGAGCGTACCGGAAGTCGTCGCCGGAGCTTGACTCGAAAGTAGAGATGCGTACATTATGTAGCATTTTTGTAGAAATTGAATCTACAAGTGACAAATACAAATATGAATATAGATGTAAATGTCATGTGTCATGCTCTTGTTGTGGTCGTTAGGCGTCGAGTAGTTAGCTCTGATGCGGTTTAACGCCCCGCCTCTCGTGATCGCCTGTTTAGCCATAGCCGCTGGGGGCGTGGAGGCATGACAGGAGAGCTGGTTTAAGCGCCCGGTCTCTATGGTCGCTGTTTAGCCATAGCCGCTGGGGACGTGGAGGCATGACAGGAGAGCCGAGGCTTTGCGCGGATCAAGGCGTGTGCTACTGGAGTGAGACCATTAAGAGGTAGACGAAAGTAGTCGGCGAGGCGACAAGAGAGAGCGCGTTTGCTCGTTGTTCCGCATGGTGGAGAGCAAGATTGCGCAGTGCCTCCTCAGGGTGTAGCCGTTGTGCGCCTCCAGCACTCAGTACACGAAATGTCGTGGCAAGAGCCTCCTAATTTGGTGTACAAAGCCTGTGACAGTCAATCAACGGTCCCCAAGGAATAGCTGGCACTGTGTAGCTCGCCGCGGTAGCCGCCGAGAGGCGTACACGAAGTAGTCTTTGGCGTTGGTTCCCGTATGTGGAGAGGAAGCCAAAGAAAGAATAATTATTGAAATAAGTGACTTAGCTTAATTCGCGGATGAGTGTCGACGAAGCCGTGGCGGTCGGTGATGGAGCCGCGACGGTTGGAGCTGAAGTCGACTAGTTGGAGGTGGATCCGACTAGTTGTTGATGTCGCAGGAGCCGTCCTCGACTAGTTTTCTGGTTGAGACTAGTCGAGGTAAGTCATCGAGGTAGTCATACGCCCGAGAAGACGACGTCGCGGCGGCGTACGGCGTAGTCGATGTAGAGCCGCCGCGGCCGAGAGACGAGTACTCGCGGCACACGGCAAGGTTGACGTAGAGCCCGTGCGGCCGGGTGACGAGTAGTCGCAGTGCACGGTGAAGTTGATGTAGAGTCGGTACGACGTAGTTGACGTAGTCGTAGCTGCGTACGTCTTCCAGGTGCATGGAGCAAAGAACTCGGAGAATCCTTGGTAGCTTGGAATCTTGGCCTGGATGCGTGACAGCTGCTGGACTGCTCCACTTTGATTCGGATTTGGACACTGATGTGTCCATCTTGATCTCCAACCCGACAACTTGGGAACCGAGGCGGAAAAAAAAGGAATTAGCGCTGTTTCCGCTTGGTTCATGTGCTTCTCTCGGATACGGCGAGTTGACGTGGAGAACTTCAAACTCGGCGAATTGGAATCCGTTTGCGCTGAGTAGATTGATCTTGATTCGGTCCTTCGAATTCGCCTGATGATCGTGACGATGGCCCCACGGTGGGCGCCGGTGTCGGTGTTTAAACCACTCGACCTCCATGGGAGGTACCCGCAAAGCAAGGTAGAAGGTGGGGATCGCCATGATCCGGAACCCGAAGGTACGCGCAAGGACACAAGACACAAGATTTATACGGGTTCGGGTAGCCGGAGTAGCTACCCTACGTCCCGTTTGGAGTAGTATTGCGTCCCGCGCTTGGATTGTTCCCCGGAGGGATTGGGGATGATCGGCTAGGTACCCGGCCCTCCTTTATATAGTCTAGGGGGCGGGAACCTATTCGGTTACAAGGCCGAGTCCTAGTAGGATTACACGGAGCGAGTCCTAGTAGGAGTACGGGGGAATTCTAGTAGGAGTCCGTCTTCTACTCTTCCTCCTTCCTTGCATGAGTACCGGGGGAGTATGCCCGACAAGTGGTGTCGGATTCATCTTCACTTACATTGCTTTCCATACCTTTGGCCATAAGGCACATGTGTAGTGATGATGAAGGACCTTGCATGAAGCGGGTGGTGAAGTTGTTTCTTGATTCATCACTTGAGCTAGAAGAACTTGATTCTCCACCACTTGTCCACTCACAGACGGCGATAGTTGCTTTTTGCCTTAGTCTCCTCTTCTTGACCACCTTCTTCTTGGGCTTGTGCTCGATCTTGGTGAACTTGATGTGTACATGATGACGCCCTTCTCTCAAGTGGACGTTGTAGCCGTACATGTTGACTTTCTTCACATACTTGAAGATCTTCTTCACGTACTCGGCCACCATGGATTCAACCTCTTCATCACTTGAGGAATCTCCATCGTCACCATCATCCTCACTTGAGCTTCCATGAGTAGCCATCCTACTCAACATCTTCTCTTGTTGGCTTGAGAGAGCATGGCTTGTAGTTGGAGAGGATGGTTCTTGGGGCTTCTCTTGGGGCGCCTTCTTTGACTTGGGCATGAGTTGAAGCTCATGTGCCATGATCTTGCTCAAGATATGAGATGGCTTCAAATCTTCGAGCTTCTTATCGTAGATGATTGCTTTCACCAAGTCATAATCGGGCTTCCGGAGACTTTGAAGGATCTTGCGGTTGATGTTCAAGTCTGTGATGTCCTTCACCTAAAGCATTGATATCATTGACAAGCACATTTAGGCGTGAGTACATAGATTTGGCATTTTCATTTGCACGTTGCTTAAAGCTATTGAATTCCTCAAGGAGACAACCGTAGCGTTCATTAACAACTTATTTTGAACCCTCATTTTTCTCCTTGATGGTTTTCCATAGCTCATGAGCATTTTCACAAGTAAAAACTCTATTGAAAACGCCTACATTTAGTGAGGACAAAATGATACTCTTAGCAATCACATCAAATTGCTTTTCCTTCTTAGTACCATTTTTCATGCCCTCATCGGTGACTCTCCAAACATCAAGGTCCTTTGCTTGGAGATAGGCCTCCATGAGAACCTTCCACTGAGGGTAGCCCGTGCCATCGAAATGTGGAGCCAAACCTAAGGTATGCACCCCTTTCATACCTCTATAGAGCAACTCACTAGGTGGTGAAGCCTAACCGTTCCAATGAGCCGATTTTCACAATTTACCAATCGAATTGGTGTTTCCTTGTGAAGGAAGTGAGTCCCGGCTCTAATACCACTTGTAAGGAGTCGGATGCTCATTAGCCTAAGAGGGGGAGGGGGTGAATTAGGTAACTAAAACCTTAACCTATGGCTTCACTAATTTTGCACAACGGTAAACTAGAACATACTATCTATATGTGCAACTAGGGTTGTTCTAGTGTGAAACTCCCATCCCAAAACAAGGTTTGCAACCTATAGCCAATCCTAGCATGATACTACTCTAGGAAAGTAAAGGCAAGCAAAGATTGCAATAGAGTAAATGCGGAAACGTAAAGGGGATGAGAGGAAGCAAACTCTTGACACGCGATTTATCCCGTGGTATCGGTAGGCACTAAGCCACCCCTAGTCCATGTTGAAGCACTCACACAAGAGTATTGCTTCTGAAGGACCTATACGGCGAACCAGAGAGGGGGGAGTGAATGGGAGCCGATAAAAATTCTTCTCGAAGGAGATTGATACTCCAACAAGACGAACACGGCCTCCAACACACATCTCCGACTCACTACCCAAGTTGGCCAAGCCCACGTAGCCACTGGAGTGCCACTAGACCTAGGAACCAACACACAACCTTCCGAGCCAAAATACACCAACACTCACAGCGGAAACTTGCACGGCTTGCTGCCAGTGCTGCGCCGGTCAGACCGATATCCTGCGCCGGTCAAACCGGTGACACCGGTCACACCGATGGACAGAGCCGGTCAGGCCGGTGGCTACAGCAGCCACACAACAAGTGTTCTACAAAGCCTCAGTGACTTCTCTAGACCCTGGAACAGAAACACCCCCAAAACACAACCTGCACGGAAGGAAAAACCTACACCAAAACCTAACAAAACAGCACCAAACGGACCAAGAACTGACCAGCAGAACCAAGACCCAAAGACACACGGGTCAAGCAGTTCACCCGAGGCAAATCCCACAAGTGACTCGCACCGGTCAGACCGGTCAAGAGCACCAGTCAGACCGGTGTAGCCTGGGCAGCTCGGGATGAACAACACCCGCGGGTCAACTCCTCCAAATCCAAACTTCGATCTCCCGAATCGCTCCACGGACTTGAACAAGACTTTGGGGATAATAGGAACACCTCATGAGGAGTCCATAGCCATGATTTTGTCCACCAAAACTTGCCAAATCAAGAGGAATCGAAGAAATCCTGCCAAGAACTCCTCTAACCCTAGAACACCGAAAACCCCAAAATCGAGCCCCTTAACTCATGGATTTGGGAGGGGAATCACAGGCCAAAGAACCACGAAGGGTTCCCACAAATTTCCCCCACCAAATCCCCAAGAGCAAGGTCCCGGAAACACCCCAAGAAAAACACCAAGAGAGGCCTCCGAAAATCACCACCAAGAACAACCGGGAAAAACACAACAAAGCCTTGAAGAACCACGCTGAATCATCTATGCATACCAAGGAGGTTCATACAAGGTCTAGCTTGCCGCCCGATCATCCAACCCTCTCACAAGATCTCACCATGAAGCTCTCAAGCTAGTCCTATGGAAATCCTAAGAAAATAGGAAGGGAAAATAGGAAAGCAAATGAACTAGGGTTCCAAGAGATTGGTTGTCATCCTCTCACCTCATGGGTTATATGGAGGCAACCGAAAGTCTAAAATACCCTTGATAGCTAATTAGGGATACATGCCCCTCGAGAGCAGTATTGGAAGTCTTCAAGTTTTCTCCATCGGACGGATGTCCTGCGACCGCAACCTGCTTAGCCTGGACGCAATCCTTGCGATCCCGACACGTGTCCTCCGCTTCGAAGATTCCGGACTACATCGTCGCACACCGGTTAGACCGGTGCTCCTCACCGGTCAGACCGGTACCCACCGGTCAGACCGGTCTGGAGCTGCTGCAGCACCGTCTTGTGTTCTTCGGTCTTAACCCGGTCCGGAGCTGCTGCAGCACCGTCTTGTGTTCTTCGGTCTTGGCTTTGTGGATCAACCAAGGAACCCAGTGGTTTTTTGGTGAACCACCAGAAACCCTGCGAACTCAGTGTAGCCTCCGCCAATCGCCACTCATGACTCGGCTCCCACGTAGTTCCGGCTCGACCTTGGTTATGAGGCTCAACCAAGAAACCGTCCATGACTTCATCTTGCTGTTCATGCTACCATGTGGCCCGCACTTGACCCCCGCCGGCCACCGGTCCCTCGAACGAAGCCTACTTGTCTTCTCCACACTCCGGAGGCCTCACCGGCGATGACCTTTCGCACTTGTTCTTCACCTGCACCAACACCAGTCAAGCCACACCTGCACCTGCAATACTTAGCCAAGAATCAGTCCACACAACATTGTCAATCACTCATCACATAAGGAAGCGACCATCCACTGGTCCTTGAACCACACATGGTCCTCAGCTTCCCGGTCACCAAGTCTCTCCCAAGAGAACCACTTGACTCGCCACAAAGGCTAGCCACTTAGGCACTTGCCAAGCTCCCTTGGTCACCTTGATGCCGCCTCCACTAAGGAGCTTCTCCACCAAGGAAGGGGGTCTCCACGTCCCCCGCACAAAGTGTCCTCGTCGCTCCACACCAAGCCAGAGGGTCGATGGCGAATGTCGGTGAGCCACTTAGGCCCCAAGGCTTCCGGTGAACCTTGTACAACTTGATTCACTCAAGAATCACCTCACAAGGTTGGCACAACCTTGCACTCACTCAGCTCTAAGCTAAGCCTAGCACTAAACACATACACAAAGCATATGCAAGTCTAAGGATGAGAAATTAAGCACTTGGATGGATTGGTTATGATCTTCAATGTGTCTTGAACTCCTCTGCACTTCCACACAATCCAGTAACCTCAAATGGGCGGGTGGAGGAGGTATAAATAGCCCAAGGCATCAAACTAGCCGTTGGCTAAAAGCTGCTGAAAGTAGCACCGTCGGATGATCCGACGCTACCTTTTTCCGGGCGTCGGTTCATCTGGTGCTACTAGCCGTTGCCTCCACTGCACATGACTTCTCTGACACAACTGCTCCGACGCTATGCACCGACAGTCCGTCGGATCATCCAGTGCTGAAGACCCCGCGTCCACGTCGCCTCTGTTAGCTTCCATGCAACCGTCGGATAGACCGACACTTCACCTTGACCAAGGCGTCGGATCATCCGGTGTTGAAGGCTTTGTCTTGGCGTGTCTCTGTATGAATTCAAACTGAGCGTCGGATAGACTGACGGTGTCCCCACTTAGACTGTCAGATCATCCGGTGCTACTGTCTTCGCTGCTCTTCCTCTGCAACTCGTCCGACACTACTAAAAGATGGATTGTCGGTTCATCCGACGGTGCCTAGGGTTTCACCAGTGTACCAAGTCGTCCAACGATTGCACCGACACTTGCTAAATAGGTACCGTCGGTTGACCCGACAGTGTCTTTTCTTTTGCTTTCTTTGCTCGGTTTTGACCCTTGTTTTTCTCATTTTGGCATGTGGTTTTCTTGCATCCTTGGGACCTAGAAGTGTCTACAAAGACATGCTAAAAAAATATGGTTAGTCCCAGTGATCTTGTTGTCATGAATCACCAAAATCAAACTCGAACCAATGGCATATGAGGCCATGTTCGCTACACCTAATCTATAAACCGTGTTTCCCTCACAAACACGCTTCCCGGATGACCCATCATATAAGAACGGAAGGAGTATATAGTACTACCTGGTACTACGTACCTAGTGAAACAAATATTAGTACAAAGTACTACATGGTACTTCCAAGCACCAGAACGAAGCTCAATTTTTATATTCCCAGTGGTCAGATTTTTTAAGTAACAACAATGGTCAGAAATAACAGATGATCACTACTCCATGTATCATCATCACCGTTGGCCCCAACCCTTTGTCACCATGTTTGGGGTTCGACAGATAAAGGTCGTTCATGATGGAATATGTGCATTGAAGGCCTATTACAAAAAATAAAAAACTATACACCCCATCCACACTGCACCATTGCCGTCGCAAGCCCGACCCATGTTGCAGCTCTTCCATCATCGTGCGCGCGCACACACACACAGGTGGCTAAGAGAGAGAGCACACGAGAGAGAGAGGTGGCTACCCAGGTATCCGCCTACTTAGCTACCAGATCCTGCCACTGCATCCCATTCATTCCTGTCTGCTACAAGATTTGGCCAACACCCACCCGCGTCTATCATTAACACCCATATTCACCTCCACCGCACCACTCCGTCATTGCTCCCCACTACCAGTAATGGGCAAGCAGAGGGGAGGAACAACAATGGGATAAGAGGCATATGCGGATGAGAAAAAAGGAGGAGAGGCCTGCATGCGTGCATACATGATGTATAGGGAGAGAGGGAGAAGAGGGAGATGCGGATGACAGAAGGCAAGAGAGGTAGAAGAGATGTTGGATGATGAGAGGTTGGAGGAGGTGGAGGGAGAAAAGAGAGTGTGTTGGAGGAGGAAAGGCAGAGGGAGAAAAGAGAGTGTGTTGGAGGAGGAAAAGGCAGAGGGAGAGAAGGGAGAAAGGCATGCAGGAGAGGAAGGGGGAGGGGGATGGAAAGAGAGGGAGGAGACGAGTGGTCCCAAGAGCATGAGGGAGTTAGTGAGAGGAGCAAACATGAATCATGTCCAAAACTGAGTTTCATAAATTTTTTCGAGACTGCATGGAGTATCACCACCACCATTTGGCTAAATTGTTTGTGATATATTGTCGTCGATTTCAATTTCGAACTGACAGTAAAAAGGAGCATCACCGCCGGCTATATGATCCGTTGCACTCTTTGCTTCAAAATTGGTGGTGAAAAGGCATCACCAACATTTCATCTATAACCAATAGTGATAGCCTTGGTTGGGGATGTGGGTCTCAAGAAAACGTCACTTCACTTTCGCACTGTGACCCTGGCATGGTGGCACCCCTCTTGCTTTATTAAATTACCATCAATCTTGCTCAGGGTTTTTTCGTTCCCTACCTCACATATCACTTTCACTCATGACTCTCGCTGACTATATTCTCGCAGAGAATGACCTTCACATGCTCACCGTCATCCTAAGGTAGCAAGGGCGTAAAACATCTTCGACCATTTTTTTCTTTTGGGCATAGTGTAAGATGTAGAAGGAAAGATAGAAGGAATTCTTAGTCCAGAAGAGACAGAGTCCAAATCAAGATGCCTTTGTGAGAGTTTTTCTCATGGGCCTCGAGTTGACAAGAAAAAAAATGAACTTACGAAGCAAAGGTGGCTCAGAGTTCAGGTCACGTTTTTTTTATGAAACAGGAAGGGAGCCCCTACTGATTATATATATATATATAAATAAAGTTGAGTACAAGACAGGAAATCAAGAAACAAAAAAGGAAAGGAAAAAATCAAACGAATTACACAAAAGCTTCTAGCCATGAAGACATAGGCTGTTTGAGACTAGATTTTGCTCTAAGGATAACTAGAGCAAATTCCTTCCGGAAGAGAGCTTTAACTGATTGCAAATTGGGTTGCTGCCCTTGAAAGATTAAATCATTGCGAGCCATCCAAATACTCCAGTTCATGAGGATTATGATATCCATGAAGAAAGACACATTGAGCTGATTTCGAAACGAAAGAGGACATCAAAAGGGTCTCCAGGAGGAATGTTTAAGTTCAGCGATGACCAACTGTTATGTGCAAAGGTGCAATTGAGGAATAGATGGTCCAAAGTCTCCTCAACACATGGAACGTAGAGAACACAGTCATAAGAAGGTAGGAGTTGATTTTTGCGCCAAAGAATGTTTCTTGTACTCAGTCGATCCTTAAGTAGCAACCAGAAGAAAACCTTATGTTGTTTCTGAGCTGATGCTTTCCAAAGCCATTTAAAACTCAGGTGAACCTGCCTTGAGCCAATAAGGTGAAGATACGCTCTTTTGGGGATAAAGAAGTACCCCAACTATAGCTCCAAACATCCTCTAAGTATGATATTTGTAGGTCTTCCAAAGCTTGTGCAAGTAACAGCACCTGATCAAAGGCTTCATCCGAAAGAGGTAGCTGAAAGAGTTGGCTGATGTCCATTGTTCTTGCCATGCAAATTGTGAAGGACTTCGATCTTGCAAAGGAAAATAAATGTGGAAAGGCCTGACTAGCAAGTGTATCACTCTAGAGATCATGCCACATGAAGCAAGTATTGCCTGATTGAACTGTTACCGAAGCACAACCTTTAAATTTACCCAGAAGACATGGAATATCTCTCCACTAGAAAGAGCCTTTGAAAGTGTGATTAGGGAGCTTGCCATTGCTATAATGTTTCTCCCACACTAGGTGTACCCAAGGAATATCTGCTTTATTGAAGAATTTGTGAAGATTTTTTAACAGCAAAGCATCATTATGAGTTTCAAGTTGAAGAACCCCAAGTCCTCCTTCTGATTTAGGAAGGCACACCATTTCCCAGGCCGCCTTAGGAGGTGTTTTAGCATTAATGTCAGCACCTCTCCAAAGGTAATGTTTTCTGTATTTGTCGATTTGTTTGATGACTGTCTTGTGCATCTTGAAAGTGCAAAGATGAAAGGTTGGCAGAGCAGAAAGGACAACACTGGTCGTTTGGAGTTTGCCCGCTTGTGAAAGAAACTTAGAGAAACTGATCAGACGTCTCCTCGTCACCTCAGTGACAAAAAAATGAATTATCGTGGTCGTCCATTTGCTCGCAATGATGGAATCAGAAGCAGATAGAGATGGGAATGGGTAGAATCGCCGGGTAGTGCCATTCCATACCCTCCCCTGCTAACTCTAACTCTACTCGCTAAAAATATTCATATCTGCATGCGGGTTCAAGTTCTTATCCATACCCGTATCCACACGGGTCTTTTTACTTGTTGGGTAACCCATACCCGATAGTATACCCGTTGTAAACTAATATATTTGAGAACATAACACGTGATAAAGTGCATACATCAACAAATTTAATTGATAAAAAAGATAAATGATAATTGTTAACCAATTAATAGTCTAATAAATCATAAATTTTTTTTGTTGATTATCAATATTAAGTTATCCTTCACAAATAATGTACAATTTTAGACGGGTTTATTTTACCCACGGGTATGCGAGTATGGGTAGTATATACCCACACCCGCACCTGCTTACCCGATGGGTACATGATGTTGCCCATTTATGTACCCACGGGTAGAAATATAACTCTATACCCGTCTCCTTATCGGGTAAAACCTGTCGAGTACTCGTGTTTCTGGTACCCATTACCATCTCTAGAAGCAGACAAGGCAAGCAGAGCAATTCATTTGTTAATTAAACAAAATGCTGACATCATCTCACATGCAAAGTCATTTGAAAATTAAAAAAATTTATAAATCTTAAACCGAGTATCGAAATTAAAGTCTAATCTCACCATTGAATTTCTGACAATAAAAAGAATAAGATCCCACTTAACTATATTGTAACAATTTTTTTATTCATATTTTTTAATTAAGATTATATATTATGTGCAATACGCAACCATAGAAAAATTACAAACTAACAGAAAACAACTTGTATATACAGAACAAATTATATGAACAACCAACACAAATATGTATATGTGTGTAACAAATTTTACAAACTTCCAAAACAAAACATTTGTACCCAAACGAATTATATGAACTGGCGGAACAAATACACGTGGAACAAATTCTACAAACCGTCTAAATTATATGTGTTGAATGAATTATATGAACTGACAAAACAAATATATATACATGTAGAACAAATTATACAAACTAACAAAAAAATTTGATAGTAGAATATGAACATCAAAAGAAAATATAAACTAAAAAATGGGAATAAAGTGTGTAAGAACGAAATATTAAAGAAAAGAAAAGAAAAGAAGAAGAAAAGTGAAAGGAAAGAGAACATGAAAAAGTTGAAGAGATATAAATCAATAAAAAATAAATAACTAAAAGGGAAGAAAAAGAAATAATAAAAAAGGATAGAGAGAGAAAAACAAATAGACAAGAAAAGAAAAATTGAAACAAGGGGAAATAAAAAAACAAAAGAAGAGAAAATGGAAAGAGAAAACTCAGTATTCAAAAGGAGAGGGAAATAAAAATAATATATAACATATGAAAAAAGAATAATATAACAAAATAATACAAGAAGAAAATAAAAAAAGGAAATAAAAGGGAAGGAAGAGAAAATGGAAAGAGAAAACTCAATATTCAAAAGGTGAGGGAAATAAAAAATAATATATAAAACAGGGAAAAACAATAATATATAACAAAAAAATATAAGAAGAAAATGAAAAAGGAAAGAAAAGGGAAGAATAGTACTTCCTCCATCCCATAATAACCGCAGTTCCAGTTTTTCTAGGACAATTAGTGTTGACGTGAAAAGACTCTAGTACCCATTTTTTAGCCACATGCAGTAAGTTTTGACATGTAGATCGGATCTAACTGCTTAATAAGGGAGGTAATTAGATCTATTTTATAGCATTGCACTCTAGATTTTTTTCAAATATTAGGATTGCATTCTTTACGAGACGGAGGGAGTACCTTCAGTATCCGGACGCGTCCCGGACTACTGGCCCACCCAGCACCACCAGGTGTGTCATCCGGCTCAACGCGGCCCACTCAACACCTTTTGCGGCTCACGCTTCCCGACATGACAAATTGTCGATTTGTCGCTTCAGTGATGCCAACAACATGTTTCATATTACCACGGCCGCTGATGTTATACATCGCTTAAACGACAGAATACGTTCGTGTCGCTGAAGCACGTGACAGAATCGGTTCGTGTCGCTGAAGCATGCCGCGGGAGATGTTTTTTTTTCTTTTTCCTTCGTTGGCTCCTGTGGGTTTTCTTTCTTTTTTTTCTTTTTCGTTTTTTCTTTTTCCTCCGTTGGCTCCCGTGGTCTTTCTTTCTTTGTCGTTTTTTCTTTTTCCTTCGATGGGTGGTCTTCCTTTCTTTTTTCTTTGGTTTGGCCATGGTCTTTCTTTCTTTTTTTCTATTCATTTTTTCTTTCTTTCCTTTTATTCTATTTCTTATTTCTTTTTTATTTCTCTTTACTTTTTATTTATTTATTTATTACTTTCTACTTTATTTTTTCTTGTTTCTATTTTTTTATTCTTTCTTTTTTAATATTTTTCCCTCCATTAATATGTTTATTGTTCGAAATGAGATGTAAATTTGTTCTCGCTAGAATGATAAGTTGTTCAGACTAAAAATATCTTGTTCGGGCTATAATAACAACTTGTTCCGACCCGTGAGTTGGCAATTGTGCGGCTACATATCAGGCCAGGACCCAGTATGACCGCTGATCGAGTCCTTTTGCTCTTCGCTGCACCAACGCCGGTTGTAGCACCGACAAACTGTGAATTTAGGAGATAACATGAGCAATTTCAATCCTTGCTAGTAGCAAATGTTTTCAAATTGTATTATCCTACCTTATCGTAAGGGTACCGATAAAATGATTAATTGATTTCCCGAGATCTCCTTCGGGTACAGCCGCTACTCATCCGGTTGGGGGCTGCAAAGTGATGTAGATGCCGATGTTGCCAAAGTGAAGTTCTTCATGTGGCACCTTCTGCATAGAAGGTTGTGGACGGCGGATCATAGGTGGAAAACTGAGTTGTAGTCACGGTTGGAGTGGTGCATAGATCGACTAAAGACCTTTTTAGTCCTAACCGGCATGGTTGCCAATAGCTCTGCTATAGCTTTTTGAGGCAGGTGCTGGGGTGATATTGTAAATTTTACCGCTAATACTACTAAATCCGGTATATCATGAAATAACCCTGCTAAATTCAATAGCCTAGCACCTCTAACACCTCTTTGGTGGAGCTATGTGAACATATATACCTGAGATTTATGAACTGTGAGTTATGATTTATGACTTATCAAACTTTGATCATAGTTCATGGTAGTGATTTGGTCTTTTTCCCATTTTATAAAAAGGAGAAAGAAAATTTTGTTAACGACACATATCAAACTGCTGCACTTGTTAATAATTTTGTTTGATTTCGATTTTGAATTTGGAAATTTCTCGTGGAATTGAAACATGCGTTGAAACATTTGCAAGGCCAAAATAAAGTCCACGCTAGTGCATATGTCGGGTTGGGGCGTTGGGCGTGGAAATCACAAGAAGTAGGTCACCCGGTCGTGCTACGAAAGAAAGGTAAACCGTGCAGGACAAGGCAACGTGAGAGTATGCCTATCCCCCGGCCGGGCAGGAGGTCAGGACCCACGAGCACCTTTGCTCTCTTGTCTCTCTTCCCTGTACAAAAGCCTCGAGAGTGGAGACATGAGGATTTTCAAGAGCTTGATTTCGTCTCGACATCTCCTCCTTCCTCGTTGGTCTTCTCTGCTGCCCGCTGCTCGTTGGCACGGCATCAGCGAAGCGCTTCCACACGCGTTCCGCTGCCTGGGCAGCAAGCGCAGCGGCGCCTCGGCGGCCTGGTCATCGCACGCTCACGACGGCGGCGAGAGCGTGCCCTGGCCTCCCCGTGGCGAGGAGCCCACGCTCCCCCCTGACCATCCCTATACCATCCGGGTGCGCCGCATCGCCACCAACATCATCGCCGCGGCGTGCGATGACCAAACTTACGCCGGACGATGGGGCCTTCTCCAGAGGATCCGGCGTCCCTTCGACAGCGTCGACTGGAGAGTCGAGGTGTTCGACTCTGACTACGTCGACGCGCGTACTGCTATGACGACGGCCAGATCAGGCTGTCCAACGCGCTCGTCCGCACGCAGTCGGAGGCTGACATCGCCGCTACGCTAGGGCACGAGGCACGTTACAATCTACTCATCGTATCACACGCACACACGTTGTTGGCTGCCAAACTCACTGGATGCGCGCGCAGGTTGGCCATGTGATCTCAAGGCACAGCTGGAAGACATTGAGGAACATGTACTGGGCGGTCTTCATCTCCAACTACGCGGCGGAGCTCCTCGACGTGCCCAGGGATGAAGACGACGAGGCGTGGGAGGCGCCCCTCTTCATGCGCCCGGGCAACATCAGGTAATCAACCGAATTAACCAAGAGTTGCAGGCGTGTGTGTGATGACCCATAGATGCTTCTTTAATCGATCTCTTTTATACTTGTTTCATGCGCAGGCAAGAGTTCGATGCGGATCATCTCGGCCTCCTCCTAGTGGCGGCCGCTGGTTACGATCCACGCATTGCCCCCGCGTTGTGGAAGAGGCTCGCATTGATCCGCAAAGCATCACTCCCTAGTGTGCACGATACCCATCCTATATGTGCCACGAGAGGACGGGTTCTATCGCAAGCCAAGGTCATGGATGAAGCGCTGGACTTGTACAGACAAGCCATCAGGTCCGGGAGAGTCCCTGAAGCTCTGGATTCTTGGAAATCGACCTTTGATTTCGCACTCTCTTGGTGGCTATACTGGACAAGCGAATGGTCGCTTCCGGTTCTTTGGAACCGCATCAGGAATTCAATTGGTTTTCCACCTCCAAATCGCAGGATCTGTGGTGTCAGGAGTACAACAAGGAGTTGGGTTAGAAACAGCCACGCTGTGGCTCATCATGCTGCGCCGGCAAACATGAGGTGGAATCGAGACATAATTGTTGGATCCTTGGTTGTTCAGCAAGAAATCTACTACCAACAAAGTGGCACAAAAGGTTACCCATCCGGTTTGCAGCTGCAGAGTGATGTACTTGACAATGTTGGGAAAGCGAAGTTCGTCATGTGGCAACATCTGCATGGAAGGTTATGGACGATGGATCCAAAATCCAACCGGGACTAATCATTTTTCAAAACTAAAGATCACCCTATTTAATCTGGAGAGTTTTATCTGTGTGACATTAGAAAAGTTGCTTTGTACCTGTGTGCCACTGAAAAGTTCGATCGCACCTGTGTGCCATCCACTGAAACTTTTGTGTCCTCCATGCCATTCCGTCTCATTTTGCAGCTAACGGTGTCAAATAGACATGTCAAATGACCATGTTACCCCTAGTGGACCCATCACTCTTCCTCCTCCTCTGGCTCTCCCTCGCTCCACCCGACCACACTGCACGGTTCGTCCATGATGTCTCCAGCGACTACGGCGGTGTGGTACGTGTTAAATAAATGGGCCTAGGGCCATTTATTGTAATAATAAAAGAATTAAAAGCCCATGTGTTCAATACTAAAGAAAAGAGAGAAATACCGTATGGGTATTGAAGGAGTCTCCCATCTAACTTATTAGGTAACCTTTCGGTACACCTCTTGTGAAGTTGAATAAAGGAGATATGCGTGCCACACGCGCGCGCGCTCGCTTGCCGGGCCGTGGGCGTGGCGAGACGAGCGGGCGGTGCGGACGGACGTGATGTGTTGCGGGGCGGGAGCATCCTTTTGCTGTTGATAACTCCTTAATGGTGAACATTACTGTTGGCTGTCAATGGTCCCTTAATCGTGACAGTTACCGGGAGGCCTTAAACCGCGACCGTTACTACCTGAGGCGCATTAACCGTGACGTTCAGGTTCATCCCCCCTGCGCCTGCTGCTCGCCTATATAAGGCGCCCTCCTCTTCTCCCTCAAGTTGCCAATTCACAAATCAGATACTCCTGTTTAGGAGACCTCTCTCTTCCCCCTCTGTTTGCTGCTTTCTTTTGCATCTCCATCGCTTGCACCGCGCACACGGTACCGGCGAGAGCAGAGCCTCCGAAACCTCGCCTTGCTGCTGAGATCTTGCTCGGGATAAGCGAGCGATAAGGTTTTTGGGGAGCATCTTCACGCGACTGCTCGCTCCCGTACGACTACTTCCTCTACGTTGACTACGAACGACTACTTCCTCTACGTCGACTACGAGCGAACGACTACTTCATCTACAGCGAGTCTGCACTGCGATCCTCTGCCTGCATCGACTGTGAACGGCTACTCCGATTGAGGTCACTCACAATGGCTGATAACAGAAATTCGGGTGACGCCGTCACCCAAACTTCCACAGGGTACTTTCTTAAACAAATGTTCATGTTTATTAGTTGTATAATCATGAATATTGTTAACATATACACTTACACATGGATTGTTTCACTCACTATAATATTGAAATGTCTACTAAATTATGGAATTAAAATATGCCAAAATGTGGTCCATCATCTAACAGTACGAGCACGACGAGGCCACCCTCGGCGGCGATGAAGACGATGCCGAGAGAGCTCCGCCTGGCTGCGGCGCGGCCGCAGAGAAGGAGCTCCGCCCGCCCGCGCTCGCGTGCGCCTGATGCTGCTTGGTAGACGGCGACGGGGGCGGGAGAGAGGAGCGTAGGAGATGGCCGCCCTTCTCGCGCACGTATGGGGGTCGCCGCCGGCGAGCGCGCTCCTGCCTCGCCTCGCCCGCCGTCCATGCCTGTGCAGACGGTGAGAGTCTCATGTGAGTGGTGTGGCCGATTGCAAGCTTCATGAATCGGTGAATATTTACAGATATACCTGCTAGTGAGGTCTTCCGTTGTTGTTTTGTTCTGTACGTACTCCCAGAAACCAAAACCGCGTATGGGGTGAATAAGACTCGTTCTGATTATCTCTGTTTTGTAATATTGTTCTTGTTCAACTGTTCATGTTCCTTTTACAATTCAATCCGGAGTTTAAAAGGGTTTTATTCATGATGCTTCCTACATTTGAGGGAACATTGTTTCCTTCTGCCAGCCAAGTCACGGACATGGCCAATTGGACATTAGTGTGAAGCTCCTTCATCAGTGAAGAACTTTGAAGTAGATGGACGCAAGCTAATTTACTGACGAAACTGACCAAGCAAGAAGCTGTCCATCTCATTCACTATCTGACCAAGCAAGCTAATTTTGTTTCTGACCCCCGACGCGCTCCCGTTGGCGGGGAGCGGCGCCGGCGCCTAACCCTGGCACCGCGGGCCTGGGTGGGAAGCGAACGGGGGGCGACCCCAGACGAGGTAAGTGGTGTTCTTTTAGCAGGTCCTACCGGGATTGAGGGCGGAACGGAGGCGGAGAAGGAGGTGCTCGGGGCAGCGAGCTGGAGTAGCGGGGCTGCTCTAGCGTAGGGTCGTCGTCAACCACCAAATTGGATTTCGAGTGGGTGATGAATGGCTCGCGGTTCTGGGTGCTGTCGGAGAGTGACGACTCAGACGTGGAGTCTTGTTCGGTTGTGGTGCCCTCTCCCGACGCATCCGGTGGCAAGGTAGGAGGTGCACGGTGCAGAACGCCGGCGACCGGCGGTGCGTGACCGGGCCGATGGACGAATTGGCCGGGGCTGCGGCACCGCGGAAAAAACTCTGGTGCACTGGTCGGTCGGGGCGGACCTGCCATCCTGAGCTGATGCGCAAGAGCTCAAGGTCCGGCCGGCCATGGAAAGGTCCATTACCACCGGCGAGAGTACCCCAAGCTAGGTCCCTAGGGGACTTGTGGGTAGTTGATCACCGGTCCGGCTCGAAGGGGTCCAAGGCCAGGCTCGTGGATATGCTGGTTAATGCCAGTGAGACTGCGCCGCCGGTGGTCTCGCCGGAGAGGAAGACAGAGGGGCGGCGGCGAGACCGTTCAAATTTCAAATCCAACGTTCTTGTGCCTGTAAGGCTACATGGGCCGACATTGTGGGCTGGTTTGGAGCGCGGCTGGCCCAAAAGGACCTTTCGTGAACTTTCAGGTCTGGGTCGGTTATTCTGCCCGGGAGGGAGGCGAATCAATTCACATTCCAATCTTAGGCCACCGCTCGTCGTTCCCATGCATCGTGACCCGTTGGCGGTGTCGGGGATTCTCTAGGCTGCTCGTCGCCGTCGTTGGCCGAGAGTCCTGGGCGTGCGTCCCCGGATACTTTCCAGCCGGCGAGGTCGCAATCCATGGCGTCACGTCCCTGGGAGTCCAGGGGCTCCGGTTCGCGTGGCGGCCGCGTGTTCAGGCGGCCGGCGGTGGAAGGCCGGGAGTGGCTTGCTCGTGCGGGGGAGGTGCGCAGGCAGGGGGTAAGGCAGGAAGGTTGGGAGTCTGTGCAGCGGGATGGAGGAGGTGCTCGCGGCCATGGACAGTATGATGACAGGAGGGTCATTGGTCAGGGAGCCGACCATGGCGATTTTCGCGGGCGTGGCTTCATGAGAGGCCGTGTTGAGAGAGGAGGAAGGGGCTTGCATGGAAGAGGTCGTGCTGACCCGAGAGAGGTACAGGGCCGCCATGGTGCGGCCGTGGAATGGAGCAGGGAAGCCAGGGAGCGTAATGCTCAGTGGGAAGATGAGATGGTGAAGACGCAGCAGCAGAAGGTTGATGGTGATGACGTCGTGATGCAGGAGGCCGGGGAGGGTGAGGTACTGCCTGGAGATACAACAGGGATTAAGTGCTCTCGCTGTACCAAGCGGGGGCATTTTGCGGCTGCGTGCAAGGCAGAGATTTACTGTGTGATTTGTGATAAGAAGAATGATCATGTCAACCACAAGTGCCCCATTATGAAGATACCAAGGCCAGTTGCTCATGCTATGGGCTATGCAGTACATGGTCTGGGATTCTATCACATTCCGAGACCTCCCTTGCCTAGGGCAAAAAAGGATTCCAGGATTGCTCTTCTTTCAGTGGAGGGGGTAATGTCCCTTTGGAGGAGGTGAAAAGGCAACTTGAGAGGTTGTTTCCAGGGAAGTGGGCTTGGGAGTTAAAGGCTCAAGAGGAAAATTCCTATTTGGCTAAAATTCCGTCAAAGATTGAGTTGCAGAGAGCAGTGGCTTTTGAGGGTGCTGATATTAGAGGAGAGGGGATTTCGGCTGGGGTCAGATTGAAGTTTGAAGTGTGGCAGGAGAAGGAGGTGGGATTTTTGCTTCCAAAGGTGTGGGTGAGAGTGTTTGGGCTGAGGAGAGAGCTCTATGAGTTTCTTGAGCTGTGGGCGGTTGGGTCCATGTTGGGCTCTACTGTGGACATGGAGACCACTAGGAAGAACAGTTTTGGGCGCATTCTCGTGGCTGTTCTTAATCCGGGCTTGATACCGGAACCGTTTGACGTGGTTATTGGTGATCACTACTTTGAGTTGGAGTTTGAGGTGGAGAGAATGGGCATTGATGAGAATGGCGATTAGGCGGAGTTTGATTGGCCTAAGGGAGCTGGGAAAGATGATGGGGAAGTTTTTCATGAGGAGGGACAACAGGGTGAGGATGAGTTTGGTGGGAGGATGGCTAAGAAGCTTAAGAGTGGTGTGGGCAGCGGTGAGGGGGAGAGGGGAGTTGAGATCTCCCCGAATTCAGAAGATGGTTTTGTCTCATGGAAGGAGCAGGTTCAGAACATGACGAAGGATGAGTTTGAGGCTTTTTTGAGGGCCAAGGCAAGAGATATTTTGAACAGGGCAGCATATGAGGTAATGGAGGAGGTGGTGGATAAGGTGTTGGGCGAGGAGGATGAGGGGCATCAGGAGGAGGAGGTACAGGGGGCGGGTGTTTTGCATGGAGGGGACAAGGAGTTGATGTTGAATGATCGAGTCATGGAGGCAGCGGCAGTGCCCGATGCGGGTAAGGGGCAAATCAGGGCCAGCCCGAGGTTGCGACGGTCTAACGACGAGCACATCCTGACCAAGGCTGAGGAGAGGGTTGCCAGGAAGAACTTAGAGTTCAATGAAGGTATTCCTCATTCCTCATCTTTACATTCAGTTCATAAAGACCTAGCTATAGATTGCTTGCAACAAATAGGTCTCAACTTAGGGGGGTCTAGTGTAGAGAAAGACAATAACTTTTATAACTTGTTGGGATTAACTCGGGAGGTGAATGTTGTGATTTTGAGAGGTACGAGCAGGAGTGGTTAGACACGGATAGCGAGGAAGAGAGTTTGGAAAATTTGGAGATAAAGGCTTTAAGAAGCCTATGCGGGGATTTGATGGAAGAAGTCTTTGATGAATCAAGTTTCCCTTTAAATAGTGAACTTGATGACATCAGACGTAAGGGCAAGTCATACGCTAAGTCGTGCTTGAACAAGACTTGCAAATTAAGGAGAGTGAAGTTTTCTAAAAAGGAGACCAAATGAGAGGAATCTTCTGGAATAGCAGAGGTCTTAGTGACTTGGCTAAAACAAGATTTCTAAGGGAGACCTCCATAGAGCAGAACCTAGCGTTTATTGCTTTATTGAAGACATGCAAAAAGGATTTTGCCCAAGGAACACTAAATAATTTTAGTGGGGGCAAGAACTTCGTATGGCACTGGACCGCCCCTCAGGGAGATCCGGGGGCATATTGCTTGGGGTTAACTTAGACATGTTGGATGTGGGGAGTATTGAGGATGGAGATTTTTTGTGAAATTTAGGGTGAGGGATAGGAAGACTGATTTTAAGTGGGTGTTGGTCGCTGTGTATGGAGCAGCACAGCCAGAATATAGGGAGTCTTTTCTAACAGAGTTAGTGCAAGATTGCAGTAGTGAGAATCTTCCTTTGTGCATAGGTGGGGATTTTAATATCATTCAGAACAGTAGCGAAAAAGAACAATGATAGATTTGAGGAGAGATGGCCTTTTCTGTTCAACGCGGTCATTGACAGCTTAGATCTTCATGAGATGGAGATGTCAGGACGTAAGTTCACCTGGGCTAACTCTCGTAGGGTTCCTACATATGAGAGGCTAGACAGGGTGCTGGTCAACACTGATTGGGAGCAAAAATTCCCACTTGCGACAGTGGAGGCCCTTAATAGGGAGATTTCAGATCATACACCTCTCCTACTCAATTTGGGAGGGAAAACCAAGTCCAAGAAACAACCACCTTTTAAATTTGAATTGGGGTGGTTGTTGAAGGATAGTTTTTTTGAGGTGGTTTCCGAGGTTTGGAAAAAAGAGAACAGGGGTACTACCCCGATGCAAAGATGGCAGAACAAGATGAGAAGATTGAGACAATTTTTGAGGGAGTGGGGAAAAATATGAATGGAGCTTATAAAAAGGAAAAACAAGAACTTTTGAGAAAAGCTGAGGAGCTAGACAAAATGGTTGAGTCTCAGCTGCTAAGTCAGCGAGAATGGGACTTAAAACAAAGCATTCATGAAAGACTTAACCAATTACTCAGGGAGGAGGAGATAAAATGGTTTCAAAGGGCGAAGACCACCAAAATTTTAAAAGGGGATAATAACACGAAATATTTCCAAATGATAACTAATGGAAAGAGAAGGAAAACGAGAATTGTTCGACTCGAGCAAGAGGAGGGAGTGGTGGAGGGTGAGGAGCATCTCACAGATTACATCTCAAAGTATTATAAGGAACTCTTTGGGACACCATAGGATAATGGACTGAAACTCAACGAATCCCTGGTGGAGGATATTCCTCAAATTACCAGCTCGGAGAGTGAGCTGCTAATGGCTGAGTTTTCTGAAAAGGAAGTAAGAGATGCCATTTTTCAGATGAAACACAATAAAGCGCCAGGTCCTGATGGTTTTCCAGCAGAGTTCTATCAAGTATTTTGGAGTCTCATAAAAGATGACCTAATGGTATTGTTTCAAGACTTCCATACAGGGGACCTACCTCTTTTTTCTCTCAACTTTGGAATAATCACGTTAATTCCAAAGGAGAAGGAGGTCAGGAAGATTCAACAATACAGACCCATTTGCATGCTCAATGTTAGTTTCAAGATCTTTACAAAAGTCCTGGCTAACAGACTCACATCAATAGCGTGTAGGATCACTAAACCTTCTCAATCTGCCTTCCTTCCTGGGAGATATATCTTAGAAGGGGTGGTGGTACTACATGAAACTATACATGAGTTAAAAAGGAAGAAGCAGAACGGCCTCATTCTCAAACTAGATTTCGAGAAGGCGTATGATAAAGTCGATTGGGACTTCTTGCAGCAGGTCCTTAGAATGAGGGGGTTTCCAAGGTTGTGGTGCCAATGGATAGAGAAAGTAGTCACAAAAGGTAGTGTGTGTGTGTGGAGGTCAATGATGAATTGGGTCACTTTTTCCAGACGAGGAAAGGTTTGCGGCAGGGTGACCCCTTGTCGCCTATTCTTTTCAATCTGGTTGCAGACATGCTAGTAGTGTTAATAGAAAGGTTAAAGAATCTAGGCTTTCTTGACGGTCTGGTGCCTCACTTAGTGGAGGACGGGTTATCTATCTTGCAGTATGCGGATGATTACTATTTTGTTTCTGGATGATGATCTAGAAAAGGCCAAAGGCCTGAAACTAGTGCTCAGTGCTTTTGAAAAGCTCTTCGGACTGAAAATCAATTTTTATAAAAGCGAGTTATTCTGCTTTGGGGAAACAAAGGATAGAACCGAAGAATATGTTCAACTTTTCGGATGTAAGGAGGGATAATTTCCTTTCAGGTACCTGGGAATCCCTATGAGTCCTAAGAGACTTTCTAACAGGGATTGGAGAGTGGTCGAGGAAAGATTTCAGAAGAAGTTGAGTAGTTGGAAAGGCAAGATGTTGTCAGCGGGAGGTAGATTAGTGCTAATCAATTCGGTCCTATCTAGCCTACCAATGTATATGATGTCCTTCTTCAAGATTCCTAAAGGAGTTTTGGAGAAATTGGGCTATTATAGATCAAGATTCTTTTGGCAATGTGATGAGCATAAGAAGAAGTATAGACTAGCTAAGTGGAGTATTCTTCACAAACCTAGGAGTGTGGGAGGAATGGGCATTATTGACTTGGATATCCAAAATAAATGTTTATTAAGTAAGTGGATTTTCAAATTGATTAACGAAGATGGTTTATGTCAACAAGTGCTCAAAAAGAAGTACCTTAAGGGTAAGACCTTGTCACACGTAGAGAGAAAGAAAGGGGATTCACATTTCCGGGCTGGCTTGATGGAAGTTAAAAATTTGGTGCTGGAAAGGGGTAGGTTCCAAGTGCATGATGGTTCTCAAACCAAGTTCTGGGAGGACCTCTGGCTTGGGAATGAACCTTTAATGATTAAGTATCCCGCTCTATATAATCTAGTTAGGAAGAAGAACATGTCAGTTGCCCAGGTACTAAGTACTACGCCACTTAATGTCTCCTTTAGGGGGGCATTAGTTGGGGATAACTGGGATAATTGGCTTTGCTTAGTGAGAAGTGTTCTGACGGTGAATCTTAGTGATCACAGGGACTCCTTCTGCTAGACTGTTAGTAAGAAGTTCTCTGTTAAAGATATGTATAACAACCTAGCTTTGAGATCGGGATTGCCGGTGAATTGTTGGGCTTGGAAAGCTAAGATCCCCTTGAAGATTAAGATCTTCCTTTGGTATCTTAGAAATGGAGTGGTGTTAACTAAGGATAATTTAGTAAAAAGGAAATGGAAGGGGTGTACTAAATGTTGCTTCTGTGCAGGGCAGGAGTCTATTCGACATCTGTTTTTTGATTGTCCCATGGCCAAGCTTTTGTGCGGGATAGTGTGTTTCACTTTTGGGGTTAAGAAACCAATGGACGTGGGGTATCTTTTTGGTCCTTGGCTTAGAAGCATTTCGAAAAAGCAAAGGAACCTTGTGCTGGTTGGGATAGTGGCTTTGTGCTGGGCCGTGTGGATCAGTAGGAATGATCTGGTGTTTCATAAGTCACAATATAAATATATTTTGCAGGTGATGTTTAGGGCGACATTTTGGATCAGGAGTTGGGCCATCCTTTCGAAGGAGAACGAGAGGGTTATTTTGAAGGAAGGATGTCGGAAATTGGAAACAGTGGCATTGGAGATCTTTCACAAATCTGGATGGAATACTCTTAAACGTATCGACATTTAGTTTTTTGGGTTTGAGATCTTTTGTATGCCTTGTTTTCTATCTTGTTTTGATTTGTGTCTGGGTTGTCTAAACTAAGGGTGTATGTCCTGTATGGTGCGGCCTATGTGCTGCAGTGACGTTGTTTATTGGCTGTAGACAATTCTTGGAATTGTTGAGGCCGGAACTTTGTTCCGTTATCTAAAAAAATGACTAGTCCGTGCCACAACCCACAAGTAATGAATCAGCCACCCGGACGCCATGGCGCACGCCGCCGCTGAGCTCCACCACGTGATCGGCAACGGCCGCTGGGCCATGGAGCGCGACCTGCCGACTTGGACGCTGTGCTCGAAGGCGCACTTCGAGCTGCTGCCGTTCGGGGCCAGGCGTGGAACTGCAACCTCGCGATGAAGGAAATGGCGGCGGCGCTGCCGTGGAAGGGAGCGGGGGAGGGGCCTGGCGAGCCTGCTGGCCGTGGAGGGTCTGGCGAGCGCGAGGACGACGAGGCCCAAGCTGAAGCTAAGATCCCGCGACGGCGCAGCGCCCGTCCGTGCGTAGGCGGGACCTTTGCTCCTCCCTGCGCCGGTGAAGTGCTCGAGGATGCCGCCAAGCTCCGCCAGATGCCTAGGGAGGTAGGGAGAGAGAGGGCGGCGCGAATTGGCCGTCAAGGAGCCGCCGACGAGAGGTCCTCGAGGTTGGGGAAGAAAGGAAGGGAGAAAGAATGGGAGGGAGGGGGCACGCGGGTTGGCCGTCAAGGGGCTTGTTGGTGGAAATCGGGCCCGAAGGTGGACGCCGACACAACAGCCCACTGATGGTTCCGCCCTCCTCCGAAGGGGACGCGGCCGAAGGCCCCCTCGGAGACGAACGAAATGCTCTACCGATGCAGCTGTATTTGCCAAGCTAACTAAACTATGCTACAAATAAGTTACTTCTACTTCTACTCTACTGCTACCACCATACACTACTATATAAAAAACGAAGCTCTAAGAACCGAAAGCCTTAAGATCAAACTGAAGCCTTCGGAGCTCTCTTCTCATTAATGTGTGCCCGTTCAGTTACAAGGGAACCTCTATTTATAGGAGGCCCTGGGGACGCTCAAACACCCCAATTACACCTTTTCCGTTCTTGACAATCGGCTTTACACGCTTTTTAAGGGTATAACAGTAACTCCTTGCTTGGTACAGGCTTCCAGCGTGTCTCTGCACGCTCGAGCCTCCTTTACACGCGGCACCTCTTGTCTCTCCTTCGTACGACGCCCTTTACATGTCCAGCGCGCTTACGTGTTGCGGTGCTTCTCTGACAGAGCCAGGTCCACCACCCAGTGCCACACCTTCGGTGCTGAAACGGTCCACGATGCCACCACAGCCATGGTGGATCTCTGAGGCGTCCCGCGTGACCGGTTCCCGCCCGGCGTCGGAGCGCTCTCGACACGTGGTGTTCCCGACCTATCCGCACCTTCGGCGCCGAAGGCCTGTAACCTTCGGAGCCATCGCGGGTAGAATCAGCACCTGCGAAACAGCACTCACATGGTTTAAGTAATGTTAGCATCTCCATTAGATCATTACTGCGCGCTCAGTAAAACCCTTCATATTCATGGCCCGAAGTTGGCGGTCCAGGCTGGCCGTGGCGGAACGCTTCCGAAGGCCATATTCCCCAACAGGGCTACCGGCGGGAGGTGCTTGAGGTTGGGGACTAGGGAGAGGGGAAGAGAGAAGAGAGAGAATAGGAGGGAGAGGGGTTAAAGGAAGAAAGCAATGACCGGCGAGCCACTCTATAGTGACTTAAGGGGTAAAATGGACATTTCATCTTCCCAGTCCCACATGTCAGAACTCCCACACGGTAGAAATTGGATGGAACACGGACGGAATGGCATGGAGGACACAAAAGTTTGAGTGGATGGCACATAGGTGTGACCAAACTTTTCAATGGCACACAAGTATGAAGCAACTTTTTTAATGGCACACAGGTAAAACTCTCTTAATTCGGGCCTTTCACTCGGTAAAGGGGTTACCATGTGCCTCCATGTACGTGGATCCCTCGGTCCCGCTAGGACTGTTAATTTCTTGGATTTGCCAAAATCCTATTTTTACATTTTTTGTAATTTGGAAATATATGAACGTTAAACCAACAACCAAATATGTAAGAAGCTTGATGACTATTAATTGTTAATAGGTTTATTTTGCGTACATGCATATCTACCGATAGCACCTTGTCCTTTGCGAAATGGTACACGTGCTCACAGATGTAATATTCCACATAAAATTATTCCCTTGTTTATGTATCAAACACTTTAGTGGAAAAAACAAGTTATGCAATATTTGTATTATAGAATGTGCAAACCCCATGCATACCGGAAGTATATCTATTGAATTCAAGAGTTTCTTTGAATTCGTCAGGGTAATAGCAGAATCGATTCCATGTGTAGCAAATTGAAAAAATCGATGATACATGGTTAGGTCAAAATTAAATAAATAAAATTTTGCATAGAGATAAATGTGCAAAATTATTGCAAGTTAAGGAAGTCTTCAACTTATTGGTACTCTATCTTTGGTTATTTCCTCAACCAATTATCAATCATAATTATTAGGACTTAGGAGAATCAAGTGGAAAAGGTACTCTGCCTTTCGTTATGTCCTCAATGAATCAAACACAATTACCTAATTTTTGTCTCAATCATAATTATAAGGAGAATCAAGTGGAAACCGTATATAGAAATGTTCGTACTCGAACTAATTAGGTTAGAAAAGGGAAATAAAAATAGGTGGTACCCACACTTAAAGATTGAAAAGGCAGTAGTACCCCGAACAATGCACACGCACACTATATGATGTCCATCCACTCCGACAAACTATATTTAGATACTCCCTCCATTTTTTATATGACGTTGGTTAGCTTATTTTTGAGCTAACCAACATCATATAAACTTATAAAGGACAAAGAGAGTACTCATTAGTATATTTTAAAATGTAAAAAAAATGACATAAACCACTCGGAACGGAGCCAACAGCCAACCGTGCAAGCCAACCTTTGTTGTCGGGGCTGAGCCAGCCATGCACCGGTTGGCCTTGCGGCTGGGCCACTGCGGGGGTGCACCAATATGCACCGGAAGGGGGATAAGAGCATGGCTATTTCTACTCCTAAAAAGTTAGAACTTAAGACTAATCTTTCGTCCGACTTTCTTCCGCTCCCGCGCAAGTCAGCCCTCTCCGTTGCACCTCCCGCGTCCACCCTCCACTCGCCTGCCCCCGGTCCCACCGTTCCTCCGCTCGCCCCCTTGCTCCTCCACGAATCCCACGTCGTCCGCTCCTCCAACTCCCTTTCCTTTTTTCCTCCGCCCGCCATGCCTGGGCACCCTGCGGCCGCCTCCTCCGCACCGAGCCCACCTCCACCCGACTGACCTTTGCCCCTGGCCGCTCGCTATTCCGGAGTAACGCAACGCCGTCGAGCACGTTCGACATCCAGCAGGCAGCCTGCAGCCGCTCCGCCGCCACAGATTCCCCTTCTCCCCATCATGTCGCGTCCGCTTCCCCCCCACCATCAGGGCTTTCGAGTTCGAGACTAGGGTGTGCAGCCCTCTCCCTCCCCTTTGCCCTCACCACCATGGTGGAGGAGGCCCAGACGATGCCGCCGACCACCGTGGTGGAGGGGAAGGTCGACATCTACGTCTACGGCGTCACGCCCTACGACTTCAGCCACATCGGCCACGCGAGCGCCTAAGTCGCCTCGACGCCCTCTACAGGTAGAAACCGTAGAACCCCCTCCATGGATCTGGCGCCCCCTTCGTCTTCGTAGATGCAGGGTTGGCGGGATCTGCTGCTTGGGGGTGGAATTTCCGCCGATTGTTTGTGCTCGTGAGGAGTAATCAGGATTTAGTCCACGAATTGGGTGCCTCTTCGATTGCGCTCGCAGTCCACATGTGGGGTTGGTCGATTAGTGTTCACAGTCAGGAAATAGTATAGTACTAGCAATGCTACTGCAGTGTCGTGGGTTTATGGTTTGTTGGTCATGGGTGAATTTGGATGTTCAGTACTACTTTTGTCGCATGGAGCCAGGCCAAGTTTGAACTGTATTAGTTTGTAGTTCCATTTGAATCAACATCTGGATGCATGTTTGATGTACCTACTGCAACTGGTGAAACCCTTGACATCCCGCCATGCTGTATTTTTTGTTGCCATGAATTTTCACAGTATGCAATATGCAATCCTTTATAAGTTGGCATTTTGGAGATAAGCTAACGTTAGTTACTACTGTTACTGTGATGTTTTGAATTAATCCTAAAACCTTAGTTCAAAGTTTTTAATCTCAGGGATGTGAACTTTGAGATCATTATTGTGGATGATGGTAGTCCAGATGGAACTCAAAACATTGTAAAACAATTGCAGCAAGTATATGGTGAAGATCGTGTTGTAAATATCTTCTAAAATACAGCCCTGCTCAGCTTGTATCTGTTTGTATCTGTGGTCTCAATTTGTTTTACAATTTTGTACCATGGCTTAATGCATTGTCTTTGGCCTGACGGAATGCCAGTTACTACGAGCTAGGCCAAGGAAGCTAGGACTTGGTGAGTTTAGAACTCTTATTTAAGTTTTTAATAATTTATGCCATCCATTTGTGTTAAGTAGCAACTGCAAATATCCAGGTACCGCATATTTACATGGATTAAAGTATGCCTCAGGGGAATTTGTTGTTATCATGGATGTGGACCTATCTCACCATGTATAAACCTTCACCTCTTACTTTTTTCTGTTCAAAATATTTTTCTTCCTAGCTTGCTAACTATTTTTCCACTCTGAACAGTCAAAGTACTTGCCAAGCTTTATTAGGTAAGAATCTTGTCTCTGCAGGGATAAAAGTTATTGATTTTTTCAATCTAATTGATCTGAAAAGTATCATTATATACACCAAAAGATAGCAGCGCCACAGACTTGAAATCCAATAGTTGGCCACTTTGGGCCGTTCAGTGAGGCTACTAGCCTAGAAGAATGTTTATTTTTTAATCATGTTCTTTCTTTAACCAGGAAGCAAAAGGAAATTGGTGCTGATGTTGTAACCGGTACACATTATGTTAAGAATGGTGGTAACCATGGTTGGAATCTCATGCGCAAGCTAACTAGCAGAGGAGCAAATGTTCTTGCACAGACTTTACTACAACTTGGAGCTTCAGATTTGACTGGATCGTTCAGGTGGACCTTTGTTTATCTCGAATAGAATAAACACATTTTGATCACTGTATTTTGATGAACATTAATTTCATGATAGGCTATATAAGCGAGATGTCCTGGAAGATTTAATCTCCTCATGCGTCAGCAAGGGCTATGTGTTCCAAATGGAGATGATTGTTAGGGGCTACTAGGAAAGGTTACCACATTCAAGAGGTTAGTTACTGAGCTGTCCCATTTTCCATTTGTGTAATAGGAGTATCAGATCATCTATTCATCTCTTGTCCATGGTAAAATAAAATTTCATTTTCCTCACCTCTCCAGGTTCCAATAACGTTTGTTGACAGAGTCTTTGGAATTTCAGAACTTGGTGGGTCCGAGATAGTTGGATATTTGAAAGGACTCGTGTATCTGTTGCTGACAACATGATTGGAGATTTACCGTAGGCATCTAACTTTGTGAGTAAAATCGTGTTACAGATAATTTTGCTGATACGTCACTGCAGTAAAAGTTTCGTATCACTACTTATGTTTGCAACTTGTGAATGGATCATCGCAAGTCTTGGTTTGTCAGTGCGTTATTTCAGACAACATGATGCCCCCGCCTTTCTATCGAGTTTCAGTACTTTTGTTAAATGGTTTATTTTTCCGACGTAATGCAAATGTTTGCTATATTTTGTGGCCTTGCATCCGTTATTTTCAGCGACGGAGGTAGCCGGGGGGCGGGGGGGGGCTCGAGCCCCCTACTACCATGCGCACCATTGAAAAGAAGTGGGAGGAGGAGGGAGAAGAGAGGAAAAATGGAGGGAGAGGAAGAAGAAGGGGGTTGGAGGGAGGAGAGGGGGGCTGGAGGAAGCAGGCAAGCAGCGACTCATGTTACTACTCATTCCAAGGTTATTACAAAGGAATCCTAAATTAATTTGAGTTGGTACAAGTAAATATTTGACATGATAAAAATTGATAAGGAAGTTATCTCCTACTAAGAACAAAATTCAAGATTTACTTACCTTGAGTTACATTTTCCCGCATTTTGGTGTGAAATCCAGTTAATCGAAACTATTAATGAGATTATCAATGTAGAAAAAGTAACTTCAGAGTTTATTTTTTAGTGATTGGTGATCGGTACAATCTGTACTGCTTGCTTATTTTGATAGAATCCTTTGATTCTCATTTCTACTCATATGACTCGATCGAGGTGTTTACTAATGTTTTATTTGAATAACAGATTAATAATAAAGTATAGGATTGTCTGTTTTGTTTCAGGGTATAGCATTGGTGATAGTGTTATCATTCTGATTGGAGCTGGCTGAATGGAGCCATGTCTGTGTGGTGTTCTTTTCCATTATAATGAGCTTTGACACTAAAATTACTAGGTGTAGAAAATTATTTGTCCTGCACCTAATCACAAGTTGTCACATCACCAATAAAGGACTGCTACGCGTAGGTTTGTTTGATCTACTAACATCAGTATATATTACTGGCGAGATTTGATATGATGTTTCTTGTTTGGGAATTGAGATTATAATGACGCCCTTTATTTCTTATGGCATTGTGAAATGTTAATTTCCTCAATGCCTTCAGTAGATGCCTTCGTCAATCCTTTTGTGTGTCATCTTTGCCTGCTACTAATTTTCCGCATGAGTTTTGAAAAGGTTCCGGCATTTTGGACATTAGTTGCTACTGCATGGGTAACATTAGTGCTGACAAGTGCATTATGGACTGGACAGCACACGAGAATGTGGTAGAGTGTAAAAAGCTCCTTGTCTAATTCTTTCACTTTTGTGATCACTGACCTACTGCTTATCTGTTGTTTTGTTTCCGGTAGTTCATTCACTACCGCAAAGAAGATGACCTACTTCAACGATGGCACGTGTCATTTCTGCCTTGTTTTTCGTGCATCTATTTCTTTTTTAGAATTCATATACCATATTTCCTTGTAGTGCTTGTGCGATCCTTGCAGTGGATTGAGCGCATCTTGTTTTGATGTGCCTGATTTTTCGGGGTGCAGTTAACAGATCAATGAGGGAAGTGAAATTTTGGTCCACCAATTCTAAACCGGTCTTATCGCATTAGGTATGCTGTGATCTTGTTGTACTTGTGAATGCCATTTTTTTCAATGATTTTTCATCCACTTTTTTGTGAACATATGCTGCATGTTACTCGCTGCATATCAAGAGTGGGTTGGAAGGTTGCACCATTGCATTGGAAGTTAAAGCTTCAGTACGAAATGCCATTGGATGAGGTTTCTCTTCTGTATATCTGGCATATCACAAAGTACATCCATTGAAGCTATACACATTGAAGCACGTTATCTACAATGATTCAGAAGCGGTTGATCTGGTCATGAAGGAAATTCAAGTTATGAACATCCTCTCAAAATTATACGCTTTGTTTCACTGTTATTGCTTAGCATCTGCCCTTGATCAATCCATAACTAGCGCAGACATTCATAATCATTTGAGTTCATTGGTTCCTAGGGAAAAAGTCATTAAATATATTATGTCCATCTCAGACATTGAATTATATCCCAAATTATATTATGTCCATCTCAGAAATTGCAATGTCCCATTTAAGTATGCCAGTAGTGCAATTTTTCTTTATTTTCCTAGGAAAGCTGATTAAGATACAAATCCCCATTTTCCAGATTGCATATACTGGCCACTTAATTAGGTAAGTCTATCTCAATAGATGTTGTCCTAACTCACCATGAGTAAGTCTATCAATAGTATTCTCGTTCCTCCCTGTCTGCTTGCCTTGCAAAGTTGGAGCTGTCTCGGTATGGCAATATATCAAATTGCTATTTTATTTGTTAGCCTCACCAAATGTCCTGATCACATTCATGCATGCTTCCACAACTTAGAGGTTTGGGAAACGAAACAAATTTCGTGTCCAAATTATGCATCCATTACCCCAGGTACCTTATTAATGTGGAAATGATTTTGGTCCATATAATGGGATGCATCCTGAGGTGAAGCTACTAAAATTGCTATGTTTTTCCAGTCCATTCGTTTACTTTGTAGATCTTCATGTTCTTTGGTAAAAAAATGATAGTACAGAATATGTATGTGATGTGATATTCAAATGAACCAAAAATTTAATTTTAGCACTTTTGTTGTAGTTTCGATGAGATATACTTGGTAGTCGACTCGTAGGGGCTGTTTATATTTTTTAAAATGAATGTTGTGTTTGTGGCAGAATATGATTTATTTCTTCACAAACCTTGTCATGTGCTTTCACTTGCCTTTCCCATTAAGTTAGTCACAACTGTGATACGCGGTTTGCTCGGAACAACCTGTTAAATGGGATGTAACTGCAGCTGCGGCTACGCTGGCAGCCCAGCCACTCAGCTGCCGACCTAACCAGCTGCCATTCATTTGAATCAATGCAGTAGCTCGATAGTTGTAGCTGTTGTCTTGCTTCTGCTGAAGATCCAGTGGCAGCGGCTTCTGTACCGAGCTAAGCCATAGTTGAACTTCTTCATTGTTGTACATCTTCAAATTAATGCTGGTTCAGCCCAGTTGTGCAAGCATTTGCCACATCTTAGGTTGGCCTTGTGGCATGAAGGCAAGAGGCATCGGGGCAACTTGTTGCAAGTTACGAATTGGTATGAATCCTCGAGAGCTGAGCACAATGGGTATACATGTAGCGGATTGTAACATCCCGGATTCTTTACAAGATATCTATGTTGGTGAAATTTCAGTAACCAATTACTTAGATTAAATAACTCTTTAATACCTTACTTGTTTTAACACTATTGTTATCTTGTTGATTGCTCCATTTGGTACTGTTTTACCGCCCGTAGCAACGCACGGGCATCTTCCTAGTTAATTTAAAAATGTTACAATTTTTTTTAAAAATGTTACATCATTTTCAAACAAAACATTCAACCAACATTTTCATAAAAAGTTGAACTAACACATTTTGGAAATAGTTGCACCAACATTTATTTAATGGATCCAACATTTTTCCAAAATATTTTCACCAACATTTTTTATGAAAATGTTGATCAACATTTTTGTAAAAATGTTTCAACTTTTTTCTTTCTTCTTCCCCAAATCCGGCGGCCGCTGGTGCCTCGGCACACAGCGACCACCCGGCGACCTACCGACGCGCAAGAAAGCAGGGGTTGCTATATCTGCCGAGCTCACGTGGGGGACTGACCACAGGTTGGGAGCGGCGGTGTCGGTGCGGAATATGGTCCCGACACTAACCAGGTAGATAGCGCCGAGGTCTATCCCTCAATGGTCGATGCTAAGTAACAAGTGACACGAGAGGTTTTATCCCGGTTCCGCCGAGGGGGCCGTACGTCCCGACGAGGGGCGTGCTCGGGGCATTATATTACTTAGCACCGGGGTGCTTGTAGTGGGGCAAATACAAGTAAGGTGGGAGAGGAAGCGTGGCTTCCAAGTCCCTGGAGGAGTGGCTGAAGATGTTGTGGGAGAAGGAGAATGAGTACGTGGTGTGTGAAGTGTTCTCGTGTCTCTGCTCGTCCGTCTCCCCCGCGGGCGGGGGTTCGCCCCCCCCCTTTTATAGATCAAGGGGGCGGCGGGTTACATGCACGCCGCGCTACCTAGCTATGTGGAGAGGTGCGACGTCTTTGCGGTGTAGAGTGGGCGGCCGTCCGGGCGATCCCCGCCACGATCCGGTCATCGTGGCCCGACTTGTAACCGAACAAAGGGCGGTTCGAGGGTAGGAGAGCAACGGATGGCGGTGATGTCCTCCGATAGGCTCGGGGGTGGTGCCGACGCAATCTTGTACGAAGTACGGGGGGCGAGCGAACGGCGTTCATTCCCAACGCGCCTCACGGGGGCCGGAGTCGTTGCTACGGGGGTCCGACGTGCGCACCGCACGCGCGGGTACGGCGGCCACGCCGTTACGCTGGCCGGGATGGCGATCCACCGGCCTAGCGCCTCCACCTAATCCTGTAGGGTCACGGGAAAGTGAAATCGAGGGTGCGCCCGGCCCCCCTTCGAGGGTCGGGCGCGTTAGCCGCTTTGCGAGGGCGCGCGGTGTCACGGGACTGACACCGGCCGTACCGCACAGTCCCCCCCACGGTGGTGGGGATGGGCTCCTCACCCGGGGAGTTGGTGCGGCGGCACCGGCGCATGATGGCGCCGTCCCGCGGCGTCGGGGCGTTAAATGCCCGTGTACGGGGCCGGCGCACGCGTGAGGGGCACCCTCGAGCGTGGCGGGCCCCGCCGAGGGCGGGGCGTTCCCTCGAGCGAGGCGGAGCCCGTTCGAGGGAAATGCTGCCCCCTCGAGCGGGGCGAAGCTTGTTCGAGGGAAATGCGCCCCTCGAGCGGGGCGAAGCTTGTTCGAGGGGGATCCTTTCGTGGGCCGCCTCGATGGGCCGTCGGAGTCCCCCGTGGGCTACGTCTCGCATGGTTAGGTGCCTGCATGGTTAGGCTTAACGTATTTAGGTTTCGTTGCGGGTTTTAAGTGAGGTCTTCCCCATTGTTTAAGGGGACCCCTAGGGCTGTCCCCGACAGTAGCCCCCGAGCATCCGTGGGTTTGCCGTTGAGGCTCCCGCAGATGCTGGAACCTACTGATAGGACGTTCTTCCCTCCTTGTTTGCGAACGCTTTCCGTGGGGCCGCGTCAGCGGACCCGCGGGTCTAGCCCCCGAAGCCCCGCAGAGTGTGGGCGCTCCCGTAGGGGTTAACCGCGAGAATTCCGGTCGAGAGGCGTGGCACATATGCCAACCGGCATCGGCGGTATTTCGGCCGGCTTCGGGGGGTGCACGCACCGCCGGCACCGTCTCCGGTGGGTGCAATTTCAAGGAGGTGTAGCCGTGCGCCAAGCCCCCGAGCCTTAGCCCGTTCGAGGCGATCGGGTAGAGCTTGGCGACTTGTTTTTTAATGCGCCCTCGCCGTCCCTCCGCGGGACGGAGGGTGAGGTTTCCGCAACCCCCATCGAGCGGGTCGCGGATTGCGGATTCCTCGTCGAGCGCTAGCGGTGGTTCAAGTGGACGTCCATGCCCCGTTCGATAAGGGTAGGCCGCGCGGTCCGGAGACACGTCCATGGAAGCACTTGCGTGGGTTTGCTAGGTGGGGCTCGGTCCCGTTCGATAGGGACCGAGGGCGCGGAAGCTCTCCCTCGGTGGGATCCCCCCGGCTAGGCCGCCCTCGCCGGCTCTCGAACATGACATGTGGGGCACCCCCGAGCCGACGGGCTCGAGGAACGGCTCGAATGCGTGTGCCCTCGTCGTCCCTAACTCGCGATCCGTGGCGCCCGTTTCGAACCCGTCGAGGGTCGGGCTTCGAACCTCCGATCGCAGGGCCGTGCGGGGGCGGCGCACCGGGCGGCCCCGTCTTTTCACGTTTGCGGCCATCGAGGGGTCCGGGGCGAGCCAGCCCTCGAGGTGTTGGTTGGTGGCACGGCGTATGTGCCCTCCCCTTGGGGAGTCGATATTGTCTTGAGCCGAGGGCTCGTCCCGCTCGAGGGTCTCACGTGGCATGGGTACCGCGGTGCTCGCTCTACATCGAGCGAGGTCCCGGCGACCTTCTCACGTCGGTGTCCCTTCCGGGGCCGACATCGTTTTGAGCCGAGGGCTCGCGCCGCTCGAGGGTCTTACGTGGCATGGGTACCCGCGGTGCCTGCTCTACATCGAGCAGGTCCCGGGCGACCTTCTCACGTCAATATCCCGTCGAGGGTTGTCTTCGCTTTGAGCCGAGGGCTTGCTCCGCTCGAGGGTCTTACGTGGCATGGGTACCCGTGGTGCTCCGCTCTACATCGAACGGTCCCGGTGACCTTCTCACGTCGCATCCCTTTGAGGGCCGACATTGTTTTGGGCCGAGGGCTCGTCCCGCTCGAGGGTCTTACGTGGCATGGATACCCGTGGTGCCTCGCTCTACATCGAACGAGTCCCGGCGACCTTCTCACGTCGGTATCCCATCGAGGGTTGCCCTGGTCTCGAGCCAAGAGTTCGCCCCGCTCGAGGGTTCTCCTTGCTTGGCAAGGGACCCGCTTATTTTAAATGCTTTGCGATCGTGGCCGCGGTTTTGCGGCGCGGGCGCGCCTTTTTAGGCGGCGCGCCGCGCGCGCGCGCGTAGTGGGCGGCGCGGCGGCGGATGTGACCGCTTCGCCTCGGTCGCCGCCGGTCTTTGCCGTAATGATGGCCCGCCCGTAATGACGTGGCCGCCGCAAGCCGTGGTGGGGCCCGCCCGTCGACGCGAAGGAAAGATTCCCCGCCGCTAATGCTAGCGGGGCGTCCCGCTCCGGAGAGCTCGCCCGTCGGCTTATAAATCCGAGGGGTGGAAGAGATGGTGGTTTTTTACCTTGACGCCTCACCGTTTTCGGTCCCCCCGCCCCTTCGTCTTCGCCTAGCTCTTGCCACCGCGCGGTGCCGCCATTAGAGCCTTTCTTCCGTTCCTCGTTCTCCGTCCTCGCATTCCTTCGTCCTTCCTCATGGCGCCGCCTCAGCTTCCCCTCAGGATCCTGGAGCCATATGCCTGGGAGAGGTCGACGGTGACGCGGGCCGGCCCTTTGCGAGCCGGTCGCCGCCGGCCGCCGGCGGCCAACGAAGACGGGCGTCCGGCGGAGTGGATCGTGCCGCCGGCTGCGGACCACGAGCCCAACCCGCCGGAGGGCTACGTGGTGAGCTTCATCCGCTACCACGAGCGGGGCTTCACCGCGCCGGCGAGCACCTTCATGCGGGCAATGTGCCACCACTACGGGGTGGAGCTGCACAACTTCGCCCCCAACGCGATCTCGCAGGCGGCCACATTCGTGGGCGTCTGCGAAGGGTACCTGGGGATCCCGGTCAATTGGGAGCTCGGGTACATCGTTTCCGCGCGGAGCTCATTACGCGCCCCCACGACGGAGCCGAGGGACCCGCCGCGCGATGCGCGCCGGCGGGATGTCGCTTGCCCCGCGGGGGCAATTCAAGGACGTCTACATCCCCCCGCACCATGACGACGAACGGCGCCGGGCCGGGAGCGGGGGGTGGTTCTACTTGCGTAACGCCGAGCCCGGCCTCCCCCCCCTACACCGGCCGGTGTTCAAGGAGAGGCCCGCCTCCCGGGGCTACGGGGTGTCCACGCGCCGGCATCGGGCGCGGCAGAGTCGGTCCCGGCCGCCGCGGCCCGGCGAAGATGGGGCCGAACGCGATGGGCGTCCTCGCCTTCCTTCATCACCGGCGGATCGTGCCGTTGATGGAGAGGCCGCTCTACATCTTCGAGATGACGAGGCGGCCAACCCCGTTGACCCGGCGAGGTCGCGGATGCTCCCGACGCCCCTCGAGCGGCCGTACGCGCTCACCCGGGCGCGGAGCGCCGTCGACACCCGGTGCCGCCGCTTGCGGGTCGGACCCCGTGGGACATCGAGATGCTCCCCCACCGGCCCGTTGGTGAGTGTGGTTCTTGGTTTCGTTTTGGTTCTTAGCGTTGCCTTTGCCTCCCGACGCGCCCTTGTTGCTTCCGTGTACGGTCGGTGACCTTCTCCATCGCCAAGTCCGTCCCGCCTACCCCCGACTCCCGCGCGCCGGGCGGGCGGCGCGCGGCGGCGGCCAGCAGGGGAGCGGGCGCGCGCGCAAGAGGGAGCACGTGAGGCGACGTCAAGCGCGTCGCGACCGGCGGGCCGCGGAGTATCGGCGGCGTGAAGAGCTGGGGCTCTCCTCCCCGGGGACTGAGGAGCCCTCGTCCTCGGAGGAGGACGAAGAGGAAGAGGGCCGAGGGGGAGGGCCCCTCGCACGGTGGCGCCCCGCGCCTCCCTCGCCGGAGCCGGCGCCGGCGGCGAGGGCGACATCGCCCGGGGCGGGCGCAACGGCGCCCGCCGCCGGCCATCGACATCAAGGGCGCGCGCGCGCGCGCGGGGGGCGCCGGCCGCGCTCGTCGGGGGCGCGCACGGCGAGCGCGCGCGCGCGCGCATCGAGCGTGCCCGCGCGTGGGGGAAGCGCGTCCACGCGCGCGGCGACGTCGTTGGGGAGTGCGGCGGCGGGCACACCCGCACGTGGGGCAAGCGTACCCGCGCGCGCGCGCCGGCGTCGTCGGGAGGCGCGTCATCGGGCGCGACCGCGCGCGGGGCGGGCGCGCGCCCGCGCGCGTGGCGGCGCCGTCGGGGAGACGCGGCGGCGGCGCGCGCCGGCCGCGCCGGCCTCATCCGCTGAGGCTTCGAGGAAGAGGAAACGGGCCTTTTCCTCTTCGAGGTAAGGAGCCTGTCTTTTTTTTCGTTTGGTTTGATTTGTCGATGATCGGGTGCCCTAACCTTCTGTCCGTGCCTGCGCAGGGTGGTGCCAACCGTGCCTCCTCTCGCACCTGCCAAGGTGCTGAGGACGGACGCGTCCATCCCCACCCGGCGGCGCTCGTCGAGGGCGCCGCGGGCGGGGACAAACACGGCGGCGGCGGGTGAGAGCTCGCGGGGTGCGACGGGGACCCCGAGGTCTCGGCCATCGGATCGGCCCGCCGCGCGCGCGGCCGGCGGTCGCCGAGGAGCGGCCGGCGCCGTCCGTCGGCGGAGGGTGCGGCCGCGGCGGCGGCGCGTGATGGAGGCGCGGCCCCGTAGGGGCGTTGCGTGGAGGAGGCGGAGCGGGAGCAACCCGCGGCGCCCGTGGCCGCAGAGGCGCGGCCGGGAGGTGGTGGGCGCGGCGCCGCGCCGGCGCGCCGCGGCCGCGGAGGCGCGGTGGAGGTGCCGGCGGAGGCGCGCAAGCCACCGCGCCCGCCGGCGATTTGCGGCGGAGGTGGTGGAAGTCTCGGACGACTCTCCGCCGCCCGGGTGGAATCGGTGGGCCGGCGGCCCTCGAACTCCCCCCCGAGCCCCGGAGGGGGCCCTCGTGAGGCGGCACGAGGGTCACCTCGGTGGTGGGGGGTCGAGGACACGACGCCGAGGCCTCGTCCTCCCACGCCGGCCGCCCGTTGACGGTTAATAGTTGTATCAAAGTTCGTTTATGACTTACAAGCGGACAAGTCTCCCGTCGTAGTCAAGGGACCCTTCTTCCCTCGAGTGGTGAACCCAAGGTATCGAATCCGTGGAACAATGTGCAACGCAAGGATTCAATCTAGTAAAGCAAGGTAAGCTATCTTATGATGAACTAAGTTGCATCTAATCTACTAACTCATAAAGAAAACGAATCTAATCTAATATACTAAAGAGGTAGCAAGAGAAAGCAAGAGATAACCAATCTAGAGAATCTAGATCATGCTTATGTTGTAGCTCCAAACAAGATAGATGAAGATAACAAAGCGAATCTCATTAAAAGCATCTTTAAATCGTGGCCTTCCCATCCGACTCCGAAAACATCCGCCTTTCGAGACCCCCGTTCGTCACAACGTATCCCTATTCATGCGGGGAGCTTAGGGCGAGTTCGATAGAACAAGTTGAAATCACTTGGCCGGTCCGGTATGCACCTCTAGCCACCGCGGCTACAAGAGCACCCTATGTAATCTAGCCGCAAACTAGATCGTAGAAGAAGCAAAACCAAGAAGAAAACAAAATCATCGAGAAGGCACTTAATCGCTAGAAATCGGATTCACTTACAAACTTCACCATGAATGATTACATGAACAAGATCACCACCGGGCCCTCCCTCGATCTTGATCCTCGCTCCGGAGCTCCGACGTGGTCTTCCATGCAAGGTTCCCACGTCGGCTAGGGAGACCCTAGACAACTAGCACGACCCTCATCTTCAAGTTGGTGTCCCTCAAGCTTCTCTGCTCCTCGGCGGCGGATTACGACTTCCGTTCGCGTGGCTCTCGGTCGGGGGGCTATTTATAGCCCGAGAAGCAATTAGGTCAAAGGAGAGGCCGATTGGGCCCCGAAT
Source organism: Cenchrus americanus (assembly GCA_947561735.1). Taxonomy (NCBI): domain Eukaryota; kingdom Viridiplantae; phylum Streptophyta; class Magnoliopsida; order Poales; family Poaceae; genus Cenchrus; species Cenchrus americanus. The sequence goes on along the minus strand of OX387239.1, from coordinate 79,655,879 downwards.
TGGGCTGGGCCGGCCGGCCTGGGCCGGCCGGCCTGGTCCCAATTCGGCCCATCCCGCGGCCTGCTTCGCCCGGTGTTGCTTCCCACGTCTTCTAGATGTTCTCCCCTTTTGCATGTGGGCCCTTGACGTCGGTTTCTCTCCGAATTGGACTCAACTCCTTGTCTTGCAAGATTCAGCACTTTTCTGGTTCAGTCCTCGGAGTTTATCATCTTCTCGGGCTTGGTCCTTGGGCTCTTGGAGTCATGTTCACTTCATTGCTTGACTTGTATCGGGCTTCAAGGTCTTGTCATGAGGTGCTTAATGAACTTATCCCGGAAGTCTTGCTAAACCCTGCGTAAACACATAACTCCAAAACCGACATGCACAAGTGAACTTGTTATACCACGGGGGTTAGTACCAATGAATAAGATACAAAAGTCATGCCAACACCGAAGGTAAACTCATGGCTAGGTTGACGGATTTTCACCGTCAACATCTCCCCCATGCTTAAACCTTGCTCGTCCTCGAGTAAGCCTTCGATGGATATCATCATTGCCAAACAATGTTTAAACCTTGCACTTGATCATACATGAAAAAAAAACATAATGCTCTCAAAAGTTTAATTCGTTAAAGTTCCATAATGTACTAGCCTTCACCTCTACGGAGGGTAGATTCTTATTAAGCTTATCCCACAAGTATTAACATGCTCACAAAGTTTAAATAGATCTCAGAATTTTTGAAATAAAGAACAAGATAAAGAAAAGAGCTAAACCAAGTTCACAAATTTAAATCATCTCGTATATTGCTCATGAACTCTCATCTCACTTGTCTCTCAAGCCTATATATTCTACTCCTTTCCCTCTCATATATATGTGGTAGGCTTTATATGGAGCTTTGGGAAAGTTTAGTCCTAACAAGATTTTATAAATGAGGTGTTGTCAAAACAAGACAAGCTTCTCATGGTCTTACCGAGACTCGTCAAAAAGGTCATTGGAAAATAATGTTAAATCAAGGAGGGGAAAGAGAAAAATACACACACTTTTAGATGAGTGGACATGTGCAAATGGCAAAGAGTGATCCCGAGGCACAAAGGAAGTCCTCGTTATCGGATTGCACATGGTTGGAAAATGAGAATGGATCTTTTTAACTTGAAGTCTTGAATGCACTTTTAGAGAGCCGGGGAGTTCACTTTACGCACATTTTTTTCTTTCTCATATTTCTCATTCTTTTCTTTCTTTCATTCATTCATTTTTTTTTCTTGTCATATATTCAGTCCATGACTTTCACAACGAAGTTTTGATTTTTTTATACCTTGAAAGTCATGAGTATCACTGGATTTTTTTTTCTTTCATCATTTTTTTTAAATATTCCCCTTTGAACTCTAAAACTGCACCGTACCTACCTCCTCCCCCATGCTTAGACGTTGCTCGTCCTCGAGCAAAGAGGCGAAAAAAATAAGGTAGGTACCGGGGTATTTTTCCTTGGAAAGATACTTGAAATCTTCAACGTTGGCACCGTCTTGCGATCTTCCTTGAATTGATGATCCATTCTCAACGATAGGTTGTGGTCAAGGAGGTAATCACAAAAGATGATATTTGGTTTTAAGGGTGGATATCCGGCGAAGTTTGTGAGATCTCCAATGCGGGGATACACAATGCACGGATAAAAGGCTAGCAAAAAGATAGATACGCAAAAACGGAATGACCAGCTTCTTAGTCTCGGGCCAGAGAAATCATGGCCTGCAATAACTCACTCAAAAATAAATCTTGTACACTAAGGTTTATGCACTCAAATATATATAAGGCTCGAATAGGTTGAGCAACACACAAGTGATATTTATGACAAGGTTAGCAATATTTTTGAGCATAAAAGACATCTTTAATCTATTCATAACTTGAGAGCACATAAAACACTATGGGTCTTTATTTTAATCATAACCTCCGCTGAAGATTAAGCTAGCATTTAGATAATTTCAGATTTGTATTTTTAAGAGAGCACTAGGTCAAACATGCATAAATCAATTACAAAGATAAACAAAGCGGCAATTATAATCATATATCATCATGGCACAAACTTTGTAACTTTACCAAAGGTAAAAACTTGGTGGCGTCATTATTCATGATGAAAATAAACACTAAGACACACGCTGAAAATTAAACTAAAAACTGAAAATTAAAGCAAAGCTGAAAATACTACGCAAACATAGGCGCATACAAGCTGAAAATTAAAGAAAAGGGGGTAAAGGAAAGATAACTAAAGCTCCTCCTCTCTCTAATCTTCCGCCGGTGGTTGATATTGATAGTCTTGGTTGTTGTACCCTTACTTGTAATAGGAATGCACCACTACTCCTATGAATTGTCCGACGGTGCTAGGTGAAGGTGTCAAAGCACATAAGCGACGTTTGCATTTCCTTCACCCATTTGGTTTGCATTGGTTAGGATGGCTGCAATAATTTGCATATTCCTTGCAGCGTATCCTCCAATGGTGGCTACATTTTGTTGTGGTTGAGGAAGGTGTGCATATGGCTCCGCAAAGGCTACGTTGGGCACCGCAAAAATGGTGGGGGTATGGCTGCACCACTCCCCCATGCTTGCATTGGTACACCACCGTAGTAACTCGGCGGCGCCGGGTTCCTCCCAATGGTGGGACATAATTTTTGTTGTGCACCTCCTTCTTGGGTCGTGGAAGCTCCTTCTCCTATAATCCTTCTCCTTTTATTTTTTTTCTTCGCCGGCACAAGAAGTCCTTCCTCTAACCGATCTTCTTCCCCTCAAGAAAAGTCTTAATCTTCAATCCGGAAGGGGCAAATTCACCTAGGCCACTCGGAAGCCTCCTCTCTCATCTTCACTCTTATATTTTCCTTCCTTCATATATTCCTAGGGAAGTCCCGGGTAGGAGATGATTTGGGTTTCTTGTAATACCCGGTTTTAAAGAGATAGCCAATATGGAGAGGTAACACCCCGAACCAATATCTTCCGAACTCGATGTTGCTTAACAACACCACCGGTTGATCATAGGTGAGTGGGGTCTATTGGCCACTTGGCAATCAAAGCCAAGTAAAGCCAATTCAACTCCGTGTTGGTTATCTTTGTCTCTCTTGTTCTCCCAAAAATCCACTTGCACAAAGGCGACACACATGGATGATGGGGTTCCGATAGTATTTCTTCGTTGATGGTCTCTTCCCGTGATCATACTCCAAAAACCTTCCCATGTGCCTTCATGCACATACTTGTTTCGGAGCTCCCTTTTGAAAATAGGAGACACTCGCCCATGGGTCTACGATACTAGAACATGCAATCGTTTCGAACATGAAAACCAATCTAGTCTATCAGGGATTGTGTTGAATGGATCCAAGGAAGCATTGAGGCCTATACTCCCTTTATGGCATGGTTGCTAGCCTTAAGCATTAAAGTATTTTCAGCACAAGATGATAGATAGATAATCCAACAAAGTGTGATTACATCTCAAGATCGACTGCAACCCATGGATGAAAGGAGATTACCCCATCAAGGTGCTAGAAATAGCATCACTGATCAAGGTTACCCTTCCGACGGTGTCTTCCTTCTTCTCCACTTGTGGGCTCCCTCCAACGGAATGAGAGACTCGGCACTCCTTCATCAAGGGTATACGCCATGGTCATGAAAATTTCCTAGGCGAATTTCTTGTGGGTGTTTGCCGACACTCCGCTAGAGAATTGCACCGGTGTCCCGTGTGAAACCCAATATGTGGAGAGCTTGGTCGTCGATGTCGACGTTCGCTACAAGCCTCTACTTAAGGCGAGCGAGCTTCTTCTCCTCCTCCGTCATGATGACATACCCCTCGGAATACCGCGGAGCATATGGAGGTGGAGCGGATGATCGTGTCAAGTGGTGAGGTTGGACGGGCGGCTCCTCCATATGTTATTGAAGTTTGGTGAACCTCGTAAACGAGTTTCGTGTGGCCCTCATGCCACCAAGGAGAAGAGTGTGGTTCCTCCTCGGCGGTGCCGTGTCCTCCTCCATACTCCAAGGAAACTCGGAAACCGAGTGCCTCCTCGAAGAGGTTGTCGATGATGGCTTAGACGACGATGATCCCTTCTTCTTCGGTGAAAAGACTTGTAGTTTTCTTCCTTGATTGCAGCACTCTCCCTCACAAATAAATATCCGGGGTTTTCACCCGGTAACAAGGTACACAAATATTATTTTGGAGTCTGGACTTTGAGTGGATTAAGGATGTGATTTGTTGCACGAAACAAACGCGGTGGATGGCTAAGTCTAAGGTGATTCCGGCCTACAAACTAGAGCACACGAACAAAGAGTTGGATGAAAGACTACCTCTCTCCTCCTCTTGGATCGGTTCTTCTCTAGTGTATTCATGTTGCTTCGTGATCGCGTACACCTTCCAAACGTTCCCGTCCACTCCTTCGCTTGCATTATTGCTCCTTCCACTTGATGTTTTCGCTTTGACTCACTTCCATACTCCCTTGCCTCACATGCATCCATGATATTCCTACAAAACAAAGCCTTGGCTGCCCCCCATGCTTGTACTTTGCATGTGGTTTAAATATGTTGGAGGGGCATCCCGTGATGTATCATGGTGCATGCATGGTTAGGTTAACTAGATTGCCTCCCTTTAAGTGTGTTTAAGGCTAAGCACTCCTCTTATTTCGAAATTTAAAAATATTTTTCAGAGCCATGCAAGAGCTCGAACATAATTTTAGAGAAGTTTTTAAACCATTAAAAACAAATGCAAGTCGAAAATATTTTTTTATTACGTCGATTTCGGTCTCACCGGTATAGTTTGCCTTCATTAGTTGAGAGCAAACTTTTCCCGGCTTGATCATGGGGGCATAGGTTTAGGTCCTAATTTTGATTAGATGAGAGAGATTTTGAATGAAATAAAATTAAGTGAGGCTTACAAAAATTCTAATCTTAGAGAAACCAAGGATATGGATTTTTAAACCAACCAAAAATCAAGTTTCTAGGTTCACGCGAGTCCTACCACATGCTGAAATTTAAATAACATCTAGATACAAGTCGTGGCTCTACTCGTGTGTTTTTAGCATGAAAAACAAGTCAACCACAGCACCATAATGAGGGTGAAGGGTGGAGTTAGGTTCTGAAATTTTTTTATTTTTGGTTGTGGTTTCTCAAAAAAGAAGCAAACAATCACATAGGATGGTTCATGTAAAGGGTTTATGATCAAGCAAAATATTCAACCAAGAATTATGTCTCTAATATTGTTCAACCATTCTAAGTCTAAGGCTTTGCGTAGTAAAATTCAAAACTGAATTAAAGGGACTCGAAAAACCTGGAATCGGGTTGTCCTCCCGGTAGCTTATTCTTGACTCGACGAAACGGGTTGCCTCCCGCCTAGCGCTTCGTTTATAATCCATGGCTAGACTTCTTCACTTGATTACTCCGGATCAACGCTCTTTGCGGGCGTTGCAATCTTGGGTACCCACTTTGGCTTAGTCAATTTTTTTGGTCTTCACGAGTCGGCTTTGTCCTTTGGTCTTGACGGATGCAACAACTTCCTTGTGGCTCGACATCTCGAACTCCGGTCTTCGGTTGTGATCTTCATGGTCTCTAGTGTGATCCTTCATCTCTCCCGAATGAGCTTGAGTAGCCTTCGCTGTCTTGGGACCTTGGAGTTGTCTCGGATATTCTTCTTTGTTGCCCATCGGGCGCCGGCAAGTTGTCCCACTTGCGTCTCTAGCATCTTCATCACGATGAACACTTCGCATGTGGATCTTGCCTTGGCAGCCTTTAGGTGTTGAGCTTCTTTCTCCATCTCCATCTTCTCCATCCTCCTCTTAATCTTGAACGGCCTTCCGGCGTCTTGACTTGGAGGTGGTGATTCCTTGGAGATTTTGACGGTCCTTCGACTTTGGATCTAGGGTTTCCAATCCTTTAGCTTGTGTTGCACGTCACCTTTGCCTGTAAAGTTTTCCTGGATCATCCACAAAAAAGTTTTGGGTTTCTTGGAGAGGTAGCCAACCATCTCCGGTTAGGGTTAGTGATAAAACAAAAATCTAACAAAAGAAAAATTAGGGTTAATCAAAACTAGATTAGATTGACTCCTTTTTTTCTTTTGAGGATGATCAAACATAAGAGATGCAAAAGAAAATCAAAAGAAAAAGCTGAAAGATAAGCGATACTAGATCGGATTTTGATTGCTTGTTCCCCGGCAACGGCGCCAGAAAAAGGGGCTTGTTGACGGTTAATAGTTGTATCAAAGTTCGTTTATGACTTGCAAGCGGACAAGTCTCCCGTCGTAGTCAAGGGACCCTTCTTCCCTCGAGTGGTGAACCCAAGGTATCGAATCCGTGGAACAATGTGCAACGCAAGGATTCAATCTAGTAAAGCAAGGTAAGCTATCTTATGATGAACTAAGTTGCATCTAATCTACTAACTCATAAAGAAAACGAATCTAATCTAATATACTAAAGAGGTAACAAGAGAAAGCAAGAGATAACCAATCTAGAGAATCTAGATCATGCTTATGTTGTAGCTCCAAACAAGATAGATGAAGATAGCAAAGCGAATCTCATTAAAAGCATCTTTAAATCGTGGCCTTCCCATCCGACTCCGAAAACATCCGCCTTTCGAGACCCCCGTTCGTCACAACGTATCCCTATTCATGCGGGGAGCTTAGGGCGAGTTCGATAGAACAAGTTGAAATCACTTGGCCGGTCCGGTATGCACCTCTAGCCACCGCGGCTACAAGAGCACCCTATGTAATCTAGATGCAAACTAGATCGTAGAAGAAGCAAAACCAAGAAGAAAACAAAATCATCGAGAAGGCACTTAATCGCTAGAAATCGGATTCACTTACAAACTTCACCATGAATGATTACATGAACAAGATCACCACCGGGGCCCTCCCTCGATCTTGATCCTCGCTCCGAGCTCCGACGTGGTCTTCCATGCAAGGTTCCCACGTCGGCTAGGGAGACCCTAGACAACTAGCACGACCCTCATCTTCAAGTTGGTGTCCCTCAAGCTTCTCTCGCTCCTCGGCGGCGGATTACGACTTCCGTTCGCGTGGCTCTCGGTCGGGGGGCTATTTATAGCCCGAGAAGCAATTAGGTCAAAGGAGAGGCCGATTGGGCCCCGAATTGGGGCTGGGCCGCCGGCTTGGGCCGGCCGGCCTGGTCCCACTCGGCCCATCTCGCGGCATGCTTCGCCCGGTGTTGCTTCCCACGTCTTCTAGATGTTCTCCCCCTTTTGCATGTGGGCCCTTGACGTCGGTTTCTCTCCGAATTGGACTCAACTCCTTGTCTTGCAAGATTCGAAGCACTTTTACGGTTCGGTCCTCGGAGTTTATCATCTTCTCGGGCTTGGTCCTTGGGCTCTTGGAGTCATGTTCACTTCATTGCTTGACTTGTATCGGGCTTCAAGGTCTTGTCATGAGGTGCTTAATGAACTTATCCCGGAAGTCTTGCTTTCAACGTTAAAACCCCGCGTAAACACATAACTCCAAAACGGACATGCACAAGTGAACTTGTTATACCACGGGGGTTAGTACCAATGAATAAGATACAAAAGTCATGCCAACACCGAAGGTAAACTCATGGCTAGGTTGACGGATTTTCACCGTCAACACCGCCTGCCCAGGTGGAGGGGGCCATCGATGATCCCCCGGCGTTTGCTGACGCCCAGGGGGAGCAGGAGCTCTGGGGCGAGCTCTGGAGCCACGGCGCTACACTCAACCGCGCGCTGAACGAGGCGCTGCAGGTCCACGGCGGCCCCGCATGGCGCGTCTTTCAGGTAGGGTGTCGTCGCTTGCTTTCCTTTTCTTCTCGTCTTCGTGTGTTGCTTTCGTGCCCTAGTGCTCACGGATCTCGGTGTGTGGATGCCAGGAGCTGGAGCGCCGCGCGCACGACAAGTACGACGCGTTCGACCGGGTGAACGCCGAGGTCCACCAGCTCCGGGAGCAGTGCCGCGCTTTCGACGCGCTTGCTGACGCCCTTGGGACACCGGACAATTGGGTGGCGTACGGGCTGCGGCTCGGCTCCGACGAGCTCCCCGAGAGCTCGAGGCAGACACGGCGCGTCTCTCGAGCCTCGGCGGCTTCGCGCGGCCCTCATTGATCGTGATGAGGCGCCGTGGAATGCGCGCTCGGACTTGGAGAAGACGCGGACGGCGGCCGCCAACCGGGAGGCGGAGGTGGCCGCCGCTCGCGCCGAAACCCGGGAGCTCCGCACGTCGCTTGAGGGGCGCGCAGCGCGCAACGGCGCCGGGGGCCGAGGAGCGGGCGCGCGGGGCCGGGAGCGGCGCGCCAAGGAGGCCGACGACCCGAAGGCCGCCCTCGACGCCAAGGCCGCGGCCCTCGTCGTCGGCCGAGGAGCGGCTCTCGCAAGAGAGCACCGCCCGCCAAGGGGCCGAGGAGCGGCTGCGGTAGGGGCGGCCGCCCTCGTCGACGCCCGCGCGGCCGCCGGAGCGGGAGCGCGCCGCCCACGAGGTGACGCGGAAGTCGGCCGGAGGAGCGGAACACCGCGTTCTCCAAGGTCGAGGACGAGGCGCTCATGCTCGGCATCGCAACGCCAACCGGAGCCGGCCCTCCGCGAGCGAGGGCGAAACCGTCCGGCGCCTCGAGCCGGCTCGGTCGAGGCCGTGCGCGGGACTTCGAGATGGAGAGGAAACAAGTCGAAGGTGAGCCACTATTTGACTCTTGCTTTATTGGTTTTTCGTTTGGGAACTCGCATTCCCTTTTTCTGATTTCTTTCTTGCCTTGGTGTTTCCAGGCTTGCGCACCGCTCCGGGGCATGCGGGCGAGCGGGCCGAGGCGCCGCGAGGCTTCTTACAATTCCTCCGAGCAGGAGTTGCGGGAGCTGCGCGATGCGGCCCTCGAGACCCGCCGCTCCGTCGAGGAGGGCGAGGCCCGGGCCGGCGGCTCCCCGGCCGGCCGTCCGCGTGCCCTTGGTGGCCATGTCACGGGCGGATGCGCGCGGCGGCGCGGCGGGGCGTCCGAAGGCCCTCGGAGTGGTGCGATCCCACTACGAGGTTAACTTCGAGGCGGCGCGGAGGGGTACATCGTTCCCGAGGGCGTCGAGGACGAGGTGGCCATGGAGCGTGTGGACGCGCTCGGCGCCGACGCCGCCGGGTTGCTCGCCGAGGCCTTCGAGGAGTTCCTCTTCCCCGGACGCCGCCGATGCCGCTCTCCTCCTCCCGCCCGAAAGCGCGTTGGGCGCTAGGCCCGTTTTTTTATGTGTATCGGTATCCCGGCCTCGTGGCCTTTGTAAATAAACTAGCTGTTTCATAAACATGGACGTTTGCTTGTAAATGAAGTCATTTGTTTATCGCGCGTTTTGTTTCTCCTTCTTCCCGAGTAGATTCTAGTTAGGGGAGTTCGATTTTCGCGGGGGCCCGCCGGGTTGGAGGCAAGAGAGAAGGGCCATATCCATGCGGCGTAGGCTATCTCGGCTCGCACGCTCCTTCCGCCGTGCCGCCCGCGCCTGTTCGAATCGTGGCTCGAGGTTGAAGTAGGAAACAAACTTAGCGCATGTTGTTTTGTTTTTTGCGCGAAAAAATGGGACCATTTGGGGGGGGGGGGGGGGGGGGTGCCCCCCCGCAGTAGCCCCCGAGGGTAACTTGGGTTTCAGGGGAAAGCTGAGTTATCCTTTTCATTAGACTTGAAGTATTTACATAGTCGTTGCCAACTGGGGCGTTGGCGATGTGATTTTTACAACAAAGATATTTGGAAAATCCTAGCTAAGGGTAGAAGCGACGTAGCTGTTGGATGTTCCAAGCGTTGGTGAGCTCTTCGCCGTCCTCGTTGGCCAGCTTGTATGTGCCCGGTTTGAGTACTTTCACCACGACGTAGGGTCCTTCCCATGGGGGCGATAGCTTGTGGCGCCCTCGGTTATCTTGGCGCAGCCTTAGGACCAGATCCCCCTCGCTGAAATCCCGTCGACGTATTTTGCGTGCTTGGTAGCGTCTTAGGGACTGTTGATACCTCGCGGAGTGCATTAAGGCTACGAGGCGTGCCTCGTCCAGCTGGTCCAGCGAGTCCTCGCGGGCTCGCTGGTTAGCACCCTCATCGTAGCCTCGAACCTTGGGCGACCCGTATTCTAAATCCGTGGGGAGGACGGCCTCCGCGCCGTGGACTAGAAAAAATGGGGTGAACCCGGTGGCTCTGCTTGGGGTGGTCCTTAGGCTCCACACGACCGCTGGTAGTTCTTGGAGCCATTTCCGCCCGCATTTGTTGAGCCGGTCGAAAATTCGGGTTTTAGGCCTTGTAGGATCATGCCGTTGGCACGTTCCACTTCGCCGTTGGTCCGTGGGTGTGCCACGGCCGCCCAATCCACGCGGATGTGGAACTTGTCACAGAACTCCAAGAACTTCCGGCCCGTGAACTGGGACCCGTTGTCTGTGATGATGGAATTTGGTACTCCAAAGCGGTAGACGATATCGGTGAAGAATGTCACCGCCTGCTCAGCCCTTAGGTTTGTGATGGGGCGCACCTCCACCCACTTGGAGAACTTGTCGATCGCGACTAGCAAGTGGGTGAAGCCCCCGGGCGCCTTCCGCAGGGGCCCGACGATGTCCAGCCCCCACACGGCGAACGGCCATGTGACGGGGATGGTCTGTAGGGCGTGGGCGGGCAAGTTGGACTTGCGGGCGTAGAACTGGCACCCTTCGCAGGTGCGTACGATTTCGCCCCGGCGTCCGCGACCGCGGTAGGCCGCAAAAGCCTTGGAGGAACGCGTTGCCGACGAGGGTGCGGGGTGCGGCGTGGTGGCCGCAGATCCCCGCATGGATGTCCCGTAGGAGCTCGTGCCCCTCGGGAATGGGCACGCACCGCTGTAGGATGCCGGAGGCGGCGCGCTTGTACAGCTCGCCGTCGACGAGGGCGAAAGACTTAGCCATCCTAGCGATGCGCCTAGCCGCGGCCCGGCCTCGCGGGGAGTTCCCCTCGAGCGATCCGGGCGATGTATTTCTCCCGCCGTCCGCCGGGACGGGGGCGGCTCGATGTCCATCACGTCGGCTTCGTGAGAGCCGTACCCCTCGAGAAGGGAGAGCACGTACGCCTCGTTCGAGGGGTCCTCGTCCATGGGCTCCGCACCCACTGGGTTCGAGGGAGCCCCCGAGGCTTCGTCGTGATTCGAGGGGAAGGGCTCGAAGACAACCGAGGGTTGAGCGATGTCGCGCGCGAAAACGTTCGGGGGAACGGTGATCCGCCGGACGCGATCTTGGCGAGCTCGTCCGCCTCTTCGTTGTACCTTCGGGGCACATGGTTGAGCTCGATGCCGTAGAACTTGTCCTCGAGGGCCCGCACGGCCTTGCAGTAGGCCTCCATCTTGTCATCATGGCGGCTCGCGTTCTTCATGACTTGATCAATCACGAGCCGCGAGTCCCCCCGCACGTCGAGGCGCTTGACGCCCAACTCAATGGCGATTTTGAGGCCGCGAGAGAAGGGCCTCGTACTCGGCCATATTGTTGGACGCGGGGAAGTGGAGGCGTCTTGCGTAGCGCATGTGCTCCCCGAGGGGTGACACAAAGAGGAGGCCCGCGCCCGCTCCCGTTTTCATCACCGAGCCGTCGAAGAACGGAGTCCGGCACTCGCCCGGATTTGTGGGGGTGTCGGTGTGTGTCCGTCCACTCGGCCGACGAAATCCGCCGAAATTTGCGACTTGATAGCCTTGCGTGGGGGCGTAGGCGAGCGTTTCGCCCATCGGCTCCACGGACCACTTGGCGATCCTTCCCGCGGCGTCGGGGTTGCGGATGATTTCCCCTAGCGGAAAGGAAGAGACCACCGTGACGGGGTGGGCCTCGAAGTAGTGGCGGAGCTTGCGCCGCGCAAGGACTACCGCGTATAGCAACTTCTGGACCTGTGGGTAGCGCGTCTTTGTGTCCGAGAGGACCTCGCTGATGTAGTAGACTGGCCGCTGCACAGGCAAGGCATGCCCCTCCTCCGTGCGCTCCACAACGATCACGGCGCTTACCACCTGGGTGGTCGCGGCCACGTAGAGCTGCAGGGGCTCGCCGTCCTGGGGCGGCGTGAGGATCGGGGCGTGTGTCAGAGACGCCTTTAGCTTGTCGAGCGCATCCTGGGCCTCGGTGGTCCAGGAGAAGCGCTCGTGCTTCTTGAGTAGGCGGTAGAGGGGGAGGCCCTTCTCACCGAGCCGCGAAATGAAGCGGCTCAAGGCGGCAAGGCACCCCAACACCTTCTGCACCCCTTTAAGGTCCCGGATCGGACCCATTCGTTCGAGGGCCGCGACCTTTTCGGGGGTTGGCCTCGATTCCCCGCCCGGGAGACAATGTACCCCGGAGCATGCCTCGCGGCACTCCAAAGACACATTTTTCGGGGTTTAACTTGACCCCGTTGGCCCGTAGGCGGTCGAACGCGACGGCAAGGTCGCCAACCAGGTCGTCCGCCTTCTCCGGTCTTCACGACGATGTCGTCCACGTACGCTTCGACCGTCCGTCCGATGTGATCCCCAAAAAACGTGCCGCATGCGGCCGGTATGTTGCACCCGCGTTTCTGAGGCCAAACGGCATCGTGACGTAGCAGAACGTCCCGAACGGTGTGATGAATGAAGTCGCGAGCTGGTCGGACTCCTTCATTTTTATTTGGTGATACCCGGAATAGGCATCAAGGAAACAGAGCAATTCGCACCCAGCTGTTGAATCAACGATTTGATCTATGCGTGGCAGAGGAAAAGGAACTTTGGGACATGCTTTATTAAGACTAGTATAGTCTACACACATCCGCCACTTCCCATTTTTCTTCTTTACAAGCACGGGATTAGCTAGCCACGTAGGGTGGAATACTTCCTTGATGAATCCGGCCTCGAGGAGCTTCCGCAGCTCCGCTCCGATCGCCCGTCGCCGCTCCTCGTCGAAGCGGCGCGGCCCGCCGCCGCACGGCGCGGGCGTTTGGCGAGATATCAAGGGAGTGCTCGGCGACTTCCCTCGGGATGCCCGGCATGTCCGAGGGGCTCCACGCGAAGATGTCGGCGTTGGCGCGGAGGAAGTCGACGAGCACCGCTTCCTATTTGGGGTCGAGGGTGGAGCCGACCCTCAACGCCGTGCCCTCGGGGGCGAAGGGTCGAGGGGGACCCCTTTGGTCCGCTCTCGCTTCCTCGAAGGTGCCGACGTGCTTGGCGGCGGAGTTGAGGTCCTCGTTGACCATCTTCTCCGGCCGTGTTTACCGGCGCTTCATCCGGTGCCGGTGCCTGCGCATGTTCCACGCACTCGACGTCGCGGTCGAATGCGTGCTCGATGGACGACCCGACGGTGATGATGCCGTTTGGGCCGGCATCTTCATCTTCGGTAGGTGTAGTTGGGGACCGCCATAAATTTGGCATAACAAGGTCGCCCAAGGATGGCATGGTAGGCCCCTTTGAACCCCACCACCTCGAAGGTGAGGGTCTCCTTGCGGAAGTTCTTAGGGGTACCAAACCAGACCGGCGGTCGATACGCCCGAGGGGCCGAACCCCGCTTGCCGGCGCGATGCCGTGGAATGGCTTCGTGCTGGGCCGCAGCTGGTCCAACCCGATCCCCATCAGGCGCAATGTATGCGCGAAGAGGATGTTGAGGCTACTGCCTCCGTCCGTAAGGACTTTTGAGAACCGGGCGTTCCCAATGATGGGATCGACCACCAGCGGGTCTTGGCCGGATTGGGGATGCGATTCGGGTGGTCTTCCCGCTAAAGGTGATGACGTCCTCCGACCAATTGAGAAAGGCCGGAGGCGCCCTCTCGCGGCGAGGACTTCGTGTCGCTCCTTCTTGCGGCTGCCGGGTCGACATGTCGACGGTAGGTCCCCCCAAAGATGAGGAACACATTTTCGACGGCGGGGGAAGCCGCCGGCGTCGCCATCGCCCCCGTCTTTCTTGGCCTCTCGCCTCCTTCGCGGCGGCGCGGCCATAGAACTTCTTGAGCATGTCGCCTTGCTCAAGGGTGTGTTGCACCGGGGTTTTGTGGTAGGGACATGGCTTCTTCAAAGATGTCGTCGAATACCCCCGGGCCTCGAGGGGCCGGTCGAGGGCCCCGTCGAGCCGGGTCGACGGCGAGGGCCTCGGCGTTGCCGCCGTCGCGCCCTCGCTCGCGCGCCTCGTGGCGCGGCTTCTTCCCCTTGTTGCCCCGCTTGTCGTTGCGGCGCGGCTACTTGGACTTGCTGCCCTCCGCGGGCGCGTCCTCGAGCGCTTGCCCTTTTTGCCGTCGAAGATCGCCCCCACGGCTTCTTCCCCGGAGGCAAAGCTGGTGGCGATGTCGAACAGCTCGTTGGAATCCGCCGGCGGGCTGCGTCCCAGCTCCCGCACGAGATCCCGGCACGTGGTGCCTTCGAGGAAGGCATGCACGATTTCGGATCGCGCCACGCCGGGGAGCTCGTGCGGCGCTTGGAGAAGCGCCGTATGAAGTCCCGCGGCGACTCACCGGGCCTCGCGTGCGGGAGCGCAGGTCCCAAGAGTTCCCAGGGCGCACGTATGTGCCCTGGAAGTTGCCCACGAACGTGTGGACTAGGTCGTCCCAGTTATGGATCTGGCTGGCGGGCAGGTGCTCGAGCCATGTCCGGGCCGCATCGCCAAGGTGCAGGGGCAAGTTGCGGATGATGACCTCGTCGCTAGTGGCCCCGCCCAGCTGGCAAGCCAAGCGGTAGTCGTTGAGCCACACGCGGGGGTCCGTCTCCCCGTTGTACTTGACGATCGTCGAGGGTTGGCGGAAGCGTTGGGGGAACGCTGCCGCGCGGATCTCCCGGCTGAACACACGGGTGCCTGGGGGCTCCGGCGTCGGGGAGCGATCCTCGCCGCTGTCGTAGCGTCCACCCCGTCGAGGGTGGTAACCCCTTGCCGCTCGCGCGTCCGCCTTGCTAGTGCGCCGGGCGTTGATGACGTTGCGAGCGTCACCATCTAGTGCCCTGCGCGCGTCGAGGAGTCGTTCCTTGGCCGGCGTGCGTCCTTGCTCGGTGGGACGTCCCGCGTGCACCGAGGGTTCGCCTCCCGGTGCAGCTTCGTCACCCCGCGCATCCCCCTGTTGGCGGATGCGTGAGGCCGAGCTCTCGGCCTGCTGGACGGCCGCTTGCTCGATGAGAGTTTGCACCTCGTGGTGCATATCTCGAGCCTCGGGGGTCGAGGGTGCTGGCATAGCCCGCAGCAGCGTCGCGGCGGCGACGAGCTTCTGGCTCGCCCGTGGGGGCACGTCCGCGTTTCCGACGTTGGGGGTGGTGTTGATGCGGTCGCGGACCTGCCGGCCCAGTCCCGCGCGCGTTCGCCACGCGCGAAGCCTCCCCCCTCGCCATTAAGGCGCGGAGCAACCGCACCGTTCGGTACTCTTCCGCCGGCTTGGCCTCGAGCTCGCGGGCTTGGGCCGGCCACCGTGCGTCGACGTCGGCCCCGGCGGAACGCTTGGCCCCGCGGCCGGGCTCGCGGCGATCCCCGGGGCGGGCGTGACTTCCCCCGTCTCCGGCGCCCGCCACGCGGCGGCGTTAGCCGGGTCGTTGGTAATGAAGGCGCAACACTCCCGCGTGGGGTCGTAGCTCCCGGTGCTTTGGAGTCGTCGGAGCGGCCGAACCGGTGGTCCGTGGCGTCGAGGAAACGCCGAACGCGGCCGGGTCGGGCACGCCGAGAAATCCCACCCCGCGTACCCGTGGCGGTTGGCGGGTGGTAGCGTGTCGGCGCGGCCCGGGGATGACTCATCTGCCGCCGAGGCGCCGGGGTCCCCGGCGACGAAGACGTGGCGGCCGGGCGGAACCCCGCGCATCGTCGTGTTGACGTTGGCGTTGTAGGCCGTCGTAGCGCCACGCGGCCCCGATGGGGATGCGCGGTCCGAGACCGCGCGCGGTCCCGCCGGGCGGTGGCGGCGCTGTTGTGACGGTGGGCGCGCCACTTTGAGTGGCGGCGCGCTCGGCCGCCGCCGCTCGGACCGCGCGCCGGCGTGAGCGCCGCCGCCGCAGCGACGACGGCGTCGTGGCGTCGACGGACCCGCGACGTCCGTGCCCGCGGGCGCCTCGCGCCAAAGTCGTGCGTGCGGCGGGGGGTCCGAGCGGACACCGGCCGACGCCGCGCGCGGAGTTCCTCACGGTTAGTGAGGCGCATGAGATAGCCATTCCCCGTGGCTCGAAAGTTCGGATCCCCCGAAGCGGATCTCGAACCCGGCCGGGAGGGGGTCCGAGCTACCCATGCGGTAGCGTGTAGCACGGTACTCGGTGCGGATCACCATGGAGGGAGTTGGCGAAATGACCTTAGGCGCTCGCTTGCCCCACGGTGGGCGCCAACCGTCGGTGCGGAATATGGTCCCGACACTAACCGCAGATAGCGCCGAGGTCTATCCCTCAATGGTCGATGCTAAGTAACAAGTGACACGAGAGGTTTTATCCCGGTTCCGGCCGAGGGGGCCGTACGTCCAGCAGGGGCGTGCTCGGGGCACTATATTACTTAGCACCGGGGGTGCTTGTAGTGGGGCAAATACAAGCAAGGTGGGAGAGGAAGCGTGGCTTCCAAGTCCCTGGGGGAGTGGCTGAAGATGTTGTGGGAGAAGGAAAATGAGTACATGGTGTGTGAAGTGTTCTCATGTCTCTGCTCGTCTGTCTCCCCCTGCGGCTGGGGGTTCGCCCCCCCTTTTATAGATCAAGGGGGCAGCGGGTTACATGCACGCCGCGCTACCTAGCTATGTGGAGAGGTGCGACGTGCTTCGCGGTGCGAGTGGGCGGCCGTCCGGCAATCCCCGCCACGATCCGGTCATCGTGGCTCGACTTGTAACCGAACAAGTGGCGGTTCGAGGGTAGGAGAGCAACGGATGGCGGTGATGTCCTCTGATAGGCTCGGGGGTGGTGCCGACGCAATCTTGTACGGAGTACGAGGGGCGAGCGAACGGCGTTCCTTCCCAACGCGCCTCACGGGGCTGGAGTCGTTGCTACAGGGTCCGACGTGCGCCTGCACGCGCGGGTACGGCGGCCACGCCGTTACAGTGGCCGGGATGGCGATCCACCGGCCTAGCGCCTCCACCTAATCCTGTAGGGTCACGGGAAAGTGAAATCGAGGGTGCGCCCGGCCCCCCTTCGAGGGTCGGGCGCGTTAGCCGTACTGCAGTAGGCGCGCGGTGTCACGGGACTGACACCGGCCGTACCGCACAGTCCCCCCCACAGTGGTGGGGATGGGCTCCTCCCTGGGGAGTTGGTGCGGCGGCACCGGGGTGCGAACCCCGGGCGCATGATGACGCCGTCCTGCGGCGTCAGGGCGTTAAATGCCTGTGTACGGGGCCGGCGCACGCGTGAGGGGCACCCTCGAGCGTGGCGGGCCCCGGCCGAGGGCGGGCGTTCCCTCGAGCGAGGCGGAGCCCGTTCGAGGGAAATGCCGCCCCTCGAGCGGGGCGAAGCTTGTTCGAGGGAAATGCGCCCCTCGAGCGGGGCGAAGCTTGTTCGAGGGGGATCCTTTCGTGGGCCGCCTCGATGGGCCGTCGGAGTCCCCCGTGGGCTACGTCCCGCATGGTTAGGTGCCCGCATGGTTAGGCTTAACGTATTTAGGTTTCGTTGCGGGTTTTAAGTGAGGTCTTCCCCATTGTTTAAGGGGACCCCTTGGGCTGTCCCCGACAGGCGGCCATGGCGGGTGGCGGCCCCGGCGAGTAGCATGGGACGACCAAGGTGGTGTGCAGAAGTCATGACAGCTAGAGCTCGCCGTGCGCAGGGTCTGCGCACCCACACGGGGTGGCAGGGGCGGGCAGGAGACGAAGGAAGAGGATGGTGGAAGATTAGGGCTTAATTGTGGGATCTAATGGCTCTAGTTGGTTGCGCGAATCTCAAACACTAGGTGATGCCCCTCGTGTTGCTGCGGGGATTTTAAACAAAATTTTAAGGTGAAATGTGAAAGTAGAAACACCAAAGCGATTACATAGTGATATTCATCTGTAAGCAATATTATACTCCCTCCGTCCCAAAAAGAATGTCATTCTAGAAATTTTAGGACAGATTATTAAGGAGATGAAATGACCTTGATTGCCCCTATTTATTTGCCATATTAGGTGCTAATTGATTGTTGCATGCCTACATGCACATGCACACATGCCAAATTAAGCAAAACGTCATTCTTTCTGGGAATTTTGAATCCTAAAACGTCATTCTTTTTTGGACGGAGGGAGTATATGAAATCATGTTAATTTTGTTGAGAGAGAACAATTCTTAAATTATTGATCCTACATGTATTTCAACTGCGAGAACTTTATGTCGCGCTACTCGCAAATACAACATGCTATTAGTCGCAGAAAATTGACAAAGACATAAATATATAGTTTGGTGGATGTTGACATGGCTTGGTGGATGTTGACATGGTTTATAGTGGATATTGACATGGCATGTAGTGGGTTATGACATGGCGCGTTGAGAGGCAAGAGAAATGGGTAGTGGGTACTCCCTCCGGTTTGGTAAAGGAAGACGTTTAGGACAGCGACACGGTCTCCAAAGTGCAACTTTGACTTCCTATTTTTACAAAAATAATTATTAAAAACTAACATATGTATACTTTTATGAAAGTATTTTACAAGACAAATCTACTCATGTAGTTTTCACATTTCCAAACTCAACAACTTAAAAGTTATTCACGATTTATATTCCAATGTTTGACTCAAATCTTGTCCAAAACGTCTTCTTTTACCAAACCCAAGGGAGTACCAATTATATAGTTGTATATGATTGGAAGTTTTGTCTCATACTTCCTCGGGAAGAAATTTTAGGATTTCCCTCGCGCCGAGCCGACCACTTATGCATCACCAAGCATCCTCTGCTCCTACTAAACCAACTTCATCGGAGCACATCCCCAACTGACTCCTCGTGACGGGTGCGGTAGTGGGGATGCGTCGGCAACCCCTACAATTGGGGGTTGCTCCGTGCGACCAATGTCAGAGACAGGACACCAGTGCCAGAGACAGGCCACCACTGTCAATTGATGATAAGACTAGTACGATGGTAAGGAGTCAAGAATTTTTTTATATTTTTTCTTTGATTTTCGAAAAATAAATAGAGGAAATAAAAATTTCGAGAAATATACATCTGCCGCCAAACCCCACGGCGGTAGGAGTTCCTGCCGCCGTGGGGCACGTCGGTAGGGGTGCCGCCAATGCTCGGCTGACCTACCAGGTGGGGCCAGATTCCTGCCGCCTTGAGGCACAGCGGCAGGAATCCCAGCGTCATACCCCACAACAACAGGAGCCCTAGTGCCGTGCCCCATGGCGGCAGCGTTACCCCTATATAAGGGGGCGACGGCTGCCGCCGCCGACCCCTCCCTCCCTCTCTCCTCTAAATCTTCAGCTTTCAACCCTTCGGAGCACTTTTGACAGAGGTATGTTTCTAAATTTAGTTTAGTTCAGTTAGTTTAGTTAGTTTAGTTAGTTAGTTAGTTTAGTTAACTTAGTTTATTTTAATTAACATTATTTGTTTAAATTGGTTTTAAACTTCTAGAAAATGGTTATAATTCACATAAGAGTTAAATGCATTGTCAGTACATGAACTTGGCGAGTGGGTGCGCATAGGTACATCATCTCTCAAATTACTCATTTAGGAACAACAACTTGACAGGTGGGTGTGGATAGGTCACCGGGACAACACGTAGGCAAAAACATGCCACATAGGCGGCTTATGTGGACAATTGGTGCTTACATGTAAATAACATATTGATAACACTATTGCAAATTGGCCCTTTATTTATTTTATAGACTACTTTTATAATTGGGCAGGTTCCCAATCCCACGACTGATTATTTTGTTTTGACGCAGAAACAGATAGGGTCTTTTGGCCGCCGTGACAAAGGCGACCAGCGGTGCTCGACACATCACATGATGGGACCAAATTTGAGAGAACCTGATAAGCCAGCTCCTAATTACATTGAGTTTAATCGATTCTCTTCATTCCCCGCTATCTATTTTGCTTTTTTCGGATTTCTCTTAGCCTTGATAAGAAAGGTTCGGTTTATGCCTAATGTATGAAGTGGAATTGTGAAACAATCGGTTTAGGGTTTGGTACCCACGCTGCCTATCAGGGTTGGAATCGTACCTCTTCTCTATCAACTGAGTACGGAATATTTGTATTGAATTGGATTGTAGGCAATACATCACTTTTCAGTGTAGAAGTACATCACGGGGGATTTTTTGCGGCCTTGCATGGAACAAAATCTATGCTGATGGTAAGGTCGATTGGTTTGATAGTTGTGATGTTGATGAATGGTCGCTGTTTTTTTGCCAGGCATTCTCAAAGGGTTAGGCTATGCAGAGCATAGCTTTGTCAATTGGTATTGGTGTCTTCTAGAGTCTAGTGTCGCAGACTGTTTGCTTCCTATGAGATGTGATGTTGATATCATTAGGATGAACAATATATTGTCACAACATAAGAACTTGAGGATTTATATTGACCACTCAAATTTTATTGAGAGACAAAGGAGGCAGACTAAGGATTTGCTTGATTGTGGAACATCTTCTGAACCTCCTACAATTATCAGCCCGAAGAAAATAACATGCCATTATCTGAAGTTTATATAGATGTGCTGAAGACTTCAACTAACAATGCAGACTGCAATGAGTTTGATATCAATAATGATGCTTCAGGTTCCGATGCTGATGAACATTTTGTAGACAGTGACAACGATTTTGGGTAAGTGTGACGCCCCGTGTTTTTAATTACCGTCATTAACGCTAATGACCGGATTAGCCGGTCAAATAGTCAACCCTAGGTCAACCTGGGCCCTCACCCATGAAAACTCCCTAACACACCCCTAGTGACCCTAGTGAATAGTTAAAACACTTGTGGGGCCAACCCATGGTCAAAGGGTGGGTCAAACCCCCTTGCCATCCAGTGTCCACAGGTGTCTGCCGCCGGAACTTTTGCCGCGTTCCCCAAATTTCACCTAAACACTTAAAATTCTACCTTTAGGAAAGTTGTAGATCTTGTTGAGGGACACAACTTTCATGTAGAGTGGCATTGCAAATTTGGAAGGGAAAATTGTGAAAAACCCCTTGCAAGGCGAGAAAGCACCGTTGGTCAAAACAAGCCGACATTCAAAGTTGGCTTTCACATAGATTCAAATCTAGGGAGAAAAACCCTATACAGCCTTTGTGAAAGTTGTAGCGGTACTTAGATCCGCAACTTTGGTATTCATTGTTTGGTCAAGTTTTGTTCAAAATTTTGGAGAAAAAGTTGATCAAACACAGCACCACAAAACACCGAGGCCGGAGCGCGCCGCGCCGCGACGTCGCGCGCGCTCGTGCGCCGCCCGCCGCCGGCCGCGCGCCGCCGGCCCCCGCGTCCGCGCACACGCCTCCCAAGGCCGCTCCCACCCCAATGCGCTCCATCCCGAGGTCCCGCGCGCCCCAACGCGTCCCCCCGCCCCCGAGGCACGCGAGTCCGCGCCGGCCACGCCGCCGTACGCGCGCGCGCGCGCCACGGACCGGCGGTCCGTCGGCGACGCCGCCGCCGTACGCGCGCGCATCGAGCCGCCGTGGCACGGCCGGCATCTTGCGCCGTCACCCTTCGTCACCCGGTGTTCGCGCGCCTACTTAAACCCCCCCCTCGCGCCCCTCCGCGCGCCGCCACATGCTCCTCCCCGCCATTGCCGCCGCCGCACGCCGCCGGAGCTCCCCACCCGTGCTCGTCGCCGGCCGGCCACCCTAATAGCTCCGGTAGGTGCTAGTGAAGCTCCAAGGCCCGCTTGTTGCACGGCTCCACGCCTCCTTGCCCCTTTTCCCCGAGCCGCCGTGGGTGCCGCCGCCGGCCGCCGCCGCGCACCCTCGCCGGAGTTCGCCTCGACCCCGCCGCCACCGCCAGTCAACCCAGGGTGAGACCAATTGCACCCCCGTGACACATGTTGCTGTGGCCCGGCCCCACATCGCCGCCGGCGAGCCCTCCCGCCGCCGTCGAGGGCATGGTTGTGATTTCGAGGACTTAGTTGCAAGGAAACTTAACTAAGTTTGTTTACAGTTCAGTCCAAGGACTTAGAAAATTCCTAGAAATTCACAAAAAAATCAGAAAATTCCCAAATCAATTTTGTAGGGTTCAGGATGCAAAACCCCACCTCCTTGTTGTATATTCATGGCTAGATTCAAAATAGTTTTGGCAGGAAAATATACATGTGTTATACATGAATCTATCCTAATTTGAAAACTACAACTCGTCTATAGCTGAGCTTTGGATATGTTGTGGGTTAGGATATGGCTAGATGTTGTGCCAAAATTTGCACAAAGTTATGCAGTAGATTTTGCTAGACAAATTCTTTTCCATTCTACTGCAGTAATTGCCTAGGTCATTTTTCATGTTAAATATATTCATGTTCTTGACCCCAACTTGTGCACACTGTATTTTAATACCAAAATACACATCTTGTGAATTAATTATGAATTTTGGGTTAACAGAAATAATTATTCTTGATTTATGCATGTTTTCCTTTGTAAATTATTAAACCAAGTTCAGTAGAGGTTCCATGTGAACATGCTGGTTCTTTAGACTAGTTTAGGTTCAGATAGCATGCACAGGAGAATTTGGATCATTTTGATGCTTATTTATTTTGTTATGCATTTACCTTGAATCACTAGCTAGCCTTTGTTTTTTTCCATAATATTTAATTTCCTAGCATCCAACACTTACATGTGGGTCCAATGGACCAGGATAGGTGCTAGTAGGCCTAATAAACACTCATGTAATTTTTGGTAATTTAACTAATTAATAAATGGCTTAAATGCCCTTTTAATATTAAAGGGAAATTAAATAAAGAAAAATCCTTAATTAAATCTTTTTCCTTTTGAAAGCATTATTTAATATAAATAAAAGATGGTTAATTATCATCACTGATAAGGAATTAATTCATAAATAAAAATATTAATTACACCTTGTGGATAAAGATAAAATGACAAGAAGCTTTCACATGAAATGACAAACTCAATAAAAACCTTTAATCAAATGTGGAATCAAAAAGTAACCCATGTACATTCCCTAACCTTCCTAAAAGAGAAACCTTAGATGAATGCTTGTTAAGGTGAACATGACCAACTAGAATTGGATAAGACAACAAACTATCACATCACCTAAAGTGCATTGCATTCCGTGTAGACACTAGTAGAAAAGTGTTAATCGGTGACGATTCACTTGTGACGAGTACTAAATTCGTCACAAAATGAGAGCATTCGTGACGAAATTTCCATATTCGTCATAAGTTGGATGTGACGGAGGTTTGGCATGAAAAATAATGACGAAAAATGAAAAATCGTCATATAATAACAAAACTAAATTGTCACCGTTTGTTTGGCCCTTGTTGAACCGCGAGAATCATGTCCGTGCGGTCCGGCGGCGGTGCGTGGCGGCACGGTTGTGGCCGAATGCCTATGTGCTCCATTTATTCTTTTTTTTTCAAAAAAAAACCTCGCTTTAGTATGGGATTGAACCCGTGACATATTGCTGAATAGATGAAAGCCTTACCACTAGAACACAAGACATTTTGTGATTATGGGATACAAGTTTTGCTCTTTGTAGGGATAACATGGCGATGACGTGGCTCCACGGTGGCGCATGGCGATGACGTGGCCCCACGGTGGGGCATGGCTCCGACGGGCCGGCTCTCGCTCGTGGGCCACGGTCCGGGTCGACCCGGCCGCATGGGCCTCCCTTTGCTCAACTTGGCGCCCCTGTCGTTTTTTGATTATTGCAAAAAAAATACGTTGCGGTAGAAGCTCGAACCCGCAACCTCCCACTTAACAAGGGAGTGCCTTACCACTAGGATACCAACCATTTTATATTAGATAATACATATCATTTAATTTGTACAAAGACATGATATATTTTTAATAGACAATACACGTGATGGGCCCCGTACCCGTGATCACGTCGTAGCACTTCCCCGGTGGCCGATCGCGAAGGGCCGAGGGCGACCCTAAACCCTACGTCGAGGGTGCGTCCCGGCGGCGTCTCGGCGCCGTGCGCGCGAGCGAGCGGCACCGAGCAACGGCGACGATTGGGACACAACCGCACCGCCGGCGAGCGGTGTACATCGTCACCGGACGGCGGCGGCGGCGCTCGTGGGACGGGCGGCGGCGCCTAGATCGTCACCGGACAGCGGGCCGCGGCGCTCGCGGGACAAGCAAGGTGGCGGGCGAGCCGCGCGTGGCGCGCAAGCCGAGGATCGTCAAGTACAATTTGTATTTAATTTTGTTTCTTAATTATGCATGTATTTGATGTGTTATTTAATTTTGTTTAATTTATTATGGAAATTTAATGACCGACTACAATTTTTTATCGTATTGTGAAACCGGATGGATAGAAGATGGATATTTGGGACACCGTTCATGGATGCTTATGTGAAAGGAGTCGAAGAGTTCATGAAATTTGTCGGCGAAAGATACCCCAAAGACGACCACATACTCGTCCGTGCGGGCGTTGTCTTAATCAAACTTTGCGGTCTCGGGGTGATGTAAGTGACCATGTACACATTTATGGAATGTCAGCTACATACACCAGATGGATTCATCATGGGGAGTCGGCGGATACTGCAGTAATTGAGAATTTTGAGCAGGAGGTCCAAGGAAGTGATCATGACTTTGGCATTCAAGTGGATGCGGCCGATGATGATGAAGATGAGGATCACGGAGTACCGCAGATGATCGTAGAGTTGTATCTTTGCGGTAGAGGCCGAGGGAGGAGAAGTAAGGTTTGCAAGAGTCCTTGAAGATGCGAAGAAGTCACTTAGCCCGGATCTAGCCATTCAAAATTCTCGTTTACGGTGAGGATGTTGTATATCAAGTCTCGCTATCGAATTGGCAATACAACATTTTCCGTGATAATGCGATTGTTGTCGAAGGATACCCTCGGAGTGAGCTGCCAAAATCATATGATGAGGCTAAGAAATATCTTAAAGAGTTGGGCCTTGGATTTGAAAACATCGATGTGTGCAAGAACAATTGTGTGTTGTTTCGGAAGAGGTATCTTAAAGCAGATGTGTGCCCGGTATGCAATGAGTCTAGATGGAAAGATGGAACTGGGACTAAGCGGGTTCCACACAAGGTATTGAGGCATTTTCCACTTATACCAAGGCTGAAAAGAATTTTTGCATCAAAGCGAACATCTCAAGAAACAAGATGGCACAAGGAAGTGAGGACCCCAGTCGACAATGTAATGAGTCATCCAGCTGATGGGGAAGCATGGAAGGATTTTGATAGGAGGGAAAAAACCTTTTCAGCTGATCCGAGGAACATTAGGCTTGCCTTAGCTACTGATGGATTCAATCCGTTTGGCAACTTGAGTACACAGTACAGTATGTGGCCAGTGCTTCTGACACCGTTGAATCTCCCACCATGGGAATGCGTGAATCCCGCAAATTGCTTTATGGCATTACTCATACCTGGTCCAAGATCTCCAGGAAAGGATTTTGATTTGTTCCTTGAGCCCCTAATTGAAGAACTGCTTGATCTATGGAACGGTGAGAGCACGTACGATGCAGTTACTGGTGGGAAGTTTGACCTTCGTGCTGCCGTGTTGTGGTGTATACATGATTTTCCAGCGTTGAGTACATTATCAGGGCGAACAACAAAAGGGTACTATGCATGTATTCATTGCGACAAGGATCCATTGTCCCGGGCAATAAGGAATAAGTTATGTTACATTGGACATCGTCGTTACCTTTTAAAGACGCATCCATGGCGGAGAAGCTTGGCTTTCGATGGTAAGCGGGAAAATCGAGATGCGCCGGGGAAGTTCACTTTGGAGGAGATAGATCAAGAGCTGGAGAAGGTGAAAGATGTCAGGCCAGGGAAGCATCCTGACATTACTGGAAATAAAAGAAAGCGCAATGAGGGTCCAAAGATTTATAGCCGCAAATCTGGGTTGTGGAAATTGCCGTACTGGAAACATTTGAAGATCCCACATAATCTCGATGTGATGCACATAGAGAAAAACATATGTGAAAACATTCTTGGCACATTACTCAATATACCAGGGAAGACTAAGGACACAACCAATGCAAGGCTAGATTTGTATGACATGGGCATAAGACCTGAATTGCACTTGCAGCAGCATGGAAACTCAGTCATTGCTCCACCTGCTCCGTATGTCTTGGGGAAGGATCAGAGAATTGCATTCTGCAACTTTCTCCAAGGCATCAAGTTTCCTGATGGATATGCGGCTAACCTAGCAAGATACATAACTGAAGATGGTTCGAAGCTGCAAGGAAAGCTGAAAACACATTCTTGCCACATACTCCTACAAAGAGTCATACCAGCTGGCCTAAGAGGCCTGGTAAGGAAGGATGTATATGAAGCAATTGCGGAGCTTGGGACCTTCTTTAGGGAACTATGCAGTAGGAATCTACGGATTGATGTTGTGAAACGATTGAAAGAAGAAATTCCAGTGATCCTATGCAAGCTTGAGAAAATCTTTCCGCCGGCCTTCTTTGATGTCATGGTGCACTTGGCTGTCCATCTCCCTGATGAGGCACTGCTTAGAGGACCTGTTCAGTACGGATGGATGTACCCAATAGAAAGGCGGCTAGGCACTTTGAAGAATTTTGTGAGCAACAGGGGTAGGCCGGAAGGATCAATTGCTAATGCATATGTGGCAAGTGACACCTTGACCTTTTGTTCTAGGTATATGGAGGATATTGACACTAGATTTAACCGTGGTGATGGTAGTGATGGAGAGATGCCATTGGCTGATGACATCTCTATTTTTAAGCATGGTGTTACTCTTGTTGGATCTAATAGGACCCAGTACATTGAAGATGATGTCCTCAATAAGTTAGTTTGGTATGTGCTAAACAATTGTGATGAAGTTGAGGAATATGTGGAGTAAGTATCGTTTAGATGTTTGAGTTTTATTTTTTGGTTTTTCGAGTTTTATTTTTTGGTTTTTTTAAAAAACCATTATTGGTACGACTTAACTTTATTTCTCATGCAGCTTGTACAGGGGCCGAACTAGTGGAGAAACGTGTACGTGATGTTGATAAAATGGTTGAGAAAGGATTCTCAAATTGGTTCAAGCACCATGTAAGTCATTACACATTGTGTTTGTAGGTTCGATATATTCATTATTATCCATATGTAGTCGGGAAGCTGATTGCTTTGTTTTTGTTGCAACAGATTAGAAACAAATGCATGGAGAATCCAGCGGCGGTTAAAGAAGGACTGTGGGCACTGTCATGTGGCCCAGATCTGCGAGTTAGGACTTATGCAGCTTGCAAGGTGAATGGAGTGCGGTATAGCACCGTGGATCATGAGAAGTTCCTTCTGACACAAAATAGCGGTGTAGTGACAGGAGGTACACATAATGGGGAAGACGTAGACTATTTTGGAGTCCTTAAAGAGGTAATTGAGTTGGAATATAACTCGAATCTGCAAGCCCGTCGGACGGTCGTTCTATTTCGATGCGATTGGTTCAATCTAGAAGGCAAGACGAGAGGCCTTCGAGATGACGGACATTTCAAATCCATAAATGTGCAGTCACTATGGTACAAGAATGATCCTTTCATCTTAGCAACTCAATCAAAAAAGATATTTTACTCCGCAAGACACATCTTTAGGTAAAGATTGGCGAGTTGTGCAGAAATTTGAACATAGGAATATGTATGATGTGTCTGAAAAAGAGGAGGCCAGTCATGAGGTGCATCAGGATGACTACGGTTCTGATACTGAACATGTAGTGCAAGCAGGTCCTGAGAATGAGGCCATGCACAATACTCAAGGTGGAGAAGCCACTGTAATTGAAGGAAATTTAGAACACCTTATAAAAACGAAGAAGCAGCCTATTATTCATGAAGAGAGTGAGGATGAGGAGGAGGATGGCACAGGAGATCGATCTGTAGTGATGGTGACAATGATCGCATTGATGACATGTCCCTAGAAGATGAAGATGATGATCTCTAGTATGACCAATATCATGTCCGTAGGCTGCATATGATTTTCTCAAATTATATTGTGACTGTATGATAAGTACTGTAGCAGCGACATGTCCCTAGGCTGCATATGATTTTATCAAATTATATTGTGACTCTATTATCTTTATCTTCTAGTGCCAACTTCTAGACATGTCTCTATTTTAATTATCTTCATCTTCTAGTGACAAATGACTGGAACTTAAGTGCTACCTGGAGCAGTGACATGTCTCTGTTATAATTATATTTTCCAGCAAGAATATATTTCTGTTTGTTTGTTACTTTGCTTTTATTTGTTCCTCTAGAAATAATATATGGATGGCAGTGACATGTACTTAAATATATGGAGTGTGAACTGTACAATAAAGATAAGGGGTCCTCAAGTATACACGGACAAAACTCTGTGCTTGCATATTTCATTTATCATAAGTTATATTCACACGGAAAGATAAGGGGTCCGTTCTTGCAACTTGAGCTCCCATAAGTCACGGCACGGTCGAGTTTTCCCTTTTCTTCATCCCAAAAATGCTTGCGTTCCAAATTGCATTCGACGTATCGATGTTCGCCATCATGGTTCCCTCACAGGTTGGAGTAGCCAAGCCGATAAGTAAGACTTCATTTGGCACCGTCTTAGCCATTGTTCGCCTCTTCACAACATTCCTTAAATGGGGAACACTATAACACTACCAAACCGTGAGCCGAGTGTGTCAATCAAACAAGAAGTAGTAGTCACAATAGCAATACATTTGATAAATCATAATCTGAATGAATTTACATTATGTGTATTTATTTATACCATTTTATCTAACCATATAGACTACAGCCATCTCAGATTTGATAAACATTTGATAAAATCTCGGATGGAGATTACGGACCATCTCGGCCACAGGTGGAGTTTCAAATGAAGGAACTGTTACTACAAATCCTTTTGTCATGGTTAGCCGACATCGCCAAATTGGAAATCCAACAAGGTTATATTACTCGTTTGCTCTACCTCCCTTCAACCGCATCGGACACCTCCTTGCTCTACCGCGGCCGGCCTCGACGGGGAGATGGCGAGTGGCGACGGCGCTTCCTTGCTCTACCTCGGCGGGATGTGGGTGGGAAAAAAGGCGGCGGGACCGGCTAGGTACGGGATGCGGCGGGCCTCCCCCCGGCGGCGGAGGGCGCGGGAGGGCCGCCGCCGGCGGCGGAGCGTGCCTCGGCGGGATGTGGGCGGGAAAAGGGCGGCGGGACCGAGTCGGGTAGGGGATGCGGCGGGCACGACCCTGCCGGCGGAGGCGTGGGAGGGCCGCCGCGCGGCGGCGGAGCGTGTGCGTATACGAGCATTAGAACGGGCGAGGTCGGCAATGCGAAGGGGATTAGGTTCTTCACGGGAAGAACATGGGGACGAATAAGTAGAAATAGATTAATAGGTAAACTTTCTTCGACTTCAAATCAATAGCGCATTGGTGGGGCACGTCGAGTATTACCTTCGGCTCTCCGTGTTCGAGCCCCTTTGGGGCCAATTTTTATTTATTTTCCATCTTTTTTCTGTTTTTTTATTTCTCTATGTTTATTTTTACCAAATTTTGTATTGATATATTATTGCTTCTACCTCATACATTTGCAACCATCTTATTACATTTGTCACGTATTATTTTTTTATTTATCGTCATGCACGTCCTCGCAAAGACATGCATGTCTAACATATAACCTAATAACTAAGAGAGAGTTGTTCATGCTTGTACAAGATGTATAGTATCAACTTTTTAAATTCATTTGTAAATTTTTTAGGTTGTTTATGAAACAAAACTATGATTTTTGATGCATCTCTGTGATTTTCTAACCAAGTTTCCCTATTACTGTAAATTTTTGTAGGATTAGTGAATGGTAAACGTTCAAATACCTTAAGCTAGATGTAAAATTCTAAAAACTTGCAAGGACCAATTCGTCGAATTCATTTGAAACTTTACTAGGATGCTTATTTAGCCAAAGACTGATGTTGTGTGTATGTGTGCAATTTTCTAATCAAGTTTTCCTATTATTGTAATTTTTTGTTGGATTAATGAAGATAAATGTAAAAATATCCTAAGCTAGCTACAAAAATCTAAAAACTTGTATGGATGCCTTATTTTGGTGCACATTGATGACAAAAAAGTTTCAACTGATTCAAAGGAATTGGTCATGAACAATCTGACAAGTTTTTAGATTTATCACATGTAATCTAATCACTAGGTGAGAGATGTTCATGCTTTTAGAGGATGTTTAGTGCAATTTTGTGATCTTGTGCATCTTAAAATCACTAAAAGGTTTTATGTCATAATCAATAAGCAATAATATCTAATTGAAAATTTGGCAAAAAAAAAGAGCATGCACACAAAAATGTCAAAAAATCTGACTCCCTTGGGTTCGAACCCAGGTGCTGCAGGGAGTAACTCAACCACCTTTACCATTGCGTTGTTCAAGTGTATTCGTCTCCAAAGGGACATTATTTACTTAAAACAGAACCCCATTAAAACGGGACGACGGACAGCGCCAATACTCATTTCCCCGCGTCGTCCCGAAAAAAAAAACCGCCAAAAAACTCGGCTAAATATATCCATTCCCCCCCCTCTCCCTCGGCGGCCCCTAGTCTTTCGTCCTCCCGGCCCCCATTTCTCGAACCCTAGCCGCCAACGCCGCAACCGCCACCGCCGTCGCCGAGCGCTTCGTCGCCCACGAGCGGGGTCACCGCCGAGCATTCCCCTCTCTCTCATCGTCCAATGGATCTACCTCGCCCATCCCCCTCTTTCTAGGCCCCTAGTCCCCACGACCGGAACAAAATCGCCGTCGCGAGCTGCTTCGTCGCCCCCTCGGTCCGTCGTCGCCTACATCCGCCGGATTTTGGGTTGCGGCCGCCGGGGATTTTGGGTCGCCTACATCCCTCGGTCCCTCTTCTACGGCCGCGGAGTTACCCACAACCCCAATGGTGGCAACAAGGGGTCAAGGTAGGAAGAGACTCGCACAACAGGAAGAAGGTGAGCAAAACTATTTTGTCTCATAGGAATTGATGAATTCATTTGTTTCTAGAGTGCTCTGTCATCGGTTTGTATATGTGTTGCTTGCTACCCTATTCCGCACTATTTTGTACATGTGTTTCTAGAGCCGAAGGTACCCACAACCCCAATGTTGCTTGCTACCATATTCTCTCTCGTCATCAATTTGTAGATGTGTTGCTTGCTACGATTTTATCTCTGTCATCAATTTGTAGATGTGTTTCTAGGTGAGCAAAACTATTTTGTCCCATAGGAAGAGACTGCACCAATTCGGTTTTAAATTCATCTTTGATGCTTCTTGTATAAAAAAACATAAGTGCCACCTGTCGAACATGATGAACATTGCCGGGTTGATTTGCTTGTCTATTTTGTGCTTGGCATATAGGGTCAATCTCTTGTACGACACATACTAGTATAACGCCCGTGCTAACGCTACGGTGACACTTGATAATTTGAATTTAAATTTAGAAAACATGATTAACAGAACGTATGATTTGGCTTTGCATGTGTTTGGTGTACTAATTTTGGTATGCAACTGAATGTTCAGTAGACAGAACTGATCACTGACTTACAGTCCACAACATATGCTGGTTCTAAATTTGTTCTAGGCATACGACTACCACCTCTTATCCCGTAGCTCTTCCGCGACCATTGCTAGCTACTATCTCTTATCTATCTAGCATCGGTATTACTACTCATTTTTATTCTCTAATAGACGCAATTTGCTTGTTCTTTTAAGAACCTCAAAAAAGCGAATATGAGAGAAGGCGGGATGAACAAGTGGCGAGAGAATGATAGGATGTTGGAAGCGCTTGGAGTCCTAAAACTCTCTCCCGAACTTAGTAATTCTCTACATCAATCTGCTACAAAGAAGGGGAAAACAAGTAGTGAAGGTTCAGATACATCGGAGTATCTCCTTGAAAATGATGATGATCAAGGAGATACCGATGATGATGAAACCGAATCGATGCGCGGCCACAACCCAATAAGGTGCTTCTTCTATCTTCGAGTGGATAGGGAATATTTGCATTGCATTTGGATGGTTTAAATTTGTTCTTGAATATATGCTCTACCTTTATAATACATATTCTTTCTTTCATATCAATTATTAATATATGCTTTTGCTTACTAATGCACATCACTTACTTGAATTTTTTTCCACAGTCTCCTCCGGGCGTAGTCGGAAAGTCATCACTTTGAGGAAGAAGACGGGTCCCAACATGCGCGGGAGGTAGAGCTGGTAAGAGAGTGAGGGCACTCGATGGTTTAGAGATGGAACCTGCTATGGCCCAATTAAGATCATCAAAAAGGCTTCAGCGGCGCGAGAGATGGGCAGCCTGCAGAGGAAATCAATGGAGCTGCTGTGGGGCAAGGCAATGGAGCCGGTGCACGGCAAGGTACTTGCGGTGGCGGTCGGGACATTGCGAGTGCAGAGAATGACAATGGAGGCAGCTGCTGCTCGAAGACATGACACATGCTGATGACGACATCGTAGCTTGTGAGGAAGTTACTGAAGGCAAGTTATATTTTATTTGTCATTTAAATATATCATCTTTGTTTCGATTTGCAAGAAACTAAGCATTTAAATGCAAATTCCGTTTGTAGTTCCTACACGGCGAGCCCCAAGGAACCCCGGGCCACCCACCAAGGGATCACAACTGGAGAGGATGACAAAAGCTATGGGACATAGATTGTCCATAGTTGTTGATGAAGGCAAAAGAAGGCCAAATGATGTTGTTCAAGCGACCAAGTTTGCATCGAGTACGGTGTCGCCATTCGGCAAAAGGTTCCTATCCTCACTCATTGGAAAGAGTACAAGACCGATGAGAAACAATACATTTACAAGGAGTATGTGTCAAAGCTCTCTGTAAGTGCCTCCTTTCTTCTCTCCCTATTGTAATTTGCTTGATAGCCGTAATATGCTCCTCCTGTTTTCTTCTCTCCCTCATGAGGTCAAAGCTCTCTGTATGTGTCAAAGCTATCCATGCACTATTTGATGTAGCGAAGTAATGCAATAGGCCATCTTGAGGTACATCGGCCATGGTCATGGCCGATCCGATGAACGATCAATGAGTTGTTGAATACTTATAGTTTTACTATATCCTTGTTGGTCTCTTGGATTATATGTTTAGGTGGTAGTGTCAAGTTCTTGTCAAACTTTCGAGTTTTCATTTCTTAGCACAAATTTTCTTGAAATGTACCTATTCAATGTTTCATTTTCTAGTAAATGTACTTACCGAATGTTTCTTAGCACAAAGTTACTAAATATTTATCTTGAATGTACCTACGGGATATTTCAGTTCATAGCTACCGAATAATATTTATCTTAGCTGCTTGAATGTTTGTTAGCACAAAGATACCGAATATTTCAACCGAATGTACCTACGCCTATTTCGGTTCATACATACCGAATATATGTACTATATGTTTCGGTTCTTAGCTCTTGAATGTACCTACTCAATTGACTAACTATGGAATTGTCACTTGACTAGGGGCGCTTGGCCATTAACGACAAAGACAAGCCAACGGTGGAAGCTTGCACCGATATGCTTTGCGCTCTAGGGTGCGGCAAATCCGCCATCGGCTCAAGAAGAAATACTTCGATGATGTACCCGCAAATGAGATTCGATTAACTTCTCCGATTTCAAGCATGACCGATGATGAGTGGAATCAACTAGTTGAAAAGTGGAAAAATCCAAAGAACATGGTATTCTCTCTCTTATTCGGTTTGCAAAGGATCTTCTCATTTTAGTCCATTCATATTCTCTTCTTTTTTTTTGTAGCGAACATGTCAAAAGAACAAGCATGATCGCGGTAAAGTCAAGTATCATCGGAAGACGGGTTCTCGTAGCTACGTGGCACACTTGCATGCATATGTAAGTAAACGAGTTCCTTGTACATATTTGCACTCAACAACTTATTAGGCATTTGATCGATAAAAATCTGCTGTAATTGATTCTCTATGAAACGAGAAAGAGAAGAGTAACAATGCGAGAACCAAGCAATGAACAAAATGAAGAACTTGATGTGGTTGAGGCCTTCAAGGCCTGCCATACCGGCTCCAAATATGGCCTTGATGAAGCGACAAGAGAGGCAATTGTAAGTCCGACTAGCTTAATCTCGGCACAATGGTTCCTTTAATTTCTTCGAGTTGTGTTTGGTTCTTGTGGATGATGGTGACGCATGCAATCGGTAATGATATGTCTAGTTATCTACAATTGGTCGGCTCAATGCATGTCTTACTCGTGGTGATTTACGAATGTTTCCAATGTCTCCATCTCTTCTTTTTTCATCCTTGTTTGCTACGGCGGCCAACATAATGTCATCATTTCTTAAGTAGTCCACATGCAAGGGTGAAAATAACAACCCACAATATAGTCTCACTCTTATTTTATAAATAGTTACTCCTCATTTTTGTTTGTTTCGATCTTGGTAAGCTAAATGGAAACGGGGTTACATGATTTCTAACGGTTGCAATTCAACATTGGTATACACAAAATGCTAGCCCCAACCATGAACCGAATATTCAAGTATCACTACACACTTATGTTGTCATCCTTGTATATGGTAGTTTACTTTTATATGTACAAGATTGCAAGCCGAAAGTAGTGTAACAATTACTTGTAATTTGCTACGACTTCGTCCATTTTACTTCGACCTCACTCTAGCACACATCTTGCTGTCCATATTCTTTAAAAACATCTTCTATGATATGTGAACCTCACTTTAATGCAATATAAGTATGAATAAATGCGGCTCTTTGCTATTGCGGTCAAATATGGAAGCTTTGAGGGCGGCATCGGTTGAAGGTGAGACAAGAGTGTCCGGTGTGCGGGTTGTGTCCGAGGTGCTCTCCAAGAACGGCTCAAACATTTTCCTCAAGAATGTTGGCATCAAATCGACGGCATCCACCGGCTCTACGGCATCAAATGAAAGCAATCTTCGAGAACGGCTAGCAGTGAAGCTAAGGCTGGCCGTGCAAGATGAACTCGAGGAGCTTAAGAAGAGAAGTGAAGAGGGTCGAGCAAAAGCTTGGAGAGGACACAAAGGGAGATGGAGGAGATGAAGAAGGCTGGCGAGAGATAAACAACAAGGCAATGGAGGAGAACAATGCGGCGCTCGGGGAGTATCTTGTCCCTCAATAGGGCTTCTTTGACTTGAGCGCCGCTCCAAGCTACCGGAGGAGATGACTTGAGCGCCGCACCGGGCATCATCAGCGGTGATTTTGTTTATGCAATGATTTGTACCGCTTTTATTCTTGCTTGGCAGTTGGCATGTTGCTGGTTGACATGAGGGGCTGCTTCGCCAACTTTTTAACCGAATGAACCGAGTTGTTGGCATGCTTTCGGTTGGCTAGTGTTTGCCAACTTTTATTTATGTTACTAGTGATGTCTAGTGAGTTGTGAACTAAGAGTAGTGTTCATTCGGTTGTATGGTCGTTGGAATACTTGCATGTGTTGGTTATGTGAACTATGTTATTTGCATTTTGTAATGAAATCAGCATGAGCACCCGGACATCCTATAATGAAATTTAATCCATTCTGTGACGAAAATTTATTCCATTATGTGAAAATGTTGATATCAAAGCTGTGACGAAAATGAGATCCAATAACGAGCGGGACACGTGGACTACGAATTCTCGCCACGTGGCCCATTAAAAGCGATACGTGTACCCTCCACGTCGGTGAACACATGGCAAGCCACGGCGGCACCAACCACGTGGCAAACCACGTCGGCTAACACGCGGCAAGTCACGTCGGCAAACACGTTGCAAGCCACGTCGGCAAACGTGTCAAGCCATGTCCGCAGCCACGTAGACGTGCCACGTCGGCTATCGGCGTGGCAAACGGTGTTAGGTAGTCGACGGAACGACGTCTTGTGACGAAAACGGGTGTACATCAATGACGAAAACGGATCGTCACCGAATGAATTGCATTATGTGACGATGACAATTTCGTCACGGAATGGTTGCTCATCTATGACGAAAAATCACGTTTCGTCACAATGGTCAATCCGTGACGCTCATTCCATGACGAAATAATTTTCGTCACAAATTAGATCACGAGAATACTTGTTGTGACGATTTGGGTGACTTCGTGACGAATGCATATTGTCATTGATGAGCACATCCCTAGTAGTGAGATCTTCCGGACGGAGATTACTCCCCGGTCCCGGAAACCAAGGAAGGCGGAGCGGAAGGTTCTCTGCAGTACGTGGAAGTACTCGACACCGAGGGTGCCCAAGCTAACCTAGTCGACGAAGGCAAGCTCCGGTGCATCTAACCTAGTTTTAAAGATCTTTATCCAATTATCTATGAATGATTGTGCATTTACGTTCAGGAGTTGAATGAAACCCTAGATGCATGATCCATAGGTACCTTTGTCCTTACTAGTATGATAGGTCGATAGCCGCTAAGCTATAGGACCGTTACAAGTCGGGTGATGACCTCACTCACGAGAATAGGTTCCTAGATAGGAATCATACTATATCCTTAAATGGATTGCTCACGTGGTAAGAGCATGGGATCCGGGCTCCGGTCCGGTGGTTATGTGGGTTAAGTTTTTGAACGTACTAAACACATACGGTTATGGGGCCGGTAAGCCTAGTACCTTAATGAGACGGCTAGGGATGGAGCTGTCACTACTCTTGGGATTCGCTCTCACGGCTCGCCACCGGTGGTGTATGGTGACTCCGGGTATCTCGCGGGGTATGCGGGATAGCTTTGCACCAAAGACTGTGGCCTTTCATCCCGAACCGGGGATTTCCGGGGACGGCTGGGGAGTTGTCCTCGCGGGGGCAGCCTACCGTGTGTTTGGGTCTACCTTGCAAGGTTTAAATCAATCGATTGTCGGCCTCTCACCGTTACCCGAGACTACTTACTCCACTAGTCATGTGATCCCTAATGATGGAAGTTGATGAATATTATGTTTGAGTAATTGCATTGTACAACCTTGTTTGTACTAGTTGGCTAATGTAGTAAAGATTAAACCACTAGAACTTGTGCTAAAATCTTAGAAGTAAGGACCTACTCTTTGTTACTTTTTAGCAAAAGCAACCCGATAGCCAAAAAGCCTTCCATGGTCTAGAATGGGTGAAGTAGATATCACCAACGGGTAAGACTTGCTGAGTATTAGTATACTCGGCCTTGCTATAATGTGTTGATCCGGGTAATGCCTTCGGTGATGTGTGGCCGGTGAGATCCCGCCGGCCGGGGAGCCGGAGTGGGTGGAGGACGACTACTGAAAGCATCATGGATGGCCTCCCGTGGTGACTTTGCTGCCGCTAGTTAATATCCGCTGCTTTTCGAAAACTCTGAACTATTTCATCATGACAAAAACTATGGTTTGTAATAATTAAACCCCTCGGGGTACGAATTTGGATTTGAATGTTGTTGTATCTCTGGACTCGCCTTCGAGTGAGTTTTAATGCATATATTCGATCCTTGTGCTCTCAAGTGATTTACCGGGCGTTAACCCGACAACTTACGACGGGATGGTACTTTATTATTGCTTAATGACCAAAGTGGATCGGTCTTAGGCGATAGTACGGTACTTTTACGGGCGGGTTGTCACGATAAGATGATGATGACTTGTTTGAGGATAATGTTGATTTTGATGTGGAGGATTCTACGGTGGATAATAAAGGAAAGCTAGTGCATGTGGAAGAGACAACAGATGATGACTTTATTGTTCATGATGACCTAGATATGCCAGATTCAGATGATGAACAGGGAAATATGCAGTTTAATTTCAAATCATTCAATAGTGAAGTAGACATGGTCGAACCACATTTCAATGTTGGGATGATGTTTGCTACTATAGAAGAAGTTAGGAAAGTAATTACAAAATATAGCATCAAGGAGAAGGTTCCAGTTAAGAAAGACCGAAATGACAGTAAAAGGGTATGAGCATCCTGTGCTGAAGATTGTCCATGGATGATGAAATGTGGCTATGACAGTAGGGCCAAATGCTTTCTGGTGAAAAGTTACAATGGTAATCACACTTGTGAGCATCATTGGGATGTGAAAGAAATTACTGCAAAATACTTGTCAAAGAGATATCTGGAGTTCTTTCGCGATGATGAGAAAATGTCTCTAAAGGCCTTCTCTAAGATAGTTTAGAGAGAGCTCAAGATGTGCCCATCAAGACACAAACATGGCAGAGCACGCCATATGGTGCTAAAGGAAATTCATGGAGATGAGAATGACCAATTCAACCAACAGGGCATATGGACAATTAAGACATACAAATCTAGGAAGCACCTTCTACATAACTGTGAAAGTTGATGGGACATTCAATACACTATATTTTGCACTGGATGCATGTAAGAGGGGTTTCTTGAAGGGTTGTTGACCCGTAATCTGCTTTGATGGGTGCCACATTAAAACCAAATATGGTGGGCAGGTATTGACAGCGGTTGGTATTGACCCTAATGATTGCATCTTCCCTATTGCGACGGCTATAGTAGAGACAGAGTCCACAATGACTTGGGAGTGGTTCTTAACAACTCTTAAAAATGACCTTCACATTTCAAATACAACACCATATACTATCATGAGTGACAAACAGAAGGTAATTCTCTTTTTTGTATTGTATTTGTATGTAA
Organism: Cenchrus americanus; assembly: GCA_947561735.1. NCBI lineage: Eukaryota > Viridiplantae > Streptophyta > Magnoliopsida > Poales > Poaceae > Cenchrus > Cenchrus americanus. The sequence continues at coordinate 79,617,466 of OX387239.1, read as the reverse complement.
CAATTGCCCCTGTTGATGTCTTCTCACCTATATGTTACATGCAGGGGTTGATTAATGTTGTTAGCACAGTCTTTCTTGATGCAGAACACAGATTCTGTGTTAGACACTTGTATCAAAATTTCCATGGATCACACAAGGGAGAAGGCTTGAAGAATAGGCTATGGGCATGCGCAAGGTCCACTCATGTTCCCCTTTTTAATGAGAACATGAAGAAACTGAAGGAAGATAGTCCAAGTGCACATTCATGGTTAGAGGAACTTGATCCAAGGACATGGGTCAGGGCTTACTTCCATGAGTTCCCGAAGTGTGACATATTATTGAATAATAGTTGTGAAGTTTTCAACAAGTAAGGTGGCTATACATTTAATATTTCAACAACTACCCTTGTATCTAAAATGCCAATTCTGTATATTTGTGTCAAAAATAAATCTTTACTTTCTTTGGCAGATATATCTTGGAAGCGAGAGAGCTACCGATACTTAGCATGATTGAGAGGATTAGGTGCCAACTTACGAACAGGATATATACTAAATAAGAGGAAGCACATGAGAAGTGGAGTGGCACTATCTGTCCAAAGATAAAGAAGAAGTTACAGAAAAATGTAGAGTTTGCCAACAAGTATTTTGAGGTATTGCCTACAGGAAGAAGAATTTTCAGTGTTCGTGGTAGAGAATATACACACATTGTGGACATTAATGCAAGGACTTGTAACTGTAGGCGATGGCAGCTGTCTGGAATTCCTTGTGATCATGCCATAGTTTCCTTTAGGTTAGAGAGGATCCAACCTGAGTCAATGGTTGCCTCATGTTATCATCTTGACACGTTTTTGCAGGCATATGGCACTAATGTGATGCCTGTTAGAGACAAGTCAAGGTGGGCACCAGTACCTGGGGTTACCATTACCATATTGCCACCTAAATATGAAAAGAAGGTGGGCAGGCCACCAACAAGGAACAGAAAAAATCATCCCATTGAGCTTGAGGGAGGATCAAAGTTGAGTAAACATGGTGTAACCATGCATTGCTTGCAGCTACTGTACAGGTCCAGATCACACTAGAAAGAGTTGTGTTAGACGCAAACTTGGAATCCCACCTCTAGTTGCGAAGAAGAGAAAGAGGTCCGCTTTAGAACCCGAAGATGACACCCACTATGGTGATCAAGATATTCTAATGGTGCTTACTGTAACTATATTAATAAGTACTATATATCTTGCTCTTCCTTTGTAGATGTTATATCACTTCCTTTATTTTACAGGAAATAATGCCAGAGCAACCAGGACATGGTGATCCTACAAAAAATACTGAAAACATGGTGACCATTATGATAGAAGAAGTAAGTTAACTTTGCAACGAACTTGGTAGCTGAAAAAAAGAATATTTGTCAGACTTTTTTCTAAGGCTATACTTTGTGTGTTAAGGAAAAGTACCACCAAGCATATGTTCAGGAGAATGTGCCACTACCAGACGAATATGCATTTGTCGCTGCCCATAGAGAGGATGCGCCACCTCCCATAGTGCATACAACGGCAACTAGAGGTGGAAGGGCTACAGCTAGAAGTGGCAGAGGGCGAAAAGGCAATAGAGGGCGAGCAAGAGATAACAACGAGTCAGCAAATTCCATTCCAGAGAGAGGGAGGGCAAGGTCAAGGGGAAGAGGAGGCAGAGGAGGTGTAAGAGCAAGTGGAAGAGGTGGCAGAGTTACTAATGAACATACTTATGTTTATCAAATTCCTGAAGAAATCACTATAACACAGTCTGCACCAGACTCTAGCCAACGTTAGTAGATTTAGTTAGATGAACATGTAATGGATATATTTACTATTTATCTACCATGTGTGCTACTTAAGCCTTATCAATATTTAGAACAATATCTCATACAATGCATGGAAACAACTCCAAGATGTTGTTTCTTTTTTCTCGTTCCAAAGAGCCGTTCATTTCACACCTAGATGTCAAGTCGGAGAACTTTGGCAGCTATTATTTTTCCAAAATCTTTCATGATTTTGGAATGCACATGTATTAACAAGTATCAACAAGCTAACTAGCTAGCTTGTACTGTTTATCTCCTCCAACTAATGTCGCAGGAACAGAGATAGATGAAAAGCAAACAGACATGCCTGCTTGCTGCGTGTGGCTGTGCTGCAGCGCTGGAGCTTGGAGAGGGAGCATAAGCACATGGAGGTGCTACCTCGACGGAGCTTCTTAGGCTGAGGCGACCTTTGACGCATATCTGGAGGTAGTGGTAGTCATGGTGTCCGGTGGTGCAGCTGCAGCTTCAAGGCTGAAATCCCGTCGCGGCGGAGCTTTGCTCCAGCAAAGGAGGGGCGGCGCGGCTACAGGGGACGTGGAGAATGTGTGTGCAACAGGGATTTTATTTTGCTTAAAGGAAATCGCATGAATCTTGGCTAGAGGTGCATGTGCTCGTTGCAGACTGAGGAAGAAGAAGAGTATCCGGTAGGGAGATGAAGAGGCCGGCCACGGATAAGGTTGCGGAACTCGTCAATTCACGCTCAAATAAATGGTACAAGTGGTAAAGACTTTTTTATAAAAACATTGGTCAACATCTAAACCGCTTATGTGGCACGTTTTTGCCTATGTGTCATCCCGTTGACCTATCAGCTATCACCACCTGTCAAGTTGTTTTCTTAAATAAGTAATTTGGGAGATGATGTACTTATGCGCACCGACTCGTCAAGTTCATGTACTAACGGTGCATTTAACTCTTCACATAATTAGATTAAATTGATATAAAATTTGTAGAAAATAGTTGAAATTCACATAATTCGTATAAAATTCCTTGAAAATGGTTATAATTCACATAATTAGATTCAATTGATAAAAATTCGTAGAAAATAGTTTAAATTAACATAATTCGTTTTAATTCATTTAAAATTTCTAGAAAATAGTTATAATTCACATAATTAGATTAAATTGATATAAAATTTGTAGAAAATGGTTTAAATTCACATAATTCATTTTAAGTTATTTAAACTTCCTAGAAAATGGTTATAATTCACATAATTAGATTAAATTGATATAAAAATTCATAGAAAATAGTTTAAATTCACATAGTTCATTTTAATTCGTTTAAAATTCCTAGAAAATGGTTATAATTCACATGATTAGATTAAACTGATATAAAATTCGTAGAAAATAGTTTAAATTCACATAGTTCGTTTTAATTAGTATAATTCAACTAACTGATTAAAGTATGTTATTTTTTCAGTTATGGTTGCACTGTTGGAGTACGTACGACCGGAGTTGGTTGCACTGTTGGAGTACGTACGACCGGAGTTGTTCGACGAGGCGGTGGAACGGCACCACCGCTCGTACGTGTCGGTTGTTCTTGGACGTTCGCCCGGCAACATACAATGCCGGACGACCCGCACGTTGATGTCGATACACCAGCGGTGGATTCCGAAGTACGTAATTCATATTTATTATTTATTTAGGGGGCGTTTGGTAGGCTGCATAAGACCTATCCAGGCTTATGGGATGCAACTCACTGTTGTTTGGTAGCCTGCATAAGGCCTTATACAGGCTTAGCTTGTGCAAAAGGAGTCCCCCAACCCGCATCCACAGAAACGAGGGGGAGGAGCGTTTCCGGTTGTGCAGGCATGCAGAAGCCTTCACCCTCGCTTTCGCTCACCCCCAGACGGCCATAGCGGTGCGAGCGGCCGGCACGGCGCGCCGCGGCGGCACGTGGAGGAGCCGCGCGGCGCGGCCCGGCCCGCGGCGGCGCGCGGAGGGGCACGCGCGCGCGCACGCGGAGGAGTGCACGGCCGAGCTCGCGGCGGCGGGAAGAGGATCCCGCGGCGGTGCGTAGAGGAGTCCGTCCACCGACCAAAGAGGCGAGAGGGAGGGATCAGAGGCGAGACGCATTCCAAATCCCCATCTTGCTCCTCTTGGCCGGACCCCGGCGTCCGTCAACACTCCTTTGCTTCTTGTGCTTTACTCTGCCAATCCAGTCGAGTCGAGATGGATTGGGTTGGATTGGTTGGAGGCCCCCTCCATCCCCAATCCCCCATGTCCAGTAGCAGCGCCGCCGATCTGGAGGAGATCATGATGTGCGTCGTCATCCTTGGCGCCTCCCATGCCGGCACCCTCGCGCTCGATTGGTGGCCTTCCCATGGTCAACAACATTGGAGGTGTACTCCTGGCTGAGGTGAAAATGGGGACGGAAGGGAAGAAAAGAGGAGAGAGAGGGGAATGAGTGGTAACTTCACCTCTGGCCAACACAGGGTCATCCTATCACATTATGCACTCTACCAAACACAAGCATATCAGCCCAGACTATCTCTAGACATCCTACCAAACACGAGCCGTTTGCATTGGTTTAGCCTGTCCAAGGCTGGCCTGGCTTAGAGTTAGCCTGGCTAGGAGCTAATGCATGCTGCCAAACACCCCCTTGTGTTTCTTTACAATAGTAATTGCGTTAATTAAATTAATTTTATTTTTTTCAGGCTACGCGTTGCAGGACTTCTCCCTGTTGTGTGGTTGGTCGAGGGGGACAGGCTACGAGCCGAGGTTCCCCGGGTAGAGCGGTTGATGCGGTTCAGCTGCGACGCCCCGCTGATCGCCGCGTTCATGGACTGGTGGCGACTAGAGACACACACGTTCCACTTCCCCCATCGGCGAGATGACGCTCAGTCTGGAGGACGCCGCGATGTTGGGAGGACTGCCACATGTTGGCGAGGCGACGGGGTCGATCGACATCCCCACGACGTGGCACGCTGACTTCCTTGTTCGGTTCGCGAACGTTCGATGGGACGATCGCGCGCCAGCGCCGTACATGCCCTTCGCCAACACCCACGGGCCCACTTGGACTTGGATCCAGCAATTCAGCGTACGTGATTCTAACTCTTATTTTCAACGTTTCTATGTATTTTAAACGAATGTGACGATGGACCTTTGTGTGTGTGACGAGGCCGACGACCCAACGTCAGACAAGTTTTTGGAGGTCTACCTGCTCTAGCTATTTCGGTGGGTGCTGTTCTGCGAGTCAACGGGAGACTCAGTATCGAGGTACCTGCTCCTCTGGGATCAGAAGATTGCCGACTCACCCCTCGACCAGATACCCCAGATCAGTTGGGGCAGCGCTGTTCTGGCAGCTACCTACAGAGGGTTGTGTTTGGTAGTGCCGAGGTCGGCGAGTAAGGAGGGGATCCTCTTGGGGTGCCCTCTCCTGCTGCAGATGTGGACCCACGAGCGGTTCGACATCGGTCGGCCCAAGGCGGACCTCTCAGAGTACCAGACGCTGCCTGAAGACACCGACCCAGCGGACCTCCCCACCATGGTTCTCTGTGGTGCCTCTGGAAGGTAATGACCTCCCTTATCGTTTTCTTCGCGTTATGAGTTCTTTAGTTCGATTCACTTAACTTTTCATGTTCTTTGAAGCACATTTGGGTTGGGGAGCAGCCGAAGAAGGCGTACAAGGACTTCGTAGGTCAGATCGACCGGATGGTCGATGCCTAGGTCCGGTGGACGTCGTACGCTCCTGCCATGGTCGCTGCCCTCGCACCAAAGAGGCTCTCGTCCCTGTGCTCCTGAGACCAGACGTACTAGATGATGTGGCGACGACTGGTCTTCGACACCTACGTTGAGGAGTACGCGGTCCATTGGGTGATGAGGCAGTTCGACCTCTTCCAGGAGGCGCCAGTACCCACTGCGCCACGTCTGTCGCCTACAGCGTACAAGTGAGCTACCATTTGCCAGTTATAATTATTTTCTGTTACAAATAGTCAGTTGCCAATAATTTTATGTTTCATCTATGCTAAGTGGACGCGTAAGGGCGTGGCTGTGGCGACATCGTTCGTCGGCAAGCTGCAGCCGTACGTGGACGAGTGGGCGTCCATAGCGCATGAGGAGAACGTCATCGCCGAGCACCGCCTTCACGACGGCGCGGTCTGGGTAGCGTACCTTCAGTGGTACCTGCCAAGGACGCGGACGCGGGTGACGTACGTGCCTGCTACCCCGCCACTGCCACCGGTCCCGGACCTCGACAGGATCCTGCCAGACACCACGCACCTGGTGCGCTGAGACCAGACCGCAGACACAGCGGTAAGCTACGATACTGCTAACATATTACATTCATATGACTTTTCATTATAACATGTGTTTCTAATTTTGTGAGCAGCACAACGTGCTTGCTGAGATCGTGCGGCTCGCATCGTCCGCGAGGGAGCAATGCTTTACCTGGGGGCCTCTGCAGCACCAGAGCACGTACGACAGGATCATCGATGTTTCCATGAGGTACACCGCCGTCGTGTACTACGCCAGGGCCGTAGAGATTCCTCTCCTTCCGCGCCACCCAGCGTCGTCCTCGAGCTCCGCCTCGACAGGCTTCGCAACCGAAACCTTCCACCCTTGCCGGCAGCTTCTCGTCTCCGACGGCGTAGCAGCAGCCACAGGCGCAGGGCCCGCACACCTACGTGCAGCGGGCGTTTGTTCCCCCGGCACAGGTACTTTCAGTTGACCTTATTTTCAACTAATGCACATAATTATTGTGTGTTTGTGGTTATACTATATTCTAATCGTACAGGGCGACCGCTGCTCTTTCCGTCGACAGCCGGAGACGACGACACCTACAACACCGATCTTTCCGCTAGGAGGTTTCAGACCACCGCCCTTTCAGTTTGCGGCGACAGATATTCCTTCCTCTTCCACTCTACCTATGTTCCAGCCTGCTTTCGACGCGACCACCGAGGACCTTTTAGGCTGGGATCAGATGGGGTACGACGACATTCTCGCGACCCTGGATGCCTCGCAACAGGCCGAGGAGGTTGTCCCGTCACAGTTGACACAGGCACCGGCTGGACTCAGCCGACACAGCCAATGGGCGGAGCGACCCCAGCGGCTGGCGGAGCGACACCGGCGGGTGGAGCGACACTGGATCCTGCAGGCTCGTCGCAGGCGGCCATGGCGACACCGTCTCCCGACTAGCTCGGACCGCGGGTGGTCAGGGCACCTAACCCCCTGGACGTACGACCAGGACCACAACTGGGCTGGCGCTAGAGCTGTTAGGCCGAAGAGCCACCGACACATTTAGATGTAGTAGTACTTTTACCATGATTTTGTATAAACTATGTGCATCTACTCGTTGATTATGATATGATCTTGTGATTATGCTTACACTTATCAGTTTGTTATTTTTTAAAAGGTTAAAAGTGTTTTAAAAATGAAAAAAATAAAAATAAAAATGGTCCTACCGCCATGTGGCACGGCGGTAGGGGCCTGCTGCTGTGGCGCTGGGCAGCAGGGTCCTGGCATTGTGCCGCGCGACCCTGCCACAAAGGTGCTCTCCTGCCGCCGTACCCACGGCGGCAAGGACTTAACGTCGTGAGGCATGGCGGCAGCCGCTGTGGGGTTTGGCTGCAGATGTATATTTCTCGAAAAAAAAATTTCGTCCATTTATTTTTCGAAAATCAAAGAAAAAAATATAAAAAGATTCAAGAGTCAAGGTCTCCATTTTGGAGGGATGGATTACTGATGAGGATGCTCTGTTTCTTTTATGTACTTATAGTATTTTTTGGACTACTAAACAATATTAAATGATAAATTTGTAAACTACAACTTTGTAAATCTTGCCAGGCACTATCACTATGATATAGAACTTGTTTACATCAGAGGTCGTTTGAAAATTTAAAAATTCAAAATTAGAGAGCTATTAAACAATTTCAAATAATAATGATGTCAACTACAAAAGTTTAGATCTAATCAAAATCCACAACTTTAATATAAAGTTTGTATTCATCCAAAATCGTGTGGAAAATTTTGTATTAAAATGAAAAACTTTTATGCTTGTAACCACTAAATGATATCAAATGAAAAACATGTCAACTACAAAACTTTAAATTACTTGCTACAGAAACTACCTAGACACATATCCTTGTTATAATGCAATTCAAGAAATTGGATAAGGAAAAATATCATACCATAAGGTCAAGTGCCAATTTATTCACCAGTAAAGCAACAATTTTCCTATGTCAATGAAACTTTAAAGGGCTATCTGCCTAGACTGACATGACATAGAAAGATCAGAAACATTGCACAAAGTATGGTCAAACTTTTCCAACAAGTTTAGAACACTACATGACGGATTTACTTATTTGAAAGGGGCAAAGCTCAACAAAATTTATCATAATTGGAATGCTTAAGGCCTTAAGCACCTAGTATAACGTGATCCACCATTGAGTATCTCCCAATAACTACTAAATGTTAAACAACTCAATCAACTAGCTAGACACTATAAAAGATTGGGCTCAAGTTTTCAAATTCTATTTCAAAAAAAATGACTGAAGAGATATAGTTTATGATATGCAAAGAAGGCAACATTAAATTCACATTCTATGTGGTTCAGTGAATAACTACTTCAGAATCCCTAAGAAAATAAAAAGACACGACATGGCAAACTAACCAAACACAATTTAAATTTTCCAACTTTTGAAACCAGGATTAAGGAAGCAAACCCAAAATATAGCATAATACACACTAGGCCACAAACGATTTGTGCTGGCGGGTAAAAGGGGTCTTTGCTCGCGGGTGAAGCGCCCGCCAGCGACCTTGTGCCAGCACAAATCATCTCAGGCGGCGCAAATCATCTCGGTGCCGGCGGTTGTCCGCCCGCCAATCTGGAGAGCCCTAGTGCCTGGCGGCGGGCGCTTAAGTCACCCGCCAGCACTGAGGTTTTCCGAGTCAACACTTAAAAACCGAAAATAAACAGAAAAAAACATTTTTTATAGGAGAAACCCCACCATCAAGTCGCAAGTCGCGCATTTTTCACGTAAAGTCGCGACGCTCCGCGGTTGCCGTGGTTCGAACCCGTGACCTCTACCTCGCGTGAAGCCTCCTCTACCACTACACCGCACACTCATATGCATCCATATGCAGTTTTGGTTCTACCCGTACTATACAACATCGAGTGTAAGTCGGTTTTTAGAGGCACTAAACGGATTCAAATTAAAAACTTGTCAACTACAAAGTTTCTTAACTTCCTTAGATCTACAACTTTCGTGTTGGGAGTTTTTCCATTTGAGGTCATTTACGAAATTTGAATTTCAAATTTGAGGTTCAAATTTGATTTTCATTGACAATATGATTTCAAATAAAAAAGTGTAAACTACAAAGTTTCATAACTTATTAGGATCTACAACTTTCATGTTAATAGTTTCTTCATTTGAAACCGTTTGAAAAATTCGAATTTTTCAAGTGGCTGTGTCCATCTGTGCTGGCGGGCGACATAAGCCACCCGCCAGCACAAATAGGACCATTTGTGCTGACGGGTGGCTTATGTCACCCGCCAGCATTGTGCCTTCACTGTTGGCGGCCGACATAAGTCAACCGTTAGCACAAATTGGACCATTTGTGCTGGCGGGTGACTTATGTTGCCCGCCAGCACTAGACCTTTACTGCTGGCGGGTGTAAAGCCGACACCCCTTTCACCATAGTGCTGGCGGGTGCCAATACGCTAATTTTTGTGTGTTAGTACAAATCGTTTTTGGCCTAGTGACACAAGACCCCAATTACCAAAATAGAGTTACCAATCTATCAGGCAATAATAAATACTACTAGCGAGCAAATCCAAGTCAAGAGGATGTTAGTGAAATTATAGAAAGAAGAATGGAAGCGCACCTTGAAGGATTCATGAATGAAGATGCTAATTCAACTGCAGACCTCCCTCATCCAGCATGGAACCAACCCTCTGTTCACAGGATCCCATTGCCGGTGCAAACACCACCATAAGCAGACCCCCAAGACCATCACCACGAACAACACTGTCAACACGGGTGTGATTTGCTTAACAACGGCAAGCGGTCGCCTGCTCCCCTGCTCTCTTGATCACACCCTTGTGCTGCGAGCATCTTGGCGCCTCCATCCCCATCAATCTGCCACGTATAAACACCAAAACCCACAAAATCTACAGATCCCATGTAGGAACAAAATTCTCGGCTTGTTTGGAAAATGAAGGATTCAAGTGGATGGAAGAGGATTGAAGGGGATTTTGAGAAATTTTGACTTATAATGGAAATTCCTACACCCCAATGCCCTTCATTTCCCTTCATTCCACTAATTTCCAAAACAAGCCCTAAGGCATGGAAATGGAACTCGTGGTAGGGGGGAGAAAGGTAAAGAGCCTCGTGGGATAATACCTGTTAAGCCTCAACCTTGCGGCCACAAAATTGCTTGGTGAGGGGTGGTCGCATCATCGGCGGGGGGGGGGGGGGGGGGGAATACCTCTACAGCCTAACCCTTGTGGCTCGCGCGGCGCCAGGGATGGAGAGCACCAGCCAGACCAGGATGGCAAAAAGAGCTAGCGCCATGGCAATGAGGAAGAGCATGACGGCGGCAAAAGGGACACTCTGAGGAGATACCACGCGATCGCCACCGCGGGAGTATCCTCCCGCAGATCCGGCGCACAACAATGCGGGTAGTGTTGGCGGTGTTGACCATCCACGTGGACGGCTAGCAGTCCGTAGACGGTGGCTTGCGTGGTGAGCACCCAGAGTAGGCCCAGAGTCACCACCGCCCTCACGAACCTCCTCACCCACGACAGCAGGGGTGGGATCGCTCCCGCCGCCTCGATGTCCGCCATGGGAGCCTAACCCCTTGGCTTCAGAAGGTTCTCGAGGGCTTGAGTGGAGGAGGAGCGGAGTGTGAGTGGGTTGGAGACTTGTGTCGGCTGGGATCTTGTGCCAGCTGTGTCTGTGCGCTTTATTGCCACTCCCCTCTTTCTCCCATCCTGAGAAAAAGTGAGAAGAAATTGGTTTGTGCTTGATGGCCCAAAAAACGAGCGGGCCCAACATGTTTGGATGGGCCGGGGCTAAACTTTAGCAAGATCTCAGGGCCTATTTGACAGGACTTCGGCTCCTCAAAAACAGCACCCCACCAGCTCTGGCTTCTCTGGTATAAAGAGGAGCTGTTTTGAGAAGTGTTTGGTAAAACAACTTCTCCTGTATTTTTTAATGGATCAGAGATATGAAATGTCTAACATACCCCTTGACATATGGCTTGATCGTAACATGCTAGTGTACTGTTCCATTGTTTATAATTTTACTTCATGTAAAATAAAAAAAATGAACATCATTATACTACAAGTAGCTAGCGGTGGTCTGTTTTCGCGAGGGGAGAGGCCGAGAGGGGGTGACAAAAAAAGTGTGATGCACATGCAGTAGCTTACACATATTCGATGTGGGTTTTTCAGCCAAGTTCAATTTAAAAAAATTTATTGCATACTCTATGCCCCTACAGATTGATGCCTTGAAGGATCTCTATTGATGCCATGTGGGTTTTGAATTCATGAAACTTTTAGTTTAGTATCCTTAGCATTTTTTCCAAAACAAAATTTAAATTAGGGGACAACATTCATTTTTTTGGGTACGTGCCAGACCTCATATGACTATTGATACGTATAGAAAAACTGCAAAGGACAAATTCACCCCTTCAAATTTTGCAAACTTTGCTTCTTTTATTTAAGCAAAACACATCTTTCAAAATGTAAGGAATCGGATGCCCGTTAGCCTAAGAGGGGGAGGGGGTGAATTAGGCAACTTAAAACCTTAAGCTATAGCTTCACTAATTTTGCGCAAAGGTAAACTAGAACATACTATCTATATGTGCAACTACGGTTGTTCTAGTGTGAAACTCCCATCCCAAAAGAAGGTTTGCAACCTATAGCCAATCCTAGCATGATACTACTCTAGGAATGTAGAGACAAGCAAAGATTGCAATAGAGTAAATGCGGAAACGTAAAGGTGATGAGAGGAAGCAAACTCTTGACACGCGATTTATCCCGTGGTATCGGTAGGCACTAAGCCACCCCTAGTCCACGTTGTTGAAGCACTCACACAAGAGTATTGCTTCCCGGTCAACCAAGTCTCTCCCAAGAGCACCAACTTGACTTGCCACAAAGGCTAGCCACTTAGGCACTTGTCAAGCTCCCTTGATCACCTTGATGCCGCCTCCACTAAGGAGCTTCTCCACCAAGGAAGGGGGTCTCCACGTCCCCCGCACAAAGTGTCCTCGCCGCTCCACACCAAGCCGGAGGGTCGATGACGATTGCCGGTGAGCCACTTAGGCCCCAAGGCTTCCGCGAACCTTGTACAACAGGATTCACTCAAGAATCACCTCACAAGGTTGGCACAACCTTGCACTCACCCCCCTCTAAGCTAAGCCTAGCACTAAGCACATACACAAAGCATGCACTAGTCTAAGGATGAGCAATTAAGCACTTGGATGGATTGGATATGATCTTGAATGTGTCTTGAACTCCTCTCGCACTTCCACACAATCCAAGCAACCTCAAATGAGTGAGTGGAGGGGGTATAAATAGCCCAAGGCATCAAACTAGCCGTTGGCTAACGTCCACCGAAAAGGTACCGGTCGGATGATCCGACGCTATGCTTTTCCGGGGCGTCGGTTCATCCGGTGCCCCTCCCACGTCACGTAGCCGTTGAGGTTCTCTCGACACAACCGCCTCCGACGCTATGCTCCGACGCTACGTCGGATCATCCCGGCCGAAGGCCTCCGCGTCGAGCATCCGTTCGCGTCAGCTTATGTACCATCACCGTCGGATAGACCGCGAACGCGCCGCTACTGCCTTGACCAAGGCGTCGGATCATCCCCGCCAGTGCGAAGGCTTCGTCTTGGCGCGTCTCTTTCTTGATTCAAAGCGACGCTCGGAGCGGAGCACGACGGGGTCCTCCCGGGGCCCCTCTCGGACCGTCGGATCATCCCGCCTCCTCCCGCCTTCCTTGCTCTTCCTCCGCAACTCGTCCGACACATGTAGAAATTGGACCGCGTCGGTTCATCCGACGGTACCCCTAGGGTTTCACCCCGTGTACCAACTCGTCCGACGATCGCACCGAAGCTTGTATATTGGGGGGCCGCTGGGGGCCCGTCGGTTCATCCGACGGTGTCTTTGCTTTTCCATTTCTTGCTCGGTTTTGACCCTTTGTTTTGGCATTTTTGCATGAGGTTTTCTTGCATCCTTGGGACCTAGAAATGTCTACAAAGACATGCTCAAACAATATGGTTAGTCCCAATGATCATGTTGTCATGAATCACCAAAATCAAACTCCGAACAAATGGCATATGAGGCCATGTTCGCTACAATCTCCCCCTTTTTGGCGATTTATGACAACACAACCAAAGCAAGCATAAATTTGCTAGAATTGAAGAATTAGAGCCACTTACACTTGCTTGGATGCTTACCATCATCCAAACTCCCCCTAGATCAAACTTTCCCCTTTTTGATCTTATGTTCGCATTCTCCCCCTTTGGTCTCATCCTTGAAATCACTTGTAAGCATCCTTGAGCCCACTTGTAAGCTTAAGCTACAAGCTTGCTTTGGTCCCACATTCTCCCCCTTTGGAATAAAATCTCCAAAAAGTCCAAAGCAAACGGGTCCAAGGAAACTAGCAAGATCTAGCAACCATAGCTCAAAGGAGAGATGTTAAATGCAAGGGAGAAAGCCGCATGAACCATGATCCATATGTATGATATCAATGAAGATACCACATGTGTGAATAACTAAGGTGGATCACAAGCTCATGAGACTAACATGATACAAACTAAGCTCCCCCTAAGTGTGTGCATAAAAAGAATACCACTTGTAAGACAAGGGTAGTGAGAAACAAGTGCACAACTACAAACTTGTAAAACAAGGAAGCTTAGAGCATATCATGCAAAGAGGTAGCTTAAAGAACAAGAGATAAGACAAATGAGTTCTTGTTACATTACCACTTGTAGATATCACTTGTAGTCTTTTGATCATTGCATACCTCAGGGTTGATTCTCTCTACCTTGTTGGCACCACATTGAGATGAGCCACTTGGAAATGATATCACTAGGTGACACCACTTGAAAGGAGCTTGTATAGAAGACGCTTGGGGTGCCACAAGGATTAGGAATGTATGAGTACATTGCCTTTGAACTTATATAGAGACATAAGCTCGCAAGGACATGACTCAATAGCATGAAGCTCATATTGCTATATCCACTCTTTTAGAGATGTTAGATCACATTGAGAGTGAAATAGCATTCTCTTAGAATGAAACACCGCACCGGAACGCGTCGCTAAGGGACTACATAAGATAAGCTTGAAACAATGTTAGTCCCATAATCAAACCATAGGATGAGCTCCCCCTAAATGTGTGCATTTAGTGTTTGAATCACCAACCAAATGTATGCACATTGTTTATGACGACAAAGGGAAGCTTACCCTATAGCTTGCTCATGATGCAAAAAGATATATATGAAAACATGCACCATGAAAGAACAAGTGTAGCTTTCCTACACACTAATCAAAACATGTAGATTGCTCATGGGTTAGCACATGCCACAAGCAACCTACCATATGTAAATATAGCAACAAATGCAACCTAAACAAGGCAATGGAGCTACAATGATGCAAGAGATAGGTACTTGTTTCCATTACCTCAATCGGGGAACTTGGGCAACACATGTCCAATTTGCAAGCTTGGCTTGTAGGCATGAATTTCCGCAACTTCTTTGTGCCAAGCCTCCCAAGTCCCCTCGCACAAGGCCTTCAAGTGGCCTTTGGAACCCAAACCATTTGAGGCCCCTTCATGTTGATGATGACTTCCTTGGGCACCCAAATGGGTTGGTTCCTACCCCGCTCTTCCTTCATCTTCCCAACCTTGTGTGCAACCACCTTGCCATTAGCCTTCTTCTTGATGACGTAGGTGTTGCTCTTGGTCTTGTTCTTGCGGTTGGGCTTGGTGTAGATGAGGGAGCTCTTGATGGTGGGCTTCAACTTCTTCTTTGCGCCCTTGTCCATCTTCTTGACAAATTGAGGGCATTTGTAGAACTTGTGCCCTTCTCCATGACACTTGTAGCAAGTCACGGTTGCACCCTTCTCAAGCTTCTTCACCATGGGATCACGGTTATCTTGAGAAGGTTGGACTTGGCTCTTCATGTCTTGAGAGATGTCCACTTGTTCTTCATCATTCTTGCCCTTGCCCATCAAGTTTGCCAACCTCTCTCGGAGCCATTTCACTTCTTGCTTGAGCTCATCATTTTCCTTGCCTATGAGACAATCACATGATTCTACAACAACATTCTCATGGCAAGATGGTGAGCAAGATTCATCAATTAAATCAATGCAAGAAGTTGAAGCATCTACCTTGGAGATAGGAATTGCACAAGGGATAGATGTTTCATCAAGCTCAAAGGAATTACTTGTTTTAGTCTCATTGCTCTCAAGCTTAGATTTTAGCTCATCACACTCCTTGCTAAGCAATTTGAATTTGCACAACAAATGTTCATAATTTGTAGCAAGGGTGTCACTAAGATCATTGAGAGCATTGAGTTCTTTGATTTCATTAGCTTGTTGTTCAAGCATTCCTTTTTGCTCATGGATTAGCTCAACAAGATCATTGAGAGAGGTGGTGTCGGATTCGTCATCACTTACATTGCTTTCCATACCTTTGGCCATGAGGCACATGTGTGATGATGAAGGACCTTGCATGAAGCGGGTGGTGAAGTTCTTTCTTGATTCATCACTTGAGCTAGAAGAACTTGATCCACCACTTGTCCACTCGCGGACGGCGAAGGTTGCTTCTTGCCTTGATCTTCTTTCCTTGACCACCTTCCTTTTGGGCTTGTGCTCAATCTTGGTGAACTTGATGTGTTGATGATGGCGCCCTTCTCTCAAGTGGATGTTGTAGCCGTACATGTTGACTTTCTTCACATACTTGAAGATCTTCTTCACGTACTCGGCCACCATAGATTCAACCTCTTCATCACTTGAGGAATCTTCATTATCACCATCATCACCATCATCTTCGCTTGAGCTTCCACGAGTAGCCATCCTACTCAAAATTTTCTCTTGTCGGCTTGAGAGAGCATGGCTTGTGGTTGGTGAAGATGGTTCTTGGGGCTTTTCTTGGGGCGCCTTCTTTGACTTGGGCATTAGTTGAAGCTCATGTGCCATGATCTTGCTCAAGATATGCGATGGCTTCAAATCTTCGAGCTTCTTCTCGTAGATGATTGCTTTCACCAAGTCATAGTCGGGCTTCCGGAGACTTTGAAGGATCTTGCGGTTGATGTTCAAGTCCGTGATGTCCTTCACACCTAAGGCATTAATCTCATTGACAAGCACATTTAGGCGTGAGTACATAGATTCGGCATTTTCATTAGCAAGTTGCTTAAAGCTATTGAATTCCTCAAGGAGACAACCGTAGCGTTCATTAGCAACTTCTTTTGAACCCTCATTTTGCTCCTTGATGGTCTTCCATAGCTCATGAGCATTTTCACAAGTAAAAACTCTATTGAAAACGCCTACATCTAGTGAGGACAAAATGATACTCTTAGCAATCACATCAAATTGCTTCTCCTTTCTAGTACCATTTTTCATGCCCTCATCGGTGACTCTCCAAACATCGAGGTCCCTTGCTTGGAGATAGGCCTCCATGAGAACCTTCCACCGAGGATAGCCCGTGCCATCGAAATGTGGAGCCAAACCTAAGGTATCCACCCCTTTCATTCCTCTATAGAGCAACTCACTAGGCGGTGAAGCCTAACCGTTCCAATGAGCCGGTTTTCACAATTTACCAATCGAATTGGCGTTTCCTTGTGAAGGAAGTGAGTCCGGCTCCCCGATACCACTTGTAAGGAATTGGATGCCCGTTAGCCTTAAGGGGGGGAGGGGGGGGGGTGAATTAGGCAACTTAAAACCTTAAGCTATAGCTTCACTAATTTTGCGCAAAGGTAAACTAGAACATACTATCTATATGTGCAACTACGGTTGTTCTAGTGTGAAACTCCCATCCCAAAAGAAGGTTTGCAACCTATAGCCAATCCTAGCATGATACTACTCTAGGAATGTAGAGACAAGCAAAGATTGCAATAGAGTAAATGCGGAAACGTAAAGGTGATGAGAGGAAGCAAACTCTTGACACGCGATTTATCCTACGGCGTACCGTAGGCACTAAGCCACCCCTAGTCCACGTTGTTGAAGCACTCACACAAGAGTATTGCTTCCCCGTGGCACCAAGTCTCTCCCAAGAGCACCAACTTGACTTGCCACAAAGGCTAGCCACTTAGGCACTTGTCAAGCTCCCTTGATCACCTTGATGCCGCCTCCACTAAGGAGCTTCTCCACCAAGGAAGGGGGTCTCCACGTCCCCCGCACAAAGTGTCCTCGCCGCTCCCACACCAAGCCGAGGGTCGATGACGATTGCCGGTGAGCCACTTAGGCCCCAAGGCTTCCGGCGAACCTGTTGTACAGGAGTTCACTCAAGAATCACCTCACAAGGTTGGCACAACCTTGCACTCACTCGCTCCTCAAGCTAAGCCTAGCACTAAGCACATACACAAAGCATGCACTAGTCTAAGGATGAGCAATTAAGCACTTGGATGGATTGGATATGATCTTGAATGTGTCTTGAACTCCTCCCGCACTTCCACACAATCCAGCAACCCTCAAATGAGTGAGTGGAGGGGGTATAAATAGCCCAAGGCATCAAACTAGCCGTTGGCTAACGTCCACATGAAAAAGGTAACCGTCGGATGATCCGGCCCTACTCCCGCTCCATGTTCATCCCCTCCCCACCGCAATGCCCCCAGGACGCACGCCAGACGCTTTGCTCGACTCTCTCGATCGACAAAAAACCCCCTCCCTTCGCCCCACCCACCCGACACCCGTCAAGGCCTCGCGTCCGGTCGGTGCGAGCTTAACGACATTGTTGGATACGACCGACGCTGCCCCTGTGCGCTTGACCAAGGCGTCGGATCATTCGTCTCTTCAACGGCTTCAGCCTCGTCTTGGCGCGTCCTCTGTCTTGATTACCAAGCGCGGATAGACCCGAGCGTCGGATAGGTCCCCCAAACCCCGTCCGGGGGCCTCAGGTCCTCACCGCTCCGCACCGCCTTCTCGCCTCCCTTCCCTTGCTCTTCCTCTTGCAACTCGCCGCCGACGCATGTAGAAATTGGACCGTCGGTCCCGCCTCCAACCGAGGGTGTCACATAAGCGTCCCTGACCAGCCCACCCAGCCGCTGTACCCCCCACGCCCCCATTTGAGGGACCGTCCGGTTCATCCGACGGTGTCTTTGCTTTTCCATTTCTTGCTCGGTTTTGACCCTTTGTTTTGGCATTTTTGCATGAGGTTTTCTTGCATCCTTGGGACCTAGAAATGTCTACAAAGACATGCTCAAACAATATGGTTAGTCCCAATGATCATGTTGTCATGAATCACCAAAATCAAACTCGGAACAAATGGCATATGAGGCCATGTTCGCTACACAAAATCTAATTATCCTCACAAAGGCACTCAATTCTTAAGCATTTGCTTTGGAGAAAAATGTGTCAGTACAAAACCTTCGAGGATTACAGTGCAGTAGTCACTAGCCACGGCACTCAGTTCTTGCTACATCTGATCGAGTCGTTTCTAATAAGATGGTTAAACTGGTAGTGGGCAAATTCCCCAGTGACATGTATTTCTGGCAAACGGAGAATTATGCTTCCAACCTAGCAAAAAAATATGTGGCAACGTACTCCTAAGCATCAATCTTCGCAACATAGTTCGACCATAGGCCAGCTTAACCAATGACAGGAGACACGCAGAAAATTAGCACTCTTCAACAAAAAAGAAGATGGCGTAGCTGCGGCGACATTGTTGGTTAATGTGTCTGGCAGACAAAATACAGTGCTGCCATTCCGTTACCAAAACCCATTAGTCCAAAGACACCGTGAGTGCTTCACTTTAAGCTTTGCAGGCCATACTTGAACAGTCGTGTCCAAGGTTACATAAGGTCTGGACACAGGGTGGTTCAAGAGAAGTAACTCTGGTTACTTAAGAAAAACTTTGCAGTTCAGCAGTTGTACTGATGTCTTCAGTTCAGCAGTTGTACTGATGTTATCATCCCTTCTGCGATGGCCAAGTGAAATCTCCTCTGCAGCCGAAGATTGCATATCCCAGGACCTGAAAATGAAACAAAATCTCTTTTAGTTCAGTGGAACATATTGAAGTGGCAATTGGAAGGAGGGGTCAGAGCACACCACAAGGAAACTAGACACTGCACATTGCTACATCATCACATCAAGTAAAAGGAAAGGCAAAGTCCATGCAGGACTCCAGCATTTGACCAAGTTAAGAACTTAGGACCCTCGCATTAATCTATGCTGGCTATAAACAGTAAAATAAATATTATATATCTTGCAAGGGGTCCTGTTTGGTTGAAACATAAAACCAGGGGCAAACAGTTAATAGGAAATTATGTAAGTATGGGCACTGTTCGTAAGAGATGTGTGATGTGTCAAACTGAAGCAGAACATCCAACTATGCATCTCCCTGGGAAGGAGTTTATATTAGTGTAAGTAAAGCCTAGAAGTTTATATATTGCAGTGGACAGGGATGGGGGCATGGGGCAAGGAGAACATAAGCATACAAATATTCACACAATCCCCTGAGCTCATGTTCATGATGAAATTTCTTGTGGGACTCAACAAAGAAAGGGAAAGTTAACCACCAATCCAGCATACATCTGTAATTGCAGCCTATGACTGAAAGTGAAAAGAAGCATCTGTTATCCACTGAGCTAATACGAACTTTCGGGAACTGTAACAGCCATTACACAGTCAATACACGGACAAAATTGGGCTTGAAATTTGGCACCAATTACTGATGCCCCCGGAATTCACATATCTAGTTTTTTTTTAAAAAAAGAATCCACCAAAATTAATACAGTAATGTGCACTTAAAAGTTAAAAGAATTCACATATCTATAAGTTTGAAATATGTAATTATTAAACAGTCAGTTGAACTATATATATATCATCACTATTAAAGTGTGAATCCAAACCCCAAAGCAATTGCCCTCCAGAGCAAGTACCCTGTCACAACTCACAAGCATTGTTACATAAAAGTTCAATAAATTTTGATACACAAGTATCTCATGCCATGAAGTCACTTGACTCAGCTTCCAATTTATTGGAAAGACAAAATGTTTCATTTTATCAAGAAAACATCTGAAGTATGATTTGTCTTTATTAAGATGACAAAAAGATGAGATGTGCAGAAGAGAGATCAGTCAAAATAAAGGAAGTCCTTGCACAGTAACACATGAGGTTTACTTGCATTAAAGGAACCCTAGTGAAAATTTCCACTAAAGCATATCTTCAACATAAAAGTATAATTAAATAGTTGTCCGGCATAATTAATGTGTGTTACTGAACATAATGACACTAATGGCCCTGCGGGCCTGCACCTCCTGTGGTGGCAGAAGTGGTCAAGTGGAAACCGTATGTGATGATTGTCTAGAGCATGTCATCCATCAAACAATCCATGGTGTGGTAAAAGCAAATTAAAGTGTCGTCCTTTTTTTTTTTTTTTTTTTTTTTTTTTTTTTTTTTTTTTTTTTTTTTTTTTTTTTTTTTTTTTTTTCTGATAGTTAAATAAAACATGCCTCTATTTAATTCAGAATACCGTATGTCCAAAAACTAATATTAGTTGCACACGATAATTTATATCCTTTAGGAAAAGTGAAATTCCCTGGACAACAGCAACACTAAAGTGAAAAAAAGTTTGCAATAAATTCAGAACACTAACTTATGCATTTACTCATGAAATAAACAAAGAGAATTGACCTTTCTTGTAGTTTACAAACTTATTAAGCAAGAATCAAATAGTAACTATGCAATGTCCAGGTATCAAACAAGACATTCTTTAAATTGGTTCAATCCCAAAAGGTTTTACCTATCTACTTCGAGGAAATATCACTCGGACAAGAATAGCTTGGTTTTGAAAAGTTATTCAATTTCAACTCCATGATAGAACAAATCTAGCTTTAGGTTTGTAGACAAACAAAAATCAAATTGGCACTCCATGTTTCTATGTGTTACACGCGTACCAGGTACCCAATTTTAAGGTAAACATTTCTTTTTTGGCCATTACTTCCTACTGCAGAATCCACCATAAATGCAAAATACTACATAGCAAACTGTAAAGATTGGAACAACAACGTAGAAGTTATGTTGAGCTCATGCAAGGACAATCAATGGATAGAACATACCAACACCACATTCGATCATATCAGCATGCACATACAGATTCTTAGGTGGATTGGAGTATAGGAATTTGCAAACTGCAAACTCAATTGGCTGAAAGAAATCAAAGGCACAGCAAAAGTACAAGCAAGACACAAGAGGAACAAACTGAACAATCAGTGGGTGCCACACAAATTTCACTGCAATAACATGATGGTAGCACCAGCAAACTTCATGGTAATTACAAACATCATTAACTTTTGAGGCTTCCCCACCCTGTGGCGTCAAAGACCATATATAATAAGTAATCGCTGGTTTCACATTGATGATTTCAAAATGTTCGACAACTTAGACCATTTACCGTGGAAACAAAATAAATGGGTACTAATTTCATCTCAACTTATCATTTCAATGTTGGATTTTATTCTAGAATCAAGATAACTGCTAAAGCAAACACACAGGGGCTAGGAGTAAACAGAAGTAATTTATAAGAATTTTGCAAAAGGTCTATCCATGCACTGATGCATTCCCATATCATTTGTTTCATGATCTGTATTAAATTAAGGGTGCAAACTAAGTGAAACTAAACCACCTTAAACCCTGTTCTCTACATCTGAAAGCACCTACAATTTAACATCTAACCCAGCTCCTAATTGGGTATTGTGCTACACAAATGCAAAAAATATCCACACCCATTTTAGTTTCCATGCAGAATGTGGTTATGCAACGCAAACTAGTATGGTGCAAAGATTTGTGAGAATTTAACTATTCTTGCAACTCAAATAGAGAATCCTGAACAGCGTGTCAGTCTTCTAAAGCAACGGGAAAATACAGGTTCTACCCCACAGTTCACTTGTGAGATCCGATTTGGCGCAAATATAGCATCACATTTCAGTGCCATGAAGCAGCAACTTAAGCACACTTCCCTGATATCACTTGACATGAAAATTGGTCCAATTCTAGCTAACAGTATCCCTATATGAACAAGCATTGCACTCAAATAGACAATACAATGTATAGGGCACCAAATTTTTGAAATTCTCTTCGATTTGTACTAGGCGAAATCAACATACATTGCACTTTGCCGGTATGCATCAAAACAAATCATCAGAACAGATGAAGACATAGAGAGAGGACCTTATACCTTGGACGATAACACGCTATGCCCTCCTCCTATCAGAGTACCTCCTCGTAGGCACACTCTGCAGCGGTGGCGGCGACGGCGGCAGCATCCTCCCCCTCCTCCTCCTCCGCACTACCTCCGCGGTCACGCAAGCAGTGAGGACGAGGCAGATGATGCAGACGATGATGACGGGCGGCGAGACGAACGACGACGCTTCCGATTCATCCCTGGGAGCACGCACCACAGCGGCCTCCGCGACGACGACTTGGGGGCCTCTGCTCTGGCCGGGTTGCCACGGGAAACAAAGCGCCGCCGCAAAGCAAAACAAAACCCACCGAATCAAGCGCGTCAGTCGTTTGCTGCGAGCTCGAAGAAGCGGAGGAACTGAAGGAAGGAAGGAAGGAAGGGAGCCAAGTCGGGATACACGCGGGCAAGGGTACCTTGGGGACGGAAGCTCTCTGGACGCACAGCCCGGTGAGGAGCACCACGGCCGCCTGGGCGCGGTAGTCGACGCTGCCCCAGCCCCTGCTGTGCGCGGCGGCGGCGGCGGCGTAGACCACCAGCGCGATGGCGGCGTGGAACATCAGCATGGAGTAGTCGGAGAGCGCCATGGGAGTGGAGCGGGAACCCTAGGCTCCAGGAGCTTCTGCGGCGGGGGCGGCGTGGGGCGGAGCGGGTTGGTGGCGGAGAGCGTGGAGGTTGGAGGTGGTGGTGGTGGGAAAGGCGCGTGGGTGGGTGACGGGGTGATAACCGGTTACCGGGTGGAAATCGTAGCCTGGTAGGTAGGGGTGGGCGTTCGGGTTACCCAAATTTTTCGGGTCGGGTTTCAACTTCGGGTTTTTGAAACCCCGGTTTCAAAGCTGAACCCGAGATTCCACAAAAAAAATCAAAACCCGAAACTTCGGGAACTAGTAGTTCGGGTTCGGGTGTAAACCGGGTTCCCGACGGGTTCATGTTTAGACCGGTAACCGGGGAAACGGCCTGAATTATGGAGAACCGAAGCAGTAGTCGGCAACAGAAAGTTTTTGCTTTTGCCATGAAGAGCAAGTTCTTCAGTGGCGCGATCGCAACTTCGCGATGGCAGTTCTTTTCGCTCGGCGTGGCCCGTTGCTGCTCAGCCCGCGATGCCTCCCGACGTGGGGGATGGCGGGCTGAGGGTGCGAGGGAGGACCCCCCGCGGGGCCCCGCCCCGTCCCCATCGCCCCCCGACCTACGTGCGGAGGGCGGGATGGGAGGAGACGAGGCGAGGGTGGGCGCCCGGCGGGGCGGCGGGCGCTATACCGGCCGCGTATAGCCTCCCCCCGGGGGGCGAACCGGTAGGGATTTAGGGTTACACAAAGCAAAGGGTTGGGGGGGGGGGTGGGGGGGCGGTCGGGGGGGGGGGGTGAAATATTATTGTGCACATACATGGGCAGGGGTGAGGGGGGATGATGCCGTAGAGTCGGGTTATTCGGGTATTTCGGTTACGTGTAATGAAACCCGAAACAACCCGTAATAATTTCGGGTTCCTAGAGATGACACCCGATATAACGTTCGGGTCGTTTTTCGGGTCCGCGGTTTTCGTTTCGTTGGTCGGGTTTTTCGGGTTCGGGGTTCGGGGTTCGGGTTTCTCGCCCACCCCTACCGGTAGGGTGTGCACCGCTCACCGGGTTTCACTTGGGATGAGATGTTTCCTGCCGTAATTTCGAAAAATTCTCTAGTAACCGTACTAGTATTTTTTATCTTCTCATGTTTAATAACAACGGCCTGAGGAGAATCTATCATTTCCCATTGTAATTTTTTGCTTTTGCCATTAAACAATTTTTAGAGAACTATCAACTTCAATCTTTTCTTTTTCATTTCTCAATTTGTGTCACCGAATAATAATCATATTCAACACGAATATATGGGCTCCGCGGGCAAGTGGGCACCCCCTCCCGAATGTTTATCCCGTTGCCATTAATTGGGTCTTGGGCCATTTAGTCTCAATTAATCTTAAGAATTAAAATGTCCACAAAATAAATGCTAGGGATTCAATCACGCATTGAAAGCCAATGAGAATCTTAACTAACTTAAAGGGTGGACCAATGGTGGACCACTTGTGAAGTTGGTAAAAGGAGAAGGGCGTGCCACACGCGCGCGCGCTCGCTCGCCTCGCCGCTCCGGGCCGTGGGCGTGGCGTGTCAAGACCGTGACCGTGACGCGTATGCACTGTTTTTGTCATTCATGTCGGTCATTCATGTCAGCCATAATCCTCTGTATTAAAACGACCGTTACTGGTAACTGATGACGTTGAATACAGCAGTTACTGGTAACTGTCGTTTAATGAGAATTATGGTGGTCAGCAGCGTCCAGGTTCATTCCCTCCTCCTCTCCTCTGCGCCTATATAAGAGGACTCCTTCCTCTGGCACAGACACACATTCTCACACTCAGGTACCCTCCCCCCCCCGCTAGAGACCCCTCTCTTCTCCCTCCGTGTTGTCTTGCCCCCTCGCCATTCCCAACGCAAGCTTTGCGCGCACACCGTGTTGCGTGAGCGATTGCCTCGAACCTCGTCCACCTAGCGATCCCGCTCGGGATAGGCGGGCGATAAGGTTTTTGGGGAGCGTACCCGTACGCGCCCGCTCGCTCTTCCGTACACCTACATCCCCGTCCGCGAGAACGACTACTACAAGACGCACGCACTACGTCCTCCGCGAGAACGACTACTTCCGTACGACTACGTCCTCCGCGAGAACGACTACCATCGGCGTGAACGACTACTTCCCGAAGGCCGTTCGTGGGACTTCACCGCAACGACTCGCCACCGCATCACCTCTCGTACGACTACACCGAACAAGGTCCCTCCACGACTAGCATGTCTAGTCCAAGAGATACCACGGCGCACCGGCTCCCGTGACTCCGTCAACCGTCCCGCCTTTGGGTACAAACTAAACCTTTTCTGTGTATTTTTGTTCAAGTTTTATTTGAGATTTAACTTGAACACAAGCACATGCTTTGCTCTCACGGGATCACTTATATTTGTCATGAACGTGTTAATAATTTCTGGAATTAAAATGTACCGAAAATTGCCTACTTTTCTAACAATCCAAAAACCTTATATTGTTGATATGCTTTCGGTAACTAGTTTCGCTGCAACGCTCAAACCAAATGTTTTCGATGGTTCGAATTACAAGCGTTGGAAGCAAAGGGTTACGTATTGGGTGACAGCGATGAGCATCATGCATGTCATACGGCAGGTGGGCGGGCGGGTCGCTTTCTCCGGGGAGGGGGGAGAATGCTTTCGGAGGCCCCGATAACCCCGTTTCGTTCTGGTGTCATCTTGAGTGTTCTCGCCGAAAACCTTGTGGACACGTACCTTCCGCCGCCAAGTGGCAAAGATATTTGGGATGCGCTTGAGGCTAAATTTGGGGTTTCGATGCCGGTGGTGAGGCCGTATGTCATGGAACGGCTCTATGACTACAAAATGGTTGAAGACCGTTGTGGTGGAAGCCATGGCAGGGCCCATGAGATCCGGCGCTAGCTAGAGATCTTGAGAATTATAGCAAGGATGCACCATGTAAGTTGCCCCACAAGTTTGTGGCTGGAGGTATTATCTCCAAGTTACCACCTTCTTGGAAGGACTTTGGAACCTCTCTAAAACACAAGAGGCAAGAGTTTGTTGTTGTCGATCTTATCGGCACTCTTGATGTTGAAGAGAAGGCGAGAGCAAAGGACAAGACACATGGTAAAGGGATCGTTGGGTCTTCTAGTACTAATTTGGTGCAGAAGAAGAACAACAATGCATTCAAAAAGAAGAACAAGCCGCATCAAAATCAACCAAAGGCTAAGCAGACGGCTCGGTTCCAGCGTAAAAAGCCGCCAACCGGAAAATGCTCTCCTCGGGTGGCACGGAACACTTTGTCGCAAAGTGTCCGGATCGCAAGGATAAGAAAGATGGCAAAAGTGCCAACATGGTTATTAGTGAACCCGGGTGGAACGTCGGGGTACCCTAATCTCTTTACCTACAATGCTTATGATTGCCGATCACCCCGATTGGTGGATTGATACGGGTGCTAATATTCATGTTTGGCTCGACATTTCCTTGCTTTTCCCCTTCCTGGGGAATTCCCTTTTCCCGGGCGGGCGGAATTTCCTCCTCCTTGTTGATGGGAAAACGGGTCACATGCGCGTGTTCTTGGTGTTGGTTCGGTCGATGCGTAAGCTTCTTCGTGAAAGATCGTTCGATTGAAGAACGTGCGTGTCCATACTACCTCAAGAAGAACTTAGTCGCCGGGTCTCTACTGTGTAGAGACGGTTTTAAATTAGTCTTTGAATCCAATAAATGTGTAATTTCTAAGTTTGGAAGTTTTATTGGAAAAGGTTATGATAACAGACACAGGGGTGGTTTTGCAAAAACACCACTATACCGACAGCGGCAATCGACGTGTTGTACATGCCCTTAGAGGTGGGCGCGAGGGTGGAAATAACTCAACGGAGGGTCTTGCTTGTGCCGGTGGTGGCACTAGCAACAAGGCGGGGCTGGCCACTACCAAATCCACAAAAAAACCGAAAAAATGTTACCGCCTCCGATGGTACGTCGTCCGACGGTACCCCCTGCCCGCCCTTGCCCCTCCTTGTACGACTTTCTCCGCGCGTTCGCCATTTCCCCAGCGATTCCCCATTTCCCCCAATCCCCCCGACCAATCCCTAGCACCGCCGCCGCCGCCACCCCCCCCCGCCGGCCGCCCCCCCGGGGTCCGGCCATGGATCCGCCGCTGCTGGGGCCTCTGGTGGAGGAGCTCGTCGAGGAGGTGTTCCTCCGCGTCCCGCCCGACGACCCCGCGAGCCTCGTCCGCGCCGCGCTCGTCTGCAAGCGCTGGTGCCGCCTCCCGTGCGCCTACTCCTTCCCCTGGGGCCGCAGGAGGGGGAGGCCGGGACGGAAGGCACGGGCGCTGGCCGGGGGAGGGAGAGGACCGGGGTCGCTGTTGGAGGAGGAAGAGGATGTGGAGTAGAGGGAGGAGGCGGCGCACCACTGCCCGGGCGCTGTCGTCGTCGCAGCTCCTCGCCTCCCCACCCTCAGAACCAACCATCACCTCCCACCTCCCCGCCCTTCTTGATGTCCGCCGGATCTGAACTGAAGGGAGGCGGAGGAGCTACTCTGCTCCACTTGCGGCCAGGTGAGGGAGGGCCGCCGGCGCACGCGAGCGGAGGGAGGCCACCGCGGGCCGACCGGCCGGCTATAGCACTGCCGCGAAGAGGAGCTCAGAGGAGCACCTTGCCTGGGGAAGATGCTACCTCCTCTGCACCTCACGTGGGGACTGGCAAAAGGAGCAGAGAGAGAGAGGTTGTGGCTGGCACCGACGGAGAGAGAAGGTGATCCTCTGCTTGCCAGCGAGAAGACTTGCTCCTCTGCTTGCTATCCCAACAAGTGGAGTTAGACTTTTTTCACTTCTACCGACAGAGAGAGAGGAGGTTGGAGGCATGATGAGATGTGTGTGTTGTTGCGCCTGCTGTTGCCGGGTACTTGTAGAAATTTGGATGTCAAAGTTAGATCAACACATATGCAATTAAAAAAGATCTAATCGAGTCACACAATAGTGTACACAATTGTAGCACTCCGATCTTAGACATAAACAAAAGAAACAATTGTCCTCTACCTCCCCTTGGGCCGTACGCGTCCATACCGCCCTATACGACCTAAAATCGCACTAAAATCGGGATCCTATAGACGACCCCCCTCCCCCCCCGTGGGCCGTACATGGCCACGTACAACCCGTCGATTGAAGCCGTCGGTATACCGTAAATTTTGCAAATTGCCCCCCCCCTCCCCGCCTCATCCTCGCAGGACGGCTATCGTCGCCTCGCGAGACGACGCCCTCGTCCCGTTCTCCCGTATAATTAATATATTGGTATAGATTTCATATGACAAATCATATTATAATTAAGGTAATTATAAACTCATGTGTTGTTAGTTGCTTGGTGTTTGATAGATATTCTATGCCGCACAATGGTATACAAATTTACATTTGTAGTTGATCGTATATACATGTAAAGTATTAAATAGCTTACAAACCACCCATCCGTCTATGTGTTGTACGAATTGTCTTTATATTTGTCCGGGAGTGGCGAGTTGCGCGATTCCGAGACGACTCCGCCGCCCCGGGGTCGCGCTGTACATTAGGGATGGCAATCCCTCCGTAGCCGCATCCCCAAGCCCCCCCCCCCCTCCCGCGCACCGGGGCGGCGAGCAATCGCCACCCGCACGAGGTTGACGCGAGGGACGCGAGCGCCGAGAGGAAGGCCGAACCCTCGAAGTCTTGCCGCGCCAACCAAGAAAGCCAAGCCGCCGTGCGACTTTGCTCTCCGCCAAGAGGCCTCGTGGACTCTAGGCCATCCGTGAAGATGCCATCCGATTTGCTTTTTCGTAATCCGACTATGTTCGACATGTTCCCGATCGAATTAGTTCGTTTCCGAATCTCTCGATATCCCGCAAATTCGTTTTCGTTTTCGACCTTTCCGGAATTCGATTTCGTTTTTTATTCAAATGTGAAAGTGAAAACAATATTAGGGTTACCCGACCCAGTTCAACCGCTTTCAACCCTACTCCTAACTTCAAAAACAAATGAAGCGAGATCGTTGCTGCTTGAAGATATCAAAGGACTTTTTCACGCATCAAGTCCAAGAAGATGTAAAATACTAGAACATTAGAAAATAATATTATTTTGGTCTCTTGTACGACAAAAAGCATATTAATTTAGTATTTTAGTTAGATTTTTTTACATATATTTACATCTTTTGTACGATCAAAACATAGTACCTTGCTGCATACATTTTACTATCATTGTTCTTATTGTTAATTATTATGAATTTTGAAAATTAAAATATGTAAGTCATTGCAAATATTGGATTATTCTTTTGCGGAAAGGTAACATGCTTATCACTGTAGCACAATACCTAACCTACATACTAAGCATATGGTTACTTTAATTGTTCTTATTATTAATTGTGAATTTCAAAAATTAAAATACGTATTTGCAATAGAAGAAATGTTGAATTTAATTTAAAAATGTGAAGATACAATCATTTAATTGTCCATCATGCCGCTGCGAACGCACGGGCACTTCACTAGTTAAGGAGAAAAAGGAAGCGACATCAAAAAGAGGAAGAACAAGGCCTAGACCGGTTGGTCAGGGACTTCGGCTCGCACCTTGCCGGCCACGGTTTGATTCCCTAGCGAGGACGAGCAGACGAATGCCTTTGCGTTGTATGCCTCATCTTCACGAGGCGACGGA
Source organism: Cenchrus americanus (assembly GCA_947561735.1). Classification (NCBI taxonomy): domain Eukaryota; kingdom Viridiplantae; phylum Streptophyta; class Magnoliopsida; order Poales; family Poaceae; genus Cenchrus; species Cenchrus americanus. The sequence goes on along the minus strand of OX387239.1, from coordinate 79,588,086 downwards.
ACGATGGTATCCCACGCGGGGAGTTTTTCGCGCCAAATCACGGAGGCAGCCCGGCAGGGGAGGAACGAAGAGGGAGGGGCCGCGCACCGTAGCTCAACGACACTGATGGTAGCCCGTCGGACGACGCCGACAAGTCCGTAACTGCCATATCAGGCTGGGGGGAAGAGGAGATCTGGCCACGGCAACCACGGAGGAGGACGCCGATGCGCGAGAAGATGCGTCACGAGCTCGCATCGCCGTCTCCGTCGTGGGGAGCGGGGGAGGAGGGGCTGCGAGACCCTGCAGACGGTGGCGCTTGTGGGCGGATCTGGACGACCGTGATGTGTGACGCGCACGCGCTACGGGCGGGTGGCTGTGGCATGACGGCGCTGTGGACGGGCGGGCGGCATGCTGCGGTTTGCAGGGTGTGGGGCCTCGAATCGATGGTGGCAGAGGCTGATTCGGCGGTTGGGATTCTCGATTCAGTGGCCGCAAAGCTCGATTCAATGGTTGTGAGCTCGATTTGACGATGGTTGCTTTGGTGGAGGGAGCTCAAATCGACGGCAGCAAAGCTTGAATCGAAGGCGGCGAAGCTCCTTGTGGCTCCAAGATGTCGTTCAGCTGTGCCTCAGGTGGGCCGCGCAAGCATGCGAGCGAGTTTGCCGGCGCAGCAGAGCGAGCTTGCTGAGCAAAGAGGGGAGGCGACGCGAGCATGTGTGGTGCCTGACTGCCTGGACTCTGGAGGTAGTTGACTTGACGGTAAGCAATGCTGGGAATGGAAGCAGACGGAGGTGTGGCTGAGAATGACTGCTCCACCACAGCTCCTTGATAATGTAAACAAACATGTGGTTCAAAATATTTGATATTTTTTATCCATTCTATTTACATTTGTGTGAATCTATGGTCTAGATATTTTAATTTATCAGACATATTCTATAATCTCTTTTTATTGAGCATATACACTTGTATTTAAAAATAAAAATGATCATACATATATTTGGTTAACCTTTTTGATATAAAGATACATAATACATACTTATATTTGTCTAAAAACTCATTCTTAAATATATCATGCATGCTCTAGTGCAAGCACTAAATTGTCTACAAAGATGAAATTACACTTGATCACCATTGATTTATGGATACACGGATGAATTTTATAGTTGATTTTAACTACATGCAATAGCCACACAATGGTACACACAAACACATTTATATTTGATCTTAATTAACATGCAAAGCATTAAACCTACGGCTGACAAACGCTTCAACTACATGGGTTGTATGACCACGACCCGATCCGTACATTTGTACGTACGTGCGCTCGAGATTCGCGGACTACCCGGCTCCGCCGTCTAAAGGGTTGTACATGCCCTAACGTCACCATCTCGACCACTCCCGTGCTAACAAGTCACCGCCACTCGCCTCCGCCGCTTTCACCGCCATGTCCAGTGGACTGAGAGGAGAGGCTGCTGTACTTTTGCTCTGCTTTCTTAACTTGTGTTTAGCTTGTGTCCAAACAATTTTTTCTACAAAGTTTAGCGTTGCGAGCTGGTTGATCCCAACTGAGGTGGCTCTAGTTAGCTCTGGTTCACCGGGGTGACTGGCATTTGACGCGTGTTGGGATTTGGAGTTTGGACGATCAAAAGATCAAGTCACCATTGACAAAATCTATCTATAACAATTATATACGTGAGACACACTAAACGTCATGGATAGACTTCTCTCAACACGCAAGAGGTCCACATCACCATCCACTAGATCTTGTCTCATCGAGCGCAGCGCCCACATCACCATCCACTAGAATCATAAATACGTCTTCTACTGATTTTCTGTGGCCAATAGTAATCATGCATGCATTGTGTTAGTCTTTGTGAGTACCATGCATGCTATAAAATTCTAAGTTGTTCTCGCTCAATAAATAAATGTGTTTTCATCTACATTGTTGTTTGCAATGTTGTGATGCAATCATTTTAATGTTTTTACTTTCAAATTACATCTCTAAATTTTATAGAAATTATCACAACAATGTGCAGAGTATCACGTGGTATAGAAGATAGTTGGCGCAACGCCAAAATTTGACTGAAGTTGAGTGTGTGTATTGGGTGGGGGCATAGGATTGCAATTAAAAATGATTTGGCGAACTTTTTTATGGAACAGGAGGAGGATCCCCTACTGATTATATATAAGTAAATAGGAGTTTAGTAAAATGCAGGAAATCAAGAAAAAAAAGGAAAGGAAGAAAATCAAACAGATTGCACAAAAGCTTCTAGCCATGAAGTCATAAGTTATTTGAGACTAGGTTTTGCTCTAATGATAACTAGAGCGAATTCCCTCCGAAAGCATGCTTTAACCGACTGCAAAGTAGGTTGCTGCCCTTTAAAGACCAAATCATTGCGGGTCATCCAAATACTCCAGCTCATGATGATGATGATATCCATGAAGAAAGACATATTGAGTTGATGTCGAAACGAAACAAGAACATCGAAAGGGTCTCCAGGAGGAATGCTTAGATTCAGTGATGCCCAACAGCTGCGTGCAAAGGTGCAATTGAGGAAGAGATGATCTAAAGTCTCCTCGACACATGGATTGCAGAGAACACAGTCATAAAGAAGGTATGACTTGATTTCGCGACGAAGAAGAAGAATGTTCCTTGTGCTCAGCCGATCCTTGAGAAGCAACTAAAAGAAGACCTTATGACGTTTTTGCACTGATGCTTTCCAAAGCCATTTGAAGCCCGGGTGAACCTGCCTTGAGCCAATAAGATGGAGATAGGCTCTTTTCGGGGAGAACGAAGTCCCCCAACTATAACTCCAAACATCATCTAAGTCAGAAATCTGTAGATAGTGTGAGGCAGGGGCTGATCTAGCCCTTTCCATTGGGGTCAGCTGACCCCGACAAAATTTTGTATTCCCTAAGTAAATCACTGTTCATTGTTAGACTAAACAAGTATTGACACCGTCATTTTAATAGAGCTGAGCCCGGTGGCGAACTCGGTTGGATTCGCCCCTGGTGTGAGGAAGTGACGATGAACTTGTCTTGGAGGCCGGGGGCGGTGCAACGGCCACCGGCGTGAGTTGGACTCCAACTGATTTGGTTTTATGGAGAGTAGGCACAGGATCGAGGTGGTGTGCACAAAGTCGATCAACTCCCATTCTACGAGCAAACTCTCCGAACCTAGCGATCGACCCCGTTATATAATTCTAAACAGGTCAGCCTGACCGACCGGCTACGAGTATACGACGACGTCGCCGCTCGATAAGATCCCGGACCCTCTTGTCGGGGGGCGTTGCCCCACGGTTTTCGTTCAAAAAAAAAAGATCCCGGACCCTCGTCGTCGCTTGGTCAACGACGTGGGAGAGGGGGAGTTGAGCTAGGGGGCATAGGACCCCACACGAAAACGATTTGGCAAATTGGCAGTGTGATGACATGACGACGGAGTTGAAAATGACTCGAACTTGCAGTCTTGCACTCGTGATTCGGTGCCAAGTTGAACTCGAACTTGAACTGATCGGCAAGTTTGTAGCGAACATGGCCTCATATGCCATTTGTTCGGAGTTTGATTTTGGTGATTCATGACAACATGATCATTGGAACTAACCATATTGTTTGAGCATGTCTTTGTAGACATTTCTAGGTCCCAAGGATGCAAGAAAACCACATGCAAAAATGCCAAAACAAAGGGTCAAAACCGAGCAAGAAAAGGAAAAGCGAAGACACTGTCGGATGAACCGACGGTCCCTCATTTACAAGCGTCGGTGCAATCGTCTCGGACGAGTTCGTGCACGGGGGTCAAACCCCCGTAGGGACGGTACTGGATGAACCGATGGTCCGTTATTTAGTAGCGTCGGACGAGTTGCGGAAGGACAAGGAAGAGCAAGGAAGAAGGTAGCACCGATGATCCGACGTCGCCTAATGGGGACCCCGTCGGTCTATCCGACGCCGCCTTGAATTCATCACGAGCCGCGCCAAGACGAAGTCTTCAGACCGGATGATCCGACGCCTCCGGGTCACGGGGGGTTTACGCCGCTCTCGGCCTACCATCCCACGCCCCGCTGAAAACCAACGGAGGCGACTTGGACGCGAGGCCTTCCCAGAACGGATGATCCGACGTAGCGTCCCCATAGCGTCCGGCAGCGGGCTTGTGTCGCAGAACCTCAACGGCTACGTGACATGGGAGGGGCACCGGATGAACCGACACCCCGGAAAAACATAGCGTCGGATCATCCGCCCGTACCTTTTTCCCCGGTGGATGTTAGCCAACGGCTAGTTTGATGCCTTGGGCTATTTATACCCCCTCCACTCACCCATTTGAGGTTGCCGGATTGTGTGGAAGTGCGTAAAAGTTCAAGACACATTGAAGATCATATCCAATCCATCCAAGTGCTTAATTGCTCATCCTTAGACTTGCATATGCTTTGTGTATGTGCTTAGTGCTAGGCTTAGCTTAGAGCTGAGTGAGTGCAAGGTTGTGCCAACATTGTGAGGTGATTCTTGAGTGAATCCTGTTGTACAAGGTTCGCCGGAAGACTTGGGGCCTAAGTGGCTCACCGGCAATCGTCATCGACCCTCCGGCTTGGTGTGGAGCGGCGAGGACACTTTGTGCGGGGGACGTGGAGACCCCCTTACTTGGTGGAGAAGCTCCTTAGCGGAGGCGGCATCAAGGTGACCAAGGGAGCTTGACAAGTGCCTAAGTGGCTAGCCTTTGTGGCGAGTCAAGTGGTGCTCTTGGGAGAGACTTGGTGACTGAGAAGAAATACTCTTGTGTGAGTGCTTCAACAACGTGGACTAGGGGTGGCTTAGTGCCTACCGATACCACGGGATAAATCGTGTGTCAAGAGTTTGCTTCCTCTCATCCCCTTTACGTTTCCGCATTTACTCTATTGCAATCTTTGCTTTCCTTTTCCTTCCTAGAGTAGTATCATGCTAGGATTGGCTATAGGTTGCAAACCTTGGTTTGGGATGGGAGTTTCACACTAGAACAACCTTAGTTGCACATATAGATAGTATGTTCTAGTTTACTTTTGTGTAAAAATAGTGAAGCCATAGGTTAAGTTTTTAAGTTGCCTAATTCACCCCTCCCCCTCTTAGGCTAATGGGCATCCGATTCCATACAAAGTTGAACTCGAAATTGTTGATTTGGTTTTAGAACCCAAAGCCGTAGAGACATATAGGCAGACGAGGCGTGCAAAACGCCGATCTACCCCCGGTGGTAGTGGTCGCCGATGGACAAGACGACGTCGCCGCTCTACCATGAGATCCCGGACCGTCGCCGTCGCAATGGCTTGGTCCACAACGTGGGTGGGTTCTTTCTGGTGGGGACGGCAGTCGGTTCAGCTAGGCACTCCATAAGGGCTTTCTGAAGCTCGCCCGTGGGCGGACGCCCCCCCCCCCCCCCCCCCGACCCCCCCCCCCCCCCCCACCCCCGCCCCCCCCCCCCCCCCCCCCCCCCCGGAAAACCCCCCCGCGACGGCGCACCGGCCGTTTTGTCGGCCCGCCATAAAGAGCATCTCCAGAGCGGCGCGCACCCGCAACCCGAGGACTCCAAAACACATTTGCGCTCAGATGTACAAAATAGAGGTCCAAAACTAGCACCCAGCTCCAGTGGGAATATCAATTCGGCCCTCTATTTTTGTTGTGGGTCCCATCAGTTGGAGAAAGAGAGCCGTCTGTTTTGCTCCGAGGCCCGCCTGTCGCCGCCCGCCGTGACCCCTCCAACATCGCCCGGCCACGCCTCGATGGCACACCATGCTGCGAGGAAGCTCGGGGAAGGCTCACCGCGCGCCCCGCCCGCTCCGACCGCCGCTCGGGCGGGCGGTGGCGGCGGGGGCGGACCGACGCCACGCCCGGGGTGCGCGCCAGCCAAGGATCCCTCCGCGCCGGCGACACAGCACGGGGTGCGAGCTCGCCGTCGCCTCCACCCCCCCTCCCCCCCCCCCCCCTCCCGGAGCCGGCCGAGGTGCTCGCCGCCGACGCGCACCTTGTCACGCTCGTGGTGGACATGGCCGGCGTCCCGGCGCGTGATCACGGAGGAGATGGGCCTCCTCCCCCATCGCCGCACCTCTCTCCTTTAGGCACCAGCCATGGGAGGTCCCGCCATGGAGCTCGTGGTCGGATGCTCCAAGATCCGGACATGGTGGCCTTGGGTGCGGGCATGGAGCATGGACAGGCGTTCACCTTCTGGAGGCGGTCCTGGGCGGCGTCCCATGGTGGAGGCCGCGACGGGCGTAGGCAGTGGCAGCGGCATAGAAAGCAGCGACTGCTCCTCGGTTTCCCCATCGCCACTGTGCCCACCAAGTCCCGCGCCACGTCGAGCTTGAGGACGGAGGAGGGCATAGGGGTGGGCATTTTTTTACCGAAGACCGAAAACCGATCCGATCCGAATTGTCGGTTTTTCGGTTCGGTTTCGGTTTTTGTTTTGAGAAAGATTGGTGTTCGGTGTTAGGATCGGTTTTGACCTCTTGCAAAACCGAAACACCGTAATAACCGAACAACATATCTTCTGTAGGCCCTCCTGTAAATTCCTTCATGCACCTCATATCTTCAGCCCATTTAAACATCTTGGCCCAAAAGACACTGCAAATAAATATACAAAACTTGCAGCCTGACCCAAAAGGTAGAGTGACGACGAGTCCATGATTACCCACGAGCATCCGGCGTCCTCATCCCGCCGCATCCCCTCGAGGCCTCGACCCCCCGGCCGATGGCGTGGTGGCGGGCCGCCATAGGTCGCCCCGCCGCCGCCGCCGCCGCCGCAGCGCATTAGGGTCGACCTCCGACCCCGGGATCTAGCGAATCGAGCTCAAACAAATCGAAGCCCGAGGGACAGCCGAGCGGGGGGGGGGCGTCGGGGGGGAGGCCGCGCCCCTCGGCAAGGGCGTGGGGTGACGGGCCGGTGGCGGCGCTCGCCCCACCTGCAGCAGCTCGCCGAAGTAGCGGGCCTGGCAAGGCTGTGCTTGGCAAGGCTATAGCATGCTTGCGGAAGGGATGGTGCAAGCGAGTAAGTTCTCTTGATTTGCTTCTGCGCTTTCATGGGGACTTGGTGAAGATGACAGATGAGATTGAAAAGGGAGAAACATGAACTTCGGTTTAAAACCGAACACCGAACCGAAAAAACCGAAACCGAACACGTCGGTTTTTGTTTTTCTGGCAAACCGATCGGTTGTCATTTCTTGGAAAACCGAATTTTTTGAACACCGAAAAACCGAACCGAATTGTCGGTTTAAACCGAATGCCCACCCCTAGGAGGGCACCACGTTGGGAGGGAGGAGGCAACTGCCGAGCGAGGGGACGGGTAATTTGGCAGGCGCATTAGGAAGCGTGGTCCGCCAACTCGCCGCATGTCGTGCACTGCCATGTCGTCCTCTCCGACGGTGGCGCGCACACAGACGTGCTCGAGCTCATGGACGCAGAGACGCTTGGCGGCGCCTCGACCGCCGGGGAGGGCGCGAGATCCTCAAGTGTGCACTAGAAGCCGAGATTCGGAGCCGCGCTCGCCGCGCCGCAGAGGCGCCGCGCCGCCGCCGCTAGGGCCTTCCGGGTGAGGTCCACGACGATGAGCACGGGAGAGGTCCACGGACCGAGTTCACCAGCCGCATCGCACCGCGGGGCCCCGAGCCCCGATGCGCCTCCGGCCGCCCGCGGCGGCCGGCGGCGGGTGCGGCGGCCCCCCCCCGTGCATGGCGGCCGCGAAGGACCGAGGCGGGAGAAAGGGGACACGGAGTCCCCCGGTGGCGAACGCCCCCCCCCCCCCCCGCCGCGCGGGGGGGGGACGGGGGGGGAGACGAGGGGACAGAGAGGAGTCTGCAGGAGGAGAGGAAAGGAGAAAAAATTAATGAAAATGGCGGGGCCCACGTTTGGAGGGGGATTTGGAGGGCCTCCAAGAATGGAGGGTGAGAGGGGGAATTTGGAGGGGCATGCAAAATGAAGGTCTGTTTAGAGGTCCTGCTAGAGTTGGTTTTTTCTCAAAACCACCGAATTTTGAAGTAGATGCCCATATAGAGGCCCCCACTAGAGTTGCTCTAAACAAACACCGTGATATTCGTCTTTGAGGGCGCCGTGGCCAATGCGCGCCGGAAGGACAACGCCTGGAACTCCGTCGCCGCCGGCACCAGCGCAACTGCGCAAGTGTGGTCTTACTATACGCACCCCATGGCGGCGGCATCGCCGGCGTCACGGCTTCCGCGTTCATCGGCGCTGCAATGGGTTCCTTGTATCACCTCCCATCATGGTGTTGGAAATATGGCCTAGAGCCAACTGGATTTGATCCACTAGTGGGCTCAGATGGATTCGATCCATTATGGTGTAAAAGTCCTAATGGGCCACAAATGTTGTAAAGCCCATTAGCGTTGGAAGGGGTACACCATCTATTAATCCCGTATTGCTAATGGACGATGGCGTGGGGCGTTTTTCCTCCTAATAAATATGGAGCCACACCCCCCATGAAGAAGGCATGACTTTTATCAAGAAGCAGCAGCCCCCGCGCCGCCAAGGCCTCTCCTCGTCGCACTCCGCCGCCACCTACCCGCGACCGCGTGCCGTCGCCTTCCCCTCCTCCCGCCGCTCCCCCCTCCGTCCCCCCCACGTGTGGATACCTAGTAGGAGTTGGGGGTGCCGCATCCGCACCCGGTGTGCACTCGGGGATCGGACGAGTCACACGTGCAAGTTAAGAAGGACGTGAGCAACTACCGCACCGCTCCGCCTCCCCCTCGACGCGTTCGTCTAGATCGAGACGGCCCCGCTCGCATCCGCCGCGCGTCAAGTGGTAATCCCGTGATCCCACCCCGCCACGCAAAAGGTTACGTTTTTTGGTTCGGGGGAAAATTTTGTTTGTGCTAGCGTAGCCTCCCCGTATCCCTTCACATGGACGGAGCAACAAGGTAACGATCGACTTACGTTGCTCCGAACTTCTACGTAGAGCTCATGCAACTAATGCAATGTTGCAAGGACACGACTGTTGTAGCTTTTTTCCCCACCGCGGCATTGACTTGAATAGTACCATCTTTATAGGACACTGAGACTTGAGATGCTGATTTCTGAGCAGGAAGTTTCTTCTAGACAAGATGAAAAAGGGTCTTTACTTGTCTAGCGTGGAGTATGGGATTATCATCCGTCCGTGGTGCAAATCCTACTGTATTTCCTAATTGATAGGATAATGGTTTGTTTGGTTTCATTTGGTTTACTGTAGTTGAATAACGTACCGTACCTGAAAATGTAAGATAAAGTACTATGTGTAAAGTACTATAATCTTCATTTTCCGATTGAAGAGTAATGTTTAGTACCGTACGTTAACGTTTGATATGTGAAGAGAGCCCTTTTTATATTTGCTAATTCATATTTACCATGTTAGAACTATATAATATACAGCTCTGGGTACGATTGAAATTTTCCAAACACCTCCTGCAAGTGACCACTAAAAGTCACTTGGCTTGACAGAGGATAAGGACAAAAAGAGGCAAACATAAGCTATATATTCACTTTTTCAATGAGAATTGGGCTAAGGCAATACGCCAACGCACAAATGGGTTGCCTGCGTGGTAGAATGTTTGCGATCGATATATTGGGCACCTACTAAACCCGAATTTGCAATACTTATCTAGAGAAATTTCAATATTTGACACTCAATACTATAGCTGTTATGCATTTGACATCTAATTCGTGACTGCAGCCAATCTCCAAAAAGTTCCAATTGTTTCGAGCCTTTTAAAAATTGACACTGAGGACACATATTTCTTCAATTCAAGGGACTCTCCTATTTCTCTTTTTAATCCTTGGTGAAAAGATCATGCTGCCCTCTTTCTCTTCCTCCCGTCATTCTCCCTTGACGGACTGCATGCCTCTGTCGGCCCCCTGGCGCGCTGTGGGATGCCTCTGCCACGGCCGCCCCGTGATGTGCCATCGATCGCATTCGCCACCTCCATCCCTGGCATGCCACCGACCGGGGGATCTAGAGAAAGGCCGGACGCCTGAGCTCCTCAAGGCCCCTAGCATGCCACCGTCCGCGAGATCGAGAGGAAGGCCCGTGCTCCTTAGGGAGTGGTCCGTTGACCTCGTTCCCCTCAAGCTTTCTGTAGCGTGGGCGTGTTGGAGACAAGCTCGGGTGGGACGGGGTCAAGGTGGACGGGAGCGGTGTTGCTGGGAGCGTCGCGACGAGGCGCTTCTTGGGGCCGGGAGGGAAAGCGCGACGATGCGGTGGAGAAGAAGCAGGTGACGCCATTCCAAATGTGGGGTTTCATCGGCAGTGGTGAGAAGAAGGAGGAGAAGAAGCGCCAGCACCATGGCGACGCTCCCTCCGGCCGGGGAAGAAGAACGTGAAGAAGACGATGGGGCATTACGATCTTTTCACTAGAGACTGAATAGAGAAATAGGAAGAGTCCCTTGAATTGAAAAACTACGTATCTCTAAGAGCCTGTGTGGTTCGAGGACCGATGGATGGTCACTTCCTAGTGTGATGAGTGATTGAAAACGTTGTGTGGACTGACTCTTGGATAAGTATTGCAGGTGCAAGATGCAGCTTGACTGGTGTTGGTGCAGGTGAAGAACAAGCGCGAAAGGTCATTGCCGATGAGGCCTCCAGGTGTGGAGAAGACAAGTAGGCTTGGTTCAAGGGACCCGGTGGCCAGCGAGGTCAAGTGCGAGCCACATGGTGGCAAGAACAACAAGACGAAGTCATGGACAGTTTCTTGGTTGAACCTCAAAACCAAGGTCGAGTCAGGACATCGTGAGAGCCAAGTCATGAGTGGTGATTGGCGGAGGCCACATCAAATTCGCGGGGTTTGCAGTGGTTCACCAGAAAACCACTGGTTTGCTTGGCTGAGCCACGCAACCAAGGCCGAAGACTTAGTGTGGCTATCGGGCCAAAACCGGTCTGACTGGTTGGTGAAACTGGTCTGACCGGTTTGGGGGCACAGGGCACCGAAGTGTTTCGAAGCGGAGGACACGCGTCGGGATCACAAGGCTTGAGTTGAGGCTAAACGAAGTGAGGTCGCCAGGCATCCATTCGATGGTGCTACGACGAAAGTTCCCAAAGTGCCCTTTGGGGGCGTGTATCCTAGTTTATTTAATAGGGGTAGTTTCATCTTTCGGTTGCCTCCATAAAAACTAAGTAGAGAGAGGATGACAGCCATTTCTTGGAACCCCAGATCATTTTCCCTTTGCTATTTTCCTTCCTATTTTCCTTAGGATTTCTAGGACTAGCTTGAGAGCTTCATGGTGAGATCTTGAGAGAGAGATGGATGATCGGGAGGCAAGCTAGACCTTGTATGAACCTTCATGGTATGTATAGATGATTTGGCGTGGTTCCTCAAGGCTTGATTGTTTTTCGGAGCTTTTCTTGGCGATTTTCGTGGTGAGGTTTTGGGGGCATTTCCTTGAAGGATTCTTGTTGGATGTCATATATGATGACCTTCTGCCTCTTTGCTTGGTGACTTTGCTCTAGCAAACCCTTCGAAATGGCTTTGATTTGGTGGTTTTCAGTGGAGTTCGTGGAAAGGTGTTTTTGAGGGTTGACTTCTGATTCCTCTTGATTGGTTAGGTTTTTGGGACCGAGCTTCTAGCCAAAGGTAGCTCACGAGGTACCCCAACAACCCCCAAAGTCTCACTTCAATCCGTGGAATGAATTGGGAGATCGATCAAGGAGAAGGTTGAGTTTTTTCCGCGGGCTGAGTTCTTCCTGACTGTCCAGAAAAACCGGCCTGACCGGTTTTGCAAACCGATCTGACCGGTTTGGCCCCAGTGGGCTGTCGTGAAGAGTTTTGGACAGGAGAGTTTTCTTCAGGCTATGGCTTTTCTTGTTCAAAGTCTAGAAGGTTCTTGAGGTGGTTTCCCTGGATTTTGGTGTCGAAGGTCTTTTGGGGATTTCCTGGACAAAACCGACCTGACCGGTTTTCCCTGCTTGTGAGAGGCTATGTCCCAAAGAATCGGTTTGACTGGTTTTGGCTTTCAGAAGCTATTTTGTGTTGTTTTCCGCTGCTTGTTTTCAGAGGCTTTTGGTTGGACCTTGCTCCTAGGTCTAGTAGCACTTAAGTGGATACGTGTATTTGGCAAGAGGAGGTAACAGAGGTATCTGAGTGATTTTGGGTTCATATGCTGAATTCTTAAATAGAATTTTTATCGGCTCCCATTCACTCCCTCCTCTCTGGTTTGCCGTTCCGGTCCTTCAGGTGGTATCCGAGCCGGTTATGGATCTTCGTGATTTTAACCAGTCTAAGATCCAAGGATGGCATACCAGGAATGGGGTTCGGGTCCTCCGCACTTCGATGGCAAGAACTACCAGATGTAGCAGAGGCAGATGGTAGCTTTCTTTCGCGGTAAGGGTCAGATTCTTTGGGATGTTACGGTGAACACAACTTATTTTCATCCTATTAACTTCCTTGCTCCGGGATCGAGGGACATGCATGACGCCAACAACAAGGCAGTCGACTACTTGTTTCGTGCTCTGTGTCAATCTGAATTCGATCGGGTTCAGACAAATGACCTAGCTTGTAGGATTTGGAGTCAGTTGAAGGATGCTCACACCGAAAATTCTTAGGTTCAGGCTCGAATGTATGTGACTTACCAGAGAGAGTATGAGAACTTCACTCATCTTCCCAGTGAGTCAATTGATGCCTCATTCCAGCGGTTCACGGTAGTTGTGAACAACATGAGGGCCAATGTGGATGTGCCCTCGTATGATGATAATGATAGAGCTATTAAGCTCTTGCACTCTCTGGATCATACAATTTGGGATGGCAAGTTCGAGGCCATAGTAGAGTCTGAGAAGTATGACACTAACAGTAAACGAGTTGTTCTCTAAGCTCAAGTCAGCTGAGGTGGATCGTGGTATGATAGCCAAGCTTGAGGGCTCGATTGACTCACATAGTCTCACCCTCATCGGTGGCTTAGGTGGAAAGTCTAACGCTATCCCATCCACCAGGATGTACTCTTCTTCTCCTTGATGTCTTTATGAGATGAGGAGTTCGACGTGCTTGGTGAGGACGAGCTGGCGCTGCTGACCAGGACGTTCGAGATGATGCACAAGAACCAAGTGAACACAAGGAGAAACACGAGGACATGCTTTCAGTGTGGAAAGCCAGGACACTTTGTTGCCGACTGCCCCGAGAAGATAGAGAACAAGGACGGGTACAAGCACCGATCGAAGACGGACGACAAGTACCGATTGAGGCGCGATCACAGGCAGAAGCACAAGCACAAGCACAAGGACGAGCGACGATCGAGTAAGAAGGACGGACATGGCAAGGCCCGTGCGATGGTCAGAGCAAGCGATGTTGAATCTAGCTCCGCATTCTACCTCGAGCTCCAGTAGCAGCGAAGATGAAGGTTATTGGAGCAAGAACAAGAAGTCATCCAAGAACTTGTGCGGACTGAGCTGCTAGGCGGGAGATGGCTTTTGCACCATGGCACGTAGCTCCAGTAGCAAGAAGAGTCACCAGAGCGACTCGAACTTCAACTCCGAGGATGAGGTACGTGACAAGCTTCCCTTCTTGCGTGAGGAAAATGAATGCTTGGCAAGTTGCTTGATAATAGTGATGACATGCCTAGAGAGGCTAAGAAATGAGAAAGGAGCTTAGGGCCTCGCTTGAGGATGCTAGGACTAGAGTAGCTGAGCTAGAAACACAGAACCTAGATGCTAAGCTTGAAATTGATTCACTTAAGGCTTCACTTGTTGTTTCTGATGAGGTTGATTGTGTCGATTGCTCTGTGTTCCTAGCTGATCTTACTGTTTTTAAGGAAAAGCATGCTTCCAAGTGTGAGGAACTAGATGTGCTTACGACTGAAGTGGCTAAGCTTAAGTCTAGACCTACTTTGCTAGGTGCTTGTACTTCTTACCCTGTTTTGCATGGGAAGATTGATGAGATGCATGCTTACACAGTTTCTCTTTAGGCTAAGTTGAAAGAACATGTTCCCACTTCTTGCTCTACTTGTGAATTGCATGCTTTGAAGAATCTGGAACTTGCACATTATGTTGATCACTTGCAGGATGACAATGATGAGTTGAGGAAAATGATGGGCTGGTTGTCGGGTCATGAACCACAACTTAGGATGATGATAGAAGCATACAAGCGCTATGATGGGCAAGCGCTTGGGTCGGATAAGATTGGAGAGTGTAGTGGTGAGGGAGGAGAGAAAATTGGTGATTATCCCAGCTCCACCAAAAACCTTCCACAAAAATGCCTATACTCCTAAGACAAACCCTTTGAGAAACAAACTTGACACAACTCTAGATCCACCCATATTTCCTCACCCAACAAATGATTTCCAAAAACCCATAAAGTTCAAGAGCAACTTGGGAATGCGTTCTTTGGGAAAGAGGGTGAGAAGCTTAGAGAGGAGAAACCAAAAGATAAGCCGAGTAAGAAATCTCAACCACAACCAAAACTAAAGCCAAAACCAATCTGGTTTCATTATGACTATAGTGGGAGAGATGGTCGCAAGGACGAGTTTTGCTTTAAGAGGAAGTGAAAGGAGAGAATGGCTGAGGAGTAGGCAAACAAAGGACAAGTACAACCCATATCATGGTGTGCCTGAGTCTCGTATGCCACTACCTAGGGGTAGAGCCACTGTTCGCACAGTTTCGGCTTGGGGAGTCAAGAGTGCTTCGAGAGGAAGGGACCCTGCTAGACGAGTTAATCTGGTCAAACCGGTTTGGAAACCGGTCAGACCGGTTTGGGCTGCTCATATAGAGAAACCAGTCAGACTGGTTCCAGAACTGGTCAGACTGGTTTGGAGACAGTAGGACGACCAGTTTGGTTTTTGTGCTCGTGATGACACTCAATTCAGGTCCTTTGGTCGTGGTACAAATGTTTGGTAGGGTGAGTCTAGTGGTGTTGAGTTTGCTGGACGTTCTCCACCTCGTGCTCAATACGAGGGTGGGAGGAGTCGAAGCTTTGAGTTTGAGAGGAGGAACGGTCCACGGTCTTCCTTTCGTGGCTTTCGTTCTCCTCCAGCGAGACATGGTTGGTTCCCTCGTGGTTGTTCCCGTGGTGGTTTTCGTGGTGGTATCTTTGATAGGCGTGATGATATGGCTTGTGCTAACTCCACTTTGGAGCAAATGGCTCGACATTGGTTTTACTCTTTTGGTACTAACCCTAGTGCTGAGTTGTTTGTTCACTCACATGCTCGTTTTTAAATTTCAGGTGGAAGACTTGAGGAACGTTTGGCTGATTGACTCTGGTTGCTCGAGGCATATGACCGAAGACAAGGGGTGGTTCTCAAGTCTTGTCCCGGTGGTGTCCAAGACATACATCACCTTTGGGGACAATGGGCGAGGGTGTGTGCTTTCAGAAGGTGAGATTAAGGTAAGGGACAAGGTCACTCTCAGGTGTGTTGATCTTGTTCAATCACTCGAATTCAGTTTGCTTTCCATTTCCCAGCTGTTGGATGAGGGCTTTGTGGTGTTGTTTCGGCCTGGTGGTTCTCGGATTTTGGATTCTCGAGGGGACCTAGTTTGCATGGTCGTTCCCGAGGGTCAAGTTTTCCAAGCAGATTTCTCTCAGTCTTCTAGTGTGGCTCGTTGCTTTTTGGCTGGTTGATCGAGTGAGTTGTGGAAGTGGCATAGGAAGTTGGGTCACTTAAGCTTTGACCTTTTGTCTCACTTGAGTAAACTCAATTTGGTCCGAGGATTGCCACGGCTAAGGTTTGAGAAAGAGTTAGTTTGTGCACCGTGCCAGAATGCTAAGATGGTAGCCTCTTCCCATCCACCCTCACCAATGTGTTGACGGAGCGTCCATGCGAGCTGCTCCATATGGACCTTGTTGGCCCATCTCGTGTGCGATCTGTGGGTGGAAAGTGGTACATCCTAGTTGTGGTGGACGACTACTCTCGGTATGCGTGGGTTTTTTTGGAGGAGAAAGGGGAGACATTTGGTTTTGTTCAAGATCTTGTCTTAAGGTTGAGAAATGAGAGGCACGAAGATGCCATATGAGCGATCCGTAGTGACAAATAGCTCGGAATTTAGAAACTCTCACTTTGAAACCTTTTGCCATGAATTGGGTCTTGAACACCAGTTTTCTAGTCCGTATACGCCTCCCCAGAACGACGTGGTGGAAAGGAAAGACAGAACCTTGTGCGAGATGGCTCAGACGATACTCGATGAGAATAGGACTCCGAGAAGGTTCTAGGCTGAGGCGGTCAATACCGCGTGGTATGTATCGAACATGATTTATCTCAGGATGCATAAGAAGAAAACTTGCTACGAGTTGATGCACGGTAGAACCCCCAAGGTGAGTCACTTTCACGTCTTTGGCTGTGAATGTTTCATCCTTAAGAAAGGGAAGAAGTTGGACAAGTTCGAGGCTAGGTCTATCGATGGCATTTTCTTTGGTTACACATCTCATGCTAGGGCCTTTCGAGTGCTCAATCTTGAAACTAACCAAATCGTGGAGACTTGCGAGGTTACCTTCGACAAGACACATCCATGTAGTCAGCTTGTTTTTGAGTGTGCAGGTGATGAGGAACTTAGCGAGGAGATTTTCGAGGATGAGGTTCAACAAGGTGATGATGAAGATGGTGGTGTGGCGCCCACGGCTGAGCATGTACATACTACTTCGACTACGATTGTGGATGGCCCTTCACTCACACCTACGATGACGTGCCGGAGATCGTGAGGAAGCTCCACCTGAGGGGGAGGTGGCTTCAAGGCCAGAAGCTCCCCGGCGAGTACAAGTGGATCATTCGGCTTCAAAGATCATCGGGAACATCAACGAACGCACTATACGGTCGAGGTCTCGTAATGATTCTCACTTTGCCCATGCTACTTTTGTTGCTACTTTTGAGACCAAAGACATTGGACATAAGCTATCTGATCACAATTGAGTAAATTCAATGCATGAGGAGTTGGAGAATTTTGAGAGAAACCATGTTTGGGAGTTAGTGGAGCCTCCACCGAGGGTAAGCCGATTGGGACAAAATGGGTGTGGAAAACTAAAGAGGGAGAGAAAAGATAAGTGGTGAGAAACAAGTCGATGTTGGTGGCGCAAGGGTATAGTTAGAAAGAAGGGATCGACTACGAGGAGGCATTTGCTCCCGTAGCTCGTTTGGAGGCGATTAGGATCCTTCTAGCCTTTTCCGCGGCTAAAGGGTTCAAATTGCACCAAATGGACGTGAAGAGTGCTTTCCTGAATGGTGTTTGGAGAAAGAAGTGTACGTGAGGCAACCACCGGGGTTTGAGATTGAGAAGTACCCCCATCGGGTGTACTAGTTGAGGAAGGCATTGTATGGGTTGAAGTAGGCACCCAGAGCTTGGTATGGTAGGTTGAGAGGGTTCTTGCTTGAGAGAGGTTTTGAGATGGGGAAGGTAGATCAGACCTTGTTTCTCCTCAGACAGGGCAAAGAGATCCTAATTGTGCAGGTGTACGTGGATGATATTGTCTTTGGTGGCTCGTCTAACTCTTTGGTTGCAAGGTTTGCAGAAGATATGAGCAGGGAATTTGATATGAGCATGATGGGTGAGTTGCAGTTCTTCCTCGGGCTCCAGACCAAGCAATCAAAGGAAGGAACATTCGTACACCAAGCCAAGTACACCAAGGACATTGTGAGGAAGTTCAAGATGGAGGACTCCAAGGCCATGGCGACGCCTATGAGTACGACTAAGCTCTTGATGCGGATGAGGAAATTGAGCACGTGGACCAGGAGTACCGAAGCCTGATCGGGTCACTACTATACCTGACGGCGATGAGGTCGGACATCCAATTCTCCGTATGTCTGTGCGCTCGTTTTCAAGCGTCTCCAAGAACTTCGCATCGGCAAGTAGTCAAGCGCATCTTCAGTTATTTGACTTTGGCCTTTAGTACTCCGTGTCTTCTCCTTTGGAGCTTCACGGTTTTTCAGACGTGGATTTTGCCGGGTCTCGGTTGGATAGGAAGTCCACTTCTGGGACTTGTGAGTTCTTGGGTTCTTCTTGTCTTGGTCTTCCCGCAAACAATCGAGTGTTGCTCAATCCACTACTGAGGCAGAGTATGTTGCCGCAGCTAGTTGTTGCTCTAAGCTCTGTTGACGGTGTATTTTGGTACACCAAACATGTTCGTTACACTTTGGTTTGGATTTCATTATGGAACTAACCCGCCACTAGGCACACTAATCATATAACAAGTTCATCTTTGTGCGTGCATTTGGAAGTGTTATGTTTATGTAGGAAAACATGGAAATAAAGGGAGGATTCATAACAAGTTCAAAAGAACAATTAAGGAGTCTTGTTCGTGTGTATGAGCTTGATGAAATCACTTCCAATGGTGGCAAGGACTGAAGTGTTACGAAGGACCACCCCCGAGGATTGAAGCGTAAAAGACCAGACTTCATGCAAAGAGAACCCCCATCTTGGACGCGAGGATGACATCGTCAAAATAGTGCAAGTGGAGGGGGTAAAGTGCATAATTACATGAGGACCCGTGGGAGTGAAGGGGCAACCGAACCGGGCCGGAATGGGCCTGGGCCGGCCGACCTGGCCCACTCCAGGGATCGGTTCGGCCCCCCTTTTCTTGCACCTGAAGGATTTTCAACCCTAAGTTCGTGTAGGCGCCGCCATTCGCAATACAGAGAGCCATTCGCACCGAGAGGCCATGCACAAGCTAGAGAGAGAGGAGGGAGATCTTCGGAGAAGGATCGCCCAACTCGAAGGAAGCACCCACAAGTGGAGAAGGAAGAAGACACCATCAGAAGCGTCACCATGATCAACGGTGCCATGTCTAGCACCTTGATGGGGTAATCTTCTCATTTGTCCATGGGTTGTAATCGATCTTGAGATGTAATCGCTACGGTGTTCGAATATCTATCTATCATCTTGTGTTGAATATGTTTTAATGTTTAAGGTTAGCTACCATGCCATAAAGGGAGTAAGTCCCCAATGCTCCCTTGGATCCATTCAATACGCCGTGACCATCATAGGTTTAGTCACGAATACCTCCGCGTAGTGACAGTACGGGGGAGGGAAAGGGCAAAACTGTGGTCACAACCCCCGATAGATTAGATCAGTTTTCATGCTTTAAGCGGTTGCATGTTCAAGTATCATAGACCCATGGGTGATTGTCTCTTTCATATCTTGTTAGCTTAATCGTTCTCTCTAGTGTAGTGTAGTGGTTTTCTAGTTTAACCATAGATTAGGGTTTGGGTAAGTTATTAAGTCAAGGTAGATCAAATGCTTGGAATCCCCTTGCTCCGCGGATTGATAAGAACCTAGTGAATCCCGTGGTGAAAAAGGTGTAGGTCCGTACGCTTGCGGATCATAGGTGGATACGTCTTTTATTTGTGAACAAGCCCCTTTTTCTGGTGCCGTTGCTGGGGAGCAAGCTAGTTTACATCGTTTGGTTTTGCATCTAACTTTGTTTTATATTTAGTTTATCATTTATTTGCTAATATCTAACCCATATTACCTAGAAAACCACTTTGTTTTGTTTTTGCTTTTCTTTTTATTTTTATTGTCTAGATGGCGTTCGTCAACCACCCCGTGGAAGAACCAGAGAAATCGCTAATGGATTACGCTAGTCCTCGATGTGAAGACATAAAATTACAAGAGTCGGATTCGAAGCTCGAAGCGACCAAGTATGAAATTAAATCCAAGATCATCGAGATGGCGGCGGCAACCCCGTTTGAAGGGATGGCTACGGAGAACCCATATAGACACATAAGGCATTTCATGATGCTATGCAACACAGTGCGTCAAGAAGGAGTTCCCGATGAATGGGTCAAATGGAATCTTTTTCCCTACTCACTTGCCGGTGAAGCAAAGACGTGGTACTCGTTTGCGTCCTTTGAAGTTGAAGGCAATTGGAATAAGTTGACAAAGAAATTTTGCTAGAAGTTTTTTCCAATTAGCAAGGTTCAACATCTAAGGAGGCAAGTAATCACTTTCATGCAAGTAGAAGAGGAAGGGATAGACCAAGATTGGAATAGGTTTAATGAGTTGATCGAACAAGGACCAAGACTCGGCTTCTCCGGTGACATACTCTTGCATACATTTTTCTTTTCCCTAACCCCTAGTTGCATGCAACACGTCCAAATGTGTGCAGGCAGGGATCTCATGGAGAAAACACTCACGGAAGCCGCTCAACTTTTACAAAAAATTAGTAAAGTGGCGGCCATGCGAAGAGATTGGGAAACAAGACTTGCGAGAGAGCCGGAACACAATTCAAGGATGAAGATGTGTGCTGAAATTTCTAAAGAGGCAACCTCAGAAGTCACCAAAGAGGAGCCAATCCCGGAAAAGCTTGAAGAAGAGCACATCAAGTCAAGAACTACCCCGAGCGTTGACTTCGCCGAATCAAATGAAACAAATAAGAGAAGTATGTCGAGTGCAAAGCCATTAAGGGAGTTCGAACAAATGGATTGGGTTCCGGTCGATTATGGAGAGGTATTAGACAAGAGAAGACTGTTCCCTAACTAAAACGGGATGGCAAGAGCATTGGAAGCGGATTTTCCACCGGAAAAGAAAGCGGAAGATTCATACGACCTTGAAACCACCGGTGAGATCTTTCAAAAGCTCTTTGGTGATGATGAAGTGGATCCGGAACACATAGCCGAGGTGAAAAGAATCATGGGGATCAAGCCCAAAGCATCACCATACGCTCGCCTCGCCGAAGTTTACGCGATAGGATCTGAAGAAGAGGAGAAGATGGCACCACACTTGAGTTGCGAGATCAATGGAGTTCAATGCAAAGCTTTGTGTGACATTGGAGCCCAAGTAAGTGTCCTATCTTCTAAAATTTATGATAAAGTTCAAGACCACAACCTAGACTTATCTCCAACTTCAACGAAGTTAATCATGGGAGATGGTAGAACTATTAGACCTCTAGGTATTGCTTGCAACATGAATGTAATCATCTCTGGAAAATGTATACCAACCGATTTCGTCGTTATAGATGCTTACCATAGTAATCATTGAAGGACCGATTAGGCGACCAGGGAGGGGGGGGGAGTGAATGGGAGCCGATAAAAATTCTTCTCGAGGGAGATTGAAACTCCGACAAGATGAACTAGCTCGGTCGAACCCCCGAAATCACACGCTCCGCACTTCAACCTCCCGTTTGCCAAAACACGGTAGCCACTGGAGTGCTACTGGTCCTAGGAACAAACTCTACCGACCACAACACACACAAGCAACCCCAAACAACACCCCCGACAACGGAAACAACTCGAAAGCCGGCTAACCGAGGGGGGCGGTTAGACCGGTATAGGGGGCGGTTAGACCGCCTCCACACCGGCAACCAAGAAATCCTCCGAAACGCCTCTTCCGAGCACCAAAACTCACCACGGTTTCACCAATAGAGATATCTGGTCGGGGCCATGCAAGCTACCGAGAAAATCTTGGCGAAAACCAAAACTTCACCCAAGGGCCTAGGCGCGGTTAGACCGGCTACCCGGGGCGGTCTAACCTCCGTACCCAAAGAACGAGCACCAACCAAGAACACCCGGCAAACCGCGCACGAGAACGACCCCAAATTTCACCCGGACGCTCCTCGATCAAGGTGAACAAACTCACGAGAGGAAAATCCGGCAAAACAAAACTTTGACCGGAAACACCCGGGGCGGTTAGACCGCCCCACGTAGGCGGTTAGACCGCCCCTTCCGTAAAACGAACCCGCGGGTCAAACCTCAACTTCCTCGCGCCCCCATCTCCCGAATCACTCCACGGATTGCAGCCAAACTTCGGGAATAGGCCGGGTTACCTCCCGGGCAACCTCTACCTCAAAGGAATCGACCCGAAACGCCCACAATCAAGAGGAATCGAAGAAATCGCTTCTCTAGGTCAAGAACTCGCCCAACTCGAGAAACCACCAAATCGAGTCCGATTCAAAGGGGATTTGAGGGCAAAGTCACCACCAAAGAGGCACAAGAACCTCATACGTGACACCCACCAAAAACCCCAAGAAATCGTTCTCAAAACACCGCCAAAAAGAGCTCCGAAAATCAACACAAAGGAGACGGGAAAACCACCATGATGAACAACGCCAAACCTTCTATACATGCCATGAAAGGTTCGTACAAGGTCTAGCTTGCCACCCAAACATCCATCCCTCTCTCTAGATCTCACATGAAGCTCTCAAGCTAGCCTTCTAAAATCCTAAGGGAAATGGAGAACGAAAATGGAAAAACTAAATGAGCTAGGGTTCCAAGAGTTGGCTGCCATCCACCCATCTAATGAGTATATATGGAGGCACCCAAAAGACTAAACTATCCTTCACTAATAACTAGGGATACATGCCTCTCAAGGGCGGATTCGGAATTCTTGATGTCTTCACCATCGGACGGATGCCCGGAGACCGCACCCTGCGTAGCCTCGACGCAAGCCTTGCGATCCCGACGCGTGTCCTCCGCTTCGAAGCTTCTCGGCGCCGGCGGCCGGGCGGTCGGACCGCCCCCCCCCGGGCGGTTAGACCGGCCCGGGGGATCTGACCGGCCCCAGGCGGTCTGACCGCCCCTCCTGGGCGGTTGAACCGGCCTGGGTGGCCGCACCTCCACGTCGAGTCTTCGGCCTCGGTTTTGTGGATCAACCGAGTAACCCAGTGGTTTTCTGGTGAACCACTGCAAACCCCGCGAACTCGGTGTAGCCTCCGCCAATCTCCACTCATGACTCGGCTCCCACGTAGTCCCGGCTCGACCTTGGTTTTGAGGCTCTACCAAGAAACCGTCCACGACTTTATCTTGCTGTTCATGCTACCATGCGGCCCGCACTTGACCCCACTGGCCACCGGGTCCCTCGAACGAAGCCTACTTGTCTTCTCCACACCTGGAGGCCTCACCGGCGATGACCTTTCGCGCTTTTTGTTCACCCGCACCAACACGAGTCAAGCCGCAACCTGCACCTGCAATACTTAGCCAAGAATCAGTCCACACAACGTTGTCAATCACTCATCGCACAAGGAAGCGACCATCCACCGGTCCTCGAACCACACATGGTCCTCAATCATGATCACATAATCCTAGGTAGGCCCTTTCTTAAGTTTGTTGATGCTGTGTTGGATGCCAGAAAAAGCAAAGTAACAATGAATCTTAATGGAAAGAAGTACACATAATTTTCTTCGCATTTCTAAACACCCGTCACCTTTTCCTCCCGAAGATGAAGAAGTAGAGAAGGTAGATAGTCTTTGTTTTGTTGAAACCCTTAGAGACCCGCTGCAAAGAGTGATGGAGAATCAAGCTAATGATCAACAAGATGAAGAACCTGAGGAAGCAATGAAAGGATTAGAACCACAAGATGGAAGCGTGGAGGAAGAAAAATTTGAGGACATATGAGAAATTAAACCCGAGGAGCCACAAGTACCCGTTGCCAAAAGGATTGAAGTATGAATTTTTGGGCCCAGACAAGACTTATCCAGTCATCGTGAGCTATGAGTTAAGTCCCAAAGAAAATGAGAAGTTGCTGAAATTATTGAAAAAGCATAGGAAGGTGCTTGGATACTCGGTCAATGATCTCAAAGGACTTAGCCCAGCTTTTTGTACTCATCGTATACCTATGGAAGACCAATGTAAGCTCGTAGTGGACCACCAAAGGAGGCTAACTCATGCCATGCGAGAGGTAGTAAAGAAAGAGGTCTCAAGTTACTTGATGTCGGAATCATCTACCCAGTTCCGCATAGCGAATGGGTGAGCCCGGTACATTGTGTATCGAAGAAAGGAGGTTTCACCGTGGTGAAGAATGAGAAGAATGAATTAATACCGCAAAGAACCATGACCGAGTGGCGGATGTGTATCGATTATCGAAAGCTAAACAAAGCAACAAAGAAAGGTCACTTCCCCTTACCGTTCATTGACGAGATGCTCGAGAGATTAGCAAACCACACTTATTTTTGCTTTCTCGATGGGTACTCGGGGTTCATGTAAATTCCCATTCACCTGGATGATCAACACAAAACAACGTTTACATGCCCTTATGGAATGTTTGCATATAGAAGGATGCACTTCGGCCTATGCAACGCTCTGGCCTCTTTTCAATGTTGCATGATGGCCGTATTCTCATAATTCATTGAAGAAATTGTTGAGGTATTCATGGATGATTTTTCCATTTATGGGAAGATGTTCATGGATTGCTTGGCAGACTTGGATAAGGTCCTTACGAGGTGTGTGGAGGTAGACTTGGTGCTTAATTGGGAAAATGCCACTTCATTGTAAAGCAAGGCATAGTGCTCAGACATGTTATATCTGAGAGAGGAATCGAAGTGGACAAAGCTAAAGTGGAGACGGTTGAGCAACTCCCACCTCCAACGGATGTTAAGTCCTTGAGGAGCTTTCTAGGCCATGTCGGATTCTATAGAAGATTTATTAAGGACTTATTAAAGATCACAAAGCCTTTAACACATCTCCTTCAAAAGGATGTGGCTTTTGACTTTGATGAGAAGTGTTTAGCGGCAATCCGGACCTTGAAAAGCGCTTTGGTGAGTGTTCCCATTATTCAACCTTCGGATTGGAGCCAGCCTTTCGAGATCATGTGCAATGCAAGTGACTACGCCATAGGAGCGGTTTTGGGTCAAAGAAAGGAAGGCTGAGTTCACGCCATTTACTACACTAGTAAAACTCTCAATGAGGCACAATTAAATTATGCAACTACGGAGAAAGAGTTGCTAGCGATAGTATTTGCCTTTGAAAATTTCAGATCTTACATCGTGAACTCGAAGGTCATTGTTTACACTGATCACGCAGCCATCAAGTATCTCTTGGCTAGGAAGGATGCTAAACCAAGGCTGATTCATTGGATCCTTCTTCTCCAAGAGTTCGATGTTGAAATTCGTGATAAGAAGGTGGTGGAGAATGTTGTGGCCGATCATTTGTCTAGGATGAATCATGGACAAGATGATAAAGAGCCCATAGAAGACAAGATGAGAGATGACCACCTCTATCGAGTGCTCGATAAAGATACTTGGATGATTGATATCATTCGAGCAATTCGGAAGATGCCTCTTGATCATTTAGATAAAAACTCTCAAAGGAGGATAATCTTCGAAAGTCGAAAATACTTTTGGGATGCACATTACCTCATCAAACTTGGCAATGATGGAGTCATGAGAAGATGTGTGCCAAGAGAAGAGAGGCTAGAAATTTTGAGAAGAAAGTGCCACTCGGCGGAGTACTATGGACACTATAGCCACTTTCGGTCCCAAGCAAAAGTGTGGTCTAGCGGATTCTATTTGCCGAAAATGCATGAAGATACTAAAAGATATGCCGCGTTATGCCCCGAATGCCAAAGAACCGGGAATATCTCTCAAAGAAATTTTATGCCTTTGAAATATAATCTACAAATCAAGTTATTTGATGTGTGGGGAATAGACTTCATGGTACCTTTCAAAAACTCACATGGATTTGAGCATATCCTAGTCATGGTTGACTATGTGTCCAAGTGGGTAGAAGCCATGCCATGTCGTAAAGCTTCCACGGAGGAGTCCATTGCAATGATCAAGAGCGTGATTTTTCCTCGCTTCGGTACTCCGAGAATCTTGATAAGCGATGTAGGAACTCAGTTCACCGGGAAGAATTTCAAAAAGTGCTTGTCCAAGTAAGAAATTGAACATAGGATCTCTACGGCCTATCACCCACAAACCAACAGACAAGCAGAAACATCGAATAGGCAATTAAAGAGCATCCTCAACAAAACCATAGAGAAGGGTGGCAAAGATTGGTCAAAGAAATTAGATGGAGCTTTGTAGGCGTATCGAACAACGTTCAAGACACTGATAAGTATGACCCCTTATCAATTCTTCTATGGCAAAGCTTGCCACCTTCCGGTTGAGTTGGAACATAAAACCTATTGGGCAATCAAAGAGATGAACCTCAATCTAGATGCCGCGGTGGTAAAGTGAAGGATCCAAATAAGCGAGCTAGAGGAGATGAGGTTGAAAGCATATGAAAATGCGAGCATATACAAAGAGAGGATTAAAAGGTGGTATCACAAAAGATTGAAGAAAAAAGAATTCAAAGAAGGAGATAAGGTCCTCCTCTAGAATTCGAGGTTTAAAACCTTCGGAAAGGGGAAATGGCAAAGCAAGTGGGATGGACCTTACATTGTTCATTCGGTGCTCTCCAATGGAGCGGTAACCATCATGGATGTGAAAGGTGATCAATTTATGGTGAATGGTCAACGACTTAAGCTTTACTACGAACCCGACATTGTGCCACTTCACCATATTGATGTCTTCACCATGGAAGAAGAGCCCGAACGTCTAGCCTATGACGTAAAACAAGGTGTGGATTTTGTAAATAGTTTTTCTTTTATTTTTCTGGAGTTTCTCACGAAGTTTTACCGGGCCATCTTTTTCTCATGGGCTGAAAATGCGAAATAAAAGGGGTACATGGAAAACCGGACCGAATCGGCCCGCAAACTGAGGCAGGCCGGCCGGCCCAGTCCTACCGGCCCAAGGGGCCCGGGCGGCGGTTCACCCCCGATTTTCCTCTGGGACGCAACTTTTCGACTTCCTTATTTGGTCAGAAAATTTTAAGGGAAGTTTGAAAAAGGAAAATGCAGTTTATAGAGTATTCCTTTTCGGACTATTTAATTGGCCGAGATGGGAGCTCGAGAATCCATCCCATCTCGCATTCTCTTGCACCCACGCAGCAGCCATGACGTCCCAGAAGAGCGTAGGGTTGAAGCTAGGCGCCAAGGAGCCATCGATGGAGGAGGCGAAGCGATGCGAGCTCAAGCTACCCGTGGAGATCAAGAGGACCGCCTACATCCGTTGTGGAGGGCGTGTCCTGACTGGAGCAATCGCATCTCGCCATCCCCGTCAAAGAGGAGAAGGTCCCTACTCTCGTTCGAAGGTCAGCACGCATCCAAGGCATGAAGAGGAAGGATTACAAGGAGGTGTCGCCTGAGCCTAAAGACTAGGGGGGAGTGACTATTCCGACGATCGTAGCCCGAGCTCGTGGGCGGCCGCCGGAAGAGATGATAATGATTTGTATTATTGGGAAGAGGTGCCCAAGGAGAAGACTCCCGAAGACCCCAACGGCAGCGGCAACGACGACGGTGGCGACGACGGCGGAGACCATGGTGATGATGACCCTTTCGGGATGCATCCGATGTGTTGTGCGGCTTGCCGTCACTCCATCTCGGAGCTCTACGCATCGGTCGACGAGTGTTTCCAGGCCATGGAGGCGATGAGGCAGCACATGGTAGATTTGGAATGTGTGGTTGAAGATGACTATAAGTTTCTAAATCGCAACGTGCGGAAGTTATTCGGCATGGTGGGGAACATGAAGGGCAAGTGGTGCAATAGCTGCGGGAAGTACCATTAGATAGAGTTTTCCCCCTTTGGTTTTTTGTTAGATACGACGAGGACGTCGTATGTTTTTAGCGTGGGGGAGAGCTAGCTAGCTAGCCTTTTGCTTTAGAATTAGTTTTGATTCGGTTTAGTTTTCGCGAGAGTGTGAGAGTCTTAAGTTTTAGGAGTGTGATTTTAAATTTTTGAAAGTTTGAAGTGTCTTAAAGTTAGTGTTTGTGTCAAGAAAATCAAATAAAAAGAGTCATTTAAATTTTTTGTCTCTTGTGATGTTTTTCTTACTTTACACGTTTGTTCGTCTTTAAATTTTTGATAAATAAACATAAGTATTTGGTTTGAAACATTTACCGTGGTCCTTAGTGGAGGAGTTTCTACCTCTAAAAGTACCCGTATCATGCTTCGATCTAGAGCTTTATATTTTGGTTGTGCTATGTTTGATGCTTAAATTTGGAGGAATTCAGTTCTGAAAATTATCGAAAAACCCTTGTAATAAAGGTTAGCAAATTCTCTTTTTCCAAGTTGAGAGTTTAAGAAAAATACTATACAAAGCCAAACTTATTTTTCGCTCCACCATAAGTGCGATTAGCATAATGAGTTTGGCTAGGATCCTTATCTCTTGGAAGTTTTAATTTCAAGCAATCATCATGTCCTTGTGCTTATCTTTTATTGCTAGCCTTGTCATGCATTCGGTAACGTGACTTTCACATCGGAAGTCCCGTACATTGTCGAATTCCATACCTAAACCGTTATATCTTTTTTGTACATCGCATTCCTTGAACACAACCTATTCTCGAAGTTTCATCTCGTCTCTAGCATAGTTTTTATTTTAAATTCAGATTGTGTTTATGCAAGAAAGAGAGGAGTTGAGAGCTTTGAAAAGAGAGATAAAGATGTCAAGAGAAGGAAAAGTAAAGAGAAAAATATGTGTATGGAAAAGAAAAGAAAGAAAAATAGAAAAAGAAAAAGAAAAAGAAAAAGAGAATGAAAGAGAAAAAAGAAGAAAAAGAAAGGAAGTGGAATGGCAAGAAAGATATGAAGTGGATGAATCAAGTAAATAAAGTGAAAGGAAGGATGTCACGTTGTTGAGAGACGAAACTTCCACTCTTTTTCCAATCATGTGCAATCCGACAACGAGGACGTCATCGGTGCCTCGTAGTCTTATTTTCTTTTGCCCTTGCAAATGTCCACCATTCTATATCTCCTTATCCTTGATATCCCCACATATGATTTAATTCTCATGATCATTGGCTTTGAAAGGTAAACAACCATTAGAGGAAGTTCTTAGCTTGACAATACTTGTGTTGATTGTGCTAGCCATACCTATAGCTCCACTTTACATGTTATATGAGAGACTTATGGGAGGTGAGAGTTTTATAAAAAATGTTTAGGATAACCACTTTATATGAGCGACATGAGAGAGCTTGATGAAAGGTTTTTGTCTAATACTTGTTGCAGGAATTTTATGTTTGAAACATCATGAAAACCCTCCAATGGAAGCAAAGAAGTAAGCATGGCTGAAATTGAAGACCTCGAGTGAAGAGTTTGAGTTGTGGGGTAAATCTTGATCTGGTAAAAATTCTAAACGCCCATGTTTATGTATGGTGATCATTACTTTATGTTTATTGTATTAAAGATAAAGGATTGACTAACTTGTGAAGAAAGAATTAGCGGAGCATGATTTCAACACCTTGGACAAATTTCTTTTACGAGTACTTGCTCAAGGACGAGCTAGATCTAAGCGTGGGGGAGATGTTGACGGTGTATTTTGGTACACCAAACATGTTCGTTACACTTTGGTTTGGATTTGATTATGGAACTAATCCGCCACTAGGCACACTAATCATATAACAAATTCATCTTTGTGCGTGCATTAGTGTTATGTTTATGTATGAAAACATGGACATAAAGGACATATTCACAACAAGTTCAAAAGAGCAATTAAGGAGTCTTATTCGTGTTTATGAGCTTTATGAAATCACTTCCAAAGGTGTCAAGGACCAAAGTGTTACGAAGGAACAACCCCGAGGATTGAAGCTTAAAAGACCGGACTTCATGCAAAGAGAACCCCCATCTTGGACGTGAGGATGACATCGTCAAAATAGTGGAAGTGGAGGGGGCAAAGTGCATAAATACATGAGGACCCACGGGAGCGAAGGGGCGACCGAACCGGGCCGGGATGAGCCTGGGCCGGCCAGCCTGGCCCACTCCGGGTGTCGGTTCGGCTCCCCTTTTCTTGCACCCGAAGGATATTCAACCCTAAGTTCATGGAGGTGCCGCCATTCGCAATATAGAGAGCCATTCGCACCGAGAGGCCATCCACAAGCTAGAGAGAGAGGAGGGAGATCTTCGGAGAAGGATCGCCCAACTCGAAGGAAGCACCCACAAGTGGAGAAGGAAGAAGACACCGTCGGAAGCGCCACCATGATCAACAGTGCCATGTCTAGCACATTGATGGGGTAATCTTCTCATTTGTCCATGGGTTGTAATCGATCTTGAGATGTATCACTACGTTATTCCAATATATATCTATCATCTTGTGTTGAATATGCTTTAATGTTTAAGGTTAGCTACCATGCCGTAAAGGGAGTAAGGCCCCAATGATCCCTTGGATCCATTGAATATGCCGTGACCATCATAGGTTTAGTCCCGAATACCCCCGCGTAGTGACAGTACGGGGGGAGGGAAAGGGCGAAACCGTGGTCACAACCCCCGATAGATTAGATCAGTTTTCATGCATTAAGCGGTTGCATGTTCAAGTATCGTAGACCCATGTGCAAGTGTCTCTTTCATATCTTGTTAGCTTAATCGTTCTCTCTAGTGTAGTGTAGTTGTTTTCTAGTTTGACCATAGATTAGGGTTTGGGTAAGTTAGTAAGTAGAGGTAGATCAAACGCTTGTAATCCCCTTGCTCCACGGATTGACAAGAACCTAGGGAATCCCGTGGTGAAAAAGGTGTAGGTCCGTACGCTTACGGATCATAGGTGGATACGTCTTTTATCTGTCAACAAGCTCCTTTAGATCACATACACCATGAGCAACTTTGGTGAGGAGTATACCCGTGTCCCACTTCAATGTGACAACACTAGTGCCATAATTGTTGTAAAGAACCCAATGCTCCATTACAAACCAAGCACATAGATGTTAGGTATCATTTCCTGAGAGACAATGTTAAGAAAGGGAAAATCGCTTTGATCCATGTACCCACACATGACCAGCTAGCCGATATTTTCACCAAGACCCTAGATAGAGCAACTTTCACTCATTTGCGGGGAGAACATGGTCTGTGTTTGGTCTCTTGAGTTGGGTGTGGGAGCTCCTTTGTAGCATATGTATAGTTTCCTTTGTGCATTTCTTGCTTTTTGCATTGCATGTGTAACATGATCTATAAATATCTTTATATCTTAGGTTGCATGCATTTTGTATCATATGCATCTTGTAGGAAAAGCTTCTCCTATATACATTGTTCACCATGAGGACCAGGAGCGTCCCGGTGGTCGATGGATGACCGCTCCTCAGTGATGAGTGATTGACAACGGGTGTTGGACTGACTCTTGGCTCAGTGCGCAGGTGTAGGCTGCGGCCTAGTTCGTGTTGTTGCAGGTGAAGAACGGGCGCGAAAGGTCTTCAGCCTTGAGGGGCCTCCGGGAGATGGAGAGACAAGTAGGCTCGGTTCGAGGGACCGGTGGACAGCGGGACTAGGTGCGGGCCACATGGTGGCGATACGAGCAAGACGAAGTCATGGACAATCGAGCAAGGTGCACGGTGGCGGTCGAGTCAAGTGGTTTGGCGGGAGGCCGGACCGAGCACGCGGGGTTTGGTGGTTTGCCCACAAAACCATCGGAGGACGGTTTCATGGTTTGGGCCTGAAAACCAAGTCCAAGGGCCCAACACGACGGAGACGGGATCCGGGCGTGTCGGGAAGCTTCGAGGCGGAGGACACGCGGCGGGATCGCATGGCTTGCGTCGGGAGGACGCGTGGTGCGGCAAAGGCGTGGCCGTCCGATGGCAAGACCCACAAACATTACCTAAATGCCCCTACGTGGGTTGTATCGCCAGAAGTTAAGTTAGGGGTAGTCGAGTCATTTACGACTCCGGCGGGACCTGATATATAAGCCATGAGTGTGTGTGGATGGCTTGCTCTCTCGGCGACTTAGGGTTTCATTTCCCCCGTCCCATTTCTCATTTTCGTAGCCATTTTCTTCTCCATTTTCTTTAGGCTAGCATGAGAGCTTCATGTGAGATTTGTTGAGAGGGATGGATGCTAGGGAGGCATGCTAGACCTTGTGAATCATTCCTGGTTTGTATAGAAGATTCGAAGTTGTGTTTTTCGTGGTCTTTTTGTGCTTGTTTTCGTGCCTTTGCTCTTGGTGTGATTCCACAGATTTGAGTGGGTTTCTCCCTGGATTTCTTTGAGGGAAACATGGATGGATGTCTTGTGCATCTTTGTGATTGATTTTGTGCCCTCAAACGCCGGGAAACCACTTCGATTCGAGGATTTTCGTTCGGTGCTCTAGTTTTTGGTGGTGCTCAAAGGATTCGTGATTCCCGGTGATTTAGGGAGTTAGGAGGCAAGATTTTTGGGTTATAGCATCCTTGTGTGACGCTTTTCAAGTCCCCAAAACCCTTGTCTCCACAGCTTCTACCGTTTGGGAAATCCGATGATGATTTGGGGGAGTTGACCTTCGAGGTCGGGCATTTTTCTGTTCTGTCCGCGAGGGGCGGACGGTCCGCGTGGTGTAGGCGGACGGTCCGCGTGGGTGGTGTTCGTCGGGTGTTCTTCGTGTTCTTGCTTGCCTTTCATTTCGATCCGTCGTGGCTTTGAGTTTTGGTTGGACGAAGTTTCGGACGGTCCGCGTGTACCGGGCGGACGGTCCGCGGTGCACAGCGGACGGTCCGCGTGCTCCCCGCGGACGGTCCGCGTTATTCGCGGTGCGTCTCGGTGGTTCGGTGTCTTTTCGGACGGTCCGGGGCTCGGGCCGGATGGTCCGCGGCAAGGGTGCGGACGGTCCCGCGATACCCCGTCGGACGGCTCCGCGCGGCCCTTGCGGACCGTCTGCCCTGCCTGGCCGGACAGTCCGCCAGAGGCTGGCAGCTTTGTTTCTTGGTTCGATTCCTCCCTTCTTCTTTCGTGCTTCCGCGTGTGCTTCAAGGAATCGTTCCTAGGACTTGAGGTTGATCCATAACCTTGTTGTCTTGGCGATAGGTGTGTGATTCGATCCTTCGCTTATGTGTGACCAGGATTTGACTAGGGTATAGGTCGGGTTCTTTGAGAAGAATTTTTACCGGCTCCTATTCACTCCCCCCTCTCTAGTCGCCATCTGATCCTTCAATTGGTATCAGAGCTTGGTGCAGGATTCTTTGCGACTTTGACAAGTCTTGAATCCTAAGATGGCGTACATTGAGTGGGGCGGTCCGCCGCACTTCGATGGCAAGGGTTACCACAAGTGGGCGGCTCGTATGATGATCTTTCTTCGTGGAAAGTTGTTGGATTTCATTGTGCTTGACAAGACCTATGCTATTCCGGTCAACATCCATACTCTTATGGTGACCGATGCCGGTGCTAAGGCCAAGTATGAGGCAAATGCAAAAGCCGTTGATCACTTGGTCCGGAGCTTATGTGATCCTGAGTTTGAGCCTGTTCGCCATTTGAATCTTGCTTGGCAAATTTGGGAGAAGTTGTTGGTTGCTCATGGTGGTGATAACCATGTGAAGGCTCGCCTCTTTGTCTCTTACCGGATGCAATATGAGAACTTCACTCAACTTCCCGGTGAGGACATCGATGCGATGTTTCAGAGGTTCACCGCCATCGTGAACAACATGAAGGCTAATGTTGAGGATTTTCCTTACACCGAGCATGATCAGGCTTTGAAGCTCTTGCATGTCTTGGATCCAAATGTTTGGGGTGCTAAGGTTGAGGCCATCAAGGAGTCTGGGCAGTATTTGACTATTGAGTTGGATGACCTCTTTTCTAAGCACAAGTCGGCTGAGGTTGACAGGAAGTTGCAATCCAAGCATGAGGGCTCGACTGACCATAGTCTTGCTCTTGTGGGCGGATCAAAGGGCAAATCTAACCCTTCCTGTCGACAGTTTTCCTTGTCTTCTCTTATGTCTATTCCAGATGAGGAGTTTGATGTGTTGGGCGAGGAGGAGCTGGCCTTGCTCTCAAGAAGGTTTGATCGACTACATGAGAGTCGGAGGAATGCAAGGCGGAGCTCAGGGACGTGCTACAAGTGTGGCAAGCGTGGCCACTTCATCGCCGAGTGCCCGGAAGCGGAGGAGAACAAGTACAAGATGAGCGAGTACAAGGCGCACCCGAGGCGTGAAGACAAGTACTCCTCCAAGGGCAAGCACTTCAGCAAGTCCAAGAGCAAGGATAAGGAGAAGCGGCGACCGAGCAAGGGCGGCTACAAGAAGGACAAGGCAAGAGCCATGGTGGCCGGTGCAAGCGACGTCGACTCAAGCTCAAGCGATGCACAGTCAAGCTCAAGCAGTGAAGAGGAAGACGTCGGGAGGCTCAAGGGCAAGAAGAGTGTAAGCCGGAACCTCAGTGGATTGAGCTGTATGGCGCTTGAAGGCTTTTGTGGCATGGCCCATAGCTCGAGCAGCAAGAAGAGCGACAAGGAAGACAGCGACTCCGACTCGGAGGATGAGGTAAATCGTGACCCCGACTCTTTGCTTGCTGAGATCACTAGGTTGAATGGCTTGATTGATAACCGTGATAGTGTGTTGAGAGATGCTAAGAAGATGAGGAAAGATCTTAGGGCTCAACTTGAGAATGCTAGTGAGAAAGTAGGAGAGTTAGAGTATAAATTGCTTGAATTGAAACTTGAGAATGATTCTTTGAAACTTGCTCCTACTACTCCTGATGATGTTGAGTGTCTTGAGTGTGATGCATGGTTGAATGAGATCAAGTTGCTTAATGAGAAGAATGCTTCCACTTTGGCTAAACTAGATGCTCTTAGGACTGAGTATGATGAGCTTAAGGCTAGACCCACTTTGCTTGGTGCTTGTAAATCATGTCCTACTACGCATGCTAAGCTTGTTGATGCTCATTCTACTATTAGCTCTTTGGAAGCTTCTTTGAAATCTCCCGTTGTCAATGCATGCACTAGGCGTGATGAAGTTACTTTGCGCAATCTTGAACTTACTTCCCGTTTGGATGTCATCTATGAGGAGAATTACTATTTGAGGAAGGTGTTGGGTTGGTTGTACGGGCGGGAACCTCAATTAAAAATCATGATTGAGGAGTTCAAGAGAGGCGATGGTCGTGGTTTGGGGTTTGAGAAGTTGGGTGAGAAAGTGGGAGAAAACGAGTGGGGAGAGTGTGTATGAGAAGTGTGTTGAGTCTAACCCCGAGTTTGAGGTGATTGGAGACATCCAAGTCCCACTTCCAAAGGCACCCAAGAACACTTTCACACCAAAGCCCAACCACCTTTGCAACAAGCTTGACACAACCCAAGATCCACCCAAATTCCCACCTAAGACAAATGACTTCCAGAAACCGGTGAAGTTTGTGAGTGAGAAGGGTGAAAAGCCTAAAGAGAAGCCAGAGCCAAAACCAAAACCCATCTCCTTCAGGTGTGAGTATTGTGGCAAGGAGAGACACCTAGCAGAGTTTTGCTATAAGAGGAAGAGGGATGACAGGCTTGCTAGGGAGCAAGCAAACCAGGACAGTATCACCGGTCTCATGGTATTCCCGAGCCTAGAGTGCCACTTCCACGGGGTGTGGGAAGTGTGAAGAGTGTTGGTAGAGTTGGAGCTCAGGGTGGTAGGTTTGTTAGGAGAGATGATGGTGTGCGTGCTAGTGAGAGGTTTGGTCGGGCTCGTGGTGGTTTTGCTGGACGTCCTCCTACTCGTCCTCAATACGGGTTTAGGGGAGATGATCGCAGCTTTGGGTTCCAGAGGAACTACGGACCACGTTTTCCCCCTCGTGGTGCTCGTACTCCTTCCATGGGACATGGGAAGTTTGGTGGCAAGGGAATGATGTTTGCTAACCCCTTCTTTGAGCAGATGGCTCGACACTGGTTTAACTTTCTTTGTGCTAACCCCAGTGTCGAGTCGTTAGCTCATTCTCGTTTTTGTTTCTGACTACAGGCAGGAGGCTTGGAGAACATTTGGTTGATCGACTCCGGATGTTCTTGACACATGACCGAAGATAAGAAGTGGTTCTCCAGCCTCACCCCAGTGAAGGAAAAGATGTACATCACATTTGGGGACAATGGACGAGGAAGGGTGATGTCTGAGGGTGTTGTGCGTGTGAGTGACAAGGTAACGTTGAAGAGAGTTGCTCTTGTGAAGTCTTTGGGTTTCAATTTGCTTTCGGTTTCTCAGTTGCTTGATGAGGGTTTTGAGGTGCGTTTCAAGTCTGGCGAGTCTCGTTTGCTGGATTCTCGAGGTGATCTTGTCTGTATGATCATCCCCAAGGGTCAGATTTTTAGAGCTGATTTCTCTCGTTCTTTGGGCCCTGCTCGCTGTTTGATAGCGGTTGGGACACTTGAGCTTTGATTTGGTTTCCCACTTGAGTGGTCTTGACCTTGTCCGAGGATTGCCGAGGTTGAAGCTTGAGAAGGATTTGGTTTGTGCTCCGTGTAGGCATGGCAAGATGGTAGCCACTCCCCATCCACCCCTGACCGATGTCATGACCGAGCGTCCGACAGAGCTATTGCATATGGACCTTGTTGGGCCAGCTCGAGTTCGCTCGGTGGGTGGGAAGTGGTATGTCCTTGTCGTGGTGGACGATTACTCTCGCTATGCCTGGGTGTTTTTCTTGGAAGATAAGAGTGAGACATTTGGTTTTGTTCAAGATCTGATCGTGAGATTGAAAAACGAGAGGCATGGGAATGCTATTCGAGCTATCCGCAGTGATAATGGCTGTTGACGGATAAAACTAGTATCCACCTACGATCCGCAAGCGTACGGACCTACACCTTTTTCACCACGGGATTCCCAAGGTTCTTGTCAATCCGCGGAGCAAGGGGATTGCTAGCGCTTAACCAAGTACTAATCTAGTTGACTAAGGAAACCTTTAAAAGAGAGTATTAATCTAAAGGTAAAGACAATCTAACTTAAGTTAATCTAAGTTAAGTTGATCAAACAAATCTAGGGTTAAACTAGATGGTAAAGGGGTGAACACAAGAGAGTGAGCAAGAAAGATAAGCGTTCCCTCCCTAGGATCTAGGATAACATGGTATGCATCTACTACACAAGATTGGTAAACCAATCTACCAGGGGTTGTGACCACGGTTTCACCCTTTCCCTCCTCTCGTACTATCACTACGCGAAGGTATTCGTGACTAGACCTATGATGGACACGGTATGTTGATGGAATCTATGGGAGTAGCGGATATCATACGCCCGAAAAACACGGTGGCCTACCTTAATCATCAAAGCATCATCAACATGAAAACAATAGATTGAAACCACGAATCAAGTAGCGATCACATAGCATGTATCCATCTAATCCTAGGGATGAACGGAGACATTACCCCATCATCTTACACGGATTGAAGGACATAGGGGTGATGGAGACTCCGGAGAACGTCGTCGGTGAAGATGGCGGCGATGGAGCTTGGGAACGCCCTAGGCCGGCGGCTTGGAGTCCTCCTCTTGCTTCCTTCTCTCCGCCGGTGTTGATACTTGCGACGAGCTCATCTAACTCTCTCCCTCATCTTGCGGCGGCGTTTTTCGGTGATTGGCGTCGGTAGGATGATTTGTTCGATGTGTCGGCCGACGGCGGTGGAGGCAATAAATAGACGAACACCTAGGGCAAAGGGGGGACCGAACCGACCCCGAGTGGGCTGGCCCGGTCGGCCGAGGCCGGCCGGCCCAGACCATTTCGGCCCGGTTCGGCCTCGGTTTCCTCCCCGGTTGCTTCTCGCGTGATCCCTTATTCGTTTGCACTTGCATGTGGGCCTTTGATGTCGTTTCCTTCACGGTTAAGGCTTGAATCCTTGCTATGCAAGCTTCGTTGTTTTCTCGGTTGAGTCCCCGAAGACTTGCACGTTGACGCTCGGTCCTTGGGTCATTTGGAGTCATGTTCATCGCGTGTCTTGACTCTTGTCGGGCTTCATGATCTTCTTCCAAAGTGCTTGGTGAACTTATCCCGAAAGTCTCCTCTTTAGCGTAGATATCCTGCGTAAACAACAAACTCCAAAATCGACGACAAGTGTGAACTTGTTATATCATTAGTATGCCTATTGGCCGGTTAGTTGCAAATCATAATCGAAACCAATGTATAACAAGTACTCTAGGTTGACAGAAATTCACCGTCAACATCTCCCCCATGCTTAAACCTTGCTCGTCCTCGAGTAAGTGGTCCTCGCTTAAAAGGGAAATCAGCGTTGCCTTCCAATGTTATCCCTGCACTTAGTCATTCATGACGAGACAAATTGCTCTCTCTTAAGAATTTATTTTTAAAGTTCAAGTTGTGACCGGCTTCTTTTTCATTATGGAAGATAGACTAACAATAAAGAACAAGCCACATTTAACACGATGCTCTCAAACTTAAGTGAACTTCAAACCATTACCTTGTCACATGGAAGATTTTCAAAAAGATGCATATCCAACATAAGTGAAAATCTCTTGCAAAAGCTCATGGAAACACTCATCTCATCAAGTCACTCAAGCCTATACTAGATTATTTTCAACCTACTCTACTCATATGTGATAGTGAAAGGCTTATGTTGAGCTTGGAAGGTTAAAAACAATCCTAGCAAAACATACATCCGAAATATTGTCAAATTAAGAGAGAGGTCTATTGGAATTACCGAGACTTGTCAAAAAGGCCATGGAAAATAAATGTTGGAAAGAGAGAGGGATGAAACACACACATTTAGATAAGTGGACATGTGCAAGTGGCAAATGGATGATCCCGAGGCATGAGTGAAGTCCTCGTTATCGGATTGCACATGGTTGGAAGATTTGAGTATGGATGTGTCATCAAGTCACTTGAGAACTTATGAAGCAAAAAGAACCGAGGAGCATCTTTATTTTTTTCTTTATTTTATTTCCTTCTCATTTTCTCTCTTTCTTTTTTACACTTTATTCTTCCTATTTTTCTTACTTTTCTTTTCTTCTTATCATATTTTTTTTCATTTTTCATTTTTTTTTCTTATTTGTTTTGCTCCTCAAAACTTTTTGCAACATAATACTTACATAGCATTTGTGTCAGAGAATGACTCCTCCCCCATGCTTGAACGATGCTCGTCCTCGAGCATAAAAGAGAGGGGAAATGACTGCTAAAGTAAGTATAAATTCCATAATATTTTAAAATATTTGAATCTCCATCGAGAATTTTACTCCATACTCAAATTGGGTTGTGGACAAGGAGGTGATCACAAAAAGATGTTTTTGGTTTAGGGTGGATGCCCAGCGAAGTTTGTGAAATTTTCGATGTGAAAACCCACAATGCATGGACAAAAAGGCTAGCATGAAAAGTTACACAAAGGAATGACCAGCTTATTAGTCTCGAACCATAGAAATCAATCCTAATCCAACTCATCAAAACATATGTTTGCAATCTACGGGTTTTGTTATCATAAAACATATATGTATATGGCTTTGGTAGGTAGAACTTTGCAAGAGCATCGCAAATATGTAGATAGCATAAAAGTTAAGTTTTCATAAAAACAACAAGTTATCCGGCTATCCATAAACTTAAATGAAAGAGCAAAGATATGTATGTGGGTCTAGAGCATAGTCATTTCACCTCCACAAATAAAAGAGCCAGTATTTAAATTAATTTCAGATCATATTATAGAGAGCAATTAGCGAAGACATGTATAACTTCATGTAGGTAAAACAAAGCGGCAACTTTCATCATATTTCCGTAAGCATAGGCAATATAGAACATCGAGGTGAACACATGGTCATGCTTATCTATTGAAAGTAAAAAGAAACCTAGGTTGTCCTCCTAGTAGCCATGTTATTGTTTGAAGAGAAAAACAAAAGGTTGCACCTAGTTGAGGTTGAAGGCATACTTACAAGCATTTGTGTTTGGAAAAGAGAAGGTCCATGGAGATGTTACCATCCTTTGTAATTCTTCGTTGCCTTCTTCTGACATCTCCATGTATCGATGTGGCTTTTGCTTTTGTCTTGATTTATTAATGCTCCTAAACTTATGAATTTGATCTTGTATGCTTAATGGAGTCATTGGTCACCCTTCTCTTCAATGTTGTCATCACCATCTCCTCTTCTTGTTCTCATCATCTCCTTGCTGTCTCTTTTTCATGGATTTCCCCCTCTGTCCAGAACAGAAAATATATCGAAATATAGCTCTATTAAAAAGTTTATAAAATTACCTTTCCAATGTGTGGTCATTCATCAAAAACGGAGTTCAAACAAGGGAGCTATGTCCGTTTTACTTCAGCGCTGTGTGCTGTCCAAAACTGATTTTAGGACGTGTTGCACTCGGTGATTCGGGCATAACCGCTTGTAGGAACCTCCGATTATATTGATTCTTGATTTTGTTGGAATCGTAACTTCATGGGGCTTCTAAATATCCAAAAATATCCAGTGTTTTTTGATGAGGACATCCCAACCATACATGCTTCCTCAAGTGTCAATCCTTCACCATCCAAAATTGAAGATGTAAATCGTGGACCATTAACAAGAAGTCGTGCTAAGAAATTACAAGAGCAGGTGAATTCATTCCTAACTGATATTAACTTTAATAATTCTATGAATGTTATACTACCTAAGTGCTCTACTTTGGTTGTAATTAGGTATACAAGTGAGCAAGAAGATGAAACGGATCACTTCAGCAAGAATGAAGCACTTCAGCAAGAACGAACTACCTCAACAAAAACCGGACCAGTACAAGAAACGTTCATAACTTTTGATTTCCAAAAGCTATGAATGTGAATGAGCACTTGCTGGAAAGCTCTTCAAGTCTAGTTTCCATTGCCTCTATCCCCGACCAGTTTGCATTCCTAGTTTTTGCACCCGACCAGTTTAAGTGCATGCTGCTCAGGAGCTCAACAGTCAGCATCAAGTCCAAGTTCGAGTGCAAAACTGTACCATTATACAAAGTGTCGTGGTACATGGAATACATGGATGGAAGGACCTTCAAGTTAGCTTTCTAACGCATCCAACCGTTCGTATTTTCCACTTCCCAATAAAAAGTTATGGCTGAATTACTGAAGACTGCTCCAGAAGGTCAACAGCCGCCCGAGACCACTTCTGAAGTCAGTTCGTGGAAGACTTTTCATCTACTTAGACTCTTCATTTCTATCTTGAATTCACACCTATCTAGCAGGGCTGTTGCTAGTATAAATACCCCCTTGTTACATAGCAATGGCAGACTTTTAAGAATCGAAAACCAGAACCCTTTGTTCAGCTGAGTGCTAACAAACTTGAGAGAAATATCTACCCCTTTGCTCTTGTGTTTTCCTTCGCGGAGATTGCGGGAGCGGCCGCGTCATCGGCACCCAATCCGTGCTCTTGGTCTTTCGTGTCCAGGTTGCGTAGGTTGGTTCTTCGAGAGTGTGATTGGGCGAATCCTTGGTTCGAGCCGCCGTAGAAGAGACGGTGGTTGGCTCCTTGTGCGTGTCGTCGAGTTGCACTAGTTATCGCTGCTTGCAGCAAGTTATCGGCCATTCTTTGGCTAGTTATCAAGATCGGAATCCTACGTCGTGAAGATCGGGACAACGCCCCTTATCATCCGGTATCGAGCTCTACGGTTGCCACGGTAGGATTTTTACCCTTAGCTACATATATATTGTGTTCGCCCTATCCACTAAAAAGCCACAAAAATATCTTGATATGGCCCTTTGTTTCAATCTGTTATTCTAGTGAGTTTTGTTTAAGTTTCGGTCCATTAGAATCTTTGTTTTGTTGCTGATCATATCTTCCTTTGTGTGTCCTTTGTGCCTCTTTATATCCCTAAGAAAACCCTACAAAAAAAAAAAATCTGAAACCGGTATCATCCTTCGCGTTAACTTTGATCCTATCAAGTTATTGTTGACGGTTGTGTCTTGTTTCACAAAAAAAAAGTGTGCAAGTATTATATCTGATCTTATTGTTGGTTATATTAAAAAAAAAAAGGTGCTGAAAAAAAAAAGTTGTGAAAGAAGAGTTGAAAGATCTATTTGTTTAAATGCACAAGTTCTGAATTTTTATTCAAGT
This sequence comes from Cenchrus americanus, assembly GCA_947561735.1. Classification (NCBI taxonomy): domain Eukaryota; kingdom Viridiplantae; phylum Streptophyta; class Magnoliopsida; order Poales; family Poaceae; genus Cenchrus; species Cenchrus americanus. The sequence continues at coordinate 79,546,790 of OX387239.1, read as the reverse complement.
ACAGAACCAGATTGTTATCCATCTTTTGGTGCAAAATTTTGCTTGGGTTTGATTGCAACACTTGCATCCTAAGCATACTCCTTGTTTGCATCAAATCTGAAATTATCTTTGCGCGTGTGTTTGATCATTATACATCATTCATATCTTGTGGTCAGCACTTGCATTGATCTTCTAGCTTGGACCGTGATTTAAGCATTACAACATATAGAATTCAGATTGCATTCCTTGTGAGTCATTTCCCACCAAGCTCCACTTAAAACCCACCATCATAGGAACGCTGACCTTGTATTCTCTTAATCATCACTCTCGTGTTACCACCACGCTTTGGCCCTTTTGCAATCCGCAGGAATTCATAAGAGCTTCGGTTGGTAAGAGAGGTGAGCTTGTGAGATTCCACATATAATTTCCTATTCCACATATATTTGTTGCCTTGTTCTCTCTAATCCGACAGGAAGATGGGAGATGGGATTGAAGAATGTATTAGTCTGGCCCAATTCAATGAACTCAAGCAAAGCCTTGAAGAGAGACAAGATCGGTTGGCACAAGATTTGCAAACCATCCTAGCTGAAATCAGATTGAACCGTCCCCCTAATGATGGTGCAATCAACCACAGTGAAGACGGAGAACATAGTGATGGAAGAGGAAGAGGAAGGAGGAATCGAGGTGCTGCATATGGAAGAGGAAGAGGCCGAAATCGAAGACATGATGATGAAGAATCTGGAGATGAGGATGATGATAATCATTCCCAATTTCGCTTTGATCGCCGACAATATAGAGGGGGCCATCGTGAGGAGAGATTTGGTAAACTGAAATTTACCATGCCAAAATTTGATGGAGGATCCGATCCTGAAGCATATTTCACTTGGGAGTTGAAGGTACACAAGATCTTTCGTATGCATAATTATACGGAGGAGAAGAAGTTGGCAATGGCATCCCTTGAGTTTGATGGATATGCTCCGATCCGGTGGGAACAATTAATCCATGATCGTGAAGAAGATGGAGAAGTCCCTATTGCCACTTGGGCTGAAATGAAACGTGAGATGAGAAGTCGCTTTGTGCCGAAGCATTATCGGCGTGATCTCTTTGATAAATTGCAGAATTTGAAGCAAGGTACTCTCTCTCGTTGAAGAGTATTATAAAGAGATGGAGAAGGCAATGATTAGAGCCAATGTTTATGAAGATGAAGAGCAAACAATTGCGCGTTTCATGGCTGGGCTGCATCGCAACATTCAGCGCATTGTTGAATTCCAATCGTACCGTCATCTCATTGATTTGGTACATCAAGCAACCAAAGCTGAACGCCAATTGCAGCAGGACATGAAGTCCAAGAGAGGAGTCTCTTTCAGCACAAGAAGTACTCAAAGTGGAAGCAAATTCACCCCAAGAGGTAGTGCAAGTAGAGGTACAACTTCCAACTAAAGTGGTGGTGCACGCTCTAGCAATTTTGATGCTTCTAGTGGCAAAGAGCCGGCTGCTCAAAGTGAGAGGAACAAATCAGCAAACTCATCATCTACTTCAGCGGGTTCTTCCACTAAAAGTAGTGGAATCCAATGCTTCAAGTGTGGTGGTCGTGGTCACGTTGCAAGAGAGTGTCCAAATAATCGAACCATCATTGTGAATGACCAAGGAGAATATGAATCTGCTAGTGATGAAGAACATGAAGATATTGGAGAAGAAGATAATCTTGAGAAGGACTTCGTGAATTTGAACAAGGTGTTGCTCTTGTTGTAACTCGAATTTTGAGTGTGCAAATGAGTGAAGCTGAAAATGGACAGCGGCACAATCTCTTTCAAACTAGAGCCAAGGTTGAAGACAAGGTATGCAAGGTAATCATTGATGGTGGAAGCTGCCACAATCTTGCTAGCAAAGAGATGGTTGAAAAGCTTGGTTTAAAGCTGTTGAAACATCCTCAACCTTATCATGTGCAATGGTTAAATAATTCTAGTTCCATTAAAATTGCACAAAGAGTGAAAGTTCCTTTCAAGATTGGTGAATATGTTGACACCGTGGAGTGTGATGTAGCACCAATGACAAGTGTGTCACATGTTGCTAGGAAGACCATGGCAATATGATCGATCATCCCTTCATTGTGGTTGGACTAATCAATACACCATCAAGTGGAAGGGCAAGGAGTTGATTCTTAAACCCATGACACCGCATCAACTTCTAGTTGAGCACTTGCAAAAGAGCTCCAATGAGAAGAATGAGAGTGCAAAAGAAGGAGAGAAAAAGAATAAGAGTGCCATCCACAAATCGGTGAGTGAGAGCCACAAGCCAAATATGAGAGAAAATAAGAAAAGAGAGGGAGAGAACTTAGTGATGATAGCCACCAAATCTGAAATAAGAGATGTGCGGAAAAACCCGGACCAAGAATATGAAGATGTTTTTCCAGAGGAAACACCTGCTGGACTTCCTCCATTGCGTGGCATTGAACATCAAATTGATCTCATCCCTGGAGCTACACTTCCAAACCGTCCAGCATATCGCACCAACCCTGAAGAAACCAAAGAAATTCAAAGGCAAGTACAAGAACTTTTAGATAAAGGTTATGTGCGTGAAAGTTTAAGTCCTTGTGCTGTACCTGTGATTTTGGTGCCAAAGAAAGATGGTTCATGGAGGATGTGTGTAGATTGTAGAGCCATAAATAACATCACTGTTCGTTATCGTCATCCAATTCCTAGACTAGATGATATGTTAGATGAGTTGAGTGGATCTATGATATTTTCTAAAATTGATTTAAGAAGTGGTTACCATCAAATTAGAATGAAAATTGGAGATGAATGGAAAACTGCTTTCAAAACAAAGTTTGGATTATATGAATGGTTAGTTATGCCTTTCGGATTGACTAATGCACCTAGTACCTTCATGAGATTGATGAATCATGTCTTGCGAGCATTCATTGGAAAATTTGTTGTTGTTTACTTTGATGATATCTTAATTTACAGCAAGACATTAGAGGAACATGTTGCTCATATTCAGCAAGTTCTAGATGTGGTTAGGAAGGAAAAATTATTTGCTAACCTTGAGAAGTGCACATTTTGTACAGATCAAGTTGTGTTTCTTGGTTTTGTTGTCTCAGGTTCGGAATTCAGGTTGATGAATCAAAGGTGAAAGCAATCAAGGATTGGCCAACTCCTACAAATGTAAGTCAAGTAAGAAGTTTCCACGGACTTGCTGGTTTTTACGGGAGATTTGTGAGAGATTTCAGCACAATAGCTGCTCCACTAAATGAGTTGACAAAGAAAGGTGTTGCCTTCCAATGGGGTGAACCACAAGAGAAAGCTTTCCAAGAATTAAAGAGAAGGTTATCCGAAGCCCCCTTGCTTGTGTTGCCGGATTTCACTAAAACCTTTGAGGTTGAATGTGATGCAAGTGGGATTGGGATTGGAGGTGTTCTCATGCAAAATGGACAGCCCGTGGCATACTTCAGTGAGAAGTTGGGAGGAGCACAAGTGAACTATTCGGTGTATGACAAGGAGTTGTATGCTTTGGTAAGAGCACTTGAGACTTGGCAACATTACTTATGGCCAAAAGAATTTGTTATTCATTCAGATCATGAGGCTTTAAAATATTTAAAGGGCCAAGCAAAACTGAACCGTAGACATGCCAAATGGGTTGAATTCATAGAAACTTTTCCTTATGTTGTGAAATATAAGAAAGGTAAGGAAAACATTGTTGCGGATGCTTTGTCCCGTAAAAATGTTTTACTAAATCAACTTGAAGTAAAGGTGCCGGGACTTGAAAACATAAAAGAATTGTACTCCACTGATCATGAATTTTCAGAACCATATGTAAAATGCACAAATGGAAAAGGGTGGGAAAAATATCATATTCATGATGGATTCTTGTTTCGAGCTAACAAATTGTGCGTTCCCGGTTGCTCTGTTAGACTTTTATTGTTACGAAACACATGCGGGAGGTTTGATGGGTCACTTTGGATGGAGAAAGACATATGAGATGCTAGCTGATCATTTCTATTGGCCAAAGATGAGAAGAGATGTTCAACGACTGGTACAAAGATGTGTCACCCGTCACAAAGCTAAGTCAAAACTGAACCCCCATGGATTATATACTCCCTTGCCTGTTCCTAATGCTCCTTGGGAAGATATTAGCATGGATTTTGTTTTGGGATTACCTAGGACAAAGAGGGGGAGGGATTCAATTTTTGTTGTTGTTGATCGGTTCTCTAAAATGGCACATTTTATACCATGTCATAAAAGCGACGATGCTTCCCACATAGCCTTTCTATTTTTCGGGGATATTGTGAGATTGCATGGCATGCCCAAGACGATTGTTTCAGACCGTGACACCAAGTTTTTGAGCTACTTTTGGAAGACGTTGTGGGCAAAGCTCGGTACAAGGCTGCTATTTTCCACTACATGCCACCCCCAAACGGATGGGCAAACTGAAGTTGTGAATAGAACACTTTCTATGTTGCTGCGATCCTTGATCAAGAAGAACTTGAAGGAATGGGAAGAGTGCTTGCCACATGTGGAATTCGCCTATAATAGGGCAGTACACTCTACAACTAATCTGTGTCCTTTTGAAGTTGTGTATGGTTTCAAACCACTTGCTCCGATAGATTTGCTGCCTCTACCATTACGGAAAGAACCAACATGGAAGCCTCCAAGCGCGCGTCTTATGTCAAGAAGATTCATGAGAAGACCAAAGAAGCAATTGAGAAGAGGTCCAAGTACTATGCTGCATGGGCAAACAAGCATCGCAAGAAGGTGACATTTGAGCCTGGAGATTTAGTATGGGTACACCTTCGCAAAGATCGGTTTCCAGACAAGCGCAAATCTAAGTTAATGCCAAGAGGAGATGGTCCATTCGAGTGTTAGCCAAGATCAATGATAATGCTTACAAGATTGAGCTCCCCGAAGAGTATGGTGTTAGCACATCCTTCAATGTTGCTGACTTAACACCGTTCTTTGGGCTGGAAGGATCGAGTCGAGGACGACTCCTTGTCAAGAGGGGGAGGATGATGAGGACATCCCAACCATACATGCTTCCTCAAGTGTCAATCCTTCACCATCCAAAATTGAAGATGTAAATCGTGGACCATTAACAAGAAGTCGTGCTAAGAAATTACAAGAGCAGGTGAATTCATTCCTAACTGATATTAACTTTAATAATTCTATGAATGTTATACTACCTAAGTGCTCTACTTTGGTTGTAATTAGGTATACAAGTGAGCAAGAAGATGAAACGGATCACTTCAGCAAGAATGAAGCACTTCAGCAAGAACGAACTACCTCAACAAAAACCGGACCAGTACAAGAAACGTTCATAACTTTTGATTTCCAAAAGCTATGAATGTGAATGAGCACTTGCTGGAAAGCTCTTCAAGTCTAGTTTCCATTGCCTCTATCCCCGACCAGTTTGCATTCCTAGTTTTTGCACCCGACCAGTTTAAGTGCATGCTGCTCAGGAGCTCAACAGTCAGCATCAAGTCCAAGTTCGAGTGCAAAACTGTACCATTATACAAAGTGTCGTGGTACATGGAATACATGGATGGAAGGACCTTCAAGTTAGCTTTCTAACGCATCCAACCGTTCGTATTTTCCACTTCCCAATAAAAAGTTATGGCTGAATTACTGAAGACTGCTCCAGAAGGTCAACAGCCGCCCGAGACCACTTCTGAAGTCAGTTCGTGGAAGACTTTTCATCTACTTAGACTCTTCATTTCTATCTTGAATTCACACCTATCTAGCAGGGCTGTTGCTAGTATAAATACCCCCTTGTTACATAGCAATGGCAGACTTTTAAGAATCGAAAACCGAACCCTTTGTTCGGCTGAGTGCTAACAAACTTGAGAGAAATCTCTACCCCTTTGCTCTTGTGTTTTCCTTCGCGGAGATTGCGGGAGCGGCCGCGTCATCGGCACCCAATCCGTGCTCTTGGTCTTTCGTGTCCAGGTTGCGTAGGTTGGTTCTTCGAGAGTGTGATTGGGCGAATCCTTGGTTCGGGCTGCCGTAGAAGAGACGGTGGTTGGCTCCTTGTGCGTGTCGTCGGGTTGCACTAGTTATCGCTGCTTGCAGCAAGTTATCGGCCATTCTTTGGCTAGTTATCAAGATCGGAATCCTACGTCGTGAAGATCGGGACAACGCCCCTTATCATTTTTCCTTCTAGACCATGCAGAATTTTGATGAGATTGGTGGCTTCTTGCGCATTGATCCGGAGATGTTAACGATCTTTATCATTCTATCTTCTAGAGTGTCATGTTGCACTTCCGTGTTGAAGATTCGGGGTCTCCCCCATGCTTAGCATTTTGCTAGTCATGGAAGAAGAAGACAAAGCATTTTTATCTTAGCCATCCTTCAATTTCCTTGTAGTGAGAGTCTTTATCTTGCCTGTAAGACGTTTTAAACGCACATTCTACCCCCAAGGTGACGGTTGGGAGTAGATAGAATTGCCAACAATCCAACAATGTCTCCTAAGATTCCGAACTTGTGACATAATTAGTCTAATGAGGAATAAAAACCTAATGAGTGTACGTGGTGCAAGGTGTGCATGCACATGATAGGAAAGCATATAAACAAGACAATGTTTTTACCTAGTTCTAAACACCATGTTTACAACTAGGTTGCTGAATTTCTCCATAGCCATAAAGGTTTATATATCTAGGGTTAAAACACCATGTCTATCACTAAATCAATAACTCTTATAGCACAAGAAAAATTAAGCGCATTGCAAAGCTTATAAACTGACCAAAGCAACATGAAAACATATGAAAAGCTAGCTAGGTTTATCGAACTTAACGATGATGGTCCGCAACCATGTTTAAACACCACGTTTACACAAGATCACAAAAGGAAAATACCCATAAGTCCCTATGAAGCATTAACATGGAAACTGAAGCATACATCATTAAGTATATAAAACAACCAAGCCAACTATGTGCAAAACATGTATACACAAAGAAACATCACATTGATAACAAGATGCAATGCATACAAATAAATATTATCATAAACATGATGGTGGTTCTAAAAAGGAAAACTGAACTTAGATTAATAACCACAAGTTGATCATCATAAGATAGTGCCATTCTTTATTTTCTCTAAGAAAGTAGTAAAAATATTAAGAAACGGGTTGCCTCCCGAAAAGCGCTTCATTTAAAGTCATAGAGCTCGACTTTCTCACATACCTTCTTTTCATTGCATAGCCATGGCCCTTCATGCAAGAAGAAAAGGTACCAATGCAGCTTTAATTTACTTCCCATGTTGTGCTTGATCACTTATATAAGACTTGCCCAAAGCATCCTTTTGTTTCATCATTATCTCCTTCTTTATCATCCTTCGGTGCTGCCTTCACTCCATGAATTTTTTTAATGTCCAGAACAGAAAGTATACTCAATCTCTACTCCATTGCACAGTGCACAAAATTTCCTTTCCAACAAGTCTTTATTTGCTCAAATCGGACTCCGGACAAGAGAGTTACGTCCGTTTTACTTCGGCGATGAAATCTGTCCTGAAATTTCAGAACGCGCAACGCTCAATGTTTCCTCCATAACTCCTTGCACGGGTCTTCAAACTTGTTGGTTCTTGATGCGTTGGAATGGTAATTCGATGGAGCTTCTGAATATCTCATTTTCTTCATTTGTACACATTTGAACAAGCTCTCAAATTGATGAAGACAACAGCATCCATCGCGGGATTCGGAGAGGTTGACGATTTATCTTGCAACTCTTTTAGGCATGACTTCTTTTTTTCATTATTCAAGCCTTGTCTACATGGTTAGTGAAAATCGGGCCTTTCCCGACATATGATTCTTTAAGGTCATTAGCTTGACCAAGCGCAAAGCATGATCGAGATTTACAAAACTTATTGTAAACATACGCGTCCATAATTAACACCACATGTGAATTGTAGCAACAAGTCAAGGTGTAAATAAAAGAAGCATATGTTTCATGCATAGCACTTAGCTCATCATTAGGCAAAGGTTGTTTAGGTGTGAGATTAATTGGATCAAAAATAAATGTTTCCTCTTTTTCATTCTCTAGAAAATCTAGCCTATCAACATGATCACTATTGGAACAAGGCATAGACATTAAACTATCATTCATACTATTGGTTGAGAATGAGTATTTGAATTTATCAACATCAATATCAATAATATCTTGAGATTTCAGCGCGTACCTTGGCCTTAGAGATTTTTCAACAAGAGTGATATTTGGTTCATCAAGCGGTGTTGAAGGCGAATCGATCTCAACAAGTGTAGTTGCCTCTTCATCACCATCTTGCAGTTTCTTCAACTCATCATGTGGAACATGTAATCCTTCAACTATGTACGCATTCATCTCTTCTTTGAAGTCTTCTTTATCAACCAGATCTTCATCTTCAAAGACTTGTATGTTGCTTTCTTTATCTTCCATGTACCACATGTCGTCAAGATCGCACATTGTTGATTCACTCTTTCCTTCATCCTTGAGTACTTCCATGTCTTGATTTGCTAGTGTGTAGGCTTCAATAGCACACAAGCTATCATCTAGCTTGAGTCCTATCTCCTCCCATTTATCCTTTGAGTCACTAGGCTCATCACGGTTATACTCTTCTCTTCCTTCATCATAAATCTTTGAGTTGTCAAACCGGTCGATCCATCCTTCATCTCCTTCTTCTCTTTCTTCTTCAAACATCTTTTGGATCAACTCTCCACTCATCTGTTGATCAAATATATCTTCAATTAGTTTGGCAACGTGTCGGCGTTCCTCCTTCCTTCGGTAGTTAATTAGTGGGGCGAAATCAACTTGAACCCAATCGGATTGAATGAACTCCGCCAATGGTCTAGCATTCCACATACTTCGGCCTACATTCATGTTAGTTTCAACATTTTTAACATCCGAAATGACTTCTCTTACCTTGGGAAGTGGATCTTCACTTTCTTGTATGGTCAGTTCATCTTCCTTGACCTCCGGTTCATCTTTTTCAGAAATTTCAGCAAGCACCTTGGGCTTGCTTTTGTCATTTTGCGCCTCTCGACAAAGTCTTTGCCAATCCCGTATTGTTCTTTGTCCATTGGTTATCCTTTGTAAGATTTGTGCGGCTTCACTAATTGTTTTATCCATTAAATCACCGCCTGCACACATGCTTACAAAACGAGACGAGTTAGGGGTTAGTGAAAAATAAAAGGTATGCAACATCAAGTCACCGGAAAATCCCAAGTTCGGGCCTCGCTCAAGTAGTTCATTAAAACGGTCCCATGCTTCATCAATTCCTTCATCCTCTCCTTGCTTGAAAGTGAGCACTTGCCTCCTTAAGTCTTGGACCTTGCTTATGGGAAAGAACTTCAAAAGAAACTTCTTCACTAGCTCATCCCAATTTCCTTTTGCTTCAATGGACGCAAGTGTGTACCATCTTCGCGCTTCATCTTCGAGAGAGAATGGAAAAAGATTCCACTTGAACCAAGCGGCCGGAACTCCTTTTTGTTGCACCGTGTTGCATAACATCGTGAATTCCTTAATGTGTCTATATGGGTTGTCATCCTCCAATCCTCTAAATGGTTTTGTCGCCACTAACTTGATGATTCTAGGCTTCACTTCATAGTGGGTTGTAGCAAGCATCAAATCTGATTTTTGTATCTTAATGTCTTCCATTGACGGCATTGCTAGCTCCCTTAGCGACATCTCTTCGTCTTCCAATGGTGAGGTGAACAAATCCATCTAGGCACAAGAATAGTAGAACGAAAAACAAAAAAGATTTTTTTTTCTTTTTTTTAGAAAATAAGGGTTAGGTGTTAGTAATCAACAAAATTAATACTAGATTAAACGTAGCAAACTGGCTTGCTCCCCGACAACGGCGCCAGAAAAAGGGGCTTGTTGATAGATAAAACTAGTATCCATCTACGATCCGCAAGCGTACGGACCTACACCTTTTTCACCACGGGATTCCCAAGGTTCTTGTCAATGCGCGGAGCAAGGGGATTGCTAGCGCTTAACCAAGTACTAATCTAGTTGACTAAGGAAACATTTAAAAGAGAGTATTAATCTAAAGGTAAAGACAATCTAACTTAAGTTAATCTAAGTTAAGTTGATCAAACAAATCTAGGGTTAAACTAGATGGTAAAGGGGTGAACACAAGAGAGTGAGCAAGAAAGATAAGCGTTCCCTCCCTAGGATCTAGGATAACATGGTATGCATCTACTACACGAAAGCGGTAAACCAATCTACCTGGGGTTGTGACCACGGTTTCGCCCTTTCCCTCCTCTCGTACTGTCACTACGCAAAGGTATTCGTGACTAGACCTATGATGGACACGGTATGTTGATAGAATCTATGGGAGTAGCGGATATCATACGCCCGAAAAACACGGTGGCCTACCTTAATCATCAAAGCATCATCAACATGAAAACAATAAATTGAAACCACGAATCAAGTAGCGATCACATAGCATGTATCCATCTAATCCTAGGGATGAACGGAGACATTACCCCATCATCTTACACGGATTGAAGCACATAGGGGTGATGGAGACTCCGGAGAACGTCGTCGGTGAAGATGGCGGCGATGGAGCTTGAGAACACCCCTAGGCCGGCGGCTTGGAGTCCTCCTCTTGCTTCCTTCTCTCCACCGGTGTTGATCCTTGCGACGAGCTCATCTAACTCTCTCCCTCATCTTGCGGCGGCGATTTTCTCGGTGATTGGCGTCGGTAGGATGATTTGTTCGATGTGTCGGCCGACGGCGGCGGAGGCAATAAATAGAGGAACACCTAGGGCCAAGGGGGACCGAACCGACCCCGGAGTGTCTTTGGGTCGGTCGGCCCGAGCCGGGACCATTTCAGCCCGGTTCGGCCCCGGTTTCCTCCCCGGTTGCTTCTCGCGTGATCCCTTATTCGTGTGCACTTGCATGTGGGCCTTTGACGTCGTTTCCTTCACGGTTAAGGCTTGAATCCTTGCTATGAAAGCTTCGTTGTTTTCTAGTTGAGTCCCTAAAGACTTGCACGTTGACGCTTCGGTCCTTGGGTCATTTGGAGTCATGTTCATCGCGTGTCTTGACTCTTGTCGGGCTTCATGATCTTCTTCCAAAGTGCTTGGTGAACTTATCCCGAAAGTCTCCTCTTTAGCGTAGATTTCCTGCGTAAACAACAAACTCCAAAATCGACATGCAAGTGTGAACTTGTTATATCATTAGTATGCCTAGTGGCCGGTTAGTTGCAAATCATAATCGAAACCAATGTATAACAAGTACTCTAGGTTGACGGAAATTCACCGTCAACAATGGCTCAGAGTTCAAGAACTCTCGTTTTGATGCCTTTTGTCGTGATTTAGGTCTTGAACATCAGTATTCGACCCATTATGTGCCCCCTCAAAATGGAGTCGTGGAAAGGAAAAATCGGACTCTTTGTGAGATGGCTAGGACGATGCTCGATGAGCACAGGACTCCTAGGAGGTATTGGGCTGAGTCGGTCAATACGGCTTGTCATGTTTCCAACAGGATTTTATTGCGAACTTTCAAGAAGAAGACCTGTTATGAGATTATGCATGGTCGGGCACCCAAGGTGAGTCATTTCAGAGTTTTTGGCTGCAAGTGCTTTATTCTTAAGAAGGGAAAACTCGACAAGTTTGAGGCTAGGTCTAGTGATGGTATTTTCTTTGGATATGCTAACCACTCTAGAGCCTATAGGGTGCTTAACCTTGAGACTAACAAAATCATGCGGACTTGCGAGGTAACCTTCGACGAGACAATGCCATGTACCTCTCTTGGCTTTGAATGTGCAAGTGATGAGGAGATGGCCGAGGACCTCTTTGAAGAGGAGAAGGATGAAGCCGGAGATGATGATGGAGAGAACCATGCGCCCGAAGGCGAGTGTGTACCCACTACTTCCCCTACGACCACTATGGAGCGTGGACCGTCTACTTCATGGGCAACGACGGTGCGACAAGAGGACCAGGCGAGAGAAGGCCGAAGGTGAGGGGGAGGTAGTCTCGAGGTGTGAGGCTCCCCGGCGGATTCAAGAAGTGCATCTCCTGTCGAAGATCATTGGGGACATCGACGAACGTACTACACGGTCAAGTTCCAGGAATTCCTCTCATTTTGCTCATGCTGCTTTTGTTGCCACCTTTGAGCCTAAGGACATTGGACACGCTTTATCTGATGCAAACTGGGTCAATTCTATGCATGAGGAGTTGGAAAACTTTGAGAGGAACCAGGTGTGGGAGTTAGTTGAACCACCTCCAAATTGCCATCCTATAGGGACCAAGTGGGTCTGGAAGAGCAAAGAGGGAGAGAATGGGATGGTTGTGAGGAACAAGTCCAGACTTGTTGCTTAGGGGTTTAGTCAGAAGGAGGGGATCGACTATGAGGAGACCTTTGCTCCTGTGGCCCGTATTGAGGCAATTCGGATCCTTCTAGCCTTTCTTGTGGCTAAAGGGTTCAAGTTGTTTCGGATGGATGTGAAGAGTGCCTTTACGAATGGGGTCATAGAGGAGGAGGTGTATGTGAAGCGACCACACCGGGTTTGAGAGTGAGTTGTACCCACACGGGGTGTACGGGTTGAAAAGGGCTCGTATGGTTTGAAACGGGCGCCCCGTGCTTGGTATGGGAGATTGAGAGGTTTTTTGTTGAGCGAGAGGGTTTGTGATGGGTACCGTGGATAGGACCTTGTTTCTCCTCAAGCATGGAAATGACTTGTTGATTGTTCGGATATACGTGGATGATATTGTCTTTGGTGGCTCGTCACATAACCTTGTTGCCAAGTTTGCGGATGAGATGAGCGGGGAGTTCGAGATGAGCATGATGGGCGAGTTGCAGTACTTTCTGGGGCTGCAGATCAAGCAAGTGAACGACAGAACTTTTGTGCACCAGACCAAGTACACGAAAGACATGCTGAGAAAGTTCCAGATGCAAGATGTGAAGCCGATGTCGACTCCCATGGGGAGTACGGCCACTTTGGATGCGGACGAGGACGGAGAACCAGTGGACCAGCGAGAGTACCGGAGCATGATCGGCTCCCTCCTCTACATGACGGCGACGAGGCCAGACATACCATTCAGCGTGTGTCTGTGCGCTCGTTTTCAGGCTTCGCCGAGGATATCACATCGACAGGCCGTCAAGAGGATTTTCAGGTACCTACAGTCTGCCCCTGGTCTTGGCCTTTGGTATTCTTTCTCCTCGACTCTCTCTCTTCATGGTTTTTCTGATGCGGATTTTGCTGGTTGTCGAGTCGAGAGGAAGTCTACTTCTGGTACTTGCCAGTTTCTTGGGTCTTCGTTGGTTTCATGGTCTTCCCGCAAGCGATCTAGTGTAGCTCGGTCTACCACCGAGGTGGAGTATGTTGCGGCCGCGAGTTGTTGTTCCCGAGTTTGTTGTGGATTTAATACACTTTGAGAGACTTTGGTGAGGAGTGCACCTAGATCCCACTTCGTGTGATAGCACCGGTGCCATAAGCGTAGCCAAAAACCCAGTGCTTCACTCCAGAACCAAACACATAGAAGTGAGGTATCATTTCTTGAGGGACAATGTGGAAAAAGGAACCATTGTGTTGAGCCATGTCCCTAGCCAAGATCAGCTTGCAGACATTTTCACAAAGCCTCTCGACCAAGCTACATTTGTGCGCTTGCGAGGGGAACTTGGGGTTTGTTGCCCTTTCTAGTTGATTCTTGGGGGATTTCCTTTTTGTACCATATGTATCATACCATGTTTACTTTGATGTATATACATGCTTTGCTTGATGTACAAACCATGGTAGGATAGCCATCTTGTCATATATCATGTTGCATTTGTATCATATTGCATTTTAGGATGATGAGCTTCTTTCATATGCCTTATTTGAGTCTCTTTGGCTATTTGTGAGATATTGGTCATATGTGTGGAGAAATGGTGATGTGAGGCTATGCTCTTGGAATATTTGAGATATATGTGTGGTGAGATAGCCCTTTTTGAAATAAATGCTAATCTTGACCAATTTTTGGTGAAATGTGCTCCACTCAGGTGTAGTAGTGTATACATGTCATAGTTTGGTCTAAATGTGCTTTCATGCTTAGATTGTGCTTGGATGTCTTTTTCTTGCAATTGGGCCAAAGGCCGATATCATTGTGAATGTTTAGCCTATGTTGCATTCATGGGGGAGCATAAGCTTCTTTTTGCCGCAAAGGCACTTCATGTACCATGAAATGAATTAATCTTGAGAAGAAGTGTGTATGCTTGAAAAATGCTCCATCCATCATGTCTATGCTTCAAATGTCTTATCTTTCACATATGGGTGCAAAACATGTTGCATGATGTTCACCAGTGGAGAAGTCTCCCCGAAGTGGACACATGGCTCATGAGCTTTGACATGACATGCTTTGCTTTATGGGTGTTTGCCATGATCTTTTGTTGAGAATTTAATATCCTTGTATGATCTTTGAATGGTATGCATGTTTGTGGCTCAAGTGTGACATGGATAGGCTTTTACATGTGAAGCGAGCCTTCTTTTGGTAAAACTGCTTAAATCTGAAAATTTTGCTTTGTCACATGCTTGTATTTTCATATATTACTCGTGGCAATGCTTTGTCTATGCTATGATTCATATGTGTGATTTTTGTCTCATTTCTAGCCTTTGACACTAGATTTGGCCTATTTGAGAAGCTCATGTAGATGTGTATATGCTTTGTTTTGCATTTCTGCATTTTCACCTTGATTCATACATTGTCAACAAGGGGGAGAAGAGGTGAGCTTAATGAAAATTCAGAAGAGGTGAGCTAAAATTTGGAAGTTTGCATCCAAATGTTCAGGGGGAGCTTGCATTTGTTTAGGCGGAGATTTCTTGCTGATTTCGGTGTGGAGTTTGTGCTTTGCTTGGCTTATGACCTTTCTTTGCCTTTCTTTGGTTTTGGTCATGAGTTGAGATTCTTTGTTTTTCTTTCTTCTTCCTTTCTTCCTTTCTCTCGAATTTCATTTCGCGTTGTGTGTTGTCAATGCACTCATCAAGGGGGAGATTGAGGACCGGGGAGCGTCCGGTGGTCGATGGATGACCGCTCCTCGGTGATGAGTGATTGACAACGGGTGTTGGACCGACTCTTGGCTCGGTGCGCGGGTGTAGGCCGCGGCCTAGTTCGTGTTGTTGCGGGGTGAAGAACGGGCGCGAAAGGTCTTCGGCCTTGAGGGGCCTCCGGGAGATGGAGAGACAAGTAGGCTCGGTTCGAGGGACCCGGTGGACGGCGGGACTAGGTGCGGGCCACATGGTGGCGATACGAGCAAGACGAAGTCATGGACAATCGAGCCGGTGCACGGTGGCGGTCGAGTCAAGTGGTTTGGCAAGAGGCCGGACTGAGCACGCGGGGTTTGGTGGTTTGCCCACAAAACCATCGGAGGACGGTTTCTTGGTTTGGGCCTCAAAACCAAGTCCGAGGGCCCAACACGACGGAGACGGGATCCGGGCGTGTCGGGAAGCTTTGAGGTGGAGGACACGCGGCGGGATCGCATGGCTTGCGTCGGGAGGACGCGAGGTGCGGCAAAGGCGTGGCCGTCCGATGGCAAGACCCACAAACATTACCTAAATGCCCCTACGTGGGTTGTATCGCCAGTAGTTAAGTTAGGGGTAGTCGAGTCATTTACCACGCCGGCGGGACCTGATATATAAGCCATGAGTGTGTGTGGATGGCTTGCTCTCTCGGCGACTTAGGGTTTCATTTCCCCCCTCCCATTTCTCATTTTCGTAGCCATTTTCTTCTCCATTTTCTTTAGGCTAGCATGAGAGCTTCATGTGAGATTTGTTGAGAGGGATGGATGCTAGGGCGGCATGCTAGACCTTGTGAATCTTTCCTGGTTTGTATAGAAGATTCGAAGTTGTGTTTTTCGTGGTCTTTTTGTGCTTGTTTTCATGCCTTTGCTCTTGGCGTGATTCCACGGATTTGAGTGAGTTTCTCCCCGGATTTCTTTGAGGGAAACATGGATGGATGTCTCGTGCATCTTTGTGATTGATTTTGTGCCCTCAAACGCCGGGAAACCACTTCGATTCGAGGATTTTCGTTCGGTGCTCTAGTTTTTGGTGGTGCTCAAAGGATTCGTGATTCCCGGTGATTTAGGGAGTTAGGAGGCAAGATTTTTGGGTTATAGCATCCTTGTGTGACGCTTTTCAAGTCCCCAAACCCTTATCTCCACAACTTCTACCGTTTGGGAAATTCGATGATGATTTGGGGGAGTTGACCTTCGAGGTCGGGCGTTTTTCTGTTCTGTCCGCGAGGGACAGACGGTCCGCGTGGTGTCGGCGGACGGTCCGCGCGGGTGCTGTTCATTGGGTGTTCTTCGTGTTCTTGCTCACCTTTCGTTTTGATCCATCGTGGCTTTGAGTTTTGGTTGGACGAAGTTTCGGACGGTCCGCATGTACCGGGCGGACAGTCCGCGTGCTCCCCGCGGACGCTCCGTTATTCGCGGTGCGTCTCTCGATGGTTCGGTGTCTTTTCGGACGGTCCGGGGCTCGGGCCGGGCGGTCCGCGGCAAGGGTGCGGACGGTCCGCGATACCCCGGCTGGACGGTCCGCGTGGCCCTTGCGGACCGTCCGCCCTGCCTGGCCGGACAGTCCGCCAGAGGTTGGCAGCTTTGTTTCTTGGTTCGATTCCTCCCTTCTTTCGTGCTTCCACGTGTGCTTCAATGAATCGTTCCTAGGACTTGAGGTTGATCCATAACCTTGTTGTCTTGGCGATAGGTGTGTGATTCGATCCTTCGCTTGTGTGTGACCGGGATTTGACTAGGGTATAGGCCGGGTTCTTTGAGAAAAATTTTTACCGGCTCCTATTCACTCCCCCCCTCTCTAGTCGCCATGTGATCCTTCACACCATGATGTTCTATATATGATCTTGTGAGCTAGTTTGGTATGATATGGCTTAGTGTGTCTTGGCTCTTGATGATCTTGATTTATATCCATGGTTGATAGCTATGTTTTTTTGAAAAGTGTTACATGTATGCTCTCTTGTGAGTAAATTCCTTTATATGATCATGACATGTTTTAGTGGCTTTTCTATGCTTAATTGTGCTTGGATAGCTTATTTTGAGCATATGGGCCAAAGGCTAATTTGTCATCATGAATGTTTAGCCCCCATGCTTTATCTTGTGGAGGTGCATAAGTTCCTTTTTGTCGTAAAGACATTTCATGTACTAAATATGAATCTAAAATATAAATGTAATTTTTTTGGAAAATGTGCTCCCATGTCATATGTGCTTAATTTACTCTCTTTTGGGTGCTAAACCGTTGCATGTTGGTTACCAATGAGAAGTCTCATATGTAGAAATAAGCACATGGCTCGATGGCTTTGACATTATATGAGATGCTTGTGGGTGTTTATGATGATTTTATGCTTAGAATGGTTGTCCTAGCATGAAATTTGTGTGGCTTTGCCATTTTGACATATTTTGCTCATGTTTAAGACTTTGCTCATGAGAGGGCAAATTTTGCCCAATTCTATCTTAGCTTTACCCAATGGTTATGAAACTTGGTGATCTTGTAGTTTATGTCCATACAAAGCTGTGGAGCATGTTACACTAGTACAGTACTCAACATCAATGACCAAACGGTTTGGTCACGGTACATGCAAATTTGGTCACGGAACACTTTTTTATGACCAACTTATGACCAAATTGAATTGGTCACAGAAGCTCCGTCACATTTGGTCTACCATGACCAATCGGTCATTTTGGTCATAGAAGTGGAACTTTTCCATGACCAACACGTTTTTCGTCATAGAAGTGTATTTCCTCTATGACCAAGCCAAATGGTCACGAAATTAGTCACGGAAGGGGATGCCACGTGGCACGGCCCATGCTGGCTGCTGACGTGGCAAGGCACGTGTTGACATGGATATGATGACGTGGCTCTTTGACACAACGCCACGTGTCGCGCTGCGGTTTGTCCACGTGTCGAGCTCTGAATGGTCCACGTGACGCACTCAGGTTTGTCCACATGTCGCGCTGCGGTTTGTCCATGTGTCGCGCTCTGAATGGTCCACGTGTCGCACTCAGGTTTGTCCATGTGTCGCACTCTGGTTTGTCCACATGTCGCGCTCTGGTTGCTCCACGTTTCGCTCTCTGGTTGGTCCACGTGGCCGGTCCCCGTGCTGCCACGTGTCAGCCTGCAGTGGCGCCACGTGGCCGCTTCTGCTGGCGTCACCTTTTCATTTTTTGGTTGGGCCACGCGTTTGATTCAGGTTGCGACACATGGTTGCTTCTAAATGCACCACGTGTCTCTTTCCAGTTTCACTGTCAATACACATACAATTCACAGGAGACAGGAATTTCTACATATATAACATATTCATATGACACAATGCATATAACAGACGTCACAAACATGTTTTGGACTCGCAAGACAACCATGTTCACAGACGACACAACCATGTTCACGAACGACACAACCATGTTCACGGACGACACATACGACTAAGCGAGAACACAAGACAAGTTCGGATCCGACGGCAAAGACAAGTCTTCAAGTTCCGGCAAAACAAAACTTCCGGAAGAGGCCGATGCTTCAAAGATTCCATGGCAGCCTGCCATCATCAAAGTGTAATGCAACAATTAGCTCAAAGGAAATAGCATTTCTGATTCAAACTAACAGTACTTATTCATATATGAAAAGGAAACCATTTCAATGATTCAATGTAACAAATATACCACAAAGCTCAAAGGCAATAAACCGGGATGATCCGAAATGTCCAGGAAAAGATTTCAAACAGGTTGCTGAAGCTATTTTTTATTATAAGGAATCACCAAATAACAATAACAATCACATCAAAGTAGCACAACCCCATCTTCAAGATGAACCAAATATTGCCCCCATAGTGACTCCCATGGAACACAGAATGCTAAGAACTATAAAGCACAGCTGTAGGCTATATATCATCAGCATTGGACAATCATGGTAACCTTTGACATATACTTAAAAAGTTCAGCCATTCAGTTGGAATTTGGTCTCAGCAAATCACAACACTGAACCTATAAAAGGCACCTTATTAACTTGAGTAGTTTAACTAGTCATTTTCTTAAGATGATCGAAATGGTAAAAGGCACATTATTAATCTTAGTAGTTTAACAAAATGACAGGTTTGCTGATTTCCTGTTTATTATACCCAACATAGAGAGTTCAAGGATATATTACAAAGAGCAAAGGGTAGGGATGTTTTCAGAAGGGAGGTCACTTACTACCATATCGGGTTTCTCGCCGCGGACATGGCTGGGGTGCATGACCTTGATGAATCGCTTATCTGTGCATAGCAGCAGCTCCAGTTAGTTCAGATGCACATGTACACAAAAAAGTGATTATAGTTATTGCAATGGATCTAAGAAAAACATTCAGAACTAGGATCTGGCATACTATAAATTGCTTATGATATTTTAGACAATCTCTAGTAGAGTACGCTCAAAACTAATCTGCCCACCAATGGAAAAAGTCAAGTTCAAGTGAGCAAACTTTTTACGAAGCACAGATACCATTTTAGGTCGAATGTTATGCACCTGCAGGAAATCAATTGTTTCAGTTCATGTGTCATCGACAACTTTCCACCTCTGACTATGAAAGGTTACTGACTTCTACAAGACGGTTCATACCTTATTGTACTTCTCAAATTCATCACGTTCTTCTTGACTGTAGTTTCTCCCAACAGGAGAGACATTAATCATTCCACTTCGGAACTCTACGAAGGTACCCCTGAGCAAAAGATTCTGTAGTGATCAATAACGACCAATGAGAAATTGCAGATTGGAATGAGAGAGGGGAGGAGGGACTGCGGGAGGAGGGGGATGGGGTTAGGGTTAGGGTTGGATGCTGCGTTATATACCAAGGAAACACGATGAGAACCATTGGATCGACGATCGATGGCTGCAAATCGTTGGGCTATTTGGGCCGACATGGGCTTCTCTGTTTATTGTTTTTCTTTTTCTTTTTTCCTTTTTATTGCACCATTGTGAAGTAACACTAAAAAATAATTATGTTATATGTACAAATATATTTTTTTATATATAACGGTATGGGTACAAGTTTTCGTCTAGGAGTTTCAAGATTTTTCGAGTGGATTTGCTATTTTCTATCATTTAAATGAATTTCTACGTGTTTACCGAAAGTAATTCAAAATTGACCTATATGTGCATCTAATAAGTTTAAAAAATTCAAAAAAAAATTCTAGGCGCCTATGGTCCATTCTAGGCCACATCTAGGAGATTGACAAAAAATTCAATTGGCTTGTACGAAATTTCAAACTTCTACTAGTCACTTTGTTATAAAATAATGATAATAATAAATAAAACTTATCAAAAAGTTATGTAAATTGGCATAGGATCATTTTGTCAATGTACAAGCTTGACAAAAAAGTTTCATAAGATTTTGTGAAAATTGGAGTATACATTATTCATAAACTTGAGCTCCAAGGATAGCTTGAGCTCGCATCGCTTTGCCTCCTCCGTCGATGGCTCCTTTGCGCCTAGCTTCAACTCTACGCTCTTCGGGGATGCCATGACTGCTGCGTGGGTGCAAAAGGATGAGAGTTGGGATGGATTCCCGAGCTCCCATCTCGGCCAATTAAATAGTCCGGGAAGGAATACTCTAGAAACCGCATTTTCCCTTTTTAAACTTCCCTTAAATTTTTCTGACCAAAGAAGGAAGTCAAAAACGCGCATCCCAGAGGAAACCGGGGGCGAACCGCCGCCTGGGCCCCCGGGGCCGGTCGGACCGAGTCGGCCGGCCGGCCTTGGTTCGCAGGCCGGTGCGGTCTGGTTTTTCGCGTATCCCTTTTATTTTGCATTTTCAGCCCATGAGAAAAAAATGGACCGGTAAAACTTCGTGAGAAAATCTAGAAAAATAAAAAAACTATTTACAAAATCCTCACCTTGTTTTACGTCCTAGGCTTGATGTTCGGGCTCTTCTTCCATGGTGAAGACATCAATATGGTGAAGAGGCATAACGTCGGGTTCGTAATTGTCACACCCGAATTTGAAGACAAACTCAAATGCATAAATTACATATGCACCAGGATCAAGTTACACATACATAATGACTCAATGAATACCAAATACAGTGCCAAAGCGTAAAAGAGAGTATCATAACCATTACATGACCGAAAGTCTTATAATCGTGTCATCAGAGCGAACAACTAGCAGCGGATCTTCAGAATGGAACTCAACATGCAACTGACTGGTGGCACATACGCCTAGTACTCATTAACAATCTTCGAGTCTGAGCAGCAATCCAGGTTGTGTAGATGCAATAAATAAAAAGCGTGAGCACATGCCATACTCAGCAAGGGAAGAATATCATAATAAACATGCAAGGCAGTATAAGCGGATGGCCAAAGGGTTTAAGCACTTTAGCATTTTAGTTGATCAAATTTTATCAAGCAACTTACTTACTAGCAAATGTAAGTGTATACCATCCCACAATTAAAGTGTAACATCATACCCATGAACATAAAGTAAAGGATAATTTAAATTCATCTTCTGATAGAGTAACCATGTGAGGGTCCAGGCCTCTCTTGACCATGAGCACGGCTAATCAATTAGTTTTGAACACTCTGCAGAGGTTGTACTCTTTCACCACAAGTCACGCAAAAACTCTGAAGAGCTTTAGACCAACCACGCGATGCTGATCAGGCATCATACCACACTGCCGAGGTGTGATTGCATAGGGACGCTACGAGGCCTTTATAAAGATTCCACAATGTGAAATAACCCGCGAAGGTTTCAAGTCATTGCAGAGTATAAAGTCCCCTAGTAGGTATCATGTCTTAGAAAAGCCCAACTCCCTACTAGAGCGAGTCTATACCCCACTGGCGCTCCCCGTTGCCCTTATCAGGTAAGGTCATCCCAACACCAAGGTTTCCAATTATTCAGCCAAGCCAGAGTCATATAGCCTTGTGGTTATACTGTTGTCCTGGGTGGTTCTCCATGTTCCGATTAAACATATGGTCTTGTAATTAACTTACCATTAAAGAACATAGAGCATGAATGAGTAACATATTGTTTATTACCAACCCAGTTGAGCAACTAAGCAGCATCTACCATCAAAATTAATTAATCAACCCATTTACAAGGCAATGGTCACAAGAAGCTAGGCATAGTCCTTAATAGGAACCCGTCAAAATTAATGCAAGCAAGAAAGTAAATACAATGAGTAAGTGCATGTTTATATAGGATAAAGCGGGTATGACCAAGGACACTTGCCTCCCACAAGATCCGGAACTGCTCAGAGTCTTCAAGTCTTCACCTCAGAAAATCCTTCGAACTGTTCGTTCTCTACGCATCACACATTCACATGCAAAAGACAATACAATAAAATAAGAAAACAATTCACCAATCAATTCAAACAGAAACAAAAGCTTCACTAAACTAATCTACTCGCTGAGACGAACACATGGATATAAAGAACGCTAAAAATGGAGTTAGGGCACAAAAGATATGCACTAAACAAGGTACAAGGGTTTAAACATAAAGAAAAGGACTAAACCGTAAGGATTTTTATACGGTGGAAGGACCTAAACATAAATCAAGGAAAACAGGGAGTCTCTTAAGCAAAACGCGTGTGGCTGACAGGCACACACCGGGTTTGACTCTGGGTCGGATTAGATCTAGACCGTTGGATCGTGATCCGGCAGCTGTAGGCAACTCCGGCGAAGCGGCGACGCGTGGACGGCGGTGCACGGCAACGATCTCGCCGGCATAGTTCGATCCTGATCTCCCGGGCACGAAACAACATGGGACTTGGACCTGGAGGTAGAGAATGAGCTGGTGAACTCAAACAAGGGGTTCTTGCGGCTGTTCAAGCGACGACGGCGACACGTAGCTCGTCGGGGCGGTCGGCGGCGCAAGGCGTACTCCAACGACCTTTTGCCGGCGGTTCTGGCCATGAGAGCGTCCTCAAACAGCACGAGTAACTTCCTCACCTCCATGCGAACCTCCAGAGCTACTCCACAATGAAGGAAGGGCAGCGACCGAGGGAATCGATGGTGGCGGCGCCCTAGGGTTTGGAGACCGGCGGTGGCGCAGTGCTCACTAGGATTTTGGGCGAAAAGGATAGGGTATGAGGTGGCGGCGACTTTATAGGCGTCCCGGGCGCCTATGTGTGCGGACCCAAGGGAGGAAGCGCGGGATGCGGCGTGGCGCGGTCGGACTCCGAGTCCAGCTCGGGTGCGGCCTGAGGAAGGGGATGATGGCCGGGCCCCACCTGGCAGCGGCTGCAGGAGGAGGGAGGCAGCGCGGGCCAGCTGTTGGGCCGATATGGGCTGCGGTGTTCGAGCTGGGCCAAAAGCAAAGAAAGAGAGGGGTGGGGAAAAGAAATTGTTTTGCCATTTTTTTCAAAAGAGGTCAAACAAATGAATTCAAACACTGATTTGAATTCAACCAAACAAAAATAGTGCTCCAGCATGAATGCAACAATAAACTCCTATGGTTCATTAATTTAATTAAGAAAAATAATTAAATGCCTACAAAAATTAAATAAAACCTTAAAAATCCTTAAACAAGAATTTGTTGCTAAGCAAAATTTTATTGAAAGCAATAATTGAAACTTAGGGTGTTACAAATCCTACCCCCTTAAGATGAATCTCGTTCTCGAGATTTGGATGGATCAACAAAAAGAACGGGATAATCTACTTTCAATTCATCCTCTCTTTCCCATGTTGCCTCATCCTCTACATGATTACTCCACTACACCTTGCACATTTTAATGACTCTATTCTTTGTAACCCGTGCTAGAGTATCCAAGATACGGATGGGATGTTCAGTGTAAGTGAGATCTTCCTTAACATTCAATCCATCCATAGGTAATGGCTCCTTGTCATGAGGTTTGAGACCCTTTTTCAACTAAGAGATATGAAACACATCATGCACACCTGAGAGCTGATTTGGTAACTCTAGTCGGTATGCTACATCTCCCACTCTCTCTAAGATCTTGAAGGGTCCAATAAAGCGAGGTGACAACTTTCCCTTCACTTTAAACCTGTGCAAACCTCTGATCGGTGACACTTTTAGGTACACATAGTCACCCTCCTGAAAAACCACGTCTCTCCTCTTTCCGTCTGCATAACTTTGCTGTCTAGATCGAGCAGTCCTCAAGTTTTCTCTTATGATCTGAACTTGCCTTTCTGCTTCCTTAACGATATCTGTTCCAAACAACTGACTCTCTCCTGTTTGGCTCCAATACAAAGGTGTTCTACACTTTCTTCCATATAATGCCTCGAAGGGTGCCATCTTGAGACTAGCCTGATAGTTGTTGTTGTAAGAGAACTCCGTGTAGGGCAAACTCTTATCCCAGCTACCTCCATGCTTAAGAGCACAAGCCCTCAACATGTCCTCCGGAATCCGGTTAGTCCTCGCGATCTGTCCATCCGTCCGTGGGTGATGCGAGCTGAAATTTAACTTCGTATCCGGGGATTCATGAAGCTTTTCCGAGAAACGAGACGTGAACTGAGTACCTCTGTCAGACACTATCTTCTTAGGTACACCATGCAAGCACACGATTCTGGACATGTACAACTCAGCTAGCTTTGCCCCCGTATAGGTGGTTCGCACTGGTATGAAGTGAGCAACCTTTGTTAAACGATCCGCTATAAACCATATTGAATCATATCCATCGCGAGTACGGGACAACCCAACAATGAAATCCATGCCGATCTCTTCCCACTTCCACTCTGGCATCTTCAATGGCTAAAGCAATCCCGCTGGCTTTTAATGCTCAGCTTCAACTTTATGACATGTGTCACACAACGCTACATGGGCGGCTACATCCCTCTTCATCCCATACCACCAATACCTCTTCTTGAGATCTTGATACATCTTAGTACTACCTGGGTGAATGGAATAAGTTGAATCATGTGCCTCTCTTAAGATGGTCTTTCAGAGATCTCCCACATCACGCACACAAATCCTGTTCCTAAACCATATGGTTCCCTGATCATCCTCTGTGAAATCTGGGGCTTTACCCTTTTCCATAGTCTCTCTGATTTCCTTTATCTCTATATCCTCTAGTTGTCCTTTCCGTATCTCCTGCTCCAAGACAAACTCTACTTCCAAGGTAACTCCCTCAGTATGAGCAACTATCCCCAGGTTAAGGCTCTCAAACTCCTTCATCAGTTCATCAGGTAACTGGAATGCCAAAGCCATGTTGGCATGTCCCTTCCGACTCAAAGCATCTGCAACCAAGTTTGCCTTCCCAGGATGATAGTGGATCTCTAGATCATAATCCTTGATCAGCTCTCACTAGCGATGTTGTCTCAGATTCAAATCCTTCTGAGTGAATATGTACTTTAAACTTTTATGATCTGTGTAGATCTGGCACTTGGTTCCCATAATGTAGTGTCTCCAAATCTTCAATGCGTGAACCACTGCTACTAACTCCAAATCATTGGTAGGGTAATTGAGCTCCTGTTTCCTCAACTGTCGAGATGCATAGGCTATAACATGACCTTCCTGCATGAGAACACAACCTAAGCCCTGTCGAGACGCATCATAGTAGGCATCAAAGCTCTTTTGCAGGTCTGGCATCACTACTGGAGCTGTGGTCAACCTCTTCTTCAATTCCTCAAAACTGGCTTGACATGCATCAGTCCACTTGAACTCTCTATCCTTCTCTAGTAGTGGCGTAAGAGGCCTTGCTATTTTAGAGAACCCTTCAATGAACCGACGATAATACCCTGCAGGACCAAGGAAACTCTTGATCTCCTTGACAGTCCGTGGCGGCTCCCATTTTAACACATCACTGACCTTTGCTGGATCAACTGAAATACCTCCAGCAGTGATGATATGCCCAAGGAAAGATACTTCCTTCAACCAGAAATCACACTTGCTAAACTTGGCATACAACTGATGCTCTCTTAGCTTTTGCAACACAAGCCTTAGATGCTCCTCATGCTCCTCCTCATTCTTGGAGTAAATCAAGATGTCATCAATGAACACCACAACAAACTTATCCAAATACTCCATAAAAACTTTGTTCATCAAATACATGAAGTAGGCAGGTGCATTAGTCAATCCAAAAGACATGATAGTGTACTCAGAGTCCATACCTAGTAGTGAATGCGGTCTTAGGAATATCTGATAATCTGATCCTCATCTGATGATAACCAGAACGTAAATCAATCTTTGAGAACACCTTAGCACCTCTCATATGATCAAACAGATCGTCAATACGGGGCAATGGGTACTTATTTTTGATAGTAACATCGTTAAGCAATCTGTAATTCACACACATCCACTGAGTACCATCCTTCTCCACAAAGATAACCGGTGCTCCCCAAGGTGATGAACTAGGATGAATGAATCCCTTTTCCAATAACTCCTTAATTTGCTTCTTAAGCTCAAGTAATTGATCACTAGACATTCTGTATGGACACTTAGAGACAGGAGCAGTACCAGGTAAAAGATCAATAACGAACTCAACTTCTCGATCAGGCAGCATACCTGGCAGCTCATCTGGGAACACATCTGGATAGTCACACACCACCTTGATATCTTCTAAAGATTTACCATCTAACTGATGCAATGAACACCTTATTATTGATGGCATAGCAACTACAAATTCAATTAGTTGCCCGTCTAGGCTGGTGAGAAGAACTGACTTCTTGGCATACTGAATTTCTCCATGAAACTTGCTCAACCATCCCATTCCAAGTACCACATCAATGCCCTATTAATTTACCACTATGAGATTGGCCCAGAAATCCTTCTCCAAGATCTGAAGGTTAGCTGCACACTGAGAAGTAATGAAAGAATGAGCTGCTCCAGCATCAAATACAACTGTAGCGGGGCGGAGTTGACCAGACACCCCGAACACTACTCGTGGGTTCTCCTGAGCAGTGTCTGCACTCACATGGTTCACTCTGCCACGTGCATAACTCTGTTTTCCCTTGTTGTCCTTCGAGATCTGGCTCTCATTCCTCATTTGTTGGCTATGCTGACTCTGTACTGGAGTGTCGGGAGCATTCCTCTTAGGGCAGGCATTTGCATAATGCCCAGCCTCTCCACACTTAAAGCAGGCGGTACCTCTGGGGGTGCTAGTCTTCACTGGAGTGACAACTGGCACCATCTGACGATTCTGTAGAGAATGGGGCCGTGAAGTCTGCTGCACTGGACACTGAAACTGTTGTTGCCCAAAGTCCTCACTTGGGCCTCCAGACTGAAAGGGAGTCTTTTGAGGTGAATTAAAGCAAGGGCGAGTGTTACTTCCAGACTGTCCAGGGGTGGTGGCTTTCCTCTTCAGCTCTTCCTACTCCTTGCGCTTGTACTCTAAGCCAATGGCCTTGTCTAACAATGTCAGGAATGATGGGAAGGTGTGAGGTATAAGTTGGTAATGGAGTGGTTCAGCTAATCCTTCCACGAACAACTCTTGCTTCTTCTCCTCATCAACAACCTCCTCAGTAGCATAGCGAGACAACTCAACGAACTTGTCCCTGTACTCTATCACATACATCTCTCCTTGCTTGAGAGCCAGGAACTCTTTCTTCTTTAACTTCATAAGGCTGGCAGGTATATGATAGCTCCTGAAGCTGGTGGTGAACTCCTGCCAAGTGATAGCATCAGGGGTGGCATGAGCAGCAACGTAGGCATCCCACCAAGCTGATGTTGTCCCCTGAAGTCGACCAGAAGCATACAAGACCTTCTCTCTATCGGTGCACTGTGTGATGGTGAGCATCTTCTCCACTGTCTTCAGCCAATCGTCTGCCTCCAATGGATCAACCGCATGAGAAAACACTAGCGGGCAATGGCTCATGAACTGCTGGTGCTTGTCCTTATGTGGCTAGTTCTGGTTCATCTGAGTCTGCATGCTTGCCATGTTGGTGGACATGTTCTGGAGAAGCTGCATCTGTGCGGCCAGGAACTACTGCATTGCCGGATCCATCTGACCTTGTTGTTGGGTGATACTAGAACTGCCACTCCTCCTCTGATGTGGATCTAGACCTGGTGTTCACCATCAGAGTGTTAGGATCATGGGATTTAGATACTAGAACAAGGAGATAACTCTGAAAGATGAAGCAACATGAGCTTCTAGGTTAGATAAAGGAAGGATAGATAAAGCAAAGATTATTCAAGGTTGTGTGGATTGGAAAAGAATTACACCCAAACTAAGCAAACTAGCTACTAAAACTGATGCCATTGTGGTCATTACTCCACAACACACCGCACTCGAAACAAAGATCCAAATCAAGCATTCAAGCACACTTCTAAACTAAGCACACGTTAAGACGTTCGAATCTATCGATTATACTAGGAAAGAACTTAAAGCTCCTATACCTATTATGGAAGATCTTTGAGACGAACATGATGGGGTCACTTGATTACTGAGAACGATCATGAACACGTGTAGGGTAAAGATAAAGAAAGATTGGAGAGGAGTAAAGCAGATGTTAAAGATTCCTTAAAGCAAGAACAAGGAAGCATAGAGTGAAAAGATTGATCAAGGTAAGGTAGAGAACCAGTAGATTATCAAGGATGGGGGTGAAAACAAGGATAAGTATACTAAAATAGAGTTAAAGCATAGCTTGAAGTGAGAATGGATTCTATGATATTATAATCCTTAAATCTGACCATTTTCTAACTAGGCTAACGTCCTGCAGTCAACACGGCTCTGATACCACTTTGTCACACCCAAATTTGAAGACAAACTCGAATGCATAAATTACATATGCGCTAGGATCAAGTTACACACACGTAATGACTCAGTGAATACCAAATACAGTGCCAAATTGTAAAAGAGAGTATTATAACCATTACACGACCGAAAGTCCTATAATCGTGTCATCAGAGCGAACAACTAGTAGTGGATCTTCAGAATGGAACTCCACAGGCAGCTGACTAGTGGCACGTACGCCTAGTACTCATTAACAATCTGAGTCTGAGCAGCAATCCGGGCTGTGTAGATGCAAGAAATAAACAAGCGTGAGCACATGCCGTACTTAGCAAGGGAAGAATATCATAATAAACATGCAAGGCTGTATAAGTGGATGGCCAAAGGGTTTAAGCACTTTAGCATTTTAGTTGATCAAATTTTATTAAGCAACTTACTTACTAGCAAATGTAAGTATATACCATCACACAATTAAAGTGTAACATCATAACCATGAACATAAAGTAAAGGATAATTTAAATTCATCTTCCGATAGATTAATCATGTGAGGGTCCAGGCCGCTCTTGAATGTGAGCACGGCTAATTGATTAGTTTTGAACACTCTGTAGAGGTTTTACACTTTCACCACAAGTCGCGTAAAAACTCCGAAGAGCTTTAGACCCTACCATGCGATGCTGATCAGGCATCATACCACACTGCCGAGGTGTGATTGCATAGGGACACTATGAGGCCTTTACAAAGATTCCCCAATGTGAAACAACCCACGAATGTACCAAGTCGTTGCAGACTATAAAGTCCCCTAGTAGGTACCGTGTCTTAGAAAAGCCCAACTCCCTACTAGAGTGAGTCTATACCCCACTAGCGCTCCCCTTGCCCTGATCAGGAAAGGTCATCCCAACACCAAGGTTTCCAATTATTCAGCCAAGCCAGAGCCATATAGCCTTGTGGTTGTACTGTTGTCCTGGGTGGTTCTCCATGTTCCGATTAAACATATGGTCTTGTAATTAACTTACCATTAAAGAACACAGAGCATAAATGAGTAACATGTTGTTTATTACAAACCCAGTTGAGCAACTAAGCAGCATCTACCATCAAAATTAATTAATCAACCCATTTACAAGGCAATGGTCACAAGAAGCTAGGCATAGTCCTTAATAGGAACCCGTCAAAATTAATGTAAGCAAGAAAGTAAATACAGTGATTAAGTGCATGTTTATATAGGATAAAGCGGGTATGACCAAGGACACTTGCCTCCCACAAGATCTGGAACTGCTCAAAGTCTTCAAGTCTTCACCTCAGAAAATCGTTCGAACTGTTCGTTCTCTACGCATCACACATTCACATGCAAAAGACAATACAATAAAATAAGAAAACAATTCACCAATCAATTCAAACAGAAACAAAAGCTTCACTAAACTAATCTACTCGCCGAGACGAACACATGGAAATAAAGAACGCTAAAAACGGAGTTAGGACACAAAAGATATGCACTAAACAAGGTATAAGGGTTTAAACATAAAGAAAAGGACTAAACCGTAAGGATTTTTATACGGTGGAAGGACCTAAACGTAAATCAAGGAAAACAGAGGGTCTCTTAAGCAAAATGCGTGTGGCTGACCGGTACGCGCTGGGTTTGACTCCGGGTCAGATTAGATCGGGACCGTTGGATCGCGATCCGGCGACTGCAGGCAACTCCGGCGATGCGGCGGCGCGTGGACGGCGGTTCGCGGCGGCGATCTCGCCGGCATAGCTCGATCCTAAGCTCTCGGGCACGAAACGACACGGGACTTGGACCTAGATGTAGAGAATGAGCTCCCGAACTCATACAAGGGGTTCTTGCGGCGGTTCAAGCGACGCCGGCGACGCGCAACTCGTCGGGGCGGTCGGCGGCGCAAGGCGTACTCCGGCGACCTTTTTTCCGGTGGTTCTGGGCATGAGAGCGTCCTCAAATGGCATGAGTAACTTCCTCACCTCCATGCGAACCTCTGAAGCTACTCCACATTGAAGGAAGGGCAGCGACCGAGGGAATCGATGGTGGCGGTGCCCTGGGGTTTGGAGACCGGCGGCGACGCGGTGCTCGCTAGGGTTCCGGGCGAAAAGGATAGGGTAGGAGGTGGCGGCGGCTTTATAGGCGTCCTGGGTCGCCTAGGCGTGCGGGCACGAGGGAGGAAGCACAGGATGCGGCGTGGCGCGGTCGGACTCCGAGTCCAGCTCGGGTGCGGCCTGAGGAAGGGGATGACGGCCGGGCCTCACCTGGCAGGGGCTGCAGGAAGAGGGAGGCAGCGCGGGCCGGCTGTTGGGCCGAGGTGGGCTGTGGCACGTGAGCTGGGCCAGAAGCAAAGAAAGAGAGGGGTGGGGAAAAGAAATTGTTTTGCCATTTTTTTCAAAAGAGGTCAAACAAATGAATTCAAACATTGATTTGAATTCAACCAAACAAAATAGTGCTCCAGCATGAAACAATAAACTCCTATGGTTCATTAATTTAATTAAGGAAATTAAATAAATGCCTACAAAAATTAAATAAAACCTTAAAAATCCTTAAACAAGCATTTGTTGCTAAGAAAAATTTTATTGAAAGCAATAATTGAAATTTAGGGTGTTACAGTAATAAACTTTAAGCCATTGGCCATTCACCATGAATTGATCACCTTTCACATCCATGATGGTTACCGCTCCATTGGAGAGCACCGAATGAACAATGTAAGGTCTATCCCACTTGCTTTGCAATTTCCTCTTTCTGAAGGTTTTAAACCTCGATTTGTAGAGCGAGACCTTATCTCCTTCCTTGAATTCCTTTTTCTTCAACCTTTTGTCATACCACCTTTTAATCCTCTCTTTGTATATGCTTGCATTTTCTTATGCTTTCAATTTCATCGCCTCTAGATCGCTTATTTGGATTCTTCGCTTTACCACCGCGGCGTCTAGATCGAGGTTCATCTCTTTAATTGCCCAATAGGCTTTATGTTCTAACTCAATCGGAAGGTGGCAAGCTTTGCCATAGACAAATTGATAGGGGTTATACCTATCGGTGTCTTGAACATCGTTCGATAAGCCCATAAAGCTCCGTCTAATTTCTTTGACCAATCCTTGCCTCCCTTCTCTATGGCTTTGTTAAGGATGCTCTTTAATTGCCTATTCGATGTTTCCGCTTGTCCGTTGGTTTGAGGATGATAGGCTGTAGAAATCCTATGTTCAATTCCTAACTTGGATAAGCACTTTATGAAATTCTTCTCGGTGAAGTGAGTTCCTCCATCGCTTATCAAGATTCTCGGAGTACCAAAGCGACTCATTGCAATGGACTCCTCTGTGGAGGCTTTTCGACATGGTGTGGCCTCTACCCACTTGGATACATAATCAACCATGACTAGGATATGTTTGAATCCATGTGAGTTTTTGAAAGGCCCCATGAAGTCTATTCCCCACACATCGAATAAGTCGATTTGTAGATTATATTTCAAGGGCATGGAATTCCTTTGAGAAATATTCCTGGTTCTTTGGCATTCGGGGCATGATGCAACATATCTTTTAGTATCTTGATGCATCTCCGGCCAATAGAATCCGCTGGACCACACTTTTGCTTGGTCCGAAAATGGCTATAGTGCCCACCGTACTCCGCCGAGTGGCACTTTCTCAAAATTTCTAGCCTCTCTTCTCTTGGCACACATCTTCTCATGACTCCATCATTGCCAAGGTTGAAGAGGTAAGGTGAATCCCAAAAGTATTTTGTACTTTCAGAGACTATCCTCCTTTGAGTGTTTTTATCTAAATGATCAAGAGGCATCTTCCGAATTGCTCGAATGATATCAATCATCCAAGTATCTTTGTTGAGTACTCGATAGAGGTGGTCATCTCTCATTTTGTCTTCTATGGGCTCTTTATCATCTTGTCCACGGTTCATCCTAGACAAATGATACACCACAACATTTTCCACCCCCTTCTTATCACAAATTTCAACATCGAACTCTTGAAGAAGAAGGATCCAACGAATCAATCATGGTTTAGCATCCTTCTTAGCCAAGAGATACTTGATGGCCGAGTGATCGGTGTAAATAATGACCTTTGAGTTTATGATATAAGATTTGTCACACTGTTAAACATGCCCGAGGACCCTTGGAACCCTGGCTGGCCCTAGCAAGTGGCAACTTGTGCGGGAGTAGGGTGTGACGAGGAGTCCATCTCCAACTTAAAATTTCTGTTGTATTGCTTTGAGTGGATGTCGGTGCTGAAAATCAACTACCACAAGAGTGAGGTGGTGGTCTTCGGGGTAGATGAGGAAACTAAATCTAGAGTTGCTAATAACTTGAATTTCAAAGTAGGGAGCCAACCGATGAAATATATAGGCTTCCCTATCAGTGTCAGGAAGCTGAAAATGTTTAGGGGAGTGGTGGACAAAATGAGGAAGAAACTACAGCCTTGGAATAGGGCAGAAACCTTACATCTTAGGGAGGCTGATTATAACTAACTCTTTGTTGAGTAGTATGCCAACATATCTCATGAGCATGTTCATGCTCCATGAGGGAACCCATGCACAAATGGACACGGTGAGGGGCCAGTTCTTCTGGAGAGGGTGTAAGAATTGGATGCTCGTAGCCTAAGAGGGGGAGGGGGTGAATTAGGCAATATTAAGACCTGAACCTATGGCTTTACTACTTTTGCATAAAGATAAGCTAGAACATACTATCTAGATGTGCATCTATGGTTGTTCTAGTGTGAAACTCCCATCCCAAAACAAGTTTGCAACCTATGGCCAATCCTAGCAACATACTACTCTAGGAAAGTAAAGGCAAGCAAAGATTGCAAAAGAGTAAATGCGGAAACGTAAAGAGGGATGAGAGGAAGCAAACTCTTGACACGCGATTTATCTCGTGGTATCGGTAGGCACTAAACCACCCCTAGTCGACGTTGTTGAAGCACTCACACAAGAGTATTGCTTCCCGATCACCAAGTCTCTCCCAAGAGCACTACTTGACTCGCCACAAAGGTTCGCCACTTAGGCACTTGCCAAGCTCCCTTGATCACCTTGATGCCGCCTCCACTAAAGATCTTCTCCACCAAGGAAGGGGGTCTCCACGTCCCCCGCACAAAGTGTCCCCGCCACTCCACACCAAGCCGGAGGGTCGAAGACGATTGCCGGTGAGCCACGTAGTCCCAAAGGCTTCTGGCGAACCTTATACACCTTGATTCACTAAAGAATCACCTCACAAGGTTGGCACAACCTTGCACTCACTCAGCTCTAAGATAAGCCTAGCACTAAGCACATACACTAAGCATATGCAAGTCTATGGATGAGCAATTAAGCACTTGGATGGATTGGATATGATCTTCAGAAGTATTACACTCCTCTGCACTTCCACACAATCCAACACCCTCAAATGGGTGAGTGGAGGGGGTATAAATATCCCAAGGCACCCAAGGAGCCGTTGGCTAAAAGCTGTTGAAAGTAGTACCGTCACATGATTTGACGCTATGTTTTTCCGGGCGTCAGTTCATCTAGTGCTACTAGTCGTTGCCCTCCACTGCACATGACCGTTGACACAACTGCTCTGACGCTTCATCCGACGCACCGTCGGTTCATCCGGTGCTGAAGACCTCGCGGCCAGAATCTTACTGTTAGCTTCTTCAAGACCGTCGGATGAACCGCTGCTCCACTGTCAGTTCATAGTCTTGGCGCGTCTCTGTCTTGTTCAGACTTGATCACCGGATAGACTAATGATTCCCTCCAATGGACCGTCGGTTCATCCGACGCTACTGACTTCGCTGCCTTGCTTCTTCAATTCATCCGGCGCATCTCCAAAATGAACCGTCGGTTCATCGGACGGTGCCTGTTGATTCCAGCCTCTGCGCAGTGTGCTAAGTGCTCTGACGCTAGCTTCCTATGTACCATCGGTTCATTTGACGGTGCCTTTTTCTTTCCTTTTCTTTGCGTCTTCCACTTGTCATTGCTTCAACTTAACATACTTAACATGCCATCGCTTATAACCTCAAAATATATACATGTGTAACATGCCATCCTCATTTTTGCTATGATTAACTTAACATGTGCATGGTATGTTAACTTGTTGTATGACATGTTAACTTGTGGCAACATCCATGGGTCCTAAGAATGCCTACAAAGACATGCTAGACAAAGTGGTTAGTCCCATTACTTGTGTTAGCATGAATCACCAAAATCAACTCGAACAAATGGCAAATAGGGCCATGTTCGCTACAGAGGGGAGACTGACAAATTTAAATACCATATGATAAAATGAGAGAATGTTTGCGTTCCCAAAGACTTTGGGGGACTGGTAATTATAAACACTAAACTCCTGAATGAGGCTCTGATTCTCAAGTGGGTGTGGAGGTTACTAAACATGGATGAGGGGGACTTGTGCTGCCAGCTATTAAGAGCCAAAAACTTCCCAAACAAACATTTCGCTTGTTGTAAGGGAAAGAAGGGGTCCCAGTTCTGGATGGGGGTGAACAAGATTAGAGAAAAAATGAAGTGGGGTTGTGTGAGCCAAGTAGTTAGTGGTGACCAAACTCTCTTTTTGGAGGATGTGTGGATAGGACAAGTTCCACTTAAAATTACCTTTTCAAAGTTATATAATTGTTGCAAAGAAAAAACTCCTTGGTGAATGAATGCTTCAAGGATGGGGAGTGGATCAATGAGTTCATAAGGCCTTTTGGAGCCGAAGAAGTAGCACAATGGGAGGGGTTGGGGTTGCTAGAAGATCTGAGTGACATTAGTTTACATGAGCGAAGTGATAGATTTTGATGGTGTCTAGAAAAATCTAGGATATATACCACTAGATCAATGTATTGGGCTTTAACCCACAGGGGCGTGATTAATATATGCATGCGGAAATTAAAATTTGGAAATCTAAGCTGCCCATGAAACTTAAAGTGTTCATGTGTGGCAGACATATCATGACAAGATGCAAACAAGGGTGGAACTGAAGAAGAGGAATTGGAAAGGCAGTGAGAATTGCAATATATGTGGGGCGCTAGAAACACGAGATCATATTTTCTTCTCTTGCGCTTTATCCGGAATTGTCTAGTCTTCCTTCAAGAGGTTTTGGGGTGGGATAGGGTACCAAAAAACCTACAGGATTTCTTAGGTAACTGGTTACCAATGGGGTGTGCTGACTACAGTCTAAAAACCTTTTTGCTGGGATGGTCCTATGGACCCTGTGGAATACAAGAAACAAATGTGCAATAGAGGGGGTGTTCCTAAAAATGACATCTGACACACTCAACCAAATTCTTTCATCCTTGCAGAAATGTCGAATGCTATTTGGGGCGCTGATCAAGGCAAGATGTACGAGTTGACGCTAGGAGTACGCAAATGGACAACAAGTCTCCAAGAGAACGAAGCTCATCCTTGGATCTCTCGAGGACATCTTTTGACCCTTTTTGAGCTAGCACAGGCTTTCAGTTTCTTTTATTCAAAACTCTGCAGGGGTTATGCTTTGTTAGTTCTGTTGGTGTGCACTAACTATGTAAAGCTGGTAACCCCAGCCTTGGTGT
The DNA here is from genome assembly GCA_947561735.1 of Cenchrus americanus. Taxonomy (NCBI): domain Eukaryota; kingdom Viridiplantae; phylum Streptophyta; class Magnoliopsida; order Poales; family Poaceae; genus Cenchrus; species Cenchrus americanus. Next base: position 79,510,761 of record OX387239.1, on the reverse strand, counting down.
AGCTGTTTAGGTTTGGCTGTAAACAACTCTTATATGCTTTCTATAAAAGCAGGTTCATCCCCCCCTCTCTCTCTCTCTACATACATACATACATACATACATACATACATACATACATACATACATACATACATACATACATACATACATACATACATACATACATACATACATACATACATACATACATACATACATACATACATACATACATACATACATACATACATACATACATACATACATACATACATACATACATACATACATACATACATACATACATACATACATACATACATACATACATACATACATACATACATACATACATACATACATACATACATACATACATACATACATACATACATACATACATACATACATACATACATACATACATACATACATACATACATACATACATACATACATACATACATACATATATATATATGACATGGATATTCACCACGCTGCGTGGTGAATATTATTTAGCACGCGTCGTTTGCTATGGACGGAGGTCTGGTGAGTGCTGTTAACCGCCAACTTACTTCCTTTCGCTTTTGAGTAGTAAGCTTGTTGACTTCTTGCATATGCATTGCATAAATGTAGTATTGATATATTTTTTAATGTGACAGATTTCATAGGTAGTTAAGACATACATGCGCATGAAGAAGGAGAAGATTCAGCAAGACATATCTTAGGGAACATCATGAATTATAATTAATGCGGCTTGGGCGAGGTACTGATTAACATAATATTACTACTTTTCACTTAGGAGTAAAAATAGGTTCGTCACCATTGAGGTAAACGGAGGTTCACTGGTTTAATCACATGATTATTTCTTTTTGCTCCTAAGAAGTTGAAACGGATACATGATTATCAATCCTTGGTAAATTCATTTTACTGGCCATGATTGTGAGAGCGCTTTCACACTGGAACTTCGACGAGCTCCAACTGAAACTGCTGGCGGACCTTTGGATGGCTCTAGCACGGTGTTTCTTGGCGGCGGTACTTCGATGCGACACCGGTGTTGTGTACGGAGGTATGCAGTGCGACGTTGGAGAACAAAAGCACTGCCAACATGTTGACCAATACTCGATGGTCTGGTGGTGCTTCTGCCGAAAATCTGACAACGCGTAGAGACAGGAAAGTTACCTTTTTTCGAATTGAGGAAGTAAAACAACTTTTCAATGCTTCCACACCCGTTTTAACGTGTGATGATCAATTGACATGGTTGCTTCTGCAGCCATTTTAATGCTTTGTTTTAATGTGTTATGATCAATTAATCATCAATTTCCCATCGTAGTGTTTGACCAGAGCTACAAGAGTAAAATGTTGAATGGATGGCAGGAGTAGAAAGCTTTAGCAATAAACATGCATGGCGCATGGATGGTGCGATTCAAAATCTTAATCATGGCATTGACCAAAGGATTGCCCTTAATGAAGTAGTTTAAGTTGGAGAGATTTCCGGACATAGTTAAAACTGATATGCATGCATGTCGCATGAAAAAAAATTAGAGTAGCGACTAGAGAGATAGAGAGAGATAGAAATATTTTAGAAAGCAATACACCAGTGAATATCAAAAGTGGTAAAACTCACTAGACTAATTCAAAAAGGTAGTAAATAATGTATGTGTGTAATTTTCAAAATGGTCTACACTATGAATCACGGTTAACACATATTTACTCCTTTTCATTCTCGAGAAGTGAACATCAAGCATACGTCCAATTCTTTATTGTTTTGGATGACAAATTACTTCTTTGGTCTCTGTTGATGGTGAAAATCCATCAACCTAGCCATGAGTTTACCTTCGGTGTTGGCATAAGTTTTATACCTTATCCATTGGTACTAACCCCCGTGGTATAACAAGTTCACGTGTGCATGTCGGTTTTGGAGTTTAGTGTTTATGCAGGATTTTATCGTTGCATGCAAGACTTTAGGGACAAGTTCATCAAGCACCTTATGACAAGACCTTGAAGCCCGTACAAGTCATGCAATGAGGCAAACTTAACTCCAAGAAGTCAGGGACTTGATCCGAGAAGATGACAAACTCCGAGGACCTGACCAGAAAAGTGCTGAATCTTGCAAGACAAGGAGTTATGCCCAATTTGGAGAGAAACTGACGACATGGACCTACATGCAGAAGGGGGAAACATCCGGGAAGCAAGGGAACCGACGTAGAGCAAAGGAGGCCTCGGGGCCGGGCCTGGATGGGCCCGGGTCGGCCGGCCCAGCTGGTCGGCCCGGCCCGAGGTCCGGGGGCCCGTTTGCCCCCTCCTTTGCCCTAGCCGCCATTCAGGCTATTTATAGCCCCCTGACCGAGAGCCACGCATCATACAATTCGTCATCGGCCGCCGAGGAGCAGAGAAGAGAGGGACACCATCCCGGAGAGGAGAGGGTCGAGCTAGTTGACTAGGGTTTCCCTAGCATACGTGGGAACCTTGCATGGAAGATCAAGGAAGGATCCCGGTGGTGATCTTGTGTATGTATCATTGTCATAGTTTAATTACCAAGTTGAATCTATTCTTAGCGATCAAGTGTTTCCTCGAAGATTTCGTTTTTCGATCGGTTTGCTTATTCTAGATCTATTCGCGCGATAGATCACATAGGGTGTTCTTGTAGCCGCGGTGGCTAGAGGTACACGCCGGATCTTCCGAAAGAATCTCGACTTGTCTTTTGACTCGCCCTAGACTCCCCGCATGAGTAGGGATACGTTGTGACAGAACGGGGGTTCCGAAAGGCGGATGTTTTCGGATTTGGACGGGAAACCGCAGTTTAAAGAGGCTTCTTATAAGATTCAATTTGCTACTTCTTCTCTTTCTTGGAACTTCAACAAAAGGCTTATCCCGATCTCTCTAGATCGGTTTATCTACCCAATCTTACTTTTTTATCTCCAGTCTTTAGTAGATTAGATTAGTTTCGTGTCTTTTACCTAGATGCATTAGGGTTTCTCTTTTACCGAAGATTGAAGTTACTTGGCTTTACTAGATCATCTTTTGCGCCACACATTTGTTCCACGGATTCGATACCTTGGGTTCACCACTCGAAGGAAGAAGGGTCCCTTGACTACAACGGGAGACTTGTCCGCTTGCAAGTTATAAACGAAATTTGATACAACTACTAACCGTCAACAAGCCCCTTTTTCTGGCGCCGTTGCTGGGGAACAAGTGATCAAGATTTGATTTTTTATTGCCTTTTTGTGATTTTCAGTTTTCTTTTAGTTTTTCTTTTTTGCATCTAGTAAACTTTGATCATCTTCAAAATACATCTAATCTAGTTTGTCTAACCCTAGTTTTCATAGATTTATTTTTACTTTCTAGTTTTTGCATACTTTGTTTATTGCTAACCCTAAGCGGAGATGGTTGGCTACCTCTCCAAGAAACCCAAACGATTTTTGTGGATGGTCCAGGAAAACTTTACACGCAAAGGAGACGTGCAACACAAGCTAAAGGGTTGGAAACCCTAGATTCAAAAGCCGAAGTTGATGGACCGCCGGAATCTCCAAGGGAATCACCACCTCCAAGTCCAAAGGAAGATCAACCTAAATCGACATCGTTGATCTACCTATCATAAACCTTCAAGACGCCGGAAGGCCGTTCAAGATCAAGGTCTCAACTATCCACATGACGATTGCGGGAGCTTTGGAGCGTTTCAATGAATACATACGAGCCGGATTCCTTGAGTGGCAAATCGGTTTACTTAAGAGGAAGATGGAGATAGAGAAAGAAGCTCAACACCTAAAGGCTGCCAAGGCAAGATCCACATGCGAGGATTGAAGTGTTCATTGTGATGAAGATGCTAGAGACGCAAGTGAGACAACTTGCCGGGCGCCCGATGGGTAACAAAGAAGAATATTCGAGACAACTCCAAGGTCCCAAGATGGCGAAGGCTACTCAAACTCATTCGGGAGAGAAGGAGGATCACACTAAGGAGACCATGAAGATCACAACCGAAGGACCGGAGTTCGAGATGCAGAGCCACTACATGAAGGAAGTTGTTGCATCCGTCAAGACCAAAAGATAAAGCCAGCCTGTGAAGACCAAAAAAATTGACTAAGCCGAAGAAGCGGCCCGTGCCCAAGATGGTGCGAAAGTGGGTACCCAAGATTGCAACGCTCGCAAAGAGCATTGATCCGAGGTAATCAAGTGAAGAAGTCTAGCCATGGACTATAAACGAAGCGCTAGGCGGGGAGGCAACCCGTTTCGTCGAGTCAAGAATAAGCTACCGGGAGGACAACCCGATTCCAGGTTTTTCGAGTCTTTTTTTAATAATAAGTTAGTTTTGAATTTTATTACGCAAAGACATTAGACTTAGAAGTGGTTGAACAATATTAGAGACATAAATCTTGGTTGAATATTTTGCTTTATCATAAACCCTTTGCATGAACCCTCCTATGTGTTTGTTTGTTCTTTTTCGAGAAACCACAACCAAATAATTTCAAAACCTAACTCAACCTTTCACCCTCATTATGGTGCTGTGGTTGACTTATTTTTCATGCTAAAAACACACGAGTAGAGCCACGACTTATACCTAGGAGTTAATTAAATTTCAGCACGTGGTAGGACTCGCGTGAACCTAGAAATCAAAATTTTTGGTTGGTTTAAAAATCTATATCCTTGGTTTCTCTAGGATTAGAATTTTTCTAAGCCTCATCTAATTTTGTTTTATTCAAAATCTGTCTCATTTAGCCAAAATTAGAACCTAAACCTATGCCCCCATGATCAAGTCGGGAAAAGTTTGCTCTCAACCGATGAAGGCAAACTATACCGGTGAGACCGATATCAACGTAGTCGGAAAATATTTTCGACTTACATTTGTTTTTAATGGTTTAAAAACTTCTCTAAATTTATGCTTGAGCTCTTGCATGGCTCCGAAAAATATTTTTAAATTTCGAAATTAGAGGAGTGCTTAATCTTAAACACACTTAAAGGGAGGCAATCTAGTTTGAATTGATCATGCATGCACCATTGGATACCCTTTCATCAACTTTCACCAAGTCCACATGCAAAGGACAAGCATGGTGGGCAGCAAGCATGAACTTTGCAGGAATTTCATGGTGGCATGTGAAGCAAGTGGAGCAAGGGAGCATGGACATGACTCAAAGCATGAAGCATTAAGTGGAAGGACCAATAATGCAAGAAAAGGAGTGGACGAGAGCGTTTGGGCGGTGCAACTCGTGGAGCACGTGGGCAAGAAAGTTGCAGAGGAGAAATGATCGTGCTGGAAGAAAGACGAGGCGGGGAGGAGCACCAGGCCACCCAGGCCGGTCGGCCCAGGCCGGCCGACCTCCCCTACTTAAGGAGCCCCCCGGCTCCCGTTTTCTGCAGGCAAGCTTCCCTCTCCTTCCTTAGTTTGTGTGTTCAAGTTTGTGTGCCCAGAACCTCCATAGACATAGCCAACCTTCCCAAGCTTGATAGCTCAAAAAAATCTACAACCTTAATCCACTCAAAGTCCACATCCCAAAGTAAGATTTTAAGTGCCTTGTTACCGGTTGCAACCCGGAGTTTTAGTGGAGAGAAGAGTGCAGCAACCATGTGGAAGAAAACCACGAGTCTCTTTTCCAAGAAGAAGGGTTCATCGTCATCCAAGCCGTCGTCGACGACGTCTTCGAGGAGGCACTCGGTTTCCGAGTCTCCTCGGAGCATGGAGACGGATACGGCACCACCAAGGAGGAACGATGCTCTCCTCCTAGGTGGCATGAGGGCAACAAGGAGCACGTCCATGAAGTTTACCAAACCTCAAGGGCACACGGAGGAGCCGCCCGTTCCACCGTGATGATCAACCCGTTCGACCGCGCCACCTCCATACACTCCGATATATTCCTCTTATGGCTTCATCATATTGTCGGAGGAGGAGGAGAAGAGGCTCTCTCGTCATGAGAAGAGACTTGTGCCCAACGTCGAGTTCAACGACCAAGCACTCTACTACTTGGGTTTCGGCACCGACATATACTACATGTTGGGGCACCTTGGATGGGTGCAATTCTCCAACGGAGTATCGGCGGACACCCACAAGGAGTTCGCCTTGGAAATCTTGATGACCATTGCACCTATCCTTGATGATGGGGTGCAAAGCTTATCATTCCGTTTGGAGGGAGTCCAACAAGTGGTTCCCTACGAGCATGTTAGGGAGCTACTTGGTTCCATAAGGGAGCTCCGGAGAAAGATGACGTGCCACCCGACATGTTAGGTGGATTTTGGAATTTAATCTCAGGAGAAGCCCACCAACAATGCAATTGCATCCGCAACCCCATTATCCGGATATTTCACTCTTGGATGTGCAAGAGGGTATTGGGGAGGATGAGGGAGACGAAGGTGACCGACACGGAGTTGAATTGGCTCTACTCGGCTTTAATTGCCAAGTAGCCAATAGACCCCTCATACCTTATGATCAACCGTTGGTGTTGCGAGGCAGCATCGGGGGTGGGACATATTAGTTCGGGGTGCTACCTCTCTATGTTGGCCTTCTCCCTACGGCCGGGGATCACAAGAAACCCCGACCATCTTTTACGTGGTACCTCTCTCGGCATTGAATATTTGCGACAAGGCAAATACATTAGTGGAGATGACAGAGGAGGTTTTCGTTTGGCCATGGTGAACCTACCCCTCCCGGATGCAAGGCTTAGGCTTTTCATCGAAGGGAGGGAAGATTGGTTGGAAGAGGGACTCCTTGTCCCGACAAGGAAAAACAAAAGAGGAAGAATCGTAGAGGAGGGAACATCCTCCGCACAAGCGAGTGGTGCACAACCCAATGTGCCACCATTCGGCGGGATCCCTCCTCTGCCAAGTTATTACGGAGGGCCACAAGAGCAAGCATGGGGGGTGGTGCACCGGTACCCCCACCAAATTATATGGTGCCCAACTTAAACTTCGCGGAGCCCTACGCACAATATCCCCAACCACAACAAAGCATGGCCATAATTGGAGGGTATGTTGCGAGAAATGCACAAAACGTCGCAGCCATCCAAGCCAACGTGGCTCAACTTGGTGAGGGCAATGCAAATATTGCCTATGAGCTTGGACGCCTTCACCTAGTGGAGCCGGATCAATTCGTTGGAGGGAATGTCCAACCTTACCACGAGCAAGGGTACTACTATCAAGATCATCAACACCAACCACCGGCGGAGGATTAGGAAGATTAAGGAACTTTAGTTTTCTTTTCTTTTCCCTTTCTCTGTAATTTTCAACTTTTGTTTGTGTGTGTTTGCGTAATATTTTCCGTTTTTATTTAAATTTCAGCAAGTGTGTTTGTTTATCTTCAGTTTGTATTTCAGCTTGATTTCATCATTAATAACGATAGCACCTTGTTCTCACCATTGGAAAAGTTACAAAAATTTGTGTCATAATGATATATGATTATAATTGCCGCTTTTTTTATCTTTGTAATTTATTTATGCATGTTAAAGCTAGTGCTCTCTTAAAATACGAATCTGAATTTATTTAAATACTAGCTTAATCTTTAGCGGAGGTTATGATTAAAATAAAGACCCATAGTGTTTTATGTGCTCTCAAGTTATGAATAGATTAAAGATGTCTTTTATGCTCAAAAATATCACTGACCTTGTCATAAATATCACATGTGTGTTGCTCAACCTATCCAAAGCCTAATATATATTTGAGTGCATAAACCTTAGTGTACAAGATTTATTTTTGAGTGAGTTATTGCAGGCCATGATTTCTCTGGCCCGAGACTAAGAAGCTGGTCATTCCGTTTTTGCGTATCTATCTTTTTGCTAGCCTTTTATCCGTGCATTGTGTATCCCCGCATCGGAGATCTCACCAACCTCGCCGGATATCCACCTTAAAACCAAATATCATCTTTTGTGTTTACCTCCTTGACCACAACCTATCATTGAGAATGGATCATCAATTCAAGGAAGATCGCAAGACGGTGCAAACATTGAAGAATTCAAGTATCTCTCCAAGGAAAAATATTTCCGGTACCTACCTTATTTATCGCCTCTTTGCTCGAGGACGAGCAACGTATAAGCATGGGGGAGGAGGTAGGTATGATGCAATTTCAGAGTTCAAAGGGGAGCAATTAAAAAAAATTTAGGGTGTAAATTAAAAAAATATCAAAACTCCAAGGTGAAAGTCTCATGACCGAATGAATGACAAGAAAAAAATGAATGAATGAAAGACAGAAAGAAAAGAAGGAGAAATATGAGAAAGAGAAAAAAATATGAGTATGCGTAAAGTGAACTCCCCGGTTCTCTAAAGTGCATTAGGAAATTCAAGGCTTCAAGTTTAAAAGATCCATTCTCATTTTCCAACCATGTGCAATCCGATAACGAGGACTTCCTTTGTGCCTCGGGATCACTCTTTGCCATTTGCACATGTCCACTCATCTAAAGTGTGTGTGTTTTTCTCTTTCCCCTCCTTGATTTAACATTATTTTCCAATGACCTTTTTGACGAGTCTCGGTAAGACCATGAGAAGCTTGTCTTGTTTTGACAACACCTCTTTTATAAAATCTTGTTAGGACTAAACTTTCCCAAAAAGCTCCATATAAAGCCTACCACACATATATGTTATGAGAGGGAAAGGAGTAGAATATATAGGCTTGAGAGACAAGTGAGATGAGAGTTCATGAGCAATATACAAGATGATTTAACTTTGTGAACTTGTTTTAGCTTTTCTTTTATCTCGTTCTCTATTTCAAAGATTCTGAGATCTATTTAAACTTTGTGAGCATGTTAATACTCGTGGGATAAGCTTAATAAGAATCTACCCTCCGTAGAGATGAAGGCTAGTATATTATGGAACTTTAACGAATTAAAATTTTGAGAGCATTATGTTTTCTCATGTATGATCAAGTGCAAGGTTTAAACATTGTTTGGCAACGATGATATCCATCGAAGGCTTACTCGAGGACGAGCAAGGTTTAAGCATGGGGGAGATGTTGACGGTGAAAATCCGTCAACCTAGCCATGAGTTTACCTTCGGTGTTGGCATAAGTTTTATACCTTATCCATTGGTACTAACCCCCGTGGTATAACAAGTTCACGTGTGCATGTCGGTTTTGGAGTTTAGTGTTTATGCAGGATTTTAGCGTTGAGTGCAAGACTTTAGGGACAAGTTCATCAAGCACCTTATGACAAGACCTTGAAGCCCGTACAAGTCATGCAATGAGGCAAACTTAACTCCAAGAAGTCAGGGACTTGATCCGAGAAGATGACAAACTCCGAGGACACGACCGGCAAAGTCTTGAATCTTGCAAGACAAGGAGTTATGCCCAATTCGGAGAGCCGACGACATGGACCTACATGCGGAAGGGGGAAACATCCGGGAAGCAAGGGAGCGACGTAGAGCAAAGGAGCCCTCGGGGGCCGGGCTGGATGGGCCCGGGCCGGTCGGCCCGGCCCGGTCCGGGGCCCGTTTGCCCCCTCCTTTGCCCTAGCCGCCATTCGGGCTATTTATAGCCCCCGACCGAGAGCCACACATCATACAATTCGTCATCGGCCGCCGAGGAGCGAGAGAAGAGAGGGACACCATCCCGGAGAGGAGAGGGTCGAGCTAGTTGACTAGGGTTTCCCAATCCGACGTGGAACCTTGCATGGAAGACCACGTCGGAGTTCCCGGAGCGAGAAGCAAGATCAAGGAAGGATCCCGGTGGGGATCTTGTGTATGTATCATTGTCATAGTTGAATTATCAAGTTGAATCTATTCTTAGCGATCAAGTGTTTCCTCGAAGATTTCGTTTTTCGATCGGTTTGCTTATTCTAGATCTATTCGCGCGATAGATCACATAGGGTGTTCTTGTAGTCGTGGTGGCTAGAGGTACAAGCCGGATCTTCCGAAAGAATCTCGACTTGTCTTTTGACTCGCCCTAGACTCCCCGCATGAGTAGGGATACGTTGTGACAGAACGGGGGTTCCGAAAGGCGGATGTTTTCGGATTTGGACGGGAAACCACGGTTTAAAGAGGCTTCTTATAAGATTCGATTTGCTACTTCTTCTCTTGCTTGGAACTTCAACAAAAGGCTTATCCCGATCTCTCTAGATCAGTTTATCTACCCAATCTTACTTTGTTATCTCCAGTCTTTAGTAGATTAGATTAGTTTCGTGTCTTTTACCTAGATGCATTAGGGTTTCTCTTTTACCGAAGATTGAAGTTACTTAGCTTTACTAGATCATCTTTTGCGTCACACATTTGTTCCACGGATTCGATACCTTGGGTTCACCACTCGAGGGAAGAAGGGTCCCTTGACTACGACGGGAGACTTGTCCGCTTGCAAGTCATAAACGAAATTTGATACAACTATTAACCGTCAACAATATCTAATTTGAAGATGGTCATTTACTTCTTCCAAACAATATGACATTGTTATTGTGGACATTATTTTTCATTTGTCCTCCAGAAGTAATTTTCATTCTTTGGTAATTACTTTGTAGTTATTCTTAGATGTAATATTTGCATAATGCTCCAATCAACTCCTTATACTTGCAAACAAGTTCTAATTCTGGTGCTTATTATGCCTTGACCTGCCACCAAAAACAAAATTCAGTACGCAAAGTACGAAAATGCTTTCATACATACTTGAATGAGAAGATAAGAGCAAACCTCGAATCATGACTACTTTGAAGGATGATAGAACAGAGAAGATTGGTGCAAGAACTTTGAACGACTTAGAGGCGGGACAAGGGAATTGATTTTGTCGAGGATGGTGCATGAATTCGGCACCATGCCACAGATGACGAGCACCGCGAGCCATGTATCAACTCTGCTTTGCGAGCTGCCGCATTTGCCGAGTCGTGGGGCTATGGGCCGCCAGCCATGTCCTCACCGTGCATGTCGAGGGGGGGGTCATAGTCGTTTCTCTGTGTCACCATGTACACCAGTCCTGCAAGTAGAATAAGAGTCGAGAGCGTCACAGTGTCACCATGTGTGAGACATCAAAAGAATGACGAAGACTAGATGATCCACTGTCCATCGCTGACTCGTACTGCTGCCACCTACCTTAGAGGAGCTTGTGCATGTCTTGATCTGATGCGAGAGCAGATGCCAAGTGTGTCAGGATGCTACCTTACCAACAAGGCAACAACCATTGCAGCGACTATGGTGTAGTATATATTTATAGCTACAGATTTTTTTTTTCCAAAGCTGACCAACGACGTTGATTGCGGTACATATTTTGGAAAAAGCAAATTCCCTCTGCATTAGTATGTGCTAATAGGTAATTATTCTAGTAATTATGTTGCTAACTAAAATACCTTTGTTGACTCGTGCATGCATTTATGTGAATCCTAGTAATTATTGCATTAATCACATTAATTAACATGCACTCAATTAATTCCATTGTTGATGTGTGTGCATGCATGGACGCATAGTTATCAGTCCATTGAATTAATTTATGGAGTAGTAAATATTAGAATAATTTTACTTCATGACCGATTGAGAGAGGATACATAACTAAACTAATGGAGGGAAGCACACCGTCACGGTGTTGAATATTATTCAACACTGGTGAATGAATAGCACTTCCATATCTATACTTATATTTGACTAGGTTCGTGCCCGTGCGTTGCTACGGGCATCTTATTATCTATAACATAATACACAAAGCATACAATAAAAATTATATAGTGCGCCATTATATTTCTCAATTTAAGATCATATCCGAAGGAACAATATTGTATTTCTCAATTTAAATATATATAAATCTACCATGTTGGCACACACACAAATTCGTATCACCCTGCTAAAGATACACATTGGACATATATTCTAAAGAGGAACACAAGGCTATTCGGAGCAGATGCCACGATGCCACAACAACACTTAGACGATCAAACAAGAAGCGAGATTAAACGAGTTGTTCCCTCCCGGTAACATGATTCTGTGGCATAGAAGGTGACGAGACAAAAGTATGGCCTAATACATGGGCTAATTAACCCACAGGTTGGACCAAAGTTCACTTATAACGTATTGGGCACTAACAAAACAAATAGCAAATTCAGTCATTAGGAGGACATGCCACCACACCATTATAGCATATAGCTTATTGCACATATCATTAGAGAAACATGGTGCCAAATAGCTTGGTAATACTCTCGTGAAGAGAAGAAAAATCGGCGGCATTGTCACTTCTATTATATTGAAAGGAAAAAAATCATTAATCTTAGTTCCTACCTTCGAGAAACACCATTGTATCATTTCAAAAAGAGACACCATTGTAAATTATGTCCACTTATTTCCATGTCCTTATCGAGCCCGCATAACACTGACAAGCAGATAAGAATATACAATTTAGACTTTTGACAAGCAGATAAGGCTATACAATTTAGACTTTAAGGCATACAACAAAAGGTTTCCCATTTCCAGGCAAGTTCACCATAATACAAGTGCTGATGAACTTATCTGTCGAAGAGCATAGTATTCATGTCTCCTGGGAGTGGTGCCAACAATGCAAGCAATTTAACCCTGCCGTTGTTAACCATTGATGTCTTTGATATCACAAACTCTCAGTCTGAAAACAGGAATAATGATTAATCTCAACTCGTGTAGTCTGACAAACCTCTTGCATTTCCAGTAGCATGAATATTATCATGAATGTTGTCTATAGTCACTGATCAAAAATCACTGATAAAAAAAATTCTGAATCTATCATTCAGAGCTTACCAAAAATGTGAGTTTGATTTCAGGCTGCCCATTCCATCCTTACATATATGGTATTGATGCCTAGCGAGCTAAAATCAATATCTTCTATCCTTCTAAAATCACACAAAGAACTGTGAGAACCCCCATGACACAATGGTCTGATGGACAAAAGATAAAACACTGCAGTCTATACTCTATACACATCATTATTAGATAGGGTCATGTGTTATAATAAACTAATCATTGTCGTCAGAAGCTTACTGAAAGCTCACTCTGATTATCCAGATTAGAAATTAGAAGCTACATAATTGTTGGCCAAAGGGATAGAATCAGATTGGCCTCCCATACCAAAAATCTATACATTAGGTCTGCCGACGTAATTTAACAAAGAACTCGTGCCTCGTGTCATTCACCATCTCAAACATCCAGTAGCCAACAGGCAACAGAAATACAAATAAGGGAATCCCAACGAAATCCCAAACACCCTAGGATCCTCAAGTACCCACCGGAGTTGGCTGGCCGGCGTGAGGATGTGGGAGGAGCCAACGGTTGGATTAGAGTAAAATATGTACATTATGGATTCCATGCATTAATTATGTAAATCGATCTGAAATCCCATATTTTTTTGTTATTAGCTAATCTCTTTAAACTAATACTTTGTCAAGTTTTGGTCTCCAAAAGGCCTTTTTCTAACCTAATCCTACATCACGATTACTACTATAATTCAGCAATTGCCAGAACTGACAAAATAGATAGCTTCAAGAGTGTGTGTGGGCATGTCGTTTCAGAAACTGATTTCATCCATCAAAATGACATGAATCGGTTCCACAAGTATATAGAATGTGCAAGTTTAAGTAGTTGCCATCGAAGAAAGGACTACAAACCATGAAAACAATGAAATACTTTCTGGCATCATACCTGGAAAAAAGATGATGTTCACTTGCAGCCTTCCAATCATTAGTTGCACTCTTTCGTTGCCATCCATATTCTGTTATAACCGGCAGCAAGCGACAAATGATGTTGTATTTGAACTAAGCAAAAGAGGCAATGGTTCAACACGGGATGGATGACGGAAAAAAGAACACTCTGTGCTAGTGCTTGTCAGACCAGCATAAAAAATACAAGGACTAAGGCATGTATGACATAATCGCTAGTGCTTATCAGACCATGTACCCATTTATCCATGCTCAACTCCATGGGTTGTAGCTGCATATACAAGTCAGTACTGTCAAGTTCATCGGACTATGAGAACACGTTCCAGAGATCTGTAAGTGGATAAAAGGAAGGACAACAAGTGGATTATTTGTCATTCCTGTAGTAGCAGTGCAAATTCAGGATGTAACTATATAATATTACAATACATATTTGAGAAAGAAAAGTGTAACAATGCCACAATCCTTCATATTGAGATTTACCAAGGCCTTCTTTGTAACTGTGCCACAATCTGAAATTTTTTAACTGTATGTTCGACTCTTGATAGATCCACGAAATTTTCTGTTTTGACAATTTGCTACATGAAAGTAGAAGAATGAACCATTTACTTCCTCCACTCTAATTTTCTTCCGAATTATGTTAGATTAGAAGCACATCATAGTATTTTGCTTAAAATAGGTGTGTTTATTATGTATGCATGACCCATTTCATTTAGAGTGGACCAACATGATAAAGATGATTACTTGATACTTGATAGATGGTGAATAATAACACCTTGTTTCCCATCGGAACAGACCATCTATTATTAAATGTATACTTTATATAGTATAATCCAAGTTCAATATGTTGAGCAAGAAACACTGGTCCAATCCAAATTGGTGCGGAAACGACGCAACCACAGTTTAGTCAGGATGGAAACATGGCGTACCTTGACGGGAGGAGTCGCTGCTGCTGCGGCGGCATCCCAGTGCGCGAGCGGCATCCGGATCGGCACGGCGGCGGCGAGCCTACGGTGCGTGTGGGATCTCAGGAGGGTGGATGCCTATATGCAATCAACCACTGCCGTTTCTTAAAATTCAAATGGAAAGCACATGGTAAAACAAGCGAGATCCCGACCCACGAGAAAATCAAAAGGCGGCAATAAGTGAATCTACCATACATAAAACTCGGTATACAAACCCGAAGGATCCAAGACGAGCGATCGTGTACGTCGCTTGCGTTAGCAAACCAGCGGACGGACCCTGCAAATAAAAATATACGAGCAATTAAGCTACATGTTCCAAGATATCAATTAATTGAAAATGCATATGGAACACAACCACACAATGTCATTTTCGCTTCCCAAGAAACAACTTTGACTAAATATACAAAAATATATATTAGTACTCATGGTACAAGATTAATAACGTTAGATAGATATTTGAATCTAGTTTTTTATAACAATTATTTCAAGACACAAATGTTGCACGCATTTTCTACAAATGCGGTCAAATTTGTGGCGGGAAAACCCACGACGATACTCTTTTGGGGACGAAGGGAGTAATCTATATAGATACCCACACCTACAATATTTTTGAGTCGACCGAAAAGGAAATGAAAACACTATGAAGTGAAGTAGCATCCCCAACTTGAATTAGGTTGTTTGTGTCTAGCTGATCTACAAACACCTATGTATACCAATTGGATCAACACATAAATCACATTCAAAAAAATAGAAAATGCAACAGAAATCGATTTTCATTGACAGAAAAAAGGATAAATCTTCATGGGAATTTCATCGGATAGGTGGAGCTCACCTTGAGGGACGGAATTGGGCCATCGGGGGGCAGCTGTGGAGGAAGACCGACCGGTGGCCAAGGGGCCGACTGGAGGAGCCACGCAGAGTTGAGCAGCAGGAAGGGGGCCCCGCAAAGACCAGCTGACACAGAAACCCTTGTGCGGAGCGGAGGACAGGGAAGAGGGTCGCGCGGGAAGGATGCGTTGGAGGAGGCCATGTAGTACTGTTGATAACCGAAATAATTAAATCAGATAGTTGAGCTTCTACTTCCATCACATGACTACTATTCTGAAAGCGATTAATGCAGATTTAAAATCATCCTTACGAAGTACTAATAGGAAGGCTACCTATTGATATTTCAAAACTATTTAAATAACACAAGAGGAATGAGATAATAGATGAAACATTCTAAAGTAACCTTTATAATATGTGAGCAGAGAGCAAACATTACTATCGGAAATTGTAGAAGATAATTATAAACTCACAAACCTTAAAATTATCGCTATGGAATCATTCCATTCTCGACATATCTCCAAACCGTGCAAACTGCAATGGCATATATCCAATTAACCCTTAATTATATCCCATATGCAATCGGTGTAGTTGCTAATTCTGAAAACATCCTAACACCGTGTGAAGAAATAACTGTCATACTAAAGCAATCAACTCCTGAATGCACCTGGAGCTGCAGAATCTATACTCAAACACGCATATAGGAAAACAGATACCCTTTTCATTCAGAAAATACAGATACATCATATATGGATATACGAAATCACACCATATATACATATATATGTGATAGATGTACTAATTATTAATCAGGCATCAACAACACTCACTAATATACATGTGTTTCTTTTACGCATTTGTAGGTGTGATTGAGATCCATTCCTCTGATATCTTTCAAGAGCTTCACAATCCTTTGAATAAATTCCTCCGCACAAGTAGCTAGTCAGTACAGATGCACAACAATTCTAATTTGACATGCTACAAAACATCCAACATTTACTGTTTGGTGAGAAACAAAGCAGATTGTTTGTGGCCAAACTATTTCCAAGAAAGATAATTGTTTTCTTGTCTAGACTACATAAATAGATGCGACATCACACTCCAGATTTTTAGATGTGAAAAGACAGAATGAAGGGAGTGAGAGAATGAGGGACTACTGCCTTACTTGCACTCCGGATTTTTAGATGTGAAAAGGCAGAATGAAGGGAGTGAGGGAATGAGTGACTACTGCCTTACTGAAGATTGGGGATAGCAGTGTCGTGTTCGGCAACTTGGAGTTGGAGAAGTCGGAGATTCGAGAGATCACCGCAGTTCATGAGGCCTCAGCGCAGGGCATGTACACGAATCCCCAGCCCCCGCGACGACCGGCAATGGAGAGACATATGGCTCCTGAATTTTCCGCATCGACGAGCAACCCTAGAGCTTAAGTCACCGCCGCCATGGTTGAAGGCGCGCATACAAAAGCATATCAAAGAGCTGCAGGTCAGTTCAAAGCACACATCAGATCCAAATCAGTAGGAAGGGAAAGGAGTATGCAATGACCAGAGCTCACGGATCGGGAAAGGGCGTCGCGGAGTCCGCCCTTCGCCGGAGGAGGAGGCGAGGGCGTCCTAGATCGGCGGCGCGGACGATGGCCGGAGAAGGAGGCGAGGGCGACGGCCGGAGAAGGAGGCGAGGGCGACGGCCGGAGGACGAGGCGCGGACGATCATGGAGTATAAATATTAAGCATGCATCTTTATCCATCTCGTCGTCATTTTCATGAAGAAGCTTACAAAAGTTTAGGCTTTCTACTATAGTATCATAACAACATAGCTCTACTAAATAGGGAAAAGGAGTAAAAAAATAGAGAGAACGAAATCAGAGATTCATTTTACTTCCCGCGACAAAAAAGAAGTGACAATTGCGGGAGGCCGAGTCTCGTCACAAGGTGAACACAATTGTGCACAAAACACGGCATGGAAATGCATGCACTCCGAGTAGAAGAAGTCGTGGTGTGAGGCAGCAGAAGAGCGACGAAGACAGGACGATCCACTGCCCATCGCTGCCACCTGCCGTAGAGAAGCTTGTGCACATCTTAATCTGATGCGACAGCAGATGCCAAGTGTGTCGAGGACACCGCCTTACCAACGAGGAGCAACAGAAGCTGGCCTATGGTGTAATACATATTTATAGCTACAGATTTTTCAAAACTGACTAACGATGCTGATTGCGGTACAGAATTCGGAAAAAAAAAGCAAACTCCCTGTGCATTAGTATGTGCTAATTGGTACTACCGATATATATATATACCCCTTCCCGCGCCAGCCCACGCTCCGTCGGCCCAACTGAGTAAGCCCGCGTTCCACTTTTTTTCCGTCAAAAATGCTGGTGCCGACTACGTAAATCCAGCGGACAGTCAAACACAACTGTTTTGGTGTTTTCGGTGCTCAGTATGATATTTGACTATTTGTTGTAAGCAGCTTACATGACCATGTGTCCCTGCGGGAGGCATTCGTAAATGCTTTGGTGGACCAAATTAAGCGCTGGTTACGTATGCATACGTAAGTACAATGGAGCTAGCTTCTTTTGATAGAGATATTTGTACGTTTGTTATTTCGATCAGTAACGAAGTATTGCAAACTGAACTGGGTTTTTTTTAAGAGGCGAGGTTTCAAGAGATAGATTTCAAAATTTCAAACATAGACATCACTGCTCTGCCTAAAATATTGGGCCAGCCAAACAGCTAATAGTTCATCCACCAGAAAAGCACATATAATTACAAAAAAACAGCAATGCTAGATGCACTCACCTGCTTGTCATATCAGCTAGACTGTAGCATCTACTCCCCCATAGCTTGCCTTCTCAATCGTCCAGGTCGAGCTCGGAGCCTCGGACTTGCATGGCCATGAAGACAGATGCACCATGGTTGACAATGCCTAACATTAACAACCACCACCTATTGCTGAAACCACTCTGCAGCGACATCTCACAGTGCACCAGTGTTCGCCGGCCATCGAACTGCATGTTGCACCTCTTCTTAATGTGAATTGGTAAGTATGCATTACTCAAAGCTGTTATGAAGTATAAAACAGACCAGGTTGATTGTGCTTGAAATATATATACTGAATCGCTGCATACCAGTTATAACCAAAGTGCCTAATGAGGACAATAATAGTTTAAATTTTGAATTTACTAAGTTCACAAGCAGTATCTGGCTAGCAGCTCACAAGCACACTAAGAGTTAAAATTTTCCAGTTGTCTGCAACAAATAAACTAAACTATTAATCTACAAATACAGAAAAATCTTTCCAATAACTTTCAACTAATATATTAGTCATATTGATATCAAAGAGGATGGTGATAATGATGTATCGACCAACTACCGAAGTATGAAAGTGAGAATTAACTGGCCAAATAAAAAATCCACTCCCGAACACATGCACCACATTGCTCGATGGTGCTAGCTGCACGGAGGAACCTACGAACAAGGAAATTTCACAAGAAATGGTCCTGGCAGTCAATGCCTATTCAGACAGTGCTCCAGATGCTGAGTTCGGGTCAGAGCTTGGGGGATTCACGGCACATTGTTGCTGGCTGCTTGTTGCCTTCACCTACTCACCATACAAAAGGGTCACATATCTAGTCCTTCGAATTTTACTTGCATTTTTCCCATCTATATTTGTTTCTGCAGTCTTCTGATCCCAACATAATTTTCTTGCAGTCAAATGCACATTCCACCTCTGAATAATCCTTGTTAATTTTCCTTGAACTCAGATAGAACTGCCTCAACAATAAAGAAAGAAAATTCCATGAGTTCATACCGATCATGATTGTTGAAATTACAATTCAGAAAGACTCAAAACTCAGACCTTGAGGGCACAATGCAGGGGGCATCAATGTTGCAAAAGCTGCCATTGCATCTCCACATAGGCACACACCATCTTTTTGCTGCTTTCACCTGCATCAATTTTCAATAGTAAGATAGATGGCTCAGCTGCACTTGTGCAGATGCATCATAGAAGATTCAATAAAGCTATGAATGTTCATGAGTGCCAGAATCCCATCCTGACCTATAATGGCCTACTGTCATGAGCAGTTAATGTAAGTGCTCAAACATTGCTATGTAAGTGCTATTTTTAGGGGGGAATTGATGTGTTACCTTATGATCAGGTCGAACAACTAAAATGTGAAAAATACAACTCTGTTCAATCAACTTTCAGAGGAAAACCAACCATTCACATCTGCAGTCACAGACAACAGAAACCTCAAATCAGATGTAGAAGTCTTAAAATTGAAGGTAGGTTCAATGATGTGAAGTCGACTAAAACTCTGCAGCCAATTGTAAATGCTAACATGTGAAAGAAAGAATAATATCTCTAGTGAGATGTTGTACGTAGTCAACATCGGGGCTGGATGCAGAGGCCTGGACGCAGTAGATGCTAGAAGCAATATTCAACTAAACTCTAACAAGTGAAAGAAAAAAAAGCAATGATGCAGTAGATGCCGACCCGGTTGCGGTTGGAGATGGAGGCGAAAGAGGTGGACTGCAGCTCTTCTCCTGGCTGCCCGCATGGATGCAATGGACGACGGCCACGGCGACGTACCCTTCACGTTGCCGCGGATGGGAAGGGCAGAAGGAAATCAGGAAGCGGAAGATTAGTAGCGGCCTTGGATTTAGGGCACCGGATCCACGGTGCGAAGTTGCGGCGGCGTCTTGTGGTGAGGGCGGTGGATCCCCGGTGCGGTTGCGGCGGACGGGGGAAGGCCTCACGGGGCGGCCGCGCACGGGGTGGCGGCGGCGGACTGGATTTAGGGCGCCGGATCGACGGTGAGGGCGGCGGATGCCCGGTCCGATTGCGGCGGACGGGGGCACTCCTCACGGGGCGGCGGCGGACGGGGCGGGGGCGGACCCGCGCGGCGGCGCTGCGGGGCGGGGGGCGGGGGGGCGGACCGGGGCGGCGGCGTCATCGGAGCGGGTTTGGAACTGCCGGCGGACCGGGGGGCGTGGGGAGGTCGCGCGAGGTGAGGTGAGGTGAGGCGAGCCACGGCGTGGTGAAGCCAACGCGTTTTTACGTACCAATTTTTTTTCTCCTCTTCACATTTTTTAGGCCGTAGAGATACCCCGGGTATGGAACTATTCCATACCCGAGCTAGTCATCCGAGCTTGCAAGCGCCACCTCTCTCGGCCAGGCTCTCCCACGCACCTCGATCCGGTTTTCTACCGGTTTTTCTTGGTTTCCCCCCTCCACCCCGAACCGATTTAGATCGTGGGTCAGTTGGTCCGTTCAGTTCCATCCTATCCCCTCCCCGCTTCGTTATCACCGCCGCTCACCATCCTCGCCACGTCTCCGACCGCAGCAGCTTGTCCTCACCTCGTGCCGCCGGTCTGCCGACGTCCTCACCTCCCCGCGCGACGGTCCACCCCGGCCTTCCCTGTGGAGACAGCGTCGGCCGCTCGTCCGCTCCAGCCGAAGGGGGCTGCGAGGCCGGCGTGAGCCCGGGAAGGAGGGAGGGACGCCGCCTTGCCTCGCAGCCGCCGGCTGGGGGAGAGAAAGAGGGTGAGAAGAGATGAGGCAGCATAGGGAGGAAGGAGGAGCAGGTGCGGCAACACCTTTGCCATTAGTCCCCAGATTTGATTCGCCCTACCACCGGCCGTCGTCTTCGATCCAGCGTTTCAGTTGACTACTTTTCGCCGGCGATTCCGCCAGTCTTCGTAGATGGTGAGCATATTCTCGCGTCCCTGTTCGTATCTTTAATTCGTTACTCTTGTGCCCCTTCCATCATAGAGCATTGGCGAGTTCCTGCCTTCCGAGCCAGGTCAGAGCCGGGTATTAGTTTTAACAATCCGTGTTAACCCTTTCGAGTTCACGTGTGATTCGTAGGCAACCCTATGCTGCCATGCGGTCTTCCTCCTTTTTGGCAGGCAGCTTTCCCATCATCTCTCCAAGCTGTGTTCTTCTTCATTTTCATCCTTACTTATGGAGTCTTCATGTTCGTCTCTTTGTGCAAAGTTTTCAGGAAACGAGTCAAGAAAGTCTCTATTTCTAGGCGTCTCTAATTAGTTCCTTGCCTGTAGATCTGGTTCCCTTACATTCACAAGATGTTCAGCGAGGTTCACCACGGGTCTCCACTAATATAATGTCATATACTCATATGTGCAGCTTTGTTTCTATGTTCTTTAACTCAGATCCTGTGCACTACACTCAGAGATGTAAAGTTTAGAAACTCATCTTGGTTCAGATTTATTTTGAGAAACTACTCCGAAAGTTCATCGGATGCATAATTGTTATAATTTTGTTGTTTATTGTGGTAAGTAGAAGCTTGTCAACCCAACACCGAGGCATTCCGCAATCCACCTTGTGTTGGACCAAACCTTTTTTTCTTTCGTATGGTTGCAAAGCATGAGCTCAATACAAAAGATAAGCTAATAAGAACGTGTCATCAGATTTGCAATTAATTCTTGGAAGTAGAGTGATTCAGAATGCTCTTCTATTATAGGTTGTTACATTTGCCATACGTGCCACTCGAAGTAGAATTTTCCAGTCAGATCAATTGCCTAGTTCATTTATTGAAAGAAATTTGTCATCTGGTGTGATGCACCTCCATGCTTCTGTCGCTCAGTTACAGGATTTATCATTTATACTAATTTTTAATTAAAAGTGCTAATCAGAAAATATGCTACTAGATGCAGACCAAAGCTTGATTGTGAACTAGAAGCACTAATCTTGTATTTCCGAAAAATAATATACGCACTTCAGTGTTATCTCTAATGAATACAACTGTTTCCTTCGTTTATTGATCTAGCATAATAAATATCTGTTCCTGAAATTGCTGCTTGGAATTTGTGTTCATGATTCCTTACCTACCTCTGGTATCTCGAAAATGGGATAAGATTATTACTGACTACTGCCTCAAACCATAGTCAAACATAGTCTGATCACAAACATTGTCGTTTAAACTTCAAAACTTTGTATTTCTATTTGTCACTATGTTGTTGATTGACATAAAACTGTTTCTCTATCATGAAAGTTTATGTTGGTATTTCTATTTTACAGAGCCCACCCATTGGGGATTCTGGATTTCATTCTCTTGATGAAGATTTCGCACTAGCTAAAACAGAAATATTGTTAACCAAAATACTGAAAATTGGTGCTGAAAATCATAAATAATTGAAAATTGATGTATCATGTATGAAACTCATAAATTATTTTTGTTAACTACAATACTGAATATTGGTATCTGAAATTATGTTAGGATATTCTCTTGTTAAACTGCCTATGCTGAACTTTAGGCTAGGCCTTGTTTCGTGCTGGATCTTGGAGTTGTGATTACCTATATGTTTAGGCTATGTCTTGCTGGAACTTTAGGCTAGTATCTGAGTGTCGTGATTAGGTATATGTTTTGGTGGATCAATTAAGTGTTGGGAAAATTTGTATTTTTGTTTCAGGTTTTGAGACATTGGTAATGCTAGCTGTTGGTGCCATGAGTTTTGTTATTGAGCTCCTTTCCGGTGCCATATACTAGGGTATACTACTCTTAAAAAAGGACTAGTATACAAACATCCAACGGTTCAGATCAATTGTATACTTCGTAAAACCAAACGGTAGTATGAGGTGGTATGCATGGGTAGTACTAAATTACCCCTTTATACTTCGTAAAACCAAGCGGTAGTATGAGGTGGTATGCATGAGTAGTACTAAATTGCCCCTTCTATGCTTCATACCACTCATGGGTGATATAAGGCACCAGAAAAGACCTCTTGTTATTTTATCAATGCCATTCGTTCACCTTTTCTTCAATTTTTACAGTTCATTGGAGCAGCTTGTCTATCATTCTTATCTTTGTTAGTTAACGTGCAGTTTGTTACAAAGATTGCAAAGTAGTAGTTTAGTTCTGAGTTGTACTTACCCCTTTCCTTACTGTAGGGTTTCGACGGACTGCCAGGTTGGTCCTGCGAATTAGACCAGCTGAGACGATCTTGAAGTTGTGGCTGTCAATGATCCTTTTATGGATGCTAAGTACATGGTAAGTGAGCAATGTGAAATTATTAATGATAATATTTCAAATTTCTGAGTGTGAACATTTTATTTAATAGCAATGCGGTGGCTGAAAGTTTTCCTTGCATTTTCTTTCTGGGCCTTTGAAAGCAGCTAAACCTGTTCGTTTTACAAGGCAATTGGCATATAATCATACAAAAAGAATTGTTTTCATTTTTCTTGCAACATTTCCAGTTTTTTCTGCAACTGTCTCCCCTATTTTATCTATTCATTGATCATAAATTATCAATGGAATGATGCAGTCCATTGGAATCTACATATTTTATTCTACTATTGCATTCTTCATTTCATTTTAGCTCTAATAACTTAATCTTACGTTTCTCTAGGCTTATGACTCCACTCACGGTCCATTCAAAGGTTCTATTCATGTCGTGGATGATTCAAACTTGGAGATGAATGTTAAGATCACAATTACAAGCAAAGGTAATGTTTACATTTGACACTGCATCAGGATTATTTGATCTGATTGTTACTCTGCCTACATGTTGCTTTCAGTGTCTAGTCAGATTCGATTAAAAAATGCGAGAAAGATCACCTTTCTTTTTTCTCATCTTGAATTTCTTTTGTATGAGCTGATTATGAGTGTTTGATTTAGGCAGCGCAGGCCATCACACCCCTATTATTTTCTTAACAGCATTAGCACTATTGAAAAATATAAGTATATGTTACCTTTGATGGCAACAATCATCATAGATAATTATAGGATGCATGGAATCGTTTTAATATTAGAACAAATAAATTTTGGAAATTATTGTTCTGCCATATTAATTACACCATCCTTTAAATCACAGTATGGCCCTTGGTGGGTCAACCAATGTTGTACTACATTATAACAGATGGAATGGATAATATATCTATAATGCACTTGCCATGGCATGTGTGCCTTCCGATATTAATCCTTACCTAAGCTCGCCATCGGGGAGGGTATGGACAAATCCACTCTTATTCATACCCAAATCCAAATAATTATTATCCACTTCTTACCCTCCCCATTCCCACCCATACACAATGGATAATTAGCTTTGTACTAGATTCTATACGTATCCAATCGATTATTTGCACCCTCCCCACACCCTACCCTGCCCATTTCTTCAATGAATAATTATTTTGCACTCATACCCTCCCCATTTAAGGTGGGTATGAATTTGAATATAGATAATGGATAAAAACAACGGGCATATCCTTACCATTCATACTCTAGCTACCTGTTAGAAATCTAGTATCTTGTGCATCTTCCATGGAACAGCCCAAATCTGTTTTCTACTGTTAGTACACACCTTAGGGTATCCTTGTACAAGAGGACTTATTACATGATTGTTACAATGCAAGAAAGGACCCTTTTTTTATCAGATATCCTGTTATTCCCTTTAGCTTGCTTCCATCCCCACCAATGTAATTAACTATCATGTGCTTGGATAACAAATCTAAATCTTGATTCTTTTCCATCATAAGGATGACACCAATTTCGCTTGGATCTTTGTGCAGGTCTGGATGAAGCCTCCTCGTGCAGCTGCAACTGCAGAGAGAACCAGGAACAAGGGAGCAGTAGGTGCAATGCCTGAACCTACACAAAGACACAAAAATCATAACATCGTTAGCTTCGCAGGCAACCAAGTATTCAGGTCTAGCTATGATAAGATATTTGGCCTCAAGATTATGTGAGGACCCTATGTAACTTCAGATGCAGCTACAAAAAATATTTTTGCTCTGATGTACATCCATGTTTTGCCACAAGAACAACATTATTCTTGAAGCAGATAGACCTATTTTGTACATAAAGCAATCAGCTCAAAACACCTACAAGGTCAATGAGTGAGATAATTCTGGTATTTTTTTTATCATAACTCATATTTTTTATTCTTAGTTAAATGTTGAGTGGATGATGAGGGTACGAATGAATTGAGCATGTCCTTGCAATATTTATGTTTGTATTACTCACTTTTTTTTAAAAAAAAATGAAGAACTTCGTTAGCTTCCTAGTGTGCCTCATTACCTACTGACATATTGATGACCAGGGCTCAGGGGTGACGAACGACCACACGGTATGGGATTGTACTAATTTTTCCGCAGAAAGCAACCTACTGTACGTCACGTCTTGAAAACTTCCGTCACGCATCTGTTAAAAAGAAGTGTCCACAACGGCCAGGTTAGTAGGATACCCACGTGGACACCTGGGAAAAAATGATGTGCGCAGATCGGACTGGCAACCGTTGAGGGGGTGGAGAAAAAACCGGGACCTAAGGGAACATGGGCACGGGGAGCGGTGTCAGACTCGGACGGGTGCAGATGGGTGTGCTCGGGTATGGAATAGCGCTGGCCTCTATATATATATATATATATATATATATATATTTCATACCCGAGGGAACCACCGTAGCCCCGGCGCGACCCCTTCCCCGGCTCCTTTTTTTTTTTGTTCCCGTGCCGTGACGCGAACTGAACCCATCCAACCGCTTCGTGAAGCCAAGACAGAGAGAGAGGCTCGCGGATCCAGGACGCGGTGGTGGCCGGCCCGGCGAGCGGCGGCTCTGACCAGGAGGTGCGCGCGACCGGCAACGAATCAGCCCCATCCGCACCCCGGCGGTGCACCCCCCCTCCTCCCGCCGCCAGATCGAAGGCCTGGCGCTCACCTGACCGCTAGGAAAGGGTCTGGCCATGGAGATTTCCTGCTCCCGTGGTCTGAGTTGACCCTATCAGGCAGTGAGGCAGGTCCAGGGCTGGGTTCTTCCCTTCATTGCTGCTATGAATCGGAGGAGGTTGGAATTTGGTGGGGCAATTGACGAAGACGGCGATGAAATTTAGCCTGAGCATGATGGCGCGGGAGGAAGATTGGCGCAGGTCGGGCCCTCGGCGGTGGTTCAAACACCTACTGCAACGGGTGCGACCTGCTCATCGGGACAAAGGGCTGTGCTGCTTGGCCATGGATTCAAGACGCCGCAAAGGGATTTGGGAGGGAGTCATCAAGCTGCGTCGGCGAGTGAGAAGCTGCTGTGCCATGGGATGTGCACGCCGCCGAGGGTGTTGCGAGTGCAAGGTGAAGATGGTACGAGCGTCTCCAGTTTGTCTGGGCGGATTTTGCTGAGTCCGCAAGGAACGGGCAGCAGCGCTGTTGGTGCTACAAGCAGGGGAATGCTAACACCTGTAGATTCTGATAGGGCAGCAGGAGTTGGTACACCTGAGGAGGAGCTACGGTATACTCATGTAAGTTGTTCGTTCTTTAGTTGACCAGCATGATTAACATGAAAGGAGATCTTCAACCTTGGAGTCATGGTTACTAAATGTATTGCGAATCAATTTTATTTGTAACATGGTAACCAACATATAGGTAGTCTACACTAGGCAATTCAGTGTTGAAGTGGCAAACGGAAACTGTAATTCGTAATTATGTCTAGCTCCTGAGGAAAGGTTCATTGATTTGTATTGCACAATTATTCAGTAGGCATTAATCTATCACATAGATCTGCTTAGCAGATGGCAACAGGCTAATAAATGTACAATGTACCTAAAAATTTTAAATGAGCTCACAACTGCAGTTTTTTAATGGAGCCGTTAATGAATATAGATGAAAATACTAAACTGAATTGAAAATGTGATGTCGTTTCTCAATTGAAATACTACACAGCCGGATCTGCAGATTGATTGAAATAAACTGTAGGGTCCCTTTGGTATCATGGGCAATGAGTGTATGTTACAGTAGGGTTTGTTGTTAGTGATCTGACTCCCTTGATCGATTTTTCCGATAATGGGCATTTAAGACCATAATGGAGGATGAGACGAGTAATACAAGATTACTTTTTTCTGTAATGACTTCTGTGCATGGAAGATTTTGTTTCTGAGTTTCAGTAGCAATTAAGTATAGTTTCAGTGATTTTAGTACTAGAATTTTACTCTTATCAATTAGCTGTTAAAGAATTATGCATGAATGAGCGTAACACACTTCAGAAGAGCACACTACGCATAAGGATGAGCAATCAGTACATAAAATTTTTAATGCGTACGCATCCCCCATTTTAAATAGAACTCTAAATGAAAAATACATGTAAATTGTTCATTCAATTGAAGATGTCAATCAAGCACAGATCATGAACAGTTCATGAAATTGCTGTTTGCAAAAGAGTATGGTAGAGTCGAACATCTATATACAGGATGGAGTTGACTAGTTGATTGTGGTTATGTAGAAAGTTGACATCCGGCCAGAGTTCATACCAAGGCGGGGCATGAGGTTCAGAACAGACAATGAAGCAAAATGATTCTTCAGACGGTATGCTCTACACGCTGGTTTTGGTTTCAACATGGGGAACAAGAAACCGTACTCCCGGATTATTAGGTGTTGTTGTGAGGGAAATTGGGAATTCTATAAGAAGGATACAGGTTCTCCTCGGGTGAGGAACAAGACTTCATCAAAGTCCGGATGCATGGTCAAGATGAAGCTGAGCTACGAATACGATCGGTATCGGCAATTGGATGCAGCAGTTATAAATTATGTGAACCTTGTGCACAACCATCCATTGCTTTCACCTGAAGAAGTCAAAAATCATAAGTCCCATAAGGTAAAAGATCCAGGTTTTCTGCAGTATATTGATCAGTTGCAGGAGTCTAATGTCCCACCAGCGAGTGTCAGTAACATAATTAGGGAGATGCACGGAGGGGCAGGAAATGTTCCCTTTACAGAGCGTGACCTACAAAATCGGTAAGTCCTGTTGCTGCAAGTATGTAGTAGATAATTTGGCTCACGATGGTATTGATTGTTTGTTTTGAATGTGCAAACAGGAGAGCAGCGAATGTGAGGGAGGAAACTGCAAATGACATTAACAAGTTGCTACAGTTCTTCGCAGATTGCCATTCCCAGAACACTCAGTTTCGGTGGGCACCGAAGCTTGACAGCAATGGAGAAATACACAGCTTATTTTGGAGTCATGCGAGCATGCAAGGAGAATATGCAGATTTTGGAGACGTGATAACTTTTGATACCACTCATAAAACAAACATCTATGAAAAACCGCTTGCAATATTTGTCGGTGCCAACCATCATCTACAGAACACAATATTCGGTTGTGCTCTGCTTGGAGATGATAAACAGGACACATTCGAGTGGGTGTTCCAAGCCTTCAAAAAGTGCATGGGTACAAACAGGACTAGATGCATACTAACTGGTAAGCCCCATTGAAAGAAGTAATCTTTTGTGATTTATGCTGATTGTTCAAGGGATTCACAAATTACTAATAATGGTCATGTTAAAAATTTGCACAGATCAAGACAAGGCGATGGAAGGGGCAATAGCTAAAGAGTTCCCTGGGGTTAGGCATAGGATATGTCGATGGCATGTGGTCAACAAGGCGATGCCCAACCTGAATGTGTTGTTCAAGGAGCACGCAAATAGGGACTTCAAGGAAAGATTCAACTCTGTCCTGAATCACCCTCTGACTCCGGTTGAATTCGAAACAGCATGGGATGAACTTGTAGCTGAGTTTGGACTCCGTGATGATGCAACAATGCAAAGTTTGTATCAACAGCGGCAAAGTTTTATACCGGCATATTTTAAGAATGAGTACTGTGGAAGGATGGCATCAACACAGCGCAGCGAATGCACAAATTTCTTGTTAAAGAAGGGATTTGTGAACAAGAGGACATGTTTGCATAGGTTTGCAAAACAGATGATGAATTTCATGCATACTAGGATGATTAAGCATTCACAGAGACATATCTAGCATCGGTAAGCACACCCGTAGTTAATTCTGGACAAAGTGAACTAATTTGAGCATCCGATCGAATAAATAAATGGTAATGCATTATTCTAATATGTTAACGGTGCAGAGCAAGACCCTGTCGAACACGAAGTGGAGGTTTGAGATCCAACTTTCAAAGTTGTACACTCGGGGTGTATTCAAGGAGTTTGAGGAAAGGATGGTAAACGCCACTGCATATGGATTTGCAAATGACCCAGAGGGTGGGGAGCATGACTACCTGGTATACCACACAAATAAGCACAGCAAGATAACCTGGGGGCAACACCAGTTTAAGGTTAGAGTGGATAAAGAACTGGAGGATTACACGTGCGAGTGCAAGGAGTGGGAACACACAGGTACTACAGTGGGGCGACTCATGTGAGGAATTTTATTTACTGATCTTGAGATTGCGGATGATCATGAAATTTTTTCATGCGGGTCTATTCGTGTGCACTTTGCGAGCGAGCATTCATGCGGCTCCAAGTTGAAAAAATTCATGTGCGCTACATTCCAAAATGGTACACAAGGTTTGCAAGGAAGGATGTGGAGTTTGACGGAGTGCGATTTGCGGCGGATAGGGGAGGACGGAAACACTCGAGCTATAGGACTACCCCGTTGATAACGAAGGCTATGCGGGTAGTCCGGCCGGGAATATGTCGACCGAGCCCGTGAGAGAGGCTTAGAATTGTTGGACACGGCCGCAAGGAATTGCAACGGATACCACCCGACATTGGGCCAAGTGCTAGAAAGTGGGGGGAAATCTCCGGCATCGGTGGAAGATGATGCAAATTTAGGAGGTTTCAACGGCGGGTAACATCGGATTGGGAGAAAACATGTGATTTACAAGGAATGACATCTAATTTAGAGATTAAGAAAAGGCACGATCTCTGCTTGCAGTCGGGGATGACTCTATGGAATATGCGGAAGATGTTGTAGTCTCGTGGAAGGATAGAACGAAGTGTTGGACCGGAGGCACGGTACGAGGTTAAAATTTTTACTTCATTTTGTGGGATGCGGTTAGCGTTCGAGAGAAACATTTTAATTGCAAAAATCTGGTCGTGATAGTTTGATATATGGTAGATGGTAATGTCCTTAATTGAATCGGCCGACAAAATATTTATGAAAAAACGGGATGAGCATTTCGGTGTGGACTGAAAAGACAATTGAGTGGGTGGAAATTGCTAGATAAACTAGCGGTAGGCTAGTAATGAATTTTTTTTATGGAAGGCAAATCTGCTTAAATGATTTAATGATTGCAAAAAAAAACCCATGTCGTAGCCGATCCATGTAATGCAAGCGGATCGCTAGTAAAGGATACGACAAGCATGTCGATTGCGAATCTTTTCATTTCGGTTGTGCTTGTTTTATCATGTAATCCGTGTGACACTAAACCCGACACCCAAAATTACTACTCTATGGTATGAAGTAAGTAGCATGTAACCGATATTTAATTGTAAGAATGAGAACTTGAAGGTACAACGGGATGATAATATAAAAGGAAAATTGAAGGTTGACGGATCGTAATAATGGGAAATGTTGTTAGTGGACGTCAACTCGCTAAAAAAAATATTAAATACAAGGGTTGTTTGGTGTTAGACGGGTTAAAGAACAAGTATGAAATTTGAACACTTTCAAATTGATGCGAGAAAAGCACGGCAGCAATGCGGATATAAGCGGGGGTCCGCCGATGCATGCGAAACCAAAGGGAAGAAAGATGACGGAAACGAGAAAAGCGATCGGCTACACTTGGAGCTAAAGGTCCAAAATTGGGGACGAGAAGGTGTCACGAGTGTGGCAAGTACACAACACATAACGCCGGACATGCCCAACTTTGCCACACAACCAGAAACGACTTGAAGCTATGAGAAGCAAGAGGGGACCAGGGAGGCCACCAGGATCTGCGAACAAGAGTAAAATTGCTCGACAGGCGGAGCATACTGAGGGCGGCAGCGAAAGGCCGAGAGCACAAGAGAGTGTGACCCAAACGAGACTTAGCGACGAGTTGAGTAGTGGATCCGAAGACCATGTTGATATGGACATTGACTGCTAATAAGAAAATGTGGGTCTTGATTATGTGTTGTCAAGTTTGTACATAGTGGTGTTATTAGGATATACAGGAGTACGAATATTGGTGTGATTGATTTAGCTTGTTACGTACTTGTATTTATTTGAAACAATTTAATGTTCAGCAAACAGGGAAATCGTAATGCATTATTACATAATCGACTTTGATTTACTCTATCTTTGATAGCATTATGTATAACTGGCCATTTATGTATATTCTATATCACATTTATACCTCCAACTTTGCCAACTTCAAAATCACTACTAACAATGCAAACTAAGTTCAGTGCCTCAGTATACATTTCTTCCTTTACATATACATTTTGTTGTCTGACCAATGGCCAAGGTCTAAAAACTTTCAAACATCTATGCTCTGTTAAAGCATCCAAATAGTAGATCCCTTTGTCCAGTCCTTTCTCATAGCACAGATAACAACTAGTTTACATTTCAGTGATAATGATTTTATTATTTTTATTTCCTTTAATCTAGTGCACGGTACATCAGTACTTTTGTTTATTAATAACTGAACTGATTTGAGCTGAAGCATGTTCATTCTTTTCTTGGTTCCTTGTCAGGAATTTAATCTTCGAGCGGCTTTGCCTCTAGGTGTGCTTGAATGGTGCTCTCAATGCTGGAGTTGCTTTGCGGGAGTCATATATCCATTGGAAAGGGGATCCACGGGATCCGTGCCACCACTTTCGAAAGGTTTTACTTGGGGGGGGGGTAACGGGTCTCTTGTATGCCGCTTGGGTGGATCATCGTCACTCTTAGGCTTCAAAACAAGAGGACTTGGTGCTACGGAACTCGAACTCCGTGACCCGAATAATTCGACAACGGTACTTCAACTTCACCCGAGCTAAATGGTCTTGGAGGTGACATAGCGATGACGACCTTTGCGGACTTGTCCTTTGATATACCTCCGAAACCGCTCGGGGATCTTGGAATTCATGGCCATGCATTTGTCCGTGCCGGAAAATCTTGGTAAATTAACCGATTGTGATCTACGAAAATTTCCTCTTACCAATTCCCTGCGTACATTCGGAAGTTCTCACAGATTTGGTGTAGTTGTACCAACAAGATTGTTTCGCATAGAGGTTTGCCCTTGACATTCTTCAGTTGCAGCATTTAAGTTATCAATGAAGCACGTTTTTTTGTTTCCTAATTTATGCTAAACAAGTGTTTCTTTTCTTGTCCAGGTAAACTACTGCCACATCCTGAGACAGTTTGACCATGACAAGGGAAAGACAGGCATACAGTTTTAACTTCTCATCGGCCCAATTTCTTTGGCAAGATGTTCTCATCAAAACAAATAGTGGTTTTTTGCTATTCAGATTCTATTCCCCTTTTGCCAAGAGCTTACCTCGCACAGTGTAAATGATAAACTGTATGTACTGGGCTTGGATTTGATGTTGGGACTTGTAAAGCACAAAACAAAAGGGAAGTGGTTGGGAGCCTCAGTTTCCATTGCTGATCACAAGGTTCTGGACTGAACTTGGTGAAACTATGTATAAATATCTGCTGCGTGAGTAAGCTAATGGTAGTCGTAGAACTCTTCAGCTGCTTTGAATTTATCATTTGGTGTTACCCTTATTATTTATAAATTTAATTGTACTTTTTTTCTTCCTCATTTTCTTTTTCCAGCCCAAGTAAACTGAAGAGTCCCATGACATTTTGGTTATTAGACACTCCAAGGATCGACTGATGGAGTGAGTGTGAGTATGAGTGTAAATTTGCTTCATGGAAGCTTACTTTAACATGCTTTTTTCCGCCCTTGTCCAGATGAATTACTGCTACATCCTAAAACATTTTGGACATGACGGGGAAAACAGGCATACAATTTAACTTCTCATAGCCCCAATTTCTTTGGCAAACTGCATCTCATATGAATGGAGGAGCCTGTCTAGTGTCTAGAATGATGGATCAAGCTAGCCCACACCAATGATCTAGTCCGACGGGATATTTACCGGCTTGCACCGAATATTTTCCTGCTAAACTATCATACTTACTGATGTGAACTCCAGAGGTAGCCCCTTTATTTGCCATACATATATTTGTTGGACTCGATCTTGTTTGGACGAGTATAGAGGGACAGATCCGTCCTCCTCATTCATTAATATTCTGGAACATTTATGCTAGTCATTTCAAACTCATACCGTGAAATTTACGTAGTCCGGAGCCCGGGTTGGACTGCGATTCCAAAGGGGATGGACATTTGTATCCACGTGCTATGTACTGCTGACGATTTCAAAATTTCAGGTCAATCTAGTTCTTTTTGTTAGTGTGTGTGTGTGTGTGTCCATTGACAAAGTAGACGCGACTTAATTTCGTGAGTAATTAAGGTGACGACCTTGTCAAATTATCAAGTGTGTGTGTGTATATATATATATATATATGTATAGTAACTATCTACTCCAGATAGAATAACTCCTAAATCTCATATTGTGTACAACAAACAGATAGCTATAGAGGGAGAATAAATTGAAGAATTATTTGGTTTTTTTAAAAGGGTGTGTCAAGATGTCCAAATATGTATGGAGAAAAAGATGAAGCGGGAGGAAAGAGATAATAAAATCAGGGGACGAAACAAGAAGCATGAAGTCGACAACTGATATTTACACTGTTAAACGTTGCTTTCTTTAAGAATTTTGAAAAATAGAAACAAGAGTCAGAAGAGGAATTGATTAGTTGCGTACCAAATAGATAAAGTGGCATGAGATTAATTTGCATGCATCGTCGTTCGACCAAATTTCGGTTAAGGTGTCTCGTGCGTCATAAGTGCTAGTGATCGACATCTTTGAAGTACCACCGGGAACCTGCTTGTTGTGTTGTCCGGAAATCGAATGCACATGATTTTGACATTTTGGCTTGAGCCAAATAAAAAGGTCGTAGCAAAATTACCGCTATGATTCACCGAAGCCGTGAACACACATAGAAAGTCTTGCTCAATTGCGTTTTTTTGTACAATGTCCACCATAGATAGAGCGAGGGGGGAACCAATGCCGGAGAAGCTGCAGTAAAAGAACCTTATTACTACGGGAGTAGGGAACACTTTTACCCAAGTAAAGCTGTTACCAGGAGCTGCGAATATAAAAATGAGATGTACAGTACTCGGGGTACATGATATCGAGGAAGGGGGGGCTATGAAGCACATAACGCCCAATGAGGGAAGGATTTGCTTAAGAAAAAACATACCACAAAATACATGACGGTTCGGCTATGAAGCACATAACGCCCAATGTGGGAAGGTTTTTTTAAACAAAAAACATAACACAAAATACATAACGGTTCAGCTGTAATGAGGGAACTGCACATGTACACGACACATTAAAACAAGTGAAAAACAAATGGGAAAACCAGCAATTGTACATCACATCTATCCCGACGTGTTCATGGTTTTACATGGGGATGAATGAGTGGAGGAGGGTGGGTACTAATAGAAGTAGGGATGGTGGTCGTCGACACGAAACTGAAGTAGTTCTTCAGGCAGCTCGCCGCAAACTTTGTTCTCCGAGTGGTATGTCAAATAATACAACATCTCAGCACGCAACTCTTTTGGACGACCCTGCAGAAAGAAATGCATGAGCACGTGGAAATGAATACAGATTAGCAATACAAAAGTCAAATAGGTTATCTTACAGTATCAATATTAGTTTGTATTGTTCCGTGGCCATCTCCATCGTACCACTCGAGGAACTTCATTGCAAAGAAGAGGCTATCAGACAAAGACTTCTGAATAGGAACCTTCACTTGCACATGTCTCCAGTTCTTGAAGCACACAAACTTGTGCGGAGCTGCCATAGACATCGCATCGGAAAGACGGCTAATTATTTTTTTCCCCAGTTGACCATGGTATGCCTGCCATCTATTTAACCCCCCCAGTTTGTAGTCCATGGAATCTAGGACATCGATGCGAGTATGCACAAAGTTGACACAATATACAGTCCAATGATTACGGTGAATGACGAGCGGGGAGAATCTAAAAAAAGGGAAAGATGTAAGATTAGTACATCAAATTGACCTTAGAATGCCTAGGGGGATACTAGAAAGGGTGGTATAAAAAGTTCAAGCACATGTACCATCTTGGCCCTCTTTAGGTCCGTAAAGGGGAGACACACTCGAATGGGCTGCAGCGACGAAGCAACGTCACCGTATTTACGAACAGCAGTGTACCTTCTAGAACACTCAACATTAAGAATCGCCTACAAGTGAAAAAATGTTGCTCATTATATGAACAACTAAAATCGTTAGAAAACTGAAATGAAGAGAACTAAAATAGGGGAAGCGACGTACGAAACTCTCGGGCCAAGAAAGATTCTACGTATCCATAGCATTCGGGCCTAACAAAATAGTCATCATAGGTAACACAGTTCACAAAGGCTGACATGAATACCGGATCTGGCAACACATCGTCAGCAAATGAGCGTGCAATGACGCCACCCCTAATTTGGTTAGATCCAGAGTGGATCACTGTTGTGCTGGAAAAAAGATACAGGGGTTAAGAACCTAGGGTTTAAGGGAGGAAATAGAAAATGGAGATTTTCTGGCAAACCTTCTGAAAGGAGAGTCGTCCGCACATAGATATCGCAACAAACTCATAGCTCGCCCCACGTCCGGTTGAGGACGTAA
Source organism: Cenchrus americanus (assembly GCA_947561735.1). Classification (NCBI taxonomy): domain Eukaryota; kingdom Viridiplantae; phylum Streptophyta; class Magnoliopsida; order Poales; family Poaceae; genus Cenchrus; species Cenchrus americanus. The sequence continues at coordinate 79,474,977 of OX387239.1, read as the reverse complement.
GAAAATGCCACCTTTGAAGGGTGAGACATATCTCATAGGCCTGAAAGTGATGCATTTGCCTACGGGCATATGGGCTGGGGAATCTATGGCAGCAGAGGCATGGGATGCGGTTCGTACAGGTGGAGCTGTGACTAGAGCCACTGCACTGGGTTGGGGGCATTTGGGATCAGGAGGCTCACTGTCTTTACCAAGGTTCTCAGTTGTCTGGGATTTATGACGTGCAACGATGAATGATTTGAAATGGAAAAAACAAGCAAGATGAAAACAATGATTTAAGTTAGCTTCATGCAATGAACAAAGATTAGTGGGTATCGGTGCCACTTACAGCAGGGGGGGTAGGTTGAGGTCGCCAGAGTAAGATGATGTTGGGAGAATTGGACTTCGGGCGCTGCCCTCGTCATCAGGGATGGCATCGAAAATATTTTGTAGTCCTGGGTTGTCATCTGCAACAGATGGTGTGGGAGTTACAATAACACAAATCATCTTCAGAAAATTATTAGAAAAAATTGGTACATAAGAATTTGATGAGTTCAAAAAAGAAAAAAGTTGAGAACATGACCAGCAATGGGAAACAACTGCATCATAGTCAGGTGTAGATTAAGATGGCGCAAAACTTATGGCAGAGGCAGTTAAGAACAGTAATGATAGCAATGACGGTATAAGATAGTGTGGATGGATTAAAAAAAAGAAATGTAAGGGCATTGGCCGAGAAAAAAGGTAACTAAATTGATCTTTAAGAAGAAGAGTGAGCACCGCCTTCCGTGGAAGCTTGATGTTGGGGTGAGGCAAATGGCGACAGGATTGGATTTGGATGTTGGACATGACCTGCAACAGCAGATCAAAACTGTTGTTACACTCACCCTAACTTACAGAAAATTGAAGGGGGAAAAACAGAACCAATGGGACCAGGACAAGCAAATTGTACCAACCATGATGCTGGTCAAATATTGTGTAAGACGGAGGTGAAATTAGAACAGTGTCAGGACAGTTACGAAATATTAGCAGAAAACATATGAAAGAAGAGATCAATTGCATAAAAGAACAATGGCAGAGAGAAAAATGAATCTAACTTGGTCCGGTGGGCGAAGAATGGGCACTGCCACCCCTGGAAACTTGACGTTGCGATGAGGCTACTGGGGAAGGAACTGAGTTTTGTTGCTGGACATCACCTGCAACAGTAGACAATATAATTTAGAGATTTGTTAAGTGCTCAACCGAAATATATTTTTTGTGAGCACAAGTCGATCTACCATTACCAGCTGGAATGTTGACATCTTGATTGCATCCTTGGTTTATCAATGACTGCTCGCCAACGGCGCTATGACCAGTGATCCTTTGTGCATGCACAAGGTCCTCCAATAATGGTCGACACCTACTAGCGAGGTGGTACGGTGCTCTGACAATGTTACCGATAGATAGTTGAATGGCACTAGTATTTTCCTTCAATGTGGAATCAATCTCTTGAAACAACTGATCAAACGCAAGCCGTTGAGGGCCATGGAGGCAACTAAGTGGGCCTGATAGCAGGTCCGTCAGACGAGGGATGTGAATGTGAGGCAATTCTGGCAGACCATGGGTTGGGCCGTCGCGGCTAGCGTGGGGAACCCCCTTCGTCGGGGGGCGCTGTCTCGACCTGCTGGGTCTAGATGGTACCTAGCATTAATAAATAAATGATAATTGAAATAGGCACAAACTGTACGGGATGTAACACCAGGAGTAATAAATCTGACCGGATGAAGGACACCCCTGCGTTGCAGCACGCAAATGAAATGAGAAAGTGATAGAAGCTGCAGTATTTTGGTTTTTGGGTTCGTCCGGCAAAAGTGCACTGACCAACATTGGCATGCCATGATTAGAAGCGAATGTCATGCTACCGAATAACACAACCAAATCACTTAAAAAGTGAGCGATAATAAAATAACCGGAGTTATACACAAGAGAGTAGGATTGGCAGTATTTTGGACTTGTTCTGTTATCACTATAATCATGAAACTTCAGCCTTTTGACAAAAAAATGAGGAACCAAGTAATGAATTGTAAGGTTTACAGTAGGATACAGAAACAAGGATATTGGATAGTACAATTTGACGTACTTACAAAATACTGAGTACTACTATAAGTGCAACATAAAATAAAAAAAGTTTTGTACCTATTCTAGTGCCGTATTGCTGATTTAGGAGATCTGGGAGCATATATATGCAGAGAGTCTTATTACTAGGATGCCCATGATTATCAATTAAACAAAGATAAGTCAGGCGTTTAATTAATAATTTTCAAATCTGTGATCGAAGAATGAAAATAAAGAAGTCAGGTTCTGGAGTGTAGGAACGAACAGTGTGTATTGCATTGAAAAATTCTAGCAATAGTGGTCTTGGGTTAGTTTGTTGTTGCATGTATTTGAAATGGGGTTAAACACAGAAATTGTGGACCTGAAAGCCATCTTTTCAGGTCGAGACCCGACCAATCAGTTAAATAATTGCCATTGGATTCAAGGCTGAAAGAGGAAATGGACAAAAAATGAAAGCAGCAATAATGCAGAGTGAGGTCAAACAATATTAGAGTTCACATCAGTCCCAGAGAAATAAAAAAAAGCTGGATTGGCCGTACCTCTCTTTCGCCCCGAGCATCGTAATAATCGATCATCCGAGTCGATCGCTCGGTGGGCATTCCATTCGACACCGATAAGCAAGGCGTGGTACGTCGCGTCTTCCTAACATGAGATCCACCGGCTACACCGAGGGATCATTAGAAGAATTACGCCTTCGTCGAACGGATTTAGTCCTCCCACGTCCAGTGAGGGGGGGGAGTGCCGGCGAGCGGGCCGGTCGTCGCGCCGCTCGCGAGTCCGAAGGAGGGACGGCACCGACCGCAAAATCGGACCACAACTCGGGGCGTAGAGGAACCTCAAACCTTCGAAGCAAATGATATTGCACAAGGTAAAAACACGTGAACATGTAACGTGGAAAAAAATCTACATGCTGAACGAAACATGCGAATACCTCTCTTGTGTGCTAATGAATGCCATTGTCCTGGGATTGGTAGGCATCCTATCCACCAACCGCTGACCGGTTTCCATCCTGCCATAAAGATTAGTTAGAAAGTAATCCAGAAAATTAAAATAGACGACAGAAGTAAAGGGAGTTTTAAAATTCCAACAGCTCAAATAAACTAATATTTGTCATATGGTGTTCTCACTGGCACATTAATACACAAATATGAAAGAATCCACAAAAAAGAACTTAATATACAGGAAAAGAATGTTGCTGCACGGGACCTGGAAGATGAGCACTGTGGTGCTGAAGACCGAGGAACACCGTCTGAATGGGGGGGCGTTGGATCTACACATAGAATAAATAAAAATGTAACTCGGTATGGTCTACAAAGTATGGAAATGAAATTAGAATGTACCATGGATAATCAGCCTCACCAGAAGACTCCATTAGTCAACAGGAAGGCAGAATCAACAGCAGACTGGAGAACGAGTACAAAGGGCTGAAACAACTGACATAAAAAATAAAGGATGGCTGATGAAGCCCTGGAAAGCTAGAAGGTAGACCCGTGGCGCAGCGGCAATATACGAAAGTGAACCTGCGAAGACCGAACCACCAAGTAAGGTAAAGACAAAGCCTCATACTGTGCTTATCAAGCCGGCAATGAATGATTAGTGTCAAAAGAAAACTGAACTGGGAGATATATATGGCAATAAGTACACAAACGCATGTTTTAAACTGATAAAAAGTGTCCACAAGAATCCATTCCAAGGGAGGGCTCTGAGTAGGGAATTTGTTTCGTATACCACATACAAGCCCGAAGGATATATGATCGCACTGGTGGCATATGGCAACACACTGTAAGACGAGATACCATTCAATTTCAGTTTAATACCTAGGTCTGTCTTTTTTTTCTTAAATAAGCAGGAGCTGTGCATCTTTATACTAAAAAGATGTAGTAACATAGTTTTACACAATGAGGAGAGTATGCCATTCAAGGTAATCTAACCATCGTCCATCTAAGCAATTTATTTTAGGTCAATCCCTAGCATTCTTGAGCTTGACAGGTTAAAGGATTCTGGTGATGTTTGGTTTCTAGCATTGTGCTGAAGGTACATCTTGCTAACAAATTGCAGAACAACTCCATTCACACATATGGCATGTATTTATGTGAAGACTGTATGCATCACGCTAGATATTATAATTGGTGGACAAACTTTATGAGGACAATTTGCAGCACCCTTTGCATGTCGTTCCTATGACCTTTCTGTGAAGATGCATACCTAACAGTGCTAAAGCATTGGGGGTAATGACACTACTCTGTCCTTTATAGGGACAAGTGACCATCACATCAAAACGTGGAGACAAGCAAGAAATGCCAGATGGAACAGTGATTGAGAGAAAGGTATATTTTGTCAGGAGGCACACAATTGTTGATCTCAAGAATTTTGAAGTTTTAAAGCAAACAGATGCCTTGGTTTTTATCTGATTAATGTTTATCACAATTTATATTACAGATGCCTAGGTAATTTCAAAGTGAATGCAGATTACACTGAAACTGTGCTAATCAAACCTGCACCGAAAAATTATTATAACAAAGAAAATTACGAAATTATGTAGACAAGCCGACAATCAAAAGTTTAAGTTTTGAATGCCAGCTGGGATCATGCGTGCGCGTTGCTATGGGCAAAACAAAGTATCACTTGTGACCACATGATTTGTAGCCTTGAACAAATGAGTTATATTCGCATTGAATTCGGTAAGCACTGAGATTAACTCATTTTAACTATGACATGGATTTGCAAGGGAGTTTCACAAAGCCACATAATAGTGGGAGCCAATTTCTTTGCCGAAGGGAAAATTTAAAAGAAACGATCATCAGAACACGGTATGTTCCCTAATAATAAAAGTCAAAACATAATTGGATTTGAGAATTACCAGCTAATAAGTGAATTTAGAACCAACACATAATCTAGGAGCTTTTAACAGGACTATGTATACATGTGACTGTGTACTTGTATACATGTGACTACAAATCCAGAAACGCGGATATGTTTTCAATACCATTGAACATATACTATGCAAACTGTACATAGCCCTTGATTTGTATATACAGGAAATAAATTGCTCACTCCCTGCTATGTATCAAGGGGCACCATAACCGACCCATGGCTGCAAGGAGGGTGCTGCCGAGCAATTTACTAAGACCTTGGAACATAACCCCCCTATGGAGCACCCATTGCATTGTTTTCTATTGGGATTCAATGAAAAATATGGAAGTTTTAGCCAGATTTGTGACATATATACGGTATGGCACTAATACTAAGTTAAAATTCAATGGCACTAAAGAGGGGGACTCAAACAGGTTCTTGCAAAGATGATTTTGAAACTATTTAACATTGATCATTTAAATCAACTAGAACTAGGACCTGTGGCACATGAATGAAACTAATTCAGATCAATTAAACCCTAAGATTAATTATGGAGAAAACAATGTGTGCGTAAAAACACCATGGTTAAGAGCTACAAATATTTACCAAGTAGCCAAATACTCAAAGAACTAAATCAATGAGATTTTCGAAGAGGAACTCACTTTGCTCTGGTTAAAGCACATATGATTGAATATCACAATCCCATAAACAATGACAGATGCAATACTTGCAAGAATTTTAAAGGTCTACGGCCTGCATTCATCTCGCAACTAAAACATGTTGGAAAAGACAGCAACTTAGGATGAAATAGGTTGCACAAGGAATAGAAAACATCCAAAGGAACCCACTAATAAACAAATATGGGATGGTGAAAACCTTTTGTTCAGGCGCCGGTGCAGTGGATATGCAGGGGACAAAGCTCGGCGGCGGAGGGGTGGATGAATGATGGAATCTGGGCCTAAGCTGAAGGGTGCACAAGAGGGTGGGGATGAGAAGTAAAAAACAGGATCTAGGGGATACATATGCAGGTGAGGAAGAACCAAGTGTTGGTACCTGAATCCGAGGAGACTGAAGCGGCGGCGGGCGAGGAGACGAGGCGGCAGCGACAGGATGGACCGCCGGCCGGCCGGCGGGGAACGGGAGTAGAGGAAAATTGGGGAACGAGCGGCCCGGCCGTGAAGGGGAATGGCGGCGATGGTCGGGGTAGGATGCGGCTTGGTGGGCGGCGGTGAGGAGTCGCAGGGGGAGCAAGCTAGGGGTGGAGCGAGTAGAGGCGGCGGTGGAGGGGGTGGGGGTGGGGGTCGGCGATGGAGGCCGCGGGTTAGGGGTGGAGCGAGTGGAGGCCGGCGGTGGAGGGGTGGGGGTGGGGGTCGGCGATGGAGGCCGCGGGTTAGGGGTGGAGCGAGTGGAGGCCGGCGGTGGAGGGGGTGGGGGTGGGGGGTCGGCGATGGAGGCCGCGGGGGTCGGCGACCAACAGACGCGGTGGCGCAAAACTACCCAGGAACGTGGGGGAGAGGGGAAAAGAACCGGAGAAAAAACGGCGGAAAAAACCACGGAGCTGGCGGGTGCGTCTGGTGCAACGGTGGCGCGCTGGCTAGCTGGGGTATGGAATACTTATTCCATACCCAGGGTATAGAATATAAATACACTATATATATATGTATATATATATATATATGTGTGTGTGTGTATGTATATATATGTATGTATATATATATATGTATATATATATGGCGATACTAAAATGCATCCAGGTGCATTCCGTATAGCAAATGCACGGACCCCGCGGGGAATACCCGAAGCTGCCGGCGTACACCGCCACCGTCATGGACACGGTCCACCTTGGCGAACTGGTCACGGGCATCATGCCTAATGCCCCACCGCCCTTCTTGGCGCGGTCCGTCCATGCGTCCCTGGCCGTCCCGACGCAAAACGCTTTTTAGCTGGTCGATGCCCGCGACAACGGGAAAGAACATGCATGTTGTCGCCACCTGTTATGTACCAACTTTAGATGACCCTGAACCCTAGCAGCCCGACCTCGCCGATGGCGGCAGTCGGACCACACGGGCAGGGATAAAAGGGGCTAACCCTAATAGATAATTATCATTATTTGCTCAACTGGTACAAGTCCCCTCCTTATACGGAGAGGCCAACTTAATCCCTAAGAGAGGATCTAACCTTATCTCTAATCGAACCCTAATGGGCTTACCTACCTAGCCCATGAGGCCCATGACATTACTCCCTCCTTTTTTGAGCAGCTCGTCCTCGAGCTGTAGCTTCGAGACGACTCGACTCAACACAAACTTAGCATCTAAATTAAGCCGTTTACATGTCAGCTCATTATTTTTATAAATAATAATCCGATGGTAGACATACGCATGTGCCATCTCAATTGGTCTCCAATGTTGCTGTCGAAGCAGAAGCAAGCCCGACCTCTTGCTCCTCCTGGATCCCACGGAAACAGCCCTTTAAGCATCTCTGAAAAGAAAAGGTCCATTCCACAACCCTCATCTAATGGCGCTGTCTGATTTTTAACCCTCAACCACAAAACCGGGCATGGAACACCTACGAACTATTAAAACCGTCCAATTTAACCCCCTCGGCGGTTTCTGAGGTAGTTTTTGCTGACGAGGCAGTGTTTTGAGGTGGTTTTTGCAGACGTGGCGCCACATCATCATTTTTTTTGCTGCCAACGCGTACAAATATTTACACATAACCCCACAACTATCTATTCTCCTCACACAAAGGTCCCAGTTTTCTTCTACCTCCGGCCCGCTCCCTCACATCCTCTGCAGCCGGCGCAGGCCCGCGTCCGCCGCTCCCCTCCCTTCTTGCTCCTCCCGCGTCCCTAAGCTGGAGCTCCTCCACTACCTCCCACCTCCCGCGACGGAGAACGAGCCGCCACTGACGCCTGTCTTTTACTTGCCCGAACGAACGGACGCAACAACCGAATGTTGATCATAAAAGAAGACCCAGTGGTGAAACGAATAATTTACAGATAGATATAGAGACACCGGTGGTGTAAATGATGTGATTGGGACATGCGGTGTTGAGTCGATGCACATGTTACTTGGTCGGCGGAGCAGAGGCGAGCCGACAGCCACCGAACTGGGGAGAGCACGCGGCAGTGGCAGCACAATTGTTACCCCTCTGCGTCGTGAAGAAGAACGAGGATGGGATGCAACAGCGGAGCCCAGCGCAGTGGCGGTGGAGGAGGCGATGTTGCTGGCGACGTCACTAGAGGCGGTGAAGCCTCTCCCGGCGCTCCACTCGACGGACGTCGGGGCTGTGGGTGCATCCACAGCGGACGAGGCGGCGACGAACCGGAGGAGCCCGTAGTCCGCGAGGAGCGGCCACCACGCATCTTTTGCAGTGAGTTGGAACGCGGCAGTGGCTACAGCGGCAGGTTAAGGGCTCAGCGGCAGTGCGGCATGGCCGGAGGAAGGCTGATGCATGGAGGTGGTGGTAGCTACTTGCCTGCTGCTAAATCGGGATGTTGAGAGGGAGGGAGAGGCGACACATAGCGGTAGGGAAGGGGGCCGCCGGATCCGGCCATCGCTGGAGTCCGAAGCACCACGATTGGCCAGATCCGCAAGTAGTCCCTCCAACGCATCAGAAGTCGGAGGTAGAAGAAGACTAAGGACCATTTTGTGAGGACAACAGATGTTTAGGGGTTATGAGAAGATATTTGTACACGATGGTGGCAAAAATCGATGATGTAGCGCCACGTCAGAAAAACCACCTCAAAACACTACCACGTCAGCAAAAACTACCTCACAAACCGCCGAGGGGGTTAAATTGGACGGTTTTAATAGTTCGTAGGTGTCCGATGCCTGGTTTTGTGGTTGAGGGTTAAAAATCAGACAGCGCCATTAGATGAGGGTTGTGGAATGGACTTTTTCCTCTCTGAAACTGCTGAAAACACTGCAGCTTACCAGCCTACATGACCTGTCCGCCACGTTCAGAGCAGGCCGCATAGGCCCACAACCTGTAGATCTGCTCCTTTGGTCAGATGGGACAGACGACCGCTACAACATCTCGAGGAACACCGCCGCAACGGCCGCCGCCGCAAATCTCGGTGCCTCTGCGTTGCCGGTGGCCGTCCACGCGAGAAGAAACATCCCGGGCCACCTTGCTTTGGGACGGATCGATGTGGAGGCCGGCGGAGACGGGCCCTCGACGGTCGGCGCCGAACGCAGCAACGCCGTGCACCCGTACATGGCACGGCGGGGCCGTAGCCGAACGTTGTCATCCTAGATTGGGTGTCCGTGCTCGCAACCGCAAAACCAAGTCGTGGAGCAGAGGCCCCAACTCGCCGGGCATCCATCCCTCATGGGCGAAGAGCGGACGACGTGACAACTACTCGAAGGACGGCGGTGTCAGGCTGGATTGCACCCGCACCGTCCACACCGGGGTCGTGCGAGAAGGTCGTGTGCGGCGCCGCGCACGCGGCGTCATAGTCCACGCCCGCCGTCGCGTGTGGAAGCCACGCCCGCCGCCGCATGTGGAAGCCACGCACCGCCGCCTGGAGCGCGCACCGCTGCCCCGTCATGTCGGTCCCGGCGGAGGGCTCGTGCTCGCCAACGCGCGAGGAGGCCGCGCGCGCCGCCGCCGCTTCTCGCCGCCTCACCCGGCATCCGGGCGGGTGTTGAGCGGTCCCGATCCCACAACCGCCGGTGATACTCCCGCAGGCCTCCATCGCGCCAGAGACCACGAGCGGCGGCTGCGCAGTGCACCGCCGCCGCTACTCGCCGTTCCGAGGTGTCGCGAGGCGGTCTAGACCGCGCAGTGCAAGACCACCACCTTGGACGGGATGGCCACCGGCTGGTCTGCCAAGGGGGCGAGGGGGGCCCATTTGTCGAGCGACACCTGCATGGTTTCCTGTGTCGCCCGCATCTTCTCCATTGCCATGGTGAGCTTCTTGAGCGCCTCTTGATCCTGTCGGTGCTCCCCATGGACACAAAACTAGGCACCTTTGATACCAAGTTATTATGTACCAACTTCGGATAACCCTGAACCCTAGCGGCGGACCACATGGGTAGGGATAAAAGGGTCTAACCCTAATAGATAATTCTCATTGCTTCCTCAACTAGTACAAGTCCCCTCCTTATATAGAGAGGCAACTTAATCCCTAAGAAAGGATCTAACCTTCTCCAATCGAACCCTAATGGGCTTACCTATCCGACCCATGAGGCCCATGACACCACCGGTGATCGCTGTGGGCGTGAACAATGCCGGCGTCGACTCTTTGTCTCGCTGGTAGCAGTAGCACGACCACCAGATGAAGCTTAAGGTAGATCAGCGACATGCACCACGGTGACGCCGCGCCACGCTGCCTCGACTGCCACGATGAAGTCCTTGATGCGCTGAATGTCATCCCCTGTACAGTGACGGTGGCCGGTGAGTGTGCAGGAAGTGCGTGTGCAGTGCACGCGGCCGCCACCTAGGTGTGCAAGCAAGTTGGTACTTGGTGGAGCTCGAGCCGTCAACAGCGCGACAGCATGGTGGACCAAACGGTGACGCCTGATGGCGAGGCCGCGGCGGAAGGAGCGTGGCCTGCACGGCAAGCATGGCTTCGCACGCGGGTAGCACACACGCAGAACAGCCCGTGTTGACGGTGAAATTCCGTCAACCTAGCCTTGAGTTTACCTTCGGTGTTGGCATGAGTTTTATATCTTTTCCATTAGCACTAACCCCCTTGAGATAACAAGTTCATTTGTGCATGTCGGTTTTGGAGTTTAGTGTTTATGCAGGGTTTTGACATTGAAAGCAAGACTTCCGGGATAAGTTCATCAAGCACCTTGACAAGACCTTGAAGCCTGGTACAAGTCATGCAATGAAGCAAACTTGACTCTAAGAAGCCCAGGGATCTAACCCGAGAAGATGACAAACTCCGAGGACCTAGCCAGAAAAGTGTTTAATCTTGCGAGACAAGGAGCTTCGTCTAACTCGGAGAGAAGCTGACGACAAGGGATCACATGCAGAAGGGGGAAGGATCTAGAAGACTCAGGAACTGACGCCACGCGAAGGAGGCAGGCAACTAGGCCGGGGTGGGCCCAGGCCGGTCGGCCCAGGCCGGTTGTCCCGACCCAATCTAGGGCCCAGTCGCCTCCCCCTTCGACCTAGCCGCCATCGGGCTATTTATAGCCCCGGGGTCGAGAGCCACACATCAATCCATTCGTCACCGGCCACCGAGGAGAGGAGAAGAGAGGGACACCATCTCGGAGAGGAAAGGGTTGAGCTAGTTGACTAGGGTCTCCCTAGCCGACGTGGGAACCTTGCAAGGAAGACCACATCGGAGTTCCCGGAGCTAGAAGCAAGATCAAGGTAGGATCCCGATGGTGATCTTGGTTCATTTATCATGTACTAGTTGATGTAACAAGTTGAATCCGATTTTCAGCGACTAAGTGTTTCTCCGAAGTCTTCGTTTTTGATCGGCTTTTCTTATCTTAGATCTATTCTCGAGATAGATCACATAGGGTGTTCTTGTAGCCATGATGGCTAGAGGTGCACGCCTGACCTTCTGAAAGATCTCGACTTGTCCTCGGACTCGCCCTAGACTACCCGCATGAATAGGGGTGCATTGTGACAGAACGGTGGCTCTGAAAGGCGGGTGTTTTCGGAGTCGGACGGGAAACCATGGTTTAAAGAGGCTTCTAATGAGATTAAACTTGCTACTTCTTCTTTTGCTTGGAACTTCAACAAAAGGCTCGATTCGATCTCTCTAGATCGGTTTATCTACCCCCTCTATCTCTTGCTACCTCCGGTCTTTAGTAGATTAGATTCCTTCTTGTGTTGATTCTTATGATTAGATACATTAGGGTTGCACCTTTCGAAGATTGAAGTTTCTTTGCATTACTAGATCATCTCTTGCGTCACACATTTGTTCCACGGATTCGATACCTTGGGTTCACCACTCGAGGGAAGAAGGGTCCCTTGACTACGATGGGAGACTTATCCGCTTCCAAGTCTAAACGAACTTTGATACAACTATTAGCCGTCAACAAGCCCCCTTTTCTGGCGCCGTTGCCGGGGAACAAGTGATCAAGATTTGATCTTTTATTGCTTTTTGTGTAATTTCCAGTTTTCTTTTAGTTTTTCTTTTTGCATCTACTAACTTTTGATCATCCTCAAAATCAATCTAATCTAGTTTGTCTAACCCTAGATTTCTTATATTTGTTTTTACTTTTTGTTTTTGTATACTTTGCTTATCGCTAACCCTAACAGGAGATGGACGACTACCTCTCCAACAAACCCAATAATTTTGTGGATGATCCAGAAAAACTTTACAGGCTAAGGAGACGCAAAGCACATAAAGGTAAAAAGCTGGACTTTGTAGATTCAAAGTCAGAAGACGAAGGATCATTGGAATCTCTGAACAGTTCACCACCTCAAAGTCCTCGGGAGAATCGACTTCCACCGATGGGAGAACAACCACAAGAACGCAAGATCGGGGAGCTATGCACCCTGAACATCGTCGACCTACCATTCTTGAACCTCGCGGAGATCGGAAGGCCGTTCGAGATCAAGACCTCAACAATATGCATGGTGCAGCATTCACCCTTCACCGGTAAAGAAGATCCAAACCTTCACCTCCAAGCGTTCATTCAACTATGTCAGACATTCAACATGGACGGGGTGACTCAAGATCAAATGAGGGCAAGGCTCTTTCCATTCTCGCTACTTGGGAAGGCTTTGCAATGGTTCCACTCTCAACCGGCGGAGACGGTGCAAAATTGGAATGCATTGATGAGGGCCTTCATGAAGGAATACTGCTCACCGGGTAAAACTCAAAGCTTGCATAATAAGATTGCCACTTTTGCTCAATATCCTACAGAAACTATCTCGGAGGCATTCAAGCGCTTCAATGAGTACACTCGGGCGGTTCCACATCACAAGTTCCCAAAGGAGGACATCGTGCAAAAGTTCTACCAAGGACTCACCATGGCGTCAAGGACGATCATCGATGCATCAGCGGGAGGATCTATCATCAAGCTTAAGCCTACCGAAGCTTTCACTCTATTCAAGAAGGTCACAGACAATGACACGTTGGTGTCATCCGGACGTCTACTTCCAGTTCAACCCACAGGAAACATCAAAGGAGTCATGCAAGTGGAGAAGGAAAACATACTTGAAGACAAGATCGATTCACTCATGCGGAGGTTGGAGAAGATGGAGACAGAAAAGAAAGAGGCTCAAGACTTAAAGGCTGCCAAAGCAAGATCCACATGTGAATAGTGTGGAGAGTATGACCATGTCCACAAGAATTGTCAGGAGGAAGCCAAGGTGCTCGACTACATGAGGAAGGGAGATTTGCCGAACTTCCGCTACGGGCAAGGTAGACCTCAATTTAATGCAAGCTCAACCATTCCGAATTCGGTTCTGCTTCGTATACAATTGAAGAACTTCATGGACGAGAAAGATAAGATCAACAAGGACACCGTCACCAAGTTCAAAGCCATAGACAAGGTGTTGGAGAACATCGATAGCAAAGTGATGGAGGTTGAAAGCTCCAACCATAAAGTGCTCAACATGATGAAGATGCTCAAGACACAAGTGAGATAACTTGTTGGGCGCCTCACTACTAATGAAGGGAAGCTTTCGGGACAACCTAAAGGTCCTGAATCGGCGAAGACGATTCAAACACATTCGGGAAGGGAGACCGAAGATCCGAAATGTTCCGCGGGAGCAAGGAAGCCTAAACCATCCGCCGAGGCAGAGGAATTTGCTAAGGAGGAAGTTACGGAGATCGTCACCGAAGAGCCCGAGTTTGAGATGCCAGGAGAAGACACGAATATACCGCAACTCAAGCCACGCTACATCCGAGGTAAACTTGATAACCAGTTTGAGAAGTTTTTGGAGGTTGTGCGTAGACTTAGCATCAACATGTCGTTATTGGATGTCCTTCAAGTTCCTACATATTCTCGTTACTTCAAAGACATACTTGCAAATAAATATGAGATAGCAACACTCGGGGTAGATCATGTCAAGATGTCCGAGCAATGTAGTGCCGCTATTGCAAATGGACTAGAGAAGCAAAAGGACCCCGAATGCCCAGCAATTCCATGTTCCGTTGGTTCATTCAAGTTCGAGAAGGCATTATGCGACCTTGGAGAAAGTGTGAGCGTCATGCCAAGGGATGTGTTCGAGATGCTACGCCTACCATTGAAGCCTACGGGTATGTGTTTGGAGTTGGGTGATAAGTCCATTCGCTATCCCTTGGGCATCGTCGAAGATGTGCCCGTGAAGGTCGGACAACACTTCATCCCCATCGACTTTGTGGTACTCGAGATGGGAGAGAGGGAGAAGCCATCATTCATCCTTGGGGGGCCTTTCCTCAAGACCGTGGGAGCTACCATTGATGTTGCCAAGGGGGAGATCATGTTCGACAACAACGGAGAAAGGAGTTCCTTCAAGTTTCGACCACGCCTTGAGGTATGCATTATGATTGAAGTTAAAAATGTTCCACCTCATCGTCGCGTTGTTAAGGAAGAACCAAGGGAGAAGGAAGGTCTGAAGAAGAAGAAAGAGCCGAAGAAGAAGAACGTGAAGAAAATCAAGGAAGATGTTGCATCCGTCAAGACAAAGGAACAAAAGCCGCCTGTGAAGACCAAAAAGATGACTAAGCCGGAGAATAAGACCGTGCCCAAGATGGTTCAGAAGTGGGTACCCAAGATTGCAACGCCTGCAAAGAGCGTTGATCTGAAGCAATCAAGTGAAGAAGTCTATCCATGGACTATAAACGAAGCGCTAGGCGGGAGGCAACCCGTGTCGTCGAGTCAGGAATAAGCTACCGGGAGGACAACCCGATTCCAGTTTTTTCGAGTCTTTTTAATAATTCAGTTTTGAAATTTACTACACAACGACATTAGACTTAGAAGTGGTTGAACAATATTAGAAACATAATTCTTGGTTGAATATTTTGCTTGATCATAAACCCTTCACATGAACCCTCCTATGTGTTTGTTTGCTTCTTTTTGAGAAACCGCAACCAAATAAATTCAGAACCAAACTCAACCATTCATCCTCTTTATGATGTTGTGGTTGAATTGTTTTTCATGCTAAAAACACACGAGTAGAGCCACGACTTGTACCTAGATGTTATTTAAATTTCAACACGTGGTAGGACTCGTGTGAACCTAGAAACTAAACTTTTGGTTAGTTTAAAAATATATATCCTTGGTTTCTCTAAGATTAGAATTTTTCTAAGCCTTGTTTAATTTTATTTCGTTCAAAATCTCTCTCATTTAGCCAAAATTAGAACCTAAACCTATGGCCCCATGATCAAGTCGGGAAAAGTTTGCTCTCAAATAATGAAGGCAAACGATACCGGTGAAACCAATATAAATGTAGTCGGAAAATATTTTCGACTTACATTTGTTTTTAATGGTTTAAAAACTTCTCTAAATTTATGCTTGAGCTCTCTCATAGCTCTAAAATTATTTTTAATTTTCGAAATTAGAGGAGTGCTTAGCCTTAAGATAGGCTTAGAGGGAGGCAATCTAGTTAAGTTAATCATGCATGCACCATAATACATCATTGGATGCCCTTTCAACAACTTTCATCAAGACCACATGCATAGGACAAGCATGGGTGGGCAGCAAGTATGACTTTGCAGGAAATTCATGGTGGCATGTGAAGCAAGTGGAGCAAGGGAGCATGGACATGACTCAAAGCAAGAGCATCAAGTGGAAGGACCAACAATGCAAGCAAAGGAGTGGACGAGAGCGTTTGGGCGGTGCAACAAGTGGAGCACGTGGGCACGAAAGTCACAAAGGAGAGATCATCGCGCTGAAGAAAATTGAGCCAGGGAGGGGCACACAGCCACCAGGGCCGGTCGGCCCAGGCCGGCCAGCCTGCCCTATAAAAGGCACCCCCCGGTGCCTGTCTTCTGCAGGCAAGCAGCTCTATCCTTCCTCTATTTGTGTGCTCAAGTTTTTGTGCCCAGTACCACCATAGACATAGCCATCCTTCCCAAGCTTGATAGCTCAAACAATTCACACCCTTAATCCACTCGAAGTCCACATTCCGAAGTAATTTTTGAAGTTCCTAGTTACCGGTTCAAACCTGGAATTTTATTAGAGAGAAGAGTGCTACAATCATGTGGAAGAAAACCACAAGTCTCTTCACCAAGAAGAAGGGGTTGTCGTCGTCCAAGCCATCTTCGACGATGTCTTCGAGGAGGCACACGGTTTCTGAGTCTCCTCGGAGCATGGAGGAGGATACGGCACCGCCAAGGAGGAACGACACTCTCCTCCTAGGTGGCATGAGGACAACAAGGAGCAGGTCCATGAGGTTTACTGAACCTCAAGGGCGTACGGAGGAGCCGCCCGTCCCACCTCATCGATTGACCCGTTCATCCGCTCCACCTTCATACACTCCGCGGTACTCCACATATGGCTTCATCATCTTGTCGGAGGAGGAGGAGAAGAAACTCTCTCGTCTTGAGAAGAGGCTTGTGGCAAATGTCGATTTCGACGATCAAGCTCTCAACTCATTGGGTTTTGGAACGGACATATATTATATGTTGGGGCACCTTGGATGGGTGCAATTCTCCAACGGGGTGTTGGCAAACACCCACAAGGAGTTTGCCTTGGAAATTTTGATGACTATGGCGCCTATTCTTGATGAGGGGGTGCCAAGTTTATCATTCTGTTTGGAGGGAATTCAGCAAGTGGTTCCCTATGAGCAAATTAGGGAGCTACTTGGGTTACAAAAGGGAGCTTCAGAGAAAGTTGACGTGCCGGATGGCATGTTGGATGGATTTTGGAATTTAATCTCCGGGGAAGCCCACCAACAACGTAATTCCATATGGAACCCCATTATCCAAGTATTCCACTCATGGATGTGTAAGAGGATTATGGGGAGGATGAGGGAGACGAAGGTAACCGACACGGAGTTGAATTGGCTCTACTCGGCATTAATTTCCATGCAGCCAATAGACCCCTCATACCTTATGATCAACCAATGGTGTTGCGAGGCAACATCGGGATCAGGAGATATTGGTTCGGGGTGCTACCTCTCTATGTTGGCCATCTCCTTGAGGCTAGGAATTACAAGAAATCCCGAACATCTTTTGCCCGGGACCTCTCTCGGATATGAATACTTGAAGCAAGGAAAATATATTAGTGGAGATAAGAGAGGAGGCTTTCATGTGGCCAAATTGAACTTACCCCTTCCGGATCCAAGACTAAGACTCTTCATTCAAGGGAAGGAAGATTGGTTGTAAGAAGGAATCCTTGTGCCGAAAAAGAAGAATAAAAGAGGAAGAATTATAGAGGAGGGATCCTCCTCGGCGCAAGAGGGTGATGCACAACAAAACTATGTTCCACCGTTTGGAGGAATCCCTTCTCCGCTGAGTTATTACGGAGGGCCAACAATGCAAGCATGGGGGGGTGGTCTAGCCATGCCCCCACAAAATTATATGGTGCCCAATGTAACCTTTGCTGAGCCCTATACGCAATACCCCCAACCACAACAAAGCATGGCCATAATTCCATCCAATCCAACGCGGCTCAACTTGGTGAGGGCAATGCAAATATTGCCTATGAGCTTGGGCGTCTTCACCTAGTACCGCCGGATCAATTCATTGGAGGGGATGTCCAAACCTACTATGAGCAAGGGTACAACTACCAAGATTATCAACACCAACCGCCGGTGGAAGATTGAGAAGAAGGAGGAGCTTTAGTTTTCTTTTCTTTTCCCTTTTTCTGTTATTTTCAGCTTTTATTTGCTTGTGTTTGCGTAGTGTTTTCAGTTTTTATTTAAATTTCAGCAAGTGTGTTAGTTTATTTTCAGCTTGTATGTTAATTAGTTTTCATCATGAATAAAGACACCACCTTGTTTTTATCTTTGGTAAAGTTACTAAATTTATGCCATGATGATATATGATTATAATTGCCGCTTTGTTTATCTTTATAATTGATTTATGCATGCTAAAGCTAGTGCTCTCTTAAAATACAAATCTGAATTTATCTAAATGCTAGCTTAATCTTTAGAGGAGGTTATGATTAAAATAAAGACCCATATTGTTTTATGTGCTCTCATGTTTTAGATGGATTAAATATGGTTTTTATTCTTAAAAGTAATGCTAACCTTGTCATGAATATCACTTGTGTGTTGCTCTACCTACCCAGAGCCTTATATATATTTGATTGCATAAACCTTAGTGTACAAGATTTATTTTTGAGTGAGTTATTTCAGGCCATGATTTCTCTGGCCCGAGACTAAGAAGCTGGTCATTCCGTTTTTGCGTATCTATCTTATTGCTAGCCTCTTATCCGTGCATTGTGTATCCCCACATCGGAGATCTCACAAACCTCGCCGGATATCCACCCTTAAAACCAAATATCATCTTTTGTGATTACCTCCTTGTCCACAACCTATCGTTGAGTATGGATCATTAATTCAAGGAGGATTGCAAGACGGTGTCACGATTGAAGATTTCAAGTACCTCTCCAAAGGAAAGGTATTCCCAGTACCTACCTTATCTTTATCACCTCTTTGCCCGAAGAAGAACAAACGTCTAAGCATGGGGGAGGAGGTAGGTACAATGTAATTTTAGAGTTCAAGGGGTGCAAATAAAAAAAATTGATGAGGAAGAAAAAGAAAAAAATGAGAAAGAGAAAGAAAGAAAAAATGGGAGAAAAAATATATGTATGAGAAAAAGAGAAAAATATGAGTGTGTGTAAAAATAAAATAAGTGAGCTCCCCGGTTCTCTAAAGTGCATTAGGAATTTCAAGGTTTCAAGATTAAAATATCCATACTCATTTTCCAACCATGTGCAATCCGATAACGAGGACTTCCTTTGTGCCTCGGGATCACTCATTGCCATTTGCACGTGTCCACCTATCTCAAGTGTGTGTATTTTTCTCTTTCCCCTCCTTGACTTAACATTATTTTCCAATGACCTTTTTGATGAGTCTCGGTAAGACCATGAGAAGCTTGTCTTGTTTTGACAACATTTCATTTATAATATTTCTTGATTGCTTTTCATACAACACATTTTTTCCAACTAAAAAGATAATATAAAAAACATGTTTTTTCAAAATAATTGCTAATATAACTTTATATTCTCTAATGTTATGGTCAACATGAGATGGTGTCAAAATTGAGGTGCATACAAGTTCGGTCACATTATTGGTTGTTCAAATCTCAAAGTTTGTGTTAAGTTATTAGAAACTATGTCACCTATGTATCCATTTGAGAGCAGTTTATGTCGTCACTTCCTTGAAATCACTTAAATTTTTTATGGCAAGATTGTGGACTAAAAGCGTGTTGTTATGCCAATTTGTAGAATTTTTTTGACCAAATTCAAATATTATTATGATTATTATGTTGTACTTTTGACATAAAAGTTTGAATGTTCCTTATAACTCAAATTGCATTTCTCATCAATCTCCAAAATATGGCCTAGAATGGAACGTAGAATACTAAATATGATTTTTGTGAAATTTTTTCAGTCTTATTGGAGGTACGCATAGGTCAAGTTTGAATTACTTTTGGTAAGCACGCAAAAATTCAATTAAATAACAGAAAATAGCAAATCTGTTCTAAAAATTCTGTAACCCCTAGATTACAACTTATTTGTTGTCTGCTACATGTGAAAAATGGATTGGTGATATTTAAGACGACTAAATTTTGAGTTATTCGAAAGGGTGTGTTATTTAGGTGTTTAAAAAAATAGAAAAAAAACTTTTTTGCATAACAAGTGGTAGTGTACCTTCATGTTTTTATAACAAGTGGTAGTGTAGATTTTCTTCATACCTCCATCCACAATCTCATCCTCTGGAATCTTGTTGTGGTCTATGGTCCCTGCAGACAGCCTGCCAGGGATCAATTTGTTAATTGGCTCTGCAATCTGCAGATTCAGGATGAAGACCTTTGGTTATTAATAGGAGACTTTAACTTTTATAGATATGATGAGAATAGAAACAAGGCTGGAGGCAATTTTCATGATACCTTGGTCTTCAATAACATTATCGGTCACCTTGGCCTGGTTGAACTACCTATTAAAGGGAGAAGTTATACCTGGAGTAATATGCAGGAAGTCCCTCTTCTTCAACAGATTGATTGGTTCTTCACGTCTGTTGCATGGACCTCCATCTTCCCTCTATCGCTTGTCCTGCCCCTTGCTAGGATCACTTCTGATCACCTTCCTTGCAGAGTGTAAATTGGTTCTAATGTCCCTAAAGCCAATATCTTTCGTTTTGAGAACTACTGGTTTAACCATCCTGAATGTATTGAACAGGTTAAAATGTCTGGAGTTCTCATCACAACTCTGACAATAGTGCTCATATTATTAGTGCTAAATTTAAGAAACTTCGAAGAATACTCAAGCATTGGTCTAAAGGCATCTCAAACCTCTCTAAACTCATTGCCAATTGCAATATGACGATTGCTTTCTTGGATAAATTGGAAGAACTCAGGCCTCTCTATCCCCAGGAGTTTATTTTCAGGAAAATTATCAAAGTCCACATCTCCAATCTGTTGAGAATGCAGAATCAATACTGGAGACAGAAGTTTACCCAGCGCATGACTCAGTTTGGGGATGAAAACACCAAATTTTTTCATTCAATGGCCACTGAAAGATTCAGGAAGAATGTGATCAGTCAAATCATGGATGATACTGGCAGAATGGTCTCTAGTCATGAGGATAAAAGTGCTTTGTTCTGGAATGAGTTTAGAAGAAGGCTGGGTCTTTCTGTTCACACTAATATGCAGTTTGACCTTCATGCCATTGTCAAACGGCATGATAACCTTGAAGTTCTGTGTAGCCCTTTCTCTACAGAAGAGATTGATACTGTCATTCTTGATCTCCCTAGTGATAAAGCTCCTGGTCCTGATGGCTTTAATAATACTTTTATCAAGAAATGTTGGTCCATCATTAGAGGTGACATGCATAAGTTGTTCTTTGATTTCTTTCATCATCGGGCTGACCTTAAAAGCATCAATCATTCTTACATTACCTTGGTCCCCAAGAAAGATAATCCTGAGAAAGTGAACGATTTTAGACCCATCTCACTCCTTAACTCCTCTATTAAGATGGTCACCAAGCTGCTTGCTAACAGACTTCAACCTCTGGCAATGGATATTATTCATGAAAACCAGTATGGTTTTATTAAAGGGAGAACAATTCAACACTGCCTTGGTTGGGCTTTCGAATTCTTACATCAGTGTCATCACTCAAGAAGGGAAATCATCATTCTCAAGCTAGACTTTGAGAAAGCATTCGACCTGATTGAGCACTCTGCTGTACTTGAAATGCTACATGCAAAGGGTTTCCCTCAAAAATGGATCAGGTGGATTAAAGAGCTTCTTAGTACTGGGACCTCTTCTGTGCTCTTGAATGGAACTGCTGGTAAAGACTTCAGATGTATTCGTGGTGTCAGGCAGGGGGATCCCCTCTCGCCCCTCCTTTTTGCCATTGCTGCTGATCTTCTTCAATGTGCTATTAACAAGGAATATGAAATTGGCAATCTTAATCCTCCTTTCCCACAGAGATCTGAGAACCCTTTCCCTATTATCCAATATGCTGATGACACAATTGTTATCATGCAAGGTTGTGACTCACAGCTTGCTATTCTGAAAGACATTCTTAATAAGATCAGTGTTTCCTCCGGCTCGATAGTTAATTTTCATAAATCATGTCTGGTTCCCATCAATATTTCTTCTGAGCGTGCCAATTCTCTGGCGCAATCCTTCGGGTGTACTGTAGGCTCTTTCCCCTTTACATATTTAGGCCTTCCTATGGGTCTCACCAAACCTCAAGTGAAGGACTATGCTCCCCTTATTTGCAGATTTGAAAGGAAAATGGCTGCTGCTTCTTTGCATCTTTCGTATGCTGGTCGGTTGCAACTTGTTAACTCTGTCCTCTCCTCCTTGCCTACATACTATATGTGCACCCTTAAATTGCCCATCACTGTCATTGATATCATTGATAATCATAGGAAGAAATGCCTTTGGAGAGGCAGAGAGTTCAGTAGAAAAGGCTACAATCTGGCAGCTTGGGACTTGGTCAAAAAGCCAAAAGCTAAAGGTGGACTTGGGGTAATCAATCTGAGTGTGCAGAATGAAGCTTTACTGCTTAAACAACTTGATAAATTCTACAAGCAGGAGAAAATTCAGTGGGTCAGCCTTATTTGGCAAAAATATTACAATGGCACTGTTCCTCATCTGGCAAGGGGAAAAAGGTTCCTTTTGGTGGAAGGATATCCTGCGACTTAATGTCCACTTCAGGGGTGTTGCAATGTGTATCCCCAATCATGGAAATACAGTCAGTTTTTGGGAGGATCTTATTAATGGAAGGGTTCACTCAGATACTTTTCCTCATCTTTTGGGCTTTGCCAAAGACCCCCGTATCTCTCTTTGGGCCCTCAGGCAATTTGCTTCACTGATTAATTGTTTTAGAATTCCCATGTCCAGGGAAGCCTATAATGAGTTACTTCAATTGCAAAATTTTCTTGATGACCTTCCTCCTGTGGATCATGATGGTAATGATTCTTGGACTTACATTTGGGGACAACATAGATAATCCTCCAGTAAATTCTATCATTACCACTTCAGAGATATTCAGCCCAACCTGCCTATCCTTTGGATTTGGAAATCAAAATGTATACCCAGAGTTAAGTTTTTTACTTGTCTTTTTCTAAATGACAGACTTAACACCAGAAATATTTTGAGGAGAAGGAGGAAATACTTAGAGGATGGGTATAATTGTGCTCTGTCTGGAAGATGTTGAGGAATCAATTGAACATCTTTTCTTTGACTGTCAATCTGCAGCATGAAGATGGTTTGCGCTGGGTATCACTTGGAATGCTCATCTAAATATTCATCAAAAGATACAGGCGACCAAATTGGATTTTGCTCAACCCTTCTTCATGGAAATTTTTATGGTTGGTGCTTGGTGTATCTAGAATGAAAGAAATGACCTCATTTTTAATGGGAAGCCTCCACTGGCTGCATGGAAATCGGCCTTCAAAGCTCAAGTCTCAGAACATCTCATTAGGATCAAAGCAAGTCTTCATCCTTCCATCTTGCTCTGGCTGCAAACCTTGTAATTGTTTGCTTAGCTCTGTTTTGTTAGCTTTTTTGGCCTTTTGGTCTTTTGGCCTTTTGGCCTCTTTCTCCGTTCTCTGTTTGCCTAACTTCTTGTTGGTCCTGTTGTAAGTACTTGTTCCCTTTCTTATTTAATATAGTTGCGTTTTGCCGGGGGGCTTTGCCCCACGGTTCTCGGTTCAAAAAAAACAAGTGGTAGTGTACCTTCATAAGGTTGTGCCCAAATTTTAGCTGCATACGACTTCAACAATGAGTGTTCAGACTTCAAAAGTTTGAGTATAGTTATAAGAAACTATGTGAGAGATGTTACTATTTGTGAACATCTCTAATATCACTTTATTAAAATCATCCGATTTTTTTATAGTAGCATTATATGCTTAAAATATGGTTTCATGTCAACTTGTAGAATGTTTTCCACAAATTTAAGTATTACTATCATTATTTTACAATAAGGTGACTAGTACAAGTTCGAGTTTTCCCTACAAGTCAATTGATTTTTTTGTCAATCTCCTAGATGTGGCCTAGAATGGACCATAGAAGTCTAAATACGATTTTTGTGAAATTTTTTCAAACCTATTGGAGGCACACATAGTTCAAATTTTAATTATTTTTGTCACACCCGGATTTAAGGACAAACCCGAATGCAAGAATACATGTGCGCCGGGATCAAGTTACACACATGCATCGACGCGGTGAATACCAAAACACGGTGTAAAGCGTAAAGAGAGTATTAAACGGTTATTACATGACCGAATGTCTCAACTAAACAATCGTTCGAGTAGCTAACGGCGGAAAAGAAACGCACGTAGAAGTCCTCCACGAGCGGTGACCGGGAGAACGAACGCCTAGAACCCATCAAACTCATCATTGTAGTCTTCAAAACGCCCATCGAGCGAGCAGCGGGTAGTGTAGATGCAATACATAAACAACAAGCGTGAGCACATGTCGTACTCAGCAAGGGAAAAGTTCTATAACAACATGCAAGGCTTTATGGTGGAAGTCTGTTGGCTCGTAAGCAAGTCGGCATTTTAGTTGGTCAAGTTTTATTAAGCAATCGTTACTAGCAAGTATAAGTATATACCAAACCCGGATAATAAAATGCAACGGATCCATAAAATGTAATGCACAAGTTTAAAAGTTCCATCTTTCATAGAATTAATCATGTGAGGGTCCGGGCCGCCCTTGACCGTGGGCACGGCTAACTAGTTAGTTTTACACTCTGCAGAGGTTGTACATCTTTACCCACAAGTCGCGTAAAAACCCAAAAGAGTTTTACACCCAACCATGCGGTGTTTGCAAGGCACCATACCACACTTCCGAGGTGTGATTGCATAGGGACGCTACGAGGCCGTTACAAAGATCCCCAGATGAAGGCTGCCCGCTAGGTTACCTGGTCAGTGCAACGTATAAAGCTCCCGGACGAGTACCGTGTCTTAGCTAAGCCCACACCTGCGCCCGAGCAGGTCCATACGCCACTACCCGCCAGCCCCCAACCCTTATCAGGTAAAGCATACCTAACACCTGGTTCACTAATTAATAAGCCAAGACAGAGCCATATGTCTTGTGGTAGTACTGTTTTCCTGGGTGGTTCTCCATGTTCCGATTAACAAAGTAAAGTGTTCTTGCATTACATGAATGATAGCATAAATAAAGCCATATTAACAAGTGTTCATTAAACCATCCCAAAACCACATAAAGCGCTAGCAAATGCTACCCAACATACGAAGAAACCCGGTTGATCAAGGCATAGGATAACAAAGCTAGTCAAACCTTAGCAATAGGACCCATCAATTTAATGCATAGCAATAATAAACAACGGTGTAATTAAAATGCATGTTGTAATAGGAATTTAACGGGAATGCAGCAAGGACTTGCCTTCTACCAAGACCGGAAACCGCTCGGGGTCTTGATACTCTTCAACGAAGAAATAAGTCCCCGAATTGCTCGTACGCTACGCTCCACACATCACATACAAGCAAACAATGGAAGTAAATAAGAAACAGTACACCAATCATCGCAAACAGTAACAAAAGCAACAGAAAACTATTCTACTCGTCGAGACGATCGCGTGGACATAAAGAACGCTAAAAACGGAGCTAAAACGACGAAGTTATGAATAAAACAAGTTTTAGGACTAATTTGTAAAGAATTTTAGGGCTTCGGGTTAAAACGAGAAGAAAACGGGACTAAAACGTAAGGGTTTTATAAGGTGGGAGGGTATTTTTGTGAAACAGGGAAAACTCGGGGTTTCTTTAGCAAAAACGCGCGGGCGAGGATAAGGGGTTGGATCGGATCCGTTGGATCGCGATCGGGCGGCTCGGATCTAACCATAACGGTTTGACCGGGGACGAGGTTTGACCGGCGGCTTAGGGCGAGTGGTGCCCGTCGGATGGGGATCCGGCGGTCGGGGATCCGCGCAAGCGGGCGGCCGGCGGGGGTGCGCTCGCGGCGACGCGAGGCGGTGGCGCATCGCCGGCGAGCGGCGGCGCGGAGGCCATGCGGCGGCGGGGTGCGCCTTTCTCGCGGGGACGGCACCGGGCGTCGAGCGCGCGCGGGTGAACTTGACCGGGGCCTCTCGGGGCGGCGACGGCGAGGGACGGCGGCGCCGGCGAGCCACGGCGGCGGAACAAGACCGGCGACGGCGAGCCGTCGGCGCGAAGCTCGGAGGAGACCTTGAACCGCACCGGCGGGTTCCTTACCACACGGCGGATCCAAGGAGCGACGGAGGGGCGGGCGAACGACGGCGGCGGCACGAACCGAGGGCGGCGCACGGCGGACGCCGGCGGCGACGGCGACGGCTAGGGTTCGTGCGGCGGCGCAGCTCGAGCGATTAGGGTTAGGGGCGGCGGCGCGGCCGGGATTGGGCGGCGCGGGGCGGCTCCTTAAATAGGGGCGCGCTCCACCCCGGCGTGCGGGCCGAGGCGCGCGCGGCGGCGCGCGAGACGGACTCGGGTGCGGTCCCGAGTCGGAGGCGGGGCGGCGGCGCAAGGAAGGTGCGACGCGCGGGCCCCCGCGCGTCGAGGCGGCGGGCGGCGGGGGAGCTACGGTGGGCGGATGGGCCGCGCTCGGGCCGGGCCGCCGGGCCGCGGTTTGTTCTTTTTTTTTTTCCTTTTTCTTTTACATTTCCAAATCCTTTCTCCAAACCAATTTAAACATCAAACAAACTTCGAATTCAAACCAAGATTTGAATCCAACAACCAAAAACAATGCACCAAAGATGCATGCAACAAGAAACTCCTATATTCCATTAATTAATTAACAAAAATGATTAAATGCCTATAAAAGCACAACAACCTTATATTCCTTAAGCGAGATCGAAATGTTGCTAAGCAAATTTTAATTAAATTCAGGAATTGGAATTTAGGGTGTTACAAATCCTACCCCCCTTAAGATGAATCTCGTCCTCGAGATTCGGATGGATCAAAGAGGTGTGGATATTCTCGCTTTCAACTCCTCTTCTCTTTCCCAAGTTGCCTCATCCTCTCGCATGATTACTCCACCGCACCTTGCACATTACGAAAGTCCGGTTTCTTGTAACCCGTGTCAATCTGTCCAGAATCTTGATAGGCCGTTCAGTAATGGTGAGATCCTCCTTCACATCCAATCCATCCATAGGCAACGGTTCCTTATCATGAGGCTTGAGACCTCTCTTTAACTGAGAGATATGGAACACATCATGCACATCTGCAAGCTGCGCTGGCAACTCAAGTCGGTACGCTACCTCTCCCACTCGTTGCAAGATCTGGAAAGGTCCAATGTAGCGAGGAGACAACTTGCCCTTCACCTTAAACTCCGCGCAAACCTCTCGATAGGTGACACCTTCGGATACACATAGTCGCCCTCTTGGAAAGATACATCTCTCCTCTTCCCGTCCGCATAACTTTTCTCGCCCGGACCGAGCAACTCTCAAGTTCTCTCCGATGATCCGCACCCGCCTCTGCCTCCTTGATGATGTCCGTCCCAAACAACCGACTCTCACCCGTCCGACTCCGGTACAAGGGTGTTCGCACTTTCTCCCATACAATGCCTCAAAGGGTGCCATCTTCGGACGGCTTGATAGCTGTTGTTGTAAGAAAACTCAGCATACGGCAAGCTCTTGTCCCAGCTCTCACCATGCTTAAGGGCACAAGCTCTTAGCATGTCTTCCAGAATCTGATTTGTCCTTTCAGTCTGTCCGTCGGTCTGCGGATGATAGGCTGAACTGAAATTCAACTTCGTATCCATAGACTCATGCAGTTTCTCCCAGAATCGTGACGTGAACTGAGTTCCTCTGTCAGAAACTATCTTCTTAGGAACACCGTGCAAGCATACGATCCTGGTCATGTACAACTCAGCTAGCTTTGCCCCCGTATAAGTAGTACGCACTGGTATGAAGTGAGCAACCTTTGTCAAACGATCCACGATAACCCATATTGAATCATATCCATCACGAGTACGGGGCAACCCAACGATGAAATCCATGCCTATCTCTTCCCACTTCCACTCGGCACCTTCAATGGCCGCAGCAATCTCGCCGGTCTCCGATGTTCGACCTTGACCTTGTGGCACGTGTCACACAATGCAACGTGAGCGGCTACATCCCTCTTCATCCCATACCACCAATACCTCTCGCTTCGCATCCCGATACATCTTTGTACTTGCCCGGATGAATGGAATAAGCCGAGTCATGGGCCTCTCTCAAGATCGTCTTCCGAGATCTCCCACATCGAGCACACGGATCCGGTTCTTGAACCATATCGTACCCCGATCATCCTCGTTGAAATCCGGGCCTTGCCCCTCTCCATGGTGTCCCCGATCTCCTTGATCTCCTCATCCTTCACCGTCCTTCACGAATCTGCTCGCTCCCGCAGTAGACTCTACCTCCAAAGTGACTCCCTCGGTGTGAGCAGCTATCCCCGCATTGAGGCCCTCAAACTCCCTCATCGGCTCATCGGGGCAAACTTTAACACCAAAGCCGTGTTGGCTTGTCCCTTCCGACTCAAAGCATCCGCAACCGCATTAGCCTTCCCAGGATGATACCGTATGTTCGCATCGTAATCCTTGATCGGCTCCAACCATCGGCGTTGCCTCGCATTAAGATCCTTCGAGTAAAGATGTACTTTAAGCTCTTGTGGTCCGTGTAGATCCGACACTTGGTTCCCATGATGTAATGTCTCCAAATCTTTAAAGCATGAACCACGGTACCCAGCTTCCGGATCATGCGTGGGATAGTTCTCGCTCATGCTTCCTCAACCGCCTTGATGCATAAGCTATGACGTGTCCCTCCCCGCATAAGAACACAACCCAAACCTTGTCTCGATGCATCGCAAGAGATATCAAAGCCCTTCTCGCAAGTCCGGCATTACAAGCACCGGAGCGGTCGTCAACCTCTCGCTTCAACTCCTCAAAACTCGCCGACGTGCATCGGTCCACTTGAACTCTCTATCCTTCTCCGGTAAGGTGGTGAGAGGCTTCACAATCATAGAGAACCCCTCGATGAACCGTCGATAGTACCCCGCAAGTCCAAGGAAACTCCCCGATCTCCTTAACCGTACTCGGCGGTTCCCACTTCAACACATCTTCTACCTTAGCCGGATCGATCGCGATACCTCCATCCGTGATGATATGCCCCGTAAAAGAGACTTCCTTCGACCGTAAATCACATTTGCCGAACTTGGCATACAACTGCTCGCTCTCTCAACTTCTCGCAAAACAAGCCTCAAATGCCCCTCATGATCTTCCTCGGTCTTAGAGTAAACCGAATATCATCAATAAACACCACAACGAACTTATCCAAGTACTCCATAAACACCTTGTTCATCGGATACATAAAGTAGGCGAGGTGCATTTGTCAACCCAAAGGACATAACAAAGATACTCATACGGTCCATACCTGGTGGTGAATGCGGCTTTAGGAATATCCGACCATCCGATCTTCATCCGATGATAACCGAACGCAAATCAATCTTAGAGAACACCTTAGCACCTCTCATCCGATCAAACAAGTCTTCAATGCGAGGCAATGGATACTTATTCTTGATAGTGACCTCATTAAGCAATCGATAATCCACACACATCCTCTCGAATACCATCCTTCTTCTCAACAAAGATAACCTAAGTGCTCCCCAAGGTGATGAACTAGGACGGATAAACCCCTTTTCCAATAATTCATTAATCTGTTTCTTAAGTTCTATCAATTGTGTACTAGACATTCTATATGGACGTTTAGAAATAGGAGCGACTGTAATAGATCAATAACAAATTCAACATCTCGGTCGGGTGGCATACCCGGCAACTCCTCCGGGAACACGTCCGGTACTCATTAACCACCCCGATATCCTCCAAAGCCTTGCCATCCACCGGCCGCACGAGCCTCCCGCATCCGACGGTGGATCGCCCACAAGTTCAATCTTTTCCCCGCTAGGACCAGTGAGAAGAACAGTCCTCTTAGCACACTGTATCGTCGCATCATGAGTGCCCAACCAATCCATACCCAGTATAACATCAAGATCCTTCGATTCCAACACTATCAAATTTGCCCAAAAGTCTGCTCCCATGATCTTTAGTCTAACATTAGGACACATATATAAAGACCTCATATCCCCCCTGGTGATCTAACTAGCATGGTTTGTTTCATGGGACACATGGGTATGCTATGCTTGGCCACAAACTGAGCAGATATAAATGAATGGGAAGCTCCAGAATCAAATAATACTGATGCGGGGATAGAGTTGACAAAGAACATACCAAGCACCACGTGTGGATTCTCCCCGAGCGGTCTCTCGTACTCACGTGGTTCACCCCCGCCACCGCCCCGACTCTGCTGCCTCTTGTTGCTGCGGGGTCCGGTTCCCGCTCCTAAGCCGCCGCATCCGCCGGTTCCGAACGGGGGTGCCTCTTAGGACGCATTAGCATAATGCCCGACCTCTCCACACTTGAAACAAGTGTTGCCCGCGGGGGTGTGTGGTGCGCCTGGCCTCACGGGCGTACCAAGAGGAGTCATCGGACGGTGCTGCGGGTAGCGGGGGCGTGGTGTCTGCGGTCCCGGGCGCGGAAACCGCCGAGGAGTGCGCTGGAACCGTTGGAACCGCCGTGGCTGGTACTGATACTGCTGCTGCTGGCCATAACCTCCTGACGGGCCTCCTGGACGGAACGGGGCTCCCAGCGGTGAAGTAAAACGGGGACGAGTGTGGCTCCCGGACTGCCCCCGGAGTAGTAGCCTTCCTCTTCAACTCCCCCCGGCCCTCTCGCGCATGGATTCCAATACAATAGCCTTGTCTAGCAGTGCGCCGGAAAGTCCGGAAGGTATGTGACGTCGGCTGGTAACGAAGCGGTCCAGGCCAAACCCTCCAAGAAGCGCTCCTCGCTTCTTAGGATCATCCGCTACCTCCTTCCGGTGCATAGCGAGACAACTCAATGAACTTCGTCCCAATACTCGCCACCGACATTCCCCCCCTCGCTTAAGAGAGAGGAACTCCTTCTTCTTCGGCCCTCATGACCCCGAGAGGAATATGATGGTTCCCGAAGCTCTCTCGTGAACTCCTGCCAAGTGATGGTGTCGGGTGCGGCATGGGCGGTCGTGTAAGCATCCCACCATGCTCCCCGCATCCCCGGAGTCGACCGGCAAAGCAAACAGGACCTTCTCCCCGTCATCGCACCGAGCCGTGGTGAGCATCTTGCTCACGCTCTTCGACCAATCGTCGGCATCAAGTGGATCCGCAGCATGGGTGAAAACCGGAGGACGATGGCTCATGAACTCCCGGTGCCTGTTCATAGGCGCCGGCTGCCGTGGCGGTGGTGGTGGCGGATTATTAGCTTGAGCCCGCAGGGTTGGCCACGGTGTCCGTCAAGTTCTCGCAAGAGCCGGCACTCGGTTCCGAAAGAACTGCCGCATAGGATCCATTGGTGGCGGTGGTGGTGGAGGTGCACTGCTCGAACTGTTGCCTCGACCTTGACGAACCACCGGAGGCTGATCAACCCCCGATCCGGACCTGGTGTTTACCATCCGAGCGTTAGAAACACCGATTTAGATGATGATAACAATTGAAAAAGCCGAAAAGATAATAATGCTGAATTCCGGAGTAAGACAGATTCTTATAGCTGTAAAGAAACCAAGATATCTCTCTGTTCCAGTAACCAAAAACCACGAATATTTCTGGAGATATGTTGTATGAAATTACTGAACTAACCCAACTAGTTTTGCCTCAATCGGAGGTCTACAACTCGAGATATAAAATAATGAAGTCAGGTGTGTCAGCAGGAATTGACAGATTTCTGTTAGCTCAATGTTTCGTCCATAACTCCCAGAATATGAATTGGTTATAGCTGAATTTTTGACAGAAAATCAGGTATGAAATTTGTGAACTAACCCCACTGGTTTTACTTAATTTGGAGTTCTGTAGCTCGAGATAAAATTAAAACAGTACTGCTGTGTCAGGAAGTAACGCGAACAGATTCAGAACTACAATACTCCTTAAGATAGATAAAATATGATAGATAAAGAATTACGAATTTATAAGATAAAAGATAGGTGGAACAGAACTTAAACCCACTAATCAAACTCTATTACTAAACCAATGTCATTGTGGCATTAATCCACAACACATTGCAATCAAACAAAAATCCAAATCACGGATGTTCACAAACCAAGCATTCAAGCACACCACTATCTAACTCATCGATCCAACGTGTCGTTCTAACGTTTACAGACTCGATAACAGAAAGATAAAGACTTCTAACACCTAACTCCTATGGCCAAATGATCCTAGTGCGGGATCCAAGTGACCCATAGCTTGTCCTTGCGGGTCTTGGCGACATGGCGAGCCGTCCTCTCCATCTTCCCGCACCTCATCTTCGTCTTGGCCCGCGATCACCGCTTTGAGCCTCTTGATCTCTCTGCGGTCCTCATCTTGCTGGTCACGGAGATATTGAAGCTCCATGAGAGTGTCATCCAAGTTGGTATTGAGAGCTGCTACGTGTCCCACTTGCATGGCATAGCGCGCTCCCAAAGTTTCATTGGCCATTGGAATTTCACCGCCCACGGCTCCGCAGCGACGGCGGGGTAGATCTCCCCACACGAGTTGGTGAGGTGATGAGCTTCCTCATAGCACCACGCGGATAGAGCCCTCCTAGCCGCATCATCTCTTCCGGCGGCGAAGGTAGCTCGGTAGCTAGAGCTTGGTGGACAACAACCTCGTACGACCCCTCCATCCGGCGGGTTATCCTCCAGGATGCGCACGGACACATCCCACCGGGTTGGGTAGCGAGGGTGAGTCCTCTTCGGTCCAATGTAGTCGATCGTCACGTTCGGTCGAAGACGCCGGAAGAGCCTCCTCAACTTGGATGGAAAGCGTGCATGCCCTCCATCGTGGTGACAAATGACCACCTTCCACTTCTCCGGCGCGGGGTGATCCTCGGCATCTCCATTCTCTCGGGTCGAGTCCTCGTGGTCCGAGGGGTCTTCCGATCACCACCTTGCTCTGGCTCTTCCACTGGCTCCTCCTCAGGCTCTTGCTCTTCCTCTGGCTCTTCGGGCTCATCATCCGACACTCAATGACGGCGGGCGGTGGAGCTTGCTCTGAAGCAGAGCTCGCTTCACTTCCCTCTCCAGAAGCTTCCTGATGCTCCTCACTGTCAGTGGAGTAGCGAGAGAAGTCCCGATCCTCCGTACCTTGGAAAACGGTAGGCACCGAGCGAGTGGTCTTCGGTCGGCGAACCATCTAAGATAGATGAGACAAAGTGCGGATTACTAAAAGAGACAAGACCAAGCTTAGATAACAAAAGCAAACAAGGATAATATTAAACCAAGATTAGATATAATAAAATAGAATAAAGCAAGCTAAACTATGTGTGGCTTCTAATGTTATAAAATCCTTAATTTTCGACCGAGTTCTAACTAGGCTAACGTCCTATAGTCAACACGGCTCGATACCACTTTGTCACACCCGGATTTAAGGACAAACCCGAATGCAAGAATACATGTGCGCCGGGATCAAGTTACACACATGCATCGACGCAAGTGAATACCAAAACACGGTGTAAAGCGTAAAGAGAGTATTAAACGGTTATTACATGACCGAATGTCTCAACTAAACAATCGTTCGAGTAGCTAACGAGCGGAAAAGAAACGCACGTAGAAGTCCTCCACGGCAACCGACCGGAGAACGAACGCCTAGAACCCATCAAACTCATCATTGTAGTCTTCAAAACGCCCATCCGAGCACGGCGGGTAGTGTAGATGCAATACATAAACAACAAGCGTGAGCACATGTCGTACTCGGCAAGGGAAAAGTTCTATAACAACATGCAAGGCTTTATGGTGGAAGTCGTTGGCTCGTAAGCAAGTCGACATTTTAGTTGGTCAAGTTTTATTAAGCAATCGTTACTAGCAAGTATAAGTATATACCAAACCCGGATAATAAAATGCAACGGATCCATAAAATGTAATGCACAAGTTTAAAAGTTCCATCTTTCATAGAATTAATCATGTGAGGGTCCAGGCCGCCCTTGACCGTGGGCACGGCTAACTAGTTAGTTTTACACTCGCAGAGGTTGTACATCTTTACCCACAAGTCGCGTAAAAACCCAAAAGAGTTTTACACCCAACCATGCGGTGTTTGCAAGGCACCATACCACACTTCCGAGGTGTGATTGCATAGGGACGCTACGAGGCCGTTACAAAGATCCCCGGATGAAGGTCGTCCGCTAGGTTACCCGGTCGGTGCAACGTATAAAGCTCTCGGACGAGTACCGTGTCTTAGCTAAGCCCACACCGCGCGCCCGAGCAGTCCATACGCCACTACCCGCCACCCCCAACCCTTATCGGGTAAAGCATACCTAACACCTGGTTCACTAATTAATAAGCCAAGACAGAGCCATATGTCTTGTGGTAGTACTCTTGTTTTCCCGGGTGGTTCTCCATGTTCCGATTAACAAAGTAAAGTGTTCTTGCATTACATGAATGATAGCATAAATAAAGCCATATTAACATGTGTTCATTAAACCATCCCAAAACCACATAAAGCGCTAGCAAATGCTACCCAACATACAGATACCCGGTTGATCAAGGCATAGGATAACAAAGCTAGTCAAACCTTAGCAATAGGACCCATCAATTTAATGCATAGCAATAATAAACAACGGTGTAATTAAAATGCATGTTGTAATAGGAATTTAACGGGAATGCAGCAAGGACTTGCCTTCTACAAGCACCGGAAACTGCTCGGGGTCTTGATACTCTTCAACGAAGGCGAAGTCCCCGAATTGCTCGTACGCTACGCTCCACACATCACGTACAAGCAAACAATGGAAATAAATAAGAAACAGTACACCAATCATCTCAAACAGTAACAAAAGCAACGAGAAAACTATTCTACTCGTCGAGACGATCGCGTGGACATAAAGAACGCTAAAAACGGAGCTAAAACGACGAAGTTATGAATAAAACAAGTTTTAGGATTCATTTGTAAAGAATTTTAGGGCTTCGGGTTAAAACGAGAAGAAAACAGACTAAAACGTAAGGGTTTTATAAGGTGGGAGGGTATTTTTGTGAAACAGGGAAAACTCGGGGTTTCTTTAGCAAAAACGCGCGGTCGAGGATAAGGGGTTGGATCGGATCCGTTGGATCGCGATCGGGCGGCTCGGATCTAACCATAACGGTTTGACCGGGGACGAGGTTTGGCCGGCGGCTTAGGGCGAGTGGTGCCCGTCGGATGGGGATCCGGCGGTCGGGGATCCGCGCAAGCGGGCGGCCGGCGGGGGTCGCTGCGGCGGCGACGCGAGGGCGGTGGCGCATCGCCGGCGAGCGGCGGCGCGGAGGCCATGCGGCGGCGGGGTGCGCCTTTCTCTGCGGGGGACGGCACCGGGCGTCGAGCGCGCGCGGGTGAACTTGACCGGGGCCTCTCGGGCGGCGACGGCGAGGGGACGGCGGCGCCGGCGAGCCACGGCGGCGGAACAAGACCGGCGACGGCGAGCCGTCGCGCGCGAAGCTCGGAGGAGACCTTGAACCGCACCGGCGGGTTCCTTACCACACGGCGGATCCAAGGAGCGACGGAGGGGCGGGCGAACGACGACGGCGGCACGAACCGAGGGCGGCGCACGACCGGACGGCGGCGGCGACGCCGACGGCTAGGGTTCGTGCGGCGGCGCAGCTCGGGCGATTAGGGTTAGGGCGGCGGCGCGGCCGGGATTGGGCGGCGCGGCGGCGGCTCCTTAAATAGGGGCGCGCTCCACCCGGCGTGCGGGCCCGAGGCGGCGCGGCGGCGACGCCGAGACGGACTCGGGTGCGGTCCCGAGTCGGAGGCGGGCGGCGGCGCAAGGAAGGTGCGACGCGCGGCCCCCGCGCGTCGAGGCGGCGGGCGGCGGGGAGGCGCGGTGGGCGGGATGGGCCGCGCTCGGCCGGGCCGCCGGGGGCTCGCGGTTTGTTCTTTTTTTTCTTTTTCTTTTACATTTCCAAATCCTTTCTCCAAACCAATTTAAACATCAAACAAACTTCGAATTCAAACCAAGATTTGAATCCAACAACCAAAAACAATGCACCAGCATGCATGCAACGAAGAAACTCCTATATTCCATTAATTAATTAACAAAAATGATTAAATGCCTATAAAAGCACAACAACCTTATATTCCTTAAGCGAGATCGAAATGTTGCTAAGCAAATTTTAATTAAATTCGGGAATTGGAATTTAGGGTGTTACAATTTTCTTTATTGCAAAGAAATGAAAACAAGAAAATGGAAAAAGTTAAGCAGGAGAGAAATGTAACAGGCCCGTTTAGGCCCAAACTGCCTAATCTTTTTACGCCGCTCATCAGAGAACGGATGGGTGAAATTGTATTTGCTTCGTATAAAAGATCCCCGAACCCTAATCCGCCCATCCGCCTGCTCCCTCTCCATCTTCTTCACCTCGCCTCTCCCTCCTCAGATTCGTCGCGCATGGAGCAACTGCAACCTTCCTCCCTCCTTAGATTCAGCGGCCGGCGCCACCTCCCTTCTCTCGCGCCCACTGGCGCTCCGCCCTCGTCCTCCCCTCCCGCCTCTCCACTCAGATCCACACGCTGGCTACCAAGTTGCGCCATGTATTCCTTATCTTCTCCATCTCCCTCCCCTCCTTGAGACCCCGACGGCGGTGTGACGACGACGATGTCGGCGTGCTCGAGGACCATTATGGCGTCGGCATCCTCGAGCGCCCTCCCCGCGGCGAGGTAGGTCGGAGCACCATTGCAGTCCCTGCGAAGGCCGGAGCCCGATGTGGAGCAGACACGTGCTGCGGCCGGGCTTCGTCCATGAGCGGTTGCGTGCATCTCACCTCGCTGCAGGTCGAATCTATTACTGATTTGGTCTGTCTGTTCCTTCTCTCTTCCTGGGGCTGGCGTCTGTAGATCTAGGTGTTACTGCTATTCGAGTCAGCCGAATGGACGGATGGTTGCTGCGGTGGCATGTTCAAGGAGAATTCGCCCATTCAATTCAAACTCCTGATAGAGATGTTGTGCACGACAGCTTGCTTGTTCGTTAGCTGAATCATGATCTTTTTGTCCGGGCTATTGATCTAGAGTTCTAGCTCAGATTTTTAGTGATGGAAATATAATTTGATGTGTGTCCTCTGTTGTGATAGTGATGGTTCTGTGATTGAATTTCTGGGATTGTCATCTTCCTTTGCTTGTGTCTGACAGTAATTTGCTTCTTTTTTAAATTATTAATCTTTACACTTAATTTTATCAACTTGAATAGTTCAATGGTTTTCGTGTGCCTAGTTGGATGTACTACTTGAAATGATTTACTAAGTTCTTTCTAAATGAATGTACTGCCTGGATTGCATTTCAATCTACTGCCAACACTTCAGTATTGTAGCCTTATTTGTTTCAGGATGTGTAACCTGTATCTCACTTCTTTAACCTTATGGCTGTTTACTTGTAGAGAATATTTATCTGATTTACTTAATTGTGGTTCTGTCACAAGAGGTGGCTTCTGCTCATGAATGATGCTTCAGGCTGTCTCTGTTAAGTTTATGTACTGTAGTTTTTTAGATTTCAGTTCAGTCCTTATGCAGCAGCCTGCTCTTGCCTGAATTTTTGTTGTGTAGATAGTACTAGAAGACTCCTTGTAGAGATTAGCTACCTAACTTAGTTCTTTTCTACATGACACTCAGACTGAACTTGTTTAGCACAAGCAATACCATGAATTTTGATGTAACCTAGTTTCACTGTTTGAAAAATATTATTTACTCATGTGCACTGTTCTGTCATATGACTGAATGTGAATATTATTGCAGTTTGGTTCAGCTTGGAATATTATATATAGTAGCATAAACTGAAGCATGACAATAGTACTGTACCGGTCTTAAAAATGCTCTGGGATTTGTAGTCTCGTACTGTCAGCTTATCATGGAAGCACCTGATTGAGGATTGGCTTGTTGGGGTGGTGTAGTAAGCGAGTGAACTTCATTAGGTTGGGAAGGCTTCATGGTTTTTGGCAGGGAAAATGACTCGTATTTTTTTCATTTCTCTTTGGGAGGTGTGCAATAGGTAATTTTTCGTGTTGTAGGATTTTTCCATTATATGTGTATGTTGTGGTTTTAATTTGTGCCCACATTATACTTGTGGAGTGTTGACCATGGAATTGATGTTTCTGCAGTTAACTTCAGTCTATACTTGTTATGCTATTGAATTTTCTTTAGTCATTTTCTTGCCTCGTGTCCTTGCTGTTACAGTGACTCCTAGAAATGTAATGCCTGACTAGTGCTATAATTGATTTTAGTGCTCTTGTTAGATTCACTTGCTGGCATGCTTGAAACCATTCACCTTTTTGCAAGGCATGTATTTCTGTGCAGTTGTGACCTGTCCATTATTTGAGATGCCCAAACAGACATGGTTATGATGTTAATTTCTAATTACATGACCGATAAGGACTGTTGGAATGTATGTGCTTGCTTATTATTTCAAATTGACTAAGCACTAAATAAAGCTTACCTATATATCCATGGTTTTGAGTTTCTCATATCTCAACACTTTACCTTTGCTATATCCCTAAACTGTTGTGTCATTTGTACACATACGTGATAAGTTTGTTTAAATATAAACTGATGACAGCTGATTGGCTATCTTAATCTGAAAACCCTTGCATGTTTATCATTTCTTTATAGTTGTTTATCTTTGTATGATACTGAGATGACCGTGGACACATAGTTGTTTTGTGATCCAACCCACAATGTAGTATACTCTGTTGCATAGTTTGTTAGCTTGTTGAAGGCAATGACAAGTGTTTGTCAATGTACTCTTTCAGGTCGAGGATTAGATGCATTAAGTAGCAAGCCATTAGAAGTGATTGGATCAGCAAGCAGGAGCAGTCGACCTGATTTATAAGAATCTGATTTGTTTTATTTTTATGGCTTCATAGTATATAAAAGATCTACTGAATGCTTCGTAGTGCATAAAAAAACAGGTTGTGCATGCTAAATGAGAATGTTTTCCAGTGGTTTGGCTTATTAGTTTCATATTTGAACATTAACTGCAAGCTTATCATTTCTACTTGCGAACTGTTTGTTAAAATTATTTTATTTATGTGTAGATGCAAATTGGTAGCTTCCTGGTACCTTGCAGTAAATAAAATCCCAATTTAACAGTTTTCTAGGTGAATACAGTTTTGGGAAGTTAAGACAATGTTAGCTGTTGCTTAGTACCTACATCTATTGCTAATGGCAGCTTGTTTACCTAGTAGTAAAAATGTTCTTGCAATTTGTGAACTTGCAATGCTATAAATAGCCTTAAAAAGGACACTAGATCTGATCCTATGGGATATGTTTATAATTTCTGGACAAGAAAGGTGGCAGGTGGAAGTTTAGTCATTCCCTTGATAAATTTTCATTGCAATCTATTTTGATCAGCACACATTGTTGACAGGTTTCGCTGCTGCCCTTCACATTGGGAGGCCGAAGCTGCTACTGCTGCCATGGTAAACAATAGAACAAGAGCTCCTTTAATTATGCAATATTGAGTAATTCATTGTACCATAGTTGTGTTTGGCCCTTTGCACCTGAAGTATCTGATGAAATGCCTGTTAGGATTCAGAAACTGATGATGAGCTCTTCTCCATTAGTCATACTGTAATGCATTTAGATTATCTGACCATACTATAACCACTTTATGTTAGAACTTATTGTTTAGTTAACTTTTATTATTTTTGTTAAAATGTAATTATAGTTCAAGCATGACATGCCTTTTTTATTTCAGGAATTTATACAAACTCACAAGGAATTAGAGAAAAGAGTGGCAGAATAACAAAGAGCAAGGTGTAGTATTTTTTGAATGGTAGACATCTGAAAGCATGCGTTATCTGCTTCAATTGCTGGGTTTTTTACTAGCGATTGTTCGTTGATGCTTCAATCAACTGGAGGATGCTCTACAGGTGGAGGATGCCTTGCTTCTCATGCAAGTCTGGCTGCTGTTTAGAGCTTTTTGTTGTTTTATACTCCTTTTTTCTGCTGTCTAGATTCTGTGGATGACCTGCTGTCTAGATTTTTGTGTTGCCTTGCTTCTGATGCAAGATAAAACTGTGCTGAAATGGTTTGTCTGTGGTGAAATGGCTTATGATACCTTGATATATGTGATACAAATGTAAGGTGCTGAAATGTCTTTGTGATTGTATTTTGGGCTTAATTTGATTTTTGGGCTGAAATAGCTGTATTATTTATTCTGTGGGTCAAAATGTCTGTTGTGGTTTTGGTGGGGTGAAATGGTTTCAAATTTTGGGCTGCAATGTGGCAATGTGGCCCATTTCTAAAATGTAGTTCATGATGACAAATAAAAATTGTTGACAGATAAAAGACGTATCCCTCTACGACCCGCAAGCGTACGGATCCCACACCTTTTTCACCACGGGATTCTCAAGGTTCTTGTCAATCCGCGGAGAAAGGGGATTACAAGCATTCGATCAACCTTCACACTCTAGCTACTCAAACCTCTAACTACGATTAAACTAGAAAACAACTAAACTACACTAGAGAGAATGATCAAGATATCAAGATAAAAGACACTCGCCCACGGGTCTACGATACTAGAGCATGCAATCATTTAAAGACATGAAAACCAATCTAATATATCGGGGTTGTGACCACGGTTTCGCCCTTTCCCTCCTCTCGTACTGTCACTACGCGAAGGAATTCATGACTATATCTATGATGGACACGGCGTATTGAATGGATCCAAGGAAGCATTGGAGCTCTTACTCCCTTTACGGCATGGTAGCTAACCTTAAGCATTAAAGTATATTCAACACAAGATGATAGATAGATAATACGACAAAGTGCGATTACATCTCAAGATCGATTACACCCCATGGACGAATAAGGAGATTACCCCATCAAGGTGCTAGACATAGCAACGTTGATCATGGTTTCCCTTCCGACGGTGTCTTTCTTCTTCTCCACTTGTGGGTGCTTCCTTCGAGCTGGTTGATCTCCCTCAGGAGATCTCCCCCCTCTCTCTCTAGCTTTTGGATGGCCTCCTGGTGCAAATGGCTCTCCCCCTGTCGAATGGCAGCGCCTCCAGGGTTTTAGGGTTGAAGATCCTTCGATTGCAAGGAAAGGGGGGCCGAACCGACCCCCGGAGTGGGCTGGGCCGGTCGGCCTGGACCGACCGGCCCAGGCCCATCTCGACCCGGTACGGTCGCCCCTTCGCTCCCATGGGTCCTCAGGTGATTATGCACTTTGCCCCCTCTACTTGCATGATTTTGACGATGTCATCCTCGCGTCCAAGATGGAGGTTCTCCACGCATGAAGTTCGGTCTTTTACGCTTCAATCCCCGGGGGTGTTCCTTGTAGCACTTCGGTCCTTGCCACCATTGGAAGTGATTTCATCAAGCTCATGAACACGAACAAGACTCCGTAAATGCTCCTTTGAACTTGTTGCGAATCCGTCCTTTATGTCCATGTTTTCCTACATAAACACAACACTTCCAAATGCATGCACATAGATGAACTTGTTATATGATTAGTGTGC
The DNA here is from genome assembly GCA_947561735.1 of Cenchrus americanus. Lineage (NCBI taxonomy): Eukaryota > Viridiplantae > Streptophyta > Magnoliopsida > Poales > Poaceae > Cenchrus > Cenchrus americanus. The sequence goes on along the minus strand of OX387239.1, from coordinate 79,434,027 downwards.
CTAGTGGCGGGTTAGTTCCATAAACAAATCCAAACCAAAGTGTAATGAACATGCTTGGTGTACCAAAATACACCGTCAACAAAAATCCCTCTTAAAAAATCCACGTCAGCATCCTCGTCATTGCCCACGTCATCACCTATCAGCCACGTCAGCAGCATCGTCAGCAGCCAGGTCGCAGCCAAGTTAGCATCCACATCAGCAGCCAGGTCGCAGCCAAGTCAGCATCCACGTCACAACCTAGTCGCATCCACGTCACAGCCTAGTCAGCATGCACATCACAACCTTGTCAGCATCCACGTCACATCCATGTCAGCAGCCACATCACATCCAAGTTAGCAGCAATCGTGACGATTTATTTTGTCACGAATAGTGAGTTAGGGGTTGGGCTGCATGGGCTTTGGGATACTTCGTGACGATTCAGATACGTCACGGACTGCGACGTTTATTAAGGAACGTCGACAGATTTAATCAATGACGCTCATTCCACCACAAAAATTTAAATCGTCGCGGATGCTGATTTGCGACGAATTTTATTTAACCTGTGACAGAATGATTGCATCACAGAACAAATAGTTTCTTGTAGTGATTGATGCCTTAAGGGGAGCATTGTGACGCCCCAGGTTTTTAATTAGCATCTTTAACGCTAATGACCAAATCAGCCGAGTCAAACCGGCCGATACTGGTCAAACCTAGGTCAACCTGGGTCATCACGTCGAAAACCTCGTCAATGAACCCTATTGAACCCCTTGACCAAGTCTACACACACCCGTGGTCAACCCTTGGTCAAAGGCACGGTCAAACCCCGCTTAAGCACTGATGTCGGCAAATGTCATCCGGAACTTTTGCCGTGTTCTCCAAATTTCACCTAAACACTTCAAAATCTACCAATATGAAAGTTGTACAGCTTATCGAGGGACACAACTTTCATGTAGATTGGCATTTCAAATTTTGAGCGGAAATTGGTGAAAAACTTGGTTGACTGACAGTACCTCCTGTTTACCGGAAAATGGAGACATTCAAAGTTTGGCAGCGTTTTGTGCAAAATCCGTGGAGAAAAACACTGTACGGCCTTTGTGAAAGTTGTAGAGGGTAGTGAGATCTACAACTTTCCTATTCACCACTTTGTGCACTTCTATTCAAATTTTTGGAGTTCTAAGCGTTCAAATAGGGGCACACCGAAACTGAATCCCCGCCGTAACGCGCCGCGCGCGCGCGCGCGTGCCGCCGCGCACCCGTCCGCGCTCGCGGCGGGCCCGCTCGCCTCGACGTCCGCGCCCCCGCTCGCGCCTTCCCAACATCCCGTGCCCTGAGACGCCTAGTGCCCCGCGTCATCCCGTACGCGCCGCGCCTTTGTCCACCGGTTCGCCGCGAGATCCCTGCGCGCACACCGGTCGAGGCCGCCCACGTACGGCGCACTAAGGTCGAGGCGTACCGTCACAGGGAGGGCACGCTCTCCCTCCCCACCTACAAAGCAGCCGCCAGTCGTCCTCGCGCATTGGAGCACAGCCGGTCCGCCTCCTCCCTGTCTGCCGCTGTGCTCCATTGGGGGCCGTCGCCGAGCTCCACCCCACGCACCACTCCACCATCTCCCGAGCTCACCACTCTCTCTCTAGTGCCACACGTGAGCTCCCCAGCGTACCCACACGTAGCCGGCGCCGCTCCACTCGCCGGAGCAAAAGCTCCAGCGGCGGCCGCCGCCTGGCGCCGCCGCCCACCCTCGCCGACAGCCTCTCTACTCCCCTCCGAGCACGCAAATCGAGCCATAGGTGAGCCACAAGGCCTCCCCCACCCTCTCCCCACTGACCCCGACCGCCACCTCACCGGAATCCGGCAAGGCCGCCGGCGGTCTGCCCCCGGGGACCCAATTGCGGGTTTTCCAATCTTTCCAGGGTCCTAAGTGTGAACTGAGGGCATAACTGTGAATTCCTGAAAAATGCCAGGGACCCCGGTGCAAAAGTGAATCTCAAATATTACATGTGTTTTGCTGGATCTTGTAAAATCTGTAGAAAATCGTAGAATAGTTGGACAAATGCAAACCAAATTTTGTTAAATTCGTTGTGAAAAATCCTACAACTTTTGTTATTCTTGCCTCAGCTAGTTCCTGATAGTTTTTGCATGAAAAATAGAAATGTTAGAAATCTAGATCTGCAATATCTCAAAATCTATAAATCCTCTGTATCTAATTTTTGGATATGTTGTGTGTTATGTCATGACTAGCTTCTGTACCAAAAATTGCACAAAGTTATGGTGTAAATCATTTTATAAAAATTATTTTCTATTTATTCAGAATATGCATAAATGATTTTTGAAGCTAAAAATATTTAGATTTTTGCAACCAACTTCTGCATACTGTCTCCTTATTTCAAAACACACCTCTGGTGAATTAATCACAATTTTATGATTACCAGAAATAATTATTCTTGAATTATGCTTGTTTTTCTTTGCAAATGCATAAGTCAAGTTTCATAATAGTTCTAGGTGTATGTGCTGCATCCCTAGGTTAGTTTTGGACCATATAACATGTGTGAGAAAGTTTGGATCATTTTGATGATTATTTATTTTTGTGTGCATTTACCTTGTCCTGCTAGTTAGCTTTTGTTATTTTCAAAAAATAATTAATTTCTAGCTATCCAAAGCATGCATGTATGTCCAGTGGCTTGTTATAGGTATTTAGTGTTTAATACACCCCTCCACTGCATTTTATTAATTAATTTCATGAATGAAAGCTATGGGGGCCATTAAGGGCATAATAGTCTTTTAAATGGGAAAAGTCACCAACTCATCCTTAATAACCTTGTGTGTGGTTGTTAATCATTTTAAAAGGCTAAATGTACCCACCCACTACTGTTTGTGAAGTTAAATTAAATTACTTACATATATATGTACACAGTCACTATCCAAAAACAATATTTAATAAAGAACTGCATATTGTTCCTTTTTGGAAGAGTACGCTGAATGCATTTCTTATCTAGGTGAATGTGTCCAACCAATGCACCCCATGGTTGTCATCTATTATTTGTGGTTAATTAAATTAAAAATCGTCGAATAAATCTTGCATTTGCATCTTGGTGTAGATCTTTCTGACGGTAGACGTACGCTCGTGCCGGAAGGAGGAGACGAAGGTGCCGACGAAGAGCTGCAGTACGTAGACGTAGCTCAAGGCCTGGACCCAAGTCTAGAAGGGCCCAAGGCCAACCTTGCCAGCAAAGGCAAGCCCCGGATCATTAACCCCATCTTTCAAGATTATGCAATTATGTTTTGCTACGATTGTGCATTTACGTTTCAGGAGTTGAATTGAAACCCTAGATGCATGATCCCTAGGTACCTATGCTCTATCACTAGTATGTTAGGTCGATAGCTGCCATGCTATAGGACCGGTACAAGTCGAGTGATGTTCGTCACTCGCGAGAATAGGTTCTTATGTTGGAATCATAAGATCTTTATAAATGGATTGCTCATGTGGTAAGAGCATGGGATTTGGGCTCCGGTCTAGTGGCTTTCGTGAGCTAAGCTTTTGAACGTACTAAGCACTTGTCGAGAATGGGACCGGTAAGCCTAGTACCTTAATGAGACGGCGCGGGAACTTTTCCCTACTACTCTTGAATGCTCACCTAACCGGCTAGCTATTGGGAAGGGGGGTGCATATGTGAGACTGGGTGCCTCGCGGGGTATGCCAGCTAACCTTGTACCCAGGACTGTGGGCTCTGTTCCCAACCCGAGGACTTTTGGGAACTGCTTGAGAAGTTGTCCTTGCGGGGGCAGCCTACCGTGTGTTTAGGTTTACCTTGCAAGGATTAAATCAATCGATTGCCGGCCTCTCACCGTTATCCGAGACTGCTTAATCAACTGGCCATGATATCCCGTAATAATGGAACTTGGGGAATATGGTTGTATGAATTAATTGCTTGTCTAATTCTTGATTGGGTTAGATGGCACACTTAGAAATGGTAATCAACTAGAACTTGTGCTAAAATATTGAAAGTAAGGATCTACTCTTAGTGGCTGTTCAGCAAAAGAAACTCCACCGGCCAAAAGCCTTTCATGTCTAGATTTTGGTGATGTAGTTATCACCCGACGGTTAAGTCTTGCTGAGTATTAGTATACTCAGCCTTGCTTTAAAACTGTTGTGTAGGTGCTTATGACAGGGTGGAGGACGACAAGTGATGACATCACGGATGGCCTCCTGTGATGTTTACCGTTGCGCTAGTTTCTTTTATTTCCGCTGTTTTCGAACTCTGAACCTATACTCCATGTCATGAACAATGGTTTGTAATAAATTGGTTTTAATCATGTTGTACTCTGGACTCGCCTTCACGTGAGTTTCTATGCATATGTCGATCCTCTGTATGAACTCCAAGTGATTTACCGGGCGTCAACCCGGCAACTAACGACAGGAAGATACTTTACTATTGCTTAATGACCAAAGTGAATCGGTTTTAGGCAATAGTACGGTATTTTCCTGGGCGGGTTGTCACAAGCATTTAAGAAAGATGGTATTGAACTAAGTAATAAGGAGTTTCCAAACTCAATTGTGGGAAGACATAACGAAGAGTTAGTTAGTTTCCTCATAAAAAATCATTAAACTCACGATATAATGGTCAAGGTGCATTGAGTGTACACATTGGGAGCACGGTTGTCGGGCATACACCCCGGGTACCGCAAGGAAGGAAGCAGATAGACTCCTAGTAGAATTCCCCTGTACTCCTACTAGGACTCGCTCTGTGTAATCCTACTAGGACTCCTACCTTGTAACCGACTAGGTTCCCGCCCCCTGGACTATATAAAGGAGGGCCGGGTACCTAGCTGATCATCTACAATCCCTCCGGGGAACAACACCAAGCGCTGGGCGCAATACTACTCCAAACAGGACGTAGGGTAGCTACTCCGGCTACCTGAACCTGTATAAATCTTGTGTCTTGTGTCCTCGCACGTACCTTTGGGTTCCAGATCATGGCGATCCCCACCTTCTACCTTGCTGCGGGTACCTCCCATGGAGGTCGAGAGGTTTAAACACCGACAACTGGCGCCCACCGTGGGGCCATTGTCACGATCATCAGGCGAATTTGAAGGACTTCTTCTTCAAAATCAATCTACTCGTCTCCATGGCTTCTACAACGACCAATCGGCGAGTCGGCGCACTATTGCACGTCATCAGGACCAAGATTCAGGCGTGGCATACCAAGAGTCCAAGACCTAGGCGGAATCCACATCATTTTTTGCCATCTCGGAGTCCAAGTCCGACCAGAGCACGATCCTGAGATGTCAAGTCGAAAGCTGCAGCACAACACTAGCCGTGTTGGTACTCATCAAGAGAGACAGAGCTGCCACGTCCCTCCCTTGCTGAGTGCTTGAAAATTAATTTGTGGAGCATTGCTACACACACACAAAGACATACCAAGAGACTTCTAAATCTTTGCTTGGTGCACACGGCAAGACGTACGCAAGTACAACTGCATCGTCAAGCGGCCTCACTGACCCTACATCAACTTTGTCGTTCGCTACGACTACTCGTCACCCTTGCCATGCGCCGCAACTACTCGTCACCCGGCCGCACAGGCTCTACGTCAACCTTGCCGTGCGCCGCGAGTACTCGTCTCTCGGCCGCAGCGGCTCTACATCGACTACGCCGTACGCCGCCACGACATCGTTTTCTGGGCGTACGACTACTTTGACTACTCATCTCGACTGGTTTCAAGTAGAAAACTAGTCGAGAACAGCTACCACGCCGTCAACAACTAGTCGGATCCACCTCCGACTAGTCGACTTCAGCAACAACCGTCGCGGCTCCATCACCGACCGCCACGGCTTCGTCGACTCTCGTCCGCTAAGTCACTTATTTCAACAATTATTTCTTCTTCGGCTTGTTTTCTGCATACAGGAACCAACGCCAAAGACTACTTCGTGTACGCCTCTCAACGGCTACCTGCCAGCAGAGCTACACAATGCCAGTTATTCCTTAGGGACCGTTGACTGACTGTCACAGGCTTGGTACACCAAATTAGGAGGCTCTTGCCACGACGTTTCGTGTACTGAGTGCTGGAGGCGCACAACGGCTACACCCTAAGGAGGCACTGTGCAATCCTGCTCTCCGCCATGCGGAACAACGAGCAATCGTGCTCTCTCTTGTCGCCATGTCGACTACTTTCGTCTACCTCTTAATGGTCTCGCTCCAGTAGCACACGCCTTGATGCGCAAAGCCTTGGCTCTCCTGTCATGCCTCCACGCCCCCGGCGGCTATGGCTAAACAGGCTCCTCAGAGACCGGGTGCTTAAACCAGCTCTTCTGTCATACCTTCACGCCCCCAGCGGCTATGGCTAAACAGCGACCACAGAGACTAGGCGCTAAACCACATCAGGCTAACTACTCGACGCCTAACAACCACAACAAGAGCATGCCACATGACATTTACATCTATATTCATATTTGTATTTGTCATTTGTAGATTCCATTTCTACAAAAATGCTACATAAAGTACGCATCTTTATTTTCAGGTCAAGCTTCGACGCCGACTTCCAGTACGCTCCGCGTACCTCCACCGGCGCGGCTAGTTCCCAAACTCGGGGGCTACGCACCAAATTACTACTCAATGACAACTCGAGTAGTCTCCGCTAGCTCTCTAGCTCGGGGGCTCAGCACCAACAACTACTCGACGTGGCTCCTACGGCTCACCTAGCGATAAGCTTGGGGGCTAAACGCTACAAGATTACTCAAATGATGACTTCCGCAAACACGAAGACCCTCGGACTGATTCTTCAATCGTTCCAAGGCTCGGGGGCTACTAGGCTACACCCATCAGTTGATTTTTTCAAGACGGAAGCAGAATCAAGATTGACCCTCAGCCAGAGTCTACAACTCAACCTAAGGCTCGGGGACTACTCCATATGGAGTGCGATTTTGCAATCGCACTTCCATATAATCTCGACTTCAAGACTAATGAGCTGGACCACCTTCCAGCCTCGCGGCAGTTCAAGTACTATTGAAGACTTCTCCAAGCAGTACTCGAGGACGCTCAAGAGCTACTCGAAGAGGCTTCAAGACTACTCGAACTACTACTCTCGACTCCAACGTGCTCGGGGGCTTGTCGGGCATACACCCCGGGTACCGCAAGGAAGGAAGCAGATAGACTCCTGGTAGAATTCCCCTGTACTCCTACTAGGACTCGCTCTGTGTAATCCTACTAGGACTCCTACCTTGTAACCGACTAGGTTCCCGCCCCCCGGACTATATAAAGGAGGGTCGGGTACCTAGCCGATCATCTACAATCCCTCCGGGGAACAACACCAAGCGCAGGGCGCAATACTACTCCAAACAGGACGTAGGGTAGCTACTCCAGCTACCTGAACCTGTATAAATCTTGTGTCTTGTGTCCTCGCGTGTACCTTCGGGTTCCAGATCATGGCAATCCCCACCTTCTACCTTGCTGCGGGTACCTCCCATGGAGGTCGAGAGGTTTAAACACCAACAATGGTTGACACAACCACTAAACTGAAAGCACTTGGGAAGTTCATCTTTGATGGCGAACTTGTGCAATATATTATGACTTCTCTATCTGAGAATCATGAGAGTCATACTCATCATGTCAATTATGCTCTCAAGATCTGCAATTTTTTGCAAATCACCCAATTACGTACTGAAGCAGTGTCCCAAGTTGAAGTCATGACTTCAAAGGAATGGTAATTAACTTGTCTCCTAAGTTTTATTAAGATTATTTTACTCCTATGGTGGATTGACTAAGGTGCATTTGCACATTTCATTTCTTCCTCTGGTTTTGATGAACCATAAGTAAAGGAAGAAATAGGGGAGTAAAGTCTACAAGACATCATTGAAGTCAAAGATTTTGGAGCTTTGCATTAGCATTAAGCCATTAGTTTTAGTTTTAATTGAAGTTGATGATGTACCTTAGATTAAGTAAATTATATTTATTTTTTGTTTCAAAAATTCTTGAGACTTGTATTTCCTGATAGGCAATAAAGACATCCTCAAGTTTGTTATGTTTTCTCTGCATCTGTCTTTGATCCTTATTTAAGTTCATGCATAAAGAAGTGATGAGACCTTGTTGAATATATATGTGGTACACTTTTGTTTAGACCACAAATTTGAAGGGGGGAATGGAATGTCACATCAATCATGAGACGCTCCAAATAATAAAATAAGAGATATTCTTGATAGCTAAGAAATGAATTAAGAAAATGGTCCAAATAATAAGATAGAATATTGGGGATACTCTAACAAAGCAATTCCTCTCGAACTATTTTATTGCCATAAAGAATAAAGAATAAGTTCAAGGGTGTTTTTTAATGCGAGATAAGATTGTTTTGATATCATTGAAATTGGAGGGCTACTACATAATTACCAATTGTCTCAAATGAGAGCCTGTGATTTTATTTCATATTCTGGTCACCGCTGGGTAAGGGATAATTTTCACAGGTTTTGTTGTTCTAATTCACTTTCTGGCCACCGTTATTGTGGACTAGTTCAATTGAACCAGAGACGGTTGAAGTATGGTTTATATTCATCATTCTAGCCACCGCTGTGTAATGAACATTTAATCATAGCTTTGCTAGTCTAGTTCATTTTTTGGCCATAGCTGTTGTGGGCTAGGTTAGCAAGGGAAGTTCTTCTATGGTATCTAAGGAAGACAAAATAAATGTCTTGTCAAATATACTATAAAGAAATCAAAAGAGCTACCATTATAAGTTACTCAATTAAGTTTAAGGGCCGACACACTTCAATGCTCTGGCTACTTCATTAAGGAATATTATATCAGTACACATAAATCCAAATATAAATTCATTAATTTTCTTGTCAATGTTAACTCATCTAAATTGCACATGCCAATTAAATAAGAATAAATATTCCCTAGGGAAATAAGAAGCATTCTTAACAAAGTGGGGGTGTGATCCAAATTGGAACAGGCCAATTCCCCCAAGAATGTACATTGTCAACATCCACCAAAGTCTCACTTATAAAATTCCAAACTCCTATATATCTCCTTCCCCTTGTAGGTATGTCTGAAAATGTGTTCACATTTGTCATGTGCAAGGTAGGCACAATCTGCTTTCAGCAATGCTACCATGATCCTTGGTAGCAAGGATCATGGTAGAATTCAAACCAAGGGACAGCGCATAGTCCCCCAAACTTGTAATCCTGACAAGTTTCTGATCTTCGATGTCCACCTTGTGGAGTTGAATTTCTTTTGTGTGTACCTCATCGTATGGGTCCAGAGCAACCATCAATAACTTGGACCGGTGATCGCCGTGCTTCTGTTATCCTGCACACCTGCAATAGATCACCCCACGGCGCTATGACGAGATATTTTGTCGGATTGTCATCGATACTCTCATGCTTCTTTATCCTCCTCACAACAGGAGAATTATTGCCCTTGAAATCCACAACCAGTTCGTTTGGCTGGTGGCTGATGGCTAGTGCTGGTTTGTTCTGAGAGAAAAGTACTGATGGTTGGTTGCTGATGGCTGGTTTGTTCTGAAAGAAAAGCACTGCTGGCTGGTGTTGACGCAAAAAGTGCACCTAGCGCCAAACACACAGCAAGCCGAACAAGCTGGCTTCACACGCGCAGAGAGTCACGAGACGTGCCAGTCAATGTTTCCTGAAAATTAACAACAGATAAAGGAGTTAGATACCAAAGCTTGGAACTTGCCGGGTGGTACCAGACAGTTCCATATTTACGGCTAGAAAGCCAGACGGGATGACACATAGCTATGAAGAGCTATTTGCCAACAAACTAAAACCATTTGGGAACTTGTAACAAGAGAAAAGTAACATTGCCGAATGGATGACGCAAGCATGACAGCGATCGGTCTTTATTTGAACAAAGATGCATATACACAAGGCCATGACCGATCCCCATGATGATTAACATTAAATAAATGAATGAAGTAAAGCACGAACACAAACATGTAATAAACAAGCATGCATAGATCCAAAGCACTAGTCTACCGCATGTCTAGGTACTTTAAAACCCGTCGGGTATGATGTCAGGCAAATCTATCCACCGCATGATACAACTTGAATGAAAAAACCGTACCACTTTCCACAAATAGATCTATCCACCGCATGATACAATCTAAATATGGAAAGCTAAAAGCATACATTATTTAAAGCATGAATTACGCATGTGTGCTACTCGCGAAGAAACATAACCGAATACGGCTGAACAGTTGATTCGGGGTCCATGAAGAAGGAACAAACATTACCAAGTGAATAAATCTATCAGATTGATTTGAAATCTAATCCACCGGATGACTAGCTCCAAAGCAACCCAAAAAACCTGCATCTACCGCATGATACCCGGCTCTTTCAAGATTTATACCAACGTTGGCAAGCTTGAACCCGCAACACGTAGCAACCTAGATCGATTCGGTTTCGGCTATCGGAAAGCACAAGATCCACGTGTTAAAACACGAACTCGACTCGTACAAGGATCACAAAAGGATAAAGCCGATCCAAATCTATCTAGATTGGGCAAAAGTGTGTTACATGAATCTAAACATAAAGTAAAAACTCAAAGCAACACGGGGTAACTTAATGAATCTATTGAATCTTGCCAAAATCCAATAGAGCCGATAACTAGCTTCAAGCTAGATCTTAGCCTACCGCATGGCTCATGACCTAACAAGAAACCTTCTTGAACCAAGCTTGAATCTACCGCATGACACGAAACATGGTAACAAGACTACTTGCATCAGATCTAAATCCACCGCATGATACTAGACATGATACAAGGTTGCCGGTACTCGGGGAGGTCGACGGATCGATGAACCCTCTCGAAGAACTCGACGACACGACAAAAGGACTCTAGGGTTTGGCGTAAGGCCGGTGTGTATTGAAGAATGATTGTGTTTTTTACATACATTCGGGGGTTATATTTATACCCCGTCAAGTACAACTTCGAATGGATTCGTTGACTAACTTATCTCTAAACTTGATTGCCTATCCATCCATTCGTTCTCTCCGATTGAGCCACGTCACCGTCCAATCCCGCAAAATCAGCTCTCTTGTTCATTTGTCGAGCCGCAGCGGATAGCCGACCGCGAGATCTCTTTGACGAATATCTCTGAAAAGATCCTTCCTTCCACCAGACGGACTCTTCATCGAGCCGGACCCACAAGTCAGACTCCTTACCAAATTTTGGTGTTAACACATGCCCCTTCAATTGCGGGATAAAAGTAATTTTGTTCCGCAATTGACTCCAGCCACGAATACTTTCAAATCAAATCTGTCAACACCTGTTCTTCTTTCTTCGCAATCCGCCGGAATCTTCATCTAGATCCAAACCCTAGTCCCCTCGTTCCGAGCTCAAATCCCCAATGGCAGCTCAAAACCAAGATGCTCAGGTAAATTCCTCTCCCATAAACTTCGTTCGGCATTTAGGTTTTCAATTTTACCTGAGATTTCTTTTTCCGCTTTTTCTTCAGGAGTCTTCCACTGAGCTTCTGATTCGCACCTGGGCCAATTCAAGATCCTATTATCCTGGTCCCGTGGGGAACTCTGATCCTCAAGATTTCATCGCGGCTGAATCTCAGAGGATCCCCTTCAAAGCAGCTCTGTCCCCACCTCCTCGGTGGCAAGACGCTTTCAAGAACTGGCCTTTACCTCCAATCGCGGTGGAAAACTTGGTACCAGAGGATTCTTGCAGACAAGAGTGGATTGACCAAAAACTGGGATACCCTCCGCATTGCTCAATGCTTGGAGTTATCCTTGGCCGAGACCCCCAAGAATGAAGACCTCCTGATAGCAGCTTGCCACTTTTGGTCAAACGGCGTCAACGCCTTCCTCTTTGGCCATGGCCCAATTCTCCAACCTTGGCCGATGTGTATATGATCACCGGCCTTGACATTACAGGATCTGTTCAACCTTGGGAATTCAAAAATTCTTCTCGGCAAATAGGGGTGAAGCCAGGGAACGGATACAAGCATTACATCTTGAAGCACATGAAAGACAATCCCCTTGGTGATGTCGAATACAGGGCATTTCTGAATATGTGGCTGTGCAGATTTGTCTTCTGTGGCAAAGCCAATGAGCCTACCCTGAATCACATCACAATGGCGTCTCATTTGGCCAGTGGCAACCGCCTCCCCCTTGGAAAATTCCTCCTAGGCAGTGTGGACCATATGCTTCACCAAACTGTCACCCAAATGTATACTAGTCAGAGGATAACATGTGTCAACGGTCCTTGGTGGTTTGTTCAAATGTGGCTGCAGCTCCACATGCATCAGATCATTGGTGTTGATTTGAACACCAGGCTCTTCCCCTTATCCAATCACCCTGAAGGGGAGCCCCAAGCCACCAGAGGATGCCAGAATTATGGAGAAGCGGCTTCAACTGTTCTTGTTCAGCAGGACATCAGCCAGCTTTTCGAGCTATTCTTCAAAGGTTTTCAGAATCCTCTCTGGCTTCCTTATCTGGACAATGACACTTTGATTTTCCCCTGTGACTTCTCTTTTGAATCTGAACGCCAAGATGGGAGATTCTTTGAGATCCTCAACATCATAATCCGCCCATGTATGCGCGCGCCGCGTGAATTCAATGGAGGAAGGTCTGAACTCCGGTACTTATGAATATTATCGGCCCAATGTAATGGCTAGGCAACTTGGGTGTGGCCGGATGCCCCCAAGGTCGTTCCTTCATGAGTTCCTCAAGCCCAGAGAGGAAATTAAAGAACTTATGCACAGTAGCAGGGTTTTCCATTATGTGTGCAGTCCCACTGTCTACACCTGGCCTTTTGTGCCTATAACCTTAGCTCATCCCACCTTCAATTCCTGGTGGCAAGAATTTCATGATCATATCTTCAATGAGCCTGTGCACTCGTTCTCTGCAGAGTTGATACCGGATTTTCTGCCAACTTCAGAGGTAATATAATTAACCTTTGGATCAGACATGTCCTCTTTCAATCATGATTCTAATCCCATTTCTTTTACTCACAGAACACAGTACCTGCCCCTCGAGCCAGGAATATCACCTACAATGCTGTAGGCCCTATCTCAGCACTGGGATTCAGGTCCCCAACTCTGGCTCAGCTAATGGCCAAGTTTGCCACAACTGACCCAAGCCTCTCCAGCCTTGCTGCTGATAGGAGACAAGGTTTGTCTCTGATTGCTCCTCCAAATGCCAAGAGGAGGAGAACTGTCAAGAAAATTCTTGTTGAGGTAAAATCTTTACTTTCTTGATCACAAGATCACCCTGGTTCTGATAAATCATATCTTGTGCATTTCCAGACCGAGCCGGCGACCTTCGGTGCCGAACACACGCCAATGCCCCATCCTTTGGGTATGACCTTTATTGTCCTCTTTTAAGGATGAACAACGGCATTTACCCTTTTGATTTGACACTTGCGGAAGAAACAATGGAAGAACAGGCTTGTGGATGTCCCGGTGGCTCAACAAGCAAGTCCACCCGGGGTTGAATTACCTATCCCGATGAAGATCTCATCTTCATCACCCTCTGCGAAGCAATGAATTCTCCGGAGATGAGTCTCCCAATCCGGCCCGAACCGTCAAGTCCTCCAAGGGCACAATCACTGTTGGTCATGCGGAGAGATACCAATCCCAACGAGAGGTGGATCCAACTCCTCTTCGAGCCGAGAAGCCCATGAGTTACCAGCGACTGCATCAACACCTTCTAACTTGGAAGCTTCAGCTCTACCTGGAGCACCTTCTTCACCTGTGATTGCCCCTGCTCAAAATCTTCCCCCAGCTCAAGAAATCAGCCATGAGGTACTCATTTGCACTTAACTCTGCTACCTTTACTTTTAGCACCCGTGAATCTTGTTCTCTCTTTGAACACATCCGGAAACTGTCTTGAGCCGAATGCGCGCGAACAGATGCCCCTTGGCACAAAATCCACAGAAGATCCCTGAATCGGCAGTCCATAAGCACTGTTCAAGCAAAAACCCTTCGCATCCGGGAGAAAACCCTGTCGTTTGGTATTCCAACAGTGTGTACTGGCCGGTCATCACTCCCAATGCGTCCCTTCGGTCAATAAAATAGCCGGCTGAGATGCCCTGCAAATCCACTCGCACACTCATCCACCACTTCTCATCTCTTCCCCCGTCTCCAGAGGAAAAAACCCCAAGGCCATGGACAAGGGCAAGCGACCCCGGAGAGCGACCCTCCAAAGAAACGCACGATTCGAAGGTGAGATTCCCCTTGATTTACTTCCCGTTTCCTCGTGATCTTGCACTTTACCTCCTCCTCTTTTCCTCGTTCGGCGTTGATTTGCTCCCTAAAGAAATCATCGGGACCGAAGATGTGCTCGAGTACATCTCCTCCGATTCCTCCCTCGAAGCGAGAGGACGCCACGCCCGAACGAGAGGACCGGTCATCGACGCGCCGCCGCGTTCGGCACTTGGAGCACGGTCTCGGGGACATCACTTCTCGTTGCCAAGCCGAACGCGAGCGCCGCATGGCTCGGGAGGCACTAGTAGGGGGTAAATGTTTCTGACTTTTTCTTGATTTTGTGCCCGCATCTGGATTTCTTGCCCCTAACATCCACTCCTCTCGCGCGGATGTCTCGACAGTACAACGGCTGAAGGTGGCACCGGGACGACTTGGTAGAGGCGACGAACCATGGCCACCCTCGTGCCTTCCAAGTTGCCGTCACGGTGGTCTTGGAACAAGCGAAAAGGGAGCGGCGGAGAAGAAGCAAAGAAAAGATTGAATCATACTTTCGCTTCTTCCTCCACGCCTTTTGCTTCCCACCTCCTTGAGGTTATGATCACCAGGGTTATTGGATGTAAACCTGCAAGAAGCAGTTGTAATGTAGTTTTTGTGCTAAGGGCAATGCATCTAGGCACTGGCCATTTCTTCTGTTTATGGATTTTTTGTTCTGAAGGCGGCCTCGTTCTTGAGCGTCGGCTGTCTCTGTGCCAGATGTGTGTAATCATTGATCAATCTCAATGCTAGGATAATATTTCTTCAGATATCTTCCATTTATTGCAGCGGAAAATTCTTCTCCTAGCAAAGTTTTCAATATATATGCATTACCAGGGACGCATCTGACCACACGGAAAGGTCCTTCCCAGTTAGGGGACCATTTGCCGAATTCACTGTATTTAGTTCCAATCGGCAATAGCGCTTTCCAAACCAAATCGCCTTCTGCAAATTGCCTTACTTTTACTTTCTTGTTGTAGTACTTGGCAACCCGCAGTTTGTTCTTCTCAATGTTTTCTAGGGCCCTAAGACGGATCATGTGCAAATCCTCTAGCTCGTCCATCATTAGACCACTGTAATCCTTGGAGCTCAAATCTTTCTGTAACACAACCCTCCTTGAATCAGATTGCACTTCCCACGGTAGAACCGCGTGGTGTCCATAAACCAATTCGTAAGGAGAGGTCTTTGTAGCTCCATGGGGGGCCATTCGGTAAGCCCACAGCGCCTCACTGAGTACCGAATGCCACCTTTTTGGCTTCTGGTCGATCTTCTTTTGGATCAGCTTGATCATGATCTTATTAGAAGCCTCTGCTTGACCATTAGCTTGGGCGTAATAGGGAGAAGAGTTAAACAATTTGATCCCCATGCTTTCGGCAAATTCTCTGAACTCCAGTGACACGAATTGTGCCCCTTGATCAGTGGTGATTGTCTGAGGGATTCCAAACCGATAGATGATGTGCTCCTTGACAAATTCAACCATGTTTTCTGATGTCACCTTCTTTAGCGGAATCGCCTCAACCCATTTGGTAAAATAATCCGTAGCCAAAAGCACGAACTTATGCCCCTTGCTAGATGGTGGATTAATCGGCCAATCAAGTCTATACCCCGGCCCACGAATGGCCATGGCTTGATGATGGGATTCAATGCGATGCGGGGACCCTTTGAATATTTCCAAACCTCTGGCAATCCTGACATCCCTTGTAATACTCAAAGCAATCCTCTAATATCGTCGGCCAAAAGCATCTAGCTTGTCTAATAACCCACTTCATACGGTAGGCCGATTGGTGTGCTCCACATATCCCATCGTGCACTTCGATCATCATGTTCTTGGCTTCTTCTGGACGCAGGCATCACAATAATACCCCATCTAATGATTTATAGAATAAATTATCATCCAGAAGAACGAACTTTATGGCCTTGTACCTGAGCTTCCTAGAGACCTTTCAGGATGGATCCTTCAAGTAATCAATGATCTCTTTCCTCCAATCATCTTCTGCAAGATCCGTCCCCAGTGCACACACTTCCGCAGCAAACGCTTCTTGACTCTCTTTGTAACCAGAGGCGCTTTGAGCCAGCCTGTTTGCTTCTTCGTTATGTTCCCTAGGAATATGCTGTAGAGTTACCAACGGGAAGCTCTTCAAGATTTCCCTGCATTCTTCGTAGTAACTCCTCAGCGCTTCACTTTTGCACTCGTATTGGCCGTTCAATTGCTTGATCACCGGCTACGAATCTCCATAAACTTCAATCGAAACGGCCCCAGCTTCTCTCAAATATTGAAGCCCTCGAAGTAATGCTTCGTATTCAGCCTGGTTATTTGTGACAGTGGGCTGTATAGGGATGGCAAATTCAAACATCTCACCTTTAGGCGAAATCAGTAGGACCACATGATGATCCATCAAAAAATAAAGCCCAAGGGGTAATCTCAAGTAAATCAATTGACGGATCGCGATGTTCAGTTATAAAATCGGCAATGATCTGTCCCTTGATAGCCTTTGCCGATTCGAACTTTAACTCGAACTCTGATAAGGCCAAGATCCATTTGCCAATCCTGCCGTTCAAAATTGGCATAGATAACATATGTTTTATTACATCGAACTTGGAATACACAGTGCATTTGGCATTCAACAGGTAGTGCCGAAACTTTGTACACGAGTAGTACACGCAAAGACACAGTTTCTCTACAGCCGAATACCTAGTTTCAGGATCAAGTAATTTTCGGCTAAGATATGCTACTACCCGCTCCTTCCCTTCGAATTCTTGAATAAGGGCCGATCCAATGGTTTGGGTATCAGCCGCCACGTACAACTTGAAAGGCTTATCCAGTTGAGGAGAAACCAGTACTGGTGGCTCCTTCATGTACTGCTTGATCTCATCGAAAGCCTTTTGTTGTTCGTCGCCCCATGTGAACTTCTGATCTTTCTTTAGCTTCAACAGTGGAGAGAATGGCAAAACCTTCTGTGACAAATTTGAAATGAATCTTCTCACGAAATTGATTTTGCCGAGCAGTGATTGTAACTCCTTGAGATTAGTTGGAGGAACGACTTCATCAATGGCTTTCATGCTCTTCTTGCCAACTTCGATTCCCCCTCGTGGACTAGAAATCCCAAGAACTCTCCAGCTGACACCCCAAAAGCGCACTTGTTTGGGTTCATCTTCAGGCCATGCTTCCGGGTGCACTCTAGGGTCCTCTTTACATCTTCCAAATGCGTGTCATGACTTAGGGACTTGATTACCACATCATCAATGTAGGTTTCCACAATTTTGCCGATCAATTCGTGAAAAATGTAATTCATGGC
Source organism: Cenchrus americanus (assembly GCA_947561735.1). Lineage (NCBI taxonomy): Eukaryota > Viridiplantae > Streptophyta > Magnoliopsida > Poales > Poaceae > Cenchrus > Cenchrus americanus. Next base: position 79,416,563 of record OX387239.1, on the reverse strand, counting down.
CCGCTGATAAGTTGCACCGGCATTTTTTAACCCAAATGTCATGACTATCCATTCAAACAGGCCTATATGGCCAGGACACCTGAAGGCCGTCTTTGATATGTCCTCTATTGCCATGAAGATTTGGTTGTAACCCGCATTGCCGTCCATGAAACTGATGACTTTGTGTCCAGCTGCGGCGTCAATCAACAAATCGGCAATAGGCATTGGGTAACCATCCATCGGAGTAGCTCTATTCAGGTCCCTGAAATCTATGCAGACCCTCATCTTTCCATTCTTCTTGTACACAGGGACAATGTTAGAAATCCACTCCGCATATCTGCATGGCCGAACGAAGTTTGCATCAAGTAATCTTTCAACCTCTTTCTTCACATCGGCCAATACCTCATCCTTGTAGATTTTCCGGGGTGGTTGCTTGTATGGTTTGAAACCAGATTTGATTGGCAACCGATGCTCGACGATAGAACGATCCAATCCAGGCATCTCCGAATAATCCCAGGCGAAGCAATCCTTGTATTCCTTGAGAAGCTTAATTAACTCTCCCCTGAAGTCTGGCTGCAAGTTTGCGCTGATGAACGTCGGCCTTGGCTTATCACCGCTTCCAATGTCAACCTCTTCTAATTTATCAGCCGACATGAATCCCCGCCCCAACTTGCCATCAGTGCCATCTACGGGGTTCTCCATTAAAAATTACTATAAGAGTTGATCGCTTGAATCGGTCGTTGATCACCGCCGACGGGTTCAACGGGACCTTCTCCCCAGTCTTTCCCTGAGAAACAATCAATACCTTGGTATTCCCAGAAGGCTGGTTCCATGTTCGCAACGCTCACGGAGTCATCTGCTTGGACGACCTCAATCTCATCATCCACCCACTGGATAAGCTGCTGGTGCATGGTGGATGGGACGCAACAATTGGCATGAATCCAGTCCCGCCCAAACAGTAGGGCCGTAGGCCCTTTACCTTCGATGACAAAGAAGGTAGTGAGCGGCGTCTTGGACACGATCATCAAATCCACGTGAGTGCATCTCTTGGTATCCGAAGGATTTCCAGCGAAATCATTCAGTATTATGCTTGTAGGTGTCAGATCGCTCGGGCTCATGCCAAGTTTCCTGAAGGTGGTGTACGGCATTACGTTGACTGCCGCTCCACCGTCGACAAACATCTTGGTCAATGGCTTGCCATTGATGTATCCTCTCAAGTACAACGGCCTCATATGTCGATTTTTGACCGGTTTGTCGAAGATTTCCTGCTTGGCCAGCACCAGTTGTGCCATCATCCCCTCGACCTGCTCATCATCTAGGGACGCCTCATCCTGCACAACCTGGTTAGCAGGAGCCATGAATTCGTTCGGCAAAAAGTATACCATGCAAGTTGGAGCCGAACGCCTCGATCCTTCTGGTTGGTCTTTTGGGCGCCACACCTGCTTTGTTTGGATCCCGGCCTGCCTTAGTTCACGGTTCCTTAAGCGTGAACCCGTCTCTTCTGACTTTTGCGTAGGCCGGGCGGGCACCATTGCCCCTTCTGCTAGATGTAGTCGCTCTCGTCCTCCTCTTGATCCGCCCACCTTAGATCAGCTTGTCGCTTCCTGGGGTGATCAATGACTTCAATTTTTTGGCGCCGATCCTCGTTAGGGTGTACCCTTCCAATTCTCTCATGGATGGATCGGCGATTGGCAGTCTCCTGCCTGTACTCAAAATATCTGTCACTGCATTCAGGACAGTTCCTCAGCGTGGGCAGCTTCAAACCCTCGTTCTAGCAATGCCTGAAGAAGGCACATCCCCAGTGCGCGCGCTCCTGCTCGCGCGTGTATTGCTCCTGGTCCCTTCTGTGTGCTTCTTCTTCGGCTCTGCGCTCCTCCTCCTCATAACGTCGCTTCTGGTAGCGCTCTTTCTCCATCTGGCGCTGCCACTTGTTGAGGAGGATGCGCGTGGTCACTCTGGGCTTGGCTCTGGATGACTCCCCAACTTCGATGTGACTCTTGAGAATGCGGGGGGATTCACCATGCACCTGTTCCAGAGTTACTTGGCGCTCTGGGTCCACTGCTCCATCCTGTCTAGCCCTGGCTGAGGTCAAGACTTTGACCTTTCCCTTCTCCTCAGCCGTCACCATGTTGACGAGAGAAGCCCACCATGTTCGAGGGAAGGTGTGGCCATCCAGCTTCATCTTGTTGTCGAACTTAAGGTGCCCCTCCTGGATGGCCTTCTGGATCCTCATCCTGAAGACCCTGCAATCATTGATGGAGTGCGAATCCCTGTCGTGGAAGCCACAGTATCGTTTCCCTTTAACTCCATCGGGCCGAAGCATGGAATGCCCCTCAGGCAATCTGATTCGGCCTTCCTTCACTAGGAGCTCAAACAGTTTATCACCCTTTGTGATATCGAAATCGTAGGTACCCTTGGTCTGTTTGACCCAGCGCTGATTCATCATTAAAGGCTCTTTCCCCCACATGATCTCGGCTGCGGCCACATCCAATTCATCATCAGAATCCTCGATCAGATCAGCCTTGTCTAAGAACTGGTTGTAGATATCAGCAACATCATGCTGCTTGCCAAACTTAGCATCCTTCTTGAAGCCATACGCCTGGTTGCTCATCAATGATAGCTTCTGCGATAGCTGACCCAGGTTTTCGAACTCCATCCCGAAAAGCTTCTCGCGTACGGCCGGCAGCATCCCGGCGACGGCCATATCAGCCAACTGGTCATCTGGCAAGTTAAGCGAGAAGCACATGCCTTTAACCTCCCCGAATCTCCCCGAGAAACTCTAACGGCGTCTCGCCGTGCCTGCGCTTCGGGGGTGGCAAGGTCGATCGGCTTCTTCTCCGAGCTGCCACTGAAATAATGAGTGTGGAATTTCCGCTCTAGGTCCTTCCATCTGCAAACTGACTCAGGGGGTAGGGACGAGAACCACTGGAATGCTGGACCTGTCAGTGATGCGGGGAAGTAGCGGACCCTGAATGTTTCCTCAGCTGAGCATTCCCCGAGTTGCATGAGGTAACGAGCGATGTGCTCCACTGTGCTCGTGTCGTCCTGTCCTGAAAATTTCGTGAACTCCGTCGGCGGCTTCACCCTTGGCGGAAGGAGCACGTTGTAGTACCATTCTGGGAATGGTGGCTTGTAGGCAGGTCCCTGTGTTTTTGGCTTGAGGCCGAACTGATTTTGCATCAACTCGGCCATCTTCCGTGCCAGGGCGTCGTCCTCTTGCGCGCCTGCAGCTGGCGCGTATCCTGGATGCGAGAAGGCGTCAAATGCCCCGTAATTTCCCACCTCATGGTAGCCTCCGCCGTATAAGTTCCTCTGCAGCCAGTTGTTCGCCGGAGCAATCCTGTGGCCGGAGGCAAGTGGGGCTCCAGGCGAGCCGAATGCTAGCTCTCCGTACGTAGGCTGGTACGGATTCGGCTGTTGCACAGGTTGACCCGTGCCTTGCCCGCGGTGGTGGCCGAATTGGTCGCCCTCCCGAGGCCTGTAGTGGGGGCTGAACTGGCTGACTCCCAGCACCCTGCGGAGGAGGCTGGAAAGCTTGACTTCCAGAGCTCTGAGGAGGAGGCTGATGTGGCTGGCTCCGTAACGGTGGTTGAGAGCTTGACTTGCCCAGCTCCACGGTACCCCCTTGGATGGGTGCCTTGCTAAATGCTTGTTCCATGCCCGGGCCAAAGACGGCCACCATCATTTGCTGGAGCGCACCGAGGAAAGCTTTGTGGTGCTTGCTCAACATGTAGTCTGCAGATTCCCGGAATGCCTGCATGCACTCCTCTTTCTCCTGCTGAGGTGTGGCATCGCTCTCCCCTGGTAGCAACACCCTGGGCATCTCGTTCTTCAAGTACGGGACGCCACTTCTATTTTTCTTGAAGGACAGCCGACATTTTTGCTGGAACTGGTCCATGGCGTCCTGGAGTTGCTGCCTCTGTTTGGGAAAGAGGTCCTCAACGTTGACGTCCACGATGTCCGTGATGTCAGGCATCTTGATCTATTCGGCTGTGGTCCCACTGGGCGTGCCAAAAAGTGTGTTGACGCAAAAAGTGCACCTAGCGCCAAACACACAGCAAGCCGAACAAGCTGGCTTCACACGCGCAGAGAGTCACGAGACGTGCCAGTCAATTTTTCCGGAAAATTAACAACAGATAAAGGAGTTAGATACCAAAGCTTGGAACTTGCCGGGTGGTACCAGACAGTTCCATATTTACGGCTAGAAAGCCAGACGGGATGACACATAGCTATGAAGAGCTATTTGCCAACAAACTGAAACCATTCGGGAACTTGTAACAAGAGAAAAGTAACATTGCCGAATGGATGACGCAAGCATGACATTGATCGGTCTTTATTTGAACAAAGATGCATATACACAAGGCCATGACCGATCCCCATGATGATTAACATTAAATAAATGAATGAAGTAAAGCACGAACACAAACATGTAATAAACAAGCATGCATAGATCCAAAGCACTAGTCTACCGCATGTCTAGGTACTTTAAAACCCGTCGGGTACGATGTCAGGCAAATCTATCCACCGCATGATACAACTTGCATGAAAAAACCGTACCACTTTCCACAAATAGATCTATCCACCGCATGATACAATCTAAATATGGAAAGCTAAAAGCATACATTATTTAAAGCATGAATTACGCATGTGTGCTACTCGCGAAGAAACATAACCGAATACGGCTGAACAGTCGATTCGGGGTCCATGAAGAAGGAACAAACATTACCAAGTGAATAAATCTATCAGATTGATTTGAAATCTAATCCACCGGATGACTAGCTCCAAAGCAACCCAAAAACCTGCATCTACCACATGATACCCGGCTCTTTCAAGATTTATACCAACGTTGGCAAGCTTGAACCCGCAACACGTAGCAACCTAGATCGATTCGGTTTCGGCTATCGGAAAGCACAAGATCCACGTGTTAAAACACGAACTCGACTCGTACAAGGATCACAAAAGGATAAAGCCGATCCAAATCTATCTAGATTGGGCAAAAGTGTGTTACATGAATCTAAACATAAAGTAAAAACTCAAAGCAACACGGGGTAACTTAATGAATCTATTGAATCTTGCCAAAATCCAATAGAGTCGATAACTAGCTTCAAGCTAGATCTTAGCCTACCGCATGGCTCATGACCTAACAAGAAACCTTCTTGAACCAAGCTTGAATCTACCGCATGACACGAAGCATGGTAACAAGACTACTTGCATCAGATCTAAATCCACCACATGATACTAGACATGACACAAGGTTGCTTGTACTCACGGAGGTCGACGGATCGATGAACCCTCTCGAAGAACTCGACGACACGACAAAAGGACTCTAGGGTTTGGCGTAAGGCCGGTGTGTATTGAAGAATGATTGTGATTTTTACATACATTCAGGGGTCATATTTATACCCTGTCAAGTACAACTTCGAATGGATTCGTTGCCTAACTTATCTCTAAACTTGATTGCCTATCCATCCATTCGTTCTCTCTGATTGAGCCACGTCACCGTCCAATCCCGCAAAATCAGCTCTACTGTTCCTTTGCCGAACTGGAGCATATAGCTGACCACAGATCTCTTTGCCGAATATCTCTGAAAAGATCCTTCCTTCCACCAGACGGACTCTTCATTGAGCCGGACCCACAAGTCAGACTCCTTACCAAATTTTGGTGTTAACAGCTGGTGGCTGATAAACCAAACGAACAGGGCGTCAGTGTGAATATGTCGGCGCCGTAGCCAAGCAAGTAGAACAAGCCGTCCTTCTTATTATACACAGCATCGCGGTAGCCCTTGTCAAACCAGTCCTCATCTTCGTCGTCACCTCCAATCCACGTCAAGTCCTTGTCGCCCAAGCGGGCGAACGAGAGCTGGCCTCTCGACTGGTGCAGCAGCAGGACGATGCACTCGCTCCCGGCACAGGGGCTGCAAGAGAGCACTGCCTTCATGTACATGTAGAGGCGCAGCTCGCGCGCGGTGTACGCTGCAGGCTCCGGGTATTCCCACGGTTGCTCGTTCAGATAGTACACCAGGTTACCTTGCTCGTCCGAGCCGGCGCCCTCCATGTGGTGGAGCGTCGTGATGGGCAGGAGCGCGTGCTGCGCGCCCGTGAGCGGGTTGACGAGGTGGAGGTTGGACACCTCGTCCGCGGCGACGAGCCAGCCGTGGAGCGACCAGCGTAGGAGCGGGGATCCGTCAGGCGAACATGGAAGGACGCGCCGCTAGCGGGGTTGTAGATGGTGGCCGCGTCGATGTCGTCCGCGCGGGTGTAGAAGAGGCAGGGTGGGGACTCCGCGGTGCTGATGCCGAGGCGGCGGATGGTGGCGTAGGCGGCGTGCCACGACGAGCACACGGTCCCCCGAGTGGACCAGGTCGAGAGCCTCCAGCGCCGCCAGTACGACCAGCAGTGAATCTAAAGGAAGCTTGGACCAGTCCGGGGAGGTGGCTGTTTCGCCTCCGGCGTCGCCCATGGTAGAGCCTAGATTTTGGCCTTTTGGGCGGACTATCATCCTCTCCTTTCAGGGAGACACATTGTTTTCCTTAAATATGGGCTTGTGGTACTCATGTTTCGAACGGACTCGATCATCACAGAGTCCGAGTCGGAAACCCTAAACCCTAAACCCGCTCGTAGAGACGATGGGGAAGAACGAAGAACATGCGGGTTCGGTTGTCGCCACCGGCGCTCGCCGTGGGCGTGGACGATCCCGGCGTCCACATTTGGCTCGCTGGTAGCACGACAAGACGAAGCCCAAGTTGCGAGTAAGTGATCGACCAGCGACGTGCACCGGGGCACGCGGCGCGGCCTCGACGGCTACGATGTCCATGGCGTGCAGAATGTCATCCCTGGACAGTGACACGCTGGCTGCCGATCGCGAGTGTGCAGGAATTGAAGTGCGTGTGAGTGTGAACGCGGTGGCCGCCAAGGTGTGCAGGAAGCCAGGAAGTGCGTGCAGCTCGAGGCGTCGACGGCGGCATGGTTAACGGAACCGTGATGCTGATGGCCGATAGCGAGGCCGCGGAGGCATGAGCGTGGCCTAGCTGCCCGGCGAGCACAGCTGCGCACGTGGGTCGTGCCTGCACCAGCGAGGTGATTCTGTCGATGTCCCGAGGGTCATCGGTGGCAAAGCTGTCGACGCCGTTAGCACAACCGTCCTTATCGACGACGGTGAAGTGAAGGCGACACCGTTGCCAGGCTGGTTGTGTGGACACTACGAGAAACCGGGCGACTCACACATTGGTGTCTCTACGCACAACATAGGCTTTGCCGAGAGCTTGCTCTTGGCAAAGTGCTCACGACACCATCTGATCAGCAAACGGCCGTTTACCAAGAGCCGCCCCAGCCCCTCGGCACACACGTGTGCCGTGAGTACAGTTTGGCTCTTGGCAAATAGTTTTTAAAAATAATAAAAAACCATTGTCAGGTACCGTGGCCCCTGGCTAGGTACCATTGACCACGAGAGGAAGAGGGCCGGGGCAGAGAGGTGGCCGCCGTCCCGCAGTGAGGAGCGAAGGAGGCACCGACGAGGGAGGAGAGGAGGGTGCGGCGGTGACGGCGGCGAGAGAGGAGAGGAGGGTGTGCCGGCGGCAGCCCCTGGGAAGAGTAAGGAGTGAGGGAGGTTGTAGCGAACATGGCCTCATATGCCATTAGTTCGAGTATGATTTTGGAGATTCATGACAACATGATCAATGGAACTAAACATATTATTTAGCATGTCTTTGTAGACATTTCTAGGTCCCAAGGATGTAAAATACCACATGCCAAAATGAGAAGATTGTTTACTTTTCAAGGGTCAAACCGAGCAAAGAAAAGAAAACAAAAGACACCGTCGGTTGAACCGACGGTACCTTGGAACAAGCATTGGTGTATGTGTCGGAGTACTCGGTACACTGCAAGAAGGCTCAAGTCAGCTGGCACCGTCGGATGAACCGACGGTCCAATTCCTACTTGCGTCGGATGATTGAAAGAAGCAAAGCAGCGAAGTCAGAAGCGTCGGATGAACTGACGGTCCATTTGAGGGCACTGTCGGTCTATCCGATGACCAAGTTTGAACAAGACAGAGACGTGTCAAGACTAGACTAGTAGCACCGAATGTATATCTGGTCTAGGCAGTGGTTCATCTGATGGTCACGAAGAAGCTAACAGTAAGGTTTTGGTGAGGAGTCCTTCAACACCGGATGAACCAACGCACCATTGGATGAAGCGTCGGATGAATTGTGTCAGCCTAACTACAATGTCTAAGTGACGTGGATGGGGCACCGGATGAACCGATGGCCCTGAAATACTAGCATTGGTTCATCTGACACTACCTTTTTCAGTGGTAGTTAACCAACGGCTCTTTGGATGCCTTAGGCTATTTATACCCCCTCCGCTTACCCATTTGAGACTGCTGAATTGTGTGGAAGTACAGAGGAGTGCAAGACACCTAGAAGATCATATCCAATCCGTTAAAGTGCTAAATTGCTCATCCATAGACTTGAACATTTTTTGTGTGTGTGCTTAGTGCTAGGCTTAGCTTAGAGCTGAGTGAGTGCATGGTTGTGCCAATCTTGTGAGGTGATTCTTGAGTGAATAGAGTTGTACAAGGTGCGCTGGAAGCCTTGGGGTCTAAGTGGCTCACCGGTAATCATCTTCGACCCTCCGGCTTGGTGTGGAGTGACAAGGACACTTTGTGCGGGAGACGTGGAGACCCCCTTCCTAAGTGGAGAAGCTCCTTAGTGAAGGCGGCATCAAGATGACCAAGGAGGCTTGGCGAGTGCCTAAGTGGCGAGTCAAGTGGTGCCCTTGGGAGCGACTTGGTGGCCGGGAAGTAATACTCTTGTGTGAGTACTTCAACAACATGGACTAGGGGTGGCTTAGTGCCTACCAATATCACGAGATAAATCGTGTGTCAAGAGTTTGCTTCCTCTCATCCCTCCTTACGTTTCCGCATTACTCTCTTGCAATCCTTGCTTGCCTTTATTTTCCTAGAGTAGTATCATTCTAGGATTGGCTATAGGTTGCAAAACTTGTTTAGGATTAGGGTTTCACACTAGATCAACCTTAGATTGCACATCTAGATAGATTTGATCTAGTTTACTTTGTGCAAAAGTAGTGAAGCCATAGGTTAAGGTTTTATGTTGCTTAATTCACCTGCTCCCCCTCTTAGGCTACGGGCATCCGATTCCTTACACAGGCAAGGTGGGAGGATAGGGGAATATATAGGTAGGGTTTGTAGGGAAGGGTTTATTGGGCCATCGGCGGGTTAATTGGGCCGGCTTTGCTGTGAGTCCATATTTGGCCCACGTCAAAGGGTTTTAAAAAATCACATCAAATGCATTTAATTAGTTAAATATAGCAAACAAATAAAAAATTTTCACCAAATTTTAATATAGATTACCACATGTTGTATGTGAAGAGTAGAAAAAATTTGAATTCAAATTTCAATTTAAATGTCACTTTACCTACAAACCTAGCAACTTCCTTGGAACTCTATTAAACTTCTTTTAAGATGTTTCGATTCCTAAACATCATGTGTGATAAAATGGGCGAAACTCACATAATTTTTTTACCATAACCTCCTTGTATGATATCATGAGATATTAACAAATTTCCTAATTTTCAAACTTTATTTGTGTTTTTAGAATGTTAAAATCATCCGGGTGCACGTCTTGTGATCGTGTTTCCTATACAAGATTTTGGAAATTTGTTTTTACTAGCAGATATGCATGTGCGGCACAAATGTTTAAAAAATCTAGCAAAATAATGTTAGTTTCATATATTAAAATAATTGGACTCGATATACAAGAATATTAGCTCCGTGCGTCAATTATGAAATTCTTTTCCTTATCTATGTTTTAGCTGAATATACATTTATCCTTTCATATCTTTGAAAACTATACACGCAACTAATACGCTAGTTGTTTGTACCTTGGATCTTGTGAGCTGTACATAATCTTTCCTATATATCTTCCAACTACGAATTGAGAGGTCTATTGCCAATCTTCCCACGAAATAAACCATGAGCATGCATTGTTCGAATGAGTGCATACATCTTCCAATTCAGATGCTACTGAACAAACCCACATACATATCTGATATATATTTGAAAGCATTATCAGTTCAATATGGTGTGAGATCATATATGCGATAAAACTAATTCAGCAGTTCTGCGGAAAGAAAATAAATGAAGAATGCACATCAGGAAAGAAGCACAGGAAGAATGCATTTTCCATCAGCACCCGCACTTTGGTAACATTAAGTAAGACGGTAAGAAACAAACTAAGAACAAACACCACAGGTTGTTTCGGACAATCACCACAGGCGACCGAACCGGGCCGGGATGGACCTGGGTCGGTTGGCCCAAGCCGGCCGGCCTGGCCCACTCCGGTGGTCGGTTCGGTCCCCCCTTCCTTGCACCCGAAGGATTTTCAACCCTAAAGCCCTGGGGGCGCCGCCATTCGCAGAGGAGAGAGCCATTCGCACCAGGAGGCCATCCACAAGCTAGAGCGAGAGGAGGGAGATCTCCGGAGGAGGATTGACCATCTCGAAGGAAGCACCCACAAGTGGAGAAGAAGGAAGACACCGTCGGAAGCGTCACCATGATCAACGGTGCTATGTCTAGCACCTTGATGCGGTAATCTTCTCATTTGTCCATGGGTTGTAATCGGTCTTGAGATGTAATCCGTACTTGGTTGAACATCTATCTATCATCATGTGTTGAATATGCTTTAATGCTTAATGTTAGCTACCATGTCGTAAAGGGAAGTAGAGCTCCAATGCTCCCTTGGATCCATTCAATACGTCGTGTCCATCATAGGTCTAGTCACGAATACCTCCGTGTAGTGACAGTAGGGGGGAGGGAAAGGGCGAAACCGTGGTCACAACTCCGGATAGATTAGATCAGTTTTCATGTTTAAAGCGGTTGCATGTTCAAGCATCGTAGACCCATGGGCGAGTGTCTTTTATCTTGTTAGCTTAATCATTCTCTCTAGTGTAGTGTAGTCGTTTTCTAGTCTAATCATAGTTAGGGTTTGAGTAGTTAGTGAGTAAAGGTAGATCAAACGCTTGTAATCCTCTTGCTCCGCGGATTGACAAGAACCTTGGGAATCCCGTGGTGAAAAAGGTGTAGGTCCGTACGCTTGCGGATCGTAGAGGGATACGTCTTTTATCTGTCAACAAGCCCCTTTTTCTGGTGCCGTTGCCGGGGAGCAAGCTAGTTTACATCGTTTGGTTTGCATCTAACTTTATTTTATCTTTTAGTTTATCTTTTTTTTGCTAACATCTAACACATATTACCTAGAAAACCACTTTGTTTTGTTTTTGTTTTTGTTTTTATCTTGTTGTATAGATGGCATTCGTCAATCAACCCGTGGAAGAATCAGAGAAATCACTAAGGGATTACGCTAGTCCTCGATGTGAAGACGTAAGAGTACAAGAGTCGGATTAGAAGCTCGAAGCGACCAAGTATGAAATCAAATCCAAGATCATCGAGATGGTGGCGGCAAACCCATTTGAAGGGATGGTTACAGAGAACCCATATAGACACATAAGGCATTTCATGACACTATGCAACATGGTGCGTCAAGAAGGAGTTCCCGATGAATGGTTCAAATGGAATCTCTTTCCCTACTCACTTGTGGGTGAAGCAAAGACGTGGTACTCGTTTGCATCCTTTGAAGTTAAAGGCAATTGGAATAAGTTGACAAAGAAGTTTTGCGAGAAGTTCTTTCCAATTAGCAAGGTTCAACATCTAAGGAGGCAAGTGATCACTTTCATGCAAGGAGAAGAAGAAGGGATAGACCAAGCTTGGAATAGGTTTAATGAGTTGATTGAACAAGGACTAAGACTCGGCTTCTCCGGTGACATACTCTTGCATATATTTTTCTTTTCCCTAACCCTTAGTTGCATGCAACACGTCCAAATGTGTGCAGGTGGGTATCTCATGGAGAAAACACTCATGGAAGCCGCTCAACTTCTACAAAAAATTAGTAAGGCGGCGGCCATGTTGAGAGATTGGGAAACAAGACTTGCGGGAGAGCCGGAATACAATTCAAGAATGAGGAAGTGTGCTAAAATTTCTAAAGAGGCAACCCCAGAAGTCACAAAAGAGGAGCCAATCCCGGGAAGGCTTGAACAAGAGCACATCAAGTCAAGAACTACCCCGAGCGTTGCCTTTGCCGTATCAAATCAAACAAACAAGAGAAGCATGTCAAGCGCGAAGCCATTAAGGGAGTTCGAGCACATGGATTGGGTTCCAATCGATTACGGAGAAGTATTCGACAAGAGAAGACCGTTCCCTAACCAAAAGGGGACGACAAGAGCATTAGAAGTGGATTTCCCACCGGAAAAGAAAGCAGAAGATTCATACGACCTTGAAACCACCGGTGAGATCTTTCAAAAGCCTTTTGGAGATGATGAAGTGGATCCGGAACACATAGCCGAGGTGAAAGAATCATGGGGATCAAGCCCGAAGCATCGCCATACGCTCGCCTCGCCGAAGTTTATGCGATAGGATCTGAAGAAGAAGAGAAGATGGCACCACACTTGAGTTGCGAGATCAACAGAGTTCAATGCAAAGCCTTGTGCGACATCGGAGCCCAAGTAAGTGTCCTATCTTCTAAAATTTACGATAAAGTTCAAGACCACAACCTAGACTTAGCTCCAACATCAACGAAATTAATCATGGGAGATGGTATAACTATTAGACCTCTAGGTATTGCTTGCAACATGAATGTAAAAATCTCTGGAAAATGTATACCAACTGATTTCTTTGTTATTGATGCTTACCATAGTAATCATGATCACATAATCCTAGGCATGCCCTTTCTTAAGTTGGTTGATGCCGTGTTGGATGCCGGAAAAGGCAAAGTAACAATGAACTTTAATGGAAAGAAGTACACATATAACTTTCTTCGCGTTTCTAAACACATTTCACCTTTTCCTCCCGAAGACGAAGTAGAGGAGGTAGATAGTCTTTGTTTTGTTGAAACCCTTAGAGACCCGCTGCAAAGAGCGATGGAGAATCAAATTAATGATCGACAAGATGAAGAACTAGAAGAAGCAAAATAAGGATTAGAACCACAAGATGGAAGCGTGGAGGAGAAAAAATCCGAGGACATAGGAGAAGTTAAACCCGAGGAGCCACAAGTGCCCGAGGTAGATCTTAAACCTTTGCCCAAGGGATTAAAGTATGAATTTTTGGGCCTAGACAAGACTTATCTAGTCATTGTGAGCGACGAGTTGAGTCCCGAAGAAAATGAGAAGTTGCTGATCTCAAAGGTCTTAGCCCAGCCTTTTGCACTCATCGTATACCAATGGAAGACCAATGTAATCCCGTAGTAGACCACCAAAGGAGGCTAACTCATGCCGTGCGAGAGGTAGTAAAGAAAGAGGTCATCAAGCTATTTGATGCCAGAATCATCTACCCGGTTCCGCATAGCGAATGGGTGAGCCCGGTACATTGTGTACTGAAGAAAGAAGGTTTAACCGTGGTGAAGAATGAGAAGAATGAGTTGATACCGCAAAGAACCGTGACTGAGTGGCGGATGTGTATCGATTATCAAAAGCTAAACAAAGCAACGAAGAAAGATCACTTCCCCCTACCGTTCATTGACGAGATGCTCAAGAGATTAGTAAACCACGCTTATTTTTGCTTTCTCGATGGGTACTCGGTGTTCATGCAAATTCCCATTCACCAGGATGATCAACACAAAACAAAGTTCACATGCCCTTATGGAATGTTTGCATATAGAATGATGCCCTTCGGTCTATGCAACGCTCCGACCTCTTTTCAACGTTGCATGATGGCCGTATTCTCGGAATTCATCGAAGAAATTGTCGAGGTGTTCATGGATGATTTTTCCGTTTATGGGAAGACATTTGTGGATTGCTTGGCAAACATGGATAAGGTCCTCACAAGGTGTGCGAAGGTAGAGTTGGTGTTAAATTGGGAAAAATACCATTTCATGGTTAAGCAAGGCATAGTGCTCACACATGTTATATCCGAGAAAGGCATTGAAGTGGACAAAGCTAAGGTAGAGACGGTTGAGCAACTCCCACCTCCGACGGATGTTAAGTCCTTGAGGAGCTTTCTAGGCTACGCCGGATTCTATAGAAGATTTATTAAGGACTTCTCAAAGATAACTAAGACTTTAACACATCTCCTTCAAAAGGATGTGGCTTTTGACTTCGATGAGAAGTGCCTAGCGGCATTCTGGACCTTGAAAAGTGCGTTGGTGAGTGCTCCCATTATTCAACCTCCGGATTTGAGCCAACCTTTCGAGATCATGTGTGATGCAAGTGAGTACGCTGTATGTGTGGTTTTGGGTCAAGGAAAGGAAGGCTGAGTTCACGCCGTTTACTACGCTAGTAAAACTCTTAATGAGGCACAATTAAATTATGCCACTATGGAGAAAGAATTGCTAGCAGTGGTATTCGCCTTTGAAAAATTCAGATCTTACATCGTGAACTCGAAGGTCATTGTTTACACCGATCACACGACCATCAAGTATCTCTTGGCTAAGAAGGATGCTAAACCACGATTGATCTGTTGGATCCTTCTTCTTCAAGAGTTCGATGTTGAAATTCATGATAGGAAGGGGGTGGAGAATGTTGTGGCCGATCATTTGTCTAGGATGAATCATGGACAAGATGCTAAAGAGCCCATAGAAGACAAGATGAGAGATGACCACCTCTATCGAGTGCTCGATAAAGACACTTGGATGATCGATATCATTCGAGCGATTCGGAAGATGCCTCTTGACCATTTAGATAGAAACTCTCAAAGGAGGATAATCTCCGAAAGTCGAAAATACTTTTGGGATGCACCGTACCTCTTCAAACTTGGCAATGATGTAGTCATGAGAAGATGTGTGCCAAGAGAAGAAAGGCTAGAAATCTTGAGAAAGTGTCACTCGGCAGAGTACGGTGGACACTATAGCCATTTGCGGACTCAAGCAAAAGTGTGGTCTAGCGGATTCTATTAGCCAGAGATGCATGAAGATACTAAAAGATATGTTGCATCATGCCCCGAGTGCCAAAGAACCAGAAACATCTCTCAAAGAAATTCTATGCCCTAGAGATATAACCTTCAAATCGATTTATTCGATGTGTGGGAAATAGACTTCATGGGGCCTTTCAAAAACTCACATGGATATGAGCATATCCTAGTCATGTTTGATTATGTATCCAAGTGGGTAGAGGCTATGCCATGTCGTAAAGCTTCCACGGAGGAGTCCATTGCCATGATCAATAGCATGATTTTTCCTCGTTTCGGTACACTGAGAATCTTGATAAGCGATGGAGGAACTCATTTCACCGAGAAGAACTTCAAAAAGTGCTTGTCCAAGTTGGGAATTGAATATAGGGTCTCTACGGCTAATCACCCACAAACCAACGGACAAGCGGAAACATCGAATAGGCAATCAAAAAGCATCCTCAACAAAACCATAGAGAAGGGAGGCAAAGATTGGTCAAAGAAATTAGACGGAGCTTTGCGGGCATATCGAACGGCGTTCAAGACACCGATAGGTATGACCCCTTATCAATTCGTCTATGGAAAAGCTTGCCACCTTCCGGTTGAATTGGAACATAAAGCCTATTGGGCGATCAAAGAGATGAACCTTGATCTCGATGCCGCAGTGGTAAAGTGAAGAATTCAAATAAGCGAGCTAGAGGAGATGAGGTTGAAAGCATATGAGAATGCAAGCATATACAAAGAGAGAATTAAAAGGTGGTATGAAAAAAGGTTGAAGAAGAAAGAGTTTAAAGAAGGAGATAAGGTCCTCCTCTACAATTCGAGGTTTAAAACCTTCGGAAAAGGGAAATTGCAAAGCAAGTGGGACGGACCTTATGTTGTTCATTCGGTGCTCTCCAACGGAGCGGTAACCATTATGGATGTGAAAGGTGATCAATTCATGGTGAATGGTCAATAGCTTAAGGTTTACTACGAACCCGACGTTGTGCCTCTTCACCATATTGATGTCTTCATCATGGAAGAAGAGCCCGAACGTCCAGCATAGGACGTAAAACAAGGTGTGGATTTTTGTAAATAGTTTTTCTTTTATTTTTCTGGAGTTTCTCGCGAAGATTTACTGGGTCAAACCTTTTCTCATGGGCTAAGAATGCGAAAAAGGGCGGTACACGGGAAACCAGACCAGACCGGCCCCCGGAACAGGGTGGGCCGGCCGGCCCAGTCGGACCGACCCAGTGGGCCCCAACAGCGGTTCGCCCCGGTTTTTCCCCGGAATGCTCCTTTTCGACTTCCTTCTTTTGTCAGAAAATTTTAAGGGAAGTTTCAATAAGGAAAATGCGGTTTCTAGAGTATTCCTTTTCAGACTATTTATTTGGCTGAATTGGGAGCTCGGGAATCCATCCCATCTAGCAATCTTTTGCACCCACGCAGTAGCCATGGTGTCCCCGAAGAGCGTAGAGTTTAAGCAAGGCGCCAAGGAGCCATCGATGGAGGAGGCGAAGTGATACGAGCTCAAGCTACCCATCAAGATCAAGAGGACCGCCCACATCCGTTGCGGAGGGCGTGTCCTGACCGGAGCTATCGCATCTCGCAACCCCGTCAAAGTGGAGAAGGTCCCTGCTCCCGTTCGAAGGTTGGCACGCATCCGAGGCATGAAGCGGAAGGATTACAAGGAGGTGTCGCCCGAGCCTAAAGACTATGAGGATAGCGACTATTCCGAGGATTACAAGGAGGTGTACATTTGGGAAGAGGTGCCCAAGGAGAAGACTCCCAAAGGACCCAACGGTGGCGGCGACAACAACGGCAATGACGACGGCGACGACGGCGGAGACCCTAGCGATGATGACCCTTTCAGGATGCATCCGATGTGTTGTGCGGATTGCCGTCTCTCCAACTCGGAGCTCTACGCATCGGTCGAAGAATGTGTTCAGGCCATGGAGGCGATGAGGCAACATATGGGGGATTTGGAGCGTGTGGTCGAAGATGACTACAATTTCCTAAATCGCAACGTGCGGAAACTTTTTAGCATGGTTGGGAACATGAAGGGCAAGTGGTGCAATAGTTGTGGGAAGTACCACTAGGTTTAGTTTTCCCCCTTATGATTTTTGTAAGATACGACGAGGACGTCGTATGATTTTAGCATGGGGGAGAGATATCTAGCTAGCCTTTAGCTTCAAGTTTAGATTGGTTCGGTTTAGTCTTCGAGAGAGTTTAGTTTTCGAGAGAGTTTTAGAGTTTAAGAGTCTTTAGTTTTTGAGTGAGCTTTTAAATTTTTGCAAGTGTCTTAATTTAGTGTTTGCGTCAAAGAAAATCAAATAAAAAGAGTCCTTTAAATTTTGTGTCTTGTGTGATGCTTATCTTGATTTACTCGTTTGTTCATCTTTAGTTTTTGATATATGAACATAAGTGTGTGGTTTGAAAAACGTTTACCGTGGTGCTTAGTGGAATTGCTACCTCTAAAAGTACCCGTACCATACTTCGATCTTGAGCTTTACACTTTGGTTGTGCTATGTTCAATGCTAAAAGTTGGAGGAATTCATTTCTGAAAATTATCTAAAAACCCTTGTAATAAAGGTTAACAAATCCTCTTTTTCCAAGTTGAGAGTGAGAAAAAAATCCTATACAAAGCCAAACTTATTTTTCGCTCCACCATAAGTGTGATTAGTGCATTGAGTTGGGCTAGGACCCTTCTCTCTTGGGAGTTTTAATTTCGAGCAATGATCATGTCCTTGTGCTTATCATTTGTTGCTAGGCTCGTCATGCATTCGGTAACGTGACTTTCACATCGGAAGTCCCGTACATCGCCGAATTCCATACCCAACCCTATACATCTCTTTTGTACATCGCATTCCTTGAACACAACCTACTCTCAAAGTTTCGTCTCGTCTCTAGCATGGTTTATTTTAAATTTCAGATTGTGTGCATGTAAGAAAGAGAGGAGTTGAGAGCTTTGAAAAGAGAGGTAAAGATGTCAATAGAGGGAAAAGTTAAGAGAAAAATATGTGTATGGAAAAGAAAGGAAGAAAAATAGAAAAGTAAAGAAAAATATGTGTATGAGAGAATAAAAGAGAGTGATTGAAAAAGAAAAGGAAGAGAAAGAGAAAAGAGGAGTGGCAAGAAAGATATGAGAGGGATGAATCAAGTGAAAGAAAAATAAAGTGCAAGGAAGGATGTCATGTTGTTGAGAGACGAAACTTTCACTCTTTTTCCAACCATGTGCAATCCGACAACGAGGACGTCATCGGTGCCTCGTAGTCATATTTTCTTTTTCCCTTGCACATGTCCACCATTCTATATCTTCTCATCCTTGATATCCCCACATATGGATTAATTATCATGATCATTGGCTTTGAAAGGTAAACAACCATTAGAGGAAGTTCTTAGTTTGACAATACTTGTGTTGATTGTGCTATCCATACCTATAGCTCCACTTTACATGTTATATGAGAGATTTATGGGAGGTGAGAGTTTTATAAAACTTGTGTAGGATAGCCACCTTATATGAGCGACATGAGAGAGCTTGGAGAAAGGTTTTTGTCTAACACTTGTTGCGGGAATTTTATTTTTGAAAAATCATAAAAAAACCCTCCAATGAAAGCAAAGAAGTAAGCATGGTTGAAATCGAAGACTTCGAGTGAAGAGTTTGAGTTGTGGGGTAAATCTTGATGTGGTAAAGATTCTAAATGCCCATGTTTGTGCATGATGATCATTACTTTATGTTTATGTAGTAAAGATAAAAGATTGACTAACTTGTGAAGAAAGGTTTAGCGGAACGCGATTACAACGCCTTGGAAAAAGTTCTTTTACGAGTACTTGCTCGAGGACGAGCAAGATCTAAGCGTGGGGGAGATGTTGACAGTGTATTTTGGTACACCAAACATGTTCATTACACTTTAGTTTGGATTTGATTATGGAACTAACCCTCCACTAGGCACACTAATCATATAACAAGTTCATCTATGTGCATGCATTCGGAAGTGTTGTGTTTATGTAGGAAAACATGGACATAAAGAATGGATTCACAACAAGTTCAAAGGAGCATTTATGGAGTCTTGTTCGTGTTCATGAGCTTGATGAAATCACTTCCAATGGTGGCAAGGACCGAAGTGCTATGTAGGAACACCCCCGGGGATTGAAGCGTAAAAGACCGGACTTCATGCAAAGAGAACCGTGACAACCCGGCTGAGAAAATACCGTACTACCGCCTAAACCAATCCACTTTGGTTGTTAAGAAGTAATAAAGTATCATCCTGTCGTCAGTCGCCGGGTTAACGCCCGGTAAATCACTTATAAAGCAACAAGGATAGACATATATGCATTAAAACTCACAGGAAGGCGAGTCCAGAGATACAACATAATGAACATCCAAAATTTACCCCGAAGGGTTTAATTATTACAAAACGAAGTCTTCGGCACGACAACACGGTTCAGAGTTTTGAAAACAGCAGAATTAACTAAGCGGAAAGTGAGGACACCACGGGAGGCCAGCCATGATGCCTTCATTCGTCGTCCTCCGCCCACTCTAGCTCCCAGCCGGGCGGGATCTCTCCGGGACACACATCACCAAAGGCATTACCTAGAGCAACAGATTATAGCAAGGCTGAGTATACTAATACTCAGTAAGACTTACCCGTCGGTGATAACTACTTCACCAACTCTAGACATGATAGGCTTTATGGCCACTGGGTTTCTTTTGCTGAAAAGTAACAAAGAGTATGTCCTTATTTTCAAGATTTTAGCACAAGTTCTAGTGGGTTTATTCTTTTCTAAATTAGCCATCTAGTACAGACAAGGTTGCACAATACAATTAATCAAGCATAATATTCATCAACTTCCATCATTAGGGATCTCATGGCTAGTGGAGTAAGTAGTCTCAGATAACGGTGAGAGGCCGACAATCGATTGATTCAAACCTTGCAAGGTAGACCTAAACACACGGTGCGATGCCCCCGCGAGGACAACCACCAAGCGGTTCCCAAAACTCTTTGGGTCGCGATCGAATCATACAGTCTTTGGTGCAGGCTATCCAGCATACCCCGCGAGGCACCCGGACTCACCATACACCACCGGTAGCTAGCCGTGAGACGCATCCCAAGATGAGTAATAGTAAGATCTCTCTCCGCCTCATTAAGGTACTAGGCTTACCCGTCCCATTCCCGACAAGTGCTTAGTACGTTCAAACACTTAACCCACGATAGCCTTTGGACCGGAGCCCACATCCCATGCTCTTACCACGTGAGCAATCCATTAAGGAGATCTTATGATTCCTATCTAGGAACCTATTCTCGCGAGTGACATCATCACCCGACTTGTAACGGTCCTATAGCTTAGCAGCTATCGACCTATCATACTAGTAAGGACACAGGTACCTAGGGATCATGCATCTAAGGTTCCATACAACTCCTGAACTTAAATGCACAAGCATCCATAGATAAGTGTATATCAAAATTGAAAAACTGGGTTATATGCACCGGGGCTTGCCTTCGTCAGCAACGTTAGCCCGAGCACCCTCGGTGTTGTCAAGTACTTCCATGTACTGCAGTGCAGCTTCCGCTTCTCCTTCCTCGGCTTCCGGGACGAGCGAGTAGTCACCGTCCGGAAGATCTACACGGAATGCAATGCAAGGTTCAGGTGAGGTGATAGATTATTTAACTTATCCAACTCTTGTTGGACACATTCAACTTAACAATTAATTAATTATTAATGTATTTTCATGAGGGTTATTATTGATATGTGTTTTATCCTTTTAATTAAACATTTAATTAATGTTTCTCTTTATAACTTGTTATTTCATGTGGAGATGTAATACTTCACCTTTCACTAGTAAAGGTGTGGACAAAGATAATTAAATTATATTTCATTCTTTAAACAGCAAGGGTGCATTCTTAGTTCTTAAGTAAGTTTGACAACACTTCACAAAAAGGGTAAAAGAAATAACAAGGCATTTTCCTAATTTAATCAACACATTAAATCTTTATAAGCCCCCAAGCTTTTAATTAAAACAATTAAACATTCAAAATTTCATACGAGGGTTTCCTAAGCACCAACACACCTATAATAAGCCACTGAACACACATGCATGCTTGGAAAAACTAGAAAAATAATTATTTTGAAATTAACAAAAGCTAGCTAGCCAAAACAAGATAATGCATACAAAAATAAATAAGCATCCAAATGCTCCAAACTTCCTCACACATGTTCTCTGGTCCTAAACTATCCTAGAATAGCAGCAAGTACACCTAGAACTAATACTGATCTTGCATTATTAAATTACAGGGAAATCATGCATATATTAAGAATAAATAATTCTGGGCATTCTAAAATTGTGATTAATTCACCAGAGGTACAACCTGGCATAACAAGACAGCATGCGGAAGTTGGGCACAAAAACATATTATTTTTAGCTACAAAAATCATTTAGACAGAATCTGCAAAAATGAAAAACAATTCATATAAAAATATTTACATCATAACATTCCGTAATTTTTGGCACAGGAGCTACCCATAACCTCACACACAACATATCCAAAAATTGGATACGGAGGATCTATGGATTTTGAGATACCTCAGATCTAGGTTTTTCACATTTCTATTTTTCATGCCAAAAATATCAAGAAACAGCCTAGGTGAGTATAACAAAAGTTGTAGTTCTCCTCACCAGGAATCTGGCAAAATTGATTTGGCAATTTTTCAAATTTTCTACGATTTGCTAGGGATTTTACAAGTTTCAGCAAAATCTTTTTACTATTGAAGTTACCCTTTTGCACCGAGGACCCTACAAAGAACTGAAACCTCACAACCATGCACCTGGTTTACGGAAAACACCCTGGAAAGACTCGGCCCTTTGCAATCAGGACCCTAGGCATGGGGAGGCGGCGGCGCCGGTCGAATTCCGGCAAGCCAGCCGCGCTCCCGGCCGGGGAAGCGGTGGGGCACGACCACTTGCTCACCTAGGGTCCAGGGGTGGCCGGAGTTGGGACGGGGAACACGCCGACGTGGGAGCACAACGAGGACCGGCGGCGGTGGCCGCGGCGGCTCGGCTCCGGCGACGACAAGAGCTCGGCCTGGACAACAAGTGGCACGTGAAGGTCCTATATGATCTAGGAAAGGGGCATAGGCGGTTGCTCGGTCGTGGAAAGCAGAGGGTGCGCAGCTCGACGGCGGCGGCGCGGATGGCACGCTGGGGCCGCAATGTCGGCGTGAGGGGAGAACGCGCGCCATTTATAGGGGCAGCTTGGGCGGGATGACGGCAGCGTGACCGCGGAGATGCGGCCGTGGTACCGGCCTCGACCGGCGCACGTACGGTGGGGCGCCGTCGACGGACCGGCGATCCGCGCGCGCGCACCGAGCCGCAGACGGCGCGGTTCATGGTGTGCACGCGGCCGGGAGGACTCCAATGGCCTCGCGGCGCGGTGCATGGGAAAGCGCAAGCCTCGGCCGGCCGGCGGCGCGGCGGCGTTCGAGCCTCAAAATTGTTGCCGGCCCTTTGTTCAAAATTGGAAAACTCCAAAATCTTGTATAAAAGTGCACCAAACGTTGAATACCAAAGTTGTAGATCTCAAACCCATCTACAACTTTCATAAATGCTATATGGGGTTTTTCTCATTGGATTTTGCTCAGCAAGTTTGTCAACTCTGAATGCCACTCAATTGCAGTGCACAGTAGGTACTGTCCTTTGGGCAAGTTTTTCACCTTTTTCCACTCAAAATTTGAAATGCCAATCTACATGAAAGTTGTGTCCCTCAACAAACTGGACAACTTTCATAAAGGTAGATTTTTAAGTGTTTAGGTGAATTTTGGAGAACGCGGCAAAAGTTCCGGAAGACATCTAGGGTCACTAGGGTTTGAGTGGGGTTTGACTAAGATTTTGACCATGGGTTGACCCCACATGTGTGTCTACTTGACCAATGGTGTCATTAGGGTTGGTTGGTGAGGTTTTCGAAGTGAGGACCCAGGTTGACCGTGATTTGACCACTGTCAGCAGAGTTGACCGGTGATTAGGGTTAATTAAAATCCTGGGGCGTCACAAGAACCTCCACCTTGGACGCGAGGATGACATCGTCAAAATAGTGCAAGTGGAGGGGGCAAAGTGCATAATTACCTGAGGACCCACAGGAGCGAAGGGGCGACCGAACCAGGCCGGGATGGGCCTGGGCCGGTCGGCCCAAGCCGGTCGGCCTGGCCCACTCCTGTGGTTGGTTCGGCCCCCCTTCCTTGCACCCGAAGGATTTTCAACCCTAAAGCCCTGGGGGCGCCGCCATTCGCAGAGGAGAGAGCCATTCACACCAGGAGGCTATCCACAAGCTAGAGAGAGAGGAGGGAGATCTCCGGAGGTGGATCGACCATCTCGAAGGAAGCACCCACAAGTGGAGAAGAAGGAAGACATCGTCGGAAGCGTCACCATGATCAACGGTGCTATGTCTAGCACCTTGATGGGGTAATCTTCTCATTTGTCCATGGGTTGTAATCGGTCTTGAGATGTAATTGTACTTGGTTGAACATCTATCTATCATCATGTGTTGAATATGTTGTAATGCTTAAGGTTAGTTACCATGCCGTAAAGGGAAGTAGAGCTCCAATGCTCCCTTGGATCCATTCAATACGCCATGTCCACCATAGGTCTAGTGACAGTACGGGGGGAGGGAAAGGGCGAAACCATGGTCACAACTCCGAATAGATTAGATCGGTTTTCATATTTAAAGCGGTTGCATGTTCAAGCATCGTAGACCCATGGGCGAGTGTCTTTTATCTTGTTAGCTTAATCGTTCTCTCCAGTGTAGTGTAGTCGTTTTCTAGTCTAATCATAGTTAGGGTTTGAGTAGTTAGTGAGTAGAGGTAGATCAAATGCTTGTAATCCCCTTGCTCCGCGGATTGACAAGAACCTTGGGAATCCCGTGGTGAAAAAGGTGTAGGTCCGTACGCTTGCGGATCGTAGAGGGATACGTCTTTATCCGTCAACAGGGATGGATGATAGTTATGCCAAAGCTTTGCAAGCATATGAGAGAGCGCAGCTACTGATGCGTGAGCTGAATGGGCGAGGCAATGAAAAGTTGAGGATGCAAGGAGATTATGCTAAGACTTTGCAAGCATGTGCAAGAGCAAGGTTGGGTGGAGCAAGCGAGTAGAGACCACTGTCCTGTAAGAGCAAGGTGAGCACTTGCTAGCTCAAATCTTGATGTGACCTTGCCTCATTTCCAAAAGAGTAGCCCTTGTTATCCTTGTTGAGCATGCTACGCTAATGCTTGGCAATGGTTTCTACTACCCTTTATCCATGTAGAGCTTGCTAGCTCTAACTCCCTATTCTCGTGCACTCTCTTCTCTTCAACCTTTCACTTTTCTCTCTTCTCTTTTGTATATAATACTTTTTTCCATCCTTCTCTTCTTTTTTATCTCCTCTCTCTCTCTCTCTCTCTCTCTCTCTCTAGAGAGGAGATAAAAAAGAGAAGTGGAATATTCCCCAAACTTGAATCAAATATCGAGTGTGTGAAGTGGTGTTTCCACTAAAAGATGTCCATAGTCAAAGAGTACCCAAGTGTACAGTGATGTAGCTCCATGTTTTCAAGCATGATCTTCGAGTCTTTCATGAAACAATTATTGACCAATACTCGAAGGTGCTTGCTATCATGTAAACATTTCTTTTCTATGAATGAGAGGAATATATAAAAAGGTACGAGGTATATCCCGGCATTAGTCAAACTTACCCATAAAGAAATTTTGGACCTTCATGTTCCCAACTATTTTTTGTACTTTTTAGGGACCTTCACATGCCCTTGATATTTTTTTGTACTTTTCATGTGCCCTTATGGGGTGAGAGGTCTGGATTACCGGGCCATCTCCATGAAGTGCTTGTTTATGATCTCAAGCTCGATCATGGGGAAATTTACCATTGCAGCTATTGTTGGCAATGTGGGTTGCCGCCATTTGTTGATGATGTTCAAGCTGTATGGTTAGTTCCACAGTGCAACAACAGAATCTACAATGTTTACGATAGACAAAAGCATCTACAACTATCCTTCTAAACATTTTACAAAAGAGCATCAAGAGGTGGTTGTGATCCTACCGAAAGCACGGGGCACAAAGAAGAGGTGACCCTGAAGTTATGTTATGTGAGCATGGTTCTTGAGAAGTTCCAAGAATGAAGCTTCCATGCTCGTCTATGGGATCGTTTCCTATATACTTCAGAGTCGGTGCCTCATAGAATTCCATGGCCCGTGAAAATCCATCTCACGAAGTTCATTGTGGAAGATCAATGTTGGTTTCCAATCAAGGTCGAAAACAACATAGTACGAGTCAGTGGGAAGAGGCTCAAATCCGGTCGAGAGTGATGATAGATGTTTGTCTTCATAAAAGTGAAGGGCTTCTTCCAAGTCATATACTTCAGGGGAAGTAAAATTTGCAACCTCAAAGTGAACTAGCTTGGATGCTACGAACGGGAATGTATGCATCACATCATCGATCGGGCTCTGCTCGGG
Source organism: Cenchrus americanus (assembly GCA_947561735.1). Taxonomy (NCBI): domain Eukaryota; kingdom Viridiplantae; phylum Streptophyta; class Magnoliopsida; order Poales; family Poaceae; genus Cenchrus; species Cenchrus americanus. The sequence continues at coordinate 79,391,172 of OX387239.1, read as the reverse complement.
AGCAAGCTTTGTTGAACGACTTTCTAAGCAAGAGATAGGAGTGGAAAGAGCAACTCTTTAAGCTTTCCATCTAGGCTCCCTTGAAATAGATCGAGAATACTTTCTAGAAGGTAGCCTAGGAGAACATCGAGATCAAGGATGTCAAAGATGTGAAAGTCTAGGTTGACCTTGATCTTGTCAAATGTTAGCGGCATGTCACATGTGACCCCTCGACATTCAAGGATGTGTCCAAAGGGACAACTTTTGAGAAACTCGTCAGATGGTGCTAGAGAAACATCACCCAAAAGGGTGTGAGTTAAGTGTCACGGCATCACATTAACCTCCATGTTGGGGTTAAGATAGACATCTATGAAAATTCCTCCTATTGAACAAGCAAGGATCATAGAGGGTGAACTAATCCAAATTGCTTCAGAAAAGTGCCTCACTTGTTCTAGCCATTCCTCCTTTGTGGTGTCCTCGAGAAGTTCTTCGTTAGGAGGATCAGGAGGATAAAGAGGTTTCGTAGGAATGAGGGAAGGTTATGTCAAAAGATATCTAGCTCGGTCGGTGTGGACATAAGATAGCTCTTCCCTAGGTTGAGCATCAAAGGAATTCGAGGTGTTTCTATGGTTTTCAAAAAGGATTAACCTCGAATTGGTAATCAAACTCCAATGATTGAATTCTCCTTCCTTCGGTGTTCGTGGTTCGGGAGAGGACTCAACAGGTGAATCTTGGGATATGAAAAGGTTAGATTCGGCTGGGCGGCTCTCAAGGCTCGACTTGAAGGCCTCTCGGTGGAGTTTGTCATGGTCGATAAGGAAGGAAAAGCGTCCTGAGATCAGATCTAGGAATTCTTTTCGTTCTGTCAGAGTTTGGGATGCGAACAAACCTCAAACAGCCACGTTGAGAGCTAATGTAGCGGTATTGTCTAATCCCGAATAAAAGATTTGCAAAGCAACATCTACGGGTATAGACCAGTCTGGGATTGATGCTAAAAGATGTGAAAATCTCACCCATGCTCACCTACAGACTCCTTCTCTAATTGTTAGAATTCAAGAATGTCTAAACTAGAGAAGGATTCCTTCTGAACCATGGCAATGATGTCGGGATGGAGTTCATAGCCAGAGGCTAGGATTAGCCTAGAAGAGGTTGATGGCCCTGAGAACTCGTCCTCAGGGGTGTAAGGTTTCCGGTAAAAGATACGGTGGGTAGAAAGGACATGATATAAGGATAAAGATAAAACAAAGGATACACGGGTAGACTAGGTTCGTAGACAACTACAGCAATCGTTCCCCGGCAACAACGCTAGAAATGCTTGTTGGTATTTCTTAACTCACGACAAATCCACAAGCGTGTGGATAATACCATTGTAGCACTTCACCTAGTGAGTAGGGTATCGTTATTTATATTTTGCCAAAGGAATGAAGGTGGAGTGGTCTACTAACTAGTCTAGTCCGTGGAGAAGAAAGATGGAGAAAAGGGTAGTCTAGGTAGCGTGGAAATCTACGAGATAGGTACAAAGGAAGAGGATATTACAGCTACTACTCACTTACTTTGGGCACTTGTTTACCACTGGTATGCCTGAAGCCTACGGCTATTAGCTCTACGCCCTAGTCCCACGTGGGGGACTACAAGGGATGTACGGGGTTGTCATCACCCGTACACCTACCCCTCAGAACGTTGACTAGGTGTGCAGACAAAGGAGATGGATAGCCTAGACATCCTGTCTATGCTAGCTACGTCGACCCTGACCCCTGCGAGACTCCACCGATAGCAAGAGTCCTAAGGCCAGAGCCCCTGCCCTGAGAGACGAGCGATGATCCCGCAAACGAATAATAACAAAAATATTGCTTACTAGGCACCAATCGCCAAATAAGTCTCATGTGCTCGTTCAAGTTCTCACACACGCTGAAGTACAAGCGGAGGGAGGCCGACAACTCCGGCTCTCCTACGGTTCTTGCTTCGTACACTCCTCTACTTCTAAGATACAACAAGGAGCCTCCCCTCTACTCTTCTCTTCTCTAGAATGGGTATGTCGAGTGAGGGAGAGAGGGCCTCCTTATATAGGGGTGGAGAGGCGATTACCGAGGGCTTTTGGCACCAACTCTAGCTCCACCGCCTTAGACTCTGCATGGGAAGAAATGGCACTAAAGATTGGCACGCGCGACGCTGAAGGCAGTTCAGCCGACACTATGGGTCGGCCGGCCCACAAGTTGGCCCAAACAGCCTCAAGTTTGGCCTGGTGCTGCTCATGTCCTATACGGCCTATTTTCCATAGGCCTCGCTCTGTTTTGCATGTGTAGGTGTGTGTTCTTTGCTGTTTGACGACCGTGGGCCCTACTGTATTGTGCGCCTGCAGACTTGCTACTGCATGTATGCTTATACATAGTGTATTTTCTCCATATTATGTGAAATATATATCCATTATGACCATAAGATGTGAGCTTCGTATAAATGATATGTTTATCTTCAGTTTTCAGTCCATTCCACCTTCGATCTTTGAAATCACATAATCACCAAAACTCGTGGAAATAGTTAGTGTTAAACCCCTATACTATGATTAGCGAGAGACAGGTGATGGTATAATATTTGTTGTAAGGACCGTCAACAATCATCTTCAAATTCTTGCGCCACATGAAAATAATCTCATCCTCACTTCATGATGTGCCCCCACCATCATCTTTTTCTTCCTCATTCATCTGTCCATTGCCCTCATCCTGCTCCAACAAATGTAGCAACTGTTAGAAATTGCAACAATGCACAAATGATAATAATTTTTTTCAGCACAAAGATAAATGATGATAGATACCACAAAAGATAATAATATTCATCACATCACACAGATCACATAAGATAATAATATTCATCACATCACATCACATAGAATAGGTTTAACACATTACATATCAAACTACACATAGTAGGTTCATTAGACTGCTACTCCAAATTTTGTTCCCTACACCTTTTCTTGAATTAATTAAACCTAAGCTTAGGACTTGGTAGGCCAAAAAAGAATTCCCTTTGGAAGGGATCTTTAAACATCTTGTCCATAACAAACACAACATCACTAGTTTGCTCAATGCCACACTCAAAAGCCAACTGCTGACACCTATTCACTAAAGTGGCCTCCTTGTCATTAGCACGTTTCAGTATTTTCTTGTTGTTGACTTTTACGACCACCTTGAAAGTAATGGATATGACCTTGACATACCAATTAGCACGTTTCATCATGTAGGACTACTTGCCGACTACTCATTTGTGTACGCTTCTCGACGGGTTTTCACGGGAGCTACACTCTGCTGACTACTCTTGGGGTATGTCAATCAAGTCACCACGAGTCTACTTCATCAACTCGGGGGCTATCCCTTGGAGGCAGCTTCTAAAGTCCGCTACGCGCGGCAATCTAAAGTCGACTTCTAAAGTCGCATTCTAAAGTCCGCTCCGTGCGGCAACTTAAAGTCGACTCTGGTCGCATCTTCGCCTGCTTCGGTGGCATACTATGTGTGTAAGCTTCGATGGAACCTAGCTGTAAGTGGCCCTCGGGTCCTGGCGACGATGGAACCTAGCTGCACGTGGTCTTCACGCTCTGTACCATGGGTCCAAGTACCCTAAGTACTCGCGCTCCATACCTTGGGTCTGAAATCCATGGCCCAGGTACACAAGTCGACGCTAACGGTCGCACCCAAGCCCACTCCGGTGGCACAAGTCGATGCTAACAGTCGCACCCAAGCCCACTCCGGTGGCACAAGTCGACGCTAACGGTCGCACCCAAGCCCACTCCGGTGGCACAAGTCGACGCTAACGGTCGCATCCAAGCCCACTCCGGTGGCACAAGCCGACTTCGGTCGCAATCTTAAGCCCGCTCCGGTGGCAAAACTACTCGTTTTCTCTGATTTTTCATTCGCTTTGGCTTTCCGGAAAGTGCTTTTCATTTTTTGCATCTTAAGTCCACCCCGCATGGCACAAAGTCGACTATTGTAGTCGCATCTCAAAGTCCACTCCGCGCGGCATCCTAAAGTCGACTTCTAAAGTCGCATATCAAAGTCCGCTCTGTGCGGCAACTAAAGTCGACTTCGGTTTTTAAGTCGCATCTCAAAGTCCGCTCCGCGCGGCACAAAGTCGACTTCGGTTTTCAAGTCGCATCTCAAAGTCCGCTCCGCGCGGCACAAAGTCGACTTCGGTTTTTAAGTCGCATTCTAAAGTCCGCACTGCCGGCATCTAAAGTCGACTTTGGTCGCATCTAAAGTCTGTTTTGACGGCACAGCTACTTCTCAAGCTTCACGGCTCGATGCCAAATTACTACGCGGAATCTCTCCAGCTCGGGGGCTGCACTCAAATTACCACTCAAGGATAACTTTAGCAGGCTTTGCTCGCTCTCAAGCTCGGGGGCTCTGTACCAACAACTACTCAATGTGGCTCATACGGCTCTCTTATCTCGAGGGCTACACGCTGCAAGAGTACTCGGATGATGGCTTTCGCGAACACTGAAGACCCTTGGATTGATTACCTAATCATTTCAAGGCTCGGGGGCTGCTATGCTACACCCATCATTCAATTTTTTCAAGACTGAAGATTTGGAATCAAGATTGACCCTCAGCTAGAGTCTGCAACTCAACCTAAGGCTCGGGGGCTACTCCATATGGAGTGCGATTTTGTAACCGCACTTCCATATAATCTCAACTTCAAGACTGATGAGCTGGACCACCTTCCAGCCTCGTGGCAGTTCAAGTACTATTGAAGACTTCTCCAAGCAGTACTCGAGGACGCTCAAGAACTACTCGCAGAGGCTTCAAGACTACTTGAACTACTACTCTCAACTACAATGTGCTCGGGGGCTTGTCGGGCATACTCCCCGGGTACCCATACGAGGAAGGATGAAGACGGACTCCTACTAGAATTCCCCTGTAATCCTACTAGGACTCGTTCCATGTAATCCTACTAGGACTCTTGCCTTGTAACCGACTAGGAACCCGCCCCCTAGACTATATAAAGGAGGGCCGGGTACCTAGCCGGGCACCTGAACAACCAACACCAAGCGCAGGGCGCCATACTTGATCCCCCAAACAGGACGTAGGGTTCGCCACCTTGGCAACCCGAACCTGTATAAATCTTGTGTCCCGTGTCCTTGCGCATACCTTCGAGTTCTCAGTCTCCCGATCACGATCCTCACCCCAGAATTTACTACCTCGGGTACCCCCTTGGTAGGTTTGCCGGTCTAAAACACCGACACCATTGGATTTTTGCTCCTCTTCACTGGACTGTCACAAGTGATGGTAGTACTAGCAAGAGACCTCTTGCTCTTTTGGCTGCTTGGACTTCTAGGTGTTTTGTACATAGTCTTCTCCCTCTTCTTCTGCCCATGCATCTTAAGTACCTTCATGTGCCTCACCATAATCATCACCATGCGCAAAGGCAGTGCTTCCATCCACAGTATTATCATGGAAGATTTCTTCAAGCTGGTCCAAGTTTGATGGAGGACCTTTCAACACCATCTAGCAAGCAAATACATATGCTCATATTTCACTACTGGAAGACGCTCATTTGTGCCCATTGGTAACCCTCATTTGTACCAAGTATCCAACCGGTACAAACCATCCGGTACAAATGTGAAGTCACATTTGTACCGGGTATCTCACTCTGTACAAATATGAAAATTTGTATCGGGTGGTCTCCTGCTCCGGTACAAATGTGATTTCTCGTTCCAACGTTAGTCCGCCGGTTTCTGCCCTCCTTTTCTTTTCTTTCTCTTCATTTTTTCCTTTTTCTTTTTCCTCTTTAGTCACACATATTTATACAGATTCACAATCATTCATACAACAAGAATTTATCAAGAATTCATACAAGATTCACAATCATAGATTTACAAATACAAGCATGGCACAATCACACAAAATCATACAACAAGAATGTATCAAAATCGAATTCATACAGGAACAAGAATCACAATCACAGTCATATAAGAACATCGATTCCTCTGGACCGGCCTCGATCCTGCAGCGGCCCCGCGGCCTCCCGCGGCCGACCGCGGCCCGACCCCGCGGCCATCCGCGGCCGGCTTCTCGCACCCGGTCGGTGGAGGCCCCACGCCCGGCCTCCTCCCGGCGGCCCCACGGCCTCTCGCGCCCGACCGCCGGCGGCCCCGTGCGCCCTACTCCGCGTCTCGCGCCCTGCAGAAGGAGGAGAAGAAATGATTAGATGGGGACAAAGAGATAGAAGAGAAGGAATGGATAAGAACAAGAAATGATTAGATGGGGACAAAGAGATAGAAGAGAAGGAATGGATAAGAACAAGGTGGTGGGTTGTGATATTTCTAAGTGTTGGGTGGAAAAGCTAGCTAAGGATGGGGGATCTACATGGGTACCGGGTTAGATCACGTCCCGGTACAGATGTAGGCATATTTGTACCGGAGCATATTCCCACTCGGTACAAATGTGATGTCACATTTGTACCGGGTAGGTTGGAGGAGGCCCCGACATGCCCATGTGAGTGAGCATTTGTACCGGGTGGTGGCTCCATCCCGGTACAAATGTCATTATTTGTACCGAGGGCCAAAAAATACCCGGTACAAATAAACAATCAGACCAGGGACAAATGCATGATTCTCTAGTACTAGTGTTCATGAACAAACATGATTTGCAACGTGGTGGACACCATCGCACGCCAACAAACTCACATTCACATCGCCGGCGCAAGCCTTCCGCTCGCCGTGCTACCGCCCGCTCTAGCATTTTGTGTTGGGTTCTCGATCGGCTCTCGCGCGGTTATTCGGTGACGTCACGTGGTGGAACGGGCATAGCTGGCGCACGGTCACGTCCAGTGGGCCCTCCTCCTCCGTGCTTTGCAACACGCAGGACAGAAGTCACACGCCGCTCCGCCGCCCGCCGCGCCGACTTGCTCGTGAAGCCTCCTCCGCCAGCCGGCCTACAAACTCTCCGAAACAGGGAGCAGCCACACGATTCGAATTGGAATTCGAGCCAACCCAACCACCTCGCCACCCCACCCCTCCCAACCCATCCCCCACCTCCAAACCAGCGCAGCGCCACGCCTCGGCGCGTCGCGCCGGCGTCGGCATGGTGTTCGAGAAAGGCGAATCCTCGCGCGCCGGCGAGGAAGCGGCGGCGGAGCAGGAGGCCTCGTCCGGGCCGGTGGCGCGCCAGCAGCAGCGCGCGTGGGTGGCGCTCTCCTCCATCCCCGTCGTCGTGCACCGCCCCGGGGACGAGCGGGCCGCGGCGCTTGCCCCCGGCGCCGCCGACCTCCTCCTCGAGCTCCAGGACCCGCCGCGCGCCTCCTACCTCGCGCTGCCGCAGCGCCTCGTCCCCGACCCCAGGGGCTTAGCTCCTTTCTACAACTACCCCTACATCATCACCGCCGCGCCCGGCAGCCTCCTCTTCATGGCCACCGACCTGGCCCGGGGCAGGAACGGCGTCAACTCCAACTACTTCCTCTGCGACATCCGCGCCGCCACCGCCAAGCGCCTCCCCGCTGTGCCCGCCGACCTCCCCATCGAGCTCTCCCCGCGCCGCACCATCGGCCTCGTCGCCGACCCGAGCTCCCCTGGCGACTACATGATCACCCAGCTCCACCCAGACGCGACCATGAGGCGCCACGACGCCCTCCTCTGCTTCTCCACCGCCACCGATCAGTGGTTCGTCAAGGAGCTCGCCGACCCCCCCGACCACGAGCCCTGGGGAGCGCACGGCGTCTTCCCCCACGACGGCTTCCTCTGGTGGGTCGACGTCGTCTACGGCATGCTCTTCTGCAACCCCTTCGACGACCAACCGCGCCTGCGCCTCGTCCCGCTCCCGAACGGCTGCGCGATGCCCGGCCTCGCCAACCGCGTCTACTTCTCCCGGCTCCTGGACAAGCGCCGCTGCGTCAGGCTCAGCGAGGGAAAGCTGCGCTACATCCAGATCACCGGCTTCTCCTACAACCTCGCCACCATCAACGACCCACCGGACAACCCCACCGTCTCCATGTGGACGCTGAAGGCGCTCGCCGACCAGGAGGACGGGGATCCCTGGACGGCTGAGTACGAGGTGGCCTTCGTCGACATCTGGAACCACCACAAGTACATCGACGCCGGCCTGCCGTGGGGCAAGGTGCCCAACCTCGCGCTCGTCGACCCCAACAACCACTACGTCATCTACTTCTTCCATGAGAGGTCACTCTTCGCCTGGGATGCGGACGCCGCCGACCTCGTGTCGTGCGAGGAATGCTTGGTGGACCGTGACTTCCTGGATCTCGAGTTGCAGTACTCCCGCTTCGTCGAAGCTTGGGAGTGGGATCCTGCTTCATCATATGGTAAGCACGCGTGTACCCAATTGCCCATCCATGCTTGATCCACTTGATTGCCTCCTGTTATGGTTCTAGTCGATGGAATGCAGTTAACAGTGTTCGTAGTTCTTCTGAATCTGAAACCTGACGGTGTTTGTGTAGCGGCATGCCCAAGTGCAGTCATTCGTCTGCAGTGATCTTGATCCTTGCTAACCTGTCAATTTGTCAGATTGGTATTGTCACATTTGCATGTTCTGCTTTCTTCTGTGTGTGTGCAGTGGTAATCAGCATGATTGTCATGTGTGTGCTGCTTATATTTGTTGCCTTGGGCCTTTTGCACTTTGATTAGTATATTTACCGAGTTCTAGAGTTATTTTGAAATTGCAGAGATAAACCCCGAGACAAAAACTCAAAACATCACTCTGTTAGTATCCAAAGAATGGCACTGCCTGCTATAACTGTAACTGCACTGCCTGCTAGTCTGAAGATGACAGTTTGCAGCTAGCATACCCGAAGAATGTCTGAAGTTGCAAGTTGCATTGCTGCTGAGTTTGCCATCAGTGTGTTTCTTCATGTTTCCCAGAGTCGAGTCCTGCGTTTGATTTTAATATTTGGTCGGATTGTGATTGACATTGCCCAGCATTAGTTTATTTTTTTGGATTATGAAATTGAAACATTGCTGATAGCTTGCTGATCCAGCAACGAGTTGACACTGTCACGTGTTCTGTACATGCAGGTGGGAATGGAACGACAGGGCCTGATGATGCGGAAGAATTGGACGCGGCGACAGGATCTGATGAGGAATTGGCGTCTTTGCTCAGCCAGATGGAGATCAAAGGGGAGGCATCTTTGCTCAGCCAGATGGAGATCGAAGGGGAAGGACATGGCACCACCATCTGAACCATCTCTTGAGGCTTATGCGAGTGGCCAAGCTGATGAACCATAGATGCATAGCTTTCATAGGTGAGAGACACAACTTCTTCATCTGGACATGTGGTGGGCTTCCAGTTCTTGTGTGGTGTTAGGCATTTCTGATGTACAGAGCCTGCGGCTTTCCTTTAGGGACATCTCGTTTGTGTGGTTGAGTAGTGTTTGGAAACCACCAGCTCGATTGAACACGCTTGTGCAGTTCCAGTTCTGCTTTGCACGGTCTGCATGCTGTTTTGTCTGAGAGAACATTTTATCTTGTGCTGCTAATACAAATGGGAGTCCATTTTGGTTCTCTTTTGGTGAATTCTTTGAGAGAACTATTATTCCACAAGTTACAAAGAAATGAACAAACCTTTCATTTTACAATTGGAATGAGCAAATAGTTGAATTTGAATTTATCACAAAACATTGCTGCGAGAGAGACTTTAAGGTCCATCTTCCAATATCTTACAGTTCAGTTGAACTTTGAAGTCATTCCAACATACTATATTAGACCTTTATATATATTCAAACAGTTCTGATTGTGTCTGTTGACTTTTGTATGTGTGTGTGATGGAACAATTAGAACCTTTATATTCATCACCATGCTCAGTTGCTATTTCAGGTGTGTGGCTTTTAGTTAGTGTCTGTTTCTAGGTGCTTTGCTTCCAGTAGAGCTAGAGCAAAGACAGATCAACTTCAGGCTGACCTTCTTTGTTAAAAGCCAATGAACCACCAAACCAATATTTTGAACAAGCTTAATTATATAGTTCCACTTCTGCTTAATTTGTTCATCCGGCATGCATTTTTGTCTGAGAGAACAGTGCTGCTAATACTAATCGATTCCAATTTTGGTGGTCTCTTTGGTGAATCCTTTTTGAGTGATTTGCTGACTGGCCTCATAGTAATACTAGTTTGAAAGTCAGTTATTCTTGCCGAAACAACAATTTGCTGTTCTTTCATTATTTATCATCAGTGTCTTTTCTCACAGTAAAAACTAAAAAAACAGTGAGCATCACATCTTTGTTTAGGCAGAATAAATCATAGTTGCAATAGAGAATGTGTTTGTTGTTCTTGTGCTAAAGAGAAAACAAACGAGGCCTTCTTTGTTGAAATTATCATGAGAGTCTCAAACTCTGAAGTCAGTCTAAATGGACCTTTGAATTTATCCCCATTTTGAGTTGCCAATTTCAAGTGTGTCTTTTAGTTTTATTTAACAAGGGAAGGGACCCTAACACTCTTTACGTAGAAATGAATAAACCTTTCCTTTTACAATTGGAATGAGCAAACAGTTACACATTTAATTTATCACAAAACCTTGCTGCAAGAGAGACTTTAAGGTCCATCTGCAGATCTTACAGTCATTAAATTAGCAGTTGGCTTGGTCATTAAATTAAGAGAATAATTACCTGAAGCAATGTAGGAAACACTATAAAATTCTAACTTCTAAGAAGAGTCCTTTTGATGAGAGGCGTTGGATGCAACGTCGACAGTATCAGTGAAGTTGCCGAATGGTCACTGTCGTCTCGCTGCTGCTCCTTCACTGACGGAACTGAATCATACAGGCCATTGCAATCACCATTCAGATCCAACGATACTGTCACAGGCTACAGGCAGCAAATGTTTACAGTACATGTTTATTGGCAAATTTTGGCAATTGCCGTGCCTCATCGAATGCCCGCCGGCCGCCCCGACCGCCGCGCACGTGGAGAACAGGCCGCCGGCCGCAAGCGCGTTCTTGGGTGCCAGTGCGAACACCGGGCCGACGCGGTACTTGTCGGGGAGGGGATGCCTCATCCGCGTGCGGTGGTCCACGGGGAAGACCACGCGCAGGTTTGATCATCGCCGGCGCTCGTGGGTGTGGCCGACAATGGCGGCGGCTCATTGGCACAACCAGACGAGGCCCAAGGTGGCGCCATGGCGACCAGCGAGGTGCACCGGGATGGCGCGACGCCGCGGCGCGCGGCCTCGGCTGCCTCAGCGCCGGCGTCCTTGACAAGATGACTTCATCCACAGAGTGAAGGTGCCCAGGAGCTGGTCGGCGGGCATCTCGGGCGGCGACCTCCTGCTTGCCGGTACGGTTGTCGACGTGGACAGGAAGAAGGCGTCGGGGAGGAGACTTATCGGCAACGGCGGCGCGTGTCGGAGCGCGTGGACGCGGCCGGTCGACGCCCCTGCGTCTGCGTGCCGGAAGCGCGTGGAGCTGGAGTCACATATCGACGGCGCGTGGTGCACGGCGACGCCGATGGCGAGGCCGCGGCGCGCTGGCAGGAGGAGCGTGTGGCCTGCACGGCGAGAGCGGCGATCCCGGCAACCTCCCGGGGATCGTTGGTTTTGAGACCGTCGATGGTGCTGTTCGCCGCGCGGCGGTGCGTGCCGTCGTACCCTGAGAAAGTGAAGGCTACGCCGTTGCCGGACGCCGGGGCGCCGCAGTGTCGGGACGCCGGAGCTCGTAGCGGTCGGACGTGCCGAGTGTGAGCCGGAGGCGGCCGGCGAGCGGGTAGAAGGCGCGGGCGGCCCGATGCCCGCCGCGACCACCGCGCACGCTCAGAACAGGCTGCCGGCCGCGAGCGCGTTCTTGGGTGCCAGCGCAAACACTGGGCCGACGTAGTTCCCGAGCTACTTGTCGCCTGGTCGAGGAGGGCCGCGAGCGGTGGTAGTCGACATGGAAGAGGAGGCAGGTTCGATCGTCACCGCCGGTGCCGCCCGCCAGCTCTCGTGTCGTGGGTGTGGGCGTCGATGGCGTCAGTTCTTTGGCACGACCAGACGAGGCCCATGGTGTCGAACAGCGAGGGGGCACCGGGACGGCGCGACGCGGCGGCGCGCGGCCTTGGTTGCCACTTGCCACGGCGTCCTTGACAAGATGAACGTCATTCATGCCGGCCACGAGCACGTCGTTCTTAGGTGCCAGCTCGAACACTGGGCCAACGGTCATCGCCACCGGCGCTCGTGAGTGTGAGCGACGACGGCGTCACTTCGTTGGCTCGCTGGTCGGCTGGTACCTGGTAGCACGACTGCACGACCAAACGAGGTCTGAGTGCAACCAGCGATGCAACGGCCCCGTCGGCTGGGAGCCTGGGACGGCGTCCAGGACAAGCTGAACGTCATCCACGGGCAGACTGAAGGTGGTGAGGAGCTGGCCGGCGCGCACCTCGACCACCTCCAAATGGTTGGTCGTCGACGTGGCCTGGAAGAAAGCGTTGGGGAGGAGGCTCTTCGGGGATGGCGGCACATCGAAGAGTGGAAGTGCGTGAAGCCGGAGGCATCGACGGTGACGTGGTGCATGGCGTCGCTGATGGCGGGACCGCGGCGCGTGGGCAGGAGGGGCGTGCCCTGCATGGCGAACACGGCGCCGCCATTGTCAGCACGTGGCGGTGCGATCCTGGTGACCTCTTATGGGTCTTCAGTCGGTGTCGACTTCCGTCCGCGCCGCCCGTCGTACTCAACGCTGCTGAAGATGACGCCGTCGCTGGGGCGGTGAGAGATGATGTGAAGGTGACGGAGGCACGCACGAAGGCGGTGGTGTCGAAGAAGGGTGAGCATATCTCGATGAAAAACTATAATTTTCTTATAAATTTTAAGGGAAAGCTATATCCTACCTATGTGATTTAGAGCTTCTCCTTACACGAATTTTTCTTCAGCTCTATTTTCACCCCACCTCCTTCTTCTCCAATTCCGGCGAGCTATTCCGGCGAGTTTAGGGTTCGGGTTACGGTTCCGGGGTTAGGGTTCGCGGTTTCTGGGGGTGGGGCTGCTGTCATCGCCGGCCATACTCAGCGGAGGAGGCGGGTTTGGGGCGGCGAGGAACGGCGGCGGGGGCGCCGCCGGGCCGGGCGGTGGAGGCCGTCGGATGGGACCGGGGTCGGGCGGGGGCGCACATGACGGCGACGACGAAGCGAAGACGGCGTCGGGGCTTGAGGAGGTGGCGGCGGCGGTGGAAGGCGCCGGTGGCCGGGGCGGTGGCGGGCCGACGCGGGCGTGCTAGGGTCCGGCGGAGCTTCAACCGGACGCGGCCGGCCGGAGCTCCGGCGGACCCTAGCCCGCCTGCGCCAGCGGGGTGGGGGTGGCCTGGGCAGCGGGTGCGGATGGGGGTCGCGTCGCGAGGAGGAAGAAAGGTCGCGGCACGTGCGACCACCGCGGGATGGGTGGGGGAGGATAAGAAAGAGAGAGAAAAAGGAGAAGTTGATCTAAACCATCCATCTTCCATCCAACGGTTGAAAACTCTGTGTGAGGAAAGACCCAATTTCACATGGGTGAGGGATAGACACTCCCAAATTTTATCACCGTCCGAGTTTAGAGCACTCTGCAGAGATGATGTGAAGGGGACAGAGGCACGCAGGGGGCGGTGGTGTTGAAGAAAGGGTGAGCAGATCTCGACGAAAAGCTATAATTTTCTTATAAAGTTTATCACCATATGAGTTTATAAAAAAGTAATGATTTTTTGAAGACAGGCCTCTACTGCCATCGACAGTACCCATGGTGGCAGGGGAAAGTACGCTACCGCCGTTTCAAATATCGGTATTGGAACTAAGCCGGTGGGGTTAAAATCACCTCAGGTTTCCATTAAAAGAAGGAAACCCAATCTCGGCTTAGAAAACCCTTGAACCCCTACTTCATCGACGATGTGATTTTTTAAAGCAGTCATGTAAATTTGGTCCAACGAGAAATCAAACCCGGGTCTCCTGGTTGTGACCATACCTCAGCCCCCTCTAACCAAGTAGGCTAGAAGACAATTGGTAAACGACGGTATCTATACTATAAGGAGCGAAGACAATTGAAAACTTCTCTCACCCAAGTCAGACCTGTCTTACCCCTCATGACGGACCCACCCATCATATGTTTTTTGGAAGTGGATAGGGTGAAAGGACTATGAAGTACCAAATATTGCAATTTGGAGAGCATTCGCCAAAAACGAATAGTTTTTTCTCACTAGTGCCGACTATACCCGCCCCCTGTACCCGCCAGGCCCACCCAATTTACCTTCCCCGTATTGCATCACATCCGAAAAAAATCCCTTCCCTGTCGGCCGTTGCTGCGCACCCGCGGCTCGCCTCCTCGCGGCCTCCATGCTCTGGCGTCGTCTAGCTCGCCTCCCGGCGCCATCCCCAACTACCTACCCAGAAGCGAGGAGGGAGAGGAGGAGGTCACCACCACGGCGGCCATGGCGCGGCGGTGGTGAGGGGAGCAGAGTAGAGGAAACAGCTGAGCGGGTTGAGAGAGGGAGGAAAGGGGGCTTGCGGAGGCAGAGTCCAGTGCCACGCGCGCTCCGGTGCACCACCGAAATCTGGGCTGTCGGAGAGGAGGGCGCGGACTGCGGGGAGCTCAAGAGATGGCGGGGTTAGGGCAGTCCCAATGGATGATTTCTAATTGTAGATTCCAAGAGTAATTAATATGTATAGAAACTATTCTTCCCAATCCTAATTTCTATAAACAAGGTCATAACATAAATGCCACAATAAAATGAGGTAGATCAATTGTGGCTACTAGTTCTATACAACACACATTGCCACAAGTTTACATGCTCCACCACATAAGAACCGACGGTGGCCAACAAAGACAACCGTACAAGATGCGAATCAGAAAAAAAACCATGAGACCACACCGTCCTCAACTCCTTATAGAACCACTGCTGCTCTCTCTCTCTCTCTCTCCTCACGTTGCTTCCCATGAACAGAAAGAACGCTGGAAAAAATCCTCTTGCTTCCTCTCCAAGATCCATTCAAGGATTAAGCTATGCATGTCGCATCATCTTTTCCTCCATCCAGAGAGCTTTCAGTTTTGCTACGGAGGTCTTGTTGGCATGAAGTATCGGAGGAGATCGAGGAAGCTCCCCCTCCATCCTTGCTGCGGGCCGCGACGATCTCTGGCTCCCCGGCGAGCTCCCCCTATGGGCGCGGGTCGTAGCGAGCCCCTGCTCCTGCAGAGAGCGGCGGCGCCTGGCTCCCCATAGCCAAGCTCCCCTGCCAGGTGCAGGTGCGGACCGTGGCGAGGTCCTGCCCGTCGCCGGGAGCGGCTGCGCGCGGGCTCGCGGCGGGTGAGGATGCGAATGGGGTGGCCGACGGGGCTGCTCGTGGTGTGCGGCGAGGCGAGCGTGGCGGCCGGTTGGGGCGCTCACCCGAGCGTCTCGAGACGGGAGGAGCGAAGTGGGTGCAGCAGCTGGAGCTCACCGGGCGCGGCGTCCTGGACTTGCCCCGGCACGGCGGTCCGAGCTTGCCCGCTAGAGGCGCGTAGGCGCAGGGACGTCGGGGCCATGGGGATCTCTGCGGCTGCAGTGAGACACCGGATCCGGATGGTGATCTTGGAGAACGGGTCGTTTCTCCTCGACGGAGAATTTGCGGTTTCCACGTGCGTTGGGGCGAGGGGAGACGTCGTTTCTCCTGGAGGAAACAATTTCTATGATTTCTCTTCTCTCTCTTCATTTATCAGCTGCCACGTCCTCAATCTTGCTTATGTGGCACTCATTTATGAGGGATAGAAACCACCTCATTTATGGCCTTTGGGACTGCCCTTAGGGCATGTACAGCGCGTCGCTTGAGAGCGTCTGTACGAAGGTGATTATGCAAAAAAGTCCCCCCGTGTCCCTACCGACGGCCCCCGCGTCGCTACATCAGGCGACGGGGTCGTCCCGTTCCCCGACGCCAGGCGCCGCGCGACGCGCGCTGGGCAAGGCGTCTCCACCCAAGCGACGCCGAGCTGGATCCCGCGCTCCCCTGCAAGAAAGTCGCGTCGAGGGAAATTACCCGCCAAGAGAAGCGCGGGGGAGAGGGAGGCGGCGGAGAAGGACGAGCTCGGGGCGGCCTGAAGAGAGGGAGAGAGAACACCAGCCTGCAGAGCTCGCCGCCGGGCGAGCTCGTCATTGCGCCGCCGTCGGTGGCCCGCCGGGAGGAGCTCCGCCGCGCCACGCCCTAGAGCTCGCCGGGGGCCACGGCCGCGCGGTAGTTCCGCCTTGCCGCAGATAGCCGGTCGCGCCCACCCTCGCACCGCCGCTGCTCCACGGCCGCGCCGCCCTCGCGCCGCTGCTCCACGCGCTGCGCACCCTTGCGACTCTGCCCGGAGCTCCGCCGCCTCACTGCTCCCTCTCCTCCTTGTGTCCTTCCACCGCCGAACGGGAGAGGCAGCGGCCTCAGCTCCTCCGCGGCTCCGCCGCGGCGATGGGGCCGGAGGAGGCACAAGCGGAGCTCCACAAGGGTGCGTGCAGTGAGCTCCAGCATGAGCCCTCCGCGCGTCCTGGCCATCACAAGAAGAAAGATTCGAGGGAGATAGTGGATCTAGAACTCGCCGCACTGCGCCTACAGGATGCAGCTGCAGTCCTGCCCACGTGAGTGGGAGAGAGGAACGAGCGGTGGAGAGGATGGCTGGGATAGGATGAGGTGTCATGCCCCGTCTGATTTTTTTTCACTCTGCCCGTCATCTGCAACATGCAAGAGTCAAACATTACTACCGAAAAGAGAATTAAGGGGAAAAGGAGAAGAGAAAGAAAAAAAAAGAAAGGATGGAGGCAAAAAACCTACAGTGAACTAGTGACAGAAACTCAACTACCAAATCTCGATCAATACATGGCCAACTCAAGATGGAATCGTTCATGCCACACAATGGTATAGACAAATGTATTCGTAATTGATCTAAACTCTATGCACAACATTAAACAACCTACAGGCAACCTCTCTGTCTAAGGGCTGTATAAGTTATCTGTACATGTGTCTGTACACGCAGCTCAAGGTTCTACAGACGGCTTTCCGTCTAAGGGCTGTACATGCCCTTAGGGGCTCACTAGCACCAGATCCAACCACCGTCGGCCTGGGGATCAAGAGGGGCGTGTGGAGGCCGGTGTTGTGCTCGAGCTGTCGTCCCGCGGGCTGCTGTCTAAGCCTATCACTGGGTATTCAAAGTTGATACCCAAATTCATACCCATGCAATTTGGGGAGGGTATGGGGAAAAATATATTACCCATTTAATTTTGGGTGTGGGCAGGGTAATATCCTCTATCAATTGGGTAATCCCCGTTCTTTATTCACGTTATCCATTTTCAGTTGGGGCACACACATGTGACATGTGAGGTTCGTTTGCCTTCCCCTTTCTCGTGAACTTGACCGGGAAATAAGCCAAGCAGAGTATCAAACACGCGAAGAGAAGCAGAGAGAGAGAGAGAGAGAGAGAGGCGCACTGCATGGTGGAGTGTGGAGTGAGTCCACTGCCCGGTACATCTCAGGCTTTGCGAGGGCGGCGGCGATCCGCACAAAGCAAGAGAAGTAGCTGCAGCCCGCAGTGGTGTGTGGCGGCGACATCGCACGAGCGCAGCTTGGGTGGAAGCTAGTGGTGCTACGCCAGGAGCACGACGAATCGACGATGGTGGGCCACCATCGTTGCCTCGTTGGGTGAGTTCCGAGCTCCAGGCTTCTTTTGACTTTCTTACCCAAATTACCCTTGATATCCAATGGTTTTGGGCAATTGGGTGTGGATAATTTTGGGGAGGGTATAGAATGGACATGGAAGGAATGGATTTGAGTATGGGGAACACGGGTGTGTCCATACCCTACCCAACGACAGGGTTAGAGATGGCAATGGGTACCCGAAACCCGAGTACCCGACGGGTTTTACCCGATAAGGAGGTGGGTGCGGAAGGAACTTCGTACCCGTGGGTACGTTATTGGGCAAAATCTCATACCCATCGGGTATGCGGGTACGGGTGTGGGTGTAGACTACCCATACCCGTCTACCCGCGGGTAAGAAAAACCCGCATAAATAATAGCCACCTTAAGTCATTTTAGCTCATATGGTGCATGAATTTGGCCTATATATTGGTGCTTATGTGTGTTACTCTATTAGCTTGTTGGAATGATATGGTTATATCAATATTTATAATTTGTAACTTACTAAAAAGTTGGAATTATTTATTATTTTTGTGTGATGAAGTCCGATTATTTATGCAATTCTCGGGTATGTTGTCGGGTACGGTTACCGTCGGGTAGAATTTACCCGACGGCACGGGTATGGAATTATTTTCCTACCCGTGTGCATTCGCGGGTAACCCGACGGGTAAAATTTAGTCCTAACGGGTACGGGTACGGGTGGGCACTACCCATCGGGTATGTACCCGTTGCCATCGTGAGACAGGGGTTACCGCCGTCCTCCACCACCGCGCTCCCTTCATTTGGCTCAGTCGCCGTCACCTCGCACCCTCAAGGCCGCATGGAAGGAAGCAAGGAGAGGGGGCGGCGCATCGGGAAGGAGGGCCTGGGCCAATAGAGGAAGTGGGCTCGAGCTCCTCTTCTTCGGAAGGTTCCAGGAGTAGGAGGCTGGGAGGGAGGCCGTCGGCGCGGCAACGAAGTAAAGGAGGTGCGCGTCGATGACGGCGCATAGCAGAGTAGGGGTGGCATCCACGCGCCGACGTCATCCAGCTCGCCGTGGAAACATGGTGTCCCAGGAGTTACCCATCGCCGCCGCCTATAAAAGTCGGTCCCATGCCGCTCTCGACACAGCCTCAAACCTCTCCAGCCACCTCCCTTCCTCTCCTGTTCAGCACATGTAACGTCCCGCCTCCCCAAGGCCGGGCCCGCCTACGCCTGACAGCTCTCTAGGACCCCAAGAATATCCCACAGACCAACACTTGTCTTTCTTGCGCACTTTGT
Organism: Cenchrus americanus; assembly: GCA_947561735.1. Lineage (NCBI taxonomy): Eukaryota > Viridiplantae > Streptophyta > Magnoliopsida > Poales > Poaceae > Cenchrus > Cenchrus americanus. The sequence goes on along the minus strand of OX387239.1, from coordinate 79,372,381 downwards.
CCTCACTCATGCGCACTCAAGAAGGACTTCCCGGTCAGTCACCCATCGCTCCAAGCCAAGCACACTTAACTTTGGAGTTTTTCAAGATGGACTTCCGGAAAAGAAGTTGCAAAACTTATTGGTATGAGTATCCTTATCAATCCTATTAAGCCTTGGGCCGGGATGTCACAGCGCAGCGCCGCCTCCTATAGCCACCAGCACTGCCGTCCGCCTGCCATCGACGATCTCCCTCTCCAAACCACCCCTGCCCAAGGTGAGCCCAGGCTGAGCCTCACCATCTCCTCCTCTCTCTTTTGATGCCCTTGGATTGGAAAACGACATACGGAATCGCCCCATGGCGAAGCTCCAGTGAGCTTCAGTCGTCTCCTATTGCGGACAAGCACGAGCTCCTGTGCGCTGTTATTTATTTACCAGAGACATTAGTGTCACATACGGTTGCCAAAACAAAACCAAGTGCTACCTATATGTATGCCAAGATCTAGTTTCATACATGTAGTGACATCATAGTGAATAACATAAACAATATCACATAAAGAAAGAGAGATTATCAGAGATTTACAGCGGAATCCTGGGGAAGCAAAGGCTCCAAACTTCACAGGCAATTGACTGGGGGTTGCGTACGCCTAGCACTATCTTCTGGACTTCGTACGCCTTCTTCTTCTTTCTTTGAGCAGCGGTTAGCAAGGATGAGTACACTTATGGTTGGTACTCAGCAAGGCCACGAAAATTAACCAGAAAGCAAATTAAAGTCTATCTTTAAGTATATTAATCATGTGAGGGTCCAGGCTGCTCTTGCCCGTGAGCACGACTGTGATAACAGTTTTACACTATGCAGAGGTTGTACACTTTCACCACAAGTCGCGTAAAAGTTCCGAAGAACTTTGAACCCAATCATGCTGTGCAAAAGTAGACACAATACCACACTTCCGAGGTGTGGTTGCATAGGGACGCTACGAGGCCGAGGACCATGTGTGGTTCGAGGACCGGTGGATGGTCGCTTCCTTGTGTGATGAGTGATTGACAACGTTGTGTGGACCGATTCTTGGCTAAGTATTGCGGGTGCGGGTTGCGGCTTGACTTGTGTTGGTGCGGGTGAAGAACAAGCGCGAAAGGTCGTCGCCGGTGAGGCCTCCGGGTGTGGAGAAGACAAGTAGACTTTGTTCGAGGGACCGGTGGCCGGCGGGGGTCAAGTGCGGGCCGCATGGTGGCATGAACGAGAAGATGAAGTCGTGGACGGTTTCTTGGTTGAGCCTCAAAACCAAGGTCGAGCCGTGTTGACGGTGAAAATCCGTCAACCTAGCCATGAGTTTACCTTCGGTGTTGGCATGAGTTTTATACCTTATCCATTGGTACTAACCCCCGTGGTATAACAAGTTCACGTGTGCATGTCGTTTTTGGAGTTTAATGTTTATGCGGGGTTTTAGTGTTGAATGCAAGACTTTCGGGATAAGTTCATCAAGCACCTCATGACAAGACTTTGAAGCCCCGAACAAGTCATGCAATGAAGTAAAATTAACTCCAAGAAGCGGGGGACTTGATCCGAGAAGACGACATACTCCGGGGACCCGACCGGAAAAGTGCTCGAATCTTCCAAGACAAGGAGTTGAGTCCAATTCGGAGAGAAACCGACGACATGGACCCGTATGCGAAGGGGGAAACATCCAGGAAGCAAGGGAACCGACCTCGGGCAAAGGAGCCCGCGGGCCGGGCCTAAATGGGCCCGGGCCGGCCGGCCCGGTCCGGTCGGCCCGTGCCTATTTAGGGCCCAAATCCGACGCCCTTTGCCCTAGCCGCCAATCGGGCTATTTATAGTCCCCCGACCGAGAGCCACGCAGAGAAGATTTCATCTTCGACCGCCGAGAAGCAGAGAAGAGAGGGACACCATCTCGGAGAGGAGAGGGTCGAGCTAGTTGACTAGGGTTGCCCTAGCCGACGTGGGAACCTTGCAAGGAAGACCACGTCGGAGTTCCCGAGCTAGAAGCAAGATCAAGGAAGGATCCCGGTGGTGATCTTGTGTATGTATCATTGTTATAGTTGAATTATCAAGTTGAATCTTTTCTCAGCGATCAAGTGTTTCCTCGAAGATTTCGTTTTTCGATCGGCTTTGCTTATTCCAATTCTATTCTCGAGATAGATTACATAGGGTGTTCTTGTAGCCGCGGTGGCTAGAGGTACACGCCGGATCTTCCGAAAGAATCTCGACTTGTCTTTTGACTCGCCCTAAGCTCCCCGCATGAATAGGGATACGTTGTGACGAACGGGGGTCTCGAAAGGCGGATGTTTTCGGATTTGGACGGGAAACCACGATTTAAAGAGGCTTTTATTAAGATTCGATTTGCTACTTCTTCTCTTGCTTGGAACTTCAACAAAAGGCTTACCCCGATCCCTCTAGATCGGTTTATCTACCCAATCTTACTTTGTTTTCTCCGGTTTTTAGTAGATTAGATCTGTTTTGTGTCTTTTACTTAGATGCATTAGGTTCTTTATTGAAGATTGCGGTTATTTGGCTTTAATAGATTAAGTCTTGCGTCACACATTTGTTCCACGGATTCGATACCTTGGGTTCACCACTCGAGGGAAGAAGGGTCCCTTGACTACGACGGGAGACTTGTACGCTTGCGAGTCACGAACGAACTTTGATACAATTATTAACCGTCAACAAGCCCCTTTTTCTGGCGCCGTTGCCGGGGAACAAGTGATCAAGATTTGATTTTTTATTGCTTTTTTTTGTAATTTTCAGTACTGATTTTATTTTATTTTTGCATCTACTAAGCTTCGATCATCCTCAAAATACATCTAATCTAGTTTGTCTAACTCTAGTCTTTATAGATTTGTTTTGTTTTCTAGTTTTTTTGCATACTTTGTTTATTGCTAACCCTAACAGGAGATGGACGGCTACCTCTCCAACAAACCCAATAATTTTGTGGATGATCCGGAAAAACTTTACGAGGCTAAGGAGACGCGAAGCACATCAAGCTAAAAAGCTGGATTTTGTAGATTCGGAGTCGGAAGACAAAGGATCGCAGGAATCTCCGGAGAATTCACCACCTCAAAGTCCGCGGGAGAACCGACTTCCACCAATGGGTGACCAACCACCGGAAGAACGCAAGATTGGGGAGCTATGCACCCCAGACATCATCGACCTACCAATCTTGAACCTCGAGGAGATCGGAAGACCGTTCGAGATCAAGACCTCAACCATCCGCATGGTGCAACATTCACCCTTCACCGGCAAAGAGGATCCGAACCTTCACCTCCAAGCATTCATTCAACTATGTCAGACTTTCAACATGGATGGGGTGACTCAAGATCGATGAGGGCAAGGCTTTTTCCGTTTTCACTACTCGGGAAGGCTTTGCAATGGTTCCACTCTCAACCGGCGGAGACGGTGCAAAATTGGAACACGTTGATGAAGGCTTTCATGAAGGAATACTACTCACCGGGTAAAACTCAAAGTTTGCGTAATAAGATTGCCACCTTTGTTCAATATCCTACGAAAACTATCTCGGAGGCATTCGAGCGCTTCAACGAGTACACCGGGCGGTTCCACATCACAAGTTCCCGAAAGAAGACCTCGTGCAAAAGTTCTATCAAGGACTCACCATGGCGTCAAGGACGATCATCGATGCATCGGCGGGAGGATCTATCATCGAGCTTACACCGACGGAAGCTTTCACGCCGTTCAAGAAGGTCGCGGATAATGATACGTGGGCGTCATCCGGCGCCTACACCCCGCTCAACCCATGGGGAACGTCAAAGGAGTCTTGCAAGTGGAGAAAGAAGACATACTTGAAGGCAAGATCGACTCGCTCATGAGGAGGTTGGAGAAGATGGAGATAGAAAAGAAAGAGGCTCAAGACTTGAAGGCCGCCGAAGCAAGGTCCACATGCGAAGAATGTGGAGAGTATGGCCATGTCCGCAAAGATTGTCCGGAGGAGGCCAAAGTGCTCGACTACATGAGGAAGGGAGAATTGCCGAACTTCCGCTACGGGCAAGGTAGGCCTCAATTTAATGCAAGCTCATCTATTCCTAACGCGGTTCCACTTCGGATACAATTGAAGGAGTTCATGGATGAGCAAGCTAAGATCAACAAGGACACCGTCACCAAGTTCAAGACCATAGACAAGGTGTTGGAGAACATCGATAGCAAAGTGACGGAGGTCGGAAGTTCCAATCATCAAGTGCTCAACATGATGAAGATGCTCGAGACGCAAGTTGGACAACTTGCGGGGCGCCTCACTAATGATGAAGGGAAGCTTCGGGACAACCCAAATGTCCCGAATCGGCGAAGGCCATTCAAACGCGTTCGGGGAAGGAGACCGAAGATCCGAACGTTCCGCGGGAGCAAGGAAGCTTAAACCATCCATCGAGGTGGAAGGAGGCTGCTAAAGAGAAGGTTACGGGGATCGTCACCGAGGAACCCGAATTCGAGATGCCGGAGGATGACACGAGGATACCGCAACTCAAGCCACGCTACTTCCGAGGTAAACTTGACAACCACTTTGAGAAGTTTGTGGAAGTTGTGCGTAGACTTAGCATCAACATGCCGTTACTAGATGCCCTACAAGTACCTACATATTCTCGTTACTTTAAAGATATACTTGCAAATAAATATGAGATAGCAACACTCGGGGTAGATCATGTCAAGATGTCCGAGGAGTGTAGTGCGGCTATTGCTTATGGGCTAGAGAAGCAAAAAGACCCCGGTGCCCTACAATTCCATGTTCGGTTGGTTCTTTCAACTTCGAGAAGGCGTTATGCGACCTTGGAGCTAGTGTGAGTGTCATGCCGAGGGATGTGTTCGAGAAGCTACGCCTACCGATGGAGCCTACGGGAATATGTTTGGAGTTGGGAGACAACTCCATTCGCTATCCCTTGGGCATTGCTGAAGATGTACCCGTGAAGATTGGACACCACTTCATCCCCGTCGACTTCGTTGTGCTCGAGATGGGAGAGAGGGAGAAGCCGCCGCTCATCCTAGGGAGGCCGTTCCTCAAGACCGTGGGAGCAACTATTGATGTTGGCAAGGGGGAGATCATGTTCGATATCAATGGAGAAAGGAGTTCCTTCAAGTTCCGTCCAAGGATTGAGGCATGCAACATGATTGGAGTGAAGGGAGAACCAAAACAAACGGAGGCGCTGAAAAAGAAGAAGGAGCCGAAAAAAATGAACGTAACGAAAATCAAAGAAGGTGTTGCATCCGTCAAGAAAAAGGAAGAGAAGCCGCCTCGTGAAGACCAAAAAAATGACTAAGCCAACTAAGCCGGAAGTCAAGCCCGCGCCCAAGATGGTGCGGAAGTGGGTACCCAAGATTGCAACGCCCGCAAAGAGCGTTGATCCGGAGTGATCAAGTGAAGAAGTCTAGCTATAGACTATAAACGAAGCGCTAGGCGGGAGGCAACCCGTTTCGTCAAGTCAAGTCAAGAATAAGCTACGGGAGGACAACCCGATTCCGGGTTTTTCGAGTATTTTTAATAATTTAGTTTTTGAGTTTTATTACGCAAAGACATTAGACTTAGAAGTGGTTGAACAATATTAGAGACATAATTCTTGATTGAATGATTGCTTTATCATAAACCCTTTGCATGAACCCTCCTATGTGCTTGTTTGATTCTTTTCTTTTCGAGAAACCCCTCAACCAAATAATTTCAGAACCTTAGCTCAACCTTACACCCTCATCATGGTACTGGGGTTGGCTTATTTTTCATGCTAAAACCACACGAGTAGAGCCACGATTTATATTCAAGTGTTATAAAAAATCAGCACGTGGTAGGACTCGCGTGAACCTAGAAATCAAAGTTTTTGGTTGGTTTTAAAAATCTTTATCCTTGGTTTCTCTAGGATTAGAATTTTTCTAAGCCTATTCTAATTTTGTTTCATTCAAAATCTTTCTTATTTAGCCAAAATTAGAACCTAAACATATGCCCCCATGATCAAGCCGGAAAACGTTCGCTCTCAACCGATGAAAGCAAACTTTACCGGTAAGACCAAAATCGACGTAGTCGAAAAATATTTTCGACTTACATTTGTTTTTAATGGTTTAAAAACTTCTCTAAAATTATGCTTGAGCTCTTGCATGGCTCTGAAAAATATTTTAAATTTCAAATTAGAGGAGTGCTTAACCTTAAACACACCTAAATGGAGGCAATCTAGTTTGAATTAATCATGCATACACCATTGGATCCCCTTTTATCAACTTTCACCAATTCCACATGCAAAGGACAAGCATGGTGGGCAGCAAGCATCAACTTTGCAGGATTTTCATGGTGGCATGTGAAGCAAGTGGAGCTAGGGAGCATGGACATGACCCAAAGCATGGAGCATCAAGTGGGAGGACCAATAATTCAAGAAAAGGAGTGGACGAGAGCGTTTGGGCGGTGCAACTTGTGGAGCACGCGGGCGGGGAAAGTTGCGGAGGCGAAATGATCGTGCCGGGAGAAAGACGCGCCGAGGAGGAGGCGGGAGACCCCGGGCCGGCCGGCCCGGCCGGCCGGCCCGCCCTATAAAAGGCGTCCCCCGGCGCCCGTCTTCTGCAGCAAGCTTCCCTCTCCTTCCTTTGTTAGTGTGTTCAAGTTTGTGTGCTCAGAACCTCCGTAGACTTAGCCAACCATCCCAAGCTTGAAAGCTCAAGAAAAATCCACATCCTTAATCCACTCAAAGTCCACATCCGAAGCAAAAAGTTTAAGTGCCTAGTTTACCGGTTGCAACCCGGATTTTTAGTTGAAGAAAGAGTGCAGCAACCATGTGGAAGAAGACCACAAGTCTCTTCTCCAAGAAGAAGAGTTCGTCGTCGTCCAAGCCGTCATCAACCACGTCTTCGAGGAGGCACTCGGTTTCCGAGTCTCCCGGAGCATGGAGACGGACACGGCACCACCGAGGAGGAACGACGCTCTCCTCCTTGGTGGTATGAGAGCTGCGAGAAGCACTTCCATGAGGTTCACCGAACCTCGTGGGCACATGGAGGAGCAGCCCGCGCCACCACGACGATCGACTCGCTCAACCGCACCACCTCCTTACACCCCGACACAATCTTCGTACGGCTTCATCATCTTGTCGGCGGAGGAGGAGGATAGGCTCGCAAATCTTGAGAAGAGGCTTGTGCCAAACGTCGAGTTCGACGACCAAGCACTCCACACCTTGGGTTTTCGCACCGACATATACTACATGTTGGGGCACCTCGGGTGGGTTCAGTTCTCCAACGGAATATCGGTGGATACCCACTTGGGTTACGCCTTGTAAATTTTAATGACTATTGCACCCATCGTTGATGATGATGGGGTGCAAAGCTTGTCATTCCGGTTGGAGGGAATCGAGCAAGTGGTTCCCTACGAGCACGTTAGGGAGCTGCTTGGATTCCACAAGGGAGCTCCGGAGAAAGTTGACGTGCCTCCCGGCATGTTGGCGGAATTTTGGGGCATGATCTCCGAGATGCCCATCAACAACGCAAAAGCATCCGCAACCCTATTATCCGGATATTTCACTCTTGGATGTGCAAGAAAGTATTGGGGAGGATGAGGGAAACAAAGGTGACCGACACGGAATTGAATTGGCTATACTCGGCTTTAATTGCCAGGCAGCCAATTGACCCCTCTTACCTCATGATCAACCGTTGGTGTTGTGAAGCAACATCGGGGGCTGGTGATATTGGTTCGGGGTGTTACCTCTCCATGTTGGCCTTCTCCTTGCGACCGGGGATCGCAAGAAACCCCGCTCACCTTTTGCGCGGTACCTCTCTCGGTTTTGAGTACTTGCGGCAAGGCAAGTACATTAGTGGAGATGAGAGAAGAGGTTATCGATTGGCCATTGTGAACCTCCCCCTTCCGAATGAGAGGCTTAGGCTTTTCACCGAAGGAAGGGAAGATTGGTTGGAAGAGGGACTACTTGTCCCCGCAAGGAAGAACAAAAGAGGAAGAATCTTAGAGGAGGGAACATCCTCCGCACAAGCGAGTGGAGCACAACCCAATGTGCAACCATTCGGCGGAGTTCCTCCTCCGCCAAGTTATTACGGAGGGTCTCAACAACAAGCATGGGGGGGTGGTGCACCGGTACCCCCACAAAATTATGTTGTGCCCAACGCTAACTTCGCGGAGTCCTACGCTCATCATCCCCAACCACAACAAAGCATGGCTATTATTGGAGGGTATGCTGCAAGAAATGCTCAAAATATCGCAGCCATCCAATCCAACGCAGCTCAACTCGGTGAAGGCAACGCAAATATTGCCTTTGAACTTGGACGCCTTCACCTTGTGGAGCCAAATCAATTCGACGGAGGAAGCGTTCATTCATATTATGAGCAAGGGTATTATTATCAAGAGTACCAACATCAACCACCGGCGGAGGACTAGAAGATTTAGGAACTTTAGTTTTCTTTTCTTTTCTTTTTCTCTGTAATTTTCAGCTTTTGCTTATGTGTGTTTGCGTAGTATTTTTCTGTTTTTATTTAAATTTCAGCAAGCATGTTTGTTTATTTTCAGTGTGTATTTCAACTTGATATCACCATTAATAAAGTCACCACCTTGATTATATCATTGGAAAAGTTACAAAATTCGTGCCATGATGATGTATGATTAAAATTGCAGCTTTGTTCATCTTTGTAGTTGATTTATGCATGTTTAAGCTAGTGCTCTCTTAAAAATGCAGATCTGAATTTATTTAAATGCTAGCTTAATTTTCAGCGGAGGTTATGGTTAAAATAAAGACCCATAGTGTTTTATGTGCTCTCAAGTTATGAATAGATTGAAGATGTCTTTTATGCTCAAAAATATTGCTAACCTTGTCACAAATATCGCTTGTGTGTTGCTCAACCTATCCAAAGCCTTATATATATTTGAGTGCATGAACCTTAGTGTACAAGATTTATTTTTGAGTGAGTTATTGCAGGCCATGATTTCTCTGGCCCGAGACTAAGAAGCTGGTCATTCCGTTTTTGCGTATCTATCTTTTTGCTAGCCTTTTATCCGTGCATTGTGTATCCCCGCATCGGTGATCTCACAAACTTCGCCGGATATCCACCCTTAAACTAAATATCATCTTTTTGTGATTACCTCCTTGACCACAACCTATCATTGAGGATGGATCATCAATTCAAGGAAGATTGCAAGACGGTGCCAACGTTGAAGATTTCAAGTATCTCTCCGAGGAAAAATATCTCCGGTACCTACCTTATTTTTCGCCTCTTTGCTCGAGGACGAGCAACGTCTAAGCATGGGGGAGGAGGTAGGTACGGTGCAGTTTTAGAGTTCAAAAAGGGAGTATTTTAAAAAAATATATAATGATGAAAGAAAAAAAATCCAGTGATATTCATGACTTTCAAGGTATAAAAAATCAAAATTTCGTTGTGAAAGTCATGGACTGAATAAATGACGAGGAAAGAAAAAAAAATGAATGAAAGAAAGAAAGGAATGAGAAATATGAGAAAGAAAAAAAAATATATTTGTGCGTAAAGTGAACTCCCCGGTTCTCTAAAGAGTGCATTCAAGGCTTCAAGATAAAAAGATCCATTCTCATTTTCCAACCATGTGCAATCCGATAACGAGGACTTCTCTTGTGCCTTGGGATCACTCTTTGCCATTTGCACATGTCCACCTATCTAAAAGTGTGTGTATTTTTCTCTTTCCCCTCCTTGATTTAACATTATTTTCCAATGACCTTTTTGACGAGTCTCGGTAAGACCATGAGAATCTTGTCTTGTTTTGACAACACCTCATTTATAAATTCTTGTTAGGACTAAACTTTCCCAAAGCTCCATATAAAGCCTACCACATATATATGAGAGGGAAAGGAGTAGAATATATAGGTTTGAGAGACAAGTGAGATGAGAGTTTATGAGCAATACACGAGATGATTTAAATTTGTGAATTTGGTTTAGCTTTTCTTATCTCGTTCTTCATTTCAAAAATTCTGAGATCCATTTAAAACTTTGTGAGCATATTAATACTTGTGGGATAAGCTTAATAAGAATCTACCCTCCGTAGAGATGAAGGCTAGTACATTATGGAACTTTAATGAATTAAAATTTTGAGAGCATTATGTTTTATCATGTGTAATCAAGTGCAAAGTTTAAACATTGTTTAGCAATGATGATATCCATCGAAGGCTTACTCGAGGACGAGCAAGGTTTAAGCATGGGGGAGATGTTGACGGTGAAAATCCGTCAACCTAGCCATGAGTTTACCTTCGGTGTTGGCATGAGTTTTATACCTTATCCATTGGTACTAACCCCCGTGGTATAACAAGTTCACATGTGCATGTCGTTTTTGGAGTTTAATGTTTATGCAGGGTTTTAGTGTTGAATGCAAGACTTTCGGGATAAGTTCATCAAGCACCTCATGACAAGACTTTGAAGCCCCGAACAAGTCATGCAATGAAGTAAAATTAATTCCAAGAAGCCGGGGACTTGATCCGAGAAGACGACATACTCCGGGGACCGACCGGAAAAGTGCCTGAATCTTCCAAGACAAGGAGTTGAGTCCAATTCGGAGAGAAACCGACGACATGGACCCGTATGCGAAGGGGGAAACATCCGGGAAGCAAGGGAACCGACCTCGGGCAAAGGAGCCCGCGGGCTGGGCCTAAATGGGCCCGGCCGGCCGGCCCGATCCGGTCGGCCCGGGCCCATTTAGGGCCCAAATCGACGCCCTTTGCCCTAGCCGCCAATCGGGCTATTTATAGTCCCCCGACCGAGAGCCACGCGAGAGAAGATTTCGTCTTCGGCCGCCGAGAAGCAGAGAAGAGAGGGACACCATCTCGGAGAGGAGAGGGTCGAGCTAGTTGACTAGGGTTGCCCTAGCCGACGTGGGAACCTTGCAAGGAAGACCACGTCGGAGTTCCCGAGCTAGAAGCAAGATCAAGGAAGGATCCCGGTGGTGATCTTGTGTATGTATCATTGTTATAGTTGAATTATCAAGTTGAATCTTTTCTCAGCGATCAAGTGTTTCCTCGAAGATTTCGTTTTTCGATCGGCTTTGCTTATTCCAATTCTATTCTCGAGATAGATTACATAGGGTGTTCTTGTAGCCGCGGTGGCTAGAGGTACACGCCGGATCTTCCGAAAGAATCTCGACTTGTCTTTTGACTCGCCCTAAGCTCCCCGCATGAATAGGGATACGTTGTGACGAACGGGGGTCTCGAAAGGCGGATGTTTTCGGATTTGGACGGGAAACCACGATTTAAAGAGGCTTTTATTAAGATTCGATTTGCTACTTCTTCTCTTGCTTGGAACTTCAACAAAAGGCTTACCCCGATCCCTCTAGATCGGTTTATCTACCCAATCTTACTTTGTTTTCTCCGGTTTTTAGTAGATTAGATCTGTTTTGTGTCTTTTACTTAGATGCATTAGGTTCTTTATTGAAGATTGCAGTTATTTGGCTTTAATAGATTAAGTCTTGCGTCACACATTTGTTCCACGGATTCGATACCTTGGGTTCACCACTCGAGGGAAGAAGGGTCCCTTGACTACGACGGGAGACTTGTACGCTTGCGAGTCACGAACGAACTTTGATACAATTATTAACCGTCAACAAGCCGGGACTACGTGGGAGCCAAGTCATGAGTGGAGATTGGCGGAGGCTACACCGAATTTGCGGGGTTTCCGGTGGTTCACCAGAAAACCACTGGGTTCCTTGGTTGATCCACAAAGCCAAGACCGAAGAACCGAAGACGGTGCCGCAGCGGCACTGCACCGGCTCGACCGGTGGGTCTGACCGGTCTGACCGGTGGGGACCGGTCTGACCGGTGAGGAGCACCGGTCCGACCAGTGTGCGACGACGCAATCCGGAATCTTCGAAGCGGAGGACACGCGTCGGGATCGCATGGCTTGCGTCGAGGCTACGCAGGGTGTGGTCGCCGGGCATCCGTCCGATGGTGAAGACATCAAGAATTCCAAATCCGCCCTTGAGGGGCTTGTATCCCTAGTTAGTAGAGAAGGGTATTTTGGACATTCGGTTGCCTCCATATAACCCAAGAGGTGAGAGGATGGCAGCCAACTCTTGGAACCCTAGCTCATTAGTTTTCCTATTTTTCCACCTATTTTCTCTAGGTTTTCCTTAGGACTAGCAAGAGAGCTTCACGGAGAGATCTTGTAGAGAGGGATGGATGATCGGGCGGCTTGCTAGACCTTGTATGAATCCTTGTTTCATGTATAGATGATTCGGCGTGATTCCTCAAGGTTTGGATGTGTTTTACCCGGTTGTTTTTGGTGGTGATTTTCGGAGCCCTCTTCCGGTGATTTCTTTGGAGTGTTTTTGGGGCTTTTCTCTTGGTGATTCGGTGGGGGAAATTTGTGGGAACCCTTCGTGGTTCTTTGGGCTGTGATTCCCCTCCCAAATCCGTGAGAAAAGTTGCTCGAATTTGGGGTTTCTTGAGTTCTTGGGTTGGAAGTGCTTTCGGCGGGATTTCTTCGATTCCTCCTTTTTGGACGAGATTTGGTGGGATTAAACTTGGCTATGGACTCCTCATGAGGTGCTCCTGATATCCCCAAAGTCTTGTTCAAGTCCGTGGAGCGATTCGGGAGATCGAGATTTGGATTTGGGGGAGTTGACCCGCGGTGCTCGTTCATCCCGAGTCGCCCAGCTACACCGGTCCGACCGGTGCTCTTGACCGGTCCGAACGGTGCGGGCCCTTGTGGGTTTTCGCTCGGGTGAGCGTCTTGATGTGTTCTTTGTTGTCCCGTGGTGCTGCTTGTTTCGAGTTTGGGTTCGTTTGGTGGTCGGTTGGCTCGTTTGGTGCCTTGGGGGCTTTCCGCTCGCCATCGGTCCGACCGGTGCGTCTCACCGGTCCGACCGGTGTAGAGCCACTTAGTAGAAGTTGCTCGGGTTCACCGGCGGGGACCGGCTCGGACCGGTGGTGCTCACCGGTCTGACCGGTGTGGGTCTGTAGACTCGGGGTTTGTTGTTCCGCCGCATTCTCGAGTCGGAAGGCCGTGTGTGTTGGTTCCTAGGTCCGGTGGCACTCCGGTGGCTACGTGGGCTTGGCCAACTTGGGTAGTGAGTCGGAGACGTGTGTTGGAAGCCGCGTTCGTCTTGTTGGAGTTCTCATCTCCATCGAGAAGAATTTTTATCGGCTCCCATTCACTCCCCCTCCCTCCGGTTCGCCGTATCGGTCCTTCAAGTGGTATCGAGCCGGTTCGGGTCTTTGTTGACTCTAACCGCCCTAAGATCCAAGGATGGCGTACCGGGAACGGGGTTCGGGTCCTCCACACTTCGATGGCAAGAACTACCGGATGTGGAGCAAGCGGATGGGTGCGTTCCTCCGCGGAAAGGGTCGGCCGCTTTGGGATGTCACGGTGGACACGGTCTATGTCCAGCCGATGGATTTCCTTGCTCCGGGGGTCGAGGGACGGATTCGACGCCAACAATAAGGCGGTCGACTACTTGTTTCGTGCTTTGTGTCGGCCGAGTTCGATCGGGTGCACACCGAGCACTTGGCTTGTAGGATTTGGGCGGTGTTGAAGGAGGCTCATGTTGGGAACGCCCGTGTTCGAGCACGGTTGTATGCGACCTACGGAGAGAGTACGAGAACTTCACTCATCTCCCCGGTGAGTCCATCGATGCCTTGTTTCGCAGGTTCACGGTGGTGGTGAACAACATGAGGGCCAATGTGGACGTGCTCCCGTACGATGATCATGATAGAGCGAGTCAAGCTCTTACACTCTTTGGATCGTACGATATGGGGCGGAAAGTTCGAGGCCATAGTCGAGTCGGAGAGGTATGATACTCGACGGTGAACGAGCCGTTCTCGAAGCTCAAGTCGGCCGAGGTGGATAGGGGCATGACCGCCAAGCTCGAGGGACCGACCGACTCCCCATAGTCTTGCCCTCGTTGGTGGTTCCAAAGGAAAGACTAACTCTAACCCATCCACCCGGATGTTCTCGTTTTCCTCTTTGATGTCTATGCCGGATGAGGAGTTTGATGACCTTGGAGAGGACGAGCCGGCGCCGTTGACGAGGCGGTTCGAGAGGCCGCACGAGAACCGCGTGAACATGAGGAGGAACACGAGGACCTCGCTTCCGGTGCGGCAAGCCGGGACACTTCGTCGCCGACCGCCCCGAGAAGGCCGAGAGCAAGGACGGCTACAAGCACAAGCCGAGGATGAACGATGGCAAGTACCGTTCGAGGCGCGACCACAAGAGCAAGCACAAGAACAAGTACAAGGACGAGCGACGATCAAGGAAGAAGGAGGGCCGAGGCAAGGCCCGGCGATGGTTGGAGCGAGCGACGTCGACTCCGGGCCCCGCGTACTCCACCTCGAGCTCGAGCAGGCCGAAGACGAGGGAGATCGCCGCAAGAACAAGAAGTCGTCCAAGAACCCGAGCGGGCCGAGCGCTTCGCGAGAGATGGCTTCGCACCATGGCGTTGAGCTCCGGCAGCAAGAAGAGCACACGGAGCGACTCGGACTCGAGTCCGACGACGAGGTGCGTGATGAGCTTCCCTTCTTGCGCCAGAGAATGAGAGGCTTGGCTCTTTGCTTGATAATCGTGATGACATGCTTAGAGAGGCCAAGAAGATGAGGAAAGAGCTTAGGGCTTGACTCGAGGATGCTAGGACTAGAGTGGCCGAGCTAGAGACACGGGTGCTTGATAGCAAGCTTGAGATTGATTCGCTTAAGGCTAGCCCCCGTTGTTTCGATGAGAATGATTGTGCCGATTGCTCTATATTCCTTGCCGATCTTGCTTTGTTCAAGGAGAAGCATGCCTCCAAGTGTGAGGAACTAGATGTGCTTAGGGTTGAAGTGGCCGAGCTTAAGTCTAGACCTCGCTTTGCTAGGTGCTTGCACTTCTTGCACCGTTTTGCATGCTAAGATTGATGAGATGCATGCTTACACTAGTTCGCTCGAGGCTAAATTGAAGGAACCCATGCCTACATCTTGCTCCACCCGTGAAATGCATGCATTGAAAAATTTGGAGCTTGCACATTATGTTGATCGTTTGCAGGATGAGAATGATGATTTGAGGAAGTTGATGGGTTGGTTGTCCGGTCACGAGCCTCAGTTGAGGATGATGATCGAGGCCTTTAAGAGGCAAGATGGTGAGGGGCTTGGAGCAAACAAGGTTGGTGAGGGAAGTGGAGAGAATATCCCTGAGCCACCAAAAACCCACCACAAAAATGATTTCCCCCCAAAACCTAACCATCTAAGGAACCGACTAGACACAACCCCAGCTCCACCCGTGTTTCCTACACCCACAAATGACCTACAAAAGCCTATCAAGTTTGTGAGCACTTCGGGGAAAGTGTTCTTTGGGAAGGAGAGTGAGAAGGCTAGTGGTGAGAAACCGGTGGAGGGTTTGAGTGGAGAGAAACCAAGTGAGCGACCACATCCCAAGCCAAAGCCTAAGCTTGTGAGGTTCCATTGTGGCTATTGTGGGAGAGATGGCCATAAGGAGGAGTTTTGCTTCAAGAGGAAGCGAGAGGAGAGAATGAAGAAGGAGTGGGCTAACAAGGACAAGTACCACCCTTCCGATGGTGTACTTGAGCCTCGTATGCGGATGCCCGGGGGCAAGGCGATTGTGAGGACGGTTCGGGCTTGGGGAGAGAAGAAGGCCGCAGGTGGTGCTGTCGTACAGGTCACACCGGTCGGACCGGTGGGGGCACCGGTCGACCGGTGCGGGCCCGGACGGACAAGTGTTCGGGTTTCGAGCTCGTACGGTGTGTGAGGGGTGTTTCGGTGGTCGTGGTTCGGTGGTTGGGCCGGAAAGAGTGCGGGTGGTCGGCTTGCTAGGCGTTCTCCTCCTCGTGCTCAATACGGGGATTGGAGGAGTCGTGGCGTTGAGTTGGAGAGGAAGGACGTTCCACGGGCTTTCTTGTGTGGTTTTGGTCCTCCTCCAGGCAGAGAGGGGTGGTTCCCTCAGGGTGGTTACCGTGGTGGTGTTCGTGGAGGTAGCTTTGGTAGGAGAGATGCTTTGGTTGGTGCTAACCCCACTTTCGAGCAAATGGCTCGGCACTCGGTTTTCCTCCTTTGGTACTAACCCCGGTCTTTGAGTCGTTTGTTCGCTCACGTGCCTATTTTTGAATTTCGGGTGGGAGACTTGAAGAACATTTGGTTGATTGACTCCGGTTGTTCGAGGCATATGACCGAGACAGGGGGTGGTTCTCAAGTCTCGTCCCGGTGGTGACGAAGAGGTACATCACCTTTGGGGACAATGGTCGTGGGCGTGTGCTTTCAGAAGGTGAGATAAAAGTGAGTGACAAGATCACTCTGAGGCGTGTTGCTCTTGTTCAATCATTGGGGTACAATTTTCTTTCTGTGTCCCAGTTGTTGGATGAGGGCTTTGAGGTGTTGTTTCGGCCGGTGTGGTTCTCGGATTGTGGACTCTCGAGGGGACCTTGTTTGTATGGTCGTTCCCGAGGGTCGGTGTTTCGTGCTGATTTTTCTCGGTCTTCGGGTGTGGAGCGTTGCTTCTTGGCCGGTTCTTCGAGTGAGTTGTGGAAGTGGCATAGGAAGTTGGGTCACTTGAGCTTTGACCTTTTGTCTCGCTTGAGTAAACTCAATTTGGTCCGAGGATTGCCACGGTTGAGGCTTGAGAAAGAGTTGGTTTGTGCTCCGTGTAGGCATGCCAAGATGGTGGCCTCTTCTCACCCGCCTCTCACCGATGTGATGACCGAGCGTCCATGCGAGTCGCTCCATATGGACCTTGTTGGCCCGGCTCGTGTGCGATCTCGGGTGGGAAGTGGTATGTCCTTGTTGTGGTGGACGACTATTCTCGGTATGCGTGGGTGTTCTTTCCGGAGGATAAGGGGGAGACGTTTGGTTTTGTTCGAGATCTAGTCTTGAGGTTGAGGAACGAGAGGCACGGAGATGCCATACAAGCTATCCGTAGTGATAATGGCACGAAATTCGGGAACTCTCGTTTTGAAACCTTTTGCCATGACTTGGGTCTTGAGCACCCGCTTTTCGAGTCCGTATACGCCTCCCCGTAATGGTGTTGTGGAAAGGAAGAACGGACCTTGTGCGAGATGGCTCGGACGATGCTTGATGAGCATAGGACTCCGAGGAGGTATTGGGCGAGGCGGTGAATACCGCATGCTATGTGTCGAACAGGATATACCTCGCAGTGCACAAGAAGAAAACATGCTATGAGTTGATGCATGGCCGCACACCCAAGGTGAGTCACTTCCATGTCTTCGCTTGCAAGTGTTTCATTCGAAGAAAGGCGAGGAAGTTGGATAAGTTTGAGTCTAGGTCTCGTCGATGGCATTTTCTTTGGTTATGCATCTCATTCTAGAGCATATCGTGTGCTCAATCTTGAAACTAACCAAATCGTGGAGACTTGCGAGGTAACCTTCGACGAGACAGAGCCACGTAGTCAGCTTGTCTTTGAGTGTGCGGTGATGATGAGCTTGGCGAGGAGATCTTTCAGGAGGAGGAGCATGAACAAGGAGATGATGAGGATGGCGGTGCGGTGCCCCCCGCCGAACATGTACCCACTACTTCGACTACGATGATGGATGGACCCTCTGCTACACCTACGACGACAAATCAAGAACGAGGAGAAGGCGATGTTGAGGGGGAGGTAGCTTCGAGGCGAGAACCTCCCCGACGAGTTCAAGTGGATCACCCGGCTTCGAGGATCATCGGCGACATGAATGAACGCACTACACCGGTCGAGGGTTCGGAACAATTCCCATTTTGCTCATGCTGCGTTTGTTGCTTCTTTTGAGCCCAAAGACATTGGACACGCGCTATCCGATCACAATTGGGTTAACTCGATGCATGAGGAGTTGGAGAACTTTGAGAGGAATCAGGTGTGGGAGTTGGTTGACCCTCCCCAAGGGTGTAAGCCGATTGGTACAAAGTGGGTGTGGAAAAACAAAGAGGGAGAGAAGGGTGAGGTTGTGAGGAACAAGTCGAGACTTGTTGCTCAGGGGTTCAGTCAGAAGGAGGGGATCGACTACGAGGAGACCTTTGCTCCCGTAGCCCGTTTGGAGGCTATTAGGATCCTTCTAGCCTTTTCTCGTGGCTAAAGGGTTCAAGTTGCACCAAATGGATGTGAAGAGTGCTTTTCGAATGGTGTGCCGGAGGAAGAAGTGTATGTGAGGCGGCCTCCGGGGTTTGAGAGTGAGAGGTACCCCCACCGGTGTACAAGTTGAGGAAGGCGCCGTATGGGTTGAAGCAGGCGCCTAGAGCTTGGTATGGCAGGGTTGAGGGGGTTCTTGTTTGAGAGAGGCTTTGAGATGGGGAAGGTCGATCGACCTTGTTTTTGCCGAGGCGGGCGTAGATATCCCGATTGTGCGGTGTACGTGGATGATATTGTCTTTGGTGGCTCGTCTAACTCTCTTGTTGCAAGGTTTGCGAGATGATATGAGCAGGGAGTTCGAGATGAGCATGATGGGTGAGTTGCGCTTCTTCCTCGGGCTACAAATCAAGCAATCAAAGGAAGGAACATTCGTGCACCGGGCTAAGTACACCAAGGACATTGTGAGGAAGTTCAAGATGGAGGACTCCAAGGCTATGACGACGCCGATGAGTACGACTACGGCTCTTGATGCGGACGAGGAAGGTGAACACGTGGATCAGAAGGAGTACCGAAGCATGATCGGGTCACTCCTCTACTTGACGGCGACGAGGCCGGACATACGAGCTTCTCGGTGTGTCCGTGCGCTCGTTTTCAAGCGTCTCCGAGGACTTCGCATCGGCAAGCGGTGAAGCGAATTTTCGTGTACTTGCGTCACACTCCCGACTTCGGCCTTTGGTACTCCGCGTCCTCTTCTTTGGCGCTTCATGGCTTTTTTAGACGCGGATTTTGCCGGTGTCGGTTGGATAGGAAGTCCACTTCGGGACTTGCCGCTTTTGGGTTCTTCTTTGGTGTCTTGGTCTTCCCGCAAGCGGTCAAGCGTAGCTCAATCCATGACCGAGGCCGAGTATGTTGCCGCCGCTAGTTGTTGCTCTCGGCTCCTTTGGATCACCTACACCATGAGTGACTTTGGTGAGGAGTATACCCATGTCCCACTTCAATGTGACAGCACCAGTGCCATAAGCGTTGCAAAGAACCCAGTGCTCCATTCCAAAAACCAAGCACATAGAAGTGAGGTATCATTTTCTGAGAGACAACGTCGAGAAAGGAAAGATAGCTTTGATCCATGTACCCACACATGACCAACTAGCCGATATTTTCACCAAACCCCTAGATCAAGCCACTTTCACTCGTTTGCGGGGGGAACTTGGTGTGTGTTTGATTTCTTGAGTTGGGTGTGTGGGAGCTTTCTTTTGCCGGTGGTGTCGAGCCCGTTTTGCCTCCCCTCGAGGAGCCGGTTTGTAGCATATGTATAGCTTTCCTTTGTGCATTCCTTGCATTTGGCATGGCATATGTAACATGATGTATAGGCTCCTTGTATCTTAGTTTGCATGCATTTTGTATCATATGCATTGGTTAGGAAAAGCTTCTCTCATATACATTGTTCACCATGGAATGAGATATATGTCTTTGTGAGCTTGTTTGGTATGCTACGGTTAGTTTGGCTTAGCTCTTGATGATCTCGATGAATAATCCATGGTTGATAGCTATGCTTTTGAAAAATGTCACATGTATGCTCTCTCATGTGTAAATACCTTTACATGCTCTTGACATGTTTTTGTGGCCTTGCTATGCTTAATTTGTGGTTGGATAGCTATTTTATTGATCATATGGGGCCAAAGGCTCATTTGCCATCATGAATGTTTAGCCCTCTTGACTTATCTTGTGGAGGAGCATAAGTTCCTTTTTGTCGCAAAGACATTTCATGTACCATTTACAAATCTGAAAATGAAATGAAAAATGCTTGGAAAATATGCTCCCATGTCATATGTGCTGAATTTAATTTGCTTTGGGTGCTAAACCGTTGCATGATGCCTACCAATGAGAAGTCTCATAAATAGAAGTAAGCACATGGCTCGGTGGCTTTGACATGACATGAGGTTATTGTGGGTGTTTGTGATGGTCTTATGATTAGAATGGCTGTCCTAGCATGAAGTTTGTGTGGCTTTGCCATTTTGATATGCTTTGATCATGTTTAGGACTTTGCTCATGAGAGGCAAGTTTTCGCAAAATTGCCAAAATCCATCTTAGCTTCGTCCAATGGTTGTGAAACTTGGTGATCATGTAGTTGAGATCGATACGAAGCCGTAGAGTATCTAACTTGCTCATTTGGACATGTGTAGCACTCTTTGTTGAATTTTGTCTATTTGAGAAGCTCTAGGTTGAAAGTTTTGCATTTTTGGCTTGATTCATGCATTGCCAACAAGGGGGAGAAGTTTGAGCTTGAAATGGCTTGTTGGACGCGTTTAGAAGGTTTTCAAGTGGTTTCGAGCCATTTCTGGGCTCTGTTGTACACCGGTCTGACCGGTGATGAGCACCGGTCTGACCGGTGTGAGTGCTGGTCCTGTACACATGTTAGGCACCGGTCTGACCGGTGGTGATGACCGGTCTGACCGGTGTGAGCTGAAGTTGCTGCAGCTGCCCTGTTTCATGTGGTTTCTTGCATGCATTTGTCCAGGGGGAGTTGCATTGGTTCAGGGGGAGTTTGCATGTGTGCAGGGGGAGCTCTTTGAGAGTTTTCGAGCTTTGTTTCGGTGGTTTGTGCTCTTTGCTTGAGCTTTGTTTTGTCTCGGATGTGTCGAGCCGTTGCCCTTGCCTAAGGGGTCCGAGACTTGTCTTCTTCAAGTGATCTTGCTCTTTGCCTTTGTTTGGCTTTCGATCGCTTGTTGGAGTTTCTTTTTGTTCGTTTCTTTTCTGTTTCTTTTCTCTCTTGTTACTTTCGTGTGGGTGTTGTCAATGCACTCATCAAGGGGGAGATTGAGGACCATGTGTGGTTCGAGGACCGGTGGATGGTCGCTTCCTTGTGTGATGAGTGATTGACAACGTTGTGTGGACCGATTCTTGGCTAAGTATTGCGGGTGCGGGTTGCGGCTTGACTCGTGTTGGTGCGGGTGAAGAACAAGCGCGAAAGGTCGTCGCCGGTGAGGCCTCCGGTGTGGAGAAGACAAGTAGGCTTTGTTCGAGGGACCCGGTGGCCGGCGGGGGTCAAGTGCGGGCCGCATGGTGGCATGAACAAGAAGATGAAGTCGTGGACGGTTTCTTGGTTGAGCCTCAAAACCAAGGTCGAGCCGGGACTACGTGGGAGCCAAGTCATGAGTGGAGATTGGCGGAGGCTACACCGAGTTCGCGGGGTTTCCGGTGGTTCACCAGAAAACCACTGGGTTCCTTGGTTGATCCACAAAGCCAAGACCGGAGAACCGAAGACGGTGCTTTGCAACGCACCACTGCACCGGCCTCCGACCGGTGGGTCTGACCGGTCTGACCGGTGGGGACCGGTCTGACCGGTGAGGAGCACCGGTCTGACCGGTGTGCGACGACGCAGTCCGGAATCTTCGAAGCGGAGGACACGCGTCGGGATCGCATGGCTTGCGTCGAGGCTACGCAGGGTGCGGTCGCCGGGCATCCGTCCGATGGTGAAGACATCAAGAATTCCAAATCCGCCCTTGAGGGGCTTGTATCCCTAGTTAGTAGAGAAGGGTATTTTGGACATTCGGTTGCCTCCATATAACCCAAGAGGTGAGAGGATGGCAGCCAACTCTTGGAACCCTAGCTCATTAGTTTTCCTATTTTTCCACCTATTTTCTCTAGGTTTTCCTTAGGACTAGCAAGAGAGCTTCACGGAGAGATCTTGTAGAGAGGGATGGATGATCGGGCAGCTTGCTAGACCTCGTATGAATCCTTGTTTCATGTATAGATGATTCGGCGTGATTCCTCAAGGTTTGGATGTGTTTTACCCGGTTGTTTTTGGTGGTGATTTTCAGAGCCCTCTTCGTCCGTGATTTCTTTGGAGTGTTTTTGGGGCTTTTCTCTTGGTGATTCGGTGGGGGAAATTTGTGGGAACCCTTCGTGGTTCTTTGGGCCGTGATTCCCCCTCCCAAATCCGTGAGAAAAGTTGCTCGAATTTGGGGTTTCTTGAGTTCTTGGGTTGGAAGTGCTTTCGGCGGGATTTCTTCGATTCCTCCTTTTTGGACGAGATTTGGTGGGATTAAACTTGGCTATGGACTCCTCATGAGGTGCTCCCGATATCCCCAAAGTCTTGTTCAAGTCCGTGGAGCGATTCGGGAGATCGAGATTTGGATTTGGGGGAGTTGACCCGCGGGTGCTTCGTTCATCCCGAGTCGCCCGAGCTACACCGGTCCGACCGGTGCTCTTGATCGGTCCGAACGGTGCAGTGCCCTTGTGGGTTTTCGCTCGGGTGAGCGTCTTGATGTGTTCTTTGTTGTCCCGTGGTGCCGCCGTTTCGAGTTTGGGTTCGTTTGGTGGTCGGTTGGCCTGTTTGGTGCCTTGGGGGCTTTCTCTCGGCCGCCATCGGTCCGACCGGTGCGTCTCACCGGTCCGACCGGTGTAGAGCCACTTAGTAGAAGTTGCTCGTGTTCACCGGCCAGGGACCGGTCCGACCGGTGGTGCTCACCGGTCCGACCGGTGTGGGTCCGTAGACTCGGGGTTTGTTGTTCCGCCGCATTCTCGAGTCGGAAGGCCGTGTGTGTTGGTTCCTAGGTCCGGTGGCACTCCGGTGGCTACGTGGGCTTGGCCAACTTGGGTAGTGAGTCGGAGACGTGTGTTGGAAGCCGCGTTCGTCTTGTTGGAGTTCTCATCTCCATCGAGAAGAATTTTTATCGGCTCCCATTCACTCCCCCCCCCCTCTCCGGTTCGCCGTATCGGTCCTTCGCAGGCCTTTACAAAGAGTCCTCCCATGTGTATTAGTCCATAGTAGCACGTCCTAGAGGCTATCTTTCGTACCCTCCTTCTACCCTCGGACCAGGTTAGCCTAGAAGAGCACTTCCGTACCATTACCTGTCCAGAGTAGAAGAGTCATAAAAGCATTCCTCCGTATCCCAAGGTACTAAGGCTAATAGCCACACAAGACTTCCCTAATTAATTGGCCAAGACAGAGCCGTATGTCTTGTGGTTGTACTGTCTTCCTGGGTGGTTCTCTATATTCCAATTAATTTATAGTATTTTTGTATTAAAGCATAGGTAGAAGGATGGTTAAGGTCACTAGCCTTTCTTCAACGAAAAGCTACTCTTGTGCTCTTGTGCTCTTGCTCTTTTGGTACTCTTGATCTTCAGGACTTTCGATCAGTAGCTCGATCTTCTACTCGGAGCAAACATCGAGCACAACATGCAGAGCAGACAAACAAGAACAACTAAGAACAATACACCAAGCATGAAAAGTTTTTAAAAGAGGACAAGGTTTGGTTCTAGGACCGCGAACGCAAAAACACTCGGAACTATCGGAAGATTTGGATTATATCACACAAGGCTATGTGCTTAGTAAATTTTAATTCAAAAAGATGTGCATAGCTTATTTCAGAGAAATAACCTATTTAATAATTAAGCAAGTTATATCTATATAAAAGGAACGGTGTATAACTTATTCCAATTTTATTTATAAATATTCAAGTATTATTTATGCAAATTAAACATTTTAATTTAAAAGAAGCATGTAAAGCATCTAAATGTATATCTTTACATTTCGAATTGTTCTAAGCAAATTATAATTCAAAAACACATTTATGTTCATATTAATCAAATTAACATTTAATTAAGAAAACTTGGGATAGAACCTATGTTGCTTTTATTAGAAAGTAAATTGCATAACCATTAATCAACTTAAGTTTGATTATAAAAACCGAGGTACATCTCTAATTAACTTTTAATTGAGGAAATATTTAATAAGTATTAATCATATTAAGTTTCTTATGAAAACACGTGTTGAACTCTAATTAGATTTTAATTAGAAAAGCATGTGTATAAGGATTTAATCATATTTAATATTTAAATAAATTATAAAACAAAGAACAAGTTAAACATTGGTCATAACACGTTCTTTGAGTTGTTATGAACATAACACAACTTGAAACGGTAAAAACGGAGCTAAAACGCAAGATCTATGGACTAAACAAGGTTGGAAGGATCTAAACGCGGTTAACTGTAGATCTCAGGGGCTAGCATAGAAGATATGCAAGACACTATAAATAGTGTTCGCAAAAAGTCCAAAGCACAGGGGCTACCAGGGAAAAGAGCACCGGTGGGATTTATGTTTAAAGGTGGAATTCTCGTAGGGGGTTATGGACAAACTTTACAAGACACAAGATATCTCTTACATAGAAAACCTGACAAATATCGAGAACAGAGAAGCTGGCCACGTCACAAGTCGTCCCCGGACGTTCGATCGACACGTAGGCGGTTCAGATCAGCCGAGCACCGGTCATTTTGCAAAAACGACCCTCACCTCATCCATATTCAACCCACGGTCCAAGGATCGCCGCGCCGGCCGCGAGCTCCAGCGCGAATCCGCTGGCCACTTCTTCCTCCACGGCGTTCTCCGAGCCACTAGAGTACCATCTCGCCTCCGGCCAATGATCCGCTGGCCATTTCTTCCTCCACGCCGTTCTCCGAGCCACTAGAGTACCACCTCGCCTTCGGCCAACGCGCCGCCACCGCAGCCGTCGGGCGAGCTTGCCTCGGAGCAGAACCACCACAGAGGATGCGCGACCGGTTCAACATAGGGTGCCGCTAAGCAACGCTCGACTGAGTTGCGCGCCTGCAAGTGCAAAGGCGGCACGCGGCTCAGGCGAGTTGAGCTGGACAGCGCCAGACCTCCCTCCGCCTGCCTGGGCCACCGCTATCGGGTGAACGGGAGGCAGAAATAAGGACTATGTCTCCTACCACGGGCAGCGTCGACTCCCACAGCAGCCACCACTAGGCCAGAAACGATTTGTCCTGGCGGCTAAAACCGGTTTTTGCTGGTGGGCGAGGCACCCGCCAGCAACTTTGAGCCAGTAGAAATGGCCCTTTGTGCCGGCGGGTGGCCGCCCGCCCGCACAGAGCCATTTGTGCTGGCGGGTCACTTAAACGACCGCCAGCACAAATGTCATCAGCACTGGCGGTTACTTAAGCAGCCCGCCAGCACAAATGCCATCACT
The DNA here is from genome assembly GCA_947561735.1 of Cenchrus americanus. NCBI lineage: Eukaryota > Viridiplantae > Streptophyta > Magnoliopsida > Poales > Poaceae > Cenchrus > Cenchrus americanus. The sequence continues at coordinate 79,347,445 of OX387239.1, read as the reverse complement.
GCTGACGGTTTCTTAGGACGCCCGCCAGCACAAAATTCATTTTTGTTGGTGGTTGCTTAGACCGCCCACCACAGAAAGCATTTTTCCCATTTCCTATATAATTCCCCATAATTGTTTATTATTTGTATATAATTTGTCATTTTTGTCTATTATTTTTTCACACTGGCATTTGTATGCTAAATTCACTTTAATTTACAGTAATTTAATTTGTATTTAACCGCCAAATCCAAATATATGTCTCACAAACACACAATCCAAACTAAAATAAAAAATGCATACATAAGTCACATTACAAAACATTGTGCATAATAGATAACCCTAAGACACCCATCTACGTAACCTTTCTGCATCATCTAATGTCAAAACTCCTTCTTTATCGAAGAATTCTCCATCCTCGTGGCAAATCTCACGTAGGATGAATCTCGCCATGTCCGCACAAATGTTGGTGATTTGATTGTCACCAAGTTGCCCCCATGATTTGTCAATGGTAGCCATCTGCACGTAAACACAATAAATGAAGATTGTTATGCATTACCATCAGGACCATAATTAGAACATACATAGTTGTGTACAAACTAGAGGCTTACGTCTTCAGGATTCGTCCGGTACCTCCCGTTATTTCTCAAAACCTCACACACATAATATCCACATAGTACACTGCCAGGAGGTTGTTTGTAGCACTGCAACCAAATAAAAAATGATCGGTTCTAATTAACAGAAGTGTACCAACTCTGATAAAAATGATTGATACTTATTAACAGAAGTGTTCTTACCCATTTGGCATTGCGTATCACCAATTTTTCCTTCTTGTGCTTCCCGTCATTGAGTATGTATAGCCTATACGCACTTTAAGGATATAAAAACATAAGTTAGTAATACAATTTGAAATATAGTTGATACACGCATTAGTGATTATATATTGCACTTAGTTGTCTTACTTTTTTATAATATCAATGATTGTCTTGTAAGAAGACGATGAATAGTGTAATGAGTCGAAGACCCCCACAGTTCCCAACTTCGGACACATGTGAAAGCAAATGAAATGATCACTGCATAAAATTAAAATAATTAATATAAATAGACTAAAAATGAAGGCAAATGATGAAATAGTTATTTAAAGGATCTTACACAAAATTGTAAGCAAACTTGATAGAATCCTTATGTTGGTTTTCCTCATGACCGTTGAAATGTATATAGACACCTCGTGAAGTTTAGCTTTCTCGTAACCCTTTATTAATTTTTCTTTCTCTTCTGGTGCCTTTGCTTCTTCCTCTATTTTCTTTCTTAATTCATCCCTCATTATGAACATGTGTTGTGATTTGGTTACTTGTTGTGGGTCAATAAATGCTACCTTCCACCTCCCATTTGTTTTCTTTTCATCAGACGCTTGCATCCTGCAAAAAAGTTTATTTAGGATGGTAATAACAATACATATGGAATAGATTTGGATGCCGTATAGGGATGTTGACTTACATGGACCAAATGGTGACGAGATTGATGTCGAGTTTTTCATGACGGAACATCGCATGCAAATCGGGGAAATCGATTGCAACCTTCCAGTCATAAGAGCTATTGAACACCCATTTCGGGAGATTGGCGGTGATAGTGTGAATGCCTTGCTTCATGGCGTGCATGATCCAAGTATGCAGCCTCATTAATTCTAACGGCCCTTCGTTCAGTTGCCACCTAAACAAGAATGGTTTGCCATGCTCATACTTGTCGGGCACCTCATCCGACGAAAACATACTTATGTGCTCCTCATTTTGTTTTTGTAAAGAGGTGCGGAATAAAGACTTTTCATCTGGTGCCTTCTTAAGTACTTGAACATTAGGTGATTCTTTACCGGATGTTGGAGCCCGTTTAGGTTTATTCTTCAGTACTTTCAAGAACAAGTCAACATCAGATGATTTCTTCTTTGGTTCATATGAGTTTATCATCCGGTGTATTGTTGTTGGCATCTTGGTTGCTGGAGGAGGAGATGGTGGTCTTGGACATGGCAGAGGAGATGGTGGTGCCCCTGCCCCTGCCCCTGATGTTGGAGGAGTTTGTGGTCTTTGATCGGATTTTGGAGATGATGTCCCTGCCCCTGCTCCTAATGTCGGAGGAGTTTGTGGTCTTGGATCGGATTTCGGAGATGATGATGCTCCTGCCCCTGCCCCTGATGCCGGAGGAGTTTGTGGCATGTTGTTGTCATTATTGTTAACTCCCTACTCGACAACCATCATGTTGTTGTCATTGTTACCACCTCCATGTTCCCCACCCATTGTGTACTCGACCATTGCAGCATCTGGATTCTGGGGGGGGGGGGTACTCGTTCTTGGCTAGGTTGCAAGTAGGGACTTGGTGATGTATCAATTATGATATCTCGACGATGCCACAGTATGTATTGGTTCCTCGCATCACCGAGAAGCGCGATCCCATCCTCAGTAGTGATACCAATCTCGCACGACTCATCAGAGACCGAAACAACTTGAACCCATGCGTACTCTGGCGGTGGTGGATTCGGAAACACATGACCCGTTAGTGCCATGGCTATCCCAACTTCTCGAAACTTATCTAGTTTTCTTCCATATAGAATAACCAACTTGCATGGTGTATCCTCTACAATGTCATCCACAGGATGCTTGGCGATAGCAATAGAACCAAGACTACTTGGAGTCGGGATGGCTCCGATCTGGTCAAGCATCAAGTTTGGAGGAAACTGTCCAGAACCACCAGATACTAGATTCTCTGCACTTGGCCCAACAAAAGCTTGTTGTTGTTGTTGTATGAAGAAGCCTATCAATTCTTGCTTGGCAATTTCTCTCATCTTGTCTTCAAGCTTCTTCTTATAACAGTCTCGCTTTTTATAACTTGATCGGTGTTCACAAAATGCTTTACCCCAGGGCAAGGTAGAAGAAATCCCTCGAACACGGCCAGGTTGCTCAGGCGTTCCGATCACGGCAGATAGCATATCTTTCTTCCTGTCGGGCGTGAAAAGACCTTTCTTTTGCATTTCCGCAAGTTCTTCCAGCTTCTGATAAATTTGTTCTGTTGAGGGCTTCTCGAATGAAACATTACCGTCAGGTGCTATAGCCGGAACTCGAGCAAGGATCCAATTCCTGCTACGCTCATCCATGCCTTCAAAAATAGTTGGTAAACCAGTACCCGCCTTTCTTCTTCCTCCTTCCTCCATTTTGCCATTTTGGCAAAGATATCCTCCGGAACCCAAGCAATGGGGGTTCTCAACAGCTTTCATAGCCTTCTCCTTTTGTTGGACGCTCGTAGCTACCGCTTCGTCGTCTTCTTCGATCTACGAATTCTTCCCGCATCGCTAGCGGAATGTTACCATACACATCCCTAGCATCCTTTCCTTTCCGGACAAATTCGGTATTAAGTGTAGACCTCCAATTCCTAAGAGCTCTTCCACAAAGGCCCTCGGAAAAGTTCTACCCGCGTTTTCCGTACCTTCCGGATAAACAATTTTTTCTTTCACTTTGGCCCATAATACATCCTTCGTAGCCTTAGGGTCTGTCTTCCAATTAGTAGTTGTGATCCAAGATGCCAATTGGTCTCTGAAAATTGCACCGACGATGTTTCGAAACCTAGCAGCTATCCCCTTAGGTTCGACGGGCTCACCTTTGTCACCTAACCGTTCTATCACAAGTTGTCCTCTTTCAGGGATCTGGTTTCTTCTTCTACGACCACGTTTCCTTTTCAGGTTACTAGAACTAGTAGTACCCGAAGGTTGTGGTTCTGAAATGACTTCTGCCTCTTGGGCACGAATGTTAGTTGCTCTTCGCGGGGATCGGTCATTGTTCTACACATAAAATACTATTTAAAGTATATCTTAATTGAATAAACAAACATTAAGTTGAGTGAATGTGCATGCGAGACCTCATTATCGCTTGGTTCGTAATCAACATCATCGTCTTCGGGACGCCTACGAGGTCGTGGTTCGCTTGGTTCGTACTCAGAGGGAGTTTCATAGTCTCCAATTATACCACTATCACTAGATTCCTCCTCACCAGATTGTTCACTGTTAACATTTGATCATAGATAATCCATAGTCCATAGTCCATATTTATACAACAATCCATTTTTATAAAAAATCTATTTATCAACAATCCATATTCCATATTTCATTATTTATACACCAAAACTAATAAAATTAAATCCACAGTCCATTTTATATAATAAATCTATTTAAAAAATTAGACACAATCCATAGTGCATCATCCATTTATTTATACAACAAAATTAATAAAATAAAATCCATAGTCCATTTGTAACATTTTTAAATATATTTATCCACAATCCATGTAATTGCATTTATCCACAATCTATTTATCCACATTTTTAACACATGTAATTGCATTTTGAAAAAAAAGAAAAAAAACACCAACCAGGGAGAAGGGGCCTGTCGTTCTTTGCCGCGCCGCCGGCCCTATCCCCCGCCTCCATGCGTCTCGAGCCGCGAGGAGATGAGGTGTCGGTGGCGAGCGGGGGCGGCGGCGGCGTCGGGCGGAGGCGGCGGCGACGGAGCGATCGCCGGCGGGTCCCGGCCGGCGGTTGGGGAAGCGGTCGGCGGGGAGGAGGACGCCATCCCGGTAGGGAAGAGGTGCGGTGGCGCTCGGTCGGCGGGGGCGGCGGGGGCGACCGTGGACGACGCGCGGCGGCGGCGGTCCACGGGAGAAGGGGCGGCGCCCTCAGCGAAGACGGCGGCGGTCCACGGGGAGAAGGGGCGGGGCCCTCGCGGATGACGGCGGGGCGCTCGTGGACGTGGGCCGGGCACTCCTGGAGGACGACAGGGTGGTCGGAGGGGCGACGGCGGTCGGGGACGACGGCGGCGCTCCGTGGGAAAATTTGGCAGCCTGACGGCGTCGTTTCGTATTCGCGCCAGACTTAGAAAATTTTCGAGACCGTGTCTCGTGTATATATAGATGGAGTCACCACTGGCGGGCAACATAAGGCAACCGCCAGCGGTAGACCACCGCTGGCGGGTCACATAAACCAACCGTCAGCGGTGAATCTTACCACAGGCGGGTGACTTAAGCAACCGCCAGTGGTGAGAATTCCCGCTGGCGGTTTTCATAAGCGCCCGCCAGCGCTGTGATATGAAAGAATTTAAACTTATCTTTTCAAATGCAAAGCTTTTCAAATGAAAATGACAAAACACCTCCTATAAATAAATTCAAATATTTTATGATAATTTTTGGAAGTTTCAAAGAATTTTGAACATTTTCATGCCATGATTTCAAATTTTCAAATTTTGGCAAACCACTATGCTGGCGGTTGACTTATGATAACCGCCAGTATAGTGTTTTTCCATAATTTGCAAAAATTGAAACAGGGGCTTAAATTATTCAAATTTCATTGAAACTTCCCAATGTATCATAAAATATTTCAAGTTAAGTATAGGGGGTGTGTTTTTTTTTAAAAATAAGTCCTAGTTAGAAAAGGTTAGTTCAAATAGGTTCATACACCTAATGAGTTATAGGTTGTTTGACCCTAGGGTCTCATTTGAACTAACCTTTTCAAATTCAAACCCATTCTTATAACAAAACACCTCCTACAAATAAATTCAAATATTTTATGATAATTTTTGGAAGTTTCAAAGAATTTTGAACATTTTCATGCCAGGATTTCAAATTTTCAAATTTTGGCAAACCACTGTGCTCACGGTTGACTTATGATAACCGCCAGCATAGTGTTTTTCCATAATTTGCAAAATTTGAAATAGGGGCTTAAATTATTCAAATTTCATTGAAACTTCCCAATGTATCATAAAATATTTCAAGTTAAGTATAGGGGGTGTGTTTTTTGTAAAATAAGTCCTAGTTAGAAAAGGTTAGTTCAAATAGGTTCATACACCTAATGAGTTATAGGTTGTTTGACCCTAGGGTCTCATTTGAACTAACCTTTTCAAATTCAAACCTATTCTTATAACAAAACACCTCCTATAAATAAATTCAAATATTTTATGATAATTTTTGGAAGTTTCAAAGAATTTTGAACATTTTCATGCCAGGATTTCAAATTTTCAAATTTTGGCAAACCACTATGCTGGCGGTTGACTTATGATAACCGCCAGCATAGTGTTTTACCATAATTTGCAAAAATTGAAACAGGGGCTTAAATTATTCAAATTTCATTGAAACCTCCCAATGTATCATAAAATATTTCAATTTAAGTATAGGGGGTGTGTTTTTTGTAAAATAAGTCCTAGTTAGAAAAGGTTAGTTCAAATAGGTTCATTTCATCAAAACTTCCAAAACTCTCCTAAATTGATTGAAAGTCTTACAACAACACTAATTATATAAAGTCGTACAAGTGATACATCAAGCCCGACTAATAAGAAGTGCAAGTTTATCGTTTAACAATTCTCCCATCACAGTCTGTACGTAACCATGGCTTCTCCAATTTAGGAATGGTGGCTTCAATTTTTTTATTCTCTTCTCATGATCTTTGAACAAGACTAGTTCCTTGAACTGATTGTAATCCTCAACATCAATTACACCTTCTACTCCTAGAATTCTTTGTTTTCCGGAGACGGCAATGTGCTTCTTCTCATTCATAGGACCAGCTATGTAGAAAACTTGTGCAACACGCTCGGCGAGTACCCATGGATCATCTTTGTAACCTACATTGGCAAGGTCTACAAGTGTCAATCCATATTTGTCATCTGTGACGCCATTCGGGTGTTTGACCCATTGGCACCGAAACACGGGGAACCTGATATTCTCTCCATAGTCAAGTTCCCATATTTCCTCTATGAACCCGTAGTAAGTGATGTTGTTTCCGGATTTATCAATCGCATCTATGCGAACACCACTATTTTGATACGCAACACTCTTGTTGTCTTTCGCCTTCGTATAGTAGGTGTACCCATTAATTTCGTATGCTTGCCATGAGGTAACATTACTTGATGGACTAGCCACCAACCTAGTCAACGTTATGTCATCTATGGAATTTCCTTGAAATAGATGCTCATGTTCCTTTAACCATGATGGGAAACGACGCTTTTGCTCTTTGATGACCCAATCCTCGGTCCAACTATCATTTTCCTCACGAATCTCATTTTCGTGTTGCACGATAAATGGCTCCACTATTGCAAGTTGTTGCAGAACACTAGCATGTGCTTTCTCCAGTTGTTGGTTGTCCTTGTCAATGAATCTTTTCCTTCCAATGGTCCCTTTCCCCGACAATGCGCCTTCGTGTCGAGATTCCGGTAAACCGATCGCTCTCTTATCTTTTATGTAGTCTATGCAACAATCAACACTCTCTTCCGTATGGTAGCTCTCGATCATGCTTCCCTCTGGAAATGCCTTGTTTCTCATGTATCCATTGAGAATCGACATGAACCGTTCATACGTCCACATCTGATGAAAGTACATAGGTCCTAGTTCAGTAATTTGCTCGACCATGTGGATCATTAGATGTTCCATGATATCAAAAAATGACGGAGGGAAGCACATCTTGAGCTGGGCTTGAGTTTTTGACATAAACAGCTGAAGCCTTGCCAACAATACACAATCTACCACTTTCTGCGAAATGACGTTGAAAAAGTAGCACATCCCTGTGATGACCATCTTAAGAAATATTGGTTTGACAGCTCGGATTGCAATCGTGAGAAAAACAGTAATCATCACATGACAGTCAAGAGAGTTACAACCAGTAAGCGTCATGTCCTTCAACGAGACCAATGATCGGATGTTGGATGAGAATCCGGTTGGCACTTTCAGCCCGCGCAAGCATTTGCAGATAGCCAACCTCTCATGTTGTGTTAAGTTGAAGCTAGCGGTGGAAGGTACTTGCTTACCATTAGGACGTGGTTGTGGGTGAAGTTCTTGCCTAATTTTTAGGTCAACAAGATCCTTACGCGACTTCAGTCCGTCCTTTACCTTTCCTGTTAAGCCTAAGAATCCCATTATGCTTTCAAACACATTCTTTTGATGATGCATCCCATCGATGGCATGGTGCACTGTCAAATCTTCCGAGTATGGCATGTACTTGAAAAATATAGACATCTTCTTCAAAGGCACATCAATGTTTTCTGTAGTTTCAACCTCCTTCCTCCCCCCTTTTGAATTATCACCTTTTGATTTCTTACCAAGTTTAAATTTGACCTTCTGACACATTTCAAATACGGTTCTACCGGTGGCCGGTTGTGGGGCAAAAGAGTACTTCTCAATCTTTCCATCGAAATAGTCTGCCATCTTACGGTACTTGTGAGTCCTTAGTAGCCAGCGTCTATGCCCCATATACACTGTCTTCTGAGATCCTTTCAGGTACACAGATATTGTACCATTCAAACAAACTACACAACATGTTTTTTCCTTTTTCTGACCAGACAAAGAAAATAGGGCAGGGTAATCATTAATGGTAACAAAGATAATTGCCTTAAGTGTGAATGTCTCCCTTCTGTACTCATCCCACATCTCAACCCCATGTTTCCAAAACTTCTCCATTTCTTCCATTAATGGATCCAGTAAGATATCTATATCAATACCAGGTTGGGGGGTTCGGTGGAAAAAGGAAAAGAGGCAGGGGGCTCTGTGCAAAAGGGGTCGTTCCCCTTTCTTTTTCCCTTCGACAGAGAAGGGGATGGGAGAGGAGACCGACTGGGTGGCCGGCCGGCATGGGTGCTCGCCGGCAGCCCTGGCCACAGTGACGGCCGGGGGATGGGACAAAATGAAGGGGGCGACGAGGCTGACCTACTCCGCCACTTACCTTGGTTAGGGACGGCCCGTGGAGGCGGCTCTTCGGTGGCGGGCGGCTGGAGACGGCGGGGCTTGGGGGCGGTGGTGGTCGGGTGCTTAGGGAAGAGAGGGGTTCGGCTGTGGCGGTGCGAGGCAAGGTGGGGAGCCGCGCAGGGCTCTTTATAGGCGCGGGAAGGCAGTTCGGGGAAGAAAAATCTTCCCGGCGACCCGGCGGGCGGCTCGACAAGGGGGGGGGGGGGGGCGACGACCGGCCTTGAATGGCGTCGCGACGAGCTCCATGTGCAGGTGAGGTGACGGCTCGGCAGAGGAATTGACGTCTCGATGGCGGTGTGGGGTCGATGGGGCACGACAGTTCTGCCTCCACGATTCGGTGACCGTCGGTCCACGACCGTGGGACCGGCGACGCGACGACAGCGGCAGGCGCAGTGTAGAGGGTGTGGCATCCACACGGTTGCGCGACGGGCCTAGCGCGGTCGGTGGTGCTTCCGGCGTCGGCGCGGCGAGCACGGCCGGCGCGTTCGCCGGCGCGTCCCGGCACGGTGCGTGCGACAATGGCGAGCGTGGGCGGTGGCGCGGCGATGGCGATGGAGGCGACGGCTCGTGGTAGCGGAGTTAATGGCGGCAGGGCGCAGGGGTGCGGTCTCGTCGGTGGGTCACCGCGGCGTAGATTGGACAGCTAGGTAGCGGTGCGGGGCCGGCGACGCGACGTGTCACGGCGGCGGTGCCGGCGCGCGCGCGCGGCGTGGCCGGGCGCCGGTTGGCGCGGCTGTGTGTCCCGGCGTGTCACGCGCGGTTCACGGAGAGGGACGCGGCGAGCTTGGGCTCGGGCGGGGGTCACGGCCGAGACGCGGGGCGGGGGCGTGCCTCGTCGGGCACGCGGTCAGGCACAGGGGTGCGGGACCAAAGGAGGAAGAAGGGAGGAAGGGGAAGGAAGGAAAGAAAAAGAGAAAGGAAGAAAAGAAAAGGAAAAAAATTAAGGAAAAAGAAAAAAGAAAAATAAAAAAAGGAAAAGAAGAAGCAAAGGGTTTAGAAATTTAAGAGAATTTCTAGGAAAATTAGGAGGGAGGGGAAAAGGGCTTTGTGGGATTTTCTGGCTTCGGGTGTCAGCGTGATTTTTGGGACGGCGGTGATGGCGAGGCGGACTGGACGGCGGGACCGCGGTGTGCGCGGGATTCCCGGCGCGGTGGTGCCGACAACGGTGCCGGGGCGGCGGGCGGTGGGCGACGGCCCGAGTGCGGGCGGTGCCGTCGGGATTCGCGACACGCGCGCCGAGGGTGAGAGAGGGGGAAGACGACCGGGGTTTCGAAGGGGATATTTGAGCTCAACTGGAGGGTTTTGAAAACGCGCGTGATTTAGTAGGTGATTTATTAGGAGCTAAAAACGCGGGCGTTACAAACCTACCCCACTTAAAATGAATCTCGTCCTCGAGATTCGGCTAGTTCCCGAACAGGTGGGGAAACTCTTTCCTCAACGCGTCCTCTCGTTCCCACGTGGCTTCTTCTACTCCGTGTCTGCTCTATTGGACTCTGCACACTCGTACTTTGGATGTTCTTGTTCTTTTGACTACTATGTCCAAAATTTTGACGGGCACTTCCTGGTACCTAAGATCTGGCTGTAGATCAGTTGTCTCTACCGACACTTGCTTCTCTTCGAGTACTTTCAAACATCTTTGTAACTGGGAGACATGAAATACCGGGTGTATATCTGACATTTCTTCTGGTAGCTCCAACCTGAAGGATCGGATGGCGACTAGAGAGGGGGGGAGTGAATAGGAGCCGGTAAAAATTCTTCTTAAATAACCCGGCATATACCCTAGACAAATCCCGGTCACACACGAGCGATGGATCGAATCACACACCAATCGTCAAGACAACGAGGTTATGGATCAACCTCAAGTCTTAGGAACGATTCCTTGAAGCACGCGCGGAAGCACGAAAGAAGGAGGGAGGAATCAAACCAAGAAACAAAGCACTCAGGCTCTGGCGGACTGTCCGGCCAAGAGGGGCGGATTGTTCGCACGAGCCACGCGGACAGTCCGCCAATGTACCGCGGACTGTCCGCACAGGTATGGCGGACCGTCCGACCTGGGCCGCGGACTGTCCGTTAAAGCCAACAGAACCTCCAGTAGCGAACCCCGAAAAACGGACCGTCCGCGGGGAGCACGCGGACTGTCCGCCAGGCGCGGACTGTCCGCCCCGTTGCTGTGGACTGTCCGAAACCTCTTCCAACCAAAGCTCGAAACCAAAACGGATCAAAAGCGAAGCCGAGCAAGAACACGAAGAACACGTGAAGAACACAGCCCGCGCGGACCGTCCGCCACCACCTCGTGGACTGTCCGCCCTACACGGACAGACCCAGAAACAGCACGACCCCGAAGGTCAACACCTCCAATCCATCACCGGATCTCCCAAACGGTAGATGCTGTTGAGACAAGAGTTTGGGGACATGAAAAGTGTCAACTAAGGATGCTATACCCCAAAAGTTTCGCCTCCTAACTTCCTAAATCACCGGGAATCGTGGATCCTTTGAACACCATCAAAAACTAGAGCTCCGAACGAGAATTCTTGAATCGAAGTGGTTTCCCGGCGTTTGAGGGCACAAGATCAATCCCAAAGATGCACAAGACATCCATCCATGTTTCTCTCAAAGAAATCCGGGGAGAAACCCACTCAAATCCGCGGAATCACACCAAGAACAAAGGCACCAAAAACAAGCACGAAAAAGACCACGAAAATCACAACGCCGAATCTTCTATACAAACCAGGAAAGATTCACAAGGTCTAGCATGCCGCCCTAGCATCCATCCCTCTCAACAAATCTCTCATGAAGCTCTCATGCTAGCCTAGAGAAAAATGAGAAGAAAATAGTCTAGGAAAAAGAGAAATGGAAGGGGGGAAATGAAACCCTGAGTCGCGGAGAGAGAGAGCCATCCACACACACTCATGGCTTATATATCGGGTCCCGCCGGTGTAGGAAATGACTCGACTACCCCTAGCTCAACTACTGGCGATACAACCCACGCAGGGGCATTTATGTAATGTTTGTGGGTCTTGCCATCGGACGGCCATGCCTTCGCCGCACCCCGCGTCCTCCCGACGCAAGCCATGCGATCCCGCCGCGTGTCCTCCGCTTCGAAGCTTCCCGACACGCCCGGATCCCGTCTCCGTCGTGTTGGGCCTTCGGACTTGGTTTTGAGGCCCAAACCAAGAAATCGTCCTCCGATGGTTTTGTGGGCAAACCACCAAACCCCGCGTGCTCGGTCCGGCCTCCCGCCAAGCCTCTTGACTCGACCGCCACCGTGCACCGGCTCGATCGTCCATGACTTCGTCTCGCTCGTCTCGCCACCATGTGGCCCGCACCTAGTCCCGCCGTCCACCGGGTCCCTCGAACCGAGCCTACTTGTCTCTCCATCTCCCGGAGGCCCCTCAAGGCCGAAGACCTTTCGCGCCCGTTTTTCACCTGCAACAACACGAACTAGGCCGCAGCCTACACCCCGCGCACCGAGCCAAGAGTCGATCCGGCACTCGTTGTCAATCACTCATCACTGAGGAGCGGTCATCCATCGACCACCGGGACGCTCCTGGTCCTCACAACCGGTATGCTACTGCTCTAACCCTCTTCAGCACTTTGTACGGTCCAATGTACCGAGGGGCCAACTTCCCATGCACCTGAAATCTTCGAGTTCCTCGGATAGGTGAAACCTTGAGGTAAGCGAATCTCCAGGATTGAAGCTTGCTTCTCGCCTCTTCTTATCTGCATAGCTCTTTTGTCGGGATTGGGGAGCCTTCAACTTTTCTCGGATCTCAGCTACTCGCTCCTCGACTTCCTTTATAGGTGCGGGCCCAACCAGGGCACGTTCTCCCACTTCTGACCACATCAGGGGTGTCCTACATTTCCTCCCATATAAGACTTCAAACGGTGACATTCCTAGGCTCTCTTGATAGCCATTGTTGTAGGAGAATTCTACATACGGCAGACTTTGTTCCCAGTCTTTGCCATAGGTGAGGACACATGCTCTCAACATGTCTTCCAAATTTTGGTTTACCCTCTCGGTCTGTCCATCTGTCTGTGGTTGATATGCTGAGCTGAAATCCAGCTTGGTACCCATGGCTTTATGCAAGCTTTTCCAAAACCTAGAGGTAAAATGGGTCCCTCTATTTGGGACTATCCTGCTAGGTACTCCATGCAATTTCACTATGTTCTCTATGTAGAGTTTTGCCAACTTCTCTCCACCATAAGTGGTTCGTACGGGTAAAAAGTGAGCGACCTTAGTGAGTCGGTCCACTATTGTCCATATGGAATCATGTCCCTTCTGAGTTTTGGGCAAACCTACTACAAAGTCCATGCCTATCTCATCCCATTTCCACACCAAGATGGGTAAAGGCTGCAACAGTCATGTGGGTTTCTGGTGTTCAGCTTTAATCCTCTGACAAGTATCACAGTGAGCGACAAACCGGGCGATGTCCGCTTTCATTCCATTCCACCAATATTTTTGCTTTAAATCCATATACATCTTAGTGGATCTCGGGTGGATGGAATATGCCGAGTTGTGTGCCTCATGCATAATGGTCTGTCAGAAATCTCGGTCTCCAGGCACACATATCCTATTCTTATACCACAGTGTGCCTTGATCATCTACTGTAAAGTCGGGGGGCCTTATTCTCTCCTGTGTGCTTGCGGATTTTCATCAGATTCTCATCGGTCTACTGGGCCCTCCTGGTCTTTTCCTCCAAGGTAGGCTGAATGCTTAGTTGGAGGACATAGCCCTGGGGAACAATGTGCACGTTGAGTCGTGCCATTTCCTCTTGCAACTGGGCACTCTTAGGCACTGCCTTCTCGTAGGATTTTCTGTTTAAGGCATCTGCCACTACATTGGCTTTTCTTGGGTGGAAGTGGATTTATAGGTTATAATCTTTGACTAATTCTAACCACCTTCTTTGCCTTAGGTTCAGGTCAGGCTGGGTGAAGATATACTTTAAGCTCTTGTGGTTGGTATAGATCTCACACTTATTCCCAATCAGGTAATGTCTCCAAATCTTAAGGGCATGCACTACGGCTGCAAACTCCAAATCATGGGTGGGATAATTCTTCTCGTGGGGTTTGAGCTGGCGGGAAGCATACGCCACTACTTTCCCATCTTGCATAAGGACACATCCCAACCCTTGCCGGGATGCATCGCAATATACGACGAAATCCTGTTGAATGTCTGGCAAGGTCAGCACTGGGGCTGTTGTCAATCTTCTTTTCAACTCCTGAAAGCTTTTCTCACAAGACTCAGTCCAGTTAAACTTTTTCTCCTTCTTGAGCAACTCTGTCATGGGTCGGGCAATCTTAGAAAATCCTTCAATAAACCTCTGGTAGTACCCTGCTAACCCAAGAAAGCTTCTGATCTCACTCACATTGGTCGGTTGTCGCCAGTTGGAGACTGTTTCGACTTTTCCGGGGTCTACTGCTACACCTTTTGCCGTCAGAATATGCCCAAGGAAAGATATTTTCTTCAGCTAGAATTCACACTTGCTGAACTTAGCGTACAGCTTGTGTGCCCTTAGTTTCCCCAGCACTACTTGAAGATGCTGCTCATGTTCCTCCACACTCTTGGAGTAAACAAGTATGTCGTCGATGAATACTACAACAAACTTGTCTAGCTCTTCCATAAACACCTTATTCATGAGGTTCATAAAATGCGCTGGTGTGTTGGTGAGTCCAAAGGACATCACTGTGAACTCATACTGCCCGTAACGGGTGACAATGGCGGTCTTTGGGATGTCGCTTTCCCTAATCTTGAGTTGGTGGTATCCTGACCTTAAATCCACCTTCGAAAAATACTTAGCCCCCTTCAGTTGGTCAAATAAATCATCTATCCTGGGGAGAGGATACATGTTCTTGATAGTAACTTCGTTCAGTGAGCGATATTCCACGCACATCCTCAGGCTTTTATCCTTCTTTTCTACGAAGAGCACTGGGGCTCCCCATGGTGATGAGCTTGGTCTGATAAATCCACTTCACTGAAGTTCCCTTAGCTGCTTCTATAACTCTGCCAACTCAGGGGCTGCCATCCTATAAGGTCTCTTGGCTATGGGACAGGTTCCGGGAATAAGGTCAATGACGAACTCTATATCCCTATCTGGTGGCATTCCGGGGAGTTCTTCGGGGAACACATCTGGATACTCTCGCACTACTGGGACATCTTCTATGGATTTGGCTTCCATGCTGAAAACCATTATGTCTGGTCTGTGTCCTCGGGTGTGGTAGGTCACTTGTATTCCTTCTGGGTTGGTTAGGTGCACTACCTTATCGGCACAACTTATAATACCATGGTGTTGGCTTAACCAATCCATCCCAAGGATCACATCTATACCCTTGGACTTCAGTACTACTAGGTCTGCTAGGAACTCTACCCCACTTAAAATGATCCTTACCCGGGAGCATCCCAGTTGACACTTGATGTCACCTCCGGGAGTTCGGGTTAGTAGGGGTGCTTTTAGTAGTACTATAGGTATGTTATGTTTTCCACAAAACTTGAGGATATGAACGAATGTGATGCTCCTGAATCAAATAATATGGTTGCCAAGACTGAGCTGACTAAGAACTCACTGAGCACTACACCTTGTGCTTCTTGAGCCTCATGTGCGTTGATGTGGTTGACGCGGGCTCGTCCATAAGGCTGCTGGGGCTGCCTCATCTGCTGGTTGTTGTTGTTGCTGTGAACCGGCACGCGGTTGGCTCCAGATACGAACAGTCTTGGTCCATTCACTGATTTGAAGAAGGCGGAAGCGGTTGGCTTCTTGGCATATGGACAATGGGCAATGAAGTGTCCGGTCTCAAGGCAGCTGAAACACACCCTGGAGTTGTTGTTGTTGTTGGCAGTGACCTGGCTAGTGTTGCTTTGTGGGGGTTTCATGGTGTTCTGGTTGTTGTATGGTTTGAACTAAGTTTTGGGGCCTTGAGAGCCCGTGGCTTGTGACTGGGTTCTGTACTGCATGGGGGCTTGGAATCTGGACATGGGGTGTCCAAAGCTTCTTTGACTCTGGGAGCGCTCTTGCTGTTGAGTCTTGTGCTCCATGAACTTGCGCTTGTTTTTTTCTTCTCCTCCACCCTAGCTCTCTCTGTGAGGATGGCCATGTTCATGAGGGTGTTCAAATCCGGGTAGATTTGAGGGGTAAGCAGAGTCCTCAGCTCCGGAGTCAAGCCCTTCTTGAACATCTCCTACTTCTTGGAGTCCTTGTCCACTTCTTCTGGGGCATATCGAGCTAGCTCTATGAACTGGTAAGTGTATTCCTCCACGAACTTGTTGCCTTGGCGGAGTTCACGGAACTCATCTGCCTTGCACTTCAGCGTGGCTTCTGGGATGTGGTAGCTGCGAAACTCCTCCACGAACTCATCCCAAGTGATGGCGGAGGGATCCTTGGCTGCTACACAGTAGTTATCCCACCAGGCTAAGGCTGTTCCGGTGACCTGGTGAGTTGCCAGGAGAACCTTGTCTCGGTCCTCATAGTTGAAGGGCTCCAGTTCCCTTAGAATGGCTCTCAGCCAGTCATCAGCATCCAAGGGATTCATGGACCCGCCAAAAGTGGGTGGCTTCGTCCTGAGAAATTCGATCAGCTTCTCATTCATGCCCAAAACTCGGGGCCTTGGACGGTTGACGGCATCGAATATGGCTTTCATCAGTAGAGTCTGGTTGGCCAAAACTTGCGCCAGTTCCACGGGAGGGGGTGGCGGTGGCAGGACAACATTTTCTTCTCCATCTTCGCCTTGATTCACTTCCTGGTCGTTGAGGCACTCCCTTCGTTCGGCTTGAGATCCTTCTACGTCCATACGACCAGATCCTTAGAGGGACCTAGCAGGACACCTGGAAACCATTTGTAAAGGAGAGGGTTCCTAAGAGATCTAGGTTTTATGTGATGTTTAAGTGGATTATGACGAATTTCTTTTGAAAAGGCAGGGTCTACTCCTGCCGGCAAGCACACAACAAGCACATAGAAAACAAGCAAGAACAGACAAACTTTATTGCAAACAAGTGAGGAGGATACATCCCGAACTACTCGACTGGTACAATGCAGCCACACTACACGACTCGGTACTATGACAAAAGCTAAGGGGTGCGATTCTAAGCTCGGACCAGCACGGCTTCACTCCCTGGGTCAAGGCAACTGAGGTATGCTACTCGCGAGGAGAGCCATCTTCTCGGGCTGAGTGCACTTCCAGCGGAATGAGCAGCTCATCATCATCCTCGCCCTCGGGGTTTCCATTATCTTGGGGCTGTGCTGCAGCTTCCGTGGTCACCGTTGGTTGTTCGGGTACTACCGGTGGTGCTGGAGGGGTTTCAATAGTTCCTCCCCATCCTAGAAGGGGTGTCCCAAGCAGGACTTGCGCTTCTCCAATGGCTGGAACGAATGTTCCACTGTTAGTCCATTCCTGCATGCGCTGGTCTTGGATCCGCCTGAGGCTTTCATGGGCAACAGCTTTGCTGCTTATGGCGGCTGCGGTCCTTGCTTCAGCTTGTGCCACTCGGACTTGGTGCATCCTCGCTGTGACTTCTGCTTGCTCGGCCCGACTGATTTGCTCCCTTAAGAGATTGGCCTGGTCATCAAAGAGTTTGTCCAGGGAGACGAGGTAGGCAACTATATGATACAGTAGGTCTTCTTGGTGGCAGCGTCGTTCTAGGTTTCTCATGCGGGCCTGCCAGACTGGGGTTCTGATGGTGGGGGTAAAATACCTCATTGGTGTGGGGACGAGGTGTTACTCGTAGATCCAACACAGGTAGTGGAGGGCTTTTCTGAGGGCCAAGGGGTAGGTGTCTCGGTGTCGAAACCCTGTGGCGGTCAAGCGCCATGGCTCGATGTTGGTGTGGCGGTTGCTTCTGGCAATGGAGAGGACCACCCTACAGCAAAGAGTGCCGAGTTGCTCGTACTCTCTGCTGTAGTACCTTGGGTGCTCAGTGATACCGAGGCGCTCCAGGGAGTTGATAAGGAGGCGGGCAAAACCAGGCTCCTCCTAACACACGCCTTGGGTCCATCCATCTTCAGCCATCTGAAAACAAGGGTAAAGTTGAACAAGTTGTGCAAAGGGGTAGGGTACAAACGATAGATAGTTTTATTTAGCAACAAGGATTGGGTACACTCCTCAGGGTACATTTATTATTACCAGAACACAGCTCTAGCCTAAGCACTCTAGTCTATCCTTATGGGGACTCTTCCTCTGTCTGAATGTGACACTTCTTTGGTGTGAGGTCTTGCTCCAGTATCACGTCCTCGGTCTGGGTCCCTTTGTCCCAATGAGTTTCTTCGGGTTCATCTTCCTCCAATCCAGCCTTCTTCTCTCCTTCTACGTTCCTTGTGGAGCTCATCCCATAGGTTCTTGTGGAATATTTCAGAGCGTTCCCGCTCTCTAAGGTAATCTTGCTCCATGTTGGCTAGGCAAATTCCGCCATTGTTGTCTTCACCCTTTCCAATTCTATCCTTTGTTCTGCTCTTTTTGCCCTGTCGATCTGGTGCTTCAGCTGCTAGGCTTGTTCATGGTAGAGGTGGTCTAGGCCATTGAGGTAGATGGACAGGTGGGATACCGTATCTTCTAGGTCTTCTTCTCTCGCCAATCCCCTCATTCGGTCAATCCATGAGCGTCCTCTACCCCTTGAGGGTGCGAAAAATCCCATTGGAATCCGTCTGAGATGCTGCCTATAAACCACTCGTAGGCGTCGCAGGGCCTTCCGAGCAGCTTTTGGGTAGGTGTCAGCGAAGCAAAACCCAGTTGTGGAGATGAACCAGGGTTCTATGTCGGGGTAGAGTGTGCTTCTTCCCACGAAGATCAGCACTTTACACCGAAGGGTGCCATAGCATTCGTATTCCCGATAGATGTATTCCGGTGGGTCCCTCACTCCGACGCGCTCCAGGCTGAGTAGTAGCAAGTTAGGGAGGCCAGGTTGTGCGGGGCAAATTCCTCCGTTCCATTCTGGGTTAGCCATCTGGAACCAGGCAAGGATCAAGGTAAGGATTTCGCAGAAAGATGAACTTAGCAGAGAAAAGGTTAGAGAGGGCCAGAGGAGGTCTCGGATCCTAGGCGTCGCGTCCTACGGCCAAACCTACAGCTCTGATACCACCTGAAGCGTCCCCTCATCAGAGATGACTAAATGTGACACAAATACCAGTCCTAGGAGGCTGGTAACACATTTATTACAACAGGTGGTTCAGTCCCTTACATCACGGCGGCATAGTGGGCACAGAAGCGCCAATGCCACGAGGAACAACACAAAAGCTAAAGACCAAACTACGATAGCGAAGGATTCTAAGGCCTCATCAGAGTACCACGCCATGGAAGCTCTCTGGGGAGACCCTGAATCCACAGGCACGGGTTGGGTGTAGGGCAGCGACCTACTCGACATCTTCGGGAACGAAGTCGGGATCCTCCTCTGAAAAGCAGTTAGTTAAGCAAGGGTGAGCACAAACATACTCAACAAGTTCAACCCCACCCACGGAGGGGCTTATAAACAGATCATGCACATGATATATCAAGGATCAGGTTAAGGTTTATTTGCAAACTCATTTACTCATGCAGGGGTTCATTTTTGAAAAGGTTTTCGCAAACCATTTTTATAACCCAAGTAACTCAGTTGTTTTGAGAAAACCACTGTGGGACAACCGGATTCCCCGTCCGCAGTAGCCTAGGCACACAGCCACACTCTTTTCCAGAAAACAACTCACGCCATGAAAACATCCCAACCCAATCACTAGTTTTGTGACCACACCGTGACTCGTCCAATACCATGGACACGGCTATCCGAATAGGTTTTACACTCTGCAGAGGTTGTACATCTTTACCCACAAGTAGGGTACCGCCACACGAACATCTCAGTGTCGGCACGGATCCTATCAAAGCCGTTACCCACCATAGCTAACCCTACAAGCCACCACAGAAGCAACCAATGGGTTATCTCACATAACCAGTGCGTACCTCACACAGATCGTACCCCGACTCCTTGGTCTCCCGCTGCTCACCCGCACTCCTGATGGCAAGTAGATTAACTAGTGGGATTTATGCTAAGTCATTGCCACATACAACGTTCGAGTGGTTGTACGATAATTGGGCCAGGTGAGATGTCACACAACCCGGTCCTTAACTACAAGATGGACAACTCCCAACGTGCTCAACCACACAGGTATGAGCTCACCCATACTCCTGACACACGCGTCCATCCCGTCTACCCAGTTCTTTACTCATTTTCCAAATATCCCATTCCCGTTTTTAAAGCACTCACACATTTTTAAAGAAATCATTTAGGCCAAACAAAGGCCAATCATAACAATCAAGGGTGGAAATCCTACCAGGTTTTTGCAGTAAAACAATATGCAATTTATAAAATGAGTATAGTGTTATGTTTATAAAACTGGGACCAAAGCATGCATCAAAGGATGAGATTGAACTTGCCGTCTTCGAAGTCCTTGGGAAGTTCCGGCTCGGGGTTCAGGATCTCGGGCTCCTGCTCGCAGTACTCGGCTCCAAGATCCGGCTCCTGGTACCCTCCTTCGTTCACTCTGTCGGCTATAGCGTGCACACAAGCAAGCATACAATCAATACAAGCGCACACAATTTTGCCGGCTGAGCTCGAGGAGGGAGTAAATGGAAAAAGGAGGAATATATAAGTTCTAAGGGGGAAATGGTGAATGGTTCGGTGGGAATAATCCCAGGAAAGGTGTGGTGAAATTTGGAATTAATTGGAAGAAAAATTGTGCATGAAATGTCGGGTTAAAGAGAGTTTAAAGGGGGCTAAAGACCTATTAGTAAATAGATTTAATAGAAAGGTGGGCTTATTTGCAAAATGTAATTAAGGTGAGGTTTAGACGGAATGATTCAGGGACCTTCTTGAAATTAAGTGGGGCTAACTTGTAAATGTGTAGGGTTGTTCTTGGTGGAATAGTTTAAAGGGTAGGGTCTAATTGAAAGAAAGGGGAGAGAGAGAATAGAGAAGGGGGGGTTCGAGGGGAAAAGGAAAAGAGGCAGGGGGCTCTGTGCAAAAGGGGTTGTTCCCCTTTCTTCTTCCCTTCGACAAAGAAGGGGAGGGGAGAGGAGACCGACTGGGCGGCCGGCCAGCATGGGTGCTCGCCGGCAGCCCTGGCCACGGCAACGGCCGGGGGATGGGACAAAATGAAGGAGGCGACGAGGCCGACCTACTCCGCCACTTACCTTGGTTGGGGACGGCCCGTGGAGGCGGCTCTTCGGTGGCGGGCGGCTGGAGGCGGCGGTGCTTGGGGGCGGCGGCGCTCAGGTGCTTAGGGAAGAGAGGGGTTCGGCTGTGGCGGTGCAGGGCGAGGTGGGGAGCCGTGCAGGGCTCTTTATAGGCGCGGGAAGGCGGTTCGGGGAGGAAAAATCTTCCCAGCGACCTGGCGGGCGGCTCGGTAGGGGGGCGATGACCGGCCTTGAATGGCGTCGCGACGAGCTCCTTGTGCAGGCGAGGTGACGGCTCGGCGGCTTGGCAGTGGAATTGATGTCTCGACGGTGGTGTGGGGTCGACGGGGTGCGGCAGTGCTGCTTCCGCGGGTCGGTGACCGTCAGTCCACGGCAGCGGGATCGGCGACGCGACGACGGCGGCGGCAGCACGGCGCGAGAGAGTGCGGCGTCCACACGGCCGCGCGATGGGCCCAGCGCAGTCAGTAGTGCTTCCGGCGTCAGCGCGACAGAGCACGACTGGCGTGTTTGCCCGGCGCGTCCCAGCACGGTGTGTGCGGCAATGGCGAGCGTGGCTGGTGGCGCGGCAATGTCGGTGGAGGCGATGGCTCGGGGTAGCGGATTTAATGGCGGCAGGGCGCAGGGGTGCGGTCTCGTCGGTGGGTCGACGCGACATAGATTGGACAGCTCGGCAGCGGTGCGGAGCCGGCGACGTGACGCATCGCGGCGGCGGTGCCGGGCCGGCGCGCGCGCGGCGTGGTGCTCGCGGGTGTTGTCGGTGTTTTGGACCGGCAACCTACTACGGGGAGTACCCGAAGTAGATGAATGTGACTCGCCGAGATCGGTAACTCGAAGGAAGAGACACGTGGCACACAATTTAGACGAGGTTCGGGCCGCGAGGTGCGTAATACCCTACGTCTCGTATGCCTTGCGTAGCTCGGATTGATAGGGCACGATTACAAGATGGTGCAATAGTGCGCCGTGAGTTGAGATTGGATGAGGTGATCCCGAGATCGGTCCCCGCCTCGCCTTATATAGTCCGGGAGGCGGGGTTACAAGTCGGAGTAGGGAAGGAGTACTAGTCGAGTACGTCTAGGAGACCTCTACACGGTGCGGAACGTGTACGAGTCCTAACCGAGTACTACTCTGTCTTCGTCCTTGTGCTCCATGCCTTCGGTGCCGTGTAGCGCAAGCCGGTAGTCCCGTGGGCCCACCGAGTAGTCGGTCCCGGTACCCACCGAGGTAGTGGGCCCGGGGGAGGTCCATACGACAAGCCCCCGAGTACTTTGTAGTCGAGAAGGATAGCTTCTAGTAGTCTTGAAGGCCTTAACAAGTAGTCCTCAAGCGTCCCTGAGTGCTACAAGTCAAAAGTCCTCAAGAGTAGTCGAAGCATCCCGAGGCCGGAATGTACTCCGGCTCGATGTTTGAGCAATCTTGAAGTCTTCTCGAGTAGTCCCAAGCGTCCTTGAAATCGCCTTCGAAGGTCTTCAAAAATGCCTGCCTTGTCTTGAAGCCGGAGCCGTCAAGAAGATGCGATTTGCAGAACCGCCATCCACGTGGAGTAGCCCCCGAGCCTCGAGCCGCGGGCTCTGGCTGAGGATCTATCCGAAGTCTTGGCGAGAAAATCCCGAAAAATCCGGAGAGAAAAAACCGAAGGACACGTGGCACGGAGCCCCCGAGCCTTGAGTCGAGTACTTCCTCTCGAATTGAAGGGTCTTCTTGGAGAATGTGTCCTGAGATGCTCTTGAGACTAGCCGCGTCCCAGGTAGTCGAGTAGAAGTAGCCGAGCCCCCGAGATGAGGCGCGTCGACTAGTAGAATACGAAGAGTCACGCGCGCGCCGCCGAGTCGGCCCGTGCGTGGGCTTATTCGGCCGCCCGTTACGGAGGCGTTTTGGCTTATAAATACAAGCCGAAACCCTTAGGGGTTTTTCACCCAAGTGAGCCGCGATCATTCGCCACTTGAATCTTGAAGTAGATCCTCTCCGGCGAGCACCGCCGCCGTAGTAGATCCGAGCGCATCGCCACCCGAAAGCCGTAGGGTAGCCCCCGAGCGGATGCGAGTGAAGACTCCCTGTTCTTGGAGGATGAAGCCGTCCCCGTCGAAGACGTCGAAGGCCGGCGGGAAGAAGAGGAGCCATGCAGAGGCTGCCGCGGCCGACACCGGAGCGGCGCCGCCCACGTCTCCACCGCGCGCTGACCCAAGCCGCGAGTGGAAAAAATCGAAGGTGAAGACCGAAGACTTGCTGACCCTGTTGAACAGCGGTTTCATCAGGGAGAAAGAGATCGACATGTGGAGATCCGCCGCAGGAGATCCCTATCCAATGGAGAAGGCACAAGACGAGATCCCGATGTTCTCGCGCTTCGTGGAGCGCGGGCTTGCGCTCCCAGCGAGCGATTTCTTCAAAGGGCTTCTCAGGTACTATGGCATCGAGTACCTCAACTTGAACCCCAACGGAATATTCCACACTTCGTCTTCGTCCATTTCTCGCGAAGCATTCTTGGGGATCAAGCCACACCGGATTCTCTTCCGGAAATTCTTCCGCGTGAAGCCGCAGCCCCCCGCCTCCAACCCCGCAGTAGTCGGAGGGGCCGGGATCCGCTTGAGGGAAGATGCCGCCGAGCGTGCACTCGGCGTACAAGCTCGTGGACTCCAACACGGACTAGAAGACGAGGTGGTTCTACACCACGAACCACCATCCCGAGCCGCCGAAGCCGAGCGGACGACGGCCCAAGCACCAAGAGTGGTGGAACACGGAACCCACCATGCAAGAGGGGATCCAGCTCCCGGAGTTGCCGGCACGCATCAAGACCTCGCGGGATGCAGGACTGAGGGCCGAACATGTGGCCTTCAGTTTCATGAAGCGCCGGATCCAGCCGCTGTCAGCGCGGGATACGATGGGCTTCGAGTACACCGGCGACGACGACACGTCGCGGATGCCGGGGGGCGAAATTGAGGACAACGACATCATCGAGAGGTTGTCGAGGATCTTCAAGGACATGCCGGAGTACACGGCGTGCCCTGTCGAGGAATACTCCGCCGCGCGCCCGCCCAACGAGGTAAGTAGCCGTACCCCCCTCGTCGAGTAGTAGGCACTTGTAGCAGAGTTGCTGACGCTTTTGTGTCTTTTGCGCAGGATGATGTGAAGCGGTTTGTCTCCGAGCCGCAGCCACCACCGAGCGGAATTGAGATCCCAACGGTGGAGAAGGTGAAGGAGCGCCGAGTAGTCGGAGACGACGACGATCCCGTCATCGTGGAGGATACCTCCGATGACGAAGAAGACGAGGAGACGCTGCAGGACCGCTTCCAGCTGCGGTCGAGGTTTAGCCATCCAGGCTTGCCTCATGTACCTCTCATCCAAGACCCTCCGGCTAGCCTGGAGGCTAGCCTTGCTGCGCCGCCGAGGAAGCCGCGCAACCCCGCCAAGAAGCGGGTAGCCAAGAAGATGAAGGTCTCAGAGACCACGCCTCCAGAGGTAAGTCATCTTGAGCAAAGTAGTCGAGTACCCAGTGATCGAGTACGGTGCTGACGAGTAGTCGTCCTTGTGTGCGGAGAGGCCGCCGGCGAGCCCGTGGAGGAAGGCGATGAGGGCATGTGGCCCACAAGAGGGGAACCGGCCGGAAGCCGAAGTCCGGCCCCCCCCCGTCGAAGAGCTTCGGCGCAACCCGGAGCGCCGGCCCCCCCGCCCCGTAAGGGAGCGAGTACCCGCGACCGCCGCCGTTGAAGAGGTGGAAGCCGCAGGGGCGCAGAAAACTTCTGCGCCGGCCGCCGCCGCCGTGGAGGAGGCGGTAGTCGGAGAGGCGGAGGAAGAAACGCCCGCCGAGGGTGGACTGGTTGATATCGCCAGCATCCTCGGTGCTCCGGCCGTGACTATCGTCCGGTCGAACTTGTAAGTACCACGCCTTCATGAGTAGTACTCATTGTAGTAGTCGATTTTATCTGACGACCCTCTGTGGATACTTGTGCAGGAGATCCACGGACTTGAGCTGGGACGGAGAGGAGCCCACGGCAGCAGAGGCAGAAAAGGCCGCGCCGCCCATCGAAGAACCCGCTCCGTAAGCCCAAGCCGCGACCGAGCCCCCGGCCCGCCGAGCGCCGCCGCCGAGGCGGTCGTGGTCGAAGGTGAGTACTCCTCCCGAAGCCGCGAGCCCCAAAAAGAGTAGTCGTAGATACCGATGCGCGTCTTCCTTGGTGACGGGCGCCGAAGGAGGTGACATCCCCGCAGGGGGTGCCCATGCGAGAGTTGACACCGGAGGGCCCCGGAGGCCGCGGTAGGAGCCCCCGAGCCCATGGGGGAAACCGTCGAGAAGTCCGCCGAGGGGGAGGTGGCTACCACGTCGCCGGGGGGTTGCCCTGGAGGTGGCGATCCGATCCCCGGAGATCCAAGACGCGGAGCCTATCCGCTCGGCGCCAATGACGGAGGCTACAACGAGTAGCCGTGGCGGGATCGAGCTGCTTGCCGACGATCTCGTCGAACCGGCGGTGTTGGCGCAGCACTTGGAGGCGATGCGCGAGCCGAACAGTGGATGAAGGTACGTAGCCGTTGCCTCCCGAGTAGTCAATCCTTTCGTTGAGTACTCTGCTTGACTTGAACTTGTCTTGTGCAGGACGTCGCGGAGCGATCCCGCGAGAAGTCGAATCTGCTGCAAGGCTACGGCGACACGGTGCATCGCGAGCCGAAGCCCTGGAGGAGCAGCTCATGAAGTCGAGGAAGCACGCGGCCGCCATGCAGTCGAAGCTTGACGCCGCCTTCGCCAAGTACCACAACGATGTGATGGACTTGCAGGCGAAGGGCGACGAGCTGGTGCGGAAGAACAAAAGCCTCCGCAACAAGAATAAAGGTATGTCTCTTGACTTGTCGGGTACTTGTTGGGAGTCATCAAGCTCTGACCCGTTGTTGTGTTCCGGTGTTGCAGAAACTCGAAGGCCGGTGGAGCGACCGAAGGGCTCGGAGATCGGCATGAAGAATCTCTTCTACCGGGAGCAAGAAGCCCGCCGTGTACTTGAACTCGACTACAAGAGACTCGGCCTTCGAGTGCGAGAAGCACATGGAGTTGTGAATTGCATCCGATAGAGACCTCGTCAACGCTACAAATCTTTGCGAGTTGAACGAAGACTCGCGAGGCGCTCCGGCCCACCGAAGGACCTTGAAGAGGCCGCCCTCCCGATCGCGAGGCTCCCGGTGCCGCACCCGGCGGCCCCAAGATCGCCCCGTTGGCGGATCGACTTCGTGAGGCGCCAAGCCGGGCCGGCCGCCTACGTGAAGCACATGGCCAAGTCAATCCCGAAGCAGGCCTGGCCTTCATGAAGTCGTACTTCCCGAAGGCCCCGGTGGAGGTAGTCGCCGGCGGGGTAGCCGCCAACCGCTCGGATGAGCGATGACGCGCAGTTGCCGGAGCAGATGGCTCCCATCGCGGAGCGGGTAGCCGATAAGTTGAACCTCCGGTAGCCCCGCATAGATAGCTAGTAGCCGTAGTTGTATAGGAAACAACTTGTAATGAACTTTTTTCATATATCAATGAAATGTGATGTTCCATCAATGAGTACTCGTAACCGCGATCTCAGAGTGCGGAGCGCCCATCGTGGAGTAGGTGCGAGTAGTAGTACTCGGCTTAGTGGTCCCGTCGCAGGGAGTAGACAGTAAAGAAGTTGATGAACAATCAAACTTTATTACTGAAGAAGTACACCTGGGTGGCCAGGGCCGTAATTACAAGTAGTCGCCGGACCGAAGGCCGCTTACAAATCGAGTAGTACCGGAGCGGGTAGCCGCTTGCGGGAGTGATCCGTAGGTAGCCGTGTAGGCCGGATCGCAGATCCGTAGGTAGCCGTGCGGGGCTGGATCTTGGAGTGTGGTCTCTTGGTAGACCGCTGCTAGAGTCCTTGATGCTCGTTGCGGCCCGGGGTCCGTAGGTAGCCGCACGGGGCCGGACTCGGAGGAGAGTAGTCCCGAGACTTGAAGCCCGGGACCGGAGGGTCGCTCGCGGCACGGGGGTGTTGATGTAGTCGCGTGGACTTGAACCCCGAGTAGTCGTTTAGACTAGGCGTAGAATCGACGAGTTGGTCGACGTTCCACGAGTTGTTGACTTCGTCGCCTTCAAGTGTTTGGAGGCGGTAGGAGCCCGGCCCGGTCACCTTAGCCACGGTGAAGGGGCCTTCCCTGTGGGGAGGCCGAGCTTGTGAAGTCCTTCCGTGTTCTCGGATACGGCGGAGGACAAGATCTCCAACGTTGAGGGAGCGTTCCTTGACGTTGCGATCGTGGTAGCGTCGGATACCCTCCAGGTACCTTGCCGATTGGACTAGGGCGGCACGGCGAGCTTCTTCGAGGTCGTCGATGTCAACTCGTCTGCGTTGTCTTCCGAGACGCCTTCGTCGTAGTGCTCCACCGCCGGCGAGTTCCATATGACATCGGCAGGGAGGATGGCTTCAGAGCCGTAGACCAGGAAGTAGGGGGATTGCCCCGTTGGCTTGGATGGTTGAGTCCGCAGCCCCCAGAGTGCGTTGGGTAGTTCCTTGATCCACTTGCCCCCTTTTGAGTTAGCGCGCGTCGTGTAGCCGCTTCTTGAGGGCGTCGAGCACCATCCCATTGGCGCGCTCGACTTGTCCGTTGGCCCGTGGGTGGGCGACGGAGACGTATCTGACGTCGATCCCGCTGTTCTCGCAGTACTCCCAGAACTGGTGGTTGTTGAAGTTGGACCCCAAGTCTGTGATGATGCGGTGGGGTAGCCCATAGCGGTGTACAAGTTCATCCAGGAAGTCGAGTACTCTGTCAGCTTTGGGGCATGTGACCGGCTTGACCTCGATCCACTTGGTGAACTTGTCGATAGCCACCAGTACCCTGTTGAATCCTCCTCGGCGCGGTTGGCGGTGGCCCAATCATGTCGAGCCCCCGGCGGGCAAAGGGCCGGGTTGGCGGTATGGTGACTAGCTTGTAGGCGAGGGACGTGTTGCTGCTTGGCGAAGAACCGACATCCTTGGCACCTTCGACGAGTTCTTCGGCATCGCCCGGGCCGGTGGGCCGCAGAAGGCTCGCCGAAGGCCTTGCCGACCGGCGTGCGGGGAGGACGCGTGGTTGCCGTAGACGCCCTTGTGGATCTCCTCCAAGATGTCCTTGCCTTCTTCGCGAGGGACGCACTTCATGAGTACTCCAGAAGATGCGCCTCGCTTATAAAGCTTGTCGCCGACGAGGACGTAAGACTTGGCGCGGCGGACGAGTTGTTCGGCTGCGTTCTTGTCGGAGGGGACCTTCTCGCTCGCCGAGGTAGTCGATGAAGGGTTGCCTCCGGTCCACGTCGATCATCATGACCTCCCGCACAGCTGGGTGGATGGGGCCGGGGCGGTGGTCGGTGGCGCCGGCTCCGGGATGGATGGCGCGTGAAGCTCATGGACGAAGACGCCCGCGGGTACTTGGGCGCGGGTGGATCCGAGCTTCGAGAGGACGTCCGCTGCAACGTTGTTGTCGCGAACGATGTGGTGGAACTCGAGACCGTAGAATTTGTTCTCGAGCTTGCGGACTTCTAGGCAGTAGGCGTCCATGTTCTCCTTGTTGCGGTCCCAAGACTTGTTGACTTGATTGATGACCACTGCGGAGTCGCCGTAGACTAGTAGCCGCTTGATGCCAAGTGAAGCCGCGAGGCGGAGCCCGTGTAGGAGGGCTTCGTACTCGGCTTCGTTGTTTGAGACCTTCCAGAAGATCTCGGGACGTACTTGAGTTGTTCGCCCGTTGGAGAGATCAAGAGTACCCCCGCGCTCGCGCCCTCGAGGTTGAGTGAGCCGTCAAAGTACATCACCCGGTGCTGCGGTCGCACGGTGGGAGTAGGTAGGCGGTTCTCCCGCCACTCGCCATGAAGTCGACTAGTGCTTGCGACTTGATGGCCGTGCGTGGCTTGAAGTCGATGGTGAGGGCGCCGAGCTCGACGGCCCATTTGAAGATCCCTTCCGGTGGCGTCCGGGTTCCTCGTGATGTCGCCGAGCGGGTAGTCGGTGACAACGGAGACCGAGTACTCCCGGAAGTAGTGTCGTAGCTTCCACGAGGTGATGAGTAGAGCGTATAGAAGCTTCTGCACGGGCTGGTAGCGAGCCTTGGACTCTGATAGAACCTCGCTGACGAAGTAGACGGGCGCCCGGACCGGGTAGGCGTGTCCGTCTTCCCCGCCGCTCGACAACGATGGCGGTGCGTCGACCACGTGAGTAGTCGCGGCAAGGTAGAGCAAGAGGCGCTCGCCCTTGTAGGGAGCCGTGAGGACCGGCGGCTTCGACAGGAAGTCCTTGAGCTGGGCAAGGGCTTGGTCCGCCTCTGCAGTCCACACGAACTTCTCGTGGTGCTTGAGTAGTTTGAAGAAGGGGAGACCCCGTTCTCCTAGCTTCGAGATGAATCGTTCAATGCCGCCATGCACCCCGTCGGCTTACGGACGTCCTTGATGCTCGTGGGAGCTTTCATGCCGGTGATGGCGGAGATCTTCTCGGGGTTGGCTTCGATGCCGCGCCGGGCGATGATGAAGCCGAGTAGTTTACCCGAAGGTACGCCGAAGACGCACTTGTTCGGGTTGAGCTTCCGGCGGTACTCGCGTAGTGATGCGAAGGTCTCTTCAAGGTCGTCGATGAGGGTACCGGAGTCCCCGGTTTTGACAACCACGTCATCCACGTAGGCCTCGACGTTCTTGTTGAGTTGCCGCTTGAAGCGAGCCCGGATGGCCCGTTGATAGGTGGCGCCGGCGTTCTTCAACCCGAAATACATGGTCGTGTAGCGAGACGCGCCAAACGGGGTGATGAACGCGGTCTTCTCCTGGTCTTCCTCCTTGATTGCGATCCGGTGGTACCCGGAGTAGCGGTCGAGGAAGCGGAGCGGGTCGCGGCCCGCCGTGGAGTCGATGACTTGATCAATCCGCGGCAACCCGAAGGGGTCCTTGGGGCGTTGCTTGTTGAGGTCGGTGTAGTCGACGCACATCCTCCACTCGTTCGAGTTCTTCTTGCGGACGAGGACGGGGTTGGCGAGCCACTCGGGATGGAAGACTTCTCTGATGAAGCCGCCGCCGAGTAGCTTGGCGAGCTCCTTCTTGATGGCGTCCCGTCCGTCGTCGGCCGAAGCGTCGGACGTGTTGTCGCTTGGGGGTGGCCTTTGGATCGACGTTGAGGCGGTGCTCGATCGGCTCCCCGGGCACTCCCCGGCATGTCCGTCGGCTTCCACGCGAAGATGTCGCGGTTAGCCCGAAGGAAGCCGATGAGCGCGTCTTCCTATTTGGGGTCGAGGCCGGCCCCGATGGTGGTGGTCTTTGTGGGGTCGCCTATTCCGAGGTCGACCGACTTGACGAGCACCTCCTCGGGTGGCCGAGGCTTGTTGGCGCCGTCGGACTTCTGCGGGATGTCGAGTTCACTTGTGGCAAGCTTCTTCGACGCGGCGTAGACCTCCATCATTGGGGTGGGTACTTGATTTGTTGAAGCGATCACCACGGCCTCCGTATCGCGGTCGTGAGAGATCTTCAAGTCCCCTTGGAGGGAGAGTACGCCACCTGGACTTGGCATTTTGAGTACCAAGTATGTGTAGTGGGGCACCGCCATGAACTTGGCGATGGCCGGTCCGCCGAGGATGGCATGGTAGGAAGTCTCGATATCCGCGACCTCGAACTTGATGTACTCGGTGCGGTAGTTGTCGCGAGACGCCCCGAAGGTAACCGCGCGGTACCACCGAGCCTAGTGGGATAGCCGAGTTGCACGGGACGATGCCGTAGAAAGGCATGCTGCTCTTGTCGAGCATGGGGGTGACGTCAAGGTTCATCTTCTTCAGAGTCTTGGTGAAGAGGACGTTGAGCCCGCTTCCGCCGTCGATGAGCACCTTGTTGAGCTTGGAGCCCGCCACCGTTGGTTTCAGGACGAGAGGGAAACGTCCTGGTTCGGAGAAGCCGGTCCATTGGTCCGCGCGGGAGAAGGTGATGGGTGTCTCGACCACCCGAGAGGGGGTCATAACCGCCGGTTCGATGGACATCACTTCACGGCGGGTAGCCTTCGCTCCCGCCTGCCGGGTAGTCCGCCGAAGAGGACGTTGACGGTCTTCTCGGGTTCTTGGAAGTCGTCGCCGTCCTTCTTCTTGTTCTTCCGATCGTGAGGGTGCGGTGGCTCCGGCGTATCCTTGAGTGCATGCCCGAGCCGGTAGCACCTGCTCGGTAGTGTGGTTGCCGTTCGGGTGCCACGGGCACTTCTCCTTCGACGGGTCTTTGAACCCGCCGGAATTCTTCTTCGAGTTCCCTTTCGGAGGGCGCTGGATAGCCGCGACGGTATTGTCTGGCTTGCGCTTGCGGTTGGAACCCGAGAAGTTGTTGTTGTTGTTGTTGTTGTTGCGGCCGCCTTGGTTTGGATTGCTGCCGCCGCCGCCGCCCTGTTCTGCTTGGACTTGCCGCGGATGGCGTCGTACTTGGCGTTGGCCTTGTCCTCTTCATCCGCCCAGGACGTGATCATGTCCTTGAGGTGGGGAATGGACTTGGGGCGGCGTCGGCCGAAGTCCTCGAAGGTGCGGCGATGGTAGAGCCCGTCCTGGAAGAGGTCGATGACCTCCTTGTCGGTGACGTCCACGACGGTAGCGCGCTTGTCGAAAAAGCGGCGCATGTACTTGCGGAGGGTCTCGCCTTGTTCCTCGCTTGATCATGGCAAGGTCCATGCGAGTACCCGAACGGCCCATGGCGCCCGCGAAGTTGCTTGTGAATTGCTCCTTCGACCGGTCCCACTTGTCGATTGAGTGCTTGTCCGGCGACTCGAGCCACGTGAGTAGGGCTTGGTCCGGGCGAAGGGGAAGTGGAGGCACTTGGTGTCGCCGTTGCCGCCGCCGTTCTCGATGGAGAGGGCGTAGCATCGGAGCCACCTTGGATGGGATCCTGCTTCGCGTCGTATTTGGTGATCCCCAAAGGCTTGAACTTGTCGGGGAGGAGCGAGTGTTGCGAAGCCGGGGTGAGAAGGCGGGGAAGCCGTCGCCTTCGGCGGCGGTCGTCGACTTCTTCCGCCGCAACTCATCGATTCTCCGGCGAGCATCGTACCCGCCGTGGAGAGGCGCCGGAGGCGTGGCTATGCACGTGGCCGCGGCCGCCGCGGCCGCCGCCGCCCCCGGCTTTCTTGTTGGCCCCGTGGTTGGAGGCGCCGCCGTCGCTACCGCCGCCGTCGGGGTCGTTGCCGCCGCCACCGGCCGGAGCACGGTGGGGGACGACTTCTCGGTTGCCGTTGTCTTGCCGTGAGGGTCCGCCGGCGGTGGAGCGGCGACGGTTTGGTTCCGCCGGGATGTCGCCCGAGTACGGTTAGGACCGGGGTCAACACCGCGACTAGTAGCTTCGTTGTCGCGAGGCTTGGCCGGGAGACGTTGGCTAACTCTCTTGTCGACCCGCATGAAGTAGGCTTCTTCGGCGAGCTTGGCGATGACCTCTCCGGCCCGTATGCCCCGAGCCTGGCGTGCGATCGCTGTGATCGACATGAGGCATTGCTCAGGGGTGGTGTGGACTCTGCTCTCAACTGCTTCGAGAGCTTCCGCAAGATTGCGGATGGGAAGGTTGTCTCCGAGCCGCCGGCGTCGTTCGTTGCGCTTCTGTTACGTTCGCGCCGGCGTCCCCGTTGGCGTCGGTCTCGTCCGCGGAGGCATCGTCGGACGGCCGGCTCGTCCGCGGAGATGTCCTCCAAGTACTTGTCCGTGGCCGTGCACCGAGGTTCCCGGAGTGTCGCCGGCAGCCATGAAGACTTGACGATCAGGCGTACCCAAGCTTGGCTCAGAAGGTGCCACCTCAGTTGGTGTGTTTGAGTCAGCCTGGGCCAGTGGTGTTCCCTCCTGGAACGGTAGCGAGTCGATGTAGGCGACGTAGCGTGAGTCCTCCTTTGTCAGCTCAGCGGGCTTGCGGTCTGGCCAGTAGACGTATCTTCCGGCCGGCGTCGATCTTATAACCGCCCCGCAGGGCGGCCCCGACAAGGGAAGCTCGGAGGAGTCGTCTTCGGACTCGGGCTCCTCGGGGGTCCGACCCGAAGTCGAACTCGTAGTCGGGTTCGAGTAGAACTCGGAGAGAGGGTCGGAGTCCGAGACGCGGTCGGGGACGGCGTCGGAGTCCGAGTTGTACTCGGTTACGGGCTCCTTGCCGGCCCGGCGTGGTGTAGGAGCCTCCCCGTGCGGGCCCGGGGCGGCGGGCCGGGGCCGCGCGGGGGCCACGCGCCGGGGCGCGCGGCGTGGTGACGAGGCCGCTGCGATGGGCGAGGAGCCGGCTCGCATGCGATGGCCCATGGCGACGTCGGGTTCGAGTTGGAGACGGACTCGAGCTCGAAGTCGGCGTGGAGGTTGGAAAGCGAAATTTCGCCGAACTTGCCGGCGAGGCTTGCCTGTGACAACTTCGGGAAGCGTCACGAGGCCGTCCTCGAGTCGGGTTGCATGATCAGCGGCGCCGGGAAGGAGCCCGCGCCATCGGCAGGTGCGGACCCAGGCGCCGAAGACGAAGGTGTCGCCGCGGTTGAAGGCG
Organism: Cenchrus americanus; assembly: GCA_947561735.1. Taxonomy (NCBI): domain Eukaryota; kingdom Viridiplantae; phylum Streptophyta; class Magnoliopsida; order Poales; family Poaceae; genus Cenchrus; species Cenchrus americanus. The sequence goes on along the minus strand of OX387239.1, from coordinate 79,314,112 downwards.
ACGGTTGGCTTGATGTGAACGGAAGCCGTCGAGTTCACCATGTGATCTCGAGCGAGAGCCCCTACCTGGCGCGCCAGCTGTCGGTGTTTTGGACCGGCAACCTACTACGGGGAGTACCCGAAGTAGATGAATGTGACTCGCCGAGATCGGTAACTCGAAGGAAGAGACACGTGGCACACAACTTAGACAAGTTCGGGCCGCGAGGTGCGTAATACCCTACGTCCCGTATGCCTTGCGTAGCTCGGGATTGATAGGGCACGATTACAAGATGGTGCAATAGTGCGCCGTGAGTTGAGATTGGATGAGGTGATCCCGAGATCGGTCCCCGCCTCGCCTTATATAGTCCGGAGAGCGGGGTTACAAGTCGGAGTAGGGAAGGAGTACTAGTCGAGTACGTCTAGGAGACCTCTACACGGTGCGGAACGTGTACGAGTCCTAACCGAGTACTACTCCCCGTGTTTGTCCTTGTGCTCCACGCCTTCGGGTGCCGTGTAGCGCAAGCCGGGTAGTCCCGAGGGGCCCACCGAGTAGTCGGTCCCGGGTACCCACCGAGGTAGTGGGCCCGGGGAGGTCCATACGACGGGTGTGGCGGGGGCACCGGCCGGCGCGGCCTCGCGTGTCCGGGGTGTGTCGCGTGCGGTGCTCGGGGAGGGGGCGTGGCGAGCTTGGGCTCGGGTGGGGGTCACGGCGAGACGCGAGGCCGGGGGGAGTGACGCGTAGGGCACGCGGTCGGGCACAGGGGTGCGGGACCGGAGGAGGAAGAGGAGAGGAAGGGAAAGGAAGGAAAGAAAAAGAGGAATGAAGAAAAGAAAAGTAAAAAGGGAAAATGAGGAAAAAGAAAATTAAGGAAAAAGGAAAATAGGAGAAAAGGAAAAGAAAACGAAAAGGGTTTAGAAATGTAGAAGAATTTCTAGAAAAATTAGGAGGGAGGAGAAAAGGGATTTTGCGGGGTTTTCCGGTTTCGGGCGTCAGCGTGATTTTCGGGACGACGGTGATGGCGAGGCGGACCGGGCGGCGGGACCGCGGCGTGCGCGGGATTCCCGCGCGGTGGCCGACAACGGTGCCGGGGAGGGCGGCGTGAAGGATCGGATGGCGACTAGAGAGGGGGGGAGTGAATAGGAGCGGTAAAAATTCTTCCCAAAGAACCCGGCCTATGTCCTACTCAAATCCCGGTCACACACAAGCGATGGATCGAATCACGCACCAATCGCCAAGACCACGAGGTTATGGATCAACCTCTAGCCTTAGGAACGATTCCTCAAAGCACACGCGGAAGCACTAGAAAGGGAGGAAGGAATCGAACCAAGAAGCAAAGCACACGGGCTGCGGCGGACCGTCCGCGCGGAGGGGCGGACCGTCCGCAAGAGCCGCGCGGACCGTCCGGCCGGGTATCGCGGACCGTCCGCACCCGGCCGCGGACCGTCCGGCCTAAGCCGCGGACCGTCCGTTAATTTACACGGAACGACCCAAAGACACCCCCCGTGCCACGGACCGTCCGCGGGGAGCACGCGGACCGTCCGCCTAGCACCCGCGGACCGTCCGCCCGACACCGCGGACCGTCCGAAACTTTGTCCAACCAAAAATCAAAATCACAACGGATCGAAACAAAGGACGAGCAAGAACACGAAGAACACGGGATGAACCGGAGCCGCGCGGACCGTCCGCGCCGGTCCTCGCGGACCGTCCGCCGGGTGCGGACGAACGAGAAAATAGCCCGACCCCGAAAGTCAACTCCCCCAAATCATCATCGGATTTCCCAAACGGTTGAAGCTGTAGAGACAAAGGTTTGGGGACTTGAAAAGCGTCACACAAGGATGCTATAGCCCAAAAATCTTGCCTCCTAACTCCCTAAATCACGGGAATCGCGAATCCTTTGAGCACCTCCAAAAACTAGAGCACCGAACGAAAACTCACGAATCGAAGTGATTTCCCGGCGTTTGAGGGCACAAGATCAAGCACAAAGATGCACAAGGCATCTATCCATGTTTCCCTCAAAGAAATCCGGGAAGAAACTCACTCAAATCCGCGGAATCACACCGAGAACAAAGGCACGAAAATAAGCACAAAAAGGCACGAAAAACAACCCCGAATCTTCTATACAAACCAGGAAAGATTCACAAGGTCTAGCATGCCGCCCTAGCATCCATCCCTCTCAACAAATCTCTCATGAAGCTCTCATGCTAGCCTAGAGAAAATAGGAAGGAAAATAGCTACGAAAATGAGAAAGAGAAGGGGGGAAATGAAACCCTAAGTCGCGGAGAGAGAGCGCCATCAACACACACTCCAGGCTTATATATCAGGTCCCGCCGGAGTGGTAAATGACTCGACTACCCCTAACTACACTACTGGCGATACAACCCACGTAGGGGCATTTTGGTAATGTTTGTGGGTCTTGCCATCGGACGGCCACGCCTTTGCCGCACCCCGCGTCCTCCCGACGCAAGCCATGCGATCCCGCCGCGTGTCCTCCGCTTCGAAGCTTCCCGACACGCCGGATCCCGTCTCCGTCGTGTTGGGCCCTCGGACTTGGTTTTGAGGCCCAAACCAAGAAACCGTCCGCCGATGGTTTTGTGGGCAAACCACCAAACCCCGCGTGCCCGGTCCGGCCTCCCGCCAAACCACTTGACTTGGCCGCCACGGTGCACCGGCTCACTTGTCCATGACTTCGTCTTGCTTGTGTCGCCACCATGTGGCCCGCACCCGATCCCGTCGTCCCCGGGTCCCTCGAACCGAGCCTACTTGTCTCTCCATCTCCGGAGGCCCCTCAAGGCTGAAGACCTTTCGCGCCCGTTCTTCACCTGCAACAACACGAACTAGGCCGCAGCCTACACCTGCGCACTAAGCCAAGAGTCAGTCCAACACCCGTTGTCAATCACTCATCACTTAAGGAGCGGTCATCCACCGACCACTGGGACGCTCCTGGTCCACAATCTCCCCCTTGATGAGTGCATTGACAACACACAACGCGAAATGAAATTCAGAGTGAAAGAGAAAGAAAGAAGAAAGAAAAACAAGGAAGCTCAACTCATGACCAAAACCGAAGAAAGGCGAAGAAAGGTCACAAGCCAAGCAAAGCACAAAATCCACACCGAAAACAGCAAGAAAGCTCCCCCTGAACAAATGCAAGCTCCCCCCCGAACATGTGGATGCAAATTTCCAAATTTCAGCTCACCTCTTCTGAATTTTCATTAAGCTCACCTTTTCTCCCCCTTGTTGACAATGTATGAATCAAGGTGAAAATGCGAAATGCAAAGCAGCTATAGACAACTACATGAGCTTCTCAAATAGGCCAAATCTAGTGTCAAAGGCTAAAAATGAGACAAAGATCACACCCATGAATCATAGCATAGTCAAAGCATTGCCACAAGTAATATATGAAAATACAAGCATGTGACAAAGCAAAATTTTCAGATTTAAGCGGTTTTACCAAAAGAAGACTCGCTTCACATGTAAAAGCCTATCCATGTCACACTTGAGCCACAAACATGCATACCATTTAAATATCATACAAGGATATCAAATTCTCGGCAAAAGATCATGGCAAACACCCATAAAGCAAAGCATGTCATGTCAAAGCTCATGAGCCATGTGTCCACTTCGGGGAGACTTCTCCACTTTGGTGAACATCATGCAACATGTTTTGCACCCATATGTGAAAGATAAGACATTTTAAGCATAGACATGATGGATGGAGCATTTTTCAAGCATTATGCACTTCTTTTCAAGATTGATTCATTTCATGGTACATGAAGTGCCTTTGCGGCAAAAAGAAGCTTATGCTCCCCCATGAATGCAACATAGGCTAAACATTCACAATGATATCCGGCCTTTGGCCCAAATGCAAGAACAAGGCATCCAAGCACAATCTAAGCATGAAAAGCACATTTAGACCAAATTGTGACATGGATACACAACTACACACGAGTGGAGCATATTTCATCAAAAATTAGTCAAGTTAAGCATTTATCTAAAAAGGGGCTATCTCACCACACATATATCTCAAATATTCCAAGAGCATAGCCTCACATCACCATTTCTCCACACATATAACCAAAATCTCACAAATAGCCAAAGAGACTCACATATGGCATATAAAAGAAGCTCATCATCCTAAAATGCAATATGATACAAATGCAACATGATAGATGACAAGATGGCTATCCTACCATGGTTTATACATCAAGCAACGTATGTATGTACATCAAAGTAAAAACATGATATGATACAAATGGTACAAAAGGAAACCCCCAAGAATCAACTAGAAAGGGCAACAAACCCCAAGTTCCCCCGCAAGCGCACAAATGTAGCTTGGTCAAGAGGCTTTGTAAAAATGTCGGCTAGGCGATCTTGGGTAGGGACATGGCTCAAAACAATGGTTCCTTTCTCCACATTGTCCCTCGAAAATGATACCTCACTTCTATATGTTTGGTTACGGAGTGAAGCAACTTTGGATTTTTGGCTACGCTTATGGCACTGGTGCTATCACAAAGAAGTGGGATGCGGGTGCACTCCTCACCAAAGTCTCTCAAAGTGTATGAAATCCACGGCGGTGGGAACAACAACTCGCGGCGGCAACATACTCCGCCTCGTGGTAGGCGAGCTACACTAGGCCGCTTGCGGGAAGACCATGAGACCAACGAAGAACCAAGAAACGACAAGTGCCGGAAGTAGACTTCCTCTCGACTCGACAACCGGCAAAATCCGCATCGGAAAAACCATGAAGAGACGAGTCGAGGAGGAAGAATACCAAAGGCCAAGACCGAGGGGCGGACGTAGGTACCCGAAAATCCTCTTGACGGCTGTCGATGTGATGTCCTCGGCGAAGCACCGAAAACGAGCGCACGGACACACGGCCGGGCGTATGTCCGGCCTCGTCGCCGTCAAGTAGAGGAGGGAGTCGATCATGCTCCCGTACTCCCCGTGGTCCCCTGGTTCTCCGTCCTCATCCGCATCCAAAGTGGCCGTACTCCCCATGGGAGTCGACATCGGCTTCACATCTTGCATACGGAACTTTCTCGGCATGTCTTTCGTGTACTTGGTTTGGTGCACAAATGTACCGTCCTTCACTTGCTTGATACGCGGCCCCAGAAAATACGCAACTCGCCCATCATGCTCATCTCGAACTCCCTGCTCATCTCATCTGCAAACTTGGCAACAAGGTTATGTGACGAGCCACCAAAGACAATATCATCCACGTATATCTGCACAATCAACAAGTCATTCCTATGCTTGAGGAGAAACAAGGTTCTATCCACGGTACCCATCACAAACCCTCTGCTCAAAAGAAAACCTCTCAATCTTCCATACCAAGCACGGGGCGCCTGTTTCAACCCATACAGAGCCCTTTTCAACTGTATACCCCGTGTGGGTACAACTCGCTCTCAAACCCGGTGGGTGCTTCACATACACCTCCTCCTCTATGACCCCATTCGGAAAAGCACTCTTCACGTCCATCCGAAACAACTTGAACCCTTTAGCCACGGCAAAGGCTAGAAGGATTCGAATTGCCTCAAGACGGGCCACGGGAGCAAAGGTCTCCTCATAGTCGATCCCCTCCTTCGACTAAACCCCCGAGCAACAAGTACTGGACTTGTTCCTCACAACCATCCCATTCTCTCCCTCTTTGTTCTTCCAAACCCACTTGGTTCCTATGGGATGGCAATTTGGAGGTGGTTCAACTAACTCCCACACACAGGTTCCTCTCAAAGTTTTCCAACTCCTCATGCATAGAATTGACCCGGTTTGCATCGGATAAAGCATGTCCAATGTCCTTGGGCTCAAAAGTAGCAACAAAAGCGAGCATGAGCAAAATGAGAGGAATTCTCGGACCTCGGCCGTGTAGTGCGTTCATTGATGTCTCCAATGATCTTCGAAAGGGGGTGCACTTCTTGAATCCGTCGGGGAGCCTCACGCCTCGAGACCACCTCCCCCTCAACTTCGGCTTCTCTCGCCTGGTCCTCTTGTTGCACCGTCATTGTCCATGAAGTAGACGGTCCATGCTCCAAAGTAGTCGTGGGGGAAGTAGTGGGTACATGCTCAGCTTCAGGCGCATGGTTCTCCCCATCATCATCTCCGGCTTCATCTTTCTCCTCTTCAAAGAGGTCCTCGGCCATCTCTTCATCACCTGCACATTCAAAGCCAAGAGAGGTACATGGCATTGTCTCGTCGAAGGTCACCTCGCAAGTCTCCATGATTTTGTTAGTCTCAAGGTTAAGCACCCTATAGGCTCTAGAGTGGTTAGCATATCCAAAGAAAATACCATCACTAGACCTAGCCTCAAACTTGTCGAGTTTTCCCTTTTTCAAAATAAAGCACTTGCGGCCAAAAACTCGGAAATGACTCACTTTGGGTGCCCGACCATGCATAAGCTCATAACGGGTCTTCTTCTTGAAAGCTCTCAATAAAATCCGATTGGAAACATGACAAGGCTGTATTGACCGCCTCGGCCCAAAACCTCCTAGGAGTCCCGTGCTCATCGAGCATCGTCCTAGCCATCTCACAAAGAGTCCGATTTTTCCTTTCCACGACTCCATTTTGAGGGGGCACATAAGGGGTCGAATACGATGTTCAAGACCTAGATCACGACAAAAGGCATCAAAACGAGAGTTCTTAAACTCGGAGCCATTATCCTTGCGGATAGCTCGAATAGCATTCCCATGCCTCTCGTTTTTCAACCTCACGATCGGATCTCGAACAAAACCAAAAGTCTCACTCTTATCCTCCAAGAAGAACACCCGGGCATAGCGAGAGTAATCGTCCACCACAACAAGGACATACCACTTCCCACCCACCGAGCGAACTCGAGCGGCCCAACAAGGTCCATATGCAACGGCTACGTCGGACGCTCGGTCATGACATCGGTCAGGGGTGGATGGGGAGTGGCTACCATCTTACCATGCCTACAAGGAGCACAAACCAAATCCTTCTCAAACTTCAACTTCGGCAATCCTCGGACAAGGTCAAGACCACTCAAGCGGGAAACCAAATCAAAGCTCAAGTGTCCCAACCGCCTATGCCATTTCCACAAATCGGAAGACGGACCGGCCATCAAACGGCGAGCGAGGACCCAAAGAGCGAGAGAAATCGGCCACGAAAATCGACCCTCGGGGATGATCATACGGACAAGATCACCTCGAGAATCAAGCAAACGAGACTCGCCGGACTTGAAACGCACCTCAAAACCCTCATCAAGCAGCGAGAAACCGAAAGCAAATTGAAACCCAAAGACTTCACAAGAGCCACTCTCTTCAACGTTACCTTGTCACTCACATGCACAACACCCTCCGAAAGCACCCTACCTCGTCCATTGTCCCCAAATGTAATGTACATCTTTTCCTTCAACGGGGTGAGGCTGGAGAACCACTTCTTATCTCCCGGTCATGTGTCGAGAACACCGGAGTCGATCAACCAAATGTTCTCCAAGCCTCCTGCTGCGGTCGAAACAAGAACGAGAATGAGCTAGCGACTCGACACGGGGTTAGCACAGAGAAAGTTAAACCAGTGTCGAGCCATCTGCTCAAAAGAGGGGTTAGCAAACATCACTCTCTTACCACCAAACTTCCCATGTCCCATGGGAGGAGTACGAGCACCACGAGGGGGGAAACGTGGTCCGTAGTTCCTCTGGAACCCAAAGCTACGATCATCTCCCCTAAACCCGTGCGAGGACGAGTAGGAGGACGTCCAGCAAAACCACCACGAGCCCGACCAAACCTCTCACCGGCACGCACACCATCACCTCTCCCCTCTCACCACCACCACCTCTCCGTGGGAACACTCCTCACACTTCCCACACCCCGTGGAAGTGGCACTCTAGGCTCGGGGAATACCGCGAGACTGGCGATACCTGTCTGGTTTGCTTGCTCCCTAGCAAGCCTCTCATCCCTCTTCCTCTTGTAGCAAAACTCTGCAAGATGCCTCTCCTTGCCACAATACTCACACCTGAAAAGGATGGGTTTTGGTTTTGGCTCTGGCTTCTCTCTAGGCTTCTCACCCTTCTCACCCACAAACTTCACTTTGGTTTACGAAATCATTTGTCTTAGGTGGGAATTTGGGTGGATCTTGGGTTGTGTCAAGCTTGTTGCAAAGGTGGTTGGGCTTTGGTGTGAAAGAGTTCTTGGGTGCTTTTGGGAGTGGAACTTGGATCTCTCCGATCACCTCAAACCGGGGTTAGACTCAACACACTTCTCGTACACACTCTCCCCCCTTTGTTCTCTCCCACTTTCTCACCCAACTTCTCAAAACCCAAACCACGACCATCAGCTCTCTTGAACTCCTCAATCATGATTTTCAATTGAGGTTCCTGCCCAGACAACCAACCCAACACCTTCCTCAAATAGTCATTCTCCTCATAAATGACATCCAAACGGGAAGTAAGTTCAAGATTACGCAAAGTGACTTCATCACGGCTAGAACATGCATTTGCAACGGGAGATTTCAAAGATGCTTCCAAAGAACTAATGGTAGAACGAGCATCGACAAGCTTAGCATGCATAGTAGGACATGATTTGCAAGCACCAAGCAAAGTAGGTCTAGCCTTAAGCTCATCATGTTCGGTCCTAAGAACATCTAGTTGAGCCAAAATAGAAGCATTCTTCTCATTAAGCGATTTGATCTCATTCAACCAAGCATCACATTCAACACATTCAACATCATCGGGAGAAGTAGGAGCAAGTTTCAAAGAGTCATTCTCAAGTTTCAATTCAAGCAATTTTGACTCTAACTCTCCTACTTTCTCGCTAGCATTCTCAAGGCCGAGCCCTAAGATCTTTTCTCATCTTTTTGGCATCTCTCGGCACACTATCACGGTTATCAAGCAAACCATTCAACCTAGCAATCTCGGCAAGCAAAGAGTCGGGATCACGGTTTACCTCATCCTCCCGAGTCGGAGTCGGCTGTCTTCCTTCACACTCTTCTTCTTTGCTCGAGCTATGGGCCATGCCACAAAAGCCCTCGAGCGCCACACGGCTCGGCCCGGCCGAGGTTCGGCTTGCACTCTTCTTGCCCTCTGCGCCTCCCGGCGTCTTCATCTTCGCTGCTTGAGCTTGACTGCTCCTCGCTTGAGCTTGAGTCGACGTCGCTCGCACCGGCCACCATCGCTCTTGCCTTGTTCTTCTTGTAGGTGCTCTTGCTCGGTCGCCGCTTGTCCTTGTCCTTGCTCTTGGACTTGTTGAAGTGCTTGCCCTTGGAGGAGTACTTGTCTTCACGCCTCGGGTGCGCCTTGTACTCGTTCACCTTGTACTTGTTCTCCTCTGCATCCGGGCACTCGGCGATGAAGTGGCCACGCTTGCCACACTTGTAGCACGTCCACGAGCTCCGCCTTGCGTTCCTCCGACTCTCGTGTAGTCGTTCAAATCTTCTTGAGAGCAAGGCCGGCTCCTCCTCGCCCGGCACATCAAACTCCTCATCCGGAATGGACATAAGAGAGGACAAAGAAAAGTCGACGGGAAGGGTTAGATTTGCCCTTTGATCCTCCCACAAGAGCAAGACTATGGTCGGTCGAGCCCTCATGCTTGGATAGCATCTTCCTGTCAACCTCGGCCGACTTGAGCTTAGAAAAGAGGTCATCCAACTCAATAGTCAAATAATTCCCCGGACTCCTTGATGGCCTCAACCTTAGCACCCCAAACATTTGGATCCAAGACATGCAAGAGCTTCAAAGCTTGATCATGCTCGGAGTACGGAAAATCCTCAACATTAGCCTTCATGTTGTTCACGATGGCGATGAACCTGCGAAACATCGCATCAATGTCCTCACCGGGAAGTGGAGAAAAATTCTCATATTGCATCCGGTAAGAGACAAAAAGGCGAGCCTTCACATGGTTATCACCACCGTGAGCAACCAACAACTTATCCCAAATTTGCCAAGCAAGATCCAAATGGCGAACACGATCAAACTGCGGATCACACAAGCTCGGCACAAGTGATCAACGGCTTTTGCATTAGCCTCATACTTGGCCTTGGCATCGGCATCGGTCACCATAAGAGTATGGATGTTGACCGGAATAGCATATGTCTTGTCAAGCACAATAAACTCCAACGACTTTCCTCGAAGAAAAATCCTCATACGAGCCGCCCACTTGTGGTAACCCTTGCCATCGAAGTGCGGCGGACCGCCCCGCTCAACGTACGCCATCTTAGGATTCGAGACTTGTCAAAGTCGCAAAGAATCCGGCACCAAGCTACGATACCAATTGAAGGATCGGATGGCGACTAGAGAGGGGGGGGTGAATAGGAGCGGTAAAAATTCTTCCCAAAGAACCCGGCCTATGTCCTACTCAAATCCCGGTCACACACAAGCGATGGATCGAATCACGCACCAATCGCCAAGACCACGAGGTTATGGATCAACCTCTAGCCTTAGGAACGATTCCTCAAAGCACACGCGGAAGCACTAGAAAGGGAGGAAGGAATCGAACCAAGAAGCAAAGCACACGAGGCTGCGGCGGACCGTCCGCGCGGGGGGGCGGACCGTCCGCAAGAGCCGCGCGGACCGTCCGGCCGGGTATCGCGGACCGTCCGCACCCGGGCCGCGGACCGTCCGGCCTTAGCCGCGGACCGTCCGTTAATTTACACGGAGAACGACCCAAAGACACCCCCGTGCCACGGACCGTCCCGCGGGGAGCACGCGGACCGTCCCGCCTAGCACCCGCGGACCGTCCGCCCGACACCGCGGACTGTCCGAAACTTTGTCCAACCAAAAACCAAAATCACAACGGATCGAAACAAAGGACGAGCAAGAACACGAAGAACACGGGATGAACTGGAGCCGCGCGGACCGTCCGCCTGGTCCTCGCGGACCGTCCGCCAGGTGCGGACAGAACAGAAAATAGCCCGACCCCGAAAGTCAACTCCCCCAAATCATCATCGGATTTCCCAAACGGTTGAAGGTTTGTAGAGACAAGGGTTTGGGGACTTGAAAAGCGTCACACAAGGATGCTATAGCCCAAAAATCTTGCCTCCTAACTCCCTAAATCACCGGGAATCGCGAATCCTTTGAGCACCTCCAAAAACTAGAGCACCGAACGAAAACTCACGAATCGAAGTGATTTCCGGCGTTTGAGGGCACAAGATCAAGCACAAAGATGCACAAGGCATCTATCCATGTTTCCCTCAAAGAAATCCGGGAAGAAACTCACTCAAATCCGCGGAATCACACCGAGAACAAAGGCACGAAAATAAGCACAAAAAGGCACGAAAAACAACCCCGAATCTTCTATACAAACCGGGAAAGATTCACAAGGTCTAGCATGCCGCCCTAGCATCCATCCCTCTCAACAAATCTCTCATGAAGCTCTCATGCTAGCCTAGAGAAAATAGGAAGGAAAATAGCTACGAAAATGAGAAAGAGAAGGGGGGAAATGAAACCCTAAGTCGCGGAGAGAGAGCCATCAACACACACTCCAGGCTTATATATCAGGTCCCGCCGGAGTGGTAAATGACTCGACTACCCCTAACTACACTACTGGCGATACAACCCACGTAGGGGCATTTTGGTAATGTTTGTGGGTCTTGCCATCGGACGGCCACGCCTTTGCCGCACCCCGCGTCCTCCCGACGCAAGCCATGCGATCCCGCCGCGTGTCCTCCGCTTCGAAGCTTCCCGACACGCCGGATCCCGTCTCCGTCGTGTTGGGCCCTCGGACTTGGTTTTGAGGCCCAAACCAAGAAACCGTCCGCCGATGGTTTTGTGGGCAAACCACCAAACCCCGCGTGCCGGGTCCGGCCTCCCGCCAAACCACTTGACTTGACCGCCACCGTGCACCGGCTCACTTGTCCATGACTTCGTCTTGCTTGTGTCGCCACCATGTGGCCCGCACCCGATCCCGCTCGTCCACCGGGTCCCTCGAACCGAGCCTACTTGTCTCTCCATCTCCCGGAGGCCCCTCAAGGGCGAAGACCTTTCGCGCCGTTCTTCACCTGCAACAACACGAACTAGGCCGCGGCCTACACTGCGCACTAAGCCAAGAGTCGGTCCAACACCCGTTGTCAATCACTCATCACTTAAGGAGCGGTCATCCACCGACCACCGGGACGCTCCTGGTCCACAAGGCGGTGGGCGACGTCCCGAGTGTGGCGGTGCCGGCAGGATTTGCAGCACGCGCGCCGAGGGTGAGAGAGGGGGAAGACGACCGGGGTTTCGAAGGGGATAATTGAGCTCAGCGGGAGGGTTTTGAAAACGCACGTGATTTAGTAGGTGATTTATTAGAAGCTAAAAACGCGGGCGTTACACTTTGCTTCTTGCCTTTAACTCGCGCTTGCTTTAGCCGCACCGACATCGGCGTGCTCAGCCTTCTGCCACTGAAATGCGCAACACTAGGCACGCGCAACCCGCAGTCCGAGCCCGGCCTGTCACTTCCCTACGTCGAATCATTGGCGGAGCAGGCCGGAGCAGGTTGGTCCTGGCGACCGAGGTGGTCGAGTCAGCGGTTCCTCCGCCGGCATCAGACGCCGACAACTTGGCAGAGGGGCGGGTGGCCCCTAAAGCAGACGTCATCTAGGAGGCGACTGGCCTGCTGGTCGAGGCCACCACGAGAGGTGGTGATGTCGTGGTGGCGTCTTCCGAGAAGAATGTGCCCCCGCCACCATCGGCCGGCGAGCATGAGGTCGATGTGCCTGCAGTGGTTAAGGCTGCAGCGCCTGCAACAATCGTAGGCAGGCGGGGACGCGGTGGAGGTGCCAGCAGCCGATGTCGCGGCTACCCGCCTTCCTGAAATCATCGACCTCGATGGGATCGACCTCCTGAGGACCAGAGCACCCGAGGACCGGTGGATGGTCGCTCCTAGCTGTGATGAGTGATTGACAACGTGGTGTGGATTGACTCTTGATCGAGTATTGCATGTGCAGGTTGCGGCTTGATTTGCGTTGGTGCAGGTGAAGAGTGGGCACGAAAGGTCTAGGCCTTGCAGGGCCTCCGAGGAGTGGAGAGACAAGTAGGCCTGACTCGAGGGACCCGGTGGCCAGTGGGGTCAAGTGCGGGCCGCATGGTGGCAAGAAAAGCAAGAAGAGGTCGTGGACAGGAGTCGGTGCAGGGTAGTTGCTCACGGCTGGAATCTGCACGCGGGGTTTGCGGCGGTTCACCACAAAACCGTCAGGTTACTTGATTGAGCCACAAAACCAAGACCGTAGGCTCGACGGGTGGAGATGGGATCCGGGCGCGCCGAGAAGCTTCGAAGCTGAGGACACGCATCGGGATCGCAAGGCTTGCGTCGAGGTTAAGCGAGGTGCGATCGCCGGGCATCCGTCTGATGGTGCTATGACGAGAATTCCCAAAGTGCCCCTCGGAGGCATGTATCGTAGTATTATGTAATAGGGGTAGTTTCGTCTTTCGGTTGCCTCCATATATACTTAGAGGAGAGAGGATGGCAACCATCTCTCGAAACCGTAGCTCATTTCCCTTTGCTATTTTCCCTTCCTATTTGTCGGTGCGGAAAGTGGTCCCGACACTAACCAGTAATGAGCGCCGAGGTCTATCCCTCAACGGTCGATGCTAAGCAATTAGAGACACAGAGTTTTATCCTGGTTCCGGCCGAGGGGCCGTACGTCCAGCAGTGGTGTGCTCAAGGCACTATATTGCTCAGCACCGGGGGTGCCTGTAGTGGGGCGGCTACAAGCAAGGCGGGAGAGGAAGCGTGGCTTCCAAGTCCCTAGTGGAGTGGCTGAAGATGTTGTGGGAGATTTGGAGAGCAAGTGCGTGGTGTGTTGCGTCCAAACTTGTCTGTTGTGTTCTGTCTCCGTCCGTCGTGTCCCCTGCGGCAGGGGGGTTCGTCCTCCTTTTATAGACCAAGGAGAGAGCGAATCACATGCATGCCGCGCTATTTAGCTACGTGGGGAAGCGTGGTGTGCTATGCTGTAGAGTAGGCGGCCGCCTGGACGGTCCTTGCCGCGATCCGGCCATCATGGCGTATCTTGTACCCGAACAGTGGCAACTTCGAGGGTAGGAGTGCAGCGGACGGCCGTTATGTCTTCAGGCGGGTTCGAGGGAGTTGCTGACGTCGGTCCGTACGGGGCACAGTGGCAGGCAAGGCGGCGTCCCGTTCCTGCACGCCCCACAGCGCTGGAGCTGCGCGCGCCGCCCGGCGTGGGTTCGTACGCGCGGGGGCGGCGGCCATGCCGTTAACCGGTGGCGGGGATGGCGTTCCGCCGGCCTAGCGCCCCCACCTAACCCCCGCAAGGTCACAAGAAATCGGATCGAGGGTGCGGCCGTCCCCCCTTCGAGGGCTCGGCGCGTTAGCGCGCCTTGGAGTAGGCGGCGCGGCGTCACGGGACCGGCACCGTCCACGCCGCACGGTCCTCCACGGTGGCGGGGATGGGTTCCCTCCCCGGGGAGTTGGTGCGTCGGCACCGGGCGCGAGCCCCGGGCGCATGATGGCGCCGCCCCCACCGTTGTTAGGGTATTAAATGCCCGCGTACGGGGAGCGAGCGCGCGCGCATGCGGAGCGCCCTCGAGCGAGGCGGAGCCCGCCGAGGGCGGAGCGGACCCTCGAGCGAGGCGGGCACGCCGAGGTAAGCGCACCCCCTCGAACGGGGCGGAGCCCACCCGAGGGAGGCGTGCACCCTCGAGCAAGGCGGAGCCTGCTCGAGGGGATCTTTGAGCGGGCCGCCTCGGTGGGCCGTTAGGGCCACCGCGGCGTGGGCCATGCCCTTTGTGCTTAAGCGGGGCGTGTTTGGCTTTGGCTTGTTGCGGGTTTTAAGTGGGGATTTCCCAGTTGTTTAAGGGGACCCCTAGGGCTGTCCCCGACAGTAGCCCCCGAGCATCTGTGGGTTTGCCATTGAGGCTCCCGCAGATGCTGGAGCCTACCGATAGGACGTTCTTCCCTCCTCGGTCTTGCGAACGCTTTCCGTGGGGCCGCGTCAGCGGACCCGTGGGTCTAGCCCCCGAAGCCCTGCAGGAGCGTGGGTGCTCCTGTAGGGGTTGACCGCGAGACTTGGTCAAAGGGCGTGGTACATGTTTCAACCGGCGTCGGCAATGTCTCAGCTGGCTTCGGTGACGCACGCGCTGCTGGCACTATCCCCGGCGGGTGCAACCCAGTAGGTGTAGCCGTGCGTCAAGCCCTCGAGCCTGGGCCCATTCAAGGCGATCGGGTAGAGCTTTACGACTTGTTTTTTAACGCGCCCTCGCCGTCCCTCCGCGGGACGGAGGGTGAGGTTTCCGCAACCCCCATCGGTCGGGTCGCGGATTGCGGATTCCTCGTTGAGGCGTTAGTGGGTGGTTCGAGTGGACGCCCATGCCCCGTTCGATAAGGGTAGGCTGCGTGGTCCAGAGACACGTCCATTGAAGTGCTTGCGTGGGTTTGCTAGGTGGGGCTCGGTCCCGTTCGCTAGGGACCAAGGGTGCGGACCTCTCCCTCGGTGGGATCCCCGGCTAGGCTGCCCTCGGCCGGCTCTCAAACACGACATGTGGGGCACCCTCGAGCCGGCGGGCTCGAGGAACGACTCGAATGCACGTGCCCCTCGTCGTCCCCGACTGCGTGATGCGGGGAGCGCCTGTTCGAACCCGTCGAGGGTCAGGCTTCGAACCTCTGATCAGTAGGGCCATGCGGGGTGGCGGCTAAGCGCTCCCGGCACCGGCATCTCGCGAACCTTCGAGGGGCCCGGGCGAGCGGCCCTCGAGGCGCTGATCAGTAAAGTGGTGCGGGGTGGCGACTAAGCGCTCCCGGCCTGGCATCTGCGAACCATCGAGGGGCCTGGGCGAGCCGGCCCTCGAGGCGCTGATCAGTAAAGTGGTGCGGGGTGGCGGCTAAGCGCTCCCGGCCTGGCATCTGCGAACCATCGAGGGGCCCGGGCGAGCCGGCCCTCGAGGCGGCCCATCGGTAAAGTGGTGCGGGGTGGCGGCTAAGCGCTCCCGGCCTGGCATTTGCGAACCATCGAGGGGCCTGGGCGAGCCAGCCCTCGAGGCGCTGATCAGTAAAGTGGTGCGGGGTGGCGGCTAAGCGCTCCCGGCCTGGCATCTGCGAATCCTCGAGGGGCTTGGGCGAGCCAGCCCTCGAGGCGCTGATCAGTAAAGTGGTGCGGGGCGGCGGCTAAGCGCTCCCGGCCTGGCATCTGCGAATCCTCGAGGGGCATGGGCGAGCCAGCCCTCGAGGCGCTGATCAGTAATACAGCGTGGCATTGGTGCTTGTGGTGCCTGTTTTATCTCAAACGGGCCCTGAGGCGACCATCTCACGCCTGCACCCTTTCGAGGGTTGAATTTTCCCGAACCAGGAGCTCGTGCCGCTCGAGGGTCCTCCTTACTTGGTAAGGGGCCGGGCCATTTAATGCTCCTCCGTCGAGGCTACGGTTTCGCGTCGCGGGCGCGCCTTTTTAAGCGCCGCGGCCGCGCGCGTAGTGGGCGGCGTGGGTAGGCGGACGTGACCGCCTGCCATGGCCTTCCCAATTCTTCGCCATGATGATGGCTCGTTTGCGGTGGCGTGGCCGCGGCGGTCGTGGTGGGGCCCGCCCGTCAGCGAGAAAAAGATTCCCTGCAGTTAATGCGCGCGGGACGTGCGCTCCGGAGAGCACGCCCGTGGCGTATAAATCTGAGGAGAGGGGAAAGAGCGGTTTTTACCTTAGCGTTTCGCCATTCTTGCCCCCCGCGCTATCGCCTTTGTTTTGTTCTCGCCACCGCGCCCCTTCGCCGTTAGAGCTCTTCTTCTTCTTCCCGTCCTCCGTTCTCAGATCCCTCGCATTTCCTCATGGCGCCGCTTCCGCCCCTCATGATCCTCGACCCGTACGCATGGGAACGCTCGTCGGTGAACCGGCTGGCCCTTAGTGACCTGGTCTCCGCCGGCCAGCTGGCGGCGAACGAGGAGGGCCGGCCGGCGGAGAGGATCGTGCCACCGGCGGGGGACCACGCGCCCATCCCACCGGAAGGCTACGTGGTGAGCTTCACTCGCTTCGATGAGCGCGGCTTTGCCGCGCCGGCGAGCCGCTTCATGCGGGCGCTCTGCCACCGCTACGGCGTGGAGTTGCACAACTTCGCGCCGAACGCGATTTCGCAGGCGGCCACGTTCGTGGGTGTCTGCGAGGGGTATCTAGGGATCCCAGTGAATTGGGAACTCTGGATAGACCTTTTCCGCGCAGAGCTGTTCACACAGCCGACGACGGAGCAGAGGACCCGCCGCGCGGTGCGCGCCGGCGGCATGTCGCTCGCCCCCGCGGACGCGCGTACAAGGACGACTACATCCCTTGTACCATGACGACCAACAACGCCGGGCCGGGAGCGGAGGTGGTTCTACCTTCGCAACGCCGAGCCCGGCCTCCCCCCCTACACCGGTGCGGTGCTCCGGGAGAAGCCCAACTCCCGGGGCCACGGGGTGTCCACGGTCCCGGCACGGAGGCGGCCGGACTCGCTCCCCGGCCGCGCCGAAGAACCTAGCGACGTGCGGGCGACCGCGGTGACCGTACTCGCCTTCCTCCACCACCGGCGGATCGTGCCTCCCGATGGAGAGGCCGCTCGCATCTTTGAGATGACAACCGAGGCGGCGGACCTCGTCGCGCTGGCGAGGTCGCGGATGCTCCCGATCCCCCTCGAACGGGGGTATGCGCTCACACGGGCGCGGAGCGCCGTCGACACCCGGATGCTGCGCACTGACCGGTCCCCGTGGGACCTTGAGATGCTCCCCACCGGCCCGCTGGTAAGTAGGACTCTTGGCCATGTTTTTGATATTGATGATGCTCCCTGTCTTCGACGCATCTCTGACATCTTCGCCCGCAGATGGTGAGCTTGAGCGCTGCAAAATCCGTTGCGCCCACTCCCGACTCCCACGCGCTCGGTCGGGCGGCGCGCGAACGGGAGCGGGAGCGGGCGGCGCGCAAGAGGTAGCGCGCAAGGCACCACCACGAGCGCCGCGAGCGGTGGAACGGGGGAGCAGCTGGGGCCGCGCGAGCGGCAGGGGGCTCTCCTCTCCGGGGACCGAGGAGTACTCGTCCTCGGAGGAGACGAGGAGGAGGAAACCGGGTGGCAGGGTCCCTCTGATAGGTGGGAGCCTTCGCCCCCGTCGCCGGAGCCAACTCCGGCGGCAAGGGCGGCATCGCTGGGGGCGGGCGCGGCGGCGCCCGCCGCCGTGCAATCAACAACGAGGAGCGGCGCGGGCCGCGGAGGTGCGCGCGCGCGCGCGAGCGCGCACGGCACGCGCGCCCGCGCACGGGGGCGGGGCCCGCGCGCGCGGTGGAGATGTCGGGGGCGAGGCGACGGGCTCGCCGGCCGCGCCGGCGTCATCCACCGAGGCCTCGAGGAAGAGGAAGCGCGCCTTCTCCTCTTCGAGGTAAGGGGCTTGCTCTTCTGCGGGGTTGGGTTTTTGGCGACCAAGTGTTCTGATTGTTTGTTTGTATTTATGCAGGGTGGTGCCGACCGTGCCTCCCCTCGCACCAGCCAAGGTGTTGAGGGCGGATGCGTCCGTTCCCACCCGGCGGCGCTCGTCGAGGGCGCCGCGGGCGGGGGCGAGCACGGCGGCGGCGGCGGGCGAGAGCTCACTTGGGCGCGGGCGAGGCCTCGAGGCCTCGGCCCGGCGGACCGGCCCGTCGTGTCGCAGCGGTGGTCGTCGAGGAGCGGCGGGCGCCGGTCGTGGCGGAGGCGCGGCCGCGGCGGCGGCCGTGGTAGAGGCGCGGCCGCGGTGGCGGCCACGGTGGAGGCGCAACTTTGCGGCGCGGTCGTGATGGAGGCGCGGTCCGCGGCGCCGGCCGCGGCGGAGCGCGCGGCGGGCGGCGGTGGGCGAGGAGGGCGGTCGGGCGCCCGTGGTCGCGGGGGAGCGGCGGAAGCGGTGGCCGCGGCGCCGCGTCGGGCACCCGCGGCTACGGAGGCGCGGGCGGAGGCGTCGACGGAGGCGACGCGAGGGCCGGCACCTACCGGCGGCTCCCGGGCGGTGGTGGTGGAGATCCGGACGACGACTCCCCGCCGCCGGGTGGGACCGGTGGGCGAGCTTCCCCACGCCTTCCCCCGAGTCCCGGGAGGGGGCCCCTCGTGGGGCGGCGCGAGAGCCACATGGTGGCGGGGGCCGAGGGCACGGTGCCGAGGCCTCGTCTTCCCGCGCCGGCCACTCCGCCCAGGTAGAGGGGATCGCTGGCGACCCACCCGCATTCGCTGACGCCCAGGGGGAGCAGGAGCTGTGGGGAGAGCTTGATAGCCACGGCGCCGCGCTCAACCGAGCATTGAACGAGGCGCTGAGGATCCACGGCGGCCCCGCGTGGCGCGTCTTCCAGGTGAGGTGTCTTTGCTTGTTTCTCTTTCTTCCTCGTTTCTACGCATTATCTTTGTGGCGTGATGCTTACGGGTCTTGACTTGTCGGTGACAGGAGCTCGAGCACCGCGCCCGCGACAAGTATGGCGCCTTTGACCAGGTGACCGCCGAGCTCCACCAGCTCCGGGAGCGGTGCGACGGCTTCGACGCGCTCGCCGACGCCCTCAGGACCCCGGACGGCCGGGCCGTCGTACGGCCATGGCCCCGCGCGATCAACTCCACGAGAGCGCGAGGGCAGACCCGCGCACCCTTCCGCCCTCGAGCGGGTCCGCACGGCCCTCATCGACCGGGATGAGGCGCCGGCACGGCGAGGGCGGACTCGGAGAAGACGCGCACCCCGGCGGCCAACCGGGAGGCGGATGTGGCCGCCGTCCGCGGCGACAACCGGGAGCTCCGCTCGTCGCTCCGGGGGCGCGGGCTCGGCGACGCCGGTCGAGGAGCGCGCGCGCGCGCGCGAGCGAAGGCCAAGGAGGCCGACGACCCGAGGGCCGCCCCTCGACGCCAAGGCGCGCGGCGCTCGCCGCCGCCGAGGACCCGGCTCTCCGGAGAGCGCTGCGCCCGCCGGGGGGCGAGGGGCGGCTCCGGCGGGAGCGGAGCCGCCCTTGCCGACGCCCCGGTCGGCCCTAGAGCAGGAGCGCGTTGCTCGCGAGGCGGCGCGGTGTCGCCGGGAGGACCGGAACACCAAGTTCTCCAAGCTCGAGGGCGAGCTGATGGTGCTCAGCATCACCAGCGCGAACCAGGAGCTGGCCCTCCAGGAGCAAGGCGAGACCGTCAGGGGCCTCGAGCAGGCGGTCGAGGCCGGGCGCCACGCCTTCGAGGTGGAGAGGAAGCAAGTCGAAGGTAAGTCGCTGTTCGACTCTTGTTTTGCCGGTTTTCTCTTAGAGGGTTCACACCCCTTTTCTGACTTCTTTCTTGCCGGGCGACTTCAGGCTTGCGCACCGCGCTGGGGCACGCGGCTGAGCGGGCCGAGGCGCTGCAGACCTCCTACAACTCCTCCGAGCAGGAGCTGCAAGAGTTGCGTACTGCGGCCCTCGAGACTTGCCGGGCCGTGGAGGAGGGCGAGGCGCGGGCGGGGAGCTCGGCCGGCCGCCCGCCCGCACGCCCTTGGCGGACACGTCACCGGGCGCGTGCGCCGGGCGGTGCATCTCGGCGTCCAGAAGGCCCTCGGAGTGGTGCGATCTCACTACGAGGTCAACTTTGAGGCGTTGGCGGAGGGCTACGTCGTCCCCGAGGGTGTCGAGGATGAGGTGGCGATGGAGCGTGTGGACGCGCTTGCCGCCGACGCCGCCGGGACGCTTGCCGAGGCCTTCGAGGAGTTCCTCTTCCCGGACGCTGCTAACGCCACCGCTCCTCCAGCCTGAAGACAGCCGGGCGCTAGGCCCTTTTTGTTTATGTATCAGTACGCTGGCCGTGCGGCCTTGTAAATAAACAGATTACTTTTGCCATAAACATTTGTCAATGTGAAGAGATGTCTTTTGCTTATTGCGCTTTTTTGTTTCTCCTTCTTCCTGAGTAGATTCTAGTTAGGGGAGTTCGATTTTCGCGGGTGGCCTGCTGGGTTGGAGGCGAGAGAGAAGGGCCGTATCCTCGCGGAGGCGTAGGCTATCTCTGGCTCGCGCGCTCCTTCCGCTAGGCTGCCTGCGCCCTGTTCGAATCTTTGCTCGGGGACGAAGTAGAAAACAAACATAGCGCTCATGAGTTGTTTTATTTTTGCGCGAAAATGGGACCATCTTGGGGGGATGCCCCCCGTAGTAGCCCCCGAGGGTAACTTGGGTTTCAGGGGAAAGCCGAGTTGCCCTTTTTATTAAACTGACGATGTTTTACATAGTTGTCACCAACTGGGGTGCTAGTTTCGTGATTTTACAACAAAATACTTGGAAATCCTAGCTAGGGGTAGAAGCGACGTAGCTGTTGGATGTTCCAAGCGTTGGTGAGCTCTTCACCGTCCTCGTTGGCCAGCTTGTACGTGCCGGGCTTGAGCACTTTCACCACGACGTAGGGTCCCTCCCATGGAGGTGATAGCTTGTGGCGTCCTCGGTTGTCTTGGTGTAGCCTTAGGACCAAATCCCCTTCGCTGAAGTCCCGTCGGCATATCTTCCGTGCTTGGTAGCGCCTGAGGGACTGTTGATACCTTGCAGAGTGCATCAAGGCCACGAGGCGTGATTCGTCCAGCTGATCCAGCGAGTCCTCGCGGGCTCGCTGGTTGGCGTCCTCGTCGTAGCCTCGAACCCTGGGCGACCCGTACTCTAGATCCGTGGGGAGGACGGCCTCCGCGCCATGGACTAGAAAAAATGGGGTGAACCCAGTGGCTCTGCTCGGGGTGGTCCTTAGGCTCCACACGACCGCTGGTAACTCTTGGAGCCACTTCCGACCGGATTTGTTTAGCTGGTCGAAAATTTTGGGCTTAAGGCCCTGTAGGATCATGCCGTTGGCACGCTCTACTTGGTCGTTAGTCTGCGGGTGCGCCACGGCTACCCAATCCACACGAATGTGGAAATTATCGCAGAACTCCAAGAATTTCCTGCCCGTGAACTGGGACCCGTTGTCGGTGATGATGGAGTTGGGCACTCCAAAGCGATGGATGATATCGGTGAAGAACGTCACCGCCTGCTCTGCCCTGAGGTTCGTAATGGGGCGCACCTCCACCCACTTGGAAAACTTGTCGATCGCGACCAACAAGTGGGTGAAGCCCCCGGGCGCCTTCCGCAGGGGCCCGACGATGTCCAGCCCCCACACAGCGAACGGCCATGTTATGGGGATGGTTTGCAGGACATGAGCGGGGAGGTTGGACTTGCGGGCGTAGAACTGGCACCCTTCGCAGGTGCGCACGATCTCGCTGGCATCCGCGACCGCGGTTGGCCAGTAAAAGACTTGGCGGAAAGCGTTGCCAACGAGGGTGCGGGGCGCGGCGTGATGGCCGCAGATTCCTGCGTGGATGTCCCGCAGGAGCTCACGCCCCTCGGGAATGGGGATGCACCGCTGCAAGATGCCGGAAGCGGCGCGCTTGTACAGCTCGCCGTCGACGAGGGCGAAGGACTTGGCCATCCTGGCGATGCGCCTGGCCGCGGCCCGGTCTGAGGGGAGTTCCCCTCGAGCCATCCATGCGACGTACTTTTCGCGCCAGTCAGCCTTGACAGGGGCTGGCTCGATATCCATCACATCAGCCTCGTAGGCGCCATACCCCTCGAGGAGGGAGAGCACATACGCCTCGTTCGAGGGGTCCTCGTCCATGGGCTCCGCGCCTGTTGGATTCGAGGGAGCCCCCAAGGGTTTCGTGTGGCTCGAGGGGTGGGGCTCGAAGATGACGGAGGGCTGCGCGATGTCACAGGAAAAAACGTTCGGAGGGACAGTAATCCGCCCGGACGCGATTTTGGCCAGCTCGTCCGCCTCCTCGTTGTACCGGCGGGGCACGTGATTGAGCATGATGCCGTAGAACTTGTCCTTGGCCTTGCAATACGCTTCCATCTTGTCATCGTGGCAGCTCACATTCTTCATGACTTGGTGAATCACGAGCTGCGAATCCCCCCGCACGTCGAGGCGCTTGACGCCTATCTCGATGGCGATCTTGAGGCCGCAGAGGAGGGCCTCGTACTCAGCCATGTTGTTTGACGCGGGGAAGTGGAGGCGCACCGCGTACTGCATGTGCTCCCTGAGTGGTGACACAAAGAGCAGGCCCGCGCCCGCCCCTATTTTCATCACCGAGCCGTCGAAATACAGAGTCCAGCACTCTGCTTGGATCTGTGGCGGTGGTAGCTGCGTGTCCGTCCATTCAGCGACGAAATCCGCTAGGATCTGGGACTTGATGGCCTTGCGTGGGGCGTAGGCAAGCGTCTCGCCCATCAGCTCCACGGACCACTTGGCGATCCTGACCGCCGCGTCTGGATTGCGGATGATCTCCCCTAGAGGAAAGGAGGAGACCACTGTGACGGGGTGGGCCTCGAAGTAGTGGCGGAGCTTGCGCCGCGCGAGGACCACCGCATACAGCAGCTTTTGGACCCGAGGGTAGCGCGTCTTGGTGTCAGACAAGACCTCGCTGATGTAGTAGACTGGCCGCTGGACCGGCAGGGCGTGCCCTTCCTCCGCGCGCTCCACCACGATTATGGCGCTGACCACCTGGGTGGTCGCGGCCACGTAGAGCTGCAGGGGTTCGCCGTCCTGCGGCGGCGTGAGGATCGGGGCGTGGGTCAAGGATGCCTTCAGCTTGTCGAGCGCATCCTGGGCCTCGGCGGTCCAGGAGAAGCGCTCGTGCTTCTTGAGGAGGCGATAGAGGGGCAGGCCCTTCTCGCCGAGCCGCGAGATGAAGCGGCTCAAGGCGGCAAGGCACCCCAGCACCTTTTGCACCCCTTTGAGGTCCCGGATCGGGCCCATTCGCTCGAGGGCCGCAACCTTCTCGGGGTTGGCCTCGATGCCCCGTTGGGAGACGATGTATCCTAGGAGCATGCCTCGCGGCACTCCAAAGACACATTTTTCGGGGTTTAGTTTGACCCCATTGGCCCGTAGGCAGCCGAATGCGATGCCAAGGTCGCCAACCAAGTCGTCCGCCTTCCTGGTTTTTACGACGATGTCGTCCACGTACGCCTCGACCGTTCGCCCGATGTGATCTCCGAAAACATGCTGCATGCAGCGTTGATACGTTGCACCCGCGTTTCGGAGGCCAAACGGCATCGTGACGTAACAGAACATCCCAAACGGCGTGATGAACGAAGTCGCGAGCTGGTCGGACTCCTTCATCTTTATTTGGTGGTACCCGGAGTAGGCATCAAGGAAGCAAAGCAGCTCACACCCAGCCATTGAATCAACAATTTGATCAATGCGTGGCAAAGGAAAGGGAACTTTAGGACATGCTTTATTGAGACTAGTGTAGTCTATACACATCCGCCATTTCCCGTTCTTTTTCTTTACAAGTACATGGTTTGCTAGCCACGTAGGGTGGAACACCTCCTTGATGAACCCGGCCTCGAGAAGCTTCCGCAGCTCCGCTCCGATCGCCCGCCGCCGCTCCTCGTCAAAGCGGCGGAGCCGTTGCTGCACGACGCGGGCATGAGGCAGGATGTCAAGGGAGTGCTCGGCGACTTCCCTCGGGATGCCTGGCATATCCGAGGGGCTCCACGCGAAGATGTCGGCGTTGGCGCGGAGGAAGTCGACGAGCACCACTTCCTATTTTGGATCGAGGGTGGAGCTGACCCTCAACGCCTTGCCCTCGGGGGCAGCGGGGTCGAGGGGCACCTCCTTGGTCTGCTCCGCGGCCTCGAAGTTGCCGGTGTGCTTGGCGGTGGAGTCGAGGTCCTCGTTGACCATCTTCTCCAAGGTGGTCACCAGCACTTCATCCAGCGCTAGTGCTTCCGCATGCTCTACGCACTCGACGTCGCAGTCGAATGCGTGCTCGATGGACGAGCCCACGGTGGTGATGCCGTTCGGTCCCGGCATCTTCATCTTCAAGTAGGTGTAGTTGGGGACCGCCATAAACTTGGCGTAGCGGACCGCCCAAGTATGGTGTGATAGGCGCCCTTGAACCCCACCACCTCGAAGGTGAGCGTTTCCTTGCGGAAATTCTTCGCAGTGCCGAACCAAACCCCGGCGGGTCAATTCGCCCGAGGGGCTGGACACGCTTGCCGGGCGCGACGCCATGGAACGGCGTCGTGCTGAGCTGCAGCTGGTCCAACCCGATCCCCAACAGGCGCAGCGTGTGCGCGTAGAGGATGTTGAGGCTGCTGCCTCCGTCCATCAAGACTTTTGAGAACCGCGCGTTCCCAATGATCGGGTCGACCACCAGCGGGTACTGGCCCGGGTTGGGGATGCGGTTCGGGTGGTCTTCCCGGCTGAAGGTGATGGCGTCTTCCGACCAGTCGAGGAAGGAGGGGGCGCCTTCTCTGCGGCGAGGACCTCGTGCCGCTCCCGCTTGCGCTGGCGGGTCGACATGTCGACGGTGGGTCCCCCGAAGATGAGGAACACGTTCTCCACGGCGGGGAAGCCGCCGGCGTCGCCATCTCCTCCGTCCTTCTTGGCCTCCGCGTCCTTCGTGGTGGCGCGGCCGTAAAACTTCTTGAGCATGTCGCATTGCTCAAGGGTGTGGTTTACTGGGGTCTTGTGGTATGGACATGGCTTTTTCAGCATGTCATCAAACACCCCCGGACCTCGAGGGGCCGGTCGAGGGCCCCGTCGAGCCGGGTCAACAGCAAGGGCCTCGGCATCATCGCCGTCGCGCCCCTGCTCGCGCGCCTCGCGGCGCGGCTTCTTCCCTTTCTTGCCCCGCTTGTCCTTCCGGTGGGGCTCCCTGGACTTGCTGCCCTCCGCGGGCGCATCGTCCGAGCGCTTGCCCTTCTTGCCGTCAAAGATCGCCCCCACAGCCTCCTCTCCTGAGGCGAAGCTGGTGGCGATGTCGAACAGCTCATTGGAGTCCGCAGGCGGGCTGCGTCCCAGTTCTCGCACGAGGTCCCGGCACGTGGTGCCCTCGAGGAAGGCGTGCACAATCTCAGATTGTGCCATGCTTGGGAGCTCCGTACAGCGCTTGGAGAAGCGCCGTATGAAGTCCCGTAGCGACTCGCCGCGCTTCTGGGTGCAGGAGCGCAGGTCCCAGGAATTCTCAGGGCGCACGTACGTGCCCTGGAAGTTACCCACGAACGTGCGGACCATATCGTCCAAGTTGTGGATCTGGCTGGCGGGCAGGTGCTCGAGCCACGTCCGGGCTGAATCGCCGAGGTGTAGGGGCAGGTTGCGGATGATGACCTCGTCGCTGGTGGCCCCGCCCAGCTGGCATGCCAGGCGGTAGTCATTGAGCCATACGCGGGGATCCGTCTCCCCGTTGTACTTGACGATGGTCGAGGGCTGGCAGAAGCGTTGGGGGAAGGCCGCCGCGCGGATCTCCCGGCTGAACACACGGGTCCCCGGGGGTTCCGGCGTTGGAGAACGGTCTTCATCGCTGTCGTAGTGTCCACCCCGTCGAGGGTGGTAACCTATCACCGCCCGCGCATCCGCCTGGCTCGTGCGACGGGCGTTGATGACGTTACGGGCGTCGCCGTCCAGCGCCCTGCGCGTGTCGAGGAGCCGCTCCTTGGCCGGTGCGCGTCCCGGATTGGCGGGTCGCCCCGCCGCTTCACCCGCATGGACCGAGGGTTCGCCCCCCCGTGCGGCCCCGTCGCCTCGTGCATCCCCCTGTTGGCGAATGCGCGACGCCGAGCTTTCGGCCTGCTGGACGGCCGCCTGCTCGATGAGGGCCTGTACCTCGCGGTGCAGGTTCCGCGCCTCAGGGGTCGAGGGGGCCGACATTGCCCGTAGCAGCGTTGCAGCGGCAATGAGCTTCTGACTTGCACGCGGAGGCGCGTCTGGGTTGTCGACGTTAAAGTCGGCGTTAATGCGGTCGCGGGCCTGTTTGCCCAGCTCCCGCGCGCATTCGCCGCGCGCGGAGGCTTCCCCAGCCATTGAGGCACGGAGCAGCCGCACCGTTCGATACTCCTTCGCCAACTTGGCCTCGAGCTCACGAGCTTGGGCTAGCTGTGCGTCGGCGTCAGCCCCAGCAGGGGTGCTCGGCCCTGCAGCCAGGCGCGGAGCGATCAATGGGGAGGGCGTGACCACCCCGTCGCCGGTGCCCACTGCGCCGGTGGCGTTTGCTGGGTCGTTGGCGATGACGACGCAACACTCCCGCGCGGGGTCATAGCTCCCGGTGCTGGAGTCGTCGGAGCAGCCGAACCAGTAATCCGTGGCGTCAAGAAAACGCTTGAACATGACTGGGTCCGGTACGCCAGAGAAGTCCCACTCCGCGTACCCATGGAGGTTGGCGGGTGGCAATGCGTCAAGAGAGCCTAGAGACGATTCGTCACCCGCGGAGGCGCTAGGGTCCCTGGTGACGAAGACATGGCGGCCAGGGGGAACCCGGCGCATCGTCGTGTTGACGTTGGCGTTGTAAGCCGTCGTGGCACCGCGAAGACCGATGGGGAAGCGCGGCCCGGAGACCGTGCGTTGCCCCGCCGGGGCGGTGGTTGCTGTGCTGACGGGTGCGCCGCGTTGAGAGGCGGCGCGTTCGGCTTGCGCCGCTCGGACCGCACTTGGTGTGAGCGCCGGCCGGAGCGGCGGTGACGTCATGGCGCCGACGGACCCGCGGCATCCGTGCCGGCGGGCGCCGCCGCGTCGTGGCGGTGCGTGTAGCGGGGACCGGAGCGGACCCGGCCCGGCAACGCGCACGCAGCTCCTCACGGTTGGTGAGGCGCATCAGGTAGCCGTTCCCCGTGGCCTGAAAGTTCAGGCCCCCGAACCGGATTTCAAACCCGGCGGGGAGGGGGTCCGAGCTGCCCATGCAGTAACGCGTACCGCGGTACTCAGTGCGAATCACCATGGAGGGAGTTGATGATGGATTGACCTTAGGCGCTCGATTGCCCCACAGTGGGCACCAACTGTCGGTGTGGAAAGTGGTCCCGACACTAACCAGTAATGAGCGCCGAGGTCTATCCCTCAATGGTCGATGCTAAGCAATCAGAGACACAGAGTTTTATCCTGGTTCCGACCGAGGGGCCGTACGTCCAGCAGTGGTGTTCTCAAGGAACTATATTGCTCAGCACCGGGGGTGCCTGAGTGGGGCGGCTACAAGCAAGGCGGGAGAGGAAGCGTGGCTTCCAAGTCCCTAGTGGAGTGGCTGAAGATGTTGTGGGAGATTTGGAGAGCAAGTGTGTGGTGTGTTGCGTCCAAACTTGTCTGTTCTGTCCTGTCTCCGTCCGTCGTGTCCCCTGCGGCAGGGGGGTTTGTCCTCCTTTTATAGACCAAGGAGAGAGCGAATCACATGCATGCCGCGCTATTTAGCTACGTGGGGAAGCGTGGTGTGCTATGCTGTAGAGTAGGCGGCCGCCTGGACGGTCCTTGCCGCGATCCGGCCATCATGGCGTATCTTGTACCCGAACAGTGGCAACTTCGAGGGTAGGAGTGCAGCGGATGGCCGTTATGTCTTTAGACGGGTTCGAGGGAGTTGCTGACGTCGGTCCGTATGGGGCACAGTGGCAGGAAAGGCGGCATCCCGTTCCTGCACGCCCCACAGCGCCGGAGCTGTTGCCACAACGCCCGGCGTGGGTTCGTACGCGCGGGGGCGGCGGCCATGCCGTTAACAGTGGCAGGGACGGCGTTCCGCCGGCCTAGCGCCTCCACCTAACCCTGCAAGGTCACAAGAAAGTAGATCGAGGGTGCGGCCGGCCCCCCTTCGAGGGCTCGGCGCGTTAGCCGTACTGGAGTAGGCGGCGCAGTGTCACGGGACTGGCACCGGCCACGCCGCACAGTCCTCCACAGTGGTGGGGATGGGTTCCCTCCTGGGGAGTTGGTGCGTCGGCACCGGGGCGCGAGCCCCAGGCGCATGATGGCGCCGCCCTGCCGTTGTCAGGGCATTAAATGCCCGTGTACGGGAGCAGGCGCGCTCGCGCGGAGCGCCCTCGAGCGAGGCGGAGCCCGCTCGAGGGCGGAGCGGACCCTCGAGCGAGGCGGAGCCTGCTCGAGGGGATCTTTGAGCGGGCTGCCTCGGTGGGCCGTTAGGGCCACCGCGGCGTGGGCCATGCCCTTTGTGCTTAAGCGGGGCGTGTTTCGCTTTGGCTTGTTGCGGGTTTTAAGTGGGGATTTCCCAGTTGTTTAAGGGGACCCCTAGGGCTGTCCCCGACACTATTTTCCCTAGATTTTCCATAGGACTAGCTTGAGAGCTTCATGGTGAGATCTTGAGAGAGAGGGATGGATGTTGAGGAGGTAAGCTAGACGTTGTACGAATGTTTCTTGGTTGTATAGAATATTCGGCGTTGTGATTTCTGTGGGTCTTTTTGGTGCCTCTTTGGTGTTTTCGTTCTTCGGTTGATTCCGCGGATTTGAGAGGGTTTCCTCTGGATTTCTTTGAGGGGATCATTGGTGAGTGCCTTTTGCCTCTTTGTGGATGATCTTGGCCCCTCAAATGCCAGAAACCTCCTCGATTTGAAGGTTTTTGGTTGGAGTTCTTTGTCCTTCGTTAAGTTCGTGTGATCCGCGATTCCCGTTGTTCTAGGGAGTGAGAGGCCAAGAGTTTCGGGGCATAGCATCACCTAGTGACGCATATCATCTCCCCCAAATCTTGCCTCAAGAGCTTAAGCTGTTTGGGAGATCCGGTGACGACTTTGGGAAGGCGTTCTTGCAAGTTCGCGGTTTCCTACGCTGTTCGTCCACGGACCATCCGCGCGCCTTTCCCAGACAGTCCGCAAGGGACTCGTGGACCATTTGGTTTTTTATTGGAGAGGTCTTTTGTACTGCGGACCGTCCGCGCCTATCTTCCGGACAGTCCGCCCCTCCCTGGCGGACAGTCCGTGGCAGCTAGGCGGACAGTCCGATCTGTACGCAGAAACTTGCCAAGTTTGTTCGGTTCCTTTGCTTCTTCTCTAGTGCTTTCGTGTGTGCTTTAAGGAATCGTTTCTAGGACTTGTAGTTGATTCATAACTATGTTGTCTTGATGATTGGTGGTTGGTTCGACTCCTCATTCGTGTGTGACCAGGATTCGAATTAGGGACATAGGCCAAGTTCTTTGAGAAGAATTTTTATCGACTCTCATTCACTCCCCCTCTCTGTCGCCAATCCGGTCCTTCACCTCTTGAGCAACAATACGACCATCTTCGAGGCTTTGCTGGAGCGATTGTTGTTGGAACCGGAGGAGTCGGGGGTCGAGGCCTTCAAGTCTGCCGCACCTGAGGCTGCAAACACAACTAGGCAGCGGTGCGCAGCAACAAGGAGCCCACACTTGACACGGTCGCGGAGGAGCAGCCGGAGCCAGGTCTGGTCGGAGCTGCCGGGGTTGCCGAAGCCCCAGCTGTCGTATGGACCTCCCTTGGCCCACTACCTCGGTGGGTACCAGGACCGACTACTCAGTGGGCCCCTAGGACTACTCGACTTGTGCTACACGACACCTGATGGTGTGAGGCACAAGGACTACGGTGGAGAAGTACTCGGATAGGAAGCTATACATGTCCTGTACTGTGTAGAGAACTCCTAGACGTACCCGACTAGTACTCTCTCCCTGAACAGACTTGTAACCCTGCCTCCCGGGCTATATAAGGAGAGACATGGACCTCTCTCTCTCTCTCTTATACGCATCATCTTGTAAACACACCCAATCAATCCAGAGCTACGCAGCATACAGGACGTAGGGTATTACGCACCTCGCGGCCCGAACCTGTCTAATTTGTGTGCCACGTGTCTCTTCTTTCGAGTAACCGATCTCGGCGAGGCCACATTCATCTACCTCGGGTACTCCCCTTGGTAGGTTTCCGGTCTAAAACACCAACTGCTGGCGCGCCAGGTAGGGGCTCTCGTCGAAGATCTCATGTTGGACTCGACGGCTTCAATCTTCATCAAGCCAACTGTCGCCTTCAACTGCGGTGACACCTTCGTCTTCGGTTCCTGGGTCTGCACTGCTGACGGTGCTGGATCCTTCCAACGCCACCGCACCATGACGCCCAACCCGAAGACCGGGCTTGTGACGCTTTCCGAAGTAGTCACGGGTGACCTCGCCAGAAAATTCGGTGAAATTTCGCTCTACAACCAACACGCCGACTTCGATCTCGGATCTGCCTCCAACTCGAACTCGACATCCCCGTGGGCCATCGTACGCGAGTCGGCTACTCAGCCATCGTGTGGGGACTCCCCACTCCATGAGCACTTCCCATAGGGCCTCTGCAACGTCAGCAGGGCCAATGCGAAGGCTCTCACCACGCGACGGGCTGGCAAGGAGATCGTCTCTGAGTACAACTCGGACTCCAACACCGTCCCCGGCTACAACTCGGACTCCAACCCCGTCTCCGGCTACTACTCGGACTCCTCCTACAACTTCGACTTCGGGTCGGACCCTGACGAGCCCGAGTCCGAGAACCACACGAATGAGAAACCGCTATGAGGACCAGCTTCCGGCCTGGTTATAACATCTACACCCGCCCGGAGATTTGTCTACTGGCCAGACCACAAGCCCGCAGACCTGACAGACGGGAACTCACGCTGCGTCGCCTACCTCGACTCGCTTCCCTTCCAGGAGGGAACACCGCTAGCTCCAGCTGAGGAGCATACTCCAACAAAGGTGGCGACTTCCGACTCTAGTCGCGGCAACCCCGATCGCCAGGTCTTCATGGCTGTGACGCCCCAGGTTTTTAATTAACTTCATTAACGCTAATGACCGGATCAGCCGAGTCAAACCGGCTGACACTGGTCAAACCTAGGTCAACCAGGATCATCACCTCGAAAACCTCGCCAATGAACCCTATTAAATCCCTTGACCAAGTCTACACACACCCGTGGTCAACCCTTGGTCAAAAAGACACGGTCAACCCCGGCTTAAGCATTGACGTCGGCAAATGTCGTCTGGAACTTTTGCCGCGTTCTCCAAATTTCAGCTAAACACTTCAAAATCTACCTTTATAAAAGTTGTCCAGTTTGTCGAGGGACACAACTTTCATGTAGATTGGCATTTCAAATTTTGAGTGGAAATTGGTGAAAAACGTGGTCAACCGACAGTACCTCCTGTTTCCCCAAACAAGGCGGCATTCAAAGTTTGGCAGCGTTTTGTGCAAAATCCGTGGAGAAAAACACTAGACGGCCTTTGTGAAAGTTGTAGAGGGTAGTGAGATCTACAACTTTCCTATTCATCACGTTGTGCACTTTTATTCAACTTTTTTGAGTTTTCCCTTTTCAAACAGGGCCAGTCGGATTAGTTGTCGCGCGCCGCGACGTTGCACCGGCCGGCACGCCGGCGCGCCCGCGCGCGTACGACGCGCTGCGGGGGTGCTTGCCGCCCTCGGCATCCGAGCCGCCCGCACGCCTCCCTAGGCGTAGCGCCTTCCCCGAGGCGAGCCCGCACTCCGGGGTGCCACGGAAGTCCGTGCCCGCCACGTGTCGCTCCCCGACGCGCACACTTGTTGGCACTGCCCGCCCTGCCCGCGACGCCGCGCCGCCGTACACTATTGCTGCCCCGGTCAGCCTCTGGGCGCACGGGAACGTCACATAGCAACGGCTGCCGTCCTTAAAACCGAGCCCCCTCACCTTTTCAGGTGGTGTGCGCCTCTCCCCACCGCTCCTTGCTCCGCCACCGCCCTTCATGGCCGCCGCCGCCGAGCCGCGTTCCCACTAGCTTCCGCGGCCGAGCAACCGTCCTAGGACCACCCCTACCCTCTATTGGAGTCGACCGCACCGTTCGTTCACGTGCTCCGGCCGGAAGCTCGCCGGAGCCGGGCATACCGCGGGCGGCGGCGGCGGCCGCCGTCGCGCGACTCCGCCGGACCCCCCACCGCCCCGGACTTCGGTCAAATCCGGTCCCTAGCAACCCCGCACCGCCCCACGCCCGTCCCCGGCCGACCCCGCCGCCGGACTTCGCCGGATTTTGGCCGGACTGCCGCCGGCCGGCGCTGGAGGACCACATTGCAAATGGGTAAATCTTTTCAAGGGCCTGATTGCAAGTTGGTAACTGAAATAGTACTTGTGAATTGCAGAAACTTGTAAATTGCGTGGAAAATCGTAATAAAATCAGAAAAATGCAAAACCAATTTTGTTGAATTTGTTGTGAAAAATCCTACAACTTTTAATATTCTTGCCTGAGCTAGTTCCTGATAGTATTTGCATGAAAAATAGAAATGTGAAAAACCTAGATCTACTATATCTCAAACTCTATAAATCCTCTGTGTCCAATTTTTGGATATGTTGTGTGTTATGACATGGACAGCTCCTGTACCAATAATTGCGCAAAGTTATGATGTAGAACTTTTTATAAAAATTGTTTTCCATTTCCGCAGAATCTGCATAAATGATTTTTGTAGCTAAAAATAATTAGTTTTTTGCCACCAACTTCTGCATACTGTCTATTTATTCCCACAACACACCTCTGGTGAATTAATCACAATTTTATAAGTACCAGAAATATTTATTCTTGAATTATGCTCGTTTTTCTTGGTAATTGCATAAGTCAAGTTTCCTAAAAGTTCTATGTATATATGCTGCATTCCTAGGCTAGTTTTGGACCATATAACATGTGTGAGGAAGTTTGGATCATTTTGATAAGTAATTATTTTTGTGTGTGTTTACCTTGTCCTTCTAGCTAGCTTTTGTTATTCTCAAAAATAATTAATTTCTAGCTACCCAAAGAATGCATGTATGTCCAGTGGCTTGTTATAGGTGTTTAGTGCGTAACGCACCCTTCCACTGAATTTTATTAATTAATTTTATGAATAAAAGCTAGAGAAGCATTAAGGGCTTTATATTCAGTTAAAAGGGAAAAATCACCGGCCCATCTTTAATAACCATGTGTGTGGTTGTAAATCATTTTAAAAGGCTAATTATACCCACCCACTACTATTGTGAAGTTAAATTAAATTATTTACATATATATGTACACAGTCACTATCAAAAAGAATACTTAATAAAGAGCTGCATATTGTTCCTTTTGGAAGAGTATGCTGAATGTATTTCTTATCTAGGTGAATGTGCCCAACCAATACACCCTAGGGTTGTCATTTATTGGTTGTAGTTAATTCAATTAAAAATCAACAATTAAATCTTGCATTTGCATCTTTGTGTAGAATTTTCCACCGGTAGACGTGCGCTCGTGCCGGAAGGAGGAGACGAAGGTGCCGGCAAAGAGCTGCAGTACGTGGGCGTAGCTCAAGACCTGGACCCAAGTCCAGAAGGGCCCAAGGCCAACCTTGCCAGTGAAGGCAAGTCCCGGATCATTAACCCCGTCTTTTAAAATTATGCAGTTATGTTTGTTATGAATGTGCATTTACGTTTCAAGAGTTGAATTGAAACCCTAGATGCATGATCCCTAGGTACCTATGCTCTATCACTAATATGTTAGGTTGATAGCTGCTTTGCTATAGGACCGGTACAAGTCGAGTGATGTTCGTCACTCGCGAGAATAGGTTCTTATGTTGGAATCATACGATCTTTATAAATGGATTGCTCATGTGGTAAGAGCATGGGATTTGGGATCCGGTCCAGTGGCTTTCGTGGGCTAAGCTTTTGAACGTACTAAGCACTTGCCGGGAATGGGACCAGTAAGCCTAGTACCTTAATGAGACGGCGCAAGAACTTTTCCCTACTACTCTTGAGTATTCACCTTACCGGCTAGCTACCGGGCAGGGGGGTGCATGTGTGAGACTGGGTACTTTGCGGGGTATGCCAGCTAACCTTGTACCTAGGACTGTAGGCTCTGTTCCTAGCCCGAGGACTTTTGGGAACTGCCTGGGAAGTTGTCCTTGCGGGGGCAGCCTACCGTGTGTTTAGGTTTACCTTGCAAGGTTTAAATCAATCGATTGTCGGCCTCTCACCGTTATCCGAGACTGCTTAATCAACTGGCCAGGATATCCCGTAATGATGGAACTTGGTGAATATTATTTTATGAATTAATTGCTTGTACAATTCTTGATTGAGTTAGTTGGCACACTTAGAAATGGCAATCAACTAGAACTTGTGCTAAAATATTGAAAGTAAGGATCTACCCCTAGTAGCTGTTCAGCAAAAGAAACTCCACCAGCCAAAAGCCTTTCATGTCTAGAGTTTGGTGGTGTAGTTATCACCCGACGGTTAAGTCTTGCGGAGTATTAGTATACTCAACCTTGCTTTAAAACTGTTGTTGCAGGTGTTGTTGACCGGGAGGGTGACGACAAGTGATGACATCATGGATGGCCTCCGGTGATGTTTACCGTTGCGCTAGTTTAATTTATTTCCGTTGTTTTCGAACTCTGAACCTTTACTCCCTGTCAGGAACAAAGGGGTTGTAACAAAATGTTTTTAACTCATGTTGTACTCTGGACTCGCCTCCGCGTGAGTTTTAATGCATGTGTCGATCCTCTGTTTGAATTCCAAGTGATTTACCAGGCGTTAACCGGCAACTAACGTCAGGATGATACTTTACTACTGCTTAACGACCAAAGTGGATCGGTCATATGTGATAGTACAGCATTTTCCTGGGCGGGTTGTCACAATCGCTGCTGGTGAGACGCCGGGACCCTCAGGGACACGCCATGACCGATATTCGAGGATATCTCAGCCGACGAGTTGTCTGCCAATGCACCCGCAGACGAAACCGACGACAACAAGACTACCCGACGTGAACGCAACAGAAAGTGGAACGAACGGCACCGACATCTCCGTGAGACCCTACCCATACGGAATCTCGCAGAGGCTCTCGACCAAGTCGAAAACCGGGTGCACACCACCCCAAAGCAGTGCCTCATGTCGATCACCACGATAGCAAGTTAGGCACAGGGGATGCGTGCGGGAGAAGTCATCGCCAAGCTCGCGGAGGACACTTACTTCATGAGAGTCGACAACAGAGTTGCTCAAGTGCCTCCCATCCGAACTCGCCAACCCGACAATAACGAAGCTACTAGTCGCAGTCCAACTGACAACGGACGCAACCGTACTCGAGCAGAACTACCGGCTAACCCCAACCGTACTCAGGCATCGGCCAGTGGCCGTTCTCAGGGTGGCAACAGCGCTGGCGGCACCGGCGGTAATCACGACGTCGTTCCTCATCGCGATCCTGGTGGCGGAGGCAACGGCAGCGGGATCTCCTCACACGAGGCTGGCAGGAGAGCCGGTGGCGGAGGCGACCATGGCGGCCGAGGCCACGCAAACAGCCACGCCTCCGGTGTCTCACGTGGCGGCTACGATGCCCGCCAAAAAATACTACGATGCAAAAAGTCCTCCACTGCAGGCGACAACGACGGCTTCCCAGCCTTCTCTGCTTGGCTTCGCAATCTGCTTCTCCCGGAGAAATTCAAACCCCTGGGGATCACCAAGTACGACGCGAAGCAAGATCCAGTACCGTGGCTCAGATGCTACGCCCTCTCCATCAAAAGTGCTGGTGGCAACAACGACACAAACTGCCTCTACTTTCCCTTCTGCCTGGACCAAGCTCCGCTTACATGGCTCGAGTCACTCGAGAAGTACTCGATCGACAAGTGGGACCAGCTCAAGGAACAGGTTCACCGGCAACTTCGCGGGCTCTATGGGCCGCTCGGGTACTCGCATGGACACGGCAATGGTGAAGCGAGGAATAGGGCGAGACCCTACGCAAGTACAAGTGGTGCTTCTTCGACAAGCGCGCCACCGTAGTCGACGTCACCGACAAGGAGGTCATCGACCTCTTCCAAGATGGTCTCTACCACCGTCGCACCCGTGAAGACTTCGGTCGTCGCCGCCCGAGCTCCATCACCCACCTCAAGGACATGATCACCTCCTGGGCTAATGAAGAAGACAAGGCTAACGCCAAGTATGACGCCATCTGTGGCAAGAGCAAGCAGAACATGGGCGGCAGCAACAACAACAACAGGGATCAAGGTGGTCGCAGCAACAACTACTCGGGTCCTAATCGCAAGCGCAAGCCAGACAACACAGTCGCGGATATCCAGCACCCTGCGAAAGACAACTCGAAGAAGACCTCCGGCGACTTCAAGGACTTGCTGAAAGAGAAGTGCCCGTGGCATCTAGATGGCAACCACACTACCGAGCAGTGCTACCAACTCCGGCGAGCACTCAAAGACACTCCAGAACCACAGCACCCTCACGACAAGAAAGGCAAGAAAAAGGTCGACGAAGGCAACGTCGACTTCCAAGAACCCGACAAGACGGTGAACGTCCTCTTCGGCGGACTGCCCAACAGACGGGCTCAGAACGCCACTCAACGGGAAGTCTTGAACATTGAACTAGCGGTTCCAACCCCTCTCAGGTGGTCAGAGGTGCCCATCACCTTCTCCCGCGTGAATCAATGGACAAGCTTATCTGAACCAGGACGGTTTCGACTCGTCCTGAAGCCGGTAGTCGCGGGCTCCAGACTCAACAAGGTACTCATTGACGGAGGAAGCGGGCTCAACATCCTTTTCACCAAGACCTTGAAGAAGATGAAGCTCGACATCACCCACAGGCTCACCAAGAGCACTTCGCCTTTCTACGGCATCGTCTCCGGGAACGCGGCTATCCCACTAGGCTCAGTGGTCCTGCCAGTTACCTTCGGGGAGACAAGGGAAAACTACCGCACCGAGTACATCAAGTTCGAAGTCGCGGACTTCGAGACTTCCTACCACGCCATCCTCGGCAGACCAGCTATCGCCAAGTTCATGGCGGTACCTCACTACACATACTTGGTACTCAAGATGCCAAGTCTGGCCGGTGTACTCTCGCTACAAGGGGACTTGAAGATATCCTTCGACTGCGACACAGAAGCTGTGGAACTCGAAGCCACAAATCAAGTACCCAACGCAATGATGGAGATCTACGCTGCATCCAAGAAGCTTGCCCCAAGTGAAATCGACATCCCAGAGGAATTGAACAACGCCAACAAGCCTCAGCCACCTGAGGAGGTGCAAGTCAAGACGATTGACCTCGAGACAGGCGGCAACAGCAAGACTACCACCATCGGGGCGGGCCTCGACCCGAACTAGGAAGACGCGCTCAGCTTCCTCCGGGCTAACCGAGACATCTTCGCGTGGAAGCCAGCGGACATGCCAGGGGTTTCTAGGCAGCTGATCGAGCACTCACTCAACGTTGACCCTAAAGCTACCCCGAAGCGACAACACCTCCGCCGTTTCGCCGACGACAGACAGGATGCCATCAAGAAGGAACTTGCCAAACTACTCACGGCTGGCTTCATCAGAGAAGTCTTCCATCCTGAGTGGCTCGCCAACCCCGTCCTCGTCCGCAAGAAGAACTCGAATGAGTGGAGGATGTGCGTCGACTACACCGACCTCAACAAGCACTACCCCAAGGACCTCTTCGGGTTGCCGCAGATAGACCAAGTCATCGACTCCACGGCGGGCTGCGACCTGCTCTTCTTCCTCGACTACTACTCTGGGTATCACCAGATCGCTATCAAGGAAGAAGACCAGGAGAAGACCGTGTTCATCACCCCGTTTGGCGCGTACTGCTACAAGACCATGTCTTTCGGGTTGAAGAACGCCAGCGCTACTTACCAGCGAGCTATCCAGGCCTGTTTCAAGAGATAGCTCAATAAGAACGTCGAAGCCTATGTTGATGGCGTGGTCGTCAAGAGTAGAAACTCTGACACTCTCATTGCCGATCTTGAAGAGACTTTCGCATCCTTGCAATAGTACCGCTGGAAGCTGAACCCGAACAAGTGTGTCTTCGGTGTACCATCGGGAAAACTACTCGGCTTCATCATCAGCCATCGCGGCATCGAAGCCAACCCCGACAAGATCTCCGCCATCACCAATATGAAAGCTCCCACGTGCATCAAAGATGTGCAGAAGCTAAACGGGTGCATGGCGGCCCTAAACAGATTCATCTCGAAGCTTGGAGAACGGGGGCTCCCCTTTTTCAAATTACTCAAGCACTAAGAGAAGTTCGCGTGGACTCAAGAGGCAGACCAAGCCCTTGCTCAGCTCAAGGACTTCTTATCCAAGCCACCAGTCCTCACGACTCTTCACAAAAGTGAGCAGCTACTGCTCTACCTCGCTGCGACTACTCACGTGGTCAGTACTGCCGTCATCATCGAGCGGCAGGAAAACGACCACGCCTACCCAGTCCAGCGACCAGTCTACTTCATCAGTGACATCCTGTCAGAATCTAAGGCACGCTATCAACTAGTGCAGAAGCTACTATATGCAGTGCTCATCACCTCGCGGAAGCTAGGACACTACTTCTAGGAGTACTCGATCTCCGTCGTCACTGACTACCCGCTCGGCGACATCCTGTGGAACCAAGATGCTACTGGAAGAATCTCCAAGTGGGCAGTCGAACTCGGCGCCCTCAACATCGACTTCAAGCCACGAACAGCCCTCAAGTCGCAGGCTCTGGTCGACTTCATGGCAGAGTGGCAGGAAAATCAATTTCCAAGTTGAGGGTGCCGGCTAGTCACCATACCACCAACCTGGCCCTTCGCCTACTGGGGGCTCGACATGATTGGGCCTCTTCCGACTGTGCCAGGAGGATTCAACAGAGTCTTGGTGGCCATCGACAAGTTCACCAAGTGGATCGAAGTCAAGCCAGTCACATGCCCCAAGGCCGACAGAGTACTCGACTTCTTGGATGAACTCGTGCACCACTACGGACTACCCCAACTTCAACAACCACCAGTTCTGGAGTACTGCGAGAACAGCGGGGTTGACATCCGCTATGTCTAATTCGCCCATCCACAGGTTAATGGACAAGTCGAGCGTGCCAACGGGATGGTACTCGATGCTCTCAAGAAGCGGCTGGACGATGCTGCCAACACCAAAGAAGGCAAGTGGATCAAGGAACTACCCAATGCACTCTGGGGGCTGCGTACTCAACCCTCCAAGCCGACGGGACATTCCCCATATTTCCTGGTCTACAGCTCTGAAGCTATTCTACCTGCCGACGTCATGTGGGATTCATCGGCAGTAGAGCAATACGACAAAGGCATATCTGAAGATAGCAGGCGAGTTGATATCGATGGACTCGAAGAAGCTTGTTGTGCAGCCCTCGTCCAATCAGCAAGGTACCTCGAGGGTATCCGACGCTACCATGATCGCAACATCAAGGAATGCTCCTTCAACGTTGGTGATCTCGTCCTCCGCCTTATCAAGAACACGGAAGGACTACACAAACTCAGGTCACCATGGGAAGGTCCCTTTGTCGTATGGACCTCTCTGGGCCCACTACCTCGGTGGGTACCAGGACCGACTACTTGGTGGGCCCCTGGGACTACTCGGCTTGTGCCACACGGCACCTGATGGCGTGAGGCGCAAGGACTACAGTGGAGAAGTACTCGGATAGGAAGCTATACATGTCCTGTACTGTGTAGAGAACTCCTAGACGTACCCGACTAGTACTCTCTCCCTGAACTGACTTGTAACCCTGCCTCTCAGACTATAAAAGGCGAGGCAGGGACCTCTCTCTCATATACGCATCATCTTGTAAACACACCCAATCAATCCAGAGCTACGCAGCATACAGGAAGTAGGGTATTACGCACCTCGCGGCCCGAACCTATCTAAATTGTGTGCCACGTATCTCTTCCTTCAAGTTACCGATCTCGGTGAGGCCACATTAATCTACCTCATGTACTCTCCTTGGTAGGTTACCTGTCTAAAACACCGACAGCTGGTGTGCCTGGTAGGGGCTCTCGCCGAAGATCTCATGGCGAACTCGACGGCTTCAATCTTCATCAAGCCAACTGTTGCCTTCAACCGCGGCGACACCTTCGTCTTCGGTTCCTGGGTCTGCACTGCTGACGACGCTGGATCCTTCCAACGCCGCCTCACCATGACGCCCAACCCGAAGTCTGGGCTCGTGACGCTTCCCGAAGTAGTCACGGGTGATCTCGCTGGAAAATTCGGCGAAATTTCGATCTACAACCAACACGCCGACTTCGAGCTCGGATCCGCCTCCAACTCGAACTCGACGTCCTCGTGGGCCATCTTATGCGAGTCGGCTACTCAGCCATCGTGTGCGGACTCCCCACTCCATGAGCACTTCCCATACGGCCTCTGCAACGTCAGCAGAGCCCACGCGAATGCTCTCACCGCACGCCGGGCTGGCAAGGAGATCGCCTCCGAGTACAACTCGGACTCCAACACGGCCCCTGGCTACAACTCGGACTCCAACCCCGTCTTCGGCTACTACTCGAACTCCTCCTACGAGTTCGACTTCAGGTCGGACCCTGACGAGCCCGAGTCCGAGAACCACACGACTGAGCAACCGCTGTCAGGACCAGCTTCCGGCCTGGTTATAACATCTACACCCGCCGAGAGATTCGTCTACTGGCCAGACCGCAAGCCCGCAGACCCGACAGACGGGAACTCACGCTGCGTCGCCTACCTCGACTCGCTTCCCATCCAGGAGGGAACACCGCTAGCTCCAACTGAGGAGCATACTCCAACAGAGGTGGCGACTTCCGACTCCAGTCTCGGCAGCCCCGATCGCCAAGTCTTCATGGCTGCTGGAGAGACGCCGGGACCCTTAGGGACATGCCCTGACTGATATCTCGAGGATATCTCAGCAGACGAGTTGTCTGCTAATGCACCCGCAGACGAAACCAATGACAACAAGACTGCCCGAAGTTAACGCAACAAAAAGTGAAACGAACGGCGCCGACGCCTCTGTGAGACCCTACCCATACGGAATCTCGTAGAGGCTCTCGACCAAGTCAAAAACCGGGTGCACACGACCCCAGAGCAGTGCCTCATGTCGATCACCACGATAGCACGCTAGGCCCAAGGGATGCGTGCGGAAGAAGTCATCGCCAAGCTCGTGGAGGATGCTTACTTCATGAGAGCCGACAACAGAGTTGCTCAAGTGCCTCCCATCAGAACTCGCCAACCCGACAACAACGAAGCTACTAGTCGCAGTCCAGCTGACAATGGACGCAACCGTACTTGAGTAGAACTACCGGATAACCCCAACCGTACTCGGGCATCGGCTGGTGGACCTTCTCAGGGTGGCAACAGCGCCGGTGGCGCCGGCGGTAATCGCGACGTCGTTCCTCATCGCGATCCTAGTGGCGGAGGCAGCGGCGGCGGGAGCTCCTCACACGGGCTGGCAGGATAGCCGGTGGCGGAGGCGACCGTGGTGGCCGAGGCCACGCGAACAGCCACGCCTCCGGTGTCTCAGGCGGCGGC
Organism: Cenchrus americanus; assembly: GCA_947561735.1. Taxonomy (NCBI): domain Eukaryota; kingdom Viridiplantae; phylum Streptophyta; class Magnoliopsida; order Poales; family Poaceae; genus Cenchrus; species Cenchrus americanus. The sequence continues at coordinate 79,272,337 of OX387239.1, read as the reverse complement.
TAAGATGCCCGCCAAAAAATTGAAGAACTACGACGCAAAAAGTCCTCCACGGCAGGCGACAACGAAGACTTCCTCGCCTTCTCTGATCGGCTTCGCAATCTGCTTCTCCCGGAGAAATTCAAACCCCTGGGGATCACCAAGTACGATGCAAAGCAAGATCCAGTACAGTGGCTCAGATGCTACACCCTCTCCATCGAAAACGCTGGTGGCAACAACGACACAAAGTGCCTCTACTTTCCCTTCTGCCTGGACCAAGCTCAGCTTACATGGCACGAGTCACTCGGGAAGTACTCGATCGACAAGTGGGACTAGCTCAAGGAACAGTTCACCAGCAACTTCGCGGGCTCTATGGGCCGCTCGGGTACTCGCATGGACCTGGCAATGGTGAAGCAGGAATAGGGCGAGACCCTACGCAAGTACATGTGGTGCTTCTTCGACAAGCGCGCCACCGTAGTCGACGTCACCGACAAGGAGGTCATCGACCTCTTCCAAGATGGTCTCTACCACCGTCGCACCCGTGAAGACTTCGGTCGTCGCCGCCCGAGCTCCATCACCCACCTCAAGGACATGATCACCTCCTGGGCTAATGAAGAAGACAAGGCTAACGCCAAGTATGACGCCATCTGTGGCAAGAGCAAGCAGAACATGGGCGGCAGCAACAACAACAACAGGGATCAAGGTGGTCGCAGCAACAACTACTAGGGTCCTAATCGCAAGCGCAAGCCAGACAACACAGTCGCGGCTATCCAGCGCCCTGCGAACGACAACTCGAAGAAGACCTCCGACGGCTTCAAGGACTTGCTGAAAGAGAAGTGCCCGTGGCATCTGGATGGTAACCACACTACCGAGCAGTGCTACCAACTCCGGCGAGCACTCAAAGACACTCCAGAACCACTGCACCCTCACGACAAGAAAGGCAAGAAAAAGGCCGACGAAGGCAACGGCAACTTCCAAGAACCCGACAGGACGATGAACATCCTCTTCGGCGGACTACCCAACAGACGGGCTCAGAAGGCCACTCGACGGGAAGTCTTGAACATTGAACCAGCAGTTCCAACCCCTCTCAGGTGGTCAGAGGTACCCATCACCTTCTCCCGCGCGGATCAATGGACAAGCTTCTCTGAACCAGGACGGTTTCCACTCGTCCTGAAGCCGGTAGCCACGGGCTCCAGACTCAACAAGGTACTCATTGATGGTGGAAGCGGGCTCAACGTCCTTTTCACCAAGCCTTAAAGAAGATGAAGCTCGACATCACCCACATGCTCACCAAGAGCACTTCGCCTTTCTACGGCATCGTCCCCGGGAACGCGGCTATCCCACTAGGCTCAGTGGTCTTGCCAGTTACCTTCGGGGAGACAAGTGAAAACTACCGCACCGAGTACATCAAGTTCGAAGTCGTAGACTTCGAGACTTCCTACCACGCCATCCTCGGTAGACCAGCTATCGCCAAGTTCATGGCGGTACCTCACTACACATACTTGGTACTCAAGATGCCAAGTCCGGCCGGTGTACTCTCGCTACAAGGGGACTTGAAGATATCGTTCAACTTCGACACAGAAGTTGTGGAACTTGCAGCCACAAATCAAGTACCCAACACAATGATGGAGATCTACACTGCATCCAAGAAGCTTGCCCCAAGTGAACTCGACATCCCAGAGGAGTCGGACAACGCCAACAAGCCTCAGCCACCCGAGGAGGTGCAAGTCAAGATGATTGACCTCGGGACAGGTGACAACAGCAAGACTACCACCATCGGTGCGGGCCTCGACCCGAACTAGGAAGACGCGCTTGTCAGCTTCCTCCGGGCTAACCGAGACATCTTCGCGTGGAAGCCAGTGGACATGCCAGGGGTGCCTAGGCAGCTGATCGAGCACTCACTCAACGTCGACCCTAAAGCTACCCCGAAGCGACAACACCTCCGCCGTTTCGCCGACGACAGACGGGATGCCATCAAGAAGGAACTTGCCAAACTACTCGCGGTGGCTTCATAAGAGAAGTATTCCATCCTGAGTGGCTCGCCAACCCAGTCCTAGTCCGCAAGAAGAACTCGAACGAGTGGAGGATGTGCGTCGACTACACCGACCTCAACAAGCACTGCCCCAAGGACCCCTTCGGGTTGCCGCGGATAAACCAAGTCATCGACTCCACGGCGGGCTGCGACCTGCTCTGCTTCCTCGACTGCTACTCCGGGTATCACCAAATCGCTATCAAGGAAGAAGACTAGGAGAAGACAGTGTTCATCACCCCATTTGGTGCGTACTGCTAGACAACCATGTCTTTCGGGTTGAAGAACGCTGGCGCTACTTACCAGCAAGCTATCCAGGCCTGTTTCAAGAGACAGCTCAACAAGAACGTCGAAGCCTATGTGGATGACATGGTCGTCAAGACCAGAAACTCCGACACGCTCATCGCCGATCTTGAAGAGACTTTCGCATCCTTGCGAGAGTACCGCTGGAAGCTCAACCCGAACAAGTGCGTCTTCGGCGTACCGTCAGGAAAACTACTCGGCTTCATCATCAGCCATCCCAGCATCGAAGCCAACCCCGAGAAGATCTCTGCCATCACCAATATGAAAGCTCCCACATGCATCAAAGACGTGCAGAAGCTCACCGGGTGCATGGCGGCCCTGAACAGATTCATCTCGAAGCTTGGAGAACGGGGGCTCCCCTTCTTCAAATTTCTCAAGCACCAAGAGAAGTTCGCGTGGACTCCAGAGGCAGACCAAGCCCTTGCTCAGCTCAAGGACTTCTTATTCAAGCCACCAGTCCTCATGGCTCCTCGCAAAAGTGAGCAGCTACTACTCTACCTCGCTGCGACTACTCACGTGGTCAGTACTGCCATCATCGTCGAGTGGCAGGAAGACGGCCACGCCTACCCAGTCCAGCGACCAGTCTTCTTCATCAGCAAGGTCCTGTCGGAATCTAAGGCACACTATCAACCAATGTAGAAGCTACTATATGCCGTGCTCATCACCTCGCGGAAGCTAAGACACTACTTCCAGGAGTACTCGATCTCCGTTGTCACCGACTACCCGCTCGGCGACATCCTGCGGAACCAAGATGCTACAGGAAGAATCTCCAAGTGGGTAGTCGAACTCGGCGCCCTCAACATCGACTTCAAGCCATGAACAGCCATCAAGTCACAGGCTCTGGTCGACTTCATGGCAGAGTGGCGGGAAAATCAATTACCAACTCCAACCGAGCGCCCAAAGCAATGGGTGATGTACTTTGACGGCTCGCTCAAGCTCGAAGGCGCAGGTGCAGGGGTACTCTTGATTTCTCCGACGGGTGAACAACTTAAGTACATCCTGCAGATCTTCTGGAAGGTCTCAAACAACGAAGCCGAGTACGAAGCTCTGCTACACGAGCTTCACCTTGCAGCTTCACTGGGCATCAAGCGACTTCTAGTCTACGGCGACTCCGCAGTGGTCATCAACCAAGTCAACAAGTCCTGGGACCGCAACAAGGAGAACATGGACGCCTACTGCCTAGAAGTCCGCAAGCTCGAGAACAAGTTCTACGGTCTTGAGTTCCACCTCGTCGTCTGCGACAACAATGTTGCAGCAGACGTCCTATCGAAGCTTGGTTCTACTCGCGCTCAAGTACCAGCGGGTGTCTTCGTCCACGAGATTCACGCGCCATCCATCCCGGAGCCGGCACCGATGACCACTGACCCAGCACCCTTCCCAGCTGGCCAGGAGGTCATGATGATAGATGTGGACTGGCGACAACCCTTCATCGACTACATCCACGAGCAGAAAGTTCCAACAGACAAGAACTTGGCCGAGTAACTCGTCCGCCACGCCAAGTCCTATGTCCGAGTCGGAGACAAGCTCTACAGTCGGGGCACATCTTCTGGAGTACTCATGAAGTGTGTTCCCCGAGAAGAAGGCAAGGGCATCTTGGAGGAGACCCACAAAGGCGTCTGCGGCAACCATGCGTCCTCACGCACGCTGGTCAGCAAGGCTTTCTGACGAGCTTTCTACTGGCCCACAGCTTTGGGCGATGCCAAAGAACTCGTCAGACGGTGCCAAGGGTGCCAATACTTCGCCAAGCAACAGCACGTCCCGGCCTACAAGCTAGTCACCATACCACCAACCTGGCCCTTCGCCTACTGGGGGCTCGACATGATTGGGCCTCTTCCGACTGCGCCAGGAGGATTCAACAGAGTCTTGGTGGCCATCGACAAGTTCACCAAGTGGATCGAAGTCAAGCGGGTCACATGCCCCAAGGCCGACAGAGTACTCGACTTCTTGGATGAACTCGTGCACCACTACGGACTACCCCATCGCATCATCACAGACCTGGGTTCCAACTTCAACAACCACCAGTTCTGGGAGTACTGCAAGAACAGAGGGATCGACATCCGATATGTCTCAGGCACCCATCCACGGGCCAATGGACAAGTCCAGCGTGCCAACGGGATGGTACTTGATGCTCTCAAGAAGCGGTTGCACAATGCTGCCAACACCAAAGGAGGCAAGCGGATCAAGGAACTACCCAATGCACTCTGGGGGCTGCGTACTCAACCCTCCAAGTCGACGGGACAGTCCCCATATTTCCTGGTCTACGGCTCCGAAGCTATTCTACCTGCCGACGTCATGTGGGATTCACCGGCAGTAGAGCAATACAATGAAGGCATATCGAAAGATAGCAGGCAAGTTGATATCGAAGGACTCGAAGAAGCTCGCTGTGCCGCCCTCGTCTAATCAGCAAGGTACCTCGAGGGTATCTGACGCTACCATGATTGCAAATTCAAGAAATGCTCCTTCAATGTTGGTGATCTCGTCCTCCGCCGTATCCAGAACACGGAAGGACTACATAAGCTCAACTTGCCAAGGGAAGGTCCCTTCACAGTTGCAGAGGTGACCGGACCAGGCTCATATCGTCTCCAGACTCTTGAAGGCGAAGGCATCAGCAACTCGTGGAACATCGACCAGCTCTATCGATTCTACGCCTAGTCCCTCAACTACCCTGGGGGCTCAAGTCTACACGACTACCCCAAGACCCCTTCGCTGTAAGCGGCCTCCGGGTCCAGGCACTAGTCTCCGGAATACTCTACTCCAAGATCCAGCGTTAACGACTACTAATGGATCCCGGGCTGCTCGGATCTCCGGAATACTCTATCAAGAGACCATGTACTTCTAGATCCAGCCTATACGGCTACTAACGGATCCTTAGCTGTAAGCGGCAATGCGCCCTAGCACCACTTAGCCGTAGGAGGCCTTCGGATCCTGGCGACTACACTCGTAAACGGCTCTAGCCATCCAGGTGTACTTTTTTAGTAATAAAGTTTGATTTTTGATCAACTAACTTACTGTGTCTCCCTCAACGGGTCTACCAGCGAGTACTACTACTCATGACAACTCCACGATGGGCACTCCGCACACATACACCGCGACAACGAGTACTCATTCATGGAAGTTTTTTTTCATTCAATGTTCATTACAACTTTGTTTATATACAATTCCTGCTACAAGCTAACCCTAATGGATAACTACTAGAGGTTCAGCTTCTCGGCGACTTGTTTAGCTATCGGTGCCATCTGCTCCAGGAGTTCCATGTATTGCTCATCAGTGCAATTGGCGGCTAGTCCACCCGCGACTACGTCTACCGGAGCCTTGGGGAAGTATGACTTCATGTACGCCAAGACTTGGTTTGGGATGGACTTCGCCAGATGCTTGACATATGTAGCTAGACGGCCAGGAGCTTCCATCAACCGGTCAACCAACGGAGCAATCTTCGGCCCGCCCGGATGAGGCACCAGCAGCCTTGCAATGGGAAGTGCGGCTTCTTCAAGTTCTTTGAGTTGTCCCCGCAACTTCTCGCAATCTTCGTTCAGCTTCTGCAGAGATTTATAGCAGTTGACAAGATTATGATCCGAGGCAATCCGAAGCTCCATGTGCATATTACACTCATGGGCCAACTGCTTATATTCGTACTCAAGTACCTTGTGGGCATCCTTCTCTCAGTAGAAAAGGTTCTTCATGTCGACTTCTGATGCCTTCAGCTGTTCTACCTGAGCCTCAACGTCTACAAACAACTCAAAGGGAGATGTCAGACTATTACAGGGTACTCACAATAAGTACTCGACAAGGCGGCATCGACATACCTTTGCTCTTCTGGCACAACGACTTGTTCTTGCGCACCAGCTCATCGCTCTTCACCTGCATATCTTGTACTTCATTATGGTACTGGGCGAAAGCACCATCAAGCTTCGACTGGAGGATGGCGGAGTGCTTCCTGGCCTTGGCGAGTTCTTTCTCCAGTGATTCTGCCCGGAGCTCCGCATCGTCGTACCCCTGGAGCATTTCAGACTTCTGTCGGGATCTCTCCACGACATCCTGCAGCGGACAACACTTGTTACTCGGGTAGCCAGCACTTGCGGCAGATCGACTATCCAAGGGTACTGATACATACCTTCATCCATTGCTCGGCCCGCCGCATCGCCTCCAAGTTGCGCGCTACTGTCGTCGGGTCAACAAGATCATCCGCAAGAAGCTCGAGTCCACCACGACTAGTCGCAGCGGCCTCGGACATCGGCGTCGAACGGGTCAGCTCCGCATCCTGGATCTCTGGCGACCGGACGACTACTTCCAGGATTGACTCCAGCAATATATCGTCACGCACTTCTTCGGCCACCCCGAGGGCTACTCCGCTGGCTATCTCTGCCGGCTCAGATGCTGCTCTGGCGACTACTTCGGCTTCTGCCACAATGCCTTCAACGGGCAAAGCCTCGGGGATGGTGCTTCCCTCGACTTCTGCCCCTGTCAACAGAAGACACACGGGATCAGTCTCCCTGGGGCTATGACTACTACTCGAGGAAGGTTGCGTCTCCGCAGTGTACTCACCTTCTACTATGCTGGCCTCTGGTAGTGTAGCCTCTACGGCCGGCGCCACGGTCTCGGCCTGGGGGAGGGGAGTGGACTCCTCGGCAGCAGGCGCGAAAGCTTCTTCAGCCGCTGCCATGCTCGGTTCATCTCCCTACCAGGACAAGTCCGTTGATTTCCAGCACAGTACATAATTGGTGGTCAACCAAGTAAGACTACCAAGCTACATGTACTACTCGAGAAAGATCTTCACTTACAAGATTGACCGGACAACAGTAACAGTTGGAGCGCCAAGTATGCTGGTGATGTCGACAAGCCTGGCTTCGGTGGGCGCCTCCTCTTCGGCTTGAGCTGCTGCCGGTTCTTCAGCAGCAGCAGTCGCAGCTGGTTCCGTCCAGCTCTCGCCGACCGGCGCTTGCGGCTTGACAACTGTAGTCGACCGCTGTGTCAGCTGCGACACAAGTTCTTCTACGGTGGGGGCTGGGCTGCGGCTTCTTTCATCCGGCTCTCCCACCGTCTCCCAGTCGCCTTCGTCCCCTTGGTCTACGGGGTCGGAAGGCGGAATCTCCTGCAAGCACTCGGAATTCAGTTGTCAGCATACACAACATTGCAAGACAAGTACTCGACTACTCCACTCGAAGAGTTTACCTCTTGAGATGCAGTCTCGGTGACTTTCAACTTTTTGGCGACGCGCTTTGTTGACGGTTAATAGTTGTATCAAATTTCGTTTATGACTTGCAAGTGGACAAGTCTCCCATCGTAGTCAAGGGACCCTTCTTCCCTCGAGTGGTGAACCCAAGGTATCGAAACCGTGGAACAAATGTGTGACGCAAAACTTAATCTAATAAAGCCAAGTAACTTCAATCTTCGATAAAAAACCCTAATGCATCTAAGTAAAAGACACAAAACTAATCTAATCTACTAAAGACCGTAGAAAACAAAGTAAGATTGGGTAGATAAACCGATCTAGAGGGATCAGGGTAAGCCTTTTGTTGAAGTTCCAAGCAAGAGAAGAAGTAGCAAATCGAATCTTAATAGAAGCCTCTTTAAATCGTGGTTTCCCATCCAAATCCGAAAACATCCGCCTTTCGGAACCCCCGTTCGTCACAACATATCCCTACTCATGCGGGGAGCTTAGGGCGAGTCAAAAGACGAGTCGAGATTCTTTCGGAAGATCCGCGTGTACCTCTAGCCACCGCGGCTACAAGAACACCCTATGTAATCTATCTCGAGAATAGAATTGGAATAAGCAAAGCCGATCGAAAAACAAAATCTTCGAGGAAACACTTGATCGCTAGGAAAAGATTCAACTTGATAATTCAACTATAACAATGATACATACACAAGATCACCACCGGGATCCTTCCTTGATCTTGCTTCTAGCTCCGGAACTCGACGTGGTCTTCCGTGCAAGGTTCCCACGTCGGCTAGGGGAACCCTAGTCAACTAGCTTGACCCTCTCCTCTCCGAGATGGTGTCCTCTCTTCTTCTCGCTCCTCGGCGGCCGATGACGAATTGGATGATGCGTGGCTCTCGGTCGGGGGGCTATAAATAGCCCGATTGGTGGCTAGGTCCAAGGGGAGCCTCACCGGGCCCCGGACGGGGCCGGGCCGACCGGCCCGGGCCGGCCGGCCGGGCCCATCCGGCCCGGCCCCGAGGCCTCCTTTGCTCTACGTCGGTTCCCTTGCTTCCCGGATGTTTCCCCCCTTCTCGCATGTAGGTCCATGTTGTCAGTTTCTCTCCGAATTGGACACAACTCCTTGTCTTGCAAGATTCAGCACTTTTCTGGTCAGGTCCTCGGAGTTTATCGTCTTCTCGGATCGAGTCCCTGGCTTCTTGGAGTTAAGTTTGCTTCATTGCATGACTTGTACGGGGCTTCAAGGTCTTGTCATAAGGTGCTTGATGAACTCATCCCGAAAGTCTTGCATTCAACGCTAAAACCCTGCATAAACATTAAACTCCAAAACCGACATGCACACGTGAACTTGTTATACCACGGGGGTTAGTACCATGGTACAGGTATAAAACTCATGCCAACACCGAAGGTAAACTCATGGCTACGTTGACGGATTTTCACCGTCAACATCTCCCCCATGCTTAAACCTTGCTCGTCCTTGAGTAAGCCTTCGATGGATATCATCATTGCCAAACAATGTTTAAACCTTGCGCTTGATCATACATGAGAAAACATAATGCTCTCAAAATTTTAATTCGTTAAAGCTCCATAATGTACTAGCCTTCATCTCTACGGAGGGTAGATTCTTATTAAGCTTATCCCACGAGTATTAACATGCTCACAAAGTTTAAATAGATCTCAAAATTTTTGAAATAGAGAACGAGATAAAGAAAAGCTAAACCAAGTTCACAAATTTAAATCATCTTGTATATTGCTCATGAACTCTCATCTCACTTGTCTCTCAAGCCTATATATTCTACTCCTTTCCCTCTCATAACATATATGTGTGGTAGGCTTTATATGGAGCTTTGGGAAAGTTTAGTCCTAACAAGATTTTGTAAATGAGATGTTGTCAAAACAAGATAAGCTTCTCATGGTCTTATCGAGACTCGTCAAAAAGGTCATTGGAAATTAATGTTAAATCAAGGAGGGGAAAGAGAAAAATACACACACTTTAGATGAGTGGACATGTGCAAATGGCAAAGAGTGATCCCGAGGCACAAAGGAAGTCCTCGTTATCGGATTGCACATGGTTGGAAAAATTAGAATGGATCTTTTAAACTTGAAGCCTTGAATGCACTCTTAGAGAACCGGGGAGTTCACTTTACGCATACTCATATTTTTTCTCTTTCTCATATTTCTCATTCTTTTCTTTCTTTCTTTCTTTCATTCATTATATATATATATATATATATATATATTTTCTTGTGAGACTTTCACCTTGGAAGTCACGTACATCGCCTTTGAATTTTCTTTCATACATTTTTTTTAAAATTGCTTCCCTATGAACTCTAAAACTGCACCGTACCTACCTCCTCCCCCATGCTTAGACGTTGCTCGTCCTCGAGCAAAGAGGCGAAAAATAAGGTAGGTACCGGAAATATTTTTCCTTTGGAGAGATACTTGAAATCTTCAATGTAGGCATCGTCTTGTGATCTTCCTTGAATTGATGATCCATTCTCAATGATAGGTTGTGGTCAAGGAGGTAATCACAAAAGATGATATTTGGTTTTAAGGGTGGATATCCGGCGAGGTTTGTGAAATCTCCGATGCGGGGATACACAATGCACGGATAAAAGGCTAGCAAAAAGATAGATACGCAAAAACGGAATGACCAGCTTCTTAGTCTCGGGCCAGAGAAATCATGGCCTGCAATAACTCACTCAAAAATAAATCTTGTATACTAAGGTTTATGCACTCAAATATATATTAGGCTTTGGATAGGTTGAGCAACACACAAGTGATATTTATGACAAGGTTAGCGATATTTTTGAGCATAAAAGACATCTTTAATCTATTCATACTTGAGAGCACATAAAACACTATGCGTCTTTATTTTAATCATAACATCCGCTGAAGATTAAGCTAGCATTTAAATAAATTCAGATTCGTATTTTAAGAGAGCACTAGCTTAAACATGCATAAATCAATTACAAAGATAAACAAAGCTGCAATTATAATCATATATCATCATGGCACAAATTTTTGTAACTTTTTCAATGATATAATCAAGGTGGTGTCTTTATTAATGATTATACCAAGTTGAAATACAAACTGAAAATAAACAAACATGCTTGCTGAAATTTAAATAAAAACAGAAAATATTACGCAAACACACATAAGCAAAAGCTGAAAATTACAGAGAAAAAGAAAAGAAAAGAAAACTAAAGTTCCTAAATCTTCTAGTCCTCCGCCGGTGGTTGATGTTGATGATCTTCATAGTAATACCCTTGCTCATAATATGTTTGGACATTCCCTCCGACGAATTGATTTGACTCCACAAGGTGAAGGCGTCCAAGCTCAAAGGCAATATTTGCATTGCCTTCACCAAGTTGAGCTGCGTTAGCTTGGATGGCTGCGATGTTTTGGGCGTTTCTTGCAGCGTACCCTCCAATTATGGCCATGCTTTGTTGTGGTTGGGGATGATGTGCGTAGGGCTCCGCGAAGTTAGCGTTGGGCACCACATAATTTGGTGGGGGTACCGGTGCACCAGCCCCCCATGCTTGCTCTTGTGGCCCTCCGTAATAACTTGGCGGAGGAGGGATCCCGCCGAATGGTTGCACATTGGGTTGTGCTCCACTCGCTTGTGCGGAGGATGTTCCCTCCTCTACGATTCTTCCTCTTTTGTTCTTCCTTGCAGGGACAAGGATTCCCTCTTCCAACCAATCTTCTCTCTCTTCAGTGAAAAGCCTAAGCCTCTCATTGGGAAGGGGTAGAATTACTATGGCCAAACGATAACCTCCTCTCTCATCTCCACTAATGTATTTGCCTTGCCGCAAATACTCAATGCCGAGAGTGGTACCACGCAAAAGATGGTCGGGGTTTCTTGCGATGCCCGGCCGTAAGGAGAAGGCCAACATGGAGAGGTAGCACCCTGAACCAATATTTCCCGCCCCCGATGTTGCTTCACAACACCAACGGTTGATCATAAGGTAAGAGGGGTCTATTGGCTGCCTGGCAATTAAAGCCGAGTAGAGCCAATTCAACTCCGTGTCTGTCACCTTCGTCTCCTTCATCCTCCCCAATACCCTCTTGCACATCCAAGAGTGAAATATCCGGATAATGGGGTTGCGGATGCAATTGCGTTGTTGATGGGCTTCTCCGGAGATCATATTCCAAAATCCCGCTAACATGCCGGGTGGCACGTCAACTTTCTCCGGAGCTCCCTTGTGGAATCCAAGTAGCTCCCTAACGTGCTCGTAGGGAACCACTTGTTGGACTCCCTCCAAACGGAATGACAAGCTTTGCACCCCATCATCAAGGATAGGTGCAATAGTCATCAAAATTTCCAAGGCGAACCCCATGTGGGTGTCCGCCGATACTCCGTTGGAGAATTGCACCCATCCAAGGTGCCCCAACATGTAGTATATGTCGGTGCCAAAACCCAAGGTGTAGAGTGCTTAGTCGTCGAATTCGATGTTGGGCACAAGTCTCTTCTCAAGATGAGAGAGCCTCTCCTCCTCCTCCGATGACAAGATGATGAAGCCGTACGAAGAGTATATCGGAGTGTAAGGAGGTGGCGCGGTTGAACGGGTCGATCGTCGTGGTGGCGCGGGCTGCTCCTCCGTGTGCCCTCGAGGTTCGGTAAACCTCATGGACGTGCTTCTTGCAGCCCTCATAGCACCAAGGAGGAGAGCATCGTTCCTCCTCGGTGGTGTCGTATCCGTCTCCATGCTCCGGGGAGATCGGAAACCGAGTGCCTCCTCGAAGACGTGGTTGATGACGGCTTGGATGACGACGAACTCTTCTTCTTGGAGAAGAGACTTGTGGTTTTCTTCCACATGGTTGCTGCACTCTTTTCTTCAACTAAAACTCCGGGTTGCAACCGGTAACTAGGCACTAAAACTCTTACTTCGGATGTGGACTTTGAGTGGATTAAGGATGTGGATTTTTTCTTGAGCTATCAAGCTTGGGAAGGTTGGCTATGTCTACAGAGGTTTTGGGCACACAAACTTGAACACACAAACAAAGGAAGGAGAGGGAAGCTTGCCTGCAGAAAACGGGAGCCGGGGGCTCCTTAAGTAGGGGAGGTCGGCCGGCCTGGGCCGACCGGCCTGGGTGGCTCGGTGCTCCTCCCCGCCTCGGCTTTCTTCCAGCACGATCATCGCCTGTGCAACTTTCCTACCCGCGTGCTCCACGAGTTGCACCGCCCAAACGCTCTCGTCCACTCCTTTTCTTGCATTATTGGTCCTTCCACTTGATGCTTCATGCTTTGGGTCATGTCCATGCTCCCTAGCTCCACTTGCTTCACATGCCACCATGAAATTCCTGCCAAGTTGATGCTTGCTGCCCACCATGCTTGTCCTTTGCATGTGGAATTGGTGAAAGTTGATGAAAGGGAATCCAATGGTGCATGCATGATTAATTCAAACTAGATTGCCTCCATTTAGGTATGTTTAAGGTTAAGCACTCCTCTAATTCGAAATTTAAAATATTTTTCAGAGCCATGCAAGAGCTCAAACATAATTTTAGAGAAGTTTTTAAACCATTAAAAACAAATGTAAGTCAAAAAATTTTTTCGACTACGTTGATTTCGGTCTCACCGGTATAGTTTCCCTTCATCGGTTGAGAGCAAACTTTTCCCGGCTTGATCATGGGGGCATAGGTTTAGGTTCTAATTTTGGCTAAATAAGAGAGATTTTGAATAAAACAAAATTAGATGAGGCTTAGAAAAATTCTAATCTTAGAGAAACAAAGGATATAGATTTTTAAACCAACCAAAAGTTTTGATTTCTAGGTTCACGCGAGTCCTACCACGTGCTGAATTTTTTATTAACACATAGATATAAATCGTGGCTCTACTCGTGTGGTTTTAGCATGAAAAATAAGTCAACCTCAGCACCATAATGAGGGTGAAAGGTTGAGTTAGGTTCTGAAATTATTTGGTTGAGGTTTCTTGAAAAGAAAAGAACAAACAAGCACATAGGAGGGTTCATGCAAAGGGTTTATGATAAAGCAAAACATTCAATCAAGAATTATGTCTCTAATATTGTTCAACCACTCCTAAGTCTAATGTCTTTCCGTAATAAAACTCAAAACTAAATTATTAAAAAGACTCGAAAAACCTGGAATCGGGTTGTCCTCCCGGTTAGCTTATTCTTGACTCGACGAAACGGGTTGCCTCCCGCCTAGCGCTTCGTTTATAGTCTATAGCTAGACTTCTTCACTTGATTACTCCGGATCAACGCTCTTTGCGGGCGTTGCAATCTTGGGTACCCACTTCCGCACCATCTTGGGCGCGGGCTTGTCTTCTGGCTTAGTCATTTTTTTTGGTCTTCACAGGCTGCTTCTCTTCCTTTGTCTTGACGGATGCAACACCTTCTTTGATTTTCTTTACATTCATTTTTTTCGGATCCTTCTTCTTTTTCAGCCCCTCCGTTTGCTTTGGTTCTCCCTCCACTCCAATCATGTTGCATGCCTCGATTCTTGGACGGAACTTGAAGGAACTCCTTTCTCCGTTGATATCGAACATGATCTCCCCCTTGCCAACATCAATAGTAGCTCCCACGGTCTTGAGGAAAGGCCTCCCAAGGATGAGCGGCGGCTGCTCCCTCTCTCCCATCTCGAGCACAACGAAGTCGACAGGGATGAAGTGGTGTCCGACCTTCACGGGTACATCTTCAGCAATGCCCAAGGGATAGCGAATGGAGTTGTCTCCCAACTCCAAACATATACCCGTAGGCTCCATTGGTAGGTGTAGCTTCTCGAACACATCCCTCGGCATGACGCTCACACTAGCTCCAAGGTCGCATAACGCCTTCTCGAAGTTGAAAGAACCAACCTAACATGGAATAGTAGGGCACCCGGGGTCCTTTTGCTTCTCTAGCCCATTAGCAATAGCGGCACTACACTCCTCGGACATCTTAACATGATCTACCCCGAGTGTTGCTATCTCATATTTATTTGCAAGTATATCTTTAAAGTAACGAGAATATGTAGGTACTTGTAGGGCATCTAGTAATGGCATGTTGATGTTAAGTCTACGCACAACTTCCACAAACTTCTCAAAGTGGTTGTCAAGTTTACCTCGGAAGAAGCGTGGCTTGAGTTGCGGTATCCTCGTGTCTTCCTCCGGCATCTCAAATTCGAGTTCCTCGGTGAAGATCCCCGTAACCTTCTCTTTAGCAACTCCTTCCACCTCGGTGCATGGTTTAAGCTTCCTTGCTCCCGCGGAACGTTCCGGATCTTCGGTCTCCTTCCCCGAACGTGTTTGAATGGCCTTCGCTGATTCGGGACTTTTGGGTTGTCCCGGAAGCTTCCCTTCATCATTAGTGAGGCGTCCCACAAGTTGTCCAACTTGTGTCTCGAGCATCTTCATCATGTTGAGCACTTGATGATTGGAACTTCTGACCTCCGTCACTTTGCTATCGATGTTCTCCAACACCTTGTCTATGGTCTTGAACTTGGTGACGGTGTCCTTGTTGATCTTAGCTTGCTCATCCATGAACTCCTTCAATTGTATACGAAGCGGAACCACATTAGGAATAGATGAGCTTGCATTAAATTGAGGCCTACCTTGCCCGTAGCGGAAGTTCGGCAATTCTCCCTTCCTCATGTAGTCGAGCACTTTGGCTTCCTCCGGACAATCTTTGCGGACATGGCCATACTCTCCACATTCTTCGCATGTGGACCTTGCTTCAGCGGCCTTCAAGTCTTGAGCCTCTTTCTTTTCCATCTCCATCTTCGCGAACCACCTCATGAGCGAGTCGATCTTGCCTTCAAGTATGTTCTCCTTCTCCACTTGCAAGACTCCTTTGACGTTCCCCGTGGGTTGAACCGGATGTAGGCGCCCGGATGACACCCATGTGTCGTTATCCGCGACCTTCTTGAATAGCGTGAAAGCTTCTGTCGGTGTAAGCTCGATGATAGATCCTCCCGCCGATGCATCGATGATCGTCCTTGACGCCATGGTGAGTCCTTGATAGAACTTTTGCACGAGGTCTTCCTTCGGGAACTTGTGATGTGGAACTGCCCGGGTGTACTCGTTGAAGCGCTCGAATGCCTCCGAGATAGTTTCCGTAGGATATTGAACAAAGGTGGCAATCTTATTACACAAGTTTTGAGTTTTACCGGCGAGTAGTATTCCTTCATGAAAGCCTTCATCAACGTGTTCCAATTTTGCCTTGTCTCCGCGGTTGAGAGTGGAACCATTGCAAAGCCTTCCCGAGTAGTGAGAACGGAAAAAGCCTTGCCCTCATTTGATCTTGAGTCACCCCATCCATGTTGAAAGTCTGACATAGTTGAATGAATGCTTGGAGGTGAAGGTTCGGATCCTCTTTACCGGTGAAGGGTGAATGTTGCACCATGCGGATTGTTGAGGTCTTGATCTCGAACGGTCTTCCGATCTCCTCAAGGTTCAAGATTGGTAGGTCGATGATGTCTGGGGTGCATAGCTCCCCAATCTTGCGTTCTGCGGTGGTTGGTCACCCATCGGTGGAAGTCGATTCTCCCGAGGACTTTGAGGTGGTGAATTCTTCGGAGATTCTCGCGATCCTTTGTCTTCCAACTCCGAATCTACAAAATCCAGCTTTTTTAGCTTGATGTGCTTCGCGTCTCCTTAGCCTGTAAAGTTTTTCTGGATCATCCACAAAATTATCGGGTTTGTTGGAGAGGTAGCCGTCCATCTCCTGTTAGGGTTAGCAATAAACAAAGTATGCAAAAACTAGAAAGTAAAAACAAATCTATAGAAACTAGGGTAAGACAAACTAGATTAGATGTATTTTGAGGATGATCAAAGTTTAGTAGATGCAAAAAGAAAAACAAAAAGAAAACTGAAAATTACAAGAAAAAGCAATAAAAAATCAAATCTTGATCACTTGTTCCCCGGCAACGGCGCCAGAAAAGGGGCTTGTTGACGGTTAATAGTTGTATCAAATTTCGTTTTATGACTTGCAAGCGGACAAGTCTCCCGTCGTAGTCAAGGGACCCTTCTTCCCTCAAGTGGTGAACCCAAGGTATCGAATCCGTGGAACAAATGTGTGACGCAAAACTTAATCTAATAAAGCCAGGTAACTTCAATCTTCGATAAAAGAAACCCTAATGCATCTAAGTAAAAGACACAAAACTAATCTAATCTACTAAAGACCGGAGAAACAAAGTAAGATTGGGTAGATAAACCGATCTAGAGGGATCAGGGTAAGCCTTTTGTTGAAGTTCCAAGCAAGAGAAGAAGTAGCAAATCGAATCTTAATAGAAGCCTCTTTAAATTGTGGTTTCTCGTCCAAATCCGAAAACATCCGCCTTTCGGAACCCCCGTTCTATCACAACGTATCCCTACTCATGCGGGGAGCTTAGGGCGAGTCAAAAGACAAGTCGAGATTCTTTCGGAAGATCGGGCATGTACCTCTAGCCACCGCGGCTACAAGAACACCCTATGTAATCTATCTCGAGAATAGAATTGGAATAAGCAAAGCTGATCGAAAAACGAAATCTTCGAGGAAACACTTGATCGCTAGGAAAAGATTAAACTTGATAATTCTACTATAACAATGATACATACACAAGATCACCACCGGGATCCTTCCTTGATCTTGCTTCTAGCTCTGGTAACTCCGACGTGGTCTTCCGTGCAAGGTTCCCACGTCGGCTAGGGAACCCTAGTCAACTAGCTCGACCCTCTCCTCTTCGAGATGGTGTCCCTCTCTTCTCTGCTCCTCGGCGGCCGATGACGAATTGGATGTTTCGTGGCTCTCGGTCAGGAGGCTATAAATAGCCTGATTGGCGGCTAGGGCAAAGGGGAGCCTCACTGGGCCCTAGACAGGGCTGGGTCGGCCGACCTGTGCCCATCCAGGCCCAGCCCGAGGCCTCCTTTGCTCTACGTCGGTTCCCTTGCTTCCTGGATGTTTTCCCCTTCTACATGTAGGTCCATGTCGTCAGTTTCTCTCCGAATTGGACACAACTCCTTGTCTTGCAAGATTCAGCACTTTTCTGGTCAGGTCCTCGGAGTTTATCGTCTTCTCGGATCGAGTCCCTGGCTTCTTGGAGTTAAGTTTGCTTCATTGCATGACTTGTACGGGGCTTCAAGGTCTTGTCATAAGGTGCTTGATGAACTCATCCCGAAAGTCTTGCATTCAACGCTAAAACCCTGCATAAACATTAAACTCCAAAACCGACTTGCACACGTGAACTTGTTATACCACGGGGGTTAGTACCAATGGATAAGGTATAAAACTCATGCCAACACCGAAGGTAAACTCATGGCTAGGTTGACGGATTTTCACCGTCAACACGCTTGTGTGTCGCATTGCGCGGCGTCCTCGGCAGCACAGGCAGACTAGCCTCCAAGCTAGTTAGAGGATCATTGATGAGGGGCACGTTGGGCAGTCCAGGGTGGCTGAACCTGGATCGCAGCTGGAACCGCTCCTGAAGTGTCTCCTGGTCCTCCTCATCGGACGTATCTTCCACGACGACGGTGTCGTCACCTTCGCCGACTTCGCGGTGGTCCTTGGCCTTGCCTTTCCCCTCCTCCAGGATATTTACAACTCGAGGAGGCGAAGCTAGCTCCGAGACAAACTTTACAATGTCATCCTACAACAAGTACATTGGGTGAGCATGACTACTACCATACAATCAGTACTCGGACACTGAGTTCGGCTATTGACCTCGTTCGGCGGATGAGCTGCGGAGTACTCGGGGACCGGGCAGGGCGTGTACGGCGGCATGTCTTTGAAGATCCTGCCCAGCCTCTCGACGATGTCGTCATCATCGATCTCGCCGCCAGGCATCCGCGACGTGTCGTCCTCGCCGGTGTACTGGTACCCGAGGGTGTCGCGAGCCATCAGTGGCTGCACCCTCCACTTGTAGCAGCTCGGGTAGTTGAATACCCTCCTACATCGTCGGCTCCTTGTTCCACTAGGGCCGATGCTTCGGCTGCTTCCCGCTTGGCTTCGGCAGCTCTGGGTGGTGGTTGGTGATGTAGAACCATTTCGACTTCCAGTCTTGGTTGGAGTCAATTAACTTGTACGCCAAGTACTGCTCGGCAGTGTCTTCGTGCATCTAGATGTTGGCCCATCCGACTACTCTTGGGTCGTTAGTGCTCGGCTGGGGCTTCACGCGGAAGAACTTTTGGAACAGCACCCAGTGGGGCTTGATCCCCAAGAAGGCTTCACAAAAGTGGACCAAGACGGAGACGTGAAAGATTCCATTGGGGTTCAAGTTTAGGTACTCGATGCCGTAATAGTCAAGAAGACCTTTGAAGAAGTCGCTCGCCGGGAGAGCCAACCCACGCTCGACGAATCGTGCGAACATCGGGATCTCGTCCGGGTTCTTCTCCATCGGATATGGGTGTCCCACGGTGGCGCGCCACATGTCCACCTCCTTCTCCCAGAGGAAACCGCTGTTCAGCAGCGCCAGGAAGTCCTCAGTCTTCGCCTTGGATTTTTTCCACTCCTTGTTTGGATTCGGGCGCGGGGGAGATGCCGACGACGTTGACCATTCAGCGGATCCAGATGCCTCTTCACGGGACCTCCTTTTCCCGGTGCCGGTCTTCATGCTTTTCGACGGGGATGGTTTCATTCTCCAAATGCAGCAGGTCTTCACTCGCATTCGCTCGGGGGCTACCGCAGAGGCAAGCAGCGGCGGCGCGCGTGGATTTGCAGCCTAAGGCACGATGGCAGTGTGCACAGGCGGCTAACTCTTGGCAAGATTTGCTTCGAGTGGCTGCAAATGCGGGGGATGAAAAACCCTAAGGGTTTCGGCTTCTATTTGTAAGTCAACCGGATGGCCAAATGGATATGTATCGGTGGCTGACTCAGCCAGATGGATATGTATCGGCGGTTAACTCAGCGGCGGCCGCCTGACCTTTCAACTTCCAGTAGTCGACTCGCTCAGTCTCGGGGGCTCGGCTACGTCTACTCAATTCCCTGGGTGGTGACAAGATTCAAGAGCAACTCAGGACACATTCTACATTCAAGATGACCCTTCAATTCGAGAGGAAGTACTCGACTCGAGGCTCGGGGGCTCTGTGCCACGTGTCCTTCAGGTTTTTTCTCCGGATTTTACAGGATAATCTTGCCAGAACTTCAGATTGACCCTCAGCCAGAGTCTACAACTCAACCTAAGGCTCGGGGGCTACTCCATATGGGGCGCGATTTTGCAATCACACTTCCATATAAATTTCGGCTTCAAGACAATGCGAGTATTATTGAAGACCTTCAAGAGAAGAACTCGAGGACGCTTGGGAACTACTCGAGAAGACTTCAAGACTACTCAAGGATCAGTTGGAGTACCTTCCAGCCTCGGGATGCTTTAAGTATTCTTGAGGACTTTTGTCTTGTAGTACTCGGGGACGCCTGAGGACTACTTGTCAAGGCCATCAAGACTACTCGAAACTATCCTGCTCGACTACAAAGTACTCGGGGGCTTGTCGTATAGACCTCCCTGAGCCCACTACCTTGGTGGGTACCAGGATCGACTACTCGGTGGGCCCCTGGGACTTCTGGGCTTGTGCCACACGGCACCTGATGGCGTGAGGCGCAAGGACTATGGTGGAGAAGTACTCGGATAGGAAGCTATACATGTCTTATACTGTGTAGAGAACTCCTAGACGTACCCGACTAGTACTCTCTCCCTGAACCGACTTGTAACCCTACCTCCCGGACTATATAAGGCAAGGCAGGGACCTCTCTCTCTCTCATATACGCATCATCTTGTAAACACACCCAATCAATCTAGAGCTACGCAGCATACAGGACGTAGGGTATTACGCACCTCGCGGCCCGAACCTGTCTAAATTGTGTGCCACGTGTATCTTTCTTCGAGTTACCGATCTCGGCGAGGCCACATTCATCTACCTCGGGTACTCCCCTTGGAAGGTTGCCGGTCTAAAACACCGACACCAACCACATTGGCGGCATCCGAGGAGGTCCTCGGAGAACTTGTAACTGGCGTAGAGCTGACTCCTGCCGCGTCCTCATCCCCTACCGCGGTCGTGGGAACGACCGCAGCGGGTGCGCTGGAGTCATCGTCACCCTGGCCTGCCGCCTCTGTCGTTGATGCAGCGCCCAACACAAGCCCGACCCGCCCAGCCTTACAGGAACAAAATGTTCCTGGCAGCGCTGTGGGAGTCACCTTTCCGTAGATCCAGAGGTTAGGGAGGGCTCATGTGCAGGCTTGCTGCCGGAGCTCGAGGAGGACGACGCGCAGATCACCGACCTCGTACGCTCCACGTGGGTGGCCGGTTACGACGTGGACACGCTGGATGACGAGGGCAAGGAGGCCGCAGCTTGCCGCAACCTCAAGCGAGGTCTCGGGTGGGCACATCGTGCGTTCGACGAGCTCATCCTTCCCGCAACAACGGTAAGTCCCCTCGAACCAGGAGCTTAATCTTGTCTTTGTTGTTCTTGCAAGCCTTGTAGTTGTTGATCCCTTGCCCGGAACAGACGCTCTCGGAGTGCGGTGCGAGAAAGGTGCGCACCATTAGCGAGCTCCGGGCAGAGAAGACCCAGCTGGAGATGTAGCTAGTGGTCACTCGCCTGGCCGCCGCCGGGGTGGTGGCGAATGAGGTGCCATCGAGGGCCACCCTCGAGGCCACTATGAAGTCTGCGGAAGACTGCGCCATGACTGTTGACAGTTGATTATCGTATCAAAGTTCATTTGGACTTGCAAGCAGACAAGTCCTCCGTCGTAGTCAAGGGACCCTTCTTCCCTTAAGTTTTAACCCAAGGTATCGAATCCGTGGAACAATGTGTAACGCAAGATCCAATCTAATAAGCGGAAAACACTTTGATCTTGAAAAGGGGTTTTGCATCTAATCTATGGAAGAACCATAAAACACATCTAATCTACTAAACACCGAAGGTAGCAAGAGAAAGAGAGATAAAACCAATCTAGAGATTGGATTGGGTCTTTTGTTGAAGTTCCAAAGCAAACAAGAATAAAGCAAACGAATCTCATAACTAGCCTCTTTAAATCGTGGTTTCCGTTCCAACTCCGAAGACGCCCGCCTTTTAGAGCCACCGTCCTGTCACAACGCACTCCTATTCATGCGGGTTAGCCTAGGGAGAGTCCAAGAAGAACAAGTTGAAAACGCTCAGTATATCGGGTATGCACTTGTAGCCACCTGACTACTAGAGCACCCTAAGCAATCTAGCTATAGACTAGATTGGGGAAGAAGCAAACCCAAGCGAAGACAAAGTCTTAGAGAAAGCACTTGATCTCTAGAAATCGGATTCAAACTCGCAAATTCAACACAAGAGTATAATACATCGACAAGATCACCACCGGGATCCTACCCCGACCTTGATCCTAGCTTCGGGAACTCCGGCGTGGTCTTCCAAACAAGGTTCCCACGTCGGCTAGGGGAACCCTAGTCAACCATCTCGACCCTCTCCTCTCCGGAACGGTGTCCCTCTCTTCTCTGCTCCTCGGCGGCGGATGACGAATGTATTTCTTCATGGCTCTTTCTAGGGGGCTATAAATAGCTCGAGAGGCAGCTAGGTCAAAGGGGGTGCCGAACCGGGCCCGGAATGGGCTGGGCCGGTCAGCCCAGGCCGGCCGGTCTAGGCCCGGTTCGGCCCTGGTTTCCTCCAGGATTGCTTCTCGCGTGATTCCTTATTTGCGTGCACTTGCATGTGGGCCTTTGACGTCGTTTCCGCGGTTAAGGCTTGAATCTTGCTATCCAAGCTTCGTTGTTTCCTGGTTGAGTCCCTGAAGATTTGCATGTTGACGCTTCGGTCCTCGGGTCATTTGGAGTGATGTTCATCACGTGTCTTGACTCTTGTCGGGCTTTATGATCTTCTTCCAAAGTGCTTGATGAATTTATCCCAAAAGTCTCCTCTTTAGTGTAGATTTACTGCGTAAACAATAAACTCCAAAATTGACATGCAAGAGTGAACTTGTTATATACAGGGGGTTAATTCCAGTGGTTAAAATAATAAATCAATGCCAACATTAAAGGTAAACACATGGCTAGGTTGACGGACATTCACTGTCAACATCTCCCCATGCTTAAACCTTGCTCGTCCTCGAGTAAGCCTTTAATGAATATCAGTGTTGCCTTTCAATGCTTATACCCTACACTTGATCATACACGAGAAAACATAATGCTCTCAAGGATTTAATAATTAAAGTTCCATAATGTACTAGCCTTCATCCTTATGGAGGGTTGATATTAATTTAAGCATTGTTGACGCAAAATGTGCACCTAGCGCCAAGCACACAGCAAGCAGAACAAGCTGGCTTCACACGTGCAAAGAATCACTAGACGTGCCAGTCAATTTTCCCTGAAAATTAACAAAAGACAAAGTAGTTAAATACCAAAGCTTGGAACTTGCCGGGTGGTACCAGACAGTTCCATATTTACGGCTACAAAGCCAAACGGGATGACACATAGCTATAGAAAGCTATCTGCCAATAGACTGAAACCATTCGGGAGCTTATAAAAGGAAAAGTAACATAGCCGAATGAGTGACGTAAGCATGACGACGATCGGTTTTTGTTTGGACAAAGATGCACGTGCATAAGACCACGACCGATCCCCGCGGTGATCAACGTTAAATAAATGAATAAAGTAAAGCGCGAGCAACATGTAATAAACAAGCATGCATAGGTCCAAAGCACTAGTCTACCGCATGTCTAGGTACTTTAAAACCCGTCGGGTACGATGCCAAACAAATATATCCACCGCATGATACAACTTGCATGGGGATCGTACCACTTTCCACAAATAGATCTATCCACCGCATAATACAATCTAAATATGGAAAGCTAAAAGCATTCATTATCTAAAGCATGAATTACGCACGTGTTCTACTCGTGAAGAAACATAACCGAATACGGCTGAACAGCCGATTCGGGGTCCATGAAGAAGGAACGAACATTACCAAGCGAAATAAATCTATCAGATTGGTTTGAAATCTAATCCACCGGATGACTAGCTCCAAAGCAACCCAAAAACCTGCATCTACCGCGTGATACTCAGTTCTTTCAAGATTTATACGAGCATTGGTAAGCTTGAACCCGCAACACGTAACAACCTAGATCGATTCGGTTTCGGCTATCGAAAAGCACGTGATCCACGTGTTAAATTAGCCCAAGGCACGAACTCGACTCGCATAAGGATCACAAAAGGGATAAAGCCGATCCAAACCCATCTAGATTGGGCAAAAAGGTGTTGCATGAATTTAAACATAAAGTGAAAACTCAAAGCAACACGGGGTAACTTAATGAATCTATTGGATCTTGCCAAAATCCAATAGAGTCGATAACTAGCTTCAAGCTAGATCTTAGCCTACCGCATGGCTCATGACCTAACAAGAAACCTTCTTGAACCAAGCTTGAATCTACCGCATGACACGAAACATGGTAACAAGACTACTTGCATCAGATCTAAATCCACCGCATGATACTAGATATGATACAAGGTTGCCGGTACTTACGGAGGTCGACGGATCGATGAACCCTCTCGAAGAACTCGACAACACGACAAATGGACTCTAGGGTTTGGCGTAAGGCCGGTTTTGTATTGAGAAATGATTACGTACATCTGTTACATACATTTAGGGCTCATATTTATACCCTGCCAGGTACAACCTCGAATGGATTTGATACCTAATTTATCTCTAAGCTTGATCGCTTATCCATCCATTCGTCCTTCCTGCTTGAGCCACGTCACCGTTCAATCCCGCAAAATCAGCTCAACTGTTCCCTTGCTGAACGGAAGCAGATAGCCGACCGCAGATCTTTCTGCCGAATGCATCTGAGGAAACCTTCCTTCCACCAGACGGACTCCTCATCGAGCTAGACCCACAAGTCAGACTCCTTACCAAATTTTGGTGTTAACACATGCCCCTTCAATTGCGGGATAAAAGTGATTTTATTCCGGAATTGACTCCAGCCACCAACATTTTCGAATCAAATCTGTTCAACACCTATTCTCTCTCTTCGCAATCCGCCGGAATCTTCGTCTAGATCCAAACCCTAGATCCCCTTGTTCTGAGCTCGAATCCTCAATGGCGGCTCAAAATCAAGCTGCTCAGGTAAATTCCCCTTCCATAAGCTTCATTCGGCATTTAGGTTTTCAATTTTTACCTGAGATTTCTTTTCCGCTTTCCTTCAGGAGCCTTCCACCGAGCTTTTGATTCGCACCGAGGCCAATTCAAGATCCTACTACCTTGGTCCCGTGGGAAACTCTGATCCTCGAGATTTTATCGCAGCTGAATCTCAAAGGATCCCCTTTAAAGCGGCTCTGTCCACACCTCCTCAGTGGCAGGATGCTTTCAAGAACTGGCCCTTGCCCCCAATCGCAGGCTGGAAAAATTGGTACCGGAGGATTCTTGCAGACAAGAGTGCCAGGACCCAGAATTGGGATACCCTCCGCATTGCTCAGTGCCTGGAGTTATCTTTGGCCGAGACCCCCAAGAATGAAGAACTCTTGATAGCGACTTGCCACTTACGGTCAAATGGCGTCAACGCCTTCCTCTTTGGTCACGGCCCGATGTCTCCAACTTTGGCCGATGTGTATATGATCACCGGCCTTGACATTACAGGACCCGTTCACCCCTGGGATTTCAAAGGTTCCTCAAGACAAACAGGGGTGAAACCAGGGAGCGGATACAAAAACTATATCCTGAACCATATGAAGGACGACCCCCTTGGTGAAATTGAATACAGGGCGTTTCTGAACATGTGGCTATGCAGGTTCATCTTTTGTGTTAAAGCCAATGAGCCTACCCTGAATCACATTGCAATGGCTTCTCACCTTGTCAATGGCAACCGCTTCCCTCTTGGGAAATTCCTCCTAGGCAGTGTGTACCATATGCTTCATCAAACTGTCACCTAGATGTATACCAGCCAGAGGATATCATGTGTCAACGGTCCCTGGTGGTTTGTTCAAATGTGGATGCAGCTGCACATGCATCAGATTGTTGGTGTTGATTTGAACACCCGGCTCTTCCCTTCATCCAATCATCATGAAGGGGAACCCCAAGCCACCAGAGGATGCCACACTTATGGAGAAGCTGCTTCAACTGTTCTTATCCAGCAGAATGTCAGCCAGCTCTTCGAGTTATTCTTCAAAGGCTTCCAAAATCCTCTCTGGCTCCCTTATCTGGATAATGACAATTTGACTCTCCCTTGTGAATTCTCTTTTGAAACTGGACGCCAAGATGGGAGATTCCTGGAGATCCTCAATATCATTATCCACCCATGCATTCTGCCGGCTGAATTCAGTGGAGGAAGGCTGACCTATAGCACTTATGAATATTATCAGCCCAACATAATGGCTCGGCAACTTGGATGCGGCCAGATGCCCCCAAGACTGTTTCTGCATGAATTCCTCAAGTCCAGAGAGGAAATCAAGGAACTTATGCAAAGTAGCAGAGTCTTTAAGTACGTGTGCAGTCATTCTGTTTACACCTGGCCTTTCGTACCCACAACAATAGCTCACCCCACCTTCAATTCCTGGTGGCAAGAATTCCACGATCATATCTTCAGTGAGCCTGTACACTTGTTCTGCACAGAGTTGATGCCTGATTTCCAGCCAACCTCAGAGGCAATATGATTAACCCTTGAATCAGACATTTCCTCTTCCAATCATGATTCTGATCTTATTTCCTTTGCTCTCAGAACACAATGCCTGCCCCTCTGGCCAGGAATATTGCCTACAATGCAGTAGGCCCAATCTCAGCACTGGGATTCAGGTCACCAACCCTGGCTCAGCTAATGGCTAGGTTTGCCACAACAGACCCAACTCTGTCCAGCCTTGCTGCTGACAGGAGGCAAGGCTTGTCTCTGATTGCTCCTCCAAATGCCAAGAGGAGAAGAACTATCAAGAAAGTCCTTGTTGAGGTAAAAATCTTTTCCTTTCTTGATCACAAGATTACTCTGTTTCTGATAAATCATATCTTGTGCATTTTCAAACTAGAGCTCAGCAATCTTCAGTTTCAGAACCTGCCAATGCTCCATCCACTGGTATGACCTTTACTGTCCCTTTTCTTGAGGATGACCACTGGCATTTATTTTTAATTTGGCATTTGCAGAAGAAACAATGGAAGAACAGCTTGTGGACGTCCCAGTGTCTCAACAAGCAAGTCCACCCAGGATTGAACCACCCGTTCAAGTGGAAATCTCATCCTCATTAGGGACCCAGTCACCCCCTGTTCAAGCAGAAGCACCAAATTCACCAGAGATGAGTTTCCCAATCCAACCAGAGCCATCAAGTTCTCTAAGGGCCCAATCACCTACTGGTCATGCAGAGACATCAACCCCAGCAGAGGTGAACCCATCTCCTCTTCAGCCAGAAGCTCCTGAGTTGCCAGCAACTGCATCAGCGCCTTCTCACACAGAAGCTTCAGCTCTGCCTGGAACACCTCCTTTACCAGTGGCTGCCCCTGAACAAAATCCTGCCCCAGTTCAGGAAATCAGACATGAGGTACTTATTTGCACTTAACCCTGCTACCTTTTACTTCTAGCACTCCTGACTCGGCAATATTGCTTTCTTAGGATCAGGCCCCATCATCATCAAGCCCATCAATGGGGAACAATCCAGTTGCCGAGGCAAGGGAAGGAGTGCCTCAAACTCTGTCAGAGGAAGTGCTAGAAAGGCTCAAGGAGATTTTTGCCTGGCTGCAAAGAGATGCGCGAGATCAGTTCAAAGATCTCGATCACTTTGAAGAAATGCTCGAACCCATCAGCCAAGAACTCCCTGAGGACATCAGTGCCTCTCTTGCGTCTATCTCCGGTCTGGAAATTCATTATGTGCCCATAAGACAAGCTTTGAGAAAGGTGTCCTCCCGCCCGGCTGTTGAAAAGAAGAGGGCCAGTGCTGAACAAGCCATGAAGGGGGCACACTCTCAGACCGAGAGCCACAAAGATACATTGGCCAATCTGCAAGTCTCTCGCGAATTGAAGATCGCCAGAAAAGCCGCTTTGGAGGCAGAAATGAGAAGCCTGTCAGCTGAGATAGAGGCCGATGACAAGAAAATAGCCGAGCTCCCTGGATTGATAAAGAAGACCCAAGAGGAAGCAATATCGGCTATAGCTAAGGTGAAACAATGTGATGCAGAACTTACCACCTTGTCCAGTGCCCAGAAAGATTATCAGGAGCGGTTGGACAATTTTCGCCAAGCAACATCGAATGTCCGTAGTGTAATTGCGAAATACTTGAACATTTAGATGCTTGAATCGATGTGTAACTGAATTGGCCGCTCTTGTAACATTTGTTCTTGCAATTTTATTTCCCTTTTCTTCTGCACATTCTTAAATGCAATGCTGAACGACCCATTCGGCAAAAAGATGCCAATACCCGATTGGCACTTTGACTCCTCTCAGCCGAGCCAGTCAATCGAATATGACTCAGGCTAGAACTCCAAACGACCCATTGGCGGACTGGTCAAGGAAACCTTTCCACCTTCCGATTTTCTTGGGATATGCGCCACGATCCAGAGCCACGTCTTGAGGCCACGACCTGTCTCGCCAGGCCTATAAATGAAACCGTAGGTGCCCCTAGCTCTCTACCAAGCCTTTAGCTCTCGAATCTTTGCCAATCTCAACTCTTCTTCTTCTTTCCCAAACAGTGAACATCCCAGAGAAACATGGTGCGCCGCCTCAACCGACGCTGTGCCTCTGATGAGGCGGAGGGGAGTAGCGCCAATGCGTGCCGGAGGCAATGATCGTCAATTCCTCTTCTCTGATTCATCTTTGATCTCCTTTTGTTTTGACGATTATCCTCTTTTCAGGTTGATTCAATGGAATCCATCTCCCGCGCCGGCCCGGCCGCCCCTACCGGACGACTCCTCGGAGTCCGACGGCCACTCCCCCCGTGCCCTACGGGGAACTCGACGCTCTCCGCTTCAAGGCGGAGCTGGAGACGGCCCGGCCGCGAGCCGGGAGGACGTCTCCAAAAAGGCTGGCATAGCCGAGTTGGAATGGGAAGACCAGCGCAAGCAGCTGCTGAAAACCATCGACGGTACGGCCCCGACGCCGCTCTTTGATCCAATCCGGCCTTTAATGCTAATCTCCCTTTTCTTGCACTTTGCAGCCCGTGATGCTGAGCTCAACCAGCTCAAGATGCTGGTGGAGCAACTGACCGATAAGGTAAACGCCCGCGGAGACACGCCGGCGGAGCGCCTTGCTGCGGTGGAGCACCGCGTTGATGAAGTGGCCACCCATGGCGTCCGCTTGGGTACCACCCTGGGCCTGGCTGCCATGGCGACGCACACGGACGTCGACTACTCCACCAGGCCGCGCGGCTTCCGGGGCGGCGCGCCAGAAGACATCGAGGAGATTGAGCTCATCTTGGAGCGCCTCGATGGCCACGGCGACGCCATTGCCGAAATCACTCATCCCCAATCGTGGCCTTGAACGTGCTTTTTGACTAGATTGTATTAGGGATGTTTGAATATCGGCAATAAATAAAGAACCTTTGAATTCTGTGCTTGCACTGTGATGATTTTCTTCATGTTTGCATCTGTGAATCTTGTTTTTCCTTAGACGTATCCGGGAACTGTCTTGAGCCGAACACGCGAAAACAGATGCCCTCTGGTGCAAGATCCACAAAAGATCCCTGAATCGGCAATCCATAAGCACTGTTCAAGCGAAAACCCTTCGCATTCGGGAAGAAAACCCTGCCGTTTGGTATTCCAACAGTGTACACTGGCCAGTCATCACTCCCAATGCACCCCTTCGGTCAATAAAATAGCCTGCTGAGATGCCCTGCAAATCCACTCGCACACTCATCCATCACTTCTCATTTCCTCCCCTGTCTCCAGAGGAAAAAACCCCAAGGCCATGGACAAAGGCAAGCAACCCCAGGAGAGCAGCACTCCGAAGAAACGCACGATTCGAAGGTGAGTTTTCCCTTGATTTACTCCTTGTTTCCCATATGATCTTGCGCTTTACCTCTTCTCTACCTTTCCCCTTTCAGCCTTGATTTGCTTCCTGAAGAAATCATCGGGACCGAAGACGTGCCTGAGTACATCTCCTCCGATTCCTCCCTCGAAGCAGAGGACGCCACGCCTGAACAGAGGACCAGCCATCAACTGCGCCGTCGCATTCGGCACCTGGAGCACGGCCTCAGGGACATCACCGCTCGTTGCCAGGCCGAATGCGAGCGTCGCATGGCTCTGGAGGCACTAGTGGGAGGTAAATGTTTCTGACTCCTTCTTGACTTCGCGCTCACATCTGGATTTCTTGCCCCTAGCACCCACTCCTCTGTTTCAGATGTTTCTGACAGGTACAACAACCTGAAAGCGGCTTGGGACAGCTTGGTGGAGGCCGCAAATCATGGTCACCCCCGCACATTTCAAGTTGCCGTCACGGTGGTCCTGGAGCAACTGAAGAGGGAGCAGCCGAAGAAGCAAAGAAAAGATTGAATCATACTTCCGCTTCTTCCTCTAGGCCTTCTGCTTCCCACCTCCTTGAAGTCCTGATCACCAGGGTTGTTGGATGTAAACCTGCAAGAGGCAGTTGTAATGTAGTTTTGTGCTAAGGGCAATGCATCTAGGCATTGGCCATTTTCTTGTTTGGGGATTTTTTGTTCTAAAGGCGGCCTCGTCCTTGAGCGTCGGCTATTCCTGTGTCAGATGCGTGTAATCCCACTGCTGGTGATCACTGATCGATTTCAGTACTAGGATAATATTTCTTCAAATATCTTCCATTTATTGTAGCGGAAAATTCTTCTCCTAGTAAAGTTTTCAATATATATGCATTACCAGGGACGCATCTGACCACGCGAAAAGGCCCTTCCCAGTTAGGGGACCATTTGCCGAATTCGCTGTATTTGGTTCCGATCGGCAATAGCGCTTTCCAAACCAAATCCCCTTCTGCAAATTGCTTGACTTTTACTCTCTTGTTATAATACTTGGCAACCCGCAGCTTGTTCTTCTCGCTGTTTTCCAGGGCCCTAAGACGAATCATGTGCAAATCTTCTAGCTCATCCATCATTAGGCCACTGTAATCCTTGGAGCTCAAATCTTTTTGTAACACAATTCTCCTTGAATCTGACTGCATCTCCCAAGGTAGAACCGCATGATGTCCATAAACCAATTCATAAGGAGACGTCTTTGTAGCTCCATGAGGGGCCATTCGGTAAGCCCACATTGCCTCACTGAGTACCGAATGCCACCTTCTTGGCTTCCGGTCAATCTTCTTTTGTATCAGCTTGATCATGATATTATTAGAAGCCTCTGCCTGACCATTAGCCTGGGCATAATAGGGAGAAGAATTAAACAATTTGATTCCCATGCTTTCGGCAAACTCTCTGAACTCCAGGGACACGAATTGGGCCCCTTGATCAGTTGTGATTGTCTGAGGGATTCCAAACCGATAGATGATGTGCTCCTTGACAAACTCAACCATGTTTTCCGACGTCACCGTCTTCAGTGGGATCGCCTCAACCCATTTAGTAAAATAGTCTGTAGCCAAAAGCACAAACTTATGCCCCTTGCTAGATGGTGGATTAATCTGGCCAATCAAGTACACAAACTTATGCCCCTTGCTAGATGGTGGATTAATCTGGCCAATCAAGTATATACCCCAGCCCCTGAATGGCCATGGCTTGATAATGGGATTTAATGCTAACGCAGGGACTCTTTGAATATTTCCAAACTTCTGGCAATCTTGACATCCTTTGTAATACTCAAAGCAATCCTCTAATATCATCGGCCAAAAGCACCCAGCTTGCCTGATCACCCATTTCATGCGGTAGGCCGATTGGTGTGCTCCACATATCCCATCATGCACTTCACTCATCATGTTCTTGGCTTCTTCTGGACCCAGGCATCGCAACAATACCCCATCTAATGATTTATAGAACAAATTGTCATCCAGAAGAACAAATTTTATGGCCTTGTACCTGAGCTTCCTAGAGGCCTTTCGGGATGGATCCTTAAAATAGTCAACGATCTCTTTTCTCCAATCATCTTCCGCGAGACCCGTTCCCAGTGCACATATATCTGCAGCAAACGCTTCTTGACTCTCTTTGTAACCAGAGGCGCTCTGAGCGAGCCTGTTTGCGTCTTCGTTATGTTCCGTAGGAATATGCTGTAGAGTTACCAACGGGAAGTTCTTCAAGATTTCCCTGCATTCTTCATAGTAACTCCTCAGTGCTTCGCTTTTGCATTCGTATTAGCCGTTCAATTGCTTGATTACCAATTCTGAATCTCCATAAACTTCAACTGAAACGGCCCCAACTTCTCTCAAATATTGAAGCCCTTGAAGCAGTGCCTCGTACTCAGCCTGATTGTTCGTAACAGTGGGCTGTATAGGGATGGCAAATTCAAACATCTCACCTCTGGGCGAAATCAACAGAATCCCTACTCCCCCACCTTTACCACATGATGATCCATCAAAAAATAAAGCCCAAGGAGTAATTTCAAGCAAATCAATTGACGGATCGCGATGTTTGGTTATAAAATCGGCAATGATCTGTCCCTTAATAGCCTTTGCCGATTCGAACTTTAACTCAAACTCTGATAAAGCCAAGATCCATTTGCCAATCCTGCCATTCAAAATTGGCATAGATAACATATGTTTTATTACATCAAACTTGGAATATACAGTGCATTCGGCATTCAACAAGTAGTGCCGAAACTTTGTACACGAGTAGAATACGCACAGGCACAGCTTTTCTGCAGCCGAATACCTGGTCTCGGGATCAAGTAATTTTTGGCTAAGATATGCTACTACCCGCTCCTTTCCTTCGAATTCTTGAATGAGGGCCGATCCAATGGTTTGGGTATCGGCCGCCACGTACAACTTGAAAGGCTTATCCAGCTGAGGAGGGACCAGCACCGGTGGCTCCTTCATGTATTGCTTGATCTCATCAAAAGCCTTTTGTTGTTCGTCGCCCCATGTGAACTTCTGATCTTTCTTTAGCTTCAACAGTGGAGAGAACGGCAAAACCTTCTGTGACAGGTTTGAAATGAACCTCCTTACGAAATTAATTTTGCCGAGCAGCGATTGTAATTCCTCGAGATTAGTTGGAGGGACAACTTCATCAATGGCCTTCATGCTCTTCTTGCCAACTTCAATCCCCCCCTTCGTGGACCAAAAATCCCAAGAACTCTCCAGCTGATACCCCAAAAGCGCACTTGTTTGGATTCATCTTTAAACCATGCTTTTGGGTGCACTCCAAGGTCCTTTTCACATCCTCCAAATGTGTGTCATGACTTAGGGACTTGATCACGACATCATCAATGTAAATTTCAACAACTTTGCCGATCAACTCGTGAAAAATGTAATTCATGGCTCGCCGATAAGTTGCACCGGCATTTTTCAATCCAAATGTCATGACTATCCATTCAAACAGGCCTATATGACCGGGACATCTGAAGGCCGTCTTTGATATGTCCTCTATTGCCATAAAGATTTGGTTGTATCCCGCATTGTCATCCATGAAACTGATAACTTTGTGTCCAGCAGCGGCATCAACCAACAAATCGGCAACAGGCATGGGGTAACCATCCATCGGAGTAGCTCTGTTCAAATCCCTGAAATCTATGCAGACCCTCATCTTTCCATTCTTCTTGTAAACAGGGACAATGTTAGAAATCCACTCCGCATATCTGCATGGCCGAACGAAGTTTACATCAAGTAATCTTTCAACTTCTTTCTTCACATCGGCCAATACCTCATCCTTGTAGATTTTCCGGGGTGGTTGCTTGTATGGTTTGAAACCAGATTTGATTGGCAACCAATGCTCAACGATGGAACAATCCAGTCCAGGCATCTCCGAATAATCCCAGGCGAAGCAATCTTTATATTCCTTGAGTAGCTTGATTAATTCCTCCCTGAAGTCTGATTGCAAGTTTGCGCTGATGAATGTCGGCCTTGGCTTGTCACCGCTTCCAATGTCAACTCCTTCTAATTTATCAGCCGACATAAATCCTCGCCCCAACTTTCCATCAGTACCATCGACGGGGTTCTCCATTAAAATTACTATAAGAGCCGACTGCTTGAATCGGCTGTTGATCACTGCTGATAGCTTCAACAGGACCTTCTCCCCAGTCTTTCCCTGAGAAACAGTCAATGCCTTGATACTCCCAGAAAGCTGGTTCCATGTTTGCAACGCTCACGGAGTCATCTGCCTGGACCACCTCAATATCATCATCCACCCATTGGATGAGCTGCTGATGCATGGTGGATGGGACGCAGCAATTGGCATGAATCCAGTCCCTTCCAAGCAGTAGGTTGTAGGCTCCTTTACCTTAGATAACAAAGAAGGTCGTGAGCAGTGTCTTGGACCCTATCATCAGGTCTACGTGAGCGCATCCCTTGGTGTCTGAAGGATTCCCAGCGAAGTCGTTCAGTATTATGCTTGTAGACGTCAGATCGCTAGGGCCCATGCCAAGTTTCCTGAAGGTGGTGTACGGCATTACATTGACCGCCGCTCCACCGTCGACAAACATCTTGGTCAATGGCTTGCCATTGACATATCCCTTCAAGTACAGCGGCCTCATGTGTCGATTTCTGGCCGGTTTGTCGAAGATGGCTTGCTTGGCTAACACCAGCTGCGCCATTACCCCCTCAACTTGCTCATCATCCAGGGACGCCTCTTCCTGCACAACCTGATTAGCAGGAGCCATGAATTCATTCGGCAGAAAATATACCATGCATGTTGGAGCCGAACGCTTTGACCCTTCAGGTTGATCCTTTGGACGCCACACCTGCTTCGTCTGGATCCCAGCCTGCCTCAGTTCACGGTTCCTCAAGCGTTGAACCCTTCGCTTCTGACTTTTTCTTAGGCCAGGCGGGCACCATTGCCCCTTCTGCCATATGTACTCGTCCTTGTCCTCCTCTTGATCAGCCCACCTTAAATCAGCTTGCCTTTTCCTAGGATGATCAATGACTTCAATTTTTTGGCGCCGATCCTCGCTAGGATGTATCCTTCCAATTCTCTCATGGATGGATCGGCGATTGGCAGTCTCCTGCTTGTACTCGAAATACCTATCACTGCACTCAGGGCAGTTCCTCAGCGTGGGCAGCTTCAAACCTTCGTTCCAACAGTGCCTGAAGAACGCACATCCCCAGTGCGCGCGCTCCTGCTCGCGCGTGTATTGCTCCAGGTCTCTTCTGCGTGCCTCCTCTTCGGCTCTGCGCCTCTCTTCCTCGTACTTTCGCTTCTGGTAGCGCTCTTTTTCCAACTGGCGCTGCCACTTATTGAGGAGGATGCGCGTGGTCACCCTGGGTTTGGCCTTGGATGATTCCCCGATTTCGATGTGGCTCTTGAGAACGCGTGGGGCTTCACCATGTACCTGCTCCAAAGTTACTTGACGCTCCGGGTCCACTGCTCCATCCTGCCTAGCCCTGGCTGAGGTCAAGACTTTGACCTTGCCCTTCTCCTCAGCCGTCACCATGTTGACGGAAAAACCCACCATGTTCCGAGTGAAGGGGTGGCCATCCAGCTTCATCTTGTTATCAAATTTGAGGTGTCCCTCCCGGATGGCTTTCTGGATCCTCATCCTGAAGACCCTGCAGTCATTGATGGAGTGCAAGTTCCTGTCGTGGAAGCCACAGTAACGTTTCTCCTTTACTCCATCGGGCCGAAGCATGGAATGCCCCTCAGGCAATCTGATTCTGCCTTCCTTCACTAGGAGCTCAAACAGCTTGTCAGCTTTTGTGATGTCGAAATCGTAGGTGCCCTTGGTCTGTTTGACCCAGCGCTGATTCATCGTCAATGGCTCTTTTCCCCACATGATTTCGGCTGCAGCCACATCCAGTTCATCATCAGAATCCTCCATCAGGTTGGCTTTGTCCAGGAACTGGTTGTAGATATCTGCCACGTCGTGCTGTTTGCCGAATCTGGCATCCTTCTTGAAACCATATGCTTGGTTGCTCATTAACGACAGCTTTTGGGACAATTGGCCCAAGTTTTCGAACTCCATGTCAAATAGCTTCTCACGCACGGCCGGCAGCATCCCGGCAACAGCCATGTCGGCCAACTGGTCATCTGGCAAGTTGAGCGAAAAGCACATGCCCTTAACTTCCCTGAACCTCCTGAGAAATTCCAAGGGCGTCTCACTGTGCCTCTGCTTCAGGGTAGCGAGGTCGATTAGCTTCTTTTCTGAGCTGCCGCTGAAATAGTGGGCGTGGAATTTCCGTTCTAGCTCCTTCCATGTACTAACTGATTTAGGGGGCAAAGATGAAAACCACTGGAACGCCGGGCCCGTCAGTGACGCGGGGAAGTATCTGACTCTGAACGCTTCTTCAGCTGAGCACTCTCCGAGCTGCATCAGGTAGCGAGCAATGTGCTCCACCGTGCTCGTGTCGTCCTGACCGGAAAACTTTGTGAATTCCGTCGGAGGCTTTACCCTTGGCGGAAGGATCACGTTGTAGTACCACTCCGGGAACGGCGGCGTGTAGGCAGGTCCTTGCATCTTCGGTTTGAGGCCGAACTGATTCTGCATTAAATCGGCCATCTTTTGCGCCAGGGCGTCGTCCTCCTGTGTGCCCGCAGCTGGTGTGTAACCCGGATTCGGGAAAGCGTCAATGGCTCCGTAGTTCCCCACCTCGTGGTAGCCTCCGCCGTATAGATTCCTCTATAGCCAGTTGCTTGCTGGAGCGACCCTGTGGCCGGAAGCAAACGGGGCCCCAGGCGAGCCAAATGCCAACTCCCCGTACGTGGGCTGGTACGGGTTCGGCTGTTGCACAGGCTGACCCGTGCTCGCCTTGCGGTGGTGGCCGGACCGGTCGCCCTCCCGCGGCCCGCGGGGGGGGCCGAACTGGCTGACCCCCAGCACCTTGCGGAGGAGGCTGGAAAGCTTGACTCCCAGCACTCTGAGGAGGAGGCTGGGCTGGCTGGCTCTGCAATGGCAGTTGAGAACTGGACTCACCCAACTCCACGGTGCCCCCTTGAAAGGGTGTCTTGCTGAATGCCTGCTCCATGCCTGGACCAAAGACAGCCACCATCATTTGCTTGAACGCACCAAGGAAAGCTTTGTGGTGCCTGCTCAAGACGTGGTCCACGGCATCCCGGAACGCTTGTATGCATTCCTCCCTCTCCTGCTGGGTCGTGGTGTTGCTCTCCCCCGGCAACAATACCCTGGGCATTTCATTTTTCAGGTAGGGGACGCCACTCCTGTTCTTCTTGAAGGACAGCATACACTTCTGCTGGAATTGGTCCACGGCATCCTGGAGCTGCTG
The DNA here is from genome assembly GCA_947561735.1 of Cenchrus americanus. Taxonomy (NCBI): domain Eukaryota; kingdom Viridiplantae; phylum Streptophyta; class Magnoliopsida; order Poales; family Poaceae; genus Cenchrus; species Cenchrus americanus. The sequence continues at coordinate 79,235,753 of OX387239.1, read as the reverse complement.
CCGTTGTTCGGGAGAGAGGTCTTCAATGTTGACATCCATGATATCCGCGATGTCAGGCATCTTGATTTTCGGTTGTGGTCCCACTGGGCGTGCCAAAAAGTGTGTTGACGCAAAATGTGCACCTAGCGCCAAGCACACAGCAAGCCGAACAAGCTGGCTTCACACGTGCAAAGAATCACTAGACGTGCCAGTCAATTTTACCTGAAAATTAACAAAAGACAAAGTAGTTAAATACCAAAGCTTGGAACTTGCCGGTGGTGCCGAACGGTTCCATATTTACGGCTACAAAGCCAAACGGGATGACACATAGCTATAGAAAGCTATCTGCCAATAGACTGAAACCATTCGGGAGCTTATAAAAGGAAAAGTAACATAGCCGAATGAGTGACGTAAGCATGACGACGATCGGTCTTTGTTTGGACAAAGATGCACGTGCATAAGACCACGACCGATCCCCGCGGTGATCAACGTTAAATAAATGAATAAAGTAAAGCGCGAGCATAAACATGTAATAAACAAGCATGCATAGGTCCAAAGCACTAGTCTACCGCATGTCTAGGTACTTTAAAACCCGTCGGGTACGATGCCAAACAAATCTATCCACCGCATGATACAACTTGCATGGGGATCGTACCACTTTCCACAAATAGATCTATCCACCGCATAATACAATCTAAATATGGAAAGCTAAAAGCATTCATTATCTAAAGCATGAATTACGCACGTGTTCTACTCGTGAAGAAACATAACCGAATACGGCTGAACAGCCGATTCGGGGTCCATGAAGAAGGAACGAACATTACCAAGCGAAATAAATCTATCGATTGGTTTGAAATCTAATCCACCGATGACTAGCTCCAAAGCAACCCAAAACCCGCATCTACCGCGTGATACTCAGTTCTTTCAAGATTTATACGAGCATTGGTAAGCTTGAACCCGCAACACGTAACAACCTAGATCGATTCGGTTTCGGCTATCGAAAAGCACGTGATCCACGTGTTAAATTAGCCCAAGGCACGAACTCGACTCGCATAAGGATCACAAAAGGGATAAAGCCGATCCAAACCCTTCTAGATTGGGCAAAAAGGTGTTGCATGAATTTAAACATAAAGCGAAAACTCAAAGCAACACGGGGTAACTTGAATCTATTGGATCTTGCCAAAATCCAATAGAGTCGATAACTAGCTTCAAGCTAGATCTTAGCCTACCGCATGGCTCATGACCTAACAAGAAACCTTCTTGAACCAAGCTTGAATCTACCGCATGACACGAAGCATGGTAACAAGACTACTTGCATCAGATCTAAATCCACCGCATGATACTAGATATGATACAAGGTTGCCGGTACTCACGGAGGTCGACGGATCGATGAACCCTCTCGAAGAACTCGACGACACGACAAATGGACTCTAGGGTTTGGCGTAAGGCCGGTTTTGTATTGAGAAATGATTACGTATATCTGTTACATACATTCAGGGCTCATATTTATACCCTGCCAGGTACAACCTCGAATGGATTTGATACCTAATTTATCTCTAAGCTTGATCGCTTATCCATCCATTCGTCCTTCCTGCTTGAGCCACGTCACCGTTCAATCCCGCAAAATCAGCTCAACTGCTCCCTTGCCGAACGGAAGCAGATAGCCAACCGCAGATCTTTCTGCCGAATGCATCTGAGGAAACCTTCCTTCCACCAGACGGACTCCTCATCGAGCTGGACCCACAAGTCAGACTCCTTACCAAATTTTGGTGTTAACAAGCACATCCCACAAGTAATTATCTCATGCTCCCAAATTTCAAATGAATCTTATAAATTTTGAAATTAAGAGCGAGATGAAGAAAAAGAGCTAAACCAAGTTCAAAAATAAACTTCCTTGCATCTTGCTCTTGTACTCTCATCTCATCTTGCCTCTCAAAGACTATTCATTCTACTCCTTTCCCCTCTCAATACATATATAGTGGAAGGCTTTATGTGGAGCTATATGGGAAAAGTTTAGTCCTGCCAAGATATTATAAATGAGATGTTGTCAAAACAAGACAAGCTTCTCATGGTCTTACCGAGACTCGTCAAAAAGGTCATTGGAAAATAATGTTATATCAAGGAGGGGGAGAGAAAAATGCACACACTTTGAGATAGGTGGACATGTGCAAATGGCAGAGTGATCCCGAGGCACAAAGGAAGTCCTCGTTATCGGATTGCACATGGTTGGAAAGATGAGTTTGGATCTTAAATCTTGAAACTTTTGAGATTCCTAATGCACTTTAGAGAACCGGGGAGTTCACTTTATTTTATTTTTATAAACTCATATATTTTTTTTATTTTCTCATACATATTTTTTCTTTATCTTTTTTTCTTTATACTAATTTTTTCTTCTTTTTTCTTTCATCATTTTTTTATTTGCTCCCCTTGAACTCTAAATTGCATTGTACCTACCTCCTCTCCCATGCTTAAACGTTTGCTCGTCCTCGGGCAAAGACGTGACAGAGATAAGGTAGGTACTAGAAATATTTTTACTTTGGAGAGATACTTGAAATGTTCAACCATGGCACCATCTTGCGATCTTCCTTGAATTCACGATCCATACTCAATGATAGGTTGTGGTCAAGGAGGTAAACACAAAAGATGATATTTTTTGTTTTAAGGGTGGATATCCGGCGAGGTTTGCGAAATCTCCGATGTGGGGATACACAATGCACAGATAGAAAGGCTAGCAAAAAGATAGATACGCAAAAACAGAATGACCAGCTTCTTAGTCTCAGGCCAGAGAAATCAAGGCCTAAAATAACTCACCCAAGAATTATTCTTGTATACTAAGGTTTATGCACTCAATATTTATATGGCATTGGATAGGTAGAGCAAAATGCAAGTAGCATTAATGACAAGGTTAGCATATATATTTTTAAGAACAAATCATCTTTAACTCATCCAAAATTGAAAGCATGAAAATAACATTGTGGGTCTTATTTTTATCATAACCTCCACAAAAGATTAAGCTAGCATTTAATTAATTTCAGATTCATATTAAAGGGAGCATTAGCTTAATCATGCATGAAACAAGTACAAAAGTTGAGCAAAGTGGCAACTTTTCATCATATATTATCGTTGCATCAACTTAATATTTTTACCAAAGGTTGATCAAGGTGGGAAACTTTATTCATAGTGATCTTAAACTAACTCTACTATTATCACGCATGCTGAAAATAAGTAAATAATAGAAAATGCTACACATATATAAACTTGCACAAAAACTGTAAATAAAGAGAAGGAAAAGGAGAAAATCACCGAATTTTAAAGCATTATTAATTTCTTTTCTTCCTCCTTCTTCCTTTATTTTCCGGTGGTTGATATTGATGGTCCGGCGTGTTGTATCCTTGCTTGTATTATGATTGTGCCGGTCCTCCTCTAAATTGCTCCAATGGTGAAGGCGACCAACTTGATAGGCAATGTTTGCAGTACCTTCTTCTTGCATTTATTGGATGGAGCGCCACGAAAACTTCGTGAGGAACATGTATGGTGGAGGATGTGGTGGCGTGGCTGCCCCACTCCCCCATGCTTGCATTTGACATACTTCCTTCATATGGTGGTGGCATTGGAATCCTTCCATGGTTGTTTATTAGCTTCATGCGCAGCCCCTCCTTCGTCTTGGGCTACGGAGGATGATCCCTCTTACACAATTTTCCTTTTTAATCTTTTTCGTCGGTACAAGAAATCGTTCCTCTAACCAATTTTTGTCTCCCTTCAACAAATAAATTCAGCCCCATGTTGGAAAGAGGAATAATAACCTTCATCAACTTGTACCTTCTCCTCTCATCTCCACTTTCCTTGCTTCATGTACTCGACCCCAAAGAAATCCCGACAAATAGAAATTTTGGGTTCCTTGTAATCTTCTCTCGAAATCATTCCCCAAAAAGCCTCCTAACATTTTTTTCTTGGACATCAACTTGCCCTGGGCTTCCTTCTTGTAACCGAGTAGTTCTTCAATATATCCACAAGGGACTAGTTGTTCTTCATCTTCAAGGTGGAACAAGAGGCACGATACTCCTTCATTAATGACCGGTGCTAATATCATAAGAACTTCAAAATCAAGCTCCTTGTGAGTATTACACACCAACTCCATAAAGAATCGCACCCATCCAAGGTTGCTCAAGATTTGATATCCGAGTAGAATCCAACACTTGGAGGGTGTTGTCATCGAAGTCAAAATTTGGCACAAGCCTCTTCTCAAGACGAACACGCCTCTCCTCCTCCTACATCTTTATGATGAATCCATAGGGACGCCTCAGAGTGTATGGTGGTGGAGCGGATGAACGAGTTGAGCATCATGGTGGAATGGGTGGCTCCTCCGTGTGTCCTCGCGGCTCGGTGTACCGCATGGATGAACTTCATGTACTCCTCATGCCACCGAGGGGTAGTGTGTCTCTCCTCGGTGGTGCCACATCTTCCTCTATAATTCGGGGAGACTCGGAGACCGAGTGCCTCCTCGAAGAGCTCGATGATGGCGCCTTTGATGATCGTGCCTTCTTGGTGAAGAAATTGGTGGCCATCTTACATATTGTTGTTGCACTAACTCACAACGAGTGCACCGGGGGTTGCTTGCCGGTGGGAAAAAGACACAAGGGAAGTATATGGAGGGTGGAGTTTATTATGGTGAATTTTCTTTATTATTATTGTTGGAGGGTGGTGAGTGAGGTGCCAAGTTAGGATGGATATTAGCCCCATAGGGTTTATGGATTCTTGAACATGCAACCGCCCATTAAGGTGAAGCTAAACTAATTTATTGAGGTGTGTACATAAGGCCACTTTAGCTAAATCTACAAAAGATATGTTGATGGGATCTACGGGAGCAGTGGACCTCATACCCCCATTAAGCATGGTAGCTAGCCTTAGGCATCAAAGCATTATCAACATGAATGAAATAAAAGATTCGGCTATTACATGAAAAGATCCTACACACCATGGAACAATTTTTTTCTAGGTTGTTTCTGAAACTTATGGGCTATGAACTCAAGAACACAAATTAACAAATGCATAAAGTACTTACTAGGCGAAGGGGAGCACCGGAGGCCATAAGTGGAGGCTAGGCCGACCTAGGGGGCCTCCTACTCCATTGCCTTTGATCTTTCTCTAAGATACTACTTGCTCCCTTCTTGCCTTGTGTCCGCGTGATCCACGAGATTCCTCCACCCAAATGTTCACAACCACTCCTTTGTTTGCGTGATTAAGCGTTCCACCTCCATTGTTTTACTTCTTGTTCATCTTGTTGATCCCTTGCCTCTTGTGCTTCCACTAATTTTCTACAAAACAAAGCCCTTGCTTCCCCCCATGCTTGTCCCTTGCATGTGCCAAGATGCCAAATGATGGATACGTGATGCATCATGGAGCACTATATGTTAATCATGCTCAAAAACCTCCCATTAATCAAGTTTAGATGCTAATCACTCCTCTAATTTTAAAACTTTAGCAATTAATTCAGCGCTAGCGATGAGTCCAAATTTATCAATCTAGGAGCATTTAGGCATCAAAAACAATCATAAAATTTATTTCGGTTGCACCGGGATCGATTGCTTTCATTAATCGATAGCAAGTTCCTCCGGCATGACCGTGGGGGTATATGTTTTGTTTCTAATTTTGGCCAAACACGAGAGATATATTTTGAATAAAAATAAAGTCAATGGGGCTTCAAAAAGTTCTAAATCTAGAGAAACTAATGGATGTCAAGTTGAATGAAACCAAAAATAAAGTTGCTTAGGTTCACGCGAGTCCTACGATGCATCAAAGATTAAAACATAAATAAACATAGCAAGGCTCTACTCACGTGTTTTTATCATGTAAAACAAGCCAACCTTAACACCATGGAGAGGATGAAAGGTTGGGGTAGGTGCTGAATTTTTGGTACTAGTTTCTCTAAAAGATGCAAACAAAACTTGGGATGTCTCAAGTCATCGGTTTATGATCAATATATAATTTAAGTAAAATGACCGAGCAAGTATAATGCCTCTAAAAATTATTTAACCACATAGAAATTTATAATATGTAATGCATAGAAAATTCTAAGACCAACTTACTTGAAAACTTGAAAAAAAATTCTTCAGGTTGCCCTCCCGGTAACTTGACTCTTCAACGGGTTGTCCTCCCGGTAGCTTATTATTGACTCGACGAACGGGTTGCCTCCCGCAAAGTGCTTCGTTTATATTATATAGCTAGACTTCTTCTCTTTTCTCCGGATCAAAGCTCTTTGCGGGCGTTGCAATCTTGTGGGATCCACTTCTACACCATCCATGGCTTTGGTGTAGATTTATTCTTCGGTTTAGTCATCTTTTTGGTCTTCACAGGTGAACGTTGATTCTTGGTCTTAACAGATGCAACAACTTTTGTGTCTTCTTTGCTTCATTCTCCCTTGACTCCTCCCTTTCGATGCGATGATGAGGTAGAATGTATTTGACATGAATCGTGTTGCATACCTCAAATCATGGTTGACTTGAATGCACTCCTCACGCCATTGATGTCGAACTTGCTCTCCCCTTTGCCGATGTTGATTGCTCTGACAATCTTGAGGAACGATCTCCCTAGGATGAGTGGCGATGAGGTTGATCTCCACTCGATCTTGGAGGTGGAGTTTCTCTTGGAGATTCCAACGCTCTTCGGCCTCCGCTTTTAGATCTTGTGTTGCACGTCACCTTTGCTGCAAAATTTTTCTAAACCATCCACAAAATATATGTTTTTTGTTGGAGATGTAGCCGTCCATCTCCGGTTAGGATTAGAAATAAACAAAATATATACAAAAGCTAAAAAGAAAACTAGGGCTTAGCAAAACCCTAGATTGATTTTTTGTTTTGAGGATGATCAAAATTAAGAGATGCAAAAGAAAAATCAAGAGAAAAACTAAAAATATTCACAAACGCAAACTAGATTGAATCTTGATTACTTGTTCCCCCGGCAACGGCGCCAGAAAAAGGGGCTTGTTGATGGTTGATTATCGTATCAAAGTTCGTTTGGACTTGCAAGCGGACAAGTCCTCCGTCGTAGTCAAGGGACCCTTCTTCCCTTAAGTGTGAACCCAAGGTATCGAATCCATGGAACAATGTGTAACACAAGATCCAATCTAATAAACAGAAAACACTTTGATCTTGAAAAGGGGTTTTGCATCCAATCTATGGAAGGACCATAAAACGCATCTAATCTACTAAACACTGGAGGTACCAAGAGAAAGGGAGATAAAACCAATCTAGAGATTGGATTGGGTCTTTTCTTGAAGTATTCCAAAGCAAAGAACAAAAAGCAAACGAATCTCATAACTAGCCTCTTTAAATCGTGGCTTCCGTTCCAACTCCGAAGATGCCCGCCTTTTGGAGCCACCATCTTGTCACAACGCACTCTTATTCGTGCGGGTCAGCCTAGGGCAATTCCAAGACGAACAAGTTGAAAACGCTCAGTAGATCAGGTATGCACCTCTAGCCACCATAACTACAAGAGCACCCTAAGCAATCTAGCTATAGACTAGATTGGGGAAGAAGCAAACCCAAGCGAAGACAAAGTCATAGAGAAAGCACTTGATCGCTAGAAATCGGATTCAAACTTGCAAATTCAGCACGAGAGTATAATACATGGACAAGATCATCACCAGAATCCTACCTCGACCTTGATCCTAGCTCCGGGATCTCCGACGTGGTCTTCCATGCAAGCTTCCCACGTCAGCTATGGGAACCCTAGTCAACCATCTCGACCCTCTCCTCTCCGGAATGGTGTCCCTCTCTTCTCTGCTCCACAGTGGCGGGTGACGAATGTATTTCTTCATGGCTCTTGGCTAGGGGGCTATAAATAGCCCGAGAGGCAGCTAGGTCAAAGGGGGTGCCGAATCGGGCCCAAAATGGGCAGGGCCGGTCGGCCCAGGCCCGGTTCGGCCCCGAATTCCTTCAGGCTTGCTTCTCGCACGATTCCTTATTTGTGTGCACTTGCATGTGGGCCTTTGACGTCGTTTCCACGGTTAAGGCTTCAATCTTGCTATTGACGGTAAAATTCCGTCAACCTAGCCATGAGTTTACCTTCAGTGTTGGCATAAGTTTTGTACCTTATCCATTGGTACTAACCCCCTTGGTATAACAAGTTCATTCGTGCATGTCGGTTTTGGAGTTTAGTGTTTATGCAGGGTTTTAGCATTGAAAGCAAGACTTCCAGGATAAGTTCATCAAGCACCACGTGACAAGACCTTGAAGCCTTGTACAAGTCATGTAATGAAGCAAACTTGACTCCAAGAAGCCCAGGGACCAAACCCGAGAAGATGACAAACTCCAAAAACCTATACAGAAAAGTGCCGAATCTTGCGGGACAAGAAGCTACGTCCAACTCGGAGAGAAACTGACGATAAGGGCCCACATGCAGAAGGGGGAAGGATATAGAAGACTCGGGAATCGACGTAGGGCAAAGGAGGTAGGCAACTAGGTCGGGATGGGCCCAGGCCGGTCGGCCCAGCCCATTCCAGGGCCCGGTCGCCTCCCCCTTTGACCTAGCCGCCATTCGGGCTATTTATAGCCCCAGGGTCAAGAGCCACGGATGAACTCATTCGTCATCGGCCGCCGAGGAGCAGAGAAGAGAGGGACACCATCTCGGAGAGGAGAGGGTCGAGCTAGTTGACTAGGGTCTCCCTAGCCGACGTGGGAACCTTGCAAGGAAGACCACGTCGGAGTTCCCGAAGCTAGAAGCAAGATCAAGGTAGGATCCCGGTGGTGATCTTGTTCATGTATTATTGTACTAGTTGAATTATCAAGTTGAATCTGATTTCTAGCGATCAAGTGTTTCTTCGAAGTCTTCGTTTTCGATCGGCTTTGCTTATCTTAGATCTATTCTCGAGATAGATCACATAGGGTGTTCTTGTAGACGTGGTGGCCAGAGGTGCACGCCTGACCTTCCGAAAGATCTCGACTTGTCCTCGGACTCACCCTAGACTACCCGCATGAATAGGAGTGCGTTGTGACAGAACGGTGGCTCTGAAAGGCGGGCATTTTCGGAGTCGGATGGGAAACCACGATTTAAAGAGGCTTCTGATGAGATTTAACTTGCTACTTCTTCTTTTGCTTGGAACTTCAACAAAAGGCTTGACCCAATCTCTCTAGATCGGTTTATCTACCCCCTCTATCTTTGCTACCTCCGGTCTTTAGTAGATTAGATTTGTTTTTGATGTTCTTTGACTAGATGCATTAGGGTTTCACCTTTCGAAGATTGAAGTTACTTAGCATTACTAGATCATCTCTTGCATCACACATTTGTTCCACGGATTCGATACCTTGGGTTCACCACTCGAGGAAAAAAGGGTCTCTTGAATACGATGGGAGACTTGTCCGCTTGCAAGTCTAAACGAACTTTGATACAACTATTAACCGTCAACACTTGCTATCCAAGCTTCGTCGTTTCCTGGTTTGTCCCTGAAGATTTGCATGTTGACGCTTCGGTCCTCGGGTCATTTGGAGTCATGTTCATTGTGTGTCTTGACTCTTGTCGGGCTTCGTGATCTTCTTCCAAAGTGCTTGATGAACTTATCCCGAAAGTCTCCTCTTTAGTGTAGATTTACTGCGTAAATAATAAACTCCAAAATCGATATGCAAGAGTGAACTTGTTATATATGGGGGGTTAGTTCCGGTGGGTAGAATAATAAATCAATGTCAACGTTAAAGGTAAACACATGGCTATGTTGACGGAAATTCACCGTCAACAACGGCTGTAGAAGTCGCGGCTGCCAACACCGCGACAGAGCGGGAGTCCCTTGAGACAAGGTTGGCCCAGGCAGAGGTGAAGATCGAGGAGTTGTGGGCCACCGTGACGACTGCCAACGAGGCCGCCAAGAGGGCCACTGCTGCCGAGGCCGCCACCCAGATCGCTGCCCAAGCCGCCGCCCAGGAGAAGACGGCGCTCCAATTGAAGGTGGCCGGGCTGGAGCAAGACTTGGCCACCTTCGGCGCGGACCTCCGGACGGCCAACAAGCAATTTTCCGAGGTGGCCAATAAGCTCCAGGACGCCACAGATGAGGCGACATGGCTCCGGAACGCCAACTCCAAATTGGCGCAGGACATCGAGGGTGAGCAGGCCCCGAATGGTGTCGTTGGTTTCTTTTTTTCATTGATTTTTGTCAATGTTGGTCTACTTCCTTGTGGTCATAGGGCTTTGTGCACATCGCATCATGATGACCGTGAAGCTCACAGAATAATCGCAGGACGTGAACGCCACCAAGCTCAAGATCCTCGAGAAGGACAGCTCGATCAAGCGGCTGTCGGAGCAGCTCGAGAGTAAGTTTCTTTGATCTCTCCTTGCTCTTTTCTCGACTTAGGTCACACCAGGTCCATTCATTGCAACTTGTCGACCCTTTCAGAGACCAAGGCCAAGCTCGAGCAGTCCTAGATGGCCCAGGAGCAAGTCAGGACCGAGCTCGAGCAAGCCAAGAACACCTGGCGCGAGCCGGAGACGTCCTGCAAGGCGAGCATCATGGAGCACGCCAAACTTAGGAGAGTTATCGGCGGGGTCCTGTCGGAGCTTGGTGTTCTCATTGGGCCGGTGCTCCCTGAAGCACTCTTGAAGCTGGTTGAGTTCCTCCCAGAGGTAGTCAAGGAGTGGGAGATATCGACTGCTCGGAGGGTGGTGCATCGGGTGCTCGCCATGTTCGACTCGCACTATCAGGGACTGGACCGCATGGCACTGAGCAGCGGTTGGGCTCATGGCAGCTCTGACGAGCACTGCGACCAGCTAGAGGAAGACTACGCCTCCTTCGCCCGAGACATGGCCGACGTCGCCATGAAGAAGCTAGATCGATACCAAGAGACACACCAGAAGACCGAGACAACTCCAGGCCTTCGCATTAGATGTATCATTTTTGTACATAGGTAGTTAAGAACAATTTGTATGTGTAACGCCCTGATCAGTTTCATTTCGTTTAGAAAACCTACTCGAAAATTTCAGGACTCAAAAGTCCTCGAGTACCAAGGGACGACCATAGAAACGAGTAGTAGAGCTTAGGAACCCGAGGTGATCGAGCTTCACTCTGGAGCCGCGGGGGCGTAGGATTTAGAAGCCATCTCGAGCCTCCAAGAGGTGCTACACGTTCACAGCCCCCGAGCATTCCGGGAAGTTTGAAAATTGAGTTACGTATTTTTCGTTAGAAACATTTTTAGGCTGGAGCCTGAGCGGTCACTCTAGTGCCTTTGAAAAGAGATCGGATGGAAACCTAAGGACTCGAACTGTGCTCTCAAGCCTTCGTACCATAGCCACGGAGGTGTAGGCGCTAAGAGCGTTGAACAAGCAGCAGCACCAAGCCATCTTTACTTCTAACAAGGTTGAGCCTTTCGCCAAAAAACCTCACGCACGTGCGATCGGTTGCGACATAGCTATCGGTTTTTTTTAAACGGAAAAACGAAAGGAGTGCATCGTGCCCTGGGTAGCCCCCGAGCGGCGATCATTTCTGCACAAGCTCATTGCTCAGCCTTTGGAAAAGTTGCAACGTATAAGAACATGTCAACAAGAGAGTCTATGAACTCGTAGATACATGAACGTGGCATGCGGCATTTATTCATAAATTCATAAGATGTTAACATTTACTCAAGGGTAAAATGGCCGCAGGTGCTCGATGTTCCAAGCGTTGGAGGTGACTCGATCATCTTTGTATCGGATCTTAAACGTTCCGGGTTGGAGTACCTGATCAACGATGAATGGCCCCTCCCATGGGGGCGTGAGTCTGCGTCGATCCTTGCTACCTTGAAGTTGTCGAAGGACCAGGTCCCTGACTTGGAACTCGCGGGCGCGCATGTTGCACTCGTGGTAGCGTCGCAAGGCTTGTTGGTACTTGGCTGAGTGTAGCAGTACCACATCACGCGCCTCGTCGAGCTAGTCGATCGTGTCCTCGAGCACAACTTGATTGCCTTCCTCAGTATAACCCTGCACCCTAGGGTTGCCGTAGTCGATGTTCGTGGGGAGGACCGCTTCCAACCCATGCACCATGAAGAACAGCGTGTAGCCAGTAGCTCGACAAGGCGTGGTGCACAGGCTCCAAAGAACAAATGGTAGCTCAGCCACCCATCTTGCTCAGCCGCCCTTGTAGGATCATGTCGTTCGCCCTCTCAACATGTCTGTTCGTCTTTGAGTGCTCCACGGCCGACCAGTCCACACAAATGTTGTTGACGTCGCAGAAGTTGAGGAATTTCTTCCCCATGAACTGGGTGCTGTTGTCGGTAATGATTGTGTTGGGTATGCCGAAGCGATAGATGATGTCGGTGAAGAGCGCTACGGCCTCCTCGGAGCGGACGTTCATGATGGGTCGAGCCTCGATCCACTTGGAGAACTTGTCGGTCGCTATGAGGAGATGTGTGAAGCCCCCGGGTGCTTGTCAGTGCAGCTCCACCATGTCGAGGTGCCACAAGCAAAGGGCCATGTGATGGGGATGGTCTAAAGTGCTTGCGTCGGGAGGTGAGTTCTTCGAGTGTAGAACTGACATCCTTCGCAGCGCCGCACGATGTCCTTCAAGACTGCCACCACCGTAGGCCAGTAGAAACCTTGTTGGAAAGCCTTCCTCACAAGGGTTCTCGGACAAACGTGATGTCCACACGTGATGGCGTGATGTCCGAACTCCTTGCCTTGATCTCCCAAGATACATCGCATGAGTATACCTGTTGTAACACCCCGTGTTTTTGCTCAGTGGTGTTCTGTGCTAATGACCCTCTTAACACCCACTCTAGCTAACTTTGAGGACACTAGGTCAACCCTTGGTCAAAACCCTAGCTTAAAACCCTATCATCCTCTTTGACTCCTTGTTGCCATTCTAGAACTTGGGCACGTTCTCCAAAATTTCCCTAAACACTTCAAAACCACCCAAAGGGAAAAATGTGCAGAATTTCAAGGCACACAACTTTGCTGTTGAGTGGCATTGCTGGTTTGGAGTGTAGGAGGGTGAAAATGGCAAAACAAGACCCTGGTTTACTGTTCACAGGCGCCGAGATTTTGGACAGATTGGCATGATGTTCCTGCTCGAATTCTTGAACAAAACCCCTACCAACCTTTGTGAAAGTTGTAGAAGGATGTGTGATCTTCAACTTTGCTTCAGACCAGAAGGTGCACTTTAGTTTGAAAATTTAGAGAAAAACTATTTTGAAAACTGCTTCAGCGAACTGTTTCCACCTCGGGAACGCCAGAGCGCGCCCACGCGCGACGTCATGCGCGCGTGCCACGCCGCCGGCCGTACGCGCGCCGCGTGCGCACGCCGAGGCACGGCGGACCCGGCGGTCCATGCGCCGCGCCGGGAGTGCTCCGTTGGTGACGTTCGTGAGCGTTTGGACGGCGCCAAGTGGCTAGTTCCCACTCGCCGGCGTGCCAACCGCCGCACGCCATTGGCCGCCGCTCCGCCGCACGTCGCAGCGCCCCCCCCCCCCCCCCTTGCATGCCCCCCCCCCCCCCTTGCATGCACCGGCCGACGTGGTGGACCCCACGACTCCTTAACCGACCTCCAGCGCCCTTATAAACCTGCCCCGGTCGCTTCCCGCGCGCACGCGCACTCGCCACCGAGCCCTGCTGTCCGCCATTGGCGCCGCCCGGTGTGAATCCTCTTCCCATCGCTGTCCTCACTTACCCAAGTGCCTAAGCTCTCTCTTGTGCATCACAAAACCTCCCCGAGCCGCTCATTGATCAAGCCAAGCTGCACGATCGCCGGAGCCCGAGCTCCCGGGCCGCCGCCGACCGCCGCCGCCGAACTCGCCCCTCCGCCGATCCTCCGAGCCCGTGCAACCGCCCGCCAAGCACCTTCCCTAGGCCACATGGAGGCTCCCCCGTGCAACACGTGGTTGAGACCAGTCCTTTCCCTCGCCGCCGTCCGAGTTCCCGCGGGCGCGCCGCCGCTGCTCCGCCGGGGACTTCTCCGGCCGAACCACCGCCACCAATCAGTCACTCGTGAGACCAATCGACTATCCCCGCAGCATGTTTACCTTCCCATGCCCCACCTCTCCGCCGGCGAGCTCGCCTCCGCCGTCGGGCCCAGGGGGGAGCGCCGAGGGCATTATTGTGAAGATTTTAAAAGTTCTAGGGTCTGCGGTGTAAAAAGATTCTTCTCTGTTTTGTGTTTGGGTCCAACACCTTGTAAAATCGATTAGAATCGTAGAAAAATCCAAAAATAGCAAACTCAATTTTGTTGTGCTCAGTGTAACAAGAACTACAACTTTCTCCAAATATGTATATGCTTTTGAGTTATAGTTTTTGTTTGAAAATAGAAGTGTAAAATACTTAGATTTGTGTTTCTGCAAAATCCACACAAGCTCTTGAGCTGGATTTTGGATATGTTGTGGTAACTAGTATGTTTAGGTTCTGTGCCAAAATTTGCACAAAGTTACTGAAGGGATCTTCCTGTATAAATTATTTTGTGATATTGATAAATTTGCCTAGATGATTTTTGTAGCCTGATACATAATTATTTTTTAGCCCAACTTCTGGATATGGTCATGTTATGCTAAAAAGCATCTTTGATGAATCTACCCTGGTTTTATCTCTGTCAGAAATATCATTTCCTTATTTATGCTTGTTTTTAATCATAAATATGTGCAGCATGTTTCATAAAGGCTATAGGCGTGTTTCTTGGTTCTTTGGGCTTGTTTTGGACCAAAGCTTGTGTAGGAGAAAGTTGGGACTTATTTCTATTGTATTTATTTTGTTATGCATTAACTCTCTATTTGCTAGCTAGAAATGCCTATAATCTTGTGTCTTAATTTCAATGGTGCACAACCCTTTGCTTGCTGTCCAGAGGTATGCCTCTTGGTCAGTAGGACCAGGGGGTACTGCTGGATCAATTTGATATGATTTTGTTATGTAAAGGAGCTCAAACTAGATTAATCTAGTAAAGGGAAAATAGGGAAATCACTCTCTCTGGTGCATGACTTAAGGAGAAGTGTTAGGAAAAGCAAAATGGTGCTATGAAAGTAACTTCATTGCTGTTTGTATTTAAATTAAACATTCTTAATAGATGTGCACACAATCACCTTAAAGAGAAGGCTAAATAGGCTTTTGGATTATCTTTAAAAGGAAAAGGGTTTAAATACTTTCTTAAGGTGATTATGGCCAACCTTGTGCTCTTAGTGACAGTTTGGTACTGTTTTTCAATTAAATTAAATTAATCACCCTCCTAATCACTGCATTGCATTCCCCGTGTAGAAGTCCCCGACGGTAGCTATACGCTTGTGCCGGCTGACGAGGACGAGGGAGCAGGAGGAGACGTGCACTACGTGACCGTAGAGCAAGACCCAGGCCAAAGTCCGTATTTGTGTCTCCGTTTGTGCCGGCCGACGAAGGCAAGCCCCGGTTTATTCATTAACCCCTGTGTTTCTTTAAAACTTCTGAATTTACTTCTTGTTATTTTATGTGCATTTACATTCAGGAGTTGAAATGAAACCCTAGTTGCATGATCCATAAGTACCTATGATCTTTTACTAGCATGTTAGGTCGCTAGTTGCTATGCTTAAGGATCCGGTACAAGTCGAGTGATGTTCGTCACTCGCGAGAATAGGATCTCCTTTATGGAATCATCATATGTTTAAATGGATTGCTCATGTGGTAAGAGCATGGGATTTGGGCTCCGGTCCAATGGCTTCGTTGGCTAAGTGTTTGAAAGTACTAAACACTTGTCGGAAATGGGTACGGTAAGCCTAGTACCTAAATGAGGTGGTACGGGGGTTTACTATCACTACTCTTAGGGTTGCAGCCCCAGGCTCGCCACCCGAGTACATGCGTGAGGCTGGGTGACCTTAGTGGCGTAGCCCAGATAAACCATGTACTTAAGACTGTGAGCTATTATCCCCAAACCGAGGAATGACGGGAACCGCCTGGTTGGTGAACTCTTAGTGAGGGCACCTCCCGTGTGTTTAGGTCCACCTTGCAAGGTTATGAATCAATCGATTGTCGGCCTCTCACCGTCATCTGAGACTACTTACCCAATTGGCCATGATATCCCTTTATGATGGAACTTTGTGAAGATTATTACTTTGATTAATTGTTTGTACAACTTTGGTTGTAATAGTTGCTTATCTAGTAATGATTACTTCAACTAGAACATGAGCTAAAATATGGAAAGTAAGGATTCACTACTTAGCAGCTTTTTGGCAAACAAACCCACTAGCCAAAAGCCTTGCATGACTAGAGGTAAAGTCTTTCTTTTAGACGGGTAAGTCTTGCTGAGTATTATATACTCAGCCTTGCTTTATAAATGTTGTTTCAGGTAATGCATCTCATGTGTGGCCCGGAGAACTTCCACCCGGCTGGGAGCTAGAATGGGTGGATGACGAAGAGTGATTGCATCATGGACAGGCCTCCTATGATGTGATCGTATCATTTAGTTATCTTCCGCTGTTTTCAATAAACTCTGAACCATTTACTTTCATGTCAAAGAACTATGTTTGTAATAATGAACCATACGGGGATGTGATAGTTTAATTTGTAAGGCACTCTGGACTCTCCTTCGTGGGAGTTTTAATGCATACGTCTGGTCCTCTCTGTGATGTCAAGTGATTTACCGGGCGTTAACTTGGCAACACTCAACAGGATGCTTCTTTATTATCACTTAATGACCAAATGGAGTGGTTAGGGCGATAGTACGGAATTATCTCGGGTGGGGTTGTCACACCTGTCGCGCGCCCGCTTATAGAGAACGCCCTCGATGAGGACGAAAGCCTTGGCTCATCGTGCGATGCGGTGTTCCTTCGTCTAGTCGGAGGGTAGCTTCCCCTCGACAAGCCACTTGAGGATGGGAAAGTGTCAATCCAGGTCCTTGAGGTTCAACTCGGGCGGATGGTCGATCTCCATGACTTCCAGTCCTTCGAGTTGTTGTGGCTTCTATCCTTTAGCATGCACGGACGGTGTGTGCTGATCACTCGCGAACACTCCATGCAGCACCGGCTTGCGGCTTGATGCACTCTTGGCAAGGATGTATGCAGCCTTGTTGTAGTCGCGCTCCAAATCGCGCACGTCCTAGCAGCAGGTTGCCATCTTCAAATCGACGCAATTTTTCTCCTTCACAACTTGGTCCACGACAAGCTCCGAGTCTCCCCTGATCCTCGAGACG
This sequence comes from Cenchrus americanus, assembly GCA_947561735.1. Taxonomy (NCBI): domain Eukaryota; kingdom Viridiplantae; phylum Streptophyta; class Magnoliopsida; order Poales; family Poaceae; genus Cenchrus; species Cenchrus americanus. Next base: position 79,218,682 of record OX387239.1, on the reverse strand, counting down.
CCGGATCCCGAGCTTGACCACGATTCGAAGGCCGTTGATGAGTGCGTCGTACTCGGTGACGTTTTTGGAGGCGGGGAAGTGTAGTTGAGTGATGTACTCCATACATACACAACAAGGCCTACTCCCGCCCCCTCCTTCATGACCGAGCCATCGAAGTACATCGTCCGTGTCCCGTGTTCGATGGGTGCTGGCGGAGTTTGAATCTCCGTCCACTCAGCGACAAAGTCCGCCAGCACTTGCGACTTGATGGCACTGCGGGGTGCATACGAGATGTTCTGCCCCATCAGCTCAAGTGCCCATTTGGTTATCCTCACTTTGGCCTCGGGGTTCTGGGTCACCTCCCCGAGCGGATATTTGGACACCACCGTGATGTGGTGTGCGTCGAAGTAGTGGCGGAGTTTGCGCTTAGTGATCAAGACAGTATACACGAGCTTTTGCATTTGTGAGTAGCCAGTCTTTAAGTCGGAGAGTACCTCGCTCATGAAATAGACTGGACATTGCACCTTGAGTAACCTCCCAGGTTCTTCTCGTTCAACCACCAGTGCAACACTGACCACTTGTGTTGTCGCGGCGATGTGTAGGAGCATCGGTTCTTCGGACGCCAGAGCTGTGAGGATCGCTGGACTCTTTAGGAGGTTCTTGAGGTGATCAAGCGCTTCCTGAGCCTCGAGAGTCCATGCAAAGTGATCGGACTTCTTCATTAGGCGATACAACGGAAGGCGGCACTCCCCGAGTCACGCTATGAAGTGGCTGAGAGCCGCGAGGCAGCCCGTGATGCGTTGTACACCCTTTAAGTTTTGGATTGGCCCCATGTTCGTGATGGCCAAGATCTTCTCGGGATTGGCTTCAATGTCACGTTACGACACGACAAAGCCAAGAAGCATACCCCTCAGAACCCCGAAAATGCACTTCTCGGGGTCAAGCTTCACTCCGTGCTCCTGCAGCTTTGCGAACACCTCCATGAGGTCTGTGACCAGATCGCCGGTCTTTTTCGATTCGACTACGATGTCATCGATGTACACCTCGATGATTCGTCCTACAAGATCCCTGAAGATGCGCCGCATGCATCTTCGGAACGTGGCACCCGCGTTTTTGAGCTCGAAGGGCATCATCTTGTAGCAGTAGGCGCCAAACTGAGTGATGAACGAAGTTGCTAGTTGGTCCTCTATGCACATCACTATCTAGTGCTACCTGGAGTACGCATCGAGAAAATAGAGGGTTTCACACCCAGCTGTCAAATCGACTACCTAATCTATGTGAGGCAAAGGAAATGGATCCTTGGGACATGCCTTGTTAAGGCTTGTGTAGTCAACACACATCCTCCATTTCTTATTCTTCTTCTTTACAAGTACAAGGTTAGTAAGCCACTCGGGGTGGAATACTTCTTGGATGAACCCTGAACTAAGGAGCATCTTGATCTCCTCGCCAATCGCCTTGCACTTCTCGTCGTTGAAGCGGCGGAGGCGTTGCTTCACCAGTTTCGATCCCGGCTTGATGTTCAACTTGTGCTCGGTAATCTCCCTCGGGATCCCCTTCATGTCAGAGGGTTTCCATGCAAACACATCGAGGTTCACTTTGGTGAAGTCGACGAGCGCGCTTTCCAATTTAGGATCGAGCGTCGTCCTGATACAGAGCGTACAACCATCGTCGGAGACAGTCGCATCCTTGACATCCCTGGCGGGCTCGAAAGAGCAGGCGGCTCGCTTGGATGACTTGGGTATTACTTGGTCCTCGGAGGGAGGTTCGGCATGGAGCCTCTCGGACCGAATCAGTGCCTCCTCAAATTAGAAGCACTCAGCGTCGCACTCGACTACGTGCTGGAGTGTAGTCCCCACCGTGATGATCCCCTTCGGACTGGGAATCTTCAGCTTGAGGTACGTGTAGTTGGGCACGACGATGAACTTCGCGTAAGCTAGCCTCCCGAAGATGGTGTGGTACATTCCCGAGAACCCCACCACTTCGAAGGTGAGGGTTTTTGTGCGAAAGTTTTGCAATGTCCCGAATGTAACGGGCAAATTGATCTGCCTGATCGGGAGTGCCTCCATCCCAGGGACGACTCCATGGAGTGGTGCAGTCGACAGTCGCAGCTTGGACCGCAGAATGCCCATGTTGTCGAGCGTTGATGCGTAGAGCACGTTGATGCCGCTTCCCCCTTCCATCAGGACCTTGTGGATCCGCTTGGACCTGAATAAGGGAGCTACCACTAGTGGGTAGGCTCCCGGCTGTGGTACGCGGTCGGGGTGGTCCTTATGGTCAAAGGTTATCGGAACCTCCGACCACTTTAGGTACTACGGCATCGAGGACTCGGCGTTGTAGACTCCATGTTGGATCAGCTTTTCTCGGCGTCTCGAGGGCCGCGCCGGGGATCCACCGAAGATCATATGGACCGCTTTGTCCTCGCCTGGGTATTGGGCTCCCGCGTCATCATCATCATTGTCTGGGAGGGGTGCAACCTTCTTCTACGGATCAGCCACCTTAGGCTTGAGTGTGCCATTGACATAGTTCTTCATCAGGTGGCAATCCTTGAGTGCATGCTTGACGGGGACCTCGTGATGGGTGCATGGCGCCTCCAGCAGCCTCTCGAAGTGGTCCTTTGGGGGACTAGCCTTGGTCGGGTTGCTCTTGGGGTGTGAAGCCTTACGCTCGACCGCCACGACCAAGTTGTCATCACGACGACACTTGTCATTCTTCTTCTTGTTGTTGTGGAGCGAGGATGGCCCCTCGTCGTGGTCCACGACCTGCTTCCCTTTGCCCTGAGGGGTGTTGAGAGTCACCATAACCGCCTCCTTGCCATCCACGTGATTGCTCACGATGACGAGGAATTCCCGAGTTGTTCGGGGCGTACGGCGCCCTAGTCGGTGGATGAGGGAGGTGCATGTCGTGCCATTCTGGAACGTCGAGATGGCATCATTGTCTGTCGCGTCGGGGAGGTGCAACGCTTGGAAAAGTGTCGGATGTAGTCGCCTAGGCTTTCCCCCGGCTGCTGCTTGCAGTTGCGCATCTCCCATTGCTTGCCGGGGCGGGCGTACGTGCCCTGGAAGTTGCCGACGAAGACTCCGCGCAAATCCATATAGTCGTTGATTTTTCCGTGAGGCAAGTGCTCAAGCCATGTCCGCGCGGAGTCGCCGAGGTAGAGCGGCAAATTCTTGATGATGAAGAGATCATCTATCGCTCCGCCCGCATGGCACATGAGCTAATAGTCTTCCAGCCACACGCTGGGGTTAGTGTCCCCGTCATATCTAGGGACTTTGGTTGGAGCTCTAAAATGTGAGGGGAACGTCGCGTCTCGCATGCCCCGTCCGAAAGCCCACGGACCCCTTTGATTCGGCGACCAGCTACGGTCGCGGTCGTTGTCGTTGTCGTAGCGTCACCCACATCCCCGGTCGTCGTGTCGGCGCGAGCGGTGCTCGTCGCGATGGTTGTGGTCGTCATTGCCGTAGTTGTCGACGCTCACGGCCCACTAACGAGCTTTGATGGTGTCCCGGGCATCGCGATTCGGCCCGAGACGACTCTTGACTGCCAATCCCCCGGCTCCGGCTCCGCCCCTGTGTCCTCGATGCCGCGAGGGAGATGGGTTCTGGTGGTGTGCAGAGGGCGCGGCTCTCCCGTCATGCGCCGACCGTTGGTGCGATGCGGAGCTCTCTGCTTGTTGTGCCACCACCGCCTCGAGGAGGGCCTTGAGGTGCTGTTGCACTCGCCTCTCCTCGTTGGTAGCTGCCTCCGGGTAGCCGCGCAGCAGCATGGCCACTACCGCCAAGTTCTGTGATGCGCGCCTGAAGAGTGGCGGGGCGTCACCGTCGACGTTTGCGCCCTCATTGGCGCGTTGGTTGTTGTCGCGTGCATGTACTCGAGCCGGCGGTGTCGGAGCACGGGCTCTGGGCTGTTGGCAGTAGGTCGACGCTCCTGCCGCTCACCGTCTCCTTCGCGGCATTGCTCTCGCACCGGGACCGGCAGCAGGTCCGGCTGCGGGTTGCAGGGTCGATCCTCCCCGAGCTCTCGGTGGAGGTTGGACAACTCTTCGTCAAGATGGTGCCTAGTCTCGATGGCGCGCCTTGCGCTGGGCGTCGGTGGCGCGATGGTGTGTGCCAGCTCCGCGTCGGTGGAGCTGCTCGAGGCTGGCGCCACGCAGATGAAGCACTCACGCGTGAAGTCGCACGTGGGTGTTTGAGGTGCCCTCCGAGTTGTTGCGGTGCCCGGGGTTGTGAGGGACGCTCGCAGCGTGTCCACGTAGGCCGTCATCGGGTCGTTTGGGAGGCCTGGCTATCCACGAGGGTACATGGCGGTGTACCGCTCCATGAACTCAACCCAGGCGAGCGGCTCGTCTCTGCCGACCTAAAAGGCGAGGTCGGTGTGGTAGTAAGCCGCAAGCCTAAAACGCTCCTTCGCTGGGTTAGGACCCAACATGGCCATGATCGTCTCGTCCGAGAAGCCCCAGATGAATGTCGCCCCGCCGCTGCCGTCAAGGCGTTGGGGTGAGCTGGTCGGGCGAAGGTGCGCTTGACGATGGACTCCACCGGCCCGGTGTAGACGAAGCCGAGAGAGCCGAAGCGCATGATGGCCCTAGGGGTTAGCGAAACCATGCGGTCCTCCATCAGAGTCGTTGGTGAAGTTCGGCGAAACACACGATGTGCCCCTACGTGGCGCGCCAACTGTCGGGGTTCTCTACCGCCGGACAGTAAATTTGTATCGATCATGTGTCGAACCCGGATGGTTAGTACAAGAGACGACGGGATTTAGACTGGCTCGTGCCTTCGAGGAGTAATACCCTACGTCCAGTATCGAGATGTCGTGTTCTCGCACTACGGTTGTTTGTAGTAGGGGTGACAAACTTGTCGGGAGAGGGTGTCGAGCCCAAGTCCCTGGGGTGTGAGAGTTCAGTTCGTCAGCCTTTGTGACGGTTGCCCTCCCCTCCCTTTTATAAACACAAGGGGGAGGGCAAAAGAGGGAAAACAAGTAAAAGCTACAGTGTTGGCTGCTGGGATGTCTTCTCGTATGTCGCTGTCCATCAAGGCGCATTGAAGAGGGGTCGAACTGCATTGTCGTTGAGGCCGCCACGTGGCCGGGTGGGGCTGCTTGTTTTGGTCACCTGGCGCCTCCTCTGAGTACTTTGGTGCTGACTCAACCTGTCTGGGTACGGGATGAACTTGCCATGTTAGGGCTTAATCGTAGGCCAACGCTGATCGTAGGGGGCACTCGAGTGTTGCTGTCGGAGTTGGTGTGCTGCAGGGTCGGATGGGACGGCACACCGCGCATCGAGGTCCGTGCGGCCGAACAGTGCCGCATTAAGGCTCCTGTCAGAGCCAGCCGCCCGCGCGTGCTACAGCTAGCGTGTTTGCATGGCATGGGGAACTGGCGTTCCATGCGTCGTTGCGGGGAAGCTTGTGCGTCAGGGTGGTGCCACGTTGCATGGACCGTGTCTTGGTCGGAGACGCGGGGTGCTCATGCGAGGCGGAGAGTTGTCAAAGAAGCTTCTTCCCAGCGGGAGGCTTGTCGAGAAAGCTTCCAATTGGTCGGAAGTAAGACGTCTTGCCAGTGAGGGTCTTGACGGGGATCTAGAGCTTTCCCTTGTGCTGCATCTTGACCTTCACATTGTCAATGGTGTCCGAAGACTCCACCTCAAGTGTGATTATCTCGCTGTCAAAGGGGACCCTAATCTGGGCCCTCATCAACCGGTGCAAAATATCGCATAGTGAACTAAATATTGTAACTGAAAAATTGTGTCTAGCAGATATCCAGCCAAATTATCGTGAGAAGATCTAGTCTAGTCTAGACTACTAAATCTCCACACAAGACATACGAATAAAATTTGAAAAGATACCACATCGCACAAGGCCCCCAATTGACCCCAATCTCCACAAACGGGATTGCAAATGGATCAAGCAACAATAAGCTAACGTATGTCGGTTGTGTGCACAACAATAAGCTGCTAATGATATCATAGGGAATAGAAAATGCACACCTTGATCCATCGATCAATATATGAGAACCCATCCATTCCTCACAAGATATTGGCATAGATAGCCCTTGGTGGGGTCATGTGTATTCTCGAAAATCACTACGGGAAACCGTGAGTTTGTCAAGTGCCACAAGCACTTAGCAAAGGGGTTGTCGAGAGCCACCCACGACAAAGAGCTCACGACAAACTTAGGCCGACAAACAATCTCTTTGCCGAGAGCCGTTTGTACACACGACAAACCTTTGTCGTGTGTCAGATCTGATACTCAGCAAAGATGAGTTCAGAAAATATTCAAAAATAAATAGCAAAGAATATATATATTAAGGAGAGGATCCACCAACCAGCGGGGCAAGCCGCGCATTTCTCACATGCCACGCAACCCTGCCACCCACCGACTTTTCTAGACCGGTCATCATTCGGCTTTCCCCTGGTTTCTTGCTTTAAAAAACCACTGGTTCGAACGGTTCTTTCTGGTTCTTGCTTACCCGATCTTTTAGGAGGACCGACCGCACACGCCCCTGGTCCTAATAACTGTGTTCCAAACGCAATCTAAATGTATTCGAAATAAAAAAAGTTGTTAACTAGAGTTTCATAACTTTATGAGATTTACAACTTTCATTTTGGGAGTTTCTCCGTTTGAGGTCATTTACAAAATTTAAATTTCTAATTTGAGAGATTCAAACTTAATTTTTTGTTGATAATTTAATTTCAAATAAAACAGTTGTAAACTAAAAAGTTTCCTAGCTTTTCAAGATCTACAACTTTTATTTTGAATGTTTCTTGGTCATTTGAAAAATTCAATTTTTCAATTTTCAGAAATTGAGACGTACTTTTCATTAAGCAACTCAAACTAAAAAGGGTTTAACTACAAAGTTGATAGCTTTTGAAGATCTAAAACTATTATATATCCGGCATAATGGTAGTAACATTCTTCACAAATATTATATGTCATTTTTGGTTGTCGTCAAAATAGTTTTTATCTGTCATGTGTCATTTTTTGGCCGTCGTCAAAATAGTTTTTACTGATTTTTTTTGCATTGAGTGTTTTTTTTGAAACACTCGGAAAACTTTTTTAGACTTTTACTTGTATGCCATTAGAAAAGTTCTTCGTGCCTGTATGCCACTGAAAAGTTTGAGCGCACCTGTGAGCCACTGGCCGAAACTGTTTTGCCCTCCATGCCATTTTCATCAAATTTAGGTCAGATTGTGGAGAGAAAAGTCCAAAATACCCTCAAATCTAAATGTTTTATTATTATTCTTTGAGCATTTTGACAACCTCAAATGAAAAAACTCAGAACTAGAAATTTCTAGACTCGTCGAGATCTATGACTTTCTGGTTTTCAGGTTTTTTCATTTCATGTTGTGTATTATTTTCAAAGTTTCAATCATTGACATGCTAAAGAATGATATCTAAGAGATCTACAACTTTCTTGTTCTGAGGTTTTTTTCATTTGAGGTGGTCAAGATGCTCAAAAAATAATAACACATTAAGAATTGGGGTATTTTGGACTTCTCCCTCCACAATTTGACCTAAATCTAATGAAAAAGGTTTCTGCCAGTAGCACACAGATCACGAAGAACTTTTCTAATAACATACAGGTAAAAGCCTCAAACTTTTTGTCGAGTGCCCAAGTGAATGCACTCAGCAAACTAAAAGTATGCAGACTGCAACAGAGCAAACAAGACCACAAGGGGGGCGGAGGGGTTTTGTGGTGGGGGGTGGGTGTGGGCGTATGATTGTGAATCTCGTGACCATGCCCAAAATAGAAGATGGGTGCAATGAGTGGAACCACGGACTCCATCGTCTTGATTGCTCAGCCACTTGCTCCAGTACTCTCGGGCCCCTTTGGGAACCCAAAATCCCGGAGGGATCCCGGCCTTTTCCTCGGGTGGGAGGCCCACGTGACCCTCCAGCCACGGGCCAACGCATCCTGCCGTTTGGAAGCCCATCTGCCAGGGGAGCTCGACCCTATCCTCCCCTTTTCCATGGGCCGTCTCCTCCCCACCTCGACACTCAGGGCGCCGCTCCCCCGAGAATCCCCCGACACTCGCGAGAAGAGCTCCGCTCGCGTCTCCTTCGTTCTGCCTCCATCCAGCACCACCGCCCCTGCCTCCGTCCAGCGGTCCAGGCGCCACCGCCTCCGCCGTCCACGAGCAGCACCGTCCCCTCCACCTACCGCCGCTGCTCCGCTGTCCAGATATAGATTACAGCCTCTCCACCTCACTCTTGTGATTTCCATGCTGATCTGCAACAGCACCTCTGCGTCGGCCACTGCCGCTGCGTCTTGCTCCTCATCACGTGAGTTCTCCTCCTCTCCTATAACGTAGATCTCATACTCTTCTTGCTAATTCGAGTTCTTTTGGATCTTGGTGACTTCAAAGTTGTCTTTTCACTGTTCAATTTAGAACACATCTGAATCTGACAGTGCTTCTATCGGAGAGGATGAGATGCATCTTTATTTTTTCTGGCATACTTGATACGTCATTTGCTTTGCTCATTAGCAGTAGAGATATTTTTCTTTCTATTGTCTGATTGATACACAAAGACATGCTGAGACTAGATCTAGGATAACTATGATATCTTCCTACTGTCTGATTGATACATATACATAATGAACTCTGCATGTGTTAGCAGAATGCTATTTATGCGGCTGCTCAAATTGTTCTCTTTTACATGAATTCTATCTGCGCGTATAATTTATACCCATGGTTTTTTTGCTTGATTGCTAACAAATTCTAAATATATGAATTCTTATTGTGTTGAAATGTTATTGTCATTCATGATAGATATCTGATGGATGGAAGAGAGCACTTAGCAAAGCACTGAATCTGAAAATTCTTGAATTGTGCGTATGTGGTTATGGAGGAAGAGTAGATGGACAATTACCTACGCTAATACACTGCAATGACATAGTAAGCATAGTAATCATTCACCGTCGTTAGTCATGATTCGCCCAACCTGAATTTAACATAAGTGCATTCCTATTTTTTATCTAAATTATGTCGCAACATGCTATGTCAGTGAATGATGTGACTGATTTGCTGTCATCATCCAAAATAAAGAAGGCATACGATGGAAAAAAGGGCCATCAGTACTGGTTGATAATGTCACTGACGTTACATGTTTGTTTGTTGCAGTTGCCTGTTGTCTGCCTCTCCAATGCTACTCCAAATGAAAAATGAAAATTCAAGCCCCTTGTCTCCAGTTCGCTTGATGAATATAAATTCTATTTCAATTGGACTGCCTTAAGTTATCATACTTTCTTAATGTATTGTTTGTTCAGATTTAAACTTCCAAGTTGTTTCCAACTATTTTTTGTTCATCGAGATTCATATGTCCATCTTTAATCATATGGTGTGTGACTTATGTGGCTGGGATGTTTGTATATAAAATGTGTTTAGCATGTTGTACACGTGGCCTGTTCAGTACTGCTTTAAATTATTTTTGTATGTTGACGATTGGCCTGAAACTGAGCTTAAAAATCAGGTATATTCCAAGATGTTCTGTACTGCTATCAAGAAAAAAATGCTAAATTTTTTCTTGAGTTTTTGAGTTTTCAAATTTCTATGTGTATGGGCTTGTTAATTTGCTGGTAGCAAATGCTGCTAAATGCCACATGTGTCCGACGAGTGCTAGCTAGCAGACATTTTCCTATCTTTTTTCCAGAAGTTTCCTAATTTCCCCGTGCCTTCTTTTTCTTTATTGCCAAACGACAATGGGGAAGGGGGCCCGCGGTGCCTAGGAATCCACAGGGAATACATTTCCCACGAAAACCCCCGTCGGTGATTGTATACCCTGGGTTAACAAGGCACGAGCTGCCAAATGAGCCCTCAGGATGATGATGCGCCACGGGCCGGCCTCTCCCTCTCTCCACCCGCACGAATCTGCCGCGGGCACCAAAGTAAACCCACAAAATCCACAAGTCCAACGCCTTAAGTGCTAATGCGAGGACCGAGGAGGAACTAGAGCAACCACTTAGATGAGTACACAGGGAAGGTGATGCAATAGCCCACGAATAATCGAGTACAGCACTTTCAACAAATCATTGACTTGTTTGTATTAACATGTCCTTTATCATTCAAGAGCACATGAAAAATATAACATTTTGAGAAAAATATTCACATCACAACACAACATGTAGCCATCCACCTCTCCAATTACATGGCCGTCGCAAAACCAATTTACCATTCGCTCTCGGCTCACGCGGAGCGCTCGGTCCGACCAACGGACCAAGGCTCGGCTTCCCCTCCCCAACGTGCGTGCGAGCCATGCTGGTTAATTATTAAACTACCCCTCGTTCGAAAACGACAAGAAATACATCTAAAACGAAACTTTGACATCTTGTTATTATAAACAATATTTATCGAATAGTGGTGCATGTATACTTTTATGAAAGTATTTTTCAAGACAAATGTATTTATATAGTTTTCATATTAGCAAACCCAAAAACGTAAATAAGTTCGGATTTTATATTCTCAATGTCTAACTCACGTTTTCCCTAAACCCCCCCCCAACAACCACTCTTCTTCCACCCACTCCCTCTATCTTAATGAAGAAAGAATAATTTATTTTTCCACCCGCCCCCCCCCCCCCCCCGCAACATGCCCACGTGTACGGCCCAACAATTGGTGGGTTTATCCCTCGTGTTCACACACCGCACGTCTTTCTCCCCCATTTCTTTTACCCCCGTCGTTTCCCCCTCTCGGCTCTCAAGCCCCCCGGTGCATGCTCCGGTGCCTTGTGTGTCCGATGTCGGTGTTTTTTCGTGCAAATAACCGTATAATCCATGCGCATAAGTTGTTAGAAAAAAGTGTTAGTACAAATTGTTTTTTTAGTTATCCACATAACTCGTCGTCAGGAAAAAAATATGTGCATAACTCGTAGTTAAGGGAAAAGATTATTAGCATAACTCATCGTCAGAGTCAAAGTTATGTGCATAACTCGTCATTAGCGAACAAGTTATAGGCACAACTCGTCATTAGGAAAAAAGGTTATTCGCATGACTCGTCGTCAGTGTCAAAGTTATGTGCATAACTCGTCGTCAGAATCAAAGTTATGTGCATAACTCGTGTTAGAAAAAAAATTATTTACATAACTTGTCGGCAGGGGTCAAAGTTATGCCGCTAACTCGTCGTTAGAAAAAGGTTATACATATAAATTATGATATGAAAAAATTATGTGCACAAGTTTTCGTGTGACAAAATTATGTGCATAAATTATTGATAGAAAAGAAAAAAAAGCTATACGTATGCATGATCGTAACAAAAATTATGTGCATAAATTGTCTGTGAAAAAAATATACTTGATAAAAAATTATACATATCTATAAATTAGAATATTTCTCAAACAACGTGCGGAAAGAGAAGGTGGTGCCTGGTTTCGTAGCCGCTGACTAGCTGAAAAACAATTCGACCACAGCCGGCGTGCACGTGGTTGCATGTGTGGTGGGACCCGCAACAAGATGCCGCCGCGCAGCACCAAAGTAAACCCACAAAATTCACAAGTCCAACGCCTTGAAATCCGCCGCAAATCGGCCGCCCCGGGGGGAAAACCGGGAGCGATGACACAGGGAAGGCTTTTACCAAATCATTTGTTATAAACTAGATCCAAATATCTATCTAACTATATTAATTTTTGTACCATAAATATTAATATATTTTTATAGATACTTAGTCAGGGTTGTTTCTGGGAAAGCAAAAAAAACACTCTTTTGGACATGGAGGACGTATATCTCAAATACTTCCATGATGACCATGTGTGCTCCGCCAGTGCATAGAACTTGTGACGTGGCTCATTGAACAAGTGGTGACGCAGATCGGCAGATGCGGTGTAGGGGTAGTGGAGGTGGGGGACAGATATTTCTCCCAAGTAAAAGAATATAAACACTTTTATGATATTATTGTTTCCTTCGTTGAACGGAGAAGTAAGGAAAAGTAGAGTTGGACTACTGCGGTTATGCTTTCTTCCCAAATATTTCACTAGCTACTCATCACATCAATCTCCGGATGCTAATTAAGAATATTAAATGTAGATTAATGATAAAATCAATTCCACAACCCCTACGTTAATTTTCAAGACGAATCTAACAATCCTATATTAAGTATAAAAGTGATGTGTGTGGGACCCTAGAAGTAGTGCGTGAGCTAGCACTTCTCAAATAACCTATAAAAAAATTAAGAAAAATACTTCTTTGAGAAACGGATTTGATCTAGTTTTTGTACTTTTTAAAAATAAAGTTTTCATATTTTTGAAAAAATGGGTGCAATGATAAGAAGCTGCAAAAAATTGTGCTGTGTGGCTCCTACTTTCAATTTATTTTGACCATAAACAGAATTTAATTTAAACTGTTCCAAACAGGATCATAAACATCCATCCAATTCACCTCTGGATCGGATCCAGCAGGTTTTATTTTTGACAAATCTAAACCTCACTCGAGTACGTGATTTAATTTGTCCAATCACGCACTCGAGTTTATTTGGACTTCGACATTGGAGTGAGACAGACAAATAAGAGAGACGCTCGATCTCAGCTCAGCTCTGCGCATATACGTGCAGCCACGCGATGGCATCGTCGAAGTACTTCCGGAACCTGTCCATGCCATCCGGAGGCAGATGGACGCTCACCTCTATCCCGCCGGCACTGCGCCGGCTCTCCGCCACTGCCACGTTGCCGGTCCTCGCCGCGGACACGATGTCCACCTTCGCCGGCCGGCCGAACCCCATGTCCAGCTCGTAGACGCGGAACCTCGGCGAGCTGGCCACGGACAGCATGCCCATCGTGCCGGCGATCTCCTTGGCGCGGCCCGTCCACGCCTCCATGCTGCCCGTCCCGACGCCGCTGCTCACCGCCTCGTCGATGCCCGCCGCGACCGCGGCGCACGCGCTGAGCAGGCCTCCCGCGCCGCCGGCCGCGAGCGCGTCTTTTGGTGCCACGGTGAACGCTGGGCCGACGAAGTTGCCGAGGTACTTGTCGGGGAGGGGAGGGCTCGTCCGCGAGCGGTGGTCGACGGCGACGATCAGGCAGGTGCGGCCGTCGCTCGCCGTGGGCGTGGACGACGACGACGTGGCCTCTTTCGCTCGCTGGTAGCACGACCAGACGAGGCCCAAGGTGGCGGCCAGTGATGTGCACCGGGGCGGCGCGACGCCGCGCCTCGCGGCCTCGCCGGCCACGGCATCCTTGACGCGCTGCAAGTCGTCCTTGGACAGGATGAAGGTGGCGAGGAGCTGGTCAGCGGGCATCTGGCCGGCCTCTATGGTGCCGGTGGTCGGCACGGCCTGGAAGAAGGCGTCGGGGAGGAAGCTCCGGTCTATGACAGGCGGTGGCGGTGGCGACGCTTCGCTACGCGTGCACCGCCGCCCAGGTGTGCAAGAAGTGCGTTGAGCTCGAGCCGTCGGCGGCGGCGTGGTGCACGACGACGCCGATGGCGAGGCCACGGCGCGCGGGCAGGAGGAGCGTGGCCTGCACGGCGAGCACGGCGCCGCCGGCAGGTAGCGCCGGCACGAGCGGGGCGATCCTTCCTAACTCCCGGGGCTCGTCGGTGCAGAGGCCATCGATGCTGTCCACGCCGCCAACGTCGTACTCGGCGACGGTGAAGGCGACGCCATCGCCGGGACGATAGTGGAGCTCGTAGCGGTCGGACGTGCCGGGCGTGAGGCGCAGGCGGCCGGCTAGCGGGTAGAAGGCGTGAATGGCCCTCGACAGGGCGTTCTTGAGGTTGGAGAGGATGGCCGGAACGTCGGCGTCCGGGGTGAGGCGGTAGAGGACGAGGAGCTCCAGGGGCGGGAAGGAGAGCCAGAGGTTGTCAAAGAAGGTGAGAGGCAGGGAGCTCTCCGGCAGAGCGGAGCCTGTTGGAGACGGAGGCACGACGGTGGTGTCGATGACCCGGAGGCGAGGAGGAGGTGATGACGATGTGAAGGTGGAGGGAGGACGCTGCTGCTCCTGCGCCACGGCCTGCGCCATTGCCGCTGCTTGAAACAACCTCTCAGGCTCCGGCCACTAACGCACTTTAGCTGGTTGGTTCTCGATCGATCGGAGAAGTGAGATCTCTATTCTTTTATAGAGTGTATAAAATTAATACTGTGGCACCTTTTAATTGTTTTGCGTTATCTCTGACCGAAACAAACCCTGCGTCATCCGGCACTCATGGACTAGCTTGTCAATCAAGCGAGAAAAAGACCGCGCCCACCAGGTTGATTTTGCGGGGTCTCTCGATGGCTTTTGGGAGTTGGGACCTGTGGACAGAGATGGCCGAGACGCGGCGGATTCGATTTCTCAAAACTGTCCGTGTCGAATTTACATGACACGGCTAGCAAACCGGCCAGCAAACATCCGCGATTTAACTATAAATATCAGCCATTAGTCATTTTTTTCGAATTCCGAATTGGCCCTTTTGTTATTATGATATAAAGAGAAATTGTAGTGTTTGAAAAAAATAAAAATTATTATCATGTGATCGAAAAGTGGAATGTAGAGATGTACTAGGATCGAGTACCAAAAAATAATAATAATAATAATAAATTATTATGATATCATTATAAATATGTCTAAATCTATTTATATTTTTTTAAAGAAGGATAATGACGTAAATAGACAGACCGATGCCTGGCCAGTAAGGCTGAGTGATGATAGCGTAGCACTAAAATCAGCATGGTAGCCATGTCTAACATCCTATTTGCATCATAAACGAAAATTGATAAATACATGTCTCTTGGACTAAAAAAAGACGCCTCTTCAACAGAGATTAGCAGCACCTACTCAAATTGTAGTTCGGAGACCTTGTCGATACATGTTTTTTTTTTTCAAAATTGAATCCCAAAATTCCAACAAGATCATTGATATAGCATCACACAAAGTAGCTCAAAAGAGTGCACAGTCATGTTTAGGCTAATCTACCCCAAGGGAAACCTCAAGCGACGGTCGAGCCATGGCTAACATGCCTCGTTTGCCGAGCATAAACGCCCCCCGCCGGACAAACATGGACCTCGCAAAGACAAGTCACGCCCCCTCCCGGGCGCCATAACCCCACCCGCCATATGAAAAAAACGGGACGGCTGCTACATTTGAGCATCAAAAAACTTGCCCAAAGAGGGCACAAAGGGGGCCGCCGCAAAGAGGGCCCCCCCCAACAAGGGCCCGCCCCCGTTCGAAGGCCGCCCGCTTACGCGCCCCCCCTGGCAAACCCCCCCCAGTGCCGCCCGCCTTTGCCGAGAGCCCCCCCCCCAACCCGCCGCACCCCTGGCCCCCTCGCCACCCGTGCCTCTCCCCCCCCCCCCCCCCCCCCACCCCCTCTTTCCCCCCGCCCCACCCACCCCCCGCAAAGAAATATTTTTATTTTTGTTTTTGCTTTAAGTTTTTGTCTTTGGTAAAGGTACATGACCTAGAGATTGATTTGCAATTTTGGCATGATTTTTGACAAATTTTTACTATATTTTATGTATTTTGGTCTTTGTTTTGAATTTTTATGCATATTTCGAATTTGACTATAGCAGTCCAACAACCCCACAAACAGAAATATAAGAAAAGAAAAAAAAAAAATTCTTTTTTTAAAATTAAATAAAACCCAAAACAAACCACAACCCAAAATTCCAACAAAAAACAAAAAAAAAAAAAAAAAAAAATATTACATGAAATAACCACCAACCCAGGCCCACGAGCCAAAATTCGAACATCTTAGGGCGGATCGCATGTCCACTCAATTTCCCCCGAATCGTTTTCAAATTATATAAAATGGAAATATAGCAACAGTAGTCAAAAATCACGAAATGTGACGAGTGGTCGTTATATCACATGTGTGAGTGCGGTGGTAAAAAAACCGTGGAATGATTTCGTGCATGTTTCCGGTTCACCTTAGCACAACCCGGAGATGTCCTTAGCACAAAGCAACACAAGTTACCTAATTGTGTGAGTTAAGTTTCATAAGGATTAAACTCCTCTCACATCCCGTGAAGCATCCTCATTCTCTCTCATCACCTAGTCAACACAAGTTTTAATGTATCAATTTCATTGGAACTCCATCGAGACTGATCTTACTTCCTAAACATGGCAAAAATAAGAATGACACATGTAACCATGTTGAAGAAACAAACACTAATGGGAAAAAGGACCTTTAGTAGTGGTGGATATCGAGCTCGTTGTAGTTCAGCTCCTTTTGGTCGGACTCGTTAAAGCTCGTTAACGTTAAGGTAAAGCTATCTGTTACCTGTGTGATTTGGAGCAACTCTTCACACGAATTTTTTCTTCCCCAATTTCACCTTCTTCTCCAACTCCGGCGAGCTACTCTGGCGAGTTTAGGGTTCGGGTTCGGGTTCCGGGGTTAGGGTTCGGGGTTTCTTAGAGGGAGGGCCGGCGGTAGCAGGCCGGCCTGGCGGAGGCCGGCGGTGGGCGGGGCGGCGAGGCCGGCGGGCGGGCCGGGCGGCGAGGGCGCCGCCGGCCGGCGGAGGAGGCCGGCGGTTGGGGCCGGGGTCGGGCGGGGGAGCACGGCGGCGGCGCGGTGGTGACCGGCGACGGCGGGGTCGGACGGCGGCGCCGGCGGTGGGAGGAGGCGGCGGTGGTGGTTGGAGGCGGGGGCGGCCGGTGCCGGCGGACTAGGGTCCGCCGGCGCCGGCCGGGGGAGGCGGAGGGGGCCGTGCGGCGGGGAGGCGGAGGGGGGCGGTGCGAGGAATATGACGGGGTCGAGGGCCGATTCCGTGGGAGAGGATAGGGAGGAGAGAGAAAGAGAGATGGATGGGGATAAATTTGGGGGAGCGTAGGAGGAAAAATAATAGATCTAAGGTGTAAAAAGTTGCAAAAATTCGTGTGAGGAGAGGCCCAAAATTGCGTGGGTGAGCTAACGAGCTAAAGTGCTAGCTCGACTTGACTCATTTCATAACTTGAGCCAACTCGTTAGCTGTTAGCTAGGCCATAAAAAACATGACGTTTGAGCACATATTGAGATATACTATACATATATTGTTCTATATTTTATATACCCCCCGAAAAACAAAACACATATAATCTATCAAAACATTAAATAACAGGGGAGCACGACACGGCCCGCGAAGCAACGTGCCCGTGTGTGGGCCGCCACCACAAGACGCCGAGCGGCTCGACCGGCACGGCAGGAATAGTGCGGCCAGCTAGATCCTTCATCATATACAAGTGGTCCAAATAATCTCTAACCCTAACTCCCTCCTATCCTACCCCCTGTGTGCCGCCCCCACCTTTCCCTCTTGTGCCACCGTGCGGTGCCAGGCTCAGGCTGCCTCCCACCCGTGCCGATGCGCGCGCGGCGGCGGGCCGCCCATCCGCGACGGTCCGCGGCGTTGCGCGCCCCTCTCCTTCTTCGCCGGCTCGCCACTCCCGCTTCCTTGTTCTCTCCACGGCACTAGCACCGCAATCCCACCTCGCGCGGATCTATGGCGGGCGGCGGCCGCCCATCCACGACGGGCCGCCGCACCGCGCGCCCCTCCCCTTTGTCGCGGCCCCCTCGCTCCCACTCCCCTGTCCTCTCCATGACACCCGCACCGCAATCCCATCCTTCTCCGGTGCTCCTTCCCCATGACGACGAGGTGAGCAGCGCGAGCGGGCGACCACTCGCTCCCCCGCATCCTCCCCGGCTCCCCGCACGGATTCGCGGTAGGTCGGCCGGCCGCCGGCGACGGGTTGCTCGCCTCTCCCCTACTCCGCCGCTCGCGCCCCCCATCCTCTCCACCGTCGACGCGGCGGCGTCGGCCCCCTCTCAACCCCCGATTCGCCGTTGGTAGTGTGGGACCGGTCTTGTTGCGGGCTTCGGGCGCCCGTGTGTGAGCTTAGGGCCGGGCTATTCCAGGCCGGCCCGACACGAAACAACACGACGGCCCGGGCTTGGGCCTTGGCCACGGCCTGTAGGCGGGCACAACACAACACAATGGGAATTAGGGTCGGGCTAGCCCGACACGAAGATTAGTGGGCCACCCCGGCTCGGGCTAGGGTCGGGCCGGCGGCCCGAGTGCCCATCTATAAGCTCAACTCATTTAAAAATTCTAATGAGTCGAGTCCAACTCGAGCCACTAACGAGTGAGTTTGCGAGCCACGAGTTTTTCGTCCAACTCTAACCTTTAGTACCGGGTCCTAACCTCCCTTTAGTACAAGATGTCCAACCGGTATAAGAGAATCGGTACTAAAAGGGGGTCCTACGCATCTGGGTCAAATAACCGATACTAAAGGGTATACAACCTACGCCCATCCGTCCCGTCCGTCCCTTTTTCCTTTACCATTTCTTTTTCTTTCCTTTTCTATTCCTTCCCCCCACTATTTCTCCAAGAATCACTCCTACGTCTCTTAGACAATCCCCACTATTTCTCCAAGAATCACTCCTACGTCTCTTAGACAATCACAATCACACCGCATTCACAATCACCGAGTCACATAGATTACACAAGAATCACATACCATCACATGAACCAACCAGTCATGGATTCGATAAAATAAAAATAATAGCAATCACAACCACATAGGAGCTCCTCCAACTCCTTCACCACCCGCCGTCCGTGCCAGGGCAGGTTGCGCTCCTGCCCGCCGCCGGATTGAGAAGAGATAGGAGAGAGATGTGATGAGAAAGAGAGGAAGAGATGAGATGGGGATATGAATGAATGAATGAATGAATGAATGATGTGGTGGTGTGTGCTTATGGTGTGATACAAAGAAACAAAGTCAATAAGGGGGGAGAGAGAGCAGGGGGGGAAAGACGTGCGGGACGGACGACAAATGTTTAATATTGGTGGCTAGGGTCACCCAGTGCTAAAGGGGTGTTTGGTTGCTAGTCACACTTCATGTTAGGCAAGTTTGGCCAATTTTGGCTAGTGTTTGGTTGATGACAAAGCTTAGGCAAGAGTCTTTTGGGCTCCACATATCATAGAGTAGAAAAGTGTGGCAAGATTCTTTTAGTGAAGACAAAGTGTGGCCACCAATTTCTTTGCCACACTTGTCTAAGGTTAGTTGTGGCAAGTTATGACTAGGAACCAAACAGGCCATAAATCCTCACCTTTTAGTACCGAGAGATTCCCCCACTCGCCCTTTAGTACGGTTGGTGTGCCCAACCGGTACTATGGCCTTTAGCCCTTTTAGTAATGGGTTGTAACCCCGCCGGATACTAAAGGGTGACACGGGGGTATTGTGGGGTCCAACCTTTCGATCCGGTACTAATGCTCCTTTTAGCACTTGGTTGAATGGTAACCGGTATTGTGCTCAAGGATTAAAAAAAGATGAGAATAGTGTTTTTTTATTCCTCCTCTTTTTATTCATGCCTATCCTGAAAATGGACTTTTTCCGTGTACGATGTGTGTGTATTTGTTGGTATGAAATCTTTGCGAAGATGACCAAATGCCCAATGAAATGGTTATTTCTTCGCAGCGTCATGTACACCTCACCACCCACCAATGATATTTGAGCTAAGATTTCTCTTCCACTTTGAACAAAAGTGCTACTGGAGACAGTTTAGGAACAGAGACAGCTGTGCTTGCCTGGTAGCAGAGAGAAACAAGTGTCAAATGACTTGCTATTGTACGGAACGATCTGTATAGATAGATATTGAACTTCACATATCATGCTATCACCTCGGGCATTTACTCTGAACTTTGAATGACACAACATTTTGCGACAAATAATATATTTTGACAAGACTGAGGTCTGGTTTTGTTTATAGAAGAAAGCCAAAAACTTTAGTAGTGTTTTGGGTCCTGAACCTGAATAGAAAATTTCAACTCTCTGGGACTGTCTCCGGCAACATTGCCCATCTGCATGAGCAAATAGCCCTCCTTGAGGAAAGGAGAGAGAAGAACGACAGCCACAAAAGAGCAGGGGATGCAGCAGACACGCGCATCGCGCAACGGCTGTTGGCTCCCGAGGGAAGAGGGAACTCGCGCCGAACCCCCCCCCCCCCCCCCCCGCACTCCCCGCTCCGCCTCCGCGCCGGCTCGTGCACGCCGTCGGAACCGCAGCGGTGGAGAGGACCTCGCTGCCTCGGGCCAGCCTCGCAACCTGCTCTCTCCCCCGGCGAACGAGCGGATCAAGCGTCGCCACTGACTGAATCGACCGGCGACGCAGTATCCTCGTGGAGCGGCGTGAGGTCGGAGCGGCTCCCCTCCGCCGCCGGGCCCGAAGCCGCCGCGGTTCCTGCTCCGAATCGAGGCCGCAGCTCCCCGCCGCGGCTCCCCTCCCCGTCGGGCTTGAGGGCGCCGCAGTTCCTGCTCCGAATAGAGGTCGCAGCTCGCCTGCCGTCGGGTCACAACTCGCCTCCGCCGCAGCCCCTGCTCTGAATCGAGCACCTTCAGCTTGACGAAGCTTCAACGGTGCCTCCAGCTTCAAATTGAGTGCCCCCCAGGGAAGGAGGAGGGGATTTAAAGAAGGATGCAGAGGATCCCGGGGAGGAAGATGGGCACCGCTCCGGGCAACGCATGAGGGAGACCGCCGCCGCCCGAGTCCCGCGGCGCCATGGGGGGCTATGAGCTTGTCCACATCGACAACGCGCTCACCCGCCTCAAGGTGGATCTGGGGGCACGGAAGAAGAGAGGGAGCCCTTGCTGCCGACGAGGAAGAAGAATAGGCGCCGCCGCCGGAAGAATGGGCGGACGGGGTTGGTGGAGGAGCCGGTCGGCATGAGTGGTGGCTAGGGTTGGGCGTGGCGGAGGCGAAGGCGGCGCTGGTGGAGGGAGAGATATGCGGGGGTGGAGGAGGCGTTGGTGGTGTGGCAGTTGATGGGGAAAGGCTCGGTCCTACCCGAGAATGCGCGACGGGGGAGCGGTCCGCTCATAGTGCAACGAGGGATGCAGAATCCGCTGGAGCGTGTACAGTACCAATTTGTCGTATGGACCACCCTGGGCCCACTACCTCGGTGGGTACCAGGACCGACTACTCGGTGGGCCCCTGGGACTACCCGACTTGCGCTGCACGGTACCTGATGGCGTGAAGCACAAGGACTACAGAGGAGAAGTACTCGGTTAGAAAGCCGTATATGTCCCGCACCGTATGGAAGACTCCTAGACGTACTCGACTAGTACTCTCTCCCTATTCCGACTTGTAACCCCGCCTCCCGACTATATAAGGTGAGGCGGGGACCCCTTTTTCGATCATCTCATCTCACGGGATACAATTGCACCATCTTGTAATCGTACCCAATCAATCCAGAGCTACGCAGCATACAGGACGTAGGGTATTACGCACCTCGCGGCCCGAACTTGTCTAAATTGTGTGCCATGTGTCTCTTCCTTCGAGTTACCGATCTCGGCGAGGCCACATTCATCTACTTCGGGTACTCCCCTTAGTAGGTTGCCGGTCTAAAACACCGACAGCTGGCGCGCCAGGTAGGGGTTCTCGCCCGAGATCACATGGCGAACTCGACGGCTCCTGTCTACTTCAAGCCAACCGTCGCCTTCAACCGTGGCGACACCTTCGTTTTCGGCGCTTGGGTCTGCACTGCTGACGGCGCGGGCTCCTTCCAGCGTCGCCTCACCATGCCGCCCAACCCGGAGACCGGCTTCGTGATGCTTCCTGAAGTTGTCACAGGCGAACTCGCCGGCAAGTTTGGCGAAATTTCGCTTTTCGACCATCACGCTGACTTCGAGGTCAGGTCCGCTTCCAACTCGAACTCGACGTCTCCGTGGGCTACCGTGTGCGAGTTGGCTGCTCAGCCATCGCATGTGGTCCCCCCACCCCGTGAGCGCTCCACGCGTGGCCCCCGCATCGTCAGCAGGGCCCGCACGGAGGCTCCCTCTTTGCGCCGGGCCGGCAAGGAGCCCGTACCCGAGTACAACTCGGATTCCGACACCGCCCCCAGCCACGCTTCGGACTCCAACCCCCTCTCCGGCTTCTACTCGGACCCCGCGTACGAGTTCGACTTCGGGTCGGACCCAGAGGATCCCGAGTCCGAGGACAACACTACAGAGCACCCCTAATCATGGCCGGCTTATGGGCCGGTCATAACGTCCACACCCCCGGCGGATTCGTCCTGCGGCCGGATCGCAAGCCCGCGGACTCGATAAGTGGAGACTCACGCTACGTTGCCTACCTCAACACGCTCCCGTTCCAGGAGGGAACACCACTTGCCCGAGCTGACTTGTACACCCCAACTGAGGTGGCGAGCTCTGAGTCCAGTCTTGGCAACCCTGATTGCCAAGTCTTCATGGCTGCCGGCGACACACTAGGACCCTCAGGGACAGCTCAGGACAGGTACCTTGAAGATATCTCCGCAGACGAGCGTCCGCCGATGCACCCGCGACGGACCGCCGCCAACGGGGACGCTCGATGTGAGCGTAATAGGAAGCGCAACGAACGGCGCCGGCGTCTCCGAGACAACCTCCCCATCCACAACCTTGCGGAAGATCCCGAGGCGGTCGAGAGCGAGTACACACTACCCCCGAGCAATGCCTCAAGTCGATCACGGCGATCGCACGCCGGGCTCGGGGAATACGCGCCGGAGAAGTCATCGCCAAGCTCGGCGAAGACGCTTAGTTCATGCGGGTCGACAACAAGATCAACCGGCCTCCCCCCCGCCGGGAACCGCGACAACGAAGCTACAAGTCGCGACGCGCCGACCTCGGCCATAACCGTACTCGAGCCGAGCTCCCGGCTCGGCCCAACCGTACTCATGCAAACGTCGGCGGACCCTCACGGGGCGGCAACAACAACCGTGAGGTCGTCCCCCACCGCGCCCCGGCGGCGGCGGCCGTGACCCCTGCGGTGGCGGCGGCGGCGACGACGGAAGCTCCAACCACGGAGCCAATAGGAGGGCGGTGGCGCGCGGCGGTCGAGACCACGCGAACGGCCACGCCTCCGGAGCCTCACGGGCGGCTACGACGCCCGTCGAAGATTGAAGAGTTGCGGCGGAAGAAGTTAGCCACTCTGCGAGGCAACAACGACGGCTTCCCCGCCTTCTCACCTCGACTTCACAACTTGCTCCTCCCCGACAAGTTCAAGCCTTTGGGGATCACCAAGTACGACGCGAAGCGGATCCCATCCGGTGGCTCGGGTGCTACGTCCTCTCCATCGAGAACGGCGGCGGCAACAACGGCACCAAGTGCCTCTACTTCCCCTTCGCCCGGACCAGGCCCCACTCACATGGCTCGAGTCGGCCGGACAAGCACTCGATCGACAAGTGGGACCACCGAAGGAGCGGTTCACCGGCAACTTCGCGGGCGCCATGGGCCGCTTGGGTACTCGCATGGACTCCGGCCATGGTCAAGCGAAACAAGGCGAGACCCTCCGCAAGTACATGCGCCGCTTCTTCAACAAGCGCGCTACCGTAGTCGACGTCACCGACAAGGAGGTCATCGACCTCTTCCAAGACGGCCTCTACCACCGCCGCACCTTTGAAGACTTCGGTCGTCGCCGCCCCAAGTCCATCCCCCACCTCAAGGACATGATCACGTCCTGGGCGGATGAAGAAGACAAGGCCAACGCCAAGTACGACGCCATCCGTGGCAAGAACAAGCAGAACACGGGCGGCGGCGGCGGCAACAACGGGAACCAAGGCGGTCGCAACAACAACAACTACTACTCGGGTCCCAACCGCAAGCGCAAGCCAGACAACACTGTCGCGGCTATCCAGCGCCCTGCGAAGGAGAACTCGAAGAAGAACTCCGGTGGCTTCAAAGACTTGCTTTGAAGAAGAAGTGCCCGTGGCATCTGGACGGCAACCACACCACCGAGCAGTGCTACCAACTCAGGCGAGCACTCAAGAGTACTCCAGAGCCACCGCACCCTCACGACAAGAAAGGCAAGAAAAAGAACGACGGAGACAACGGCGACTTCCAGGAACCCGACAAGACCGACAACGTCCTCTTCGACGGACTACCCGGCGGGCGGGAGCAAAAGGCTACTCATTGAGAAGTCATGAGCATTGAACCAGCGGTCCCGACCCCTCTCAGGTGGTCGGAGGTACCCATTACCTTCTCCCGCGCGGATCAATGGACCAGCTTCTCCGAACCAGGGCGTTTCCCTCTCGTCCTGAAGCCGGTGGTCGCGGGCTCCAGGCTCAACAAGGTCCTCATCGACGGCGGAAGCGGGCTCAACGTCCTCTTCACCAAGACCTTGAAGAAGATGAAGCTCGACATCACCCACATGCTCACCAAGAGCAACACGCCTTTCTACGGCATCGTCCCCGGTAACGCGGCTATCCCACTGGGCTCAGTGGTCCTGCCAGTTACCTTCGGGGAATCTCGGGACAACTATCGTACCGAGTACATCAAGTTCGAGGTCGCGGACTTCGAGACATCCTACCA
Organism: Cenchrus americanus; assembly: GCA_947561735.1. NCBI lineage: Eukaryota > Viridiplantae > Streptophyta > Magnoliopsida > Poales > Poaceae > Cenchrus > Cenchrus americanus. Next base: position 79,194,492 of record OX387239.1, on the reverse strand, counting down.
TGCCATCCTCGGCAGACCGGCCATCGCCAAGTTCATGGCGGTGCCCCACTACACCTACTTGGTACTCAAGATGCCAAGCCCAGCAGGTGTACTCTCTCTCCAAGGGGACTTGAAGATCTCGCATGATTTGCGACACCGAAGCCGTGGAGATCGCCTCTACGAATCAAGTACCCAACTCTATGATGGAAGTCTATGCTTTGTGTCGAAGAAGCTTGCCACAAGTGAACTCGACATCCCCGAGAAGTCCGACAAAGCCAACAAGCCTCGGCCCACCGAGGAGGTCATGGTCAAGATGATCGACCTCGGGACGAGCGACACCAGGCAAGACCACCACCATCGGGGCCGGCCTCGACCCCAAATAGGAAGACGCGCTCATCAACTTCCTCCCGGCTAACCGCGACATCTTCGCGTGGAAGCTAGCGAACATGCCGGGAGTGCCCGGGGAGTTGATCGAGCACCGCCTCAACGTCGATCCTAAAGCTACCCCCAAGCGACAACACCTCCGTCGTTTCGCCGACGACGGACGAGATGCCATCAAGAAGGAGCTCGCCAAACTACTCGCGGGCGGCTTCATCGGAGAAGTCTTCCATCCCGAGTGGCTCTCCAACCCCGTCCTCGTCCGCAATAAGAACTTGAACGAGTGGAGGATGTGCGTTGACTACACCGATCTCAACAAGCACGCCCCCAAGGACCCCTTCGGGTTGCCGCGGATTGATCAAGTCATCGACTCTACGGCGGGGCTGCGACTGCTCTGCTTCCTCGGCCCGCTACTCCGGGTACCACCGGATCGCGATCAAGGATGAAGACCGAGGAGAAGACCACGTTCATCACCCCGTTTGGCGCGTCTTGCTACACGACCATGTCCTTGGGGTTGAAGAACACCGGCGCTACCTATCAACGAGCTATCCGGGCACGCTTCAAGAGGCGGCTCAACAAGAACGTCGAAGCCTACGTGGATGACGTGGTCGTCAAGACCGAGAGACTCCGGTACCCTCATCGACGACCTTGAAGAGACTTTCGCATCCCCGCGCGAGTACCGCCGGAAGCTCAACCCGAACAAGTGCGTCTTCGGCGTACCTTCGGGCAAACTACTCGGCCGCATCATCGGCCAACGCGGCATCGAAGCCAACCCCGAGAAGATCTTTGCCATCACCGGCATGAAAGCTCCCACGTGCATCAAAGACGTCCGGAAGCCGGCCGGTGCATGGCGGCCTTGAACGATTCATCTCGAAGCTTGGAGAACGGGGGCTCCCCTTCTTCAAACTACTCAAGCACCAAGAGAAGTTCGTGTGGACCCCCGAGAGGCGGACCAAGCCCTTGCCCGGCTCAAGGACTTCCTATCAAAGCCACCGGTCCTTACGGCTCCTCGCAAAGGCGAGCGACCTCTTGCTCTACCTCACTGCGACTACCCATGTGGTCGATCTGCCATCGTCGTCGAGCGGCGGGGAAGACGGCCACGCCTATCCGATCCACCGCCCGGTCTACTTCGTCGGCGAGGTCTCGTCGAGTCCAAGGCACGCTATCGGCTGTGCGAAGCTTCTATACGCGGTACTCATCACCTCGCGGAAGCTACGACACTACTTCCGGGGGTACTCGATCTCCGTCGTCACCGACTACCCGCTCGACGACATCTTGCGGAACCAAGATGCTACCGGAAGAATCTCCAAGTGGGCGATCGAACTCGGCGCCCTCACCATCGACTTCAAGCCACGCACGGCCATCAAGTCGCAAGCTCTAGTCGACTTCATGGCGAGTGCCGCGGGAGAATCGCCTACCTACTCCAACCGTGCGACCGAGCATTGGGTGATGTACTTCGACGGCTCACTCAACCTCGAGGGCGCGGGTGCGGGGGGTACTCCCCGATCTCTCCAACGGGCGAACAACTCAAGTACGTCCCGGATCTTCCGGAAGGTCTCAAACAACGAAGCCGAGTACGAAGCTCTCCTACACGGGCTCCGCCTCGCGGTTTCACCGGGCATCAAGCGGCTACTAGTCTACGGCGACTCCGCGGTGGTCATCAACCAAGTCAACAAGTCCTCGGGACCGCAACAAGGAGAACATGGACGCCTATCGCCTAGAATTCCGCAAGCTCGAGAACAAGTTCTACGGTCTCGAGTTCCACCACATCGTCCGCGACAACAACGTTGCAGCGGACGTCTGTCGAAGCTTGGTTCTACTCGCGCTCAAGTACCCGGCGGGTGTCGTCGTCCACGAGCTTCACGCGCCATCCATCCCGGAGTCGGTGCCACCGACCACTGTCCCAGCGCATCCGCCGGCTGGCCAGGAGGTCATGATGATCGACGTGGACTGGAGGCAACCCTTCATCGACTACCTCGGCGAGCGAGAAGGTTCCCTCGGACAAGAACTTGGGCCGAGCGGCTCATCCACCGCGCCAAGTCCTACATCCTCGTCGGAGACAAGCTTTACGGGCGGGGCGCATCTTCTCGGAGTACTCATGAAGTGCATCCCCGAGCAAGAAGGCAAGGACATCTTGGAGGAGATCCACAAGGGCGTGCGGCAACCACGCGTCTTCTCATACGGCGGTCGGCAAGGCCTTCGGCGAGCCTTCTGCGGCCCACGGCTGCGGGGCGACGCCGAAGAACTCGTCGAAGGTGCCAAGGATGTCAATACTTCGCCAAACGGCAACACGTCCCGGCCTACAAGCTAGTCACCATACCGCCAACCCTGTCCCTTTGCTTGCCGGGGGCTCAACATAATTGGGCCACCGCCAAGCGCGCCGGGCGGATTCAACGAGTATTGGTGGCCATCGACAAGTTCACCAAGTGGATCGAGGTCAAGGCGGTCACATGCCCCAAGGCTAACGAGTACTCGACTTCCCGGATGAACTAGTGCATCGTTACGGACTACTCCACCGCATCATCACGGACACAGGGCTCCAACTTCAACAACCACCGGTTAGGGAGGTACCGCGAGAACGGCGGGATCGACGTCCGATATGTCTCGGTTGCTCATCCTCGGGCCAACGGAAAAGTAGAGCACGCCAACGGAATGGTGCTCGATGCTCTCAAGAAGCGGCTACACGACGCCGCTAACTCTAAAGGAGGCAAGCGGATCAAGGAACTACCCAATGCATTCGGGGGCTACGTACTCGGCCCTCCAAGCCAACGGGACAATCCCCTTGCTTCTCGGTCTACGGCTCCGAAGCAATCCTCCCCGCCGATGTCATATGAGATTCACCGGCGGTGGAGCACTACGACGAAGGCGTCTCCGAAGACGACGAGACGAGTTGACATCGACGGGCTCGAAGAAGCTCGCTTCACCGCCCTCGTCCAATCGGTATGGTACCCGGAGGGTATCCGACGCTACCACGACCGCAACGTCAAGGAACGCTCCTTCAACGTTGGCGATCTCGTCCTCCGTCGTATCCCGAACACGGAAGGACTACACAAGCTCGGCTCCCCGTCGGGCATACTCCCCGGGTACTCATGCAAGGAAGGAAGAATAGTAGAAGACGGACTCCTAGTAGAATTCCCCCGTACTCCTACTAGGACTCGCTCTGTGTACTCCTACTAGGACTCTCGCCTTGTAACCGACTAGGAACCCGCCCCCCGGACTATATAAAGGAGGGCCGGGTACCTAGCCGCACATCCCCAATCCCTCCGGGGACAAACAACACCAAGCGCGGGCGCCATACTTGATCCCCCAAACGGGACGTAGGGTTCGCCACCTTGGCGGCCCGAACTCCGTATAAATCTTGTGTCCCGTGACCTTGCGCATACCTTCGAGTTCTCGGTCAACCGATCACGATCCTCACCGCACAATCTACTACCTCGGGTACCCCTTGGTAGGTTTGCCGGTCTAAAACACCGACAGTGGCGCGCCCGGGTAGGGGTGATCATCACCACCGGGCGAATTCGAAGGACCCTCGTCAACAAGATCAATCTACTCGTCGACTCGCCGAGATCCATTGAAGCAAGTCTCCTTGCTCTTGTCAAAGCGGAATCAATTTTCCTACGCCGCACTTCCGGTTGCTTCAGCAACGTCGCGCGGCTCGTCATGCGGCTCGTCGCGCCGCTCGTCGTCGACTACTCCGCCTCGCCCAGGCTCGTCGTCGACTACTTCGTCTTCGCCGCGCGTCCGGGTGCCTCGGCACGTCGCGCGGCTCGTCACGCGGCTTGTCGCGCCGCTCGTCGTCGACTACTCCGCCTCGCCCGGGCTCGTCGTCGACTACTTCGCCTCCGCCGCGCGTCCGGGGTGCCTCGGCACGTCGCGCGGCTCGTCATGCGGCTCGTCGCGCGCTCGTCGTCGTCGACTACTCGCCCTCGCCCGGGCTCGTCGTCGACTACTTCGTCTTCGTCGCGCGTCCGGGTGCCTCGGCACGTCGCGCGGCTCGTCACGCGGCTTGTCGCGCCGCTCGTCGTCGACTACTCCGCCTCACCCGGGCTCGTCGTCGACCACTTCGCCTCGCGCCGCGCGTCCGGTGCCTCGGCACGTCGCGCGCGCTCGTCATGCGGTTCGTCGCGCCGCTCGTCGTCGACTACTCCGCCTCGCCCGGGCTCGTCGTCGACCACTTCGCCTCCGCCGCGCGTCCGGGTGCCTCGGCACGTCGCGCGGCTCGTCATGCGGCTCGTCGCGCCGCTCGTCGTCGTCGACTACTCGCCTCGCCCGGGCTCGTCGTCGACTACTTCGTCTTCGCCGCGCGTCCCGGGGTGCCTCGGCACGTCGCGCGGCTCGTCACGCGGCTTGTCGCGCCGCTCGTCGTCGACTACTCTGCCTCGCCCAGGCTCGTCGTCGACTACTTCGCCTCCGCCGCGCGTCCGGGGTGCCTCGGCACGTCGCGCGGCTCGTCATGCGGCTCGTCGCGCCGCTCGTCGTTATCGACTACTCCGCCTCGCGCGAGCTCGTCGTCGACTACTCGCCTCACCCGGGCTCGTCGTCGACCACTCCGTGCGCCGCGACTTCGTCTTGCGGCCACGGCGGCTCTACCCGGCCACGCCGTGCGTGGTGACTACTTGTCTCGCGGCAACGCTGGCTCTACTTCGAGTACGCCGCATGCCGCCATAACGTCGTCTTCCGGTCGCATCGCGTTGACCATTCATCTCGACTAGTCTTCCAAACTAGTCGAGAACGGCAGTCACGCCCCCAACAACTAGTCGGAATCAACTCTGACTAGTCGACTTTAACAACAACCGTCGCGGCTCCATCGCCGACCGCCATGGCTCATCATCAGTTTGCCCAGGCAGCAACAGCTAAGTCATTTATCTAAATGATTACTGTTCTCTTGGCTTGTTCTCCTCATCATGTAGGACTACTTGCCGACTACTCATTTGTGTATGCTTCTCGGCGGGTTTTCACGGGAGCTACACTCGCCGACTACTCTTGGGGCATATCAATCAAGTCGCCGCGAGTCTACTTCATCAACTCGGGGGCTATCCCTAGGAGGCAGTTTCTAAAGTCCGCTACGCGCGGCAATCTAAAGTCGACTTCTAAAGTCGCATTCTAAAGTCCGCTCCGTGCGGCATCTTAAAGTCGACTCCGGTCGCATCTTCGCCTGCTTCGATGGCATACTACGTGTGTAAGCTTCGATGGAACCTAGCTGTAAGCGGCCCTCGGGTCCTGGCGACGATGGAACCTAGCTGCACGTGGTCTTCACGCTCTGTACCATGGGTCCAAGTGCCCTAAGTACTCGCGCTCCGTACCTTGGGTCTGAAATCCATGGCCCAGGTACGCAAGTCGACTCCGGTCGCACCTTCAAGTCCACTACGGTGGCACCCGTACCTTGGGTCTGAAATCCATGGCTCAGGTACTTAAGCCCACTCCGGTGGCACAAGCCCGCTCTGGCGGCAATCGTACCTTGGGTCTGAAATCCATCGCTCGGTACTTAAGCCCACTCCGGTGGCACAAGCCCGCTACGGCGGCAACTATACTTTGGGTCTGAAATCCATGGCTCGGGTACTTAAGCCCACTCCGGTGGCACAAGCCGACTCCGGTCGCACCCAAGCCCACTCCGGTGGCACAAGCCGACTCCGGTCGCAATCTTAAGCCCGCTCCGGCGGCAAAACTACTCGTTTTTTCTGATTTTTTATTCGCTTTGGCTTTCCGGAAAGTGCTTTTCGTTTTTTGCATCTTAAGTCCACCCCGCGTGGCACAAAGTCGACTACTTGCCGCTCGCACCTAAAGTCCGCTTTACGCGGCAACTAAAGTCGACTTCTAAAGTCGCATATCAAAGTCCGCTCCGCGCGGCATTCTAAAGTCGACTTCTAAAGTCGCATCTCAAAGTCCGCTCCGCGCGGCACAAAGTCGACTTCGGTTTTCAAGTCGCATCTCAAAGTCCGCTCCGCGCGGCACAAAGTCGACTTCGGTTTTCAAGTCGCATCTCAAAGTCCGCTCCGCGCGGCACAAAGTCGACTTCGGTTTTCAAGTCGCATTCTAAAGTCCGCTCTGCCGGCATCTAAAGTCGACTTTGGTCGCACCTAAAGTCCGCTCTGACGGCACGACTACTTCTCAAAGCTCCACGGCTCGACGCCAAACTGCTACTTGGAATCTCTCCAGCTCGGGGGCTACTTGAAGATAACCTTAGCATGCTTCGCTCGCTCCCAAGCTCGGGGGCTCCTCACCAATCACTACTCGACGTGGCTCATACGGCTCTCTTATCTCGGGAGCTATACGCTGCAAGAGTACTCGGATGATGGCTTCGCGAACACTGAAGACCCTTGGATTGATTACCTAATCATTTCAAGGCTCGGGGGCTGCTATGCTACACCCATCATTCAAATTTTTTCAAGACCGATGAGTGGACCACCTTCCGGCCTCGCGGTAGTTCAAGTACTATTGAAGGCTTCTCCAAGCAGTACTCGAGGACGCTCAAGAACTACTCGAAGAGGCTTCAAGACTACTCGAACTACTACTCTCGACTCCAACGTGCTCGGGGGCTTGTCGGGCATACTCCCCGGGTACTCATGCAAGGAAGGAAGAATAGTAGAAGACGGACTCCTAGTAGAATTCCCCTGTACTCCTACTAGGACTCGCTCTGTGTACTCCTACTAGGACTCCTGCCTTGTAACCGACTAGGAACCCGCCCCCTGGACTATATAAAGGAGGGCGGGTACCTAGCCGCACATCCCCAATCCCTCCGGGGACAAACAACACCAAGCGCGGGCGCCATACTTGATCCCCCAAACGGGACGTAGGGTTCGCCACCTTGGCGGCCCCGAACTTGTATAAATCTTGTGTCCCGTGACCTTGCGCATACCTTCGAGTTCTCGGTCAACCGATCACGATCCTCACCGCACAATCTACTACCTCGGGTACCCCTTGGTAGGTTTGCCGGTCTAAAACACCGACACCCACGGGAAGGTCCCTTCACGATCACAAAGGTGGCCGGGCCGGGCTCCTACCGCCTCCCGGACACTTGAAGGCGAAGACGTCAACAACTCGTGGAACGTCGACCAGCTCTGTCGGTTCTACGCCTAGTCTACACGACTACCCTGGGGCTCAAGTCTACACGACTACGTCAAGACCCCTCCGCCGTAAGCGGCCTCCGGTCCGAGCACTAGTCTCCGGACTACCTCTTCGGCCGTAAGCGGCCTCCGAGTCCGGGCACTAGTCTCCGGACTACTCCTTCGCTGTAAGCGGCCTCCGGTCCGGGCATCGGTGTCGGACTACTCCTCTCCAGAATCCAGCCCATGCGGCTACCTACGGATCCTGGGCTGCGACGAGCGATAAAGGACTCTAGCATCGGTCTACTGTGAGACCATGTACCTCTAGATCCAGCCTATACGGCTACTTACGAATCTCTTGCGTAAGCGGCTACTCGCCCTAGCACTACTTAGCCGTAGGCGGCCTCCGAGTCTCGGCGACTACTGCGTAACTACGACCCCGGCCATCCGGTGTACTTCTTCAGTAATAAAGTTTGATTGTTCATCAACTGCTTTACTGTCTACTTCCCTCAACGGGACTACTGCCGAGTACGACAACTCGCGACAACTCCACGATGGGACTTCGCACTCTGAGATCGCGGCTACGAGTACTCATTGATGGAAACTTTTCTTCATTAATACTTAAACAATTACAATTGTTTTTGTACATCTACTGCTACGAGCTAACTATTACAGGGCTACTGGAGATTAAGCTTTTCGGCGACTTGATCTGCAATGGGCGCCATCCGCTCCGAAGCTGCGCATATTGCTCGTCGGTACAATTGGCGGCTAGTCCATCGGCGACTACATCTACGGGAGCCTTCGGGAAGTACGACTTCATGAAAGCTAGCACACAGTTCGGGATCGACTTCGCTAGATGCTTCACGTAGGCCGCCGGCCGGCCGGGGGCTTCCTTCGGTCGATCCACCGGTGGCGCTATCTTGGGGCTGCCGGGGTGAGGCACCGGTAGCCTCGCGATGGGGAGCGCGGCTTCCTCGAGTTCCTTGAGTCGGGCCGGCGGCTTCTTGCAATCCTTGTTCGGCTTCGCAACGATTTGTAGCGATTGACGAGGTCACGATCGGATGCAATACGGAGCTCCATGTGCTTGTCGCACTCGTAGGCAAGCTCCTTATAATCTAACTCGAGTGCACGGCGGGCCTCCTGCTCCCCGTAGAAGAGATTCTTCGGACCCGTCTCGAAGTCTTCGACTGCTCTACCCGAGTCTCAAGCTCGCAAACAACAAGGCACAGCGGGTTAGACTACCCCTCGACCTCCAACAAGTACTCAACAAGACAAGTGGTGTACCTTTGTTCTTGTTGCGGAGCGACTTGTTCTTCCGCACCAAGTCGTCGCTCTTCGCCTGCATCTCCTGGATGTCGTTGTAGTACTTGGCAAAGGCGGTATCCAGCTTGGACTGCATGGCGGCAGCGTGCTTCCGGGACTTTACAAGTTGGTCCTCCAACGCCTCAGCCCGAAGCACAGTGTCGCCGTATCCCTGAAGCATCTCCGACTTCAGGCGGGACCTCTCAGCGACGTCCTGCACAGACAATTCGCATTAAATGAGTACTCAACGCTACAGGATTGACTACTCAAGAGTAACGGCTACTCACCTTCATCCACTGCTCGGCTTGGCGGACCGCCTCCAGATGCCGAGCCACCGTTGCCGGATCGACCAAGTCGTCTGCCAACAACTCGATCCCGCCACAACTACTCGTGGCGGCCTCGGTCATCGGTGCAGAGCGAATGGGCTCCGCGTCTTGGATCTCCGGGGAGCGAACGACCACCTCCGCAGCGGGTTCGGCAGCGTGGTAGCCTCCTCCCCTCCAGTCGTCGTGGCGGCTCCTCCGGCGGCCACCTCCATCGGCTCGGGGGCTCCTCCGCATCCTCCCCGAGTCTCGGTGTCAAGTTCTCCATGGGCACCGCCGCTGGGATATCGCTCCCTTCGGCCTCAGCACCTGTCAACGAGAAGACAAGTGCATCAGTCATATCTGACGACTACGACTACTCTTCGGGGATACTACAACCTCAGCAGAGTACTCACCTTCAACTACGGTGGCTTCGGGCAACGTAGCCTCGGCGGCTCGCGCTTCGGGCTCCGCCGAGGGGCGGGGAGTGGACTCCCTAGTGGGCGGCGCGGCTTCCTCTTCCGCCACCACTGCGTCGGGTTCATCCCCGTCCCAGGAGAGATCCGTCGATTTCCTGCAGAGTACACAAGTCGGTTGTCAATCAAGTTCGACTACCACATCAAGTACAACTCGGGAAGATTCAACACTTATAGGCTTGACCGGACTACCGTCACGGTCAGGGCGCCGAGGATGCTGGCGATGTCCACCAGTCCGGCCTCGGCGGGCGCCTCCTCCTGCGCCTCCGCGGGTGTTGCTTCCTCCTCCGCGGCGGCGGTGGCGGGTCTCGTGCTCTCTGCGCAACGGGGGCCGGCGCTCCCGAGCTGCGCCAAGAGTTCTTCGACGGTGGGGGGCTGCGACTCCCGGCGGCTTCCCCCCACCGTGTCCCACTCGCCTTCGTCGCCCGATCGGCGGGCTCCGTAGGCGGCAAATCTCGCAAGCAAGGAAAGTTCATCGTCAACACGAGAACTCGAGACATCGGTACTCGACTACCTTTGCTCAAGATGGTTTACCTCTCGGGATGTGGTCTCGGTAACCTTCAATTTCTTCGCCACGCACTTGCGGGAGACGCGTTGCGCCGCCTCCTCGGCGGCGCGGCCGGACTAGCCTCCGGGCTAGCCGGTGGATCTCGAACAAGAGGGACATGAGGTAGGCCGGGACGGCCGAACCTCGACCTCGGTCGGAAGCGGTCTGCGCGCATCTCCTCGTCGTCGTCCTCGTCGGACGTGTCCTCCACGACAACCGTGTCGTCTCCTTCACCGAGCTTCGCACCGCTCCTTGGCCTTGGTCTTACCCTCCTCTGGGATCTCGACTTCCTGAGGGGGGCGGCGGCGGCTCGGAGACCAACTTCTTCAAGTCATCCTGCAAGAAACAACTCGTCAGTTTGACTACTCTTGCGTAATGGGTACTCGACTCTGGGTGCGGCTACTTACCTCCTTTGGTGGGCGCGCGGCGGAGTACTCCGGTACGGGGCACGCCGTGTACAGCGACATGTCCTTGAAGATTCGAGCCAGCCTGTCGACAATGTCGTCGTTGTCGACTTCATCTCCAAGCATCCGCGACGTATCATCGTCGCCAGTGTAATCGAACCCCAGGGTGTCGCGAGCCATCAGCGGCTGCACCTTGCGCTTCATGAAGCTGAAGGCCACGTGCTCGGCCCTCAGCCCGGCTTCCCTCAGAGCCTTGATCCGCGCCAACAACTCGGGCGGGTGGATCCCTTCTCCGCATCGTCGGCTCCGTGTTCCACCACGGGCGGTGCTTGGGCGCTTCCCGCTCGGCTTCGGCAACCCGGATGGTGGTTCGTGATGTAGAACCACTTGGCCTTCCGATCTTGGTTGGAGTCTATGAGCTTGTATGAGAGGTGCGCTCCGTGGCGTCCTCCCGCATCCGGATCCCCGCTCCTCCGACTACCCGCGGGTTCTTTGGCGCCGGGTTGCGGCTTCGCCGGAAGAATTTCCGGAACAAAATCCAATGGGGCTTGATCCCCAGAAAGGCTTCGCAGAAATGTACGAAGACAGCAGTGTGGAATATACTGTTGGGGTTGAGGTTGAGGTACTCGATGCCGTAGTACCCCATGAGCCCCTTGAAAAAGTCGCTCACCGGGAGGGAGAGTCCGCGCTCAGCGAAGCGCGCGAACATTGGGATCTCATCTTCATTCTTCTCCATCGGGTACGGATCCCCGGCGGCGGCCCTCCACATGTCGACCTCCTTCTCGCGAAGGAATCCACTGTTCAGCAGGGCGAGCAGGTCTTCGGTCTTCGCCTTGGACTTCTTCCACTCGCGGTTTGGATCTGGCCGCGGCGGGGACACCGGCGGTGATGTCCCTGCGGCAGATCCGGCGGCCTCCTCACGGCCCCTTTTCTTCCTACCGGCGGCTTTGGCAGTCTTCGAAGGCGACGACTTCATCCTCCAAGTCACGGCGTCTTCATGCGCATTCGCTCGGGGGCTACTCTTGTGGTTCTCGGTGGCGGCGCACTTAGATCTACACTTCACGCGGCGGCGGCAGTGCGCACTAGTGAATCTGGCTAGATCTGCTGGGAGTGACTGCAGATGCGTGGGGTAAAAAACCCTAAGGGTTTTGGCTTCTATTTATAAGTCAAAACGGTCCTCCAACGGCCGGATGGATAAGTCTGCGCTCGGCTGACTCAGCGGCCACACGTGACCCTTCAACTTCAACTAGTCGACGCGCCTCACCTCGGGGGCTTGGCTACCTCTACTCGACTTCCTGGGAAGTGGCAAGATTCCAGAGCATCTCAGGACACATTCTACGGGATGACCCTTCAATTCGAGAGGAAGTACTTGACTCAAGGCTCGGGGGCTCCGTGCCACGTGTCCTTCGGTTTTTTTCTCCGGATTTTTCGGGATGTTCTTGCCAAAACTTCAGATGGACCCTCAGCCAGAGTCTACAACTCAACCTAAGGCTCGGGGGCTACTCCATATGGAGTGCGATTTTGCAATCGCACTTCCATATCATCTTCGGCTTCAAGACAGTACGGGCATTTTTGAAGACCTTCAAGGGCAGCACTCGAGGACGCTTGGGACTACTCGAGAAGACTTCAAGATTGCTCAAACATCAGCTGGAGTACATTCCAGCCTCGGGATGCTTCGACTACTCTTGAGGACTTTTGACTTGTAGTACTCGGGGACGCTCGGGGACTACTCGTTAAGGCCGTCAAGACTACTTGAAGCTATCCTTCTCGACTACAAAGTACTCGGGGGCTTGTCGTATGGACCTCCCTGGGCCCACTACCTCGGTGGGTACCAGGACCGACTACTCGGTGGGCCCCTGGGACTACCCGACTTGCGCTGCACGGTACCCCGATGGCGTGAAGCACAAGCACTACGAGAGGAGAAGTACTCGATTAGGAAGCCGTACATGTCCCGCACCGTATGGAAGACTCCTGGACGTACTCGACTAGTACTCTATCCCTATTCCAACTTGTAACCCCTGCCTCCCGGACTATATAAGGTGAGGCGGGGACCCCTCTCCCGATCATGTCATCTCACGGCGTACAATTGCACCATCTTGTAATCGTACCCAATCAATCCCGAGCTACGCGAGATACGGGACGTAGGGTATTACGCACCTCGCGGCCCGAACTCGTCTAAATTGTGTGCCACGTGTCTCTTCTTCGAGTTACCGATCTCGGTGAGGCCACATTCATCTACTTCGGGTACTCCCCTTAGTAGGTTGCCGGTCTAAAACACCGACATAATTTTCCCCTCATTTTTGAAGATACGAGGGGCTGGATAGAGAAGCCCCCGGAGACATGTGTGATGACGGTTCATTTTTCGAATGAACCGGCTTTATATGGAAGTTCCTTAGACTATCTCCAACAAAGGATGCAAAAGGAGACCCAAACTCATTTTGGGTCGGCATAGTAGTTTTGCATCTCCAAAACGCCCTCCAACAGGAGACCCAAACCAACCATGCATTTTGCGATGGAGACGAGCCGTGATGCAAGTAAGAATCTCTTTCTCTGGTTGATGCAAATCGGCGGCGCCCGCAGAGATGGCCACGTGGAGGCGTTGGTGTGGGGCCGGTGGGGAGCGGGCCGCGGCGGGGAGCCGCCGGCAGATGCGAGCTCGGGCTGGATGAGGGGAGGCGACGGCGCACTGGCGCTGGCGTAGGCTCCTCTGTCGAGCTTCGCGAGAGCTCTCCATGGCCGGTGGCACGGACTCCTCTGGTGACGGTGGAGGAGGCAAAGGCTGAGGATAGCCGTGTCGGCGCCGCCTGCCGCCACGCGTGTACTCCGGCAACGAGATGAGCCAGCAGCCCAGCACATGGTGGGCCACTGAGCACGAGCTCCAGGGCGTCGGGGGCCCGCTGGGCGTGAGATCTAGGGAGGGGGAACTTGGGAGCCGCCATCGATTGGATCCTTTGGGGCCGCCACCGATTGGATCCAGGTGGCCGCTGCCGCCGCGCGCGAGCTTGGGAGGAGCGTCGTCCTGTCGGTGGTGGGAGGGAGGTGGTGGGAGGGAGGCAGGGAGGAGGGTGGCGCGTGCGGCAGCGGGGGAGGGGGAAGCCGGTGTGGGCGGCAGGTTTTTTTGGGTCCAACTGTTGGAGAACATATGTTTCTGGGTCCGTGACCCTTTGTTGTGCACCACCCAAACCACCCAATGGGTCTGGTGTTTGGGTCTCCTTTGTTGGAGACAGTCTTAGCACTGCTAATTTGGCATAGACTCTAAGAGCAAGTATTATAATTCCGGCGACCAACCGGCTGCATGCAACGCCATGCGCCTTTCTGCTCCCCGCCCTGCTGGCTGCCGAGTCACCGAGGCCCACATGCAGCGAATCTTGGGCTCACTTCAGTCGGCAACGAGCGGAGCACCCACTTCCTTCTCTCTCTTCTCCTCTCTCCCCTCCACGTCGGACTTCGCCCGCTCGTAGCTAGTTATAATACTTGCTCTAATTTGGCATAGACTCTGAATCCTAGGACTTCCATATAAAGATCACATCGAGGGAAAACAAACAGGTTTGCAGTCGGAGCAAGCATGCTGGTGCTCTGCTCTGCTCCTGCAGCTGTGTCTGGACTCTGGACACTTGTTTCACACTGTTCAGCAGCAGCAATTCACACAATGACACAGCAATTCAGTTTACAAGTACGAAAACAGGACAAGCATATGATCTGTCACAGTAATAATGTTAATTGATGACAGAAGACGTATCCAGATTGAAAGACAGATTGAAAAATCTTATCTTAAGAGCAACTACTGCAGACACAACACATCTAATGATCGGATCCTCTACATTCAGAAGAAGTGAATAGCCCCTGAATCCCTGACTAAACCTGCTTCATCCGGAGCGAGCAAGACTTGTTGAAGACCCTATCCGCAGGGTAGCTTGCCAGCGCCCGCGACCTCATGCCTGGGTGCGCGATTCGCTGCCTCTGGCTCGTCGTCGCCTGTGGCGGCCGTTGTGGCCTGAGCACCTGAATCGTGTGCCGCCGCTTCGCGTCCTCGGCCTCCTGGTAACGCTCGTGGAGCTTGCGCTTCGTCTCCTCCAATTTCTTCTCCTCGGCGGTGCTGCTCATCTTCTTGGGCTGCGCCTGCGCTGTACAAAAGTTGGAGCTCCCATGCTCGCTGACGGCTTCATGCTGCTGGTGGCGATGGCAACAGGCAGCGTCTTCTTTGGCTTCGCTGGCACGGCGGTTGGAGCTCCATCTCAGCGCTCATCTTGGTGGGCACGGGGGCGTGGGTCGCCGCCGTGCTGACGCGGCGCTGACGACGGTTGACTTCATTGGGCGAAATCGAGCCTGGCGATTTCGGCCTTGACGCCAGCCTTCCACCCGCGCACGACGTCGCACGCGAGCTCGCGGACCCGCTCCGACGGGTTCTCCCTCATCAGCGCGTCGACGGCGCCGACGAGACCGCTGGACGGGTCTTCTCCGGGGCACCGCCAGCAGCGTGGCCAGCGACCCCACCATGGCATGAGGAACGCGCAGAGCCCCTCCGCCTTCTCGCTGTCGCCGTCAGCGGCGTCGCTGTAAGGGTTATGGCGGCAGCGGCAATTGGACTCGGAGTCAGAGCACCCCCGAGTAGGGATGGCAATGGGCAGGGTAGGGTAAGGGTAAAGCATTTACCCGCCCGTTGGCATACCCGTCTATCTCTCTTATACCTTTACCCGCCAAACGTAACAGGTAAAAACCCTTACCCTTACCCGCAGGGCAAAAGGGTACCCGATGAGTATTAACATAAACACGTCATTAAGTTCATATCTAAGAGTACAATAATCATTTGATTGCCAAATAAGTCTCAAACTTCACAATCACACACTTATTGATACATAAATAAGTCAAATAAGAAATTACAACATCCCAACATAAGAAATAAGATCAAATTGTGATGAGCTTATGGCTACCTTGCATTCTTGGGAGTCAATGAGTCATGGATCAATGATGTCAGACTCAACATCATCTGAGAACACAAAATAATAGACATTAGATCAATTCAAGTTATACTTTGGAAAGAAAGTGGAATATGTGAAGTCAGTACATACCAATGGTGGAAGGGATGTGCTGCTAGGGTTAGGATATATAGGCCTACTTGGGTCATATATTTCTATGGGCTTTTTTAGTGTGGGTACCCTTGGGTAACTCATGGGTAGAGTTTCATACCCTTACCCTTGCCCGCAGGTAGAATTTTATACCCGTACCCTTACCCGTGGGTAGAATTCTATATCCTTACCCTTACCTAATAGGGTAGGGTACCCGCGGGACCCTTACCCGTGGGTAAAACTGCCATCCATACCCCCGAGAGAAAAACGCGCGTTACAGCTGTTCTCTCGGCAATTTCAAGTCGGAAATGTTAGTTTCCTTTTTACTACCAGTCTTGGAGTTATTAGTTTCTTTTTTTAAGAGGTGATTTTTTCAGGAGGACACTTTGCTATAGTAGCCGCACTCTTGAAAAGATTCAATTGGAATCTAGAACGTGCATTTATTTAAAATTTGATACATGGTTTTGGGGATCGGACAACTGAATTATGAATCTGGGAACTAGAATCAGATGTTAAACCTTGTGAATTGCAGTTACTTTCATCCAGAGAACAGAGAAAGAGTGACTGAACTTTAGATTTTGGAATTGTGATTTTGAATTGGACTCAGAACTTTTAACCAGGAAAAATATGTGGCTTCCTTCATGTCGACTGAACATCAAACTAAAATTGAACTTTCTAGGCAGGGCGATTGGGACTGAACTGCATACATGGGTTCAGATGTGGAGATTGCCCTGCTCCCTACTTCAGATCAAGATGAATGAGTCCCCATGTACTCCCCTTCTTCCTGTTACACGCACAGTTGAAGCTGCCCAAAACAGGAAATAACACTTAATTTATTGACAACTTCGTGATGTCCATCCATGAAATTGGAACCACACACTAAGTTGCCTGGGGATCAAAGATTTTCTGAGTTCAAGTGAAGTATTCTTGAAGAAGCATGGTTAGACTCAACACTACTTGAACAAAGAAGGCTACAAATTTTTACGAAGTTTGAATCCTACTTCCCACTTATAAGCCTCAAGTCACAAGCAGCTCAAGTGGTCAGTGTTATGTATGTCGACTGTTGAGGTAATGCTTAGCCATTATTGTTCGAAACAAATAAATCGAATACTGCAACATATGTTATTACTGCCCAAAATGGTTAAAATGGAACTTATACACACCTCTCTGATGCAAAGCACATTTGTGTATGCAGCGATAGATGGTAAGTTCTGTGGCTCACAAGCGGATGCCAGCACCATTGGTGCTTCCCATTACGTGTAGGTTAATGCTGGTGATAGTGTAGCGATCTAGGCCCTTTCGCACCTTTGGTAAGGGTGTGTTTCGGTGATAAATGACAACCATATGCTTGTGACTAACCGTTGTTTTGAAGCGGATTTCTATTTGGGTTATTGTCACGAGTATTGAATGGAATGAGACCCCTCAATTTGAATTTATGGGCTCAATCGGTCGAAGACTACAAGGCTAAGGACTTTGTTAGTTCCAAGTGTCGCAAAGGAGTTGAAGGACACTTGGATTACTAGTTTGTAGTTTCGACCGTACTATTAAGAGGGGTTCGTACACTAGTAGCTTGACCATGCACTCGAAAGCCATAATTTATGCACACTCATGTTCCTTGGATCCTATCTAGCTCGGAGAGAGTTCGGAAAGCAAGGTTGAAGCAAAAGAATCGACGGAAAACTCAAAGGCGCTGAATTGGATGAGTTGAAATCAACTTCATAGCGTCGGATGATCCGACACCCTATATTTAACGCGCGCGGATGAGTTCCGGCACCAAAGCCGGTTCAAGATGGACCGTCGGATGAACCGACGGTACAGCATCGGTTCATCCGACGCCTTAGGGTTTGGCTACGCGCTCCGGTCAAGGGTCTGGGCTCAAGCATCGGACGATCCGACGCCTTGACCATCGGTTCATCCGACGGTTGCATTTAAATTCAACAGAGACGCGCCAAGAATTCTGCTTCAGCACCGGATGATCCGACGCTTGGTTAGTGCTCACAGCGGTTCATCCGACGGTTTGTTTCAAATCATACAGTACCGCCCCGAGCGGGGTGCCTTCAGCACCGGATGATCCGACGGGGCGTCGGTGTATAGCGTCGGTGTATTGTCTGGGTTTCAAGGTTCAACGGCTATATTGGGCGCTGTGAGTGACCGGATGATCCGACGCTTTGCAGGGGGGCACCATCGGTTCATCCGACGGTACAACTTTTTCGGGGGACTTTTCCAACGGCTAGCCACCTTTGCTAGGCCTATATATAAGCCCCCCTCCCTCTCTAGAGCCGTCTTTGCCACTCGAAGATCTACCGCAGCCCTAGGAGAGAAGGAGAGTGTGTTCTTGCTTATTGGGATTTCTCTTCCTCTTCATTGAGGTGTTCTTTCTTAGTGAGCAAGAGTTTCAAGGTGCATCCATGGCTTAGCCGAGTGCTCGGGTCAAGTGAAGGTTTGCGGGCTTGTTACTCTTGGAGTTTGACGGCTCCTAGACGGTCTAGGTGACTTGGGGGTTCTTGGTGAGCTCTTGGAGATTGTGGGAGCCTCAAGACAAACTTGGTGTACACGGTTCGAGACCCACCGCGTTCCGGAGATGGAGAACGGGTACTCTTAGTGAGCACTTGTGTCTTAGTGACTCAAGGGGGAGCGATACTCTAAGTGAGTGCTCCAACGTGGACTAGGGGGGAAGCGTCAACTTCTCGATACCACGGGAAAAAATCCGATCGCCTCTTGTCCATCTTATTTACTTCTAGCACTTACTTTCAGCATTTCAATTCCGCTCTCAAGTTTCTTGTCTTTGTTCTAGCTTGTTTCGCTTGTGTGCTTCATATCTTGCCTAGGTTGTCATATTGCCTCCTAGTGTGTTATTTGCTAAGGAAACTTGTGTTAGTGTGCTCTAGAAGTAGAGAAGAACCTTTTTAGTATGGGCAACACTAGTTGATAGGTTAAGGTTTTCGTTTTTCCTTTAGAGCTTGAAAACAAGTCCCATATTCAACCCCCCTTCTATGTGACTAGATCCTACAAGTGGTATCAGAGCAAGGCTCCCTTTTGCTTGGCTTAACCGCCTAGGGAGATGGGGAAGGGAAGCGGCAATGGCCCCCCAAGGTTGGCGGGGAAGCGCTTCACCTTTTGGGCGCATAGAATGGCTAGCTATCTTCAAGCTCAACATCATGATGTGTGGCGCACTACCTTGTATCCGTTGCCTTCGGTTCCCACCGAGAGTGAGGCTAAGTGGAATGCACGTGCTAGGAATCACATCTTTGAGGCGCTAGATGAGGAGTTGTTTGATCGGGTCTTTGCTAAGCCCACCGCCCATGAGGTGTGGAAGGAACTCAAAGAAATTCATGTGGGTAACAAAAAGATCCGTGAGGAAAAATATGAGTTGCTCAAGGTGGAACTCAATGAGTTCAAAATGAAAGATGATGAGGGGGTAGAGAAAATGTACTCTAGGATGGGGGTTCTTATTCAAAGTATCAATGCTCTCGATGTTGCTAACCTTTCCGAGCAGGAAATCATCTGAAAAATCCTTCAAACGCTTCCCAAGCCAAAATACAACATCGTCAAGGCACTTCTCTTTGAGAAGGACTTCACCACCCTCACCATCACCGAGGTTGTGAGCAAGATTCGCTCCCACGAGATGTTCATGATGGAAGACATGGAATCATCTACCTCACACTCAAGCGCCAAGAAAGATCTTGCACTCAAGGCTAGTGAAAAAGGGAAGTCCAAGAAGATCAAGGAAAAAGCTCCCTCTTCCTCAAGTGAAAGTGATGATCCAAGTGACTCAAGTGAAGCGGAGAGCGATGATGCTAAGCTTGCTCTTCTCATGAGGAAGACCACAAGAATGCTCTCCAAGATTGGCAAGAAGGGCTACAACTATGATCCTAAGAAGCAAAAGTTCCGGTCATCAAGAAGAAGTGGTGAGGGAAGCAATCGGAAGTGCTACAATTGTGGTAGCTATGATCATCTCTCATATGATTGCCCCAAACCCGACAAGAGAGTGTCAAGCTCAAGCAAGAAGAATGATGAAGATGACAAGGATGCCAAGTACTACAAGAAGAACTCATCCAAGAAAAAGTCATCAACCAAGCCCTACCACAATAAGAAGGGTGAACATCGTTCTCTATTGGTCAATGAATGGGTGACCGGGGGTGAGACTTCAAGTGAGTCAAGTGAAAGTGAAGAGGACAAGAACAAGAAGATCGCCGGCATTGCTATCATGGATGATGAGCCTCCACTTCCACCTCCACCTATGTGCTTCATGGCAAAGCACTCCAAGGTGAGCGATAGTGATAGTAGTGGATCTTCTAGTGATGATGATCTCTCACCTCTTGCTCTTAAAGATCTTCTTGATGAATACACCTCCATGATAAAGAAACAAAAGAGTAAGCTCAAAGCTCTTGATGAGACTCATGATAAACTTAAGCTTTCATATGATGAGTTACTTGTAAAGCACGATGACCTTAGCAAAGAGCATGATGCTTTGGTAGTGTCTAACAAGTCACTTAGAGATGACCACAACAAGTTACTTGATAAGCACAATGAGCTAATCGTCAAGCATGACGACATAACCGTGCTTAACAAGTCTCTTGAGTCAAGTCATATGAAGCTCAAGAAAGAACATGTGCTCTTAGAGATGAAATATCAAAAGCTTGAGCTTGCTAGTGAGGACATTGATTCTAGTGGGCATGCAAATGCTAGAGAAGTCACTAAAGTCAATGCCTCCACCTCATGTGATGATCTAATTGAAAAACCTAAGGTCTTGCTTAATGTTGAAAATATTGCATCTTCCTCCAAGACTAACCATCATAGGGTGAAAGCTCTTGAAGAAGAAGTGAGAAGCTTAAGGTCTTGTGTAAAGACTTTGGCCAAGGATGAGGAGTTGCACAAGGAGATCCTCTACTACAATGCAAGAGATTATGGGACAAAGGGGCTTGGTGCTTTCCCCAATCCCATCAAGGAAACTCCTAAATCAAAGGAGCTATATGGGTGTTTCATCAATGAAGTTGGATCTTATTGTCAACATTGCAAGGTCACCGGTCATCACACAAGGGAGTGCCCAACACCTACTCGCCCCTTGCCCACCTTGCCTAGCAACTACAAGTCCATGTATAATGACAACCACTTCTTGTTGATGAAGAAGAACAATGGCAAAGTGGCAATCAAGTTCATTGGGGCCAAACCAAAAGTCAAGCCACCTAGAAGCTTATGGATTCCTAAAGCTCTTGTCACTCACATCAAAGGGCCCAAACTAGCTTGGGTTCCTAAATCTCAATGCTAATTTCTTGTGTGTAGGTGAACTACAAGGCCGGAGGGAGTCATTGGATACTTGATAGTGGTTGCACTTAACACATGACCGCCAAGTAAAAATGTTCACCTCACTAGTGGATGATGCGGGAGATCATGAACAAGTTTCATTTGGTGATAACTCTAAAGGAAGGATCTCCGGTATTGGGTGAAATCTCTCTAACTAATGACTTATCCCTTTCCAATGTTCTCTTTGTGGATTCTTGTAGTTATAACTTGCTTTCCATTGCACAATTTTGTGACCTTGGTCTTTCATGCACATTTGATGATGAAGGGGTCACAATTACTAACAAGAAAACTAATGAAGTTGTTTTTAAGGGATTCTGCTATGGCAATCTTTATCTTGTAGATTTTACATCCCGTGAAGCAAACTTGACTACTTACCTCGTCTCGACTACATCCAAGGGTTGGCTATGGCATCGTCGCATTGCACACATAGGCATGAGCCAACTCAAGAAAGCTTTCAAGAAAGGCATGGTCCTTGGTGTGAAGGATGTTACATTCGAGAAGGACAAGTTGTGTAGTGCATGTCAAGCGAAGCCAAGCAAGTTGCAAGTCATCATCCCATGAAGGCTTATGTATCTACCACAAGACCATTGGAGCTCATTCACATGGACCTCTTCGGACCAACTACATACAAGAGTCTTGGTGGTAATCTCTATTGTCTTGTCATTGTTGATGATTTCTCACGCTATACTTG
Source organism: Cenchrus americanus (assembly GCA_947561735.1). Lineage (NCBI taxonomy): Eukaryota > Viridiplantae > Streptophyta > Magnoliopsida > Poales > Poaceae > Cenchrus > Cenchrus americanus. The sequence goes on along the minus strand of OX387239.1, from coordinate 79,173,000 downwards.
GACTTTCTTTTTGGAGGACAAGGGCAAGACATTTGATATCTTCAAGAAGTTCGCTACTAGAGCCCAAAATGAATTTGGGTCATCCATGGTGAAGATAAGGAGTGACAATGGGTCGGAATTCCGCAACACCAAGGTGAAAGAGTATTGTGATGGTGAAGGCATCAAGCATGAATTCTCCTCAACCTATACACCCCAACAAAATGGTGTGGTTGAGAGGAAGAACAAGACACTCATCACTCTTGCTAGAGCTATGTTGGATGACTATGGAGTCTCGCAAAGGTTTTGGGCGGAAGCTATCAACACAAGGATGTCATGCTTCAAATAGAGTGTATCTCCACCGACTCATGATGAAGACACCATATGAGCTACTCATTGGGAGAAAGCCCAAAATCTCTTACTTCGGGTGTTTGGTTGTAAGTGTTTCATTTTCAAGAAGAAGAAGCATCTAGGGAAGTTTGAGAGTAGAGTAGATGAGGGCATATTTGTTGGTTATGCATCTAACTCCAAAGCATATAGAGTATTCAATAACTCTACACGAGTGATTGAAGAAACATGTGATGTGGAGTTTGATGAATCTAATGGCTCCCAAGGAGATGGTTTTTGTTGTGATGATGTAGGAAAAGAACCTCTTCGAGAAGCAATGAAGAAGATGGCCATTGGTGACATCAAGCCAAGGGAGGATGATGACCCTCACTCCATTCTTGAAGACTCATCCTCCAATGATGATAATGATAATGATCCACCAAGGCATCCACCTACATCACCCACAAGACAAGATAGTCCATCTTCCTCACAAGAACCACCTCCTATCTCACAAGACACTCAAGATCAAGTAGAGGACACAGCGCGAAGTTCAATCTCAAGATGATCCCACCTCTACAATATTTGGAAGACGCACAAGAACTTCAACAAATCATCCAATTGATCTTGTGTTGGGTGATCCTCAAGGGGGTACAAGGACTCGCCGTAAGCAATATGCCTCATTTTGCAAACATCATGCTTTTGTCTCTTTTGTAGAACCCACAACTATAGATGAAGCTCTTGGGGATTCGGATTGGATCTTGGCTATGCAAGACGAGCTCAACAACTTCACAAGAAATCAAGTGTGGGAGTTGGTCGAGCGCCCCAAGAACAAGAATGTGATTGGCACCAAGTGGGTCTACCGGAACAAGCAAGATGAACATGGCATTGTGGTGAAGAACAAGGCAAGACTTGTCGCCAAAGGGTACTCTCAAGTAGAAGGCTTGGACTATGGAGAGACCTTCGCTCCGGTGGCACGCCTTGAAGCTATTCGTATCCTCCTTGCATATGCATCTAGCCATAAAATGAAATTATTTCAAATGGATGTAAAGAGTGCTTTCTTGAATGGCTTCATCAATGAAGAAGTCTATGTGGAGCAACCTCCCGGTTTTGAAGATATTACATATCCTAACCATGTCTATAGGTTGCACAAGGCGTTGTATGGACTCAAGCAAGCTCCTAGGGCATGGTATGAGAGGCTCGGGGGATTTTCTAATTGAAGCGGGATTCAAGATTGGTAGAGTGGACAACACTCTTTTCACAAAGATAATCAACAAAGAACTCTTCATTTGTCAAATTTATGTTGATGATATTATCTTTGGCTCTACTAATCTCAAAGTGTGCAAGGATTTTAGTGAACTCATGACTAGGGAATTTGAGATGTCAATGATCGGAGAGCTCAACTTCTTCCTTGGGTTTCAAATCAAGCAATTGAAGGAAGGGACTTTCATTCATCAAGAGAAGTACACTAATGATATTCTCAAGAAGTTCAAGATGGATGATTGTAAGCCGATCAAGACCCCAATGCCTACTAATGGACATCTCGACCTAGATGAGGGAGGTAAATTGGTTGACCAAAAGCTTTACCGTTCTATGATCGGTTCACTTCTTTATCTTACCGCATCTAGGCCCGATATCATGTTTAGTGTTTGCATGTGTGCTCGGTTTCAAGCCAACCCTAAAGAATCTCACCTAAGTGCTTTAAAAAGGATCCTTAGATATTTAAAATACACACCTAGCATTGGCTTGTGGTACCCCCATGGTGCTTGTTTTGAGCTCTTGGGTTATTCGGATTCGGACTTTGCCGGATGTCGAGTAGACCGTAAGAGTACTTCGGGTGGGTGCCATTTGCTAGGTCGCTCTTTGGTTGCTTGGTCCTCTAAGAAGCAAAACTCCGTGGCCTTATCCACCGCGGAGGCGGAATACATTTCCTCGGGGGCTTGTTGTGCTCAAATTCTCTATATGAAGCAAAGACTCTTGGATTATGGTGTGGTTCCAGATAGGGTTCCCCTCCTTTGTGACAATGAGAGTGCCGTAAAAATTGCTAACAACCCGGTTCAGCACTCTCGCACCAAGCACATTGATATTCGTCATCACTTCTTGTGAGACCATATTGCTAAAGGGGACATTGTCCTTTGTGGTGTTCGCTCCGAGGAGCAATTGGCGGATATATTCACCAAGCCTCTTGATGAAAACACCTTTTGTAGGCTTCGGAGTGAATTAAATGTGCTTGATGCGTCCAACATCATGTAATGCTTGTCATATAGTTTGCATTTGCATATGTACATGATTAGGGGCTTGTCTAACCTTGATGAGATAGTGACGAGTATGGGTTTTGCTTGAGCGGTGGGGGTTCTCTTGTTTCGCTCAAGGCATGAAGAAAGGCTCATCATGAATAAGCTCATTAAGGGTTCAAACTTGGCAAGATAGTTTACCTTCTCGCTTTGCATGTCATGTAGATGCACTCATATTTATTTTCATGCATTTGTTCTTGCATAGCATTGCATGAGAGAAGTCACAAAGGAAACTCACACTATGAGAAAGTTGCTTAGCGCTCAATGCAAATCAACAACTCTTAAGGTGTGATGAGACAAATGATTGTGCTCAATGCCTATTGAGTTAAGTCCTAGCGAGCTTAAGGTGTCAATCTCTAAGTTCAAAGGCAATTAACTCATACATTCCCCTTTTGGAGCTCCCTCCCTCCTTTAGTTATTATTTTGCCTATTTTTATCTATAGTTTATCCCTTTCTAGGGAGTTAATTGTGTATTATAAGTATTTTGCAAAGGAGTGCTTGAGGGGTGAGGTTGTCACTCGGGATTGATCCAAAGATGTGCTTGTGTTGGCTTGTGTGTGACATTCGACGGATCAAAAATGAGAAATAGTTCAACAAAATCGAATTGTCACCGTCGGATCAACCGACGCCCCGTAGGTTCCGGCGTCGGAACATCCGGTGAAGGGGTCCGGGCACTCGGTTGCTTCCCGTTAGAAATTTTTGCACCGTCGGATGAACCGACGCCTCGTGTCTTTCGACCATTGGTTCATCCCGTCTTGAAGATTTTTGCCGTTCTTCCCGGACCCGCGCGCAATCGCTCCGACACGTTATAAAAGTAGGCCGTCGGATCATCCGATGCCTTGTTTCACACGGGAGCTCGGTTACTACCGACGGTTCGACCGACGCTTCTATTTTTCGACCGTCGGTTCATCCGACGCTATCCGAAGCGTGGGTCCTACCCGTCATATCCGACGGCGGCCTTCTCATTCTCCTCAAACCCTAATACTCGTCCGCCGCCGCGCCGCGCCCGACGCCGCCCCTCGTCGCCTCCGGTCTCCACCCGTGTGCGCAAGCCACCCCCGCCGGTCCTCCGCCGTCCCTCGAGCTCGCCGCCGCCGCCGCGCCTCTCCCCTGCGTCCACCTCGCGCGCGCGCGCCACCGTCGCCATCCGCCTAGGGTTTGGCCGCCCCCGCGGAATCCGGCCGTGCGCGCGCCACGGCGCTCCGCCGGCGACCACGGGGGGTGCGCAAGACCTATTTCTTCATCCACGGCAGCTCGTCGCCATCCAATCTCGTTGTGGTGAGGACCTCTCTGTTTCCCCCCCTTTCCACCGCACCGATCTAGGTCTCCAATGCCTATCTCTAGGACTCATTTGTACTCGATCAATGCATTAGAGGTTAAATTGGTGCTCATTCATGCTTTAGATGGATTTGTGGTCATGAGTCATCTTCGAAATAGCCTCGTTGTGCCCACAATTCATGAAATTCCTCCATATCCCTCTTGTCTAGAGCATCTTGGGTTTAATCTCTTTCAAATTCTTCGCACACCTTTGCACATCTTTTGCACCTAAGGACCTACCTAGTATCATGTGGCGAAATTCTCCTAGATTTTTCGAATTAGGCTCATATCTCGCTCAAATGCTATGATTAAGGGCCCTTACCTCTAGTTATTTATCTCGTTTATTCGTCTCTAGCCATTCTTTAATTATCTATCGTTTTCTCTCACGGATGGCGGGTGATAAGCGGAAGGGTAAGGCAGATTCTTGAGCGAAGAAGAAGAAGAGCAAGCGGCGGAAGGAGTGGGAGCGTGTGCTAGCGGTGCCCGACACTCGGGGACGACCTCGGAGGGGCATTCATATTTCCGAGGGTACACGAGTCGGGGGAGCAGCCCCGGGGTGAGCGACGAAGAGCGGCGGCGAGCGGGCGGCAACAAACTCGGCGGCAAGCGGCCACGTAGGTCGGGCGAGAGGGCACCGGACCACGAGTAGTAAGAGACACCACCCTCACGGTGGGTCCGGACGACCTCGGACATGCGGTGGTCACACACGCCCACGGCCGACACCGCGACGAGGAGAGGCCGCAGCGAGAGGAGCTCACGAGAGAGAGAGCGGACCAAGCTCTAGACCCCCGGCTCCCCGCAGGTCCTCACGAGCGAGGGCTTTCGGAGTTTATCTCCGTGACCTCCGTCACTTGCCGGGGCCGAAGATCCGGCGGTTGAGGAGCGTGCCGGAGGACCGGTGGTTCCCCGGCGCCGGAGAGGAGTGTGACCCCCGGTTCGGGCGATTCTCCGGAGAGCTTCTACACCTCCTACACTCACGCGAGGGTCTCGGCTCGGCCCGGCACCGTATGCTCCGGTTCACGGCTTTGAGGGCGGGCTCGCGGCCGGAGAGGCGATACTACCCTTCTTCGACTACCCGGCGGGGACCGGGTGGACTTAGTGACTCGGAGGTCACGTTACGTCCCCGACCGGGTCGGGGTTTTCTACGCCATTGTCTACATCGACGCCGACCGGGTCGCTATCGGGTTTATGTTCATGGGTCGGCAGCGGCGGCTTACTCGAGAGGGGATAGCGAGCTACTTCGGGTGGACCTACACGACGACTCTATTCACTACCCCGGCGTACCCCGACGTCGACCCTCCTCGTCGTGCACACTCCCCGGTTCTACCTTCCGACGAGGAGATCGACCTTTCTGTTCCCGGCCCACCGTTCCTCCCCGCTACACCCAAGACTCCCCGACCGTCCGATCCGTGAGGCGTACGTCGTTCACTACGCTCTCGGGAGGTCCGTGCTTTACGGGATGGGGAACGCGGGGAGTCTTTGACGGGGGTGCGGCGGTGGCTCCCGATGTACGTGATGGCGAAGCGCCCCTTTGACCTCGTGGATATCATGCTAGGCCGAGATCGAGGATGCTATCATGGATGGCATGGGGATGACACGACGCGCGGCCCTTCGCTCACCTTGGATCGGTTGGTCGGCGGTCCCGGCTCGAGGCTCGGAGGTACGTTGGGATGCTTGAGGCATCAAAGTTCGTGTTCCCGACCTCACGGGCCTCCGATGCCAGGAGTGACGGGAGGAGAGGCCCGAGAGGCATGAGGAGAGCCGAGGAGACACTTCGAGGCTAGGGAAGCCGCGAGAGGCGGCCATGGACGAGGCGGCACGACGAGAATGCCACCCTTGCCGCAACCGAGGCACCTCTCCCCCGCATACCTCGCCACCGACGACGAGTCCTCCGGTGGACGACGAGGACTTCACGGCTACTCCGGCGGCGAGAGCCGCTTTTCGAGTCCGTTCGGTCCCACGACGACGAGGCGGAGAGGCTCCACCTTGCCGTGCCGGCGAGAGGGCGCGAGTCACCGGTTCCCACGATCTCCCCTGCTCACGGGTGACCCGGCCGGACCCCGCATCACTTCCAATCGCTCACGGCTATGGGCGCTCGGACTCGGGCGACCCTCCGGTGTACGGCGGCGAGATGCGGTGCGCTCGGTTCCGGCGGTACCGGGGAGTCGCGCCGGGTGATTCTCGAGGGGATCCCGAGCGGCAAACCGGGAGGCTCGGAGGCAGCAGATGCTACAGCACCAGATGTTGACTTCGCAGATGTTCACGTTCATGTCTGGTTGCCTTGGTCAGCTCTTCCAGCAGTCAGGACTTCAGCCACCTCAGCCACCTACCACTGCCGAGCTTCAGGCTGACCCGACAGCTCCTCTTCCTCCAGCAGGCGGGTTCGTGAACGTTCCCCTGGCGACTTTCCCTCAGTCACCACTACTTCAGACAGGGGCGTTCGCGGTACCTCAGACGACGACACCACCGGGCCGCGGTCACTTCCTCCTTCCCCGGCTCGGCCCACGAATGACCCCGCCTACGACGTCACGGCTCGGTGTCTCCGCTTACCACGGGAGCACTCGTCTTCGAGACACCGGCTCGCAACACTCGCCTAGCCCACCGGTGTCTACACCTCTTCCGACGTTCTCTACGCCGAGGGCGAGAGGGTTTGGGACGGGGAGGACCACTACATTCGCGCGATCACGGAGCGGATCTCGGCGGCACTTGCCTCCGACACCGTTCCTCCCCGCTCCCGAGGCTACTACGGCTCCCGCGTCTACTCCGACTCCGACTTCGGTGCACGGGACGACTACGGCTCCTCCCCGGCCACCACCTCCTCCGCGCCTCCGGCCTCTACCTCTCCGGCTTGGTCTCTTCTCGGCGAGGAGGACGACGACGACGACACTTCGCGCTTCCTCCGTGCGACCTTCGCGAGTCGTCTCCACTTCACCACCGGATCCTTCCTCTCCGCCTCAGGCTTAGTCTCCTTTTTGGTGCTTGTTGCCAAAGGGGGAGATAGATAGGGGGAGTAGAGATAGGGGGAGATAGGGGAGAGTGCAGGTTTTGGAGTTTTTGTAGCCTCTCTCTCGCTTTTGTGGCTTTTCATGATGAGACATGTATTTGGATCTTGTGTATGTCGATGGTTTACATGTCTTCTCATGCTTGTGTGTTCACTTAATGCATGTGTGTTTACCGCTTATTTTATTTCATGCATTAGAAGTAGAGTTTATATGCTTTTAATTCAAATTTTTCGTATATCTCTACTCGTGTTGTCATCTATCACCAAAAAGGGGGAGATTGTAGCGATCTAGGCCCTTTCGCACCTTTGGTAAGGGTGTGTTTCGGTGATAAATGACAACCATATGCTTGTGACTAACCTTTGTTTTGAAGCGGATTTCTATTTGGGTTATTGTCACGAGTATTGAATGGAATGAGACCCCTCAATTTGAATTTATGGGCTCAATCTGGTCGAAGACTGCAAGGCTAAGGACTTTGTTAGTTCCAAGTGTCGCAAAGGAGTTGAAGGACACTTGGATTACTAGTTTGTAGTTTCGACCGTACTATTAAGAGGGGTTCGTACACTAGTAGCTTGACCATGCACTCAAAAGCCATAATTTATGCACACTCATGTTCCTTGGATCCTATCTAGCTCAGAGAGTTCATGGAAGCAAGGTTGAAGCAAAAGAATCGACGGAAAACTCAAAGGCGCCGAATTGGATGAGTTGAAATCAACTTCATAGCGTCGGATGATCCGACGCCCTATATTTAACGCGCGCCGGATGAGTTCCCTCGCCCCTCGCCCCCCCGGTTCAAGATGGACCGTCGGATGAACCGACGGTACGAGGCATCGGTTCATCCGACGCCTTAGGGTTTGGCTACGGTTCCGGTCAAGGGTCCGGGCTCAAGCATCGGACGATCCGACGCCTTGACCATCGGTTCATCCGACGGCGTTGCATTTAAATTCAACCGAGACGCGCCAAGAATCTTCCCCCTTAGACCGGATGATCCGACGCTTGGTTAGTGCTCACGGCGGTTCATCCGACGGTTTGTTTCAAATCATACGCGCACCGCCCGAGCGGGGTGCCTTCGGCACACGCGGATGATCCGACGGGGGGGTCGGTGTTTAGCGTCGGTGTATTGTCCGGGTTTCATGGTTCAACGGCTATATTGGGCGCCGTGAGTGACCGGATGATCCGACGCTTTGCGGGGGGGCACCATCGGTTCATCCGACGGTACAACTTTTTCGAGAGGACTTTTCCAACGGCTAGCCACCTTTGCTAGGCCTATATATAAGCCCCCTCCCCCTCCTCTCTAGAGCTGCCTTTGCCACTCCGAAGATCTCTAACCCTAGGAGAGAAGGAGAGTGTGTTCTTGCTTATTGGGATTTCTCTTCCTCTTCATTGAGGTGTTCTTTCTTAGTGAGCAAGAGTTTCAAGGTGCATCCATGGCTTAGCCGAGTGCTCGGGTCAAGTGAAGGTTTGCGGGCTTGTTACTCTTGGAGTTTGACGCGTCCTCCTAGACGGTCTAGGTGACTTGGGGGTTCTTGGTGAGCTCTTGGAGATTGTGGGAGCCTCAAGACAAACTTGGTGTACACGGTTCGAGACCCACCGTTCCGAGATGGAGAACGGGTACTCTTAGTGAGCACTTGTGTCTTAGTGACTCAAGGGGGAGCGATACTCTAAGTGAGTGCTCCAACGTGGACTAGGGGGAAGCGTCAACTTCTCGATACCACGGAAAAAAATCTGATCGCCTCTTGTCCATCTTATTTACTTCTAGCACTTACTTTCAGTATTTCAATTCCGCTCTCAAGTTTCTTGTCTTTGTTCTAGCTTGTTTCGCTTGTGTGCTTCATATCTTGCCTAGGTTGTCATATTGCCTCCTAGTGTGTTATTTGCTAAGAAAACTTGTGTTAGTGTGCTCTAGAAGTAGAGAAGAACCTTTTTAGTATGTGCAACACTAGTTGATAGGTTAAGGTTTTCGTTTTTCTTTTAGAGCTTGAAAACAAGTCCCATATTCAACCCCCTTCTATGTGACTAGATCCTACGGATAGCCAAGCACGGCCCCATTACGGGGAGGTCCCCGATGGGAGGAGCAAATAGTTACAACAGTTCTAGCAGCTGCAGGCAAATAAAATGTCATTCTTACATCATTTACACGAATGACCAGATGTGAGAAGCCTCACAAGTACTTTTCTCTGTTCCAAGCCAGAAATAAAGCATCCAATATCTTGATATGGATAGGAAACAAACATTGTGGCCAAATTTGGGTAAATATACGCACTCCCATTGCATCAAACCTACAAGAGCTCTAAACATATATGACTATGAAAAAGAAATTTGTGGACGAAGGACTTTGACCGGCGCCAATACAGGCACCTTTTGGATAATTTGTCATCTATTTGGTAGGATGTAAAGGTCTAACACAACACATTAAATTTACAAAACAATATTAATTTTTTATCTGGTTGAATATAGTTTCATTTTGCCATCGATGGAAGGTTCATCTTCCTATACATCCTTTTGAAATGGTAACTAAAATTTTCGCCCCTACATTTGTAAGGAACAAAAGCCCACATATACACCACAAACCCATTTGACTTTGATGATTGTAGTAAGAGCATGGAACAATATGATAATTCAGTGACATGGTGTTTTACAATTACTTAAATTATACAAAGAGGAGATAATTAGAGCTTGTTTATGGAACTTGTATAGCACCTGACCTTCACACACAGGAGTTGAAATATTGGGTTCTACATGAATTCACTTTTGGAAATCAGAATGACAGAATAAATTTATAAGTTACAAGTAATATACTATGGTGGCATAATTCATTACTCTGTTTTGAAGCAAATGGTGTCTTTCTTGTTCAGTTAACCAAACGGGTTGTGACTTGTGAGCACTCACAGTACATGTCAGAAATGCACATACCTAAGCAACTTTTTTGTCTCTTGATGGTAACGCAGCGGACATTGATTTTGGGGCAGATGCCATTGCCTCTCGCAGGTCACCACTTCGCATACTGCTGATCCATGCCTCAAGCATAGATAGACTAGCTGCTGATATCATTTTAAAAAATGCTGATAGAGCTGGCTGCCAGATATTAGCTCTCTTCAAAATGCAGCCTTAATTTACATGGATGTCAGATTTCAGTCCTTATCAGACCAAATTTTGGGGCTTATTTCTTCTCATTTACAATGCCACCTTGTTCTTTGTAGCCTTGGTCTGAGTATTTTTTTTTTATGTATAGAATAAGTCTGTTAGAAAACCTATGAGCTATTGGTTCATCCATTCCCAAGATCTTTGTTGTTGGTAGCTGATGACAACGTGAGGTTGCAACAGGAGGGGTAAGCTACTAGTCTGAAAACTGCTTTGCCAGTAAAACTTTGTTGGAGTATCTGCTCTGATTGACAATTTATTCATTGTAATCACTGTGAAGAATAGTTTCACTGGAATATTCATGTTGGCTCATTGTACCCTATTCCGTTAATCGTACATAAACTTAATGCTTTATATTCAGTAAAAAAAAAAATCAAGTTTCACTATGTCTAAACAATAACTTTTCAGTAGAAGCGGGCTTAGCTTTAGCCCTTACTTTTCTACTTGCATATGGTTACACAACACAGCCAACACAGCATTTTGGCATCAGGCCTGAAGTTCCATACAGTAACTTATGGCAAGTCGAAGTGACATGGTCTCCACATTAATTTATGTATAATTTTGTTAATGTATCCTGCAAAATGGTCTGCACATTGATATTTTTCAAGTGCTTAGCAATTAACATTAATTCTGATTCCTCATTTTTTTTCCCTGGGGCATTTCATGTGTATCCTTAAAATGGTCTGGATATTTAGTGCCTGATCTGGGTTTATTTGTTGGTATGAAATCATTGCAAAGATACCAAAATGCAGCTTCCAATGAAATGGTGATCTTTTTGCAGCATCATGTACATCTTGTCATCCAACAATCATATTGTGACAAAATTTCACCTCCACTTTGTACAGAAGTGCTATGGACTTGTGATAGTTTTGGAACAGAGATATCTCTGCCTGGTAGCATGTTGATATTGTGAAAATGTGCTATGAACTGGTCTGCATATTTTTATTGTCAAGTGCTTAACAATTAACATTAATTAATATAGGATGAGGATAGTGTGTTCTGATTCCTCCTTTTTTCCCCCTTGAGGCATTCTCATGCCTATCCTGAAAATGGTCTTAAGGTTTTGTGTATGATCTGGGTTTATTTGTTGGTATAAAATCATTGCAAAGGTGCCCAAATGCAGCTTAGGAACAAAGACATCTCTACATGGTAGCAGAGAGAAACAAGGGTCGAATGACTTTGGCTATTGTACCTGGTATTCTGAGTGTACCCCAATTGTTTTGTAGCATGTACAGATGGATATTGAACTTTACATATGATGCTCTCACCTTGGGGCATTACTCTGAACTTTTGATGGCACAACATTTAGCGACAAATAATGTATTGGCAGATTATAATCCCTGAATGGCAGGGTATGCTAATGTTTTTGTTATATCTGTCTGCAAAAGAAACTTTTGGTTCTAGCTCATGACTCATGATCACCTTTTCTGATACCCGTGATATTGGGCTTGCAAAAGACTTGTACTGGTGTTTTTAGTTCCTGAACCTGAATCGAAGTTTTCAACTGGCTGATAGATGATAGTTCATCACCACACCAGCTCAGCCTCAGCTCGATCACAAAGCTATCCTAGGGTCTTCCTGAAAGGCCTTCCATCTGAAGATAAAAAAATAGAGGAAAAGCAAAAATTGTTCAGGTGCTTGTGGTCAAGAGCAGCATGCTGGTGCTTTGCCTCGGCTCCTGCAGTCCTGCAGCTGCGTGTACACACCTTGTTTCACACAATTCAACAGCAGTAATTCACACAATGACACAATTCAACAGCAGCAACTCAGTTTACATATACGAGAACAGCACAAGCTAGATTATCTGATATGTCACAATAACAATGTCAATTGATGACTGAAGATGATTACATCCAGATTGAAAGAGCTTAGCTTAACAGGGACTACAGCAGACTACATTCAGAAAAGGTCTTCACCCGCAGCTTGCCAGTCCTCGTGCCCTCACGCCCAGGTGCAGGTGCGCGATGCGCTGCCTTTGGCCCGTCATCACCGGCAGCGGCCGTTGCGGTTCGATCATCTGGATCGTGCGACGCCGCTTCGCGTCCTTGGCCTGCTGGTACTGCTCGTGGAGCTTGCGCTTGGTGGCCTCCAACTTCTTCTCCTCGGCGACTCTGCTGCGGATGATGAGCGGCGTCTTCTTAGGCTGTGCTGGCACAGCGGTCGAAGCTCCCACGTTCGCTGACGTCTTGGAGTTGGAGTTCCTTGCGGTGACGACGATCTGAGCGCCCTCCTTGATGGGCAAGGAGGCGGAGGACTTCGCCGTGCTGACGGTGGCTGACTTCCTCGGGCGAGGCTGCTCCTCCGGGATCTTCTTCGCTTTTGTGTCAGATTCGGCCGCGGGCGCCGTGTCGTCGACGTGGGGAGGCGGCGGAGTGGATGGCAGGCAGTCCAGCTTGGCCATGGCTCTGGCGATCTCCGCCTTGACGCCAGCCCTCCACCCGCGCACGACGTCGCCCGCGAGCCCGCGGATCCGCTCCGACGGGTGCTCCCTCATCAGCGCGCCGACGGCGCCGACGAGACCGCCGGACTCCAGCGCTGTCTTCTCCAAGGGCACCACCCGCAGCGTGGCGAGCGACTCCGCCATGGCCTCGTCGAGGAGCGCGCAGAGCCCCTCCGCCTTCTCGCCGCCGGCGCCGTCGTCCGCAGCGGCGGCGTCGCACACCATCTCGACGATGCGTGCCCTCGCCTTCCGGAACTCGTCGCGGCAGATGCCGTCGTCGGCGGCGGCCTCGATGGCGGCGTCGATGTGCTCGAACGCGCCCAGCAGCGGCTTCAAGCGGCGGAGAGCCATGTCGCCGGACGCCGGCGCTTGCTCAAGCGGGATCTGCGTAGCTAGCGCGCGATGCAGGCGGGTGCCGTGACGATGGAAAAGACGGGAAGGAAAAGGGAAGGCGTGCGGGTGCTCACCCGGCCGCTCCCTGGCGTGCTTATAATGGCGGCGGCGGCGGCGGCAGTTGGAGTCGGAGTCGGAGCCCCGAGAAAACTGGAGGGCCAAGAAAACGCGGCGGACGCGTTTAATTTGTCCGGCAAAATTTGGTGTCTGAAACGTTAGTTTCCTTTTTAGTTTTTTTAGGATGTTTCCCTTTTAGTTTTTTCGCAGTATCTGTGAAACGTTAGTTTCTTTTTATAAAAAATAAAATTAGTTTCCATTTTAAGCGGTGACGTTTTAGAATAGGAAAAAGTCTATGAGGGGGTAAACTACATAACCCCCGACCTATGAAACGGTCTGCATCACCCCCTGAACTTTTCAAATCTGGTCAAATTACCCCTAAAGCAGTTTTGAAAAATCATAGTAAATCACACAAAATTCGTAAAATGGAAAATTCAATTGTGTTGGACTTAGAATGGGTAGATCTATATAGTGAACATATAATATGGTATGCTTTAGTACATTTTTTACAGCTACGTAGAAAAGTATAGATCTAAAGCTACAATTAAAAAATATAATAAAGCGTACCATATTATATGTTCACTTTGTAGATCTACTCATTCTAAGTCCATTACGATTTTTCTGTGATTTACTATGATTTTTCAAAACTGCTATAGGGGGTAATTTAACCGGTTTTGGAAAGTTCAGTGAGTGATATAGACCGTTTCATAGGTTGGGGGTTATGTAGTCTACTCCTCATAAGTGAAGGGATGATATAGACGATGCACAGGGGTATTGAAGCTCATGCTCAGCAGCCTTCGCCGGAGGAATGGAGCCATGGAGGACACTTTTCTAGTACCTACACTTCACAATTAATTCTTAGAATATTCAATTTGAATCTTAAAATGTGTATTGATTTAAATTTGATACAAGGTTTTGGGGTTTGGAGAATTGAAATATGAATTTGAGAACTAGAATCAGATGTGAAAACTTGTGGAATGCCAGTTACTTTCAGCCGGAGAAAGAGTTCAAATTGAGGGACTGAACTCTAGGTTTTGAAATAGGGATTTTGAATCGGACTTTTCGTAACACCCTAAAATTCCATCATTAAAATAATGTAAGCAATGTGGTGTTCTAGTTTTGCTTTACTAAGGAATAATAAATTATCAAATAAATTATGCTCTAAAATATTTAATATCACTTTTGAATAATTTTAGAGGCAACAAGTGCTTGTGCATCATGTTTTGTTTGCATGGTGTTTATGAGTGAGGGTGTGAAGTTTTAAAAGACTTTAAAATAATTTGAAAACTTGCAAAAGGTTTGAAGTGTTTAAACTTTGAAAAGAGTTTAAAGTTTGTGTTTTGTTTGCATGGTGTTTATGAGTGAGGGTGTGAAGTTTTAAAAGACTTTAAAATAATTTGAAAACTTGCAAAAGGTTTGAAGTGTTTAAACTTTGAAAAGAGTTTAAAGTTTGAAAAGGATTTGAAAAGGTTAAAAAACAAAACAAACCCCCCAACTTTTCCCTTCCCCGTTTCCAGCCCAGCCCAGCTCTCCCTCCCTTCTCCCCGGCCCGGGCAGCCTCACCAGGCCGCCGGCCTGCTTCACGCGGCCCAGTTGCCCCTCCTCTCTCTTTTCTCACTGACTGGCCAGGCCCGCTAGTCAGCTTCCCCTTCCTCCTCTCACCTCCAGTTTCCCTCCCCTGCTCTGCATCCCGCGCGCCGCCACCGGCCGTTTCAGCGCCTTCCTCGCCCTCCCGCCTTCAATTCCCATCATCAAGGCGCATTGGAGCCCCGGCGCCACTCCTTCCCTCCTTTCCTCCGTCGGTTACCCCTTCCTCCCCCTTAATTTCCATCAAGCCGCCTCCTTGAATGCCATCAAGGCCGGCCGGGCCGCCATGGCCATCAATGGCCGATTGGGCACGGTCGCCGCTCCCTCTCCCTCCTTTGTGCTATAAGAGATGTGCTTGAGCCGTCGCACACCCCTTTCCTTCGCTCGTGCACGCCCTGCATCTTCTCCTCTCGCGTACACGCCACCGCCGTGAAGTATTCTGCCGCCGGGCCATTGCCGGCCGTGCAAGCTCCTCATCGCCGGTAAATGTGCCCTGACTCTCTCTCCCTCTCTTTTCTCCGTTTACATCGCTCACTCGAGCCCTCTCTTGTTCCAGGACCACCTCTTCGTTCACGGGACCGAGTCAACGTCCGGGGCGCCGCCGTCATCTTCAACCTCCAATCGCCGGTGTTTGGAGCCTCTTGTCGCCGGTGTGCATCTCCTCGAGTTCTCCTCATCCTTTGTCGTCGTGTGCACCGCCAGCACGAGGACCCAGCGACCCGGAGCTCCTTCTTCCCCATCGAACTGAGATGCGCCCTCTTCTTCCGCTGGGATTCCGCCGCCGCCACCTCGATCTCCCTCAACGCTGCCCCTCTGTCAACCCCTTTGGCCCCCACGGCTGCGCAGCAAGGTGAGAACCCCACTCCCTCCTTTGCTATCCTGCGCCCCGAGCTGTAGCACCGGCGCTCGCACGCCGGCGAGGTACGAGCCGCCACCTTCCGGTGTAGGTCATCAAGGTCACTGGAGCCGCCACCCTTTTGGCCTAGATAGGTTCTCGAGCTCCTCAACTTCACGTAGGTCGAAACCGCACTCAAAACCATGCACCGGAGCTCGAGATCGAGCAACGCCGGCGAGCCTCCCGGCAAGCCACCGCCGCGCGCCGCCGCTTCCCCGCCGGCCTCGCCCACATGCGACCGGGGCCGTCCGATTGGCGCGGACGGTCCCGGATTAAATAAGGGGCATACCCCTTACATCGGTCCACCGTGGACCGGAGGACCGGTCCACGGGCGCCGGTCCACAAGCTTGCGTCGGCATCGCGTCGGCTCCAGCCAATTGCAGCTCGCCACGTAGCACTCCCCGAGCCTCTCCGCCGGCTGCCTTGGAAATTTTGCAAAAAGAACCCCCGCGTTCCCGTAATTCACAAATATACCCTTCCACCTATATAAAAGCCTTTCAAGCAGGTCCTTGTTTTCATGTTTAGAACCCTGAACTCCTTAGTTTTCATATTTAGCAGCCCACCCTTAACCTTTTACATGTTAGACCTCCTAGTTTCGCACATAATTATGTCTAGGTCCCTCAAATCTTGCAGAAAACCCCCTAAACTTCCAGATATTCACAAATTAGTCCTTTAATCTTGTTTTAGCCATATCTTTTCCGTCCTAGCTCCGTTTTAAGCGTTCTTGGTGTCCACTCGACCGTCTTTTCAAGCCTCGTTAGTTTTGGAACCTTGTTTTGGCCGTATCTTGTGCGTTTTAGCTCCATTTCCACTGTTTCAAGTTGCGTTAGGCTCATATCAACTAAAACTACGTGATAGGACCAATGTTGTACATGTTCCTTGTTTTATATTTTATTTAAATGATTAATATGATTAAATCTTATTATGCATGCTTTTCTAATTAAAATCTAGCTAGAGTTCAACACGTGTTTTCATAAGAAAGTTAATATGCTTAATACTAGTTAAATATTTCTTATAATTAAAAGCTAATTAGATGTGTACCTCGGTTTTTATAATCAAACTTAATTTGAGTAATGTTTATGCAATTTGCTTCCTAAATAAAAGCAATATAGGTTTATCCCGAGTTTTCTTAATTAAATTGTTAATTTGATTAATATGAATATAAATGTGTTTTTAAGTTATAATTTGATTAGCTCAACTCGAAACATAAAGTTATACGCTTAGATACTTTACATGCTTCTTTTGAATTCAAATATTTAATTTGCATAAATCATACCTGAATATTTATAAATAAAATTTGGGCTAGGTTTACATCATCTTTTTAAATACGAATATAACTTGCTTAATTATAAATAGGGTATTTCTTTGAAATAACCTACACACAACTTTACTTAATTAAAATATACCAAGCACATAGCTAGCTCTTGTTTGTGATCATCCAAAGCTCCCGATAGTTCCTAGTGCTTTTGTGTTCGCGTTCCTCGGCCAATCCTTGTTCTCTCTTTAAGCTTTTCATGCTTGGTGTGTTGTTTTGTTTATTGTATGCTTTCTTGTGTGCTCGTAGACATCGTGCCGCTTCAAGTGAGCAATCGATTGAAGTGGATCAAGAACAAGTGTTTGAAGAAGAACTCCGGTGTTTAAGCAAGGAAGGCAAGTGGACTTCTCCCCCCGCATATTCTATTTTTGTCCCACACATCTTGCATGATAACTAAATTTACATTTAAATGTTGCTATGCATAAATTTGATGGGAAAATCACCTTTCCAAGGACATGACTAGAATTTTATTCCCTTTACCTTGGACAACCCTTTTAAATAAATGTTTTGGGTAGAAATGCTTAGTTGCTATAACTTGGGATGGTTCAAATGAATCTCTACCTAATATTAAAGCAAGGATCGCCTTTCGCCCATTTTTCCGTCCGTCACGAGGTGTGGTGGGACCCACCCGTCATTGTCCGTCTCTCGCTCTCCCCCTCCCCCCTCGCTTCGCCCTCGCACCCCCCCGCCTCTCCCCCCCCCCCCCCCCAACTTGTCCCTGCACCGGCCACCGGATACGCTTCTCGCTCCTCGCGCCCACGCCGCTTCCCCCTCACCGCGCGCCCGCGCCGCAATCCCCGTTGAGAAGGAGCCATTGACAACGACAGAGAGAGAGAGAGGACCCCACAAGAAAACGAAGCCGACACATAGCCCGCCCGCATCCGTGCATCGACCATTCACAAGAAAGGGAGGGGGAGAGGGGGGCGGGGGGGGCGGGAGGGCGACGCACCGCATGTGCACGGGGGGAAAGGAAGGCGACACATAGGCTCGTCCGGCACCCGTGCGTCGACGATTACACACATTGGTCTCGAGGGACCGAGAGAAGAGAGGGCCGGGGAGAGGGGATCCAACAAGGGGTGATAAAGAGGAGAGGAGGGCGGGAGGGGGGGGGGGGGGGGGCCCGCCGCCGCGTCGGGGGGGGGGGGGGGGGGGGGCGGGGTCTCGCTGTCCCCCTGCGCAAGGGCCCCCCCCCCGGCCCGGGGGTTGAGGTCCCCCCTCTCTCGGCTCCTCCGCCGGCCCTCCCCCCCCTGGGGACCACCGTCCCCGCCGCGAGAACTTGAGCCCCGATGGCCACCGCCCCCGCCCCTGCCGGAGAGCCGGAGGAGGCATTGTCCTGCTCCTCGCTCCTCCACGCCACCGCCCGTTGTGCGGCAAGGAAAAGAGAAAGTTAAGGGGAAATGGATACGGATGGCACGGAGAAGGCGATGATGCGAGGAATCGAATGATGTCTTACCGACAACGGCGAATTGGAACCCCGAGGGGGGCACATCACGGCGGGGGGGGGGGGGGTGGGGGGGAAAATCACGGATGGTGGCGCGGCATGTCCGTGAGCACATGTGAGGACGGCGGCGGCCACGCCTCCCCCCGCCTGGCGGCCATCGCGCCTTGTGCGCAAGACGAGCCGTGCACTTGCCGTTGACCTCGCTTGGCCATCGATTGAGAAAGCGGGAGAGGGGAGAGAGTTGGCACGAGTCAAAGGAGAGGCGGAGAGCTCGGGAGTCGCCGACGACCCCGGGGGCCCCCCCCCCACAAAAGTGTTTTATTCAAAAAAGACCAAGTACCCGCAAAGTATCTTTGGTATTTTACAAGGTGACCCTTAATAAACATAGAAATTGTATAGAGTTTCTTTAGGCGGATTATAAGGACAAACTAAATAAAAATTGTGTCTATTCGCAAATTGGTCCTTGAAAAAATAATTTCATTTAAATAAATCTCCAAATCATATATATGTCATTTAAGTGAACTTTTAAATAAAGAGGAGAATGAATAAAAAATATATAGAGTAACGGGAGTGAAAATTTTTGCTTTGACATACGACGGTGATCTTTAGGAGGCACGAACTATGACGGTAAGTGAGATTGGAATGGTGCGAGCGTGCGGGGATGATGGCAAGGCCGGAAAGCGCAAGGGGTGAGGGGGGGTGGTGTGACGCCAAGACGACGGCATCGACAACGGCGAGGAGAGCAAATGTTTTCTCCCGTTGCAACGCACGGGCATAGTCGCTAGTCTTTTACAATATGATGAATGTTGATCATGATAACTTGGGTGATATATATGTGTGTGCTTATGGTTAATAACAAGATCATATGGTTTATTCACATGGGAACATGGAGAACCACCCGGGAAAACGGTGCAACCAGGGTCCCATATGACTCCGCGCTTAGCCAATTAATTAGGTGTGTGGAATTATGCCCCTATCCGACCTTATCCGAAAGGAGCACGGAGCAGAAAGGGGCCGAGTTGAAGGAGTATAGCCGGTTCTTTTGGGGTAGCAGCCTTTGCTAAGGTGCCGACCACTAGGGAGGGTTCGCTCGCTATGTCCGTTCCGCCCCGTACTTCTCCCCGGGTTCGGGGTTGGTCTTCCGCACGCATACCTTTGTAAAGGCTTCGTACGCGTCGCAATGCGGCCACACCTCGATAGTGTGGTATTGTGTCCGATCAAAAACATGAGTGGTTGGGTTCAAAGTTCTTCGGAACTTTTACGTGAGCCGTGGTGAAAGTGTACAACCTCTCGCGGAGTGTAAAACCGATCGATCAGCCGTGCTCACGGTCAAGAGCGGCCCGGACCCTCACATGATTAATAAACTTGAAGATGGAACTAAATCGTGGTTTCTTGTGGGTTTTTGAGAGGAGATGCTTTCCTAAATGCTTAAGTGGGTTGGTATAAACTTACATCTAGTAATTAGGTGCTTGCTAATAAATTTGACCAACATTAAAATGCTAACGGCAGCAAAACTCTTAACCTATCATTGATGGCCTTGCATCTTTCCCCCACTTGCTTTGAGCTCCAACCATAAGTGTGCTCACCCTTGCTTACCCGCCGTTCGAGAGAAGATCACCGGAGAAGAGTACTTCATCGACTACGAGGAGTTCCGAGGCTTGCGTGCCCCCCGATCGGATGCTCGTGGAAGATGAAGATGGAGTTGCGTCTTCATAGTTATCGTTTGATCATTGTAAAGACCTTCGAGTGTAACGTACGAGTGTAATAAAGAGATAATGTAATGATTTTACTCTTGTACGATTTTATTGTTGTTTATTGATATTTCACTCATGACGTCTATCATATGTGTGTAAACTTGATCCCGGCGCACATATGAGATGCATTTGGTTTTCTTCGGAAAATCGGGTGTGACAGAGTGGTATCGGAAGCAAGAATGACCGTAGGACGCAGCCTTAAGTTAGAAATGGTCGAAAAGTAAGGATTCATGTTCTAGAAAGCCTGTCATCCTTCAAAATTGACTTATTTTACATATAAAAACTAATGTAATCTTGTTTTCTTGTTAAAACACATCGTTTTGTTTTGATCTATTCTGAGTTCATTTCTTGTGCTATCAGCTGAATCTTCACCACCGAGGTTGTCTGTTATAAGTTCTTAGATTGTCTACCCCTTATCAACTTCGATAGAAACGTTTCGTGAAGACGATTGTTGTGCTAATGTTTGTTGTTTGAACACATGATTGATTTGGATCTTTGCTTGCGTGAGTTGTATTGTGGAGTGATGGCCACGGATGCAACAAGAAATAAAATGTTAGGTTAATAAGATAGTTTGGGGTTCAAATCTGGTTTATCCCTATCTCGTCATTCAAGATGGTTAGAGGATGTCGAAGACCAAAGCCTAAACATCAACAACCATAAATCTACAAGCATATACAGACATCAACGTATGAAAGAAGTTAAAGGAAAAGATGGTCAATTTCTTTCATCCTTGTTATTCTCCTCTCTACCACAATGTGATTACAATCACAACAAGAAAAGATGGATATGATATCAATAATTTTACCCTGCTCTTCAATCTGTTTCCAACCTCTTCTGAGCTTACCTTTATCACACAACCAGATGGCGAGTCCCAAAGGAAATCACGAAGATAAAGACAACAAAGGAAACATCGACATTCCATCTACAACCTCAGCAATTGAACGCAAGATGCTAGAGTATATGGCAACACAAACTCAGACTCTACAAGCATTGACTCAAACCAAGGTTAATATTCATCGGTATACTATAGAGCAAACATCAAGTCCTAAGCACTCCAACCTTGTGTTGGGTGATAACCGTCGATTTCATTTGTTCCACTTGTCATTGGACAAAGAAAATCTATCGGTCATGCAAGCTCAAGTCTTACAAGGACAAAAGCGAGACCAACACATCATCCTCTCATAACACGGAGATAACCAAAGTTGGAGTTTACGTCGGACCGGTAAGAAGTAAGTTATAGAAACATGGAATCATCAAATAATAAGAGAAGTCATGGAGCACCAAAATTGCGAATGGGTAGACAACGGAACGTATGAAGACTGCAAGAGCATGTCAATGTTGTGAGCATTATGGTCATTCATGTCTTCAAGAAAAAGCTAGCCTAATGACAGATGAGGCTAGACAATGTTATCATTTGGACACCAATAAGAAGAGGAAGTTATGTACCCAAAATCCAGTCCTAAAAGAAGTTGCTCAAGCTGTAGATAGTAATCAGATTATCAACCTTGAGGATTGGAGTATAACTTTCAAAGCATTTCATCCTGATAGAATCAGATAACTCAAGAAGCATGCAAGTGAAGAAAGACAAGACAAAAGTATTAAAACACTGTGTTTCGGATGCAGTAAAGAAGGTCACTATGTTAATAATTGTCCAACAGAGCGTAAGAGAATTTTGCCTAGTCTCGATGGATTATATTGCCTTAAGCGTGGAGAAAATGGACATCTTGCTAGTTGGTGTGCGAAAGAGGATGGTAATCAACTCAGGATCGAAGTCTCAGTACCCTTACTTCTAGTCGAACATGAAATCGCCAAGATACTAAAGTAAAAAAAGCATGTTTCTATTGTAACAAAGAGGGACATTTTATAAGTTAGTACCCCAAGAAGCATTTGGGATCAAAAGAAAAAATTTTGAGGAGTGATTCCAAATAGTAAAAAAATGGAGTTAATCCAGCTCTATTCAAATCACTTTATCAAGACAGCAAAAAAATTCTACCAAGGCAAGTCAATGAAGCTGGGGAAAGGAATGGACAGTTACAAGTGGAGTTAGGTTGAGTATTCCAATTATGTTTATAAAGTGAGTTGTGAAGAATAAAGAATTATGTTTATGGAGCTTGTGTAAGACGAATTATATGGAAGCAAGATAAGCAGTGTTGGATGCTAAAACACCCGAACTCTTGTCTCATGATAGCCTTTGTGAATCTCAGGATGAGAATTTGTCTTAAATTGGAAGTTCATGTTGATTTATCTTTTCGAGTTCATATCTTCATGCATCAGTTCACTATTCCTATCTGAAATACCTTTCTCCAACAATCAGATGGTAAGCATCGGGTCGGGGAGAAGGTCAAGACATTCCACTCGTTGTTTGTGCTCATATTGCTAATCGGCGGAATCAAGCACCATCCCCACCCCTCAACCCAAGCAATGGATCCGGTAACACAACGGTTCCTTGTCACTCGGATGTAGTTAATCCAAAACGTGATCGCCATTATTCAAAACATTCAAGCTCAACAAAATCGGTCACCACCGGCGGCACCACCGGCACCGGTGGACAAGCATAAGGAATTCATGAGTCACCATCCTCCCACATACTCCCACTCAACCGATCCATTGGATGCCGATGATTGATTAAAGATCGACAAACTCGTCATCAAGAAGTTGAAGATGACACAATGCACTAATCGAGAGATGATCTTGTATACAACGGGATGTTTGGAAGAATTAACGAATTTGAATGATGGAATGCGTACATCGTCGCACATGCTACACCTAACACCATCACCCGGCGAGTTCAAGGATCATTTTCACGTGCACCACATTCCCTACGGTACGATCAAGCTTAAGCAAAGGGAGTTCCTCGCTCTAAAGCAAGACAATATGTCGGTTAACGAGTATCCGGACAAGTTTATTCGGTTGTATCGCTATGCATCGGATGAAGTTGATACCGACCCAAAGAGGCAAGAACACTTCTGGATGGTCGATAGGGCCACTCAACTATCAACTATAGAGTCACGACTTCTCGAACTTCGCAACATTACTAAACAAAACATAGGTCTAGAGAATAAACTTGTGGAACTTGGTGAACGAAGCGCAAGCTCAAGTCTCATGGACGATCCGGCAACACATGCCCCCGCTTCAACTCATCTCAGAATTCTCAGTTTTACTCTGGTGGATCAAGTGGAAATTATACTCGAGTTTACGATTCAGATCTCAACTCAACCACCCCAGCATTCTAGCCAGCAGACACCACATGCTCCAAGTCATCATCAAGATTGTTCAGAAGCACCAGTGAGAAGTAATTCCCCGGTTCGTCCTAATGGTTGTTTCAATTGTGGAGAATCGGGACATTATGCTAACATTTGTCCGAAGCACAACACGCAGACTCCTCAGAAAGATATTGGTCAAAGATTTGGACAACCGTTATCACAAGCTCGTATTGGGAATTCTACTTATCGAGGTAACAGAGGTCAACAGAACTATGCACATGGAAGAGTGAATCATGTGACGACTGAACAAGCTCAAGACGCTCCAGGTGTTGTGCTGGGTACGTTCTCTATCAACACTGTACCAGCAACAGTTTTATTTGTTTCTGGAGCATCACATTCTTTCATTCTTGAACAATTCGTGGCAAGGCATGATATACCTATGAGTTCAATGAAGACACATTTGCTGATTAGTTCCCCGAACGGTGAAATGAAATCCACTTATATATGTCCACGAGTCAATCTTAAAATCAGGGGAATAGATTTTCAAGCTGATCTAGTAGTTCTTACATCTAGTGGAATATATGTAATACTTGGAATGGATTGGTTAGGCGAATGTGATGGAATAATTCTGTGTGCCAAGAAGTCAGTGCTCTTAACCAACCCACAAGGAGATAGGATTGAAGTTGCCACTACCGCCCTGTCCAAGAAGGAAAATAAGAGAAGAAGCTGTGACTACCGGAAGAACTCGGCATGCAAGATGGACTTATAGAAGAGTACCCTTAGTTTCTTTTCCAATCTCTCCGAATCTCGGGACGAGATTATTTTTAAGGGGGTTAGATTTGTAACACCCTAAAATTCCATCATTAAAATAATGTAAGCAACATGGTGTTCAAGTTTTGTTTTACTAAGGAATAATAAATTATCAAATAAATTATGCTCAAAAATATTTAATATCACTTTTGAATAATTTTGGAGGCAACAAGTGCTTGTGCATCATGTTTCGTTTGCAAGGTGTTTATGAGTGAGGGTGTGAAGTTTTAAAAGACTTTAAAATAATTTGAAAACTTCCAAAAGGTTTGAAGTGTTTAAACTTTGAAAAGAGTTTAAAGTTTGAAAAGGATTTGAAAAGGTTAAAAAACAAAACAAACCCCCCAACTTTTCCCTTCCCCGTTTCCCGGCCCGGCCCGGCTCTCCCTCCCTCCCTTCTCCCCCGGCCGGCGGCCCTCACCCGGGCCGCCGGCCCCTTCGCGCGGCCCGGTTGCCCCTCCTCTCTCTTTTCTCACTGATCGGCCGGGCCCGCTCGTCAGCTTCCCCTTCCTCCTCTCACCTCCGGTTTCCCTCCCCCCGCTCCCGCATCCCGCGCGCCGCCACGGGCCGTTTCGGCGCCTTCCTCGCCCTCCCGCCTTCAATTCCCATCATCAAGGCGCATTGGAGCCCCGGCGCCACTCCTTCCCTCCTTTCCTCCGTCGGTTACCCCTTCCTCCCCCTTAATTTCCATCAAGCCGCCTCCTTGAATGCCATCAAGGCCGGGCCGGCCGCCATGGCCATCAATGGCCGATTGGGCACGGTCGCCGCTCCCTCTCCCTCCTTTGTGCTATAAGAGATGTGCTTGAGCCGTCGCACACCCCTTTCCTTCGCTCGTGCACGCCCTGCATCTTCTCCTCTCGCGTACACGCCACCGCCGTGAAGTATTCTGCCGCCGGGCCATTGCCGGCCGTGCAAGCTCCTCATCGCCGGTGAATGTGCCCTCGACTCTCTCTCCCTCTCTTTTCTCCGTTTACATCGCTCACTCGAGCCCTCTCTTGTTCCAGGACCACCTCTTCGTTCACGGGACCGAGTCAACGTCCGGGGCGCCGCCGTCGTTTTCAACCTCCAATCGCCGGCATTTGGAGCCTCTTGTCGCCGGTGTGCATCTCCTCGGGTTCTCCTCATCCTTTGTCGTCGTGTGCACCGCCGGCACGAGGACCGGCGACCGAGCTCCTTCTTCCCCATCGGACCGAGCCGCACCCTCTTCTTCCGCCGGGATTCCGCCGCCGCCACCTCGATCTCCCTCAACGCCGCCCCTCTCGTCACCCCCTTTGGCCCCCATGGGCGCGCGGCAAGGTGAGAACCCCACTCCCCTCCTTTGCTATCCTGCGCCCCGAGCCGTAGCACCGGCGCTCGCACGCCGGCGAGGTACGCGCCGCCCCCCTTCCGTGTGAGGCCGTCAAGGTCGCCGGAGCCGCCACCCTTTTGGACCGGATAGGTTCGCGAGCTCCTCAACTTCACGTAGGTCGAAACCGCATTCAAAACCGTGCACCGAGCTCGAGATCGAGCAACGCCGGCGAGCCTCCCGCAAGCCGCCGCCGCGCGCGCGCCGCTTCCCCGCCGGCCTCGCCCACGTGTGACCGGGGGCCGTCCGATTGGCGCGGACGGTCCCGGATTAAATCGGGGGCATACCCCTTACATCGGTTCACCGTGGACCGGTGGACCGGTCCACATGCGCCGGTCCACGAGCTTGCGTCGGCATCGCGTCGGCTCCGGCCAATCGCGGCTCGCCACGTGGCACTCCCTGAGCCTCTCCGCCGGCTGCCTTGGCAATTTTGCAAAAAGAACCCCCAGTTCCCAGAATTCACAAATATACCCTTCCACCTATATAAAAGCCTTTCAAGCAGGTCCTTGTTTTCATGTTTAGAACCCTGAACTCCTTAGTTTTCATATTTAGCAGCCCACCCTTAACCTTTTACATGTTAGACCTCCTAGTTTCGCACATAATTATGTCTAGGTCCCTCAAATCTTGCAGAAAACCCCCTAAACTTCCAGATATTCACAAATTAGTCCTTTAATCTTGTTTTAGCCATATCTTTTCCGTCCTAACTCCGTTTTAAGCGTTCTTGGTGTCCACGCGACCGTCTTTTCAGGCCTGTTAGTTTTGGAACCTTGTTTTGGCCGTATCTTGTGCGTTTTAGCTCCATTCCACCGTTTGAAGTTGCGTTAGGCTCATATCAACTAAAACTACGTGATAGGACCAATGTTGTACATGTTCCTTGTTTTATAATTTATTTAAGTGATTAATATGATTAAATCTTATTATGCATGCTTTTCTAATTAAAATCTAGTTAGGGTTCAACACGCGTTTTTATAAGAAAGTTAATATGCTTAATACTAGTTAAATATTTCTTATAATTAAAAGCTAATTAGATGTGTACCTCGGTTTTTATAATCAAACTTAATTTGAGTAATGTTTATGCAATTTGCTTCCTAAATAAAAGCAATATAGGTTTATCCCGAGTTTTCTTAATTAAATTGTTAATTTGATTAATATGAATATAAATGTGTTTTTAAGTTATAATTTGATTAGTTCAACTCGAAACATAAAGTTATACGCTTAGATACTTTACATGCTTCTTTTGAATTCAAATATTTAATTTGCATAAATCATACTTGAATATTTATAAATAAAATTTGGGCTAGGTTTACATCATCTTTTTAAATATAAAATAACTTGCTTAATTATAAATAGGGTATTTCTTTGAAATAACCTACACACATGACTTTGTTTAATGAAAATATACCAAGCATATAGCTAGCTCTTGTTTGTGATCATCCAAATCTCCCGATAGTTCCCAGTGCTTTTGTGTTCGCGTTCCTCGGCCAATCCTTGTTCTCTCTTTAAGCTTTTCATGCTTGGTGTGTTGTTTTGTTTATTGTATGCTTTCTTGTGTGCTCGTAGACATCGTGCCGCTTTCAAGTGAGCAACCGATTGAAGTGGATCAAGAACAAGTGTTTGAAGAAGAACTCCGGTGTTTAAGCAAGGAAGGCAAGTGGACTTCTCCCCCTGCATATTCTATTTTTGTCCCACACATCTTGCATGATAACTAAATTGACATTTAAATGTTGCTATGCATAAATTTGATGGGAAAATCACCTTTCCAAGGACATGACTAGAATTTTATTCCCTTTACCTTGGACAACCCTTTTTAAATAAATGTTTTGGGTAGAAATGCTTAGTTGCTATAACTTGGGATGGTTCAAATGAATCTTTTACAATATGATGAATGTTG
Source organism: Cenchrus americanus (assembly GCA_947561735.1). Lineage (NCBI taxonomy): Eukaryota > Viridiplantae > Streptophyta > Magnoliopsida > Poales > Poaceae > Cenchrus > Cenchrus americanus. Next base: position 79,145,821 of record OX387239.1, on the reverse strand, counting down.
ATCATGATAACTTGGGTGATATATATGTGTGTGCTTATGGTTAATAACAAGATCATATGGTTTAATCGGAACATGGAGAACCACCCGGAAAACGGTGCAACCACGGTCCATATGGCTGCGGCTTAGCCAATTAATTAGGTGTGTGGAATTATCGACGGCCGTTATCCGAAAGGAGCACGGGGCGGAGTTGAAGGAGTATAGCCCGGTTCTTTTGGGGTAGCGACCTTTGCTAAGGGTGCGGCCACTAGGGAGGGTTATGGTCCGCTCCCCCCGTATTCTTCTCCCGCGGGTCCCGTGTTGGTCTTACGCATACCTTTGTAAAGGCTTCGTAGCGTCCCTATGCAGCCACACCTCGGTAGTGTGGTATTGTGTCCGATCAACACATGCGTGGTTGGGTTCAAAGTTCTTCGGAACTTTTACGCGGTTTGTGGTGAAAGTGTACAACCTCCGCCGAGTGTAAAGCGATCGATCGGCCGTGCTCATGGTCAAGAGCGGCTGGACCCTCACATGATTAATAAACTTGAAGATGGAACTAAATTGTGGTTTCTTATGGGTTTTTGAGAGGAGATGCTTTCCTAAATGCTTAAGTGGGTTGGTATAAACTTACATCTAGTAATTAGGTGCTTGCTAATAAAATTTGACCAACATTAAAATGCTAACCGCAGCAAAACTCTTAGCCTATCCTTGATGGCCTTGCATCTTTCCCCCACTTGCTGAGCTCCAACCATAAGTGTGCTCACCCTTGCTTACCCGCTGTTCAGAGGAGATCACTGGAGAAGAGTACTTCAGCGACTACGAGGAGTTCTGAGGCTTGCGTGCCCCCAGTCAGATGCCTGTGGAAGATGAAGATGGAGTTGCGTCTTCATAGTTATCGTTTGATCGTTGTAAAGACCTTCGAGTCTAACGTCTGAGTGTAATAAAGAGATAATGTAATGGTTTAACTCTTGTACGATTTTATTGCTGTTTATTGATATTTCACTCATGACGTCTATCATATGTGTGTAAACTTGATCCTGGCGCACATATGAGATGCATTTGGTTTTCTTCGGAAAATCAGGTGTGACACTTTCTAGGCGGTATTGTGGTGACTGAACTTGACATCCAAACTAAAATTTAACTTTCTAGGCAGGGCGATTGTGAGCCTTTTGTGGTGACTGAACTGAAGTCATGGACTGCGGTTCAGATGTGGACATCCCCTGTTCCCTACTTCAGATCAAGATGAATGGGTCCCTATGTACTTTTTTTTTGAACGGACAGGCACAAGGTAGTGCCTATTTCATTGATACGGAGGAGTCCCTACAAAGTTTGAATCCCATTTTCTACTTCCGTTAAGCCTCACAAGCAGCTCAAGCGGTCGTCCGGTCGATGCTCCGTATGTCAAGGTAATGCTAACCCATTTCTTAAAATGAATAAATTGAATGCTGCACATATGTCACTGCCCAAAATGGTTAAAATGGAACCTATACACACCTCTCTGATGCAAACCACATTTGTGATGAAGTGATAGATTGTAAGTTCTGTGGCTCAGGAGAGGATGCCAGCACCAATGATGCTTCCATTACATGTAGGTTGAATGCTGGTGATAGCCAAGCACAGCCCCAAGGGAGGTCCCTGATGCGAGGAGCAAAGCATTACAACAGTTCTAGTTGCAGACAAATAAAAAGTCATTCTTACATCATTCAGAAAGGCTAAATAAAAGGATATAGACTTTTTTGTGTAAAAAATAAAAGGATATAGACTTAAACATGGCGAGTTTCTTGTTCAATTAACCAAATGATTTGAGACTTGTGAGCATTAACAGTACATGTTAGAAATGTACAAAGCTAATCAACTTTTTTGTCTCTGGATGGCAATGCAGGGGACATTGATTTTGCAGCAGCTGCCATTACATCTCCACAGGTCACACTGCTGATCTAGCTTCTGTTCATATGCATCAGCACAGATAGACTTGCTGCTGATACCATTTTAAAAAAAATGCTGATATGGCTGGCTGCCAGATATTAGCTCTCTTGAAAATGCTGGATGTTAGGTTTGAGTCCAGGGCAAATTTAGGGGCTCATATCTTATTATTTCCAATGCCACCTAGTTTCTGGTATATATGTCAAGTATTTTTTATGTACATAATTAGTATATTAGAAAAGCAGTACTAGGTTTTAGTTCATCCAATCCAATGATCTTTGTTTTTGGCAGCCGGTGACGATGTGAGGTTGCAACAAGAATCCAAGAGGGTGCGCTGCTAGTCTGAAAACTGTTTTCCACCGTCTGCATATGGTGATATGACACAGGCCACACCCAGACAGCATTTTGGCATCAGGCCTGAAGTTCCATGCAGTCACATCTGGGAAATCAAAGTGGATCCTGCAAAAGGTGCTATTCCACTCCAATTTGTTTGAACTGGTCTGCAGATTAATATTGTCAAGTGCTTAACAATTAACATTAATTAAGACATGATGAGAATAGTGTATTCCGATTCCTTCTTTTAATTTTCCCCTTGAGGCATTGCATGGGTATCCTGAAAATCGTCTCAATATTTCGTGCATAATCAGGGTACATTTGTTGCATGAAATCACTGCAAAGATGCCCACATGCAGCTTCCAATGAAATGATGATCTGTTTCAGCATCTTGTACATCTTGCACTCACCAATGAGATTTGAGCTAAGATTTCTCCTCCACTTTCAACAAAAGTGCTATTGGAGTTGCGGCAGTTTAGGAACAAAAGGCGTATGTCCCCGGTAGCAGAGATAAATAAGGGTCGAATGACTTGGCTATTGTACCGAACGATATGTATTCTGACTATACCCCAAAGGTTTTGCAGCATGTAGACATAGATATTGAACTCCACATATGATGCTATCACCTTGGGGCATTTACTCTGAACTTTTGCCAAACCTGAGGTAAATGCTGTATATCTTGGAAGATTATTTCCTTTCTAAATGGCTTAATTCTGAATGGAAGGGCATGCCAATGTTTTGTTATAGCTGTCAGGTTTTGTTTTGCAGCAGAAAGCCAGAAACTTTTGGTTCTAGCTCATGAGCACCATTTCTGATAACCGTAAAATTGAGCTTGCAAAAGACTTGTAGCATTGTTGATGCATGTGCTGTTTTGGGTCCTGAACCTGAACGAGATTTTGAACTGCCTGACAGCTCACACCAGGTCAGCCGTTTATCATTGCTGATCTTGATTTCGCATACTCTGAATCCTAGGGTGTTCCTGAAAGGCCTTCCATCTATAGCTCACACAAAATAGAGGAAAGACAATTGGCCTGTATTGTTCAGGGGCTTGCAGTCAGACGAGTACCATTCTGGCTCTCTGCCTCTGCCCAGAGACAATTGAACAGCAGCAATTCACACAACAATTCAGTTTAAGGGAACACAATAATTCAGAGGAGTCGCAGTAATAATATCAATTGATGACTGAAGATGATTACATCCAGATTGAAGGAGCTTCGCTTAAAGCAACTACTGCAGAGTGCAGACACATCACACAACACATCTAATGATCGGATCATCTACATTCAGAACTGAAGATCGAGCCCCTGACTAAACCTTCATCCGGCGCGACAAAGATTTGTTCAACACCCTCTCAGCAGTACAGCTTGCCAGCCCCGGCGCCCTCACGCCCGGGTGCGCGATGCGCTGCCTTTGACCTGTCATCACCGGCGGCGGCCGTTGTGGTTCCATCACCTGGATCGTGCGACGCCGCTTCGCGTCCTCGGCCTGCTGGTACTGCTCGTGGAGCTTGCGCTTGGTGGCCTCCAACTTCTTCTCCTCGGCGACTCTGCTACTGATGATGAGCGGCGTCTTCTTCGGCTGCACTGGCACAGCGGTCGGAGCTTCCACGTTCGCTGACGGCTTGGAGTTCCTTGCGGCGATGACAATCGGAGCACCCTCCTTGATGAGCAAGGAGGCGGAGGATTTCGCCGTGCTGACGGTGGCTGACTTCCTCGGGCGAGGCTGCTGCTGCTCCTCCGGGATCTCCTTCGCTTTTGTGTCAGAGTCGGCGGCGGGCGCCGTGTCGTCGTGGCGAGGATGCGGCGGCGGAGTGGACGGGAGCGCGTCCAGCTTGGCCCTGGCTCTGGCGATCTCTGCCTTGACGCCAGCCCTCCACCCGCGCACGACGTCGCCCGCGAGCCCGCGGATCCGCTCCGACGGGTGCTCCCTCATCAGCGCGTCGACGGCGCCGACGAGACCGCCGGACGCCAGCGCGGTCATCTCCAAGGGCACCGCCCGCAGCGTGGCGAGCGACTCCGCCATGGCCTCCTCGAGGAGGGCGCAGAGCCCCTCCGCCTTCTCGGCGCCGGCGCCGTCGTCCGCGGCGGCGGCATCGCACACCATCTCGACGATGCGTGCCCTCGCCCTCCGGAACTCGTCGCGACAGCTGCTGTCGTCAGCGGCGGCCTCGATGGCGGCGTCGATGTGCTCGAACGCGCCCAGCAGCGGCTTCAAGCGGCGGAGCGCCATGTCGCCGGCGATTGCTTGAGCGAGATCTAGTTGGGTGCTCGGGCCGACAGAAGAAGAGGGAGGGAGGAACGAGGCGGCGAGGGTGCTTCGGCGGATGCCCTCGTGCTGGTTGATTTAAATGGCGGCGGCGGCGGTCGGAGTCGGACTCGCAACGGAAATGCGTGGATTTCACGCGCGCGCAACGCGTTAATTTCTCCCGGCAAAAGTTCGAGTCGGAAAAGGGGAATGCCCAGCTTCCTTCGGATCTGGAAACACAAAACCAATCTATTCCGTGTTCAGGCAGGAAGAGGTTGTGGCCGGCCTGTCGACTTTGCCGTAGTGTTTTGGAGAGGGTTAAGGTTTTGTTTGGCCTATTGCATAGAATACAGCTAATCTACCTTATAATTTCTCACTAGGTATTTTTCTCTCACCAATCTGTTGACTTATGTATTTAAGACCCGCCGAACACTTACTTACTAATTGGGCTTCACACACAATTACAAAGTCTCAATTAAGTATAAATTTACATGATTTCTTTTCTTGCTTTGGTCGTCTTTCTTCTCATTTAACAGGATATATATATTTTTTTTGCGAAATAGAGAGAGCTTTATTTATGCAGGGCGATCAGAGTACACCAAGGTTTTAATACAATCTGGAACATCCACCAGGGATACCCGACTCTCCTTAGATCTAATTGCAAGATGAGCAAGCTCATGTGCAACTTTATTTAGCTCTCTACTGACCCTAGAAAAACTAACCTCCGACAAGGCCTTGATAGCTTCCATTCCATCGCATATCATTGGGTTAATTATAGATCTGTCCTGGCCTTTCTCCTGGTACTTCCCTATCACAGTCGAGCAGTCCGATTCTAGAATCACCATTCGATCCGGCCAGCGGGAGACAACCCTCAGACCTTCAAGGCATGCGATGGCTTCAGCTTCCTCTGCATCACGACACCAGTGAAGAACACACCAAGCCATCAGGAGGGGTGATCCCAGGGAATCCCGCACAATCACCCCTACTGCAGCCTGCACAGTTTCTCGGATAAAAGCACCATCTACATTCACTTTAATTGCCCGACCTGCAGGAGGCACCCACCGCATATCCCGACTCGAATCGAGAGGCGGGGGGTACACCGTTGGGCCGTTGTCCAGCTTCTGTTTCCCACGGTCGTCATACGCCACTACCTGTTGTCGGATTTCATTCAGAGAGCTGATGTAGCGGTTCAGGAAGTTCACTGATCCTTGGATAGAGATGCTTTCACCTGCCTGGGTGACCTTATTCCTGACATTCCAGCATCTCCAAATTAGCATAAAGAAATTTGAAATCGAGACGGGATCATACCTGCTCAAGATCGCTAGGAGCCACTCCGGGCCTGTGTTCCTCAGGGTCTCTTCTGACGTCAGTTTAGCCTGTTGCCGAAATTCATAGCGAAGCGCCCTAGCATGGGGGCAGGCAATCAAGGCATGGAAGGCATCTTCAACTGAGTGACCGCAAAGATCACAGCTGCAGTTCTCAGTGAGATGACGGTACTTCCTATTCGCATTGGTTGGGAGGCCGTTCTTCACCACTTTCCAAGCGAAGACTCTAACTTTTGACGGGACCCTAGCTGTCCAAATAAGCTTCCATATAGAGCGCTCACCCTCTGCACTAGAGCTGGTGCATGCAGCACCACCATCATATTTTCGGCGTAGAGCCACTCTATAAGCACTTCTGACTGTGAAGATGCCGGCTTTTTCATAGTTCTAGGCAAACCAATCCGGGCACGGTATGGAAGGAATTTTTATTTTCAGAATCTCCTCCACATCACATGGGTAAAAAAACCTCCTCAGTGCAGCTTCATCCCAAGCATTTGCTGATTTATCAATCAAGTGGGGAACTCGTCGTAGCCTACACGTCCTCACACTCCCAATTGGCTGCATACTGTAGTGTCTCGGCAGCCAGTTGTCCCTCCATATGCGAATTGATGATCCATCGCCCACCCTCCATATGATGCCCTGCTTGAGGAGGTCCAGCCCATACTCGATAGCCCGCCAAGTATGTGACGTTGTGCCTGCAAACACGGTATCAAGCAGATTGCCCGAAGGAAAGTACTTAGCCTTGAGAACTCTTGCACACAAGTTGTTCGGAAAGGCAAGCAGGCGCCATGCTTGTCTGGCCAGGAGCGCTTGATTAAACAGTATCAGGTCCTTAAAGCCTATACCGCCCTGACCCTTTGGTAGAACAAGCACTTTCCAGGATCCATTGCATTTTCCGGCGTCCATTACTTGAGCCCCACCAATAGGCCCGAATTGTTTTCATAAGATCTTCACATAGACCATTTGTCAGTTTGAAAACGCTCATGACATAATTGGGAAGCGCCTGAGCGACTGACTTAATTAGAACTTCCTTACCCGCGGCGGATAGCTCCTTCTCCTTCCATGCTGTCATACACTTCATGAATCTCATCTCTAGCGGTTGGAAAACACCTCGCTTCAAACGTCCTTGAGGTGTGGGTAGGCCCAAATATTTCTGCTCAAAATCTATTCTCTCCACACCTAATATTTCTTGGACCTGATGAATGGCTTCCTCATCCCAACCCTCTCCGACCATTAGTGAGCACTTATTGGGACTTAACAGCTGGCCAGTATTGCATTCAAACTGAAATGGCAGACCTGACATGTTGTGCTTGTTCAGCAGTGGCTCGGAAAAATAACAAGCTGTCGTCCGCAAACAGTAGGTGTGAGATATTGGGGGCTCGTCTGCACACCTTTATGCCCTCCAGTCGGCCAAGACCTTCATAGTGATTAAGAACCGAAGAAAGGCCGTCAGAACCAAAAGGAAGAGATAGGGCGAAAGTGTATCACCTTGGCGTAGACCACGTGACGGGGTAAAGGGAGCCAGGGGTACCCCATTGAAGCGGACGGTGTAGCGTACAGTAGAGACACATGTCATGATCCACTGCACCCACTTACTTTGAAAGCCTAGCTTCTCCAACACAAGCTTTAAGTAACCCCAGTCCACATGATCGTACGCCTTTGATAGGTCCAACTTATAGGCACAAAACTCCTCTTTGTCACTGGCACCCTTCTGGATAGCATGAATGCACTCGAAGGTGATGATGGCATTATCTGTGATCATCGACCCGGAACAAAGGCACTTTGCGCCGGTGAAATAATGTCTCTCAAAACCGGCCTTAATCTATTAACCAGACACTTGGAAATGACCTTGTATATAACATTACACAAACTAATAGGACGAAAATCTTTTAGTTCTTCAGGGTTGTTACCTTTGGGAATGAGCACTATGGAGGTATCATTGATGCCCGGAGGCATCAAGCCATCAGTGAAGAACTTCTTAACAGCAAGAACAACATCCGCCCGTAGCGTATCCCAGTGCTTCTGAAAGAAGCGAGTAGGGAAGCTGTCCGGGCCTGGCGCCTTCAACGGGCCCATCTGAAAGAGAGCATCCGTAATCTCCTGATCAGTGAACAGTTCATTAGGAGCAACGCATGGATCAACAACAAATAAAGTCTGAAAAAATCCCTAGACATCTGTTGTAGCTCCTGTGTGTCCTCCCTCCAAATCCCTATACTATCTTTAAGCTTCTTAATTCTATTCTTAGGGGCACGCGAAACTGCTTGCTTATGAAAATACTTAGTATTTCTATCACCCTCCTTCAACCAAGTTAGACGAGAACGCTGAAGCCACATCATTTCTTCACGGTAGAGAAGTTCATCCATTCTATCCGTAATCCTCCTAATTTCTTGCCTTTCAACCATAGGGTCTAGTTGGTGTTCCTCGAGTTCACCTCGCAGCGCCTCAATCTCCTTTGTAACATAACCAAAATTCTTTTTGCTCCAAGATCTCAGCGCACCCTGCACCTAACATAAGGCAGTAGCTACTCCACCCAAGCCTTCCCTATTCAGAGCAGTACACCAGGCCTCCTTTATCTCCTGCGCTAGGGAGTCAAGCCGTTCCCACATAATCTCATAACGAAAAATACGCGGCCTGTGTCTGTCCCAGGTCTCCCTCCTAATCTCAAGAAGTAAAGGACAATGATCAGAACGGGGGGACACCAAATGCCACAGAGTAGCGTCGGCAAAGAGATCTCTCCAGCTCGAGTCAGCAACTGCTCTATCTATGCGAACTTTAACATTGGCCTCTCCCTCCCTGCCATTATCATAAGTGAAGGGAGCACCCACAAAGCCAAGGTCCACAAGGCCACAATCTCTCAACACCTCCCTAAGGAGCATCATTTGTCTCTCAGGTCTCTCCCTCGCTGAGAAGTGCTCAAAACCCCACATAGCTTCATTAAAATCCCCCACAACGAGCCAAGGCAAATTTCATTGCGGGCGCAAACGGCTCAGGGTTTCCCACATCAAATGTCTATTTTCCGTTCTAGGCTCCCCATACACAAAGGTAATCCGAAACCACGGATCGTCGGGCCCAACACGAGTCGAGACATCAATATAGCGAAAGTTCTTCTCTATTAAATTAACCACGACCGAATCATGACAAAATAAAGCTAAACCTCCACTTCTACCCTCACTATCAAAAGTGATGCAATTCTTAAGGCCTAATCTCCATCTCAAATTTTCTACCCTACTACCTGAATTACGGGTTTCACATAAGAAAACTAAACTCGGGCTATTAGCTCTAACTAGAGCCGATAACTCATGAACTGTCTGAGAGGGCCCGATCCCTCGACAGTTCCAACACAAAGCATTCATTGCTCCTAGTGGGGCTCGCCATGAGCACCCACCAGGTTAGACCAAGTCTCCGTATCTCCTTGCACATCACCTTCCTTTGCGTTCTTGGACTCCGGCACACCAGACAGGGTCCCAAGTTCCCCCTTCTGCATCGTTTGGATGGATTTAGCGAGAGATTTGGGTCTAGTCATCTTCTTGTACGGGGTGTACCTCCCTTTGGGAACATCCCTGCTCGCTCCCGGGCTTTTCGCCGGTGACTTGCGCTCCCATGCACCGCCCACCTTGGCCTTCGCCCTTTGCAACCGGTCCTGGAGTGAAGCCGTCTGCCCCGCCACCCCACTTGACAGCTCTTCCTGGTGCGAGCCTTCACTGGACCCGAAGAAGGAGTCAATGCCAGAAACTCGCTCACGGCCAGACTTGGCGTCCCCGGCGCCCGACAGGGAAGGGCTGGCTGCAGGATCTTTTGCATCGACTACCATCCTCTGGACGCTCGCCGCCAAAAATTCTGCCGCAGGAGACCCGACCACATCTAGCACCTGTTTACCTGAGTGGGTAGCAGCACGCGCACGCCTTCCAACCGGCTGCGAAGAAGATCCTGAACCCGAGACCACCTTGTCAAGTTGCTGGCCACTGAAGTTCAAGACCCTCTTGTCCATCGGAGCCGACGGCGAGATCTGGAAAGCCAACCTTCTACCAGTCTGCACTTTGTACGGCGATGCGCGTAGCGCAGTACTGAAACGCACCATGCCCCCATGGGATTCCTCATCCGGACACTCCCTATCTTGGTGCCCAATGCGACCACAACAGAGGCAAAAAAATGGGACACTCTCATACTTGGTCATAAACTCCAACCAGCCATGTCCCCAAACCCTAATGCACACACTGGCCATCAGGGGGTTTGCAAGTGCAAAATCGACGCGCACTCTCTGAAAGTCTTTGACAGCTTCCCCCACCTCCAGAACTCTTCCAATCTTTGATCCCAAAGCACTCACGAAGCCCCTTGTCAGCATCGCCACATGGATGTCAAAAATCCGGACCCATAGGAGAATCGTATCGATGACTACCTCAGACATCCTGGATAGGCCATCATACCGAACAACAAGCAGGGCATCCCCTTTGAAAGTCCACGGACCTTTGCTCAGGACGAAGTTTAGCGCTCTCTCCATCGGGAACTCGAGCAGGTATCTATTGATTCGTGTGCATCTGTTTTGTGTTTGGGCGGACATTTTCCTCTTGTTTACCAAATCACACCAATACACTAGCAACATAAGCGCATTTCCCCTGGTCTCTCACCTTTATTCATGTGGAGCTTTAAGCCCCACTAGCCCACACTCATAAGCGCATTTCGAGGAGACTCTCCGGTTGTATTTGGTTGAGTTGTGGCTGTGAGAAAAGCTGCTATGAGCTGTGGCAAAAGTTGTTGTGGGTTGCTAGCTGTGAGAAAGTTGAAAGTCGTTTGGCTAACGCAACCGTGGATGTGGAAAAAGCTTATGTTCGCCGGAAGATGTATGTAATGCCCATGAAGTTCCAAGGCCATGCTCGCTGATATTCAAAATGATTGTAAATAATTATTTTGTTCGGTAAATTGCATGCAAATTATCCATTTTGAAAGAAATTCTTAATTTTATGAAGTTTTGCATTCACCATTGAGATAAAAAGTCCAGAAAATAATAACATATGGTTCATACAATGATGTCCTTCCTTAACATAACTACCTCCGTCTCGCACTACCCAAAGCATAACAGATGGTATTCATGGTTTCCTCATGCTCAACATCGCCATGGCAGATGGTTCTGGTCGCAGGTACTCCTCATTAGCATCACATTCACCAAACACCTTATCTCGCAGCTGACTATCACAAATAAAATTATGCAACGCCATACAAGCTACAATTATATGTTATTTTAGTACAAGGGGGGTAATAACTTGGAATTTTCTTCAAAATACGCCACTTTTGCTTCAAGACCCCGAAAGACCACTCAGTAACATTTTGAAGAGATGAATGCAAGAAATTGAACATCTCATACTTCCATTGAGGAGGACACCCATTTCGAAGTCGAAACTCTTGTATATGGTATGTGCTTCCTTTAAAAGGGGCAAGATATCCTTGTCGGTTTGGGTAACCAAAGTCCACAAGATAATATTTACCTATAAATAAATCCAAATCAGCAAAGCCAAATAACAATAGAAATTATGAGGATGGTATCAAAATATGTGTACCTTTAGGAGGCACATGAAATGAAGGAAAGTTTGCTAAAGCATTATTTAGGATCCGTGAATCATGTGCGGAACCTGCCCAACCAGCAACCACATAGATAAACCTCATGTCACACTACAAGAAATCCTCTGATCCATGACGAAATTCCCAGGACGTTTTCTGATTTCGTCACAGATCACACTACATCCATGACAAACAGACAGATTTCGTCATAGATTCGCAGCGCTGGATATGAAGCCCGATATGAAGTCCAAACACTATGACGTTGTGCCAGTTTCGTCACAGATTTTGTCATAGATCACACTACATCCATGACAACAGTCAGATTTCGTCATAGATTAGCAGTGTTGGATATGAAGCTCGATATGAAGTCCAAACACTATGATGTTGCGCCAATTTCGTCATAATCCGACCACATTGCATTTCAACATTTCCTCATGATCAATAAATTCAAAAAAATCATATAATTTGTGAAAAGAATTAGAGATAATCACAGTCAAAATTAAAAAAAATCTAAATTTTATTTTTTTCTAAAGCATATAATATTATATATTCAGTATATATAGATATACCCATATAAAGGCAAACAAAATTGGATTTCCATTTTATGATTTTTTATAATTTACTATTATTTTCTAAATATTCAGTTGAATTAGATAAAAAAGAAAAAGACAAAATCATATTTAAAATCACACATAACCAAGCTCGGGATGTAATCTGGACAGTTTCAAAGGTTCAAGGATATGCTTTGTGTAGTTACGAAGTTTAGGGGCAAAACTAGACTTTCGCGAAACTTGAACTCAAAGTAAATTGGGCTTGGTAACCGGAGTCGAAGTCTGCTCGTGGCCCTCTAACTACTTAATGGGACTAGGAAACCACCCCGAGATCCCACGCCGGCCCACGCAACACAACATGCCGCCCGGGCTTGCGCGACCCCCAAAAGGTCGGCCCGAAGCGCGACTACTGCACACTTTTTGACATCCATGAGTTCAAAAATTAATTATTTCCAATAAACCTGCAGAAATTAATTTAAATAGTAGAAAATAGCAAAAAGATCTTGAAACTTATAGAAGACAACTTAAATGTGTTCCTCTACATGTGAAAAATATGTTTGGGGTATATAAGATAATTATTTTTTCAATTAATGCATAAAAGTGTCTTAATTAGGTATTTTAAAATAGAAAAATATTTTTTTGCACAATAAATGGAAATGTGAATCCCCATGTGTTAATAGAAGAGTAAATGTAAGGTTATGTGTATAATTGAGGTGTACATGACCAAGAAAATACTTTAGGGTATACAAACTTCAAAATTTAAGTTGAGTTGTATGAAACATTGTAAGAGATCTATATAGTTTGTGAACAATGTATAGTCCAATTTTCACAAAATCTTATGAAACTTTTTTTCAAGCTTGTACATCCATAAAATGATTCTATGCCACATAATTAATAAAGAAGTTTTAGGTATTATTATCATTATTGTATAACACGGTGACTAGTAGAAGTTCGAGTTTCCCTATAAGTCAATTGATTTTTTTCGTTAATCTCTTATATGTGGGCTATAATGGACCATATAAATATATATATTTTTTGAATTATTTGAATCTTATTAGAAGTACATATAAGTCAGTTTGGCATTACTTTTGATAAACACGTAGAAAATCATTTAAATGATAGAAAATAGCAAATCTACTTGAAATGTTTTGAAACTCCTAGGTGACAACTTCTATGTTGTCTGTTACATGTGAAAAATAAATTGGGATCATATAAGATAAAAATTTTGCAACTTTTTTCACAAGGGTGTACTCATTAGTGATTTAAAAAATACAAATAATAACTGTTTTGCACAACAAATTGCAATGTGAATCCCCATATGTTAATAGAAGAGTAAATGTAAGGTTATGTCTAGAATTGTGGTGTACATGAGCAAGAAAATACTCCATGGTACACAAACTTGAAAGTTTAAGTTGAGTTGTATGAAAGAATGTGAGAGATGTGTATGGTTTGTGAACAATGTATACTTTAACTTTCGTAAAATCTTATGAAACTTTTATGGCAAGATTTTTTATCCAAGAAACTTTTGAAGTGTATATGAATTCGAAAATTTCGAAAGGTATGATACACTTCAATGTTCAAGTAATGTTTCATGAAACTATGTGGGATATGTATCCATTCCTAAACAACGTAGGTTCCGTTGTTACCGAAATCATTTGAAAGTTTGATCACAAGTTTATGGACCCAAATTATGTTACCACGTCAATTCGTAGAACCATTAGAACATTTTATGATATTATTTGAATTATGATAGTGTAAATTCGAGATGTAAGTTTAAATTACCCCTAATAAACTGTTGTCGAAATAATTTTTCATTTGTTAAAGTTGTAGATTTGGTAGAGAATGATTTTAGAAAATTTTAGAAAAAAGAATCATCCAATTTGGAGTTAGTATGAGGCAGAAAAACTAGTTATAAGTTTTAGTCAAAGATTAAAAAGAGAAAACACACTTGTTCATCTCAGTTCATAGCAAGTGCAATTTCTGTTTTTAATCTTCGAATAAAATTTGTACACAGTTTTTCTTCCTCATACGAACTCCAAATCGGTTGATTCTTTTTCCTAATTTTTTCTAAAATCAAGATGTTTTACTCAGTGCTATTTGTTTGTATCTTAATTACTATTTCTTGATTGCTTTTCATACAACATATCTTTTCCAACTAAAAAGAGAATATAAAAAACATGTTTTTTCATAATAATTGCTAATATAACTTAATATTCTCTATTGTTACGGTAAACACAAGGTTGCATCCAAATTTGAGGTGCCCATGGGTAAGAAAGTATTTGAGTGTGTACAAACTTTGAAGTTTAAGTCGAGTTGTACGAAACAATGTGATGATCTATCTAGTTTATGAACACTGTATAGTCCAATTTTCACAAAATCATATGAAACTTTTTTGTCAAGCTTGTACATCGATAAAATGATCCTATGCCAATTTACATAATTTTTTGATAAGTTTTATTTATTATTATCATTATTTTATAACAAGGTGACTAGTAGAAGTTTGAAATTTCCCTACAAGCCAATTGAATTTTCGTTAATCTCCTAGATGTGGCCTAAAATGGACCATAGGCGCCTAAATATATTTTTTTTGATTTTTTAAAACTTATTAGATGCACATATAGGTCAATTTTGAATTACTTTCGGTAAACACGTAGAAATTCATTTAAATGATATAAAATAGCAAATCCACTCGAAAATTCTTGAAACTGCTAGATGAAAACTTGTATTCATACTGTTATATATAAAAAATATATTTGTACATATAACATAATTATTTGTTAGTGTTACTTCACAATGGTGCAATAAAAAGGAAAAAAGAAAAAGAAAAACAATAAACAGAGAAGCCCATGTTGGCCAAATAGCCCAAAGATTTGCAGCCATCGATCGTCGATCCAATGGTTCTCATCGTGTTTCCTTGGTATATAACGCTGCATCCAACCCTAACCCTAACCCCATCTCCCTCCTCCCCTGTCGCCCCTCTCTCCCCACCACCTCGCACGCAGATCCAGCCAGCCAAACACATGCACCCGCGGCAACCCGCGGTGTAGCGCGCCATGGCCAACATCGACATGGCGGTGATCCTCGCGGACCCGGAGCGCGCCGGGCTCCATGCGCGGGCGCCCAAGACCAAGCTCGTCTGCACCATCGACCCGACCTCCCGCTCTGTCCCCATGCTTGAGAAGCTCCTCCGCGCCGGTATGAACATCACACGCTTCAACTTCTCCCATGGCTTGGTGAACTCCTCTCTCCTGAATCCCTTTTCGGCCGCTTCTGATCTGTAGTGCCCTGTTTCGTGCCATGGATTGGTGTGTTTCTCTGTGATGAGCAAACACAGATGACGAGTCCGATCTAATCCATTCCATTATCCATGGGGACAATCGAGGCATTTGTCTGAGAGAACACACCATCTTTTTTTTCTTTCCTAGTGATGCTAGTTTTGTACCCTGTTCTTGTGTTTTTAGATTGCTTGCTTCGTTGTTCTTTGGTTGGCATGGTGAGGAAAGAATTATATTGTGTCTGATCTACTAGATGAGAAATTCCTCCTACTCATTCTAAATGCCGACGATCTCCATCTATATGTTCCTTTGTACGTTTTTTTGGTTTGGTCAGTAATTAGGACTCATGTTTACAAGAAAACGTCGGGGCTCATTCTCTCGCCAAACATTTTTCTTTTACTCGAAGTACCTTCAATTCAGGAACATCAAACCATTTAAATAAATGTTTCTCTTTTCAGTAGCTACTTGTGAAGTAGAATATATTTCAGTGTTCTCCGTGATGAGCAAACACAGATGCGAGTCCGATCTAATCCATTCCATTACACCATGGGGACAATCGAGGCATTTGTCTGAGAGAATACACCATCCTTTTCTTTTTCCTAGTGATGTTAGATTTTTTCTTGTGTATATGTCCGCAGTGCTTGATTTGATTTAATCAGATGTATTAACAGTAACGAAAGGGATTAGCTTGATGTGCATTCTTTCTGGTACAAGTGTGACTCTCCCTGTCAAATTTGGCAGGTTGCTGCTGAATCCTGGTCTTATTGCTGATGCTTGAAACAGTCACAAGTTGTCAGCTCTGAAAGTCAAGACGGGCAGAAATGGTGAATGGACCGATTCAATTCAAGTCCTGACATTGCTCACCACCTGGACGCATCAACTTTGGCATGCTGACAGGGTTCAGTTAGGCCTTAGGCTGCACAAGACAGCACGCCACAAAGGAAGTGGTTATTTCAGATTTTGTTTGTCCATTTGCACTTTCAGTTGTGTGCTCAGAGTGTATATGTACTCAGTGTTCCTCTGCATTAGAAATATTCAGCTGCTTTAGAGTTACTTAGACGATGAAGATTGCTAGACTTTTAAGTCAAAACTGTACTCAGTGTTACCAGGTGTTTGATGTTGGTAAGAAGTTTGGATCTTCCTCTTAAGTTAATTATTGCATCCTACGTATATGATTAGGCCAAATGATAATATGAAACTGAAGCATGCTTATAGTAGTTATATTTTTCCTTAAATAACAGTGTACTGACTTTTGACATTGGGCAGGATGGTTAGTTTGAGTGTGGCTTTCAATTTGCCCTGTTTCTAGTTTTGGGATTTTGTCTGTTTGCTGTTCAGGGGCTGGGAACTTTCTTGCATTTGAGATGTTTTGACTGCTTATGGAGTTGATGCAAGATTAAAGTCAAAGGACATTTGGCAAACCTTTGAGAAAGTTAGTTTAAGGGCATTTCGACTCTGCCTTGTGGAGCAGCGTAGCAGTACCTGAGCCCAAGATATGACACCCAACTTAGTATTTTTCAAGCAAACAGCAAAATTAGGATCTGTTCTGAACTTAGGAAAAGCTCGGATGTTTGTTCCTTTGACATCAGAGTGATAAGCACTTGCATATGCATTTTTGTACATCTTACACTTCATTAGCAAGAGTTGTAGATTCATTTGTTTCGTGCATGAGAGTTAATAAGCGTCATTCCTTTATGCTTTACATTTTCTGTTTAGTCTTTGTTGTCCATTCCAAACAGTCATTAAATATTTGTGTTCTTCACTTGTGCTATTTCTTGTATTGCCTGAAATTTGCTGGTTCATTCATCTGATTTCTCCTATTTAATTATGTGCAGAATTCTCCTGAAGAGGATTGCGAAGTTATAGAATCCGAGAAACACTCCCACATTTTTTACCAATCGGAACCTGATATTTGGATGGTTCGGTAATGGATCTTGACTCTATGAACACTTTAGTAGTTTCCTCTGGGTTTCAATGAACATCGGCTATCAAGTTTTTATGTGCATTTCATCCAACACTTTTCATGCACAATATTTATTTCTGTGATGTCAGTGAGTATGCTTCGTGCCAGCATTGTTTTTTACCTACATGTGCAAATTGATCACTTGATGGGTCACTTGATACCTCTCCTTCGCCGGAGCCCGTGATCGCCGCTTCGGGTCACTAGATTTGGTTGATTCATCAATTATTTCAAGTTCAAGTGTTGCTCATAAGATCCGTACGTCATGTCCATAAAAGTTCTTTGGTATGCTTTGGGAAATGTCTGCTTCATTTTTGAACGGATCTCACCTTACTTGTTTCTATAGCTGCAATCAATTTCCGGTAGCCGGAAGTAGTTTGTTTTTATCTCCAAGTCATTATGTAGCTGTTGAGCAACCACATTATAATAGCACTGAATTTGTCTCTAGTAGCTGATCCACTAAGTATTGTTCCTTTTCACTTAGGTGTACCATTTTTCAATTTTGATAATTCTGGATTTTTAAGCATTTTGGATGAGAGTAGTGTTTGAGGGAACTAAAACTCTAAAAGTAAGTAATGTCCTTTCCCTTTTATCTGCTCATGTCAATTCTGATATTTTTATTTTTATGTGCTTCCACCACCAATCTTTGAATCTGACTCATGCATCTTTCAATTGGAGAGGGGGAAAAATGCTGAGTTGGTGGCAAAAATTGATGATCTTTCAATTCATGCAACTGAGTCAGTCGAAGCAAGATAAGTTGGAGGCAAAATTGGACCTTTTGCCGAGTCATCAAAATCAAGCCAACTAAGCAACAAAAGATGGTATGTTACATTTTTTGTGGAAACTTTGCAGGAGCCAAACTGTGCAGCGGCTGCACCCAAACTTTTCTTACCTATTTTTTATGGTGATATTCTGGTATAGTCTTGGTAGTTTTGATGTAGTGTGGTGATATATGGTGATCTGGGATCAGGGGTTTTGATCATGTTGGACATAAACATGCTGGGGTTTTGATCTGTTTATGGTTGTGGTGATATATGTTGTATACATATAAAAATATTCTGGTGATATCTGTTTGATTTGGTGATCTCGGTTGATCTGGGTAAATATATGGTGATTTGGTGATCTTTTTAGCTATTATGTTGGGCTGAAATGTATATGGGCTGAAATGTGTATATACTAAAATATATATGGGCTGAAATGAATATGAGTTGAAATTAGACCTGTTTACAAACTGTCACATCATCTGCCACGCCAGCGACACGTGGACGCCAAGTCAGCGACGTGTGGCTGCCACGTCATCGCCACGTGGCTGCCACGTCATCGCAACGTGGCTTCCACGTCATCGCCACGTGGCTGCCACGTCATCGCCACGTGGCTGCCACATCAGCGCCACGTGGCTTCCACGTCAGTGACATGTTTTTAAAACATCATCGCCATGTCATCTGCCACATAATCGCCACGTCATCTGCCACATCATCTCTACAAGTGATGTGGCAAGTTAATCCATGACGGTCACTTTCGTCACAGATTTTGGGCTTTGGGTCGGGTTCACCGGGCTTTACACCAATCTATGACGGTTCGAAAACGTCATGGATTACGACAATCCATGACGAAACCATTAATACGTCACCAAAGGTGATTTGTGACGCTCAATACATAGCCAATGACTTCACTAATGATACATTGGCACTTGATGTCAAACCATAGTTCAAGATGAGCCAGTCATTAAGTGCCATGAACACATCAGGGTTCATCCGAAACATCTTATAGAAGTACCTAGGATGACTCATGCATCCCAAAACCCACTGAATTCCAGATTCTAGTACTTCCCTTTATTTTTCTTTGTTTAAATACTTATTAGTATGGTGGTTCCCCATTTCACCAATAATGGCAGCACGCTGGGAAAGCTCAGCTAGATGAACTAGTCCTTGCTGACCCTTTTCGGCCAAATCTTCTGTGTTACTATCCATCTACAGAAAACACTAGTAATACATTAATCTATGGACAACAAAGATAGAGAAATATATGGACAGCAAGCACAAAAAAATATGGACAACAAGCACAAGACCATATGTGCAGCAAAAATAGAGAAATATTGACAGTAAACTCAAGAAAATATCAACAACAAAGACAAGAAAATATGGAAAAAATAATAGTGAAATAAATGGACTACAAAGACAAGAAAATATGGACATAATGGTTCTCATATAACAAGCACACAGATATTCAGAGTACAGACAACAATGGTCCTCAGGTACTAGCAACAAATAAATTGTTCTCACGTAACAGAGTGGTTCAAACAACATGACTCAAGATCAAACAAAAAGTTCTACTGGAGCCTCTTCAACTCCTTTGAATGCTCCCTCTCAAGTAGATCAAACCTCCCTTCATTTGTTTCAAGTGAGCTAAGGACATCCCTAAATTCGAGGCTTCATAATCAACAAGGTGGTTGTGTGCATTAGAGCAGTTTTTTCTTCCACCCCACATTCTTTCACCATCTGCATCGCCTCTTTAATGCTAGGGACTTGGTTGGTTGAAGGGGTTGATGTTGATGATGCTTCTACACATGTGGAGATTTTGTCTGCTGTTGTTTCTATCTTCAAACATGTGTTCTTGTAGAATCGAAAGAACATGCTCATCTCATCCTTCTCTTCAGAGCGGCCCTTGCGTTTCTTTATTCCTGATTTTTCCTTCTTCAAAGCAGCTAACTTGACATGATTATCAATTTTTGGTAGCCCACCGCATCCTCATCACTAGAACAAACAAATTAATGATCGGTGGTTTGACTCACGGACCCGACCCGAGCTCGTAGGCGACCACGCCGCCGGACGGGTCTTGCCGGCGCAGGATCTCCCTGCCCTGACCGCTCCCGCCCAGGCCGCCGCTGCATCCGTGCCCACGCGTCGTCCTCTCTCCATTCCTCCCTCTCTTGGCCCTTCTCGTGCCCTGGTGAAGGAGATCGACGCCTGGTCGCCCCCCATGCTTGCAGCGGCCGCCATGGCCGTCCTCGTGCTCGAGGAGGACGCAAGCCACATCGAAGTCGCCGCGTCCCCGGCCGCCGGCTCCCCTGCGTCCCCAGCCGCCGGCTCCCTACGTCCCCGACCGTTGTCTCCCCCGCGTCCTGCTGCTTATGCGCATGAGCCGGGCTCCACCGAAGCGGGGTCTCCATCCCCTCTGACCGCGACCTCTGGCACTACCCGGCATTCGGCTCCCTATCACCGCGGTCCGAGCGGTCGCCCTCGCCCACCTTTAGCACGGAGGTGTGTCGCCTGGTGTTTGACGTGTCGCTGGTCGCCCCCTGCCTGTGGCGTCGGCGCCATCTTCCGCGCTCCTCCATCGTTCTCCTCCACCGCCTCCACCGAGCCAGCAGGGACTTCTCTGTCGCTCCTCTTCGCCACCTCCGCACGGGCACCGGCCCCTCTCGCCGGGCGTGCAAGGACGTCGGGGCGGCGTCGCCTAACCGCCGGTCATGGGGGGGGGGGGGTGAGCAGCAGCAGCCTCCTCGCCCTACATCCCTACCGCCCCGCTGGTCGCTGGTCGCGATGGTCGAGGCGACCACCCGAAGTGCTCCAAGGCGGCTACTTCTCACTTGCAGCCTCTAATGGCTGTTTGTGGTTCGCCACCTGGTCGTGTGCTTCTTCCGCTGGACCTGCTACCACTACATCAAGAGCTCCCGGCCGCTCTGGTCCGTGTGGGTTCGGTTGTCGTCATACCTGCGGTGTCTGTGATGGAGGACGAGCCGGTTGGGGATGACGGCGGGGGTCTGTGGGAGGAGGTGATCTCACGTAAGTGGCAGGTTTCTCATTCGCCGCCGCCGCACCCCTGCCGGTCCCAGCGGATCTCAACGACCTGTGCTTCAACTACTTCACTGATTTGCACTTTGCCGCGAGATGCCCCCACCCCGCCCGGTGCTTTCGGTGCCACCAGCTTGGTCACCGCGAGGAGGACTGAACGCTCTCGAGGGTTCTTCGACGGCGGCTGCCCAGATACGTGCTTGTCCCTCCTCAACCGCGAGGGGATGGTTTGCCGCCGCCCCCACCTCCGCCTCCACTTTCGCCGCATCGGGCTGCCTAGCTACCGCCCCCACCTCCGCTTCGTTGGGACCCGCAGGGGTGGGATTCCCCCCTTCCGCCGCCTCCGCCGCGTCAGGACCCTCACCCGCCGCCGCCCCCACCGCGTCGGGCTTCTCCCCCACCTCAGCCCGACAACCTCCAGCCGTGGGACCCAGCAGGTCCGTCGCGGTGCTACTTGGTCGCGCCCTCGATAGGGCAGGGAGCGTCAGGCGGCAGGAGCTCCACAGGACCTTCCACC
Organism: Cenchrus americanus; assembly: GCA_947561735.1. Classification (NCBI taxonomy): domain Eukaryota; kingdom Viridiplantae; phylum Streptophyta; class Magnoliopsida; order Poales; family Poaceae; genus Cenchrus; species Cenchrus americanus. Next base: position 79,124,373 of record OX387239.1, on the reverse strand, counting down.
TAGGTTGGGTCATGAGGGTCGGGGGTCAGCCACGGCGGTCGGCGGCACGCAACCCTCTGTTGCAGCCTCCGGTGCCGAGGCGGGTCGTAGCTCCGTTGGTCGTCTATCCTCAGATGTCGCCTCCCCTCCACTGTTGGGTCACCCCTCTAGGCGGCCGCAGTCGGAGACGTGCATCATTCCCCACACAGTGCAGATTGCGGCGAATGAGATCTGTTGACGGTGAATTTCCGTCAACCTAGCCATGAGTTCACCTTTAATGTTGGTATTGATTTATTATTCTAACCACTAGAACTAACCCCCCGTATATAACAAGTTCACTCTTGCATATCGATTTTGGAGTTTATTGTTTACGTAGGAAATCTACGCTAAAGAGGAGACTTTCGGGATAAGTTCATCAAGCACTTCGGAAGAAGATCACGAAGCCCGACAAGGGTCAAGACACGTGATGAACATGACTCCAAATGACCCGAGGACCGAAGCGTCAATGTGCAAATCTTCAGGGACTCAACCAGAAAATGACGAAGCTTTGATGGCAAGGATTCAAGCCTTAACCACGAAGGAAACGATGTCAAAGGCCCGCATGCAAGTGCACACAAAGAGGGAATCACGCGAGAAGAAACCGGGACAAAGGCCGAGGCCGAACTGGGCCAAGACGGGCCTAGGCCGACCGGCCCAGCCCATTTCGGGCCCGGTTCGGCACCCCTTTGACCTAGCCGCCATTCGAACTATTTGTAGCCCCCTCGCCAAGAGCCACGAATCAATTGATTCGTCATCCGCCGCAGAGGAGCAGAGAAGAGAGGGACACCGTTCCGGAGAGGAGTGGGTCGAGATGGTTGACTAGGTTTCCCTAGCGGACGTGGGAACCTTGCATGGAAGACCACGTCGGGGTTCCCGGAGCTAGGATCAAGATCAAGGTAGGATCCTGGTGGTGATCTTGTCCATGTATTATACTCTCATGTTGAATTGAATCCGATTTCTAGCGATCTAGTGCTTTCTCTACGACTTTGTCTTCTCTTGGGTTTGCTTCTTCCCCAATCTAGTCTATAGCTAGATTGCTTAGGGTGCTCTTATAGTCATGGTGGCTAGAGGTGCATACCCGATCTACTGAGCATTTTCAACTTGTTCTTCTTAGACTCACCCTAGGCTAACCCACACAAATAGGAGTGCAATGTGATAGGACGGTGGCTCCAAAAGGCGGGCGTCTTCGGAGTTGGAACGGAAGCCACGATTTAACGAGGCTAGTTATGAGATTCATTTTCTTTATTCTTCTTTGCTTTGAAACTTCAACAAAAGACCCAATCCAATCTCTAGATTGGTTTTATCTCTCTTTCTCTTGCTACCTGTGGTGTTTAGTAGATTAGATGTGTTTTCATGTTCTTCCATAGATTAGATGCAAAACCGCTTTTCAAGATCAAAGTGTTTTCTGCTTATTAGATTGGATCTTGCGTTACACATTGTTCCACGGATTCGATACCTTGGGCTCACACTTAAGGAAAGAAGGGTCCCTTGACTACGATGGAGGACTTGTCCGCTTGCAAGTCCAAACGAACTTTGATACGATAATCAACCGTCAACAAGATTGCGATTGAACACTCTTTGGTCGTTATGGTCGCTGTTACTCAGCCGGAGTTGACGCCTTCTGATGTCTAGGCTTATATCATGGGTCACTTCGGCTTGCCTTCAGGTCGTTCACGGTGCATGTGCACCACCCGGAGAACTTCCTTGTGCTCTTTCGGGATTATGATGTCCTGCAGCGGATCTTGGATGCCCCCTCCCCTCCTCCTCGGTCCGACTGGTCTTCCGACGTTGGAGGAAGGAGTGCGGGCAGATTGGTCGCCCATGGACTACAGAGTGCCACTTGGCATTCAGGGTGTGCAAGGACTGCAAGCTCACTGCTCATTTTTGGCTGCATAGCACTGCCCAGGAGATCCTTGGCTCCTCTTGTGCGCTGCTCTCCATGGCGTCGGAGACCGAGTTCAAGGCTAGTCTGAAGAAGTTCTTCGTCACTGTGTCTTGTCCGCACCCAGATCTTATTCCCAATGAGAAGGTGATGTGGGCTCCCATCCCCTTCGATGCTTGGCACCGCGCCGCGGGGTTCCGCTACGGGCGATCATCGACATCCTCGAGGTCGTGGTCGTCTCTCCAGGGGTTCCCCCTCCGCCCCAGGCTCTAACTTCTACCAGTATGGTGGGGCGGCGGAGAGGTCTCGTCAGCCACCGTCTGGCTCAGGCGGGGCCTCATCGTCTTCGTCTCGCCCCTTCGGTGGGGGCACTCCCTCCGCGTCCTTCAGGGGTGGGTCCGCTGCCTCTGGTGCCGCCCCCTAGGCAGCACAGGCGGGCGCGGCCCCCCTGTTTGGCACCTCGGTGGATCCGCCACTACCCCCGCCACGCCCCCGCTCCTATCCGGAATGGGGGCTACAGGGCATCCATCCGTTGGCAGGCTTCTTTAGCAGCCTGCAGGGCTCCTCGTTGGTCGGTGATGCTACTCGTGCCGTTTCTGGTCAGTCATCAGTGGGGGGCGGGCCGGCCCTTGTCGCGACCCCTTCGTCTGCTGGGCCACCCACCCCGCACACTGATGGCCGGTCTGCCCCTCGCTCTGATGAGGTGGAGGTTTGCTCCAGGGTCAGAGATGAGCCGACTCAGCCTCTCCATCTTGCAAGTGACATTAAGCCATCAGGGTCGTCTTCTGCTCCGTGTCGGTCGTGCTCTCCATGGGTGGACTTGCAGGTCCTCGCTCAGTGTTTGGGGGCTCCCACGTTGGTTGGTGCGGAGGGGTCGACACCCCCTCTGCCTCTACCTTGTGTCGTGGCCCCTCCTCAACAGTCGGTCACCTTGAGAGCATCAGGACAGCCACTTGTCCCCCTCTCTACTGTGTTCGCGTGGTTGGGGGGCTGCCTGTTTTGTGCACCGAGCGCGACGGGGCTACCGGCTATTGAGGTCGTCTTCCCTGCTGTGAACGTCCCGCTCAGGACACTTGAGTTGCCAGCCTCCGTGGTGACAGGATTACTGCAGAGGCACCGGTCGTTCCACTACCCTTGGTCATTGCTTCGGCTTTGGGCTCCTGTTTCGCTACCGTGGTGGTGTCCACGGCTTCGCCCGGGACAGTGGCCGCGGGTAGGGCAGCGGATTTCTGCTCATCCGTCTCCATGCAGCTGTTGATGCTTGTTAACATTAATATTAAGTAATCAATTAAGCGTGGAAAAGGGCATAAATGAATATCAATATAGACTTAGGGGTTTGCTACTAATGATTTCCATGAGTTTTGGTGAAGTTATGATTTGCAGGGACTAAACAAGAAAACAACAAGAATTGTCAAGTCATAGGTGTGACAACCCGCCCAGGAAAATACCGTATTATCACTAAAACCAATCCACTTTGGTCATTAAGCAATAATAAAGTATCATTCTGTCGTCAGTTGTCGGGTTAACGCCCGGTAAATTACTTATATAGCAACAAGAATCGACATATATGCATTAAAACTCACGCGAAGGCGAGTCCAGAGACACAACATGATTAACATCTGAAATTTACCCCGAAGAGTTTAATTATTAGAAAACAAAGTCTTTGACATGACAACACAGTTCAGAGTTTTTAAAACAGTGGAATTAATCTAAGAGGAATGCAGAAACACCATGGGAGGCCTGCCATGATGCCTTCATTCATCGTCATCCACCCACTCCAGCTCCCAGCCGAGTGGGATCTCTCCGGGCCACACATCACCAAAGGCATCACCTGGAACCACAGATTACAGCAAGGCTGAGTATACTAATACTCAGCAAGACTTACCCGTCAGTGATAACTACTTTACCAACTCTAGGCATGAAAGGCTTTTTGGGCCACTTGGTTTCTTTTGCTGAAAAGTAACAAAGAGTATGTCCATACTTTCAAGATTTTAGCACAAGTTCTAGTGGGTTTATTCTTTTCTAAATTAGTCATCTATTGCAGACAAAGTTGTACAATACAATTAATCAAGCATAGTATTCATCAACTTCCATCATTAGGGATCTCATGGCCAGTGGAGTAAGTAGCCTCAGATAACGGTGAGAGACCGACAATCGATTGGTTTATAACCCTGCAAGGTAGACCTAAACACACGGTGGGCTGCCCCCGCGAGAACAACCACCAAGCGGTTCCCAAAACTCTTCGAATCGAGATTGAATCTTACGATCTTTGGTGCAGGCTATCCGGTATACCCCGCGAGGCACCTGAACTCACCGTACACCACCGGTAGCTAGCCGTGAGATGCATCCCAAGATGAGTAATAGTAAGATCCCTCACCGCCTCATTAAGGTACTAGGCTTACCGGTCTCATTCCCGACAAGTGCTTAGTACGTTCAAACACTTAACCCACAATAGCCATTGGACTGGAGCCCACATCCCATTGTCTTACCACATGAGCAATCCATTTAATGAGATCTTATGATTCCTACCTAGGAACCTATTCTCGCGAGTGACATCATCACCCGACTTGTAACGGTCCTATAGCATGGCAGCTATCAACCTATCATACTAGTAAGGACACAGGTACCTAGGGGTCATGCATCTAAGGTTCCATACAACTCCTGAACTTAAATGCACAAGCATCCATAGATAGCTGCATGATAATTTTTAAACACTGGGATAAATGCACCGTGGCTTGCCTTCATCAGCAGGGTTAGCCTGAGCACCCTCGGTGTCTTCGAGTACTTCCACGTACTGCAGTGCAGCTTCCGCTCCTCCTTCCTCGGCTTCCGGCACGAGCGTGTAGTCACCGTCGGGAAGGTCTACACAGAATGCAATGCAGGGTTCAGGTGATGTGATCGATTATTTATCTTATCCAACTCCTGTTGGCCACATTCACCTTAACAAATAATTAATTATTAATTCCTTTCATGAAGGTTATTATTGTTATGTGTTTATTCTTTTAATAAACACTTAATTATTGTTTTCTTTTATAATTGTTATTTCATGTGAGGATTTATCATTCCATCTTTCAATAGCAAAAGTGTGCATAAATTTGTAATTAATTACATTTAATTTCTTAAACAGCAAGGGGGTATTCTTAGCTCTTAACTTAGCTTTGCCACCATTTCACAAAAAGGGGTATATAAAGAATAAAAAGGGCATTTTCCCATTTAACAAAACATTAAACCTATAAAGGCCTCTAAAGCTTTTATTTAAACAATAAATCACTAAAATTCAGTGGAGGGTTTCTTAAGCACCAAAACACCTATACTAAGCCACTGAACACACATGCATGCTTGGAAGGGCAAGAAAATTAATTACACCAATTAATAACAAAGGTTAAACACATAAACAAGATAAAAGCATATAAAAATAAATAAGCATCCAATTGCTCCAAACTTCCTCACACATGTTCTCTGGTCCAAAACTATCCTAGGAAAGCAGCAAACATACCTAGAACTACCACTGGTCTTGCATCATTAAATTACAAAGGAAAACATGCATATATTAAGAATAAATGCTTCTAATCATTCAAAACTTGTAATTAATTCACCAGAGGTGTGTCTTGACATAAAAAGACCACATGCAGAAGTTGGGCACAAAAACATAACTATTTTTAGCTACAAAAATTATCTAGATAGATTCTGCATAAATATGAAACAATTTATATAAAACTATTTACAATATAACTTTGTGCAATGTTTGGTATAGGAGCTAGTCATAACATAACACACAACATATCCAAAAATTAGATACATAGGACTTATGGATTTTGAGATATCGCAGATCTAGGTATTTCAGATTTCTATTTTTCATGCCAAAACTATTTGGAACCAGCCTAGACAAGTATAACAAAAGTTGTAGTGCTCCTCACCAGGAGTCTTGCAAAATTGAGTTTGCAATTTTTCCAATTTTCTACTATTTTCTAGAGAATTTACAATATTTAGCAATTTGAATACTCTATTGAAGATGCATTTTTACACCGAGGACCCTACAAGATCTAAAGCGTCACAACCATGCCCTCAATTTGCATTCAGGACCCTAAAAAGTAGAAGGGCCTTGCAATTGGGCCCTTGGCCTGGGGAGGCGGCGGAGCCAGCCGGATTTCGGCGAGCCGACGGCGCTCCCGGCCGGGGAGGCAGTGGGGCGTGACCACATGCTCACCTAGGGCCTGAGGATGGCCGAAGTCGTGGCGGAGGAGTTGCCGACGTGGGCGCACGGTGGTGGTGGCGGTGGCGGTGGCGGCTTGGTTCCGGCGACGATAAGCGCTCGGCCCGGACAACAAGCGTCTTGTATAGGTTCTATGGGGTCTAGCGAAGGGTCACGGATGGTTGGGCGCACTAGAGAAGGATGGGGGAGGCGAGTTCACCGGCGGCAGCGCGGGTGGCACGGTGGGCGGCGGTGTCAGCGCGAGGAGGGGCAAGGCGCTCGGTTTTTATAGGGGAGACCTCACCGGTGACATTGCGGTGACGGCGGAGATTCCGTCGTAGTACGGCGACCTCAGCCTGCGCGCGTACGGCGGGATGCCGCCGACGGATTGGTGGTCCGCGGCGAGCGGGGGTCGGTACGGCGCGGCGCGGCGCGCGAGGCCCCGGGAGGACTCGAGGAGCCTCGGGGTGTGGTGCATGGGGAGAGGCACGCCTCGGCCGGCGGGTGGTCTCGGGCGGCGCGGCGGCGCCCGAGCCTCGACGTGTTGCTGGTCCCCTGTTTGAGCACGTTTTTCTCCAAAAATTTGTACTGAAGTGCATCAAGTGATGAATAGGAAAGTTGTAGATCTAGCTATCCTCTACAACTTTCACAAAGGCCATATGGGGGTTTTCTCAATAGATTTTGCAGGAGAGGCTTGCCAACTTTGAATGCCAATTGGTGTTAGTGAACAGGAGGTACTGCCAGTTGACCAAGTTTTTCACCTTTTCCCCTCAAAATTCGAAATGCCATTCTACATGAAAGTTGTGTCCCTCAACAAACTGGACAACTTTCATAAAGGTAGATTTTTAAGTGTTTAGGTGAATTTTGGAGAACGTGGCAAAAGTTCAGGAAGACATTTAGGGTCACTAGGGTTTCGGTAGGGTTTGACCATGACTTTGACCAAGGGTTGACTACAAGTGTGTGTTTACTTGATCAATAGAGTAATTAAGGTTGATTGGTGAAGTTTTCGAGGTGAGGACCCAGGTTGACCATGATTTGACCATTGTCAGCAGAATTGACCAACAATTAGGGTTCAATAAAAACCTGGGGCGTCACAGCCTACCCCCCTTAAACGGAATCTTGTCCTTAGATTCGATTTTAGAAAACAAGATAGGCAACAAAGACTCACGGTTTCGAGATTGCAGGAAGCCCGGGAACTTGGTGTTGAGGTATTCTTCCATTTCCCAAGTCGCTTCTTCTTCCGTGTGATGACTCCACTGTATCTTTTATATTCTTATGGTCTGTCTTGGGTCTTTCTCTCCTTTCGGTCCAACACTCTTAGTGGATGCTCGATGAGCGAGAAATTCGGCTCAATCCAAGCATTAGCTTCTGTGATCACTTCGTTTTCTGGTACAGGCACTCCCTTCTTCAATTGAGTCACATGAAACACACTGTGAACTGCGGAAAATCGTTCTGGCAGTTGAATACAATAAGCCACTGGCCCACATACTTCTATGACATCATAAGGTCCAATGTAGCGTGGAGCCAATTTCCCTTTAACACTGAACCTTTGCACACCTTTGGTGGGGGAAATCTTTAGGTACACATAATCTCCCACTTCAAAATGTTGGGGTGTCGTTCCCTCATCATGATAGCTCTTTTGCCTCATCCAAGCTAACTTCAAATTATCTCTTCTTACTTGCACTTTTTCTTCAGCATCTTTAACTAAGTCCGGACTAAAGAGTGTCAGGCTTCTGACCAGTTCAACGGGGTGCGACATCTTCGTCCATAAAGAGCATCGAAGGGTGCCATCTTCAAACTAGCTTGATAGCTATTGTTGTAAGAGAACTCTGCTAAGGACAAACACTTGTCCCAACTTTTATCAGAGTGCAAGATGCTTGCTCGTAACATGTCCTCCAAAATTTGATTTATCCTTTTCGTATGACCATCGGTCTACGGATGATAGCTGGAACTACGAATCAACTTGGTTCCTAAGCACTCATGCAACTGCTCCTAGAAACGAGCTACAAACTGAGTTCCTCTAAAAGAGATTATGGCTTTCGGGATTCCATGCAAACGAAATATTTGTTCCATGTATATCTCTGCATATTGCTGCACTGAATATGTAGTATGAACCGCAATGAAATGGGTGGTCTTGGTGAGTCTTTCCATGATAACCCAGATAAAATCATTCTTTCTAGCTGTCAGGGGTAAACCCACAATGAAATCCATACTAATGTCATCCCACTTCCACATGGGTATCGACAAAGGTTGGAGTATACCTGCCGATTTCAAATGGCTTGCTTTCATCCGGTGGCAAGTATCGCACTCGGCTACATACTTGGCTATATCAACTTTCATATTGGACCACCAGAAATTTTGTTTCAAGTTTTGGTACATCTTGGTACTGCCGGGGTGAATAGAGAACTTGGACATATGAGCCTCATCAAAGATTGTCTTCTTAATTTCTGGATTGACAGGAACCACAAGGTGTTTTCCAAACCAGATCACATCCTTGTGATCCTTCTGGAAACATGTATACTTGGGATCTCCCTCTGCTAGTTTCTATTTGATGATTTATATGTCTTCGTCATTGCGTTGAGCAGTCACAATTCTATCATAAAGATTAGATTCGGCAGCTAAGGCATAAAGATTTCCTTGGTCTACTACTTCTAAGTTGAGTCTTCTCATCTCTTCACATAATGGGTCACTAACTGGCTCCAACTCTAGATGATTGTAATCGACTTTGCGGCTAAGAGCATCCGCCACAACATTTTCTTTCCCAGGGTGATAGTGCACTTCTAAGTCATAATCCTTAATCAACTCAAGCCACCTCCTTTGCCTCATATTTAGTTCTGACTGAGTAAAGATGTATTTGAGACTCTTGTGGTCAGTGAATATTACAACGATTACTCATCAGATAATGTCTCCATATCTTGAGAGCGTGAACAACAGCTGCTAACTCAAGATCGTGGGTAAGATAATTGATCTCATGAGGTCGAAGTGCCCGTGAAGCATAGGCAATGACTCGGCCTTCTTGCATAAGAACACAACCGAGACCCATGCCTGATGCGTCACAAAAAACTTTAAAAGGTTTGGAATTATCTGGTTGCACTAGCACTGGGGCTGAAGTTAAGTGTTGCCTCAAGGTGTGGAAGGCTTTCTCACAGGCTTCACTCCATGTGAACTTCACTCCTTTCTTGAGTAGTTCGGTCATAGGTTTAGTGATTCTGGAGAAGTCTGGAATGAATCGACGGTAGTAACCCGCCAAACCTAAGAAACTGCGGATTTGGTGTACGGACTTGGGTGGTTTCCAATCCATCACCTCTTGGACTTTGCTAGGATCTACGGAGATACCATCCTTGGAAATAGTGTGGCCCAAAAATTTCACACTATTCAACCAGAATTCACATTTGGATAACTTAGCATAAAGCTTATGATCTCGCAAACACTGTAGGACAATTCGGAGATGTTTGGCACACTCTTTCTCATTTTTGGAATAGATAAGGATATCATCGATAAAGACCACTACGAATTTGTCGAGCTCCGTCATAAACACGGAGTTCATGAGGTACATGAAGTAGGCTGGGCATTTGTGAGACTAAAGGACATCACTAAGAACTCGTAAAGACCATAACGAGTGGAGAAAGCAGTTTTAGGAACGTCACAAGGTAGAATTTTGATTTGGTGGTAACCAGAATGAAGATCGATCTCGGAGAAAACTTTGGCTCCAGCCAATTGATGAAAGAGAACATCGATTCGGGGAAGAGGATATTTGTTCTTGATGGTTACTGCATTGAGCGGTCTGTAATCCACACATAGCCTCAAGCTACCATCTTTCTTTTTGACAAAGAGAGCGGGACAACCCCAAGGAGAAGAGCTCGGGCGAATATAACCCTTATCTAATAGCTCGGGAGTTGGTTTTTCGGTCCGGCTAGCTCTTTGGGAGGCATACGGTAAGGTTGTTTAGAAATGGGTGCGATACCGGTTGGAGTTCAATTACAAACTCGACATCTCTGTCTGGTGGCATACCAGCCAATTCATCAGGAAAGACATCTGGATACTCACATACTACTGGAATTTCATCAAGATGGGAGATAATGGTCACATAGGCACAAGAGTCTGTACCGTCCTTGAAAGGTAGGTACAAGGTAGTGTGCCCGACCGTAGGTGAATTGATCTCTACAACTCTATCTGATATATCTAGAAACACCTTATGCTGAGTCATCCAGTCCATACCCAAGATAACATCCATACCTTCCAAATTTATGGTTATAAGATTTGATTGAATATTCTTACTTCCCAACTTTAAAGGAACTCCAAAAGCTACTACGTGAGAAGAGATGTTTCCACCTGGTGTGATAATTTTATAAGCCGATTTGGTATGCGATCCCCTTAAACCCAATTTGCCTACCAGGTTTTCACTTATGAAACTGTGGGTAGCTCCAGAATCAAACAAAATCTTAACAGGAGTGTTATTGATAGAGAATGTACCTGTGAGTATTGAAGCTCCTTCGGGAATGTCACTCATGGTGGTGAAGTTTAGCTTGCCGTGGCGGACTTGCACCATAGGCTTCTTAGTCGGAGTGGCAGGCTTGATCCCTGCACCTTGATTTTGTGGGTTGGGCTTGTTCTACTTGGGCTTGGGCAAATCACTGATGTAATGCCCTGGCTGACCACAATTGAAACAACGGCGATTACCGATGTTATGTGGGGGTGCATTAGGCTTTGGAGCCTGCTGCTGAGCGTTGCAGAACTGAAAGTTTCCTAAAGATTTGCCCTGGGATGGCTTCATCGTCCAGCGTCTAGTTGAAGATGGCTGGGATGGGTTTGGAACATTCTTTTTCACAAAGCGAAACTTCTTGTTAGTTTCGCTGCCCGGAGAAAAACCAGACGACCTCTTCTTGTCCCTATGGGCTTTTTTTTCATGGCATCCTCTTGGGATATAGCCTTGTTCATGATCTCATGGAAATTCTCTGGCTCGAGCAAGTTCAGTCGCTCATACAACTTGCCATCTAGCCCATCACGGAACCTTTCCATCTTCTTTGCATCAGTATCCACGTGATGCCCACCATATTGGCAAAGGCTATTGAACTTCTGGGCATAACGGTACACCGTGTCAGATCCCTGCCTGAGGGCCAATAACTTCCTCATCTCTCTATCCCTTAATCCTTTAGGGATGTGATGACTCTTGAAAGCTTGTTTGAAATCATTCCAAGTGATAGCACGCCCTTGCTGAATAGTCTTGAAATGATCCCACCACATTAAAGCTTCTCCTCACAGTTGCAGAGCTGCGAAGTTGGCTTTGTTCTCCTCAGAGGAAGGCATCACAAAGGCAGAGAACTTGGCCTTGATTGCCTTGATCCAAGCTTCAGCTTCCAAGGGCTCTTCCGCCTTGGAAAAGGTCGGTGGCTTCATCCCAATGAACTGAGCGTATGTGGTGACCTGATTAGGCCCCTCGTGATTGGCCCCATGTGGTGGTCCTCGATTCATCTGCTAGGCTATCTGTTGCTGCGTTTGCAGGATCTGGCGCAGCACCTCGGTTTGAGTGGCCATGAAGGCCTCCGACGGCGTCATGGGCGGCGGTGGCGGCAGGTCGCTACTACCGGTCGCTCCAAACCCGTTGGGAGAGCTGCGCGAGGGTCCCACCATCTGAAATGCGAGCCTTTATTAGACACGTAGCCAAAATCTTACTTAGAAAATGATGACAAGTGCAATCATGCATGACAATAGCTCGTTCGTGCAATCACATGTCAACGGCGGCAATACAGTCACAATATCTCGTATCCATCAGCAGATTCATCGAATCATTCTTTCACACAGTTAGTAGATACTACAACTCAAGTGTCTCGAGCTGGCTTTCAACCTCGTGGCAAATTTTTCCATTTCGTGTGCCCGAGAAGGCAATGTGCGGGAAGTTACCTAGCTGTTTTTGGCAACCGACCGACACTCACCGAAAACACTGTAGTTCTCTCATTACTTATGCAAAAATGCTGAGTTTAGGTGATGAAAGGATCGAGGCCATATAGCCTAGAGGGGGGTGAATAGGCCTGCACACAAATTTAAACTTTTTCTGCAGAAACACTATCAGACTCCGGAACCTCCGAGATTATTCTTGGAACCTCCGAACGAAGCAGCCTCCGAGAATAAACTTAGAACTTCCGGGAATTGTTAGAACAGAGCAAATATGAATTGAGCTGCGAGTTACTTGATGGAAAACAGATCTACCAAATTCTAGGAGGTACTTAGGACCTAGCAAGAACATTTCTAAGCAAATAACAAGCTAGGAAGGTACCATGTTGACGGTGAATTTCCGTCAACCTAGAGTACTTGTTATACATTGGTTTCGATTATGATTTGCAACTAACCCGCCATTAGGCATACTAATGATGTAACAAGTTCACACTTTCATGTCGATTTTGGAGTTTGTTGTTTACACAGGAAATTAACGTTAAAGAGGAGACTTTCGGGATAAGTTCATCAAGCACTTCAAGAGAAGATCATGACGCCCGTCACAAGTCTAGACACGTGATGAACGTGACTCCAAATGACCCGAGGACCGAAGCGTCAACGTGCAAGTCTTCAGGGACTCAACCAGAAAACAGCGAAGCTTGCATAGCAAGGATTCAAGCCTTAACCATGAAGGAAACGACGTCAAAGGCCCACATGCAAGTGCACACAAATAAGGGATCACACGAGAAGCAACCGGGGAGGAAACCGGGGCCGAACCGGCCGAACCGGGCTCGGGCCCGCCGGCCCGAGCCAACCGGCCCGGCCCACTCCGGCCCGGTTCGCGACCCCCTTTTGCCCTAGGTGCTTGTCTATTTATTGCCTCTGCCTCCGCCGGCCGCCACATCCATCCATTCATCAGAGAGACGCCGACACGAAGGAGAAGCACTCGGAGGAAGCCGTCGGCCGCCACGAGTCCTCGAAGTCGTCTAGGAGATGGCCTAGGCCTACCCTAGCTGCCATGGCCGCCTTGTATGGTTGAGCCATGGCGGAGTTCCGAAGCTAGTTGAGGTCATCAACGGTATGTACTCGGATGGAGATGATCTAAACGCATTTATTATGTGAGTAAAGTATTTCATGTCATCCGATCTTTTAGCGACTCGATTCCTCCCTTTATGATTTTGCTCTCACTTGGTTTTGCTTATTTCTTAATCTATACTTAAGATAGATTGCATAGGGTGCTCTTGTAGCCGCGGTGTCTAGAGGTGCATACCGGACTGACCAAGTGATTTCAACTGGTTCTTTTGGACTCGCCCTAGACTACCCGCATGAATAGGAGTCCGTTGTGACAGAACGAGTGCCCCGAAAGGCGGGCGTTTTTGGAATCGGACTGGAGGATAGTAGTTTAAAGATGGCTTTGGATGAGATGCATGTCGCGCTTGCTCTTTTGGCTAGAACTACGACTAGAAGATGATAGGCCTTAGTTTCCCTTGCTTGCTCTTTACCTTGTCTATGTTCATGGATGCGATCAACCTTATGCTATAACTCATACATCTTTAAGGTTTATCTTCTTATGCAATCAATGCTTCATGTTAGGCTAGATCAATAGGTTAGATGGAGAATCCTTGGAGTTTGCTTTCGATCCTTGGATTGACAAATCTAGGGAGGACCCTCCTTGGTGAAAAAGGCACCAAGTCACACGTATGCTTGCGGTGAACTTGAGCACAGTTTTGAACCGTCAACAAGCCCCTTTTTCTGGCGCCGTTGTCAGGGATCGGCAACTCGAACCCTAGGGCGATCCATCTATCTCTTCGACTAACCCTAATTTTTATTATTGCATATATGCTTGCTTTCTTGTTTGTTTCCTTGAAAGTAGGTGAAAAACTAGACACAAGACATTCGAGAAATTCACAATCCACTCCGACAAGATGATGACAACATCAAGATTCACTCTTTAGTGGTAGGTGCTAACTTTTGTTAGTGTCCCATCATCCGCTATCGAGTGCACACCATACACGAGTGATGTTAAACAAGGTATGTCAATGTGTCAATTAATGTTTTAAGACTAATGTTTCGTGGAGGTTTGTTTGTCCAAGAAATAGGTGTTGGAAGCAATCACGTTGCGAGAGAAGCACCCGTCACTTTGGCTAAAGCAAAATCATGAAGAAGACACACCATTGCCATCATGCTACTCGCTGGTCCAGCAATGGTGAGGACTTAAAGCCAAAGGAGACGCGATGTAACGCCCCAAAGACCACAAGATCAAGGATATCTTTGGATATTTTTAAGAACCATGAAGTTATGCTTCCAACGAATGAAGAATCAAGTCAATCGGAGGTTCCTACTAGCGGGTATGGCCGAATTACTGAAGTTGCACGTTCTGAAATTTCTGGACAGCATGCAAGAGCGGAAACAAAATGGCCATAACTCCCTCATTTGGGGTCCGATTAAGATGAATGAGTACCCGTTGGAAAGGTAATTTTATAAAGTTTTTAATGGAACAATATTTTTGTATATGTTCTTTTATGTACACAGAGGAAAATCCACGAAAATGAGGCAGTAGCACACGGTGAGAACAAGATAGTGGAGATGAGGACGACGACAACGAAGAAAAGCTTGGGCAACGCTTCCATTGGACCACACGAGATGAAATTCAGAAGTTTGGAACAAAACAAAGACTCCAAGAGAATTGGCGAAAGAAGGCACAAGTTGGCAACATCCGACGCTAGGAGATGTTAGAAGCAAATCACCATGGATTACACACAAATGATGGCATACACTGGCACAGATACTCGAGGACCATGTGTGGTTCGAGGACCGGTGGATGGTCGCTTCCTTGTGTGATGAGTGATTGACAACGTTGTGTGGACTGATTCTTGGCTAAGTATTGCAGGTGCAGGTTGCGGCTTGACTGGTGTTGGTGCAGGTGAAGAACAAGCGCGAAAGGTCGTCGCCGGTGAGGCCTCCAGGTGTGGAGAAGACAAGTAGGCTTCGTTCGAGGGACCCGGTGGCCAGCGGGGTCAAGTGCAGGCCGCATGGTGGCATGAACAGCAAGATGAAGTCGTGGACGGTTTCTTGGTTGAGCCTCAAAACCAAGGTCGAGCCGGGACTACGTGGGAGCCAAGTCATGAGTGGAGATTGGCGGAGGCTACACCGAGTTCGCGGGGTTTCCGGTGGTTCACCAGAAAACCACTGGGTTCCTTGGTTGATCCACAAAGCCAAGACCGAGAACCGAAGACGGAGGTGCAGCGGCACCGGACCGGTCCCGACCGGTGTGCGACGACACGGTCCGAGACTTCGAAGCGGAGGACACGCGTCGGGATCACATGGCTTGCGTCGAGGCTACGCGAGGTGCGGTCGCCGGGCATCCGTCCGATGATGAAGACATGAAGACTTCCAAATCCGCCCTTGAGGGGCTTGTATCCCTAGTTAGTAGAGAAGGGTATTTTGGACATTCGGTTGCCTCCATATAACCCAAGAGGTGAGAGGATGGCAGCCAACTCTTGGAACCCTAGCTCATTAGTTTTCCTATTTTCCACCTATTTTCCTTAGGTTTTCTCTAGGACTAGCAAGAGAGCTTCACGGAGAGATCTTGTAGAGAGGGATGGATGATCGGGCGGCTTGCTAGACCTTGTACGAACCTTTGTTTCATGTATAGATGATTTGGCGTGGTTCCTCAAGGTTTGGATGTGTTTTCCCCGGTTGTTCTTGGTGGTGATTTTCGGAGCCCTCTCTCGGTGATTTCTTTGGGTTGTTTTCGGGGCTTTTCTCTTGGGGATCCGATGGGGGAAATTTGTGGGAACCCTTCGTGGTTCTTTGGGCCGTGATTCCCCTCCCAAATCCGTGAGTAAAAGTGCTCGATTTTGGGGTTTCTTGAGTTCTTGGGTTGGAAGTGCTTCCGGCGGGATTTCTTCGATTCCTCCTTTTTGGACGAGATTTGGTGGGATTAAACTTGGCTATGGACTCCTCATGAGGTGTTCCTGATATCCCCAAAGTCTTGTTCAAGTCCGTGGAGCGATTCGGGAGATCGAGATTTGGATTTGGGGGAGTTGACCCGCGGGTGCTTCGTTCATCCCGAGTTGCCCGAGCTACACCGGTCCGACCGGTGCTCTTGAACGGTCCGACCGGTGCGAGCCCTTGTGGGTTTTTGCTCGGGTGAACGTCTTGGTGTGTTCGTTGTTGTCCCGTGTTGCTTCCTGTTTCGAGTTTGGATCTGTTTGGTGGTCAGTTGGTCTGTTTGGTGCCTTGGGGGCTTTCTGGCTGCCATCGGTCTGACCGGTGCGTCTCACCGGTCTGACCGGTGTAGAGCCACTTAGTGGAAGTTGCTCAGTTTCACCAGCAGGGACCGGTCTGACCGGTGGTGCTCACCGGTCTGACCGGTGTGGGTCTGTAGACTCGAGGTTTGGTTTTTCCGCTGCGTTTCTCGGGTCGGAAGGTGGTGTGTTGGTTCCTAGGTCCAGTGGCACTCCAGTGGCTACGTGGGCTTGACCAACCTTGGTAGTGAGTCGGAGACGTGTGTTGGAAGCCGTGTTCATCTTGTTGGAGTTTCTATCTCCTTCGAGAAGAATTTTTATCGGCTCCCATTCACTCCCCCCCCCCTCTCTGGTTCGCCGTATCGGTCCTTCAAGTGGTATCAGAGCCGGTTCGGGTCTTTGTTGACTCTAACCGCCTAAGATCCAAGGATGGCGTACCGGGAACGGGGTTCGGGTCCTCCACACTTCGATGGCAAGAACTACCGGATGTGGAGCAAGCGGATGGGTGCGTTCCTCCGCGGAAAGGGTCACCGCTTTGGGATGTCACGGTGGACACAGGCTATGTCCGGCCGATGGATTTCCTTGCTCCGGGGTCGAGGGACATATTCGACGTCAACAATAAGGCGGTCGACTACTTGTTTCGTGCTTTGTGTCGGCCGAGTTCGATCGGGTGCACACCGAGCACTTGGCTTGTAGGATTTGGGCGGTGTTGAAGGAGGCTCATGTTGGGAACGCCCGTGTTCGAGCACGGTTGTATGCGACCTCTTTGGAGAGAGTACGAGAACTTCACTCATCTCCCCGGTGAGTCCATCGATGCCTTGTTTCAGAGGTTCACGGTGGTTGTGAACAACATGAGGGCCAATGTGGACGTGCTCCCGTACGATGATCATGACGAGCCGTCAAGCTCTTACACTCCTTGGATCGTACGATATGGGGCGGAAAGTTCGAGGCCATAGTCGAGTCGGAGCGGTATGATACTCTGACGGTGAACGAGCTGTTCTCGAAGCTCAAGTCGGCTGAGGTGGATAGGGGCATGACTGCCAAGCTCGAGGGACCGACTGATTCCCATAGTCTTGCCCTCGTTGGTGGTTCCAAAGGAAAGACTAACTCTAACCCATCCACCAGGATGTTCTCATTTTCCTCTTTGATGTCTATGCCAGATGAGGAGTTTGATGACCTTGGAGAGGACGAGCTGGCGCTGTTGACGAGGCGGTTCGAGAGGCTGCACGAGAACCGCGTGAACATGAGGAGGAACACGAGGACTTGCTTCCAGTGCGGCAAGCGGGACACTTCGTCGCCGACCGCCGGAGAAGGCCGAGAACAAGGACGGCTACAAGCACAAGCCGAGGATGGACGGCAAGTACCGTTCGAGGCGCGACCACAAGAGCAAGCACAAGAACAAGTACAAAGACGAGCGGCGGTCGTGGAAGAAGGAGAGCCGAGGCAAGGCCCGAGCGATGGTTGGAGCGAGCGACGTCGACTCCGGTTCCGCGTACTCCACCTCGAGCTCGAGCGAAGGTGAAGACGAGGGAGATCGCCGCAAGAACAAGAAGTCGTCCAAGAACCCGAGCGGCCGAGCCGCTTCGCGAGAGATGGCTTCGCATCATGGCGCCGAGCTCCGGCAGCAAGAAGAGCACACAGAGCGACTCGGACTCTGAGTCCGACGACGAGGTGCGTGATGAACTCCCCTTCTTGCGCCAGGAGAATGAGAGGCTTGGCTCTTTGCTTGATAACCGTGATGACATGCTTAGAGAGGCCAAGAAAATGAGGAAAGAGCTTAGGGCTTCACTCGAGGATGCTAGGACTAGAGTGGCCGAGCTAGAGACACGGGTGCTTGATAGCAAGCTTGAGATTGATTCTCTTAAGGCTAGCCATGTTGTTTCGATGAGAATGATTGTGTTGATTGCTCCATATTCCTTGCCGATCTTGCTTTGTTCAAGGAGAAGCATGCCTCCAAGTGTGAGGAACTAGATGTGCTTAGGGTTGAAGTGGCCGAGCTTAAGTCTAGACCTCGCTTTGCTAGGTGCTTGCACTTCTTGCCCCGTTTTACATGCTAAGATTGATGAGATGCATGCTTACACTAGTTCGCTCGAAGCTAAATTGAAGGAACCCATGCCTACATCTTGCTCTACCCGTGAAATGCATGCATTGAAAAATTTGGAGCTTGCATTATGTTGATCATTTGTAGGATGAGAATGATGATTTGAGGAAGTTGATGGGTTGGTTGTCCTGGTCATGAGCCTCAATTGAGGATGATGATCGAGGCCTTTAAGAGGCAAGATGGTGAGGGGCTTGGGGCAAACAAGGTTGGTGAGGGAAATGGAGAGAATATCCGGAGCCACCAAAAACCCACCACAAGAATGATTTCCCTCCAAAACCTAACCATCTAAGGAACCGTCTAGACGCAACCCCGCTCCACCCGTGTTTCCTACACCCACAAATGACCTACAAAAGCCTATCAAGTTTGTGAGCACTTCGGGGAAAGTGTTCTTTGGGAAGGAGAGTGAGAAGGCAAGTGGTGAGAAACCGATGGAGGGTTTGAGTGGAGAGAAACCGAGTGAGCACCACATCCCAAGCCAAAGCCTAAGCTTGTGAGGTTCCATTGTGGCTATTGTGGGAGAGATGGCCATAAGGAGGAGTTTTGCTTCAAGAGGAAGTGAGAGGAGAGAATGGAGAAGGAGTGGGCTAACAAGGACAAGTACCACCCTTCCGATGGTGTACTTGAGCCTCGTATGCGGATGCCCGGGGGCAAGGCGATTATGAGGACAAGTTCGGGCTTGGGGAGAGAAGAAGGTCCGGGGTGGTGCTTGCCCGCCGAGCCACACCGGTCGGACCGGTGTGGGGCACCGGCCGACCGGTGCGGGCCCAGACGGACGCTTGTTCGGATTTCGAGCTCGTACGGGTGCGAGGGTTGTTTCGGTGGTCGTGGTTCGGTGGTTGGGCCGGGAAAGGGTGCGGGTGGTCGGCTTGCTAGGCGCTCTCCTCCTCGTGCTCAATACGGGGATTGGAGGAGTCGTGGCGTTGAGTTGGAGAGGAAGGACGTTCCACGGGCTTTCTTGCGTGGTTTTGGTCCTCCTCCGGCAGAGAGGGGTGGTTCCCTCGGGGTGGTTACCGTGGTGGTGTTCGTGGAGGTAGTTTTGGTAGGAGAGATGCTTTGGATGGTGCTAACCCCACTTTCGAGCAAATGGCTCGGCACCGGTTTTCCTCCTTTGGTGCTAACCCCGCCGAGTCGTTTGTTCGCTCACGTGCCTATTTTTGATTTTCAGGTGGGAGACTTGAAGAACATTTGGTTGATTGACTCCGGTTGTTCGAGGCATATGACCGGAGACAGGGGGTGGTTCTCAAGTCTCGTCCCGGTGGTGACGAAGAGGTACATCACCTTTGGGGACAATGGGCGTGGGCGTGTGCTTTCGAAGGTGAGATAAAAGTGAGTGACAAGATCACTCGAGGCGTGTTGCTCTTGTTCAATCGCCGGGGTACAATTTGCTTTCCGTGTCCCGGTTGTTGGATGAGGGCTTTGAGGTGTTGTTTCGGCCGGTGGTTCTCGGATTGTGGACTCTCGAGGGGACCTTGTCCGTATGGTTGTTCCCGAGGGTCGTGTGTTTCGTGCTGATTTTTCTCGCTCTTCGGGTGTGGAGCGTTGTTTCTTGGCCGGTTCTTCGAGTGAGTTGTGGAAGTGGCATAGGAAGTTGGGTCACTTAAGCTTGGACCTTTTGTCTCGCTTGAGTAAACTCAATTTGGTCCGAGGATTGCCACGGTTGAGGCTTGAGAAAGAGTTGGTTTGTGCTCCGTGTAGGCATGCCAAGATGGTGGCCTCTTCTCACCCGCCTCTCACCGATGTGATGACCGATCGTCCGTGCGAGCCGCTCCATATGGACCTTGTTGGCCCGGCTCGTGTGCGATCCGCGGGTGGGAAGTGGTATGCCCTTGTTGTGGTGGACGACTATTCTCGGTATGCGTGGGTGTTCTTTCTCGAGGATAAGGGGGAGACGTTTGGTTTTGTTCGAGATCTAGTCTTGAGGTTGAGGAACGAGAGGCACGGAGATGCCATACGAGCTATCCGCAAGGATAATGGCTCGGAATTCAAGAACTCTCGTTTTGAAACCTTTTGTCATGACTTGGGTCTTGAGCACCGGCTTTTCGAGTCCGTATACGCCTCCCCGAATGGTGTTGTGGAAAGGAAGAACAGGACCTTGTGCGAGATGGCTCGGACGATGCTTGATGAGCATAGGACTCCGAGGAGGTATTGGGCCGAGGCGGTGAATACCGCGTGCTATGTGTCGAACGGGATATACCTCGCAGTGCACAAGAAGAAGACATGCTATGAGTTGATGCATGGTCGCACACCCAAGGTGAGTCACTTCCATGTCTTTGGTTGCAAGTGTTTCATTCGAAGAAAGGCGGGGAAGTTGGATAAGTTTGAGGCTAGGTATGTCGATGGCATTTTCTTTGGTTATGCATCTCATTCTAGAGCATATCGTGTGCTCAATCTTGAAACTAACCAAATCGTGGAGACTTGCGAGGTAACCTTCGACGAGACGAGCCACGTAGTCGGCTTGTCTTTGAGTGTGCGGTGATGATGAGCTTGGCGAGGAGATCTTTCAGAGGAGGAGCATGAACATGGTGATGATGAAGATGGCGGTGTGGTGCCCCCGCCGAACATGTACCCACTACTTCGACTACGATGATGGATGGACCCTCTCGCTACACCTACGACGACAAATCAAGAACGAGGAGAAGCCGATGTTGAGGGGGAGGTAGCTTCGAGGCGAGAACCTCCCCGACGAGTTAAGGTGGATCACCCGGCTTCGAGGATCATCGGCGACATGAATGAACGCACTACACGGTCGAGGGTTCGAAACAATTCCCATTTTGCTCATGCTGCATTTGTTGCTTCTTTCGAGCCCAAAGACATTGGACACGCACTATCCGATCACAATTGGGTTAACTCGATGCATGAGGAGTTGGAGAACTTTGAGAGGAATCGGTGTGGGAGTTGGTTGACCCTCCCCGGGGTGTAAGCCGATTGGTACAAAGTGGGTGTGGAAAAACAAAGAGGGAGAGAAGGGTGAGGTTGTGAGGAACAAGTCGAGACTTGTTGCTCGGGGGTTCGATCGAAGGAGGGGATCGACTACGAGGAGACCTTTGCTCCCCGTAGCCCGTTTGGAGGCGATTAGGATCCTTCTAGCCTTTTCTCGTGGCTAAAGGGTTCAAGTTGCACCAAATGGATGTGAAGAGTGCTTTTCCGAATGGTGTGCCGGAGGAAGAAGTGTATGTGAGGCGGCCTCTCCGGGGTTTGAGAGTGAGAAGTACCCCCACCGGTGTACAAGTTGAGGAAGGCACCGTATGGGTTGAAGCAGGCGCCTAGAGCTTGGTATGGCGGGTTGAGGGGGTTCTTGTTTGAGAGAGGTTTTGAGATGGGGAAGGTCGATCGGACCTTGTTTTTGCCGAGGCGGGGGCGAGATATCCCGATTGTGCGGTGTACGTGGATGATATTGTCTTTGGTGGCTCGTCTAACTCTCTTATTGCGAGGTTTGCGATGATATGAGCAGGGAGTTTGAGATGAGCATGATGGGCGAGTTGCGCTTCTTCCTCGGGCTACAAATCAAGCAATCAAAGGAAGGAACATTTGTGCACCGTGCTAAGTACACCAAGGACATTGTGAGGAAGTTCAAGATGGAGGACTCCAAGGCTATGACGACGCCGATGAGTACGACTACGGCCTCTTGATGCGGACGAGGAAGGTGAACACGTGGACCGGAAGGAGTACCGGAGCATGATCGGGTCACTCCTCTACTTGACGGCGACGAGGCCGGACATACGCTTCTCGGTGTGTCCGTGCGCTCGTTTTCAAGCGTCTCCGAGGACTTCGCATCCGCAAGCGGTGAAGAGAATTTTCGTGTACTTGCGTCACACTCCCGACTTCGGCCTTTGGTACTCCGCGTCCTCTTCTTTGGCACTTCATGGTTTTTCGCACGCGGATTTTGCCGGGTGTCGGTTGGATAGGAAGTCCACTTCGGGACTTGCCGCTTTTTGGGTTCTTCGTTGGTGTCTTGGTCTTCTCGTAAGCGGTCGAGTGTTGCTCAATCCACGACCGAAGCCGAGTATGTTGCCGCTCGCTAGTTGTTGCTCTCGGCTCCTTTGGATCACCTACACCATGAGTGACTTTGGTGAGGAGTATACCCATGTCCCACTTCAATGTGATAGCACCAGTGCCATAAGCGTTGCAAAGAACCCAGTGCTCCATTCCAAAACCAAGCACATAGAAGTGAGGTATCATTTTCTGAGAGACAATGTTGAGAAAGGAAAGATAGCTTTGATCCATGTACCCACACATGACTAACTAGCCGATATTTTCACCAAACCCCTAGATCAAGCAACTTTCACTCGTTTGCGGGGGGAACTTGGTGTGTGTTTGATTTCTTGAGTTGGGTGTGTGGGAGCTCTCTTTTGCCGGTGGTGTCGAGCCCGTTTTGCCTCCCCTCGAGGAGCCGGTTTGTAGCATATGTATAGCTTTCCTTTGTGCATTTCTTGCATTTGGCATGGCATATGTAACATGATGTATAGGCATCCTTGTATCTTAGATTGCATGCATTTTGTATCATATGCATTGGTTAGGAAAAGCTTCTCTCATATACATTGTTCACCATGGAATGAGATATATGTCTTTGTGAGCTTGTTTGGTATGCTACGGTTAGTTTGGCTTAGCTCTTGATGATCTTGATGAATAATCCATGGTTGATAGCTATGCTTTTGAAAAATGTCATGTATGCTCTCTCAGGTGTAAATGCCTTTACATGCTCTTGACATGTTTTTGTGGCTTTTCTATGCTTAATTTGTGGTTGGATAGCTAGCTTATTGATCATATGGGGCCAAAGGCTCATTTGCCATCATGAATGTTTAGCCCTCTAGATTTATCTTGTGGAGGAGCATAAGTTCCTTTTTGTCGCAAAGACATTTCATGTACCATTTACAAATCTGAAAATGAAATGAAAAATGCTTGGAAAATCTGCTCCCATGTCATATGTGCTGAATTTAATTTGCTTTGGGTGCTAAACCATTGCATGATGCCTACCAATGAGAATTCTCATACATAGAAGTAGGCACATGGCTCGGTGGCTTTGACATGACATGAGGTGCTTGTGGGTGTTTGTGATGGTCTTATGATTAGAATAGCTGTCCTAGCATGAAGTTTGTGTGGCTTTGCCATTTTGATATGCTTTGATCATGTTTAGGACTTTGCTCATGAGAGGCAAGTTTTTCGCAAAATTGCCAAAATCCATCTTAGCTTCGTCAAATGGTTGTGAAACTTGGTGATCATGTAGTTGAGATCGATACGAAGCCGTAGAGTACCTAACTTGCTCATTTGGACATGTGTATCATTCTTTGTTGAATTTTGTCTATTTGAGAAGCTCTAGGTTGCATTTTTTGCATTTTTGGCTTGATTCATGCATTGCCAACAAGGGGGAGAAGTTTGAGCTTGAGATGGCTTGCTTTGGACATGTGTAGAAGGTTTTCGGTGGTTTCGAGCCATTTCTCGGGCTCTCGTTGTGCATCGTCCGACCGGTCGGGGTCACCGGTCCGACCGGTGTGAGTGCTTCGGTTCGTACACATGTTGCACACCGGTCCGACCGGTGGTGTGGACCGGTCCGACCGGTCGTGGCTGTTCGTTGCGGTGCCGCCCGTTTCAAGTGGTGTCTTGCATGCATTCGTCCGGGGGGAGGTGCATTGGTTCGGGGGAGCTTGCATGTGTTCGGGGGGAGCTCTTTGTGGTTTTTCGAGCTTTGTTTTGGTGGTTTGTGCTCTTTGCTTGAGCTTTGCCTTGTCTCGGATGTGTCGAGCCGTTGCCCTTGCCTAAGGGGTCCGAGACTTGTCTTCTTCAAGTGATCTTGCTCTTTGCCTTTGTTTGGCTTTCGATCGCTTGTTGGAGTTTCTTTTTGTTCGTTTCTTTTCTTTTTCTTTTCTTTCTTGTTACTTTCGTGTGGGTGTTGTCAATGCACTCATCAAGGGGGAGATTGAGGACCATGTGTGGTTCGAGGACCGGTGGATGGTCGCTTCCTTGTGTGATGAGTGATTGACAACGTTGTGTGGATCGATTCTTGGCTAAGTATTGCGGGTGCGGGTTGCGGCTTGACTCGTGTTGGTGCGGGTGAAGAACAAGCGCGAAAGGTCGTCGCCGGTGAGGCCTCCGGTGTGGAGAAGACAAGTAGGCTTCGTTCGAGGGACCCGTGGCCGGCGGGGGTCAAGTGCGGGCCGCATGGTGGCATGAACAGCAAGATGAAGTCGTGGACGGTTTCTTGGTTGAGCCTCAAAACCAAGGTCGAGCCGGGACTACGTGGGAGCCAAGTCATGAGTGGAGATTGGCGGAGGCTACACCGAGTTCGCGGGGTTTCCGGTGGTTCACCGTAAAACCACCGGGTTCCTTGGTTGATCCACAAAGCCAAGACCGGAGAACCGAAGACGGAGGTGCAGCGGCACGGACCGGTCCGACCGGTGGGTCCGACCGGTCCGACCGGTGGGGACCGCGCTCGGCCGGTGAGGAGCACCGTCCGACCGGTGTGCGACGACACGGTCCGGAGACTTCGAAGCGGAGGACACGCGTCGGGATCGCATGGCTTGCGTCGAGGCTACGCAGGGTGCGGTCGCCGGGCATCCGTCCGATGATGAAGACATGAAGACTTCCAAATCCGCCCTTGAGGGGCTTGTATCCCTAGTTAGTAGAGAAGGGTATTTTGGACATTCGGTTGCCTCCATATAACCCAAGAGGTGAGAGGATGGCAGCCAACTCTTGGAACCCTAGCTCATTAGTTTTCCTATTTTCCACCTATTTTCCTTAGGTTTTCTCTAGGACTAGCAAGAGAGCTTCACGAGAGAGATCTTGTAGAGAGGGATGGATGATCGGGCGGCTTGCTAGGCCTTGTACGAACCTTTGTTTCATGTATAGATGATTCGGCGTGGTTCCTCAAGGTTTGGATGTGTTTTCCCCGATTGTTCTTGGTGGTGATTTTCGGAGCCCTCTCTCGGTGATTTCTTTGGGTTGTTTTCAGGACTTTTCTCTTGGGGATTCGATGGGGGAAATTTGTGGGAACCCTTCGTGGTTCTTTGGGCTGTGATTCCCCTCCCAAATCCGTGAGTAAAAGTGCTCGATTTTGGGGTTTCTTGAGTTCTTGGGTTGGAAGTGCTTCCGGCGGGATTTCTTCGATTCCTCCTTTTTGGACAAGATTTGGTGGGATTAAACTTGGATATGGACTCCTCATGAGGTGTTCCTGATATCCCCAAAGTCTTGTTCAAGTCCGTGGAGCGATTCGGGAGATCGAGATTTGGATTTGGGGGAGTTGACCCACGGGTGCTGTTCATCCCGAGCTGCCCAGGCTACACCGGTCTGACCGGTGCTCTTGACCGGTCTGACCGGTGCGAGCCCTTGTGGGATTTTGCTCGGGTGAACATCTTGGTGTGTTCGTTGTTGTCCCGTGTTGCTGTTGTTTCGAGTTTGGGTCCGTTTGGTGGTCGGTTGGCCTCGTTTGGTGCCTTGGGGGCTTTCCCGTCGCCATCGGTCCGACCGGTGCGTCTCACCGGTCCGACCGGTGTAGAGCCACTTAGTGGAAGTTGCTCGGTTTCACCGGCGAGGGACCGGTCCGACCGGTGGTGCTCACCGGTCCGACCGGTGTGGGTCTCGTAGACTCGAGGTTTGGTTTTTCCGCCGCGTTTCTCGGGTCGGAAGGTGGTGTGTTGGTTCCTAGGTCCGGTGGCACTCCGGTGGCTACGTGGGCTTGACCAACCTTGGTAGTGAGTCGGAGACGTGTGTTGGAAGCCGTGTTCATCGTGTTGGAGTTTCTATCTCCTTCGAGAAGAATTTTTATCGGCTCCCATTCACTCCCCCTCTCTCGGTTCGCCGTATCGGTCCTTCATACTCGGGCTCTCACACGAAGGATCATGGAGTTATGTGAAGATATTTGAGACATGTGTGAAGTCCCACAAATGAATAAGAAGAGTGAGTCCACACAAGGCAACCTTGATGATGTGTGGCACGAACGAAGGAATTGCGAAAAGACGATACAAGCCACCGATCATTGAAGATTGTTTGCTTTCAACTCCAAGAGACCACTCACGATGAAAAGCTCGAAGGCCAAGGTACAAATTAACCTCTCAAGACACTTTTGGAGCTGATAATATTCCTTTGATATATCTATGATTCATATCCATTAGTGAGGTTGATTCAATTCTATGCCTTGTTCTTTTGATAATCATGATAGGCTAGAATTTCTTGCGAGTGATAAAGATGCTTTGTTGTGCTTAAAATTTGTTGCATGCCTAATGAACCTTTGCCTAATGAGAGCTTAGTGCTGAGCAAGAAAACTTATGCTATAATTAATCACAACTTACTTTGTCATAAATTGTGGTTATGGAAGCATTTGTTTGCAATATGATTTGTAAATCTTAGACTTGCTTTGTGCTCGGTCAAGCTAGTGACCTTAAAAGAGAAAATTGTGGGAGAAATACCAAGTTTCACTAACAATGCAGGGAATTAAACATAAATTAAGAGGAGAGAAGTCATACCCAAAGGAATTGCAAACTCGTGCATCACCGTCACCGAACCTCAAAAACGGACGTCATTGTTTTCATCAATTTTGAGGACCTGGTCAGACATGTTCAAGGAACAAAAAGTTGAAAAATCAGAAGCTCCATCAAGTTCTGGTTCCAACGCATCCAAGATCGATGAATTTGAAGACCCGTACAAGGAGATATGGCAAAAACATTGAGCGATGTGCAGTCTGAAATCAGCTTTGGACAGATTGCAGCGCCGGAGTAGAACGGGCATAACTCACTCGATCCGAGTCTGTTGGGGGTGCATAAATACTTGATGGAAAAACAATTTCATGTATCACACATGTGAGGACCATGTGTGGTCCGAGGACCGGTGGATGGTCGCTTCCTTGTGTGATGAGTGATTGACAATGTTGTGTGGACTGATTCTTGGCTATGTATTGTAGGTGCAGGTTGCGGCTTGACTGGTGTTGGTGCAGGTGAAGAACAAGTGCAAAAGGTCGTCGCCGGTGAGGCCTCCAGGTGTGGAGAAGACAAGTAGGCTTCGTTCGAGGGACCCGGTGGCCAGCGGGGTCAAGTGCGGGCAGCATGGTGGCATGAACAGCAAGATGAAGTCATGGACAGTTTCTTCGTTGAGCCTCAAAACCAAGGTCGAGTCGGGACTACATGGGAGCCAAGTCATGAGTGGAGATTGGCGGAGGCTACTACGAGTTCGCGGGGTTTCCGATGGTTCACCGTAAAACCACTGGGTTCCTTGGTTGATCCACAAAGCCAAGACCGAAGAACCGAAGACGGTCTTTGCCGCAAGAAGTGCCGGACCGGCCGACCGGGGGTCCGACCGGTCCCGACCGGTGAGGAGCACCGGTCTAACCGGTGTGCGACGACGCAGTCCGGAGACTTCGAAGCGGAGGACATGCGTCGGGATCGCATGGCTTGCGTTGAGGCTACGCAGGGTGCGGTCGTCGGGCATCCGTCCGATGGTGAAGACATGAAGACTTCCAAATCTGCCCTTGAGGGGCATGTATCCCTAGTTATTAGGAAAGGGCATTTTAGACTTTCGGTTGCATCCATATAACCCAAGAGGTGAGAGGATGGCAGCTAACTCTTGGAACCCTAGCTCATTTGTTTTACCATTTTCCTTCCTATTTTCCTTAGGTTTTCAATAGGACTAGCAAGAGAGCTTCATGGAGAGATCTTGTTGAGAGGGATGGATGATCGGGCGGCTTGCTAGACCTTGTATGAACCTTTGTTTCATGTATAGATGATTCGACGTGGTTCCTCAAGGTTTGGATGTGTTTCCCCCGGTTGTTCTTGGTGGTGATTTTCGGAGCCCTCTCTTGGTGATTTCTTTGGGTTGTTTTCGGAACTTTTCTCTTGGGGATTTGATGGGGGAAATTTGTGGGAACCCTTCGTGGTTCTTTGGGTTGTGATTCCCCTCCCAAATCCGTGAGTAAATGTGCTCGATTTTGGGGTTTCTTGAGTTCTTGGGTTGGAAGTGCTCTTGGCGGGATTTCCTTGATTCCTCCTTTTTGGACGAGTTTTGGTGGGATTAAACTTGGCTATGATCTCCTCACGAGGTGTTCCTAATATCCCCAAAGTCTTGTTCAAGTCCGTGGAGCGATTCGGGAGATCGAGATTTGGATTTGGGGAAGTTGACCCGCGGGTGCTGTTCATCCCGAGCTGCCCAGGCTACACCAGTCTGACCGTTGCTCTTGACCGGTCTGACCGGTGCAACCCTCGGTGAGATTTTGCTCGGGTGAACGTCTTGGTGTGTTCGCTGTTGTCCTGTGGTGCTACTTGTTTCGAGTTTGGGTCGGCTTGGTGGTCGGTTGTCCGGCTTGGTGCCTTGGGGGCTTTCGTGCCGTGATCGGTCCGACCGGTGTGTCTCACCCGGTCGACCGGTGTAGAGCCACTTAGTGAAAGTTGCTCGGTTTCACCGGCGGGGACCGGTCCGACCGGTGGTGCTCACCGGTCTGACCGGTGTGGGTCTGTAGACTCGAGGTTTGGTGTTCCGCTGCGTTCTCGGGTCGGAAGGTTGTCTGTTGGTTCCTAAGTCCAGTGGCACTCTAGTGGCTACGTGGGCTTGACCAACTTGGGTAGTGAGTTGGAGAAGTGTGTTGGAAGCCGTGTCCATCTTGTTGGAGTTTCCATCTGTAACACCCAAAAATTCCATCACTTAAAAATGCTAGCAACAATTAGAATTTTTGAGGTTAATGAATTTGAATAATTAAATTACCTTTAAATATATGCAATGATAATTAATTAATTTAGAGAAACCAAGTGTTTGTGCATCATGTTGAATGCATGGGTTTTGATTGATTGTGTGGTCAAAAGTTTGTTTAAAAATTTTGAAAAGGTTTTGAGTAAAAGCTTGAAAAGGAAATAAAAGAAAAGGAATTGCAAAAAAATAAAACGAGACCAATCCTCACCCAACCCTCTTTCCGGCCCACCTAGCCCGGCTTCTTTTTTTTCCCGCGCGGCCCAAAACCCGGCGGCCGGCCCACTTCACCCGGCCCGGCCCGCTACCTCTCTCTCTCACTCTCACGCGCCGCCGACAGGTGGGGTCTACCCGTCGGGGCCGTCTTCAACCTCCGTGCGCCGCCCCCACCTCCTTGGCCGCGCCGGCCGCCGTTGCCCCGCGCCCCCTCGCCTCCCCGCGGCGCCTCCCCCTTCCCTCCGGTGCGCGGAGCAATCGACACCGCCTCAAGCCGCCCCGCGCCCTTCCTCTCCCTGAAACGGCCACGCACCGAGCCATCGGCCTTAATGGCGGCCGCCGGCGTGCCCGCCGCCCACCGCCTTGCCCGCGCCTCCTCCTCTCCCCTCACCACCTATAAAAGCCGCCCCTGAGCACCTCTCCACCTCGCACCGCTCACTCGAGCTCCTCCTCTCCTCTACACCGCCGTCCCCAAGGAAGCCGAACCGGAGCTCCGCCCTCGCCATCGATCTCCTTCTCCGGCGAGCCTTCCTCCGGTCCAAGCCCCTCAATGAGTTCCTCGTGTCCCCCTCTTTCTTTTGGTCCTTGTCCCGTGAGATTTGGCGCACAGAGCACCCGATTAGGCCGTCGCCGCGTAATGTTCGGCGGGGCGCCGCCGCCGCCGCGCGCGCGCGCCGGCGCCGGCGCCGCCGCCGCCCGCCACCTCGCAGCTTCCCGCCGTTCGATCTCCATCCAACGGTCACCATCCGTCCAAGCCACCCGGTCAAAAGGCAGCATACCGGTCAACTAGGGCTGCGGCCGGCAAATATTCTAAAGAGCCCCTGTCCTTTTTACAAATTGCAAGCCGGTCCTCCCACCATATAAAACCCTTGCAGTTTAGCCCCTGTTTTTTTATAGATAAGTCCCTAGCCTTTCAAAAATACACAACCGCAGTCCAAAAGCCCCTCTTTTGCATCTAGGACCTCTAATTTATACTTATAATTATGTTTTAGCCCCTGGATTTTTATGGAAAAACCCCTAAGGATCATTTTGTTTTACAAAATAGTCCCTAGAATTTGTTTTAATCATAACTTTTCCGTCCTAGCTCCGATTTAGGCGTTTTTGGTGTCCACGCGATCGTCTCAACAAGCACGATAGTTTTAGAAGCTTGTATTAGACTTTTAGCAATGTTTGATGTACTGTTTTATTTATTGCTTGTTTCCTCTTGTTTGATCGTAGAGGACGTGCCGTTCGAAGTTGAGCAGGAGCCATCTTTTGAAGAGGTTGAGCCCCAGTTTTTAGGAGAAGAAGGCAAGTGGATTTCCCCCCTGCATACTCTTTTTGTCCTAATAACAAGCATATAATCACACTTTAAATTTTATTCGTTGTGCATAAATTTTGATGGGAAATGCCTATTAAGGAAATGACTAGATTTTAATCCTTATACCTTGCATACCTTGTTTTAAACAAATGTTTGGGTAGATAAATGCTTAGATGCTATACTTTGGGAATGGAAGTTAACTTTTAAAATGTTGGTTTTAAATGGAATTTGTGTTTATGGTAAATCAAGAACATATAAATTAAACATGGAGAACCACCCAGGAAAACAGTGCAACCACAGTCCACATGGCTCTGGCTTAGCCAATTAATTAGGAGTGTAAAATATCTAATAGCCCTTGTCCGGATGGAACACAGGGGGCTCCGGGTTGCAGGGGTATAGCCCGGTCCTTTTGGGGTAGTAGCCTTTGCTAAGGTGCTGACCACTAGGGAGGTGTTTTGCACGCCTTTGTAAAGGCTTCGTAGTGAACCCCGTGCCACTCACCTCGGAAGTGTTTAAGGGCTTTGCAAACCGGGCGGGATGGGGAACACGAACCGTGGGTAAAGTGTACAACCTCTCGCAGAGTGAAAACTGATCGATCAGCCGTGCTCACGGTCAAGAGCGGCTTGGACCCTCACATGATAGTTAACTAGAAATGGATTTCAAATTGTGGTTTACTTATGATTTGGAGGAATAGTCTTGAAAAAGCTAAGTTTTGGGTTGGTATACACTTACACTTAGTAAATAGGTGCTTGCTAATAAAATTTGACCAACTTAAAATGCTTACCGCTGAAAACCCTAGCCTACCCTTGATAGCTTTGCATTTTCCCCCACGGCCGAGTACCAACCATAAGTGTACTCACCCTTGCCATATGTGTTCGAGAGGAGGATCTTTGGAGCGAGTTCTTCGACGAGTTCGATGGATTCTGAGGCTCGCGTTACCCCCAGTCAGGAGCTTGTGAAGCTGGAGACGGTGTTTCATCGTCTAGCTATCGATGTTCGTGTTAAGACCTTCGAGTCTTTCGATGAGTGTAATAAGTTAATAAACCTCTTTATGTACATTTTGAGCATTGTACTATGATATTACACTCATTTGTCTATCATATGTGTGAAATTGTGATTATGGCACACGTATGAGATGCATTCGGTTTTCTTCGGAAAACGGGTGTGACAGAGTGGTATCAGAGCAATGCTGACTGTAGGACGCAGCCTTAGATAGAAATGGTCGAAATAAGGACATTATCTAGAAAGACATTTCAGCTCTCTCATTCAAAAAAAAATCCCCTAAATACACCTAAAAATCTATCTTATTTGCTTTTGTTAAAACCTTGACCCCTTTATTGTTTTATTCTCGCTCCGAGTTCGCTTTTCTTTTCATAGATGGCCGGGACTCGGCCGTTCGGAGCGCGGCCCCCCTCTCGTTCAGCCCCGAGGAGGAACCGGAGGACCCGTACTTCTTCGTTGAGGCCGAGGATGGAGTGATCCCGGAGGTGTACTCGATGGAGAGCCGGGATCTCCGCGAGCTCGCCTTCCCCGCCGGCGGTAGAGGTGCGCCACCGACCGCCCCTCGCCTCACCGGCGGCTCCCATCGCTCCCGAGGATCCCGCACCGCATGCCGCGGAAGGAGATCCAAACGACTCGGCGATGACACCGAGGATAGTGAGGCGATGGAGGATGACAACGAGGAGAGGGACGCCGCTTACTACGAGGGACCTCGCGAGGGAGACCCGTACCGCATCATGCACTCGTCCGAGGTGGCACTTGGCTACTTCCCTTGGCTCGCTGCGGAACACTCTCACCGGAGCCGGGGAACACCGTGTACTCCATGTACGTCACCCACAGCTGGAACGAACCGCCACTGGGCACCTACTACTTGACCAGGGTCCACATCAGGGTGCGCAACCATGTCGGAGGAGGTTATATCTCGCGCACGACCCATGATTCTACTACACCTCACTGTACCTACCAGGCATCTGTCAGTAATGCCGCCAGGAGGGCCTTGTTCTCTCTTCGTTTCAGGCATGACCAGGAGTTGAGCCTCAGCGACTACCACCACATCCCTCGTCGTACCAGTGGCACTGAGCAGACGGTGGTACCACTGACCGGCTCCGAGGACCCACGCCTCCACACTCTTGCCCAGGTCACGGCAGCGCTCAACACTGACCTGGAGGGTGCTACGTCCGAGCTGGAGCAGACCCACGGTGAGCTGAAGGACGCCTACGCCAGGATTGCTCAGCTGGAGGCCGAGCGTGACGGTAGGGAGCCACCCGTCCAGCCTGACGAGACCCCTTTCCCTGCGGAGTCACCACCCCGCAAGAGGCTTCGTTACGGCTCTTCGTCTGCTACCACAGGTCTTCTGGGTTAGGATGCCACCGTGAGTTGAGATCGTTAGACCCGTCCCTGCGAGGACGTAATCGATGTAATAATGCTTGTTGATTGAAAACATGGTTGATTTGGGTCTTTGCTTGACTGAAATGCTTTGTGGTGTGATGGCCGCATACGCATTAATAAAATAATTAAGTGTAAATTTAATCTTAGCCCCCTTTCTCTCTTACTCATGTTTATCGATACTGCTCTTATCTGAAATGACTTTCTCTAACAATCAGATGGTAAACACCAGGTCCGGAGGTGGACAGGACGTACCACCCGTGATACGTGCTCACATCGCCAATCAGCAGAATCCCGCCCCGCCTCCACCTCAGGGATTAGCAATGGATCCAACCATGCAGCAGTTCTTCACGGCACAGATGCAGTTGATTCAGAATCTTACTGCCACTATCCGTAACTCCCGCAGCACGAAAAAACAATCCGCCACCACAAGGACCTCCACCACCTCCACCGGTCAACAAACACGAGAGTTTATGAGCCACCATCCACCTACCTACTCCCACTCGGTGGATCCTCTTGAAGCCGATGATTGGCTCAAGACTATCAATAAGAAGCCGAACATCACTCGGTGCAATGACCGAGAGAAAGTCTTGTATGCCTCGGGACGCTTAGAGGGTGCCCTCGCCGATTGGTGGGATGCCTACACCGTAGCACATGCCGCGGCCGACACTATCACCCGCAGGGAGTTCCGGGAAGCTTTCCGTACTCACCACATCCCGTTGGGAATAATAAAATTGAAGCGGAAGGAGTTTCTCGCTCCGAAGCAAGGCGACATGTCCGTCGGCCGAGTATCGGGACAAGTTCACCCAACTGTCTCGGTATGCTCCGGATGAAGTGGATACTGACCCGAAGAGGCAGGAACGATTTCTGGATGGTCTCATAGGACCACTAAACTATCAGCTCCAGAGCCACACTTTCCCCAACTTCCAGACCCTATTAGACAAAGTTATCGGTCTTGAAAGCAAGCGCAGAGAACTTGGAGATCAGAAACGCAAGTTCCAAAACCAAGGGCAGTCTAGCAGCAACACACGTCCCCGCTATAATGCACCACGAATCCTCGGTTCCCGCTCGGGAGAATATAGTGGAAATTTTCAGCGGAACCGGTCATTCCGGCGTTCGGCTCAGGCGGCCCCGGCTCTTCCATCGGCGGACTCCTCGTGCCCCAATTCGGCGACGAGTCGCCCGAACAATGCCCCGTGGTGCTCCGGTGAGAAACACCGCACCGGTTCGGCCTAGTGGATGCTTCAAGTGCGGAGAGTTAGGGCATTATGCCAATAATCGTCCCAAGCGTGGAATGCAAACTCCACGGAAGAGCAATGGTCGAAGCACGGCAGCCATCCTCTCGAGTTCGCACCGGGAATTCTACTCCTCGGGCGGCAGGGCTCAACAAAACTTTGTGCGTGGGAAATTAAACCACGTGACGATTGAGCGAGCTCGGAAGCTTCCGAGGTCGTGCTTGGTACGTTGCTTGTCAATTCGAACCCGCATCCGTTTTATTCGATTCCGGAGCATCACATTCATTTGTTACCAATCAATTTGTGGAAAAATATAGCTTGCCCATGAGTCTTATGAAGACACCATTACTAGTTAGCTCCCCGGCGGTGAAATGAAAGCCAGACACATATGTCCACGGGTGAACCTTAAACTTAATGAGATAGAATTTCTAGCCGACCTAGTAGTTTTAAAATCCTGGGGAATAGATGTAATACTTGGAATGGATTGGTTGCGCAAGCATGACGGGGTGATTCAGTGTCGCAAGAGATCAGTGGTTTTGACTAGCCCACAAGGAGATAGAATTGAGTTCAAAGTGGATAACTCATCCGAAGAACAAGGAACAGTGAATTCAGCAAAAGGCAAATCCTTAGAGGAAATCAAAGTTTTGAACGAGGATCCCGACGTATTTCCAGATGAGTTACCAGGTATGCCGCCTTACCGCGACATTGAATTCAGCATTGAACTTTTACCTGGTACTGCTCCTATTTATGAAAGACCATATGGAATGAATGTTAAGGATTTGGCCGAATTAAAGAAACAAATAGATGAGTTGCTTAGTAAAGGTTACATCCGACCTAGTTCGTCACCTTGGGGGTCTCCCATTCTCTTTGTTGATAAGAAAGATGGTACTAGAAGAATGTGCATAGACTATCGTCCCCTTAATGATGTTACCATCAAGAATAAATACCCCTTACCCGGGATTGGAGATTTGTTCGATCGGATGAAAGGTGCTAAAATATTCTCCAAGATCGATCTACGATCCGGTACCATCAAGCGAAAATCCGATTAGAGGACATTCCCAAAACTGCTTTCACATCTAGATATGGCTTATACGAGTTCACGGTTATGCCCTTTGGATTGACAAATGCACCAGCATACTTCATATATCTAATGAATAAAGTATTCATGGAGTACCTTGATAGGTTTGTGGTAGTTTTCATCGATGACATTCTGGTGTTCTCCCAAAATGAAGAAGAGCATGAAGGACACCTGAGACTCGTGTTGCTGAAACTACGAGAACATCAGTTATATGCCAAATTCAGCAAATGTGATTTTTGGCTAAAGGAAGTTTCCTTCCTTGGGCATATTATCATAGAGGGTGGAATAGCAGTAGACCCGAGTAAGGTGAAGGCATCTTTGGATTGGAATCCGCCTAAGAATGTGGCCGAGATCGAAGTTTCCTTGGATTGGCGAGGTTATTACCGTCGATTCATCGAAGGATTCTCGAAGATTGTAAAACCTCTCACCTCACTCGTTAGAAAAAGGAAAGGAATTTAAGTGGGATGCCAAGTGCGAGGATAGTTTTGAGGAACTAAAGAAGAGATTAACCACAGCTCCTATACTAATAATGCCAGATATTCACAAGGGCTTTGATGTGTATTGTGACGCTTCACTTCAAGGTCTTGGCTGTGTATTGATGCAAGAGGGAAAAGTGATTGCTTATGCTTCTAGGAAATTGAGAAAACATGAGCAGAATTACCCCACTCACGATTTGGAGTTGGCTGCCATTGTGCACGCTCTAAAAATTTGGAGGCAATATATGATCGGAAATAGGTGTCGCATCTTCACTGACCATAAGAGCTTGAAGTACATCTTCACCCAGAAGGATCTAAATCTCAGACAGCGTAGATGGTTGGAGTTAATCAAAGACTATGATCTGGACATTCAGTATCACCCCGGCAAGGCAAACATTGTGGTAGATGCCTTGAGTCGGAAAAGCCAGGCAAACACACTGATAGCTCATGTGATGCCTCAAGAGTTGTGTTGGGAGATGGCACGTCTCAATCTGGGAATTGTCACCCAGAGTGAAGCTATGACGTTGGAAGTAGAATCTACACTTGAACAAGAAATCAGGAAGGGTCAAATGACAGATGAGAAGATTAAGGAGTATGGACGGTGGATTGATGCTGGCAAGGTTCCGCATTTCAAAAGAGATGACCAAGGAACTATTTGGTTCGGGAATAGAATCGTGTGCCCGAAATTGATCATCTTCGAGAGACTATACTTAAAGAGGCACATGACTCGCCTATTCAATTCATCCCGGAAGCACCAAGATGTATCAAGATTTAAAGCGAAATATTGGTGGCATGGAATGAAAAAGGATGTTGTCGCTTATGTAGCTCTATGTGACATATGCCGAAAGTAAAAGCGAGATACCGTAGACCGGCAGATTTGCTTCAACCATTGAAAGTACCCGAGTGGAAATGGGAAGAAATAGGCATGGATTTTATTGTGGGATTGCCACGTACCCGTGATGGATATGACTCCATATGGGTCATTGTGGATAGGTTAACCAAGGTTGCTCACTTTATACCTGTCAAAACTACTTACACCGGAGCCAAACTGGGCGGAACTGTATATGTCCAGAATTGTATGCTTACATGGAGTTCCAAAGAGGATAGTATCTGACCGTGGGACACAGTTTACATCACGTTTCTGGGGAAAGCTACATGAATCAATGGATACAAAGCTTAACTTTAGTTCTGCGTATCATCCACAAACAGATGGTCAAACCGAAAGGACAAATCAAATCCTAGAGGATATGCTTAGGGCATGTGCCTTAAAGCATGGAGGTAGCTGGGATAAAAGTTTGCCATACGCAGAGTTTGCCTACAATAACAGCTACCAAACCAGCCTTAAGATGGCTCCTTTTGAAGCCTTATACGGGAGAAAGTGCAGAACACCATTGTACTGGAATCAAACAGGGGAGAGTCAACTTTTTGGACCAGACATTATAAAAGAAGCTGAAAGACAAGTTGAGATAATTCGGGAAAATCTCAAGACTGCTCAGTCACGACAAAAGAGTTACGCTGATCCCAAAAGGAGAGAAGTTGTGTTGGAAGTAGGAGATTATGTGTATCTCAGGGTATCACCCATTAGAGGTCTACGAAGATTCAAGATTAGAGGGAAGTTGTCACCACGATTCATTGGACCTTTTAAGATCTTAGAAAGAAAGGGAGAAGTTGCCTATCAATTAGAACTCCCAGCTCGATTGTCAGATGTACATGATGTGTTTCATGTATCTCAGCTCAAGAAGTGTTCAAGTGAGGCTAAAATAGACCACCTACCTTTGGAAGATCTTGATGTGAAGGATGATCTAACCTATAAGGAACACCCTATCAAAATTCTAGACACATCACAAAGAATTACCCGAAGCAAAGTCATTAAAATGTGCAAAGTCCAATGGAGTCACCACTCAGAGGAAGAAGCTACTTGGGAAAGAGAAGATGAGCTTATGGCGAGAATTTCCTCGGCCGTTTCCCAATCTTCCCGAATCTCGAGGACGAGATTCTCTTCAAGGGGGTAGGATTTGTAACACCCAAAAATTCCATCACTTAAAAATGCTAGCAACAATTAGAATTTTTGAGGTTAATGAATTTGAATAATTAAATTACCTTTAAATATATGCAATGATAATTAATTAATTTAGAGAAACCAAGTTTTGTGCATCATGTTGAATGCATGGGTTTTTATTGATTGTGTGGTCAAAAGTTTGTTTAAAAATTTTGAAAAGGTTTTGAGTAAAAGCTTGAAAAGGAAATAAAAGAAAAGGAATTGCAAAAAAAAACAAAAAAAAACAGACCAACCCTCACCCAACCCTCTTTCCAGCCCACCTAGCCCAGCCTGTCTTTTTCTTTTTTTTTCTCGCGCGGCCCAAAACCCAGCAGCTGGCCCACTTCACCCAGCCGGCCCGCTACCTCTCTCTCACTCTCACGCGCCGCTGACAGGTGGGGCCTACCTGTTAGGGCCGTCTTCAACCTCCAGGCGCCGCCCCACCTCCTTGGCCGCGCCGGCCGCCGTTGCCCCGCGCCCCCTCGCCTCCCCGCGCCGCCTCCCCTTCCCTCCGGTGCGCGGAGCACTCAATCGACACCGCCTCAAGCCGCCCCGCGCCCTTCCTCTCCCCCGAAACGGCCACGCACCGAGCCATCGGCCTTAATGGCGGCCGCCGTCCGTGCCCGCCGCCCACCGCCTTGCCCGCGCCTCCTCCTCTCCCCTCACCACCTATAAAAGCCGCCCCCGAGCACCTCTCCACCTCGCACCGCTCACTCGAGCTCCTCCTCTCCTCTACACCGCCGTCCCCAAGGAAGCCGAACCGCAGCTCCGCCCTCGCCATCGATCTCCTTTGCTAAGGTGCCGACCACTAGGGAGGTGTTTTGCACGCCTTTGTAAAGGCTTTGTAGTGAACCCCTTGCCACTCATCTCGGAAGTGTTTAAGGGCTTTGCAAACCCGGGCAGGATGGGGAACACGAACTGTGGGTAAAGTGTACAACCTCTCGCAGTGAAAACGATCGATCGGCCGTGCTCACGGTCAAGAGCGGCTTGGACCCTCACATGATAGTTAACTAGAAATGGATTTCAAATTGTGGTTTACTTATGATTTGGAGGAATAGTCTTGAAAAAGCTAAGTTTTGGGTTGGTATACACTTACACTTAGTAAATAGGTGCTTGCTAATAAAATTTTACCAACTTAAAATGCTTACCGCCGAAAACCCTAGCCTACCCTTGATAGCTTTGCATTTTCCCCCACAGCCGAGTACCAACCATAAGTGTACTCACCCTTGCCATATGTGTTCGAGGAGGATGCTTTGGAGCGCAGTTCTTCGACGAGTTCGATGGATTCTGAGGCTCGCGTTACCCCCAGTCAGGAGCTTGTGAAGCTGGAGACGGTGTTTCATCGTCTAGCTATCGATGTTCGTGTTAAGACCTTCGAGTCTTTCGATGAGTGTAATAAGTTAATAAACCGCTTTATGTACGTTTTGAGCATTGTACTATGATATTACACTCATTTGTCTATCATATGTGTGAAATTGTGATTATGGAACACGTATGAGATGCATTCGGTTTTCTTCGGAAAACGGGTGTGACACCATCTCCTTCGAGAAGAATTTTTATCGGCTCCCATTCACTCCCCCCATCTCTGGTTCGCTGTATGGGTCCTTCAAGTGGTATCAGAGCCGGTTCGGGTCTTTATTGAGTCCAACCAGTCTAAGATCCAAGAATGGCGTACCAGGAACGGGGTTCGGGTCCTCCACACTTCGATGGCAAGAACTACCAGATGTGGAGCAAGCGGATGGGTGCGTTTCTCCGCGGGAAGGGTCAGATCCTATGGGATGTCACGGTGGACACAGGCTATGTCCAGCCGATGGACTTCCTCGCTCCAGATCGAGGGACGCATTCGACGCCAACAATAAGGCGGTCGACTACTTGTTTCGTGCTTTGTGTCGGCCGAGTTCGATCGGGTGCACACCGAGCACTTGGCTTGTAGAATTTGGACGGTGCCGAAGGAGGCTCATGTTGGGAATGCCCGTGTTCGAGCACGGATGTATGCGACCTACGGAGAGAGTACGAGAACTTCACTC
The DNA here is from genome assembly GCA_947561735.1 of Cenchrus americanus. Classification (NCBI taxonomy): domain Eukaryota; kingdom Viridiplantae; phylum Streptophyta; class Magnoliopsida; order Poales; family Poaceae; genus Cenchrus; species Cenchrus americanus. The sequence goes on along the minus strand of OX387239.1, from coordinate 79,084,582 downwards.
ATCTCCCCGGTGAGTCCATCGATGCCTTGTTTCGAGAGGTTCACGGTGGTTGTGAACAACGTGAGGGCCAATGTGGACATGCTCCCGTACGATGATCATGATAGAGCGGTCAAGCTCTTACACTCTTTGGATCGTATGATTTGGGGCGGAAAGTTCGAGGCCATTGTGGAGTCGAGAAGTATGACACTCGACGGTGAATGAGCCGTTCTCGATGCTCAAGTCGGCCGAGGTGGATAGGGGCATGATCGCCAAGCTCGAGTGTCCGACTGATTCCCATAGTCTTGCCCTCGTTGGTGGTTCGAAAGGAAAGGCTAACACTAACCCATCCACCAGGATGTTCTCTTTGTCCTCTTTGATGTCTATGCCAGATGAGGAGTTCGATGTGCTTGGAGAGGACGAACCGGCGCTCCCCGACCGGGCGGTTCGAGAGGCCGCACGAGAACCGAGTGAACATGAGGAGGAACACGAGGACATGCTTCAAGTGCGGCAAGGCTGGACACTATTTCGCCGAGTGTCCAAAGGTGAACAACCACGACAAGCACAAGTTCAAGGACAAGAGGAAGAAGTCCAAGAAGAAGGATCATGGACATGGGAAGAAGACACGATCTCGAGAGAAGATGAAGAGATCAAGCGACATCGAGTCTGATTCCGAGGACACGTCTTCAAGCTCGAGTGATGAAGACAAAGAGGATGAGAAGAAGAGGAAGAAGAAGAAGAACCTTGGCAAGTATATCAACGGCCTTTGTGTGACAGGCCTAAGCCTCAAGGACGACTTCTGCGGCATGGCTCGCAGTTCGAGCAGCAAGAGAAGCCAGAAGGACGCCTCGGACTTGGATTCCGAGGATGAGGTATGTGATGAGCTCTCCTCTTTGCGCAAGGAGAATGAGGAGTTGGTTAACTTGCTTAATAATCGCGATCACATGCTTAGAGAGGCTAAGAAGCTTAGGAAGGAGCTTAGATCCTTGCTCGAGGATGCTAGGACTAGAGTGGCTGAGCTAGAAACACAGGTTCTTGATAGCAAGCTTGAAATTGATTCTCTTAAGGCTAGCCCTGTTGTTTCTGATGAGAACGATTGTGCTGATTGCTCTGCTTTCCTGGCTGACTTGACTGATCTTAGGGAGAAGTATGCCTCCAAGTGTGAGAAACTATATGTGCTTAGGGTTGAGTTGGCTGAGCTACAATCTAGACCCACTTTGCTTGGTGCTTGCACTTCTTGCCCTAGTTTGCATGAGAAAATTGTTGAGCTCCGTTCTCGCATTGTTTCGCTTGAGGCTGATTTGAAAGTGCCTATTCCTAATTCTTGCTCTACATGTGAGTTGCATGCTATGAAGAATTTGGATCTTGCAAAATGTGTTGGTCGCTTGCAAGATGAAAATGATAAGTTGCGTGAAGCGCTGAGTTGGTTGTCGAGTCAAGAACCTCAGCTTGGTATGATGATTGCTAGCTTTAAGCGCTTTGACGGTTGGGTTTTGGGATTGGATAAGGTTGGTGAGGGCAGTGGTGAGAGAGAAAGGAAATTTGGGAATGTTTCAGTTCCACCACAACCCACACCCAAAGACAAGTTTGCATCCAAGCCAAACCAACCAAGAGAAAAACCTAGTGAGAAGGCAAGTGAAACGCCTAGTGAGAAACCAAGTGAGAAGCCTTGTGAAGAGCCTCACTCCAAGCCTAAGCCCAGATCAATCCGTTTCCATTGTGAGTTTTGTGGAAAGGATGGTCACAAGAGAGTGTTTTGCTTCAAGAGGAAGCATGAGGAGAGAATGACGAAGGAGTGGGCCAACAAGGACAAGTACCACCCTTCCGATGGTGTACTTGAGCCTCGTGTGCAGTTGCCCAGGGCCAAGGCGAGTGTGAGGACGGTTCGGGCTTGGGGAGAGCGGAAGGTCGTTGGAGGTGCTTCGTCGCTGTGCTACACCCTGGTCGACCGGTGTGGGGCACCGGTCGGACCGGTGCGAGGCCCGGACAGCATCGGTTGGGTTTCGTGCTCATACGAGTGCGAGGGTTGTTTCGGAGGTCGTGGTTCGGTGGTTGGTCCGGAAAGTTTGCAAGAGGTCGGTTGCTAGGCATTCTCCCCCTCGAGCTCTCTACGGGGATGGGAGGAGTCATGGCTTTGAGAAGGAGAGGAGGGATGGTCCACGGGGCTTTGTTTCGTGGTTTTGGTCCTCCTCCAGGCAGAGAGGGTTGGTTCCCTCATGGTGGTTACCGTAGTGGTGTTCGTGGAGGTAGCTTTGGTAGGAAAGATGGTTTGGTTTGTGCTAACCCCACTTTTGAGCAGATGGCTAGGCACTGGTTTTACACATTTGGAACTAACCCCAGTGTTGAGTCGTTTGCTCGCTCTCGCTCTTGGTTTTGAGTTGCAGGTGGATGGCCCGGAGAACATTTGGTTGATATCGGGGGGTGGTTCTTCGGCTTCGTATCCCGGTGGTGACATGTAGGTGCATCACTTTGGGGATGGTGGACAAGGATGAGTGACTTCTGAAGAAATGATAAAGGTAAGTGATTTTGTGACCTTCAAGTGTGTGGCCTTGGTCAAGCCACTTGGTTCTTATAGCTATTTGCCCTATCTCATGTGTGTAAGGTGAGCTTTGTGTGCTCTTTGGCCTTAATGCATGAGTTTAGGGGGAGCTTGTGAGTTTTGTGCTCCTTTGCTCTTTTGCCGGTGGTGTCGAGCCCTTTTTGCCTCCCTTCGAGGAGCTGGTGGTTTGTGAGCTTTGTGTGTGGGAGCACCTTTGTAGCATATGTATAGCTTTCCTTTGTGCATTTCTTGCATTTGGCATGGCATATGTAACATGATGTATAGGCATCCTTGTATCTTAGTTTGCATGTTTTTGTATCATATGCATTGGATAGGAAAAGCTTCTCGTATATACATTGTTCACCATGGAATGAGATATATGTCTTTATGAGCTTGTTTGGTATGCTATGGTTAGTTTGTCTTAGCTCTTGATGATCTTGATGAATAATCCATGGGTGATAGCTATGTTTTTGAAAATATCACATGTATGCTCTCTCATGTGTAAATGCATTTATATGATCTTGACATGTTTTAGTGGCTTGGCTATGCTTATTTTGTGGTTGGATAGCTAGTTTATTGATCATATGGGGCCAAAGGCTCATTTGCCATCATGAATGTTTAGCCCTCTTGATTTTATCTTGTGGAGGAGCATAAGTTCCTTTTTGTCGCAAAGACATTTCATGTACCATTTACAAATCTGAAAATGAAATGAAAAATGCTTGGAAATGTGCTCCCATGTCATAGGTGCTGAATTTAATTTGCTTTGGGTGCTAAACCGTTGCATGATGCCTACCAATGAGAAGTCTCATACATAGAAGTAGGCACATGGCTCGGTGGCTTTGACATGACATGAGGTGCTTGTGGGTGTTTGTGATGGTCTTATGATTAGAATGGCTGTCCTAGCATGAAGTTTGTGTGGCTTTGCCATTTTGATATGCTTTGATCATGTTTAGGATTTTGCTCATGAGAGGCAAGTTTTTCGCAAAATTGCCAAAATCAATCTTAGCTTCGTCCAATGGTTGTGAAACTTGGTGATCATGTAGTTGAGATCGATATGAAGCTATAGAGTATCTAACTTACTCATTTGGACATGTGTAGCATTCTTTGTTGAATTTTGTCTATTTGAGAAGCTCTAGGTTGAAAGTTTTTGCATTTTTGGCTTGATTCATGCATTGCCAACAAAGGGGAGAAGTTTGAGCTTGAAATGGCTTACTGGATGCTTTTAGAAGGTTTTTAGGTGGTTTCGAGCCATTTCTGGGCTCTGTTGTACACCGGTCTGACCGGTGAGGAGCACCGGTCTGTCCAGTGTGAGTGCTGGTCCTGTACACATGTTAGGCACCGGTCTGACCGGTGGTTATGACCCGTCTGACCGGTGTGGGCTGAAGTTGCTGCAGTTGCCCTGTTTTCAGCTGGTTTGCATGCATTTGTCCAGGGGGAGGTGCATTGGTTTAGGGGGAGCTTGCATGTGTGCAGGGGGAGCTCTTTGTGGTTGTTCGAGCTTTGTTTTGGGGGTTTGCGCTCTTTGCTTGAGCTTTGCTTTGTCTCGGATGTGTCGAGCCGTTGCCCTTCCCTAAGGGGTCCGAGACTTGTCTTCTTCAAGTGATCTTGCTCTTTGCCTTTGTTTGGCTTTCGATCGCTTGTTGGAGTTTCTTTTTGTTCGTTTCTTTTCTTTTTCTTTTCTCTCTTGTTACTTTCGTGTGGGTGTTGTCAATGCACTCATCAAGGGGGAGATTGAGGACCATGTGTGGTTCGAGGACCGGTGGATGGTCGCTTCCTTGTGTGATGAGTGATTGACAACGTTGTGTGCACTGATTCTTGGCTAAGTATTGCAGGTGCGGGTTGCGGCTTTGACCGGTGTTGGTGCGGTGGAAGAACAAGCGCGAAAGGTCGTCTCCGGTGAGGCCTCCGGGTGTGGAGAAGACAAGTAGGCTTCGTTCGAGGGACCGGTGGCCGCCGGGGTCAAGTGCGGGCATGGTCGCATGAACATCAAGATGAAGTCATGGACGGTTTCTTGGTTGAGCCTCAAAACCAAGGTCGAGCCGGACTACATGGGAGCCGAGTCATGAGTGGAGATTGGCGGAGGCTACACCGAGTTCGCGGGGTTTCCGGTGGTTCACCAGAAAACCACTGGGTTCCTTGGTTGATCCACAAAGCCAAGACCGAAGAACCGAAGACGGTCTTTGCAAGACGGTGCGCACCGGTCGACCGGTGTGAGACGACGCAGTCCGGAGACTTCGAAGCGGAGGACAGACGTCGGGATCGCATGGCTTGCGTCGAGGCTACGCAGGGTGCGGTCGTCGGGCATCCGTCCGATGGTGAAGACATGAAGACTTCCAAATCCGCCCTTGAGGGGCATGTATCCCTAGTTATTAGGAAAGGGCATTTTAGACTTTCGGTTGCCTCCATATAACCCAAGAGGTGAGAGGATGGCAGCTAACTCTTGGAACCCTAGCTCATTTGTTTTCCCATTTTCCTTCCTATTTTCCTTAGGTTTTCAATAGGACTAGCAAGAGAGCTTCATGGAGAGATCTTGTTGAGAGGGATGGATGATTGGGCGGCTTGCTAGACCTTGTATGAACCTTTGTTTCATGTATAGATGATTCGACGTGGTTCCTCAAGGTTTGGATGTGTTTTCCCAGGTTGTTCTTGGTGGTGATTTTCGGAGCCCTCTCTTGGTGATTTCTTTGGGTTGTTTTCGGGACCTTTCTCTTGGGGATTTGATGGGTGGAATTTGTGGGAACCCTTCGTGGTTCTTTGGGCTGTGATTCCCCTCCCAAATCCATGAGTAAAGGTGCTCGATTTTGGGGTTTCTTGAGTTCTTGGGTTGGAAGTGCTCTTGGCGGGATTTCCTTGATTCCTCCTTTTTGGATGAGTTTTGGTGGGATTAAACTTGGCTATGGACTCCTCATGAGGTGTTCCTAATATCCCGAAAGTCTTGTTCAAGTCCGTGGAGCGATTCGGGAGATCGAGATTTGGATTTGGGGAAGTTGACCCGCGGGTGCTGTTCATCCCGAGTCGCCCGGACCACACCGGTCGACCGGTGCTCTTGACCGATCCGACCGGTGCAACCCTCGGTGGAATTTTGCTCGGGTGAACGTCTTGGTTTGTTCGCTGTTGTCCCGTGGTGCTGCTTGTTTCGAGTTTGGGTCGGTTGGTGGTCGGTTGGCCTCGTTTGGTGCCTTGGGGGCTTTCGGTCGTGATCGGTCCGACCGGTGTGTCTCACCGATCTGACCGGTGTAGAGCCACTTAGTGAAAGTTGCTCGGTTTCACCGGCGGGGACCGATCTGACCGGTGGTGCTCACCGGTCTGACCGGTGTGGCTCTGTAGACTCGAGGTTTGGTGTTCCGCTGCGTTCTCGGGTCGGAAGGTTGTGTGTTGGTTCCTTGGCCCAGTGGCACTCCAGTGGCTACGTGGGCTTGACCAACTTGGGTAGTGAGTTGGAGAAGTGTGTTGGAAGCCGCGTTCATCTTGTTGGAGTTTCCATCTCCTTCGAGAAGAATTTTTATCGACTCCCATTCACTCCCCCCTCTCTGGTTCGCCGTATCGGTCCTTCAGCATGAAAGATATTGTTTTCTACATGGTCTGATCTAGATAGAGAGGAAAATTTGTGAAAGAAGAGGCAGCAATAAAGTGCGATGGAGAAGGTGATGATGATGATGATGATGCAAGGAGACGATTGGGCAAGCCTCTCATCGAGCATAAGTGATCGTGTCAAGCATGGAGAGTGGATCAAGGCTGCATGAACACCTTCAAATCTTGCATGAAGGATCATGGCTCTGCAACAATAAGAAGGTATGTGAGAAAGTCGAGCTCTATGACTTTAAATGAAGCGCTTTGCGGGAGGCAACCCGGTTTTTATTTATATATATACATGACCTTCTACATTGTGCTCTTTAATCGAACCATCAAGTAACATTGTACCATTGCTCTAATAAAAACCACAACACCATGGTATGTTTTAGTTGCTATTGAGGGAGCACTTTGTTATTTGGTCTCAAAACCTTGTAGACCTTTTTGTGTGCCTATTAGAGTTTAGAGTCTTTATCTTTTGTTTCTTTTTAGAGAGATATATGAAGTTGGCACCATCCTTTGATTCTAAACTTGTGGCTAGTTAATTTAGGCTAACTTTTGTTTTTGCTTTAGACAACCTCCATATCATGTTGTTTTGCATCCATGTTATATTGCATTGCATGTTGTGTTAATATAACTTTTTGTCCAACCAACCTAAGCCTTCCTATAACCCCCACCAAAAACCATAGCCTATAGAGGTAGATTTCTTGAGTTGACCGAGGGCTCTCACCCTCCGGGTTGAACAAGTCTATCCCTTTCCTCTTTTCTAATTAAAAACTTTGACTAGCCTCCCCATAAAATCCTTAGGAAAACTTCCCCTACCTATAGACATCCTAAAACCATAGATTTGTACAAAGACTCTAGGACCACCTTAGTTTTCTCTCTTCAAAATCCTCGTTTGAGCCAAAAATATAAGATACCCATAATCTACCCTTAAACCTTGTTAGTTTGGTTGATTGATTCTTTTCAATGGGTGACTTCCTTGTTGACAATGCTTACTTTGTATGAAGTGTGAGATCAAGCTTTGTCCTTTGCTTATTATAGACCACATCGAAAGTGTTTTTCAAACCTTTCTAATGTTTGTTTGAGCTAACTTTCTGCATTTGTATTTTACATCCATCTCTTTGTCATCATCCACTTTATGTTAGCTTGTTACCTTTTGTGAAACTTTATGATGAATGCTTTCATATCCATGTTAATGCTTGTCGACATGCGTTACTATGTTTTTCAATCTTGTGTAAACATGGTGTTTAGACATGATTGGAGGCCACCATCATTTAGTATTATATCTTGAGCTATCATGTTGCATTAGTTGGTTTATAAACTTAGCAATGCGCCATACTTTTCTTGCACTATAAAGAATTATTGATCTTGGGATGAACATGGTGTTTTGACCTTGGTTAACAAATCTCTATGGGAATAGAAAGTTTGGCAACCACTTTGTAAGCATGGAGCTTAGAATTTGGTGTAAACATTATTTTGTTTTTATACCATCCTCTCATTTGCATACACGCTTGTATTCATGTACACCCATTAGGATTTTCGCTAGATTAACTATGCCACGAGTGAAAATCGTAGGGATGTCATGGTTTGTTGTCATAGGGTGAGTATTCCCGACTGTCACATCAGCGGTACTTTGTGCATTATAGTTATTTTGCAGGCATGGTGAATAACTCCCATGAGTTCATAATAAAAGCTGAAATCAAGATCATCAACACCTCCGAAATACTGAAGGGAGCATTGCTGTGTTCGTCAAGATTAAGCACATGTCCAGAGATGTACAAAAGGGAAAAATTGGATATTCAAGTGCTCCATTAAGTCTACTTTCCAATGCATCAAGAATCAACATTTTAGGAGACCTGTGCAAGAAGTTACAACCATATCTTTGGGCGTCACACATTCTGAAATCAGTCTGGGACAGCTTGCACCAACAAAGTATAAAGGGCGTAACTCTCTTGTTCAGAGTCCGATCGGGATGAATGACCACTCGTTGGAAAGATAATTTTAAGCACTTTGCAATGGAGCTATTATTCAGTACATACTCAGTTCTGTAAGTAGAAGAAAAACTTGTGGAAGATGAACCAGCGGTAAGGGACAACATGGAAGGAGGAGAAGATGGGATGAGAAACAATTGGGATCAAGGCTCGTGGCAAAGGGCGGACATTGAAGGATGAACAAAGGCAACAATGATGATCTCCTCACATGACGGTAGGACTTCAATAATTTTAAGATGGTTCATCATCTTTTGTGCCTAGCAACATGCTAAGCATGGGGGAAGACTTGGTGGACGAAAAAAGACCGCATGGAGTTCAAGGATCACGGTTGCTACGGATACCAATCTTCCTTCTTCCATGCTAGGCACAATGCTTAAGCATGGGGGAGGGCACGCTACATCACAAGCATCAAAGGACGGTAACAATTCCTCAACCCTCTCTTTGTCCTTGTCTTTCTAAATGCTTGTATATATGTATATGCCTTCAACAACCTTAGATGCAACTTTTGTATGTCTCTCTCGTTAAATAACATGGCTTCTAGGAGTCTAACCTAGTTTTAGTTTTTGTTTATTGTCATCACCTTGTGCTCACCATGATGAAATAATTTTGGCTTGATCTTGCTCGTTGATATATGATGACCGTTGCCACTTTGTTCAAACTTTGTGCTTGTTTATTTATGATTAAGCTATTGCTCTCTCTAATACTAATTTGAAATTAATTAAATACTATTTTAATCTTTTGTGGAGGTCATGATAAAAATAAAGACCCATGGTTTCTTTTATGCTCTCAACTTTGGATGGGTCGAAGAACATATTACTTTTGGCTTTTAAAAGTCATGCTAACCTTGTCATTAATACCTCTTGCATTTTTCTCTACCTATCCAAGGCCTTATATATTGAGTGCAACCATAGATTACAAGAGTTATTGTTGGGTGAATTGATTCAAGGCTTGATTCTTTGGCTCGTGACTAAGAAGCTGGTCATTCCGTTTTTTTGCGTAACTTATCTTTTGCTAGCCTATTCTATCCGTGCATTGTGAGCTCCCACATCAGAAGCTTTGCAAATCTCGCCAGATATCCACCCTTTAAACCAACATCATCTTTTGTGTCAACCTCCTTGACCTACCTACCTATCACTTGAGTATGGGGACGACACGTCACAAGAAGGTGCTTCAAAGGGAAGATTCAAGTTCCCTCTCATCAAGACATCTGGTACCTACCTTAACACCACTTCCTCTTTGCTCGGGGACGAGCAAACGACTAAGCATGGGGGAGGAGGTAAGTACTATGCAAATTAGAGTTCTAGGGGAGATAAAAAATGAATAATATGAGAGGAGAAAAAAATCCAAAGTACCTCACATGTCAAAAAGAAAAAAAAGAAAAAGGGAAGAAAACAAGAAAAAGAAAAAGAAAAAATAGAGTAATAATAATCTCCCCCGGTTCTCTAGTTGCTTAAGGATTTCCCAAGGACTTCAAGATCAAGACCCATACTCATTTTTCCAACCATGTGCAATCCGATAACGAGGACTTCGTTGGGGCCTCGGGATCATTCTTTGCCATTTGCACATGTCCACCTATCTAAAAGTGTGAGTTCTTCCCCCTTCTTGTGAACATTATTTTCCAATGATCTTTTTGACGAGTCATGATAAGTCCATGAGAAGCTTGACTTATTTTGATAATAGTCTCAACTTTAGTATCTTGGTAGGATAAAGACTTTCCTATGAGCTCCAAATAAAACCCTTCCACCTACAAACATGAGAGGGAAAGGATATAGATCAAGTTGGCTTGAGAGTGTTGTGAGATGAGAGAGTTCATGAGCAAGATGCAAGAAGGTTTAAATGTTTGTACTTGGTTTAGCTCTTTTATCCACCTCGTTCTTCACTTCAAAAGTTTCTAAGACCTATTCGAATTTTGTGGAGCATGATGGATTACTTGTGGAAAGAGCTTAAATTATATCTACCCTCTATAGAGATGAAAGCTAGTTACATTATGGAATTTTAAACTTGGAGAGCATTATGCTTTCTCATGTGTGATTAAGTGCAGGGTATGAATAATGAAAGGCAATGCTGATATCCATTGAAAACTTACTCGAGGACGAGCAAGGTTTAAGCATGTGGGAGATGTTGATGGTGAATTTCCGTCAACCTAGAGTACTTGTTATACATTGGTTTCAATTATGATTTGCAACTAACCCGCCACTAGGCATACTAATGATGTAACAAGTTCACACTTGCATGTCGATTTTGGAGTTTGTTGTTTACGCAGGAAATTAACGTTAAAGAGGAAACTTTCGGGATAAGTTCATCAAGCACTTCAAAAGAAGATCATGAAACCCGTCACAAGTCAAGACACACGATGAACATGACTCCAAATGACCCGAGGACCGAAGTGTCAACATGCAAGTCTTCAGGGACTCAATCAGAAAACGGCGAAGCTTGGATAGCAAGGATTCAAGCCTAAACCGTGAAGGAAACAACGTCAAAGGCCAACATGCAAGTGCACACAAATAAGGAATAACGCGAGAAGCAACCTGGGAGGAAACCGGGGCCGAACCGGGCCGAAATGGGCTCGGGCCGGCCGGCCTGGGCCAACCAGCCTAGCCCACTCCGGGCCCAGTTCGTGACCCCCTTTTGCCCTAGGTGCTTGTCTATTTATTGCCTCTGCCTCCGCTGGCCGCCACATCCATCTATTCATCAGAGAGCCACTGACACGAAGGAGAAGCACTCGGAGGAAGCCGCCGGCCGCCGCGAGTCCTCGAAGTCGTCTAGGAGATGGCTTAGGCCTACCCTAGCCGCTATGGCCGCCTTGCATGGTTGAGCCATGGCGGAGTTCCGAAGCTAGTTGAGGTCATCAACGGTATGTACTCAGTGGAGATGATCTAAACGCATTTATTATGTGAGTAAAGTACTTCATGTCATCCGATCTTTTAGCGACTCGATTCCTCCCTTTATGATTTTGCTCTCGCTTGGTTTTGCTTATTCCTTAATCTATATTTAAGATAGATTGCATAGGGTGCTCTTGTAGCCGTGGTGTCTAGAGGTGCATACCGGACCGACCAAGTGACTTCAACTAGTTCTTTTAGACTCGCCCTAGACTACTCGCATGAATAGGACTCCGTTGTGATAGAACGATTGCCCCGAAAGGCAGGCGTTTTCGGAATCGGACCGGAGGAAAGTAGTTTAAAGATGTCTTTGGATGAGATGCATGTCGCGCTTGCTCTTTTGGCTAGAACTACGACTAGAAGATGATAGGCCTTAGTATCGCTTGCTTGCTCTTTACCTTGTCTACGTTCATGGATGCGATCAACCTTATGCTATAACTCATACATCTTTAAGGTTTATCTTCTTATGCAATCAATGCTTCATGTTAGGCTAGATCAATAGGTTAGATGGAGAATCCTAGGAGTTTGCTTCCGATCCTTGGATTCACAAATCTAGGGAGGACCCTCCTTGGTGAAAAAGGCACCAAGTCACCCGTAGGCTTGCGGTGAACTTGAGCACGGTTTTGAACCGTCAACATACCACAACATAGATCGGAGACAAACCCTAATAGATCTAGTCAAGAACAAGCATGAACAAGAGCAATGCAAGAATATAAGAGAGAGCACACACAAGACAAAGATTTATCCCGTGGTTCAGCTCGCCACAAAGGCTTGCTTACGTCCACGTTGTTGAGGAAGCCACAAAGTCTAAGGACCACAAAGGTCAACTTTTGTTTCACACCTATCACTTTGGGTAGTAGGTGGAGGCTTTCCACTAGTTTCACAGAGGGTAATACAAACACCTTGGAGCTTCCACAAATCGGGTTGGAGAGCTTCCAAGAACCTCTATCCGTCTAGGAGCAAGGCTCCAAGAGTAATAGATCCACCAAACTTGCTAGGACTTCTCCAAGTGCTCAAGGTCAAGGGAAAAAAGGATTTGCTCACAAACTCACTTAAAATTTCACTCTCAATCAATGCTAGGCAAGGATTTGGAAGAGAGTAGGTTGGGAGTGAATGCTAGGTGAGAGAAACACCCTAGAACGGTTTACTGTTCGGGCAGAGGAAGGAGATAACTGTTGGGGGACCAAGGGGTATAAATACCCCTAGATCCAGAACAGTAACGGTTATATTTCAAAGTTCGAAACCTGCGAGAAAAATCTCGAAACTTCCGACCTCTGAAATCTCTGCTGACTGTAGCCCGTACGGTCAAAACCTCTGAGAAAAAACTCGGAACCTCCGAACAAGGAAACAGCAGGGGCAAAAATAGCAGCCGATCTCTTCCCTTTGGGTATGGGTTAGGGTTTAAGAAAGATAGACTATGAGCACTTGAATTCACCCTAACTCACCATTAGTATCCCTCTCTATAGTACGGATTGTTCTATACTCAAATCAAAAGATAAAATAAATAAACTTCTCCAAAGAGTATAGGTATCCTTCTTCATGTAATTGAGGGGTCTCCATTCTTTCTTTTGCACCTGTAAACAACCTTATGCTGCACAATAGTCTCAAAGGCTCATTAGCTCTTTAATTGTGTGGTCAACATCACCAAAACCCTCATAGGGCTTGATTGCACTTACAGTCTCCCCCTTTTTGGTAAATGTTGACAACCCAATTAAAGTTTACAATTTAATTTAAAAGATTGAGCTTTTGATGATTTGAGTACAAGTCTCCCCCTCAATGTATGCATGTACCTTTTGAATAGGGTAATATGTCTCAACTGACATTTAATTTGCATACATTGTGAGTAAAGTGACAAGATAATTATACTCAAACCATCGAGGGGTGCAAAAGAAGTGTAACAAATAATACGTGATGCATGTGACATATGAAAACACTCAGAGGGTTATCTGTTAGCAGAGTTCGGAACCTATTACATACATCACACAAGTGTTTTAAAGTTTTCATATCCCACAGTTTGACCATGACTAGACCATGCTTGCCAACAAAGGCAAGCTTAAAGTTTTACAGCAGGTTCACCACAAATGACCACCAGGAGTTCATGAGAGAAAAGTTAGCACTCTCATCTCACCAAAAGAACAAAAGAATTTGCCACCAGCCAGAGAAGCTTCTTCAGACCATCTCAATCTTCATACTTCTCCCCCTTTGTCAACAGTTAACAAAAAGGAAAGAAAAGAAGAGAGGAAGTTAGAATAGAACCTAGGAAATCACTCTTCATCACTGAAATCAGAGGCATCCTCCTCAGCTTCAGGGACAGTGTTGTTAGACCCAAAGTCAAAGCCAGATCCAGAAGAGATGTCCACAGGCCTTCTGACAGGTCTCCCAGCAGTTGCCTTCCTTCTAGTTCTGCCAGCAGATGAAGAACCCATGGCCCTTTTTCCAGCAGCTTCTTTCCTGAGTCTAGCCATCTTAGCACTTAGTGGCTCATTGTCTTCTTCTTCTTCTTCAGATTGAGCAGCAGGCACATCTTCTCCAGCCATAGGACTGACAGGGTCCTTCTCACATTCATCCTCACTAGTGGTATACTCTTTAAAATCAGGGAAGATAGGTGGAGGAGGGAGCATGACATTGAAGGACAACCCCTGATGCTTCAGCAACCTGTTCATGTCTTCCCTGAGCTCAAAAAGCTGAGTTGTTGTCCAGTTGCAAAACCTCCAGGTGTCCCTCACCATGCCCCTTAGCTTATGCAGTCCAGTAGGCATGGGTGCCCTACTGGGTCCCTCTTCATCCTTGTGCTGTTCAGAACTAGCTTTCTTCAAGATGTACTCCTCTACTACTTGTTGCTTCTTCTGGTGCTGCCACTGCTTGACTTGATATGAAGCATGCTCCACATATTTCTTGAAGCTTATCCCTGAAACCATCTCAATCAAGTACATGATGTAGGGAGCATAGGGCAGATTGCATTTTCCACTTTCAGTCACTTCTACCAGATTAAACCAAAGGAATTTGCTGACAAAAAATGTTTTGCCCCTGGCAGCATCTTTGCAAGCAGATTTGGAGCAAAACTCCTGAGACTTGTAGAGTCACTTCCACCCTTAGGGTAAATTGTCTCTCTGAACATGTTGTTGAGCACATAGTACACTGATTTTAAGGCTGTTGTGGAGCCATCTGCAAGCTCATCATACTCATAAGCTGAAGCAATCTTGTTGTGGTTTATGTGAGCCTCAAAGTGGATTACTTCAGCTTCCCTATCATCCTTGCTGAAACCAAAGAGCCTTGCAAAGGTGGTGAAGTCCACTTTGTAGTGTACCGCCTCAGTCATCCAATGGATAGTCTCCTTGCTGTCCTCATGAAAGAAGGTGTCATGGAACTAAGCTAGAACCTCAATATTCCAGTCATACTTGAAGCTCATTATGTCCCTCATCCTATACTTATTCACTAGATCAAGCACTTCTCCCTTTTCTGCCTCTTCTGCTGCCTCCAAATGAGTGAAATCAATCCACTTCATCTTGATCAACTTCATCTTGGTGTTCAAAACTGTCTCATAGAACTTGAAGTGAAACACTAACCAAAACCTATAGTCTATAGCAGCCATCTTAGGGTTCACATAAGGGTTTTCTTCTCTAGCCTTTGAAGGACCGATACGGCGAACCAGAAAGGGGGGGAGTGAATGGGAGCCGATAAAAATTCATCTCGAAGGAGATGAAGGCTCCAACAAGATGAACACGGCTTCCAACACACGTCTCCGACTCACTACCCAAAATGGCCAAGTTCATGTAGCCACTGGAGTGCTACTAAACCTATGAACCAACTTCCAACCTCACAGACCCGAGAACGCAGCGGAACACCAACCTCGAGTCCACTGACCAACACTGGTCAGACCGGTGAGCACCACCTGTCAGACCGGTCCCTGCAGGTGAGACTTGACAACTTTCACAGAAGGGCTTCACACCGGTCAGGCCGGTGAAACACATCGGTCAGACCGGTCTTAGCCAAAAAGCCCCCAAATCACCAAACAGGCCTACCGACCTCCAAACTGACCCAAACTCGAAACTGCTGCAACACAGGACAACAGCGAACACACCCAGACGTTCAGCCGAGCAAAAACCCAACAGGGGTTGCACCGGTCCGACCGGTGAGAGGCACCGTCGAGGCCGACCGTGTGACTCCGGGCTTCTCGGGATGAACAGCACCCGCGGGTCAACACCTCCAAATCCAAGCCTTGATCTCCCGAATCGCTCCACAGACTTGAACAAGACTTTGGGGACAATATGAACACCTCATGAGGAGTCCATAGCCAAGTTTAATCCCAACAAAACTTGTCCAAACAAGAGGAATCAAGGAAATCCCACCAAGAACACATCTAACCGTAGAACACCAAAAACCCCAAAATCGAGCCCCTTAACTCACGAATTTGGGAGGGGAATCACAGCCCAAAGAACCACAAAGGTTCCCACAAATTTCCCCCATCAAATCCCCAAGAACAAGGTCCTGAAAACACATGGAGATAATCACAAAGAAAGGGCTCCGAAAACCACCACCAAGAACAACCGGGAACAACTTATCCAAACCTTGAGGAACCACGCTGAATCATCTATACATGCCACAAAGGTTCATACAGGGTCTAGCTTGCCGCCCGATCATCCAACCCTCTCAACAAGATCTCACCATGAAGCTCTCAAGCTAGTCCTATGAAAATCCTAAGAAAATAGGAAGGGAAAATAGGAAAGCAAATGAACTAGGGTTCCAAGAGATGGCTGCCATCCTCTCACCTCTTGGGTTATATAGGAGGCAACCGAAAGTCTAAAATACCCTTACTAGCTAATTAGGTATACATGCCCTTCGAGGGCAAAATCAGAAATCTTTGTCATCGCTCCATCGGACGGATGCCCGACGACCGCAACCTGCTTAGCCTCGACGCAAGCCTTGTGATCCCAACGCGTGTCCTCCGCTTCGAAGATTCCGGACTGCGTCGTCGCACACCGGTCTGACCGGTGCTCCTCACCGGTCAGACCGGTCTGGCGCTACTGCAGCACCGTCTTCGATTCTTCGGTCTTGGCTTTGTGGATCAACCAAGGAACCCAATGGTTTTCTGGTGAACCAGTGGAAACCCCGCGAACTTGGTGTAGCCACCGCCAATCGCCACTCATGACTTGGCTCCCACGTAGTCCCAGCTCAACCTTGATTTTGAGGCTCAACCAAGAAACCGTCCATGACTTCATCTTGTTGTTCATGCCACCATGCGGCCCGCACTTGACCCCGCTGGCCACCGGGTCCCTCGAACAAAGCCTACTTGTCTTCTCCACACTTGGAGGCCTCACCGGGGACGACCTTTCGCGCTTGTTCTTCACCTGCACCAACACCAGTCAAGCTGCAACCTGCACCTGCAATACTTAGCCCAGAATCAGTCGACACAATGTTGTCAATAACTCATCACACAAGGAAGCGACCATCCACCGGTCCTCGAACCACACATGGTCCTCAGCCTTCTTGACTAAGTAGCCTGCCCCATCATAGTTGGTATGCTCAATGTACACAGAGTTGTTATATTTTGTTGGGGGTGTCGCTTGAGTAGCACCTTGTGGTACTTCAAATAGGTGGAGTCAATCTCCCCAAGCAACATGTCATCCTCAAGCTCAATGGGGATGGTCTTCCCTTTTGTTCCCCCATTATCCTCAACATGTGCTGCAGAGCCAGATCCTCTTCCTCCTGACAAACTACCCCCTTTTCCTCTTCTGGGGGTTGCTTTTCCCCTACTGCCACTGCCAGTCACAGCTTCTCTTGCTGGAATCTTGAAAGCCCTTTCACCAGTAGGAGTCTCAAAAGGTTGCGTCTGCCTCTTAGCATATGTCTTATCAACAGGAGTTCCAGACATCTGCCAGAAAGGATGTAGGCAATAGATAAGGAAAAGATCATGATAGATAAAGACTGAGGATCACAAATAGATAAGAAGTTCAATTGATTAGGTTTCAATGGAATTTTGAATCACAGACTGTCTTTTGTCAGTACAGACTTTGGAACCTCCAAGGATTTTTTCAGAACCTCTGAGGTCTAGGTACTGACAGAGGATAGTTTGTTGATTCAACCTTCAACTGAAACTTAGCTAATAGAGCAAATTCGAAAGAAATAGAACTACAGTGAAAAGATGAGGTGTTGCAAGTGAATTGCAACTCAGTGGAACTTTGAATCAAGGTCAGCCTACAGTAGGTTGCAGAGATCAGAACCTCCGAGAATTTTCTCGGAACCTCTAAGACTTTCTGAACCTTAGTGCATTCTGAATTTTGATTCAACTTTCAACTAACTTTAATCTACACATGCATCACATCGAACAGGGCAAGGTACAGGACATCAACACTCTACTGCAGAACCTAGAACCCTAAGAACAGATGGATCTAGGAATTAAGGTTAGGGTTTGAACTGGGTCTACCTTGAATCGAGGAGGAGATGAGTGAAGCCGACAAGTTTGAGAAGCTTTTACGCCAGGGGACGTAGGCCAGAGGCCCCCTCCAGATCAGAGATCTGGTGGCGCTGAAGAGGAGCAACTCGCCGGGATGAATCCAAGCAATGCAATGTTGTTCCTCTTCTGCTCCTCAATAGGTTGACGAGGAAGAAAGATAATGAAGCAGATCGAAGCCCCCTCCTTCTTCTCCTCACAGGATCAGGGCGGATCTAGGTCAACTCTCATGAACGGTTCCTCCTCCTTCCTCTACAACGGCGGCCCACCGACGACGAAGGGTGCCCAGCCTCGCACGCGTGACGCACGAGGAGCATGGTCACCGGCGGCGAGGGAGTACGGCGGCGGTGGCGTGGTGGTGGAGAGTGGAGAGTGTATCGAATATGGCCTCATTTTCCATTTGTTCAAGTTGATTTTGGTGATTCATGCTAATACAAGTGATGGGACCAACCACATTGTCTAGCATGTCTTTGTAGGCATTCATAGGTCTCATGCCCAAGCTAACATGTCATACCACAAGTTAACATAACATGGACATGTTAGGTTACTTATAACAAAATTGAGGACTTAGTATATATTTGGAGTCTATAAGTAATGGCATGATAAGTATGTTAAGTATGTTAAGTTGAAGCAAAGATCCAAGTTGAAGACGCAAAGAAAAAGAAGGAAAAGGACACCGTCGGATGAACCGACGGTACCAATATAGCAAGCGTCAGTGCAATCGTCGGACGAGTTGGCTCACTGGGTAAAACCCTAGGCACCGTCGGATGAACTGACGGTCCAATTTTTAGTAGCATCGGACGAGTTGCAGAGGAAGAGCAGTGAAGACAGTAGCACTAGATGATCCGACGGTCTGAGTGAGAACACCGTCGGTCTATCTGACGCTCAGTTTGAATCAAGACAGAGACACGCCAAGACGAAGCCTTCAGTACCAGATGATCCGACGCCTTGGTCAAGGTGAAGCGTCGGTCTATCCGACGGTCGTGTGAAAGCTAACATAGGCGACTTGGTCGCGGGGTCTTCAGCACCGGATGATCCGATGCACTGTCGGTGCATAGTGTCGGAGCAGTTGTGTCAGAGAATCTCAACGGCTATGTGAGTGGGAGGGGCACCGGATGAACCAACGCCCTGGAAAATCTAGCATCGGTTCATCTGACGCTACCTTTTTCAGTGGTCGTTAGCCAACGGCTAGATCGATGCCTTGGTCTATTTATACCCCCTCCACTCACCCATTTGAGGTTGCTGGATTGTGTGGAAGTGCAGAGGAGTTCAAGACACATTGAAGATCATATCCAATCCATCCAAGTGCTTAATTGCTCATCCTTAGACTTGCATATGCTTTGTGTATGTGCTTAGTGCTAGGCTTAGCTTAGAGCTGAGTGAGTGCAAGGTTGTGCCAACCTTGTGAGGTGATTCTTGAGTGAATCAAGTTGTACAAGGTTCTCCGAAAGCCTTGGGGCCTGAGTGGCTCACTGGCAATTGTCATCGACCCTCCGGCTTGGTGTGGAGCGGCGAGGACACTTTGTGCGGGGGACGTGGAGACCCCCTTCCTTGGTGGAGAAGCTCCTTAGTGGAGGCGGCATCAAGGTGACCAAGGGAGCTTGGCAAGTGCATAAGTGGCTAGCCTTTGTGGCGAGTCAAGTGGTGCTCTTGGGAGAGACTTGGTGACCGGGAAGCAATACTCTTGTGCGAGTGCTTCAACAACGTGGACTAGGGGTGGCTTAGTGCCTACCGATACCACGGGATAAATCGTGTGTCAAGAATTTGCTTCCTCTCATTCCCTTTACCTTTCCGCATTTACTTTTTCTCAATCTTTGCTTGCCTTTACTTTCCTAGAGTAGTATCATACTAGGAATGGCTATAAGTTGCAAACCTTGTTTTGGGATGGGAGTTTCACACTAGAACAACCCTAGTTGCACATCTAGATAGCATGTTCTAGTTGCACATCTTTGTGTAAAAATAGTGAAGCCATAGGTTAAGGTTTTAGTTGCCTAAATCACCCCTTCCCCCTCTTAGGCTAACGAGCATCCGATTCTTTACATAGAGTGATGCAGGCATCGTCGGGAGAGAGAGAGAGAGAGAGAGGGGGGGGGAGAGAGAGATAGAGAGAGAGAGAAAGAGACGCGGTGAAAAGTGAATATGAGTAGGTAACCGCGCGGTGAAAGGTGGATCGACGGGTTAACCCTAGGGTAAAGGAATATTCCTCGGAATATGCTTGGATCCCTTTAAACTCTCTTCTAGTGAATCTGAATGCAGAGTCTATAAAGATTGGAAGTTCCGACGATTTTTTCAGAGCTTCCGAGGCTTAGAGCCTCCAAAGATTTTCTCGGAGCTTCCGAAACTTGAATTCCAGAGACTGTCAATTTTCACTCTTTTAGAGATTTTGAACCTTTTACCAACTGAAATCCTTAGGTCATGGTATCCTTGACTTGAGTGGCTAGAAAACAAGCAATCACACATTCAACTATAGCCACTTAAGACAAGTTAGGGATACGAAAATAGATTTTGAATTACTTTTCAAGACAAAGTTTTCACAAACACTTTTTCAAACAAATTTTCAGAGAATATCAACAATTTGAAGCAAACAACCATGGCATGCTAGAGATCAAACCATGCAACGAGAATCAAGAATATTTAGTTCATTCCTTAAACTACAAAACCTTGACTCATCGAGAGGTTTAGTGAAGATATCGGCTAGTTGTTTGTCGGTGCTCACTTGACTTAGAGCGATATCTCCTTTGACTTCGTGGTCTCTCAAAAAGTGATGACGGATGTCTATATGTTTTGTGCGAGAATGGCTTACGGGGTTGTTTGCAAGTTTTATGGCACTTTCATTGTGACACAAAAGTGGGATATGGGTAAAGTGACATCCGTAATCTTTTAAGGTTTGCTTCATCCAAAGTAGTTGAGCACAACAAGCGTCGGCTGCAACATACTCAGCCTCGGTGGTGGAAAGGGCTACTGAGTTTTGCTTTTTAGAACTCCAAGACACTAGGGACCTACCAAGTAATTGACATGTCCCCGATGTACTCTTTCTATCTACCTTGCAACTGACATAATCGGAATCCGAATAGCCAAGTAGATCGAAAGTGGAGCCCTTAGGATACCACAAGCCAAGGTTAGGGGTATGCACTAGATATCTCAAGATTCTCTTTACGGCCATAAGATGGCACTCTTTCGGGTTAGCTTGAAATCTAGCACACATGCACACACTAAGCATAATATCCGGCCTAGATGCACATAAGTAAAGAAGAGAGCTGATCATGGAACGATATACCTTTTGGTCCACGGATTTCCCTTCTTCATTGAGGTCCATGTGTCCATTAGTAGGCATTGGAGTTTTGATGGGCTTTGCCTTATCCATGTCAAACTTCTTTAGCATATCCCATGTATACTTTGTTTGTCATATGAACGTCCCTTCCTTTGCTTGTTTGATTTGAAATCCGAGAAAGAACTTGAGCTCACACATCATGGACATTTCAAACCTCTTTGTCATCACCCTACTGAACTCTTCACAAAAAGTTTCATTAGTACTACCAAATATTATGTCATCGACATATATTTGGCACACAAAGATATGACCATCAACTTTTCTACTAAAGAGAGTAGCATCGGCTTTGCCTATCTCAAAGCCTTGCTTGAGCAAGAAATCCTTAAGGCATTCACACCATGCTCTTGGTGCTTGCTTGAGCCCATAGAGTGCCTTACGGAGTTTGTAGACATGATTAGGACACTTGGGATCTTCAAAACCCGGTGGTTGCTTAACATATACTTCTTCGGAGAGTGGTCCATTGAGAAATGCACTCTTGACATCCATTTGGTAGAGCATGAAGTCATGATGGGCAGTGAAAGCGAGTAGAAATCGAATTGCTTCAAGTCTTGCTACCGGTGCATATGTTTCTCCAAAGTCTAGTCCTTCAACTTGAGTGTACCCTTGAGCAACCAATCTTGATTTGTTCCTAGTCACAATACCAAACTCATCTTGCTTGTTTCGAAAGACCCATTTGGTGCCAATGATATTCGTATTTGGCCTTTCTCCCACACTTGATTTCTTTCAAAGTTGTTCAACTCCTCTTGCATGGCTACCACCCAATCCGGATCCTCAAGAGCTTGCTCTACCTTGGTCATGGTGTTACCCCTCTCTTTATACTCCCAAGGATATTGTCAACGGGATGATCACGCTGTATGACTTGATGTACACGATGATGTGATGGTCCAAGAGGTTGGTGTAGAGGTTGGTCTTCATCATCTTCATCAGCTTGGGGCTCAGGAGTACTTGCTTGAACATCCCCTTGCTGATCAATTTGCTGGTTTAGGGTATCTTGTGGTGTTGGACTTCCAGACACCGGAACCTCCAGAAAATTTCTCGGAGGTTGAGTTTCAGTGCCAGTTCCCAGAACCTCCAAGGATTTTCTCAGAACCTTGCTAAACCAGTGACTTCAGGCCCTTTGAGTGGTGTTGAAGCTTGTACTTGGATCTCATCTTCTTCTTGTGCTTCAACTGGTCTAACATCACCTATGGCCAATTGCTTGATTGCTTCACAAGATGGCTTCTCATTACCTACAACATTTAAGTCAACTTGCTCCACTTGAGAGCCATTAGATTCATCAAAGGTCAAATCTACCATGACTTTAATCTTCCCCGTGGTTAGATTGAAGACTCGATAGGCATGCTCATTTGGACCATAACCAAGAAGAAATCCCTCGTCAACCTTTGGTGCAAACTTAGAAGTTCGGGGCCTCTTGTTTAGAATGAAACATTTGCACCCAAACACTCTAAAGTAAGACACCTTGGGCTTTTTACCGGTGATGAGCTCATAGGAGGTCTTCTTCTGAAACTTGTGAAGATAGAGGCGGTTGATGGCATGGCAAGCCGTGTTAATAGCTTTGGCTCAAAAGATGTCTTGAGTCTTGTACTCGTCCAACATGGTTCTTGCCATCTCAATAAGAGTTATATTCTTCCTCTCAACCACCCCATTTTGTTGAGGGGTATAAGATGCTTGATGCCCTCTTCATGAAGAAACTCTTCAACATTGGTGTTTCGGAACTCCGAGCCATTGTCACTTCTTACTTTCTTGATTGGCAGCTCGAACTCCCTTTGTGCTCTCCTTATGAAGGTCTTCACCTTCCCTTGTACTTCACTCTTGTCAAACACAAAGAACACCCACGTGAAGTGAGAATAATCATTAACAATAACCAAGCCATATTTGTTACCACCAATGCTGATGTAGGCCACCGGTCCAAATAGATCCATGTGAATGAGCTCCAACAGGCTTGATGTAGTGAGGATGCTATTTGGTGGGTGAGGTGCTCCTACTTGCTTTCCGGCTTGGCACGCTTGGCAAATCCTATCTTTCTCAAAATGTACATTTGTTAGTCCAAGGATGTGTTCATCTTTCAAAAGTTTGGCCAAGTTCCTCATGCCAACATGAGCTAGTCGGCGATGCCATAGCCAACCCATGCTAGATTTTGCCACTAGACATGTCTTGGGAGAAACTTTACTTTTGTTGAGATCAACTAGGTAAAGCCTCCCCCTCAAGCGACTTGTAAGGACAATAGAGGAATCCTCCCTTCTTATGATGGACACATCCTTATCCGAGAAGTGGCAATCAAAACCAATCTCACTAAGCTGTGAAACCGATAATATATTGTAACCCAACGGATCAACATGAAGAACATTTGTAATTGAATAGTTTTGAGAAATAGGGATATCACCTACACCGATGAATTCTCCTTTTGTATCACCTCCATAAGCAATGGTTTCTTTTGGTCCTTCCAAATGGTGGTAGGATGAGAACATACTCTTTTCTCCGGTCATATGATGTGTACATCCGCTATCAAGCACCCAACTTGATCCACCGGAGGAGTATGCCTACAAAACAATTTAGTTCCTTCTTTTAGGTCCCCAATTTGACTTGGGGCCTTCCATGTTAGCAACCAAAACATTTGGAACCCATAGTGATATTTTCACATATATGTTGGACTCATTTCCAACATACGTGGCAACAACTTTACCAACATTGTTGCGTCTCAACACATAGCTAGGAGGTATGTCTCTAGATGCATGAGCCTTGTTCTTGTTGGGGTTCAAATTCCTTCTAGGCATTATTGGATGATTCTGAACCTGCATACAAGTGTTAGATGCCTTGGAAACATGCTGGTGCTGAGCCTTGCCCTTTTTCTTTGTTCTGTCTTTACAGACCCCGGAACCTCCGAGAATTTTCTTGGAACCTCCGAGTTTAGCTGTCTGTGTGGCTCAAGGCTTCCAGACTCCGGAACCTCCGAGCTTTGAGCTTGGAACCTCCAGGGTCTGGGCAAATAGAAACCCAGTGCTCTTGAATTCAAAGCATTCTTTTTCCTTGATGATTTTTCTTTCATTGGTCTTGCCACCTTCAACATATTCAAAGCCTGGATTCTTACTTTTCTCCAACATTTTCCTCTTGGTGAATCTTGCCTTTTTGTTCTCTTCACCCATGCATCCTCTAGCTATGATTGAGTTCAACCTAGCAATTTCTTTCTTCATAGCTTCCATGTTAGCAAGATTAGTAGCATAGGATTCAATATCAATATGATGACATCTATCACAGCCCTTGCTAGTAGAAGCACTAGAGTTGCCTTTTACCTTCGAAGGATGTGAGGTGCTACTCCAAAGGAGACTATATTGCTCCTCAAGCTCTTCATTCCTCAACTTGAGAGAATTACATTGAGCTTGAGAGGCAGCAAGGTCTTCCTTGAGAGTAGCTATGACACTCTCCGCTTGGTTAACTTCCAAACGCAAAACCTCAAGCTCATTTCTTTCGGAGATAAGAGTGTCTTGGCTTTTCTCTAGTTCTACTATTAGCCTAGCCATAAAATCTCTAGATTGCTTATCCATCTCACTAACAAGTTGGTTTGCTTCCTTATCACTAAAATCATCACTAGAGTCCATTTCTGACTCATCACTAGGTTGAGGAGAGGGTTTTGAGTTAGTTTTTACCTTCTCACCCTTGGCCATGAAGCAATGAATGAATGAGCTCTTTTCATCATCAGTCAAGTTGTTGAACAACCTTGAGGTAGAGGGAAGCTTCTTGATAGCCACTGTTGCAATTTTATTCCCTTCCTCTTCACTAGAGCTCTCACCTCCGGAATTCCATTCTGTTGATGCAACATCCGCACCCCGCGTCAAACACACAGCAAGTCGAACAAGCTAGCTTCACACACGAGCAGATTCCAAAGCGTGCCAGTCAATTTTCCCTGAAAATTAACAAAAGACAAAGTAGTTAAATACCAAAGCTTGGCACTTGCTGGGTGGTACCAGACAGTTCATATTTGCGGCTAGAAAGCCATGTAAGATGACATATAGCTATGAGGAGCTATCTGCCAACAAATTAGAAACCATTCAGGAGCTTTAAAGCGTAAAATAGAACATAGCCGAACGGATGACGCAAGCATGACGATAGATCGGTCTTTATTTAAATGACATTGCCCGTGCACAAAACCATGACCGATCCTCGAGAATAAACAACAATAAACAATAAATGAAGTACAACATGATTACAAATATGCAATGAACAAGCATGCATAGGCCCAAAGCACTAGTCTACCGCATGTCTATGTACTTTAAAACCCGTCGAGCATGAAACCAAACAAGTTAATCCATCGCATGATACAACTTATTTGAAATCACACCACTAACCACAAAGAGATCTATCCACCGCATGGTACAATCTAAATATGGAAAGCTAAAAGCATGCATTATTTAAAACATAACTTATAAACACGTTTTACTCATGAAAGCATAACCGAATGCGGTTGTACAGCCGAATCGGGGTCCATAAAGAAGGAACAAACATTGCCAAAGATGATATACCTATCAGATTGAATCGAAGTCTAATCCACCGGATGATTAGCTCTAAAACAACCCAAAAAACTGCATCTACCGCATGATACTCGGTTCTGTCAAGATTCACACAAGATTAACAAGCTTGAACCCGCAACACGTAACAACTTAGATTGATTCGGTTTCGGCTATTTGAAAACACGTGATCCACGTGCCTTATTGAGCCAGGATGCGATCGTGCAATGTGAGGATCACCAAACAAGATAAAGCCGATTCAAATCAATCTAAATTGGGCAAAAAAGTGTTACATGAATTTAAACATGAAGTAAAACCCAAAGCAACACGGGGTAACTTAATGGATCTATTAGATCTTGCCTAAATCTAATAGAGCTGATAACTAGCTCCAAGCTAGATCTTAGCCCACCGCATGGCTCTCGATCTAACAAGAAACCTTCTTGAACCAAGCTTAAATCCACCGCATGATACTAAGCATGGTAACAAGAGTACTTGCATCACGATCTAAATCCACCGCATGATACTAGACATGATACAAGGTTGCCGGTACTTACGGAGGTCGACGGATCGATGAATCCTCTCGAAGAACTCGACGACACGACTAGAGGACTCGAAAGTTTGGCGTAAAGCCGGTTTGTTATGAAAAATGTGTGAATACCATTACATACATCCAGGGTTCATATTTATACCCTGTCCTGGCATGACTCCTGGTGGACTACGAGCACAATATTTGATACCTAATTTATCGCCCAAGTACGAATGCTTATCCATCCATTCGTCCCTTCCGCTCGGGCCACGTTACCACGCTATCTCGTGAAATCAGCGCAAACAGTCCCTTTGCCGAACGGAAGCAAACTGCCGACCGCAAGCTCCTCTGCCGAATCTTATGAAGAAATCTTCCTCCACCAGACGGGATTTTTTACCAAATTAGGCCCACAAATCAGACTCCCTTCTGTACCAAATTTTGGTGTTAACATATGCCCCTTCAATTACGGGATAAAAGTGATTTTATTCCGAAATTGACTCCAATCGCCAACGTCTTCAAGTTAAATCTGTTCAACACCTATTCTCTCCCCTGGCAATCCATCGGAGTCTCCGTTCAGATCCAAACCCTAGGTCATCTTTCCCCCAAGCTCGAATCTTCAATGGCGGGTCAAAATCAAGCTGCTCAGGTAAATTTCATCCCCTTAAGTTTCATTCGGCATTACCCTTTTCAATTTTTACCTCAGATTTCTCCCTCCGTCTTTTCTTGATAGGAGCTTTCCATCGAGCTATTGATTTGTGCGAGACCAACTCGACATCTTATTTCCTTGGACCTGTGGGAACTCCCGATCCCCGCGAGTTCATCGCAGCCGAATCCCAAAGAATCCCTTTCAAAGCGGCTTTATCAGGGCCTCCCCTGTGGCAAGATGCTTTCAAGAACCGACCTTTGCCCCCAATTGCAGGCTGGAGAAATTGGTATAAGAGGATACTTGCAGATAATAGCGCCAAGACCAGCAAGTGGGACAGCCTCCGCATCGCTCAATGTTTGGAGTTATCCTTGGCCAAGACCCCAAAGAATGAAAATCTTTTGATAGCGGCTTGCCATTTTTGGTCAAATGGCGTCAATGCTTTCCTCTTTGGTCACGGCCCAATGTCCCCAACTTTGGCCGATGTGTACATGATCACCGGCCTTGACATTTCATTAGCCATGTATCCCTGGGAATTCAAAGGCTCCACAAGGTAGACGGGAGTGAAGTCAGGAAGCGGATACAAATCATATATCCAGAATCACATGAAAGACGACCCTCTGAGTGAAGTTGAATACAAGGCGTTCCTGAACATATGGCTGTGTAGATTCATTTTTTGTGGCAAGGCCAATGAGCCGACTTTGAATCATATTGCAATGGCTACACATTTGGCTGCTGGTCGTCGCATTCCTCTAGGAAAATACCTCCTAGGGAGTGTGTATCATATGCTCCATCAGACTGTTTCTCAAATGCATACTGGCCAGAAGATACTATGTGTCAACGGCCCTTGGTGGTTTGTGCAGATGTGGTTGCAACTGTACATGCACCGGATAATCAACATCAACCTCAACAATCGGCTTTTCCCTTCATCCAGCCACAAAGAAGGAGAGGCTCAGACTACCAGAGGATGCCAAACTTATGGAGAAGCTGCTTCAACCATATCTATTGATCAGAATGTTAGTCAGCTTTTTGAGCTCTTCTTCAGAGGTTTCCCTGATCCCCTTTGGCTCCCCTATCTGAACAATGACAATTTAACTCTCCCCTTTGAATTCTCCTTTGAAACTGGATGCCATGATGCAAGATCTGTAGAAATCTTCAATATCTTCATCCATCCATGTGCCTTACCAGCAGAATTTTGTGGGGGAAGGTTACAGCACTTATGAATATTATCAGCCAAATATGATGGCCCGACAGCTTGGATGTGGCCAAATGCCCCCAAGATTATTCCTTCATGAATTCCTCAAACCCAGAGAGGAAATCAAAGATAGCATACAAGCCAGAAGGGTTTTTGAGTATGAATGCAGCTCAACTCTTTATACCTGGCTTTTCACACCCATAACAATAGCTCATCCCTTCTTCATCTCCTGGTGGCAAGAATTCCATGACCATATCTTCAGTGAGCCAGTGCACTCATTCTGCTTGGAGTTGATGCCTGACTTTCAGCCAACCTCAGAGGTAACACACTTGTCTTTTTCCCTTTGATCAGGCATACCTTTCACCATTAACCATGATTTTGATCATCTCCTACAGAATACAGTGCCTGCCCCTCGAGCCAGGACAATTGCTTATAATGTGGTATATCCAATTTCAGCTCTGGGATTTAAATCCCCAACTCTGGCTCAGCTGATGGCCAGATATGCTACAATGGACCCAATTCTCTTCAGCTCTACTGCTGACAAGAGAAAAGTCCTATCCTTGGTTGCACCTCCAGCTGCCAAGAGGAAAAGAACCACCAAAAAGGTCCCTGTTGAGGTAAGATTTCCTCTTTCTTGAACACAAGATCACTCTTATTCTGACAAATTTCATCTTGTGCAATTTCAGACTAGAACCCAACAGCCATCAGTTTCAGAACCTGCCAATGCTTCATCTATTGGTATGACCTTTGTCACTTCTTCAAAGATCATAATTTACACTGGCATTTACTCTTCATCTGGCATTTGCAGAAGAAATATTAGTGAATCATCCTATGGAAACCTCTCCCCCTCAGCACGCAAGTTCACCAAGGGCTGAACCATCTTCTGTTCAAGTGGAGACCTTATCTTCATCAGGGACCCAGTCACCCCCTTCTCAAACAGAAGTGCCAGCTTCACCAGAGATGAACCCATTAATTCAACCAGAAGCTTCAAGCCCTTTAAGGGTTCAATCTCCCCTTGGCCAAGCAGAAATCCCAGTCTTAACAGAGGTAA
Organism: Cenchrus americanus; assembly: GCA_947561735.1. Taxonomy (NCBI): domain Eukaryota; kingdom Viridiplantae; phylum Streptophyta; class Magnoliopsida; order Poales; family Poaceae; genus Cenchrus; species Cenchrus americanus. The sequence continues at coordinate 79,055,925 of OX387239.1, read as the reverse complement.
ATCCACCTTCACCTCAGCCAGAAGCTTCAAATTTGCCAGAGACTGCACCAGCCTCCCCTCAAGTAGAAGCTTCAGCTTTACCAAGAGCTCCTCAGACTCCTCTTCCACCAGTGGCCCAAGAAATTCCCCCTGAACCTGAACAAGTCCCTGCCCCGGTTCAGGGAATCAGGCATGAGGCAAGCGCATGCACCCAACTCTGTTACCTTCTTTTAACAAACCTTTCCTAACCCGGCAATCTTTCCTTTTCAGGATCAAACTCCATCACCATCGAGCTCATTTGTGGTGAATGATCCAGCTACCGAAACAGGAGATGGAGGAACTCAAAATCAGGCTCTACCAGAGGAAATTCAGGCAAGGCTCAAAGAAATTTTTGTCTGGCTGCAAAAGGATGCTCGAGATCAAATTAGAGATGTTGATCATTTTGAGGAAATGCTTGAACCCATCAGTCAAAAGCTCCCTGAAGACATCAAAGCTTCATTGGAGCCCATCTCTGGTCTGGACATTCATTATGTGGTAATAAGGCGAGCCTTGAAAAGCCAATCCTCCTGACCAGCCATTGAGCAAAAGAAAGCCAAAGCTGAACAAGCTGCGAAGGGAGCACAAACCCAAATCGAGAGCCACAAGGAAATGTTGACCAATCTGCAATCCGCTCTCGAGTTGAAAATTGCCGAAAAGACTACACCGGAAACGGCCGAAGAATTTGTCGACCTGAAATAGAAGCCGACGAAAAGAAGATAGCCGAGCTCCACTGGACTGATAGAGAAAACTCAAAAGGAAGCATCATCGGCCATAAGCGAAGCAAATCGGTTCGAGGCGGAGCTCACCGTCTGTCCAACACTCAGAGAGATTATCAGGAACGGATGAAGAACATCAATCAGACAATATCAAATGCCTCTAATGTAATTGCAAAGTACTTGAACATTTAGTTGTACTGAGCAATGTATAACCGAATTAACCGTCCTTGTAATATTTGCCTTTTATAAACTTCATTTTCCTTTTCTCTGCATGACTTTGATCGCAACTCTGAATGATCCATTCGGTAACTAACGGTCAAACAGTGCTACACCCGAACAGCACTCCGACTCAGCCGAGCTAGTCAACCGAATATGACGCAGCTTTGAATTCCATACGACCCGACGGCGAATCGGTTAAGGAAACCTCTCCACCTTCCAAGTTTCTCGGGATATGCACCACGATCTAAGGCCACGATCTTCTCACCAGTCCTATAAATAAAATCGTAGGTGCCCCCAGCTTTTTTCACCAAGCCTTTAGCCTTCAAATCTTTGCCAACTCAAGCTTGCTTTTCCAATCCCCAGCGCGGCCCCAAGAACTCATGGCGGGTAGCAGCAACAGGCGCCGTGCCGCCGACGAGGCGGAAGGAAGCCGCGCGGCGCGCGTCGGAGGCAGTGATCGTCATCTCTTCTTATGATTCCTTCTAAATTTTTCTCTGTTTCTAACGATCTTCTCTGTTTCAGGCTCATCCACTGGAACCTGGCCCCCGCACCGGCCATGAATCAGCCTCTGCCGGACGACTCCTTGGAGTCGAACCACTACTCCCTCGTGCCCTACGGGGAGCTCGACGCCCTCCGCTTCAAGGCGGAGCTCGAGGTGGCCCAGCGCGAGCTGGAAGATGTCTCCAAGAAGGCTGGCATCGCCGAACTTGAGTGGGAGGACCAGCGCAAACAATTGCTGGCAACCATCGACGGTACGCCCCTTAGATTGCCCCCCAATCCAATTCGGCTTTTGATACTAACCGCCATTGTTTTGCAACTTTGCAGCCTGCGACGCCGAGCTTGACCAGCTAAAAGTGCTGGTGGAGCAATTGGCTGACAAGGTGAACGCCCGTGGAGACACGCCGGCGGAGCGCCTTGTCGTGGTGGAAAACTGCGTGGACGAGGTGGCCACTCACGGCATCCGCTTGGGCACCACCCTGGGCTTGGCTGCCATGGCGACGCATACCGGCGTCAACTACTCCATCCAGCCGCGCGGCTTCCAGGGCGGCACACCAGAGGACATCGACAAGATCGAGGTCATCTTGGAGCGCCTCGATGGCCACGACGACGCCATTGCCGAACTCACTCATCCCCAGTCTGTGCTGAACAGGCTTTTCGATTAGATTGTACTAGGGATGTTTGATCTTCGGCAATAAATAAAGAATTTTAATTTCCATGCTTATGTTGTGATGATTCCCTTCTGCTTATGCCTGCGAACTCCACTGTTCTCAACGAAATCGGGACTTTCACTTGAGTCGAATATGCGAAAACAACTGCCCCTTGGCGCAAAAACTCGCAGAAAATCCTCAATCCGGGAACCGTAAATACTGTTCAATGAAAACCCTTCGCATTTGGGAGAAAAAACCCTGCCGCTTGATATTCCACTAACGTACGCCAACCAGTCATCACTCCCAATGCGCTCTCTCAGTCAATAAAATAGTCCTCTGGGATGCCCTGCAAATCCACTCGCACACTCATCCGTCACTTCACATCTTCTCCCCCGCTCCAGAAGAGAAAACCCCAAAGCCATGGCGGACAAAGGCAAACAACCCATCAAGGAGAACAGCGCCCCACCGTAGAAACGCACCATTCGAGAGAGAGTTTTCTTGTAACTGTTGACGCAAAATCTGCTCCTGGTGCCAAGCACACAGCAAGCCGAACAAGCTGGCTTCACACGTGAAGAGATCACAAGACGTGCCAGTCAATTTTCCCTGAAAATTAACAAAAGGACGAAGTAGTTAAATTCCAAAGATTGGAACTTGCCGGGTGGTACCAGACAGTTCCATATTTACGGCTATAGAGGCAAATGAGATGGCATATAGCTATAGAAAGCTATTTGTCAGCAAACTGGAACTATTCGGGAGCTTTAAAAAGGAAAAAGTAACATAGCCGAATAGATGACGTAAGCATGACGACGATCGGTCTTTGTTTGGACAAAGATGCACGTGCGCAAGACCGTGACCGATCCCCATGGTGATCAACATTAAATAATAAATGAAGTAAAAGCGCGAGCATAAATATGTAATAAACAAGCATGCATAGGTCCAAAGCACTAGTCTACCGCATGTCTAGGTACTTTAAAACCCGTCGGGTACGACACCAAGCGAACCTATCCACCGCATGATACAACTTGCTTGGGATCGTGCCACCTTCCACAAATAGATCTATCCACCGCATGATACGATCTAAATATGAAAAGCTAAAAGCATTCAATATTTAAAGCATGAATTATGCACGTGTTTTACTCATGAAGAGCATAACCGAACACGGCTGAACAGCCGATTCGGGGTCCATGAAGAAGAAACAAACATTACCAAGCAAGATAAATCTATCAGATTGATTTGGAATCTAATCCACCAGATGATCAGCTCCAAAACAACCCAAAACCCTGCATCTACCGCGTGATACCCAGTTCTTTCAAGACTTATACAAGCTTTAGCAAGCTTGAACCCGCAACATGTGACAACCTAGATCGATTCGGTTTCGGCTCTCAAAGAGCACGTGATCCACGTGTTAAATTAGCCAAAGGCACAAAATTGACTCGCATAAGGATCATCAAAAGGGATAAAGCCGATCCAAACCCATCTATATTGGGCAAAGAGGTGTTACATGAATTTAAACATTAAAGCAAAATTCAAAGCAACACAGGGTAACTTAATGAATCTATTGAATCTTGCAAAAATTCAATAGAGCCAATAACTAGCTTCAAGCTAGACCTTAGCCTACCGCATGGCTCATGACCTAACAAGAAACCTTCTTGAACCAAGCTTGAATCTACCGCATGACACTAAGCATGGTAACAAGGCTACTTGCATCAGATCTAAATCCACCGCATGATACTAGATATGATACAAGGTTGCCGGTACTCACGGAGGTCGACGGATCGATGAACCCTCTCGAAGAACTCGACGACACGACAAATGGACTCTAGGGTTTGGCGTAAAGCCGGTTTGTATTGAGAATGATTTCGTATATCCGTTACATTGTTGACGGTTAATAATTGTATCAAAGTTCGTTCGTGACTCGCAAGCGTACAAGTCTCCCGTCGTAGTCAAGGGACCCTTCTTCCCTCGAGTGGTGAACCCAAGGTATCGAATCCGTGGAACAAATGTGTGACGCAAGACTTAATCTATTAAAGCCAAATAACTTCAATCTTCAATAAAGAACCTAATGCATCTAAGTAAAAGACACAAAACAGATCTAATCTACTAAAAACCGGAGAAAACAAAGTAAGATTGGGTAGATAAACCGATCTAGAGGGATCGGGGTAAGCCTTTTGTTGAAGTTCCAAGCAAGAGAAGAAGTAGCAAATCGAATCTTAATAAAAGCCTCTTTAAATCGTGGTTTCCCGTCCAAATCCGAAAACATCCGCCTTTCGAGACCCCCGTTCTGTCACAACGTATCCCTATTCATGCGGGGAGCTTAGGGCGAGTCAAAAGACAAGTCGAGATTCTTTCGGAAGATCCGGCGTGTACCTCTAGCCACCGCGGCTACAAGAACACCCTATGTAATCTATCTCGAGAATAGAATTGAAATAAGCAAAGCCGATCGAAAAACGAAATCTTCGAGGAAACACTTGATCGCTAGGAATAGATTCAACTTGATAATTCAACTATGATACATACACAAGATCACCACCGGGATCCTTCCTTGATCTTGCTTCTAGCCCGGGAACTCCGACGTGGTCTTCCGTGCAAGGTTCCCACGTCAGCTAGGGAGACCCTAGTCAACTAGCTCGACCCTCTCCTCTCTGAGATGGTGTCCCTCTCTTCTCTCTGCTCCTCGGCGGCCGAAGACGAAATCTTCTCCGCGTGGCTCTCGGTCGGGGGACTATAAATAGCCCGATTGGCGGCTAGGGCAAAGGAGAGCGAGTTTGGGCCCAAAATGGGCTCCGGGCCGACCGGACCGGGCCGGCCGGCCCGGGCCCATTTAGGCCCGGCCCGTGGGCTCCTTTGCCCCACGTCGGTTCCCTTGCTTCCTGGATGTTTCGCCCTTCCGCATGTAGGTCCATGTCGTCGGTTTCTCTCCGAATTGGACTCAACTCCTTGTCTTGCAAGATTCGACACTTTTACGGTCGGGTCCCCGGAGTCCGTCGTCTTCTCGCATCAAGTCCCCGGCTTCTTGGAGTTAATTTTGCTTCATTGCATGACTTGTTCGGGGCTTCAAGGTCTTGTCATAAGGTGCTTGATGAACTTATCCCGAAAGTCTTGCATTCAACACTAAAACCACGGCATAAACATTAAACTCCAAAACCGACATGCACACGTGAACTTGTTATACCACGGGGGTTAGTACCAATGGATAAGGTATAAAACTCATGCTAACACCGAAGGTAAACTCATGGCTAGGTTGACGGATTTTCACCGTCAACATCTCCCCCATGCTTAAACCTTGCTCGTCCTCGAGTAAGCCTTCGATGGATATCATCATTGCTAAACAATGTTTAAACTTTGCACTTGATTACACATGAGAAAACATAATGCTCTCAAAATTTTAATTCATTAAAGTTCCATAATGTGCTAGCCTTCATCTCTACGGAGGGTAGATTCTTATTAAGCTTATCCCACAAGTATTAACATGCTCACAAGGCTTTAAATAGATCTCGAAATTTTTGAAGTAAAGAACGAGAATAAGAAAAGCTAAACCAAATTCACAAATTTAAATCATCTTGTATATTGCTCATGAACTCTCATCTCACTTGTCTCTCAAGCCTATATATTCTACTCCTTTCCCTCTCATATATATGTGGTAGGCTTTATATGGAGCTTTGGGAAAGTTTAGTCCTAACAAGATTTTATAAGTGAGGTGTTGTCAAAACAAGACAAGCTTCTCATGGTCTTACCGAGACTCGTCAAAAAGGTCATTGGAAAATAATGTTAAATCAAGGAGGGGAAAGAGAAAAATACACACACTTTTAGATGAGTGGACATGTGCAAATGGCAAAGAGTGATCCCGAGGCACAAAGGAAGTCCTCGTTATCGGATTGCACATGGTTGGAAAAATGAGAATGGATCTTTTTAACTTGAAGCCTTGAATGCACTTTTAGAGAGCCGGGGAGTTCACTTTACGCACTTTTTTTTTTCTTTCTCATATTTCTCATTCTTTTCTTTCTTTCTTTCTTTCATTCATTATATATATATATTATTTTTTTACCTTGAAAGTCATGAGTATCACTGGATTTTTTTTCCTTTCATCATCATTTTTTTAAATATTCCCCTTTGAACTCTAAAACTGCACCGTACCTACCTCCTCCCCCATGCTTAGACGTTGCTCGTCCTCGAGCAAAGAGGCGAAAAATAAGGTAGGTACCGGAATATTTTTCCTTGGAGAGATACTTGAAATCTTCAACGTTGGCACCGTCTTGCGATCTTCCTTGAATTGATGATCCATTCTCAACGATAGGTTGTGATCAAGGAGGTAATCACAAAAAATGATATTTGGTTTAAGGGTGGATATCCGGCGAAGTTTGTGAGATCTCCGATGCGGGGATACACAATGCACGGATAAGAGGCTAGCAAAAAGATAGATACGCAAAAATGGAATGACCAGCTTCTTAGTCTCGGGCCAGAGAAATCATGGCCTGCAATAACTCACTCAAAAATAAATCTTGTACACTAAGGTTCATGCACTCAAATATATATAAGGCTTTGGATAGGTTGAGCAACACACAAGTGATATTTGTGACAAGGTTAGCAATATTTTTGAGCATAAAAGACATCTTTAATCTATTCATAACTTGAGAGCACATAAAACACTATGGGTCTTTATTTTAATCATGACCTCCGCTGAAAATTAAGCTAGCATTTAAATAAATTCAGATCTGTATTTTTAAGAGAGCACTAGCTTAAACATGCATAAATCAATTACAAAGATGAACAAAGCTGCAATTTTAATCATATATCATCATGGCACGAATTTTGTAACTTTTCCAATGATATAATCAAGGTGGTGTCTTTATTAATGGTGACATCAAGTTGAAATACAAACTGAAAATAAACAAACATGCTTGCTGAAATTTAAATAAAAACAGAAAATACTACGCAAACACACATAAGCAAAAGCTGAAAATTACGAGAGAAAAAGAAAAGAAAAGAAAACTAAAGTTCCTAAATCTTCTAGTCCTCCGCCGGTGGTTGATGTTGATGATCTTGATAATAATACCCTTGCTCGTAATATGATTGGACATTCCCTCCGACGAATTGATTTGGCTCCACAAGGTGAAGGCGTCCAAGTTCAAAGGCAATATTTGCATTGCCTTCACCAAGTTGAGTTGCGTTAGCTTGGATGGCTGCGATGTTTTGAGCGTTTCTTGCAGCATACCCTCCAATAATGGCCATGCTTTGCTGTGGTTGGGGATGATGAGAGTAGGACTCCGCGAAGTTAGCGTTGGGCACAACATAATTTGGTGGGGTACTGGTGCACCACCCCCCCATGCTTGCTCTTGTGGCCCTCCGTAATAACTTGGCGGAGGGAGGGACCCCGCCGAACGGTTGCACATTGGGTTGTGCTCCACTCGCTTGTGCGGAGGATGTTCCCTCCTCTACGATTCTTCCTCTCTTGTTCTTCCTTGCAGGGACAAGTAGTCCCTCTTCCAACCAATCTTCCCTTCCTTCGGTGAAAAGCCTAAGCCTCTCATTCGGAAGGGGTAGGTTCACTATGGCCAACCGATAACCTCCTCTCTCATCTCCACTAATGTATTTGCCTTGCCGCAAATACTCAAAACCGAGAGAGGTACCACGCAAAAGGTGAGCGGGGTTTCTTGCGATCCCCGGCCGCAAGGAAAAGGCCAACATGGAGAGGTAACACCCCGAACCAATATTACCCGCCACCGATGTTGCTTCACAACACCAACGGTTGATCATGAGGTAAGAGGGGTCTATTGGCTGCCTGGCAATTAAAGCCGAGTATAGACAATTCAACTCCGTGTCGGTCACCTTTGTTTCCTTCATCCTCCCCAATACCCTCTTGCACATCCAAGAGTGAAATATCCGGATAATGGGGTTGCGGATGCAATTGCGTTGTTGATGGGCTTCTCCGGAGATCATGTTCCAAAATCCCGCCAACATGCCGGGTGGCACGTCAACTTTCTCCGGAGCTCCCTTGTGGAATCCAAGCAGCTCCCTAACGTGCTCGTAGGGAACCACTTGTTCGATTCCCTCCAAACGGAATGACAAGCTTTGCACCCCATCATCATCAACGATGGGTGCAATAGTCATCAAAATTTCCAAGGCGTAACCCAAATGGGTGTCCACCGATATTCCGTTGGAAAACCGCACCCATACGAGGTGCCCCAACATATAGTATATGTCGGTGCAAAAACCCAAGGTGTAGAGTGCTTGGTCGTCGAACTCGACGTTCGGCACAAGCCTCTTCTCAAGATTGGCGAGCCTCTCCTCCTCCTCCGCCGACAAGATGATGAAGCCGTACGAAGAGTGTGTCGGGGTGTAAGGAGGTGGTGCGGTTGAGCGAGTCGATCGTCGTGGTGGCGCGGGCTGCTCCTCCGTGTGCCCACGAGGTTCGGTGAACCTCATGGAAGTGCTTCTCGCAGCCCTCATACCACCAAGGAGGAGAGCGTCGTTCCTCCTCGGTGGTGCCGTGTCCGTCTCCATGCTCCGGGGAGACTCGGAAACCGAGTGCCTCCTCGAAGACGTGGTTGATGACGGCTTGGACGACGACGAACTCTTCTTCTTGGAGAAGAGACTTGTGGTCTTCTTCCACATGGTTGCTGCACTCTTTCTTCAACTAAAATTCCGGGTTGCAACCGGTAAACTAGGCACTTAAACTCTTTGCTTCGGATGTGGACTTTGAGTGGATTAAGGATGTGGATTTTTTTCTTGAGCTATCAAGCTTGGGATGGTTGGCTATGTCTACGGAGGTTCTGAGCACACAAACTTGAACACACAAACAAGGGAAGGAGAGGGAAGCTTGCCTGCAGAAAACGGGAGCCGGGGGGCTCCTTAAGTAGGTCAGGCCGGCCGGCCTGGGCCGGCCGGCCTGGGGGCCTCCTGGCTCCTCCCCGCCGCGTCTTTCTCCCAGCACGATCATTTCGCCTCTGCAACTTTCCTGCCCGCGTGCTCCACGAGTTGCACCGCCCAAACGCTCTCGTCCACTCCTTTTCTTGAATTATTGGTCCTCCCACTTGATGCTCCATGCTTTGGGTCATGTCCATGCTCCCTAGCTCCACTTGCTTCACATGCCACCATGAAAATCCTGCAAAGTTGATGCTTGCTGCCCACCATGCTTGTCCTTTGCATGTGGAATTGGTGAAAGTTGATAAAAGGGAATCCAATGGTGCATGCATGATTAATTCAAACTAGATTGCCTCCATTTAGGTGTGTTTAAGGTTAAGTACTCCTCTAATTCGAAATTTAAAATATTTTTCAGAGCCATGCAAGAGCTCAAGCATAACTTTAGAGAAGTTTTTAAACCATTAAAAACAAATGTAAGTCGAAAATATTTTTCGACTACGTCGATTTCGGTCTCACCGGTATAGTTTGCTTTCATCGGTTGAGAGAAGACATTTCCCGGCTTGATCATGGGGGCATAGGTTTAGGTTCTAATTTTGGCTAAATAAGAAAGATTTTGAATAAAACAAAATTAAAATAGGCTTAGAAAAATTCTAATCCTAGAGAAACCAAGGATAAAGATTTTTAAAACCAACCAAAAGCTTTGATTTCTAGGTTCACGCGAGTCCTACCACGTGCTGAATTTTATTAACACTTAAACATAAATCGTGGCTCTACTCGTGTGGTTTTAGCATGAAAAACAAGTCAACCTCAGCACCATAATGAGGGTGAAAGGTTGGGTTAAGGTTCTGAAATTATTTGGTTGAGGGTTTCTCGAAAAGAAAAGAATCAAACAAGCACATAGGAGGGTTCATGCAAAGGGTTTATGATAAAGCAAACATTCAATCAAGAATTATGTCTCTAATATTGTTCAACCACTTCTAAGTCTAATGTCTTTGCGTAATAAAACTCAAAAACTAAATTATAAAAAATACTCGAAAAACCTGGAATCGGGTTGTCCTCCCAGTAGCTTATTCTTGACTCGACGAAACGGGTTGCCTCCCGCCTAGCGCTTCGTTTATAGTCTATAGCTAGACTTCTTCACTTGATTACTCCGGATCAACGCTCTTTGCGGGCGTTGCAATCTTGGGTACCCACTTCCGCACCATCTTGGGCGCGGGCTTGACTTCCGGCTTAGTTGGCTTAGTCATTTTTTTGGTCTTCACGGGCGGCTTCTCTTCCTTTGTCTTGACGGATGCAACACCTTCTTTGATTTTCGTTACGTTCATTTTTTTTTCGGCTCCTTCTTCTTTTTCAGCCCCTCCGTTTGTTTTGGTTCTCCCTTCACTCCAATCATGTTGCATGCCTCAATCCTTGGACGGAACTTGAAGGAACTCCTTTCTCCGTTGATATCGAACATGATCTCCCCCTTGCCAACATCAATAGTAGCTCCCACGGTCTTGAGGAACGGCCTCCCTAGGATGAGCGGCGGCTTCTCCCTCTCTCCCATCTCGAGCACAACAAAGTCAACGGGGATGAAGTGGTGTCCAATCTTCACGGGTACATCTTCGCAATGCCCAAGGGATAGCGAATGGAGTTGTCTCCCAACTCCAAACATATTTCCGTAGGCTCCATCGGTAGGCGTAGCTTCTCGAACACATCCCTCGGCATGACACTCACACTAGCTCCAAGGTCGCATAACGCCTTCTCGAAGTTGAAAGAACCAATTGAACATGGAATTGTAGGGCACCCGGGGTCTTTTTGCTTCTCTAGCCCATAAGCAATAGCTGCACTACACTCCTCGGACATTTTGACATGATCTACCCCGAGTGTTGCTATCTCATATTTATTTGCAAGTATGTCTTTAAAGTAACGAGAATATGTAGGTACTTGTAGGGCATCTAGTAATGGCATGTTGATGCTAAGTCTACGCACAACTTCCACAAACTTCTCAAAGTGGTTGTCAAGTTTACCTCGGAAGTAGCGTGGCTTGAGTTGCGGTATCCTCGTGTCATCCTCCGGCATCTCGAATTCGGGTTCCTCGGTGACGATCCCCGTAACCTTCTCTTTAGCAGCTCCTTCCACCTCGGTGGATGGTTTAAGCTTCCTTGCTCCCGCGGAACGTTCCGGATCTTCGGTCTCCTTCCCCGAACGTGTTTGAATGGCCTTCGCCGATTCGGGACATTTGGGTTGTCCCGAAGCTTCCCCTTCATCATTAGTGAGGCGCCCCGCAAGTTGTCCAACTTGCGTCTCGAGCATCTTCATCATGTTGAGCACTTGATGATTGGAACTTCCGACCTCCGTCACTTTGCTATCGATGTTCTCCAACACCTTGTCTATGGTCTTGAACTTGGTGACGGTGTCCTTGTTGATCTTAGCTTGCTCATCCATGAACTCCTTCAATTGTATCCGAAGCGGAACCGCGTTAGGAATAGATGAGCTTGCATTAAATTGAGGCCTACCTTGCCCGTAGCGGAAGTTCGGCAATTCTCCCTTCCTCATGTAGTCGAGCACTTTGGCTTCCTCCGGACAATCTTTGCGGACATGGCCATACTCTCCACATTCTTCGCATGTGGACCTTGCTTCGGCGGCCTTCAAGTCTTGAGCCTCTTTCTTTTCCATCTCCATCTTCTCCAACCTCCTCATGAGCGAGTCGATCTTGCCCTCAAGTATGTCTTCCTTCTCCACTTGCAAGACTCCTTTGACGTTCCCCATGGGTTGAGCCGGATGTAGGCGCCGGATGACGCCCACATGTCATTAACGGCGACCTTCTTGAATAGCGTGAAAGCTTCCGTCGGTGTAAGCTCGATGATAGATCCTCCCGCCGATGCATCGATGATCGTCCTTGACGCCATGGTGAGTCCTTGATAGAACTTTTGCACGAGGTCTTCTTTCGGGAACTTGTGATGTGGAACCGCCCGGGTGTACTCGTTGAAGCGCTCGAATGCCTCCGAGATAGTTTCTGTAGGATATTGAACAAAGGTGGCAATCTTATTACGCAAGCTTTGAGTTTTACCCGGTGAGTAGTATTCCTTCATGAAAGCCTTCATCAACGTGTTCCAATTTTGCACCGTCTCCGCCGGTTGAGAGTGGAACCATTGCAAAGCCTTCCCGAGTAGTGAAAACGGAAAAAGCCTTGCCCTCATTTGATCTTGAGTCACCCCATCCATGTTGAAAGTCGACATAGTTGAATGAATGCTTGGAGGTGAAGGTTCGGATCCTCTTTGCCGGTGAAGGGTGAATGTTGCACCATGCGGATTGTTGAGGTCTTGATCTCGAACGGTCTTCCGATCTCCTCGAGGTTCAAGATTGGTAGGTCGATGATGTCCGGGGTGCATAGCTCCCCAATCTCCCGCGGACTTTGAGGTGGTGAATTCTCCGGAGATTCCTGCGATCCTTTGTCTTCCGACTCCGAATCTACAAAATCCGGCTTTTTAGCTTGATGTGCTTCGCGTCTCCTTAGCCTCGTAAAGTTTTTCCGGATCATCCACAAAATTATTGGGTTTGTTGGAGAGGTAGCCGTCCATCCGCTGTTAGGGTTAGCAATAAACAAAGTATGCAAAAAAACTAGAAAACAAAACAAATCTATAAAGACTAGAGTTAGACAAACTAGATTAGATGTATTTTGAGGATGATCAAAAATTAGTAGATGCAAAAATAAAACAAAATCAGTACTGAAAATTACAAAAAAAAGCAATAAAGAATCAAATCTTGATCACTTGTTCCCCGGCAACGGCGCCAGAAAAAGGGGCTTGTTGACGGTTAATAATTGTATCAAAGTTCGTTCGTGACTCGCAAGCGTACAAGTCTCCCGTCGTAGTCAAGGGACCCTTCTTCCCTCGAGTGGTGAACCCAAGGTATCGAATCCGTGGAACAAATGTGTGACGCAAGACTTAATCTATTAAAGCCAAATAACTTCAATCTTCAATAAAGAACCTAATGCATCTAAGTAAAAGACACAAAACAGATCTAATCTACTAAAAACCGGAGAAAACAAAGTAAGATTGGGTAGATAAACCGATCTAGAGGGATTGGGGTAAGCCTTTTGTTGAAGTTCCAAGCAAGAGAAGAAGTAGCAAATCGAATCTTAATAAAAGCCTCTTTAAATTGTGGTTTCCCGTCCAAATCCGAAAACATCCGCCTTTCGAGACCCCCGTTCTGTCACAACGTATCCCTATTCATGCGGGGAGCTTAGGGCGAGTCAAAAGACAAGTCGAGATTCTTTCGGAAGATCCGGCGTGTACCTCTAGCCACCGCGGCTACAAGAACACCCTATGTAATCTATCTCGAGAATAGAATTGAAATAAGCAAAGCCGATCGAAAAACGAAATCTTCTAGGAAACACTTGATCGCTAGGAAAAGATTCAACTTGATAATTCAACTATGACACATACACAAGATCACCACCGGGATCCTTCCTTGATCTTGCTTCTAGCTCCGGGAACTCCGACGTGGTCTTCCATGCAAGGTTCCCACGTCGGCTAGGGAAACCCTAGTCAACTAGCTCGACCCTCTCCTCTCCGACATGGTGTCCCTCTCTTCTCTCGCTCCTCGGCGGCCGAAGACGAAATCTTCTCCGCGTGGCTCTCGGTCGGGGGACTATAAATAGCCCGATTGGCGGCTAGGGCAAAGGAGAGCGAGTTTGGGCCCAAAATGGGCTCCGGGCCGACCGGACCGGGCCGGCCGGCCCGGGCCCATTTAGGCCCGGCCCCGTGGGCTCCTTTGCCCCACGTCGGTTCCCTTGCTTCCCGGATGTTTCCCCCTTCGCATGTAGGTCCATGTCATCGGTTTCTCTCTCGAATTGGACTCAACTCCTTGTCTTGCAAGATTCGGCACTTTTCCGGTCGTGGTCCCCCGGAGTCGTCGTCTTCTCGGATCAAGTCCCCGGCTTCTTGGAGTTAATTTTGCTTCATTGCATGACTTGTTCGGGGCTTCAAGGTCTTGTCATAAGGTGCTTGATGAACTTATCCCGAAAGTCTTGCATTCAACACTAAAACCCTGCATAAACATTAAACTCCAAAACCGACATGCACACGTGAACTTGTTATACCACGGGGGTTAGTAGCAATGGATAAGGTATAAAACTCATGCCAACACCGAAGGTAAACTCATGGCTAGGTTGACGGATTTTCACCGTCAACATACATACATTCAGGGTTCATATTTATACCCTGCCAAGCACGACCTCGAATGGATTTGATACCTAATTTATCTCTAAGCTCGATCGCTTAACCATCCATTCGTCCTTTCCGCTTGAGCCACGTCACCATATAATCCCGCAAAATCAGCTCAACAACTTCCTTGCTGAATGGAAGCAGATAGCCGACCGCGGATTTTTCTGCCGAATGCATCTGAAGAAACCTTCCTTCCACCGGACGGATTTTTTCACCGAGTTGGACCCACAAGTCAGACTCCTTACCAAATTTTGGTGTTAACACATGCCCCTTCAATTACGGGATAAAAGTGATTTTATTCCGGAATTGACTCCAGCCACCAACGTCTTCAAATCGAATCTGTTCAACACCCGTTCTCTCTCTTCGCAATCCGCCGGAATCTTCGTCTAGATCCAAACCCTAGATCCCCTTTTTCTGAGCTCAAATCCCCAATGGCGGCTCAAAATCAAGCTGCTCAGGTAAATTCCTCCACCATAAGCTTCATTCGGCATTCAGATTTTCAATTTTTACCTGAGATTTCTTCTCCGCTTTCCTTCAGAAGCTCTCCACCGAGCTTTTAACCGCATTGAGGCCAATTCAAGATCCTACTTCCTTGGTCCTGTGGGAGCTTCTGATCCTCAAGAATTTATCGCAGCTGAATCCCAAAGGATCCCCTTCAAAGCGGCTCTAACCAAGCCTCCTCAGTGGCAGGATGCTTTCAAGAACTGGCCCTTGCCCCCAATCGCAGGCTGGAAGAATTGGTACCAAAGAGTCCTTGCGGATAAGAGTGCCAGGACCCAAAACGGGATACCCTCCGCATTGCTCAATGCACTGGAGTTGTCTTTGGCCGAGACCCCCAAAAACGAAGACCTCTTGATAGCGACTTTCCACTTACGGTCAAATGGCGTCAACGCCTTCCTTTTTGGTCACGGCCCAATGTCCCCAACTCGGCCGATTTATACATGATTACCGGCCTTGATATTACAGGATCTGTTCGTCCTTGGGATTTCAAAGGTTCCACAAGACAAACAGGGGTGAAACCAGGGAGCGGATACAAAAATTATATCCAGAATCATATGAAGGATGGCCCCCTTGGTGAAGTTGAATACAGGGCGTTCCTGAACATGTGGCTGTGCAGGTTCATCTTCTGTGGTAAAGCCAATGAGCCTACTCTGAATCACATTGCAATGGCTTCACACTTAGCCAATGGTAATCGCCTTCCTCTTGGGAAATACCTCCTGGGCAGTGTGTACCACATGCTTCATCAAACTGTCACCCAAATGTACACCAGCCAGAGGATAGCATGTGTCAATGGTCCTTGGTGGTTTGTACAAATGTGGCTACAACTGCACATGCACCAGATTGTTGGTGTTGACCTGAACACCCGGCTTTTCCCTTCATCCAACTATCATGAAGGGGAACCCCAAGTTACCAGAGGATGCCACACTTATGGAGAAGCTGCTTCAACTGTTCTCATCAAGCAGAATGTCAGCCAGCTCTTTGAGCTCTTCTTCAAAGGTTTCCCAAATCCCCTTTGGCTCCCTTATTTGGATAATGACAATTTAACTCTCCCTTTTGAGTTCTCCTTTGAAACTGATCGCCAAGATGGAAAATTTATGGTGCATTCCGCTGGGCCGAAAGGCCGAACCACGATACTTATGAATACTATCAGCCCAGCTTGATGGCTCGGCAACTTGGATGTGGCCAGATGCCCCCGAGACTGTTTCTGCATGAATTCCTCAAGCCCAGAGAGGAAATCAAAGAGCTTACTCAGACCAGCAGGGTTTTCCAGTATGTATGCAGTCCATCTATTTACACCTGGCCCTTCACACCTACAACAGTAGCTCACTCCACCTTCAATTCCTGGTGGCAAGAATTCCATGACCATATTTTCAGTGAGCCTGTGCATTCGTTTTGTATAGAACTGATGCCTGACTTCCAACCAACCTCGAGAGGTTGAGGACCATGTGTGGTTCGAGGACCGGTGGATGGTCGCTTCCTTGTGTGATGAGTGATTGACAACGTTGTGTGGACCGATTCTTGGCTAAGTATTGCGAGGTGCGGGTTGCGGCTTGACTCGTGTTGGTGCAGGTGAAGAACAAGCGCGAAAGGTCGTCGCCGGTGAGGCCTCCAGGTGTGGAGAAGACAAGTAGGCTTCGTTCGAGGGACCCGGTGGCCAGCGGGGTCAAGTGCGGGCCGCATGGTGGCATGAACAGCAAGATGAAGTAGTGGACGGTTTCTTGGTAGAGCCTCAAAACCAAGGTCGAGCCGGGACTACGTGGGAGCCGAGTCATGAGTGGAGATTGGCGGAGGCTACACCGAGTTCGCGGGGGTTTGCGGTGGTTCACCAGAAAACCACTGGGTTACTCGGTTGAGCCACAAAACCGAGGCCGAAGACTCGACGAGGAGGTGCGGCCACCCAGGCCGGTTCAACCGCCCGGGAGGGGCGGTCGGACCGCCCGGGGCCGGTCGGATCCACCGGGCCGGTTCAACCGCCCGGAGGGGCGGTCGGACCGGCCGGGGCCGGTCGGATCCATTGGGCCGGTCTAACCGCCCGGGGGGGCGGTCGACCGCCACGCCGCCGGCGCCGAGAAGCTTCGAAGCGGAGGACACGCGTCGGGATCGCAAGGCTTGCGTCGAGGCTACGCGGGGTGCGGTCGCCGGGCATCCGTCCGATGGTGAAGACATCAAGAATTCCAAATCCGCCCTTGAGGGGCATGTATCCCTAGTTATTAGTGAAGGGCGTTTTAGTCTTTTGGGTGCCTCCATATATACTCATTAGAGGGGTGGATGGCAGCCAACACTTGGAACCCTAGCTCATTTGGTTTTTCCATTTTCGTTCTCTATTTTCCCTAGGTTTTTAGAAGGCTAGTTTGAGAGCTTCATGTGAGATCTAGAGAGAGGGATGGATGTTTGGGTGGCAAGCTAGACCTTGTATGAACCATTCATGGCATGTATAGAAGGTTTGGCGTTGTTCTTCATGGTGGTTTTCCCGTCTCTTTGGTGTTGATTTTCGGAGCTCTTTTTGGCGGTGTTTTGAGAACGATTTCTTGGGGTTTTTGGTGGGTGTCACGTATGAGGTTCTTGTGCCTCTTTGGTGGTGACCTTGCCCCCAAATCCCCTTTGAATCGGACTCGATTTGGTGGTTTCTCGAGTTGGGCGAGTTCTTGACCTAGAGAAGCGATTTCTTCGATTCCTCTTGATTGTGAGCGTTTCGGGTCGATTCCTTTGAGGTAGAGGTTGCCCGGAGGTAACCCGGCTATTCCCGAAGTTTGGCTGCAATCCGTGGAGTGATTCGGGAGATCGGGCGCGAGGAAGTTGAGGTTTGACCCGCGGGTTCGTTTTTCGGAAGGGGCGGTCTAACCGCCTACGAGGGGGCGGTCTAACCGCCGGGGTGTTTCCGGGTCAAAGTTTTGTTTCGCCGGATTTTCCTCTCGTGAGTTTGTTCGCCTTGATCGAGGAGTGTCTTGGTGAAATTTGGGGTCGTTCTCGTGCGGTTGCTAGGTGTTCTTGGTTGGAGTTCGTTCTTGGGTACGGGAGGTTAGACCGCCCCCGGGTAGCCGCTCTAACCGCCCCTAGGCCCTTGGGTGAAGTTTTGATTTTCGCCAAGATTTTCGATAGCTAGCATGGCCTTGACCGAGAGATCTCTGTTGGTGAAACCGTGGTGTGTTTTGGTGCTCGGAAGAGGCGTTTCGGAGGATTTCTTGGTTGCCGGTGTGGAGGCGGTCTAACCGCCCCCTATACCGGTCTAACCGCCCCCTGCGGTTAGCCGGCTTTCGAGTTGTTTCCGGCTTGTCGGTCTTGCGTGTGTGTTGTGGTTGCTTTGGTAGAGTTTGTTCCTAGGACCGGTAGCACTCCGGTGGCTACGTGGTTTTGGCAAACGGGAGGTAGAAGTGCGGAGCGTGTGATTTCGGGGGGTTCGACCGAGCTAGTTCGTCTTGGCGGAGTTTCAATCTCCCTCGAGAAGAATTTTTATAGGCTCCCATTCACTCCCCCCCCTCTCGGTCGCCTTATCGGTCCTTCAAGTGGTATCGAGCCGGTTCGGGTCTTTGTTGACTCTAACCGGCCTAAGATCCAAGGATGGCGTACCGGAACGGGGGTTCGGGTCCTCCACACTTCGATGGCAAGAACTACCGGATGTGGAGCAAGCGGATGGGTGCGTTCCTCCGCGGAAAGGGTCGGTTTGCTTTGGGATGTCACGGTGGACACGAGGCTATGTCCGGCCGATGGATTTCCTTGCTCCGGGGTCGAGGGACGCATTCGACGCCAACAATAAGGCGGTCGACTACTTGTTTCGTGCTTTGTGTCGGCTGAATTCGATCGGGTGCACACCGAGAACTTGGCTTGTAGGATTTGGGCGGTGTTGAAGGAGGCTCATGTTGGGAACGCCCGAGTTCGAGGCACGGTTGTATGCGACCTACCGGAGAGAGTACGAGAACTTCACTCATCTCCCCGGTGAGTCCATCGATGCCTTGTTTCGAGAGGTTCACGGTGGTGGTGAACAACATGAGGGCCAATGTGGACGTGCTCCCGTACTATGATCATGATAGAGCGGTCAAGCTCTTACACTCTTTGGATCGTACGATATGGGGCGGGAAGTTCAAGGCCATAGTCGAGTCGGAGAGGTACGATACTCGACGGTGAACGAGTTGTTCTCGAAGCTCAAGTCGGCCGAGGTGGATAGGGGCATGATCGCCAAGCTCGAGGGACCGACCGACTCCCATAGTCTTGCCCTCGTTGGTGGTTCCAAAGGAAAGACTAACTCTAACCCATCCACCGGATGTTCTCGTTTTCCTCTTTGATGTCTATGCCGGATGAGGAGTTTGATGACCTTGGAGAGGACGAGCCGGCGCTCCCGACGAGGCGGTTCGAGAGGCCGCACGAGAACCGGGTGAACATGAGGAGGAACACGAGGACATGCTTCAAGTGCGGCAAGACCGGACACTATTTCGCCGAGTGTCCGAAGGTGAACAACCACGACAAGCACAAGTTCAAGGACAAGAGGAAGAAGTCTAAGAAGAAGGATCATGGACATGGGAAGAAGGCACGGTCTCGAGAGAAGATGAAGAGATCAAGCGACATCGAGTCGATTCCGAGGACACGTCTTCAAGCTCGAGTGATGAAGACGAAGAGGATGAGAAGAAGAGGAAAGAAGAAGAAGAACCTTGGCAAGTATCTCAACGGCCTTTGTGTGACGGGCCTAAGCCTCAAGGACGACTTCGCGGCATGGCTCGCGATTCGAGCAGCAAGAGAAGCCGAGAAGGACGCCTCGGACTTGGATTCCGAGGATGAGGTATGTGATGAGCTCTCTTCTTTGCGCAAGGAGAATGAGGAGTTGGTTGACTTGCTTGATAATCGTGATCACATGCTTAGAGTGGCTAAGAAGCTTAGAAAGGAGCTTAGATCTTTGCTCGAGGATGCTAGGACTAGAGTGGTCGAGCTAGAAACACAGGTTCTTGATAGCAAGCTTGAAATTGATTCGCTTAAGGCTAGCCATGTTGTTTCGATGAAAATGATTGTGTTGATTGCTCTTGCTTTCCTAGGCCGACTTGATCGATCTTAGGGAGAAGTATGCCTCCAAGTGTGAGGAACTAGATGTGCTTAGGGTTGAGTTGGCCGAGCTTCAATCTAGACCCACTTTGCTTGGTGCTTGCACTTCTTGCCCTGGTTTGCATGAGAAAATTGTTGAGCTTCGTTCTCGCATTGGTTCGCTAGAGGCTGATTTGAAAGTGCCTATTCCTACTTCTTGTTCTACATGTGAGTTGCATGCTATGAAGAATTTGGATCTTGCAAAATGTGTTGGTCACTTGCAAGATGAGAATGATAAGTTGCGTGAAGCGCTGAGTTGGTTGTCGAGTCAAGAACCTCAGCTTGGTATGATGATTGCTAGCTGTAAGCGCTTTGATGGTTGGGCTTTGGGATTGGATAAGGTTGGTGAGGGCGGGTGGGTGAGAGAGAAAAGAAATTTGGGAATGTTTCGGTTCCACCACAACTCACACCCAAAGACAAGTTTGCATCCAAGCTAAACCAACCGAGAGAAAAAACGAGTGAGAAGGCAAGTGAAAATCCTAGTGAGAAACCAAGTGGAGAGCCTCTCCCCAAGCCTAAGCCCAAACCAATCCTTTTCCATTGTGAGTTTTGTGGAAAAGATGGTCACAAGAGAGAGTTTTGCTATAAGAGAAAGAGAGAGGCGAGAATGGCTAAGGAGTGGGCGAACAAGGACGGTACCACCCTTCTCATGGTGTGCACGAGCCTTATATGCCACCGCCTAAGGGAAAGGGCTTTGTGCGTAAGGATCCGGCATGGGGATATGAGAAATCCCGTAGCCGCGGTGGTGGTCTGGAGAGGGCGGTCAGACCGGCCTGGCTAGGCGGTCAGACCGGCCCTCCCCAGATTTCTGGGCAGTTCTATTTTCGAGGTTGTGATGCTGGTGGTTTCAGTTCCCTTGGTCATGGTGCAGATGGTAGACACTTTGAGTCTGGTGGCGTTGAGTTTGCTGGACGTTCTCCACCTCGTGATCAATACGAGTTTGGGAGAGGTCGCAGTTTTGAGTCTCAGAGGGGCTACGGACCATGCTTTCCCTTTCGTGGTACTCGTACTCCTTCAGTGAGACAGGAGTGGTGTTCCCATGGTGGTTCCAGGTTTGATAGGTTTGACAGGATGGATCGCTGTATTGATAGGCAGGGTAGGATGAATGTTGCTAACCCTACTTTTGAGGAAATGGCCCGACACTGGTTTCACACCTTTGGGACTAACCCCAGTGTTGAGTCATTTGCTCGTTCTCGCTCTTGGTTTTGAGTTGCAGGTGGGAGGCCTGGAGAACATTTGGTTGATATCGGGGGTGGTTCTTCGGCCTCATACCCCGGTGGTGACATGTAGGTGCATCACTTTCGGGGATGGTGGACAAGGATGAGTGAATTGTGAAGAAATGATAAAGGTAAGTGCTTTGTGACCTTCGAGTGTGTGGCCTTGGTCAAGCCACTTGGTTTGTTTTGCTCCTTCACTATATCATGTGTGTAGGGTGAGCTTTGTATGTTCTTTGGCCCTAGTGCATGTGTTTAGGGGGAGCTTGTGAGTTTTGTGCTCCTTTGCTCTTTTGCCGGTGGTGTCGAGCCCTTTTTGCCTCCCCTCGAGGAGCCGGTCTTTTGTGAGCTTTGTGTGTGTGGTTGGTTTCCTAAGTTGGTGGTGAAGCTCCTTGTGTAGCATATGTATAGCTTTCCTTTGTGCATTTATTGCATTTGGCATGGCATATGTAACATGATGTATAGGCATCCTTGTATCTTAGATTGCATGCATTTTGTATCATATGCATTGGATAGGAAAAGCTTCTCCTATATACATTGTTCACCATGGGTTGCTATATATGTTCTTGTGAGCTTGTTTGGTATGCTACGGTTAGTTTGGCTTAGCTCTTGATGATCTTGATGAATGATCCATGGTTGATGGCTAATTTTTTGAAAAATGTCACATATATGATCTCTCATGTGTAAATGCCTTTATATGATCTTGACATGTTTTAGTGGCTTTGCTATGCTTAATTTGTGTTAAGATAGCTAGTTTATTGATCATATGGGGCCAAAGGCTCATTTGCCATCATGAATGTTTAGCCCTCTTGCTTCATCTTGTGGAGGGGCATAAGTTCCCTTTTTGTCGCAAAGACATTTCATGTACCATTTATAAATCTGAAAATGAAATGAAAAATGCTTGGAAAATATGCTCCCATGTCATATGTGCTGAAATTAATTTGCTTTGGGTGCTAAACCGTTGCATGTTGCCTACCAATGAGAAGTCTCATACATAGAAGTAGGCACATGGCTCGGTGGCTTTGACATGACATGAGGTGCTTTTGGGTGTTTATGATGGTCTTATGATTAGAATGGCTGTCCTAGCATGAAGTTTGAGTGGCTTTGCCATTTTGATATGTTTTGATCACGTTTAGGTATTTGCTTGTGAGAGAGTAACTTTTCGCAAAATTTCTCAAATCCTTTTTAGCATTGTCCAATGGTTGTGAAACTTGGTGATCACGTAGTTAAGGTCTTTACGAACCTGTCGAGTATCTAACTTGCTCATTTGGACTTGTGTAGCACCTTGTGATGAATTTTGTATATTCGAGAAGCTATATGTTGCAAGTTTTCGCATTTTGCCTTGATTCATGCATTGTCAACAAGCGGGAGAAGTTTGTGCATGTTTTGGGCACTCCGGGAGTGTTTGGAAGGTGTTCCAATTGTTTCGGGCAATTTTTGAGCGGTTTGGTGCGGGGCCGGTCTCTTTGGGCGGTCTAACCGCCCCCCGTGCGGTCGGTTCGGGCGGAGGCGGTCTAACCGCCACGGGCGGGCGGTCTAACCGCCCTGGGCGGTGTGAGCGGGTTTTTGCTTTTTGTTGCATTCCCGAGTTGCATTGATGCATGTGTTCGGGGGGAGTGTCTTGTGGCTCGGGGGGAGCTTGCATATGTGCGGGGGGAGCTCTTTGTGGTGTTCGAGTTTTGCTTTGGTGGTTTGCGCTCTGCGCTTGAGCTATGTTTTGTCTCGGATGTGTCGAGCCGTTGCCCTTGCCTAAGGGGTCCGAGACTTGCCTCCTTCAAGTGATCTTGTTCTTTGCCTTTCTTTGGCTTTCGATCGCTTGTTGAAGTTTCTTTTTATTTGTTTCTTTTCTTTTCCTTTTCTCTTATGTTACTTTATGTGAGTGTGTTGTCAATGCACTCATCAAGGGGGAGATTGAGGACCATGTGTGGTTCGAGGACCGGTGGATGGTCGCTTCCTTGTGTGATGAGTGATTGACAACGTTGTGTGGACTGATTCTTGGCTAAGTATTGCAGGTGCGAGGTTGCGGCTTGACTCGTGTTGGTGCGGGTGAAGAACAAGCGCGAAAGGTCGTCGCCGGTGAGGCCTCCGGTGTGGAGAAGACAAGTATGCTTCGTTCGAGGGACCCGGTGGCCGGCGGGGGTCAAGTGCGGGCCGCATGGTGGCATGAACAGCAAGATGAAGTAGTGGACGGTTTCTTGATAGAGCCTCAAAACCAAGGTCGAGCCGGGACTACGTGGGAGCCGAGTCATGAGTGGAGATTGGCGGAGGCTACACCGAGTTCGCGGGGTTTGCGGTGGTTCACCGAGAAAACCACCTGGGTTACTCGGTTGAGCCACAAAACCGAGGCCGAAGACTCGACGAGGAGGTGCGGCCACCCGGGCCGGTTCAACCGCCCGGGAGGGGCGGTCGGACCGCCCGGGGCCGGTCGGATCCACCGGGCCGGTTCAACCGCCCGGGAGGGGCGGTCGGACCGCCCGGGGCCGGTCGGATCCACCGGGCCGGTCTAACCGCCCGGGGGGCGGTCTGACCGCCATGGCCGCCGGCGCCGAGAAGCTTCGAAGCGGAGGACACACGTCGGGATCGCAAGGCTTGCGTCGAGGCTACGCAGGGTGCGGTCGCCGGGCATCCGTCCGATGGTGAAGACATCAAGAATTCCAAATCCGCCCTTGAGGGGCATGTATCCCTAGTTATTAGTGAAGGGCGTTTTAGTCTTTTGGGTGCCTCCATATATACTCATTAGAGGGGTGGATGGCAGCCAACACTTGGAACCCTAGCTCATTTGGTTTTTCCATTTTCGTTCTCTATTTTCCCTAGGTTTTTAGAAGGCTAGTTTGAGAGCTTCATGTGAGATCTAGAGAGAGGGATGGATGTTTGGGTGGCAAGCTAGACCTTGTATGAACCATTCATGGCATGTATAGAAGGTTTGGCGTTGTTCTTCATGGTGGTTTTCCCGTCTCTTTGGTGTTGATTTTCGGAGCTCTTTTTGGCGGTGTTTTGAGAACGATTTCTTGGGGTTTTTGGTGGGTGTCACGTATGAGGTTCTTGTGCCTCTTTGGCTGGTGACCTTGCCCCCAAATCCCCTTTGAATCGGACTCGATTTGGTGGTTTCTCGAGTTGGGCGAGTTCTTGACCTAGAGAAGCGATTTCTTCGATTCCTCTTGATTGTGAGCGTTTCGGGTCGATTCCTTTGAGGTAGAGGTTGCCCGGGAGGTAACCCGGCTATTCCCGAAGTTTGGCTGCAATCCGTGGAGTGATTCGGGAGATCGGGCGCGAGGAAGTTGAGGTTTGACCCGCGGGTTCGTTTTCCGGAAGGGGCGGTCTAACCGCCTACGAGGGGCGGTCTAACCGCCCGGGGTGTTTCCGGGTCAAAGTTTTGTTTCGCCGGATTTTCCTCTGTGAGTTTGTTCGCCTTGATCGGAGGAGTGTCCGGGTGAAATTTGGGGTCGTTCTCGTGCGGTTTGCTAGGTGTTCTTGGTTGGAGTTCGTTCTTTGGGTACGGGAGGTTAGACCGCCCCGGGTAGCCGCTCTAACCGCCCCTAGGCCCTTGGGTGAAGTTTTGGTTTTCGCCAAGATTTTCGATAGCTAGCATGGCCTTGACCGAGAGATCTCTGTTGGTGAAACCGTGGTGTGTTTTGGTGCTCGGAAGAGGCGTTTCGGAGGATTTCTTGGTTGCCGGGTGGAGGCGGTCTAACCGCCCCCTATACCCGGTCTAACCGCCCCCTCCGGTTAGCCGGCTTTCGAGTTGTTTCCGCCGTCGGTGCTTTGCGTGTGTGTTGTGGTTGCTGGTAGAGTTTGTTCCTAGGACCAGTAGCACTCCAGTGGCTACGTGGTTTTGGCAAACGGGAGGTAGAAGTGCGGAGCGTGTGATTTCGGGGGTTCGACCGAGCTAGTTCGTCTTGGCGGAGTTTCAATCTCCCTCGAGAAGAATTTTTATAGGCTCCCATTCACTCCCCCCTCTCGGTCGCCTTATCGGTCCTTCGGAGGTAATGTGATTATCCCTTTCCTCAAATCAGACATTTTATCCTCTAACCATGATCCTGATTTCATTTCCTTTGCCCTCAGAACACAATGCCTGCCCCTCTAGCCAGGGAGATTGCTTACAATGCAGTAGGCCCAATCTCAGCATTGGGATTTAGATCACCAACCCTGGCTCAATTAATGGCTAGGTATGCTACAACAGATCCAACTCTGTCCAGCATTACTGTTGATAGAAGGCAAGGCTTGTCTCTGATTGCACCTCCAAATGCTAAGAGGAGAAGAACCATCAAGAAAGTCCTTGTTGAGGTAAAATTTATTCCTTTCTTGATCACAGGATTACTCTTTTCTGATAAATTACATCTTATGCATTTTCAGACTAGAACTCATCAATCCTCAGCTTCAGAACCTGCCAATGCTCTATCCACTGGTATGACCTTTACTGTCCTTTCCTTAAGGATGAACACTGGCATTCATTCTTAATCTGGCATTTGCAGAGGAAACAATGGTGGACAATCTTGTGGATGTCCCAGTATCTCAACAAGCAAGTCCACCCAGGGCTGAGCCATCTGTCCAAGTAGAGATCTCATCTTCATCAGAGACTCAATCACCCCCTGCTCAGACAGAAACACCAACCTCTCCAGAGGTAAATTTCCCCATCCAACCGGAGCCATCAAGTCCTCCAAGGGCTCAATCACCCATTGGCCAGGCAGAAACATCAACCTTAGCAGAGGTGAACCCATTTCCTCTCCAGCCAGAAGCTCCTGAGTTGCCAGAAACTGCATCAGCACCCTCTCACACAGAAGCTTCAGCTTTACCTGGAACATCCTCTTCACCAATAATTCCAGGGGTCGCCCCTGAACAAAATGCTGCTCCAATTCAGGAAGTCAGTCATGAGATAAACATTTGCACCTAATCTTGTTATCCTTTACTTCCAATACTCCTGACTCGGCAATATTGCTCTCTCAGGATCAGGCTCCATCATCATCAAACCCATCAATGGGGAACAATCCAGTTGCCGAGACAAGGGAAGGAGTGCCTCAAACTTTGTCAGAGATAGTGCAAGAAAAACTCAAGGAAATTTTCGCCTGGCTGCAAAGAGATGCACGAGATCAATTCAAAGATCTTGATCACTTTGAAGAAATGCTTGAACCCATCAGCCGAGAACTCCCTGAGGACATCAATGCCTCACTTGAATCCATCTCCGGTCTGGAAATTCATTACGTGCCCATAAGACGAGCTCTGAGAAAGGTGTCTTCCCGCCCAGCTGTTGAACAGAAGAGGGCCAAAGCTGAACAAGCCGTGAAGGGAGCACAATCTCAGACTGAGAGTCACAAAGAGACATTGGCCAATCTGCAAGCTGCTCGTGAATTGAAGATCGCCAGAAAAACCGCATTGGAGGCAGAACTGAGAAGTCTGTCAGCTGAAATAGAAGCCAATGACAAGAAAACAGCCGAGCTCCCTGGATTGATAGAGAAGATCCAAGAGGAAGCAACATCGGCCATAGCTGAGGTGAATCAATGTAATGCAGAACTAACCATCCTGTCCGACGCCCAGAAAGATTATCAAGAACGGATGGAGAACTCAACATCGAATGCCTGCAATGTAATTGTGAAATATTTGAACATCTAGATGTTTCAATCGATGTGTAACCGAACTGGTCGCTCTTGTAACATTTTCTCTTGCAATTTTATTTCTCTTTTCCTCTGCACATCCTTAACTGCAACGCTGAATGACCCATTCGGTAAAGAAGTACCAATACCCGAACGGCACTTTGACCCCTTTCAGCCGAGCCAGTCAACCGAATATGACTCAGCCTTGAACTCCAAACGACCCGACGGCGGATTGGTCAAGGAAACCTCTCCACCTTCCAATTTTCTTGGGATATGCGCCACGATCCAGAGCCACGACCTGAGGCCACGATCTGTCTTGCCAGGCCTATAAATGAAAACCGTAGGTGCCCCCATCTCTCCACCAAGCCTTTAGTTCTCAAATCTTCGCCAATCTCAAGTCTTCTTTCTCCAACCGGCGCAAATCCCAGAAGCATGGCGAGCAGCAACAACCGGCGCCGCGCCGCTGATGAGGCGGAGGGGAGCCACGCCAGTGCGCGCCGGAGGCAATGATCGTCAATTCTTCTTCTATGATTCATCTTTGATCCCCTTTTGTTTTTGACGATCATCCTTGTTTCAGGTTGATTCAATGGAATCCATCCTCTGCACCGGCCGGTCAGCCCTTACCGGACGACTCCTCGGAGTCCAACCATCACTCCCCCGTGCCCTACGGGGAACTTGATGCTCTCCGCTTCAAGGTGGAGCTGGAGGTGGCCCAGCGCGAGCTGGAAGATGTCTCCAAAAAGGTTGGCATAGCCGAATTGGAGTGGGAAGACCAGCGCAAGCAGCTGCTGGAGACCATCGACGGTACGGCTCCGAAACCGCTCTTTGATCCAATCCGGCCTTTGATGCTAATCACCTTTTTCTTGCACTTTGCAGCCCGTGACGCCGAGCTCAACCAGCTAAAGATGCTGGTGGAGCAATTGGCCGACAAGGTGAACGCCCGCGGAGATACGCCGGCGGAGCGCCTTGCTGCGGTGGAGCACCGCGTGGACGAAGTGGCCACCCATGGCATCCGCTTGGGCACCACTTTGGGCCTGGCCGCCATGGCGACGCACACTGACGTCGACTACTCCATCAGTCACGCGGCTTCGGGGCGGCGCGCCAGAAGACATCGAGGAGATCGAGATCATCCTGGAGCGCCTCGATGGCCACGGCGATGCCATTGCCGAACTCACTCATCCCCAGTCTGTGTTAAACAGGCTCTTTGACTAGATTGTATTAGGGATGTTTGATATCGGCAATAAATAAAGAACTTTTAATTTCCGTGCTTGTACTGTGATGATTTCTCCTGTGTTTGCATCCGTGGATCTTGCTTCTCCTTAAACGTATTCGGGAACTCGCTTGAGCCGAACACGCGAAAACAGATGCCCCTTGACGCAAAATCCACAGAAGATCCCTGAATCGGCAATTCGTAAGCACTGTTCAGACAAAAAACCCTTCGCATTCGGGAAGAAAACCCTACCGCTTGGTATTCCAATAGTGCATGCTGGCCAGTCATCACTCCCAATGCACTCCCCCAGTCAATAAAATAGTCTGCTGAGATGCCCTGCAAATCCACTCGCACACTCATCCATCGCTTCTCATCTCCTCCTCTGTCCTCAGAGGAAAAAACCCCCAGGCCATGGACAAAGGCAAGCAACCCCAGGAGAGCAGCACCCCGAAGAAACGCACGATTCGAGAGTGAGTTTTCCCTTGATTTCCTTCTTGTTCTCTCATATAATCTCGCGCTTTACCTCCTCCCTACCTTTCCTCCTTCAGCCTCGATCTGCTTCCTGAGGAAATCATCGAGACCGAAGACATGCCTGAGTACATCTCCTCTGATTCTTCCCTTGAAGCAGAGGATGCCACGCCTCAACAGAGAACCAGCCATCAATTGCGCCGCCGCGTTCGGCACCTGGAGCATGACCTCAGGGACATCACCGCTCGTTGCCAGGCCGAGCGCGAGCGTCGCATGGCTTTGGAGGCATTAGTGGGAGGTAAATGTTTCTAACTCCTTCTTGACTTCGCGTTCACATCTGGATTTTTGCCCCTAATAACCACTCCTCTTGTCTCAGATGTCTCTGATAGGTACAACAACCTGAAAGCGGCTTGGGACAGCTTGGTGGAGGCAGCAAATGGTCACCCCCGTGCATTCCAAGTCGCCGTCTCGGTGGTCCTCCGGAGCAACGAAGAGGGAGCGGCCGAAGAAGCAAAGAAAAGATCGAATCATACTTTCGCTTCTTACTCCGGCCTTCGCTTCCCGCCTCCTCGTAGTCCCGATCACCGGGGTTGTTGGATGTAAACCCGCAAGAGGCGGTTGTAATGTAGTTTTGTGCTAAGGGCAATGCATCTAGGCACGGCCATTCCTTCGTTTGGGAATTTTTGTTCTAAAGGCGGCCTTGTTCTTGAGCGCGCGGCTATTCTGTGTCGGATGCATGTAATTCCACTGCCTTGGTGATCACCGATCGATTTCAATACTAGGATAATATTTCTTCAAATATCTCCCATTTATTGCAGTGGAAAATTCTTCTCCTAGTAAAGTTTTCAACATGTATGCATTACCAGGGATGCATCGACCACGCGAAAGGGTCCTTCCCAGTTAGGGGACCATTTGCCGAATTCACTGTATTTGGTTCCAATCGGCAGTAACGCTTTCCAAACCAAATCTCCTTCTGCGAATTGCTTAACTTTTACTTTCTTGTTATAATACTTGGCAACCCGCAGCTTGTTCTTTTCGATATTTTCCAGGGCCCTAAGACGGATCATGTGCAAATCTTCTAGCTCATCCATCATTAAGCCACTGTAATCTTTGGAGCTCAAATCCTTCGCAAAACCACTCTCCTAGAATCCGATTGTACTTCCCAAGGCAAACCCGCATGGTGTCCATAAACCAATTCATAAGGAGATGTTTTTGTAGCTCCATGAGGGGCCATTCGGTAAGCCCATAATGCTTCACCGAGTACCGAATGCCACCTCCTTAGCTTCGGTCGATCTTCTTTTGTATAAGCTTGATCATGATCTTATTAGAAGCCTCTGCCTGACCATTAGCTTGGGCATAATAGGGAGAAGAATTAAACAATTTGATTCCCATGCTTTCGGCAAATTCTCTGAATTCCAAGGATACGAATTGGGCTCCTTGATCAGTTGTGATTGTCTGAGGGATTCCAAACCGATAGATGATGTGTTCCTTGACAAATTCAACCATGTTTTCGGACGTCACCTTCTTTAGTGGAATTGCATCGACCCATTTAGTAAAATAATCTGTAGCCAAAAGCATAAACTTATGCCCCTTGCTAGATGGTGGATTAATCTGGCCAATCAAGTCTATACCCCAGCCCCTGAATGGCCATGGCTTGATAATGGGATTTAACGCTGATGCGGGGACCCTTTGAATATTTCCAAACCTGCGCGGTCTTGACACCCCTTGTAATACTCAAAGCAATCCTCCAATATCGTCGGCCAAAAGCATCCGGCTTGCACGATAACCCATTTCATGCGGTAGGCCGATTGGTGTGCTCCACATATCTCATCATGCACTTCACTGATCATCCTTTTGGCTTCTTCGGACCCGAGGCATCATAACAACACCCCATCTAATGATTTGTAAAACAAATTGTCATCCAGAAGAATGAATTTTATGGCCTTGTACCTGAGCTTCCTAGAGACCTTTCGGGATGGATCTTTCAAATAGTCAACGATCTCTTTTCTCCAATCATCCTCCGCAAGATCCGTTCCCAGTGCACATATGTCCGCAGCAAATGCTTCTTGACTCTCTTTGTAACCAGAGGCGCTCTGAGCCAACCTGTTCGCTTCTTCGTTATGTTCCCTAAGAATATGCTTTGTAGAGTCACCAACGGAAAGCACTTCAAGATTTCCCCGCATTCTTCGTAGTAATTCCTCGGCGCTTCACTTTTACATTCGTATTGGCCGTTCAATTGCTTGATCACCAACTCTGAATCTCCATAAACCTCAACCGAAACGGCCCCGGCTTCTCTCAAATATTGAAGCCCCCGAAGCAATGCCTCGTACTCAGCCTGATTGTTTGTAACAGTGGGCTGTATAGGGATGGCAAACTCAAACATCTCACCTCTAGGCGAAATCAGCAGAATCCCTACTCCCCCACCTTTGCCACATGATGACCCATCAAAAAATAAAGCCCAAGGAGTAATTTCAAGCAAATCAATTGATGGATCGCGATGTTCAGTTATAAAATCGGCAATGATCTGACCTTTAATAGCTTTTGCCGATTCGAACTTTAACTCGAACTCTGATAAAGCCAGGATCCACTTGCCAATCCTGCCATTCAAAATTGGCATAGATAACATATGTTTTATTACATCAAACTTGGAATATACAATGCATTCGGCATTCAACAAGTAGTGCCGAAACTTTTTACATGAGTAGTACACGCACAGGCACAGCTTCTCTGCAGCCGAATACCTGGTCTCGGGATCAAGTAATTTTCGGCTAAGATACGCTACTACCCGCTCCTTTCCTTCGAATTCTTGAATAAGGGCCGATCCAATGGTTTGGGTATCGGCCGCCACGAACAACTTGAAAGGCCTATCCAACTGAGGAGGAAGCAGTACTGGTGGCTCCTTCATGTATTGCTTGATCTCGTCAAAAGCCTTTTGTTGTTCGTCACCCCACGTGAACTTCTGATCTTTCTTAAGTTTCAGCAATGGAGAAAACGGCAAAACTTTCTATGACAGATTTGAGATAAATCTCCTTACAAAATTAATCTTGCCGAGCAGTGATTACAGTTCCTTGAGATTAGTTGGAGGGACAACTTCATCAATGGCCTTCATGCTTTTCTTGCCAACTTCGATCCCTCCTTCATGGACTAAGAACCCCAAGAACTCTCCAGCTGATACCCCAAAAGCGCATTTGTTTGGATTCATCTTCAAACCATGCTTTCGGGTGGATTCCAAGGTCCTTTTCACGTCTTCCAAATGTCTGTCATGACTCAGGGACTTGATCACGACATCATCAATGTAAATTTCAACAACTTTGCCGATCAACTCGTGAAAGATGTAATTCATGGCTCGCTGATAAGTTGCACCGGCATTTTTCAACCTAAATGTCATGACTATCCATTCAAACAGGTCTATATGACCAGGACATCTGAAGGCCGTCTTTGATATATCTTCTATTGCCATAAAAATTTGGTTGTATCCCGCATTACCATCCATGAAACTGATAACTTTGTGCCCGCAACGGCGTCAACCAACAAATCGGCAATAGGCATGGGGTAACCATCCATCAGAGTAGCTCTGTTCAAATCCCTGAAATCTATGCAGACCCTCATCTTTCCATTCTTCTTGTAGACAGAGACAATATTAGAGATCCACTCCGCGTATCTGCATGGCCGAACGAAGTTTGCATCAAGTAATCTTTCAACTTCTTTCTTCACATCGGCCAATACTTCATCTTTGTAGATTTTCCGAGGAGGTTGCTTGTATGGTTTAAAACCAGATTTGATTGGCAACCGGTGCTCAACAATGGAACGGTCCAGTCCAGGCATCTTCGAATAATCCCAGGCGAAGCAATCTTTATATTCTTTAAGCAACTTGATTAACTCCTCCCTGAAGTCTGATTGCAAGTTTGCGCTGATGAATGTCAGCCTTGGTTTGTCACCGCTTCCAATGTCAACTTCCTCTAAGTTATCAGCCGACATGAATCCTCGCCCCAATTTGCCATCAGTACCATCGACGGGGTTATCCATTAAAAATTGCTATAAGAGCCGACTGCTTGAATCGGCTGTTGATCGCTGCTGACAGGCTCAACAGGACCTTCTCCCCAGTCTTTCCCTGAGAAACAGTCAATGCCTTGATACTCCCAGAAAGCTGGTTCCATATTTGCAATGCTCACGGAGTCATCTGCTTGGACCACCTCAATATCATCATCTACCCATTGGATGAGGCTGTCGATGCATGGTAGATGGGACGCGGCGGTTGGCGTGAATCCGATCCGTCCAAGCGGTAGGGCCGTAGGCTCCTTTACCTTCGATAACGAAGAAGATTGTGAGCGAGTGTTTTGGACCCGATCATTAGATCCACGTGGGCGCATCCCTTGGTGTCCGAAGGATTCCGGCGAAATCGTTCGGTATTATGCTTGTAGGTGTCAGATCGCCAGGGCCCATGCCAAGCTTCCTGAAAGTGGTGTACGGCATTACATTGACCGCCGCTCCGCCGTCGACAAACATCTTGGTCAATGGCTTGCCATTGACATATCCCTTCAAGTATAGCGGCCTCATGTGTCGATTTTTGGCCGGTCTGTCGAAGACGGCTTGCTTGGCTAGCACTAGCTGCGCCATCAGTCCCTCAATCTGCTCATCGTCCAGGGACGCTTCTTCTTGCACAACTTGATTAGCAAGAGCCATAAATTCATTCGGCAGAAAATATACCATGCACGCTGGAGCCGAACGGTTTGACCCTTCAGGTTTATCCTTTGGACGCCACACCTGTCTTGTCTGGATCCCTTCCCCCTCGGTTCGCGGTTCCTCAAGCATTGAAACCTCCTTTTCGACTCTTTCTTAGGCCAGGCGGGCACCATTTCCCCTTTTGCCGGATGTACTCGTCCTCGTCTTCCTCCCCGATCAACCCACCTCAAATTAGCTTGTCTCTTTCTGGGATGATCAATGATTTCAATTTTTTGACGCCGATCCTCGCTAGGATGTATCCTTCCAATTCTTTCATGGACGGATCGGCGATTGGCAGTCTCCTGCATATACTCAAAATACCTATCGCTGCACTCAGGGCAATTTCTCAGCATGGGAAGCTTCAACCCTTCGTTCCAGCAGTGCCTGAAGAATGCACACCCCCAGTGCGCGCGCTCCTGCTCGCGCGTATATTGCTCCGCGATCTCTCTCCGCGTGCTTCCTCTTCGGCCCTGCGCCTCTCCTCCTCGTGCTTTCGTCTCTGGTAGCGCTCTTTCTCCAGCTGGCGCTGCCATTTATTGAGGAGGATGCGCGTGGTCACCCTGGGTTTGGCCCTGGATGATTCCCCGATCTTGACATGGCTCTTGAGAACTCGGGGGGCTTCACCATGCACCTGTTCCAAGGTCACTTGACGTTCTGGGTCTACTGCTCCATCCTGCCTTGCCCTGGTTGAAGTCAAGACTTTAACCTTGCCCTTCCCCTCGGCTGTCACCATGTTGACGGAAAAGCCTATCATGTTCTAGGGAAAAGGGTGGCCGTCCAGTTTCATCTTGTTATCAACTTGAGGTGTCCCTCCTGGATAGCTTTCTGGATCCTCATCCTGAAGACCCTGCAGTCGTTGATGGAGTGCGAGTTCCTGTCATGGAAGCCACAGTAACGTTTCTCCTTTACTCCATCGGGCCGAAGCATGGAATGCCCTTCAGGTAATTTGATTTGGCCTTCCTTCACCAGGAGCTCAAACAGCTTATCAGCTTTAGTGATGTCGAAATCGTAGGTGCCTTTGGTCTGTTTGACCCAGCGCTGATTCATGGTCAACGGTTCTTTCCCCCACATGATTTCGGCTGCAGTCACGTCATGGTCATCATCAGAGTCCTCCATTTGGTCGGCTTTCTCCAGGAATTGATTGTAGACATCTGCCATGTCGTGCTGTTTTCCGAACCTGGCATCTTTCTTGAAACCGTAAGCTTGGTTGCTCATCAACGACAGCTTTTGGGACAGTTGGCCCCGGTTATCGAATTCCTTGCCGAACAGCTTTTCACGCACGGCCGGCAGCATCCCGGCAACGGCCATGTCGGCCAACTGGTCATCCGGCGGATGTAGCGAAAAACACATGCCCTTGACTTCCACTGAACCTCCCCGATGAACTCCAAGGGCGTCTCCACGTGCCTCGCCGGGGTAGCGAGGTCGATAAGCTTCTTTTCCGCGCTGCCGCTGAAATAGTGGGCGTGGAATTTCCGTTCCAGCTCCTTCCATGTGCCAACTGATTGAGGGAGCAAAGATGAAAACCATTGGAACGCCGCGCCGTCAGTGACATGGGGAAGTATCTGACCCTGAACGCCTCTTCAGATGAGCACTCCCCAAGCTGCATCAGGTAGCGAGCAATATGCTCCGTCGTGCTCGTGTCATCCTGCCCGGAGAACTTTGTGAATTCCGTCGGAAGCTTTACTCTTGGCGGCTGGATCACGTTGTAATACCACTCCGGGAACGGAGGCGTGTAGGTAGGTCCCTGCATCTTAGGTTTGAGGCCGAATTGATTCTGCATCAAGTCGGCCATCTTCTGCGCCAGGATATCATCTTCCTGCACGCCCGTAGCTGGTCCGTAACCCGGATTCGGGAGAGCATCGATGGCTCCGTAGTTCCCCACCTCGTGGTAGCCTCCGCCGTATAAATTCCTCTGCAGCCTGTTGCTAGCTGGAGCAATCCTGTAGCCGGAAGCAAGTGGGGCTCCAGGCGAGCCGAATGCCAGCTCCCCGTACGTGGGCTGGTACGGGTTTGGGCGCTTGCACGGGTTGTCCCGCGACGCCTGCGGCGGTGGGCCGGACCGGTCGCCCTCTGCCCGCGCTGCGGTGGGGGGCGGCGGGCGACCTCCGGCACCTTGTGGAGGAGGCTGGAAAGCTTGGCTCCCAGCGCTCTGCGGAGGAGGCTGGGCTGGTTGGCTCTGCAATGGCGGTTGAGAACTGGACTCGCCCATCTCCACGGTGCCTCCTTGAATGGGTGTTTTATTGAACACCTGCTCCATGCCTGGACCGAAGACAGCCACCATCATTTGTTTGAACGCACCCAGGAAAGCTCTATGGTGCCTGCTCAAGACGTGGTCCGCGGTATCTCGGAACGCTTGCATGCATTCCTCCCTCTCCTGCTGGGTTGTAGCGTCACTCTCCCCTGGCAACAACACCCTGGGCATCTCATTTTTCAAGTATGGGACGCCACTCCTGTTCTTCTTGAATGACAGCAAACACTTCTGTTGGAATTGGTCCACGACATCCTGCAGTTGTTGCCGCTGTTCCGGAGAGAGGTCTTCGACGTTGACATCCATGATATCCCCGATGTCAGGCATCTTGATTTTCGGTTGTGGTCCCACTGGGCGTGCCAAAAAGTGTGTTGACGCAAAATCTGCTCCTGGCGCCAAGCACACAGCAAAATTTGAACAAGCCGGCTTCACACGTGAAGAGATCACAAGACGTGCCAGTCAATTTTCCCTGAAAATTAACAAAAGGACGAAGTAGTTAAATTCCAAAGCTTGGAACTTGCCGGGTGGTACCAGACAGTTCCATATTTACGGCTATAGAGCCAAATGAGATGGCATATAGCTATAGAAAGCTATATGTCAGCAAACTTAAACTATTCGGGAGCTTTAAAAAGGAAAAAGTAACATAGCCGAATAGATGACGTAAGCATGACGACGATCGGTCTTTGTTTGGACAAAGATGTACGTGCGCAAGACCGTGAACGATCCCCGTGGTGATCAACATTAAATAATAAATGAAGTAAAAGCGCGAGCATAAATATGTAATAAACAAGCATGCATAGGTCCAAAGCACTAGTCTACCGCATGTCTAGGTACTTTAAAACCCGTCGGGTACGACACCAAGCGAACCTATCCACCGCATGATACAACTTGCTTGGGATCGTGCCACCTTCCACAAATAGATCTATCCACCGCATGATACGATCTAAATATGAAAAGCTAAAAGCATTCAATATTTAAAGCATGAATTATGCACGTGTTTTACTCATGAAGAGCATAACCGAACACGGCTGAACAGCCGATTCGGGGTCCATGAAGAAGGAACGAACATTACCAAGCAAGATAAATCTATCAGATTGATTTGAAATCTGATCCACCGGATGATCAGCTCCAAAACAACCCAAAAACCTGCATCTACCGCGTGATACCCAGTTCTTTCAAGATTTATACAAGCTTTGGCAAGCTTGAACCCGCAACATGTGACAACCTAGATCGATTCGGTTTCGGCTATCAAAGAGCACGTGATCCACGTGTTAAATTAGCCAAAGGCACAAACTTGACTCGCATAAGGATCATCAAAAGGGATAAAGCCGATCCAAACCCATCTAGATTGGGCAAAGAGGTGTTACATGAATTTAAACATAAAGCAAAATTCAAAGCAACACAGGTTAACTTAATGAATCTATTGAATCTTGCCAAAATTCAATAGAGCCGATAACTAGCTTCAAGCTAGATCTTAACCTACCGCATGGCTCATGACCTAACAAGAAACCTTCTTGAACCAAGCTTGAATCTACCGCATGACACTAAGCATGGTAACAAGGCTACTTGCATCAGATCTAAATCCACCGCATGATACTAGATATGATACAAGGTTGCCGGTACTCACGGAGGTCGACGGATCGATGAACCCTCTCGAAGAACACGACAACACGACAAATGGACTCTAGGGTTTGGCGTAAAGCCGGTTTGTATTGAGAATGATTTCGTATATCTGTTACATACATTCAGGTTTCATATTTATACCCTGCCAAGCACGACCTCGAATGGATTTGATACCTAATTTATCTCTAAGCTCGATCGCTTATCCATCCATTCGTCCTTTCCGCTTGAGCCGCGTCACCATATAATCCCGCAAAATCAGCTCAACAACTTCCTTGCCGAATGGAAGCAGATAGCCAACCGCGGATTTTTCTGCCGAATGCATCTGAAGAAACCTTCCTTCCATCGGACGGATTTTTCACCGAGTTGGACCCACAAGTCAGACTCCTTACCAAATTTTGGTGTTAACAGTAACCTACTTCTTGTTCTTATATGCAATCTCATGTTTACCCCTACTTGTCTTTCTCCAGCCTTGATCTGCTTGCTAAAGAAATCCTTGGGACCGAAGAAACGCCTGAGTACATCTCCTCTGACTCCTCCCTTGAAGTAAAGGACGCCACGCCAGAACAGAGGATCAACCACCAGTTGCGCCACCGCGTTCGGCATCTGTGAGGAACCAAGTTGAGAAGTACCTTGGTTCGTGTGTGATGAGTGATTGACCGGATGGTTTGAAGCTTTGTGTGTGTAGTGTTGAGTTGTGTTGTGTGTGTTTTATTTTGTGTATTTACCTTATTGTTTATGTGGTGTGTTGTCAATGCACTCGTGAGGAGTGGTTGACAACATTGTGTGGACTGACTCTTGGCCTAGTATTGCGGGTGTTGGTTGCGGCTTGGTTTGCGTTGGTGCGGGTGAAGAACGGTGCGCGAAAGGTCTTAGCCTTGCGGGGCCTCCGAGGAGTGGAGAGACAAGTAGGCTTGGTTCGAGGGACCCGTGGCCGACGGGATCAAGTGCGAGCCGCATGGTGCAAGAAGAGCAAGACGAAGTCGTGGACATGGAGCCGGTGCATCGGTGGTGGCCAAGTCAAGGAACGAGGCAAGGCCGAGTAGACCGTCCGGGCGCCCGGAGGTGAAAGGCTTGGCGGGCTCGACGCTTGGCGTGGTGAGGCCGGGCCGTGTACGCGGGGTTTGGTGGTTTGGCCACAAAACCATCGGAGGAGGGTTTCTCGGTTTGGGCCTCAAAACCGAGCCCGAGGGCCTGGCGTGACGGAGACGGTATCCAGGTGCGTCGGGAAGCTTCGAGGCGGGCGACACGCGGCATGATCTAGGTGCTTGCGTCGGGAGGACGTGAAGGCCTGATGGATGCGCGGCCGTCCGATGGTGAACTTCATGTGTTGACCAAAACGCCCCTGTGAGAGCTTGTGTTGTACTTCTAGTGTAGGGGCACTTCGGTCTTTTCCGGAGGGCCTATATATAGGAGGAGGGGGCTGAATTTTCAGCCAACTCTTGGGCTAGAGGCGGCGGTACTCTTTCATTTTGGAGTGCTTTGGGAGAGAGGGAGAGAGGGGAGAGTGGCTCTTTGATTGGAGCTTTTTGCCATCTTAGATTTGGTTTCTAGGAGTGGCTTGTAATCGATTGGACAAGATATTCATAGTGATTTCTTCCTCTAAATCTTGTGCCAATCTTTCTATTCCCGAATGTCTTTTATTGCTTTTTCGGAGCTCTTTTGTGCTATTTTCGTGCTTGTTTTTGGTGCCTTTGTTCTTGGTGTGATTCCGCGGATTTGAGTGGGTTTCTCCCCGGATTTCTTTGAGGGAAACATGGATGGATGTCTAGTGCATCTTTGTGATTAATCTTGTGCCCTCAAACGCCGGAAACCACTTCGATTCAAGGATTTTCGTTCGGTGCTCTAGCTTTTGGTGGTGTTCATAGGATCCGCGATTCCCGATGATTTAGGGAGTTAGGAGACGAAATTTTTGGGGTATAGCATCCTTGGTTGACGCTTTACATGTCCCCAAACTCTTGTCTCAACAGACTACTATCGTTAGGGAGATCCGGTGATGAATTGGGAGTGTTGACTTTCGGGGTCGAGCGCTTTCGGTTCGTTCGTGCTTGGCGGATGGTCCGCGAGGGCCGGGCGGACGGTCCGCGTGTACGGTGTTCTTCGCGTGTTCTTCGTGTTCTTGCGCGCCTTTGTTTTCGATCCGGTTTGGCTTTTGGTTTTTGTTGCGGCCGGTTTGCGGACGGTCGGGCTTGAGTAGCGGACGGTCCGCGGGTGGCGCGGACGGTCCGCCGGCCTCGGCGGACGGTCCGTTTTTTCTCGGGTCGCTTCGGTGTTCCGTGTGCTTTAACGGACGGTCCGCGGTGTACGGCCGGACGGTCCGCGGGGTTGCCGCGGACGGTCCGCGAGGGCGGCCGGACGGTCCGCGAGGCCTCCGCGGACGGTCCGCCCCTCTGTCCGGACGGTCCGCCGAGCCCGGGCGCTTTGCTCTTTGGTTCGATTCCTCCCTCCTTCATTCGTGCTTCCGTGTGTGTTTATAGGACTCGTTGTTTTGGCGATTGGTGTGTGATTCGTTCCAACGCTTGTGTGTGACCGGGTTTTGACTAGGGTCTTTGGGAAGAATTTTTACCGGCTCCTATTCACTCCCCCCTCTCTAGTCGCCATCCGATCCTTCAATTGGTATCAGAGCCGGTTGTGGATTCTTTTGGCTCTAACAAGTCTTGAATCCATAGGGTGACTAGAGGAAAGAGGTGCTTTTGCTTGCGACCTTGGTTTGCGCATTTTGAGTCCGACGATTTGGAGTTGTGCCCTTGGAAAAACATAACTTGAGATACCTTCGATAAAACGGGCATAACTTTTCGCTCGGTGCTCCGTTTTGGCTCAAATTTTTACAGTGGGTTCGTGACTCCATTTGTAGGTGATCCAAAATCATCTAAAGATCATTTTGGGGTCTTCAAAAATTCAGAAAAAATCAACAAGATAATTGAAAAATCCCCATTTATGTCTCTTGTGGCTTTGTCTTGTTTCTTCCGGATTTTCCCTAGACTTCATTTCACCTTATTTTGAGCTGAAATTTTTTGTGCCTCTATCTTTGGTGCTCCTTGTTTAGTGGTAAATTTTTGGGAAAAAGATAAGATCCTTTGCTATTGAACTCGTCGGTAGTTGTTAGAGAATTGAGGCTTTTTGAGTGCTTTCTTTGCATCGTTGCTTGTTCCTTGAGCTTGGTTTCGGCTAATCCTAACCGGTACTTTGTTTATGGCACCAAGTTCTTCTACTTGTGGTTCTTTGAGCAGGAGGAGTATGGAGGTTGAGGCGGAAGCCGAAGTGGAGGAGATGATATCTCTCATCGAGGACTATCGAGATGGTGACATCAAGAAAGGCGAGCTCTACCACAAGCTAGGAGGCATGAACCAAGGTACACTTGCCAAAGCTATCTTGATCCTATGCAATAGGTTGGATGATTGTGAGCGTGATTGTGGAGGCTTGCATAGGAGAAACATAGATTTGTGTGATGCTTTGCGTAGGAAGAATGAGAAGATGAAATGCTCTCTTACTAGGTTGAAATGTGGTATGGCTCATTGGAGGTCTCGTGCTTTGAATTCCCGCACTTCTTGTAACACCATGCATGCTAAAAATGATGCTTTGGTTGCTTCCATTGCATGCTTGAAATCTGAAATTAAGGTGTTAAATTTCAAAACTTCTTTGCCTTGCAAATCATGTGATGCCTTGTGTGTTGAAAATGAGAAATTAAAAGATGAAGTTAGTTGGCGCAAAATGCATGTTGAAGATTTTAGAAGAGCATGCGATAATCTTGATTTTGAGAATGATGAATTGAGATCATCTCTTGCTAACTTGCAATCTGAAATTGACTTGTTGAAATCGAATGCTTCTATGCCTTGCAACTCTTGTGTTGTTTTGAATGATGAACTTGATAGGGCTAGGAGTAAGATTGCTTTGTTAGAGTCAAGTGCTTCTCTACCATGTGTTTCTTGTGAGTCTTTGCTTGCTGAAATTAATGAACTAAAATTGACTCACACCACATGTGTAGATGAACTTGAGCATGCTAGGGCTCAAATTTGTGATATGAAATCCATGCCTTGTAGCAAGTGTTCTTTGTTGCTTTGGTTGAGGATGCTTGCCATACTTCTTGCAATGATGATAATGCTTTGCGAGATGTAATTGATGTTGCTTGTTCATGTGATTTTGTTTGCACCTCATGCATTGATTTGGAAAATGAAGTTTTGGCTTTGAAAAAGATGCGCGAGGATATGAGCGCTAAGTTGGTTGAGCATGATGAGATGAGTGCCAACCTTGAGAAAGAAAATGAACTCTTGCGTACCACATATGCTAAATGCATTGAAGAAGAAATCAATAACTTGAGAAATATGACATGTGGTACTTGTGAGCGCCTCAAGTCTCAAAATGAGGTTTTGCGCACAAGGTGCAAGAGTCTTTGTGCCAAGGGTTTGGATTCTCACTTCTCTTGTCACTCCGATGTTGATGCTTCTAAATTTGCTTCTTCTAAACCGGAGTCGACTTCTTCTCTTGAGTGTGAGTCTTTGGATGCTAGTAAGTGTGCTAGTGCTTTGGATAGCTCTCCCATGGCTACTCCTAAGCTTGTTGCTTCTTCCAGTGTTGCCCAAGGTGATTTGAATGGAAAGGGTGCCTCCCACATATTTGGAACTCATACTCCCAAGCCGAGGTTTCAATGCACCTTTTGCAAGAAGGATGGGCATACCGTTGAGCTTTGCTTTAGCCGTGTCAAGCACGAGCGACGTGTGCGTGCTAAAGCTTTTAAGAAGCCACGTAGCTTTGTCTCATGGCACGTGTGATTCTAATGTGGGCACCAAGTTGGATGTTGGGGTTGATGCTTCATGCTCTAAGTCCCAAGGGACTTCCCACTTACAAGAGAATGGCGATTCATCCACTCGGACCGTGCCTCTCGATAGGCCTTTGTACCATTGCTCTCCCTTGTGGGAAGGATGGGCATCAAGAGAGCTTTTGCTACCGCCGGGCAAGGAGAATACGGCGAGGAGGTGCCTCTAGGCCTTTGGTTGTTCATAGCCCTTCTCATGGCACGAACACTTGTGAGCCTAAGAAGGCGCGATTTGTGTACGGGTTTTATGACACTCTTTCTAGTGAGTTAGGCCATGATCGTGGACATGCTTCTAGTGTTTCTTGTGTTGGTCCGCGACATGCTTCCCGTGGTGCTTGTGTTGGTTCTTCTCCTATGACCCCGAAGGATATTTGCCTTTTTGCTCGTGGTAGCACTCGACTTTCTTCGCGAGTGACTTCTTTGAGGCATGGTTCCAAGGG
The DNA here is from genome assembly GCA_947561735.1 of Cenchrus americanus. Classification (NCBI taxonomy): domain Eukaryota; kingdom Viridiplantae; phylum Streptophyta; class Magnoliopsida; order Poales; family Poaceae; genus Cenchrus; species Cenchrus americanus. The sequence continues at coordinate 79,013,862 of OX387239.1, read as the reverse complement.
TGTTCGAAAGACTTTTCATTCCAACCAAGCATTTGCATCATGCTAACCCACATGATAGGTTGTGTGCACCACTTACCCGTGTGACCAAATCTTGGATTCCCAAGTACGTGCTTGCTAACCCTTTGGGATCCAAGGCTCGGTCTTTCTCGTCTCCTTGTGTGTAGGTACGGAGACGCGGTTGGAGAGCATGAGCGAAATGGAGACTTGATGGTTCTCCACACCATTTTGGATGGCTCTTGAAAGCTTTTGTACACATGTATAGTGAGTTTTCTTTTCCCCTTGTCCTCTCGTGTATATACTTGTGTCTTGCTTGTGTGAAAACCATGGTAGGCTAGCCACCTTGTTCATGATAGCTTTGTGATCTTGAATATCTATATTGCTATCTTTGTATGATTTTATGGTGGATGTTATTTATGAACATCATGTCATGCTTTATGGTTGATTGCTCGGATATGTCATGTTGTTCATTCATATCATGTTTGTCTAGCTCGATGGTACCTTTCTGTTAGCATGTTTGTCCCCCATGTATATCTTGTCATGCTAGCTTTGTAATATATGTTGGTGGATGATCCATGTGATCTTGTATCATGCCTTTGTTTAGTTCTTGTATATTGTTTGGCATGTTGTTCTTTGGTATCATGTTAGTTTAGTGTTGTACCTTGTTGACATACTTGCTTGCCCATGCTTATTCATATTTGTGCAATCATGTTACAATGCTCTATTTATGTTAATTGATATTATCAATGCATTGTGTAGCATGTTGTGAGCTTTCCTTGGAGTTTTGGGCTTGTCTTGTCTTCGAGTTGTGTTGTTGTTCCTCTTTTCGGTTGGTTTTAGAGTTTTTCCTTGCTCTTCCTTTTCCTAGCTTTTGCTTTGTTAGTTGCCCTTGGTTGAGGGGGAGCTTGGCTTCTTTTGATAGGGAATTTGATTCCAAGAAGGGTTGTGGCTTTTTGGGCGGTCTTTGTGATCCTCCAATTGATATTCCTTCTATGGTATTCAATTGGGATCTTTGCGGTTTTGCAATTGGTACTTTTTCTATGGTACTCAATTGGGACCTTTGGTGGCTCTTCTCTCGCTTGGAGCGATTCTTGGTTGGTGTGTTCCCTCGTGAGCTTTATTGGTGTTAAGTCAAGTTCCTTGTCTCCCTATGCATTCTGCATTGCATTTGTATCATATATCATGATGTATAGATTTTGGTAGGTTTGACATTTGTGTCTCGCATTCTGTCATATATCATGTTCCTTTTGATGTACATATCTACCTATGTTGCATTTGTATCATAGTGCATTTTAGGATGATGAGCTTCTTCCATATGCCTCATTTGAGTTTCTTTGGCTACTTGTGAGATATTGGTCATGTGTGTGGAGAAATAGCTATGTGAGGCTATGCTCTTGGAATATTTGAGATATATGTGTTGTGAGATAGCCTTTTTGAATCAAATGCTAATCTTGACTAAATTTGATGAAATGTGCTCCACTCATGTGTAGTAGTATATCCATGTCACTTTTTGGTCTAAATATGCCTTTCATGCTTAGATTGTGCTTGGATGTCTCTTTCTTGCATTTGGGCCAAAGGCCGATATCATTGTGAATGTTTAGCCTATGTTGCATTCATGGAGGAGCATAAGCTTCTTTTTGCCGCAAAGGCACTTCATGTACCATGAAATGAATTAATCTTGAAAAGAAGTGTGTATGCTTGAAAAATGCTCCCTCCATCATGTTTATGCTTAAAATGTCTTATCTTTCACACATGGGTGCAAAACATGTTGCATGATGTTCACCGAAGGGAGAAGTCTCCCCGAAGTGGACACATGGCTCATGAGCTTTAACATGACATGCTTTGCTTTATGGGTGTTTGCAATGATCTTTTGTTGAGAATTGGATATCCTTGTATGATCTTTGAATGGTATGCATGTTTGTGGCTCAAGTGTGACATGGATAGGCCTTTACATTTGAAGTGAGCCATCTTTTGATATAATTATTCAAATCTGAAAATTTGCTTTGTCACATGCCTATATTTCCATATATTACTTGTGGCAATGCTTTGACTATGTTATGATCCATATATGTGCTCTTTGTCTCATTTCTAGCCTTTGTCACTAGATTTGGTCTATTTGAGAAGCTCATGTAGATGTTTATATGCTTTGTTTTGCATTTCGCATTTTCACCTTGCTTCATACATTGTCAATAAGGGGGAGAACAGGTGAGCTTAATGAAAAATTCGAAAACTCGCATTTAAAATTTGGGAGTTTGCTCCACTTGTTCGGGGGGAGCTTGCATTTGTGTAGGGGGAGCTTTGGTGAGTCTCCTTTGTTTGCCCGAGTTGTGCTTTGGTGGTTGCTTTTTGCTCTATCACGTGTGTTTAGGGTGAGCTTTGTATGCTCTTTGTCCCTAGTGCATGTGTTTAGGGGGAGCTTGTGAGCTTGGTGTGCTCTTTTCTCTATCTCATGAGTTTAGGGTGAGCTTTGTATGCTCTTTGGTACTAGTTCATGTGTTTAGGGGGAGCTTGTGATTTTTGTGCTCTTGTGCGGTGGTGTTGAGCCCCTTTGCCTCTTCTTGAGGAGCCGGCGGTTGACTTATGTTTTCGATTATCACATGATTGGTGTTGAGCCCTTTGTGCCTCTTCTTGAGGGATCGTGTGATTTCGCTTGTCCATGATCGGTGTTGAGCCCTTTGTGCCTCTTCTTGAGGGATCATGCATTCTTGTCTCGGTTGTGTCGAGCCGTTGCCCATGTCTTTGGGGACCGAGACATTGAGTTGGCCTTTGTGGTTTCTCTCATGCCAAGTGACCTTGTTCTTTGCTCTTGTGTGGTTTCTTTCACTTGGATGAGGTGTTCGGTCTTTGCCCTCTCAAACCATTTCATTGTGCTCACTTGTTGTCAATCCGCTCCTCAAGGGGGAGAAATTTGGAAAATCAAGTTGATATGAACCTTGATTGGATGGTGATGAGCGGTTGACAAGTGTTTTGGTAAGAGGTTTATGGCACTTTGTGTTGAGCATTTTGGTTTGATGGCTTTTAGGGATTGCATGTTGGTAGTGTGTCTCTTCGATTGCGCTTAGCCTTGTGCTTGCTTTGGTTTCGAGAGGAATTTGTCGGAGCATGTTTTTATCCCTTCTCACTTCAAGTGGCCTTTTGTTTGCTTTTTATTGGCTTTGTGGCGCTTGAATGAGTTCTTGTTTGCTTTTTGACCTTCTTTTGTCAATGCACTCATCAAGGGGGAGATTGAGGAACCAAGTTGAGAAGTACCTTGGTTCGTGTGTGATGAGTGATTGACCGGATGGTTTGAAGCTTTGTGTGTGTAGTGTTGAGTTGTGTTGTGTGTGTTTTATTTTGTGTATTTACCTTATTGTTTATGTGGTGTGTTGTCAATGCACTCGTGAGGAGTGGTTGACAACGTTGTGTGGACCGACTCTTGGCCTAGTATTGCGTGTGTTGGTTGCGGCTTGGTTTGCGTTGGTGCGGGTGAAGAACAGGCGCGAAAGGTCTTAGCCTTGCGGGGCCTCCGAGGAGTGGAGAGACAAGTAGGCTTGGTTCGAGGGACCGGTGGCCGACGGGATCAAGTGCGAGCCGCATGGTGCAAGAAGAGCAAGACGAAGTCGTGGACATGGAGCCGGTGCATCGGTGGTGGCCAAGTCAAGGAACGAGGCAAGATCGAGTAGACCGTCCGTGGCGCCGGAGGTGAAAGGCTTGGCGGGCTCGACGCTTGGCGTGGTGAGGCCGGGCCGTGTACGCGGGGTTTGGTGGTTTGGCCACAAAACCATCGGAGGAGGGTTTCTCGGTTTGGGCCTCAAAACCGAGCCCGAGGGCCCGGCGTGACGGAGACGCGTATCCGGTGCGTCGGGAAGCTTCGAGGCGGGCGACACGCGGCATGATCTAGGTGCTTGCGTCGGGAGGACGTGAAGGCTCGATGGATGCGCGGCCGTCCGATGGTGAACTTCATGTGTTGACCAAAACGCCCCCGTGAGGGCTTGTGTTGTACTCCTAGTGTAGGGGAACTTCGGTCTTTTCCGTGAGGGCCTATATATAGGAGGAGGGGGCTGAATTTTCAGCCAACTCTTGGGCTAGAGGCGGCCCGTACTCTTTCATTTTGGAGTGCTTTGGGAGAGAGGGAGAGAGGAGAGAGTGGCTCTTTTATTGGAGCTTTTTGCCATCTTAGATTTGGTTTCTAGGAGTGGCTTGTAATCGATTGGACAAGATATTCATAGCGATTTCATCCTCTAAATCTTGTGCCAATCTTTCTATTCCCGGATTTCTTTTATTGCTTTTTCAAAGCTCCTTTGTGCTATTTTCGTGCTTGTTTTTGGTGCCTTTGTTCTTGGTGTGTTCCGCGGATTTGAGTGGGTTTCTCCCCGGATTTCTTTGAGGGAAACGTGGATGGATGTCTAGTGCATCTTTGTGATTAATCTTGTGCCCTCAAACGCCGGGAAACCACTTCGATTCAAGGATTTTCGTTCGGTGCTCTAGCTTCTGGTGGTGTTCAAAGGATCCGCGATTCCCGATGATTTAGGGAGTTAGGAGACGAAATTTTTGGGGTATAGCATCCTTGGTTGACGCTTTACATGTCCCCAAACTCTTGTCTCAACAACTACTATCGTTAGGGAGATCCGGTGATGAATTGGGAGTGTTGACTTTCGGGGTCGAGCGGTTTTCGCCGTTCGTCGTGCTTGGCGGACGGTCCGCGAGGGCCAGGCGGACGGTCCGCGTGTACAGTGTTCTTCGCGTGTTCTTCGTGTTCTTGCGCGCCTTTGTTTTCGATCCGGTTTGGCTTTTGGTTTTTGTTGCAGCCAGTTTGCGGACGGTCCGGGCTTGAGTAGCGGACGGTCGCGGGTGGCGCGGACGGTCCGCCCGGCCTCGGCGGACGGTCCGTTTTTTCTCGGTCGCTTCGGTGTTTTGTGTGCTTTAACGGACGGTCCGCGGTGTACGGCCGGACAGTCCGCGGGGTTGGCGCGGACGGTCCGCGAGGGCAGGCCGGACGGTCCGCGAGGCCTCCCCCGGCCGGTCCGCCCCTCTCCGTCCGGACGGTCCGCCGGAGCCCGGTCGCTTTGCTCTTTGGTTCGATTCCTCCCTCCTTCATTCGTGCTTCCGTGTGTGTTTCTAGGACTCGTTGTTTTGGCGATTGGTGTGTGATTCGTTCCAACGCTTGTGTGTGACCGGGTTTTGACTAGGGTATAGGCCGGGTTCTTTGGGAAGAATTTTTACCGCTCCTATTCACTCCCCCCCTCTCTAGTCGCCATCCGATCCTTCAATGGAGCATGATCCGCGAGATATCACCGCTCGCCGCCATGCCGAACGCGAAGTCGCATGACCTTGGAGGCGTTAGTAGGAGGTAAAATTTCCATCTTTATTTTGACTCCATGCTTGAGCTCAGATCTCTGTTTCTAACAACTGTTCTTCTGTCTTAGATGTTTCCGACAGTACGAGAACTCCGAAAGCCGCTTGGGACAGCTTGATGGAGGCTGCGAGCCACGGTCACTCCCAAAGCTTCCAAGTTGCCGTCACGGTGGTCCCGGGAACGGTTGAAGAGGGAGGAGCCGAAGAAGCAAAGAAAAAAAGGATTGAAGCATACTTTCGCTTCTTTCGCCGTGCCTTCGCTTCCCACCCCCTTGTAATCTTGAGCGTGACCGAGTCCGTCAAATAAAAAACCCGCAAGAAGTATCTCGTAATGTCATGTAGTTTTGCGCCGAGGGCAATACATCTTAGTATTGGCCATTTCCCCCGTTTAGGATTTTTGTTCTAAAGGCGGCTTCTTTCTTGAACGCCGGCTGTCTCTGTGTCAAATGTTTGTAATCCTGGTGCTTATGATCAACGATCAACTTCAATACTAGGATAATATTTCTTCAAATATCTTCCGTTTATTGCAGCAGAAAATTCCTCTCCTGGTAAAGTCTTTAGCATGTAAGCGTTACCAGGCACACACCTGACTACCCGAAAAGGGCCTTCCCAGTTCGGGGACCATTTGCCGAATGCACTGTATTTGGTTCCAATCGGCAGTAATGCTTTCCAAACCAAATCTCCTTCTGCAAATTGCCTAACCTTTACTTTCTTGTTGTAATATTTAGCAACTCGCAGCTTGTTCTTTTCAATGTTTTCCAGGGCTCTAAGTCGAATCATATGCAAATCTTCTAACTCAACCATCATTAAGCCACTATAATCTTTGGAGCTTAGGTCTTTCTATAAAACCACTCTCCTAGAATCTGACTGCATCTCCCAAGGCAAAACAGCATGGTGCCCGTAAACCAATTCATAAGGAGAAGTCTTTGTAGCTCCGTGAGGAGCCATTCGGTAAGCCCATAAAGCCTCGTTGAGTACCGAATGCCACCTCTTTGGCTTCTGGTCGATTTTCTTTTGTATAAGCTTGATCATGATCTTATTAGAAGCCTCTGCCTGTCCATTAGCTTGGGCATAATAAGGAGAAGAATTAAACAATTTGATCCCCATGCTTTAGGCAAACTCCCTGAACTCCAAGGATACAAACTGAGCTCCTTGATCAGTTGTAATTGTTTGAGGAATTCCAAACCTGTAGATGATGTGTTCTTTAACAAACTCAACCATGTTTTCTGATGTTACTTTCTTCAGTGGAATTGCCTCAACCCATTTGGTGAAGTAATCTGTTGCTAAAAGCACAAATTTATGCCCCTTGCTAGATGGTGGGTTAATCTGGCCAACCAAGTCTATACCGCAGCCTCTGAATGGCCATGGCTTGATAATGGGATTCAGTGCTGATGCTGGAACACTTTGAATATTTCCAAACTTCTGATAGTCTTGACATCCCTTGTAATACTCAAAGCAATCCTCCAACATCGTCAGCCAAAAACATCCAGCTTGCCTAATAACCCATTTCAAACGATAGGCCGATTGATGTGCTCCACATATCCCATCATGCACCTCACTCATCATTTTCTTTGCTTCTTCTGGACCCAGGCATCACAGCAACACCCCATTCAATGATTTGTAGAATAGACTTCCATCCAGAAGAACAAATTTTATGGCTTTGTACCTGAGCTTCCTAGAAACTTTTCGGGATGGATCTTCCAGATAGTCAATAATTTCCTTTCTCCAATCATCTTCTGCGAGATCCCCTCCGAAAGCACACACCTCCATGGCAAACGCTTCTTGATTTTCTCTATAACCTGAAGCACTTTGAGCCAACATGTTTGCCTCTTCATTGTGTTCTCTAGGAATATGCTGTAAAATTACTAACTGAAAACTCTTTAAGATTTCCCTGCATTCTTCATAGTAATTCCTCATGGCATCACTTTTGCACTCATATTGTCCATTCAATTGCTTTATAACCAGCTCTGAATCCCCATAAATCTCAACTGAAACAACCCCGACTTCTTTCAAATATTGAAGCCCTCTAAGCAATTCCTCGTACTCAGCTTGATTGTTTGTGACGGTAGGCTGGATAGGGATGGCAAACTCAAACATCTCACCTCTGGGTGAAATCAATAAGATCCCTACTCCCCCACCTTTACCACATGATGATCCATCAAAGAACAAAGCGCAAGGAGTAATTTCAAGCAAATCAATCGACGGATCACGATGCTCAGTTATAAAATCGGCAATAATCTGACCTTTTATAGCTTTTTCCGATTCGAACTTCAACTCAAACTCAGACAAGGCCAAAATCCACTTGCCAATCCTTCCATTCAAAATTGGCATAGATAACATATGTTTTATTACATCAAACTTGGAGTATACAACGCATTCGGCATTCAATAAGTAGTGCTGAAACTTTGTACACGAGTAGTACACACATAAGCACAACTTTTCGCACCGAATACCGTGTCTCGGGATCAAGTAATTTTCGGCTAAGGTACGCTACTACCCGCTCCTTTCCTTCAAATTCTTGTATAAGGGCCGATCCAATGGTTTGGGTATCGGCTGCCACGTACAACTTGAAAGGCTTGTTCAACCATGAGGCACCAAAGACCGTGGTTCCTTCATATATTGCTTGATTTCATCAAAATCCTTTTGTTGTTCATCACCTCATATGAACTTCTGGTCCTTCTTGAGCTTCAACAATGAAGAGAAAAGGGCAAAACCTTTTGCGACAGATTTGAAATGAACCTTCTCACAAAATTGATCTTGCCAAGCAGTGATTGCAATTCCTTGAGATTGGTTGGAGGGACAACTTCATCGATGGCTTTCATGCTTTTCTTGCCAACTTCAATCCCTCCTTCATGTACCAGGAATCCCAAGAATTCTCCAGCTGATACTCCAAAAGCACACTTGTTTGGATTCATCTTCAACCCATGTTTTCGGGTGCACTCCAGAGTTCTCTTTACATCCTCCAAGTGTGAGTCATGATTCACAGATTTGATCACGACATCATCAATGTAAATTTCAACAATTTTGCCGATCAACTCATGAAAGATATAATTCATGGCTCGTTGATAAGTTGCACCAAATTTTCAACCCAAATGTCATGACTATCCACTCAAACAGGCCTATATGACCAGGACATCTGAAGGTTGTCTTCGATATGTCCTCTATTGCCATAAATATTTGGTTGTACCCCGCATTACCATCCATAAAACTGATAACCTTATGTCCAGCAGCATCAACCAATAAATCAGCAACAGGCATTGGGTATCCATCCATAGGAGTAGCTCTGTTCAAATCTCTGAAATCTATGCAAACCCTCATCTTCCCATTTTTCTTGTAGACAGGGACGATGTTAGAGATCCACTCCGCATACCTGCATGGCCGAACGAAGTTTGCATCAAGTAATCTCTCAACTTCCTTCTTCACATCGGCCAATACTTCATCTTTGTAGATTTTCCGGGGAGCTTGCTTATAGGGTATAAAACCAGGCTTGATTGGCAACCGATGCTCAACAATAGAACGATCTAAACCAGGCATCTCCGAATAATCCCAAGCGAAGCAATCTTTATATTTTTTTAACAGCTCGATTAACTCTTCTCTGAAATCTGACTCCAAGTTAGCGCTGATAAATGTCGGCCTTGGCTTGCCACCGTTTCCAATATCAACTTCTTCTAATTTGTCAGCCGACATGAATCCTCGCCCTAACTTTCCATCAGTTCCATCAACAGGATTGTCCATTAAAAATTACTATAAGAGCCGATCGCTTGAATTGGCGTTGATCACCGCCGACGGTTCAACAGACCTTCTCCCCGCCTTTTCCTAAGAAACAATTGATGCCTTGATATTCCCGTAAAGTTGGTTCAACATTTGCAATGCTCACCGAATCATCTCGCTTGGACCACTTCAATATCGTCATCTACCCACCGAACGGGCTATTGATGCATGGTAGATTGGATGCAGCAGTTGGCATGGATCAAGTCCCGCCTAAGCAGCAAGCTATAGGCTCCTTTGCCTTCGATGACAAAGAAGGTCGTGAGCAATGTCTTGGACCCAATCATCAAGTCCACGTGCACGCAGCCCTTGGTATCTGAAAGATTTCCAGCAAAATCATTCAGAATTATGCTCGTTAGCGTAAAGTCCCCGGGGCCCATGCCAAGCTTCCTGAAGGTAGTGTACGGCATCACGTTGATCGCAGCTCCGCCATCAACAAACATCTTGGTCAATGGCTTGCCATTGACGTATCCCTTCAAGTACAACGGCCTCATGTATCGACTCTTGGCCGGTCTGTCGAAGGTGGCCTGCTTAGCCAACACCAGTTGTGCCATTAATCCCCCAAGCTGCTCATCATCATTGATATCCAGAGACGTTTCCTCCTGCACAACTTGGTTAGCGGGAGCCATGAACTCATTCGGCAAAAAGTATACCATGCATGCTGGAGCCGAACGACCCGATCCTTCAGGCTTGTCTTTTGGGTGCCACACTTGCTTTCTTTGCATCCCCCTCCGCTTCAATTCTCGGTTCCTCAAGCGTTGAACCCTTCTCTTTTGGCTTTCCCTCAAGCCGGCGCGGCACCACCGTCCTTCTTGCCAGATGTACTCATGTTCCTCTTCTTCTTGATCAGCCCATCTCTGGTCAGCTTGCCTCTTCCTTGGGTGATCAATGACCTCAATTATTTTTAGACGTCGATCGTCATTGGGATGCGTCCTTCCAATTCTCTCATGGACGGATCGGTGATTGATAGTCTCCTGCCTGTATCCAGAGTACTTGTCACTTCACTCAGGGCAGTTCCTCAATGTGGAGAGCTTCAAACCCTCGTTCCAGCAGTGTTTGAAGAATGCGCAGCCCCAATGTGCGCGCTCCTATTCCCGCGTGTACTGTTCCAGTTCTTTCCTGCGCGCCTCTTCTTCAAACCTGCACCTCTCCTCCTCGTGTCTTCGCCTCTGGTAGCGTCCTTTCTCCTGCTGACGCTGCCATTTGTTGAGGAGGATGCGTGTGGTAACCCTGGGCTTGGTCCTGGATGATTCCCCAACTTCAACATGGCTCTTGAGGACGCGAGAGGCTTCTCCGTGGACCAGTTCCAACGTCACTTGTCGCGCGGGATCCACTGCTCCACCTTGTTTTGCTCTAGCTGACGTCAGGACCTTCACCTTCCCCTTCTCCTCAGGAGTCACCATATTGACAGAAAAGCCAATCATATTTTAAGGGAAAGGATGGCCATCTAGTTTCATCTTATTATCAAATTTCAGGTGTCCCTCCTGGATAGCCTTTTGGATCCTCATCCTGAAGACCCTGCAGTCATTGATGGAGTGAGAGTTTCTATCATGGAAGCCGCAATAACGTTTCTCTTTAACCCCATCGGGCCGAAGCATAGAATGCCCTTCGGTGCGGCTTGATTCGGTCTTCTTTTACCAAGAACTCAAAAAAGTTTGTCGCCTTTGGTGACGTTGAAGTCATACGTGCCCTTGGTCCGCTTGACCCACCGCCGGTTCATAGTCAAAGGCTCCTTGCCCCACATAATCTCAGCGGCGGCCACTTCCTCATCATCATCAGAATCTTCCATCTGGTTAGCCTTCTCGAGGAACTGATTATAGATGTCAGCTATGTCGTGGTGCTTGTTAAATCTGGTGTCCTTCTTGAACCCATAGGCCTGGTTGCTCATCAGTGACAGCTTCTGAGACAATTGACCTAGGTTGTCAAATTCCATGCCAAACAACTTCTCCCGCAACATAGCAACATTCCTGCAACGGCCATATCAGCCAACTGATCATCCGGTAGAGTCAAAGAGAAGCACATGCCCTTGACTTCCATGAATCTTCTGAGGAACTCCAGAGGCGTCTCATTGTGCCTCTTTTTTAAAGTAGTAAGATCGATCAGCTTCTTCTCTGTGCTACCACTGAAGTAATGGGTGTGGAACTTTTGCTCTAGCTCCCTCCATGTGCCAACTGACTGGGGAGGCAAAGAAGTAAACCATTGGAACACCGAGCCCGTCAGTGATAGAGGGAAATGCCTAACCCTGAATGCCTCATCAGCTAAGGCTTCTCCGAGATGCATCAAATACCGAGCAATGTGCTCCACCGTGCTTGTATTGTCCTGCCCAGAGAACTTCGTAAACTCCGTAGGAGGCTTCACCCTTGGTGGAAAGATCACTCTGTAGTACCATTTTGGGAAGGGAGGCGTGTAAGCTGGTCCTTACATTTTAGGTTTATGGCCGAATTGATTTTGCATCAGATCGACCATTTTCTACACCAGAATGTCATCATCTTGCATTCCCGCAGCTGTACCGTACCCAGGATTTGGGAGAGCGTCAATAGCGCCATAATCCATAACTTCGTGGTAGCCCCCACCGTACATGTTCTTCTGCAACCTGTTGCTGGCTGGAGCTATCTTGTAAGTGGAATTGGGTGGTACTCCAGACGAACCGAATGTCATCTCCCCATATGTAGGCTGATATGGGTTCGGCTGTTGAACTGGTTGACCTGTATTGCCTTGTAGAGGTGGCTGGACTGGCTGTCCTCCCGCGGCTTGTAGAGGAGGTTGCATTGGCTGACTTCCAGCGCTGTGTGGAGGAGGCTGGATTGGCTGGCTCCCAACACTTTGCAGAGGAGGCTGGATCGGTTGGCTCTGCAATGGCGGTTGAGCTCCTGTTGGTTGAGCAGAACTGGTCTCTCCGACCTCCGTATAATATCCGTGAGGGGATACTCGACTACCTTTTCCATGCCTGGGCTGAACACGCCAATCATCATCTGCTTGAACATGCCCAAGAAGGCCGTATGATGCTTATCCATCACAGTTTCCGCAGTATCCCGAAAAGCCTGCAGAATCTCTTCTTTCTCTTGAAAAGATGTGGCGTCACATTCCCCCCGGCAACGTAACCCCGGGCATTTCGTATTTAAGGTATGGAACACCACTTCGTTCTTCTTGAACGACATCAAGCACTTCATCCGGAATTGGTCGCTAGCGTCTTTCAACTATTGTCGGGGACCGCCCCTAGGGGTCCCCTCAAACGATGGGGGAACCCTCACTTAAATTCCCGCATCAAATGAACTAGGCCTAACCATGCAGGGAACTAACCATGCAGACGTGGCCCACGCAGACAGACTTCGGAAGCCCCGCCAAGATAGCCCGACCACGAGACCCCTCGAGCAGGCTCCCCCGCCCGCCAGGGTACGCTCCTCCTCGAACGGGCTCCGCCCCCGCTCCGAGGGGCAACCCCCTCCTCGAACGGGTTCCGCCCCGTTCGAGGGGCGACCCTTCCCTCGAGCGGTCCCGCCCCGCTCGAGGGCCCGCTCCCCCCCTCGAGCGGGCCTCGCCTCGCTCGAGGGTTCGCTCCACCCTCGGCCGGGGCCCGCCACGCTCACGGGCGCCCCGCACGCGTGCGCCGGCCCCGTACTTGGGCATTTAACGCCCCGACGCCGCGGACGGCGCCATCATGCGCCGGGGCTCACGCCCCGTGCCGCCGCACCAACTCCCCGGGGAGGAGCCCATCCCCGCCACCGTGGGGTGGACCGTGCGCGCGCCGCGCGTCGATCCCATGACACCGCGCGCACGCCACCGTACGGCTAACGCGCTCGACCCTCGAAAGGGGGCCGGCGCACCCTCGACTCCACTTTCCCGTGACCCCGCAGGTTAGGTGAGGGACGCTAGGCGGTGGGTGGCCATCCCGGCCACCGTAACGGCGCGGCCGCCGTACCCACGCGCGCGGGCACACGCCCCGACCCGCGGCGCACGCCCGAGCACCTGCAGCAACCACTCCACCACCGCGAGCTCATTGGGAAGGAACGCCGTTCGCCCGCTCCCGTGCCCCGTACCGGCCATCATCGGCACCTCCCTCGAAGCCTATCGTGGGGGCCATCGCCATCTCGCCGCCTCCTACCCTCGAACCGCCACCGTTCGGGTACAAGGTAGGCCATCATGGCCGATCGCAGCGAAGATCGACCGGACGGCCGCCCGCTCTACACCGTAGCACGACGTGCTCCCACACGTAGCTAGGTAGCGCAGCGTGCATGTAACTCGCCGCTCCCTTGGCCTATAAAAGGGGAGGCGAGCCCCCCAGCCGCGGGGGGGACGAAGGCGGAGGAACACAGCGCACTGTGCACTCACTCTCTTATTCTCCCACAACATCTTCGGCCACTCGCCAGGGACTTGGGAGCCACGCTTCCTCTCCCGCCTTGCTTGTATTTGCCCCACTACAAGCACCCCCGGTGCCGAGCAATATAGTGCCACGAGCACGCCACTGCTGGACGTACGGCCCCCTCGGCCGGAACCAGGATAAATCCTTGTGTCATTTGTTGCTTAGCATCGACCATCGAGGGATAGACCTAGGCGTTATCTACTGGTTAGTGTCGGGACCATATTCCGCACCGACAGTTGGCGCCCACCGTGGGGCAAACGAGCGCCTAAGGTCATTTCGCTAACTCCCTCCATGGTGATTCGCACTGAGTACCGTAGCACCCGCTACAACATGGGTAGCTCAGACCCCCTTCCCGCCGGGTTCGAGATCCGCTTCGGGGACTTGAACTTCCGGGGCCACGGGGAATGGCTATCTCATGCGCCTCACCAACCGTGAGGAGCTACGCGCGCAGCGGGAGGCCAGGTCCGCTCTGGTCACCGCCGCACGCACGACACCGCGCGCACCGCAGGCACGGATGCCGCGGGTCCGTCGACGCCGCGACGCCGTCGCCGCTGCGGGCTACGCTCGCGTCGGGCGCGGTCCGAGCGGCGGCGGCCGGGCGCGCCGCCGCCCAACGCAAGGCGCCCACCGTCACGACGACCGCCACCGCCCCGGCGGGACCGCGCGCGATCTCAGACCGCGCATCCCCATCGGGCCGCGTGGCGCCACTACGGCCTACAACGCCAACGTCAACACTACAATGCACAGGGTTCCGCCCGGTCGGCCGTCTTCGTCGCCGGGGATCCCGCACTCCGCCGACGGACGAGTCGTCCCCGGGCTCTGTCGACACGATGCCACCCGCCGGCCGCCATGGGTACGCGGAGTGGGACTTCTCGGTGTGCCGGACCCGGTCCGCGTTCGGGCGCTTCCTCGACGCCACGGACCTGCGGTTCGGCCGCTCCGACGACTCCAAGACGCGGGAGCTACGACCCCACGCGGAATGCTGCGCCGTCATCACCAACGCCCCCCGGCCAACGCCGCCGGTGCGGCGGGCGCCGGAGATGGGGAAGTCACACCCGCCGCCCCGGGGGCCGCCACGCGCCCGGCCGCGGGACCCCGCGCTCCCCGCCGGGGCCGATGTCGACGCGCCGGCCGCCCAAGCTCGCGAGCTCGAGGCCAAGCCGGCGAGGAGTACGGACCGTGCGGCGCCTCCGCGCCTCGATGGCGGGGGGAGGCCTCCGCGCGCGGCGAACGCGCGCGGGAGCCGGGCCGACAGTCCGAGACCGCCTCAACCCCGTCCCCAATGTCGACAACGCGGATACTCGCCGCGGGCGAGCCAAAAGCTCATCGCCGCCGCAACACCGCCGCGCGCCATGCCGGCACCCTCGACCCCCGAGGCTCGAGACATGCACCGCGAGGTGCGGACCCTCCTTGAGCAAGCGGCCGTCCGGCCAGCCGAAAGCTCGGCCTCACGCATCCGCCAACGGGGGGACGCGCGGGGTGATGATCCGGCACCGGGGGCGAACCCTCGGTGCATGCGGGTCGACCCGCCGACCGTGGGACGCACGCCGGCCAAGGAACGCCTCCTCGACACACGCAGGGCGCCGGATGGTGACGCCCGCAACGTCATCAACGCCGGGCGCACCGGCCAAGGCGGACGCGCGAGCGGCCGGGGGGCTACCACCCTCGAAGGGGTGGACGCTACGACGGCGGTGAGGATCGCTCCCCAACGCCGAGCCCCCGGCACCCGCGTGTTCGGCCGGGAGATCCGCACGGCGTCGTTCCCCCGCCGCTTCCGTCGCCCTCGACGATCATCAAATACAACGGGAGACGGACCCTCGTGTTTGGCTCAACGATTACCGCCCGGCTCGTCGGTGGGCGGGGCCACCAACGACGAAGTGATCATCCGCAACTTGCCCCCGCATCCGGGCGACGCGGCCCGACATGGCTCGAGCACTTGCCCGCCGCCGGATCCACAACCGGGACGATCTAGTCCGCACCTTCGTGGGCAACTTCCGGGGCACATACGTGCGCCCCCGGAACTCCCGGGATCGCGCTCCCCGCACGCAAGCGAGGCGAATCGCCGCGGGACTTCATACGGCGCTTCTCCAAGCGCCGCACGAGCTCCCCGCCGTGGCACAATCCGAGATCGTGCACGCGTTCCTCGAGGGCACCACGTGCCGGACCTTGTGCGCGAGCCGGGACGCAGCCCCGCCCACGGACTCGAACGAGCCGTTCGACGTTGCCACCGCCTTCGCCTCCCGGAGAGGAGGCCGTGGGGGCACTCTTCGATGGCAAGAAGGGCAAGCGCTCCGAGGACACGCCCGCGGAGGGCGGCGGGTCCAAGGAGCCGCGCCGCAACGACAAGCGGGGCAAGAAGGGGAAGAAGCCGCGCCGCGAGGCGCGCGAGCAGCGGGCGCAACGGCGGCAACGCCGAGGCCCTCGCCGTTGACCCGCCCGACGGGGCCCTCGACCGGCTCCTCGAGGCCCGGGGGTGTTCGACGACATGATGAAGAAACCATGCCCCTACCACAAGACCCCCGTGAATCACACTCTTGAGCAGTGCGATATGCTCAAGAAGTTCTATGGCCGTGCCGCCGCGAAGGAGGCGCAGGCCAAGAAGGATGGGGGCGACGGCGACGCGGTGGCTTCCCCCGCCGTCGAAAATGTGTTCCTCATTTTTGGGGGACCCACCGTCGACATGTCAACCCGGCAAGGCGCAAGAAGGAGCGGCACGAAGTCCTCGCCGCGAGAGGGCACCTCCGGCCTTTCTCAACCGGTCGAAGGATGCCATCACCTTTAGCCGGGATGATCACCCAAACCGCATCCCGAACCCGGCCAGCACCTCGGTGGTCGATCCCATCATTGGGAACGCCCGGTTTTCGAAGGTCCTTATGGACGCGAGGCGGTAGCCTCAATATCCTCTTCGCGCATACATTGCGCCTAATGGGGATTGGGCTGGACCCAGCCGCGGCCCGAAGCACGAAGCCATTTCACCCGCATCGCGCCCGAAAGCAGAGGTTCAACCCCTCGGGCATCGATCCGCCCGTCCGGTTCGGGA
Source organism: Cenchrus americanus (assembly GCA_947561735.1). Lineage (NCBI taxonomy): Eukaryota > Viridiplantae > Streptophyta > Magnoliopsida > Poales > Poaceae > Cenchrus > Cenchrus americanus. Next base: position 78,997,363 of record OX387239.1, on the reverse strand, counting down.
CCCCCAAGAATTTCCGCAAGGAAACCCTCACCTTCGAGGTGGTGGGATTCAAAGGGGCCTACCATGCCATCCTTGGGCGACCATGCTATGCCAAGTTCATGGCGGTCCCCAACTACACGTACCCGAAGATGAAGATGCCGGGTCCAAACGGCGTCATCACCGTCGGGTCATCGATCGAGCATGCATTCGACCGCGATGTCGAGTGCGTGGAACATGCGAGGCGCTAGCGCCGGATGAAGCGCCGGTAAACACGCCGGAGAAGATGGTCAACGACGACCTCGCCTCCGCCACCAAGCACGTCGGCACGTTCGAGGCCGCCGAGCAAACCAAAGGGGTCCCTCTCGACCCATCGGCCCCCGAGGGCAAAGCATTGAGGGGTCGGCACGACCCTCGATCCTAAATAGGAAGCAAGTGCTCGTCGACTTCCTCCGCGCCAACGCCGACGTTTTCGCGTGGAGCCCCTCGGACATGCCGGGCATTCCGAGGGAGGTCGCCGAGCACTCCCTTGATATCCTCGCCTAATGCTCGCGCCGGCGGCCAGCCGGCCGCGCCGCTTCGACGAGGAACGGCGACGGGCGATCGGAGTGGAGGCCGCGGAAGCTCCTCGAGGCCGGATTCGTCAAGGAAGTGTTCCACCCGACATGGTTGGCTAATCCCGTGCTTGTAAAAAAAGAAAAAATGGGAAGTGGAGGATGTGTATTGACTACACCGGCCTCAATAAAGCATGTCCAAAAGTTCCTTTTCCTCTCGCCGCGCATAGATCGATCATTGATTCCACCGCCGGTGTGAACTACTCTGTTTCCTTGATGCCTATTCGGGATATCATCAAATAAAAATGAAGGAGTCCGACCAGCTCGCGACTTCGTTCATCACACCGTTCGGGACGTTCGTTACGTCACGATGCCTTTTGGCCTCGTAAACGCGGGCGCAACATATCGCGCTTGCATGCGGCACGTTTTGGGGACCATATCGGGCGGACGGTCGAGGCTTACGTAGACGACATCGTCGTCAAAACCAGAAGGCGGACGACCTCCGGTCGGCCATCTTGGCATCGCATTCACCGCTCGCGGGCCAACGGGGTCAAGCTCAACCCCGAAAAAATGTGTCTTTGGAGTGCCGCGGGGCATGCTCCTAGGATACATCGTCTCCCGGCGGGGAATCGAGGCCAATCCCGAAAAGGTCGCGGCCCTCGAGCGAATAGGCCCAATTCGGGACCTCAAAGGGGTGCGAAGGTGTTAGGGTGTCTTGCCGCCCCGAGCCGCTTCGTCTCGAGGCTCGGTGAGAAGGGCCTCGCCCCTCTACCGGCCGCTCAAGAAGCACGAGCGCTTCTCTTGGACCGCCGAGGCCCGGAAGCGCTCGACAAGCCGAAGGCATCGCCGACGCACGCCCCAATCCTTACGCCGCCGCGAGACGGCGAACCCCTCCAACTTCTACGTGGCCGCAACCACCCGGGTGGTCGCCGCCGTGATCGTTGTGGAGCGCACGGAGGAAGGACATGCCCCCGCCCGTGCGGAGGCCGGTCTACTACATCGGCGAGGTCCTATCGGACACGAAGACGCGCTACCCCCGTGTCCGAAGCCGTTGTATGCGGTAGTCCTCGCGCGGCGCAAGCTCCGCCACTACTTCGAGGCCCACCCGGGCTACGGTGGTCTCTTCCTTCCCGTTAGGAGAGATCATCCGCAACCCCGACGCGGCGGGGCAGAATTGCCAAGTGGTCCGTGGAGTTGATGGGCGAGACGCTCGCCTACGCCCCGCGCAAGGCCATCAAATCGCAAATCCTAGCCGATTTCGTCGCTGAATGGACGGACACGCGATTCTGCCGCCCCCTCGCATTCGAGCGCAGTGCCGGACTCTCGTTCTTCGACGGCTCGGTGATGAAGACAGAGCGGGCACGGGCCTGCTCTTCGTGTCACCCCTCGGGGAGCACATACGCTACGCAAGGCGCCTCCACTTCCCCCGCGTCTAACAATATGGCGGAATACGAGGCCCTCCTCTGTGGCCTCAAAATCGCCATTGAATTGGGCATCAAGCGCCTCGACGTGCGAGGGGATTCGCAGCTCGTGATCGACCAAGTCATGAAGAACGCGAGCTGCCACGACGACAAGATGGAGGCCTACTGTAAAGCCGTGCGAGCCCTCGAGGACAAATTTTACGGCATCGAGCTTAATCATGTACCCCGCCGGTACAACGAGGAAGCAGACGAGCTGGCAAAGATAGCGTCCGGCGGATCACCGTTCCCCCCCCCGAACGTTTTCGCGCGCGACGGCGCGCGCCCTCGGTAACCTTCGAGCCTTACCCCTCGAGCGACGGCGGACCCTCGGGGGCTCCCTCGAATCCAGCGGGTGCGGACCCCATGGAAGAGGACCCCTCGAACGAGGCGTACGTACTCTCCCTTCTCGAGGGGTACGGCTCCCACGAGGCCGTCGCAATGGACATCGAGCCGGCTCCCCGTCCGGGCGGACTGGCGGGAGAAGTACATCGCCTGGATTGCTCGAGGGGAACTCCCCGCAGACCGGGCCACGCCCGTGCGCATCGCCGGGATGGCCAAGTCATTCACCCCTCGTCGACGGCGAGCCGCACAAGCGCGCCGCGCGGGGCATCCTCCGGCCGGTGTATACCCATTCCCGAGGGGCGCGAGCTCCTACGAGACATCCACGCGGGGATCCGTGGCCATCACGCCACGCCGCGCACCCTCGTCGGCAACGCGTTCCGCCAAGGCTTCTATTGGCCTACCGCGGTCGCGAGACGCCAACGAAATCGTGCACACTTGCGAAGGGTGCCGCCTTCTACGCCCGCAAGACCAACTTGCCGGCTCAAGCTCGCAAACGATCCCCCGTAACATGGCCGTTCGCCGTGTGGGGATTAGACATCGTCGGGCCCCCGCGGAAGGCGCCGGGGGGCTTCACCCACCTGCTCGTCGCGATCGACAAGTTCTCCAAGTGGGTGGAGGTGCGCCCCATTACGAATTTGAGGGCCGAGCAGGGATCACGTTCTTCACCGACATCGTCTACCGCTTTGGAGTGCCAAACTCCATCATCACGTACAACGGGTCCCGGTTCACAGCCGGAAGTTCTTGGAGTTCCGCGACAAGTTCCACATCCGAGTGGATTGGGCGGTGTGGCGCACCCACGTACTAACGGCCAAGTGGAACGTGCCAACGGCATGATCCTACAGGCCTCAAACCCAGAATTTTCGACCAACTCAACAAATCGGCCGGAAATGGCTCCAAGAACCGCCAGCCAGTCGTGTGGAGCCTAAGGACTACCCCAAGCGAGCCACGGGTTCACCCCGTTTTTCCTAGTCCATGGCGCGGAGGCCATCCTCTCCACGGATCCGGAATACGGTTCACCCAAAGTTCGGGGCTACAACGAGGATGCTAACCGGCGAGCCCGCGAGGACTCACCGGACCGCCTAGACGAAGTACGCCTTGTGGCGTTGATGCACTCCGCAAGGTATCAGCGGTCCTTGCGACGCTACCAAGCGCGCAAGATACGTCGCAGGATTTCGGCGAGGGGGATTTGGTCCTAAGGCTACGCCAAGACAACCGAGGGCGCCACAAGCTATCGCCCCCATGGGAGGGACCCTACGTCGTGGTGAAGGTGCTCAAACCGGCACGTACAAGCTTGCCAACGAGGACGGCGAAGAACTCACCAACGCTTGGAACATCCAACGGCTACGTCGCTTCTACCCTTAGCTAGGTTTTCCAAGTATTTTCCGTTGTAAAAACGCACGGCCAACGCCCCGCTTGGTGTCACCTATGTAAATACTCCGAATCCAATAAAAGGGCAACTCGGCTTTCCCCTGAAACCCAAGTTACCCTCGGGGGCCTACGCGGGGGGCACCCCCCCCCCCCCCAAATGGTCCCATTTTTTCGCGCAAAAAACGTAATAACACGCGCTAAGTTTGTTTCCTACTTCAACCACGAGCCACGATTCGAACAGGGCGTAGGCGGCACAGCGGGAAGGAGCGCGCGAGCCGAGACGGCCCTACGCCGCGTGGCTATGGCCCGTCTCTCTCGCCTCCAACCCGCCGGGCCCCCGCGAAAGGCGGACTTCCCTAACTAGAATCTACTCAGGAAGAAGAAGAAGCAAAAAGCGCAATAAGCAAGCGATTTCATTTACAAACTGACCATGTTCATGAAACTACTTGTTTATTTACAAGAGGCCACGAGGCCGAGTTCGATACACATAAACAAAAACGGGCCTAGTGCCCGTGTGCTTTCGGGCGGGGGAGCGGCGGCATCGGGCCGGCGTCCGGAAGAGGAATTCTTCGAAGGCCTCGCGAGCGACTCGGCGGCGTCGCCAGCAAGCGCGTCCGCACGCTCCATGGCCACCTCGTCCTCGACGCCCTCGGGCACGATGTAGCCTTCCGCTACCGCCTCGAGGTTGACCTTGTAGTGGGATCGCACCACTCCGAGGGCCTTCCGCACGCCCGTGTGCAACGCCCGACGCACCCGCCCCCGTGACGTGGCCGCCGAGGGCGCGTAGGCGGCCGGCCGCCGAGCCGCCGGCCCGGACATCGCCTTCCTCGACGACGTGACAGTCTCGAGGGCCGCGTCCCGCGCCTCCCCGGCAGCCCCCCCGCTCGTAGGAGTTGTAGGAGGCCTGCAGGGCCTCGGCCCGCCCAACAGCCGTGCCCCAAAGCCGTGTGCGCAGCCCTGGAAGCGACAAGACGACAAGAAATCAGAAAGGGGGAAACGAACCCTCTAAAGCAAAAACTAACAAGCGGGGGTCGACAAGTAGCTTACCCTCGACTTGCCTCTTCTCCGCATCGAGGTCGCGGCGCGCGGACTCGAGCGCCACCTCGAGATGCTCGGACGGTCCCGCCTTGCTCGACGAGGGCCATCTCTTGGGCGGCATTGCCGATGCCGAGCGCCGCCGCCTCATCCTCAACTTCTCGGAGAATGCGGCGTTCCGCTCCTCCGGCCGATCTCTCCGCCGCCTCGCGCGCGACGCGCTCCTCGCTCCGGGCCGCCGTCCGGCGTCGCCAAGGGCGGCCCTCGCTCCCCGCCGGAGCCGCCCCCTCGCCCCCCCCGGCGGCGAGGCGCTCCCCGCCGGAGCCGCCCCTCGCCGGCGACGAGAGCCGCGCCTTGACGTCGAGGGCGGCCTTCGTGTCATCGGCCTCCTTGGCGCGCCGCTCCCGCCCGCGCGCCCGCTCCTCGCCCCCCGGCGCCGCCGCGCCCGCGCTCCCTCGAGCGACGTACGGAGCTCCCGGGCCTCGGCGCGAGCGGTGGCCACCCCCGCCTCCCGTGTGGCGGCCAACGTCCGCGTCTTCTCCGGGGTCCTCGCGCGCGTTCCCACGCCGCCTCGTCACGATCGACGAGGGCCGCGCGGATCCGCTCGAGGCTCGCGTGACGTGCCGTGCCCCGTCCCGAGCTCTCGGGGAGCACGTCGCACCACGCCATCGCCCGGAGACCGGCCCACCGTCCGCGTCCTAAGAGCTTCCGCAAGCGCGTCGAAAGCGCCGCATCGCTCCCGAGCCGGCGGGCCTCGGCGTTCACCCGGTCGAACGCGCCGTACTTCTCGCGGCGCGGCCGCTCGAGCTCCCCGGCATCCACACATCGAGCCTCGTAAGCGCCGAGTCTTGAATACGCACGCGAAAGCGAAAAAAGGGAAGAAGAAGAGCAACCGTGGCTCACCCGGAAGACGATCCAGGCCGGGCCGCCGTGGACCCGCGCCGCCTCGTTCAACGCGCGGCTGAGCGTGGCGCCGTGGCTCCGAAGCTCGCCCCGGAGCTCCCCGCTCCCTCCGGGCGTCGCGCAAACGCCGGGGGGTCCTCCACGGCCCCCCCCCCCCACCCGGGCGGGGCGACCGGCGTGGGAGGACGAAGCCTCGGCGTCGTGCCCTCGCCCCCCACTATCACGCGACCCTCGTGCCGCCTCACGAGGGCCCCCTCCCCGGGGCTCGGGGGAATTCACGGGCCAGGCCGGCCCACCGGTTCCACCCGGGCGGCGGGGAGTCATCCGAGAGCTCCACCACCTCCGCCCGGGGACCGCCGGCGGCGGAGCCGCCCGCTCCGCCTCCGCCGGCGCCCCCACCGCGCCTCCGCGGCCGCGGCCGCCCGTTGTGGCGCCGTTGCCGCCACCTCCGTCCGTGCCGCCGCATCCGCGGCGCCCCGCGAGTTGCGCCCGCTCCGCCTCCCCCGCGGTGGCCGCCACCGCGGGCGGCACCTCCACCGTAGCCACCGCCGCGGCCCGCGCCCTCCGTGGCGACCGGCGCCGCCGCCCCCCGGCGACCTCCCGGCCGCGCCGCGGCGGCCGATCCACCGGCCGGGGCCTCGAAGCCCCGCCCGGGCCTTGCGCGCTCGTGCCCGCCGCCGCGCTCGTCCCCCGGGCGCGACCCCCTCGACGAACGCCGCCGGTGGGGATCGACGCGTCCGTCCTCAGCACCTTGGCCGGTGCAAGAGGAGGGACGGTTGGCACCGCCCTGCGCAAACACGAACGGAGGATTAGAGCGTCTAATAACCAGCAAACTAAGGCCAAGCAAAGGAAGAACAGGTTCCTTACCTCGCGGAGGAAAAGGCCCGCTTCCTTTTCCTCGAAGTCTCCGACGAGGCCGGCGCGGGGGCCGCGCCTGCCGCGGCACCTCCTGACGGCGCCGCCGCACGCGCGCGGCACGCCCGCCTCACGCGTGGGCGCGCCCGCCGCCGCCACCACGCGCGGGGCACGCTAGCCCCGCGCGCGGGCGCGCCCCCACCGACGCGCCCCTCGACGAGGACGCCGCGCGCGCCGACGCGCTCCCCGCCACGCGCGGGCACGCTTGACGCGCGCGCAGCACGTGCGCCGCGCGCGCCTCCGTGGCGCGCGCGCGGCACCCCCGCGCGCGTGCCGCCCCCGACGATGACCGCCGGCGGCGGGCGCCGACGCGCCCGCCCCAGTCAAACCACCCCCCGACGCCGCGCGCGAGATCCGGCGACGGGGGCGCGGGCCGCCACCCCGTCCGAGGGGCCCTCCCCCTCGTACTCTTCCTCCTCGTCCCGGTCCGAGGACGAGGGCTCCTCGATGTCGGGGAGGAGAGCCCCGGCCTCCTCCCCGCCGCCGGTATTCCGCGGACCGTGCGCCGCGCGCGCGCTTGGCGCCGCCTTGCGTGCTCCCTCCCCGCGCGCCGCCCGCTCCCCGCCGCTCCCCCGCCGCGCCGCCCCGCCGAGCGCACGGGAGTCTGGGGTGGGTGGAACGGACTTGGCGGCATTGAACCGGCACCGCCGCGCACGAGAACAACGGCGGCACATCGGGAAACGGAATCAAGAACAAGGACTAAAACAGAATCAAAAACCACACTCACCAACGGGCCGGCGGGGAGCATCTCGATGTCCCACCGGGGGTCCGACCCGCGGTGGCGGCGTCCGGTGTCGACGGCGCTCCGCGCCCGGGTGAGCGCGTACGGCCGCTCCAGCGGCGTCGGGAGCATCCGCGACCTCGCCACGTCGACGGGGTTGGCCGCCTCCGTCATCTCCGAAGATGCGTAGCGGCCTCTCCATCAACGGCACGATTCGCCTGTGATGAAGGAAGGCGAGGACGCCCATCGCGTTGAGCCCTTCCCTCGCCGCCCGCCTGCAAGGCGGCGAGGACGGACCCCTGGCGCGCCCGATGGTTGGCCGTGGGCAACCCGTAGCCCCGGCCAGTCGGGCCTCTTCTTGAACACCCGGCCGGTGTAGGGAGGAAGGCCGGGCTCGGCGTTGCGCGGATAAAACCATCCCCGCTCCCGGACCGCGTTGTTCGTCGTCATGGTGCGGGGGGATGTAGAACTCCTTGAGCCGCCCCCGCGGGCGAGCGACATCCCGCCGCGCGCACCGCGCGGCGGGTCCCCGGCTCCGACGTGGGCCGCGTGATGAGCTCCGCGCGGAAGAGGTGTACCCGCAGCTCCCGCCTGACCGGGATCCCCGTGGTACCCTTCGCGTACGCCCACGAATGTGGCCGCCCGCGAGACCGCATTGGGGGCAAAGTTGTGCGCCTCCACCCCGGTAGTGGTAGCACAATGCCCGCATGAATGTGCTCGCTGGCGCGTTGAAGCCGCGCTCGTGGTAGCGGAGGAAGCTCACCACGTAGCCCTCCGGCGGATTGGGCTCAAGGTGCGACGATGGCGGCACGATCCACTCCGCCGGGCGCCCTTCTTCGTTGGCCGAGAGCTGGCCGGCGGCGACCAGCTCGCCCAGGCGAGCCGGGTCACGGTCGACCTCTCCCATGCGTACGGCTCCGTAACCCCAATCGGAAGCCGAGGCGGCGCCATGAGGGGGGGCGAACGAGTGCAAGGGTGGGAGGACAAGGAGACAAGGAAGAAGCTCTAAACGGCGATCCCGCGCGACGGCAAGAGCGAGGCGAAGGCGAAGGGACGGAGGACTGAAAACGGTGAGGAGCCAAGGTAGAAAACCGCCGCCCTTTCCTCACCGCGGTTTATAGGCGACGGGCGAGTTCTCCGAGCGCATGCCCCGCCAACAAGAATCGGCAGAATCTTTCCATCGCGTCGACGGGCGGGCCCCACCACGACCGGCAGCGGCTCTAACACCGGGCGGGTCATCATTACGGCAAGACCGGCGACGACCGAGGCGAAACCGTCACGTCCGCCGGCCGGACGCCCACTACGCGCGCGCGCGCCGCGGCGCCTAAAAGGCGCGCCCGCGCTGCAAAACCCGCGGCCACGCCCGCAAGGCAATTAAATGCCCGGGCCCCTTGCCAAGCAAGGAGAGCCCTCGAGCGAGGCGAATCCTCGGCTCGAGACAAGGGTGACCCTCGATGGGATGACAGCGTGAGAAGGTCGCCCGGGACCTGCTCGATGTAGAGCAGACCACCGCGGGCACCCATGCCACGTAGGACCCTCGAGCGGCATGACCCCCAACTCGAAACAAGGCGACCCTCGATGGGATATCAGCGTGAGAAGGTCGCCCGGACCTACTCGATGTAGAGCGAGGCCACCGCGGGCACCCATGCCACGTAGGACCCTCGAGCGGCATGACCCCCAACTCGAGACGACGTCAACCCCCTAAAGAAGGCACGCGCGTAAGAGGATCGCCCGGTCACGCTTGAAATAGAGCGACACCGAAAGCACTCATACCGCGCCATGCCACCAACCAGCACCTCGAGGGTCCGCACGCCCGCACCCCTCGACGGCCGCAAACGCGAAAAGACGGGGGGCGGGCCTAGGCACGGCCCCGCACGGCCTTGCCGATCGAGGTTCGAAGCCCGACCCTCGACGGGTTCGAACGGGCGCCCCGCATCACGCAGTTAGGGACGACGAGGGCACGCGCATTCGAGCCGTTCCTCGAGCCCGTCGGCTCGAGGGTGCCCCACATGTCGTGTTCGAGAGCCGCCGAGGGCGCTAGCGGGGGATCCCACCGAGGGAGAGCTTCCGCGCCCTCGGTCCCTAGCGAACGGGACCAAGCCCCACCTAGCAAACCCACGCAAGCGCTTCCATGGACGTGTCTCCGGACCGCGCAGCCCTACCCTTATCGAACGGGGCATGGACGTCCACTTGAACCACCCGCTAGCAGCCTCGAAGAGGAATCCGCGATTCGCGACCCGCTCGATGGGAGTCGTGGAAACCTCACCTCCCGACCCGCGGAGGGACGGCGAGGGCGTGATAAAAAACAAGTCGTCGGGGGCTCGACCCGATCGCCTCGAACAGCCAAGGCTCGGGGGCTTGACGCACGGCTACACCTCCTTGGAATTGCACCCGCCCGAGACAAAGTGACAGGGGGAGCGTGCACCCCCGATGCCGGCCGAAATACCGCCGATGCCGGTTGGCATATGTGCCACGCCTTTCGGCCGAATTGCTCGCGGTTAACCCCTCGCAGAGAGCCCACACTCCCCGCAGGCTTCGGGGGCTAGACCCGCGGGTCCGCTAGCGCGGCCCCACGGAAAGCGTTCGCAAACAAGGAGGGAAGAACGTCCTATCGGAGGGTTCCAAGACCGCGGGGAGCCTCAATGGCAAACCCGCGGATGCTCGGGGCCACCGTCGGGGACCGCCCTAGGGGTCCCCTCAAACGATGGGGGAACCCTCACTTAAATTCCTGCATCAAATGAACTAGGCCTAACCATGCAGGGAACTAACCATGCAGGACGTGGCCCACGCAGCAGGACTTCGGAAGCCCCGCCAAGATAGCCCGACCACGAGACCCCTCGAGCAGGCTCCGCCTCGCCCGAGGGTACGCTCCTCCTCGAACGGGCTCCGCCCCCCCGCCGAGGGGCAACCCCCCTCCTCGAACGGGTTCCGCCCCCGTTCGAGGGGGCGACCCTTCCCCTCGAGCGGTCCCGCCCCGCTCGAGGGCCCGCTCCCCTCGAGCGGGCCCTCGCCTCGCTCGAGGGTTCGCTCCACCCTCGGCCGGGGCCCGCCACGCTCACGGGCGCCCGCACGCGTGCGCCGGCCCCGTACTTGGGCATTTAACGCCCGACGCCGCGAGACGGCGCCATCATGCGCCCGGGCTCACGCCCGTGCCGCCGCACCAACTCCCCAGGGAGGAGCCCATCCCCGCCACCGTGGGGTGGACCGTGCGCGGGCACGGCCGGCGCGTCCCATGACACCGCGCGCACGCCACCGTACGGCTAACGCGCTCGACCCTCGAAAGGGGGCCGGCGCACCCTCGACTCCACTTTCCCGTGACCCCGCAGGGTTAGGTGAGGGACGCTAGGCGGTGGGTGGCCATACCGGCCACCGTAACGCGCGCGGCCGCCGTACCCACGCGCGCGGGCACACGCCCGACTTCGCAGCGCACGCCCGAGCACCGCAGCAACCACTCCACCACCGCAGCTCATTGGGAAGGAACGCCGTTCGCCCGCTCCCCGTGCCCCGTACCGGCCATCATCGCACCTCCCCTCGAAGCCTATCGTGGGGGCCATCGCCATCTGCCGCCCTCCCTACCCTCGAACCGCCACCGTTCGGGTACAAGGTAGGCCATCATGGCCGGATCGCAGCGAAGATCGACCGGACGGTCGCCCGCTCTACGCCGTAGCACGACGTGCTCCCACGCGCGCTAGGTAGCGCGGCGTGCATGTAACTCGCCGCTCCCTTGGCCTATAAAAGGGGAGGCGAGCCCCCGCCCGCGGGGGGGACGAATCCGGAGGAACACGGCGCACCGAGCACTCACTCTCTCTTATTCTCCCACAACATCTTCGCCTACTCACCGGGGACTTGGGAGCCACGCTTCCTCTCCCGCCTTGCTTGTATTTGCCCCACTACAAGCACCCCCGGTGCCGAGCAATATAGTGCCACGAGCACGCCACCGCTGGACGTACGGCCCCCTCGGCGGGAACCAGGATAAATCCTTGTGTCATTTGTTGCTTAGCATCGACCATCGAGGGATAGACCTAGGCGTTATCTATCGGTTAGTGTCGGGACCATATTCCGCACCGACAACTCGTTGCATTTGTTCTTGAGATAGTTCATCAATGGTGACGTCCATAACGTCGCCGATCTCAGGCATCTTGATTTCAGCTATAGGGGTCCCACCGGGTGTGCCAAAAAGTGTGTTGACGCAAAATCCGCACCCCGCGTCAAACTCACAGCAAGCCGAACAAGCTAGCTTCACACACGAGCAGATTCCAAAGCGTGCCAGTCAATTTTCCCTGAAAATTAACAAAAGACAAAGTAGTTAAATACCAAAGCTTGGAACTTGCCGGGTGGTACCAGACAGTTCCATATTTGCGGCTAGAAAGCCATGTAAGATGACATATATCTATGAGGAGCTATCTGCCAACAAATTAGAAACCATTCAGGAGCTTTAAAGCGTAAAATATAACATAGCCGAACGGATGACGCAAGCATGACGATAGATCAGTCTTTATTTAAATGACATTGCCCGTGCACAAAACCTTGACCGATTCTCGAGAATAAACAACAATAAACAATAAATGAAGTACAGCATGATTACAAATATGCAATGAACAACCATGCATAGGCCCAAAGCACTAGTCTACCGCATGTCTAGGTACTTTAAAACCCGTCGAGCATGAAACCAAACAAGTTAATCCACCGCATGATACAACTTATTTGAAATCACACCACTAACCACAAAGAGATCTATCCACCGCATGATACAATATAAATATGGAAAGCTAAAAGCATGCATTATTTAAAACACAACTTATAAACACGTTTTACTCATGAAAGCATAACCGAATGCGGCTGTGCAGCCGAATCGGGGTCCATGATGAAGGAACAAACATTGCCAAAGATTATAAACCTATCAGATTGAATCGAAGTCTAATCCACCGGATGATTAGCTCTAAAACAACCCAAAAACCTGCATCTACCGCATGATACTCGGTTCTGTCAAGATTCACACAAGATTAACAAGCTTGAACCCGCAACACGTAACAACTTAGATTGATTCGGTTTCGGCTATTTGAAAACACGTGATCCACGTGCCTTATTGAGCCAGGATGCGATTGTGCAATGTGAGGATCACCAAACAAGATAAAGCCGATTCAAATCAATCTAAATTGGGCAAAAAAGTGTTACATGAATTTAAACATGAAGTAAAACTCAAAGCAACACGGGGTAACTTAATGGATCTATTAGATCTTGCCTAAATCTAATAGAGCCGATAACTAGCTCCAAGCTAGATCTTAGCCCACCGCATGGCTCTCGATCTAACAAGAAACCTTTTTGAACCAAGCTTAAATCCACCGCATGATACTAAGCATGGTAACAAGACTACTTGCATCACAATCTAAATCCACTGCATGATACTAGACATGATACAAAGTTGCCGGTACTTACGGAGGTCGACGGACTGATGAATCCTCTCGAAGAACTCGACGACACGACTAGAGGACTCGAAAGTTTGGTGTAAAGCCAGTTTGTTATGAAAAATGTGCGAATACCATTACATACATCCAAGGTTCATATTTATACCCTGTCCTGGCATGACTCCTGGTGGACTACGAGCACAATATTTGATACCTAATTTATCGCCCAAGTGCGAATGCTTATCCATTCATTCGTCCCTTCCGCTCGGGCCACGTCACCACGCTATCCCGTGAAATCAGCGCAAACAGTCCCTTTGCCAAACGGAAGCAAACTGCCGACCGCAAGCTCCTCTGCCGAATCTTCTGAAGAAATCTTCCTCCGCCAGACGGGATTTTTTACCAAATTAGGCCCACAAATCAGACTCCCTTCTGTACCAAATTTTAGTGTTAACACATTCATGACCAATATGAGCCTCCCCACTATAGTTTCTTCTCTTGTGATGTAGTTTTTGATATTTCTTGTAGTTCCCCTTACCCTTGTCATTCCTATTTTCTCTTTTTTCATTAGGGCAGTCCGCAATGAAGTGCTCGGTGCTTCCACAATTGTAGCAAGTTCTTTTTTCTTGTTAGGAAACTTCCTCTTACCAAACTTGTACCCTTGTTTCTTCAATCCTCTTTTGTATGTCTTCATGAACAAGGCCATGTCCCCAATCTCAACATGAGAACCTTCATCTTCATCTTCACATGAGTCACTTGTAGAGCTCTCTACTTCCACTTTCTTGGATTTTGACTTGGAGGGCTTGGATGGAGTAGAATGCTTGGATGAAGTAGTAGGCTTGCTTGACTTGTTGGAATGGAGAGCAACATCTTTGACCTTGAAATTGTTCAACTTAGCTTCTAGTTCACCAATTTTCTTTCTATGTTGGATTTCCTTATCCATTAGCTCGTGAGTAAGAATTCTCCCAAGAACATCATTTGGAGAGAACTCCTCAAATCTCTTCTTCTCTCTAATCAATGTGACTAGAGTAGGATTCCTTGGAGCAAAGGCCTCAAACATCACCTTCACAACATAGTGATCATCCAACTCATCACCACCTAAACCTCGTATCTTTCCAACTATGACCATTAATCTATCAAACATCTCTTGTGGCCCTTCTCCATCAAAGATAGTGAACCTATTAAGCTCGGCCATCAAAATGTTGATCTTGGGCTTCTTCACTTTGTCAACACCCTCATGAACAATGAGGAGGGTGTCCCAAATTTCTTTGGCAATCTCTAGCCCATTAACTCGATTGTACTCTTGAGCACTCAAAGCACTAAGAAGTATGCTTGTATCTTGAGCATTTCTTTTGATGTTGTGGCGATCACGTGGAGTAAGGTTTCCAAAGTCTTCGGGATCATCAAAACCTACACACACAATGTTCCACAACTCCAAACTCAAACCGGTTGGATAGGCTTTCATCATATGCTTCCATTTAGCAAAGTTAGTCCCATCAAATTGGGGTAACTTGCCAACAGGTATAGTGATATCATCTTTAGATTTTGTTTCCAAAGAATCATAGTTAAAGGATAAGCTTCTATAGTCATCCTTGGACTTAGTCTTGGGCTTTGGCTTGGGCTTGAGTGTTCTCTTGGGAATTCTTGTGCAATAGTACTCGTCATCTCCATCTCCATTCTCACTAGATGAGGATGATGATGAGGATGATGAAGATGGTGATGGAGATGGTGAAGGTGTCCTCTTTCTTCTTTTCTTTTCTTCTTTCTTCCTTTTCTTCTTCTTTTCTTGCTTGCTGTCCTCTTTCTTCTTTTCTTCTTCTTTCTCTTTCTTCTTTTCTTCTTCTTTCTCTTTCTTCTTGTCCTCTTTCTTACTTTTCTTCCCATTGTCCTTGGAGCTTTCTTTGACAGCCTTCTTGAGCTTTTCAAACTTCTCTTGGGCTGAGGTGTTCCCTATCTCTGAGGTGTCACCTTCAACTTCACTTGGCAAGTCCTCAAATTCCTTCTCCTCTTGCTTGTCATCTCCACTTGCCATATCCTCACATGGTTAAGTGGTTGCAAGGATAACCCGCTCTGATACTAATTGAAAGGATCGAGGCAATATGGCCTAGAGGGGGGTGAATAGGCCTGCACACAAATTAAACTTTTTCTGCAGAAACACTGTCAGACTCCGGAACCTCCGAACGAAGCAGCCTCCGAGAATAAACTCAGAACTTCCGGTAACTGTTAGAACAAAGCAAATATGAATTGATCTGCAAATTACTTGATGGAAAATAGATCTACCAAATTCTAGGAGGTACTTAGGACCTAGCAAGAAGACTTCTAAGCAAAGAACAAGCTAGGAAGGTACCACAACATAGATCGGAGACAAACCCTAATAGATCTAGTCAAGAACAAGCATGAACAACAGCAATGCAAGAATATAAGAGAGAGCACACGCGAGACAAAGATTTATGCCGTGGTTCAGCTCGCCACAATGGCTTGCTTACGTCCACGTTGTTGAGGAAGCCACAAAGGCTAAGGACCACAAAGGTCAACACCTCTCTCACACCTATCACTTTGGGTAATAGGTGGAGGATTTCCACTAGTTTCACAAAGGGTAATACAAACACCTTGGAGCTTCCACAAATCGGGTTGGAGAGCTTCCAAGAACCTCTATCCGTCTAGGAGCAAGGCTCCAAGAGTAATAGATCCACCAAGCTTGCTAGGACTTCTCCAAGTGCTCAAGGTCAAGGGAAAGAAGGATTTGCTCACAAACTCACTTCAAATTTCACTCTCAATCAATGCTAGGCAAGGATTTGGAAGAGAGTATGTTGGGAGTGAATGCTAGGTGAGAGAAACACCCTAGAACGGTTTACTATTCGGGCAGAGGAAGGAGATAACCGTTGGGGGACCAAGGGGTATAAATACCCCCAGATCCAGAACAGTAACGGTTATATTTTAGAGTTCGGAACCTCCGAGAAAAATTTCGGAATTTCCGACCTCTCAAATCTCTGCTGATTGTAGCCCGTACGGTTGGAACCTCTGGGAAAAAAACTCGGAACCTCCAAACAAGGAAATAGCAGGGGCAAAAACAACAGCAGATCTCTTCCCTTTGGGTATGGGTTAGGGTTTAAGAAAGATAGACTATGAGCACTTGAACCCACCCTAACTCATTATTAGTATCCCTCTTGATAGTACGGATTGCCCTATACTCAAATTCAAAAGATAAAATAAATAAACTTCTCCAAAGAGCATAGGTATCCTTCTTCATGTAATTGATGGGTCTCCATTCTTTCTTTTGCACCTGTAAAACAACCTTATGTTGCACAATAGTCTCAAAGGCTCATTAGCTCTTTAATTGTGTGGTCAACATCACCAAAACCCTCATAGGGCTTGATTGCACTTACACGTGAGCACGATTATTATAACATTTTGCGCAACTTTGGCAATCAACACGTAACAAGATTCCAACAACGTGGTTGAACAAATTGAACTCAATTCGAATCACAATATTCTTAAGCATTCTTTATTACAACATGACGGATAAAAGGGTCCAAAGACACTACAAAACTCACAGTCTGGAAACACCATGATACAACAGGGTTATAATGCAGTCATGTTGCATGAAAGCATACTCCTAAGCTGACTATCACAATCATCCCGAAGGTGACACCTAGGAGCACAAGTCTTCTTATTGTCGTTCCCTGGCAACCTAGTTGCCCACTAAAGCACCACTACCAGCAGGTGAAGCTGGTGGGGTCGGTAACGGCGGTCCAGCCTGACTCGTCTGATCCAGACCGGACTGTCCCTACTGCTCCTCGGGAGGTGCCTGCACTGGAGGTAGCGGCTGTAAAGCCACTATGGCTTGCAAGGCTGCAACCTGCACCTCGGCCTCCTCGACCTGCTGCTGCATCTCGGCAATGTTCTGTAACAGCGTCAATCTCTTGATCTCGTAAGCATCGACATCCTCTGAAGACGGTCACCTCTCTCTAACTCTCACTGGAATCTCCTAGCACGTAGCCGGTCATTCTCCTGCTGCATCTGGGTAAGTGTAAAGTTCAACTGCTGGTGAGCTGTTGAAAGTTGCTGCCAATCCCGCCTAGCTGCCTCCAAACGCTGATGATCATTGCTGCGGTGTTGTAACGCATCCCCTGAAGTGTGAACACGACATTGAGGTAATGTGCCAGCGTCTGAGAGACGTCCAGTGACTCAGCTAACAACAGCAGCTCCCGAAGGTGATCCATACGATCCAGCCATGTCGGGTCGTGAGGACTCACAGCGGGGAACAACCCGAACGGAGAGAGGGCCACCACGGTAGGGTTGTGGTCACAGAAGTCCGTCAACACCCGAAGAGCGGATGACTCGACGGTCTCGTGGCTACAAAAAACCCAGTAGACGAAGCTCAAGTCGAACCAGTCAGCGTGGTCCGGGTGTGGTAGCATAGTGACGATCACCCTGCAATGGGGAACGCCTAAGCGCTCGAACTCGGACACCTCGTAAGTCGGCGGAGTGGTGTAGCCAGCGGCACTGAGTGTTTCCCACGCGAGGCGTGGAAAACCCTCCCAGTGCAACCCGTTGGTACGGATCGTACCATCGGCGTCGTACTCGTGAAACACGGGGAAAACCATCTGTACAAAAGAAGTAACACATGTCAGGTCTCAAAGAGAACAACATGTCAAATGGTGAAGTTCTAGCAGCTGTGAATAAATTCATAACTAAAAATCTAGAACCCCATAATTTTCCCAAATTTTATAGGCTACTCCGCATGGTTTTTATACACACTTTTGGTACTCAAAGGTTGAGCTAGATCAAAAAGAAACAAGGTGAAAGGATGCAAGGTCTAGAGTGTTGATGCTAAAAAACAGCAAGACCTAGGTTCGCTTAGAAAGGTGCAACTTCGGATTGAAAGAAGCTATGATCAAAAATTTTTGCAAGCAACAACTGGATTAGACACGGAGCAACTTTTGTTTAACACCTACTTTAATTACTTCTAGAACGTGGTGTAAAAACAAGACGAACAAGCTTTTACAAAATTTAGGCAGCATAACACCTAAGCATGAGAGGTACTCTAGTTTATAGAAAACACACTAGAAAAATCTTAGAGAGCATATAGAAGTTCTGTTTTGGGTCCATTTTTGTTGTTTCAATTTTTAACATGTATGCAAGACATCCTATTCGACCTCACATGGCAATCAAGCCAAAAATCGAAGTTAGTGTCGGTGGCAAGGCTTTTATTCGTCTCTCCCTATAATATCTAGTCGAGAGCTACACGGTACTCACTTAGCGACTAACGAAGCGTTGTTATGTACCTGCAGAAAGAGAACCTTCTGTGCTAGCACGTCACGGAAGCGTCCACATACATTACCGTTCACTATAGAAACGACATCCATGCATTAAGCCGCTGCATGGACAACGTCCAACCTCGGACACCCTCCTTTTGAATGGAGTGTATCCTTGCCTCGCATATTCCACATGCAGAATGCTCACATATGAAACACGTGGCAACAACACAACTCATAACCAGACGCGAAGATGGGATCCGTGGAATGGATCACTCCATCAACCCACGCAATTCCCGTGATGTGGCACAACACACGTATAAAACACATGGCTCATCTAGTTTGGTTGTGCAAGAAAGTAAGTCCGACATAAAGTAAATGTGCTGGAGTTAGAAAAATAAACCATAGGTTAATAAGCCACTTGAAAGAACCCAAAAATTCCCTCTAGGGCCTCTCGATCTAGTTTATCCTTAACAAACCAACGTGTTTTCCAAATCCAAACAATCTCAGCAAATTTTATTCAAAAACCAGTGATTAAGGTTATTAATTAATCTCTGGCGCATATAATTGCTCTGATGCCAACTGTGACAGCCCGCCCAGCAAAATACCGTATTATCGCCTAAACCAATCCACTTTGGTCATTAAGCAATAATAAAGTATCATCCTGTCGTTAGTTGCCGGGTTAACGCCCGGTAAATCACTTATATAGCAACAAGGATCGACATATATGCATTAAAACTCACGCAAAGGCGAGTCCAGAGACACAACATGATTAACATCTGAAATTTACCCCGAAGGGTTTAATTATTACAAAACAAAGTCTTTGACATGACAACACAGTTCAGAGTTTTTAAAACAGCGGAATTAATCTAAGCGGAACGCGGAAACACCACGGGAGGCCTGCTATGATGCCTTCATTCATCATCATCCACCCACTCCAACTCCCAGCCGGGTGGGATCTCTCCAGGCCACACATCACCAAAGGCATTACCTAGAACCACATATTACAGCAAGGCTGAGTATACTAATACTCAGCAAGACTTACCCGTTGGTGATAACTACTTTACCAACTCTAGGCATGAAAGGCTTTTTGGGCCACTGGGTTTCTTTTGCTGAAAAGTAACAAAGAGCATGTCCTTACTTTTAAGATTTTAGCACAAGTTCTAGTGGGTTTATTCTTTTCTAAATTAGCCATCTATTGCAGACAAAGTTGTACAATACAATTAATCAAGCATACTATTCATCAACTTCCATCATTAGGGATCTCATGGCCAGTGGAGTAAGTAGTCTCAGATGACGGTGAGAGGCCGACAATCGATTGGTTTTAACCTTGCAAGGTAGAACTAAACACACGGTGGGCTGCCCCCGCGAGCGGTTCTCAAAACTCTTCAGATCGGGATTGAATCTTACAGTCTTTGATGCAGGCTATCCGGTATACCCCGCGAGGCACCCGGACTCACCGTACACCACCGGTAGCTAGCCGTGAGACGCATCCCAAGATGAGTAATAGTAAGATCCCTCACCGCCTCATTAAGGTACTAGGCTTACCGGTCCCATTCCCGACAAGTGCTTAGTACGTTCAAACACTTAACCCACAATAGCCATTGGACCGAAGCCCACATCCCATGCTCTTACTACATGAGCAATCCATTTAAGGAGATCTTATGATTCCTACCTAGGAACCTATTCTCGTGAGTGACAGTATCACCCGACTTGTAACGGTCCTATAGCATGGCAGCTATCGACCTATCATACTAGTAAGGACACAGGTACCTAGGGGTCATGCATCTAAGGTTCCATACAACTCCTGAACTTAAATGCGCAAGCATCCATAGATAGCTGCATAATAATTTTTAAACACTGGGATAAATGCACCGGGGCTTGCCTTCGTCAGTAGGGTTAGTGTGAGCACCCTCGGTGTCTTCGAGTACTTCCACGTACTGCAGTGCAGCTTCCGCTCCTCCTTCCTCGGCTTCCGGCGCGAGCGTGTAGTCACCGTCGGGAAGGTCTACACGGAATGCAATGCAGGGTTCAGGTGATGTGATAGATTATTTATCATATCCAACTCTTGTTGGCCACATTCACCTTAACAAATAATTAATTATTAATCCTTTCATGAAGGTTATTATTTTTATGTGTTTATTCTTGTAATAAACACTTAATTAATGTTTTTTTTATAATTGTTATTTCATGTGAGGATTTATCCTTCCATCTTTCAATAGCAAAAGTGTGCATAAATTTGTAATTAATTACATTTAATTTCTTAAACAGCAAGGGGGTATTCTTAGATCTTAACTAAGCTTTGCAACCATTTCACAAAAGGGGGTATATAAAGAATAAAAAGGGCATTTTCTTATTTAACAAAACATTAAACCTATAAAGGCCTCCAAAGCTTTTATTTAAACAATAAATCACTAAAATTCAGTGGAGGGTTTCTTAAGTACCAAAGCACCTATACTAAGCCACTGAACACACATGCATGCTTGGAAGGGCTAGAAAATTAATTACACCAATTAATAACAAAGGTTAAACACATAAACAAGATAAAAGCATATAAAAATAAATAAGCATCCAATTACTCCAAACTTCCTCACACATGTTCTCTAGTCCAAAACTATCCTAGGAAAGCATCAAACACACCTAAAACTACCACTAATCTTGCATCATTAAATTACAAAGCAAAACATGCATATATTAAGAATAAATGCTTCTAATCATTCAAAACTTGTTATTAATTCACCAGAGGTGTGTCTTGACATAAAAAGACCACATGCAGAAGCTGGGCACAAAAACATAATTTTTTAGCTACAAAAATCATCTAGATAGATTCTGCATAAATAGAAAACAATTTATATAAACATGTTTGCAACATAACTTTGTGCAACTTTTGGTACAGGAGCTAGTCATAACATAACACACAACATTTCCAAAAATTAGATACAGAGGACTTATGGATTTTGAGATATCACAGATCTAAGTTTTTCACATTTCTATTTTTCATGCCAAACCTATTTGGAACCAGCCTAGACAAGTATAACAAAAGTTGTAGTGCTCCTCACCAGAAGTCTAGCAAAATTAAGCTTGCAATTTTCCGAATTTTCTCCGATTTTCTAGAGAATTTACAAGATTCAGCAATTTGAATACTCTATTGAAGATGCATTTTTACACCGAGGACCCTACAAGATATAAAGATTCACAATCATGCCCTCGGTTTGCAGTCAGCACCCTAAAAAGGAGGACCTTGCAATTGGGCCCTTGGCCTGGGGAGGCGGCGGTGCCGGCCCGATTCCGGCGAGCCGGCGGCGCTCTCGACAGGGGAGGCAGTGGGGCATGACCGCATGCTCACCTAGGGCCTGAGGATGACCGAAGTCAGGGCGGAGGAGTTGCCGGCGTGGGCGCACGGTGATGGGCGGCGGCGGCGGCCGTGGCGGCTCGGTTCCGGCGACCGCAAGCGCTCGGCCCAGACAACAAGCGGCTCGTATAGGTTCTATGGGGTCTAGGAAAGGGTCACGGATGGTTGGGCGCACTGGAGAAGGACGGGGGAGGCGAGTTCACCGGCGGCGGCGCGGGTGGCGCGGTGGGCGGCGGTGTCGACGCGAGGAGGGGCAAGGCGCTCAGTTTTTATAGGAGAGACCTCACCAGTGATGTTGCGGTGCCGGCGGAGATTCCGCTGTAGTACGGAGACCTCGACCGGCGCGTGTACGGCAGGATGCCGCCGACGGACCGCGGTCCGCGGCGAGCTCGAGGCCGCATGGCGCGGCGC
Source organism: Cenchrus americanus (assembly GCA_947561735.1). Lineage (NCBI taxonomy): Eukaryota > Viridiplantae > Streptophyta > Magnoliopsida > Poales > Poaceae > Cenchrus > Cenchrus americanus. The sequence goes on along the minus strand of OX387239.1, from coordinate 78,975,666 downwards.
GGCGCGCGAGGCCCCGGGAGGACTCCGAGGAGTCTCGGGGTGCGGCGCATGGGGAGGGGCACGCCTCGGGCGGCGGGTGGTCTTGGGCGGCGCGCGGGTGCGGACGCCGAGGCCGGCCGGCGCGGGCACGGTGCGTGGGCGCGCGCGATGTCGTGGTGCGGCGGCGCCCTGGCCTGGACGTGTTGCTGGTCCCCCGTTTGAGCGCGTTTTTCTCCAAAAGAATGTACTGAAGTGCATAAAGTGATGAATAGGAAAGTTATAGATCTAGCTATCCTCTACAACTTTCACAAAGACCATATGGGGCTTTTCTCAACAAATTTTGCAGGAGAGGCTTGCCAACTTTGAATGCCAATTGGTGTCGCGGAACGGGAGGTACGCGCGCTGACCAAGTTGTCGGTGCGGAATATGGTCCCGACACTAACCGAAGATAGCGCCGAGGTCTATCCCTCAATGGTCGATGCTAAGCAACAAGTGACACAGGGTTTTTATCCCCGGTTCCCGCCGAGGGGGCCGTACGTCCAGCCAGGGGTGTGCTCACGGCACTATATTGCTCAAGACCGGGGGTGCCTCGTAGTGGGGCTGCTACAAGCAAGGCGGGAGAGGAAGCGTGGCTTCCAAGTCCCTAGTGGAGTGGTCGAAGATGTTGTGGGAGAATAAGAGAGTGAGTGCACGGCATGCTCTTGGTCCGTGGCCTTGAGCGTGTCGCCGTTCGCGTCTCCTATCGTCATCCCCCTGCGGCCGGGGGGTTCGTTCCCCTTTTATAGATCAAGGGGGAGGCGAACTACATGCATGCCGCGCTATTTAGCTACGTGAAGAAGCACGACGTGCTATGTCGGAGAGTGGGCGGCCGTCCGGCGATCCTTGCGCCGATCCGGTCATCATGGCTCGACTTGTACCCGAACGCGGGCGGTTCGAGGGTAGGAGAGCAGCGGATGGCGGTGATGTCCTCTGATAGGCTCGAGGGAGGTGCTGACGCGGGCCTGTACGGCGTACAGGAGTTGGCAGAACGGCGTTCCTTCCCGACGCGCTTCACGGGGCTGGAGTCGTTGCTACAGGGCCCGGCGTGCGCCTGCACGCGCGGGTACGGCGGCCACGCCGTTACAGTGGCGGGGATGGCAGTCCACCGGCCTAGCGCCTCCACCTAACCCTGTAGGGTCACAAGAAAGTACATCGAGGGTGCGCCGGCCCCCTTTCGAGGGCTCGGCGTGTTAGCCGTACTGGGGCGTGCGCGCGGTGTCACGGGACTGACACCGGCCGCACTGCACAGTACCCTCCCACAGTGGCGGGGATGGGCTCCTCCCTGGGGAGTTGGTGCGGCGGCACCGGGGTGCGAGCCCCGGGCGCATGATGGCGCCGTCCTGCGGCGTCAGGGCGTTAAATGCCCGTGTACGGGGCCGGCGCACGCGTGAGGGGTACCCTCGAGCGTGGCGGACCCCGGCCGAGGGCGGGGCGTACCCTCGAGCGAGGCGGAACCCGCTCGAGGGAAGTGCTGCCCCTCGAGCGGGGCGATGCCCGCCCGAAGGGAGCGCGCAGCCTCGAACGAGGCGGAGCCTGTTCGAGGGGATCCTTATGTGGGCCGCCTCGATGGGCCGTCGGAGTCCCTGTGGGCCGTGTCCTGCATGGTTAGGCACCTGCATGGTTAGGCTTAATGTTTTTGGGTTTCGTTCCGGGTTTTAAGTGGGGTTTTCCCCATTGTTTAGGGGGACCCCTAGGGCTGTCCCCGACAGTAGCCCCCGAGCATCTGTGGGTTTGCCATTGAGGCTCCCGCAGATGCTGGAACCTACTGATAGGACGTTCTTCCCTCCTTGTTCGCGAACGCTTCCGTGGGGCCGCGTCGGCGACCCGCGGGTCTAGCCCCGAAGCCCTCGCGGAGTGTGGATACTCCCCGCAGGGGTTAACCGCGAGAACTTTGGTCAGAGAGGCGTGGCACATATGCCAACCGGCATCGGCGGTATTTCAGCCGGCTTCGGGGGTGCACGCACCGCTGACACTGTCTCCGGCGGGTGCAATTTCAAGGAGGTGTAGCCGCGCGCCAAGCCCCCGAGCCTTGGCCCGTTCGAGGCGATCGGGTAGAGCTTGGCGACTTGTTTTTTAACGCGCCCTCGCCGTCCCTCCGCGGGACGGAAGGTGAGGTTTCCGCAACCCCCATCGAGCGGGTCGCGGATTGCGGATTCCTCGTCGAGCTGCTAGCGGGTGGTTCAAGTGGACGTCCATGCCCCGTTCGATAAGGGTAGGCTGCGCGGTCCGGAGACACGTCCATGGAAGCGCTTGCGTGGGTTTGCTAGGTGGGGCTCGGTCCCGTTCGTTAGGGACCGAGGGCGCGGAAGCTCTCCCTCGGTGGGATCCCCCGGCTAGCTGCCCTCGCTGGCTCTCGAACACGACATGTGGGGCACCCTCGAGCCGACGGGCTCGAGGAACGGCTCGAATGCGCGTGCCCTCGTCGTCCCTAACTCTGTGATCTGTGGCGCCTGTTCGGACCCGTCGAGGGTCAGGCTTCGGACCTCTGATCAGTAGGGCCGTGCGGGGTGGCGCCTGGGCGGCCCCGTCTTTTCACGTTTGCGGCCGTCGAGGGGTCTGGGCGAGCCAGCCCTCGAGGTGCTGGTTGGTAGCACAGCGCGGCATGGGTGCTTGCGGCGCCTGCTTTACTTCAAGCAGGCCCTGGGCGACCCTCTCACGCGCGTGCCCTTTTTAGAGGGTTGATGTTGTCTCGAGCCGAGGGTTTTACGTGGCATGGGTACCCGCGGTGCCTGCTTTACATCAAGCAGGCCCCGGGTAGCCTTCTCACGTCGATATCCCATCGAGGGCCGTTTTTTTTTTGAGCCGAGGGTTCGTGCCGCTCGAGGGTTTTGCGTGGCATGGGTACCCGTGGTGCACCGCTTTACATCAAGCGGGTCCCGGTACCTTCTCACGTCGATATCCCATCGAGGGTTGCCCTTGTCTCGAGCCAGGGGTTCGTCCCGCTCGAGGGTTCTCCTTGCTTGGCAAGGGACCCAATCATTTAATGCCTCGCAGTCGAGGCTGCGGTTTTTGCAGAGCGGGCGCGTCTTTTTAGGCGCTGCGGCCGCGCGCGCGCGCGCATAGTGGGCGGCGTGGCAGGTGGACGTGACGGCTTTGCCTCGGCCCCCGCGGGTCTCTCGCCGTGATGATGGCCCGCCCGTAGCGATGTGGCCGCCGCGGTCGTGGTGGGGCCCGTCCGTCGGCGTGAAGGGAAGATTCCCCCGCAGCTAATGCGAGCGGGGTATCCGCTCCGGAGAGCTCGCCCCGTCGGCTTATAAATGTGAGGGAGTGGGGGAGACGGCGGTTTTTTACCTTAGCGCCTCACCGTTTTCAGTCCACCGGCCCTTCGTCTTCGCCTTGCTCTCGCCACCGCGCGGTGTCGCCGTTAGAGCTTTCCTTCCGTTCCTTGTCCTCCGTCCTCGCATTCCTTCGTCCTTCCTCATGGCGCCGCCTCAGCTTCCCCTTACGATCCTGGAGCCGTATGCTTGGGAGAGGTCGACGGTCACCCGGCTGGCCCTTGGCGAGCTAGTCGCCGCCGGCCAGCTGGCGGCCAACGAAGAGGGACGTCCGGCTGAGTGGATAGTCCCGCCGGCGGCGGACCGTGAGCCCAATCCGCCGGAGGGCTATGTGGTCAGCTTCATCCCCTACCACGAGCGGGGCTTCAACGCACCGGCAAGCCGCTTCATGCGGGCGATGTGCCACCACTACGGGGTGGAGCCGCACAACTTCGCCCCCCAACGCGATCTCGCAGCGGCCACATTTGTGGGCGTTCGTGAAGGGTACTGGGGATCCCGATCAATTGGGAGCTCGGGTACACCTTTTCCGCGCGGAGCTCATCACGCGCCCACGACGGAGCCGAGGGACCCGCCGCGCGATGCGCGCCGGCGGGATGTCGCTTGCCCCGCGGGGGCAATTCAAGGACGTCTACATCCCCTCGCACCATGACGACGAACAACGCCGGCCGGGAGCGGGGATGGTTTTATCTGCGCAACGCCGAGCCCGGCCTTCCCCCCCTACACCGGCCGGGTGTTCAAGGAGAGGCCTGACTCCTGGGGCTATGGGGTGTCCACGCCCCGGCATCGGAGGCGGCAGGAGTCGGTCCCCGGCCGCGGCGCGCGCTCGGCGACGATGGGGCCGAGGGCGGTGGGCGTCCTCGCCTTCCTCCATCATAGGCGGGTCGTGCCTTTGATGGAGAGGCCGCTCTCGTATCTTCGAGATGACGAGAGGCGGCCAACCCCATCGACTCGGCGAGGTCGCGGATGCTCCCGACGTCCCTCGAGCGGCCATATGCGCTCACCCGGCGCGGAGCGCCGTCGACACCCGGACGCCGCCGATGCCTCGCGGGTCGGACCCCGTGGGACCTCGAGATGCTCCCCACCGGCCCGCCGGGTGAGTTTGGCTTTTGATTTCGTTTTAGTTCTTCGTGTTGTCTTTGCCTCCCCGACGCGCCCTTGTTGCTCCCGTGTGCGGTGGTGACCTTCACCATCGCCAAGTCCGTTCCGCCCACCCCCCGACTCCCGCGCGCCGGGCCGGGGCGGCGCAGCGGCCGGCAGCAAGAGGAGGCGGCGCGCAAGAGGGAGCACGCGAGGCGACGTCCAAGCGCGTCGCGACCGGCGGGCCGCGGAGTACGGCGACGCGAAGAGTTGGGGCTCTCCTCCCCGGGGACCGAGGAGTGCTCGTCCTCGGAGGAGGACGAAGAGGAAGAGGTTGAGGGGGAGGGCCCCTCTGACAGGTGGCAGCCTGCGCCCCCTTCGCCGGAGCCGGCGGCGAGGGCGGCATCGCCTGGGGCGGGTGCAACGGCGCCCGCCGCCGGCCATCGACATCGAGGGCGCGCGCGCGCCGCGGAGGGCGCCGGCCGCGCTCGTCGGGGCGCGCACGGCGAGCGCGCCGACGCGCGCATCGAGCGTGCCCGCGCGCGCGGGGAAGTGCGTCCGCGCGCGCGGCGGCGTCGTCGGGGGCGCGGCGGCGGGCGCGCCCACACGCGGGGGTGAGCGCACCGCGCGCGCGCGGCGGCGCCGTCGGGAGGCGCTACGTCGGGCGTGACCGCGCGCGGGGCGGGCGCGCCGCGCGCGCGCGGCGCCGTCGGGGAGACGCGGCGTCGGGCGCGCCGGTTGCACCGGCCTCATCCGCCGAGGCCTCGAGGAAGAGGAAGCGCGCCTTTTCCTCCTCGAGGTAAGGGACTTGATGCTTTGCTCGGTTTAATCTGTAGATGATCAGTCGTTCTAACCCTTCGTTCGTGCCTGCGCAGGGTGGTGCCAACCGTGCCTCCTCTCGCGCCTGCCAAGGTGCTGAGGACGGACGCGTCCATCCCCACTCGGCGGCGTTCGTCGAGGGCGCCGCGGGCGGGGACCAGCACGGCGGCGGCGGGCGAAGGCTCGCGGGATGCGGGCCGGGGCCCCGAGGCCTCGACCAACGGATCGGCTCGCCGCGGCGCGGTCGGCGGTCACCGAGGAGCGGCCGGCGCGGCCGTCGTGGGGGCGCGGCCGCGGCGGCGGCCGTGGTGGAGGCGCGGCCCGCGGGGGTCGTCGCCGTGGAGGAGGCGGAGCGGGAGCAACCCGCGGCGCCGGGTGGGCCGCGAGGCGCGCCCCGCAGGTGGTGGCCGTGGCGCCGTACCGGGCGCCCGCGGCCGCGGAGACGCAGGCGGAGGTGGTGGAGGTCTCGGACGACTCCCCGCCGCCTGGATGGGACCAGTGGGCCGGCCCGGCCCACGAATTCCCCCGAGCCCCAGGAGGGGGCCCTCGTGAGGCGGCGCGAGGGTCACCTGGTGGTGGGGGGTCGAGGACATGGCGCCGAGGCCTCGTCCTCCCGCGCCGCCGCCCGCCCGGTGGAGGGGGCCGTCGATGATCCCCCTGCGTTTGCCGACGCCAGGGGGGAGCAGAGGCTCGGGGCGAGCTCCGAGCCACGGCGCTACGCTCAATCGCGCGCTAACCGAGGCGCTGCAGGTCCATGGCGGCCCGGCGTGGCTCGTCTTCCAGGTTAGCCGTGGTTGCTCGTTCTCTCCTTTCCTTCGCTTGTGCATGCTGCATTCGTATCACGGCACTTATGGGTTTTGATTCTGTGGTTGCCAGGAGCTCGAGCGTCGCGCCCACGACAAGTATGATGCGTTCGACCGGGTGAACGCCGAGGTCCGCCAGCTCCGGGAGCGGTGCAGCGCTTTCGACGCGCTTGCCGACGCTCTCAGGTCCCCGGATAGCTGGTTAGCGTACCGGGCCCTGGCCTGGCCTGACGAGCTGCCCGAGGGCTCGAGGTAGGACACGGCGCGTCGCTCGAGCCTCGAGCGGGTGCGCGCAACCCTCATCGATCGTGATGAGGCGCTGTGGCACGCACGCGAGGACTTGGAGAAGACGCGGATGCTGGCCGCTAACTGGGAGGCGGAGGTGGCGACCGTCCGCGTCGAAGCCCGGGAGCTTCGCTCATCGCTTGAGGGGGCGCGGGCGCGGCGGCGCCGGGCCGAGGAGCGGGCGCGCGAGCCGGGAGCGGCGGGCCAAGGAGGCCGACGACCGAAGGCCGCCCTCGACGCCAAGGCCGCGGCCCTCGTCGTCGCAGAGGAGCGGCTCCCGCAAGAGAGCACCGCCCTCCAAGGGGCCGAAGAGCGACTCCGGCGAGGGCGAAGCCGCCCTCACCGACGCCCGTGTCGCGCCGGGAGCGAGGAGCGCGCCGCCCACGAGGTGACGCGGAAGACCTTGGCGGATCGGGACGCCAAGCTCTCCAAGGCTGAGGGCGAGGTGATTATGCTCAGCATCACCAACGCCAGCCAGGAGACGTCCCTCCGGGAGCAGGGCGAGACCGTCGAGCACCTCGAGCCGACGGTCGAGGCCATGCGCCGCGACCTCGAGATGGAGAAGAAGCAAGTCGAAGGTGAGCCACAATCTGACTCTTGTCTTGTTGGATTTTCGATTGGGAACTCGCATTCCTTTTTTTCGATTTATCTCTTGCCTTGGTGTTCCCGTGCTTGCGCACCTTGCTCGGGGCACGCGGCGAGGAGCGGGCCGAGGCGGCCGCAGCCTCCTACAACTCCTCCGAGCAGAGCCGCGGGAGCCGCGCGATGCGGCCCTCGAGACCTCGCCGCACCGTCGAGGAGGGCGAGGCACGGGCGGCGGTTCGGCGGCCGGCCGCCCGCGCGCCCTTGGTGGCCATGTCACCGAGCGGATGCGCCGGCGCCGGCAGCTCGGGCGTCCGAAGGCCCTCGGAGTGGTGCGATCCCACTACGAGGTTGACTTCGAGGCGGCGGCGGAAGGCTACGTCGTTCCCGAGGGTGTCGAGGACGAGGTGGCCATGGAGCGCGTGGATGCGCTCGCTGCCGACGCCACCGGGTCGCTCGCCGAGGCCTTCGAGGAGTTCCTCTTCCCGGACGTCGCCGATGCTGCTGCTCCTCCCGCCTGAAAGCAGTTGGGCGCTAGGCCCATTTTTTGTTTATGTGTATCAGTATTCTGGCCTTGTGGCCTTTTGTAAACAAACAAGTTGTTTCATGAACATGAGTATTTGCTGTAAATGAAGTTGTTTGTTTATCACGCTTTTTGTTTCTCCTTCTTCCTGAGTAGATTCTAGTTAGGGGAATTCGATTTTCGCAGGGGCCCGCCGGGTTGGAGGCGAGAGGGAAGGGCCATAGCCACGCGGCGTAGGCTATCTCCTGGCTCGCACGCTCCTTCCGCCGTGCCGTCCGCGCCCGTTCGAATCGTGGCTCGAGGTTGAAGTAGGAAACAAACTTAGCGCGTGTGGGTTGTTGCGTTTTTTGCGCGAAAAAATGGGACCATTTCGGGGGGGGGATGCCCCCTGCAAGTAGCCCCCGAGGGTAACTTGGGTTTCAGGGGAAAGCCGAGTTGCCCTTTTTATTGAGCTTAAAGCTTTTACATAGTTGCAACCAACTGGGGCGTTGGCCGTGTGGTTTTTACAACAAAAATACTTGGAAATCCTAGCTAAGGGTAGAAGCGACGTAGCTGTTGGATGTTCCAAGCGTTGGTGAGTTCTTCACCGTCCTCGTTGGCTAACTTGTATGTGCCGGGCTTGAGTACCTTCACCACGACGTAGGGTCCCTCCCATGGGGGCGATAGCTTGTGGCGCCCGCGGTTGTCTTGGCGTAGCCTTAGGACCAGGTCCCCTTCGCTGAAATCCCGCCGGCGTATCTTGCGTTCTTGATAGCGCCTGAGGGACTGCTGGTACCTTGCGGAATGCATCAAGGCCACGAGGCGCGCTTCGTCCAGCTGATCCAACGAGTCCTCGCGGGCTCGTTGGTTAGCATCCTCGTTATAGCCTCGAACCTTGGGCGACCCGTATTCTAAGTCCGTGGGGAGAACGGCCTCCGCGCCGTGGACTAGAAAAAACGGGGGTGAACCCGGTGGCTCTGCTCGGGGTGGTCCTTAGGCTCCACACAACCGCGGGTAGTTCTTGGAGCCATTTCCGCCCAGATTTGTTCAACTGGTCGAAAATTCTGGGCTTGAGGCCTTGTAAGATCATGCCATTGGCACGTTCCACTTGGCCGTTGGTCGTGGGTGCGCCACGGTGCCCAATCCACACGGATGTGGAACTTGTCGCGAACTCCAAGAACTTCTTGCCCGTGAATTGGGATCCATTGTCGGTGATGATGGAGTTTGGCACTCCAAAGCGGTAGACGATGTCGGTGAAGAATGTCACCGCCCGCTCTCTGCCCTTAGATTCGTGATGGGGCGCATCTCCACCCACTTGGAGAATTTGTCGATCGCGACCAACAAGTGGGTGAAGCCCCCGGCGCCTTCCGCGGGGGCCCGACGATGTCCGGCCCCCACACGGCGAACGGCCATGTTACGGGGATGGTTTGTAGGGCATGGGCGGGCGAGGTTGGTCTTGCGGGCGTAGAACCGGCACCCCTCGCGGTGCGCACGATCTCGGCGGCGTCCGCGACCGCGGTGGGCCGCAGAAGCCCCGGCGGAACGCGTTGCCGACGAGGGTGCGGGGCGCGGCGTGGTGGCCACAGATCCCCGCGTGGATGTCCTGCAGGAGCTCGCGCCCCTCGGGAATGGGCACGCACCGTTGTAGGATGCCGGAGGCGGCGCGCTTGTACAGCTCGCCGTCGACGAGGGTGAACGATTTGGCCATCCTGGCGATGCGCCTGGCCGCGGCCCGGTCCGCGGGGAGTTCCCCTCGAGCGATCCAGGCAATATATTTCTCCCGCCAGTCCGCCTGGACGGGGGCCGGCTCGATGTCCATCACGTCAGCCTCGTGGGAGCCGTACCCCTCGAGAAGGGAGAGCACGTACGCCTCGTTCGAGGGGTCCTCGTCCATGGGCTCCGCACCCGCTGGATTCGAGGGAGCCCCCGAGGGTTCGTTGTGGTTCGAGGGGTAGGGCTCGAAGGCGACCGAGGGTTGAGCGATATCGCGTGCGAAAACGTTCGGGGGGACGGTGACCCGCCCGGACGCGATCTTGGCGAGCTCGTCCGCCTCTTCGTTGTACCTGCGGGGCACATGATTGAGCTCGATGCCGTAGAACTTGTCTTCGAGGGCTCGCACGGCTTTGCAGTAGGCCTCCATCTTGTCGTCGTGGCAGCTCGCGTTCTTCATGACTTGATCGATCACGAGCTGCGAGTCGCCCCTTACGTCGAGGCGCTTGACGCCCAACTCAATGGCGATCTTGAGGCCGCAGAGGAGGGCCTCGTATTCGGCCATGTTGTTAGACACGGGGAAGTGGAGACGCACCGCATACCGCATGTGTTCCCCTAGGGGCGACACGAAGAGTAGGCCCGCGCCCGCCCCCGTTTTCATCACCGAGCCGTCGAAGAACGAGTCCGAGCCTCCGCTTGGATCCGTGGCGGCGGCAGTCGCGTGTCCGTCCATTCGGCGACGAAATCCGCCAAGATTTGGGACTTAATGGCCTTGCGCGGGGCGTAGGCGAGCGTTTCGCCCATCAGCTCCACGGACCACTTGGCGATCCTACCCGCGGCGTCGGGGTTGCGGATGATTTCTCCTAGTGGGAAGGAGGAAACCACCGTGACGGGGTGGGCCTCGAAGTAGTGGCGGAGTTTGCGCCGCGCAAGAACCACTGCGTACAGCAGCTTCTGGACCTGTGGGTAGCGCGTCTTTGTGTCCGAGAGGACTTCGCTGATGTAGTAGACTGGCCGCTGCACCGGCAGGGCATGTCCTTCCTCCGTGCGCTCCACAACGATCACGGCGCTCACCACCTGGGTGGTCGCGGCCACGTAGAGCTGCAGGGGCTCGCCGTCCCGCGGCGGCGTGAGGATCGGGGCGTGCGTCAGTGACGCCTTTAGCTTGTCGAGCGCGTCCTGGGCCTCGGTGGTCCGAGAGAAGCGCTCGTGCTTCTTGAGTAGGCGGTAGAGGGCGAGGCCCTTCTCACCGAGCCGTGAGATGAAGCGGCTCAAGGCGGCAAGGCACCCCAACACCTTCGCACCCCCTTGAGGTCCCGGATCGGACCCATCCGTTTGAGGGCCGCGACCTTTTCAGGGTTGGCCTCGATTCCCCGTTGGGAGACGATATATCCCAGGAGCATGCCTCGCGGCACTCCAAAGACACATTTTTCGGGGTTTAACTTGACCCCATTGGCCCGTAGGCAGTTGAACGCGACGCCAAGGTCGCCAACCAGGTCGTCCGCCTTCCTGGTCTTCACGACGATGTCGTCCACGTACGCTTCGACCGTCCGCCCGATGTGATCCCCGAAAATGTGTTGCATGCAACGTTGGTATGTTGCACCCGCGTTTCTGAGGCCAAATGGCATCGTGACGTAGCAGAACGTCCCGAACGGTGTGATGAATGATGTCGCGAGCTGGTCGGACTCTTTCATCTTAATCGGTGGTATCCGGAATAAGCATCAAGGAAACGAGCGAGTTCGCACCCAGCTGTTGAGTCAACAATTTGATCAATGCGTGGCAAAGGAAAAGGAACTTTAGGACATGCTTTATTGAGACTAGTGTAGTCTATACACATCCGCCACTTCCCATTCTTTTTCTTTACAAGCACGGGGTTTGCTAGCCACGTTGGGTGGAACACCTCCTTGATGAATCCGGCCTCGAGAAGCTTCCGCAGCTCCGCTCCGATTGCCCGTCGCCGCTCCTCGTCAAAGCGGCGGAGCCGTTCTTCGTACGGCGCGAGCATTTGGCGAGATGTCAAGGGAGTGCTCGGCGACTTCCCTCGGGATGCCTGGCATGTCCGAGGGGCTCCACGCGAAGATGTCGGCGTTGGCGCGGAGGAAGTCGACGAGCACCACTTCCTATTTGGGGTCGAGGGTGGAGCTGACCCTCAACGCCCGCCCTCGGGGGCCGAAGGGTCGAGGGGGACCCCCTTGGTTCGCTCCGCGGCCTCGAAGGTGCTCGCGTGCTTGGCGGCGGAGTTGAGGTCTTCGTTGACCATCTTCTCCCGGCGTGTTCACCAGCGCTTCATCCAGCGCTAGTGCCTCTGCGTGCTCCACGCATTCGACATCGCAGTCGAACGCGTGCTCGATCGACGAGCCGACGGTGATGACGCCGTTCGGGCCGGGCATCTTCATCTTTAGGTAGGTATAATTGGGGACCGCCATGAATTTGGCATAGCAGGGTCGCCCAAGTATAGCATGGTAGGCCCCTTTGAACCCCACCACCTCGAAGGTGAGGGTCTCCTTGCGGAAGTTCTTAGGGGTGCCAAACCAGACCGGCAAGTCGATCTGCCCGAGGGGTTGAACCTGCTTGCCGGGCGCGATGCCGTGGAACGGCTTCGTGCTGGGCCGCAGCTGGTCCAATCCGATCCCCATCAGGTGCAGCGTATGCGCGTAGAGGATGTTGAGGCTGCTGCCTCCGTCCATGAGGACCTTCCGGAACCGGGCGTTCCCGATGATGGGGTCAACTACCGGGGGGTACGGCCCGGGTTGGGGACGCGGTTCGGGTGGTCCTCCCGCCGAATGTGATGGCGTCCTCCGACCGGTTGAGGAAGGACGGAGGCGCCCTCTCGGCGGCGAGGACTTCGTGCCGCTCCTTCTTGCGTTGGCGTGTCGACATGTCGACGCTGGTCCCCCCGAAGATGAGGAACACATTTTCGACGGCGGGGAAGCCGCCGGCGTCGCCGTCGCCTTCGTCTTTCTTGGCCTCTCGCCTCCTTCGCGGCGGCACGGCCGTAGAATTTCCCCGAGCATGTCGCCTTGCTCAAGGGTGTGGTGCACCGGGGTCTTATGGTAGGGACATGGCTTCTTTAGCATGTCATCGAACACCCCCCGGCCTCGAGGGGCCGGTCGAGGGCCCCGTCGAGCCGGGTCGACCGGGCCGAGGGCCTCGGCGTTGCCGCCGTCGCGCCCGCCTCGCGCGCCTCGCGGCGCGGCTTTTTCCCCTTCTTGCTCCGCTTGTCGTTGCGGTGCGGCTCCTTGGACTTGCTGCCCTCCGCGGGCGCGTCCTCGGAGTGCTTGCTCTTCTTGCCGTCGAAGATCGCCCCCACGGCCTCCTCCCCGGAGGCGAAGCTGGTGGCGATGTCGAACAGCTCATTGGAGTCCGCAGGCGGGCTGCGTCCCAGCTCCCGTACGAGGTCCCGGCACGTGGTGCCCTCGAGGAAGTCATGCACGATTTCGGACTGCGCCACGCTGGGGAGCTCCGTGCAGCGCTTGGAGAAGCACCGTATGAAGTCCCGCAGCGATTCGCCGGGCTTCTGCGTGCAGGAGCGCAGGTCCCATGAGTTCCCAGGGCGCACGTATGTGCCCTGGAAGTTGCCCACGAATGTGTGGACTAGGTCGTCCCAGTTATGAATTTGGCTGGCGGGCAAGTGCTCGAGCCATGTCCGGGCCGCGTCGCCAAGATGTAGGGGCAAGTTGCGGATGATGACCACGTCGCTGGTGGCCCCGCCCAGCTGGCAAGCCAAGCGGTAGTCATTGAGCCACACGCGGGGGTCCGTCTCCCCGTTGTACTTGACGATCGTCGAGGGTTGGCGGAAGCGTTGGGGGAACGCTGCCGCGCGAATCTCCCCGGCTGAACACGCGGGTGCCGGGGGGCTCCGGCGTCGGGGAGCGGTCTTCGCCGCTGTCGTAGCGCCCACCCCGTCGAGGGTGGTAGCCCCTTGCCGCTCGTGCGTCCGCCTTGCCGGTGCGCCCGGCGTTGATGACGTTGCGAGCGTCGCCATCCGGCCGCCCGCGCGCGTCAAGGAGTCGCTCCTTGGCCGGCGTGCGCCCTTGCTCGGTGGGTTGCCCCGCTTGTCCCCCGCGTGCACCGAGGGTTCGCCTCCCGGTGCGGCTTCGTCGGCGCGAGCATCCCCCCTCGCCGGCGGATGCGTGAGGCCGAGCTCTCGGCCCGCCGGACGGCCGCTTGCTCGATGAGAGTTTGCGCCTCGCGGTGCATGTCTCGAGCCTCGGGGGTCGAGGGTGCGGCATAGCCCGCGCGGCGTCGCGGCGGCGACGAGCTTCCGGCTCGCCCGCGGGGGGGTATGTCCGCGTTTTCGACGTTGGGGACGGCGTTGATGCGGTCGCGGACTGTCGGCCCCGGCTCCCGCGCGCGTTCGCCGCGCGCGGGAGGCTTCCCCCCGCCATTGAGGCGCGGAGCGGCCGCACGTTCGGTATTCCTCCGCCGGCTTGGCCTCAAGCTCGCGGGCTTGGGCAAGGGCGTGCGTCGGAGTCGGCCCCCGGGCCGGAGCGCTTGGCCTCGCGGCCGGGCGCGCGGCGATCCCCGGGGCGGTGTGTGACTTCCCCCGTCTCCCGGCGCCCACCGCACCGGCGGGATTGGCCGGGTCGTTGGTGATGACGGCGCGAAGCCTCCCGCGCGGGGTCGTAGCTCCCCGTGATGGAGTCGTCGGAGCGACCGAACCGCAGTCCGCGGAGTCGAGGAAACGCCGAAACGCGGCCGGGTCCGCACGCCGGAGAAGTCCCACTCCGCGTATCCGTGGCGGTTGGCGGGTGGCATCGTGTCGACGGAGCCCAGGGATGACTCATCTGCTGCTGAGGCGCCGGGGTCCCTGGCGACGAAGACGTGGCGGCCGGGCGGAACCCTGCGCATCGTCGTGTTCACGTTGGTGTTGTAGGCCGTCGTGGCGCCACGCAGCCCAATGGGGATGCGCGGTCCGGAGACTGCGCGCTGTCCCGCCGGGGCGGTGGCGGTCGTGGTGGCGGGCGCACCGCGCCGGGCGGCGGCACGCTCGACTGCCGCCGCTCGGATCGCGCCCGACGCGAGCGCCGCCCGCAGCGACGGTGGCATCGTGGCGCCGACGGGCCCGCGGCATCCGTGCCCGCGGGCGCCTGCGCCGTGGTGGTGCGCGCGGCGGGGGCCAATGCTGACCTAGCCTGGCGCTGCGCGCGGAGCTCCTCACGGTTGGTGAGGCGCATGAGATAGCCGTTCCCCATGGCCTGAAAGTTCAGGTCCCCGAAGCGGATTTCGAACCCGGCTGGGAGGGGGTCCGAGCTACCCATGCAGTAGCGTGTAGCACGGTACTCGGTGCGAATCACCATGGAGGGAGTTGGTGGAGTGACCTTAGGCGCTCGTTTGCCCCACGGTGGGCGCCAACTGTCGGTGCGGAATATGGTCCCGACACTAACCAGTAGATAGCGCCGAGGTCTATCCCTCAATGGTCGATGCTAAGCAACAAGTGACACAGGGTTTTTATCCTGGTTCCGGCCGAGGGGGCCGTACGTCCAGCAGGGGTGTGCTCACGGCACTATATTGCTCAGCACCGGGGGTGCCTGTAGTGGGGCTGCTACAAGCAAGGCGGGAGAGGAAGCGTGGCTTCCAAGTCCCTAGTGGAGTGGCTGAAGATGTTGTGGGAGAATAAGAGAGTGAGTGCACGGCGTGCTCTTGGTCTGTGGCCTTGAGCGTGTCGGCGTTCTCCGCGTCTCCTATCGTCGTCCCCTGCGGGCCGGGGGGTTCGTCCCCCTTTTATAGATCAAGGGGGAGGCGAACTACAAGCATGCCGCGCTATTTAGCTACGTGAAGAAGCACGACGTGCTATGCTGTAGAGTGGGCGGCCGTCCGGGCGATCCTTGCAGCGATCTGGTCATCATGGCCTGACTTGTACCCGAACAGTGGCGATTCGAGGGTAGGAGAGCAGCGGATGGCGGTAATGTCCTCTGATAGGCTCGAGGGAGGTGTTGACGCGGGCCCGTACGGCGCACAGGAGTTGGCAGAACGGCGTTCCTTCCCGACGCGCTTTACGGGGTTGGAGTCGTTGCTACAGGGCCCGGCGTGCGCCTGCACGCGCGGGTACAGCGGCCACGCCGTTACAGTGGCGGGGATGGCGGTCCACCGGCCTAGCGCCTCCACCTAACCCTGTAGGGTCACAAGAAAGTACATCGAGGGTGCGCCGGCCCCCTTTCGAGGGCTCGCGCGTGTTAGCCGTCCGGGGCGTGCGCGCGGTGTCACGGGACCGACACCGGCCGCACGCACGCACCCTCCCACGGTGGGCGGGGATGGGCTCCTCCCCGGGGAGTTGGTGCGGCGGCACGGGGTGCGAGCCCCGGGCGCATGATGGCGCCGTCCCCGCGGCGTCGGGCGTTAAACGCCCGTGTACGGGGCCGACGCACGCGCGAGGGGTACCCTCGAGCGTGGCGGACCCCGGCCGAGGGCGGGGCGTACCCTCGAGCGAGGCGGAACCCGCTCGAGGGGAGTGCCGCCCCTCGAGCGGGGCGATGCCCGCCCGAAGGGAGCGCGCGGCCTCGAACGAGGCGGAGCCTCGTTCGAGGGGATCCTTATGTGGGCCGCCTCGATGGGCCGTCGGAGTCCCCCGTGGGCCGTGTCCCGCACGGTTAGGCACCCGCATGGTTAGGCTTAATGTTTTTGGGTTTCGTTCCGGTTTTAAGTGGGGTTTTCCCCATTGTTTAGGGGGACCCCTAGGGCTGTCCCCGACACAAGTTTTTCACCTTTTTCCCCTCAAAATTCGAAATGCCATTCTACATGAAAGTTGTGTCCCTCAACAAATTGGACAACTTTCATAAAGGTAGGTTTTTAAGTGTTTAGGTGAATTTGGAGAACACGGCAAAAGTTTCAGAAGACATTTAGGGTCACTAGGGTTTTGGTAGGGTTTGACCATGAGTTTGACCAAGGGTTGACTACAAGTGTGTGTTGACTTGATCAATAGAGTCATTAAGCTTGATTGGTGAAGTTTTAGAGGTGAGGACCCAGGTTGACTGTGATTTGACCACTGTCAGCAGAATTGACCGACAATTAGGGTTCAATAAAACCTGGGGCGTCACAATAGGACTCCAAGACGTGTCCCAATCGTACTCCAATCCAACTCGTACAAAAGAGAAACATAGAAGCATCCCAAATGAAGAATTAAAGTGCAACATTGCAAAGAGCTCATCGAGATGATCGAAATGGATATATCAATTGCCATATTCGGAGTCCAGAATCAGAAGATATCAGTCGCAGAGCGGGGTTCAGTAAAACGGGCATAACTTCCTCATACGAACTCCGTTTGACGCAAATTATAGTTTTTTGGAAACGGCACGACGACTCGCACGCACCCACTAAAGATGGGCATGGAGCACCATGGTGGGAGGCCGACCGACCTCCTCACAGGGCCGATCGGGCTGGCCCTGCTACCAAACGGGCCCCGCTTCTGGTATGTTCCAGAAGGTTCCTCCACCGACCTATAAAACCACATCTTGGCCATAGATCAAGGTTGGTTGGATCATATGGTGGCGAGGCACCTCCTCAGGACTATATAAGCAACCCCCAGACCCCCTAGTTGGAGACACCATATAGATTTGAGAGTTGTCCCATGAAAGGATGACCTCTCATCAATATTAAAGAGTTAGGACTAGACATTACAATGCAGTAGAATAGATCTTGTAGAGAGTTAGGGAGAGCGGAGCTACACTTCGGTTTTGGAGAAGTCTTCTGTGTTCTGGAATATCTTTGCATCTCAACTTTACAAGACTTATGCTCTGATTAATGTTTATGTTCTCTAGTTACTTTTATGCCTTTCATATAATTGTTTAGAATATAGTTGTTATATAACTGCATGGGATCTTTGCTCGTATTGAGTGATCTAGTTATACTAGTTGACTAGAGTAGTAATCGATAGTGTAGACATGGTGTCTAGGCTAGAGGTTACCTGAGGTTGCGCCCAATCCCACGGATAGTTGTGGTAGCCCTAGGGGTCACAACCCTGTCAGGTCTTTGTAATCCACCACATTTGGGTTGGTGTTTCGTAGAGCTTTTTGGCAGCCTTCTCCCAACTACCCCTTCCCAGTCTATTCGAGAGTTGGAAAGGTACCGTTGCTCCAAAGTGCTTTTGTGTAATGGCTGGATCTATTCATGTTTCAGTTATCATAGAACCACAATACTAGAGAAGTATATAGGAACCTAGATCTCTCCCATTATCCTCTCAACCTAGGCTATGCTACTCTATATCATATATTCTCCTGGTTATGCTCTATAATTATAAATCCTTTTTATATACCATTTACCCCCTCACTTTAGTCTATTTGGTTTATTAAGTTAGTAGATACATGATTGAGTTTTATCATGGTCTTTACCCTTTGCTTCCCTGTGGAAAATATAAATAATGATACTCTGGAATACTCCTGGGTAAAAGCTACAATGGTATATATAATCTGTGCGCTTGCGGAATCCTTAATATTCTTATTGCACTTAATAAATACCAACAGCAGCCTTCCCCGCCGATTGTTTTGACACGTCCTAGGGCACGTCGTGCTCGCCTGCCACCCCCAGATCCATCTACTTTGCGCAGGAGTGGTCGTATTGCGGCCCTAGCCAAGAGGGGGCACCCCCTCCATCACTCGCAGTCAGAACGTCGTGATGCTCCAGCTTGGGGTGATAAGCACGGCGGCTGCACCAGACTCCACTGCCTTTCAGGAGTACTTGCATCTGTTTGCTACCGGTCTCTCAGAGAGCCACCGTCAGGTGATCTGAGCGTTGTTCGGGGGTGCCCTGGACGATGCCATCCCAGCTTGTATCCTCGAGGACGAGGAGACGGCGGCAGCTGCGCAGGAGCTGTTCGCCGATGATGGTGTGGTCGAGGGGGGTGTTCTAGTCTCCCTTGTTAGGTCGTTGGTCAATGTTTTTGTTCCAATGTATGAACGGCTTGTAATTTGGAATGCACGAGGCCTCAACCGGCGTGCTCGGCGCACAGCAGTTCAGGAGCTTGTTCGGTCGGAGACGACTTCTTTTGTTTGTTTACAAGAGACCAAGCTTGATGTACTTGATGATGCTTTGGTTAAGGATATGCTCGGCCTTGATTCTGATTCTTTCGCTCTCCTTGCTGTGCATACTTGTGGTGGTATTTTGGTCGCTTGGGACTCTAAGTGTTGGTCAGTTTCCTCCCCTATTCTAGGCTCCCACTCCCTTTCGGTGAAGGTGGCCCTTTGTGCCAATCCGGATGCCACTTGGTGGCTGACAAATGTTTATGGCCCTCAGGGGGATGCAGCGAAGGTCGGCTTTCTGCAAGAGCTGTGTGACCTACGACCATCCCTGTCGGACCCTTGGGCAATTTGTGGGGATTTCAACTTGATCTACCAGGCGGTAGATAAGAGCAATGGTCATCTTTCTAGAAGGATGATGGGTCGTTTTAGAAGGTTGCTTAATGACCTTGAGCTGTTTGAGCTCCATCTCAGTGGTCGTCTTTTCACTTGGAGCAACGAGCAGTTGCACCCGACTTTGGAACGTATTGACAGGATGTTTGTCTCTGAGGGATTGGAGTCCCTCTACCCCTGCTCGTACCTCCAAGCCCTTTTGTCCCATTGCTCGAACCATGCTCCTCTGCTCCTGCAGTTCGATGACGGGTTTAACCCCAAGCGGCGCTTCCGATTCCAGGCTTTCTGGCCTCAGGTACAAGGCTATCTTGACACCGTGAAGGTTGCATGGTCGCCCCCTTTGCCTCTCGCTGATCCATTGTGTACCATTGATCAAAGGCTCCGCGAGACGGCGAAAGGGCTAAAGGCTTGGAGTGCTAAATCTATTGGCAGTATTCGTACTCAGGTACTGGTCGCAAAGGAGGTTATTTTCTGCTTGGATGCGGCTCAGGACCATCGGTCATTGTCCCTAGCTGAATTTGCGCTGTGTAAGTTTCGGAAGTTATGTTACCTAGGGTTAACATCGCTTAAGCGCACTATCGCGCGAGAGAGGTCCAGCATGTGATGGTTGAAGGAGGGGGATGCTTGTACTAAGTTTTTTCACCTTCATGTGAATCATCAAAGGAGGAAGAACCACTTCCCTTCTGGTCGACAGTGTCACCCTGGTTCCTGAGGCTGACAAGGCCGAAGCAGCCTTTAAATACTACAAAGCCATCCTCGGCTCCGAGTTGCCAAGGACCGCCACTTAGGATTTTAGTAAGCTGGGGCTCCCCATCTGGATCTCTCAGAGCTTGGTCGTCCGATTACTGAGGAGGAGGTGTGAGCTGTTATACGGGACCTTCCCCTCGATAAGGCACCGAGCCCAGATGGGTTCACTGGTCGTTTCTATAGGTTGTCCTGATCGGTCATCAAAGCTGATGTGGTGAGAGCTTTCCAGGCCATCTCCGTGATGGACTGTCAAAGCTTTCATCACCTGAATGAGGTGCTACTTACTCTACTCCCAAAGGTCGATAACCCTGAGGGCTTAGGCGACTATCGCCCGATCAGCCTTATCCATAGTTTTGGGAAGATCTTTGCTAAAGTCTTGGCCAATCATTTCGCGCCGACTCTACCGCACCTCATCTCGCCGAATCAAAGTGCTTTCATTAAGGGTTGTCAAATACAAGATAACTTTCGATATGTTATGGGAACGACTAGAACCCTTTCGATAAGGAAAAGCCCGAGTGTGCTCTTTAAAATCGACCTGGCCAAAGCTTTTGACTCAGTCAATTGGGTTTTCCTTCTCGAGCTGTTATTGACGATCGGCTGTCCTATGCGGTGGACTAACTGGATTTCGGTCTTACTTTCCATAGCTAGCACTAAAGTTCTCCTGAATGGAGTTCCTGGTCGTCGTATCTGCCATGGTCGTGGGCTTAGGCAGGGTGACCCTCTCTCACCCATGTTGTTTGTCTTGGTCATGGAGTGTTTCAGTGCAATGATCAAGCTTGCTGATTTGAGTGACCTTTTCAGCCGTCTGCACCCTCACTCTATCAAACAATGGGTTTCACTTTATGCAGATGATTTGGTCATCTTCGTATCCCCGATTGTGACCTCTTCCGCCAGGCTTCGGGGCTTGCTGCAAATATTAATAAAAGAAAGGCTTTTCGGATCTGTTGCGATGAGGATCAGCTGAGTGTAATCACTCACACTCTGGGTTGTTAGTGTGCGGACTTCCCATGTACCTATTTAGGGGTCTTGCTCTCGCCTTGGCGTCTTCCTAAATCTGCCATGCAGTTGGTCATCAATAAGGTCACCAAGCGACTACCTCCCTGGAAGGGAAGGATGCTAAACATGAGTGGTCATCTCATTCTCGCTCGGTCTACACTCTGTGCCATCCCAGTGCACATTTCTATGGCCAACAAAGATCGCACTCTAGGCCATGCGCTCTATTAAGAAGTTGGTTCGGGGGTTTCTTTGGTGCGGATCTGAGGTGCCCGTGGGGGATGTGTAGTGGCTTGGGTGACTGCGGCCTGCCCAATACAATATGGCGGCCTTAGCATCCCCAATCTACAACTAATGGGCTTCGCGTTATGCCTACGCTTGCTATGGCTAGACAGGGTGGACTCCGACAAGACTTGGTCGGGGTACTTTTTCAGGGCTGATCGGTCGGCTCAAGCTTTCTTTGATGCGTCGGTTAAAGTGCAAGTAGGTTATGGCTCACGTGCCTTGTTTTGGCGATTGATGGCTCAATGGGTGCTCCATCCTTCAGTTAGCCCCTGACCTTTGGAACGCGGTTCCATCTAGAATTAGAAAGTCCCATTCTGTGCAGGATGCGCTCTCGGGTCGACGTTGGATTCGGGACATAACCTTCGCTCGCATTGTACCCGTGGTCGTTCAATACCTTTGTCTTTGGGATTACCTGCAGAACTTCCACTTGTCTGATGAGCCCGACATATTCATCTGTAAATGGTCGTCTAACGGGGAATTCTCCTCTAGTTCAGCATACCGAGCGATGTTTTTGGGAAGAACCTCGCTAGCTTGTGTTGATCGCATTTGGTAGGTGCAGGCCCACGGCCGGTGTCGTTTCTTTGGCTGGCTTGTGCTTCATTGTCGTTGCTGGACTTCGAACCGGTTACGTTGGCATGGAATGCGTGACTTAGATATCTGTGCACTCTGTGCACAGGAGGTCGAAACTTTGGACCACCTACTTCTAGGGTGTGTCCATAGCCGGGAAACGTGGTTTAGATTATTGCGTTACTACGACCTTGATCACCTGACACCGCAGGAGGAGTTGCCATACTTCGATCGGTGGTTAGGTGTTAGGAAGCGGGTTCACAAGTCCCAACGTAAAAGGCTTCGACTCTTTGGTGCTTCTGGTCGTCTGGTCGTTATGGAAAGAGAGAAACCTGCATGTTCATGAGAGAGTTGCGCTCCAACTGGTGTTGCTAGCGCCAAGTATCCTGGAGGAAGCACGGAGGTGGGCTCGAGCGGGCTTTGTGGGGATTGGCTCGCTTAGTCGTCGTAGAGTGCAGTTTTAGTCTTGTTCTTTGTGCTTTGTGCTTTCCTTCTTTGTTCTGTAACGACTGTGTATCCAGATATTTCTTCTCTTTTTAATGAAAAACGTGCTATGCACATCTTTAAAAAAATCATCACTAGAATCAGATGATGAAATATCATTAGGACATGCTGCGGTAGCCCCACTGACATGTGTCAATTCAAACAATACGTGCAGATCATGAAGGTGCTTGGGTCCTTGTTTCTTGAACCTCACATGATTTCATTTGATACCTTTTCAGGTTTGCTGCGTCTCTGAAATTAAATGGTAAAAGTTAGCAATTCACCTAGTATAAGTATAAGTATAAGAAATGATAATGAACAATAACAAGCACGAGTTCTTACAGCAAGGTTTGATCCCACCATTCCTTAGGCGTGTCAACAGTTTACTTTGTCTCATTCCATCCAAGCCCAGTGACCAGATCTTTGAACTCTATAACCAATTATATTCCTTTTTATATTATCCAACTTGTTCTCCAATTATATTTTTATTTTTGTTTGCTTCAAACCAAATTTTTTTATACTTGGATCTTAGATTTTTCCAATCAGTGGTAGTGTACCGTCCATTAGGTCTATTTCTAACATCTATCTCTTTTTTGCATACTCCCTCCATATAGCTTTTAAGTGACGTTCTAGCAGATGGCCAAAGTTACAAATTAGATGTCGTTTCTTCTCTGAACAAAAAACTGGACTGCATTACCCCTGCGCTGCGCCTTGCATTAATGCGCGGCCCGCCACGGTTCGGCACTCAATTAATCGCTGCGAGCCTGCTACTGTTCGTCGTGTCTCGGTTTCCATCCAATGCGCCGCGATGGGTAAAGAAAGAATCGCCAGCAACCTGTGCCGCTCCCTGGCACGTGCCAAAGGCAAAGCACGAGGGAAATCTTGACGACAGAAAAATGCGAAATGAAAAAACCGCGGCTGTTGTGATCATTTCGCACCGTTGTCCAGGGGCGCAACCGGCAAGGGGAACTAGGTTGTCACCGTTCAGGGGCGCCGTTGCTCAGGGAGCCGTCGCTGGAATCCCACACGCCGGGGCTGGACATGGGCGTAGGGACAACTAGGGACGAGGGAGAAAATGATCACAAGAGGCATGGAAAAGGAGGGTGGAGGGAGTACGGCCATATCAGGTGGCGCTGCCAGCGAGGGCCGCCGTCGGGTGAAACCCTAGCCGCGAGTGCGTGAGGGAGGGGGAGTTCGTGCGCGAGGGGAGGGGGCGACGGCCTGGGAGAGATAGATGAGCTGATACGTTACTAAACAATGGCATGGTGGGTAATTTCGTTTAAGTTTTGCTCCTCACAGCTGAAAAAAGCATGAGTGAACTTAGTGTGAGATTTGTATAGAGGAAAAGCTAATTTCTATGAAAGCTAGGGGATGAAAGTATCCCTTTAGTTGGGCTACTGACCTTTTTTTGAAAGCTACAACTGTTTTTAGCTGAACCAAAGGGACCCTAAGACAATTTCCTTTTTTAGCATGTTTTCACTTGGAAAAAGTAATTCTCGGTTGCCTTAAAACTAATCAAACTCACTCAAGGTCTACGTTGACTCACACAAAGTTAGGCTAAATAATTTGTGTAGTCCAGCACAGGGCTATGCTAAAAATTATTTATGTTGTGGTGTTCCTCCTCTGTTAAATAAAATGTCACAATACTCGTATAAAATATATGCATGCTTATTTTTTATTTGGATATGATAGTTTTAGTTAGTATCCTTTTATATCCACATTCATGCTTTTTTTTTTCAATTTGTGCCGCAACTCCAATATGTTCCAAATTACACTCCAAATTACACACTATTAGTTTATTTTCTCCTGAGCCTCCAACCGCTCTCGCCCCCTTCCGCCTCCTTCCTGACCGCTCCCTTCCTCCCCACCGACGTCCTTGCCGGCGGCGAGAGTGGTAGGGAGACCCCTGGTCATACATTCGGTGCTTTTGCACCTTCTAGTAGTAGTTTTTCCTTTTTAGTTGTCTCTATGGAATTATCTCCAAGTGGTAAAAGATACTATTGTTGTGCTGCTGCCGCCGTCATTGTCGTCCTCCACGGCCTGCTTGTTGTCGTCGCCACTAAGGTTAGTACAACTTCAATAAATCCGCCTCCCTGCAGCTCCTCTTTCGCCCCCATCCTTCCTCTGCTGATGGCGGGCCATCGCCGTCGCCCCTATTCCAGTGGGCGTTGATGCTTGGATTCCCCCGTGGGTTGTAAAAACACTATTAGTTTAAGCTATATGTTTAATATGAAAACCTGGTGTTCTGAAGCTTAAATGTGACTAAAGTAGAAGAAAATTGAGAGCTTGAGGAACTACAGTAGTAGAATTTGTTTCCTATTAACTAGTGCAGTACACCCTTCGTATCAAAATATTTGTCATTATTGACTTTTCGAATAAGACAAATGGTATTGTGAGCAAAAGTCAATGGTGAAAAATATTTTAACATAGAGGCCCACGGCCTGTTCGTTTGGCTGGTGGTTGATGGCTGGTGTTGATTTGTTGTGAGAGAAAAGTACTGTTGGCTGGTTGCTGGTGGCTGGTTTGTTCTGAGAGAAAAGTACTGCTGATTGGTGGTTGATAAGCCAAACGAACAGGCTGCTAGTTTAGATTTTTAGACACTACATCCATTTGGTGTGTCAACTCACAAGTGATTGGCTTTAATTTTTTTTGTCAAGTTTCAATCGAAGATGAGGTAGATTTGACGTCTATTTTATTTCATAATTTTAATCAAATACGAAAGTAACAAAGCTTATGCAAATAAAACGCACGATTGAATTTATAAATTGATTTTGACTTTTCTGACCCAATAACTGGAGAGAAGTGAGGTGAGGTGAGGAGGGCAGGCCATTTCGTGTCTCTTTGGCGTGTGGTGGAGACAGCTTGTGATCCCCACGGATCGGATCGGTCACTTTCCCCATCCTCTTCCTCTGCGGCCGGCACGCCGCCGCGTCGCATCGAAACCCTAACCCTGCCGCCATCGGATGGCTTCTCCTGCTGCGGCGGCATGGAGCAGCCCCCCCGGAACCAGAGGAAGAACGACCGCGGAGAGAGGAGGAAGCCACCCCCCACTCCGACACCGTGCGCCGGCAAGGAGCTGACGAAGCCCGTCGCCGCCTCTCCGCCGCCGCGCGTCCCGGGGTGGATGGAGCCTCCTCCCCCGGCGGCCGGCGACGGCAGCCGGGCCGATCCTCGATCGCTTCATCCACCTCGGCGGGCGGCGGCGCGGGGTCGTCGAAGGGGACGCCACCGCCTCCTCGCTCGCCGAGGACCGCACCGGTCGGCAAGTCCGCGCCTCCCTCCGATCGCCGGCCCCCCCGCGGTATCACGCATCTACCTCCACCGGACAGGGAGGCCGCGGATCCGTGGCTTCGCGAGGCCCGTCGCCCTCGCCGCCCACCGCAACTCCATCCTCTTCCGGATGTCCGTCCCCTTCGAGGATTCCGAGTGGTGGACCCACGTCCGCACTTCCCCATCGACTACATGGTCTACTCCTCGCTCGTCCTCATCATCGCCGCCGTCCCCGACCCTCCTTCCCCCTTGCTTCGACGGTGGCGTAATCCACCCTCTCGCTGACAAGTTGATCCAACCTTACCGGTGCGAGCAAGCAGCGCATCATGTTGGATCAAGACATGGGCATCCTCTCGCCATGGCGACAATGGGGGAATTCACCGTGGCGGACCTCACGTACCGTTACCGCCGTGAGGTCGACCTCCGCTTGCCGCACCATCCGCCTCCCCGCCGGCGTTAAGCTAAAATGGAGTGTTAACGAGCCGCATCCCTCCGAGAGATGAAGGTCGATCTCTACTCGTGGAGGACCGATGTTGTCGTCCCCATAGGCAAATCTTGTCTTGGGTTGACTACTACCGGGCATCCTCTTCATTGATGTCCTCGGCCGACGACCCGCAGCGGCCCAATTCGGCGGCGGCTCCACTACGTTCGGGCCGCCTTCTCGGGCTCTCAAGTACCGCCGCCTCTACATCGATCTAGGCGCACTTGACCCGTTTCGGCGTGTCTGCGTCACCGATGCCGGCATCATCAAGCTTGTCCGCATTTGTACCAAATATCCTCCTTCGATGAGGAATTCACAATCATAACATGGACGTTGCGCGACATCAACCGAGGCGGTGGACGAAGGATGTGGACACCATCGTCGGAGCCGATGAGTTCTTTAGGCTTTGCAATGCGGCAATAAGAGCCGCCTTCCGCGGGTGCGTCCGAGTTTCCCCGTGGTGAGCTTGGTTGATCCGGATGTCATCTCGTTTCTCGCTCAAGGAAGAGGACCGCAACCTTGCATGGATGGTTGAGGTCAACATGAGGAACAAGGTCCCGCTTGTCTAGCGCCATCTATATCAATGAAGAAGAAGAAGAGGGACCTCCCGATGAAAAGGACCGCAGGAATCCTTTCTATGGTCACTCCTTTATCCCCACAAAGTTCTCCTCTTACTTGGCCGAGGATGCCGTCACAAGGTACTACCGAAGTATATCTCCTTATTATTCGGTGCATGCTACCTCTAGCGTTGCTTCTTTCTTGTATCGCTTTGCATAGTGTTAAAACTTGTTATATTGTTCTATTGAGGAGAATCTAGGGTACATTCCGAAACATGAGGAGAACATGATGATCATTAAGTGGCTAGGTTTTTAGCATACCGAGGCATCACGGTGATTTCTATGCTAAGTTAAATGATTGGCCTATATGTTAACAAGTGGTTTGATGATCCGAATAGTTTTATCGCCTAAATTGCATTGTGCAAATTGTAACTTTATCTTATCATGGATTAATTGAAGCCAATGCAACACTCGCATATGTTGCAAGAGGACCAACATAAGTGCTGTCGCTTCACACTTTGTTTCACAATGACTCCAATTTATGTGTTCTCTTCTCGATCGCCCGGTAGCCTATACCGTTTGTTTGTGATCAAAACCAAAACTAGAGCAAGTGTTAAAGAAACAATTTGCGACTCTTATGTCAGTAGCACCTTACAAACTAACATGACCAACACAAACCAAATGCACACATTTTATGATCTCAGCATCTTTATTCCTTTTTTTTCCAACAAACCAACTTGATTGTCATACTGTTCGATAAAAAAAGCATTTGTTTGTTCTTTTGGCCCATTCATTTGCATAGTCACATAAACATTTACATACTTACGATCACATAAATCAATTTACTACGGTAGGGACTTGGGAACCTCGCATTAATGATTAAGTTAAACAATAGCTCCTGGTAGGATTTTTTTTGAGCCAAAGCTCCTGGTAGGATTAGGAATATCTAGATACAGAAGAAACCTTGAACCTGTTCGGCTTGTAGAAAGAATAGTGCTCGGCTGGTAAATTGAATAGCATTATGTGAGAGGAGATAAGCCACCGAGTTAATCGTTCATTGACAACGTGAAACAATA
Organism: Cenchrus americanus; assembly: GCA_947561735.1. Lineage (NCBI taxonomy): Eukaryota > Viridiplantae > Streptophyta > Magnoliopsida > Poales > Poaceae > Cenchrus > Cenchrus americanus. Next base: position 78,948,792 of record OX387239.1, on the reverse strand, counting down.
AGCCATGCTTCTAAGAATGGTGTTCATGATAGCAACTTGTTGGGTTGCTGCATCCATTTCTCTTAAACGTAAAGGTGGCTTTCCAAACCGAGCTGCCATGTGCGGTTGGTGAAGCCTACTCGGTAATATTGAGACAGTTAAGAAACTGAAGCATATACTAATGCCAATGTAATATGGCCGCATCTCAATAACGCCTAAGTAATTTCTAGTTGCAATGTTTTTCCTCAAATAAACATGAAGAGGCAGTTGCTTGATTTGTTAATTGTAAATGTTTTAAAAAATAGATGGTAGATATGAGGAGATGGAATGGAGGGGGTGAACTTAACTGGTGCTTTCTTTTGTGCAGTCGGAAACTAAGTGAAACAATGCAGAAGGATAAAGAGGGGAGAACGATGCAGAAAGATAAAGAGGAGAGAGTAATGTGGAAGCCGAAACAGAAGGGGAAGCCGAAAAGCAACCCGAAGCCCGAGTAGTAGTTTGCTAGATGGTTCGCAACCTTTTGGTGAATTGATCTATCAGAATGAAGACGCCCTTAATTAATTGTGTCTCAGGGGAGGGGGTTGGTACTTTGAACAGTGATAGGAGGTGACGGTACTTTGAACATCTCAACAGCCGCACACGTACGGCTCACCTCTGTTTGAGAAACCTTATTCGATATACTCAAGGGCTTTTGGTTGTGTGTGTTGTAAAGTGTACCCTTCATGGAGTTTTTTTGGGAAGGCGGAGTTTACCTTGGAAATGAATATGCATATGTGATGCTTCTGGTGCTTGACGGTTTGAGCAAGGGGCCCATACAGTTAGTAGATGAAGTATTAGGCCAATCTTAGCGGCAAAGTGTCGAGCACAACTACCAAGTTTGTCACATCAGTTTTTCAGCATGATGACCATGTCACTTTCCATGCACAGGGTCATGGGCACAATTTCATAGATAGAATGTAGCATTTAAATCTGCATGTGTTATGGTCAAATCAGGGTCATGGACTCTCAGTGGAGGGTCGTGAGCATTGGTACTGTGTCGACCTGGGGTCATCACCATGATGTTAAGATCTTCTCTTTCTTCATTTATTTGGTGTCATGTCATCAAAAATGCTTGTGGCAGTCTATTAAATGTCGATGACCCTGCCACTGAGACTGGCCTTAGCACGCGAAGAGCAAATCAAACCAAAGAGGCAAACATTGCAGTATGCGAATGCCTTTTCCACCGTGGGTTTGCCCATCCTAAGACTGTCCACATCAAGCATGCGCAAAGCCACCTTCAAATCCACCTTATGAGTAGAGAGACGTTGGGGAGCACGCAAAAGAACACGCCCACCAGCAACAACGCCCATCCCTCCAAAGGCAGTAGGTTCCCACGAGGGAGAGAGGGGGAAGGGAGGCCGGAGAAGTTGCCGTTGCGACGGGCGAACGCAGAAGAAAGGGGGTCACCAGCCGACGTCAGAGTCGTATTGGAGCTCGCCGGCAGTCGGTGTTCGGCGGTGGATCCGGGGGCCTGGTGGCCAGAGACGACCTGAGGCCGGTGCGAACTGCGGCATCATAGGTAGGGACGCCGGCCGCAGGAGCGGGAGCCTGACCACCACCCCAACCCGACCACCACCCCAACCTCCGTCATTGATCCGCCACTCGCCGTCGTCGACCGCCGCCCACTGCTGTCGATTCGTCGATCCATCACCCGCTGTCGTCGATCCGCCACCGGCCGTCGTCGATTCGTCGATCTGCTCGAGGTGGATCGAGCTTCACCAGATTGACACTACGTGAAAAACTCGCTTTGGTAACAGGTGTAGATCGCCTTTGGTAACGAGCAATGCACCCGTTACTGATTAAGTGTTACAAATAAGCCAAGAAAGGTAACAAGCAGATGCTGTTACTGATAAGACATATTCATAACGGGCATTAAACAACGACCGTTACCACAACTAGCCACAGGTCACGTGAAATGACTGTTTCTCTAGGTCCACAGGGAACTTTCGTAACGGGAACCAAAGCAAAACCCGTTACAGTAGCTCAATATCAGAGACGCCTGATGTGTGAAAGGATCAAGATGTCGACTAGAGGGGGGGGGTGAATAGTCGAACCTGAAAATCACAAACTTTTTCGCAAAGAAGTTAGACCGAGTCCGAGACTCCGGATATTTTTCCGGATACTCCGGAAATCCGAGAATCGGGAAAATGTCCGGATAGTCCGGCTCGTTAGAGAGGGATTAAATCGACGGGATTTAAACTTGCTCAAAAGTAAATCCGTGAAAATAGGTAATGCACTGGGGTGATATAAGCCTGTTTATCCACTTAGAACCTGTAGGAAACTCAAGCACGAAGTAGATCGGCACCAAACCCTAGATAAGTGTTCAAGCAAGATATACGCATGCAACAAGATGAACAAGCACAAGAGTACACGGGATTTGTTACCGGAGTTCAACCTCACACCTTGAGGTCTACGTCTCCGTTGAGGTACCCACAAAGGGTGGACCTTTTCACCTAGGTCACTTTCCTCCCTCTAGCGACCACAAAGATCAAGCTAGAGTTACTTACTCAATTTCGGGGTAATACAAACCTCCTTGGGCAGCCACAACCTTTGGATGCTCCAAGGCAACACCTAGCCGGCTAGGAGCTCAAGGCTCCAAGAGTAACAAACACGAATTTTGCCAACCAAGCGAAGAACTAGGTGCTCTAGAGATGGAAATCAGCTCACTAGCACTCTCCAAGCCCTTGCACTTAAATCCTCTTAACTCCCTCTACAAATCTCACCAACTTTGAGCCAAAGGGGAGAGAGGGGGAGTAAATGAGGGTTAAAGCTATTCGAACGGAAAAGGCGGGGAGGGGTAAATGAAGGGGTGGAGGGGGCTTTTATACCCCCTCACCCAGAATATAGCCGTTGAGGCTTTATGACCCGGAGTATCCGGGTTGAACCCGGACTCTCCGGGAAGTCCGGAGTCTCCGGGCAAAACCCGGACACTCCGGCCTTCCAAGGCCAGCACCCAAGAAAAGATTCCCGTGAAAGTGTTGGTGCAAAGGTGTCTCTCATAGGTTTTGTTTTAGCAACTAGAGCACCTGTTCGACCCTTGGAAGTCATAATTCCTGTCCCTCTTAATAGTACGGCATTCCTAGGACTCAAATTCAAAAGTAAAAATAAATAAGCCGTCTTTGGAATCCTTTTAGAGCGCCACTTCCCTCTTTGTGTAGTCAACGAGCCGTGCTTGATGCCATACATAGTTTTAACACCCTGCTCATGGACTAGATAAACTCATTAGCCACTTAGGTGTATGTCATTATATCACCAAAACCCACTTAGGGGGCCAAGATACTCTTCAATCTCCCCCTTTTTGGTGATTGATGACAACACAACTAAGTCATACAAGAGATAAACAATGAATGTCTAAAGCTTTTGTAATACTCCCCCTTAATGTGTGCATTCTTGATTTTGAATATCAATGGTCCTATTAGGGCCAATATTTTGCACAACAAGAAAAGGCAAGAGGGTATTACTTAAGTGGGGTGCTTGTGATGTGCAACAAAATACAAGGTGAAATGCTCATGACAGATTATGCACTCAACTAGAGAAAAAAGTTCTGTTGCTGAGAAATCCGGATTCTCCGGGCTAGGTCCGGAGTGTCCGGAAAATCCGGATACTCGGAAAAAGTCCGGAGACTCCGGCTTTCAAGAAAACAACGGAGAAAACGTATAACAACCGTTTTCAATCTAGCAAAGACTGTCCTTAACATATAGAGGGCAGTTAAAAACACATCAAGCACACAAGCAAATGTCTCAGACTCACATAGTCTCACACGAGCGAAAATTAAAGTTATTACAGACCAAGTTCCAAATTCAAATTATTACAAGCCAAGTTCATTGTTTCGACGACTCATAAATAGATGATATCACTCCCCCTTTGGCATCAAGCGCCAAAAAGGAAGTGAGAAGCAGCGGAGTCACTCGGAGTCGTCATCCTCCTCCTCTTCTTCTTCTTCTTCTTCATTGCCCTCCTCCTCTTCTTCTTCTTGAGCACCTTGGGCGTCCCACTCCGCAAATGGGTCATCGAACTCAGGAAGCTCGCGGTAGGGGTCGGTGGGGAGGCCAAGGTGAGACTTGATCTCGATGATATCACGCCGGTTCTCATTGGTCTCCGTGGCGATGGTCTTGCACATGCTAAAAATGCTCTTGAGCACTCTCTTGATCATGGAGCCACGGTGACGACGAGGAGGTGGAGAAGGGGAACGAGCGGCGGGCACATCATCATGGGACGGAGCCGCACTTGAAGAACCAACATATTTACGGCCTTTGGGAGGCCTCTTGGCACGATCACGGAGGTGGCGGAGGGGCTCATGGACAACATCCTTGGGGTAGCGGACATTGGTCACTCTCTCAATCATGTACATGAGATAGGGGGCATATGGAAGGTGCTTCATTGGATCATTCATGGCCCTCCTTAACTCATTCCAAATAAAGTCGAAGACACAAAAGCCTTCTTCATCCGGTGCCATTCTATTGAGAAGATTGGGAGCAAAGTACCTCAAAGCTGTCACATCTCCAATCTTAGGATCGATAGTGGCACGAAAGAATTGATTGAGATAGTAGTAGTAAGGATTGAGTTGGTCCGCTTTGCCCTCAATGGCCGCATCTCGGCTAGGAAACATGAAAGGGAGCTCCTTGGGCTTGTATTTGTTCTCATTGTGCACGGGGGTGCGCCTTTCATCCTTAGAACCAAGACCCAAGAGCCGAGAGAAGGTCATGTAGTCAATTGTGCATTTTTGGCCTTGAGTTGTCCATGTGATGGTGTTGTCATGGGGATTGAAGTAGTAGGAGCAATGGAATTGAGCCAAGATTTCTTTGTTCCAATTATACCTAAAGCCCATGATGTCGTAGAGCCCGACCTCCTTGCACTTGTCAATCACTGAGTTGAACACCTGTGTTGTTGAGCTCCTCATAATATTTCCAATCAATGTACTTCATAGGCACAATGGGTGCCATGTTCTTGGAGGCCAACTTGGGATTGCGGATCACTGATTGATAGAAGTCCCGATGGAAATCACACCAAAACCTAGCCTCAAGTCCCTCTCCCTTGAGATAGAGATAGACATTTTCCTCCCTTTGCTCCCTGACAGCTAGGGAGTTCCTCGAGTAGTCCCTGATCATGTGCTCAGCAAATCCAAGAACTGATCCCGGGTCCCTTAGCTTGATAGGAGTTTCAACCACTCGGACATTTGGTGGAAGGGTAGGGATGAGTCTAGGAGGGGTTTTGGGACAGATATGAGCCTACTCCTCCTGCTTGTGTTTAGGAGGAACTCGAGTGATCGGGCGGCTTTGGTGAACGTAGGGGGCTTGATGGCTCTTTTTGGGATGGGGCTTGAAGCGGGAGCTTTCTTTGGCCGGCCCCTTTCCATGACGACGAGGAGGCTCGGGGGATTGCTTATAGGTTTCATCCTCAACTTCGTCATCATCGCTTTCCGTTTGCTCCTCCTCCTCCTCTACAATATCTTCTTCACTTCCTTCGGCATAGGAGGGAGGAGGGTCACCCCGTCTGGGTCTTGAGCTGCGTTGAGAGCTCTCTTGCCCCAAGACTTCTTGCACGGCCCGAAGGGCGGCGGGGTCATGCCTAGCCTTGGTCCTCCTTTGAGTGGAGGGCTCCTCATTTCCTCGGCTAACCTTCAACCTGACCATCTGAATGGATAAAAAGATGTGGAGATGAGAGATTGTCACGGTGAAGACACGCCGCATTAGTGTTTTAGGGTTGCGGTACGAATCCCGGATACTCGGGAAAAAGTCCGAGACTCCGGATGGTTCGAGACTCCGGTTCTTCGACCTCGGAGAGTCCGGTTTCGCAGCCGAAACCCTAAATCACAATGCAGAGTTGTTCGCCCATCCAAACTGAGAGGAAACGCAGGTCTAGAGCCTAAGGAGTGTTTCCTACCTATTCCCTACTAGGATACTGCAAGTACTATGCTAGGGAAGTAGATCGGGAAAAGTTCCTTTTGAGGATACCTTGGGAAGAGAGGGAAGAGGGCTTGGATCCCTTGAAGCTTGAGAGATCTTGGTTTTCCTCGCCTTGGAGACTTCAAAACCTCACTTCTCACACGATTTTGATGGTTGGGAGGCAAAATCGCCTAAGGGGATGTGAGGGGGGCGACGGGGGATGAAGAGAACGGTTGAAAGGTGAACGTGGTTAAAAAGAGGTTTTCACCGCGGTCAAACCCTTATATACCGTTAAAACCCGAGTCTCGGGTCGGGTCCGACTATCCGAAAACCCGAGTGTCCGGCCTTGACCCCGGATACTCCGCTCCCCCCGAACTCGGTGCACGTATTTTCAAGGAATTTGATTTAGAATGGATTTGGTAGGTTGCTTATGTGATATATGTGAGCCTGAGCAGTATCAACACTTTGGACTAGCCACAACCAAGCAAAGAGAACAATAGTCCAAGCGTTGTACCTAAAGATCCAAAATTTTCAAAATTAAATGCAAGACAATCCTTTTTCACAAATCTTTTGTTTTGAAATACCTGTACTAGATCACTCAAATATATGCATGATCTCAAGCCAAGTTACGAGAATCCAGGATATTTAGCTCACTCCTCAAAGCACAAAACCTTAGTTCATCAAGAGGCTTTGTGAAGATATCGGCTAGTTGCTTATCGGTGCTCACATGACTTAAAGCGATATCTCCTTTGGCTTCGTGGTCTCTCAAGAAATGGTGTCTTATGTCTATGTGCTTTGTTCTTGAGTGGTTTACGGGGTTGTTTGCTAGCTTAATGGCACTCTCGTTATCACACAAGAGTGGCACCTTGCTAAACTTGCAACCAAAGTCTCTCAAAGTGAGCCTCATCCAAAGTAGTTGAGCACAACAAGCACCGGCTGCAACATACTCGGCCTCGGCGGTGGAAAGGGCAACGGAGTTTTGTTTCTTGGAACTCCAGGACACCAAGGACCTTCCAAGGAATTGGCAAGTCCCGGATGTACTCTTCCTATCTACTTTGCAACCGGCGTAATCCGAATCGGAGTAGCCAAGTAGATCGAAAGTGGAGCCCTTAGGATACCATAAACCAAGGTTAGGAGTATGAACCAAATATCTAAAAATTCTCTTAACAGCCATTAGATGGCATTCCTTAGGATTAGCTTGAAACCTTGCACACATGCACACACTAAGCATAATATCAGGCCTAGATGCACAAAGATAAAGTAACGAGCCAATCATGGAGCGATATACCTTTTGATCGATGCTTTTACCATCTTCATTTAGATCAAGGTGTCCATTTGATGGCATAGGTGTTTTAATGGGCTTGGCGTTGTTCATGTCAAACTTCTTAAGCATGTCGTGGGTATACTTGGTTTGACTTATGAAGGTGCCATCCTTGAGTTGCTTGATTTGAAAACCGAGAAAGAACTTCAACTCTCCCATCATAGACATCTCGAATCTCTTAGTCATGATCCTACTAAACTCATCAACCCAAATTTGATTAGTAGAGCCAAATATGATATCATCAACATATATTTGACAAACGAACAAATCAATGCCTTGTTTGCGTGTAAAGAGAGTAGGATCGGCTTTGCCTATTTCAAAGCCTTTCTTTAAGAGAAAATCCTTAAGGCATTCATACCATGCTCTAGGAGCTTGCTTAAGCCCATAGAGCGCCTTATGGAGCTTGTAGACGTGGTTTGGGAGTTGTGGATCTTCAAAGCCCGGTGGTTGCTCAACATAGACTTCTTCTGAGATTGGACCATTCAAAAAGGCACTCTTGACATCCATTTGATGTAGCTTGAAGTTGTGATGAGTGGCAAAGGCTAGGAGTATACGAATTGCTTCAAGTCTTGCCACGGGTGCATAAGTTTCTCCAAAGTCTAAGCCTTCTACTTGAGTATAACCCTTTGCAACCAATCTAGCTTTGTTCTTGGTCACTACGCCATCTTCATCTTGTTTGTTGCGAAATACCCACTTGGTTCCAATCACATTTTGTTTGGGGGCGTTTCAACTGGACCGGACTTCATTCCTAGTGAAGTTATTGAGCTCTTCTTGCATAGCCATCACCCAATCAGCATCTCCAAGAGCATCTTCGACCCTAAGAGGTTCCAGCATAGAAACAAACGAGTAATGTTCACAAAAATTTGCTAATCTTGAACGGGTTGTTACCCCTCTACGAATGCTTCCAAGAATGTTATCAACGGGATGGTCCCGTTGAACACTTTGTCGAACTCTTGGATGTGGGTCAGACACTTCTTGTTGAATCAAGTCCTCATCTCCTTGACTGCACTGTGACAATTCGGCGGCGGGTCCGGAGTCTCCGGCTTTTCTCCGGAATCTCCGGAAAATCCGGATTCTCCGGGTTTCAGCCCGGATACTCCGGGTTGCGCAGCTGAGAGTAGATCTGCAGCATCCTCAATTAAGCAATCTTCATCATCATCTTCTTGAGGCTTGATTTCTCCAATGGCCATCCTCCTTATAGCCTTTTCTGCGGGTACTTCCTTGCCTACACACAATTCATCAACTTGCTCCTCTTGAGAGCCATTAGATTCATCAAACGTCAAGTCACACGTGACTTCAACACAACCGGTGGTTTTGTTGAGGACACGATAGCCATGAGCGTTTGAGGCATAACCAAGAAAGATACCTTCATCAACTTTAGATGCAAACTTAGAGCTTTTGGGCTTCTTGTTGAGAATGAAGCACTTACAACCAAAAACTCTAAAGTAAGAGACATTAGGCTTTTTACCAATTAGGAGCTCATAGGCGGTTTTGTGGCGGAGCTTGTGAAGATACAAACGGTTGATAGCATGACACGCCGTGTTGATTGCTTCCGCCCAAAAACTATCCGAAGTCTTGTACTCATCAAGCATGGTTCTTGCGGCTTCGATAAGAGTTCTATTTTTCCTCTCTACTATCCCATTTTGTTGTGGTGTGTATGGGACGGAGAGCTCATGACCAATGCCTTCTTCATCAAGATACTCTTCAATGTTGGTGTTCTTGAACTCGGTGCCATTGTCGCTTCTCACTCTTTTGATCTTCACATCAAACTCATTTTGGGCTCTTGTTGCAAATTTCTTGAATATCTCATGAACTTTGCTCTTGTCTTTCATAAAGAATACCCAAGTGTATCGAGAATAATCATCAACAATGACAAATCCATACTTGTTTCCCCCAATGCTAACATAGGCCACCGGACCAAAGATATCCATGTGAAGTAGTTCTAATGGCCTTGTGGTTGATACAATATTCTTGGCGGGATGAGGGGCACCAACTTGCTTTCCGGCTTGACAAGCACTACAAATTCTATTTTTCTCAAAATGAACATTTGTTAGTCCTAGGATGTGTTCCCCCTTTAGAAGCTTATTGAGATTGTTCATCCCAACGTGAGCTAGTCGGCGATGCCAAAGCCAACTCAAGCTAGACTTTGCCAATAAGCATGTATCAAGTTGGGCTTTATCCGATGAAAAATCCACCAAGTAAAGCCTTCCCTTGAGTTCACCCTTAAAGGCAACGGAGTCATCGCCCCTTCTAAAGACGGTCACACCCTCATTAGTGAACAAACAATTGTAGCCCATCTCACAAAGTTGTGAGACGGACAACAAGTTGTAGTCCAAGGATTCAACCAAATAAACATCGGAAATTGAATGATTGATTGAGATAGCAATTTTACCAAGACCAATAACCGTTCCTCCACCATTGCCTCCAAAGGCAATGCTTTCCGTAGGATTTTCAATCATATCACATGATGTAAACATTTTCTTCTCTCCGGTCATATGATTTGTGCATCCACTATCAATCACCCATTTGGTTCCACCGGAGGAGTATGCCTACAAAACAAGTTATGCTTGTGTTTTAGGTACCCAAGTGAATTTGGGTCCTAGAGTGTTAGTCACAAGAATCTTGGGCACCCACACACTCCTTTTTATCATTGCTCCTTTTGTGCGAGGCCCTACATACTTGGCAACCACCTTACCCTTGTGGTTCCAAGTCAACACATAATCGGCATAGAAACTATCTTGTGATGCATGAGGTTTGGGCTTCTTCATTGACTTGTTTGGCTTTGTATGTGATGCTTGGGAGGTTACTTGGGTGCTCTTGAACTTGATTGGTGTGTTGTATCTCACTTGATTGTCATGCTTCTTGACACCCATTTGCTTCATCCCGTGTACCACATTCCTTGTTCCCATGCCTTTGGTGTGGTGATTCTTGATGAATGGGATGGGGTCTTTTGTTCCTTGTTCTTGTTTACCAAGCCCCTTCCCATCTTCAAAGCCAAACTTCTTCATGTAACTTGACCCAAAGCCTTTGGTGTGGTTTTCAAACTCACCTCTTTTGGGTTCTTTCTTCTTTTCAACTATAAGTGAGTTTGATAACCTAGCAATTTCCTTTCTCATGGCATTCATCTCGGCAACATTAGTAGCACAAGCATTTATATCAAATTTATAGCATCTAGAACAACCTTTGCTTGTTGATGTTTGAGAGTTTGAGGGAGCGTCATTAGATAAAGTTGTAGCATTGTTCTTGAGGTTGTCAAGTTGAACTTCTAATGCTATGTGACTAGTCTTTAAGCTATCAATGCTCTTTTGAAGTTCAAGCTTTTCATTCTCAAGTTTCTTGCAAGCATCCTTAGCTAGGAAAGACTCCCTAGTTAATTCATCTACTAACAACTTATCCTTAGCTAGAGATTTATTGAGGCTAAGAATTTCTTTCTCCTTATCCTTGAGCAAGTCCTCTTGCACCTTGAAACCCTTCTTTTCAATTACAAGGGCATCCTCAAGGGCAATGGTTTTCTCCCGCTCAAGTCTAAAGAGTTCTTCTTGCACCTCAAGAGTCCCATCTCTATTCTCAATTTCTTTCATTAAAAACATAATTTTCTTAGTTGCCTTTTTACCAAAGCTAGTGATCATTTTTTCAAAGTCGAAATCATTTTCACTATTATCATCTAGAGGAGGGGTAGGAGTGTCAACCTTGGAGCCCCTAGCCATAAGGCAAGTGTGGGTGAAGTCATCTTCATCATCGGTGAGATCTTCAAATAATGATGACTTGTTGATTGGTTCCTTGATGGTTATGGTAGCAAGACCGGCTTCTATGTCGGAGTCGGAGCTATCATCATTTGAATCCCACTCTTCACCCAAATGAGCTTCACCAATTTCCTTTCTCTTGTTCTTGTCAAACTTGTTGGTGTCTCTTCTTCTCACTTTTATGTTAGGACATTCCTCAATGAAATGTCCCTCCTTTCCACATCCAAAGCATGGTCTCTTTGAGGATCTCTTGGTCTTGATCTTGTCCTTGTCCTTGTTCTTGTTGAGGAACCCACTTCTTTTGAACATCTTGTTAAACTTCCTCACAAAAAGAGCCATTTGTTCGGGGGTCATGTCCATGTCACTATCTTCATCATCATCTTCCTCGGCCATGATTCTTGAGGTTGATGAGCTTGACCTTTTCTCCTTGCTAGATGCCTTGAGGGCCACTCCCTTGTTCTTCTCAAGTTGTTCATGCATCTTTGACATCTCTTGTGAAAGCTTGGACTCCTTGACGGTGATGAGGTGTTCTTCCATTCTTCCAATCACATCCGCCGGAGTGAACTTGTTGAATCCTCTCTTCTCCCTTATGAGAGTGGGAAGTTGAACATCCCTTGCCATGTATGCGGAGAGGATCTTGTCAACCACTTCTCTTCTTCCCCATCTTGTACTTCCAAGAGATTTGATCTTGTTGATTATCTTGTTCAACCGGTTATACATGTCTTGTGGTGATTCATCGTCCTTGATGACAAACCGGTTGAGCTCACTTTCTAAGGCTCGGATTCTTCCTTCCCTTACTTGCTTTGTCCCTTCATGATTGATGAACAAGGTGTCCCACACTTCTTTGGCGGACTTCAATCCATCTACCTTGTCATATTCTTCGGCCGTGAGTGAACTCTTGATGATGCGGATAGCTTGATAGTTTCTTTGTATATCATTTGCTTGATCTTGAGTTAGTGTCGCATCACCACTTGGAAATGTAATTCCACTGTTCACAATAGTCCAAAGTGCGGGATTCACCGCCATCAAATACTCCTCCATCGAGTTCTTCCATTTGGAATAGCCGGTTCCATCAAATTGGGGTATCTTCCCAATGTGGCTAGAACCCGATGGATGGTTAAAAGATAAGCGAGAGTAATCGAAAGAGGTTCGAGTGTAATCCCTTGATGGTCGACGAGCGGAGCGGGTGGATCTTGCATCGTCGAATTCTTCATCCTCACTATCGGAGGATTCATCACCTCTTCCGGCGCTTGATGACTAGTGCTTGCTCCACGCGTGTTGTCTCCTCGAGGTGGAGGAGGCATGCCAACAACATTGTTGATGGGATCACCTTCGGTGAGAGGCGTGGCTTGATCATTTGGATTCGACATCTTCTTGACTCCAAGCGGTTAGGCTTCAAACACGGAGTACTTGGCTCTGATACCAATTGAAAGGATCAAGATGTCGACTAGAGGGGGGGGGGTGAATAGTCGAACCTGAAAATCACAAACTTTTTCGCAGCAGTTAGACCAGGTCCGGAGACTCCGGATATTTTTCCGGATACTCCGGGAAATCCGGAGAATCCGGGAAAATGTCCGGATAGTCCGACCGTTAGAGATGGATTAAATCGACAGGATTTAAACTTGCTCAAAAGTAAATCTGTGAAAATAGGTAATGCACTTTGGGGTGATATAAGCCCGTTTATCCACTTAGAACCTGTAGGAAACTCAGCACGAAGTAGATCGGCACCAAACCCTAGATAAGTGTTCAAGCAAGATATACGCATGCAACAAGATGAACAAGCACAAGAGTACACAGGATTTGTTACCGGAGTTCAACCTCACACCTTGAGGTCTACGTCTCCGTTGAGGTACCCACAAAGGGTGGACCTTTTCACCTAGGTCACTTTCCTCCCTCTAGCGACCACAAAGATCAAGCTAGAGTTACTTACTCAATTTCGGGGTAATACAAACCTCCTTGGGCAGCCACAACCTTTGGATGCTCCAAGGCAACACCTAGCCGGCTAGGAGCTCAAGGCTCCAAGAGTAACAAACACGAATTTTGCCAACCAAGCGAAGAACTAGGTGCTCTAGAGATGGAAATCAGCTCACTAGCACTCTCCAAGCCCTTGCACTTAAATCCTCTTAACTCCCTCTACAAATCTCACCAACTTTGAGCCAAAGGGGAGAGAGGGGGAGTAAATGAGGGTTAAAGCTATTCAGAACGGAAAAGGCAGGGAGGGGTAAATGAAGGGGTGGAGGGGGCTTTTATACCCCCTCACCCAGAATATAGCCGTTGAGGCTTTATGACCCGGAGTATCCGGTTGAACCCGGACTCTCCGGGAAGTCCGGAGTCTCCGGGCAAAACCCGGACACTCCGGCCTTCCAAGGCCAGCACCCAAGAAAAGATTCCCGTGAAAGTGTTGGTGCAAAGGTGTCTCTCATAGGTTTTGTTTTAGCAACTAGAGCACCTGTTCGACCCTTGGAAGTCATAATTCTGTCCCTCTTAATAGTACGGCATTCCTAGGACTCAAATTCAAAAGTAAAAATAAATAAGCCGTCTTTGGAATTCTTTTTAGAGCGCCACTTCCCCTCTTTGTGTAGTCAACGAGCCGTGCTTGATGCCATACATAGTTTTAACACCTGCTCATGGACTAGATAAACTCATTAGCCACTTAGGTGTATGTCATTATATCACCAAAACCCACTTAGGGGGCCAAGATACTCTTCAATGTGCACTGCGTCTCCACTATCTTGACGAACTGAGACGCGTCTATTTCACGCGCGTCTCAGTACATATAGGATTTGTAGCGGGTATCAAACAACGACCGTTACCACAACTAGTCACCGGTCACGTGAAATGACTGTTTCTCTGGGCCCACAAGGAACTTTGGTAATGGGCATGAAAACAGAGCCTGTTACTGTGAAATTAACATCAGACACACATTCTGTGAACCTGCGTCTCCTCTGTCTCGATGAAATAGGATGCATTTGTTTCTACGCGCGTCTGATTTCTCTCTATTAAAGGAGACGCTTGCTTTAAACATGCGTCTCCTATATCTCGATGAAAGGGCCAGGTCCTGGGGCCCACCCAGGCCGAATTGGTAACGAGCTTTTACCTTTGCCGTTACATTGTCGGCATGTTTGTAACAGGCTTTCCGAATGAAGCCCATTACTCACTGCTCAGTGTTTGTAACGAGCTTTAATTAACGCCCGTTACAGATACGTAGGCCACCCCTACAGTAACCTGCCCGCTTGCCGCCGGCATCCTGGAACCAGCCAGGATTTGGCAACCATCAGGGGCGGCATCTTGGAACCAGCCAGGATATGGCAGCCACCATAGCAAGGAGACATCACAAACACATTCTCACATCACGGATATAGGCAAAGCAAGATCATATTTATAGACAAGCAAGATCACATTTATAGACAAGCTAGGATCACATCAAGTTTCAAGTTACACTCATCAGGGCTTGTTTGGATGGAGTCATGAGAAAACTGCTTGAACCAGGCAGTATCTGACCCCAACGAAGCAAGTCGAGCAGGTTTCTCTGGCAACAACACCTGACTAAAGAAGACTGAATGAGTTTCAAATTTCTGGCCACAATAAACTCACGGTGCACCACTGTAGAAGTTGCCCTTTCGGTCGATGATCTCCTTAAGAATATACTCACACAGCATCTCCCGGACACGCTTTACATCTTCTATGGAAACATCTACAACAGGTTTGAAATCCTGCAAAATACAATCATTTATGAGAATACAAGTAGAAATCATTTCTAAAATCAGACGGATAATATGAGCAGAGGCAAGGTTGAGCATTATTATCTACTTACAACAGCCTTCTTTATGTCAGGTATGTCATCGAGTAGTCTTAACATATGGAATGCCACATGGAATCCACACAAAGAGGACCCCGTGGCTGCTGAGCACACTGTATCGAGGTACCAAAATGACAAGTTAATGCAGTACCAAATAGGTAAGAAGGGACCATAAAAAAACCTCGGTCTTACAGCGAGATTTGTTTTGTGCTTGAGTGGCTTTTGGCTTTTTTTTCTTTTCTTTCGTCACTCTATCCTTTGCATCACCAAAGACCCTGCATGATCAACAATGCCAATTAGAAACACTAAGAGATTGAATTTTTGTGAACAAAAAATATTGTACCAAAGGCCCTGCATGGTCAGCAATACCAATTAGAAACACTAAGAGATTGAATTTTTGTGAACAAAACCTACAAGAAATTGACCAGTTCAAAACAGGTTGGAGGTCTGGAACTTTAGCAGGGGATGTTGTTTAGCAAAATCTAGATACCAAACCTCTTTGAACTTCATACAGATGATCACTGTTACCCAGTGGCTAGTGCAGTAGGCACCCACTACGTTGTCGTTGTTCATCATTGCATTTGAGATTGCTTTGCCAACTTGTTGAGAACGTTGAGAAAAATTTGTTGAAGTAAACAAATCTGGATCTAAAAACCCAACACTGATCTGCATCTCTGCTGCCTTGTCCATCATTTTTTCTACAAAAAATCACATTGTTAGCATGCATGAACTTTGCGGATTAAAAAGAGAAATGCCGTCGGCGACGCGGGACGAATAAACTGTTCTTCATTCTCCAATAGAACAAAGGAGGAAGCAGAGGGCACCGCCGCCCGCCGCCACCGCCGCTGTGCCCGCTTCGGCAGTTTTGACACCGAAGAGGGCATCCTAGGCCTCGTCGGCGGCAAATGAGACCACCACAACCTTTGATTTGACTCACAAACGTGACAAATCAAATATTATCTATCAAAAACTGATTAAAAACCGACATCCCAATAAAATCAAATCCGCTTTTAGTAATATCTAATAATTTATATTCAAGATAGATAATGTTCATTGATGCTTGCATCTACATCTCAATGTTCATCCTGCTGACAGCGTACTCCATGGCGGGGCGGAAGCTACGCGTCCAAAGGTCGAACTCATGACGGATGCGACACTCGGCACTGCAGTAGTGGATCATCTCTTTGGTATCCGGCTCGTAGCGCCTACATCCAGCTTCCCAAATACAGATGTGGGGATTCTAGATGGCCTGCAGCGGAACGTCGTCGCCGTCGCCGTCATCAAGCCAGTACCACCACACAATGTTGTCGAGATGCTGCTTGACGAGGTAGTGCAGCCACCACAGGTTGTGGTTCTTTCACCGGCCGTCAGGGGGCGACGGGACGCCGCTGATTTCCTGGAGCAGTGCCATGGCTTCGGGGTATGCCGGGTTGCAACGGTACTTCAGCGTCGCTAAGAAGTACTTGGCACCGGAGTCTTCAGCAGTGGCATTTCCGATGAGCTTCAGACCCTTATCGGGATTCCGCCGCCTCATCAACCTCTCCACCCCCTCGAAGCACAATGCCTCCGGGTGATTGGCCTTGCGGGAGCACCGCTCAAAGCACGACCTGACGTAGTGATTCTTGCACTCCTCACGAAGATCACGCAGCGACATGTGCAGCAGTACCTCATCAGAGTTGCAAATGCACCGGAAGGTGCCGCAGATTTTATTGCGAAGGTTCAGAAAAATGGAAAACAGCCAGATTCTTGATGGAGTGGATGATGATCTTGGCGAGAAGTTCATTTGGCAGCAGCAGCAGCATCAAGCACATCGCGGGCATCAAGGAGAAGGGGAGGAAATAGCACAACGAAGGGGGTTGAAGTTGGCGGCGACGAGGGTTGAAGTTGGCGGCGACGAGGGTTGAAGTTGGCGACGAGGATGATGTTGGAAACGAAGATTGAAGTTGAAAAGGGATGAAGTTGGTGAGGAGGATTGAAGTTGAAGGAGGAGACGAGCTCGAGGGTTGAAGGTTGAAGATGGCGCCTCGGCCATGTAATAAAACAATAAATGGAAAGTGAAAAGGTGCCGCAATTTGGCTGCTGCCGTTGACAAGTGGACCCGACATCATTGCCTCGCCCCTTCTCCTTCCCGCGTAATTGAAAGGCGACGCGTGGTTTTGTGCCCGAAACGGAGCCCGATGCGCAATCAAGTGGCACATACTGGCAGTAATGGAGTAGTGGGTGGGGGTAGAGGCGCCTGACGGTTCCGCGTGTTGTCAATATAACTCCCTCGCCCAGTCGCCCTCCTCTGCTTTCCCCTGCTTCTTCCATAAGCTTATCATCTTTTTCTTCACTTCTTTTTCCTCCTCGCAATTCACCACTACGAATCTTCGGTCACCGAGAGAAGGAGGAGATGGCGTCAAGGAGCCCACCACCGTCGAAGCGAGGACGAACGGATGACGACGACGACAAAAGCCGCCGTCAGAAGAAGTTGGAGAAGGGGAAGGAGCCGGCGGCCAAGGACGCCGACGAGGAATCGAGCTGCTCAGGAGCACCTTCAGAAAGCTTGAAGGTGTTGGCGAGGCCTTCGACATCAAGGCGCATCATGATGTGTACAAGGACCCAAGCGTGAAGGGTCTCGCCTTTAGGATCCACGGGTTGGCTGAGAAGCTCGAGAACCTCCCCGCGGTCAAGCAGGCTGCCTGCCGCCACTTCGTCTTCGACGACGGCGGCTCCGACAGCGACGACGGCAGCCACGGCGACGACGACGACAACGGCGGTGACGACGGCGGGACTCCGACTAATTCATAGACTCCTCTGCCAATTAGTAACAATGTATGTGTGTGTGCTTTTGTGTCTTTGTCAGGTTCTTAGACATGAACTGCTTAGCTAATTAGTTTGGTTGTTAGATTTTGTATGTCATGAACTCGATCTAATAGACGCAAGTAGATCCAACCGCGCTGTGATGAACTGTGTTCTGTTGTGATGAACTGGAGATCTGTTGTGATGAATTAGATCTTATTAGAGACAATGGATAGTCATTACCAACGTGGGTTAGCCTGCTGACGCTGACGCTGACACGTGGGCTCGTGTCATTGGCGACGATGGTTAGTGAACTCGCATCGCATTTGTTGGCAGTTGGGTCCAGGTGGGCAGGCAACAGTTATCTTTTTTCTATTGGCTGCTGACGGTGATGCGTGGGCCTGTCACTATTTTTTGGAATGAAACTTGCTTCCCTGAATTATTAGAGCCCATAAAACAACACCTAAAAAATCATAAAAATATGAACAATTTGTATTTGGACATTCAGTATTTGAATAAAATATCAACAATCACACTTGTGTGCCCAAAATTCATATATTTCGTTTTTACACTCCATGGTAATTATATAATAATTCTAATAACATCAAATTTGCTCTAAAAAATCTACAAATTGACTTGGTAACATAATTTGGGTACCTAAACTTGTCTTCGAAATTTCAAATGGTATCGATGAAGGAATAATATACTTGTGTACAAATGTCTACATCTCTCACATAGTTTCCTAGAATGTTTGCTCGAACATTGAAGTTTTCCGCACTTTGCACATGTTCGAACTCATATGCATTTGAAAACTTAACAAAACCTTGTGTTCACCTTAAGCTCACACAATTTAAAGTTTCATCACTAGTGGTTGTGTAAAACAAATATTATTTGTATGTTGTACTTACAACGAACAAAATAAGGCATATAAACATTACTCAACAAACGGAATGTACACTAAACAATAAAATTAATGAATAGATGGTGATTTTAGAAAAAATTAGAAAAAAATATCAAATTTGGACTAATAACGACGAAGAAATACTTGTTACAACATTTGATTGCAGATTAAAAGGAGAAATGGGAACTGTTTTTCATTTGAATAGAACTTGGCTCCACAGCCATTAGCAACGTGGGGCTGATACAAAAGCTAATTTACTACTGATTTCCTATTCCAATACTTTGTGCGAACTTCACCATTTCATAGTACAGCCTACAGTCTTCGCTGCAAAACAGAGAAATTCGTAGCCATCCTTTTTCCACACCACAGCCACCGACATTGCCTGCGCACAGCTGATCGCCTTGCACCTGTGCCGGAGGCGGCAACAGTTCACCCCAAATGTGCCAAGTCGAGGAGTGGAGCGCACGTGCGGCCTTCTCGCGCAAAGGTAGACACCCCTCGTTGCTTAGCCATCTCGACGTCGTACTGCCGCCGCCTGCGACCCGCCTCATGTACCACTTGGCGGTGTTGTCGGCGGCGGCACGGCCATTGTCTCTGTAGAGCAAGATGGCGTATAGATAGGCCGCCACATCGTGCCCGTCCTCGGCGGCGCGCCGAAGATCATTATATCCCCTGTGTTCGATGAAGAAGGCTTTGACCCCGGAGAAGAAGCAAGCCTCCGGATGCCCGAGACCGGTCAGCATAGCAAGGAATGCTTTGTAAGCGGTGGGGTTCCACACCCAAGAAATCTCATCTCGTATCCCCTCTGTTGACAAACGTCGGCCGATGTCGCCGTGGCCGCACACGTGGCGCATGGTCGAGCAAGTACCGCGTAGGCTGCGGAGGTCAGCCAAGGGTCGCTCCGAGGTCGTATCGACGCTGAAAGGATCTTGATGTCGCCTAGAGGGGGGGGGGTGAATAGGCGAATCTGCACATTTAAAAAATGTTCAACCCACTGTCAGTACTGAAACCGGTCAGACCGGTTTCCAAAACCGGTCAGACCGGTTTTACACAGACAGAACCAACAATAAGTAAAACCCCTCTACGAGTTCTAGCACAAACCAAACTTGGTGTGGGACTTTCACAGGGATTTCCAATAGTACCAACAAGGTCCCTGCACACAGCACAAGCACACCAAAATAGATCGAAGCAGAAGCACAAGATATATGCTAGAAAGAGAGATAACCAACAAGAAAGATATATATGAAGTAAAGGCGCAATTGACACAAGGATTTATCCCGTGGTTCAGCTCGCCACAAAGGCTTGCTTACGTCCACGTTGTTTAGGTATCCACACAAGGATAGACTCGCCACACAAGGCTTGCCCTTTCCCTCGGTCTCAAGTCAAGAGAACTAACTCTTGAGATGAGAAGATTTACACTAGATTCACGGGGGTAATACAAACTTCTTGGAGCTTCCACAATCTCGATTGGAGCTTCCAAGCGACCTCTAGCCGTCTAGGAGCAAATGCTCCAAGAGTAAAAGATGCTTCAAAGATCTTCAACGAAATCAGCAGGTGCTCAAGTGTGGGATGCTCACTAGGCTTCTCAAAGCTCTCTAAATCTCTCACACTAGTCACTCTCTTAACCCAACTCAAGAACAAGGCACTAGAGGCTTAAATCTCACTTAGAGAGGTTGGGAAGAGCTCTGCTATGGTTCAGGAAGGTGTTAGGAGTGAAGAGAACCAAGACGACCCCTCAAAGAGGAGCTCAAGGGTATAAATACCCACCTCACTCAAAACTAGCCGTTAGTCTGTTAGACAAAACCGGTCCGCCCGGTTTGCCAAACCGGTCAGACCGGTTTACAAACCAACTAGCCGTTGGACGGTGTCAGTGCCCAAACCGGTCAGACCGGTTTGCAAAACCGGTCAGGCCGGTTTTGGCCAGAGAGCTCAACTAAGGTTTTGAACTCACAGGTTAGTCTCTCTAGGTTCCACTTGAGCACTTTTTGATGTTTGTTGTCCAACCAATGATTCATCCCTCTTGATAGTACGGCATACCTAAACTCAAGATAAAAGATAAACCCTAATTAATCCACTTGAGCTTGAACCTCCAAGGTACGCCGATAAATGATCTTCAATGATACGAGGGCTTCTAATGACATGTACCAACTAAGCACATGTTGTAGATGAACAATCATATGTATGTGCTTGAGCATGTCCACCTTGAGCTAGCAACCTAGAATTCTTCCATAGAGTAGAGATCAATCACTTTGAATTCTTAAGCCACTTGAATTTATCAATCATGACGTTAGATGCAATTTATCACTTTCCTCGGTAGGCTTGGATATGATACTTCGGAATCCTTGATGCTCTTAACTTCACCCTAGCCACTTTGCTTATGGTCGCTATCCATAGCCTTAGCTTAGTTCCTCGTTTAAGCCATCTTGATCTCTTCATCACTTATCCTTGCCACAATTGAGTCAAGCCTTGCACCATAGAGATAAAACCAATCGAGATGCCACTCAATTTGTTTGTCCTTTGATTGATATCAATTAACCTTGCTTTTGCAATCTTTCAATTGTAGGTCCAAAATAATATAGATAGCCAAATGACCTTTGTTAAAATCCAACTCGAAGTCTTGCAAATGTCTTCTTTGAACAAGTCAATAATCTTCATGAAGTATAAGAGTGATAACCATTTGATATTGAACTTGGTAAACTCAATGTCTAGATCATCAAGTTCCATCTTGTAGCAATAATGAAATCCCTTGATGTTTTTCTTGACAAACCTCACAACATTGGTCATCAATCTCTATCATGTGTCAATGGTGAAATCCCTTGATGCCATATTCAACTTTAATTTAATTCTCCCATTACTATACCACAAGCTTCTCCTTTTCTTCAAATTGTGCTTTGCCCAACATAGAAAAGCCAACCAATCATCACATACAACCATGTCTCCATATTTGCTTTTCTTTATATTAGGGTTGCTTGTTCTAGGCTTTATGTAAAGATCAATGGGGAGAACATCCTTTATCATGACATTCACTCTTAGTATACTTATAATCATTACATTGCCATGATCCATTCTTGTCTTGTTTGCAATATGAGCCAAATGCATGAATTCACACATAAATATCATTTATCACTAATCATTAACCTGCTCACATGCTTCACAAGAGTGTTAGAGTTTTAATCAAGTTGTCACTTAATTCACCAAAACCCACTTAGGGCTTGATTGCACTTACAATCTCCCCCTTTTTGGTGATTGATGACAACCTTGATTAAAGCTTTCAAATGATATAAAAATAAAGCTCATAAGAACTAAGATTTAGGTAAAGCTCCCCCCTCAAAGTGTGCAAAGAATGGAATTCCATAAATTTGGCCTAAAAATGCCAATTAGCACATATTTCAAGAAGGACAAGGAGCTCCCCCTAAATCTCAGCAAAGTGGGGTGCAACAGGTGTGTGTGACAAGATAAAATAAGTGTGTGATGCATATGACAAGAATTAGCACAACCGAGAGGCAAAACACAAAGAAGTGTGTCTTTATGCAGGGGCAAAACCGGTCGGACCGTGTTTTAGAAACCGGTCAGACCGATTTCACCCAGTCAGCCCACAACACAAGGAAAATTCAGAAACAAAACTCATTCACCATAAAAACATGCATCACAAACTACCATTAAGTCGCTTAGAAACATTTAAAGTACATTACACACATTGTAGCACACAACACAAGAGTTCTCAAGTCCAACACATAGATAAGGTTCCATAGATAAATATTACAGATCCAAATCTCTCAACAAGTCTCTAAGATAAAAGATAACTGGATACATAGGAGCTTGGGATGGCTCAGTAGAAAACCGGTCAGACCGGTTTGCGAAACCGGTCAGACCGGTTTCACCCCTACAGCACAAGACAGATAAGCTTTAATCGTCTATTCTTCTCCCCCTTTGTCATTCATCACTAAAAACTTGGAGAAGAGGTGCTGCTGATCATCACTGACCACCATACTCCGGAGGAGCACCGCCATACGCCAGGGGAACACCACCATGTGGAGGAGGGTAGTCTAAGAGAGAATTTGAATTTTAGAACTTGAGAAAGAGTGGTAGATGCTAATGAAAAAGAAATTGAACCACATCTTATCATCAATGTTGCCGAAGAGAGATTGATAAGCTTGAGATACAATACTTTCTCCACTAGTAGGAGGTCCCATAGGAGGAGGTGGAGGATTAGGGACTTGATAACCAAAGTGATGAGCATATTGTTGAAAATAACCCTCGGAGCCTAGGCCGTGCCACCATTGAGGACCATGTGTGGTTCGAGGACCGGTGGATGGTCGCTTCCTTGTGTGATGAGTGATTGACAACGTTGTGTGTACCGATTCTTGGCTAAGTATTGCGGGTGCGAGGTTGCGGCTTGACTCGTGTTGGTGCGGGTGAAGAACAAGTGCGAAAGGTCGTTGCCGGTGAGGCCTCCGGGTGTGGAGAAGACAAGTAGGCTTCGTTCGAGGGACCCGGTGGCCGCTAGTTTAGTTTTTTGGGTGCCTCCATATATACTCATTAGATGGGTGGATGGCGACCAACTCTTTGAACCCTAGCTCATTTGGTTTTTCCATTTTCGTTCTCTATTTTCCCTAGGATTTTAGAAGGCTAGCTTGAGAGCTTCATGTGAGATCTAGAGAGAGGGATGGATGTTTGGGTGGCAAGCTAGACCTTGTACGAACCATTCATGGCATGTATAGAAGGTTTGGCGTTGTTCATCATGGTGGTTTTCCCGTCTCTTTGGTGTTGATTTTCGGAGCTCTTTTTGGCGGTGTTTTGCGGACGATTTCTTGGGATTTTTGGTGGGTGTCACGTATGAGGTTCTTGTGCCTCTTTGGCTGGTGACTTTGCCCCCAAATTCCCTTTGAATCGGACTCGATTTGGTGGTTTCTCGAGTTGGGCGAGTTCTTGACCTAGAGAAGCGATTTCTTCGATTCCTCTTGATTGTGAGCGTTTCGGGTCGATTCCTTTGAGGTAGAGGTTGCCCAGGAGGTAACCCAGCTA
The DNA here is from genome assembly GCA_947561735.1 of Cenchrus americanus. NCBI lineage: Eukaryota > Viridiplantae > Streptophyta > Magnoliopsida > Poales > Poaceae > Cenchrus > Cenchrus americanus. Next base: position 78,925,319 of record OX387239.1, on the reverse strand, counting down.
TTCCCGAAGTTTGGCTGCAATCCGTGGAGTGATTCGGGAGATCGGGCGCGAGGAAGTTGAGGTTTGACCCGCGGGTTCGTTTTCTGGAAGGGGCGGTCTAACCGCCCGGGGTGTTTCCGGGTCAAAGTTTTGTTTCGCCGGATTTTCCTCTGTGAGTTTGTTCGCCTTGATCAGAGGAGCGTCTGGGTGAAATTTGGGGTCGTTCTCGTGCGGTTGCTAGGAGTTCTTGGTTGGAGTTTGTCGGCCGGGTACGGGAGGTTAGACCGCCCCGGGGAGCCGATCTAACCGCCCCTAGGCCCTTGGGTGAAGTTTTGGTTTTCGCCAAGATTTTCCGGTAGCTAGCATGGCCTTGACCAGAGATCTCTGTTGGTGAAACCGTGGTGTGTTTTGGTGCTCGGAAGAGGCGTTTCGGAGGATTTCTTGGTTGCCCGGTGGAGGCGGTCTAACCGCCCCCTCCGGTTAGCCGGCTTTCGAGTTGTTTCCGCCGTCGGTCTTCGCGTGTGTGTTGTGGTTGCTTGGTAGAGTTTGTTCCTAGGACCGGTAGCACTCCGGTGGCTACGTGGTTTTGGCAAACGGGAGGTAGAAGTGCGGAGCGTGTGATTTCGGGGGTTCGACCGAGCTAGTTCGTCTTATCGGAGTTTCAATCTCCCTCGAGAAGAATTTTTATCGGCTCCCATTCACTCCCCCCCTCTCTCCGGTCGCCTAATCGGTCCTTCAAGTGGTATCGAGCCGGTTCGGGTCTTTATTGACTCTAACCGGTCTAAGATCCAAGGATGGCGTACCGAGAACGGGGTTCGGGTCCTCCACACTTCGATGGCAAGAACTACCGGATGTGGAGCAAGCGGATGGGTGCGTTCCTCCGCGAAAGGGTCGACTGCTTTGGGTTGTCACGGTGGACACGAGCTATGTCCAGCCGATGGATTTCCTTGCTCCGGGGTCGAGGGACGGATTCGACACCAACAATAAGGCGGTCGACTACTTGTTTCGTGCTTTGTGTCGGCCCGAGTTCGATCGGGTGCACACCGAGCACTTGGCTTGTAGGATTTGGGCGGTGTTGAAGGAGGCTCATGTTGGGAACGCCCGAGTTCGAGCACGGATGTATGCGACCTACGGAGAGAGTACGAGAACTTCACTCATCTCCCCGGTGAGTCCATCGATGCCTTGTTTCGAAGGTTCACGGTGGTGGTGAACAACATGAGGGCCAATGTGGACGTGCTCCCGTACGATGATTATGATAGAGCGGTCAAGCTCTTACACTCTTTGGATCGTACGATATGGGGCGGAAAGTTCGACGCCATAGTCGAGTCGGAGAGGTATGATACTCGACGGTGAACGAGCCGTTCTCGAAGCTCAAGTCGGCCGAGGTGGATAGGGGCATGACCGCCAAGCTCGAGGGACCGACCGACTCCCATAGTCTTGCCCTCGTTGGTGGTTCCAAAGGAAAGACTAACTCTAACCCATCCACCGGGATGTTCTCGTTTTCCTCTTTGATGTCTATGCCGGATGAGGAGTTTGATGACCTTGGAGAGGACGAGCCGGCGCCGTTGACGAGGCGGTTCGAGAGGCCGCACGAGAACCGCGTGAACATGAGGAGGAACACGAGGACACCGCTTCCGATGCGGCAAGCCGGGACACTTCGTCGCCGACCGCCCGAGAAGGCCGAGAACAAGGACGGCTACAAGCACAAGCCGAGGATGAACGATGGCAAGTACCGTTCGAGGCGCGACCACAAGAGCAAGCACAAGAACAAGTACAAGGACGAGCGACGATCGAGGAAGAAGGAGGGCCGAGGCAAGGCCCGAGCGATGGTTGGAGCGAGCGACGTCGACTCCAGTTCCGCGTACTCCACCTCGAGCTCGAGCGGCCGGTGAAGACGAGGGAGATCGCCGCAAGAACAAGAAGTCGTCCAAGAACCTGAGCGGGCTGAGCTGCTTCGCGAGAGATGGCTTTTGCACCATGGCGGCCGAGCTCCGGCGGCAAAGAAGAGCACACGGAGCGACTCGGACTGCGAGTCCGACGACGAGGTGCGTGATGAACTTCCCTTCTTGCGCCGGGAGAATGAGAGGCTTGGCTCTTTGCTTGATAACCGTGATGACATGCTTAGAGAGGCCAAGAAGATGAGGAAAGAGCTTAGGGCTTCACTCGAGGATGCTAGGACTAGAGTGGGTGAGCTAGAGACACGGGTGCTTGATAGCAAGCTTGAGATTGATTCGCTTAAGGCTAGCCCCGTTGTTTCGATGAGAATGATTGTGCTTGATTGCTCCATATTCCTTGCCGATCTTGCTTTGTTTAAGGAGAAGCATGCCTCCAAGTGTGAGGAACTAGATGTGCTTAGGGTTGAAGTGGTCGAGCTTAAGTCTAGACTGCTTTGCTAGGTGCTTGCACTTCTTGCCCTGTTTTGCATGCTAAGATTGATGAGATGCATGCTTACACTAGTTCGCTCGAGGCTAAATTGAAGGAACCCATGCCTACATCTTGCTCTACTTGTGAAATGCATGCATTGAAAAATTTGGAGCTTGCACATTATGTTGATCATTTGCAGGATGAGAATGATGACTTGAGGAAGTTGATGGGTTGGTTGTCCGGTCATGAGCCTCAGTTGAGGATGATGATCGAGGCCTTTAAGAGGCAAGATGGTGAGGGGCTTGGGGCAAACAAGGTTGGTGAAGGAAGTGGAGAGAATATCCCTGGAGCCACCAAAAACCCACCACAAAAATGATTTCCCTCCAAAACCCAACCATCTTAGGAACCGACTAGACACAACCCCGGCTCCACCTATATTTCCTACACCCACAAATGATCTCCGAAGGCCTATCAAGTTTGTGAGCACTTCCGGGAAAGTGTTCTTTGGGAAAGTGAGTGAGAAGGCAAGTGAGGAGAAATCGGTGGAGGAGTTGAGTGGAGAGAAACCAAGCGAGCAGCCCCAATCCAAGCCTAAACCCAAGCTTGTAAGGTTTCGTTGTGGCCATTGTGGGAAAGAGGGTCACAAGGATGAGTTTTGCTTCAAGAGGAAGCGGGAAGAGAGGATGGCAAAGGAGTGGGTGAACAAGGATAGGTACAACCCTTCCCATGGTGTACCTAAGCCTCGTATGCCACTACCCAGGGGTAAGGCTGTGGTGAGAAGTGTTCCGGCATGGGGAGATGCGAGTTCCCGCAGTCGAGGAGCTGTTCTGGAGGGGGCGGTCAAACCGGCCCGGCTAGGCGGTCGGACCGGCCCGGCCCGGAAGGGGGCGGTTAGACCGGCCTGGCTAGGCGGTTTAACCGCCCCCCCGAGTCCGGGCGGAGTGGTTTTCGAGGTGGTGAGTCGAGAGGTTTCGGTGTCCGGAGGTGGAGTTGCTTGGTGGTTGGTCCGGAGAGACGGCGGGTGGTCGGTTGCTAGGCATTCTCCCCCTCGAGTTCACTACGGGGATGGGAGGAGTCGTAGCTTTGAGAAGGAGAAGAGGGACGTTCCACGGGTTGTCTTCCGTGGGTTTGGTCCTCCTCCAGGCAGTGAGGGGTGGTTCCCTCGGAGTGGTTACCGAGGTGGTGTTCGTGGTGGTAGTTATGGTAGGAAAGATGGCTTGATGTGTGCTAACCCCACTTTCGAGCAAATGGCTCGGCAAGATTTGGTTTTCCTCCTTTGGTACTAACCCCGATCTTTGAGTCGTTTGTTCGCTCACGTGCTTGTTTTTGAATTTCGGGTGGGAGACTTGAAGAACATTTGGTTAATTGACTCCGGTTGCTCGAGGCATATGACCGGAGACAGGGGGTGGTTCTCAACTCTCGTCCCGGTGGTGACGAAGAGGTACATCACTTTTGGGGACAATGGGCGTGGGCGTGTGCTGTCAGAAGGTGAGATAAAAGTGAGTGACAAGATCACTGCGAGGCGTGTTGCTCTTGTTCAATCGGCCGGGGTACAATTTGCTTTCCGTGTCCCGGTTGTTGGATGAGGGCTTTGAGGTGTTGTTTCGGCCTGGTGGTTCTCGGATTGTGGACTCTCGAGGGGACCTTGTCCGTATGGTCGTTCCCGAGGGTCGGGTGTTTCGTGCTGATTTTTCTCGGTCTTCGGGTGTGGAACGTTGTTTCTTGGCCGGTTCTTCGAGTGAGTTGTGGAAGTGGCGTAGGAAGTTGGGTCACTTGAGCTTTGACCTTCTGTCTCGCTTGAGTAAACTCAATTTGGTCCGAGGATTGCCACGGTTGAGGCTTGAGAAAGAATTGGTTTGTGCTCCGTGTAGGCATGCCAAGATGGTGGCCTCTTCTCACCCGCCTCTCACCGATGTGATGACTGAGCGTCCATGCGAGCTGCTCCATATGGACCTTGTTGGCCCAGCTCGTGTGCGATCTGCGGGTGGGAAGTAGTATGTCCTTGTTGTGGTGGACGACTATTCTCGGTATGCGTGGGTGTTCTTTCTTGAGGAGAAGGGGGAGACATTTGGTTTTGTTCGAGATCTAGTCTTGAGGTTGAGGAACGAGAGGCACGGAGATGCCATACGAGCTATCCGCAGTGATAATGGCTCGGAATTCAGGAACTCTCGTTTTGAAACCTTTTGTCATGACTTGGGTCTTGAGCACCAGTTTTCGAGTCCGTATACGCCTCCCCAGAATGGTGTTGTGGAAAGGAAGAATAGGACCTTGTGCGAGATGGCTCGGACGATGCTTGATGAGCATAGGACTCCGAGGAGGTATTGGGGCGAGGCGGTGAATACCGCGTGCTATGTGTCGAACGAATATACCTCGGAGTGCACAAGAAGAAGACATGCTATGAGTTGATGCATGGTCGCACACCCAAGGTGAGTCACTTCCATGTCTTTGGTTGCAAGTGTTTCATTCGAAGAAGGGCGGGAAGTTGGATAAGTTTGAGGCTAGGTCCGTCGATGGCATTTTCTTTGGTTATGCATCTCATTCTAGAGCATATCGTGTGCTCAATCTTGAAACTAACCAAATCGTGGAGACTTGCGAGGTAACCTTCGACGAGACGAGCCACGTAGTCGGCTTGTCTTTGAGTGTGCGAGTGATGATGAACTTGGCGAGGAGATCTTTCGGGAGGAGGAGCATGAACAAGGTGATGATGAAGATGGCGGTGTGGTGCCCCCGCCGAACATGTACCCACTACTTTGACTACGATGATGGATGGACCCTCTGCTACACCTACGACGACAAACCAAGAACGAGGAGAAGGCGATGTTGAGGGGGAGGTAGCTTCGAGGCGAGAACCTCCCCGGCGAGTTCGGGTGGATCACCCGGCTTCGAGGATCATCGGCGACATGAATGAACGGACTACATGGTCGAGGGTTCGAAACAATTCCCGCTTTGCTCATGCTGCGTTTGTTGCTTCTTTTGAGCCCAAAGACATTGGACACGCACTATCCGATCACAATTGGGTTAACTCGATGCATGAGGAGTTGGAGAACTTTGAGAGGAATCGGTGTGGGAGTTGGTTGACCCTCCCCCAGGGTGTAAACCGATTGGTACAAAGTGGGTGTGGAAAAACAAAGAGGGAGAGAAGGGTGAGGTTGTGAGGAACAAGTCGAGACTTGTTGCTCAGGGGTTTAGTCAGAAGGAGGGGATGGACTACGAGGAGACCTTTGCTCCCGTAGCCCGTTTGGAGGCGATTAGGATCCTTCTAGCCTTCTCTGTGGCTAAAGGGTTCAAGTTGCACCAAATGGATGTGAAGAGTGCTTTTCTGAATGGAGTGTTGGAGGAAGAAGTGTATGTGAGACGACCTCGGGGTTTGAGAGTGAGAAGTACCCCCACCGGGTGTACAAGTTGAGGAAGGCGCCGTATGGGTTGAAGCGGCGCCTAGAGCTTGGTATGGCGAGGTTGAGGGGGTTCTTGTTTGAGAGAGGTTTTGAGATGGGGAAGGTCGATCGGACCTTGTTTTCACTACAAGGTTTTGTATCAAAATCAACACCGAAAAAGTGTTGCAATAGACCCAAAAATGGTAGTAATAGTACTTTTGCTACCTTTTTTTTTGGTTAAAAGTCGTTGCACTTGTAACCGTAGCAATAGCGTAATGCAACGAGTTTACGTTTTAGTAGCGATACGAACCCATCTATTGCAACGCTTTTGACGCTTTTGCAACATGTTGGGAGCGTTGTAACATACGACATTGCAACCACTATGGGTGTTGCAATGGAACCAATTGCAACGAACGAGACGTTGCTAGTGACACATATTGCGACACGTTGGTTGTGTAGCAAGAAAATGCGATCGCAACGAACATAGGTGTTGCAATAGATATTTTTGCTACGCATAGAAATCATTGCAATAGAGGTTCTCTATTACCACATCACCTAAATGGTTGCTATAGGCTGTCTTTGGATATTGCAACGTTATGGGTGGTTGGTTGCTACGAGAGGTCCTCTATTACCACATTTGCGAATGGTTGCTATAGGAGACATATGCTATTGCCACGATCATTAGGTTAGTTGCGACAGTTAGGTTATCTATTGCCATGATATTTAATGGTTGCTATAAGTGGGTTCTCTATTGCAACCGTCGCATTGTTTTTGTTGCAAGAGAATGTATATGTATTGCCACGATAATTGTACCTATTTCCACACTTAATGTGGTTGTTATATGTGAGTCTATTGCAACCCAATATGGTTTGATGTCCATGTTATATTGCAACCCACGATTCATATATATTAAGAATAAAATACGTTGCTTTGTTTGTTCTATTGAAAAATTAATCACAAAACCACAAAAACATAATGAATGAGGCATCAACATCCATTAAACCGAAATATCATTCGTTCATACATAATCAAACCAAAGACATCGAGTGTCAAGATAAATGAGAACACAAGTCCATAGCTTAACACATAATAATGCGTCCACCACACACAATTGTTTGAACATATTGTAACAAAAAGACTAATGTTGTAGCAGCGACGGTTCCATTGATATATATGTTGGCCATCTTCCCACCATTCGCAAGCTCCTTCTTAAGCTCAAGAATCCTCCTGAAAAAAATCATTGACATGCATTAGTTAAACAAAAATTGTAGAAATAAAAATCAGTTATATGCAAAAGGCAAATATGAACCTTCTCCAAAAGGACTACATGTTCCATTTCAATGCAAAGAGAGATAAAAGGTTTGACATAGTACCTGTGCATTCTTTTTGGACATTGATCTTTTCCTAGCTGCAGCTTCCTTCAATTGCTTTGTTGTAGTGTAAACAGCACCCGAATTCGCTCCTTTGTTTTGGGCTGCTGAATTACTTCTAGTCGCGCGCCCTGTAGGACGTTCTTCACCTGCAGGATTAGTGGGTTGCTGTTCTGGTAGGCTTACGTCTTGGTTAACCTGGAAAAAATGGTTGGTGGATAAAATTACACACGTTGATAAGAATATGACATGTATGTTAAAATTTAACATCCTTTAATTATCATGCCACTACTTGCTCATTATGCATCATTTGTTCACCCTCTCGTAGTCGATTTTGTGACCCCTCAATTGTTGCAAAGCAGCAACATTTCCAGGTGATTCCACAACCACTCGCAGCGACAGCAGCAGTAGCTTTGCATTTTTGAATTGGGTTGAAGATCATGATTTTCAGCAAATGAACTATTAAAAAATAGATGTTGTTAATATTACCGTTTGTACCGAAGCTTGTTTTTGGGCTGCTTGCAACGGCAACGTTGCTTGCCTAAGTGCTTCTCTATCGGCCTCCCTTTCCTTGTTGATCCGTTCAAGCCGACGCTTATGTTCTTGCCTCTCTACTTCCCTTTCATCATCTTGAGCGTCTAGTCTATCTTGCGGTTGTCTAAACGATTCAATGAGTGCCTCCTCTCGTTGGACTCTGCACCGGTAGTCCTCGGACGGTAGCTCCTTCCTAGTTGGGTACCTTGCTAGGTATCCATTGGCATACATCTTGTTTGACTTGGATTTCCTCGTTTCCTTGTAGGTCGATTGGAAAATGCGGTTACGCTCCAAGTCGATACGACATTTCCGTCGAGCCTTGACTCCAACTCCATAATCTTCCTGTTTGTATTGTCCTAACAAAGTACATACATTTAGTTAATTATATATGTAATTCTAAGCGAGGACAGTTGCATCACTTAATAAGGGTTGTACAAAAGAAATACTCACATAGATTTCCTTAGATTCCTCGCTTGTCCATTCTCCATTTTGTTGGTGGGTGATCATAAAAAGCTCCATATCATTTGGCTCTTCACCAGTTAGTTGGTCCCTCTAATTAGGCAAGAATGTAAACAAATTAGCCATATTTCATAATGTAGGGTAATGTACAAGTTTTTGTTCACTGTAAATATGAGAAAGATATTCACCAGGAAAAGAAAAGGTAAACAGAAATATTTATTGCTATTGAATAACTAAAGGAATCCAATGTTTTATTTTTTGAACACTTAATTAGTTTAGGTAGTTTTCAGCTATCTGTTTAGCAGCATGGAAAATCTATATTGCTTTAGTGGGCGTTGGGCTAATTATATATGTCTATCAAATACAAAGCATATAGAGGTTGCAACCATATCATGTCATAGTCATTGGGGGGCAGAAGAACAAACCATAAAATTTGCCTGAACGTAAACCTTGTTGCATAATTTGTTACCTTCTCATAGCTCACTTGAGAAAAACCCTTTGATCCGGTATTATGGTGCATCTTTCGATTCAGCCGATTCTGAGAATTCTTATTGCTAATTTTCCGCACACAATCAGCAAAGATATTATTTTTACAAAATCAGCGGTGCACTATACATAAACATTGATGCAAGTGGATTTGGCAAGTATTTTTAAAAATTGGCAACCAACCCGGAATTCTTCGGTGCCAAAATACAACACCATATAGTGCCACTCAACAATGTCTAATTCTTACGGCCTATGTCTCATTCTCTCATCATAGGTGGTGTACGCCTTGTAGGTAGCGCTCAATGTAGATCGCCATCCTTTGTAACGGTCATTAGCCACGGTCCAAATCTTGATTCTCGTTAGCCTCATTATCCTCAAGGTCCCACTTAGCCTTGCTAAAGTTAAATCACAAATAAATTACTTCTTATACATTTTTTTAATAGTGCAAATTTGAAAAACACATGGACAACATAAGCTTACCAGCACATCATTTGCTATTGCAATTTTGACGTCCACATGGATATCTCTCCACGTTCTTACTCCAATGAGAGGTGCTCTTTTCCTTGTGAACAGTGTTATTTCATCAATAAATGTTCGTTTGTTTGCACCTACAGGTCCTCCAAGCCTGGAGAACTGGATGCTAAGCTTCTGAGATGCCTCCCTGGTTCTCTTCTTTGTTGCTGTCCATCCTTTCAAGTTACCTCTTGGCTTCCTCTTGTTGGAGTCTTGTCCATGAAAAAGAAATATATACGGAACAATAGAATTACGAAAGTGGTCACGTAGTACAAAATTACTTGAATCTCACTAAAAAACGAAAAATATTCGGTACTTACTACTAGTTCCCTCTCCCCGTGGAATGAAACGCCGCGCATGGGATGGTCTGCTTCGGTGGTGTGGGGGTGCTATCTTGACTTGAAAGTTCAACTTCGTAGGGCCGAGTACTTGTTTGCATATGTCACCGCGAGAAAATATAAATCACTTGTGTCGGATATAATATGATTGTGAAGGATGACTAAGTAATAGACAAATAGGGAGAGATGTTAAATTACTAATATCATCCAAAGATTCGTTCCACCCTTAACCATTCTTTGTAAGTTTTGGTGGTGTCATCCCTCTCGATATCTTTCAAATGCGGGTTAATCAAGCAAATATTAGTACAAAGGCTTCTCGAATATATAGAAAATATTAGAACATAACACTTACCGGTGAATCGGTTTTGCCTATGCATGTTGGCCGGCCAGTCCTTGTAAGCATCAATTGGCTCCTCATCTTCATCTAAATTCATATCCCTAATGGAGTCCGCTTCTATGTACTTTCAAGGGTGTTATGCTAACATTTTGGTCTATTTTTTGGTCCTTGGACAGCAATAGTCTTACCTCTTTCTCCACCTCGTTACACGCTATCATAGCATGTACATGGTCTTCTTCTTCGAGTTCTTGTAGTGTTGCTTTGCATTACCGCATCTCCTCTTGTAGTACAAATAGTCCCTTACCCTATACCCCATTTGTAACTTCATTGCAATCAAGTTACTCATGGTGAGCTCAGACCTACTGATTCTAATGGTGGAAGATTCTTGCATCCCCCCCCCGACGCCCCCTCGCAAGTGAAGTAGAGAGTCCACGTATCATCCTCGGCGTCAAATATTACAATAGTATCAAACTTAAGCACTAGTGATGATAAATCAATTTAGTTAAAAGGAAAAGAGTGTACATATAGTTGTGTACAGATAGTGAAAGTAATTAAAACTTAGTGCCACTTATTTTAACTCCCCTATACGTAAACCCTGAATTTAAGGTAAAGCAGCAAATATTTTTCCTTTACTGATTATTACTACAATAGTGTGCATAATTTCAGGACCAATTGTCTCACTATGCAAAAGATAGATTGAAATTTCAGAAAACTGCACACACCATCCCATTGTCACTAAATATTTGGAGTAGATCTTTACTGATTATTACTACACTAATCGCTAAAGAACTAATTAAAACGATTGATCCGCTCGTTAGAGTAGAGAAATTCACACGACATATCATTTTTGCTAGAACCCTAAACCCGAGATGGTGTGATGAATCCAATAATATAGGTAGCATACGTATCATTTGTCCCATGGCGCACCGATGTGATGAATAAAAAAATACGAAGCGGTCATCTTTACTAGAACCCTAAAGCCGAGATGATGAAGGCAAAGATACGAAGCCAAGAACCGTTACCGCTCGGTAGTGTCGTCAATTCGCGGGGAGCTTTGTTGTCGAGCGGCGACAACTCCCGTCGCCCGGACATGGTCGAGATGGGCCCGGATGAACTTGCGGCGTGGATGCCGCCGCCGCCGGAGTTGATGGCGTCCCCGGTCCTGTCGACCGGAGCGTGTTGCCCCGAAAAGAGACATGGTGATGTTGGGTCTCGATGAAGTTGCGGCGCCGCCGCTGCCGGAGTTGTTGGCGTCCCAGTTCCTGAAGGTGTGCGCATAGACGCCGTGAGTGGTGTTCCACTCGTTGGAGAAGAAGTCGCCATGGTCTAGTTCTCCAAGGTGGAAACCGAGAAACCCTAATTCTTGGAGACAGGAGCCGGCGGCGTGGGCTAGTTCAGTAGCGCGTGTAGATGAGAAAGTTACGAGAAAAAGGGCGACGTGGGGGGAGGAAATTTTTTGGAAACTTTTTTGGCGGCGTGGGGGGAGGGGTGGGCGCGCGTGTAGATTGAATAGGTTCATGTTAACAGAAAGTGGTGTTCAAACAGGTAGCATATTAGGGTAGAGCCAAAAAATTAGGCCCACAACTCCGCGCGGTACGTGGGTGTTACGCGGCAGGGCGCCAAATTTTGGGGGCATCTATTCGATGCATAGGCGGGCTGGGAAAAAAAACAAGGAAAGCCAGACTTGGTTTATGTACAAGATGAACTATAAAGTTTCATGAACTTTTTTCGCAAAATTACAAAATATGTTAGCGTGTCGAATATCATTGTGCAATTTAAATGTGGGACACGACAAGTAGAGCGAGATTCGTGGATGAGCTCATGCATCGTTACCTAGCTAGATAAAAAGCATGTGGACAGGCAAATTAAGGTACACACACACACATATGGTGTTACTAGCCTAGGTTGACACCGTTGCCGGGGCACGGGTGCCTAGCTACATGCACCGGTACCTATCTAGACACGCGAAGGAGGATGCATCATGTATATGAGGTGTTGACAATGAGAGCTTTGCTGTTTAGTAAGGTGGCTCGGGCGAGGGAGCCAAAAAGCATGTGGACGGGCAAATTAAGGTACACACGCACACATATGGTGTTACTAGCCTAGGTTGACACCGTTGCCGGAGCACGGTGCCTAGCTACATGCACCGGTACCTATGTAGACACGCGAAGGAGGATGCATCATGTATATGAGGTGTTGACAATGAGAGCTTTGCCTGTTTAGTAAGGTGGCTCAGGCAGGGAGCCAAAAAGCGTGTGTGGACAGGCAAATTAAGGTACACACGCACACATATGGTGTTACTAGCCTAGGTTGACACCATTGCCGGGCACGAGTGCCTAGCTACATGCACCGGTACCTATCTAGACACGCGAAGGAGGATGCATCATGTATATGAGGTGTTGACAATGAGAGCTTTGCCTGTTTAGTAAGGTGGCTCAGGCAGGGAGCCAAAAAGCGTGTGTGGACAGGCAAATTAAGGTACACACGCACACATATGGTGTTACTAGCCTAGGTTGACACCATTGCCTGGGCACAGGTGCCTAGCTACATGCACCGGTACCTATCTAGACACGCGAAGGAGGATGCATCATGTATATGAGGTGTTGATAATGAGAGCTTTGCCTGTTTAGTAAGGTACGGTTATTTTGGAAAAATATCTTGGAAAAATATGAATTTTTACCATTGCTTTGACATGTAGGAAAATGGAAAAAAAATATGAATCGAATTTTTGAATGATATTTAATTGGTTAAATGTTAATAAGAAAAAATGAATTTAAAAAACAAAAAAAATGATATTTAATTGGTTAAATGTTAATAAGAAAAAATGAATTAAAAAAACAAAAAAAAATTGCTAAGGGGCTCTAGGGCCAAGCCAGACCACCACCAGGCTCAACCGGCGAGCGGGAGCCCGATTGGGCCCAGCAGGCCCACTAAGCCCCTTAGCAGATGTACCGAGCAAGCAGTGCAGGATGTTTAGTAATTAGGAGTTCGGGATGGTGCGCACGCCTTCACTTTTAAGCAGGGTCGCGCCCTTCTTGTTCTCCGATGTGGTACTAAAGGGTGCGATGGCGGCCGCCGCACACTTCTTGTAATCGGGCCGATAGTAGGATATCTAAATGGGCCGGCCCGTCATGTATATATAGGTAGCACCGGCACCCTCTCACGGTTCCCCGACCCCCGTTGACCCCATCGGTTCCCCACCTCCCCCTCCGTTCCCCACGTCCCCTGCGGGTGCTCCGACGGTTCTCCTTCGCCATGGCGAGCGGCGGGAGGGGCCGCGGCGGGGCCTCGCGGCGGCGGCGCGGGGAGGAAGGCGGGGCGCCATCGCGGGATCGAGCGGCGGAGCGAGGGAGGAGGGGCCGCATCGAGGGATGTAGTCGCGGCGGCGTGAGTGGTCGGAGGGCCGCCGGCGACGGATGCGGCGGCGACGGGAGGAGGGGCCACAATGCCGCGACGCAGTTGCGCGATGCACGCGGGCGATTCAAGGCTCCTACACCGACGCGCTCCCCAACCTCGTCTTCCTCCGGTGGCTACGGAGGGAACCCTACCTCGTCGATCTCCGGTTCATACGACTCGGGACCTCCTCCTCGTCGTCCGACGGGCCGCATCGCGAGGTTGCACCGTCGGGTAAGGGGAAGGAGGTCATAGTGGGGTGCAAGTGCACGCGTCGTGAAGTTAGGTAAACGGCATCTCCGGTTTTTCATTTTTCTCCACTTGAGCTGCTGAATTTGGTTGCTTGTTTCCGTGTGATTGCTTGTGGAATGCGGGGTACCAATAATTTGGGTGCTAATTTACGGTTGCTTGTGGAATGTTGGGTGCTAATTTACGGTTGCTAATTACCGGTACTTTGCTAGTCGTGAATTTAGAATTTGTAGCATACCAAGACTAATGTAGGATGTTGTAGTGGAGTAAACCATTGTAGGTTATGGAATTGGTCTCCTATGACTGAAATTTGAAATTTGCATAAGTAGACGAGTGGATCGTGACACTCATTAAAAATGGATGCACTTATATTAATCATGCTAGTATATAATATAACTTAAGAGGTAGGGTTCAATGCATCGGATGCCAATTTGTACCGGTACAATCTTCGACATAGAATTGGTGCACATCGGATCCCAAATTGTATCGAATCTTTGGTTGTGTGTATATATATCATGAACACTCATTTTTCACATGTTGTTTTTTTCTTACAAAGCATACATCGATTTATGACCTTCACGGTTGTGTGTGTTATTTGTTGAGCCTCATCTCGTTGATATTACGGTTGTATGCAAACTCAATTTCGACATAACTTTTCCACGTGTAGCGTTGCTAAATACTCAAGTACGATATGGTTGTCAAGGGACAAGTAATTAAGATAGCTTCCATTTCCGGTTATTTCGTTTCGTGATTAAGATAACTTTTCCATTTACTCGTTTATCGTTTCTCGCTTCCATTATGTGAAAGTGCTTTCTACATTTGTATGTACTAGCTGCGATTGGAACCAGGGACAAAGTGGTCGGCAAATCCGTGAGTAAGGTGCAAATCATCATTCCCGACTCGGATGATGAAGAACCCAACAACAACATTCCGTCGCCCTTACCCAAACGGACGGATGCGGGATCATCGAAAACAAAGGTGAGTACTATAAATAAATTAACCTTGTACACGATTATCCGAGTCATTTCATGTTAATAACTTAATCTTGTTGGCTGCTGCGAGAAGGTGACCTTGCGCCGGCGGTGGAGCGGCGAAGGATCGCTACGACGATATGCGTGAGCGGATTGAGAGCCTAGCCCCGCAAGTTGATGGAGCCGAGGAAGCCATGGAAATGAACCCGGAGGAGTTCATGGACGGTGTCGCTAGCAAGTTAGAAGCCATGGATAAGAAGATCTCCAAGCCGTACGCCAAAGTCGGTCGCAAGTAGTACTAAATGCTTACTACTTTGCATAACCGGTACCTAGGTTAAGTATGGTGGTGTCTTTTGCCATGGACTAAGTGTGGCTACTTGTAATTAGTGGCAAGATCTAAGTAATGACCGTAGTCGAACTTCAATAAGCAAGTTGTAGCAAACTTAATCTACGTATGGTTGTGTCTTGTTCACATATAGTTGTGTGTTGTTCATATCATCCATGAATTTATGTCTCTTCCTGTCCATCCTTTTCATTGCATTAGACCTACACCTTGTTAGCATATTCATTTGTGTTTCCCCTACTTGATGCAAGAATTCAACCACAAGCAACCCTGCTACACCCTAATAGCAAGGACGACTAGTGAAAGTACAAAACTGAAAAGCGCCATAAAGTTGAGGAAACTGCTAAGTAGAGCATTATTGCAGGGACTACATAATCTGCTCCAAACATAATCTTCAAACAAAGAAATCATCTTCTATATTTTCTTCCATGACTGGTGCAATAACCCCATCGTCAATGTAGGTGTCCTCGTCGTCACAATCGTCATGACCAATGTAGTCATCGGCGAGGTTCGGGAATTGCTTCACTACGCACTTGATTAATAATGGCGGCCGAACCGGTTGTGCCGGCCCTATCATGTACGGACCAGCTTGATAATTCCCGACCTCGCCCCGATTCAATCATTTGTTGGATTCCCACATCGAGTGCATCCGCGTCATTTCCGGTTTCGGCATGGAAAACAAATTTCTTGGTCCGACCGAAACAACGATAGACCATCCCGGCTTGTCCACGATAGGGGCATAAAACACCGGTTCGGCGTTTGAAGCAAGAATGTAAGGTTCATCCGAATATCCGAACATGGAAGTAGCAATGTCAACAATACCATATTTATCCCTAGAGTACCCTTTGCTTCGCTGCTACCGGTAGTCGGCGCATCATACCAATCGCACCGAAACGAGATAACTTCTTTTTCATGTGGGAATTCCAGTGATATTATATTTCTAATGACTCCATACCAGGTCATGTCGCTATTCTCAGACTTCACAAGCACACCAGAGTTTTGTGTGACGAGACTTTTCTCTGTGGCAGATGTCCGAAATAGCCAATTATTGATGTGCACTCTATTCAACACACAAGCTCGAGGGTCCGGTCCTTGAGAAAGCCCATGCATCAGTTTGCATACTTCCCCTTTCTCGTATAGTTTTGCTATCTGCAATTTTGTAATATACTTAGACAACTACTGTGTAATTAATTACTACATCTCGGTCTGATCATAAAGTGGAATATTAAAAAATGAAATATTACTCCATACCTCGATTTCAAACCATCTGACCAAATGATCCTTGTGTCGTTTTTTAAGGTTAACTTGACTAACCCTTTTTAGTTCTTCCTTGTGCTCCCTGCATGATAGTCAACCAAATTAATTAGTAGTTGACACAACAAAAAAGGACATAATAGATAAATTTAGTGGTACAAATTGCGACTTACTCTACCCATTTGTTGGCTTCATCGCAATTAGTAATTATGTAGTGCCTCATATTATGAAGTTCAGGATTCTCCAAATTCTTAATCTTATTTCCTCTCCTCTTGTAATCAATTTCACTAAATATGCTTAGCCCATTTGGAGGCTCGTTCACAACTGTATTTTCATGACGATCAGCTCGACTCAGCTTGGTGTCAATGTCAAAGAATCGAGAGCAAAATATAAGACACTCCTCAGCTATGTAAGCCTCGGCTATTGACCTTCTGGTTGTGCCTTGTTTCGGACATATCCTTTAACAGTACGTAGATACCTCTCTACTGGATACATCCATCCGTAACACACGGGCCCTCCTAGTTTAGCCTCTTCGGCTAGGTGGACCGGCAAATGAATCATTATATCAAAAAATGCGGTGGAAAAACCATCTCAAGCCGACAAATAGTCTCTTTAATTGAACTCGCTTAGTTTGTCAAGATCGGATGGCACCAACTCATTTGAACAAAGTGCACCGAAGAACCTACTGAGCTCAATCAATGGCCTGACAACATCTTCTGGCAAAATCCTTCTAATGACCAAGGGCAACAATTTTTGTAGAATAATATGGTAGTCATGAGTTTTGAGTCCAGACACCTTACATGTTTTATCATCCACACATCTCTTCAAATTGGAGCAGAACCCATCAGGCATCTTCACGCCTTGAAGAAATTGGCATAAAATCCTCTTGTCATCCGGGTCTAGAGAGTACAACGCTGCTGCAAGGTGTACTCGTCATCTTCAATCACGGGATGTTGATCTTCCCCGATCCCAAGATGTTCCATGTCAAGGCGTGCATTCTCGCCGTCCTTACATTTCCCTTCAATTTGAAGCAAAGTCCCTAATATGCTCTCGCATATGTTTTTCTCAATATGCATCATGTCCAAATTATGCCTTATGAGCAAAGAAGACCAGTAGGGGAGCTCAAAAAAAATACTCTTCTTCCTCCAATTGTGCCATCTTGCATCTTCATCACGCTTCCTCTTTTTCGATATGTCCTTTCCAAATTTCGCTTGATCAAAAGTTGCATAATGGTCTAATACAGCTTGACCAGACAGTGGAACTGGAGCCTCCCTGGTTTCCTCCTCATTGTTGAAACTCATCTTGTTCATTCGCCATGGATGGTCTAAGGGCAAAAACCGACGATGTCCCATGTAGCAGTACTTCTTCCCATGTTTCAACCATAAATAATCTGTATCCTTGTGACAATAAGGACATGCAAATTTTCCTTTTGTGCTCCAACCAGATAGCATCGCATATGCAGGGAAGTCATTGATCGTCCAAAGCAGCATAGCACGTAGTGTAAAATTTTCTTTCTCCTTTACATCCCTACAATCAACCCCAGTATTCCACAACTCCTTCAACTCTTCAATGAGGGGCCTCAGGAAAACATCAATATTCATTCCAGGACTTTTCTTGCCAGGTATCAACATCGACATGATCCAATAAGATTGTTTCTCATACAACCAAGGCGGCAAATTATAAGGTATTAGGATAACGGGCCAACAACTGTAAGTAACATTTTGCATACCGAATGGGTTGAAGCCATCGAAGCAAGACCCGGCCGGACGTTACGTATTTGTTTAAATTCCGGAAAAGTATTGTCCACATGCTTCCATGCACTGGAGTCGACAGGATGACGTAGTTTCCCATCTTTTATTCTTCCCTCCTCATGCCAACACATTTCGAAGATGTCCTCTCGACATGTACAATGCGCGCACCGAGGTGTGAGAGGGAAATACCGAAGGATTTTGGCGAGAACACGACGACGGTTCTTATCCCGACCATCCTCCAAATGGCCACCACCATGGTTCTTATCCTGATCATCTGTTTTCCACCTAGAGGCTTTACATTTGGGGCATATATCCAGCTTCTCGTATTCCTTCCAACATAACACACAATGATTCTCGCATGCATCTATCTTGATATAGTCCAAGCCCGGATCACGAACCACCCTTTGCACTTTCTCCATTGTGTTTGGCACACAATGACCTTTAGGGAGAAACTTTGATATCGAAACGAGTACCCCCTCCAATGCTTTGTTACTTATCCCATACATGCACTTCACTTGAAAAGTTCCACAATAAAAGATATCTTCGTACCATCTTCGCAACCTGGATATAATTCCTTTTTAGCCTCCCGTAGTAACTTGAAGAAGACCTTGGCTTGGTCGTTCGTTGTCTCATCTTCATCACCGATCTCTCCTCATATTTCACCTCCGATTAGCGCTTTAATCAAATGACCGGCCCCATCATCTTCACTCGGTGCGTCGCCTTCTTCACCGACTACTCCGAGAATCATGTGGTGCACCTTCATCATCGTTACGTACTTGTACATCTACAAGCTGCTGGGTCGTCGTCGTTGTGTACTTGAACATCACTAGGTCCTGCATCATCATTGTGAAATACCACATCACCTGAACCTCCCCCTTCCTTGATAAAAGATTCAGCAAACCCTCTTAAAAGGACATGACTCTGAAGCAAAGCCCGGGTTTTGTGTGCATTGCACAGACATCTAGTGCACGGACATGCGAGCGGTTCCACCACTCGATGTGCCACTGAATGTCCTGTCCATAAACTCCGGGAATTTCTTCTTCCACTCAGATGAACCACGAGGCAAGCGCATCCAACTCCTATCATCGCCTGACATCTGCGTGACGAACATGAACGATCCCCAATTTAAAACGGCGTATTTACATACATATAATTCAAATATATGTGCTTCGCATGATGATCTCGCTCGTACCTTTAATTTCGACGCGACTCGAGGATGTCTAGTCGATCGATCAATCGATGTGGATGATGGAGGGCGTGCCGCGGCCGGCGATTAGGGCGAAATCACCCCCCCCGTGCGGCAACCCGTCGGAGGAGGGCGGATGCCGAGCGGCGGAGCGTGCGCAGCAGGCGACGTCCAAGGCTTCGAAGAGTCGAGATGCCGGCGGCGGCGGCGCATGCGCCGCCCGACCGCCTTGCGCGAGCAACCGGCGTCGTGTGGGAGCGTCGTCGGGCGGCGCCCCGTCGTCGCCCTCCTCCCGTGCGCGGCGTCGTGGGACTCTCATCAAAATACCCTTGATCGCCCCCTGCCTGGTGATAAGGCCCAATCCAAATCAGACTCGGCTTAGTTGTTGCAACACTCCAAGTACATATTGCCACCATAATTAGGCGTTGCACTTGAACACAATTTTCGCTTCGGGACCAAACATCTTGTTGCAACAAAGTTTAGCATTTGCAACAACAAGGATTTTAATTGCAACTATAAACATAGGTTGCATCCGAATCTCACTTTTGCTTCGCCTAAAAGATTTCTCGTTGCATTAACCATCAATAATTTGCAACGCTCCCGAAAATTTATGCAACACCACACCGGCGTAGCAATATTCACATCTAAATGCAACTAACACAAATGTGGTTGCGGTACTACAACACAATTGCAACCACATTCAATTCTAGTGTAACCATTTGGCA
Organism: Cenchrus americanus; assembly: GCA_947561735.1. Lineage (NCBI taxonomy): Eukaryota > Viridiplantae > Streptophyta > Magnoliopsida > Poales > Poaceae > Cenchrus > Cenchrus americanus. The sequence goes on along the minus strand of OX387239.1, from coordinate 78,905,693 downwards.
CCATTGCAATATCGACACCCAAATGCAACAAAGCTTTGCAGCGCTTGCAAAACCGTTGTATTAACAACATGTATAGCTACGATTCTAAGAATGGTTGCAAAACAACCATCTATACCAACCAAATTTTCAGCGTTGCAATACGGAGGCGTTGAATTTGATACAAAACCTTGTAGTGTTTCTGCCGAGGCAGAGAGAGAGATATCCCGATTGTGCGGGTGTACGTGGATGACATTGTCTTTGGTGGCTCGTCTAACTCTCTTGTTGCGAGGTTTGCGGATGATATGAGCGGGGAGTTTGAGATGAGCATGATGGGCGAGTTGCGGTTCTTCCTCGGGCTACAAATCAAGCAATCAAAGGAAGGAACATTTGTGCACCAGGCTAAGTACACCAAGGACATTGTGAGGAAGTTCAAGATGGAGGACTCCAAGGCTATGACGATGCCGATGAGTACGACTACGGCTCTTGATGCGGACGAGGAAGGTGAACATGTGGACCAGAAGGAGTACCGGAGCATGATCGGGTCACTCCTCTACTTGACGGCGACGAGGCCGGACATACGGTTCTCGGTGTGTGTCCGTGCGCTTGTTTTCAAGCGTCTCCGAGGACTTCGCATCGGCAAGCGGTGAAGAGAATTTTCAGGTACTTGCGTCACACTCCCGACTTCGGCCGTGGTACTCCGCGTCCTCTTCTTTGGCGCTTCATGGTTTTTCGGACGCGGATTTTGCCGGGTGTCGGTTGGATAGGAAGTCCACTTCGGGACTTGCCGATTTTGGGTTCTTCTCTGGTGTCTTGGTCTTCCCTCAAGCGGTCGAGTGTTGCTCAATCCACGACCGAAGCCGAGTATGTTGCCGCTGCTAGTTGTTGCTCTCGGCTCCTTTGGATCACCTACACCATGAGTGACTTTGGTGAGGAGTATACCCATGTCCCACTTCAATGTGATAGCACCGGTGCCATAAGCGTTGCAAAGAACCCAGTGCTCCATTCCAAAACCAAACACATAGAAGTGAGGTATCATTTCCTGAGAGACAACGTAGAGAAAGGGAAGATAGCTTTGATCCATGTACCCACACATGACCAACTAGCCGATATTTTCACCAAACCCCTAGATCAAGCAACTTTCACTCGTTTGCGGGGGGAACTTGGTGTGTGTTTGATTTCTTGAGTTGGGTGTGTGGGAGCTCTCTTTTGCCGGTGGTGTCGAGCCCGTTTTGCCTCCCCTCGACGAGCCGGCTTGTAGCATATGTATAGCTTTCTTTTGTGCATTCCTTGCATTTGGCATTGCATATGTAACATGATGTATGGGCATCCTTGTATCTTAGATTGCATGCATTTTGTATCATATGCATTGATAGGAAAAGCTTCTCCTATATACTTTGTTCACCATGGGTTGCTATATATGCTTTTGTGAGCTTGTTTGGTATGCTATGGTTAGTTTGGCTTAGCTCTTGATAATCTTGTTGAATGATCCATGGTTGATGGCTAATTTTTGAAAAATGTCATATACATGTTCTCTCATGCGTAAATGCCTATATATGATCTTGACATGTTTTAGTGGCTTTGCTATGCTTACTTTGTGGTTGGATAGCTAGTTTATTGATCATATGGGGCCAAAGGCTCACTTGCCATCATGAATGTTTAGCCCTCTTGCTTAATCTTGTGGAGGGGCATAAGTTCCTTTTTGTCGCAAAGACATTCATGTACCAATCATAAATCTGAAAATGAAATGAAAAATGCTTGGAAAATATGCTCCCATGTCATATGTGCTGAAATTAATTTGCTTTGGGTGCTAAACCGTTGCATGATGCCTACCAATGAGAAGTCTCATACATAGAAGTAGGCACATGGCTCGGTGGCTTTGACATGACATGAGGTGCTTTTGGGTGTTTATGATGGTCTTATGATTAGAATGGCTGTCCTAGCATGAAGTTTGAGTGGCTTTGCCATTTTGATATGTTTTGCTCATGTTTAGGTATTTGCTTGTGAGATTAACTTTTCGCAAAATTACTCAAATCTTTTTTAGCCTTGTCCAATGGTTGTGAAACTTGGTGATCACGTAGTTAAGGTCATTACGAACTCTCGTCGAGTATCTAACTTGCTCATTTGGACTTGTGTAGCTCCTTGTGATGAATTTTGTATATTCGAGAAGCTATATGTTGAAAGTTTTTGCATTTTGCCTTGATTCATGCATTGTCAACAAGGGGGAGAAGTTTGTGCATGTATTGGGCACACCGGGAGTGTTTGGAAGGTGTTCCAATTGTTTTGGGCAATTTTTGAGCAGTTTGGTGCAGGGCCGGTCTCTTGGGGCGGTCTAACCGCCCCCGGCGGTCGGTTCGGGCGAGGCGGTCTAACCGCCCATATCTACAGCGGTCTAACCGCCCTGGGCAGTGTGAGCAAGTTTTTGCTCTTTGTTGCATTCCCGAGTTGCATTGATGCATGTGTTCAGGGGGAGTGTCTTGTGGCTCGGGGGGGAGCTTGCATATGTGCGGGGGGAGCTCTTTGTGGTGTTCGAGTCTTGCTTTGGTGGTTTGCGCTCTTTGTTTGAGCCGTGTTTTGTCTCGGATGTGTCGAGCCGTTGCCCTTGCCTAAGGGGTCCGAGACTTGTCTTCTTCAAGTGATCTTGCTTTTTGCCTTTCTTTGGCTTTCGATCGCTTGTTGGGATTTCTTTTTATTTTGTTTCTTTTCTTTTCCTTTTCTCCTGTGTTACTTCATATGAGTGTGTTGTCAATGCACTCATCAAGGGGGAGATTGAGGACCAGGTGTGGTTCGAGGACTGGTGGATGGTCGCTTCCTTGTGTGATGAGTGATTGACAACGTTGTGTGGACTGATTCTTGGCTAAGTATTGCAGGTGCAGGTTGCGGCTTGACTCGTGTTGGTGCAGGTGAAGAACAAGCGCGAAAGGTCGTTGCCGGTGAGGCCTCCGGGTGTGGAGAAGACAAGTAGGCTTCGTTCGAGGGACCGGTGGCCGGCGGGGGTCAAGTGCGGGCCGCATGGTGGCATGAACAACAAGATGAAGTCGTGGACGGTTTCTTGGTAGAGCCTCAAAACCAAGGTCGAGCCGGGACTACGTGGGAGGCCGAGTCATGAGTGGAGATTGGCGGAGGCTACACCAAGTTCGCGGGGTTTGCGGTGGTTCACCGAGAAAACCACCGGGTTACTCGGTTGAGCCACAAAACCGAGGCCGAAGACTCGACGAGGAGGTGCGGCCACCCGGGCCGGTTCAACCGCCCGGGAGGGGCGGTCGGACCGCCCGGGGCCGGTCGGATCCACCGGCCGGTCCTAACCGCCCGGGGGGGCGGTCGACCGCCACGGCCGCCGGCGCCGAGAAGCTTCGAAGCGGAGGACACGCGTCGGGATCGCAAGGCTTGCGTCGAGGCTACGCGAGGGTGCGGTCGCCGGGCATCCGTCCGATGGTGAAGACGTCAAGAATTCCAAATCCGCCCTTGAGGGGCATGTATCCCTAGTTATTAGTGAAGGGTAGTTTAGTCTTTTGGGTGCCTCCATATATACTCATTAGATGGGTGGAATGCAGCCAACTCTTGGAACCCTAGCTCATTTGGTTTTTCCATTTTCGTCATCTATTTTCCCTAGGATTTTAGAAGGCTAGCTTGAGAGCTTCATGTGAGATCTAGAGAGAGGGATGGATGTTTGGGTGGCAAGCTAGACCTTGTACGAACCATTCATGGCATGTATAGAAGGTTTGGCGTTGTTCATCATGGTGGTTTTCCCGTCTCTTTGGTGTTGATTTTCGGAGCTCTTTTTGGCGGTGTTTTGAGGACGATTTCTTGGGGTTTTTGGTGGGTGTCACGTATGAGGTTCTTGTGCCTCTTTGGCTGGTGACTTTGCCCCCAAATTCCCTTTGAATCGGACTCGATTTGGTGGTTTCTCGAGTTGGGCGAGTTCTTGACCTAGAGAAGCGATTTCTTCGATTCCTCTTGATTGTGAGCGTTTCGGGTCGATTCCTTTGAGGTAGAGGTTGCCCAGGAGGTAACCCAGCTATTCCCGAAGTTTGGCTGCAATCCGTGGAGTGATTCGGGAGATCGGGCGCGAGGAAGTTGAGGTTTGACCCGCGGGTTCGTTTTCGGAAGGGGCGGTCTAACCGCCTACGAGTGGCGGTCTAACCGCCTAGGGTGTTTCCGGGTCAAAGTTTTGTTTCGCCGGATTTTCCGGTGTGAGTTTGTTCGCCTTGATCGGAGGAGCGTCCGGGTGAAATTTGGGGTCGTTCTCGTGCGGTTGCTAGGAGTTCTTGGTTGGAGTTTGTCGGCGGGTACGGGAGGTTAGACCGCCCCGGGGAGCCGGTCTAACCGCCCCTAGGCCCTTGGGTGAAGTTTTGGTTTTCGCCAAGATTTTCTCGGTAGCTAGCATGGCCTTGACCGAGAGATCTCCGTTGGTGAAACCGTGGTGTGTTTTGGTGCTCGGAAGAGGCGTTTCGGAGGATTTCTTGGTTGCCTGGTGGAGGGCGGTCTAACCGCCCCCTATACCTGGTCTAACCGCCCCCCTCCGGTTAGCCGGCTTTCGAGTTGTTTCCGCCTTGTCGGTGCTGCGTGTGTGTTGTGGTTGCTTGGTAGAGTTTGTTCCTAGGACTAGTAGCACTCCGGTGGCTACGTGGTTTTGGCAAACGGGAGGTAGAAGTGCGGAGCATGTGATTTCGGGGGTTCGACCGAGCTAGTTCGTCTTGTCGGAGTTTCAATCTCCCTCGAGAAGAATTTTTATCGGCTCCCATTCACTCCCCCCCCCCTCTCGGTCGCCTAATCGGTCCTTCAACCATGCTGTCCACCTTGAAGGAATCTCGGGCTCCTCCGTCTCGGGAGAGGGTGGAGATCTAGGAGGCTCAAATCCGTGGTGATTGTGCAAAAGCTTGAGAGTGTCCTTCATTTGCTTCCTCTCTCCCCTAGATCTTTCTTTGCTCAACTAACACATCCCTCTCGGCTCTTACACATAGAAGTGAAAAAGTTCAAGAGCTTACGAATGGGAGAGGGTGGCTTGTCCCTTGGTCGGCTGCTTGCCCCGGCCCCAAACCGGTCGGGCCGGTTTCCCAAACCGGTCGGACCGGTTTGGCCCCGACCGAGGCGGCGGTGGCCGATCCTGCTGCCGACCTTCTCCTTCCTCCATCAACTCATCGTACCTTCCGGGTGAAGGTAACCTCATCCTCTTGGGTACGGGGACCTTGAAGGGCTCATGCTTTGAATCCTTTAGAAATTTTCTCGTTAGACGCTTTCTCGATGATATGCATGATTTCCTCCCAAATAGACACAACCTCTCGGGGGCTCTCGCTAATAGACTTGATTTCCTCCCAAATAAAGTCACTCACAGAGAATGGAAGTCCAGGAGGCCTCATGTGAACGAGCAAGTCCTTAGCAAAGTTAGAAATATCTGACGGGTTTCCTCCCCTAGGTGTGAGGGTCAAGCGAAACATATGGTTCAGCACACTGTAATAGGAATAGAGGCCTGCTGCAAAACCTGCATTAGCTTGCTTGTCCCTTGGATACATGAACTTCATCGCAGACGGCTCCATAGGACGAGTGCCTCGGTGAATGCAAGGAAGAGACAAATCTGCCGGACTAAGTCCAAGGAATCTAGCAAAGTTAGTGAAGGTGACACTGTATCTAGTCCCCTTGGTCATCCAATGCATTTTCCTAGCACTCTCATGTTCCTCAAAAGCAACGGTGGCATAGAACTGAGCAATTACTTCTGTGTTCCAACTGTGCCTAAAACCCATCAGAGGCTTGATCCTCAGAGTAGTGCAAACACTTATGATATCTCTGAAAACAGCATTGTCCGCCCTCTCCATGTATGCCCAATCTATCCACCGAGCCTCTCGCTATAATGCCTTTCTTCTTAGCAATAATGGCGGTGGAATAGAAGTCCCGTCGAAAGAAAGTGTGAAATCGATAATCTATCCCACTGGCCATGTCCTTAGGCTCACCATAGGGCCATTCCCTTCTCTTCCTCCTAGCTGCCTCTGTCTTTCCCATGCCAAGATAGTTCACAATCCGATGAGAGCTGGGATTGACTGGCCTACGGATCTCAAGCAACACCTCCTCTTCTTCTTCTTCTTCTTCAACACCTCTTTCTCTTCCTCCTAAATCTTCCTCTTCATCATCATCATCGTCGTCATCATCTGCGGGTCCTTTCCCATGCCTAAACTGCATTCTGTAGTTCTCATCACTCTCATTATCATCACTAGACGTTTCATGCCCCTCTTCTTCTTCTTCTTCAACGATCTCGTCCACAGCTGGTTGAGATGCCCTGGAAGTCCTAGGCCTCAAGATAGGCCCACTGGAGGCACCGGATGCCTCGATCGGACCGGAAACGCCTTCGGGCTCATCAACCCTCTTTTGCTTCTTCGACCGAGTGTAGGTCTTAGAGAAGTCCGACATGTTGTTCCTGACCAAGAAAATGTTGCAAAGAGTGTATAAGAAACATAGGAATTGATTTGGGACTTGACGAGAAACGAATTTGAAGAGACTAAAGAAAACCAGGGTTTCTGTCCAGGCAAAACCGGTCAGACCGGTTTCGTCGGCTGAAACCCTAGATTAAGGAATTTGAAATGTAGCCATCCAAACTGATTTAAAACTTAAAGATAGCTTCCTGGGCATACTAGTTGATGATTGCTCAAAGGAATCTAAGAGTTATTCATGGAGCTAAGAGATCGGGCAAAGAGAACTTTTGAATACCTTGAGAGGATGGGAGAAGATGATTAAACCTTCAAAAATGGTCTCCAATCCGGTTAGGCCGAAGATTAGCACTTCTAGCCCTTAACCCCAAAGGGGAAAGGCTTTTCCTTGGTCCATTCTCAAGATTTCATGGTGGGAAATGAGAGAGGAGAGTGGGGCGCGGGTTGAAAGAGAAGACCACGGGCTTGGTCTGGTGAGGAGTGAAATGGAGTGGATAAGGAATATTCCAACCGAGATACCCCTTAAAGGGGTGGCCCCAGGGTAAAACCGGTCAGACCGGTTTCAGAAACCGGTCAGACCGGTTTAGGGTTTAGGGTTTAGGGTTTAGGGGTAAAACCGGTCGACCGGTTTCCCTCAGGAAACCAAAAGATGGTAGAATTTGAGACATTTGAAGCTTGAATTGAGAACTAATAAGAGAGATATGTTCAAGATGAGTCCAATTACTAGTTCTTTTGAAGTAACACCTGAAGCTTCAAATCTTCATCCAAAGACCCCTTTTTCTCCGAGAGTAGTGATTAAGAAAAAGATAAGATATTGAAAGAATTTTGTTCTCTTTTTCTTTTAAGACGAATCTAGTGAGCTGAGAAGATTAAGCAATAAACTTTGGTCACTAGATAATTCCCTTAAATAAATGTTTCCATTTAGGTTCAAAAGCTCCTTGATACTTCCAAGAAACTTAGAGAGAAAAGGATATGAAGAATATGTCGGACTTTAAGAAAATCTCACCACTTGTGACTAGCCATCAATCAAGCACGTTTAACCATAGTCACATGTGGGTCGATCGGGTTATGAGGACCAAACTCCAAATATTTTCAAAGTTCACACATGTCCTATCATGCTAGTTAGGTTTTTCAAAGAACTAACCCTATGTCACTCAAACATGTGGCTAAACATGATTTAGGACCTCATTAGTATATTTAACTCATGCCTCTCACATTACAAGAAGCATTTGACATAAAGTCGATATAAAGGTAGGCATCAATTAAATATCCAATTGAAATCCACAAGAGACCGTGAATAACCACATGCTAAGAAAATGCACACCCTAGCATGAATGAAACCTAGATGATAAAGGTAGAAAAAAATGAGTGTGAATCATACCTTTGCCTCTAGCTTATCACATCTTCACATTGGTGAATTGTGATTTCCCTTGACTTGTGCACTATCAAGTTAGGTCCAAGTTCTAGCTCTCATTTTGATAAACCTTTATACACAACGTGAGAGAGAGACACTTAAGTAGCACAAGTACTAGTCTCAATCCTTGGTGACCTTTTGGGTTAGAGAGACAAGGAATTCACCAAAAATTGAAACCTCACAATATAGATCAAATTCCCTTTGTTTATGGAGCACATGACTTAATGTAAATGACTAGGGTCACATGCACCATATTGACAATCAAGTCCAACTTGAGGAATTTAAACTATATTGTGGTGAGTAGCTATGCTTTAAGGTTAGTTCCATAATCCAAAGAAAAAGATTTTCTCAATAATACCCTTTTGGATTCAAGAATCACAGCATACTCCATGGAGAGAGAAATGAGCTCTCAATTTGAGACTACAAGAGATCAGTAGATGATGGCATTAGTCCCAAAGCCACAAATTGTAGAGTGGTCTCCCCCTAGATAGGTGCATCATGAATTTGAATTGCATGAGACGAGCACTCTGTCAAATTAATGAACTAGGAGAGGTCACTTTACAATTTGCTCTAGGCACAAAAGAAAGGTAATTTACGAAAATTGAAATTGTGCCAAGAGTACTTACTATCACCAAGATAGTGTGTGTATGATGCTTAATCAGAGGCTGAGGATATATGTTTGAAATTCATGGGCTAATCTTGAAGTTCAATACAAAGTCAAACTGCACTGGGCCAAAACCGGTCAGACCGGTTTGGCAAACCGGTCAGACCGATTTTGCCAGTCAGTTCAACCACCATTTCTTCAAGACTCCATCAGCTCCTAATGCAGGCATATCCTCATGAGTGTATGATTTTTGATAATCACCTTGATTCTGGATACTTTATAGGTCTGAACTTCAAAAACTCGGAACCACCGAAGATTTTCCCGGAGGTTGAGTTCCTGCAGCAAACATCGGAACCTCTGAGGAAATTCTCGGAACTTCCGAGGTCTGTACCACCAGAAACACAGGGATGTTTGTGGCCCTTGGAGTTTGTGTTAATGCTTGGAATTTCTTTTCATCTTCTCATGTGCTTCAACTTGTTCTAACATCACGTATGGCCAGACACTTGATTGACTTACAATTTTCTTCTCATTTGAACCTGCACAAATTAAATTGAAATGCTCTACTAGAGAGCGATTACAAGCATCACATGGATAGAGGAGCATATTTTTATAACAAGGTACTTAGACAAGCCAAGTGCACGAAATCAAGGCCTTGAGCACAAGAAACCACTTAGGATCAATTGACTAAGATGAAAGATGAAGCTTATGTTACTGAGATGTCATTGGAGTAGAAAAAGAGAGTTTATACTTTATGCTCGGCATTACTCTAGTTCATTGACCTTCTCTTGAGATTTGCCAAGCCTCCAATGCATCTCCATGCTCCTGCAACTCTAGCAAGCTCTTTTTGGTACCCAAACCATGTTGGGTCCTTTTAGGTTAGTCACAATAGATTTTGGGATCCAAATGGTTCTTATGCTAGTTTGAGGTGAACTAATCACTCTAGTAGCATAAGTATCATTCTTGTTATCCCTAAGTCTTGATAATGCATAATTAACAAGTTTTGACTTAGGAATGTTACCATTTGGACACTCGTTACTTTCATGTCCCTTTGACCGACAAGTGTAGCAAAGACGGCCTTTGATCTTTCTTGATGAGACCTTGCACTTGTTTTTGCTCACTTTCCCCTTCTTGACATGAAGGCTTGCTGTGGGGGCTTGATTTTGCTTGATATGCACTTGAGGCACTGCTGTTGCCAAAACCGGTCTAACCGGTTTCCCAAACCGGTCAGACCGGTTTGGTACAGTCAGCACCCCGGTTACTTGTGGACAATCACCAATGAAGTGTCCATGTTGCTTGCATTTGTAGCATATCCTTCTCCTTAGCTTCCCTTGCCTTTTCTTGTTGTTTTTGAGCCGAGAAGAGCATATCGAAGCATAGTGCCCCTCATTTGAGCGCTTGAATGATTGTATGTCATCAAGCTCCTTTTTCTTGATTTCTTGAGCCTTGTGATTTTTGCCTCGCTTTTTCGGTCGAAGGGTTGAGCTAGTGCGGTTTAAACCCTTCTCAAGCTTCTTCACCATGTTGTCACGGTTATCTTGACAAGGTTGCACTTGACTCTTTCCCCTCAACTTACTCAAGTCAACTTTAAGCATTTCGACCTCTTGCATGAGTTGATCATTTTCTTTCGCGGTGAGGTCATCACAAGTCTCTACAAATACATGCTCAATACTAGATTGGCTTGCTTGAGAACAACAAGGTTTAGTACAAGGCAATTCAATATTGACATGTGAGCATGTGCATGTGTGTGAGAGAGGTTGAGTGGATCTTACCGACAAGAGAACAACCTCATGAGCCACTTCTAGACAAGAATATGATTCTACAAGCATTTCATGAAAGCATTCAAGCTCTTTGTGACGTGCTTGCAAAGCCATATGCTCGCTAGTGAGTTTTTCAAGCCTTTCATTGAGCACCTTCCTTTCTTGCTCCAAAGACTCTACACATGTAGACGTGTTAGTAGCACAAGCAACTTTGTCAAGCAAGATATCATATTTATTATCCAAGGTAGAGTGAGAGAGTTTGAAGGCTTCAAGTTTTTGAGTCAAAGTCTTTATGATGTCAACTTGATCTTCAACTCTCTTTGACATTTGATTGTCCTTGGTTTCCTTGCCCTTCTTGGCCATCAAGCACTTGTGATCATCAACACTGAGAGTTGAGGATCTAGAAACTGTCGGTGTTTTTCTTGATCGCCTTCTTGAACACTTGCTGCTTCTAGTTGCGCTCATCCTGTGAAAACCGGTCAGACCGGTTTTGGAAACCGGTTGGACCGGTTTCCCCACAGGGTCACCCGACTTGCCTTTCTTGTCTTGCTGATCCTCGGGTGTGATAACTGTAGCATCAGTGTGTGCTCCAGAGGTAGAGCACCCTTCTGAAGACACATTTGCACCTTGATCCTCACTAGTTGACGACTTGTCATGCTCAAACCCCAAATCTTCATTTTGCCGTATGATTTCTCTTTTCTCATCACATTTTGCTGAGGTGTCATCATGAGTGCATGAAGATGATTGGTTTGACGCTGTGGCTTTACTTTGCATGCTTACTCTTTGATTTTGATATTTACATTTGGGCATACCGTAGACCTCTTGAATAATTTCCCAAATGTCATGTGCATCAACTATGTCGTCATAAATCAATTCCTGCACATCACAAGTCAAGGTACTACGAATGTAATCAGTAACTTGAGTGTTGAGTTGCCAACATTCTAACTCCTCTCTAGATAAATTTGACAAGTCAAAGTTGTCTACTCTAGTGCAAGGAGGAAGAATGCTAGCGACTACAACCTGCTCGGCATATGGACCAAAGGTCCTAATTTTATTGAGTACATGAGCAGACCAAGAATCAAAGTTTGAACCACCTAGTGTCAATGGCTCAAAAGATACCTCAGACGTTGTCGACATCTTTTCTCCAAGCGGTTAAGCTCGATTTCGGAGAACCTGGCTCTGATACCAATTGAAAGGATCTTGATGTCGCCTAGAGGGGGGTGAATAGGCGAATCTGCACACTTAAAAAATGTTCAACCCACTGTCAGTACTGAAACCGGTCAGACCGGTTTCCAAAACCGGTCAGACCGGTTTTACACAGACAGAACCAACAATAAGTAAAACCCCTCTATGAGTTCTAGCACAAACCAAACTTGGTGTGGGACTTTCACAGGGATTTCCAATAGTACCAACAAGGTCTCTGCACACAACACAAGCACACCAAAATAGATCGAAGCGGAAGCACAAGATATATGCTAGAAAGAGAGATAAACCAACAAGCAAGATATATATGAAGTAAAGGCGCAATTGACACAAGGATTTATCCCGTGGTTCAGCTCGCCACAAAGGCTTGCTTACGTCCACGTTGTTGAGGTATCCACACAAGGATAGACTCGCCACACAAGGCTTGCCCTTTCCCTCGGTCTCAAGTCAAGAGAACTAACTCTTGAGATGAGAAGATTTACACTAGATTCACAGGGGTAATACAAACTTCTTGGAGCTTCCACAATATCGATTGGAGCTTCCAAGCGACCTTTAGCCGTCTAGGAGCAAATGCTCCAAGAGTAAAAGATGCTTCAAAGATCTTCAACGAAATCAGCAGGTGCTCAAGTGTGGGATGCTCACTAGGCTTCTCAAAGCTCTCTAAATCTCTCACACTAGTCACTCTCTTAACCCAACTCAAGAACAAGGCACTAGAGGCTTAAATCTCACTTAGAGAGGTTGGGAAGAGCTCTGCTATGGTTCAGGAAGGTGTTAGGAGTGAAGAGAACCAGCAGCCCCTCAAAGAGGAGCTCAAGGGTATAAATACCCACCTCACTCAAAACTAGCCGTTAGTCTGTTAGACAAAACCGGTCCGCCCGGTTTGCCAAACCGGTCAGACCGGTTTACAAACCAACTAGCCGTTGGACGGTGTCAGTGCCCAAACCGGTCAGACCGGTTTGCAAAACCGGTCGAGCCGGTTTTGGCCGCAGAGATCAACTAAGGTTTTGAACTCACAGTTAGTCTCTCTAGGTTCCACTTGAGCACTTTTTGATGTTTGTTGTCCAACCAATGATTCATCCCTCTTGATAGTACGGCATACCTAAACTCAAGATAAAAGATAAACCCTAATTAATCCACTTGAGCTTGAACCTCCAAGGTACGCCGATAAATGATCTTCAATGATACGAAGGCTTCTAATGACGTGTACCAACTAAGCACATGTTGTAGATGAACAATCATATGTATGTGCTTGAGCATGTCCACCTTGAGCTAGCGACCTAGAATTCTTCCATAGAGTAGAGATCAATCACTTTGAATTCTTAAGCCACTTGAATTTATCAATCATGACGTTAGATGCAATTTATCACTTTCCTCGGTAGGCTTGGATATGATACTTCGGAATCCTTGATGCTCTTAACTTCACCCTAGCCACTTTGCTTATGGTCGCTATCCATAGCCTTAGCTTAGTTCCTCGTTTAAGCCATCTTGATCTCTTCATCACTTATCCTTGCCACAATTGAGTCAAGCCTTGCACCATAGAGATAAAACCAATCGAGATGCCACTCAATTTGTTTGTCCTTTGATTGATATCAATTAACCTTGCTTTTGCAATCTTTCAATTGTAGGTCCAAAATAATATAGATAGCCAAATGACCTTTGTTAAAATCCAACTCGAAGTCTTGCAAATGTCTTCTTTGAACAAGTCAATAATCTTCATGAAGTATAAGAGTGATAACCATTTGATATTGAACTTGGTAAACCCAATGTATAGATCATCAAGTTCCATCTTGTAGCAATAATGAAATCCCTTGATGTTTTTCTTGACAAACCTCACAACATTGGTCATCAATCTCTATCATGTGTCAATGGTGAAATCCCTTGATGCCATATTCAACTTTAATTTAATTCTCCCATTACTATACCACAAGCTTCTCCTTTTCTTCAAATTGTGCTTTGCCCAACATAGAAAAGCCAACCAATCATCACATACAACCATGTCTCCATATTTGCTTTTCTTTATATTAGGGTTGCTTGTTCTAGGCTTTATGTAAAGATCAATGGGGAGAACATCCTTTCTTTATCATGACATTCACTCTTAGTATACTTATAATCATTACACCATCAGCCCGAGCAGCAGACGCCATCAGCATTCCATACACCAAATGAGCATAATTCATCACACAAAAAAAATCGATAACATACAAGAGGATTAGGACAGCTGAAGGGTTTCAATAAAAGGGGCCAATTAATTTCCACCTTGATGAGGACATTCTACGAGGTGAGCACGACCGAGGAGGAGGATCGGAGGAGGCGTCACGGCCGCGGTGACAGCACGGAGGACGGCGCGGTCGACGTCCGCTCTGGCCCCTTTCATCGTCGCGTACGCGATTGGCCGGCCTGCTGCAGCGCTGACTTTCCGAGGAGAGAAATTAAGTGCAATCCTCAGAGTGCGCGCAGCTGGCGGCGGTGAATGGGGCAGGCCAATGGGGTCATCTGAGCACACAAATCGAGCGAGTGACCTTCTGAGGAGAGAGAGAGCGAGTGTTGTTGTCGGAACAGGAGTGGCCTTATGTGGAGAGAGAGAGAGTGGTGTCAGAAGGAGAAGACATAGACGAGCAATAACTACATGTGTCTCCGACGTGAGAAAAAAGGCGACCCTAGGTGGCAATCAAAGGAGACGAGTCCTAAGACACGAGATGCATCCAATTTGGTCGCCAACAAAGGAAACGCATCCTACAAGCATGCATCTGTAGTACGAAATTATCGATAACGGACTTTATAGCCTGTTACCAATACAGCAGCGATCAGTAACGAACTTAAGCAGCCCGTTACTGATAGGGCATTGATCGGTAATGGACTTTATGAGCCCGCTACCGATAGGTTTAACATTTGTAATGGGCTCTATTTAACATATGTTACTATGAATTTATGTAACAGGCATTTAAGAAGCCCGTTATCAGAAGTCCACATTGGTAACGGGCATTGTGGAGGCCAACCCCGGGGTCGTCCTGACGCGCTTATAGGTAATGGGCGCCAAACAACAACCGTTATAGATGTGGGTGGATGTAACGGGCGTTAAGGGCCTGTTACAAATGTTATGTGACCTATTTGAGGTTTTCACATAGTGTGAGGAGCCCCTGCTCGAGGTCCTGGTAGGAGGAGGCGGCGGGAGGCGAAGAAGGTGAGGAGGATGTGGTCGCGGGAGGCGAGGATACGGTCGGGACCTGCCAGCCAGGATCTCACCAGCCGATGCCAGATCCGGCTATCACGTGCCTTGGCGTGCTCGTCCGCCTCCGCAGAAGGAAGGGGGGCTGCCGCTGATCGGGGGGCGAGGAGCCGGGGAAGGGCACGAGGTGGATCAAGGTGGAGGGCGGTTGGGATGGGGGAGAGGAGAGCTGGAATCCCTAAATGGGGATGGGGTTGAGTAACCTGCTGGAGCTGCTACAGTTGCCAAAGTTCACTCATTTTGGAGTAGAGGGAGGGGATGGGGGAACTGCTGTGGACAATCTAATGCCTCGTCCTCACACCATCTCCTCCACTGCTTTCTTATGTTGGCGTCGTTGTACGCGACCTACTCTACTCCGTCGTCCTCAATGCCCTCTCGTCTGTCGCTCCCGCATGGACAACGACGTCAAGCACAAGCAGGTGCTCCAACGCGCCAAGGACGTCACTGCGGACCTGGCTGGCGTAACGGCTAGTGGGCCCTACGAGCCATTTAGTACGAGGGGGGTCTGCTGCTTGGCGGCGTGTCCCCCTTGAGGCGTGTTGGATGGGGGCTGCAACATGCTTGTCACGGGGGAGGAATTGGGCCCACAGTCAGAACCTTGCGGGAGGTGGTATTGGAGACACGAGTCGGTACGAAATGACTCATCGGCGTACTATGGTACCGACTCAACACTAATTGTGCGTGTTAGTGGCCCAATTTGGATGGCCCATGAGTGGCCCATGAGCGCAGGTGCGCGTGTTTAATGCCACATTGCTAATTGAGCAAGGGTGGAGCCAAATTATAAGCCTTTGTCCACCAGCCATAACACCCTCGAGTTAACCCTTTTACACGAAAGTGAGGACAAAAGTGTAAGCAGGGTGCTATGTGTACACGTGCCCGCCCCTACGGAAGGGTTGGGCGGTGTGCCTTTGGTAAGCGGGGTGTTACAAATAGTATCAGAGCCGACCCTCGTGGTTGTGTGTATGGGTCAGTGTGTGAGCATAGGGTGCACAACGTATGGTCTTGAGATGGGACACACGACATGACATATGGGTCGACACTGGACATACGATCGTGCACTAAGAGGGAAGGTTCCTAGATATTTGCTTGGGTCAGTGTGCAGACATATGCATGTGCGTGTGGCTTGGGATGGGGCACACGACATGGCGTATGGGTCGGCACTGGACGGGTAAGTTGGACAATCGAGGACGCCGGCTTCTTTGGGGGGGTGAATGTCACACCCGTCCCAATTAGGATGACCCACGAGTGGCCTATGAGTGCAGGTGCGCGTGTTTAGTGCCACATTGCTAATTGAGCAAGGGTGGAGCCAACTTATAAGCCTTTGTCCACCAACCATAACACCCTCAGGTTAACCCTTATACACGAAAGTGAGGACAAAAGTGTAACCAGGGTGCTATGTGTATGCATACCTACCCCTACGGAAAAGATGGGCGGTGCAGCTTTGGTTGGTGGGGTGTTACAGACGAATGCCTGATTTTGTAGTAGTGCCTCAATCCCGCCGCTCTTCAGTTCCAATCCATCATTGTAAGAGTGTCAGATGTTTAGGTCTGAGCAGTCCACAGGGGGGTCAACCCCGGTGGTTTATTTGTTGGGTGGAGGGTGATCTAGAGCTAAGAACGTGATGGTTATGCAATGACACACGAAACAAGAGAGACACAATAGGTTTATACTAGTTCGGGCCTCCAGAGAGTATAACCCTACGTCTAGTTCTTGATTGTATTGCTTTGGATAGATTATAACTTGTCCCTGGGAGGACGCCCTTGCCCGCCTTATATTGGCTGACAGACAAGTTCGGTGGACCTAGAGTCCAGGTCGGTTACAACATGGAAACCTATCTAAAGTAGTTTACAACATAGTCCCGTGATCTTCGGACTGATTGGTGGCACAGCCGACATCTTGTGTCTTGTCTTGCATGCCAAGTCACCCGAACGAAACATATAAGGTCGTCTGGAGGAATATTCTAGAAGGTTTTCGGGGCCACAGTTCAGGTCCGTTGGGCCCACGGTCAGGTAGGTGAGTCTTCTGATGGGCCGGACCCACTTGTCGGGGACCCTCATGAGCCTGGTCGGTGGGGACCCAGGGGTACCCATGTCTCACAAGCCCCGAGTGATGTGTATGCGCAGCGACCTCGAGGGGGTCATGATGAAGTCTTGAAACCATCAACAGATTGAATAGCGTGCACGTGAGTCCAAAAAAAAGAAAGAAATCAGCTTATCAGCCGACCTGTTTGTAGTGTTCGGAATGTAGCAAGGTCGAGTGATGACCTATAGGAAGTAGAACTTCAATAGGTCGAAACAATGAAGGAAAAATAAGAGGGCATCAAGGACACACTCGGAAAGTAGTATCCGAGCATCAGAGCGAGCAGGATGACCGATGTGATGATCCAAAAAGAAAAAAAGAAGATAGGTCGAGTATCGGCTTGGTGAGAAACAGGTTTCCCAACAGGCCCTGCCTGGTGCGGCCAGCCCTACCCCATGGCGTGTCCTTGATCCTAAGCACCGCCTCTCCCTTGAGCACAACTTGGACGAACGAGATTCACTAAGGAAATGTCAATTTGATCAAATGGTGACGGCTAGGATCACATGGATCAATGGGTCCACATATCCGGTCACTCAACCGCCGCAACCGTCATCTAGAGGCGATCCTAGGCATCCTTGAGCAAAGTCGGTGCATCACACAGCACGAGGGTAGGCCGGCCGCACCTAGAGGGCCAGCCGCACCTATCAACTCGTGTGCCAGGTGAAACCGACCCAAGGAACCGACTTACAACCGCCTCAGGAGCAGTGATCAGGGGTGTCCAAGGTGAGAGGCAGCACATCCCAGGCCGGTCGCACCTAGTGAGCCAGCCGCACCTGGCTGTGGCCCTCCTGCGCTCCACAAACCTTCCTTGCCTATAAAAGCCACCTCCCACTCGCTGGAATGGACACACAATGCATGAGCATCTCCATTTCTCCCTTTTGTTCACTTAGAGTAGGATTAGTGTAGTTTGTGAGTTAGAGTCAAGTCGAGCTAGTCTCGTGGTTCCGAAGGAGTCATCTTCAGGGTTCCAGTACTACTCTTGTATCCTTTCTTTGTTTAGACTCAAGTATAATTCAAGTTATCTTTCTATCTTACCTTTCGAGTCAATTACATTCATCTTTTACTTTGCTCTAGAAGCTTTATTCTCGGTTTAGACTAAAGTTAGTCTAATCTAAGTTAGCATAGCTCTCTTTAACCCTATAGTGTTGTGGTTGTTCTTCGCTTGATCTCCGGTGGTTCACAGGAGAGAGAGACCTTCCTTCGTGATATCTGGGGAAAGGTTCTTTGGTTCGTTGTGAGCGCGGTGCTTAGAGCTTACCTTAGTCTTAGATTGGTGTTCCGTTCCATGGAATAGTTGTGTTACCCTAAGGAGGTGACAGCTCCGGATGGGCTTTGTAGTCCACCACGTTAGTTCGGGCCGGTAGGATTCAGCGCGTCGTCGTTCTCCCTTCTCATCCCAGACTGAGAGCGCGGCTTTGCATGCCTCTGCAGCACTAGAAGAGCTTGTCGAGTTTAGCTTGCCTTGGTTATCCTTTGCCTTGGTTCTTTACCTAGAGTTGACAAGAATAGATAGATTGTGTTAGGATCCTTTCTTGTCTCATTGTCCTCCCAGCTCACTAGGTCCTCTCTAACCCTTTTATCAATATCTCCTTGTGTGTGTCAAGTTATCCCCGAATATTTTTATTCGTTACCCCTGCTATAGCTCTTTACCAAGTCTTGTTATTCAGGACTGTTAATTCGATCATCTTTGTCGTAGTGCCTCCCTTGGGAAAATATAAATATGTTAACCCGAATACCACTGGGTGAAGTGCTACAACGGTAATCCGTGCGCTTGCAGACCTTTTTGTGATCGTGTGTTTTACCAAAGGCATTCCCTAGCCCCGTTACTAGGGGTGTATATCCGGTAACGATGCTTGCGAGTGCCAACAAGCATTCCTAGTGCCGTCACTGTGAGTGTATACCTAGTGGTGAGGCTAAGGAGCGTCAACAAGCATTTCTGGCGTTGTTGCCGGGGAGGCAATAGGCATAAGATATCGTGTAAACCTAGTGGTAGAATTATCAAGGTTCAGTGAACCGCTATTCAAGCGGGTTTACCCTTGCTCTACTCTCGTGTATGCCGAGTAGCGCGTGACCATTTTCGACCTACCGTACAACTTTCACGACAATCCGGAGTCACTTGTGAGGAGAGTGCGACCTCGTGCCTTATACCTCAGAAGTTTCTTTCGAATCAAGAGACGAACACCGTCGATCCCGTAGACAACACCTCGTCAGCACCGATGGCTGAGAGGATGATCCACAATTTCTCCACCCCCTCCAACACCCATGTTCCTACCGGACCGAACGTTTTTTTTCGAATTTATTTTTAATGCGAAAACAAATTCCAGAAAAGTCTAGAAATTGTTTAAAGGCACGAAAAATACTCGAAAAATCACAAAAATTCCAAGAAAATTCCTAGAGATAAATTAAGACATGAACAATCCAAATAAAGCATTTGGAGCTCAAGAAAAGGATTTTAGAGCCTTCTGATAAATAGAAATAGCTCAAGGAAAATGAGAATAAATTCCAGAAAAATTCCGGAAAATTCTCGGAAGGATTTGGACAGCTCCTAAACGCATTTTTGAAACCTTTTTGCACTCAAGAACCACTAGATGCATCGGCATGAATGCAACACACATAACTTTTTATTTAATTTAGAAAATCAAACAAAGGATTTTTCCTATACTATATTCCCTGTAAAGAAAAATAAATGTGGGAAAATTTTTAAAATTATGAGAAAATCGTTATTTAAGTATTCTTTCTATTCGAAGAAAGAAGAAACATGGAGAAGGGAGATAAACAAGAACATTGCTGCCAAGTGGTCTTCCACTTTGTTGATCGGTGTGGAGTCTTCAATCTTTTTCTTTGTTGGTGTATGGGGTCTTCATCAGAGTGAGCTAGGTGGGACAAAAGCAAGCATAAGGTGTGAGAGAAAATAGAGTGAGATCTTCTTTTCTTCAACTTGCTCACTTGTAGATGGTGACGGTGGCAGTAGCATTGGCTTGTTGGTGTGGGCTTCATTTTCTTTTTCCGGTGTCCTTCGATCACTTGATCAGGTACAAAGGACGGCAAGGAGATGGGAGATACAAGAGAAGAACCCAACTAGACAACTGATGTTATTGCAGATATAAGACCCACAATACACCAACACTCACTTCAAAGAACCAACACAAGCAATGTCATAAAACCAAGCATCATCATGCAAGCACAGAACTTCACCAAACAAGACATGGTTAAGGGAACGATACTACACATTGTTAATAAAGTCAGAGGGTATCCTCCTAATAGATCAGATGTAGCTCTCAGCAAAGATATCCATAAATAATGGATTTTTTCCAGATCAAGGAGGCCAAAATTATGAGTTCATCCCAACTGGAATCATCTCAATCGAAGGTTTAGAACTCGAGATACGAATTAAACAAGATGGCTATGTCAGCAGTGTTGGCAGATTCTGAAAGCTCCACTAATTCGTATGTATCTCCCTGGATACAAAACTAATACTGCTGAATTTTGGACAGAAATTAATACATGAAATTCTGGAACTAACCCAACTGATTTCATATCAATCGGAGTTTTGTATCTCGAGATAAAATTAAAACAACGCTGATGTGTCAGAGAGCTGCGCGAATAGATGGAATGCTAAGGATAACAATTCCACCAATGAATCAAGGGGGTGTTATTGCTTGAGAGAATGGACATGCGAGATCAAACAGATGTTCAAGGAGAGTGAAGATAAATATATAAGAATTCATGGTATGGAGAAAAGAAGATTGCTGAGATGTGAGATCATTCATCAGAGAGGTCAAGTAAGAGGTAAGATGAGACTTTAGATCAAAAGAGACCTTAGGAAACATCCGTTGCTAACTAGGCTTACGTCCTACAGTCGATACAACTCTGATACCACTCTGTCACACCCGATTTTCCGAAGGAAACGAAGTGCAAACCTATATGCATGCCAGGATCAAGTTTCATGCATATAGTGACATATAAGTGTATACAGAAACAGTATCACGTAAGAAAAAGAAAGATTATCAGAGATTTACGCTTAATCTTGGAAACGAAGGCTCCAAACATCACAGGCAATCGACTGGGGGTTGCGCACGCCTAGCACTCATCAACATCTTCATAGGACTTCAAAGTAGCATCCTCTTTCTGAGCAACATTGTTTATAGCAAGGGTGAGCACTTGTCGTACTCAGCAAGTGTGGGGAAAAAGAATGAATGCAAAGGCTTTATAGTGGACTGGGCTATAAGCATTTAAGCAATTTTAGTTTGTCAAATTTTATTAGCACCTGCTTACTAATAAAATATAAGTATATACCAACCCACGATTAAGCATAAGGTAAGAGACACGCCATAAGCATATGGCAAGCATAACCAGAGAACACGATTTAAGTCCATCTTCAAGTTCAATTATCATGTGAGGGTCCAGGCTGCTCTTGACCATGAGCACGGCTAATCGAATAGTTTTACACTCTGCAGAGGTTGTACATCTTCACCCACAAGTCGCGTAAAAGTCCCGAAGAACTTTAAACCCAACCATGCGGTGCCGGCCAAGCATCATACCACACGACCGAGGTGTGATTGCATAGGGACGCTACGAGGCATTTACAAAGAGTCCTCCTATGCGTATTAGTCCATAGTAGTATGTCATAGAGGCTATCTTTCGTACCACACTTCTATTACGGACGGTCAGCCATAGAGTACTTCCGTTCCAAGACCACTCCGGAATAAAAGTAGCCATAAAAGCATTCCTCCGTCCCCAACATACTATGCGAGTAATAACCACACAAAGACTTCCCTAATTAATCGGCCAAGACCAGAGCCATATAGTCCTTGTGGTTGCACTGTTGTCCTGGGTGGTTCTCCATGTTCCAATTAAACATATGGTCTTGTATTAAGCATCCACAGATATAGCATAAAGGTATAACATGATTCATCATCATTGTTCATTAAAACCACCATAACCCAGGTATAGCAACTAAGCATAGCTACCCAACATAAATGTAAACCCAGGTTAACAAGGAATGACAATCAAAGACTAGGATAAACCTTAATAGGAACCCATCAAAATTAATGCAAGCAATGCAAAGAGTGATTAAAAAAATTCTTAGGACAAAAGATCAAGGACACACTTGCCTTTAACCAAAGTAGTTGCTCAGAATCTTCAACTTCAAGCTCTTCCAAACTTCTTGAACGACGTTCACTCTAAGCGTATCAATCATCGGGCACAAACATACAAAGCAGACAAACGAGCATACTAAGAACAAAACACCAATCACACTAGTACAAATGCTATCATCTATGACCATTACCTAGTGACGATTTCTGTTTGGTCATAGAAGTTCTCTTTCCGATGACGAAAAAATATTTGGTCATAAAATATTATTCTTTCTATGACGATATACAAATTTGGTCATAGTAGTTAATTCAACGGTGACGAATTGTTGAATTTGGTCACGCTTGACGAGTGAAGGGTGAGACGAATCTGCTGCATGCGGCCGGGCTCCGATGGGCTTGGCGGGGCGGGCCGAGCGGGTCGCCGCATAACTTTTTTTTCGAATTTATTTTTCAATGCGAAAACAATTCCACTAAACACCGTAAAAATGTTTTTAGAGCACGAAAAATACTCGAAAAATCACAAAAATTCCAGGAAAATTCCTAGAGATAGAATAAGGCATGAACAATCCAAATAAAACATTTGGAGCTCATGAAAAAGATTTTAGAGCCTTCTAATAAATAGAAATAGCTCAAGGAAAATGAGAATAAGTTCCAGAAAAATCTGAAAAATTCTCGGGAAAATTAGGACAGCTCCTAAACGCATTTTTTATACCTTTTGCACTCAAGAACCACTAGATGCATCAGCATGAATGCAACACACATAACTTTTATTCAATTTAGAAAATCAAACAATGGATTTTTCCTATACTATATTCCCTGTAAAGAAAAATAAATGTTGGATTTTTTTTAAAATTATGAGAAAATCGTTATTTAATTACTTTCTATTCACATCCCGAAATTGGAAATTTCGGGGTGTGACAATAGCTCATGAGCATTTTCACAATTAAAAACTCTATTGAAAACACCTACATATAGTGAGGACAAAATGTTACTCTTAGCAATCTCATCAAATTGTTTTTTCTTCTTAGTACCATTTCTCATGCCCTTGTGTCCTAGGAAACAAATACATGTGGAGGTCGCTGCATAATTATAGAGTTTTCAATGTATAATTCACCATATTTTGTCTCACACAACACGAAAATAATTATAAAAATTAAAATAATTGTCGAAAAAATGTAAGTTCTTGTGAGGGACCGTATTTTTGCTACAAATGACTACCAAAAAAATCTCAAGTCATTTCAAAAAAGTTGAGTGTTATGTAGTCCAAATATAACAAGTCACTCACATAGTTCCTTGAACTATGTGAGTGGCTTGTTATATTTGAACTACATAATATCACCACTTCCTCAAATGGAAATTTGACCTACACAAAGTTTGTTAGTCTTGACAAGTTATGAAACTTTTGTGTTCAAAAAATTTTCATCCGAGTTCATTTCGTGTTTCATTTGACTGAGTTTTGACCGAGTCAAACTTGGATTTTAAAATTTGAATTGCTCATGTTTTGTTGCATGAAGAAATGATTGAATCCAACACCATAACTTGATAAATCATGATTTTAAAAATTTTTGGGAAGAAGAATCACCTCATTTCGAGTTCGTATGAGGGAGAACGACTAGTTACAAGTTTTAATCCGAGGAAAAAAAGAAAAATCGATCAGTTCATTCCAGTTCGTCACGTGTTCATGAAGAAGGACCGATTTCTCTTTTTTTCCTCGGATTAAAACTTGTAAACTGTTTTTCTTCCTCATACGAACTCCAAATCGGTTGATTCTTTTTCCTAATTTTTTCTAAAATCGAGATGTTTTACTCAGTGCCATTTGTTTGTATCTTAATTACTATTTCTTGATTGCTTTTCATACAACATATCTTTTCCAACTAAAAAGAGAATATAAAAACATGTTTTTCATAATAATTGCTAATATAACTTAATATTCTCTCGATGTTATGGTCAACACAAGGTTGCATCTAAATTTGAGGTGCCCATGAGTAAGAAAGTATTTGAATGTGTACAAACTTTGAAGTTTAAGTTGAGTTGTATGAAACAATGTGATGATCTAGCTAGTTTATGAACAATGTATACTCCAATTTTCACAAAATCTTATAAAACTTTTTTTTCAAGCTTGTACATTGATAAAATGATCCTATGCCAATTTACATAATTTTTTGATAAATTTTATTTATTATTATCATCATTTTATAACAAGGTGACTAGTAGAAGTTTGAAATTTCCTGCAAGCCAATTGAATTTTTCGTCAATCTCCTAGATGTGGCCTAGAATGGACCATAGGCGCCTAAATATAATTTTTTTGAGTTTTTTAAACTTATTAGATGCACATATAGGTCAATTTTGAATTACTTTCGGTAAACACGTAGAAATTCATTTAAATGATAGAAAATAGCAAAGCCACTCGAAAAATCTTGAAACTCCTAGATGAAAACTTGTATCAATACTGTTATATATAAAAAATATATTTTATCTAAAGTTATCTAGTTTTGAATTTCAAATTTTTGGTTAAATGATGTCAAATTTTGAATTCCAAATTCAAAGTATAGCCTAAAAAAGAAAAATAAAAAATTCTAGCACCTCCCGCGATGAGACCGGCCCATCAAAGAGGCCCCGCTTGGCCCACGAGACCGCTAGTCGCCCGAGCCACGTCGGCGATCCGCGTGCTCGCCCCTCCCATGCCGTCGGATCCCGTCGGCCCATTCGATCCGGCCGGTCGCGCGGCCACGTCCTCATCTCCCGTGCCAACCCTCTATCAACCCTAGTCTCTCGTGCCCTTTATCCCCCCGCCTCCTTTCTTCCGTATCGAGCGCGGCGGCGGCCAACCCTAGCCTCTCTCAACCCCGCCTTCCACCCTCTCTCATCCCCTCGTCCCTCTCTCCTCCTCCTCGCCGCCGCCGCGCCGCGCGGGGTTCCGTGGGTTACCGCGGGTCGCCACGCCGTGCGATGGAAGAGGAGGCAAGGAGCCGCGCCGAGGCGGATCCTCCCCACCCTCGCCCTCGCCCTCGCCCTCGCCTCGCCGGTTGCCGCCGCGACCGGGAAGACGGTGAGGATGTCGGCCGTCCGCGACGTCATCATCCCCGACTACACCACCACCGCCGACGACGACGACCGGGCTCCTTCGCCATCATCGCCGAGGAGGGTACGTTTTTCTTCATCCGTCCCGTGCCTCCCTTCTCATTTCGCCCCCGGACCGCCCCGCGGGGATCGAGTCTCGGTCGACGCTAAATTCCTCATCGATGTCGCGTTTGTGCTTTCGTCGTGTTGCGGTGGTTCGGAGGAGGAGGGTTCGGGCTCGGCCGCGGGGTCGTCGGTCTCCGCGGAAGCCTCCGCGGCGGCGGCGGCGGCGTGCGAGGCGCTCTCGTATCGCCACGGCGGCGGCGCGGGCTCGCCGCCACCGCTCGGCATCCCCCTCGCGAGGGGGCACCGCGGACACGCCGGACTACATCCGAGGAGCGCCGCGCGGCACCGGGCGTCGTGCCCCTCGAGCTCTTCTCCGCCGCGGCCTCCTCGCCGCGGCCGGCGAGGGCGCAGCCGCGCCGCCGCCGAGGCGGTGGTGACCGTGGCCGCCACCGGCGCGGAAGGCCGACGACCGTGGGTGGTGTTCCGGTCGTCCGAGCGATTTTGCAACCGAAAGAGGAGGTTGGTTGTACATCCGCAACATTGCAACATATCTCGTCGGGGAAAAATCGGACTCTCCTCTCGTCCGCGGCTAAACGAAGCCTCCCTCGTGTGTCACTCGCGAGGGTGGAGTCAAGTAGGCCGCGGCCGGCTGCGCGACGACGATGACGCTTGTTGCGGTCATGCATCTATCCGGTTGGGCTCTTCGGTGATTCCGTTTGAGCATGATTTTAGTTGTCCCGTGATGCTCCTTGGTGCGTATCCCTTCTATGTCGGGTTCGCTTGGTTTATTCTCGTGGATTTGAACCGAGGCACGGTTGTCTTAGTTCACACACTAGCCGTCTTCTTTGTTGATGTTCTTGTCGGTAATATGCGCTCTAATGATCATGTTGCGTCTAAGTTAGGTGGATTGGTGTTTTCATACAACTTAGTGCATATATGCATCTCTCGTTCGTTGATTGATATGCATCTCCGTTACGTTCGGGATTTAATTCGAAGCATCGGCTCGGTATGTAGTATATCTCAACCGAATGGAATAAAAACGTTGTGTCACTTGTCTACACATGTCCGTTTTTTTCTTCTTCTCATATAGTCATAGATATCTATATAGATTTCCCAATGCACTTTTTAGTTATAGCAACTGCTATTATATTATATATTCATGGAACGAATACATGTATGGCCAATTTAAATTCATTCGAATAGTGATGTTATGTTACTTTGTCCGAATTTGTATCCGTTTGCTCCATCGGATCCACATCTCACAATGGATCGTGCCCTTCACCCCAATTATATGTTGGGGATTTCTCTTACTGACTTCCTTGTCGGAAAAATTCCACCCTATTTCTCGCAAATCGTTTGATTACACACTATTTTGTGACGACAATAAATCTAATGGATATTATGTTGGTGTCCAAAGTCCAAACTATAAGGAAAAGAGAAAGGCGTCAACCATAATAATTGATGTAGCTTAGGAGTTAGGACCAAAATAAATAAAAATTGCATGGGATGCTATATGGTTTGCTTCGTAAAATTTGCTTTCGGGTTTTACCGAGTTGGTTCTTATTCGTAAAGCATGCAACATACTTGTTGGGCATCATGATTTCGGTTCATTTCGAGTAGCTGGATGTCGGTGATATTATCCTTCTTAACTATGGTGAACTCATTCTATTATATGTCTTAACTGCAGGTTATTGACGAAGAGGTCTAGTGGATGCAAGATGAAAGCATAATGTAATCAACTATAATGGAGATGTGATTCTAAATGTAACATGAGATGTCAAATCTCTATTTTTTGAGATTTATCGGATATTATATTGTATTGTTGTGTGCATGTATGTGATCCGAGCTATGTAATTTGTTGAAATAAGTGGGTTTAAATTTGGCGATTTTGAATTTTTATTATTTCCGGATGAGCTCGAATAAAAAAGTGAATCGGTGATATAATTGGCCATTTAGGCTCATCTATGAATTGTGTATGTGGTGGTGACGTCATCATTGCCACATCAACGCCATGTCATCGTCTATGTAGGCAGCCACGTCATTGTACACGTAGGCAGCCACGTCATCGTCCATGTAGATAGCCAGCGTGGCATCGAGCCATGTCAAAACGTGGACAAACCGCGGCGCGACACGTGGACAAACCTGAGTGCGACACGTGGACCATTCAGAGCTCGACACGTGGACAAACCGCAGCGCGACACGTGGCGCTGTGTCAAAGAGCCACGTCATCATATCCATGTCAGCACGCGCCTTGCCACGTCAGCAGCCAGCATGGGCCGTGCCACGTGGCATCCCCTTCCGTGACCAATTTCGTGACCATTTGGCTTGGTCATAGAAGAAATACACTTCTATGACGAAAAACGTGTTGGTCATGGAAAAGTTCCACTTCTATGACCAAAATGACCAATTGGTCATGGTAGACCAAATGTGACGGAGCTTCTGTGACCAATTCAATTTGGTCATAAGTTGGTCATAAAAAATTGTTCCATGACCAAATTTGCATGTACCGTGACCAAACCGTTTGGTCATTGATGTTGAGTACCGTATTAGTGTCAAAAGAAAATATTTGAAAGAGCGCACTAAAGGATAGTCTCGATTAGATGGATCACTAAAGAACACAAAGGGTGCTTGGAAGGAGAAGGCTTGGTTAGCTTTAAAGAGATGGTTATGAAAGATTGAGCAAGAATCTGGAAAGATCACACTGAGATAGAGCTGAGAAAAGAACGTCTAACGAACGTTTTGCATATATGAGAGAACAAGGCTATGAGCTTGGTTATTTTTAATTAACAAAACAAATATAAAAGATATTTCAGAAATAAAATACCCTATGTTGACATTAATGCAATATTAAATTTTATTTACAAAACCGGTGTAAAGAACTAGTCAAGTTTTACTAATAAAGATTCATATATTGATTAAACCGATTAAACATTTAATATTGAAAAGCTAAACTATATGAACAATCTAAACGAAACTTTGTAATTCGAGTAGATCATATTATTATTAAAAACATTATGGTATTGACATTAATCAAATTAATATTTATTATAAAAGCCGATGTAAAAGCCTAATCAAATTTTAATTAGAAAAATTTAATTAACTATTAAACAAATTAATATTTGGTTTACGAAAACCGAGATAAAAATCTAATTAGATTTTATATATAAAAACATGTGATAGAAACATTAATCAAATTAAATTTGCTTATGAAAAACGATATATAGACCTATTTTGCTTTTATTTATAAATAGCTTGTATAACTAGATATTAATCAAAATTAATATTAATTTTATTTTCAGAAAACAAACATGATGAAAACACACCACTAACGCGTGCTTTACATTATTATGAACCTAACGCAACTTGAACGAATGAAATCGGAGCTAAAACGAAGAAACTAGGAGCAAAACAAGATTGAAAGGACCTAGTCGTGATTAGCCGTAGATTTCAAGGAGTAGCTGAAAAGATTCCTGAGACACGGGGAATAGTGCTCGTGAAAAGGATAAAACTCAGGGTTAGATATGGAAAAGTGGTTGGGATGGATTGGATCTAAGGAATCTAATAGGTCTAGGGGGTTTTCTAGAAGGTTCACAAGACACAATAGAATGAAACAGGATTATAGAGTTTCTCGGGGGGCTGGGTGCAAAAGGGGGAATCATCCCCTACCTCTGGACAGAGGTGCGAACAGGGGGGGCAGCTCTGATGGGGCGGCGGCACTGGCGACCAAGGCCGCTAGGAGCTCGGGCGCCTAGGGAAAAAGGAAGAGGAGATCGAGGGGACCAAGATTGAGTGCTCACCGGCGGAGGAGAGGAGCGGGAGCGGCCGGAATTGAAGGCGACAGCTGTGGTCCATGTGTGGTTCGAGGACCGGTGGATGGTCGCTTCCTTGTGTGATGAGTGATTGACAACGTTGTGTGGACTGATTCTTGGCTAAGTATTGCAGGTGCAGGTTGCGGCTTGACTCGTGTTGGTGCAGGTGAAGAACAAGCGCGAAAGGTCGTCTCCGTGAGGCCTCCGGGTGTGGAGAAGACAAGTAGGCTTCGTTCGAGGGACCCGGTGGCCGGTGGGGTCAAGTGCGGGCCGCATGGTGGCATGAACGAAGCAAGATGAAGTCGTGGACGGTTTCTTGGTTGATCCTCAAAACCAAGGTCGAGCCGGGACTACGTGGGAGCCAAGTTATGAGTGGAGATTGGAAGAGGCTACACCGAGTTCGCGGGGTTTTCGGTGGTTCACCGAAAAACCACCGGGTTCCTTGGTTGATCCACAAAGCCAAGACCGAGAACCGAAGATGGAGCTGCAGCAGCGCCAGACCGGTCTGACCGGTGGGTCTGACCGGTCGACCGTGGGGACCGGTCGACCGGTGAGGAGCACCGGTGTGACCGGTGTGCGACGACGCAATCCGAATCTTCAAAGCGGAGGACACGCGTCGGGATCGCATGGCTTGCGTCGAGGCTACGCAGGGTGCGGTCGCCGGGCATCCGTCCGATGGTGAAGACATCAAGAATTCCAAATCCGCCCTTGAGGGGCTTGTATCCCTAGTTGTTAGAGAAGGGCATTTTAGACATTCGGTTGCCTCCATATAACCCAAGAGGTGAGAGGATGGCAGCCAACTCTTGGAACCCTAGCTCATTAGTTTTCCTATTTTCCACCTATTTTCCTTAGGTTTTCTTTAGGACTAGCAAGAGAGCTTCACGGAGAGATCTTGTTGAGAGGGATGGATGATCGGGTGGCTTGCTAGACCTTGTATGAACCTTTGTTTCATGTATAGATGATTCGGCGTGGTTCCTCAAGGTTTGGATGTGTTTTCCCCGGTTGTTCTTGGTGGTGATTTTCGGAGCCCTCTCTCGGTGATTTCTTTGGGTTGTTTTCGGGACTTTTCTATTGGGGATTTGATGGGGGAAATTTGTGGGAACCCCTCGTGGTTCTTTGGGCTGTGATTCCCCTCCCAAATCCGTGAGTAAAAGTGCTCGATTTTGGGGTTTCTTGAGTTCTTGGGTTGGAAGTGCTTTCGGCGGGATTTCTTCGATTCCTCCTTTTTGGACGAGATTTGGTGGGATTAAACTTGGCTATGGACTTCTCATGAGGTGTTCCTGATATCCCCAAAGTCTTGTTCAAGTCCGTGGAGTGATTCGGGAGATCGAGATTTGGATTTGGGGGAGTTGACCCGCGGGTCTTTGTTCATCTCGAGCCGCCCGGAGCTACACCGGTCGACCGGTGCTCTTGACCGGTCGACCGGTGCGAGCCCTTGTGGGATTTTGCTCGGGTGAACGTCTTGGTATGTTCGTTGTTGTCCCGTGTTGGTGCTTTGTTTCAAGTTTGGGTCCGTTTGGTGGTCGTTTGGCTTTGTTTGGTGCCTTGGGGGCTTTCGGTCGCCATCGGTCCGACCGGTGCGTCTCACCGGTCGACCGGTGTAGAGCCACTTAGTGGAAGTTGCTCGGTTACACCGGCGAGGGACCGGTCGGCCGGTGGTGCTCACCCGTCCGACCGATGTGGGTCCGTAGGCTCGAGGTTTGGTTTTTCCGCTGCGTTTCTCGGGTCGGAAGGTGGTGTGTTGGCTCCTACGTCCAGTGGCACTACAGTGGCTACATGGGCTTGACCAACCTTGGTAGTGAGTCGGAGACGTGTGTTGAAGCCGTGTTCATCTTGTTGGAGTTTCGATCTCCTTCGAGAAGAATTTTTATCGGCTCCCATTCACTCCCCCCCTCTCTGGTTCGCCGTATCGGTCCTTCAACAGCGCCGGCGGTTGAGCTTGAAGGCGGCCGGACTTTGTGATGGCGCCGGTGCTCCGGTGGTCAACCCGTGATGGGAAGCAGCGCTACGGCTTCGGCTCATCGTCCTGGAGCTAATGGTGGCGTCAGCTTGCTTCGGGAGGCGACAAACTCGACGAATCAAGGACGGCGGCCGTCGGCGGCGCTACTCCATGGCCGGTGGCGGCGCGGGACGCGGCGCGCGGGGGTGAGGCGAGGCGGCTAGGGTGCACGGGCGGCTCGGGTGGTGCGCTTTATAGGGGTGCGGCGCAAGGTGTCCCGGCGCGCACGCCTAGGCCGGCCGGTCGGCGGCGGCGCGGCCTCTCGGCCGGCCGCCCCGGTCGGGCCTCGCCGGCCCCGGATGGGCTCTGTCGGGCCTGGCATGGGTCGGCGGCCGGGCGGGGGTGGACTGGGTCGGGCCTTCGGGCTCGGCCCAGGTAGAATAGGTTTTCGTTTTTTTTGAATTTATTTTTAATGCGAAAACAAATTCCAGAAAAGTCTAGAAATTGTTTAAAGGCACGAAAAATACTCGAAAAATCACAAAAATTCCAGGAAAATTCCTAGAGATAGATTAAGACATGAACAATCCAAATAAAGCATTTGGAGCTCAAGAAAAAGGATTTAGAGCCATCTGATAAATAGAAATAGCTCAAGGAAAATGAGAATAAATTTCAGAAAAATTCCGGAAAATTCTCGGAAGGATTTGGACAGCTCCTAAACGCATTTTTGAAACCTTTTTACACTCAAGAACCACTAGATGCATCGGCATGAATGCAACACACATAACTTTTTAATTAATTTAGAAAATCAAACAAAGGATTTTTCCTATACTATATTCCCTGTAAAGAAAAATAAATGTGGGAAAAATTTTAAAATTATGAGAAAATCGTTATTTAATTATTCTTTCTATTCACATCCTGAAATTGGAAATTTCAGGGTGTGACAAGGACTTTCACTATCCGAGGAGTGACGGACATTGCAACTTATCTTCGCCTATTCCCGTTCTTAATGCTTGGGAAGGCGAAGCAATGGTTTTATGCGGAGCGAGATTCCATCAACACATGGGATAAGTGCTCTAAGGCGTTTCTCGCGAAGTTCTTGCCGGTGGGCAAAACCAATGCCCTCCATGCTAGAATTTCAGGCTTCCAGCAGCAGAATGATGAAAGTATCCTGGAAGCATGGGAACGTTTCCAAGAGTGCATCACCACGTGCCTGCACCAGGACAGGGTGGTTTTTAATTCAAACCTTCTACCACTGGCTCAAGCATACTTCCCGCGAGCACCTAGATGCAGCCGCTGGAGGAGCCTTCTTCTCGCTACAAGTACCTGCTGCCAAGGAATTAATCGAGAAGATGGTGGCAAATCAAGGTTGGGATGGAGATCGTCTCCAACCCCGTATCCGCGATGTACACTAAATGATGGAGTCGACATGCTAAGATGGACCTCCTCATGAAGAAATTGGAGGCATCAAGCAATATGGATACCGCCAAGATTATGGACGCTCGCATGACGTGCAAGCTAAGGTTTGCGGTAATGTGGGCCATTCAGGAAGTGATTGTCCTGAGACAAGGGAAGAAGCCAACTTCATCAACAATGGAAACAACAATGGGTTCCGGAACAACAACTACAACAATCAAGCGTGGAACTCAAGGCCCAACTTCCCGTTCAACAATCAAAATGGAGGTAATTATTCTAACAGTTTCAATAATCAGCCTTCCATTAAAGATCTTGTCTTTGACCAAGCTAGGATTAATGAAAACTTAAACTAGAAGCTAGCCGCCAATGAAAAAGTTCTTGAAAATTTAAATTCCACCATAGAATCCTTTACTGCTGCTATGAAGAATCAGCTAAGCTTTAATAAAATGATAGAAACTCATGCTCAGCTTGCTGCTTCTTTACCTTCTTCCGAGTCGGGTGGAATCCCGAGGGAACCCGAGCCTACCCGAGAGAATGATAGCATTATATCCACCAGATGGGGTAAGCCATCTAGGGGGATGTATGCACCTAACCATGTAGGGAAGCTTATACATCAAATCCAAGACCCATGGGACGAATCGGTAGTCTTGCACAAGAAGGACAATGGGTATCTGGGCATCACATGCACGATCTACTACCAAAAGATCAAGAATGCTCTTTGTGACCTTGGTGCGACTGTCAACATCATGTCCAAGGTCATGTTTGAGGAGTTAGGATATCCTGCTATCTCTCTGATGATGACAATAATCCAACTTGCCGACTCATCGATCAAATATCCAGAGGACATAGTAGAAAATCTCTTGGTGAATGTCAGAGGCTCAAATATCCAGATTCTCCTTTGACTCAGGCACCTGCGGTGTGTCGGGGCATTAAAGGTTCCAGCCGGGGGAGCAGGTGGGGTGCCGCAGGTTGAGGGAGGCCTCGAGTGAGGCAGAGACTCGCCCAAGGGGCTAAAGCCCCCAAGCGAGGTGGAGACCTACTCGAGGGGCTGAAAACCTTGAGCGAGGAAAAAGCTCGTCCGAGGGGCCAAGGCCCTGGATCGAGGTGGAGATAATTTAAGGGGGCTCCGCGCCCTCGAGCGTGGCGGGGAGTTCCGCGACGCGGTGCCCGCCCCTCGAGCGAGACAGAGGTTCGCTCGAAGGGGACCAGGATGGTGGTTTGGTGGGCCACTGAGCTTTTTGGGTTGTGGGCTTTATTCGCCTTTGGGTTGTGATCGGTGCGGGGGGGGGGGGGGTGATTTGCGGTTGCGCATTTAATTGTTTTTAGGAGAGGGTGGTTCCCCCGTAATTAGGGGACCCCTATGGCTGTCCCTGACAGTAGCCCCCGATCCTTTGCAGCAGTATCTGCAAGGGACCCGCAAAGTCTAGAGTTTCTATTAGAATCTTCTTCCCTCCCGGGTGCCGTGACATTCCGTGGGGGCGCGCCAGCGCACCTGCGGGTGTAGCCCTCGAAGCCTTGGAGGAGTGTGCGCACTCGTGCAAGGTTTTTTTGACGCCGAGCTACCGGCCTGTGAGGCATTTGTTTCAGTCGGCCTCGACAACATTTCAGCCCGCCCGCCCGTGACGCGTACGGGTTGGCATTGGCCTCTGAGATGTTCGCTCGCTGCTCTCGGGGAAAAACGAGATTGGGCGCGTCCAGGAGGTGTAGCCGTGCGATGAGCCCCCGAGCCTAGGCCCACTCGGGGCGATCAAGGCGAGGTCTTTGACTTGTCCACACGCCCCTCGCCGCCCCTTTGCTGGGTGGAGGGGTGAGGTGTCCACGACTCCCATCGAACGGGTCGCGAACCATGGATCCCTCGTTGAGCTGCTAATGGGTAGTTCAAGTGGACGTCCGTGCCCCATTCCATAAGGGTCAGCTCGTGGTCCAGAGACACGTCCATAAGAGTGCTTTACGTGGGTATGCTAGGCAGGGCTCGGTCCCGTTCAATTGGGACCGAGGGCGCGGAAGCTCTCCCTTGATGGGATCCCTCAACTAGCTGCCCTCGTTGGCCTTGAACACGAACTATGGGGCGCCCTCAAACTTTGTGAGTTCGAGGACCAGCTCGAATGTGCGCCCCCTTGTTTTCCCTGACTCTGCCAACCTGAGGCAGCTGTTCGAACCCGTTGGGGGTCAGGCTTGATACCTCTGATTAGTAGGGCCTCTACGGGGCAGCATCGAGGTGCCCCTGTCTTGGTTGATCCGTGGCGCTCGCCGGACCACTGTCGAGTCGAGCCTCGAGCCACTGATCAGTACGACTTCAAATCGAGGGGCATCTGCGGTGCCCACTTGTTCCCTCGGCGGGCAGGGCTTCGAACCGCTAATCAGTAAATCCTCGTTCGAGGGGCATCTGCGGTGCCCACTGTTCCCTCGGCGGGTAGGGCTTCGAACCGCTAATCAGTAAAAATCGTGTGGGTCCGGTCCTTCTGGACCCTCGAGTCCGTTCCCATGGTGGTGAGTCAGTGAGCCGTGAAGTCGCGGCTCTACCTGTTTTAGATCAGGGTATTGATCGTACCCACGAGGGGTCGGTTCTCGAGCTCTCGGCTTTGGTTTTGTGAGGAGGTCATCCTTATCTGAGAAGGAACCCCGTCATTAAGGGCTACGATCATGGTCGTGGGCCGTGCAGAGCAGGCACGCCTTTTTAGGCGGTGCTATGTGGGTGTCGTGGGCGACATGGAAAGGTGATGGGACAGGGCACCGCGTCCACTGGGTTACTGTACCGTAATCATAGCGTGCACGTGGTCGTTTTGGCGCGGCGGGGCCCATTCGGCAGCGACGCGGGGCGCCGGCCACACTAGCTGCCGCCGCACACAGAGTTCTCGGGGTTGTTGCCCCTTCAGATCTTATAAATTACAAGGGGGCAGGAGGGAGGCTTCCTTACCTCTGCCACTCACATAGATCCCCCGCACTTTATCTCCTTCCTCGTTGCGCGTCCCGCCGCTTTGAGTCTGTCCGTGCTTTCCTTGCCTCCGTCGCCGCCTCTGCTCCCCATCCTCTTCCTCCATGGCTCCGATTCAGGTGTCGGAACCTTTCACGTGGCCCCAGTTGACGGCAGACCGGCTGTAACTAGAGGCATTGGTGCTTGGCGGGTAGCTGGCGCCGGCCAGCGACGGCCCAAACCCGGCGTGGATGGTTCCGCCAGCGTCGGACAGGGAGCCTAACCCCCCGCCAAGTTACGTTGTCAGCTTCATCCGCCTTCACGAGCGCGGCTTCAACACCCTCGTGAGCAGGTTCATTTGGGGGTTGTGCCTCCACTACGGGGTGCAGCTTCATAATTTCGCCCTCAACACCATCTCGCAGGCGGCCTCCTTCGTCACCATCTATGAGGGATTCTTGGGGATTCCGGTGAATTAGGACATGTGGGTCCACCTCTTCCGCGGTCAACTTCACACCCTCACCACGGGCAAGAGGGGGACGCGTCGAGCAGTTCGCGCCGGCGGCCTCACGCTCGCATTGCGCGACACCCGCAAGGAGCTGTACCTGTCGTGCACTTTGACGTCCAACAACACCGACTGGGAGAAGGGATGGTTCTACCTCCGCAATGACGACCCCGATCTCCCACCGTACACCGGAAAGGTGCTGAGGGAGAAGCCCGAAGCGTGGGTGTATGGGGTGCCGCACCCTGCGAGGCAGAGGAGGATCGAGCCTCTCACCAACACCCTTCGTCAGTTGGCGGATTCCGGGCTGGTGGCGACGTCCGTCATCGCCAACTTCCACCGTCGGTGGATCATATCCCTCATGGAGGGGGAGCTCCGCATCTACGAGATGAGCGACGCGGCCAACCCCGTGTCGTTGGCGTGTTCGCGGCTACTGGAGGAGCCGCTCGCCCCGAGATATGCGGCCACCTGGGCAAGCGCGCCATTAATCCCAAGGCGGTGCAGCATAGCTGAAAGGACCTTGTGATGCCTAAAGGTGGGGGGGTGAATAGGATCACTTCAAATTTCCGAAACAAATGCAATGGTTAAAAGATTTGTCGGTACTACCGACGTGGTGCCAGAACTACCGACGGGGTCGGTACTTCCGATACCAGGTTGGTACTACCGACAGAGTAGAGATGACTAAAATGAAATTTAAATTCAGCAGTGATTCTAGCAATTCTATTTGAATCAAAGTCTTAGTTTAGAGGCTAAGAACCACCTGAAACCACAGAGATGAGTTGGAATGCAACCAATTTAGAGATCGGGCTAAAACAAGTTCTAGGGTTAGTGAAAGACAAAGAATTCAAGCAAGCAAATGGAGACACGAAGATTTAATCTGAAGTTCACACCCACAAAGGATGCTACGTCTCTGTTGGGGATCCCACAAAGGGAGGGCTATCACCAAGAGCCTCTTTTCCTCTTCCAACCCCCACAAAGGAAGATTGGTGCTCACTAAGAATTCTCCACCAAGGAGAGGGTAATACAAACGATCCTGGGTGCACCGCACAAAGAGGACACTCAACGGGCGACGCCTAACCGTCTAGAAGCAAGCTTCAAGAGTAACAAATGTGAATCAAGAACCCGGAGATGCTTCAAGTGCTTTTGAGATGGGGAGAATCAATGGGGCTCTCAAAGCTTCTCTAATCCTCACTAGAAATCACTTCTCCACTCAAGCTCTAGCTCAAAGAAACCAAGGATTGGATCTAGAGGAGAGGGGAGAGGTGGAGTGAATGCTCAAGTGAGTGTTTGTCTCGTGGTTGGTCGGCAATGAGTGAGGATGGAGAAGGGGGGTTTTTAAACTTCAGCTCAAAAACTAGTTGTTACTGTGTTGAGTCGGGTATCCTCGGTACTTCCGACACGGTGTCGGTACTACCGAGGGGTTTCCCAGAAACCTAACAGTGAAGCCATATCAGTAGTTCCAACACTGGGTCAATACTACCGAGCCCCTGGCTAAAACCTGCCAGAGAAGGCTTATCGGTAGTTCCGACCCTGGGTCGGTACTACCGAGCCACTGGCAAAAACTCTCTAGAGAGGGCTTATCAGAAGTACCGACCCGACGTTGGTACTACTGACAAAGGATGAGAAGTCAAGATAAGATTAGCAAAAGTGCACGTGTCAAATCTAAACTCCTCTCACTCACTTGGGTCATCTCCTAGAGCACTTTTAGCATCTCTTGGTTGTCAATTCGCACCCCCTTTATAGTACAGTGTTTCCTATACTCAAATTCGAAATCAAAATAGAATTAAGCCTTGATTCGAGATGAAAATATCGACTTGGAGTTGAGGGCATTCTTTTGGTCAAAACCATGAGTTTCTTTCATTTAAGTCCTGCACACATCTTGATCAAGCACTAAATACCACAAATTGTGTTTGTCACTATCACCAAAACAATTAGGAGCGAAGATGCACTTTCAATAGTGACGACGACCTACGGTCGTTCGTGATGCTCCCCGACACCGGTCAGGTGAGCGGAGTATCCTTTTGCCCGTTGCTTCCTCTCATGCGTGTTTGTTCTAACTATCGTTGCTTGGCGGTAGACGGTCGGCGTCAATGCCGCCAGATCGGGCCCGCCGACGCCTCGGTCGCGAGCCACCGGCCACGCCGCGCGAGAGCGGGGAGCGGGACCGGGCGGCCCGCGTGAAGGAGAGGAAGATCCGGAGGTAGGAGTGCCTTGACTAGCACAACGAGGACTACCGGCTGTGTAAACAGCAGGGTCTTTCTCATCCGCCGGCGCTGGTGAACTCGTCCTCAGATGAGGAACAGAGCGAGGGGGAGAGGACCACCTTTGACAGGTGGCACCCCGCGGCGCCCCCTTCTCCAGGGGTCGAGGGGGTCGTTATGGAATCGACCCTCGAGGCCGGTGGAGAGCCGCCTATCGCCAGATCGTCGACAGAGGTGCCCGTAGGCGCTGTGGAGCCCCCTCCCCCTGAGCCTTCAAGAAAACGCAAGCAGGGCTTCTCCAGCTTGAAGTGAGTAACATTCCTCTCTGCGCGCTTTCAATTTTGTAACGTAGCCACTCATCCCTTGCCCTTTTTCCTCATCGTTAGGGCGTCGCCAGGCGTCCCCGCCCTCGCGCCCGTCAAGGCGCTCAAGCTGAGGACGTCGCTGGTGACGGGGCGCCGCTCGGAGAGGGCGCCACGGGCGGTAGCAAGCACGGCGGCGGCAGGCGAGCTGTCGCACGCCACGACCGTGGCCGCAAGACCACAATAGCAGGAGGAGGTGGCAGTGGCGGCTGCACAGGCATCAGTTACATGCGATCCCCATCAAGGGCGCGGGTGGGCTCGCGCGGAGAGCCACGACGCTAGGGGTCGGGAGACGGTCAAGACCCCTGCTAGTGGCGATTCCGCCCCAAGGAGGGGCTGATCGAGGGGGTGGTTGGGTTAGCCCCCGGGCTCGCGCCTGGGGTGCTGGTGGTGCGGTCTGACGGCTGCGTAATGTCACAGCGGCTGGCGCACGATGATGAGGCGTTGACATCCCGTGTTGCACTTCTGGTGCCTGACGCCGTCGCGCCGCAATGGGAACAAGGGCTACATCGTCTCGGGATGCCGCAGGGCCTTCTCGAGGAGGTCAGGACCGAGAAGGCACCGTGGGAGGAATTTTGTGCCCATGGCGCCTCTCTCAACGCCGCCTTGACCGAGGCGCTCCGGTTCCATGGAGGTAGGTCACTCCAAATTTTTCAGGTGAGGATCTCCGTTTGATTGATGCTTGGTTTCCCGTCTCCTCTTGATCGAACTTCTTTTGTCCTAATTCTTTCCTCTGCCCTCTCATTGCTATCCGCAGAAGCTGCAGGTCCAGGCGAGGAAAAGTTCAATCGCCTCACCTGGTTGAGCTCAGACCTCGAATGGTACCGGGGACAGTATGAGTTTCTGGATGCCCTGGTGGAGGCCCTGCAGCCGGACAATGGCTGGCTGGTGTACAATCTGATGGCTGCGGAGGACACCCTCACTGACTAACGCACCCTGATAGTCGAAGCAACCAAGGAGGTGGACAAGGTGATGGCCGCACTTCAGGAGAAAAAGAGGGCACTGGCGACGGCGAACGGCGAGCTGCAGTAGGCACGCGATGCCTTGTCCGAGGCACAGACCACGTTGGTGCAGAGGGAGACTGCCTTGGCTGAGGTGCAGAATCAGCTCCAGTAGAACCGCACCACCCTCGAGGGGACGCGGTCTTGGCAGACTCAGGCGTAGCAGAAGGCTCGGGGAGGTCGAGAATGTAACATACCAGAAATTTCATTGTTTTCCCAAGTGTGAATTTTCGCAAAAATTTAAAATTTTTTGTTTGAACTTGTGTGCTACCAAATTTGAGCCCAATTTGCTAGCTTCTCATCCTAAATTCTCTCTAAAATAAAACCATATACAATTATTTTCAAATTATGGTAAAATATGTGATTTGGATTTTATGGATTTTATTTTAGTGAGTGTGATTGAATTTGAAAGTATTCAAATTCAACCTATGGGTTAAATCCTAATTCAAAGCTAATTTCAAAACCTAGTTAACTAACATGGGCCAGCTAACTAATCCTGAAGTCTACCAGTGCTCCCTCATCTCTCAGCCCATGCACACCGAAGCACACCCCTTGGTTTTCAACCGGTCCAGCAAGGCGGCCCATCCAGCCCAGCGTACCGCTGCATCCCTTTCCCCTCACCGACAGGTGGGACTGTGGCCGCACTGCTCTTCTTCCACCTCCCCGCCGCGCCGCACCTCATCGCTGCGCCGCACCGCACCACCTCGCGCCTGAGCCCGGACCGCACCATCCTGACCCGCTGGCGCGCACGCCGAAAAGGTGGCCCGCACGCCAAGGTGGCCTACGCGTTTTCCCCCCATGAAACCACGGATTTGCCCCTGGCAAATTCCGCCCGCCAACCTCACCTGCGTCCCGCGCCTTCGCCGCCAAGGCAAAGGAGGAGGAGACAGCCCTGGCCCACGCGATTCCCCTCTCCCCCACGTTCGCCTCGCGCAGCAAAACCCCCCAGGCAAGGCCCTTGGGCAAACCAATTCGGTTCGGGGTCTTTTCCCCTTTGGCCGCTCTGTGCCGCCACCGAGAGGTGAGAAGGGGAGAGGAAGGAGAAGGGAGGGAAACGGGAAGCCGTCACGCGCTTCACCACCGCGTCGTCTTGCCGGTGTAGAAGACCCTGGAGCCGGAGCTGAACGTGCGACAGAGAAGGCCGTCCACGAGTGGAAGGAAGCCGGAGCAGAGGATCTAGACGCGCCGCCGCCGAACTTCGTCGCCGTCGTCCACTTCTACACCAGCGCGGCCGTCATCGCGCACGCCTACACCATCGCCCCTCGGTGAGCCCGCCGCTCGCCCTACTTCTCCACCCGTGGGAGCGCACCCCGGCGCCGCGGCGGCCGGTCTTCGCGCCGTGCGGCTCCGCGAGGGCGCCGACGCGTTGCACCCAAGCGCGAGTCGTCTTTCGCCGCTTAAACCTCGGCCTATCGGCTCCGCCTCGATGTTTTTCCCCGGGCCGTTGCTCCCCGGCCCGGAT
The DNA here is from genome assembly GCA_947561735.1 of Cenchrus americanus. Lineage (NCBI taxonomy): Eukaryota > Viridiplantae > Streptophyta > Magnoliopsida > Poales > Poaceae > Cenchrus > Cenchrus americanus. The sequence goes on along the minus strand of OX387239.1, from coordinate 78,865,193 downwards.
TTCGTGCCGCGCGGATGCCTAGCGCCGCCGCCGCGGATCACCCCGGACCCGCACCGGCGACATCGCTCCGCGTCCGCGCGCGCCTCGCCAACACGTTCCACGCCGAGCCTTGAAACACTTGCCTATGTTATGGTCGTCGTGCCTTTTGGTTTCGATGCGTGCGATGTTTCCGTTCGCCATCGCGCCACTCACCGCGACACCGGCTCCCCCGGCCTCGCGCGCGGCGGTTACCGGCGCGTGGCCGAGAGCGTTCGGTGAACGCACGCGTGGCCGGGACCGAGCACACCGGTGTGCGTAGCAACGAGGAAGCCCCATGCCCGTGGGCATCATTTTCCCCGGACGCGCGCCTGTCGGGGATCGCCGCGCGCCGCGCCTTCTACCGCATGCCGCGCCGCGCTGCTCCTCGCCGCCCCGCCACGTGCGCACCCCGGGTCTACAACGTGTCACGATGGCACACCCCGCGTCGAGCCGCTTGAGCCGCCCGACGCCGCCCTCGTGCCGTGGTCCGGCCTTCGCGCCGAGTTGCTCTCTCTTTAGGTGAACGCATCGCCACCACCGCCGTAGCCAAGCCTCGCCACCGGCGGGCATTCCCGCCCTGCCGCTCCTTTGAGGAGTTTCGCCGAACACCTTGTGTGCGCCCTCACCCAACCTGGCTGGAGCCACACACGCTGACCCACACACACGCCTGGCCACTCGAGCCACGGAAGATCCCGCGGCCGCCAGGCGAGCGAACCCCAGAAGAGATCAAGGGTCGATTATGGACTTCGCCGGCGAGAACCCTTAGGTGGGACTATGGTGGCTTGCCGCCTATTAAGGCCCATGCAAGCCCGAGTGACCCGGATGTTTACCCAGCTGAACCGTGGAGAGGAGTTCGGGGTGGCTCGGTAGACTTCATTCTCCGGGCCGGTTGTGCCAAATCTATTGGGCCACTTTCGGCCCACTAACTCTTTGGGCCCAACTTCGGCCCATTAAACTTGCTGACTGCTGACGTCATGCTGACGTCAGCAATATTTTAATAAAATTATTTTCTGATTTGTAAGAGGTTTTAATAAATGTTTTATAAATCCCTTTTCCTTTAAAAATTCATAACTAATTATCTGGAGCTCCGAAAATTATGAAACCACTTGCGTTCGTTTCATAATTTTGAGGTGCTCGCCGCTATCTTGTCCTTCTCTGCTCTTGACCTTGAACCAAGCCCTTTTTGCCCCGCATTCTTGGAGTAGAATTTATGGCTGCTGCCCGCCATTGTGCTAATGTGGGTCTGGGACGCCGGCGCCCCGCAACTTGCCATTGGGGTGTTGCGGATAGGAATCCTACCCCATTATCTCATCATCGACCTTCTCTACACCTTTGCCTTCCCTCTTTGTTGCTTCGCGCATATACGCTCTCGCTCTACATTGCTTCGTGCTTTGTGAAGCGTGTACCGTGCCATGTGCTTGAAACCGGGATGTCGCACGTGATGGACGGCCGTGTCGTTAGCGAGAGGCCTCCGCTTCACGCTCGGCAACCCCGAGCCGCAACCTAGCTTCCTTGCCATGGACGTTGCCGCATCATCAGTACATGCCTCGTAGCGCTCTTAAGCACACCTTACCTCATCGCCACCCGATGTCGGTCACAAGTTGATCCTTTCATCCCCTATGAGCTGTCGCCGCATATCTTGGCATGATAATGCCTTTTCTAGTTATCTTTGCTTCGCTCTGCTTTCATCACCCTTCGCGCTACCGCTTTGATCATCCAAGAGCTAAAACCTAGCAAGTGCTTGATCTCAGCCTCTCCGCTTTCCCCCTTGCGAGCTTGATTACCTAAGATCTTAGCCGTAAGACCCGTAAGCTAACTTTGAACTAACTCTTGATCCTACCCCGTTTTCTAAGATATAAAAACTAGTTGCTTAAACTACTTTTGTTTTAAAATCAATTGCTCTATTTTCATTATTTAAACCAGTGTTGCTTGTATTTACTCTGGAGTTTATTGGGATCTTCTAAATTGGTTCTTATTGATGTTTTTGCATTAGATGAATGCTCGTTATTTATTTCCACGTCGCATCTCGTGTAGGCTTGTGTTCTTGTTGAAGACCCGAGCCGTGATGACCGAGGAGACGCGACTACCCCGACTTTGCCCGAGAGGACGCTCAACCTCTACTACTCTACGACGACTACCGCGCAGGTGTCATGTCACTCCCAACCATGTAGAACCCATGCATGCTATTAGTTGCTAGTGCTATATTTATGATACTTGATTTGATGGATTGCATAGCCATTTGTTTAGCCATGCCTTGATATTTGAAACATCCTTGTTTCCTTGCTTTACCTACCTCGGGGCTAGCTACCGACCCTAGCTAGTCCCATATACCAACTATCCATACTTTTGTTGCTTGATTATGGATGGTTCTGCGGGTTTGGACCGAGATGTGGGAGATCTCGGTGTGTTCTAGCGTGAGTTACGGGTGTGTTCTTCCTTGATGTGTTGCGGCGGGAGCGAGCCGTTTGGTTACTTGTGAACGTCTACCTCGGGGAGATGCGATCTGGCCTCTCGCCCGAGCGGCGTGTCGGACGGGATGGAGATGGTGAGTGCTTGCTCTCGGCCCTTAAGGACCGATCGTCAGTTGACCTTGCTTCAGTGGACTTTTACCGTACAAACCGCCCGCCTTGTATTGGGCGGGGGTGCGGGGTGAGACTCGTAGTGGATAGCACCCCTCCTGTAGGCGGATCGGTGTGATCGTGTCGGGAGACGGCTTTGCTCCTTAGAAGACTTCGCCCGGCGAGGCCGGGGAAGGGTTCCCACGGCTTCGAGGGACCTCTCGGCGGCGGTATGAGCTCTACGGCGAAGGCCGCGCCGGACTCGGAGACGCGGGAGGGTACTATCCACTTACTTGGACTCCGGCCGTATGGTAGAGTTTCGGGTGGTTCGCTACCATCGGGCTCTATTCGGGCGGGTACGGTTGTACAACCTCTCGCAGTGTTAAACCTATAGCTATAGTCCGTGTCCACCGGTTATGGACGGTCCTACGATCTCTCACCCGGCTAGACTCTTTTCTTGTGCTTCTTCTCTCCCCCGAGTGAGTGAGCCGGCCGAGGGCCGTTGAGATGTGGGAATAGGAGCGGTGGGCCCCACATCGCGGATGAGAGTTGGGAGCCGGATCGTGGTTGTGATTCGGTGCTTTGGTGTGGACATCCTTGTTGAGGGGTGCGGACCCCGGAGGTGTGGACCTCAGAGGTGTGGACCTCGAGGGTGAGGACCTCCCGGAGGTGTGGACCTCGCCGCATATTCTCGCATACCTTGATTGTTGCTACCGCGCCGCTCGCATGCATAACTTTCTACGGCCCAATATAGGTTTTATCCATGCATACTAGATTCAACCACCGCTTTTGCTCTTTGTTGGGAAGGCGACATGACCTACCCGCTTATCGGGTAGATGCGGCATTTCGGACTCGGTGACCGTCTACGACTACAACTTCGTGACGAAGGTGTGAAGACTAGAGCTCACTACAAGAAACTATTTAATCCGTGACGTAACCATTCCGTCACGGATTAAATAAAATTCGTCGCAAATCGGCATCCGCGACGATTTACATTTTCGTGGTGGAATGAGCGTCATTGATTAAATCTCTCGACGTTCCCTTAATAAACGTCGCGATCCGTGACGTATCTGAATCGTCACGGAGCAGCCCGAGGCCCATGCGGCCCAACCCATGCTCACTATCCGTGACAAAATAAAATCGTCACGGATTGCTACGGACTCATGTGACATGGATGCCGACGTGGCGTGCCACATGGCTGCCGACGTGGCGTGCCACCCGGCCGCCGACGTGGCGTGCCACCTGGCGCACCGACGTGGCGTGCCACCCGGCGGCCGACGTGGCGTGCCACCCGGCGGCCGACGTGGCGTGCCACATGGGCGCCGACGTGGCGTGCCACCCGGCCGCCGACGTGGCGTGCCACCTGGCGGTCGACGTGGCGTGCCACATGGCCGCCGACCGGGATGGTTTTGATGACATGGACAATGACGCGGTTTGCCACATGGCCGCCGACGTGGCGGTCGACCCGGACGACCGCAATGACGTGGACAATGACGTGGCGTGATGACGTGGAATTTTTAAGACCCTTGTGTGACGGGCCTTATTCTAGCGGTGGGCCACAATTCGGCCCGAAATTTCAGCCTGCCGAAATCAATTCACCCACGAGAAGTACCCATCACATTTATCCAACAGAATAATAGACAAAAAATTCATACAGAATTCAGCCCATAATACAATCACAGAATTCAGCCCATAAGACAATCACATATTTGTGTATCTTTTCCAGTCTCATTTTGCATCACATAATTTTATCTGATGCAAAGTTTGCATCAGCAGCATCTATACATAATTTTATACGTTGCAAAGTTTGCATCAGCAGCATCTATTCAGCGGCAAAAATGAAGCTCCACAAACAGAAGTATGAACCAACAAAAAACTCTATAGCGACCACATTTTCCAACAAAAAAGACATGCAAAAAAGACATGCGGGTCGCCGGGAGCATCGATTGTACATCACACCATGAGCCAACTTCTCACCGTGAGCCACCGGCGGGTCACCGGGATGTGAACCTCGAAACCAAAAGAATAAGACAGGTTAACTTGCGGTGCTAACAAGACAAAAACAATATTATGTAGCTATTAGCATGCCGGATTGTTTAGAAAAAAACATATAGAACCATTCCTACAATATAGAACCACCGGACCACAAATACACAAATATTAGAAAAACTAGGTGGAACGGATGTGCCCAAATATCTAAATCACAAATCCACATCAAGTATCATGTTAGTATTAACAAGCTAACAAGTAAGAGCCGACATGCTCGCATGCTTGTGTGCGGGAAAACAAGGATCCGGATCCATACAAGGACAAGCAAAGGGCAACATATGGCAATCCAACTAGCAAAACAACATATTCTTGGTTCCGGGAAAATATAACATACCCTCATGCACGACCAAGCAAACGTTCAAGTTTTGCTTCCAAAGCGACTTGCTTCTTCTCCATATCCTCCTTGTCCCTTATCCTTGCTGTTCCATTTCCTGCAGTTGCCTTGACAAAACTTCAATTTCGACACGGCGATCGCTCACAACGGATCGAAGGTCACCATTGGCCCTTATCTCCACTTCTAGTCGTGCTTGAACACTCTTTGCACTAGATCTTGGTTTCCCGGACACGATCCCCGCATTACGAAGGAATGTATTGTTTTTGCACTTTTCATTGAGGACATCGGCTACAACTTTGAGTTGCGGGCCTTGGTTCTTCACCTTCAATTGGTGCTTCCGCCAACCGATTCTCCATTTCAATCTTGCAAGACATCGGCAAATAACATTTGTAACTTAGAACAATTTAAAATAAGCAACTGAAAACATCATGCATAGGAGAACTTACAATGGCAGATTGTACATTAGGCATGTAGCCCTTCTTCCTCTTCTTCGAAGTGAGTCAGCTTGAACAAACCAAGCGCATCCAATTCATTACCCTCATTCTCGCCTGCCTGAAAAGAATGTGCAGCAAGAAACTTCATATTTGTGCAGCAAGAAACTTAAGGTTTGTGCATCAAGAAACTTCATGTGTGCAGCAAAGAACTTTGTATTTGTGCAGCATGAAATTAAACATAATTGATTTGCTAAAACCTAACAGAACAGCATGTTAACTTGAACAAAACTGGTTTTCAATTGTTGCAAATAACCATGGCTAACTTACCAATTTCTCTACAAAAACTGGATAGCTACATGATCCAGTTGTACCGAGAATTTGACCAAATCCCGGTTGTCTTTGTTCTTTTGACAGCTCGCCTACATCATATAAAGAACAAAAGTTAGACAAGTGCCGAAGTAGGAAGTACATGGCAATAGTTGATTTTTTGTACCATTTTTTCGGGTTTCTTCCATGCTTCCACAAGGTGAAGCCACTCATCATCACTTGTCGGCGGGTTCATTGGAGAAGTCCTCGTGACCAAATGAAGTGGGAAAGGATCAAAAAATTTTTCCTTCGACCTATGTCGTTGTTGGCGAACTGCAGTTTTCATCATCTCAACACAACCCTTTCTAATTGTAGCATCATCGGTGTTGATGTCAAACTTGGCCTATCCGGATGGAACACGTATGAGAACTATAATATTTGAAAAAAGAAATAGCTTGCGGGACATTTAACTTCACTTATCAATTGTTTTCGAGATAAGATAAATATCAAACGGTACACAATTGTCGTCGGCTTATCGGTTATCATGTCTAAAAACGAGTCATGTCATGAACGAAACAACTCAAAAGTTGTGTATAAGTTGCAGCCACAAAATGAGTACCATTTCACTAATTTAACATAGTTGTAAGCTAAAAGTCATGTCATGATTCCTACCACATTGGGTAGCGATTCGGAAAGTTTAGAGAATAACTTACACGAAGGCATCCCGAAGAAAAGCTTCAATCAATGCGGGTCTTTTCTTGTACTCCTTCCAATGCAACAACACGGGCACATGGTTTCTAACCGCAATATTGCATTCGGTGGCAAACTTGGCGGCAATGATAGGTGTGAGGGGCTGATGCTTCCTTCGGTATAATGATGGGTAGCTTGCCACGGCGAGATCTGTTTATCCTCCGGAGGCCATGCCCCATGTTAGCTCCTCGATTCCAAGGCACCTCTACTCCTTGTAATAAATGATCAATGAAATTGCTATTAGCGTGCAGCAACATAACCGACAATGTGATATGTAACATGAAAAATAATGAACAACCACCTTCAATGTTATCCTCGTCACCATCATTCGGGGAATGCCATCGGCTCCATCATCTAGTAAGAAGATGTAAGTTAGCATTCATCACAAATCAAAGGTTAGCATGAGTGGTACACACATGGAACTAGAAAGAACCACCTTCGCGGCCATATGAGTGAGATTGTGAGGCGAGAAATGGCATCGGTTGCATCATCTAAAGAGATGTAGCAAGTTAGATTGCATTAATCATGTAAACAAATGTTACGAGAATGATAGAAGAACCATGGTACTCACCATGAGCAGCAATCGGCACATGAAGCTCACTTAGTTCGGCAGCAAATGGCACATGATCACTTGGTTGGACAGCTGCCACACGGTCACTTGGTTCGGCGGTGCCATGTGGTCACTTGGTTCGAGCAGCTGCCACGTGATCACTTGGTTCGGCGGCTGCCACATGGTCACTTGGTTCGGCCCGCCGGCATGTGGAGATGGAGGTCACTTGGTTCGGCGGGCCGAGCATTGCTTTCCTTTGACTTTTTACGTCTAGTGGGTGGTTCATGTGCAAAAACCCTCTTACGAGACCCAAATCTAACACCACACGAAGGAGGAACTGAAGTTTGATTCTTAGTGCTGTAGCATCTCTTCGTCTTACTGGCCTGGTAGAAATAGAAGCATGGATTACTGAATGGAGTTTTCATAGAAGGAAAAATGTATTAGGAAGCACACAACAATTGAAAGGATTGGGAAGTTGGAAGAATTGGCACCTTTGCAGTGCCATTTGATGAGATGGCATCTCCTTCAGCATCATCATCTTGTAAAGGATCATATTCGGATTACGAGTTTTCACTATCTTGTTTGGTATTGTTATTTCCTTGAGAAATGGCGGATGTTCGAAAGTATGGATAGTTGTCAACGATTCCTAGCTGCTTTAGCCGTGCCTTTGTTTTGCATACAATTTCGGAGACGCGGCTCTTCGTACTCCTCCAACGGTGTTTCTAAGAGACAAGAGAAAACAAGAACATATTAGGGCCTCCACGGCATGGTTGTGATGCCCGTAAATAATAGCTATCTACTTCGTGTGAATAGTTTATAGTGCTAGCTATACCCATCTCACCTCCTCTCTCCCCGCACTCTGTTTGTTTCTTTCGAGTGAAGACCGGTTGAGGGAATGAGCGAGACGGACCACTCCCCCGGCTTTTGCTTGCTACTAGTATATATATGCCAGCCCAATGATTTCATATACCTAGTCTTCTTTGGGTCTATTTATGGCTTGCAAATAATACGACAAGCCGGGCAGCAAGCCGATCCATTATATTGCATTGGCTGCCACCACCACAACCACAATGCACACACACACAAAAAAAGAAACCGATCGACAAGTAGAGTGCAAGTAAGGCAAGTCATCTATTATCAGTACCTCACACTTTACCATAGTTTTAGAACACAGTACTACACTTTACCATAGCTTGCAAATGGTTCAACAAGAATTAAATATTCCATGCTACCAAAGACAGTGCTACCATCATAGCTGTAATATAACACCAAAAGGTACAGATGCATGACCAGTTTCAGGTTTTCGAGTCCTATAAGGCTTTAGGCTTGTCAATTAAACGTTATATGTTTCAACATGGATTTGACCATAGTAATATATGCTAACATTCTTCCATGACTAATTGAGGAAGTAACTGACAAAGGTTTGCAAATCAACTGCGCGCGAAATAAACATAAGCTAACAACGGCGAGAGGTAAATCATTGCAATGCAAGTATTCAATGGCAAGTCATCCCATCATAAAAGTAGGAGATTAACAACGACGGGTAAATCATAGCTATGCACCCTAAGCACTCATCCCATCATAAAAGTAGGAGATTAAACCATACGAGAGGAGGTACGTGTAAGGAACACAAACTTGTGATCGACGTGGTGCTTGTGGCTTCTTTTGCGCACCACCCTTCGCCGACATGGTGGAGGTCTTGGGCTTCGTCTTTGGTGGTCTTTTGGTTCGCGCCGGAGATCTTGGGGTCGGTGCGGTACGTCTTGGGGTAAGAGCTTGAGCTTGCCGGTGGTAGGTGTACACCGACCGCACCACCATCTTCGATACTTGTACGCTCGCCGCACCACCCGCTTCCCGGTAATCCAATTAGTGTAACTTAGTCAAATAAACTCCACAAATAAACTTAAGGCAATAATCATAGCGAGTATAGCGAAGCATTTTGAATGCTGAATACGGAAATAGGAGTACTCATAATCGGATGTGAGCAAAACCGGACAATCGGGTTAAAAATATCAGCCCCGAATTTATTTACATTCAGATTAACATGTACACGGATTAAATATACTTGACATCACAACATGAATAATTCCGAACATTGAATAATTCCGAACAAATATCGGCATTGAATTACATTTCATGACATTGACATCATATCATTTACATCATTGCCTCGGGTTAACAAATTGGCCTCGGATGATTTGATATAAAAAGCGATAACAAATGGTTCATGGCAACCATGGAAGCGTGAGACACATCCGGCCCGGTATTTGAAAAACATGGGCATGGATGTGTCACACGTTTTGATGAGTGCCATGAGAGGTAATATACATCTGATCATCATCATAGGCAAAAGTGGAGCAAAGGAAGAACACAAAATGTTGGCCTCAGATATGTTTGCATTTCATTTGAACTTGAACTTGGAGCTTAACGATAGAAAGCGAGAACAAAGAGGATGTCATGGCGAGGCATGGAACCATGCGACACATCCATCCCGAGTCATGATAGATTGCACGGGAATGGACGTGTCACATGGTTTGATGACAGACATGAATAATAGAACAGGAAAAATAAACATCTTCATAGGCAAAACGAACGGACGACCAACGGCTCCGGTCCCTCACAAGTTCAAGTTCATCAATTCAAGTATCATCATAGGCCTCGGAATGTATTCCGGATAAGGGCTCACTCAAATAACCAACGAAGCTACACAAATAGTATAAAGTAACGGATAAAAAACAATATGGCGAAACGGACCCGCCGCGGCGGCCATCGGTCTTTGCCGCGCGACCGCCGGTTGTGGGTCTTTGCGCCGCCACGTCGGCCGTCGGTGCCGCGCCGGCCCTCGATGCCGCACCACCCGCTTCGGTAATCCAATAGTGTAACTTAGTCAACAAATAAACTTAAGGCAATAATCATAGCGATATAGCACAAGCATATTGAATGCCGAATACGGAAATAGTAGTACTCATAATCGGATGTGAGCAAACCGGACAATCGGGTTAATAAATATCAACCCCGAATTTATTTACATCCGGATTAACATGTCTTACACGATTCAATATACTATCCGACAACAAGATTTGCATCCTACATTCTATCCAGTACTCAGAACAATTAAACCTACTTCTATCCAGTACTCAGGACAATTACTAAATAACAGCAAGCAAACCTTCCCAAGAGAAAACACATAAACATCTGCTAACAAACATAATCAGGACAAGGTTTTATCTGGATCATAGCAGCATACAAACAAACAGCTAACAAACATTCTACTGCATATGACAGCAAACAAACAGCAGCTCTTGCAACATAGGACATCGATGGAGTAGGGGGAAGGAGCACAAACTTGTTATCTGGCGTGGTGCTGTTGGCGTGGTGGAGGTCTTGGGGTAGGAGCCATCTTCTGGTAGGTGGAGACCCGCGCGCAGCGGATCCGTCGGTGCGGCGCCGACCCCTGGTTGTGGGTGTTGCGCCGCCGCGTCGGCCGTCGGTGCCGTGCGGCCCTCGATGCCGCACCACCCGCCGGCCATCGGCCCCGCGCCGTCGCGCCCGCCATCGGTCTTTGCGCCGCACGCCGGTGGTAGATGGACGGCCGACGAGTCCTTGAAGCGTCGGTCCTTGAAGCGAGACATCGATCTAGGGTTGCGACACCGCGGGCCGCGGGATGGGGAAATGCGGGCGCGGGATGGGGAAATGGGGGGCGCGGGATGGGGAAATGGGGCTAGGGTTGCGGACCGGCCGGGCGTCGTGCGCCGTCGAGGGGCGGACCGGCCGGGCGTCGTGCGCCGTCGAGGGGCGGACCGGCCGGGGCACCGCGGGAGGCTAGGGTTTCAAAGGCGGGCGAGGAGAGGAGAGGGGGAGAATGAGTGGGTGGGTGGGAGGGATTTGGGAGATTTCATATCCCGCACCCGCGCCGTGCGCCGCGGTGGGTGGGCGAATGACGTTGACGAACTTGCCCTTTGGGTCAATGACGTGTGGGTCCCAACTTGGTTGGGCCCACACGTCGCCCACCGAAGTGTGGGTTTTCATGTCGCCCCGAAGTGTGGGGTGAGCGGGGGTGGGTGGGCTGCCGAGAGGGACGGACGAGGTGGGCCCGGTTTTGAGATGAGATTGGAATGGTATGGTGTTTGACTTTGAACAAATCCATATTTAAAATGTACTTGAATGAAGAACAAACTAAAACGAAACTTGTAGAAATTGAATTTAGAAAAATTTAGAAAAAAGAATCAACCGATTTGGATTTCGTACGAGGAAGAAAAACAGTTTACAAGTTTTATCCGAAGATTAAAAACAGAAATTTACACTTGCTATGAACTGGGATGAACAGTTGTGGTTTCTCTTTTTAATCTTTGACTAAAACTTGTAACTAGTTTTTATGCCTCATAAAAACTCCAAATTGGTTGATTCTTTTTTCTAAAATTTTCTAAAATCGAAATCTACCTGGTATAATGTGTTTGTTTTTGTCATTTCGGTTGTGATGAAGTTTTAACAATTCAAGATTGAAATGTTTTTCAAAGTGGTGATTTCGGACCACATTTTGAAACCCCGAATGATTTAGGTTGAAGAAGTGATGAATACCAAAGTTTTAAGAATCATCCATATCTACAAACTTATGGCTAATCCAAATGTAAATAATTAGTTTGGCAACGAGTTTGATAGGGATAATTCAAACTTACACTTCGAATATACGGTGTAGTAATTCAAATTATATCGTAAAATGCTCCGATGGTTCTACGAATTGACGTGGCAACATAATTTGGGTCCATAAACTTGTCATAAAAATTTCAAATGATTTCAATAATGGCGGAACACACGTTGTTTGTAAACAGATACATGTCTTGCACACTTTCTTGAAATGTTACTTGAACATTCAAGTGCATCATACCTTTCTGAAATTTCGAATTCACATAAACTTGAAACTTGACCGTAAGGTTGTGCTTAGTTCATTATTGCAAAATACAAAGTTACATTACTAATATTTGTTGAAAACAAACTCTTTTTCTAATCGGTATTTTGAGGAACTAGATAAATGGACATAAATAAGATCTGCAAAATTGAATCTGTACAAAAAAGCTTCATTAAAGAAAAGAGTGTGATTTTAGAAAAATTCAGGAAGAAAAAGCGTCGAAATCGGATTATATATGACGAAGAAATACTAGTTGCAAGATTTAATTCCAGATCAAAAGAATAAATACCAACTATCCATGTGTTCTTCAACGCCAAGATAGCCGAGCCAATAGGGTGCTTGACACACAGGTAGCCCTTACGGTGTATTGTATGAGTAAGTTAATTTCAACACTAATAAACGAATTTACATATGGCGCAGTGGTGGGACTTCCTCAAGTTGTTGTCGTCGGTCTTGAGTTCGAGTTGTGGCTCGTCCCAATTTTTGGACAAATTTTTTGGTTTAAATTTTTGGACAATTTTAAAAAATTGTGCTATGGGGGCTGAAGAGTCATAGCCAGCCCACCCAAGCTCGACCGGCGAGCGTGAAGCCCAACGACGGGGGCTCGAGTGGGCCGAGGCGGCCCACTAAGCCCCACATAGCAGGATAAGCAAGCACTGATGGATATTATGTCGGAATTCGTAAGTGCCAGTACCGCCTGCACTTTTAAGGTGGGTTGCGCTCTTCTATGGCGCCGAGGTGGGACTAAAATCTACACTGAGATGCGCCAAGGTGGGACTAAAATCTACACTGATGTGGAACTAAAATCGTTAGTTGGGCCGGCCCATTTCGTCCCCTCTAAATAGTTAGATGCGCCATCCATTTTCTTTAATTAGTCTCCGTCTCCCCGTCTTCTCGATCGGCCCTAGGCGTCTCCGTCCCCCTCTTCCCCATCTTCCCCATCTTCCCGATGGCGGGCCGCGGCGAGGAGGGATCCGCGGCGAGGGCCGGCGGTGGATCGAGGGGCCGCACCGGAGCAACCCGGGTGAGCGGCGGTGGGAGGACCCGCAGCGAGAGATCCTCGGCGCGCGGCCGCGGCGGTGGGAGGGCCCGCACCGATGGATCCGCTGCGCGCGGCCGCAGCGGAGTGAAGGGCCGCGGCGGAGGTAGCCTCCACAGCGCCGCCACGCAGAAGCGTGATGCGCGCGGCCGTTTCACGGCTAGTACACCGCCGACGTCGTCCTCCTCCGGTGGGCGCCGCGGGACCTCCGGTACACCGAGGACGTCGTCCTCCTCTTTGTCCTCCGGTACACGCGGCGCCGGAACCTCGTCCTCGTCTTCATCGGGATGCGCGTCATCTCCTCCACGTCGTCCGAAGGCCAGCATCCATCGGGTCGAGGGAGGCGGCCGGTAGTGGGACGCAAGCGAGGCCATGGTGAACGAGAGGTAAAGTTTTACTAAAGTTGGTTGTGTTCTTCAAGATGTTTTATCAAAATTCAATGGTCGTTTGATGTTGATGTTGCCCGTAGTTGAGATTGCCTTCAGTTCTATATACACATTTACTACAAGTTTGTATGCTAGAATCATAGCCTCTTGTTTATGGACTTGAATCAATAATACCTATTAAATTGATATAATTGTTGAGGTTAAGAAATTGATATCAAAATTCACAAGTTAGCTTCGATCATTCACTTTTCTTTAGTTTGTCATGGCCACCGAGTATCTCTCTTGCTTGTCTTCTTCGATGTGTTATCAGGGGGTACAAGATGTGTTGTCAAAATTCAATGGTTGTTTGCTGATTGTTAAATTATTTTCCTGCATTGATAATGTGCCCGGTTGCCCTTCACTTGGTCATTGGAGAGTATCGCTAACAGATACCAATTTTGCATCAAGATCGCTAACTTGCAAGATCTTACTAAATGGGCTAGATTTATTAATAATCAGTTCATAGGCTAAATTCTTTGCTGTCATATGCTAATGATGAATTTTGTAATTCAGTGGTACATTCAGTTCCTTCTCACAAGTTTATTTTTGAATTTCCTTCCATGTAGTGGTGAGATAGGTTGTTCCAAGCATGTGAGAATCATCATTCGGACTCGGATGGTGAACAAGACAACAACAACAATCCGTTGCCATCGGAAGCGAACTGGACCGTCGAAAAGACGGGTGAGCTAGGACCGCATTGTATGGCTGCGTTGTCTACTACGATGCTTGTAAAGTCAAACAACTTATGTGTGTTGTCTTGCTTGCGAGAAAATTCCCGTACGCCATCGGGTTAGGCGGTACACGGGATCGCTATGATGATTTGCGTGAGCGGATTGAGGACGTGAGGCCGGACATTGATGGAACACATGAAATCATGGAAGAGCACACGAAGGAATTCATGGACAACGTTGCTGACAAGTTAGATGAGATGGGGAAGAAGATCCGCAAGCTTGAGCCGAAAGTCAAGGGCAACAAGTAGTGATGTGTCATGATGTGTCAAGCTTCTTTTGCTTAGAACCAAGGATCGTGTTCTCGTGATGTGTCATGATGGTTCATGTATATATGCTATCAGAAACATGTTGCTGCTAAGTGTAGTGAACTTAATGAAAATTAGTCCTATTATCTATCCTTCTGTGTGCTGAGCAGTTCCTTTCTCAGACCCTCATACATGGTGGCAATCTGTCCAGTTTGTTTAGCTTTTGTTCTAGCTCTGAAATATTCTCTGGAGGACAGAGGAGCTTCCAGTTCTGTACCATGGTTGCTATTTTCTGTAGCAGGAACTTCACACTTCGCCAATGACCACCCCGAAAACATATAGAATTTCTTAGTTTCCACACGCCCCCACGGGGCATCGTTGAAGTGAGTATGTTCGATACGGTGAATTTTTTGTTGCTAAGCCATAGTTTTTCAATATTCTCAAAACAAGTTCCACATTCAACAATTACACATGCGAGAGATGTCTATCTACATCTACTACTTTTCTGAACATGTCTTACACACAGCATGTCTTGCATAATTTCTCATTCAAATAATTTAGAACTGCATGTCTTACAACCCAAGCATTACAACTCCCAGGTTATTAACTAGGTAAATAAGTTACAACTCTCATGGACATGTGCCATGGACGCCCAGCAACAGCTGATGCTCCTCCCTGGATGCTAACAACTGTTTCACCCAGCAACTTCACGGATGCTCCTCACTGAAAATAAAACACACAACTAAAGACTTTCAGCTAAATTGGTTCAGTCACATCAAAAGTGGTAAGAAGTAATTCAAATTAATAGCATGGACTTACATTTATTCAAATTGGTTCTCACATAACGACAAAATGCTAGAAAAGATGGACTTACATTTATTCATCATCACTTGTCAACCTCCATTGCGGCACGAGCTTCTTCATCGGCTGCGGTACTCCAAAAGTGTGTCATCTTCTTCTTCCTCACCACCACCGACTTGTGCTTCTTCGTCTCTATCTTTAATCAACCGAGCAATATCAGCGAGCTTCAAACATAAGGCCTTGTTCATCATCTCTATTCAAGGGCTTATCGGTTGTAGTGCTTGAAACCGGTTCTCGTGTACCATCCTCTTCACAACACTCATCCTCTTGATATGCGGGAGCATTATAGTGTGCGATTCAATTTCCCTCACATTGAAAAGATGCCTATGGTCAAATGTTTGGACAATTTGCCAATTTTTTCCCAACTTGGTGTCCGGTAAATAAAAGATTTTCCTAGCTCGAGTGGCCAAAATGAAACAATCATTCTTGTACCATAGACTTTGAATATTGATGCTTTTAAAAAAACCATCATATTGAAGTTCAGTTTTCTTCCCATCCAGTTTATACCAGTCACATTTAAAGAGCACCACCGACCTATCATCCTCCGGATATTCTAAGCCGCACTATCTCTTTCAGGGTTCCAAAGAAATCAATGAGCTCATTATTATGTGAGGCTTGTGCCATTACACCGCTGTTTTGTGTTTTCTTGTTGCTGTCTCGATCAACAGTATTGAAGCGAACACCATTCACTATGCATGAGGTGTATTTCTTGACTCTGAAATCAGGACCACATGCCAAGGTAAATAGATCAGCATCTATCTCTTCTTGACCATCATTCCTCAACTTCATGATCTGTCATGCAACACACAGCCCATCAAAATCTATACTACAAAATATGGTTATCTAAAATATTATCGGAGTAAACTCACATGGTTCTCGAACCAAGTCCGGAATCCTAGCCGGGCTGTTTTTTCAATGTTAGCCACCCCTTGTCTCTCTAATTGTTCTTTGAACATTACGCATATATATAAAAAATTAACTAAGCATATGTAGAATACACAAAGGCGTCATACAAGAGTTTAATGGTCGAACTTACGTGACATATTTTTCAGCTTGACTAGAGTTGTTCAACACATACCACACCATTTGATCAAAGCAATCTTCATCATATACAAGCTCGAGGCGCCGACATAAAATGAACTCCATGCCCAAAAACGTCAACACCATAGGCATCTTCATTAGAAAAACCTATGTTCCTTGGTTCCCGATTAAATCTTGTTTCAACACCATCCAAGTATCTAGAGCAAAATGTCAAACATTCATCGGCAATATATGCCTCGGCTATAGACCCTTACGGTCGAGCCCCGTTCCTCACATAGCGCTTCAAAGTATACAACCGCCTCTCAATTGGGTACATCCACCCATACGCACGGGGCCTCCGAGCAAAGCCTCATCGAGTAAATGTACGGCAAGGTGTATCATCACATCAAAGAAAGCGGGGGGAATATTTTCTCAAGTTTCACCGAATTATAGGGATCTCTTTCTTCATTTCAGCCAACACATCCTTGTTAAGGGTTTTGCTGCGAGTTCCCTAAAAAACTTCCCTAATTCTGCTAATGCTTCATATATATCCTTGTCCAAAAAACCTCTCATAGCGACGGGTAATATTCTTTGCAACAAGATATGACAATCATGCGTTTTGAGTCCTTGTACCTTGGTTCCATCAGCATTTATACATCTTGAGATATTGGAAGCAAAGTCATCTGGAAACTTTACCTCTCTTAGAAAATCACAAAAGGCCGCCTTCTTTTTTTTTGGACAAAGTATATCGAGCATTTGGCATCTCACATGAATCTCCATTCTCTTTAAATTGCAACTCCTTTCTAATTCCAAGATCTTTCAAATCAAGCCTAGCTTTAACTGTGTCCTTTGTCTTCCCAAGTATATTGAGAATTGTCGCAATCAGGCTCTCACATATGTTTTTCTCGATGTGCATGACATCGAGATTGTGCCTTAACTTCAATTTATGCCAGTATGGCAACTTCCATAAGCACATCATGCGGCTCCATATTTTCACATGAGCACCTTCAGAGTTTGAACGTTTCCTTTTCCCACATACTTGTGGATTCATTGCTTTCTCCAGTTCGGCTAACAACTCTTCCATAGTGAATTGACCTGGTGGATCATCGGTTTCATGGAGGCCGGCAAACGCAGTTGTTTCTCCGCAATGGATGTCCCTACGGAAGGAAACGGTAGTGTCCAAAATAACCAATTTTGGACCTTAGGCCGTAGGAAAGAGGGTGCTTGTCACGGTGAGTACATGCAAAATAACCTTTTGTGGTTCGACCTGAAAGAGTGCTCAAAGCAGGGTAATCATGGATGCACCACAAAACTGCAGCATGAAGGTCAAACATCTTGCGAGTATTGGCATCATAAGCACGCACACCTTTCCAAAGCTCAATCAAATCTTCCACCAGAGGCTCCAAAAATACATCAAAATCCTTCCCAGGGGATTTAGGACCTGGTATAAGCAAAGCCATAATAAAGTTGGACTCCTCCATGCATGCCCAAGGTGGAAGGTTGTATGGCACCACAAACATAGGCCACATGCTGTATCTTGTGTTCTGTTCTGAAAATGGGTTGAACCCGTCAGTAGCAAGGCCAAGCCTGATGTTTCTTGCATCTCTAGCAAATTCCGGATATTCTTTGTCGAAATCTTGCCATGCATCACCATCAGCTGGGTGACTCATTTCCTTCTCACTGGGTTGCCGCTGTCGGTCGTGCCATTGTGCTAGTAGTGATGCTTCTCTGGTTGCAAAGAGCCTCTTCAGCCTAGGTGCTAGCGGAAAATGCCTCAACACCTTCTGTGGAATCTTCTTTCTTTCTTCATCCTTCCATCTCGAAAGACCACAAACTGGACACTTGTCAAGGTGGGCATATCTCTTTCTGAACAAAACACAATTATTGCCGCACGCATGTATCGATTCGTATCCAAGACCTAATTCCTTCAAAAGATTCTTTGCTTCATTGTATGATTTGGGGAGTGCATTGCCTTACGGGAATGCTTCGACCAACAACTTCAATATTGCGAGAAAATGCAGAATTGCTTATCCTATACAAGGACTTCATATGAAGAAGGTTAACCACAAATGAGAACCTTGAAAACTTGCTACAACCAGGATAAAGGCGACGCTTTGCCTCTCTCATGACTATTTTGAAAAATGACTCTGAGTCATGAGGGTCTGTAGCAGCATCCTCATTTTCTGCATCCTCATTTTCTGCATCCTTTCTTCCTTCTACTGCTGCAGCATGTAGGTCTCCTATAAGGTTCCCCAAACGATCGGCACTTGCCATCTTCTCCCACATTTTCCCCACAACCAACACCGCAATCCTCTCCCACATTTCCCCTATCACCACTGTCATGCACATCAATAGGGTGCTCAACAACATCTACATTGACATCCTCTCCATGATGAAACCAACGAGTATAACTACTATCCATACCATTCATCAAAATGTACTTCTTCACAACAGGTTGACAATGATACTTCTGATTCAGGCATCTTGAACATGGGCACAAAATCTCAACATTGTCACTGAACTTCTCTGCAATGAAGCTCATAAATTGTCTGACTCCATCAATGTGTTCAGAGGAAAACAACCTTCCATGAACCCATCTTCTATCCATCTAACCAAGCATTACACAAAAGACACAAATCAACACCTCTGCACCAATTCAAATCTATAAGTCCAACAAAGTCAAGAAACAAATGTACCTTTCCTTGGCTCGTGGTACGACGGGAGTTCGGGCGGAAGGGGCGGCGGGAGGAAAGGCGACGGCGGCGGCGCGGGATGGCGTGGTGGGCGGTGGCGTCATGAATGGCGGCATTGGCGGGGGCGAGCGGCGAGATGCGGGTGGTGGGCGGTGGCGTCATGGATGGCGGCATTGGCGAGGGGCGGCGGCTTGGTAGGCAACGGCGGCGGTGCGGGGCGTCGGTTCGGTAGGCGGCGGCGGCACGGACGGCGGCGGCGGCGGCGGTGCGGGGCGGCGCCGCCGGTGGTAGGCGGCGGCGGCGGAAGGGAAGTCCGCATCCGGATTGATGTGAAACTTCAATCCTTTTACTCCTACGGGTAGATAGGTTCAAAAACATTTAAATGTTAGATACGGTCACAAACAATGTTGTAGCCCGGTGGTAGAAGCGCGCCTCGGTAAGGCGTGAGGTCGGGGGTTCGATTCCCCTTTCTTTGCGGGTTTTCCTTTTTTTTAGAGGAACTCATGCCTTGGGTGAGCTAGCGCACCGTGTGGCGGTGAAGTGGGCCCTAGATGCTTGCGTGGCAGTGAGGTGGCATCTGGATGAGGTGGCGCTTGCGTGGCAGTGTGGTGGGCCCTGGCGCTTACGTGGTGGTGAGGTGGCAAGCGGGTGACGTGGCGCCTGCGTGGCAGTGTGGTGGGCCCTAGATGCTTGCGTGGCAGTGAGGTGGCAACTAGGTGACGTGGCGCTTGCGTGGCAGTGTGGTGGGCCCTAGATGCTTGCGTGGCGGTGAGGTGGCAAGCGGGTGACGTGGCGGTGTGGTGGGCCCCGGGCGCTCGCGTGGTGGTGACGTGGCGCCTGGGTGAGGGGGCGCCTGCGTGGCAGTGTGGGTGGGCCCCGGCGCTCACGTGGTGGTGACGTGGCGCCTGCGTGGCAGTATGGGTGGGTCCTAGGTGCTGGTGAGGTGGCTGTTTTTTTACGGATCGCGACGAATCTTCTAAAACGTCACGGTGTTGTGGGCCGTATTGCGACGAATTTAACAAATCGTCGTGATGTTTTGGGCTTCAATATCCATCCATGCACGTCCGTGACGAAAAAAAATGAATACGTCGTAGAATCGCGACAAACTAAACAAATCGTCGCGGTGTTTGTGACGAAAAAAAGGAATACGTCGTAGAATCGCGACGAATTTAACAAATCGTCGTAGTGTTTTGGGCTTCGATGCAAATCCGTGACGAAAAAAAGGAATACGTCGTAGAATCGCGACGAATTAAAGAAATCGTCGCGGTGTTTTGGGCTGCAATGCACATTCGTGACGTTTTACGAAAACGTCGCGGAGAAAGCGTCACGGATTAAATAGTTTCTTGTAGTGGGCGGTCCTATGCTCGAGTTTGCCCGTGGAGCCGGAGACGCTTCGCTTATGTAGATCCGCCGCGTAGGTGTTTTACCTTTCTTGATTCGATCTGTTGGACTTGTACCCGGCTTGTGCCAAAGAGTTGTACTCTGATGTTGTAATAATAATATTATGTAATTCTTCTTTTATTCCCGTGTTGTATGGATTTGTACCACTTGAGACAGGGATTGCACGTGATAGCCTCTTCCTGGGACTATCACGGAGGTGCAGAGAGTTGGGTTTCCGTTCGCGGAAATTCGGGTCGTTACAGGTGGTATCAGAGCCGTACTTGACCGCAGGACAAGCCCTAGCAATGGCCGATAGGTTAGGATAGCCTAAATATCCTTGATTGAGTGTATACTCTTTGACTCTTATATAAACCCCTTGAAATCTGCTATTACCCCCTTGAATTCTCACTAACTGACTCACTAACAACCCTTCTACACGATTGGTGGCTTAAGGAGAACAACTGATGTCACATGCTTGCAACTCTGAGGAACGACGTCTGATACAAGGCAAAGACAACTACGACGGTGACAACTATGAAAGTGGAGTACGGGGACGAGATGAAGCCGAATCTACAGGACTCAATTGGATTATCCCCCGCCGACTCATCGGTGTCATGTTATGTCAACACGGTTGTCTCTACTTTGGAACTAAATCCACCGGGGAATGATTAGATTGCCCCATGATACATGAAGTCCGCATACGGATGAATCTACAACGAATATAGGCTGCACCCTTCCACCTTTTGCTCGGAACAGAGCTTGGATAACCCAAGATGCCCAACTCCGAGGACAATGAGGAGTTAAGACTTTAAATTTTAGTGTGCCAACATACATAAATTGGATGCACTATATAGAACTAGCACACATAAGCTTGGATGCGGGGAGTCGAAGATTCCCGATATGCTCGTAGCTCGACGGATGGATGAAGACCCAAAGGCTCGAAGCTATACGGATAGCCGAGTCACGAAGGATTAAGATATCATAATGAGTTGTAGCTACATGAGGCGACCAATGGATTGAACGGTCTAGATAGCACCAACTTACAAGCAAGCATCACACATACTCGGAGTAATAGGCTGGATAATTGACCCCGTGGACTTTCCCCTCGGTAAGCAATATGAAACTTGGATGCTCGCCGTGGGTTGACGACCGGAATAAGATGAATGAATGAGGAACAAGGGGCATGGATACAAGAATAAATATAGAGTATCCCTTTCTTCCAAGGACAAAGCCATGAGAGCCGACGCATGAGGAAAAGTTCCACCAACTTACTTCGGAAGGATTTGTGCCGAAACACCAAATGGCATGCGTTCTTTGAAGTGTGGTATCACTAACATTAGGAAAGTCCCTCAAGTGCCCACGATACACTAGGATGCTTACGCGGTGGAACCTCGAAGGTCTTAGGAGTCGGCCTCGAGGTACACCTTTGTTTTGGTGCATTGCTTGAGTGATTGGGTCTTTTTGGTCTTATGTTTGTTATGCTTCTTTATGTTTGTGTGAAATTGTAGTGAGTGCTTATGCTTGCTAGATCTTTAGATGACTCTTTTAGAGGCCTTAGCTTCCCATCCTACAAGATCGAGTTATCGGTATGGAGATTGACGAGCTCAAGCCAACATCACAAGGTCATGCTCCGAAAACGAAGAAGATTTCTTGCAACCTCGGCAAACCGGACGAGGACTTTGGATGAGATACCCTATGAACGTTGGACTCGAGTTCGTAAATCAGAAGATGAGTACCTCAAGAATTTGCAACCGTTGAAGCTCGGAACTGCAAGTACCGTTACAGAGGCATACATTGGTTAAGATCAATTGAGTACCCTGGATGTCAGCAACACATTTTGGATGGTTTCGGTCGGAACTCAATTATCAGATAAAGATGTAGTACTCCATATGGAACACTGGGAATTTTATTCGAGAATTTTAGCGTTCATAAGGTAAATTACGAATGTCCACCTTTGGAATTTGCTAATGGATACAAAGTTTGCCAATAAGGTTCTTCGCCTAACCGCGAACTGACCCGTGTGGAGACTCAAAAGAACATGGTAACCTCATATCTTGGTAATGGATCCATCAATGAGAGCAACTAACACATCACAAGACCCCAAGATATCGAGGGAGTGGATATAAGCGCATCGAACTCTCCACGGACGGATAATCACGCAAGATTTATGGAATTGCGCCCCCGACCATGTATTCGGAAGTAACGAATCCAGGCGTAAGGGATCATTCCTAAGTAGACTGTACCTCACCCTGGAAGGCATTGTTGGGGTTTTGGACTTGATTCGGATGACTAAACTAAAAGGATATAAGATTTGCACTACACGAGCAGTCATCCTAGAGTCATATTAATTGGATTAATTCATCTTACACCCCTAAGAAATTGTTTTGGAAACTACTGTGTAAGCAGTAAACAGCTGTGCACCACAAATTGTGATTCTGGAATAGGGTGCCCGGAGGGTATTTAAAGGAGTTACGAGGCCGGCTTTTGGAATAAGATATGGAGTTCAGTCGATCCCACTTTTGGAATAAGCAATTAATAAAGAAGCTCTACTGGACACCGTATATTGAACTTATGGAAAGAGAATAACTCCGACAACTACTGGATGTAAGTTATTCGTTCGACCTCGCAGCTGGAACCTACCACCCTATTGGAAAATAGGTAATAAGAGGTTGTGAGCAAAAGTGAGGAAAATTGCTCACCTAAACGGGTGACATTATTTAGAATTGTTGAATAAGCATGGCAAGCCATGAAGCTATGACTATTTCCAGGATACCTAAAGTGAGAATACCATCATGAGGAGTCAAAGGAATGGTAAAGGATCATGGTCTACACTAAAGTTGCCCAAGTGAACAGCTCCTTCTTCAAGTTAAGACAACTACGAATGTTATGAGGAATTAATTAAGCTTTGATGGTATTCCTAAGGAATGGCATCAACCATGTATCCTGAGTTTGTTAAACATACATCAGTAAAAATAGATGTGACTTCGTCGAGAAGGTCCATCTGAAGAAGTTGGAATCAAAAGGACTAGTGTGAGATTTCGGATGGATAGAGCCACTCACATAGTCGAGGGTGTTGCAGACGACCCCTCTTAACATGGACTATCATGAATGGGAAGTAACCATTCATAGAGTTCATGACCTTGGACATGTTTAACATCGCTAGCATCCTAACGAGAACAGTAGCGGACGTGCTGAGCCAACAAATGGATTACAACGTAAAGGACATACGAAGTTGGTAAGGATTACTGGACCCCCAAAGAGGAAGGAAGTTATGTTCACCCAGGTTCTGATAGGTGCTGAGAGTGCACGCCATAAGAGGTGCGATAGCACTAATACTTTGGAAAATCATGATATCTACCTCTGGATCAAGAGATAACATTATACCTCTTCAATAAATCTCAGATGGATAGGGCTTCAAGAAGATTCATTGGATCAACTAGGAAAACCGAGAGAATGTATGACTCCCTCATATGGAAGGAAGTGGGAGAATTGTGCCTATTTGGATTAAAAGTACTTGACGGATGTCATGAGAGTATGATCAATCTCGTATGCAATGATTTTGGTATAAGCTAATTGATAACAAGGATGTGACCTCAAACGTGAGGATTAGAATATTATGAGAATGTCACATTCTACTAAGCCTATGTGAGATGGCTAGATGAGAAGAACTAAGATAAGAGGAATCTAGGCCGTAGTTGTAATTTCTCACGTTTTTGAACCGGAGAGAATAATCTTGGGATATATATGGATGATATTCCGAGAGTCTTATCAAAGCTATCGACGAGAGGACATATAATACCACTCGACATTGGAGGCCCCCGTCGGGAAACCAGATATGTTGAGACTAAGTACCCGTGGAACCTTGGAATAAACACGTCGTCAAGTCATCCACATTGGGAAACTGAACTTAAAGCGAAACGAGAGGCATATTGAAGTGAAGACCCTCACCACACACTGGTATAAGCTTAATCTCGAGGACGAGATTCTCGTGAGGGGGTAGAATGTAACATACCGTAAATTTGATTGTTTTCCCATGTGTGAATTTTCGCAAAAATTTAAAACTTTTTGTTTGAACTTGTGTGCTACCAAATTTGAGCCCAATTTGCTAGCTTCTCATCCTAAATTCTCTATAAAATAAAACCATATACAATTATTTTCAAATTATGGTAAAATATGTGATTTGGATTTTATGGATTTTATTTGATTTTTGTTGAGTGTGTTTGAATTTGAAAGTATTCAAATTCAACCTATAGTTTAAATATAATTCAAAACTAAATTCAAAACCTAGTTAACTAACATGGGCCGGCTAACTAATCCCGAAGTCTACCGGTGCTCCCTCATCTCTCGGCCCATGCACACCGAAGCACACCCCTTGGTTTTCAACCCGGTCCATCAAGGCGGCCCATCCGGCCCGGCCGTACCGCCGCATCCCTTTCACCTCACCGACGGTGGGGACCGTGGCCGCCCACCTTGCTCTTCTTCCACCTCCCCGCCGCGCCGCGCCTCATCGTTGCGCCGCACCGCACCACCTCGCGCCCGAGCCCGGCCGCACCACCCCGACCGGCCCGGCGCGCACGCCGAAAAGGTGGCCCGCACGCCGAGGTGGCCTACGCGTTATTCCCCCCACGAAACCACGGATTTGCCCCCGGCAAATTCCGCCCGCCAACCTCACCTGCGTCCCGCGCCTTCGCCGCCAAGGCAAAGGAGGAGGAGACGCCCACGGCCCACGCGATTCCCCTCTCCCCCACGTTCGCCTCGCGCGAGCCAAACCCCCCCGAGGCAAGGCCCCGGGGGCAAACCAATTTAGTTCGGGGTCTTTTCCTCTTTAGCCGCTACCGTGCCGCCACCGAGAGGTGAGCGAGGGGAGAGGAAGGAGAAGGGAGGGAAACGGGAAGCCGTCACGCGCTTCACCACCGCGTCGTCTTGCCGGTGTAGAAGACCACGGAGCCGGAGCCGAATGTGCGGCGAGAGAGGGTGTCCGCGAGCGGATGGAAGCGGAGCACGGGATCTAGACGCGCCGCCGCCGAACTTCGTCGCCGTCGTCCACATCTACACCGGCGCGGCGGCGTCCATCGCTACGCCTACACCATCGCCCCTCGGTGAGCCCGCCGCTCGCCCTACTTCTCCACCCATGGGAGCGCACCCCGGCCGCCGCGGCCGCCGGTCTTCGCGCCGTGCGGCTCCGCGAGGGCGCCGACGCGTTGCACCCAAGCGCGAGTCGTCTTTCGCCGCTTAAACACCGGCCTATCGGCTCCGCCTCGATGTTTTTCCCTGGGCCGTTGCTCCCGGCCCCGGATTTCGTGCCGCGCGGGATGCCTATCGCCGCCGCCGCGGATCACCCCCGGACCCGCACCGGCGACATCGCTTTGCGTCGCCGCGCCTCGCCAAAACGTTCCACGCCGAGCCTCGAAACACTTGCATATGTTATGGTCGTCGTGCCTTTTGGTTTCGATGCGTGCGATGTTGCCGTTCGCCATCGCGCCACTCACCGCGACCCCGGCTCCCCCCGCCCTCGCGCGCGCCGGTTACCGGCGCCGTGGCCGAGAGCGTTCGGCGAACGCACGCGTGACCCGGGACCAAGCACACCGGTGTGCGTAGCAACGAGGAAGCCCCATGCCCGTGGGCATCATTTTCTCCGGACGCGCGCGCCGTCGGGATCGCCGCGCGCGCGCCTTCTACCGCATGTCGCGCCGCGCCGCTCCTCGCCGCCCGCCACGCGCGCACCCCGGGTCTACAACGTGTCACGATGGCACACCCCGCGTCGAGCCGCTTGAGCCGCCCCGACGCCGCCCTCGTGCCGTGGTCCCGCCTTCGCGCCGAGTTGCACTCTCTTCGGGTGAACGCGTCGCCACCACCGCCGTAGCCAAGCCTCGCCGCCGGCGGGCCATTCCACCGCCGCTCCTTTGAGGAGTTTCGCCGAACACCTTGTGTGCGCCCCTCACCCAACCCGGTTGGAGCCACACACAACCGACCCACACACACGCCCGGCCACTCGAGCCACGGAAGATCCCGCGGCCGCCGGCGAGCGAACCCCAGAAGAGATCAAGGGTCGATTATGGACTTCGCCAGCGAAAACCCTTAGGTGGGACTATGGTGGCTTGCCGCCTATTAAGGCCCATGCAAGCCCAGCTGACCCAGATGTTTACCCAGCTGAACCGTGGAGAGGAGTTCGGGGTGGCTCGGTAGACTTCATTCTCTGGGCCAGTTGTGCCAAATCTATTGGGCCACTTTCGGCCCACTAACTCTTTGGGCCCAACTTCGGCCCACTAAACTTGCTGACTGCTGACGTCATGCCGACGTCAGCAATATTTTAATAAAATTATTTTCTGATTTGTAAAAGGTTTTAATAAATGTTTTATAAATCCCCTTTCCTTCAAAAATTCATAACTAATTTTCCGGAGCTCCGAAAATTATGAAACCACTTGCGTTGGTTTCATAATTTCGAGGCGCTCGCCGCTATCTTGTCCTTATCTGCTCTTGCCCTTGAACCGAGCCCCTTTTCGCCCCGCGTTCTTGGAGTAGAATCCGTGGCCGCCGCTCGCCACCGTGCTAATGTGGGTCCGGGACGCCGGAGCCCCGCAACTAACCGTTGGCGTGCCGCGGACAGGAATCCTACCCCCGTTATCTCATCGTCGACCTTCTCTACACCTTTGCCTTCCCTCTTTGTCGCTTCGCGCATATCTGCTCTCGCTCTACTTTGCTTCGTCTTTGTGAAGCGTGTACCGTGCCATGTGCTTGAAACCGGGATGTCGCACGTGATGGACGGCCGTGTCGTTAGCGAGAGGCCTCGCTTCACGCTCGGCAACCCCGAGCTGCAACCTAGCTTCCTTGCCATGGACATTTCCGCATCATCGGTACATGCCTCATAGCGCTCTTAAGCACGCCTTACCTCATCGCCACCCGATGTCGGTCACAAGTTGATCCTTTCATCCCCTCCGAGTCGTCGCCGCATATCTTGGCATGATAATGCCTTTTCTAGTTATCTTTGCTTCGCTCTCGCTTTCATCACCCTTCGCGCTACCGCTTTGATCATCCAAGAGCTAAAACCTAGCAAGTGCTTGATCTCAGCCTCTCCGCTTTCCTGCTTGCAGGCTTGATTACCTAAGATCTTAGCCGTAAGACCCGTAAGCTAACTTTGAACTAACTCTTGATCCTACCCTGTTTTCTAAGATATAAAAACTAGTTGCTTAAACTACTTTTGTTTTAAAATCAATTGCTCTATTTTCATTATTTAAACCGGTGTTGCTTGTATTTACTGCGGAGTTTATTGGGATCTTCTAAATTGGTTCTTATTGATGTTTTTGCATTAGATGAATGCTCGTTATTTATTTCCACGTCGCATCTCGTGTAGGCTTGTGTTCTTGTTGAAGACCCGAGTCGTGACGACCGAGGAGACGCGACTACCCCGACTTTGCCCGAGAGGACGCTCAACCTCTACTACTCTACGACAACTACCGCGCAGGTGTCATGTCACTCCCAACCATGTAGAACCCATGCATGCTATTAGTTGCTAGTGCTATATTTATGATACTTGATTTGATGGATTGCATAGCCATTTGTTTAGCCATGCCTTGATATTTGAAATATCCTGTTTCCTTGCTTTACCTACCTCGGGGCTAGCTACAGACCCCTAGCTAGTCCCATATACCAACTATCCATACTTTTGTTGCTTGATTATGGATGGTTCTCTGGGTTTGGACTGAGATGTGGGAGATCTCGGTGTGTTCTAGCGTGAGTTCTGGGTGTGTTCTTCCTTGATGTGTTACTGGCGGGAGCGAGCCGTTTGGTTACTTGTGAACGTCTACCTCGGGGAGATGCGGTACGGCCTCTTGCACCGAGCGGCGTGTCGGACGGGATGGAGATGGTGAGTGCTTGCTCTTGGCCCTTAAGGACCGATCGTCAGTTGACCTTGCTTCGGTGGACTTTTACCGTACAAACCGCCCGCCTTGTATTGGGCGGGGGGTGCGGGGTGAGACTCGTAGTGGATAGCACCCCTCCCGTAGGCGGATCGGTGTGATCGTGTCGGGAGACGGCTTTCCTCCTTAGAAGACTTCGCCCGGCGAGGCCGGGGGAAGGGTTCCACGGCTTCGAGGGACCTCTCGGCGGCGCTATGAGCTCTACGGCGAAGGCCGCGCCGGACTCGGAGACGCGGGAGGGTACTATCCACTTACTTGGACTCCGTAGCCGTATGGTAGGGTTTCGGGTGGTTCGCTACCATCCGGGCTCTATTCGGGCGGGTACAGTTGTACAACCTCTGCAGAGTGTTAAACCTATAGCTATAGTCCGTGTCCACTGGTTATGGACAGTCCTCTGATCTCTCACCTGGCTAGACTCTTTTCTTGTGCTTCTTCTCTCCCCCGAGTGAGTGAGCCGGCCCGAGGCCGTTGAGATGTGGGGATGGGAGCGGTGGGCCCCACATCGCGGATGACGGTTGGGAGCTGGATCGTGGTTGTGATTCGGTGCTTTGGTGTGGACATCCTTGTTGAGGCATGCGGACCCGGAGGTGTGGACCTCGAGAGGTTTGGACCTCGAGGGTGTGGACCTCCCGGAGGTGTGGACCTCGCCGCATATTCTCGCATACCTTGATTGTTGCTACCGCGTTGCTTTGCATGCATAACTTTCTACGACCCAATATAGGTTTTATCCATGCATACTAGATTCAACCACCGCTTTTGCTCTTTGTTGGGAAGGCGACATGACCTACCCGCTTATCGGGTAGATGCGGCATTTCGGACTCGGTGACCGTCTACGACTACAACCTCGTGACGAAGGTGTGAAGACTAGAGCCGGTCCTATGCTCGAGTTTGCTCGTGGAGCCGGAGACGCTTCGCTTATGTAGATCCGCCGCGTAGGTGTTTTACCTTTCTTGATTCGGTCCTTTTGGACTTGTACCGGCTTATGCCTAAGAGTTGTACTACGATGTTGTAATAATAATATTATGTAATTCTTCTTTTATTCCCGTGTTGTATGGATTTGTACCACTTGAGACGGGGATTGCACGTGATAGCCTCTTCCCGGGACTATCACGGAGGTGCGAAGAGAGTCGGGTTTCCGTTCGCGGAAATTCGGGTCGTTACGAGAGAAGATGAGCGCTGCCCTGTAGGAGAAGGCCACATCGCTTGCTGCTGTGGAG
The DNA here is from genome assembly GCA_947561735.1 of Cenchrus americanus. Taxonomy (NCBI): domain Eukaryota; kingdom Viridiplantae; phylum Streptophyta; class Magnoliopsida; order Poales; family Poaceae; genus Cenchrus; species Cenchrus americanus. Next base: position 78,835,761 of record OX387239.1, on the reverse strand, counting down.
GAGCAGCTCCGCCAGGAGCATAGTGCGCGTGCGCAGGCACAAACCCAGCTCCAGTAGGAGCAGGTCGCGCTTGTGGATGCTCGATCCTCCGTCCAGTGTGAGCGCTCAGCGCGGGAGGAGGTGCAGGGCCAGCTCCAGCAAGAGCGCACTGCACTGACGAAGGTCAGGCTTCACTCCAACTCCGGGAGTCGGAGGTCGAGCGGCTCACCGGGGAGCTGGTGCAGGAGAGTGTGGCCTTCGAGGACCTGAGGGTTGCCAGCGAGGAGAAGGATGCCTCGATCCTGTAGCTGCAGTAGGAGGCCAAAACCATGCGTGTGGACCTCGAGAAGGAGAAGAAGTGGGTCGAGGGTAAGTTATCGCCCCTGGGCTCTTCGTTTGTTGACTGATTTCACCGAGATTCGCTCTCGACTAATCTCCTTTTCCATCCAGGTCTGTGGGCAGCTCTTGGCGTGTCAGCGACGTAGGCGGAGGCGCTCCAGACAGCCTACAACTCCTCGCAGTAGGATCTGGAACTTCTGGAGCAGGCGGCGCTCAAGGTGTGCCAGAGCATCGACGAGGGTGCCAGTCATGCAGGGAGCTCCATGGCGAGTTGCCTCCGGGCTCTGGGCGGCCATGTCGCCGAACGCATGAGAGGCGCGCTCCGCCTCGGAATCCAGAAGACCCTTGGCGTGGTGCAGTCGCACTACCTCTTCAACCTTTCGGCGCTATCCACGGCCTACATCATTGCGGACGATCTCGATGATGACGGGGCACAGGCGGTGGTGGACTGTCTAGACGCTCTCACTGCTCCTACCGTCGCTGCTCTTGCTGACGACTTCGAGGAGGTCCTCTTCCCAAACGCTCCCCCCGCCGGACCCCTTGAGCCTTGAAAGCGGCTGGGCGCTCGACCGTCAGATCGTAGTTAGGATTCATGTCATGTGGCTTATGTAATAAGATAATTTGCCTTAAGAACCTTGTATATTGAGCGCTGTTTGTTTCGTTTTGTTTTTGTTGTTCCATGCCTTTCCCGTCGCTTAGGCAAATTTTCAGTGAGGGGGAGGAGCGTATCCTGCTAGAGGCGTGGGCTGTCCCTGGCTCACCCGTCTCTGCCCTTTGATTGCTCGCGCACTGCCTCTTTCTACCCAAGATCCCGGGTTGGGACGTACTTAACGTTTTTTTCAAAGTGAAAGTTTTGTGAAAAATGGGACCATTTAGGGGGCTGCCCCCCGTAGTAGCCCCCTGTGACAACTCCATTCGAGATAATTCCGTACTATCACCTAAACCACTCCATTTGGTCATTAAGCGATAATAAAGAATCATCCCGTTGAGTGTTGTCGGGTTTACACCCGGTAAATCACTTGAAATCACAGAGAGGATCGAACGATGCATTAAAACTCCCACAAAGGAGAGTCCAGAGTGCCTTACAAATTAATACCAATCTCCCCTTAGGGTCCATTATCACAAACCATGTTTATTGACATGAAGGTAAATGGTTCAGAGTTTCATTAAAACAGCGAAAGTACTAATAGCGATACGATACGACATCACAGAAGATCATCCGTGATGCCATCACTTGGCGTCATCATCCACCCATTCCAGCTCCCAGCCAGGTGGAATCTCACCCGGCCAAACAACTTCACCTGAAAGCAGCAATTATAGCAAGGCTGGGTATACTAATACTCAGCAAGACTTACCTGACAAAAGTTACCTCCAGACATGTAGGGCTTTTGGCTAGTGGGTTTGTTTTGCCAAAAAGCAACTAGGATCATGGATCCTTACTTTCAATATTTTAGCTCAGATTCTAGTAGAATTACCATTACTATAATGAGCAACTAATGCAAACAAAATTTGTACAATACAATTAATTCACGCAGGAGATTTCACATAGTTCCATTATTAAGGGATATCATGGCCAGTTGATTAAGCAGTCTCAGATAACGGTGAGAGGCCAACAATCGATTGATTCAAAACCTTGCAAGGTAGACCTAAACACACGGAGCGGTGCCGCAACAGAGCCGACACCGACCAAACGGTTCCCAAAAATCCTCGGGTTGGGATAATAGCTTACAGTCCCGGGTACAAGGCCATCTGGCATGCCCCACCTAGTACACCCAGTCTCAAAAAAGTACCCTCCACCCGGTTGCAAGCCGGGCAGGAGACGAATCGAGAGTAGTAGTAGTAAAATCCCGTGTCGTCTCATTAAGGTACTAGGTTTACCGGTCCCATTCCTGACAAGTGCTTAGTACGTTCAAAAGCTTAGCCCACGAAGCCACTGGACCTGAGCCCAAATCCCATGTTCTTACCACATGACCAATCCATTTATAAATATGGCGATTCCATAAAGGAGATCCTATTCTCGCGAGTGACAAACATCACTCGACTTGTACCGGATCCTTAGAGCATAGCAACTAGCGACCTAACATGCTAGTAAAAGATCATAGGTACTTAGGAATCATGCAACTAGGGTTTCAATCAACTCCTGAACGTAAATGCACATAAAATAACAAAGATAGTTGCATAATTTAAATAAAACATGGGTTGATGATAAACCAGGGCTTGCCTTCGTTGGCACAAGTAGTTACACAAACTTCCTAACTTTGGTCCGGGTCTTGCTCTATGGTGACGTAGTGCACGTCTCCTCCTGCTCCCTCGTACTCGTCAGCGGGCACGAGCATGTAGCTACCGTCGGGAACTTCTACACGGAGGATGCAAATGCAAGACTTACTTGGCGAATTGATTTAATTAATTACAAAACAACACATGACAACCATGGGGTGCATGGTTGACCACATTCACCTAGATAATAATACATTCAACATACTCTTCCTATAAAGGAACAACATGCGATGCTTTATTATCCACTCTTCTTAATAGTGACTGTGTACATATATATACAAGTAAATTAATTTAATTACCACAAATAGCAAGGGGTTGGTTATAAACTTGTTAGCAAGTTTCACAATACAAACACAAGGTCCTTAGGTGTGATTTGTGATTTTCCAATTAATTTCAATATTAAACCTACAAGGGTTCCTTCACTTTAATTCAACAAAAAGGCCTTGTAAACAAGCCAACTAACATCCACTGTTCTCTCTGGCCAGGAACACATCATTAGGACAACAGGCAACCAAAATGGAGCTTTTGAAATAAACTATATGAATAACAACATTTCTAGCTAGCACAAATAGGATAAATGCACACGAAAATAAATATAACACTTCTGGAGCCAAACTTTCTCCTACACACTCTCTGGTCTAAAACAAGCCTAGGAAACCAACAAATACATCTACAACCATTATAGAATTTGATCTACACATTTATGATTAAAAACAAGCATCATTCAGGGACAAATATTTCTAGCAGTCCAAAAATCATGATTATTCAGTGAAGGTGTATTTGGACATTTCATGACTATTCCCAGATGTATAGCTCAAAAATTTATTTTCTTTTTGCTACAAAAATCATCTAGACAGAAAAGTCACAAATGCAAGATAAATCATAATAAAATATTCCTCCAGTAACTTTGTGCAAATTTTTTCACAGGACCTACACATGCTAGTACTCACAACATATCCAAAAATCAGCTCATGAACATGTATGGATTTTGCAGAACAACAGATCTAGGTAAAAGGGATTTCTATTTTTCATGTAAAAACTAAAGCTTTAAACTATATAGAAGCTTTGCAAAAGTTGTAGGTCTAGTCTCAAAGAGTATATAGCAAAGTTAGTTTTGTAATTTTTGGATTTTTCTACAATTTTATATGGATTTTACAAGCTGTAGCTAAAACACTCAAAAGGTTTAAGAATCTTTTTGCGAGTAGGCCCCCAAAAGATTTGAAGATTCATAGGTATGCCCTTCGTTTGCGCAAAAGACGCTGGAACTACCTGGGACCTTGCAATGTGGCGCTCGGGGCTTGGGGGCGGCGCGGCTTGGGAAATCCCGGCGACCTCACTGGTGGGCTCAGCTGGGGAACGGCTGGGGAGGCTCTAGGGGTTGAAGGGGCCCGGTTTGGGTGCTAACTTGCGGCGGAAACAACGCCGGTGGGTGGGCACGGCAGAGGCCGACGGCGGCGGCCGCGGTTGTGGCGATGCCGGCGAAGATGAGGGTGGTGCTAGGCAACTTGTGCTGGTGGCTGCTCTAGGGAAACCTAGAGAAGAGATTCACGGCTTTGGGTGGCGGTGATAGCGGACGGAGCACGGAGTTCACCGAAGTGGCTCCTATGGCAGACGGCGGCGGCTTGGTCACGCGCGAAGGGGAGCGGCGACGGCCTTTTATACACGCGGCTGTGGTGAGGAAACTTTGTGCGGGCCAAGGCAGCAACAGTTGCAGTATGGGCACAATGTGGGCGCGACGATGTGCGGTGGCTAGGGGCGGAGACGTGTGGCGGCGAATGCCTAATGGCGCAAGGCGGTGCGGCGCTCGGCGAGTGGAAAAGATCTGCGTGGCACCGACCACGGGCCCGCCCCGCGTCGCGCACGGGGATCCCCGCGCCGTGCTCGGTCCATCGGACGCGGGCCGGCCTTGGCATGCGGTACGACGCGGTACAACGGCGGGCCGGCCGGCGGTGCGCGACGTCGCGCGCGCATGCAGTCCCGGCGCATTCTAGTGCCCCACAGTTTGAACAAGCACTGCTCGATTGAGTTTTTCTCACGATTTTAAAACATAAGTGCACCAAGTGAATAATAGGAAAGTTGTAGATCTCTTGATCCCCTACAACTTCTAGAAAGGGTGTATGGCCTTTTTCTCAACCAGTTTTGCACAAATGGCATGCCAAGTTGGCAGCTTTCTGGGCGCCGATGAATAGTGCCTGGGGGCATTGACCGAGGTTTTTCACCTATTTAGGCTTTAAATCTCCAATGCCACTCAACATGAAAGTCGTATCCCATGAAAAACTACACTACTTTTGTATTGGGAGAATTTGAAGTGTTTAGGTGAAATTTGGAGAATGCGACAAAAGTTTCGGATGACATAGGAGGGTCAAAGGGGTTTGGGGGGTTTTGGGCTAGGGTTTTGACCAACTTGACCAAGGGTTGACCAATAAGAGTTATTAGGGGTTGTTGGTGATGTTTTCGATGTGATGGCCCATGTTGACCATCGTTTGACCAAAGTCAACTCGGATGACCCGATCATTATGGTTAATGACTTAGATGAAAACCTAGGGCGTCACACCCCCGAGGGGGACTTGGTTTTCGGAGAGAAAGCCGAGTCACCCTTGACTTTATTCGCAAACTGAAAATATATACAGCCAACCAGGGCGTCAGATATGCACAAAATGACTTGGAACTTTTTTTAAGCGTAGAAGCAACGTAGCTGTTGGATGTTCCAAGCGTTAGTGAGGACTTCACCTTGCTTTTTCACTAGCTTGTACGTGCCACGCTTGAGCACCTCGACGATGATGTAGGGCCCTTCCCACGGTGGTGATAACTTGTGACGGCCTTGGTTATCTTGTCATAGACTTATTACTAGGTCGCCCTCGCTGAAGTCTCAGCGCCGGATTTTCTGAGCCTGGTATCGCCGGAGTGCCTGTTGGTATCTCGTTGAGTGCATCATTGCCACGTCACGGGCTTCATCCACTTGGTTCAGCGAGTCTTCGCGAGCCTACTGGTTCGAATTTTCCTCATAGGCCCTGAGCCTAGGCGATCCGTATTCCAAGTCAGTGGGGAGGACGGCCTCCGCGCCATAGACGAGAAAAAACTGCGTGAATCATGTGGCTCTGCTCGGGGTGGTCCTGAGGCTCCAAATGACCAACGGTAGCTCTTGGATCCATTTCTAGCCAGACTTGTTCAGTCTATCGAAGATCCTGGGCTTGAGGCCTTGTAAAATCATGCCATTGGCATGTTCCACCTAGCCATTGCTCTGTGGGTGTGCGATGGCCGCCCAATCCACGTGGATATGGTGGTTGTCGCAGAACTCCAGGAATTTTTTGCCGGTGAACTGGGAGCTGTTGTCGGTAATGATGGAGTTCGGCACACCAAACCTGTGGATGATGTCGGTGAAGAATGACACGATCTGCTCGGATATGAGATTAGTGATGGGCACACCTCGATCCACTTCGAAAACTTATCCACCGTGACTAGCATGTGTCTGTAGCCCCCGGGCGCCTTCCGCAGGGGCCTGACAATGTCCAACCCCCACACGGCGAATAGCCATGTGATGGGTATAGTTTGGAGGGCGTGAGCTGGGAGGTGGACCTTGTGTGCATAGAATTGGCACCCTTCGCAGGTGAGCACGACCTCGTTGGCGTCGGCGACCGCCGTAGGCCAGTAGAAGCCTTGGCGGAATGCGTTGTCGACGATGGTGTGTGGCGCCGTGTGATGGCCCGCGTGGATATCCCGAATCAGCTCACGACCCTGGGGGATGGGGATGCAGCGCTGCAAGATTCCAGACGCGGCACGCTTATACAACTCGCCATCAATCGCGGTGAATGACTTTGCCTTTTTGGAAATGCGTCTTGCCTTGGTACGATCCGAGGGTAGCTCCCCTCAATCGATCCAGGCAAGTATTTGCTTCGCTAGTCCTCCGCGTGGGGGGCGTCTCAATATCCATGGCCTCGGCTTCGTTCACCCTATACCCATCAAGTAGGAAGAGTACGAACGCCTCATTTGAGGGGTCCTCGTCCATGGGTTCTGCACCTGCTGAACTCGAGGGAGCCCCTAAGGGTTCAACAGTGGAGATCTTACCAAGGTTGACGGAAGGTTTAGCGACGTCGCGTGCGAAAACGTTCAGGGGAACATTGATTCGCCCCGACGCAATCTTTGTGAGCTCGTCTGCCTCTTCATTGTACTTGTGGGGAATGTGGTTGAGCTCGATGCTGTAAAATTTATCTTCGAGCACACGCACGACGTTGCAGTAGGCCTCCATCTTCTCATCGTGGCAGCACGTGTTCTTTATGACTTGGTCGATTACGAGTCGCGTGTCTCTCCTGACGTCGAGGCGTTTAATGCCAGTTTCAATGGCGACTCGAAGGCCACAAAGGAGGGCCTTGTATTCTGCCATGTTGTTCGATGCGGGGAAGTGCAGGCGCACTACGTACCTCATGTTTTCTCTGAGGGGCGAGATGAAGATCAGGCCCACGCCTGCTCCGATTTTCATCACCGACCCGTAGAAGTAGAGGGCCCAACACTCAGCCTGGATCTGTGATGGGGGCAACTGCGTGTCCGTCTATTCAGTGGCAAAATCCATGAGGATTTGGGATTTGATTGCCTTGCGCGGTGCATAGGTAAGAGTCTCTCCCATGAGCTCCACAGACCATTTTGTGATTCTACCCGGGGCATCTGGATTTCAGATTATCTCCCCTAGCGGGAACGACGAGACCACTTTGACTGGGTGGGCCTCTAAGTAGTGTCGCAGCTTGTGCCGTGCAAGTACCACCGTGTAGAGCAGCTTCTGGATTTGCGGGTGCCGCGCTTTGGTCTCGGATAGCACCTCGCTGATGTAGTACACCGGCCTTTGGACTGGTAGGGCATGCCCTTCCTCTGCCTGCCCTACTACGATGACCGCGCTGACTACCTGGGTGGTTGCCACGACGTAGAGATATAGAGGCTCACCGTCTCAAGGCGGCGTGAGGATCGGCGTGTGCGCGAGCATTGCCTTTAGCTTGTCAAGCGCGTCCTGGGCCTCGACAGTCTAGAAGAAGCACTCGTGCTTCTTCAGGAGTCGGTAGAGGGGCAGGCCCTTTTCGCCGAGCCGCGAAATGAAGTGGCTCAAGGCGGCCAGGCAGCCCAATACCTTCTGCACCACTTTCAGGTCTCGAATTGGCCTCATCTGATCGAGGGCTGAGCCTTTCTCAGGGTTGGGCTCGATGCCCCGCTGGGAGACGATGAATCCTAGTAGCATGCCGCGCGACACCCCAAAGACGCACTTTTTGGGGTTCAGTTTTACCCCGTTGGCCCACAAGCAGTCGAACGTGACGCGCAAATCATTAACCAGGTCGTCAGCCTTCCTGGTTTTAACGACGATGTCATCTACATATGCCTCTACGGCCCGCCCGATGTGGTCCCTGAAAACATGTTGCATACACCGATGATATGTAGCACCCGCATTTCAAATGCCAAATGGCATTGTTACGTAGCAAAACATGTCGAACGGTGTGATGAAAGAGTTCGTGAGTTGATTGGTCCTTCATCTTTATTTGGTGGTAACCCGAATAGGCATCAAGGAAACACAAGAGCACCCCGCAGCGGAATCCACAATTTGATCGATTCGTGACAGAAGAAAGGGAACTTTGGGACATGCTTTATTCAACCCGGTGTAATCTACACACATCCGCCATTTCCCCTTCTTTTTCTTAACTAGTACAGGATTAGCTAGCCACGTGGGGTGAAACACTTCCTTGATGAACCCGGCCTCAAGGAGCCTCCGTAGCTCCACTCCGATCACTCGGCGCCTTTCTTCGTCAAAGCGTCACAGCCGCTGTTGCACGACTCTGGAGTGAGATAGGATGTCAAGGGAGTGCTCGGCGACCTCCCTCGGGATGCCCGACATGTCTGAGGGGCTCCACGCAAAGATGTCTGTGTTGGTGCAGAGAAAGTCGATGAGCACCACTTCCTATTTCGGGTCGAGGCTGGAGCTGACCCTCAACACCTTACCCTCGGAGGCAGCGGGGTCGAGGGGCACATCCTTGGTCTGCTCGGCAGCCTCAAAGCTGCCTGCATGCTTGGCAGAGGGTCAGGGCCCTCGTTGACCAACTTCTCCATGTCTGCGACAAGCGATTCGTCCAGCACAAGTGCCTCGGCGTGCTCGACGCACTCAACGTCGCAGTCGAATGCGTGCTCGATCAACGAGCCCACGGTGATGACGCCCTTTGGCCCCGACATCTTCATCTTGAGGTACGTGTAGTCAGGACCGCCATGAACTTGGCGTAGCACGGGCGCCTGAGGATGGCGTGGTACGCGTCCCGAAATCCTACCACCTCGAAGGTGAGGGTCTCCTTGCGGAAGTTGTCTAGCATGCCGAACCAGACCGGCAGGTCGATCTGCCTGAGGGGTTGGATGCGCTTGCCTAGCATAACGCCATAAAATGGCGTCGTTTTGGGCCGCAGCTGGTCTAAGACGATCCCCATCAGTCGTCGAGTGTGAGCGTAGAGGATGTTGAGTCTGCTGCCGTCGTCCATCAGCACCTTGGAGAATCACGTGTTGCCGATGATGGGGTCGACGACCAAGGGGTACTAGCCTGGGTTGGGGATGCGGTTCAAGTTATCCTCGCGGCTGAAGGTGATGGCCTCCTCCGACCAATTGAAGAAGGAGGGAGGGGCCTTCTTAGCGGTGAGAGCCTCATGCCGTTCGCGTTTGCTGGCTGGCGGACAAGTCCATCATCGGTCCTCTGAAGATGAGGAAGACGTTCTCCACAGTGGGGAATTCACCGGCGCCTCCGTCACCACCATCCTTCTTGGCCTCGTCCCTCCTTCGCGGTGACACGTCTGTAGTACTTCTTGAGCATGTCGCATTGCTCAAGGGTGTGGTTAACCAGGGTCTTGTGGTATGGGCATGGCTTCTTCAGCATGTCATCGAACACGTCGGGGCCTCGAGGGGGCCCACGAGGGCCCTTCCAGGCGGGGTCGACTGCGAGGGCCTCGTCGTCATCCTCGTCGTGTCCCTACACGCGTGTGTCGTGATGGGATTTCTTGCCCTTCTAGCCCTGCTTTTGCTTCTTTGTGGGCTCCTTGGACATCGTCCACGCGCTTGCCCTTCTTTCCGTTGAATATGGCCCCCATCGCCTCCTCTCCGGAAGCGAAGCTGGTGGCGATGTTGAACAACTAGTTGGAGTCGACCAGTGGACTTCGCCCGAGCTCACGGACAAGGTCCCGACAGGTGTTGCCCTCGAGGAAGGCATGCACGATCTCCGACTGAGCAACGCTGGGGAGCTCGGTATAGCGCTTGGAAAAGCGTCTTATGAAGTCCCGCAGCGACATGTCGGGCTTCTGAGTGCACCCCCGTAGGTCCTAGGAGTTCCCCGCACGCACGTACGTGCCCTGGAAGTTTCCCACAAACGTGCGGACCAGGTCGTCCCAACTGTGGATCTAGCTGTGCCGCAGATGCTCAAGCCACGTCCGGGTGAATCCGCGAGGTGTAGCAGCAGGTTGCGGATGATCACTGCATCGGTGGTGACGCCGCCCAGCTGGCCAGCCAGGCGGTAGTCGTTGAGCCACACCCGGGGATTTGTTTCCCCTGTGTACTTGGTGATGGTGGTAGGATGACAGATAGCTTTCGGCCTGCTGCATGGCCGCCTGTTCGACAAGGGCTTGCGCCTCGCGGCGCAGGTTGCGTTCCTCAGGCGTTGACGGCTCGGGCATGGCCCGGAGTAGCGTTGCCGCTGTGATGAGCTTCCAGCTCGCCAAGGGCGGTGTGTGCGGGTTGTCGACATTGAAGTCGGCGTTGATGCGCTCGCGGGCCTACCTGCCTGCCTCTCGCGCGCGTTCGCCGTGCGCCAAGGCCTCTCCTGCGATGGTGGCGTGCAAGAGACACACCTGCCGGTACTCCTCTGCGAGCTTAGCCTCGAGCTCGCAAGCCTGGGCCAGCTGCGCGACGATGTCGGCGCCTCCCTCCGGCGGGGAGGGAGGTGGATTCGACCCCGAGTCCTGAGGCGCATCTCCGTCACCCGCTCCGTTCGCACCGTCAGCGTGTTCATCGACGACGACCACGAAACACTCAGGCGTAGGGTCGTAGCTCCCGATGCTGGAATCATCGGAAAAACTGAAGCAATAGTCCGTGGCGTCGAGGAATCGTTGGAACATCACGAGGTCCAGTACACCGGAGAAATCCCGCTTGGTGTAGCCATGTGAGGTCGCGGGTGTCAGCTCACTGGCCGAGCCGTGATACGACTCATCCTTGGTTGTAGCGATGAGGTTCCGGACTGCCAACAGGTGGTGGCCCGGAAGATCCTCGTATGCCGCCAAGTTAGTGCTAACAGACGAGGCGTACGTCATGGCGGCATAGCGCATCCCGTGGGGGGAACTGCAACATTGCAGCCGTGCGTTCCCCCGCGGGCGACGCTGCCGTGATGGTGCCCCCCGTGCTATGGCGCATGCAGCCCGGCGCCGCTCTATACGCGCCTGGCGCGAGCGCTAGCCTGAGCGCCTGTGGCATCGGGATGTCGGGGAGCTTGCGGCAGCTGCCTGGGTAGGTGCTGGAGCGTCTATCGCCGGCGTGGTGGTCATCGAGTCTGACCCGGTCGTCCGCCACGGGTGAAGCTCGTCCCGGATGGTGAGGCGCATGAGATAGCCGTTCCCCGTAGCCTAAAATTTAAGGCTCCCGAACTGGATTTGGAATCCTGCTGGAAAGGGGTCGGAGCTGCCCATGGCGTACCTCTAGGATGTGATCTCGGTACGAATCACCATCGAGACTTCTGGTGAGGAGCTGATCTCAGCGCGAGTCCCCTACCTGGCGCGCCAACTGTCAGTGCAAAAAGTAGTCCCAACACTAACTAGTGTGATGCACTGAGATCGGTCTCTCGATGGCCGGTGCTAAGCAATAAGGGGACACGGGTTTTATCATGGTTCCGGGTGTGGGTCGTATGTCCAGCAGGTTTGCGCTCGTGGCGTTGTATTGCAAGGCACTCAGGTGCTCGTAGAGGGGGGTACAAGAGGCGGGAGAGGAGGAGATGCCTCCAAGTCCTTGCTAGGTGATTGAGGCAAGTGTCAATATCAGTCACGTGAGTGAGTGCGAGTGGGCGAGTTGTTTATCGATCGGCCCCCTTCTGTCTGGGCGGCCACCTCCTTTTATAGCCCAAGCAGAGGCGGCTTACAAATATGTCGTGTGACTCTAGGTACAGTGTCGCGGTACTGTTATGCAGTATTTGTGATTTGAAGGTTGTCCTGACGAATCTTGGTCCCTGCATGCGTTGTGATGACTCCTGTGCCAGCCCAGGGTGACTTCAAGGGTGGTCCTACCAGCGCCCACGCCTGGTCGTCGTCCATACCCGGCTCGAAGTTCTAGTTGATAGGGGAACTTGAGCTATACAGTGGCCGGTGTGGTGGCGTCCCGTCAGCGCGGGCCCTCACAGTGTTGGGGATGGCTTCGCAGTGCCCGGGATGGCGGCACAGTGTCGGAGAGGGCCGAACAGGGCCAGAGGTGATGAAGAAGACGCGCTCCGCTTGCCTTATGTCACGGCGTCATCCTAGCTGGGTGCCGAGTTGGTGGTCGTACGCCTTTCGAGGGCGTCGTTGTCCCTTTATGAGGGGTGCGGCGTGGAGGAAGGACAGGAGTGGGTGGTACAGTGTCATGGAGTGACACCTGCTATCCCGCACAACACCTGCACAGCCCTAAGCGTGGTTGCGCAGTGGCGGGTTGGTCAAACAGCGTCGGGATCAGATTCCCAGGCCGTGTTAGGGGATCGTCGTGGCAGGGATTCTCCTTTGACTCGGGCGCCCTCAGTGTGTTGGGGCACTAAAGGCTCCGGTTGGGGGAGCAGGTGGGGTGCTGCGGGTCGAGGGAGGCCTCGAGCGAGGCGGAGACTCATCCGAAGGGCTGAAACCCCCGAGCGAGGTGGAGACCCACTCGAGGGGCTGAAACCCTCGAGCGAGCTGGAAGCTCGTCCGAGGGGCCAAGGCCCTCGATCGAGGTGGAGATAGTTTAAGGGGGCGCCGCACCCTCGAGCGAGGAGGGGAGTTCCGCAACGCGATGCCCGCCCCTCGAGCGGGACGGAGGTTCACTCGAGGGGGACCGGAGATGGTGGTTTGGCGGGCCACTAATGCTTTTTGGGCTGTGGGCTTTATTGGCCTTTGGACTGTGATCAGTGCGGGGGTGATTTGCGGTTGTGCGTTTAATTGTTTTTAGGAGAGGGTGGTCCCCCCGTAATTAGGGGACCCATGGCTGTCCCCGGCAACATCCTATGTGGACATTGTTATAGAAAGCATCTTCCTATAACCACAACGAGTGTCCTACATAGCATGTCGTGTCATCTCTTTTACATATGTGGTTCCTAATTTAATATCTGTGACCGTCCCATGGAGAGTGGACTAAGGACACGTACAATGCCCGTCCTGAAGTCGTCTGTGAGCCGAGGGTTTTGCAGAAAACACCCCGCCTCAACCTAGTGACGACCGCACCGACGTCTCGCGAAAGGACTACAGGGGCTCGTGCTCCCAGGCTTCGCCGCCGAGCCTCAGCACCGTTGTACGCTAGTCGACGATGAAGGTTGATCTCGTGCGGCTGCGAGAATATGGCACCAAGAGGGAGCCCGCAGAGGGAGCAATAACCAAGATGTCGGCGCAACTTCAGAGCGGGAGGCTGGGTCACTTGCCGGTGGAAAAAGCAGTAAAGGAGGGATGTGCGCCCCTATGGCTCACCGGCGCAGGAGCACCAGGTGAGGCGCCGTCCGCCCCGCGACCGGCCTGGATCCAGCCCCTACGTCGAAGTCAGCCCCCACGCAGGCGGAGGGAGGGCGACCCAGATCCGCCTGAGCTCCGCCATGCCTTGGAGCAGGAAGGCGGGCCACCACCGCAACCGTCACGAGCAGAGGTGAGATAGGGAGGGAGAGGTGACCGGTGTGGGAGAAGGATGGTGGAGTGGCCAGGCAGAGGCGCAGCTCGTGCTCCTGCGCGTGCTCACCGAGGATGTGTTGGCCGGACTGGAGGGAGGAGAAGGGAGGATATACCATAGCTAGCAAAGCTGACCACCGATAGATGGGGAGGGGATCAAGAATGTACTAGATTGAGCTCGTGCTCTCACGCGTGCCTTCTAAGGAGGAGTTCGTTGGAGTGGAGGGAGGAGTTGATGGGAGTGGAGGGAGGAGGAGGGAGGAAGCTAGGCCAAGGCTGGATCTCTGTCGTAGGCAAAGCTCGCCACCGACGCCCGACGGATGGGGAGAGGAGCAAGAATGAAGGATGGAGCTCGATTGGATGACGCTACTCTATCGTCGTAGCTGCTGGGATAATGTAAACAAAATGTGTGGTTCAGAAAAATTTGATGCCTTTTCACCAAATAGTGGCAACAAAATATTTTATTATACTAAACAAAGGCATTGTATATATATATCATTCATGATTTCATTATCCGTATTCCTTGCACACATAAGCAACTCAAGAAACATTTAATTGGTCACAAATGACTCCGGACATACCCAAAATTCGACTTACATTGTAATGGTAATGCAACTCAATAATGTTTTTAAGTATTTTATGTAAATTAACTTAATATCATAAATTATATCTCAATTGAGCATCAAAATGACTACAAAGATCAAATGTGCACATGATCACCATGATTTATGTGTCAAAAGATGAATTAAAAATATTACAGACAGACAAACAAATGAGTCATTGTACAAGCTATCTATTTAGCTGTCTCTGTGTGTCAAATAGATAACAATCGTCTACACTGTTGTACTTGCCCTAAGGATGTGCCTCCGGGCACAATTTGACAATGAGTACTTCATCTTGGTCGCGTTGGACCTCTTGACTGGTTGGATGGCCGGCCTGGGTTTTCGTCGTTCAAAAAGCTGCGAGCCACAATGGAGGAGTGGGTAGCTGCCTGGCACAGACAAAGAGAGGCATGCGCGATTAAAGAGACTAGAAGGCAAGCGGTGAGCTACTGAGCTTCTAGTACTGCTGGGGGAGGGATTGAAGGCGAGCGAGAGGATCGAAGGGCCGGAGATGGCGTGCGACTCGTCTGCCTCCTCATTGTACTTGTGGGGAATGTGGTTGAGCTCGATGCCGTAAAATTTATCTTCGAGCGCACGCACGACATTGCAGTAGGCCTCCATCTTCTCATCGTGGCAGCTTGCGTTCTTCATGACTTGGTCGATTACGAGTCGCGAGTCTCTCCTGACGTCGACGTGTTTAATGCCGGTTTCAATGGTGATTCGAAGGCCACAAAAGAGGGCCTCGTATTCTGCCATGTTGTTCGATGCAGGGAAGTGCAGGCGCACTACGTACCTCATGTTTTCTTCGAGGGGCGAGATGAAGATCAGGCCCACACCTGCTCTGATTTTCATCACCGACCCGTCGAAGTAGAGGGTCCAACACTCGGCCTGGATCTGTGATGGGGGAAATTGCGTGTCCGTCTATTCAGCGGCAAAATCCGCAAGGATTTGGGATTTGATTGCCTTGCGCGGTGCATAGGTAAGAGTCTCTCCCATGAGCTCCACAGACCATTTTGTGATTCTACCCGGGGCATCCGGATTTCGGATTATCTCCCCTAGCGGGAAAGACGAGACCACCGTGACCGGGTGGGCCTCGAAGTAGTGTAGTAGCTTGTGCCGTGCAAGTACCACCGCGTAGAGCAGGTTCTGGATTTGCGGGTACCGCGCTTTGGTCTCGGATAGCACCTCGCTAATGTAGTACACCGGCCTTTGGACTGGTAGGGTGTGCCCTTCCTCTGCCCGCCCTACTACGATGACCGCGCTGACCACCTGGGTGGTTGCCACAACGTAGAGATATAGAGGCTCACCGTCTCAAGGCGGCGTGAGGATCGGCGCGTGCGCGAGCATTGCCTTTAGCTTGTCAAGCGCGTCCTGGGCCTCGACGGTCCAGGAGAAGTGTTCGTGCTTCTTCAGGAGTCGGTAGAGGGGCAGGCCCTTTTCGCCGAACCGCAAAATGAAGCGGCTCAAGGCGTCCAGGCAGCCTAATACCTTCTGCACCCCTTTCAGGTCTCGAATTCGCCCCATCCGATCGATGGCGGAGACTTTCTTGGGGTTGGGCTCGATGCCCCGCTGGGAGATGATGAATCCCAGCAGCATGTCGCACGACACCCCATAGACGCACTTTTCAGGGTTCAGTTTTACCCCGTTGGCCCACAAGTAGTCGAACGTGACGCGCAAATCGTTAACCAGGTCGTCAGCCTTCCTGGTTTTAATGACGATGTCATCTACATATGCCTCCACGGCCCGCTCGATGTGGTCCATGAAAACATGTTGCATACACCAGTGATATGTAGCACCCGCATTTCAAAGGCCAAATGGCATTGTTACGTAGCAAAACATGTCGAATGGTGTGATGAAAGAGGTCGTGAGTTGATCGGTCCTTCATCTTTATTTGGGGGTAACCCGAATAGCCATCAAGGGAACACAAGAGCACCCCGCAGTGGAATCCACAATTTGATCGATTCGTGGTAGAGGGAAGGGAACTTTGGGACATGCTTTATTCAACCCGGTGTAATCTACATACATCCGCCATTTCCCCTTCTTTTTCTTAACTAGTATAGGATTAGCTAGCCACGTGGGGTGAAACACTTCCTTGATGAACCCGACCTCAAGGAGCCTCCGTAGCTCTACTCCGATCGCTCGGCGCCTTTCTTCGTCAAAGCCTCGTAGCTGCTGTTGCACGGCTCTGGAGTGAGGTAGGATGTCAAGGGAGTGCTCGGTGACCTCCCTCAGGATGCCCGACATGTCCGAGGGGCTCCACGCAAAGATGTCTGTGTTGGCATAGAGAAAGTCGACGAGCACCACTTCCTATTTCGGGTCGAGAGTGGAGCTGACCCTCAACAACTTGCCCTCGGGGGCAGTGGGGTCGAGGGCCACGTCCTTGGTCTGCTCAGCAGCCTCGAAGCTGTCTGCATGCTTGGCAGAGGGGTCGGGGCCCTCGTTGGCCAACTTCTCCATGTCTGCGACAAGCGATTCGTCCAGCACGAGTGCCTCTGCGTGCTCGACGCACTCGACGTCGCAGTCGAATGCGTGCTCGATCGACGAGCCCACGGTGATGACGCCCTTTGGCCCTGACATCTTCATCTTGAGGTACGTGTAGTTCGGGACCGCCATGAACTTGGCGTAGCACGGGCACCCGAGGATGGCGTGGTACGCGCCCCGAAATCCTACCACCTCGAAGGTGAGGGTCTCCTGCGGAAGTTGTCCAGCGTGCCGAACCAGACCGGCAGGTCGATCTGCCTGAGTGGCTGGACGCGCTTGCCTAGCATAATTGTTGATGCAAAATCCGCACCCTGCATCAAGCACACAGCAAGCCGAACAAAGCTGGCTTAAAACACGAGCTGAATCCAAAGCGTGCCAGTCAATTTTCCTGAAATTGACAAAGGATGACAAGCAGTTAGATAAAAACTTGGAACTTGCCGGGTGGTACCAGACAGTTCCGTATTTACGGCTAGAAAGCCATGTAAAAAGACATATAGCTACGAAAAGCTATCTGTCAGCAGATTAAATATCATTCGGGAGCTTTGAAACATGAAAATATGATATAGCTGAATGCATGACGTAAGCATGATGAAAAATCAGTCTTTGAGTGAGTAACATTGCAACATATAGCCATAACCGATTAATAAAAACATGGTAAATAAATAAACGCAAAAGCATGATCATGAATCTCCAATAAACAAGCATGCATAGGCCCAAAGCGCTAGTCTACCGCATGTCTAGACACTTCAAAACCCGTCAAGCATGATATCAAGCAAAGTTACTCTACCGCATGATACAACTTGTTTGAAATCACGCCACTACCCAAGAAAAGATTAATCCACCGCATGATACAATCTAAACGTGGAAAGCTAAAAGCATACTTTGTTTAAAGCGAAAATCATGGGCATGCTTCACCTGTGAAGGAGTTGCCGAATACGGCTGTACAGCCGAATCGGGTTCCGTGGAGGAGGAACAAACGTAGGCAACAATGACAAATCTATCAGATTGAATCGAAATCTAATCCACCGGATGATTAGCTCTAAGACAACCCAAAAATCTGCATTTACCGCATGATACCCGGTTTTGTCAAGATCTAAACAAGATTGATACACTTGAACCCACAACACGTGACAATCTAGATTGATTCGGGTTCGGCTATTGGGGAGCACGTGATCCACGTACCACATCGGGTTTGAAACTTGAACATGCAACATAAGGATCGTAAAACAAGATAAAGCCGATTCTAATCAATCTAAATTGGGCAAAAGAGTGTTACATGAACTAAACATAAAGCAAAATTCAAAGCAACACGAGGTAACTTAATGAATCTATTAGATCTTATCAAATCTAATAGAGCTGATAACTAGCTCCAAGCTAGATCTTAGCCTACCGCATGACTCATGATCTAACAATAAACCCTCTTGAACCAAGCTTAAATCCACCGCATGATACTAAGCATGGTGACAAGACTACTTGCATCACGATCTAAATCCACCGCATGATACTAGACATGATACAAGGTTGCCGGTACTTACGGAGGTCGACGGATCGATGATTCCCCTCGAAGAACTCGACGACACGGCTAAAGGACTCGAGAGTTTGGCGTAAAGCTGGATTTGTTGTGAAATTGTTCGATACCCATTACATACATCAAGGGTTCATATTTATACCCCGTCTTAACATGACTCCTGATCGACTACGAGCACAACATTTAATACCTAAATTAATTTCCCGGCGCGAATGTCCATGCATCTCGCACCTGTCATCCTTTCGTCTATTCCTTCTATCCGGGCCACATCATCACGCATTCCCGAAAACTCATCGCAAACAGTCCTTTTGCCGAACGAAGACGTATTGCCGACCGCATGCATCATTACCGAATACTCTAAGGAGATTTTTCCTGCCGAATGGAATTTTGTTACCAAACTCGGCCCACAAATCAGTCTCTTTCCTGTACCAATTTTTGGTGTTAACATATGCCCCTTCAATTACGGGATAAAAGTGATTTTATTCCGAAATTGACCACAAGTGCTCAACATCTCCGAGCTAATTCTGTTCAAGACCGATTCTTTCCTCCTGCAATCCGTTAGAGTCTCCGCTCAGATCCAAACCCTAGATCCTCAATCCCCAAGCTCAAATCTTCAAATGGCGGACCAAGATCAAGCTTTCCAGGTAAATTTCATCCCCTTAAGGTCCATTCAGTATTACTTTTTCGATTCCCATCTTAAATTTTTTTCTTCTGCCTTCTCTCGATAGGCTCCATCCACTAAGCTTTTGATTCCCATTGAGGACAAATCATCATCCTATTTCCTTGGACCTTTGGGAATTCCTGACCCCCGTGAATTTATTGAAGCTGAATCCAAAAGAGTCCCCTTTAAAGCTGCTCTGTCAAGACCCCATGAGTGGCAAGACGCCTTCAAAACCTGGCCTCTACCCCCAATTGCAGGTTGGAGAAACTGGTATAAGAGGATACTTGAAGATAACAGTGCAAAAACCAGCAATTGGGACAGCCTTCGCATTGCCCAGTGTTTGGTGTTATCTTTGCCCGAAACCCCCAAGAACGAGAGCCTTTTGATTGCAGCCTATCATTTCTGGTCAAATGGTGTCAATGCTTTCCTCTTTGGTCATGGCCCAATGTCTCCCACTCTGGCCGACGTATATATGATGACCGACCTTGATATCACAGGATCCGTGTGTCCTTATAAGTACAAAGGCTCCACCAGGCAAAGAGGAGTGAAGAAAGGAGTTGGATATAAAATGTATATCCAGAATCATATGAACGATGGCCCTCTGACTGAAGTTGAATACAGGGCCTTTTTGAACATGTGGCTATGCAGATTTATCTTCTGTGGCAAAGCCAATGAGCCAACCCTGAACCATATTGCAATGGCTAAAGATTTGGCTGTCGGTCATCTCGTTCCCCTTGGAAAGTATCTTCTAGGGAGTGTGTACCATATGCTCCACCAGACCACCTCTTTGATGCACACTAGCCAGAAGATATCATGCGTCAATGGCCCCTGGTGGTTTGTACAAATGTGGCTGCAGCTATATATGCACCAGATTGTTGGCATTGGTCTCAACAATCAGGATTTTCCTTCATCCAGCTATAAGGAAGGAGAAACTCAGATGACCAAAGGATGCCAAACCTATGGAGAAGCTGCCTCAACCATATCCATTGATCAAAACGTCAGTCAACACTTTGAGCTTTTCTTCAGAGGTTTCACCAATCCCCTTTGGCTTCCTTATTTAAACAATGATAACCTGATCCTCCTTTATGAATTCACTTTTGAGAGTGGATGCATTGATGCAAGATCCATAGAAATCTTCAATATCTTCATCCATCCATGCATCTTGCCAGCAGAATTCTGTGGAGGAAGGTAGAATCATAGTACTTGTGAATATTATCAGCCAAACATGATGGCCCGACAGCTAGGATGTGGCCAAGTGCCCCGTGCCTGCCCCTCAAGCTAGGATAATCTCTTACAATGTTGTAGGCCCAATTTCTGCTTTGGGATTCAATTCTATAACTTTGGCTCAACTGATGTCCAGATATGCCACATCAGACCCAACTCTTATCAGTTCAACCTCTGATAAGAAAAGAGCTCTATCCCTGGTTGCTCCTCCAACCGCCAAGAAGAAAAGAACATCCAAAAGAGTTCTTATTGAGGTTAACATCCTTCTCTCCCTTAGCATAAGACTCATTCTTTATCCTGATAATCTTATCTTGTACAATTTCAGACCAGAGATCAACAACCATCAATCACTACAGAACCTGCCAATGCCCCAACTGCTGGTAAGGCCTCTACCACCTCATTTCTTTACAAAGACCACTCTCTTCATTGGCATTCACCTTTTACCTGTTGTTTGTAGAGGAAACATTGGTGAACCAACCTGTGGAGAGTTCTTCTCCTCAGCATGCCTCAGATCCAAGATCACCAAGGGTTCAACCATCTTCCCCTCAAGCAGAAACTTCAACTTCACCAAGGATTCAATCACCCCCTTCACAAGCAGAAGCTCCAACCTCAACAGGAATAGGTCCATCTTCTCCTCAGCCAGAAGCCTCATCCCTATCAAGGACTCCACCAGCCTCTCCTCAGTTAGATTTTTCAGCTTTACCAGGAACCCTTCAAGCTTCTCCTCAAATGACAATTCAGGAAACCCCCTTTGAGCCTGAAAAATCCCTTTCTCCAACTCAAGAAACTAGGAATGAGGTAAGCATAAACATCTACACTATTCATTTCCATTTAATAAATCATCCCTAATTCGGCAATTCTTCCTTTTCAAAACCAGGCTGCATCATCACCAAGCTCTCCATTTATGGTGAATGACCCAACTGCCAAAAAAGGAGATGAGGCATCTTCAAATCAAGTTCTGTCAGAGGAAAATCAAGCAAAACTAAAAGAAGTCTTTTCTTTGTTGCAAAAGGATATCCAGGATCAAGTCAGAGATGTTGATCGCTTGGAGGAAATACTTGAATCTATTAATCAAGAACTCCCCGATGACATTAAAGCTTCCCTGGAGCCCATTTCTCATCTGGACAATCACTATGCAGCGGATAGGCGAGCTTTGAAGAATCAATCCTCCCGACCAATCCTTGAGCAAAAGAGAGCCAAAGTTAAGCAATTCGTGAAAGAATCACAGGCTCAAATCCAGAGCAACAAGGAACTGCTGACTGAACTATAGCCTGCACTTGAGTTGAAGATTGCCAAAAAAGCTGTATTAGAAACTGAATTGAAGAATTTGTCAGCTGAAATTGAAGCTGATAGGAAAAAGAGAGCCGAGCTTTCTAGATTAACAGAGAAAATCCAAAAGGAAACATCAACAGCCATGATTGAATCAAACCAGCTTAAGACAAAACTTTCCGCTCTGTCCAATGCTCAAGAGGCTGATCAGAAACTACTGGAGAACATCAACCAAATGATATCAAACGCTTCTAGTGTCCTCTCAAAGTATTTGAACATTTGATTGTGCCAAACAATTTCTAACCGAATAACTGATCGTACTTGCAATTTGTTTATCATAAATTTTACTTCCCATCTTCTGTCTTGCCTTGCGAGTAACTTTGGACGATCCAATCGGCAATTCAGGTCAAACAGTACTAAACCCGAACAGTGGTCCGACAGCAACTCAACCGAACTAGTCAACCGAATATGACTCAGCTGGAATCCCAAACGACCCGACAACGATTCGGTTAAGGAAGTCTCTCCACCTTCCAAACTTCTCAGGATATGCACCATGGTCTCTGGTCACGATTCCTTCGCCAGTCCCATAAACAAGAACCGTGGGTGCCCCAGCCTTTCACCAAGTCTTTTGCCTTCAAGCCTTTGCTAATCTAGACTTCTTTTTCCAACACTAGTACTTCCCCAAAAACCTGATGGCGGGAAGCAGCAACAGGCGCTGTGCCAATGATGAGGCTGAAGGAAGCCGCGCTGGCGCTCACCGGAGGCGGTGATCGTCGACTTCCTTTATAGCTTTTTCTCCAGATTTCTCTCTATTTCTGACGATCCTCTTTGTATTTTCAGGCTTATCCAGTGGAATCCGGCCCCCGCACCGGCCACGAACCCAGCCTTGCCAGATGACTCTTCGGCGTTGTACAACTACTCTCCTTCGCGCTACGGCGAGCGCGACGCCCTCCGCTTCAAGGCGGAGCTTGAGGAAGACCGCGTTGATGAGGTTGTCCTCCATGGCATTCGTCTGGGCACCACCTTAGGCCTGGCTGCCATGGCGACGCACACCGGCGTCAACTACTCCACGCAGCTGCGTGGCTTCCAGGGCGGCGCACCAGAGGACGTTGATGAGATCGAGGTCATCTTGGAGCGCCTCGACGGCCACGGCGACGCTATTGCCGATTCCATCCATCCCCAGTCTATGCTGAACAGGCTCTTTGACTAGTTTGTACTAGGGATGCTTGGAATTTCGGCAATAAATAATGAAATTTTAACTCCTGTGTTTGTATTGTGATGATCCCCTTTTGCTTGTGAATGTGAATCCTTGCTTTTTAAAACGAATTCGGGAACTTTATCTTAGCCGAACACGCAAAAACTCCTGCCCTTTGACACAGAATCTGCAAAAAATTCTCAATTCGGGAACCATAAACACTGTTCAATGAAAAGCCCTCGCATTCGGAGAGAAAATCCTGCCGCTTGGTATTCCAATAATGCACGCCAACCAGTCATCACTCCCAATGCGTCCTCTCAGCTAATAAAATAGCCCATTTGGTGCTCTGCAAACCCACTCGCATACACTTCCATCACCTCACATCTTCCCCCCTGCTCAGAGGAAGAAACCCCAAGGCCATGGCGGACAAGGGAAAGCAACCCATCAATGAAGGAAGAGCTCAACCAAAGAAGCATACCATTCGAGAGTGAGTTTTATGTTAATCCTTTATCTTGCATCTTGTTTGCAATCTCATGGTTCATCCCTCTCTGTCCGTTCAGCCTTGACTTGCTTCCTGAGGAATTCTTGGAAACTGAGGAGGTTCCTGAGTACATCCTCTCTGATTCCTCCGCTGAAGAAGAAAGCGCCATGCCGGAACAGAGGGCCAACCACCAACTGCACCGTCGCATTCGGCATCTAGAACACAACCTGCGAGACATCACCGCCCGCTGCAGTGCCGAGCGCGAACGTCGCATGAGCTTGGAGGCATTGATAGGGGGTAAGATCTTCATCCTTGTCTGATTCCCATGTTTAAGTTTCAAATCTCATACTTCAACAAACTGCCTCCTCCTCCAGATGTTTCTGACAGGTACAACAACTTGAAGGCTTCTTGGGACAGCCTGATGGAAGCCGCAAGTCATGGCAACTCCCGAAGCTTCCAGGTCGCTGTTACGGTGGTTCTGGAACAGCTGAAGAGGGAAGAACTGAAGAGGAAAAACAAGGAATCAAAGGAATGAAGCATACTTTCGCTTCTTCCTCCAGGCCTTCTGCTTCCCATCCTCTTGTAACTTTAGGTAGCTGGGTCGCCAAAAAAAGCCTGCAAGAAACATTTGTAGAATATTTTTGTACTAAGGGCAATACACAACAGTATTGGCCATCTCCTCTGTCAGGATTTTGTGTTCCAAAGGCGATTTCTTTCCCGAATACCAGCCATTTCTGTATCCCTGATGCTTGTAATCCTGGTGCTTGTAATCAACGATCAATCTCAATACTAGGATAATATTATTTCAAATATCTTCCATTTATACCACAGTAAACTCTTCTCCTAGTAAAGTTTTCAAGATATAAGCATTTCCAGGCGTACATCTAACTACCTGAAAAGGACCTTCCCAATTCGGGGACCATTTGCCGAACGCACTATACTTAGTTCCGATCGGCAATAATGCTTTCCAAACCAAATCTCCCTCTGCAAATTGCTTGACTTTTACCTTCTTGTTGTAGTATTTAGCAACTCGCATTTTGTTCTTTTCAATGTTTTCCAGGGCCCTAAGACGAATCATATGCAAATCTTCTAACTCGTCCATCATCAAGCTACTGTAATCTTTAAAACTTAAATCATTTTGCAGAACTACCCTCCTTGAATCTGATTGCAATTCCCATGGCAAAACAGCATGATGCCCATAAACCAATTCATAAGGAGATGTTTTTGTAGCTCCATGAGGAGCCATTCGGTAAGCCCACAAGGCTTCATTGAGTACCGAATGCCACCTCTTTGGCTTCTGATCAACCTTCTTCTGTATAATTTTGATCATGATCTTGTTAGAAGCCTCTACCTGACCATTAGCTTGGGCATAGTAGGGGGAAGAATTCAACAATTTGATCCCCATACTTTCAGCAAACTCCCTAAACTCTGAAGACACAAATTGAGCTCCTTGATCTGTTGTAATTGTTTGAGGAATCCCAAATTTGTAAATGATGTGTTCTTTAACAACTTCAACCATGTTTTCTGATGTTACTTTCTTCAATGGGATCGCCTCAACCCACTTGGTGAAATAATCTGTTGCTAAAAGCACAAACTTATGCCCCTTGCTAGATGATGGATTTATTTGGCCAATCAAATCTATACCCCATCCTCTGAATGGCCATGGTTTGATAATAGGATTCAGAGCTGATGCCGGAACTCTTTGGATGTTCCCGAACTTCTGACAATCCTGACATCCTTTATAATACTCAAAGCAATCTTCCAGCATCGTCGGCCAATAACATCCAGTGTGCCTGATAACCCATTTCATGCGGTAAGCCGATTGATGTGCTCCACACAGCCCATCATGCACTTCGCTCATCATTTTCTTTGCTTCTTCTCGACCCAGGCATTGCAGCAACACCCCATCTAATGATTTGTAGAAAAAACGTCCATCAAGAAGAACAAACTTTATAGCTTTATACTTGAGCTTCCTAGAAACCTTTCGGGATAGATTCTCCAGATAATCGACAATTTCTTTTCTCCAATCATCTTCTGCTAGACTACTCCTGAAAGCACATACCTCTTCAGCAAACACCTCTTGGTTTTCACTGTATCCCGAAGCACTTTGAGCCAACCTGTTTGCCTCCTCGTTGTGTTCCCTAGGAATATGTTGTAGAATTACTAACAGAAAACTTTTCAAAATTTCCTTGCATTCTTCGTAGTAATTCTTCGTAGGATATCACTTCTACATTCATATTGGACATTCAATTGTTTTATAACCAGCTCTGAATCTCCATAAATTTCAACTGAAATAGCCTTTGCTTCTTTCAAATATTGAAGCTCTCTAAGTAATGCTTCATATTCTGCTTGATTATTTGTGACAGTAGGCTGAATAGGGATAGCAAATTCAAACATCTCACCTCTGGGCGAAATCAATAAGATTCCTACCCCACCACCTTTGCCACATGAGGATCCATCAAAGAACAAAGCCCAAGGAGTAATTTCAAGCAAATCAATTGATGGATCACGATGTTCAGTAATAAAATCGGCAATAATCTGACCTTTAATAGCTTTTGCTGATTCAAACTTCAACTCAAACTCAGACAAAGCTAAAATCCATTTGCCAATCCTTCCATTCAAAATTGGCATAGATAACATGTGTTTAATTACATCAAACTTTGAATATACAACGCATTCGGCATTTAACAAATAGTGCCGAAACTTCGTGCATGAGTAATAAACACAAGCAAAGCTTCTCTGCAGCTGAATACCTTGTTTCGAGATCAAGCAATTTTTGGCTAAGGTACGCAACCACTCTCTCTTTCCCTTCAAATTCTTGTATAAGGGCTGATCCAATAGTTTGGGTATCAGCCGCCACGTACAACTTGAAAGGCTTGCTTAATTGTGGAGGCACCAATACTGGTGGTTCCTTCATGTACTGCTTGATCTCATCGAAAGCCCTTTGTTGTTCGTCACCCCATACAAATTTCTGATCCTTCTTGATCTTCAGCAGTGGATAAAAAGGCAACACCTTTTGTGATAAATTTGAAATAAACCTCCTCACAAAATTGATCTTGCCAAGCAATGATTGCAACTCCTTGAGATTAGTTGCAGGAACAACTTCATCAATAGCTTTCATGCTTTTCTTGCCAACTTCTATTCCTCCTTCATGTACCAAAAACCCCAAGAATTCTCCAGCTGAAACTCCAAAAGCACACTTATTCAGGTTCATCTTAAGCCCATGCTTACGGGTGCACTCTAGAGTTTTCTTCACGTCATTCAAATCTGAATCATGATCTAAAGACTTGATCACAACATCATCAATGCATATTTCCACAATTTTGCCGATCAACTCATGAAAAATATAATTCATGGCTCTTTGGTAAGTTGCACCGGCATTTTTCAACCCAAATGTCATAACAATCCACTCAAAAAGGCCTATGTGTCCAGGACATCTGAAGGCTGTCTTTGATACATTTTCTATTGCCATAAAAATCTGATTGTACCCTGCATTGCCATCCATGAAACTAATAACTTTGTGCCCACCAGCGGCGTCAACCAGTAAATCAGCAACAGGCATTGGATATCCATCCATGGGTGTAGCTCTGTTCAGATCTCTAAAATCTATGCAAACCCTCATTTTCCCATTCTTCTTATAAACAGGGACAATGTTCGAGATCCAATCTGCATATCTACATGGCTGATTGAAATTGGCTTCGATCAATCTTTCAACTTCCTTTTTCACGTCGGCCAATACTTCATCTTTGTAGATCTTTCGGGGAGGTTGCTTGTATGGTCTAAAACCAGACTTGATTGGCAACTGATGCTCAACAATAGAACGGCCAAAACCAGGCATCTCCGAATAATCCCAAGCGAAGCAATCTTTGTATTCTTTCAACAGCTTGACCAACTCTTTTCAACTTGAATTCAAGTTAGCACTAATAAATGTCGGCCTTGTCTTATCACCATCTCCAATATCAATTTCTTCCAACTTGTCAGCCGACATGAATCCACGTCCTAACTTTCCATCCGCTCCATCAATTGGGTTCTCCATTAAAAATTACTTTGAGAGCCGACTGCTTGAATCGGCTGTTGATCATTGTTGACTGGTTCAACAGGACCTTCTCCCCAGTCCTTGCCTCAGAAACAATCTATTCCTTGATATTTCCAGAAGGCTAGTTCCACGTTCGCCACGCTTATCGAATCATCTGCCTGGACCACTTCTATATTGTCATCCACCCATTGAACGAGCTGTTGATGCATGGTAGATGGGATGCAGCAATTAGTGTGGATCCAGTCCCGTCCCAGCAGCAAGCTATAAGCTCCCTTGCCTTCAATGACAAAGAAAGTCATGAGCAAAGTTTTAGACCCAATCATCAGGTCCACATGCACACAGCCCTTGGTGTCTGAAGAATTCCCAGCAAAATCATTCAGAACTATACTGGTTGGCGTCAAGTCCCCAAGGCCCATACCAAGCTTCCTGAACATAGTGTGCGGCATCACGTTGACCGCAGCTCCACTGTCAACAAACATCTTGGTCAATGGCTTGCTATTGACGTATCCTCTCAAGTATAGCGGCCTCATGTGTCGATTTTTGGCCAGTTTGTCGAAAGTTGCTTGCTTGGCCAACACTAGATGCGCCATCAGCCCAAGTTGCTCATCTTCCTTGATGTCTGGTGAAGCCTCTTCCTGCACAACCTGATTACCTGGAGCCATGAATTCATTCGGCAAAAAGCATACCATGCATGTTGGAGCCGAACGACCAGACCCATCAGGCCTATCCCTGGGACGCCACACCTGCTTCCTCTTAACTCCCGCTTGTTTCAACTCTTGATTCCTCAAGTGCTAAACTCTTCTCTTTTGACTTCTCCTCAAGCCAGGTGGGCACCATTGTCCTTCCTGCCAGACATACTCACACTTTTGCTCTTCATGATTAACCCATTTTTGATCAGCATATCTTTTTCTCGGGTGATTATCAACTTCATTTATTTTTACGCGCCGACCGTCACTAGGACATATCCTTCCAATTCTTTCGTGGATGGATCGGCGATTGACAGCATCCTGCCTATACTCAGTGTACTTATCACTGCACTCAGGGCAATTGTTCAACGTGGGGAGTTTCAAACCCTCATTCCAGCAGTGCCTGAAAAACGCACATCCCCAATGCGCACGCTCTTGTTCTCGTGCGTGTTCTTCTCGCTCTCTCCTGTACGCTTCCTCTTCAAACCTCCACTTTTCTTCCTCATATTTCTATTTTTGGTAGCGTTCTTTCTCTTGCTGACGCTGCCACTTGTTAAGGAGAATATGTGTGGTCACCCTGGGCTTGGAGTTAGAAGATTCTCCAACCTCAATTTGGCTTTTCAGGATGCGAGGTGCTTCTCTGTGGACTTGTTCCACTGTTATCTGCCGAGCAGGGCCAACTGATCCATCTTGTTTTGCTCGCGCTAAAGTCAAGACCTTCACTTTCCCTTTCTCCTCAGCGGTCACCATGTTAACAGAAAACCCAGTCATGTTCTGAGGAAAAGGGTTGCCATCCAATTTCATTTTGTTATCAAACTTCAAATGGCCTTCCTGGATTGCCTTTTGGATCCTCATCCTGAAAACCCTGCAATCATTGATGGAGTGAGAATTCCTGTCGTGAAATCCATAGTATCTCTTCTCTTTAACTCCATCAGGCCGAAGCATAGAATGCCCCTCAGGCAACTTGATTCAGCCTTCCTTCACAAGGAACTCAAAGAGCTTATCAGCCTTGGTCACATCAAAATCATATGTACCCTTGGCTTGCTTGATCCATCTCTGGTTCATAGTTAAGGGTTCCTTGCTCCACGTCATCTCAGCTGCGGCTATCTCCTCGTCATCATCAAACTCTTCCTCTTGATCAGCTCTTTCGAGGGATTGATTGTAGATGTCAGCTATATCATTATGTTTAGCAAACCTGGAGTCTTTCTTGAAGTTGTAAGCTTGGTTGCTCATTAATGACAATCTGTGTGACAGTTGGCCAAGATTGTCAAGCTCCATGCCGAACAGTTTTTTTCGTATAGCTGGCAACATACCCGCAACAGCCATATCAGCCAATTGATCGTCTGACAGATTCAAAGAAAAGCACATGCTCTTAGTTTCTCTGAACCTTCTAAGGAATTCCATGGGCGTTTCATTGTACCTTTGTCTCAGGGTGGTTAGATCAATAAGCTTTTTCTCACTACTGCCAGTGAAGTAATGAGCATGAAACTTCTGCTCCAAATCCTTCCAGGAACAGATCGATTGGGCAGGCAAAGAAGCAAACCATGTGAAGGCTAGGCCTGTCAGTGATAAGGGAAAGTATCTGATTCTGAATGCTTCATCAGCTGAAGCTTCCCCAAGCTGCATCAAATATCGAGCTATGTGCTCCACAGTGCTGGTATCATCCTGCCCAGAAAACTTGGTGAAATCCACCGGAGGTTTCACCCTGTGTGGCAAAGCTACCCTGTTGTACCATTCTGGGAAAGGAGGTGTATATGTTTGTCCTTGAATTTTAGGTTTCAGGCCGAACTGATTTTGCAGTACATCGGCAATTTTCTGCATTATAAGATCAACGTTAGCATCTTGAGTCTCCGGCCTCCCAGTGGATCCAGTAGGCATTCCTGCAGCTGTGCCATATCCAGGGTTTGGGAAAGCATCGATGGCACCGTACTCCATGAATTCTGAGTAGCCATCCCCAAACATATTCTTTTGTAGCCTATTGGTTGCTGGGGCTATTCTATAAGCAGAATTGGGTGGAACACCAGAAGAGCTGAATGCCAAATCTCCATAAGTAGGCTTGTTGGGCACCGCCTGATACGAGTTCTGCTGCTGGATCGGACGGCTTCCCAGGCTTTGTAGAGGTGGCTGGACTGGCTGATTCCCCATGCTTTGCGTTGGCGGCTGAACTTGTCCTCCTGCACCTTGCAAAGGTGGCTGAGCACTTGAATTACGAGCTGGTTGAGCAGTACTTATTTCCCCTACTTCCGCAGCAGATCCTTGGGGTGATACTCGACCAAACGCCCTCTCCATACCTGGGCCAAAAACTCCAACCATCATTTTTTTAAACATACTCAAGAAAGCAGTATGATGTTTGGCCATTATGTGCTCCACAGTTTGCTGAAGGGCATTCAAAGCCTCATGTTTCTCCTCAGCAGACGTGGTATCAGGTTCACCTGGCAGTAGAACCTTGGGCATGTCAGTTTTGAGATACGGCACACCACTTCTATTTTTGCCAAATGACATCAAACACTTTTGCTGAAACTGGTCAATGGCATCCTTCAATAATATCTGCTGTTTTGGAGCCAGGTCTTCCATGGTGACATCCATGACATCATGAATATCAGGCATCTTGGATCAGTTAGATTTGTCCCACTGGGCGTGCCAAAAAGTGTGTTGACACAAAGTCTGCACCCTGCGTCAAGCACACAGCAAGACGAACAAAGCTGGCTTAACACACGAGCTGAATCCAAAGCGTGCCAGTCAATTTTCCTGAAATTGACAAAGGATGAAAAGTAGTTAGATAAAAACTTGGAACTTGCCGGGTGGTACCAGACAGTTCCGTATTTACGTCTAGAAAGCCATGTAAAAAGACATATAGCTACGAAAAGCTATCTGTCAGCAGATTAAATATCATTCGGGAGCTTTGAAACATGAAAATATGATATAGCCGAATGCATGACGTAAGCATGATGAAAAATTAGTCTTTGAGTAAGTAACATTGCAACATATAACCATAACTGATTATCAAAAACATGGTAAATAAATAAATGTGAAAGCATGATCATGAATCTCCAATAAACAAGCATGCATAGGCCCAAAGCGCTAGTCTACCGCATGTCTAGACACTTTAAAACCCGTCAAGCATGATATCAAGCAAAGTTAATCCACCGCATGATACAACTTGTTTGAAATCACGCCACTACCCAAGAAAAGATTAATCCACCGCATGATACAATCTAAATGTGGAAAGCTAAAAGCATACTTTGTTTAAAGCGAAAATCATGGGCACGCTTCACCTGTGAAGGAGTTGCCGAATATAGCTCTACAGCCGAATCGGGTTCCGTGGAGGAGAAACAAACGTAGCCAACGATGATAAATCTATCAGATTGAATCGAAATGTAATCCACCAGATGATTAGCTCTAAGACAACCCAAAAACCTGCATCTACCGCATGATACTCGGTTCTGTCAAGATCTAAAGAAGATTGATACACTTGAACCCACAACACGTGACAATCTAGATTGATTCGGGTTCGGCTATTGGAGAGCACGTGATCCACGTACCACATCGGGTTTGAAACTTGAACATGCAACATAACGATCGTAAAACAATATAAAGCCGATTCTAATCAATCTAAATTGGGCAAAAGAGTGTTACATGAACTAAACATAAAGCAAAATTCAAAGCAACATGAGGTAACTTAATGAATCTATTAGATCTTGCCAAATCTAATAGAGCCGATAACTAGCTCCAAGCTAGATCTTAGCCTACCGCATGACTCATGATCTAACAAGAAACCCTCTTGAACCAAGCTTAAATCCACCGCATGATACTAAGCATGGTAACAAGACTACTTGCATCACGATCTAAATCAACCGCATGATACTAGACATGATACAAGGTTGCCGGTACTTACGGAGGTCGACAGATCGATGATTCCCCTAGAAGAACTCGACGACACAACTAAAGGACTCGAGAGTTTGGCGTAAAGCCGGTTTTGTTGTGAAATTGTTCGATACCCATTACATACATCAAGGGTTCATATTTATACCCTGTCTTAACACAACTCCTGATCGACTACGAGCACAACATTTATTACCTAAATTAATGCCCCGGCGCGAATGTCCATCTCGCACCTGTCATCCATTCGTCCTTTCCTTCTATCCGGGCCACGTCATCACGCATTCCCGAAAACTCAGCGCAAACAATCCTTTTGCCGAATGAAGACGTATTGCCGATCGCAGGCATCTTTACCGAATCCTCTGAGGAGATTTTTCCTACTGAATGGAATTTTGTTACCAAACTCGGCCCACAAATCAGTCTCTTTCCTGTACCAATTTTTGGTGTTAACAGTAACGCCATGAAACGGCGTTGTGTTGGGCTGCAGCTGGTCCAAGTCGATCCCCATCAGTCGTAGAGTGTGAGCATAGAGGATGTTGAGTCTGCTGCCGCCGTCCATCAGCACCTTGGAGAATCGCGTGTTGCCGATGATGGGTTCGACGACCAACGGGTACTAGCCTGGGTTGGGGATGCGGTTCGGGTGATGCTCGCGGCTGAAGGTCATGGCCTCCTCTGACCAATTGAGGAAGGAGGAAGGGGCCTTCTTAGCGGTGAGAGCCTCATGCCGCTCGCGTTTGTGCTGGCTGGTGGACATGTCCATCGTCAGTCCCCCGAAGATGAGGAAGACGTTCTCCACAGCGGGGAATTCGCCGGCACCTCCGTCACCACTGTCCTTCTTAGCTTCGTCCCTCCTTCGTGGCGACGCGGCTGTAGTACTTCTTGAGCATGTCACATTGCTGCAAGGGTGTGGTTGACCGGGGTCTTGTGGTATGGGCATGGCTTCTTCAACATGTCATCGTACACGCCTGGGCCTCGAGGGGGCCCTCGAGGGCCCTTGCGGGCGGAGTCTAATGCGAGGGACTCGTTGTCACCCTCGTCGCGTCCTTATGCACGCGTGTCGCGATGGGGTTTCTTGCCCTTCTTGCCCCGCTTTTGCTTCTTCGTGGGCTCCTTGGACATCGTCCACGCGCTTGCCCTTCTTTCCGTCGAATATGGCCCCCACCGCCTCCTCTCCGGAAGCGAAGCTGGTGGCGATGTCAAAAAGCTAGTTGGAGTC
Organism: Cenchrus americanus; assembly: GCA_947561735.1. Classification (NCBI taxonomy): domain Eukaryota; kingdom Viridiplantae; phylum Streptophyta; class Magnoliopsida; order Poales; family Poaceae; genus Cenchrus; species Cenchrus americanus. The sequence continues at coordinate 78,803,046 of OX387239.1, read as the reverse complement.
GACCGATGGACTTCGCCCGAGCTTGCGCACAAGGTCCCGACAGGTGGTGCCCTCGAGGAAGGCATGCACGATCTCCGACTGAGCAACGCTCAGGAGCTCGGTATAGCGCTTGGAAAAGCGTCGTATGAAGTCCCACAGCGACACACCGGGCTTCTGAGTGCACCCCCGTAGGTCCCAGGAGTTCCCGGGGTGCACGTACGTGCCATGGAAGTTTCCCATGAACGCGCGGACCAGGTCGTCCCAACTGTGGATCTAGCTGTGCCGCAGATGCTCGAGCCACGTCCGGGCGAATCCGTGAGGTGTAGCGGCAGGTTGCGGATGATCACTGCCTCGGTGGTGACGCCGCCCAGCTGGCGAGACAGGCGGTAGTCGTTGAGCCACACCCGGGGATCCATTTCCCCCGTGTACTTGGTGATGGTGGTAGGATGACAAAAGCGCTGGGGGAAGTTCGCCGTGCGGATCTCCCGGCTGAACACGCGCGTTCCCCGATGTTGGTGAGCGGTCCTCCCGGTTGTCGTAGTGACCACCTCGCAAAGGGTGGTAGCCCATCGCCGCTCACGCCTCCGCATGGCCCGTTTCTCTTGGCGTTCAGGACGTTGCGAGCGTTGCCGCCACGGGCCTGGCTGCATGTGTCAAGGATCTGCTCCTTGATAGGCGTCCTGCCCTGGTTTGCTGGTTGTCCCGCTGTACCGCCCGTGTGGATGGATGCCTCCAGGTCCCACGTGTCTCCGCGCGCATTGGACTGGTTGCGTATGCGGGACGCATGGCTCTAGGCCTGCTGCACGGCTGCCTGTTCGACGAGGGCCTGCGCCTCGCGGCGCAGGTTGCGTGCCTCGGGCGTTGAAGGCTCGGGCATGGCCCGGAGTAGCGTTGCCGTTGCGATGAGATTCTAGCTCTCCAAGGTCGGTGTGTGCGGGTTGTCGACATTGAAGTCGGCGTTGATGCGCTCGCGGTCCTACCTGCCTCCCTCGCGCGTTCGCCGTGCGCCAAGGCCTCTCCTGCGTTGGTGGCGCACAAGAGCCACACCTACCGGTACTCCTCCGCGAGCTTAGCCTCGAGCTCGCAAGCCTGGGCCAGCTGCTCGACGATGTCGGCGCCTCCCGCCGGTGGGGCGGGAGGTGGATTCGACCCCGAGTCCTGAGGCACATCTCCGTCACCCGCTCCGTTCGCCCCGTCAGCGTGTTCATCGACGACGACCACGAAACACTCAGGCGTAGGGTCGTAGCTCCCGATGCTGGAATCATCGGAACAAACTGAAGCAATAGTCTGTGGCGTCGAGGAATCGTTGGAACATCACGGGGTTCGGTACACCGGAGAAATCCCACTCGCTGTAGCCATGTGAGGTTGCGGGTGTCAGCTCACTGGCCGAGCCGTGATACGACTCATCCTTGGTGGTAGGGATGAGGTTCCGGACTACCAACAGGTGGCGGCCTAGAAGATCCTCGTATGCCACTAAGTTAGTGCTGACGGACGAGTTGTACGTCGTGGCGGCATAGTGCATCCCGTGGGGGGAACTGCGACATTACGGCCGCGTGTTCCCCCGCGGGCGATGCTGCCGTGATGGTGGGTGGGGGCGCCCCCCATGCTGCGGCGCATGTAGCCCAGCGCCGCTCTACGCACGCCTGGCTTGAGCGCTGGCCTGAGCGCCTGTGGCATCGGGATGTCGGGGTGCTTGCAGCAGCTGCCTGGGCAGGTGTTGGAGCATCTGTCGCAGGCGTGGTGGGCATCGAGCCTGGCCCGGTCGTCCGCCACGGGTGAAGCTCGTCCCGGATGGTGAGGCGCATGAGATAGTCGTTCCATGTAGCCCAAAATTTCAGGCTCCCAAACTGGATTTCGAATTTGGCTAGAAAGGGGTCGGAGCTTCCCATGGCGTACCTCTAGGACGTGATCTCGATACGAATCACCATAGAGACTACTGGTGAGGAGTTGATCTCAGCGCGAGCCCCCTACCTGGCATGCCAACTGTCGGTGCAAAAAGTAGTCCCGACACTAACTAGTGTGATGCGCTGAGATCGGTCTCTCGATGGCCGATGCAAAGCAATAAGGGGATACGAGTTTTATCTTGGTTCCGGGCGTGGGTCATATGTCCAGCAGGTTTGCGCTCGTGGCGCTGTATTGCAAGGCATTGTGGTGCTCGTAGAGGGGGGCTACAAGCGAGGCTTGAGAGGAGGAGATGCCTCCAAGTCCCTACTAGGTGATTGAGGCAAGTGCCAATATCAGTAACGTGAGTGAGTGCGAGTGGGCGAGTTGTTTATCGATCGCCCCCCTTCTGGCTAGGCGGCCACCTCCTCCTTTTATAGACCAAGGGGAGGCGGCTTACAAATATGTCGCGTGACTCTAGGTACAGTGTCGCGGTACTGTTATGCAGTATTTGTGATTTGAAGGTTGTCCTGACGAATCTTGGTCCCTGCATGCGTCGTGGTGACTCCTGTGCCAGCCCAGGGTGACTTCAAGGGTGGTCCTGCCAGCGCCCACGCTTGGTCGTCGTCCATACCCGGCTCGAGGGTCTAGCAGACGGGGGAACTTGAGCATCACCGGCCGGCGTGGTGGCGTCCCGTCGGCGCGGGCCCTCACAGTGTTGGGGATGGCTCCGCAGTGCCCGGGAGGGCCACACAGGGTCGGAGGTGATGAAGAAGACGCGCTCCGCTTGCCTTATGTCACGGCGTTGTCCTAGATGGGTGCCGATTTGGTGGTTGTACGCCTTTCGAGAGTGTCACTGTCCCTTTTCGAGGGGTGCGGTGTGGAGGAAGGACAGGAGTGGGCGGTACAGTGTCAAGGAGTGACACCAACTATCCTGCACAACACCTGCACAACGCCAAGCATGGCTGCGCAGCGGCGGGTTGGTCGAACAGTGCCGGGATCGGATTCCCAGGCCGTGTTAGGGGATCGTCGTGGAAGGGATTCTCCTTTGACTCGGGCGCCCTCGGTGTGTCGGGCCACTAAAGGCTCCAGTCGGGGGAGCAGGTGGGGTGTCGCGGGTCGAGGGAGGCCTCGAGCGAGGCGGAGACTCACCCGAAGGGCTGAAACCCCCGAGCGAGGTGGAGACCCGCTCGAGGGGCTGAAACCCTCGAGCGAGCTGGAAGCTCGTCCGAGGGGCCAGGGCCCTCAATCGAGGTGGAGATAGTTTAAGGGGGCGCCGCACCCTCGAGCGAGGCAGGGAGTTCCGCGACGCGATGCCCGCCCCTCGAGCGGGACGGAGGTTCGCTCGAGGGGGACCGGAGATGGTGGTTTGGCGGGCCACTAAGGCTTTTTGGGCCGTGGGCTTTATTCGCCTTTGGACTGTGATCGGTGCGGGGGTGATTTGCGGTTGTGCGTTTAATTGTTTTTAGGAGAGGGTGGCCCCCCCGTAATTAGGGGACCCATGGCTGTCCCCGACAACATCCTATGTGGACATTGTTATAGAGAACATCTTACTATAACCACTGCGAGTGTCCTACATAGCATGCCGTGTCATCTCTTTTACATACGTGGCTCCTCATTTAATATCCGCATGCCGACGCTTTTGCAGAAAACACCCTACCTCAGCCTAGCGACGACCGCACCGTCGATCTCGCGAAAGGACGATGGGGCTCGTGCTCCCAGGCTTCGCCGCCGAGCCTTAGCACCGTTGTACGCCAGTCGACGATGAAGGTTGATCACGTGCGACTGCGAGAATATGGCGCCAAGAGGGAGCCCGCAGAGGGAGCAAGAACCACGATGTCGGCGCAACTTCGGAGCGGGAGGCTGGGTCACTTGCCGGCGGAAAAAGCAATAAAGGAGGGATGTGTGCCCCTACGGCTCACCGGCGCAGGAGGACTAGGTGAGGCGTCGCGCGCCCCGCGACCGGCCCGGATCCAGCCCCTACGTCGAACTCCGCCGCCACGCACGCGGATGGAGGGCGACCCAGATCCGCCCGAGCTCCGCCATGCCTTGGAGCAGGAAGGCTTGCCACCGCCGCAACCGTCACGAGCAGAGGTGAGATAGGGAGGGAGAGGTGACAGATGTGGGAGAAGGATGATGGAGTGACCAGGCAGAGGCGCAGCTCGTGCTTCTGCGCGCGCTCACCAAGGAGGTGTTGGCCGGAGTGGAAGGAGGAGAAGGGAGGATATACCGTAGCTAGCAAAGCCGACCACTGACAGACGGGGAGGGGATCAAGAATGTAGTAGATTGAGCTCGTGCTCTAACGCGTGCCTTCCAAGGAGGAGTTCGTTGGAGTGGAGGGAGGAGGAGGGAGGAAGCTAGGCCAAGGCTGGATCTCTGTCGTAGGCAAAGCTCGCCACCGACGCCCGACAGATGGGGAGAGGAGCAAGAATGGAGGATGGAGCTCGATTGGATGACACTGCTCTAACGCCGTAGCTGCTGGGATAATAATGTAAACAAAACTTGTGGTGCAGAAATATTTGATGCCTTTTGACCAAATGGTGGCAACAAAATATTTTATTATACTAAACAAAGGCATTAAAAATATTACAGACAAACAGACGAGTCATTGTATAAGTTGTCTATTTAGCTGTCTGTGTGTGTCAAATAGACAACAATCGTCTACACGGTTATACTTGCCCTAAGGATGCGCCTCCACGCACAATTTGACAATGAGGACTTCATCTGGGTCGCGTTGGACCCCTTGACTGGTTGGATGGCCGGCCCACGTTCAAAAAGCTGCGAGCCACAGTGGAGTGGGCAGCTGCCTGGCACAGACAAATAGAGGCACGCGCGATTGAAGAGACTTGAAGGCGAGCGGTGAGCTACTGAGCTTCTAGTACTGCTGGGGGAGGGATTGAAGGCGAGCGAGAGGATCGAGGGGCCGGAGATGGCGTGCGACTCGGGGCCGCAAGAACCGCCGCCGCCGTGGCCCGCCACCACCGCCGTTGGAGCGCCGGAGCGCCGGCGTCGACTTCTCCTTGGCGCGGTGCGCCGGGTGCCGCAACAACTCGCCACGTGCCGCCCGGCTCGGCGCGGTGACCATGCTCCGCCTCCGCCTCCGACAAGCCCTCGCCCTGGCCGACGCCGTCCACCACGCCGGACACGAGGTACCGTTCTGCACTTCTATGCTTGTTAGTCCTGGGAATGCCATGCATTCCATCGGAGCTAATGACGATCGATCTTGGTTTCCGCCGAGGCGACTTCCTCCTTTAATTGGTTTGGTTATCCACATCTGCCGCCATGATCCACCACCCTAGCTACTTCAGCTCTTACAGATGCTGCTTGCCTGCTTCAGCATTTAGCCATTTACTTGGTTTATTCTTGTCCCATCTAGGGATGGCAATGGGCAGGGTAGGGTAAGGGTAAAGCATTTACCCGCCCGTTGGCATACCCGTCTATCTCTTTTGTACCCTTACCCGCCAAACGTAATGGGTAAAAATCCTTACCCTTACCCTTACCCGCAGGGTAAAAGGGTACCCGATGGGTATTAACATAAACATGTCATTAAGTTCATATAAAACAATAATCATTTTGATAGTTAAGTAAGTCTCAAACTTCACAATCACACACTTATTGATACATAAAAAGTCAAATAAGAAATTACAACATCCCAACATAAGAAATAAGATCAAATTGCGATGTATTCTTGCGAGTCAGTGAGTCATGGATCAATGATGTCAGACTCAACATCATCCCGAGAACACAAAATAATAGACATTAGATCAATTCAAGTTATACTTTGGAAAAAAGTGGAACATGTGAAGTCAGTACATACCAATGGTGGAAGGGATGTGCTGCTAGGGTTAGGATATATGGGCCTACTTGGGTCAAATATTTCTACGGGCTTCTTTAGTACGGGTACCCTTGGGTAACCCATGGGTAGAGTTTCATACCTTTACCCTTGCCCGCGGGTAGAATTCTATACCCGTACCCTTGCCCGCGTGTAGAATTCTATACCCGTACCCTTACCCAACAGGGTAGGGTACCCGCGGGTACCCTTACCCGTGGGTAAAACTGCCATCCTTAGTCCCATCAGGCCATCACCCGTTGTTCACCAGCATTTCAATTTTCAGGGTTCAAGTAAAGAAACAACTGGGCCTGATACTGTCCTGTTCCTCCCATCATCAGGGAACTCCACCAAGGAGGTCTCAAGCACACAGGAACCAAGGTGCCTATCTTGCCTCAAACTAATCTCAGTATTTGCCATTGAATTATACTGCACTTCTTTCTTGTTCCATTTCTTTTCTTAGCTATCATCTGTAATAAAGAATGCCCAAACTAGCTTCCTTCAGCGCTTGAGATTGCTCCAGTGACACAAACTGTGCCAGTGTCCTCCCTGATGATGAGTTGGTTTCCATTGAAAATCATTCAACCGTTTCCTGAAATAATTGCTTTATCTTCTCTTCTTCTAACACGATTCCAAGTTATGTCGTCAATGGACGGTTCAACCGTAGATCTTCCGTCTTACCCGCAAGTAAGGGCTCATCACTATCTTGATCCATTCTCTGCCCGGCAGATCGCGGATAGCTTATCCGTGACATCCCGGCCCAAGGCTTAATAGGATTGATAAGGATACTCATATCAACAAGTTGCAACTTCTTTTCCGGAAGCCCATCACTAAAAACTCCAAAGTTAAGCGTGCTTGGCATGGAGCGATGGGTGACCGACCGGGAAGTCCTTCCCGGGTGCGCATGAGTGAGGACAAAGTGCGCAGGAAAGACATGTGTTGGTCTGTGGGGATATTCTTGGGGTCCTAGAGAGCTGCCAGGTGTAGGCGGGCCCGGCCTCGGGGAGGCGGGTCGTTACAGCTGGTACCAGAGCCATGCTTGACTGTAGGACGAGCCCCAGGAATGGTCGATAACATAGGAAGCCGATTCCGAACCTTGAAACTTTATATAAACCCCTTGGCTTCCGTATGTATATAACTATACTTATATATATGCATTACCTTGATTAACTTTCACTAACTACCTTACTAACTACGCTCTAACAACGTTGTGCAGATGGCGGATAGGACGTGGGTTCCTTTGGAGTCGGACGGCAAGAGCTACGGAGGCTTCTGCCGCTTGCTGAGAGAGTGCCTGGAGGCAGCTGGAGTGGGGACCGACGGAGTCGCCTACAAGGGGAGAGCCATGGGGCACATGGAGCAGACCCCCACTTACCTGGCCGTCACGGTGCCAGCAGACCCACGGGTGCCGGAATTCAAGGAGGTTGAGGTGCCTTTGTTTTGAGAGTTCGACCACGGAGGCACACCCGACCGGCGCGCGCGCGCTCTCAAGAAGGTTTGTGTCCAGCTCGGGGGAGAAGCTTAAGGACACCCCGTTCGGCCGTGCTTCCGACAAGGATCTACGACCCGGGTCGCTGGGACTCGAGCGACCGAGCGCGGTACCTGGAGGTGACTTCGGTGGAGGAGGACAAGATGTTGCTCGCGGCCGGGCGGTGCATCCCGGCTCGGGACCGTGCGCCGTACCGGCGGACGGTGAGATCGCGTACCTTCGGTGGAGGTGTGACGAGTCCCCGCGCCGAGTTCGGGACACGGAGCCGGAGAGAGAGGATATACTTGACGAGTTGGAGGCGTCGCACAAGAGGAACGGAGAGCTAGTACGGCTTGGACCGGCGGCGGCCGCGGCCGCCGGCGGGAGAGGGACGCCGGAGGATCGCTACTCCGGAGGCGCGGTTGAGGGCGCAGCGGGGCCGCACCGGCTTCGGTGGAGGCCTCGCGTGAGGACGGGGTGAGGGCCGCGCAGGCGAGAGATCAATTGGAGTCGGTCGGTGCGGCCGCGCAGACTATCAAGTCAAGGTGTGGGATCTACGGGAGGCGAGTCGACACAACTACCACTACTTGTGTTACCTTGGTGGGGTGGTCTACGAGGAGAGGGACCGAGCGGCCGCGGACCCGCGCGGCCCGGGAGCGTTCCCGACCCGGCGAGGCCGACGAGCCGGAGGCGCTCTCCGCACGCCTACCACCCAAGAAGAGACCCCGACCGAGGACGAGAGACTTTCGAGCTTCCGCCGGCGCTCCCGCCACGAGTACGCCCGTACCCGAGTGGTTCTCGGGACACGAGCGAGAGATGGACCGTGCTCTCCAGGATACCTGTGACTACTACGGAGGACCGGCGATCAGGGTGCCGGGATACCCAGGGGCACACTCACCGCCGTTCTACTCAGTTCCACCAGACGCCAGCCCCGAGGCACCTCAGTGTACCCCGGGATGGGAGTAGATTCTTCGCTGTAGTGTCTGAGTCGTTGTAATGAGTTAGATGTGATGCTGTAGCTCTTGTGTCATGATCTTAGCAGCTACCCCATGTTGTACCATGCGTTAGCGTGATGTGTTGCCGTGCACCCTCGAAGGTCGTTGGATTAAACCTCGAGGTGCACCCCCTTTTTGTTTGGTGGCATTGATTGAGTGACATGGATCTTCATGGTTTCTTTCGGATTTCATGCTTCTTTATGTCTGTATGAATTCTTTGACTGTTAGCAGGATTACTCCTTTATAGTTAATAACCTTAATAGATACATTCTCCCTACCGCTACTAACTCTTGCAACTGGAACAGATGTCTGGAGCAAGGAGGTCCGGGCGACTCTTGGCCCGTTTCGAGGAGGTCGCTGGGGACGACGGAGGGGAGGATGCCCCTAACCCAGCGGGAGCGAGAGGCCGCGGACGACGTGGAGGTCACGCGCCACGAGGTGGACTCCGCGGAGGCCCCGGGCAGCCGCGTAGGCCGAGGAGGCCGAGTTGGCGGTCGAGGAGCCGCGCACGACGGCGAGGGAGCTCAGGAGCAGGAGCTCGAGCACGAGCAGGTACCCCAGCCCGAGGGAGGAGCAGGCCAGGCTCAGGGACACGAGGTGCCACCACCGCCACCTCCCCCGAACTTGGCCGACGTGATGGCAGTGCAGACACAGCTGATGCAGACGATCACCCAGATGCTAGCTCAGAACAACAACAACAACAACCCTAGGGGTCAGAACCGCTACGCGCCAGAGGGTTTCCAGAAGAAGGTTGAGAACTTCAACAAGCTGCGACCGCCTACCTTCGACCACTCAGCAGACCCGATGGACGCAGACAACTGGCTACGTGAGATCGAGAAGAAGCCGGAGCCGACCGAGCTTACCGAGGATGAGTGTGTGACCGTGGCGGCGCACCGGTGGCCGAGCACGGCCGGTGCGTGGTGGGACAACTATCGTGACTCGCACCGGACCCGTTGCACATCGGGTGGGACGAGTTCGTGGAGGCCTTCGGAGTCACCACATTCCGGATGCGGTGATGGACGGGGAAGGGCCGACGAGTTCGAGCACCTCAAGATGGGAAACATGTCGGTGCGGGGAGTACGCCAACCGCTACCGGAGCCGATGAGGTACGTGCCGACGACACCGACACCGAGAAGAAGAAGGTCTATCGGTTCGAAAAGGGGCCGCACAAGGGGATGGCACACCACTTGTCCGCACACGACTGCCCGACACTTCGCTCCATTATCGACAAGGCACTGATCGTGGAGAGGTCAAGACTTGAGTACATGGAGATTCGTGGAAGCAAGTCCAAGCGCACAGATCAGGCAGGACGCTCAGTACCACCACAGAGGCAGAGGACAGGTTACGCTCAGGGCCATCAGTCACAGCAGAGGCACCACGTCTCTCAGTCTCAGCCGCAGAGCAGAGCCAACCCAGGCGGGAGTGGAGGTCAGAACAGCTGGAAACCGAGGCCACCACCGCGGTCGGCGGAGACGGATCCAAGGTGACTTGCTTCAACCGCCGTCGGGTTGGGCACAAGTCGTTTGAGTGTCCACGAGCGGCGCCACCAGGGAGTCGAACCGCGGCTCTCGGTTCCGGACCCCGGCCAAGCCACCATCACCGTGAGGACAGCCACCCCGTACTCGGCGGAGGACCGCTCGGCCGCCGGCCTACTCGAGGCCGTCCGAACCACCTCACCGCCGAGGATGCGGCGGCCGCACCCGACGTCACACTTGGTGAGTTCCTTGTTGACTCGTTTTGGCAACTGTTTTGTTCGATACGGAGCTCGGTTTTCGTATATTTCTACCAAGTTTGCTAAAGAAAGGTCTTTACCAACTAAGCCTCGACCAAGGCCTATCTTGACTAGCTCTCCGCTAGGAGAGAAGAGGAGTACGTTAGAGTGCGGGGAGTGAGGATGGTGTTTGAGGGGCTACGATTCACGGCGAGACTTGATCGTTTTGGAGTCTACCGGGATAGACGTGATCCTAGGGATGGATTGGTTGGCAAAGCACAACGGGATAGTCTCTTGCAACCCCGCAGTGATACAGCTAGAACACCCCGGCGGAACTACGGTGCGGATCGAGCCACGAGTCCGAAGGTTGCTACGATGATGTGCAACATGAGTGGGAAAGAGATTGAAGAAATCCCGGTGGTCCGTGAGTTTCCGGACGTGTTCCCGCAGGAGCTTACGGAGCTACCCCCGCACCGGGACGTGGAGTTCGTGATTGAGCCGATGCCGGGGGCGGGGCCCGTTGCAAAGAGTCCGTACGGATGTCGTCCGACGAGCCGGACGAGTTGAAGAAACGACTCAAGAAGTTGCTTGAGCAAGGGTTTGTTCGGCCGAGTGCCTCACCGTGGGGTTCACCGGTGCTCTTCGTGGAGAAGAAAGATGGCACCAAGAGGATGTGCATCGACTACCGCACGCTCAACTCAATGACAATCAAGAACAAGTACCCACTACCCAGAATCGAGGATTTGCTGGATAGGCTCAAAAAGGCAAGGTTCTTCTCCAAGATCGACTTGAGGTCAGGCTACCACCAGATGAAGATCCGAGAGCAGGACATACCCAAGACAGCCTTCACCACACGTTACGGCTTGTACGAGTTCGTGGTGGTTTCCTTTGGGCTGACCAACGCCCCTGCTTACTTCATGAACTTGATGAACAAGGTTTTCATGGAAGAGTTGGACAGGTTTGTGGTGGTGTTTATCGATGATATCTTGATCTACTCTGAGACCACTGAGGAACACGAGGAGCACCTGAGAGTCGTGCTAGAGAGGCTGAGGCAGCAGAAACTGTATGCAAAGTTCAGCAAGTGCGAGTTCTGGATGGAGAAGGTCGCGTTCTTGGGACACGTGTTGTCAGCAGAGGGGATAGCCGTGGATCCGTCCAAGGTTGAGTCAGTGACCAAGTGGGAGCAGCCATTAAACGTGACAGATGTCAGGAGCTTCCTTGGGTTGGCAGGCTACTACCGGAGGTTCATTGAGAACTTCTCCAAGATCGCAAAGCCAATGACAGAATTGCTCAAGAACAACACAAAGTTCGAGTGGTCAGAAGCATGTGAGAAGAGCTTCCGAGAACCGAAGAAGAGACTCACCACGGCCCCGGTGCTTACCTTGCCGGATATCAAGAAAGACTTTGTGGTCTACTTGTGACGCTTCAAAGCAAGGACTTGGTTGTGTGCCGATGCGGAAGGGAAAGTTGTGGCTTATGCTTCCGGACAGTGCTGAAGAAACACGAGGAAAACTACCCGACACACGACTTGGAGTGGCAGTACGTTGTGCATGCGCTCAAGATCCGGAGACACTACCCGATAGGGAACAAGTGTGAACTGTTTTCCGACCACAAGAGCCCGAAGTACTTCTTTACACGGACCGAGCTGAACATGAGGCGAGAGACGGTGGTTAGAGCTGATCAAGGACTACGACGTCGAGATCAACTACCACCCGAGCAAAGCTAACGTCGTGGCGGATGCACTGAGCCGGAAAACATATTGCAACAACCTCATGGTAAAAGAAGAGCAACCCGCCCTGCATGAAGAGCTAGAGAAGGCGAGAATCGAAATTGTAGACCAAGGACAAGCCAACGTGATGCAAGTGACCTATGATCCGGAGGAGCGAATCCGTACGACCCCGAGAAGGAGTGTGGAGAAATCAAAGCTTTGCGAGAACTAATGAAGCGAGGGCAAAGCGAGAGGACTACCGGGTAGATGAACGGGGCACCGTGTGGTTGAAAGAACGGATCCGTGTACCACAAGACAAGGCACTCCGGGATCGGATCATGAGAGAAGCTCACGACTCGAGGTACTCGATTCACCCGGCAACACCAAGATGTACGAGAGATCCGAAGGTCGAGTACCGGTGGAAGGACATGAAGAAGGATATTGCACACTACGTGGTCCGTTGCGACACCCGTAGCGAGTAAAGATTGAACATCAGAAACCCGCTGGTTTGTTGAAGCCGTTGGATATTCCAGTGTGGAAGTGGGAGGACATTTCCATGGACTTTGTGGTGGGACTTCCTCGAACACCAAAAGGAAACGACTCGGTTTGGGTCATAGTGGACAGGCTGACCAAAGTGGCTCACTTTGTGCCGTGAAGACCCGTATGCAACCGAGAAGTTGGCAGAACTGTACGTAGAGCACATACTCGGCTGCACGGAGCACCCGAAGTATTGTATCCGATCGAGGGCCGCAGTTCGTCTCCAAGTTTTGGCAGAGCTTCCACAAGCTCATGGGCACCACTCTTAGCTACAGCACAGCTTTTCACCCACAGACAGATGGTCAGACAGAGAGGGTCAACCAGGTCCTGGAGGACATGCTACGAGCTTGTGCACTCACCTATGGTACTGATTGGGAGAGCAGTTTGCCGTTTGCAGAGTTCTCGTACAACAACAGCTTTCAAGCAAGTCTCCGGATGGCACCCTTTGAGGCACCGTACGGTCGAAAATGCGGGACCCCGCTAGCCTGGGTCGAGGGTTGGAGAACGAGCACTCGTTTGGGCCGCACATCATTGAGGAAGCGAGAGGAGAAGGTTGAGAAAGTGCGTGAGAACACCGAAGATCGCTCGGAGCCGTCGGAAGAGCTATGCCGACAAAAGAAGAAGAGAGTTGACCTTTGCGGTTGGCGATCGAGTGTACTTGAAAGTCTCACCGCTCCGAGGAACTAAGAGGTTCTTGGTGAAGGGAAAGCTTGCACCGAGGTACGTGGGGCCGTACCCTATCAACCGTAGGATTGGAAGTTTGGCCTACCGGCTTGCACTACCCGAGACAATGGCGGAGTTCACCCGAGTGTTTCACGTGTCACAGTCGAAGAAGAGCGAGAAGGCGGTGGAGGCAAAGCAAGTGCCCATGGAGTTGCTTGACTTGCAAGACAATCTTGAGTATACGAGAATATCCCGAGAAAATCTTGGACAGAGCCGTCAAGGAAACAAGGAGAACTACCATTCCTTTCCGTAGAGTGTTGTGGAGCAACCATTCGGAGCGAGAGGCAACCTGGGAGAAGGAAGCCGATCTCGGAAAGAGTACCCACACTTGTTCACGGAGGAGGTCGAGGACTAAATCTCGAGGACGAGATTCTCGGTGGTGAGGGAGAATGTAACAACCCAGGAATTTAGGTGTGTAAATTTTGCGAAAATTTAAAACTTTTTGCTTGCATTTGAGTGCTATCAATTTTTGAGCCAAAATTGCTAGCCTCTCACTAAATTCTCCACTAATTTATCCTATTTATAAAACATATGTTAAAAATATGGTAAGATATGTGAGTTGGTTTTTCTCTGGTTTATTTGGAGTTCAATTGAGTGAAGTTTGAATTTGAAAGGGGATCAAATTCAAACTCTTCTTCAAATCCTAGTTCAAACATATTTAATTTATTAGTCAAGGGACGGCCAAGTGCTTTGGGCCGTCTTCTCTTTCCTTGCGATGCGGCGGCCCGGCCCCGCGTCACCATCCGGCCCAACACGCCCTCACCGCGGCACCCTCTCCTTAGCCACCGGCCGCGCGGACCCCACGCGTCGGCCCTTCCTTTTCACCTACCCACCGAACCAGCCCGCGCCGCACCCGTCCGCGCCGCCGCCGGTCCCGTCGCACCCCGCTTGCGCGGCGCGGGGCGCGGCCGAGCCGCCCCGCCGGCGCGCACGCCGAGGCCCCGGCGCCGCGCGCGCGCGAACCAAGCCAGCGCCGTCGGGGGGGAAAGCCTATTTTACCCCTGTGCCATGACCCAGTGGCAGCGAGAGCGAGAGAGGGGGCGAGCGCCGCCGCCTCGGGCGCCAGGCGGTCCAAGCCGGGGAGGGCAGCACCGGGAAATCGCCCTGCCCATGCGGAGCCGCGGATTCAAAAGCAGGGGGAGGGCAAGCGCCGGAGGGGCACCACCACCAACCCGCATTGGGGTTTTGCCCCCTTCCAGAGCCGCCGCCGAAGGGGGAAGGGGGGGGAAAAGTACGAAGGGAAGGGGGAGCGGGGAAGGCCGGTGAGCGCGCGCGCCGCCGGCGCGTCGCCGTCGTGGAGTGACGAGTTCGCGGGGAGCCGGACGAGGGGGGAGGCGCCGTCACGGGACCGAAGGGGAGCCGGACCGGAGCGGAGGATTGAGCGCCGCCGTGAACCTCGACGCCGACGCCGCACCGCCGCCCACGTCGAGCCCCGCAACGACTCCACCGTCGACCCGCCGTGAGCACCAACGCCACCATCCCCTCCTTCTTGCACCGCACCTCTTCTTAGCCTCCCCGTGCGCGTGCCTTCGAGCCGCCCGTGGCCGAGCGCGTCGCGCCGCCGCCCTCTCCATGGGCGACGCCGCGTCGCGTCTTGCCGCCGGGGAGCTCGAGGTCGTGGCTACCCCAAGCCGCGTCGTCCCGGTGCTTTCGCCGCCGTTTTGAGTTCGGGGGGACATGCGGGCTCAGGAAGGGCCGGGGAACACCCCGCGCCGCGCCGTCGTGCACCGCGTCGAACGCGCGTCGCGCCGCCGGCCGGTGAGCGGGTTCGCCCTTTCCGCCGCGTCGCGCCACGGGGCGAGCCGCCGCGGGGACTTGTGAAGATTCGCGCGCGGACCCGGCCCTCGTGCCGTGGGTACCTCGTGCGACGCCGGGTGCGCGCGGGAGCCGGCCGGCCGCACCCATGCGCGCCGTGGCCGTGGCCTCGCCACCGGTGGAGCTCCGCCTACGGGCGTTTCACGCCGTGTCCCGTGGCGAGCCGAGCCGGTCTTCGTGCCGAGGACATGTTTGTGCGGGTGAGCGTGCGCTTGACCCCCGGCCGGTCGCACCCCGGCGCGCCATGGGCCGTGGCCGCGCGGGGGAGACGCACGCGCGCCGGGCTTCGGTGTCGCGCCGCGCGCCGTGGCGGGCGTGCGGCGGACCGGCCTTCGGGACGTGGGTGCGTGCGTGTGAGTTCGGGGGGGAAGGGGAGGGGCGAGAGCCGCCCCCGGCGCCGTGTTCGGGGGCGCCGCCGCCGCCGATGCGGCGCGCGCCGCGCCGCCGCCCGGCGCGGCGAGCGCCTAAGGGAGGGGCAGGGGACCTCCCCTGGTTGCGGTAGAGAAGAAAAGGCCGCCGGGCCACCAGTGTTAGCTGGGCCTTAGGAGCCGTCCGGCCCGTCGGGCCGCTCTAGAAGCCCAACGTGTTGAAAGAGGCTCCAATCAGAGAGCTCAGGGAGGTGTTGAGGACTCCTCCTACCTGGGCCAGTTGGGCCGAGCCCAGTGGGCCATTTCCGGCCCAGTAAAACTTTCAGCCCATCAACAGCCCACGAACCCGGAACGGCGACGTCATGCCGACGTCGCCGCGTATTTTCTGAAAAAACCCTTTTCTCTTCTCGATTAAAAATTCCGGAAAATGTATTTAATCTTTAAAAACTCGTAATAAATTCTAGGAAGCTCGAAAAAATACAAAACTAATTTCTATAAATCCGTATTTGCGAAACCTTGCCGATTGTAGGTAGTTTGGGTTCATTTGGATCTTCTAAATTGATTCTTATTTGGAGTTATTGCTTAGATGTGCACCGTTATCTTATTTCGCGTCGAATCTCGTGCCGCAGACCCGAGCTTCGACCAGGAGGACGTGGAGGACCCCGAGTACACTGCTCCGGACAGCGACTGCTTCAACGGCAACGAAGGTGTCATGTCACTCCCAACCATATAGATCCCATGTTGATATTTAGCTGCTAGTGCTTTACTTTAATGCATTGATCTGATGAATTGCATAACCCGTTTAATAGCCATGCCTTGATGCTTTGTTATACCCTGTTTCCTTGTTCTTCTACCTGCGGGACTAGCTACAGACCCCTAGCTAGTCCCTTACCTCAACTATCCATACTTTTGTTGCTTGATTATGGATGGTGCTCTGGGTTTGGGCTGAGATGTGGGTATCTCGGTGAGGTTCTAGCGTGTGTTCTGGGTGTGTATCTCCTTGCTGTGTTTTGGCGGGAGCGAGCCGCTGGTTACTTGTGAACGGCTGCCGAGGGAAGATGCGATCTGGCCTCTTACCCGAGGGTCGTGTCATGTGGGATGGAGATGATGAGTGCTCGCTCTCGGCCCCTTAAGGACCGATCGTCAGTTGACCTTGTTTCGGATGACTATTTTCGTACAGACCGCCCGCCTTGTATTGGGCGGGGGTGCGGGGTGAGACTTGTAGTGGATAGCACCCCTCCCGCAGAGGATCGGTGTGATCGTGTCGGGAGTGGTCTTTCCCTCCTTAGTAGACTTTGCCCCCGGCGAGGCCGGGGAAGGGTTCCACGGCTTCGAGGGACCTCTCGCGGGTAGTATGAGCTCGCCGCGGAGGCCGGGCCGGGCTCGGAGATGCGAAGGGTACTATCCACTTACTTGGGCTTCGGCCCGTATGGTAGGGTCGGACACCGGTGACGGCCGGTTCGGACCTATTCGGGCGGGTACGGCTTGTACAACCTCTCGCAGTGTTAAACCTATAGCTATAGTCCGTGTCCACCGGTTATGGACGGCCTTTCGATCTCTCACCTGACTAGCTACACTTCTCTTGTGCTTCTTCTCTCCCCCGAGTGTGTGAGCCCGGCTTTGGCCGTTGAGATGTGGGGATAGGAGCCGGTGGGCCCCACATCGCAGATGAGAGTTGGGATCTGGATCGTGGTTGAGATCCGGTGTTTTGGTGTGGTGTTCCTTGAGCGGGGTGTGGACCCCTGAGGTGTGGACCTCGGAAGCGGAAGCTTCCCCGAGGTGTGGACCTCCTCGCTATATTCTGCTTACCTTGTACGTTGCACTTCGTCGCTTTGCTTAAGCTTTCTACGGCCGCATTAGGGATATCTCATGCATAGTAGAATATACACCGCTTTTGCCTCTTTGTTGGGAAGGCGACATGACCTACCCGCTTATCGGGTAGACCCCGGTGACTCGACGACGCAGCCGGACTACGACTTCGACAACGACGGCTGGGTGGACTAGAGCTCTTCCTACACTTGAGCTGCCTGCGGAGATGGAGTTCCCGCGCTTTCATGAAGCCGCTGCTAGACGTTTTATTTCTGTTTGATTTAGTCCTGATGGACTTGTACCCGGCATGTGCCGAAGAGATGTACTCTGATTAATGTAATAAAATAAATGTTGTACTCTACTTTATTGTTTTTACCTTTCTGTATGGATTTTGGAATCGCTGAGACAGGGATTGCACGTGGTAGCCCTCCTGGGACTACCACCGAGGTGCTAAGATTCGGGATTCCGTTCGCGGAAATCCGGGTCGTTTCGGTTGGTATCGAGCCGACTCTCGCGGTTTCACGGGCGCGTGTGCTCGCGATTGCGCGAGCATGGTGTGCATGGGCCGGTGTGGGCCCGAGTGGTCACACGGCATGGCACATGCGCCGGCACCGGACCCACGGACGTGGCCAAGAGAGGACGTTCCGGCGCTTGGGGTTGATCGACGAGGACGTCGATCTTCCGAGGGGGGGGGTGTATGTGACATCCCGGCCCAAGGCTTAATAGGATTGATAAGGATACTCATATCAACAAGTTGCAACTTCTTTTCCGGAAGTCCATCACTAAAAACTCCAAAGTTAAGCGTGCTTGGCATGGAGCGATGGGTGACCGACCGGAAGTCCTTCCCGGTGCGCATGAGTGAGGACAAAGTGCGCAGGAAAGACATGTGTTGGTCTGTGGGGATATTCTTGGGGTCCTAGAGAGCTGCCAGGTGTAGGCGGGCCCGGCCTCGGGGAGGCGGGTCGTTACATTATCTCTATAGGGCCGAGTGCATCCTTCTTTTGACACGAAATTCGCCACCATCCGTGTGTAGGATCCCAAGTCGGCAAGGCTCCGGGCAGAGAAAACCAGAGAGATTTGGCGGGGTGCCTTGCTAAGGCGGCATGGAGGAATGTGTTACCGCATTTGCAATGCGCTGCCCCGGGTGGCGAAGAGACAATATCGGCACCGGTGAGTGTGGTGGTGGTAGAGGGCATCGAAGGACCCGGAGGGAGATTACAACTCGGTGGTAGCTCAAGGTGTGGTTTGAAAGTCTTTTCCGCTTACCATTAAATTACAATGTTCTTCTTCTTGCTTCGTATTTTTCTTAGCCGTTTTTCCATTATTCTCAGCCGCATCACTTTTCCCGAAGAACACCGGTTGGATATCCGATGAGTGCCTCCTCGTTTTCCGTGGACTCCGGTAATGCCTCAAAAACTGCAAACTACTTGCGTCAAACAAAGTTAAAATTAATGTACTTTTATAATTCTCTCTTTGTTTTTCTTCCCCGGCCCCGAGAGTATTTTACCGAATTTTTCTCGGATGAATTTGGACTCGTCGAGAAAGCGCGTCTCATTGGGTTAAAGAGAGAGAGCCAATTTCCGCACCAAAGCATTGGCTTTGTGGAGCCCGAAGGAGACGAAGGTGTAGTAGATGCAAGGTATCAAATGCTCGGGAAAGAGAATGGATGTAAAAGGTGCTTGTTCCTGGACCATACTTACCCGCGAAAATCCAGGAGAAATACTTCCCGCAATTCATCCATCGGTGGACAAAACCAAATCACAAGATGTTGGATGGTGAACCCCGTGAGAAAGATAACATTTACAAGTGGTGCCCGTTGCCGGTTCAATGCCTCCCATCTTGGTTCACAATGTCCGAGAAGTGGTTGCCGGATATTTAGTGCATGTAACCTCGAAAAACATAAAGAAATGTACCCATTAAATGATCTGGAGGGTGATTCTGGAGCAACATATGTAGTGGAGCTTGGTCATGGCGTGCATGGTTATGATAAGGCTGGACACTCAATGCACTTGCCACTGCTCCCACATCACAGAGTGAACTTTCAGAATCAAAGTGTCATGACCCCAAGGGGCACCGATGAAGAAGACATATAGTTATTATTACGTATTATGTGTTGGTTGGCGTATTTTGTATTAAGACTGTATGACTGGTGGACCCGTGCGGTCAGCGGTGTGGGCGTCCAGGTTATAGCTGGGTCGCACGTTTTGTAACAGATTATTGCTTATCTGAAGAATAGAAAAACTATCTGGGGTTCAGGGTTCTCTGCCCTTCCCCGTCGATCTCCTCCTCTTGAGAGCGACTCACGTCGACGGCGAACGGCCGGCGGCCACGGGTGTGTCAAGTGGTATTAGATTCGGCAGATCCTCGGCGCGCTTGCTGCGATTCCACAGAAATCCGTCGATCGAGACTCGCAAACGCGTGCGGTGGGGTGAGGTCGGAACGTGTGCCGCGCAGCACCAGCCACGATCCTTGACTTCCTCGTGATTCCTGCGCACACGAGCTGATTTGCGGGTGGAGTTGTAGTTGGTCGTCGATTTACCTTTGTGACGGATCCTGGTGGAAGGTCTGGTGGCGAGCTCACCAGGTGTTCGACGAATTACCTGCGTGGTTCACTTAGGCGAGGGTTGCCCGGCGTGTTCGGGTGTAAAATTCCAGAGCCGTAGTGACCACCGTGTGTGGTGTTTGGAAGCAGATTGGAGGCGCGGGGGGCGGTAGATCGGGTCAAGCGACAGGTGCAGCGTCGATCAACCCCGACTGCTGTTCGTGCGAGTGGTGTGTGATTGCAATATTCCTGCGGCTTGAGCGATCTCAGTGCGGACCTCATCGAGGTAATCTCAACTCGCGCTGATTGATTGTTGAGATTCGGGCGCAGTCACCACGGCTCCACCTAAGCCGTCAGCTCAGACCCAGTTGATTCTGCAACGGATGGAGGAATTTGCACACAAGGAAGAGGCGAGATGGGAGCAGATCACGGAAAACATGGACATCCTGTTTGCCAAGTGGCTGAAATCGATGCCAAGCAACAACGATTGGATACTAAGGTCGATATGTCAACCACGGTGCTGGAACAGATGTTGAAGGACCAGCAGTTGTTGTCTAAACAAATTGATATCACAGGGCAAGCAGTAGCTAAACTCACTATCAGTCAGATGAATAACAAGCAGGAGTCACCACCCAGCCCAACTTCATCTGATACGTCGACTGAACATGAGTTTGCTCACTACATGCACCCCAAACCAAATTTTCCTGAAGGGAGCAAAGGAGGCTTTTCCCAGCAGAGGAAATATACTTCAGAGAAGTTTTCGATGAAGAGTATGGTACCCAAGATGTCCTTTCCCAAATTTGATGGCACTGACCCTTGTATTTGGAAGGATAAATGCCAGGATTATTTCACTCTGTTTGACATTCCAGCTGGAATGTGGACCACAATGGCTTCCACCGAATATGGAAGATAAGGCGGCAAGATAGGCCAAAGGTATACAAGCCGCAACTTGGTTCGGGAGATTGGCCGACATTCATTGCGGCGGTGGAAAAGAAATTTGGAGATAATGATTACGGGGATGCCCCGACTCAACCGTTGGAGTTACAAAGCCGAGAGTAAAGGAAATTTTCCAATGACACAGCTGTGGAGAGAAAGGCAAACCAGAGATTACAGAAGAGCTAACAATCTGTGCTATTTTTGTGGGGAACCATATGATGCAACTCACAAGAATGTCTGTACTAAATGACCTTCACGAGGCGGCCTCGATCCCCACGTCTTGCCTCGGTGGTGAACAGTCTGGATACTAATCTCACTGAAGATGTGTTAAATCAGCTAGCTATTGAAGATGTGCTTACTGAGGATTTTTGTAACTTATCCCTTAATGCTGTTTCTGGTACTGACACTGGGGACTGCATGAAAGTCAGAGCATTAGTGAAAAGTAAAGTGATGCTCATATTAGTTGACAGTGGTAGCTCTCACAGTTTTGTCAGTAAGTCTTTTCTGGAGGCATTACACATCAAGCCATTGTCTACTCAGCCAAGAAAGGTCAAGTTAGCCAATGGGGGCATTATGGTAACTGATAGTTGGGTACCCAAGATGGAATGGTGGGCAAATGGGCATACCTTGACTGCAAATATGAAGGTTTCGGAGTTGGGTGCTTATGATGCTATACTTGGTTATGACTGGCTCAAACCACATAGTCCAATGATGTGTCACTGGGAAGACAGGACATTGCAGTTTGTAGACCAGGGAAAGGATATTATATTGCAAGGAGTCAAACCAGTTGATAGCATGGTTCAACCTGCTCCAATTGACCAAGTGTTGAAATGGGGAAAGGGGAATGACATATGGGCTTTTGCAGTTGTGGAACAATTAGCTGAACCATCTCAGGACCAACTTGATAGTCCATTGGAGTCTATTCTGGAGCAGTTTAAGGATGTGTTTGAGGAACCCAAATCACTGCCACCTCATAGATCCTATGATCACCATATTCCTCTGATTCCAGAGGCAGTGCTAGTCAATGCTAGGACTTACAAGTATTCTCCACAACACAAGGATGAAATTGAGAAACAAGTGAAGGAGCTCTTAGCCAAGGGGTTGATCACTACCAGCACCAGTCCTTTTTCTAACCCAGTACTGTTGGTCCTCAAGAAAGATGGATCTTGGCAATTTTGTGTGGATTATAGAAGACTGAATGCTCTCACCATCAAAAACAGCTTTCCAATGCCTCTTATTAAAGAAATCTTGGATGAATTAGCTGGCACTAAATATTTTACTAAGTGTTGACGGTGAAAATCCGTCAACCTAGCCATGAGTTTACCTTCGGTGTTGGCATGAGTTTTATACCTTATCCATTGGTACTAACCCCCGTGGTATAACAAGTTCACGTGTGCATGTCGTTTACGGAGTTTAATGTTTATGCGGGGATTTAGTGTTGAATGCAAGACTTTTGGGATAAGTTCATCAAGCACCTCATGACAAGACCTTGAAGTCTCGAACAAGTCATGCAATGAAGCAATATTAACTCCAAGAAGCGGGGACTTGATCCGAGAAGACGACGGACTCCGGGGACACGACCGGAAAAGTGCGTGAAGCTTGCAAGACAAGGAGTTGAGTCCAATTCGGAGAGAAACCGACGACATGGACCTACATGCGAAGGGGGAAGCATCCGGGAAGCAAGGGAACCGACCTCGGGCAAAGGAGCCCGTGGGGCCGGGCCTAAATGGGCCCGGGCCGGCCGGCCCCGATCCGGTCGGCCCGGGCCCATTTAGGGCCCAAAACCGTCGCCCTTTGCCCTAGCCGCCAATCGGGCTATTTATAGTCCCCTGACCGAGAGCCACGCGAGAGAAGATTTCGTCTTCGGCCGCCGAGAAGCAGAGAAGAGAGGGACACCATCTAGGAGAGGAGAGGGTCGAGCTAGTTGACTAGGGTTTCCCTAGCCGACGTGGGAACCTTGCACGGAAGACCACGTCGGAGTTCTCGGAGCTAGAAGCAAGATCAAGGAAGGATCCCGGTGGTGATCTTGTGTATGTATCATTGTTATAGTTGAATTATCAAGTTGAATCTTTTCCCAGCGATCAAGTGTTTCCTCGAAGATTTCGTTTTTCGATCGGCTTTGCTTATTCCAATTCTATTCTCGAGATAGATTACATAGGGTGTTCTTGTAGCCGCGGTGGCTAGAGGTACACGCCGGATCTTCCGAAAGAATCTCGACTTGTCTTTTGACTCGCCCTAAGCTCCCCGCATGAATAGGGATACGTTGTGACAGAACGGGGTCTCGAAAGGCGGATGTTTTCGGATTTGGACGGGAAACCACGATTTAAAGAGGCTTCTATTAAGATTCGATTTGCTACTTCTTCTCTTGCTTGGAACTTCAACAAAAGGCTTACCCCGATCCCTCTAGATCGGTTTATCTACCCAATCTTACTTTGTTTTCTCCGGTTTTTAGTAGATTAGATCTGTTTTGTTTCTTTTACTTAGATGCATTTGGTTCTTTATTGAAGATTGCAGTTATTTGGCTTTAATAGATTAAGTCTTGCGTCACACGTTTGTTCCACGGATTCGATACCTTGGGTTCACCACTCGAGGGAAGAAGGGTCCCTTGACTACGACGGGAGACTTGTACGCTTGCGAGTCACGAACGAACTTTGATACAATTATTAACCGTCAACAAGCCCCTTTTTCGGCGCCGTTGCCGGGGAACAAGTGATCAAGATTTGATTTTTTATTGTTTTTTTTGTAATTTTCAGTACTGATTTTGTTTTATTTTTGCATCTACTAAGCTTCGATCATCCTCAAAATACATCTAATCTAGTTTGTCTAACTCTAGTCTTTATAGATTTGTTTTGTTTTCTAGTTTTTTTTGCATACTTTGTTTATTGCTAACCCTAACGGAGATGGACGGCTACCTCTCCAACAAACCCAATAATTTTGTGGATGATCCGGAAAAACTTTACGGGCTAAGGAGACGCGAAGCACATCAAGCTAAAAAGCTGGATTTTGTAGATTCGAGTCGGAAGACGAAGGATCGCGAGGAATCTCCGGAGAATTCACCACCTCAAAGTCCGCGGGAGAATCGACTTCCACCAATGGGTGACCAACCACCGGAAGAACGCAAGATTGGGGAGCTATGCACCCCAGACATCATCGACCTACCAATCTTGAACCTCGAGGAGATCGGAAGACCGTTCGAGATCAAGACCTCAACCATCCGCATGGTGCAACATTCACCCTTCACCGGCAAAGAGGATCCGAACCTTCACCTCCAAGCATTCATTCAACTATGTCAGACTTTCAACATGGATGGGGTGACTCAAGATCAAATGAGGGCAAGGCTTTTTCCGTTCTCACTACTCGGGAAGGCTTTGCAATGGTTCCACTCTCAACCGGCGGAGACGGTGCAAAATTGGAACACGTTGATGAAGGCTTTCATGAAGGAATACTACTCACCGGGTAAAACTCAAAGCTTGCGTAATAAGATTGCCACCTTTGTTCAATATCCTACGAAACTATCTCGGAGGCATTCGAGCGCTTCAACGAGTACACCCGGCGGTTCCACATCACAAGTTCCCGAAAGAAGACCTCGTGCAAAAGTTCTATCAAGGACTCACCATGGCGTCAAGGACGATCATCGATGCATCGGCGGGAGGATCTATCATCGAGCTTACACCGACGGAAGTTTTCACGTTATTCAAGAAGGTCGCGGATAATGATACGTGGGCGTCGTCCGGCGCCTACATCCGGCTCAACCCATGGGGAACGTCAAAGGAGTCTTGCAAGTGGAGAAGGAAGACATACTTGAAGGCAAGATCGACTCGCTCATGAGGAGGTTGGAGAAGATGGAGATGGAAAAGAAAGAGGCTCAAGACTTGAAGGCCGCCGAAGCAAGGTCCACATGCGAAGAATGTGGAGAGTATGGCCATGTCCGCAAAGATTGTCCGGAGGAAGCCAAAGTGCTCGACTACATGAGGAAGGGAGAATTGCCGAACTTCCGCTAAGGGCAAGGTAGGCCTCAATTTAATGCAAGCTCATCTATTCCTAACGCGGTTCCACTTTGGATACAATTAAAGGAGTTCATGGATGAGCAAGCTAAGATCAACAAGGACACCGTCACCAAGTTCAAGACCATAGACAAGGTGTTGGAGAACATCGATAGCAAAGTGACGGAGGTCGGAAGTTCCAATCATCAAGTGCTCAACATGATGAAGATGCTCGAGACACAAGTTGGACAACTTGCGGGGCGCCTCACTAATGATGAAGGGAAGCTTCGGGACAACCCAAATGTCCCGAATCGGCGAAGGCCATTCAAACGCGTTCGGGGAAGGAGACCGAAGATCCGGAACGTTCCGCGGGAGCAAGGAAGCTTAAACCATCCACCGAGGTGGAAGGAGCTGCTAAAGAGAAGGTTACGGGGATCGTCACCGAGGAACCCGAATTCGAGATGCCGGAGGATGACACGAGGATACCGCAACTCAAGCCACGCTACTTCCGAGGTAAACTTGACAACCACTTTGAGAAGTTTGTGGAAGTTGTGCGTAGACTTAGCATCAACATGCCATTACTAGATGCCCTACAAGTACCTACATATTCTCGTTACTTTAAAGACATACTTGCAAATAAATATGAGATAGCAACACTCGGGGTAGATCATGTCAAGATGTCCGAGGAGTGTAGTGCAGCTATTGCTTATGGGCTAGAGAAGCAAAAAGACCCCGGTGCCCTACAATTCCATGTTCGGTTGGTTCTTTCAACTTCGAGAAGGCGTTATGCGACCTTGGAGCTAGTGTGAGTGTCATGCCGAGGGATGTGTTCGAGAAGCTACGCCTACCGATGGAGCCTACGGGAATATGTTTGGAGTTGGGAGACAACTCCATTCGCTATCCCTTGGGCATTGCCGAAGATGTACCCGTGAAGATTGGACACCACTTCATCCCCGTCGACTTCGTTGTGCTCGAGATGGGAGAGAGGGAGAAGCCGCCGCTCATCCTAGGGAGGCCGTTCCTCAAGACCGTGGGAGCTACTATTGATGTTGGCAAGGGGGAGATCATGTTCGATATCAACGGAGAAAGGAGTTCCTTCAAGTTCCGTCCAAGGATTGAGGCATGCAACATGATTGGAGTGAAGGGAGAACCAAAACAAACGAAGGGGCTGAAAAAGAAGAAGGAGCCGGAAAAAATGAACGTAACGAAAATTAAAGAAGGTGTTGCATCCGTCAAGACAAAGGAAGAGAAGCCGCCTGTGAAGACCAAAAAAAATGACTAAGACGCCCAAGCCAAAAGACAAGCCCGCGCCCAAGATGGTGCGGAAGTGGGTACCCAAGATTGCAACGCCCGCAAAGAGCGTTGATCCGGAGTAATCAAGTGAAGAAGTCTAGCTATAGACTATAAACGAAGCGCTAGGCGGGAGGCAACCCGTTTCGTCAAGTCAAGTCAAGAATAAGCTACGGGAGGACAACCCGATTCCAGGTTTTTCGAGTATTTTTAATAATTTAGTTTTTGAGTTTTACTACGCAAAGACATTAGACTTAGAAGTGGTTGAACAATATTAGAGACATAATTCTTGATTGAGTGTTTGCTTTATCATAAACCCTTTGCATGAACCCTCCTATGTGCTTGTTTGATTCTTTTCTTTTCGAGAAACCCCTCAACCAAATAATTTCAGAACCTTAACTCAACCTTTCACCCTCATTATGGTGCTGAGGTTGACTTATTTTTCATGCTAAAACCACACGAGTAGAGCCACGATTCATATTCAAGTGTTATAAAAATTCAGCACGTGGTAGGACTCGCGTGAACCTAGAAATCAAAGCTTTTGGTTGGTTCTAAAAATCTTTATCCTTGGTTTCTCTAGGATTAGAATTTTTCTAAGCCTATTCTAATTTTGTTTTATTCAAAATCTTTCTTATTTAGCCAAAATTAGAACCTAAACCTATGCCCCCATGATCAAGCCGGGAAAACGTTCGCTCTCAACCGATGAAAGCAAACTTTACCGGTGAGACCAAAATCGACGTAGTCGAGAAATATTTTCGACTCACATTTGTTTTTAATGGTTTAAAAACTTCTCTAAAATTATGCTTGAGCTCTTGCATGGCTCTGAAAAATATTTTAAAATTCGAATTAGAGGAGTGCTTAACCTTAAACACACCTAAATGGAGGCAATCAAGTTTGAATTAATCATGCATGCACCATTGGATTCCCTTTTATCAACTTTCACCCATTCCACATGCAAAGGACAAGCATGGTGGGCAGCAAGCATCAACTTTGCAGGATTTTCATGGTGGCATGTGAAGCAAGTGGAGCTAGGGAGCATGGACATGACCCAAAGCATGGAGCATCAAGTGGGAGGACCAATAATTCAAGAAAAGGAGTGGACGAGAGCGTTTGGGCGGTGCAACTCGTGGAGCACGCGGGCAGGGAAAGTTGCGAGGCGAAATGATCGTGCTTGGGAGAAAGACGCGCCGAGGAGGAGCCGTTGGAGCCCCGGGCCGGCCGGCCCGGGCCGGCCGGCCTGCCCTATAAAAGGAGCCCCCGGCGCCCGTTTTACTGCGAGGCAAGCTTCCCTCTCCTTCCCTTGTTTGTGTGTTCAAGTTTGTGTGCTCGGAACCTCCATAGACTTAGCCAACCATCCCAAGCTTGATAGCTCAAGAAAAATCCACATCCTTAATCCACTCAAAGTCCACATCCGAAGCAAAGAGTTTGAGTGCCTAGTTTACCGGTTGCAACCCGGAATTTTAGTTGAAGAAAGAGTGCAGCAAGCATGTGGAAGAAGACCACAAGTCTCTTCTCTAAGAAGAAGAGTTCGTCGTCGTCCAAGCCGTCATCAACCACGTCTTCGAGGAGGCACTCGGTTTCCGAGTCTCCCGAGCATGGAGACGGACACGGCACCACCGAGGAGGAACGACGCTCTCCTCCTTGGTGGTATGAGAGCTGCGAGAAGCACTTCCATGAGGTTCACCGAACCTCGTGGGCACACGGAGGAGCAGCCCGCGCCACCACGACGATCGACTCGCTCAACCGCACCACCTCCTTACACCCCGACACAATCTTCGTACGGCTTCATCATCTTGTCGGCGGAGGAGGAGGATAGGCTCGCAAATCTTGAGAAGAGGCTTGTGCCAAACGTCGAGTTCGACGACCAAGCACTCTACACCTTGGGTTTTCGCACCGACATATACTACATGTTGGGGCACCTTGGGTGGGTTCAGTTCTCCAACGGAATATCGGTGGACACCCACTTGGGCTACGCCTTGGAAATTTTGATGACTATTGCACCCATCGTTGATGATGATGGGGTGCAAAGCTTGTCATTCCGTTTGGAGGGAATCGAGCAAGTGGTTCCCTACGAGCACGTAAGGGAGCTGCTTGGATTCCACAAGGGAGCTCCGGAGAAAGTTGACGTGCCTCCCGGCATGTTGGCGGAATTTTGGAGCATGATCTCCGGAGAAGCCCATCAACAACGCAATCGCATCCGCAACCCCATTATCCGGATATTTCACTCTTGGATGTGCAAGAGGGTATTGGGGAGGATGAGGGAAACAAAGGTGACCGACACGGAGTTGAATTGGCTATACTCGGCTTTAATTGCCAGGCAGCCGATAGACCCCTCTTACCTCATGATCAACCGTTGGTGTTGTGAAGCGACATCGGGGGCTGGTGATATTGGTTCGGGGTGTTACCTCTCCATGTTGGCCTTTTCCCTGCGGCCGGGGATTGCAAGAAACCCCGCTCACCTTTTGCGTGGTACCTCTCTCGGTTTTGAGTACTTGCGGCAAGGCAAGTACATTAGTGGAGATGAGAGAGGAGGTTATCGGTTGGCCATAGTGAACCTCCCCCTTCCGAATGAGAGGCTTAGGCTTTTCACCGAAGGAAGGGAAGATTGGTTGGAAGAGGGACTACTTGTCCCTGCAAGGAAGAACAAAAGAGGAAGAATCGTAGAGGAGGGAACATCCTCCGCACAAGCGAGTGGAGCACAACCCAATGTGCAACCATTCGGCGGAGTTCCTCCTCCGCCAAGTTATTACGGAGGGTCTCAACAACAAGCATGGGGGGGTGGTGCACCGGTACCCCCACAAAATTATGTTGTGCCCAACGCTAACTTCGCGGAGTCCTACGCTCATCATCCCCAACCACAACAAAGCATGGCCATTATTGGAGGGTATGCTGCAAGAAATGCTCAAAATATCGCAGCCATCCAATCCAACGCAGCCCAACTCGGTGAAGGCAACGCAAATATTGCCTTTGAACTTGGACGCCTTCACCTTGTGGAGCCAAATCAATTCGACGGAGGAAGCGTTCATTCATATTATGAGCAAGGGTATTATTATCAAGACTACCAACATCAACCACCGGCGGAGGACTAGAAGATTTAGGAACTTTAGTTTTCTTTTCTTTTCTTTGTCTCTCGTAATTTTCAGCTTTTGCTTATGTGTGTTTGCGTAGTATTTTCTGTTTTTTATTTAAATTTCAGCAAGCATGTATGTTTATTTTCAGTGTGTATTTCAACTTGATATCACCTTTAATAAAGTCACCACCTTGATTATATCATTGGAAAAGTTACAAAATTTGTGCCATGATGATATATGATTAAAATTGCAGCTTTGTTCATCTTTGTAGTTGATTTATGCATGTTTAAGCTAGTGCTCTCTTAAAAATACAAATCTGAATTTATTTAAATACTAGCTTAATTTTCAGCAGAGGTTATGATTAAAATAAAGACCCATAGTGTTTTATGTGCTCTCAAGTTATGAATAGATTGAAGATGTCTTTTATGCTCAAAAATATTGCTAACCTTGTCACAAATATCGCTTGTGTGTTGCTCAACCTATCCAAAGCCTTATATATATTTGAGTGCATGAACCTTAGTGTACAAGATTTATTTTTGAGTGAGTTATTGCAGGCCATGATTTCTCTGGCTCGAGACTAAGAAGCTGGTCATTCCGTTTTTGCGTATCTATCTTTTTGCTAGCCTTTTATCCGTGCATTGTGTATCCCCGCATCGGTGATCTCACAAACTTCGCCGGATATCCACCCTTAAACCAAATATCATCTTTTTGTGATCACCTCCTTGACCACAACCTATCATTGAGGATTGATCATCAATTCAAGGAAGATCGCAAGACGGTGCCAACGTTGAAGATTTCAAGTATCTCTCCAAGGAAAAATATCTCCGGTACCTACCTTATTTTTCGCCTCTTTGCTCGAGGACGAGCAACGTCTAAGCATGGGGGAGGAGGTAGGTACGGTGCAGTTTTAGAGTTCAAAAGGGAGTATTTTAAAAAAAATATATAATGATGAAAGAGATGTATAGGGTTGGGAAAAAAAATCCAGTGATACTCATGACTTTCAAGGTATAAAAAAATCAAAACTTTGTTGTGGAAGTCATGGGCTGAATATATGACGAAAAAAAAATGATGAAAGAAAGAAAGAAAAGAATATAAGAAAAAAATATATTTGTGCGTAAAGTAAACTCCCCGGTTCTCTAAGAGTGCATTCAAGGCTTCAAGATAAAAAGATCCATTCTCATTTTCCAACCATGTGCAATCCGATAACGAGGACTTCCTTTGTGCCTCGGGATCACTCTTTGCCATTTGCACATGTCCACTTATCTAAAAGTGTGTGTATTTTTCTCTTTCCCCTCCTTGATTTAACATTATTTTCCAATGACCTTTTTGACGAGTCTCGGTAAGACCATGAGAAGCTTGTCTTGTTTTGACAACACCTCATTTATAAAATCTTGTTAGGACTAAACTTTCCCAAAGCTCCATATAAAGCCTACCACATATATATGAGAGGGAAAGGAGTAGAATATACAGGCTTGAGAGACAAGTGAGATGAGAGTTTATGAGCAATACACGAGATGATTTAAATTTGTGAATTTGGTTTAGTTTTTCTTATCTCGTTCTTCATTTCAAAAATTCTGAGATCCATTTAAAACTTTGTGAGCATGTTAATACTTGTGGGATAAGCTTAATAAGAATCTACCCTCCGTGGAGATGAAGGCTAGTACATTATGGAACTTTAATGAATTAAAATTTTGAGAGCATTATGTTTTCTCATGTGTAATCAAGTGCAAAGTTTAAACATTGTTTAGCAATGGTGATATCCATCGAAGGCTTACTCGAGGACGAGCAAGGTTTAAGCATGGGGGAGATGTTGACGGTGAAAATCCGTCAACCTAGCCATGAGTTTACCTTCGGTGTTGGCATGAGTTTTATACCTTATCCATTGGTACTAACCCCCGTGGTATAACAAGTTCACGTGTGCATGTCGTTTTTGGAGTTTAATGTTTATGCGGGGATTTAGTGTTGAATGCAATACTTTTGGGATAAGTTCATCAAGCACCTCATGACAAGACCTTGAAGTCCCGAACAAGTCATGCAATGAAGCAATATTAACTCCAAGAAGCCGGGGACTTGATCCGAGAAGACGACGGACTCCGGGGACACGACCGAGAAAAGTCTTGAAGCTTGCAAGACAAGGAGTTGAGTCCAATTCGGAGAGAAACCGACGACATGGACCTACATGCGAAGGGGGGAGCATCCGGGAAGCAAGGGAACCGACCTCGGGCAAAGGAGCCCGTGGGGCCGGGCCTAAATGGGCCCGGGCCGGCCGGCCCGGTCCGGTCGGCCCCGAGCCCATTTAGGGCCCAAAACCGTCGCCCTTTGCCCTAGCCGCCAATCGGGCTATTTATAGTCCCCTGTCCGAGAGCCACGCAGAGAAGATTTCGTCTTCGGCCGCCGAGAAGCAGAGAAGAGAGGGACACCATCTAGGAGAGGAGAGGGTCGAGCTAGTTGACTAGGGTTTCCCTAGCCGACGTGGGAACCTTGCACGGAAGACCACGTCGGAGTTCCCGGAGCTAGAAGCAAGATCAAGGAAGGATCCCGGTGGTGATCTTGTGTATGTATCATTGTTATAGTTGAATTATCAAGTTGAATCTTTTCCCAGCGATCAAGTGTTTCCTCGAAGATTTCGTTTTTCGATCGGCTTTGCTTATTCCAATTCTATTCTCGAGATAGATTACATAGGGTGTTCTTGTAGCCGCGGTGGCTAGAGGTACACGCCGGATCTTCCAAAAGAATCTCGACTTGTCTTTTGACTCGCCCTAAGCTCCCCGCATGAATAGGGATACGTTGTGACGAACGGGGGTCTCGAAAGGCGGATGTTTTCGGATTTGGACGGGAAACCACGATTTAAAGAGGCTTCTATTAAGATTCGATTTGCTACTTCTTCTCTTGCTTGGAACTTCAACAAAAGGCTTACCCCGATCCCTCTAGATCGGTTTATCTACCCAATCTTACTTTGTTTTCTCCGGTTTTTAGTAGATTAGATCTGTTTTGTTTCTTTTACTTAGATGCATTTGGTTCTTTATTGAAGATTGCGGTTATTTGGCTTTAATAGATTAAGTCTTGCGTCACACGTTTGTTCCACGGATTCGATACCTTGGGTTCACCACTCGAGGGAAGAAGGGTCCCTTGACTACGACGGGAGACTTGTACGCTTGCGAGTCACGAACGAACTTTGATACAATTATTAACCGTCAACACTAAGTTGGACATGAGATCTGGGTATCATCAAGTGCGCATGCAAGTGGGAGATGAATACAAAACAGCCTTCAAAACTCATCAGGGACACTACCAGTTCAGAGTTATACCCTTTGGGTTAACAAACGCTCCAGCCACATTCCAGTGTATTATGAATGAGGTACTGGCTCCTTTTTTGCGCAAATTTGTGATGGTTTTCTTAGATGATATCCTGATTTATAGTCCTAGCCTTGAAGCACACCTAGAGCATGTGAAACTAGTGTTGGGTAAATTAAGAGAGCATCAGCTATACATGAAAAGATCCAAGTGTTCTTTTGCCCAGCAAAAGCTAGAATATCTTGTGCATATAATTTCAGTGGAGGGAGTGTCCACAGATCCTAAGAAAACTGCTGACATGTTAAACTGGCTAGTCCCTACTACAGTTACTGAGCTTAGAGGTTTTTTTGTGCCTTACAGGATATTATAGAAAATTTGTGAAAGGCTATGGAGTTATTGCAAAACCATTAACCCAATTGCTCAAGAAGCCCAAAAAGCATTTGACCGTCTGAAGCATGCTATGACAACCACCCCTGTGTTAGCTTTACGAAACTTCAGTCAACCTTTTGTGATTGAGACTGATGCTTGTGACAATGGTGTTGGGGCAATTCTGATGCAAGGGGATCAGCCAGTAGCCTTTCTCAGTAAGGCGCTGACTACACAACACAAACTCCTGTCCATATATGAGAAAGATTTTTTAGCCCTGATTATGGCTGTGGATAAGTGGAGGCAGTATTTGGAAGCCCAAGAGTTCATTATCAGAACTGATCAAAAGAGTTTAGCATACCTCACAGAACAAAACTTGCACTCTGACATGCAAAGGAAAGCAATGAGTAGAATGATGGGACTGAAATTTCGGGTGGAGTACAGAAAAGGGAAAGAGAACATTGCTGCTGATGCTCTGTCCAGAATGCATCATTTGTTTCTTATCCAAGCAGTATTCAATCCACAACCTCTATGGATCCAAGAGTTACTGAACTCTTACTCCACAGATGTCAAAGCACAAGAGTTGCTAGCTCAGTTGGCTATTCATAGTCCAGATGACAAAGGTTTTACCTTGGACAAGGGTCTCATTAGGTTCAAGGGGAAACTGTGGGTGGCTCATAACTCAGCCTTGCAAACAAAATTGATCTCAGCTCTCCATGCAAGTGCTATAGGGGGTCATTCCGGAATCCAAGCTACTTACCAAAGAGTCAAAAAGTTGTTTTACTGGAAAGGTTTAAAGCAAGATGTGGAAACTTTTGTCAAGCAATGTGGGATCTGTTAGCAGGCCAAACACACAAATACAGTACCTGCAGGGTTACTTCAGCCTTTGGCTACACCGGCAGGAGCTTGGCAAGATATAGCAGTGGATTTCATAGAAGGCTTACCAAAGTCTGAAGGGTTTAGTGTAATCCTTGTGGTGGTGGACAGATTTACTAAGTTTGCTCATTTTATCCCTCTCAAACATCCCTACACAGCTCAAACAGGGGCTAAGGCAGTATTTGAACAAGTGGTGAGACTGCATGGCCTTCCTTGTTCCATTGTCTCTAATAGGGACAGGGTGTTTACTAGCAATTTCTGGACTGAGTTATTTGGGATAGTTGGCACCAAACTTGCTATGAGTTCAGCCTATCATCCTCATACTGATGGACAGACTAACAGGGTCAATCAATGCTTGGAGATGTATCTGAGATGTGCAGTTCATAATTCTCCAAAACAGTGGAAGTCTTGGCTATCACAAGCTGAATTCTGGTATAATTCTTCATACCATTCATCATTGGGTTGTTCTCCCTTTAAAGCCCTGTATGGGCATGAACCCAATCTGGGCACTCATCCTATGCTGTCCACATCAACAAATTCTTCAGTGGCTGAGGCTATCACAGAAATCCAAGAGCAAGATGTGGTGTTGAAGGAACATTTGGCTAGAGCTCAAAACAAAATGAAACTGACGGCTGACAAACGCAGACGTCCTCAAGAATATCAAGTGGGGGAACAGGTTTTGCTGAAATTGCAACCTTATGCTCAGTCATCATTGGTTAACAGGCCTTACCCAAAATTGGCGTACAAGTATTATGGACCCTATGAGGTGTTGGAGAAGATTGGCAATGCAGCATACAAATTGAAATTGCCAAATTTGAATCGCTCACTCATCCGAGTTTTCCATGTCTCTCAACCGAAGACATTTCACCCTGACTAAACACCTGTATTTTTCTGAACTTCCAGTGGTTGCAGCTTTGGACAAAGGCGAGCTCATGCCGGAAACTGTCTTGATGCGGCGCCTGGTCAAGAAGGGTGGTAAAGCTGTTCCTCAAGCGAAGATCAAGTGGAAGAACTTACCGGAAGAAGCAGCGACTTGGGAAGATTGGTACGTCTGTCGAAGAGGTTCCCGGCTTTCCTTGCTTGGAGGTCCGGCAAGTCCCGATGGGGGGGGGGGGGGGGGGGAGATGTCATGACCCCAAGGGGCACCGATGAAGAAGACATATAGTTATTATTACATATTATGTGTTGGTTGGCGTATTTTGTATTAAGACTGTATGACTGGTGGACCCGTGCGGTCAGCGGTGTGGGCGTCCAGGTTATAGCTGGGTCGCACGTTTTGTAACAGATTATTGCTTATCTGAAGAATAGAAAAACTATCTAGGGTTCAGGGTTCTCTGCCCTTCCCCGTCGATCTCCTCCTCTTGAGAGAAACTCACGTCGACAGCGAACGTCCGGCGGCCATGGGTGTGTCACAAAGTCAGATTATCAGTACCCAACATCTCTCCTTACCGCCAATATCACTGGGGACTCTCCTGACACTGAAAGCCAGAAGTTTGATCCATGCAGTGAGAGCAATAGCGTTGACGGCCGGGGAGGGTGTTGAGTGCGAATGAGCAATGTTGACGGCCTCCGGGTGGTGATTCGATGAAAATGATAGCTCGGTGGTACCTATATTTGTGAGACATGTTTCGGAGAGTTGACCTTAACGAGCTTAGTCCGGATCAATCTTCACAATATTTGATGGACTCGTATGCACAAAAGACAAAGACAAAACTTGAGTGCCAGTATTTTGTCTATGGGAGGAAGACTCTCAAACCTGATCGCACCCTTCTGTTTTATGGGTTGAAGCGTGACACTACGGTTCATGTATGTACCGGGCTACTAGGAGGAAAGTAAGTTTATATTTTCTTCTGTTACTGCACCTGTTTACCTATTGTTTTTATGTCCTTTTGTTATTGATTTTTAAATTATATAAGTACGGAAGGATCCAAAATTCTAGACCGTGTCATTTGTTGAGCAAAGATGAATTATAGGGACCATAAGTTTTAGCCATACAAATGCATAATCACAATAGAATGTGTTCGTTTCGAAATTTATTAATTTTGATAGATTGCACAACATTTCTTAGTCAGGCAAGTCATGGATAAACTTCTATTAGTAGCTTTGCTTCATCAACAATATTATCACAGTTGAATTCCTCACTCAAGTTCATGCCTTATTTATTCAATAGTTGCATGTAGTCAATACTTGGATTCCATTGAATTGATATTTCCTTTTCCCATAATGGATACAAAAATGCATATATAAAATAGGAGTAATAGGAGCATTGATGTTTTCAGAAAGTTTTATGATTTTATTTCACTAATGATTATGTTGTAACATTTCAGGCTGACCACTCTTGCAGAATATGTCCATCATAATAAAAACATGTTTACAGTAGAGGTTGCCCTCCCAGATGGACGGATTTCACTACAAATGACTATGAAAGGGTGCCAATTTCTATCATCATGGACAAAATGTTTTACAGCTGCATGCACCAGGGGCCAGAGTTGGAATGGTAAATTTACATTGGAGGATTTCAAATATGTTGATGGGCACATTCGGAACATTAGATGCCCCACTACCAATTGCCCCATTGGTTCAATGGCAAAGGATTTGATTGAGTTTGTTAAACATGTAGAAGGTATCTTATGCTATAACAAGACATATTTGATTTCAAAGTATCCACCATACCTGCAGCATTTTATCAGATTTGCTAATCGTCTTATCCCTCGTCTGGGTGCAACAAATGTCTTAACAAGTGAGGAAATATTATTTCTGGAGACACATGTCTGTTTCATGACCAGTTATGCTAGAGAAAGATTGATAATAGAGTTGTTCCGCAAGTACGAAGGACGAGATGTAAATGAGGATTCTCACTGGGAGAAAGCAATAAAGACTGCTAGCTGCTCAGATACTTGGAACTCAGATCTGCTCACGGAATCAACTTTTTTTGTGTATCTTATTGAAAAGGCAAAAGGCAAGGGTGTAGTATATAATAGATCTAGAATTTCAGCCTTTATATTTGTTAAAGACACGGTCTTGCATGCTGCAGACAGTCACACTGTAAGTTAAGCTTTATCTCTAACTTTCTTCAGTTAGTAGATATTACCACATTGTGCTCAGCATGTTAGTATACATATTGGGGAATGTGGGATCAATGGGAGGAACTGCGTCTGTGTGGTAGCGTAGTGGTAGTTTTATTGGCCCAAATAAAACTTGTGTAGTAGGATCACTTCCCAGGTTGTGTCAGGTGGATTATCCTTCTTTCCTCTAAAATGAAAGGTGATCGGGTGAGTAGTTTGCTAATTCACATGTCTTGGGTTAACTACCATTTTATATCTGCTGTTAGTACTAGAAAAGAAAATGATGTCAGTGTGGTAGATTCTGAAGATCATGTGGTCAGCTGCCCAAGCTGTCATTATCCAGAAACAAAATCCTATGTAACTACTACCCAACAGTCAATTTCTCAGCAGGGGCTTGGCTGGGTTTGTTTATCTCTTTCGCTATTAAAAACAGAAAGGTGAGTTGAGGAATAGTTGTGAAATCATATGGCTTGAGTTAATTGTCATATCAGCTTCATGTTACTCTTATAAAATATTAGTTTGAGGGTTGACTGAAAAAAATTAAAATAATTTTGGAAATTAGGATTTAAAGTGCAATCTATTTTTGTTTTAACTGGTTGCTGATTTTTTTCAGGATAATGCTAATGCACCAAAGCTTAATGCATTGGAACAGCCACTGCCACAGCTTGGTGACGGAATTGAATTAATGTTACCTGCTCACTTAGAGGAGTTTCTTCCAAGCATCATCCTGAATCTGATCGAGAAGAAAATTGACATCAGTGCAGAGTATGTTGATCTGAACTTCACATCTTTTAGCTAATTTTAATCATAAAAATGTTAACATCTTACTATTTGCAGGTTATTAACAGCGGTTCAGTGTGCATGCAGGACGTGTGGTTCTTCATACTAGGTATCCCCTATGCTCTTTTGAATTTAAATATTAGGATGAGGACAGTTGGGGCAGCTGAGAACTAGGTAACACCACCTAGGCAATAATTAACTCAAGTGGAGATTAATTATTAGGAATTAAAAATGTCTTGAAAGGGTTATGTTTACGCACCCCTTTGTGACAACTCGTCAAAAACTAACAACCAACGTTGTGGTGAAATACCCCATCTTTTGTTTCTCATCTTCAATTTTCTGGTCATTTTCCGTGTTGACGAAAGTGAGAAAGGATAAAATAAACATAGATCATTTTAGTGAAGTGTAATGTGCAGTCTTGTATAAGCATATCCATTTTTTATTACTTCCAATCCTCATCACTAGTGTGATACAACAGCAGCTTTATGCTGTTTTTAATGACCGAAAAGTGAAAACGATGCAATGCTTCAGGAGAAGCAAATATGATCGTTTAATCCATCATCTAAAAATGGTATGTTTTAGTGCAATTGCAATATGGGTCAATTTGGTTTCATGTGTGAAACTTGATAAAAACATTTTGCAGTTGCAATATGGGCCAATTGCAATTTGTTTATCAGATCTTGGTTGCCTCACTGGTAGGTTCCACTCTGTTCCTGTCCTGTCCGTCTCTCGGTCTTGTCCAGTTAGTGCAGTGGGCTTCGCTCTCACAATGTAGGCGCAAGGGGATGCAGTCACCCCCTGCAACTCTCTTTTATTTTATTGCTTTCCAAACACACATGAGCATCTGATGGATAGCGATTGGAGCGGGTAAGATTTGATGTTATAATTGAAAGTTACTTTCTTGTTCTTCCTCCTTCGTGGATGCGAGTTTTCTTTTCTCTTAAGCAATTTTGATATGCAAGGAGAAAAGCATACCAACTTTTCTTTCCCGAGGATTTGCTGGAAACCTGCTCACCATTGACTTTGTAGAAGAGGAGTAATTGTATCGGAAACAAACAAAACAACACAAAAGGGGTTCCTCACCAGTTCTAGCGACAACAAGACCAATAACTCCTACCCATAAAACACAAACTATAAGATCAAGTTTTTTAAGACAGTTTACGCCCGCCGCGTTTCCTAAACGGACATTCCTCATTGATTGTAGTGGCAACTGTGAAAATTGTTTGAAATAGTTGTTAAGACTTCGATATTCCATCCAACCAAACATGGTAAGCAATATTACTTGGTCGGTCCGGTTTTTGTTGTTGTTTATACCGGTACGAGGCTTTTAGTTCTTAAGCGAAGAAAAGAAGTGTTCTGGAGTAACTAGGGATAAGCCCGAACAACCTATTCGTCTCCCTCCCTAGGAGGCTCTTATTAGCCCAGAATTACTTTCTTCATTTCCAAACAAAATATCCAGGGGTACATATAGTCTTAACAGGGTATTTAGGTAAATAGCAAACAACTACAAGAAGCTACTAGACTTAACCTTCATTCTTCCCCTAAGTCTAGCAGCTACTACATGGATAAACTATTACAAACATAGATAAGCCTATTGAGCTAAGTCTTGATAGATAACTGCACCACTCCAATCCTTGAGCAAAGTTCCTGGAACTTGATTTACCCGAGGGACTTGGTGAGGAGGTCAGCAAGCTGATCCTTGGTGCAGATGTACTATGCCTTCATGCTCCCTTCCTCCAAGCAGTCTCGAATGAAGTGATACTTCACCCGGATGTGCTTGCTGCGATCATGGAACACCGGGTTCTTTGCTAACGCAAGAGAAGGACTTGCTGTCTACCATGAGGTCAACTGCTTCAGCTTCTTTGCTGAGGTCACCGAGCAGTCGAGCAAGCCAGAGTGCCTAAGCAGAGGCAAAGGAGGCAGCAATGTACTCGGCTTCACAGCTTGAGAGAGCTACAACCTGCTGCTTCACTGACTACCAGCTGATGAGGCTCCTGCCGAGGAAGAAGAGCATCCCACTTGTGCTCTTGCTGGTGTCGATGTCGCCAGCGTGGTCGCTGTCACTGTAGCCGATGAAGCGTGCCATGTCGGGGCTCCTTGGGTAGAACAGGCCATAGTCGAGAGTACCCGCGACATAGCGAAGGATCCTCTTGATAGCATGTTCGCGGTCTTTCGTTGGTCGCTGCATAAACCGACTGACATAGCTGACGGAGAACGCCAAGTCTGGCCGCGTATGGGTGAGGTAGCGCAGACTCCCGACAAGTCATCGGTAGTGTGTGTCATCCTCCTCGTCCACATTATCACGACTCAGCTTCAACCTCTTCAACATCGGGGGGAGAGCTGGGTTGCAGTCGACAAGTCCAGCCAGCTCCAGAACATGCTTAGCGTAGGCCGACTGTCGATGAGTAGCCTCGGTGCTGTCCCGATGCACCTCGATTCCCAGGTCGAAGGAGAGAGGGTCGAGATCACTCATCTGGAAGGTAGCCTTCATCTCCTCCTTGAAAGCTTGCACGTCCTTGTCCTTGGATCCGATGATGATCAAGTCGTCGACGTAGACGCCCACCAACAGGACACAACCATTCTGGCCCCGCCGATATCGGCCGCCTCGTGCGAGCTTTGCTCGAAGCCATCTTCTTCAAGGTGGCGTCCAATGTCTCGTTCCACGCTCGCGATGCCTGCGGCAGGCCGTAGAGTGCCTTGCGCAGACACAACACCTTGCCTTCCTCGCCGGGGATCACAAATCCCGGCAGCTGGTGGACGTAGACCTCCTCCAAGTTGCTGTTGAGGAACGCCGACTTGACGTCCATGTGGTGGACGCACTAGCCCTCCTGAGCTGCTAGTGTGAGGAGAAGGCGCACGGAATCCATCTGCGCAACAGGGGCAAAGGCGTCGTCGAAGTCGACCCCCTCCTGTTGTACGAAGTCGCGTGCCACTAGTCGTGCCTTGTGCTTGATCACTGCGCCAGCTTTGTTGTTCTTCACTTTGAACACTCATTTGAGGGTGATTGCTCGATGGCTGGGTGGAAGATCAATTGGATCCTAGGTTCCGTTCTTCTCGACCGCGTCCATCTCTTCCTTAATTGCGGTGCGCCATGCCGTGTGTCCCTCCACCTCATTGAAGGAGCGAGGCTCACTGCCGTCAAGTGCGAGATGGAGCTCAGCTCCCAGACCGTGCGGTACAGACCCCGGCACCAGCTGGTCGCCAAGGATATCTGCCATGGTTCGGTACC
Organism: Cenchrus americanus; assembly: GCA_947561735.1. Taxonomy (NCBI): domain Eukaryota; kingdom Viridiplantae; phylum Streptophyta; class Magnoliopsida; order Poales; family Poaceae; genus Cenchrus; species Cenchrus americanus. The sequence goes on along the minus strand of OX387239.1, from coordinate 78,762,791 downwards.
GGAGGGGCTTGCCGTTAAACGCGTTGATGCGGTCCTCGTCATGGCCTCGTGGGAGAGATGAGTGACGAAGTTCACAGGGCTTTGCTCGCCATGAGCAGATGCTGCTGAAGCACACGATGGAGTGGTAGAAACACTCGACGGAGTTGCTGAAGCACTCGGCGCAGCTGGTGAGCTCGCCGGAGTTGGTGGAGTGGTACTCGCTCCGGCCGGTGTTCGTGCTGCAACTCTTGTTCCTGCTGTGGTGGATGTCCTAGTCGCAGTCGGTGTCGCTGTGATTGGTGTCGCTGAAGAGCTCACTGCGCTTCTGGGTACTGGGTGAGGCACGCTCGGTGAAGTAGAGCTGCCCACTCCCCCAGTCCCCTCGTAGTGGACGTAGTCGACGATGAAGTCGTCTCGTTGTCCACCATCTTGCCCCACGTCCAGCCTCGTCCTTCATCGAACACGACGTCGCGCACCATCCGAACACGTTGTGTCACTGGATTGAGGACGCAATAGCCTTTCACTCCTTCGTCGTAGCTGATGAACACTCCTGTAGTACTCCGATCATCAAGCTTGTTGACATGGTTCAGCTCCTTGACGTAGATGAGGGAGCCGAACACTCGCAGGTGGCTGACCGCCGGCTTGCGGCCATGCCAGGCCTCATATGGAGTCATTCTGTCGAGCGCCTTGGTGGGGGAGCGGTTGAGGATGTACACCGTTGTCAGCACCGCCTCACCCCAGAACTTGGCCGACATCCCTCGCTGCTTGAGGAGAGCCCGGGCCATGGCCACCACCGTCTGGTTGCACCGCTCGACGGCGCCATTCTGCTGCAGACTGTATGGTGTGGACAAATGTCGCTAGATTCCCTCGTCGACGCAGTACGAGGCGAACTCAATCGATGTGAACTCGCCGCCGTTGTCCGTGCGCAGCACCTGAAGCTTGCGCGGTACCAGAAGAAGCTGTTGTCAATCCCAAATGCGCATCACGCCGTCCTTGATCTCCATGCATGATCTGTTTGCGTCCAACCGTCCAAGGCTGATGATGGAGTTGCATAGCGCGGAGATGTAGAAGACCTTGGTGACAAGCCGGTGTTCGCCGTTCTTGGTAGCGAGGATGACAGAACCGATGCTCCTTATGTCCACATCTGAGGAGTCTCCGAACTTGACAGAGCCGCGCACATTGGTGTTCAGGTCGGAGAACAACTCTCGACTCCCGATCATGTGATGTGTCGCACCGCTGTCGAGGAACCATTCGTCGATCTTATCTTTGCTCGAGCCGTAGCCGAGGAAGACACATGCTCGCAGCTCGTCGATGTGGAGGAGGACCGTCGCAGTCGATGCCGCTGGGAGCTGCTCGATGCTCCTGTGGACCAGGAATAGGGCCGACTCGTCGTCCACTGCAGCCTGTGCGACGTGAGCCTGGCCGCGTCGTGACTGGCGGCAGTCCTTGGCCTAGTGGGCCGCCCTGCCAGAGTTGCGACAGGTGTCGTCTCGCAGTGGCCTGCGCTCGCCACCGGCGGCGCGCTCACCGCCGCCACGTGTGCCTCCTGCAGCATCGCGTCGTGCTGCACCACCAGCGCCTCCATGCACCTTGGGTGCTCTACGCGGCGTGTGCTTGCGGCCACCTGAGGAAGGAGAAGACTCCCCCTTCTTCTGGCAGATGTGGCAGTGGCAGTGCTATGTGGCATTGTGAAGCTTGCCAGTAGTAGCAACTGTGTCTGCAGCCACCAGCGCTTCCTCCTCATCCACAACCTTGAATCTCCCAACAACATCCTCGTCAAGGTTGAGATGTTAAGCATCGTCTGGATGGAGATCTTCAGTTGCAGGTACTTGACCCGAGAGTAGCGAAGGAACTTGGCGCCAGCTCGCTCCTCTATGATGCTGTAGTCGCCGAGCTGCTCCAGCCGCTGCCTCAGACCGATGAGACGTAGAGCGAAGTCGTTGACGTCCTCACCTGACTTGAAGGCCAAGTGATCCCACTCCTGTCGAAAATTCTGCAGCGTGGACTTGCGGACGCGATCACTGCCAGTCCGGGCAGTGGCAATGGCGTCCCATGTGTCCTTGGTCGTCGCCTTGCCAGAGAGAGCTGGAATCATCTCTGGTGGAACCGTGGAAAGCAATGCCTCTAGCGCCCACTGGTCCTCATGACGACTCGCACCGCCCAAGCGCACGATGTTCCACATCCGTCAGGCCTCAAGCCTCATCTTCATCATGGATGATCACTCAGCGTAGTTTGTCTTCGTCAAGACCTGCCATTGTGTGTTGCCGGAGTCCCTAATGATGGTCTGGATGACCCTCGGCGGTGCGCCACCGTGGTTGTACTCGGCGTTGGTGCCATGGTCGGAGCTGTGGTCGGATCCGAGATGCAGTTTGTCCATCCATTGGTCCACGTCCTCGCCACGGTGTGTCCCTGTGTCGTCGGTCTTTGCTGCGTCGCCACCGACCTAGGAGGTTCCAGCGTGGCGTTGCCGGTCGGTGGAGCCTGTGGATCCTACGGCAGCTCCTTCGCGTCACGCTGCGCCATCTCGTGCATCACTTCCGCCTCCTCACGCAGTCGATCTGCTGCGTTCCGCCGCTGGGTCGCCTCCGCCTGAGCACGGCGAGCTTCGACGTCCGCACGAGCCGCCTCGCACTCCACGGCCGTCGCGCGCTCTGCACGTGTTGCAGCCGGTCAGCCTTGCTCAGCCTTCCTCCTCCCCCGCACGCCGCCTCGCACTCGAAGTAATCGAGCGAGTGCTGCCGGAGAGGAGACCCACGAGTGCACGAACGGATCCTCGTCGACCAGTGGTTGTGGCGCGTGGCCCTGCAGATCCGCAGCGGCCCTGCCGCTCGCTCTCTGCGCATCGCCGCCACTTGCGCGCTGCGCACTCGCTTGGCTGAGATCGTCCATGCCTCGGTGCGACCTCCTGGAACTCGCCATGGATGAGGGTGTTGAGGAAGGAAGGAGAAAGTCGCCGCCTTGGTTGCGTGCACACGCCCGTACACACTCACCGCCCGTCACCCGCGCCTCCGCTTATCTCCGCCTCGCCTGGAAACCTCCTCGCCTCCTAGATCGAGCCGCCCGCACCAGAGACGAGCTCCCAGCCCGAGTCAACACGCGCCGACCGACTGTCGATTCACCGCGCCTCCGCCTGATCCGCGCACGCCCGCGCCAGATCGCAGTAGGAGAAGTGCAGAGGGGTGGATTCCACCATCGGATCGGCCGGGGAATTGCTCCGCTGCCGGGATCGGGCTGGAATCAGGCACTGCCGGTGGGGTTTTTAAGGGGTAAATATAGTCTTAACAGGGGTATTTAGGTAGATAGCAAACAACTACTAGAAGCTACTAGACTTAACCTTCAGGTCTCACTACTTTAATGGTTCTTCTTGCTTGCCCTAAACTGATACAAAAGGTTCTCCTTTTATAGATATCTATGACTTGACCTTAATTAAATATACTAACTGAATCTATCTAATCTTATCTAACCTAACAAACCACCAAACCTATCCCATGGTTCGTGCTACAGTGTCGTGGGCCTAGGCCAAGGCCGGCCCACCCAATTGACCAAAACAAGAAGTCCTTTGGGTCTAGGGTTATCTCCTATCAAATTGGTTTACAGAAATTAATTATATGTTGGAGAGAAACTAGTCATGGTTGATTTAGTACCAAAATGTTTTTTATCGGTTTTTTCCTCTGTTGGATGCTATCCACCCATTAGTTTCCCCCTTTTCTCCGGCAACTAATCTACTAAATCAAATAAGGTTGGTGTTATTATGAGTGCAAGCCATATATAGATTCCTTAATTCGAGTTTTTTATTCAAATTCAATTTTGAGTCATTCGCTAGAGAACACAGGATTTCTGAGAACATTCAGGTGTGTTTTGTTAATCGGTGTAAAATTGAAATATTGGAATGATGCAAGTGAACAAATCAACTAATGAAAATAAACAAATCAACTAATGAGCTTTATTAATAAAACAATGACTGAAATAACATTTCTACTGCACTCATGTAAAAATGAAATTGAGTTGATATACAGATCTTGCATGAACAATGACAGACTTGCAATGCATATGCCAGATGTTAGGTATGGTCCTTGAAGAATTTGTTACTACCAACATTCTGTATTTTTATATGAAAAGAACCTGTCTTTTTTATGCTACTTGTAATGCCTTTATCTATGAAGATTTGATCATGCATATAAGATTTACACTGCATGGGTTATGTGATTCCATCCATGGAGAGATGCTGCCATCATTGCTCTATTTGTGATTGATGCCATGCCTCTTGTTCAGAATTGTGTAATTTAATCAACTATATGTTACCTTCTTAGATCAACTATATGTATCTTTGATTCTCTCTATTCGGTCCAAGTACTACTAGGTATTATTGACTGCAAACAGTAAGCTAGTCTACTAGCTACTTGCATCCCAGTAACTAAGACAATTTCCTTTTTCAGCATGTTTTCACTTGGAAAAACTAATTCTCGGTTGCCTTAAAACTAATCAAAACTTATTCAAGGTCAACGTTGACTCACACAAAGTTAGGCTAAATAATTTGTGTAGTCCAGCACATGGCTAAATAGTTGTGATGCTAAAAACTATTTATGTTGTGGTGTTCCTCCTCTGTTAAATAAAATGTCACAATACTCATATAAAATATATGCATGCTTAATTTTTATTTGGATATGATAGTTTTAGTTAGTATCCTTTTATATCCACATTCATGCTCTTATTTTTTCAATTTGTGCCGCACCTCCAATATGCTCAAAATTACACTCGAAATTACACGCTATTAGTTTATTTTCTCCTGAGCCTCCCACTGCTCTCGCCCCCTTCCGCCTCCTTCCTGGCCCCTCCCCACCGGCGTCCTTGCCAGCGGTGAGAGGGGTAGGAGCCCCCCAGCTCGTAGATTTGGTGCTTCTGCACCTTCTAGTAGTAGTTTTTTCCTTTCTAGTTGCCTCTATGGTCTTATCCCCTAGTGGTGAAATCTATCGTTGTTGTGCAGCTGTCGCCGTCCTCCACGGCCTCCATGGCCTGCTCGTCTTCGTCGCCACTAAGGTTAGTACAACTTCAATAAATCTGCCTCCCCTAGCAGCTCCTCTTCCGCCCCCATCCTTCCTTTGCTGATGGCGGGCCATCGCCGTCACCCCTGTTCCGGTGTGATTTGTTTAATATGAAAATACTATTAGTTTGAGCTATATGTTTAATATGAAAACCTGGTGTTCTGAAGCTTCAATGTGAAAATTGAGAGCTTTTGAGGAACTACAGTAGTAAAAGAATACATTAGTTTTGTTTCCTATTAACTAGTGTAATACACACTTCATATCAAAATATTTGTCATCATCGACTTTTCGAATAAGTATTGTGAGAAAAAGTCAATGGTGAAAAATATTTTAACATAGAGGTCCAGTTTAGTTTTTTAGACACCAACAATGCATCCATTTGGTGTGTCAACTCACAAGTTTCAGTTTTTTTGTCAAGGTTCAATCGAAGATGAAGTAGATTTCACGTCTGTCTTATTTCATAATTTTAATCAAACATGAAAGTAACAAAGCTTACGCAGATAAAACGCACGATTGATTTTATAAATTGATTTTGACTTTTCTGACCCAATAATTGGAGAGAAGTGAGGTGAGGTGAGGAGGGCAAAGAGGCCATTTCGCGTCTCTTTGGAGTGTGGTGGAGACATCTTGTCAGCTCGTTCAGCTGGCACATGAACAGTGCTCGGCTGGCTTCTTTCTACCTCTTTCCTCTCACATAATACTATTCATTCTACCAGCCGAGCACTATTCATTCTACCAGCCGAACACTCCCGGTACCGATGCTGGCATCATCAAGCTTGTCTGCATTTGTAACAAATATCCTCCTTCTGATGAGGAATTCACAATCATAACATAGACGTTGCACGACATCAACCGAGGCAGCTGGACGAAGGATGTGGACACCATCGTCGGAGCTGATGAGTTCTTTAGGATTTGCAATGCTGGCAATAAGAGCTGCCTTCCGCAGGTGCGTCCGAGTTTCCCTGTGGTGAGCTTGGTTGATCCAGATGTCATCTGTTTCCTGCTCAAGGAAAAGGACCGCAACCTTGCATGGATGGTTGAAGTCAACATGAGGAACACAGTCCTGCTGTCTAGCGCCATCTATATCAATGATGAAGAAGAAGAGGGACCTCCTGATGAAAAGGACCGCAGGAATCCTTTCTGTGGTCACTCCTTTATCCCCACAAAGTTCTCCTCTTACTTGGCTGAGGATGTCGTCACAAGGTACTACTGAAGTATATCTTCTTATTATTCAGTGCATGCTACCTCTGCTGTTGTTTCTTTCTTGTATCGCTTTGCATAGTGTTACTAGTTATATTGTTCTATTGAGGAGAATCTAGGGTACATTCCGTAACATGAGGAGAACATGATCATCATTAAGTGGCTAGGTATTTAGCATACTGAGGCATCACAGTGATTTCTATGCTAAGTTAAATGATTGGCCAATATGTTAACAGTGGTTTGATGATCTGAATAGTTTTATCAGCTAAATTGCATTGTGAAAACTGTAACTTTATCTTGTCATGGCTTAATTGAAGCCAATGCAACACTATGCATATGTTGCAGGAGGACCAACATAAGTGCTGTCAGTTCACACTTTGTTTCACAATGACTCCAATTTATGTGTTCTCTTCTCGATCAGTCAGTAGCCTATAATATTTGATTGTGATCAAAACCAAAACTAGAGGCGTTAAAGAAACAATTTGCGACTCTTATGTTAGTAGCACCTTACAAACTAACATGACCAACACAAACCAAATGCACACATTTTATGATCTCAGCATCTTAATTCTTTTTTTCCAACAAACCAACTTGATTGTCATACTGGTTCTTCTGATAAAAAAAGCATTTGTTTGTTCTTTTGGCCCATTCATTTGCATAGTCACATAAACATTTGCATACTTACGATCACATAAATCAATTTACTACAGAAGAAACCTTGTCAGTAATTTTGAGGTTGATCATGACACTGAGAAACAGTAAGCCATGCTCCTAATAATGGTGTTCATGATAGAAACTTGTTGAATTGCTGCATCCATTTCTCTTAAACAGAAAGGTGGCTTTCCAAACGAGCTGCCATGTGCGGTTGGTGAAGCCTACTCGGTAACATTGAGACAGTTAAGAAACTGAAGCATATACTAATGCCAATGTAATATGGTTGCATCTCAATAACGCCTAAGTAATTTCTATTTGCAATGTTTTTCCTCAAATAAACATGAAGAGGCAGTTGCTTGATTTGTTAATTGTAAATGTTATAAAAAATAGATGGTAGATATGAGGAGATGGAATGGGGGTGAACTTAACTGGTGCTTTCTTTTGTGCAGTCGGAAACTAAGTGAAACAATGCAGAAGGATAAAGAGGGGAGAACGATGCAGAAAGATAAAGAGGAGAGAACGGTGCAGAGTGATGCGGAAGTCGAAACGCAACCCGAAGCGGAAGGAGTAGTTTGCTAGATGGTTCGCAATCTTTTGGTGAATATCAGATTGAAGACGTCGGGGGTTGGTACTTTGAACATCTCAACAGCCGCACACGTACGGCTCACCTGTGTTTGAGAAACCTTATTCGATATACTAAGGGCTTTTTGGTTCTGTGTGTTGTAAAGTGTACCCTTCATGGAGTTTTTTTGGGAAGGCGGAGTTTACCTTGGAAATGAATATGCATATGTGATGCTTCTGGTGCTTGACGGTTTGAGCAAGGGGCCCATACAGTTAGTAGATGAAGTATTAGGCCAATCTCAGCGGTAGGGTTACGAGCATAGTTACTAAGTTTGCCACAACAGTTTTTCAGCATGATGACCATGTCACTCTCAATGCATAGGGTCATGGACACAATTTCATAGATAGAATATAACATTTAAATATGCATGTGTTATGGTCAAATGCAGGGTCATGGACTTTCAGTGGAGGGTCGTGAGCATTGGTACCTGTGTCGACTTGGGATCATCACCATGACCCTATTCAAGATCTTCTCTTTCCTTATTTATTTGGTGTCATGTCATCAAAAATGCTTATGTGGCAGTCTATTAAATGTCGATGACCCTTCCACTGAGACTGGCCTTAGCACGTGAAGAGCGAATCAATCCAAGGAGGCAAACATTGCAGTATGCGGATACCTTTTCCACCGTGGGTTTGCCCATCCTAAGACTGTCCACATCAAGCACGTGCAAAGCCACCTTCAAATCCACCTTATGAGTAGAGAGACGCTGGGGAGCACGCAAAAGAACATGCCCACCAGAAACAACGCCCATCCCTCCAAAGGCAGTTGGTTCCCGCGAGGGAGAGAGGGAGAAGGGAGGCCGGAGAAGTTGCCACTGCGATGGGCGAACACAGAAGAAAGGGGGTCGCGAGCCGACGTCGGAGTCGTATTGGAGCTCGCCGGCAGTCGGTCTCCGACGGTAGATCCGGTGGCCTGGTGGACAGAGACGACACGAGGCCGACGCGAAAGACAGTGGCATAGGTAGGGACGCCGGCCGCGGGATCGGGAGCTCGACCACCGCCCCAACCTCTGTCATCGATCCGCCGCCCGCCGTCGTCGATCCTCCGCCCGCTGCTGTCGATTCGTCGATCCGCCACCCGCCGTCGTCGATCCGCCCCCAGCCGTTGTCGATTCGTCGATTTGCTCGAGGTGGATCGAGCTTCACCAGATGGAGGAGCCCCTGCTCGAGGTCCTGGTAGGAGGCGGCAACGGGAGGCGAAGAAGGTGAGGAGGATGTGGTGGCGGGAGGCGAGGATACGGCCGGGACCTGCCAGCTGGGGCCATACCGGCCGATGCCAGATCCGGATATCACATGCCTCGGCGTGCTTGTCCACCTCCGCAGAAGGAAGAGGGCCGCCGCGGATCAGGGGGCGAGGAGCCGGGGAAGGGAACGGGGTGGATCAATGTGGAGGGCGGTTGGGATAGGGGTGATGAGAGAAATACCTGAGGATGGGGAGAGGAGAGCTGGAACCCCTAAATGGGATGGGGTTGAGTAACCTACTGGAGCTGCTACAATTGCCAAAGTTCATTCATTTTGGAGAGAGCGGGAAGGGAGGTCGGAGAAGTTGCCGCTGCGATTGGCGAACGTAGAAGAAAGGGGGTCGCCAGCCGACGTTGGAGTCAGACTGGAGCTCACCGGCAGTCAGTCTCCGACGGCAGATCCGGTGGCCTGGTGGCCGGAAATGACCCGAGGCCGGCGCGAATAGCGGCGACATAGGTAGGGACACCATCCGCGGAAGCGGGAGCCCGACCACCGCCCAACCTCCGTCATCGATCCGGCGCCCGCCGTCATTGATCCGCGGCCTGCCGTCATCGATCCGCCGCCCGCTGCTGTCAATTCGTCGATCCACCGCCCGCCATCGTCGATCCGCCACCAGCCGGTCGATTTGTCAATCCGGTCAAGGCGGATCGAGCTTTGCCAGATTGGTAGGAGGTGGCGACGGGAGGCGAAGAAGTGAGGAGGATGTGGTGGCAGGAGGCGAGGATATGGCCGGGACCTGCCAGCCAGGACCTCACCGGCCGATGCTAGATCTGGCTATCACATGCCTCGGCTTGCCCGTCCCCCTCCGTAGAAGGAAGGGGGCCGCCACAGATCAGTGGTCGAGGAGCCAGGGAAGGGCACGTGGTGGATCACTGTAGAGGGCAGTTGGGATGGGGGAGAGGAGAGAGATACCTGAGGATGGGGAGAGGAGAGCTGGAACCCCTAAATGGGGATGGGGTTGAGTAACCTGCTGGAGCTGCTATAGTTGCCAAAGTTCACTCAATTTGGAGCTGAGGGAGGGGATGGGGGAAGTAATGTGGACAGTCTAATGCCTCGCGCTCACAACATCTCCTCCACCGCTTTCCTATGTTAGCGTCGTTGTACGCGACCTACTCTACTCCGTCGTCCTCAATGCCCTCTCGTCTTCCACTCCCGCATGGACAAGGATGTCAAGCACAAGCACGTGCCCCAACGCGCTAAGGACGTCACCGCGGACCTGGCCGGCGTAATGGCTAGTGGGCCCTACGAGCCATTTAGTACGAGGGGGGGTCTGCTGCTTGGCGGCGCATTCCCCTTGAGGCGTGTTGGATGGGTGGCTGCAACATGCTTGGCACTGGGGAGGAATTGGGCCAGCAGTCGGAACCTTGCGGGAGGTGGTGTTGGAGACACGAGTCAGTACTAAATGACTCACCGGGGTACTGTGGCTCCGTCTCGACACTAATTGCTCGCGTTAGTGGCCCAATTTGGATGGCCCACGAGTAGCCCAAGAGCGCAGGTGCGTGTGTTTAGTGCCACATTGCTAATTGAGCAAGGGTGGAGCCAACTTATAAGCCTTTGTCCACTAGCCATAACACCCTCGAGTTAACCCTTTTACACAAAAGTGAGGACGAAAGTGTAAGCAGGGTGCTATGTACGTGTGCCCGCCCCTACAGAAGGGTTGGGCGGTGCGCCTTAGGTAGGCAGGGCGTTAGAAATGGTATCAGAGCCGACCCTCGTGGTTGTGCGTACGGGTCAGTGTGTGAGCATAGGGTGCATGGTGCATGGGCTTGAGATGGGACACACGACATGACATATGGATCAGCACTGGACGTAAGGTTGTGCACTAAGAGGGAATGTTCCTGGACATTTGCTTGGGTCAGTGTGCGGACATATGCATGTGCGTGTGGGCTTGGGATGGGGCACACGACATGGCGTATGGGTCGGCACTGGACTAGTAAGTTGGACCGACGAGGACGTCAGGTTCTTTGAGGGGGGTAAATGTCACAGCTGACCCAATTAGGATGGCCCACGAGTGGTCCATGAGCGCAGGTGCGCGTGTTTAGTGCCACATTGCTAATTGAGCAAGGGTGGAGCCAACTTATAAGCCTTTGTCCACCAGCCATAACACCCTCGGGTTAACCCTTTTACACGAAAGTGAGGACGAAAGTGTAAGCAGGGTGCTATGTGTACGCATGCCCGCCCATATGGAAAGGATGGGCGGTGCGGCTTTGATGGGTGGGGTGTTACAAAAGAATGCCTGATTTTGTAGTAGTGCCTCAATCCTGCCGCCCTTCAGTTCTAATCCCATTGTAAGAGTGTCAGAGATTTAGGTCTGAGTAGTCCACAAGGGTGTCAGATGTTTAGGTCTGAGCAGTCCACAGGGGGGTCAACCCCAGTGGTTTATTTGTTGGGTGGGGGTTGATCTATATCTAAGAACTGATGGTTATGCAATGACACATGGAACAAAAGAGACACAACAAGTCTATACTAGTTCGGGCCTCCGAAGAGTAAAACCCTACATCTAGTTCTTGACTGTATTGCTTTGGATAGATTACGACTTGTCCCTGGGAGGACGCCCTTGCCATCCTTATATTGGCTGACAGACAAGTTCGGTGGACCCAGAGTCCAGATCGGTTACAACATGGAAACCTATCTAAAGTAGTTTACAACATAATCTCGTGATCTTCGGACTGATTGGTGGCACAGCCGACGTCTTGTGTCTTGTCTTGCACGCCAAGTCACCCGAATGAATGATATAAGGTCGTCTGGAGGATTCTTCTAAAAGGTCTTCGGGGCCACAGTTCAGGTCTGTTGGGCTGTAGGTGAGTCTTCTGATGGGCCGGACCTAGTTGTTGGGGACCCTCTTGAGCCTGGTCGGTGGGGACCCAGGGGTACCCATGTCTCACAAGCCCCCGAGTGATGTGTAGGCGGAGTGACCTTGAAGGGATCATGACAAAGTCTTGAAACCATCAACAGATCGAATAGCATGCATGTCAGTCCGAAGAAAAAAAAGAAAGAAATCCGCTTAGCAGCCGACCTGTTTGTAGTGTTCGGAATGTAGCGAGGTCGAGTGATGACCTATAGGAAGTAGAATTTCAATAGGTCGAAACCATGAAGAAAAAATAAGAGGGCATCAAGGACGCACTCGTAAAGTAGTATCCGAGCATCAGAGCGAGCAGGATGGCCAGTGTGATGATCCAAAAAGAAAAGAAGAAAATAGGTCGAGTATCGGCTTGGTGAGAAACAGGGTTCCCAACAGGCCCTGCCTGGTGCGGCCAACCCTACCCCATGGCATGTCATTGATCCTAAGCACCGCCTCTCCCTCGAGCACAACTTGGACGAACGAGATTCACTAAGGAAGCGTCGATTTGATCAAATAGTGAAGGCTAGGATCACTTGGATCAATGGGTCCACATACCCAGTCACTCAACCGCCGCAACCGTCATCTAGAGGCGATCCTAGGCGTCCCTGAGCAAAGTCGGTGCATCGCACGACACAGGGGTAGGCCGGCCGCACCTAGAGGGCCGGCTGCACCTATCAACTCCCGTGCCAAGCGAAACCGACCCAAGGAACTGACTTACAACCACCTCAGGAGCAGTGATCAGGGGCGTCCAAGGTGAGAAGTAGCACATCCCAGGACGGTCGCACCTAGTGAGCCAGTCGCACCTGGCATGTGGCCCTCCTGCGCTCCACTAATCTTCCTTGCCTATAAAAGCCACCTCCCACTCGCTAGAACAAACACACAATGCATGAGAAACTCCATTTCTCCCTTTTGTTCACTTAGAGTAGGATTAGTGTAGCTTGGGAGTTAGAGTCAAGTCGAGCTAGTCTCGGGGTTCCAGAGGAGTCTTCTTTAGGACTTCGGTACTACTCTTGTATCCTTTCTTTGTTTATACTCAAGTACAATTCAGGTTATCTTTCTATCTTACCTTTCGAGTTAATTACATTCATCTTTTACTCTGCTCTATAAGCTTTATTCTTGGTTTAGACTAAAGTTAGTCTAATCTTGGTTAGCATAGCTCTCTTGAACCCTATAGTGTTGTGGTCGTTCTTCGCTTGATCTCGGGTGGTTCACGGGAGAGACAGACCTTCCTTCATGATATCTTGGGAAGGTTCTTTGGTTCGTTGTGAGCGCGGTGCTTAGAGCTTACCTTAGTCTTAGATTGGTGTACCATTCAACGGAATAGTTTTGGTACTCTAAGGAGGTGACAACTCCGGACGGGCTTTGTAGTCCACCATGTTAGTTCGGGCCGGTAGGATTCAGCGTGTCGCCATTCTCCCTTCTCATCCCACTCTGAGAGCATAGCTTTGCATGCCACTGTAGCACTAGAAGAGCTTGTCGAGTTTAGCTTGCCTTGGTTATCCTTTGCCTTGGTTCTTTTCCTAGAGTTGACAAGAATAGATAGATTGTGTTAGGATCCTTTCTCGTCTCATTGTCCTCCCAGCTCACTAGGTCCTCTCTAACCCTTTTATCAATATCTCCTTGTGTGTGTCAAGTTATCCCCGAATATCTTTATTCGTTACCCCCGCTATAGCTCTTTACCAAGTCTTGTTATTCTCCACTGTTAATTCGATCATCTTTGCTGTAGTGCCTCCCTTGGGAAAATATAAATACGTTAACCCGAATACCACCGGGTGAAGTGCTACAATGGTAATCCGTGTGCTTGCGGACCTTTCTGTGATCGTGTGTTTTACCAAAGGCATTCCCTAGCCCCGTTACTAGGGGTGTAAATCCAGTAGCGATGCTTGTAAGTGCCAATAGGCATTCCTGGCGCAATCACTGTGAGTGCATACCTAGTGATGAGGCTAAGGAGCGTCAACAAGCATTTCTGGTGTCGTTTCCGGGGAGGCAATAGGCATAAGATATCGTGTAAACTTAGTGGTAGAATTATCAAGGTTCGGTGAGCTGCTATTTATAAGGGTTTACCCTTGCTCTACTCTCATGTACGCAGAGTAGTGCATGACCGGTTTCGACCTATCGTCCAACTTTCAAGACACTCCAGAGTCACTTGTGAGGAGAGTGCGACCTCGTGTCCTTATTCCTTAGACGTTTCTCTCGAATCAAGATACGAACACCGTCGATCTCGTAGACAACACCTCGTCAGCACCGATAGCCGAGAGGACGATCCGCAATTTCTCCGCCCCCTCCAACACCCATGTTCCTACCGGACCGAACGTGACGGTGGGAGACGGAAACTTTGAACTCAAGCTGGCGTTGATCAACATGGTTCAAGAAAATCCGTTCTCCGGCAAGCCTAATGAAGATGTCAATGCACATCTCTAGCATTTCCTGGAGGTGTGCAGGACTTTCACTATCCGGGGAGTGACGGACGTTGCAATTCGTCTTCGCCTATTCCCGTTCTCATTGCTCGGGAAGGCGAAGCAATGGTTTTATGTGGAGCGAGATTCCATCAACACATGGGATACGTGCTCTAAGGCGTTTCTCGCGAAGTTCTTCCGGTGGGCAAAACCAATGCCCTCCGTGCTAGAATTTCGGGCTTCCAGCAGCAGAATGATGAAAGTATCCTGGAAGCATGGGAACGTTTCCAAGAGTGCATCACCACATGCCTGCACCACGACAGGGTGGTTCTTAATTCAAACCTTCTACCACGGTCTCAAGCGTACTTCCCGCGAGCACCTAGATGCAGCCACTGGAGGAGCCTTCTTCTTGCTACAAGTACCTGCTGCCAAGGAATTAATCGAGAAGATGGTAGAAAATCAAGGTTGGGATGGAGATCATCTCCAACCCCGTACCCGCGATGTACACCAAGTCATGGAGTTGACATGCTAAGATGGACCTCCTCATGAAGAAATTAGAAGCATCAAGCAATATGGAGACCGCCACGATTATGGACGCTCACATGACGTGCAAGGTTTGTGGTAATGTGGGGCATTCGGGAAATGATTGTCCTGAGACAAGGGAAGAAGCCAACTTCATCAACATTGGAAACAACAATGGGTTCTGCAACAACAACTACAACAATCAAGGGTGGAACTCAAGGTCCAACTTCTCGTTCAACAATCAAAATGGAGGTAATTATTCTAACAATTTCAATAATCAGCCTTCCATTAAAGATCTTGTCTTTGGCCAAGCTAGGATTAATGAAAACTTAAACAAGAAGCTAGCCGCCAATGAAAAATTTCTTGAAAATTTAAATTCCAACATAGAATCCTTTACTACTGCTATGAAGAATCAACTAAGCTTTAGTAAAATGATAGAAACTCAACTAGCTCAGCTTGCTGCTTCTTTACCTTCTTCCGAGTCAGGTGGAATCCCGAGGCAACCCGAGCCTACCCGAGAGAATGTTAGCGTTATATCCACCATATGGGGTAAGCCATCTAGGGGGATGTAAGCACCTAACCATGTAGGGAAGTTTATACATCAAATCCAAGACCCATGGGACGAATCAACAATCTTGCACAAGAAAGACAATGGGTATCTTGGCATCACATGCACGATCTACTACCAAAAGATCAAGAATGCTTTTTGTGACCTTGGTGCGAGTGTCAACCTCATGTCCAAGGCCATGTTTGTGGAGTTAGGATATCCGGCTATCTCTCCGACGATGACAAAAGTCCAACTTGCCGATTCATCGATCAAATATCCAGAGGACATAGTAGAAAATCTCTTGGTGAATGTCAGAGGCTCATATGTCTTTGCGGATTTTGTGGTCCTCAACACGCAAGAAGAAATGCCACTTATTCTTGGGCGACCATATGTCAATGCTAGGATTGATGTTGGAGCCGAAAGGATTCAATTCCGCATAGGTCGAAATAACATGACATTCACATTCCAAGCAAAGGAGGAGCAATGTTACCTAGTGCAAGATGAGGAATCTAGGGAGTGGAGGAAGCCACAACCCCAATACAAGGAAGATGAGGTGTCCCCAACCAAGCCCAAGGTATTCAAAGGGCGCCACCAAACAAGGAAGCCGAAGGCAATCAACAAGGCTAAGGGGGAAAAGAAGATGGAAGCCAAAAACACCCCCGCTAAAGCCCCACCGACTTCAGCGCCACCGAAGAAAACAAAGAAGGTGTGGCGTGTGAAGAAAGCATTGTCCGAGTCTTCCAACATCAATTAAGCAAACGAAGGAGTCCCGTTCATGGACTCTAAACCACGAGCCCTCACTGTTGGTATTTGTTAAGCCTACAGAAATATTATGATAGATAATCCACAAGCGCACGGATACCGGTGAGCATTCCACCCGGGAGAGGGTTTTAAATATCGAATCCATAGAGGGAATGGTAAAGAGAGTATCTGAGGTATATAACTAATCAACTGAGTAGCTATCAAGGACTGGACAGAAAGAGAGATAAGGAAAACTTAAGGATTTCTAGTTCTTATCCTCACAAGCTATGTCTATATTGTTCTTATGGGGTGATTGTTTCAAGGCACACGTAGTAAAGGGAACCTCCCGAGAATCTATGGGGAGTCCTACGATTTCTATAGACGGGAGGTGGACTACGAAGGACACAATGGTGCTGTCACCACCACGATCTACCACACGATCCGGAATATAGAAGGCATTCATAAGCTAGTTAGTCTAAGCACCACGCTTACACTACACTTGCAACTTCAATTCAAGAGCGACAAGAATTAAAGTACTCAAAGAGTTATGAACCGTAAGAACAATAAAAATAATGGTGCTCACTTGAATAAGAAGTCGATCTTTCCCGTAAGGTCTCAGGATCATGCTCCAATGGAGTTGATCCTAGAGGTAGAAGATGAAGAGGAGACACCGACAGGACCGGGCCTTCCTTCAGCTTCACCTCAACCGCTCTCTAATCCTCTCGAACAAGATTAGCTAGGTATAATAAGACCGTGGCTCTAATCTCTCAACTTGATACTAACTTTCCAACTCTAATTCTAATCTAGAGCTCTAATCTCAGGTAGGCATGGAGGATCTGATAGAATGAGTTGCCCCCTGCCCTGGGGTCAGGGGGTCTGCTTATATAGTCCATAGGAGATGACATGCATCGTAGGATTAAACCAACCTAAACATGTGGTTTAGATTGATCTTCATAGGCGGTGGAGGAACATTCCAGAAGCCGGGCCCATTTGGCACCAGGGGATGGCCGACCGGCCCCACCACTGGGCCGGTCGGTCTGGTATGGGCCCCACTCGAGGTCCACTTCAGCCAGGTGGGTCCTTGATCCTTCTAGATGCTTCTTTTTTAGGTGCTAAGTCACGTTGAGTTCCCGGGCCTTCTGGAGTCTTCTAGAGAGGTCTCTTTGCATATTTTCTGAATAGTCTCTACAAATTCATAGATCAACAAAACTCGTGGAAATTGTCAATATAAACCCTAATAAGGTTGTCTAATCATATTTTAGCCCCTTTTCCATTTAATGTGAGGGATAAAATTCATAGATAAAAAGTGTCAACAAACTCCCCCACACTTAGGCTTTTACTTGTCCTCGATAAAAGGATGGTTTACAACCGTAGAGACAAGAATCAACATAATTATACTCCTTAGTCACATCTGTACTTAGGGAACGTCCGAACATGGTTAGAAATAGATCACCTTTATTTCTCAAATCTAGTCAATGGAGAGTTCCTGAATAAGTTTTGGAAAGAAAATGCAGCCTTACTTACTCCTTTGTGATACTCTCAAAATTTTAGAATGTAAAGATGTAGCAGACTTACGTTGCATATATTGCTGGGTCACAAAGGAGTAAGCAATGTCTATCATATGTTGTAGATCAAGATATGTGCGTGTGTCAAAATTTTAAAAACCACTGCTGTGACGTTAGAATCTTCTGTCTTTTCCCATCTTTTTAGAACAAGGTATCCAACTATTTTGTGGAGAGTTGGGTTCTACTCACCCTCGGACACGTGTCCTTTATTACTCTCTCACTTATATTTAGAGAAGTGGGCCCTGCTCACCCTCAGACACATGTCCATTATCCTTCTCTTTTTTATGCCTTTTTCTTTTCTGAGAGGGGGTTCTTCTGACCCGTAGAACACTTGTCCATTTTCTCCTCTCCCTCACTTTTCTCTCCACTCAAATTTTTTTCTTTTCTTTTTTTCTTGCTTTGGATTTTCACTCACTTTTTTAGTTGTACCCTTTCATGATATGAGAGACAGGGATCAAAACTCTTTGAGCATAGATACTTTAGTGAAAGCAGTGCACGTGATCTTGATCATAGACTTAGACAAAACTTCAACATAGCTCCTAGATTTGACAAAGCTCAATACGAGTAAGCAACATTTAATTAAATTTATTTTCAATGAAAGCTCTACTGGGACAAAATTATTGATCACAAAGGAGAAACTTAGCTAATGATTTTTAAAACACTCTCCATAGACAAGATAAAAGAAAGATGGTTCTCATCATTCTAAGCTTATTCTGATCATCCCAAAAGAAATAAATATTTCTAAGAGCATAAACATGTGAAACTTTATTTTTTAGGTTATCAGGACATTTTAGCAGGGCATCTTTATTTAAATTCGAAACGGAAAGCAAATGCAAAAATTTGAAAAGTGTAGGAAGAAAACTGAGCGGTAGACGAGACATGGCCGAACTGAGTTTTGTCGTGGTTCGTCATGCGAGTCGTTTGCTTTGTGCTTGTTCCGTTTTTCTTGATGTCGTCTGGTCGTCTGTTCTTCTCCCCCACACTTATTTTCTGTTATCTTGCATGCACAGCATGGTGGAGACAAAAACATAACCAGAAAATATATGCAAAAATAGCTCAACTTGTGGAATACTTCTTTATTAAAGGAAAACAACTCTAAAGCGAACTAAAGCAAACTAACTAACTCGAACTAACTATTACTAATAATGTGCTCTCTAGCTAAAGTGTTTACATAGGACGCTTGCCCTTCTTAAGGTCACGACTATGGTCTTCCTCATCGTCCCTACGTTTCATTGACTCTAACAGCTTAAGGACGGTCTTGGTGAGGGAAGTGTTGACGCGATGGATCTCCTTGCAAGTTTCTGCCAGGCTTGCTACTTCCTGCGCTAGCTCAACTACGGTCTTCCGGGTCTTCTGTTTCTACGGCATCCGCTGGCTGTCTTCGAAGACTAGGATTCTCTTAATCTGAGATTCTTTGGCATGAACCCCGTTGATGGTGACGCGGCTTGAGGACGTGGTGTACTTGTGCACCCTAGTGTTGCCATGCTTGTCCATGCGCACATCAACGAGTCGCTCTCCCTCCCTTGGCTTCTTCAGATCCATGTAGCTAGGAACATGGATCGGCTTCTTCTGAGCTGCTTCACAATGACGATCGTACAGTTGAGCGTGCATCGCCTGTCTGCTTTCTGTAGGCGGTGGCGAACGTGGACGACTAGGCGGGAACAGCGAGAAAAGGGGATGATTAGGAGGCAAGGAGGCTAGCGGCTTTGCTTACTTCTCAAAAGGAACAACCGCGTTGGCTTCAAAGCTAAAGGGGACAAGCTGCTTGTCGGCCATTGCTGCTACTATGAGGCCTTGGGATGAGAAAAAGGTGGGGGGTCTGCCCCTACTTATATATCGCTCCCGAACTTGCAGAGGGGGTTGACCTGGCTTGGAAGGGCTGCGGAAAATCTCATAAAAGATCCCCAAACCAGCATTTCAAAACCCTAACACCTTAGAGATAGCGTCTCTACTTGACCACTTGTTTGCGGATGGTAAGGAGTAGCGACATTGTGCTGGATCCCATGGTTCATGAGGTATTTCTCGAAGCGCTTATTGATGAAATGGGATACTCCATCACTTATCACTAACCTTGGCGTACCGAATCTCAGAAATATTGTCTCTTCAAACATTCATATTGAGCTTTTGTGGTCAGCAGTTCTGCATGGCAGGGCTTCGACCCATTTGGAGACATAGTCAACTACCACCAAGATGTACTCGAATTTTCCAGATTTTGGGAATGGTCCTATGTAGTCAATTCCCCATACATCAAAGAGCTCAATCTGAAGGTTGGTTGTCAATGGTATGGCATTTCTGGAATTGATGTTCCCGTGCCTCTGACAAGAGTTACACCTTCGTACGAAATCTTTTGTGTCTTGATACATGGTTGGCCAGAAAAATCCGCTTTGCCAGATCTTTGCATGTGTGCGGAAAGCTCCATAATGACCTCCATATGGTGATGAGTGGCACCTCTTAATGATCTTCATTCCTTCTTCTGCCGGTACACACCTCCTGAGTAACTCGTCAGAGCATACTCGAAAAAGGTATGGTTCATCCCATACGTGATGGCGACTCTCATAAATAAGCTTTTTCTTGTCGGCTCCTGGTCGTACATACCCTGCAACCATAAAATTAACAATATATGCGTACCAGGGGTCTGACCGGGCGATCCGATAGAGCATGTCGTCCCTCATTGCATCATTGATGGGTAGTTCCTATTGTTTCTCAAAATACATTCTAGACAAATGATCGGCAACAAGAATTTTCTACTCCATTCTTATCTTTTATTTCTAAGTCAAATTCTTGTAGAAGAAAAATCCATCTTATTAATCTAGGTTTAGCATCTTTCTTAGTGAGCAAATATTTTAAAGCAGCATGATCAGTGTAAAAAATAACTTTTGCTCCTACTAAATAAGATCTAAACTTGTCAATGGCATAAACAAAAACTAGCAGTTCTTTTTCAGTTGTGGCATAATTGAGTTGAGGTCCTGTCAAAGTTTTACTAGCATAAGCAATTGAGGACCATGTGTGGTTCGAGGACCGGTGGATGGTCGCTTCCTTGTGTGATGAGTAATTGACAACGTTGTGTGGACTGATTCTTGGCTAAGTAATGCAGGTGCAGGTTGCGTCCTGACCGGTGTTGGTGCAGGTAAAGAACAAGCGCGAAAGGTCGTTGCCGGTAAGGCCTCTAGGTGTGGAGAAGATAAGTAGGCTTCATTCGAGGGACCCGGTGGCCAGCGACGTCAAGTGCGGACCGCATGGTGGCATGAACAACAAGATGAAGTCGTGAACGGTTTCTTGGTAGAGCCTCAAAACCAAGGGCGAGCCGGGACTACATGGGAGCCGAGTCATGAGTGGAGATTGGCGGAGGCTACACCGAGTTCGCGGGGTTTCTGGTGGTTCACCAGAAAACCACTGGGTTCCTTGGTTGATCCACAAAGCCAAGACCGAAGAACCGAAGACGGTGCCGCAAAGAAGCACTGCACCGGCCTCGACCGTGGGTCCGACCGGTGGGTACCCTGGCCTCGACCGGTGGGGAGAACCGGTCCCCGGCCGTGTGTGACGACGCAGTCCAGAGACTTCGAAGCGGAGGACACGCGTCGAGATCGCATGGCTTCCGTCGAGGCTACGTAGGGTGCGGTCGCCGGGCATCCGTCCGAAGGAAAAGATATGAAGACTTCCAAATCCGCCCTTGAGGGGCTTGTATTCCTAGTTGTTAAGAAATGGCATTTTATACTTTCGGTTGCCTCCATATTACCCAAGAGGTGAGACGATGGCAGCCAACTCTTGGAACCCTAGCTCATTAGTTTTCCTATTTTCCTTTCTATTTTCCTTAGGATTTCCATAGGACTAGCTTGAGAGCTTCATGGTGAGATCTTGTTGAGAGGGTTGGATGATCGGGCGGCAAGATAGACCTTGTACGAACCTTTGTTGCATGTATAGATGATTCGGCGTGGTTCCTCAAGGTTTGGATGTGTGTTTCCCGGTTGTTCTTGGTGGTGATTTTCAGAGCCCTCTCTTGGTGATTTCTCTGGGTTGTTTTCGCGACCTTTCTCTTGGGGATTTGATGGGGGAAATTCGTGGGAACCCTTCGTGGTTCTTTGGACTGTGATTCCTCTCCCAAATCCGTGAGTGAAGGGGCTCGATTTTGGGGTTTCTTGAGTTCTTGGGTTGGAATCATTCTTGGCGGGATTTCTTCGATTCCTCCTTTTTGGACACGTTTTGGTGGACGAAATCGTGGCTATGGACTCCTCATG
This sequence comes from Cenchrus americanus, assembly GCA_947561735.1. Taxonomy (NCBI): domain Eukaryota; kingdom Viridiplantae; phylum Streptophyta; class Magnoliopsida; order Poales; family Poaceae; genus Cenchrus; species Cenchrus americanus. The sequence goes on along the minus strand of OX387239.1, from coordinate 78,741,206 downwards.
AGGGGTTCCTAATATCCCCAAAGTCTTGTTCAAGTCCGTGCAGCAATTCGGGAGATTGAAGTTTGGATTTGGGGGAGTTGACCCGCGGGTGCTGTTCATCCCGAGCTGCCCAGGCTACACCGGTCTGATCGGTGCTCTTGACCGGTCTGACCGGTGCAACCCTCGGTGGGTTTTTTCTCAGGTGAACGTTTTGGTGTGTTCGCTGTTGTCCTGTGTTGGGGCTGTTTCGAGTTTGGGTCAGTTTGGAGGTCGGTTGGCCTGTTTGGTGATTTGGGGGTTTTCTGGCTGTGACCGGTCTGACCGGTGTGTCTCACCGGCCTGACCGGTGTGAAGCCACTTAGTGGAAATAGCCAAGTTTCACCAGCAGGGACCGGTCTGACCGGTGGCCCTCACCGGTCTGACCGGTGCTGGTCAGTGGACTTGAGGTTTGGTGTTCCGCTGCATTCGCGAGTCGGAAGGTTGTGTGTGGTGGTTCCTCGGTCCAGTGGCACTCCAGTGGCAACGTGGGCTTGACCAACTTGGGTAGTGAGTCAGAGACGTGTGTTTGGAAGCCGCATTCATCTTGTTGGAGTTTCAATCTCTTACGAGAAGAATTTTTATCGGCTCCCATTCACTCCCCCCCTCTCTGGTTCGCCGTATCGGTCCTTCAAGTGGTATCAAAGCCGGTTCGGGTCTTTATTGACTCTAACCAGTCTAAGATCCAAGGATGGCGTACCAGGAACGGGGTTCGGGTCCTCCACACTTCGATGGCAAGACCTACCAGATGTGGAGCAAGCGGATGGCGGCGTTCCTCCGCGGAAAGGGTCAGGTCCTTTGGGATATCACGGTGGACACAGGTTATGTCCAGCCGATGAACTTCCTCGCTCCAGGATTGAGGGACATGTTCGACGCCAACAACAAGGTGGTCGACTACTTGTTTCGTGCTTTGTGTTAGCCTGAGTTCGATAGGGTGCACACTGAGCACTTGGCTTGTAGGATTTGGTTGGTGCTAAAGGAGGCTCATGTTGGGAATGCCCAGGTTCAGGCACGGATGTATGCGACCTACCGGAGAGAGTACGAGAACTTCACTCATCTCCCCGATGAGTCCATCGATGCTTTGTTCCAGAGGTTCACGGTGGTTGTGAACAACATGAGGGCCAATGTGGACGTTCTCCCGTACGATGATCATGATAGAGCTGTCAAGCTTTTACACTCTTTGGATCGTACGATATGGGGCGGAAAGTTCGAGGCCATTGTGGAGTCAGAGAAGTATGACACTCTGACGGTGAACGAGCTGTTCTCGAAGCTCAAGTCGGCTGAGGTGGATAGGGGCATGACTGCCAAGCTCGAGGGTCCGACTGACTCCCATAGTCTCGCCCTCGTTGGTGGTTCCAAAGGAAAGGCTAACTCTAACCCATCCACCAGGATGTTCTCTTTCTCCTCTTTGATGTCTATGCCAGATGAGGAGATCGATATGCTTGGAGAGGACGAGCCGGCCCTTCTTACGAGGCGGTTCGAGAGGCTGCACGAGAACCGAGTGAACATGAAGAGGAACACGAGGACATGCTTCCAGTGCGGCAAGCCTGGACACTTCGTCGCCGACTGCCCGGAGAAGGCCGAGAACAAGGACGGCTACAAGAACAAGCCGAGGATGGATGGCAAGTACCGGTCGAGGCGCGACCACAAGAGCAAGCACAAGAACAAGTACAAGGAAGAGCGGCGATCGAGGAAGAAGGAGAGCCAAGGCAAGGCCCGAGCGATGGTGGGAGCAAGCGACGTCGACTCCAGTTCCGCGTACTCCACCTCGAGCTCGAGCAGCAGTGAAGACGAAGGTGATCGTCGCAAGAGCAGGAAGTCGTCCAAGAACCTGAGCGGGCTGAGCTGCTTCGCTAGCGACGGCTTCTGCACCATGGCTTTGAGCTCCGGCAGCAAGAAGAGCCACCAGAGCGACTCGGACTCCGACTCCGACGACGAGGTGCGTGATGAGCTTCCCTTCTTGCGCCAGGAGAATGAGAGACTTGGCTCTTTGCTTGATAACCGTGATGACATGCTTAGAGAGGCCAAGAAAATGAGAAAAGAGCTCAGCTTCACTCGAGGATGCTAGGACTAGAGTGGCTGAGCTAGAGACACAGGTGCTTGATGGCAAGCTTGAGATTGATTCTCTTAAGTCTAGCCCTGTTGTTTCGGATGAGGTTGATTGTGCTGATTGCTCCATTTTCCTTGCTGATGTTGCTTTGTTCAAGGAAAAGCATGCCTCCAAGTGTGAGGAACTAGATGTGCTTAGGGTTGAAGTGGTTGAGCTGAAATCTAGATCTGCTTTGCTAGGTGCTTGCACTTCTTGCCCTGTTTTGCATGCTAAGATTGATGAGATGCATGCTTACACTAGTTCTCTTGAGGCCAAGCTGAAGGAACCCATTCCTACATCATGCTCTACATGTGAAATGCATGCTTTGAGAAATCTGGAACTTGCACATTATGTTGATCGCTTGCAGGATGAGGATGATGAGCTGAAGAAGTTGATGGGTTGGTTATCTGGTCATGAGCCTCAGTTGAGGATGATGATCGAGGCCTTTAAGAGGCAAAATGGTGAGGGACTTGGAGCAAACAAGGTTGGTGAGGGAAGTGGAGAGAATATCCCAGAGCCACCAAAAACCCACCACAAGAATGATTTCCCTCCAAAACCCAATCATCTTAGGAACCGACTAGACACAACCCCAGCTCCACCCGTGTTTCCTACACCCACAAATGATCTCCGAAAGCCTATCAAGTTTGTGAGCACTTCGAGGAAAGTGTTCTTTGGGAAGGAAAGTGTGCCGGGGACAGCCCTAGGGTCCCCTTAAACAATGGGGGAAACCCCACTTAAAACCCGGAACAAAACCCAAAAACATTAAGCCTAACCATGCAGTGTGCCTAACCATGCAGACACGGCCCACGGACTCCGACGGCCCATCGAGGTGGCCCACGTAAGGATCCCCTCGAACGTGCTCCGCCCTCGTTCGAGGCCGCGCGCTCCCTTCGGGCGGGCATCGCCCGCTCGAGGGGGAGCCCCTCCCTCGAGCGGGTTCCGCCCGCTCGAGGGCACGCCCCGCCCTCGGCCGGGTCCGCCACGCTCGAGGGTACCCCTCATGCGTGCGCCGGCCCCGTACACGGGCATTTAACGCCCTGACGCCGCAGGACGGCGCCATCATGCGCCCGGGGCTCGCACCCCGGTGCCGCCACACCAACTCCCCAGGGAGGAGCCCATCCCCGCCACTGTGGGAGGGTACTGTGCGCGCGGCCGTGTCGGCCCCGTGACACCGCGCGCACGCCCCGGTACGGCTAACGCGCCGAGCCCTCGAAAGGGGGCCGGCACACCCTCGATGTACTTTCTTGTGACTTTACGGGGTTAGGTGGAGGCGCTAGGCCGGTGGACAGCCATCCCCGCCACTGTAACGGCGTGGCCGCCGTACCCGCGTGCGGGCGCACGCCGGGCCCCCGTAGCAACGACTCCAGCCCCGTGAGGCGCGTCGGGAAGGAACGCCGTTCTGCCAACTCCTGTGCGCCGTACGGGCCTGCGTCAGCACCTCCCTCGAGCCTATCAGAGGACATCACCGCCATCCGCTGCTCTCCTACCCTCGAACCGCCACTGTTCGGGTACAAGTCGAGCCATGATGACCGGATCGCCACAAGGATCACCCGACGGCCGCCCACTCTACAAAGCATAGCACGTCGTGCTTCTCCACACAGCTAGATAGCGCGGCATGCATGTAGTTCGCCCCCCCCTTGGACTATAAAAAGGGGGACGAACCCCCACCGCAAAAAAAGACAGACTCATACAGATTCATCCCACGCCGTGCACTCACTCTGTTATTCTCCCACAACATCTTCGCCCACTCCACTAGGGACTTGGAAGCCACGCTTCCTCTCCCGCCTCGCTTGTAGCAGCCCCACTACGAGCACCCCCGGTCTGAGCAATATAGTGCCGTGAGCACACCCCCGTCGGGACGTACGGCCCCCTCGGCCGGAACCAGGATAAAATCTTGTGTCACTTGTACTTAGCATCGACCATTGAGGGATAGACCTCGACGCTATCTACTGGTTAGTGTCGGGACCATATTCCGCACCGACGCTGGCGCCCACCGTGGGGCAAACGAGCGCCTAAGGTCATTCCACCAACTCCCTCCATGGTGATTCGCACCAAGTACCGTGCTACACGCTACCGCATGGGTAGCTCGGACCCCCCTCCCGCCGGGTTCGAAATCCGCTTCGGGGGACTCGAACTTTCGGGCCACGGGGAACGGCTATCTCATGCGCCTCACGAACCGTGAGGAGCTCGCGCGCGCGGCGCCGGGCTAGGTCGGCATTGGCCCCCGCCGCGCGCACCACCACGGCGCAGCGCCCGCAGCACGGATGCCGCGGGCCCGTCGGCGCCACGATGCCACCGTCGCTCTAGGCGGCGCTCGCGGCGGGCGCGATCCGAGAGCGGCGGAGCCGAGCGCGCGCCGCCGCCCGCCGCGGTGCGCCCGCCACCACGACCGCCACCGCCCGGCGGGACGCGCGCGCAGCCTCCGGACCGCGCATCCCCATCGGGCGCGTGGCGCCACGACGGCCTACAACACCAACGTGAACACGACGATGCGCGAGGTTCCGCCCGGCCGCCACGTTTTCGTCGCCGGGGACCCCGTGCCTCGGCCAGCGATGAGTCATCCCTGGGCTCCGTTGACACGATGCCACCCGCCAACCGCCACGGATACGCGGAGTGGGACTTCTCCGGTGTGCCGGACCCAGTCGCGTTCCGGCGTTTCCTCGACGCTGCGGACTACTGGTTCGGCTGCTCCGACGACTCTAGCACGGGGAGCTACGACCCTGCGCGGGAGTGCTGCGCCGTCATCACCAACGACCCGGCCAACGCCGCCGGTGCGTTGGGCGCCGGAGACGGGGAGGTCACGCCGCCCCGGGGATCGCCGCGCGCCCGACCGCGGGGCCAAGCGCTCCGGCCGGGGCCGACGTCGACGCACGCTTGCCCAAGCCCGCGAGCTTGAGGCCAAGCCGGCGGAGGAATACCGAACGGTGCGGGCCGCTCCGCGCCTCAATGGCGGGGAAGCCTCCGCGCGCCGCGAACGAGCGCGGGAGCCGGGCCGACAGTCCGCGACCGCATCAACTCCGTCCCCAACGTCGAAAACGCGGACGTGCCCCCGCGGGCGAGCCGAAGCTTGTCGCCGCCGCGACGCCGGCCGCGGGCTATGCCAGCACCCTCGACCCCCGAGACTCGAGACATGCACCGCGAGGTGCAAACCCTCATCGAGCAAGCTGCCGTCCAGCAGGCCGAAAGCTCGGCCTCACGCATTCCAACAGAGGGATGCTCGAGGCGACGAAGCTGCACCGGGAGGCGAACCCTCGGTGCACGCGGGGGGACAAGCTGGGCAACCCACCGAGCAAGGGCACACGCCGGCCAGGGAGCGACTCCTTAACGCGCGCAGGGCGCTGGATGGAGACGCTCGCAACGTCATCAACGCCAGGCGCACCAGCAAGGCGGACGCACGAGCGGCAAGGGGCTACCACCCTCGACGGGGGTGGGTGCTACGACGGCGGCGAGGACCGCTCCCCGACGCCGGAGCCCCCAGGCACCCGCGTGTTCAGCCGGGGAGATTCGCGCGGCGCCGTTCCCCCCAACGCTTTCGCCAACCCTCGACGATTGTCAAGTACAACGGGGAGACGGACCCCCGCGTGTGGCTCAATGACTACCGCTTGGCTTGCCAGCTGGGCGGGGCCACCAGCGACGAGGTCATCATCCGCAACCTGCCCCTACATCTTGGCGACGCGGCCCGGACCTGGCTCGAGCACTTGCCCGCCAGCCAAATTCATAACTGGGACGACCTAGTCCACACGTTCGTGGGCAACTTCCAGGGCACATACGTGCGCCCTGGGAACTCATGGGACCTGCGCTCCTGCACGCAGAAGCCCGGCGAGTCGCTGCGGGACTTCATACGGCGCTTCTCCAAGCGCTGCACGGAGCTCCCCAAGGTGGCGCGGTCCCGAAATCGTGCATGCCTTCCTCGAGGGCACCACGTGCCGGGACCTCGTGCGGGAGCCGGGACGCGCCCCCGCCCGCGGACTCCAATGAGCCGGCTCGACATCGCCACCGGCCTCGCCTCCGGGAGGAGGCCGTGGGGGCGATCTTCGACGGCAAAAGGGCAAGCGCTCCGAGGACGCGCCCGCGGAGGGCAGCAAGTCCAAGGAGCCGCACCGCAACAACAAGCGGGGCAAGAAGGGGGAAGAAGCCGCGCCGCGAGGCGCGCGAGCAGGGCGCGACGGCGGCAACGCCGAGGCCCTCGGCTCGTCGACCCGGCTCGATGGGGCCCTCGACCGGCCCCCCGAGGCCGTGGGGTGTTCGACGACATGCTAAAGAAGCCATGTCCCTACCATAAGACCCCAGTGCACCACACCCTTGAGCAAAGGCGACATGCTCAAGAAATTCTACGGCCGTGCCGCCGCGAAGGAGGCAGAGGCCAAGAAAGACGAAGGCGATGGCGACGCCGGCGGCTTCCCCGCCGTCGAAAATGTGTTCCTCATCTTCGGGGGACCAACTGTCGACATGTCGACACGCCAACGCAAGAAGGAGCGGCACGAAGTCCTCGCCGCTGAGAGGGCGCCTCCGTCCTTCCTTAACTGGTCGGAGGACGCCATCACGTTCAGCCGGGAGGACCACCCGAACCGCGTCCCCAACCCGGGCCAGTACCCCCTGGTGGTTGACCCCATCATCGGGAACGCCCGGTTCTCGAAGGTCCTCATGGACGGAGGCAGCAGCCCTCAACATCCTCTACGTGCATACACCGCGCCCGATGGGGATCGGATTGGACCGACCCGCGGCCCAAAGACGAAGCCGTTCCACGGCATCGCGCCCGGCAAGGTGTTCAACCGCTCGCGCATCGACTTGCCGGTCCGGTTTGGCACCCCTAAGAACTTCCGCAAGGAGACCCTCACCTTCGAGGTGGTGGGGTTCAAAGGGGCCTACCATGCTATACTTGGGCGACCCTGCTATGCCAAATTCATGGCGGTCCCCAACTATACCTACCTAAAGATGAAGATGCCCGGCCCGAACGGCGTCATCACCGTCGGCTCGTCGATCGAGCACGCGTTCGACCGCGATGTCGAATGCGTGGAGCACGCAGGCACTAGCACCGGATGAAGCGCCGGTGAACACGCCGGGAGAAGATGGTCAACGAAGACCTCAACTCCGCCGCCAAGCACGCAGCACCTTCGAGGCCGCGGAGCGGACCAAGGGGGTCCCCCTCGACCCTTCGGCTCCCGAGGGCAAGGCGTTGAGGGTCGGCTCCACCCCTCGACCCCAAATAGGAAGCGGTGCTCGTCGACTTCCTCCGCGCCAACGCCGACATCTTCGCGTGGAGCCCCTCGGACATGCCGTGCATCCCGAGGGAAGTCGCCGAGCACTCCCTTGACATCCTCGCCAAATGCTCGCACCGTACAACGCGGCTCCGCCGCTTCGACGAGGAGCGGCGACGGGCAATTGGAGCGGAGGCCGCGGAAGCTTCTCGAGGCCGCATTCATCAAGGAGGTGTTCCACCCAACGTGGCTAGCAAACCCCGTGCTTGTAAAGAAAAAGAATGGGAAGTGGCGGATGTGTATAGACTACACTAGTCTCAATAAAGCATGTCCTAAAGTTCCTTTTCCTTTGCCACGCATTGATCAAATTGTTGACTCAACAAACCGGGTGCGAACTACTCGTTTCCTTGATGCTTATTCCGGATACCACCCGAGATTAAGATGAAAGAGTCCGACCAGCTCGCGACCTCGTTGATCACGCCGTTCGGGACGTTCGCTACGTCACGATGCCATTTGGCCTCGTAAACGCGGGTGCAACATACCAACGTTGCATGCGGCACGTTTTTGGGGATCACATCGGGCGGACGGTCGAAGCGTACGTGGACGACATCGTCGTGAAGACCGTAAAGGCGGACGACCCGGTTAGCGACCTTGGCGTCGCATTCAACTGCCTACGGGCCAATGGGGTCAAGTTAAACCCCGAAAAATGTGTCTTTGGAGTGCCGCGAGGCATGCTCCTGGGATATATCGTCTCCCAACGGGGAATCGAGGCCAACCCTGAAAAGGTCGCGGCCCTCGAACGGATGGGTCCGATCCGGGACCTCAAGGGGGTGCAGAAAGTGTTGGGGTGCCTTGCCGCCTTGAGCCGCTTCATCTCACGGCTCGGTGAGAAGGGCCTGCCCCTCTACCGCCTACTCAAGAAGCATGAGCGCTTCTCCCGGACCACCGAGGCCCGGGACGCGCTCGACAAGCTAAAGGCGGCCACCGACGCACGCCCCGATCCTCACGCCGCCGCGGACGGCGAGCCCCCGCAGCTCTACGTGGCCGCGACCACCCGGGTGGTGAGCGCCGTGATCGTTGTGGAGCGCACGGAGGAAGGACATGCCTTGCCGGTGCGGCGGCCGGCATACTACATCGGCGAGGTCCTCTCGGACACGAAGACGCGCTACCCACGGGTCCGAGAAGCCGCCGTACGCAAGGGTTCTTGCGCGGCGCAAACTCCGCCACTACTTCGAGGCCCACCCGGTCATGGTGGTTTCCTCCTTCCCACTAGGAGAAATCATCCGCAACCCCGACGCCGCGAGTAGGATCGCCAAGTGGTCCGTGGAGCCGATGGGCGAGACGCTCGCCTACGCCCCACGCAAGGCCATTAAGTCCCAAATCTTGGCGGATTTCGTCGCCGAATGGACGGACACGCAGCTACGCCGCCACGGCATCCAAGCGGAGGCCGGACTCTCGTTCTTCGACGGCTCGGTGATGAAAACGGGGGCGGGTGCGGGCCCGCTCTTCGTGTCACCCCCTCGGGGAACACAAGCGGTACGCGATGCGCCTCCACTTCCCCGCGTCTAACAACATGGCCGAATACGAGGCCCTCCTCTCGCGGCCTCAAAATCGCCATTGAGTTGGGCGTCAAGCGCCTCGATGTAAGGGGCGACTCGCAGCCTCGTGATCGATCAAGTCATGAAGAACGCGAGCTGCCACGACGACAAGATGGAGGCCTACTGCAAAGCCGTGCGGGCCCTCGAAGACAAGTTCTACGGCATCGAGCTCAATCATGTGCCCCGCAGGTACAACGAAGAGGCGGACGAGCTCGCCAAGATTGCGTCCGGCGGATCACCGTCCCCCCGAACGCGCGCGCGCGATATCGCTCAACCCTCGGCCGCCTTCGAGCCCTACCCCTCGAACCACAACGAACCCTCGGGGGCTCCCTCGAATCCAGCGGGTGCGGAGCCCATGGACGAGGACCCCTCGAACGAGGCGTACGTGCTCTCCCTCCTCGAGGGGTACGGCTCCCACGAGGGCCGACGTGATGGACATCGAGCCGGCCCCCGTCCAGGTGGACTGGCGGGAGAAATATATTGCCTGGATCGCTCGAGGGGAACTCCCCACGGACCGGGCCGCGGCTAGGCGCATCGCCGGGATGGCCAAATCGTTCACCCTTGTCGACGGCGAGCCGGACAAGCGCGCGCGCCTCCGCATCCTACAACGGTGCGTGCCCATTCCCGAGGGGCGTGAGCGCTCCCGCGGGACATCCACGCGGGGATCCGTGGCCACCACGCCGCGCCCCGCACCCTCGTCGGCAACGCGTTCCGCCGTGGCTTCTACCGGCCCACCGCGGTCGCGGACGCCGCCGAGATCGTGCGCACCCGCGAGGGGGTGCCGCTCTACGCCCGCAAGACCAACCCGCCCGCCCATGCCCTACGGCACCATCCCCCCGTAACATGGCCGTTCGCCGTGTGGGGGCCGGACATCGTCGGCCCCCGCGGAAGGCGCCGGGGGCTTCACCCACTTGTTGGTCGCGATCGACAAATTCTCCAAGTGGGTGGAGGTGCGCCCCATCACGAATCTAAGGGCGAGCAGGCGGTGCCATTCTTCACGGACATCGTCTACCGCTTTGGAGTGCCAAACTCCATCATCACCGACAATGGATCCCAATTCACGGGCAAGAAGTTCTTGGAGTTCTCGCGACAAGTTCCACATCCGTGTGGATTGGGCAGCCGTGGCGCACCCACGTACCAACGGCCAAGTGGAACGTGCCAATGGCATGATCTTACAAGGCCTCAAGCCCGGAATTTTCGACCGCCTGAACAAATGCGGGCGGAAATGGCTCCAAGAACTACCCGCGGTTGTGTGGAGCCTAAGGACCACCCCCGAGCAGAGCCACCGGGTTCACCCCGTTTTTTCTAGTCCACGGCGCGGAGGCCGTTCTCCCCACGGACTTAGAATACGGGTCGCCCAAGGTTCGAGGCTATAACGAGGATGCTAACCAACGAGCCCGCGAGGACTCGTTGGATCGAGCCGGACGAAGCGCGCCTTGTAGCCTTGATGCATTCCGCAAGGTACCGGCGGCCTCCCTAAGGCGCTATCAAGCACGCAAGATACGCCGGCGGGATTTCGCCGAAGGGGACTCGGTCCTAAGGCTACGCCAAGACAACCGCGGGCGCCACAAGCTATCGCCCCCATGGGAGGGACCCTACGTCGTGGTGAAGATACTCAAGCCCGCACATACAAGTTAGCCAACAAGGACGGTGAAGAACTCACCAACGCTTGGAACATCCAACGCCTACGTCGCTTCTACCCTTAGCTAAGATTTCCAAGTATTTTTGTTGTAACCACACGGCCAACGCCCCGCTTGGTTGCAACTATGTAAAAGCTTTAAGCTCAATAAAAAGGGCAACTCGGCTTTCCCCTGAAACCCAAGTTACCCTCGGGGGCTACTGCGGGGGGCATCCCCCCCCCCCCAAAATGGTCCCATTTTTTCGCGCAAAAAACGCAACAACCCACACGCGCTAAGTTTGTTTCTTACTTCAACCTCGAGCCACGATTCGAACAGGCGCGGGCGGCACGCCGGAAGGAACGTGCGAGCCGAGATAGCCTACGCCGCGTGGCTATGGCCCTTCTCTCTCGCCTCCAACCCGGCGGGCCCCCCGCGAGAATCAAATTCCCCTAACTAGAATCTACTCGGGAAGAAGGAGAAACAAAAAGCGTGATAAACAAACAACTTCATTTACGGCAAATACTCATGTTCATGAAACAACTTGTTTGTTTACAAAAGGCCACGAGGCCGCAGCACCGATACACATAAACAAAAAATGGGCCTAGCGCCCAACTACTTTCGGCGGGAGGAGCAGCGAAAGATCGGCGGCGTCCGGAAGAGGAACTCCTCGAAGGCCTCGGCGAGCGACCCGGCGGCGTCGGCGCCGAGCGCATCCACACGCTCCATGGCCACCTCGTCCTCGACACCCTCGGGAACGACGTAGCCTTCGCCGCCGCCTCGAAGTCAACCTCGTAGTGGGATCGCACCACTCCGAGGGCCTTCTCGGACGCCCAGTGCCGCCGCCCGCGCATCCGCTCGGTGACGTGGCCACCAAGGGCGCGCAGCGGGCCGGCCGGCCGAGCGCCGCCCGTGCCTCGCCCTCTTTGACGGTGCGGCAGGTCTCGAGGGCTGCATCGCGCAGCTCCCGCAGCTCCTGCTCGGAGGAGTTGTAGGAGGCCTGCAGCGCCTCGGCCCGCTCTGCCGCGTGCCCCAGAGCAGTGCGCAAGCCTAGGAACACCAAGGCAAGAAATAAATCAGAAAAAAGGGAATGCGAGTTCCCAATCGAAAACCCAACAAGACAAGAGTCAGATTGTGGCTCACCTTCGACTTGCTTCTTCTCCATCTCGAGGTCGCGGCGCACGGCCTCGACCGTCAGCTCGAGGCGCTCGACGGTCTCGCCCCCGCTCCCGAGGGACGTCTCCGGCTAGCGTTGGTGATGCTAAGCATAATCACCTCGCCCTCGACCTCGGAGAGCTTGGCATCTCGAGCCGCCAAGGTCTTCCGCGTCACCTCGTGGGCGGCGCGCTCCCCGCCCCCGCCGCGCGGCACGAGCATCGGCGAGGGCGGCCGCCGCCCTCCGCCGGACCCGCGCCTCGGCCCCTTGGCGGGCGGTGCTCTCTTGCGGGGAGCCGCTCCTCGGCGACGACGAGGGCCGCGGCCTTGGCGTCGAGGGCGGCCTTCGGGTCGTCGGCCTCCTTGGCCCGCCGCTCCGCCTCGCGCGCCCGCTCCTCGCCCCCGGCGCCGCCGCGCCCGCGCCCCCTCAAGCGATGAGCGAAGATCCCGGCTTCGACGCGGACGGTCGCCACCTCCGCCTCCCAATTAGCGGCCGGCGTCCGCGTCTTCTCCGTGTCCTCGCGCGCGTGCCACGCGCGCCTCATCACGATCGATGAGGGGCCGCGCGCACCCGCTCGAGGCTCGAGCGGCGCGCCGTGTCCTGCCTCGAGCCCTCGGGCAGCTCGTCGGGCCAGGCCAAGGCCCGGTACGCTAGCCAGCTATCCGGGGACCGGAGAGCGTCGGCAAGCGCGTCGAAAGCGCTGCACCGCTCCCGGAGCTGGCGGACCTCGGCGTTCACCCGGTCGAACGCATCATACTTGTCGTGGGCGCGACGCTCGAGCTCCTGGCAACCACAGAATCAAAACCCATAAGCGCCGTGATACGAATGCAGCATGCACAAGCGAAGGAAAGGAGAGAACGAGCAACCACGGCTAACCTGGAAGACGAGCCACGCCGGGCCGCCATGGACCTGCAGCGCTTCGGTTAGCGCGCGGTTGAGCGTAGCGCCGTGGCTCCGAGCTCGCTCCGCAGCTCCTCCGCTCCCCCCCCCCGGCGTCGGCAAACGCAGGGGGGTCATCGACGGCCCCCTCCACCGAGGCGGGCGGCCGGCGCGGGAGGACGAGGCCTCGGCGCCATGTCCTCGACCCCCCACCACCGGTGACCCTCGCGCCGCCCTCACGAGGGCCCCCTCCCCGGGGTTCGGGGGGTCGTGGGCCGGCCGGCCCACCGGGTCCCATCCGGGCGGTGGGGAGTCGTCCGAGACCTCCACCACCTCCGCCCGCGTCTCCGCGGCCGCGGCGCGCCGGCACGGCGCCACGCCCACCACCTCCGGCCGCGCCTCTACGCCCACCGCGCCGTGGGTTGCTCCCCGCTCCGCCTCCTCCACGGCCGACGCCCCCCGCGGGGCCGCGCCTCCACCACGGCCGCTACCGCGGCTGCGCCCCCACGACGGCCGGCGCCGGCCGCTCCTCGCCGACCGCCGACCGCGCCGCGGCGGGGCGATCCGCCGGCCGAGGCCTCGGGGCCCCGGCCGCATCCCTCGAGCCTTCGCCCGCCGCCGCCGTGCTCGTCCCTCGCCGCGGCGCCCTCGACGAGCGCCGCCGGGGTGGGGATGGACGCGTCGTCCTCGGCACCTTGGCGGTGCGCGAGAGGGGGCACGGTTGGCACCACCCTGCGCAGGCACGAACGGAGGGTTAGAACGACTGATCATCTACAGATTAAACCGAACAAAGCATCGAGTCCCTTACCTCGAGGAGGAAAAGGCGCGCTTCCTCTTCCTTGAAGCCTCAGCGGATGAGGCCGGCGCGGCCGGCGCGCCCGCCGCCGCGTCTCCCCGACGGCGCCACCGCGCGCGCGGCGCGCGCCCCCCCCGCTCGGCGGTCACGCCCGACGTAGCGCCTCCCGACGGCGCCGCCGCGCGCGCGAGCACGCTCACCCCGCGTGTGGGCGCGCCGCCGCGCGCCCCCCGACGACGCGCGCCGCGCGCGCGGACGCACTTCCCCGCGCGCGGGCACGCTCAATGCGCGCGTCGGCACGCTCGCCGTGCGCGCCCCCGACGAGCGCGGCCGGCGCCTACGCGGCACGAGCCGCCCTCGATGTCGATGGCCGGCGGCGGGCGGCGGCTGCCGCGTCCGCCCCCCGGCGGAAGCCGCCCTCGCCGCCGGCGCCGGCTCCGCGACGGGGGCGCGGGCTGCCCACCTGTCTAGGGGGCCCTCCCCCTCGCCCTCTTCCTCTTCGTCCTCCTCCGAGGACGAGCACCATTCGGTCCCCGGGGAGGAGAGCCCCGGCTCTTCACGCCGCCGTACTCCGCGGCCCGCCGGTCGCGACGCGCTTGACGTCGCCTCGTGCGCTCCCTCTTGCGCGCCGCCTCCTCTTGCCGCCGCCGGCCGCGCCGCCCGGCCCGGTGCGCGGGAGTCGTGGGGTGGGCGGAACGGACTTGGCGATGGTGAAGGTCACCGGCCCACACACGGGAGCAACAAGGGCGCGTCAGGAGGCAAAGACAACACAAAGAACTAAAACGAAATCAAAAGCCAAACTCACCAGCGGGCCGGTGGGGAGCATCTCGAGGTCCCACGGGGGTCCGACCCGCGGCATCGGCGGCGTCCGGTGTCGACGGCGCTCCGCGCCCCGGGTGAGCGCATATGGCCGCTCGAGGGGCGTCGGGAGCATACGCGACCTCGCCGAGTCGATGGGGTTGGCCGCCTCTATCATCTCGAAGATGCGGAGCGGCCTCTCCATCAAAGGCACGACCCTCCTATGATGGAGGAAGGCGAGGACGCCCACCGCCCGAGCCCCATCGTCGACGGGCGGCGCCGCGGCCGCGGCCAGGACCGACTCCCGCCGCCTCCGATGCCGGGGCGTGGACACCCCATAGCCCCGGGAGTCGAGCCTCTCCTTGAACACCCTACGGTGTAGGGGGGAAGGCCGGGCTCGGCGTTGCACGGATAAAACCATCCCCGCTCCCCGGCCGGCGTTGTTCATCGTCATGGTGCGGGGGATGTAGACGTCCTTGAATTGCCCCCGCGGGGGCAAGCGACATCCCACCGCGCGCATCGCGCGGCGGGTCCCTCGGCTCCGTCGTGGGGCGCGTGATGAGCTCCGCGCGGAAAAGGTGTACCCGCAGCTCCCAATTGACCGGGATCCCCGGTACCGTTCACGGACGCCCACAAATGTGGCCGCTCGCGAGATCGCGTTGGGGGCGAAGTTGTGCGGCTCCCACCCCCGTAGTGGTGGCACATCGCCCGCATGAAGGTGCTCGCCGGCGCGTTGAAGCCCCGCTCGTGATAGCGAATGAAGCCGACCACATAACCCTCCCGGCGGGTTGGGCGCACCGGTCCGCCGCCGGCGGTACGATCCACTCCGCCGGACGCCCATCTTCGTTGGGCGACGGTGGCGGCGGCGGCGACCGGTTCGCCAAGGGCCGGCGGCGTCACCGTCGACCTCTCCTAGGCGTACGGCTCCAAGATCGTGAGGGGAAGGCGTGGCGGCGCCATGAGGGAGGACGAAGGGATGCGAGGACGGAGAACGAGGAACGAAAGAAAGGCTCCAACGGCGACACCGCGCGGTGGCAAGAGCAAGGCGAGGACGAAAGGACGGGGAACCGAAACGGTGAGGCGCTAAGGTAAAAAACCGCCGTCTCCCCCACTCCCTCGCATTTATAAGCCGACGGGGCGAGCTCTCCCGGAGCGGGCGCCCCGCTCGCATTAACTGCAGGGAATCTTCCCTTCACGCCGACAGACGGGCCCCACCACGACCGCGGCGGCCACATCACCTGCGGGCGGGCCATCATCACGGCGGAGACCCGCGGGCCGAGGCGAAGCCGTCACGTCCACCCGCCACGCCGCCCACTACGCGCGCGCGCGGCCGTAGCGCCTAAAAAGACGTGCTCGCGCCGCAAAAACCGCGGCCTCGGCCGCGAGGCATTAAATGATCGGGTCCCTTGCCGAGCAAGGAGAACCCTCGAGCGGGGCGAACCCCTGGCTCGAGACAAGGGCAACCCTCGATGGGATATCGACGTGAGAAGGTACCGGGACCCGCTTGATGTAAAGCCGGCACCGCGGTACCCATGCCACGCAAAACCCTCGAGCGAGACGAGCCCCTGGCTCGAGACAAGGGCAACCCTCGATGGGATATCGACGTGAGAAGGTACCCGGGCCCTGCTTGATGTAAAGCAGGCACCGCGGGTACCCATGCCACGCAAAACCCTCGAGCGGCACGAACCCTCGGCTCAAAACGAAAACAGCCCTCGATGGGATATCGACGTGAGAAGGTACCCGGGCCCTGCTTGATGTAAAGCAGGCACCGCGGGTACCCATGCCACGCAAAACCCTCGAGCGGCACGAACCCTCGGCTCAAAACGAAAACAGCCCTCGATGGGATATCGACGTGAGAAGGTACCGGGCCCCCGCTGATGTAAAGCAGGCACCGCGGGTACCCATGCCACGCAAAACCCTCGAGCGGCACGAACCCTCGGCTCAAAACGAAAACAGCCCTCGATGGGATATCGACGTGAGAAGGTACCCGGGACCTGCTTGATGTAAAGCAGGCACCGCGGGTACCCATGCCACGCAAAACCCTCGAGCGGCACGAGCCCCCGGCTCGAGACAACATCGACCCTCTAAAAAGGGCACGCGCGTGAGAGGGTCGCCCAGGGCCTGCTTGAAGTAAAGCAGGCACCGCAAGCACCCATGCCGCGCTGTACTACCAACCAGCACCTCGAGGGCTGGCTCGCCCAGACCCCTCGACGGCCGCAAAACGTGAAAAGACGGGGCCGCCCAGGCGCCACCCCGCACGGCCCTACTGATCAGAGGTTCGAAGCCTGACCCTCGACGGGTTCGAACAGGCGCCACAGATCGCGAGTTAGAGACGACGAGGGCACGCGGATTCGAGCCGTTCCTCGAGCCCGTCGGCTCGAGGGTGCCCCACATGTCGTATTCGAGAGCCAGCGAGGGCGGCCCTAGCCGGGGGATCCCACCGAGGGGAGAGCTTCCGCGCCCTCGGTCCCTAGTGAACGGGACCGAGCCCCACCTAGCAAACCCACGCAAGCGCTTCCATGGACGTGTCTCCGGACCGCGCGCCTACCCTTATCGAACGGGGCATGGACGTCCACTTGAACCACCCGCTAGCAGCTCGACGAGGAATCCGCAATCCGCGACCCGCTCGATGGGGGTTGCGGAAACCTCACCTTCCGTCCCGCGGAGGGACGGCGAGGGCGCGTTAAAAAACAAGTCGCCAAGCTCTACCCGATCGCCTCGAACGGGCCAAGGCTCGGGGGCTTGGCGCACGGCTACACCTCCTTGAAATTGCACCGCCGGAGACAGTGTCAGCGGTGCGTGCACCCCCGGAGCCGGCTGAAATACCGCCGATGCCGGTTGGCATATGTGCCACGTCTCTCTGACCAAAATTCTCGCGGTTAACCCCCTCGCAGAGTATCCACACTCTGCCCGGGGCTTCGGGGCTAGACCCGCGGGTCCGCCGACGCGGCCCCACGGAAAGCGTTTGCGGAACAAGGAGGGAAGAACGTCCTATCGCAGGTTCCGGCATCCGCGGGAGCCTCAATGGCAAACCCACGGATGCTCGGGGGCTGCGCGTCGGGGACAACCCTAGGGGTCCCCTTAAACAATGGGGGGAACCCCACTTAAAACCCGAACAAAACCCAAAAACATTAAGCCTAACCATGCAGGTGCCTAACCATGCAGGACACGGCCCACAGGGACTCCGACGGCCCATCGAGGTGGCCCACGTAAGGATCCCCTCGAACGGTGCTCCGCCCTCGTTCGAGGCCGCGCGCTCCCTTCGGGCGGGCATCGCCCCGCTCGAGGGGAGCCCTTCCCTCGAGCGGGTTCCGCCTCGCTCGAGGGTACGCCCCGCCCTCGGCCGGGGTCCGCCACGCTCGAGGGTACCCCTCATGCGTGCGCCGGCCCCGTACACGGGCATTTAACGCCCGACGCCGCGGGGACGGCGCCATCATGCGCCGGGGGCTCGCACCCCGGTGCCGCCACGGCAACTCCCCGGGGAGGAGCCCATCCCCGCCCGCGTGGGAGGGGTGCGTGCGCGGCGGCGGTGTCGGTCCCGTGACACCGCGCGCACGCCCCCGGTACGGCTAACGCGCCGAGCCCTCGAAAGGGGGCCGGCACACCCTCGATGTACTTTCTTGTGACTTTACGGGGGTTGGGTGGAGGCGCTAGGCCGGTGGACAGCCATCCCCGCCACCGTAACGGCGTGGCCGCCGTACCCGCACGTGCGGGCGCACGCCGGGCCCCGTAGCAACGACTCCCGCCCCGTGAGGCGCGTCGGGGAAGGAACGCCGTTCGCCAACTCCCGTGCGCCGTACGGGCTGCGTCGACACCTCCCTCGAGCCTATCGAGGACATCACCACCATCCGCCGCTCTCCTACCCTCGAACCGCCACCGTTCGGGTACAAGTCGAGCCATGATGACCGGATCGCCACAAGGATCACCCGGACGGCCGCCCACTCTACAAACATAGCACGTCGTGCTTCTCCACACGGCTAGATAGCGCGGCATGCATGTAGTTCGCCTCCCCCTTGGACTATAAAAGGGGGACGAACCCCCCACCCCGCGAAAAAAAACAGACTCATACAGATTCATCCCACGCCGTGCACTCACTCTCTTATTCTCCCACAACATCTTCACCACTCCACTAGGGACTTGGAAGCCACGCTTCCTCTCCCGCCTCGCTTGTAGCGCCCCACTACGGCACCCCCGGTGCCGAGCAATATAGTGTCGTGAGCACACCCCTGCTGGACGTACGGCCCCCTCGGCGGGAACCGGATCAAACCTTGTGTCACTTGTTGCTTAGCATCAACCATTGAGGGATAGACCTCGGCGCTATCTACCGGTTAGTGTCGGGACCATATTCCGCACCGACAAAGTGAGAAGGCTAGTGGTGAGAAACCGGTGGAGGAGTTGAGTGGAGAGAAATCGAATGAGCATCCACAGCCCAAGCCTAAGCCTAAGCTTGTGAGGTTCCAATGTGGCTATTGTGGGAGAGATGGCCATAAGGAGGAGTTTTGCTTCAAGGGGAAGCGAGAGAAGAGAATGGCAAAGGAGTGGGCTAACAAGGACAAGTACCACCCTTCCGATGGTGTACTTGAGCCTTGTGTGCAGATGCCCAGGGCCAAGGCGAGTGTGAGGACAGTTCGGGCTTGGGGAGAGCGGAAGGCTGCTGGAGGCGCTATCGCCTGTGTCACACCGGTCGGACCGGGTGTGGGGCACCGTCGGACGGTGCGGGCACAGACAGCGGCGGTTTGGTTTTCGAGCTCGTACAGGTGCGAGGGTTGTGTCTGGTGGTTGTGGTTCTGGTGGCTGGACTGGAGTGAGTGCAGGTGGTCAGTTTGCTAGGCGTTCTCCTCGTGCTCAATACGGGGATCAGAGGGACCGTAGCTTTGAGTTGGAGAGGAGGGACGTTGCACGGGCTTTCTTGCGTGGTTTTGGTCCTCCTCCAGTTAGAGAGGGATGGTTTCCTCATGGTGGCTACCGTGGTGGTGTCCGTGGAGGTAGCTTTGGGAGGAAAGATGGTTTGGATGGTGCTAACCCCACTTTCGAGCAAATGGCTCGGCACTGGTTTTACTCTTTTGGTACTAACCCCAGTGCTGAGTCGTTTGTTCGCTCACGTGCTCATTTTTGAATTTTAGGTGGGAGACTTGAAGAACATTTGGTGGATTGACTCCGGTTGCTCGAGGCATATGACCGGAGACAAGGGGTGGTTCTCAAGTCTCGTTCCCGTGGTGACCAGAAGGTAAATAACTTGTGGGGACAATGGGCGTGGGCGTGTGCTTTCGGAAGGTGAGATCAAAGTGAGTGACAAGATTACTCTGAGGCGTGTTGCTCTTGTTCAATCGCTGGGGTACAACTTGCTTTCTGTGTCGCAACTATTGGATGAGAGCTTTGAGGTGTTGTTTTGGCCAAGTGGTTCTCGGATTTTGGACTCTCGAGGGGACCTTGTCTGTATGGTCGTTCCCGAGGGTCAGGTGTTTCGTGCTGATTTTTCTCAGTCTTCGGGTGTGGAGCGTTGTTTCTTGGCTGGTTCTTCGAGTGAGTTGTGGAAGTGGCATAGGAAGTTGGGTCACTTGAGTTTTGACCTTTTGTCTCGCTTGAGTAAACTCAATTTGGTCCGAGGATTGCCATGGTTGAGGCTTGAGAAAGAGTTGGTGTGTGCGCCTTGTAGGCATGCCAAGATGGTAGCCTCTTCTCACCCGCCTCTCACTGATGTGATGACTGAGCGTCCATGCGAGCTGCTCCATATGGACCTTGTTGGCCCAGCTCGTGTGCGATCTGCAGGTGGGAAGTGGTATATCCTTATTGTGGTGGATGACTACTCTAGGTATGCTTGGGTGTTCTTTCTCGAGGATAAGTGGGAGATGTTTGGTTTTGTTCGAGATCTAGTCTTGATGTTGAGGAACGAGAGGCACGGAGATGCCATACGAGCAATCCGCAGCGATAATGGCTCAGAATTCAGAAAGTCTCATTTTGAAACCTTTTGCCATGACTTGGGTCTTGAGCACCAGTTTTCGAGTCCGTATACGCCTCCCCAGAATGGTGTTGTGGAAAGGAAGAACAAGACCTTGTGCGAGATGTCTCGGACGATGCTTGATGAGCATAGGACTCCGAGGAGGTATTGGACTGAGGCGGGGAATACCGCATGCTATGTGTCAAACAGGATCTACCCCACAGTGCACAAGAAGAAAACATGCTATGAGTTGATGCATGGTCGCACACCCAAGGTGAGTCACTTCCATGTCTTTGGTTGCAAGTGTTTCATTCTGAAAAAAGGCAGGAAGTTGGATAAGTTTGAGGCTAGGTCTGTCGATGGCATTTTCTTTGGTTATGCATCTCATTCTAGAGCATATCGTGTGCTCAATCTTGAAACTAACCAAATCGTAGAGACTTGCGAGGTAACCTTCGACGAGACACAGCCACGTAGTCAGCTTGTCTTTGAGTGTGCAAGTGATGATGAGCTTGGCGAGGAGATCTTTCTGGATGTGGAGCATGAACATGGAGATGATGAAGATGGCGGCATGGTGCCTCCGGCTGAACATGTACCCACTACTTTGATTACGGTGGTGGACGGACCCTCTCCTACACCCACGACGACAAATCAAGAACAAGGAGAAGCTGTTGTTGAGGGGGAGGTAGCATCAAGGCGAGAACCTCCCCGGCGAGTACAAGTGTATCACTCAGCTTCGAGGATCATCGGCGACCTGAATGAACGCAATACACGGTCGAGGGTTCGAAACAATTCCCATTTCACTCATGCTGCATTTGTTGCTACTTTTGATCCCAAAGACATTGGACACGCACTATCTGATCACAATTGGGTTAGTTCAATGCATGAGGAGTTGGAGAACTTTGAGAGGAATCAGGTGTGGGAGTTGGTTGACCCTCCCCCAGGGTGTAAGCCGATTGGTACAAAGTGGGTGTGGGGAAATAAAGAGGGAGAGAAAGGTGAAGTGGTGAGGAACAAGTCAAGGCTTGTTGCTCAGGGGTTCAGTCAGAAGGAGGGGATCGACTACGAGGAGACCTTTGCTCCCGTAGCCCGTTTGGAGGCGATTGGGATTCTTCTAGCCTTTTCTGTGGTTAAAGGGTTCAAGTTGCACCAAATGGATGTGAAGAGTGCCTTCTTGAACGGTGTGTTGGAGGAAGTGTATGTGAGGCAACCACCGGGGTTTGAGAGTGAGAAGTACCCCCACCGGGTGTACAAGTTGAGGAAGGCGCTTTATGGCTTGAAGCAGGCGCATAGAGCTTGGTATGGCAGGTTGAGGAGGTTCTTATTTCAAAGAGGTTTTGAGATGGGGAAGGTCGATTAGACCTTGTTTCTCCTGAGGCAGGGCAGAGATATCCTGATTGTGCAGGTGTACGTGGATGATATTGTCTTTGGTGGCTCGTCTAACTCTCTTGTTGCAAGGTTTGCAGAGGATATGAGCAGGGAATTTGAGATGAGCATGATGGGCGAGTTGCAGTTCTTCCTCGGGCTACAAATCAAGCAATCAAAGGAAGGAACATTCGTGCACCAAGCCAAGTACACCAAGGACATTGTGCGGAAGTTCAAGATGGAGGATTCCAAGGCTATGACGACGCCGATGAGTACGACTACGGCTCTTGATGCGGACGAGGAAGGTGAACACGTGGACCAGAAGGAGTACCGGAGCATGATCGGGTCACTCCTCTACTTGACGGCGACGAGGCCGGACATCCAGTTCTCGGTATGTCTGTGCACTCGTTTTCAAGCGTCTCCGAGGACTTCGCATCGGCAAGCGGTGAAGCGAATTTTCAGGTACTTGCGTCACACTCCCGACTTCGGCCTTTGGTACTCCGCGTCCTCTTCTTTGGCGCTTCATGGTTTTTCAGACGCGGATTTTGCCGGGTGTCGGTTGGATAGGAAGTCAACTTCTGGGACTTGCCAGTTTTTGGGTTCCTCTTTGGTGTCTTGGTCTTCCCGCAAGCAGTTGAGTGTTGCTCAATCCACGACCGAGGCTGAGTACGTTGCCGCTACTAGTTGTTGCTCTCAGCTCCTTTGGATCACCTACACCATGAGTGACTTTGGTGAGGAGTATACCCATGTCCCTCTTCAATGTGATAGCACCAGTGCCATACGCGTTGCAAAGAACCCAGTGCTTCATTCCAAAACCAAGCACATAGAAGTGAGGTATCATTTTCTGAGAGACAACGTAGAGAAAGGAAAGATAGCTTTGATCCATGTACCCACACATGACCAACTAGCCGACATTTTCACCAAACCCCTAGATAGAGCAACTTTCACTTGTTTGCGGGGGGAACATGGTGTGTGTTTGATTTTTTGAGTTGGATGTGTGGGAGCTCCTTTGTAGCATATGTATAGCTTTCCTTTGTGCATTTCTTTCATTTGGCATGGCATATGTAACTTAATGTTTAGGCATCCTTGTATCTTAGATTGCATGCATCTTGTATCATATGCATTGGTTAGGAAAAGCTTCTCTCATATTCATTGTTCACCATGGAATGAGATATATGTCTTTGTGAGCTTGTTTGGTATGCTATGGTTAGTTTGGCTTAGCTCTTGATAATCTCAGTTTATTTCCATGGTTGATGGCTATGTTTTTGAAAAATGTCACATGTATGCTCTCTCA
This sequence comes from Cenchrus americanus, assembly GCA_947561735.1. Taxonomy (NCBI): domain Eukaryota; kingdom Viridiplantae; phylum Streptophyta; class Magnoliopsida; order Poales; family Poaceae; genus Cenchrus; species Cenchrus americanus. The sequence goes on along the minus strand of OX387239.1, from coordinate 78,718,467 downwards.
TGTGTAAATGCCTTTACATGATCTTGACATGTTTTAATGGCTTGGTTATGCTCAATTTGTGGTTGGATAGCTAGTTTATTGATCATATGGGGCCAAAGGCTCATTTGCCATCATGAATGTTTAGCCCTCTTGCTTTATCTTGTGGAGGGGCTTAAGTTCGTTTTTGTCGCAAAGACATTTCATGTACCATGTAACAATCTGAAAATGAAATGTGAAATGCTTGGAAAATATGCTCCCATGTCATATGTGTTAAATTTAAATTGCTTTGGGTGCTAAACCGTTGAATGATGCCTACCAATGAGAAGTCTCATACATAGAAGTAGGCACATGGCTCGGTGGCTTTGACATGACATGAGGTGCTTGTGGGTGTTTGTGATGGTCTTATGATTAGAATGGTTGTCCAAACATGAAGTTTGTGTGGCTTGGCCATTTTGATATGTTTTGATCATGTTTAGGACTTTACTCATGAGAGGCAAGTTTTTCGCAAAATTGCCCAAATCCATCTTAGCTTCGTCCAATGGTTGTGAAACTTGGTGATCATGTAGTTGAGATCAATACGAAGCTATGCAGTATCTAACTTGCTCATTTGGACATGTGTAGCATTCTTTGTTGAATTTTGTCTATTTGAGAAGCTCTAGGTTGCATTTTTGGCTTGATTCATGCATTGCTAACAAGGGGGAGAAGTTTGAGCTTGAAATGGCTTACTGGGTGCATTTGGAAGGTTTTTAGGTGGTTTCGAGCCATTTCTGGGTCTGTTGTGCACCGGTCTGACCGGTTGAGGTCACCGGTCTGACCAGTCAGAGTGTGCTGGTCCTGTGCACATGTTGGGCACCGGTCTGACCGGTGGTGTTGGCTGGTCTGACCGGTGTAAGCTGAAGTTGCTGCAGCTGCCCTGTCTTCAAGTGGTTTGCTTGCATTCGTCCAGGGGGAGTTGCACTAGTTCAGGGGGAGCTTGCATGTGTGCAGGAGGAGCTTTTTGTGGCTTTTGAGCTTTGCTTTGGTGGTTTGCGCTCTTTGCTTGAGCTTTGTTTTGTCTCGGATGTGTCGAGCCGTTGCCCTTGCCTAAGGGGTCTGAGACTTGTCTTCCTCAAGTGATCTTGCTCTTTGCCTTTGTTTGCCTTTCGATCGCTTGTTGGAGTTTCTTTTTATTTTTTCTTTTCCTTTTCTTTTCTCTTGTGTTACTTCATGTGGGTGTTGTCAATGCACTCATCAAGGGGGAGATTGAGGACCATGTGTGGTTCGAGGACCGGTGGATGGTCGCTTCCTTGTGTGATGAGTGATTGACAACGTTGTGTGGACTAATTCTTGGCTAAGTAATGCAGGTGCAGGTTGCGGCCTGACCGGTGTTGGTGCAGGTGAAGAACAAGCGCGAAAGGTTGTTTCCGGTGAGGCCTCCAGGTGCGGAGAAGACAAGTAGGCTTCGTTCGAGGGACCCGGTGGCCAGCGAGGTCAAGTGCGGACCGCATGGTGGCATGAACAACAAGATGAAGTCATGAACGGTTTCTTGGTAGAGCCTCAAAACAAAGGGCGAGCCGGGACTACGTGGGAGCCGAGTCATGAGTGGAGATTGGCGGAGGCTACTGTTGACGCAAAATGTGCACCTAGCGCCAAACACACAACAAGCCGAACAAGCTGGCTTTACACGCGCAAAGAATCACGAGACGTGCCAGTCAATTTTTCCTGAAAATTAACAAAAGGGAAAGCAGTTAGATACCAAAGCTTGGAACTTGCCGGGTGGTACCAGACAGTTCCATATTTACGGCTACAAAGCCGGATTGGGATGACAAATAGCTATAGGAAGCTATCTGCCAATAAACTGTAAGCCATTCCGGAGCTTATAAAAGGAAAAGTGACATTGCCGAATGGATGACGTAAACATGACAGCAATCGGTCTTTGTTTGAGTAAAGATGCACATGCACAAAGTCATGACCGATCCCCATGATGACTAACGTTGAATAAATAAATAAAGTAAAGCGCGAGCATAAACATGTAATAAACAAGCATGCATAGATCCAAAGCACTAGTCTACCGCATGTCTAGGTACTTTAAAACCCGTCGGGTACGATGCCACGCAAATCTATCCACCGCATGATACAACTTGCATGAAAACCGTACCACTTTCCACAAATAGATCTATCCACCGCATGATACAATCTAAATATGGAAAGCTAAAAGCACACGTTATTTAAAGCATGATTCACACACGTGTTCTACTCGTGAAGAAACATAACCGAATACGGCTGAACAGCCGATTCGGGGTCCATGAAGAAGGAACAAACATTACCAAGCGAATAAATCTATCAGATTGGTTTGAAATCTAATCCACCGGATGACTAGCTCCAAAGCAACCCAAAAACCTGCATCTACCGCATGATACTCAGTTCTTTCAAGATTTATATCAACGTTGGCAAGCTTGAACCCGCAACACGTAACAACCTAGATCGATTCGGTTTACGCTATCGGAAAAGCACGTGATCTACGTGTTGAAACACGAATTCTACTCATATAAGGATCACCAAAAGGTAAAAGCCGATCCAAACCCATCTAGATTGGGCAAGAGGTGTTACGTGAATTTAAACGTGAAGCAAAAACTCAAAGCAACACGGGGTAACTTAATGAATCTATTGGATCTTGCCAAAATCCAACAGAGCCGATAACTAGCTTCGAGCTAGATCTTAGCCTACCGCATGACTCATGACCTAACAAGAAACCCTCTTGAACCAAGCTTGAATCTACCGCATGACACGAAGCATGGTAACAAGACTACTTGCATCGAGATCTAAATCCACCGCATGATACTAGATATGATACAAGGTTGCCGTACTCATGGAGGTTGACGGATCGATGAACCATCTCGAAGAACTCGACGACACGACAAATGGACTCTAGGGTTTGGCGTAAGGCCGGTTTGTATTGAAGAATGATTGTGTGTATTACATACATTCAGGGCTCATATTTATACCCTGCCAAGTACAACCTCGAATGGATTCGTTGCCTAACTTATCTCTAAGCTTGATCGCCTATCCATCCATTCGTCCTTCCTGCTTGAGCCACGTCACCATCCAATCCCGCAAAATCAGCTCAACTGTTCCTTTGCCGAACGGAAGCAGACAGCTGACCGCAGATCTCTTTGCCGATTACATCTGAGAAAAAACCTTCCTTTCGCTAGACGGACTCTTCACCGAGCTGGACCCACAGGTCAGACTCCTTACCAAATTTTGGTGTTAACACATGCCCCTTCAATTGCGGGATAAAAGTGATTTTGTTCTGCAATTGACTCCAGCCACGAACATATTCAAATCGAATCTGTCAACACCTATTCCTCTTTCTTCGCAATCCGCCGGAATCCTTGTCTAGATCCAAACCCTAGATCCCCATGTTCTACGCTCAAATCCCCAATGGCGGCTCAAAACCAAGCTGCTCAGGTAAATTCCCCTCTCGTAAGCTTCATTCGGCATTTAGGTTTTCAATTTTACCTGAGATTTCTTTTCCGCTCTCCTTCAGGAGCCTTCCCGCGAGCTTTTGATTCGCACCGAGGCCAATTCAAGATCCTATTACCTTGGTCCCGTGGGGAACTGCGATCCTCGAGATTTCATCGCGGTGAATCTCAAAGGATCTCTTTCAAAGCGGCTCTGTCCCCACCTCCCCGGTGGCAAGATGCTTTCAAGAGCGGCCCCCGCCTCCAATCGCGAGGTGGAAAAATTGGTACCGAGGGTTCTTGCGAATAAGAGTGCCGGAACCCAAAGCTGGCATACCCTCCGCATTGCTCAGTGCCTGGAGTTATCTTTGGCCGAGACCCCCAAAAATGAAGACCTTCTGATAGCAGCCTGCCATTTTTGGTCAAACGGTGTCAACGCCTTCCTCTTTCCAAACAGTGCACATCCCAGAGCAAGATGGTACGCCGCCTCAACCCGTCGCCGCGCCTCTGATGAGGCGGAAGGGAGCAGCGCCAATACGCGCAGGAGGCAATGATCGTCGATTTCTCTTCTTTGATTCATCTTTGATCTTCTTCTTGTTTTGACGATCATCCCCTTTTCAGGCTTATCTAGTGGAATCCATCTCCTGCGCCGGCCAATCAGCCTTATCCGGACGACTCCTCGGAGTCTGACGGCCACTCCCCCGTGCCCTATGGGGAGCTTGACGCTCTCTGCTTCAAGGTGGAACTGGAGACGGTCCAGCGCGAGCTGGAGGACGTCTCCAAAAAGGCGGGCATAGCCGAGTTGGAGTGGGAGGACCAGCGCAAACAGCTGCTGGAAACCATCGACGGTACAGTTCTGAAATCAATCCTTGATCCAACCCGGATTTTGATGCTAATCTTGTTTCTTCTTGTACCTTGCAGCCCGCGATGCCGAGCTCAACCAGCTGAAGACGCTGGTGGAGCAACTGGCCGACAAGGTGAACGCCCGCGGTGACACACCGGCGGAGCGCCTTGCTGCGGTGGAGCACCGTGTTGATGAGGTGGCCACCCATGGCGTCCGCTTCGGCACCACCCTGGGCCTGGCTGCCATGGCGACGCACACGGACGTCGACTACTCCACCAGGCCGCGCGGCTTCCAGGGCGGCGCGCCAGAAGACATCGAGGAGATTGAGATCATCCTGGAGCGCCTCGATGGCCACGGCGACACCATTGCCGAAATCACTCATCCCCAATCTGTGTTGAACAGGCTTTTCGACTAGATTGTATTAGGGATGTTTGAACATCGGCAATAAATAAAGAACTTTTGAATTTTGTGCTTGCCTTTGCGCGATGATTCCTTTGTATTTGCTCCTGTGAATCTTATTTTTCCTTAAACGCATCCGGGAACCGCCTTGAGCCGAACGCGTGAGAACGGATGCCCCTTGGTGCAAAATCCACGAGAAGATCCTCAAATCGGCAATCCATAAGCCTTGTGTTCAAGCAAAACCCCTTCGTACTTGGGGAGAAAACCCTGCCGTTTGGTATTCCAACAATGTACGCTGGCCAGTCATCACTCCCAATGCACCCCTTCGGTCAATAAAATAGCCTGTCGGGATGCCTTGCAAATCCACTCGCACACTCATCCATCACTTCTCATCTCCTCTCCTGTCTCCAGAGGAAAAAACCCCAAAGCCATGGACAAAGGCAAGCAACCCCAGGAGGGCAGCCCTCCAAAGAAACACACGATTCGAAGGTGAGTTTTCCCTTGATCCACCCTCGTTCTCCATATGATCATGCGCCTCATCTTTTCTTCTTTTCCTCTTTCAGCCTCGATTTGCTCCCTGAAGAAATCATCGGGACCGAAGATGTGCCTGAGTACATCTCCTCCGATTCCTCCCTCGAAGCAGAGGATGCCACGCCTGAACAGAGGACTAGCCATCAGCTGCGCCGCCGCGTTCGGCACCTGGAGCATGGCCTCAGGGACATCACCGCTCGTTGCCAAGCCGAACGCGAGCGTCGCATGGCTCTGGAGGCACTAGTAGGGGGTAAATGTTTGACTTCTTCTTGACTTCGTGCCCACATCTGGATTTCTTCCCTCTAACACCCATGCCTCTGTCGCAGATGTCTCTGACAGGTACAACAACCTGAAAGCAGCTTGGGATAGCTTGGTGGAGGCCGCAAACCATGGTCGCCCCCATGCGTTCCAAGTTGCCTTCACGGTGGTCTTGGAGCAACTGAAGAGGGAGCAGATGAAAAAGCAAAGAAAAGATTGAATCATACTTTCGCTTCTTTCTCCACGCCTTCTGCTTCCCACCTCCCCGTAGTCTAGATCACCAGGGTCGTTGGATGTAAACTTGCAAGAGGCAGTTGTAAAGAAGTTTGGTGCTAAGGGCAATGCATCTAGGCACTGGCCATTTCTCCTGTTTGTGTATTTTGTTCTGAAGGCGGCCTCGCCTTTGAGCGCCGGCTATCTCTTGTGTCAGATGCTTGTAATCGCACTACTGGTGATCATCGATCAATTTCAATGCTAGGATAATATTTCTTCAAATATCTTCCATTTATTGCAGCGGAAAATTCCTCTCCTAGTAAAGTTTTCAATATGTATGCGTTACCAGGGGCGCACCTGACCACGCGAAAGGGTCCTTCCCAGTTAGGGGACCATTTGCCGAATTCATTGTATTTAGTTCCAATCGGCAATATCGCTTTCCAAACCAAATCACCTTCTGCAAATTGCCTGACTTTTACTTTCTTGTTATAGTACTTGGCAACCCACAGTTTGTTCTTCTCAATGTTCTCCAGGGCTCTAAGACGGATCATGTGTAAATCCTCTAGCTCGTCCATCATTAGGCCACTGTAATCCTTGGAGCTCAAATCTTTCTGTAACACAACCCTCCTTGAATCTGATTACATTTCCCAAGGTAGAACCGCATGATGTCCATAAACCAATTCATAAGGAGAGGTCTTTGTGGCTCCATGAGGGGCCATTCGGTAAGCCCACAGTGCCTCACTGAGTACCGAATGCCATCTCCTTGGCTTCTGATCGATCTTCTTCTGTATTAGCTTGATCATGATCTTATTAGAAGCCTCTGCTTGACCATTAGCCTGGGCATAATAGGGAGAAGAGTTAAACAATTTGATTCCCATGCTTTCGGCAAATTCTCTGAACTCCAGGGACACGAATTGGGCCCCTTGATCAGTGGTGATGGTCTGAGGGATTCCAAACCGATAGATGATGTGCTCCTTGACAAATTCAACCATGTCTTCCGACGTCACCTTTTTTAGTGGGACCGCCTCAACCCATTTAGTAAAATAATCTGTAGCCAAAAGCACAAACTTATGCCCCTTGCTAGATGGTGGGTTAATCTGGCCAATCAAGTCTATACCCCAGCCTCTGAATGGCCATGGTTTGATGATGGGATTCAATGCTGATGCAGGGACCCTTTGAATATTTCCAAACCTTTGGCAATCCTGACATCCTTTGTAATACTCAAAGCAATCCTCTAATATCGTCGGCCAAAAGCACCCAGCTTGCCGACAACCCATTTCATGCGGTAGGCCGATTGGTGTGCTCCGCATATCCCATCATGCACTTCACTCATCATCTTCTTCGCTTCTTCTGGACCCAGGCATCGTAGCAACACCCCATCTAATGATTTGTAAAACAAATTGTCGTCCAGAAGAACGAATTTTATGGCCTTGTACACGAGCTTCCTAGAGACCTTTCGGGATGGATCGTTCAAATAATCGACGATTTCTTTCCTCCAATCATCCTCCGCGGATCCGTCCCTAGCGCACACACATACCGCAAGCAAACGCGTCTTGGTTCTCTTTGTAACCCGAGGCGCTCCGAGCCAACTTTGTTTGCTTCTTCGTTATGTTCTCTAGGAATATGCTGTAGAGTTACCAACGGAAAGCTCTTCAAGATTTCCCTGCATTCTTCGTAGTAACTCCTCAGTGCCTCACTTTTGCATTCGTATTGGCCGTTCAATTGCTTGATCACCGGCTACGAATCCCCATAAACCTCAACCGAAACGGCCCCGGCTTCTCTCAAATATTGAAGTCCTCGAAGTAATGCTTCATACTCGGCTCGATTATTAGTGACGGTGGGGTACCGTATGGGGATGGCAAATTCAAACATTTTACCCCTAGGCGAAATTAGTAGGATCCCTACTCCCCCACCTTTACCACATGATGATCCATCAAAAAATAAAGCCCAAGGAGTAATTTCAAGCAAATCAATTGACGGATCGCGATGTTCAGTTATAAAATCGGCAATGATCTGACCTTTGATAGCTTTTGCCGATTCGAACTTCAATTCAAATTCTGATAAAGCCAAAATCCATTTGCCAATCCCGCCAGTTCAAAATTGGCATAGATAACATATGTTTTATTACGTCAAACTTGGAATACACAGTGCATTCGGCATTCAACAAGTAGTGCCGAAACTTTGTACACGAGTAGTATACGCACAGACACAGCTTCTCTACAGCCGAATACCTGGTCTCAGGATCAAGTAATTTTCGGCTAAGATATGCTACTACCCGTTCCTTCCCTTCGAATTCTTGAATGAGGGCCGATCCAATGGTCTGGGTATCGGCCGCCACGTACAACTTGAAAGGCTTTATCAGCTGAGGAGGGACCAGCACTGGTGGCTCCTTCATGTATTGCTTGATCTCGTCGAAAGCCTTTTGTTGTTCGTCGCCCCACGTGAACTTCTGATCTTTCTTTAGATTCATCAATGGAGAGAATGGCAAAACTTTACGTGACAAATTTGAGATGAATCTCCTTAAGAAATTAATTTTGCCGAGCGGTGATTGCAACTCCTTGAGATTAGTTGGAGGAACAACTTCATCGATGGCCTTCATGCTCTTCTTGCCAACTTCAATTCCCCCTTCGTGGACCAAAAATCCCAAGAACTCTCCAGCTGATACCCCAAAAGCGCACTTGTTTGGATTCATCTTTAAACCATGTTTTCGGGTGCACTCCAAGGTCCTTTTCATGTCTTCCAAATGTGTGTCATGACTCAGGGACTTGATCACGACATCATCAATGTAAATTTCCACGACTTTGCCGATCAACTCGTGGAAAATGTAATTCATGGCTCGGCGATAAGTTGCACGGCATTTTTTAAACCAAATGTCAAGACTATCCATTCAAACATGCCTATATGACCGGGACACCTAAAGGCCGTCTTTGATATATCCTCTATTGCCATGAATATTTGGTTGTATCCCGCATTGCCATCCATGAAGCCGATCACCTTGTGCCGGCGCGGCGTCAATCAACAAATCGGCAATAGGCATGGGGTAACCGTCCATCGGAGTAGCTCGTTCGAGTCCACGAAATCTATGCGGACCCTCGTCTTTCCATTCTTCTTGTATACGGGGACAATGTTAGAAATCCACTCCGCATATCTGCATGGCCGAACGAAGTTTGCATCAAGCAATCTTTCAACTTCCTTCTTCACATCGGCCAATACCTCATCCTTGTAGATTTTCCGGGGTGGTTGCTTGTATGGTTTGAAACCAGATTTGATTGGCAACCGATCCTCAACAATGGAACGATCTAGTCCGGACATCTCCGAATAATCCCGGGCGAAGCAATCTTTGTATTCCTTGAGCGACTTGATTAACTCCCCCCCGAAGTACGTACGCAAGTTTGCGGCGATGAACGTCGGCCTTGGCTTATCACCGTTTCTAATGTCAACTTCTTCTAACTTATCGGCCGACATAAATCCTCGCCCCAACTTGCCATCAGTGCCATCGACGGGGTTCTCCATTAAAAATTACTATAAGAGCCGACTGCTTGAATCGGCTGTTGATCACTGCTGACAGGTTCAACAGGACCTTCTCCCCAGTCTTTCCCTGAGAAACAATCAATGCCTTGGTATTCCCAGAAAGCTGGTTCCATGTTCGCAATGCTCACGGAGTCATCCGCTTGGACGACCTCAATATCATCATCCACCCATCGGATAAGGCTGGCGATGCATGGTGGATGGGACGCGGCAATTGGCATGAATCCGGTCCCATCCAAGCGATGGGGCCGTACGCTCCCTTTACCCTCGATCACAAAAAAGGTCGTGAGCAGCGTCTTGGACCTGATCATCAGATGCACGTGAGCGCATCCCTTGGTGTCTGACGGATTCCCGGCGAAATCATTCAGTATTATGCTTGTAGGCGTAAGATCGCTAGGGCCCATGCCAAGTTTCCTGAAGGTGGTGTACGGCATTACGTTAACTGCCGCTCCACCATCGACAAACATCTTGGTCAATGGCTTGCCTTTGACGTATCCCCTCAAGTACAGCAGCCTCATGTGTCGATTTTTGGCCGGTTTGTCGAAGATGGCTTGCTTGGCTAGCACCAGCTGCGCCATCATCCCCTCGATCTGCTCATCATCTAGGGACGCCTCTTCCTGCACAACCTGATTAGCAGGAGCCATGAACTCATTCGGCAGAAAATATACCATGCATGTTGGAGCCGAACGCTTTGACCCTTCAGGTTGATCCTTCGGACGCCACACCTGCCTTGTTTGGACCCCAGCCTGCCTCAGTTCGCGGTTCCTCAAGCGTTGAACCCGTCTCTTCTGGCTTCTCCTCAGGCCGGGCGGGCACCATTGCCCCTTTTGCCAGATGTAGTCGTCTTCATCCTCCTCTTGATTAGCCCACCTCAAATCAGCTTGTCGCTTCCTGGGATGATCGATGATTTCAATTTTTTGGCACCGATCCCTGTTAGGATGGATCCTTCCAATTCTCTCATGGATGCATCAGCGATTGGCAGGCTCCTGCCTGTACTCAACATATCTGTCACTGCACTCAGGGCAGTTCCTCAGCGTGGGCAGCTTCAAACCCTCGTTCCAACAATGCCTGAAGAATGCACACCCCCAGTGCGCGCGCTCCTGCTCGCGCGTGTATTGCTCCAGGTCCCTTCTGTGTGCTTCCTCTTCGGCTCTGCGCTTCCCCTCCTCGTATCTTCGCTTTTGGTAGCGCTCTTTTTCTAACTGGCGCTACCACTTGTTGAGGAGGATGCGCGTGGTCACCTTGGGCTTGGCTTTGGATGATTCCCCGATTTCGATGTGGCTTTTGAGAATGCGGGGGGCTTCACCATGTACCTGCTCCAAAGTTACTTGACGTTCCGGGTCCACGGTTCCATCTTGCCTAGCCCTGGCTGAGGTCAAGACCTTGACCTTTCCCTTCTCCTCAGCCGTCACCATGTTGACAGAGAAGCCCACCATGTTCTTAGGGAAGGGGTGACCATCCAGCTTCATCTTGTTGTCAAATTTGAGGTGTCCCTCCTGGATGGCTTTCTGGATCCTCATCCTGAAGACCCTGCAGTCGTTGATGGAGTGCGAGTCCCTGTCGTGGAAGCCACAGTAACGTTTCCCCTTGACTCCATCGGGCCGAAGCATGGAATGCCCTTCAGGCAACCTGATTCGGCCTTCCTTTACCAAGAGCTCAAACAACTTGTCAGCTTTCGTGATGTCGAAGTCGTAGGTGCCCTTGGTCTGTTTGACCCAGCGCTGATTCATCGTTAATGGCTCCTTTCCCCACATAATTTTTGCTGCGGCCACATCCAGTTCATCATCGAATCCTCTGTCAAGTCGGCCTTGTCCAAGAACTGGTTGTAGATGTCCGCCACGTCATGTTGCTTGCCAAACCTGGCATCCTTCTTGAAGCCGTACGCTTGGTTGCTCATCAACGATAGCTTTTGAGACAGTTTGGTCCAGGTCTTCAAACTCCATGCCAAACGGCTTCTCACGCACGGCCGGCGGCATCCGGCGACGGCTATGTCGGCCAGGTGGTCATCGGCAAGTTGAGCGAGAAGCACATGCATTTAACTTCCCCGAATGTCCTAAGAAATTCCAATGGCGTCTCGGCGTGCCTCTCGCTTTAGGGTGGCAAGGTCGATCGGCTTCTTCTCCGAACTACCGGCGAAATAATGGGCGTGGAATTTTCGTTCCAGGTCCTTCCATCTGCTAACTGACTCAGGGGGCAAGGACGAGAACCACTGGAACGCCGGGCTCGTCAGTGACGCGGGGAAGTATCTGACCCTGAACGCTTCCTCAGCTGAGCATTCTCCGAGTTGCATCAGGTAACGAGCAATGTGCTCCACCGTGCTGGTGTCATCTTGCCCCGAAAACTTCGTGAACTCCGTAGGAGGTTTCACTCTTGGCGGAAGGAGAACGTTGAAGTACCACTATGGGAACGGCGGCTTGTAGGCTAGTCCCTGCATTTTTGGTTTGAGGCCGAACTGATTCTGCATCAACTCGGCCATCTTCCGCGCCAGGGCGTCGTCTTCCTGTGTGCCTGCAGCTGGGGCGTAACCTGGATGTGGGAAAGCGTCTATGGCACCGTAGTTCCCCACTTCGTGATAGCCTCCGCCGTAGAGATTCCTTTGTAGCCAGTTGCTCGCCGGAGCAATCCTGTGGCCGGAAGCGAGCGGGGCCCCAGGCGAGCCGAATGCCAAGTCCCCGTACGTGGGTTGGTACGGGTTCGGGGCGTTGCACGGGGCGGCCCGTGCTTTGCCCTGCGGTGGTGGCTGGATTGGTTGCCCTCCTGGAGCCTGTAGTGGGGGCTGAACTGGTTGACCCCCAGCGCCTTGTGGAGGAGGATAGAGAGCTTGACTCCCGGCGCTGCGAGGAGGAGGCCGGACCGGGCCGGCTCCGCAATGGTGGTCGAGAGCTTGATTCGCCCAATTCCACGGTGCCCCCTTGGATGGGTGATTTGCGAATGCCCTGCTCCATGCAGGGCCGAAGACGACCACCATCATTTGCTTGAACGCACCAAGGAAAGCTTTGTGGTGCCTGCTCAAGACGTGGTCTGCGGCATCCCGGAACGCCTGTATGCATTCCTCCTTCTCTTGCTGGGTCGTGGCGTCACTCTCCCCCGGCAACAATACCCTGGGCATGTCGTTTTTCAGGTACGGGACGCCACTTCGGTTCTTCTTGAAGGACGACGGACACTTACGGTGGAGGCCGGTTCACGGCGTCCTGGAGGCTGCCGCCGTTGCTCGGAGAGAGGTCCTCAATGTCGACGTCCATGATGTCCCCAATATCGGGCATCTTGATCTTTCGGTTTGTTGGTCCCCGCCGGGCGTGCCAAAAAGTGTGTTGACGCAAAATGTGCACCTAGCGCCAAACACACGGCAAGCCGAACAAGGCGGCTTTACACGCGCAAAGAATCACGAGACGTGCCGGTCAATTTTTCACGAAAATTAACAAAAGGGAAAGCGAGTTAGATACCAAAGCTTGGAACTTGCGGGTGGTACCGAGGCAGGTTCCATATTTACGGCTACAAAGCCGGATTGGGATGACACATAGCTATAGGAAGCTATCGCAATAAACTGAAAGCCATTCGGGAGCTTATAAAAGGAAAAGTGACATTGCCGAATGGATGACGTAAGCATGACAGCAATCGGTCTTTGTTTGAGTAAAGATGCACATGCACAAAGTCATGACCGATCCCCATGATGACTAACGTTGAATAAATAAATAAAGTAAAGCGCGAGCATAAACATGTAATAAACAAGCATGCATAGATCCAAAGCACTAGTCTACCGCATGTCTAGGTACTTTAAAACCCGTCGGGTACGATGCCACGCAAATCTATCCACCGCATGATACAACTTGCATGAAAACCGTACCACTTTCCACAAATAGATCTATCCACCGCATGATACAATCTAAATATGGAAAGCTAAAAGCACACGTTATTTAAAGCATGATTCACGCACGTGTTCTACTCGTGAAGAAACATAACCGAATACGGCTGAACAGCCGATTCGGGGTCCATGAAGAAGGAACAAACATTACCAAGCGAATAAATCTATCAGATTGGTTTGAAATCTAATCCACCGGATGACTAGCTCCAAAGCAACCCAAAAACCTGCATCTACCGCATGATACTCAGTTCTTTCAAGATTTATACAAACGTTGGCAAGCTTGAACCCGCAACACGTAACAACCTAGATCGATTCGGTTTCGGCTATCAGAAAAGCACGTGATCTACGTGTTGAAACACGAATTCTACTCATATAAGGATCACCAAAAGGTAAAAGCCGATCCAAACCCATCTAGATTGGGCAAGAGGTGTTACGTGAATTTAAACGTGAAGCAAAAACTCAAAGCAACACGGGGTAACTTAATGAATCTATTGGATCTTGCCAAAATCCAACAGAGCCGATAACTAGCTTCGAGCTAGATCTTAGCCTACCGCATGACTCATGACCTAACAAGAAACCCTCTTGAACCAAGCTTGAATCTACCGCATGACATGAAGCATTGTAACAAGACTACTTGCATCGGATCTAAATCCACCGCATGATACTAGATATGATACAAGGTTGCCGGTATTCACGGAGGTCGACGGATCGATGAACCCTCTCGAAGAACTCGACGACACGACAAATGGACTCTAGGGTTTGGCGTAAGGCCGGTTTGTATTGAAGAATGATTGTGTGTATTACAAACATTCGGGGCTCATATTTATACCCCTGCCAAGTACAACCTCGAATGGATTCGTTGCCTAACTTATCTCTAAGCTTGATCGCCTATCCATCCATTCGTCCTTCTGCTTGAGCCACGTCACCATCCAATCCCGCAAAATCAGCTCAAGCTGTTCCTTTGCCGAACGGAAGCGAGACCGACCGCCATGATTTCTTTGCCGAATACATCTGAGAAAAAACCTTCCTTCCTCTAGACGGACTCTTCACCGAGCTGGACCCATAGGTCAGACTCCTTACCAAATTTTGGTGTTAACAGCTACATCGAGTTCGCGGGGTTTCTGGTGGTTCACCAGAAAACCACTAGGTTCCTTAGTCGATCCACAAAGCCAAGACCGAAGAACCGAAGACGGTGCTGCAGCAGTACCAGACCGGTCTGACCGGTGGGGAGCACCGGTCTGACCGGTGTGCGACGACGCAGTCCGGAGACTTCGAAGCGGAGGACACGCGTCGGGATCGCATGGCTTGCGTCGAGGCTACGCAGGGTGCGGTTGCCGGGTATCCGTCCGATGGAAAAGACATGAGGACTTACAAATCCGCCCTTGAGGGGCTTGTATTCCTAGTTGTTAGGAAACGGCATTTTAGACTTTCGGTTGCCTCCATATAGCCCAAGAGGTGAGAGGATGGCAGCCAACTCTTGGAACCCTAGCTCATTAGTTTTCCTATTTTCCTTTCTAGTTTCCTTAGGATTTCCATAGGACTAGCTTGAGAGCTTCATGGCGAGATCTTGTTGAGAGGGTTGGATGATCAGGTGGTAAGCTAGACCTTGTACGAACCTTTGTTGCATGTATAGATGATTCGACGTGGTTCCTTAAGGTTTGGATGTGTGTTTCCCTGTTGTTCTTGGTGGTGATTTTCAGAGCCCTCTCTTGGTGATTTCTCTGGGTTGTTTTCGGGACCTTTCTCTTGGGGATTTGATGGGGGAAATTTGTTGGAACCCTTCGTGGTTATTTGGACTGCGATTCCCCTCCCAAATCCGTGAGTAAAGGGCTCGATTTTGGGGTTTCTTGAGTTCTTGGGTTGTAAGCATTCTTGGCGGGATTTCTTCGATTCCTCCTTTTTGGACAAGTTTTGGTGGACGAAATCGTGGCTATGGACTCCTCATGAGGTGTTCCTAATATCCCCAAAGTCCGTGGAGCAATTTGGGAGATCAAAGTTTGGATTTGGGGGAGTTGACCCGCGGGTGCTGTTCATCCCGAGCTGCCCAGGCTACACCGGTCTGACCGGTGCTCTTGACCGGTCTGACCGGTGCAACCCTCGGTGGGTTTTTGCTCGGGTGAACATTTTGGTGTGTTCGCTGTTGTCTGTGTTGGGGGCTGTTTCGAGTTTGGGTCGGTTTGGTGGTCGGTTAGCTTTGTTTGGTGATTTGGGGGTTTTACGTGCCGTGACCGGTCGGCCGGTGTGTCTCACCCGGCCCGACCGGTGTGAAGCCACTTAGTGGAAATCACCAAGTTTCACCAGCAGGGACCGGTCCCCGACCGGTGGCGGCGGCCGGTCGGCCGGTCCGTGGTCGGTGGACTCGAGGTTTGGTGTTCCGCTGCGTTCTCGAGTCGGAAGGTTGTGTGTGTTGGTTCCTAGATCCACTGGCACTCAAGTGGCTACGTGGGCTTGACCAACTTGGGTAGTGAGTCGGAGACGTGTGTTTGGAAGCCGCGTTCATCTTGTTGGAGTTTCAATCTCCTACGAGAAGATTTTTTATCGGCTCCCATTCACTCCCCCCTCTCTGCTTTGCCGTATCGGTCCTTCACATCTCTTGGAACCCTAGCTCATTTTGTTTTGCTATTTTCCTCTTCGTTTTCCTTTGGAATTTCTAGGACTAGTTTGAGAGCTTCATGGTGAAATCTTTTGAGAGGGAAGGATGATCAGGCGGAAGCTAGACCATATATGAACCATTCATGGTATGTATAGATGATTCGGCGTGGTTCCTCATGGCTTGGTTGTGTTTCTCCCTGTTTTCCTTTTTGGTGATTTTCAGAGCCTTTTCTTCGAATTTCCGTGGGGAAGTTTTGGGGGCGTTTTTTTGAGGGATTCTTGTTGGATGTCACGTATGAGGACCTTGTGCCTCTTTACTTGGTGATCTTGATCCAACAAATCCTCCAAAACGGCTTCAATTTGGGTGTTTTCGGTGGTTTCCATGGGAAGGTGTTCTTGAGAGTTGACTTCCGATTCCTCTTGATTGAGTGAGTTTTGGGGACCGAGCTTCTAGCCAAAGGTAGCCCACGAGGTACCCCAACTATACCCAAAGTCTCACGTTGATCCGTGGAACGAATTGGGAGATCGATCTCTTGGTGTGTTGAGTTTTTCCTGCGGGCTGTGTTCTTCCTGACTGTCCAAGAGAAACCGGTCTGACCGGTTTAGCCCTATGGGCTGTCATGAAGAGTTTTTGAGCAATGAAGTCTTTGTCGTGCTATGGCTGTTCTTGTTCAAAAAAGGAGAGGTTCTTGAGGCATTTTTTTCTCTTGGAAGGGTTTTTGGGGAGTTTTGGACAGAACCGGCCTGACCTATTTGCTAAACTAGTCTGACCAGTTTCCCCTGCCTGGTGAGAGGCTAAGTTCCACAGAAGCGGTCTGACCGGTTTGAGAAACCGACCTGACTTGTTTTAGGTGCCAGCAGCTGTGTCGTGTGTGTTTCCGCTGCGTGTGTCGAATGGTTGTTGGTTGGGTCTTGCTCCTAGGTTCAGTAGCACTCCAGTGGCTGTGTGGACTTGTGAAGAGAAGCCCGTGGAGGTGCATGAGTGAAATCGGGCTCATAGGCCAAGTTCTTGAAAAGAATTTTTATCGGCTCCCATTCACTCCCCCCTCTCTGGTTCGCCGTTTCGGTCCTTCAAGTGGTATCAGAGCCGGTTACGGGTCTTGATTGACTCTAACTAGTCTAAGATCCAAGGATGGCGTACAAGGAACGGGGTTCGGGTCCTCCACACTTAGTTGGAAAGAACTACCAGATGTGGAGTAAGCGGATGGCAGCGTTCCTCTGCGGTAAGAGTCAGATTCTTTGGGATGTCATGGTGGACACAGGCTATGTCCAACCGATGAACTTCCTTGCTCCAGGATCGAGGGACATGTTCGACGCCAACAACAAGGTGGTCGACTACTTGTTTCGTGCTCTGTGTCAACCCGAATTCGATCAGGTGCACACGGAGAGC
This sequence comes from Cenchrus americanus, assembly GCA_947561735.1. Classification (NCBI taxonomy): domain Eukaryota; kingdom Viridiplantae; phylum Streptophyta; class Magnoliopsida; order Poales; family Poaceae; genus Cenchrus; species Cenchrus americanus. The sequence continues at coordinate 78,701,431 of OX387239.1, read as the reverse complement.
TTGGCTTGTAGAATCTGGTTGGTGTTGAAGGAATCTCACGTTGGAAATGCTCAGGTTCAGGCTCGGATGTATGCGACTTACCGGAGAGAGTACGAGAACTTCACTCATCTCCCTGGCGAGTCCATTGATGCCTTGTTTCAGAGGTTTACGGTGGTGGTAAACAACATGAGGGCCAATGTGGATGTGCTCCCATATGATGAACGTGATAGAGCCGTCAAGCTCTTACACTCGTTGGATCATACGGTTTGGGGCGGAAAGTTTGAGGCCATTGTAGAGTTTGAGAAGTATAACACCTTGACGGTGAATGAGCTGTTCTTGAAGCTCAGGTCGACTGAGGTGGATCGGGGCATGACAGCCAAGATCGAGGGCCCAACTGACTCTCATAATCTCGCCCTCATCGGTGGCTCGAAAGGAAAATCTAACACTAACCCATCCACCAGGATGTTCTCCTTGTCCTCTTTGATGTCTTTGCCAGATGAGGAGTTCGACGTGCTCGAAGAAGATGAGCTGGCATTGCTGACCAGGCGGTTCGAGAGGATGCACGAGAACCGAGTGAACTCGAGGAGGAACACGAGGACATGCTTCCAGTGCGGCAAGCCGGGACACTTCGTCGTCGGCTGCCCGAAGAAGGTCAAGAAACAGGACAACTACAAGCACAAGTCGAAGATGGATGACAAGTACCATTCAAGGCATGACCACAAGCACAAGCACAAGGGCAAGCACAAGGACGAGCAACGATCAAGGAAGAAAAAGAGCTGAGGCAAGGTCCGAGCAATGGTTGGAGCAAGCGACGTCGACTCCAGTTCTGCATACTCCACCTCGAGCTCGAGTAGCACTAAAGACGAAGGTGATCGGCACAAGGACAGGAAGCCATCCAAGAACCTGAGTGGACTGAGTTGCCTTGCTAGATATAGCTTCTGCACCATGGCGCTTAGCTCTGGTAGCAAGAAGAGCAACCAGAGTGACTCAGACTCCGACTCCGATGACAAGGTGGGAGACTTGATGAACATTTGGTTGACTGACTCCGGTTGCTCGAGGCATATGACCAGAGACAAGGGGTGGTTCTCAAGTCTCGTCCCGATGGTGACAAAGAGGTACATCACCATTGGGGACAATGGGCGAAGGCGTGTCCTGTCAGAAGGTGAGATTAAGGTGAGTGACAAGATCACTCTCAGGCGTGTTGATCTTGTTCAATCGCTTGGATACAGTTTGCTTTTCGTGTCTCAGCTATTAGATGAGGGTTTTGAGGTGTTGTTTCGGCCTGGTGGTTCTCGGATTTTGTATTCTCGAGGTGTCGGGGACAGCCCTAGGGGTCCCCTTAAACAACTGGGGAAACCCCACTTAAAACATATAAAAAGCCAAGGCCAAACACGTCTCGCTTAAACACGCGGGGCATGGCCCACGCCACGGTGGCCCCGACGGCCCACCAAGGCGGCCCACTCGAAGATCCCCTCGAGCAGGCTCCGCCTCGCTCGAGGGCACACACCTCCCTCGAGTGGGCTCCGCCCCGCTCGAGGGTGTACGCCTCCCTCGAGCGGGCTCCGCCTCGCTCGAGGGTTCACGTCGCCCCCGAGCAGGCTCTGCCTCGCTCGAGGGCGCCCTGCACGTGCACGGCCATTCCCGTACGCAGGTACGGGCATTTAATGCTTAGACAACGGCGGGGCGGCACCATCATGCGCACGGGACTCACGCCCGGTCTCGTTGCACCAACTCCCCAAGGAGGGAACCCATCCCCGCCCCCGTGGGGGAGCGTGCGACGTGACCGGTGCCCCGGCCCCGTGACGCCGCGCCGCCTACTCCCGTACGGCTAACGCGCCGAGCCCTCGAATGGGGGCCGGCCGCACCCTTGATCGGCTTTCCGTGACCTTGCGGGGGTTAGGTCGTGATGTTAGGCCGGCGGGGCACCATCCCCGCCCGGTTGACGGCATGGCGGCCACCCCCCGCGCGTACAACCCCACGCCGCACGCTGTGGTAACAGCTCCGGCGCTGTGAAGCATGCGGGAACGGGACGCCACCATGCCTGTCACTGCATCCTGTACGGATCGACGTCAGCAATCCCCTCGAACCCTCCTGGGGACATCACGGCCATCCGCTGCACCCCTACCCTCGAGGCTGCCACTGTTCGGGTACAAGATATGCCATGATGGCCAGATCGCGGCAAGGACCGTCAAGGTGGCCGCCTACTCTACGGTGCGGCACACCACACTTCCCCATGTAACTGAATAGTGTGGCATACATGTAATTCGCTCTCTCCTTGGCCTATAAAAGGAAGACGATCTCCCCCGCCGCAGGGGACAACACAAGGCAGAATGATAAGGAACAACCGCATACGAGACACCACTCACCACACACCTGCTTCCCAATTCTCCCACAATATCTTCAGCCACTTCACCAGGGACTTGGAGGCCACGCTTCCTCTCCTGCCTTGCTTGTAGCAGCCCGACTACAGGCACCCCCGGTGCTGAGCAATATAGTGCCTCGAGCACATCACTGCTGGACGTACGGCCCTCGGCCGGAACCAGGATAAATCTTGCGTTCCTGATTGCTTAGCATCGACCATTGAGGGATAGACCTTGGCGCTTATTACTGGTTAGTGTCGGGACCACATTCCGCACTGACAGTTGGTGCCCACCGTGGGGCACGCGAGCGCCTAAGGTCAATCCACCGTCAACTCCCTCCATGGTGATCCGCACCGAGTACCGCGGCACGCGCTACTCCATGGGCAGCTCGGACCCCCTCCCCGCCGGGTTTGAAATCCGGTTCGGGAGCCTGAATTTTCAGGCCACGGGGAACGACTACCTGATGCGCCTCACCAACCGTGAGGAGCTCCGTGCGTGGCGCCAGGACGGGTCCGCCCCCGTCGCCGCTGCACGCATCGCCACGACCCAGACACCCGCAGCCACAGATACTGCGGGCCCGTCGAAGTCACGGCGTCGCCGCCTCTCCGGTCGGCGTTCACGCCGGGCGCGGTCGGAGCGGCGGCAAGCCGAACGCGCCGCCTCTCAACGCGGCGCGCCGTCGGCACAACGACCACCGCCCCGGCGGGGGAGCGTACGGTCTCCGGGCCGCGCTTCCCCATCGGTCTGCGCGGCGCCACGACAGCCTACAACGCCAACGTCAACACCACAATGCGCAGGGTTCCCCCTGGCCGCCACGTCTTCGTCGCCAGGGACCCCGGCGCATCCGCCGGCGACGAGTCGTCCTTGGGCTCCCTCGACGCGTTGCCACCCGCCAACCTGCATGGGTACGCAGAATGGGACTTTTCCGGCATGCCGGACCCAGTAATGTTTAGACGTTTCCTTGACGCCACGGACTACTGGTTCGGTTGCTCCGACGGCTCCAGCACTGGGAGCTACGACCCCGCGCGGGAATGCTGCGTCGTCATCACCAACGACCCGGCCAACGCCACCGGTGCAGCGGGCGCCGGCGATGGGGAGGTTACGCTCGCCCCGGGGGATCACTCCGCACCTGGCTACGGGACCAAGCACCCCTCGCCGGGGCCGACATTGACGCGCGGCTAGCCCAAGCTCGTGAACTCTAAGCCAGGCCGGCGGAGGAGTATCGGACGGTGCGGGCGCTCCCCGCGCCTCCATGGCGGGGGGGGAAGCCTCCGCGCGTGGCGAACGCGTGCGGGAGTTGGGCATACAGGCCCGCGACCTCATCAACGCCGACTTCAACGTCAACAACCCGGACACGCCTCCGCGGGCGAGCCAGAAGCTTATCGCCGCCGCAACGTTGCTGCGGGCCATGCCGGCCCCCTCGACACCTGAGGCGCGAAACCTGCACCGTGAGGTGCAGGCACTCATCAAGCAAGCGTCCGTTCAACAGGCCGAGAGCTTGGCGTCACGCATCCGCAAACAGGGGGACGCACGAGGCGACAGGGCCGCGCAGGGGGGCGAACCCTCGGTCCATGCAGGTGAAGCGGCGGAGAGACCCGCCAACCCGGGACGCGCACCAGCCAAAGAGCGGCTCCTCGACACGCGCAGGGCGCGGGACGACGACGCCCGTAACGTCATCAATGCTCGGCGGACGAGCAAGGCGGACGCGCGAGCGGCGGCGAGCTACCACCCTCGGCGGGGTGGACGCTACGACGGCGATGAAGACCGCTCTCCGACGCCGGAGCCCCCGGGGACTCGTGTGTTCAGCCGGGAGATCCGCGCGGCGGCCTACCCCCAGCGCTTCCGCCAGCCCACGACCATCGTCAAGTATAACGGGGAAACGGATCCCCGCGTATGGCTCAACGATTACCGCCTAGCATGCCAGCTGGGCGGGGCCACTGGCGATGAGGTCATCATCCGCAACCTCCCCCTGCACCTCGGCGATTCAGCCCGGACGTGGCTCGAGCATCGCCGGCCGGCCCGGATCCACAACCGGGATGATGCGGTCCGCACGTTCGTGGGCAACTTCCGGGGGCACGTACGTGCGCCACGGGAATTCCCCGGGACTGCGCTCTTGCACCCAGAAGCCAGGCGAGTCGCTACGGGACTTCATACGACGTTTCTCCAAGCGCTGCACGGAGCTCCCAAGCATGGCGCAATCTGAGATTGTGCACGCGTTCCTCGAGGGCACCACGTGCCGGGATCTCGTGCGGGAGCTGGGACGCAGCCCACCTACAGACTCAAACGAGCTGTTCGACATCGCCACCAGCTTCGCCTCAGGGGAAGAGGCCGTGGGGGCAATCTTCGACGGCAAGAAGGGCAAGCGCTCGGACGACTCGCCCGCGGAGGGTAGCAAGTCCAGGGAGCCCCACCGGAAGGACAAGCGGAGCAAGAAAGGGAAGAAGCCGTGCCGCGAGGCGCGCGAGCAGGGACGCGACGACGATGACGCCGAGGCCCTTGCTGTTGACCCGGCTCGACGAGGCCCTCGACCGGCCCCTCGAGGCCCGGGGGTGTTCGATGACATGCTGAAAAAGCCATGTCCATACCACAAGACCCCAGTGAACCACACCCTCGAGCAATGTCACATGCTCAAGAAGTTCTATGGTCGCGCCGCCGCAAAGGATGCGGAGGCCAAGAAGGACGGAGGAGATGGCGACGCCGGCGGCTTCCCCGCCGTAGAGAACGTGTTCCTCATCTTCGGGGCACCGACCGTCGACATGTCGAGCCGCCAGCGCAAGTGGGAGCGGAACGAGGTCCTCGCCGCAGAGAGGGCGCCTCCCTCCTTCCTTGACTGGTCGGAGGATGCCATCACCTTCAGTCACGAAGACCACCCGAACCGCATCCCCAACCCGGGCCAGTACCCACTGGTGGTCGACCCGGTCATCGGGAACGCGCGGTTCTCAAAGGTCCTGATGGACGGAGGCAGCAGCCTCAACATCCTCTACGCACACACGCTGCACCTGCTGGGGATCGGGTTGGACCAGCTGCGGCCCAGCACGACGCCGTTCCATGGCGTCGCGCCGGGCAAGCGCGTCCAGCCCCTCGGGCAGATCGACCTGCCGGTTTGGTTCGGCACTCCGAGCAACTTCCGCAAGGAAATGCTCACCTTCGAGGTGGTGGGGTTCCGGGGCGCCTACCACGCCATACTTGGGCGGCCCTGCTACGCCAAGTTCATGGCCGTCCCCAACTACACCTACCTCAAAATGAAGATGCCGGGACCAAACGGTGTCATCACCGTGGGCTCATCCATCGAGCACGCGTTCGACTGCGACGTCGAGTGCGTGGAGCACGCGGAAGCACTAGCGCTGGACGAAGCGCTGGTGACCACCTTGGAGAAGATGGTCAACGAAGACCTCGACTCCACCGCCAAGCACGCCGGCAATTTCGAGGCCGCGGAGCAGACCAAGGAGGTGCCCCTCGACCCTGCTGCCCCCGAGGGCAAGGCGCTGAGGGTCAGCTCCACCCTCGACCCGAAATAGGAAGTGGTGCTCGTCGACTTCCTCCGCGCCAACGCCGACATCTTCGCGTGGAGCCCCTCGGATATGCCAGGCATCCCGAGGGAGGTCGCCGAGCACTCCCTTGACATCCTGCCTCATTCCCGCGCCGTGCGGCACGGCTCCGCCGCTTCGACGAGGAGCGGCGGCGGGCGATCGGAGCAGAGCTGCGGAAGCTTCTCGAGGCCGGGTTCATCAAGGAAGTGTTCCACCCTACGTGGCTAGCCAACCCTGTACTAGTAAAGAAAAAGAACGGGAAATGGCGGATGTGTATAGACTACACTAGTCTTAATAAAGCCTGTCCTAAAGTTCCCTTTCCTTTGCCACGCATCGATCAAATTGTTGATTCAACAGCCGGGTGTGAGCTACTTTGCTTCCTTGATGCCTACTCTGGGTATCAACAAATAAAGATGAAGGAGTCCGACCAGCTCGCGACTTCATTCATCACGCCGTTCGGGATGTTTTGCTACGTCACGATGCCGTTCGGCCTCCGGAACGCGGGTGCAACGTATCAACGCTGCATGCAACACGTTTTCGGAGATCACATCGGGCGGACGGTTGAGGCCTACGTAGACGACATCGTCGTAAAAACCAGGAAGGCGGACGACCTGGTTGGCGACCTCAACATCGCGTTCGGCTGCCTGCGGGCCAACGGGGTAAAATTGAACCCCAAAAAATGTGTCTTTGGTGTGCCGTGGGGCATGCTCCTAGGATACATAGTCTCCCAGCGAGGCATCGAGGCCAACCCTGAGAAGGTTGCGGCCCTCGAGCAAATGGGTCCAATTAGGGACCTCAAAGGGGTACAAAAGGTACTGGGATGCCTTGCCGCCTTGAGCCGCTTCATCTCGCGGCTGGGCGAAAAAGGCTTGCCCCTCTACCGCCTCCTCAAAAAGCACGAGCGCTTATCCAGGACCACCGAGGCCCAGAATGCGCTCGACAAGCTTAAGGCGTCCTTGACCCACGCCCCGATCCTCACACCGCCGCGGGACGACGAACCTCTGCAGCTCTACGTGGCCGCAACCACCCAGGTGGTCAGCGCCGTAATCGTGGTAGAGAGCACGGAGGAAGGGCACGCCCTGCCGGTCCAACGGCCGGTGTACTACATCAGCGAAGTCTTGTCCGACACCAAGACACGCTACCCTCAAGTCCAAAAACTGCTGTACGCGGTGGTCCTCGCGCGGCGCAAGCTTCGCCACTACTTCGAGGCCCACCCTGTCACGGTGGTCTCCTCCTTCCCGCTGGGGGAGATCATCCGCAATCCAGACGCGGCGGGCAGGATCGCCAAGTGGTCAGTGGAGCTGATGGGCGAGGCGCTCGCCTACGCCCCGCGCAAGGCCATCAAGTCCCAGATCCTGGCGGATTTCGTCGCCGAGTGGACAGACATGCAACTGCCGCCGCCACAGATCCAGGAAGAGTGCTGGACTCTGTATTTCGACGGCTCGGTGATGAAGACCGGGGCGGGTGCGGACCTGCTCTTTGTGTCACCCCTCGGGGAGCACATGTGGTACGTAGTACATCTCCACTTCCCCGCGTCAAACAACATGGCTGAGTACGAGGCCCTCCTTTGCGGCCTCAAGATCGCCATTGAGATAGGCGTCAAGCGCCTCGACGTGGGGGGGGGGGGGGGATTCGCAGCTCGTGATTGACCAAGTCATGAAAAATGCGAGCTGCCATGACGACAAGATGGAAGCGTACTGCAAGGCCGTGCGAGCCCTCGAGGATAGGTTCTACGGCATCGAGCTCAATCACGTGCCCCGCCAGTACAACGAGGAGGCGGACGAGCTAGCCAAGATCGCGTCTGGGCGGATCACCGTCTCCCCGAACGTTTTCGCCCGAGATATTGCCCAGCCCTCCGTCCCCCTCGAGCCACACCCCTCGAACCACGCAGAACCCTCGGGGGCTCCCTCGAATCCAGCAGGCACGGAGCCCATGGATGAGGACCCCTCGAACGAGGCGTACGTGCTCTCCCTCCCCGAGGGGTATGGCGCCTACGAGGCTGATGTGATGGATGTCGAGCCAGCCCCCATCAAGGCAGATTGGCGCGACAAGTATGTCGCCTGGATGGCTCGAGGGGAACTCCCCCTCGGACGGCCGAGGCCGGGCGCATCGCCGGGATGGCCAAGTCCTTCGCCCTCGTCGACGGCGAGCTGTACAAGCGCGCGGCTTCCGGCATCTTGCAGCGATGCGTACCCATCCCCGAGGGGCGCGAGCTCCTCCGGGACATTCACACGGGGATCTGCGGCCATCACGCCACACCCCGCACCCTCGTGGGCAATGCGTTCCATCAAGGCTTTTACTGGCCTACCGCGGTCGCAGATGCCAGAGAGATCGTGCGCACCTGCGAAGGGTGCCAGTTCTACGCTCGCAAATCCAACCTCCCTGCTCACGTCCGCGGGACCATCCCCATAACATGGCCTTTCGCCGTGTGGGGGCCGGACATCGTCGGGCCCCTCGGAAGGCGCCGGGGGCTTCACTCACCCGTTGGTTGCGATCGACAAATTTTCCAAGTGGGTAGACGTACGCCCCATTACGAATCTCGGGGTAGAGCAAGTGGTGACGTTCTTCACCGACATCGTCCATCGTTTTGGAGTACCAAACTCCATCATCACCGACAACGGGTCCCGGTTCACGAGCGGGAAATTCACCCGGAGTTCCGCAACAAATTCCACATCCGTGTGGATTGGGCAGCTGTGGCACACCCACAGACTAACGGCCAAGTAGAGCGTGCCAATGGCATTATCCTACAAGGCCTTAAGCCCAGAATTTTCGACTAGCTGAATAAGTCTGGCCGTAAATGGCTACAGGAGTTACCAGCAGTCGTGTGGAGCCTAAGGACCACCCCAAGCAGAGCCACTAGGTTCACCTCGTTTTTTCTAGTCCATGGCGCAGAGGCCGTCCTCCCCACGGACTTAGAGTATGGGTCACCCAGGGTGCGAGGCTACGATGAGGACGCCAACCAGCGAGCCCGCGAGGACTCACTGGACCAGCTGGACGAAGCGCGCCTCGTGGCCTTGATGCACTCCGCAAGATACCAACAGTCCCTCAGGCGCTACCAAGCACGGAAGATACGCCGACGGGACTTCGGCGAAGGGGAGCTCCGTGGGAGGGACCCTACGTCGTAGTGAAGGAGCTCAAGCTCGGCACGTACAAGCTAGCCAACGAGGACGGCGAAGAACTCACTAATGCTTGGAACATCCAACAGCTACGTCGCTTCTATCCCTATCTAGGATTTCCAATTCTTTTGTTGTAAATCACGTGCCCAACACCCCAGTTGGCAACAACCATGTAAACATCACCAGTTCAGTAAAAAGGGCAACTCGGCTTTCCCCTGAAACCCAAGTTACCCTCGGGGGCTACTACGGGGGGCATCCCCCCCCCAAAAAAAAATGGTCCCATTTTTTCGCAAAAAAGAAAACAACTCACGCGTGCTAAGCATGTTTCTACTTCGGCCTCGAGCAAAATTCGAACAGGGCGCAGGCAGCCTAGCGGAAAGGACGCGCGAGTCAGAGATAGCCTACGCCTCCGCGAGGATACGACCCTTCTCTCTTGCCTCCGACAGCGGGCCGCCCGCGAAAATCGAACTCCCCTAACTAGAATTTACTCAGGAAGAAGGAGAAACAAAAAAGCGCAATAGAGTAAAAGACATCATTTCACTTTCACGAACGTTTGAAGCAAAGTGATCTGTTTATTTACACGGCCACATGGCCCGTACACTAACACATAAACAAAAAAAAGGGCCTAGCGCCCGGCAATCCTCAGGCTGGCGGAGCGCAGCGTCAGCGGCATCCGGGAACAGAAACTCCTCGAAGGCCTCGGCGAGCGCCCGGCGGCGTCGGCGGCTAACGCGTCCACGCGCTCCATCGCCACCTCGTCCTCGACGCCCTCGGGGACGACGTAACCCTCCGCCACCGCCTCGAAGTTGATCTCATAATGAGATCGCACCACCCCCGAGGGCCTTACGGACGCCGAGGTGCGGCGCCGGCGCATGCACCCGGTGACGTGCCCGCCAAGGGCGCGCGGGCGGCCGGCCGCCGAGCTCCCGGCATGCGCCTCGCCCTCCTCCACGGCCTGGCAGGTCTCGAGGGCCGCGGAGCGCAACTCTAGCAGCTCCTGCTCGGAGGAGTTGTAGGAGGTCTGCAGCGCCTCGGCCCGCTCGGCCGCGTGCCCCAGCGCGGTGCGCAAGCCTGAAGTCGCCAAGCGAGAGGGTGATCAGAAAAGGGGGCAAACCCTCTAAGGGGAAATCAGCGAAACGAGAGACAAACAACAACTTACCCTCAACCTACTTCTTCTCCACCTCGAGGGCGCGACGCCCGGCCTCAACAGCCTGCTCAAGGCCCTTGAGGGTCTCGCCTTGCTCCTGGAGGGCCAGCTCCTGGCTCGCGCTCGTGATGCTGAGCACCATCAGTTCGCCCTCGAGCTTCGAGAACTCTGTGTTTCGCCCCTCCAGCGATTTCAGCGCCGCCTCGCGAGCGACGCACTCCTGCTCTAGCGCCGACCGGACGTCGGCAAGGGCACCCCCGCTCTCCGCCGGAGCCGCCCCTCGGCCCCCGGCGGGCGGTACGCTCTGCGGGGGAGCCGGTCCTCCGCGACGGCGAGCGCGCGCAACCTTGGCGTCGAGGGCGGCCTTCGGATCGACGGCCTCCTTGGCCTTCGCTCGAGCGCTCGCGCTCGCTCCTCGGCCCGGCTCGCTGAGCCTGCGCCCCCGGAGCAACGAGTGGAGCTCCAGGTTGTCGTTGCGGACGCCGGCCACCTCCGTCTCCCAGTTGGCCGCCAGGGTGCGCATCTTCTCCAGGTCCGCCCGCGCCTGCCGCAGCGCCTCATCCGGGTCGATGAGGGCTGTGCAAACCCGCTCGAGGGGGAGGGGCACGCCGCGTCTTGCCTCTCGCACTCCTGGAGCTGATCGCGCAGGGCCACAGCCCGGTACGACAGCCAAATGTCCGGAGTCCTCAAGGCGTCGGCAAGCGCGTCGAAGGCGTCGCACCGCTCCCGGAGCTGGCGGAGCTCGGCGCTCATCTGATCGAAGGCACCGTACTTGTCATGGGCGCGATGCTCGAGCTCCTGTCACCAACAAGCCGTGACCTGTGAGTGTCATGCTGCAAGGATCCCACGCGAAGATAAGAAAAACAAACAAAACAGGCGACGGCGCCCCACCTGGAAGACGCGCCACGCGGGGCCGCCATGAATCCGCAGCGCCTCGTTCAACGCTCGGTCGAGCGCGGCGCCGTGGTTGCGGAGCTCTTCCCACAGCTCCTGCTCCCCCTAGGCGTCGGCGAAAGCGGGCGGATCGCCAATGAGCCCCTCTCCCGGGCGGAGCGGTCGGCGCGGGAAGAAGAGGCCTCGGCACCGCGCCCTCGGCCTCCCTGCCACCATGTGACCCTCCCGCCGCCTCACAAGAGCCCCCTCACCGGGACTCAAGGGACGGCGTGGAAAAACTCACCCACCGGTCCCACCCGGCGGCGGGGAGTCGTCGTCCGGGATCTCCACCACCGCCGCCGGGAGCCGCCGGCGGGTGCCGGCCCTCGCGTCGCCTCCATCGACGCCTCCGCCCCCGCGCCTGCGCGACCGCGGGCTCTCGCCATGGCGCCGCGGCCACCGCTTCCCGGCCGCGTCTCCGCAACCGCGGGCGCCGGCCCGCCCTCCTCGGCGGCGCCGCCGGCCGCGCCTCCACCACGACCGGCGCCGCCGGCCGCGCCTCCGCCACGACCGGGTGTTGCCGGCCGCGCCTCGCCACGACCGGCGCCCGCCGCTCCTCGACGGCCGCCGGCCGCGCGCGCGGCGGGCGGATCCACCGGGCCGTGGCCTCGGGGCCTCGGCCCGCGCCTCGCGAGATCTCACCCGCCGCGGCCGCCGCACTCGCCCCCGCCCGCGGCGCCCTCGACGAGCGCCGCCGGGGGGGAACGGATGCGTCCGCCCTCAATACCTTGGCCGGTGCGAGGGGGAGGCACGGTCGGCACCACCTCGCGCAAACACGAACAAACGGTCGGGTTCTTGGTTTTCGGATATGCAACCCCGCAAAAGAGCAAGCCCCTAACCTCGAAGAAGAGAAGGCGCGCTTCCTCTTCCTCGAGGTCCCGGCGAGATGACGCCGGCGCGGCCGGCGCGACCGCCGTCGCACCTCCGGCCGTCACCGCCGCGCGCGCGGACCCCGCCCGCGCGCGCGCGCGCGCCCGTCGTGCGCACCTCCGGGCGCGCGCCGGCGCCTCGCGGCCCGCGCCGCTCCCGTCATCGATTGCCCGGCGGCGGGCGCCTCCGCACCCGCCCCAGGCGATGCTACTCTTGCCGCCGGAGCCGGCTCCCGGCGGCGGGGGCGCAGGCTCCCACCTATCAGGGAGGCCCTGCCCCCCGGCCTCTTCCTCCTCTTCCTCCTCCGAGGACGAGTACTCGGTCCCCGGAGAAGAGAGCCCCTACTACTCGCGTAGCCAGTACTCCTCGTTCCACCGCTCGCGACGCTCGCGGTGCCGCTTCGCGCGCTCCTTCTTGCGCGCCGCCCGCTCTCGCTCCCCGTTCTTTGCGACGCCCGACCGAGCGCGCGAGAGCGGGGAGTGGGCGGATCAGACTTCGCGGCGCTCAGGCTCACCAGCTGCGAACGAAACATCAAAGCGCATCAGCAACCTAAAGTATCAGCAAAATCAAAAACGGAACCAAGAATTCTACTCACCAGCGGGCCGGTGGGGAGCATCTCGAGATCCCACAAGGACCGGTCGCTGCGCAGGGACCGGGTGTCGACGGCGCTCCGCGCCCGCGTGGCTGCGTACTCCCGCGGATGGGGCTGCGGCATCCGCGACCTCGCCGGCGTGACGGGGGTTCGCCTCTCCGTCATCTCGAAGATGCGGAGCGGCCTCTCCATCAGGTGGACGACCCGCCGGTGGTGGAGGAAGGTGAGGACGGTCGCCGCGGTCAGCCCGCACCCCGCCAGGTTCCTCAGCGCGGCCAGAAGCGAGTCCAACCGCCTCCGATGCTGAACCGGAGACACCCCGTGGCTCCAGGAGTTGGGCTTCTCCCAGAGCACTAGACCGGTGTAGGGGGGAGACCGGGCTCGTCGTTGCGAAGGTAGAACCACCCCCGCTCCCAGCCTGCGTTGTTGGTCGTCATGGTGCAGGGGATGTAGTCGTCCTTGTACTTCCCCCGCAAGGCGAGCGACATACCGCCGGCGCACCGCGCGGCGGGTCCTCTACTCCGACGTCGGCTGCGTGAACAGCTCCGCACGGAAGAGGTGAATCCAGAGATCCCAATTCACCGGGATCCCTAGATACCCCTCGCAAACGCCCACGAACGTGGCCACCTGTGAAATTGCGTTCGGCGCGAAGTTGTGCAGCTCCACGCCGTAGTGGTGGCGCAGCTCCCGCATGAAGCGACTCGCCGGCACCGCGAAGCCGCGCTCGTGGAACCGGGTGAAGCTAACCACGTAGCCGCCGGCGGGTTGGACGCGTGGTCCCCCGGCCGGCGGCACGATCCACTAGGCCGGCCGCCCTCCTCATTCGCCGCCAGCTGACCGGCGGCCACCAGCTCGCCCAAGGCCAGCCGCGTCACCGTCGAGCGCTCCCACGCGTACGGATCGATGATAACGAGAGGCGGAAGAGGCGCCATGAGGAGAGGCAAAGGGACGAGGAACGAAGAACAGGAAGGAGGAGAAGAGCTCCAAAGGCGGAAGGGCGCTGTGGTAAGAGCGGCTCGAGGGCTGGAGCGCAAGGAGCGAGAATGGCGAACGCTAAGGTAAAAACCACCGTTTTCCCCCTCTCGTCGGATTTATAAGCTGTGGGCGTGCTCTCCGGAGCGCACGTCCCGCACGCATTAACTGCAGGGGAAATCTTCTCTCGCTGACGGGCGGGCCCCACCACGACCGCGGCGGCCACGCCGCCGCTGACGGGCCATCATCACGGCGTAGAACCGAGAGGACCGTGGCAGGTGGTCACGTCCACCTGCACACGCCGCCCACTACGCGCGCGGCTGCTGCGCCTAAAAAGGCGCGCCCGCGGCACAAAACCGCAGCCGCGACTGCGATGCATTAAATGGCCCGGTCCCTTACCAAGTAAGGAAGACCCTCGAGCGGCGCGAGCCCCTAGCTCAGAAAAATTCAACCCTTGAAGGGTGCAAGCAACGGACGGTTACCTCGGGGCCCGTTTGAGATGAAACAGGCACCACAGGTACCTTCGATGCGCTATTTTACTGGTCAGCGCCTCGAGGGCTGACGCGGTCAGGGACCCTCGAGGATTCGCAGATGCAAAGACGGGGGCGCCTAGCCGCCACCCCGCGCTATTTTACGATCGGTACCCCGAGGGCGACGCGGTCAGGGACCCTCGAGGATTCGTAGATGCAAAGACGGGGGCGCGTAGCCGCCACCCCGCGTTATTTTGCGATCGGCGCCTCGAGGGCCGACGCGGTCGGGGACCCTCGAGGATTCGCAGATGCAAAGACGGGGGCGCCTAGCCGCCACCCCCGCGCTATTTTACGATCGGCGCCTCGAGGGCCGACGCGGTCGGGGACCCTCGAGGACTCGCAAATGCAATGACGGGGGCGCCTAGCCGCCACCCCCGCACGGCCCTGCGATCGAGGTTCAAAGCCCGACCCTCGACGGGTTCGAACGGGCGCCCCGGATCACTAGAGTCGGGGACGACGAGGACACGCGCATTCGAGCCATTCCTCGAGCCCACCGGCTCAAGGGTGCCCCACATGTCGTGTTCGAGAGCCGGCAAGGGCGGCTGGGCCGGGGGGATCCCACCGAGGGAGAGCTTCGCGCCCTCGGTCCCTAGAGAATGGGACCGAGCCCGACCTAGCAAACCCACGCAAGCGCTTTAATGGACGTGTCTCTAGACCACGCAGCCTACCCTTATCGAACGGGGCATGGGCGTCCACTCGAACCACCCACTAACAGCTCAACGAGGAATCCGCAATCCGCGACCCGACCGATGGGGGTTGCGGAAACCTCACCCTCCGTCCCGCGGAGGGACGGCGAGGGCGCGTTAAAAACAAGTCGTAGAGCTCTACCCGATCGCCTCGAACGGGCCCAGGCTCGGGGGCTTGACGCACGGCTACACATCTCGGATTGCACCGCCGCGAGTAGTGCCAGTTTGCGTGTGCGTCACCGCGGTCGGCCGAAACATTGCCGACGCCCTTGTTGAGATATGTACCACGCCCTCTCGACCAAATCTCGCGATAAACCCCTGCCTCGCAGAGCACCCACGCTCCTACGGGGCTTCGGGGCTGGACCGGTGGGTCCGCCGACGCGGCCCCACGGAAAGCATTCGCAAGCCAGGGGGGAAGGACGTCCTATCAGTAGGTTCCAGCATCTGCGGGAGCCTGATCGGCGAACCCGCAAATGCTGGGGGGCTACTGTCGGGGACAGCCCTGGGGTCCCCTTAAACAACTGGGGAAACCCCACTTAAAACATATAAAAAGCCAAGGCCAAACACGTCTCGCTTAAACACGCCGGGCATGGCCCACGCCACGGTGGCCCCGACGGCCCACCAAGGCGGCCCACTCGAAGATCCCCTCGAGCAGGCTCCTCCTCGCTCGACGGCACACACCTCCCTCGAGTGGGCTGCGCCCCGCTCGAGGGTGTACGCCTCCCTCGAGCGGGCTCCGCCCCGCTCGAGGGTTCACGTCGCCCCCGAGCGGGCTCCGCCTCGCTCGAGGGCGCCCTGCACGCGCACGCCCGTTCCCATACGCGGGTACGGGCATTTAATGCTCTGAAAACGGCAGGGCGGCGCCATCATGCACCTGGGACTCATGCCCCGGTCCTGTTGCACCAACTCCCAAGGAGGGAATCCATCCCCGCCACTGTGGGGGACTATGCGACGTGACCGGTGCCAGCCCCGTGACGCCGCGCCGCCTACTCCTGTACGGCTAACGCGCCGAGCCCTCAAAGGGGGCCGGCCGCACCCTCGATCTGCTTTCCCGTGACCTTACAGGGTTAGGTCGTGATGTTAGGCCGGCGGGGCGCCATCCCTGCCACTGTTGACGGCATGGCGGCCACCCCCGCGCGTACAACCCCACGCCGCGCGCTGTGGTAACAGCTCCGGCGCTGTGAAGCATGCGAGAACGGGACGCCGCCATGCCTGCCACTGCATCCTGTACGGATCGACGTCAGCAATCCCCTCGAACCCGCCTGGGGACATCACGGCCATTCGCTGCACCCCTACCCTCGAGGCTGCCACTGTTCGGGTACAAGATATGCCATGATGGCCAGATCGCGGCAAGGACCGTCAAGGTGGCCGCCTACCCTACGGCGCGGCACACCACACTTCCCCATGTAACTGAATAGTGCGGCATACATGTAATTCGCTCTCTCCTTGGCCTATAAAAGGAAGACGATCTCCCCCGCCGCAGGGGGCAACACAAGGCAGAACGATAAGGAACAACCGCATACGACACACCACTCACCACACACCTGCTTCCCAATTCTCCCACAATATCTTCAGCCACTTCACCAGGGACTTGGAGGCCATGCTTCCTCTCCCGCCTTGCTTGTAGCAGCCCCACTACAGGCACCCCCGGTGCCGAGCAATATAGTGACTCGAGCACATCACAGCTGGACGTACGGCCCTCGGCCGGAACTAGAATAAATCTTGCGTTCCTGATTGCTTAGCATAGACCATTGAGGGATAGACCTTGGCGCTTATTACTGGTTAGTGTCGGGACCACATTCCGCACCGACACGAGAGGACCTTGTCTGTATGGTCGTTCTCGAGGGTCAGGTGTTTCGAGCTGATTTTTCTCAGTCTTCTGGTGTTGAGCGTTGTTTCTTGGCTGGCTCTTTGAGTGAGTTGTGGAAGTGGCATAAGATGTTGGGTCACTTGAGATTTGACCTTTTGTCTCGCTTGAGTAAACTCAATTTGGTCTGAGGATTTCCATGGTTGAGGCTGTGGACGGTTAATAGTTGTATCAAAGTTCGTTTATGACTTGCAAGCGGACAAGTCTCCCGTCGTAGTCAAGGGACCCTTCTTCCCTCGAGTGGTGAACCCAAGGTATCGAATCCGTGGAACAATGTGCAATGCAAGGATTCAATCTAGTAAAGCAAGGTAAACTATCTTATGAAGACAAGTTGCATCTAATCTACTAACTCATAAAGAAAACACATCTAATCTAATCTACTAAAGAGGTAGCAAAAGAAAGCAAGAGATAACCAATCTAGAGAATCTAGGTCATGATTATGTTGTAGCTCCAAACAAGATAGATGAAGATAGAAAAGCGAATCTCATTAAAAGCATCTTTAAATCGTGGCCTTCCCATCCGACTCCGAAAACGCCCGCCTTTCGGAACCCCCGTTCTGTCACAACGTATCCCTACTCATGCGGGTAGTCTAGGGCGAGTTCGATAGAACAAGTTGAAATCACTTGGCCGGTCCGGTATGCACCTCTAGCCACCGCGGCTACAAGAGCACCCTAAGTAATCTAGCTGCAAACTAGATCGTAGAAGAAGCAAAACCAAGAAGAAAACAAAATCATCGAGAAGGCACTTGATCGCTAGAAATCGAATTCACTTACAAACTTCACCATGAATGATTACATGAACAAGATCACCACCGGGCCCTCCCTCGATCTTGATCCTCGCTCCGAGCTCGACGTGGTCTTCCATGCAAGGTTCCCACGTCGGCTAGGGAAACCCTAGACAACTAGCACGACCCTCATCTCCGAGATGGTGTCCCTCAAGCTTCTCTCGCTCCTCGGCGGCGGATTACGACTTGGATGATGCGTGGCTCTCGGTCGGGGGGCTATTTATAGCCGAGAAGCAATTAGGTCAAAGGGGAGGCCGATTGGGCCCCGAAAAGGGCCGGGCCGGCCGGCTTGGGCCGACCGGCCCGGGCCCTTTTCGGCCCAATTTGCTGCCTCGCTTCGCCCGGTGTTGCTTCCCGCGTCTTCTAGATGTTCTCCCCTTTTGCATGTGGGCCCTTGACGTTGGTTTCTCTTCGAATTGGACTCAACTCCTTGTCTTGCAAGATTCAGCACTTTTCTGGTTCGGTCCTCCGAGTTTATCATCTTCTCGGGCTTGGTCCTTGGGCTCTTGGGGTTATGTTCACTTCATTGCTTGACTTGTATCGGGCTTCAAGGTCTTGTCATGAGGTGCTTAATGGACTTATCCCGGAAGTCTTGCTTTTAACGTTAAAACCCTGCGTAAACACTTAACTCCAAAACCGACATGCACAAGTGAACTTGTTATACCACGGGGGTTAGTACCAATGGATAAGATACAAAAGTCATGCCAACACCAAAGGTAAACTCATGGCTAGGTTGACGGATTTTCACCGTCAACAGAGGCTTGAGAAAGAGTTAGTTTGTGCACCGTGTAGGCATGCCAAGATGGTAGCCTCTTCTCACCCGCCTCTCACCGATGTGATGACTGAGTGTCCATGCGAGCTGCTCCATATGGATCTTTGTTGACGGTGTATATTGGTACACCAATCATGTTCATTACACTTTGGTTTGGATTTGTTTATGGAACTAACCCGCCACTAGGCACACTAATCATATAACAAGTTCATTTTGTGCATGCACTTGGAAGTGTTGTGTTTATGTAGGAAAACATGGACATAAAGGACGGATTCACAACAAGTTCAAAGGAGCAATTTAGGAGTGTTGTTCGTGTTCGTGAGGTTGATGGAATCACTTGCAATGGTGGCGAGGACTGAAGTGTTACAAAGGAACATCCCCGAGGATTGAAGCGTAAAAGACCGAACTTCATGCATGGAGAACCTCCATCTTGGACGCGAGGATGACATCGTCAAAATGGTGCAAGTGGTGGGGGCGAAGTGCATAATCACTTGGGGACCCACAGAAGCGAAGGGGCGACTGAGCCGGGCCGGGATGGGCGTGGGCCGATCAGCCCAAGCCGGCCGGCCTGGCCCAGTCCCGGGGTCGGTTCGGTCCCCTTTTCTTGCACCCGAAGGATCTTCAACCCTAAAGTCCTGGAGGTGCTGCCATTCGCGAAATAGAGAGCCATTCACACTGAGAGGCCATCCACAAGCTAGAGAGAGAGGGGAGATCTCCGGAAGAGGATCGACCATCTCGAAGGAAGCACCCTCAAGTGGAGAAGAAGGAAGACACCGTCGGAAGCGTCACCATGATCAACGGTGCCATGTCTAGCACCTTGATGGGGTAATCTTCTTATTCGTCCATGGGTTGTAATCAGTCTTCAGATGTAATCGTACTTTGTTGGAACATCTATCTATCTTCTTGTGTTGAATGTGCTTAGATGCTTAAGGTTAGCTACCGTGCCGTAAAGGAAGTATGGATCCCAATGCTCCCTTGGATCAATTCAATATGCTGTGTCCATCATAGGTCTAGTCATGAATACCTCCGCGTAGTGACAGTACGGGGGGAGGGAAAGGGCGAAACCGTGGTCACAACCCCTGATAGATTAGATTGGTTTTCACATCTTAAACGGTTGCATGTTCAAGTACCATAGACCCATGGGCGAGTGTCTCCTATCTTGATAGCTTAATCGTTCTCTCTACTATAGTGTAGTTGTTTTCTAGTTTAACCATAATTAGGGTTTTAGTAGTAGTGGATAGAGGTAGATCAAACGCTTGTAATACCCTTGCTCCGCGGATTGACAAGAACCTTGGGAATCCCGTGGTGAAAAAGGTGTAGGTCCGTACGCTTGCGGATTGTAGGTGGATACGTCTTTTATCCGTCAACAAGCCCCCTTTTTCTGGCGCCGTTGCCGGGGAGGAAGCTAGTTTACATCGTTTGGTTTGCATCTAATTTTCTTTTATATTTAGTTTATCTTTTGTTTACTAACATCTAACCCATATTATCTAGAAAAACCACTTGTTTTGTTTTTGTTTTTGTTTTTGTTTTTGTTTTTGTTTTTGTTTTTATTTTTATCTTGTTGTCTAGATGGCATTCGTCAATCACCTCACGGAAGAACCGGAGAAATCACTAAGAGATTACGCTAGTCCTCGATGTGAAGACATAAGAGTACAAGAGTCGGATTCAAAGCTCGAAGCGACCAAGTATGAAATCAAATCCAAGATCATCGAGATGGCGGCGGCAAACCCGTTTGAAGGGATGGCTACGGAGAACCCATATAGACACATAAGGCATTTCACGACGCTATGCAACACGGTGCGTCAAGAAGGAGATCCCGATGAATGGTTCATTGGAATCTCTTTCCCTACTCACTTGCCAGTGAAGCAAAGACGTGGTACTCGTTTGCGTCCTTTGAAGTTGAAGGAAATTGGAACAAGTTGACAAAGAAGTTCTGTGAGAAGTTATTTCCAATTAGCAAGGTCCAACATCTAAGGAGGCAAGTGACCACTTTCATGCAAGGAGAAGAGGAAGGGATAGACCAAGCTTGGAACAGGTTTAACGAGTTAATCAAACAAGGACCAAGACTCGGATTCTCCGGTGACGTACTCTTGCATACATTTTTCTTTTCCCTAACCCCTAGTTTCATGCAACACGTCCAAATGTGTGCGGGTGGGGATCTCATGGAGAAAACACTCATGGAAGCCGCTCAACTTTTACAAAAAATTAGTAAGGCGGCGGCTATGCGACGAGATTGGGAAACAAGACTTGCAGGAGAGCCGGAATACAATTCAAGGATGAAGAAGCGTGCTGCAATTTCTAAAGAGGCAACCCCGAAAGTCACAAAAGAGGAGCCAATCCTGGAAAAGCTTCAAGAATAACACATCAAGTCAAGAACTACCCCGAGCATTGACTTCATCGAATCAAATGAAACAACTAAGAGAAGCATGTCAAGCGCGAAGCCATTAAGGGAGTTCGAACACATGGATTGGGTTCCAATCGACTACAGAGAAGTATTCGACAAGAGAAGACCGTTCCCTAACCAAAAGGGGATGGCAAGATCGTTGGAAGTGGGTTTCCCACCGGAAAAGAAAGCGGAAGATTCATACGACCTTGAAACCACCGGTGAAATCTTTCAAAAGCTCTTTGGATATGATGAAGTGGATCCGGAGCACATTGTCGAGGTGAAAAGAATCATGGGGATCAAGCCCGAAGCATCGCCATATGCTCGCCTCGCCGAAGTTTACGCGATAAGATCTGAAGAAGAGGAGAAGACAACAACACACTTAAGTTGCGAGATCAATTGAGTTCAATGCAAAGCTTTGTGCGACATCGGAGCCCAAGTAAGTGTCCTATCTTCGAAAATTTACGATAAAGTTCAAGACCACAACCTAGAGTTAGCTGCAACATCAACAAAATTAATCATGGGAGATGGTAGAACAATTAGACCTCTAGGTATTGCTTGCAACATGAATGTAAACATCTCTGGAAAATGTATACCAACTGATTTCTTTGTTATTGATGCTTACCATAGTAATCATGATCACATAATCCTAGGTAGGCCCTTTCTTAAGTTGGTTGATGCCGTGTTGGATGCCAGAAAAGGCAAAGTAAAAATGAACCTTAATGGAAAGAAGTACACATATAATTTTCTTCGCGTTTCTAAACACTCTTCACCTTTTCCTCCCGAAGATGAAGAAGCAGAGGAGATAGATAGTCTTTGTTTTGTTGAAACCCTTAGAGACCCGCTGCAAAGGGCGATGGAGAATCAAGCCAATGATCAACAAGATGAAGAACTAGAAGAAGCAACAAAAGGATTAGAACCACAAGATCGAAGCGTGGAGGAAGAAAAATTTGAGGACATAGGAGACATTAAACCCGAGGAACCACAAGTGCCCGAGGTGGATCTCAAACCTTTGCCCAAAGGATTAAAGTACGAATTTTTGGGCCGAGACAAGACTTATCCAGTCATCGTGAGCGACGAATTGAGTCCCGAAAAAAATGATTAGTTGCTGAATTTATTGAAATAGCATAGAAAGGTGATTGGATACTCGATCGATGATCTCAAAGGTCTTAGCCTAGCCTTTTGCACTCATCGTATACCTATGGAAGACCAATGTAAGCCCGTAGTGGACCACCAAAGGAGGCTAACTCATGCCATGCGAGAGGTAGTAAAGAAAGAGGTCATCAAGTTACTTGATGCCGGAATCATCTACCTGGTTCCGCATAGCGAATGGGTGAGCCCAGTACATTGTGTACCGAAGAAAGGAGGTTTAACCGTGGTGAAAAATGAGAAGAATGAATTGATACCGCAAAGAACTGTGACCGGGTGGAGGATGTGTATCGACTATCGAAAGCTAAACAAAGCAACGAAGAAAGATCACTTCCCCCTATCGTTCATCGACGAGATGCTCGAGAGATTAGCAAACCACACTTATTTTTGCTTTCTCGATGGGTACTCAGGGTTCATGCAAATTCCCATTCACCTAGATGATCAACACAAAACAACATTTACATGCCCTTATAGAACATTTGCATATAGAAGGATGCCCTTCGGTCTATGCAACGCTCCGATCTCTTTTCAACGTTGCATGATGGCCATATTCTCGGAATTCATCGAAGAAATTGTCGAGGTGTTCATGGATGATTTTTCCATTTATGGGAAGACATTCACAGATTGCTTGGCAAACTTGGATAAGGTTCTTACGAGGTGTGCGGAGGTAGACTTGGTGCTAAATTGGCAAAGTGCCACTTCATGGTTAAGCAACGCATAGTGCTCGGACATGTTATATCCGAGAGAGGAATCAAAGTGTACAAGGCTAAGTGTTGAGGGATAAAAGACGTATCCACCTACGATTCGCAAGCGTACGGACCTACACCTTTTTCACCACGGGATTCCCATGGTTCTTGTCAATCCGTGGAGCAAGGGGATTACAAGCGTTTGATCTACCTCTACTCACTAACTACTCAAAACCTAACTATGATTAGACTAGAAAACGACTACACTACACTAGAGAGAACGATTAAGCCGACTAGATATGAAAGAGACACTTGCCCATGGGTCTACGATACATGAACATGCAACCGCTTTAAAAAAGAAAACCGATCAAATCTATCGGGGGTTGTGACCACGGTTTCGCCCTTTCCCTCCCCTCGTACTGTCACTACACGGAGGTATTCGTGACTAGACCTATGATGGACACGGCGTATTGAATGGTTCCAAGGGAGCATTGAAGCTCTACTTCCCTTTATGGCATGGTAGCTAACCTTAAACATTAAAGCATATTCAACACATGATGATAGATAGATGTTCAACAAAGTACGATTACATCTCAAGACCGATTACAACCCATGGACAAATGAGAATATTACCCCATCAAGGTGCTAGACATATCACCGTTGATCATGGTGACGCTTCCGACAGTGTCTTCCTTCTTCTCCACTTGTGGGTGCTTCCTTCGAGATGGGCGGTCCTCCTCTGGAGATCTCCCTCCTTTCTCTCTAGCTTGTGGATGGCCTCTCGGTGCGAATGTCTCTCTCCTCTGCGAATGGCGGCGGCTCCAGGACTTTAGTGTTGAAGATCCTTTGGGTGCAAGGAAAGGGGGGTCGAAACGACACCCGGAGTGGGCTAGGCCGGCCGGCTTGGGCCGACCGGCCCAGGCCCATCCCGGCCCGGTTCGGTTGCCCCTTCGCTCTCGTGGGTCCTAGGTGATTATGCACTTTGCCCCATCCATTTGCATGATTTTGATGATGTCATCCTCGCGTCCAAGATGGAGGTTCTCCGTGCATGAAGTTCGGTCTTTTACGCTTCAATCCCCGGGGGTGTTCCTTCATAGCACTTCGGTCCTTGCCACCAATGGAAGTGATTTCATCAAGCTCATGAACACGAACAAGACTCCGTAAATTCTCCTTTGAACTTGTTGTGAATCCGTCCTTTATGTCCATGTTTTCTTGCATAAACAGAACACTTCCAAATGTATGCACAGAGATGAACTTGTTATATGATTAGTGTGCCTAGTGGCGGGTTAGTTCCATAATCAAATCCAAATCAAAGTGTAATGAACATGTTTGGTGTACCAAAATACACCATCAACATCTCGCCCACTCTTAGATCTTGCTCGTCCTTGACCAAGTACTCGCAAAAAAATTTTGTCCAAGGCATTGTAATCATGTTCCACTAAATCCTTCTTCACAAGTTAGTCAATCTTTTATCTTTAATACATAAACACAAAGTAATGATCATCATACATAAACATGAGCGTTTAGAATCTTTACCACGTCAAGATTAACCCCACAACTCAAACTCTTCACTCGAGGCCTTCAATCTCAGCCATGCTTACTTCTTTGCTTCCATTGGAGGGTTTTTATGATTTTCAAAAATAAAATTCCTGCAACAAGTGTTAGACAAAAACCTTTATCCAAGCTCTCTCATGTCGCTCATATAAAGTGGCTATCCTAAACAAGTTTTATAAACTCTCACCTCCCATAAGTCTCTCATATAACATATAAAGTGGAGCTATAGGTATGGCTAGAACAATCAACACAAGTATTGTCAAACTAAGAATTTCCTTTAATGGTTGTTTACCTTTCAAAGCCAATGATCATGAGAATTCATCCATATGTGGGGATATCAAGGATGAGAAGATACATAATGGTGAACATGTGCAAGGGCAAAAGAAAATATGAATATGAGGCACCGATGACGTCCTCGTTGTCGGATTGCACATGGTTGGAAAAAGAGTGAAAGTTTAGTCTCTCAACAATGTGACATCCTTCCTTGCACTTTATTTTTCTTTCACATGACTCATCCCTCTCATATCTTTCTTGCCACTCCTCTTCTCTCTTTTTCTTCTGTTTCTTTTTTTCAATCACTCTCTTTCATTCTCTCATATACATTTTTTTTCTTTACTTTTCTATTTTTTCTTTCTTTTCCATACACATATTTTTCCCTTTATTTTTCCCTCTCTTGACATCTTTTTCTCTCTTCTCAAAGCTCTGAACTCCTCTCTTTCTTGCATAAACACAATCTGAAATTTAAAATAAACCATGATAGAGACAAGATAAAACTTTGAGAGTAGGTTGTGTTCAAGGAATGCGATGTACAAAAGAGATGTATAGGGTTGGGTATGGAATTCGGCGATGTACGGGACCTCAGATGTGAAAGTCACGTTACTGAATGCATGACGAGGCTAGCAACAAAAGATAAGCACAAGGACATGATTATTACTAGAAATTAAAACTCCCAAGAGAGAAGGATCCTAGCCCAACTCATCGTGCTAATCGCACTTATGGTGGAGCGAAAAATAAGTTTGGCTTTGTATAGGATTTTTTTCTTACTCTCAACTTGGAAAAAAGGATTTGCTAACCTTTATCACAAGGGTTTTAAGATAATTTTCAGAATTGAATTCCTCCAATTTTTAGCATTGAACATAGCACAACCAAAATGTAAAGCTCTATATCGGAGTATGGTGTGGGTACTTTTAGAGGTAGCAACTGCACTAAGCACCACGGTAAACGTTTCTCAAACCACACACTTATGTTCATATATCAAAAACTAAAGACGAACAAACGAGTAAATCGAGATAAGCATCACACAAGACACAAAATTTAAAGGACTCTTTTTATTTGATTTTCTTTGACGCAACACTAAGTTAAAACACTTCAAACTTGCAAAAATTAAAAAGCAAACTCAAAAACTAAAGACTCTTAAACTCTAAAACTCTCTCAAAAACTAAACTCTTCGAAGACTAAACCGAACCAATCTAAACTTGAAGCTAAAGGCTAGCTAGCTAGCTCTCCTCCACTCTAAAATCATACGACGTCCTCGTTGTATCTTACAAAAATCTTAAGGCGGGAAACTAAACCTAGTGATACTTTCCACAACTATTGCACCACTTTCCCATCATGTTCCCCACCATGCCAAATAACTTGCGCACGTTGCGATTCATGAACTTGTAGTCATCTTCAACCACGTGTTCCAAATCCTCCATACGCTGCATCCACGCCTCCATGGCCTGGAAACATTCATCGACCGATGCGTAGAGCTTCGAGATGGAGTGACGTCAAGCCGCACAACACATCCGATGCATCCCGAAAGGGCCGTCATCGCCAGTGTCTCCGCCGTCGTCGCCATGATCATCATCATCGTCTCCGTCGTCGTTGCCACCGCCGTTGGGGCCTTCGGGAGTCTTCTCCTTGGGCACCTCTTCCCAATAGTACAAATCATTGTCTTCCCTTCCGGCGGCCGCCCACGAGCTTGGGCTACGATCATCAGAATAGTCGCTATCCCCATAGTCCTTAGGCTCGGGCGACACCTCCTTGTAATCCTTCTGCTTCATGCCTCGAACGCGCGCCGACCTTTGAACGGGAGTAGGTACGTTCTCCTCTTTGACTGGGTTGCGAGATGCGATCGCTCCGGTCGGAACACACCCTCCGCAACGGATGCGGTCGGTCCTCTTGATTTCCACAGGTAGATTGAGCTCGCATCGCTTCACCTCCTCCATCGGTGGCTCCTTGGCGCCTTGCTTCAACTCTATGCTCTTCGAGGACACCATGGTTGCTACGTGGGTGCAAAAGAATGCTAGATGGGATGGATTCCCGAGCTCCCAATTCGGCCAAATAAATAGTCCGAAAAGGAATACTCTAGAAACTGCATTTTTCTTATTCAAACTTCCCTAAAAATTTTCTGACCAAAGAAGGAAGTCGAAAAGGAGCATTCCGGGGAAAAACCGGGGCGAACCGCCTCCAGGCCCCCCTTGGGCCGGTCGGACCGGGCCGGCTGGCCCACCCTATTCCGGGGGCCGGGCCGGTCCCGTCTCCTGTGTACCGCCCTTTTTCGCATTCTTAGCCCATGAGAAAAAATTGGCCCAGTAAATCTTCGCGACAAACTCCAAAAAAATAAAAGAAAAACTATTTACAAAAATCAACACCTTATTTTACGTCCTAGGCTGGATGTTTGGGCTCTTCTTCCATGGTGAAGACATCAATGTGGTGAAGGGGCGCAACGTCGGGTTCTTAGTAAACCTTAAGTCGTTGACCATTCACAATAATTGATCACCTTTCACATCCATAATGGTTACCACTCTGTTGGAGAGCACCGAATGCACAACGTAAGGTTCGTACCACTTGCTTCGCAATTTCCCCTTTCCGAAGGTTTTAAACCTCGAATTGTAGAGGAGGACCTTATCTCCTTCTTTAAACTCTTTCTTCTTCAACCTTTTTTCATACCACCTTTTAATTCTCTCTTTGTGTATGCTTGCATTCTCTTATGCTTTCAACCTCATCTCCTCTAGCTCGCTTATTTGAATTCTTCGCTTTACCACCGCAGCATCGAGATCAAGGTTCAGTTCTTTGATCGCTCAATAGGCTTTATGTTCCAACTCAACCGGAAGGTGGCAAGCCTTTCCATAGACGAATTGATAAGGGGTCATTCCTATCGGTGTCTTGAACGCCGTTCAATACGCCCACAAAGCAACGTCTAATTTTTTTGACCAATCTTTGCCTCCCTTCTCTATGGTTTTGTTGAGGATGCTTTTTAATTGCCTATTCGATGTTTCCGCTTGTCCGTTGGTTTGTGGGTGATAGGCCGTAGAGACCCTATGTTCAATTCCCAACTTGGACAAGCACTTTTTGAAATTCTTCCCGGTGAAGTGAGTTCCTCCATCGCTTATCAAAATTCTCGGTGTACCGAAACAAGGAAAAATCATGCTCTTGATCATTGCAATGGACTCCTCCGTGGAAGCTTTACGACAAGGCATGGCCTCTACCCACTTGTATACATAATCAACCATGACTAGGATATGCTCATATCCATGTGAGTTTTTGAAAGGCCCCATGACGTCTATTCCCCACACATCGAACAAATCGATTTGTAGATTATATCTCAAGGGCATAGAATTTCTTTGAGAGATGTTTTCGGTTCTTTGGCATTCGGGGCATGATGCAACATATTTTTTAGTATCTTCATGCATCTCCGGCCAATAGAATCCGCTAGACCATACTTTTTCTTGCGTCCGAAAATGGCTACAATGTCCACCGTACTCTGCCGAGTGCCACTTCCTCAAAATTTCTAGCCTCTCTTCTCTTGGCACACATCTTCTCATGACTCCATCATTGCCAAGTTTGAAGAGGTAAGGTGCATCCCAAAAGTATTTTCGACTTTCAGAGATTATCCTCCTTTGAGAGTTTCTATCTAGATGGTCAAGAGGCATCTTCTGAATTGCTTGAATGATATTGATCATCCAAGTGTCTTTATCGAGCACTCGATAGAGGTGGTCATCTATCAACTTGTCTTCTATGGGATCTTTATCATATTGTCCACGATTCATCCTAGACAAATGATCGGCCACAACATTCTCCACCTCCTTCTTATCACGAATTTCAACATCGAACTCTTGGAGAAGAAGGATCCAACGAATCAAACGTGGTTTAGCATCCTTCTTAGCCAAGAGATACTTGATGGCCGCGTGATCGGTGTAAAAATTGACCTTCGTGTTCACGATGTAAGATCTAAATTTTTCAAAGGCGAATACCACGGCTAGCAAATCTTTCTCCGGAGTGGCATAATTCAATTGTGCCTCATTAAGAGTTTTACTAGCGTAGTAAACGGTGTGAACTTGGCCTTCCTTTCTTTGACCCAAACCGCGCCTAAAGCGTAGTCACTTGCATCACACATGATCTCGAAAGGTTGGCTCCAATTCGGAGGTTGAATAATGCGAGCGCTCACCAAAGCACTTTTCAAGGTCCGGAATGCCGCTAGGCACTTCTCATCGAAGTCAAAAGCCACATCCTTTTGAAGGAGATGTGTTAAAGGCTTAGTGATCTTCGAGACGTCCTTAATAAATCTTCTATAGAATCTGGCATGGCCTAGAAAGCTCCTCAAGGACTTAACATCCATCGGGGGTGGGAGTTGCTCAACCGTCTCTACCTTAGCCTTGTCCACTTCAATGCCTCTCTCGGATATAACATGTCCGAGCATTATGCCTTGCTAAACCATGAAGTGGCACTTTTCCCAATTTAAAACCAAGTCTACCTCCGCACACCTCGTCAGGACCTTATCGAAGTTTTCCAAGCAATCCATGAACGTCTTCCCATAAACGGAAAAATCATCCATGAACACCTCGACAATTTCTTCGATGAATTCCGAGAATACAGCCATCATGCAACGTTGAAAAGAGGACATCCTTCTATATTTAAACGTTCCATAAGGGCATGTGCACGTTGTTTTGTGTTGATCATCAGGGTGAATGGGAATTTGCATGAACCCCGAGTACCCATCGAGAAAGCAAAAATAAGCGTGGTTTGCTAATCTCTCGAGCATATCGTCAATGAACGGTAAAGGAAAGTGATATTTCTTCGTTACTTTGTTTAGCTTTCGATAATCGATACACATCCGCCACCTGGTCACGGTTCTTTGCGGTATCAACTCATTCTTCTCATTCTTCACCGCGGTTAAACCTCCTTTCTTCGGTACACAATTTACCGGGCTCACCCATTCGCTATGCGGAACTGGGTAGATGATTTCGGCATCAAGTAGCTTGATGACCTCTTTCTTTACTACCTCTCACCTGGAATGAGTTAGCCTCCTTTGGTGGTCCACTACGGGCTTACATTGGTCTTCCATAGGTATACGATGAGTGCAAAAGGCTGGGCTAAGACCTTTGAGATAATTGATCGAATATCCAATCACCTTCCTATGTTTTTTCAATAAAATCAGCAACTTCTCATTTTTTCGGGACTCAACTCGTCACTCACAATGACTGGATAGGTCTTGTCTGGGCCCAAAAATTCGTACTTTCATCCTTTGGGCAAACGTTTAAGGTCTACCTCAGGCACTTGTGGCTCCTCGGGTTTAATTTCTCCTATGTCTTCAAATTTTCTTCCTCCACGCTTCCATCTTGTGGTTCTAAACCTTTCGTTGCTCCATCTAGTTCTTCATCTTGTTGATCATTAACTTGATTCTCCATCGCCATTTGCAGTGGGTCTCTAAGGGTTTCAACAAAACAAAGACTATCTACCTCCTCTACTTCGTCTTCGGGAGGAAAAGGTGAAGGGTATTTTGAAACGCGAAGAAAAATATATGTGTACTTCTCTCCATTAAGGTTCATTGTTACTTTGCCTTTTCCGGCATCCAACACAACATCAACAAACTTAATAAAGGTCCTACCGAGGATTATGTGATCATGATTACTATGGTAAGCATCAATAACAAAGAAATCGATTGGTATACATTTTCCAGAGATAATAACATTCATGTTTCAAGCAATACCTAGAGGTCTAGTAGTTCTATTATCTCCCATGATTAGTTTCGCTGATGTTGGAGCTAAGTCTAGGTTGTGGTCTTGAACTTTATCGTAAATTTTAGAAGATAGGATACTTACTTGGGCTCTGATGTCGCGTAATGCTTTACATTGAACTCCATTGATCTCACAACTCAAGTGTGGTGCCGTCTTCTCTTCTTCTTCAGATCCTATCGCGTAAACTTCGGCGAGGCGAGCGTACGTCGATGCTTCGGGCTCGATCCCCATGAATCTTTTCACCTTGGCAATGTGTTCCAGATCCACTTCATCATCTCCAAAGAGGTTTTGAAAGATCTCACCGGTGGTCTCAAGGTCGTATGAATCTTCCGCTTTCTTTTCCGGTGGGAAATCCACTTCCAACGCTCTTTCCATCCCCTTTTGGTTAGGGAACGGTCTTCTCTATTCAAATACTTCTCCATAATCGATTGGAACCCAATCCATGTGTTCAAACTCCCTTAATGGCTTCACGCTTGACATGCTTCTCTTGTTTGTTTCATTTGATTCGGCGAAGTCAACGCTCGTGGTAGTTCTTGACTTGATGTGCTCTTCTTCAAGCTTTCTTAGGATTGGCTCCTCTTTTGTGACTTCCGAGGTTGCCTCTTTAGAAAATTCAGCACACTTCTTCTTCCATGAATTGTGTTCCGGCTCTTCCGCAAGTCTTGTTTCCCAATCTTTTCGCATGGCCGCCGCTTTACTATTTTTTTTGTAGAAGTTGAGCCACTTTTGTGAGTGTTTTCTCCATGAGATCCCCACCTGCACACATTTGGACGTGTTGCATGCAACTAGGGGTTAGGGAAAAGAAAAAGGGATGCAAGAGTACGTCACCGGAGAAGCCGAGTCTTGGTCCTTGTTCGATCAACTCATTAAACCTATTCCAAGCTTGGTCTATCCCTTCCTCTTCTCCTTGCGTGAAAGTGATCACTTGCCTCCTTAGATGTTGAACCTTGCTAATTGGAAAGAACTTCTCACAAAACTTCTTTGTCAACTTGTTCCAATTGAGTTCAACTTCAAAGGATGCAAATGAGTACCACGTCTTTGCTTCACCAGAAAGTGAGTAGGGAAATAGATTCCACTTGAACCATTCATCGGGAACTCCTTCTTGACGCACCGTGTTGCATAGCGTCGTGAAATGCCATTTGTGTCTATATGGGTTCTCCGTAACCATCCCATCAAACGGGTTTGCCGCCGCCATCTCGATGATCTTGGATTTGATCTCATACTTGGTTGCTTCGAGCTTCGAATCCGACTCTTGTACTCTTATGTCTTCACATCGAGGACTAGCATAATCCCTTAGTGATTTCTCCGGTTCTTCCACGGGGTGATTGACGAACGCCATCTAGACAACAAGATAAAAACAAAAACAAAGACAAAACAAGTTGTTTTCTAGGTAATATGTGTTAGATATTAGTAAACAAAAGATACAGTAAATATAAAAGAAAGTTAGATGCAAACCAAACGATGTAAACTAGCTTGCTCCCCGGCAACGATGCCAGAAAAAGGGGCTTGTTGATGGATAAAAGACGTATCCACCTACGATCCGCAAGCGTACGGACCTACACCTTTTTCACCACGGGATTCCCAAGGTTCTTGTCAATCCGCGGAGTAAGGGGATTACAAGCGTTTGATCTACCTCTACACACTAGCTACTCAAACCCTAACTATGATTAAACTAGAAAACGACTAAACTACACTAGAGAGAATGATTAAGCTATCAAGATAAAAGACACTCGCCCATGGGTCTACGATACTAGAGCATGCAATCGCTTTAAACAAGAAAACCAATCTAATCTATCGGGGGTTGTGACCACGGTTTCGCCCTTTCCCTCCTCTCGTACTGTCACTACACGAAGGTAATCGTGACTAGAACTATGATGGACACGGCATATTGAATGGATCCAAGGGAGCATTGGAGCTCTACTCCCTTTACGGCATGGTAGCTAACCTTAAGCATTAAAGTATATTCAACACAAGATGATAGGTAGATAATCCAACAAAGTATGATTACATCTCAAGATCGATTACAACCCATGGACGAATAAGGAGATTACCCCATCAAGGTGCTAGACATAGCACCGTTGATCATGGTCACCCTACCGACGGTGTCTTCCTTCTTCTCCACTTGTGGGTGCTTCCTTCGAGGTAGTCGATCTCCCTCCTCTCTCTCTAGCTTGTGGATGGCCTCCTGGTACCAATGGCTCTCTCCCTGTGAATGGCGGCACCTCCAGGGTTTTAGGGTTGAAGATCCTTCGGGTGCAAGAAAAAGCGGGCCGAACCAACCCCCGAAGTGGGCTGGGCCGACCGGCCTGGGCCCACCTCGGCCCGGTTCGGTCGCCCATTCGCTCCCGTGGGTCCTCATGCATTCATGCACTTTGCCCCTTCCACTTGCATGATTTTGACGATGTTATCCTCGCGTCCAAGATGGAGGTCCTCCGTGCATGAAGTTTGGTATTTTACGCTTCAATCCCCGGGGGTGTTCCTACGTAGCACTTCGGTCCTCGCCACCATTGGGAGTGATTTCATCAGGCTCATGAACACGAACAAGTCTCCGTAAATGCTCCGTTGAACTTGTTGTAAATCCGTCCATTATGTCCATGTTTTCCTACATAAACACAACACTTCCAAATGCATGCACAAAGATGAACTTGTTATATGATTAGTGTGCCTAGTGGCGGGTTAGTTCCATAATCAAATCCAAACCAAAGTGTAATGAACATGTTTGGTGTACCAAAATACATCGTCAACATCCCCCCCACGCTTAGCTCTTGCTCGTCCTCGAGCAAGTACTCGTAAAAGAACTTCGTCCAAGGCGTTGTAATTGTGTTCCGCTAAATCCTTCTTCACAAGTTAGTCAATCCTTTATCTTTAATACATAATCATAAAGTAATGATCATCAAACATAAACATTGGCGTTTAGAATCTTTACCACGTCAAGATTTACCCCACAACTCGAACTCTTCACTCGAAATCTTCAATTTCAGCTTTGCTTACTTCTTTGCTTCCATTGGAGGGTTTTTATGATTTTCAAAACTAAAATTCCTACAACAAGTATTAGACAAAAAACCTTTCTCCAAGCTTTCTCAAGTCGCTCATATAAAGTGGCTATCCTAAACAAGTTTTATAAACTCTCACCTCCCATAAGTCTCTCATATAACATGTAAAGTGGAGCTATAGGTAGGGCTAGCACAATCAACCCAAGTATTGTCAAACTAAGATCTTCCTCTAATGGTTGTTTACCTTTCAAAGCCAATGATCATGAGAATAAACCATATATAGGGATATCAAAGATGAGAAGATTTAGAATGGTGGACATGTGCAAGGGCAAAAGAAAATTATGACTACGAGGCACCGATGACGTCCTCGTTGTCGGATTGCACATGGTTGGAAAAAGAGTGGAAGTTTCATCTCTCGACAACGTGACATCCTTCATTGCACTTTATTTTTCTTTTCACTTGATTCATCCCTCTCATATCCTTCTTGCCACTCCTCTTTTCTCTTTCTCTTCTTTTTCTTTCTCTCATACACATATTTTTATATTTTCTTTACTTTTCTATTATTATTATATTTTTTCTTTCTTTTCCATACTCATACTTTTGTCTTTATTTTTCCCCTCTTTTGACATCTTTTCAAAGCTCTAAACTTCTCTCTTTCTTGCATGCATACAATCTGAAATTTTAACTAAACCATACTAGAGATGAGACGAAACTTTGAGAGTAGGTTGTGTTCGAGGAATGCGATGTAGAAAAGAGATGTATAGGGTTGGGTATGGAATTCGGCGATGTACGGGACTTCCAATGTGAAAATCACATTACCAAATACATGACGAGGCTAGCAACAAAAGATAAGCACAAGAACATGATCATTGCTTGAAATTAAAACTCCCAAGAGAGAAGGATCCTAGCCCAACTCATCGTGCTAATTACACTTTTGGTGGAGCAAAAAATAAATTGGCTTTGTATACCAACACAACGTAATTACTTCGATTCGTTAGAACAGCTTCCATTGAGTCTCTGCACCTATCCTTTTCCTTTGGGTTCTAGTTTTAGAACCACTTGTTTTTTCAAAAAAGGGATTTGGCTCGATTTTTTTCTTACTCTCAACTTGGAAAAAGAAGTTTTGCTAACCTTTATTACAAGGGTTTTAAGATAATTTTCAGAACTGAAATCCTCCAACTTTTAGCATTGAACATAGCACAACCAACATGTGAAGCTCAAGATCAAAGTGTGGTATGGGTACTTTTAGAGGTAGCAATTCCACCAAGCACCACAATAAACGTTTTTCAAACCACACACTTATGTTCATATATCAAGAATTAAAGATAAACAAACAAGTGAATAAAGGTAAGCATCACACAAAACACAAATTTTAAAGGACTCTTTTTATTTGATTTTTTTTGACTCAACACTAAATTAAGACACTTCAAACTTGCAAAAATTTAAAAACACACTCAAAAACTTAAAGACTCTTAAACTCTAAAACTCTCTCGAAAACTAAACCGAAGCAAACTAAACTTGAAGCTCAAAAGCTAAGGCTAGCTAGCTAGCGCTCCCCCACGCTAAAATCATACGACGTCCTCATCATATCTGACAAAAAATCCTAAGGGGGAAAACTGAACCTAGTGGTACTTTCCGCAACTATTGCACCACTTGCCCCTCATGTTCCCGACCATGCCAAAAAGTTTGCGCACGTTGCGGTTCAGGAACTTGTAGTCGTCTTCGACCACACGCTCCAAATCCTCCATGCGTCGCCTCATCACCTCCATGGCCTGGAAACATTCGTCGACCGTTGCGTAGAGCTCCGAGATGGAGTGACGGCAAGCCGCACAACACATCGGATGCATCCCGAAAGGGTCGTCATTGCCAGGGTCTCCGCCGTCGTCGCTGTCGTCGCCATCATTGTTGTCGTCACCGCCGTCGTCATTGCCACTGCCGTTGGGGCCTTTGGGAGTCCTCTCCTTGGGCACCTCTTCCCAAATGTAAAGATCGTTATCATCTCTTCGGCGGCCGCCCACGAGCTCGGGCTACGATCGTCGGAGTAGTCGCTATCCCCATAGTCCTTAGTCTCGGGCGACACCTCCTTGTAGTCCTTCCGTTTCATGCCACGGATGCGCGCCGACCTTCCAACGGGAGTAGGGAGCTTCTCCTCCTTGATGGGGTTGCGAGATGCAATAGCTCCGGTCGGGACACGCCCTCCGCAACGGATGCGGGCGGTCCTCTTGATCTCGACAGGTAGCTTGAGCTCGCATCGCTTCGCCTCCTCCATCGATGGCTCCTCGGTACCTTGCTTCAACTCTACGCTCCTCGGAGACACCATGGCTGCTGCGTGGGTGCAAAAGTATGCTTGATGGGATGGATTCCCAAGCTCCCAATTCGGCCAAATAAATAGTCCGAAGAGGAAAACCCTAGGAACCTCAATTTCCTTATTCAAACTACCCTTAAAATTTTTTGACCGAAGAAGGAAGTTGAAAAGGAGCAATTCGGGAAAAAACCAGGGCAAAATGCCATCAGGTCCCACCTGGGCTAGTCGGATCGGGCCGGCCGGCCCACCCTGTTACGAGGGCCGGTCCGGTCCGGTTTCCCGTGTACCACCCTTTTTTTGCATTCTCAGCCCATGGGAAAAGATGGCCCAGTAAATCTTCGCGAGAAACTCCAGAAAATTAAAAGAAAAACTATTTACAAAAATCCATGCCTTGTTTTTCGTCCTAGGCCGGACGTTCAGGCTCTTCTTCCATGGTGAAGACATCAATGTGGTGAAGGGGCACAACGTCGAATTCGTAATAAACCTTAAGTCGTTGACCATTCACCATAAATTGATCACCTTTCACATCCATAATGGTAACCGCTCCGTTGGAGAGCACCGAATGCACAACATAAGGTCTGTCCCACTTGCTTTGCAATTTCCCCTTTCCGAAGGTTTTAAACCTCGAATTGTAGAGGAGGACCTTATCTCCTTCTTTAAACTCTTTTTTCTTTAACCTTTTATCATACCATCTTTTAATTCTCTCTTTGTATATGCTTGCATTTTTGTATGCTTTTAACCTCATCTCCTCTAGCTCGCTTATTTGAATTCTTCGTTTCACCACCGAGGCATCGAGATCAAAGTTCATCTCTTTAATCGCCCAATAGGCTTTATGTTTCAACTCAACCGGAAGGTGGCAAGATTTTCCATAGACGAATTGATAAGGGGTCATACCTATCGGTGTCTTGAACACCGTTCGATAAGCCCACAAAGCTCCGTCTAATTTCTTTGACCAATCCTCGCCTCCCTTCTCTATGGTTTTGTTGAGGATGCTTTTTAATTGCTTATTCCATGTTTCCGCTTGTCCGTTGGTTTGTGGATGATAGGCCGTAGAGACCCTATGTTCAATTCCCATCTTGGACAAGCACTTTTTGAAATTCGTCCCGGTAAAGTGAGTTCCTCCATCACTTATCAAGATTCTTGGTGTACCGAAACGAGGAAAAATCACGTTCTTGATCATAGTAATGGACTCCTCCGTGGAAGCTTTACGACATGGAATGGCCTCTACCCACTTGGATACATGATCAACCATGACTAGAATATACTCATATCCGTGCAAGTTTTTGAAAGGCCCCATGAAGTCTATACCCCACACATCGAATAAATCGATTTGTAGATTGTATTTCAAAAGCTTAGATATTCTTTGAGAGATGTTTCCAGTTCTTTGCCATTCGGGGCATGATGCAACATATCTTTTAGTATCTTCATGCATCTCTGGTCAATAGAATCCGCTAGACCAAACTTTTGCTTGGGTCCTAAAATGGCTATAGTGTCCACCGTACTCCGCCGAGTGGCACTTTCTCAAGATTTCTAGCCTCTCTTCTCTTGGCACACATCTTCTCATGACTCCATCATTGCCAAGTTTGAAGAGGTAAGGTGCATCCCAAAAGTACTTCTTACTTTCGGAGATTATCTTCTTTTGAGAGTTTTTATCTAGATGATCGAGAGGAATCTCCCGAATCGCTCCAATGATATCAATCATCCAAGTGTCTTTGTCGAGCACTCGATAGAGGTAGTCATCTCTCATCTTATCATCTATGGGCTCTTTATCATCTTGTCCACGATTCATCCTAGACAAGTGATCGGCCACAACATTCTCCACCCCTTTCTTATCACGAATTTCAACATCAAATTCTTGGAGAAGAAGGATCCAACGTGATTTAGCATCCTTCTTAGCCAAGAGATACTTGATGGCTGCGTGATCGGTGTAAACAATGACCTTCGAGTTCACAATGTAAGATCTGAATTTTTCAAAGGCAAAAACCGCCGCTAGCAACTCCTTTTCCGTAGTGGCATAGTTTAATTGTGCCCCATTAAGAGTTTTGCTAGCGAAGTAAACGGCGTGAACTCGGCCTTCCTTTCTATGACCCAAAACCTCACCTACGGCATAGTCACTTGCGCCGCACATGATCTCGAAAGGTTGGCTCCAATCCGGAGGTTGAATAATGGGAGCACTCACCAATGCACTTTTCAAGGTCCGGAATGCCGCTAGGCACTTCTCATCAAAGTCGAAAGCCACATCCTTTTGAAGGAGATGCGTTAAAGGCTTAGTGATCTTTGAGAAGTCCTTAATAAATCTTCTATAGAATCAGGCATGGCCTAGAAAGCTCCTAAAGGACTTAACATTCGTCGGAGGTGGGAGTTGCTCAACCGTCTCTACCTTAGCCTTGTCCACTTCAATGCCCCTCTCGGATATAACATGTCCGAGCACTATGTCTTGCTTAACCATGAAGTGGCACTTTTCCCAATTTAACACCAAGTCTACCTCCGCACACCTCGTGAGGACCTTATCCAAGTTTTCCAAGCAATCCATGAACGTCTTCCCATAAACCGAAAAATCATCCATGAACACCTCGACAATTTCTTCGATGAATTCCGAGAATACGACCATCATGCAACGTTGAAAAGAGGCCGGAGCGTTGCATAGACCGAAGGGCATCCTTCTATATGCAAACTGAAGGACCGAAACGGCAAACCAGAGAGGG
Organism: Cenchrus americanus; assembly: GCA_947561735.1. Lineage (NCBI taxonomy): Eukaryota > Viridiplantae > Streptophyta > Magnoliopsida > Poales > Poaceae > Cenchrus > Cenchrus americanus. The sequence goes on along the minus strand of OX387239.1, from coordinate 78,663,516 downwards.
GGGAGTGAATGGGAACCGATAAAAATTCTATTCAAGAATTCGGCCTATGAACCCAAATTCACTCGTGCACCTCCGCAAGCTTCTCTTGCCAAGTTCACGTAGCCACTAGAGTGCTACTAAACCTAGGAGCAAGACCCAACCAACAGCCTCAACACACACACAGCGGAACCACACACGACACGGCTGCTGGCAGCCCAAACCGGTCGAGCCGATTTCGAAACCAGTCGACCGCTTCGTTGGACTTAGCCTCATGCAGGCAGGGGAAACCGGTCAGACCGGTTAGGCAAACCGGTCAGACCGATTCTGTCCAGAAACTCCCCAAAGACCCCAAACACATCAAAGGCCTTTCCACATCTGAACAAACGAAACCATGGAGCAGCAAAGTCTTCCTTGTTCAAATATCTTTCTCGATAGTCCACAGGGCAAAACCGGTCAGACCGGTTTGGGAAACCGGTCAGGCCGGTTTTAGCCTGGACAGTCGGGAAGAACACAGCCCGCGGGTCAACTCCCCCAAAACCAAATCTCAATCTCCCGAATCGCTCCACGGACTTGAACAAGGCTTTGGGGATATTAGGAACATCTCATGAGGAGTCCATAGCCAAGTTTAATCCCACCAAAACTCGTCCAAAAAGGAGGAATCGAGGAAATCCCGCCGAAAGCACTTCCAACCCAAGAACTCAAGAAACCCCGAAATCGAGCACCTTTACTCACGGATTTGTGAGGGGGAATCACACCCAAAGAACCACGAAGGGTTCCCACATATTTCCCCCATCAAATCCCCAAGAGAAAGGTCCCGAAAACAACCCAAAGAAATCACCGAGAGAGGGCTCCGAAAATCACCACCAAGAACAACCGGGAAAACACATCCAAACCTTGAGGAACCACGCCGAATCATCTATACATGAAACAAAGGTTCGTACAAGGTCTAGCAAGACGCCGATCATCCATCCCTCTCTACAAGATCTCTCCGTGAAGCTCTCTTGCTAGTCCTAGAGAAAACCTAAGGAAAAAAAGGTGGAAAAATAAGAAAACTAATGAGCTAGGGTTCCTAGAGTTGGCTGCCATCCTCTCACCTCTTGGGTTATATGGAGGCAACCGAATGTCTAAAATGCCCTTCTCTACTAACTAGGGATACAAGCCCCTCAAGGGCGGATTCGGAATTCTTGATGTATTCACCATCGGACGGATGCCCAGCGACCGCATCCTGCATAGCCTCAACGCAAGCCTTGCGATCCCGACGTGTGTCCTCCGCCTCGAAGCTTCCGGCGCCCTGCGACCCCAAACCGGTCGGACCGGTTCTCCAAACCGGTCGGGGCCGGTTTTGGCCGACACGACCACACCGGTCTTCGGCCTCGGCTTTGTGGCTCAGCCGAGTAACCCGGTGATTTTCTGGTGAACCACCGCAAACCCCGCGAACTTGATGTAGCCTCCGCCAATCACCACTCATGACTTGGCTCCCATGAAGTCCCGGCTCGACCTTGGTTTTGTGGCTCAACCAAGAAACCGTCCACCGACTTCATCTTCTTGTTCTTGCCGCCATGCGGCCCGCACTCGACCCCGCTGGCCACAGGGTCCCTCGAACGAAGCCTACTTGTCTTCTCCACACCTGGAGGCCTCACCGGCAACGACCTTTCGCGCTTGTTCTTCACCTACACCAACACGAGTCAAGCCGCAACCTGCACCTGCAATACTTAGCCAAGAATCAGTCCACACAACGTTGTCAATCACTCATCACACAAGGAAGCGACCATCCACCGGTCCTCGAACCACACATGGTCCTCAATCTCCCCCTTGATGAGTGCATTGACAACACACACACATGGTAAGTAAAGAGAAAAGGAAAACAGAAAAGAAACAAAAAGAAAAACTCCAACAAGCGATCGAAAGCCGAGAAAGGCAAAAGACGAGATCACTTGAAGAAGACAAGTCTCCTACCCCTTAGGCAAGGGCAACGGCTCGACACATCCGAGACAAAAAACATGCTCAAGCAAGGAGCACAAACCACCAAAGCACACAAGAGCTCCCCCCCCGCACAAATGCAAGCTCCCCCTGATCAAGTGCCAACTCAGGGCACAAACCGGTCAGACCGGTTCCCATAACCGGTCGAGCCGGTTCCACCAAAACCGGTCGACCCGGTTTCCACAACCGGTCGAGCCGATTTCACACAGCAGAGACCATACCCCAAAAGCCAAAAATGCAAAAGAAATGCACAAGCTCCCCCTTGACACTTGGGATAGGTTCCGGGGATACAAAACAACTTTTCTCCACCTTCCTTTCTCCCCCTTGTTGCCAATGCATGAATCAAGGCACAAATGCAATCTAGAGCTTCTCAAGTATACAAAATTCATCACAAGATGCTACACATGTCCAAATGAGCAAGTTAGATACTCTACGGTTTGTATGGACCTCAACTACATGATCACCAAGTTTCACAACCATTGGACAAGGCTAACAAGGATTTGAGTAATTTTGCGAAAAGTTACTCTCTCACACGCAAAAACCTAAACATGAGCAAAACATGCCAAAATGGCAAAGCCACACAGACTTCATGCTAGGACAACCATTCTAATCATAAGACCATCACAAACACCCACAAGCACCTCATGTCATGTCAAAGCCACTGAGCCATGTGCCTACTTCTATGTATGAGACTTCTCATTGGTAGACATCATGCAACGGTTTAGCACCCAAAGCAAATTAATTTCAACACATATGACATTGGAGCATATTTTCCAAGCATTTTACATTTCATTTTCAGATTCATAATTGGTACATGAAATGTCTTTGTGACAAAAAGGAACTTATGCCCCTCCACAAGATAAAGCAAGAGGGCTAAACATTCATGATGGCAAATGAGCCTTTGGCTCCATATGATCAATAAACTAGCTATCCAACCACAAATTAAGCATAACCAAGCCACTAAAACATGTCATGATCATATAAAGGCATTTACACATGAGAGAGCATACATGTGACATTTTTCAAAAACATAGCCATCAACCATGGATTATTCATCAAGATCATCAAGAGCTAAGCCATTAACCATAGCATACCAAACAAGCTCACAAAGACATATATCTCATTCCATGGTGAACAATGTATATAAGAGAAGCTTTTCTTATCCAATGCATATGATACAAAATGCATGCAATCTAAGATACAAGGATGCCTGTACATCATGTTACATATGCCATGCAAAATGCAAGAAATGCACAAAGAAAAGCTATACATACGCTACCACCGGCTCCTCGAGGGGAGGCAAAACGGGCTCGACACCACCGGCAAAAGAGAGCTCCCACACACCCAACTCAAGAGATCAAACACACACCAAGTTCCCCCCGCAAACGAGTGAAAGTTGCTTGATCTAGGGGTTTGGTGAAGATATCGGCTAGTTGGTCATGTGTGGGTACATGGATCAAGGCTATCTTCCCTTTTTCTACGTTGTCTCTCAGAAAATGAAACCTCACTTCTATGTGCTTGGTTTTGGAATGGAGCACTGGGTTCTTTGCAACGCTTATGGCACTGGTGCTATCACATTGAAGTGGGACATGGGTATACTCCTCACCAAAGTCACTCATGGTGTAGGTGATCCAAAGGAGCCGAGAGCAACAACTAGCGAGCGGCAACATACTCGGCCTCGGTCGTGGATTGAGCAACGCTTGACCGCTATGAAGACCAAGAGACCAAAGAAGAACCCAAAAATCGGCAAGTCCCGGAAGTGGACTTCCTATCCAACCGACACCGGCAAAATCCGCGTCCGAAAAACCATGAAGCGCTAAGGAGGAGGACGCGGAGTACCAAAGGCCGAAGTCGGGAGTGTGACGCAAGTACCCGAAAATTCGCTTCACCGCTTGCCGATGCGAAGTCCTCGGAGATGCTTGAAAACGAGCGCACGGACACACCGAGAATCGTATGTCCCGCCTCGTCGCCGTCAAGTAGAGGAGTGACCCGATCATGCTCCGGTACTCCTTCTGGTCCACGTGTTCACCTTCCTCGTCCGCATCAAGAGCCGTAGTCGTACTCATTGGCGTCGTCATAGCCTTGGAGTCCTCCATCTTGAACTTCCTCACAATGTCCTTGGTGTACTTAGCCTGGTGCACAAATGTTCCTTCCTTTGATTGCTTGATTTGTAGCCCGAGGAAGAACTGCAACTCACCCATCATGCTCATCTCGAACTCCCCGCTCATATCATCTCGCAAACCTTGCAACAAGAGAGTTAGACGAGCCACCAAAGACAATATCATCCACGTACACCTGCACAATCAGGATATCTCTGCCCCGCCTCAGCAAAAACAAGGTCTGATCGACCTTCCCCATCTCAAAACCTCTCTCAAACAAGAACCCCCTCAACCTGCCATACCAAGCTCTAGGCGCCTGCTTCAACCCATACAGCGCCTTCCTCAACTTGTACACCCGATGGGGGTACTTCTCACTCTCAAACCCCGGAGGCTGCCTCACATACACTTCTTCCTCCAACACTCCATTCAGAAAAGCACTCTTCACATCCATTTGGTGCAACTTGAACCCTTTAGCCACGGAAAAGGCTAGAAGGATCCGAATCGCCTCCAAACGGGCTACGGGAGCAAAAGTCTCCTCGTAGTCAATCCCCTCCTTCTGACTGAACCCTTGAGCAACAAGTCTCGACTTGTTCCTCACAACCTCACCTTTCTCTCCCTCTTAGTTCTTCCACACCCACTTTGTACCAATTGGCTTACACCCTGGGGGAGGGTCAACCAACTCCCACACCTGATTCCTCTCAAAGTTCTCCAACTCCTCATGCATCGAATTAACCCAATTGTGATCAGATAGTGCGTGTCCAATGTCTTTGGGCTCGAAAGAAGCAACAAATGCAGCATGAGCGAAATGAGAGTTGTTCGAACCCTCGACCGTGTAGTGCGTTCATTCATGTCGCCGATGATCCTCGAAGCCGGGTGATCCACTTGTACTCGCCGGGGAGGTTCTCGCCTTGATGCTACCTCCCCCTCAACATCGGCTTCTCCTTGTTCTTGATTTGTCGTCGTAGGTGTAGCGAGAGGGTCCATCCATCATCGTAGTCGAAGTAGTGGGTACATGTTCGGCGGGGGCGCCACACCACCATCTTCATCATCAACATGTTCATGCTCCTCCTCCCGAAAGATCTCCTCGCCAAGCTCATCATCACCTCGCACACTCAAAGACAAGGCCGACTACGTGGCTCTGTCTCGTCGAAGGTTACCTCGCAAGTCTCCACAATTTGGTTAGTTTCAAGATTGAGTACACGATATGCTCTAGAATGAAATGCATAACCGAAGAAAATGCCATCGACGGACCTAGCCTCAAACTTATCCAACTTCCCCGCCTTCTTCGAATGAAACACTTGCAACCAAAGACATGGAAGTGACTCACCTTGGGTGTGCGACCATGCATCAACTCATAGCATGTCTTCTTCTTGTGCACTCTGAGGTATATCCTGTTCGACACATAGCACGCGGTATTCACCGCCTCAGCCCAATACCTCCTCGGAGTCCTATGCTCATCAAGCATCGTCCGGGCCATCTCGCACAAGGTCCTATTCTTCCTTTCCACAACACCATTCTGGGGAGGCGTATACGGACTCGAAAACTGGTGCTCAAGACCCAAGTCATGGCAAAAGGTTTCAAAACGAGAGTTTACGAATTCCGAGCCATTATCACTGCGGATAGCTCGTATGGCATCTTCGTGCCTCTCGTTCCTCAACCTCAAGACTAGATCTCGAGCAAAACCAAACGTCTCCCCCTTATCCTCAAGAAAGAACACCCACACATACCGAGAATAGTCGTCCACCACAACAAGGACATACCACTTCCCACCCGCAGATCGCACACGAGCTGGGCCAACAAGGTCCATATGGAGCAGCTCGCATGGACGCTCAGTCATCACATCGGTGAGAGGCGGGTGAGAAGAGGCCACCATCTTGGCATGCCTACACGGAGCACAAACCAACTCTTTCTCAAGCCTCAACCGTGGTAATCCTCGGACCAAGTTGAGTTTACTCAAGCGAGACAAGAGGTCAAAGCTCAAGTGGCCCAACTTCCTATGCCACTTCCACAACTCACTCGAAGAACCAGCCAAGAAACAACGCTCCACACCCGAAGACTGAGAAAAATCAGCACGAAACACCTGACCCTCGGGAACGACCATACAGACAAGGTCCCCTCGAGAGTCCAAAATTCCGAGAACCACCTGGCCGAAACAACACCTCAAAGCCCTCATCCAACAACTAGTACACAGAAAGTAAATTGTACCCTAGCGATTGAACAAGAGCAACACGCCTCAGAGTGATCTTGTCACTCACATTGATCTCACCTTCTGAAAGCACATGCCCATGCCCATTGTCCCCAAAGGTGATGTACATCTTCGTCGCCACCGGGACGAGACTTGAGAACCACCCCCTGTCTCCGGTCATATGCCTTGAGCAACCGAGAGTCAATCAACCAAATGTTCTTCAAGTCTCCCACACCGAAATTCAAAAATAAGCACGTGAGCGAACAAACGACTCAAAGATCGGGGTTAGCACGAAAAGAGGAAAACCAGTGCCGAGCCATTTGCTCGAAAGTGGGGTTAGCACCAACCAAAGCATCTCTCCTACCAAAGCCATCTCCACGAACACCACCACGGTAACCACCCTGAGGGAGCCACCCCTCTCTGCCTGGAGGAGGACCAAAACCACGAAAGAGAACTCGTGGACCGTCCCTCTTCTCCTTCTCAAAGCTACGACTCCTCCCATCCCCGTAGTGAATTCGAGGGGGAGAACGCCTAGCAACCTGACCACCTGCAAACTCTCCGGCCCGACAACCGGAACCACGACCTCCCGAAACGACCCTCGCACCTCGTATGAGCACGGAAACCAAACTTGTCATTCCGCGGACCCCAAACCGGTCCGACCGGTTCCAAAACCGTCCGACCGGTTTCACTCCTCCGGCAAAGCACCTCCTCGCACTCTTTCGATCACCCCAAGCCGGAACTATCCTCACACTCGCCTTGGCCCCCGGGCATCTGCACATGAGGCTTAAGTACACCACCGGAGGGGTGATACTTGTCCCCGTTAGCCCACTCCTTCGCCATTCTCTCCTCTCGCTTCCTCTTGAAGCAAAACTCCTCCTTATGGCCATGTCTCCCACAATAGCCACAATGGAACCTCACAAGCTTAGGCTTAGGCTTGGGATGTGGCTGCTCACTCGGTTTCTCTCCACTCAAATCCTCCACCGGTTTCTCACCACTAGCCTTCTCACTCTCCTTCCCAAAGAACACTTTCCCCGAAGTGCTCACAAACTTGATAGGCTTTTGTAGGTCATTTGTGGGTGTAGGAAACACGGGTGGAGCTGGGGTTGTGTCTAGTCGGTTCCTTAGATGGTTAGGTTTTGGTGGGAAATCATTTTTGTGGTGGGTTTTTGGTGGCTCCAGGATATTCTCTCCACTTCCTTCACCAACCTTGTTTGCCCCAAGCCCCTCACCATCTTGCCTCTTAAAGGCCTCAATCATCATCCTCAACTGAGGCTCATGACCGGACAACCAACCCATCAACTTCCTCAAATCATCATTCTCATCCTGCAAACGATCAACATAATGTGCAAGCTCCAAATTTTTCAATGCATGCATTTCACAGGTAGAGCAAGATGTAGGCATGGGTTCCTTCAATTTAGCCTCGAGCGAACTAGTGTAAGCGTGCATCTCATCAATCTTGGCATGCAAAACAGGGCAAGAAGTGCAAGCACCTAGCAAAGCAGGTCTAGACTTAAGCTCAGCCACTTCAACCCTAAGCACATCTAGTTCCTCACACTTGGAGGCATGCTTCTCCTTAAACAAAGCAAGAACAGCAAGGAATATGGAGCAATCAGCACAATCATTCTCATCGAAACAACGGGGCTAGCCTTAAGCGAATCAATCTCAAGCTTGCTATCTAGCACCCGTGTCTAGCTCGACCCACTCTAGTCCTAGCATCTTCGAGTGAAGCCCTAAGCTCTTTCCTCATTTTCTTGGCATCTCTAAGCATGTCATCACGGTTATCAAGCAAAGAGCCAAGCCTCTCATTCTCCTGGCGCAAGAAGGGAAGTTCATCACGCACCTCGTTGTCGGACTCGCAGTCCGAGTCGCTCCGTGTGCTCTTCTCGCCGCCGGAGCTCGGCGCCATGGTGCGAAAACCATCTCCCGCAAAGCGGCTCGGCCCGCTCGGTTCTTGGACGACTTCTTGTTCTTGCGGCGATCTCCCTCGTCTTCACCGCCGCTCGAGCTCGAGGTGGAGTACGCGGAACCGGAGTCGACGTCGCTCGCTCCAACCATCGCTCGGGCCTTGCCTCGGCTCTCCTTCTTCCTCGATCGTCGCTCGTCCTTGTACTTGTTCTTGTGCTTGCTCTTGTGGTCGCGCCTCGAACGGTACTTGCCATCGTTCATCCTCGGCTTGTGCTTGTAGTGTCCTTGTTCTCGACCTTCTCCGGGCGGTTGGCGACGAAGTGTCCCGGCTTGCCGCACGGAAGCGGGTCCTCGTGTTCCTCCTCATGTTCACGCGGTTCTCGTGCGGCCTCTCGAACCGCCCTCGTCAACGGCGCCGGCTCGTCCTCATCCGGCATAGACATCAAAGAGGAAAACGAGAACATCCTGGTGGATGGGTTAGAGTTAGTCTTTCCTTTGGAACCACCAACGAGGGCAAGACTATGGGAATCAGTCGGTCCCTCGAGCTTGGCAGTCATGCCCCTATCCACCTCAGCCGACTTGAGCTTCGAGAACAGCTCGTTCACCGTCAGAGTATCATACCTCTCCGACTCGACTATGGCCTCGAACTTTCCGCCCCATATCGTACGATCCAAAGAGTGTAAGAGCTTGACCGCTCTATCATGATCATCGTACGGGAGCACATCCACATTGGCCCTCATGTTGTTCACCACCACCGTGAACCTCTGAAACAAGGCATCGATGGACTCACCGGGGAGATGAGTGAAGTTCTCGTACTCTCTCCGGTAGGTCGCATACATCCGTGCCTGAACCTGGGCGTTCCCAACATGAGCCTCCTTCAACACCACCCAAATCCTACAAGCCAAGTGCTCGGTGTGCACCCGATCGAACTCAGGCTGACACAAAGCACGAAACAAGTAGTCGACCGCCTTATTGTTGGCGTCGAATCTGTCCCTCGACCCCCGGAGCAAGGAAATCCATCGGCCGGACATAGCCCGTGTCCACCGTGACATCCCCAAAGAAGCTAACCCTTTCCGAAGAGGAACGCACCCATCCGCTTGCTCCACATCTGGTAGTTCTTACCATCGAAGTGTGGAGGACCCGAACCCCGTTCCTGGTACGCCATCCTTGGATCTTAGACTGGTTAGAGTCAACAAAGACCCGAACCGGCTCTGATACCACTTGAAGGACCGAAACGGCGAACCAGAGAGGGGGGGAGTGAATGGGAGCCGATAAAAATTCTATTCAAGAATTCGGCCTATGAACCCAAATTCACTCGTGCACCTCCGCAAGCTTCTCTTGCCAAGTTCACATAGCCACTGGAGTGCTACTGAACCTAGGAGCAAGACCCAACCAACAGCCTCAACACACACACGCAGTAGAACCACACACGACACGGCTGCTGGCAGCCCAAACCGGTCGAGCCGATTTCGAAACCGGTCAGACCGCTTCTGTTGGACTTAGCCTCACGCAGGCAGGGGAAACCGGTCAGACCGGTTAGGCAAACCGGTTAGACCGATTCTCGTCCCGTAAACTCCCCAAAGACCCCAAACACATCAAAGGCCTTTCCACATCTGAACAAACGAAGCCATGGAGCAAGAAAGACTTCCTTGTTCAAATATCTTTCTCGACAATCCACGGGGCAAAACCGGTCGGACCGGTTTGGGAAACCGGGTCGAGCCGGTTTTAGCACGGACGATTGGGAAGAACACAGCCGCGGGTCAACTCCCCCAAAACCAAATCTCAATCTCCCGAATCGCTCCACGGACTTGAACAAGGCTTTGGGGATATTAGGAACACCTCATGAGGAGTTCATAGCCAAGTTTAATCCCACCAAAACTCGTCCAAAAAGGAGGAATCGAGGAAATCCCGTCGAAAGCACTTCCAACCCAAGAACTCAAGAAACCCCGAAATCGAGCACCTTTACTCATGGATTTGTGAGGGGAATCACACCCCAAAGAACCACGAAGGGTTCCCACATATTTCCCCCATCAAATTCCGAAGAGAAAGGTCCCGAAAACAACCCAAAGAAATCACCGAGAGAGGGCTCCGAAAATCACCACCAAGAACAACCGGGGAAAACACATCCAAACCTTGAGGAACCACGCCGAATCATCTATACATGAAACAAAGGTTCGTACAAGGTCTAGCAAGCCGCCCGATCATCCATCCCTCTCTACAAGATCTCTCCGTGAAGCTCTCTTGCAAGTCCTAGAGAAAACCTAAGGTAAATATGTGGAAAATTGGAAAACTAATGAGCTAGGGTTCCAAGAGTTGGCTGCCATCCTCTCACCTCTTGGGTTATATGGAGGCAACCGAATGTCTAAAATACCCTTCTCTAACAACTAGGGATACAAACCCCTCAAGGGCGGATTCGGAATTCTTGATGTATTCACCATGGGACGGATGCCCGGTGACCGCACCCTCGCGTAGCCTCAACGCAAGCCTTGTGATCCCGACGCGTGTCCTCCGCCTCGAAGCTTCCGCGCCCTGCGACCCCAAACCGGTCGGGGACCGGTTCTCCAAACCGGTCGGGGCGGCTTTTGGCCGGACGACCACACCCGCCTCTTCGGCCTCGGCTTTGTGGCTCGGCCGAGTAATCCGGTGATTTTCTCGGTGAACCACCGCAAACCCCGCGAACTTGATGTAGCCTCCGCCAATCACCACTCATGACTTGGCTCCCATGAAGTCCCGGCTCGACCTTGGTTTTGTGGCTCAACCAAGAAACCGTCCACCGACTTCATCTTGCCGTTCTTGCCACCATGCGGCCCGCACTCGACCCCGCTGGCCACCGGGTCCCTCGAACGAAGCTTACTTGTCTTCTCCACACCTGGAGGCCTCACCGACAACGACCTTTCGCGCTTGTTCTTCAGCTGCACCAACACGAGTCAAGCCGCAACCTGCACCTGCAATACTTAGCCAAGAATCAGTCCACACAACGTTGTCAATCACTCATCACACAAGGGCGACCATCCACCGGTCCTCGAACCACACATGGTCCTCACAAACATTCCACAAAAGCATGTAAATGTTGTTTTGTGTTGATCGTCCAGGTGAATGGGAATTTGCATGAACCCTGAGTATCCATCGAGAAAGCAAAAATAAGCGTGGTTTGCTAATCTCTCGAGCATCTCATCGATGAACAGTAGGGGGGAAGTGATCTTTCTTCGTTGCTTTGTTAAGCTTACGATAATCGATACACATCTGACACCCGGTCACGGTTCTTTGCAGTATCAATTCGTTCTTCTCATTTTTCACCACGGTTAAACCTCCTTTCTTTGGTACACAATGTACCGGGCTCACCCATTCGCAATGCGGAACCTGGTAGATGATTCCGGCATCAAGTAACTTGATGACCTCTTTCTTTACTACCTCTCGCATGGCATGAGTTAGCCTCCTTTGGTGGTCCACTACGGGCTTACATTGGTCTTCCATTAGTATACGATGAGTGCAATAGGCTGGGCTAAGACCTTTGAGATCATTAATCTAATATCCAATCACATTCCTATGTTTTTTCAATAAAATCAACAACTTCTCATTTTCTTCAGGACTCAACTCGTCGCTCACAATGACTGGATAAGTCTTGTCTGGTCCCAAAAATTCATACTTCAATCCTTTGAGCAAAGGTTTAAGGTCTACCTCGGGCACTAGTGGCTCCTCGGGTTTAATCTCTTCTATGTCCTCGAATTTTTCTTCCTCCACGCTTCCATCTTGTGGTTCTAAGCCTTTTGTTGCTTCTTCTAGCTCTTCATCTTATTGATCATTAATTTGATTTTCCATTGCTCTTTGCAATGGGTCTCTAAGGATTTCAACAAAACAAAGACTATCTACCTCCTCTCCTTCATCTTCGGGAAGAAAGGGTGTAGGGTGTTTAGAAACGCGAAGAAAGTTATATGTGTACTTCTTTCCATTAAGGTTCATTGTTACTTTGCCTTTTCCGGCATCCAACACGACATCAACCAACTTAAGAAAGGGCCTACCTAGGATTATGTGATCATGATTACTATGTTAAGAATCAATAACAAAGAAATCAGTTGGTATACATTTTCCAGAGATTTTTACATTCATGTTACAAGCAATACCTAGAGGTCTAATAGTTCTATCATCTCCCTTAATTAATTTCGTTGATGTTGGAGCTAAGTCTAGGTTGTGGTCTTGAACTTTATCGTAAATTTTAGAAGATAGGACACTTACTTGGGTTCCGATGTCACATAAAGCTTTGCATTGAACTCCGTTGATCTCGCAACTCAAGTGTGGTGTCATCTTCTCTTCTTCTTCGGATCCTATCGCATAAACTTCGGCGAGGCGAGCGTATGGCGATGCTTCGGTCTTGATCCCCATGATTCTTTTCACCTCGGCTAAGTGTTTCGGATCCACTTCATCATCTCCAAAGAGGTTTTGAAACATCCCACCCATGGTTTCAAAGTCGTATGAATCTCCCGCTTTCTTTTCCGGTGGGAAATTAACTTCCAATGCTCTTGCCATCCCATTTTGATTAGGGAACGGTCTTCTCTTGTCGAATACTTCTCCGTAATCGATTGGAACCCAATCCATTGGTTCGAACTCCCTTAGTGGCTTCGCGCTTGACATGCTTCTCTTGTTTGTTTCATTTGAACGCTCGGGGTAGTTCTTGACTTGATGTGCTCTTCTTTAAGCTTTTCCGGGACCGGCTCCTCTTTTGTGACTTCCGGGGTTGCCTCTTTAGAAAATTCAGCATACTTCTTCATCCTTCAATTATATTCCGGCTCTCCCACAAGTCTTGTTTTCTGTCACACCTTGAAATTTCCAAATTCAGGATGTGAATAGAAAGAATAATTAAATAACAATTTTCTCATAATTTTAAAAAAATTTCAACATTTATTTTCTTTACAGGGAATATAGTATAGGGAAAACCATTGTTTGATTTTCTAAATTAAATAAAAGTTGTGAGTGTTGAATTCATGCCGATGCATCAAGTGTTTATGGTGTGCAAAAGGCTTCAAAAATGTGTTTAGGAGCTGTCCAAACCTTTCCGAGAATTTTCTGGATTTTCCTGGGATTTATTCTCATTTTCTCCGAGCTAAATCTATTTATTAGAAGGATCTAAAATCTTTTTCATGAGCTCCAAATACTTTATTTGGATTGTTCATGTCCCAATCTATCTCCGGGAATTTTTCTGGTATTTTTGGGATTTTCTGACTATTTTTCGTGCCTTAAAGTATTTTCTGAACTTTTTCTGGAATTACTTATGCACTGAAAAGTATTTAGAAAAAAAACTCTTCCTTCCCTAACGGGTCGAGCCCGAAGGCCCGACCCGTCTCCACCCGGCCCAGCCGCCGACCCACTCCCGACCCAAGCAAGGCCCATCTGGGCCTAGCCGCGGTTTCTCCCCGGGCCGGCCTTGGCACGGGCACCGCGCGCCCCTCGGCGTGCGTGCGCCGCACGCCGGTGCTCCGCCCGCCCCTATAAAGCTACGTGGCCGAGACCCGCGAGCCGTAGCCGCGCCCCTCCGTGCGAACCGCGCCGCCGGACCGCCGGCACCCCGCGCGCCGCCCCGTGCGCCGCCCGAACCGAGCCGGCTGCCCAGACCCGCCACCGGCGTTGACCAAGATTGCCGACTGCCGCTTCGTTCTCCGCCCGAGGTGAGCCCTCCACCGAGTTCCCCTCGACCTCCTCTTCCTATTCCCCACCTTTGAAGGACCGATACGACGAACCAGAGAGGGGAGGAGTGAATGGGAGCCGATAAAAATTCTTCTCGAAGGAGATGGGAACTCCAACAAGATGAACAAGGCTTCCAACACACGTCTCCGACTCACTACCCAAGTTGGCCAAGCCCACGTAGCAACTGGAGTGCCACTGGACCTAGGAACCAACACACAACCTTCCGACCCGAGAACGCAGCGGAACACCAAACCTCGAGTCTACAGACCCACACACGGTCGACCGGTGAGCACCACCGGTCGACCGGGTCCCGCCGGTGAACCGAGCAACTTTCACTAAGTGGCTCCACACCGTTCGGACCGGTGAGACACACCGGTCAGACCGATCACAGCCTGAAAGCCCCCAAGGCACCAAACAGGCCAACCGACCACCAAACTGACCCAAACTCGAAACAGCAGCACCACAGGACAACAGCGAACACACCAAGACGTTCACCCGAGCAAAATCCCACCGAGGGTTGCACCGGTCAGACCGGTCAAGAGCACCGGTCAGACCGGTGTAGCCTGGGCAGCTCGGGATGAACAGCACCCGCGGGTCAACTCCCCCAAATCCAAACCTCGATCTCCCGAATCGCTCCACGGACTTGAACAAGACTTTGGGGATATTAGGAACACCTCATGAGAAGTCCATAGCCAAGTTTAATCCCACCAAAACTCGTCCAAAAAGGAGGAATCAAGGAAATCCCGCCAAGAGCACTTCCAACCCAAGAACTCAAGAAACCCCAAAATGGAGCACCTTTACTCATGGATTTGGGAGGGGAATCACACCCAATGAACCACGAAGGGTTCCCACAAATTTCCCCCATCAAATGCCCAAGAGAAAGGTCCCGAAAACAACCCAAAGAAATCACCAAGAGAGGGCTCCGAAAATCACCACCAAGCACAACCGGGAAAACACATCCAAACCTTAAGGAACCACACCGAATCATCTATACATGAAACAAAGGTTCATACAAGGTCTAGCAAGCCGCCCGATCATCCATCCCTCTCAACAAGATCTCTCCATCAAGCTCTCTTGCTAGTCCTATGGAAAACCTAAGGAAAATAGGAAAACAAATGAGCTAGGGTTACAAGAGTTGGCTTCCATCCTCTCACCTCTTGGGTTATATGGAGGCAACGGAAAGTCTAAAATGCCCTTTCCTAATAACTAGGGATACAAGCCCCTCAAGGGCTGATTTGGAAGTCTTCATGTCTTCTCCATCGGACGGATGCCCGGCGACCGCACCCTACGTAGCCTCGACGCAAACCATGCGATCCCGACGCGTGTCCTCCGCTTCGAAGTCTCCGGACTGCGTCGTCGCACACCGGTCAGACCGGTCTGGCACTGCTGCAGCATCGTCTTCGGTTCTTCAGTCTTGGCTTTGTGGATCAACCAAGGAACCTAGTGGTTTTCTGGTGAACCACCGGAAACCCGGCGAACTCGGTGTAGCCTCCGCCAATCTCCACTCATGAATCGGCTCCCACGTAGTCCCGGCTCGACCTTGGTTTTGAGGCCTAACCAAGATACCGTCCACGACATCATCTTGCTGTTCATGCCACCATGCGGCCCGCACTTGACCCCGCTGGCCACCGGGTCCCCCGAACGAAGTCTACTTGTCTTCTCCACACCTGGAGGCCTCACCGGCGACGACCTTTCGCACTTGTTCTTCACCTGCACCAACACCAGTCAAGCCGCAACCTGCACCTGCAATACTTAGCCAAGAATCAGTCCACACAACGTTGTCAATCACTCATCACACAAGGAAGCGACCATCCACCGGTCCTCGAACCACACATGGTCCTCAATCTCCCCCTTGATGAGTGCATTGACAACACCCACACGAAAGTAGCAAGAGAGAAAAGAAAAAGAAAAGAAACGAACAAAAAGAAACTCCAACAAGAGATCAAAAGCCAAACAAAGGCAAAGAGCAAGATCACTTGAAGAAGACAAGTCTCGGACCCCTTAGGCAAGGGCAACGGCTCGACACATCCGAGACAAAGCAAAGCTCAAGCAAAGAGCGCAAACCACCAAAGCAAAGCTCGAACAACCACAAAGAGCTCCCCCTGCACACATGCAAGCTCCCCCTGAACCAATGCACCTCCCCCTGGACGAATGCATGCAAACCAGCTGAAAACAGGGCAGCTGCAGCAACTTCAGCTCACACCGGTCAGACCGGTCACCACCACCGGTCAGACCGGTGCCCAACATGTGCACAGGACCAGCACTCACACCGGTCAGACCGGTGCTCCTCACCGGTCAGACCGGTGTACAACAGAGCCCAGAAATGGCTCGAAACCACCTGAAAACCTTCTAAATGCGTCCAGTAAGCCATTTCAAGCTCAAACTTCTCCCCCTTGTTGGAAATGCATGAATCAAGCCAAAAATGCAAAATTTTCAACCTAGAGCTTCTCAAATAGACAAAATTCAACAAAGAATGCTACACATGTCCAAATGAGCAAGTTAGATACTCTATGGCTTCGTATCGATCTCAACTACATGATCACCAAGTTTCACAACCATTGGACGAAGCTAAGATGGATTTGGGCAATTTTGCGAAAAACTTGCCTCTCATGAGCAAAGTCCTAAACATGATCAAAACATATCAAAATGGCAAAGCCACACAAACTTCATGTTAGGACAACCATTCTAATCATAAGACCATCACAAACACCCACAAGCACCTCATGTCATGTCAAAAGCCACCGAGCCATGTGCCTACTTCTATGTATGAGACTTCTCATTGGTAGGCATCATGCAACGGTTTAGCACCCAAAACAAATTAAATTCAGCACATATGACATGGGAGTATATTTTCCAAGCATTTTACATTTCATTTTCAGATTTATAATTGGTACATGAAATGTCTTTGCGACAAAAAGGAACTTATGCCCCTCCACAAGATGAAGCAAGAGGACTAAACATTCATGATGGCAAATGAGCCTTTGGCCCCATACGATCAATAAACTAGCTATCCAACCACAAAGTAAGCATAGCAAAGCCACTAAAACATGTCAAGATCATATAAAGGCATTTACACATGAGAGCGCATACATGTGACATTTTTCAAAAACATAGCCATCAACCATGGATTATTCATCAAGATCATCAAGAGCTAAGCCAAACTAACCATAGTATACCAAACAAGCTCACAAAGACATATATCTCATTCCATGGTGAACAATGTATATGAGAGAAGATTTTCCTATCCAATGCATATGATACAAAATGCATGCAATCTAAGATACAAGGATGCCTATGCATCATGTTACATATGCCACGCCAAATGCAAGAAATGCACAAAGGAAAGCTATACATATGATACAAAGGAGCTCCCACACACAAAGCTCACAAACCACTGGCTCCTCGAGGGGAGGCAAAAAGGGCTCGACACCACCGGCAAAAGAGCAAAGGAGCACAAAACTCACAAGCTCCCCCTAAACACATGCACTAGGGCCAAAGAGCATACAAAGATCATCCTAGACACATGAGATAGAGAAGGAGCAAAACAAACCAAGTGGCTTGACCAAGGCCACACACTCGAAGGTCACAAATACACTTACCTTTATCATTTCTTCACAATTCACTCATCCTTGTCCACCATCCCCGAAAGTGATGCACCTACATGTCACCACCGGGATATGAAGCCGAAGAACCACCCCCAATATCAACCAAATGTTCTCCGGCCATCCACCCGCAACTCAAAACCAAGAGCGAGAGCGAGCAAACGACTCAACACTGGGGTTAGTTCCAAATGTGTAAAACCAGTGCCTAGCCATCTGCTCGAAAGTGGGGTTAGCACAAACAAAACCATCTTTCCTACCAAAGCTACCTCCACGAACACCACCACGGTAACCACCATGAGGTAACCAAACCTCTCTACCTGGAGGAGGACCAAAACCACGAAATAAAACCCGTGGACTATCCCTCCTCTCCTTCTCAAAACTACGGATCCTCCCATCCCCGTATTGAGCACGAAGAGGAGAATGCCTAGCAACCTGACCACCAGCAAACTCTCCAGCCCAACCACCAGAACCACGAACTCCAGAACCAAACCTCGCACCTGTACGAGCACGAAACCCAAACCGTTGCTCGTCTGTCCGCACCGGTCCGACCGGGTGCCCCTCACCGGTCCGACCGGTGTAGCTCGGGCAACGAAGACCTCCAACAGCCCTTCCGCTCTTCCCAAGCCCGAACCGACCTCACACTCGCCTTGGCCCTGGGCAACTGCACACGAGGCTCAAGTACACCATCAGAAGGGTGGTACTTGTCCTTGTTAGCCCACTCCTTCGCCATTCTCTCCTCACGCTTCCTCTTGAAGAAAAACACTCTCTTGTGACCATCCTTTCCACAAAACTCACAATGGAAACGGATTGATCTGAGCTTAGGCTTGGGGTGAGGCTCTTCACACGGCTTCTCACTTGGTTTCTCACTAGGCTTTTCACTTGCCTTCTCACTCGGTTTTTCTCTCGGTTGGTTTGGCTTGGATACAAACTTGTCTTTGGGTGTGGGTTGTGGTGGAACTGAAACATTCCCAAATTTCCTTTCTCTCTCACCACTGCCCTCACCAACCTTATCCAATCCCAAAGTCCAACCGTCAAAATGCTTACAGCTAGCAATCATCATACCAAGCTGAGGTTCTTGACTCAACAACCAACTCAGCGCTTCACGCAACTTATCATTCTCATCTTGCAAGCGACCAACACATTTTGCAAGATCCAAATTCTTCATAGCATGCAACTCACATGTAGAGCAAGAACTAGGAATAGGCACTTTCAAATCAGCCTCAAGCGAAACAATGCGAGAACGGAGCTCAGCAATTTTCTCATGCAAACTAGGACAAGAAGTGCAAGCACCAAGCAAAGTGGGTCTAGATTGTAGCTCAGCCAACTCAACCCTAAGCACATCTAGTTCCTCACACTTGGAGGCATACTTCTCCCTAAGATCGGTGAAGTCAGCCAGAAAGCGAGCAATCAGCACAATCGTTCTCATCAGAAACAACAGGGCTAGCCTTAAGAGAATCAATTTCAAGCTTGCTATCAAGAACCTGTGTTTCTAGCTCAGCCACTCTAGTCCTAGCATCCTCGAGCAAAGATCTAAGCTCCTTCCTAAGCTTCTTAGCCTCTCTAAGCATGTGATCGCGATTATCAAGAAAGTCAACCAACTCCTCATTCTCCTTGCGCAAAGAAGAGAGCTCATCACATACCTCATCCTCGGAATCGAAGTCTGAGGCGTCCTTCTGGCTTCTCTTGCTGCTCGAACAGCGAGCCATGCAGCAGAAGTCGTCCTTGAGGCTTAAGCCCTTCACACAAAGGCCGTTGAGATACTAGCCAATGTTCTTCTTCTTCTTCCTCTTCTTCTCATCCTCTTCGTCTTCATCACTCGAGCTTGAAGATGTGTCCTTGGAATCAGACTCGATGTCGCTTGATCTCTTCATCTTCTCTCGAGATTGTGTCTTCTTCCCATGTCCATGATCCTTCTTCTTGGACTTCTTCCTCTTGTCCTTGAACTTGTGCTTGTCATGGTTGTTCACCTTTGGACACTCAGCAAAATAGTGACCAGTCTTGCCGCACTTGAAGCATGTCCTCGTGTTCCTCCTCATGTTCACGCGGTTCTCGTGCAGCCTCTCGAACCGCCTCGTCAGGAGCGCCAGTTCGTCCTCTCCAAGCTCGTCGAACTCCTCATCTGGCATAGACATCAAAGAGGAGAAAGAGAACATCCTGGTGGATGGGTTAGAGTTAGCCTTTCCTTTGGAACCACCAACGAGGGCGAGACTATGGGAGTCAGTCGGACCCTCGAGCTTGGCAGTCATGCCCCTATCCACCTCAGCCGACTTGAGCTTTGTGAACAGCTCGTTCACCGTCAGAGTGTCATACTTCTCTGACTCCACAATGGCCTTGAACTTTCCGCCCCAAATCGTACGATCCAAAGAGTGTAAAAGCTTGACCGCTCTATCATGATCGTCGTACAGGAGCATGTCCACATTGGCCCTCATGTTGTTCAAAACCACCGTGAACCTCTGAAACAAGGCATCGATGGACTCACCGGGGAGATGAGTGAAGTTCTCGTACTCTCTCCGGTAGGTCGCATACATCCGTGCCTGAACCTGGGCATTCCCAACATGAGCCTCCTTCAACACCGCCCAAATCCTACAAGCCAAGTGCTCGGTGTGCACCCGATCGAACTCAGGCTGACACAAAGCACGAAACAAGTAGTCGACCGCCTTATTGTTGGCGTCGAATCTGTCCCTCGATCCCGGAGCGAGGAAGTCCATCTGCCGGACATAGCCCGTGTCCACCGTGACATCCCAAAGGATCTGACCCTTTCCGCGGAGAAACGCACCCATCCGCTTGCTCCACATCTGGTAGTTCTTGCCATCGAAGTGTGGAGGACCCGAACCCCGTTCCTGGTACGCCATCCTTAGATCTTAGACTGGTTAGAGTCAACAAAGACCCGAACCAGCTTTGATACCACTTGAAGGACCGATACGGCGAACCAGAGAGGGGGGGAGTGAATGGGAGCCAATAAAAATTCTTCTCGAAGGAGATGGGAACTCCAACAAGATGAACAAGGCTTCCAACACACGTCTCCGACTCACTACCCAAGTTGGCCAAGCCCACGTAGCCACTGGAGTGCCACTGGACCTAGGAACGAACACACAACCTTCCGACCCGAGAACGCAGCGGAACACCACACCTCGAGTCTACAGTGTCGTATGGACCTCCCTGGGCCCACTACCTCGGTGGTACCAGGACCGACTACTCGGTGGGCCCCTGGGACTACCTGGCTTGCGCTGCACGGCACCTGAAGGCGTGGAGCACAAGGACTACACAGGAGTAGTACTCGGTTAGGGAGCTGTACATGTTCCGCACTGTATTGAGGACTCCTAGACGTACTCGACTAGTACTCTCTCCCTACTCCGACTTGTAACCCTGCCTCCCGGACTACATAAGGCGAGGCAGGGACCGATCTCTAGCATCCAATCTCATCTCATACAACCCACGGCACACTATTGCTCCATCTTGTAATCGTGCCCAATCAATCCCGAGCTACGCGGCATACGGACGTAGGGTATTACTCACCTCGCGGCCCGAACCTCGTCTAAATTGTGTGCCACGTGTCTCTTCCTTCGAGTTACCGATTTCGGCGAGGCCACATTCATCTACTTCGGGTACTCCCCTTAGTAGGTTGCCGGTCTAAAACACCGACACGGCGCGCCGGGTAGGGGCTCTCGCCCGAGATCACATGGTGAACTCGACGGCTCCCGTCTACTTCAAGCCAACCGTCGCCTTCAACCGCGGCGACACCTTCGTGTTCGGCGCCTGGGTCTGCACTGCTGATGGCGCGAGCTCCTTCCAGCGCCGCCTGACCATGCAGCCCAACCCGAAGACAGGCTTCGTGACGCTTCCTGAAGTCGTCATGGGCGAACTCGTCGGCAAGTTCGGCAAAATTTCGCTCTTCAACCACCACGCTGACTTCGAGCTCGAGACCACTTCCAACTCGAACTCGACGTCGCCATGGACCATCGCATGCGAGCCGGCGCTCGGCCATCGCAGGCGGTCCCCTCACCTCGTGAGCGCTCCGCGCGTGATCCCCGCACCCTCAGCCGGGCCCGCACGGGGGCTCCCACTTCGCGCCGGCCGGCAAAGAGCCCGTACCCGAGTGCAACTCGGACTCCGACGCCACTCCCGATCACGCTTCGGACTCTAGCCCTCTCTCCGGTTCTACTCGAACCGGACTATGAGTTCGACTTCGGGTCGGACCCCGAGGAGCCCGAGTCCGAGGACAACTCCACCGAGCTTCCCTTGTCGGGGCCGCCCTCTGGGGCGGCTATAACATCCACGCCGCCGGGAGATACGTCTTCATCGGACGGACCGCAAACCCGCCGACCCGATAAAGGGAGACTCACGCTACGTCGCCTACATGGACTCGCTACCATTCCGGAGGGAACACCGCTAGCCCGGCCGACTCAAGCACACCAACCGAGGTGGCACCCTCCGAGTCCGGCCTTGG
Source organism: Cenchrus americanus (assembly GCA_947561735.1). NCBI lineage: Eukaryota > Viridiplantae > Streptophyta > Magnoliopsida > Poales > Poaceae > Cenchrus > Cenchrus americanus. Next base: position 78,641,640 of record OX387239.1, on the reverse strand, counting down.
CACCCCCGATCGCCAAGTCTTCATGGTCCGCCGGCGACACCCCGTGGCCTTCGAGCACGGCTCGGGACAAGTACCTGGAAGACATCTCCTCTGAAGAGCTCTCTCGCTAATGCTCCACCAAACAAGAACCCTACGGACGGAGACGCTCGACGTGAGCGTAACCGGAAGCGCAGCGAACGTCGCCGCGCCTCCGCGACAACTTCCCCGTCCGCAACCTTGCGGAAGCTCTCGAGGCGGTCGAGAGTAGAGTACACACCACCCCTGAGCAATGCCTCATGTCGATCACGGCCGATCGCACGCCGTGCTCGGGGCATACGCGCCGGGAGAGGTCATCGCCAAGCTCGCCGAAGACGCTTACTTCATGCGGGTCGACAACGCAGTCAACCAACCTCCTCCCGGCTAGACACCGCGACAACGAAGCCACAAGTCACGCCGCCAACAACGGTCCTAACCGTACTCGAGCCGACCTCCCGGCCCGAGCCAAACCGTCATCGCTCCAACGCCGGCGGACCTTCACGCACGACCACGACAACCGAGAAGTTGTTCCCCACCGCGCTCCGGCCGGTGGCGGCGGCAACGACCCCGACGGCGGCGATAGCGACGGCGGAAGCTCCAACCATGGAGCCAACAAGAGGGCCGGCGCGGCGGCGGCGGTCGCGGCGGCCGAGGCCACGCGAACGACCACGCCTCCGGTGCCTCACATGGCGGGTACGACGCTCGCCAGAAGATTGAGGAGCTGCGGCGGAAGAAGTCGACCACCGCAGCCGAGGGCGACGGCTTCCCCGCCTTCTCACCTCGACTTCGCAACTTGCTCCTCCCCCGACAAGTTCAAGCCTTTGGGGATCACCAAGTACGATGCGAAGTAGGATCCCATCCAGTGGCTCAGGTGCTACGCCCTCTCCATCGAGAACGCTGGCGGCAACAGGGCGACACCAAGTGCCTCTACTTCCCCTTCTGCCTGGACCAAGCACCACTCACATGGCTCGAGTCGCTGGACAAGCACTCGATCGACAAGTGGGACCAGCTGAAGGAGCAGTTCACAAGCAACTTCGCGGGTGCCATGGGCCGATCGGGTACTCGCATGGACCTGGCCATGATCAAGCAGGAACAAGGCGAGACCCTCCGCAAGTAAATGCGCCGCTTTTTAGACAAGCGCACTACCGTCGTCGACGTCACCGACAAGGAGGTCATCGACCTCTTCCAAGACAGGCTCTATCATCGCCGCACCTTCGAAGACTTCGGTCGTCGCCGCCCTAGGTCCATCCCCCACCTCAAGGACATGATCACGTCCTGGGCGGATGAAGAAGACAAGGCCAATGCCAAGTACGACGCCATCCGTGGCAAGACCAAGCGAGCCGGGCGGCGGCGGCGGCAAACGCAAACCAAGGCGGCCGCAACAACAACAACTACTCGGGTCCCAACCGCAAGCGCAAGCCGGACAACACCGCCGCGGCTATCCGGCGCCTGCGAAGGGGAACTCGAAGAAGAAGTCCGGCGGCTTCAAAGACCCGTCGAAGGAGAAGTGCCCGTGGCATCCAAACGGCAACCACACCACCGAGCAGTGCTACCAACTCAGGCATGCACTCAAGGATACGCCAGAGCCACCGCACCCCCATGACCAAAAGGGCAAGAAGAAGGACGGCGACAACAACGACTTCCAGGAGCCAGACAAGACCGTCAACGTCCTCTTCGGCGGATTGCCCAGCAGGCGGGAGCAGAAGGCTACCCGTCGTGAAGTCATGTCCATCGAGCCAGCGGTCCCGACCCCTCTCAGGTGGTCGGAGGTACCCATCACCTTCTCCCGCGCGGACCAATGGACCAGCTTCTCTCGAACCGAGATGGTTCCCCCTCGTCTTGAAGCCAGTGGTGGCGGGCTCCAAACTCAACAAGGTGCTCATCGACGGTGGAAGCGGGCTCAACGTCCTCTTCACCAAGACCTTGAAGAAAATGAAGCTCGACATCACTCATATGCTCACCAAGAGCAACACGCCCTTCTACGGCATCGTCCCCGGCAACGCGGCTATTCCACCGGGCTCGGTGGTCCCGTCGCTTACCTTCGGGGCGTCTCGGGACAACTACCATACCGAGTACATCAAGTTCGAGGTCGCGAACTTCGAGACCTCTTACCACGCCATCCTCGGCAGACCGGCCATCGCCAAGTTCATGGCGGTGCCCCACTACACCTACATGGTACTCAAAATGCCAAGCCCAGCCGGTGTACTCTCCCTCCAAGGGGACTTGAAGATCTCCCACGACTGCGACACAGAAGCTGTGGAGATCGCCTCTACATACCAAGTACCCAACGCGATGATGGAGGTCTACGCCGCATCAAAGAAGCTTGCTACAAGTGAACTCGACATCCCAGAGAAGTCTGACAGCACCAACAAGCCTCAGCCACCTGAGGAGGTACTCGTCAAGACGGTCGACCTCGGAACAGGCGACCCCAGCAAGACCACCACCATCGGGCCGGCCTCGACCCCAAATAGGAAGACGCGCTCATCAGCTTTCTTCGGGCTAACCGCGACATCTTCACGTGGAAGCCAGCGGACATGCCAGGAGTGCCCGGGGAGCCGATTAAGCATTGCCTCAACGTCGATCCTAAGGCCACCCCCAAGCGACAACACCTCCGACGCTTTGCCGACGACAGGCGGGACGCCATCAAGAAGGAACTCGCCAAGCTACTCGCACCGGCTTCATCGGAGAAGTCTTCCATCCCGAGTGGCTCGCCAACCCTATCCTCGTCCGCAAGAAGAACTCGAACGAGTGGAGGATGTGCGTCGACTACACCGACCTCAACAAGCACTCGCCCCCAAGGACCCCTTCGGGTTGCCGCGGATTGATCAAGTCATCGACTCCACGGCGGGCTGCGACCTGCTCTGCTTCCTCGACTGCTACTCCGGGTACCACCAGATCGCAATCAAAGAGGAAGACCAGGAGAAGACCGCGTTCATCACCCCGTTTGGCGCGTACTGCTACACGACCATGTCCTTCGGGTTGAAGAACGCCGACGCTACCTACGAACGAGCTATCCAGGCCTGCTTCAAGAGGAAACTCAACAAGAACGTCGAGGCCTACGTGGACGACATGGTTGTCAAGACCAGAGACTCCAGTACCCTCATCGACGACCTTGAAGAGACCTTCGCATCCCTACGCGAGTACCGCTGGAAGCTCAACCCGAACAAGTGCGTCTTCGGCGTCCCTTCGGGCAAGCTACTCGGCTTCATCATCGACCCGCGCGCGGCATTGAAGCCAACCCCGAGAAGATCTCCGCCATCACCGGAATGAAAGCTCCCACGAGCATCAAAGACGCTCCGTAAGCCGACAGGGTGCATGGCGGCGCCGAACGCATTCATCTCGAGGCTAGGAGAACGGGGCCTCCCCTTCTTCAAACTACTCAAGCATCAAGAGAAGTTCGTGTGGACCCCGTGAGGCGAATCAAGCCCTTGCCCGGCTCAAGGACTTCCTATCAAAGCCACCGATCCTCACTTCTCCTCACAAGGGCGAGCGCCTATTGCTCTACCTCGCCGCGACTACTCACGTGGTCGCATCGCCATCATTGTCGAGCGGCAAGAAGACGGCCACGCCTACCCGGTCCCGGCGCCCGGTCCTACTTCGTCGGCGAGGTTCTATCGAGTCCAAGGCCCGCTATCGCCCGTGCGAAGCTCCCCGTACGCACTACTCATCACCTCGAGGAAGCTACGACACTACTTCCAGGAGTACTCGGTCTCCGTCGTCACCGACTACCCGCTTGGCGACATCTCGCGCGAACCAAGATGCTCCCGGAAGAATCTCCAAGTGGGCCGTCGAGCTCGGCGCCCTCACTATCGACTTCAAGCCACGCACACCATCAAGTCGCGAGCACTAGTCGACTTCATGGCGAGTGGCGGGAGAACCGCCTACCCACTCCCACCGTGCGACCGCAGCATTGGGTGATGTACTTCGACGGCTCACTCAACCTCGAGGGCGCAGGTGCGGGGGTGCTCCCGATCTCTCCAACGGGCGAACAACTCAAGTACGTCCCGCAAATCTTCTTACGGAAGGTCTCAAACAACGAAGCCGAGTACGAAGCCCTCCTACACGGGCTCCGCCTCGCGGCTTCACCGGGCATCAAGCGGCTACTAGTCTACGGCGACTCCGCGGTGGTCATCAACCAAGCCAACAAGTCCTGGGACCGCAACAAGGAGAACATGGACGCCTACTGCCTAGAAGTCCGCAAGCTCGAGAACAAGTTCTATGGTCTCGAGTTCCATCACATCATCTGCGACAACAACGTTGCAGCGGACGTCCTCTCGAAGCTTGGATCCACCCGCGCTCAAGTGCCAGCGGGTGTCTTCGTCCACGAGCTTCACGCGCCATCCATTTCGGAGTCGGCGCCACCGACCACTGTCCCAGCCCATCCACCAGCTGGGCAGGAGGTCATGATGATCGATGTGGACCGGAGGCAACCCTTCATCGACTACCTCAGCGAGCAGAAGGTCCCCTCCGACAAGAACGCGGCCGAGCAACTCGTCCGCCGCGCCAAGTCCTACGTCCTCGTCGGAGACAAGCTTTACAAGCGGGGCGCATCTTCTGGAGTACTCATGAAGTGCGTCCCTCGTGAAGAAGGCAAGGACATCTTGGAGGAGATCCACAAGGGCGTCTGCGGCAACCACGCGTCCTCACGCACGCTGGTCAGCAAGGCTTTCGACGAGCCTTCGACCGGCCCACGGCTGCGGGCGACACCGAAGAACTCGTCGAAAGTGCCAAGGATGCCGCATTTCGCCAAGCGAAGAACACGTCCCGGCCTACAAGCTAGTCACCATACCGCCAACCTGGCCCTTTGCTTGCTGGGGGCTCGACGTGATTGGGCCACTGCCAACTGCACCAGGAGGATTCAACAGGGTATTGGTGGCTATCAACAAGTTCACCAAGTGGATCGAGGTCAAGCCAGTCACATGCCCCAAGGCTGACAGAGTACTCGACTTCCTGGATGAACTCGTACATCGCTACGGGCTACCCCACCGCATCATCACAGACCTGGGATCCAACTTCAACAACCACCACTTCCGGGAGTACCGCGAGAACGGCGGGATCGACGTCCGATACGTCTCAGTTGCCCATCCACGGGCCAACGGACAAGTCGAGAGCGCCAACGGGATGGTGCTCGACGCTCTCAAGAAGTGGCTACACGACGCTGCAAACTCCAAAGGGGGCAAGTGGATCAAGGAACTACCCAACGCACTCTGGGGGCTACGGACTCAACCATCCAAGCCAACGGGGCAATCCCCTTACTTCTCGGTCTACGGCTCCGAAGCAATCCTCCCCGCCGACGTCATATGGAACTCGCCGGCGGTGGAGCACTACGACGAAGGCGTCTCGAAGACGCGACGAGTTGACATCGACGGCCTCGAAGAAGCTCGGCCGCGCCGCCCTCGTCCAATCGGCAAGGTACCGGAGGGTATCCGACGCTACCATGATCGCAACGTCAAGGAACACTCCTTAAACGTTGGAGATCTTGTCCTCCGCCGTATCCGAACACGGAAGGACTTCACAAGCTCGGCCTCCCCCCGGGAAGGTCCCTTCACCGTGGCAAAGGTGACCGGGCCGGGCTCCTACCGCCTCCAAACACTAGAAGGTGAAGACATCAACAACTCGTGGAACGTCGACCGGCTCGTCGATTCTACGCCTAGTCTACACGACTACTCCGGGGTTCAAGTCTACACGACTACATCAACACCCCCCCGCTCGTAAGCGGCCTCCGGTCTCCGGACTTCTCTTCTCCGAGCTCCGGCCCCGCGCGGCTACCTACGAACCCCGGGTCGCCACGAGCGTCAAGGACTCTAGCGGCGGTCTACGAGAGAGACCACACTCCAAGATCCGGCCCCGCACGGCTACCTACGGATCTACGATCCGGCCTACACGGCTACTTAAGGATCAACCGCCGTAGCGGCTACCCGCTCCGGCGCTACTCAGCTGTAAGCGGCCTCCGGGTCCAAGCGACTACTCTGTAACTACGGCCCTGGCCATCCAGGTGTACTTCTTTAGTAATAAAGTTTGATCATTCATCAACTTCTTTACTACCTACTCCCTACAACGGGACCACTAAAGCCGAGTACGACTACTCGCATCCACTCCACGATGGGGGCTCCGCACTCTGAGATCGCGACTACGAGTACTCATTGCTGGAAATTTTTCTTTGATTAATACTTAAGCAATTCATTACAATTGTTTTCTGTACAACCCTGGCTACTAGCTACCTATTACAGGGCTACTAGAGATTAAGCTTCTCGGCCTACTTGCTCCGCGATGGGAACCATATGCTCCAGCGGCTCTGCATACTGCTCATCAGTGCAGTTGGCGGCTACCCCGCCGGCGACTACCTCCACTGGAGCCTTCGGGAAGTACGACTTCATGAAGGCCAAGATCTGCCTTGGTATCGACCTCACCATGTGCTTCACATAGGCCGCCGGCCGGCTCGCAGCTTCCTTGGAGGCGATCCACCGGTGGAGCAATCTTGGGGCTGCCCGGGTGCGGCACCGGAGTCTTGCGATCGGCGGTGCGGCTTCTTTGAGCTCCTTCGCTTGGGCTCGCAATGCCTCGCGCTCTTCATTCAACTTCGCAAGGATTTGTAGCAGGTTAACGAGATCGCGGTCGAAGCAATCCGGAGCTCCATGTGCTTCTCGCACTCGAAGGCGAGTTCTTTGTAGTCGAGCTCGAGTACACGGCGGGCTTCTTGCTCCCGGTAGAAGAGGTTCTTCATGCTCGTCTCCGAGGACTTCAGTGCTCCACACCGGCCCTCAAGCTCGCAACACGACAACGATGCGGCGGGTCGGGGACCTCTCGACCTCCAACAAGTACCCGACAAGTTCAGCGGCGTACCTTTGTTCTTGTTGCGGAGGCCCTTATTCTTCCGCACCAAGTCGTCGTCCTTCGCCTGCAACTCTTGGACATCGTTGTGGTACTTGGCGAAGGCGGCGTCGAGCTTCGACTGCATGGCAGCCGCATGCTTCCGCGACTTCACAAGTTGCTCTTCTAGCGCCTCAGCTCGGAGCACCGCGTCTCCATAACCTTGCAACATGTTCGACTTGTCGCGGGACCGCTCCGCAACGTCCTGCACAGACAACTCAAGTCACACGAGTATTCAACGACAGAGGATTGGCTACTCAGAGGCTACGACTACTTACCTTCATCCACTGCTCGGCCTGACGGATCGCCTCCAAATGCTTGGCCACCGTCGCCGGCTCGATAAGATCGTCTGCGAGCAGCTCGATTCCGCCACGACTACTCGCGGTGGCCTCCGTCATCGGCGCAGAGCGGATGGGCTCTGCGTCCTGGATCTCCGGGGAGCGGATGGCCACCTCTAGAGCGACCTCTGGTGACGTGGTGACCCCATCTCCCCCGGCCGCCACGGCGTCCACTTCAACGACTTCCTCCACGGGCTCGGGGGCTCCTCCCGCGGCCTCCGGGGCCTCTGGTGTCGACCTCTGCATCGGCACCCCTGCAGGGATGTCACCACCCTCAGCTTCAGCACCTGTCAAAGAGAAGATGAGTGCATCAGCGACTACGACTACTCCACAAGGAGCCCTGTAGCTTCAAGAAGAGTACTCACCTTCGACAACGCTGGCCTCCGGCAACGGCGCCTCGGCGGTGGTGGCTCGGCACCGCCCGGGTAGCGGGAGCGGACTCCTCGGTGGGCGGCGCGACTTCTCCCCGCCACCGCTGAAGAGGGCTCATCCCCCTCCCAGGACAGATCCGTGGATTTCCTGCAGAAGCACACATAATTGGTCGTCAGTCAACCTCGACTACTACAACAAGTACTACTCAGGAAGATGGAGTACTTACAAGTTCGACCGGACTATTGTCACGGCCGGAGCACCGAGGATGCTGGCGATGTCGACCAGTCCACCCTCGGCGGGCGCCTCCTCCGACGCTCCCGCGGCTACCGCTTCCTCCACAGCAGCGGCGGCCGGCGCAGTGCTCTCCTGCGCTCCTGAAGCCACCACCTCTTCAACTGCGGTGGCTACGGGTTCCGTGCTCCCCTGTGGAGCAGGGGGCTGGCGCTCCAGCTGCGCCAAGATCTCCTCAACAGTGGGGGCTGGACTACGACTTCCGGCTGGCTCCCCCAATGTGTCCCACACGCCTTCGTCGCCCTCTTCGACGGGCTCCGTTGGCGGCACCTCCTGCATACAAGGGAAACTACTCATCAGCAACCGTACTCGCACGGTGGGTACTCGACTACTCTGGTCAAGGCATTTTACCTCCTGAGGCGTGGTCTCCGAGACCTTGAGCTTCTTTGCCACCCGCTTCCTAGCGGGGTTGCGCGGCCTCCGTGGCGGCGCAGCCAGGCTAGCCTCCAGGCTAGTCGGGGGGTCCTGCACCAGAGGCACATGAGGCAAGCCTGGAGGGCTAAACCTCGACCGCAATTGAAAGCTGTCTTGCAACGTCTCGTCGTCGTCGTCGTCGTCGCTGGTATCCTCCACGACGACGGTGTCATCGCCTTCACCGACTTCTCGCCGCTCCTTCGCCTTCCCTTCCCTCGGGATCTCGATTCCGCTCGGAGGTGGCTGCGGCTCGGAGATGAACTTCTTCAAGTCCTCCCCGCAAGACACGAAGACATCGGCACGACTACTCCAAGCAATGACTACTTGACTAAAAGGAGCACGACTACTCACCTCCTTGGGCGGGCGCGCGGTGGAGTACTCTTGGACAGGGCACGCCGTGTACGGCGGCATATCTTTGAAGATCCGCGACAACCTCTCGATGATGTCGCCGTCGTCCCGCCCGCCTCCGGCATCCGCGACGTGTCGTCGTCGCCGGAGTACTCGAAGCCTAAGGTGTCTCGAGCCATCAACGGCTGCACCCTCCGCTTCATGAAACTGAAGGCCACGTGCTCGGTCCTCAGTCCCGCCTCCCTGAGCACCTTGATGCGTGCCAGCAGCTCGGGAAGCTGGATCCCCTCTTGCATGGTGGGCTCCGTGTTCCACCACTCGTGGTGCCTGGGCTGCCGTCCGCTCGGCTTTGGCAGGCCGGGGTGAGGGTTCGTGATATAGAACCATCTTGTCTTTCAATCAGTGTTGGAGTCAACAAGCTTGTACGCCAGATTTTTCTCCGCGGCGTCTTCTCTCAACTGGATGCCGGCTCCTCCGACTACCCTTGGGTTGCTAGCACTTAGCTGCGGCTTGACACGGAAGAACTTCCGGAAAAGGATCCAATGCGGCTTGATCCCAAGGAAGGCCTCGCAGAAGTGCACGAAGACCGCGGTGTGGAAGATGCCGTTGGGGTTCAAATTCAGGTACTTGATCCCATAGTACCCTAGCAGCCCCTTGAAGAAATCACTGGCCGGGAGCGCAAGCCCGCGCTCCACGAACCGCGTGAACATGGGGATCTCGTCTTCGGCCTTCTCCATCGGATATGGATCTCCAGCAGCGGACCTCCACATGTCGACCTCCTTCTCCCGGATGAACCCACTGTTCAGGAGAGTCACCGCATCTTTCGTCTTCACCTTGGACTTCTTACACTCGCGGCTTGGATCGGCCCGCGGTGGAGACATGGGCGGCGCTACTCCGGTGGCGGCCGCGGCGGCCTCTTCGCAGCCCCTCTTCTTCCCGGCGGCCTTCGACGTCTTGGATGGTGACGGCTTCATCCTCCAAGTGCGGGCGTCTTCACGCGCAACCGCTCGGGGGCTACCCCGAAAGCTTTGGGTGGCGGCGCACTTGAATCTACTACGGCGGCGAGCAAGCGCCGGGAGTGGATCTACTTCGGATGGAATCGAAATGACCGCAGCTCGGATGGGTGAAAAACCCTAAGGGTTTCGGCTTCTATTTATAAGTCAAACCGACTCCGCAACGGGCGGCCGGATAAGTCCACACGCGGCTGACTCAGCGGCTGCGCGTGACCCTTCGTATTCTACTAGTCGATGCGCCTCACCTTGGGGGGCTCGGCTACTTCTACTCGACCGCCCGGGGAAGCGGCTAGTCTCAAGAGCATCTCAGGACACATTCTTCAAGATGACCCTTCAATTCGAGAGGAAGTACTCGACTCAAGGCTCGGGGGCTCCGTGCCACGTGTCCTTCGGTTTTTCTCTCCGGATTTTTCGGGATTTTCTTGCCAAGACTTCAGATGGACCCTCAGCCAGAGCCTGCGGCTCAACCTAAGGCTCGGGGGATACTCCATATAGAGTGCGATTTTGCAATCGCACCTCCATATCGCCTCCGGCTTCAAGACAAGATGGGCATTTTTTGAAGACCTTCGAAGGCAGTGCTCGAGGACGCTTGGGACTACTCGAGAAGACTTCGAGATTGCTCAAACATCGGCGGAGTACATTCCGGCCTCGGGATGCTTCGACCACTCTTGAGGACTTTTGACTTGTAGCACTCGGGGACGCTTGAGGACTACTCGTTAAGGCCGTCAAGATTACTAGAAGCCTGTCCTTCTCAACTACAAAGTACTCGGGGGCTTGTCGTATGGACCTCCCCGGGCCCACTACCTCGGTGGGTACCGGGACCGACTACTCGGTGGGCCCCGGGACTACCGGCTTGCGCTACACGGCACCGAAGGCGTGGAGCACAAGGACTACACGGAGTAGTACTCGGTTAGGGAGCTGTACATGTTCCGCTCTGTATGGAGGACTCCTAGACGTACTCGACTAGTACTCTCTCCCTACTCCGACTTGTAACCTTGCCTCCCGGACTATATAAGGCGAGGCAGGGCCGATCTCTAGCATCCAATCTCATCTCATACAACCCACATTGCACTATTGCTCCATCTTGTAATCGTGCCCAATCAATCCAGAGCTACGCAGCATACAGGACGTAGGGTATTACGCACCTCGCGGCCCGAACCTGTCTAAATTGTGTGCCACGTGTCTCTTCCTTCGAGTTACCGATCTCGGCAAGGCCACATTCATCTACTTCAGGTACTCCCCTTAGTAGGTTGCCGGTCTAAAACACCGACATACGGACCCACACCGGTCAGACCGGTGAGCACCACCGGTCAGACCGGTCCCTGCTGGTGAAACTGAGCAACTTTCACTAAGTGGCTCTACACCCGTCGACGGTGAGACACACCGGTCAGACCGATCACAGCCTGAAAGCCCCCAAGGCACCAAACAAGCCAACCGACCACCAAACTGACCCAAACTCGAAACAGCAGCACCACAGGACAACAGCGAACACACCAAGACGTTCACCCGAGCAAAATCCCACCGAGGGTTGCACCGGTCAGACCGGTCAAGAGCACCGGTCAGACCGGTGTAGCTCGGCGAGTCGGGATGAACAGCACCCGCGGGTCAACTCCCCCAAATCCAAACCTCGATCTCCCGAATCGCTCCACGGACTTGAACAAGACTTTGGGGATATTAGGAACACCTCATGAGGAGTCCATAGCCAAGTTTAATCCCACCAAAACTCGTCCAAAAAGGAGGAATCAAGGAAATCCCGCCAAGAGCACTTCCAACCCAAGAACTCAAGAAACCCCAAAATCGAGCACCTTTACTCATGGATTTGGGATGGGAATCACAGCCCAAAGAACCACGAAGGGTTCCCACAAATTTCCCCCATCAAATGCCCAAGAGAAAGGTCCCGAAAACAACCCAAAGAAATCACCAAGAGAGGGCTCCGAAAATCACCACCAAGAACAACCGGGGAAAACACATCCAAACCTTGAGGAACCACGCCGAATCATCTATACATGAAACAAAGGTTCATACAAGGTCTAGCAAGCCGCCGATCATCCATCCCTCTCAACAAGATCTCTCCATGAAGCTCTCTTGCTAGTCCTATGGAAAACCTAAGGAAAATAGGAAAACAAATGAGCTAGGTTTCCAAGAGTTGGTTGCCATCCTCTCACCTCTTGGGTTATATGGAGGCAACCGAAAGTCTAAAATGCCCTTTCCTAATAACTAGGGATACAAGCCCCTCAAGGGCTGATTTGGAAGTCTTCATGTCTTCTCCATCGAACGGATGCCCGGTGACCCCACCCTGTGTAGCCTCGACGCAAACCATGCGATCCCGACGCGTGTCCTACGCTTCGAAGTCTCTGGACTGCGTCGTCGCACACCGGTCAGACCGGTGCTCCTCACCGGCCGGGGACCGGTACCCACCGGTGCGGCACCGCTTTGCAAAGACCGTCTTCGGTTATTCGCTCTTGGCTTTGTGGATCAACCAAGGAACCCGGTGGTTTTCCGGTGAACCACCGGAAACCCCCGCGAACTCGGTGTAGCCTCCGCCAATCTCCACTCATGACTTGGCTCCCACGTAGTCTCGGCTCGACCTTGGTTTTGAGGCTCAACCAAGAAACCGTCCATGACTTCATCTTGCTGTTCATGCCACCATGCGGCCCGCACTTGACCCCCGCCGGCCACCGGGTCCCTCGAACGAAGTCTACTTGTCTTCTCCACACTCCGGAGGCCTCACCGCGACGACCTTCCACGCTTGTTCTTCACCTGCACCAACACCAGTCAAGCCGCAACCTGCACCTGCAATACTTAGCCAAGAATCAGTCCACGCAACGTTGTCAATCACTCGTCACACAAGGAAGCGACCATCCACCGGTCCTCGAACCACACATGGTCCTCAACCCTGGACGAACCTTAGGCCGTCCCAAACGCCGGCGACCAGAACCACCAGGGCCGCCCCCCCCCCCTGTTTGCTCTTGTGCGTGTGACCAGAGGTAGGGAATGAGGCCGACCGGTTTTGATTCTAAGCCCCTGTCTTCCTTGATAATTTTTAGATCTTTTTATGTGTCTTGCAAATTCCAGCAAAATCCCCTAAATCTATTAGATCTTCACAACCAGATCCATCCCAAACTCTTTTACAGATCTAACCCGAGTTTTATCGTTTTCGCGAGCATTGTTTACTGTGTCTCGGGAATCTTTTCAGCTACTCAATATCGGGAATCTTTTCAGCTACTCCCTGAAATCTATAGATAATCGCGAATAGGTCCTTATCATCTTGTTTTGCTTCTGGTTTCTTCGTTTTAGCTCCGTTTTAATCCGTTCAAGTTGCGTTAGGTTCATAATAATTTAAAGCACGCATTAGTGATGTGTTTTCACCATGTTTTGTTTTCTAAAAATAAAATTAATATTTATTTTGATTAATATCTAGTTATACATGCCTTTTCTAAATAAAAGCAATATAGATCTAAACCCGTTTTTCATAATCCAATTTAATTTGCTTAATGATTGCTTTACATTTTTTATATACAAAATCTGATTAGATCTTTATCTCGGTTTTTCTTAAACCAAAGGTTAATTTGTTTAATAGTTAATTAATCTTTTCTAATTAAAATTTGATTAGGCTTTTACATCGGCTTTTATAATAAATATTAATTTGATTAATGCCAATACCATAATGTTTTAATAATAATATGACCTACTCAAATTACAAAGTTTGGTTTAGATTGTTCATATAGTTTAGTTTTTCTAAATTAAATGTTTAATTGGTTTCGTAAATAAAGTTTAATATTGCATTAATGTCAACATAGGGTATTTTATTTCTGAAATATCCTTTATATTTGTTTTGTTAATTAAAATGAACCTAGCTCACAATCTTGTTCTATCATAAATGCAAATAATTCGTTAGACATTCGGTGTCAGCTTTATCTTAGTATCTCTTTTGATCAAGCTTATCAGAAGCTCTAAACCTTTCTAGTGTTAGCGCAAGCTAAACTGTGTGCATCTAATCAAGCCTATCCTTTAGTGCGTTCTTTTAAAGCTTCTCTTTTGATTGGTGTTTTGTTCTTAGTATGCTTGTTTGTTTGCTCTGTGTATGTTTGCGCCCGATGATTGATGCGAGTATAACGAACATGGTTTGAGAGCTTTGAAGAACAAGAAGTGAAGATTTTGAGGAACTACTCTTTGGTTAAAGGCAAGTGTGTCCTTGATCTTTTGTCCTGAGAATTATATTTAATCACTCATTGCATTGCTTGCATTAAGGATTACCTAGTCTTTATGATCATTCCTTGTTAACCTGGGTTTACATTCATGTTGGGTAGCTATGCTTAGTTGCTATACCTGGGTTATGGTGGTTTTAATGAACAATAATGATGAATCATGCTATACCTTTATGTTATATCTTTGGATGTTTAATACATGACCATATGTTTAATCGGAACATGGAGAACCACCCAGGACAACAGTGCAACCACAAGGACTATATAGCTCTGGTCTTGGCCGAGTAATTAGGGAAGTCTTTGTGTGGTTATTACTCGCATAGTAGGTTGGGGACGGAGGAATGCTTTTATGGCTCTTTTATTCCGGAGTGGTGTTGGAACGGAAGTACTCTATGGCTGACCGTCCATAATAGAAGTGTGGTACGAAAGGGATAGCCTCTATGACATACTACTATGGACTAATACGCACAGGAGGACTCTTTGTAAAGGCCTCGTAGCGTTCCTATGCAATCACACCTCGGTAGTGTGGTATGATGCTTGGCCGGCATCGCATGGTTGGGTTTAAAGTTCTTCGGGACTTTTACGCGACTTGTGGGTAAAGATGTATAACCTCTGCAGAGTGTAAAACTAATCAATTAGCCGTGCTCATAGTCAAGAGCGGCTTGGACCCTCACATGATAATTGAACTTGAAGATGGACTTAAATCGTGCTCTCTGGTTATGCTTGCCATATGATTAAGGCGTATCTCTTACCTTATGCTTAATGTGGGTTGGTACAAACTTATACTTTATTAGTAATCAGGTGCTAACAATATTTGATCAACTAGAAGTGCTAAATGCTTTGAGCTAGTCCACTATAAAGCCTTTGCATTCATACTTTCGCCACACTTGCTGAGTATGACAAGTGCTCATCCTTGCTATAATCATTGTTGCTCAGAAGGAGGAAGTTGCTTTGAAGTCTTGTGAAGATGATGCTAGTGCTAGGCGTATGCAACCCCCAGTCGACTGCCTGTGAAGTTTGGAGCCTTCGTTTCCAGGATTAAGCGTAATTCTCTGATAATCTTCCTTTTTCTTTCGTGATACTGTTTCTGTATACACTTATTTGTCACTATATGCATGAAACTTGATCCTGGCATGCATATAGGTATGCACTTGGTTTCCTTTGGAAAAACAGGTGTAACATTTCCCAATCTCTTCGCATGGCAGCTGCTTTACTAATTTTTTGTAGAAGTTAAGTGGCTTCCGTGAGTGTTTTCTCCATGAGATCCCCACCTGCATACATTTGGACGTATTGCATGCAACTAGGGGTTAGGGAAAAGAAAAATGTATGCAATAGTATGTCACCGGAGAAGCCGAGTCTTGGTCCTTGTTCGATCAACTCATTAAACTTATTCCAAGCTTGGTCTATCCCTTCCTCTTCTCATTGCATGAAAGTGATCACTTGCCTCCTTAGATGTTGAACCTTGCAAATTGGAAAGAACTTCACGCAAAACTTCTTTGTCAACTTGTTCCAATTGCCTTCAACTTCAAAGGACGCAAACGAGTACCATGTCGTTGCTTCACCGGCAAGTGAGTAGGGAAAGAGATTCCATTTTAACCATTCATCGGGAACTCCTTGACGCACAGAGTTGCATAGTGTCGTGAAATGCCTTATGTGTCTACATGGGTTCTCCATAACCATCCCTTCAAATGGGTTTGCCGCTACCATCTCGATGATCTTGGATTTGATTTCATACTTGGTCGCATCGAGCTTTGAATCCGACTCTTGTACTTTTATGTCTTCACATCGAGGGCTAGCGTAGTCCCTTAGTGATTTCTCCGGTTCTTCAACAGGTTGATTGATGAACGCCATCTAGACAACAAGATAAAATCAAAAACAAAAAACAAACAAAGTGGTTTTCTCGGTAATATGTGTTAGATATTAGCAAACAAAAGATAAACTAAATATAAAACTAAGTTAAATGCAAACCAAACGATGTAAACTAGCTTGCTCCCCGGCAACGGCTCCAAAAAAGGGGCTTGTTGACGGATAAAAGACATATCCACCTACGATCCGCAAGCGTACGGACCTACACCTTTTTGACCACGGGATTCCCAAGGTTCTTGTCAGTCTGCGGAGCAAGGAGATTACAAGCGTTTGATCTACCTCTACACACTAGCTACTCAAACCCTAACTATGATTAAACTAGAAAACGACATTAGAGAGAATGATTAAGCTATCAAGATAAAAGACACTCGCCCATGGGTCTATGATACTAGAGCATGCAATCGCTTTAAACAAGAAAACCAATCTAATCTATCGGGGGTTGTGACCACGGTTTCACCCTTTCCCTCCTCTCGTACTGTCACTACGTGAAGGTAATCGTGACTAGACCTATGATGGACACGGCGTATTGAATGCATCCAAGGGAGCATTGGAGCTCTACTCCCTTTATGGCATGGTAGCTAACCTTAAGCATTAAAGTATATTCAACACAAGATGATATATAGATAATCCAACAAAGTATGATTACATCTCAAGATCGATTACAACCCATGGACGAATAAGGAGATTACCCCATCAAGGTGCTAGACATAGCACCGTTGATCATGGTCACCCTTCCGACGGTGTCTTCCTTCTTCTCCACTTGTGGGTGCTTCCTTCGAGGTAGTCGATCTCCCTCCGGAGATCTCCCTCCTCTCTCTCTAGCTTGTGGATGGCCTCCTGGTACCAATGGCTCTCTCCCTGCGAATGGCGGCGCCTCCAGGGTTTTAGGGTTGAAGATCCTTCGGGTGCAAGGAAAGGGGGGCCGAACCGACCCCCGAAGTGGGCTGGGCCGGCTGGCCTGGGCCGACCAGCCTGGGCCCACCTCAGCCTGGTTCGGTCGCACCTTCACTCCCGTGGGTCCTCATGCATTCATGCACTTTTCCCCTTCCACTTGCATGATTTTGACGATGTCATCCTCGCGTCCATGATGGACGTTCTCCGTGCATGAAGTTCAGTCTTTTACGCTTCAATCCTCGGGGGTGTTCCTACGTAGCACTTCGGTCCTCGCCACCATTGGGAGTGATTTCACCAGGCTCATGAACACGAACAAGACTCCGTAAATGCTCCATTGAACTTGTTGCAAATCCGTCCTTTATGTCTATGTTTTCCTACATAAACACAACACTTCCAAATGCATGCACAAAGATGAACTTGTTATATGATTAGTGTGCCTAGTGGTGGGTTAGTTCCATGATCAAATCCAAACCAAAGTGTAATGAACATGTTTGGTGTACCAAAATACACCGTCAACAGTTGGGTGCAATTCTCCAACGGAGTGTCAGTAAACACCCACAAGGAATTTGCCTTGGAAATTCTCATGACCATGGCGCCTATCCTTGATGAAAGAGTGCCGAGTCTCTCATTTCGTTTGGAGGGAGTTGAACAAGTGGTTCCCTATGAGTATTAGGGAATTACTTTGTTTTCAAAAAGGGGCTCAGGAACAAGTGGATGTGCATGGGGGCACATTGGAAGTTTTTGGAGTATGATCGCGGGAGAAGCTCACCAACAAAGAAATAGTATCCGAAACCCCATCATCCAAGTGTTTCACTCATGAATGTGTAAGAGGATTTTGGGGAGAATGAGAGAGACAAAGATAACCGACATGGAGGTGAATTGGCTTTACTCGGCTTTGATTGCCAGGCAACCAATCAACCCCCCCTCACCTTATGATCAACCGGTGGTGTTGTGAAGAAACATCGGGTTTAGGAGATATTGGCTCGGGGTGTTATCTCTCCATATTGGCTATCTTTTTGAGACTGGGTATTACAAGAAACCCGAAGCATCTTCGAGCCGGGACCTCCCTAGGATTTGAGTATATGAAGTGAAGCAAGAACATAAGTAAAGATGAGAGAGGAGGCTTCAAAGTGGCCAAGGTGAATTTGCCCCTTCCGGATCGAAGATTAAGACTTTTTCTTGAGGGGAAGGAAGATTGGTTAGAGGAAGGACTTCTTGTGCCGGTGAAGAAAAAATAAGAGAGGAAGGATTGTAGGAGACGGTTCTTCCACGACCCAAGAAGGAGGTGCACAACAAAATTATGTGCCACCATTTGGAGGAATTCCGGCACCGCCAAATTACTACGGTGGTGTACCAATGCAAGCATGGGGGAGTGGTGCAGCCATATGCACATTTTTCTCATCCACAACAAAATGTGGCCATCATTGGAGGACACGTTGCAAGAAACATGCAAAATATTGCAGCCATCCAAACCAAATGGGTGAAGGAAATGCAAACATCACTTATGAACTTAGATGCCTTCACTTAGCACCACCGGGACAATTCATAGGAGGAGCGGTGCAATCCTATTATGAGAAAGGGTACAACAATCAAGATTATCAATATCAACCACCAGTGGAAGATTAGAGAGAGGAGGACCTTTAGTTATCTTTTCTTTTCCCCTTTTCTTTAATTTTCAGCTTTGTATGCGCCTATGTATGCGTAGTGTTTTCAGTTTTTATTTAAATTTTCAGCATGTGTGTTAGTTTACTTTCAGCATGTGTGTTAGTTTGTTTTCATCACGAATAAAGTCAGCACCTTGTTTTTACCTTTGGTAAAGTTACAAAATGTATGCCATGATAATATATGATTATAATTGCCGCTTTGTTTATCTTTGTATTTGTTTTATGCATGGTTAATCTATTGCTCTCATAAAATACAAATTTGAAATTATCTAAATGCTAGCTTAATCTTTAGCGGAGGTTATGATTAAAATAAAGTCCCATGGTGTTTTATGTGCTCTCAAGTTTTTGATGGATTAAAGATGATTTGTTTATGTTTTTAAAAGTAATGCTAACCTTGCCATAAATACCACTTGCATGTTGCTCTACCTATCTAGAGCCATATAAATATTTGAGTGCAAGAACTTAGTATACAAGGTTTATTTTTGGGTGAGTTATTTCAGGCCATGATTTCTCTGGCCCAAGACAAAGAAGCTGGTCATTCCGTTTTTGCGTATCTAATTGTTGGCCTCTTATCCGTGCATTGTGTATCCCCACATCGGAGATCTCGCAAACTTCGCCGGATATCCACCCTTAAAACAAAATATCATCTTTTGTGATTACCTCCTTGACCACAACCTATCGTTGAGAATGGATCATCAATTCAAGGAAGATTGCAAGATGGTGCCAATATTGAAGATTTCAAGTATCTCTCCAAAGGAAAAGTATTTCCTGTACCTACCTTATCTCTATCACCTCTTTGCTCGAGGACGAGCAAACGTCTAAGCATGGGGGAGGAGGTAGGTACAATGCAATTTTAGAGTTCAAAAGCGGAGCAAATTTAAAAAATTGAGAAAGAAAAGAAAAAGAAGAAAAAGATGAGAAAGAAAAAGAAAAAATATATATGTATGATAAAAAGAAAAAAATGTGAGTATGAATAAAAATAAAATGAGCTCCCCGGTTCTCTAAAGTGCATTAGAAATTTCAAGGCTTCAAGATTAAAAGATAAAAACTCATTTTCCAACCGTGTGGAATCCGATAACAAGGACTTCCTTTGTGCCTCGGGATCACTCTTTGCCATTTGCACATGTCCACCTATCTCAAGTGTGTGTATTTTTCTATTTCCCCTCCTAGATATAACATTATTTTCCAATGACCTTTTTGACGAGTCTCGGTAAGACCATGAGAAGCTTGTCTTGTTTTGACAACATCTCATTTATAACATTTTGGTAGGACTAAACTTTCCCAAAAAGCTCCATATAAAGCCTACCACTTATATATATATGTTATGAGAGGGAAAGGAGTAGAATAAATAGGCTTGACACAAGATGAAATGAGAGTTCATGAGCAATATGCAAGATGATTTAAATTTGTGGACTTGGTTTAGCTGTTTCTCATCTCATTCTTTATTTCAATATTTCTGAGATCTATTTAAACTTTGGGAGCATGTTAATACTTGTGGGATAAGCATAATTGATAATCTACCCTCCGTAGGGATGAAGGCTAGTACATTATGAAACTTTAACAAATTAAATTTTGAGAGCATTATGTTTTCTCATGTATGAACAAGTGCAAGGTTTAAACAATGAAGGGGAACGATGATATCCATCGAAGGCTTTCTCGAGGACGAGCAAGGTTTAAGCATGGGGCAGATGTTGACGGTGAAATTCCGTCAACCTAGCCATGAGTTTACCTTCGGTGTTGGCATGACTTTTATATCTTATACATTGGTACTAACCCCCTTGGTATAACAAGTTCGTTTGTGCATGTCGATTTTGGAGTTTAGTGTTTATGCATGGTTTTAGCGTTGAAAGCAAGACTTCCGGGATAAGTTCATCAAGCACCTCATGATAAGACCTTGAAGCCCGGTACAAGTCAAGCAATGAAGTGAACACGACTCGAAGAGCCCAGGGACGCAGCCCGAGAAGATGAAAAACTCCGAGGACCCAGTCAGAAAAGTGTCGAATCTTGCGGGACAAGGAGCTTCATCCAATTCGGAGAGAAACTGACGACAAGAGACCACATGAAGAAGGGGGAAGGATCTAGAAGACTCGAGAACCCACGCCGGGCAAAGGAGGCGGCTAACTGGGCTGAAGTGGGCCCAGGCCGGCCCGCCCAGCCCACTCCGAGGCCCAGTCGGCCCCCCTTTGACCTAGGTGCCTCTCGGACTATTTATAGCCCCTTGACCGAGAGCCACAGAGGAATTCATTCGTCATCCGCCGCCGAGGAGCAGAGAAGCTTGAGGGACACCATCTCAGAGAGGAGGGTCGTGCTAGTTGTCTAGGGTCTCCCTAGCCGACGTGGGACCCTTGCATGGAAGACCATGTCGGAGCTCCGGAGGAAGGATCAAGATCGAGGTAGGATCCCGGTGGTGATCTTGTTCATGTAATCATTCATGGTGAAGTCTTTAAGTGAATCCGATTTCTAGCGATCAAGTGCCTTCTCGATGATTTTATTCTCCCTTGGTTTTGCTTCTTCCCCAATCTATACTTAAGATAGATTACATAGGGTGCTCTTGCGCGGTGGCTAGAGGTGCATACCGGACCGACCAAGTGATTTCAATTTGTTCTTATCGAATTCGCCCTAGGCTAACCCGCACGAATAGGGGTGCGTTGTGACAGAACGATGGCTCCAAAAGGCGGGCATCTTCGGAATCGGACCAGAGGCCACTGTTTAAAGATGCTTTTAATGAGATTCGGTTTTCTATCTTCATCTATCTTGTTTGGAGCTACAACTTATGCATGATCTAGACTCTCTAGATCGGTTATCTCTTTGCTTTCTCTTGCTACCTCTTTAGTAGATTAGATTAGATGAGTTCTCTTGATGATCTCTTAGATTAGATGCAACTTGGTTCTTCAAAAGATAGCTTTCCTTGCTTTACTAGATTGAATCCTTGCATTGCACATTGTTCCACGGATTCGATATCTTGGATTCACCACTCGAGGGAAGAAGGGTCCCTTAACTACGACAGGGGATTTGTCCGCTTGCAAATCCATATGAAGTTTAATACGAATATACACCGTCAACTGAACTTCATGCACAGAGGACCTCCATCTTGGACGCGAGGATGACATCATCAAAATGGTGCAAGTGGAGGGGCAAAGTGCATAATCACCTGAGGACCAACGGGAGCGAAGGGGCGATCGAGTCGGGTCGGGATGGGCCTGGGCCGGTCGGCCCAAGACGGCCGGCCTGGCCCGGTCTCGGGGTCGGTTCGGCCCCCCTTTTCTTGCACCAGAAGGATCTTCAACCCTAAAGTCCTGGAGGCGCCGCCATTCATGAAACAGAGAGCCATTCGCACCGAGAGGCCATCCACAAGCTAGAGAGAGGGGAGATCTACGGAAGAGGATCGACCATCTCGAAGGAAGCACCCTCAAGTGGAGAAGAAGGAAGACACCGTCGGAAGCGTCACCATGATCAATGGTGCCATGTCTAGCACCTTGATGCGGTCATCTTCTTATTCGTCCATGGGTTGTAATCAGTCTTGAGATGTAATCGTACTTTGTTGGAACATCTATCTATCTTCTTGTATTGAATGTGCTTAGATTCTTAAGGTTAGCTACCGTGCCGTAAAGGAAGTATGGATCCCAATGCTCCCTTCGATCAATTCAATACGTCGTGTTCATCATAGGTCTAGTCATGAATACCTCCGCGTAGTGACAATACGGGGGGAGGGGAAGGGCGAAACTGTGGTCACAACCCCCGATAGATTAGATTGGTTTTCATGTCTTAAACGGTTGCATGTTCAAGTATCGTAGACCCATGGGCGAGTGTCTCCTATCTTGATAGCTTAATCGTTCTCTCTAGTGTAGTGTAGTCGTTTTCTAGTTTAACCATAATTAGGGTTTGAGTAGTAGTGGATAGAGGTAGACCAAACGCTTGTAATCCCCTTGCTCCGTGGATTGACAAGAACCTTGGGAATCCCGTGGTGAAAAAGGTGTAGGTCCGTACGCTTGCGGATCGTATGTGGATATGTCTTTTATCCGTCAACAATCTTGTTGGCCCAGCTCGTGTGCGATCTGCGGGTGGGAAGTGGTACGTCCTTGTTGTGGTGGACGACTACTCTCGGTATGTGTGACGCCCCAGGTTTTCGGTCGGGTTAATTAACCCTAATGATCCGGTCAACAGTGTTGACTTTGGTCAAACGATGGTCAACCTGGGCCATCACCTCGACAACATCACCAATGACCCCTAATGACCCCTATTGGTCAACTATAGTCAACCCTTAGTCAAAACCCTAGTCAAACCCCTTAAACACCCTTTGACCCTCCTATGTCGGCCGGAACTTTTGCCGCGTTCTCCAAATTTCACCTAAACACTTCAAATTCTCCCAATGTAAAAGTTGTGTATTTTGTCGGGGAACACAACTTTCATGTTGAGTGGCATTTGAGATTTCGAGTGGAAATGCGTGAAAAACCTCGGTCAACGCTCCCGGGCACTATTCATTGGCGCCCAGAAATCTGCCATCTTGGCATGCATTTTGTGCACAAATGGTGTAGAAAAACCCCATACGCCCTTTGTAGAAGTTGTAGAGGGATGCCAGATCTACAACTTTCCTATTTAAACCTTGGTGCACTTCAGTTCAACTTTTTGGAGAAAACTCTGGTCAAACTAGGCTAAACGGAACTGTTTCTGTGCGGGAACGCGCACACGGGCTCGACGTCGCCCGACGTTCCACGTCGATCGCTGCCGTACGTCGCCGTACGCGCACGCCGAGGCACGCAGGCGACCCTCGGTCCTTGTGTCGTGCCTTTGGCTCCTGTGCGTGACGCTCGTGGACCCACAGACTTGCGCCATGCGCCATCCGCCCACAGGCCGCGCCGCGCCGACCTCCGCCGCCCGGCCAACCGCGTCGCCGCCGTACGGCCCGCACGTCGCCACACCTTCGTGTCCATACCATGCCCATGCCGACAATGTGACTCGTGTGAACCTCCTCGCTACGCCCGAGGTCTTTATTTAAGCCCCGTCGTCCTCCTCGCGCAAGCACGCACTGCCCGTCTCCGCCATTGCCGCCGCCACGGCGAGCTCCACTCCATGGTTGCCTCCCTTACCCTCTAAGCTCTCCGCCGGCTACACCAATCCCCACTGAAGCTTTGCTGGTCGCTGGCTTATCTCCACGCTCGGCCAACTCACCGGAGCAGACGCTCCCGCGGCTGCCCCATCCAGGGCACCGCCGAGCTCCCTCGCCGAAGCACATCCCGCCGTCTCCGACCCCTCAAATCGACCCTAGGTGAGTCCCTCATCATCCCCGGCCACTTTCCCGGCCAATCCCGGCCCTCCCTTGGCTGAATTCTGGCAATCCCCGGTGCTGGCCGCGCCCAGTGACCCAATTGCAGAAGATGGGGCCTAACTGTGAAAATCAGGGACCTGTTCGCGAAGAATCAGTTTCAGATCTAGATCCAAAGTGCTGCACCTTGTAAAATCCGTATAAAATCACAGAAAAATCCAAAAATTGCAAACCCAATTTTGTTGTGCTCAGTGTGACAAGAACTACAACTTTCTCGAAAAATGTATATACTTTTGAGCTACAGTTTTTGCTTGACAAAGAGAAATGTAAAATCCCTAGATATATGTTTCTGCAAAATATACCCAAGCTCTTGAGCTGGATTTTGGATATGTTGTGTTAACTAGTATGCCTAGACTCTGTGCCAAAATTTGCACAAAGTAGCTGAGGGGATCTTCCTGAATAAATTATTTTTTGATATTGGTAAATCTGCCTAGATGATTTTTGCAGCTGGTTACATAATTAGTTTCGAGCCCAACTTCTGGATATGGTCATGTAATGCTAAAAAGCACCTTTGGTGAATTTATCATGATTTTATCTCTGTTAGAAATACTATTTCCTCATTTATGCTTGTTTTTAATCATAAATAAGTGTAGCTTGTTTCATAAAGGCTATAGGTGTGTTTGTGTGTTCTATAAGCTAGTTTTGGACCAGAGTGTATGTAGGAGAAAGCTGGTACTCATTTCTATCCTATTTATTTTCATATGCATTTTTCCCTTTTATGCTAACTAGGAATGCTCCTATTTTGGTGTATTAAATTCAATGGTGCTAAAACCCTTTTTCTTGCTGTCCAGGTATGCCTCCTAGTCAGTAGGACCAGTGGGGGGTTGCTGGATCAGTTTGTATGTTTTGGTTATGCAAAAGAGCTCAAACTAGAATAATCTAGAAAAGGGAAAATAAGGAAAATCACTCTCTCTAGTGCATGACTAAAGGAGAAGTGTTTGGAAAAGTAAATTGGTGCCATGATAGTAATTTCCTTGCTGTTTGTTGTAAATAAAATATTTCTTAAATAGATGTGCACACAATCACCTTAAAAGGGTAGGCTAAATGGATTTTTGACTATTCTCTTAAAAGGAACAATGTTTAAATACTTTTGTTAAGGTGAAGATGGCCAACCATATAATCCTTGCAGCTGTTTGCTACTGTTTTTGAATTAATTTAAAATAATTACACTCCTAATCACTGCATTGCATTCCCCGTGTAGAAGTCCCCGACGGTAGCTATACGCTTGTGCCGGCTAACGAGGACGAGGGAGCAGGAGGAGACGTGCACTACGTGACCGTAGAGCAAGACCCGGGCCAAAGTCCGGAAGTTTGTATGTCTGCTTGTACTGAAGAAGGCAAGCTCCGGTTTATTCATTAACCCAGTGTTTCCTTAAAACTTCTGAATTTACTTCTTGTTATTGTATGTGCATTTACGTTCAGGAGTTGAAGTGAAACCCTAGTTGCATGATCCCTAAGTACCTATGATCTTTTACTAGCATGTTAGGTCGCTGGTTGCTATGCTTAAGGATCCAGTACAAGTCGAGTGATGTTCGTCACTCGCGAAAATAGGATCCCATTTATGGAATCACCATATGTTAAATGGATTGCTCATGTGGTAAGAGCATGGGATTTGGGCTCCGGTCCAATGGCTTCGTTGGTTAAGTATTTGAAAGTACTAAACACTTGTCGGAAATGGGCAGGGTAAGCCTAGTACCTAAATGAGGCAGTACGGGGTTTTACTATCACTACTCTTAGGTTTACGACCCCGGGCTCGCCACCCTAGTGCATTGGTGAGGCTGGGTGACCTTTGTGGCGTAACCCAGATAAACCTTGTACTTAAGACTGTGAGCTATTATCCCCAAACCGAGGAATGACGAGAACCGCCTGGTTGGTGAACTCTTAGTGAGGGCACCTTCCGTGTGTTTAGGTCCACCTTGCAAGGTTATGAATCAATCAATTGTCGGTCTCTCACCGTTATCTAAGACTACTTACCGGACTAGCCATGATATCCCCTTATGATGGAACTTTGTGAAGATTATTACTTTGATTAATTGTTTGTACAACTTTGGTTGCAACAGATGCCAATTTAGTAGTGATTACTTCTACTAGAACTTGAGCTAAAATGTGAAAGTAAGGATTCACCGCTTAGTAGCTTTTTGGCAAACAAACCCACTAGCCAAAAGCCTCGCATGACTAGAGGTAAAGTCTTTTCATTTTAGACGGGTAAGTCTTCTCGAGTATTAGTATACTCGGCCTTGCTTTATAAATGTTGTTCCAGGTAATGCATCTGATGTGTGGCCCGGAGAACTTCCACCCGGCTGGGAGCTGGAATGGGTGGATGACGAACAGTGATTGCATCATGGACAGGCCTCCTATGATGTGATTGTATCGTTTAGTTATCTTCCGCTGTTTTCAATAAACTCTGAACCATCTACTTTCATGTCAAAGAACTATGTTTGTAATAATGACCCCTACGGGGATGTGATGGATAATTTGTAAGGCACTTTGGACTCTCCTTCGTAGGAGTTTTAATGCATTCGTCGATCCTCTCTGTGTTTCCAAGTGATTTACCGGGTGTAAACCCGGCAACACTCAACGGGATGCTTCTTTATTATCGCTTAATGACCAAATGGAGTGGTTTAGGCGATAGAACGGAATTATCTCGGGTGGGGTTGTCACGGTGGGTATCGTAGCATCCGTATGCACCGAGTGATTAGATTAATACTAATCACATGGTTTACAATAAAACTTGCCAAGATTGATTGGATTTTGAAAATCCGTTGGATCGTTAAGGAATGATCCAGATCGAGAGGCCCTAGAGGGAATTTTGGGTTCTTTAAGGTGGCATAAGAATCTATGGTTTATTTTGCTAACCTCCAGCACCATACTTTATGTCAGACTTACTTTATTGCACAACCAAACTAGATGAGCCACGTGTTTCATACGTGTGTTGTTCCGCATCACGGGAATTGCGAGGGTTGATGGAGTGATCCATTCCACGGATCCCATCTTCGCGTCTGGTTATGAGTTGTGGTGTCGCCACGTGTCTCATACGTGTGCATCCTGCATGTCGATCATGCGAGGCAAGGATACACTCCATTCAAACGGAGGGTGTCCGAGGTTGGACGCTGTCCATGCAGCGGCTTGACGCATGGATAGCGTTTCTATAAGTGAACGGTAATGTATGTGGACGCTTTCGTGATGTGCTGGCACGAAAGGTTCGTTTTCTACAGGTACACTAACAACGTTCATAAATCGTTAAGTGCAAATCGAATAGCTCCGACTAGTTATTATAAGGAGAGCCGATTATAAGCTTGCCACCGGCACTAACTACGTCTTTTGGATCTAGTGTGTAAGGTCGTTAAGGCGTGTGCCTGCATAATAAAAATCTTGATAAACCTAAAATTGGTCCCCAATTGCTTGAATAATTTTTCAAGAGTGAATTGCTTGATCATTAGGTAAGGTTTCCCTCTCTTTTTAATTTAGGAAAATTCTGGCAGATTCTGTCCCTGTCATTTCTCAAGTTTTGTAGACAAATCTATAAGGAATCTGACTAGACATCCTTTAGGAAAGTTATTTATTATCAAGTTGAGCTTCCACGGTGAATTTTTCAGGATTTTAGGAATTTTCTGTAGAGATTTATTCTCAGTTTAGTGAGCCTCTGTTCTGCTGTTTTTCAGAGCAGCCTCACTCTACAAATGAAATTTTTTCGAGCATATTCCAGTCCAATCTACATCTGTCTTTGAATACCAAAAGTGTGCATAATTATGCCACTGAGTTACTGGTGAAATTTGGGAAATTTTGGGACTCTGGTGTTTGAGTGGGAATTTTTGTTCCCCACTGCCAGAATATGGCCCCCCGTACCAACCCAATTCTTTCAGATGGTGGGTCCGACATGCAGCTCCCCGGAAGGTTTTGGTGTGTCGAGTAGTTGTAGCGACGTACCACCACTACCACCAGGATGATGGTAGAGGCATTCATGGCCGCTCAAAAGGGAATGTTGTGCCAAATCCTTCAGACGCAATAGCAGCTCGTCCAGATGCTGCAGCAGCAACCTACCCTTGGTGCCAATCCAGCTGGACCAAATTTGGTCGCTCAGACCATGAACTCCACCGAAAAAGATCCAGCGAAACCTAAACCCTCTGAGTCCTGCTCACCCCGAGTACCTACTCAGGGCGATATAGACACCATTGCTGGTGCAATCGAGATGTTGGAAGGACAAAAATTCAGTGTTAAGTCATATCGTGGACAATATCCTCCAGGATCGTTATCAAGGGTTATCTCAACCTAGTTTAACTAATGGTCTCTCCCAGGCGTTATTTACGTCCGTGGTTGAGCAGGGCCGCTTATGCAATTTGTTGGCGGATCACATGAAGAAGAGTCAACTCAACACCTCTGATTCTCTACTACCACCATCAAAGCTACCAATGAACCTTATTAAGGAAGAAGGGAGAAGCCAGAACCGCAAGCGAGAATTTCCCGAAATGGAATTGAGTGAGTGGGAAATTACCTGCGAGGAATTTTGTCCTCGCAGGGGCAAACAAAGTGACAACAGCGACAAGAAGTCACGTCAACGAGCTTCTAAGCCTAAAGAACTTCCACCCCGCATTTGCTACAAATGTAGACAACCCGGGCATTACGCCAATACATGCCCAAACCCTAGGTTGAACAAGCCCCGTCCACAAAGACACGGCTCCAAAGCAAGTAAGAGTCATCAGAACAAGAAGTCAAATATGCAAGGAAATCAAGATCAGCGTAATTTCATGGGTAGTGTTCCTAGTTGAGAACATCTATCTCTTTGATTTGTCGTCAATTGTTGGTTGTGAACATTTCCCCGTGGACTTTTGATGGTAATATTTATGCCCTTGATGCCCTAAGCTATCCTTGCTAGCAACCTCCTTATCTTGATCGTGTTTGACCTTGCAATCTTGAACATCTTCATCTTGATCTTGCTCACGACATTATGAACACATAGAACATGAGTAGAAAGAGTTGAATTCTGTTCGCACGCCTTGAGCATCATCATGTCATGCATGGGTTGCACCCATAATTTAATAAATTCATGGGCATGGAAATGCATTACATAGCATGTGCATTGGGACCCTCGGATGGACAAACATGCATACGCATTGAAGCTTTCAACCTTCCTCCTCTATCCTCCTTATGGCTGTTGAGATTGTTGTTTCATGACCAAAGGTGCCGCGACGGAACCTAGTGCATCATGTGTGCTGCAGCCATGTGATTACCACTAGGGGCGCGTTAGGTATCTTGGTTGGGAGCATGCAACTCACCGCGAATCCATGTGTTTCACTCTATGTTATCTCTCTTGTTGCGAGCTAACTGCATGGGTAATCAAGTCATGCTAACAAGCCTCACGAGCATCATATCCCATGAACATGTGCATTTTTCACTATGCATCATGGCAAGTGCATAATATGCTCATATGCACAAGCATCATGTGCTCATCTGCATGTGCATCACCCTCTATGCACCACAACATGAGCATTAAAATGAGCATCACCGCGTTGTTGCACAAAGTATCCCCTCTTCATCGACATTCAATTATAGGTCTCATTGGTGCATAGCTCGTTCAATTTAAAATGGTTCATGTGAGCAAAGATCTTCTGACATTGCTATACCAACCCTTCCTTTCAAGTCATTCTCATTGCTATCCATAGACAGCTTCGCGCAATCGCTCCTTATGATCTTACCATCCTTTATTGTTGCTATGGACAACTAACCTTGGACTTTTGAAAATGGAACCCTTTGTCCATCCTTACACCTTTGTGGCTTTTCAAAAATAAATTCAGAAATCTTAGTAAACACATTTGTTTACTAGCCTTCCCTTTCTTCATAGAAATATCTTTTGGTAATCACCCTTGTCTACTTGGTTCCTTTCCGCCTATTCTCAAAGCTCTCTTAGCATCTGATCAAGTCAACCAGCTAAGTTGAGGAGGTAGGAGCAAAGTTTTCGGAGCAGTCAAGGTTCTCAAAAAGCCAAGGCATGAGAGTCCTCTATCACTTATCAATCCATGATCCGCCGATCATAATGTCCGGACCCCGGAATCGAGAAACAAGCAAACGAAGTATCGTTTAAATCTTTTGCTAAATTCTCCTTGTTACAATCTCACCGTCACGGTCAATTCTTCCAACCGTTGGACCCCATTCTTTTCAGTGCCACGATGGTACGACGCTATAGCATCACACTGCCATCTCTTTTCCCGCGACCACGATCACGTCGTTGAGACCTCACGGGCCGACCATTATCGAGCCCCGCGTCGCAACCGCCGGATCGCTCCGCTAGCCCCTACCTCAGACGGTTGGGATGACCGTTGTGTTTTGTTGAGCTATAAAAAGGGAAACCCTCCCGCGTTGTTGCTATTGCCAAGTCTTGCCTGCTTTCGAATTTGACAGTATCGCCGCTCTTATTTTCCCCTCCGGCTAGTTTTGGCCAACCCGCCACTAGCCCATTCCTGTTGTTGCTTCGCTCACTCACCGGGCAAGCTGTTTAGCCGTCTTCATCGACCACCTCCAGAAGAAGTTGGAAGAAGACAAAGAGAAGAACCCCGGCTCCATCGTCGACCATGCCTCAGTTCGTGGAGATGTTCGAGTCCCTCCATTGGACGCTTGCAGCGATGTACCTCTGCATCGTCGTCGGAGTTTGTCTTCTTTTAGTTTTCCATGTACACATCCATCGTCCGCTTCCTCATGAACTGCGATGAGGCAGTGAGGAGAGCACCATGTATCTTTTGCCCTATATGAATTCTCGTTGTCTAGAAATATAAGCGAGTATATCTTCCGTCTTTGTAACCCTTATTTCGATAGAAGGTGTTACTCCAATCTTGTTGCCGAATCTCAGGACGAGATTCTTTTTAAGGGGGGTAGGCTGTGACGCCCCAGGTTTTCGGCCTGGTTAATTAATCCTAATGATCCGGTCAACAGTGTTGACTTTAGTCAAACGACGGTCAACCTGGGCCATCACCTTGAAAACATCACCAATGACCCCTAATGACCCTTATTGGTCAACTATAGTCAACCCTTGGTCAAAACCCTAGTCAAACTCCTTAAACACCCTTTGACCCTCCTATGTCTCCCAGAACTTTTGCCGCGTTCTCCAAATTTCACCTAAACACTTCAAATTCTCCCAATGTAAAAGTTGTGTATTTTGTTAGGGAACACAACTTTCATGTTGAGTGGCATTTGAGATTTTGAGTGGAAATGCGTGAAAAACCTCGGTCAACGCTCCCAGGCACTATTCATCAGCGCCCAGAAATCTGCCATCTTGGCATGCATTTTGTGCACAAATGGTTGAGAAAAACCCAATACGCCCTTTGTAGAAGTTGCAGAGGGATGCCTAATCTACAACTTTCCTATTCAAACCTTGGTGCACTTCAGTTCAACTTTTTGGAGAAAACTCTGGTCAAACTAGGCTAAACGGAACTGTTTCTGTGCGGGAACGCGCACACGGGCTCGACGTCGCCTGACGTTCCACGTTGATCGCTGTCGTACGTCGCCGTACGCGCACGCCGAGGCACGCAGGCGACCCTCGGTCCTTGTGTCGTGCCTTTAGCTTCTGTGCGTGACGCTCGCGGACCCACGGACTTGCGCCACGCGCCATGCGCCCACGGCCGCCCCTGCGCCGACCTCCGCCGCCCGGCCAACCGCGTCGCCGCCGTACAGCCGCACGTCGCCCCACCTTCATGTCCATACCACGCCCATGCCGACGATGTGACTCGCGTGAACCGCCTCGCTGCGCTCGAGGCCTCTATTTAAGCCCCGTCGTCCTCCTCGCGCAAGCACGCACTACCCGTCTCCGCCATTGCCGCCGCCACGGTGAGCTCCACTCCCTAGTTGCCTCCCTTACCCTCTGAGCTCTCCGCCGGCTACACCAATCCCCACTGAAGCTTTGCCGGCCGCTGGCTTATCTCCACGCTCGGCCAACTCACCGGAGCAGACGCTCCCGCGGCTGCCCATCCATGGCACCGCCGAGCTCCCTCGCCGGAGCACCTCCCGCCGCCTCCAACCCCTCAAATCGACCCTAGGTGAGTCCCTCATCATCCCCGGCCACTTTCCCGGCCAATCCCGGCCCACCCTTGGCCGAATTCCGGCGATCCCCGCTGCTGGCCGCACCCAGGGACCCAATTGCAGAAGATGTTTTCCGTCTAAGGGCCTAACTGTGAAATCAGGGACTTGTTCGCGAAGAATTAGTTTCAGATCTAGATCCAAAGTGCTGCACCTTGTAAAATCCATATAAAATCACAAAAAATCCAAAAATTGCAAATCCAGTTTTTTTGTGCTAAGGGTAACAAGAACTACAACTTTCTCCAAAGATGTATATAATTTTGAGCTACAATTTTTGCTTGAAAAATAGAATTGTAAAATCCCTAGATCTATGTTTCTGCAGAATCTACCCAAGCTCTTGAGCTGGATTTTGGATATGTTGTGGTAACTAGTATGCCTAGACTCTGTGCCACAATTTGCACAAAGTTGCTTAGGGGATCTTCCTGAATAATTTATTTTGTGATATTGGTAAATCTTCCTAGATGATTTTTGTAGCTGGTTACATAATTATTTCTGAGCCCAACTTCTGGCTATGGTCATGTTATGCTAAAAAGCACCTTTGGTGAATTTATCATGATTTTATCTTTGTTGGAAATATTATTTCCTCATTTATGCTTGTTTTTAATCATAAATAAGTGTAGCATGTTTCATAAAGGCTATAGGTGTGTTTGTAGGTTCTTTAAGCTTGTTTTGGACCAGAGTGTATGTAGGAGAATGATGGGACTCATTTCTGTCCTATTTATTTTCATATGCATTATTCCCTTTTATGCTAACTAGGAATGCTAATATTTTGGTGTATTCAATTCAATGGTGCTAAAACCCTTTTTCTTGTTGTCCAAGTATGCATCCTGGTCAGTAGGACCAGTGGGGGGTTGCTGGATCAGTTTGTATGTTTTGGTTATGCAAAAGAGCTCAAACTAGAATAATCTAGAAAAGGAAAAATAAGGAAAATCACTCTCTCTAGTGCATGACTAAAGGAGAAGTGTTTGGAAAAGTAAATTGGTGCCATGATAGTATTTTCCTTGCTGTTTGTTGTAAATAAAATGTTTCTTAAATAGATCTGCACACAATCACCTCAAAAGGGTAGGCTAAATGGACTTTTGACTATTCTCTTAAAAGGAAAAATGTTTAAATACTCTTGTTAAGGTGAAGATGGCCAACCATATAATCCTTGCAGATGTTTGCTACTGTTTTTGAATTAATTTAAAATAATTACACTCCTAATCACTGCATTGCATTCCTCGTGTAGAAGTCCCCGACGGTAGCTATACGCTTGTGCCGGCTGACGAGGACGAGGGAGCAGGAGGAGACGTGCACTACGTGACCGTAGAGCAAGACCTGGGCCAAAGTCCGGAAGTTTGTGTGTCTGCTTGTACTGAAGAAGGCAAGCTCCGTTTTATTCATTAACTCAGTGTTTCTTTAAAACTTCTGAATTTACTTCTTGTTATTGTATGTGCATTTACGTTCAGGAGTTGAAGTGAAACCCTAGTTGCATGATCCCTAAGTACCTATGATCTTTTACTAGCATGTTAGGTCGCTAGTTGCTATGCTTAAGGATCCGGTACAAGTCGAGTGATGTTCGTCACTCGCGAGAATAGGATCCCCTTTATGGAATCACCATATGTTAAATGGATTGTTTATGTGGTAAAAGCATGGGATTTGGGCTCCGGTCCAATGGCTTCGTTGGTTAAGTATTTGAAAGTACTAAACACTTGTCGGAAATGGTCACGGTAAGCCTAGTACCTAAATGAGGTGGTACGGGGTTTTACTATCACTACTCTTAGGGTTGTGACCCCGGGCTCGCCACCCGAGTGCATGCGTGAGGCTGGGTGACCTTTGTGGCGTATCCCAGATAAACCTTGTACTTAAGACTGTGAGCTATTATCCCCAAACCGAGGAATGACGGGAACCGCCTGGTTGGTGAACTCTTTACTGAGGGCACCTTCCGTGTGTTTAGGTCTACCTCGCAAGGTTATGAATCAATCGATTGTCGGCCTCTCACCGTTATCTGAGACTACTTACCCGACTGGCCATGATATCCCCTTATGATGGAACTTTGTGAAGATTATTACTTCGATTAATTGTTTGTACAACTTTGGTTGCAATAGATGCCAATTTAGTAGTGATTACTTCTACTAGAACTTGAGCTAAAATGTGAAAGTAAGGATTCACCGCTTAGTAGCTTTTTGGCAAACAAACCCACTAGCCAAAAGCCTCGCATGACTAGAGGTAAAGTCTTTTCATTTTAGACGGGTAAGTCTTGCTGAGTATTAGTATACTCAGCCTGGCTTTATAAATGTTGTTCCAGGTAATGCATCTGATGTGTGGCCTGGAGAACTTCCACCCGGCTGGGAGCTGGAATGGGTGGATGATGAAGAGTTTTTGCATCATGGACAGGCCTCCTATGATGTGATCGTATCGTTTAGTTATCTTCCGCTGTTTTCAATAAACTCTGAACCATCTACTTTCATGTCAAAGAACTATGTTTGTAATAATGACCCCTACGGGGATGTGATGGATAATTTGTAAGGCACTCTGGACTCTCCTTCGTGGGAGTTTTAATGCATTCGTCGATCCTCTTTGTGTTTCCAAGTGATTTACCGGGTGTAAACCCGGCAACACTCAACGGGATGCTTCTTTATTATTGCTTAATGACCAAATGGAGTGGTTTAGGCTATAGTACGGAATTATCTCGGGTGGGGTTGTCACAGTATGCGTGGGTGTTCTTTCTTGAGGAGAAAGGGGATACGTTTGGTTTTGTTCAAGATCTTGTCTTGAGGTTGAGCAACGAGAGGCACAAAGATGCCATACAAGCGATCTGCAGTGATAATGGCTCAGAATTTAGAAACTCTCGTTTCGAAACCTTTTTCCATGACTTGGGTTTTGACACTAGTTTTCGAGTCCGTACACGCCTCCCCAGAATGGTGTTGTGGAAAGGAAAAACAGAACCTTGTGTGAGATGGCTCGGACAATGCTTGATGAGCATAGGACTCCGAGAAGGTTCTGGGCTGAGGTGGTGAATACCGCGTGCTATGTTTCGAACTGGATCTACCTCAGAGTGCATAAGAAGAAGACCTGTTACGAGATGATGCACGGTCGCACACCTAAGGTGAGTCACTTCCATGTCTTTGGTTGCAAGTGATTTATCCTTAAGAAAGGGAAGAAGTTGGATAAGTTTGAGGCTAGGTCAGTCGATGGTATTTTCTTTGGTTATGCGTCTCACTCTAGAGCATATCATGTGCTCAATCTTGAAACTAACCAAATCATGGAGACTTGCGAGGTAATCTTCGATGAGACACAGCCACGTAGTCATCTTGTCTTTGAGTATGCAGGTGATGATGAACTTGGCGAGGAGATCTTTCAGGAGGAGGAGCATGAACATGGAGATGATGAAGATGGCAGTTTGGTGCCCGCGGCTGAGCATGTACCTACTACTTCGACTATGGTGATGGCCGGCCCTTCTCCCACACCTACGACGACAAACCAATATCAAGGAGAAGCTACTGTTGAGGGGGAGGTAGCATCAAGGCGAGAACCTCCCCGGTGAGTACAAGTGGATCACCTAGCTTCATGGATCATCGACGACATGAATGAACATACTACACGGTCGAGGGTTGTCACACCCGGATTTAAAGGCAAACCCGAATGCATAAACACATGTGCGCCAAGATCAAGTTTCACACATGCGTCGACTTAGTGAGTACCAAAAACACAGTTTAAAAGCGTAAAGAGAAAGTATTAAACATTTATTACATGACCGATAGTCTTCATTCTAACACACCGAGTAACTAGCAGCAGAAAAGTAAACATAGAAATCCTCCATGGGCAGCTGATTGGAGAGACGAATGCCTAGAACCCATCAAGTCCACCATGAAAGTCCTCAAATTGTCCGTCTGAGCATCAGCCGGATGGTGTAGATGCAATAATAAACAACACGCATGAGCACATGTCGTACTCAACAAGGGAAAGATACTTTAACAACATGCAAAGCTTTATGGTGGAAGGCTAGAGGTTGCAAAGCAGTTAAGCATTTTAGTTGGTCAAGTTTTATTAAACAACTATTACTAACAAGTGTAAGTGTATACCAAACCCACTTAAAATATGCGTAAGAACCCATAAAATGTAATGCACATGTCATTAAAGTCCATCTTCCATAGAGTTAATCATGTCAGGGTCCAGGCCGCTCTTGACCGTGAGCACGGCTAACTAGTCAGTTTTACACTCTGCTGAGGTTGTACATTTTCACCACAAGTCGCGTAAAAACTCAAAGAGTTTTGGACCCAACCATGATGTGCAAAAGTAGGCACAATACTGAGGACCATGTGTGGTTCGAGGACCGGTGGATGGTCGCTTCCTTGTGTGATGAGTGATTGACAACATTGTGTGGACTGATTCTTGGCTAAGTATTGCAGGTGCAGGTTGCGGCTTGACGGTGTTGGTGCGGGTGAAGAACAAGCGCGAAAGGTCGTCGCCGGTGAGGCCTCCGGTGTGGAGAAGACAAGTAGGCTTCGTTCGAGGGACCCGGTGGCCGGCGGGGGTCAAGTGCGGGCCGCATGGTGGCATGAACGGCAAGATGAAGTCGTGGACGGTTTCTTGGTTGAGCCTCAAAACCAAGGTCGAGCCGGGACTACGTGGGAGCCGAGTCATGAGTGGAGATTGGCGGAGGCTACACCGAGTTCGCGGGGTTTCGGTGGTTCACCGAGAAAACCACCGGGTTCCTTGGTTGATCCACAAAGCCAAGACCGGAGAACCGAAGACGGAGGTGCAGCGGCACGGACCGGTCGACCGGTGGGTCGACCGGTGGGGACCGGTCCGACCGGTGAGGAGCACCGGTCGACCGGTGTGCGACGACGCGGTCCGGAATCTTCGAAGCGGAGGACACGCGTCGGGATCGCATGGCTTGCGTCGAGGCTACGCGAGGTGCGGTCGCCGGCATCCGTCCGATGGTGAAGACATCAAGAATTCCAAATCAGCCCTTGAGGGGCTTGTATCCCTAGTTAGTAGAGAAGGGCATATTAGACATTCGGTTGCCTCCATATAACCCAAGAGGTGAGGGGATGGCAGCCAACTCTTGGAACCCTAGCTCATTAGTTTTCCTATTTTCCACCTATTTTCCTTAGGTTTTCCTTAGGACTAGCAAGAGAGCTTCACGGAGAGATCTTGTAGAGAGGGATGGATGATCGGGCGGCTTGCTAGACCTTGTACGAACCTTTGTTTCATGTATAGATAATTCGGCGTGGTTCCTCAAGGTTTGGATGTGTTTTCCCCGGTTGTTCTTGGTGGTGATTTTCGGAGCCCTCTCTCGGTGATTCCTTTGGGTTGTTTTCGGGACTTTTCTCTTGGGGATTTGATGGGGGAAATTTGTGGGAACCCTTCGTGGTTCTTTGGGTTGTGATTCCACTCCCAAACCCGTGAGAAAAGGTGCTCGATTTTGGGGTTTCTTGAGTTCTTGGGTTGGAAGTGCTTTCGGCGGGATTTCTTCGATTCCTCCTTTTTGGACGAGATTTGGTGGGATTAAACTTGGCTATGGACTCCTCATGAGGTGTTCCTGATATCCCCCAAAGTCTTGTTCAAGTCCGTGGAGTGATTCGAGAGATCGAGATTTGGATTTGGGGGAGTTGACCCGCGGGTCTTGTTCATCCCGAGTCGCCCGTGCTACACCGGCTCGACCGGTGCTCTTGACCGGTCCGACCGGTGCGAGGCCTTGTGGGTTTTTGTTCGGGAGAACGTCTTGTTGTGTTCGTTGTTGTCCCGTGTTGCTTCTTGTTTCGAGTTTGGGTCCGTTTGGTGGTCGGTTGGCTTTGTTTGGTGCCTTGGGGGCTTTCGGTGCCATCGGTCCGACCGTGTGTCTCACCGGTCCGAACGGTGTAGAGCCACTTAGTGGAAGTTGCTCGGTTTCACCGGCGGGGACCGGTCGACCGGTGGTGCTCACCGGTCCGACCGGTGTGGGTCTGTAGACTCGAGGTTTGGTTTTTCCGCTGCGTTTCTCGGGTCGGAAGGTTGTGTGTTGGTTCCTAGGTCCAGTGGCACTCCAGTGGCTATGTGGGCTTGACCAACCTTGGTAGTGAGTCGGAGACGTGTGTTGGAAGCCGCGTTCGTCTTGTTGGAGTTTTCATCTCCTTCGAGAAGAATTTTTATCGGCTCCCATTCACTCCCCCCTCTCTGGTTCGCCGTATCGGTCCTTCAAATACCACACTCTTGAGGTGTGGCTGCATAGGGACGCTACGAGGCCTTTACGAAGATCCTCCAATGAGCAACAACCCACTAGGTTTCAGGTCGAAGCGGGGCACAAAGCTCCCTAGCGGGTCCATCCCCCACCATAAAATAACAAGCCCAACTCCCCGCTAGAGCAGGTCTATGCTCCGTCAACGCCTCCCCATTTGTCCCTTTCGGGTAAGGTTGCTACAACACTAAAGTCTCTAGTTATTCAGCCAAGGCAGAGCCTTGTGCCTTGTGGTTGTACGGTTTTCCCCGTGTGGTTCTTGTATGACATGAACAACATAATATAAATCAAGATTAAAGTTTGTTCCATTAAACCACCCAAAATATGCACTAGCAAAACTACCCAACATAAAGATAACTTCCCGGCTGATCAAGGCACAAGGTAATCAACACTAGTCACACCTTAGCATAGGTCCCATCACATTAATGCAAGCAAAAAGTAAATACAGTGTAATTAGAATGCATGTCGTAATAGGACAAAAGGGAATGCAGCAAGGACTTGCCTTCCACCCAAGCGTGCGGCTTCTCAAAACCTTCTTGATCTTCAATGACAGCGTACTCCACAAATTGATCATTCACTACACTCCACACAACGACATACAAGCATACAATACAAATAAATAAGAAACACTACACCAATCATATCAAAAAGAGACAGAAAACTAATATACTCGTCGAGACGATCGCGTGGACGTAAAGAATGCTAAAAACAGAGCTAAAATGAAGAAGATACGACCTATACAAGATTAGGGACTTATCGGCAAGAAAACTCATCTAAAAGGGCCAAACTGAAGAAACTCGGACATAACTGTAAAGAAACTTACATGGTGGAAGGACCGGGTTTTGAAATCTAAAAGCTCGGGGGCCTAACTAAAAAACTGTCGGGGCGGCTCGGGGTTGACTGGTACTTGACTTGGTTGACTCGGGTCAGATCCAATCTGGCCCGTTGGATCGTGATCCAACGTTCCAGGATGCGAGCAAGCGCGCGACGGCGGCGACTGACGGCGGCGAGCGGCGGCGTAAGGCAAAGATGGCGGTGGGCTCGCCGGCGCAGGGCCAAACCAAGCTATGGTGCTCATTTTGGCGTGCGGATTTCACCATGATGTAGACTATGACGCTGTGAAGCTAACTAGGGCAAAATTGCGGGCTTACCGACAAGAAAGACGGCGCACGGCTCACGGGGGCGGACAACGACGCTGACGAACTTCTGGCGACGACGTTCCGACGGCTTGCTCTTGATCTCACGAAGCCCCGGGACTAGTCCCTGATGGCAGAGAAGCGATGGCGCGGTGGCTAGAAGGCGGCGGCGGCGCTAGGGTTTCGGGCGGCGGCGCGCACAGGCTCGGTGGCGGTTAGGGCTCGGGTGAAGAGCTAAGGGGGTGTGGCGGCGGCTTATAAAGGGGCCGGGATGGCTCCTTGGTGTGCGGGCCACGCGAAGAAGGCAGTGCGGAGGCGGACTCGGGCGGCTGCGAGGCGGAGTCCGGGTCAGGGACACCCCAAGTAGGGGATGACAGGTGGTCCCCACCTGGCGATGTCTACGAGCGCCGGCGCACGCACGAGCGTGCCGGCTGGGCCGTTTGCACTGCTAG
This sequence comes from Cenchrus americanus, assembly GCA_947561735.1. Taxonomy (NCBI): domain Eukaryota; kingdom Viridiplantae; phylum Streptophyta; class Magnoliopsida; order Poales; family Poaceae; genus Cenchrus; species Cenchrus americanus. Next base: position 78,602,171 of record OX387239.1, on the reverse strand, counting down.
GCCGGGCTGAGCGGGTTGGCGAGCGGCCGCAGAGGAGAAATAGGAGGGGCAGAAGCAGACGAGCTCGCGGGCTGAGCAAGCGATGCTGGGCCAAGCCGAGCGATTGCGAGCGGCTGCGGGAAAGGAGTAGGAGGGCCGGCTGCAGACTTAGGCTACTGGGCTCAAAACAAAAACGGGCCAGAAAGGAGGGAAAGGGAAAACAATAAAAGAAAAGGGTTTTGTATTTTTAAAAGCAACCAACCAAATGAATTCAAACACAAATTTGAATTCAAAACACTCAAAAACAATGCACCAGCATGTATGCAACATTAAACTCCTATGATTAATTTATTTTATTTTGAAACTTATTAAATGCCTAAAAGAAGTTAAGGAAAACCTTATAGTCCTTAAGAACAAATTTAAGGTTGCTAGCAAATTTTATAAAAATTCAAATTTTGAAAATTAGGGTGTTACAAGGGTTTGGAACAATTCTCATTTCGCTCATGCTGCTTTTGTTGCCACCTTTGAGCCCAAAGACATTGGACACACACTATCTGATCATAATTGGGTTAATTCGATGCATGAGGAGTTGGAGAACTTTGAGAGGAATTAGGTTTGGGAATTGGTTGACCCTCCCCCAGAGTGTAAACCGATTGGGACAAAATGGGTGTGGAAGAACAAAGAGAGAAAGAAAGGTGAAGTGGTGAGAAACAAGTCAAGGCTTGTTGCTCAGGGGTATAGTGAGAAAGAGGGGACGACTACGAGGAGACCTTTGCTCCCGTAGCTCGTTTGGAGGCGATCAAGATCCTTCTAGCCTTTTCCGTGGCTAAAGGGTTCAACTTACACCAGATGGATGTGAAGAGTGCTTTATTGAATGGTGTGTTGGATGAAGAATTGTTTGTAAGGCAGCCACCGGGGTTTGAGAGTGAGAAGTACCCCCACCGGGTGTATAAGTTGAGGAAGGTGCTGTATGGGTTGAAGCAGGCGCCTAGAGCTTGGTATGGTAGGTTGAGGGGATTCCTGTTTGAGAGAGGTTTTGAGATGGGAAAGGTCGATCAAACCTTGTTTCCTCTGAGACAGGGCAGAGATACCTGATTGTGCAAGTGTATGTGGATGATATTGTCTTTGGTGGCTCGTCTAACTCTCTTGTTGCAAGGTTTGCAGAGGATATGAGCAGAGAATTTGAGATGAGCATGATGGGTGAGTTGCAGTTCTTCCTCGGGTTACAAATCAAGCAATCAAAGGAAGGAACATTTGTGCACCAAGCTAAGTACACCAAGGACATTGTGAGGAAATTCAAGATGGAGGATTCCAAGGCCATGGCGACGCCTACGGGTACGACTACAACTCTTGATGCGGATGAGGAAGGTGAACACGTGGACCAGAAGGAGTACCAGAGCATGATCGGGTCACTCCTTTACTTGACGGCGAGGAGGCCGGACATCCAGTTCTCGGTATGTCTGTGCGCTCTTTTGCAAGTGTCTCCAAGGACTTCGCATCGCCAGGCGGTCAAGCACATATTTAGGTACTTGCATCACACTCCCGACTTCGGCCTTTGGTACTCTGCGTCTTCTTCTTTGGCGCTTCATGGTTTTTCAGACGCGGATTTTGCCGGGTGTCGGTTGGATAGGAAGTCCACTTCTAGGACTTGCCAGTTTTGGGGGTCTTCTTTGGTGTCTTGGTCTTCCGGCAAACAGTCGAGTGTTGCTCAATCGACTACCGAGCAGAGTACATTGCCGCAGCTAGTTGTTTCTCTCAGCTCCTTTGGATCACATACACCATGAGTGACTTTGGTGAGGAGTATACCCATGTCCCACTTCAATGTGACAACACCAATGCCATAAGTGTTGCAAAAAAACCCAGTGCTCCATTCCAAAACCAAGCACATAGAAGTGAGGTACCATTTTCTGAGACACAATGTAGAGAAAGGCAAGATGGGTTTGATCCATGTACCCACACATGACCAACTGGCCGATATATTCACCAAACCCCTAGATCAAGCAACTTTCACTCGTTTGCGGGGGGAGCTTGGTGTTTGTTTGATTTCTTGATTTGGGTGTGTGGGAGCTCCATTGTAGCATATGTATAGCTTTCCTTTATGCATTTCTTGCATTTGACATGGAATATATAACATGATGTACAAACATCCTTGTATCTTAGATTGCATGCATTTTGTATCATATGTATTTTCTAGGAAAAGCTTCTCTCATATACATTGTTCACCATGATGTGCTATATATGATCTTGTGAGCTAGTTTGGTATGCTATGGTTAGTTTGGCTTAGCTCTTGATGATCTTGATTTATATCCATGCTTGATGGCTATGTTTTTGAAATATGTCACATGTATGCTCTCTTGTGAGTAAATGTCTTTATATGATCTTGACATGTTCTAGTGGCTTGGCTATGCTTAATTTGTGGTTGGATAGCTTATTTTGATCATACAGGGACAAAGGCTCATTTACCATCATGAATGTTTAGCCCTCGTGCTTTATCTTGTGGAGGGGCATAAGTTCCTTTTTGTCGCAAAGACATTTCATGTGCCAAAAATGAATCCGAAAATGAAATGTAAATTGCCTGGAAAATGTGCTTCCATGTCATATGTGCTAAATTTAAATTGGTTTGGGTGGTAAACAATTGCATGATTCCTACCAATGAGAAGTGTCATATATAGAAGTAGGCACATGGCTCGGTGGCTTTGACATGACATGAGGTGCTTGTGGGTGTCTATGATGGTCTTATGACTAGAATGGTTGTCCTAGCATGAAGTTTGTGTGGCTTTGCTATTTTCACATGTTTTGCTCATGTTTAGAACTTTGCTCTTGAGAGGGTAAATTTTCGCAAAATTGCTCAATTCTATCTTAGCTTCGTCCAATGGTTGTGAAACTTGGTAATCATGAAGTTGATGTCTTTACGAAGCTATAGAGTATCTAACTTGCTCATTTGGACATGTGTAGCATCTTGTGATGCATTTTGTATACTTGAGAAGCTCTAGGTTGCATATTTTCAAATTGGAGCCTTGATTCATGCATTGGCAACAAGGGGGAGAAAGAAAGGTGGAGAAAAGTTGCATTGCATCCCTAGAACCTATCCCAAGAGTCAAGAGGGAGCTTGTGCATTTCTTTTGCATTTTTGCCTTTTGGGGGTGTGGTCTACTGTACCAAATCGGTCTGACCGATTTTGGTAACCGACCTAACCGGTTTTGGTGGAACTGGTCTGGCCGGTTTTGGAAACTGACCTGACAGATTTGTGCCCATAGTTGGCACATGTTCATGGGGAGCATGCATATGTGCAGGGGGAGCTCTTGTATGCTTTGGTGGTTTGTGCTCTTTGCTTGAGCATAATTTTGTCTCGGATGTGTCGAGCCGTTGCCCTTTCCTAAGGGGTCTGAGACTTGTCTCCTTCAAGTGATCTTGCTCTTCCCCTTTCTTTGGCTTTCGATCGCTTGTTGGAGTTTCGTTTTCTTCATTTCTTTTCTTTTTCTTTTCTCTCGGGTTACTATATGTGTGTGTTGTCAATGCACTCATCAAGGGTAAGATTGAGGACCATGTGTGGTTCGAGGACCGGTGAATGGTCACTTCCTGGTGTGATGAGTGATTGACAATGTTGTGTGGACTGATTATTGGCTAAGTATTGCAGGTGTAGGTTGCGGCTTGACTCGTGTTGGTGCAGGTGAAGAACAATCACGAAAAGTCGTTGCAGGTGAGGCCTTCAGGTGTGGAGAAGACAAGTAGGCTTGGTTCGAGGGAACCGATGGCCAGCGGGGTCAAGTACGAGCCGCATGGTGGCAAGAATGGCAAGATGAAGTCGAGGACGGTTTCTTGGTTGAGCTACAAAACCAATGTCAAGCCGGGACTTCGTGGGAGCCAAGTCATGAGTGGTGATTGGCGGAGGCAACATCAAGTTCGCGGGGTTTGCGGTGGTTCACCAGAAAACCATCAGGTTACTCGGCTGAGCCATAAAGCCGAGGCCGAAGACCGGGCGTGGCTTTCAGGCCAAAACCGGCCTGACCGGTTTGGAGAACCGGTCTGATCGGTTTCGGGTCGCAGGGCGCCGGAAGCTTCGAGGTGGAGGACACACGTCGGGATCGCAAGACTTGCGTCGAGGCTACGCGAAGTGCGGTCGTCGAGCATCCGTCTGATGGTGCTACAAAGACAAATTCCCAAAGTGCCCTTGGTGGGCGTGTATCCTAGTTTAGGCATTAGGGGTATTTTAGGCTTTCGACTTGCCTCCATATAACCCAAGTGGTGAGAGAATGGCAGCCATCTCTTGGAACCCTAGCTCATTTTGTTTTGCTATTTTCCTCTTCGTTTTCCCTTGGAATTTCTAGGACTAGTTTGAGAGCTTCATGGTGAAATCTTGTGAGAGGGAAGGATGATCGGGCGGAAGCTAGACCTTGTATGAACCTTTCATGGTATGTATAGATGATTCGGTGTGGTTCCTCAAGGCTGGGTTGTGTTCCTCCCGATTTTCCTTTTTGGTGATTTTGAGAGCCTTTTCTTGGAATTTCCGTGGGGAAGTTTTGAGGGCGTTTCTTTGAGGGATTCTTGTTGGATGTCACGTATGAGGACCTTGTGCATCTTTACTTGGTGATCTTGATCCAACAAATCCTCCGAAACGGCTTCAATTTGGGTGTTTTCGGTGGTTTCCATGGGAAGGTGTTCTTGAGAGTTGACTTCCGATTCCTCTTGATTGAGTGAGTTTTGGGGACCGAGCTTCTAAGCAAAGGTAGCCCATGAGGTACCCCAACTATCCCCAAAGTCTCACTTTGATCCGTGCAACGAAATGGGAGATCGATCGCTTGGCGTGTTGAGTTTTTCCTGCAAGCTGTGTTCTTCCCGACTGTCCAGGCAAATCCGGTCTGACCGGTTCCCCAAACCGATCTGACCGGTTTAGCCCTGTAGGCTGTTGTGAAGAGTTTTTGAGCAAGAACGTCTATGTCATGCTATGGCTGTTCTTGTTCAAAGGAGGAGAGGTTCTTGAGGCAGTTTTTCTCTTGGAAGGGTTTTTGGGGAGTTCTAGACAAAACTGGCCTGACCGGTTTGCTAAACCGGTCTGACTGATTTCCCCTGCCTGGTGAAAGGCTAAGTCCCACAGAAGCGGTCTGACCGGTTTCAGAAATCGGCCTGACCGGTTTTAGGTGCCAGCAACTGTGTCGTGTGTGTTTTCGCTGCGTGTGTCGAGTGGCTGTTGGTGGGGTCTTGCTCCTAGGTCCAGTAGTACTCTAGTGGCTGCACGTGGACTTGGCAAGAGAAGCATGTGGAGGCGCATGAGTGAAATCGGGTTCATAGGCCGAGTTCTTGAATAGAATTTTTATCGGCTCCCATTCACTCCCCCCTCTCTGGTTCGTCGTTTCGGACCTTCAGCAATGGCATGATGTTTATTGTCCTTTGTTTGCCCCAAAACAGCCCCCACAACATAATCACTTGCATACACATAATTTCAAAAGGTAAAGACCAATTAGGGGGTTTATAATGGGTGCATAAATAAGAGCATTTTTCAGAGTTTCAAAAGATTTAAGACGGGCATCATCAAATTCAAAAGGAACATCTTTGGCCAGCAAGTTTGGAAGAGGTCTAGCAATATGAGAAAACTCTTTTATAAACCTTCTATAGAAACCAGCATGGCCAAGAAAACTTTTGATTCCCTTGACATTAACAGGTGGAGGTAGTTGTTCAATTACTTCTATTTTAGATTTATCTACCTCAATTCTTCTTTCAGAAATTAGATGGCCTAGAACTATTCCTTCTCTAACCATGAAATGACATTTTCCCAATTAAGGACTAAGTGCTTTTCTTCACATCTTTGCAAAACCTTATCTAAGTTTTCTAGACAATCATCAAAAGTTTTTCCATAAACAGAGAAATCATCCATGAAAACTTCCATGATCTCTTAAATCATATCAGAGAATATAGACATCATACATCTTTGAAAAGAAGCTGAAGGATTACATAGCCCAAAAGACATTCTACGATAAGCATAAGTTCCATAAGGGCATGTAAAAGTGGTTTTGCTCTGGTCACTAGGATGGATTGGGATTTGGTGATATCCAGAATATCCATCAAGAAAGCAAAAGAAAGAGTGATTTGCCAACTGCTCTAACATTTCACCAATGAAGGACAGTGGAAAGTGATTTCCTTGTGGCTTTGTTCAGTTTTCTATAATCTATGCACATACGCCAACCAGTGATGGTTCTCTTAGGAATTAATCCATTCCTCTCATTTTCACAAATGTCATGCCTCCCTTTTTAGGCACAACTTGCACGGGGCTCACCCACTCACTATGTGGAACAAGATATATAATCCCGGCATGTAAGAGTTTCAGAACTTCTTTCTTCACTACCTCTCTCATCGCATTGTTGAGTCTTCATTGTGGCTCTCTAGATGGTAGAACATCAGGGTCTGTAGGAATGCGATGAGTGCAAAGGGCAAGACTGATGCCCTTAAGGTCTTGGAGCGAGTAGCCAAAGGCTGAGTGATGTTTTTCTAAGATGGTTATCAGCCTATGAATCTCTTCCTGAGTGAGTTGGTCATTAATGATCACAGGAGACTCAGAATCATTGTGCAAAAAGGCATATCTAAGACCAGGTGGTAAAGGTTTAAGCTTAATGGGAGGTCTCGAGGGTTCCTCGGTTTCATCGAGGGGCTCAGATTCTGTAGGATTTTCTTCTTCTGCCTCGATGAAGAATTTAGTGACATCTTCTTGATTGGATTCTACAAAATTTTCTAGAGATGCTTCATTCACCTCTTCCATTGGGTCAGGTTCAAAACTGGGTTCGGTCTTAGTATGGATCGAATGTGAGAAGTGTAAGGGAACTTTAATGGTTTTGCCTAGGCAAACATCAAGTTTTCCTATGTGTCCTTCCTTAAGGAGTTTTTCTAAAGGATAACCTATTAAAAGATCAAACTCCTTGATATCTCAAATGTGAAAGCTCAGGTGAATTGGCATGTCGTAAACTGAAACAGGTAATACATAGAGAATTCCCGAACTTTGAATAATTTGTCCTGATGAGCACTTTAATAATTTCGTTGTCGGGGATAATGGCTTGTTTTTAATAAACTGATGGAAAAAAAATAAGGTCATTATATTAATTCCTACAACTAGATTATAAAGGGCATCAAAGGGGGTTCCATTGATTGTATATTGAATTGGTATAGAAGGTGAATCCAAATGGACCACAATGGAGGAAAGCTCTAACTCTTCCAACCATTCCCCACTCATGATGGATGCAAGCTCCACAGTGCATTCTCTTGAGAAGGTTTGCTCAAAATGGTCTATCTTATCATGTGACGAAGATGTATGCTTTCGAGGCCTCTTCTCTTTATGATATTTCGAGGTGTTTCCATAATCGGAAAATAAATCATCCTTGATATCATTTATAAAATCAGGTAGACGAATTTCTTCCTGTGGTGATTCTATATGTTGGATAGCTATAGGTTGAGATGTTTCCGGCATAGGTTCTGGTGTAGCTATCTCTGGAATCTCTTCTTATAAAGTTTTCTCTTCTAGAAGACCATCATTAGTGCTGGTTTGAATGTTGTCTAGGACGGTTCTAGCTTCACTAGATGTAAGGTGTATGAATGATCCATGAGAGGAGGTATTCAAATAGACTCTAGATTCCTTATTAAGACCAATATAGAAATGTTGAAGGAGAATATGATCTTGAAGGCTTAGATCTGATCCGGATTTGCAAAGAAGTTCAAAATGTTCCCAGGATGAACTCATAGACTCATTATCCCCCTGTTTGAAGGATATGATCTTGATTCTAAGGTCGACTACTTTGGAGAAGGGATAAAAATCCATGGAAAAATCTGCACAGAGAATTCCCCAATCGCCTTTCATCTTCTCTTTGGCTCGGTCATACCATTGGCGAGCTTTTCCTTTCAGAGTGAATGGAAAAAGCTTCCAACGAATAGTCTTGTCTGACATACCCTCAATTTGTAGGCAGTCACAAGTTTGCTCAAACTATTGGAGATGATGATAAGGGTCTTCGTCTTCTATTCCTACGAAAGTGTTGGTTTGGACCATCTCTATTAACCGTGGGCGCAGCTTATAGGCATCAGCTAGGATTGGTTTCGATTATGGCATAGGCCTAGGCTGAGCTCTGAGGGTGCCGAAAAATCTTTAATAAGGGTGGTGTCCATAAGGACAGTAGGTAATCTAAAACTAAAAAGAAAAAAAGAAAGATACAAGATTAGTTATACTCAAAAAGTTTTCTCTTAACCGTTCTCCCCGGCAACGGCACCAGAAATGCTTATTGGTATTTGTTAAGCCTACAAAAATATTATGATGGATAATCCGCAAGCGCACGTATACCGGTGAGCATTCCACCCGGGAGAGGGTTTTAAATATCGAATCCACAGGGTGAATGGTAAATAGAGTATCTGAGGTATATAACTAATCAACTAAGTACCTATCAAGGACTAGACAAAAACAGAGATAAGAAAAACTCAAGGATGTCTAGTCCTTATCCTCACGAGCTATGTCTATATTGTTCTTATGGGGTGCTTGTCCGAAGGCACACTTAGTAAAGGGAACCTCCCGAGAATCTATGGGGGAGTCCTATGATTTCTATAGACGGGAGGTGGACTATGAAGGACTCAATGGTGCTGTCATCACCACGATCTACCACACGATCCGAAATATAGAAGGCATTCATAAGCTAGCTAGTCTAAGCAGCACGCTTACACTAAACATCCAACTTCAATTCAAGAGCGATAGGAATTAAAGTACTCAAAAAGTTATGAACTGTAAGAACAATAAAAACAATGGTGCTCACTTGAATAAGAAGTCGTTCTTTCCCGTAAGGTCTCAGGATCAGGCTATAATGGAGTTGATCCCAGAGGTAGAAGATGAAGAGGAGACACTGATAGGCCCGGGCCTTCCTTCAGCTTCACCTCAACTGCTCTCTAATTCTCTCGAACAAGATTAGCTAGGTCTAATTAGACCGTGGCTCTAATCTCTCAACTTGATACTAACTCTCCAATTCTAATTCTAATCTAGAGCTCTAATCTCAGGTAGGCATGGAGGATCTGATAGAATGAGTTGCCCCTGCCTTGGGGTCAGGGGGTATGCTTATATAGTCTAGAGGAGATGACGTGCACCGTAGGATCAAACTGACCTAAACATGTGGTTTAGATTGATCTTCATAGGCGGTGGAGGAGCATTCCAGAAATCGGGCCCATTTGGCGCCAGGGGATGGCCGACCAGCCCCACCACTGGGCCGGTCAGTCTGGTGTGGGCCCCATGTCGATGGTGAAATTCCGTCAACCTAGCCATGAGTTTACCTTCGGTGTTGGTATGAATTTTATATCTTATCCATTGGTACTAACCCCTTGGTATAAAAAGTTTGTTTGTACATGTCGGTTTTGGAGTTTACTGTTTATGCATGATTTTAGTGTTGAAAGCAAGACTTCTGGGATAAGTTCATTAAGCACCTCATGACAAGACCTTGAAGCCCGGTACAAGTCAAGCAATGAAGTAAACATGACTCCAAGAAGTCCAAGGACCAAACCCGAGAAGATGAAAAACTTTGAGGACCCTGTCAGAAAACTATCGAATCTTGCGGAACAAGGAGCTTCATCTAATCCGAAGAGAAACTGACGACAAGGGCCCACAAGCAGATGGGGGAAGACTCTAGAAGTCTCGGGAACCAACACCGGGCAAACGAGGCCGCAGGCTGGGCCGAAGTGCGCCCAGGCTGGCCGGCCCAGCCCATTTCGTGGCCCAGTCAGCCCCTTTTGACCTAGCCACCATTCAAACTATTTATAGCCCCCTTTGACCATGCATCAACTCATTCGCCATCCGCCGCCGAGGAGCAGAGAAGAGAGGAACACCGTCTCGGAGAGGAGAGGGTCGAGCTAGTTGACTAGGATCTCCCTAGCCGGCGAGGGAACTTAACCTTGCAACGAAGACCACGTCGGAGTTCCCAGAGCTAGAAGAAAGATAAAGGTACGATCCCGGTGGTGATCTTGATTCATGTATCATGTACCATGTTGAATTATTAAGTTGCAATCCAATTTCCAGCGATCGAGTGTTTCTCCTACGACTTTGATTTCAATCAGCTTTTTGTATCTTAAGACCTATTCTCGAGATAGATCATCGAGGGTGTTCTTGTAGTAGCGGTGGCTAGAGGTGCATGCCTGAACTTCTGAGAGATTTCAACTTGTCTTTGGACTCGCTCTAGACTAACCCGCATGAATAGGGGTGCGTTGTGACAGAACGGTGGCTCCAAAAGGCGGGCATTTTCGGAGTCGGAATGGAAACCGTGATTTAAAGATGCTTTATATGAGATTGAACTTGTTTACTTCCTCTTTGCTCGGAACTTCAACGAAGGCTTGATCCAATCTCTCTAGATTGGTTTATATATCCCTCTCTATTTCTTTCTACCTCCGGTTTTCATAGATTAGATTCGTTTTCATGATGTTCTCTAGATTAGATGCATTTAAATTCTCCTTTGAAGATCAAAGTTCTCGGCCTTATTAGATTGATTATTGCATCACACATTGTTCCACAGATTCGATACCTTGGGTTCACACGTGAGGGAAGAAGGTTCCTGTGACGCCCCAGGTTTTTAATTAGCGTCATTAATACTAATGACCGAATCAGCCGAGTCAAACCGGCTCACATTGGTCAAAGCTAGGTCAACCTAGGTCATCACCTCGAAAACCGAGCCGACAACCCCTATTGACCCACTTTACCAAGTCTACACACCCTTGTGGTCAACCCTTGGTCAAAAACACGGTCAAACCCCGCTTAAACCCTGACGTCGGTGAATGTCTTTCGGAACTTTTGCCGCGTTCTCCAAATTTCACCTAAACACTTCAAAATCTACCAATATGAAAGTTGTCCAGTTTGTTGAGGGACACAACTTTCATGTAGATTGGCATTTAAAATTTTGAGTAGAAAATGGTGAAGAAACCCGGTCAACGCCAGCAGCTCCTGTTCACCGAGACATGGCGGCATTCAAAGTTGGTAGGCTGTTTGTGCAAAAAACCATTGAGAAAAGCACCATATAGCCTTTGTAAAAGTTGTAGAGGGTAGTGAGATCTACAACTTTGCTATTTACTCCTCGGTGCACTTTAGTTCAAATTTTGGAAGTAAATCTTGGTCAAACTAGGCTACACCGCAACGGTTCTTGCTGGAACACGCGACATCGCGCTCATCACCGTGCCCCGCGCTCCAGAGCGCCGCCACGCGTCGCCTTACCCGGACGTTGAGGCGGGCCCGTGACCCCTGGTCCGTGCGCCGCACCCTCGGGACGACCCTCCCCGCCACGCGTCGAGCTCTTGCACGTCGCCCGGACGACTGAGCCATCGGCTCGCCGGTCCGCCGATGCTCTCTCTGTCGAGCGCGCCGGCTGAGGTCTGGCCATCGTACGCACGACATTAATGTCGGGTGAGCCTTAGCAGCGAAGCAAGGACTCCCTCTCCCACTCGCCGCCTATAAAGCCTGCTCGCCGCTCCTCCTCGCGGGCGCCTAGCCGTCCGCCGGGTCGCCATGGCGGCCTCCACGGGGAACTTCCGGTCTCGAGCCACCATCGACCAATTTGAGTGCATCACCGCCACCGTGGACCTCCACCCCAACCTCCTGAACCGTCCATTGCCCCGCCGGAGATGCAGCTACACCGGAGCAGTAGCCCCCGCGGCGGCCACCACCCCGCTCTGCCGAGCGCGCCCTCCGGTGGTGCCCCTACCCCAATCGAGCACAGGAATCGAGTCCCCCAGGGACCTGCGGGCCGTCCCCCGTCCGCGCCGGCCGGACACGGCCGCCGGGTCGCCGGATTTTGGCCGGACCGGCGCCGGCCGGCGCCCAAGGACTCAATTGCGAGTCCCCAAATCTTTCCAGGGACCCATCCGCGCAGCAAGGGTATACCTGTAACCCTTTGAAAAGTTCTAGGGGTCCCTGCGTAAAAATAGATCTTCAATAGTAGAGCACTTTTGCTGATTCTTTTAAAATGTGTAGAAAATCGTAGAAAATTAGGAAAAATGCAAACTCAATTTTTCTAGGCTCCTAGTGATGAGCACTACAACTTTTGTTATACTCACCTAGGCTGTTTCCTAATATTTTTGGCATGAAAAATAGAAATGTGAAAAACCTAGATCTGTCATATATCAAATTCCTTAAGTCCTCGTATCCGGAGAGATCCGGGTAATGCCTTTGGTGATGTGTGGCCCGGAGAGATCCCGCCCGGCTGGGAGCTGAAGTGGGTGGAGGACGACGAATGAAGGCATCATGGCTAACCTCCCGTGGTGTTCTCGCTTTCCGCTTAATTTAATTCTGCTGTTTTAAAAACTCTAAACTACGTTGTCATCACAAAAACTTCGGTTTGTAATAATTAAACCATCAGGGTGAATTTCTGTTGTTAATTTTGTTGTATCTCTGGACTCGCCTTCGCACGAGTTTTAATGCACATATGTCGGTCCTTGTTGCTATGTAAGTGATTTACCGGGCGTTAACCTGGCGACTAACAACAGGATGATACTTTATTATCACTTAATGACCAAAGAGGATTGGTTTAGGTGATAGTACGGTATTTTCCTGGGCGGGTTGTCATAGGTCCCTTGACTACGATGGAGGATTTGTCCGCTTGCAAGTCCACTTGAACTTTCATACGAATATACACCGTCAACAAGCCCCTTATTCTGGCGCCGTTGCCGGGGAACAAGTGATCAAGATTTGATCTTTTATTGCTTTTTGTATAATTTTCAGTTTTCTTTTGGTTTTTCTTTTTTGCATCTACTAACTTATGATCATCCTCAAAATCAATCTAATCTAGTTTGTCAAACCCTAGTTTTCTTAGATTTGTTTTTATTTTTCGTTTTGTATATTTTGTTTATCGCTAACCCTAACAAAAGATGGACGACTACCTCTCCAACAAACCTGATAATTTTATGGATGATCCAGAAATACTTTATAGGCTAAGGAGACGCGAAGCACAAGCTAAAAAGCTAGATTTTGTAGATTCGAAAGTGGAAGACGAAGGATCATTGAAATCTCCGAAGGAATCGCCACCTCAAGTCCTAGAAAGAATCGACTTCCACTGATGGGAGAACAACCACCGCAAGAAAGCAAGATCGGGAAGCTATGCACCCTGTACATCGTCGACCTACCAATCTTGAATCTCACGGAGATCGGAAGGCCATTCGAGCTCAAGACCTCAACAATCCGCATGGTGCAACATTCACCCTTCACCTGTAAAGAAGATCCGAACCTTCACCTCCAAGCGTTCATTCAACTATGTCAAACATTCAACATGGACGGGGTGACTCAAGATCAAATGAGGGTAAGGCTCTTTCCGTTCTCGCCACTCGGAAAGGCTTTCCAATGGATCTACTCTCAACCGGCGGAGACGGTGCAAAATTGGGATACATTAATGAGGGCCTTCATGAAGGAATACTACTCACCGGGTAATACTCAAAGCTTGCGTAATAAGATTGCTACTTTTGCTCAATATCCTACGGAGACTATATTAGAGGCATTCGAGCGCTTCAATGAGTACTACGGAGAATCTCATTCAAAAGTTCTACCAAGGACTCACCATGGCGTCGAGGATGATCATCGATGCATCGGCGGGAGGATCTATCATCGAGCTTACGCCGACTCAAGCTTTCACTCTATTCAAGAAGGTCGCAGACAATGACACATGGGCGTCATCCGGATGTTTACTTCCGGTTCAACCCACGGGGAGCATCAAAGGAGCCTTGCAAGTGGAGAAGGAAGACATACTCGAAAGCAAGATCGATTCACTTATGCGAAGGTTGGAGAAGACTGAGATACAAAAGAAAGAGGCTCAAGACTTAAAGGCTGCAGAAGCAAGATCCACATGTGAAGAGTGTGGAGAATATGGCCATGTCCACAAGGATTGTGAAGGATCGGATGGCGACTAGAGAGGGGGGGAGTGAATAGGAGCCGGTAAAAATTCTTCTCGAAGAACCCAGCCTATGCCCTAGACAAATCCCGGTCACACACAAGCGATGGATCGAATCACACACCAATCGCCAAGACAACGAGGTTATGGATCAACCACAAGTCTTAGGAACGATTCCATGAAGCAGTCACGGAAGCACGAAAGAAAGGAGGGAGGAATCAAACCAAAGAGCAAAGCTGCCAGGCTCTGGCGGACCGTCCGGCTAGGTGGGGCGGACTGTCCGCCCGGGCCATGCGGACTGTCCGGCCCTGAGCCGCAAACTGTCTGAAAAAGCCAACAGAACCTCCAGTGGCGAACCCTGAAAAACGGATCGTCCAGGGGGAGCACGCGAACTGTCCGGGGGGAGCACGCGGACTTTCCGCCAGGCACCCGCGGAATGTCCGCGCCTCTGCTGCGGACGTCCGAAACCTCGTCCAACCAAAACTCAAAACCAAAATGGATCAAAAACGAAGACGAGAAAGAACACAACGAACACGCAAAGAACACTGTGCCCACGGACCGTCCGCCAGGCACACGCGGACTGTCCGCGCCTTACGGACAGACCCAAAAACAGCACGACCCCGAAGGTCAACTCCTCCAATCCATCACCGGATCTCCCAAACGGTAGAAGCTATTGAGACACGAGTTTGGGGAAATGATAAGCGTCAAACAAGGATGTTATATCCCAAAAATCTCGCCCCCTAACTCCCTAAATCATCGGGAATCGCGGATCCTTTGAGCACCACCAAAAGCTAGAGCTCCGAACGAAAATCCTTGAATCGAAGTGGTTTCCCGGCGTTTGAGGGTACAAGATCAATCACAAAGATGCACAAGACATCCATCCATGTTTCCCTCAAAGAAATCTGGGGAGAAACCCACTCAAATCCGCGGAATCACACCAAGAACAAAGGCACCAAAAACATGCACGAAAAAGACCACGAAAATCACAACGTCGAATCTTCTATACAAACCAGGAAAGATTCACAAGGTCTAGCATGCCACCCTAACATCCATCCCTCTCAACAAATCTCTCATGAAGCTCTCATGCTAGCCTAGAGAAAAACGGAGAAGAAAATGCCTAAGGAAAAAGAGAAATGGGAGGGGGGGAAATGAAACCCTAAGTCGCGTAGAGAGAGAGAGAGCCATCCACACACACTCATGGCTTATATATTGGGTCCCGCCGGTGTGGTAAATGACTTGACTACCCCTAACTCAACTACTGGCGATACAACCCACGCAGGGGCATTTATGTAATGATTGTGGGTCTTGCCATCGGACGGCCACGCCTTCGCCGCACCCCGCGTCCTCCCGACGCAAGCCATGCGATCCCGCCGCGTGTCCTCCGCTTCAAAGCTTCCCGACACGCCCAGATCCTGTCTCTGTCGTGTTGGGCCTTCGGACTTGGTTTTGAGGCCCAAACCAAGAAACCGTCCTCCGATGGTTTTGTGGGCAAACCACCAAACCCCGCGTGCTCGGCCCGGCCTCCCGCCAAGCCTCTTGACTCGACCGCCACCGTGCACCGGCTCGATCGTCCACGACTTCGTCTTGCTCGTCTCGCCACCATGTGGCCCGCACCTAGTCCCGCCGTCCACCGGGTCCCTCGAACCGAGCCTACTTGTCTCTCCATCTCCCGGAGGCCCCTCAAGACTGAAGACCTTTCACGCTTGTTCTTCACCTGCAACAACACAAACTAGGCCGCAGCCTACACCTGCGCACTGAGGCAAGAGTCAGTCCAACACCCGTTGTCAATCACTCATCACTGAGGAGCGGTCATCCATCGACCACCGGGACGCTCCTGGTCCTCAATCTTGATGAGTGCATTGACAACACACAACGCGAACTGAAATTCAGAGAAAGAAAATAAGAAGAAAGAAAAACAAAGAAGCTCAACTCATGAACAAAACCAAAGAAAGGCAAAGAAAAGGTCACAAGCCGAGCAAAGCTCACCTCTTCTCCCCCTTGTTGACAATGTATGAATCAAGGTGAAAATGCATGAATGTAAGACAAAGCATATATACATCTACATGAGCTTCTCAAATAGGACAAATCTAGTGTCAAAGGCTAGAAGTGAGACAAAGAGCACACATATGGATCATAGCATAGACAAAGCATTGCCACAAGTAATATATTGAAATTTACGCATGTGACAAAGCAAATTTTCAGATTTGAGGAAGTTTATCAAAAGATGGCTCACTTCAAATGTAAAGTCCTATCCATGTCATATTCTAGCCAAAAACATGCATATCATCCAGAGATCATACAAGGAGATCAAATTCTCAACAAAAGATCATTGCAAACACCCATAAAGCAAAGCATGTCATGTTAAATCTCATGAGCCATGTGTCCACTTCGGGGAGACTTCTCCACTGGTGAACATCATGCAACATGTTTTGCACCCATGTGTGAAAGATAATACATTTTAAGCATAGACATGATGGATGGAGCATTTTTCAAGCATACACACTTCTTTTCAAGATTAATTCATTTCATGGTACATGAAGTGCCTTTGCGGCAAAAAGAAGCTTATGCTCCTCCATGAATGCAACATAGGCTAAACATTCACAATGATATCGGCCTTTGGCCCAAATGCAAGAATGAGACATCCAAGCACAATCTAAACATGAAAGGCACATTTAGACCAAAACATGACATGGATACACTACTACACATGAGTGGAGTACATTACATCAAATTTAGTCAAGATTAGCATTTGGTTCAAAAAGGCTATCTCACAACACATATATCTCAAATATTCCAAGAGCATAGCCTCACATAGCCATTTCTCCACACACATGACCAATATCTCACAAGTAGCCAAAGAAACTCAAATAAGGCATATGAAACAAGCTCATCATCCTAAAATGCAATATGATACAAATGCAACATGATATATAACAAGATGGCTATCCTACCATGGTTTATACATCAAGCAAAGCATGTATATACAACAAAGGAAAACATGGTATGATACATATGGTACAAAAATCAAACCCCCAAAAATCAACTAGAAAGGGCAACAAACCCCAAGTTCCCCCCGCAAGCGCACAAATGTAGCTTGGTCGAGAGGCTTTGTAAAGATGTCTGCAAGCTGATCTTGGGTATAGAGATGACCAAACACAATGGTCCCTTTCTCCACATTGTCTCTCAAGAAATGATACCTCATTTCTATGTGTTTGGCTCTGGAATGAAGCACTGGGTTTTTAGCTACGCTTATGGCACTAGTGCTATCACAAAGAAGTGGGATCTGGGCGCACTCCTCACCAAAGTCTCTCAAAGTGTATGAGATCCACAACAACTGGGAACAACAACTCGCGGCTGCAACATACTCCGCCTCGGTGGTAGACTGAGCTACACTAGACTGCTTGCGGGAAGACCACAAAACCAACGAGGACCCAAGAAACTGGCAAGTACCAGAAGTAGACTTCCTCTCTGTTAACACCAAAATTTGGTACAGGAAGGAGTCTGATTTGTGGGCCCAGCTTGGTGAAGAAATCCATCCGGAAGAAGGAAGGTTTCTCCAGAAAGATTCGGCAAAGGGGGTCGCGGTCGGCGGTTGCTTTCGTTCGGCAAGGAAACCGTTTGCGGCGATTTTGCGGGATTGCGTGATGATGTGTGGCCCGAGCGGAAGGGATGAGTGGATGGATAAGAAATTGCATTTAGAGATAAATTAGGCATCAAATATTGTGCTCGTAGTCCATTCGGAGTCATGCCATGACAAGGTATAAATATAGACCCCGAATGTATGTAATTGTATTCGAAACATTATCGTAACAAATCGGCTTTATGCCAAACCCTTGAGTCCTTTGTCGTGTCGTCGAGTGTTTCGAGAGGGTTCATCGATCCGTCGACCTCCGTAAGTACCGGCAACCTTGTATCATGTCTAGTATCATGCGGTGGATTTAGATCGTGATGCAAGTAGTCTTGTTACCATGCTTAGTATCATGCGGTAGATTTAAGCTTGGTTCAAGAGGGTTTCTTGTTAGATCATGAGCCATGCGGTGGGCTAAGATCTAGCTTGGAGCTAGTTATCGGCTCTATTGGATTTTGGCAAGATCCAATAGATTCATTAAGTTACCCTATGTTGCTTTTAGTTTTTACTTTATGTTTAAATTCATGTAACAATCTTTTGCTCAATTTAGATTGATTTGGATCGGCTTTATCTTGTTTCTTGATCTTTACATCGCACGCTCATATCTTGCTTCAAAAAGGCACGTGGATCACGTGTTTGTGAAACAGCCGAAACCGAACCAATCTAGGTTGTTACATGTTGCGGGTTCAATCTTGTTAATCTTGCGTAAATCTTAACGGAACCGGGTATCATGCGGTAGATGTAGGTTTTTGGGTTGTCTTGAAGCTAATCATCCGGTGGATTAGATCTTTAATTCAATCTGATAGGTTTGCCATCTTTGGCAATGTTTGTTCCTTCTTCATGGACCCCGATTCGGCTGTTGTTCGACCATATTCGGTTATGCTTTCACGAGTGAAACGTGTTCATAAGTTACGTTTTAAACGTTGTATGCTTTTAGCTTTCCATAATTAGATTGTATCATGCGGTGGATAGATCTATTTGTGGTTAGTGGTGTGATTTTCAAACAAGTCGTATCATGCGGTGGATAGATTTGTTTGGCATCATGCTTGACGGGTTTTAAAGTACCTAAACATGCGGTAGACTAGTGCTTTGGGCCTATGCATGCTTGTTTATTACATATTTATGATCATGCTTTACTTCATTTATTGTCTATTGTTATTTATCATTGAAGATCGGTCATGGCTTCGTGCACGAGTAACTTCATTCAAGTAAAGACCGATTTTTCGTCATGCTTATGTCATCCGTTCGGCTATGTTCTGTTTTACACTTTGAAGCTTCCGAATGGTTTCTAGTTTGCTGGCAGATAGCTTGTTATAGCTATATGTCATCTCACATGGCTTTTCCAGCCGTAAATATGGAACTGTCTGGTACCACCCGCCAAGTTCCAAGCTTTGGAATTTAACTACTTTGTCTTTTGTTAATTTTCGGGGAAAAATTGAGCGGCACGTCATGGAATCTTTTCTCGTGTGAAGCTAGCTTGTTTGGCTTGCTGTGTGCTTGACATAGGGTGCAGATTTTGCGTCAACACTCTCGACTCGGCAACCAGCGAAATCCGCATCAGAAAGATCATGAAGTGAAGGAGCGAGGAGGATGAATATCAAAGGCCAAGACCGAGGGGATCGTAGGTACCTGAAGATCCTCTTGACGGCCTGTCGATGTGATGTCCTCGGTGAGGCCTGAAAACGAGCGCATGGACACACTTTGAACTGTATGTATGGCCTCATCACCGTCAGGTAGAGGAGGGAGCCGATCATGCTCGGAACTCTCGGCCCCGGTCCACCGGTTCTCCGTCCTCGTCTGCGTCCAAAGTAGCCGTACTCCCCATGGGTGTCGACATAGGCTTCACATCTTGCATCTGGAACTTCCTCAGCATGTCTTTCGTGTACTTGGTCGATGTACAAATGTTCGGTCCTTCACTTGCTTGATCCGCAACCCGAGAAAGTACGCGGGTTGCCCATCATGCTCATCTCGAATTCCCTACTCATCTCATCTGCAAACTTAGCAACAAGGTTATGTGACGAGCCACCAAAGACAATATCATCCACATATATCTGCACAACCAACAAGTCATTCCCATGCTTGAGGAGAAACAAGGTTATATCCACGGTACCCATCACGAACCCTCTGCTCAACAGAAAACCTCTCAATCTCCCATACCAAGCACGGGGCGCCTATTTCAACCCATACAGAGCCATTTTCAACCTGTACACCCTGTGTGGGTACAACTCACTCTCGAACCCCGGTGGCTGCTTCACATACACCTCCTCCTCTGTGACCCCATTCAGGAAAGCACTCTTCACATCCATCTGATACAACTTGAACCCTTTAGCCACGGCAGAGGCTAAAAGGATCCGAATTGCCTCAAGATGGGCCACAGGAGCAAAGGTCTCCTCATAGTCGATCCCCTCCTTCTGACTATATCCGTGAGCAACAAGTCTGGACTTGTTCCTCACAACCATCCCATTCTCACCCTCTTTGTTCTTCCAAACCCATTTGGTTCCTATAGGATGGCAATTTGGAGGTGGTTCAACTAACTCCCACACCTAGTTCCTCTCGAAATTTCCAACTCCTCATGCATAGAATTGACCCAGTTTGCATCAGATAACGCGTGCCCAATGTCCTTGGGCTCAAAGGAGGCAACAAATGCAGCATGAGCGAAATGAGAGGAATTTCTTGACCTTGACTGCGTGGTACGTTCGTCGATGTCCCCAATGATCTTCGATAGGGGATGCACTTCTTGAATCCGCCGGGGAGCTTCACACCTCGAGACTACCTCCCCCTCAACGTCAGCTTCTCTCGCCTGGTCCTCTTGTTGCATCGTCGTTGTCCATGAAGTAGACGGTCCACCCTCCGTAGTGGTCCTAGGGGAAGTAGTGGGTACACACTCAGCTTCAAGCGCATGGTTCTCTCCATCATCATCTCCAGCTTCATCCTTCTCCTCTTCAAAGAGGTCCTCAGCCATCTCCTCATCACCGCACATTCAAAACCAAGAGAGGTACATGGCATTCTCTCATCGAAGGTTACCTCGCAAGTCTCCATGATTTTGTTAGTCTCAAGATTAAGCACTCTATAGGCTCTAGAATGGTTAGAATATCCAAAGAAAATCCCATCACTAGACCTAGCCTCAAACTCGTCGAGTTTTCCCTTCTTAAGAATAAAGCACTTGCGGCCAAAGACTCGGAAATGACTCACCTTGGGTGCCCGACCATGCATAAGCTTATAGCGGTCTTCCTCTTGAAAGTTCGCAATAAAATCTCGTTGGAGACATGACAAGCCGTATTGACCGCCTCGGCCCAATACCTCCTAGGAGTCTTGTGCTCATCGAGCATCATCCTAGCCATCTCACAAAGAGTCTATTTTTCCTTTCCACGACTCCATTTTGAGGGGGCACATAAGGGGTCGAATACCGATGTTCAAGACCTAGATCACAACGAAAGGCAACAAAATGAGAGTTCTTGAACTCTAAGCCATTATCACTACGGATAGCTCGAATGGAATTCCCATGCCTCTCGTTCCTCAACCCCACGATCGGATCTCGAACAAAACCAAATGTCTCACTCTTGTCCTCCAAAAAACACCCGGGCATAGCGAGAGTAATCGTCCACCACAACAAGGACATACCACTTCTCACCCACCGAGTGAACTCGAGCCGGCCCAACAAGGTCCATATGCAACGGCTACGTCGGACGCTCGGTCATGACATCGGTCGGGGGTGGATGGGGAGTGGCTACCATCTTGCCATGCCTACATGGAGCACAAACCAAATCCTTCTCAAACTTCAACATCGGCAATCCTCGGACAAGATCAAGACCACTCAAGCGGGAAACCAAATCAAAGCTCAAGTGACCCAACCGCCTATGCCATTTCCACAAATCAGACAAAGGACCGGCCATCAAATAGCGAGCAGGACCCAAAGAACGAGAGAAATCAGCCCTGAAAATCTGACCCTCGAGGATGATCATACAAACAAGATCACCTCGAGAATCCAGCAAACGAGACTCTCCAGACTTGAAACGCACCTCAAAGCCCTCATCAAGCAACTGAGAAACCGAAAGCAAATTGGAACCCAAAGACTTCACAAGAGCAACCCTCTTTAATGTTACCTTGTCACTCACATGCACCACACCCTCAGAAATCACCCTTCCTCGTCCGTTGTCCCCAAATGTGATGTACATCTTTTTTTTTTCACCGGGGTGAGGCTGGAGAACCACTTCTTGTCTCCGGTCATGTGTCGGGAACATCCGGAGTCGATCAACCAAATGTTATCCAAGCCTCCTGCCTGCAGTCAGAAACAAGAACGAGAATGAGCCAACGACTCGACACTGGGGTTAGCACACAGAAAGTTGAACCAGTGTCGAGCCATCTGCTCAAAAGAGGGCTTAGCAAACACCATTCCCTTGCCACCAAATTTCCCATGTCCCATGGAAGAAGTACGAGCACCACGAGGGGAAAAACGTGGTCTGTAGTTCCTCTGGAACCCGAAGCTGTGATCATCTCCCCTAGACCCGTACTGAGGACGAGTAGGGGGACGTCCAGCAAAACCACCACGAGCCCAACCAAACCTCTCACCAGCACGCACACCCTCATCTCTCCTATCAAACCTCTCACCACCACCTCTCTGTGGGAACCTACCAACATTCCTCACCCTTCCCACACCCTGTGGAAGTGGCACTCTAGGCTCAGGAATACCATGAGGCTGGCGATAGCTGTCCTGGTTTGCTTGCTCCCTAGCAAGCCTCTCATCCCTCTTCCTCTTGTAGCAGAACTCTGCTAGATGCCTCTCCTTGCCACAATACTGACATCTGAAGGGGATGGGTTTTGGTTCTGGCTCTGGCTTCTCTCTAGGCTTCACACCCTTCTCACTCACAAACTTCACCAGTTTCTAGAAGTCATTTGCTTTAGGTGGGAATTTGGGTGGATCTTGGGTTGTGTCAAGCTTGTTGCAAAGGTGGTTGGGCTTTGGTGTGAAAGAGTTCTTGGGTGCTTTTGGAAGTGCGACCTGGATGTCTCCGATCACCTCAAACTCGGGGGTGGACTCAACACACTTCTCATACACACTCTCCCCACTGTTTTCTCCCACTTTCTCACCCAACTTCTCAAAACCCAAACCACGACCATCCGCTCTCTTGAACTCCTCAATCATGATTTTCAATTGGGGTTCCTGCCCAGACAACCAACCCAACACCTTCCTCAAATAATCATTCTCCTCATAGATGACATCCAAACGGGAAGTAAGTTCAAGATTGCGCAAAGTAACTTCATCACAGCTAGTGCATGCATTGACCACAGGAGATTTCAAAGAAGCTTCCAAAGAGCTAATGGTAGAACGAGCATCAACAAGCTTAGCATGCATAGCAGGACATGATTTAAATTTACAAGCACCAATCAAAGTGGGTCTAGCCTTAAGCTCATCATACTCAGTCCTAAGAGCATCTAGTTTAGCCAAAGTGGAAGCATTCTTCTCATTAAGCACTTTGATCTCATTCAACCATGCATCACATTCAGAGCATTCAACCTCATCAGAAATAGTAGGAGCAAGTTTCAAAGAGTCATTCTCAAGTTTCAATTCAAGCAATTTAGACTCTAACTCTCCTACTTTCTCACTAGCATTCTCAAGTTGAGCCCTAAGATCTTTCCTCATCTTCTTTGCATCTCTCAACACACTATCACGATTGTCAATCAAGCCATTCAACCTAGTGATCTCAGCAAGCAAAGAGTCAGGGTCACGGTTTACCTCATCCTCCGAGTCGGAGTCGGTGTCTTCCTTCTCGCTCTTCTTGCTACTTGAGCTATGGGCCATGCCACAAAAGCCTCTAAGTGCCACACAGCTCAAACCACTGAGGTTCCGGCTTGCATTTTTCTTGCCCTTGCGCCTCCCGGCGTCTTCATCCTCACTGCTTGATCTTGAATGCGCGTCGCTTGAGCTTGAGTCTTGTGGCCGCCCTTGCTCGATCACCGCTTGTCCTTGTCCTTTCTCTTGGACTTGCTTTGTAGTGCTTGCCCTTGGAGGAGTACTTATCTTCACGCCTCGGGTGCGCCTTGTACTCGCTCATCTTGTACTTGTTCTCCTCCGCTTCCGGGCATTCGGTGACGAAGTGTCCACACTTGCCACACTTGTAGCATGTCCCCGAGCTCGGCCTTGCATTCCTCCGATTCTCATGTAGTCGATCAAACCTCCTTGAGAGCAAGTCCGAGTTCCTCCTCGCCCGGCACGTCGAACTCCTTATCCGGAATAGACATAAGAGAAGACAAGGAAAACTGTTTGCTACGGGAAGGAGTCGATTTGTGGGCCCAGCTTGGTGAAGAAATCCATCCGGAAGAAGGAAGGTTTCTCCAGAAAGATTCGGCAAAGGGGGTCGCGGTCGGCAGTTTGCTTCCGTTCGGCAAGGAAACTGTTTGCACTGATTTTGCGGGATTGCGTGATGATGTGGCCCGAGCGGAAGGGATGAGTGGATGGATAAGAAATTGCATTTAGAGATAAATTAGGCATCAAATATTGTGCTCGTAGTCCATTCGGAGTCATGCCATGACAGGGTATAAATATAGACCCTGAATGTATGTAATTGTATTCGAAACATTCTCATAACAAATCGGTTTTACGCCAAACCCTTGAGTCCTTTGTCGTGTCGTCGAGTTCTTTGAGAGGGTTCATCGATCCGTCGACCTCCGTAAGTACCGGCAACCTTGTATCATGTCTAGTATCATGCGGTGGATTTAGATCGTGATGCAAGTAGTCTTGTTACCATGCTTAGTATCATGCGGTAGATTTAAGCTTGGTTCAAGAGGGTTTCTTGTTAGATCATGAGCCATGCGGTGGGCTAAGATCTAGCTTGGAGCTAGTTACCGGCTCTATTGGATTTTGGCAAGATCCAATAGATTCATTAAGTTACCCTATGTTGCTTTTAGTTTTTACTTTATGTTTAAATTCATTTAACAATCTTTTGCTCAATTTAGATTGATTTGGATCGGCTTTATCTTGTTTCGTGATCTTTACATCGCACGCTCATATCTTGCTTCAAAAAGGCACGTGGA
The DNA here is from genome assembly GCA_947561735.1 of Cenchrus americanus. Lineage (NCBI taxonomy): Eukaryota > Viridiplantae > Streptophyta > Magnoliopsida > Poales > Poaceae > Cenchrus > Cenchrus americanus. The sequence continues at coordinate 78,577,664 of OX387239.1, read as the reverse complement.
TCACGTGTTTGTCAAACGTACCGAAACCGAACCAATCTAGGTTGTTACATGTTGCGGGTTCAATCTTCTTAATCTTGCGTAAATCTTGACGGAACCGGGTATCATGCGGTAGATGCGGGTTTTTGGGTTGTCTTGAAGCTAATCATCCGGTGGATTAGATCTTTAATTCAATCGACAGGTTTGCCATCTTTGGCAATGTTTGTTCCTTCTTCATGGACCCCGATTAATTTGTTCGGCCATATTCGGTTATGCTTTCACGAGTGAAACATATTTATAAGTTACGTTTTAAACGTTGTATGCTTTTAGCTTTCCATAATTAGATTGTATCATGCGGTGGATAGATCTATTTGTGGTTAGTGGTGTGATTTTCAAACAAGTCGTATCATGCGGTGGATAGATTTGTTTGGCATCATGCTTGACGGGTTTTAAAGTACCTAAACATGCGGTAGACTAGTGCTTTGGGCCTATGCATGCTTGTTTATTACATATTTATGATCATGCTTTACTTCATTTATTGTCTATTGTTATTTATCATTGAAGATCGGTCATGGCTTCGTGCACGAGTAACTTCATTCAAGTAAAGGCGATTTTTCGTCATGCTTATGTCATACTGTTCGGCTATGTTCTATTTTACACTTTGAAGCTTCCGAATGGTTTCTAGTTTCTTTGGCGGATAGCTTCTTATAGCTATATGTCATCTCACATGGCTTTTCCGGTAGTAAATATGGAAGCTGTCCGGTACCACCGGCAAGTTCCAAGCTTTGGAATTTAACTACTTTGTCTTTTGTTAATTTTCGGGAAAAATTGATTGGCACGTCTTGGAATCTTTTCGCGTGTGAAGCTAGCTTGTTCGGCTTGCTGTGTGCTTGACGTAGGGTGCAGATTTTGCGTCAACACACTTTTTGGCACGCCTGGTGGGACCAACAGCCGAAATCAAGATGCCTGAAATCGGTGACATCCTGGGCGTCACCATTGAAGATCTTTCTCCAGAGCAACTACAATAGTTGAAAGATGCTACGGATCAGTTTCAGTTAAAGTGCTTGATGTCATTCAAGAAGAATAGAAGCGGCGTCCCATATCTCAAGAATGAGATGCCCAGAGTTCTGCTGTCAGGTGAGACTGACGCCACAACCCTTCAAGAGAAAGAAGAATGCATGCAAGCGTTTCAGGATGCTGCGGAAGATGTGCTGGTAAACATCATAGGGCTTTCCTGGGCGTGATCAAGCAGATGATGGTGGGTGTGTTTGGCCCGGACATGGAGCAAGTATTCAGTCGATATCCCCTCAGGGATACTATATGGATGTTGGAGAGTCCAGCTCTGCCCAACCAGGAACTCAGCCACCATTGCGAAGCGAGCCAGTCCAGCCTCCCCCGCAGAGCGTTGGGAGCCAGCCCATCCAGCCCCCTCCGCAAGGCGCTGGAGGTCAGCCAGTTCAACCTCCTTTGCAGGCTGCAGGGGGACAGCCGGTCCAGCCACCTCCGCAAGGCAGTACAGGTCAACCGATTCAACAGCCAAACCCATATCAGCCTACGTATGGGGAGATGGCGTTCGGCTCGTCTGGAGTTCCACTCACTTCGACCTACAAGATTGCCCCATCTAGCAACAGGTTGCAGAAGAACTTGTACGGTCGAGGCTACCACGAAGTTATGGACTATGGTGCTATTGATGCTCTCCCAAATCCGGGGTGCGGTGCAGCTACAGGAGTGCAGGAGGACGATATCTTGGTTCAGAAGATGGCCGATATGATGCAAAATCAATTCGGCCTCAAGCCTAAAATGCAAGGACCAGCCTACACGCCTCCTTTCCCCGGAATGGTACTACAAAGTGATCCTACCGCCAAGGGTGAAACCTCCAACGGAATTTACAAAGTTTTACGGGCGAGGATGATATGAGCACGGTTGAGCATATTGCTCGTTATTTGATGCGGCTTGGAGAGGCTTCGGTCGAGGAGCCGTTCGGGGGTCGGGTATTTTCCCATGTCAGCGACGGGCCCGGCGTTCCAGTGGTTTACTTCTTTGCCTCCCCAATCAGTTGGCACATGGAGGGAGCTGGAACGAAAGTTCCACGCTCATTACTTCAGTGGTAGCACAGAAAAGAAGCTCATCGATCTAACCACTTTGAAGCAGAGGCACAATGAGATGCCTTTGGAGTTCCTCAGGAGATTCAGGGACGTCAAAGGCATGTGTTTCTCGTTGAATCTACCAGATGATCAGTTGGCTGATATGGCCATTGCAGGAATGCTGCCGGCCGTACGAGAAAAGTTGTTTGGTATGGAGTTTGATAATCTGGGCCAATTGTCTCAAAAGCTTTCATTAATGAGCAACCAGGCCTATGGGTTTAAGAAGGACACCAGGTTCAACAAGCAACACGACATAGCTGACATCTATAATCAGTTCCTGGAGAAGGCCGACCAGATGGAAGATTCTGATGATGATCAGGAAGTGGCTGCCGCTGAGATCATGTGGGGCAAGGAACCGTTGACCATGAACCAGCGCTGGATCAAGCAGACCAAGGGCACATACGACTTCGACGTCACCAAGGCTGATAGGCTTTTTGACTTCCTGGTAAAAGAAGGCCGAATCAAGTTGCCTGAGGGGCATTCTATGCTTCGGCCCAATGGAATAAAAGAGAAACGTTATTGTGGCTTCCATGACAGGAATTCTCTCTCCATCAACGACTGCAGGGTCTTCAGGATGAGGATCCAAAAAGCTATCCAGGAGGGACACCTCAAGTTTAACAACAAGATGAAACTGGATGGTCACCCTTTTCCTCAGAATATGATTGGCTTTTCTGTTAACATGGTAACTGCTGAGGAGAAAGGGAAGGTCAAGGTCTTGACGTCGGCTAGAGCAAGACAAGATGGAGCAGTGGATCCACCACGGCAGGTGACGTTGGAGCAGGTTCATGGAGAAGCCCCTCGTGTTCTCAAAAGCCATATTGAAGTTGGGGAGTCATCCAGGGCCAAACCCAGGGTCACTACGCGCATCCTCCTCAACAAGTGGCAGCGTCAGCTAGAGAAAGAACGCTACCAGAAGCGAAGACACGAGGAGGAGAGACGCAGGTCCGAGGAAGAAGCGCGCAGGAGAGAACTGGAGCAGTACACGTGGGAACAAGAGCGTGCACATTGGGGATGCGCATTCTTCAGACACTGCTGGAATGAGGGCTTAAAACTTCCTACATTAAGAAACTGCCCTGAATGCAGTGACAAGTACTTTGAATATAGGCAGGAGACTGCCAATCGCCGATCCGTCCATGAGAGAATTGGAAGGATACGTCCTAGTGACGATCGGCGTCAAAAAATAATTGAGGTCATTGATCATCCCAGAAAGAGGCAAGCTGATTAGAGGTGGGCTGATCAAGAAGAAGATGAACACGAATACATCTGGCAAGAAGGACAGTGGTGCCCGCCTGGTTTGAGAAAAAGCCAAAAAAGAAGGGTTCAGCGCTTGAGGAACCGTGAATTGAGGCAGGCGGGGATCCAGAAGAAACAAGTGTGGCGCCCAAAGGACAAACCTGAAGGATCAGGTCGTTCAGCTCCGGCGTGTATGGTATACTTCTTGCCGAATGAGTTTATGGCTCCCGCTAATCAAGTTGTGCAGGAAGAAATGTCCCTGGATGTCAATGATGATGAACATCTTGGAGGATTGATGGCACAACTGGTGCTAGCCAAGCAAGCCACCTTTGACAAACCGGCCAAGAATCGACACATGAGGTCGTTATACTTGAAGGGATACGTCAATGGCAAGCCATTGACTAAGATGTTTGTCGATGGTGGGGCTGCGGTCAATGTGATGCCATATACTACTTTCAGGAAGCTTGGCATGCGCCCTGGAGACTTAACGCCGACGAGCATAATTCTGAACGATTTCGCTGGGAATCCTTCAGATACCAAGGGATGCGTCCACGTGGACCTGATGACTGGGTCCAAGACATTGCTCACGACCTTCTTTGCCATCGAAGGCAAAGGAGCCTATAGCCTATTGCTTGGGCGGGACTGGATTCACGCCAATTGTTGCATCCCATCTACCATGCATCAACAACTCATTCAATGGGTAGATGACGAGATTGAGGTGGTCCAAGCAGATGACTCAGTAAGCGTCAAAAACCTGGAACCAACTTTCTGGGAATATCAAGGCATTGATTGTTTCTCAGGGAAAGACTGGGGAGAAGGTCCTGTTGAGCCTGTCAGCAGTGATCAACAGCCAATTCAAGCAATCGGCTCTTATAGTAATTTTTAATGGACAATCCCGTTGATGGAACTGATGGCAAGTTGGGGTGAGGATTCATGTTGGCTGACAAATTGGAGGAAGTTGATATTGGAAACGGTGACAAGCTGAGGCCGACATTTATCAGTGCAAACTTGGAATTAGATTTTAGATAGGAATTAATCAAGCTTCTAAAGGAATATAAGGATTGCTTCGCTTGGGATTATTCGGAGATGCCTGGTTGGATCGGTCCATTGTCGAGCATCGATTGCCAATCAAATCCGGTTTTAAACCATACAAGCAACCTCCCCGGAAAATCTACAAAGACGAAGTATTGGCCGATGTGAAGAAAGAAGTTGAACGACTACTTGATGCAAACTTCATTCGACCATGCAGATATGCGGAGTGGATCTCTAATATTATCCCTGTCTACAAGAAGAATGGAAAGATGAGGGTTTGCATAGATTTCAGGGACTTGAGCAGAGCTACTCCTATGGATGGGTACCCAATGCCCGTTGCCGATTTATTGGTTGATGCTGCTGCTGGGCATAAAGTTATCAGTTTCATGGATGGTAATGCAGGATACAACCAGATTTTCATGGCAATAGAGGATATATCAAAGACTGACCTTCGAGTGCCTTGGTCATATAGGCTTTGTTTGAATGGATAGTCATGACATTTGGGTTGAAAAATGCCGGTGCAACTTATCAGTGAGCCATGAATTACATCTTTCATGAGTTGATCAGCAAAATTGTTCAAATTTACATTGATGATGTCGTGATCAAATCTTTGAATCATGACACACACTTGAAAGATGTGAAGAGAACGTTGGAATGCACCCGGAAGCATGGTTTGAAGATGAATCCAAACAAATGCGCTTTTGGGGTGTCAGCTGGAGAATTCTTGGGATTCCTGGTACACGAAGGGGGGATTGAAGATGGCAAGAAAAGCATGAAAGCTATTGATGAAGTTGTCCCTCCAACCAATCTCAAGGAGTTGCAATCACTGCTTGGCAAGATCAATTTTGTGAGAAGGTTCATTTCAAATCTGTCGCAAAAGGTTTTTCCCTTTTCTCCATTGTTGAAGCTTAAGAAGACCGAGAAGTTCATATGGGGTGACGAACAACAAAAGGCTTTTGATGAGATCAAGCAATATATGAAGGAACCACCGATCTTGGTCCCTCCACGATTGAACAAGCCTTTCAAGTTGTACGTGGGGGCCGATACCCAAACCATTGGATCGGCCCTTATTCAAGAATTTGAAGGGAAGGAGCGGGTAGTAGCATACCTTAGCCGAAAATTACTTGATCCTGAGACCAGGTATTCGGCTGCGGAGAAGCTTTGCCTATGTGTGTACTACTCGTGTACAAAATTTCGGCACTACTTATTGAATGCCGAATGCGTTGTATACTCCAAGTTTGATGTAATAAAACATATGTTATCTATGCCAATTTTGAATGGCAGGATTGGCAAGTGGATCTTAGCCTTATCTGAGTTTGAGTTGAAGTTCGAATCGGCAAAAGCTATAAAAGGTCAGATCATTGCCGATTTTATAACTGAACATCGTGATCCATCGATTGATTTGCTTGAAATTACTCCTTGGGCTTTGTTCTTTGATGGATCATCATGTGGTAAAGGTGGGGGAGTAGGGATTCTATTAATTTCACCCAGGGGTGAGATGTTTGAGTTTGCTATCCCTATCCACCCCTTTGTCACAAACAATCAAGGCGAGTACGAGGCATTGCTTCGGGGGCTTCAATATTTAAGAGAAGCCGGGGCTGTTTCAGTTGAGGTTTATGGAGATTCAGAGTTGGTTATAAAGCAATTGAACGGCCAATACGAGTGTAAAAGTGATGCCCTGAGGAATTACTATGAGGAATGCAGAAAAATTTTAAAGAGTTTTCAGTTGGTAATTCTATAGCATATTCCTAGAGAACACAATGAAGAAGCAAACAGGTTGGCTCAAAGTGCTTCAGGCTATAGAGAAAGTCAAGAAGCGTTTTCCATGGAGGTATGTGTGTTGGGAATGGATCTTGCAGAGGATGATTGGAGAAAGGAGATCGTTGATTATTTGGGGGATCCATCCCGTAAGGTCTCTAGGAAACTCAGGTACAAAGCCATAAAATTTGTGCTTCTGGATAGAAGTCTATTCTACAAATCATTGGATGGGGTGTTGCTGCGATGCTTGGGTCCAGAAGAAGCAAAAAGGATGATGAGTGAGGTGCATGATGGGATATGTGGAGCACATCAATCGGCCTATCGTATGAAATGGGTCATCAGGCAAGCTGGGTTGTTTTGGCCGACGATGTTGGAGGATTGCTTTGAGTATTACAAGGGATGTCAAGACTGCCAGAAGTTTGGAAATATTCAAAGGGTTCCTGCATCAGCACTAAATCCCATTATCAAGCCATGGCCATTCAGGGGCTGGGGTAAAGACTTGATTGGCCAGATTAACACACCATCTAGCAAGGGGCATAAGTTTGTGCTTTTAGCAGCAAATTACTTTACCAAATGGGTTGAGGCAATTCCACTGAAGAAGGTAACATCGGAGAACATGGTTGAGTTTGTCAAAGAACACATCATCTATCGGTTTCGAATTCCTCAAACAATCACAACTGATCAAGGAGCTCAGTTTGTGTCCTTGGAGTTCAGGGAGTTTGCCGAAAGCATGGGGATCAAATTGTTCAATTCTTCTCCCTATTATGCCCAAGCTAATGGTCAGGCAGAGGCTTCTAATAAGATCATGATCAAGCTTATACAAAAGAAGATCGACCAGAAGCCAAGAAGGTGGCATTCGGTACTCAATGAAGCTTTATGGGCTTACCGAATGGCCCCTCATGGAGCTAGAAAAACGTCTCCTTATGAATTGGTTTATGGGCACCATGTAGTTTTACCTTCGGAAATACAATCAGATTCTAGGAGAGTGGTTTTGCAAAAGGACTTAAGCTCCAAAGATTACAATGGCTTAATGATGGACGAACTAGAGGACTTGCACATGATTCGTCTTAGAGCCCTGGAAAATATTGAAAAGAACAAGCTGCGAGTTGCTAAATATTACAACAAGAAAGTGAAGGTCAAGCAATTTGCAAAAGGGGATTTGGTTTGGAAAGGTTTACTGCCGATTGGAACCAAATACAGTGAATTCGGCAAATGGTCTCCAAACTGGGAAGGACCTTTTCGGGTGGTCAGATGCGTGCCCGGTAATGCCTACATGTTGAAAACATTACTAGGAGAGGAATTTCTACTACAATAAATGGAAGATATTTGAAGAAATATTATCCTAGTATTGAAATCAATCGTTGATCACAAGCATTGGGATTACATGCATTTGATACAGAAACAGCCGGCGTTCAAGAACGAAACCGCCTTTAGAACAAAAATTCCTAAACAGAGAGAATGGCCAATACTTAGATGTATTGCCCTTAGCACAAAACTACATCGCAAATGCTTCTTGCAAGTTTATATCTAACAACCCAGTTGCTTAGGACTACGAAGGGGTGGGAAGCAGAAGGCCTGGCGTAAGAAGCGAAAGTATGCTTCAATCCTTTTTTCTTTGCTTCTTCAGCTCCTCCCTCTTCAGTTGTTCCAGGACCGCCGTGACGGCAACTTGGAAGCTGTGGGGATGACCATGGCTTGCTGCCTCCATCAAGCTGTCCCAAGCCGCTTTTAGGTTACTGTACCTGTCAGAGACATCTGGGAAGAGGAACAGTTGTTAGGGACAGAGATCCGGGTGCAAGCACGGAGTCAAGATAAAGATGGAAATGTTTACCTCCTACCAATGCCTCCAAAGCCATGCGACGCTCGCGTTCGGCTTGGCAGCGAGCAGTGATGTCCCGGAGGTCATGCTCCAGATGCCGAACACGGCGGCGTAATTGATGGTTGATCCTCTGCTCGGGCGTGGCGTCCTCTGCTTCGAGGGAGGAGTCAGAGGAAATATATTCAGGCGTTTCTTCGGTCCCAATGATTTCCTCAGGAAGTAGATCAAGGCTAAAGAAAGCAAAGAGGGGGTGAAGCATGAGATCACACGAAAGCAAGAAGCAAATCGAAGGAAAACTCACTCTCGAATGGTGCGTTTCTTTGGGGCGTTGTCCTCCTTGGGTTGCTTGCCTTTGTCCATGGCCTTGGGGTTTTCTCTTCTGGAGCAGGGGAGAAGATGAGAAGTGATGGATGAGTGTGCAAGTGGATTTGCGGGGCATCCCGGCGAGGCTATTTTATTGACTGAGAGAGTGCATTGGGAGTGATGACTGGCTGGCGTGCGTTATTGGAATACCAAGCGGCAGGGTTTTCCTCCCGAATGCGAAGGGTTTTCATTGAACAGTGCTTATGGATTACCGAATTCAGGATTTTCTGCGGGTTTTGCGCCAAGGGGCATCCGTTTTCGCGTGTTCGGCTGAAGCAAGTTCCCGAATGCGTTTAAGGAAAATAAGGCTCGTAGTTGCAAACACGGAGGAATCATCGCAAGCATGGGAATTGAAAGTTTTTTATTTATTGCCAAAAATCAAACATCCCTAGTACAATCTAATCAAAGAGCCTGTTTAGCATAGACTGGGGATGAGTGAGTCCGGCAATGGCGTCGTCGTGGCCGTCGAGGCGCTCCAAGATGACCTCGATCTCATCGATGTCTTCTGGTGCGCCACCCTGGAAGCCGCGCGGCCGGATGGAGTAGTCGACGCCGGTGTGTGTCGCCATGGCGGCCAAGCCAAAGTGGTGCCCAGGCGGATGTCGTGGGTTTCACCGCGGCAAGGCGCACCGCCGGCGTGTCTCCACGGGCGTTCACCTTGTCAGCTAATTGCTCCACCAGCATTTTCAGCTAGTTGAGCTCGGCGTCACGGGCTGCAAAGTGCAAGGCGATGGTGATTAGTGTCAAAAGCCAGATTGGATTTGGGAGCAATTCCGTAGCCGTACCGTCGATGGTTGCCGGCGCCGGCTTGCGCCGGTCCTCCCACTCCGGTTCGCCTATGCCGGCCTTCTTGGAGACGTCTTCCGGCTCACGCTGGGCCACCTCAAGCTCCGCCTTGAAGCGGAGAGCGTCAAGTTCCCCGTAGGGCACGGGGGAGTAGTGGTCCGACTCCGAGGAGTCGTCCGGCAGAGGTTGATTGGCCGGCGCAGAGGACGGGTTCCATTGAATAAGCCTGAAATAGAGGGGATCGTCAGAAACAAAGGGAAATCTAAGACAAGTGTGAAGAAAATTTGGCGATCATTGCCTCCGACGCGCGCTGGCGCGGCTCCCTTCTGCCTCGTCGGTGGCGCGGCGCCTGTTGTTGCTGCCCACCATGGTTCTTGGGGCTGCGCTGGTGATTGGGAAAAGAAAGCTTGAGGTTGGCGAAGATTTGAAGGCTAAAGGCTTGGTAAAGAGCTGGGGGCACCTACGGTTTTATTTATAGGCCTGGTGAAAAAGATCGTGGCCTCAGATCATGGCGCGTATCCCGAAAAACTTGGAAGGTGGAGAGGTTTCCTTGACCAATTCGTCGTCGGGTCGTTTGGGATTCAAAGCTGAGTCGTATTCAGTTGACTGGCTCGGCTGACTTGCAGTTGAGGTGCCGTTCAGGTATGGCACTATTTGACTATTAGTTACCGAATGGATCATTCGGAGTTGCAATCGAAGTCATGCAAAAAAACGGGAAAGCGAACTTATAAAAGGCAAATGTTACGAGAACGGTCAATTTGGTTACACATTGCTCAGAACAGCTAAATGTTTAAATATTTTGCGATTACATTGGAGGCATTTGATATTGTTTGGTGGGTATTCTCCATCCGTTCCTGGTAATCTTTTTGGGCATTGGACTGGACGGTGAGTTCTGCCTCGCACTGATTCACTTCAGTTATGGCCGATGATGCTTCCTCTTGGGTTTTCTCTATCAGTCCAGGAAGTTCGGTTATTTTCTTGTCATCAGCTTCTATTTCGGCAGACAAATTCTTCAGCTCACCTCCAATGCAGCATTTCTGGCGATTTTCAATTCACGAGCAGCTTGCAGATTGGTCAACATTCCCTTGTAGCTCTCAGTTTGGGATTGTGCTCCCTTCGCATCTTGTTCAGCTTTGGCTTTCTTTTGCTCAACAGCTGGTCGGGTAGACGCACTTTTCAAGGCTCACCTTATGGCCACATAGTGAATATCTAGACCAGAGATGGGTTCTAGCAAAGTCTTGACGTCCTCGGGGAGCTTTTGGCTGATGGGCTCAAGCATTCCTTCGAAATAATCAACATCTCTGATTTGGTCTCGAGCATCCTTTTGCAACCAGGCAAAGATTTCTTTGAGCCTTGCTTGGATTACCTCTGATAGGGCTTAAGTTCCTCCTTCTCTTGTTTCGGCAGCTGGATCGTTCTCCACTAATGGGCTTAATGATGATGGAGTTTGGTCCTGAAAGGGTAACATTGCCGAGTTAGGAGCGGTTCATTGAAAGAAGAAGATGACAGAGTTAAGTGCATGTGCTTACCTCATGCCCGATTTCCTTAGCTGGGGCAAGGTTTTGTTTGGGTTCAAGTGGGATTTCTTGGGCCGCTGATGAAAGAGGGGTCTGAGGAGCTCTTGGCAAAGCTGAGGCTTCTACTTTAGAGGGTGCTGGTGCAGTCTCTGGCAGATTTGGAGCTTCTGGCTGAAGAGGAGGTGGATTTACCTCTGTTAAGTTTGGGGTTTCTGCCTGGCCAATAGGGGATTGAACCCTTAAAGGGCTTGAAGCCTGTGGTTTGATTGAAAGGTTCATTTCTGGTGAAGCTGACACCTCTGTTTGAGCAGGGGGTGACTGGGTCCTTGATGAAAATGAGATCTCTACTTGAGCAGATGGCTCAGCTCTTGGTGGACTTACATGTTGAGGAACAGGGGTATTCACAGGATGACTCACCAGTGTTTCTTCTGCGAATATCAGATTAAGGGTAAATGCCAGTGTTGATCTTTGAGAAAAAGGTAATAAAGGTCATACCAGTAGATGAAGCATTGGCAGGTTCTGAGGCTGAAGGCTGCTGGATTCTAGTCTGAAATTGCACAAGGTGAAATTTGTTAGAATAAGAGTGATCTTGTGATCGAGAAAGAGGAAATCTTACTTCCACAGGGACTTTCTTGGTGGTTTTTTTCCTCTTGGCAGCTGGAGGTGCAATCAGGGACAGGCCTTTTCTCTTGTCAGCAGTGGCACTGAAGAGAATTGGGTCCATTGTGGCATATCTGGCCATCAGTTGAGCCAAAGTTGGGGATTTAAATCCCAGAGCAGAAATTGGATATACTGCATTATAAATGATTGTCCTGGCTCGAGGGGCAGGCAAGAATGTCTGATCTAAAGAAAAAAACAATTATGTTACCTCTGAAGTTGGCTGAAAATCAGGCATCAGCTCTAAACAAAATGAGTGCGCTGGCTCACTGAAAATATGGTCATGAAATTCTTGCCACCAAGAGTTGAAGGTGGGGTGAGCTATTGTTGTGGGTGTGAAAGGCCAGGTGTAAAGAGTTGGGCTGCATTCATACTCAAAAACCCTTCTGGCTTGCATATTTTCCTTGATTACCTCTCTGGGTTTGAGGAATTCATGAAGGAATAATCTTGGGGGCATCTGGCCACATCCAAGCTGTCGGGCCATCATATTTGGCTGATAGTATTCATAAGTGTTGTGATTTAACCTCCCTCCACAAAATTCATCTGGCAAAGGACATGGATGGATCAAGATGTTAAAAATTTCTACAAACCTTCTATCTTGGCATCCAGTTTCAAAGGAGAATTCACAGGGGAGAGTTAGATTGTCATTATCCAGATAAGGAAGCCAAAGACGGTCAGGGAAGCCTTTGAAGAAGAGCTTCAAAAGCTGGCTGACATTCTGATTAATGGAAACAGTTGAAGCAGCCTCTCCATAGGTTTGGCATCCTCTGGTGATCTGAGTTTCCCCTTCATTATAGCTGGATGAAGGGAAAAGTCGGTTGTTGAGGTCAATGCCAACAATCGGTGCATATGCGATTGCGGCCACATCCGTACGAACCACCAAGGGCCGTTGACACATAGTATCTTCGCGGTATGCATTTGGGTGACGATCGATGAAGCATATGATACACACTACCCGGGAGGTATTTTCCAAGAGGAATGCGTTTACCACTAGCCAAATGTGTAGCCATTATGATGTGATTCGGAGTTGGTTCATTGGCTTTACCACGAGAAAATAAATCCGCACAACCACATGTTCGGGAATGCTCGTATTCGACTTCACCCGGGGGGCCACCCTTCATGTGATTCTGGATATATGATTTATATCCACTTCCCGGTTTCACCCCTGTTTGTCTTGTGGAGCCTTTGAAGTCCCAGGGGTACACGGATCCTGAAACGTCAAGGCCGGTGATCATATATACGTCGGCCAGAGTTGGGGACATTGGGCCGTGACCAAAGAGGAAGGCATTGACGTCGTTTGACCAAAAATGACAAGCTGCTATCAAAAGATCTTCGTTCTTCAGGGTCTCGGCCAGAGAAAGCTCCAAGCATTGAGCAATACGGAGGCTGTCCCAAGTTTGGGTCTTAGCACTGTTATCCGAAAGCACCCTTTTGTACCAATTTCTCCAGCCTGCGATTGGGGGCAAGGGCCAGTTCTTGAAAGCGTCTTGCCACAAGGAAGGCTTAGATAAAGCCGCTTTGAAAGGAATTCTTTGAGATTCGGCTGCAATAAACTTGCGGGGATCGGGAATTCCCACAGGACCGAGGAAATAAGATGACGAATTGGCCTCAGTGCGAATCAAAAGCTCGGTGGAAAGCTCCTATTGAGAAAGGTGGGGAAGAAATTTGAGGTAAAAATCAAAAAGGTAGTGCCGAATGAAGCGTATGGGGATGAAATTTACCTGAGCAGCTTGATTTTGATCTGCCATTGGGGATTTGAGCTTGGGGAGAAGATGACCTAGGGTTTGGATCTGGACGGAGGCTCCGATAGATTGCGAGGAGAGAGAATAGGTGTTGAACAGATTCAATTTGAAGACGTTGGCGACTGGAGTCAATTTCGGAATAAAATCACTTTTATCCCGTAATTGAAGGGGCATATGTTAACACCAAAATTTGGTACAGGAAGGAGTCTGATTTGTGGGCCCAGCTTGGTGAAGAAATCCGTCCGGAAGAAGAAAGGTTTCTCCAGAAAGATTCGGCAAAGGGGGTCGCGCTCGGCAGTTTGCTTCCGTTCGGCAAGGAAACTGTTTGCGCTGATTTTGCGGGATTGAGTGATGACGTGGCCCGAGCGGAAGGGATGAGTGGATGGATAAGCAATTGCATTTAGAGATAAATTAGGTATCAAATATTGTGCTCGTAGTCCATTCGGAGTCATGCCATGACAGGGTATAAATATAGACCCTGGATGTATGTAATTGTATTCGAAACATTCTCATAACAAACCGGCTTTACGCCAAACCCTTGAGTCCTTTGTCGTGTCGTCGAGTTCTTCGAGAGGGTTCATCGATCCGTCGACCTCCGTAAGTACCGGCAACCTTGTATCATGTCTAGTATCATGCGGTGGATTTAGATCGTGATGCAAGTAGTCTTGTTACCATGCTTAGTATCATGCGGTAGATTTAAGCTTGGTTCAAGAGGGTTTCTTGTTAGATCATGAGCCATGCGGTGGGCTAAGATCTAGCTTGGAGCTAGTTATCGGCTCTATTGGATTTTGGCAAGATCCAATAGATTCATTAAGTTACCCTATGCTGCTTTGAGTTTTTACTTTATGTTTAAATTCATATAACACTCTTTTGCTCAATTTAGATTGATTTGGATCGGCTTTATCTTGTTTCGTGATCTTTACATCGCACGCTCATATCTTGCTTCAAAAAGGCACGTGGATCACGTGTTTGTCAAACAGCCGAAACCGAACCAATCTAGGTTGTTACATGTTGCGGGTTCAATCTTGTTAATCTTGCGTAAATCTTGACGGAACCGGGTATCATGCGGTAGATGCAGGTTTTTGGGTTGTCTTGAAGCTAATCATCCGGTAGATTAGATCTTTAATTCAATCTGATAGGTTTGCCATCTTTGGCAATGTTTGTTCTTTCTTCATGGACCCCGATTCGGCTGTTCAGCCGTATTCGGTTATGCTTTCACGAGTGAAACGTGTTTATAAGTTACGTTTTGAACATTGTATGCTTTTAGCTTTCCATATTTAGATTGTATCATGCGGTGGATAGATCTATTTGTGGTTAGTGGTGTGATTTTCAAACAAGTCGTATCATGCGGTGGATAGATTTGTTTGGCATCATGCTTGACGGGTTTTAAAGTACCTAGACATGCGGTAGACTAGTGCTTTGGGCCTATTCATGCTTGTTTATTACATATTTATGATCATGCTTTACTTCATTTATTGTCTATTGTTATTTATCATTGAAGATCGGTCATGGCTTCGTGCACGAGTAACTTCATTCAAGTAAAGACCGATTTTTCGTCATGCTTATGTCATCCGTTCGGCTATGTTCGTTTTACACTTTGAAGCTTCCGAATGGTTTCTAGTTTGCTGGCAGATAGCTTGTTATAGCTATATGTCATCTCACATGGCTTTTCCAGCCGTAAATATGGAACTGTCTGGTACCACCCGCCAAGTTCCAAGCTTTGGAATTTAACTACTTTGTCTTTTGTTAATTTTCAGGAAAAATTGACTGGCACGTCTTGGAATCTTTTCTCGTGTGAAGCTAGCTTGTTTGGCTTGCTGTGTGCTTGACATAGGGTGCAGATTTTGCGTCAACACTCTCGACTCGGCAACCAGCGAAATCCGCATCAGAAAGATCATGAAGTGAAGGAGCGAGGAGGATGAATATCAAAGGCCAAGACCAGGGGCAGACTGTAGGTACCTGAAGATCCTCTTGACGGCCTGTCGATGTGATGTCCTCGGTGAGGCCTGAAAACGAGCGCATGGACACACTTTGAACTGTATGTATGGCCTCATCACCGTCAGGTAGAGGAGGGAGCCGATCATGCTCCAGTACTCTCGCTGGTCCACTGGTTCTTCGTCCTCGTCTGCGTCCAAAGTAGCCGTACTCCCCATGGGTGTCGACATAGGCTTCACATCTTGCATCTGGAACTTCCTCAGCATGCCTTTCGTGTACTTGGTCTGATGTACAAATGTTCCGTCCTTCACTTGCTTGATCTGCAACCCGAGAAAGTACTGCAGGTTGCCCATCATGCTCATCTCGAATTCCCTACTCATCTCATCTGCAAACTTAGCAACAAGGTTATGTGACGAGCCACCAAAGACAATATCATCCACATATATCTGCACAACCAACAAGTCATTCCCATGCTTGAGGAGAAACAAGGTTATATCCACGGTACCCATCACGAACCCTCTGCTCAACAGAAAACCTCTCAATCTCCCATACCAAGCACGGGGCGCCTATTTCAACCCATACAGAGCCATTTTCAACCTGTACACCCTGTGTGGGTACAACTCACTCTCGAACCCCGGTGGCTGCTTCACATACACCTCCTCCTCTGTGACCCCATTCAGGAAAGCACTCTTCACATCCATCTGATACAACTTGAACCCTTTAGCCACGGCAGAGGCTAAAAGGATCCGAATTGCCTCAAGACGGGCCACGGGAGGAAAGGTCTCCTCATAGTCGATCCTCTCCTTCGACTATATCCGTGAGCAACAAGTCCGGACTTGTTCCTCACAACCATCCCATTCTCACACTCTTTGTTCTTCCAAACCCATTTGGTTCCTATAGGATGGCAATTTGGAGGTGGTTCAACTAACTCCCACACCTAGTTCCTCTCGAAATTTCCAACTCCTCATGCATAGAATTGACCCAGTTTGCATCAGATAACGCGTGCCCAATGTCCTTGGGCTCAAAGGAGGCAACAAATGCAGCATGAGCGAAACGAGAGGAATTTCATGACCTTGACCGCGTGGTACGTTCGTCGATGTCCCCAATGATCTTCGATAGGGGATGCACTTCTTGAATCCGCCGGGGAGCTTCACACCTCGAGACTACCTCCCCCTCAACGTCAGCTTCTCTCGCCTGGTCCTCTTGTTGCATCGTCGTTGTCCATGAAGTAGACGGTCCACCCTCCGTAGTGGTCCTAGGGGAAGTAGTGGGTACACACTCAGCTTCAAGCGCATGGTTCTCTCCATCATCATCTCCAGCTTCATCCTTCTCCTCTTCAAAGAGGTCCTCAGCCATCTCCTCATCACCTGCACATTCAAAACCAAGAGAGGTACATGGCATTGTCTCATCGAAGGTTACCTCGCAAGTCTCCATGATTTTGTTAGTCTCAAGATTAAGCACTCTATAGGCTCTAGAATGGTTAGAATATCCAAAGAAAATCCCATCACTAGACCTAGCCTCAAACTTGTCGAGTTTTCCCTTCTTAAGAATAAAGCACTTGCAGCCAAAGACTCGGAAATGACTCACCTTGGGTGCCCGACCATGCATAAGCTCATAGCAGGTCTTCCTCTTGAAAGTTCGCAATAAAATCCTGTTGGAGACATGACAAGCTGTATTGACCGCCTCAGCCCAATACCTCTTTGGAGTCATGTGCTCATCGAGCATCATCCTAGCCATCTCACAAAGAGTCTGATTTTTCCTTTCCATGACTCCATTTTGAGGGGGCACATAAGAGGTCGAATACTGATGTTCAAGACCTAGATCACGACAGAAGGCTACAAAATGAGAGTTCTTGAACTCTAAGCCATTATCACTACGGATAGCTCGAATGGAATTCCCATGCCTCTCGTTCCTCAACCTCACGATCAGATCTCGAACAAAACCAAATGTCTCACTCTTGTCCTCCAAAAAAAAACACCCAGGCATAGCGAGAGTAATCGTCCACCACAACAAGGACATACCACTTCTCACCCACCGAATGAACTCGAGCTGGCCCAACAAGGTCCATATGCAACAGCTCTGTCGGACGCTCAGTCATGACATCGGTCAGGGGTGGATGGGGAGTGGCTACCATCTTGCCATGCCTACATGGAGCACAAACCAAATCCTTCTCAAACTTCAACATCGGCAATCCTCGGACAAGATCAAGACCACTCAAGCGGGAAACCAAATCAAAGCTCAAGTGACCCAACCGCCTATGCCATTTCCACAAATCAGACAAAGGACCGGCCATCAAATAGCGAGCAGGACCCAAAGAACGAGAGAAATCAGCCCTGAAAATCTGACCCTCGAGGATGATCATACAAACAAGATCACCTCGAGAATCCAGCAAACGAGACTCTCCAGACTTGAAACGCACCTCAAAGCCCTCATCAAGCAACTGAGAAACCGAAAGCAAATTGGAACCCAAAGACTTCACAAGAGCAACCCTCTTTAATGTTACCTTGTCACTCACATGCACCACACCCTCAGAAATCACCCTTCCTCGTCCGTTGTCCCCAAATGTGATGTACATCTTTTCCTTCACTGGGGTGAGGCTGGAGAACCACTTCTTGTCTCCGGTCATGTGTCGGGAACATCCGGAGTCGATCAACCAAATGTTCTCCAAGCCTCCCCGCTGCTGCCGAAACAAGAACGAGAATGAGCCAACGACTCGACACTCGGGGTTAGCACACGTAAAGTTGAACCGGTGTCAAGCCATCTCGCTCAAAAGAGGGGTTAGCAAACACCATTCCCTTGCCACCAAATTTCCCATGTCCCATGGAAGAAGTACGAGCACCACGAGGGGAAAAACGTGGTCTGTAGTTCCTCTGGAACCCGAAGCTGTGATCATCTCCCCTAGACCCGTACTGAGGACGAGTAGGGGGACGTCCAGCAAAACCACCACGAGCCCAACCAAACCTCTCACCAGCACGCACACCCTCATCTCTCCTATCAAACCTCTCACCACCACCTCTCTGTGGGAACCTACCAACATTCCTCACCCTTCCCACACCCTGTGGAAGTGGCACTCTAGGCTCAGGAATACCATGAGGCTGGCGATAGCTGTCCTGGTTTGCTTGCTCCCTAGCAAGCCTCTCATCCCTCTTCCTCTTGTAGCGAACTCGCTAGATGCCTCTCCTTGCCACAATACTCACATCCGAAGGGGATGGGTTTTGGTTCGGTTCGGCTTCTCTCTAGGCTTCACACCCTTCTCACTCACAAACTTCACCAGTTTCTAGAAGTCATTTGCTTTAGGTGGGAATTTGGGTGGATCTTGGGTTGTGTCAAGCTTGTTGCAAAGGTGGTTGGGCTTTGGTGTGAAAGAGTTCTTGGGTGCTTTTGGAAGTGCGACCTGGATGTCTCCGATCACCTCAAACTCGGGGGTGGACTCAACACACTTCTCATACACACTCTCCCCACTGTTTTCTCCCACTTTCTCACCCAACTTCTCAAAACCCAAACCACGACCATCCGCTCTCTTGAACTCCTCAATCATGATTTTCAATTGGGGTTCCAGCCCGGACAATCAACCCAACACCTTCCTCAAATAATCATTCTCCTCATAGATGACATCCAAACGGGAAGTAAGTTCAAGATTGCGCAAAGTAACTTCGTCACGCTTAGTGCATGCATTGACCACAGGAGATTTCAAAGAAGCTTCCAAAGAGCTAATGGTAGAACGAGCATCAACAAGCTTAGCATGCATAGCAGGACATGATTTAAATTTACAAGCACCAATCAAAGTGGGTCTAGCCTTAAGCTCATCATACTCAGTCCTAAGAGCATCTAGTTTAGCCAAAGTGGAAGCATTCTTCTCATTAAGCACTTTGATCTCATTCAACCATGCATCACATTCAGAGCATTCAACATCATCAGAAATGGTAGGAGCAAGTTTCAAAGAGTCATTCTCAAGTTTCAATTCAAGCAATTTAGACTCTAACTCTCCTACTTTCTCACCAGCATTCTCAAGTTGAGCCCTAAGATCTTTCCTCATCTTCTTAGCATCTCTCAACACACTATCACGATTGTCAATCCAGCCATTCAACCTAGTGATCTCGGCAAGCAAAGAGTCGGGGTCACGGTTTACCTCATCCTCCGAGTCGAGTCGGTGTCTTCCTTCTCGCTCTTCTTGCTACTTGAGCTATGGGCCATGCCACAAAAGCCTCTAAGTGCCACACAGCTCAAACCACTGAGGTTCCGGCTTGCATTTTTCTTGCCCTTGCGCCTCCCGGCGTCTTCATCCTCACTGCTTGATCTTGAATGCGCGTCACTTGAGCTTGAGTCGACGTCGCTTGCAACGGCCACCATGGCTCTTGCTTTGTCCTTCTTTTGGCCGCCCTTGCTCGATCGCCGCTTGTCCTTGTCCTTGCTCTTGGACTTGCTGTAGTGCTTGCCCTTGGAGGAGTACTTATCTTCACGCCTCGGGTGCGCCTTGTACTCGCTCATCTTGTACTTGTTCTCCTCCGCTTCCGGGCATTCGGTGACGAAGTGTCCATGCTTTCCACACTTGTAGCATGTCCCCGAGCTCGGCCTTGCATTCCTCCGGTTCTCATGTAGTCGATCAAACCTCCATGAGAGCAAGTCCAGTTCCTCCTCGCCCAGCACGTCGAACTCCTCATCTGGAATAGACATAAGAGAAGACAAGGAAAACTGTCGACAGGAAGGGTTAGTGTTGGCTTTGCCCTTTGATCCGCCCACAAGAGCAAGACTATGATCAACCGAGCCCTCATGCTTGGATTGCAACTTCCTGTCAACCTCAGCCGACTTGAGCTTAGAAAAGAGATCATCCAACTCAATGGTCAAGTATTGCTCGGACTCCTTGATGGCCTCAACCTTAGAACCCCAAACATTTTGATCCAAGATATGCAAAAGCTTCAAAGCTTGATCATGCTCGGTGTAAGGGAAATCCTCAACATTGGCCTTCATGTTGTTCACGATGGCGGTGAACCTCTGAAACATCACATCAATGTCCTCACCGGGAAGTTGAGTAAAGTTCTCATATTGCATCCTGTAAAAAACAAAGAGGCGAGCCTTCACATGGTTATCACCACCGTGAGCAACCAACAACTTCTCCCAAATTTGCCAGGCAAGATTCAAATGGCGAACACGCTCAAACTCAGGATCACACAAGCTTCGGACCAAGTGATCAACGGCTTTTGCATTTGCCTCATATTTGGCCTTAGCACCGACATCGGTCACCATAATAATATGGATATCTGCCGGAATAGCATAGTTCTTGTCAAGCACAATGAAATCCAACAACTTGCCACGAAGAAAGATCATCATTCGGGTCGCCCACTTGTGGTAACCCTTCCCATCGAAGTGCGGCGGACCGCCCCGCTCAATATACGCCATCTTAGGATTCAAGACTTGTCAAAGTCACCACGAATCCGGCACCAAGCTTTGATACCAATTGAAGGATCGGATGGCGACTAGAGAGGGGGAGTGAATAGGAGCCGGTAAAAATTCTTCTCGAAGAACTCGGCCTATTCCCTAGACAAATCCCAGTCACACATAAGCGATGGATCGAATCACACACCAATCGCCAAGACAACGAGGTTATGGATCAACCACATGTCTTAGGAACGATTCCTTGAAGCACTCAGGGAAGCACGAAAGAAAGGAGGGAGGAATCGAACCAAAGAGCAAAGCTGCCAGGCTCTGGCGGACCGTCCGGCCAGGAGGGGCGGATTGTCCGCACGGGCCACGCGGACTATCCGGTAAGGTACAGTGGACTGTCCGCACGCGTACGGCGGACTGTCCAGCCCTGAGCTGCGGACTGTCCGAAAAAGCCAACAGAACCTCCAGTGGCGAACCTTGAAAAATGGACCGTCCGCGGGGAGCACGCGGACTGTCCGCCAGGCACCTGCGGACTGTCCGCGCCTCTGCTGCGGACCGTCCGAAACCTCGTCCAACCAAAACTCAAAACCAAAACAGATCGAAAACGAAGACGAGCAAGAACACGACGAACCCGCAAAGAACACTGTGCCTGCGGACCGTCCGCCAGGCACACGCGGACTGTTCGCGCCTTACGGACAGACCCAAAAACAGCTCGACCCCGAAGGTCAACTCCTCCAATTTATCACCGGATCTCCCAAACGGTAGAAGTTGTTGAGACACGAGTTTGGGGACATGATAAGCGTCAAACAAGAATGCTATACCCCAAAATCTTGCCTCCTAACTCCCTAAATCACCGAGAATCGCGGATCCTTTGAGCACCACCAAAAGCTAGAGCTCCGAACGAAAATCCTTGAATCGAAGTGGTTTCCCGGCGTTTGAGGGTACAAGATCAATCACAAAGATGCACAAGACATCCATCCATGTTTCCCTCAATGAAATCCGAGGAGAAACCCACTCAAATCCGCAGAATCACACCAAGAACAAAGGCACCAAAAACATGCACGAAAAAGACCACGAAAATCACAACGCCAAATCTTCTATACAAACCAGGAAAGATTCACAAGGTCTACAAAGCCGCCCTAACATCCATCCCTCTCAACAAATCTCTCATGAAGCTCTCATGCTATCCTAGAGAAAAATGGAGAAGAAAATGCCTAAGGTAAAAGAGAAATGGGAGGGGGGAAATGAAACCCTAAGTCGCGGAGAGAGAGAGCCATCCGCACACACTCATGGCTTATATATCGGGTCCCGCCGGTGTGGTAAATGACTCGACTACCCCTAACTCAACTACTGGCGATACAACCCACGCAGGGGCATTTATGTAATGTTTGTGGGTCTTTCCATCGGACGGCCACGCCTTCGCCGCACCCCTCGTCCTCCCGACGCAAGCCATGCGATCCCGCCACGTGTCCTCCGCTTCGAAGCTTCCCGACACGCCCGGATTCCGTCTGTCGTGTTGGGCCTTCGGACTTGGTTTTGAGGCCCAAACCAAGAAACTGTCCTCCGATGGTTTTGTGGGCAAACCACGAAACCCCGCGTGCTCGGCTCGGCCTCCTGCCAAGCCTCTTGACTCGACCGCCACCGTGCACCGGCTCGATCGTCCACAACTTCGTCTTGCTCGTCTCGCCACCATGTGGCCCACACCTAGTCCCGCTGTCCACCGGGTCCCTCGAACCGAGCCTACTTGTCTCTCCATCTCCTGGAGGCCCCTCAAGGCTGAAGACCTTTCACGCCCGTTCTTCACCTGCAACAACACGAACTAGGCCGCAGCCTACACCTGCGCACTGAGCCAAGAATCAGTCCAACACCCGTTGTCAATCACTCATCACTGAGGAGCAGTCATCCATCGACCACCGGGACGCTCCTGGTCCTCAGATTGTCCGGAGGAAGCCAAGGTGCTTGAATACATGAGGAAGGGGGATTTTTCAAACTTCCGCTACGGGCAAGGTAGACCTCAATTTAATGCAAGCTTATCCATTCCGAATTCGATTTCACTTCGTATACAATTGAAGGACTTCATGGATGAGCAAGCTAAGATCAACAAGAACACCATCACCAAGTTCAAAGCCATGGACAAGGTGTTGGAGAACATAGATAACAAGGCGACAGAGGTCAGAAGTTCCAATCACCAAGTGCTCAACATGATGAAGATGCTCGAGATGCAAGTGGGACAACTTGTTGGGCACCTATCCGCTAATGAAGGGAAGCTTCCGGGACAACCTAAAGGTCCCGAAATGGCAAAGGCTATTTAAACTCGTTCGGGGAAGGAGACCGAAGATCCGAAACGTTCCGCGGGAGCAAGGAAGCCTAAATCATCCACCAAGACAAAGGAAATTACTAAGGAGGAAGTTACCGAGATTGTCACCGAAGAGCCCGAGTTTGAGATGCCGGGAGAAGACACGAAGATACTGCAACTCAAGCCATGCTACTTTCAAGGTAAACTTGATAATCATTTTGAGAAGTTTGTGGAGGTTGTGCGTAGGGTAAGCATCAACATGCTGCTATTGGATGCCCTTCAAGTTCCTACATATTCTCGTTACTTCAAAGATATTCTTGCAAATAAATATGAGATAGCAACACTCTGGGTAGATCATGTCAAGATGTCCGAGCAACGTAGTGCCGCTATTGAAAATGGACTAGAGAAGCAAAAAGACCCCGGATGCCCGACGATTCCATGTTCTGTTAGTTCATTCAAGTTTGAGAAGGAATTATGCGACCTTGTAGCAAGTGTGGGTGTCTACTCATCCGCTACCCCTTGGAGTCTACTGGCATGTGCTTGGAGTTGGATGATAACTCCATTCGCTACCCCTTGGGCATCGCCGAAGATGCGCCCGTGAAGGTCGGACACCACTGCATCCCCGTCGACTTTGTGGTACTCGAGATGGGAGAGAGGGAGAAGCCAACACTCATCCTCGGGAGGCCTTTCCTTAAGACCGTTGGAGCTACCATTGATGTTGGCAAGGGGGAGATCAAGTTCGACATTAACGGCGAGAGGAGTTCCTTCAAGTTTCGACCACGCCTCGAGGTATGCAACATGATTGAAGTTAAATATATTATGCCTCATCGTCACGTTTTTAAGGAAGAACCAAGGAAGAAGTAAGATCCGAAAAAGAAGGAAGTGAAGAAAATCATGGAAATTGTTGCATCTGTCAAGACAAAGGAACAAAAGCCGCCTGTGAAGACCAAAAAGATGACTAAGCCCGAGAATAAGCCTGCGCCCAAGATGGTGCGAAAGTGGGTACCCAAGATTGCAATGCCCCCAAAGAGCGTTGATCTGAAGTAATCAAGTGAAGAAGTCTAGCCATGGATTATAAATGAAGCGCTAGGAGGGAGGCAACCCGTCTCGTCGAGTCAAGAATAAGCTGCCTGGAGGACAATATGATTCAAGATTTGTCGAGTCTTTTCAAATAAGTTAGTTTTGAAATTTACTACACAAGACATTAGACTTAGAGTGGTTGAACAACATTAGAGACATAATTCTTGGTTGAATATTTTGCTTGGATCATAAACCCTTTACATGAACCATCCTATGTGTTGTTTGCTTCTTTTCGAGAAACCAAAACCAAATAAATTCAGAACCTATCTCAACCTCTCAACCTCTTTATGATGTTATGGTTGACTTGTTTTACATGCTAAAAACACATGAGTAGAGCCACGACTTGTACCAAGATGTTATTTAAATTTCTGCACGTGGTAGGACTCGCGTGAACCTAGAAACTTGACTTTTTGTTGGTTTTAAAAAATCTACATCCTTGGTTTCTCAAAGATTATAATTTTTCTAAGCCTCACTTAATTTTATTTCATTCAAAATCTCTCTCATTTAGCCAAAATTAGAACCTAAACCTATGCCCCCATGATCAAGCCGGGAAAGTTTGCTCTGAACTAATGAAGGCAAACAATACCGGTGAGACCAACATAAAAGTAGTCGGAAAATATTTTGGACTTACATTTGTTTTTAATGCTTTAAAAACTTCTCTAAATTTATGCTTGAGCTCATTTATAGCTCTGAGTTTATTTTTAATTTTCGAAATTAGAGGAGTGCTTAGCCTTAAGACATGCTTAGAGGGAGGCAATCTAGTTAAATAAATCATGCATGCACCATGATGCATCACGGGATGTTCTTCCAACAACTTTCATCAAAGCCATATGCAAAGGACAAGCATGGGAGGGCAGCAAGGCCTTGTTTTGCATAAAAATCATGGAGGCATGTGAAGCAAAGGAGCATGGACATGACTCAAAGCAAAGACATCAAGTGGAAGGACCAATAATGCAAGAAAAAGAGTGGATGAGAAAGTTTGGGTGGTGCAACCCGTGGAGCACACAGGCACAAAGGTCACAAAGTGAAGATGAGTGTGCTGGAAGAAACCGGAGCCAAGGAGGGCACGAAGCCACCCAGGCCGGTTGGCCCAGGCCGGCTGGCCCTCCCCTATTTAAGCACCCCCGATGCTCCTCTTCAGTAGGTAAGCAGCTCATCCAACTCTCTATTTGTGTGCTCGAATTTGTAGTCCAGAACCACCTTAGACTTAGCCATCCTTCCCAAGTTTGTTTTGCCTAACAAATCACATCCTTAATCCACTCAAAGTCCATACTCCGAAATAATTTTTGTGTGCCTTATTACCAGTTAAAACCCTGGGATTATATTAGAGAAGAGAGTGCTACAATCATGTGGAAGAAAACCGCAAGTCTCTTTACCAAGAAAAAGGGGTCGTCGTCTTCCAAGCCATCTTCGATGACGTCTTCGAGGAGGCACTCAGGTTCCGAGTCTCCTCGGAGCATGGGGAAGGACACGGCACCACCGAGGAGGAACGACACTCTTCTCCTCGGTGGCATGAGGGCCACAAGAAGCTCGTCCATGAGGTTCACCAAACCTCAAGGGTGTACAGAGGAGCCGCCCGTACCACCTCGTCGATCAACACGATCATCCGCTCCACCTCCGTACACTCTGCGGTACTCAGCATATGGATTTAGCATCGTGTCGGAGGAGGAAGAGAAGAAACTCGCTTGCCTTGAGAAGAGGCTTGTAGCAATGTCGACTTCGACGGTCAAGATCTCAACTCATTAGGTTTTGGCATGGACATTTATTATATGTTGGGGCACCTAGGATGGGTGCAATTCTCCAACGAGGTGTCAGCAAACACCCATAAGGAATTTGCCTTGGAAATTCTAATGACCATGGTGCCTATCCTCCATGAGGGGGTGTCGCGTCTCTCATTCTGATTGGAGGGAATTCAGCAAGTGGTTCCCTATGAACATATTAGGGAGTTACTTGGTTTTCAAAAGGAATCTCCAGAAAAAGTAGATGTGCCGGAAGGCATGTTGGATGGGTTTTGGAATATGATCTCGGGAGAAGCCCACCAACCAAGAAATTCTATCTAGAACCCCATCATCCAAGTGTTTCACTCATGGATGAGCAAAAGGATTTTGGAGAGAATAAGGGAAACAAAGGTGACCGACACAAAGTTGAATTGGATTTACTCGGCTTTAATTACCAGGCAGCCAATAGACCCCTCCTACATCATGATCAACTGATGGTGTTGTGAAGCAACATCGGGTTCAGGAGATATTGGTTCGGGGTGTTACCTCTCCATGTTGGCCATCTCTTTGAGACCGGGTATTCCGACAAACCCCGAGCATATTCTACCCGGCACCTCTCTCAGATTTGAATATATGAAGCAAGGCAAATATATAAGTGGAGATGAGAGAGGAGGCTTTAATGTGGCCAAAGTGAACTTACCCCTTCCGGATGCAAGACTAAAACTCTTTATTCAAGGGAAGGAAGATTGGTTAGAGGAAGGACTCCTTGTGCCGGCAAAGAAACATAAAAGAGGAAGAATTGTAGAAGAAGGATCCTCCTCGGCACAAGAAGGATGTGCACAACAAAATTAGTGCCACCGTTTGGAGGAATTCCGACGCCGCCAAGTTAATACGGTGGTCCACCAATGCAAGCATGGGGGAGTGGTGCAGCCATGCCCCCACCAAATTATGTGGTGCCCAACGTAACCTTTGCGGAGCCTTATGCACAATTTCCTCAACCACAACAAAGTGTGGCTGTTGACGGTATATATTCATATTAAACTTCAAGTGGACTTGCAAGCGGACAAATCCTCCGTCGTAGTCAAGGGACCCTTCTTCCCTCAAGTGTGAACCCAAGGTATCGAATCCATGGAACAATGTGCGATGCAAGAATCAATCTAATAAAGCCGAGAACTTTAATCTTCAAGAGGTGAAACCTATGCATCTAATCTTAAAGAACACCATGAAAAAACGAATGTAATCTATGAAAGCTGGAGGTAGCAAGAGATAGAGGGGGATAGATAAACCAATCTAGAGAGATTGGAACAAGCCTTCGTTGAAGTTCCGAACAAAAAAAATAAACAAGTTCAATCTCATAAAAAGCTTCTTTAAATCATGGTTTCCCATCCGACTCCGAAAACGTCCGCCTTTTGGAGCCACTATTCTGTCAAAACGCACCCCTATTCGTGCGGGTTAGTCTAGGGCGAGTCCAAAGACAAGTTGAAATCTCTCAGAAGGTCAGGCATGCACCTCTAGCCACCACGACTACAAGAACATCCTCGGTGATCTATCTCGAGAATAGATCTTAAGATTGAAGGATCGATGGCGACTAGAGAGGGGGGAGTGAATAGGAGCCGGTAAAAATTCTTCCCAAAGAACCCGGCCTATGTCCTACTCAAATCCCGGTCACACACTAGCGATGGATCGAATCACGCACCAATCGCCAAGACCACGAGGTTATGGATAAACCTCTAGCCTTAGGAACGATTCCTCAAAGCACACGCGGAAGCACTAGAAAGGGAGGAAGGAATCGAGCAA
The DNA here is from genome assembly GCA_947561735.1 of Cenchrus americanus. NCBI lineage: Eukaryota > Viridiplantae > Streptophyta > Magnoliopsida > Poales > Poaceae > Cenchrus > Cenchrus americanus. The sequence continues at coordinate 78,550,429 of OX387239.1, read as the reverse complement.
AGAAGCAAAGCACACGGGCTCGGCGCACCGTCCGCGCAGAGGGGCGGACCGTCCGCTAGAGCCGCGCGGACCGTCCGGCCGGCCGGGTATCGCGGACCGTCCGCACCCGAGCCGCGGACCGTCCGGCCTTAGCCGCGGACCGTCCGTTAATTTACACGAACGACCCAAAGACACCCCCGTGCCACGGACCGTCCGCGGGGAGCACGCGGACCGTCCGCCAAGCACCCGCGGACCGTCCGCCCGACACCGCGGACTGTCCGAAACTTCGTCCAACCAAAAACCAAAATCACAACGGATCGAAACAAAGGACGAGCAAGAACACGAAGAACTCGGGATGAACTCGAGCGGCGCGGACCGTCCGCCAGGAGGCCGCGGACCGTCCGCGAGGCTCGGACAGAACAGAAAAATGCCCGACCTCGAAAGTCAACTCCCCCAAATCATCATCGGATTTCCCAAACGGTTGAAGCTGTGGAGACAAGGGTTTGGATACTTGAAAAGCGTCACACAAGGATGCTATAGCCCAAAAATCTTGCCTCCTAACTCCCTAAATCACCGGGAATCGCGAATCCTTTGAGCACCACCAAAAGCTAGAGCACCGAACGAAAACTCACGAATCGAAGTAGTTTCCCGGCGTTTGAGGGCACAAGATCAAGCACAAAGATGCACAAGACATCTATCCATGTTTCCCTCAAAGAAATCCGGAAAGAAACTCACTCAAATCCGCGGAATCACTCCGGTAACAAAGGCACGAAAATAAGCACAAAAAGCCACGAAAAACAACCCCGAATCTTCTATACAAACCAGGAAAGATTCACAAGGTCTAGCATGCCGCCCTAGCATCCATCCCTCTCAACAAATCTCACATGAAGCTCTCATGCTAGCCTAGAGAAAATAGGAAGAAAAATAGCTACGAAAAAGAGAAAGAGGAGGGAGCAAATGAAACCCTAAATCGCGGAGAGAGAGAGCCATCAACACACACTCATGGCTTATATATCAGGTCCCGCCGGAGTGGTAAATGACTCGACTACCCCTAGCTACTCTACTGGCGATACAACCCACGTAGGGGCATTTTGGTAATGTTTGTGGGTCTTCCCATCGGACGGCCACGCCTTTGCCGCACCCCGCGTCCTCCCGACGCAAGCCATGCGATCCCGCCACGTGTCCTCCGCCCTCGAAGCTTCCCGACACGCCCGGATCCCGTCTCCGTCGTGTTGGGCCCTCGGACTTGGTTTTGAGGCCCAAACCAAGAAACCGTCCGCCGATGGTTTTGTGGGCAAACCACCAAACCCCGCGTGCTCGGTCCGGCCTCCCGCCAAACCACTTGACTTGACCGCCACCGTGCACCGGCTCACTTGTCCATGACTTCGTCTTGCTTGTGTCGCCACCATGTGACCCGCACCCGGTCCCGCCGTCCACCGGGTCCCTCGAACCGAGCCTACTTGTCTCTCCATCTCCCGGAGGCCCCTCAAGGCCGAAGACCTTTCGCGCCCGTTCTTCACCCGCAACAACACGAACTAGGCCGCGGCCTACACCCCGCGCACTAAGCCAAGAGTCGGTCCAACACCCGTTGTCAATCACTCATCACTAAGGAGCGGTCATCCACCGACCACCGGGACGCTCTCGGTCCACAAAGATACGACAAGCCGATCCAAATCAAAGACGTAGGAGAAACACTTGATCGCTAGATATCGGATTGCAACTTGATAATTCAACATTACGTGATACATGAATCAAGATCACCACTGGGATCCTACCTTGATCTTGCTTCTAGCTCCAGGAACTCCAACGTGGTCTTCCTTGTAAGGTTCCCACGCCGGCTTGGGAGATCCTAGTCAACTAGCTCGACCCTCTCCTCTCTGAGATGGTGTCCCTTTCTTCTCTTCTCCTCAGTGGCCGGTGACGAATGAGTTGATTCATGGCTCCTAGCCTCGGGGCTATAAATAGTCCGAATGGCGGCTAGGTCAAAGGGGGGTCGACTGGGCCCTGAAATGGGCTGGGCCGGCCAGGGCCCACTTTGACCCAGCCGACGGCCTGCTTTGCCTGGTGTTGCTTCCCGAGTCTTCTAGAGCCTTCCCCTTTCTGCATGTGGGCCCTTGTCGTCAGTTTCTCTTCGGATTGGATGAAGCTCCTTGTCCCGCAAGATTCGGCAGTTTTCTCACTAGGTCCTCACAGTTTTTCATCTTCGCGGGTTTGGTCCCTGGGCTTCTTGGAGTTATGTTCACTTCATTGCTTGACTTGTATCAGGCTTCAAGGTCTTATCATGAGGTGCTTGATGAACTTATCCCGGAAGTCTTGCTTTCAACACTAAAATCCTGCATAAACACTAAACTCCAAAATCGACATGCACGAGCGAACTTGTTATACCAAGGAGGGTTAGTACCAATGGATAAGATATAAAAGTCATGCCAACACCAAAGGTAAACTCATGGCTAGGTTGACGGAATTTCACCGTCAGCATCTCCCCCATGCTTAAACCTTGCTCGTCCTCGAGTAAGCCTTCGATGGATATCATCGTTGCCCTTCATTGTTTAAACCTTGCACTTGATTATACACAAGAAAACATAATGCTCTCAAAAATTTAATTCGTAAAAGTTTCATAATGTACTAGCCTTCATCCCTATGGAGGGTAGATTATTAATTAATCTTATCCCACAATTATTAACATGCTCCCAAAAATTAAATAGATCTCAGAAATTTTGAAATAAAGAACGAGATGAAAAAGAGCTAAACTAAGTTCACAAATTTAAATTATCTTGCATATTGCTCATGAACTCTCATCTCATCTTGTCTCTCAAGCCTATTTATTCTACTCCTTTCCCTCTCATAACATATATATAAGTGGTAAGATTTATATGGAGCTTTTTGGAAAAGTTTAGCCCTACCAAGATATTATAAATGAGGTGTTGTCAAAACAAGACAAGCTTCTCGTGGTCTTACCGAGATCAAGGAGGGGGAGAGAAAAATACATACACCTGAGATAGGTGGACATGTGCAAATGGCAAAGAGTGATCCCGAGGCACAAAGGAAGTCCTCGTTATCGGATTGCACATGATTGGAAAAATAAGTATGGATCTTTTAATCTTGAAACCTTGAAATTCCTAATGCACTTTAGAGAACCGGGGAGTTCATTTTATTTTATTTTTACACATACTCACATTTTTTTCTTTTTCTCACACATATATTTCTATTCTTTATACTCACTTTTTCTTTTTCTTTCTTTCTCTTTCTCATTTTTTTATTTGCTCCCCTTTGAACTCTAAAATTGCATTGTACCTACCTCCTCCCCCATGCTTAGATGTTTGCTCGTCCTCGGGCAAAGAGGTGATAGAGACAAGGTAGGTACCGGTGTTGACGGTTAATAGTTGTATCAAAGTTCGTCTAGACTTGCAAGCGGACAAGTCTCCCGTTGTAGTCAAGGGACCCTTCTTCCCTCGAGTGGTGAACCCAAGGTATCGAATCCGTGGAACAACTGTGTGACCCAAGAGATGATCTAGTAATGCCAAGTAACTTCCATCTTCGAAAGGTAAAACCCTAATGCATCTAGTTAAAGAACATCAAAAATGAATCTAATCTACTAAAGACCGGAGGTAACAAAGATGGAGGGGGTAGATAAACCGATCTAGAGAGATTGGGTCAAGCCTTTTGTTGAAGTTCCAAGCAAAAGAAGAAGTAGCAAGTTCTATCTCATTAGAAGCCACTTTAAATCGTGGTTTCCCGTCCAACTCCAAAAACGCCCACCTTTCAGAGCCACCGTTCTGTCACAACGCACTCCTATTCATGCGGGTAGTCTAGGGCGAGTCTGAGGACAAGTCGAATTCTTTCGGAAGATCAGACATGCACCTCTAGCCACCGCGGCTACAAGAACACCCTATGTGATCTATCTCGAGAATAGATCTAAAATAAGCAAAGCCGATTGAAAACGACGACTTTGGATAAACACTTGATCGCTAGAAATCAGATTCAGCTTGATAATTCAACTAGTACAATGATACATTTACAAGATCACCACCGGGATCCTACCTTGATCTTGCTTCAAGCTCCGGGAACTCCGACGTGGTCTTCCTTGCAAGGTTTCCACGTCGGCTAGGGAGACCCTAGTCAACAAGCTCAACCATTTCCTCTCCGAGATGGTGACCCTCTCTTCTCTGCTCCTCGGCGGCCGATGACGAATGAGTTGATGTGTGGCTCTTGACCCCGGGGCTATAAATAGCCCGAATGATGGCTAGGTCAAAGGGGGAGGCGACCGGGCCCTGGAATGGGTTGGGCCGGCCGGCCTGGGCCGACCGGCCTGGGCCCATCCCGGCCCAGTTGCCTACCTCATTTGCCCTACGTCGGTTCCCGAGTCTTCTAGATTCTTCCCCCTCCTGCATGTGGGCCCTTGTCGTCAGTTTTTCTCCGAGTTGGGCGTAGCTCCTTGTCTCGCAAGATTCGACACTTTTATAGGTAGGTCCTCGGAGTTTGTCATCTTCTCGGGTTTGGTCCCTGGTCTTCTTGGAGTCAAGTTTGCTTCATTGCATGACTTGTACGGGGCTTCAAGGTCTTGTCACAAGGTGCTTGATGAACTTATCCCAGATGTCTTGCTTTCAACGTCGAAACCCAGCATAAACACTAAACTCCAAAACCGACATGCACGAATGAACTTGTTATACCAAGGGGGTTAGTACCAATAGATAATGTATAAAACTTATGCCAACACTGAAGGTAAACTCATGGCTAGGTTGATGGAATTTCACTGTCAACATCTCCCCCATGCTTAAACCTTGCTCGTCCTCGATTAAGCCTTCGATGGATATCATCATTGCCCTTCATTGTTTAAACCTTGCACTTGATCATACATGAGAAAACATAATGCTCTCAAAATTTAATTCGTTAAAGTTTCATAATGTACTAGCCTTCATCCCTACGGAGGGTAGATTCTTAATTAAGCTTATCCCACAAGTATTAACATGCTCCAAAGTTTAAATAGATCTCAAAAATTTTGAAATAAAGAACGGGATGAAAAAGGGCCAAACTATGTTCACAAATTTGAATCATCTTGCATATTGCTCATGAACTCTCATCTCACTTTGTCTCTCAAGCCTATTTATTCTACTCCTTTCCCTCTCATAACATATATATGTGGTAGGCTTTATATGGAGCTTTTGGGAAAGGTTAGTCCTACCAAGATATTATAAATGAGATGTTGTCAAAACAAGACAAGCTTCTCATGGTCTTACCGAGACTCGTCAAAAAGGTCATTGGAAAATAATGTTAAGTCAAGGAGGGGAAAGAGAAAAATACACACACTTGAGATAGGTGGACATGTGCAAATGGCAAAGAGTGATCCTGAGGCACAAAAGAAGTCCTCATTATCGGATTGCACAATGTTGGAAAATGAGTATGGATCTTTTAATCTTGAAGCCTTGAAATTCCTAATGCACTTTTAGAGAACCGGGGAGTTTACTTTATTTTTACTCATACTCACATTTTTTCTTTTTCTTTTTCTCATACATATATTTTCATTTTCTTTCTCATTTTTTCTTTTCTTTTTCTTTCTTACCAAAAACTTTTTATTTGCTCCCCTTTGAACTCTAAAATTGCATTGTACCTACCTCCTCCCCCATGCTTAGACGTTGCTCATCCTCGGGTAAAGAGGTGATAAAGATAAGGTAGGTACCGGAAATACTTTTCCTTTGGAGGGGTACTTGAAGTATTCAATGGTGGCACCGTCTTGCAATCTTCCTTGAATTGATGATCCATCCTCAACGATAGGTTGTGGTCAAGGAGGTAATCACAAAAGATGATATTTGGTTTTAAGGGTGGATATCCGGCGAGGTTTGTGAGATCTCCGATGTGGGGATACACAATGCACGGATAAAAGGCTAGCAATAAGATAGATACGCAAAAATGGAATGACCAGCTTCTTAGTCTCGGGCCAGAGAAATCATGGCCTGCAATAACTCACCCAAAAATAAATCTTGTACACTGAGGTTTATGCACTCAAATATATATAAGGCTCTGGATAGGTAGAGCAACATGCAAGTGATATTTATGACAAGGTTAGAATTACTTTTAGGAATAAAAATCATCTTTAATCCATCTAAAACTGGAGAGCACATAAAACACTATGGGTCTTTATTTGAATCATAACCTCCGCTAAAGATTAAGCTAGCATTTAGATAAATTCAGATTTGTATTTTAAGAGAGCACTAGCTTTAACATGCATAAATCAATTACAAAGATAAACAAAACGGTAATTATAATCATATATCATCATGGCACAAATTTCATAACTTTTCCAAAGGTATAAACAAGGTGGTGCCTTTATTCATGAAGGAAATAAACTGAAATACATGCTGAAAATAAACTAACACACTTGCTGAAATTTAAATAAAACTGAAAACACTACGCAAACACAAGCAAGCACAAGCTGAAATTTAAAGAAAAAGGGAAAAGAAAAGAAAACTAAAGCTCCTCCTTCTTCCTAATCCTCCGCCGGTGGTTGGTATTGATGATCTTGTTAGTTGTACCCTTGCTCGTAGTAGGTTTGGACATCCCCTCCAACGAATTGATTTGGCGGTACTAGGTGAAGACGCCCAAGCTCATAGGCAATATTTGCATTGCCCTGACCAAGTTGAGCCGCGTTGGATTGGATGGTTGCGACATTTTGCATGTTTCTCGCAACATACCCTCCAATTATTGCCATGCTTTGTTGTGGTTGGGGGTGTTGTGTGTAGGGCTCCGCAAAGGTCATGTTGGGCACCACATAATTTTGTGGGGGCATGGCTGGACCACTCCCCCATGCTTGCATTGTTGGCCCTCCGTAATAACTCGGCGGAGTAGGGATTCCTCTGAATGGTGGCACATAGTTCGGTTGTGCACCACACTCTTGCGCGGAGGAGGATCCCTCCTCTACAATTCTTCCTCTTTTATTTTTCTTCACCGGGACAAGGAGTCCCTCCTCCAACCAATCTTCCTTCCCTTGAATGAAGAGCCTAAGTCTTGGGTCCGGAAGGGGTAAGTTCACTTTGGCCACATGAAAACCTCCTCTCTCATCTCCACTAATATATTTTCCTTGCTTCAAATACTCAAATCCGAGAGGGGTCCCGGGTAGAAGATATTCGGGATTTCTTGTGATCCCCGGCCTTAAGGAGATGACCAACATGGAGAGGTAGCACCCCGAACCAATATCTCCCAATCCCGATGTTGCCTGCAACACCATCGGTTGATCATAAGGTATGAGGGGTCTATTGGCTGCCTGGCAATTAAAGCCGAGTAGAGCCAATTCAACTCCGTATCGGTCACCTTCATATCCCTCATCCTCCCCATAATCCTCTTGCACATCCAACAGTGGAATACTTGGATAATGGGGTTGCGAATGGAATTGCGTTGTTGGTGGGCTTCTCCGGAGATTAAATTCCAAAATCCATCCAACATGCCATCCGGCACGTCAACTTTCTCCGGAGCTCCCTTTTGGAACCCTAGTAGCTCCCTAATATACTCGTAGGGAACCACTTTCTCAATTCCCTCCAAACGGAATTATAAACTTTGCACTCCCTCATCATGGATAGGCGCCATAGTCATCAAGATTTCCATGGAAAACTCCTTGTGGGTGTTTGCCAACAACCTGTTGGAGAATTGCACCCATCCAAGGTGCCCCAACATATAATATATGTTTGTGCCGAAACCCAATGCATTGAGAGCTTGATCGTCGAAATCGACGTTTGCAACAAGCCTCTTCTCAAGGTGAGAAAGTTTCTTCTCCTCCTCCTTCGACAAGATGATGAAGCCATATCTGGAGTATCGCGGAGTGTATGGAGGTGGAGCAGATGAACGAGTCAATTGACGAGGTGGGACGGGCGGCTCCTCCGTACACCCTTGAGGTTCGGTAAACCTCATGGACGTGCTCCTTGTTGCCCTCATGCCACAAAGGAGGAGAGTGTCGTTCCTCCTTGGCGGTGACGTGTCCTCCTCCATGCTTCGAGGAGACTCAGAAACCGAGTGCCTCCTCGAAGATGTCGTCGAAGATGGCTTGGACGACGATGACCCCTTCTTCTTGGTGAAGAGACTTGTGGTTTTCTTTCACATGATTGCAGCACTCTACTCTCCACTAAAATTTCGGGTTTCAACCGGTAACTAGGCACTTAAAAATTACTTCGGAATGTGGACTTTGAGTGGATTAAGGGTGTGAATTATTTGAGCAATCAAGGTCAGGAAGGTTGGCTATGTCTACAGTGGTTCTGGGCACAAACTTTAGCACACAAACTGAGGAAGGAGAGGGCTACTTGCCTGCAGAAGACGGGAGCCGTCCTGGGGTGGTTCGGCCCCCAGGCTCGGCTCTTTCTCTCAGCACAATCATTTCCCCTCTGTGACTTTCTTGCCCGCGTGCTCCACGAGTTGCACCGCCCAAACGCTCTCGTCCACTCTTTTTCTTGCATTATTGGTCCTTCCACTTGATGTTTCATGCTTTGAGTCATGTCCATGCTCCCTTGCTCCACTTGCTTCATGTGCCACCATGAATAGTCATGCTTGCTGCCTACCCATGCTTGTCCTTTGCATGTGGTCTTGATGAAAGTTGTTGAAAGGGCATCCATGATGTGTTATGGTGCATGCATGATTAACTTCAACTAGATTGCCTCCCTCCAAGTATGTTTAAGGCTAAGCACTCCTCTAATTTCGAAAATTAAAAATATTTTCAGAGCTATGGGAGAGCTCGAGCATAAATTTAGAGAAGTTTTTAAACCATTAAAAACAAATGTAAGTCGAAAATATTTTCGGACTACATTGATATCGGTCTCACTGGTATAGTTTGCCTTCATTGGTTGAGAGCGAACTTTTCCCGGCTTGATCATGGGGGCATAGGTTTAGGTTCTAATTTTGGATAAATGAGAGAGAATTTGAATAAAATAAAATTAAATGGGGCTTAGAAAAATTTTAATCTTAGAGAAACCAAGGACAAAGATTTTTAAACCAACCAAAAGTTTAGTTTCTAGGTTCACGTGAGTCCTACCACGTGCTGAAATTTAAATAACATCTAGGTACAAGTCATGGCTCTACTCGTGTTTTTTTAGCATGAAAAAAAGTCAACAACAACATCATAATGAGGATGAATGGTTGAGTTAGGTTTGAATTTATTTGGTTGTGGTTTCTCAAAAAGAAGCAAACAAACACATAGGAGGGTTCATGTAAAGGGTTTACGATCAAGCAAAATATTCAACCAAGAATTATGTCTCTAATATTGTTCAACCACTTATAAGTCTAATGTCTTTGCGTAGTAAAACTCAAAACTAAATTACTTGAAAAGACTCGAAAAACCTGGAATCGGGTTGTCCTCCCAGTAGCTTATTATTGACTCGATGAAACGGGTTGCCTCCTGCCTAGCGCCTCGTTTATAGTCCATGGCTAGACTGCTTCACTTGATTACTTCGGATCAACGCTCTTTGTGGGCATTGCAATCTAGGGTACCCACTTCCGCACCATCTTGGGCACGGGATTATCTTCCGGCTTAGTCATCTTTTTGGTCTTCATAGGCGGCCTTTTTTCCTTCGTCTTGACGGATGCAACAACTTGATTTTGTTTACGTCCTTCTTCTTTGGCTCTTTCTTCTTCTTCAGCCCTTCCTTCTTCCTTGGTTCTTCCTTAACAATGCGATGATGAGGTGGAACATTTTTAACTTCAATCATATTGCATACCTCGAGACGTGGTCGAAACTGGAAGGAACTCCTTTCTCCGTTGATGTCGAACATGATCTCCCCCTTGCCAACATCAATAGTAGCTCCGACGGTCTTGAGGAAAGGCCTCTCAAGGATGGGCGGTGTCTTCTCCCTCTCTCCCATCTCGAGCACCACGAAGTCCACGGGGATGAAGTGGTGTCCGACCTTCACGGGTACATCTTCGGCGATGCCCAAGGGATAGCGAATGGAGTTATCACCCAACTCCAAGCACATACCCGTAGGCTCCAACGGTAGGTGTAGCTTCTCGAACACATCCCTTGGCATGATGCTCACACTGCTCCAAGGTCGCATAATGCCTTCTCACACTTGAATGAACCAACGAAACATGGAATTGTCGGGCATTCGGGGTCCTTTTGCTCCTCTAGTCCATTTGCAATAGCGCCACTACATTGCTCGGACATCTTGACATGATCTACCCCGAGTGTTGATATCTCATATTTATTTGCAAGTATGTCTTTGAAGTAACGAGAATATGTAGGAACTTGAAGGGCATCCAATAACGGCATGTTGATGCTAAGTCTACGCACAACCTCCACAAACTTCTCAAAGTGATTATCAAGTTTACCTCGGAAGTAGCGTGGCTTGAGTTGTGGTATCTTCGTGTCTTCTCTCGGCATCTCAAACTCGAGCTCTTAGCAAATTCCTCCGCCTCAGCGGATGGTTTAGGCTCCCTTGCTCCCGCGGAATGTTCCAGATTATAGGTCTCCTTCCCCGAACATGTTTGAATAGCCTTCGCTGATTCAGGACCTTTAGGTTGTCCCGGAAGCTTCCCTTCCGTAGCGGATAGGCGCCCGACAAGTTGTCCCACTTGAGTCTCGAGCATCTTCATCATGTTGAGCACTTGATGGTTGGAGCTTCCGACCTCTGTCACTTTGCTATCGATGTTCTCCAACACCTTGTCTATGGTCTTGAACTTGGTGACGGTGTCCTTGTTGATCTTAGCTTGGTCGTCCATGAAGTCCTTCAATTGTATACGAAGCGGAACTGAATTTAGAATGGATGAGCTTGCATTAAATTGAGGTCTACCTTGCCCGTAGCAGAAGTTCGGCAAATCTCCCTTCCTCTTGGCTTCCTCCGGACAATCCTTGTGGACATGACCATATTCTCCGCATTCTTCACATGTGGATCTTGCTTCGGCAGCCTTCAAGTCTTGAGCCTCTTTCTTCTCTATCTTCATCTTCTCCAACCTCCTCATGAGTGAATCGATCTTGCCTTTAAGTATATCTTCCTTCTCCACTTGCAAGACTCCTTTGACGTTCCCTGTGGGTTGAACCGGAAGTAAGCGTCCAGATGACGCCCACATGTCCTTATCCGCGACCTTCTTGAATAGAGTGAAAGCTTGAGTCGGCGTAAGCTCGAAGATAGATCCTCCCGCCGATGCATCGATGATCGTCCTTGACGCCATGGTGAGTCCTTGGTAGAATTTTTGAACGAGGTCCTCCTTCGGGAACTTGTGATGTGGAACCGCCTGAGTGTACTCATTGAAGCGCTCGAATGCCTCCGAGATAGTCTCCGTAGGATATTGAGCAAAAGTGGCAATCTTATTACGCAAGCTTTGAGTTTTACCTGGTGAGTAGTACTCCTTTATGAAGGCCCTCATCAAAGCATTCCAATCTTGCACCGTCTCCACCGGTTGAGAGTGGAACCATTGCAAAGCTTTCCCGAGTAGCGAGAACGGAAAGAGCCTTGCCGTCATTTGATCTTGAGTCACCCCGTCCATGTTGAATGTATGACATAGTTGAATGAACGCTTGGAGGTGAAGGTTCGGATCCTCTTTACCGGTGAAGGGTGAATGTTGCACCATGCAGATTGTTGAGGTCTTGATCTCGAACAGCCTTCCGATCTCCGCGAGGTTCAAGATTGGTAGGTCGATAATGTCCGGGGTGCATAGCTCCCCGATCTTGCGTTATTGCGGCGGTTGTTCACCCATTGGTGGAAGTCGATTCTCCCGAGGACTTTGAGGTGGTTAATTCTTCAGAGATTCCGATGATCCTTGGTCTTCCGACTTCGAATCTACAAAATCTAGCTTTTTAGCTTGTTGTGCTTCACGTCTCCTTAGACTATAAAGTTTTTCTGGTTCATCCACAAAATTATCGGGTTTGTTGGAGAGGTAGCCGTCCATCTCCTGTTAGGGTTAGCGATAAACAAAATATAGAAAAACAAAAAAGTAAAAATAAATCTAAGAAAACTAGGGTTAGACAAACTAGATTAGATTTTTTTGAGGATGATCAAAAGTTAGTAGATGCAAAAAGAAAAACCAAAAGAAAACTAAAAATTGCACAAAAAGCAATAAAAATCGAATCTTGAACAAGCGGACAAGTCTCCCATCATAGTCAAGGGACCCTTTTTCCCTCGACTAGTGAACCCAAGGTATCGAATCCGTGGAACAAATGTGTGACGCAAGAGATGATCTAGTAATGCCAAGTAACTTCAATCTTCGAAAGGTAAACCCCTAATGCATCTAGTTAAAGAACATCTAAAATGAATCTAATGTACTAAAGACCGGAGGTAACAAAGATGGAGGGGGTAGATAAACCGATCTAGAGAGATCGGGTCAAGCCTTTTGTTGAAGTTCCAAGCAAAAGAAAACGTAGCAAGTTCAATCTCATTAGAAGCCTCTTTAAACCGTGGTTTCCCGTCCGACTCCGAAAACACCCGCCTTTCAGAGCCACCGTTCTGTCACAACGCACTCCTATTCATGCGGGTAGTCTAGGGCGAGTCCGAGGACAAGTCGAATTCTTTCGGAAGATCAGGCGTGCACCTCTAGCCACCGCGGTTACAAGCACACCCTATGTGATCTATCTCGAAAATAGATCTAAAATAAGCAAAGCCGATTGAAAACGAAGACTTCAGAGAAACACTTGATCGCTAGAAATCGGATTCAACTTGATAATTCAACTAGTACAATGATACATGAACAAGATCACCACCGGTATCCTACCTTGATCTTGCTTCTTACTCCGGGAACTCCGACGTGGTCTTCCTTGTAAGGTTCCCACGTCGGCTAGGGAGACCCTAGTCAACTAGCTCGACCCTCCCCTCTCTGAGATGGTGTCCCTCTCTTCTCTGCTCCTCGGCGGCCGATGACGAATGAGTTGATGCGTGCCTCTTGACCCCGGGGCTATAAATAGCCCGAATGGCGGCTAGGTTAAAGGGGGAGGCGACCTGGCCCTGGAATGGGATGGGCTGGCCGGCAGGCCTGGGCCAACCGACCTGGGCCCATCCCGACCTAGTTGCCTTCCTCCTTTGCCCTATGTCAGTTCCCGAGTCTTCTAGATCCTTCCCCCTTCTGCATGTGGGCCCTTGTCGTCAGTTTCTCTTCGAGTTGGACGTAGATCCTTGTCTCGCAAGATTCGACACTTTTCTGGGTAGGTCCTCGGAGTTTTTCATCTTCTCGGGTTTGGTCCCTGGGCTTCTTGGAGTCAAGTTTGCTTCATTGCATGACTTGTATGGGGCTTCAAGGTCTTGGCACAAGGTGCTTGATGAACTTATCCCGGAAGTCTTGCTTTCAACGTCGAAACCCTGCATAGACACTAAACTCCAAAACCGACATGGACAAATGAACTTGTTATACCAAGGGGGTTAGTACCAATGGATAAGGTATAAAACTTATGCCAACACTTAAGGTAAACTCATGGCTAGGTTGACGGAATTTCACCGTCAACCACCAGGAATATTTTTCCTTTGGAGAGATACTTGAAATCTTCAATCTTGGCACCATCTTGCAATCTTCCTTGAATTGATGATCCATTCTCAATGATAGGTTGTGTCCAAGGAGGTAATCACAAAAGATGATATTTGGTTTTAAGGGTGAATATCTGGCAAGGTTTGTGAGATCTCCGATGTGGGGATACACAATGCACGGATAAGAGGCTAGCATTAAGATAGATATGCAAAACGGAATGACCAGCTTCTTAGTCTCAGGCCAGAGAAATCATGGCCTGCAATAACTCACTCAAAAATAAATCTTGTACACTAAGGTTTATGCACTCACATATATATAAGGCTCTGGATAGGTAGAGAAACACGCAAGTGATATTTATGACAAGGTTAGCATTACTTTTAGGAATAAAAATCATCTTTAATCCATATAAAACTTGAGAGCATATAAAACACTATGGGTCTTTATTTTAATCATAACCTCCGCTAAAGATTAAGCTAGCATTTAGATAATTTCAGATTTGTATTTTAAGAGAGCATTAGCTTAATCATGCATAAAACAAATACAAAGATAAACCAAGTGGCAATTATAATCATATATCATCATGGCATAAACTTTGTAACTTTACCACAGGTAAAAACAAGGTGGTGACTTTATTCATGATGAAAACAAACTAACACACATGCTGGAATTTAAATAAAAACTGAAAACACTATGCATACATAAGGAAACACAAGCTGAAAATTGAAGAAAAAGGGAAAAGAAAGGAAAACTAAAGCTCCTCCTTCTTCTAATCTTCCGCCGGTGGTTGGTATTGATAATCTTGGTGGTTGTACCCTTGCTCATAGTAGGATTGGACATCCCCTCCTACGAATTGATCCGACGGTACTAGGTGAAGGCGCCCAAGCTCATAGGCAATATTTGCATTGCCTTCACCTAATTGAGCTGTGTTGGATTGAATGGCTGCGATGTTTTGCATGTTTCTTGTAGCATATCCTCCGATTATGGTCACACTTTGTTGTGGTTGAGGAAATTGTGCATAGGGCTCCGCAAAGGTTACGTTGGGCACCACATAATTTTGTGTGGGCATGGCTGCACCAGTCCCCCATGCTTGCATTGGTGGCCCTCCGTAGTAACTTGGCGGTGTAGGAATTCCTCCATACGGTGGCACATAGTTTTGTTGTACACCTCCCTCTTGTGCCGAGTAGGATCCTTCTTCTATAATTCTTCCTCTTTTATTATTCCTTGCCGGCACAAGGAGTTCTTCCTCCAACCAATCTTCCTTCCCTTGAATAAAGAGTCTCAGTATTGCATCCGGAAGGGGTAAGTTCACTTTGGCCACATTAAAGCCTCCTCTCTTATCTCCACTTATATATTTTCCTTTCTTCAAGTATTCAATTCCGAGAGAGGTCCTGGGTAGAAGATGTTCGGGGTTTCTCAGAATACCCGGTCTTAGGGAGATGGCCAACATGGAGAGGTAGCACCCCGAACCAATATCTCCTGATCCCGATGTTGCTTCACAACACCATCGGTTGATCATGAGGTAGGAGGGGTCTATTGGCTGCCTGGAAATTAAAGCCGAGTAAAGCCAATTCAACTCCGTGTCGGTCACCTTTGTTTCCCTCATCCTCCCCAAAATCCTTTTACTCATCCATCAGTGAAACACTTGGATGATGGGGTTCCGGATGGAATTCCTTTGTTGGTGGGCTTCCCCCGAGATCAAGTTTCAAAATCCATCCAACATGCTTTCCGGCACGTCTACTTTCTTTGGAGCTCCCTTTTGGAAACCAAGTAGCTCCCTAATATTTTCATAGGGAACCACTTGCTGAATTCTCACCAACCGAAATGATAAACTCGGCACCCCCTTATCAAGGATAGGCGCCATGGTCATGAGAATTTCCAAGGCAAATTCCTTGTGGGTATTTGTCGACATCCCGTTGGATTGCACCCATCCAAGGTGCCCCAACATATAATAAATGTCCGTGCCAAAACCCAATGAGTTGAGGGCTTGATCGTCGAAGTCGACATTCGCCACAAGCCTCTTCTCAAGGCGACATGATGATGAAGCCATATGCGGAGTACCGCGGAGTGTATGGAGGTGGAGCGGATGATCGGGTCGATCGATGAGGTGGGACGGGCGGCTCCTCCGTACGCCATTGAGGTTCAGTAAACCTCATGGACGAGCTCCTTGTGGCCCTCATGCCACCGAGGAGGAGAGTGCGTTCCTCCTCGGCGGTGTCGTGTCCTCCTCCATGCTCCGAGGAGACTCGGAAACCGAGTGCTCTCGTCGAAGATGTCGTCGAAGATGGCTTGGACGACGATGACCCCTTCTTCTTGGTGAAGAGATTTGTGGTTTTCTTCCACATGATTGCAGCACTCTTCTCTCTAATATAATCTTGGGTTTTAACCAGTAACAAAGCACTCAAGAATTATTTCGGAGTATGGACTTTGACGAAATTAAGGGTGTGATTTGTTAGGCGAAACAAACTTGGAAAGGATGGCTAAGTCTATGGTGGTTATGGACTAAAACTTCGAGCACACAAACAGAGAGATGGGATAGTTGCTTTCCTGCTAAAGAAGAGCACCAGGGGGTGCATTTATAGGGGAGACCGGCCGGCCTGGGCCGACCGGCCTCGATGGCCTCATGCCCCTCCCTGGCTCGGTTTTCTCCATCTTGATCATTTTCACGTTGTGACTTTTGTGTCCGCGTCCTCTGCAAGTTGCACCGCCCAAACTCTCGCATCCTCTCCTTTGCTTGCATTATTGGTCCGTCCACTTGATGCCTCTGCTTTGAGTCATGTCCATGCTCCTTTTCTTCACATGCCACCATGAATTTCCTGCAAAACAATGCTTGCTGCCCACCCATGCTTGTCCTTTGCATGTGACCTTGATGAAAGTTGTTGGAAGCGCATCCCGTGATGCATCATGGTGCATGCATGATTTGCTTAACTAGATTGCCTCCCTCTAAGCATGTCTTAAGGCTAAGCACTCCTCTAATTTCGAAATTAAAAATAAATTCAGAGCTATGGGAGAGATCAAGCATAAATTTAGATAAGTTATTCAAGCATTAAAAACAAGATGTAAGTCGAAAATATTTTTCGACTACATTTATATCGGTATCACCAGTATTGTTTGCCTTCATTAGTTGAGAGCAAACTTTCCCGGCTTGATCATGGGGCATAGGTTTAGGTTCTAATTTTCGCTAAATGAGAGATTTTGAATGAAATAAAATTAAATGAGGGTTAAAAAATTCTAACCTTAGAGAAACCAAGGATATAGATTTTTAAACCAACCAAAAGTTAAGTTTCTAGGTTCACGCGAGTCCTATCACGTGCTGAAATTTAAATAACATCTAGATACAAGTCGTGGCTCTATTTGTGTGTTTCATCATGTAAAACAAGTCAACCACAACATCATAAAGAGGATGAATGGTTGAGATAGGTTCTGAATTTATTTGGTTTTGGTTTCTCGAAAAGAAGCAAACAACACATAGGATGGTTCATGTATAGGATTTATGATCCAAGCAAAATATTCAACCAAGAGTTATGTCTCTAATATTGTTCAACCACTCTAAGTCTAATGTCTTGTGTAGTAAATTTCAAAACTAACTTACTTGAAAAGACTTGAAAAACCTTGAATCGGGTTGTCCTCCGGGTAGCTTATTCTTGACTAGACGAAACGGGTTTCCTCCCGCCTAGTGCTTCGTTTATAGTCCATGGCTAGACTTATTCACTTGATTACTTCAGATCAACACTCTTTGCGGGCGTTGCAATCTTGGGTACCTACTTCCGCACCATCTTGGGTACGGGCTTATTCTTCAGCTTAGTCATCTTTTTGGTCTTCACAGGCGGCTTTTGTTCCATTATCTTGACGGATGCAACAACTTCCTTGATTTTCTTCACTTCCTTCTTCTTTGGCTCTCCCTTCTTCCTTGGTTCTTCCTTAACAACGCGACGATGAGGTGGAACATATTTCACTTCAATTATATTACATACCTCGAGGTGTGGTCAAAACTTGAAGGAACTCCTCTCGCCGTTAATGTCGAGCTTGATCTCCCCTTGCCAACATCAATGGTAGCTCCCATGGTCTAGAGGAAAGGCCTACCAAGGATGAGTGGTGGGTTCTCCCTCTCTCCCATCTCGAGTACCACGAAGTCCACGGGGATGAAGTGGTGTCTGACCTTCACAGGCACATCTTCGGTGATGCCCAAGGGATAGTGAATGGAGTTATCACCCAACTCCAAGAACATACCCGTAGGCTCCTATGGCAGGCGTAGCTTATCAAACACATCCCTTGGCATGAAGTTCACACTTGCTCCAAGTTCGCATAATGCCTTCTCGAACTTGAATGAACCAACGGAACATAGAATTGTCGGGCATCTGGGTTTTTTTACTTCTCTAGTCCATTTGCAATTGCGACACTACATTGCTCGGACATCTTGACATGATCTACCCCGAGTGTTGCTATCTCATATTTATTTGCAAGGATATCATTGAAGTAACAAGAATATGTAGGAACTTGAATGGCATCCAATAATGGCATGTTGATCCTAAGTCTACGCACAACCTCCACAAACTTCTCAAAGTGATTATCAAGTTTACCACGGAAGTAGTGTGGCTTGAGTTGTCGTATCTTCGTGTCTTCTCCGGGCATCTCAAACTCGGGCTCTTCGGTGACGATCTACATAACTTCCTCCTTAGAAAATTCCTCCGTCTCAGCGGATGGTTTAGGCTTGCTTGCTCCCGCGGAACGTTCCGGATCTTAGGTCTCCTTCCCCGAACGAGTTTGAACAGCCTTCGCCATTTCGGGACCTTTAGGTTGTCCTGGAAGCTTCCCTTCATTAGCGGATAGGCGCCCGACAAGTTGTCCCACTTGCGTCTCGAGCATCTTCATCATGTTGAGCATTTGATGGTTGGAGCTTTCGACCTCCGTCACTTTGCTATCGATGTTCTCCAACACCTTGTCTATGGCTTTGAACTTGGTGACGATGTCCTTGTTGATCTTAGCTTGCTCATTCATGAAGTCCTTCAATTGTATACGAAGCGGAACCGAATTCGGAATGGATGAGCTTGCATTAAATTGAGGTCTACCTTGCCCGTAACGGAAGTTCGGCAAATTTTCCTTCCTCATGTAGTCCAGCACCTTGGCTTCCTCTGGACAATCCTTGTGGACATGGTCATATTCTTTGCACTCTTCACATCTGGATCTTGCTTCGGCAGCCTTTAAGTCTTGAGCCTCTTTCGTTTCTATCTCCATCTTCTCCAACCTCTGCATAAGCGAATCGATCTTGCCCTCGAGTATGTCTTCCTTCTCCACTTGCTAGACTCCTTTGACGTTCTCCGCGGGTTGAACCGGAAGTAGGTGTCTGGACGACGCACACGTGTCATTGTCCGCGACCTTCTTCAATAGAGTCGGCGTAAGCTCGATGATAGATCCTCCCGCTGATGCATCGATAATCGTCCTTGATGCCATGGTGAGTCCTTGGTAAAACTTTAGAACGAGGTCCTCCTTCGGGAACTTGTGATGTGGAACCACCCGAGTGTACTCATTGAAGCGCTTGAATGCCTCCGAGATAGTCTCCGTAGGATATTGAGCAAAAGTAGCAATCTTATTACACAAGCTTTGAGTTTTACCCGACGAGTAGTATTCCTTCATGAAGGCCCTCATCAATGCATTCCAATCTTGCACCGTTTCCACCGGTTGAGAGTAGAACCATTGCAAAGCCTTTTTGAGTAGTGAGAATGGAAAGAGCCTTGCCCTCATTTGATCTTGAGTCACCCCATCCATGTTGAATGTTTGACATAGTTGATGAACGCTTGGAGGTGAAGATTCGGATCTTCATTACCGGTGAAGGGTGAGTGTTGCACCATGCGGATTGTTGAGGTCTTGATCTCGAACGGCCTTCTGATATCCGCGAGGTTCAAGATTGGTAGGTCGATGATGTCCGAGGTGCATAGCTCCCCGATCTTGCATCTCCTTAGCCTGTAAAGTTTTTCTGGATCATCCACAAAATTATCAGGTTTGTTGGAGAGGTAGTCGTCCATCTCCTGTTAGGCTTAGCGATAAACAAAATATACAAAAACAAAAAAAACAAATCTAAGAAAACTAGGGTTAGACAAAACTAGATTAGATTGATTTTGAGGATGATCAAAAGTTAGTAGATGCAAAAAGAAAAACCAAAAGAAAACTGAAAATTACACAAAAAACAATAAAAGATCGAATCTTGATCACTTGTTCCCTGGCAACGGCGCCAGAAAAAGGGGCTTGTTGGCGGTATATATTCGTATTAAACTTCAAGTGGACTTGCAAGCGGACAAATCCTCCGTCGTAGTCAAGGGACCCTTCTTCCCTCAAGTGTGAACCTAAGGTATCGAATCCGTGGAACAATGTGTGATGCAAGAATCAAACTAATAAAGCCGAGAACTTTAATCTTCAAGAGGTGAAACCTATGCATCTAATCTTAAAGAACATCATGAAAAACGAATCTAATCTATGAAAGTCGGAGGTAGCAAGATATAGAGGGGGATAGATAAACCAATCTGGAGAGATTGGATCAAGCCTTCGTTGAAGTTCCGAACAAAGAAGAAGTAAAAAAGTTCAATCTCATAAAAAACTTCTTTAAATCATGGTTTCCCGTTCGACTCCGAAAACGCCCGCCTTTTGGAGCCACCATTTTGTCACAACGCACCTCTATTCGTGCGGGTTAGTCTAGGGCGAGTCCAAAGACAAGTTGAAATCTCTCAGAAGGTCAGGCATGCACCTCTAGCCACCACAGCTACAAGAACATCCTCGGTGATCTATCTCGAGATTAGATCTTAAGATACGAAAAGTCGATCGAAATCAAAGACGTAAGAGAAACACTTGATCGCTAGAAATCGGATTGCAACTTGATAGTTCAACATTACATGATACATGAATCAAGATCACCACCAGGATCCTACGATATTGCTACTAGCTCCGGGAACTCCGACATGGTCTTCCTTGCAAGGTTCCCACACCGGCTAGGGAGATCCTAGTCAACTAGCTCGACCCTCTCCTCTCCGACATGGTGTCCCTCTCTTCTTTGCTCCTTGGCGGCCGATGACAAATGAGTTGATGCGTGGCTCCTAGCCTCTGGCGCCACGTATCAACTCATTCGTCATCCACCGCCGAGGAGCAGAAAAGAGAGGGACATCGTCTCGGAGAGGAGAGGGTCGAGCTTGTTGACTAGGATCTCCCGAGCTGGCGTGGGAACCTTGCAAGGAAGACCACGTCGAAGTTCCCGGAGATAGAAGCAAGATCAAGGTAGCATCCCGGTGGTGATCTTGATTCATGTATCATGTACTATGTTGAATTATCAAGTTGTAATCTGATTTCTAGCGATCAAGTGTTTCTCCTATGACTTTGATTTCAATCGGTTTTTCGTATCTTAAGATCTATTCTCGAGATATATCATCGAGGGTGTTCTTGTAGCCGTGGTGACTAGAGGTGCATGTGTGACCTTTCGAGAGATCTCAACTTGTCTTTGGACTCGCCCTAGATTAACCCGCACGAATAGGGGTGCGTTGTGACAGAACGGTGGCTCCAAAAGGTGGGTGTTTTCGGAGTCAGACGGGAAACCGTGATTTAAAGATGCTTTTTATGAGATTGAACTTGTTTACTTCTACTTTGCTCGGAACTCCAATGAAGGCTTGATCCAATCCCTCTAGATTGGTTTATCTATTCCCCTCTATCTCTTGCTACCTCCAGTTTTCATAGATTAGATTCGTTTTCATGATGTTCTCTAGATTAGATGCATTTAGATTCTCCTTTGAATGTCAAAGTTCTCAGCCTTATTAGATTGATTCTAGCATCGCACATTGTTCCACGGATTCGATACCTTGGGTTCACACTTGAGGGAAAAAGGATCCCTTGACTACGACAGAGGATTTGCCTGCTTGCAAGTCCACTTGAACTTTAATACGAATATACACCGTTAACACCCCACTCGGGGTTCACTTCGGCTAGGTGGGTCCTTGATCCTTCTAGATGCTTCTTTTTTAGGTGCTAAGTCACGTTGAGTTCCGGGGCCTTCTAGAGTCTTCTAGAGAGGTTTCTTTGCATATTTTCTGAATAGTCCCTGCAAATTCATAGATTCACAAAAACTTGTGGAAATTGTTAATATAAACCCTAATAAGGTGATCTAATCATATTTTAGCCCTTTTCCATTTAATGTGAGGGATAAAAGTCATAGATAAAAAGTGTCAACACTCACCGAGAGGTAAACTAGTATTTATCTCATATTTCCCTTTCAACCTTTTATTTTGTGCATCAAGCATATTTAAATTTCAAATTTATTTCATGTTTGCATTAGTAAGTAAACAAGATATAGAAAAAATAGTTTGGAGATTTTTTGGTGATACGACTGAACCTAGAGGTACATCCGTACCTCCCCTTGACAAAATTTTTGTGTAGGATGTTTAAAGGAGGGGACATGAGTGCTTGCCGCAAATATAGTAGGGTCGGCCGAACCAAGTGATACGTCTGTACCTACGATTTTTCACAAATCCAATCACTACAAGATTCCAAGTGCTCAACTCATCACCGAAATGAAGACACGCCAACCAGGTAGCTAAAAATTAGCTTGGGGGAAGCCCCATTTTCAATCAAGGAAGGTATTTCCATCCAAACCAATTTTCAACATCTTGTTTATCACATTTGAATAAAATAAAAACAACAAAAATATTTTCTTCAACCATGTGCTTGAAATCTTGTTTTTATGACCTCACTTTGGAAATGATGAATAATTGCTATGTTAAAACTTTGCAAGAACCTAGTGTACATCTTTGTGCTCTATGAGTATTTGAATTTGTTGGTATATTTGAGATAAGAGCCTGAAATAAAACTTTGTGGGAAGCAAATGCTTATGACCAAACCTATGGTGTTGACTAGTATGATATGGTGAGACAATGTTGATCCTGCTCTATCTCATAGTATGGTGAAAATCTCGGATGATTTCTTTTGAAAATAAAATAACACAAGTTCCTCAATGGTCATATCACCTACCAAAGTCATATGTTGATATCAAAGTTTAAACCTTCTACATATGCTTCCTTGTGACCCATTGAGTTTTGCCAAATTGTTGTGACCCTTGGTAGAATCCTTTCATGCTCCCATGATCGAGATCACGTACACCCACATATACAAGTTAACTTCCAGACCGGAAGTTATGCAAAACATGCCATCCATCCACCAAAAATAAATACTCCAAAATTCCAAAGAGATTTCTCTTCTTGTATTCTTGCAAAAGGAGAGTGGGGTCATTGAAAAAAGTTTATGCTCAAGAAGCATAGAAAAAATATTATGCTCCAATCAAAGAGCATAGAAAAAAGTGAATCATGACCCCCTACAAAATAAAAGCAAGAGGAGAATCTAAAAGCAAGGAGTACTTAGAAAGACAAACAAAAATATTCCACACACTTGCACATCTTGATCAAGTTGCATGACTAGTTTCTTCCCGGATCTAGTCTTTCTTTGCAAAATTTTCAAAACTCCAAGATAGGATCCAAAAAAGAAGAAGAGTGAGAGATGCAAAGTGAAAAAACCATTCTACTCTTCAACTTCCGAAGGCAAGGTGGAAAGTGACAAGGCCCATAGCTAAAATGAGGCTAAGTTTCTCTCGTACCAATCTTTTCAAATAGCAAGAACATCATGGAGTTTGTGCACAGGTACTTGTCAAGTGGTAACATCATGCAACTCCTGATTCGCTGAGGCCAAGTATAGGCTTTGCTTGAGGATGAGCAAACGTCTAGCTTGGGGGAGTTTATTGACGGTCCTTACAACAAAGATTCGACCGTCAAAACCTCGGGTTTAAGAAGAGTATATGGCAAGTTTCATGCACATTCTTAGTACTAGTAAAGTTCCACGAGTTGGGTTGTGATTTTCATAGGTGGATACACATTTTGGGATAAATTGGGACCAACACACCACACGTGCTAGGCACGGCCGAACCACTAGGCATGGCCGGCACTGCAGGGGTGGCCGGCCCTGTAGGTGCGACCGACCCTGCCCCATGGCGTGTCCCTGGTCCTATGCACCGCCTCTCCCTCGAGCACATCTTGGACGAACGAGATTCACTAAGGAAATGTCAGTTTGATCAAATGGTGAAGGCTAGGATCACTTGGATCAATGGGTCCACTTATCCAGTCACTCAACCACCACAACTCTCATCTAGAGGCAATCCTAGGCATCCCTGAGCAAAGTTGGTGCATCACATGGCACGGGGTGGGCTGGCCGCACCTAAAGGGCCAGCTACACCTATCAACTTGCGTGCCAGGCGAAACCGACCCAAGGAACCGACCTACAACCACCTCAGGAGCAGTGATTAGCGGTGTCCAAGGCAAGAGCCGGCACATCCCAGGACCGGCCGCACCAGGCATGTGGCCCCCCTGCGCTCCATCGACCTTCGTTGACTATAAAAGCCACCTCCGACTCGCTGGAACGGAAACACAATGCAGGAGCAACTCCATTTCTCCCTTTTGTTCACTTAGAGTAGGATTTGTGTAGCTTGGGAGTTAGAGTCGAGTCGAGCTAGTCTCGGGGTTTCGGAGGAGTCTTCTTCAGGTTCCGGTAATACTCTTGTATCCTTTCTTTGTTTAGACTCAAGTACAATTCAAGTTATCTTTTTATCTTACCTTTTGAGTCAATTACATTCATCTTTTACTTTGCTCTAGAAGCTTTATTTTTGGTTTAGACTAAAGTTAGTCTAATCTTGGTTAGCATATCTCTCTTGAACCCTATAGTGTTGTGGCCGTTCTGCGTTTGATCTTCGGTGGTTCATGGGAGAGAGAGAGACCTTCCTTCTTGATATCCGGGGAAAGGTTCTTTGATTCGTTGTGAGCGTAGTGTTCAGAGCTTACCTTAGTCTTAGATTGGTGTCCCGTTCAACGGAATAGTTGTGGTACCCTAAGGAGGTGACAGCTCCGGACGGGCTTTGTAGTCCACCACGTTAGTTCGGGCCGGTAGGATTCAGCGTGTCGTTGTTCTCCCTTCTCATCCCAGTTTGAGAGTGCGACTTTGCATGCCCCTGCAGTACTAGAAGAGCTTGTCGAGTTTAGCTTGCCTTGGTTATCCTTTGCTTTGGTTCTTTACCTAGAGTTGACAAGAATAGATAGATTGTGTTAGGATCCTTTCTCGTCTCATTGTCCTCCCAGCTCACTAGGTCCTCTCTAACCCTTTTATCAATATCTTCTTGTGTGTGTCAAGTTATTCCCGAATATCTTTATTCGTTACCCCCTCTATAGCTCTTTACCAAGCCTTGTTATTCTCTATCGTTAATTCGATCATCTTTACTGTAGTGCCTCCCTTGGGAAAATATAAATATGTTAACCAGAATACCATCGGGTGAGTGCTACAACGGTAATCCATGCGCTTGCGGACCTTTCTGTGATCGTGTGTTTTACCAAAGACGTTCCCTAGCCGCGTTACTAAGGGTGTAAATTCGGTAGCGACGCTTGCGAGTGCCAACAGTCATTCCTAGTGCCGTCACCGTGAGTGCATTCCTAGTGGTGAGGCTAAGTAGCATCAACAGCCATCTGACATAGAGTCAGTCTTATCACCCCGAGTAGACTGAAGTGTCACGGGTCAACAGCGGTAGGAGACGATAGGCAGGTGCGGTCGTCGCTCGCCGTGGGCATGGATGACGACGATGTTGCCTCTTTCGCTCGCTGTTAGCGCGACTGGACGAGGCCCAAGGTGGCGGCCAGTGATGTGCACGGGGTGGTGCGACGCTTGACGCGCTGCAAGTCGCCTTTGGACAGGGTGAAGGTGGCCAGGAGCTGGTCAGCGGGCATCTGGCCGACTTCTATGGTGCCGGCGGTCGGCATGGCCTAGAAGGTGTCGGTGAGGAAGCTCCGGTCTACGACAGGAGGTGGCGGAGGCGGCGCTTCGCTACGCGTGCACGCAACTGCCACCCAGGTGTGCAAGAAGTGCGTCGAGCTCGAACCGTCGGCGGCGGCGTGGTGCACGACGACGCCGATGGCGAGGCCGAGGCGCGCGGGCAGGAGGAGCGTGACCTGCAGGCGAGCACGGCGCTGCTGGCAGGTAGTGCCGACATGAGTGGGGTGATCCTTCCTAACTCCCGGGGCTCGTCGGTGTCGGTGCAGAGGCCATCGATGCTTTCCACGCCGCCGACGTCGGGACAGTAGTGGAGCTCGTAGCGGTCGGACGTGTGGCACAGGCGGCCGGCTAGCGGGTAGAAGGCGTGAATGGCCCTCTACAGGGCGTTCTTGAGGTTGGAGAGGTTGGCCGGAACATCGGCGTCCGGGGTGAGGCGGTAGAGGATGGGCGCTCCACGGACGGGAAGGAGAGCCAGAGGTTGTCAAAGAAGGTGAGCGGTAGGGAGCTCTCCGACAGAGCGGAGCCTGTTGGAGACGGAGGGACGACGGTGGTGTCGATAACCGGAGGCGAGGAGGAGGTGATGATGATGTGAAGGTGGAGGGAGGACGCTGCTGCTCCTGCGCCATTTTGCCGCTGCTTGAAACAACGTCTCAGGCTCCGGCCATTAATGAACTCTAGCCAGTTGGTTCTTGATTGATCGATCGATCGGAAAAGTGACATTTGTATTCCTTTAGAGAGTACAAAATTAATACCGTTGCACGTTTTAATTGTTTTGTGTCATCTTTGCACAATCTTTAGATGATCCGGACAACTCGGACTCGGATGACATTTGGTTTTATAGATGGGGACCCTCATTTTCTCCCCGACGTGCATATCTTCATCTCCTTGGCCCTAGACAGTGCCTCGTGCTTTCAAATGGTTGTGGAAGTCGTCGGTACAAAAAAAAAAGCACAAAGTTTTCTTCTCGTCGTTGCTTAAGGATCGGCCGAGTACAAGAAACATTCTTCGGCGCCGCAATCAAGTTATACCATCTTATGAGTGTGTTCTTTGCAATCGCATGCCGAGGAAACCTTGGAGCACCTTTTTCTCAATTGCAATTTTGCGCGCGGTACCGTTGGGCATCCTTAAACTTACGGATTGGGGCGGGAGACCCTTTTGATGTCCTTACCTCTTTTCATCACCAGCTCAATTATCCTTCTTCATGGATATCATCATCATCATGAGTTGGTCGATTTGGATGGCCCGCAATGACTTCATCTTTAATGGTCTACAAGCTTCGTTACGGTCGGCTAAGGCTTGCTTTCGGAAGGAGTTTGCTCTAGTTATCCTCGAGCAAAACCTAGTCTCAAACAACTTTTGGTTACATGGCTAGCTGCTTATGTGTAATTTTTTTGATTTTCTACCACACCTTTTTTGTTTCCCGATTCTATTTTGTTAGGCTGTACTTAGGTTAATTTTCTTTAATATATAATCGGTAGGGGTCTCCCCCTCCCCGTTTCGCTCAAAAAAAAAACCGCGTCATCCGGCATTGATTGACAAGTCGCGCACGCGGTTGATTTTGGGGGATAGAGATTGCCGAGACGCGGCGGATTCGATTTCTCAAAACGTAAATGCTACATGGAGAGTGTTGCCCCTTTCAGGGTCAACACACAAGAGCATGCGAACGGACCGAAGAGCAAAGTCGTCGCCGGTACCGGTCAGGCGCACCGGTCAGACCGGTGACCTAGGGTTTGCCTGACTCGATCAATCGGGGGGATAACTACCACTCTTACGTGACGGAAGATGGATAGGTTTACGAGCAATCCAGCAAAGAGATAACCAACACACTTACGTGGCGAAGAACGACTGGTTTACGAGCAAACTACTAGCAAAAGTCGTCGAAGCTCTCGCCCGGGAGGGACCCCATCAGGGCGTGGACGTCGCCGGCGTGCCCTAGGTCGACCAGCAGGCCCTAGGACGCCATCTCAGGTCGTGGAGATCAAGAGACGAGAAACATGGTGGTTGGAAAATGTGTTGAGAGGATAAAAAGTAGAAGGTAATGATAGATTCGATTGTGTTCCCCTCAATTGGTCGTGGCCCTTCATAAATATAGGGTGGGGACGTCTTGCCCCAGCAGGAGTCGAAACTTATACAAATCCCATGTCGAAATCAACTCCTAACTCGGATTTGATTGCGGGCACCGGTCAGACTGTCGGGCCCCACCGGTCAGACCGGTCAGGAGCAGGGCTGGTTCTTTCAAGGACCATAACTCTCTCATCCGGACTCCGAACTGGACGTTCCACATATGCATTTCGATCGTCTCGACGAGATCTACGCAATGGTGAAGTCCAATTGGCATTTTGAGAACTTTGGTCTGACGGGTATGGGTGAAAGGTCAGACCGGTCAGAGATGTTGAATCGGCTATATGACCAATAACTGATCACATCAGTTGGCCTTGTCTTAGTAGCTAGATCAGCAACCTTTGACTATGATTATATGATCTAAATGTTCATATTGATCGTCTTGGCAAATAGTTCATCTTGATAACTTGAACCTATGATTTGACTTGATTTGACGTTGCTCCAAGAGTGTCTTCGTCCCTTTCAACGAAATCACATCCAGAATATCGAAGATGACCCCTCTGTCCTGTAAAATGCATATCTAAGCCAAACTAGCAAGATAACAAGGATTAGCACTAAATTGACACTTCTCACATATCTTGAACCGTGCCACTTTTTTGGTGCGAACATATGCCCATTGTTTCTTAGTAAAGCTTGCGTACCAAGAAATACTTACCAACTCCAAAACTGCACAAGAACGATGTTGAGCACAAGTGTAGCAAACAAGTTTCACCTTTTTGAGGGTGATAGCATCTATCGACCATTTTACTTGATTTTGTCCAATATGAAGATTTCAACTTGTTGCTACCATTCATACACATTGTGTGAGTGAAACAAGCCTGAGTACACACTCCCTCTGTTGTGGATATTTAAAATATTATATCAAATTTATTCTCACACTTGTAAGCTTTTGTGAATGCATAAATCGACCAAATCGCTATAATGACAATTGGTCTTTGCAATACTCACTAAATTGACAATGATGAAGTATAGAACAATTCAATATTGCATTCACAAGTTATTTTGACCACAAATAGATTAGGATGAGTAATCAGCCTCAAAAATAAATTAATATAACACAATTACCTTGTATTTGGTGATAGCCGGAACTCTTGAACCATCATTGTTTGCTCTTGACTTAATCCTTCCGACATATCTCAGAATATGTAATAGTCGCCGACAAACTTTCTCCAAGCGTCAGTCTTGGCTTTAACAAATTTTGAAACTTGGACAGCCAAACCAACAGCCACACCGATCAGACCAGTGACAAGGATTGGCTAGACCGGTCACTGACGGTCAGACCGGTAGAGGTGGTGGTCAGACCGGTCAGTTCAAGATGTGCTCTCTAATGACTAAACATCGGCCCTTTTTCATGAAAATGTCTTTCGGACACCATAGCCTGATGTTCATTGTTTTGAGAGTACTAATCTTGAATTAACATGTCTAGATAAAATAGATGTTTTAAAATTAAGATAACCTTCTAGACATATACTAAGAAAAATATATATAGTGACTCATTTAATGTAAATACTTGTTGCACCTTTAGTAATGAGCCACTAAATGCCTTTGCATGATTCTACCACTATGGATCCCCGAATCCAACCTGAATATAAAAATTTACATTCGGCTTGTTAATTGAGGTTGAATATACCAATCGGCTAAAAATCTCAAAACATTATTATTTGGTGAAATAAGAGCAACACCAACATTTTGAGAAATCTTACAAGCCGATTTAGTAAATATTAACTCCATAGTGGTAAATTAATCTTTTTGCTTAAGTCTTGCCCCCCGAGCACTTAAGGCACCAAAAAGGTTATAAGCAATCTATTATCGGGAAGCTAAGACTTTTGGACGATGATCTAAGAGATTCATCGGCCATGTATGTTGTCAAAGATGATAATTCAATGTCATTCATAAAGAATTCATCCATAAGAATATGCACAACCGAAATAATAGAGTAGAGATATATAAATTCAGAAATTAAAATCATCTCTAAGAACTTAATATTTCGGCTTTTGCAGATTAATCAATATGCATAATATTTTGGTGATAACCCTCTATGATATAAAGATGATCCATGTAGAACCCAAGGACCAAAATAACAGTATGAGGGATAAACAAGCATATCTAATGATGAATTCTAAAACATAGGCATATGTGGTATTTGTAAAGCAAATGGACTAGGTAATGACCAATAACTTTGATGATTTGGTGCAAACCTCAATTTTGAAGAATGCCTCTCATATCTTTTCTTCTCCTTCAACTGTGTTGCACCTTTTGCTTGATCAACACCCGTGTGAGTCCGAATGCTTCCTTTAGGAATCCATGCCATGCCTTTCTTCCTTAGCTCTTGAGCACTATGCTTATGTAGCTTCTTCTTATGCCAATTTGATAAACCAAGTGGATGACTTGACTTTGCTTTAGTTTTGGACAGCAGTGTTCCTCTCTTGGTTTTCGACCTCTTCAACTCCTTTTTCTCAGATTTGGCACTTGGAGGATCAACAGATGATTTTTCCCTCTCTTTGCCATTAGTAGCCGAAGTGCTCAACACATTAATCGGCTTTTTATTAACTGAATTCAGATCTGAACTTTTATCCTTGTGACCATCTTTTTTCACTTGGTAAACTTTGTTGACAACCTTTTTCTTATTTTGAGCACTAGACCGATTTTTATACTCAAAACGGTCACTTTCAACATATGGCTGCCTTTCACGTGATGGTCGTCTTGGAGCTGCATACTCAACATGATATGGTATGAAATATGAAGGAGTATGTGTCCATGAATCATTCTACCACCATGATGAATAACGATGAGCACTAGTGGGATATGGAGCATATGAAACCGGCACTGATGGCTCAAAAGGAGAATGTGTTGCTGCTGAATGAAAACTCTTTCCTTGCTGATTCCAATTCCCAAAATTATGCTTAGGAGGCAATCTTGATGATTTAACTTTATTTGACCGATTAGCACGCTTGGCCTCATTGTCTTTTTGATATTTAGCCAGAAGTTCATCAAAAGTGATCTTCGGCCTTTTACCATTGTGTTTAACACGGTCTACACCTCCATCTACCTCAGGATGTCCATATTTGAACATCTCTAAATTTTTCAGACCGTGACTGGTCTGACCGGTCTGACCTGTCGGTCTGCACCGGTCAGACCTGTGTACCTCAACAGTCTGACCTGTGTCTCCAGCATAGGAAGAGTAACAGGTTCCTGACTTGATGTAGAAAACTCCAATTGCCCCCCAGTAACTTCTGGAATTTTGATAAGTCCATCGTCCTCGGTAATTACTTGATCTTGCAAGTCATGGACGATGCCTTTCTCATTACTTGGGAGCTTTTGAATCTTCTTGTTTGGCAATTAAATCCGGATCTTTGGATAAATCGACTGACGCTAACTGATTTGATGATCATTTGCCATCAAAACCAATTATAGACAACTGGTCATCCTCTCGTGTTTCAGCAAACCTCAATCGTCCAGTGTCAATGGCCGATTGTATGAATTGACGAAAAATATTGAATCACTAGTATTATGGTTAAAAGAATTATGCCACTTGCAATATTTTCGATCTTCTAATTCGGGAGGTGATGGACTAACTTTGTGATCAAAGAGTTTAATAAAATTATTCTCAAGAAAGATATCAAATAAATTATCACACAAAGTTAAATCAAATGTGCACTTTATTTTGTCCAACTGATGCTTTTGTGGAGAAGGCTTTAAGGCTAAGCAAACGAACAGTTCAGATTTCTCATCAACCCATTCGGTTATACCTTTCTTTGCACTTCTCATGCCCGATGCTTTAAAGTTGGTCACTATATGAGCATCGGACTTCACAATGGCTCTCGGTTTTTGTTTCTTTCTTTTAAATCCAGAATAACCATAAGCACACCATGTAGAGCGAAACTTTGACAATGATGATGTAGAAAACTTAAATGTAAAAGTATTTTTATGATCAGCCTTTTTAATTTTAACAATGCATTGGCTGGTAGAATCTAAAGGCATGTTATCACTAATAAGTAAATCATCCTCAGTCGATCTCTTAGAGTTATTTATGATAGAATCACTAATAAATGAATTAACAACAAATATAGGATGTGATTGGGAATTACTTGTAAAACATACCTTATCAAATACATTGGAGAGGCGAGGAACCTTGATGTGGATGATGTTGCATTTCTCCTCTTGACGGCAGCCCACAGTCATCCTCTGCATGGACCGGTCAGACCGCTGTAGAGAGCCGGTTAGACCAGTGCTTCCAGGGCTGCTGGAAATCACCTTGGGTCGACATGCCAATGATCCCTTCTCACCTTCTTTGTCTTGGTTTTCAACAGTTTGATTTTTCGAACTTTTCTCAACCTGAAATTGTCGGTTAGTAGCATGACAATCGCGAGTAAAATGTACGACACCTCCGGCTTTAGAAAAATCAAGCATAGTTGTCTCCTTTTGATTAATATGCTCTTCTACAGCTAAGCTTAACTCTTTAGTTGCAATAAATTCAGAATGTACATCATTTGATTCTGTTGTCATAATAACCGAATTATTGCTCAAATCTGAATCATTTTTATTTTTCTTGGAGATTGCTACTTGATAAAGAAACTCATGTTGAAATTGTGCAAGAATCTGATCTAATTCTTGGCACATCTCCTCAGGGAGGTCCTATTTTCTTACTTCTTCATCTAAATACACGCTTGCTGAATTTTCATTAATTTGGCCATAGTTATGATTAATATTCGCAGCCAAATCATGATTATTAGCATTTGCAAGTGATGATGAGAAAGTAGGTGCAACCTCCACTCCATTGTCATGTTGTGTAGCTGTTGACAGTTGAAACACATAACAACCTTTGATCTGCAAACGTACGAACCTACACCTTTTTCACCACGGGGTGAGCCCCAAGGTTCTTGTCAATCCGCGGAGCAAGGGGATTGCTAGGGCTTAACCAAGCACTAATCTAGTTGATTGAAACCTTGAAAGAGAGGATACTCTAAGGTAAAAGCAATCTAACCTAAGTTAATCTCAGAAGTCTAAGGTGAAACTAGATGGCAAAGGGTGGACATAAGAGAGAGATTAAGATAGATAAGCGTTCCCTCCCTAGGGTTTAGGATCTCATGAACATGCTCTACTACATGAAAAGGGTATTGCCTATACACTAGCTTCATGGCGGTTATGCGGCCGCTAAGCCTTTTCCCTCCACCCTACTGTCACTACGCAAGGTAATCAAACACTTTCACGTATAACCGCATCTATACCTAAGCATCCATAGGGTTAAGCTAATCACCTTGATTACCACAAACCCTACTAAGACCCCATGTTGCGCAAACATATGTAAACAAAGCATACGCGAAGACATAGACCATAAAGCATCTATGGACATAAGATTCATGTATAGATTACATATCATGCATCCATCTAACCCTAGGGACGAACGGAGACATTACCCCATCATCTTACACGGATTGAAGCACATAGGGGTGATGGAGACTCCAGAGAACGTCGTCGATGAAGATAGCGGTGATGACGCTTGGGAACACCCCTAGGCCAGCGGCTTGGAGTCCTCCTCTTGCTTCATCCCCCCCGCCGGTGTTGATCCTTGCGACGAGCTCATCCAACTCTCTCCCTCATCTTGCGGCGGCGGTTTTCTGGTGATTGGCGTCGGTAGAATGATTGGATGCGGCGGTCGTCGGACGAGGGAGCTACAAATAGACCGAGACGGAGCTAGGTCATAGGACGGTCCGAACCGTGCCAAAAACTTCCTGGGCCGGTCCGAACGGGCAGGTCGGCCCAGGCCCTTTTTGGGACGGTTCGGGCCCATCTTCCTCCCCGCGAATTATCTTTGCATTTTTGGACTTAGCCCCCTTGATTTGTGTCATTTTGAGGTCGTCATCCCCGCGATCAAGATAGGGGGTCTTCTCGTATGAAGTCCAAACTTTACGTCTTAGTCCTCGGGGATGATTCGTCGTACCACCTTAGTCCTTGCCACCTTTGGAAGTGATTTCTCCTTGCACTCGAACACGAACGAAACTCATTTGCTCCTTTGAACTTGTTGTGACTCCGTCCCTTTTGTCCATGTTTTCTTGCAAAAACACAATACTTCGAAATGCACATATGAAGTTGAACTTGTTATATCATTAGTGTGCCTAGTGGCGGGTTAGTTGCAAATCATAATCGAACCAATGCATAACAAGTACTCTAGGTTGACGGAAGTTCACTGTCAATAGTAGCATATGATGATTGAGAACAATTGGCCTGATAGCTAGAATTAGCATGTCCAATTTTCTCCTTTTGTTCTTTTATCCTTAATTCATATGCCATAGCTTTCACAAGTACTTCATCAAGTGAATTAAATTTTATCTCTCAACCAATCTCTAAGGGATGATTTTAAACCTCTAAAAGCAAGATAAGGTAGATCTGAATCAGAAAAAGGTAAATTAAAGCACCGATTCTTTATTTCTTTGAATCGTTCTAAATAATTAAAAATCGATTCATCTCTACCTTGCTGAATATTATAGAGATCAGTTGCACATGATGTTTGAGAATAATTGGCCTGATGGCTAGAATTAGCATAGCCAATTTTCTCATTCACCGGCATGTTTTGTGATGTAATCACATATCCTGTCGATGAATAAATAGATAAAACACCTTGCTGAAATTAGTAGAATTACTAGCATCATGTGGTGTTCCATAAGAATTGGCCGAACTCACCATGTTAGTTCGGCCTTGATACATGTTAACTGACTTTTGAACATGTTGTACAGCCGGTGTGTGAGTATAATGTTGTATGTTGCTAGTATCATTAAAATTCAAAGTATGCATATTATTTGACAATGGCTTTTGCATATTAAATTCAAAATTATAATTTGCATAATCAGAACCATCTGAACAAGCACTAGCCGATGCAATATGCCTACTAGTATCAAATCTAGCAACATCAACATAAGGATTCATGGTACTTTCAAAATAATTATTAACATTAGACATAGGTAATGTTTTTGCAAATTGTACCTTGGGCTCGTAGTAGTTGAATTGATTTGAGGAATAAGAATAGCCCGCCATAAGTCTTGATGCTTCAGATCTTGTAATATAGATAAAACTAGATATCCTTGAAAATCCAAGCAATCAATGACCAAAGTCTCGCTTCTCTTCTAGTCTTCAATAAGTAGTAGCAAGCAATACACAATGCAAACGGCTTGAGCATCCTGATGCAAAGTCATAATATTTAGATGCAATCGGTCTGAAATGACCAGATTCAACTATACACTAGCAAATCAAGAATAATGGATCAATTAGGTAAAAAGGCTAGGGATTGATAGAACAATTTGAGAAACCTGATATTTACTCCCCAGTGGAGTCGCCAATTTGTTGACGCCTTTCAGGGTCAACACACAAAAGCACGCGAACGGACCGAAGAGCAAAGTCGCCACCGGTACCGGTCAGAACGGTCAGGCGTACCGGTCAGACCGGTGACCTAGGGTTTGCCTGAATCGATCGTTCAGGAGGATAACTACTACTCTTACATGATGGAAGATAGCTAGGTTTACAAGCAAACCAGCAAAGTGATAACCAACACACTTAAGTGGCGAAGAATGACTAGTTTACGAGCAAACTAGCTAAGGCCATCGAAGCTCTCGCCTGGGAGGGACCCAGTCAGGGTGTGGACGTCGCCGGCGTGCCCTGGGTCGACCAGTAGGCCCTAGGACGCCATCTCAGGTCGTGGAGATCAAGAGACGAGAAGCATGGAGGTTGGAAAAGGTGTTGAGAGGATAAAAAGTAGAAGGTAATGATAGATTCGACTGTGTTCCCCTCAATCGGCCGTGGCCCTTCATAAATATAGTGTAAAAAGATTGGAACTTGACCCCTTCTAGAAGTAAGCTGGCAAGAGCAAGGAGAATTGCATTGAAAGAAATTCATGGAGATGAGGTTCAACAGTACAACCAATTGTGAGACTATGGGAATGAATTGAGGAGAAGTAATCCCGTAACCACTTTCTATCTGAAAATTCAAGGCAGTTTATTCAGTCATTGCTACATGTCACTTGATGCTTGCAAACGGGGCTTTTTGAGTGGATGTAGACCTGTAATTTGCTTGGATGGCTGTCACATAAAGACTGAGCATGGGGGCCAGTTGCTCATAGCAGTAGGAATTGATCCAAATGATTGCATATATCCCATTGCCATGGCTGCTGTAGAGGTGGAACCAATGATTACATGGAAATGGTTCTTGGAAACATTGAAGGATAATCTTGGCATCGACAATACCACTCCATGGGCTATAATGACTGACAGACAAAAGGTGTGTATTTTCCTGTTCTACCAATGTGTTACTAATATTTGTCTATTCATTGACAGGGGCTTATCCCAGCAGTAGAGAAAGTTTTCCCTGATTCAGAGCACAGATTTTGTGTCATACATCTGTACTCCAATTTTCAAGGACACTTTAAAGGTGAAGTGCTCAAGGACCAATTGTGGGCATGCGCTAGGTCTTCATCTGTGATGAAATGGAACTACAACATGGACAAGATGAAGGTATTAAACAAGGATGCTTATGATTGGCTGGAAAAGTTGGCACCAAATACATGGGTCAGAGCATTTTTCTTAGAATTCCCTAAGTGTGATATCTTGTTGAACAACAACTGTGAGGTATTCAACAAGTATATCTTAGAGGCTAGAGAATTGCCTATACTGAGTATGTTTGAGAGAATCAAAGGACAAATTATGAGTAGGTAGTACAACAAGCAAAAGGAGTTGGAAGAGCAAATGCAAGGGCCTTTTTGTCCAAAGATTAGGAAGAAGGTGCTCAAGAATGCTGAATATGCAAACATATGCTAGGCCTTACCAGCAGGCCAAGGAATCTTCCAGGTTCAATCAAAGGATTTTCAGTATATAGTGGATATCATATCTAAGCACTGTGATTGTAGAAGGTGGGACCTAACAGGGATTCCTTGTAATCATGCAATATCTTGTCTGAGGCATGAGAGGATCTCACCTGAAAGTGTTCTGCCAAACTGCTACTCAACTGATGTATTTAAAAGAGCATATGGTTTCAACATATGGCCTTGCAAAGACAAGAGCATATGGGAGAAGGTGGGCGTGGGTCCGAAGTTCTACCTCCAGTATATGAGAAGAAGGTTGGTAGACCACCAAAGTCAAGGAGAAAGCAGCCATAAGAACTGCAAGGGAAAAGTGGATCCAAGTTGTCAAAGCATGGAGTGATCATACACTGTAAGCATTGTCGAGCACCTAATCACAACTCAGGTGGATGTAAGTACAAGAAGGATGTCATCAACTCTGAGGATGCTAAAAGAATGGTTGCTGACTTACAAAAAGAACAACTGGACAACCAAAGGACATATGAACCTCTCAATACCATGAATCAGGTACTAAACAAATTGGTTTGCTTTACTTTTTTCTTTTTTCCACTTATTCTGTAATACTCTGAAAATACAACTCATTGTGTAGGATGTTATTGATCAAGACCTTTATGGTTCTCAGTTGTTGCCACACCTTAGAAGCACTCAGTTGAGCCAAATGATGTGTGAGGTATTCAGTTGTCCATATCTTGGTTTGTAAGAGCACAACTTAACATCTCTATTAACAAACTTGTTTTCAATGCTCCAGGAACCTCAGCCTAGCATGCTATCTAAACAACAAGGGCCATTACCAGATCCTGATTTCATCATGAGTAACAAACCCATTGCAAGACCTGCTCCACTTACAACTTCCACAAAGAAAGGGAAAGTTGTTGCTACAAAGAAGAGGAAGGCAACAAAGAATACCGCAGCTACATCTAGCAAGAAGAAGACTGCAGCAAGGACTGAGCACGTGATGCAAGGCTGAAATTGATGCATTTCTTTTGTTGATGGCAGATAGAACTTCCTTTTGTCCATGATACAAAACTGAAATTTATCTTGTCATATATACACTTGTTTAAGGTCATGTTAGTGACGCTAAGTAGCACCAACAGTCTCTGGTGTTAAGTTATGTAGTGCATGTATCAGCTATGAGCACCAAACAATCTGGATGCTAAATTGGTTAATGCCCTTTTCTATCCTGGTTAGTACTTATTCAAGGCAAAAGTGTTGCTCATTCTTGATTCTCTAAGATAATAAAATACAATCAAAACTTCATTGATTAATCAGTCTGAATAGATTTTTCTATTTTTTTACCAAACTGGACAAATACAACCATCAATTTGGAAAGCATTTAAAATGGTACATCATGCGTCACCAGCATGGCATCATCTCTTGCAAAAGAATCATTAATAAGGGGGCCTTCTGCATATTTATACCTGGCCTACTCAGCAATACTCCCACGCTGGACCCAGGTGGCAAGCCACGTCACCAAGCAGAACATGTCAGAGCCCATTTGGACCTGTGATGGCACATAAGACATAGTTTAGTGACATGAAAATGCAATTTAGGAGTGTGGGGACCTAAATGACACACCTTGACAAGTTAGAGGACCGGCCATGTATTTCACTCATTGAACTAATGCATAGATCTAAAAAAATGGGGGTTAAAATAAATGATGAGGAGTTACAAAAATTTGATTCGCTCAAAGATCCAGAAGTAGCAAGAGCCAATCTAAATAAGCAAACAAACAAGTTGGATGTAACCCCAATCTTAGAGGATGACAATAATGTCCCCTTGGAGGAGATAAAATTCATTGAGTGGCAGTCAGACACCTCTGATGAAGAAGAATTCTAGATTGTGTCAAGTAGAAAGTCAAAGAAAAAAAGGAAAAACAAGTCTACCCAAAAAAGGGGGAAGAACAAAAAAGAAATTGTCCATCCTTCAGATGAGACAAACAGTACTGGAAAAGGGGTATCTAGATCTTGCTCTAGATACAACCTTAGGAAAGGGGCTGCTTGCGCAAAAACTTATCAATGATAGGGGTCATTTGGAATTGCAGGGGGCTGTCAAAGAAAAGGATGGGAGCTGATATTAAAAATCTTTTGTCAGAAGTTAATGCTAACTTCATAGGTTTGCAAGTGACAATGAAGAAATAGTATCCTGATAAGGTTTTTAGAACTATAGATACCAACAATAACTTTGCCTGGCACTGGTTGCCCTCAAATGGCAGATCTGGAGGGATCCTTTGTGGTTTTAAGATAGAGAAGTTTGATATAGTGAAAATAGTGGAACATGAATTTGCAATGGAGGCAGAAGTTTGGGATAAGGAAGTGAAAAAACATTTAAGGATGGTTACTATTTATGGTCCTGCTCATGAAGAGAAGAAAGAATAGTTTCTTGTGGAACTCTCAGATATTTGCTCTAAAAATAATCTCCCCATGTTAGTGGGAGGTGACTTTAATATTCTGAGATTTAGCTCGGAAAAAAATAAAACATTCTGTGCCAACAAATATTCTGATTTGTTCAACTAGATTATTAATTCTTATGGATTGAGAGAGATTGACCTTAATGGTGGGAAATATACCTGGAGTAACAATCAGTCAGGCCCAATTTTGGAAAAATTGGATAGATTGTTGATGAATGATAAATGGGAAGACTTATTCCCTATGACAAACCTAAGGAAAAGGCCTAGGTTAATGTCTGATCACAAACCTCTGCTGTTGTGTACTGATCAATCTCAACTCAGAAAAACAAGGCACTTCTGTTTTGAAACTGCCTAGATAAAACATGCTGACTTTATCCCCAAGGTAAAAGCGATTTGGGGAGAGTCAGTAACTGCTAAAAATGCAGTGGAAAAGTGGTATATCAAACTTAACAGAGTAAAAAAGTTTTTGAAAGGCTGGGAATGAATCTAAAGGGTCACACTAGAAAATATAGAGAAACCCTGCAGCAAGAGCTAGCTGACATAGAAAGAATAGAAGAAGATGGCATCCTTTCAAGAACAATTTTAAACAGAAAAACTTTTATCCAATCAGAACATTTTAAAATCTTGGAAGAATAGGAATTATACTGGCACAAAAGGTCTAATGAAAACTGGCTGTTAAAGGGTGACAGCAATACATGTTACTTCCACAAAAAAGCCAATGGGAAAAAAGGAAAAATACAATATTCCATTTGGAAAAAGATGGAGAAAACATTGATAAAGAGGAAGAGATACTCAATCATGCAACAACATATTATAAAACTCTTTTTGGACCCTCTGAGAGTCCTACTTTTACTCTTGACCCCAATTGCTGTGGGCAACAGGAGAAAATAACAAAAGAAGAGAATAGCCTGCTGACAAAACCCTTTACTGAAATAGAAATCAATATGGTAGTGAAGACAATGAAAGGTAACACAACCCCAGGGTCGGATCACATGCCGGTGGAGTTCTATCAAGCATGTTGGGAAATTATAAGAGTTGACTTGATGGATATGTTTCATGAGTTTTGGAGACATGAATTGGGAGTTGACAGGCTGAACTATGGAATAATAACATTAATCCCCAAGACCAAAGAAGCAACAAGAATCCAACAATACGGACCTATATGTCTGTTGAATGTTAGTTATAAATTATAACCAAAGCTCTCATGTTAAGGTTTGAAGAATGCATGAGTAGGATTATAAACAAAAGCCAAAATGCTTTCATTAAAGGGAGAAACATCATGGATGGAGTCTTGAGCCTACATGAGATCTTGCATGACATAAAACATAAAAAGAAAGAGAGGATTTTGCTGAAACTTGATTTTAAGAAAGCTTATGACAAAATAAACTGGAGTTTCCTCTTTGAAACTCTTAAACAAAGAGGATTTTGTGAAACTTGGTGCAAATGGATAGAGAAAGTGGTAGATAGTGGGACTCTAAGTGTAAAAGTTAATGAGAGTATGGGTAGCTATTTCAAAAGCAGAAAAGGTGTGAGACATGGGGACCCTCTGTCTCCCCTTCTGTTTAACTTAGCAGCAGACTGTCTAGCCAAAATGGTACAATCTGCTCAGCGTAATGGTCTGATCAGGGGGCTAGTAGCTGATTTAATCCCTAATGGGGTGGCAGTACTACAATATGCTGATGATACCATTCTTTGCATGCAGGATGATACTGAAACAGCTCAAAATATGAAAATCCTCCTGTATATATATGAAAAAATGTCTGGCATGAAGATAAATTTCAACAAAAGTGAGATCATAATGGTGTCTTCTGATGAGCAGAAGGCACTTGAGTATTCAGAAATGTTTAATTGTGCAACGGGCACCTGGCCTATAAAATATCTGGGAGTGCCAGTCTCGGGTCTAGACTTCAAGTGGCCGACTGGATACCACTAGTAGAAAAGATTTTAAGAAGACCGGAAGGGTGGCAATCTGCCTCACTATCCTATGGGGAAAACTAGTCCTGTTCAATGCCTGTCTGAGTTGTATTCCAACATATGCCATGTCTATGTACATGTTACCCAAAACAATCATAAAAAGAATGAACTTAGCTAGGAAAAAATTCTTCTGGAGAGGCAATAGTATCAAAAAGAAATACTATCTGGTTAAGTGGATAATGATTACTAGACCAAAAAACAAAGGAGGTCTAGGAGTTAAAGATTTAATAAAGATGAACATCAGCATACTGTGCAAATGGTGGTGGAAGATTGAATCTGGAGAAGGGCTTTGGCAAGAGATAGCCAAGAAAAAATATAAGATTAGAGGGGGGATAAATAAGCTGAAATACAACCCTGCTAATTCTGTCGTATGGACCTCCCTGGGCCCACCACCTCGGTGGGTACCAGGACCGACTACTCGGTGGGCCCCTGGGACTACCTGACTTGCGCTGCACGGTACCTGATGGCGTGAAGCACAAAGACTACAGAGGAGAAGTACTCGGTTAGGAAGTTGTACATGTCCTGCACTGTATGGAAGACTCCTAGACGTACTCGACTAGTACTCTCTCCCTATTCCGACTTGTAACCCTGCCTCCCGGACTATATAAGGCGAGGCAGGGACCCCTCTCTCATCATCTCATCTCACGGCGTAAGATTGCATCATCTTGTAATCGTACTCAATCAATCCAGAGCTACGCAGCATACACGACATAGGGTATTACGCACCTCGCAGCCCGAACCTGTCTAAATTGTGTGCCACGTGTCTCTTCCTTCGAGTTACCGATCTCGGCGAGGCCACATTCATCTACTTCAGGTACTCCCCTTAGTAGGTTGCCGGTCTAAAACACCGACAGCGGCGCGCCGGGTAGAGGATCTCGCCCGAGATCACATGGCGAACTCGACGGCTCCTATCGACATCAAGCCAACCGTCGCCTTCAACCGCGGCGACACCTTCGTCTTCGGCGCCTGGGTCTGCACTGCTGACGGCGCTGGATCCTTCCAACGCCGCCTCACCATGCCGCCCAACCCGGAGACCGGCTTCGTGACGCTTCCCGAAGTAGTCACGGGCGAACTCGCCGGCAAGTTCGGCGAAATTTCGCTTTTCGACCAACACACCGACTTCGAGCTTGGATCCGCTTCCAACTCGAACTCGACGTCCCCGTAGGCTACCGTGTGCAAGCCGGCTGCGCATGCAGTCCCCCCCCCCACCCCGCGAGCGCTCCACGCGTGGCCCCCGCAACTTCGGGAGGCCCGCACGCAGGCTCCCCTCCGCGCGCCGGCCGGCAAGGAGCATGTGCCCGAGTACAACTCGGACTCGACACCGCTCCCGGCCACGCTTCGGACTCCAACCCCCTCTCCCGGCTTCTACTCGGACTCCGCGTACGAGTTCGACTTCGGGTCGGACCCTGAGGACCCCGAGTCCGAAGACAACACTACTGAGCAACCCTTATCAGGGCCGGCTTCCGGGCTGGTTATAACGTCGACACCGGCCGGGAGATTCGTCTACTGGCCAGACCGCAAGCCCGCCGACCTGATAAGCGGGGACTCACGCTACATCGCCTACCTCGACTCGCTCCCGTTCCAGGAGGGAACACCACTTGCTCGAGCTGAGGAGTACACTCCAACCGAGGTGGCGAGCTCCGACTCCAGTCTTGGCAACCCTGATCGCCAAGTCTTCATGGCTGTCGGCGACACGCCAGGACCTTCGAGGACGGCAACTGACATGTACCTCGAAGACATCTCCGCGACAAGGCGTCCGCCGAGGCTCCCGCGGACGAGACCGACGCCAGTAGGGACGCTCGACGTGAGCGCAACCAAAGACGGAACGAACGGCGTCGGTGTCTCCGGGACAGCTTACCCATCCGCAACCTTGCAGAGGCCCTCGAGCAAGTCGAGAGCAGGGTACACACCACCCCTGAGCAATGCCTCATGTCGATCACAGCGATCGCACGCCAAGCTTAGGGGGTACGCGCTGGAGAAGTCATCGCCAAACTCGCTGAAGACGCCTACTTCATGCGGGTCGACAACAGGGTCAACCAGCATCCTCCCACCAGGAACCGCGACAACGAAGCTACAAGTCGTAGCGCAGGCATCGGCCTCAACCGTACTCGAGCCGAGCTGCTGGCTCAGCCCAACCGTACTCATGCAAACGCCGGCGGACCCTCGCAGGATGGCAACAGCAACCGGGAGATCATCTCTCACCGCGGCCCCGGCAGCGGCGGCCGTGACCCTAGCGGCGGTAGCAGTGACGGCGGAAGCTCCAACCATGGGGCCAACAGGAGGGCCGGCGGCAGAGGCAGTCGCGGCGGTCGAGACCACACGAACAGCCACACCTCCGGAGCCTCACAGCGGGCGGCTACGACGCCCGCCAGAAGATTGAAGAGTTGCGGCGGAAGAAGTCCGCCACCGCAGGCGACAACGACGGCTTCCCCGCCTTCTCTCCTCGGCTTCGCAACTTGCTCCTCCCCGAAAAGTTCAAACCTTTGGGGATCACCAAGTACGATGCGAAGCAGGATCCCATCCAGTGGCTCAGGTTCTACGCCCTTTCCATCGAGAACGCTGGCAGCAACAACGACACCAAGTGCCTCTACTGCCCCTTCTGCCTGGACCAAGCTCCACTCACATGGCTCGAGTCGCTGGACAAGCACTCGATCGACAAGTGGGACCGACCGAAGGAGCGAGTTCACCGAAGAACTTCGCGGCGCCATGGGCCGATCAGGTACTCGCATGGACCTGGCCATGGTCAAGCAAGAACAAGGCGAGACCCTCCGCAAGTACAAGCGCGCCACTGTAGTCGACGTCACCGACAAGGAGGTCATCGACCTCTTTCAAGACGGCCTCTACCATCGCCGCACCTTCGAAGACTTCGGTCGCCGTCACCCCAAGTCCATCCCCCACCTCAAGGACATGACTACGTCCTGGGCGGATGAAGAAGACAAAGGCTCGTCGTATGGACCTCCCGGGCCCACCGCCTCGGTGGGTACCGGGACCGACTACTCGGTGGGCCCCCGGGACTACCGGCTTGCGCTACACGGCACCCGAAGGCGTGGAGCACAAGGACTACACAAGAGTAGTACTCGGTTAGGGAGCCGTACATGTTCCGCACCGTATAGAGAACTCCTAGACGTACTCGACTAGTACTCTCTCCCTACTCCGACTTGTAACCCCGCCTCCCGACTATATAAGGCGAGGCGAGGGACCGATCCCCTCATCCAATCTCCTCTCATACAACTCACGGCGCACCATTGCACCATCTTGTAATCGTGCCCTATCAATCCGTAGCTACGCAACAGACAGACGTAGGGTATTACGCACCTCGCGGCCCGAACCTCGTCTAAATTGTGTGCCACATGTCTCTTCC
This sequence comes from Cenchrus americanus, assembly GCA_947561735.1. Classification (NCBI taxonomy): domain Eukaryota; kingdom Viridiplantae; phylum Streptophyta; class Magnoliopsida; order Poales; family Poaceae; genus Cenchrus; species Cenchrus americanus. The sequence goes on along the minus strand of OX387239.1, from coordinate 78,506,491 downwards.
TTCGAGTTACCGATCTCGGCGAGTCACAATCATCTACTTCGGGTACTCCCCGTAGTAGGTTGCCGGTCTAAAACACCGACAGCTGGCGCGCCAGGTAGGGGCTCTCGCTCGAGATCACATGGCGAACTCGACGGCTTCCGTCTACTTCAAGCCAACTGTCGCCTTCAACCGCGGCGACACCTTCGTCTTCGGCGCCTGGGTCTGCACTGCTGATGGCGCGGGCTCCTTCCAGCGCCGCCTAATCATGCAGCCCGACTCGAAGACAGGCCTTGTGACGCTTCCCGAAGTTGTCACAGGCGAACTCGCCGGCAAGTTCGGCGAAAATTTCGCTCCACGCCGACTTTGAGCTCGAGTCCGTCTCCAACTCGAACCCGACGTCGCCATGGGCCATCGCATGCGAGCCGGCTGTTCAGCCATCGCAGGCGGCCACCTCACCACTCGAACCCTCCGCATGCGGCCCCTGCACCCTCAGCCGGGCCCGCACAGGGGGCTCCCACCTCCCGCGCCGGGCCGGCAAGGAGCCCGTACCCGAGTACAACTCGGACTCCGACGCCGTCCCCAACCGCGCTTCAGACTCCAGCCCTCTCTCCGAGTTCTACTCGAACCCGGACTACGAGTTCGACTTCGGGTCGGACCCTGAGGAGCCCGAGTCCGAAGACGACCCTACTGAGCTTCCCTTGTCAGGGCCAGCCTCGGGCTGGTTATAAAATCCACGCCGGCGGGAGATACGTCTACTGGCCAGACCGCAAGCCTGCTGACCTGGCAAAGGAGGACTCACGCTACGTCGCCTACATCGACTCGCTACCGTTCCGGAGGGAACACCGCTAGCCCGGCCGACTCCAACACACCAACCGAGGTGGCACCCTCCGAGTCCGCCCTTGGCACCCCCGATCGCCAAGTCTTCATGGCCGCCGGCGACACCCCGGACCTTCGGGCACAGCGAGGACGGATACCCGGAGGACATCTCTGCGGACGAGCCGTCCGCCAACGCACCGCGCATGAGACCGTCGCCAACGGGGACGCTCGACGCGAACGCAACAGAAGCGCAACGAACGACGCCGGCGGCTCGCGAGACAACCTCCCCATCCGCAACCTTGCGGAAGCTCTCGAGGCGGTCGAGAGCGAGTACACACCACCCCCGAGCGTGCCTCATGTCGATCACAACGATCGCACGCCGGGCTCGGGGCATACGTGCCGGGAGAAGTCATCGCCAAGCTCGCCGAAGAAGCCTACTTCATGCGGGTCGACAACGAGTCAACCAACCTCCTCCCGCCTAAACCCCCGCGACAACGAAGCTACTAGTCGCGCCGCCAACGCCGGCCCCAACCGTACTCGAGCCGACCTTCCGGTCAAGCCAAACCGCCGCCGCTCCAACGCCGGCGGACCTTCGCAACAAGACCAAGGCAACCGAGAAGTTGTTCCCCACCGCGCTCCGGCCGGTGGCGGCGGCAACGACCCCGACGGCGACGGCGCAAGAACGGCGGCGCCTCCAACCACGGGGCCAACAGAGAGCTAGAGGTGGCGGCGCTCGCGGCGGCCGAGGCCACGAGAACAACCACGCCTCCGGCGCCTCGCACGGCGGGGTACGACGCTCGCCGAAGATTGAGGAGCCGCGGCGGAAGAAGTCGACCACCGCCGCCGAGGGCGACGGCTTCCCCGCCTTCTCACCTCCACTTCGCAACCTCGCTCCTCCCCGACAAATTCAAGCCTTTGGGGATCACCAAGTACGACACGAAGCAGATCCTATCCAGTGGCTCCGATGCTACGCCCTCTCCATCGAGAACGCCGGCGGCATCGGCGACACCAAATGCCTCTACTTCCCCTTCCGTCCGGACCAAGCACCACTCACATGGCTCGAGTCGCCGGACAAGCACTCGATCGACAAGTGGGACCACCCGAAGGAGCAGCTTCACGAGTAACCTCGCGGGCGCCATGGGCCGTTCGGGTACTCGCATGGACCCGGCCATGATCAAGCAGAACAGGGCGAGACCCTCCGCAAGTACATGCGCCGCTTCTTCGACAAGAGCGCTACCTTCGTCGACGTCACCGACAAGGAGGTCATCGACCTCTTCCAGAACGGCCTCTACCACCGCCGCACCTTCGAGGACTTCGGTCGTTGCCGCCCCGGTCCATTCCCCACCTCAAGGACATGATCACGTCCCGGGCGGATGAAGAGGACAAGGCCAACGCCAAATACGACGCCATCCGCGGCAAGTCCAAGCGAGAACCGGGGCGGCGGCGGCGCCGCAGCAATGCAAACCAAGGCGGCCGCAACAACAACAACAACAAGAACTACTCGGGTCCCAACCGCAAGCGCAAGCCGTACAACACCGTCGCGGCTATCCAGCCGCCCGCGAAAGGGAACTCGAAGAAGAACTCCGGCTGGTTCAAAGACCCGCTAAATGAGAAGTGCTCGTGGCATCCAAACGGCAACCACACTACCGAGCAAGTGCTACCGGCTCGAGCATGCACTCAAGGATACGCCGGAGCCACCGCACCCTCACGACCAAAAGGGCAAGAAGAAGGACGGCGACAACAACGACTTCCAAGAACCCGAGAAGACCGTCAACGTCCTCTTCGGCGGACTGCCCAGCAGGCGGGAGCAAGGCTACCCGTCGCGAAGTGATGTCCATCGAGCCGCCGGTCTCGACCCCTCTCGGTGGTCGGAGGTACCCATCACCTTCTCCCGCGCGGACCAATGGACCAGCTTCTCCGAACCAGGACGGTCCCCCCTCGTCCTAAAGCCAACGGTGGCGGGCTCCAAGCTCAACAAGGTGCTCATCGACGGTGGAAGCGGGCTCAACGTCCTCTTCACCAAAACCTTGAAGAAAATGAAGCTCGACATCACCCCCATGCTCACCAAGAGCAAGACACCCTTCTACGGCATCGTCCCGTGCAACGAGGCTATCCCACCGGGCTCGGTGGTACCGCGCTACCTTCGGGGCGTCTCGGGACAACCACCGCACCGAGTACATCAAATTCGAGGTCGCGGATTTCGAGACCTCTTACCATGCCATCCTCGGCGGGCCGGCCATCGCCAAGTTCATGGCGGTGCCCCACTACACCTATTTGGTACTCAAGATGCCAAGTCCGGCCGGTGTACTCTCCCTCCAAGGGGACTTGAAGATCTCCCATGACCGCGATACGAGGCCGTGGTGATCGCTTCCACGAACCAAGTACCCAACGCGATGATGGAGGTCTACGCCGCGTCGAAGAAGCTTGCCACGAGCGAACTCGACATCCCGAGAAGTCCGACGGCGCCAACAAGCCTCGGCCCACTTGAGGAGGTACTCGTCGGGACGGTCGACCTCGGAACGGGCGACCCCGAAAGAAGACCACCACCATCGGGGCCGGCCTCGACCCCAAATAGGAAGACGCGCTCATCGGCTTCCTTCGGGCTAACCGCGACATCTTCGCGTGGAAGCCGACGGACATGCCGGAGTGCCCGTGGAGCCGATTGAGCACCGCCTTAACGTCGACCCAAAGGCCACCCCTAAGCGACAACACCTCCGACGTTTCGCCGACGACGGACGGGACGCCATCAAGAAGGAGCTCGCCAAGCTACTCGCACCGGCTTCATCGGAGAAGTCTTCCATCCCGAGTGGCTCGCCAACCCCGTCCTCGTCCGCAAGAAGAACTCCAACGAGTGGAGGATGTGCGTCGACTACACCGACCTCAACAAGCACTTGCCCAAAGGACCCCTTCGGGTTGCCGCGGATTGATCAAGTCATCGACTCCACGGCGGGGCCGCGACTCGCTCGCTTCCTCGATCGCTACTCCGGTACCACCGGATCGCAATCAAGGAAGAAGACCAGAAAAGACCGCGTTCATCACCCCGTTTGGCGTGTACTGCTACACGACCATGTCATTCGGGTTGAAGAACGCCGGCGCTACCTATCAACGTGCCATCCGGGCTCGCTTCAAGTGGAAACTCAACAAGAACGTCGAGGCTTACGTGGACGACGTAGTCGTCAAGACCGAGGGACTCCGCACCCTCATCGACGACCTTGAAGAGACCTTCGCATCGCTACGCGAGTACCGCTGGAAGCTCAACCCGAACAAGTGCGTCTTCGGCGTCCCTTCGGGCAAACTACTCGGCTTCATCATCAGCCAGCGCGGCATCGAAGCCAACCCCGAGAAGATCTCCGCCATCACCAGCATGAAAGCTCCCACGAGCATCAAAGACGTCCGTAAGGCGACGGGGTGCATGGCGGCATTGAACAGATTCATCTCGAGGCTAGGAGAACGGGGCGTCCCCTTCTTCAAACTACTCAAGCATCACGAGAAGTTCGTGTGGACTCCGAGAGGCGGAACAAGCCCTTGCCCGGCTCAAGGACTTCCCGTCAAAGCCTCCGTCCTCACGCTCCTCACAAGGGCGAGCGACTCATCGCTCTACCTAGCCGCGACTACTCACGTGGTCGGCGCATCGCCATCGTTGTCGAGCGGCAAGAAGACGGCCACGCTTACCCGGTCCCGGGGCCGCCCGGTCTACTTCGTCGGCCGAGGTTCTATCGAGTCCAAGGCTCACTACCGGCCCCGTGCGAAGCTCTTGTACGCTCTACTCATCACCTCACGGAAGCTACGACACTACTTCCGTGAGTACTCGGTCTCCGTCGTCACCGACTACCCGCTCGGCGACATCTTGAGGAACCAAGACGCCACCGAAGAATCTCCAAGTGGGCCGTCGAGCTCGGCGCCCTCACCATCGACTTCAAGCCACGCACGGCCATCAAGTCGCAAGCACTAGTCGACTTCATGGCGCAGTGGCGGGAGAACCGCCGCCTACTCCCACCGTGCGACCGAGCATTGGGTGATGTACTTTGATGGCTCACTCAACCTCGAGGGCGCGAGCGCGAGGGGTACTCCCCGATCTCTCCAACGGCGAACAACTCAAGTACGTCCCGCGATCTTCCCGGAAGGTCTCAAACAACGAAGCCGAGTACGAAGCTCTCCTACACGGGCTCCGCCTCGCGGCTTCACCGGGCATCAAGCGGCTACTAGTCTACGGCGACTCCGCGAGGGTCATCAACCAAGTCAACAAGTCCCGGGACCGCAACAAGGAGAACATGGACGCCTATCGCCTAGAAGTCCGCAAGCTTGAGAACAAATTCTATGGTCTCGAGTTCCATCACATCGTCCGCGACAACAACGTTGCGGCGGACGTCCTTTCGAAGCTCGGATCCACTTGCGCTCAAGTACCCGCGGGCGTCTTCGTCCATGAGCTTCACGCGCCATCCATCCCGAAGCCGCACCATCGACCACCGTACCGGCCCATCTACCACTCGGGCAGGAGGTCATGATGATCGACGTGGACCGGAGGCACCCCTTCATCGACTACCTTAGCGAGCGAAGGTCCCCTCCGACAAGAACGCAGCCGAACAACTCGTCCGCCGCGCCAAGTCTTACGTCCTCGTCGGAGACAAGCTTTACAAGCGGGGCGCATCTTCTCGGAGTACTCATGAAGTGCGTCCCTCGCGAAGAAGGCAAGGACATCTCGGAGGAGATCCACAAGGGCGTCTCGCGGCAACCACGCGTCCTCACGCACGCCGGTCGGCAAGGCCTTCCGCGAGCTTTCTACCGGCCCACGCCCCCGGGCGATGCCGAAGAACTCGTCGAAGGTGCCAAGGATGTCGGTACTTCGCCAAGCGACAACATGTCCCGGCCTACAAGCTAGTCACCATTCCGCCAACCCGGCCCTTTGCCCGCCGGGGGCTCGACATGATTGGGCCACCGCCAACCGCGCCGGGAGGATTCAACAGGGTACTTGTGGCTATCGACAAGTTCACCAAGTGGATCGAGGTCAAGCCGGTCACATGCCCCAAGGGCCGACAGAGTACTCGACTTCCCGGATGAACTCGTACACCGCTATGGGCTACCCCACCGCATCATCACAGACCTGGGGTCCAACTTCAACAACCACCGGTTCCGGGAGTACCGCGAGAACGGCGGAATAGACATCCGGACGTCTCGCCGCCCATCTACGGGCCAATGGACAAGTCGAGCGTGCCAACGGGATGGTGCTCGACGCCCTCAAGAAGCGGCTACACGACGCCGCTAACTCCAAAGGGGGCAAGTGGATCAAGGAACTACCCAACGCACTCGGGGGGCCGCGGACTCAACCATCCAAGCCAACGGGCAATCCCCCCTACTTCCCCGGTCTACGGCCTCCGAAGCCATCCTCCCCGCCGACGTCATATGGAACTCGCCGGCGGTGGAGCACTACGACGAAGGCGTCTCAGAAGACAGCAGACGAGTTGACATCGACAGCCTCGAAGAAGCTCGCTGCGCTGCCCTCGTCCAATCAGCAAGGTACCTGGAGGGTATCCGACGCTACCATGATCGCAACGTCAAGGAACGCTCCTTCAACGTTGGAGATCTTGTCCTCCGCCGTATCCAGAACACGGAAGGACTTCACAAGCTCAGCTCCCCCTGGGAAGGCCCCTTCACCGTGGCAAAGGTGACCGGGCGGGCTCCTACCGCCTCCAAACACTTGAAGGCGAAGACGTCAACAACTCGTGGAACGTCGACCAACTCGTCGATTCTACGCCTAGTCTACGCGACTACTCCGGGGTTCAAGTCCAATCGACTACATCAACACCCCCTTGCCGCAAGCGACCCTCCGAGTCCCGGCTCCGGTCCTCCGGACTACTCTCCTCCGGGGTCCGGCCCCGTGCGGCTACCTACGGACCCGGGTCGCGACGAGCGTCAAGGACTCTAGCAGCGGTCTACCAAGAGACCACACTCCAAGATCCGGCCCAGCGCGGCTACTTACGGATCGCGATCCAGCCTACACGGCTACCTACGGATCACTTGCCGCAAGCGGCTACCCGCTCCGCGGCGCCACTTAGGCGTAAGCGGCCTCCGGTCCAGGCGACTACTTTGTAACTACGACCCCGGCCACCCGGGTGTACTCCTTCGCAATAAAGTTCGATTGTTCATCAACTTATTTACCGGCTACTCCCTACAACGGGACTACCGAAGTCGAGTACCACTACTCGCACCTACTCCACGATGGGCGCTCCGCACTCGAGATCGCGACTACGAGTACTCATTGCCGGAAAATTTCATTTCATTGATACTTGAACAATTCATTACAAGTGTTTCCCCGTACAACTATGGCTACTAGCTACCTATGCGGGGCTACTGGAGGTTCAGCTTCTCAGCTACCTGCTCCGCAATGGGAGCCATCTGCTCCAGCAGCTCCGCATACTGCTCATCGGAGCAGTTGGCGGCTACCCCGCCGGCGACCACCTCCACTGGAGCCTTCGGGAAGTACGACTTCATGAAGGCCAAGACTTGTCTTGGGATCGACTTGGCCATATGCTTGACGTAGGTGGCCGGCCCGGCTTGGCGCTTCACGAAGTTGATCCACCGGAGGAGCGATCTTGGGGCCGCCGGGTGCGGCACCACGAGCCTCGCGATCGGGAGAGCAGCTTCTTCAAGATCCTTCGACCGGGCCCGCGGCGCCTCGCAATCTTCATTCAACTTCGCAAAGATTTGTAGCAACGGACGAGATCTCTGTCGAGGCAATCCGCGGCTCCATGTGCTTCTCGCACTCGAAGGCGAGTTCCTTGTAGTCGAGCTCGAGTACCCGGCGGGCTTCCTCGCTCCCGGTAGAAGAGGTTCTTCATGCTCACCTCCGAGGCCTTCGCCTGCTCCACCCGGCCCTCAAGCTCGCAACACGGCAACGGCGGGTCGGGCGCTTCTCGGCTTTCAACAAGTACTCGACAAGTTGAAGGATGTACCTTTATTCTTGTTGCGGAGGCCCTTGTTCTTCCGCACCAAGTCGTCGCCCTTCGCCCGCAACTCCATGACGTCGTTGTGATACTTGGCGAAGGCGGCGTCGAGCTTTGACCGCATGGCGGCCGCGTGTTTCGCGACTTCACGAGCTGCTCCTCCAGGGCCTCGGCTCGGAGCACGGTGTCGCCGTAACCCCCGCAGCGAGTTCGACTTCTCGCGGGATCGCTCCGCGACGTCCCGCACAAGACAACTCAAGTCAAGAAGAGTACTCAACGGCAAAGGATTGACTACTCGGGAGGCTACGGCTACGTACCTTCATCCATTGCTCGGCTTGACGGATCGCCTCCGTGTGCTTGGCTACCGTCGCCGGCTCGACGAGATCGTCCGCCGAAGTTCTATCCCGCCGCGGCCTACTCGAGGTAGCCTCCGTCATCGGCGCGAGCGGATGGGCTCCGCGTCTTGGATCTCGGGGGAGCGGATAGCCACCTCCCGAGCAATCTCCGGCGACGTGGTGACCGCCTCCCCCCCGCCGGACTTCTCGACGACCTCCCCCACGGGCTCGGGGGCTCCTTCCGCGGCCTCCGGGGCCTCTCGGTGTCAACTCCCGCATTGGCACCCCCGCGGGGATGTCACCACCTTCGCGTGCTCCGCCATCAAACGACAAGTGCATTAGCGCCTACGACTACTCATCCCCGGAGCTCGCGGCTTCAAGAAGGGTACTCACCTTCGACTACACTCGCCTCCGGCGGCGGCGCTTCGGTAGCCGGGGGGCTCGGTCGCGGCTTGGGCATCGGGAGCGGCCTCCTCGACGGGCGGCACGACTTCTTCGCCACCGCCGATGAGGGCTCGTCCCCATCCCGGCTCGGATCCGTGGATTTTCTCGCGAAATATTCACGGAGGGTCATTAGACAAAGATCGACTACTCGCAGCAAGTACTACTCGTGAGGATATGGTACTTACAAGTTCGACCGGACGATGGTCACGGCCGGAGCACCGAGGATGCTGGCAATATCCACCAGTCCACCCTCGGCGGGCGTCTCTTCCTCCGCCCCTGCGGCCTACCGCCCTCCTCCACGGCGGCGGCGGACGGCGCAGATGTCTCCTGCACTCCTGAGGCCACCACCTCTTCAACGGCGGCGGCCATGGGTACTCTGCTCTCTTCCGGAGCAGGGGGCTGGCGCTCCGCCCGCGCCGAGAGTTCTTCAACGGTGGGGGGCCGGACTACGACCTCCGGCCCGGTTCCCCCCACCGGTCCCACATGCCCTCGTCGCCCTCTTCGACGGGCTCCGCCGGCGGCACCTCCCGCACACAAGGAAGGCTACTCGTCGCAATGTACTCGAACAACGGGTACTCGACTACTCTGCTCAAGACGACTTACCTCCTGAGGCGTGGTCTCCGAGACCTTTAGCTTCTTCGTCACCCGCTTCCTGGCGGGGTTGCGCGGCTTCCGTGGCGGCGCAGCAAGGCTAGCCTCCAGGTTAGCCGGAGGGTCTTGAACCAGTGGCACATGAGGCAAGCCCGGACGGCTAAACCTCGACCGCAGCTGGAAGCGGTCCTGCAACGTTTCTTCGTCTTCGTCATCGTCATCAGAGGAATCTTCCACGACGACGGTGTCGTCGCCTTCATCAACTTCGCGGCGCTCCTTCGTCTTCCCCTCCACCGGGATCTCGATTCCGCTTGGTGGCGGCTGCGGCTCGGAGACGAACCGCTTCACATCATCCTGCACAAAGACACAAGACGTCAGTAACTCTACTGCAAGTACTCACTACTCGACGAGGGGAGTACGACTACTCACCTCCTTGGGCGGGCGCGCGGTGGAGTACTCCTCGACTGGGCACGCCGTGTACAGCGGCATGTCCTGGAAGATCCGCGACAACCTCTCGACGATGTCGTTGTCGTCCAGCTCGCCTCCCGGCATCCGCGACGTGTCGTCGTCGCCGATGTACTCGAAGCCCAGGGTCTCCCGAGCCATCGGCGGGCCGGATCCCGCGCTTCATGAAACCGAAGGCCACGTGCTCGGCCCTCGGTCCCGCCTCCCCGAGCACCTTGATGCGTGCTAGCGCTCGGGGAGCCGGATCCCTTCTTGCATGGTGGGCTCCGTGTTCCACCAATCACGGTGCACGAGCCGCCGTCCGCTCGGCTTCGGCGGGCCGGGGTGGTGGTTCGTGATATAGAACCATCGGTCTTCCGGTCCGTGTTGGAGTCCACGAGCTTGTACGCCGTGTGCGCTCCGCGGCGTCCTCCCTCGGTCGGATGCCGGCCCCTCCGACTACTCCGGGGTTGGAGGCACCGGGCCGCGGCTTGACGCGGAAGAACTTCCGAAGAGCACCCGGTGCGGCTTGATTCCGAGGAAGGCTTCGCGAGAAGTGGACGAAGACCGACGTGTGGAAGATGCCGTTGGGGTTCAGGTTCAGGTACTCGATCCCGTAGTACCCGAGCAGCCCCTTGAAGAAGTCGCTGGCTGGGAGCGCAAGACCGCGCTCCACGAACCGCGAGAACATCGGGATCTCGTCTTCGGCCTTCTCCATCGGATACGGATCTCCCGCGGCGGATCTCCACATGTCGACTTCCTTCTCCCTGATGAACCCACTGTTCAGCAGGGTCAGCAGGTCCTCCGTCTTCACCTTCGATTTCTTCCACTCGCGGCTCGGATCAGCGCGCGGTGGAGACATGGGCGGCGCCGCTCCGGTGGCAGCCGCGGCGGCCTCTGCACGGCTCCTCTTCTTCCCGGCGGCCTTGGACGCCTTGGACGGCGACGACTTCATCCTCCAAGTACAAGGTGTCTTCACTCGCATCCGCTCGGGGGCTACCCTAAAGGTCTCGGGTGGCGATGCGCTCGGATCTACTATGGCGGCAGCAGGCGCTGGGAGTGGATTTGCTTCAAGATTCAAATGGAATGACTGTGGCTCGAATGGGTGAAAAACCCTAAGGGTTTTGGCTCTTATTTATAAGCCAAATCGGCTCCGTAACGGGCGGCCGGATAAGTCCATGCGCGGCTGACTCAGCGGCTGCGCGTGACTCTTCGTATTCTACTAGTTGACGCGCCTCACCTCGGGGGCTCGGCTACTTCTACTCGACTACCTGGGAAGCGGCTAGTCTCAAGAGCATCTCAGGACACATTCTCCAAGAAGACCCTTCAATTCGAGAGGAAGTACTCGACTCAAGGCTCGGGGGCTCCGTGCCACGTGTCCTTCGGTTTTTTCTCTCCGGATTTTTCGGGATTTTCTTGCCAAGACTTCGATGGACCCTCAGCTGGGGCCCGCGGCTCGGGGCTCGGGGGCTACTCCATGCGGAGTGCGGTTTTACAAGTCGCACCTCCATATCAGCTTCGGCTTCGCGACAAGACAGGCAGTTTTTGAAGACCTTCGAAGGCAGTTTTCGAGGACGCTTGGGACTACTCGAGAAGACTTCAAGATTGCTCAAACATCAGCTGGAGTACATTCCAGCCTCGGGATGCTTCGACTACTCTTGAGGACTTTTGACTTGTAGCACTCGGGGACGCTTGAGGACTACTCGTTAAGGCCGTCAAGACTACTTGAAGCTATCCTTCTCGACTACAAAGTACTCGGGGGCTTGTCGTATGGACCTCCCCGGGCCCACCGCCTCGGTGGGTACCGGGACCGACTACTCGGTGGGCCCCCGGGACTACCGGCTTGCGCTACACGGCACCGAAGGCGTGGAGCACAAGGACTACACGGGAGTAGTACTCGGTTAGGGGAGCCGTACATGTTCCGCACCGTATAGAGAACTCCTAGACGTACTCGACTAGTACTCTCTCCCTACTCCGACTTGTAACCACCGCCTCCCGGACTATATAAGGTGAGGCGGGGACCGATCCCCTCATCCAATCTCCTCTCATACAACTCACGGCGCACCATTGCACCATCTTGTAATCGTGCCCTATCAATCCAGAGCTACGCGAGCATACAGGACGTAGGGTATTACGCACCTCGCGGCCCGAACCCGTCTAAATTGTGTGCCACGTGTCTCTTCCTTCGAGTTACCGATCTCGGCGAGTCACAATCATCTACTTCGGGTACTCCCCGTAGTAGGTTGCCGGTCTAAAACACCGACAAAAGCCAACGCCAAGTACGATGCCATACGTGGCAAGAGCAAGAAGAACACGAGCGGCGGCAGCGGCAACAACGGGAACCAAGGCGGTCGCAGCAACAACAACTACTCGGGTCCCAACCGCAAGCGCAAGCCAGACAACACTGTCGCGGCTATCCAGTGCCCTGCGAAGGAGAACTCGAAGAAGACCTCCGGCGGCTTCAAAGACCTCCTGAAGGAGAAGTGCCCGTGGCATCTGGATGGCAACCACACCACCGAGCAGTGCTACCAACTCCGGCGGGCACTCAAGAGTACTCCAGAGCCACCGCACCCTCACGACAAGAAGGGCAAGAAGAAGAACGACGGAGGCAACGATGACTTCCAGGAACCCGACAAGACCGTCAATGTCCTCTTCGGCGGACTACCCAGCAAACGGGAACAGAAAGCTACTCGTTGAGAAGTCATGAGCATTGAACCAGCGGTTCCGACCCCTCTCAGGTGGTCGGAGGTACCCATTACCTTCTCCCGCGCAGATCAATGGACCAGCTTCTCCGAACCAGGGCGTTTCCCTCTCGTCCTGAAGCCAGTGGTCACAGGCTCCAGGCTCAACAAGGTCCTCATCGACGGTGGAAGCGGGCTCAACGTCCTTTTCACCAAGACCTTGAAGAAGATGGGCCTCGACATCACGCACATGCTCACCAAGGGCTCCTCGCCCTTCTACGGCATCGTCCCCGGGAACGCGGCTATTCCACTAGGCTCAGTGGTCCTGCCAGTTACCTTTGAGGAATCTCGGGACAACTACCGTACCGAGTACGTCAAGTTCAAAGTCACGGACTTCGAGACGACCTACCATGCCATCCTCGGCAGGCCGGCTATCGCCAAGTTCATGGCGGTGCCCCACTACACCTACTTGGTACTCAAGATGCCAAGCCCAGCAGGTGTACTCTCACTCCAAAGCTGTGGAGATTGCCTCCACGAATCAAGTACCCAATGCTATGATGGAGATATACATTGCGTCGAAGAAGCTTGCCCCAAGTGAACTCGACATCCCTGAGAAGTCAGACAAAGCTAACAAGCCTCATCTAGCTGAGGAGGTTCTGGTCAAAACCATTGACCTCGGGACAGGCGACAACAGCAAGACTACTACCATCGGGGCGGCTCTCGACCCCAAATAGGAAGACGCGCTCATCAACTTCCTCCGGGCTAACCGCAACATCTTCTCGTGGAAGCCGACGGAGCATGCCGGGGGTGCCCGTGGGAGTTGATCGAGCATTCCCTCAACGTCGATCCTAAAGCTACCCCGAAGCGACAACACCTCCACCGCTTCGCCAACGACAGACGGGACGCCATCAAGAAGGAACTCGCCAAACTACTCGCGGCTGGCTTCATCAGAGAAGTCTTCCATCCCGAGTGGCTTGCCAACCCCATCCTCGTCCGCAAGAAGAACTCGAACGAGTGAAGGATCTGTGTCGACTACACCGACCTCAACAAGCACTGCCCCAAGGACCCCTTCGGGTTGCCGCGGATTGACCAAGTCATCGACTCCACGGTGGGTCGCGACCTGCTCTCGCTTCCTCGATCGCTACTCCGGGTACCACCGGATCGTGATCAAGGAAGAAGACCGGGGAGAAGACTCGCGTTCATCACCCCGTTTGGCGCGTCATCGCTACACGACCATGTCCTTCGGGTTGAAGAACGTTGGCGCCACATACCAACGAGCTATCCGGGCCCGCTTCAAGAGGCAACTCAACAAGAACGTCGAAGCCTACGTGGATGACGTGGTCGTCAAGACCCGTAAACTCCGTACCCTCATCGATGATCTTGAAGAGACTTTTGCATCCCTGCGCGAGTATCGCTGGAAGCTCAACCCGAACAAGTGCGTCTTCGGCGTACCTTCGGGCAAACTACTCAGCTTCATCATCAGCCACCGCGGCATCGAAGCCAACCCCGAGAAGATCTCCGCCATCACCAGCATGAGAGCTCCCACGTCCATCAAAGACATCCAGAAGCTGACCGGGTGCATGGCGGCCCTGAACAGATTTATCTCGAAGCTTGGAGAACGGGGGCTCCCTTTCTTCAAACTACTCAAAAACCTAGAGAAGTTCGTGTGGACTCCAGAGGCGGACCAAGCCCTTGCCCAGCTCAAGGACTTCCTATCGAAGCCACCAGTCCTCACGGCTCCTCGCAAAGGCGAGCAGCTACTACTCTACCTCACTTCGACTACTCACGTGGTCAATACTGCCATCATCATTGAGCGGCAGGAAGACGGCCACGCCTAACCCAGTCCAGCGACCAGTCTACTTCGTCAGCGAGGTCCTGTCAGAATCCAAGACACGCTACCAGCCCGTACAGGAGCTCCTGTACGCAGTGTTCATCACCTCGCGGAAGCTACGACACTACTTCCAAGAGTACTCGATCTCCGTCGTCACCGACTACCCGCTCGGCGACATCCTGCGGAACCAAGATGCTACTGGAAGAATCTCCCAGTGGGCAGTCAAACTCGGCGCCCTCACCATCGACTTCAAGCCACGCACAGCCATCAAGTCGCGAGTGCACTAGTCAACTTCACGGCGGAGTGGCGGGAGAATCGGCCTACCTACTCCAACCGAGTGACCGAGCACCGGGTGATGTACTTCGACGGCTCACTCAACCTCGAGGGCGCAGTGCAGGAGTACTCTTGATCTCTCCAACGGGCGAACAACTCAAGTACGTCCCGCATCTTCCGGAAGGTCTCAAACAACGAAGCCGAGTACGAAGCTCTCCTACATGGGCTCTGCCTTGCGGCTTCACTGGGCATCAAGCGGCTACTAGTATACGGCGACTGCGCAGTGGTCATCAACCAAGTCAACAAGTCCTGGGACCACAAGAAGGAGAACATGGACGCCTACTACCTAGAAGTCCGCAAGCTCGAGTACAAGTTCTATGGTCTCGAGTTCCACCACATCGTCTGCGACAACAACGTTGCAGCGGACGTCCTGTCGAAGCTTGGCTCTACTCGCGCTCAAGTACCAGCGGGTGTCTTCGTCCACGAGCTTCACGCGCCATCCATCCCGGAGCCGGCGCCACCGACCATTGTCCCCGTGCATCCCCCGGCTGGCCAGGAGGTCATGATGATCGACGTGGACTGGTGGCAACCCTTCATCGACTAGCTCAGCGAGCAGAAGATTCCTTCGGACAAGAACTTGACCGAGCAGCTCACCCGCCGTGCCAAGTCCTACGTCCTCATTGGAGACAAGCTCTACAGGCGGGGCGCATCTTCGGGAGTACTCATGAAGTGTGTCACCAGACAAGAAGGCAAGGACATCTTGGAGGAGATCCACAAGGGCGTCTGCGGCAACCACGCGTCCTCTCGCACGCTGGTCAGCAAGGCCTTCCGACGAGCTTTCTACTGGCCCACAGCTCTGGGCGACGCCGAAGAACTCGTCGAGAGGTGCCAAGGGTGCCGCACCTTGCCAAGCGAAGAACACGTCCCAGCCTACAAGCTAGTCACCATACCGCCAACTTGGCCTTTCGCATGCTGGGGGCTCGACATGATTGGGCCACTACCAACTACGCCAGGTAGATTCAACAGAGTATTGGTGGCCATCGACAAGTTCACCAAGTGGATCGAGGTCAAGCCGGTCACATGCCCCAAGGCTGACAGAGTACTTGACTTCCTGGATGAACTCGTGCATCACTACGGACTACCCCATCACATCATCACAGACCTGGGCTCCAACTTCAACAACCACTAGTTCTGGTAGTACTGCGAGAACAGCGGGATCGACGTCCGATACGTCTTGGTTGCCCATCCTCGGGCCAACGGACAAGTCGAGCGCGCCAACGGGATGGTGCTCGACGCTCTCAAGAAGCGGCTACACGACGCTGCTAACGCAAAAGGAGGCAAGTGGATCAAGGAACTACCCAATGCACTCTGGGGGCTACGTACTCAGCCCTCCAAGCTAACGGGGCAGTCCCCTTACTTCCTGGTCTACGGCTCCGAAGCAATCCTCCCTGCTGATGTCATATGGGATTCACCAGCAGTGGAGCACTACGACGAAGGCGTCTCTGAAGACAGCAGACGGGTTGACATCGACGGACTCGAAGAAGCCCTCTGCGCTGCCCTCGTCCAATCAGCAAGGTACCTAGAGGGTATCCGACACTACCACGGTCACAACGTCAAGGAACGCTCCTTCAACGTTGGCGATCTCATCCTCCGTCGCATCCGAGAACACGGAAAGGACTACACAAGCTCGGCTCCCCCCCGGGAAGGTCCCTTCACCGTGGCAAAGGTGACCGGGCTGGGCTCCTACCGCCTCCAGACACTTGAAGGCGAAGACGTCAACAACTCGTGGAACGTGGACCAAATCTGTCGGTTCTACGCCTAGTCTACATGACTACTCTGGGGGATCAAGTCTGCACGACTACACCAAGACCCCCCCCCCCCCCCCCCCGCGCCTTAAGCGGCCCTCCGGCCCGTGCTCCGGTCTCGGACTACCTCTTCGCTGTAAGCGGCCTCCGGGTCCAGGCACCAGTCTCCGGACTACTCCTCTCCGTAATCCGGCCCATGTGGCTACCTACGGATCCTGGGCTGCGACGAGCGACAAAGGACTCTAGCAGCGGTCTACTAAGAGACCATGTACTTCTAGATCCAGCCTATACGGCTACTTACGGATCTACTGCTGTAAGCGGCTACACGCCCTAGCACTACTTAGCCGTAGGCGGCCTCCGGGTCCTAGCGACTACTCTGTAACTACGGCCCTGGCCATTCAGGTGTACTTCTTCAGTAATAAAGTTTGATTGTTCATCAACTGCTTTATTGACCTCCTCCCTCAATGGAACTACTACTGCCGAGTACGACTACTCACGACAACTCCACGATGGGACTCCGCACTCTAAGATCGCGGCAACGAGTACTCATTGATGGAAACTTCTCTTCATTCATACTTAAACAATTTCATTACAATTGTTTTTGTACATCTACTGCTACGAGCTAACTATTACAGGACTACTGGAGATTAAGTTTTTCGGTGACTTGATCCGCAATGGGCGCCATCTGCTCCAGCAGCTCCGCATACTGCTCGTCGGTACTGTTGGCGGCTAGTCCACCAGCGACTATGTTTACGGGTGCCTTCGGGAAGTACGACTTCATCAAGGCCAGCACTTGGTTCGGGATCGACTTGGCCAAGTGCTTCACGTAGGCCGCCAGCCGGCTGGGGGCTTCCTTCAACCGATCCACCAGCGGCGCGATCTTGGGACCGCCAGGATGAGGCACCAGCAGCCTCGCGATGGGGAGCGTGGCTTCTTCAAGCTCCTTGAGCTGGGCCCGCAGCTTCTCGCAATCCTCGTTCAGCTTCTGCAATGATTTGTAGCAGTTGACGAGGTCACGGTTTGATGCAATACGGAGCTCCATGTGCTTGTCGCACTCTTACGCAAGCTCCTTATAATCTAACTCCAGTACCTGGCGGGCCTCCTACTCCCGGTAGAAGAGATTCTTCAGATCAGTCTCTAAAATCTTCAGCTGCTCTACCCGAGTCTCAAGCTCTGCAACCAACAAGGCAAAGTGGGTTAGACTACCTCTCGACCTCCAACAAGTACTCAACAAGACAAGTGGTGTACCTTTGTTCTTGTTGCAGAGAGACTTGTTCTTCCGCACCAAGTCATCGCTCTTCGCCTGCATCTCCTGGATGTCATTATGGTACTTGGCGAAGGCGGTGTCCAGCTTTGACTGCAAGGCGGCGGCGTGCTTCCGGGACTTCACGAGTTGACCTTCCAGTGTCTCGGCCCGAAGCACCGCGTTGCCGTACCCCTGAAGCATCTCCGACTTCAGGCGGGACCTCTCAGCGACATCCTGCACAAACAACTCACATCAAATGGGTACTCAACACTAAAGGATTGATTACTCAGGAGCTATGACTACTCACCTTCATCCATTGCTCGGCTAGGCGGACCGCCTCCAGACGCCGAGCAACCGTTGCCGGATCGACCAAGTCATCCGCCAACAACTCGATCCCGCCACGACTACTCATAGCGGCTTCGATCATCGGTGCCGAGCGGATTGGCTCCGCGTCTTGGATCTTCGGCGAGCGGACGACCACCTCCATAGCAGGTTCTGGCAGCGTGGCGGCCTCCTCTCCTCCAGTCATCGCGGCAGCTTCCGTGACGGCCACCTCCATCGGCTCGGAGGCTTCTACGGCTGCCTCTTGAGTCTCCAGCACCACGTCCTCTATGGGCACCGCCGATGGGATCCCATTTCCTCTAGCCTCGGCACCTGTCGACAGAAAGACAAGTGTATCAGTCAACATGCGACTACGACTACTCTACGAAGGAACTTCGACTTCAGCAGAGTACTCACCTTCAACCATGCTGGACACGGGCAGCGTAGCTTCAGTGACCGGCCCTTCGGGCTCCGTCTGAGGGGCGGGAGCGGACTCCTCAGCGGGCGGCGCGGCTTCTTCTTCCGCCACCGCTGCGGCGGGTTCATCCCCCCTCCCGGGACGGATCCGTCGATTTCTGCCGCAGTACACAAGCCGGTTGTCAATCAAGTACGACTACCACATCAAGTACTACTCGGGAAGATTCAACACTTACAAGCTCGACCGGACTACCGTCACGGTTGGGGCACCGAGGATGCTGGCGATGTCGACCTGTCCAGCCTCGGCAGGCGCCTCCTCCTGCACCTCTGCGGCCGGTGCCTCCTCCGCAGCAGTAGCGGCGGGTTCCATGCTCTCCTGAGCAGCAGGGGGCTGGCGCTCCATCTGCGCCAAGAGTTCTTCGACAGTGGGGGCTGGGCTGCGACTACCAGCCGCCTCGCCCACCGTGTTCCGCTCGCCTTCGTCACCCTGCTCAACGGGCTCCATAGGCGGCAACTCCTGCAAGCAAGGAAGCTTCATCGTCAACACGTGAACTCAAGACATCAGTACTTGACTACACTACTCAAGACGACTCACCTCTGGAGACATGGTCTCCGTGACCTTCAATTTGTTGGACACACGCTTCCGGGCCACATTGCGTGGTCTCCTCGGTGGCGCGGGCAGACTAGCCTCCAGGCTAGTCGCCTGATCCTGAACGAGAGGGATGTGAGGTAAGCCAGGACGGCTAAACCTCGACCGCAGCTAAAAGCGGTCCTGCAACGTCTCCTCGTCGTCGTCCTCGTCGAACGTGTCTTCCACGACAACGGTGTCATCTCCTTCGCCAACTTCTCGCCGCTCCTTAGCCTTGGCCTTCCCCTCCTCTGGGACCTCGACCAGCTAAGGAGGCGACGGCGGCTCGGAGACGAACTTCTTCAAGTCCTCCTACAAGAAGACCAACTCATCAGTTCGACTACTCTTGCACAAATGGGTACTCGACTGTGGATGCGGCTACTAACCTCCTTTGGTGGGCGCGCGGCGGAGTACTCCGGTACGGGGCACGCCGTGTACGGCGGCATATCCTTGAAGATCCGGGTCAGCCTGTCGACAATGTCATCGTCGTCAACTTCGTCTCCAGGCATCCGCGACGTATCGTCGTCGCCAGTGTACTCGAACCCTAGGGTGTCGCGAGCCATCAGCGGCTGCACCCTGCGCTTCATGAAGCTGAAGGCCACGTGCTCAGCCCTCAGCCCGTCTTCCCTCAGCGCCTTGATCCGCGCCAACAACTCGAGCAGCTGGATCCCTTCCTGCATCGTCGACTCCATGTTCCACCAAGGGCGATGCTTGGGCTGCTTCCCGCTCGGCTTCGGCAGCTCCGGATGGTGGTTCGTGACGTAGAACCACTTGGCCTTCCAGTCCTGGTTGGAGTCTATGAGCTTGTATGAGAGGTACTGCTCTGCGGCGTCCTCTCTCATCTGGATCCCCGCACCACCGACTACTCGCGGGTTGCTGGCGCTGGGTTGCAGCTTCACCCGGAAGAATTTCCGGAACAGAACCCAATGGGGTTTGATCCCCAGAAAAGCTTCGCAGAAATGTATGAAGACAGCAATGTGGAAGATACCGTTGGGGTTGAGGTTGAGGTACTCGATGTCGTAGTACCCCATGAGCCCCTTGAAGAAGTCGCTCGCCGGGAGAAATAGTCCGCGATCCGCGAACCGCGCGAACATCGGGATCTCATCTGGATTCTTCTCCATGGGGTACGGATCCCCTGCGGCGGCCCTCCACATGTCCACCTCCTTTTCGCGCAGAAATCCACTGTTCAGAAGGGCGAGCAAGTCTTCGGTCTTCGCCTTGGACTTCTTCCACTCGCGGTTTGGATCTGGCCGCGGCGGGGACACCGGCGGTGATGTCCCTGCAGAACCGGCGGCCTCTTCACGGGCCCTGGCGGCCTTCGCGGTCTTCGACGGAGATGGTTTCATCCTCCAAGTGCACGGTGTCTTCACGCGCATCCGCTCGGGGGCTACTGTGGTGGCTCTCTACGACGGCGCGCTCAGATCTACGCTTCACTCAGCGGCGGCGGTGTGCACTGATGGCGATTTCTGGCCAAGATCTGCTGGGAATGGCTACAGCTGCGTAGGGTGAAAACCCCTAAGGGTTTTGGCTTCTATCTATAAGTCAACACGGCCCTCCAACGGCCGGATGGATGAGTCCGCGCTCGGCTGACTCAGCGGCCGCGCGTGACCCTTCAACTTCAACTAGTCGACGCGCCTCACCCCGGGGGCTCGGCTACTTCTACTCGACTTCCTGGGAAGCGGCAAGATTCAAGAGCATCTCAGGACACATTGTACAAGATGACCCTTCAATTCGAGAGAAATTACTCGACTCAAGGCTCGGGGGCTCCGTGCCACGTGTCCTTCGGTTTTTTTTCCGGATTTTTCGGGATATTCTTGCCAAAACATCAGATGGACCCTCAGCCAGAGTCTACAACTCAACCTAAGGCTCGGGGGCTACTTCATATGGAGTGCGATTTTGCAATCGCACTTCCATATCTGTTTCGGCTTCACTATATTAGATTGTGCTATTTTTGTTGTCAAAATTGCAAGAACTCTGCTGCAATTAGTGTACTGAAATGACAACAAAGTTAAGTTATATATGTGCTGAAATGCTGTAATATATCTCGCTGAAATCATGTACCTTTTGTGTTATGTAATGTTGTTGAAATGATAGTTGCAATGCAGTTACGTTACTGCTGGAATGATGATGGGTTGTAGCCGTATTTTCTTTTTTCAGCAAGGGTATTATGGTCACAGTTAACTGAAAGATAACTGAGATGCTAAGCAGCTGAGAAGTGCAATCCTTTGATGGTATGTTTCTATGCACCAACCTTTTAATGGTACATAGCTGCACATGGGAACTTTTAATGGTAGGGATCCAATTTTGCCCTTATAGTTATACTAGAAACCTTGCAGCATTGTCACTAATCTGGTTACAAAATTGGTTAATTAATACCCACAAAAAAACATAAGTGCAACTTTATTAAAAAAGGAACGAGATATAACCAAACTCTTAAACCGAATCTCAAAAATCTATGTTAAAAAAGTAGGGACCTTCTGCCTAGAACAACACTTCACAGTATCATTTTCAAATATGCAAATAAACAAGACCATATTCCAGATTCAATGCAAAGTAAACTGAAATGAAGGAAGAGAGTAGAGATCAGAAACCTAAATGCAATCTTCTACTCTGAAACATACATGTTCTCAGCGGCTCAATGAGAAAGAACACCCAAGTCAAAAAAAAACCCTCAGAAGTGGGAGATAGAGGGAACTGAGAACGAGTGGTTCAAGTCTGAAATTGGAGTGCCATGTGAGTCTGCAAAAGAAGATAGAACCATGAACAGATGAAGAATCAACGAAAAACAAACAAAATCAAAACATACCAGATCTACGCGTATGCGGTGGACTGAACAAGAAGAAGAAACAGGTAGAAGCAGGACTTACCAGTCCGTAGAGAGGAGTTGCTACGGAGAGGTCGCATAGAGGACGGCCGGGGCGAGCTGCTGCGTTGAGGCCGAACTGAGGGTGGCTGGGATGAGCGGCTCCGTCGCTAGTGGATTCTTGGTGGCGTCGAGCTCCTCCAGGCCCAGCTGCAGTGGCGCGTCCAGGTCGAGCTGCCCCAACGCCGACAGAGAAACCATGGGGTCCGGAGGGGGCGGAGCTGCCGGCGGCGGCGCAACTCGTTTTTGAAAACGACATGGCAGATGGAAGAATGAGTTAGGCTTTGGTGAGATGGTTGAGCGGCGGCCAGGTAAAACAACATCCTGCCCAAGCGAGGCAAATTTCGAGCGGGGCAGGCGGGCAGTTGCGCGGTCGAGGCAAAAAAGTTTTCCCTCCCGCGCGAGGCAAGAACGTCCACGAGGCAAATTTGCTTTGACGAGTTGTGGGAGCCAACACTATTTTATCACCGGCACTGGCCATGCAAGCTGGGCCCCATAAATGCATGCGACCCATGAGAGAGGCGCAATAAGCTCCGCGCGCGCTTGTAGGCATTTCTGGAAGCAGTCGCATCGGTCTCCTCCAACAGCGTCCGCCACTCCGCCCAGCGTACGGAGAAGACGGCGAACAGAGTAGTTCAAGGGGGAGGCTTTTACTATTAAAAAAGATAATGCCGACCAGTGTGCCACTTAAAAATTGCTCGCACCTATGTGCCATCGACCTAAACTTCCTTACCCTGTATACCATTCCGTCCATTTTTTCAAGTAACGGTGTTAAATGGATAGAGGAAATGACCATTTTACCCCTTCAACCATCTGCAGCAAACTCACATTTCTTTTACCTGTGTGCCACCCAATTTAACTCACATTTCTTTTACCTCTATGCCACCCAATTTTCAAAATCACAACAACACCTTTCTTTCTCAAATCACAACACCAGACTCACTGTTATTTTAATGAATGACGAAATAACCAACATTTTTATTTAGGCCAGAAAAACAAAAAACACCTCACCTGTTTTCAAATTAATTTTCGACAAGGAATTTTTGACAAAAAACACCTCCCTTGTTTTCAAATTAAATCTTGACAAAATAACCAACATAACAAATACATCACTTTCTTTCAAATTCATTCATCACATAATAATCAACATTACAGATACCCCACTTGTTTCGAATTCATCACATAATATCCAACAGGTTCTGGTCATGACACCTTGTAGCTAATGGTTTTCATTACGTCACATAAAACTGGTCATGACGACATAGCAACAGGTTCTGGTCATGGCATAGCAAAATACTGGAAAACAACACTTGTTTTTTATGCATTACAACAGCAAAAAAACATTGATGCAGACACACATCACTGCAAAGAAGGGCTGCCTGGGCTGGTTGTGTTGGCTGCTGCAATGTGCATCTTCTTTGGTGTAAGTTTCTTCTTAACCGCCATCTTCTTCCTTAGTTTCTTCTTAACCGCCATCTTCTTCCTTAGTGTAGACTGAGGCACAAGACGGTCAGCAATGACTCTGTTTGAACTGATCCTAAGGCTGTAGTAGTGGAAACTTGGATAGCCATAGGGTCATTGGAACCATGGCCAGATCTGTATATTAGTGTTATAAATCATAATCAGCAATGTATGACAAGTTTATATTAAAACCATCATTGTAACCCTCAATAATGAAATTAATCTCATTCTTTTCCTTGGATTAGTCAAGTAGCCCAAAAACCTGATTTTCCAATATTTTCAAGAGCTATCGATCATATGATTCATATTGTGGTTAGACTATGCCTTCCATTTAGTCACTTTTCATGATGATGTAACACAACAACTAGAGCAACCTATCAAGAAAAAACTGTGGAGCAATTGGTTTAATGCCTGATGTAGAGCACTCCTGAATCCTGATACAGAACTGAAGTGGCAAATTAGTTGTTGCTGCAAACTCTTCATTTGTTCTTCATGCTAAGAAATTTAAATTTCATTGGAACAGAACGCAAATAAATTTGATGTAATGACAGCACCTAAGCACACTCTCTCTGCTGGGGGACATTGGATCAAACACTTCAAGGGCATGCAAGACGAGAAGAAACGGAGCACTCGGGGTACAATCTGGGTCCCAGAAGTTTACCAGAGGCTATTGCGCAGTGCCTACGGCACCCTCGGCCGCGGCTACTGGCGGCTTCAGGGTCGGGGCCGGCGGGTGGTGCGAGATGACGAGTGGAGGCCTTGGTGCGTGCCGCTCCTCCTCCGTCTGCCTCTGCGCGCTGTACATCTCCTCCGTGGAGCGACGACGTTGTGGGGTGCTAGACGGTGCGGTGGCAGCGGCAAAGGCGCATGGCCTCGAGCGTGCGGCAGTGGAGGCACCGCGTCCTGGGAAGCCCCCGCACCAGCGTGACGTACAGCCGCGGCCCGCAGGATCCGCCCGCCGGAATCGCCGCCGCCGCCCCTAGGGTTCGGGAGCGAGTCGAGAGGAGAGAGCACGGGACTCAGAGGAGGGGCCGTGATTGAGTCAACTAGTCGGGGGCAAGATGGACATTTCACATGCCTGGTCCCACATGTCAGTGCGCCCTAACGGTGGATTTCTAACAGACCGTGGATGGAATGGCGTAGAGGGCAATGAAATTTAGGACGATGGCACACTGGTGCAAGAAACTTTTTTAGTGGCACAAAGGTCGACACCATCTTTTTTAATGCCATACAGGTAGAACCCTCTTCAAGGGGAGGGCGACCCAAGGGAGGCCAGGACCGCGTGGGGCCACCCAGCCAGCGACTGCAGCGACTTGCGAGACGCGGGGATCACTCCGTGCGAGCCAGGCGGGTGATCCAACGACGCAACATAAAGGGGTGACGCGACACCTCTCCCCGGCCGCACCACCCTTGCGTCCTTCAATATATTAGACTAGAATAATCCGGCGCGCAATGCGCGCCCTATCCAAAGTGAACTCAATCGTTATCAAAAACTAATAGAACCAAAACAGCCCCAACATCGAAAGTACACCAACACATCATTTGTCCAGGCTTAATTCATTGAACAGTATGGGTCAATACCGACTGACAATCATTTGGCCTTTGCAGCCCTTAAGGTATCTGTCTAGCCATATATTACACATTTCGATCATCTGCAACCCATAGAGTTTTGTCTAGCAATATGCTACACATTACCATCTGGATTCCTATCTACCAAACATTTAAGATGGTAGATTGGAATACAAATCCGAATAAGCATGCTAAATACCAAGCAAGTTCACGGCATCAAACAAAAGAGGCCACAGTTTGCAGCAATGAAACCACCAAAATGCATTTTGTTGTTTGACACATGCTCAAGCCTTTAAAACATGTGCGAGGAGGGGGGCTGCAACTGGTTGACAAAAGGTGGGCATCCACTTTTTTGCGCTGCACATCTAGATATCATCACCTGAGCTGCAAAGGAACCCAATATAATAATGATATCAGAAAAGTGAATGAATAGAAAATAACAGTAGTAGTCATTGGCAATAGCACAAATAGACCTCCAACAGTTTGAACCAGGTTAATTAGATTACTGACAGCCATCGGCTAGAATGGATAATGAACTTAGGTTTTAGAAATAAAAGTGGATGCATCAGGTTATAGATGAAGTATCTATCTCTGGACCGAACAGCTAATCTTGTAAGATAATAATATATTATCATTTTTTATTAGCACTCTGACATGCAGAACTAACATGAAAACCTGAAAAGAGATTACAGTGATTTGGAAACTATGGTAATGGAAAGATAAATAATGTTTGTGAACCTATTTTCATGTGCAGCTAAGCAGTGGAAGAGAATGGTAACAAAAGCTTAGGTTTTGCAAATAAAAATGGATGCATCAGATTATAGATGAAGTATATATCTCTGGAAAGAACAGCTCATGTAGAAAAATCCTAACAGTACAATGTATACATCTCTTGGTCACAAATCGAGTAGAAAATTTATAGTTTGCACTGAAGTGGATGAGAGTGCCAATAAAACCTAATTTGCAGGTCACACTAGTTAGTTTAGATCATAGGTTCCATCAGAATGATACTAAGTCATACCCATGCAGGTAGGGTAAGGCTATCAACAAAAACTATGATTGAACATGCAAAAGGCAGCACCTTAGCTCAGCAGCCACATCATCTCAGGTATCATTATCTCCTTTTCCAGATCCTTGAACAACTTCTTCGCAGTTTTCTCGCTAGGTGTTGAGCGAGACCTATAAGCAACTTAAGTTTAGTCCTATAGATACGGTGTCTG
Source organism: Cenchrus americanus (assembly GCA_947561735.1). Taxonomy (NCBI): domain Eukaryota; kingdom Viridiplantae; phylum Streptophyta; class Magnoliopsida; order Poales; family Poaceae; genus Cenchrus; species Cenchrus americanus. Next base: position 78,480,626 of record OX387239.1, on the reverse strand, counting down.
TTGTGCATGAAAAGGCTGAGAAACGATCTGTCTGCGAGGCTAACCTTTTATTGGTAGTGCTCTTCCAACTTTTAGTTGTAGAGGCATCAGATTGTGACAGAACCGCCCAAAATAGTTCCGTATTATCGCCTAAGCCTGTCCACGTGGCCATTAAGCAATAATAAAGAACTATTATGTCTCTTCCGCCGGGTAAAGCCCGGTAAATCACATACAACAGGATCGCTGATATGCGCTAAGCCCACACGAAAGCGGGACCAGAGTACAACATTACATCACATTAAAGTCCACAAGTTTAACATTATTACAAACCAGTTTTTTCGTACATAAAAGTAAACATGGTTCAGAGTTTAAACAGCGGAAAATAAACTACACGCATGATATACACAGGAGGCCATCCATGCATATCACTCCTCATCATCGTTCTCCCATTCAAGCTCCCAACCATCTGGGATAGAGCCAGGCCATATGGGGTTACCTGAAAACCACAAATTAAGCAAGGCTGAGTACTAATACTCAGCAAGACTTACCCAATAAAAGAAAATACAACCAGACATGCAAGGCTTTTTGGCTACTGGGTTTGTTTTGCCAAAAGCGATTAAGAGTTGATCCTTAATTTCAGATTTTAGCTCAAGTTCTAGATGTTAACCATTCTAGGTGAGCACCTGCGCTAAACAAGCATGTTGTGCAAACAATATTAAACAGGTAACAATATTAATCCAAAATGCTCCATAAATAAACATGGGGTAGCCAGTGGTCAAGACGACTCAGATAACGGCGAGTGACCGATGATCGATCGATTTATATCCTTGCAGGGTAAACCCAAGATACACGGAAGAAGTAGACCCCAAGAATTCAAATAAAAGTAATTGCGGAGTCTACCCCGTCCAGGTGGTTCCCAACATCCCACAGTTTGGGATCAGACGCTACAAACTCTGGTACACGGTTATCCGGAGGGTCTAACCCGACCAGTCCGGACTCACATACTATACCACGGGTAGCTAGCCCAGAGAAGCATCCCAAGCGGGTAGCTAGAAAGATCTCGCCCCGGTTCAGAAGGTACTAGGCTTACCGGTCCCATTCCCGACAAGCACTTGGTACGTTCAATAGCTTAGGACCAGCACCATGCTACTCGGTCGAGACCGAACCCAATGCTCTTACCACAAGAGCGAGTCAATTTAACCAACTTATGATTCCAACATAAGCATCCTATATCTCGCGAGCAATGAGTCATTACTCGACTTCTACTGTATCCTTAGAGCATGGCACTAGCGTTCCTAACATACTAGTAAAAGAGCATAGGAGTCCTAAGGATCATGCAACTAGGTTTCAAAACAACTCCTGAAACTTAAATGCACAATTTAAATCAATAAAGTGCTGAAAAGTAAAGGACATGATTTCCATTTATAAAAGATGGGTTAGATGAAACCGGTGCTTGCCTTTCTCAGACTCAAAACCCACACAAGCCTTGGGCTCTTCTGGACTTTGGTCCAGGTCTTGTTGCACACTAGCTTGATTCAACTCTCCACTAGCTGCTCCCTCCTCCTCCTGGGTGAGCGTGTATGTCCCGTCAGGAAGATCTACACGTTTACATGCACATGCATTAGCTTATGGTGAAGGTGGGAGAATTACCACAAAACCAACTCTTGTTGGACACATTCATCCAAACATTATTATTTTCTCACAGAAATTATTAGGGTGTGTGATAATAAACAAAACATTACTTTGATGGTGATTGTGTGCACATCTAAGCAATTTAAGTTACTTAACTTCACCAAACAGCAAGGGGTGTGTTTAAATTAATAAAAACAGAAACAAACATGATTTCACAATTTAGCACTTTTAATTTCCATTTCTTTCTTTAATTACTTAAAACAAGCCTTTCAACCATAAATCCAAATTAAATAAAAAACACTTCAAATGAGCCTAATCTTTTGCACACAGCAACATATGCCTATTTTAAGCTCTCAAACCAAAATTTGGCTTAAGATCATTTATACATTAATTTAAACGAAAAAGACAAATTTCAGCCTAGTAAATCACCATTAATTCATATAAAAAGATTTAATAAACTTTTTTGATCTCAAATTTCTCCTACAGGTCATGTATGCCAAGAATGAGTTTATGACCAAAGCATGGTTGCAGATTCAAATTATTTTTCAGATTTTGAATTTAAACTCCTACACAAGATTAAATCCAAATCACCTATTAAACAATTCCCAAAAATCACATCCATCCTACCAGAGTTACTAATCATCAAGGCAAAGCCCTAGGGTGCACTTGTGCTCAAAGAAAAGTTCATTAAAGAGGCTATAAAAAGCATCTAACTTAATCTAGCATAAAGCTTAAATAAATCATAACTGAAAATATATACATCAAAATCATGCAAACTTTTGCCAAAGATCTAGACATGCCATAAAGAGCAACATATACAAAAATCAAGTTCATAGCATTTGTATATTTTAAATTGCACGAAAAACATACCAAACTGAGTTTGAATTTTTAATTCAAAAACTGTACAGAAAAACCCTATACATGTTTTCTAGAAAAGATAGGTTTCTTCACCAGGAAACCAATAAAATTGGTTTTGCATTTTTCTGAGTTTTCTACGATTTTTAACGGTTTTTCGAAGTTGCAGCTGAAACCCTAATAAAACAATTGCAGGGGGGCGCCCTCAAACTTATTTTCCAAAATTACGCAGGGGTCCCTGGATTACGAAAATCTCCCTGGAAAGAACAGGGAAGACGCAATGTAGTCCCCGGGCGCACTGGCCGGCGGGGAAATCCAAAATTCGGTGAGCTCGTCGCCGGGATGGACCGGGGAAGATCACCACGATCTAGTTTTGGGGCTTGGACGGGGTGGAGACATGGCCGGAGGGCGTTGAGATGGACGGCGGCGGACTGCTCTCTGCCGGACCGAGCAGGACCGCGCGTGGCAGGGTGAGACGGCGTGCGAACGCGACGACGCGACCAAGAAAACGTGTCGGCTTCCTCTCTCCTCCCCTTTAATCCGTAGCGCGGTGGCAGGCGAGTGCGTGGGCGCCGGCGGGCCGGCACCCGCGACGCTCGGCGCGTGGCCCGTGCATGCGCGCGTGCACGCCTGCGCCCGGTGTACGACGGGGCAAGGGCGGAGGGTCCACGGTATACCCATAGGTCCACAGCGACGAGTCCAAGAATTCCGTACGCCGGAGGTTCGGTTGGAGCGCCAAGTGGACGAACCTGGCAGTGGGAACGCCCGCGCGCCGAGCGCGGGGCGCTGCGTTGAGGCCCTGTTTTATTCTATTTACCCTGTTTCGAAATTGCAAAACTCCAAAAGGTGCCAACTAAGTTGAAAATCTCCAAAAACAAAAGTTGTAGAGGAGCTATAGGTCTACAACTTTCCCAAATGGTAACATATGTTTTTATCAACGGTTTGTCCGGGAACGTCGGCCGAAGTTGCAGTTTTTCCACGGCTCGAGTTACTGTTCACAGCACGTTCAACTCGATTTTTGGCCAATTTGCACTCAAAATTGGAATGTCCGCCAATTACGAAAAATGTGTTCCCGGAAATAATGAACAACTTTCGTATTGGCTGATTTTGAACTTCTATAGTGAAATTTGGAGAACGCGAAAGAAAACAGTTTCATCCTTAAAGGAGATCTAGGGTTTGACCGTGGTTTGAGATTTTGACCAAGGTCTTTTGTGCAAATTCGTGACAAAACATGTCAAACATGTTTAGGAGCTAATTAACCCTAATTAACACAACTAATTGAGGTATTTGTCTTTAATAAACACCTGGGGTGTTACATAGATGGACCCACGTTGACCTCACCATCAACAATCTGCAGCAAAGTGTGGCATAAAAAAATTAGTAGCCAAATCAAAGTGTACTTTGTTGCAAAATGTATTGTGTCTATCCATATGTTTGAGCGGGGCAAAACGAAAGGCAGTTAAGATAGTAATTACTTGCTAGAGCTGTTGTACCTTAAGCACGTCGGTATCATCACTATTATGTGGTGTTTCTGGTGACTCCGCAAGTGTTGCAGGGGCACTGGTTGATTTTGGCTTGTCACTTCTGCTATTTTTCCTGGAGTAATCTGCAAAGGATATCAGAAATCAAAAAAGAAATTCAGATGCTTAGATACTTGATATATTGAAAAATGCACACACTATGAGAAACAGGCCACCTCATTCAGAGCAGTGCCTCTACCACTCTGTGGTGTAACTGGTTGTCCTGGGATGTTCAGAGGACCCTTAGTCGGTGTGGCACTTGAAGCATAGCTAGTTTCAGAAGCATCAGGCAAAGTCAGAGGCAGAGCAACACTTTTTTGAGGAGTGCTTTGCATACTGGTGCCGACACCCTGAGAGAGCATAAGAGATGATGACTGTGATCCTGCTGGTGTCACTGGAAGAGCATTGCCATCATCTACTTCTCCAATAAGGGCATTGACTGAAAAAAATCTTCAATGGAATCTTTTGAGTTCTCTGTGAAGCTGACATTCCATATGTAAACCTTCTCTATGAGCCTTGTGATATCATCTAGAAGGAAACCATGTGGATTTGAAGCTATAAGAGTATCAACCTGCTTCTTTATCATGCGCTGGGTCCATTTTCCAAACACAATAAAATTGGTGTCTCCCATCTCATCTCCAGCAATAATGCTAAGTTTGTATCTGTGGGCAGTAGCAGAACAGATTAGCAAGCATAACTCTACAGGTTGAGAGGTTTTTTGTTGAGCGTTAAGTAAAGACAAATTAAATTTTCTGACCTTAGGGCAGGGCCGCCAATGTGACCGCACCCAAAATCAGTGCACTTGTATAAGTCGCCATGAGGCTTAACTGTTCGGGCACACTTATGGCATGAGTTGTACCACCATGATGAGGTGTTGATTTTTCTCACTATCACCGTAACCAGGAACTCTGTTTTTTGTAGAAGAGGCGACTAAAATAAGTAATTAACTGCTGCAGCCAAGATGGAGGTAAACAATGCAGTAACACAATTGTTACCTTGGTTTTGAAGGGGTTAAGAAACTTATTATCAGAAATCTTTTTGTGTTCAACAGCAGATGCAAGGCCAGCTCATGTCACGTGCTGATCCCACTTAATTGCCTGACACATGCTTTTAGCGCTGTAAAACAAAAGTGGAAAGAACTTTTGTTAAATTAAGCAAAAGACGGCCACCACGAAACATATCCTGGATAAATATATTACCTGGTTACAAGAGGATTTGCTTCACGGACTTCAGGATTAATATACCATCTACATGATGAACCACCCGTTATGGCTATAGTGCTTGAAAAAATAGAGCTCCAATATTACAAATCAATTACAATTATCTGGTGCACAGCAATAAAGTTTTTCATTGAATAGGCATGTAACTGTTTATAAAGCCCTTTATGTTCAGCTATAATTGTTCTTAAAAAAGAGAAGTGATATATCAGCACAAAAAGAACATACCAAAATAGCTCCTGACGAGAGTCCCGACAAATAGCACAACATGTGGAGATGTTTGCCCATCTTTGTGCAGCTGCTCCCCTGGGAACGAACTGGCACGCTCACCCACAGCACAACATCAATTGACTCATTGCTGTCATTTCAGAGACACACTTCAGTTTGCAGAGATCACAAATAATATAAAATAAATCAGTTTTGCTATCTAGTGTAACAAAACCACAACAATTCTATGCAACTGACCTCTGACTACGTATGGTGACAACCCTCTTCAACCTCTCACTTTGTCCCCCCCTTCCCCATAGAGTCATGACATGTGAGACTGCAGCAACTATTCCAATAACATCTGATTTGAACATTAAAAATGCATAAGTTAGCAATAGGGTCCCACTAGCATAGTGAATGACAGGAGTTCAGAGCTTTACCAGTGAAGTATCCATTGTTGTCAAGATGAGCACGGACTTGCTCTATGGGGGTGAGGGAATAAGTTATCGCTGGAAAACCAGGTGGGACCTCAACAACTTCTTCTATTGTAGTCCATTTTGAGAAGCTGAGCATGACATTGTTCGCGACGAGTTTGTAGTTGCGCGAGTTCTTGACCTTGAAACATGAGAAGTTGTACATACCACCTTCCTTTATCATAGCCTTGAACCTTTCATGCGCAGGTGGGTAAATCTGAGCATGTATGCTGTTACCCTGCCCTCCCAAAAAAGGAAACCAACCAACTACATGTAAGCACTATGGTGCAATCTGGAAAACAAACAAACTTCCTACATATGGAAATTATCATATACAGCCATCTCCAAGATCAAATAAGCCCAAGAAGATAAAGAAGAATTTACAAACCTCCTCATCAATCAGCACCAGGTCACTGTGCAACAACTTTGCCTTGTCATTGGGATCAAACCTAGATGCACGTACACACAAACTGTCATCACAGGCTCCAATGGAAAGGCGGGGAATCAGAAAATCGTCCATCTGCATTTGCACAAAGAATTGTCAGGAAACCGTAAACAGAAGGCTCAATTAGGCTGGAGACTGTAAATGTGATTAGATAATAGTAGCACCTTAAATCAAAAGACATCATATGGCCCACACTTAAGTTATGGTCATAGCTCCAAAAACTGGACGAAAGATATTGGCTAATGATTTCCAAACATCATGTATAGAACACACCAAAACTATGTACAGAACAAAATGCATCATGTGGCAAGACTCCTAAGCAAATGTCGCGTTAGCGGCATCAAGGACTTCTCGATAAACTACATTTCGAGTTTGGGAGCCACACGACCCATCGTCATTTTCGATCAGAATTCTAAGGCCGTTCCTAGATGTAGATCTTGAACGGCAACATAAAGTTGTCCATGTGTAAAAACAGGTTTCTTGAGGTAAAGGCCAACCCTAGATAGGGTCTGTCCCTGACTTTCATTTATTGTCATCGCATAGCATATCCGCACTGGAAATTGTCTTCTTTGTAGCGTGAAGGGCCACTTTACATGTGTAGTGTTAAGGGCAATCCTTGGTATGAAAACTTTCTCACCAATCTTAGAACCTGTTAGTATCATGCACTCTAGGAGACGCTGTCCCAATTCAAGAACAAGCAGCCTTGTGCCATTGCAAAGGCCCATGTTTTGATTAAGGTTGCGCAGGAGCATGACAGTAACACCTTTCTTGAGCACAGTTTTGTGGCGAGGGAAATTGTTAGCATCAATTGAATTTAAAAGCTCAGTAGGGTAGAGCACAACAAAATCTGGTATGTGCTCAAATGACTTGGATATCGTGTCGCAGCTCAAGTAATCTACAGTGTCTCCGGGGAGAAGTGAGACAATGAATTCATTTATCTCATCAACTGTTTGATTATTTAGGCACACAATGGCACGTGAGGCCAAATACTCAGGATTTTGGTAATTGACTAAGAAATCTGGGCACACTTCAGATACAAGGGTTGTCATCTTATCGCCATCTGTATGAATCAATAAATCATCAGGAATTGTAACCCAAGAAGCCTCACGCTCCTCTCCTTTTCTTTCAGCAGGGACAGTACCATCACCAATAGCCAAAACTCACTCGCTAAAGTGCTCAGGTTCATCACATTCATTTCCATTTAAAGAGGGGTTAAGAAGTCGCATATTTATGTGCAGTTTCAGAACAACAACATGTTGCCATAGTCTGGAGTTTGTAATAAAAGCACTAATTATGGATGATCGTGAGCCCTTGCGCACAACCGGTAAAGTTTGTCTAAAATCACCTCCAAAAACAATTGGTTTGCCACCAAATGGCAGGATTGCATTCGCAGAATTATGTTCTGAAAGAATATCTCGCATAGTTGTGTCTAAAGCCTCAAAGCAGCGTTGATGCGTCATTGGTGCTTCATCCCATATAATGAGAGCAGCAACTTGTAAAAGTTCAGCTAGCATGGTACCTCTGTTCACACTACATTTTCCAACCTTGGTTATATCGAAGGGTATCCTAAATCTCGAGTGTGCAGTGCGCCCTCTTGGTAATAGCAAAGAAGCTACACCAGATGATGCTATGGTGAGCACTATTTTTTCTCAGATCTTAAGCTCGCAATGATAGCATTCCAGAGGAACGTTTTACCTGTGCCACCGTGGCCACAAACAAACAAAAAACCAGGATGACCACTAAGAACACGCTGAGTTATCGTATCGAACACGCTTTTCTGACCAGCGTTCAACTATGAAACTAAGGAGGCAGCTTGCATGGATAACATCAAAGGTTTAGGAATAAGTTCATCATTTATCAGTCTATTATCGGTCATGGAAAAACACTGTGCTGGTAGCTTAGGCAAGTCATAGTCATCTATGTTACCACCTCTATTAGCAAACACAATCGTAAGATTCTGTATGCGCAAAGTCATAAGCTGCTCATGTAGAATAATATAATTCGGGTTTCCATATGCATCCTTAAGTCTACGGTGTATGTCGTCTGTAAGTAGAGCCAATATTTATCAAACAATGCGCGCACATCTCCAACAGAACATAAAAGCACAACAATAACAAACAACTTCCTCAGCTAATATGCCGATGCAGATACTATCGCCTCATCAAATAGAAGGTTCAATTCGTTGTCACCTTCAAGCAGACCACGTGCCTGACACGCATTTTGGAATGTGGCATACACATTTCCTTCGAATGTTCGCACATCAGCATAGTTCCTTGTGCCTCTAACTATCATCAGTAGCATGCGCAGGTAATACAACTCTCCAGCAGCTAGGTGCACATAGTACATACGTCCAATTTTAGCGCAATGTGTTCTCTTTCGCCAAGTTTGTTGGGAATCATGTTGGGGGGTTACCCGAAAAATTCGGATGACAACCCTAACACGAGAGAGAGTTCTTAACACGTTCAAGTACAAAGTGAGAGCGCAAAGAGACTGTGATTCCCTCTGCAAATAACACAAGTTCCAAAAAGTCTGAATCCGTTTACACGTGCCCTTGCGCCCCCTTTTATAGGGAGATGAAGGGACTTTTATATACCGAAAACACCCTCAGGCTCAGAGAATATTCCTAGTGTGAACGCATACAAGAATGTCTTTTTCGTCTAATATATTTACAAATCTGCCACTAGTTCAGACTCTAAACCCGAACTTTTTGGGACAACAACTTTGACTTTGCTTCTCCGCCGGTTCGTGAATGTCTTCACGCGTGATTCCCGAACTGGGTCCTCGACAGATTCCCGAATCGGCCTTCGCTTCTTCATCGGTTCGTGCATGTCTTCGCACGTGACTCCCGAACTGGGCCCTCGACAAATTCCCGAATCGGCCATCCTCCGAAGTTCGCGCCTTCGACAGCTCGAGGTTCCGGGCTTCCGCATGTTCGTGACCCCATTTCTTCTCCGAATCAAGATTCCCGAACTTCACACATTCGCGAAGTCGAGGCTTCACAGGTTCCAGGCTTCTGAAAATCGCGAATTCCCTGCCCCTGAAAAACATGTTTCGAGAACTTTGTCAAACTTAACGTTTCGAGAGTGACGGGTTTTCCTGAATTCCCCAACACTAGCCCCTCGGGGAAGCGGGTTGACTCCGACGATCCGATTCCACGAATCCTTCGGAAATTTAGTAAAAAACGTCACCCTCGGAACGTCGGAGGGGACACGCGTCACCCGGAACCCTAGGACGGTTAGATCGAGGCGGGTTTCGCGGAACTACCCCTCCCCGCCCCTATAAATAGCGGGCTGCCGCTGTTAAAAAATTTTACGGCCTTTCTGCTCTCTTGCGGTTCGTGAATCTTTCGTGTTCGCGGAACCTGGTCTTCTATTGAAAAGCTCGCGAACTTCTGGTGCTCTTCGCGTCTTTCTAAGGTATAATTTTATTTCTCCCTTCTTAATTCTTACTTGTCATGCTTTGGTGCAGTAGTGTCTCAGTTTTATGAGCTTCATTCTCGAACGTTGTTCTTAACGGTTCGTATGCTTGTCTCGGTTGGTTAGGTGGCTAGAGTTAAAAGCACAGCTAGACCCATGACTACCGAAGAGCTTATTGCAGCTGGTCTTCCGCTCGACCCTGTCGTCGAAGGTGCCGAGCATGCTACACCAACCGAAGATTCTGGTTCTCCCAGCGGCTCCAGGAGTCGCGAAGATGGGGAGGTCCAATCTGATGACGGCGAAGATATCGGAGACGTGGATGCCGGCGTCAGTGACCTGGTTAAGGCGAAGACTTCCAGCTCGCTGTCACCCTCACTCGTCTTCGGAGAGTCCAAGGTGACCACCAATATGATTCGGGAGTATGAGAGAGCCGGATTCTTTCCTCCGGGCGCTAGGCGAGCCCCGCTTGACGAGCAAATCCCTACCCCCAGGGACGGAGAATTTGTGGTCTTTCGCGACTTCTTCATCTGCGGACTTAGGTTCCCCTGCGACCCAATCCTGCCGGCTATTCTGGATGCATTCTCGGTGAAGATTCACCAGCTTTCGCCGACGTCATTTCTTGAGTTGTCAAACTTCATTTGGATCATGAAGACCTTCGGCTGCAACCCCAGCGTTGCCGCCTTTGCCAGATTCTACGAATTGGTTATTATCCCCGAAGTTGTCAAGGGCAGCGATGGGCAGTTCTATCACACTCAGCACGCGTGTTGTACCTTCAACACCCATCGCCAGAACACCCGAAAGGGGATCACCCGAATCCAGATTGCTCCCTACTACAAGTCTAACCTCACCGAGGACTGGAACTCTCATTGGTTCTATTTGAAGATCAACATGTCCGAAGTTCCCGGCTACACCGGCTCGGCTCATCCCTTGTCTTGCCCGATTGCGCCTCTGACTGCGGTGAACATGGCCAAATTCAATCAGCGAGCCCTGGGGATTAGGAACTGCGAAAGTGCATTTCATCTTGCCAGTACCATACTTGGTGGCTGCGACATCATCGAAGAGTTCGTGGCCGCCCGGGTCTGGCCTATTTCAAGTGGTTGGGCGCCCACTGAGATCGTGCACCTTAAGGTGAACTGGGCTGCGCAAGAGGTGCCTTTCCCGAAGTTCGGGATTAAACGTCGCGAAGATCAGAGTGCTGACGCCTTCATGGTTGAACGCAATGATCGGCGAATACACCATGAACGACTACACGGCGTACAAGGCTCTCGTGAAGCACAAAAGAAGGATCAATCGTGTGTTCTCTGAAGCTTGCGGTGACAAGTCTTTCAATTCTCGAGGCCCGGGTCCCAAGCTGAAGGTTCCCGCAGTTGCAGTGGCCAGTTGTTCGGCTGCCCCCATTAACGCCCCCCGAATAAGTTCTTCGAAACGAGGCTCAGCATCTATCAGCGAAGGCACTTCCTCTGGGGTCAAGCCGTCAAGGACGAGATCTCTAGAATCGTCGAAGCGCAAACGCAAGACTTCCGAGCGAACTTCGGATGCAGAGCTTCAAGCGGCTTCAGGCCTTGCCAAGATGAGTCAGAAAAAACTGAAGAAAGCGGTGAGGAAGGTTTCTACCGTCGGGGTTCGGCGAGTCCCCTCCGCCTTTGACGACGACGCCTTCAAGGAAGCGGACAGCCGGAAAGGTGTTTGCTTTTGGCCTCTATTTAACTTTCGAAAGAACTGTTCGTTGGATTCTGAGAATGAATTCGTGGATGTTGATTCCTTTTCAGATGCTGCTCCCGAAGCTCGCAAGGAGGTTGCACCTGATGCTGCTGATGAGCCCGCTGTTGAAGCTGAAGTTGCTGTCCCCACTGAGGCCCCTGTTGCTGCTGAAGTCTCTGCTGCCGATATCTCTCAACTCGCTCTTTCTCGGGATGAAGCCTCCCCCGAATTCTCCAAAGAGCTTGAGCTCACCGTACAAAGGGGGGAGCATCCTACCGAACACGCTCCTTTGGTCGAAGTTTGGGAGGTCGTCCCCGAAGATCAAACTCCCTCTCCTTCTTTGGCCGCTTTCAACAAGTGCTTCGGTACATCTCATCGCAGCAAATTATTAAGTGTTGGCTTCGAGACAAGTGGCGCTGGGAGCAAGACTTCTAAGATTTTAACACTGTGGAAATCATCTATGGCTGTTGATGAATCAGGAGGGGAGAGTTCGGGACAACCTGAAGGAGCTGCTCCGGGTTCCGAGAAAGGGCCTCATCCTTCTCCCGAAGCCACCCCCTCGCCTCAGGGTAGAGCTTCTTCCGGTTCGGCTAAACAAGTCACCATGCAGCATTTCAGTAAACGAGGTTCGTCCCTTCTCAGTACCTTTTCGTGCTTTTCTCCGATTCTTGAATTTTGATCTGAGGCTACCCTGAATTTTTCAGAATTCAAGGATCTTTTGCGCTCTTACCCTCCCTCGAAGCTAGCGCGCTTTCAGGAGGATTATGCGCTCAAACACTCTATGCTCGGGAAAGTTGCCGTAGAGCGGCTCATTGAACAAGAGATGGCGAACAAGCAGCTCTCCCAGAAATCTAAGGAACTCAAATGGAGCTTCGCCCTCGCACAATCCGCGAACATTGAACTTGAGAAGAAGGTGGCTGAGTTGGCGGAGGCTCTGAAGACAAGTCAGGATGAAAAAAGGCTCGTGGAGTCGGCTCTTGAGCAGTCCAAGAAAGAACTTGAAAAAGTTCAAAAGTCCCATGAAGATGACCTTAGTGTGATCGAGAATCTTCGGGAGAAGCATGAGAGGGCTATGAAAATTGCCGAAGATCTCCGTATTAACAACGCTAGCCTCGCAAAGTCTCTGAGCGCGAAAGATCGCAAAATCCTGGATCTTGAGAAAGCGCTTGCGGATCAGAGTGAAGCCTCGAAGAGGGGTACTTCTGAGATTCTGGAAAAATTGAAACTACTTTATGAAGAATACAAGAAGTCACTGAACGAATTCGGCGTTCGTCCAGCTCCTCTTCCAGATAACATTGAGATTCTCGAATTTATGGATTGGATGGAGGCTGAGTTCCAGGCTCTCTCTGAGGTGATTTCTGGCGCTAGCGACTTCGCAGCTGCTTTTTCCGTGGAGAGTATATTGAAGATTCTTCATGACTATGACTGCGCTGACTTGGAGAAGTTCCGCGGGAAGATCTCCCAATTCCCCAGCGCTCTGCGATACTTCGAGTCAATGCCGATGTTCAGGCCATTAAGAATAAGTTCGCAAGGGAGTTTTGGTTGACCAGTGGGAAAGAGACCGTCAAAGCCATTGCGCGCGCCAAACTTGCTGAGGTAGTTTTTTGTTCGATTTCGTAACTTGTGCCTGCCACCGATGTTTCAGTTTCTCGAATTCCCTTCACATTTGCCTTTATTTCTTTCTCAGCTGAACGAGGAGGAGAATCGTGAGGACGTCACTGCATCCCCCGAAGGGTCGACCTCCGGCGAAGATTCGAGCAACTCGGGCGAAGGGGGTTCAGGCGGCAGCAGCAGTAGCAGCAGCGATGAGGGCAGCGACGGCGGGCAAGCCTCCGAGCACGAGGATAATTCTCCGAAGGTGGATATTACGAATTAGATGCTATGTCCGAACTTTGGATGCATTCGAGGATGCTTGTAAATTTGTGTAGATTCACTTAGTTTTCCTGAACAAATGTTTTGTATACTTTAACCTGCGCAGGTCCTGCAAGCTCGGCCTGCGCAGGACGTGTTGCCGCTACAAATTCATCGGGATAGGATGTTCGTTAGTGGTGAAGCATGGCGTTTGTTCAAGCGGGCACATCCCGAACAAGACTTCTCCGATTTTTGGCTTGAGGCCTCGCTTAAATTTTCTATGGGCTGTTTTGATCTCTCTTCATTTTTCTTGTTTCGTAAGAAGAGACGTTCTGCATCCTCTACTTCGCGCTCCGCAAAAATTCCGAAGACGGAGCCCCTTAGCCCCTTAGCAGGCGCGTCTGACTTCGCCTATGCTAGCTATATGGTTGAAAACAATGTTTGTAAACCGGGACATATTGTAGAGCTTTCATTTTAAATTTTGCACTGATTGCTGTAATTGTTGAGGAACTATTCGGAAGTTTTTATGCGAATAAGGCAATGAATACGTTTTTTTCTTGAAAAAACGTCACCCTCCCCCACCTTGCCGTTTTGCATGAAAACTTGAAGGCATGTTGAGGCAGTTTGCAGTTCGCGCATTTCGATCGAGTATACCTTTAGGAGAAATATTCGTTAACTTTTTGAAAACTTGAACCGTCGTTGCGCAAGTCGACAAAATTTGTTTTCGAATTTTGTGGACTTGGCCCAACTGCGACTTGCCCGGTTGATACCGCAACCCTTAGTTGCTTCAACTGAGACTTTCTACGATTTTTCGAACGAGCCCCTTGCCCCTTTCTCACAACGATGTTATCACGAAAAACTTTTCAGCAATTTATGGTAAAGAAAAATCTGGAGGCAACTTCCTACGCATTCACTCTCTCGAAATCATCCTGCAGATTTTCTAGGCCATAGCTCACTGCTGTCCCGGGCCTTTTTGGGTGGGAATCCCTTAATGGATGGTATTTAACTAAGCCACAACTTGTTGTTGCTTCAGGCCTCTTTCGGTGGGAATCCCTTGATGGATGGGATTTTCTAGGCCACAACTTGTTGTTGTTTCAGGCCTCTTTCGGTGGGAATCCCTTGATGGATGGGATTTTCTAGGCCACAACTTGTTGTTGTTTCAGGCCTCTTTTTTCACGATGGAATTCTGGCTATCACGAAGCCTTTGTCACGAACTTTTTCTTTTTTCACAATGGAACTTTGGCTATCACGAAGCCTTTTCTCATGAACTTTTTCTTTTTTCACGATGGAATTCTGGCTATCACAAAGCCTTTTCTCACGAACTTTTTCTTTTTTCACGATGGAATTCTGGCTATCACGAAGCCTTTTCTCACGAACTTTTTCTTTTTTCACGATGGAATTCTGGCTATCACAAAGCCTTTTCTCACGAACTTTTTCTTTTTTCACGATGGAACTTTGGCTATGACGAAGCCTTTTCTCACGAACTTTTTCTTTTTTCACGATGGAATTCTGGCTATCACGAAGCCTTTTCTCACGAACTTTTTCTTTTTTCACGATGGAATTCTGGCTATCACGAAGCCTTTTCTCACGAACTTTTTCTTTTTTTCACGATGGAATTCTGGCTATCACAAAGCCTTTTCTTATGAACTTTTTCTTTTTTCACGATGGAATTCTCGAGTTACGCGATTTGGGGGAAGACTCTTTTCATATATATATCACAAAGAGTATTTACATAGGATCCAGCTCGTTAAAAACCTTGCCTCTTCATTTAGAGCCCCCTTTGCAAGGAAAAGAGTACGGTCCTTCTTATTCTAATGCGACTAGAAAAAGTAAAACTAATTTTTTGTCCTGAAATCACTTATAGACACGTGATTCGGATTTTGTAGTTTTCTAGAGTACAAACTTACGAAAATCGAAAAACTACTATATGTTACATGTAGCTACAACTAGGGTTTTCATGGATAATACCTTTTTAGACTGTCAGCATTCCACGAATACGGCAACTCTTCGCCAGTTTGCTCCATCAGGCGAAAAGCCCCTTGCATATCTGTTTCCCTGGCGATGTAAGGGCCTTCCCATGACTCATGAAGTTTTCATGTGTTCTCCCAATTTTTCTTCCTCTTCAACACGAGATCACCAGTTTTGATGTCCTTTCGGACCACCTTCTTGTCTCTCCATGCCCTTGTTTCTCTCTGGTATTTCTCAATGTTTTCTGCAGCTTCAAGGATTGTCAGCTCGATCATGTCCTTTTCCACCTTCTTATCAATTTCCTCTATCTCTTTTCCTTTCAAGACTCTCATGCTTTCATTCTTGATTTCCTCCGGCGTCATAGCCTCAGTCCTGAAAAGTAGGCGAAAAGGCGTAAAACCTATTGCTCTTGATACAGTGGTGTTGTGAGACCAGATCACCTTCGAAAGTTCATCCACCCACTTTCCCTTTTTCTGGTCAAACAGGCATTTCTTGATTCCCAAAAAAGTCAAGCCATTGGCTCTTTCAACTGCCCCATTAGACTGTGGGTGATACATGACGAAAATTTCGCCTGAGTGCCCAAGGTTTTGCAATATTCTTTGAAGGTGTAGCAGTCGAACTGTTTGCCATTGTCAACCGTTAGTTCTCTAGGAACCCCGAACCTGCAAACTATGTTCTGCCAAAAGAATTTCTGAATTGTTGTTACTTTGATGTTTGCAAGTGGTTTTGCCTCTACCCACTTTGTGAAATAATCGACTGCAACAGCTGCGAATCGGCAATTGCCCTGAGCTGTTGGCAACGGGCCCACTAGATCCATTCCCCACCTTTGTAGAGGCCAAGTCGGTGGAATCAAGTGGACTGGCATTGATGGCAGGTTCTGTTGATTTGCTATTTTTTGACATGCTTCACATTGCCGAACTAATGTCTTGGCATCAATGTTTATGGTGGGCCAATAGAATCCCTGCTTTATCGCCTTTCCGGCCAAAGCCCTGGTGCCTATGTGCGCCCCACAGAATCCGCTGTGAATTTCCTTTAGGAGTTCCTGACCTTTTTCGGAGGTGATGCACCGCAGCCAAGGCTCAGTGACTCCTGATTTGTATAGTTCTCCATTCACTACTGTATAGCCCCGAACCCTTTGCTTCAATCTTTTCTCCTCTAACTCATCTTGTGGTTCGTAGTGTCCTCTCAGATAAGCCATGATTTCTGCTCTCCAATCAGGAGTCTCTACTACATTCACGATTTTGGCCCTCGAATCCTTGATGGAGGGCTCTCTGATGATTTCAAAAAACACATCCGGGGGTAGCTCTTGATTCCTAGCTGCCGCTTTCGCCAGTTTGTCTGCCTCATTGTTATCATCCCTTGGGATATGCTGAACTGAATACCCTTTGAAGTGTTTTTCCATTTCTCTGACCTTTTCGAGATGTTTCATGAGAACAGGATTCCTTGCCTCGCTTTCTTTGTCGATATGTTCTTGGATCACTTTCGAATCTGTTCTGATTATGAAGGTCTGCTGCCCCAAGGCTCTCATTTTCCTTAGTGCCAACAGAAGGGCTTCGTACTCCGTTGTGTTGTTCGTGGAATGCTCATTGTTCGCGAATACGAGCCGCGCTGCGTATCTTATGATCACGCCCGTCGGGGACGTTACAACAGCCGAAATTCCAACTCCCTTGTAACACCAGGCCCCGTCACACTGTACTATCCAAGGTTCGGGTGCATCTTCCTCGAGGTTCTGCGTGGGTGAAGTCCAGTCCACGACAAAATCTGCCAGAACTTGCGATTTTATTGCACTTCTTCTCTTGAAGTCTACCACGTACTCAGATAGCTCAGCACCCCACTTGATGATTCGGGTGGATGCCTCTCTATTTGCGAACAAGTCATTCAGCGGCTGGTTGGTGATGACTCTCATTCTGTGACCCTCAAAGTAATGCCTTAGCTTCCTTGCTGCCATGATGACCGCATATGCGATTTTTTCCAACTCGGAATAGAAGATCTTGGAACCAGACAATGCTTCAGAAGCAAAGTATACAGGAATTTGTCTGACCTTTCCTTCTTCCTCCTTTTCCTGTACTAGCACTGCGCTTACTGCCGAATTTGATGCGGACACATACAATAGAAGTGGCGATTTTGGTTCAGGAGGACAAAGTTTGGTCATGGTGGACAAGTAATCCTTCAGTTCGCGAAAGGCCCGCTTCTGCGGTTCAGACCACTAGAAATTCTTAGCACTTCTGAGGACTTGGAAGAACGGTAAGCTTCTTTCCGCGGCCCTGGGAATGAATCTGTTGAGGGAAGCTACTCTCCCTGTCAACTTCTGAACATCTTTCACTGAAACTGGATCTTGCATTTCTACTAGAGCCTTAATTTTGTCAGGATTTGCCTCTATGCCTTTCGTTGAAACTAGGCATCCAAGAACTTTCCCCTTGTGAATGCCGAACACACATTTTTCCGGATTCGGCTTCAAATTCGCTTCCCTCATGTTCGCAAATGTTTACGCCAGTCACCGATATGGTCTTTCCTCCGAACACTTTTGACAACTATGTCATCCACATATGCCAAGATGTTTCTCCGAATCTGTCCGGTGCGTACTATTGCTATCATTCTCGAAAATGTACATCCCGCGTTCTTCAGCCCCTCTGGCATTCTTACGAAGCAAAATGTTCCGAAGGGAGTGATGAAACTTGTTTTCTCCTCGTCCTCTCTATGAACCCTGATCTGATGATACCCAGAGAACATGTCCAGGAGCGAGAGCATCTCACTATTGGCTGCATCATCCACGATTTTGTCTACCCTTTCCAAGGGAAAATCGTCTTTCTTGCATGCCTTGTTCAAATCGGTGAAGTCCACACACATTCTCCACTTTCCATTTTTTTTCTTGACTGGCACAGTGTTGGCTAGCCAGACTGGGTACTTGACTTCTCTGATTACCTGTGCATCTTGTAATCTTTGAACTTCTGCTTCGACTGCTTTGACCTTTTCCTCAGACATTTTCCGAAGTTTTTGCTTCTTGGGAGGTATTTTTTCATCTGTTTCCAGGGCATGTTCGATGATATCCCTGTCAACACCTTGCAGGTCCTTAGCTGACGATGCGAAAACATCCTTATTTCTGTTCAGAAATTGTACAAGTTCCTTGTCCTCTTCGGCGCTGAGATTGGCCCCTATTGTGACTGCTCTATCGGGCATGTCATCCAGATACAC
Source organism: Cenchrus americanus (assembly GCA_947561735.1). NCBI lineage: Eukaryota > Viridiplantae > Streptophyta > Magnoliopsida > Poales > Poaceae > Cenchrus > Cenchrus americanus. The sequence goes on along the minus strand of OX387239.1, from coordinate 78,462,170 downwards.
TTTCTTTGTTTCACCCTCGGCGGCTATCTCATTTTTTCCTTGTCTTGTTTGGGTTCTTCGTAGGTTTCCTTCCTCTCGTCAGCTGCTTTCAGCTAGTACACGTTCGTTTGGCCGGGCGTGTGGCCTTTTTATTATGTTTACGGCCTCTTCTGTCGATTGCCGAACACCGTGATGACCCCTTTGGGCGCAAGCATCTTCATGCATAAGAACTGCCGCCTTATGACAAAGATCAAACTTGTTCATGAAACCTCTCGCTGAAAATCGCGAGGTATGGGTGGTAAATGTCAACTACATCGAAGGTGAGACTCTCCGTTCTGGCATTTTCAAGATCTCCGAAAGAAACTGGGAGTGATATTTTATCAACCGGCTTGATGGGCTTTCCTCCAAACCCCTGAGGCGGGTACTCTGGTGGGTCTAACATGTGCTGGCTCAGATTCATCTTTTCGAAAGTTTTCAAGAACAGGATATCCGCCGAGCTCCCATTGTAACCTAGGACTTTTCCTATGACCCATCCAGCTATGTTCACTTCAATGACCATGGCGTCATTGTGAATCGCGGATTTCAGCCTGAAATCTTCTTCTGTAAAGGTGATTGGCACTTTTGCCCACTCCGGCCGTGCAGTTGGGCCGTCGTTGATGATAGTGTTCACAGACCTGAAGTAATTGCTTCTTTGCTTCTTGGTCTCGAATTCCATGGCTGACCCGCCCGTAATTGGCATGATGGTTCCGAACGATGGCAAGGCTTTGGAGTTCTGGGGTCCCGAACTTGACTGAGGCCTTGACGAACTTTCTGGAGGTGGCGGCAGGATTTCCCGAATGGGTTGCGGTTGCTGGATTGCCTGGATCGCTTGTGACTGAGGAAAAAACTGTTGCGATGGCTGCCACGCTGACTGTGGTTGCTGGAATTGTTGAACTGGGATAGAACTTGACTGTGGGTTCGCGAATTGAGGCTGCCAAAAATTCGGGCGAAACTGGCCTGGCATTGAGGATGCGATGCTCATACATGCTTTCTCTTGCTGAATTCTTGCCATGTTCTTCTTTGTTTCTGGGCACCCTTCGGTGCTGTGGCCCCTTCCATGATACTGGTAGTAGAAGTAAGGATCTTTCGGGTTGTGATTCGTGAGTGCTGGGGGTCCTCTGCCTCTCCCCCTTCCTCTGGGGTTGAACCCTCCCCTGGTGCTTGGCCTGCTGCCATGTTCAGGTTGCGAGTTTCCGACGTTATTGACATTTCGCGGATGTTGGGGTGGTGCCCTCCACGTCATCTCTCTGTCGCCTTGTCTTGCCTTGTTCCCCTCGGCCACTCTTCTGCGATGGTCATCATCTGACAAAATGTACTCCTCCAATTCGTGAAAGAGTTCCTCAACTGTCTTGGGTTTCTTTCTTGTGAGATGCGAAGCTGTAGGCCCTGGGGTGAGACCCTTGATCAGTGTGTTGATCGTTGTTTTGTCATCAGCTTCGGGGATTTGAGACCTTTGTTGCATGAACCTTCTCACGAAGTTCCGCAGTGGTTATCTGTCCTTCTCCTTACAGTTATACAAATCTGAGGCTTCGGCTGTTGTGTTGTGGAACATCTGAAACGCTTGCATGAACTTTGTCTTGAGATCTACCCGGTACCGTAGACGAATGCGGAGGGCAGCGGTGAGTACCAATTCAGATCGGGTCCTTCGCAAGCTATGATGAAGGATTTGGCCGGTGCAACATCATCCCCTCTCCGCCGAATTCACACCGATTCGTATCTCATGAGAAATTGCCTCGGAGTTTCCGAAGCCGTTGTATTTGGGGAGAGAGACGAGGCTTAAACTTCGGCGGCCAAGGTGCTTGTTTGCGGCCCGATTGACGAGCGGCGATTCGTAATCCACGAAGTGTGAGACTCTGTTTCTGCCGAAGAAGTTTTCTTTCGGGGATTCTCTTGCGGCCCGGGGTTCGATGCGGTGACTCCCGCCACGGGAACTCGTTCTCTTGTTCTTTCATTTCATCAATTTCTTTATGTATTGCTTCTATTTTCTCTTTTGCTTTGTTCGAAATTTGCTCTAGCTTTTCGCAGATTTTCCTCTTCGCTTGCAACTGAGCTGCGAACTTTTCTTTGTCTTTCTGTAGCTGATGTATCTTTTGCTGAACCATCGCTAACTCCCTGTCTATGGTGTCATCATCATCATCCACATTCTCAAACTCTTGCTGTTCAGCAGGTTGTTCTTGGGTATGAGCTGTTTTTCTACTCTTGCCTTCATGAGAGCTTCGAGCTTTGCTCTCCGTTCTTGGTCTGTTGTGTCGGAAGGTTCAGGGACGAAAGAGGTTTTGTTACTTTGGGTAGGATGGTGGTCGTCTCGACTTGCCTCTGCTGGAACGTTCTTCTTGGATTTCTTTTGAGGTGGCATCGTGAGTCTCTTTTCGGCTGGAACACGGTGGGCGCCAATGTTGGGGGGTTACCCGAAAAATTCGGATGACAACCCTAACATGAGAGAGAGTTCTTAACACGTTCAAGTACAAAGTGAGAGCGCAAAGAGACTGTGATTCCCTCTGCAAATAACACAAGTTCCAAAAAGTCTGAATCCGTTTACACGTGCCCTTGCGCCCCCTTTTATAGGGAGATGAAGGGACTTTTATATACCGAAAACACCCTCAGGCTCAAAGAATATTTCTAGTGTGAACGCATACAAGAATGTCTTTTTCATCTAATATATTTACAAATCTGCCACTAGTTCACACTCTAAACCCGAACTTTTTGGGACAACAACTTTGACTTTGCTTCTCCGCCGGTTCGTGAATGTCTTCACGCGTGATTCCCGAACTGGGTCCTCGACAGATTCCCGAATCGGCCTTCGCTTCTTCATCGGTTCGTGCATGTCTTCGCGCGTGACTCCCGAACTGGGCCCTCGACAAATTCCCGAATCGGCCATCCTCCGAAGTTCGCGCCTTCGACAGCTCGAGGCTCCGGGCTTCCGCATGTTCGTGACCCCATTTCTTCACCGAATCAAGATTCCCGAACTTCGCACATTCGCGAGTTCGAGGCTTCACAGGTTCCAGGCTTCCGAAAATCGCGAATTCCCTGCCCCTGAAAAACATGTTTCGAGAACTTTGTCAAACTTAACGTTTCGAGAGTGACGGGTTTTCCTGAATTCCCCAACAAATCACTCCAAGACCATTCTTTTGGGAAGTCGCAGTATGTCAGGTACCTAGCCTCTTCATGCTTTGAGTTAGCTTCGAACCACTTAGTCAACATTGTGTTTTTTGCTTTTGGGCTATCTAGCAATGCTCTTAGGTCAATATCAGGTTCATAACGTACAAAGTTCATTCCAGGAAGATGTACTGTTAGGTTCTCTACTGCAGGCACTCTAAAGTGTATGTCAAATTCAAAAGCACGTAGGGCTTCGCAGCAAGACAGAAATCTAGCATCAATGTATTCTTGGATTTCATTGCGTAAAGCTAGCTGAGGGCAAGGTGACGCGTTTGTCATCTTTGCAGTAATATCAAAATATACCTTTGCTCTATCACTTCCTTTCGTAACATATTTGAACAGATATTTGATCATGTTCGATTTGTTACACCATTCTACGTTGATATGTGCATTGTATTTCTTTAGCAAGTGCATGTTATACAGAACAACACTTCTGTTGTCTAATGTGACACCTTTTTTTAAAACATGCCTACCATCATCTCTCCGCCTATAAACAGTGAACCCAAAGTCATCTATGATAGTCTCGTCCTGACTTCGGAAAATTCTTCGAACACTTGTTATCCTTCATGCATGGACACCTTGGATTGAAATCACCACATGAACCATGCATCATGAACTCATCTACTAAAGCATAACCAAGTGGGTCAATGTCGATATCAGGTATTTCAGCACAGATGAATTTATCAATGGTAGAAGCATTGAATTCAGAGCTGGTAGCATCTAACCACACAAGGCAATGTATATGGGGCAGGCCACGCTTTTGGAATTCAACGGTGTATAGAACTGTACAAAGGAGAATAAATGTAAGGCCAACTAAACCAAGTGAGAAGGTAATATGCAATGCTAGCACACACTACTCACCTGCCTTAATAGGACCTAATGTTTTCCCCTCCCTAATATCTGCTATAAACTCATCAACTTTCATATGGAAGACCCGCACTATCAAATCAGAACAATCACATGGTTGCTGTCCAGGCTCAAAACGCAGGGTGTCCCCTATCTCTCTCCATTTGGTGTTGCACGTGAACGTCACAAATAGGTCAGCGGGACCATAGACTCTACATATGGCCATCGCGTCTCGGTAATTCATCACAAAATACCTCCTGCTAGCAGTAGAGCTGGCAGGTACCACTACCTTACTGTCAACTGAGTCAACATTAATGACCCATTTATCAATTGCATCAGCTATTCCTTGAACTGATTCACACCTCAGCTCCTTTTGGTGGTCTGCTATCCACTTCAGTCTAGACGCTTCGATCGTCGAGTATAGATCTACACATGACTAGTCACTTAGTCTACCATAGCAGGTAAATGGATTTGGCTCATTTAGTCTGTAATGCATATGCATTCTACTGAATTCTAGCATGGTGACATATTTACGGGATGTCTCGCTACCATTATCAGCATCTGTATATTTAATACCAAGATGGAAGCCACGTTCACCATAAGGAAACAACATTGGATATTGCAAAGCCATATAAGATGGATGCAAGTGAGAAACTCGCTTGAGGCCATGCTCTTTATCATGCACAAGGACATCATAAGTGTATTCATCCGCCGCGTAGTCACCCACAATTATAGCGGCAATCTCACCACTTGTGGGTAAGTTATAGCGAACATCATCTCTTGCATTGCAACCTAGTAATCGCAGTGTTAACTTTTGATCACCCTCCTGGTCTAGATGCTCCCTAGCATATCGAAATGCTTTTACAAGTTCATTATGCTCATTTAGCATGCCTAACAGTGACATGACTATATCTGGGTCTGGTTGACCAGCAACACCATCATCCTTTTCGAATATGCCTAGTCTGTTTTGTGCCTCGTGTTCGGTGTCGTAAATATAAAGTTGTGCAAACTTGGGTCGGACGCCACGGCGTGGCAGCAAGGTACCAATACGATGATGAACCACTCCATTAATTTTAAAGACATAAGGTGCAGTGTCGTTGTTTATCGTCTTGTCAATAGTGGCACCCAAAGAAGTGAATGCAAATAGGGAATTGTACGATCGAATTTGTCTTAAAAACCTTTTTGATCGTGCACCACCGTCGAATCGCAAGAGATCATCTAGGGGACCAGGTGGTTTCTTGTAAGGTTTAAAATTTATTTTTCCACTTCTACAACAAAGGTTGTATACAATTTTTCTTCCACTAGCAAGAGAAGCACCCTTCACACGTTTTTGGAACCAAAACACAACGCCAAAGTAGAGGCACTCATGTGTGGGGCCACCGTAATATGATCGATCCGGATAGGACTCTAAAGCAGCACAATGTGAATTTAGCATCACAGGGCAATATCCTATATGCAATCTAAAAGTAACACCCACACACCTTTCAGGGCATCGACATACGCCTTAACGAAAGGAAGCTCAACATTCAGTGGGTCACTGGCAGCAGCTACGCACATGAAAGATGCAAAGAAATGGTATCGTTACACTAACAAGCAGGTAGAAAAGAACACGAAGGAATGGCTGCAGGTAATCACCAATGGCAAAATGGGGCAAACAACCAGACTTTTTCCTAGAGCGTATCCTATTGAGCCGAAGACGCCTATTTGAGGTGGCAGATTCCTGCGAAAAGTCCAACAAGGACTTATTCCCTACTAACGTAAAAGTGGACTTGTAACAACCCGGGAATTTAGGTGTGTAAATTTTGCGAAAATTTAAAACTTTTTGCTTGAATTTGAGTGCTATCGCTTTTTGAACCAAATTGCTAGCCCTTCTCTAAATTCTCCACCAATTTATTCCATTTATAAAACATATATTTAAATTATGGTAAAACATGTGAGTTGGTTTTTCTCGGTTCTTTTGGAGTTCAAATGTGTGAAGTTTGAATTTGAATGGGAATCAAATTCAAACTCTAATTCAAACCCTAGTTCAAACTTATTCTTTTATTTTGCAAGTGACCAGCTTGTGATCCGGGCCGTTTCCTCCTTTCTTCGTTTTGCAGCCGGCCCAACCCAAGCCATCCGGCGGCCCATCTAACCCGCGCGGCCACCGCAGCCCCGCGGACCGCCCCCCCGCCCTCGCCGCCAAGTGGGACCCGCAAGTCGGCCCACCGCGTCTCATCCCCTTTGCGTGCCCGAGTCGGCCGCTAGGCGGGCCCCACCCCGTCGACCCCGTTCCCCCTTATCCTCTCACCTTTTTCCCCTTCACCGGCCCCGCCGGCCCCAGTCACCGAGCCGCTTTGCGCCGCCGGTCCCCGCCGCACCGCACGCGCGGCGCGGGGCGCGGCCGAGCCGCCGGCCGGCACACGCGCCGAGGGACCGGCGCCGCGCGCGACCGCAGCCGGGGCCGGGGAAAGGAAAAGTCCCTTCTACCCCCGCGCCTTGCCCCAATGTCCACGGTCGCGTGGAGAGAGCGCGGCGGCGCCGCCACGGGCGCCGGGCGGTCCAAGCCGGGGGGCGCAGCCACGGGATTTCGCCTTGCCTTGCGGCGCCCGGGTTCAAAAGCGAAGGGAGGAGGGCAAGAAGCAGTCGACCACCGCCACCAACCCCCATTGGGGTTTTCCCCCGCCTAGCCTGTCCGTGAGAGCACCGCGAGAGGAAGCAGGAGGGGGGCGCCGTTGCCGCGCCGGTCCAAGGGAGGTCGCGACCACACCGGCGCGCCGGCGGTGAACCAAGGGAGGAGTGCGCCGCGTCGCGCGCCGCACCGGAAGAAGAAGGGGACGAGTACCGGAGTGGCGGGAGCTCGGACCGGAGGCTGCGGAGTACGTCGCCGGCGTGAACACCTACGCCACCGGGGGCATCTACTTCGCCGGAACACCTTCACGCACGAACACCGACGCCACGCCACCGACGGGCCGGCCACGACTACACCGTCGCCCCGGCGTGAGCACCGCGGCCCTTCTTCTCTCTTCTCCCCCTTGGATTTCTTCTCCGTGATGGCTTCCCGGTTGTGGAGACGCGTCGGCGATGAATTCTTGCCCGAGTGCCGGCCTTCGCGCCGCGGGGGTGCCGTGCCGCGACGGATGGGGCTCCCCGGGGCTGGTTGTGCCCCCGAGCGCCGCCGTCGCCGTGCGAAGAGCGACGCGGACTCGTGTGTGTGTAATGGGTGACCGGGGAGAGGCGTCGCGCCGCGGCTACCCCAAGCCGGTGGGCGAGCACTCCTGGCGCGCGCGCGACGCCGCGCCTGCCGAGCCGAACCGAGGGGAAATCCTCGACGCGCCGCCGTGCGCGAGGCGACGAACGCGCCGAGCCCCGGGCTCGGTTTTCACCGGGATCCGGCCTTCGAGCCGTGGAGTGCTTTGTTCTTGCGGGTTGGGTGGGCGGAAGCCCGTGGTCGAGCGCACCCCGGCGCGTGGACCGGGGCTCGCCGCGCTGTCGGACGGGCGGCGCGGCCGCGACGCCGCACCGCCGGCCCCTCCCCCCGGCGGGCGGTGTTTGGCAAGTCATCTTGTTCATGGGTGGAACGCGAAGGCGGACCCTCTCGCTAGCACCCCGGCCGAGATGAGGGAACACGCGGTGACGGGGAGCTCGCCACCGCGAGGGACGCGCGCGCGCGGCCGCGGGTCGCCTAGCATTCCGTCGAACACACCGGAACGCGTGTAGCCCCCGAGCTTGTAAACCAACGGTTTGGGCCGCCGGCGGAAACGGGCCTTAAGCCCGGTCGTTTTTCCTAGCGGGCCGTCGGTCCCGGCGCGGTTGGGAATAGGAGGGTGTTTTCCGGACTTGCGGTTGTCGGGCCGGGCCGCGATGCATGGGCCAATATTGGGCCGAAACCCCGTTTCGTTCGGAACCGAACCCGCCGGGCCACCCATGGCCCGGCATCGTATCCGGCCTTTTTACGGCTGTTAAACCCGGGAGGCTGACGTCATGCTGACGTCAGCAGCGTATTTTTCTGAAAACCCCTTTTCTTTTCTGTTTAAAAATTCCAGAAAATGTTTTTAACCTTTAAAAATTCATAACAAATTCTAGGGAGCTCAGAAAAATACAAAACTAATTTCTATAAATCCGTATTTGCGAAACCTTGCTGATTGTAGGTAGTTTGGGTTCTTTTGGATCTTCTAAATTGATTTTTATTTGGAGTTTTTGCCTAGATGTGCACCGTATTCTTATTTTCGCGTCGAATCTCGTGCCGCAGACCCGAGCTTCGACCAGGAGGACGTGGAGGACCCCGAGTACACTGCTCCAGACAGCGACTGCTTCAACGGCAACGAAGGTGTCATGTCACTCCCAACCATATAGATCCCATGTTGTTAAATAGCCGCTAGTGCTTTACTTTAATGCATTGAACCGATGTTTTGCATAACCCGTTTAATAGCCATGCCTTGATGCTTTGTTATATCCTGTTTCCTTGTTCTACTACTGCGGGACTAGCTACGGACCCCTAGCTAGTCCCTTACCTCAACTATCCATACTTTTGTTGCTTGATTATGGATGGTACTCTGGGCTTGGGCCGAGATGTGGGTATCTCGGTGTGTTTCTAGCGTGCGTTACGGGTGTGTATCTCCTAGGCTGTGTTTTGGCGGGAGCGAGCCGCTTGGTTACTTGTGAACGGCTGCCGAGGGAAGATGCGATCTGGCCTCTTACCCGAGGGTCGTGTCGTGTGGGATGGAGTTGATGAGTGCTCGCTCTCGGCCCCTTAAGGACCGATCGTCAGTTGACCTTGTTTCGGATGACTATTTTCGTACAGACCGCCCGCCTTGTATTGGGCGGGGGTGCGGGGTGAGACTTGTAGTGGATAGCACCCCTCCTGCAGGAGGATCGGTGTGATCGTGTCGGGAGTGGTCTTTCCCTCCTTAGTAGACTTTGCCCGGCGAGGCCGGGGAAGGGTTCCACAGCTTCGAGGGACCTCTCGCGGGTAGTATGAGCTCGCCGCGGGCCGGGCCGGGCTCGGAGATGCAGAAGGGTACTATCCACTTACTTGGGCTTCAGCCGTATGGTAGGGTCGGACACCGGTGACGGCCGGTTTCGGACCTATTCGGGCGGGTACGGTTGTACAACCTCTCGCAGTGTTAAACCTATAGCTATAGTCCGTGTCCACCGGTTATGGATAGTCTTTCGATCTCTCACCTGACTAGATACACTTCTCTTGTGCTTCTTCTCTCCCCCGAGGGTGTGAGCCCGGCTTCGGCCGTTGAGATGTGGGGATAGGAGCCGGTGGGCCCCACATCGCAGATGAGAGTTGGGTTCTGGATCGTGGATGAGATCCGGTGTTTTGGTGTGGTATTCCTTGAGCGGGGTGTGGACCCCTGAGGTGTGGACCTCGGAAGCGGAAGCTTCCCCGAGGTGTGGACCTCCTTGCTATATTCTGCTTACCTTGTATGTTGCAATGTTTGCTTTGCTTAAGCTTTCTACGGCGGAATAGGGATATCCCATGCATAGTAGAACATACACCGCTTTTGCCTCTTTGTTGGGAAGGCGACATGACCTACCCGCTTATCGGGTAGACCACCGGTGACTCGACGCGAGCCGGACTACGACTTCGACAACGACGGTTGGGTGGACTAGAGCTCTTCCTACACTTGAGCCGCCTGCGGATATGGAGTTTCCCGCGCTTTCACGGAGCCGGCCGCTAGACGTTTTATTTATGTTTGATTCGGTCCCGATGGACTTGTACCGGCATGTGCCGAAGAGATGTACTACGATTAATGTAATAAAATAAATGTTGTACTCTACTTTATCGTTTTTATCTTTCCGTATGGATTTTTGGCATCGGTCGAGACGGGGATTGCACGTGGTAGCCCTCCCGGGACTACCACCGAGGTGCTAAGATTCGGGATTCCGATCGCGGAAATCCGGGTCGTTTCGGTTGGTACCGAGCCATGCTTGATCGTAGGACGAGACCCATAAATGGTCGATAGCATACGAAGCCGTTTCGAACCTTGAAACTTTATACAAACCCCCTTGGCTTCCGTATGTATATATCTATACTTATATATATGCATTACCTTGATTAACTTTCACTAACTACCTTACTAACTACGCTCTAACAACGTTGTGCAGATGGCGGAAGAAGCGTGGATTCCTTTGGAGTCGGACGGCAAGAGCTACGGAGGCTTCTGCCGCTTGCTGAGGGAGTGCCCGGAGGCGCCCGGAGTGGGGACCGACCGAGTCAGCTACAAGGGGAGGACCATGGGGCACAGGGAGCAGACTCCCACTTTCCCCGACCGTTACGGTGCGGCGGGACCCACGGGTGCCGAGTTCAAGGAGGTTAAGGTGCACTCGTTTCGAGAGTTCGACCACGGAGGCACACCCCGGACGGCGCACGCGAGCTCTCAAGATGGTCCGTGTCCGGCTCGGGGAGAAGCTTAAGGACACCCCCGTTCGGCGTGCTTCCGACAGGGATCTACGACCTGGGTCGCTGGGACACGAGCGACCGAGCGCAGTACCTTGAGGTGACTTCTGTGGAGGAGGACAAGAAGATGCACGCAGCCAGACGGTGCATCCTGGCTCAGGACCAGGCGCTTTTCTGGGCAGACAGTGAGATCGCGTACCTTCGGTGGAAGTGGGATGATACCCTGCGGCGGGTTCAGGACCTGGAGATGGAGAGAGAGGATTTGCTCGACCGGTTGGAGGAGTCGCACGAGAGGAACGGAGAGCTGGTACAGCTTGGACTGGCGGCCGGCCACGGCCCGGCACCGAGAGGGACGCCAGGAGGATCGCTACACTGGAGGCACGGCCGAGCGCGAGCGAGGGGTTGCACCGGGCTGCGGTGGAGGCCACGCGTGAGGACGAGTGAGGCTTGCGGAGGCCGGGGGACCGGTTGGAGTCGGTTGGAGGCAGCGGCGGTCGACTATCAAGTAAAGATGTGGGATCTTCGGGAGGCGAGTCGACACAACTACCACCACCCGTGTTACCTCGGTGGACTGGTCTACGAGGAGAGGGACCGAGCAGCCGGGACCCGCACGGCCCGGGAGCGTTCCGACCGGCGAGGGCCGAGAGAGTTGGAGGAGCTCTACGCGCGGCTACCGCCCAAGAAGAGGCCCCGACCGAGGACGAGAGACCTTCGAGCTACCCCCGACGCTCCTACCACATGTGCGCCCGTGCCCGAGTGGTTCTCGGGACACGGCGAGAGATGGACCGTGCTCTTCGGGATACCCGAGACTACTACGGGGGACCGGCGATCGGGTGCCGGGTTACCCGAGGACTCACTCACCGCCGTTCTACTCGGTTCCACCGGACTCCGGCCCGCAGGCACCGCGGTGTACCCCGTGATGGGAGTAGAGATCTAGCGAAGAGATTCCGAGTCGTTGTAATGAGTTAGATGTCATCTTGCCGCTCATGTTGTCATGCTCGTAGTAGCTACCCCATGATGTACCATGCGTTAGCGTGATGTGTTGCCGTGCACCCTCGAAGGTCGTTGGAGTAAACCTCGAGGTGCACCCCTTTTGTATGGTGGCATTGATTGAGTGACATGGATCTTCATGGTTTCTTTCGGATTTCATGCTTCTTTATGTCTGTATGAATTCTTTGACTGTTAGCAGGATTACTCCTTTATAGTTAATAACCTTAATAGATATATTCTCCCTACCACTACTGACTCTTGCAACTGGAACAGATGTCGGGAGCAAGGAGGTCCGGGCGACTCTTGGCCCGTTTCGAGGAGGTCGCTGGGGACGACGGAGGGGAGGATGCCCCTAACCCAGCGGGAGCGAGAGGCCGCGGACGCCGTGGAGGTCACGCGCCACGAGGCGGGCTCCGCGGAGGCCTGGCAGGCCGCGTAGGCCGAGGAGGCCGAGTTGGCGGTCGAGGAGCCGCGCACGACGACGAGGGAGCTCAGGAGCAGGAGCTCGAGCACGAGCGGTACCCCGGCCCCGAGGGAGGAGCGGTCCCGGTGCTCGGGGACACGAGGTGCCACCACCGCCACCTCCCCCCCGAACTTGGCCGACGTGATGGCAGTGCAGACTCAGCTGATGCAGACGATCACCCAGATGCTAGCTCAGAACAACAACAACAACAACAACCACAGGGGTCAGAACCGCAACGCGCCAGAGGGTTTCCAGAAGAAGGTTGAGAACTTCAACAAGCTGCGACCGCCTACCTTCGACCACTCAGCTGACCCGATGGACGCAGACAACTGGCTACGGGAGATTGAGAAGAAGCTAGAGCTGACTGAGCTCTCTGAGGAGGAGTGTGTGACCGTGGCAGGCGCACCGCGCGATCGGCACGGCCCGGTGCGTGGTGGGACAGCTACTGTGACTCGCACCGCGACCCGTTGCACATCGGGTGGGACGAGTTTGTGGAGGCCTTCAGGAGCCACCACATCCCCGATGCGGTGATGGACGGGGAAAGCCGACGAGTTCGGGCACCTCAAGATGGGAAACATGTCGGTGCGGGGAGTACGCCAACCGCTACCGGGAGCCGATGAGGTACGTGCCGACGACACCGACACGAGAGAAGAAGAAGGTCTGCGGTTCGGAAAGGGGTTGCACAAGGGGATGGCACACCACTTGTCCGCCCATGACCGCCCGACACTTCGCTCTATTATCGACAAGGCACCGATCGTGGAGAGGTCAAGGCTTGAGTACATGGAGGTTCGTGGAAGCAAGTCCAAGCGTGCGGATCGGGCAGGGACGCTCGGGACCACCTCGGAGGCGAGAGGACGAGGTTACGTACGGGGCCACCGGTCACGAGCAGAGGCACCACGCCACTCGGTCTCGGCCCCGCGAGCGAGGCCAACCCGGGGAGGGAGCGGAGGACGAACGGCTGGAAACCGAGACCACCACCGCGGTCGGCGAGACGGATCCAAGGTGACTTGCTTCAACCGCCGTCGGGTTGGGCACAAGTCGTTCGAGTGTCCACGAGCGGGCGCCACCGGGAGTCGAACCGCGCCTCTCGGTGCCGGACCCCGGCCAAGCCACCGGCACCAGGAGGACAGCCACCCCGTACACGGCGAGGACCGCTAGCCGCCGGCTACACGAGGCCGTCCGAACCACCTCACCGCCGAGGATGCGGCAGCCCGCACCCGACGTCACACTTGGTGAGTTCCTTGTTGACTCGGTTTTGGCAATTGTTTTGTTCGATGCGGAGCTCGGTTTTCGTATATTTCTACCAAGTTTGCTAAAGAAAGGTCGTTACCAACTAAGCCTCGACCAAGGCCTATCTTGACTAGCTCTCCGCTAGGAGAGAAGAGGAGTACGTTAGAGTGCAGGGGAGTGGGGATGGTGTTTGAGGGGCAACAGTTCACGACGGACTTGACGGCTTTGGAGTCTACGGGATAGACGTGATCTTAGGGATGGATTGGTTGGCGAAACACAACGGGATAGTCTCCTGCAACCCCGCAGTTATACGGTTAGAACACCCCCGGTGGAGCTATAGTGCGGATCGAACCACGAGTCCGAAGGTCGCTACGATGATGTGCAACATGAGTGGGAAAGATATTGAAGAAATCCCGGTGGTCCGTGAGTTTCCGGACGTGTTCCCGCAGGAGCTTACGGGGTTACCCCCGCACGGGACGTGGAGTTCGTGATTGAGCCGATGCCGGGGGCGGGGCCCGTCGCAAAGAGTCCGTACGGGATGTCGTCCGATGAGCCGGACGAGTTGAAGAAACGGCTCAAGAAGCCGCTCGAGCAAGGCTTTGTTCGGCCGAGTGCCTCACCGTGGGGTTCCCCGGTGCTCTTCGTGGAGAAGAAAGACGGCACAAAGAGGATGTGCATTGACTACCGCACGCTCAACTCGATGAAAATCAAGAACAAGTACCCGCTACCCAGAATCGAGGATTTGCTGGATAGACTCAAAAGGGCAAAGTTCTTCTCCAAGATCGACTTGAGGTCAGGCTACCACCAGATGAAGATCCGAGAGCGGGGATATACCCAAGACAGCCTTCACCACACGTTACGGCTTGTACGAGTTCGTGGTGGTTTCTTTCGGGCTGACCAACGCCCCTGCTTACTTCATGAACTTGATGAACAAGGTCTTCATGGAAGAGTTGGACAGGTTTGTAGTGGTGTTTATCGATGATATCTTGATCTACTCTGAGACCACTGAGGAGCACGAGGAGCACCTGAGAGTCGTGCTAGAGAGGCTGAGGCAGCAGAAACTGTACGCTAAGTTCAGCAAGTGCGAGTTCTGGATGGAGAAGGTCGCGTTCTTGGGGCACGTGTTGTCAGCAGAGGGGATAGCCGTGGATCCGTCCAAGGTTGAGTCAGTGACCAAGTGGGAGCGACCGTTAAACGTGACGGATGTCGAAGCTTCCTTGGGTTGGCGGGTTACTACCGGAGGTTCATTGAGAACTTTTCCAAGATCGCCAAGCCGATGACGAGTTGCTCAAGAACAACACAAAGTTCGAGTGGTCGAAGCATGTGAGAAGAGCTTTCAAGAGCCGAAAAAGAGACTCACCACGGCCCGAGTGCTTACCTTGCCGGATATCAAGAAAGACTTTGTGGTCTCTTGTTACGCTTCAAGGCAAGGACTCGGATGTGTCTTGATGCGGGAAGGGAAAGTTGTGGCTTATGCTTCCGGGCGGTGAAGAAACACGAGGAAAACTACCCGACACACAACTTGGAGGTGGCGGTACAGTTGTGCATGCGCTCAAGATCCGGAGACACTACCCGATAGGGAACAAGTGTGAACTGTTTTCCGACCACAAGAGCTCGAAGTACTTCTTTACACGGACGAGAGTTGAACATGAGGCGAGGGCGATGGCCGGGAGCCGATCAAGGACTACGACGTCGAGATCAACTACCACCCGAGCAAAGCTAACGTCGTGGCGGATGCACCGAGCCGGAAAACATATTGCAACAACCTCATGGTAAAAGAAGAGCAACTCCGCCCCGCATGAAGAGCTAGAGAAGGCGAGAATTGAAATTGTAGACCAAGGCCAAGTCAACGTGATGCAAGTGACCTATGACACGGAGGAACGAATCCGTACGGCCCGAAGTCGTGTGCGAGAAATCAAAGCTTTGCGAGAACTAATGAAGCGGGGGCAAAGCGGAGGACTACGGGTAGATGGACGGGGCACCGTGTGGTTGAAAGAACGAATGCGTACCACAAGACAGGGGCACTCCGGGAGCGGATCATGAGAGAAGCTCACGACTCGAGGTACTCGATTCACCCGGCAGCACCAAGATGTACGAGAGATCCGAAGATCGAGTGCGGTGGAAGGACATGAAGAAGGATATAGCACACTACGTGGCTCGTTGCGACACCCGTAGCGAGTAAAGATTGAACATCGAAACCCGCTTTGGTTTGTTGAAGCCGTTGGCTATTCCGGTTGGAAGTGGGAGGACATTTCCATGGACTTTGTGGTGGGACTTCCTCGAACACCAAAAGGGAATGACTCGGTTTGGGTCATAGTGGACGGATCGACCAAAGTGGCTCACTTTGTGCGGTGAAGACCCGGTATGCAAGCGAGAAGTTGGCGAACTGTACGTAGAGCATATACTCGGCCGCACGGGGCACCCGAAGTATTGTATCCGATCGAGGACCACGGTTTGTCTCCAAGTTTTGGCGCAGCTTCCACTAGCTTATGGGCACTACTCTTAACTACGGCACGCCTTTTCACCCACGGACGGATGGTCGGACAAAGAGGGTCAACCGGGTGTTGGAGGATATGCTACGAGCGTGTGCACTCACCTATGGCACCGATTGGGAGAGTAGTTTGCCGTTTGCGCAGTTCTCGTACAACAACGGCTTTCAAGCAAGTCTCCGGATGGCACCCTTTGAGGCCCTTTACGGGCGGAAGTGCGAACCCCGCTAGCTTGGTCGGAGGTGGGAGAGCGGACACCGTTTGGGCTAGCAATCATTGAGGAAGCGAGAGGAGAAGGTCGAGAAAGTTCGTGAGAACCTGAAGATCGCTCAAAGCCGTCAGAAGAGCTATGCCGACAAAAGAAGAAGAGAGTTGACTTTTGCAGTTGGCGACCGAGTGTACTTGAAAGTCTCACCGCTTCGAGGAACTAAGAGGTTTTTGGTGAAGGGAAAACTTGCACCGAGGTACGTAGGGCCGTACCCAATTACCCGAAGGATTGGAAGTTTGGCCTACCAGCTTGCGCTACCCGAGACAATGGCAGGAGTTCACCCAGTGTTCCACGTGTCACACCTGAAAAAGAGCGAGAAGGCGGTGGAGGCTAAGCAAGTGCCCATGGAGTTGCTTGACTTGCAAGACAACCCTGGAGTATACGAATATCCCGAGAAAATCTTGGACGGAGAGTCACCAAGGAAACTAGGAGAACAACCCTTCCTTTCTATAGAGTGTTGTGGAGCAACCATACAGAGCGAGAAGCAACATGGGAGAAGGAAGGCGATCTCGGGGAAAGAGTACCCTCACTTGTTCACAGAGGAGGTCGAGGACTAAATCTCGAGGACGAGATTCTCGGTGGTGGGGGAGAATGTAACAACCCGGAATTTAGGTGTGTAAATTTTGCGAAAATTTAAAACTTTTTGCTTGAATTTGAGTGCTATCGGTTTTTGAACCAAATTGCTAGCCCTTCTCTAAATTCTCCACCAATTTATTCCATTTATAAAACATATATTTAAATTATGGTAAAACATGTGAGTTGGTTTTTCTCTCGGTTCTTTTGGAGTTCAAATGTGTGAAGTTTGAATTTGAATGGGAATCAAATTCAAACTCTAATTCAAACCCTAGTTCAAACTTATTCTTTTATTTTGCAAGTGACCGGCTTGTGATGCCGGGCCGTTTCCTCCTTTCTTCGTTTTGCGGCCGGCCCAACCCAAGCCATCCGGCGGCCCATCTAACCCGCGCGGCCACCGAGCCCCGCGGACCGCCCGGCCGCCCTCGGCCGCCAAGTGGGACACCGCAAGTCGGCCACCGCGTCTCATCCCCTTTGCGTGACCGAGTCGGCTGCTGGCGGTGCCCCACCCCGTCGACCCCGTTCCCCCCTTATCCTCTCACCTTTTTCCCCTTCACCGGCGCCCGCCGGCCTAGTCACCGAGCCGCTTTGCGCCGCCGGTCCCGCCGCACCGCACGCGCGGCGCGGGCGCGGCCGAGCCGCCGGCCGGCACGCACGCCGAGGGACCGGCGCCCGCGCGTGAACCGAGCCGGGGCGGGGGAAGGAAAAGTCCCTTCTACCCCCGCGCCTTGCCCCGGTGTCCACGGTCGCGTGGAGAGAGAGCGGGCGGCGCCGCCACGGCGCCGGGGCGGTCCAAGCGGGGGCAGCCCTGGGATTTCGCCTTGCCTTGCGGCGCCCGGGTTCAAAAGCGAAGGGAGGAGGGCAAGAAGCAGTCGACCACCGCCACCAACCCCCATTGGGGTTTTCCCTGCCTAGCCTCGTCCGTGAGAGCACCGCGAGAGGAAGCAGGAGGGGGGCGCCGTTGCCGCGCCGGTCCAAGGGAGGTCGCGACCACACCGGCGCGCCGGCGGCGAGCCAAGGGAGGAGTGCGCCGCGTCGCGCGCCACACCCGAAGAAGAAGGGGACGAGTACCGGGAGCGGCGGGAGCTCGGACGGAGCCGCGGAGTACGTTACACGGCGTGAACACCTACGCCACCGGGGGCATCTACTTCGCCGGAACACCTTCACGCACGGAACACCGACGCCACGCCACCGACAGCCGGCCACGACTACACCGTCGCCGCACCGTGAGCACCGCGGCCCTTCTTCTCTCTTCTCCCCCTTGGATTTCTTCCCGTGATGGCTTCCCGGTTGTGGAGACGCGTCGGCCGATGAATTCTTGCCCGAGTGCCGGCCTTCGCGCCGCGGACTGCCGTGCCGCGACGGATGGGGCTCTGGGCCGGTTGTGCCCCCGAGCGCCACCGTCGCCGTGCGAAGAGCGACGCGGACTCGTGTGTGTGTAATGGGTGACCGGGAGAGGGCGTCGCGCCGCGGCTACCCCAAGCCGGTGGGCGAGCACTCCCGGCGCGCGCCGACGCCGCGCCCCGCCGAGCCGAACCGAGGGGAAATCCTCGACGCGCCGCCGTGCCGCGAGCGGCAACGCGCCGAGCCCCGGGCTCGGTTTTCCCGGGATCCGGCCTTCGAGCCGTGGAGTCTTTGTTCTTGTAGGTTGGGTGGGCGGAAGCCCGGGGTCGAGCGCACCCCGGCGCGTGGACCGGGGCTTGCCGCGCTACGGACGGGCGGCGCGGCCGCGACGCCGCCGTGCCCGGCCGCCGCGCGCGCGCGCGCGCCGCACCGCCGGCCCCTCCCCCCGGCGGGCCGGTGTTTGGCAAGTCATGCTGTTCATGGGTGGAACGCGAAGGCGGACCCTCTGCTAGCACCCCAGCGAGATGAGGGAACACGCCGGTGACAGGGAGCTCGCCACCGCAGGGACGCGCCGCGCGGCCGCGGGTCGCCTGGCATTCCGTCGAACACCTGGAACGCGTGTAGCCCCTGAGCTTGTAAACCAATGGTTTGGGCCGCCGGCTGGAAACGGGCCTTAAGCCCAGTCGTTTTTCCTAGCAGGCCGTCGGTCCAGCGCAGTTGGGAATAGGAGGGTGTTTTCCAGACTTCTGCGGTTGCTGGCTGGGCTGCGACGCATGGGCCAAGATTGGGCCGAAACCCCGTTTCTGTTCAGAACCGAACCCGCTGGGCCACCCACGGCCCAGCATCGTATCTGGCCTTTTGCAGCCTGTTAAACCCGGGAGGCTGACGTCATGCTGACGTCAGCAGCGTATTTTCTGAAAACCCCTTTTCTTTTCTGTTTAAAAATTCCAGAAAATGTTTTTAACCTTTAAAAATTCATAACTAATTCTAGGGAGCTCAGAAAAATACAAAACTAATTTCTATAAATCCGTATTTGCGAAACCTTGCTGATTGTAGGTAGTTTGGGTTCTTTTGGATCTTCTAAATTGATTTTTATTTGGAGTTTTTGCCTAGATGTGCACCGTATTCTTATTTTCGTGTCGAATCTCGTGCCGCAGCACCCGAGCTTCGACCGGAGGACGTGGAGGACCCCGAGTACACCTTGCTCCCGCATACCGATCGCTTCAACGGCAACGAAGGTGTCATGTCACTCCCAACCATATAGATCCCATGTTGTTAAATAGTCGCTAGTGCTTCACTTTAATGCATTGAACCGATGTTTTGCATAACCCGTTTAATAGCCATGCCTTGATGCTTTGTTATATCCTCGTTTCCTTGTTCTACTACCGCGGGACTAGCTACGGACCCCTAGCTAGTCCCTTACCTCAACTATCCATACTTTTGTTGCTTGATTATGGATGGTACTGGGGCTTGGGCCGAGATGTGGGTATCTCGGTGTGTTTCTAGCGTGCGTTACGGGTGTGTATCTCCTAGCTGTGTTTTGGCGGGAGCGAGCCGCTTGGTTACTTGTGAACGGTCGCCGAGGGAAGATGCGATCGGCCTCGTACCCGAGGGTCGTGTCGTGTGGGATGGAGTTGATGAGTGCTCGCTCTCGGCCCCTTAAGGACCGATCGTCGCTTGACCTTGTTTCGGATGACTATTTTCGTACGGACCGCCCGCCTTGTATTGGGCGGGGGTGCGGGGTGAGACTTGTAGTGGATAGCACCCCTCTCGCAGGAGGATCGGTGTGATCGTGTCCGGAGTGGTCTTTCCCTTCTTAGTAGACTTTGCCCTGGCGAGGCCGGGGAAGGGTTCCACGGCTTCGAGGGACCTCTCGCGGGTAGTATGAGCTCGCCGCCGCAGGGCCGGGCCGGGGCTCGGAGATGCGAAGGGTACTATCCACTTACTTGGGCTTCGGCCGTATGGTAGGGTCGGACACCGGTGACGGCCGGTTTCGGACCTATTCGGGCGGGTACGGTTGTACAACCTGCGCGAGTGTTAAACCTATAGCTATAGTCCGTGTCCACCTGGTTATGGACGGTCTTTCGATCTCTCACCCGACTAGCTACACTTCTCTTGTGCTACTTCTCTCCCCCGAGTGTGTGAGCCCGGCTTCGGCCGTTGAGATGTGGGGATAGGAGCCGGTGGGCCCCACATCGCAGATGAGAGTTGGGTTCTGGATCGTGGATGAGATCCGGTGTTTTGGTGTGGTATTCCTTGAGCGGGGTGTGGACCCCTGAGGTGTGGACCTCGGAAGCGGAAGCTTCCCCCGAGGTGTGGACCTCCCGGCTATACTCTCGCTTACCTTGTACGTTGCAATGCTTTGCTTTGCTTAAGCTTTCTACGACGAGAATAGGGATATCCCATGCATAGTAGAACATACACCGCTTTTGCCTCTTTGTTGGGAAGGCGACATGACCTACCCGCTTATCGGGTAGACCCTAGTGACTCGACGCGGGAGCCGGACTACGACTTCGACAACGACGGTTGGGTGGACTAGAGCTCTTCCTACACTTGAGCCGCTGCGGATATGGAGTTTCCCGCGCTTTCACGGAGCCGCCGCTAGACGTTTTATTTATGTTTGATTCGGTCCCGATGGACTTGTACCGCATGTGCCGAAGAGATGTACTACGATTAATGTAATAAAATAAATGTTGTACTCTACTTTCTTGTTTTTATCTTTCCGTATGGATTTTTGGCATCGCCGAGACAGGGATTGCACGTGGTAGCCCTCCCGGGACTACCACCGAGGTGCTAAGATTCGGGATTCCGATCGCGGAAATCCGAGTCGTTTCGGACTAATCAATAAACTCTAGTGCTTACATGTCTTTACTGCATTAGTGCTTATACTCACTTCTCTTCCGAGCAAACGATATCTGATTAGCCAACCCTGGTTGGTCAGGAAAGATAGGACGTCTGAACAAACCTAAGCATTCCCCACAAATCCAATGTTAGTCAAGTCAGACAGAGGTATGCTGACCTTCCCAATTTTTTCACTATGGATCAAAATAATTCAGACCTTGTGCTATCGCAAGATGTCTTATGTTTCTTTTTTCATGACATCGTGCAACACTCTCAGAAGGACTGGCCATCAAAATCGAAAACTGCACAAAATCATCACGTACACTGAGCGTCGAACAACACATGAACACCATAGAGCCTCAAGCAAATAATAATTAAGCACCAGAACAGGCCCTAGGATAACATATAAAGAGGTTCCTAATATATATGGCACCCACCACAAACTTACAGCCAATAATAGGTAGAGACAAACCTACAGGAACAGACAGAGGGAAAGAGGGCACCTATACAATTCATAGAAGATCCGATAGCGGAAAAGTTAGTAAAGAATTGTACCAAGCCACACCTAAAGATAGGTAAGAAAAAGAGGATCCTACAGCAGATAAATAGATAAGGGGACTATGGAGAAGTAAGTAAGATTTACAATATCTGTCACAGTAATAGTGTTAATTGATAACAGAAGACGTATCCAGACTGAAAGACGCGACCAAGACCTGAAGATTATGCCTCCTTTACTCAAAGATAATCAGTTTCGTTTACGTTTTTCTATTACATTTACATGTGGGCCCAGAGCCGCTGAGTTGTCTGTGGCTTATAAGCCAAGTTGTTGTAACTCGAACAGTATGAACATTACGAATGAAAAGTGAGAAACGGAAGAGGAATCTCTCCTCGATCCGAATCCTCTTCCCCGTGATCGATCCTTGCGTCTGCTCTCATCTCGGTGTATCGTCGGTGGCCAAGGGTCTGACAATTGATATCAAATTCGGGTTATCTTCCTCAGCACACGTTTCCACTTTGGCAGCGGTGACGAGTTATCTCCGGCGGCGTTGGCGGCAGTGTGCTGTTTGTTGACTCGGAGGCACTTGACGGCGGCGGTGTATCCGGTGGCAAACGAGTGGTAGCGGCTCACCCGTGTAAATTTCCACTCATCCCACTGTGATTGTAGCGGATTTCTCTTCAATTTGGGCAACAGATCCACCACGGCGAGGGTTGTCCAGCGAGTCTGGGCGTAAAATTCTAGGAGCCAGAGCGGATCTGTGTGCGGTGGCGACGGCGAGAGGCTGGCATCAACTCGGGTTGCGCGGCTCGGTCTGCATGTAAAATCCCTTGGTTGTCCCAGTCTCAGGCGGCGGAGTGGTTCCTGGTGATCGAATTGGCGAGGGCATAGTCCTGAGCTGTCTCATCGGAACAAACAAGGCACGAGTTGGAGTGGTGTCCTGAAGAAGAGAAGGGAAATCGCGGGTTCGCAGGAATTCCAGACCAAGTTCATCTGCAGTTTGGGCATCGAGTTTAATTGGGACACGCTTCAGGTACGAGAAGTGCGTCTGATTGCTTTAATTCCGTCGATTGCTTTGTGGAACAATCAATCACGGCTCCTCTGAAGCCTTCCGTGCAAACGAAGTTTGTGCTTGACGCAATGTTTGAGGCAGCTGACAAAGAGAGTGCCAAGCTCGATCAAATCATGGAGAGCCTGGACTTGCTGTTTGAGAGGGTCAGTGATGTGGGAATTCAGCAGCAACAAATGAAGATACAGATGGAAAAACTGCGCAAACAGTAGCTCAGCAAACTACACAACAACAATGTATGGCGCATCAGATGGCAGAGACATGACGAGCAGTGGCGAAATTTACTCTTGAGAAAGTGCGGGCTGAAGAGAGTAGTCCCTCTAACAGTGATGAGGAATCAGATGGGTCTTCGGTGCTCAAACACTTTCAGGCCACTGAGCACACCAAGAGTAAAGACAACACACAAAGGTCTAAAGCTTCTCTACCAAGAGCCACATACCTAAGGTCTTCTGTCCCAAATTTACTAGGGAGGGCCCAACAATTTGGAAAGACAAGTGCATTGACTATTTTCTACTGGTGGACTTGGATCCCAAACATTGGGTGAGGATGGCAGCTGTACATTTTGAGGGAGCTGCTGCCCAATGGTTGCAGGTATACAGGAAGAGGGTGAGGAATCCAACTTGGTTAGAATTTGTGTTGGCTGTGGAGGAAAAATTTGGGAAGGATGATTATAGGAAAGCATTGACTAAGTTGCTCGAGTGGAGACAAACCCATTCCGTAAAAGAATACTATTAGAGCTTTCAGGAACTGCAATTCCAAGTCTGCATGCACAATTATGGTTATGGAGAGCTATTTTTTGCTTCTCAATTTGTGAATGGCCTAAAGGAGGACATCAGATACAGTGTTCAATCACAAGTGCATGAAGATTTGGATAGAGCTTTTCTGTTAGCTAAAATCCAACAGAGAATTGTGGACAGAGGAAAACATAAAACATCAAAGACTAATGCAATGGCTAAATCCTATGGGAGTCTTCTCAGAAATGACACCAAGACACTGGAGTTAATCCAAATCTATGGAGGGAAAGACAACTCAGGGATTATAGAAGAGCAAATGGTCTTTGTTATTTCTGTGGGGATAAATATGACCCAGCTCATGAAGAGGTATTGATAGAGGGGGAGTGCCCGATCTTGTTATTAAGAAAGTTGCTCTTTCAAACAATCTAGATTACACAAAACATCAAATTCAATGTAACCCAAAGTATGTAAGGAAGACAATAATTTCTTCTCATCATTAGGACTAACAATATGCATAACATGTTTAGTTTCAGCAATAGTATTTGGTTCCAAAGCATGTAAAACTGAAGCATTAGCAACCAAATCATCTTTATCACAAGGAACATCAAGCAAATCAGCATGTGACAAAGATTCATCAAGAGATAGTTCCACTGACAATTGCTTTATGATAGCATGCTTTGTGGAAAAATTCAGAATATTACGACAATTCTCACCATCCATGAGCGTAGCATCATGAGCAGTACCTGTTTTTGTAGTAGGCGTAGGAGGGTCATTGGAAAGTGATGAATCTGAAATTGCAAAAGAGGATGTGTCCTCCTCAGTTGCCACCAAGTCGTCCTTAACCTCGTGCTTTGGAGCGGAATCCTGCAAAAGGTTAGGTGTGGCAAGAGATACAACAATGGATTGTTCCTGTACAATTCTCTTTGTTTTCCACTTATAATATGAAGGCACAAACCGATGTCGCATAGCAGCTTTTAATTGAGACCAAGTGGTGGGAATATTAGTGGAATGTTTTTGTTTATACTGATGCCACCACATCAAAGCAAAATCAGTAAATGCACTAAGAATAGCTGTAACTTGAGAATTAGCAGGAATATCATGGCATAAAAATTGTTGGTCTACCTCTAACTCCCAATCAAGATATGCAGCAGGATCATATTTGCCATTATAAGATGGAATGTTAAATGGAATCGTAGCGAAGGAATCATTAGTGGGGTGACATACCCCGCGGCGGTGATCTCTATCCTTCTGCATCTCGGTGAGCGTTGTCGTCAATGCATCGAGGCGTGCCACGACGGTGTCGAGAGTGGTCTTGATGGCTGTCTCCGCAAGGATGATGTGATTGAACCGCTCGTTCACATCCGTCTTGTCGACATCTCCTGCCATGGTTAATGCAAACACAAAACAAAATCGACAACAAAACAGGGGTGTAATGGCTCACAAGGCGCTCACTACAATGCTGTTATCAAATTCTTATCTGTTCTTACCAAGCACACAGGGGCGACCTGCAACCAACCGGTGGAACCTGTGAAAGATTGGAGGAGCGATTGCCTGGGGAAACAAAATCTGCTCGGCTTAGAACTTTGTGGAGTTTTGGGAAGGCTGCACTCAATTGAAGGATTAGCACAATCAAACAATAATGCAAAGTTGAATTATAGTGCCAAACACGAACAAAAGTTTCTGGAAACGAGTGCAAAAGCGGAGGATAGCGAGGGAATCAAACGGGAAAAAAGGTTCGGTGGAAGGGGCAAGGTGTGTGGCGCAGACCCGAGAGAAACCACGAGCAGAAATTGGCTCGATGGACACTCCTCCGTTCCTTTTTTGCTTTTGTTTTTTTTTTTACTTTTTCTCTTTTGGTTTTAATTCTTTCCTTTTTTTTTCTTGCCAAACAAATAAACAAAACAAGGGAAGCAAGCAACCACGTGCAGGCACGAACAACAGCGCTAGGTGCGCGTGACGCTTGGATTTCCCACCGAGCAGATCAGTATCGTCTCCTGGTAGGACTGTCCGCTCTCTTTTTTTTTACTTTCACAGAGATGTACGTAGCAAAGGGTAAAGGAAATCGAACAAACGAGAACACGTGAGGCCAAAGAAACACGACGCGAGGGGGCACCGTACCAGGAGTCCGAGTCGCCAGGGGGTGGGGTTTTTTTTGATGACTTTCTTCTTTTTTTTGCCAATCACGGGAGGTAGGGAAACTGAAAGAGAGTCCCGTGGTGTCGCGTTACGGCAGGCCACGCGGCCAGGAAATCAAGCCGAGAGGGGGTTGCGGCGTGACGGCAGGGCAGCGGAGAAGGGAAAAAAATGGCGGCTAGGGTTTAGAAGGGAGAAAGAAAAAAACAAAGCTAAAACACGAGTAACCAGCAACTATTGAACGAACAAGCACACAAACTCAACAAAGCAAGTTATTGAATGAAAGTGCAAGGATAAAACTGGTTGCTGGGACAAGGATCTAACCTGGAATATTTTTTTGGTTTGTGTGGACTGTAGGAAATAAAAACACTCGATAAACTCACCGATCAACCTGTAATCTGATACCACTTGATAGAGGGGGAGTGCCCGATCTTTCGGTGAGTGGAGATAAATCCGATTTGGTGGTTGTTGACCCTCACGATCCGACTACAACGAGCGAGACTCGAAGCGCCAATGCAATCGCTGAACCAACTCCCGATGGTTACCAACCTTGCTGGCGCAAGATCAGCCTGATCACGAAGATCAAATCCTGTACGCAATCGAAGAACGAACAAGAATCTGAGGCGAGCAATCTTAATATCACTCGAAGGTGGAGTCTGAATTACACGACGGCGGCACGATGGCAGCTGTTCGGTTGTAGCTAAAGCTAACAAATAAATCAAACTCAAGTTTCTAAGGTGACGGCTACTGAAAGTATAAGAGACAGGGTGTCCTAGGGTTGGGGGCGACAAGGGGTGGGGCGCCCCCAACTTGGGCCTAAGGCCCAACCAAACTGTCAACGCAGCACTTTGGTAGATTCTGGACGTCAACTCGTTTCGACGATTCCCGTTGACTCAGGACGAATTTTGGCACAGGACCGGTGCCATTGGAAGCTTTATGAAATTCTGCTTCCAACCATATATAGAACGTCCAAAACCGACTCCGTATGCAACCTGGGCGTCCGTTTTATTGCGCACTGCTCCTGGACTCCGAACTGGACTCGAACTTGAATTGCTTTTGGCCTCCACCTCGGGGACTCGAACCGGATCAACCTTGGACCTCCTTCTTGACTTGGAAACCTTTGTTGGACTTCTTCTACTCCATTCCATGCACCAATCATGGTCGTATGCATTGATGTCATGTCCTCATCACGTATGTCAGAAGAAAGCTAAAGCCCAGGTGAATGCATTGACTATCAGTGACTTAGATCAGAATATTTCTGAAGATGTGTTGAATCAGCTGGCTATGGAAGATGTCATGGCTGACGAGTTTTGTTACCTATCATTGAATGCTATAGCAGGTACTGATGCAAATGAATGCATTAAAATCAGAGCTCTAGTCAAAAACAAAGTCATGTTAGCTTTGTTGGACAGTGGTAGCTCTCACTCTTTTATAAGCTCCAACTTTGGGCAACAAGCTAGTTTGGACACAATTCCTACAACTCCCAAACGAGTGAGACTGGCAAATGGGGAAATTATCATATCAAATAAAATGATCCCAAGTTTGGAGTGGTGGTGCCAGGGCCATACTTTAACTGGGACTATGAGAGTACTTGACCTGGGAGCATATGATGCCATTTTAGGATATGACTGGCTAAAGGAACATAGTCCTATGACTTTTCATTGGGACAACAGATCCATAGAGTTCCAACACAAGGGCAATACCATTGGACTACAAGGGGTGAAACCAGTGTCACCTCAGTTGCAACCTATAGAACCTCTACAGTTGTGGAAGGCAGGAAAAGGGAATGATATCTGGTCTTTCGCCATTGCGGAATTTGTGCCAAATAACAAGCAAGAAGACATACCTCAATCTATTCAGTGGTTGTTACATGAATATGCTGATCCTTTCACAAACCCCAAATCCCTGCCTCCATCCAGAGTATATGATCATGGTATCCCGCTGCACCTAGGTGCAGTTCCAATGAACAGCAGACCTTACAGACATTCTCCCCAGCACAAAACTGAAATTGAAAGACAAGTACAAGAATTATTAGCTGCTGGACTTATCACACATAGTTCTAGCCCTTTTGCCTCCCCTGTGTTGTTGGTACAGAAGAAAGATGGGGCATGGAGATTCTATGTGGATTATAGGAAATTGAATGAATTGACAATTAAGAATATTTCCAATGCCTATCATAGAAGAGATTCTGGAAGAGTTGCATGGGGCCCAATGCTTCACTAAGTTGGACATGAAATCTGGCTATCATTAAGTCAGAATGAAATTAGAGGATGAAGATAAAACAACTTTCAAGACACATCATGGACACTATCAGTTCAAAGTATGCCCTTTCGGATCACTAATGCACCATCAACTTTTCAGTGTCTTATGAATGACCTCCTCCAACCATTTCTAAGGAAATTTGCCTTAGTTTTCTTGGATGATATTCTTGTCTACAGCTCTTCTCTAGAGGCACATGAAAATCATCTACAACAAGTACCGGAAGTGTTGAGGAATAACAAATTGCATCTGAAACTCAGCAAGTGTTCCTTTGCTCAGGATAACATGGACTATTTGGGACACATCATCTCTAGGAAAGGAGTGGCTACTGATCCAGCTAAAACAGAGGCAATGTTGAAATGACCAAGACCTACTAATGTCACTGAATCAAGGGGAGTTTTGGGACTCACAGGTTACTATAGAAGATTTGTGAGGAATTATGGGCTATTGGCTAAACCACTTACACAGCTCCTCAAGAAAAAGGGGTTATGTTGGATTGATCAATCTGAGAAGGCTTTTCTGGCTCTTAAATCAACCATGATGACTACTCCAGTACTGGCCATTCCAAATTTTGCTGAGCCATTCACAATTGAGATAGATGCTTGCTCTGATGGTATTGGGGCAATCCTTATGCAAAAAGGTCAACCAATTGCTTTTATGAGCAAAGCCTTGGGGGAGAAATACAAGCATCAGTCCATCTATGAAAAAGAGTTTTTAGCTCTAATGATGGCGGTGGATAAGTGGCGTCAGTATGTCCAACACCAGGAGTTTATAATTGAAACAAATCAACAATCTTTGGCTTTTCTCAATGACCAAGATTTGCACTCTGACACTCAAAGGAAGGCAATGGCTAAACTTATGGGTGTGAAATTCAAAATTGTGTACACTAAAGGCAAAGAAAATCTAGCAGCTGATGCCTTGTCCAGAATAGGCCATATCATGCTCATTAGGGTACCTCTGAAGTGCAACCAGTGTGGATTCAGGAAGTTTTGAATTCATACACTAGAGATCCAAAAGCACAACTCCTACTAACCCGGTTGGCTCTGCAGAGTCCTAATGCAGAAGGCTATAGCTTACATCAGGGTATCATCAGGATCAATAACAGCATATGGATTGGCCAGAATTCTGCTTTACAGACTAAGTTGATTGCAGCTTTTCATTCATCTGTCATAGGAGGACATTCTGGTACTCAGGCCACTTATCACAAACTAAAGAACTTGTTTAGGTGGACAGGGATGAAACAAGATGTGGAGAATTTTGTGAGACAGTGTGAAATTTTTCAGAAAGCAAAACACAGCTTACAACATCCTGCAGGTCTTCTTCAACCCTTACCAATTCCCACTACTGCTTGGAATGATATCTCTATGGATTTCATTGAGGGTCTCCCATAGTCTGAGCATTATAATGCTATCATGGTGGTGGTGGATAGACTGACAAAGTATGCCCACTTCATTCCTGTTAAACATCCTTATTCTGCACAGACCATTGCTAAGTTGTTTTTGGATACTGTGGTCAAGCTGCATGGGTTACCCAAAACAATTGTGTCTGACAGAGATCCAGTATTCATCAGTAAATTTTGGAATGAGCTATTCAAGCTGTAGGAAGTCAAACTCACACTGTCAACTGCTTACCATCCTCAGACTGATGGTCAAACAGAACGAGTGAATCAGTGTTTGGAGATATATCTCAGATGTGCTATTCATGACTCACCTAAACAGTGGAGGAACTGGTTACCTTTAGCTGAGTTGTGGTACAATTTATCTTTTCATTCATCACTAGGCTGCTCACCATTCAAAGCATTGTATGGAGTGGACCCAAATCTGGTCATAGCACCTTCAGTGAGTCCTGATGTCTCACCACCAGTCGCAAAGCTGATTCAGGACAGAGAGCTACATCTGCAAGCTTTAAGGCATCATCTAGGAGTGGCTCATAACAAGATGAAATTGCAAGTAGACAAGAAGAGAGTACACTTGGAGTTTCAGGTGGGTGACAAGGTGCTATTGAAGCTGCAGCCATATGTGCAAACTTCAGTAGCTAACATACCTTATCCAAAGCTGTCCTTCAAATATTATGGTCCTTATGAGGTGGTACAGCGAATTGGATCTGTAGCATATAAACTTCAGCTCCATGAGGACAGTCACATTCATCCAGTTTTTCATATATCCCAACTGAAGCCATTTTATGCTGATTACACTCCAGTTTACTTTGAGTTGCCCAAGATGACGGATCTTACTGCTACACCGGTTTCCCCCAGAAGCTATTCTTGAAAGGCGATTGGTGAAGAAAGGGAGTGCAACTATACCACAGATCAAGGTTAAATGGACCAATCTTCAAGAGAGTGCAGCAACCTGGGAACACTATCATGTCGTGCGAGCTAAATTTCCAAGTGCGCTGGCTTGGTGGCCAGAACAGCCTCAGGGGGGAGATGTCACACCGGCTACTAACTGAAGAAAGACGCGACCAAGACTAAAGATTACGCCTTCTTTACTCAAAGACAATTAGTTTCGTTTACGTTTTTCTATTACCTTTACATGGGGCCCCCAGAGCCGCTGAGTTGTCTCTGGCTTATAAGCCAAGTTGTTGTAACTCGAATGGTATGAACATTATGAATGAAAAGTGAGAAACGGAAAAGGAATCTCTCCTTGATCCGAATCATCTTCCCCACGATCGATCCTTGCGTCTGCTCACGTCTCGGCGAATCACTGGTGGCCAAGGGTGTGACACTCCACCCGCGCACGACATCGCACGCGAGCCCACGGACCCGCTCCGACGGGTGCTCCCTCATGAGCGTGTCGACGGCGCCGACGAGACCGCCAAACGCCAGCTTGGTCTTCTCCGGGGGCACCTCCAGCAGCGTGGCCAGTGACCCCACCATGGCCTCGTCGAGGAACACGCAGAGCCCCTCCACCTTCTCGTTGTCACCATCAGCGGCGTCACGCATCATCTGGACGATGCGTGCCCTCGTGCTCCGGAACTCGTCGCGGCAGCCTTCGGCGCCGGTGCCAGCTTCAATGGCGGCATCGATGTGCTCGAACGCTCCCAGCATGTGCTTCAAGCGGCAGAGAGCCATGTCACCGGAAGCAGAATGTCGCCGCTTGCTCGAGCGAGATGTATGTAGCTAGCACGCGATTCAATTGGGTGTCGTGACTGTTAGTGAGTATAGTTAAGAGTAGACCGATTCTATAGCTGAATCTTAGCGCTGACTGCTTCTTCTGTTTTCTGTTGGCTTTGTGAGCGGCGGTCCTCATTTTTTGGACGGCCAAGTAGCCTCTGTTGTACAAATACCGAATGACTTGAGGAATGAATTCGTCGATCATTCTCCCAATTCCTTTCATGGTATCAGCTTAACACTCGATCCTATTCCTCCGGTGCCTCTCTTTCTTCTGCTATGGCGCTCCGCCCTGCATGTTCGTCTTCCTTCGATGCCTCCGGTGCCTCCATCCATGACGTGAATCTCTTTCACACCGCCGCTCTAGCTCTGCCCATTGCTGCATCATCCATCTCCCTACTCAACATCAAACACCATGTGCTCGAGATCCTAGACCTCCACGATTCCAACTACGCCTCCTGGAGCTTCCTGTTCGAGCTCACGTTCCGCAAGCTTGGACTCATGGACCATGTCGACGGATCCGTCGACGCGCAGACGCGTCTGCTCGATGTTGAGTGGACGCAGCTCGACCACTGCATCATCTCATGGATCTACCTCCCCGTCTCCAAGACGACCCAACAAGCTGTGTATGCTCTGAGGATTTCCACAACCTGCAACAAGAAGATCTCTCCGTTCACAACTATTGCTGCCGCCTCAAGCGCCTCGCCGACACACTCACTGATGTCGGCCACCCCATCACTGACCGGGACCTCGTCGTCAACACGATGCGCGGGCTCAGCTCCAAGTTCTCCAATGTGCTCGGCATCATCAACGCCATGAACCCGCTCCCTTCGTTCCTATGGGTGCATTCTTACCTCTTGCAGGAGGAGACGCGTGTCGAACGGTCGCACAAGATGGAGGTCGCCAACACACTCCTCATCGCTGGTGCGTCCACCGGCGCTGTCTGGTACCACAGCAGCCGCCATGGTCGCCACCGACTCTTCCTCCGGTGCTCCTAAACCGTCGGCTGCCAACTCGGCCTCGTCGCCCTCCAAAGGTGGTGATTGCAAGAAGAAGCGGAAGCAGTCCGATGAACGGCCTCGCTCCAATTCCGGATCTAACCCGCCTAACCTGGTGCAGTACCAACAGCAGTGGGGTGCTCCCTACCCCTGGACCGGCATGGTTCAAGCCTAGCAGGTCCCTCCCGCAAACTGGCGAGCTCCATCCGGCAGCGCGTTCCACAACAGGCCACCTCAAGCCATGCTAGCCCAGGCGCCTCCTCCATCATACTCATTCGGCGCGCCGCCCAACCTCTTCACCACCTTGCACGGTCAGCTGTCCTCCACCACAGCTTACTCCGGCAGTGGAGATTGGTTCATTGACACTGGCGCGTCTTCAGAACATGACGGGCAACCCTGGTATACAAAACACTATTCTTGTTCCTCCTGGTGCGGCTCATGTTATTGTTGGCAACGGTGCTTCAATCCCTGTCACTCACACTGGCACAATTTCAGTTCCCACTTCCACCGATCCTCTTCAGTTGAAAAATGTTCTCGTCTGTCCTTCTCTGATAAAGAACCTTGTATCTGTTCATGCACTAACTCATGATAATCCCATCACTATTGACTTTGATGCATTTGGGTTCTCTGTCAAGGATCTTCGCACGAGGACGGTGCTTCTCCAATGTGATTCCACTGGGGCGTTGTATCCTCTCTGCGTCGGCGCCACCGACGGTCATCACAGCCTCGCTGCAACCACTTCATCCAAGCTTTGGCACGCCCGTCTTGGTCACCTCAGCGACAGCTCTCTAAACACTTTGCTTCGTTCATTTCCCTTTTCTTGCTCACGGCTGGATAATCACTCTTGCCATGCCTGTCGTCTTGGTAAGCATGTACGTCTGCCATTTGCTAGTTCTAATAACATAGCCAGTAAAGCTTTTGAAATTGTGATTTGTGGACCTCCCTGGTGATTAGCAACTCTGGCTACAAGTATTACCTTGTGATTCTTGATGATCATACCCATTATGTTTGGACTTTTCCCTTGCGCAATAAGTCTGAAGTTTTGCCTACTGTCATCTATTTTCATGCCTATGTTCGCACTCAGTTCAGTGCCTCCATCGCCAGCCTGCAAATAGACAATGGCTGCGAATTCAACAATCACGCGTTGCGCTCCTTCCTCGCCTCTAATGGCATGATCCTATGCCTTACTTGCCCATACACTTCGCAACAGAATGGTCGTGCTGAGCGTGTTCTTCGCATTCTGAATGACAGCGTGCATGCACTCATGTTCCACGCCACCGTTCCTGCCACTTTCTGGCCAGTGGCGCTCGCCACGGCCACTCACATTCTCAATCGGCGCCCGTGTCGTCCCTGCCACGATGACACACCATACCAGCTCCTTTACGGCCATACCCCGTCCTACGACCATCTACGCGTGTTCGGGTGTTTATGTTACCCAAACATCACCGCGACGGCCCCTAACAAGCTCTCACCACGCTCTATCGCGTGTATCTTTCTAGGGTATCCGGTGCACACGAAGGGCTGTAGGTGTTTTGACCCTGAAACTAATCTTGTTATCGTGTCTCTCCATGTATATTTCGACGAGCAGGTGTTTCCCTTCTGTTCCAGGGCACAATCTACGTCTACAACCTCATCGTCGCCTTCTGACAAGATGCCGCCTCTTGACCCAGTTCCACGCGCCGTGCCGCGGCGCGCTCCCAGTTCGCGGGCTCCCACGGCACGAGTGCGCATTGTGGAGGTTCCACCCTCGTCACCAGCTGCCGCCTCAACGCCCATGGCCGCACTGACATCCTCGCCGCTAGCACACCATCACACGCCGCTGTCTACACCGTCCGCCCCGATGTACGACACGACGCCACCCTCCTCACCCGTGCACGACGAGATGTCGTCGCCAACGACACGTGCTCCCAGGGCTGTAGCATCCACCTCGATCTCGGCATGCATTATGACGTCGTCAACATCTACCGTGGATGCAGCATCACCCTCGACAGCCCCGGCGTCGCACGCGAGTACACCACCTGCGCCATCGCTTGTCACGTCCCGCCCGGCGCCCGTTCCCCAGCATCCTATGGTGACATGCGCTCGTGTGGGGGTTTTCAAATCAAACCCGCGCTATGACGCCATCTCCACCGTCGCTGCGCCCCCAGACATCCCCACATCAATCCTCGTTGCTCTGTGTGATGACGGCTGGCGCCATGCAATGCAAGCCGAACATGATGCCCTTCTGCGCAACAAGATGTGGCGTCTGGTGCCTCACCCACTCGGCATTCGCGTTATCTCCGGCAAATGGGTGCTCAAGAACAAACTCCACCCCTACGGCTCCCTCGAACGGCGCAAAGCTCGGTGGGTGCTGCGTGGTGACGTTCAGCGCCCCTTGTCGACTTCGACCGGCCAGACGTTCTCTCCCGTCGTCAAGCCAACCACCATCCGTACGGTCCTCACACTCGCCGCGTCGAACAAGTGGCCCGTTCACCAATTGGATGTCAGCAATGCATTCTTGCACGGCGAGCTCAAGGAAACGGTGTACTGCCAACAGCCCGCCGGTTTTGTCGATGTCGAGCATCCAGACTATTTGTGTCTCCTTGATAAATCCCTCTATGGCCTGCGTCAGGCCCCACGAGCGTGGTACCAGTGTTTTGTGGTGCACGTCCGCTCCCTCGGGTTCGTCACCACCGGCTCCGACACGTCCCTCTTCGTGCTCCGTCATGGCTCTGAGACGACCTGGCTGCTCCTATTTGTCGACGACATTGTTCTGATGGCGTCATCCACAACACTGCTCCAGCGAATCATCAACGACTTGCGTGGTGCTTTCGCCATGAAGGACCTTGGCCCCTTGCACTACTTTCTCGGCATCCAAGTTTGACACACCGCCACTGGTTTCTTCCTTCATCAGCAACAGTATGCCGAAGATGTTCTCGAGCGTGCGGGCATGGTCAACTGCAAGCCTGCCTCAACACCGATCGACACCAAGGGAAAGATCTCAGCCACTGATGGGGTACCTCTGCAAGACAAGACATTCTACCGCAGCATTGCCGACACTCTCCAATATCCGACACTGATCAGGCCGGAGATCGCGTATGCAATTCAGCAAGCGTGTTTATACATGCAAGATCCACACGACGCACACTAGGGGATCATCAAGCGTATACTACGGTACGTGCGCGGCACTACTGGCCATGGTGTACTCCTACGCGCGTCGTCCTCCACCGCGCTCACGGCGTACACGGACGCCGACTGGGCAGGGTGCCCTGATACTCGGCGGTCAACCTCGAGCTTCTACATTTTCCTTGGCGAGGTACTCATATCCTGGTCCTCTAAGCGCCAGGTTGTGGTCTCCCGTTCCTCTGCCGAAGCTGACTACAGAGGGTTGCAAATGCCGCTGCTGAATGTTGCTGGTTGAGGAACCTTCTTACCGAGCTGCACACATCAACATCAACAAGGCCAGTATCATATTCTGCGACAACATCAGTGTTGTTTATCTCTCTGACAATTCATCACAAGAGAACTAAGCACGTCGAGTTGGACATTCATTTTGTCTGGGAACATACAGCGCTAGGTCAACTTCGAGTTCTGCATGTTCCTACTCGTCATCAGTTTGCCGACGTAATGACCAAGGGTCTTCCCACTGCGATCTTTGAAGAGTTCAGGAACAACCTCTGCATCCGGCCTTCCGATGCTGTCACTGAGGGGGGCTGTTAGCGAGTATAGTTAGGAGTAGACCGATTCTACAGCTGAATCTTAGCGTTGACTGCTTCTTCTGTTTTCTGTTGGCTTTGTGAGTGGCGGTCCTCATTTTTCGGACGGCCAATAGTAGCCTCTGTTGTACAAATACTGGATGACTTGAGGAATGAATTCGTCGATCATTCTCCCAATTCCTTTCAGTGACGGTGGAAAACGTAGATATGATGGAGAGGGGTAAATAAGGTGTGGGGATGCTCCAGGGGATCCCTGGTGGATTTGTAGATATGGCGGCATGAGTCGACTCAAGATTTGTAAGGGATCACTCGGACTCAACTCGGAGTCGGAGCCCCCCGACAGCTTTTCTCGCAGCAAATTTCTAGTCGGAAATGTTTCCTTTTTACTAGTCTTGAGTTAGTTTCCTTTTTAAGAGGTGATTTTTTTAGAAGCTCACGCTTCTTGCAGTTTGCAGTTTGCAATACAACACTTTGCTATAGTAGCCACACTCCTGGACTACGCAATTGAAAAGATTCAATTGGAATCTGGAACGTCCATTTATACATGGTTTTGGGGATTGGACAACTGAATTATGAATCTGGGAAAGAAAAAGTCTACATCACCCCCTCAACTATGGGGTGTGGACTACATAACTCCCCAACCTATGAAACGGTCTAAATCACCCCCTGAACTTTTCAAAACCAGTCAAATTAACCCATGAAGCATTTTTGAAAAATCATAGCAAATCATAGAAAATTCATAAAATGGAAAATCCAATTGTATTGGACTCCAAATGAGTAGATCTACAAACTGAACATATAATATGGCATGCTTTACATTATTTTTTTGGTTGTAGCTTTAGATCTATGATTTTCTTCATAGCTGTAAAAAAATGTACTAAAGCATATCATATTATATGTTCATTGTGTAGATCTACTGATTTGGAGTCCAACACAATTGAATTTTTTATTTTATGAATTTTCTTTGATTTAATATGATTTTTCAAAATTGCTTTAGGGGTAATTTGACCAGGTTTGAAAAATTAAGGGGATGATATATACCGTTTCATAGGTTGGGCATTATGTAGTCCACCCCTCATAGTTGAGGGGGGTGATGTAGACTTTTTCCATCTGGGAACTAGAATCAGATGTGAAACCTTGTGGAATTGCAGTTACTTTCATCCAGAGATCAGAGAAAGAGTTCAAGTTGAGGGAGTGAACTTCAGATTTTGGAATTGGAATTTGAATTGGACTTGAACTTTCAATCAGGATAAATATGTGGCTTCCTTCATGTCGACTGAACATCAAACTAAAATTGAACTTTCTAGGCAGGGCGATTGGGACTGAACTGCATAGGTTCAGATGTGGAGATCCCCCTGCTCCCTACTTCAGATCAAGATGAATGAGTCCCCATGTACTCCCCTTCTTTCTGTTACACACACAGTTGAAAGCTGTCCAAAACAGGAGGTAGCACCTAATTTATTGACAACTCTGTGTTGTCCATCCACTAAATTGGAACCACACTAAGTTTTGCCTGGCGATTTTCGATTTTCTGAGTTCAAGTGAACTGCCATATCGCTTAACCCATTTCCTAGTGCTGCATTCAAGACCAATATTCTTTTTTTTGCGAATTAAGACCAATATTCTTGAAGAAACATGGTTAGACTCAACTCTACTTGAACAAAGAATGCTACAAATTTTTAAGCCTCACAAGTCACAAGCAGCTCTAGTGGTCAGTGTTATGTATGTCGAGGTAATGATTAGCCATTATTGTTTGAAACAAATAAAATCGAATACTGCAACATATGTTATTACTGCCCAAGATGGTTAAAATGCAACTTATACACACCTCTCTGATGCATACCACATTTGTGTATGCAGTGATAGATGGTAAATTCTGTGGCTCACGAGTGGATGACAGCACCATTGGTGCTTCCCATACGTGGTTAATGCTGGTGATAGCTAAGCACAGTGTTGGCAACATTTGGAGCCAACAGCACGCAAACGCAGCTGTCGCAGAGCCTCTGCGTCGGCACCAGTCAGACCGGTGGGGTAGACCGGTCAGACCGGTCGCCAGAAGATTCCGGCGGTAGACCTAGAACGCAGGCTCGGGAGGGACCCTGTCGGAGCTAGTGCATGTAAGGTTGCTTTAGGGTCGGCAAGCCCACCTAGAAAGCCTTCAGATGTCGCGGAGACGAAAGAAGAACAGCAGATGAGATTGGAAAAGCTAGTGTTTGAAGATAAAAGTAAATACGAGACAAAATAAGGTAAATATGTTTGATCGATTGGATGATTCCCTCAATCGGCCGTGACCCCTCATATTTATTGGGGTTGGAGGACTTTCCCTGCAAGGAAATCTTTTTACAAGTCTAATTCTATCAAGACTCCTTGATCTATCTCGAACACAGGGGGCACCGGTCAGACGGGT
This sequence comes from Cenchrus americanus, assembly GCA_947561735.1. NCBI lineage: Eukaryota > Viridiplantae > Streptophyta > Magnoliopsida > Poales > Poaceae > Cenchrus > Cenchrus americanus. The sequence continues at coordinate 78,424,664 of OX387239.1, read as the reverse complement.
TAGGCACACTGTTCTGACAGGTGTGGCGTGCTGGACCGGCTACAGGAACCACAGGACCGGTCAGACCGGTCTGTCCTATCTGGTCGGCTAGGTGCTAATTTTGAGTGTCAACATATGCCCCCCCTATTTTTTGGCAAAGGATATGTGCTAAAAAATACTTTCCTAAACTAAAAAAGCACTTAGGACGATGTTTAACAAAACAACGGTCGTACACATATTTTACTCAAGTCGAGGATGACGCTTGCTTCGGTCTCCGGTCCTTACGGGTCCGTGTTGACTTGGCTGGCTTCACTTCAATCTGCTGCTCCATTGCTCCTCGCTTGCATAACCTTTGCAACCTCTTTTTTCAGTATGGGACAAGCCTGAGGGACGCCACCTCGGCCACATCTCCTTAGCATTTGCTATTCTCACCTTGCTTAATAGTAGTACGCACATTATTTTTGACCAAATTGCTATTGCAAACAATCGTCCTTTGTAATGCATTATAATTTGAGTATGCAATAGGATATTGAATCATATATGAATTCATGTACATACTACTATAATCAGCAGGTGAATAATAGCAATGATAATACCAAGACGATGGCATAATAGATCCAACAAAAGGATATTGTGAAAAGTTACCTCGTTGGTGATGAATACCTTTAGATCTTGGTAGTGCTTTTACGCCTTTAACATCGGTTGGCTGATTACTTCGATCCTTAGTAGCTCCTTCCCTCTTATATTTGGCCAGGAGTTCCTTATAACTCAGCCTTGCTTTTTCCTTAGGCTTGGAGCATCTTGCACCTTTCTGGAGGCACCGGTCAGACCGGTCGATGCAGTACCGGTCGTCTTGATCTTCTCTTGTCCCCCAAGCATTGAAGTCGCTAAAACCTTGGGGATCACCTCTAGAGGCTGCCTCTCGTCGTGTCTTTGTTCTCCAATGTTCACATTCTTTCCTTTAGTGTTTTCGGCTTGCGGCCGAATAAGCACCTTAGGATTTGACAACTCAAGAGTATTAACAAAGGCACTATTAGGGAAAGGATTTTCGTCGACTTGCATCTCATGGAATTTCAAATGACCTTCATTAATGGCCGATTGTATTTGCTGACGAAAAGTATTGCAGTCATTGGTAGCATGAGAAAAATAATTATGAAATTTACAATAAGCACGTCTTTTTAGTTGATCAATAGGTTGATAGTGTGAGACATCTTAATTTTACCCGACTTAATAAATTTATCAAATATTTTATCACCTTAGCAACATCAAAAGTAAATTTCATCTCATCTGGACTCTTATGAGCTGGCTTAAGAGAAGCACAAGTGTTTGCTTTATCATTAGGTAACCAAGTAAATTCATTAGCACACACTTCTTTATTCTCATCATCTGATGATTCATAATCTAGCATATGCATGTTAGGACGATCATATTTGAGCCGAGTATCTTTGCTTCAGCTTTCATGAGCTAAAGCTCTTACTAAGACTTGGGCAACATCAATAAATAAATGACCTTCTATTTTTTTTCTTTAATATGGGATCGCACACCATTAAAAGCTAATTTAGCAAGATCCCTTTCAGAGATAACAAGATTATAACAATGGTTTTTGGTTTCTCTAAAACCTCCTAATGTAACTAGTAACAGGTTCATCATGCTTTTGCTTAACTGATGTTAAATGACTCAATATTAACTCATTATCTCCGTTATAAAAGTGATCATGAAATTTTTGTTCTAATTGTTCCCACATACGAATAGAGTTAACAGGTAATGAAGCAAACTAGTTAAAGATAAAGAAAATAAAACGCACTCTTATTTCCTTTATGGCACTAGCTTCTCCTAATTGAGCAAGATATTGACTAACATGCTCCCACGTAGTTTTGCTATCATCCCCATTAAACTTCACAAATTCAGGACAACACCAACCAATAGGATAGGGAACAGAATCAAAACTAGAAGGATACGGTTTTCGATATGAAAGATTTTTATTTTTCACTTCTATCCCATAGTCATCTTTCATATGTTTAGAAAGATTAGCATTAAAACTATCGATGACTTCCTGGATGGTGGTTGGCATTGGCGTAGTAGAAGCATTCGATTGCACCACATCGGCTGTGTGTATGAGCCAGAAGTGTTGTGTTGCAAACAACTATTAACTTGGGGATTAGGTGTGTAACCATACCCAATGCCTGTTTCAAACGGTACCATAATTGGAATACCTTGAGCTACTCGTTCAGGAATTGATATGAAACCCTAGTTGCATGATCCCTAGGTGCCTATGTTCTTTTACTAGTATGCTAGGTCGTTAAATGCTATTCTCTAAGGACCCAGTAAAAGTCGAGTGATGTTCGTCACTCGCGAGAATAGGTTCTTATGTTGGAATCATAAGATCTTTATAAATGTATTGCTCATGTGGTAAGAGCATGGGATTTGGGCTCCGGTCCAGTGGCTTCGTGGGCTAAGCTTTTGAACATACTAAGCACTTATCGGGAATGGGACCGGTAAGCCTAGTACCTTAATGAGATGGTGCAGGATTTTACTATTACTAATCTTGAGCATTCTCTTGCCCGGCCCGCAACCCGGAGGAGGGTACATGTGTGAGACTGGATGTACTGAGTGGGGGCATGCCTAATATGCCTTGTAAGCTATTATCCCAAGCTGAGGATTTTTGGGAACCGTTTGGTCGGTGTCAGCTCTGTTGGGACACCACTCCGTGTGTTTAGGTCTACCTTGCAAGGGTTGAATCAATTGATTGTTGGTCTCTCACCGTTATCCGAGGCTGCTTAATCAACTTGCCTTGATATCCCTTAATGATGGAACTATGTGAATTCTTCTGTGTGAATTAATTGTTTTGTACAATTCTTGATTGCATTAGTTGCTTATTTTAGTAATGAATAACTCACTAGAATTTGAGCTAAAATATTGAAAGTAAGGATCCATGATCCTAGTTGCTTTTTGGCAAAACAAACCCACAAGCCAAAAGCCTTACATGACTAGAGGTAACTTTTGACGGGTAAGTCTTGCTGAGAATTAGTATACTCAGCCTTGCTATAATTGTTTCTTTCAGGTGAAGTTGTTTGGTCTGGAGAGATTCCACCAGGTTGGGAGCTGGAATGGGTGGATGACGATGAGTGATGTCATCATGGATGGCCTCCTGTGATGTCTATCGTGTCGTAGTTTAATTTTCGTTGTTTTAAAACTCCGAACCTTTACTTATGATGTCATGAACCATGGTTTGTAATAAATTAAACCCCTAAGGGTGAATTTGGATTTAATTTGTGTAATGTACTCTGGACTCACCTTCGTGTGAGGTTTAATGCATATGTTTGATCCTTTGCACTATTCAAGTGATTTACCGAGCTTTGACCCGGCAACACTCGACGGGATGGTACATTACTATCACTTAATGGCCAAAGTGGATTGGCTTAGGTGGTGTACGGTATTTTCCCGGGTGGGGTTGTCACAAGTAGACCGCGTCGGCCTGGTGCTGGAGGATGAAGCACTCACGCCTCGGGTCGTGGGGCGTCGACACTTCCTTCCGGAGAGGCGGCTCGCTCTTGGCCTCGTCGCAACTTGCCTGAGATGCTTTCGAGGGGACCGAGTGTGCACCACCCGTCGCGGCGGGAGCAGTTGCCCCGCCGCAGGGCAACCACGTCCGCCCCTCGGGGTACACAGAGTCATAGCAGAGGTTGAACTTGTCCCAAGACAATGTCTGCTCCTCCTGCAATCCAAACACAAGCATAGAGGTGGCGAACGCCGCGAAGCGAAAGAGCTCCTGGGACGGGCTAGGACCTAGAGCGACTGGCATGTTGCAGCTGAACAGGTCCCAAACCCGGTCGGGGGCAGACTTCGCCTCCCGCGGCTCCTCGGGCGGCTGGCCCTGAGGAGGCGCAGGTGTGTCGGGCTAGGTCCATGCGAACACGGCCCCAGCGGGCGACTCGACTGGACCATCGAAGACGAAGTCCAGGGAGTCAAAGCGCAGCACCATGGTGCGCACCTGCTACTCGTAGGAGTGGGCCATCTGGACCCTTGTTGACGTCTTGACATATGAAGTGCCCCTACCTTGTGCGCTAACTGTTGGGGCTTGATATCGCCGGCAAGTATATTTTGGTATGTTAGTGCATCTGATCCGTATGGTTGGGCTTAGAGACACCAAGATTATACTAGTTTAAGCACAGGGGGTGCCCTACGTCTAGTTCGAAGGAGTGTTCCATATGCCCACGGGGGCTTGTAGTAGGGGGTACAAGCTTAGATCGAGGGAGGGAGGATGTCCCAAGTTTCTAGATATTGTGGTTAAGCCTGCTAATGGTTCGGGCTGAGCCCGGTTTGACTGATCTGGTTTTTCTACTTGGGTTGACTGGTTCGGTGGCAAATGGGCTGAGTTATTTAGTAAAGCTGGTTTGCTTTGGTTTTATTTTATAGTAATTTGGTTCAGCTCGGTCCGGTGGTGAGAGTTGAGAAGACGAGTCACTTGCAGTCCGCCGCCCAGAAAGCCATTTTGCCCCCATCTCTCTTCCCAACGGGTCCCCGGTGGCCTCCTCCTCCTAATCCTACACCGCCAGCCCCCTCCTCCACCTCGGGCAGCGACTGCCACCGACCACCGCCGCGAGCGCAGCCTCACGCGGAAGGATGGTGTGTCCTCGCCGTTGTTCACACTAAAGGCACTCGATGCAAGGAATGGGGGTCCATAAGCGGCGCTTGCAGGAACGGGAGCGGCGGCAGCCCCCATCCGGCGGAGGCCCTCCGCTGACGGTAGCTACAGCCTATAGGTGTGCTAACCCGCCCCCCCCCCCCCACTTTCGATGACAGTTGTGTTGACGGATAAAAGACGTATCCCTCTATGATCCGCAAGCGTACGGACCCCACACCTTTTTCACCACGGGATTCCCAAGGTTCTTGTCAATCCGCAGAGCAAGGGGATTACAAGCATTCAATCTACTTCTACGCACTAGTTACTCAAACCCTAACTACAATTATACTAGAAAACAACTAAACTACACTAGAGAGAATGATAAGCAATCAAGATAGGAGACACTCGCCCATGGGTCTATGATCATGCAATCACTTAAAGACATTAAACCAATCTAATCTATCGAGGGTTGTGACCACGGTTTCGCCCTTTCCCTCCTCTCGTACTGTCACTACGCGAAGGTATTCATGACTAGACCTATGATGGACACGGCGTATTGAATGGATCCAAGGAAGCATTGGAGCTCTACTCCCTTTACGGCATGGTAGCTAACCTTAAGCATTAAAGTATATTCAACACAAGATGATAGATAGATAATCCGACAAAGTATGATTACATCTCAAGATCGATTACAACCCATGGATGAATAAGGAGATTACCCCATCAAAGTGCTGGACATAGCACCGTTGATCATGGTTTCCCTTCCGACGGTGTCTTCCTTCTTCTCCATGTGTGGGTGCTTCCTTCGAGGTGGTTGATCTCCCTCCCGGAGATCCTCCACCTCTCTCTCTAGCTTGTGGATGGCCTCCTGGTGTGAATGGCTCTCCCCCTTCGTGATGGCGGCGCCTCCAGGGTTTTAGGGTTGAAGATCCTTCGGGTGCAAGGAAAGGGGGGCCGAACCGACCTCCGGGGTGGGCTGGGCTGGCCGGCCTGGGCCGACCAGCCCAGGCCCATCTCGGCCCGATTCGGTCGCCCCTTCTCTCTCGTGGGTCCTCATGCATTTATGCACTTTGCCCCCTCCACTTGCATGATTTTGACGATGTCATCCTCGCATCCAAGATGGAGGTTCTCCGCGCATGAAGTTCAGTCTTTTACGCTTCAATCCCCGGGGGTGTTCCTTTGTAACACTCCGGTCCTTGCCACCATTGGAAGTGATTTCATCAAGCTCATGAACACGAACAAGACTCCGTAAATGCTCCTTTGAACTTGTTGCGAATCCGTCCTTTCTGTCCATGTTTTCCTACATAAACACAACACTTCCAAATGCATGCACATAGATGAACTTGTTATATGATTAGTGTGCCTAGTGGCGGGTTAGTTCCATAATCAAATCCAAACCAAAGTGTAATGAACATGCTTGTTGCACCAAAATACACCATCAACAAGTTGCTACAGGCAAATTCTAAAAGTCCCCCTCCTTTCGATCTCTTCTCAGATTCAGATCATCTATGAGCACCGATCCTCAGAGAAGCGCATATATATGAACCGTTGAAAAATTAGAGCATCTTCTAGTCCTTGTGGATGGGTGGACATTTAGATTTCAGCCTGCTCGATTCGGCTGCCAATTGTAGCTGCAGGTGTAAACTGCAGAAGCCAACCACATGCTTATTGGTTTGGAACTGTGGTTCGAAACTGTGGTTTGTGAATTGGTTGGTTGTCAAATTGTATGCTGTTCAGTTTAATCTAACATTGTAAGATAACGGATTGGAGTTGTTTGGTGTGGCCAAGAAAATATTATTAGAATGGTTTGGGGTGGTTTTGGTCCGGTTCCCAGACCATTGGCAGGTTTAGTTGTGGTGAGCTGCGAATGCTCAGTGAGTGTAGTGGTGGGCTCCTCGATCATGCAGTGATCGTTGATCCCCTGTTGTGTGTGTGTGTTCTCTGGCTCTGTTTCCTGTTGGCCTCTCTTTTTACGGTGTCAGCCTCCCCTTTTATAGCCCAAGGAGGGATGGTGTACATGGGTTAAGATGGTAAAACGGTGTCATGCTACAGTTTAGTAACAATGTTGGAGTAGTGCTGGAACAGTGTCACGCCGTGGGCCTTCGTCTCTCGTTGGTGTTGTACGCTGTGCTAGTCGTGGTAGCCCCTGTAGGGCGGCGTAGTTGCGGCTTCTATTCCAAGATGGCTTCTCCCAACATAGGGTTGTGCTAGTCTTGTTGGGTCGAGGCTTCTCGTGCAAGCCCCGACCTTCCCTCTGATGCCTGTTGGGTCGGGTCTTGCCGTTCGATGTCTTGCAGGCAAAGGATTCGTGTGTCCTTTGCCATTGTTCATTATCCAGGTGATGGGATGACGGGGTGGTCCGCTTCCCGCGCCGGGGAAAATCTCATCATGGCCTGGCCGTCTGATAGGGAAGATCCGCCCGCCCTGCTGCTCCTGCATGTTTCGAGCTGCGTGGGGTTGCATGGGCCACGTTGCAGCTCTCGCCTGCCCCCCCCCCCCCCCGGAGGGTTGCAACAGAAGGAACCTTAGGTTGTGTGAGGCATTACCGCCTGTCTAGGTAGCTGGGACGACCATCTAGGTCGGAGGTGGACCCGCAAATGATGTCAGGCCTTCGCCTTTGAGAAAGGGAAGCTAGGCCTGGCTTGCTGGTCGCCGAGGTTGAGCCTTCACGGATGCGGCCCATCTTCACGATTTTGGAGACTTAGGGGCTAAGATGATTACCCCTAGTTTATCCCCTCTTCAGTCGCCACCGGTCAGACCAGTGTTTGAAAAACTAGCCTTTAGGCTAGCGGCATCAGTCAGACCAGTGCCCCTGACCGGTCAGACTGGTCGGGCCCGAGGAACCCCCGAAACCCTTTATATGACTCTAACACTTCACCAAGGAGATGAAGTGGCTCAGGTTAGGTTAGAAGGGTTTGTAGCACACTTTAAGGCTCTCAAGGCTAGATCTCACTTATGTCCACTAATGGGCACTTTCACTTTGGTCAACTCACTAATGTTGCATCCCTCTTAATAGTATGACATACCTATACTCAAGGTTAAATAGAAAACAACGTGACAACCTCTTGAGATTGAATGTCTTCAATCTTGCCATACTAGAACAATTTCCACTCGAGGGCTTTCAACTTAGCCTATGTCTTGAGCACACCATACTTGAGCTAGTGACTTAGGATCTTTCCATCTAGCATAAGAATGCACACTTGAATCCACAGGTCACTCCATATTGTCAATCATAACATGTAGATGAGTTGCATTGCTTCCCTCGGTTAAGGCTTGGATATCATACTTCGAGACACCATGGATACTAGAACTTCACCTTAGCAAAACACTAATGGCAGCTTAGCTACGACCCCAAAGATTGCTTAGTCCCTCGCCCTAGACATCTCGGTTGATCTCTTCATCACTTACCCAATCCATGTTGAGTTCCACTTTGTTTCATCCACAATTAACCTCCATTTTAAATCACGCTTCAAATGCTTGTACTCGATCGACAACGAATATGCAAGCTTCCAATTAGGGACCCTAGAGTCTACACTCATCCTTGTGTCCTCTTTCAATTACCACATGAAAACTTGCACTTGGTTTAGAGAATTATCATCTTCTCTTTTTATGATCCTTGTACTTTAATCAAGCCACTATATCTAACGGAGACCATGAATTGACCTTCTCAAAATATTTTCAATATTTATCTTCCTTTATTGCTTGATGTTTTCCATTATGCCTTCAGATCACTCATATATTTGTGTTCTCTAATGTGACCCATGTAATATCCATTCACCAATAAATATTCCAACAATAACTCATGAATATACAAATAAAAATATGCTCACAATCTTAGACAAATATGCTAGACCTTTAATCGCTTTGTCATTCAATTCACCAAAATCCACTTGCGGGCCTAGATGAACTTTCATCACCTTTATTCAGGTAGAGCTTTAAGCTCCCCCGTAGTCCACACTCATAAGCACATTTTGAGGATACTCTCTGTATCCTTTCTAAATGCTAAGAATAAAGATTTTGATGAAAAAATACCCTCCAACAACTTATCTAAATGATCATACGAATATGTCATATTCTATTTTGAATTTTTCACTAATCAAATATAGAAGACGAGAATTACTCGTAGTGTGTGGATAAGAGAATTACTCGTAGTGTGTGGATAAGATATAGAAAACTTGTTGTAAAGCGAAAGATATAGAAAATAACTATTATGCAAATGGCTCCCTAAAGATACTCTCTTGTAAAAATATCATTAGCACACTATGCCTACCGAAAACAAAAATGTTAAATCCCAAATGTATCCGAAGTGCGAATCGGATTGCATAAATTCAGACTCCTGAAAATTAGCATAATATCTTAGAAATACAAAATAGAAATAGAAAGATTAGGAATATCATTTTTTGAGAGAGCAATTTTGTGAAGAAAACATTAGTGGGAATGGATTCCTCGAATCTGGTTAGGCAATTAGGTCGTTTAGATTTCAATTTATGATGTAGTTTGTGTCTGGAAAAAGTTCCAATTCCAGGGCTCCCATCATTTTTGTTACGTATTAGCTTGTTTTTTTATCAAATATAAATAGGTTCTTCAGTTTATACCGTGCATCATGATGCTGTTGCTGCATAACATTTTTTTCTTTATTGTACATTTTTATAAAATCAGTTAATAAAGTGTACAATTAACTCTGATGCTTATTCATACCAAATGATGATAGAATAACTCGACACCTGTAGTTCAAAACCAAAATTCAATGTTTAGGCAACTAGGTGCCCTGGTATTTGTGAATGGGACAATGTGGTAGCCAGTGTGGTTGTAACATGACTTTTATTGCTTATAGAAATTGGTCACAAAATATAATAACTCTTCATTGTTGTTGAATACATCTTGTCAAACCTAGTGGTGTATCCTTAGATTCTAATAATCTGGTTTCAATGAGGTAGCCCTTTTTATCTTTATTTTCATGTTCTCCAATTGAATTTCTCTGGCATATCTACCATTTGTTGTGGCTTACTTGTGTGCCACTTGCCATGTAGTATTTTCTATTATGAAAATATTTATGCTCATTCTTATACTCCTAAAATTTCTTAACTATTCTGTAATGTTTCAATGGTTATTCTGTAAAACCAGCTGGCTGGTTGCCCCATATAGCTCTTACGACAAATGTTGGAATTAACACCTAATTTATAATGGCTGACACGCCAAGAGATCAATAGCTTGTTAAACAATGTGTGTTAAAACCCTGTTTCAACATTTAGGTGAGGATCCCCTAGGACTTTGTCACTTGGTAGCTAGTGAGATCTCAAACAAGAGGTGTGCTTGTGGGCTGAAAACTATTCAGTAGTTCAACTTTTTTAGAAAATTTGTTGTCACTGACAAATCTCCATCGGACTTACTATCAAAGTTTAATCAGCAATTCTGCATGATCTGCTTAGCAACATGTTCTCCTTGCCTCTTTGTTAACTTTTTTCATTGGCATCAATTTAATGCTTCTATGTCTGTAAAGAAGATCAGCTTCGTTGATTCGATACATTAACATGGTAGTAGAATGGGCCCATATTTACTCTTCTTGGCTACTTGCATGTGGTGATGTGATATACATCACTGTATTTTGGCCGATCATATTTGAGGTTCCATGTACTATCTCCATGTTAGTTGTGCTTTGATCGCATGGTTGCATGTATTTTTAATTTAGTTAATTAGTTTTGTCTGGCAAAAGTTTTATTTCCATTACTCACATCAATTTTGTTTGAAGGGTCTGCAATTCTGAATGTTAGTGTGAACTATTTGCGTATGAACATGTGTTTTGTGTCAAAACATGAACATGTTATTAACTTTATATTGTCACTTTACAGTAAATGGCATTTCTGTATTTTCACTTCACTTTATCCATTGCTTTTCGTAAATGGCATTTCTGTATTTCTGTGATTTCAATTTAAAAAGTTATCAGGGTTTTTGTGCCACTATTTCTTGTTTCATGTGCAGTCGGACTTTCAAAACCATGAGGATTAGTTATGAGACAAAGATTATATATTACAGTATTCACTACGTGAAAAGCTGGCTTTGGTAACGGGCGTAGATCGCTTATGCGCCCGTTACCGATCAAGTGTTACAAATAAGCCAAGAAAGGTAACAGGCAGATGCCCGGTACTGATAACACATATTCGTAGCGGGCATCAAACAACAACCATTACCACAACTAGCCACCAGTCACGTGAAAATGACTGTTTCTCCGGGCCCACAGGGAACTTTGGTAACGGGCACCAAAACAAAGCCCGTTACTGTGAAATCAATGTCAGAGACGCGTGTGGTGAACCTGCGTCACCGATGTCTCAACGAACGGGGCACGTATTGGTAACGGGCTTTTACGGTGCCCGTTACTTTGTTGGCAAGTTTGTAACGGGTGTTCCAATTGAAGCCCGTTACTTTGTTGGCAAGTTTTTAACGGGTGTTCCAATTGAAGCCCGTTACTCGGTGGTCAGTGTTTGTAACGAGCTTTAATTAACGCCCGTTACAGATACGTAGGCCACCCCTACAGTAACTTGCTAACTGCTTGCCGGCTGCATCCTAGATCCAGCCAGGATTTGGCAGCCATAAGGGGCTGCATCTTGGAACCAGCCAGGATATGATTAAATTCACAAAAATTAGATCCAGCAGCAAAATTCACAGAAATCCACAATTCACATGCATCATATGACAAAATTCAGCATCATCATCTCATACAAGGAGGAAATGCATCTCCCAAGGAGGAATGCAACAATATCACAAAAATTCATGGACAATGAGGAGGAATGCAAAAATTCATGGACAAGGAGGAATGCAAAAATTTCCTAGTCACCAAACACAATATTAGCCCACACAGTTTCATCAGCATGAAATTTTCCTCCGGCTGTGATCACCTGTTCCATGAGGAATGTGGCAATTCTTTCACGAACATCTACTAGCAATGATTTGTCAAGAGGATGCTCATCTAGCCCTAATATCTAGATATAATAATGTCACTAGTCAGCACACATATATAGGTGGTTACCAAACATGTGTAGTGCTAATAAGCAAGAACTGTGCTCAGTTGCATGTTTTACAAATGAAGATCCCAAGAAAGTACCTCCATATGTGTGCCGCTATATTTTAATTGAAGCATGTGATAGTCACAATAGAAGCCACAGAGTCTGGATCCAGTAGGTTGTTGGTGGCACTGCAGTAAATGTACAAAGAAAAATAGTGGTGATCGAGAAGAAATAAACTCAAGCTTTAGTACTAGCTTCCACAGGAAGGAAATAAGTGGTATGTACCTTAACATCTTTGACGTGTTTCAAGGGGTGACGGCGCGAGAACTTTTTGCGGCAGTAACTATTCCAAGCCCTACAACGAAAATATCAACAATGGTTAGGACACTATTAATTAATATACTCTGTACAGTTTGTTGAGGAATGTTCGCAGGTTAAGAAAGAAATAACTTACTCATTAATTATTAGCTCGAAAGGGCCAGTATTAGTATTAACTGTCTTCAATGAATCAAGATAGTAGACCTTCCGCTGCTTCAGAACGATTGCCACTGCAATCCAGTGGTTCGTACTTCCTTTGTAGCATATTGTTCAAAGGCATTGAGCATATAGTCAACAGAGAAAGAAACAGTGTTATTCGTGCTGCTCAACATTGTCGAGCAAAGGCATTCAGGATCAAGGTAGCCAACTGCAGGGCCCTTGTTGTCAACTTCTACAGTCATATTCCTATTAGTAAGAAAAAACAAAGTATAAGGAGGAAAAATACATGGTAATAAAGATGATGTGAGGCCAAAAGCACAGTTCGATAGAGGATGTGATTAGTGAGAAGCAGAATAAATTTTCAAGCAATTTACAGGATGAAGCAGCGGAGAAGTGTCAGATCCAAAGCATCCAAGTTGAAGAGATCGTACAAATCACTAAGTTGCACAGGCATTTGCTGGAGTGCGTTTGATGATTCATCTCTCTTCAGCCATGCATTGGTCCTAGGTCGAAGTGCGACCATAATGCCAGAAGCATCATCTAACTCACCATGTTGCATGTAGAATGTGTGGGGCTTTCTGGTAAAAGGAACAGCCTTTTAGAGATCACCATCATTGAGAATGTTCTTTCCGAATTTGTAATTTGGGTTAGCCATAGCCCAAGGATTCTTCTCAGTGTAACTCTCAGGTTGCTTTGGGTTAGTCATATACCGATGATTCTCCTTGGTGTTTCTTTTAGATCGCTTTCTAGTAGGCCTATTAAAGGTTTTATTTACAACAATTTTCTTTTCCTGCTGCTTTGAGATGGCTGAAGAAGGTTTCTTAAGGGCTTGCTTGCCTGCTGTAGGTGTTGCAGAGCTGTTATTTTTGGCAAGTTTCTCTTCTTGCAGCTTTGAAATGGCTGAAGGTTTCTCAAGGGCTTTCTTGCCTAGTGGTGTCTCACCAGGACCTATTACAGAGGTATTAGGCCCAGATGTACTTTGGCATGATTGTTTTGAGCACTTCCGTTTGGGGTGTAGGTTTTGTTGTTTCATGAGGAGGAGGAGAAAAAGGAGGAGGTGGTGGTGGGCGTGGTGGTGGGGATGGAATATTTGGTGTCTCTTGCGGATGTGGGGATGCAAGTTTTTCTGTTTTTTCAGGACTAGGAGTATGTGGGGATGGAATATTTTGTGTACCATCCGGATGTGGGGATGGAACGTGTGGGGATTGAGGAGGAGGAGGAGGAGGAGGACCATCTGAGGAAGGAACCTGTACCGTACTGTGTGAACTACAAGGAATCTTTACAATAGCCTGTGAACGAGATATACATGTTGGTGCTCCTTTGATGTCAACCTGACACCTTCTCCACTGTAACCTCTGTCCTTGAGCTTGTCCGAGTTTCATCACCTCGTCATTAGGAGGGTATTCCAACAGTTCATCCGCAAAGATAGTATATACAGTGATTATTTCAACCACAACACAGTCTTCATGAATCGGGATTGTTTGTAGCGTAGTCACCTCTGGATGAACAAGACCAAGTGCAGCCTCACATTGAAGCCCCCTCCACGTGATCCATAGGCCAAGTGTGTGGGTTCAGTCAATGTGCCTATAAGGTCTTCTTGTGTACGGTCGTCACAGCGCACCTCCATCGCCAACTCTGCAGTGCCATCGATCAAACCTACATCTGCGGATGCACACCTGCTCTTTAGTGTGGCGGTTGAAGGGTTTGCGCGATTGGACACTGGTGACAACACCATCTCGGTGACACTACGGGGAGTACCCGAAGTAGATGAATGTGACTCGCCGAGATCGGTAACTCGAAGGAAGAGACACGTGGCACACAATTTAGACAGGTTCGGGCCGCGAGGTGCGTAATACCCTACGTCCTGTATGCTGCGTAGCTCTGGATTGATAGGGCACGATTACAGGATGGTGCAATAGTGCGCCGTGGGTTGTATGAGATGAGATTCGATGAGGGGATCGGTCCCTGCCTCGCCTTATATAGTCCGGGAGGCAGGGTTACAAGTCGGAGTAGGAAGAGAGTACTAGTCGAGTACGTCTAGGAGTCCTCTGCGCAGTGCGGAACATGCACAGCTTCCTAACCGAGTACTACTCCTGTGTAGTCCTTGTGCTCCACGCCTTCAGGTGCCGTGTAGCGCAAGCCGGTAGTCCCAGGGGCCCACCGAGTAGTCGGTCCTGGTACCCACCGAGGTAGTGGGCCCGTGGGAGGTCCATACGACAAGCCCCCGAGTACTTTGTAGTCGAGAAGGATAGCTTCAAGTAGTCTTGACGGCCTTAACGAGTAGTCCTCAAGCGTCCCCGAGTGCTACAAGTCAAAAGTCCTCAAGAGTAGTCGAAGCATCCCGAGGCCGGAATGTACTCCGGCTCGATGTTTGAGCAATCTTGAAGTCTTCTCGAGTAGTCCCAAGCGTCCTTGAAATCCGCCTTCGAAGGTCTTCAAGAAATGCCTCGTCTTGTCTTGAAGCGGAGCCGTCATGAAGATGCGATTTGCGTAACCGCAATCTACGTGGAGTAGCCCCCAAGCCTCGAGCCGCGGGCTCTGGCTGAGGATCTATCCGAAGTCTTGGCAAGAAAATCCCGAAAAATCCGGAGAGAAAAAACCGAAGGACACGTGGCACGGAGCCCCCGAGCCTTGAGTCGAGTACTTCCTCTCGAATTGAAGGGTCTTCTTGGAGAATGTGTCCTGAGATGCTTTTGAGATTAGCCGCTTCCCAGGTAGTCGAGTAGAAGTAGCCGAGCCCCCGAGGTGAGGCGCGTCGACTAGTAGAATACGAAGAGTCACGCGCAGCCGCTGAGTCAGCCGCGCGTGGACTTATCCATCCGTCCGTTACGGAGGCGTTTTGGCTTATAAATAAGAGCCAAGACCTTTAGGGTTTTTCACCCAAGTGAGCCGCAGTCATTTCCATTTGAATCTTGAAGTAGATCCACTCCGCCGCCCGCGCCGCCGTAGTAGATCCGAGCGCATCGCCACCCGAAAGCTTTAGGGTAGCCCCCGAGCGGATGCGAGTGAAAACTCCTTGCACTTGGAGAATGAAGCCGTCCCCGTCGAAGACGTCAAAGGACGGCGGGAAGAAGAGAAGCCATGCAGAGGCCGCCGCGGCCGGCACCGGAGCGGCGCCGCCCACATCTCCACCGCGCGCTGACCCAAGCCGCGAGTGGAAAAAATCGAAGGTCAAGACGGAGGACTTGCTGACCCTGTTGAACAGCGGGTTCATCAGGGAGAAGGAGATCGACATGTGGAGATCCGCCGCAGGAGATCCTTATCCGATGGAGAAGGCCGAAGACGAGATCCCGATGTTCTCGCGCTTCGTGGAGCGCGGTCTTGCGCTCCCAGCAGAAGCGACTTCTTCAAGGGCCTCGCTCGTGTACTATGGCATCGAGTACCTCAACCCGAACCCCAACGGCATCTTCCATACTTCGTCTTCGTCCACTTCTGTGAAGCCTTCCTGGGAATCAAGCCGCACTGGGTACTCTTCCGGAAGTTCTTCCGCGTGAAGCCGCAGCCTAGCGCCTCCAACCCCAGAGTAGTCGGAGGGGCCGGGATCCAGCTGAGGGAGGATGCCGCGGAGCAGTACCTGGCGTACAAGCTCGTGGACTCCAACACCGACTGGAAGACGAGATGGTTCTACATCACGAACCACCATCCCGAGCTACCGAAGCCAAGCGGACGGCAGCCCAGGCACCAAGATTGGTGGAACACGGAGCCCACCATGCAAGAGGGGATCCAGCTCCCTGAGTTGCTAGCGCGCATCAAGACTCTCAGGGATGCGGGACTGAGGGCCGAACACGTGGCCTTCAGTTTCATGAAGCGCAGGATCCAGCCGCTGATGGCGCGGGATACGATGGGCTTCGAGTACACCGGCGACGACGACACGTCGCGGATGCCGGGGGGCGAGCTCGACGACAACGACATTGTCGAAAGGTTGACGAGGATCTTCAAGGACATGCCACCGTACACGGCGTGTCCGGTCGAGGAGTACTCCGCCGCGCGCCCGCCCAACGAGGTGAGTAGTCGTACCCCCTCGTCGAGTAATAAGTACTCGTAGTGAAGTTGCTGACGCCTTGTGTCTTTTGCGCAGGATGATGTGAAGCGGTTCGTCTCCGAGCCGCAACCGCCACCAAGCGGGATCGAGATCCCGGCGGTGGGGAAGGTGAAGGAGCGCCGAGTAGTCGGAGACGGCGACGACACCGTCATCGTGGAGGATACCTCCGATGACGACGATGAAGACGAAGACACGGCTCGCAGGACCGCTTTCGACCGTGGTCGAGGTTTAGCCGTCCGTGCTTGCCTCATGTGCCACTTGTACAAGACCCTCCGGCTAGCCTGGAGGCTAGCCTTGCTGCGCCGCCGCGGAGGCCGCGCAACCCCACCAAGAAGCGGGTGGCGAAGAAGATGAAGGTCTCAGAGACCACGCCTCCGGAGGTAGTCTGTCTTGAGCAGAGTGGTCGAGTACCCGGTAGTCGAGTACGTCGCTGACGAGTAGTCGTCTTTTGTGTGCAGGAGGTGCCGCCAACGGAGCCCGTCGAAGAGGGCGACGAAGGCGTGTGGGATCCGGTGGGGGAACCGGCTGGAAGCCGAGTCCGGCCCCCCCACCGTCGAAGAAATCCTGGCGCAGCTGGAGCGCCAGCCCCCTGCTCCAGAGGAGAGCAGAGTACCCGCGGCCGCCGCCGTTGGAGAGATGGAAGCCGCAGGGACGCGGAGACGTCTCGCGCGCCGCCGCCACCGTGGAGGAGGCGGTAGTCGAAGAGGCGGAGGAAGAAACGCCCGCCGAGGGTGGACTGGTTGATATCGCCAGCATCCTCGGTGCTCCGGCCGTGACTATCGTCCGGTCGAACTTGTAAGTACCACGCCTTCATGAGTAGTAATCGTTGTAGTAGTCGATTTGGTCTGACGACCCTCTGTGGATACTTCTGCAGAAAATCCACAGATCTGAGCTGGGATGGGGAGGAGCCCGCGACAGCGGAGGCAGGAGAGGCCGCGCCGCCCGTCGAGGAGCCCGCTTCTGAGGCCCAAGCCGCGACCGAGCCCCCCCGGCCGCCGGCGCCGCCGCCGCGAAGCGGTCGTAGTCGAAGGTGAGTACTCTTCTTGAAACTCTAGAGCTCCAGAAGGAGTAGTCGTAGGCACTGATGCGCGTGTTCCTTGTTGACAGGCGCTGAAGGAGGTGACATCCCTGCAGGGGTGCCCATGCAGGAGTTGACACCAGAAGCCCCGGAGGCTGCGGCAGGAGCCCCCGAGCCCGTGGGGGAAGTCGTCGAGAAGTCCGCCGAGGGGGAGACGGCTACCACGTCGCCAGGGGTTGCCCTGGAGGTGGCAATCCGATCCCCCGAGATCCAAGACGCGGAGCCTATCCGCTCGGCGCCGATGACCGGAGGCTACGTCGAGTAGCCGTGGCGGGATTGAGCCGCCGGCCGACGATCTCGTCGAGCCGGCAACGGTGGCTCGGCACTCGGAGGCGATCCGGCGAGCCGAGCAAAGGATGAAGGTACGTAGCTGGAGCCTCCCGAGTAGTCAATCCTTTGCGTTGAGTACTCTGCTTGACTCGAACTTGTCTTGTGCAGGACGTCGCGGAGCGATCCCGCGAAAAGTCGAACATGCTGCAAGGTTACGGCGACACCGTGCTCCGAGCCGAAGCCCTGGAGGAGCAGCTCGTGAAGTCGAGGAAGCACGCGGCCGCCATGCAGTCGAAGCTCGACGCCGCCTTCGCAAAGTATCATAACGACGTGATGGACTTGCAGGCGAAGGGCGACGAGCTGGTGCGGAAGAACAAAGGCCTCCGCAACAAGAATAAAGGTATGTCTCTTGACTTGTCGGGTACTTGTTGGAAGTCGTCAAGCTCTGACCCGTTGTTGTGTTTCCGTGTTGCGCAGCTCGAAGGCCGGGGTGGAGCAGTCGAAGGCCTCGGAGGTCGGCATGAAGAACCTCTTCTACCGGGAGCAAGAAGCCCGCCAGGTACTTGAGCTCGACTACAAGGAGCCGGCCTTCGAGTGCGAGAAGCACATGGAGCCGCGGATTGCCTCGACGAGATCTCGTCAATCGCTACAAATCTTTGCGTGCAGTTGAACGAAGATTGCGAGGCGCTCCGGCCCAGCCGAAGGACCTTGAAGAGGCCGCTCTCCCGATCGCGAGGCTCCCCGGTGCCGCACCCGGGCGGCCCCAAGATCGCTCCTCTGGCGGATCGACTTCGTGAAGCGCCAAGCCGGCTGGCCGCCTACGTCAAGCACATGGCCAAGTCGATCCCGAAGCAAGTGCTGGCCTTCATGAAGTCGTACTTCCCGAAGGCTCCAGTGGAGGTGGTCGCCGGCGGGGTAGCCGCCAACCGGCCGGATGAGCAAGACGCGCAGCCGCCGGGAGCGCATGGCTCCCATCGCGGAGCAGGTAGCCGAGAAATTGAACCTCCAGTAGCCCTGCATAGATAGCTAGTAGCCGTAGTTGTACAGGAAACAGTTGTAATGAACTATTCATGTATCAATGAAATGAGATTTTCCATCAATGAGTACTCGTAGCCGCGATCTCAGAGTGCGGAGCGCCCATCGTGGAGTAGGTGCGAGTAGTAGTACTCGGCTTGAGTAGTCCCGTAGTAGGGAGTAGACAAGAAACAAGTTGATGAACAATCAAGCTTTATTACCGAAGAAGTACACCCCGGTGGCCGGGGCCGTAGTTACAAGTAGTCGCCCGGACCGGAGGCCGCTTATGGCTAAGTAGCGCCGGGAGCGGGTAGCCGCTTGCGCCGAGTGATCCGTAGGTAGCCGTGTAGGCCGGATCGCGATCCGTGGGTAGCCGCGCAGGCCGGATCTTGGGGTGTGGTCTCTTGGTAGACCGCTAGAGTTCTTGACGCTCATCGCGCCCCGTGGTCCGTAGGTAGCCGCACGGGCCGGACTCGAAGGAGAGGAGTCCGGAGACTTGAAGCCGGGACCGGAGGGTCGCTTGCGGCAAGGGGTGTTGATGTAGTCGTGTAGACTTGAACCCCGGAGTAGTCGGGTAGACTAGGCGTAGAATCGACAGAGCTGGTCGACGTTCCACGAGTTGTTGACTTCTTCGCCTTCAAGTGTTTGGAGGCGGTAGGAGCCTCGGCCCGGTCACCTTAGCCACGGTGAAGGGGCCTTCCCAAGGGGAGCCGAGCTTGTGGAGTCCTTCCGTGTTCGGATACGGCGGAGGACAAGATCTCCAACGTTGAAGGAGCGTTCCTTGACGTTGCGATCATGGTAGCGTCGGATACCCTCCGGGTACCTTGCCGATTGGACGAGGGCGGCACGGCGAGCTTCTTCGAGGCCGTCGATATCAACTCGTCCGTCGTCTTCCGAGACGCCTTTGTCGTAGTGCTCCACCGCCGGCGAGTTCCATATGACATCGGCGAGGGAGGATGGCTTCGGAGCCGTAGACCGAGAAGTAGGGGGATTGCCCCGTTGGCTTGGATGGTTGAGTCCGCAGCCCCCGCAGTGCGTTGGGTAGTTCCTTGATCCACTTGCCCCCTTTTGAGTTAGCGCGTCGTGTAGCCGCTT
Organism: Cenchrus americanus; assembly: GCA_947561735.1. Classification (NCBI taxonomy): domain Eukaryota; kingdom Viridiplantae; phylum Streptophyta; class Magnoliopsida; order Poales; family Poaceae; genus Cenchrus; species Cenchrus americanus. The sequence continues at coordinate 78,405,084 of OX387239.1, read as the reverse complement.
CTTGAGGGCGTCGAGCACCATCCCATTGGCGCGCTCGACTTGTCCGTTGGCCCGTGGATGGGCGACCGAGACGTATCCGACGTCGATTCCGCCGTTCTCGCGCACTCCCCGCAACCGGTGGTTGTTGAAGTTGGACCCCGTGTCCGTGATGATGCGGTGGGGTAGCCCATAGCGGTGTACGAGTTCATCCGGAAGTCGAGTACTCGTCGCCCTTGGGGCATGTGACCGGCTTGACCTCGATCCACTTGGTGAACTTGTCGATAGCCACCGCACCTCGTTGAATCCTCCCCGGCGCGGCTTGGCGCGTGGCCCAATCATGTCGAGCCCCCAGCAGGCAAAGGGCCGGGTTGGCGGTATGGTGACTAGCTTGTAGGCCGGGACGTGTTGCCGCTTGGCGAAGAACCGACATCCTTGGCACCTTCGACGAGTTCTTCGGCATCGCCCGGGGCCGTGGGGCCGCAGAAGGCTCACCGGAAGGCCTTGCCGACCGGCCGTGCGTGAGGACGCGTGGTTGCCGCGACGCCCTTGTGGATCTCCTCCAAGATGTCCTTGCCTTCCTCGCGAGGGACGCACTTCATGAGTACTCCCGAAGATGCGCCTCGCTTGTAGAGTTTGTTGCCGACGAGGACGTAAGACTTGGCGCGGCGGACGAGTTGTTCGGCTGCGTTCTTGTCGGAGGGGACCTTCTGCTCGCTGAGGTAGTCGATGAAGGGTTGCCTCCAGTCCACGTCGATCATCATGACCTCCCCGTCCACCGGGTGGGTTGGCCGGGGCAAGGGTCGGTGGCGCCGGCTCCGGGATGGATGGCGCGTGAAGCTCATGGACGAAGACGCCCGCGGGTACTTGGGCGCGGGTGGATCCGAGCTTCGAGAGGACGTCTCGCTGCAACGTTATTGTCGCGGACGATGTGATGGAACTCGAGACCATAGAATTTGTTCTCGAGCTTGCGTACTTCTAGGCGATGGCGTCCATGTTCTCCTTGTTGCGGTCCCGTGGACTTGTTGACATGGTTGATGACCACCGCGGAGTCGCCGTAGACTAGTAGCCGCTTGATGCCAAGTGAAGCCGCGATGCGGAGCCCGTGTAGGAGGGCTTCGTACTCGGCTTCGTTGTTTGAGACCTTCCGTGAAGATCCGCAGGACGTACTTGAGTTGTTCGCCCGTTGGAGAGATCAGGAGCACCCCTGCGCCTGCGCCCTCGAGGTTGAGTGAGCCGTCAAAGTACATCACCCAATGCTCTGGTCGCACGGTGGGAGTAGGTAGCTGGTTCTCCCGCCACTCTGCCATGAAGTCGACTAGTGCTTGCGACTTGATGGCCGTGCGTGGCTTGAAGTCGATGGTGAGGGCGCCGAGCTCGACAGCCCATTTGGAGATTCTTCCGGTGGCGTCTTGGTTCCTCAGGATGTCGCCGAGCGGGTAGTCGGTGACGACGGAGACCGAGTACTCCTGGAAGTAGTGTCGTAGCTTCCGCGAGGTGATGAGTAGAGCGTACAGGAGCTTCTGCACGGGCTGGTAGCGAGCCTTGGACTCTGATAGAACCTCGCTGACGAAGTAGACTGGGCGCTGGACCGGATAGGCGTGGCCGTCTTCCCCCGCCGCTCGACAACGATGGCGATCGACCACGTGAGTAGTCGCGCCTAGGTAGAGCGAGGGCCGCTCGCCCTTGTGGGGAGCCGTGAGGATTGGCGGCTTCGACAGGAAGTCCTTGAGCTGGGCAAGGGCTTGATCCGCCTCTGTGGTCCACACGAACTTCTCGTGGTGCTTGAGTAGTTTGAAGAAGGGGAGGCCCCGTTCTCCTAGCCTCGAGATGAATCTGTTCAATGCCGCCATGCACCCCGTCAGCTTCTGGACGTCCTTGATGCTCGTGGGAGCTTTCATCGGTGATGGCGGAGATCTTCTCGGGGTTGGCTTCAATGCCGCGTTGGCTGATGATGAAGCCGAGTAGTTTGCCCGAAGGGACGCCGAAGACGCACTTGTTCGGGTTAAGCTTCCGGCGGTACTCGCGTAGCGATGCGAAGGTCTCTTCAAGGTCGTCGATGAGGGTACCGGAGTCCCCGGTTTTGACAACCACGTCATCCACGTAGGCCTCGACGTTCTTGTTGAGTTGCCGCTTGAAGCGGGCCCGAATGGCCCGTTGATAGGTGGCGCCGGCGTTCTTCAACCCGAATGACATGGTCGTGTAGCGAGACGCGCCAAACGGGGTGATGAACGCGGTCTTCTCCTGGGTCTTCTTCCTTGATTGCGATCCGGTGGTACCCGGAGTAGCGCTGAGGAAGCAGAGCGAGTCGCGACCCCGCCGTGGAGTCGATGACTTGATCAATCCGCGGCAACCCGAAGGGGTCCTTGGGGGCGTGCTTGTTGAGGTCGGTGTAGTCGACGCACATCCTCCACTCGTTCGAGTTCTTCTTGCGGACGAGGACGGGGTTGGCGAGCCACTCGGGATGGAAGACTTCTCCGATGAAGCCGCCGCGAGTAGCTTGGCGAGTTCCTTCTTGATGGCGTCCCGTCCGTCGTCGGCAAAACGTCGGAGGTGTTGTCGCTTGGGGGTGGCCTTTGGGTCGACGTTGAGGCGGTGCTCAATCGGCCTCTGCGGGCACTCCCCGGCATGTCCGCCGGCTTCCACGCAAAGATGTCGCGGTTAGCCCGAAGGAAGCCGATGAGCGCGTCTTCCTATTTGGGGTCGAGGCCGGCCCCGATGGTGGTGGTCTTGCCGGGGTCGCCCTGTTCCAAGGTCGACCGTCCCGACGAGTACCTCCTCGGGTGGGCGAGGCTTGTTGGTGCCTCGTCGTACTTCTCGGGATGTCGAGTTCGCTCGTGGCGAGCTTCTTCGACGCGGCGTAGACCTCCATCATTGCGTTGGGAACTTGGTTCGTGGAAGCGATCACCACGGCCTCTGCGTATCGCGCCGTGGGAGATCTTCAAGTCCCCTTGGAGGGAGAGTACGCCGACCGGACTTGGCATTTTGAGTACCAAGTATGTGTAGTGGGGCACCGCCATGAACTTGGCGATGGCCGGTCCGCCGAGGATGGCGTGGTAGGAAGTCTCGAAATCCGCGACCTCGAACTTGATGTACTCGGTGCGGTAGTTATCCCGAGACGCCCCGAAGGTAATCGGCGCACCACCGAGCCCAGTGGGATAGCCGCGTTGCCTGGGACGATGCCGTAGAAAGGCACGCTGCCCTTGGTGAGCATGGGGGTGATGTCGAGGTTCATCTTCTTCAAGGTTTTGGTGAAGAGGACGTTGAGCCCGCTTCCACCGTCGATGAGCACCTTGTTGAGCTTGGAACCCGCCACTGTTGGCTTCAGGACGAGGGGAAACCGTCCTGGTTCGGAGAAGTTGGTCCATTGGTCCGCGCGGGAGAAGGTGATGGGTGTCTCTGACCACCTGAGAGGGGTCATAACCGCTGGCTCGATGGACATCACTTCACGACGGGTAGCCTTCTGCTCCCGCCTGCTGGGTAGTCCGCCGAAGAGGACGTTGACGGTCTTCTCGGGTTCTTGGAAGTCGTTGTCGTCGCCGTCCTTCTTCTTGTTCTTTTGATCGTGAGGGTGCGGTGGCTCCGGCGTATCCTTGAGAGCATGCTCGAGCCGGTAGCACCGCTCGGTAGTGTGGTTGCCGTTTGGATGCCACGGGCACTTCTCCTTCAGCAGGTCTTTGAACCCGCCGGAATTCTTCCTCGAGTTCCCTTTCTGAGGGCGCTGGATAGCCGCGACAGTGTTGTCTGTCTTGCGCTTGCGGTTGGAACCCGAGTAGTAGTAGTTGTTGTTGTTGTTGTTGTTGTTGCGGCCGCCTTGGTTTGCGTTGCCGCGCCGCCGCCGCCCCGGTTCTCGCTTGGACTTGCCGCGGATGGCGTCGTACTTGGCGTTGGCCTTGTCCTCTTCATCCGCCCGGACGTGATCATGTCCTTGAGGTGGGGAATGGACTCGGGGCGGCGACGACCGAAGTCCTCGAAGGTGCGGCGATGGTAGAGCCCGTCCCGGAAGAGGTCGATGACCTCCTTGTCGGTGACGTCCACGACGGTAGCGCGCTTGTCGAAAAAGCGGCGCATGTACTTGCGGAGGGTCTCGCCTTGTTCCTCGCTTGATCATGGCAAGGTCCATGCGAGTACCCGAACGGCCCATGGCGCTCGCAAAGTTGCTTGTGAATCGCTCCTTCACCGGTCCCACTTGTCGATCGAGTGCTTGTCCGGGCGACTCGAGCCATGTGAGTGGGGCTTGATCCGGACGTAAGGGGAAGTAGAGGCACTTGGTGTCGCCGTTGCCGCCGCCGTTCTCGATGGAGAGGGCGTAGCATCGGAGCCACCGGATGGGATCCTGCTTCGCGTCGTACTTGGTGATCCCCAAAGGCTTGAACTTGTCGGGGAGGAGCAAGGTTGCGGCCGGGGTGAGAAGGCAGGGGAAGCCGTCGCCTTCGGCGGCGGTGGTCGACTTCTTCCGCCGCAACTCCTCGATCCTCTCGGCGAGCATCGTACCCGCCATGAGAGGCGCCGGAGGCGTGGCTGTGCGCGTGACCACGGCCGCCGCGACTGCCGCCGCCTCCGGCCTCTTCTCGTCGGCCCCGTGGTTGGAGCCGCCGCCGCCGCCGCCGCCGCCGTCAGGGTCGTTACCGCCGCCACCGGCCGGAGCGCGGTGGGGGACGACTTCTCGGTTGCCTTGGTCCTGTCGTGAAGGTCCACCGGCGTTGGAGCGGCGGCGGTTTGGATCAGCCCGGGAGGTCGGCTCGAGTACGGTTGGGGCCAGGGTCAGCGCTGCGACTAGTAGCTTCGTTGTCGCGAGGCTTAGCTGGGAGAGGTTGGTTGACTCGTTGTCGACCCGCATGAAGTAGGCGTCTTCGGCCGAGCTTGGCGATGACCTCTCCGGCCGCGTATGCCCCGAGCCCGACGCGCGATCGCTCGTGATCGACATGAGGCACCGCTCGGGGGTGGTGTGTACTCGCTCTCGACCGCCTCGAGAGCTTCCGCAAGGTTGCGGATGGGAAGGTTGTCTCTGAGCCGCCGGCGCCGTTCGCCGCGCTTCCCCGTTGCGCTCGTGTCGGGCGTCCCCGTTGGCGACGGTCTCGTCTGCGGGTGCATTGGCAGACAGCTCGTCTGCGGAGATATCCTCCGGTATCCGTCTTCGGCCGTGCCTGAGGGTCCTGGAGTTTCGCCGGCAGCCATGAAGACTTGGCGATCGGGGGTACCCGAGTGGGACTCGCAGGGAGCCACCTCAATTGGTGTGTTTGAGTCGCCCGGGCCGGTGGTGTTCCCTCCCCGGAACGGTAGTGAGTCGATGTAGGCGACGTAGCGTGAGTCCTCCTTTGCCGTGTCGGCGAGGCTTGCGGTCCGGCCGCAGACGTATCTTCCGGCCGGCGTCGATCTTATAACCGCCCCGCAGGCCGGCCCCGACAAGGGAAGCTCGGTGGAGTCATCTTCGGACTCGAGCTCCTCGTGGTCCGACCCGAAGTCGAACTCGTAATCCGGGTTCGACAAGAACTCGGAGAGAGGGCCGGAGTCCGAGACGTGGTCGGGGACGGCGTCGGAGTCCGAGTTGTACTCGGATATGGGCTCCTTGCCGGCCCGGCGTGGAGTAGGAGCCTCCGTGCGGGCCCGGCCGAGGACGCGGGGGCCACGCGCGGAGCGCTGGCGTGGTGAAGGGGCCGTCTGCGATGGCTGAGGAGCCGGCTCGCATGCGATGGCCCATGGCGACGTCGGGTTCGAGTTGGAGACGGACTCGAGCTCGAAGTCAGCGTGGATGTTGGAAAGCGAAATTTCGCCGAACTTGCCGGCGAGCTCGCCTGTGACAACTTCGGGAAGCGTCACAAGGCCTGTCCTCGAGTCGGGCTGCATGATCAGGCGGCGCTGGAAGGAGCCCGCGCCATCGGCGGTGCGGCACCCGTGCGCCGAAGACGAAGGTGTCGCCACGGTTGAAGGCGACGGTTGGCTTGATGTGAACGGAAGCCGTCGAGTTCGCCATGTGATCTCGAGCGAGATCCCCTACCTGGCGCGCCAGCTGTCGGTGTTTTAGACCGGCAACCTACTACGGGGAGTACCCGAAGTAGATGAATGTGACTCGCCGAGATCGGTAACTCGAAGGAAGAGACACGTGGCACACAATTTAGACAGGTTCGGGCCGCGAGGTGCGTAATACCCTACGTCCTGTATGCTGCGTAGCTCTGGATTGATAGGGCACGATTACAGGATGGTGCAATAGTGCGCCGTGGGTTGTATGAGATGAGATTAGATGAGGGGATCGGTCCCTGCCTCGCCTTATATAGTCCGGGAGGCAGGGTTACAAGTCGGAGTAGGAAGAGAGTACTAGTCGAGTACGTCTAGGAGTCCTCTGCACAGTGCGGAACATGCACGCCTTCCTAACCGAGTACTACTCCCGTGTAGTCCTTGTGCTCCACGCCTTCGGTGCCGTGTAGCGCAAGCCGGTAGTCCCGTGGGCCCACCGAGTAGTCGGTCCCGGTACCCACCGAGGTAGTGGGCCCGGGGAGGTCCATACGACAAACACCACCTCTCGCATCTGCATGTTCTGCATCCGCATCTCAGCCACCAGTTCTTGCTTGATTTCTTCCTTTATCTTTTCCATATCAACTGATGTGTCGGTCTTCGTCCTCTTCTTCTTCCTGTACATCTCGACATGCTGAGGCCATGCATACTTCCAGCCCTGGTGGCTGGAGACACCACGCAAACGACCATGTTGTTCAGGGCGGCCCAAGCACTTACTTAGCACATCATACTCCCTCGACCCTGCCATTCCTGAAGATTCTGCACATGCAATCTTCTCCTTGATGTCCGCAACCAACTTTTCTACCTCTTTGTTGTTGAACACTATCACGGCAACACGGTCTTTAATCACTAGCGTACTCCTTGCTCATATCCAATTCTTGGAATGATCGTCAGGGTAGGCGTAATATGGGTTGGGGATACCAGCTGCAGCTAATTGTCTGTCCTCTTCCTCCCATTGTTCTAGTTTCACAGTATAACCAGCTGGACCCATGTTGTGCTCTCTTGTGTTCCGGCTTCGGAGTTCATTGAACTTGACACTAGCAGATGAGGCTTGCTCGGTTTCTGCCTATTTCATGAACTCCTTCCACTGTTCCGGGACAATAAACGGGTGCCTTGTAAATGGCTCAAGTCCTTTTCTGATAAAATCTTGCCTAAGCTGAAATCTGAATTGTCTCCATGCCTTGGCTGCCGTCTTCCAGAAAAGCTTGATGCCTGCGGTTTCGCATCTTCCTGGAACTTCAAATGTTTCTGCACATGCTTATCAAACAAGTCCCACTTTTTATCATTGCTTGGTTCTTTGATTTCCAGCAAGTTCAAAGGTATCTTTTGTCTAGCAACGAGCCCCGCAAGCGCCCTGAACCTGCGCTTTTGAGTCAATGGTACCGGCATCCCCACTATGTCGACCTCAGTGACTATCATTGTGTCACTTGGCCACTTTGTGGATGTCCTTGGCGCTCTGCCTCGGCGTTGAGCCCCACCCATCTAGTCTTGTTGTGCACTAACAGTGCCATAACCCTCTTCTTCATCTTGTGGCCCAGGTCTATAGTCCTCGTCAGAATTATCCTGTGAATTAATAGTTAAGGAAATTACAGTACTACTTTAGCCTACTGTAATATCATTGGTTCTTGGTAAAGCATTAACATAAATGGAAAATTCAGTAACCAAAAAATTAGTGCAGGCAAAGCGACCATACCATTAGATGCAGGCTGCCTCGGTTGCTGATGAGGTACTTATTCAACTTGGAGAGAATGTGCAGATGTGCAAGGGAACAAGAGCAAAACCAAATGTAAGAGTCAATCTAAAGGGAAATGCTAAGTATGTATACGATCGACAGCTAAGTATGTCCACATGTACTTATACAAAGGAGCCACGGCATACCCTGCAATTCCCACAAGTACAAGTATATTATACGCATTTATATAAAAATAAAACCATACGCACACATATGTTGTATACTTGATTACCTAAACGCATGTGTGCTGCAAAAGCGCGCTTGGCCTAATTCCATAAACTCGAGCAAATATACCAAATTACCTTATTGCTGAATTGTTGTTAATTTTACAATTATTACCGAGTTGGTAGAATGCATTTACCGAATTGTATAATACATTTTTAGAGCGGCATACCATAAACTCAAATCCTAGATTCGCCACTGACCTTCGCACTGCCGGAGCGGAGGGATCTCTACTCCTCGTCGTTGCCTGCTTACCGCGACGTCCTCATCCTCGCGTCGACCTCGTGGCTGGATCCCTCCTCCTCCTAGTCGTCGTCGTCGTCGTTGCTGGATCCCTCCTCTAGTCATCGTCGTCGCCGCCGCCGCCACAACTAGGTCCCTCCTCCTCTAGATCTCGCTGTCAGAGGTGTGGTGCGCGTCACGCCGAGCGTGGTGTGGCACGCGTCTCAGCGAAGGGGTGTAGAGTGGGTCGCGGCATGGGGGAGGTGAGGGGGACGAAGGCGAGGGGGAGAAAATGGCGGCGGCGGCGCGAGGGGAGAGTGGGAGGAGACTGCGTGAGGGAGGCGTCCTTCCCTACTAAGTACTAACCTAGCGCGAGTGGGCTTGTGTAGGCCTTAAAACGAGTAATGTAGGTCACATCACCAAGCAAACTAACTCATACTCCCTCCGTCCCAAATTTAGGACATGCTAGTAGTTGTGATAAATGACCTTGTTACCACTAATTAATATGCATTGGAACTTGAAAAGAGACATCAAATAACCATTTCGTTCGCTCCATGTCAATATCATGTGCAACAACTTCCTACAACAAATGAAAATTGATGCATTAGAACAATTGATCAGTGAATATGTGAAGGTCCAAGGACAAATCTCATGCGTGATGGTTTCAGAACTTGCCTCATGGTCTTCAAAATCGTCGTCGGAGTTGTTGCCAGAGCCTTTGCCAGAGAAGATGAGGTCTACCAGCACCACTCTTCTGTCCGGGTCGTCGCTGGGGTTAAGAATAGTTTACTTTTCCCCTTTTAATCTGCAATCAAATTTTGTATCACGTTTTTCTCCGTCAACCGTAATCCAAATTTGATGATATTTGTTTCTGAATTTTTCTAAAATCAACATCTATTCATTTATGACATGTTTTCGTATGTAATTCCATTTCTTGGATGTTGTTTATACACCTTATATTGTTCCTTATAAGTAGAACATATAAATAATATCTTTTTACACAACCATTACTAATGAAACTTTGCATTTCGTAATCTTATGGTGAACATAAGGTTATGTTAAAATTTCAAATGCATATGAGTTCGAACATGTTTTAAAGTGTGGAAAACTTCAATGTTGATGTAACATTCTAATAAACTAGGTGAGAGATGTAGACATTTGTACACAAGTATAATCTTCCGTTTTCGAAACCATTTGAATTTTTGTAGACAAGCTTAGGGACCTAAATTATGTTGCCAAGTCAATTTGTAGAATTTTTAGAACACACTAAGACGTTATTATAATTATTATATCATAATCAAGAGATAAAAATTCTAATTTGAAGAAATTTGGTTAGACAAGTGTGGTTGTTGATATTTTATTCAAATACTAAATTTCCAACTATGAATTATTCGTATTTTTACGAATTTTTTGGTGTTGTTTATGGGGTATAATATTTGAGGGAAGCAAGTTTCAATTCAGAAAAAATATTGTCGGGCCCATGCGTCAGCGTCAGAAGCCTCCGTAGCCTGCCCGACCGACAAAGGCGATCCGGGTAGACTAATCATCATCGCCAATGAAGGGGCGGGGCCAGGTCTGTTCGAATGAAGAACAGTTTGCTTTTCCCCTTTTAATCTGCAATCAATCTTTGTATCATGTTTTTCTCCGTCAATCGTAATCCAAATTTGATGATATTTGTTTCTGAATTTTTCTAAAATCAACATCTATTCATTTATGACATTTTTTCTATGTAATTCCATTTATTGGATGTTGTTTATACACCTTATATTGTTTCTTATAAGTACAACATATAAATAATATTTTTTTACACAACCATTACTAATTAAACTTGGCATTTCGTAATCTTATGGTAAACATAAGGTCATGTTAAAATTTCAAATGCATATGAGTTCGAACATGTTTTAAAGTGTGGAAAACTTCAATATTGAAGTAACATTCTAATAAACTAGGTGAGAGATGTAGACATTTGTACACAAGTATAATCTTCCATTTTCGAAACAATTTGAATTTTTGTAGACAAGCTTAGGGACTTAAATTATGTTGCCAAGTCAATTTGTAGAATTTTTAGAACACACTAAGACGTTATTATAACTATTATATCGTAAAAAAGAGATAAAAAGTCTAATTTTAAGAAATTTGGTTAGACAAGTGTGGTTGTTGATATTTTATTCAAATACTAAATTACCAACTATGAATTATTCGTATTTTTTACGAATTTTTTGGTGTTGTTTATGGGGTATAATATTTGAGGGAAGCAAATTTCAATTCAAAAAAAATAGTGTCGGGCACACGAGTCAGCGTCAGAAACCAATATAAAAAAGATAATTGTAGCCTGCCCGATCGATAAAGGCGATCCGGGTAGACTAACCATCGTCGCCAACAAGGGCTCCATTGTCAGAAATGCCCCTTGCCGAATGAATATGCATCCGCCCCGGCGCCCCGACCCCTGCCCCCTTCTTCTTCCCCGATCTGAGCTCCACCGCCGCCGCCCGCCCGTCCTTCCCCGCCGTCACACACATGTCGCACTACGCCGATTCGTCTGGAGGTGCACGTGCGAGGAGCAGGGTCCAAGGTTGCCAGAGCAGCCGCAATCGCTGCATCGGCTTGGATCCAGTCGGTGAGCTAAGCAGCTTTCCACTGGTCCCTTGCCCGGACTGTGGTATGGCTCGGGTGGTGGAGGGGCGGACGCAGAAGGAAGGTGAAAACCACGGTCGTCTTTATTTCTAGTGTGCAAGGAACTCGGTAAGTAGTCTACTGTGTCTCCCAAATCTGAGTTAGGGTTCTTATGTGCTTTTGATTCTGCAGTACGTCAAGAATTGTGGATATTATCGTTTCCACAAGGAGTATCTCCAGATGCTGAAGGATGTTGGTGTCATTGTTTTTCGACCGTCTAACTGGGCAGACGTAGTCGATGAAGTAGTTGATTCAGTGGAATGTCAGATTGGGAGCGGCGAGCAGAGGCGAGCACTGGAGGACAAGCAAAGGAAGAAAGCACTGGAGGAGAAGATGGACAATGTGATCTGGAAGATGAACTTGATTATTGTGGCTATTGTTTGTGTAGTATTTGTGTTGACGCAAAATGTGCACTCGCGCCAATCACACAAAGAAGCCGAAAAGCTTAGCTTCGCACGCGCGCGAGAGAAAAAGTGACGTGCCGCTCAATTTTTCCCGAAAATTAACAAAAGATAAAACGGTTAAATACCAAAACTTGGAACCCACGGTGGTACCGAGCGCAGTTCCATATTTACGGCTAAAAGCCAAGCAAGACGACAATGTAGCTATACGAAGCTACTCGTCAAAGAACCACAACCATTCGGGTAACCGCAAAGGAAAAAAGATACTGCCCGAATGGATGACATAAGCATGACGAAGATCAATCTTTGAATAAACATGAACACATGTGCAAAGCCATGACCGATCCTCATGAAGATTAACATTAAATGAAGTAAAGCACGAACATGATCATGTATTAAAATAAGCATGCATAGATCCAAAGCATTAGTCTACCGCATGTCTAATTACTTTAAGATCCGTCGAGCACGATCTCAAGCAAATCTATCCACCGCATGATACAACTTGCATGAAAGAACGCACCACTTTCCACAAATAGATCTATCCACCGCATGATACAACCTAAATATGGGAAGCTAGAAGCACACGTCTTTTAAAACATAAAAACGCACGTGATCTACTCGTGAAAGTATAACCGAATGCGGCCGGACAACCGATTCGGGGTCCATGAAGAAGGAACAAACATTACCACGTGAATAAATCTATCGGCCGAAAAGGAAATCTAGTCCACCGGATGACTAGCTCTAAGGCAACCCAAAAACCCGCATCTACCGCATGATACCCGGTTCTTTCAAGATTTATACCAACAAAGCAAGCTTGAACCCGCAACACGTAACAATCTAGATCGATTCGGTTTCGGCTATCGAAGAGCACGAGATCCGCGTGTCGAAACACGAAACTCACTCATGCACGGATCCTAAGAGGGAAAGAGCCAATCCAAGCCCATCTAGACCGAGCAAGGGTGTGTTACATGAATTAAAACATAAAGTAAAAACTCATGACAACACGGGGTAACTTAATGAATCTATTGGATCTTGCCAAAATCCAATAGAGCCGATAACTAGCTTCGAGCTAGATCTTAGCCTACCGCATGACTCATGATCTAACAAGAAACCCTCTTGAACCAAGCTTGAATCTACCGCATGACACGAAGCATGGTAACAAGACTACTTGCATCGATCTAAATCCACCGCATGATACTAGACATGATACAAGGTTGCCGGTACTCACGGAGGTCGACGGATCGATTGGTCCTCTCGAAGAACTCGACGACACGACAAGGACTCTAGGGTTTGGCGTAAGGCCGGTGTGTATTGAAGAATGAACGTGTTTTTCTACATACATCCAGGGATCGTATTTATACCTCGCGATTACAACCGCGAATGGATTCATTGCCTAACTAAACTTGATCGCCCATCCATCCATTCGCTTCCTCCGATCGAGCCACGTCACCGTCCAATCCCGCAAAATCAGCTCTCTTGTTCCTTTGCCGAACCGGGAGCAGATAGCCGACCGCATATCCTTCCGCCGAAAATCTCTCGAAGATATCTTTCCTTCCAACGGACGGACTCTTTTCCGAATCGGGCCCACATGTCATACTCCTTACCAAATTTTGGTGTTAACACATGCCCCTTCAATTGTGGGATAAAAGTAATTTTGTTCCACAATTGACTCCGACCACGAATCCTTGAGCCAAACCCGTCAACACCGTTCTCTCTGCAATCCGCCGGATTTTTCGTTCAAACCCTAGATCCCCTTCGTTCCGAGCTCGAATCTCCAATGGCAACTCGGAACCAAGCGCTCGGTAAATCCACCCCTCCAAACCTTTGTTCGGCATTAGGTTTTCAATTTTACCCGAGATTTTCTTCTTCCGCTCTCTTCCAGGAACCTTCTCTCGCTCTTTTGATTCCTATTGAGGCCAATTCGCGGCCTTATTATCTTGGTCCCGAAGGGAATCCCGACCCTCGAGATCTTATTGCCGCCGAATCTCGCAGAATCCCATTCAAGGTAGCTTTATCTCCACCTCCTCGGTGGCAAGATGCGTTCAAGAACCGGCCTTTACCCCCAATCGCAGTCGGAAGACTTGGTACCGTAGGATTCTTGCGGATAAGAGTGGATTGACCAATCTGGATACTCTCCGCATTGCTCAATGTCTGGAGTTATCCGTAGCTGAAACACCCAAGAATGAAGATCTTCTGATAGCCGCGTGCCACTTCTGGTCAAATGGCGTCAATGCCTTCCTTTTTGGGCATGGCCCAATGTCTCCAACTTTGGCCGATGTGTACATGATCACCGGCCTTGACATCACCGGGTCTGTTCAGCCTTGGAATTTCAAAAATTCCTCACGCCAGACAGGGGTAAAGCCAGGGAATGGCTACAAGAATTATATTGCGAAGCACATGAGAGACAATCCCCTTGGCGAAGTTGAATACAGAGCCTTTCGAACATGTGGTTATGCGATTTGTCTTCGTGGCAAGGCCAACGAACCCACTTTGAATCATATCGCAATGGCGATCCACTCCGGCCGCCGGCAATCGTCTTCCTCTCGGGAAAATTCCTCTTGGGCGGTGTATACCATATGCTTCACCGGACCGTTACCCGGATGTACACCGGCCGCAGGATAACGTGCGTCAATGGCCCTTGGTGGTTTGTTCAAATTTGGCCGCAGCTTCACATGCACCGCATTGTAGGCATCGACTTGAACTCCGTGTCCTTCCCCCGGTCCAATCCCCCGAAGGAGAGCTTCAAGTTACCGGAGCATGCCAAAGCTATGGAGAAGCGGCTTCAACTCGTCATCATTCGAAAGAGACATCACCCAACTTTTCGAGTTGTTCTTCAAAGGCTTCCCCAATCCTCTTTGGCTCCCTTATCTAGGCTATGATACTCGACCTTCCCCGTCGAGTTCTCCTTTGAGCCCGGCCATCAAGACGGGAGATTCCCCGGAAATCTTCAATATCATAATCCGCCCATGTATATTACCAGCCGAGTTCAATGGTGGGAGGCGGAATACCGGTACTTATGAGTACTACCACCCCTAACGTAATGGCCGGACAACTTGGATGTGGCCACTGCCCCCAAGATTGTTTCCGCATGAATTCCTCAAGCCCAGGGAGGAAATCAAAGAGCCGATGCGATGCAAACAGAGTTTTCAACTATGTGTGCGGTCCCACCTGTCTACACATGTCCTTTTGTGCCCGCAACCATAGCTCACCCCACTTTCAACTCATGGTGGCAAGAATTCCATGACCACATCTTCGATGAACCTCCGTTCATGTGTTCTCGTGCGAAATTGGTGCCTCGATTTCCTCGCCGACTTCGCAGGTAACGCCATGAGCCCCTTGATCGGACTTTCCCCTCTTTTATTCATGGTCCCGACCTTCATCTTCCGTCCACAGAACACAATTCCCGCCCCTCGAGCCGGGGTAATAGCTTATAATGCCGAAGGCCCGATTTCAAAGACCGGGGTTTAAATCCACAACCCCGCGTCAACCGATGGACGGGTATGCTACCACCGATCCCGGCCTTTCTAGCCTTGCGTTTGACAGGAGGCAAGGTCCGCATCCGATCCCCCCCTCCGAGCGCTAAAAGGAGGAGAACTGTCAAGAAAGTACCGATTGAGGTAAACTCCTTTACCTTCTGGATTACTGGGTCACCCCCGTTCTTGATGGATCATATCGTTGTGTATTTCGCACCGAGCCCAACACTCTTCGTAACCAGCTCCCGCCGATGCTCCATCCACCGGTATGACTCTTGCTGTTCTTTCTCAAGGACGAGCACCGGCACTTATCCCTTCGATTGAACATTTGCAGAAGAAACGTGGGAGAACCACTTGTAGATGTTCCGGTGGTTCAACAAGCGAGCCCTTCCAGGGGTTGAATTGTCTATCCCAAGAGAGATCTCATCTTCATCACCCTCTCGCGGAAGCAAGACGTTCTCCGGAGATGAATCTCCCAACTCAACCGGAGCCATCAAATTCCCCCGGATGCCATCGCCTATCGCCCAAGCAGCAATGACCAACCCAACAGAGGAAGATCCAATTCTTTCCCAGCCAGAAACTCACGAATCGCTGATTGCTGCACCAGCATCTCCTGACTTGGAAGTTTCGGCTCTACTCGGGACGCCTCTCCCGTCTGCGATTGCTCCTGCTCAAGAAACCACTCGAGAGGTACCCAATTCCACTCTTAATTTCGATACCTTGATGCTAACATTCTCACCTCGGTAAATGTTATTTTTCGGGATCCCGCTCCATCGTCATCGAGCTTGCCATCAGAGGGCCCATCAACTACCGAGGTGATGAAAGAAATAAACCAGCCGCTGCCAGATGAAGTGATGCTCAAACTCCAAGAGATTGCAGCTTGGCTAGAGAAAGATGTCCAGGATCAGTTCAACGATCTTCGCCATTTTGAAGAAATGTTTGAACCCATCGCCGAAAACTCCCCGATGACATCGAGCTTTCCGTCATCCATCTACGACTTAGAGCCCTTTTATGTTCCCTTGAGGCGCACTTGGAGGAAATTGCGCTCCCGTTCGGCCATCGAAAAGGAGAAAACTCGATGCCGAAAAGGCCATGAACGGGATGCAATCCCAAGCAAAAGACCATAAGGATGCCTTGGCCGACCCGCAAGCTTCTTACGATCCGAAAGTCGCCGTAAAGGCTGCTCTAGAGGCGGAATTGAAGAGCCCGTCGGCGGAGATGGAGATTGACCAGAAGAAAATAGCCGATCTCCCTGGATTAATAGCAAAAACCGAAGCGGAGGCAGAATCGGCTGTTACCAGAGTAAAGCAATGCGATGCAGAGCTTACTGACTTATCTGATGCCCAAAAGGACTATCAGGAGATCTTGGACAATTCCCACTTGATAGTATCCAATGTTCGTCATGCACTCGCAAAACTCCTTAATGCTTGACTGTCCTTATTGATGTATACCTGAACTGGTCGTTCTTGTAATATTTCCTTTGCGATTTGTTTCCTTTCCTTGGCGTACTTTGAGATGTGATGCCGAACGACCCATTCGGTAGTGAAACGCCAACTCCCGAACGATATCTTGAGTTCCTTTAGCCGAACCAATCGACTTGCGCACGGCCCAGCTTAGAACTCCAAACGACCCGCCGGCGGCCGGTCAAGGAAATCTCTCCGCCTTCCGATTTTATTGGGACGTGCGCCACGATCCACGCCCACGACTCGAAGCCACGATTACCTTGCCGTGCCTATAAATGTTGCCATAGGTGCCCCTAGCTCTCCATCAGGCCCTTTAGCTCTCGAATCTTTGCCAATCTTTGGTCTTCTTGTAAACAGTGCACATCCCCAAACCGCAATGGTGCGCCGCCTCAACCGCCGCCGCGCCTCCGACGAGGCTGAGGGAAGCAGCGCTAATGCGCGCAGGCGGTGATGATCATCAATTTCTCCTCGTCGATCTCTCTTTTTGATCTTCTTTTGCTTCGACAATCATCTCCCTTTTTCAGGTTGATTCAGTGGAATCCGCCTCGCGCGCCGGCCAATCAGCCCCTCCCTGACGACTCTTCGAGTCCGATGGCCACTCCCCGGTGCCGTACGGGGAAGCAGACGCTATTCGCTTCAAGGAGGAACTAGAGGCGTCCCGCCTTGAGCCGGAGGAGGTCTCCAAAAAGCGGGCGTGGCCGAACTAGAATGGGAGGACCGGCGGAAACACCGCCGGAGGCCATCGATGGTATGGTTCGATTCTTGATTCAGTCCCGCCTTTGATGCTAATCCCTTTTTGTTTGTCCTCCGCAGCCCGTGATGCGAGCTCAACCGGCTAAAGGCGCCGGTAGAGCAATTGGCGGAGAAGGTGAACGCTCACGGCGACACGCCGGCGGAGCGCCCGGCCGCGGTGGAGCGCCGCATCGACGAGGTGGCCGTCCATGGCGTTCGTTTGGGCACCACCTTGGGCCCCGGCTGCGATGGCGACGCATACGGACGTCGACTATTCCACCAGGCCGCGTGGCTTCCGTGGCGGCGCGCCGGAGGATATCGACGAGATCGAGCTCATCCCCGGAGCGCCTCGACGGCCACGGCGACGCCATTGCCGAAATTACCCATCCCCGCCTCCGTGCCGAACAGACTCTTTGATTAGATTGTACTAGGGATGTGTAAATGTCGGCAATATATGATAAACTTTTGGTTTCGTGTTTGTTCCATGATATTTCCCTTCGCATTTGCATCCGTGAATTTGTCCTCTTTGAATGCATCCGGGAACTGTCTTTAGCCGAACACTTGCAAACAACTCGCCCCCGGCGCAAAATCCACAAAGAATCCCGATTCGGCAATCCGTAAATACCGTTCAAAAGAAAACCCTTCGTACCCGGTGGAAAAACCCCCACCGCTTGGTATTCCAACAAAGTGTGCACCGGCCGATCATCACTCCCAATGCGCCTCCTTGGTCAATAAAATGGCCCGTGGGGTGCTACGCAAATCCACTCGCACACTCCTCCATCACTTCTCGTTTCTTCCTCTGCTCGCTAGAAGAAAAAACCCCAACGCCATGGACAAGGGTAAACAGCCTCGGGGGAGCGGCTCGTCAAAGAAGCGTACGATTCGGAAGTGAGTTCTTTCTTGATCTGCTCTTTGTCCTCCTCGCTTGATCTTGTGCTTCATGTTTTTCCTCTCGCCTCTTTCAGCCTTGATCCGCTTCCCGAAGAGGTTATCGGAACCGAAGATGTTCCCGAGTACATCTCCTCCGATTCTTCTTCTGAGGCGGAGGATGCCACACCCGAGCAAAGGACCATTCATCACCGCGCCGCCGTGCCCGCCGCCCGGAGCGTGACCTCGGGGATGCGTCCGTCCGCCGCCAAGCCGAACGCGAGCGTCGTATGGCGCCGGGAAGCGCTAGTAGGGGGTAAACGCTTTTGTCCCCTTTCATGTTTGCATCCGGATTTCTTGCCCCCGACCTCGATTCTTTTGCCCCAGATGTCTCTGACAGGTATAGCAACCTGAAGGCGGCCTGGGATAGCTTGGTAGAGGCCGCCAACCGTGGTCACCCTCGTGCGTTCCAAGTCGCCGTCACGGTGGTCCTGGAACAACTGAAGAGGGAGCAGCAGCCGAAGAAGAAGTAAAGAAAAGATTGAATCATACTTTCGCTTCTTTCTCCACGCCTTCTCGCTTCCCTCCCTTAGGGGACCCGACCTTCGTGGCTGCTATGTGTAATCCCGCAAGAAACCGCTTGTAGTGTAGTATTGAGCTAAGGGCAATGCATCGAGCACCGGCCATTTTCTTTTGTTCATGGATTTTTTGTTCTAAAGGCGGCCTCATCCTTGAGCGCCGGTACATTTCGTGTCGACGTGTATAATCATCGATCGATTTCAATGCTAGGATAATACTTCTTCGTATATCTTCCATTTATCGCGGCGGAAAATTCCTCTCCTAGCAAAGTTTTCAATATGTACGCATTACCGGAACGCATCCGACCACACGAAAAGGCCCCTCCCGGTTAGGGGACCATTTGCCGAATTCATCGTATTTAGTTCCAATCGGCAATAGCGCTTTCCACACCGGGTCGCCCTCCTCGCAAATTGCTTTTCCTTTACCTTCTTGTTATAGTATTTGGCGACCCGCAGGCTTGTTTTTCTCGATGTTTTCCGGGCCCCGAGACGGATCATATGCAAATCTTCTAACTCATCCATCATTAGGCCACCGTAATCCCCGGAGCTCAAATCGTTTTGCAGCACTATTCTCCTTGACTCGATTGCATTTCCCAAGGCGGGATCGCGTGATGCCCGTAAACCAACTCGTAAGGAGAAGTCTTTGTAGCTCCATGGGGGGCCATTCGGTAAGCCCACGCGCTTCACCGAGTACCGAATGCCATCTCCTCGGCTTCGGTCGATCTTCTTCCGTATAAGCTTGATCATGATCTTGTTAGAAGCCTCCGCCCGACCATTAGCTTGGGCATAGTATGGAGAAGAATTGAACAGTTTGATTCCCATGCTTTCGGCAAAATCCCCGAATTCCAATGACACGAACCGTGCCCCTTGGTCGGTTGTGATCGTCCGAGGGATCCCAAACCGATAGATGATGTGTTCCTTGACGAATTCGATCATGTTTTCTGACGTCACCTTCTTGAGTGGGATTGCCTCGACCCATTTGGTGAAGTAATCTGTAGCCAAAAGCACGAACTTATGCCCCTTGCTAGATGGTGGATTAATTTGGCCAATCAAGTCTATACCCCAGCCCCTGAATGGCCATGGCTTGATGATGGGATTCAATGCTGATGCAGGGACTCTTTGAATATTCCCGAACCGCTGGCAATCTTGACATCCCTTGTAATACTCAAAGCAGTCCTCTAATATCGTCGGCCAAAAGCATCCAGCTTGCCTAATAACCCATTTCATCCGATAGGCCGATTGGTGCGCTCCACATATCCCATCGTGCACCTCGCTCATCATGTTCTTGGCTTCTTCTGGACTCAGGCATCGTAGCAACACTCCATCTAATGATTTATAGAATAAATTATCATCCGAAGAACGAACTTGATTGCCTTGTACCGAGCTTCCTAGAGACTTTTCGGGATGGATCTCTCAAATAATCAACGATCTCTTTCCTCCAATCATCTTCTCGTAAGATCCGTCCCTAGCGCGCTCACCTCTCGCAAAGCAAATGCTTCTTGACTCTCTTTATAACCGCGAGGCGCTTTGAGCCACCTTGTTTGCTTCCTCGTTTTGCTCTCTAGGGATGTCTTGCCGTAGGGTTACCGGTGGAAAGCCCTTCAAGATTTCCCCCGCATTCCTCGTAGTAACTCCTCGGCGCCTCGCTCCCGCACTCGTACCGGCCGTTCAATTGCTTGATGACCAACTCTGAATCTCCATAAATTTCAACTGAAACGGCCCTGGCTTCTCTCAAATATTGAAGCCCTCGAAGCAGTGCCTCGTACTCAGCCTGGTTATTTGTGACAGTGGGTTGTATAGGAATGGCGAATTCGAACATCTCACCTCTGGGAGAAATCAGTAGGATTCCTACTCCCCCACCTTTGCCACATGATGACCCGTCAAAGAATAGAGCCCATGGGGTAATTTCAAGCAGATCAATCGAAGGGTCACAGTGTTCAGTTATGAAATCGGCAATGACCTGCCCTTTGATGGCTTTTGCCGATTCGAACTTCAACTCGAACTCGATAGCGCTAAAATCCACTTGCCAACCCGACCATTCAAAATTGGCATAGATAACATATGTTTTATCACCTCAAACTTCGAGTATACGGTGCATTCGGCATTCAACAAGCAAAGGCCGAAACTTTGTACACGAGTAGTACACGCAAAGACACAATCTTTCTATAGCCGAATACCTCGGTTTCGGGATCAAGTAGTTTTCGGCTAAGATAAGCTACTACCCGCTCCTTGCCTTCGAATTCTTGAATAAGGGCCGATCCAATAGTTTGGGTATCGGCCGCCACGTACAACTTGAAAGGCTTGTTCGGTTGAGGAGGAACCAAAGACCGGCGGCTCCTTCATGTATTGCTTGATTTCCTCGAAAGCCTTTTGTTGTTCGTCGCCCCATGTGAATTTCTGATCCTTCTTTAGCTTCAGCAACGGGGAGAATGGCAACACCTTCTGTGATAAATTTGAGATGAACCTTCTCACAAAGTTGATCTTGCCTAGCAGTGATTGCAACTCCTTGAGGTTGGTTGGAGGAACGACTTCATCGATGGCTTTCATGCTCTTTTTGCCAACTTCGATCCCTCCTTCGTGGACCAAGAACCCCAAGAACTCTCCAGCTGACACCCCAAATGCACACTTGTTTGGATTCATTTTCGAGCCATGCTTCCGGTGCATTCCGGGGTCTTCTTCACATCTTTCAGATGGGTGTCATGACTTAAGGACTTGATCACCACGTCGTCAATGTAGATTTCCACGGTCTTGCCGATCAACTCATGAAAAATGTAATTCATTGCCCGCTGATAAGTTGCACCGGCATTTTTCAACCCAAATGTCATGACGATCCATTCAAATAGGCCTATATGACCAGGACATCTAAAGGCCGTCTTCGAGATGTCTTCTATTGCCATAAAGATCTGATTGTACCCTGCGTTGCCGTCCATGAAGCTAATCACCTTGTGCCCAGCAAATGGCGTCGATCAACAAATCGGCAATAGGAATCGGGTATCCATCCATGGGAGTAGCTCTGTTTAGGTCCCTGAAATCTATGCAAACTCTCATTTTTCCATTTTTCTTATACACAGGGACGATGTTAGAAATCCACTCCGCATATCCGCGGGGCCGAACGAAGTTTGCGTCAAGTAATCTTTCGATTTCCTTCTTCACATCGGCCAATACTTCATCCTTGTAGATTTTCCGGGCGGTTGCTTATATGGCTTGAAACCAAGCTTGATTGGCAACCGGTGCTCGACGATGGATCGATCCAATCCGGGCATCTCCGAGTAATCCCGTGCGAAGCAATCTTTATATTCTTTGAGAAGCTCAATTAAGTTCCCCCCGAAGTCCGGGCCGCAAATTCGCACCGATGAACGTCGGCCTTGGCTTATCACCGCTTCCAATGTCAACTTCCTCCAACTTATCGGCCGACATGAATCCTCGTCCCAGCTTGCCATCAGTGCCATCCACGGGGTTCTCCATTAAAAATTACTGTAAGAGCCGACTGCTTGAATCGGCTGTTGGTCGCTGCTGACAGGTTCAACAGGACCTTCTCCCCAGTCCTTCCCCCGAGAAGCAATCGATGCCTTGGTACTCCCAGAAGGCTGGTTCCATGTTAGCGACGCTCACGGAGTCATCCGCCTGGACGACCTCGATTTCATCGTCCACCCACTGGATCGCCGTTGATGCATAGTGGATGGGACGCAGCAGTTGGCGTGGATCCAATCCCGCCCAAGCAAGCAGCCGTAGGCTCCCTTCCCTTCGATGACGAAGAAGGTAGTAAGCAATGTTTTGGACCCGATCATCAAGTCCACGTGAGCGCATCCTTTGGTGTCCGAGGGGTTCCCGCGAAGTCGTTTAGGATGATGCTTGTTGGTGTCGGATCGCTCGGGGTCATGCCAAGTTTCCCCGAAGGTGGTGTACGGCATTACGTTGATCGCCGCGCCACCGTCGACGAACATCTTGGTCAATGGCTTGCCATTGACGTACCCCCTCAAGTACGGCGGCCTCATGTGGCGATTCTTGGCCGGCTTGTCGAAGATGGCCTGTTTGGCAAGCACCGAGCCGCGCCATCATCTCCTCGGGTTGCTCGTCGTCAAAGGAAGCTTCTTCCCCGCATCACCCGGTTAGCGGGAGCCATGAACTCGTTTGGCGGAAGTATACCATGCATGCAGGGGCTGGACGCTTCGATCCTTCCGGCTGGTCCTTGGGGCGCCACTTCTGTCTCGTCTGGACCCCGGCTTGCTTCATCTCGCGGTTCCTCAAGCGTTGGACCCGCCTCTTCTGGCTCTTGCGTAGACCGGGTGGGCACCACTGCCCCTTCGCCAGACGTAGACATCCTCATCCTCTTCTTGGTCGGCCCACCCGAGATCGGCGTGGCGCTTCCCGGGGTGGTCTATAACCTCAATTTTTTGCCGCCGATCCCCATTTGGGTGAATCCTTCCAAGTCTTTCATGGACGGATCGGCGATTGGCGCTTCCTCGCCCGTACTCGACATATCCGTCGCTACATTCGGGACGCTTCCTTAGTGTGGGCAGCTTTAGGCCCTCATTCCGGCGGTGCACGAAGAAGGCGCATCCCCAATGGGCGCGCTCCCGCCGCGCGCGTGCCGTTCCCGATTCCATCCGCGTGCATCCTCTTCGCCCCCGCGCTCCTCCTCCCTCGTGACGACGCTTTTGGTAGCGCTCCTTTTCCATCCGACGCTGCCATTTGTTTAAGAGAATGCGTGACGTCACTTTGGGTTTAGGCTTGGACGATTCCCCCGACCTCGATGCGGCTCTTAAGAACGCGAGGGGCGTCGCCCGTACTTGCTCTAGGGTCACCCGGCGCTCCGGTCAACCGATCCATCTTGTTTGGACCTGGGCGAGGTCGGGACCCCGACTCTCCCCTTTCTCTTCGGCCGTTATTGCGTTGATGGAGAAGCCGAGCATGTTCTCGGAAAGGGGTGGCCATCCACCTTCATCTTGTTATCGAATTTGAGGTGCCCTTCTGGATAGCCTTCGGATCCTCATTCCAAAGACCCCTGCAAGTCGTTGATGGAGTGCGAGTCCCCGTCATGGAAGCCGCAAGTAACGTTTTGCTTTGACTCCATCGGGCCGAAGCATAGAGTGCCCTTCGGGCGCCTTGATTCGGCCTTCCTTTACCAAGAGCTCAAACAACTTATCGGCCTTTGTGATGTCGAAGTCGTAGGTTCCTTTAGTCCGCCCGACCCACCGCCGATTCATCGTCAAGGGCTCTTTACCCCACAAGATTTCGCTGCGCCTACCTCCACTTCGTCATCGAATCCTCGCACAAATCAGCTTTGTCCAAGAATTGGTTGTATATGTCGGCGACGTCGTGCCGTTTGCCAAACTTAGGGTCCTTCTTGAGGCCATACGCCCGATTACTCATCAAGGATAACTTCGCGACGCTTGGCCTAAGTTTTCAAACTCCATCCCAAATAGCTTTTCGCGCACGGCCGGTAACATTCGGCGACGGCCATATCGACCACCGATCGTCCGGCAAGTTCAATGAGAAGCACATGCCCTTGACTTCTCCGAATCTTCCCGAGAAACTCCGGCGGTGTTTCGCCGTGCCTTTGCTTCGGGGGTGGCGAGGTCGATCAACTTCTTCTCAGAACTGCCGCTGAAGTAATGAGCGTGAAATTTACGCTCCAAATCTTTCCACCTGGCCACTGACTCAGGCGGCAACGATGAGAACCACTGAAAAGCTGGACCCGTCAATGAGGCGGGGAAGTAGCGAACCCTGAACGTCTCTTCGGCCGAACATTCCCCGCCGCATGAGATAACGAGCGATATGCTCGACCGTGCTTGTCTCGTCCCGCCCGCAGAGAACTTTGTGAATTCCGTCGGCGGTTTTACCCTTGGCGGCGGGAGCACGTTATAGTACCACTCGGGAACGGCGGCTCGTAGGTGGGGCCCCGCATCCTTGGCTTGAGGCCGAACCGATTCTCGCATCAATTCGGCCATCTTGCGTGCTAGGGCATCTTCCTCCCGAGCGCCCGCGGCCGCGCGTACCCCCGGTGCGGGAAAGCGTCGAACGCCCCGTAATTTCCCACTTCATGATAGCCACCGCCATACAAATTCTTCTCGGGAGCCGGTTGGTTGACCCGGAGCTATTCTTCGACGGGGTCAGGTGGGGCCCCGTGTGAGCCGAACGCTAGGTCTCCGTACGTAGGCCGGTACGGATTCGGCCGTTGCACGGCCGACCCGTGCTTTGCTCCGTAGTGGTGGCAGGATTGGTTGACTCCCCCGAAGCTTGCGGCGGAGGCCGAATCGGCCGCCCCCCCGGCCGCCCGCGGAGGGGGTTGGAATGTCTCGCCTCCGGCGCCTTGAGGAGGAGGTCGCCGCACCCGGCTCGCCGCGGCGGCGAGAGCTTGACTCACCCAGCTCCACGGTGCTCTTTCCGGCGTACGCCTTTCC
This sequence comes from Cenchrus americanus, assembly GCA_947561735.1. Taxonomy (NCBI): domain Eukaryota; kingdom Viridiplantae; phylum Streptophyta; class Magnoliopsida; order Poales; family Poaceae; genus Cenchrus; species Cenchrus americanus. Next base: position 78,380,329 of record OX387239.1, on the reverse strand, counting down.
AAACGCCTGCCCCGCACCCGGGCCAAAGAGGGCCACCATCATCTGCTGGAGCGATCCAAGGAAAGCTTGGTTGTGCTTGGTGAGCATGCTGTCTACTGATTCGTGGAAGATCCGCGCGCATTCCTCTTTTTCTTGTTGGGTTGTAGCGTCGGTCTCTCCTGGCAACAGCACTCTGGGCAGGCCATTCTTCAGGTATGGTACACCACTTCGATTCTTCTTAAATGACATGAGACATTTCGCCGAAATTGATTCACGGCGTCTAGAGCCGTTGATGCTGCTCGGAGAAAGATCTTCGATGTTGACATCTAGGAGGTCCGTGATCTCGGGCATCCCGAACCGATTCGGCGTTGGTCCCACCGAGCGTGCCAAAAAGTGTGTTGACGCAAAATGTGCACTCGCGCCAATCACACAAAAAGCCGAAAAGCTTAGCTTCGCACGCGCGAGAAAAAGTGACGTGCCGCCAATTTTTCCCGAAAATTAACAAAAGATAAAACAGTTAAATACCAAAACTTGGAACCTACGGTGGTACCAGGCAGTTCCATATTTACGGCTAAAAGCCAAGCAAGACGACAATGTAGCTATACGAAGCTACCCGTCAAAGAACCACAACCATTCGGGTAACCGCAAAGGAAAAAAGATACTGCCGAATGGATGACATAAGCATGACGAAGATCAATCTTTGAATAAACATGAACACATGTGCAAAGCCATGACCGATCCTCATGAAGATTAACATTAAATGAAGTAAAGCACGAACATGATCATGTATTAAAATAAGCATGCATAGATCCAAAGCATTAGTCTACCGCATGTCTAATTACTTTAAGATCCGTCAGGCACGATCTCAAGCAAATCTATCCACCGCATGATACAACTTGCATGAAAGAACGCACCACTTTCCACAAATAGATCTATCCACCGCATGATACAACCTAAATATGGGAAGCTAGAAGCACACGTCTTTTAAAACATAAAAACGCACGTGATCTACTCGTGAAAGTATAACCGAATGCGGCCGGACAACCGATTCGGGGTCCATGAAGAAGGAACAAACATTACCACGTGAATAAATCTATCGAGTGAAAAGGAAATCTAGTCCACCGGATGACTAGCTCTAAGGCAACCCAAAAACACTGCATCTACCGCATGATACCCGGTTCTTTCAAGATTTATACCAACAAAGCAAGCTTGAACCCGCAACACGTAACAATCTAGATCGATTCGGTTTCGGCTATCGAAGAGCACGAGATCCGCGTGTCGAAACACGAAACTCACTCATGCACGGATCCTAAGAGGGAAAGAGCCGATCCAAGCCCATCTAGATTGGGCAAGGGTGTGTTACATGAATTAAAACATAAAGTAAAAACTCATGAAAACACAGGGTAACTTAATGAATCTATTGGATCTTGCCAAAATCCAATAGAGCCGATAACTAGCTTCGAGCTAGATCTTAGCCTACCGCATGGCTCATGATCTAACAAGAAACCCTCTTGAACCAAGCTTGAATCTACCGCATGACACGAAGCGTGGTAACAAGACTACTTGCATCAGATCTAAATCCACCGCATGATACTAGACATGATACAAGGTTGCCGGTACTCACGGAGGTCGACGGATCGATTGGTCCTCTCGAAGAACTCGACGACACGACAAGGACTCTAGGGTTTGGCGTAAGGCCGGTGTGTATTGAAGAATGAACGTGTTTTTCTACATACATCCAGGGATCGTATTTATACCCCCGCTGATTACAACCGCGAATGGATTCATTGCCTAACTAAACTTGATCGCCCATCCATCCATTCGCTTCCTCCGATCGAGCCACGTCACCGTCCAATCCCGCAAAATCGGCTCTCTTGTTCCTTTGCCGAACCGGAGCGAGATAGCCGACCGCATATCCTTCGCCGAAAATCTCTCGAAGATATCTTTCCTTCCCAGACGGACTCTTTTCCGAATCGACCCACATGTCATACTCCTTACCAAATTTTGGTGTTAACAAGTGCTATTTGCTAAAGTAATAGTCAAGAACATATATAAGTTAGTTAGGATGCACGTATTTGATCATACGCGTCGTTCTTGTGTTAATGATGATGGGTAAACAGGATGATGGGGGAAGAACATTGCCATCCATGCACTTAATTATATTTGCTAGCTCCAAGCCACTCGCATATAACTCTCTTGCTTGTCGCTAACTTAATTGTTAAGTATTAGTTCCTCGACAAATTGCCGTATATACTATCTCGTTTTCTTATTTTTACTATTATTAGTTTTGGTCGTACCAAAGTTATATGTGTGTGTATGAAAGTATTAGTTCCTTTTTTGGTACTTGAGTTGCACAAGCGAGGCATGTTTAGTTTTTTTTGACAAGAAGAAAGAAGCATGTTCTAGTTGAAACGTATTAGTACACTATATTTGTGAAGGTAGCGCCTATCAATAGGTGCTTGGAAACCAAGAGGAGTGAGTAGCAAGTACTAGTAGTACCTCGGCGACGCCTCCGTACTTGGAGACGCTTCTCGAGAAGTCGCCGCTCCGCGGCGAAGGGAGGCCAGCACCCTCCCGTGACACCCCCTCCATCTCGTACATCTCGCTCGAGTAATCTTCCGCCGCATCAATCAAATCATCATGTTTAGTCGATTTGATTTCTTCAAACATATACTCCATCAACACTTGATGGGTACCAAATACTAGTACTTGGCATAAACAAACGTTGACGGCCAGCTTTACCGCTTGCTTACAACCACACACATTAATGTGCTAGTCTTGTCTCCTATCTCCTACTAGTTGTAAACAAGCCGACAGGGTTGTGAGCTCGCGTTCGATTTGACGCCATCTCCTATTAATTACTAGTTGACCCTGCCTTGTTTCACAAATAATTGAGCACAAGATGTATAAGCCATTTTCGCCCGTTTTGGAGCTCTCTCGACGCTTTTATCTCGACACATTCAAGGGGGCAAACTTTGCTTTCATGAACTTACAGGGAAATTAAGGATCGTTTCAGGACCCCGCATTTGAGAGACGCAAGGTCATATGCGCGAGCAGCTGCCTCCTCGCATCATAAGCCCCCGCATCATAAACAAACGGTTAGTTTTTTTTCTCTCCTCATGCCAAAAGACAAGGATGCATCACACCATGATCATTCCGCATCATATGTGTGTATGAAAGTAGATATATGTACCGAAATCCGGCTTTGCTAGCTTTGTATCCGAAGTTCCCGTACGGCGTTGTTGGCAGAAGGATTAACATTGCCTTTTGTTTCCTTTTATGTGCTTCAGCCTCATGCTAATGAGGAGAAGAGGTGGGCCTGGCTCTTACGCCCACCACCTCCGTCACGATTGTGCAAAAGACAAACATGCCCCGTGAGCCACCTTTTCCTCCTCCTTGCACCAATAGCCGTGACCGTCCTTGGGCCGCCGCTCTCGCTTGCAATGTGAGAGGGACAAAGTTCGTGCCGCAATTGTGTGTGTGTGTGTTTAACAAGTGATTGTAGTGTTTACATCCCGCCTTCTTTTGTCATGCACATTGGTATATTTTTGTGATGCCTGGGCAACCATGGAATTGTTTCACATTGTACCGTGTTTGACAAACCTATTTTGGAGATGTTTCCCCACCGGCAGACTATGTATCTTGTCTTAAGTTCTTGAGAATCCCGAAGTGAGTTAATTTGTCCCATCCCTCTACCTTTACTTGGCACCGAACTTCCAATGTAGTTTTCAAATACATAAAAAACTAAATTTTTTCTATTTACATGGTTTGATTTCGCTCCTCATATATGTAGTCTCAGCAACTTGCATCATGCTACCGTAGAACATGTCTTATTTATTATTTAGTGCTAATTTCTGTTTTAGAGCTCAAACCTCGTAAAGACAACCGCACTAGTTTGTGTGATGCTAAACACCGGCTGGGGGTGATGCTTCGACTAATGTCATGTAAAGGATGTCGATATCTTCTTTCGCCACTCTAATTTCTTGTTGTCTCGATCTAAAGATCCAAAAAATTTAATTGAAGTTGTACTAAGTGAAGCTCCAAGTCTTAAACTAATGCTACCACTTAGCAAATAGCCGTTGTCATATCCGTATTTCCCGAATCAGATATTGAGACACTTGAATTTATTATTTAGATATATCAGCTTTCACAATATGTTCTTTTCCACCTGATCGTTTTTTATGCATTTCGTATGCCGATGGATGATCAAGGCACAAGGAAGCCGGTGGACTCCGCATGAGCAATTGCATGAAAAGTAGTATCACCAGCAAACCCCTAACAAGCCGTTAAAATTAAAAGAGACCTCATATGCTATGCTGCACTCGCTAGTGATGATAGATTAGCAAAATGTGTGTGTGATCATTGATGTAATTCCGAATTAAATTATATATGTGATGCTACCATTTGTGGGCCGCAAATTGGTTACTATTAATTTTGTGCTATAATTCTTGGTATTGATTGGGCTGAATTTTGTTACTATTGAACAAATGGCCGGAAAAATGGTTGAAATCTCGGTGGGCCGGTCCGTTGGCTACCTTGGTGATGACGTCAACATTGCCACATCAACTTCCGCTACATCATCGTCCATGTAGGCGCCTACGTCGTCCACGTAGGTGCCTACGTCGTTGTCCATGTAGGCAGCCACGTCATCATCCACGTAGGGTAGCCACGTCATCGTCCATGTAGGTTGCCACGTCATTGGCCCACCAGTGCCTACGTCATCGTCCAAGTAGGCGCCACGTCATCATCCATGTAGGTGCCACACATCATTGTCCACGTAGGCGCCATGTCATCATCCACGTAGGCACCACGTCATCATCCAAGCCGCAGCAATCCGTGACGATTTTATTTTGTCACGATAGTGAGCCATGGGTTGGGCCGCATGGGCCTCGGCCGCTCCGTGACGGATTCGATATCGCCGCCCATCGCGACGTTTATTAAGGGAACGTCGAGAGATTTAATCAATGACGCTCATTCCACCACGAAAATGTAAATCGTCGCGATGCCGATTTGCGACGAATTTTATTTATTCGTAATGCATCGGTTACGTCACGATTAAATAGTTTCTCGTAGTGCAACTAACAAAGCAAAAGCTAGGAAAAGAAAGAGCAAGGAAAACTCTAAAACCAACCGAAAAAAACAACCACACAACCCGAAGACAAGACAAGCCCAAAACTCCAAGGAAAGCTCACAACATGCTAACGCGCAAACCAAAGTTGCAAGCAAAAGCACCTCTTTCCTCTAGTCACCCTATGGATTCAAGACTTGTTAGAGCGAAAAGAATCCACAACCGGCTCTGATACCAATTGAAGGATCGGATGGCGACTAGAGAGGGGGGAGTGAATAGGAGCCGGTAAAAATTCTTCTCAAAGAACCCGGCCTATACCCTAGTCAAAACTCGGTCACCCACAAGTGTTGGAACGAATCACACACCAATCACCAAAACAACGAGTCCTTGAAGCACACGCGGAAGCACGAATGAAGGAGGGAGGAATCGAACCAAAGAGCAAAGCGACCGTGGCTCGGCGGACCATCCGGCCGGGCGGGGGCGGACCGTCCGCGATGGCCGCGCGGACCGTCCCGGCAGGGTACCGCGGACTGTACGCACCCTTGCCGCGGGCCGTCCGGCCCGAGCCGCGACCGTCCGTTAAAGTGAACGAACCACCGTAACCGACCCGAGAAAACGGACCGTCCGCGAGGACCGGGCGGACCGTCCGCGCGGGCCACGGACCGTCCGCTACTGGAGCTCGGACCGTCCGCAAACCGGCTGCAACAAAAAACCAAAACAAAATCGGATCGAAAGCAAGGCCGAGGAAGAACACGAAGAACACGCGAAGAACATCGTACACGCGGACCGTCCACCCGGCCGTCGCGGATCACCTACAAATGGAGTCACGAAACCGCCGTAAAGATTTGAGCCAAAAACGGAGCACCGAGCGAAAAGTTATGCCCGTTTTACTGAAGGTATCTCAAGTTATGGTTTTCCAAGGGCACAACTCCAAATCGCCGGACTCAAAACGCGCAAACCAAAGTCGCAAGCAAAAGCACCTCTTTCCTCTAGTCATCCTATGGATTCAAGACTTGTTAGAGCCAAAAGAATCCACAACCGGCTTTGATACCAATTGAAGGATCGGATGGCGACTAGAGAGGGGGGAGTGAATAGGAGCCGGTAAAACTTCTTCTCAAAGAACCCGTCCTATACCCTAGTCAAAAACTCGGTCACCCACAAGTGTTGGAACGAATCACACACCAATCGCCAAAACAACGAGTCCTTGAAGCACACGCGGAAGCACGAATGAAGGAGGGAGGAATCGAACCAAAGAGCAAAGCGACCGAGGGCTCGGCGGACCGTCCGCCCGCGGCGGGCGGAGACGTCCGTCCGCGATGGCCGCGCGGACCGTCCGGCAGGCTGCCGCGGACCGTACGCACCCTTGCCGCGGACCGTCCGCCCGAGCCGCGAACCGTCCGTTAAAGCGAACGAACCACCGTAACCGACCCGAGAAAACGGACCGTCCGCGAGGACCGGGCGGACCGTCCGCGCGCGGGCCACGGACCGTCCGCCCCCGGAGCTCGGACCGTCCGCAAACCGGCCGCAACAAAAAACCAAAACAAAATCGGATCGAAAGCAAGGCCGAGGAAGAACACGAAGAACACGCGAAGAACACTGTACACGCGGACCCTCCGCCTGGCCGTCGCGGATCACCTACAAATGGAGTCACGAAACCGCTGTAAAAATTTGAGCCAAAACGGAGCACCGAGCGAAAAGTTATGCCCGTTTTACTGAAGGTATCTCAAGTTATGGTTTTCCAAGGGCACAACTCCAAATCGCCGGACTCAAAACGCGCAAACCAAAGTCGCAAGCAAAAGCTGCTCTTTCCTCTAGTCACCCTATGGATTCAAGACTTGTTAGAGCCAAAAGAATCCACAACCGGCTCTGATACCAATTGAAGGATCGGATGGCGACTAGAGAGGGGGGGAGTGAATAGGAGCCGGTAAAAATTCTTCTCAAAGAACCCGGCCTATACCCTAGTCAAAACTCGGTCACCCACAAGTGTTGGAACGAATCACACACCAATCGCCAAAACAACGAGTCCTTGAAGCACACGCGGAAGCACGAATGAAGGAGGGAGGAATCGAACCAAAGAGCAAAGCAACCGTGCTCGGCGGACCGTCCCGGCCGGGGCAGGCGGACGTCCGCGATGGCCGCGCGGACCATCCCGCAGCAGGTACCGCGGACCGTACGCACCCTTGCCGCGGACCGTCCGCCCGAGCCGCGGACCGTCCGTTAAAGCGAACAGAACCACCAGAACCGACCCGAGAAAAACGGACCGTCCGCGAGGACCGGGCGGACCGTCCGCGCGGGCCACGGACCGTCCGCTACTGGAGCTCGGACCGTCCGCAAACCGGCTGCAACAAAAAACCAAAACAAAATCGGATCGAAAGCAAGGCCGAGGATGAACACGAAGAACACGTGAAGAACACTGTACACGCGGACCGTCCGCCTGGCTGTCGCGAATCACCTACAAATGGAGTCACGAAACCGCTGTAAAAATTTGAGCCAAAACGGAGCACCGAGCGAAACGTTATGCCCGTTTTACTCAAGGTATCTCAAGTTATGGTTTTCCAAGGGCACAACTCCAAATCGCCGGACTCAAAACGCGCAAACCAAAGTCGCAAGCAAAAGCACCTCTTTCCTCTAGTCACCCTATGGATTCAAGACTTGTTAGAGCCAAAAGAATCCACAACCGGCTCTGATACCAATTGAAGGATCAGATGGCGACTAGAGAGGGGGGGAGTGAATAGGAGCCGGTAAAAATTCTTCTCAAAGAACCCGTCCTATACCCTAGTCAAAAACTCGGTCACCCACAAGTGTTGGAACGAATCACACACCGCCGCCAAAACAACGAGTCCTTGAAGCACACGCGGAAGCACGAATGAAGGAGGGAGGAATCGAACCAAAGAGCAAAGCGGCCTGTGCTCGGCGGACCGTCCCGGCCGGGGCAGGGCGGACCGTCCGCGATGGCCGCGCGGACCGTCCGGCGGGTACCGCGGACCGTACGCACCCTTGCCGCGGATCGTCCGCCCGAGCCGCGGACCGTCCGTTAAAGCGACCGAACCACCGTAACCGACCCGAGAAAAACGGACCGTCCGCGAGGACCAGGCGGACTGTCCGCGCGGGCCACGGACCGTCCGCAAACCGGCTGCAACAAAAAACCAAAACAAAATCGGATCGAAAGCAAGGCCGAGTAAGAACACGAAGAACACGCGAAGAACACTGTACACGCGGACCGTCTGCCTGGCCGTCGCGGATCACCTACAAATGGAGTCACGAAACCGCTGTAAAAATATGAGCCAAAACGGAGCACCGAGCGAAAAGTTATGCCCGTTTTACTGAAGGTATCTCAAGTTATGGTTTTCCATGGGCACAACTCCAAATCGCCGTACTCAAAACGCGCAAACCAAAGTCGCAAGCAAAAGCACCTCTTTCCTCTAGTCACCCTATGGATTCAAGACTTGTTAGAGCCAAAAGAATCCACAACCGGCTCTGATACCAATTGAAGGATCGGATGGCGACTAGAGAGGGGGGGAGTGAATAGGAGCCGGTAAAAATTCTTCTCAAAGAACCTGTCCTATACCCTAGTCAAAAACTCGGTCACCCACAAGTGTTGGAACGAATCACACACCAGTCGCCAAAACAACGAGTCCTTGAAGCACACGCGGAAGCACGAATGAAGGAGGGAGGAATCGAACCAAAGAGCAAAGCAGCCAGGCTCTGGCGGACCGTCCGGCCGGGCAGGGCGGACTGTCCGCGATGGCCGCGCGGACCGTCCGGCAGGGTACCGCGGACTGTACGCACCCTTGCCGCGGACTGTCCGGCCTGAGCCGCGGACCGTCGTTAAAGCGAACGGAACCACCGTAACCGACCCGAGAAAAACGGACCGTCCGCGAGGACCGGGCGGACCGTCCGCGCGGGCCACGGACCGTCCGCTACTGGAGCTCGGACCGTCCGCAAACCGGCTGCAACAAAAAACCAAAACAAAATCGGATCGAAAGCAAGGCCGAGGAAGAACACGAAGAACACGCGAAGAACACTGTACACGCGGACCGTCCGCCTGGCCGTCGCGGATCACCTACAAATGGAGTCACGAAACCGCTGTAAAAATTTGAGCCAAAACGGAGCACCGAGCGAAAAGTTATGCCCGTTTTACTGAAGGTATCTCAAGTTATGGTTTTCCAAGGGCACAACTCCAAATCGCCGGACTCAAAACGCGCAAACCAAAGTCGCAAGCAAAAGCACCTCTTTCCTCTAGTCACCCTATGGATTCAAGACTTGTTAGAGCCAAAAGAATCCACAACCGGCTCTGATACCAATTGAAGGATCGGATGGCGACTAGAGAGGGGGGGAGTGAATAGGAGCCGGTAAAAATTCTTCTCAAAGAACCCGGCCTATACCCTAGTCAAAAACTCGGTCACCCACAAGTGTTGGAACGAATCACACACCAATCGCCAATACAACGAGTCCTTGAAGCACACGCGGAAGCACGAATGAAGGAGGGAGGAATCGAACCAAAGAGCAAAGCGACCCGGGCTCGCGGACCGTCCGGCCGGGCAGGGGCGGACCGTCCGCGATGGCCGCGCGGACCGTCCGAAGCACGGCACCCGCGGGACCGTACGCACCCTTGCGCGGACCGTCGCGGCCTGAGCCGCGGACCGTCCGTTAAAGCGAACGGAACCACCCCGTAACCGACCCGAGAAAAACGGACCGTCCGCGAGGACCGGGCGGATCGTCCGCGCGGGCCACGGACCGTCCGCTACTGGAGCTCGGACCGTCCGCAAACCGGCTGCAACAAAAACCAAAACAAAATCGGATCGAAAGCAAGGCCGAGGAAGAACACGAAGAACATGCGAAGAACTCTGTACACGCGGACCGTCCGCCTGGCCGTCGCGGATCACCTACAAATGGAGTCACGAAACCGCTGTAAAAATTTGAGCCAAAACGGAGCACCGAGCGAAAAGTTATGCCCGTTTTACTGAAGGTATCTCAAGTTATGGTTTTCCAAGGGCACAACTCCAAATCGCCGGACTCAAAACGCGCAAACCAAAGTCGCAAGCAAAAGCACCTCTTTCCTCTAGTCACCCTATGGATTCAAGACTTGTTAGAGCCAAAAGAATCCACAACCGGCTCTGATACCAATTGAAGGATCGGATGGCGACTAGAGAGGGGGGGAGTGAATAGGAGCCGGTAAAAATTCTTCTCAAAGAACCCGGCCTATACCCTAGTCAAAACTCGGTCACCCACAAGTGTTGGAACGAATCACACACCAATCGCCAAAACAACGAGTCCTTGAAGCACACGCGGAAACACGAATGAAGGAGGGAGGAATCGAACCAAAGAGCAAAGCGACCGTGCTCCCGCGGACCGTCCGGCCGGGCAGGCGGACCGTCCGCGATGGCCGCGCGGACCGTCCGGCCAGGGTACCGCGGACCGTACGCACCCTTGCCGGCGGACCGTCCGCCCGAGCCGCGGACCGTCCGTTAAAGCGAACGGAACCACCGAGTAACCGACCCGAGAAAAATGGACCGTCCGCGAGGACCGGGCGGACCGTCCGCGCGGGCCACGGACCGTCCGCTACTGGAGCTCGGGCCGTCCGCAAACCGGCTGCAACAAAAAACCAAAACAAAATCGGATCGAAAGCAAGGCCGAGGAAGAACACGAAGAACACGCGAAGAACACTGTACACGCGGACCGTCCGCCTGGCCGTCGCGGATCATCTACAATGGAGTCACGAAACCGCTGTAAAAATTTGAGCCAAAACGGAGCACCGAGCGAAAAGTTATGCCCGTTTTACTGAAGGTATCTCAAGTTATGGTTTTCCAAGGGCACAACTCCAAATCGCCGGACTCAAAACGCGCAAACCAAAGTCGCAAGCAAAAGCACCTCTTTCCTCTAGTCACCCTATGGATTCAAGACTTGTTAGAGCCAAAAGAATCCACAACCGGCTCTGATACCAATTGAAGGATCGGATGGCGACTAGAGAGGGGGGAGTGAATAGGAGCCGGTAAAAATTCTTCTCAAAGAACCCGTCCTATACCCTAGTCAAAAACTCGGTCACCCACAAGTGTTGGAACGAATCACACACCAATCGCCAAAACAACGAGTCCTTGAAGCACACGCGGAAGCACGAATGAAGGAGGGAGGAATCGAACCAAAGAGCAAAGCGACCCGGGCTCGGCGGACCGTCCCGGCCAGGAGGGCGGACCGTCCGCGATGGCCGCGCGGACCGTCCGGCCGGTACCCGCGGACCGTACGCACCCTTGCCGTGGACCGTCCGCCCGAGCCGCGGACCGTCCGTTAAAGCGAACGGGGACCACCGGAACCGACCCGAGAAAAACGGACCGTCCGCGCGGGCCGGGGCGGACCGTCCGCGCGGGCCACGGACCGTCCGCTACTGGAGCTCGGACCGTCCGCAAACCGGCTGCAACGAAAAACCAAAACAGAATCGGATCGAAAGCAAGGCCGATGAAGAACACGAAGAACACGTGAAGAACACTGTACACGCGGACCGTCCGCCTGGCCGTCGCGGATCACCTACAAATGGAGTCACGAAACCGCTGTAAAAATTTGAGCCAAAACGGAGCACCGAGCGAAAAGTTATGCCCGTTTCCTCGAAGGTATCTCAAGTTATGGTTTTCCAAGGGCACAACTCCAAATCGCCGGACTCAAAACGCGCAAACCAAAGTCGCAAGCAAAAGCACCTCTTTCCTCTAGTCACCCTATGGATTCAAGACTTGTTAGAGCCAAAAGAATCCACAACCGACTCTGATACCAATTGAAGGATCGGATGGCGACTAGAGAGGGGGGAGTGAATAGGAGCCGGTAAAAATTCTTCTCAAAGAACCCGGCCTATACGCTAGTCAAAACTCGGTCACCCACAAGTGTTGGAACGAATCACACACCAATCGCCAAAACAACGAGTCCTTGAAGCACACGCGGAAGCACGAATGAAGGAGGGAGGAATCGAACCAAAGAGCAAAGCAGCCAGGCTCTGGCGGACCGTCCGGCCGGGGCAGGCGGAGGACCGTCCGCGATGGCCGCGCGGACCGTCCGGCAGGGTACCGCGGACTGTACGCACCCTTGCCACGGACTGTCCGGCCTGAGCCGCGGACCGTCCGTTAAAGCGAACAGAACCACCAGAACCGACCCGAGAAAAACGGAACGTCAGCGAGGACCGGGCGGACGGTCCGCGCGGGCCACGGACCGTCCGCTACTAGAGCTCGGACCGTCCGCAAACCGGCTGCAACAAAAAACCAAAACAAAATCGGATTGAAAGCAAGGCCGAGGAAGAACACAAAGAACACGCGAAGAACACTGTACACGCGGACCGTCCGCCTGGCCATCGCGGATCACCTACAAATGGAGTCACGAAACCGCTGTAAAAATTTGAGCCAAAACGGAGCACCGAGCGAAAAGTTATGCCCGTTTTACTGAAGGTATCTCAAGTTATGGTTTTCCAAGGGCGCAACTCCAAATCGCCGGACTCAAAACGCGCAAACCAAAGTCGCAAGCAAAAGCACCTCTTTCCTCTAGTCACCCTTTGGATTCAAGACTTGTTAGAGCCAAAAGAATCCACGACCGGCTCTGATACCAATTGAAGGATTGGATGGCGACTAGAGAGGGGGGGAGTGAATAGGAGCCGGTAAAAATTCTTCTCAAAGAACCCGGCCTATACCCTAGTCAAAACTCGGTCACCCACAAGTGTTGGAACGAATCACACACCAATCGCCAAAACAACGAGTCCTTAAAGCACACGCGGAAGCACGAATGAAGGAGGGAGAAATCGAACCAAAGAGCAAAGCAGCCAGGCTCTGGCGGACCGTCCGGCCGGGCAGGGCGGACTGTCCGCGATGGCCGCGCGGACCGTCCGGCGGTACCGCGGGCGTACCGGGACCGTACGCACCCTTGCCGCGGACCGTCCGCCCCGAGCCGCGGACCGTCCGTTAAAGCGAACGGAACCACCGTAACCGACCCGAGAAAAACGGACCGTCCGCGAGGACCGGCGGACCGTCCGCGCGGCCGGGCGGACCGTCCGCGCGGGCCACGGACCGTCCGCTACTGGAGCTCGGACCGTCCGCAAACCGGCTGCAACGAAAAACCAAAACAAAATCGGATCGAAAGCAAGGCCGATGAAGAACACGAAGAACACGTGAAGAACACTGTACACGCGGACCGTCCGCCTGGCCGTCGCGGATCACCTACAAATGGAGTCACGAAACCGCTGTAAAAATTTGAGCCAAAACAGAGTACCGAGCGAAAAGTTATGCCCGTTTTACTGAAGGTATCTCAAGTTATGGTTTTCCAAGGGCACAACTCCAAATCGCCGGACTCAAAACGCGCAAACCAAAGTCGCAAGCAAAAGCACCTCTTTCCTCTAGTCACCCTATGGATTCAAGACTTGTTAGAGCCAAAAGAATCCACAATCGGCTCTGATACCAATTGAAGGATCGGATGGCGACTAGAGAGGGGGGGAGTGAATAGGAGCCGGTAAAAAATTCTTCTCAAAGAACCCGGCCTATACCCTAGTCAAAACTCGGTCACCCACAAGTGTTGGAACGAATCACACACCAATCGCCAAAACAACGAGTCCTTGAAGCACACGCGGAAGCACGAATGAAGGAGGGAGGAATCGAACCAAAGAGCAAAGCCAAGTGCTCAGTGTGCACCCGATCGAACTCAGGTTGACACAAAGCACGAAACAAGTAGTCGACTGCCTTATTCTTGTCTTCGAATCTGTCCCTCCATCCTGGAGCGAGGAAGTCCATTGGCTGGACATAGCCTGTGTCCACCGTGACATCCCAAAGGATCTGACCCTTTCCACGGAGGAACGCACCCATCCGCTTACTCCACATCTGGTAGTTCTTGCCATCGAAGTGTGGAGGACCCGAACCCCATTCCTGGTACGCCATCCTTGGATCTTATACTAGTTAGAGTCAATAAAGACCCGAACTGGCTCTGATACCACTGGAAGGACCGATACGGCGAACCAGAGAGGGGGGAGTGAATGGGAGCCGATAAAAATTCTTCTCGAAGGAGATGAAAACTCCACCAAGATGAACACGACTTCCAACACACGTCTCCGACTCATTACCCAAGTTGGTCAAGCCCACGTAGCCACTGGAGTGCCACTGGACCTAGGAACCAACACACAACCTTCCGACCCGAGAACGCAGCGGAACACCAAACCTCGAGTCTACAGACCAACACCGGTCAGACCGGTGAGCACCACTGGTCAGACCGGTCCCTACTGGTGAAACTGGGCAACTTCCACTAAGTGGCTCCACACCGGTCAGACCGGTGAGACACACCGGTTAGACCGGTCACAGCCTGAAAGCCTCCAAAGCACCAAACAGGCCGACCGACCTCCAAACAGACCCAAACTAGAAACAGCCCCAACACAGGACAACAGCGAACACACCCATACGTTCACCCGAGCAAAAACCCACCAGGGCTCGCACCGGTAAGACCGGTCAAGAGCACCGGTCAGACCGGTGTAGCCTGGGTAGGTCGGGATGAACAGCACCCGCGGGTCAACTCCCCCAAATCCAAACATCAATCTTCTGAATCGCTCCACGGACTTGAACAAGACTTTGGGGATAATAGGAACACCTCATGAGGAGTCCATAGCCAAGTTTAATCCCACCAAAACTTGTCCAAAAAGGAGGAGTCGAAGAAATCCTGCCAAGAGCACCTCAAACCCTAGAACCCGGAAAACCCCAAAATCGAGCCCCTTTAGTCACGGATTTGGGAGGGGAATCACAGCCCAAAGAACCACGAAGGGTTCCCACAAATTTCTCCCATCAAATCCCCAAGAGCAAGGTCCCGAAAACAACCCAAAGAAATCACCAAGGGAGGGCTCCGAAAATCACCACCAAGAACAACCGGGAACAACACATCCAAACCTTGAGGAACCATGTCGAATCATCTATACATGCCACAAAGGTTCATACAAGGTCTAGCTTGCCGCCCGATCATCCAACCATCTTAACAAGATCTCACCATGAAGCTCTCAAGCTAGTCCTATGGAAAACCTAAGAAAATAGGAAGGGATAATAGGAAGGCAAATGAACTATGGTTCCAAGGCTTAGCTGCCATCCTCTCACCTATTGGGTTATATGGAGGCAACCGAAAGTCTAAAATACCCTTTCCTAATAACTAGGGATACAATCCCCTCAAGGGCGGGTTTGGAAGTCTTCATGTCTTTTCCATTGGACGGATGCCCGGCGACCGCACCCTGCGTAGCCTCGACGCCAGCCATGCGATCCCGACGCGTGTCCTCCGCTTCGAAGATTCCGGACTGCATCGTCGCACACCGGTTAGACCGGTGCTCCTCACCGGTCAGACCGGCCAGACCCACCGGTCGACCGGGTCCGGCACCGCCGCAAAGACTGTCTTCGGTTCTTCGGTCTACGCTTTGTAGATCAACCAAGGAACCCAGTGGTTTTCTGGTGAACCACCGGAATGACCATTGCGTCACAAATCGTAATGTGTCGCACATCACGAAATACACCAATCTCCCACTCATGACTCGGCAAAGGAAATCTGGATTATTATGACAAACGTAGTCAAACACGGCATCCGATATATACACCTTGGTTTCGATTGGCTCAACCATATAATGACAAGAATCGTATCCACAACCTTGCAACTTCATTGTTGCTACCATAGCCATTGCCATGCCACCAAAATAGGAGACATGGATTGACCACCGTCTCTAGATCTACTAGTTCATCACAAGTTCAACATACACGGATCCACTAGCTAGTCCATCACAAGTTCAACAAGCACACGGAAGAACACAAAGCCTACATTAATTCTCTGGGTAGTCCACAGGACCCCATCGTCGGAGTCGGGCGAGCGCCTCACCCGGCGACGACCTTCTCATGCTTGCTTCTCTCTCCGGTACCCGCACCAACGCTAGTCAATCCATCACGCCGCAACCCGGGGGTCATTGGACCCCGCATGAATACTTAGCCAAGAATGTGCCAAGCCTCGTACACGACGTTGTCAATCACTCATCACACAAGGAAATGACCATCCACCTTGCGTCGTTGAACCACACATGGCCTCCTCAACCACGGCCGCCGGCGACACCTCCGACCTTGCGGGCGGTGGCGGCGGCCCTCCTCGGCCGCGGGTGGGGGGGGGGGGCACCTCCTCGGCTGCGGGCGGGGTCGGCGGCTCCTCCTTCGGGCTCGGCGGGCGGTGGCGGCGGCGGCGGACGGGGGCGGCGGCACCTCCTCCTCCCCCGCTTCTTAGATGGCTCGCTTGACGTCATGCGCTTGTTGAGGAAGGAGAAGCTCTTGGATTCACTTCTTGGTGAACAGAGACGGTGGTGCTGGGGTTTTCTTGTTGCCGCGGTTGACGTAGTTCTTGGCCGGCCAAGATTTATATTAACAAGACGGCGAACCGTCAGGCGGTCCTTGTCCGCTCTGGAGAGCTCTTGGCCACAAAAATCATGTGGTCACTAGGAGACGTGTGACTGTTCATATTTTATTCAAAATACCAAATGCCCAACTACTCCTATGAGTTGTTCGATTCTTAAAAAACAATGAATTGTTCGTATTTTTATTAATCTATATAACTTATATAATTGGTACCCACTAACTATCATTAACTTCATTTCTCTCTTCATCCAAGCTACCCACATCATCTCCCATCAAACTAAGGGTTATTAACTCTATCTCTTTTTGTCTTCATCACACCAATTCTTTCTTCATACAAACTACCCACATCATCTTCTACCAACTCAGTGTTATTGCATAAACTGGTTGTGGTGGCAAATTGGTTCTTATTTTATCAAAAAATTTTATGGGCCCTTATTTTTGAGGGAAGCAATTAATTGTCATTTCAAAAAAAAGCGTTAAAGAAGGTAACCATTGCCCGCGCACCAGCCAACAAAGCGACCCGGGTTTGCTAACCCGCGTCGGCATTGACTACTACCCCCTCCATCCCAAATATCGCCCCTTTCTTCTTTTCGAATGGATAAGCGCAACACTTTCCTTCAAAAAATGCGCTGGTGATGAGACGGCGATGAGCGCCAGCGAGGGGCCAAGCAGCGGACGACCCCGCGCACCCGGGATCGAGGAGAACCGGAACATGAAGCCGTGCTCCAACAAGATCCGTGCGCGTGCCAGCGAGATGGCAGAGAAGAGGGAGACGGCGATGAGTGCCGGAGAGGGGCCAAGCGGCGGTGGAGTGAATCCAATGCCGGAGACGAGGGTCCTCAGCTAGATCCTCTCGGATTCCGACGAGGGGCCAAGCAGCGGCAAGGAGGAGCGTGCTTCACGTTTGCGAGCACAAGTGTCTGGCAACTACGAAGAGGTGTCGAGGGAATGGAAAAGAAGGTGTAGAGGACCTCATCTCTGACTCTGGCAATGACTACGATGACGGCGAGGCAAGTTTCTCTGAATCTCACTGCCTTTTTACTTGTTCTATAGATGGGGCTTAAGGTAGCTTGAGCTTGAGCTTCATAAAGTTAATTAGTTCCTATGATGATGTCTTCCATGCTTGTCATGATCTTAATTATACCAAGTTCTAAGGTAAATCAGTTCTGAACTTAGTTCTACTTTTACTTGTCACACCCTGCTACGAGGTCTGAGGCAAATTAGTTCTGAATTAACTATGTTGTTCTTATACCATGTTTAACCCTATTTCAGGAAAAACTCTTTGAGTCGCGAGCAGAGCTTGAGTTACTTCTTAACCTTAATGTCTGGGATTATGTGAAACCTGAGTTTGAAAAAATCACAAAAGAAGTGAACATCCTCATCAAAAAGGCTTCGCACATAAGGAGGTACAATTATACTACTGAACAAAATCTCAAGCCCATTGAAGGTGCGCTAGAAGGGCTTCAAGAATTCTTGGTTGCTTACGAAGAGGCTGCAAAAAGAGCCAATAATCCTAATGGGGCATGATCTAGTTCAAGCTTGTTGATGTGCAGGGTGAGTAGCCATACTTTTGTGGATGTTAAGGGGCATGCCTTTGTTGATGTGTATGGTCAGATAGCACGACCATAGTAAATAATGTGATGGACTAGTTAAGTCCTAGCCTGATATATGGACAAAGTTAACATTTTGTAATAATTATCTTTATTCCTGTGGACAAGTTATCTCTCTTATGATGTCTGTTTTGTCTCAGAAGATGTGTGTTGATTGTGCCTGTATGTCGAAATGGAAGCAATGAGATGGATCGAGTTGACCTGTCAATGAGGACAGACTCAAAGGAGACGATGATTAACAAACCTCCGTCTCATTTGTTCACTGACGCCGCGCTCCCGCTACACGTCAGTTGAGTGGTCTCAGACTTTAATTTATTGGGCTCTCAAACTAGTAACGCGCGTCAAATGCTCATCGGTAATGGACTTTATAGCACGTTACCAATACGGAGGATCAGTAACGGACTTCAACAACCCGTTACCAATAGGGCGTTGATCAGTAACGGACTTTACTAGTTCGTTACCGATAGGTTTAACTTGTGTAACGGGCTCTATTTAATGTCCGTTACAAAGAATTCATGTAACGGACATTTAAGAAGCCCGTTACCAGAAGTCCACATTGGTAACGGGCATTGTGGAGGCCAACCCCGGGGTCGTCCTGGCGCGCTTATAGGTAACGGGCGCCAAACAACAACTGTTACAGATGTGGTTGGATGTAACGGGCGTTAAGGGCCCGTTACAATGCTGCGTGACCTATTTGAGGTTTTCACGTAGTGATTTGTCTTTGGCAATGGCTTTGTGAAATATTATTGTTATCGGTATCTATTGATACTCCTTTCAATTCCTAGTGTTGGTCCTTTTAGCCTTATCAACTATTGTTCAAATGTAAGTCATTATAGGATTTATAGGCATTTTTTATATTTCTTCCTTCTTTGCCCTTGCTTATAAATGCTAAGCAGGGAGCCATGTTTTTTGATGTACTGTAAATGTAGGGCAACAAGGTCATTTAAACTACTTGATTATTCATTGTGGATGCCTGGAAGGCAATCTATATCTGACTTAGGTATAAAGGTATCAGAAACAGTGGTCAAATTGTCAATGTTTTGTCTAATGACTAGAAAATTGAACTACAAATCAAATAAAAAAGGAAGGGGAACATGTGCTTTCTACCTTATCAAGTACACTTGCTCTTTCTTACCCCCTTACACCAAATTCATGTCTATCCTGAAATATTTGAAATAGAAAGATGCACTTAACAATTCAGACATGATCTAGCTTTATCTTTTGGTTTGAAATAAATCACTGCAAATGGTGCGCAAATGCTGCTTTGAATTTTATGGTGATTTTTTTGCAATGTCATGTAGACATTTGTATATTTCACCACATATAAACAGAAATTTGAGTTAATATTTCTCCTCCACCTGGACAAATAATAGCTCCTAGACAGCTAGACTTGCGCTTGCAGTTTAGGAAGTTGGAATTTTTTTCTGTTAAAATTGATGTATTGCTGATAAAAATGGTGCCTCTTGGCTGCCAACTCCTTTTTGGAATACTGACATATTCTTTTCCATTTCAGCTGCTGGGTTGTGTGACTTACTGGAGTCAAGCATATGAAATTTGGTTGCTACAAGATGATCACTTATTGTAGTTATGGGAGCTTTTTCACCCCCTTCATAGTAACATACTTGTTGAAAGCTTAGAATTGAATACTAACTTTGTGATGGAATCAAAACATGGAGATTCAGGAGACATGGCCCTCGTAAACTTTAGCTTTGATTCAGAAACTTAGTAGTCGCTTTGCACTTAGTCCCACCCGCCTATATCACGGCTGCTGCTGCTGCTGCTGCTGTTAACTTACCTGCACTTGAACCACTCTGCTGATGTGTTTGACATACAAATATACAATGCGTGTTGTGCCAAGCTGTTATATGCCAGACTGAATGATCACTTGTCATTTCCTGCTCATATATTTGATTTGAAGTAATGCACTGGTACACCTGAAAGACAATATTTACTCGTACAGTTTTCTACTGCGACTAGGTGTGGTGCAATGCTCTGCTCGCAAGCATTACTAGCAGGAAATTGTGCACTGTTCCTAGTTCCTACTCCCTTCTGAACCTTGTGAACCTTTTGTATGATTATTGACATTTAAAATCTTA
This sequence comes from Cenchrus americanus, assembly GCA_947561735.1. Taxonomy (NCBI): domain Eukaryota; kingdom Viridiplantae; phylum Streptophyta; class Magnoliopsida; order Poales; family Poaceae; genus Cenchrus; species Cenchrus americanus. The sequence continues at coordinate 78,360,201 of OX387239.1, read as the reverse complement.
CGCAAAGAAAGAAATCCTTCAAGAGAGTTTGCTGGAGGGATTCAACCTAACATCTACGACACCCTGTGTGGAATAGTTTGATCGGGTTAACTTTCCAGTTGACGAGTATCAGAACATTTTGGTAACATCACAATTTTCAAACTGAGGATGGAGGGTAGACTAGGACACATGGAACTGGAAATGAATTTCAACCAAGAAAAAGTTCGAAGTTCAGTGTAGAAAATTTCAAAGCTCAGATGTCGAGGGACCTAGGTTAGAATCGACAAAGCACCATGAATTGTAGGAATCAAAATATTGAGTGAGATGGATGAACCGAGACTTACTGCTAGTATCTTCTTGCTCTTGCCCTGAATGTTGTAATTCTTGTCATATTGCTATTAGGGCACGTACAACGGAAGTCTGTAAGCCGACTGCAAGCCGGCAGTTTTGCAAACACAACCTACTTTCGGCTGGGCGACCGGCGCGACTCACCAGAGGACGACCATGTTCCGTGCTCCGAGGTGGGAGTAGACGCCGCAGCACCGTTGTACACCTTGCATCTGAGGTCGACTGCACGCTCAAATCCCGCGCGGACAGCAGGGCGCGCAGGGATTTTTTTCGCGCCAAATCCATCTCCTCTCCACCCTTTGCCTGGCCGAGGAACGCCGCCTCGACCACCATGGCTGCACCTCCCTCTTGTGCGCCAAAACGTGGTGGATGTCACATCCGGCCCAATTTGGATGCCCATGAGTGGCCCATGAGCGCAGGTGCGCGTGTTTAGTGCCACATTGCTAGTTGAGCAAGGGTGGAGCCAACTTATAAGCCTTTGTCTACCAACCATACCACCCTCGGGTTAACCCTTTTACATGAAGCGAGGACGAAAGTGTAAGCAGGGTGCTATGTGTACGCGTGCTCGCTCTACGGAAGGGTTGGGCGGTGCAGCTTTGGTGGGCGGGGTGTTACGAATGGTATCAGAGCCGACCCTCGCGGTTGCGTGTACGGGTCAATGTGCGGACATAGGGCTCATGGCGCGTGTGGGCCTGAGATGGGACACACGACATGGCATATGGGTCGGCACTGGACGTACGGTCGTGCGCTAAGAGGGAAGGTTCCTAGACATTTGCTTGGGTCAGTGTGCGGACATATGCATGTGCGTGTGAGCCTGGGATGGGGCACATGACATGACGTATGGGTCGGCACTGGACGGGTGAGTTGGACCGACGAGTGGGGTGTTACAGTGGATCTGCTCGTCGTTGGGGTCGGAGTTCCAGTCAGGGAGCGGGAGCAAAACAGCTCAGCGACCGTGGAGCAAATAAATGCAGCACGGCGTAGTAGTAGAAGGGAGCAATGGCGTGCTGCGAGAACGATGGAGGAAGAATCTATTATTTATTTACCTATGAGCTGTGGCCAATATCGAGCCAAGGGAAACTGGCCACGTCGCCATCTATTATCGACCGTCAGATCGGCCTGTGTATGGACAGGATTGGGCGAGTAACGGCCATTTTGCAATAACACCCTCGTATTTTCCAGAATCAACCTGCAGTCAAAAATAGGGCCCGCGAGGGTGATTTTGCAGGCTAGCAACACAGCTACGGCCGCCCTCTTGCCGGGGACGACCACCGGCCAAGGAGCTGTCCTCGCCCGAGGACGGCGGCCAGCTTGCCGCACCTCCGAGCTGGGAGCCTGAGACACCCGGCGGCGGCCGAGAGACGTCGTGCCGCCGGCCGGCCGGCCGCGCCTCCGCCCGGCCTTCCGGGGCCACACCGCCGACACGGAAGACGTGTCGTCGTGCGGTCATCGCGTCGCCGCCGCCCGCATGTCGTGCTGCGGCCCTGCGGCCTTCGCTCACGGAAACGCGGACTCTACCGAGAGCTGCGCTGCGTGCCGAGAGCCGGATCCAAAGCTCTCGGCACAGGGACGCTTTGCCGAGAGCAAAAGATCGAGCTCTCGGCATAGAAAAAACCCGCGGTACAGACGTACTGTGCCGAGAGGGAACAGAGCCGCCTCTCGGCACAGCCACCAACTCACGGCACAGAGGAACTGTGCTGAGAGCTGCAGAAGCGGGCCCTCGGCACAGCCGAGACCTCACGGCGCAAAGTAACGGCAGCCACGGCCGTTGGCCCGGCCGTCAAATGTGCCGAGAGCCCACTTCTGGCTCTCGGCACAGAAATCTGTGCCGCGTGCCTGACAAAGGCTCTCGGCAAAGAATTAAAAAAATCAAATTCACACATTCAAACCTTTTCTTCATCAACCTACACCCCTACAAAAAGCATATGCTCAAATTTCACATAAAAATAAATATTTATTTTGTATTTAACAATTTTATTTCGTTCTAGCTAGCTAGTTTCCTCACCGTACAGTAGAGCTCCGATATGAATTCGAGGTGCATGAAATCATGAAGTAAAGTTAGTGAAAAATGATATTCATGTTCATGAGGCATCTTCAAGACCAATTACATGACCAAACCTGCAGCTGAACAAAATCCAACACTACTACTAATTAAGCTTTGAGACGGTTGACACTTGGCCATCACACAAAATTCCTATGACCAAACCTGCAGCTGAACAAAATCCAAGAGACCAGAATCTGCAAGCAATCATCTTTCACTAGCTAGGTGCCATGGGCCATGATGAGCTGCCTCCTCTTGAACCTCTCCTTGAAGCACATCTGCCTGAGATCCTTCGTCCTCTCATCCAACACCATATTAGGCCTCTTCTCTATCATCTCTTTCTCGTGCTTCAGGCTGTGCCGAGAGTTGGGCCCCTGGCTCTCGGCAGAGCTGCCTCTGCCGGCCCAGCGGTGCCGGGAGCCCTCTGCCGAGAGCTCCCTCTCGGCACAGGCTGTGCCGAGAGCTATCAGCCCTGTGCCGAGAGGATCGCGCTCTCGGCAGAGGCGCGGATTCCGGTAGTGCTTCCTGAACGCCGCACACCCAAGCTGGCGCGACGAGCAGCAAGCCCCCAGACGCCAAGCTCTGCCAGGTCGCGTTGCTTGCGCGCTGCTGCTAGCGCCGCCCCCTTGCCGTCGGCCACCGAGCCTGCCAGGCCGCACGCCAGCCTGCTTGTTTCCTGCGCTCCAACGCCTCGTGGCCGCCGCACACTTTGGCTTGCATGTGGCAATGAGGTATGAAACGTGGCAGCAAATGAGATGGTGTGAAACAAAAAAAAAGAGAATGGTCAATGTTCATACCCAATCTATTGATGAGGTACAGTACTACAGTACTTTTTTTCTTCCGGGTATTGATAATATACACATGCTCAAATTGATTATATTAATACGTTGTGATCCATCTCAATAACTACTATATATTTGTTGCAATTCTAAGTGATTGTCCTTGCAAGCTCAGCAACGATTCGTTTGCACAAGCACAACGATAGTACGCTTCAGCACGAAATGTGTAGAAGTTTAACAAAAAAAAAAGAAACTCCCTCTGTCCCAATTTAGGACACGTCTTAGATGATTTATTAAGTGCAATATTTATTGTGTGACCACTTCAAGATTGTGGTCAAGCGCATGGACCATTGAATGGATTTGGAGTAGTAAATTCTGCATAAACCTGTACAATATTAAATATAAATAAAAATCGTTATCTTAATTAAATTGTATTCACATCTGTTAAAAAATATTATAAGCATCAAATTGATCATTTCATATCTGAGCCAAAATTAATAACCAACATGCTCCGAGTTGAAATTTTTATGTTGCCAAGCATATAAATTGCACAACAAACCTCCTCCTCAAAATATCAAGAAGCGACTACTCTCACAATGAATACCATAACTGGTATGAGAACTGCAAACTAAGCGAGTACTCTCACAAATGTAACGCGACCTGTTAATATTGATAGCCTCCTCAACACAAGTACAACACGGACATAACTTCACCTAACAGGCATGATGTCAAGTCAAAATATACCATAATGAAAGGCAACAATTGTCAAAAAAATGAAAATACACCATAATTCGAACCATACAGAAAAAACAGTCCCACCCACCGGCTATGAAAGGATAGTGAGAGAAGGATAAGAAATGAGTGGATGTGCAGGATTGCAGGCCTACATCATTTGGGCTCTCTGTTTATTCTCAGGGCGCTATGCATATGTCAGTTTATTGCTTATTCACAAAGCAATTTGATCCTTTTTTCTCCCTTTTTTTGTTTCCCTTTTATTTCTTAGATTTTTAAAATCTATGATCCATACAAAAAATTACACAAACAAACCAAGTAGTTACATCAATTCATTCTTTGAAATATGGAAGTGAGTACCATGCTTCACAGATGTACTTACTAAAAACTCGGCTATTCTAGCTTATTCTACACATAAACAACTCAAGAAAGATTTTCCCGAGCACATATGACAATGTTATGAGCAACGTCAAAATTAGGACTACATTATAATGGTATTGCAACTTTACTAAATCATTTCACGTGCTCAGAGTTCCTATTGTTATATATATATAATATATTATATTGATAATTTTCAAAAGAATTTGTATGAAATAATTTAATACCATGCATTATCTCAATTGAGCATCAAAATAGCTACAAAGATCAAATTTGCATTTGATCACCATAATTTTGGATGAATTAAATGTCTTGCATATAGTCAAATAGACGACTCATTGTACAGACTGTCTATGTAATTGTCTGTATGTGTCAAATAGAGGGCAGTTGTCTACAATGTTGTACTTGCCCTCATTTTAACAAACCAAAAAAAGCACCGGACAAATATCTCTTTTTTATGGCACCGGACATATATCACATGCACAACTATCCCTCTTCTGCTCGTATCCCTCCCCACTATGTCAAGTGCAAACTAAAACAAATGATATTGAGGAGTAAAACGTCGCAAAGTCAAGTCTACATGAGCGCGTGATCATTGAGGCAACCATCCTAACAAATGCAACTCTCTTCATGAAATTCAACCAATTTTATATTTTACTAAATTTATAAACAATATATGGTACAAAACAAATATCAATAGATGATCATTTCATATATTTTCATACTAACGTCAGCGAAAGTGGCAAATTTGTCGCCTCGCGTGAACGGGGTGACAAATATGTAGAAGTCATTCGAAAGGTCTTATCTCAAAGAGCGACCCTTGTAAAAGTGACAAATATTTAAATATCCCGCCTAATTGGCCGATTCACAAGGATCAATGATGCAGCTAAAGCTATTAGCATAAACACGTCGTTTCAATTTTGACCTCCAGATGATTATCCCGTCGTCAAAAACTCCAGATGGTTATGATTGCATTAGCGGGACTTCGGGAGTAGAACATTTGACAAGTCCGGGACACTTCGGGAGTAGAACATTTGACAAGTCTGGGACATATTGCTGACAACAGTCGATACATTGGGCGCATGTTAAGCTAGCAAAAATACTACTAGTAGTATTCTACAATAGTATGTTGCTATTGATCAATCGATTTTATGTTATCTTACGTATATGGTTACTAACACGGATGCATGGGCAATTGTAAGGAGTATTTTGAGACACATCAGTTCACATGTAAGATCCAGAAATATTTTAAGACATTCTAAAGCCCAATGGAGCAAGAACATCAAAGTCACATCTACCAAAAGGAAAGCACTGACGACATGCATCACACAAAAATCAGTCAAAATTGGAACACTTTCAAGTAGGATATTACGAGCCTAACAAAGTATTCTCTCATACTAGGATATTAGTTCCAGTGGTAAGGTGCGCATAAGCACATCAGGTTTATGTGCTCCTGGGTTCTATCAGGTAAACACAGAAACATTCAAGTTGTCAGAATTCTTAGCATAGGAAAATTTCAAGTCCCTAGCGTAATAATAAAAGAAAGATCGTTGATGAAGAAAATCAGGAAGCAACAAATATTCATCAATAATGAGTCGATTCTTGTAGCTCCTTGTCCATCATCACAGCACACTCTTTTCTTCAAGGGCTCTCTGTAAAAAGACAAAATACTTAATGATTAATAACTAGAAGAAAAAAAACAACTTGGACGCATGTTTATAGCTCTATATCAATCTAAAATCAGACAGTGTCACCAGAGAAATGCAGTCTAGTATCTCCTGGAATAATTGCAGAATTAGCATATTTCTCATTTCAGCATAAACTTATTCAGGTGCAATTTTAATTAACACTCAGAGCTGTAGATGTAAACACATATAGTGCCTGAGATAATGGAATAACAATGGAAGATAACATGTATAACATTAACTAGCAATTGGCAAGAAACTCCAATCTTCAATGAACATGACAGACAACTATTTTCCAAATGGCTTAATAATGGTGAAGCCCCAAAGAAAGTTGCTCTTGATTTGATTATATGGACCACCGCTATAACTAAAGTACAATTCAGCTTATGATCAATAATTCTCAGGAGCACTAGTCAGTAGTATTACTGTCATGCAGCTGGATTATTAAAAGGAAGAGTAAAATACACCAGAGGTCCATTAACTTGTAAGGATGTGTCACTTAGGTCCATCAACTCTCAAAATGCATTTCTGGGTCCATGAACTTGTTGAGTCATTCACCACAGGTCCATAACTGTCCATATATGCTTATACTAGTAGTATATACTAGTGACATGACATGATGACTTGGCTCAAGAAAACATCTTCTAGCTGAGACGTTTCAATGAGTAGGTTACAAATGGGTGACACATATACTTAGGCATTCCTTAGGTTGAATAACGGTAGCCTCTTTGCGTGTACGACAGGAGTAGTCTGCTGTCGTTTAGCTTCGAAAATATCAAGCATGTGTCACTTATAAGCTGCTCAATGAAATGCCTCAATTAGGATATTCTTCTTCTAGCGAAGTCATCATGTCACGTCACCAGTAGAAGCATATGTGGACAGTTGTGGACCTACGGTGAACGACTCAACAAGTTTATGGACTTAAAAATGCATTTTCAAAGTTGATGGACCTAAGTGACACCTTCTTAAAAGTTGATGGACCTCCGGTGCATTTTACTCTAAAAGGAAATATTACACGGAACAACAAACTGATGGTACCCATGCACAATAAAGAGTGGAGTTCCTACATGTATAATGTATAAGTGCATAATCTAGATAATTCTAGTGCCCCCAATGTGCAAACTGTATGAGAGGCTGCTAACTGAAAGCAGGCAGCGGAGTCAAGAAATTGGCCATAAGGTGATGAACTGATGATCCAACCAGCACTCCCTACCCCAATATATAAGAAGTTAAACATGCATGTTGAGATAACGAATCACCATTTGTACCCAAAGCTGGTACATGATAGCCTATCTTGGTTTAGTAATGGAAGCTAGAAACAGACTTATCTACAACCACATAATTTGTTGGAGGGGAATGCAACTAAGATATGCAATATCAGAGTGATGTACAACCTAAACTGGTTGCATCATTGGACTAGTCACAAAAATCAAGGGACAAGGGTACATGTGCAACTGAGCCTATTTGTGTAAATAAGGTGTTTCAATGTTGAAATACAGATGATTTTAGTAGTTCTATGGGCACTTGATCAAATAAGCATCCAAATTAATTAGCCACCTTCACCATATCTAAAAACCAAAATTGGCAGCATGCCAGCACCTGCTAATGCCTATTAGTAAGGTGTAACAAGAATAAGTGAATAAATAGTAATTCAACTTCAACATACGCCATCTCTTCACATCAACAGTGCCAGCAGCCAGCAGGGTTGTAAAGTTGCAACACAATGTGAAAGCAGAGGAATATTTTTCATGGTGGTGCTATTATAACGGTCTACTAATGCATAAGAAATACATGAAAAATACAAAGGCTTTCAGGCATGTCAGGATATTCAGAACAAAAGGTGAATACCTCAATTTCATATCGCCACCCAGGTCGAGTCACCCTCCACGCCTTCACTGCAGCAGTATGGATGATGATGAAGCACCACATCACATCGCAACCAACTGAACCCACAGAACAGGTATTTTCCCACTTGAGCAGGCCCCCAACAATCATGAGCAAAATAAAGGGCGTGGTGGCTAGCACTCCAAACATGGGATAATACAGCACTTCCTGCGCTCCTGCTGCTAAAGCCCTCTGTTAGAAAAGTACACGGGTGAGCACATTTCGAATTTGAGAAGGAAATACGCATCACCACATTCTGAGAACTGGAACTATGCAGATTCAGTAACAGAATAGCGTACAACCTACTATCAACTTAGTGACCAGTGACCGTGAAGAAGTGAAATTGGGTAAAAAAAGGAGCTAAATTTCGCAATACCCTGACCTCCTCGTCGTTGGCGTCGGCGCCCGCAGCCACCACCCGGTGGATGAACACCAGCATGGCTGGGCTCCAGAGGATTGTGAATGACATCGCGGAGGGAGCGCCGACCTTGACCGCGGCGAGGACCACGGCGCAGTCGTAGCCGCAAGCGACGCGCTCGAGGTGTAAGGCGGCCGCGCTAGCTGCGAGGATCGAGGCGCTCGCGAGGCACAGCCACAGGACGGCGTCGCCTACGGCTTTGACGAGGAGCAGGTGCGTGACGGCCCCGGCGGTGGCCAGGGCGAGGCGGCGGCACGCAACGACGCCGGCATCCGTGGCGCCGGCAGCACCAGCAAGGGGACCTTCCCGTCGGAGACGGCGGCGGCGGCGGCGGCCATGGGGGCGGAGGAAGCTTCTGGAGTGGAGGCGGAGTGGTTTGGGTAAAGTCAAACCGAGCAGCGACTCAGCGACGGACACGAGAAGGGGGCTGGTTGGCATCTACTGGTAGCGGATTTTGCTATCACTGCCTGCTGAGCTGTCGTCAATTTCTAATCGATCAATTTCCACTTTCGGGAGATTAATTTTAACCTTTTTGCACACACTGTACCCATGAGTTGCTATAGGCAATAAAATATCTACCATTGCAATATACAATCAGGCACAACTTAACATACATATTCTACATTAAAAGTTTTGATGGTAATTGAATGAGGATCGTGCAAAGAAAGAATGTGAAGTTATTTACACTACCTGATACTAGAATTTCAGTTTGTTCGTTTGGCTGGTGGTGATGGTAGTCTTTGGTTCGTTACGAGAGAAAATACTGGTACGGTTTCTTGATGGCTGGTTTGTTACGAGACAAAAGATCTTGGTGGTCGATAAGCCAAGCGAGCAGGGCCTTTATACATGACTGCTATCACAATCCAAATGAAACGCTCAGAAAGCAGAGTACTCCCTCCGTTCGGTTTAAAATGACGTTTCCGACCAAAGATTTGAACTAGAAGCAGGCTATTAAGCTGGTCTGAAACGTCATCTAATTGGGACCGGAGTTAGTAGTCAATATTTAGTGGCACAATTTTGCAAAGCCAAAGGATCAAGGTAATGAGACAATTGGAGATGATAAATTAATAACATCAGACCAAAATCATTTTATATTTTATTCACACATGAAAATGAAAGAATTTGTGGATGCTAAATGATCGGACATAATTTAAATGAATGTTTCAAGTCATTTAGGGAACCGATTCCGTTGGTGCGTGAAATAACAAAGCACCATGGAGCAAAACTATTTTCCCCTCAGAACCGTGAAGATAATACGATTGGAATGTGCCGATAGATGCCTTTGTACATCGCATTAGTTGATTAGCAACAACCGTTAACTTGAGAAGATGATGAACCAACGCCACCAGATTGGCTGAGGACTACGAATCCAACTTTGATCCTATAATATCCTCTTCGTTTGGCTCATCAGCCACCAGTCAATAATTTTCTCTCAAAGTAAACCAGCCACCAACCGGTAGTACTTTTCTCTTAGAACAAATCAGCACCGGCCACCAGCCAAACAAACAGTATGTGACTACACATTTGACAAAAGACACTATGAGATCTTGCTCATGGATGGTAACACGATAAGGATCTAAGAGCAACTCCAACAGTTCTTCATCCCAAGTTCTCATCGTTATTTTTTTAGCAAAAACAGAAAAAACATTATCCAGCAGTTCCACATCTCAGGTTGTTATTTATCCCAAATTGGAAAAAACCAACTCAGCGCGCGCATATATGTGCGGAGCGATCCGCGGTGCATCCTTCCGTAGAAGCCGTGGAAAGGTATAAAAATAATTTTGTTTTTCTCAGCATTCCTGATTTAAGTTTTCAAGAGGCGGAAGGGTAGAAACATAATTTTATTTCTCTCTCAAGGTTCCTGATGTAAGTTAGATCTGGATTTGGAAAGTGAATTATGCCAAACTATTGAAGATGGACTCTTTTTTTACTCTTTGGCATATCTTTTTATAAGTTGGCAAAACACAAGATTTGCAAGTAAAGTTTGGCAAACTCTTGGAGTTGCTCTAACAAAGCAGAAGTTTTTCGGGGTGCAGGACAAAAGTTGTCAGGTCACCAAACATCATTTTAACTGAGATAATAACTACTTTCTAGCTAAATACTTATTCTAATAATAATTGGACACTAACAAGTATTATTCTCACTTTCTCTAGCTCTTCATGCATCAAGACAAACACATTGGACGCTAACAGGTTACATTCTCTCTCCTCGGCTCTTTAACTTTTGGAACAAAAGTATTATGCTAAGACTGGCATAGGGTTTAGGGTTTTCAGTTTATGTACTCTTAGGGCACAACTCTTAGATGCCATTGTTAAGTGCCTGAAATAACGAAGCAAAAGATTCTACATATAGATGATTATTCTTATGGCCTAGTGCAGGTTTATCTTCTGAACATTTCATTAGATATGATGGTTGATCAAGTTTCAACAGTTAGTTTGGTGTTTGCGTTCTAAGTATTTTCTTTTTTAGTTTGATTGAGTGGTAAGTTGTTTGGTTCTGACAGCTAAGTCCATTCATATTTTTTATAATAATTATTCTCACATTTTTGTTTTGATCAGTATGGTTGCCTGGTTGGCTGTTTGCGAGAGAGCGCGATCTAGTTGGATGCTGGCAAGAGGAATCCAAATGTTTTTTTTTCCTAAATTGCGGCCAATAGCGGATCCAACCCCTCCACCTAGGGGTTGTTCCTCTTCTTTTCTTGTTCCTCCCTCTTCATCCTCCACCTCTGCCTCCTTTCTCCTTAAAAAATGGAGGTGTGGCTCAAGAGTTCAAGACAAATCCAATGGTATTGGGGCTTCCACTACGGGAAAACGGTAGATTGCCGTGCGTCAAAATGTTTGCCGTGCGCTTTTCATCGGGCGCACGGCAAACGTCTACTTTGCCGTGCGTTTTCAGGATGACGCACGGCAAACAAAAACGCACGGGATCTGTATACTTTGCCGTGCGTTTTTACGGGGGCGCACGGCAATCACTAATCTTTGCCGTGCGTTTTCCTAGGGACGCACGGCAATTCCTACTATGATAACGTTTCACCCCCCGACCCACGGCGACCGACCGTGAAAGCTAACGGATGGGAAGCTTTGCCGTGCGCCATAGAAAAACGCACGGCAAAGACTACATGTTTGCCGTGCGTTTTAGGATGGCGCACGGCAAAGGTACAACATTGCCGTGCGTTTTACAATGGCGCACGGCAATGTATGTTTAAAAATTGAGTTTTCACACCTTATTTCAATTTTTCCTCCGCAAGTATATTATTTTGCACTCTACAATTCAATTATGTAATTATATCTTTATTTTTGCTAATTTTAACCAATTGTTTTGATGGATAGGATTTTTTTTCGTTTAAACCAAATTTGAACTGGAAGTGCATAAAATAATATAGTATAGTTTTGGGAAAAATGTTATTTGTTTAATTGATACCTTTTTAGGACCTTATGCATGAAAGTACTTGAAATTTTAAACAATTTGTTCGCAGGGAATGATAAAACATGTGTATGTGAAATGTTTTTTTATTTCATTAATTGCAAATGAAGTTTGAAAGTGATGAGATTTGTCGAGAGCTCGTGATATACCGTGGGAAGGGTGTGAAAAATAGTACAAAGAGGTTTGGAACGATTCGTCACTTATAGGGGCATGTTTGGCAGGGCTCCGGCTCCTCCAAAAACGGCTCCGGCTCTGGCTCCTCTGGTGGAGTGGCTTCTCTGGTGGAGTTGAGTCGTTTTAAAAAACGTTTGGCAAAATAGCTCCTCTGGTGGATTTCTAGTTGGAGCCAGGTGAAGCCACCAAAACGTGGCTCATAGTGTTTAGAAAACGAAGCATCTAACTCGATGTTTCATAATGTTTATAGTCATCTCACTTGGTACGTAGTCTTAGTAAATTGTGAACTTGGTTTTTGACTTTAAACTTTTCTCTAGTGAATATACAACTTACATTGACTCATGTTAGTTCAGGGTATTTTTTCGCATCCATTTATTAATTTTCATATATTAACTATAACTAAATAATTTGAATAAACACGTATTGAATTTGAGTAATAACTTCAAAAAGAAATCGTAGTTGTAAAAAAGGTATTCATATTTTTAACTAAAATGAAAAGCTTCATCTAAATTTGAACACTACATTCACAAAAATTTAAATTTTTCAATGCTGGGAACACAAAAAAAAAGAAATTTACTTCCCTTTACCGTGCGCCGTAGACTATAGCGCACGGCAAACAGTGTCATTGCCGTGCGTTTTGGAGAACAGCGCACGGCAATGAAGATACGGGCCCACGCTTGCTTCGCACACACACGAAATTAAAAACTTTATTTTGCGTTTGCCGTGCGCCTCCCTTCAAAACGCACGGCAATGGCAATTTATTGCCGTGCGTTGAACTCGTGGCGCACGGCAAACCGGCTCGCACAGTTATTAGCCCCACGATGCATCCACCAGCGCCCGCACCCCATCCGCACCCCATCCGCCGCCCGCACCCCATCCGCCGCCGCCCGCGCCCGCGCGGTCCCCTCGCCCGGCGCCGGCCGGCCCCCCCTCCTCCCCGGCGCCGCCGCGCGCGCGCGCGCCCACCCACGCGCCCCCCCCCCCCCCCGGCTCCGCCGCCCACCCCCCGGCCGCCCGCACCCAATCCGCCGCCGCCCGCGCCCGGTCTGCTCGGCCCCCGGCCGGCCCCCCCTCCTCCGGCGCGCGCGCGCGCGCGCCGCCCGCCCGGCTCCGGCGCGCCCGCCCCCGCGCCGCCCCCGCGCTCCCGCGCCGCCCACCCCCCGGCCGCCGCGCGCGGTCCCCGCTCCGGCGCCGCCGGCCGCCCCCCCCTCCCGGCGCCGCCCGGTCCCGCGCTCCGGCGTCGGCCGGCCGAGCTGCTGGTGCGCGTGGATCCGGACGCGCCAAGCCCCAGCGATCCCAACCTCAGGGAGTACTTGCACTGGTAATTAAATGCATCCATCTATATATCCCTGCTTGCTTCCCTGTTAGTTTCAGATCGATCAAATTGTGAACCGGCGCAGATGGCTTCACAGATGGAGTTGTTACTAATGGAGGTGGGGAGGGTACCGGCGCAACGGACCAGAACCAGAGCCCCTCGGAATGGAGCTTTGAGAGGTTGCTAGAAGAGGAGCTTCTGATCGACGCAACACCACTGGAGAACTTCAGTGGCTCAGCTCCTCATGCCGACACTACGGTGGTTGATGAGGTGGATCGTGCAACGACGATTGTGCTGCGGCGGCGGTGAGCACGGTAGGCGATCCCATGGAGTACAACAACATCCCGAAGAGGAAGTTGGATGAGGACCTCGCCACCGTTGCCATGTGGAGGGTACACTCTCTGCTATAGCCTATCCCTTTTTCTATGTGTTTCTTAATTTGTAGTGTGTGCTTAGTTAGGGTGCCATTGAAGGAAATTGTGGTTTCATTAGTGATTACAAAAATATTCACATGGTGGTTGTCTGGTGAAGTAGTAGTACACATCAGGGGCACCTAATAAACACCTTTAATACCATTGTGGATAGATAATTCTTGATCTAGATATAGTATTACAATTTTTTGAAATCTATGATCTGTTGGAGATTTGGAGTCATGATATGGCTACAGACAAACTAACACACAATAGTTCATAGCAGGTCACTGAGTTTGTTAAAACTTTGCATGGTGCTGATGTCACAAGAGTTAATTAATATTTTTTGGGATAGTCCATTCTTACTTATTATGGACCTTATTTAGGTACTACTTAAAAGGTTATCCGCAAAATGTTGAAACAGGAAAATAGTATTTGGTGGGCTTATCAGAAATAAGGTTGTCTGTGATCAGATTAATTAGGATGTTGTAAACCAAATTAGATAAAGTCCCATGAGGAATTTATGAGACGAAATCTTGGAACTTCATTCACTGAGTGCATGTGTAGAATTTTGGCGACTAACCGCACAACAATCCATTGGCGAATAAAGCCGATTATCACGGTAGAAATCGTTGACTCTTCAAGTGCATGTGTTTTTCATCATATAGTTCTTGTTAGATGTTTCCACTCTTCAGTTTTTAAATTTATTTTTGTGTTTTTAAATTCAAATAATAGCATGTCCATTCACAGGCTTCTAGTGTTGCGCATCTGGAACATTCTCAAGACTCAAACAATCACATTGGAGGTACTGTGTTGTGCCCTATTACATATTGTCACAATGTCACTATTATAGGGGCAGTAGCATGATTCAATAACATTAAAACCAATGTTTGTTATCTTTAATACATACTTGTCTCCTCTTTGGGATCATTCCAGGAGACAAAAATTTCGTGCGAACATGCTTGTCCATTAGTGACGGTCAATCAAACGTGTTCGAAATACATATAGTCGTGCAAGGCTTGCTAGTAGCTCTTCCTCAAGGGATCCTTCACCATCGGATGATGATGATATGGACGGAGAAGTTGAAATACCGGGATTTAACCCGCCCTCCGAAGAGAAAATGAGAAAAAGGTAACATTTGCAACATCTCGTTTTACCCACACCCTTCCGAAAAGTCGAATTTGGACGATGAAGAACTTCAAAATACTCTAGAAAATTTTATTTTTTGATTTCTGAAGTTATTTGTTACCAAAATTTTAGAAAGGAATCCAATCGAGAATCGGCAAGGCGCTCAAAATACAGAAAGGCTGCTCACTTGAAGGAGATGGAGGACCAGGTGTGATATCGCAAAATTGCTTCATTAATTTGCATACTAAAAATTATAGGAATGCTAGAGCAATGCTGGTATGAATACGGCGCCACATCATTACAGGTTGCACAGCCTAAAAGTTGAAAACTCTTCTTTCTTTGAGGCGCCTTGCTACTTTGAACCAGAAGTATACTGATGCTACCGTTGACAATAGGGTTCTGAAGGCAAACATGGAGACCCTAAGAACTAAGGTATATGATGTTTTTTTCTATGACACGTCCAATGCACTTAATCCTCAGTACCTTCTTGCAAATCACATATATGGTA
Source organism: Cenchrus americanus (assembly GCA_947561735.1). NCBI lineage: Eukaryota > Viridiplantae > Streptophyta > Magnoliopsida > Poales > Poaceae > Cenchrus > Cenchrus americanus. Next base: position 78,344,999 of record OX387239.1, on the reverse strand, counting down.
ATGAATTTACCTATTGAAATGTTGGGAGAACAAGATTTTTTTTCTATTGTTGTTGTGTTTATGTTAAAGTGAAGAAAGCATTTAAACATATATATATATATCATTTTTTTTTCTTGTTGATTCTTAGAATGACAATAATTTAGTACTCGGAAATGGCAAACATATATATGTTTTCATTTACTCATAGGACAACCATTTTGTTGTGGCATTTATCACAACAACATGCCTGAAGCAACACAAGCCATCTCAGCCATCCATTTTTGAATCAATGGTGGACGGTTCAGAGTAGGTGAATAGTACATGAGGGTAGGTGGTGGATCGACGGTTGGATAGAGAGAAATCAACGGTTGAGATAAGTTATATGGTTAAATGCATGTTTTTTTACCGATGTTGTTGGTAAGACCGATTACTACTATGACGGACGGCAACCGCCGTCCGGTTACTAGATTTCTTGTGTCAATTTTTTCTATAACCGGTCGGTAACGGCTACCGTTACCGCGGTATCCGGACCGGTAGCCACCGGTAAAAAACCTAGCTAGGTTACATGTACATGTGGTTCTACATTTTTCACATTTAGCTAAACACAATTAGAGCATCAATTCCTCTAGCGAGAATCGGCGGTGCCATTACATACTCTACTATGTCTTTTTGCAAGACATAATACCGGTGTTTAAACTTTAAATTAATCCATTGCTTGATACCCGTAATACAGCAATAATGAATCAAAGTGTGTATATATATATGCTGATGGTTCACACACCGTGTTGTGATCTGACTGCAGGTGAACATGGCAGAGGATGCACTGAAGAGGATTACTAGTGGACTTGTCGATGAGTAACGTGTGAATTTATCTATATGTGATGTCTTATTGTGATATATATGATGTATGTGATGGTTATTGTGACATATATGATGCCTGTGATGAATATTATGATATATATGATGCCTGTGATGAATATTATGATATATATGATGCCTGTGATGAATATTATGATATATATGACATTACTGTGATTTTTGGGTATTTTTAAACGTGAAAACCAAAAAAAAATAAATTGCAATGGTCACTTTGCCGTGCGTCTTTCGGAAGACGCACGGCAAAGTGACCAAAACCAACAGCCAAAACAGTGCGTTTGCCGTGCGTTTATGGAGGCGCATGGCAAACGTGCCATTCATTGCCGTGCGCCCCCGGAGCGCACGGCAAACAGCCCCCGTTTGCCGTGCGTTTTCTGGCTGGCGCACGGCAAACAGGAGCTGTTTGCCGTGCGTTTTCTGGCTGGCGCACGGCAAACGAGCCGTTTGCCGTGCGTTTTCGGGACGGCGCACGACAAACGACCCCGTTTGCCGTGCGTTTTGCTCCCGGCGCACGGCAAAGCTTGGTCCACGCCGTTTGGAACCGGTGCCGTTAGTTGCTTTTGTTTGCCGTGCGTCGTGGAAAAACGCACGGCAAACTTTGTCTACCGTGCGTTGCCAGGCGCGGCGCACGGCAAAGGGGCTTCGCCGTGCAAAATGCTACCGTGCGCCCTTTGCCGTGCGCCCCGACGAAAACGCACGGCAAAGGGTTTGCCGTGCGTTTTTTTTTTTGGCCTTTGCCGTGCGCTCGGGGCGCACGGCAAAGCCCCCCGCTTTCCCGTAGTGTTCAGCACCAGGTGTCCCACCATTGGCTCCGCCTCTGCCTATGACGTAGTTACTCACCCTGATTTGGATCCGTTCAATTTTGTGTATTTTTTTAAGATGTGCAAAGCACATGTTTCACTGAGAGGAGAACTACAACGATGCCGCTTTTGGAGAAATCTCAAAGTGCATAGTTACAATAGCCACGACCGGCAACAACAACAAAAGAAGAAGCCTAAGACACCCCCACCACACAGAACCCAACCTAGTTGGGACAACATAAGCCTATAGAGGAAAAAGGTGCCACAGACACAAGCACGTCACCAACTGCCTAACAATTAGAAGTGACGTAGAATAGAACTAGGAGGCCCTGCAAGACGAAGCCTCCAGAAAGGTAGCATACCAACTCCATCATCGTGTGTCTGTCTCGGCAGAGGCAGGTCAAGCCTCCACTTGGTTCGAACATCAACTCCATGTAGCAGAACGTCACGACCTAAAAGGTAACCAGATTGATGGAATAATTGGATCGGGCAATGAGTATGCCCTAGTGTGAGGAAATACTGGATGTCGACCATGAGCGTGCCAAGCGCACCGCAACGGTGACCTCTCGGCGAGGAATAGAGGAGCGGCCTATCACATATGTCGAGTAATTGGCATTAGAACATATGTAAATGAAGTTATTTAGGACAGCGATGCGATCTCCAAAGTACAACTTTGACTTCTTATTTTTTTAAAAATATTTATTAAAAACTAACATATGTATATTTTTATTGCAAGACTAAACTATTCACGTAGTTTTCACATTTCCGAACTCAACGACTTAAAAATTGTTTATGATTTATATTCTCAATGTTTGACTCAAACCTTGTTCATAAGACCCGTCTGAGTGGGGGTTCATTTACCAAATCAGAGAGAGTAGAAGCGCAGCTGTACCGTCACCAGTGCATGACTGTTAGACAATCTGTTTGGTGAACTCCAAGCACTGCGCCTTACGTTGAGCATCGAGAGGTTTTGACAGCGGCGCGGTCATGGCGGCACCAAGAAAAGAAGGGCGCCCAACGGCATCACCGAAAACCAGTCCGATTTGGTTTATTTGGTCTACGAGAAGTATCGCTGCGACTTGGTTTAGCACGCCATTAACGCTGAGCGCTCACGATATCGCGTCGCGTCACGGAGCAATGCCGGTGCGCGGTGCGCCGAAACTCGCAGGGCGCTGAACAGCATCGTCGAAATTCGAAAACCAGAAGGGCTTTCACCAAGCTGCGGGAACCCGCGCGTGTGGGGAGGCCGTCCGCCGGTCCAGACGTCACAAGCTGCACTCTCCGTCGTTCCAGCTGCTCTTCTCGCTCTGCGCGGTCCTCGAGCAGCGCCTGAGCCGGCGCCATCTCGTTCGCGGTGTACGACGCCGTCGCCGGACGCTTGGACGAGCTGTCTGCGCCGCCGCCGCCCACACGTACCCGTCCTTATTCTTCTCTCCCGCGTGCCGCCTAATCCTTGTTCTGGGTTCCTCGCAGTCGGTCAGCCCGGCTCTGCCCCGCCACGTGGTTCCACTTCGCGCCGGTGGTGCTCCGCGCGGGTACCGCGCGCGGGCGTGTCTTCGTGGCGGGAGGCGTGGGCGCCGGCTACGACACCCGGTCCGGCGCGGTCCGTGCCGCGCCGCGCCGCCCACCGAGACCATCTTCGTGGTGGACGAGGAGTGTGCACGCTGATCGCCTACGTCCGATGGGGGCGGCGACCGATCGATGGAGGACAGTCGCAGCCGTCAGCCGAGTCGGAGCAGCTAGTGGCGAGCCCCTTGTTCGCCCCTTGGCGGCCTGCTGGCTCCAGGCTCCAGGCCTAGCTTTGTCGGTCCTGGCCATGGCCATGCCGTCAAGGCGCCCAGCCGCCCACTGCTCCCAGCAGAGCTCGTCGACGAACTAGCCCAGCTGTCGCGCGCACCGCCGTCTCCTCGGACGCGCGGTTCGGCAGCGTGGCGCTCCTTGTTCGCGCCGCGCCGTTCGGAGGACCGCCACGGCCCACGGGCCCGCTACCTGCGCCGCGCCCCGGCCGTGTCAAGCTGCATCGACACGCATGCCTCGCGCCCACCAGACATCGACAAGTCGGTGGCCCGGTGGGTGAGCGATATCTTCCCCGCACAACGGCAGCCCGCGGGAGCACGCGATCTGTTCTCCAAGTCTCCAACGGCACAAATCTCTCCCGTGCCGCGCGCCGCGGCGTCGCGCCGTCCGGGTCCCGGTGCACCTCGCTGGTCGCCACCTTGGGCCTCGTCTGGTCGTGCCAATGAGCTGCCGCCATCGTCGGCCACACCCAAGAGCGCCGGCGATGATCAAACCTGCGCGTGGTCTTCCCCGTGGACCACCGCACGCGGATGAGGCATCCCCTCCCCGACAAGTACCGCGTCGGCCCGGTGTTCGCACTGGCACCCAAGAACGCGCTTGCGGCCGGCGGCCTGTTCTCCACGTGCGCGGCGGTCGGGGCGGCCGGCGGGCATTCGATGAGGCACGGCAATTGCCAAAATTTGCCAATAAACATGTACTGTAAACATTTGCTGCCTGTAGCCTGTGACAGTATCGTTGGATCTGAATGGTGATTGCAATGGCCTGTATGATTCAGTTCCGTCAGTGAAGGAGCAGCAGCGAGACGACAGTGACCATTCGGCAACTTCACTGATACTGTCGACGTTGCATCCAACGCCTCTCATCAAAAGGACTCTTCTTAGAAGTTAGAATTTTAATGTGTTTCCTACATTGCTTCAGGTAATTATTCTCTTAATTTAATGACCAAGCCAACTGCTAATTTAATGACTGTAAGATCTGCAGATGGACCTTAAAGTCTCTCTTGCAGCAAGGTTTTGTGATAAATTAAATGTGTAACTGTTTGCTCATTCCAATTGTAAAAGGAAAGGTTTATTCATTTCTACGTAAAGAGTGTTAGGGTCCCTTCCCTTGTTAGATTAAACTAAAAGACACACTTGAAATTGGCAACTGAAAATGGGGATAAATTCAAAGGTCCATTTAGACTGACTGCAGAGTTTGAGACTGTCATGATAATTTCAACAAAGAAGGCCTCGTTTGTTTTCTCTTTAGCAAAAGAACAACAAACACATTCTCTATTGCAACTATGATATATTCTGCCTAAACAAAGATGTGATGCTCACTGCTTTTTTTTTTAGTTTTTACTGTGAGAAAAGACACTCATGATAAATAATGAAGAAACAGCAAATTGTTTCTGTAAGAATAACTGACTTTCAAACTAGTATTACTGACTTTCAAAAAGGATTCACCAAAGAGACCACCAAAATTGGAATCAATTAGTATTAGCAGCACTGTTCTCTCAGACAAAAAATGCATGCCGGATGAACAAATTAAGCAGAAGTGGAACTATATAATATTGGTTTGGTGGTTCATTGACTTTTAACAAAGAAGGTCAGCCTGAAGCTGATCTCTCTGCTCTAGCTTTACTGGAAGCAAAGCACCTAGAAACAGACACTAACTAAAAGCCACACACCTGAAATGGGAACTGAGCATGGTGATGAATATAAAGGTTCTAATTGTTCTATCACACATACATACAAAAGTCATCAGACACAATCTGAACTGTTTGAATATATATAAAGGTCTAATATGTTGGGATGACTTCAAAGTTCAACTGAACTGTAAGCAATGTTTTGTGATAAATTTAATGTTCAACTGTTCGCTCATTCCAATTGTCAAATGAATGGTTTTGTTCATTTCTGTGTAACTTGTGGAATTATAGTTCTCTCAAAGAATTCACCAAAAGAGAACCAAAATGAACTCCCATTTGTATTAGCAGCACAAGATAAAATGTTCTCTCAGACAAAAAAGCATGCAGACCGTGCAAAGCAGAACTGGAACTGCACAAGCGTGTTCATAGCATCGAGCTGATGGTTTTCAAACACTACTCAACCACACAAACGAGATGTCCCTAAAGGAAAGCCGCAGGCTCTGTACATCAGAAATGCCTAACACCACAAAGATCTGGAAGCCCTCCGCATGTCGAGATGAAGAAGTTGTGTCTCTCACCTATGAAAGCTATGCATCTATGGTTCATCAGCTTGGCCACTCGCATCCGCCTCAAGAGATGGTTCAATCTGGCTTAGGAAAAATACCAATAGTTAAAACTTGAAAATGTTGGTAAAAGGAAAGTAAGACCAGTGGTTTGGACAGATGCGTTTACCTGATTAATGGAACAGGCGTTTGTGCCTTTTATACTTGAGACTGTTTGAGAGCCAATTACCACACTTCAGGCATTTCACTCGGGTTTTTTTATTTGCTTCCATATATTTCTTATGACGATCATCATAGTGTTTTAGTAGGGATGCTTTGTCAAAACAAGGAACCATGATTTGGTGTCTAGGCTGTCGCCTCTTCGCCATCTGGATACAACAAATACAGGGTCGCCTTCCATGGCCATATAACTCTGCAATCTTGAATTGATGAGCAATATCTTCTTCTTCAGAATCCAAGTCATTATCAGCCTCAACTGATGGTTCAGATGGTGGTGCCATGTCCTCCCCTTCGACCTCCATCTGGCTGAGCAAAGATGCCAATTCCTCATCGGATCCTATCACCGCGTCCAATTCTTCCGCATCATCAGGCCCTGTCGTTCCATTCCCACCTGCATGTACAGAACACGTGACAGTGTCAACTCATTGCTGGATCAGCGAGCTACCAACAATGTTTCAATTCCATAATCCAAAAAAATGAACTAATGCTTGGCAATGTCAATCACAATCCGACCAAATGTTAAAATCAGACGCAGGACTCGACTCTGGGAAACATGAGGAAACACACTGATGGCAAACTCAGCAGCAAGGCAACTTGCAACTTCAGACATTCTTTGGATATGCTACCTGCAAAGTGCAAACTGTCATCTTCAGACTAGCAGGCAGTGCAGTTACAGTTAGTGTAGCTAATAACAGAGTGATGTTTTGACTCGGTGTTTATCTCTGCAATTTCAAAATAACTCTAGAACTCGGTAAATATACTAATCGAAGTGCAAAAGGCCCTAGGCAACAAATCTAAGCGGCACACACATGACAATCATGCTGATTACCACACACACAAGAGAAAGCAGAACATGCAAATGTGACAATACCAATCTGACAAATTGACAGGTTAGCAAGGATAAAGATCACTGCAGGCGAATGACTGCACTTGAGCATGCCGCTACACAAACACCGTCAGGTTTCAGATTCAGAAGAACTACGAACACTGTTAACTGCATTCCATCGACTAGAACCATAACAGGAGGCAATCAAGTGGATCAAGCATGAATGGGCAATTGGATACACGCGTGCTTACCATATGATGAAGCAGGATCCCACTCCCAAGCTTCGACAAAGCGGGAGTACTGCAACTCGAGATCCAGGAAGTCACGGTCCACCAAGCATTCCTCGCACGACACGATGTCGGCGGCGTCCGCATCCCAGGCGAAGAGTGACCTCTCATGGAAGAAGTAGATGACGTAGTGATTGTTGGGGTCGACGAGCGCGAGGTTGGGCACCTTGCCCCACGGCAGGCCGGCGTCGATGTACTTGTGGTGGTTCCAGATGTCGGCGAAGGCCACCTCGTACTCAGCCGTCCAGGGATCCCCGTCCTCCTGGTCGGCGAGCGCCTTCAGCGTCCACATGGAGACGGTGGGGTTGTCCGGTGGGTCGTTGATGGTGGCGAGGTTGTAGGAGAAGCCGGTGATCTGGATGTAGCGCAGCTTTCCCTCGCTGAGCCTGACGCAGCGGCGCTTGTCCAGGAGCCGGGAGAAGTAGACGCGGTTGGCGAGGCCGGGCATCGCGCAGCCGTTCGGGAGCGGGACGAGGCGCAGGCGCGGTTGGTCGTCGAAGGGGTTGCAGAAGAGCATGCCGTAGACGACGTCGACCCACCAGAGCAAGCCGTCGTAGGGAAAGACGCCGTGCGCTCCCCAGGGCTCGTGGTCGGGGGCGTCGGCGAGCTCCTTGACGAACCACTGATCGGTGGCGGTGGAGAAGCAGAGGAGGGCGTCGTGGCGCCTCATGGTCGCGTCTGGGTGGAGCTGGGTGATCATGTAGTCGCCAGGGGAGCTCGGGTCGGCGACGAGGCCGATGGTGCGGCGCGGGGAGAGCTCGATGGGGAGGTCGGCGGGCACAGCGGGGAGGCGCTTGGCGGTGGCGGCGCGGACGTCGCAGAGGAAGTAGTTGGAGTTGACGCCGTTCCTGCCCCGGGCCAGGTCGGTGGCCATGAAGAGGAGGCTGCCGGGCGCGGCGGTGATGATGTAGGGGTAGTTGTAGAAAGGAGCTAAGCCCCTGGGGTCGGGGACGAGGCGCTGCGGCAGCGCGAGGTAGGAGGCGCGCGGCGGGTCCTGGAGCTCGAGGAGGAGGTCGGCGGCGCCGGGGGCAAGCGCCGCGGCCCGCGCGTCCCCGGGGCGGTGCACGACGACGGGGATGGAGGAGAGCGCCACCCACGCGCGCCTGCTGCTGGCGCGCCACCGGCCCGGACGAGGCCTCCTGCTCCGCCGCCGCTTCCTCGCCGGCGCGCGAGGATTCGCCTTTCTCGAACACCATGCCGACGCCGGCGCGACGCGCCGAGGCGTGGCGCTGCGCTGGTTTGGAGGTGGGGGATGGGTTGGGAGGGCTGGGGTGGCGAGGTGGTTGGGTTGGCTCGAATTCCAATTCGAATCGTGTGGCTGCTGCCTGTTTCGGGGAATTTGTAGGCCGGCTGGCGGAGGAGGCTTCACGAGCAAGTCGGCGCGGCGGGCGGCGGAGCAGCGTGTGTCTTCTGTCCTGCGTGTTGCAAAGCACGGAGGAGGAGGGCCCACTGGACGTGACCGTGCGCCAGCTTTGCCCGTTCCACCACGTGACGTCGAGAGACGATCGAGAACCCAACGCGAAATGCTAGAGCGTGCGGCAGCGCGATGAGCGGACCGGAGGCTTGCGCCGGCGTCCTGGTTTTTTATCATGGCACATGAGCATATGTATTCCTTGCAAAGATTAATTACTTTGGCATCACATTTTAGTTTCCCATCACTTGTTTGTTGTTTGTATTGACTTAAAATATAAACATCAAGGCTTGGACAAATATGATAAATAAAAAGAGAAAAAGTTCAAATTACCCTCTTCAAGTATAGAGAAAAACCACATAACTCCTAAATGAGTCGTAAATTATAGGTTTTTCTTCAATTTAATACTCTCACTTTTTTAATGAGAATTAGGCTAAGGCAATACGCCAACGCACAGATGGGTTGCCAGCGTGGTAGAATGTTTGGGATCGATATATTGGGCACCTACTAAACCCTAATTTGCAATAGTTATCTAGAGAAATTTCAATATTTGACACTAAATACTATAGCTGTTATACATTTGACATCCAATTCATGACTACAGCCAATCTCCGAAAAGTCTCGATTGTTTCGAGCCTTTTAAACATTGACACTTCAATTCAAGTGACTCCTATTTCTCTCTTTAGTCCTTGGTGAAAAGACCATGCTGCCATCTTTTTCTCCTCCGGTCCTTCTCCCTCAACGGACTGCATGCCTCTGTCGGCTCCCTGGCGCGTTGTGAGACACCTCTGCCAAGGCCGCCCCATGACGCGCCATCGATCGCCTCCGCCACCTCCATCACTGGCATGCCACTGACCGGGGGATCTGGAGAAAGGCCTGACGCCTGAGCTCCTAAAGGCCCACTGGCATGCCACCGTCGCTAGATCGAGAGGAAGGCCAAACACCCGTGCTCCTCAGGGAGTGGTCTGTTGAGCTTGTTCCCATCAAGCTTTGTAGCGCGGGCGTGTTGGAGATGAGCTCGGGTGGGACGAAGTCGAGGTGGACGGGAGCAGCACCGCTGGGAGCGCTGCGATGAGGTGCTTCTTGGGGAGGGAGAGTGCGATGATGCGGTGGAGAAGCAGGCGACGCTGTTCCAAATGCAGGGTTCTATCGGCGGTGGTGCGGAGAAGGAGGAGAAGAAGCGCTAGCACCATGACGACGCTCCCTCCAGTCTGGGAAGAAGAACGTGAAGAAGAAGAGGGGGGCATTACGGTCTTTCACCGGAGACTAAATAGAGAAATAGGAAGAGTCCCTTGAATTGAAGAACTACGTATCTCCGATGTCAATTTTTGAAAGGCTCAAGGATTGAGTGTCAAATATAGTGAGGCTCTCGTATTCGATGTCAAATATCCAAATTTCTCGGTTATCCAAGAAAAAGGGTATATAATTCTTTAATGGACTTTTCTTTTCTCTCTCTTCCTTCTTATGCAAACAACTCCTTATGCTTTTAATGTAGATATAAGAAGTAGGGGTTCACTCCCTTCTGTTGCATAAACAACTGTACAATCTCAATAGTACAGTTTTGGATTAAGCACTATATGATTATCAGGGCATCATTTGAGAATTAGACAAGGTATTTTTATAAAGTAATTGACATGTACACTGTAAAATGTCCTTTATCATTCACGATAACATGAACCATATTAACATTGTGAGAGATATGTTCCCACTGAACATTCTTGGAAAGATTCTTCCAAACATTTTCTTATATAGTCCAGCTCACTTTTTATGAAGAAGTTTTATTACTTCCCTCAAGTACAATCAAAGTCTAGATAAGTGTTTCTTATCAGCTATGCCATTTGGTTCAATTTACCCTTTAACAAAATTTGTCTTTTTCATCTTCATGCACAAGTGGAGTTTTAAGTTCAAAATTTGTAAGTTTATAGCAGACAACATAAGATATGTTAAAAAATATATATCATGAATTTTAATCACTATTTTGATAAGGTAAAATGTTTAATAATAAAATTCATTCTTAAGATACAAAATTATTTTAAAAAATTAAAGATGAAGAATTCATCAAATATTTTTCTGCTAATATACATTGTGATGTCAAGTAACACCTTGCAAAGTCTCAAATTAGAGGGTGTTTGGTTTACTTATAACAAGTCGTGAAAAACCAAATGACAAGCCACAATTTAGAAGGACTAACATAATTTAATTATAAAACTAATTGCATAAGTACTATGCTTTTTACAAGACGAATCTAATGAGCCTAATTAATTTGTAATTAGCACTAGTTTAATGTAGCATCCCAATTATGTCCTAAGTAGGATTATGAAAGTCATTTTTATAAATGATCTACATTTAATACTCCTAATTAGCCTCCAAGCATATGATGGTTCACAACTTATAATTATTACTACATGAAACAAACAGTATCTTAGTCAGCTTGTGCATAGAGAAATAAAAAAAAGTGACTTGCATTATGGAAAAAGTTGAACCAAATAGCATAGTTAGTTCCTTGGGGAAAATTTTTGGGTGCTCTTACAAGACATAGTAGGAGGATAAATACAGATTAGTTACAAAACTATATACACTAATGGACTAGAAACCGTGAGATGAATCCATTAAGCCTAATTAATCCGTCATTAGAGATTGGTTACTGTAGTACGATGTTGTGTAATCATGGCATAATAAGGGTCGTTAGATTCATCTCGAAAATTAAGGTTGAAGTTGTGGAATGAGTTTTGTCATTAATCTACATTTAATACTTTTAATTAGTGTCCGGAGATTGATGTGACAAATATTTGGTGAAACTTTTGGGAAGTAAACAGGGCCATATAGCTTGCCTCCTTTTGTCCTTATCCTCTGTCAAGCCAAGTGAATTTTAGTGGTCACTTGCAGGAGGTTTTTGGAAAATTTTCAATCGTACCCAGAGCTGTATATTATATATAGTTCTAACATGGTAAATATGAATTAGCAAATATAAAAAGGGCTCTCTTCATATCAAATGTTAACGTACGGTACTATAAACATTACTCTTCAGTCGGAAAATGAACATTATAGTACTTTACACATAGTACTTTATCTTACAAATATTTTCAGGTGAGGTACGTTATTCAACTACAGTAAACCAAATGAAACCAAACAAACAATTATCCTATCAATTAGGAAATAGGATTTGCACCACGGACGGATGATAATCCCATACTCCAAGCTAGACAAGTAAAAACCTTCTTTCATCTTGTCTAGAAGAAACTTAATTCCTGCTCAGAAATCAGCACCTCAAGTCTCAGTGTCCTACAAAGATGCATGGTACTATTCCAGTCAATGCCGCGGTGGGGGGGAAAGCTACTAGAGTACAACGGTCGTCCTTGCAACCTTGCATTATATTAGTTGTATGAGCTCTACGTAGAACTTCGAACCAACGGCGAGGGTCCGGGATCTTATCGAGCGGCGACGTCGTCGTATACTCGTAGCCGGTCGGCCGACCTGTTTGGAATTATAACGGGGTCGATCGCTAGGCTCGGACTTCGGAGAGTTTGCTCGTAGCATGGGAGTTGATCGACTTTGTGCACACCACCTTGTGTGCCTATGTTATCAACAGCAAGGGATATTGAGGTGAAAGCAGTAGGGATTGAGAGGACGAAGATGAAGGATTCGAGAGTTCAGAGTTTAGTTCATACAAGTATGCCTCTCCTCTCCACTCGTCTCGCCTTTTCTACTACCGTGTCTTGTGTGCTCTCGCAGCTAAGCTATTACATGGGCTGAGACCATTCAGGTCCAGCGACCCGGACGTTGGGCTTCTTAGTACGCGAGCTCTTGCGCTGCCCACCGACGCCTTCAGCTTGACCTTCTTCATTATCTTGAGGAGGCACCGGTGCAGTGGTACTAACACCCACTACGTGAAAAACTGCCTTTGGTAACGGGCGTAGATCGCCTTTGGTAACGGGCAATGCGCCCGTTACCGATCATATGTTACAAATAAGCCAAGAAAGGTTACGGGCAGATGCCCGTTACTGATAAGACATATTCATAACGGGCATTAAACAACGATCGTTACCAAAACTAGCCACCGGTCACGTGAAATGGCTGTTTTTCCGGGCCCACAGAGAACTTTTGTAACGGGCACCAAAGCAAAGCCCATTACAGAAGCTCAATATCAGAGACACCTGATGCGCACCTGCGTCTCCACTATCTTGACAAAATGAGACGCGTCTATTTCACACGCGTCTCAGCACAATTAGTATTCGTAACGGGCATCAAACAACGACCGTTACCACAACTAGTCACCGGTCACGTGAAATGGTTGTTTCTCTGGGCCCACATGGAACTTTAGTAACGGACATGAAACAGAGCCCGTTACTGTTAAATTAACATCAGAGACGCATTCTGTGAACCGGCGTCTCCACTGTCTCGACGAAACGAGACACATCTGTTTCTACACGCGTCTGCTTTCTCTCTATTAAAGGAGACGCTTGCTTTCAACCTGCATCTCCTATATCTCGATGAACGGCCAGGACCTGGGGCCCACCGGTCAGGATTGGTAACGGGCTGCCCGTTACATTGTGGGCATTTTTGTAACGGGCTTTCTGAATGAAGCCCGTTACTTACCAATCAGTGTTTGTAACGAGCTTTAATTAACGCCCGTTACAGATATGGCGGCCACCCCTACAGTAACCTGCCCGGTTGCCGACGGCATCCTGGAACCAACCAGGATTTGGCAGCCACCAGGGGCTGCATCCTGGAACCAGCCAGGATATGGCAGCCACCACAGCAAGGAGACATCACAAATACATTCTCACATCACTGATATTGGCAAAGCAAGATCACATTTATAGACAAGCTAGCTAGGATCACATCAAGTTTCAAGTTACTCTCATCAGGGCTTGTTTGGATGGAGTCATGAGAAAACGGATCGAACCGGTAGTATCCGACCCCAACCAAGCAAGCCAAGCAGGTTTCTCAGGCAACAACACCTGACTAAAGAAGACTGAATGAGTTTCAAGTTTCTGGTCACAATAAACTCACGGTGCACCACTGTACAAGTTGCCCTTTCGGTCGCCTCCTTAGGAATGTACTCGCACTGCATCTCCCAGACGCTTTACATCTTCTATGGAAACATCTACAGGAGGTTTGAAATCCTGCAAAATACAATCATTTATGAGAATACAAGTAGAAATTATTTTCTAAAATTAGATGGATAATATGAGCAGAGACAAGGTTGAACATTATTATCTACTTACAGCATCGAGTAGTCTTAACATATGGAATGCCACATGGAATCCACACAAAGAGGACCCCCGTGGCTGCTGAGCACACTGCATCAAGGTACCAAAATGACAAGTTAATGTAGTACCAAATAGGTAAGAAGCGACCATAAAAAAATATCGGTCTTACAGCGAGATTTGTTTTGTGCTTGAGTGTGGCTTTTCGCATTTTTCTTTCCTTTCGTCAGTCTATCCAGTGCATCACCAAAGGCCCTGCATGATCAGCAATACCAATTAGAAACACTAAGAGATTGATTTTTTGTGAACAAAAAATACTCTACCAAAGGCCTTGCATGGTTAGCAATACCAATTAGAAACACTAAGAGATTGAATTTTTGTGAACAAAACCTACAAGAAACTGACCAGTTCAAAATTTTTTGGAGGTCTGGGAACTTTAGTAGGGGATGTTGTTTATCAGAATCTAGATACCAAACCTCTGTGAACTTCATACAGACATACACAATTCATATTTTACTTAATTAGCATACATGGATAGGTGCTAACCATTTTGACAGGGACACAACAATATGCTTATATATCAAAGCAAAGAATAATATCCTTCATCCGGTTCCTTGTCCAACTTGAGCAGCGTTGGATTGTGTATTCCATATGTACATGCAACAGGAGGATAAAGCAATGGTCATGACATTATATATGACAGTAGTGAAACAACACTCACAACACATCATGACACCAACAATAACAATATATATGACAGTAGTGAAACAATTAACACTCACAACAAAGCATAAGACAGTCTAGTTATCACTACATTCAAAGCATAGCAGAATTAAAGTATGCTAACATCCTTTATGATTTTCATGAATTTACAGTGCAAAAATTATAGCAGCAGGAACATAAAAATGAATTTCAACATTTCATATAACTTCATCTGTTAGCAACAATTTATTCAAAACAGACTTGGAGCAACAAAATTCATCCATCAAATCCACAGTCAATCAACTGAAGATGAACTATTAAGGCATGTCTCCCTAATCCACATTGACATGAATATATAGCAGATTGGGTGGACTACATTATAAACCACTGCGATGCAATTCCCAATGACATTTTGTGGCCATCGAATTAAAGTATGCTAACGAGTCCAAAGCATAACTGTCGATATGAGCATAGCAGAATTAAAGTATATGCTAACAGGTCCAAAGCATAACTGTCGATCTGGTACATTCAGAGCATATCAGAATTAAAGTATGCTAACATCCACGATGCTTTTCATGAATTTACAGTGCAAAAATTGTAGCACCAGGAATATGAAAATGAATTTCAACAGTTCATATAACTACATCTGTTAGCAACAATTTATTCACACATACTTGGGGCAACAAAATCCATCAATCAAAACCACAGTCAATCAATTAAAGATGAACTATCTAGGCATGTCTCCCTAATTAATCCACATTGACATGAATATATAGCAGATCGATTTTGGTGGCCGATGTGAGAGAGGGCGTTGGGGGTTCAAGTAGGACTAACCTCTGTCGCGAATGAAGTAGTTGTTCTCGTGATGGTCGGAGGGGCCGGATCCATGGTGGCTCGTGGCCTGAGGCGGCCGACTAGCTCATCATCATGGCCGGGGACGACGTCGATGGATCCACGTCAACCGTCTTTAGGTTGGCTGGACGTACGTCCGCACACCAGTAACCGCATCCTCATCACCATCGTCACACAGGGAGCGGTGGGGCTGGAGATGAGCAGGGCTGCGGCGGGTGGAGAGAGGCGAAGGCGAGCGGGGCAACTGGCGGCATCGGTGGGGAGAATGCGGGCGTTGTGGATCTGTTTAGCGAGGAGCCGAATATGAACGGCGCGCGCAACTGTGTTTAATGAAACTACTGGCGTGCCCTTGACAGCTCTGTGCAGCAATTGGAATTTCATGGGCACTATAGTAAATATAGGTTGGAAATTTTGAGCAGCCCGCGCACGGTTCACCTGCTAACGCTGACGAGTGGGCCAGTGTCATGGGCGACGATGGTTAGTGAACCCGGATCGCCTTTGTTGGGAGTTGGGTCAGCGATTATCTTTTTTATATTAGCTGCTGACGCTGACGCGTGGGCCTGTCACAATTTTTTGAATGGAACTTGCTTCCCTGATTTATTAGAGCCCATAAAACAGCACCTAAAAAATCATAAAAATACGAACAATTCATATTTGGACATTTAGTATTTGAATAAAATATCAACAGTCACACTTGTGTACCCAAGATTCTTAGAATCCGTTTTTACATCCCATGTTAATGATGTAATTATTCTACGAACATCTAGTGTGCTCTAAAAAATCTACAAATTGACACGCCAACATAATTTGGGTACCTAGACTTGTCTTCAAAATTTCAAATGGTTTAGCTGAAGGAATTATATACTTGTGTACAAATGTCTACATCTCTCACATAGTTTCCTAGAATGTTTGCTTGAACATTGAAGTTTTCCACACTTTGCAACATGTTCGAACTCATATGCATTTGAAAACGTAACAAAACCTTGTGTTCACCTTAAGCTTACGAAATGTAAAGTTCCATCACTAATGGTTGTGTAACAAATATTATTTGTATGTTGTACTTACAAAGAACAAAATAAGGAATATAAACATCACTCAACAAACAGAATGTACACTAAATAATGAAATTAATGAATAGACGGTGATTTTAGAAAAAATTAGAAAAAAGTATCAAATTTGGATGAAAAACGACGAAGAAATACTTGTTACAACATTTGGTTGCAGATTAAAAGGAGAAATGGGAACTGTTCTTCATTTAAATAGAACTGGCCCCACAGTCATTTGAATAGAACAAAGGAGGAAGCAGAGGGCACCGCCGACATCCCGACATCCCGTTAAAATCGAATCCACGTTTAGTAATATCTAATAAATTACATTCAAGATAGATAATGTTCATATTGATGCTTGCGCCTACATCCCGATGTTCATCCTGCTGACGGCGTACTCCACGGCGGGGCGGAATTTACGCGTCCAGAGGTCAAACTCATGACGGATGCGACACTCGGCGCTGCAGTAGTGGATGGTCTCTTTGGTATCCGGCTCGTAGCGCCTACATCCCGCTTCCCAAATGCAGATGTGGGGATTCTGGACGGGCAGCAACGGAATGTCGTCGTCGTCGTCGCCGTCATCAAGCCAGTACAACCACGCAATGTTGTCGAGATCCTGCTTGACGAGGTAGCGCAGCCGCCGCAGGTTGTGGTTCTTCCACCGGCCTTCAGGGGGCGACGGGCCGCCGCTGATTTCTTGGAGTAGTGCCATGGCTTCGGGGTCGGAAGAAGTTGGAGAAGGGGAAGGAGCCAACGGCCAAGGACGCCGACGAGGAATCGCTCTTCGATGAAAAGAAGTTCGCCGCCGAGCTGCTCAGGAGTGCCTTCAGAAAGCTTGAAGGTGTTGGCGAGGCCTTCGACATCAAGGCGCATCATGATGCGTACAAGGACCCGACCTTGAAGGGTCTCGCCTTTAGGATCCACGAGTTGGCTGAGAAGCTCGAGAACCTCCCCGTGGTCAAGCGGGCTGCCCACCGCCACTTCTTCTTCTTCGACGACGGCTCCGACGGCTCCGACGGCAGCCACGGCGATGTCGGCGGCGACGATGGCAGCCAAGGTGACGACGGCGTGACTCCGACTAATTGATAGACTCCTCTACCAATTAGTAATAATAATGTCTGTGTGCTTTTGTATCTTCGTCCGGTTCTTGGACATGAACTGCTTAGTTTGTCTATCGATCATGAACTACTTAGTTAACTAGCTTGGTTGTTAGATTTTGTATGTCATGAACTCGATCTAATATACACGAGATTAACTAGAGATCTGTTCTGATGAATTAGATCTGCTGACGCTGACGTTGACGCGTGGGCCAGTGTCATTGGCGACGATGGTTAGTGAACCTGGATCGCATTTGTTGGCAGTTGGGTCTGGGCGGGTAGGCAACGGTTATCTTTTCTATATTGGCTGCTGATGCTGATGCGTAGGCCTGTCACAATTTTTTTGGAATGAAACTTGCTTCCCAGAATTGTTAGAGCCCATAAAATAGCACCTAAAAAAATCATAAAAATACGAACAATTCGTATTTGGACATTCAGTATTTGAATAAAATATCAACAGTCAAACTTGTGTGCCCAAAATTCATATATTTCGTTTTACACCCCATGGTAATTATATAATAATTCTAATAACATCAAATTTGCTCTAAAAAATCTACAAATTGACTTGGCAACATAATTTGGGTACCTAAATTTGTCTTCAAAATTTCAAGTGGTTTAGATGAAGGAATAATATACTTGTGTACAAATGTCTTCATCTCTCACATAGTTTCCTAGAATATTTGCTTGAACATTGAAGTTTTCCACACTTTGCAACATTTTCAAACTCATATGCATTTGAAAACTTAACAAAACCTTGTGTTCACCTTAAGCTTATGAAATGTAAAGTTCCATCACTAATGGTTGTGTAAAACAAATATTATTTGTATGTTGTACTTACAAAGAACAGAATAAGGCATATAAACATCACTCAATAAACGGAATGCACACTAAACAATGAAATTAATGAATAGATGGTGATTTTAGAAAAAGTTAGAAAAAAATATCAAATTTGGACTAATAACGACGAAGAAATACTTGTTACAACATTTGATTGCAGATTAAAAGGAGAAATGGGAACTGTTCTTCATTTGAATAGAACTGGGCCCCACAGTCATTAGCGACGCAGGGCTGATAACCCGCGTCGGATTTGCTGCTCTCCCAAAAATTTACACAAATAATTCGAGCATCATACAAAAGCTAATTTACTACTACTGATTTCCTATTGTCTGTGCGAACTTCACCATTTCACAGCGCAGCCTACACTCTTCGCTGCAAAACAGAGAAATTCAAAGCCATCCTTTTTCCACGCCGCAGCCGCTGCCAATGCCTGCACACAGCTGATCACCGCGCACCTGTGCCGGAGGCAGCAGCGGTTCACCCCAAATGCGCCAAGTCAAGTAGTGGAGCACACGCGCGGCCTTCTCGCGCAAAGGCAGACACCCCTTGTTGCTCAGCCATCTCGACGACGTCGTACTACCGCCGCCCGCGACCCGCCTCATGTACCCCTTCACGGTGTCGTCGGCTGTGGAACCACAATTGTCACTGTAGAGCAAGATGGCGTATAGATAGGACACTGCATCGTGCCCACCCTCGGCGGCGCGCCGGAGATCATTGTATCCCCTGTGTTCGATGAAGAAGGCTTTGATTCCGGAGAGGAAACAAGCCTCTGGATCCCCGAGACCGCTCAGCATAGCAAGGAATGCTTTGTAAGCGGTGGGGTTCCACACCCAAGAAATCTCATCTCGTATCCCCTCTATTGACAAATGCCGACCGACATCACCGTGGATGCACACGCGGCACATGGTCGAGCAAGTACCGCATAGGCTGCGGAGGTCAGCCAAGGGCCGCTCCGAGGTCGCACCGACGCGCGCCACAATCTCAATGCGGAGGTCTTGAGGGAGGCCCAGCAGTAGCGATGACGGCTGGTGCCGCGTGCTTTATCTCGGCATGCTATCCATCTCTAGCCGGGAATGGTGATGATGAGGAGTAGGCAGTTGCTGTTTTTCGCGGGCAGAGATGAAGGGGCAGGGGATCCAATTGTTTTGGAAGGAGAAGATACAGGAGATTTGTTTCCAAACACGGCTTAAGTATGCAATGGAGACGACGTTTCGTTACCCCGCGTATCATTTAATTCTCTATTGGAAATGACGTTTGGCTAATCCGCGTAGAGACGATGTTTCGTTACCCCGCGTATCATTTAATTCTACATTGGAATCACTACCTCTGTAGCTCTGCTCTCAGCCATTGACTGACAACAGTTTCGCCATTGACCGTCTTGGGACGGAACCTCTTCCCGTTTCCTGTGCTCTTGATCCCTCTCTTTTTTTGGAGATGATGACTACATTGGATGTTTGGATGGAGGTGTTAGTGTTACACGAAAACTAACACTTTGGAGCCAAACACATGTGTTAATTTGGAGGTGTTAAAAACTACCACTAACAGTAACACTAACATCTACCATCCAAACACGGCCATTGGAGACGATGTTTGCTTACTCCGCGTATCATTTAATTCTACATTGGAATCACTATACCTCTGCAGCTCTGCTCTCCGCCATTGACTAGCAACATTTTCCCGGCCGTCTTGACCATCTTGGGAACCTTCCTAGCCGTTTCTGTGCTCTTGATTTTATCCCTTCCTTGTTTTTTCTATAAAAAGGCACCGACGCCTTTCGGTCCTCCTCACTTCAAGTTGCTTCCTTCTTCTCTAGATCTAGATCTAGCTATATGGTTCCTTCTTCTGATAGGAGTAAAATAAAGTGAGTCACTTGCTTCCTTCTTCTCTAGATCTAGATCTAGCTAGTATATGGTTCCTTCTTCTGATACAATAAAGCGAGGCACTTGCTTCCTTCTTCTCTAGATCTAGATCTAGCTATGACGCAAAGAATAGATCTTGTAGGGCGCAAGCTTTTGCTTTTCTCTCTTCTTCCTCCTCCTCGATCTCTCAGGTGCTAGAAGAATTCTTGTGATAGGGGGTGATTGGGTTGCTCATCCCTCAAACACGACTGCCAGAAGAATCCTTGTGACGTACCCCTTCCACGTAGCCGTGTCCGGGGAAGGTAGCCCAGAACCTCCTGGCACCAGGATGTACAAGCCGATAGAAAGCTTGCTGCAACTTCTCCGTCACACTTGGGCTTCCTTTTGCTTTCCCTTCTCCTCCAGGAGGATGGACTTTTTAAGGGATATGTTTCCACCCTCTTTGTATCTTTCTCTTGTGTTCACTTGTAAGATGAGGAAGCAGCCAGAATCTGGATGGAGCATATCTCATTATTTTTCCTTGTAAGATGAGCATAATTATGGAAAGCTTCTGTCTTGTAAACCAAAATTAGGGTTGCTAGACAGAAACTATCCTTAATTAGTCATGCAAGGAATCAAGTCTCTAAGTCGTCAGCAGAAATGGAGCTTGTTCGGTAACCACATGCAGCAAGATCGACGACCTGCGAGCAAGATCGATGTGTGTGTGTGATTTTGCATATCTCATCATGAAGATATGGCCGCATTGTAACCTTGTTCTGATGTATCAATGATGACTATAATCTCTGTGTGTGTGATTTTGCATATCTCGTCATGAAGAAATGGCCGCATTGTAACCTTGTTTTGATGTATCAATGATGACTGCAATCTGTGTCTGTGTGTGATTTTGCATCTCAAGAGACATGCTTTTGTGATTATCTCTGTGCAGTACAATTTCTTGTATGATTTACCTACTCACTTGCAAAGCTTGTGATTATCTCAACAGTTTGGCAAATCAACTTGTTTCTCTCAGGATTCCTTATCTAGATTTGGCAAGTGAAATTATGCCAGATTTTTGGAGATGAACTCTTTTTTTACTTGGCATATCTTTTTAGAAGTTGGCAAAGCACAAGATTTGCCAAGTAAAATTTGGCAAACTCTTGGAGATGCTCTAATCCGTGTCTCTTTTGATGTAATCTATTCGTGATTTCGCATATCTTCTTGCCCATAACAAAAGTGACGCTGGTTCGTTAGTCCTCGTCTCTTGCCCGTAACAAAGGCGGCGCTGGTTCGTTAGTCCTCGTCTCTTCCCCGTAACAAAGGCGACACTGGTTTGTTAGTCTTCGTCTCTTGCCTGTAGCAATGGCGACGCGGGTTCGTTAAGCCTCGTCTCTTGCCCGTTACTGAACTGAAGCAGAATATAAACAAAGTATATATATTATCTTTGGCAGAATATATTACAAGTAGGATTCATATTCCATCACACCCCATATATTACAAAAAGGATTGAAATTCCACCAATACATCGCATCCTTTATATTACAAAACATATTCCAATTCCACCAATAGACACATCCTCTGGCATTACAAAAAGGATTCAGCAGAAATTAGGCTTGTTTTTTCTTTCTTGATTTCTGTATATAGATTTTTTCACTATGGTCGCTTCGCAAGTACGGTGTTTTGTTAGTTCCGAAGAGTTGGGGCTTGTATGAAGTGTCAAAGGATGGAATTTCGTCAAACTGGTTGTATTACTCCTCCTCAACAACATTTTCAATCCCCACAATCCTTTTTTTCCAGGCATAACGACATACCAGTTCTTCTTTGCAAGGTCAGGTACATAGAACACTTGCTCAACATCGTTGGCGAAGACAAACGGTTCGTTTTTGTAACCAAAGACCCGGAGATCAACACTAACATAACCATATTTGTCCTTGCTCACAGCTCTCTTCCCATTGGTGACCCATCTACACCGAAACAAGGCTACCTTCAATCCTACATAATCAAGCTCCCATATCTCCTCTATTTGACCATAATATGTGTCTGTCTCCGTGTCATCATCATCGTCATGACTGTCGTCAATGATGGCCCGTACACGCACGCACTATTTTGATAGATGCTCTTTTTATCCTGGGTCATGGTGTAGAACATGTATCCATTGATATTCATTCCTTCGTATCTTGTAACAGTGAACAATGGCCCCGCTGCTAGATTCCTTATCTCGTCGGTAATTATAGCATTATTGCTGCATGTCTCGACATAATCTCGGAGCCACCTGCTGAAACCTTGCATGTGCATCTTTGCAAGCCAAGCCCTACCACAGTTAGGGTTGTCTTCATGTAGTTGTCGTTTGTGCTCATTGGCAAATGGTGTAATTAGGTGCAGCTGTTGTATCACGATGAAATGAGCCTTTTCGAAGGCATCTGCATCCGGAGTGACTAACCTTTTCCCCATGGTCCCAACACCTGAAAGCCTACCTTCATGCCGTGAGCGATGCACACCAATGGGGTTTTGTGGGTCCATATAACCCATGGCCCACTCCACTGCTTCGATGGTCTCGTAGCCACGAACAATGGCTCCCTCCGGAAATAACCTGTTATGTACCAATGATTTCCGGAATCCAGAGAACCTATCATATGGAAGCATCTGATGAAGGTAAGATGGGCCAAGGAACCAGATTTCCCTCGCGAGGTGTGCTGTTAGATGCAACATGAGATCAAAGAATGACAGTAGGAAGGTAGCTTCAAGCAGGCATAGGGTCTCGAAATGCCTCCTCTCCAAGTCCAATAGTTTTTCCTCATCAATCACCTTCTGTTCTATTGCATTGAAGAATAAACACAAGCTCATGACTACATCGCGAACCAGTTCTCTCTTGATACCTCTAAGTGCAACAGGAAGAAGAGCTGTCATCAACACATGGCAATCATGAGATTTCATCAAGTTGAAATTCATTTTCATGTCCTTCACTGACACTAGCCTCTTGAAGTTTGATGAGTAGCCTGAAGGTACTTTCAAATCATGCAAAAACTGTCAGAATTCTTTTCTATCTGCCTTTGACAAGGTGGTTGCAGCAACGGGAAGGTTCGTCCCCGTCTCTGTTTCCTCTGCATAGAGCTCTGGCCTAATGCCCAGCTCTTTAAGATCCTCCCTTGAATTTTTATGATCTTTTCCTTTGGACTTCTATTGTAGCAATGTTCCACAAGTAGCTTCACACACATTCTTCTTGACGTGCATGTTGTCAATCGAATGACGCACATCCAACATCGGCCAATACTCTAGCTCCCATAGAATTGATTTCTTCTTCCACATTCCTTCTTATTTTTCACCATCTCATTTCTTTCTTTTGCCAAGTGTTTTTTCAGTCAATTTGGGTAACTCCTCGATAGTTTTGATGTCCTTGACTTTCAAGTGGACCAAATCTCCAGTCACATGCAACGGCGCCTCTCGATTCTCCTTTTCCCCATTAAACTGACAATCCATGGCCCGGTATGGATGTTTCTTGCTAAGGAAACGACGGTGCCCCACAAATATGTATTTCTTTGAATGTCTTAGCCATATTGTGCAAGTATCTTCCAAGTAGTGTGGGCAAGCTGCACCTTTCCTTTTCCTCTAGCCAGAGAGGTTGCGCTGAGCCGGGTTGTCGTTGATGGTGGTAAACAACATGCCTTGCATTGTGAACTCCTCACGCTTGTACTCATCCCAAACCTCCGGCACACCAGGCTTCCACAATATCTTCAAGTCATCAACTAGTGGCCTTAAGTGGACATCAATACGGCAGCCAAGTTGCTTTGGCTCGGAGACCAATATTGTCAGCATCATATATTTCTGTTTCTTGCATAGCCAGGGTGGAAGGTTGTACAATGACAACACGACATGTCAGGTGCTATGTGTCGAGCTCTGATTACCGAATGGGTTCACGCCATCTGTGCTCATAGAAAACTGTATGCTCCTTGCATTGTCAAACCATGGAAAGTGGGTATTAATGTTACCCCATTGCACTGCATCTGCGGGGTGCCTAAACTTGCCATCTTTCTTATAATTAAGCTCCTTTCGGTCTTCGTCATGCCAATGCTAGAGTTTGGCCTCCTTTCGTGTTGCGAACCATCTTCTCAGCCGAGGAATGATGCAAAATAGCATGCCACCCTCACAGGAGCCCCTCTGTTAGCCTTCTTCTTCTTGCCTCTGATCTCGCCGGGCTCGTTCTCGTCATCAACATTATTATCATCTCCACCATCCTTTTTCCTCTTGCACCGATCATAGCCACACTTGGGGCACTTGTCAAGGTCTACATAATCTCCATGGAACAATACACAAGTGTTCTTGCATGCATGGATTTTTCAACCTCTATTCCCAGAGGACAGATTATCTTCTTCGCCTCATAGACAGACTCTGCTATTTGGTTTCCTTCAGGTAGCATGTCTCTAAGCACATCCAATAGATGTTTGAAACTTTTGTTGCTCCAACCATGATCTGCCTTAAGCTGGAGAAGTTTTAGATCAACAGAAAGGCGAGAGTACTTTTGGCAATCAGGATAGAGGGGTTTGTTTGAATCTTCAATGAACTGCTTCAGCCTCGCTAATTCAGAAGGTGTGTACACTCGTTGAAACTCAATATCCCGCAACATTTGATCAACATTGTGCACACGTTGCAACACCTCACCATCATTGAAGCCCCAACTTCTTGATCAGTGATATCCTCAGGCCTCAACACATTTAGTGGGAATAATGGTTCATTTCCCTCAAAAAGTCCACTGTCATCAAGGTCTTCATCATGGTTGGCATGGTGTCGCACTTCACCTTCATTTAGGCAGCCTGCTTCGAGTTCATTAAGGCCTTCCTCACCATGTTTATTCCAACACGTGTAATGTTTTGTGAAACCACGTGTGACCAAATGATGAAAAATGATTCCCATTGTGCGAATTTCTTTTGGTTGAGACAATCAATACAGGGGCAAAGCAATGCCTGAACACCATGGTTTCTCATATCCACCTCTGCTTGATTTAGAAAACCATTGACCCGGCTTAAGAAATTCTCCCAATCTTCTTGGGACTGTCTGTACATCCAAGCCCGAGCAGCAGATGCCATCTGCATTCCGTACACCAAATGAGCATAATTCATCACACAAAAAGACAGCTAAAGAATTTCAATAAAATGGGCCAATTAATTTCCACCTTGACGAGGACTTTCTACACGAGCCGAGCGCGGCTGAGGAGGAGGATCGGAGGCAAGGAGGACGGCGCGGTCGATGTCCGCTCTGGCTCCTTTCGCCATCGCGCAATCCTCAGAGCGCACGCAGCTAGCGGCGGCGAACGGGACAGGCCGGTGGGGACATCTGAGCACACAGATCGAGCGAGTGACCTTCTGAGGAGAGAGAGAGCGAGTGTTGTTGTCGGAATAGGAGTGACCTAGCTTCTGCAGAGAGAGAGCGAGTGGTGTCGAAAGGATAAGACACAAACACACGGACGAGATAACAACATGCGTCTCTGATGTGAGAAAAAAGGCGACCCTGGGTGCCAATCAAAGGAGACGCATACTACAAGCATGCGTCTCCAGTACGAACTTATCGGTAACGGACTTTATAGCCCGTTACCAATACAGTAGCGATCAGTAACGGACTTAAGCAGCCTGTTACTGATAGGGCTTTGATTAGTAACGGACTTTACAAGCCCGTTACCGATAGGTTTAACATTTGTAACGGGCTCTTTTAACATCTGTTACAATGAATTTATGTAACGGGCGTTTAAGAAGCCCGTTACCAGATGTCCACATTGGTAACGGGCATTGTGGAGACCAACCCCGGGGTCGTCCTGGCGCGCTTATAGGTAACGGGCGCCAAACAAAAACCGTTACAGATGTGGGTGGATGTAACGGGCGTTAAGGGCCCGTTACAAATGCTGCGTGACCTATTTGAGGTTTTCACGTAGTGACCCCCTCCTCCAAAAGAACCTGCATGTACCAGAGCAGGTGCATTTAAAAACTACTGCTTAAGGTGTTTGAGATTCTCCCATGTTGCGAGCGACCTGGGTATACCGAACCATTTCACGAGGACCTCAGCCACCGCTTTGTTGCCAGTCGTATCGCGGTAATGAAGCAATTCTTCTAGTACCTGAAAGGCTACCAGTTCATCAGGGATTTCTTCAGTTACCTGTGTAGTCGAAGGCACCACTTTCTTGAGAAGAGACACATGGAACACCGGGTGAATTGAAGCTGAAGTCGTCAGTTGCAACTTGTAAGCAGTAGCACCAATCTTATTAATGATCTTGTGTGGTCCTAAGAACTAGAAGGATAGCTTCATATTTGCTCGTGGGGCCAAAGAGGCTTGTACATATGGTTGCAGCTTGAGGTAAACCATCTCCCCAATCTGGAATGTTCTTTCAGATCTCTTTTTATCTGCTTGTGACTTCATACGTTACTGTGCTCGCAGCAAATGTTGACGGATAAGGCCTTCCATCATATGGCGCTGCTCCAACCAATTAGCCATATCAGTCACGGTGCAAGAATCCTGATCCTGAATACCCAACTGCCTTAGAGTTTGCCCATACAGTATCTCAAAAGGAGTTTTGCCCACCGCTGAATGATAGCAAGTGTTATACCAATACTCTACAAGGGGCAGCCACTAGATCCACTGCGAGGGGCAAGAATGCACGAAACAATGCAAAAATGTTTCCAAGCATTGGTTCATGCGCTCGGTATGCCCGTAGGTCTGCGGATGGTAAGCTGAACTCATTGACAGAGTGACCCCAGCAAGCTTGAACAACTCCCTCCACAAGTTGCTAGTGAAGATGCGGTCTCTGTCAGGAAGCATCGCCAAAGGATATGTAACTGAGGAAGTCAGTGTGACAACCCGCCCAGGAAAATACCGTACTACCGCCTAAACCAATGCACTTTGGTCATTAAGCAGTAATAGAGTATCATCCTGTCATTGGTCGCCGGGTTAACGCTCAATAAATCACTCATATAGCAACAAGGATCGACATATATGCATTAAAACTCACGCGAAGACGAGTCCAGAGATACAACATAATTAACAACATAAATTCACCCTGAAGGGTTTAATTATTAGAAAACGAAGTTTTTGACATAACAACGTAGTTCAGAGTTTTTGAAACAGCGGAATTAAACTAAGCGGGAAGCGAGACACCATGGGAGGCCAGCCAAGATGCCTTCATTCGTCATCCTCCACCCACTCCAGCTCCCAGCCGGGCGGGATCTCTCTGGGCCACACATCACCAAAGGCATTACCTGGAGCAACAGATTATAGCAAGGCTGAGTATACTAATACTCAGCAAGACTTACCCGTCGGTGACACCTACTTCACCAACTCTAGACATGAAAGGCTTTATGGCCACTGGTTTCCTTTTGCTGAAAAGTAACAAAGAGTATGTCCTTACTTTCAAGATTTTAACACAAGTTCTAGTGGGTTTATTGTTTACTAAATTAGCCATCTAGTACATACAAGGTTGTACCATACAATTAAGCAAGCATAATTTTCATCAACTTCCATCATTAGGGATCTCATGGCTAGTGGAGTAAGTAGTCTCAGATAACGGTGACAGGCCGACAATCGATTGATTCAAACCTTGCAAGGTAGACCTAAACACACGGTGGGGTGCCCCCGCGAGGACAGCCACCAAACGGTTCCCAAAAATCCTCGGGCCGGGATAAAAGGCCACAGTCTTTGGCGCAGGCTATCCGGTATACCCCACGAGGCACCCGGACTCACCATACACCACCGGTAGCTAGCCGTGAGACGCATCCCAAGAGTAGTGACAGTTAAATCCCTAACCGTCTCATTAAGGTACTAGGATTACCGGTCCCATTCCCGACAAGTGCTTAGTACGTTCAAACACTTAACTCATGATAGCCATTGGACCGGAGTCCACACCCCATGCTCTTACCACATGAGCAATCCATTTAAGGAGATCTTATGATTCCTACCTAGAAACCTATTCTCACGAGTGATATCATCACCCGACTTGTAACAGTCCTGTAGCTTAGTAGCTATCGACCTATCATACTAGTAAGGGCAACTTTAGCCTTTATTCAGATTGGAGGTGCGAAGGGATGGCACGTCACTAGTTAGCTACATCGCACAAATTACTCCAACGTTTAGTTCATCCGAAGCACCCCGGGGTCCATTTTTTAACAAAAAAGCACTACTTCTCTACCATGTTGTTGAGCTGAAAAGAGCACACATTAAATGGTCAGTACCAAATGTCAGAAGAAGAAATAATTTTCAATCGCTGAAACGTGAAGCTAAGTTCAGCTCCAGTGCCAGTATTTTGCTAAGCTAGCACCTGCCCTCTAGTGTATCGCACCCCTGTTTCTCCTTTCCTCTCTCCTCTGGCACCCTCTTAGCTCACACGCTGGAGCTGCCCTATGGACACAGGTACCTAGGGATCATGCATCTAAGGTTCCATACAACTCCTGAACTTAAATGCACAAGCATCCATAGATAATTGTATATCAAATTTGAAAACTAGGTCAGATGCACCGGGGCTTGCCTTGGTCAGCAAGGTTAGCCTGAGCACTCTCGGTGTCATCAGTACTTCCACGTACTGCAGTGCAGCTTCCGCTTTTCCTTCCTTGGCTTCAGGACGAGCGAGTAGTCACCGTGAGGAAGATCTACATGGAATGCAATGCAGGGTTTAGGTGATGTGATATATTATTTATCTTATCCAACTCTTTGTTGGCCATATTCACCTTAACAAAGAATTAATTATTAATTTCCTTTTTAGGAAGGTTATTATTGATATGTGTTTTATTCTTTTAATTTAGCACTTTAATTAATGTCTCTCCTTTTATAATTGTTATTTCCTGTGAAGATTTAATACTTCACCTTTCACTAGTAAAGGTGTGTTCAAAGATATTTAATTACCATTTATTTCTTTAAACAACAAGGGTGTATTCTTAGTTCCTTAAGTATGTTTGGCAACACTTCACAAAAGGGTAAAAGAATTAAAAAGGAATTTCTTAATTTAATCAAAACACTAAATCTTTATAAGCCTCCAAGCTAAACAATAAATCATTAAAAATTCAGTGGGGGGTTTCTTAAGCATCAAAACACCTATACTAAGCTACTGAACACACTTGCAATGCTTGGAAAGCTAGAAAATTAATTATTTTGAAAATGACAAAAGCTAGCTAGCAATTCAAGTTAAATACATACAAAAATAAATAAGCATCCAAATGCTCCAAACTTCCTCACACATGTTCTCTGGTCCTAAACCATCCTAGAAAAGCAGCAAGTACACCTAGAACTACTACTGATCTTGCATTCTTAAATTACAAAGGAAAACATACATATATTAGGAATAAATACTTCTGATCATTCAAAACTTGTCATTAATTCACCAGAGGTGTAACTTGGCATAGCAAGACAACATGCAGGAGTTGGGCACAAAAAACATAATTATTTTTAGCTACAAAAGTCATCTAGACAGATTCTGCATTAAAGGAAAATAATTGATATAAAAAGATTTACATCATAACTTTGTGCAATATTTGGTACTGGAGCTAGACATAACATCACACACAACAGATCCAGAAATTGGATGCAGAGGACCTATGGATTTTGAGATATCACAGATCTAGGTTTTTCACATTTCTATTTTTCATGCCAAAAATATCAAGAAAAAGCCTAGGTGAGTATAACAAATGTTGTAATGCTCCTCACCAGGAATCTAGCAAAATCATGTTTGCAATTTTCCGTATTTTCTACGATTTTCTAGGGATTTTACAAGTTCCAGCAAAAGAGCTACACTATTGAAGTTACTCTTTTGCGCTAAGGACCCCGCAAAGATTTGAAACCTCATGAATATGCCCCTAGTTCACGGAAAACACCCTAGAACTACTTGGGGTTTGCAATCAGGACCTTGGTAAGGGGAGGCGGCGGTGCCGGCCGAACTCCGGCGAGCCGGCCGCGCTCCCGGCCGAGGAAGCGGTGGGGCACGACCACGTGCTCACCTAGGGCCTAGGGACGGCAGGAGTTGGGGCAGAGGAGCTGTCGGAGCGTGTCAGTGTTTTAGACCGGCAACCTACTAAGGGGAGTACCCGAAGTAGATGAATGTGGCCTCGCCGAGATCGGTAACTCGAAGGAAAAGACACGTGGCACACAATTTAGATAGGTTCGGGCCGCGATGTGCATAATACCCTACGTCCTGTATGCTGCGTAGCTCTGGATTGATTGGGTGTGATTACAAGATAGTGCAATCACAAGCTGTGAGATGAGATGAGAGAGGAGGGGTCCCTGCCTCGCCTTATATAGCCCGGTAGGTAGGGTTACAAGTTGGTTCATGGAGAGAATACTAGTCGAGTACGTCTAGGAGTCCTCTATACAGTGCGGGACATGTACAGCTTCCTATCCAAGTACTTCTCCTCTGTAGTCCTTGTGCTTCACGCCAGCAGGTGCCGTGCAGCGCAAGTCGGGTAGTCCCAGGGGCCCACCGAGTAGTCGGTCCTGGTACCCACCGAGGTAGTGGGCCCAGGGAGGTCCATACGACAAGCCCCCGAGTACTTTGTAGTCGAGAAGGATAGCTTTCGAGTAGTCTTGACGACCTTAACAAGTAGTTCCCAAGCGCCCCCGAGTTCTACAAGTCAAAGGTCTTCAAGAATAGTTGAAGCATCCCGAGGCTGGAATGTACTCCAGCTGATGTTTGAGCAATCCTGAAGTCTTCTCGAGTAGCTCCAAGTGTCCTCGAGTGCTGCCCTTGAAGGTCTTCAACAATGCCCGCGTTGCCTTGAAGCCGAAGCTGATATGGAAGTGCGATTGCAAAATCGCACTCCATATGGAGTAGCCCCCGAGCCTTAGGTTGAGTTGTAGACTCTGGCTGAGGGTCTATCTGAAGTTTTGCCAAGAATATCCCGAAAAATCCAGAGAAAAAACTGAAGGACACGTGGCACGGAGCCCCCGAGCCTTGAGTCGAGTACTTCCTCTTGAATTGAAGGGTCATGTTGTAGAATGTGTCCTGAGTTGCTCTTGAGTCTTGTCGCTATCCAGGAAGTCAAGTAGAAGTAGCCGAGCCCCCGAGGTGAGGCGCGTCGACTAGTGAAGTTGAAAGGTCAGGCGCTGCCGCTGAGTCAGCCGAGCGCAGACTTATCCATCCAGCCGTTGAAAGGGCCGCTGTTGACTTATAAATAGAAGCCAAAACCCTTAGGGTTTTTCACCCCAAGCATTCGCAGCCATTCCAGCAAATCTAGCCAGAAATCGTTGCCAGTGCACACTGCCGCCGTTGAGAGGGTTGAAGATCCGAACGCGCCGCCGTAGGAAGCCACCGCCGTAGCCCCGAGCGAATGCATGTGAAGACACCGTGCACCTGGGGAATGAAGCCATCTCTGTCGAAGACCGCGAAGGCCGCCGGTGGGAAGAAGAGGGCCCATGAAGAGGCCACCGGATCTGCTGCGGGGACATCGCCGCTGGTGTCTCCGCCGCGACCAGATCC
Organism: Cenchrus americanus; assembly: GCA_947561735.1. Taxonomy (NCBI): domain Eukaryota; kingdom Viridiplantae; phylum Streptophyta; class Magnoliopsida; order Poales; family Poaceae; genus Cenchrus; species Cenchrus americanus. The sequence continues at coordinate 78,313,598 of OX387239.1, read as the reverse complement.
AAACCGCGAGTGGAAGAAATCCAAGGCCAAGACCGAAGACATGCTGGCCCTGCTCAACAATGGTTTCTTGCGGGAAAAGGAGGTGGATATGTGGAGGGCCGCCGCAGGGGATCCGTACCCCATGGAGAAGAACCCGGATGAGATTCCGATGTTCATCCGGTTCGCGGAGCGCGGACTGTCCCTGCCGGCCAGCGACTTCTTCAAGGGGCTGCTGGGGTACTACGGCATCGAGTACCTCAACCTCAACCCGAACGGTATCTTCCATACCTCAGTCTTCGTACATTTTTGCGAAGCCTTCTTGGGGATCAAGCCCCATTGGATCTTGTTCCGGAAGTTCTTTCGGGTGAAGCCTCAACCCAGCGCCAACAGTCCCCGAGTAGTGGGAGGAGCTGGGATCTAGATGAGGGAGGACGCCGCAGAGCAGTACCTCTCCTACAAGTTGATTGATTCCAAATAGGATTGGAAAGCCAAATGGTTCTACGTCACGAACCACCACCCGGAGCTGCCGAAGCCGAGCGGGAAGCAGCCCAGGCACCGGCCGTGGTAAAACTCGGAGCCCATGATGCAAGAAGGTCTCCAGTTGCCCGAGTTGCTGGCGAAGGTCAAGGCACTAAGAGAAGCCGGGCTGAGGGCCGAACACGTGGCCTTCAGCTTCATGAAGCGCAGGGTGCAGCCGCTGATGGCCCGTGACACCCTAGGGTACGAGTACACCGGCGACGACGACACGTCGCGGATGCCTGGTGATGAAGTTGACGATGACATCATCATTGAAAGACTGAGCAGAATCTTCAAGGATATGCCGCCGTACACGCCGTGCCCGGTACCCGAGTACTCCGCCGCGCGCCCACCAAATAAGGTCAGTAGCCGCACTCAATGCCGAGTACTCATTACGTAGAAGTAGTCGAGCTGACGAGTTGTGCTTTCTTGCAGGATGACGTGACGAAGTTCGTCTCCAAGCCGACGTCGCCTCCTCATCTTGTCGAGGTCCCAGAGGAGGGGAAGGCCAAGGCCAAGGAGCGGTGCGAAGTTGGCGAAGGTGACGACACAGTTGTCGTCGAAGACACGTTCGAGGAGGACGACGACGAGGAGATGCTCCAGGACCGCTTCCAGCTGCGGCCGTGGTTCAGCCGCCCTAGTTTGCCTCATATACCTCTTGTTCAGGATCAACCGACTAGCTTGGAAGCTAGTTTGCCCGCGCTGCCAAGGAGGCCACGCAACGTGGCCCGCAAGCGCGTGGCCAAGAAGTTGAAGATCACGGAGACCACGTCCCAGGAGGTAAGCCATCTTCACCAGTGTAGTTGAGTACTCTTGTCTCGATGTTCTGTGTTGACAACGAAGTTTCCTTGCTTGCAGGAGATGCCGCCTTCCGACCCCGTTGAGCAGGGTGACGATGGTGGTTGGAACACAGTGGGGGAGCCAGCTGGGGGTAGTCGCAGCCCAGCCCCTACTGTAGAAGAGATCTTGGCGCAGTTGGAGCGCTAGCCCCCTGTTGCTCAGGGGAGCACAGAACCAGCCGCTACTGCCACTGAAGAGGCAGCGGCTACTGAGGCGCAAGAGGAGGCGCCTGCCGAGGCAGGACTGGTCGACATTGCCAGTATCCTCGGCGCCCCAACCGTGACGGTGGTCCGGTCGAGCTTGTAAGTGTTGATTCTTCCCGAGTAGTACGTTGGATGTGGTAGTCGTACTGGGTTGACAACCAGCATGTGTGCTCTGCAGGAAATCGACGGATCTGTCCTGGGAGGGGGATGAACCTGCCACAGCGGTGGCGGAAGAGGAAGCCGTGCCGCCCGCTAGGGAGTCCGCTCTCGCCCCTCAAGCAGAGCCCGAGGCGCCGGCCGCTAAGGCTACCTTGCCCGAGGCCAGCGTCGTTGAAGGTGAGTACTCTGCCGAGGTGGAAGTAGCCCCGTAGAGTAGTCGTAGACGCTAGGTATGACTGATGCAGTTGCCGTTTGATGACAGGTGCTGAAGCCGAGGGGAGTGACATCCCGGCAGCGGTGCCCGTAGAAGATGTGGTACCGGCGACCCAGGAAGCTGTCGGAGTAGCCCCCGAGCCGGTGGAAGTGGCCGTCGGAGAAGTCGCCACGACGACTGGAGGAGAGGGCGACGACATGCTGCCAGAACCCGCTCTGGAGGTAGTCGTGCGCTCGCTAGAGATCCAGGACGCGAAGCCAATCTGCTCAGCACCAATGTCCGAAGCACTTGGCGAAGTCGATCCCAAACTAGGTGATGGCCTTCATGAAGTCGTACTTCCCGAAAGCTCCTGTGGACGTAGTCGTCGGCGGACTAGCCGCCAACTGCACGGACGAGCAGTACACGGAGCTGCTAGAGCAGATGGCGCCCATTGCGGAACAAGTCGTCGAGAAACTCAACCTCTAGTAGTCCTGTAATGTTAGCTCGTAGCAGTAGTTGTACATAAACAATTGTAATGAAATTGTTTAAGTATGAATGAAAGAAAACTTCCATGAATGAGTACTCGTGATCGCGATCTGTGAGTGCGGAGTCCCATCATGAAGTCGTCGCGAGTAGTCGTGCTCACCAGTAGTCCCGTTAAGGGAAGGAGATAGTAAAGTAGTTGATGTATGATCAAACTTTATTGCTGAAGAAGTACACCTAGATGGCCAGGGCCATTGGTACAGGGTAGTCGCCAGGACCCGGAGGCCGCTTACGGCTAAGTAGTGCTAGGGCGTAGAGCCGCTTACAGCAGTAGATCCGTTAGTAGCCGTGTGGGCTGGATCTAGGAGTACATGGTCTCTCAGTAGACCGCTGCTAGAGTCCTTTGTCGCTCGTCGCAGCCCAAGATCCGTTGGTGGCCGCGCGGGGCTGGATCATGGAGTGTAGTAGTCCGGAGACTAGGGCCTCGACCCGGAGGCCGCTTACGGCGAAGGGGTCTTGAGTAGTCGTGTGGACTGGAGCCCCCGGAGTAGTCGTGTAGACTAGGCGTAGAATCAACAGAGCTGGTCGATGTTCCACGAGTTGTTGACGTCTTCACCTTCAAGCGTCTAGAGGCGGTAGAAGCCTGGTCCGGTCACCTTTGCGACTATGAAGGGACCTTCCCAGGGCGAGCTGAGCTTGTGTAGTCCTTCCGTGTTCTGGATGCGACGGAAGACGAGATCACCAACGTTGAAGGAGCGTGCCTTGACGTTGCGATTGTGGTAGCGCCGGATACCCTCTAGGTACCTTGCTGATTGGACGAGGGCAGCGCAGCGAGCTTCTTCGAATCCGTCGATGTCAACTCGTCCGCTATCTTTGGAGACGCCTTCGTCATAGTGCTCCACTGCTGGTGAATCCCACATGACATACGAAACGACCCGGATTTCCGCGAACGGAATCCGAATCTTAGCACCTCCGTGGTAGTCCCGGGAGGGCTACCACGTGCAATCCCTGTCTCGGCGATTCCAAAATCCATACGAAAAGGTAAAAACAATAAAGTAGAGTACAACATTTATTTTATTGCATTAATCGAGTACAACTCTTCGGCACATGCCGGGTACAAGTCCATCGGGACCGAATCAAACGAAATAAAACGTCTAGCAGCGGCTTCATGAAAGCGCGGGAACTCCATCTCCGCAGGCAGCTCAAGTGTAGGAAGAGCTCTAGTCCACCCAACCGTCGTTGTCGAAGTCGTAGTCCGGCTCTGCGTCAGAGTCACCAGGGTCTACCCGATAAGCGGGTAGGTCATGTCAGCTTCCCAACAAAGAGGCAAAAGCGGTGTATATTCTACTATGCATGAGATAACCCTAATCTGGCTGTAGAAAGCTTAAGCAAAGCAGCAGTGCAACATACAAGGTAAGCAGAGTATAGCGAGGAGGTCCACACCTCGGGGAAGCTTCCGCTTCCGAGGTCCACACCTCAGGGGTCCACACCCCGCTCAAGGAATACCACACCAAAACACCGGATCTCAACCACGATCCAGAACCCAACTCTCATCTGCGATGTGGGGCCCACCGGCTCCTATCCCCACATCTCAACGGCCGAAGCCGGGCTCACACACTCGGGGGAGAGAAGAAGCACAAGAGAAGTGTGGCTAGTCGGGTGAGAGATCGAAAGACTCGTCCATAACCGGTGGACACGGACTATAGCTATAGGTTTAACACTCGCGAGGTTGTACAACCGTACCCGCCCGAATAGGTCGGAACCGGCCGTCACCGGTGTCCGACCCTACCATACGGCCGAAGCCCAAGTAAGTGGATAGTACCCTTCGCATCTCCGAGCCCGGCCCGGCCTCCGCGGCGAGCTCATACTACCCGCGAGAGGTCCCTCGAAGCCGTGGAACCCTTCCCCGGCCTCGTCGGGGCAAAGTCTACTAAGGAGGGAAAGACCACTCCCGACACGATCACACCGATCCTCCAACGGGAGGGGTGCTATCCACTACAAGTCTCACCCCGCACCCCCGCCCAAAACAAGGCGGACGGTCCGTACGAAAATAGTCATCCGAAGCAAGGTCAGCGACGATCGGTCCTTAAGGGGCCGAGAGCGAGCACTCAACATCTCCATCCCACACGACACGACCCTTGGGTAAGAGGCCGGATCGCATCTTCCCTCGGCGGCCGTTCACAAGTAACCGGCGGCTCGCTCCCGCCTAAACACGGCAAGGGGTACACAACCCGGAACGCACGCTAGAATCACACCGAGATACCCACATCTCGGCTCAAACCCGCAGCACCATCCATAATCAAACAACAAAAGTATGGATAGTTGAAGTAAGGGACTAGCTAGGGGTCCGTAGCTAGTCCCGCCGTAGCGGAACAAGGAACGGGATATATCAAAACATCAAGGCATGGCTAATAAACGGGTTATGCAATACAACATTTCCATGCATTAAAGTAAAGCACTAGCGACTACAAGGCAACATAGGATCTATATGGTTGGGAGTGACATGACACCTTCGTTGCCGTTGAAGCGATCGTTGTCCCGGGCTAGATGTACTCGGGGTCCTCCACGTCCTCCCGGTCGAAGCTCGGGTCCGCGGCACGAGATTCGACGCGAAAATATGAATACGGTGCACATCTAAGCAATAACTCCAAATAAAATCCAATTTAGAAGATCCAAACGATCCCAAACTACCTACAATCGGCAAGGTTTTGCAAATACGGATTTATAGAAATTAGTTTTGTATTTTTACGAGCTTCCTAGAATTTATTACTAATTTTTAAAGGTCAAAAACATTTTTACGGAATTTTTAATCGAAAGGAAAAGGTTTTTCGAAAAAACGTTGCGACGTCGGCATGACGTCGGCGTCCTCGGGTTATCGGTGAAAGGGCCGGATTCGCGGGCGGGGCCCGTGGGTGGCCCGGCGGACGCATTTCGGCCCGCGGGTTGGTTTCGGCCCAAACCGCCCGCGCGGCCTCGGCCCAAAAGAAGGCGTCCGAAGTCTAGAAAACCCCCTCCTTGCTCTTAACCCGTGCCGGCCGACGGCTGCCCGCGCCGATAGGCGGGCCTAGGGCCCAAACCCATCCGTCGGCCTGCTTTTCCCCCCCCTTAACCCGGCGCGGCTCGCCCGGTTGCCCGGCGAGGTGCTCGACGATATGCCGTGGCGGCGCCGCGACCGCGCGGTGCGCCGCCGGCGTCGAGCTCGGTGCCTCTCGCCCGGCTCTACGTCTCCGGGCCGGTGCACGCCACGGCGCGCGGCTGCGGGGTGTGCGGGCCGGCGGGCGCTCAACCCCGTGGTCTTGCGCGCGCCGAGCGCGCGCGCCGTCCCGCTGGCCGGTACGATGCCGCCGCCGCCGCCGCGCGCCACGGCGCGGCGGCCCCAAAACCTTCTCCCCGCGAAACCCTCGGGACGACACCCGGCACGGCCCCACGCCCCCCCGCACGTCCGGCACGTTCGCCGGCGCGGCCGCCCCGGTACCCGGCGCGCGCGCGCCGCGTCACGGCGACGCTCGGCCCCCGCACGGATGGGGGCGGCGCGAAGGCCGGTGCTCAACAACCCCGCACAGGGAGGTCCGGCTCGACGGCCAAACTCACAACCCTTCCACGCACGACGACGGCGTGCACCCGGGGGGGGCTCGCCCGCCGGCTTGGGGTAGCCGCGGCGCGACGCCTCCCCTGTTCACCTCAACCACCCGAGCCCGCATTGCTCTTCGCGCGGCGACGGCGGAGCTCAGAGGCACAACCGGCCCAGGAGCCCCCATCCGCCGCGGCACGGCAGTCATGCGGCACGAAGGCCAGCACACAGGCAAGACATTCCATAGCGATGCGTCTCCATACTTGGGGTGCCAACACAGGAAGAAAGCAAGGGAGGGGGAAAGAGAAGAGGATGGCCGCGGTGCTCACGGTGGGGCGACGGTGTAGACGTGGCCGGCCTGACGAAGGCGTGTCGTTGATGTTCCGGCGTGAAGGCGTTCCGGCGATGTAGACGCTCCCCCGGCGGTGCGGTTGTTCACGTCGTCGCGCTCCTCCCTTGGCTCGACGTCGTGGTCCGTGCTCCCGCCGCTCCCGGTTCCCGGCTCCTTCCCCTCCTAGTGCGGTGTGACGGCGATGTCACTCCTCCCCGCGCGACGCCTTCCCCCAACGGCGCGGCGCGGCGGTGGCGCGCCCGCTTTCTCCTTCCTCTCCGGGCACGCGCCGAGCAGAGGTAGAGGAAAACCCCAAGAGGGGTGGTTAGCCTTGCCTCCAAGCCGCTCTGCCTCCTCCTCTTTTGAATCCGCACCGCGAGGCCTTGATGAGGAAATCCCTCCGCTACCCTTGGCTCGCCGCCGCCCCGGGGCAGATGGCGCCCGCGGAGGAGTCCTGGCCCGCCTCGGATGCGCAGGGATAGGGGCAGAGGCGTCCTTTGCCTTTTTCCCCGGCCGCCTCTCGTCACGCGCGCGCGCGCGCGCCGGCCCCTTGGCGTGCGTGCCGGCCGGGCGGCTCGGCGCGCGCCACCCCGCGCGCGGCCGGCGTGGTTGGACCGGCGGCGGCCGCGCGCCCGGCTCGGGCGGCCGGCGCGGTAGTCAAAGAGATAAGGGGAAAGAAAGGGGGAAGAAAGGGAGCCGACGAGCGGGGCCCACGCGGCAGTGAAAGAGATGGGGAAAGGGAATGCGGCGTGGGTTAATGGGCCGAAAGGCTCCTTGGGTTGGGCCGCCGCATCGCAAGGTGAAAAGAATTCGGCCCAAAGTCCTTAGTCGCCCTTTACCTTTTGACACGGATTTATTTGGTCTAGGATTTGAAACATAGTTTGAATTTGATCCCCTTTCAAATTCAAACTTCACTCAATTGATCTCCAAGAAAACCAATGAAAAACCAACTCACAAATTATACCATATTTTAAATATAAGTTTTATAAATAGGATAAATTAGTGGAGAATTTGGTGAGAGGCTAGCAATTTTGGCTCAAAATTTGATAGCACTCCAATGCAAACAAAAGTTTTAAATTTTCGCAAAATTTTCACACCTAATTTCCTGGGTTGTTACATTCTCCCCCACCACCGAGAATCTCGTCCTCGAGATTTAGTCCTCGACCTCCTCCGTGAACAAGTGAGGGTACTCTTTCCTGAGATCAGCTTCCTTCTCCCATGTTGCCTCTCGCTCTGTATGGTTGCTCCACAACACTCTACAGAAAGGAATGGTAGTTCTCCTCGTTTCCTTGACAGCTCTGTCCAAGATTTTCTCAGGATACTCTGTATACTCAAGGTTGTCTTGCAAGTCAAGCAACTCCATGGGCACTTGCTTTGCCTCCACTGCCTTCTCGCTCTTCTTCAGCTGTGACACGTGAAACACTGGGTGAACTCCTGCCATTGTCTCGGGTAGTGCAAGCTGGTAGGCCAAACTTCCAATCCTACGGGTGATAGGGTACGGTCCCACGTACCTCGGTGCAAGCTTTCCTTTCACCAAGAACCTCTTAGTCCCTCGGAGCGGTGAGACTTTCAAGTACACTCTGTCGCCAACTGCGAAGGTCAACTCTCTCCTCTTGTCGGCATAACTCTTCTGACGACTTTGAGCGATTTTCAGGTTCTCACGAACTTTCTCAACTTTCTCCTCTGCTTCCTCAATGATTGCTGGCCCAAACGAGCTCGCTCTCCAACCTCCGACCAAGCTAGCGGGGTCCCGCACTTTCGACCGTAGAGTGCCTCAAAGGGTGCCATCCGGAGACCGGCTTGAAAGCCTGTTGTTGTAAGAGAACTACGCAAACGGCAAGCTGCTCTCCCAATCGGTTCCATAGGTGAGTGCACAAGCTCGTAGCATGTCCTCCAAGACCTGGTTGACCCTCTCGGTCCGTCCATCCGTCCGTGGGTGAAAAGGCGTGTCCTGTAGCCGAGTGTAGTGCCCATAAGCTTGTGGAAGCTACGCCAAAACTTGGAGACAAGCGTGGCCCTCGACCGGACACAATACTTCGGGTGCCCCGTGCGGCCCGAGTATGTGCTCTACGTACGGCTACGCCAACTTCTCGGTTGCATACCTGGTCTTCACCGGCACAAAGTGAGCCACTTTGGTCGGCTTCGTCCACTATGACCCAAACCGAGTCATTTCCTTTTGGTGTTCTAGGAAGTCCCACCACAAAGTCCATGGAAATGTCCTCCCACTTCCACACTGGAATATCCAACGGCTTCAACAAACCAGCAGGTTTCTGATGTTCAATCTTTACTCTGCTACAGGTGTCGCAACAGGCCACGTAGTGTGCTATATCCTTTTTCATGTCCTTCCACCAGTACCTGATTTTCAGATCTCTGTACATCTTGGTGCTGCCTGGGTGAATCGAGTACCTCGAGTCGTGAGCCTCTCTCATGATCTGCTCCCGGAGTGCCTTGTCTTGTGGTACACAGATCCGTTCTTTCAACCACACAGTGCCCTGTTCATCAATCCGGTAGTCCTCTGCTTTGCCCTGCTTCATTAGTTCTCGCAGCACTTTGATTTCTGCACACTCCCTCTGGGCTGTACGGATTCGCTCCTCCAGGTCATAAGTCACTTGCATCGCGTTGACTTGGCCTTGGTCTACAATTTCGATTCTCAGCTTCTCTAGCTCTTCATGCAAAGCAGGTTGCTCTTCTTTTACCATGAGGTTGTTGCAATAGGTTTTCCGGCTCAGTGCATCTGCCACGACGTTAGCTTTGCCTGGGTGGTAGTTGATCTCGACGTCGTAGTCCTTGATCAGCTCTAACCACCGTCTCTGCCTCATGTTCAGCTCGGTCTGTGTAAAGAAGTACTTCAGGCTCTTGTGGTCGGAAAACAGTTCACACTTGTTCCCTATCAGGTAGTGTCTCCAAATTTTGAGCGCATGCACAACAATATGCCCGACTCCAAGTCGTGTGTCGGGTAGTTTTCCTCGTGTTTCTTCACCGTCCGGAAGCATAAGCCACAACTTTCCCTTCTCGCATCGGCACACAACCAAGTCCTTGCTTTGAAGCATCACGGTAGACCACAAAGTCTTTCTTGATATCCGGCAAGGTAAGCACCGGGGCCGTGGTGAGCCTCTTTTTCAGCTCTCCCCGGAAGCTCTTCTCACACGCTTCGACCATTCGAACTTCGTGTTGTTCTTGAGCAGCTCGGTCATTGGCTTTGCAATCTTGGAGAAGTTCTCAATGAACCTCCGGTAGTAACCCGCCAACCCAAGGAAGCTTCGACATCCGTCACGTTTAACGGTCGCTCCCACTTGGTCACCGACTCAACCTTGGATGGATCCACGGCTATCCCTTCGCCGACAACACGTGTCCCAAGAACGCAACCTTCTCCATCCAAAACTCGCACTTGCCGAACTTTGCATACGGTTCTGCTGCCTCGGCCTCTCTAGCACGACTCTCGTGTGCTCCTCGTGTTCCTCGGTGGTCTCGGAGTAGATCAAGATATCATCGATAAACACCACTACAAACCTGTCCAACTCTTCCATGAAGACCTTGTTCATCAAGTTCATGAAGTAGGTCGGGGCGTTGGTCGGCCCGAAAGAAACCACCACGAACTCGTACGGGCCGTAGCGTGTGGTGAAGGCCGTCTTGGGTATATCCCCGCTCTCCGATCTTCATCTCGGTGGTAGCCCCGACCTCAAGTCGATCTTGGAGAAGTACCTTGCCTTTTTGAGTCTATCCAGCAGATCCTCGATTCTGGGTAGTGGGTACTTGTTCTTGATTGTCATCGAGTTGAGCGTGCGGTAGTCGATGCACATCCTCTTTGTACCGTCTTTCTTCTCCACGAAGAGCACTGGTGAACCCCACGGTGAGGCACTCGGCCGAACAAACCCTTGCTCGAGCAACTTCTTGAGCTGTTTCTTCAACTCGTCCAGCTCGTCGGACGACATCCTGTACGGACTCTTTGCAACGGGCCCCGCCCCTGGCATCAGCTCAATCACAAACTCCACGTCCCGGTCTGGGGGTAACTCCGTAAGCTCCTCTGGGAACACGTCCGGAAACTCACGGACCACTGGGATCTCTTCAATCTCTTTCCCACTCATGTTGCACATTATCATAGCAACCTTCGGACTCGTGGCTTGATCCGCACTATAGTTCCGCCGGGGTGTTCTAGCCGTATCACTGCGGGGTTGCAAGAGACTATCCCGTTGTGCTTTGCCAACCATTCCATCCCTAGGATCACGTCTATCCCGGTAGACTCCAACACCGTCCAAGTCTGCCGTGAACCGTAGCCCCTCAAACACCATCCTCACTCCCCCCGCACTCTAACGTACTCCTCTTCTCTCCTAGCGGAGAGCTAGTTAAGATAGGCCTTGGTCGAGGCTTAGTTGGTAAAGACCTTTCTTTAGCAAACTTGGTAGAAATATACGAAAACCGAGCTCCGGTATCGAACAACACGGTTGCCAAAACGAGTCAACAAGGAACTCACCAAGTGTGACGTCGGGTGCGGCCGCTGCATCCTCGGCGGTGAGGTGGTTCGGACCGCCTCGAGTAGGCGGCGGCCGAGCGGTCCTCTCGCGCCGAGTACGGGGTGGCCGTCCCCCCGGTGCCGGTGGCTTGGCCGGGGTCCGGAACCGAGAGCGCGGCTCCGACTCCCCCGGTGGCACCTGCTTGTGGACACTCAAACGACTTGTGCCCAACCCGACGACGGTTGAAGCAAGTCACCTTGGATCTGTCTCGTCGACCGCGGTGGTGGCCTCGGTTTCCGAGCTGTTCGACCTCCACTCCCGCCTTGGGTTGGCTCTCGCTCGCGGGCCGAGAGCGAGAGACGTGGTGCCTCTGCCGTGGCCGGTGGCCCCGAACGTAACCCGTCCTCTCCCTCTCGAGGTGGTCCCGAGCGTCCCGCCCGGTCTGAGCGCTTGGACTTGCTTCCACGAACCTCCATGTACTCAAGTCTAGACCTCTCCACGATCAGTGCCTTGTCGATAATGGAGCGAAGTGTCGGGCGGTCGTGCGCGGACAAGTGGTGTGCCATCCCCTTGTGCGGCCCCTTTACGAATCGGTAGACCTTCTTCTTCTCTCGTGTCCGTGTCGTCTGGCACGTACCTCATCAGCTCCTGGTAGCGGTTGGCGTACTCCTGCACTGACATGTTTCCCATCTTGAGGCGTCTGAACTCGTCAGCCTTCCTATCCATCACTGCATCCGGAATGTGGTGACCCCTGAAGGCCTCCACGAACTCGTCCCACCCGATGTGTAACGGGTCCCGGTGCGAGTCACAGTAACTGTCCCACCACGCACTGGCTGTGCCGATCAGCTGGTGCGCTGCCACGGTCACACACTCCTCCTCGGTAAGCTCGGTCAGCTCCAGCTTCTTCTCGATCTCACGTAGCCAGTTGTCCGCATCCATCGGGTCCGCCGAGTGGTCGAAGGTAGGCGGTTGCGGCTTGTTGAAGTTCTCAACCTTCTTCCGGAAACCCTCCGGCGCGTAGCGGTTCGACCCCTAGGGTTGTTGTTGTTGTTCGGGCTAGCATCCGGGTGATCATCCGCATCGGTGTGTTTGCACCGCCATCACGTCGGCCAAGTTCGGGGGAGGTGGCGGTGGTGGCACCTCGTGTCCCCCGAGCCCGGCCTCGCTCCTCCCTCGGGCCGGGGTACCCGCTCGTGCTCGGGCTCCTGCTCCCCGAGCTCCCTCGTCGTCGGGCGCGGCTCCTCGACCGCCAACTCGGCCTCCTCGGCCTACGCGGCCGGCCGTGCCCCCACGAAGCCCGCCTCGTGGCGCGTGACCTCCACGGCATCCACGGCCTCTCGCTCCCCCCCGGGTTAGGGGCATCCTCCCCTCCGTCGTCCCCAGCGACCTCCTCGAAACGGGCCAGGAGTCGCCCGGACCTCCTTGCTCCAGACATCTGTTCCAGTTGCAAGAGTTAGTAGCGGTAGGGAGAATGTATCTATTAAGGTTATTAACTATAAAGGAGTGATCCTGCTAACGGTCGAAGAATTTTCGGACGTACATAAAGAAGCGTGAAATCCGAAAGAAACCATGAAGATCCATGTCACTCAATCAATGCCACCATACAAAAGGGGTGCACCTCGAGGTTTACTCCAGCAACCTTCGAGGGTACACGGCAACACATCACGCTAACGCATGGTACATCATGGGGTAGCTGCTAAGGTCAAGACACATGAGCGATAACATCACATCTAGCTTATTACAACATCACAGAATCTACAGCGAAGACTCTACTCCTCTCACGGAGTGCACTGAGGTGCCTCGGGACTGGCGTCTGGTGGAACTGAGTAGAACGGCGGTGAGTGTGCCCCGGGTATCCCGGCATCCCGATCGCCGGCCCTCCGTAGTAGTCACGGGTATCCCGGAGAGCACGGTCCATCTCTCGTCGTGTCCTCGGGAACCACTCGGGTACGGGCGTACTCGTGGTAGGAGCGTCGGGGGAAGCTCGAAAGTCTCTCGTCCTCGGTCGGGGTCTCTTCTTGGGTGGTAGGCGTGCGGAGAGCGCCTCCGGCTCCGTCGGCCTCTGCCGGTCGACCGCTCCCAAGCCGTGCGAGTCTCCGGCTGCTCGGTCCCTCTCCTCGTAGACCGGTCCTCCAAGGTAACACAAGTGGTGGTAGTTGTGTCGACTCGCCTCTCGTAGATCCCACACCTTGACCGATAGTCGGCGGCCGCAGCTCCGACCGACTCCAACGATCTCTCGCCTCGCCGGTCTCACCCCCGTCCTCACGCGAGGCCTCCACCGAAGTCCGGTGCGGCTCCCGCTCGCCCTCAACCGCGCCTCCGCAGTAGCGATCCTCCGAGCGTCCCTCTCGGTGCTAGGCGCGCGGCCGCGCCGGTCCAAGCCGCACTAGCTCTCCGTTCCTCACGTGCGACGCCTCCAGCTCGTCAAGTATATCCTCTCTCTCCACCTCCAGGTCCCGAACCTGCCGCAGGGCAGCGTCACACCTCCACCGAAGGTACACTATCTCCCCGTCTGCCCAGTACAGTGCCTGGTCCTGGGCCAGGATGCACCGCCTGGCCGCGAGCATCACCTGGTCCTCCCCCTCCACTGGAGTCACCTCCAGGTACCGTGCTCGGTCGCTCGAGTCCCAGCGACCCTGGTCGAAGATCTCTGTCGGAAGCACGCTGAACGGAGTGTCCTTCAGCCTCTCCCTGAGCTGGACACAAACCTTCTTGAGAGCCCTGCGTGCGCCAGTCTGGTGTGCCTCCGTGACCGAACTCTCGAAGCAGTGCACCTCTACCTCCTCAAACTCTGGCACCCGTGGGTCTGCCGGCACCGTGACGATCGGGGGTAAGTGGGGGTCTGCTCCAAGTGTCCCATGGCCCTCCCCTTGTAGCTGACTCCGTCGGTCTCCACTCCACCTTGTCTCCGAGCACTCTCTCGGCAAGTGGCGAAGCCTCCGTAACTCTTGCCGTCCGACTCCAAAGGAACCCACGTAGTCTCCGCCATCTGCACAACGTAGTTAGAGCGTAGTTAGTAAGGTAGTTAGTGAAAGTTAATCAAGGTAATGCATATATATAAGTATAGTTATATACATACGGAAGCCAAGGGGTTTATATAAAGTTTCAAGGTTCAGAAACGGCTTCCTATACTATCGACCATTCCTCGGGGCTCGTCCTACAGTCAAGCATGGCTGCGGTACCAACCGAAACAACCCGGATTTCCGCGAACGGAATCCCGAATCTTAGCACCTCCGTGGTAGTCCCAGGAGGGCTACCACGTGCAATCCCTGTCTCGGCGATTCCAAAATCCATACGTAAAGGTAAAAACAATAAAGTAGAGTACAACATTTATTTTATTGCATTAATCGAGTACAACTCTTCGGCACATGCCGGGTACAAGTCCATCGGGACCGAATCAAACGAGAAATAAAACGTCTAGCGAGCGGCTTCATGAAAGCGCGGGAACTCCATCTCCGCGGGCGGCTCAAGTGTAGGAAGAGCTCTAGTCCACCCAACCGTCGTTGTCGAAGTCGTAGTCCGGCTGCGTCGAGTCACCGGGTCTACCCGATAAGCGGGTAGGTCATGTCGCCTTCCCAACAAAGAGGCAAAAGCGGTGTATATTCTACTATGCATGAGATAACCCTAATCCGGCCGTAGAAATCTTAAGCAAAGCAACGGTGCAACATACAAGGTAAGCGAGAGGATAGCGAGGAGGTCCACACCTCGGGGAAGCTTCCGCTTCCGAGGTCCACACCTCAGGGGTCCACACCCCGCTCAAGGAATACCACACCAAAACACCGGATCTCAACCACGATCCAGAACCCAACTCTCATCTGCGATGTGGGGCCCACCGGCTCCTATCCCCACATCTCAACGGCCGAAGCCGGGCTCACACACTCGGGGGAGAGAAGAAGCACAAGAGAAGTGTGGCTAGTCAGGTGAGAGATCGAAAGACTGTCCATAACCAGTGGACACGGACTATAGCTATAGGTTTAACACTGCGCAGAGGTTGTACAACCGTACCGCCCGAATAGGTCCGGAACCGGCCGTCACCGGTGTCCGACCCTACCATACCGCGAAGCCCAAGTAAGTGGATAGTACCCTTCGCATCTCCGAGCCCGGCCCGGCCTCCGCGGCGAGAGCTCATACTACCCGCGAGAGGTCCCTCGAAGGCGTGGAACCCTTCCCCGGCCTCGCCGGGCAAAGTCTACTAAGGAGGGAAAGACCACTCCCGACACAATCACACCGATCCTCCAACGGGAGGGGTGCTATCCACTACAAGTCTCACCCCGCACCCCCGCCCAAAACAAGGCGGACGGTACGTACGAAAATAGTCATCCGAAGCAAGGTCAGCCGACGATCGGTCCTTAAGGGGCCGAGAGCGAGCACTCAACATCTCCATCCCACACGACACGACCCTTGGGTAAGAGGCCGGATCGCATCTTCCCTCGGCGGCCGTTCACAAGTAACCGGCGGCTCGCTCCCGCCTAAACACAGCAAGGGGTACACAACCCAGAACGCACGCTAGAATCACACCGAGATACCCACATCTCAGCTCAAACCCGCAGCACCATCCATAATCAAACAACAAAAGTATGGATAGTTGAAGTAAGGGACTAGCTAGGGGTCCGTAGCTAGTCCCGCAGGGTAGCGAACAAGGAACGGGATATATCAAAACATCAAGGCATGGCTAATAAACGGGTTATGCAATACAACATTTCCATGCATTAAAGTAAAGCACTAGCAGCTACATAGCAACATAGGATCTATATGGTTGGGAGTGACATGACACCTTCATTGCCGTTGAAGCAGTCGCTGTCCGGAGCAGTGTACTCGGGGTCCTCCACGTCCTCCTAGTCGAAGCTCGGGTCTGCGGCACGAGATTCGACGCGAAAATATGAATACGGTGCACATCTAAGCAATGACTCCAAATAAAATCCAATTTAGAAGATCCAAACGATCCCAAACTACCTACAATCAGCAAGGTTTCGCAAATACGGATTTATAGAAATTAGTTTTGTATTTTTCTGAGCTTCCTAGAATTTATTATGAATTTTTAAAGGTTAAATACATTTTTACGGAATTTTTAATCGAAAGGAAAAGGTTTTTCGGAAAAAACGTTGCGACGTCGGCATGACGTCGGCGTCCTCGGGTTATCGGTCCGAAAGGGCCGGATTCGCGGGCGGGGCCGTGGGTGGCCCGGCGGACGCATTTCGGCCGGCGGGTTGGTTTCGGCCCAAACCGCCCGCGCGGCTCGGCCCAAAAGAAGGCGTCCGAAGTCTAGAAAACCCCCTCCTCGCTCTTAACCCGTGCCGGCCGACGGCCCGCCCGGCCGATAGGCGGGCCTAGGGCCCAAACCCATCCGTCGGCTCTGCTTTTCCCGCCTTAACCCGGCACGGCTCGCCCGGTTGCCCGACGAGGTGCTCGACGATATGCCGTGGCGGCGCGCGCGACCGCGCGGTGCGCCGCCGGCGTCGAGCTCGGTGCCTCTCGCCCGGCTCTACGTCTCCCTGGCCGGTGCACGCCACGGCGCGGCTACGGGGTGTGCCGGCCGGGCGGGCGCTCAACCCCGTGGTCTTGCGCGCGGCGAGCGCGCGCGCCGTCCCGGTGGCGGGTACGATGCCGCCGCCGCCGGCACGCCACGGCGCGGCGGCCCCAAAACCTTCTCCTCGCGAAACCCTCGGGACGACACCCGCACGGCCCCCACGCCCCCGCACGTCCGGCCACGTTCGCCGGCGCGGCCGCCCGGTACCCGGTGCGCGCCGCGCCGCGTCACGGCGACGCTCGGCCCCTCGCACGGATAGGCGGCGCGAAGGCCGCTGCTCAACAACCCCCGCACGGGAGGTCCGGCTCGACGGCCAAACTCACAACCCTTCCACGCACGACGACGGCGTGCACCCGGGGGGGCTCGCCCGCCGGCTTGGGGTAGCCGCGGCGCGACGCCTCCCCCCGTTCACCTCAACCACCCGAGCCCGCATCGCTCTTCGCGCGGCGACGGCGGAGCTCGCAGGCACAACCGGCCCGGAGCCCCCATCCGCCGCGGCACGGCAGTCATGCGGCACGAAGGCCAGCACACAGGCAAGACATTCCATAGTGATGCGTCTCCACACTTTGGGTGCCAACACAGGAAGATAGCAAGGGAGGGGGAAAGAGAAGAGGATGGCCGCGGTGCTCACGGTGGGGCGACGGTGTAGACGTGGCCGGCCTGACGAAGGCGTGTCGTTGATGTTCCGGCGTGAAGGCGTTCCGGCGATGTAGACGCTCCCCGGCGGTGCAGTTGTTCACGTCGTCGCGCTCCTCCCTTGGCTCGACGTCGTGGTCCGTGCTTCCGCCGCTCCCGGTTCCCGGCTCCTTCCCCCTCCCCTAGTGCGGCGCGGCGGCGATGTCACTCCTCCCCGGCGCGACGCCTTCCCCCAACGGCGCGGCGCGGCAGTGGCGCGGCCCGCTTCCTCCTTCCTCTCCGGCACGCGGCCGAGCAAAGGTAGAGGAAAACCCCAAGAGGGGTGGTTAGCCTTGCCTCCAAGCCGCCCGCCTCCTCCTCTTTTGAATCCGCACCGCGGGGCCTCGAGGAGGAAATCCCTCCGATACCCTTGGCTCGCCGCCGCCCGGGCGGGGTGGCGCCCGCGGTGGAGTCCGGCCCGCCTCGGATGCGCAAGGATAGGGGCGGAGGCGTCCTTTGCCTTTTTCCCCCGGTCGCCTCTCGTCACGCGCGCGCGCGGCGCCGCCCTTGGCGTGCGTGCCGGCCGGGCGGCTCGGCCGCGCGCCACCCCGCGCGGGCCGGCGTGGTTGGACCGGCGGCGGCCGCGCGCCCGGCTCGGGCGGCCGGCGCGGTGGTCAAAGAGATAAGGGGAAAGAAAGGGGGGAAGAAAGGGAGCCGACGAGCGGGGCCCACGCGGCGGTGAAAGAGATGGGGAAAGGGGATGCGGCATGGGTTAATGGTCCGAAAGGCTCCTTGGGTTGGGCCGCCGCATCGCAAGGTGAAAAGAATTCGGTCCAAAGTCCTTAGCTGCCCTTTACCTTTTAACACAGATTTATTTGGTCTAGGATTTGAAACATAGTTTGAATTTGATCCCCTTTCAAATTCAAACTTCACTCAATTGAACTCCAAGAACACCAATGAAAAACCAACTCACAAATTATACCATATTTTAAATATAAGTTTTATAAATAGGATAAATTAGTGGAAAATTTGGTGAGAGGCTAGCAATTTTGGCTCAAAATTTGATAGCACTCCAATGCAAACAAAAAGTTTTAAATTTTCGCAAAATTTACACACCTAAATTCCTGGGTTGTTACAACATCGGCAAGGAGGATTGCTTCGGAGCCGTAGACCAGGAAGTATGGGGATTGTCCCATTGGCTTGGAGGGTTGAGTACGCAACCCCTAGAGAGCATTGGGTAGTTCCTTGATCCACTTGCCTCCTTTGGTGTTAGCAGCGTCGTGTAGCCGCTTCTTGAGGGCGTCGAGCACCATCCCATTGGCGCGCTCGACTTGTCCGTTGGCCCGAGGATGGGCAACTGAGACATATCGGACGTCAATCCCGCTGTTCTCGTAGTACTCCCAGAACTGGTGATTGTTGAAGTTGGAGCCCAGGTCTGTGATGATGTGGTGGGGTAGTCTGTAGCGATGTACGAGTTCATCCAGGAAGTCGAGTACTCTGTCAGCCTTGGGGCATGTAACCGGCTTGACCTCGATCCACTTGGTGAACTTGTCGATGGCCACCGATGCTCGCTGAATCCACCTGGCGCAGCTGGTAGTGGCCCAATCATGTCGAGCCCCCAGCAAGCGAAAGGCCAGGTTGGCGGTATGGTGACTAGCTTGTAGGCTGGGACGTGTTGCTGCTTGGTGAAGTATTGGCACCCTTGGCACCTTCTGATGAGTTCTTCGGCGTCGCCCAGAGCTGTGGGCTAGTAGAAAGCTCGTCGGAAGGCATTGCTGACCAGCGTGCGAGAGGACGTGTGGTTGCCGCAGACGCCTTTATGGATCTCCTCCAAGATGTCCTTGCCTTCTTGTCTTGGAACGCACTTCATGAGTACTCCAGAAGATGCGCCCCACTTGTAGAGCTTGTCTCCGACGAGGACATAGGACTTGGCGCGGCGGATGAGCTGCTCGGCCAAGTTCTTGTCCGAAGGAACCTTCTGCTCGTTGAGGTAGTCGATGAAGGGTTGCCTCCAATCCACGTCGATCATCATGACCTCCTAGCCAGCCGCGGGGTGCGCTAGGTCAGTGGTTGGTGGCGCCGGCTCCGGGATGGATGGCGCGTGAAGCTCGTGGACGAAGACACCTGCTGGTACTTGAGCGCGAGTAGAACCAAGCTTCGACAGGTCGTCCGCTGCAATGTTGTTGTCGCGGACGACGTGGTGGAACTCGAGACCATAGAACTTGTTCTCGAGCTTGCGGACTTCTAGGCAGTAGGCATCCATGTTCTCCTTGTTGCGGTCCCAGGACTTGTTGACTTGGTTGATGACCACTGTGGAGTCGCCGTAGACTAGTAGCCGCTTGATGTCCAGTGAAGCCGCGAGGCGGAGCCCATGTAGCAGGGCTTCGTACTCGGCTTCATTGTTTGAGACCTTCCAGAAGATCTACAGGACGTACTTGAGTTGTTCGCCCGTTGGGGAGATCAAGAGTACACCTGCACCCGCGCCCTCGAGGTTGAGTGAGCCGTCGAAGTACATCACCCAATGCTCTGGTCGCTCGGTTGGAGTAGGTAGTTGATTCTCCCACCACTCCGCCATGAAGTCGACTAGTGCTTGCAACTTGATGGCTATGCGTGGCTTGAAGTCAATGTTGAGGGCGCCGAGTTCGACTGCCCACTTGGAGATTCTTCCAGTAGCATCTTGGTTCCGCAGAATGTTGCCGAGCGGGTAGTCGGTGACGACGGAGATCGAGTACTCCTGGAAGTAGTATCGTAGCTTCCGCGAGGTGATGAGCACTGCATACAGAAGCTTCTGTACTGGATGGTAGCGTGCCTTGGACTCTGATAGGACCTCGCTGATGAAGTAGACTGGGCGCTGGACTGGGTAAGCGTGGCCGTCTTCCTGCCACTCAACGATGATGGCAGTACTGACCACATGAGTAGTCGCAGCGAGGTAGAGCAGTAGCTGCTCGCCTTTGCGAGGAGCCGTGAGGACTGGCGGCTTTGATAGGAAGTCCTTGAGCTGGGCAAGGGCTTGATCTGCCTCTGTAGTCCACACGAACTTCTCTTGGTGCTTGAGTAGTTTGAAGAAGGGGAACCCCTGTTCTCCAAGCTTCCAGATGAATCTGTTCAGGGCCGCCATGCATCCGGTTAGCTTCTGGACGTTTTTGATGGACGTGGAAGCTTTCATGCTGGTGATGGAGGAGATCTTCTCGGGGTTGGCTTCGATGCCGCGATGGTTGATGATGAAGCCGAGTAGTTTGCCCGAAGGTACGCCGAAGACGCACTTGTTCGGGTTGAGCTTCCAACGGTACTCGCGCAGGGATGAGAAAGTCTCCTCAAGGTCATCGATGAGCGTGCTGGAGTTTCTGGTCTTGGCGACCACGTCATCCACGTAGGCTTTGACGTTCTTGTTGAGTTGCCTCTTGAAGCAGGCCTGGATAGCTCGTTGGTACGTGGCGCCGGCGTTCTTTAGCCCGAAGGACATGGTCGTGTAGCAGTACGCGCCAAGTGGGGTGATGAACGCGGTCTTCTCCTGGTCTTCTTCCTTGATCGCGATCTGGTGGTACCCGGAGTAGCAGTCGAGGAAGCAGAGCAGGTCGCAGCCCGCCGTGGAGTCGATGACTTGGTCAATCCGCGGCAACCCGAAGGGGTCCTTGGGGCAGTGCTTGTTAAGATCGGTGTAGTCGACGCACATCCTCCACTCGTTCGAGTTCTTCTTGCGGACGAGGACGGGGTTGGCGAGCCACTCAGGATGGAAGATTTCTCTGATGAAGCCAGCCGCGAGTAGTTTGGCGAGTTCCTTCTTGATGGCGTCCCATCTGTCGTCGGTGAAGTGGCGGAGGTGTTGTCGCTTCGGGGTAGCTTTAGGATCGACATTGAGGGAATGCTCGATCAACTCCCTGGGCACCCCTGGCATGTCCGCTGGCTTCCACGCGAAGATGTCGCGGTTAGCCCGGAGGAAGTTGATGAGCGCGTCTTCCTATTTGGGGTCAAGGCTTGCCTCGATGGTGGTGGTCTTGCTGTTGTCTCCTGTCCCGAGGTCAATTGTTTTGACCAGAACCTCCTCCATTGGCTGAGGCTTGTTAGCTTTGTCCGACTTCTCTGGGACGTCGAGTTCACTTGGGGCAAGCTTCTTCGACGTGGCATAGACCTCCATCATTGCATTGGGTACTTGATTTGTGGAGGCGATCTCCACAGCTTCCGTGTCGCAGTCGTGCGAGACCTTCAAGTCCCCTTGCAGAAAGAGTACACCAGCTGGACTTGGCATCTTGAGTACCAAGTAGGTGTAGTGGGTACCGCCATGAACTTGGCGATAGCCTGTCTGCCGAGGATGGCATGGTAGGACGTCTCGAAGTCCGCGACTTCGAACTTGATGTACTCGGTACGATAGTTGTCCTGATATTCCCCAAAGGTAACTGGCAGGACCATTGAGCCCAGTGGGATAGCCGCGTTACCGGGGACGATGCCGTCGAAGGGCAAGGTGCTCTTGGTGAGCATGTGGGTGATGTCGAGCTTCATCTTCTTCAAGGTCTTGGTGAAAAGGACGTTGAGCCCGCTTTCACCGTCGATGAGGACCTTGTTGAACTTGGAGCCCGTGACCACTGGCTTCAGGACGAGTGGGAAACGCCCTGGTTCAGAGAAGCTGGTCCATTGATCCGCGCGGGAGAAGGGGATGGGTACCTCTGACCACCTGAGAGGGGTCGGAACCGCTGGTTCAATGCTCATGACTTCTCGACGGGTAGCCTTTTGTTCCCGTCTCCTAGGTAGTTCCTCGAAGAGGACGTTCACCATCTTGTTGGGTTCCTGGAAATCGCCGTTGCCTTCATCGTGCTTCTTCTTGCTTTTTTTGTCACGGGGGTCCCGTGGCTCCGGAGTGTCCTTGAGTGCTCGCCTGAGTTGGTAGCACTGCTCGGTGGTGTGGTTGCCGTCTAGATGCCACGAGCAGTTCTCTTTCAGCAAGTCTTTGAAGCCGCCAGAGGTCTTCTTCGAGTTCTCCTTCGCAGGGCGCTGGATAGCCACGACAGTGTTGTCTGGCTTGCGCTTGCGGTTGGGACCCGAGTAGTTGTTGTTGCGATCGCCTTGGTTCCCGTTGTTGCTGCTGCCGCCGCCTGTGCTCTGCTTGCTCTTGCCACGGATGGCATCGTACTTGGCGTTGGACTTGTCTTCTTCATCAGCCCAGGACGTGATCATGTCCTTGAGGTGTGTGATGGAGCTTGGGCGGCGTCGACCGAAGTCTTCAAAGGTGCGACGGTGGTAGTGACCGTCTTGGAAGAGGTCGATGACTTCCTTGTCAGAGACATCGACTACTGTGGTGCGTTTGTCGAAGAAGCACTGCATGTACTTGCGAAGGGTCTCGCCTTGTTCCTGCTTCACCATGGCCAGGTCCATGCGAGTACCCGAGCGGCCCATGGCGCCTGCGAAGTTGCTGGTGAACTGCTCCTTCAGCTGGTCCCACTTGTCGATCGAGTGCTTCTCAAGTGACTCCAGCCATGTAAGCGGGGCTTGGTCCAGACAGAAGGGGAAGTAGAGGCACTTGGTGTCATTGTCGCCTCCAGCGTTCCCAATGGAGAGGGTGTAGAATCTGAGCCACTGTACAGGGTCTTGCTTCGCATCGTACTTGGTGATTCCCAGAGGCTTGAATTTCTCTGGGAGGAGGAGGTTACGAAGTCGCGCAGAGAAGGCAGGGAAGCCGTCGTTGTCGCTTGACATGGAAGCCTTCTTGCGTCGTAGCTCCTCGATCTTCTGGCGGGCGTCATAGCCGCCCTGTGAGGCTTCGGAGGCGTGGCTGTTCGCGTGGCCTCGGCCGCCGCGATCGTCTCCGCCACCGGCCCTCCTGTTAGCCCCGTGGTTGGAGCTTCGCCGCCGTCGCCGCCTCCGCCGCCGGGCTCACGATGAGGGACGACCGCGCGATCACCGTCGGCGGCCGCGCGGCGCCGTTGCCGGCTCGCGGTCGCCGATGGCTTGAGATGGTCCGCCGGCCGTTGCGCGAGTGTGGTTGGGATTGGCCGGCAGCTCAGCTCGAGTACGGTTGCGACTAGCGTCCGCGCTACGACTAGTTGCTTCGTTGCCGCGGTTCCTGACGGGAGGCGGTTGAGCAACCCTGGTGTTGACTCGCATGAAGTAGGCATCTTCCGCGAGCTTGGCGATGACTTGTCCCGCGCGCAACCCTTGGGCCTGACGTGCTATCGTAGTGATAGACATCAGGCATTGCTTTGGGGTAGTGTGTACTCGGCTCTCGACTTGGTCGAGTGCTTCTGCGAGGTTGCAGATGGGAAGGGAGTCGCGAAGATGACGGCGCCGTTCGCTACACTTTCTGTTGCGTTCACGTCTGCCGTCTCTGTTAGCAGCGATCTCGTCGGCGGGCGCGTCGGCGGACAACTCGTCCGCGGAGATGTCTTCCATGTACTGGTCAGGGACCGTGCCTGAGGTTCCTGGCGTCTCGGTAGTCATGTAGACTTGTCGATCGGGAGAGCCAAGGCTGGAGTCGCTGGTTGCTACCTCTGTGGGAGTGTTCTCCCCAGCTGGAGCGAGTGGTGTTCCCTCCTGGAAGGGAAGTGAGTCGAGGTAGGCGACGCAGCGTGAGTTGCCTCCTGTCAGGTCTGCGGGCTTGCGGTCCGGCCAGTAGACAAATCTTCCGGCGGGTGTGGATGTTATAACCAAACCGGCAGCTGGACCTGACAGGGGTAGCTCTGTAGAGTTGTCCTAGGATTTGGGCTCCTCAGTGTCCGACCCGAATTCAAACTCGTACGCAGAATCCGAGTAGAAGTCGGAGAGGGGGTTGGAGTCCGAGGCGTAGTCGGGGGCGGTGTCGGAGTCCGAGTTGTACTCGGGTACGGGTTCCTTGCCAGCCCGGCGGGTCGTGGGAGCCTGTACGTGGGCCCTGCTAACGTTGTGGGGGCCACGTGCATGGCACTTGCGGGGTGTGGGGTTCGCGTGCGATGGCTGAGTGGCCGGCTCGCACACGACAGCCCACGGGGACGTCGAGTTCGAGTTGGAGGCGGATCCGAGCTCGAAGTCGGCGTGTTGGTTGAAGAGCGAAATTTCGCCGAACTTGCCGGCGAGTTCGCCTGTGACTACTTCGGGAAGCGTCACGAAGCCGGTCTCCGGGTTGGGCGACATGGTGAGGCGGTGTTGGAAGGACCCAGCGCCGGCGGCCGGTGCGGACCCGGGCGCCAAAGACGAAGGTGTCGCCGCGGTTGAAGGCGACAGTTGGCTTGATGTAGACGGAAGCCGTCGAGTTCGCCATGTGATCTCGGGCGAGATCCCCTACAGGCGCGCCGCTTGTCGGTGTTTTAGACCGGCAACCTACTAAGGGGAGTACCCGAAGTAGATGAATGTGGCCTCGCCGAGATCTGTAACTCTAAGGAAGAGACACGTGGCACACAATTTAGACAGGTTCGGGCCGCGAGGTGCGTAATACCCTACGTCCTGTATGCTCCATAGCTCTGGATTGATTGGGTGTAATTACAAGATGGTGCAATCACAAGCCGTGAGATGAGATGAGAGAGGAGGGGTCCCTGCCTCACCTTATATGGCCCGGGAGGCAGGGTTACAAGTCGGTTCAGGGAGAGAATACTAGTCGAGTACGTCTAGGAGTCCTCTATACAGTGCGGGACATGTACAGCTTCCTATCCGAGTACTTCTCCTCTATAGTCCTTGTGCTTCACGCTAGCAGGTGCCGTGCAGCGCAAGTCGGGTAGTTCCAGGGGCCCACCGAGTAGTCGGTCTTGGTACCCACCGAGGTAGTGGGCCCAGGGAGGTCCATACGACAGAGCAAGCGCATGGCGATGGCCGCCGGCGGTGGCCGCGACGGCTCGGTTCGGCGGCGAGTAGGGCTCTTGGCTAGGTAATGCGCGAGTGCTAGAGCAACAGCAGAGCCTAGGGGCAGTCGGAAGGTGGCTGGTCGACTCGGTTGTGCGGGAACGGGCCGAGCTCGGCGCGAGGGCGGCAATGGCGGCCGACAGCTCGGTGCTCGCCCGCAAGGAGACCCTGGTGCCTTTTATAGGCCGGGCGGTCGACCGGTGATGACGGAGGGGTGATGAGGGTGCTGACAACGAAGATGTCGTCGTGGTACGGAGGCATCTCGACCGACGCACGTACAGCTGCGTGCGGGTCGGACCGGCGGTCCGGCCGGTGCGAGAAGCGTGTACGGCGCGGCGGCGAGGCGACACGTACGCGGCTAAATACGAGGCACGTTGGGGCATGGGTGCCGAGGGATGCGGCGGCCTCGTTCGGCGAGACCTCGGACCGTGCGTGGCGCGGACGCCGAGGCGCGGGCGCGCGGGCTCGGCGTCGCGACGCGACGTCGTGGCGCAGAGCGTGGCCGACCAGTTTGGTTTTGCTGAGCCTCGGTTTGAACGAAGTTTACTCCAAAATTTTGAATAAAAGTGCTCAAAGCTTTGAGTATGAAAGTTGTAGATCTTATTACTCCCTACAACATTCATGAAGGCCATATAGGGTTTTTCTCATTAGATTTTGCACAACAAGCTTGTCAACTCTGAATGCCACTCTCCTTCAGTGAACAGGAGGTACTGTCCTTTGGGAAAGTTTTTCACTTTTTTCCACTCAAAATTTTCAATGCCAATCTACATGAAAGTTGTGTCCCTCAACAAACTGGACAACTTTCATAAAGGTAGAGTTTCTAAGTGTTTAGGTGAAATTTGGAAAACACGGCAAAAGTTCTGGAAGACATCTAGGGTCACTAGGGTTTGAGTGGGGTTTGACCAAGAGTTCGACCATGGGTTGACCACACATGTGTGTCTACTTGATCAATGGTGTCAATTGGGTTAGTTGGTGAGTATTTCGAGGTGAGGACCCAGGTTGACCGTGATTTGACCACTGTCAACAGAGTTGACCGACAATTAGGGTTAATTAAAAACCTGGGGCATCACAGCCCACCCCCCTTAAACATAATCTTGTCTCGAGATTTGATTTAAGAAAACAAGATAGGCAGGAAAAACTCATGGTTTCGAGATTGCAGGAAGCCCGGATACTTGGTGTTGAAGTATTCTTCCGTCTCCCAAGTTGCCTCTTCTTCCGTGTGATGACTCCACTGTATCTTGTACATCCGTACTATTTGTCTTCGGGTCTTTCTCTCCTTTCGGTCCAACACTCTTAGTGGGTGCTCGATGAGCGAGAAATCTAGCTCAATCCAAGCATCAGCTTCTGTGATTACTTCGTTTTCTGGTACAGGCATTCCCTTCTTTAATTGGGTCACATGAAACACATTGTGGAATGCGGAAAACCATTCTGGTAATTGGATACGATAAGCCACTGGCCCACATATTTCTATGACTTCATAAGGTCCGACGTAGCGTGGAGCTAATTTCCCTTTGACACCGAACCGTTGCACACCTTTGGTGGGGGAAACTTTAGATACACGTAATATCCTACTTGAAAGTGTCGGGGTGCCGTTCCCTTATCATGGTAACTCTTTTGCCTCATCTGAGCCATCTTTAAATTTTCCCTTATCACTTGCACTCTTTCTTCGGCATCTTTAACTAAATCCGGACCAAAGAGTGTCCTTTCTCCGGTTTCTGACTAGTTCAACAGAGTGCGACATCTTCGTCCGTAAAGAGCATCGAACGGGGCCAGCTTCAAACTAGCTTGATAACTATTGTTGTAGGAGAATTCTGCCAAGGACAAACACTTGTCCCAACTCTTATCAAAGTGTAAAATGCTTGCTCGTAGCATGTCTTCCAAAATCTGATTTATCCTCTCTGTATGACCATCGGTCTGCGGATGATAGCTGGAACTACGAATCAACTTGGTTCCTAAGCACTCATGCAACTGCTCCCAGAAACGAGCTACAAACTGAGTTCCTCTATCAGAGATTATAGTCTTCAGAATTCCATGCAAATGAACTATTTGGTCCATATATAACTCTGCATATTGTTGCACTGAATAAGTGGTATGCACTGCAATGAAATGAGCAGTCTTGGTGAGTCTATCTACGATAACCCAAATGAAGTCCATACTAATGTCATCCCACTTCCACATGGGTATCGACAACGGTTGGAGTACACCTGCCGACTTCAAATGGCTTGCTTTCATCTGGTGGCAAGTATCGCACTCGGCTACATACTTGGCTATATCAACCTTCATGTCGAACCACCAGAAAGTCTGTTTCAAATCTTTGTACATCTTGGTACTGCCGGGATAAATAGAGAATTTGGACATATGATCCTCATCAAGGATGGTCTTCTTAATTTCCGAATTGACCGGAACCACAAGGCGTCTTCCAAACCAGATCACATCCTGGTGATCCTTCTGGAAACATGTGTACTTGGGATCTCCCTCTGCTAGTTTCTGTTTGATGATTTGTATGTCTTCGTCATTGCATTGAGTCGTGACAATTCTATCATAAAGATTGGATTCAGCAGCCAAAGCATAAAGATTTTATCGGTCTACTACTTCCAAGTTGAGTCTTCTTATCTCTTCACATAATGGGTCACTAACTGGCTCCAACTCTAGATGATTGCAGTGAACTTTGCGGCTAAGAGCATCTGCAACAATATTTGCTTTTCCAGGATGATAGTGCACTTCTAGGACATAATCCTTAATCAACTGAA
This sequence comes from Cenchrus americanus, assembly GCA_947561735.1. Taxonomy (NCBI): domain Eukaryota; kingdom Viridiplantae; phylum Streptophyta; class Magnoliopsida; order Poales; family Poaceae; genus Cenchrus; species Cenchrus americanus. The sequence continues at coordinate 78,286,180 of OX387239.1, read as the reverse complement.
GCCATCTCCTTTGCCTCATATTCAGTTCTGACTGAGTAAAGATGTATTTGAGACTCTTGTGATCAGTGAAGATATTACAATGATTACCCATCAGATAGTGTCTCCATATCTTGAGAGCGTGGACAACAGCGGCTAACTCAAGATCATGGGTAGGATAATTGATCTCATGGGGTCAAAGTGCCCGTGAAGCATAGGCAATGACTTGGCCTTCTTGCATAAGAACGCATCCGAGGCCCGTGCCTGATGCGTCATAGAAAACTTCAAAAGGTTTGGAAGTATCTGGTTGCACTAGCACTAGGGCTGAAGTTAAGTGTTGTATTAAGGTGTGGAAGGCTTTCTCACATGCTTCGCTCCACACGAACTTCACTCCTTTCTTGAGCAGTGCGGTTATAGGTTTAGCGATTCTAGAGAAGTTTGGAATGAATCGACGGTAGTAACCCGCCAAACCTAAGAAAATGTGGATTTGGTGTATGGACTTGGGTGGTTTCCAATCCATCACCTCTTGGACTTTGCTAGGATCTACAGAGATACCATCCTTGGAAATTGTGGCCTAAAAATTTCACACTATTCAACCAGAATTCACATTTGGAGAACTTAGCATAAAGCTTATGATCTCACAAACGCTGTAGGGCAATTCGGAGATGTTTGGCATGCTCCTTCTCGTTTTTGGAATAGATAAGGATATCATCGATGAATACCACTACGATTTTGTCGAGCTCCATCATGAACACAGAGTTCATGAGGTACATGAAGTAGGCTGGGGCATTTGTGAGACCAAAGGACATCACTAAGAACTCGTAGAGACCATAACGAGTGGAGAAAGCAGTTTTAGGAATGTCACAAGGTCGAATTTTGATTTGATGATAACCAGAACGGAGATCAATCTTGGGGGAAACTCTGGATCCAGCCAATTGATCAAAAATAACATCCATTCGAGGAAGAGGATATTTGTTCTTGATGGTTACTGCATTGAGCGGTCTGTAATCCACACATAACCTCAAGCTACCATCCAACTTTTTGACAAAGAGAGTAGGACAACCCCTAGGAGAAGAGCTCGAGCGAATATAACCCTTATCTAACAGGTCCTGTAGTTGTTTTTTCAGTTCGGCTAGTTTTTTGGGAGGCATAAGGTAAGGTCGTTTAGAAATGGGTGCGGTACTCGGCTGGAGTTCAATTACAAACTCAACATCTCTGTCTGGTGGCATACCGGGCAACTCATCAGGAAAGACATCCGGATACTCACACACCACTGGAATTTCATCAAGAGGAGAGATAATGGTCACATAGCCACAAGAATCTGTACCGTCCTTGAAAGGTAGGTACAAGGTAGTGTGCCTGACCGTAGGTGAATTGATCTCTACAACCCTATCTGATATATCTAGAACCACCTTATGCTGAGTCATCCAATCCATACCCAAGATAACATCCATGCCGACCAAGCTTATGGCTTTGAGGTTTGTTGGAAAGATTTTACTACCTAATCCCAAACATACTCCACGGATTAAGATACTAGAGGTGATTTGCCCTCCCGGAGTGATTATCTTATAAGCGGAATTGGTATGAGAACCTTTCAAACCCATTTTGCCTAATAGGTTTTCACTTATCAAACTGTGAGTAGCTCCTGAATCAAATAAAATCTTAATAGGAGTATCATTAATAGAGAATGTACCCGTGAGCACTGAAGCTCCCTCTGGAATGTCGCTCATGGTGGTGAAATTCAGCTTTCCTTGACGGACTTGCACCATAGGCTTCTTAGCCGGAGTGGCAGGCTTGTTCCCTACACCTTGATTCTGTGGGTTGGGCTTGATCTGCTTGGGCTTGGGGCAATCACTGATGTAATGCCCTGGTTGACCACAGTTGAAACAACGACGATCACCGATGTTACGAGGAGGTGCATTAGGCTTTGGAGCCTGCTGCTGAGCATTTCAGAACTGGAAGTTCCCTGAAGGTTTGCCCTGGGATGGCTTCGTCCAGCGTCCAGTTGAGATTGTTGGGATGAATTTGAAACATTCTCTTTCACAAAGAAAAACTTCTTGTTAGTTCCGCTGCCCGGAGCAAAGCCAGACGACCTCTTCTTGTCCCTGTGGGCCTTTTTCATGGCATCCTTTTAGGATATAGCCTTGTTCACAAGCTCATGGAAATTCTCAGGCTCGAGCAGGTTAAGTCGCTCATACAACTTGCCATCTAGCCCATCACGGAACCTTTCCATCTTCTTTGCATCAGTATCTACGTGATGTCCACCATATTGGCACAGGCTATTGAACTTCTAGGCGTAGCGGTACACCGTATCAGATCCCTGCCTGAGGGCCAATAACTCCCTCATCTTCCTATCCATCAATCCCTTTGGAATGTGATGACTCTTGAAAGCTTGCTTGAAATCAGTCCAAGTGACAGCACGCCCTTGCTGCATAGTCTTGAAATGATCCCACCACATTAAGGCTTCTCCTCGTAGTTGCTGGGCTGCGAAGTTGGCTTTGTTCTCCTCAGAGCAAGGCATCACAAAGGCAGAGAACTTTGCCTCGATGGCCTTGATCCAAGCCTCAGCTTCCAGGGGTTCTTCCGCCTTGGAAAAGGTCGGTGGCTTCATCCCGATGAACTGAGCGTACATGGTGACCTGATTAGGCCCCTCGTCATTGGCCCCATGTGGCGGCCCTCAGTTCATCTGCTGAGCGATCTGCTGCTGTGTGTGCAGGATCTGGCGCAACACCTCAGTTTGAGTGGCCATGAAGGCCTCCGACAGTGTCATGGGCGGCGGTGGCGGCAGGTCACTGCTACCGGTCGCTCCGAACCTGTTGGGAGAGCTGCGCGTGGGTCCCACCATCTGAAATGCGAGGCTTTATTAGACACATAGCCAAAATCTTACTCAGAATGATGACAAGTGCAATCATGCACGACAATAACTCATTTGCATTCATACGATGATGATAGCAACAGTCGTAAGATATCACATAGCCAAAAATTAATTTCATAGAATCATTTGTCAACACAGTTAGAAGATACGATAACTCAAGTGCCTCAAGCTGGCTTTCAACCTCGCGGTGAATTTTTCCATTTCGCGCGCCCAGAGAAGGTAATGTGCGAACGGTCACCTAGTTGTTTTGGCAATCGACGGAAACTCACCGGAAACGTTGTAGTTCTCACATTACTTATGCACAAATGCTGAGTTTTGGTGAGCGCGGTTATTGTAATCACATGTAACAAGATTCCAACATCTTGGTTGAACAAAACGAACTCAATTCAACCACAGTATGCTTAAGCATTCTTTATTACAACACGATGGAAAAAGGGTCCAAGTACACTACAAGACTCAAGTCGAAAACCTCGTGATATAACCAGGTTACAACGCAGTCATACTACATGAAACACACTCCTAAGCTGACTATCACAACCATCCCGAAGGTGACACCTAGGAGCACAATTCTTCTTATTGACGTTCACCAGCAACCTAGTTACCAACTGAAGCACCACTACCAGGAGGTGAAGTTGGTGGGGTCAGTAACGGTGGTCCAGCCTGACTTGTCTGATCCAGACTAGACTGACCTTGCTGCTCCTCCGGAAGTGCTTGAACTGCAGGTAGCGGTTGTAAGGCCACTATGGCCTGCAAGGCTGCAACCTGCACCTCGGCCTCCTCAACCTGCTGCTGCATATCAGCAATGTTCTGCAACAGCGTCAATCTCTTAATCTCGTGAGCGTCGGCATCCTCCTCGAGGTTATGAACCTCCGCCTCGAGATCCACGATCCTCTAGAGACGGTCACCGCTTTCTAACTCTAACTAGAATCTCCTGGTGCATAGCCTGACATTTTCCTACTGCATCTGAGTAAGTGTAAAGTTCAGCTGCTGGTGGGCTACTGATAGCTGCTGCCAATCCCGCCTAGCTGCCTCCAAACGCTGCCCGATAATCGCTGCGGTGTTGTAATGCAGCCCCTGAAGTGTGAATACGACGTTAAGACAACGTGTCAGCGTCTGAGTGACATCCAGCGGCTCGGCTAACAATAGCAGCTCCCGTATGTGATCTATACGATCCAACCACGCCGGGTCATGAGGACTCACAGCGGGAAACAACCCGAACGGAGACAGAGCCACCACGGTAGGGTTGTGGTCACAGAAGTCCGTCAACACTCGAAGAGCGGCTGACTCGACGGTTTCGTGGGTAATAAAACCCCAGTAGACAAAGCTCAAGTCGAACCAGTCGGCGTGGTCCGGGTGTGGTAGCACAGTGACGATCACCCTGCAACGGGGAACGCCCAAGCGCTCGAACTCAGACACCTCATAAGTCGGTGGAGTGGTGTAGCCAGCGGCGCTGAGTGCCTCCCACGCAAGGCGTGGAAAACCCTCCCAGTGCAACCCGTTGGTATGGATCATATTGTCAGCGTCGAACTCGTGAAACATAGGGAAAGCCATTTGTACAAAAATGTAACACATGTCAGGTCTCAAAGAGAGCAACATGTCAAATGGTGAAGTTCTGGCAGCTGTGAATTAACATTCATAACTACAAACCCAGAACCCTATGAATTTCCCCAAAGTTTTCCGGCCACTACAAATGTTTCTTTTACACACTTTTGATATTCATGGGTTGAGCTAGATCAAAAAGAACCAAGGTGGAATGATGCAAGGTCTAGGTGTTGATTTTGTGAAAACAGCAAGCCTAGGTTCGCTTAGAAAGGTTCAACTCAAGGTTGAGAAAAGCTATGATCGAAAATTTTTGCGAGCAGGAACTAGATTAGATTTGGAGCAACTTTTGTTTAACACACCTATTTTAGTTACTCCCAAAACATGGTGTAAGAACATAACGAACAAGTTTTTACTAATTTTTGGCAGCATAACAGCTAAGCATGAGAGATGCTCTAGTTTAGAAAACACACACCAACAAATCTTCCTTAGAGAGCATACAAGGTATTGTTTTGGGTCATTTTATTTTGTTTCGATTTTAATATGCATGCAAGACGTCCTATCCGACCTCACATGGCAATCAAGCCAAAAATCGAAGTTAGTGCTGGTGGCAAGGCTTTTATTCGTCTCTCCCTATAATATCTAGTTGAGAGCTATACGGTACTCACTTAGCGACTAACGAAGCGCTGTTATGTACCTGCAGAAAACGAACCTTCCGTGCCAGCACGTCACGGAAGCGTCCACATACATTACCGTTCACTATAGAAACAACATCCATGCGTTAAGCCGCTGCATGGACAACGTCCAACCTTGGACACCCTCCGTTCGAATGGAGTGTATCCTTGCCTCGCATATTCGACATGCGGAATGCTCATGTATGAAACACGTGGCGACAACACAACTTATAACCAGACGTGAAGATGGGATCCGTGGAATGGATCACTCCATCAACCCTTGCAATTCCCGTGATGCGGCACAGCACATGTATAAAACACGTGGCTCATCTAGTTTGGTTGTGCAGGAAAGTAAGTCTGACATAAAGTAAATGTGCTGGAAGTTAGTAAAATAAACCATAGGTTAATAAGCCACTTGAAAGAACCCAAAAATTCCCTCTAGGGCCTCTCGGTCTAGTGTATCCTTAACGGACCAACGTGTTTTGGAAAAACAAACAATCTTAGCAAATTTTATTCAAAAACCAGTGATTAAGGTAATTCATTAATCTCTGGTGCATATAATTGCTCTGATGCCAACTGTGATAACCCGCCCAGAAAAATACCGTACTACCGCCTAAACCAATCCACTTTGGTCATTAAGCAGTAATAGAGTATCATCATGTCGTTGGTCGCCGGGTTAACGCCCGGTAAATCACTTATATAGCAACAAGGATCGACATATATGCATTAAAACTCATGCGAAGGAGATTCCAAAGATACAACATAATTAACAACAGAAATTCACCTCGAAGGGCTTAATAATTATAAACCGAAGTTTTTGACAAACAACGTAGTTCAGAGTTTTCGAAACAGCGGAACTAAACTAAGCGGGAAGCGAGACACCACGGGAGGCCAGCCATGATGCCTTCATTCGTCATCCTCCACCCACTCCAGCTCCCAGCCGGGCGGGATCTCTCCGGGCCACACATCAACAAAGGCATTACCTGGAGCAACAGATTATAGCAAGGCTGAGTATACTAATACTCAGCAAGACTCACCCGTCAGTGATAACTACTTCACCAACTCTAGACATGAAAGGCTTTATGGCCACTGGGTTTCTTTTTCTGAAAAGTAACAAAGAGTAAGTCCTTACTTTCAAGATTTTAGCACAAGTTCTAGTGGGTTTATTGTTTACTAAATTAGCCATCTAGTACATACAAGGTTGTACCATACAATTAAGCAAGCATAATTTTCATCAACTTCCATCATTAGGGATCTCATGGCTAGTGGAGTAAGTAGTCTCAGATAACGGTGACAGGCCAACAATCGATTGATTCAAACCTTGCAAGGTAGACCTAAACACACGGTGGGGTGCCCCGCGAGGACAGCCACCAAATGGTTCCCAAAAATCCTCGGGTCGGGATAAAAGGCCACAATCTTTGGTGCAAGATATCCGGTATACCCCACGAGGCACCCGGACTCACCATACACCACCGGTAGCTAGCCGTGAGACGCATCCCAAGAGTAGTGACAGTTAAATCCCTAACCGTCTCATTAAGGTACTAGGCTTACCGGTTCCATTCCTGACAAGTGCTTAGTACGTTCAAACACTTAACCATGATAGCCATTCGACCGGAGTCCACATCCCATGCTCTTACCACATGACCAATCCATTTAAGGAGACCTTATGATTCCTACCTAGAAACCTATTCTCGCGAGTGACATCATCACCCGAGTTGTAACGGTCCTGTAGCTTAGCAGCTATCGACCTATCATACTAGTAAGAACATAGGTACCTAGGGATCATGCATCTAAGGTACCATACAACTCCTGAACTTAAATGCACAAGCATCCATTGATAATTGTATATCAAATTTGAAAACTGGGTCAGATGCACCGTGGCTTGCCTTCGTCAGCAAGGTTAGCCTGAGCACTCTCAGTGTCGTCGAGTACTTCCACGTACTGCAGTGCAGCTTCCGCTTCTCCTTCCTCGGCTTCCGGGACGAGCGAGTAGTCACCGTCAGGAAGATCTATACGGAATGCAATGCAGGGTTCAGGTGATGTGATAGATTATTTATCTTATCCAACTCTTTGTTGGCCATATTCACCTTAACAAAGAATTAATTATTAATTTCCTTTTTATGAAGGTTATTATTGATATGTGTTTTATTCTTTTAATTTAGCACTTTAATTAATGTCTCTCCTTTTATAATTGTTATTTCCTGCGAAGATTTGATACTTCACCTTTCACTAGTAAATGTGTGTACAAGGATAATTAATTACCATTTAATTCTTTAAATAGCAAGGGTGTATTCTTAGTTCCTTAAGTAAGTTTGGTAACACTTCACAAAAGGGTAAAAGAATTAAAAAGGCATTTCCTAATTTAATCAAAACACTAAATCTTTATAAGCCTCCAAGCTTTTAATTAAACAATAAATCATCAAAAATTCAGTGGGGGGTTTCTTAAGCATCAAAATACCTATACTAAGCTACTGAACACACTTGCAATGCTTGGAAAGCTAGAAAATTAATTATTTTGAAAATGACAAAAGCTAGCTAGCAATTCAAGTTAAATACATACAAAAATAAATAAGCATCCAAATGCTCCAAACTTCCTCACACATGTTCTCTGGTCCTAAATCATCCTAGAAAAGCAGCAAGTACACCTAGAACTACTACTGATCTTGCATTCTTAAATTACAAAGGAAAACATACATATATTAGGAATAAATACTTCTGGTCATTCAAAAATTTTGATTAATTCACCGGAGGTGAAACTTGTCATAACAAGATAGCATGCCGGAGTTGGGAACAAAAACTTATTTATTTTTAGCTACAAAAATCATCTAGAGAGATTCTGCATAAAAGGAAAATAGTTTATATAAAAAGATTTACATCATAACTTTGTGCAATTTTTGGCACAGGAGCTAGTCATAACATCACACACAACATATCCAAAAATTGGATGGAAAAGACCTATGGATTTTGAGATATCACAGATCTAGGTTTTTGACAATTCTATTTTCGTGCCAAAAATATCAAGAAACAGCCTAGGTGAGTATAACAAAAGTTGTAGTGCTCCTCACCAGGAATCTAGCAAAATTGAGTTTGGAATTTTATGTATTTTCTACGATTTTTTTGGATTTTACAAGTTCTAGCAAAAGGGCTACACTATTGAAGTTACTCTTTTGCGCTAAGGAACCTGCAAAGATTTGAAACCTCACGAATATGCCCCTAGTTCACAGAAAACACCCTAGAACTACTTGGGGCTTGCAATCAGGGCCTTGGCAGGGGGAGGCGGCAGCACTGGCCGAACTCCGGCGAGCCGGCCGCGCTCCTGGCCAGGGAAGCGGTGGGGCACGACCACGTGCTCACCTAGGGCCTGGGGACGGCGGAGTTGGGGCGGAGGAGGCTGCCGGGAGCGGGCGCACGGCGATGGTCGGCGGCGGCGACGGCGCGGCGGATCGGTTCGGCGGTGAGTAGGGCTCTTGGCTAGGTAATGCGCGAGTGATAGAGCAACAGCAGGGCCTAGGGGCGGTCGGAAGGTGGTTGGTCGACTCGGTTGTGCGGGAACAGGCCGAGCTCGTCGCGAGGGCGGCAATGACGGTCAGCAGCTCGGTGCTCGCCCGCGAGGAGACCCTGGCGCCTTTTATAGGCCGAGCGGTCGACTGACGATGACGGCGGGGTGATGAGGGTGCTGACGACGAAGATGTCGTCGTCGTACGGCAGCGTCTCGACCGACGCATGTACAGCGGCGCGCGGGTCGGACCGGCGGTCCGCCGGTGCGCGGCGCGTGTACGGCGCGGCGGCAAGGCGACACGCACGCGGCTAAATACGAGGCACGTTGGGGCGTAGGTGCCTAGGGACGCGACGACCTCGGTCGGTGGGACCTCGGGCTGTGCGTGGCACGGCTGGCCAATCTGGTTTTGCTGAGCCTCGGTTTGAACGAAGTTTACTCCAAAATTTTGAATAGAAGTGCTCAAAGATTTGAATACGAAAGTTGTAGATCTCATTACCCCCTACAACATTCAGAAAGGCCATATGGGTTTTTTCTCATTAGATTTTGCACAACAAGCTTGTCAACTCTGAATGCCACTCTCCTTCAGCGAACAGGAGGTACTGTCCTTTGGGAAAGTTTTTCACCTTTTCCACTCAAAATTTTCAATGCTAATCTACATGAAAGTTGTGTCCCTCAAAAAACTGGACAACTTTCATAAAGGTAGATTTTTAAGTTTTTAGGTAAAATTTGGAGAACGCGGCAAAAGTTCCGGAAGACATCTAGGGTCACTAGGGTTTGCGTGGGGTTTGACCAAGAGTTCGACCATGGGTTGACCACACATGTGTGTCTACTTGATCAATGGTGTCAATAGGGTTAGTTGGTGAGTATTTCGAGGTGAGGACCCAGGTTGACCGTGATTTAACTACTGTCAGCAGAGTTGACCGACGATTAGGGTTAATTAAAAACCTGGTGTGTCACAGTCATTGAGTTTTGTGTGGACTTTGTCTACTCAATTGACTTGATTGGGGTTCCAGTATCACGAGACGAGGGAAGGCTACTTGGAAAGTGCATTATCGGAAGGAAAGCATGTTTGAGGAATGACACTAATTTGTTCAATAAAGCACACCTAGCTGTTCTACAACAATCAACCTTGGTGACTCCGTATATTGAGGAACACAAGCATATTATTTCTTCACAAAATCCAACCAAAACCAAAGCATGGGTTACACACCATCACTTGGAAAATTTCCCCTCATGGTTGAGTGAACAAGTTATTGGTGATTCCACAATTCACCCACAACTCACTTTGTTAGCCAGGGAACCAGGGACCTTCTAGCACAATTGTGAAATTCCAAGCTTACAATATAAATGATTATACTTTTTACACAAGAGACCAAGATCGGAAAAGCACACATCAAAATAGTGGTGTCCGTATAGAGGCCATGGACAATAACAATAACAAGAACTCGTATTATGGTGTCATAGAAGAGATATGAGAGCTTGAGTACGGGCCACTTAACATCCCTTTATTTCTTTGCCAATGGGTAAAACTAACTGTAGGTGGCATAAGGAAAGATCAATATAGAATGACAATATTGGACCTGACCAAGATTGGTTTCAAAGATGTACCATTCGTCCTTGCCAAAAATGTGCATCTAAGTTTTCTATGTCAAGGATATGACAAGCAAACCGAAGAATAAAAATCCCGAAGAAGGACCACAAGAGCCAAAGTGACACATTGTTCTTCCAGGTAGAAGAGTAATCGTCAGAGTCGAGGACAGAACAGACAAATCAGATGATTGATCAGTTCGATGGCATGCCTCCATTCGCTGTCGAACTTGACCCAAGCATACTGCTTGGAAATGAAGAGACATTGTACTTACGTCACGGCCATGACCAAGGAACTTTCATCATGAAAAGAAACTTCAATACTGTACTGTAATGATTAATGTTCAAATCATTTGTGTAATGTTGTATGAGTGTATTCCTTTATTTATTTGAACTAAAACTTGTTAAAGCCTTTCAGATGCCCTGTGAGAAGTAAGCACAAAGTTTGAGATTTTACTGAATTAGTTGAGCATTTTTCTTATGCCTTAGGAGAAAAATATTGTCGAGCCCGAAAAGAAAGTAATTATTTCCACTATTAAATTATTTTTTATGTTGGAAAGTTAAGGCTGTTAACACTTAATTAAATATAATTTTGCATGATTCAAATATTAAACTTACCATTTTTAAAAAATGTTGCAAAGAGAAAGAATGAGAAAATGAGGAGGGAAAATGGGAAAAGAATTAAAGTCCTGCACAAAATAGCCCTTTAGTCCCGGGTGGTGTTACGACCCGAGACAAAAGGGGGGCCTTTTGTCTCGAGTGGTAACACCACCCAGGGAAATTTCCCCTTTTGGGGGCTCCCGCGCAAAATCGCTCTTTAGTCCCGGGTCGTCTCACCAACCATGACAAAAGGCCCCCTTTTGTCACGGTTCGTTACACGACCTGGGACTAAAGGGGTGTCTATATATAAAAGCAGTGACCCTCCCACTCCAGCACTTGGCCACTTTTTCGTCCCCTCCGCCGTCATCCTCCCTGACCGCGCCTTCCGCTGCGCCCCCGTCCTCTGCCCCCTGGGATTCTCCGCCACCGCCGGCCTCCCGGATTCCGCCGTCCACCGACCCGCCGACGCCCTCGCCCCTCGCCATGCTTCGCCGGTCCGCCGGCCGTCGGCCCCGAACGCGGCCGGCTTCCTCCCCGACCCCGCCTCGGCCTCCGAGGCTCCTCCTCCCCATCCTCCTTGCACCGGCCTCCTCCCCATCCTCCTCCTCCGCGCCGTCCTCCCCGGCCTCCGGGGGATCCGCGCCGCCGCCGCGCGCCTTGCCGCCCGACCGGCCTGCGCATCATCGCCTTCGCCCGCGCATCAACATTGTCGCCTCGTCCTGCTGCCTCTGCCTTCAACCTCACGGTTGTCCTCCCCAATGCTGGTAGGGGCGCGCCTTCCCCCTGACCGCCGACGTACACCGGCCCTGCCCGGCTTCCCCCAAATTTTAACTAGGTCTTGCTGATGCAAACGAATTAATTATTTTCATCAACAATTTTTTTAATTTCATTTGAAGAATAATTTATGTATAAAATTGTACTAAAGATGTGTATAATAATTCTAATTAAATATGTTTCTCCCCAGCATCTCCGACTGCCATCTCTCCTCGGCTCCCCACTACCTCCCTCGACGCACCTAGGATCCCGCCGCCGTCTTGCCCCAGCTCCCCACTGCCTCTCTCGACGCACCCTAGGATCCCCGCCGTCTCTCCCCTTCTCCTCGCCGACTGCGGTAGGCAACATTACCGATTATAGAAATAAATAGAAATTATTGTATATTCTCATAAATTCGTGTCAATTCATAAAAATTACTGTTTATTCTAGATGGATACTAGGAATACATAGTAATTATTGTATATTCTCATAAATTCGTGTCGATTCATAGAAAATTACTGTTTATTCTAGATGGATACTAGAAACACATAGAAATTAATGTATATTCTCATAAATTCGTGTCAATTCATAGAAATTTACTGTTTATTCTAAATGGATACTAGAAATACATAGAAATTATTGTATATTCTCATAAATTTGTGTCAATTCATAGAAAATTACTGTTTATTCTTGTTTGTTGCAGAAATAGATAGAAATTCTTGTATATTCTCATCAATTCATGTCGATTCATAGAAAATTACTGTTCATTCTTGTTGATTCTAGAAATAGAAAAAATATTGTATATTCTCATAAATTCATGTCGATTTATAGAAAAATATTGTTTATTCTAGATTGATAACAGTGGCAATGATGAAAGGATTATGGAGGAGATTATTGATCGCGGTGCAAATGCCTTTGCAACCTACACGGACGAGGACATTATTCTAAATATGATCAGTGAAGGAGGCATTTCCATCGATGACTTTGCAAATATCGAGGAAGACATAGCCGCCGACTCAGAAAATAATGAGGACCTTGCGGATGCTAATGCAGAAGGTTCCAACGAGGTATACATATCATGCATTACATTCATTAGTATTAATTCGATAACCCCATTTCTTACATAAATAAATATCGAATATGATGGTACTTGTAGGCTTCTGAATCGACGACGAAAAAGTCCAAGAGAGGTCGTACACAACTAATCGTTGGCAATGTGATGTATCATATCACGGAGGTGTCAGAGCTTGGCCAGTCTTGTGCTCCAAAAAAATCAAGGACAAGTTCGTGTCTCAATGCGGGGCCATTGTAAGGGATAACATGCCCATCAAGTATAGAGAATGGAAAGGAAAACCAAGTAATCCATATGTGGTTCCAGACTCTGTAAAAGACCAACTGTGAAATGATGTGCTAAAATACTTCACACTTCCTGAAGGCTTCGACGCAAACCTTGTTAAAGGTTGGACTCTAGTGAAGATAGCAACTCAATTTCAGAATTTCAAGAAGAAGTTGACTAGAGATTTTATCAAGAACAACCGAACTCCAAATTGGGATGAATATCCAAATATAAAAGATCACTGGAAGTGCTTTGTTGAATACAAGAAAAGTGAAATTTTTTCCCAAAAAAGTGCCATGCGAAGAACAGTGCTTGTGACGCCCCAAGTTTTCAGCCGGGTTCATTAACCCTGATGATCCAGTCAACCGAGTTGACTTGGGTCAAACGACGGTCAACCTGGGCCATCACCTCGAAAACATCACTGACAACCCCTAATGACCCCTTTGGTCAACCTTGGTCAACCTTTGGTTCAAACCCTACTCAAAACCCCTTGAACACCCTTTGACCCTCCTATGTCACCTGGAACTATTACCGCGTTCTCCAAATTTCACCTAAACACTTCAAAATCTCCCAATGTAAATGTTGTGTATTTTGTCGAGGGACACAACTTTCATGTTGAGTGGCATTTGAAATTTGGAGTGGAAATGCGTGAAATATGCAAGTCAACGCTGCTGGGTACTATTCATTAGCGCCCAGAAAATAGTGATCTTGGCTTGCAAATTGTGCAAAAATGGTGGAGAAAAAGACCCTACGCCCTTTATGAAAGTTGTAGAGTAATGCAGGATCTACAACTTTGGTATAGAAACTTTGGACCACTTTTGTGGCACAAATTTAAGAAAGGCCCGGTCAAACAGTGCTACCCCGAGTGATCTTGGCGCTGGAACGCGCGGGAGCGCGAGCGTGCGCGACGTCTCGCCAAAGCCCCACGTCGTCTGCTGTCGTACCGGTCGTACACGAACACCGAGGCGGGCCTGCGACCGATGGATCGAGCACCGAACCCTAGTCCCTGAGCGTGACGCGTGTGGGTCCCCTGGACGGTGCCACGTGCCGCTTGCACACCGGTCACGCAGCGCCGCCCACGCGCCGCCATTAGCCGACGGCTGCCCGCACGTCGCTGCCCCCTTCCGCCGTACCCCGGCCACGCCGCGTCCCATACAACGACCCCCCGCTTCCTTGACTCGCGCCCCACCGCCTCGCGCCTAGCTATAAAGGCCGCCACCTCCTCTCCTCGCGCGAGCACCGAGCCGCCGCTGCCCGCCTTTGGCATTCCCTTGGTGAGCTCATTGCTCCTCTCAAGTCCATGGCTGTCTGAGTGCGCCTAGCCCTTCTTCTCGCACCTCTTGAGCTTGCACGCCCGCGTGTTGTCCTGGCTGACCTTCCTGCTCGTCAGAGCCCGAGCTCCCGCGGCTGCCGCCGGGTAACCATTGCCGAGCTCGCCCTTCCGCCGGCTCTCCAAGCCAGTGGACCCTCCTAGCACCTTCCATAGGACACCTAGAAGCTCTGTGCGCCGCACTTTGCTCAGCCAAGCCTGTCCCTTCGCCGGACTTCGTGCTGCCGCGACCGTGCTGCCCCTGCCCCGCCGCCACCGCTCGCCGGCGACCGCTCCGGCCAAGCTACCACCGCCAGTAGGTCACGGGTGAGGCCAATCACAACCCAGTGGTACTTGTTTGCCAGACCCGGGCCCACATCGCCGGCGACGAGCTCCCCTCCGTCGCCGGGGGCATGCCTATGAGAGTCTTTGGACTCGAGGACTTGAGTGTTAGATTCAAGGGCAGAGTTGTGAAGGTTAAAAAGTTCCAGGGACCCGAGTGCTTATAGATTCTTCTTTTGTTGTGTGCTTTAACTAAATCTTGTAAAATCCATATAAGATCTTAGAAAAATCCAAAAACAGCAAAACGAATTTTGTTGTACTTTGTGTGACTAGAACTACAACTTTTACAAAGCTTGTATGTACTTTTGAGCTTTAGTTTTTGCAAGAAAAATAGAAACCCCTTTTACCTAGATCTATTGTTCTGCAAAATCCATACATGTTCTTGAGCTGATTCTTGGATATGTTGTACTTCATGCCATGTCTAGTCACCAAACTAAAGTTTGCACAAAGGTACCGAAGGAATCTTTTTATATGATTTATCATGTATTATTTACAAATCTGCCTAGATGAATTTTATAGCTTAAAATAAATTTATTTTTGAGCCCAACTTCTGTCTATTATCTTGTAATGCTGATATGCACCTCTGGTGAATATATCATGATTTTATCTTTGCTAGAAATATTTATCCCTGATTTATGCTTGTTTTTAATCATAAATGTGTAGATCAAATTCTATAATGGCTATAGATGTGTTTGTTGGTTTCATAGGCTTGTTTTAGACCAGAGTATGAGTAGGAGAAAGTTTGGCTCCAGAAGTGTTATATTTATTTATATATGAATTTATATTGTTTGTGGTAAATAGAAATGCTATATTTGATATATTTATTTTATTGCTTAAGCAAGTGTGCTTGTGTGAGCAGTGACTTGCATTAGACTTAATGAGCTCAGTGAGTAAGCCACTTGGTGTTTTATGAATTATTTTGTTGCATAAACATGAAGGAACCTTTGTAGGTTTAATTTTGAAATTAATTGGGAAAATCACACTTCACACCTAAGGATCATGTGTTGGTGTGGCAAAACTTGCTAACAAGTTTATGACCAACCCCTTGCTGTTTGTGATAATTTAATTAATTTACTTGTATATATATGTACACAGTCACTATTAAGAAGAGTGGATAATAAGGCATCGCATATTGTTCCTTTATAGGAAGAGTATGCTGAATGTATTATTATCTAGGTGAATGTGGTCAACCATGCACCCCATGGTTGCCATGTGTTGTTTTTGTAATGAATTAAATCGAACTGCCAATTAAGTCTTGCATTTGCATCCTCTGTGTAGAAGTCCCCGACGGTAGCTACACGCTCGTGCCACCTGACGTGAACGAGGGAGCAAGAGGAGACGTGCACTACGTCACCGTAGAGCAAGACACGGAACAATGTCCGGAAGTTTATGTAACTGCTTGTGCCAACGAAGGCAAGCCCTAGTTTATCGTTAACCCATGTTTTATTTAAAATTATGCAACTATGTTTGTTATTCTATGTGCATTTACGTTCAGGAATTGACACTAAGTGAAAAGCTGACTTTGGTAACGGGTGTAGATCGCCTTTGGTAACGGGAAATGCGCCCGTTACCGATCAAGTGTTACAAATAAGCCAAGAAAGGTAACGGGCAGATGCCCGTTACTGATAACACATATTCGTAACGGGCATAAAACAACAACCGTTACCACAACTAGCCACTGGTCACGTGAAAATGACTGTTTCTCCGGGCCCACAGGGAACTTGGTAACAGGCACCAAAACAATGCCCGTTACTGTGAAATCAATATCAGAGACGCGTGTGGTGAACCTGCGTCTCCGATGTCTCAACGAACGGGCCAGGTATTGGTAATGGGTTTTTACGGTGCCCGTTACTTTGTTGGCAAGTTTGTAACGGGTGTTCCAATTGAAGCCCGTTACTCAGTGGTCAGTGTTTATAACGAGCTTTAATTAGTACCCATTACAGATACGTAGGCCACCCCTACAGTAACATGTTGCCTGCTTGCCGGCTGCATCCTGGATCCAGCCAGGATTTGGCAGCCATCAGGGGTTGCATCCTGGAATCAGCCAGGATATGACTAAATTCACAGAAATTAGATCCAGCATCCAAATTCACAGAAATCCACAATTCACATGCATCATATGACAAAATTCAGCATCATCATCTCATACAAGGAGGAAACGCATCTCCCAAGGAGGAATGCAACAATATCACAAAAATTCATGGACAATAAGGAATGCAAAAATTCATAGACAAGGAGGAATTCAAAATTTTCCTAGTCACCAAACATAATCTGAGCCCACACAGTTTCATCAGCATGAAATTTTTCCTCCGGCTGTGATCACCTGTTCCATGAGGAATGTGGCAATTCTTTCACGAACATCTGCTAGCAATGATTTGTCGAGAGGATGCTCATCTAGCCCTAATCTCTGGATATAATAATGTCACCAGTCAACACACATATATAGGTGGTTACCAAACATGTGTAGTGCTAATAAGCAAGAACTATGCTCAGTTGCAGGTTTTACAAATGAAGATCCCAAGAAAGTACCTCCATATGTGGGCCGCTATCTTTTAATTGAAGGATGTGATAGGCACAATAGAAGCCGTAGAGTCTGGATCCAGTACGTTGTTGGTGGCACTGCAATAAACGTACAAAGAAAAATAGTGGTGATCGAGAAGAAATAAACTCAAGATTTAGTAATAGCTTCTACGTGTGCGCCGGGATGCATTGATCACGTGTGCGCCAGGATCAAGTTACACACACGCTTAGACATTATGAATACCAAAATCAGTGCCACACGAATAAAGAGTTATTACAAACCATAGTCTTAAACGAAACTTAAATAAACGAGTTCTCGCAGCGGACAAAATGCCTCCACAGGCAGCTGACTGAAGACTACGCACACCTAGAACTCCTGGAAATCTCCTGGAACGTCTTCAAAGTTCTCCCAGTCTGAGCAGCAAATCCGGGTATTGTAGATGCAAGAGAATAAACAAGCGTGAGCACATATCGTACTCAGCAAGGGAAAACAACATAACATGCGAGGCCATATGGTGGATGGCTAAGGTTCAAGCACTTTAGCATTTTAGTTGGTCAAGTTTTATTAGCATCCTGATTACTAAAGGGTGTAAGTTCATACCAACCCAATTAAATAAGATGTAACCATCATAAGTAAAGAATAAAACAGCAATTAAACATTAAAGTTCCATAATTTAATCATGTGAGTGTCCAGGCCGCTCTTGACCGTGAGCACGGCTAATCGATTAGTTTAACACTCTGCAGAGGTTGTACATCTTTACCCACAAGCAGCGTAAAAGCTCCGAAGAACTTTGGACCCAACCATGCGGTGTTTGCAAGTCACCATACCACACTTCCGAGGTGTGATTGCATAGGGACGCTACATGGCCTTTACAAAGGTTCCCTAGCAAGTTATGACCCACAAGGTCCGGATCGATTAGCAAGGTATAAAATCCCCTAGAAGGTCGATACCCCACCATAAAAGAATAACTCACCCAACCCCCTGCTAGAGCGAGTCCATACCCCACAGTACCGCCGATCCCTTGTCCTTATCAGGTAAGACCATCCCAAGCTAAAGTTCCTAATTATTCAGCCAAGACCATTGCCCATTAATTCTTGTGGTTGTACTGTTCTCCTGGGTGGTTCTCCATGTTCCGATTACATATTAAGGTGGTCTTGTAAAGTAAAAGATCATAAACGGAACATGAAATAACAAAAAGGTAACCAAGTAGATTAATACCAATTCCCAGTTGAGCATGCTAAGCAATAACTACCACAAGATTAATTTAATTCCCGGTATCAAGGTAAAGGTAGTCAAAAGCTAGGCATGATCCTTAATAGGTTCCCATCAAATTAATGCAAGCGAAAAGTAAAAACAGTGAATTTAAATGCATGTTATGTAGGACAAGCGGGCATGCATCAAGGAATACTTTCCTTCAACAAAGCCTTGCTGCTCAAACTCTTGCACGACTTGATCTTCAAATCCCTCGAACGAATCGCTCTCTACGGTCCACAATCATCACATACAAGCATACAATAGAAATAAATAAGAAACAGTCACCAAACAGATCAAACAGATCTAAACAGTAGCATAAAACTAATCTACGCTTCGAGACGAACGCGTGGACATAAAGAACGCTAAAATCGGAGCTAAAACGACTAAGTTATGGCTTCGGGAAGGTTTAGGGACTAATCTGCGAAGATTTAAAAAGGTTTTGGGCTAAAATAAAGAAAAAGGACTAAACTGTAAGAAAACTTATCAGGTGGGAGGGTATTTTTGCAAATAAAGAAAACTCAGGGGCTTTTCTGCAAAAGTGCCAGGGCTGGCGGCGGGTTTGACCGGCTGGCTCGGGTTGACCCAATCTAGATCCGTTGGATCTAGATCTGATGGCTGTGGTTGCGTGCGGGCGAAGCGGTGCGGCCCGGGTTGATCAGGGGCGTTGGATCTTCATCCGATGGCTGAGAACTTGCGCAAGCGACGGGCGGCGGCGAGCGAAGGCCGGCGGCGGCGGCGGCGGCGGCGGCGGCGGACTCGCCGGCGGGGGACCCGGTTTTAGGGTTTCCGGCCACGATTCGAGGCGCGGAGGGCACCAACACGGCGCGCGCGCACGGGCGGACCGGTCTAGGGGCGGCGGCTCGGGCGGAGATGCGGCGGAGCGGCGGGTCGGCGCGGCGGCGCGGGGCGCGAACTCCGGCGACGGCGCTAGAGCGACGGGGTGCTCGGGGAAGACAACAAGCGGCACCGGGGAGCTCCTCACCTCCTTGCGCGGCTCCTAGGCGGTTCCTTGGCGGCGGAAGGACGACGGCGGTGGAATTCAACGGCGGCGGTGGCGAGCTCGACACGGCGGCGCGGCTAGGGTTTCGGCGGCGCGGCGCAAGAGCTAGGGCGGCTCGGGTTGCTCGGGTAGGGGTCCGGGGAGGCGGCGGCGGCTTAAATAGCCCGGCGCGGTCCTTGTCGTGCGGGCCACGTGGAGGCGGGGGGGCGTGACCGAGCCGGACTCGGCGGCGCGGCGGCGTCCGGGTCGGGGACGACGCGGGGACGACGCGGGGACGGGGATGACGGGCGGGCCCCCGCTGTAAGCGGCGAGAGGCGCGGGGCACGGGCGCGGGCGCGGGCGCGGCGCGGGCCAAGCGGCCGCCGGGCCGGCGGTGTTCTTGGGCCGTGCTAGGCGGGCGGGGCGTGCGCGGCGGCGGGCGGGCCGAGCGGCGGGGGCCGGGCCTAGCGGGCCGGCGGGCCGCCGCCGTTGCCTGCTTAGGGTTGGGCCGGAAAGGGGTTAAGGGGTAGGGGTTAGGGAGAATAGGTTTAGCATTTTGGCAAAACGGTTTTCAAACATTAGAATTCAAATTTGAATTTGAATTCCAGCAACCAAAATAATGCTCCAGCATGCATGCAACAAATAAATCCTATATTTCATTAACTTTATTTTAGAAAAGATTTAAATGCCTAAAAAATAAATAAAACAACCTTACACTCCTTAAGCAAATAAATGGTTGCTAACAAATTTTAATAAAGCCAAGTTTTTAATAGAATTAGGGTGTTACAGACAAGGCGCGAGAACTTTTTGCGGCAGTAACATTCCCAAGCCCTACAACGAAACAATCAACAATGGTTAGGACACTATTAATTAATATACTCTGTACAGTTTGTTGAGGAACGTCCGCAGGTTAAGAAAGAAATAACTTACTCATTAATGATTAGCTCAAAAGGGCCAATATTAGTATTAATTGTCTTCAATGAATCAATATAGTAGACCTTCCGCTACTTCGAAACGATCGCCACTACAATCTAGTGGTTCGTACTGAGATAAGCGGTAACCATTAAATTCTTTGTAGCATACTGTTTGAAGGCATTGAGCATATAGGACACAGATCACTACAAGGTTTTCCCCCTATTGCAACAAATCCCTTGGGCAACACCACTAATTCGGTTGCAATAGGGGGGTACTAATGCACAGAAACGGCGATTTGGTTGCAATTTGTGCGTCTATTGCAACACAAAATTTGTGTTGCATTATTTATTTTTTCGGTTGCAATAGGTTGACGCTAATGCACCCATTTTTAGGATTTCCGTTGCATTTTGTTGGAAATAATGCCACCCCATTACTGTGTTGCATTAGCATTCCTTGCGTTGCAATAGAAAGTTGCTATAGCCACCATACTAGGGATGTTGCGTTTGAACAGCTATGTAGCAACGTAGAATTTTGGTTGCAAATATGGAACAACTATATTGCAACTTATAATTTGGGTTGCAGTTATGTGTTTGTTTTGTTGCAATACATGGAGGGCTATTGCTTTGTTTGTAGCCTAAAGATGCAATATCGTGTATGTATTGCCACGAAATTTAGTCGTTGCATTATTTTTCATGATTGTTGCAACTATACAAAAGTTATTGCAACGAGGTATTCCTTGGTTGCACTGTAATGTGTCTATCGCAACGTTTATGCAGGAGATCAATACGATGATCAGATAGGGGCTCTTCCGATCCGGACCATTCCAAAATTCCGTCTTTGACAACCTGGTTCTTGTTGCGGAGTTATCCACGAGGGCCTCTAGGGGATCGATCTCCACGGCGATCTCCACGTGGTTCTTGTTGCGGAGATCTGTGCGGCGCCACGGCCATGGCCGGTATGTACAGCTGTCTTGATGAACTCATATATATATTCAATCATTCGTTGCATATGCATGCATATTGCTATATCATGATGTAGGTCAATTAAAACACAAACAATACAGATTAATTAATGGCATCAGACGAAGATCGGAGTTGGATGCGCTTGCCTCGACACTCAGCGGATTGGCAGAACAATTTCCGAATTTTTTTTTGCAAAAATTTACCGCCTCAGCGCGAGGTCGATCTATTGCGTGCCCATGTACTTTGTGTCGATGCATGATCAGACATTCCACCGTGTTTCCCATTCAAATGCATTTACTGAATAGAGGGTTTGCTGATTGTTTCATCGATGATGGTAACATTCAAGACCAAACTAATACTTCATCTTAGGGTCCTGTGAATCAAGATGTTACTGCTAATCCCAATAATCATGATGCAGTACCTACAACCGATGATACAACACTTTTTTTGGAGAAGACGATGAAGAAGATGGTTGGGATGATAACCCTGCTGCCACTAACACTCTGATTAGAAACATTATCAGTGGCACTATACATCATGGACAAACCAGAGATGAGGAGGAGGCAGATAAGCAGGCAGAGATTTTTTGAAACTATTAGAGCAGGCAAAGAAGGAATTGTATCCAGGATGCAAAAATGCAATTAAGGTCTCTTTTATTGTGGAGCTTTTTCAGATAAAGTGCATGTATGGCTTAAGTAACGCGGCATTGGAGGCCATACTTAAGCTCTTTGGAAAGGTTCTCCCTGAAGGGCATTGTATTCCTCACTCCTTGAATAAAGTGCAAAGGGTGGTTCGAGACTTGGACTTGGACTATGTCAAGATACACGCATGCCAAAATGATTGTGTGTTATTTTTTGATAAATACGCAAATCTGGAAACATGTCCCATTTGTAAGAAGTCAAGGTGGAAAGTTGTAGAAAAAACCTCTAATAATAATTGCAGTGCTGTTGGTGCTACTTCTATTAAGAAGCGGTTACCAGTTAAGATCTTACGCTACTTTCCTCTTATTCCTCGGCTGCAAAGAATGTATATGTCAAGCTGGGCCGCAAGTTGCTCTTGGCCTGCCGCACGATGGGCTCGCTCGCGCGACTGTGCCACGCACGCTGGTCATGCTCGCTTACTGGGCCGCACGCTGGGCTTGCTCGCTTACTGGGCCGCGAGCGCTGGTCGACAAAAATCCCAAAAAGAAGCAAAAAGCAGCGGTCGAAGGACTCGAACCCGCGCCGCTGGGTTTATAAAGAGGATGCTCTGCCACTCAGATACAAGTGTGTTTGTGGTTAGAGGGCTGATACAGACCTTTTATCATGTACGCAAGCGGTCCACCAGATGGCAGTGCGAGAACAGTTCTATTGGAATCATGGTTCGCATTTCTTCTTTTAGTCTGTAATTAAATTTTGTATCTAGTTTTTCCCCATCATACTTAATCCAAATTTGATGATTTTTTTTTCTAAAATTTTCTAAAATTGTCATATTTTCATTAATGACATTTTTAGTACAGATTTTCATTATACGGATCTTATTTATATACCTTATCTTGTACCTTAGCAGATTTTAGAAAACTATAAGAGAGATGTATCCATTTGTAAATAATGTAGGTTTCTCCTTTATCGAAATCATTTGAAAATTGTATGTAAACTTTAAACATCCATAAAATGATTCCATGTTAATTTTTAGAATTTTCGAAGAAGTTTTAGGTATTATTATCATTATTTTATAACAAGGTGACTAATATAAGTTTGAGTTTTCTCTACAAGTCAATTGAATTTTTTGTCAATCTCCAAGATGTGGCCTAGAATGGACCATAAACACTTAAATATATTTTTTTTGAATTTGTTTGAACCTTATTATACATACATATAAGTCAATTTGGAATTACTTTCGGTAAACATCTAGAAATTCAACTAAATGATAGAAAATAGCAAATCTATTAAGAAATCTTGAAACACGTAGAGCAAAACTTAAATATTGTTTGATACATGTGAAAAATGCATTGGGGGTCTTAATTAATTTTCAAGTTACTTCATAAAGGTGTCTTAATTAGGTATTTAAAAATAGAAAACCAACTTTTTTAAGAAAAAATGGCAATGCAACTTCATATTTGCTAATGTTATGGTCAACATAAGGCCGTGTCCAAAATTTAGATGTATACGAGTCCAAAATAATTATGAGGTATTCAAATCTCAGTTTGACTTTGGGTTTTAGAAAACTATAAGAGAGATGTATCCATTTGTAAACAATGTAGGTTCCGCCTTTACCGAAATCATTTGAAAATTTTATGTAAAGTTTAAACATCCATAAAATGATTGCATATTTATGAATGGAGAAAAATGATGAATTGAAAAAAATCTAAAAAAACAAAAAAGGGCAAAGTGTGACTCGAACCTAAGACCTCATCCTTCAATGCATAATGCCTTGCCACTAGGCTACCTCACAACTATTGTCTTGTTAAGAATTTGGTTTTTTATCAATTCTAAAACGCTCATTGGGATTGCCTGCTTGCCGCGCATTGGGCCGCGAAGCACCTCCTCTAGCGCAGCTCGCGCCAGCAACCGCGACCCACTCATACTTGTGGCCCACTTGTGAGGGAGGGAGGAGGAAGAGAGTTGACCATGCAGCAAACATGTTTGACTAAGATTTCCTAAGATTTTTATGTTGAAACTCAAATTTTGGTCAAAACAAAAGTTTCTTAGAATTCAAAACCCTACAACTTTCATATTGACCCAAGGTTTATGTAGTAAAATAAATTAGGAGAGTTGACCCGAGGTCAAATGATGTTTGATCGAGATTTAAAGAGAAAAACATGTTGAAACTTGAAAATCTGTCAAAACAAAAGTTTCTTATAATTAAAAGTTCTACAACTTTCATGTTGAAAGGTTTTTTATTTGAGCTCTTGATTTAGGAGAAAAATTGAGTTTCCTTTAAACTTCTTTAAATGAATTTGAATTTGAATTTCAAATTGAAGTTGAACCAACTTTTTTGAAGAACAAATGGTAATGTAACTTTATATTTGCTGATATTATACTAAATATGATTATGTGTCCAATTTGTAAGTGTATATGAGCAATATAAGACTTGAGTTGTATGGAATTTCAAAGGTTGAGTTGAGTTGTATGAAACAATATGAGAGAACAATCTAGTTTATGAACAATGTATACTCCAATTTGCATAAAATCTCGTGGATCTTTTATGTGAAGATTGTACACTAATAAAATGATTCTATTTCAATTTACATACTTTTTGGAGAAGTTTTAGGTATTATTATCATTATTTTATAAAAAGGTGACTAGTAGAAGTTTGAATTTTCCCCATGAGTTAATTGAATTTTTTTGAGAGTATCCAAGATGTAGGCTCCAATGGACCATAGCCGTCTAAATATAATTTTTAAATTTTGTTATGCCTATTAGAGGTACATATAGGTCAATTTCGAATTACTTTTGGTAAACACGCAGAAATTCATTTAAATCGTAGAAAATAGCAAATGTACTTGAAAATTCTTGAAACTTCTAGAAGATAACCTATATGTATTCTATTATATATAAAAAATGAGTTGGTGTATGTAAGATAATCATTTTGGTGTGCTACTTCACAATGGTGCAATAAAAAGAAAAAGAACAATAAAAATGTTAAATGGAGAATGAATGAAACAAGGACTGTTCGCCCCAAATGACCCAAAAATTTATGGTCGTTGATCTCCGATCCGATGGCTCCGATTGTGTTTCCTTAGTATAAAATGGGGTCGAACCCTAGCTCCTCCCCGCACACACGCCTACCGCCCGCTCCCTCTCCCCTGTCGCCCGCTCCCTCTCCCGCTCCCTCTCTCCCATTGCCTGCCGCCGAGATGGCTGCCGAGCTACCGCCGCCTGCCGGCCCGCGGTCTCTCCATCTCGCT
Source organism: Cenchrus americanus (assembly GCA_947561735.1). Taxonomy (NCBI): domain Eukaryota; kingdom Viridiplantae; phylum Streptophyta; class Magnoliopsida; order Poales; family Poaceae; genus Cenchrus; species Cenchrus americanus. The sequence continues at coordinate 78,261,170 of OX387239.1, read as the reverse complement.
CCTCACTCCCTAGCCCCCCTGGCCGCTTCCCCACGACCCGCTTCCCCAGAGGTCCAGACCATTTGACCACCCCAACCGCTGCCACTAGTACAAATGTTAATATCTATGTCGATTTGATAGTGCCGTTCCGTTTATTCATCATGGAAGTGGTCTCTACCGTGAAGAATTTTATAATTTCATCGTAGATATCGAGTGATGGTGCCAAGACACTCAAAATAATGATGAAACTCAGAGGATGGTCACCGAACAACGAACCTATTTCATCACAGATGAATCATTCCAGTTCTGCCCGTGAGGAATCAAAGACGAAAGCGAACCAGCATCATAGAACAATAACATTATCTTCACAAAACAACTTGAAAAAAGAAAACAATGATTTGATCTCACATGCAACCACGTGTAATTGTGGGTCCGGGTCCCATCATCGTATGACCCCACCAGCGCATGGTCTCACATGTGGGCCCACCGGCGAACCCGCATGGTCCCACATGTGGGCGACCACAAGTGGACCAAAATTTACCAAAAAATGTTGTGAAACCCAAGGTTCGAACCTAGGTAGTTGGCACTCTAGCTAACTACACCAAACCACTACACCACAAGTAGTTATGTGTTTTTGCTTTTAAGTTATTTATATTAACCTCTTTCTAACACATGGACCCATAATAGTGGCTGTGGCGGGCAACGTCAGGTCGGCCTAGTAGAGGCAGCGGTGAGCTACATTGGGTCGGTCTAGTAGCCTTGCCCACAGAAGCATGACAGCGAGAATTTACTCGACACAGAAAAAAAGAGCGAATGGAGGGATTCAAACCCTGGTCTTCTAGGTGGGCAGGGAGGGACTTACCACTTAGCTATAACATAGTTTGCGTCCTTTCGGTGTATGTGGTTCTTTAATTAAACATTTTAATGGAACATGTGGCTTGTTCGAAAAACACAAAACATATCGTGTTTCTGATTTTGATCTGAAATTTAAAATTGTATTGGGTATTTCTCCTAATGTAGGAATCAGATGCTCGTAGCCTAAGAGGGGGAAGGGGTGAATTAGGCAATCTTAAAACCTTAACCTATGGCTTCACTACTTTTGGCACAAAGGTAAACTAGAACATACTATCTAGATGTGCAACTAAGGTTGTTCTAGTGTGAAACTCCCATCCCAAAACAAGGTTTGCAACCTATAGCCATTCCTAGCATGATACTACTCTAGGAAAGTAAAGGCAAGCAAAGATTGCATAAGAGTAAATGCGGAAATGTAAAGGGGATGAGAGGAAGCAAACTCTTGACACGCGATTTATCTCGTGGTATCGGTAGGCACTTAGCCACCCCTAGTCCACGTTGTTGAAGCACTCACACAAGAGTATTGATTCCTGGTCACCAAGTCTCTCCCATGAGTACCACTTGACTCGCCAGAAAGGCTAGCCACTTAGGCACTTGTCAAGCTCCCTTGGTCACCTTGATGCCGCCTCCACTCAGGAGCTTCTCCACCAAGGAAGGGGTCTGCACGTCCCCCGCACAAAGTGTCCTCGCCGCTCCACACCAAGCCGGAGGGTCGATGACGATTGCCGGTGAGCCACTTAGGCCCAAGGCTTCCGGCGAACCTTGTACAACTTGATTCACTCAAGAATCACCTCACAAGATTGGCACAACCTTGCACTCACTCAGCTCTAAGCTAAGCCTAGCACTAAGCACATACACTAAGCATATGCAAGTCTAAGGATGAGCAAATAAGCACTTGGATGGATTGGATATGATCTTCTAGGTGTCTTGCACTCTCCTGCACTTCCACACAATCAAACAACCTCAAATGGGTGAGTGGGGGGGGGTATAAGTAGCCCAAGGCATCCAAAGAGCCGTTGGCTAACGGCCATTGAAAAATTAAGTGTCAGATGAACCGATACTATCTTTTCAAGGCGTCGGTTCATCCGATGTCCCTCCCACGTCACTTAGCCATTGAGATTCTCTGACACAACTGCTCCGACGCTATACACAGACAGTGCGTCGGTTCATCTCGTGCTTAAGACCCCGCGGCCAAGTCGTCTCTGTTAGCTTCCACACGACGGTCAGATAGACCGACGCTTCCCCTTGTCCAAGGCGTCAGTTCATCCGGTGCTGAAGACTTCGTCTTGGCGCGTCTGTGTGTTGATTCAAGCTGAGCGTCGGATAGACCGACGGTGTCCTCGCTCAGATCGTCAGATCATCCGGTGCTACTGTCTTCGCTGCTCTTCCTCTGCAACTCGTCCGACGCTACTAGGAAATGGACTGTCGGTTCATCCTACGGTGCCTAGGGTTTCACCCAGTGAACCAACTCGTCCGATGATTGCACCGACGCTTGTTATTTATGTACTGTCGGTTCATCCGACGGTGTCTTTTCTTTTCCTTTCTTGTTCGGTTTTGACCCTTGAAAAATAGACTATCTTCTCAATTTGGCATGTGGTATTTTGGCATCCTTGGGAACTATAAATGTCTACAAAGACATGCTAAACAATATGGTTAGTCACATTGATCATGTTGTCATGAATCACCAAAATCAAACACGAACTAATGGCAAATGGGGCCATGTTCGCTACAATCTCCCCCTTTTTGGTGATTTATGGCAACACAAGCAAAGCAAACATAAATTTGCGAAAATTAACAAAATTAGAACCACTTACACTTGCTTGGATGCTTACCATCATCCAAACTCCCCCTAGATCAAACTTCCCCCCTTTTGATCTTCTCTTCCTATGTTCACACCTAGCTTGCCTCTTCCTACTTTGGAACCACTAGCTTGCTTTGGTCTCACATTCTCCCCCTTTGGAATAAAATCTCCAAAAAGTCCAAAACAAAAGGGCTCCAAGGAAACTAGCAAGTCCTAGCAAACATAGCTCAAAGAGAAATGTTAAATACAAGGGAGAAAGCTGCATGAACCATGATCCATATGTATGATATCAATGAAGATACCACATGTAAGAATAACTAAGGTGGATCACAAGCTCATGTGACTAGCATGATACAAACTAAGCTCCCCCTAAGTGTGTGCACAAAAAGATAATGTGAAAAACAAGTGCACAACTACAAACTTGTAAGGCAAAGAAGCTTGGAGCATATCATGCAAGAAGGTAGCTTAAAGGACAAGAGATAAGACAAATGGGTTCTTGTTACATTACCACTTGTAGATATCAGTTGTAGTCTTTTAATCATTGCATACCTCCGGGGGATGATCCTCTCTACCTTGTTGACACCACATTGAGATGAGCCACCCTGAAATGATATCACTAGGTGACACCACTTGAAGGAAGCTTGCATAGTAGACACTTGGGGTACCACAAGGATTAGGAATGTATGAGTACATTGCCTTTGAACTTATATAGAGACATAAGCTCGCAAGGACATGACTCAATAGCATGAAGCTCATATTACTATATTCACTCTTTTAGAGATTTTAGATCACATTGTGAGTGAAATAGCATTCTCTTAGAATGAATTACCGCATCGGAACGCGTTGCCAAAGGAACTACATAAGATAAGCTTGAAACAATGATAGTCCCATAACCAAAACATAGGATGAGCTCCCCTAAATGTGTGCATTTAATGTTTGAATCACCAACCAAATGTATGCACATTGTTTATGAGAACAAAAGGGAAGCTAACCCTATAGCTTGCTCGTGATGCAAAGAGATATATATGAAAGCATGCATCATGAAAGAACAAGTGTAGCTTTCCTACACACTAATCAAACCATGTAGATTGCTCATGGGTTAGCACATGACACAAGCAACCTACCATATGTAAATATTGCAACAAATGCAACCTAAACAAGGCAATGGAGCTACAATGATACAAGAGATAGGTACTAGTTTCCATTACCTCAACCAGGGATCTTGGGCAACACATGTCCAATTTGCAAGCTTGGCTTATAGGCATGAATCTTCTCATCTTGATTGTGCCAAGCCTCCCAAGTCCCCGCACTCATGGCCTTCAAGTGGCCTTTGGAACCCAAACCATTTGAGGCCCCTTCATGTTGATGATGACTTCCTTAGGCACCCAAATGGGTTGGTTCCAACCCCGCTCCTCCTTCATCTTCCCAACCTTGTGTGCAACCACCTTGCCATTAGCCTTCTTCTTGATGACGTAGGTGTTTCTCTTGGTCTTGTTCTTGCAGTTGGGCTTGGTGTAGATGAGGGAGCTCTTGATGGTGGGCTTCAACTTCTTCTTTTCGCCCTTGTCCATCTTCTTGAAAAATTGAGGGCATTTGTAGAACTTGTGCCCTTCTCCATGACACTTGTAGCAAGTCACGGTTGCACCCTTCTCAAGCTTCTTCACTATGGGATCACAGTTATCTTGAGAAGGTTGGACTTTGCTCTTCATGTCTTGAGATATGTCCACTTGTTCCTCATCGTTCTTCCCTTGCCCATCAAGCTTGCCAACCTCTCTCGGAGCCATTTCACTTCTTGCTTGAGCTCATCATTTTTCTTGCCTTTGAGACAATCACATGTTTCTACAACAACATTCTCATTACAAGATGGTGAGCAAGATTCGTCAATAAAATCAATGCAAGAAGTTGAAGCATCTACCTTGGAGATAGGAATAGCACAAGGGATAGATGATTCATCAAGCTCAAAGGAATTACTTGTTTTAGTCTCATTGCTCCCAAGCTTAGATTTTAGCTCATCACACTCCTTGCTAAGCAATTTGAATTTGTACAACAAATGTTCATAGTTTGTAGCAAGGGTTGCACTAAGATCATTGAGAGCATTGAGTTCTTTAATTTCATTAGCTTGTTTCTTAAGCATTCCTTTTTTCTCATGGACTAGCTCAACAAGATCTATAAGAGAGGTGGTGTTGGATTCGTCATCACTTACATTGCTTTCCATACCTTTGTCCATAAGGCACATGTGTAGTGATGATGAAGGACCTTGCATGAAGCGGGTGGTGAAGTTCTTTTTTGATTCATCACTTGAGCTAGAAGAACTTGATTCTCCACCACTTGTCCACTCATGGACGGTGATAGTTGCTTCTTGCCTTGGTCTCCTCTCCTTGACCACCTTCTTCTTGGGCTTGTGCTCGATCTTGGTGAACTTGATGTGTTGATGATGACGCCCTTCTCTCAAGTGGACGTTGTAGCCGTACATGTTGACTTTCTTCACATACTTGAAGATCTTCTTCACGTAATCGGCCACCATGGATTCAACCTCTTCATCACTTGAGGAATCTTCATCGTCACCATCATCACCATCATCCTCGCTTGAGCTTCCATGAGTAGCCATCCTACTCAACATCTTTTCTTGTTGGCTTGAGAGAGCATGGCTTGTAGTTGGAGAGGATGGTTCTTGGGGCTTTTCTTGGGGCGCCTTCTTTGACCTGGGCATGATTTGAAGCTCATGTGCCATGATCTTGCTCAAGATATGAAATGGCTTCAAATCTTCGAGCTTCTTCTCATAGATGAATTGCCTTCACCAAGTCATAATCGGGCTTCCGGAGACTTTGAAGGATCTTGCGGTTTGATGTTCAAGTCCGTGATGTTATTCACACCTAAAGCATTAATCTCATTGACAAGAATATTTAGGTGTGAGTACATTGATTCGGCATTTTCATTTGCAAGCTGCTTAAAGCTATTGAATTCCTCAAGGAGACAATCGTAGCATTCATTAGCAACTTCTTTTGAACCCTCATTTTGCTCCTTGATGGTTTTCCATAGCTCATGAGCATTTTCACAATTGAAAACTCTACTGAACATGCCTACATCTAGTGAGGACAAAATGATACTCTTTGCAATCATATCGAACTGCTTCTCCTTTTTAGTACCATTTTTCATGCCCTCATCGGTGTCTCTCCAAACATCGAGGTCCTTTGCTTGGAGATAGGCCTCCATGAGAACCTTCCACCGCGGATAGCCCGTGCCATCGAAATGTGGAGCCAAACCTAAGGTATCCACCCCTTTCATTCCTCTATAGAGCAACTCACTAGGCGGTGAAGCCTAACTGTTCCAATGAGCCGGTTTTCACAATTTACCAATCAAATTGGCGTATCCTTGTGAAGGAAGTGAGTCCCGGCTCTGATAACACTTGTAGGAATCGGATGCTCGTAGCCTAAGAGGGGGAGGGAGTGAATTAGGCAATCTTAAAACCTTAACCTATGGCTTCACTACTTTTTGCACAAAGGTAAACTAGAACATACTATCTAGATGTGCAACTAAGGTTGTTCTAGTGTGAAACTCCCATCCAAAACAAGGTTTGCAATCTATAGCCATTCCTAGCATGATACTACTCTAGGAAAGTAAAGGCAAGCAAAGATTGCATAAGAGTAAATGCGGAAACGTAAAGGGGATGAGAGGAAGCAAACTCTTGACACGCGATTTATCTCATGGTATCGGTAGGCACTTAGCCACCCCTAGTCCACGTTGTTGAAGCACTCACACAAGAGTATTGATTCCTGGTCACCAAGTCTCTCCCAAGAGCACCACTTGACTGGCCACAAAGGCTAGCCACTTAGGCACTTGCACCCCCCCCCCCCCCCCCCACACCACAAAAAATAAAAAACAAAAAAAAAAAAAATAAATATCTCAACCCTCCCACCCCCCCCCCACCCCACCTCAAATGGTAGTGAGGGGGTATAAATAGCCCAAGGCATCAAACAGCCGTCCCCCCCCCCCCCCCCCCCCCCCCCCCCCCCCCCCCCCTTCCCCCCTGGCTAAAAGCTGCTGAAAAGGTACCGCCGGATGATCCGACGCCATGCTTTTCCAAGGCGTCGGTTCATCCGGTGCCCCTCCCACGTCACGTAGCCGTTGAGGTTGACACAACCGGCTTCCGACGCTATGCTCCGACGCTACGTCGATCATCCGGTCGAAGGCCTCGCGTCCAAGTTGCCTCTGTTAGCTTCCAACCGACCGTCGGATAGACCGACGCTAACCCCGACCAAGGCGTCGGATCATCCGGTGTGAAGGCTTCGTCTTGGCGCGTCTCCGTATGAATTCGGAGACCGAGTGTCGGATAGGCAGACCGACGGGGTCCCCACTCGGACCGTCGGATCATCCGGTGCTACGGCCTTCCTTGCTCTTCCTCTCGCAACTCGTCCGACGCTACTAAATAATGGACCGTCGGTTCATCCAACGGTACCTAGGGTTTGACCACTGCGTACCAACTCGTCCGACGATTGCACCGACACTTGTTATATTGATACCGTCGGTTCATCCGACGGTGTCCTTTTTCTTCATTTTCTTCGCGTCTTCAACTTGGATCTTTGCTTCAACTTAACATACTTAACATGCCATTACTTATAGCCTCCAATTATATACTAAGTCCTCAAATTTGCTGTAAGTAACCTAACATGTCCATGGTGTGTTAACTTGTGGCATGACATGTTAGCTTCGGCATGGTATGTTAACATGTGGTAACGTCCATGGGACCTAGGAATGCCTACAAAGACATGCTAGACAATGAGGTTAGTCCCATTAGTTGTGTTATCATGAATCACCAAAATCAACTCGAACAAATGGCAAATGGGGCCATGTTCTCTCCATGATAGACCAAGTCATTGACTCCACGACGGGATGCGACTCGCTCTCCTTCCTCGATCGCTACTCCGGTACCACCAAATCGCAATCAAGGAAGAAGACCAGAGAAGACTCCCGAGCAACCTTGCGGAAGCTCTCGAGGCGGTCGAGAGTAGAGTACACACTACCCCCCGAGCAATGCCTCATGTCGATCATAGCGATCGCACGCCGGATCGGGGCATACGTGCCGGAGAGGTCATCGCCAAGCTCACCGAAGACGCCTACTTCATGCGGGTCGACAACGCAGTCAACCAACCTCCTCCCGCTAGGCCCCGCGACAACGAAGCCACAAGTCGCGCCGCCAACAACGGTTCCACCGTACTCGGGCTCAGCTCCCCGCTCAGCCCAACCGCACTCGAGGAAACGCCGGCGGACCCCCCCGAGTGGCAACGCCCACCGCGAAGTCGTCCCTCACCGTGCTCCGGCCGGCGGCGATGCCCCCCGACCCCCGACGGCGGCGGCGGCGATGGCGAAGCTCCAACCATGGGGCCAATCGGAGGGCCGGGCGGCGGCGGCGGCCGCGGCGGCCGAGGCCACGCGAACAGCCAGCCTCTCGGCGCCCCGCGTGGCGGCCACGACGCCCGCGAAGATTAAGGAGCCGCGGCGGAAGAAGTCGACCACCGCAGGCGACAACGCACGGCTCCCCTCCTTCTCACCCCGACTTCGCAACTTGCTCATCCCCGACAAGTTCAAGCCTTTGGGGATCACCAAGTACGACGCGAACAGACCCCATCCAAGCTGGCTCGTATGCTACGCCCTCTCCATGGAGAACGCCGGCGGCAACAACGACACCAAGTGCCTCTACTTCCCCTTCGCTCGGACCAAGCTCCACTCACATGGCTCGAGTCGCCGGACAAGCACTCGATCGACAAGTGGGACCAACGAAGGAGCAATCACCGGAAGAACTTTGCGGGGGCCATGGGCCGATCGGGTACTCGCATGGACCCGGCCATGGTCAAGCAGAATGTGGCGAGACCCTCCGCAAGTACATGCGTCGCCTCTTCGACAAGCGCGCTACCGTGGTCGACGTCATCGACAAGGAGGTCATCGACCTCTTCCAAGACGGCCTTTACCATCGCCGCACTTTCGAAGATTTCGGTCGCCGCCGCCCCAGTCCATCCCCCACCTCAAGGACATGATCACGTCCTGGGCGGACGAAGAAGACAAGGCCAACACCAAGTACGACGCTATCCGTGGAAAGACCAAGGTAATCCGGGGCGGCGGCAGCGGCAACAACGCGAACCAAAGCGGTCGCAACAACAACAACAACTACTACTACTACTCGGGTCCCAACCGCAAGCGCAAGCCAGACAACACTGTCGCGGCTATCCAGCGCCCTGCGAAGGAGAACTCGAAGAAGAACTCCGGCGGTTTCAAAGACCTGCTGAAGGAGAGGTGCCCGTGGCATCCAAACGGCAACCACACCACCGAGCAGTGCTACCAACTCAGGCACGCACTCAAGGATACGCCGGAGCCACCGTACCCTCAAGACAAAAAGGGCAAGAAGAAGGACGGCGACAACAACGACTTCCAAGAACCCGACAAGACCATCAAGGTCCTCTCTTCGGCGGGACCGCCAAGCAGGAAGGAGCAAGGCTACCCGTCGAGAAGTCATGTCCATTGAGCCGGGGCCGTCCCGACCCCCTCTCGGTGGCCGGAGGTACCCATCACCTTCTCCCCGCGCGGATCAATGGACCAGCTTCTCCGAACCAGACGCTTCCCTCTCGTCTTGGAAACCAAAGGGTCGTGGGCTCCAAGCTCAACAAGGTCCTCATCGACGGGGAAGCCGTGCGAAACGTCCTTTTCACCAAGACCTTGAAGAAGATGAAGCTCGACATCACCCACATGCTCATCAAGAGCAACACACCCTTCTACGGCATCGTCCCCCGTAACGCGGCTATCCCACCGGGCTCCGTGGTCCCCGCGCTACCTTCGAGGAATCACGGGACAACTACCATACCGAGTACATCAAGTTTGAGGTCGCGGACTTCGAAACTTCTTACCATGCCATCCTCTGCCGACCGGCCATCGCCAAGTTCATGGCGGTGCCCCACTACACCTACTTGGTACTCAAGATGCCAAGCCCAGCGGGTGTACTCTCTCTCCAAGGGGGACTTGAAGATCTACCACGACCGCGACACGAAGCCGTGGAGATCTCTTCTACAAATCAAGTACCCAACGCGATGATGGAGGTTTACGCCGCCGTCGAAGAAGCTTGCTACAAGTGAACTCGACATCCCGAGAAGTTTGACAAAGACCAACAAGCCTCGCCCACCCGAGGAGGTTATCGTCAAGACGATCGACCTCGAACAAGTGCGATCCCGGGAGAAGACCACCACCATTGAGGCCGGCCTCGACCCCAAATAGGAAGATGCGCCATCGGCCTTCCTTCGAGCTAACCGCGACATCTTCGCGTGGAAGCGTCGGGACATGCCAGGAGTGCCCAAGGAGCCGATTGAGCATCGCCTCAACGTCGATCCTAAGGCCACCCCCAAGCGACAACACCTCCGACGCTTTGCCGACGACGTACGGGATGCCATCAAGAAGGAACTCGCCAAACTACTCGCGGCTGCGCTTCATCGAGAAGTCTTCCATCCCGAGTGGCTCGCCAACCCCTCGTCCTCGTCCGCAAGAAGAACTCGAACGAGTGGAGGATGTGCGTCCACTACACCGACCTCAACAAGCACTGCCCCCAAGGACCCCTTGGGGTTGCCGCGGATTGATCAAGTCATCGACCCACCTGCGGGATGCGACCCGGCTCGCTTCCTCGACCGCTATTCCGGTACCACCGGATCGCGATCACGGAAGAAGACCAGAGAAGACCGCGTTCATCACCCCCGTTGACGCAAAAAAGTGCACTCAACGCCAAACACACAAGAAGCCGAACAAACCCGGCTTCACACGCGCAGAGCGAAAGACGGCCGCCAATTTTTTCCCGAAAATTAACAAAAGACAAGAGCAAGATACCAAAGCTTGGAATCCTCAGCCGGTGGTACCGCATGCCCATATTTACGGCTAAGAAGCCAAATGAGATGACACATAGCTATAAAAAGCTATCCGCCAACGAACTACAACCATTCGGGAAACTACAAAGGGAAAAAAGTAACACCGCCGAATGGATGACGTAAGCATGACAACCGATGGATGCAACGATTTGCATGAATCCGGTCCGTCCAAGCGGCAAGGCGCAAAGCTCCTTTGCCTTCAATGACGGAGAAGGTCGTGAGCAAAGTCTTGGACCGTCATCGGGTCCACGTGCACGCGGCCCTTGGTATGCGAAGGATTCCCAGGCGAAATCATTCGAAATTATGCGGTTGGCGTCGAGTCTCCGGGGCCCATGCCAAGCTTCTGAATGTGGTGTATGGCATCACGTTGGTAGCCAGCTATCAACAAACATCTTGGTTAATGGCTTGCCATTGACGTACCTTCAAGTACAACGGCCTCATGTGTTGATTCTGGCGAAGCAGCCAGTAGCACCACTTAGCCAACACCGGTTGCGCCATTAACCCTCAAGTTACTCATCCTCATTGATATCACGGAGATGCTTCTTCTGCACAACTTGGTTAGCGGGAGCCATGAACTCATTCGGCAAAAAGTACACCAAGCATGCTGGAGCCGAACGACCCGATCCTTCAGGCTTGTTCTTTGGGCGCCATACTTGCTTTCTCTTGATTCCCGCCTGCCTCAATTCTTGGTTCCTCAAGCATTGAACCCTTCTCTTTTGTCTTCTCCTTAAGGCAGGCGGGCACCACTGTCCTTCTTGCCAGATGTATTCGTGCTCATTAATACACGATCAACCCACCTTTGGTCGGCTTGCCTTTTCCTTGGGTGATCATTGACCTCATTTATTTTTAGACGCCCGTAGTCATTGGGATGCATCCTTCCAATTCTTTCATGGACGGATCGGCGATTGACGATTTCCTACCTATATTCGGTGTATTTATCATTGCACTCGGGGCGATTCTTCAATGTGGGGAGCTTTCAAACCCTCGTTCGTGATAGCGAGAGAATGCGCACCCCCCGTGTGCACGCTCTGTTCTCGTGCATGCTCTTCTAGCTCTCTTCTATGCTTTTCTTCTTCAAACCCTCACTTCTCCTCTTCGTATTTAAAGCACGGTAGCGTTCCTTTCTGCTAACGGTTGCCATTTGTTAAGGAGAATGGTGTGGTCTACTGAGCTTGGATGCGGATGATTCCCACGACTTCCAATCGGCTCCTCAGGATGCGGGGAGCCTCTTTGTGGACTTGCTCCACCGTCACTTGTCGTGTAGGATCAACTGATCCATCCTATTTTGCTCTAGCTGAAGTCAGTACCTTCACTTCCCCTTTTCCTCAGCAGTCACCATATTGACAGAAAATCCAACCATGTCTTGAGGGAAAGGGTGGCCATCCAGCTTCACCTTGTTATCAAATTTCAAATGCCCTTCCTGGATAGCCTTTTGGATCCTCATCACGAAAACCACTGCCAATTGTTAATGGAGTGAGAGTTTACGTCGCAGAAAACCCGATAACGTTTCTCTTTAACTCCATCGAGCACGAGAAGCATAGAATGGCCCTCGAGCCCCGACTTGATTCGGCCTTTCTTCACCGAGGAACTCAAAGAGTTTGTCGGCCTTAGTCACGTCAAGTCAACGTGCCCTTAGCTTTATCCATCGGCGGATTTCACGGTTAATGGCTCTTTGCCCCACATGATCTCGTGCGGCCACTTCCTCATCATCATCAAATTCCTCCACGATCGGCTTTTCGAAGGCTGGTTGTAGATATCGACTATATCGTGGTGCTTGGCAATCTGGAGTCCTTGAACCGAAGTAGCTTGATTGCTCATCAATGACAACCTGGGACGGTCGACCAAGGTTGTCGAACTCCATGCCAAGCAGCTTTTCTAGAATGGGCGGTAACATTCACTTAACTTGATCATGTCGGCCAATTGATCATCTGGCGAGTCAAAGAGAAGCACATGCCCTTGACCTCTCTGAATCTTCGAAGAGAAATTCCATGGGCGTTTCATTGTGTCTCTATTTCAAGGTAGCCGAGATCAATTAGCTTCTTCTCGGTGCGCCGTGAGTAATGAGCATGGAACTTGTTCCAAGTCTTTCAGTGTTAGTGATTGAGGAGGCAAAGAAGTAGCTCATGTAAATGCGGGCACATCTAGCGATAAAGGAAAGTATCGATACATGAATGCCTCATCAGCCAAAGCTTCCCCAAGCTGCATTAAGTATTGGGCAATGTGCTCTACAGTGCTTGTATCGTCCTGCCCAGAGAACTTTGTGAACTCTGTAGGAGGCTTCACCCTTGGCGGCAAGATCACCCTATGGTACCACTCTAGGAAAGGAGGTGTATAAGCTGGTCCTTGCATTTTAGGTTTAAGGCCGAATTGATTTTGCAAAACATCGGCCATTTTCTGCGCCAGGATATCATCATCTTGCATTCCCACAGTTGTACTATACCCAGGATTTGGGAAAGCATCAATAGCGCCATAATCACCAACCACGAATATCCCCCACCATACATATTTTTCTGCAGCCTATTGTTGGCCGGGGCTATCTTGTAAGTAGAATTAGGTGGCATTCCAGATGAACCGATTGCCAGATCCACATATGTAGGCCTATTGGGCATTGCCTGATATGGGTTCGGTTGTTGAGCGGGTTGACCCCTCCATTGTTTTGTAAAGGCGATTTGGATCGGGCGACTCCCTAATCTTTGTGGAAATTGTTTGGTTGGCCTTGCGATGGCGATTGAACTTTTTGTGTCTCGAGGCTGGTTGAGCGAACTAGTTTCTCCAACCTGCGAAGATGTGTGAAGGGGATACTCGATTAACATCCTCTCCATACTGAGACAAATACTCAGCCATCATTTGCTTGAACATATTCGGGAAAGCGAGTATGATGTTTTACCGACACGGCTCTGTTGTCGGTAGTTTCCCGAAAAGCATCCAGAACCTCCTATTTCTCTTGAGCAGCTGTGGTATCAGGTTCCCCTGGTAACAGAACCCTTGGCATCTCAGTTTTAAGGTACGATAGACCACTTCGGTTCTTGCCAAATGACATCAAGCACTTCTGCTGGAACTGATCAATGGCATCCTTCAACTGTCCTTGTTGCTCTGGAGATAGGTCATTAATGGTGACGTCCATGACGTCGTGAATGTCAGGCATCTTGAATCAGCTGGATGGGTCCCACCAGGCGTGCCAAAAAGTGTGTTGACGCAAAATCAGCTCCTCGCACCAAGCACACAACAAGCCGAAAGAAGTTGGCTTAACACGCGTGATGATTCCTGAAAGCGTGTCAGTCAATTTTCCTGAAACTGACAAAGGGATAAAATAGTTAGATAAAACAAGGAACTGAGTGGTACCGAACGGTTAAGGTATTTACGGACTAAAGCCAATTTAAATGATATATAGCTACAACAAGCTATCTATCAGTAATTCGAATGTCATTCGGGAGCTGTTAAACATGAAAACATGAGATAGCCGAATGGATGACATAAGCATGATGATAAATCAGTCTTTGTTTAAATAGCGTTGCTTGCACATGATCATGGCCGTCCTCGGGGATAAATGACAATTTAAATAGATAAAGTAAAAGCATGATTATAAATATGAAATAAACAAGCATGCATAAGCCAAAAGCACTAGTCTACCGCATGTCTAGGTACTTTCAAACCCACCAGGCACGAAACCAAGCAAATTAATCCACCGCATGATACAATTTATTTGAAATCACACCACCAACCACAAAGAGATTAATCCACCGCATGATACAATCTAAATATGGAAGGCTAAAAGCACACATTATTTAAAACAAGACTTATAAACACGTTTTACTCATTGAAGCATAGCGAATACGAATTTAATACAATAGAATCGGGTTCGGTGGAGAAGGAGCAAAACGTTGCTAAAGATGATAAACCTATCAGATTGGATCGAAATCTAAACCACCGGATGATTAGCTCTAAAACAACCCAAAAACCTACATCTACCACATGATACTCAGTTCTTTCAAGATTCATATAAGATCACCAAGCTTGAACCCGCAACACGTGACAACTTAGATTGATTCGGGTTCGGCTATTAAGGAACACGTGATCCACGTGCCGTATTGAGCTAATGATATGAGCATGTAACATAAGGATCATCAAACAAGATAAAGCTGATTCAAACCAATCTAAATTGGGCAAAAGAGTGTTACATGAATTTAAACATAAAGTAAAAACTCAAAGAAACACATGGTAACTTAATGAATCTATTAGATCTTGTCAAATCTAATAGAGCCGATAATTAGCTCCAAGCTAGATCTTAGCCTACCGCATGGCTCATGATCTAATAAGAAACCTTTTTGAACCAAGCTTAAATCCACCGCATGATACTAAGCAAGGTAAAAGACTTCTTGCATCACAGTCTAAATCCACCACATGATACTAGATATGATACAAGGCTGCCGGTACTTACGGAGGTCGACGGATCGATGCTTCCTCTCGAAGAACTTGACGACTCGACTAAAGGACTCGATGTTGGCACGTAGCCGGTTTGTTTGTGAAGATGTTCGATCCCTATTACAGACATCAAGGGTTTATATTTATACCCTTGTCTTAACACGACTCCTAGTCGACTACGAGTACAACATTTAATGCCTAAATTAAAGCTCACGGCCGCGATGCCCATCTCGCATACGCCATCGATTCGTTCCTTCCTTGTATCGAGGGCCACGTCATCACGCATTCGAAAACTTCCCTTCGAAAGCGCAAATAGTCCTTTTGCCGAACGACGGCGTATTGCCTCTTCGCAATCGTCCTGCAAGTCCCTTTGCGAAGATTTTCCCTAGCTAGGAATGGTATCTTACCACCAAGCTCGGCCTGAAAGCCACTTTATTGTACCATTTTTTGGTGTTAACACCTTTGTTGAGAAAGAACCGGTATGGAAGGATCGATGGTTGATTAATTGTATACGCCATGGCTGCTTGTGGTATAGAGTGGTATGCATAGGTGGTATAGGTGGTATAGGGGTATTATTGATAGTTTTTCTCGATGGCATAAATGAAATATACAATTTCTTTCATTTATTTTTTCTACAGCGCTTAGTTTCCAATCGCAGATCCTGGCGGGGCACGGCGCAGGGTCGTCGCGGTACTCGCGACCAAGTGGGGGACGACACGCTCGGAGGGGTCCCTTGCGACCCGCGGCCAAGTGCGGGACGGTGCGCCCGGCGGGCTCCGTGGCGACCCCCGCGGCGGCGCTGCCCTCACGACCCGCCCCTCGCGACCCGCGCGGGCGGCCAGGAGTGCGGGATGGCACGGTCAGCGGGCTCCGTGGCGACCCCCGCGGTAGCGCAGCGCTGCGACACGCCTCGCGACCCGCGCGGCCAAGTGCAGAGACGACGCGGCCAGCAGGCTCCGGCGGACTACGTTGTCTGCTGCAGGACTGGCGGCGGCTGACCTCCCCTTGCTCTTGACGGACAGCAACTCCAGATGCTTCACGAGGAAAGGTTCAGGTAACCACTCACCCGGTCCATGCGTTCATCCAATTCAATCCATCCACACTTACATCTCCACTTCATCTAAATCTGGCCACGAACAGGTTGTCAATCCCTAACTTTAGCTTTCAATCATTTCAGCACTCGATTTGGCATGTGGTATTTTGGCATCCTTGGGACCTAGAAATGTCTACAAAGACATGTTAAATAATATGGTTAGTCCGATTGATCATGTTGTCATAAATCACCAAAATCAAACTCGAACTAATGGTAAATGGGGCCATGTTCGCTACCTTCATAGAAACTCCAAAAATTTGATGATTCTTTTTTTTATTTTTTATAAAACCAAACCATTTCATTTGATTGCAGATTTTTATATGTTAATTGAAAATTTTTAAAAATCTCAAGATTAAAAATTACTTTAAATTTTATATGAAAAGTTTGAAAACTCAAAATACCAATATTGTTCATCATGAAAAGATCCACAATATTGCTTCGTAACCAACATCAATTTCTTTTTATATTTTGAATTGAAACTAGGTTAAAATTCGACACATCTAAGTCGCAACAATGGATGAACTGGGATGAACAAGTGTGGTTTCTCTTTTTAATCTTTGACTAAAACTTGCAACTAGTTTTTTCCCTCATACAAACTCCAAATTAGATGATTATTTTTCCTAAAATTTTATAAAACCATGCTCTATCAAGATAATATGTTGTTTTTGGTCTTTTTTCATGAGATCAAGTTTGAGAATTCAAAATTTGAATTTTTTAAAAGTGATAATTTTAGACCATATTTTGAAACCTGAAATGTTTTTAGCTGAAGAAATGATGAATACCAAAGTTTCATAACTCGTCAAGCTCTACAAACTTTATTTAGGTCATTTTTTGATTTGAGAAAGTGATAGTGTACATCACTCACTAATCCTATGGTCACTCACATAGTTTGTCGAATTTGTACTGAATATTGTAACCACTTTCTCAAATGATAAAGTGGTCTAAATATACTTGGTAGATAAAATGTTAAATTATACCTAGAAGGTAATAGAATTTTTCACCTATCTCTAGGACATGATCTATGATGGAACATAGGAGCCTAAATATATATATATATATATATTTGAAAATTTTCTTAATCTTATTGGATGCAAACATAGTTCAAATGGAGAGAAAAACAAAAAACCACTTAAATGATATAAAATACCAAATCTATTAAAAAATTGTTGAAACTCCTACATGAAAAACTATATGTTATCTATTTCATAGGAAAAGTTTTGGCATATTTGCAATATTTTTTGTTGCAAGTTACTTCAAAGTGTGTCTTGTAATTTTTAAATCTGGAAAAAATATACTTGAGTTCATTTGTGTTTAATGGCGGCTGGGCTGAATTTAGCTTTTGGCTCCCCGCCTCCTTTGTCGGCGCCATCTGAAATAATTTGCAACAAATTGACATTACTATCCTTAGATTCAATGGACCAACAACTAACTTTAAAAGGGTACATTGGTAATTGTCTAGCCCCATCCCACACAACGGGTTCAAATCCACAGGAACCCTAGGTCAGCCGCAATCTCATCTCTTCCTTTGTCTTTGCGGCGCCGCCGCCCCCGCCCTCATCCTCTTCTGATGCCCGCCTCCCCCCTACTCTCCCTTCCTCGCATCCACCCTCGAAGTTGCGTCCTCGGAGTGCCCTCCTCCTTCCTCCTTCGCACGCCCTCCTCCTCCTACCTCCCCCACCAGATCCCCTCTCCCGCCCCTCCCTCTCCGAACAGAGCAGCGGCTCCTCATCCCCAGGTTCAAAGCAGAGGGAGATTGGCCTTGCCTCAATCTGTGTGTGGGCATAGAGAGCAGAGGTGGCACGGCGAGGGGATGGCGGCGCGGGTGACACAAGCCGCGCCACGAAGAGCAGTGAGACTGTGCTCCTTCTCCCTCTCACTCCCTCTCTCTCCCTAGGCAATTTCTCTCCTAACCCTAACCCTAGGCTCGATTGTTTCTTCATAGGCTTGTGAGAGGAGAAGCACAAGGATGTGAGGAGGAGGAGATGCAGGGGAGTTGGCGGCGGTCGGCATCGGCGACGCACTCGAGTCGCTCGAGCGGCAGCTCACGTCCATGCAGGTTTGTGTTTGTCCATGGATTAATCGCTCCCGCCCTTGCTTTGTGATGTAATTTACGACTTTTATGGATGTTAAGTCGGGAACTCGGGAATTTTACTCAGGGATGGCACGAAAACCATTCTAGGCCTACGTTTATCATGTTCTAACATTTTGATCGCTTGGTACTGATATGTGTGACTGGGTCCAATTTTGTCCTCGTTGATAGCTTCTAGATCAGGATACATCCTGTTAACAAGGAATAAGTGGGGTATAGGGAGAAATGGGAGCAGATGGGAGCAGATAAGTTGGAAGCCAGCAACCAAATATATGTCTAAATTGTTTTTTTGTTGCCGCAGTACACTATAATCTGTGTGAGATTTTTCATTTTCTATTTTGGGTAATGAGTTAACCTATAGAAGGGTGTATTTTTAATCCATATTCATGAAGTGCTGGTCAGAGTTGAATGTCATCTCTATCCATATAGGCTGGACATGTTCATTTAGCTGTAGCTGAGAAATACAAAATATTAAAGTTAAAGTGCAATTCATTCCTCTCTGTTTTGATCTCTTGCTACGGCTTGTGCTTTATTCTGGTGTTTAATTCGTGCAATTTAGTGTCACAGATCAACAAGGCATTGAGCTCCAAATAGCTAGTGTCACTTTCATCTACAATAAGCAATCATTGCTTTGTCGAGTGATATTGTTGCCTGAGCTATTTATTTCCTTGCAACATTAAGATTGGTGATCTCCTTGCAACATTTGGGATCTGTTTAGAGGCTAGGGTAGAAAGTTTTTGTTGATGACTGGTTAAATTTGTGTAACTGAAACACAATATTCACTTCCAGTCTAACATATACACTAGTAGGTACTGTATACGTCATTTTTCTTAATTATCTTGAAAATTTTCTTAATTGACTGACATATGACATTCTATTTTTCGTTTTATTCTTGTTATGTTGCTTTCTGTAGTACATGTTTTATTTAAGCTAATTGATAACACAACTTGTGTTGTAGGGATGTATGTACTGGTCGTCGGGCCATACATTGCAGGAGAGTCTAAGGAAAATCATCTAGCTATCAAGGTGCCATCTCTGTCCCTCACTCTGAGCAGGTTGTGCGAGAGGAGGGGGACGGCGACGGTGATGCCCGCCGGCATAGCTCCAACGAGCAGGCTCCCGCCCTCGTCCACAACACCCAGCTGCACCTCCACACCGTCCGCCACTAGCCCGTGCCATCCTTTCCATACTAGTATTTTATCACAAGTAGATATGCTAGATTGCTAGGTGCTCATTACTCGGTCACAACCGTAACTATATGCTTGGCAGATAGGACTATATGCTTTGGATGATTATAATAATCAGTGCTAGTTGAAGTGATTTTTGGCAAGTGCCAACACATATCATGTTATTGTGAATGTTGTTTGAAGGGTTCTAAATTAGGGAGTTGTCTAGCTTTGAAGTTCAGAAATTATTCCTGCAATTTATATACCTATTAAATAGGAAGTAGTTAATGTGTAGTAATGTTGGTTTATTGGTGCACTCTGTTATCTAGCTCTGAAGTTCAGAAATCATCTAGCTCTCAAGTTCAGAAATTATCTAGTTATCTAGCTCTGAAGTGTTGACACTGCTTTAATGTTGAAATTTTTTGGCACAATAACTCAGCTTATGCATGTCTTAACATTCCGGCACAATGTATGGTTATCTTCATTCTGTTTTGTGAGGTTCAAGATAAATGATTAGGCAAACATTGCTTTGAGCATTTACAAATTTTGATTAGTGTACTTCCTGGATGCTTTTGATTAGTGAACTGTTCATAGATGTGTGATTAACCTGCGACCTTGTAGAGAGAGCAAACCGATGCATATTATTATTCTTGATGCAGATTATTGAGGAGGACCTGAGGATGCAGATGAATCAATGTAACCAACTGTTTTATAGTATGAACATGGCTTGACTTTTATCCAGATAAGTTTTCGACCCCTCGTAATAACAGTTAATGGCTTGACTGAAATATAAAATATTGCCACTAATTTATTCTTTTACTAGACAATGTGTGCTTTTTACCATGTTATATTGAATAAAATGTTTCTGGTGATCTCTCAAGGTTGTTGTATCTTGGTATGGCATATGATTGTGGGTAGTTATACTATGTTTCATTTTTCCTGCCCACTATTTTTCCTGCAAGTTTCATTGACAATTGAAAAACTCCTGGCCTTTAAGTTTTCCTGCAATGCTCACACTAATCAACTTAGATAGTTATATGCGCAGGTGACACAACATGACATCAAGGACAGGAATTCCTAGCTCCTCTAGTTCCATTCAAGGATAGGAATTCCTAGCTCCTCCAGTTCCATTATCTGGTGCTATTTATTTTTTCCCTTTGGGCATGTTTTGCTGGTGTTCCCAAGCAATTATGCTACGTCGTTTTACCTGGCTGTGTTGCACATTTGTTAATCAACTAGATCCTTAGTCCAATGTATGTTGCTGCTCATATCATCTTTAGTGTTGCATATGATATTTTATATTCTGAAATGATGTCATTGGAGGTTGCAATGATATTTTATATTCTCAATTATTTCAGCTTGTTGATAATATGGGTCAGTGTGTTAATAGGTGCTTATTGTGGGCTGAAATGAATATGGGTGTTGTTTATGGGCTAAAATGGTCATCTGTATAAATACTGGGCTGAAATGTTGATGGGCTGAAATGTTTATGGTTAAACTTTTGGACCAAAAAGTGATTCAGTTTAAAAATCAGCCATTAATAAATGACCCATTTATAAATTCAACCATTTATAAATTGGCCCATTAATAAATTGGCCCGTTAATAAATCGGACGTCCATGTCATCGTCCACGTAGGCATCAACGTCATCGTCCACGTAGGTAGCCACGTCATCGTCCAGTCGTGTTAGCATCCATGTCAGCAGCAATCCGTTACGACCAATCAAACTATGTGGTAATGGAGGATACCACCTATAGCAACGTAACCAATATCGTGGCATCAGACAATACTACCTATCGCATCGAAATCAACTTTTGTCGCAATAGAGGAGACCACCTATAGCAACTAATCAATTTCGTGGCATCAGACAATACTACATATTGCAACCAAATTACTTTCGTGGTAATAGAGGAGGTTCAACCTATAGCAACCAAATTCAATGCGTAGCAATACTATAATTTGCAACGAAACAGAAACGTTGCAATTGCACCTTTGGCAACACCCCAGATGCGTCACAATAGTACACTTTGCAACTAGAACAAGGGTTGTAAAAAAACTAATTGCAACGTCGCGTTACGTTGCAACAAAAATACTTTTGCAACTACCTGATGGACAACGTCGCAATACCCTAATGCAACGCGGCCTTTCGCATCCCATGGCCCACATAACAATTTGGTTGCAATTGTGTCTATTGCAACCAAATATGGCATACTGCAACACATTTTGTGTGTTGCATTTGGGGGAAAATCTAGTAGTGAGAGAAAGAAACAGTGTTATCCGTGCTGCTCAACGTTGTTGAGCAAAGGCATTCAGGATCAAGGTAACCAACTGCAGGGCCCTTGTTGTCAACTTCTACAGTCATATTCCTATTAGTAAGATAAAACAAAGTATAAGGAGGCAAAATACATGGTAAAAAAGATGATGTGAGGCAAAAAGCACAGTTCGATAGAGGATGTGATTAGTGGGAAGCAGATTAAATTTTCAAGCAACTTACAGGATGAAGCAGCGGAGAAGTGTCAAATCCAAAGCATCCAAGTTGAAGAGATCGTACAAATCACTGCGTTGCACAGGCATCAGCTGGAGTGCGTTTGACGATTCATCTCTCTTTAGCCATGCATTGGTCCCGGGCCAAAGTGCGAGCATAATGTCAGAAGCATCATATGACTTACCACATTGCATGTAGAATGTGTGGCTGGTAAAAGGAGCAGTCTTTTTGAGATCACCATCACTAAAAATGTTCTTTCCGAATTTGTATTTTGGGTTTGCCATAGCCCAAGGATTCTTCTCAGTGTCACTCTCAGATTGCTTTGGGTTAGTCATATACCGACGATTCTCCTTGGTGTTCCTTTTAGATCGCTTTCTAGTAGGCCTCTTAGAGGTTTTATTTACAACAATTTCCTTTTCCTGCTGCTTTGAGATGGCTGAAGAAGGTTTCCTAAGGGCTTGCTTGCCTGCTGTAGGTGTTGTAGAACTATTATTTTTGGCAAGTTTCTCTTCTTGCAGCTTTGAAATGGCTGAAGGTTTCTCAAGGGCTTTCTTGCCTAGTGGTGTCTCACCAGGACCTATTACAGAGGTATTAGGCCCAGATGTACCTACTTTGGTATGATTGTTTTGAGCACTTCCGTTTGGGGGTGTAGTTTTTGTTGTTTCATGAAGAGGAGAAGGAGGAGGTGGTGGGTGTGGTGGTGGGGATGGAATATTTGGTGTCTCTTGCGGATGTGGGGATGCAAGTTTTTTTGTTTTTCAGGACTAGGAGTAGGTGGGGATGGAATATTTTGTGTACCTTTCGGATGTGGGGATGGAACGTGTGGGGATTGAGGAGGAGGAGGGGAACCATCTGAGGAAGGAAGTCAGACTGCATCTTGCGTGAACTACAAGGAATCTGTACAATAGCCTGTGAACGAGATATACATGTTGGTGCTCCTTTGATGTCAATCCGACACCTTCTCCACTATAACCTCTATCCTTGAGCTTGTCCGAGTTTCATCACCTCGTCATTAGGAGGGTATTCCAACAGTTCATCCGCAAAGATAGTATATACAGTGATCACTTCAACCACAACACAGTCTTCATGAATCGGGACTGTTTGTAGCGTAGTCTCCTCTAGATGAACAAGACCAAGTGCAGCCTCACATGGAAGCCCCCTCCACATGATCCATAGGCCACAGTGTGTGGGTTTAGTCAACATGCCTATAAGGTCTTCGTGTGTAAGATCGTCACAACGCACCTCCGTCTCCAACTCTGCAGTGCATCGATCAAACCTACATCTGCGGATGCACAACTCCTCTTCAGTATGGCGGGTGAAGGGCTTGCGCGATTGGACATTGGTGACAACACCATCTGGTGACAACACCACCTCTGCAATCTGCATGTTCTGCATCCGCATCTCAGCCACCAGTTCTTGCTTGATTTGTTCCTTTATCTTTTCCGTATCAACTGATGTGTCGGTCTTCGTCCTCTTCTTCTTCCTGTACATCTCGACGTGCTGAGGCCATGCATACTTCCAGCCTTGGTAAGGAGACACCACGCACATGACCATGTTGTTCAGGGCGGCCCAAGCACTGACTTAGCACATCATACTCCCTCTGCCCTGCCATTCCTGAAGATTTTGCACATGCAATCTTCTCCTTGATGTCCGCAACCAATTTTTCTGCCTCTTTGTTGTTGAACACTATCACGGCAACACGGTCTTTAATCACTAGCTTATTGCTTGCTCGTAGCCAATTCTTGGAACGATCGTTAGAGTAGGCGTCATATGGGTTGGGGATACCAGCTGCAGCTAATTGTCTGTCCTCTTCCTCCCATTGTTCTAGTTTCACAGTATAACCAGCTGGACCCATGTTGTGCTTGCTTGTGTTCCAGCTTCGGATTTCTTTGAACTTTACACTAGCAGATGAGGCTTGCTCGGTTTCTGCATATTTCATGAACTCCTTCCACTGTTCCGGGACAATAAACGAGTGCCTTGTAAATGGCTCAAGTCCTTTTCTAATAAAATCTCGCCTAAGCTAAAATCTGAATTGTCTCCATGCCTTGGCTGCCGTCTTCCAGAAAAGCTTGAATGCCTGCGGTTTTGCATCTTCCTAGAACTTCAAGTGTTTATGCACATGCTTATCAAACAAGTCCCACTTTTCATCATTGCTTAGGTCTTTGATTTTTGGCAAGTTCAAAGGTATCTTTTGTCTAGCAACGAGCCCCGCAAGTGCCCTGAACCTGCGCTTTTGAGTCAATGGTACCGGCATCCCCATTATGTCGACCTCAATGACTATCATTGTGTCACTTGGCCACTCTGTGGATATCCTTGGCGCTCTTCCTCGGCGCTGAGCCCCACCCACCTGGTCTTGTTGTGCACTAACAGTGCCATAACCCTCTTCTTCATCTTGTGGCCCAGGTCTATAGTCCTCGTTAGAATTATCCTGTGAATTAATAGTCAAGGGAATTACAGTAACTACTTTAGCCCACTGTAATATCATTGGTTCCTGGTAAACCATTAACATAAATTAAAAATTCAGTAACCAAAAAATTAGTGCAGGCAAAGCGACCATACCATTAGATGCAGGCTGCCTCGATTGCTGATGAGGTACTTATTCAACTTGGAGAGAATGTGCAGATGTGCATAGGAACAAGATCAAAACCAAATGTAAGAGTCAATCAAAAGGGAAATGCTAAGTATGTATACAATCGACAGTTAAGTATGTCCACATGTACTTATACAAAGGATCCACGACATACCCTGCAATTCCCACAAGTACAAGTATATTATACGCATTTATATAAAAATAAAACCATACGCACGCATATGTTGTATACTTGATTACCTGAACGCATGTGTGCTGCAAAAGCTCGCTTGGCTTAATTCCATAAACTCGAGCAAATATACCAAATTACCTTATTACTGAATTGTTGTTAATTTTACAATTATTACCGAGTTGGTAGAATGCATTTACCGAATTGTATAATACATTTTTAGAGCGACATGCCATAAACTCAAATCCTAGATTCTCCACTGACCTTCGCACTTCCAGAGCGGAGGGATCTCTTCTCCTTGTCGCTGCCTGCTCACCGCCACGTCCTCATCCTCGCGTCGACCTCGTGGATGGATCCCTCCTCCTCCTAGTCATCGTCGTCGTCGTTGTCGTCGTCGCTGGATCCCTCCTCTAGTCTTCGTCGTCGCCGCCGCCGCAGCTGGGTCCCTCCTCCTCTAGATCTCGCTGTCAGAGGTGTGGTGCACGTCGCGCCTAGCGTGGTGTGGCGCGCATCTCAACGAAGGGGTGTAGAGTGGGTCGCGACATGGGGGAAGGTGAGGGGGACGAAGGAGAGGGGGAGAAAGTGGCGGCGGTGGTGCGAGGGGAGAGTGGGAGGAGACTGCGTGAGGGAGGCGTCCTTCCCTACTAAGTACTAACCTAGCACGAGTGGGCTTGTGTGGGCCTTAAAACGAGTAATATAGGTCACATCACCAAGCAAACTAACTCATAAGTCATAACAAACATATTCACATCTGACATGCATCAGCAGGGCACATCATCACCAAAATAAGACTGCATCAGCCGGGCGCATCACCAAACTAGATTGTTGCTGCAAGGGAACTAGTTAGCTAGCTAGATGGCTTCTTTTGTGTTGTTGCCTCAAGTCCAGCTAGCCTTGTCTCTAGTTTTGCAACTCTTTCTGCCAGCTCAGAATTCTTCTTTAGAAGTTCAATCTCCTGTCTCTTTTGTGCAGCTTTAAGCTGCTCATCCTTCTTATCGATTCCTTTCTAGATGTAGTCAATGTCATCACGAGTAACAGCACGGTCCTAAAACAAAGGAAAAAATTTATATTGATGCAAGCTTCATAACAGTTGTAATTTACAAGAAAGCTGTTTTAGCTCTAACTGGTTTTAAAACTTGCCTGCTTCTCTTCATCCGATTCCTTGAGCTTGTTGATTTCAGTCCAAATCCTATCAATGTCATGTGCAACAACTTCCTACTACAAATGGAAATTGATGCATTAGAACGATTTATCAGTGAAGATGTGAAGGTCCAAGGACAAATCTCGTGCGTGATGGTTTCAGAACAAGCCTCGTGGTCTTCAAAATCGTCACCGGAGTTGTTGCCGGAGTCGTCGCCGGAGTTGTTGCCAGAGTCATTGCCGGAGGAGATGAGGTCTACCAGCACCACTCTTCTGCCCGAGTCATCGCTGGAGGAGTCCGGGCTCACCTCAATGCGTGTGGACCGCTTCTTCCTTCGCATTGAGGAAAAAACATGCCTCTCCATGGCGGGCGTCGCTGGAGTCCGCCAACTTGGCCCTTGCGTGCGTGTACAGCTTCCTTCCTCAGGCCGACGAAGAACCAGCCTCTTCCATGGAGTGCCGAGGAAGACGCACGGGGGCGGCGCGCTAGGACGACTCCTCTTCGTCACCGCGGAACCTCACTCTCTTGGCGGGGGCGGCGGACAGCACCGAGGAAGACGAACGGGGTCGTGGCCGCAAGGCCTCCTCCTTGCAGAACCTCCCCCTAGAGTCACGAGCCATACCTGCGACGGAGACGAGGAAGGCGGAAGTCGGAAAAGGGGATAGAAGGCGGAAGGCAGGGCGGAGCGTTTATTAAAAAGGTTCAGATGTGAAAATGATACGATGATTAACAAACACTCGTCTCCAATGAAGGGGCGGGGCCAGGTCTGTTCGAATGAAGAACAGTTTGCTTTTCCCCTTTTAATCTGCAATCAAATTTTGTATCACGTTTTTCTCCGTCAACCGTAATCCAAATATGATGATATTTGTTTCTGAATTTTTCTAAAATCAACATCTATTCATTTATGACATTTTTCGTATGTAATTCCATTTCTTGGATGTTGTTTATACACCTTATATTGTTCCTTATAAGTACAACATATAAATAATATTTTTTGCACAACCATTACTAATTAAACTTTGCATTTTGTAATATTATGGTGAACATAAGGTTATGTTAAAATTTCAAATGCATATGAGTTCGAACATGTTTTAAAGTGTGGAAAACTTCAATGTTGAAGTAACATTCTAATAAACTATGTGAGAGATGTAGACATTTGTACAGAAGTATAATCTTCAATTTTCGAAACCATTTGAATTTTTGTAGACAAGCTTAGGGACTTAAATTATGTTTCCAAGTCAATTGTAGATTTTTTTGAACACACTAAGACGTTATTATAATTATTATATCGTAAACAAGAGATAAAAATTCTAATTTTAAGAAATTTGGTTAGACAAGTGTGGCTGTTGATATTTTATTCAAATACTAAATTACCAACTATGAATTATTTGTATTTTACGAATTTTTTGGTACTGTTTATGGGGTATAATATTTGAGGGAAGCAAGTTTCAATTCAGAAGAAATAGTGTTGGGCCCACGCGTCAGCGTCAGAAGCCTATATAAAAAAGATAACCGTAGCCTGCCCGACAGACAAAGGCGATCCGGGTAGACTAACCATCGTCGCCAACAAGTGCTCCATTATGCCCCTGGCCGGCATCCGCCCCGGCAACGGTGGTACACTAACCGTCATTGCCAACAAGTGCTCCATTGTCAGAAATGCCCCTTGCCGAATGAATATGCATCCGCCCGCCCCGAGCCCTACCCCCTTCTTCTTCCCCGATCTGAGCTTTACCATCGCCGCCCACCAGTCCTTCCCCGCTGTCGCACACATGTCGCACTACGTCGATTCGTCTGGAGGTGCACGTGCAAGGAGCAGGGTTCAAGGTTGCCGGAGCAGCCGCAATCACTCCATCGGCTTGGATCCAGTCGGTGAGCTAAGCGGCTTTCCACTGGTCCCTTGCCCGGATTGTGGTATGGCTCGGGTGGTGGAGGGGCGGACACAGAGGGAAGGTGAAAACCACGGTCGTCTTTATTTCAAGTGTGCAAGGAACTCGGTGAGTAGTCTGCTGTGTCTCCCAAATCTGAGTTAGGTTTCTTATGTGCTTTTGATTCTGTAGTACACCAAGAATTTTGGATTTTATAATTTCACAAGGAGTATCTCCAGATGCTGAAGGATGCTAGCATCATTGTTTTTCGACCGTCGAACTAGGCAGACGCGGTCGATGAAGTAGTTGATTCAGTGGAATGTCAGATTGGGAGCGGGGAGCAGAGGCAAGCACTGGAGGACAAGCCAAGGAAGAAAGCACTAGAGGAGAAGATGGACAATGTGATCTGGAAGATGAACTTGATTATTGTGGCTGTTGTTTGTGTAGTATTTGGATGTTTACTAGGGATGTATGCTGCAAAGAAGTAATTCTGATGTTAAAAGTGGTCCTTTTGCTTCATCTGTGTGGATGAAGAATGAAAATTTTGTCACATATGACAAACTTAAATGTATGAATGAAGAATGAATGGAATGACAATTGGGTCACAAATCTTAATGTGTCACACGTCACAAAATTCATTAATTCATCTGTGCTGACATTTCATTGTAGCACGAGGCAAAAGAAATGCGGATTATTAAGACAAACTTCTAGCATAACTCTGGCATATATACACATTGCAATTCATTGTGAACTGCTGCCATATAATGACACAAACAAAGTATCAAACTTCTGGCATACACATTGCAATTCATTGTAAGCTGCTACCATAGACATTGCAATGCCTTCCAAAATAGGAGACATGGATTGATCTACCACATCTCTTAGATCTACTAGTTCATCACAAGTTCAACATACACAGATCTACTAGTTTGTCCATCACAAGTTCAACAAGCACACTGGAAGAACATATTAACAGAGGAATAAATTAATTAAGCAGAGGTAGTCTCCGTCGGAGGAGCCCCACCGTCGGAGTCAGAGTCAGAATCGGAGCCAGAGCTGGAGGCGTCGAGGCCGCCATGGTCGTCATTGTCATCGTAAGCAGGGGGACCACTTCTCTCTCCAGGTTCCCAGCTAAGACATTGACCTTGAAGGCGTAATCTATCACAGTCATCTGCAGTGGACTAGGGGGTCGTTGGACCCCCGAGAAGAACGACCAGCTTTCCAAGACTCTACCAAGCCTCGTAGAGCATCTTCACTGAAAAACAGGCATCTGAATAATCTACTTTTGGACCACGCAGGGGCACCACGGGCTGTCGCGCCACCTTGCCCGGCGGCTTCAGCCGCTTCGCCTCCTCGGGCGGGGGCGGCGGCACCTCCTCGAGCTCGGAGGGCGGTGGCGGCGGCACCTCCTCGGGCTCGGTGGGCGGGGTCGGCGGCTCCTCCTTGGGCTCGGCGGGCGGGGGCGGTGGCACCTCCTCCCTCCCCCGCTTCCTTGATGGCTCGCTTGACACCATGCACTTGCTTGAGGTAGGAGAAGCTCTTGGATTCACTTCTTGGTGACTGGAGACGGTGGTGTTGGGGTTTTCTTGGTGCCGCGGTTGACGAAGTTCTTGGCCGGCCAGGATTTATATTGACAAGACGACGAACCGTCAGGCGGTCGGTCACACGCCTCGGAACCCGTGTCCGCTCAGGAGAGCTCTTGGCCACAAAAATCATGTGGTCACAAGGAGACGTGTGACTGTTCATATTTTATTCAAAATACCAAATACCCAACTACTCCTATGAGTTGTTCGATTCTTAAAAAAACTATGCATTGTTCTATTTTGTTAATGTATATAACTTATATAATTGGTACCCACTAACTATCATTAACTTCATTCTTCTCTTCATGCAAGCTACCCACATCATCTCCCATCAAACTAAGGGTTATTAACTCTATCTCTTTTTCTCTTCATTACACCAATTCTTTCTTCATACAAACTACCCACATCATCTTTTACCAACTAAGGGTTATTGCATAAACTGGCTGTGGTAGCAAATTGGTTCATAATTTATCAAAAACTTTTCTCATACCTCGCAGCAACACGCGAGGAATTACCTAGTTTTTAGGTGCTGCTTTATGGGCCCTAATTTTTTAGGGAAGCGATTAAGTGTCATTTAAAAAGTGTTAAAGAAGGTAACCATTGCCCGCGCACCAGCCAATAAAGCGACCCGGGTTTGCTAACCCGCGTCGGCAGTGGCTACTACCCCCTCCATCCCAAATATTACCCCTTTCTTCTTTCCGAATGGATAAGCGCAACACTTTCCTTGAAAAAAAGTGCAAAGGAGGCGTGGAGACAGAGACGACGATGAGCGCTGGCGAGAGGCCAAGCAGTGGACGACCCCGCGCACCCAGGATCGAGGAGAACCGGAATACGAAGCGGTGCCGCAACTGGATCCGTGCACGTGCCGGTGAGATGGTAGCGAAGAGGGAGACAACGGTGAGTGCCGGAGAGGGGCCAAGCGGCGGTGGAGTGAACCCAATGCCGGAGACGAGGGTCCTCAACTGGATCCTCACGGATTCGGACGAGGGGCCAAGCAGCGGCAAGGAGGCAGTGAAGTGGGTGAGGGGGCTGCCTCACATTTGCGAGCACAAGTGTCTGGCAACTACGAAGAGGTGTCGAGGGAGCGGCGAAGAAGGTGTAGAGGACCTCATCTCTAACTCTAGCAACGACTACGACGACGACGAGGCAAGTTTAATTCTCTGAATCTCACTGCCTTTTTTACTTGTTCTATAGATGAAGCTTAAGGTAGCTTGAGGTTGAGCTTCAAAAAGTTAATTAGTGCCTATGAATGATGATGTCTTCCATGCTTGTCATGATCTTAATTATACCAAGTTCTGAGGTAAATCAGTTCTGAACTTAGTTCTGCTTTTACTTGTCACACCCTGCTCCAAGATCTGAGGCAAATTAGTTCTGAATTTTGTTCTTATACCATGTTTAACCCCGTTTCAGGCAAAACTCTTTGAGTCGCGAGTAGAGCTTGAGTTACTTCTTAACCTTAATGTTTGGGATTATGTGAAACCTGAGTTTCAAAAAATCACAAAAGAAGTGAACATCCTCATTAAAAAGGCTAAGCACATAAGGAGGTAGAATTATACTACTGAACAAAATCTCAAGCCCATTGAAGGTGCGCTAGAAGGGCTTCAAGAATCCTTGGTTGCTTACGAAGAGGCTGCAAAAAGAGCCAATAATCCTGATGGGGCATGGTCTAGTTCAAGCTTGTTGATGTGCAAGGTGAGTAGCCATACTTTTGTGGATGTTCAAGGGGCATGCCTTTGTTGATGTGTATGGTCAGATAGCACGACCATAGTAAATAATGTGATAGACTAGTTAAGTCCTAGCCTGATATATGGACAAGTTAACCATTTGTAATAATTATCTATATTTATGTAGACAAGTTATCTTAATCTTTGTGGACAAGTTATCTCTCTTATGATGTCTATTTTGTCTCAGAAGATATGTGTGTTGATTGTGCCTATATGTCAAAATGGAAGCAATGAGAGATGGATCGAGTTGACCTGTCAATGAGGACAGACTCAAAGGAGATGATGATTAACAAACCTCCGTCTCATTTGTTCACTGACGCCACGCTCCCGCTGCACGGCAGTTGAGTGCTCTCATACTTTAATTATTGGGCTCTCAAACTAGTAACGATTGTCAAATGCTCATCGGTAACAGACTTTATAGCACGTACCAATACGGAGGATCAGTAACGGACTTAAACAGCCTGTTACCGATAGGGTGTTGATCAGTAAAGGACTTTACAAGTTCGTTACCGATAGGTTTAACTTATGTAACAGGCTCTATTTAACGTCCGTTACAATGAATTCATGTAACGGGCGTTTAAGAAGCCTGTTACCAGAAGTCCACATTGGTAACGAGCGTTGTGGAGGCCAACCCTGGGGTCGTCCTAGCGCTTATAGGTAACGGGCGCCAAACAACAACCGTTACAGATGTGGGTGCATGTAACGGGCGTTAAGGGCCCGTTACAAATGCTGCGTGACCTATTTGAGGTTTTCACGTAGTGTGAATGAAACCCTAGTTGCATAATCCCTAGGTGCCTATGTTCTTTTATTAGTATGCTAGGTCGTTAGATGCTATGCTCTAAGGACCCGGTAAAAGTCGAGTGATGTTCGTCACTCGCGAGAGAATAGGATCTGCTTTTTGGAATCACCCTATTTATAAATGGATTGCTCATGTGGTAAGAGCATGGGATTTGGGCTCTGGTCCAGTGGCTTCGTGGGCTAAGCTTTTGAACGTACTAAGCACTTGTCGGGAATGGGACCGGTAAACCTAGTACCTTAATGAGAAGGCACAGGATTTTACTACTACTACTCTCGATTCGTCTCCTGCCCAGCTTGCAACCGGGAGGAGGGTACTTGTGTGAGGTTGGGTGTACTAGGTGGGGCATGCCAAATAGCCTTGTACCCGAGACTATAAGCTATTATCCCAACCCGAGGATTTTTGGGAACCGTTTGGTCGGTGTCAGCTCTGTTGGGGCACCGCTCTGTGTGTTTAGGTCTACCTTGCAAGGTTTTGAATCAATTGATTGTCGCCCTCTCACCGTTATCCGAGACTGCTTAATCAACTGGCCATGATATCCCTTACTGATGGAACTATGTGAAATCTTCTGCGTGAATTAATTGTATTGTACAATTCTTGATTGTATTAGTTGCTCATTATAGTAATGATAATCTTATTAGAATCTGAGCTAAAATATTGAAAATAAGATCCAAGATCCTAGTTGCTTTTTGGCAAAACAAACCCACCGGCCAAAAGCCTACATGTCTAGAGGTAACTTTTGTCGGGTAAGTCTTGCTGGGTATTAGTATACTCAGCCTTGCTAATTGTTGCTTTCGGGTGAAGTTGTTTGGCCTGGTGAGATTCCACTTGGTTGGGAGCTGGAATGGGTGGAGGATGACGCCGAGTGATGGCATCACAGATGGCCTCCTGTGATGTCGTATCGTATTGCTATTAGTACTTCCGCTGTTTTAATAAAACTCTGAACCATTTACCTTCATGTCAAGAACTATGGTTTGTAATAATGGACCCTACGGGGAGATTGGTATTAATTTGTAAGGCACTTTGGACTCTCTTTCGTGGGAGTTTAATGCATACGTTCGATCCTCTCTGTGTTTTCAAGTGATTTACCGGGTGTAAACCCGGCAACACTCAACGGAATGATTCTTTATTATTGCTTAATGACCAAATGGAGTGGTTTACACGATAGTACGGAATTATCTCTGATGGGGTTGTCACAGTTGGTACCAGAGCATCCGCATGCACCGGAATGATTAGATTAATGCTAATCACATGATTTACAATAAAATTTGCCAAGATTGATTGGATTTTGAAAATCCGTTGGATCGTTAAGGAATGATCTAGATCGAGAGGCCCTAAAGGGAATTTTGGGTTCTTTAAGGTGGCATAAGAATCTATGGTCTATTTTGCTAACTTCCAGCACTTTACTTTATTGTAGCAGAATAGACTGATTGCACACATGTTGTTCTCAACTGATTACAACAGAAAAAAGTGTGATTCCGAATCCATCCCAATAGTATGATGCGTGTAAGAAACAAAGTTACCTCAGCCCACATGAAAATAAGAGGAATGCATAGTTGCTAATTGCACGCAGATGATTTAATTACTACAATGGGTGTCAAAAACTTACCTCGGCCCGCTGCTCATTTCCAGGAGTTATGGGGGGCCTTCATCTTGGTGTTGTGTGAATCATCTTATAGATACACATGTTACAACAGTGAATCGTTTCTATAATACACTGA
This sequence comes from Cenchrus americanus, assembly GCA_947561735.1. NCBI lineage: Eukaryota > Viridiplantae > Streptophyta > Magnoliopsida > Poales > Poaceae > Cenchrus > Cenchrus americanus. The sequence goes on along the minus strand of OX387239.1, from coordinate 78,227,797 downwards.
ATTACTACTCGTCAGTGAACCCAATTGCATATTGGTGTTGTATGAATTACAACAGTATTAAGAGTGAAAATGGAAATCTTACAACGATTGTGTTCCCATCTTTGTTGACAGCAAAATGTTGCATCTCAGCACCCTGTTGTGAGCATCCTCTTCCATGTCATGTGTGCCATCCTAAATACAAAGGTGGGGAGTTTTCTTCATCTCTAGTAAATCCTTCCAGTGCCTCCTCTTCCATCTGAGTTGTTTCATTCTATATTACACAAATTGCAACTAGTCATTTAAACCAATTTCATACTGGTGCTGCATGGATTACTACATTATGAAGATTAAAAAATCTGACAAAAATGAAACGAATTACCATTGATGCAATGGTCTAGTTGCAACAATTGATCTAAACAAATCACTACTAACGGACACAGTTGCAACACATATGACTACGTGATGTGTGGGTTGAGATCCGATAAAAGTAAATCAAACTAAAATGAATTGCCATGATTCAATGGCCCAGTTGCAAACAACAAATCTGAATCAATTATTACTATGTATGGCTACACAGTTCCAACATACATGAATGTGTAAGTTGAGCTTTGATAAAAAGTTTAAAGTAAATCGAATTGCCACTAGTGACATGTGTCAATTGCAACACAAATACTAAAACAATTACTATTATGTATATGTCACAGTTGCAACATAATTTAATGTCTGAATTGAGCTCTGATAAAAAACAAGTCAAATTAACTCAAAATGCAATGGGTGCCACATGCCGGTTGCAACTGAAAAACTAAACTAATTGATACTATGTATATGACAGTTAAAAAAGTCAAAGCATGATCGAATTACTACTGGTGTTGTGACAAAGTTGCAATAGAATTGCTACACTGTTGCTACTCGACTGAACCCAAGCTGCCTGAGTTAGCTAAGCCATATGAAAGATACTAGGTAATAACAACGAAATAATAGACATTCAGAGCAAAGGAAGTAGCAATATGTGCCACATTTTATTTAGTAACTCTGCAATAATAAATTCAAGCAAGCCATCTACGTTATGCTTGTCATACTCTAAACAGAAGTGATGAAGACTGGAGTACTTCATAGCCTCAAGCGGTCAAGCCTATAAGTACCCATAATCATAAAAGAAAAGCATGTGACAAAAGAGCAATAGCACTGAAAACAATGGTTTGCACTCAACAGGATAATTCATTGCAAAGTACAACAGATTCTCCAAGGAGATGAAGCCTCCGCCTCTATAATGCTAACACACCACACCAAAGGATCGTCAATCACTACTATCTACTTCTCTAAGTTAACAAACTGATAATGCTGGCAGAACAGGTAACAATTAGCAACTGGAATATAGGAGAAAAGATCAATTACCTAAAATCTGCAGATGGGTCTTTCCCTTGCCAACCCATCTCTTTCCATTGTTCTGACAGCAGACCCCGAAGCTCCAGTTCCAAAGAAAAGAAGAACACAGGAGAGCATGTGCTGTTTTCTAATAGAAAATAAATGAGATAACAGGTAACTAACTACGTTTTCTCAAATTTCATCTGAAAAGGAAAAATGAACAGAACAAGAAAAATCAAATTGATGATCTGGATTGTGATATATAATTCCAGTAGGTTAAGTTTTAGCTCATCCGGAACAGCAGCAACAACATAATAACTGATAAGGGAGACTTTCCATCAACATAAAACCATTCAAAATATTTGACAATTGATGCCTAGATTGGGTTTATAGAAGCTGCCACATATTTTTTGTCTCAACTCGGTCCACCTAAACTGTACGAATTGCAACCACAGCAAAATACCACTTGCAACTAGTAGTGTGTTGGGTTTGCTACATTATGACACCCATTGCTATCCCCATGAATATATAGAAAATCTAAGGTCAAAGTGAAATTACTACTATGCAACAGGCACATTTGCAACACATATGACTATGTGAGTTGAGCTCAGTAAAAAAAGTGAAATCAATTGCCACAAATGCAATGGGCTAGTTGCAAAAAAAATAAATCTAAACCAATTACTACTTTGTATGTCTGCACAGTACCAACACAGATGATTGTGCTGGTTAAGCTCTAATAAAAAGTGAACTGAATTGCCACAAATATCATGGACAAATTGCAACAAAACTACTAAAATAAATATTACTATGTATATGGACACAGTGGTAACACATATGAAATATGCGGGTTGATCTCCGACAAAAAATATAAATGAAATTAAACCAAATTACTACATGTGCCATGGGTAGTTACAACAGAATAACTAAATCAATTTTACTACATGTATCGACAATAATATAAAAAACGCCTTAATAAAATTGGCAGGGGCAATGATAGAAGGGGTGAACCATAATGAAGATTTCAAAGCTAAAGAAACATAAATTCTCCTAAGAAAAATAAACATATATTCAAAACATGATGCGCTCTTGAGTGTATACTCCAAAATATCAATATCTTAGGTATGGGACATATGTTCTGTAAAATGTTACTTGTGCCTAGTAAAAGTTGCTTCATTTTGTAAGGAATTTCCTTTCATGTATCATGACAGCCTCACAGATTAAAAAATGAGAGAAAACTCACATATTCAAACTCCTCGCATACAAAAATCAACAACATCCTGATACATCAAAGATCCCTGCTTTGGAAAATGAAAATAAGAGGCACACAACATTATCATAGGGATTGAACAAAAATCGTATCTTATATACATTGGATGATACTTCTAGGTTTTCTGAGCAAAAAAGCAGGTGGTCTCTTCTTTCTCATTTCAGATGAAAATAAAAAGGTTGTCTGCATAAATGAAATGAAATGAATTGCCATTAATGCAATGATCTAGTTGCCACAAATAAATCTAAAGCAGTTGCTACTGTGTATATGAGTGTGTGGGTCGAGCTCCAATTAAAAAGAAGTCAAAGTGAAATGAATTGACACCGCTGCAATGGGCAGTTGCAATAATAAAGCTAAACAAAACAGTATTTTGTGCCATGGTCTAGTTGCAACAAAGCTGAAAAATAATTACTATGTATATGCACACAATTGCAACATATATGAGTGTATGGGTTGAACGTTGATTAAAAATAGTCAAATTAGTCCAAATTGCCACTGGTTCTAGGGGCCAGTTGCAAGACCTACAATAATCTAATTTCTACATAAGGCCAATCAGAAAAAAGTGTCATGACACATTTTAAGGAATCTTTTGGAGTTGATCTTTAAGAAACGAAAAATGAGGTAGAAAACTGAACCAATTTTAACTTGTTGTAGTTGGCCTGTTACAACACAGCCTTTGCAAGTCCCCCATTAACACAATTTATACACAAGGCCAATCGGAAAAAAATTATCACAGATGTCATGGGCCAGTTGCAACCAAACTATTAAAACAATTACTACTATTTATATGGGCACAATTGCAAGAAATGAATGTGTAGAGTGAGCTTCAATTAAAAAATCAAATTAAACCAAATTGCTATTGGTGCCATTGCCTAGTTGCAACAAAAACCCTAAATGGACTACTACTATGTGTATGGACACAGTTGCGACAAAAACCTCCAATATGCAGTAAGGGTGAGTATAGAAAAGGCTAGAGCTAGAATTATTTGGTCATGAATCCCCATAGGCTACAGCAAAGGATGTGTCCAATGACTATATTTGGCATAGAAAAACTAAGATGCGGTAGCATAAACAAATTGTAATTAAGTTACCACAAAAATAAAGTTGATTATGAAATTGAACTGAATATGTGGTAAAACATCTTTAGAGTTCATATCAGGATAGACAATTCACTCTCTAGTCTACAACATAATTCTACTGATAAGAAAATTGGAGCAAAAATTACTAGTAGATCTCCGTTGGTGATTGGGTCGATATTTGGCAGTAGGTGGGTATCTCCAGTAATTTGCTCCACGTCCCCCACACATGAGTCAAGATGGGGATCCACCAAAACATGTTGATGAATCTAGGAGCTGAGATGGATGCACAAATTATGCTGATCTGATGTATAATCGAGGTCGTGCCTTGAGGGAATCAAATCGATCAATCAATATTTAATCTATAAAGAGCAGTAAAAATTAGGAGGGCTCAAGCGGGGGCTGGAGTTGCCGCTCTCCTCAAGGGCATCCGAGCTCGCCATGCCCTGCTAAGGAGCTGCTCTACCGACACCTCCTCTTCCCATCCGGAAAAGTCTACTTTACCCCCAACCTATGGGGGTTGGAACACATCACCCCCCCAATCTATGAAAATGGATTTTTTACCCCCTGAACTTTCTAAAACGGGACAAATCACCCCCTGAAGCAGTTTTGAAAAATCATAGTAAATCACAAAAGCTGCTCTACCGACACCTCCTCTTCCCATCTGGAAAAGTCTACTTTACCCCCCAACCTATGGGGGTTGGAACACATCACCCCCCAATCTATGAAAATGGATTTTTTACCCCCTGAACTTTCTAAAATGGGACAAATCACCCCCTGAAGCAGTTTTGAAAAATCATAGTAAATCACAAAAAAAATCATAAAATGAAAAATCAAATTGTGTTGGACTTCAAATTAGTAGTTCTACATAGTGAACATACAATATGGAATACTTTAGTACATATTTTTTGTTATAACTTTAGATCTATACTTTTCTCTATAAATGTAAAAAAATATACTAAATATACCATATTATATGTTCATTGTGTAGATGTACTCATTTAGAATCCAACACAATTAGATTTTTCATTTTATGATTTTTCTGTAATTTACTATGATTTTTCAAAACTGCTTTAGGGGGTGAATTGTCCTGTTTTAGAAAGTTCAGGGGTAAAAAATCCATTTTCATAGGTTGGGGCATGATGTGTTCCAACCCCCATAGGTTGGGGGGTGAAGTAGACTTTTTCTCATCCCATCCCGTATGTGGGCACGCGCCGCCTGTAGGTCAAATCCACATCTTTCAAAACCTAACAAAACACAAAATCATTTTGCACAGGAACACGAAGCGTGGACGGGGGAGGTAGGGATGGTGGAAGCCTAATCGATGTTTAGGGAAATGGGGTGCGGATAAAAGGGGAAAATCTGATAGCACGAAATCCTAGTTCATGGTTGGGAGAAACGGGAGCAAAGCAGAGCGCACGCGAGATGGGGACTGATGGGAATCAGGGTTAAACTTACCGAACCGGTCCCCCTAACCGCCGGCCGCCGGTTTCGGTTTACCAGTCGGTAAGCCGCGGTTACCGCTGAAAACCGAACAAGTTCAAATTCCAAATTGAAACGCTAGTTCATTCGGTTACCGATCGGTAAGCCGCTCGGTAAGGACCGGTAACCGGTCGGTTAGAGCGGTAAACCGACAGTGAAGACAGAAAAACCGAACATGTATTTGTGGTTCTCCGGTGATGAATTAATGAAAATATTAGCATGATCTATGCATAACTTAATGTAAAGGACATCACAAAACCTCAGCAAAGGAATAATATCATAGTTTTGCATACAAACAATGTCATAGTAATAATTGTGCATACAATACCATAATGATAGTGATAATCGTGCATCCAAATACAATACCATAGTCATAGTAATAAAAGATCAATGCTATAGAAATGGGAAGACCCCCATTTGGGTCGCCATCTGGTATTCGGCGGTGGACATGACATTCAAACATTACACTCTAAGCAACTCAGCCTTGTAGTCTTGCCAAGATTGACCCATCCACGCTGCTGTCGTCTGCCATTGCTGAAGTAACATATTGTAAAAATGTGGATCTTCCCATTCGTACACCCATCTTGTCGGTGGCTGCATATTAATGTCCGGCCTGGGATAATGAAAAGACTGCGAGGTGTCGTTGTACGAGGAAGAAGAGTACTGAGGAGTGTCGTAGTCTGTAGGTCCAACCGTTCTCCTCTGCGATTCTGGTGCTCCATGGTCGCGGTCCTGAGTAGAATGTGTGAAATCAGTCTCCCCTGCAATCAAACATATATCACAATTAGTATTCATAGTTAGAAACATGTGTGCATATTAGGTTGCAATGTATACCTGTGAAACGAATACCACCACCACCACCACCACCACTAGCACCAGCACCATCACCACCACCACCACTACCACCACCACCATCACCACCATCACCACCATTGTTGACGCAAAAAGTGCACTCAACGTCAATCACACAAAGAAGCCGAACAAAGCCGGCTTCACATGCGCAGAGAGCAAATAACGTGCCGCTCAATTTTTCCCGAAAATTAACAAAAGATAGGGTAGTTAGATATCAAAGCTTGGAACTTGCCGGGTGGTACCAGACAGTTCCATATTTACGGCTAAAGAGCCAATCGGGATAACACATAGCTATAGAAAGCTATCTGTCAAAGAACCACGACCATTCGAGAAACCGCAAAGGGGAAAAAGGAACACTGCCGAATGGATGACGTAAGCGTGACAGCGATCGGTCTTTGTATAAACAAGGATGCATGCGCAAAGTTATGACCGATCCCCATGAAGATTAACATTAAATAAATAAAGTAAAGCACGGACATGATCATGTATTAAATAAGCATGCATAGATCCAAAGCACTAGTCTACCGCATGTCTAGTTACTTTAAGATCCGTCGGGTACGATATCAAACAAATCTATCCACCGCATGATACAACTTGCATGGAAAACCGTACCACTTTCCACAAATAGATCTATCCACCGCATGATACAATCCAAACATGGAAAGCTAAAAGCACACATCATTTAAAACATAAATAACGCACGGGATCTACTCGTGAAGAAACATAACCGAATACGTACGAACGTACCGATTCGGGGTCCATGAAGAAGGAACAAACATTACCACGAGAATAAATCTATCGATTGATTTGGGAATCTAATCCACCGGATGACTAGCTCCAAAGCAACCCAAAAACCGCATCTACCGCATGATACCCGGTTCTTTCAAGATTTATACGACATAGCAAGCTTGAACCCGCAACACGTAACAACCTAGATCGATTCGGTTTCGGCTATCGGAAAGCATAAGATCCACGTATTAAAACATGAAACCTACTCGAACAAGGATCGTAAAAGAGGTATAGCCGATCCAAACCCATCTAGATTGGGCAAAAATGTGTTACATGAATTAAAACATAAAGTAAAACTCAAGATAACACGAGATAACTTAATGAATCTATTGGATCTTGCCAAAATCCAATAGAGCCGATAACTAGCTTCAAGCCAGATCTTAGCCTACCGCATGGCTCATGATCTAACAAGAAACCCTCTTGAACCAAGCTTGAATCTACCGCATGACACGAAGCATGGTAACAAGACTACTCGCATCGCATCTAAATCCACCGCATGATACTAGACATGATACAAGGTTGCCGGTACTCACGGAGGTCGACGGATCGATTGGCCCTCTCGAAGAACTCGACGACACGACAAGGACTCTAGGGCTTGGCGTAAGGCCGGTGTGTATTGAGGAATGATCGTATCCGTTACATACATTCGGGGGTCGTATTTATACCCCGTTGAGTACAACCGCGAATGGATTCGTTGCCTAACTAAGCTCGATCGCCTATCCATCCATTCGTCTCCCCGATTGAGCCACGTCACCGTCCAATCCCGCAAAATCAGCTCTCTTGTTCCTTTGCCGAACCGAGCAAATAGCCGACCGCGCATCTCTTTGCCGAAAATCTCTCGAAAATATCCTTCCTTCCACCAGACGGACTCTTTTTCGAACCGGACCCACAGTCGACTCTTTACCAAATTTTGGTGTTAACACATGCCCCTTCAATTGTGGGATAAAAGTAATTTTGTTCCACAATTGACTCCAGCCACGAATCCTCGAATCAAATCTGTCAACACCTGTTCTTCGCAATCCGCCGGAATCTTCATCCAGATCCAACCCTAGATCCCCTCGTTCCGAGCTCGAACCTCCAATGGCAGCTCAGAACCAAGATGCTCAGGTAAATTCATCCCCCGCAAACCTTGTTCGGCATTAGGTTTTCAATTTTACCTGAGATTTTCTTTTCCGCTTTCTTCCAGGAGCCTTCTACTGAACTTTTGATTCGCACCGAGGCCAATTCGAGGTCTTATTACCTTGGTCCCGTAGGGAATCCTGACCCTCGAGATTTCATTGCCGCTGAATCTCGGAGAATCCCCCTTCAAAGCAGCTTTGTCTCCACCTCCTCAGTGGCAAGATGCGTTCAAGAACTGGCCTTTACCTCCAATTGCAGGCTGGAAGACTTGGTATCGGAGGATTCTTGCAGATAAGAGTGGATTGACCAACCTGGATGCCCTCCGTATTGCCCAGTGCTTGGAGCTATCCGTGGCTGAGACCCCCAAGAACGAAGATCTTCTGATAGCAGCCTGCCACTTTTGGTCAAATGGCGTCAACGCCTTCCTTTTTGGCCACGGTCCGATGTCTCCCACCTTGGCCGATGTATATATGATCACCGGCCTTGACATTACAGGATCTGTTCAGCCTTGGAATTTCAAAATTCCTCACGGAAAACGGGGGTGAAGCCGGGGAACGGATACAAGCATTACATCTTGAAACACATGAAGGATAATCCCCCCGGGTGCCGTTGAATACAGAGCATTCTTAAATATGTGGCCGTGCATATTCGTCTTCTGTGGTAAAGCCAACGAGCCTACCCTGAACCATATCGCAATGGCGTCCCATCTGGCCAGTGGCAACCGCCTTCCCCTGGGAAAATTCTTCTTGGGCAGTGTATACCATATGCTTCACCAGACTGTTACCCAGATGTATACCAGCGAAAGGATAGCATGTGTCAACGGCCCTTGGTGGTTCGTTCAAATGTGGCTGCAGCTCCACATGCATCAGATTGTCGGTGTCGATTTGAACTCCAGATTCTTCCCCTTGTCCAATCACCCCGAAGGAGAGCCTCAAGCTACCAGAGGATGCCAAAACTACGGAGAAGCGGCTTCAACTGTTTCCATCCAGCAGGACATCAGCCAGCTCTTCGAGTTGTTCTTCAAAGGTTTCCCCAATCCTCTCTGGCTTCCTTATCTAGGCAACGACACCTTGACCTTCCCTGTTGAATTTTCCTTTGAGCCTGGCCATCAAGATGGAAGATTCTTGGAGATTCTCAACATCGTAATCCGCCCATGCATACTGCCGGCCGAATTCAATGGAGGAAGGCTGAATGTCAGCACTTATGAATACTATCAGCCTAATGTAATGGCCAGGCAAATTGGATGTGGACAGATGCCCCCGAGGTTGTTCCTGCATGAATTCCTCAAGCCCAGAGAGGAAATCAAAGAAAGTATGCACAGCAGCAGGGTCTTCCAATATGTGTGTAGCCCTACTATCTATACCTGTCCTTTTGTGCCCATAGTCATAGCTCACCCTACCTTTAACTCCTGGTGGCAAGAATTCCATGACACACCTTCGGTGAGCTCCGTCCATGTGTTTTGTGCAAAGTTGATGCCTGACTTCTTGCCAACCTCAGAGGTAACATCATGAACCTTTGGATCAGACATGTCCTCTTCATTCATGATTCTGACCTTCACCTTCTTATCCACAGAACACAGTGCCTGCCCCTCGAGCCAGGGAAATTGCTTACAATGTTGAGGGCCCAATTTCAAGACCGGGATTCAAATCCACAACTCGCATCGGCTAATGGCAAGGTATGCTACAACGGATCCCGGCCTTTCTAGCCTTGCTTGCCGACAGGAGGCAAGGTCCGCATCCGATTGCCCCTCCAAGTGCTAAAAAGAGAAGAACTCGTCAAGAAAATGCTTGTTGAGGTAAACCCCTTTACCTTCTTGATTACCAGTCACTCGCTCTTGATGAATTATATCATTGTGCATTTTCGGACCGAGCCCAAAGAGCCTTCGTAACCGCACACGCCAATGCTCCATCCACTGGTATGACCTCTACTGTTCTTTCTTAAGGATGAGCACTGGCATTTACCCTTTCAATTTGACATTTGCAGGAGAAGACGTGGAAGAACAACTTGTAGATGTTCCAGTAGTGCAACTAGCAAGTCCATCCAGGGTTGAATTACCCATTCCAGTGGAGATCTCATCTTCATCACCTTCTGCAGAGGCAATAAATTCTCCAGAGACGAATCTCCCAATTCAACCAGAGCCATCAAGTTCTCCAAGGGTGCCATCACCTGTTGGTCAAGCAGAGATAACCAACCCGACAGAGGCAGACCCGACTCCTCATCAGCCAGAAACTCACGAGCTGCTAGTAGCCGCATCGGCACCTCCTAGCTTGGAAGTTTCGGCTCTGCCTGGAGCATCTCCTTCACCCGTGATTGCCCCTGCTCAAGAAACCAGCCATGAGGTATCCATCTGCACTTAATTTTGGTACCTCGATGTTTAGCATTCTTAATTCGGCAATATTGTTTCTCAGGATCAGGCTCCATCATCCTCAAGCCTGCCATCAGAGAGCAATCCAGCTGTCGAGGTGATGGAAAGAGTATACCAGCCGCTATCAGATGAAGTGTTGTCCAAGCTCAAAGAAATTGCTGCCTGGTTAGAAAAAGATGCTCAAGATCAGTTCAAGGATCTCCATCACTTCGAAGAGATGTTTGAATCTATCAGTCAAGAACTTCCTGAAGACACCAGAGCTTCTCTATCATCCGTCTATGGCTTAGAAACCCTTTATGCACCCGTAAGGCACGCTTGGAGGAAATTGCGCTCCCGCCCGGCCATTGAAAAGAGGAAAGCTGATGCTGAACATGCTATGAACGGGGCACAATCCCAAGCAGAGAGCCACAAGGATGCATTGGCTATCCTGCAGACTTCTTATGATCTAAAAATTGCCAGGAAAGCTGCTCTAGAAGCAGAACTGAGAAGCCTGCCAGCGGAGATAGAGGTTGATAAAGAGAAAATAGCCGAACTTCCTGGATTGATAGCAAAGACCCAAGCGGAAGCAAAATCGGCTATCACCAAGATAGAGCAATGCGATGCAGAACTTACTGATTTATCCGGTACCCAAAAGGATTGCCAGGAGCTGCTGGACAATTCCCATCTGATAACATCCAATGCTCGTGGTGTGATTGCCAAACTTCTGAATGCTTGAATGTTCTTATTGATGTATAACTGAATTTGGTCGTTCTTGCAATATCTTCTTGCAATCTGTTTCCTTTCTTCTGCGCACTTTCAAATATAATGCTGAATGACCCACTCGGTAGTGAAACGCCAACTCCCGAACAGCACTTTGATTTTCTTTAGCCGAACCAATCAATCGCACGCGGCTCGGCCTAGAACTCCAAGCGACCCGTCGGCGGTCCGGCCAAGGAAACCTTTCCACCTTCCGATTTTCTTGGGATATGCGCCACGATCCAAAGCCACGACTCGAAGCCACGATACATCTGCCCGTGCCTATAAATGTTACCATAGGTGCCCCTAGCTCTCCACCGGGCCTTCTAGCTCTCGAATCTTTGCCAATCTTAGCCCTTTTGCAAACAAGGCACGCCCCAAACCACGATGGTGCGCGGCCCTCAACCGCCGCCGCGCCTCCGACGAGGCCGAGGGGAGCAGCGCCAACGCGTGCCGGAGGTGACGATCGTCGATTTTTCCTCTTTGATTCTACTTTTGGTCCTCTTTTCACCTTGACGATCATTCCCTTTTCTCAGATTGATTCAGTGGAATCCGCCTCGTGCGCCGGCCAATCAGCCCCTCCCGGATGACTCCTCGGAGTCCGATGGCCACTCCCCGGTACCGTACGGGGAAGAAGACGCCATCCGCTTCAAGGAGGAGCTGGAGGCGTCCCGGCGTGAGCTGGAGGACGTCTCCAAGAAAGCGGGCATAGCCGAGCTAGAGTGGGAGGACCAGCGCAGACAGCTGCTGGAAACCATTGATGGTACGGCTCTGAGATTAGTTCTTGATTCCACCCGGCTTTTGACGCTAATCTTTTTTCTTCTTGCTTCTTGTAGCCCGCGATGCGGAGCTCAACCAGCTGAAGGAGCTGGTGGAGCAGCTGGCCGAGAAGGTGAATGCCCTCGGCAATACGCCAGTGGAGCGCCTTGCCGCGGTGGAGCGCCGCGTTGATGAGGTGGCTGTCCACGGCGTCCGTCTGGGCACCACCTTGGGCCTGGCTGCCATGGCGACGCACACGGACGTCGACTACTCCACCAGGCCGCGCGGCTTCCGGGCGGGACGCCGAGAGGACATCGAGGAGATCGAGCTCATCCCGGAGCGCCTTGATGGCCATGGCGACGCCATTGCCGAAATTACTCATCCCCAATCCGTGTTGAACGGACCCTTCGACTAGATTGTACTAGGGATGCGTAATTATCGGCAATAGATGAAGAACTTTTGAATTCTCGCACCCGTTCGTGATGACTCCCTTTGCATTTTGCATCTGCGAATTTTGTTTTCTTTGAATGCATCCGGGAACTATCTTTAGCCGAACGCGCGAGAACAACTGCCCCTTGGCGCAAAATCCACAGAGGATCCCAGTTCGGCAATCCATAAACACTGTTCAAGAAAAAACCCTTCGCACTTGGTAGAAAACCCTGCCGCTTGGTATTCCAACAGTGTGTACTGGCCAGTCATCACTCCCAATGCGCCTCTCCGGTCAATAAAATAGCCTGCGGGGATGCTCTGCAAATCCACTCGCGCACTCATCCATCATTTCTCATCTCTTCCCCTGCCTCTAGAGGAAAAAACCCCAACGCCATGGACAAGGGTAAACAACCCCAGGAGAGCGGCTCATCAAAGAAGCGTACGATTCGGAAGTGAGTTCTTTCTTGATCCGCTCCTCGTTCTCCCGCATGATCCTGCGCTTCATGTTTTTCTCTCGTCCTTTTCAGCCTTGATTTGCTTCCCGAAGAAGTCATCGGGACCGAAGATGTGCTCGAGTACATCTCCTCCGATTCCTCCCTCGAAGCGAGAGGATGCCACGCCCGAGCAGAGGACCAACCATCGAGCTGCGTCGCCGCGTCCGCATCCGGAGCACGGCCTCGGGGACATGTCCGCCCGTTGCCAAGCCGAGCGCGAGCGTCGCATGGCTCGGAGGCATTAGTAGGGGGTAAACGCTCCCCGACTCCTTCTTGATCTCGTGCTTGCACTTGGATTTCTTGCCCCTAATCTTGATTCCTCCGCTTTAGATGTCTCGACGGTACAACAACCTGAAGACGGTCTGGGATAGCTTGGTGGAGGCCGCCAACCATGGTCACCCCCGCGCGTTCCAGGTTGCCGTCACGGTGGTCCTGGAGCAACTGAAGAGGGAGCAGCTGAAGAGTTAAAGAAAAGATTGTATCATACTTTCGCTTCTTCCTCCACGCCTTCTGCTTCCCTCCTCCTCGAGGATCTGACCTCCGGGGTTGCTAGATGTAATCCTGCAAGAAGCAGTTGCAATGTAGTTTTGAGCTAAGGGCAATGCATCCAGGCACTGGCCATTTTCTCTTGCTCGTGGATTTTGTTCTGAAGGCGGCCTCATTCTTGAGCGCCGGCTATTTCTTGTGCCAGATGTGTGTAATCATCGATCGATCTCAATGCTAGGATAATATTTCTTCGAGATATCTTCCATTTATTGCAGCGGAAAATTCTTCTCCTAGCAAAGTTTTCAATAAGTATGCATTACCGAGAACGCATATGACCACACGAAAAGGCCCCTCCCGCTAGGGGACCATTTGCCGAATTCAACCGTATTTAGTTCCAATCGGCAATAGCGCTTTCCAAACTAGATCGCCTTCGCAAATTGCCTTACTTTTACTTTCTTGTTATAGTACTTGGCGACCCGCAGCTTGTTTTTCTCGATGTTCTCCAGGGCCCTAAGACGGATCATATGCAAATCTTCTAGCTCATCCATCATTAGGCCACTGTAATCCTTGGAGCTCAACTCGTTTTGTAGCACCACTCTCCTGGAATCTGATTGCATCTCCCAAGGCAGGATCGCGTGATGCCCGTAAACCAACTCGTAAGGAGAAGTCTTTGTAGCTCCATGGGGGGCCATCCGGTAAGCCCACAGCGCTTCACTGAGTACCGAATGCCACCTTCTTGGCTTCTGATCGATCTTCTTCTGTATCAGCTTGATCATGATCTTATTAGAAGCCTCTCGCTTGACCATTAGCTAGGGCATAATATGGAGAAGAATTAAACAATTTGATTCCCATGCTTTCGGCAAAATCTCTGAACTCCAATGACACGAATTGTGCCCCCGATCGGTGGTAATCGTCTGAGGGATCCCAAATCGATAGATGATGTGTTCCTTGACGAATTCGATCATGTTTTCTGACGTCACCTTCTTTAGTGGGATCGCCTCAACCCATTTGGTGAAGTAATCTGTAGCCAAAAGCACGAACTTATGCCCCTTGCTAGACGGAGGATTGATTTGGCCAATCAAGTCTATACCCCAGCCCCTGAATGGCCATGGCTTGATGATGGGATTCAATGCTGATGCAGGGACCCTTTGAATATTCCCGAACCTTTGGCAATCCTGACATCCCTTGTAATACTCAAAGCAGTCCTCTAATATCGTCGGCCAAAAGCATCCAGCTTGTCTAATAACCCACTTCATACGGTAGGCCGATTGGTGCGCTCCACATATCCCATCGTGCACCTCGCTCATCATGTTCTTGGCTTCTTCTGGACCCAGGCATCGTAGTAATACCCCATCTAGTGATTTGTAGAACAAGTTATCATCCAGAAGAACGAACTTTATGGCCTTGTACCCGAGCTTCCTAGAGACTTTTTGGGATGGATCTTTCAAGTAATCAACGATTTCTTTCCTCCAATCACCTTCGCAAGATCCGCCCCTAGTGCGCACACCTCTCGCAGCAAACGCTTCTTGACTCTCTCTCGTAACCGCAGGCGCTCCGAGCCAACCTTGTTTGCTTCCTCGTTATGTTCTCTAGGAATGTCTTTGTAGAGTCACCAACGCGAAGCTCTTCAAGATTTCCCCGCACTCTTCGTAGTAACTCCTCGGCGCTTCGCTTCGCACTCGTACTTGGCCGTTCAATTGCTTGATTACCAATTCCGAATCTCCATAGATCTCGACCGAAACGGCCCCGACTTCTCTCAAATATTGAAGCCCTCGAAGTAGTGCCTCGTACTCGGCCTGGTTATTTGTGACAGTGGGTTGTATAGGAATGGCGAATTCAAACATCTCACCTCTGGGCGAAATTAGTAGGATCCCTACTCCCCCACCTTTGCCACACGATGACCCATCAAAAAATAAAGCCCAAGGGGTAATTTCAATCAGATCAATTGACGGGTGACGATGTTCAGTTATAAAATCAGCAATGACCTGACCTTTGATGGCTTTTGCCGATTCGAACTTCAACTCGAACTCTGATAAAGCTAAAATCCATTTGCCAATCCGACCATTCAAAATTGGCATAGATAACATATGTTTTATCACATCAAACTTGGAGTATACAGTGCATTCGGCATTCAACAAGCAGTGCGAAACTTTGTACACGAGTAGTACACACAAAGACACGGTTTCTCTACGAGCCGAATACCCGGTTTCGGGATCAAGTAGTTTTCGGCTAAGATAAGCTACTACCCGCTCCTTTCCTTCGAATTCTTGAATAAGGGCCGATCCAATGGTTTGGGTATCGGCCGCCACGTACAACTTGAAAGGCTTGTTTAGCTGAGGAGGAACCAGCACCGGCGGCTCCTTCATGTACTGCTTGATCTCATCAAAAGCCTTTTGTTGTTCGTCACCCCACGTGAATTTCTGATCTTTCTTTAGCTTCAGCAATGGAGAGAATGGCAACACCTTCTGTGATAAATTTGAGATGAATCTTCTCACGAAGTTGATTTTGCCGAGCAGTGATTGCAATTCCTTGAGGTTAGTTGGGGGAGCAACTTCATCAATGGCTTTCATGCTCTTCTTGCCAACTTCAATTCCCCCTTCGTGGACCAAAAACCCCAAGAATTCTCCAGCTGATACCCCAAAAGCGCACTTGTTTGGGTTCATCTTCAAACCGTGCTTCCGGGTGCACTCCAAGGTCTTCTTCACATCCTCCAAATGGGTGTCATGACTCAAGGATTTGATCACCACGTCATCAATGTAAATTTCCACAGTTTTGCCGATCAACTCATGAAAAATGTAATTCATGGCCCGTTGATAGGTTGCACCGCATTTTTCAACCCAAATGTCATGACTATCCACTCGAATAGGCCTATATGACCGGGACATCTAAAGGCCGTCTTTGATATGTCCTCTATTGCCATGAAGATCTGATTGTATCCCGTGTTGCCATCCATGAAACTAATCACCTTGTGCCCAAGCAGCGGCGTCAATCAACAAATCGGCAATAGGCATCGGGTATCCATCCATGGGAGTAGCTCTGTTCAGGTCCCTGAAGTCTATGCAAACCCTCATTTTTGCATTCTTCTTGTACACAGGGACGATGTTAGAAATCCACTCCGCATATCTGCATGGCCGAACGAAGTTCGCGTCAAGTAATCTTTCAATTTCCTTCTTCACATCGGCCAATACCTCATCCTTGTAGATTTTCCGGGGCGGTTGCTTATATGGTTTGAAACCAGGCTTGATTGGCAACCGATGCTCGACGATGGAACGATCCAATCCAGGCATCTCCGAGTAATCCCAGGCGAAGCAATCCTTATATTCTTTGAGAAGCTCAATTAAATTCCCCCGAAGTCTGGCTGCAAATTTGCACTGATGAACGTCGGCCTTGGCTTATCACCGCTTCCAATATCAACTTCTTCTAGTTTGTCGGCCGACATGAATCCTCGCCCTAATTTGCCATCGCTGCCATCTACGGGGTTCTCCATTAAAAATTACTATAAGAGCCGATCGCTTGAATCGGTACGTTGATCACCGCCGACAGTTCAACGGACCTTCTCCCCGCTCTTTCCCCGAGAAACAATCAATGCCTTGGTATTCCCGTAAGGCTCGTTCCATGTTGGCCACGCTCACGGAGTCATCCGCCCGGACGACCTCGATCTCATCGTCCACCCACCGGATAAGCCGTTGATGCATGGTGGACGGGACGCAACAGTTTAGCATGAATCCAATCCCGCCCAAGCAAAGAAGCGTAGGCTCCTTTGCCCTCGATGACAAAGAAGGTGGTGAGTAGCGTCTTGGACCCGATCATCAAGTCCACGTGAGCACATCCCTTGGTGTCTGAGGGATTCCCGGCGAAGTCGTTCAAGATGATGCTTGTGGGCGTCAAATCGCTCGGGCCCATTCCAAGCTTCCTGAAGGTGGTGTACGGCATTACATTGACTGCCGCTCCGCCGTCGACGAACATCTTGGTCAATGGCTTGCCATTGACGTATCCTCTCAAGTACAGTGGCCTCATGTGACGGTTCTTGGCCGGCTTGTCGAAGATGGCCTGCTTGGCCGCACCGGTTGTGCCATCATCTCCTCGGTGTGCCCGTCGTCGAAGGAAGCTTCCTCCCGCATCACCCGGTTAGCGGGAGCCATGAACTCGTTCGGCAGAAAGTATACCATGCATGCTGGAGCCGAACGCTTCGATCCCTCAGGTTGGTCCTTGGGGCGCCACATCTGCCTCGTCTGGATCCCGGCCTGCTTCAATTCACGGTTCCTCAAGCGCTGGACCCGTCTCTTCTGGCTCTTGCGTAGGCCGGGCGGGCACCACTGCCCCTTCTGCCAGATGTAGTCAACCTCGTCGTCTTCTTGATCAGCTCACCTGAGATCAGCTTGGCGTTTCCTGGGATGATCGATGACTTCAATTTTTTGGCGCCGATCCCCCTTAGGGTGGATCCTTCCAAGTCTCTCATGGACGGATCGGCGATTGGCAGCTTCCTGCCTGTACTCGACATACCTGTCGCTGCATTCAGGACAGTTCTTCAATGTGGGCAGCTTTAAACCTTCGTTCCGGCGGTGCTCGAAAAGGCGCATCCCCGCGTGTGCGCGCTCCCCGTTCGCGCGTGTCTTGCTCTTGGTCCCTCCCCGCGCGCCTCTTCTTCGGCTCGCGTCGCTCCTCCTCGTGGCGACGCTTCCGGTAGCGCTCTTTCTCTATTTGGCGCTGCCATTTGTTGAGGAGAATGCGTGACGTCACTTTGGGCTTAGGCTCGGATGATTCCCCGATCTCGATGTGGCTCTTGAGAATGCGGGGGGGGGGGGGGGGGGGCGTCGCCTTGTACTTGCTCTAGAGTCACCTCGGCGCTGCGGGTCCGTGCTCCACCTTGCTTGGACTCAGGGCCGAGGTCGGGACCCCGACCTTACCCTTCTCCTCGGCCGTTATCACATTGACGGAAAAGCCGAGCATGTTCCGAGGAAAGGGGCGGCCATCCGGCTTCATCTTGTTATCGAACTTGAGGTGTCCCTCCCGGATGGCCTTCGGATCCTCATCCCGAAGACCCCGCAATCGTTGATGGAGTGTGAATCCCTGTCATGGAAGCCACGGTAACGTTTCGCTTTAACTCCATCGGGCCGAAGCATAGAATGCCCCTCGGCGACTTGATTCGGCCTTCTTTCACTAAGAGCTCAAACAACTTATCGGCCTTCGTGATGTCAAAGTCATAAGTCCCCTTGGTCTCGCTTGACCCGGCCGATTCATTGTCAAGGGCTCCTTGCCCCACATGATCTCTGCTGCGGCTACATCCACTTCGTCCTCGAATCTTCGAACGAGTCGGCTTTGTCCAGAACTGGTTGTAGATGTCAGCGACGTCGTGCTGCTTGCCAAATTTGGGGTCCTTCTTGAGGCCATATGCCCGATTGCTCATCGAGATAACTTCGCGACAGGGCCGGCCCAGGGTCTCAAATTCCATCCCAAATAGCTTCTCGCGCACGGCCGGCAACATCCCGGCGACGGCCATATCGCCCACCGATCGTCCGGCAAGTTCGGCCGAGAAGCACATGCCTTTGACTTCCCCGAATCTTCTAAGAAACTCTAGCGGTGTTTCGCCGTGCCTTTGCTTCGGGGTGGCGAGATCAATCGGCTTCTTCTCGTAGCCGCCGCTGAAATAATGAGCGTGGAATTTACGCTCCAAGTCCTTCCATCTGGCCACTGATTCAGGAGGCAGGGACGAGAACCACTGAAAAGCTGGACTCGTCGCGTGAGGCGGGGAAGTAGCGAACTCTGAACGTCTCCTCGGCCGAGCATTCCCCAAGCTGCATGAGGTAACGAGCGATGTGCTCGACCGTGCTTGTTTCGTCCTGCCCCGAGAACTTTGTGAACTCTGTCGGCGGCTTTACCCTTGGCGGCAAGAGCACATTATAGTACCATTCTGGGAACGGCGGCCTATAGGCGGGACCCTGCATCTTTGGCTTGAGGCCGAACTGATTTTGCATCAATTCGGCCATCTTGCGCGCTAGGGCGTCATCTTCTTGCGCGCCCGCACCGGCGTGTACCCCGGGTGCGGGAAGGCGTCGAACGCTCCGTAGTTTCCCACTTCATGGTAACCACCGCCGTACAAATTCCTCTCGGAGCCGCTTGGTCGACGGAGCAATCCTCCGGCCGGGATCAAGTGGGGCCCCGCACGAGCCGAACGCTAGGTCTCCGTACGTAGGCCGGTACGGATTCGGGCCGCGTGCACGGGCCGACTCCGTGCTGCTCGTGGTGGCGGCAGGACCGGGCCGACTTCCCCGAAGCTTGCAACGGGGGCCGAACCGGGCGCCCCCCGGCGCCTGGCGGAGGAGGTTGGAATGCCTGGCTTCCGGAGCTCGAGGAGGAGGCTGCCGCGGGCCGGCTCCGTAGCGGCGGCTGAGAGCTTGATTCACCCAGCTCCACGGTGCTCTTCTGGACGGGCGCCTTCCCGAACGCCTGCTCCATGCCTGGGCCAAAGATGGCCACCATCATCTGCTGGAGTGACCCGAGGAAAGCCTTGTTGTGTTTGGTGAGCATGTAGTCTGCTGATTCTTGGAACATGCGCGCGCATTCCTCCTTTTCCTGCTGGGATGTGGCATCGCTCTCTCCTGGCAGCAGCACCCTGGGCATGTCATTCTTCAGATACGGGACACCACTTCGTTCTTTTTAAATGACATGAGGCACTTTTGCTGAAACCGGTCCACGGCGTTTTGGAGCTACCGCCGCGCTCTCGGGAGAAAGCTCTTCGAGGTTGACATCCATGAGGTCCGAGATTTCGTGCATCTTGAACCAATTCGGGCCGTGGTCCCACCGGGCGTGCCAAAAAGTGTGTTGATGCAAAAAGTGCACTCAACGTCAATCACACAAAGAAGCCGAACAAAGCCGGCTTCACACGCGCGGAGAGCAAATAACGTGCCGCTCAATTTTTCCCGAAAATTAACAAAAGATAGGGCAGTTAGATATCAAAGCTTGGAACTTGCCGGGTGGTACCAGACAGTTCCATATTTACGGCTAAAGAGCCAATTGGGATAACACATAGCTATGGAAAGCTATCTGTCAAAGAACCACGACCATTCGGGAAACCGCAAAAGGGAAAAGGAACACTGCCGAATGGATGACGTAAGCGTGACAGCGATCGGTCTTTGTATAAACAAAGATGCATGCGCAAAGTTATGACCGATCCCCATGAAGATTAACATTAAATAAATAAAGTAAAGCACGGACATGATCATGTATCAAATAAGCATGCATAGATCCAAAGCACTAGTCTACCGCATGTCTAGTTACTTTAAGATCCGTCAGGTACGATATCAAACAAATCTATCCACCGCATGATACAACTTGCATGGAAAAAACCGTACCACTTTCCACAAATAGATCTATCCACCGCATGATACAATCTAAATATGGAAAGCTAAAAGCACACATCATTTAAAACATAAATAACGCACGGGATCTACTCATGAAGAAACATAACCGAATATGGCTGAACAACCGATTCGGGGTCCATGAAGAAGGAACAAACATTACCACGAGAATAAATCTATCAGATTGATTTGGGAATCTAATCCACCGGATGACTAGCTCCAAAGCAACCCAAAACCTCGCATCTACCACATGATACCCGGTTCTTTCAAGATTTATACGACATAGCAAGCTTGAACCCGCAACACGTAACAACCTAGATCGATTCGGTTTCGGCTATCGGAAAGCATAAGATCCACGTATTAAAACATGAAACCTACTCGAACAAGGATCGTAAAAGAGGTATAGCCGATCCAAACCCATCTAGATTGGGCAAAAATGTGTTACATGAATTAAAACATAAAGTAAAACTCAAGATAACACGAGATAACTTAATGAATCTATTGGATCTTGCCAAAATCCAATAGAGCCGATAACTAGCTTCAAGCCAGATCTTAGCCTACCGCATGGCTCATGATCTAACAAGAAACCCTCTTGAACCAAGCTTGAATCTACCGCATGACACGAAGCATGGTAACAAGACTACTCGCATCGATCTAAATCCACCGCATGATACTAGACATGATACAAGGTTGCCGGTACTCACGGAGGTTGACGGATCGATTGGCCCTCTCGAAGAACTCGACGACACGACAAGGACTCTAGGGTTTGGCGTAAGGCCGGTGTGTATTGAGGAATGATTGTATCTGTTACATACATTCAGGGGTCGTATTTATACCCTGTTGAGTACAACTGCGAATGGATTCGTTGCCTAACTAAGCTCGATCGCCTATCCATCCATTCGTCTCCCCTGATTGAGCCACGTCACCGTCCAATCCCGCAAAATCAGCTCTACTGTTCCTTTGCCGAACCGGAGCAAATAGCCGACCGCATCTCTTTGCCGAAAATCTCTGAAAATATCCTTCCTTCCACCAGACGGACTCTTTTTCGAACCGGACCCACAGGTCAGACTCTTTACCAAATTTTGGTGTTAACAACCATCACCATCACTATCATCACCATCACCATCATCAGACGAGCTGCTATCCCCTGACTCCTGATACGGTGGACTACGCTTACCATCGCCATCATCAGTGGAGGTGTCGATGTCCACTGGAATTGTTGTGGATTTGCCTTTTCCTCGTTGACACTTCGGGTCATCCTTCTTAGGCCCTTCCTGAAACTTTCTCTTTCCAAGGTGACTGTCTCCCACCACTCTACGTGCCCAATCACTGATGCAATCATCACCCGTAGTGTCACGTAGATCAGAGGGGTCTACGTGATCACTGACAAGATGAGACTGGAGAGGGACGTCTTTGTCATCATCATCATCCTCATACAAAACTAGTTCTTGGTTAGATCTGGCATATTCAAACCAATCCCGAACCGGATGGTGCTCATCATAGAATGAGAGATGGACAAGGTGGTCAATAAAATCACCTTCATCATGACTTGGGGTGGAGACATCCTTAAGTCTGAGGCGAAGGTTGTAGTTCACGTAGACAAGCTTGTTCAGTTTCTTGTGCGTCAAGCGGTTGCGAACCTTTGTATGCAGCAAGGCAAAAGTACTCTAGTTACGCTCGCATCCACTTGATGACACACATTGTGAAACAAGCCGCATAGCAAGCTTCTGTAGTGCCGGGGTGCTTGAGCCGAACATCATCCACCAAGATGCTGCAGGTGCAAGTGCAACTGAATTAGTAACCAATATATTTGAAATTTGCAATACAGAAACAACAGGGGCAGGTTGTAGTTACTCTTACATGGGCTTGTCTTAGGGTCAATCGCCGCCCTCCTTGCCATTTCAGTGCCAAACTCGCCAAGCTTCTGGCGAAACACCTCAGCCTCCTGCAATGCTTGCACGGCGGTCTGGACATCTATCATGCTCTGAAATGTATCCTTTAGGGAACGAAACATTTCCGGAGTTGGTTCCATCATAAAAGCATGCCTTGGATGTAAGCAAGCGGCTGCAAAACATTTCAAATATTCAGAAACAATGCATGTGGATGGTAGAGATTCAAAATAGAGGACTCATACAATCTTACCTGCACCAACATACACGCCCAGTACACATCACAAATCCTGTTGTCCAAAATCTCCTTGTACTCATTCCAAGTGTGAACATTGGAGCCAAAGTAAGACTCCAACTCCGTTTTCATCTGCTGGTAGGCCATCACAACATCTCCCATGTTCAGTTTCTTGTCCTGGTCAGCGAATCGTAGCATCCTGTAAATTGGTTCAACTGTCTTGATGATATAATCCATTCCCTCCCACCACTCGATACTTGATAACCTCACTTGCGCAAATCGTCCTTCAGCGGTTTTGGCCCACTTGCTATCAAAAAACGCTGGAGATGTCATCCACTGCATGAATTTATCACGTTTGCGATGTAGGCTCTCTAAGAACATATAGTTAGTCCCAAATCGAGTGGCATTCCACTTGACCAACTCACCACCAATAGCCTCCCTCATCATTGTATTTAGCTGACCATGATTATGTAACCAAGCTGAAATTCGCTTGCAGTTAGTGATCATAACTTGATGTTCGGGCCTCTTACCAATATCCTTCAACATCAAATTGACAGTGTGTGCTAGACACGGTGTCCAAATAATGTGTTCATACACCTCTTTCAATTGCCTACATGCTTTCTTGTAGTTGGAGCCATTGTCGGTGACTATATGGACGATATGCTCTGGACCAATCTCAACCACCACCTTTCGAATCTCCTGAAAAAATATGCACAAACTTCAGTAATCCTTGAACACATACTCAATGTAGTGGCAAGTGTTTAGTGACTACCTTGAGCAAAAATTTGGAATCCTGAGATTTACCAGTCGCATCAATGGACTTGTGGAACCACGTGACCCCATTACAATATATCAAAAAGTTTATGACACTCATCCTCATCGGGCCAGTCCAAGAATCACATATCAACGTCACGCCAAAGATGTCCCACTCTTTCTGAAACTGTTTGTACCTATCCATCAAGTCTTTCTCGTTTTGATCAAGGTACTTGCCATCAATTTCCTTTCCACTGGGTGACGCGATACCTTCACCTGCAACCATATAGAAATTAGAAGATTAGTTACAGAAATGTAATCCCATAGTTTGTGTGTGATACCAATGAAAGAAACCTTACTCCACTTCTGTGTCTCTCTGAACGCACTAACAAAGTAAGGATTATCAGCCTGTCTCCTAGGTACTCCCGCGATATGGAAGAATTTTGACCAAGATTTACCAATAGCTTCCTTTGCATTCTTACCCTTCTGCATCCAGGAGCCTGTATCAATCCTTGGTTGCATCATTCCTCTTCTCCCACCTGCAGCCAAGTTATAGTCTTCCACCACCACATGAGTATCCCTTCGCGAACCACTTCTTCGCAACATCCTTTGCAAAGGATTCTCCCTCGTGGAACCACTACCCCCTCCATGCTCATATGCACCACCTCTCTGCTCCACCCCCTGACGGTACAATTCTTCAGCTCTCGATAGGTGGATGGCACGATGCAATTGAGCCTCCTCATCATCTTCTGCATTGGGATAGTTTCCCTCGGCTGCAACCGCCTCCTTTCTCAACCTCTCTTTATTCCGTTCATAAGTTGCCTTCTTAGTCCTCTCAATCTCACGCTGGAAGTACTCCCGCACAGGTGCTGGCACATTCCTGCAATGGACCACTTGGGTCCCTTTTCTAGCCAAATGTCTAGTCGCACCACCTCCACTTTTGTAAGTATGACAATAGTTGCATCGCCATCCGGGGTGATGATTTTCACCATGTTCCCACACAACAACTCTAGATGCCATTTTGTATCTGCATAAATGGACAACATCCACAAATCAATCACATAAATTATATACCTAAATATGCTCTAAATATCTACATCCTAAATGAAATCATATATACATCTAAATCATATATACATCCTAAATGAAATCATATATACACCTAAATATGCTCTACAAAAATCCTACATTTATGGTCTACATATCTACATTTACAAACCAAAATCATGTAAACACCTGAGTCAAACCATATCTGCATCCTAAATCAAAATGTTCTACACATCTATGTCAAAACCTATTTAGAAATTAGATAAATCAAACAAAAATGAAGTGGGAAGGACATACCTGCGCCAGGGCGGTTTACCGAGCCCTAACTGCGGATTACCACGCGTCCGGGGTGGTAAACTGCTCGTCCGGGCTGGTTAGCGGATAGATCCGGCGGCCGGCCGGCTAACCGCACCGTCCGAGCGGTAAACCGCGCTCGGACGCCGGTTAGGCGACGCCGGCGGCCGGACGGCGACGCTGGGGAGGCGGAGATGGGGCGGACTGACGTTCTGGAGGGTGCCGCTCGACTGGATTTGGGTGGGGGCTGTGGTGGGAATATTTTGACCCCCCCATGGTTGGGCCTAAGTGGGCCATGCTGGGCCGGCGGGTTTTTTTTCTTTTTTTGGTTTAACTTCTTTTGGTTGGAATTTATACTAAATGAATGAAGTTTGCAACAAATTTGACACCATTAGACTTAATAAATCATGATGTATTTTTAGAGATTTTTCCCACAATTTTCAATTTTAGGAATTCAAATTCAAAAAATTTTGAACCCACCGGTTGGTAACCAGCCGGTACCGTAACCGGTCCAGACCGGTAAGGCCGGTTACCGCGGTAACCGGGCCGGTTACCACCGGTAAGGTGAACCCTGATGGGAATACCTCCAGGAAGATTATTGAAGACGTCGCACTGGTGTCAACCGATGGCGTGCGGAACTTCCTCCGCCCGTGCGACCCATGTGCGTCGCTGCTTGGGGGAATGGGGTCGCGGGCGAGGACCAGGCAAAAACTACCGCTAGCCCCTGTGCCTTCCATGGCTAGAGCTTCATACAGCCCAACGACGAGATTTCATCGGGTGCGGGGGGTGATGCGCCGCGCGGAATCCGGCGAGCAACAGGAGAGAGTAGGGAGGGAGGTGGAAGGGGAACCGGGAGAAGAATCGAGAGAGTGGGAAGCGGGGAGCAGCAAGTGTAGAAGGCGGTTTGCACATGGGTCCGTTTGCGCGCCTGGGTGGTGGGTCGGTCCGACTGGTTGGTTGGAGCAGGCGCCAGATTGGGTCTGGGTGCATTCCGTATATATAATGCACCCAGGTGCATAATATACATACACACACACCTTGTTACATTTCTATAGATCTTCTAGAAGGGGCAAATTTAGTAAAACATCATTTATGGACCTCTTCGTACCAGCAGACATACTGAAAATGAATATATAAAATAATTATGAGACAAGTGTTGGTATAAGCAAATAGCATCTAACGGACACACAAAGTTGAAATCAAGGCGCTAGCCTGCAGTAATGATGTGGAGGACTGTTGACATGGGGAAATCGCATCAAGCACGCGTAAAGGTTAAAATCTAGGTGGTAGCGTGCAGTAGGTGATTATTTATACGAGGAAAGAAGATCTGGAACAGAAAAATAGTTGAAATGAAAACTGTAGAGTGCATTAATCTTGTTGGGGATTGATGATTCAAGTTCAGGACATCTCACCTGAAGAATGGGGATCACCTCCCCAATTCCCCGTAGATCCAAGAGAGATGCCTATGCGTGGTTGAGTGCAAAGAGAATTGCCTCAGAGTGGGGAAAGTGATAGAAGAGATAGAGACTGCTGGCTGAAAGGATAAGATAGGAACGGGAACTATAAACTGACAAGTGGACCCCCTGACTTTATATTCAGGATAAAAAGAAAAACCATCAGTTTACTTCAACGAGAAGAAAGAAAAACTGGGGCTAGAAGTTTTCGTATCTTGAATTCCAGATCGAGGGGGCTGAATTTGCTGGAGTTCGAAGAACACCTAGATCGGTAGAGAGCGATCCAAGGGAAAAAATGAATGCATTCCAGGAGTGTTGCAGGCGTGGATTTTAGTGGAATTGAAGGGAGAGTTCGTGCGGTAGGCAAAATTCGAAGCGAAACAATTTTCTTAATCTTTTATGGATTCTATAAAAAAAGGATCAAACGCTATAAAGTGGGACCATGTCCAAAGGTGACAGACTAGATTCTTTTTTTTTTTGTTTTTCAGTCCAAATCTAATGAAATTGCATGGTTTAACTCAATTATACATGGTGGAAATAAAAATTCTTTGAGAAATCAGTATATGTCTTTTTTTTATAGGAATGGGAAAGACCAGTAGCTTTGTTTCCAAATTTTGCTTCAATAAATGTTCAAGACCTACAAAGGAAAGTGAGACAAAGGATAACTAATGAAGAGTTGAAGAAAAAGGTGTCAGATGTAAGTAAAAAAGTTTGTGCAGAATATATAAATTCATAATTTACACTAAGGTATTGGGGATTAATGTAAATGCAGGCAATTCAGAAGTCAAAAGCAAAGCATAAATTAGATGCAGGGTGTGAAATGACATGTTTTCAGGGATTGCAACTACAAAATGAGGTTTGTTGTACTCCAAACAAATTAAATTCTATTGGTTGTTGTAATGCAAAGAAACAACTAACCACAGTTATTACACAGATTCCAAGAACTGGGATGACAAAGAATCCATCAGTAATGATATCCAACATTGAGGATGGAGGTTCAAATATGGTGGTGAATAACAGAAAAGGAAAGAATGATCCAAAAAACAACACAGGTAAAAAGCATAATAATAGTCCTGCAAAAATGTTGGAATGTTGTTGATAAATGTTGAATATTGTAAGTAATCTGGACTTGGGTTAATGTAAATGCAGGTAATGCAACAAGCAAAAGTAAATCAGAAATCAGATGGAAGGCATGTTATGCCAACTTCTCAGGGATTGCAACTACAAAATGAGGTCAGGTGCTATAGTCCAAACAAATTAATTTCAATAGTTTATTATAATGCAAACAAGTAATTGACCACGTTTATAAAACAGATTGCAAGTACTGAAATAACGGTAAGACCATCAGTAATGATACCTGACATTGAGGAGGCAAGTTCAAATGTGCTAGTAGAAATACCAGAAAAGGAAGTCATGCTGCAAGAATCTAGACAGGTAAGTCATGCTGCAAGAATCCTTAAAAATGACATAGAAATTAAATCAAATTATTATTGTATGAGTGGTTGACAAAGTAAAAGGAATTTGTTACTGTTTTTTATAAAATGTTGGATACATGTAAAACTTGACTCAAATGTTGAGAATCATTTAGTGTATATGTAAATGACAAAATAAAATGTTGAGATTCATTACTGATAGCTTAGAAATAGAATAGTAAAGTATAGTGCTGTGAAGAAATGGACACAGAAACATGTTAGAAAAATATGATATTTCATATTATAAATATAAAAAAAGGTCTGATAAGATGTTGCACAAACATGTACAAGAAGTGATCTCAAATGCAATTGAAGAATTGGAAGTAAGTGGAGTAAACATATCTGATGAAGCTAACAGAATCATAGAAGCGTTAAGCAGTAGGACAACTTCTGATTCTGTAACACCTATAATGCATAAAAAGAAAATATGTTTTGTATGATGGAATACATAAAGTGGACAACCAAGAAATGACTTTTTGGTACGTCGCTCGGATGGACGAAAGGAGGTCATGGTTGCGTAGAGCTCTCCGAATCCTTTTCGTTTGACTACTCACATGCATAATTCGGGATTTGGAACAAAAAGTTATGCAAGACCCAAGATTTAACCATATCTGCTACAGTAACCGCGGCTACTGTATTTTGAGTCGGACCCACATACTATGGTGGTAACGGAGTCACTGAAGAATCCTACCGAGGCTTTCTTTTCTCTTCTTCCTTCCCCACGTCGGCATCAGTTTCCTCCTCCAACCCATTGGTTTGCTCCTCCAACCCAGCCGCAAGGAATCTGGCCGCCAGGAGGTACAGTGTTCCTTTGTTGCTGTCGTAGATGCCCCTGCAACCTTGAATCAGTCCCTTGATGATTTTACTCCTTGCTGTGCATTTTCGTTTCCCTTAATTCCCTTTCTTTTATCTGTGCCGTCCCGGTGAGGCTTCGTTTGGCAATGCAGGTATCAACCGGTATTGCGGCCCAAACCCCGCGTCGGTGGGAAACGAGCCCACGACGGGGTCACCTCCCCGGCCTGGCCCAAATGCGCATTTGGCAAAATAGGGATGGGATTGAAACCAGCCCATTACCTGCCGACCCACGCATGTTTCCAGCGACTCCATCGCACGCCGGGAATAAAAAACGCTACGCTCGCGTCTCCTCCATCTTTCTCTCGCGTCCCCTCTCCCTCGTGCTTCCTCGCGGCGCCGCCGCTGCCTCTCCCTCGCGCTTCCTCGCGGCGCCGCCGGTGAGCTGACGACAACGGGCAGTTGTGCCTCCGCCTCCTCTTCCTACTCTTCCTCCATGCCCTCCTCCAACTCATCCTCCCCGTCGTCTCTTTTTTTCTAGGGTTCGGCGGCGGCGGCGGCGACAACGATTGCTGCTCCCACTCCACCTCAGATTCAACTCCTCTAGGTGCATATCCTCCTCATCCCGTCCACTCTCTTCTCCTTCTGCTCCCCTTCTTGGTAGGGTTAAACACATGCTCAATCCTAGATCCACCAGGAGCGGCTTCTTGGTATGCTCATTCGCACACGCGTAGGCACACTTGCTGTGTATTTTTTGCATTGGTTAATCAAACATTGCTAGTAATTAAACCCTAAACTCTCGAACATGCTCGGTTTGTTTGGAACATTGGATGGATGGTGTTGTTGTAGTTATGTATGTGACCGGACAAGTAGAAAGCGAGTGTGTGGCGGCGTCGGATTCGACGGACCGGTGCCCCCCCCGCAAAGCTTACATGCATGCTTTGCGGCGCCCGTCCATTACTTCGGTAAATTAGGGGAAAATGACAGGAGAGCACCATCGCACATCATAAAATCGGTGTTGTCAAATTGCCTATTTTTATGCCATTGGATGCTTCGGACACCGTGCTTAGAACGTTATGTCTAATCGTGGAGCTATACTAATCACAATTCAAATTGAAAGTACTAAACAACAAAAAGCAAATGTATAACTCTGTAGCTACCTATATGCAGCCTGGAAGGTAACGGTTTAACACTGCTTTTCTTTGTGTCAATTGGGTGCAGCTACTTCACTCGTTGTCGTCGCTTGCGAATGTTTCTTTCCAAGTGAAAGCGAGCACCCATAAGAGTATTGAAATGCCATTCTTTGTGTCACAAGTTAGTGCTTTTCCTGTAAAGGTGCATTGTGTCGTTTACTTAAATAATCAGAAGGCGGAGGTCGAAAGAGGTGGGATACTGCATCGATTTGAATTGCTTTTGTAGCATTTTCTCGTGGCTTGGACACATTGTAGATCCTCCAAGATGCTTTTAAATAAAAGTTTTTGCACAGTCATTTTTGTTTAGTTTGGTTATCGTGTTGGTCCCTAAAGCTGCATCGAGTCAATTATTATTATACATAAATATATGGTGGGGGTCAAAAGAGGCAGGACACGACATCGATTTGCTTTATGACATATTTGCACACCATTATGCATTATCAAGGTCCTCCAAGATGGTTAAATAATTTAGTATGGCATACTTGTAAATTGGTTAAATACTTAAATTGTATGTCGAATCTATCCGTTTCCGATCTTGGTGTGTTTTAAAGTTACATCGATATGGTTATTTTTTGTTTCTCAAAGTCAAAGCTTTGTATTAGTGCCGAGCTATATGATTCCCGTTGATATCTCGTTGAATAAAATTTTAAATTAGTACGAGAGGTGGTCAAATGGCGGAAAATTGCCGCATATTAAATAGGAATGCAGCATCTTATGGTTTTGTTTCGCAAGGCATTTCTATTATTCCGTGCCTAAGACTCTCCAAGATATTAATTGAAGTTGGGGTGAATGCGGTACCGTGTTGATCCATTTCCTAGGTCTGCAAATTTGCTCTCAATTGTATTGTTTGTCCGCAATTTTTCCTTTAAAATTTAGGACGATAGACAGAAGAGTCTACAAAGAGGATTCTGTTAAGTAACTGGAGCATGCGTAAACTGATTTTGTATATATATCCATTGCACTAGAACTTAGCAAGTTAACTTTCATTTGTCTATGTCGATGGTTGGAACTTTACTAGATTATGTAAACTATCTTACGGACTATGTAAATTGGTTCACCGTCATCTTTGGCGGTCCCCCGAAAAGACCCCGGTAGGCTATTTCATCCGTTTCTCGTTGCTGGCATAAATTCTTCGTAAAACTTTTCTTTCCATGATGGAACAACATGCCATGGGTTTCTTTACTTGATTTACTTGATGCAACTAGAACTAGTAAGGATGTTGCTAATCTTTCAGATATGCGAATAATAGGCTAGGATCAGTGGGTTTTCGATACAGATTATCATAGTATAAGATCCCTTATTATGTTTTTTATCCATGCTTAGTGTTCTCTTCACAAATGTTATTTGTAAATGCTTATATGAAACATTTGAGAGAGCTCAAGCTTACTGGTTGTGATGGATCACCTCACTCCTTTTCTTAAACCACACATGTCAATTGTTTTTCCTGTGTACTAGCATTATTAAAATTTGGCCATTTCATTTTCAGCATGCATGCTTTTATTGTTTTTGTAGAACAATGGGTTCAAGGGTTGATGATCTAACTAGGAAGAGGCAGGAAGATGATGATGAGATATTGTTCTTCCTATTGCCCCCCCTTGACCTTTTAAGTGGTAGCCGAGGGAGGGAAAAGCGACCTAGACATACATCTAAGCCGTCGAGGCAAAGAACGGTCGCGTGAAATCCTTGAAGGACATCCTAAGGACTGTATGGTTGCATTTCGTATGGAGCCTAGCATCTTTAGACATATCGCATACTATCTTAGAAGAGAGCATCTGTTACGTGATACAAGAGGTGTCAAAGTGGAAGAGAGATTAGCATTCTTCTTGTTTATGTTGTCTCATAATGCTAGCTATGAAGACCTACAATATGAGTTTAAGCATAGTGGGGAGACCATCCATCGACATATTAAGGCGGTGTTCGAAATAATTCCAGCCCTTGCATATAGGTTATAGTGGGGAGACCATCCATCGACATATAGCTTAACCTCGTACTAATGTGCATACTTTTGTCCTCAGGTCATACAGCTGATGGAGCCTTGAACTTTACCTCTACTGAACCGGTACCAACACCAAGAGTCACACAATTACTGCCCCATGAGGATGTCACACAACTTATTAGTGATAGTGAGGCGTTAGAGGAAGATGGTCACAATTATGCACCAAGAGTAGAAGAACAACTACCCCATGAGGAAGAGGATGATGATGTAAGGGTACTGGAACCACCACAAGGTCCAAGATGTGCTGGTACAACCTCAAGTAGGCCTACTACATCAAGAAGAGCAACAGAGCTAATTCCACCAAATGGAGGGAGGAAGGTTGGTAAAAAGCAGAAACAAGAACACGTCACCGCAAAGATGGAGAAGTATCTGGAACTAAGAACTCAACAAGTTGAAGAGGAGGTTGCGGCTAAAGCAAGAGCCGCATCCGAAGTTGATGATTTCTCAATTAAGAATTGCATAAGTTATGTGAACACTATAGAAGAACTATCTGGCGAGGAAAAGGCTGAAGCTTTTGACGTGTTTAAGGATGCACAGAACAGGCAGATCTTCATGACAGCGGAACCGGTCTCACGTTTAATATGGTTGAGGAAGGAAATGGTAAGTACTTGCAGTTTTTTGTGTCCTTTCATCCAATTTCCTGTTATACTTATGACATCACTTGTTTTGTGCAATTACCTTTGTTAATATTTGACCAGATATAGTTTATTCAATGCTAATTAGTTCTGTCCAGAAATAGTTTGTGTGCATCTTGAAAAGTCGGCTTGTGGTCCTGCAGCTTTTTGCCTACATGTTTTCAGCCTTAAAAGTTAACCAATTTGATTTGTGGAGAAAAGGTTAACCGCTTTGGATGCAAATGTGAGCTAAGAGTGCACAAATACAATGCAAGAATTAATCTCCAGTCCCTAGCTCCCTCTCTGGCTGTGGCTGGTAGCTGCAATCCACTATACCTAAACAAGCCCACTTACCTAACTAACTGAAACAGGTAGCTGTAGCCCCACAATCATCAATATTTTACAAACATGGACGAGTTTAACTAGATGGTGCATGTACATACACAATATGTACAACACATCACTCATGTTCGGTCACCTAAGATGCATTATCCGATCCTAATTTTCTGTGTCTGGCTGACTTCTCCTTTCGGCGTCCATGGTGTCTCAGTTATGAATGATAAATATAATGTTGGATTGCATTTTTCTTAATCACTTGTTATTTGGACTTTGCAGAGGAAGACAACCAGTCAAGTTGTTTGACATGTTTATCTAGTCTCAATGCAATTGTAGCTCGTATAGATGGATCTTACCCAACTGGAGTGTATTGCTCACTGAGAGGCAATGATCTGGTTTCACATTTTGTTATATTTAATTATTTATATTTGCACTTTTGAATATATGTATAACTTCTGGTTTGGACATGTCTTAGTATTATATTTTTCAAATGATACCGCTGTTGGGACTGTTGGAAATGAACTTACTATTGAAAATGAACTTTTGGTTGAAAAATAAAAGTTATGTACTGAGATGCAAGTGTTGTATTTCCAAATGAGACAAAGTATTAGCTTCATAAACTGATGCTCATGGACAGAATAGTTAAAAGCATACATATGTTAAGACTTCGGAGTTGTGCTGAAGTAGTTGTGGCCAAACAAAGATGCCTAGCTTTGTTATGTTATTGAGCATTTGCAGTGCAGGTGTAATCGTGTGGTATGTCAACTTCTGCGCAGGCTGATGATTAGTGGCTTAATTTTACATCTAGGTCAAGGAAAAAAGATGATCAGAAGAACAGATCTGATGCTTGCAAATGAGAGTTTTTAATGTCAGCAAGAGAGCATCATGTGCTTTGCTGTCCTCAAATAGAGTAATAAACGCTGTCAGCACATGTCTTTTCTTTTACATGTCTTGGGACTAGTAGGACTGACAAAAACTGAAATACTCTCCTATCCAAATGACGCAAGTTAGCAAAAGGGGGCCAACCCAAGTGATAATAATGGAGGGGGGATTGGGTGATAGGCAGGGTTTGACCCAACCCACGAGTGGGATATGTCCCACATGTATTCTGCACCTTGTCTGCCAAACGAAGCCTGAAGGAAGGGGAGAGGGGAGGTGCTCCCATGGGAGATCTGTTGAAAAGAATTGCCTAATTTTGGACCAGGCAAAGGAAGAGGAGAAGGGTCACTGCTTTTGTCGACGGCACTGGAGTTTGTATCTGAAACCCTAGGTAAGGCATGTTTTCTCTGTAATGTGCATCTTACCTCTGGTTGAAGATGGGTTTTCACATCCTTGAGAAGGGTGTGTCCGTCGGTTTGTTTAGGCTTAAGGTTTGGGCCACACCGCTATGATCAACATTTTCAGGATCTGTGCAGTTCCGTTGATATAGGTTTTACATGGTTTTACAGGTCTCAAAAAAATATTAAACCTATATATGAGTTGTAGGAAATCTTGATAGGTTTCCATAGCCATAAAGAACGCCTCAATTGGATTTAAGATCTGAGAGATATCAATATTTCGTGCTGTCAGTTTTTCAGCAACGTAATTCTAATTAGTATCTGTTCACATAAATTTTAGGCAACCCAAATGACCGAACTGGATCATTGGATGACTAAAGAAGTTTTAGAGAATTACATAACCTTTCCATATTGGTTAAGTTCATGTTGATAGGAATTTTGGAGCTCTAGATACACATATTTTACTAGGACTGTTCTGCAGAGGTTGCCAGATTTTCAGTATGAGATTCATCTCAAGATTAGCCTATGTTCATGATTTTTCCTCTCTTTGTGTATTACTAGAAAGTTGTGAATTCTGAAGTTTTCTTTCTGTTAGCACAAGATTGGAATTTTAAGCCATCAGAACTAAAAGATACAAAAAAGAGAAGCCTTATCGCTGTTGTCAAGTCTAGTTTTTTGTGTCTTTTTGTGAGAATGTCGGGTTCAGACATAGGAGCGCTGTGATTTAAATTCTGTATGATTGTGTGTATGTGTGTTGGTGCTGAGATATGTTTGTGAACAGGTGGTGCGCCTCCGGATCGTGCTTAGCTCACGTTCTTGTTCTTCGGTGAAGGCAAGTAAACGTAGTGATGGTCTACATGCTTTAACTTTGTTGTTTGAATTGCCTCCATTTAATTTCAGTACCTCACACCAGCAAGATAAATCTGAATTTATCTTTATATCAGAGTATTTTGATCCACGTGTGGCTTTACCTCTGAACTGAATATAAGAATTATGAAGTATATGAAATTCATGCATTGCAATCTTGCATTTGCATTCTCATGTTTTTATGCATATGAAGGAAACAGTAGCCGGATTGGTATTGTAAGTACTGGTACAGCAACGCACGTTGACATATAGCAATGTGGTTGCAGCCCTCATATCCTTCCTGTCACACCCTGAAATCTCCAATTTCAGTATGTGAATAGAGAGAATAATTAAATAACAATTTTCTCATAATCTTAAAACTTTTTCCAACATTTATTTTTCTTTACAAGAAATATAGTATAGGAAAAATCCTTTGTTGATTTTCCGAGTTAAAACAAAGTTGAGAGTGTTGCATTCATGCCGATGCATCTCAGTGCTTCTTGGGTGCAAAAAGGTTTCAAAAATGCGTTTAGGAGCTGCCCAAATCTTTCGGAGAATTTTTCAGATTTTTCTGGGATTTATTCTCATTTTCTCTGAGCTAAATTTATTTATTAGAAGGCTCTAATGTTCATGTCCCAATCTATCTCTGGGATTTTTTTTGGAATTTTTGGGATTTTCTGACTATTTTTCGTGCTTTAAAGTATTTTCTGAATTTTTTCTGGAATTACTTATACATTGAAAAGTATTTAGAAAAAAAACTCTTCCTTCCCTAACGGGCCGAGCCCGAAGGCCCGACCCGTCTCCACCCGGCCCGGCCGCCGACCCGCTCCCCGCCCGCGAAAGCCCATCCGGCCCGGTTCCTCACCTCTCCGCAGACCATGGCGGGGGCACGGCTTGCGCCGGCCGCCGCCTCTCTCTCGGCGTGCATGCCTTGCACGCCAAGCCAAGGGACCCGCGCCCCTATAAAATGCGCCGCCGGAGGCCCCGCGCGCCCCGCGCCTCTCCTCGCCCCGCGCCGCCGGCCACCGCCGACCGCCGCCCTCGCCCGAGCCGGCCACCGGCCGACCGCCGCTGGCCAGATTCCGGCCGTGTTCCTGCGCCCCGCCGCCAGTAAGCCCGCCAGCGAGTTCCCCACGACCTCCTCTTCCTATTCCCCACCTTGGACGAACACTAGGCCTCCCT
Organism: Cenchrus americanus; assembly: GCA_947561735.1. Classification (NCBI taxonomy): domain Eukaryota; kingdom Viridiplantae; phylum Streptophyta; class Magnoliopsida; order Poales; family Poaceae; genus Cenchrus; species Cenchrus americanus. The sequence goes on along the minus strand of OX387239.1, from coordinate 78,191,862 downwards.
TAGCGCCGGCGATTTGGCCTCCCAGTACCGCCGCTGCCCCCTTGCTGGTAGCGAACAGAGGTAGGGGATGAGGCCGGCCAGTTTGCATCTAAGCCCCTAGCCTTCTTAGTAATTTTTAGATCTGTTTCATGTATCTTTAGACCCCCCTAGAATCTTTAGATCCCTCCAACCAGATCCATCGCAAGCTCTTTTACAGATCTAACCCTGTGCTTTATCAGTTTCACGAGCACTGTTTACTGTGTCTCGGGAATCTTTTCTGCTACCCCCTGAGATATACAGTTAATCGTGTAAAGGTCCTATCAATCATGTTTCCTCCATAAAATCTTCGTTTTAACTCCGTTTTAATCCGTTCAAGTTGCGTTAGGTTCATAATAATGTAAAGCACGCGTTAGTAGTGAGCTTTCATCATGTTTTGTTTTCTGAAAATAAAATTAATATTAATTTTGATTAATGTCTAGTTATACATTACTTTTATAAATAAAAGCTATATAGATCTATCCATCATTTTTCATAAGCAAATTTAATTTGATTAATGTTTCTATCACATGTTTTTGTACATAAAAGTTAATTAGATCTTTATCTCGGTTTTTGTAAACCAAATGTTAATTTGTTTAATAGTTAATTAATCATTTCTAATTAAAAGTTGATTAGGCTTTTACATCGGCTTTTATAATAAATATCAATTTGATTAATGCCAATACCATAATGTTTTAAAAAAAGATATGATCGACTCAAATTACAAAGTTTCGTTTAGATTGTTCATATAGTTTAGTTTTTTCTAAATTAAATGTTTAATTGATTAATCCATATATGAATCTTTATAAATAAAACCTGACTAGTTCTTTACACCGGTTTTGTAAATAAAGTTTAATTTGCTTTAATTCCAACAAAGGGTATTTTATTTCTGAAATATCCCTACATAATTTTTGTTAATTAAAAAAAATAAAACTAGCTCATAGTTTGATCTCACATATGCAAATCAATTGTTAGACGTTCTTTACCTCAGTGTCTCTTTTGATCAAGTCTATTTGAAGCTCTAAATCTTCCAAGTGTTAGCTCAATCTCACACCATGTGCATCTAATCAGACCTTTCCCTTCTAAGCATGGTTTGTGAGCTTCGGTGATCCTAGTAGATATCTTAGAGTTTCTGTGATGCATTACTTTATCAAGTAGTCCGATCATGATTATTTCATGTTTCTCTTAGAATCTTGTTCATCAATATCTAGTTCATGTCTATCCCATCTCTGTTAGGTTGTCTTTTTAAGAATCAGTTGTGTTCTTATACCTAATCTATCGTAGCTACCTTTCTTTAGAGTTTACCCTGTTATCTGTTTGTCCCGTCAGATCAGTTCACCCTTGGTTAGTGTGTCAGTTGTTCATCCGAGTTCTCTTTGTAGACTAGTTCTTGAAGGATCAGACGGCGACTAGAGAGGGGGGGAGTGAATAGGAGCCGGTAAAAATTCTTCCAAAAGAACCCGGCCTATACCCTAGTCAAACCCCGGTCACACACGAGCGATGGATCGAATCACACACCAATCGCCAAGACCACGAGGTTATGGATCAACCTCTAGTCCTAGGAACGATTCCTTGAAGCACACGCGGAAGCACTAGAAAGGGAAGGAAGGAATCGAAACAAGCGAAGATCGCTCACGCCTCCCCGGCGGATCGTCCGGCCGGCGGTGCGGACCGTCCGCGATGAACCGCGCGGACTGTCCGACCTGCTACCGCGGACCGTCCGTGCCGACGCCGCGGACCGTCCGGCCCTCTCCGCGGACCGTCCGTTAAACACACACGAACACCGAAACGACCCGGGAAAACGGACCGTCCCGCCAAGGCCGGGCGGACCGTCCGCGCCACCCGCGGACCGTCCGCTACTCAAGCCCGGACCGTCCGCAAACTGGCTGCAACAAAAACCAAAAGCCAAACCGGATCGAAAACGAGGACGCGCAAGAATTCGACGAACACGCGACGAACACGACCCACGCGGACCGTCCGCGACCACCCCGCGGATCGTCCGCCGTGTGCGGCGAGCAGCGAAACACCCCGACCCCGAAAGTCAACTCCCCCAAATCATCATCGGATTTCCCAAACGGTTGAAGCTATGGAGACAAGGGTTTGGGGGCTTGAAAAGCGTCACACAAGGATGCTATAGCCCAAAAATCTTGCCTCCTAACTCCCTAAATCACCGGGAATCGCGAATCCTTTGAGCACCACCGAAAGCTAGAGCACCGAACGAAAAACTTCGAATCCAAGTGGTTTCCCGGCGTTTGAGGGCACAAGATCAATCACAAAGATGCACGAGACATCTATCCATGTATCCCTCAAAGAAATCCGGGGAGAAACCCACTCAAATCCGCGGAATCGAACCGGGAACAAAGGCACGAAAACAAGCACAAAAAGGCCACGAAAAACAACCCCGAATCTTCTATACAAACCAGGAAATATTCACAAGGTCTAGCATGCCGCTCTAGCATCCATCCCTCTCAACAAATCTCTCATGAAGCTCTCATGCTGGCCTAGAGAAAATGGAAGGAAAAATAGCTACGAAAATGAGAAAGAGGAGGGAGGAAATGAAACCCCGAGTCGCGGAGAGAGAGAGCCATCCACACACACTCATGGCTTATATATCAGGTCCCGCCGGAGTGGTAAATGACTCGACTACCCCTAACTAAACTACTGGCGATACAACCCACGTAGGGGCATTTAGGTAATGTTTGTGGGTCTTGCCATCGGACGGCCACGCCTTTGCCGCACCCCCCGCGTCCTCCCGACCAAGCCATGCGATCCCGCCGCGTGTCCTCCGCCTCGAAGATTCCCGACACGCTCGGATCCTGTCTCCGTCGTGTTGGGCCCTCGGACTTGGTTTTGAGGCCCAAACCAAGAAACCGTCCGCCGATGGTTTTGTGGGCAAACCACCAAACCCCGCGTGCCCGGTCCGGCCTCCCGCCAAACCACTTGACTCGGCCGCCACCGTGCACCGGCTCGTCCGTCCATGACTTCGCCCATCTCGTGTCGCCACCATGTGGCCCGCACCCAGGGCCCCGCCGTCCACCGGGTCCCTCAAACCGAGCCTATTTGTCTCTCCATCTCCCGGAGGTCCCTCAAGGCGAAGACCTTTCGCGCCCGTTCTTCACCCTCGCAACAACACGAACTAGGCCGCGCCTACACACCGCGCACTAAGCCAAGAGTCGGTCCAACACCCGTTGTCAATCACTCATCACCGAGGAGCGGTCATCCATCGACCACCGGGACGCTCCCGGTCCTCAATCTTCCCCTTGATGAGTGCATTGACAACACACAACGCGAAATGAAATTCAGAGAAAAAGAGAAAGGAAGAAGAAAGAAAAACAAAGAAGCTCAACTCATGACCAAAACCGAAGAAAGGCGAAGAAAGGTCACAAGCCAAGCAAAGCACAAACTCCACACCGAAAACAGCAAGAAAGCTCCCCCTAAACAAATGCAAGCTCCCCCTGAACATGTGAATGCAAACTTCCAAATTTCAGCTCACCTCTTCTGAATTTTCATTAAGCTCACCTCTTCTCCCCCTTGTTGACAATGTATGAATCAAGGTGAAAATGCAGAAATCCAAAATAAAGCATATAAACATCTAGATGAGCTTCTCAAATAGGCCAAATCTAGTGTCAAAGGCTAAAAATGAGACAAAGATCACACATGTGAATCATAGCATAGTCAAAGCATTGCCACAAGTAATATATGAAAATACAAGCATGTGACAAAGCAGAATTTTCGGATTTAAGCGATTTTACCAAAAGAAGGCTCGCTTCACATGTAAAAGCCTATCCATGTCACACTTGAGCCACAAACATGCATACCATTCAAAGATCATACAAGGATATCAAATTCTCAAAGAAAAGATCATGGCAAACACCCATAAAGCAAAGCATGTCATGTCAAAGCTCATGAGCCATGTGTCCACTTCGGGGAGACTTCTCCACTGGTGAACATCATGCAACATGTTTAGCACCCATATGTGAAAGATAAGACATTTTAAGCATAGACATGATGGATGGAGCATTTTTCAAGCATTTACACTTCTTTTCAAGATTAATTCATTTTATGGTACATGAAGTGCCTTTGCGGCAAAAAGAAGCTTATGCTCCCCCATGAATGCAACATAGGCTAAACATTCACAATGATATTCGGCCTTTGGCCCAAATGCAAGAACAAGGCATCCAAGCACAATCTAAGCATGAAAAGCACATTTAGACCAAACTGTGACATGGATACACAACTACACACGAGTGGAGCATATTTCATCAAAAAATAGTCAAGTTTAGCATTTATTTCAAAAGGGGCTATCTCACCACACATATATCTCAAATATTCCAAGAGCATAGCCTCACATCACCATTTCTCCACACATATAACCAATATCTCACAAATAGCCAAAGGGACTCAAATATGGCATATGAAAGAAGCTCATCATCCTAAAATGCAATATGATACAAATGCAACATGATATATGACAAGATGGCTATCCTACCATGGTTTATACATCAAGCAAAGCATGTATATACAACAAAGTAAAACATGGTATGATACATATGATACAAAAGGAAATCCCCCAAGCATCAACTAGAAAGGGCAACAAACCCCAAGTTCCCCCCGCAAGCGCACAAATGTAGCTTGGTCGAGAGGCTTTGTAAAGATGTCGGCTAGCTGATCTTGGGTAGGGACATGACTCAACACAATGGTTCCTTTCTCCACATTGTCCCTCAAGAAATGATACCTCACTTCTATGTGTTTGGTTCCGGAGTGAAGCACTTTGGGTTTTTGGCTACGCTTATGGCACCGGTGCTATCACAAAGAAGTGGAATCCGGGTGCACTCCTCACCAAAGTCTCTCAAAGTGTATGAAATCCACAACGGTGGGAACAACAACTCGCGGCGGCAACATACTCCGCCTCGGTGGTAGACCGAGCTACACTAGACCGCTTGCGGAAAGACCATGAGACCAACGAAGACCCAAGAAAATGGCAAGTACCGAAGTAGACTTCCTCTCGACTCGACAACCAAAGAAAAATCCGCATCGAAAAACCATGAAGAGACGAGTCGAGGATGAAGAATACCAAAGGCCAAGACCGGGGGTAGACGCGTAGGTACCGAAAATACTCTTGACGGCCCGTCGATGTGATGTCCTCGGCGAAGCCTCGAAAACGAGCACACGGACACACGCCGAACCGTATGTCCGGCCTTGTCGCCGTCAAGTAGAGGAGGGAGCCGATCATGCTCCCCGTACTCCCGCCGGTCCACCGGTTCTCCGTCCTCATCCGCATCCAAAGTGGCCGTACTCCCCATGGGAGTCGACATCGGCTTCACATCTTGCATCCGGAACTTCCTCGGCATGTCTTTTGTGTACTTGGTCCGGTGCACGAACGTTCCATCCTTCACTTGCTTGATCCGCGCGGCGAGAAAGTACCGCAACTCGCCCATCATGCTCATCTCGAACTCCCTCGCTCATCTCATCCGCAAACTTGGCAACAAGGTTATGTGACGAGCCACCAAAGACAATACCATCCACGTATATCCGCACAATCAACAAGTCATTTCCATGCTTGAGGAGAAACAAGGTCCTATCCACGGTACCCATCACAAACCCTCTCGCTCAACGAGAAAACCTCTCAATCTCCCATACCAAGCACGGGGCGCCCGTTTCAACCCATACGAGCCATTTTCAACCCGTATACCCCGTGTGGGTACAGCTCGCTCTCAAACCCGTGTGGTCGCTTCACATACACCTCCTCCTCTATGACCCCATTCAGAAAAGCACTCTTCACGTCCATCTGAAACAACTTGAACCCTTTAGCCACGGCAAAGGCTAGAAGAATCCGAATTGCCTCAAGACGGGCCACAGGAGCAAAGGTCTCCTCATAGTCGATCCCCTCCTTTTGACTAAACCCCTGAGCAACAAGTCTGGACTTGTTCCTCACAACCATCCCATTCTCTCCCTCTTTGTTCTTCCAAACCCACTTGGTTCCTATGGGATGGCAATTTGGAGGTGGTTCAACTAACTCCCACACCTGGTTCCTCTCAAAGTTTTCCAACTCCTCATGCATGGAATTGACCCAGTTTGCATCAGATAAAGCATGTCCAATGTCTTTGGGCTCAAAAGTAGCAACAAAAGCAGCATGAGCAAAATGAGAGGAATTCCTGGACCTCGACCGTGTAGTGCGTTCATCGATGTTCCCAATGATCTTCGACAGGGGATGCACTTCTTGAATCCGCCGGGGAGCCTCACGCCTCGAGACTACCTCCCCCTCAACTTCAGCTTCTCTCGCCTGGTCCTCTTGTTGCACCGTCGTTGTCCATGAAGTAGACGGTCCATGCTCCAAAGTGGTCGTAGGGGAAGTAGTGGGTACATGCTCGGCTTCGGTGCATGGTTCTCCCCATCATCATCTCCGGCTTCATCCTTCTCCTCTTCAAAGAGGTCCTCGGCCATCTCTTCATCACCCGCACATTCAAAGCCAAGAGAGGTACATGGCATTGTCTCGTCGAAGGTCACCTCGCAAGTCTCCATGATTTTGTTAGTCTCAAGGTTAAGCACCCTATAGGCTCTAGAATGGTTAGCATATCCAAAGAAAATACCATCACTAGACCTAGCCTCAAACTTGTCGAGTTTTCCCTTCTTCAGAATAAAGCATTTGCAGCCAAAGACTCGGAAATGACTCACCTTGGGTGCCCGACCATGCATAAGCTCATAACAGGTCTTCTTCTTGAAAGCTCTCAATAAAATCCGGTTGGAAACATGACAAGCTGTATTGACCGCCTCAGCCCAATACCTCCTAGGAGTCCTGTGCTCATCGAGCATCGTCCTAGCCATCTCACAAAGAGTCCGATTTTTCCTTTCCACGACTCCATTTTGAGGGGGCACATAAGGGGTCGAATACTGATGTTCAAGACCTAGATCACGACAAAAGGCATCAAAACGAGAGTTCTTGAACTCGGAGCCATTATCACTGCGGATAGCTCGAATAGCATTCCCATGCCTCTCGTTTTTCAACCTCACGATCAGATCTCGAACAAAACCAAATGTCTCACTCTTATCCTCCAAGAAGAACACCCAGGCATAGCGAGAGTAATCGTCCACCACAACAAGGACATACCACTTCCCACCCACCGAGCGAACTCGAGCCGGCCCAACAAGATCCATATGCAACGGCTACGTCGGACGCTCGGTCATGACATCGGTCAGGGGTGGATGGGGAGTGGCTACCATCTTACCATGCCTACAAGGAGCACAAACCAAATCCTTCTCAAGCTTCAACCTCGGCAATCCTCGGACAAGATCAAGACCACTCAAGCGGGAAACCAAATCAAAGCTCAAGTGTCCCAACCGCCTATGCCATTTCCACAAATCGAAGAAGGACCGGCCATCAAACAACTGAGCAGGACCCAAAGAACGAGAGAAATCAGCCACGAAAATCGACCCTCGGGGATGATCATACAAACAAGATCACCTCGAGAATCAAGCAAACGAGACTCGCCAGACTTGAAACGCACCTCAAAACCCTCATCAAGCAACTGAGAAACCGAAAGAAAATTGAAACCCAAAGACTTCACAAGAGCCACTCTCTTCAACGTTACCTTGTCACTCACATGCACAACACCCTCTGACAGCACCCTTCCTCGTCCATTGTCCCCAAATGTGATGTCTTGCTTTTCCTTCACCGGGGTGAGGCTGGAGAACCACTTATTATCTCCGGTCATGTGTCGAGAACATCCGGAGTCGATCAACCAAATGTTCTCCAAGCCTCCTGCCTCATCCTCCGAGTCGGAGTCGCTGTCTTCCTTCTCGCTCTTCTTGCTGCTTGAGCTATGGGCCATGCCACAAAAGCCCTCAAGCGCCACACAGCTCAGCCGGCCGCCGAGGTTCCGCTTGCACTCTTCTTGTCCTTGCGCCTCCCGGCGTCTTCATCTTCGTTGGTTGAGCTTGGATGCTCCTCGCTTGAGCTTGAGTCGACGTCGCTCGCACCGGCCACCATCGCTCTTGCCTTGTTCTTCTTATAGTCGCTCTTGCTCGATCGCCGCTTGTCCTTGTCCTTGCTCTTGGACTTGTTGAAGTGCTTGCCCTTGGAGGAGTACTTGTCTTCACGCCTCGGGTGCGCCTTGTACTCGTTCACCTTGTACTTGTTCTCCTCCGCTTCCGGGCACTCGGCGATGAAGTGGCCACGCTTGCCACACTTGTAGCACGTCCCTGAGCTCCGCCTTGCATTCCTCCGACTCTCGTGTAGTCATTCAAACCTTCTTGAGAGCAAGGCCAGCTCCTCCTCGCCCAGCACATCAAACTCCTCATCTGGAATGGACATGAGAGAAGACAAGGAAAACTGTCGACAGGAAGGGTTAGATTTGCCCTTTGATCCGCCCACAAGAGCAAGACTATGATCAGTCGAGCCCTCATGCTTGGATTGCAACTCCCCGTCAACCTCAGCCGACTTGAGCTTAGAAAAGAGGTCATCCAACTCAATAGTCAAATAATGCCCGGACTCCTTGATGGCCTCAACCTTAGCACCCCAAACATTTGGGTCCAAGACATGCAAGAGCTTCAAAGCCCGATCATGCTCGGTGTACGGAAAATCCTCAACATTAGCCTTCATGTTGTTGCGGATAAGAGTGGATTGACCAACCTCGGATGCCCTCCGTATCGCCCGGTGCTTGGAGCTATCCGTGGCCGAGACCCCCCAAGAACGAAGATCTTCTAATAGCGACCGCCACTTTTGGTCAAATGGCGTCAACGCTTTCCTTTTTGGCCACGGTCCAATGTCTCCCACCTTGGCCGATGTATATATGATCACCGGCCTTGACATTACGGGATCCGTTCGGCCTTGGAATTTAAAAAAATTCCTCATGGCAAACGGGGGTGAAGCCGGGAACGGATACAAGCAATACATCTTGAAACACATGAAGGACAATCCCCTGGGTGAAGTTGAATACGAGCCTTTCGAATATGTGGTCGTGCGATTTGTTTTCTGTGGGAAAGCCAACGAGCCCACCTTGAACCATATCGTGATGGCATCTCATTTGGCCGGTGGCAACCGCCTCCCTCTTGGAAAATTCTTCCTCGGCAGTGTATACCACATGCTTCACCAAACTGTTACTCAGATGTATACCAGCCAAAGAATATCATGTGTCAACGGTCCTTGGTGGTTCGTTCAAATGTGGCTGCAGCTCCACATGCATCAGATTGTCGGTGTCGATTTGAACTCCAGGTTCTTCCCTTTGTCCAATCACACCGAAGGAGAGCCTCAAGCTACCGTAAAATGCCAAAACTACGGAGAAGCGGCTTCAACTCGTTTCCATCCAACAGACATCGGCCCGGCTCTTCGAGTTGTTCTTCAAAGGTTTCCCCAATCCTCTCCGGCTTCCTTATCTAGGCAACGACACCTTGACCTTCCCCGTTGAATTTTCCTTTGAGCCCGGCCATCAAGATGGGAGATTCTTGGAGATCCTTAATGTCATAATCCGCCCATGCATACTGCCGGCCGAGTTCAATGGAGGAAGGCCGAATGTCGCACTTATGAGTACTATCAGCCCTAATGTCATGGCCGGGCAACTTGGATGCGGCCGGATGCCCCCAAGATTGTTCCCGCATGAATTCCTCAAACCCGGGAGGAAATCAAAGAACCGATGCGGGGCGGCAGAGTTTTCAACTATGTGTGCGGTCCCCACCGTCTACACATGTCCTTTCATGCCCACAACCATAGCTCACCCCACCTTTAACTCCCGGTGGCAAGAATTCCACGATCACATCTTCGGTGAGCCTCGTTCATGCATTCCGTGCGCAGTTGGTGCCCGACTTTCGCCGACTTCGGAGGTAATACAATGAGCCCTTGGATCGGACATTTCCTCTTTATTCATGGTCCCGACCTTCATCTTTTTGTCCATAGAACACGAGTGCTCGCCCCTCGAGCCGGGCAATTGCTTACAATGCTTTGAAGGCCCAATTTCAAAGATCGGGATTCAAATCCACAACTCGCATCAACTAATGGCCGGGTATGCTACCACGGATCCCGGCCTTTCTAGCCTTGCTGCGGCAGTGAGGCAAGGACCGCATCCGATTGCCCCTCCAAGTGCTAAAAGGAGAAGAACTGTCACGAAAGTGCTTGTTGAGGTAAAACCCTTTACTCTCTTGATTACCAGGTCACTCGTTCTTGATGAATCATATCATTGTGCATTTCGGACCGCAGCCCAGCGACCTTCGTAAACCGTCACTCGCCAATGCCCCATCCATCGGTATGACCTCTCTCGCTCTTTCTTAAGGATGAGCACCGGCATTTACCCTTTCAATTTGACATTTGCGAAGAAGCCATGAAAGAACAGCTTGTAGACGTTCCGGTGGTTCAACAAGCGAGTCCATCCGGGGTTGAATTACCCATCCCGGTGGAGATCTCGTCTTCATCACCCTCTGCGAAGCAATAAATTCTCCAGAGATGAATCTCCCAACTCAACCGAGCCGGTAAGTTCCCCAAAGGTGCCATCACCCGTTGGTCAAGCGAGAGATACCCAACCCAACGGAGGCGTCGGACCCGACTTCTCCTCGGCCCGGAAACCCACGAGCTTCTAGTGGCCGCATCGGTACCCCTAACTTGGAAGTTTCGGCTCGCTCGGAGCATCTCCTTCACCCGTGATTGCCCCTGCTCAAGAAACCAGCCATGAGGTATCCATCTGCACTTAATTTTGGTACCTCGATGTTTAGCATTCTTAATTCGGCAATGTTGTTTCTCAGGATCAGGCTCCATCATCATCAAGCCTGCCATCAGAGAGCAATCTAGCTACCGAGGTGATGGAAGGAGTATACCAGCCACTGCCAGATGAAGTATTGTCAAAGCTCAAAGAAATTGCTACCTGGCTAGAAAAGGATGCTCAAGATCAGTTCAATGATCTCCATCACTTCGAAGAGATGTTTGAATCTATCAGTCAAGAACTTTCTGAAGACATCAGAGCTTCTCTATCATCCGTCTATGGCTTAGAAGCCTTTTATGCACCCGTAAGGCATGCTTGGAGGAAATTGCGCTCCCGCCCGGCCATTGAAAAGAGGAAAACTTATGCTGAACATGCTATGAACGGGGCACAATCCCAAGCAAAGAGCCACAAGGATGCATTGGCTAACCCCGCAAGCTTCCTATGATCCGAAAGTTGCCGGAAGGTCGCTCTAGAAGCAGAACGAGAAGCTCCGTCGGCGGAGATAGAGATTGACAAAGAGAAAATAGCCGAACTTCCCGGATTGATAGCAAAGACCCAAGCGGAAGTAAAATCGGCTATCACCAAAATAGAGCAATGCGATGCAGAACTCACTAATTTATCCGGTACCCAAAAGGATTGCCGGAGCTGCTGGACAATTCCCATCTGATAACATCCAATGCTCGTCGTGTAATTGCCAAACTTCGAATGCCTCGAATGTCCTTATTGATGTATAACCGAATTGGTCGTTCTTGTAATATCTTCTTGTGATCCGTTTCCTTTCTTCGCGCATTTTCGGATGTAATGTTTGAACGACCCATTCGGTAGTGAAACGCCAACTTCCGAACGGCACTTTGATTTTCTTTAGCCGAACCAATCAATCCGCACGCGGCTCGGCCCTAGAACTCCAAGCGACCCGTCGGCGGGGCCGGCCAAGGAAACCTTTCCACCTTCCGATTTTCTTGGGATATGCGCCACGATCCACGCCACGACTCGAAGCCACGATTCATCCCCGCTGTGCCTATAAATGTTACCATAGTTGCCCCTAGCTCTCCACCGGTCCTTCTAGCTCTCGAATCTTTGCCAATCTTTAGCCCTCTTGCAAAGAGTGCACATCCCAAACCACAATGGTGCGCCGCTTCAACCGCCGCCGCGCCTCCGACGAGGCCGAGGGGAGCACCGCCAATGCGCGCGCGGCGGTGATGATCATCGATCTCTCCTCTTTGATTCTATTCTTCTTTTGCCTTGACGATCATCCCCCTTTTTCGGATCGATTCGGTGGAATCCGCCTCGTGCGCCGGCCAATCGGCCCCTCCCGGATGACTCTTCGGAGTCCGATGGCCACTCCCCGTGCCGTACGTGGAAGAAGACGCCATTCGCTTCAAGGAGGAGCCGGAGGCATCCCGTCGCGAGCCGGAGGACGTCTCCAAGAAAGCGGGCATAGCCGAGCTAGAGTGGGAGGACCGGCGCAAGCAAATTCGCCGGAAACCATTGATAGTACGGCTTTGAGATTAGTTCTTGAGTCCACCCGTCTTTTGATGCTAATCTTTTTCTTCTTGCCCTTTGTAGCCCGCGACGCGGAGCTCAACCACCGAAGAAGCCGGTGGAGCAAGCCGGCCGAGAAGGTGAACGCCCTCGGCAATACGCCAGTGGAGCGCCTCGCCGCGGTGGAGCGCCGCGTTGATGAGGTGGTCGTCCACGGCGTCCGTCCGGGCACCACCTTGGGCCTGGCTGCCATGGCGACGCACACGGACGTCGACTACTCCACCAGGCCGCGCGGCTTCCGGGCGGCACGCCAGAGGACATCGAGGAGATCGAGCTCATCCCGGAGCGTCTTGATGGCCATGGCGACGCCATTGCCGAAATTACTCATCCCCAATCCGTGTTGAACGGGCTCTTCGACTAGATTGTACTAGGGATGTGTAAATATCGGCAATAGATGAAGAACTTTTGAATTCTCGCACCTCTTCTCGCGATGACCTCCCTTTGCATTTTGCATGTGCGAATTTTGTTTTCTCTCGAATGCATCCGGGAACTATCTTTAGCGAACGCGTGAGAACAAGCGCCCCTTGGCGCAAAATCCACGAGAGGATCCCGGTTCGGCAATCCATAAACACTGTTCAAGAGAAAACCCTTCGCACTTGGTAGAAAACCTTGCCGCTTGGTATTCCAACGAGGTATAATAGATAGTCATCACTCCCAATGCGCCTCTCCGGTCAATAAAATAGCACTCGCGGGGCGCTCTCGCAAATCCACTCGCACACTCCTCCATCATTTCTCATCTCTTCCCCCTCGCCTCTAGAGGAAAAAACCCCAACGCCATGGACAAGGGTAAACAACCTCGGGAGAGCGGCTCATCAAAGAAGAGTACGATTCGGAAGTGAGTTCTTTCTTGATCTGCTCCTTGTTCTCTCGCTTGATCTTGCGCTTCATGTTTTCCTCTCGTCTTTTTCGACCTTGATTTGCTTCCCGAAGAAGTCATCGGGACCGAAGATGTGCCTGAGTACATCTCCTCCGATTCCTCTCTCGAAGCAGAGGATGCCACGCCTGAACAGAGGACCAACCATCAGCTGCGCCGCCGCGTCCGGCACCTGGAGCATGGCCTCAGGGACATGTCCGCCCGTTGCCAAGCCGAGCGCGAGCGTCGCATGGCGCTGGAGGCATTAGTAGGGGGTAAACGTTCCTGACTCCTTCTTGACCTCGTGCTTGCACTTGGATTTCTTGCCCCTAATCTTGATTCCTCCGCTTTAGATGTCTCGACAGGTACAACAACCTGAAGACGGCCTGGGATAGCTTGGTGGAGGCCGCCAATCATGGTCACCCCGCGCGTTCCGGAGCCGCCGTCACGGTGGTTTTGGAGCAACTGAAGAGGGAGCAGCCGAAGAATTAAAGAAAAGATTGTATCATACTTTCGCTTCTTCCGCCACGCCTTCTGCTTCCCTCCTTCTCGAGGGCCTGACCACCGGGGCTGTTAGATGTGATCCTGCAAGAAGCAGTTGTAATGTAGTTTTGAGCTAAGGGCAATGCACCCGAGCACCGGCCATTTTCTCTTGTTCATGGATTTTGTTACGAAGGCGGCCTCGTTCTCGAGCGCCGGCTATTTTTGTGCCGGATGTGTGTAATCATCGATCGATCTCAATGCTAGGATAATATTTCTTCGGATATCTTCCATTTATTGCAGCGGAAAATTCTTCTCCTAGCAAAGTTTTCAATATGTATGCATTACCGGAACGCATCCGACCACACGAAAAGGCCCCTCCCGCTTAGGGGACCATTTGCCGAATTCACCGTATTTAGTTCCAATCGGCAATAGCGCTTTCCAAACTAGATCGCCTTCTGCAAATTGCCTTACTTTTACTTTCTTGTTATAGTACTTGGCGACCCGCAGCTTGTTTTTCTCGATGTTCTCCAGGGCCCTGAGACGGATCATATGCAAATCTTCTAACTCATCCATCATTAGGCCACTGTAATCCTTGGAGCTCAACTCGTTTTGCAGCACTACTCTCCTTGAATCTGATTGTATCTCCCAAGGCAGGATTGCATGATGCCCGTAAACCAACTCGTAAGGAGAGGTCTTTGTAGCTCCATGGGGGGCCATTCGGTAAGCCCACAGCGCTTCACTGAGTACCGAATGCCACCTCCTTGGCTTCTGATCGATCTTCTTCTGTATCAGCTTGATCATGATCTTATTAGAAGCCTCTGCTTGACCATTAGCTTGGGCATAATATGGAGAAGAATTAAACAATTTGATTCCCATGCTTTCGGCAAAATCTCTGAACTCCAATGACACGAATTGTGCCCCCTGGTCAGTGGTAATCGTCTGAGGGATCCCAAATCGATAGATGATGTGTTCCTTGACGAATTCGATCATGTTTTCTGACGTCACCTTCTTCAGTGGGATTGCCTCGACCCATTTGGTGAAGTAATCGTAGCCAAAAGCACGAACTTATGCCCCTTGCTAGACGGCGGATTAATTTGGCCAATCAAGTCTATACCCCGGCCCACGAATGGCCATGGCTTGATGATGGGATTCAATGCTCGATGCGGGGACTCTTTGAATATTCCCAAACCTTTGGCAATCTTGACATCCCTTGTAATACTCAAAGCGAGTCCTCTAATATCGTCGGCCAAAAGCATCCGGCTTGTCTAATAACCCACTTCATCCGATAGGCCGATTGGTGCGCTCCACATATCCCATCGTGCACCTCGCTCATCATGTTCTTGGCTTCTTCCGGACCCGGGCATCGCAGCAATACCCCATCTAATGATTTATAGAATAAATTGTCATCCGGAAGAACGAACTTAATTTCCTTGTACACGAGTTTCCTAGAGACTTTTCGGGATGGATCTTTCAAGTAATCAATGATTTCTTTCCTCCAATCATCTTCCGCAAGATCCGTCCCTAGTGCACGCACTTCGCAACAAACGCTTCTTGACTCTCCTTGTAACCGGAGGCGCTGCGAGCTAGCTTTGTTTGCTTCCTCGTTATGCTCTCTAGGAATGTCTTTGTAGGGTTACCAATGGGAAGCTCTTCAAGATTTCCCTGCATTCTTCGTAGTAACTCCTCAGCGCTTCGCTCCTGCACTCGTATTGGCCATTCAATTGCTTGATTACCGCTTCTGAATCTCCATAGATCTCAACTGAAACGGCCCCAGCTTCTCTCAAATATTGAAGCCCTCGAAGTAGTGCCTCGTACTCGGCTGGTTATTTGTGACGGTGGGTTGTATAGGAATGGCGAATTCAAACATCTCACCTCCGGGCGAAATTAATGGGATCCCTACTCCCCCACCTTTGCCACACGATGACCCATCAAAAAATAAAGCCCAAGGAGTAATTTCAAGCGAGATCAATTGACGGGTCACGATGTTCGGTTATAAAATCGGCAATGACACGACCTTTGATGGCTTTTGCCGATTCGAACTTCAACTCGAATTCGATAAAGCTAAAATCCATTTGCCAATCCGACCATTCAAAATTGGCATAGATAACATATGTTTTATCACATCGAACTTTGAGTATACGGTGCATTCGGCATTCAACAAGTAGTGCCGAAACTTTGTACACGAGTAGTACACGCAAAGACACGGTTTCTCTATAGCCGAATACCCGGTTTCGGGATCAAGTAGTTTTCGGCTAAGATAAGCTACTACCCGCTCCTTTCCTTCGAATTCTTGAATAAGGGCCGATCCAATGGTTTGGGTATCGGCCGCCACGTACAACTTAAAAGGCTTGTTTAGGCGAGGAGGAACCAGCATCGGCGGCTCCTTCATGTCTTGCTTGATCTCATCAAAAGCCTTTTGTTGTTCGTCGCCCCATGTGAATTTCTCGGTCTTTCTTTAGCTTCAGCAATGGAGAGAATGGCAACACCTTCTGTGATAAATTTGAGATGAATCTTCTCACGAATTTGATCTTGCCGAGCAGTGATTGCAATTCCTTGAGGTTGGTTGGAGGAACGACTTCATCAATGGCTTTCATGCTCTTTTTGCCAACTTCGATTCTCCCTTCGTAGACCAAAAACCCCAAGAACTCTCCACTCGATACCCCAAAAGCGCACTTGTTTGGATTCATCTTCAAACCGTGTTTTGAGGTGCACTCCAAGGTCTTCTTCACATCTTCCGGATGGGTGTCATGACTTAAGGACTTGATCACCACGTCATCAATGTAGATTTCCACGGTTTTGCCGATCAACTCATGAAAATTGTAATTCATGGCCCGTTGATAGGTTGCACCGGCATTTTTCAACCCAAATGTCATGACTATCCACTCAAATAGGCCTATATGACCAGGACATCTAAAGGTCGTCTTTGATATGTCTTCTATTGCCATGAAGATCTGATTGTATCCCGCGTTGCCATCCATGAAACTAATCACCTTGTGTCCAAGCGGCGGCGTCAATCAACAAATCGGCAATAGGCATCGGGTATCCATCCATGGGAGTAGCTCTGTTTAGGTCCCTGAAGTCTATGCAAACCCTCATTTTTCCATTCTTCTTATACACAGGGACGATGTTAGAAATCCACTCCGCATATACGCACGGCCGAACGAAGTTTGCGTCAAGTAATCTTTCGATTTCCTTCTTCACATCGGCCAATACTTCATTCTTGTAGATCTTCGGGGTGGTTGCTTATATGGTTTGAAACCGGGCTTGATTGGCAACCGATGCTCGACGATGGAACGATCCAATCCGGGCATCTCCGAGTAATCCCGTGCGAAGCAATCCTTATATTCTTTGAGAAGCTCAATTAAATTCCCCCCCGAAGTCCGGTTGCGAATTCGCACCGATGAACGTCGGCCTTGGCTTATCACGGCTTCCAATGTCAACTTCCTCCAGCTTATCGGCCGACATGAATCCTCGCCCTAATTTGCCATCGGTGCCATCCACGGGGTTCTCCATTAAAAATTACTATAAGAGCCGACCGCTTGAATCGGTACGTTGGTCACCGCCGACGGGTTCAACAGGACCTTCTCCCCGATCCTTCCCCGAGAAGCAATCGATGCCTTGGTACTCCCGCAAGGCCGGTTCCATGTTGGCCATGCTCACGGAGTCATCCGCACGGACGACCTCGATCTCATCATCCACCCTCCGGATAAGCTGTTGATGCATGGTGGATGGGACGCGATAGTTAGCATGAATCCGGTCCCGCCCAAGCGACGGTGTAGGCTCCTTTGCCTTCGATGACAAAGAAGGTGGTGAGCGGCGTCTTGGACCCGATCATCAAGTCCACGTGAGCGCATCCTTTGGTGTCCGAGAGGTTCCGGCGAAGTCGTTCGGGATGATGCTTGTAGGTGTCAAATCGCTCGGGCCCATGCCAAGCTTCCCGAAGGTGGTGTACGGCATTACGTTGACCGCCGCTCCACCGTCGACGAACATTTTGGTCAACGGCTTGCCATTGACGTACCCCCTCAAGTACGGCGGCCTCATATGGCGATTCTTGGCCGGCTTGTCGAAGATGGCACCGCTTGGCCGGCACCGGTTGTGCCATCATCCCTTCGAGTCGCTCGTCATCAAAGGAAGCTTCCTCCTGCATAACCTGGTTAGCAGGAGCCATGAACTCGTTCGGCAGGAAGTATACCATGCATGTAGGAGCCGAACGCTTCGATCCTTCCGGCTGGTCCTTGGGGCGCCACATCTGCTTCGTCTGGATCCCGGCTTGTCTCATCTCGCGGTTCCTCAAGCGCTGGACCCGCCTCTTCTGGCTCCTCCTCAGGCCGGGTGGGCACCATTGCCCTTTCTGCCAGACGTGGACATCTTCATCCTCCTCTTGATCAGCCCATTTGAGATCAGCTCGGCGCTTCCTGGGATGATCGATGATTTCAATTTTTTGGCGCCGATCCCCATTAGGGTGGATCCTTCCAAGTCTTTCGTGGACGGATCGGCGATTGGCAGCTTCCTGCCTGTACTCAACATACCTGTCGCTGCATTCAGGACAGTTCTTCAATGTGGGCAGTTTTAGACCCTCATTCCAGCAGTGCCTGAAGAAGGCGCATCCCCAGTGTGCGCGCTCCTGCTCGCGCGTGTACTGCTCTTGGTCCCTTCTGCGCGCCTCTTCTTCAGCTCTGCGCTGCTCCTCCTCGTGGCGACGCTTCTGGTAGCGCTCTTTCTCTATTTGGCGCTGCCATTTGTTGAGGAGAATGCGCGACGTCACCTTGGGCTTAGGCCTGGATGATTCCCCAATCTCGATGTGGCTCTTAAGAACGCGGGGGGCGTCGCCTTGTACTTGCTCCAGGGTCACCTGGCGCTCTGGGTCCACTGCTCCACCTTGCTTGGACCTGGCTGAGGTCAGGACCTTGACCTTTCCCTTCTCCTCGGCTGTTATCGCATTGACAGAAAAGCCGAGCATGTTCTGAGGAAAGGGGTGGCCATCCAGCTTCATCTTGTTATCGAACTTGAGGTGTCCCTCCTGGATAGCCTTCTGGATCCTCATCCTGAAGATCCTGCAATCGTTGATGGAGTGTGAATCCCTGTCATGGAAGCCACAGTAACGTTTCGCTTTAACTCCATCAAGCCGAAGCATAGAATGCCCCTCAGGCAGCTTAATTCGGCCTTCTTTCACTAAGAGCTCAAACAACTTATCAGCCTTCGTGATGTCAAAGTCGTAAGTCCCTTTGGTCTGCTTGACCCAACGCTGATTCATTGTCAAGGGCTCTTTACCCCACATGATTTCCGCTGCAGCTACCTCCAATTCATCCTCAGAATCCTCGAACGGATCGGCTTTGTCCGAGAACCGGTTGTAGATGTCGGCGACGTCGTGCTTCGCTTGCCAAATTTGGGGTCCTTCTTGAGGCCATATGCCTCGATTGCTCATTAGAGACAACTTCGTGATAATTGGCCCGGGTTCTCAAACTCCATCCCAAATAACTTCTCGCGCACGGCCGGTAACATCCCGGCGACGGCCATATCAGCCCAGCTCGATCGTCCGGCAAGCTCGGCCGAGAAGCACATGCCTTTGACTTCCCTGAATCTTCTAAGAAACTCCAGCGGTGTTTCGCTGTGCCTTTGCTTCAGGGTGGCGAGATCAATCAGCTTCTTCTCAGAGCTGCCGCTGAAATAATGAGCGTGGAATTTACGCTCCAAATCCTTCCATCTAGCCACTGATTCAGGAGGCAGGGACGAGAACCACTGAAAAGCTGGACCTGTCAGCGAGGCGGGGAAGTAGCGAACCCTGAACGCCTCCTCGGCCGAGCATTCCCCAAGCTGCATGAGGTAACGGGCGATGTGCTCGACCGTGCTTGTCTCGTCCTGCCCCGAGAACTTTGTGAATTCCGTTGGCGGCTTCACCCTCGGCGGCAAGAGCACGTTGTAGTACCACTTTGGGAACGGCGGCCTATAGGTGGGACCCTGCATCTTTGGCTTGAGGCCGAACTGATTCTGCATCAACTCGGCCATCTTGCGCGCTAGAGCGTCATCTTCTTGCGCGCCGCCGGCGGCGCGTACCCCCGGGTGCGGGAAGGCGTCGAACGCCCCGTAGTTTCCCACTTCATGATAACCACCGCTGTACAAATTCTTCTGGAGCCAGTTGGTCGACGGAGCAATCCTCCGGCCGGGATCAAGTGGGGCCCCGTGCGAGCCGAACGCTACGTCTCCGTACGTAGGCTGGTACGGATTCGGCCGTTGTTGCACGGGCCGACCTGCGCCGCTCTCGTGGTGGCGGTAGGATTGGGCGATTTCCCGTAGCTTGCAACGGGGGCTGAACTGGCTGCCCCCCAGCGCCCTGCGGAGGAGGCTGAAACGCTTGGCTTCCAGAGCTCTGAAGCGGAGGCTGCTGCGGCTGGCTCCGCAATGGCGGCTGCGAGCTTGATTCACCGAGCTCCACGGTCTTCCCCTGGACGGGTGTCTTGCCGAACGCTTGCTCCATGCCCGGGCCGAAGATGGCCACCATCATCTGCTGGAGCGACCCGAGGAAGGCCTTGTTGTGCTTGGTGAGCATGTAATCTGCTGACTCTTGGAATACCCGCGCGCATTCCTCCTTTTCCTGCTGAGATGTAGCATCGATTTCTCCCGGTAGCAGCACTCTAGGCATCTCGTTCTTCGGATATGGGACACCGCTTTTATTCTTCTTAAACGACGAGCGAGCACTTCGCTGAAATTGATCTACGACGTCTTGGAGCTGCTGCCGCTGCTCTGGAGAAAGATCTTCCGGGTTGACATCCATAAGGTCTGCGATCTCAGGCATCTTGAATTTATTCGGCTGTGTCCCACCGGGCGTGCCAAAAAGTGTGTTGGCGCAAAAAGTGCACTCAACGCCAATCACACGGCAAGCCGAACAAAGGCGGCTTCACACGCGCAGAGAGCAAATGACGTGCCAGTCAATTTTTCCTGAAAATTAACAAAAGATAAAGCAGTTAAATACCAAAGCTTGGAACTTGCCGGGTGGTACCAGACAGTTCCATATTTTCGGCTAGGAAGCCAACCAAGGTGACACATAGCTATAAAGAGCTATCCGCCAACGAACTAGAACCATTCGGGAAACCATAAAAGGACAAAGCAACACTGCCGAATGGATGACGTAAGCATGACAACGATCGGTCTTTGTATAAACAAAGATGCAAGTGCAAAGTTATGACCGATCTCCATGAAGATTAGCATTAAATAAATAAAGTAAAGCACGGACATGGTCATGTATGAAATAAGCATGCATAGATCCAAAGCACTAGTCTACCGCATGTCTAGTTACTTTAAAATCCGTCGGGTACGATATCAAACAAATCTATCCACCGCATGATACGACTTGCATGAAAAAAACGTACCACTTTCCACAAATAGATCTATCCACCGCATGATACAATCTAAATATGGAAAGCTAAAAGCATACATCATTTAAAACATAAATAATGCACGTGATCTACTCGTGAAGAAACATAACCGAATGCGGCCGAACAACCGATTCGGGGTCCATGAAGAAGGAACCAACATTACCACGTGAATAAATCTATCGATCGATTTGGGAATCTAATCCACCGAATGACTAGCTCCAAAGCAACCCAAAAACCTGCATCTACCGCATGATACCCGGTTCTTTCAAGATTTATACGAACATAGAAAGCTTGAACCCGCAACACGTAACAACCTAGATCGATTCAGTTTCGGCTATCGGAAAGCATAAGATCCACGCGTCAAAACACGATACCTACTCGAACAAGGATCATAAAAGAGATATAGCCGATCCAAACCCATCTAGATTGGGCAAAGATGTGTTACATGAATTAAAACATAAAGTAAAACTCAAGATAACACGGGATAACTTAATGAATCTATTGGATCTTGCCAAAATCCAATAGAGCCGATAACTAGCTTCAAGCCAGATCTTAGCCTACCGCATGGCTCATGATCTAACAAGAAACTCTCCCGAACCAAGCTTGAATCTACCGCATGACACGAAGCATGGTAACAAGACTACTTGCATCAGATCTAAATCCACCGCATGATACTAGACATGATACAAGGTTGCAGGTACTCACGGAGGTCGACGGATCGATTGGCCCTCTCGAAGAACTTGACGACACGACAAGGACTCTAGGGTTTGGCGTAAGGCCGGTGTGTATTGAGGAATGATTGTGTCTGTTACATACATTCAGGGGTCGTATTTATACCCTGTTGAGTACAACTGCGAATGGATTCATTGCCTAACTAAGCTCGATCGCCTATCCATTCGTCTCCCCTGATTGAGCCACGTCACCGTCCAATCCCGCAAAATCAGCTCTACTGTTCCTTTGCCGAACCGGAGCAGATAGCCGACCGCGATCTCTTTGCCGAAAATCTCCGAAAATATCCTTCCTTCCACCGGACGGACTCTTTTTCGAACCGGACCCACGAGGTCGGACTCCTTACCAAATTTTGGTGTTAACACATTGCACCATTTGCAATTCATCATGAAGCATTATTGTGGAGTATTTATTTTAACTTATTACTTGAAGTTATGTGGTGCATCTTTTATTATAGTGACTCTTAAATAGTTGCTTATTTTTATTGTGATTTGAATGACATGGTTGAAGTGGTTTGCTTGCTGAGGTTTCCATAAACCTCATACATTTATTCTCCCCGCAGGTCCTTGAGTTTGGAGTGCGATGGTGGATGGGAGTAGCAACACGTGTGCACACACCTTCTTTATATATATATTTTGGACACATGTGTTATAATAAAAATGTTTAGTTGGGAAGTCCTTGCTTAGCTTATAATATCTTTGGACCTGTTTTGGGATGGTTATCTAGATTATTTATTTTGCTTCCGCGTGCTCTATTAATTTATCTCTTTGTTGTTGTTTTTTTCTTATGTGTGTGCCTATAATAGCTTGTTGTAGTGTGGTAACGCTCCAGAATGTTGTTCCTATTCTGGGGTGTTACAGATTCACAAGATGTCGAAGAACAGATAGAGGACGATGGAGATGACGAATGTTCTAATGATGGAGGAATTGTACCAAAGAACAATGAATACATATTTCCAAGTCTAGAAGAAGTAGAACAATCAGTACAACCAGAAGTTGGAATGAAGTTTGGTACTTTGATAGAAGCTCACCGATACCTGAATATACATGGTCTGTTAAATGGATATGCTATCAAAAAAGGCACAAATTATATGAAGAGAACATACCATCTTGAGTGCAATAGAGGTGGGAAGCCTAAAAACATTAACAATGCTCAATGAAAAAGAAGAAGAATTTATGTGCTGAAGACAGATTGCAAGATGAAGACAATAGTGAAGGTTATAGATGGACAGTGCGTTTACACAAAAGTGAACATGGATCATAACCATAATATAGTGTCAAGCCCATCACTGACAAAATTCTTTATCAATCACAAAAAGATGTCTGAAGAGGAGAAAACATTTTCAAAAATTCTGCAAGATGCAAGAATAAAGTCAATGAGAATAATGTCAATCTTCAGAGAGTTGAAAGGGACTTTCAAGAATGTGTCGTTCACTACAAAGAACTTGGATACTTTAAAGCAGAAAGAGCGAACAAAGTTAATGGATACAGATATTGATGCTACAGTTAAATACTTGAAAAAGTTGCAGCTGGAAAATGCAGGAATTGACTACACAATGAGGTTTGATGATCAAAACACAGTGAGAAGTATATATTTGACAGATGGTAGAGGGAAGATGGACTATTAGCTATACAGAGATTTTGTTTCATTTGATACAACTTTCATCACAAATATGTATAACATGCCATTTGCTCCTATTGTTGGTATTGATGGACACGGAAGCAATATTGTATTTGGTTGTGCATTGCTTGAAAATCAAACAGCAGAAACTTTTGAGTGGGTTTTCAAATCATTTGTGGAATCAATGAATGGCAAAAAACCTAAGATAATAATGACCGACCAAGATTAGGGGTGCAAGTTGATTATAATGTGGTGGACCTCCGAACCTCTTTAGTGCAATTATTTGTACTACTTCTTCAAAATTTTGAAAAGGTAGTACAAATCATTGAACTAAAGAGGTTTGGAGGTGCACATAATGGTTACCCCTTTGCACCCTTAACCAAGATGCTGCTAAGAAGAAGGCTATCTCAAATTTCATGTCAGATGTTATGCATAGATTGTGCATTTTTCACATTATGAAAAATCTGCTAGAAAAGTGTGGATCTTTCATGAGTCAAAATCATAGAGAGGGCATGGAGAAAAGGTTGAATGAGTTGGTCTATGACTTGCTAAGTATTGCAGAA
This sequence comes from Cenchrus americanus, assembly GCA_947561735.1. Classification (NCBI taxonomy): domain Eukaryota; kingdom Viridiplantae; phylum Streptophyta; class Magnoliopsida; order Poales; family Poaceae; genus Cenchrus; species Cenchrus americanus. Next base: position 78,167,999 of record OX387239.1, on the reverse strand, counting down.
TTTGAATGTGGATGGCAGCAAATGCTAAATTTTGATGCTGCAAAGAATGATCACCTAATAAATCTGTACAACTTGAGGAAAATGTGGGTTCCTGTATATTTCAAGACAAATTCTGTCCCTTCATTCATTCTACTTCAAGAAGTGAGAGCACAAATTCTTATTTCATGGATTATGTCATACCAAAAGTTTCCATAGAGAACTTTATGAAGCAGTACCAAATAATATAGGAACGTGCTGCTGCAAAAGAGGATGAGAACAGGTTCACCAGCATAGTTAAAGAACCAACATACTGTTCCCACCAAAGAATTGAAAGACAAGCAGCAAAGTTGTATAATAGAGACATCTTTGTGAAATTCCAGACTGAGCTATACAACTCAAGTGCATTTTCTGTTGATGAACTTATAAAAGATAACAAGTATGCAATCGTGCAGAATAGTTATTATAAAGATGCAGAATTTTTTAAAAAAAGGTTCCTCATTGAAGTAGACAGAAAAAAGCAAGAGTTCAATTGTGAATGCAATAAGTTAACAAGAGATGGACTTGTCTGCTGCAATGTGCTAAGGTTATTAACACAGCTAGGCATCAATCAGTTGCCAGATTCATGTATAAACAGAAGGTGGACAAAAATGTTTAGGGAAGAAGAACTGGAGAAGTGCATTGAAACCAATGGTTGCAGCAAAGAACAGAAGGCTATAAGATATGCAATGATAAATAACAAGGTTAGTAGTATTTGGCAATATATATGCAATGGTGGCTCAGAATGCAAAGAATTCCTTGAAGAATTAGAAAAGTTTCATGAGAAGATACAAAGTTGAAGACATGGAAAAGAAAATACAGAAACAGGTATTGAAATTGATCACAATGATCCACCAGTAGCCAACAATGAGTTTGTGACGAAAGGAAAACGATTGAAGCAAATGTGGAGCTGAAAAAAAGAAACTTACAACGTCAAAAAATAAAGAGGCAGAGGAGAAACATAGTTTGTATTTATGAGTTATTTAAATATTAATTGTTATATGAATATTGAATTTTGATATTTATAATTGAGATGAAAGATTGACATTGTGAGGTATATTTATCACTATTTGTAAATGTTTGAAAGATTGATATTTGTGCTAAGAATTGTTATAAAAATGGTTGTTAATGAGTAAATGTTGAATAATGAATAAGAGCTATAATATAATTGACTGTCACTAACAAATGTTGATTAAACATTGAAAGTAAATTTTTTTGTTGGTGTTAATTTAGAACGAGAATGATATAAACTTGTGTAAAAAAGTTGAATAAAAATATGTTGAATAAAAATTGTAAGGAATTGTTGGTATAAAAAAATTATTATTTATTTGCATCAAATAAATTGTTGGATAGAATATTAGCATTAAATTGTGCATTTAAATGCAATTACAATAAAATGATGAAAAAATCAAAAAATGTTGGTTCATGTAAAATGAGTTGAAGACAATGAACGTATGATGAATAATGGATAGAAAATAAATTAGATATTTGATTAATACCATAAACGTGGATTTATCATAACAATAATGATAAAACATGGGCTTCCTTAAAGGTAAATATTGATATTCATAGTTTGAAATGAAAAATTTTAGACATAATACAGATCACATAGTCATGAAAAGAAATTCTTGAATTGCTTCGAACAGAAAACGAAAAAAGTACTGTGAAAATAGTGTTGAGATAATCATATACATAAAAGTTGATAGTTTGAAATAAAATGTTGAGACATAATATAGATAATATAGCTATAAAAGAAATTCTAGAATTGCTTCCAATTAAAAAGGAAAATAGTACTATGAAAAATGTTGTTGAGATAATCATATACACAAAAAGTTCATATGCATTTGCATTTTTGTAAAAAAATTAAATGATGTGACCAAAAAGTTGAGCTAATCATATACCTAAAAGTTGTATACATTTGCATTTTTTACAAAATATTGACTATTGTGACAAAATGTTAAACTAATCATGAATAAAAAGCTAAGTATTGTTACAAATGGTTGTTAATGAGTAAATATTGAGTAATGAATAAGATCTATAATATAATTCACCGTCATTAACAAATTTTGATTAAACATTAAAAATAAATGTTTTTGTTGTTGTTAATTTAGAACGAGAATGATATAAAATTGTGTAAAAATGTTGAATAAAAATATGTGGAATAATTGTAAGGAATTGTTGGTATAAGATAATTATTATTTATTTGCATAGAATAAATTGCTAGATAGAATATTGTCATTATATTGTGCATTTAAATACAATTTTCCACAAAAAATAAATGATGTGACCAAAATCTTGAGCTAATCATATACATGAAAGTTGTATACATTTGCATTTTTTACAAAATATCGAGTGTTGTGACAAAAGGTTGAACTAATCATGAATAAATAGCTAAGGATTGTTTAAAAAATGGTTGTTAATGAGTAAATGTTAAATAATAAACAAGAACTATAATATAATTCACCGTCATAAACAAATTTTGATTAAACATTAAAAATAAATGTTTTTGTTGTTGTTAATTTAGAACGATAATGATATAAAATTGTGTAAAAATGTTGAACAAAAATATGTGGAATAACTGTAAGGAATTGTTGATGTAAGAAAATTATTATTATGTGCATAAAATAAATTGTTGGATAGAATATTAGCATTAAATTGTGCATTTAAATACAATTTTCTACAAAAATTAAATTATGTGACCAAAATGTTGGGCTAATCATATACATAAAAGTTGTATACATTTGCATTTTTTACAAAATATTGAGTGTTGTGACAAAATGTTGAACTAATCATGAATAAAAAGCTAAGGGTTGTTTAAAAAATGGTTATTAATGAGTAAATGTTAAATAATAAATAAGAACTATAATATAATTCACCGTCATAAACAAATGTTGATTAAACATTAAAAATAAATGTTTTTGTTGTTGTTAATTTAGAACGAGAATGATAGAAAATTTTGTAAAAATGTTGAATAAAAAATATGTTGAATAATTGTAAGGAATTGTTGGTATAAGAAAATTATTATTTATTAGCATAAAATAAATTGTTGGATAGAATATTGGCATTAAATTGTGCATTTAAATGCAATTAAACATGATGAAAAAATAGAAAAATGTTTGTTCATGTAAAATGAGTTGAAGACAATGAATGTATGATGAATAATGATGAATAAAGTTTGTATTTATGATTCATTTAAACATTAATTTTAATATGAATATTGAATTTTGATATTTATAATTGATATGAAAGATTGACATTGTGAGGTATATTTATCACTGTTTGTAATCAAGTGTTGGTGAAAAACAAGGAACTGCTTGGGAAACTGCAATAAATTGTTCTATAAAATAATTTGGTCACTTTTAATGGGAAATATGTTATTCTATGGCAGAATTTGGACGACATGTCATTTGTTGGGTAATTATATGTAATTGTTGAAAATTTCATGACTTGTCATTCAGAATGTATAAGAAGGTTATACGAATTTAAAAATTAACTTTGGAAGTAGGTGTTAAAACTTGCCTTAATTTTTTTTGGTGTCCTTAACTTGGCTTTAAAAATTAGATATCTAAATACAAAATATTGTAAAATGTTTAGGATTATATTTGTCAAATAAAATGAGGGTGCATTTGTAAAATATTGTGTGTTGCATTTAAATTGTTGGATTCCATACATTTAGAAGAAATGATGATGATGTGTAGAAAAAGGTTGGTGGATTTATTATAATATTGAGAAAATGTCAAAAAAGCAAAAGATGAGTGTTAAAAATGTTAATAAGTGTTGAATAAACACTAAAGATACAAGCAAAGAAAATTAAAAAAGAAGTACTGATTACAAATATCGGTTTACATAAAGAAGTACTGATTACAAATATCGGTTTACATAATAAATGTCCAGAACTATGAAAAGCATGTCCATGACTAATAAAGCTGGATAACAAAGATCAGTTTACATAATAAATTTTCAGTACAAATAATATGTTATATGAAATTGTAACCATGCTTGATTCGAAGCTGGTTAGCTATCTCATATGACAGATAATCGTCTATGGCAGCATACTGTATGTGCTTTTTTTGGCAAGACTGTGAATCCCACAAAGTGTGGTCGATTCTGTGCTTCCGGATGCTTTTATTTTCTAATACCACTGAAGTAATGTGCTCTAGTGATGATCTCCACTGATCACCAGTACGCCTGAGATGTTTATAATCTGCATGAACATCTGGTATGATGGCCTGAAGGTCCTTCCAGTTGGTATCCACTTTGGTAATTGTGATACCACAATTGTTCTCTAGGCGAGTAATATCAGCACTGATATGTGCTCCGGTGAAATGTGATCCTCCTTTGTAAGAAATCTCTTCAGGACATTGGGAAGTTTGTGCTCGGCGTGGTATACCTTTATTATAGAGTAGTTAAGGATTGATTAGCACATGACTACAACTTAAGCAACGTTATTTGTTACGAAAAATTTATTTTTCATCCGTAAAGTATTAGAGAAGTGTGATATTCATCACTTAGCTAACTAGAATGATGCATTTACCATCCCTGCTTAAATTTAATTATAGTTTGATGCTATTTAACAATGGTTTACATCTTGGTAATCATGTGAAATAATCACTACTTAAAGTAATGTGTTGAGTGGAATATGAAAAATTCAAAAGAAAATTCAATAAAATCCTTCAAAATTGGGTACTCATAGAAATTTTATGAAAAAAATTGACAGAAACGATTTATACTAGACTTGTTGTAGCACCCATAATGCGTAAAAGGAAAATACGCTTTGTATATTGGAATACATAAAGTGGACGACTAAAACATGACTTTTTGTTACATCGCTCAGATGGATGGGAGGTCATGGTTGCGTAGAGCTTGTCGAATCCTTTCCATTTGACTACTCACATGCATAATTTGAAATTTGGTTCAAAAAGTTATGCAAGTCCCAAGATTCAACCATATCTGCTACAGTAGCCGTGGCTACAGTAATCAAGTCGGACCCACATGGTGTTGTGGTGACCGAGTCTGAGTCGAACTAGTCCTGGCCGAGTCGAGCAATTCCTTTTCTTCCTCTTCTTCTTTTCCTCCCACATCGGCATCTTCCTATTCTCTTCCATCAACCCTAGCTGCTGACAATGGAGTGTCGTGCCGTAAGTGCTCCTACCCTTCCTCCTGGTACCTTCTACCATGCGTTTTGGTTTCCCTTAAACTCAACTCCTTTCTGTCCATGTTGCCGTCCCAGTGAAGAAAGGGGGGGGGAGAGGATCTGCTAGGCTGATCCCATGAAGGGGGTTTGAGTTTTCCAACGTGGACAACTCAAAGCAGGAGGAGAAGCGGTAGCCATCGTTGCCGTGCCCGACGACATTGGAATTTGCAAGGGAAATCCTAGGTAATTCGTGTTTCCCCTGTAGTAGGCACCCTATCACAGGTTTAGATGAGTTCTCATCTGTTGTTAGTGGAATTAAATGCTGACAAGTTTGGGGTTAGGGATTCAATCTCGTGGCTATTCTTAGCATACCATAAATCTGTGCAGTTTTCTGTAATGGCTGTTTTGCACCTTTTTACTGGTCTCAAAAAATATTAAACCTATATATGAGTTGTAGGAAATATTGATAGTTTTCCATAGCCGTAAAGAACACCTCAATTGGATTTAAGATCTGAGAGGTATCAATATTTCTTTCTGTCAGTTTTTCACCATCGTAATTCTGAGCAGTATCTGTTCACATAAATTTTAGGCAACCGAAACGACTGAACTGGATCTTTGGATGACTAAAGAAGTTTTAGAGAATTTCATAACCTTTCCATATTGGTTAAGTTCATCTTGATAGGAATTTTGGAGCTCCAGATACACCTATTTTGCTAGGACTGTTCTGCAGAGATTGCCGGATTTTCAGTATGAGATTCATCTCAAGATTAGTCTATGTTCATGATTTTTCCTCTCGTTGTGGATCACTAGAAAGTTGTGATTACTGAAGTTTTCTTTCTGCTGGCACAGGATTTGAATTTTTAGCCATCAGAACTAAAAGATTCAAAACAGAGAAGCCTTATCGCTGTTGTCATGTCTAGATTTTTGTGTCTTTTTTGAGAATGTCGGGTTCGGACGTAGGAGCGCTGTGATTTAAATTCTATATGTTTGTGTGTATGTGTTGGTGCTGAGATATGTTTGTGGACAGGTGGTGCGCCTTCGGATCGTGCTTAGCTCACGTTCTTGTTCTTGGGTGAAGGCAAGTAGACGTAGCGATGGTCTACATGCTTTAACTTTGTTGTTTGACTTGCCTCCATTTAATTTCAGTACCTCACACAAGCAAGATAAATCTGAATTTACCTTTATATCGAAGTATTTTGTTCCACGTGTGGCTTTACCTCTGAAGTTAAGAATTATGATGCATATGAAGTTCATGCATTGCAATCTTGCACTTGCATTCTCATGTTTTTATGCATATGAAGAAAACCGTAGCCAGATTGCTGCGGTAAGTACCAGTACAGCAATGCACATTGAGATATAGCAATGTGGCTGCAGCCCTCATATCCTTCCTTCGGGATGTGTGGGTAGAAGTGAAGACATGCATTGCATTGCACCATTTGCAATTCATCATGAAGAATTATTGTGGAGTATTTATTTTAACTTACTACTTGAAGTTATGTGGTGCATCTTTTATTATAGTGACTCTTAACTAGTTGCTTATTTTTATTGTGATTTAAATGACATGGTTGAAGTGGTTTGCTTGCTGAGGTTTCCATAAACCTCATACACTTTTTTCTCCCCGCAGGTCCTTGAGTTTGGAGTGCGATGGTGGATGGGAGTAGCATTACGTGTGCACACACATTCTTTAAATATATATTTTGGTCACATGTGTTGTAATAAAAATGACTAGTTGGGAAGTCCTTGCTTAGCTTATAATCTCTTTGGACCTGTTTTGGGATGGTTATCTAGATGATTTAATTTGCTTCCGCGTGCTCTATTAATTTATCTCTTTGTTGTTTCTTTCCGTATGTGTGTACCTGTAATAGCTTGTTGTGGTGTGGTAACGCTCCAGAATGTTGTTCCTATTCTGGGGTGTTACAATTGGTAATCAGAGCTTAATGTTATAGGTTCTTTTTGTTAAAGCTTGACTCAATTTAAAGCTTGACACACTTTCACACGTAGGATCGGAGTTATTCGGTTATATGTTGTTCTATCTTTTGTTTTCCCTTGTGGTTGTGTTATTGTACTGATATTGTTGTGTGGGCTGTAGATGCCTCCTCGTGGTCGCGGCCGTGGTCGTGGTAGGGGTGAACCTGCTCCTAAGGATCCTCCTGCCAATCCATATCTGGCTGCAATCTTAGCAGAGATGCAAACAATACGGGTTGAGATGAATGCTTTATGTGAGGCACCTGCGGGTGGTGCTAATCCTGGTGGTGCTCCTGGTAATGCCCCTGGTGCTAATCCTGATGGAGCGTCGGTAGTTCCTCCTGAGCGTCCGTTGGACTTGAGAGATTGGTGTCGTATGGCACTAGAGAAGTTTGATGGTACAGGTGCTCCTATTGAGATAGCAGATTGGCTATCTTCAGTGGTTGACAAGCTAGAGTCCTTTCGAGTTCTCGCTTCGATTGGGTTCGTTATGCTCATCGATTCTTTGAAGGGTGAGGCTCTGGTATGGTGGAGGGGTGTTCAGTCATCTTATCCTGCTGCATGTGGACCTATCACATGGATGGACTTTGTCGGCCAGTTTGAGAGGAGGTTCTATCCTATTGCTTTCATGGATAAGATGAAGACTCAGCTTGAAAGGTGCCATCGAGGCAAGAGGACTATTGCAGAATATGAGGTTGAGTTTAGCAAAATTGTGTGCTTTGTACCTCATGTGGCCTATGATGACTATGAAAAGGCACGGATTTTTAGACAAGGTCTAAAGGCTTCCATTCATTGTGTTTTGGGTGCTTTAGTTGTGGAGGATTTCTGCTCGACTGTTGAGAGAGCTTTGGGAGTTGAGGTGCAGGATGACTTTACTGAGGAGCTTAGAGGTGGAGATCATGTACATGTGCAGAAGGAGCAGAAGGGCCATTCTAGTGGTCCAATTCAGAAGAAGGATAAGCATCATCGTCACCATCCATACAGCGGTAATTCTTCTTAATCTCGAGGTTCTGGAAGTGGTTCTGGAGGTGGTTCTAGAGATGGCTCTATTCGGTATCGAGCTATTGCCAAGCCAAGACTAGGATTGGTCTGTTTCCGTTGCGATGATGCTCACCACTGTGCGAACTGTCATTGGACTGGTCGGTGCTCTAGGTGTGGTCATGATCATAAGGAGGATGTGTGTAGGAAGAATCCTAATAGCAAGCTGATCTGGGAGCCAGTGACTTCTTCCTCGTCTGGTCAGTGTGGCTCTGCACACATGATGGCTGGAGGTTCTTTTGCGCAGCAGCACACTACTCTTGCACAACAGTTTCTACCAGCACCTATCGCACAACAGTACTTACCAGCATCCTCTTCACAGTAGCTCTTGCCTGCGCCTTCAGCGGCACTGATGCTTGGTTCTTCACACACCCCTATTCCTGGTGGTGCATATTGGGTGACTCATGATCCTACACCTACTCAATCAGCTCCAACATGGGCACCTACAGAGTCTGGGATTCAGAGGCCTTCTCCTTCTAGTGGTGTTCAGGGGGCATACTCTATGCCCTCAATTGATGGTCGAGACCGTAGTGATGTGGTGATAGGTACTATCTCCGTTGATTCATTTGATGCATATGTTCTATTTGATTCTGGAGCTAGCTTCCTGTTTGTTTCCGAGGGTTTTGTGGGTCGTACTGGTATTTCTATTCAGCAAGTTGGTCAGGCCGTTACAGTTAGTTCTGCTAAGGGTCCTGTCTCTAGTATGTTTGTTAGTCCAGGTTGTCGTATCTCCCTAGCAGATGAAGATTGTGTGGCCAATCTAGTAATTATTCCACTAGATATATTTGATGTTATTCTTGGGATGGACTGGCTTTCTCGCTATCAGGCTGTTATCTCTTGCTTCTGGAAGACAATCTCACTACAGGAACCTTCAGGACGTGAGGTTGTACTGCAGGGTAGTGCTCCTAAGTTTTCCCTTGCACTGCTATGCTACTTGTTTCCTGGTCACTAGATGAGAAAGTCAGGTCTTTTGTGGTCCATGGTCGAGGTTCCTGAGGCTATCTTGTGTGTTGAGAATATTCCAGTTGTTTGCCACTATCCAGATGTGTTTCCCGCTGATCTTCCTGGCTTGCCTCCTAAAAGGGAGTCTATCTTTGAGATTAAGTTGGTTCCTGGAACTCAGCCAATTTTCAGGTCGCCGTATAAGATGGCATATGTTGAGCAAGTTGAATTGAAGAGGCAGATTGATGAGCTCTTAGCAAAGGGATTTATTAGGTCAAGTGTCTCCCCTTGGGCTGCCCCTGTGATTTTTGTGGAGAAGAAAGATGGCACTAAGAGGTTATGTGTTGATTATCGCGGGCTTAATCAAGTGCAATCAAGAACAAGTATCCTTTACCTCGTATTGACGCATTAGTTGATCAGTTAAAGGGTGCTAAGGTGTTCTCCAAGATTGACTTGCAGTCGGGTTATCACCAGTTGAGGATTAAGGAGGAGAACATTGAGAAGATGGCTTTTAGCACGAGGTATGGACATTATGAGTATGTGGTTATGTCTTTTGGTCTAACCAATGCTCATGCTATTTCATGGAAGCCATGAACAGGATGTTACACCCATACTTAGACATTATTGTGGTGGTGTTCGTAGATGATATCCTAGTTTATTCAAAAACTGTGGAGGAGAATGAGGTGCATCTCAGATTGGTGCTGGATAAGCTGAGGGAGTATAAGTATTATGCAAAGTTGAAGAAGTGTGCATTTTGGCTTTCTGAGGTTGCTTTCCTTGGTCATGTTATTAACCAGGATGGTATTACTGTTGATCCAAAGAATGTTGCTTCAGTGGTGAAGTGGCAGAGACCGAATACTGTTACATAGGTTTGGAGTTTTCTTGGTCTTGCTCGATACTATCGTCGGTTTGATCAGAATTTTTCTTCCATTGCAAAGCCAATGACGAAACTGACGATGAAGGGTGTCCCATTTGTTTGGACTGAGGATTGTGAGGCGAGCTTTCGTACTCTAAAGGAGAGGTTGGTGAGTGCTCCTATTCTGGTATTGCCCGAGAGTGGCAAGCATTATACAGTATATACAGATGCCTCTCGTATTGGTCTTGGTTGTGTTCTCATGCAGGAAGGTAGAGTTATTGCCTATGCATCTAGGCAGTTGAGAAAGCATGAGGAGAATTATCCTACACATGACTTAGAGTTAGCAGTTGTGGTTTTTGCATTGAAAATTTGGAGGCATTATCTCTATGGTGAGTCATGTGACATCTTTACAAATCATCAGAGTCTTAAGTATATTTTTACTCAGAAGGAATTAAACGTGAGACAAAGGAGGTGGCTTGAATTGATTAAGGATTATGATCTGAATATACAGTACCATCCCGGTAAGGCAAATGTCATTGCAGATGCACTTAGTAGGACCGGTGTTCCAAAGACTTGTATGCAACTGACTAATGATTTGGACTGTATGGGTATTTCTCTCTGCTATGCTGGTGTTGCTCGCGAGGAGACTAAGTTGGTTATTCGATCACCATTGCAGGAGCAGGTGCGTGTGGCACAATTACAGGATCACTTGCTCTTGGCTGTTCGCGAGCGTATTGAGGCGGGGAGACCTCGTGATTTCATCATGGAGGAGGATGGTACTATCTATTTTAGAGGCCGTCTCTGTGTGCCACAAAAAGCTGCAGTTAAGATGGAGACTTTGAGGGAAGCTCATCGAACCCCATATACAGTGCATCCTGGTGAAGCTAAGTTGTATCAAGATTTGAAGCAGAGTTTCTGGTGGAAGCGGATGAAGGTTGATATTGCCAAGTATGTGGCTTCTTGTGGTATTTGTCAGAAAGTAAAGGCTGAGCATCAAAGGCCTGCAGGGTTATTAAAACCATTGGAGATCCCTGCATGGAAATTTGAGAACATTACCATGGATTTTGTGGTTGGATTACCTCATTTCCCTAGAGGTAAGGATGCAATTTGGGTTGTGATAGATAGACTCCCAAAGGTTACCCATTTTCTCCCCATGAAGACTACTAATTCTGCTTCAGATTTGGTTCCTTTATATATGAAGGAAGTGGTGAGGTTGCATGGTGTGCCTAAGTCCATTGTTTTTGATCGCGATTCAAAATTGGTATCGAATTTTTGGACGAGTTTGCATAGTGCTTTGGGTACTAATTTGGACCTTAGCACTGCTTTTGACCCTCAGACAGACGGTCAGTCAGAGCGTACCATTCAGACCTTAGAGGACTTGTTGCGTTCTTGTGTGCTCTGTTGGAAGGGCAGTTGGGAGGATCACTTGCCATTGGCAGAGTTTGCTTATAATAACAACTATCAGGCTAGTATCAAGATGGCTCCATTTGAAGCATTGTACGGCTGCAGGTGTATTTCCCCACTTTGTTGGGATGTTGTTGGTGGGGGGTCCTTGGTCGGCCCAGATTGGGTGCAACAAACTCATGATAAGGTACGTGAGATCCGTTAGAACTTGTTGGCTGCTCAGAGCTGACAGAAGAGCTATGCAGATGTCAGACGGAGGGATCTGGAGTTTGCAGTTGGTGACGAGGTTCTTCTTAAGGTGTCACCAACATAAGGCATTGTTCGGTTTGGCACTAGAGGGAAGCTCAACCCTAGGTATATTGGACCTTATTTGATCACTGCTCGAGTTGGTTCCTTGGCTTATCGTTTGCAGCTACTAGAGTCGATGAGTGGTGTGCACCCTGTGTTTCATGCCTCTATGTTGAGGAAGTATTTGAAAGATCCAGAGCAGAGGATGGAGGTTGAGCCAGTGATTATTGAGAAGGATTTGACTATAAAATGCCATCCAGTGTGTATATTGGATTTCTCTCAGCGTGTCATGCAGAATAGAACTATCAAGTATGTGAAAATCCTATGGACTAATCAGTTGGAGCGGGAAGCAACATGGGCATTGGAGGACTCTATGCGCGGGGAATATCCAGAGCTCTTTGAGACTGGTAAGCAATATTTATATACATATGGTTCTTTTCTCGTTCTTTCCTTAGCGATGGTGAATTCGGGGACGAATTCTTTTAAGGAGGGGACAATGTAGCACCCATAATGTGTAAAAGGAACGCTTTGTATATTGGAATACATAAAGTGGACGACTAAAACATGACTTTTTGTTACATCGCTCAGATGGACGAACAGAGGTCATGGTTGCGTAGAGCTCGTCGAATCCTTTCCGTTTGACTACTCACATGCATAATTTGCAATTTGGATCAAAACGTTATGCAAGTACCAAGATTCAACCATATCTGCTACAGTAGCGGCTACAGTAACCAAGTCGGACCCACATGGTGTCGTGGTGAACGAGTCTGAGTCGAACCAGTCTTGGCCGAGTCGAGCAGTTCCTTTTCTTCCTCTTCTTCTTTTCCTCCCACATCGGCATCTTCCTATTCTCTTCCTTCAACCCTAGCTGCCGACAATGGAGCGTCGTGCCGTAAGTGCTCCTACCCTTCCTCCTGGTACCTTCTACCATGCATTTTGGTTTTCCTTAAACTCAACTCCTTTCTGTCCATGTTTCCGCCCCAGTGCAGAAAGGGGGAAGAGGATCTGCTATCCCAAGGCTGATCCCATGAAGGGGGTTTGAGTTTTCCAACGTGGACAACTCGAAGGAGGAGGAAAAGCGGTAGCCATCGCTGCCGTGCCCGACGACATTGGAATTTGCAAGGGAAATCCTAGGTAATTCATGTTTCACCTGTAGTAAGCACCCTATCACAGGTTTAGATGAGTTCTCATCTGTTGTTAGTGGAATTAAATGCTGACAAGTTTGGGGTTAGAGATTCAATCTCGTGGCTGTTCTTAGCATACCACCAATCTGTGCAGTTTTCTGTAATGGCTGTTTTGCACCTTTTTACTGGTCTCAAAAAAATATTAAACCTATATATGAGTTGTTGGAAATATTGATAGTTGTCCATAGCCGTAAAGAACACCTCAATTGGATTTAAGATCTGAGAGATATCAATATTTCTTTCTGTCAGTTTTTCACCATCGTAATTCTGAGAAGTATCAGTTCACATAAATTTTAGGCAACCAAAACGACAGAACTGGATCTTTGGATGACTAAAGAAGTTTTAGAGAATTTCATAACCTTTCCATATTGGTTAAGTTCATCTTGATAGGAATTTTGGAGCTCCAGATACACCTATTTTGCTAGGACTGTTCTGCAGAGATTGCCAGATTTTCAGTATGAGATTCATCTCAAGATTAGTCTATGTTCATGATTTTTCCTCTCGTTGTGGATCACTAGAAAGTTGTGATTAATGAAGTTTCTTTTTGTTGGCACAAGATTTAAATTTTTAGCCATCAGAACTAAAAGATTCAAAAAAGAGAAGCCTTATCGTTGTTGTCATTTCTAGATTTTTGTGTCTTTTTGTGAGAATGTCGGGTTCGGACGTATGAGCGCTGTGATTTGAATTCTTTACGTTTGTGTGTATGTGTTGGTGCTGAGATATGTTTGCGGACAGGTGGTGCGCCTTCGGATCGTGCTTAGCTCACGTTATTGTTCTTGGGTGAAGGCAAGTAAACGTAGCGACGGTCTACATGCTTTAACTCTGTTGTTTGAATTGCCTCCATTTAATTTCAGTACCTCACACTAGCAAGATAAATCTGAATTTACCTTTATATCGGAGTATTTTGTTCCACGTGTGGCTTTACCTCTGAAGTTAAGAATTATGATGTATATGAAGTTCATACATTGCAATCTTGCACTTGCATTCTAATGTTTTTTTTGCATATGAAGAAAATCGTAGCCAGATTGGTGTGGTAAGTACCGGTACAGCAACACAAGTTGAGATATAGCAATGTGGTTGCAGCCTTCATATCCTTCCTTCGGGATGTGTGGGCAGAAGTGAAGACATGCATTGCATTGCACCATTTGCAATTCATCATGAAGCATTGTTGTGGAGTATTTATTTTAACTTACTACTTGAAGTTATGTGGTGCATCTTTTATTATAGTGACTCTTAAATAGTTTCTTATTTTTTATTGTGATTTAAATGACATGATTGAAGTGGTTTGCTTGCTGAGGTTTCCATAAACCGCATACGCTTTTTCTTCCCGCAGGTCCTTGAGTTTGGAGTGTGATGGTGGATGGGAGTAGCAGCACGTGTGCCCACACATTCTTTAAATATATATTTTGGTCACATGTGTTGTAATAAAAAGACTAGTTGGGAAGTCATTGCTTAGCTTATAATCTCTTTGGACCTGTTTTGGGATGGTTATCTAGATGATTTAATTTGCTCCCGCGTGCTCTATTAATTTATCTCTTTGTTGTTTCTTTCCGTATGTGTGTGCCTGTAATAGCTTGTTGTGGTGTGGTAACGCTCCAGAATGTTGTTCCTATTCCGGGGTGTTACAGTAGTTCAACAAAATACATGATTAAATGGTGGATTAATAAAATGATCAGATATTTACATGGGCTCAACAAACATTATATAACACTAAAGCATCATAAACAAAGAGTAAACGGTAGACAGTCTTGCTGTTCTGATGTACACTATTATTCCTATTGACGTAAAATCTGCACCCTACGCCAAGCACACAACAAGCCGAACAAGCTAGCTTAGCACACGAACAGATTCCGAAGCGTGCCAGTCAATTTCCCTGAAATTAACAAAGAGTAAAATAGTTAGATGCCAAAGCTTGGAACTTGCCGGGTGGTACCAGATAGTTCCATATTTGCGGCTAAAAGCCATGTGAAGTGACATATAGCTACGAGAAGCTATCTGTCAACAGATTGAAAACCATTCGGGAGCTTGAAAACGTGAAACAAAACATAGCCGAATAGATGACGTAAGCATGACAAGAGATCGGTCTTTTGTTTAAACAGCGTTGCTCGTGTACAGGATCATGACCGATTCTCTAGGATAAATAACAGTCAAAAATAAATAAAGTAAAGCGTGATTACGAATATGTAATGAACAAGCATGCATAGGCCCAAAGCACTAGTCTACCGCATGTCTAGATACTCCGAAACCCGTCAAGCATGAATTCAAACAAGTTAATCCACCGCATGATACAACTTGTTTAAAATCACACCACTGACTACAAAAGATCTATCCGCCGCATGATATAATCTAAATATGGAAAAGCTAAAAGCATACGTTATTTAAAACATAACCTGCAAACACGTTTTACTCGTGAAAGCACAACCGAATACGGCTTGAACAGCCAAATCGGGATCCATGAAGAAGGAACAAACATTACCAAAGAAGATAAATCTATCAGATTGAATCGAAATCTAATCCACTGGATGATTATCTCTAAAACAACCCAAAAACCTGCATCTACCGCATGATACCCAGCTCTTTCAAGATTCATGCAAGATTTGATAAGCTTGAACCCGCAACACGTGACAACTTAGATCGATTCGATTTCGTCTATTAGGGAACATGTGATCCACGTGCTATATTGAGCCAAAGATAAGGATTCGAATTACATAAGGATCATCAAAACGAGATAAAGCCAATTCAAACCAATCTAAATTGGGCAAAAGAGTGTTACATGAATTTAAACATAAAGTAAAAACTCAAAGCAACACAGGGTAACTTAATGAATCTATTAGATCTTGCCAAATCTAATAGGGCCGATAACTAGCTTCAAGCTAGATCTTAGCCTACCACATGACTCATGATCTAACAAGAAACCCTCTTGAACCAAACTTGAATCTACCGCATGATACCAAGCATGGTAACAAGACTACTTGCATCACGATATAAATCCACCGCATGATACTACACATGATACAAGATTGACGGTACTTACGGAGGTCGACGGATCGATGAACCCTCTCGATGAACTCGACGACACGACTAGGACTCGAAGGTTTGGCATAAAGCCGGTTTGTTATGAGAATGTTCGATTTCAGTTACATACATCCAGGGTTCATATTTATACCATGTCTTAACATGACTCCTGGTGGACTACAAGCACAATATTTGATACCTAATTTAATGCCCAAGTGCGAATGCTCATCCATCCATTCGTCCCTTGGTGAGGACACTGATGAGGACATCACCAGTACATCTACACCAGCAGCACCTTCACTCCAGGCACCACCTTCAGGGCCAATCACTCGGGCTCGTGCAAGAGAGTTGAACTACGTCATGGTGCTAAAGAATGAAGGATATGTGGCTGGATTCGGACTGCGCACGAACGTCAACTTGTGAAGGTCACCACGGCTTCATCCGGACTCCGTTTTGGGCGATCAAGTACTTGATGGAAAGCTTATCAAGTCTACTTTTAGATGGGTCCAGAATCACTGTCATATCTTCAACGAGGCGGCCGCAATCGTCGTTTTGAGTCGGACTGTTTTCTGTCTAAGGTGTTGCGTCACCTTATTTTGGCCCAACGGGCCGTGTATCGTGTCGGGCCTTAAGCCCATGTTGTGGCTGACCCCTGGTCGCCCACAACCCTAGGAGGACGTCCTCCTAGCTCATATATTCAGTAGCCGCCGCCACATTAGGGTTTGAGTTTTGTTTTACATCTAGCTTTAGCTACACCAGAACACGCACAAATACGTGCTGTCCTCTCGTGATTCGAACTCCACTTTCGAGTGATATTAAGATTGCTCGCCTCGGATTCTTGTTCGTTCTTCGATTGCACACAGGAATTGATCTTCATGATCAGGCTGATCTTGCGCCGGCAAGGTCGGTAACCATTGGGAGTTGGTTCAGCGATTGCATTGGTGCTTGGAGTCTCACTCGTCGTAGTCGGATCGTGAGGGTCGTCTCCCACCGGATCGAAGCTATCTCCACTCACCGAAAGATCGGGCACTCCGCCTCTATCAAGTGGTATCAGCTTTCTAGGTTGATCGGTGAGTTTTATCGAGTGTTTTTCCTTTCCTACGACCCACAAAAACCAAAACAAAAATTATTTCAGGTTAGATCCTTGTCCCAGCAACCACCTTTTAGCCTTGCACATTCTTTCAATAAGTGTCTTTGTTGAATTTGTGTGCTTACTCATTCAATTGTTGCTGGTTACTTGTGTTCCATCTTTGTTTCATCTAACCCTAGCCGTCACGCCCACCATCACGCCGCCGCCTCTCGGTTTCCCTTCCCTGCCCCGTGGTGAGGTAGGTCAAAAAAAAAAAGAAAAAAAGGCAAGCAATCCAAAAAAAGGAACCAAAAAAAAGAGAGAGAATCCGAAAGAAAAGAGAGACCGCCGCACAGTCCAAGTGGGAAACGGGAACCGCTTCGTCTCAGTGCAAGAGTTTTGCGCCGTCACAATTCGCCACCGATTCGTCCTTGTTGAAGGAGTTTTCCGTGGAGTCCAGTTCCGTTTTTGCCACAGCATACCGTACCTCTCCTCGCTATTCTCCACGCTAAAACTACCACGCCACAAGACACCATATTCAAGACACCATAATCTTTTAATTACCGGAATACCCCCGCACTTTCGGAAAAAGTGCATGTGTTGAGTTGCTATTTGAGATCCTCTGTGTTCATATTATCAGTTTTTGGGGCACCTTGAAAAAAAAATTAAAAAAAATTCGAAAAAAAAGAAAAAAAAAGAAAAGAGGTGCGCCCCTCCATCTTTTCACTTCCTTTTCGGTTTCCCTTGTTACCAGCAGCGTTTGATCGTGTTTAGCACTATTATTGAGCTTTGCATTATTGTTTGATTGTGCTAATCCTTCAAATTGAGTGCAGCCTTCCCAGAACTCCACATATTTCTACGACGAGCATATTTTGTTTCTCCAGGCAATCGCTCCTCCAATCTTTCGTGAGTTCCACCGGTTGGCTGCAGGTCGCCCCTGTGTGCTGGTAAGAACGGATAAGAATTTGATAACAGCACTAGTTTGAGCACCTTGTGAGCCGTTCCACACCTGCTTTTGTTGTCGTTTTGTTTTTGTGTTTGCGCTAACCATGTCAGGCGACACCGACAAGAAAGAGTTGCAGGACATGCGTACTGAGATTGAAGGCCTTGTCACCGACATCCAGACCATGCACGAACGAATGGACTCCACGGTTACTACGGCCAACGAGCGGTTCGACCAGCTCGACCTCGCGCAGATAGCCACCAAGACGACGCTCGACGCCATCGTGTCACGACTCGATGCATTGAACACGGTGGTAACTGATTTGGTGGCCCAAGGATGTGTGGGTGACGATGAGCAGGAGGATGCTGACCGCCGCGGCAAAGCCCGCCGTGTACCACGCCGCCCCGCTGGTAACGACTCCTTCTCTAAAATCAAATTTAAAATTCCACCCTTTAATGGCAAATACGATCCTGCTGCATATCTTGATTGGGAGTTAGAAGTTGATCAAAAATTTTCATGTCATGATATTGCTACCTCTCAAGTTAAGGCTGCCATTAGTGAGTTTACCGATTTTGCTTTAATCGGTGGCGTGAGTATAAGAATAAAAATCCTACTGCTGTTCCGACCACTTGGGAGCAATTAAAAACCGCTATGCGACATCGCTTTGTGCCTTCATATTATGCTCGTGATTTGCTTAACAAAATGCGGTGATTTCAGCAAGGTTCTCAGTCTGTTGAGGACTATTACCAGGAGTTGCAAAAAGGTATGATTCGTTGTGGTATATTGGAGGAACCCGACGCTGCAATGGCACGCTTTCGTGGTGGTTTGAACCGCGAACTTCAGGACATCCTTGATTATAAAGAATATGTTGACATGACCTAGTTATTTGAGTTTGCTTGCAAAGCTGAGCGTGAAGTGCAGGGACGCCGCTCGAGGACATATTCTAACACTTTTGCAGGTAGAAATTCGTCGTCCAGTTCAGCACCTGCTCTTCCTGCGCCATCCACACCTACACCACGTGAGAGGCCAGCTACGCAGGCAGGAGCCACCCCAGCCACAAACACCACTCCATCCACAGGCGCAGCATCCACCACGGGTCGTACACGGGATATCACGTGTTTTCGTTGCAGCGGACGTGGCCACGTGGCTCGGGACTGTCCGAACAAATGCACATTACTCATTCGTGACAATGGTGAGTACTCTTCAGCTAGTGATTCAGAAGAACTTGAACATACTTTGCTTGCCACTGACAATGCAGCTAAGACGGACATACATGTCAATCCGGGGGACGCCGATAGGTACGAGAGTCTTGTTGTGCAGCGTGTTCTTAGTACACAAGTCGCCCCGCCGAGAAGAATCGGCGACACACTCTGTTCCATACGAAGGGTGTTGTGCAGGAGCGGTCGATTCGCATCATCATCGACAGCGCAGCTGCAACAATTTGGCGAGTACTATGCTGGTCGAGAAGTTGTCATTACCCACTCGTAAGCATGCAAACCCATATCACATTCAATGACTTAATGATGGTGGCAAAATTAGAGTATCACGCTCGGTGCGTGTTCCTTTTTCTATAGGTGCTTACTCTGATTATGTTGATTGTGATGTTGTTCCTATGGAAGCATGTTCTTTGTTACTTGGTAGACCTTGGCAATATGATACTGATAGCTTGCATCATGGTCGTTCGAATCATTATTCTCTCATGTTTAAGGGTCAAAAAATAATTATACATCCTATGACGCCTGAACAAATTGTTAAAGATGATCTTGCTAGAGCTGTTAAAATGGCTAAACAATAGGAACCATCACCCTCCACTTCTGATAAATCTGAAATTAAGTTGAATGCTCTTGTTTTACTTGCTACACGTGCTGATTTTGATGATATTCGAGATGCTCCTTTGCCATGCTATGCACTTGTATGCTCTAGTGTGCTTGCTTCCCTTGATGATGCACCATCTGTGGATATTCCGCCTGCGGTTGCTAACCTTTTGCAGGAGTATGCTGATGTTTTTCCCAAAGACTTGCCACCGGGTCTCCCACCGCTTCGTGGCATTGAGCACCAGATCGACCTCATTCCCGGTGCCCAGCTTCCAAACCGCGCCCCGTATCGTACAAACCCGGATGAGACAAAAGAGATTCAGCGCCAGGTGCAGGCGTTACTTGATAAGGGTTACATTCGTGAGTCTCTTAGTCCTTGCTCGGTTATATGCTTATATGAATGGTTGGTTATGCCGTTTGGTTTGACTAATGCTCCCAGCACTTTTATGTGCTTGATGAATGAAGTTCTGAGGTCCTTCATAGGATTGTTTGTCGTTGTCTATTTTGACGATATCTTGATTTACAGCAAGTCTATGGCAGAGCATTTAGAACATTTGCGTGCTGTTTTTGACGCATTGAGGGCTGCCCATTTATTTGCTAACATTGAAAAATGCATCTTCTGCACACAACGTGTCTCGTTTCTTGGTTATGTTGTTACTCCACAGGGTATTGAGGTGGACAGCAGCAAGATTGATGCTATTCGGGAGTGGCCTACACCGACAACGGTTACCCAGATTCGGAGTTTTCTTGGTCTTGCAGGTTTCTACCGCCGTTTTGTCCGTGATTTTAGCACCATTGCAGCACCTCTACATGAGCTTACAAAGAAAGATGTTCCTTTTGCTTGGAGTGATGCACGGAGGTAGCGTTCACCACATTGAAAGATAAGTTAACCATGCTCCTCTCTTGCGGTTGCCTCGATTTTACTAAAGTGTTTGAGCTTGAATGCGATGCTAGTGGTATTGGGCTAGGTGCTGTTTTGTTACAAGAAGGTAAACCAGTTGCTTACTTTAGCGAGAAATTAAGTGGTGCTAGCTTTAAATACTCAACTTATGATAAGGAACTTTATGCTTTAGTGCGAACTTTGCAAACATGGCAGCACTATCTTTGGCATCGCGAGTTTATAATTCATTCGGATCATGAGGCTTTGAAACATATTCGTACCCAAACAAATCTGAACCGTCGTCATGCTAAATGGGTCGAATTTATTGAGTCCTTTCCTTACATCATAAAACACAAGAACGGGAAGGATAATGTTATCGCCGATGCTTTGTCTCGTCGTTATACTATGCTTTGTCACGCTAGATTTTAAAATTTTTGGCTTGCAAACTGTGAAAGATTTATATGTGGACGACGCTGATTTTAAAGATGTTTTCGCTCATTGTGTTAATGGGAAACCTTGGGGCAAATTTCACCTGCAGGACGGGTTCCTGTTTCGCGCTAACAAGTTGTGTGTTCCAGCTAGTTCGGTTCGTCTGTTGTTGTTGCAGGAAGCACATGGAGGAGATCTCATGGGGCATTTTGGCGTTTACAAGACGCATGAGGTGCTGGCTGCCCACTTCTTTTGGCCTCGGATGCGCAAAGATGTTGAGCGCGTTGTTGCACGTTGCACTACTTGTCAGAAAGCTAAGTCACGTTTGAGCAGCCATGGATTGTATATGCCTTTGCCTGTCCCTACCTCTCCTTGGCTTGATATTTCGATGGATTTTGTTTTCGGATTGCCTCGAACTAAGAAGGGGAGGGATAGCATTTTTGTGGTTGTTGATCGTTTCTCCAAAATGGCTCATTTCATACCTTGTCATAAGACTGATGATGCTAGTCGTGTTGCTGATTTGTTCTTTAGAGAGATTATTCGTTTGCATGGTATTCCAAATACAATAGTCTCCGATCGTGATGCTAAGTTTCTCGGTCATTTTTGGAGATCACTTTGGAATAAATTGGGAACTAAATTGCTGTTTAGTACAACTTGTCACCCTCGACGATGGGCAACCGAGGTGGTTAATAGGACTTTGTCAACCATGCTTAGGGCTGTTCTAGATAAAAATTTGAAACGTTGGGAAGATTGTTTGCCTCATGTTGAGTTTGCTTATAATCATGCAACACATTCTTCTACAAAGATGAGTCCTTTTCAGATTGTGTATGGTTACATTCCGTGGGCGCCTATTGATTTATTTTCGCTTGATGCTGAGGACGTCCCGCACATAGATGCTGTTGCACATGTTGAACAAATGATTAATTTGCATGAACAAACTCACCAAAACATTGCTGCTGCTAATGCTAAGTATCAAGTTGCCGGTAGTAAAGGTAGAAAACTTGTTACTTTTGAGCCTGGTGATATGGTTTGGTTGCGTTTATGAAAGGATCGTTTTCCTGCTTTGCGTCGTTCTAAATTAATGCCTCGTGCTGCTGGTCCTTTTAAAGTGCTAACCAAGATTAATGAAAATGCTTATGTTCTTGACCTGCCTGCGGAGTTTGGTGTTTCCACTAGTTTTAATGTTGCAGATTTGAAACCATACGCGGGCGAAGATGACGAGTTGCCGTCGAGGACGACTTCGGTTCAAGAAGGGGAGGATGATGAGGACACCGATGAGGACATCACCGAGTACATCTACACCAGCAGCACCTTCACTCCGGGCACCACCTTCGGGGCCAATCACTCGGGCTCGTGCAAGAGAGTTGAACTACGTCATGGTGCTAAAGAATGAAGGATATGTGGCTGGATTCGGACTGCGCACGAACGTCAACTTGTGAAGGTCACCACGGCTTCATCCGGACTCCGTTTTGGGCGATCAAGTACTTGATGGAAATCTTATCAAGTCTACTTTCAGATGGGTCCGGAATCACTGTCATATCTTCACCGAGGCGGCCGCAATCTTCGTTTTGAGTCGGACTGTTTTCTGTCTAAGGTGTTGCGTCACCTTATTTTGGCCCAACGGGCCGTGTATCGTGTCGGGCCTTAAGCCCATGTTGTGGCCGACCCCTGGTCGCCCACAACCCTAGGAGGACGTCCTCCTAGCTCATATATTCAGTAGCCGCCGCCACATTAGGGTTTGAGTTTTGTTTTACATCTAGCTTTAGCTACACCAGAACACGCACAAATACGTGCTGTCCTCTGTGATTCAGAACTCCACTTTCGAGTGATATTAAGATTGCTCGCCTCTGATTCTTGTTCGTCCTTCGATTGTGCATAGGAATTGATCTTCGTGATCAGGCTGATCTTGCGTCGGCAAGGTCGGTAACCATTGGGAGTTGGTTCAGCGATTGCATTGGCGCTTCGAGTCTCGCTCGTCGTAGTCGGATCGTGAGGGTCGTCTCCCACCAGATCGAAGCTATCTCCACTCACCGAAAGATCGGGCACTCCGCCTCTATCATCCCTTCTGTTCGAGCCACGTCACCACGCGATCCCGTGAAATCAGCGCAAACAGTCCTTTTGCCGAACGGAGACAAACTGCCGACCGCAAGCATCTCTGCCGAATCTTCTGAAGAAATCTTCTCCCGTTGAACTGGATCTGCCACCGAATCAGGCCCACAAATCAGTCCCTCTGCTGTACCAATTTTTGGTGTTAACATATGCCTCTTCAATTACGGGATAAAAGTGATTTTATTCCGAAATTGACTGCAAAACACCAACATCCTCAAGTCAAATCTGTTCAACACCTATTCTTCCTCCTTGCAACCCATCGGGGCCTCCGTCCAGATCCAAACCCTAGGTCATCTTTCCCCAAAGCTCAAATCTTCAATGGCGGATAAAAATCAAGCCGCTCAGGTAAACTTCACCCCCTTAAGGTTCATTCGGCATTGTCCTTTTCGATTCCTATCTCAGATTTCTTCCTCCGCTCCTTCTTGATAAGTACTTTCCACTGAGCTTTTGATTCACACTGAGGCCAATTCAACGACATATTTCCTCGGTCCTGTGGGATCTTCTGATCCCTGTGAATTCATTGCAGCCGAGTCCAAGAGAATCCCTTTCAAAGCAGCTTTATCAGGTCCTCCTCTGTGGCAAGATGCTTTCAAGAACTGGCCTTTACCCCCAATCGCAGGCTGGAGAAATTGGTATAAGAGGATACTTGCAGATAAAAGCGCCAAAACCAGCAATTGAGACAGTCTCCGCATCACCCAATGCTTGGAGTTATCTTTGGCCGAGACCCCAAAAAATGAAAATCTTTTGATAGCAGCCTGCCATTTTTGGTCAAATGGCTTCAATGCTTTCCTTTTTTGTCACGACCCGATGTCCCCAACTCTGGCGGATGTGTACATGATCACCGGCCTTGACATTTCAGGATCCATGTATCCCTTCCAATACAAAGGCTCCACAAGGCAGACCGGAGTGAAGTCAGGAAGCGGATACAAGTCATATATCTAGAATCACATGAAAGACGACCCTCTAGGTGAAGTCGAATACAGGGCGTTTCTGAACATGTGGCTGTGTAGATTCATTTTCTGTGGCAAAGCCAATGAGCCAACTTTGAACCATATTGCAATGGCTACGCATTTGGCTGCCGGTCGTGGTATTCCCTTGGGAAAATACCTCTTAGGGAGTGTGTATCACATGCTCCATCATACTATTTCTCAAATGCACACTGGCCAGAAGATACTATGTGTCAACGGCCCTTGGTGGTTTGTGCAGATGTGGCTGCAACTGTACATGCATCGGATTGTCAACATCAATATCAACAATCGATTCTTCCCTTCATCCAGCCACTAAGAAGGGGAAGTTTAAATCACCAGAGGATGCCAAACCCATGGAGAAGCTGCTTCAACCATATCCATTGACCAGAATGTCAGTCAGTTTTTCGAGCTCTTTTTCAAGGGCTTCCTTGATCCTCTTTGGCTCCCTTATCTAATCAATGACAATTTAACTCTCCCCTTTGAATCCTCCTTTGAAACTGGATGCCATGATGCAAGATCTATAGAAATCTTCAATATCTTTATCCATCCATGTGCTTTGCCAGCAGAATTTCGTTGAGGGAGGTTAAACCTCAGCACCTATGAGTACTATCAGCCGAACATGGTGGCCCGACAACTAGGATGTGGCCAAATGCCCCCAAGACTATTCCTTCATGAATTCCTCAAGCTCAGAGAGGAAATCAAGGATAACATTCAAGCCAGAAGGTTTTTTGAGTATGTATGCAGCCCAACTCTTTATACCTGGCTTTTCACACCAACAACAATAGCTCACCCCCTCTTCATCTCCTGGTGGCAAGAATTCCTTGACCACACCGTCAGTGAGCCAGTACACTCATTCTGCTTGGAGCTGATGCCTGATTTTCAGCCAACCTCAGAGGTAATACACTTGTCCTTTTCCTTTGATCAGGCATACTTTTCACCATTAATCACGATGTTGATCATCTCCTGCAGAACACAGTACCTGCCCCTCGAGCCAGGACAATTGCTTATAATGTGGTAGGCCCAATTTCGGCTCTGGGATTTAAATCCACAACTTTGGCTCAGCTGATGACCAGATATGCTACAATGGACCCAACTCTCATCAGTTCCACTTCTGAGAAGAGAAAAGTTCCAACTTTGGTTGCACCTCCAGCTGCCAAGAGAAAAAGAACCACCAAAAAGGTCCTCATTGGGGTCAGATCTCTTCTTTTTTGAACACAAGACCATTCTTTATCTGACAAATTTTATCCTGTGCAATTTCAGACTAGAACCCAGCAACCATCAACTTCAGAACCTGCCAATGCCCCATCTACTTCTATGTCTCTTATTACTTCTTTCCCTTCAAAGATCATTATTTACACTGGCATTTATTCTTCATATGGCATTTGCAGAAGAAACATTGGTGAATGAACCCATGGAGCCCTCCTCTCCAAGTTCACCAAGGGCTCAACCTTCTTCTGCTCAAGCCGAAACCTCAACTTCATCAGGGATCCAATCACCCCTTCCTCAAGCAGAAGTACCAGCTTCACCAAGAATGAACCCATTGATTCAACCAGAAGCTTCAAGCTCCCCAAGGGTTCAACCCCCTGACCAAGCAGCAATTCCATTCTCACCAGGAATGGATCCACCTTCACTTCAGCCAGAAGCCTCAAATTTACCAGGGATTGCACCAGCTTCCCCTCAAGTAGAAGCTTCAGCTTTGCCAAGAACTCCTCAGACTTCTCTTCCACTGGTCGTCCAAGAAATTCCCCCTGAATCTGAACAAATCTCTGCCTCAATTCAGGGAGCCAGGCTTGAGGTAAGCACATGCATCCAAATCTGTGATCTCCTTTTAATGAACCCTCCCTAATTCGGCAATCTCTCTCTCTCTCAGGATCAAACTTCATCACCACCGAGCTCCTCATTCATGGTGAATGATCCAACTGCCGAAACAGGGGTTGAGAAACCTTCAAATTAGGTTCTGTCAGAGGAAACCCAAGCAAGGCTTAGAGAAATCTTCTCCTGGCTGCAAAAAGATGCTCGAGATCAGATTAGAGATGTTGATCACTTCGAGGAAATGCTGGAACCCATCAATCAAGAGCTCCCTGAAGATATCAAAGATTCCTTGGAGCCTATCTCAGGTCTGGATATCCATTATGTGGCAATAAGGCGAGCCTTGAAGAGCCAATCCTCCCGACTAACTGTTGAGCAAAAGAAAGCCATAGCTGAGCAAGCTGTGAAGGGGTCACAAGCTCAAATCGAGAGCGACAAGGAAATGTCAACCAAACTGCAATCTGCTCTCGAGTTGAAAATTGCCAGAAAGATTGCACTAGAAACTGAGCTGAAGAATTTGTCAGCTGAAATTGAAGCTGACAAGAAAAAGATAGCCGAGCTCCCTGGATTGATAAAGAAAACCCAAGAGGAAGCATCAGCGGCCATGATTGAAGTAAACCAGCTCGAGGCACAACTCTCCGTCCTGTCCAATACTCAGGAAGATTATCAGGAACGGATGAAGAACATTAATCAGATAATATCGAATGCTTCTAGTGTAATTGCAAAGTACTTGAACATTTAGTTGCACTGAGCGATGTGTAACCGAATTAACCGTCCTTGTAACATTGCCTTTTATAAACTTTATTTTCCTTTTCTCTGCATGATCTTGTTCGCAACTCTGGACGATCTACTCAGTAACCATGGCCAAACAGTACTATACCCGAATAGAACTCCGACCGCAACTCAGCCGAGCCAGTCAACCGATTATGACTCAGCTTGAATTCCAAACGACCCAATGGTGAATCGGTTATGGAAACTTCTCCACTTTCCAAGTTTCTCGGGATATGCACCACGATCCAAGGCCACGATCTTCTCACCAATCCTATAAATAAAACCGTAGGTGCCCCTAGCCTTTCATCAAGCCTTTAGCCTTCAAGCCTTTGCCAACCCAAGCCTGCCTTTGTCACCATCAGCGCAGCTCAAGAACCAATGGCGGGTAACAGCAACAGGCGCCGTGCCGCCGATGAGGCGGAAGGAAGTCGCGCCGGCGCGTGTCGGAGGCAGTGATCGTTATCTCCTCTTATGATTCTTTCTAGATTTTCCTCTGTTCCTGACGATCCTCTCTGTTTTAGGCTCATCCACTGGAACTCGACTCCTGCAACGGCCACGAATCAGCCTCTGCCGGACGACTCCTCGGAGTCGAATAACTTCTCCCCCGTGCCATACGGGGAGCTCGACGCCCTCCGCTTCAAGGCGGAGCTTGAGGTGGCCCAGCACGATGCCATTGCCGAACTCACTCATCCCCAGTCTGTGCTAAACAGGCTTTTCGATTAGATTGTACTAGGGATGCTTGATCTTCGGCAATAAATAAAGAATTTTAATTTCCATGCTTGTATTGTGATGATCCCCTTCTGCTTATATCTGCGAACTTTACTGTTTCCAACGAATTCGGGACTTTTACTCGAGCCGAATACGCAAAAACAACTGTCCCTTAGTGCAAAATCCACAGAAAATTTTCAATTCGGGAACCATAAACACTGTTCAATGAAAACCCTTCGCATTCGGGAGGAAAACCCTGCCGCTTGGTATTCCAATAGCATACGCCAACCAGTCATCACTCCCAATGCATTCTCTCAGTCAATAAAATAGCCCTCTGGGATGCCCTGCAAATCCACTCACACACTCCTCCATCACTTCACATCTTCTCCCCCTGCTCCAAAAGAGAAAACCCCAAAGCCATGGCGGACAGAGGCAAGCAAGCCATCAAGGAGGACAACTCTTCATCAAAGAAGCACACCATTCAAGAGTGAGTTTTCTTCTAATCTGCTTCTTGCCCTCATCTGCAGTCTTATGTTTACCCTTTCTTGTCTCCTCCAGCCTTGATCTGCTTCCTGAAGAAATCTTTGGGACTGAAGAAATACCCGTGTACATCTCCTCTGACTCCTCCCTTGAAGAAGAGGACGTCACGCCGGAGCAGAGGATCAATCACCAGCTGCGCCACCGCATCCGGCATCTGGAGCACGATCTGCGAGACATCACCGCTCGCTGCCATGCCGAACGCGAACGTCGCATGAACCTAGAGGCGCTAGTAGGGGGTAAAAATTCCTGCCTTCATTTGATTCCATGTTCAGGCTCAGACTTTCATTTTCTAACAAACTACTCTTCTTCCTCAGATGTCTCCGATAGGTACAGTAACTTGAAGGCCGCCTGGGACAGCCTAATGGAAGCTGCAAGTCATGGCCACCCCCGAAGCTTCCAGGTGGCCGTCACGGTGGTCTTGGAACAGTTGAAGAGGGAGGAGCTGAAGAAGCAAAACAAGAGAAATGAATGAAGCATACTTTCGCTTCTTCCGCCAGGCCTTCTGCTTCCCACCCCCTTGTAATCTTGAGCAACTGGATAAGAGCCTGCAAGGAACACCTGTAATGTTATGTATTTTCGTGCTAAGGGCAATACATCATAGTATTGGCCATCTCCCCTGTTTAGGATTTTTTTGGTTCTAAAGGCGGCTTCTCTCTTGAATGCCGGCTGTTTCTATGTATCAAATGCTTGTAATCCTGGTGCTCGTGATCAATGATCAACTTCAATACTAGGATAATATTTCTTCAAGTATCTTCCATTTATTGCAGCAGAAAACTCCTCTCCTAGCAAAGTTTTTAACATATAAGCATTACCAGGCACACATCTGACTACCCGAAAAGGGCCTTCCCAGTTTGGAGACCATTTACCGAATGCACTGTATTTGGTCCTGATCGGCAATAACGCTTTCCAAACTAAGTCCCCTTCTGCAAATTGCTTCACTTTTACTTTCTTGTTGTAATACTTAGCAACTCGCATCTTGTTCTTTTCAATGTTCTCCAGGGCTCTAAGGCGAATCATATGCAAATCTTCCAACTCATCCATCATTAAGCCACTATAATCTTTGGAGCTCAAGTCCTTTTGCAAAACCACTCTCCTAGAATCTGATTGCATTTCCCAAGGCAAAACAGCATGATGCCCATAAACCAACTCATAAGGAGAAGTCTTTGTAGCTCCATGAGGAGCCATTCGGTAAGCCCATAAAGCCTCGTTGAGTACCGAATGCCACCTCTTTGGCTTCTGGTCGATCTTCTTTTGTATAAGCTTGATCATGATCTTGTTAGAAGCCTCTGCCTGTCCATTAGCTTGGGCATAATAAGGACAAGAATTAAACAATTTGATTCCCATGCTTTCGACAAACTCCCTGAACTCCAAGGATACAAACTGAGCCCCTTGATCAGTTGTAATTGTTTAAGGAACTCCAAACCTGTAGATGATGTGCTCTTTAACAAACTCAACCATGTTTTCTGATGTCACCTTCTTCAGTGGAATTGCCTCAACCCATTTGGTGAAGTAATCTGTTGCTAAAAGCACGAACTTATGCCCATTGCTAGATGGTGGGTTTATCTGGCCAATCAAATCTATACCCCAGCCTCTGAATGGCCATGGCTTGATGATTGGATACAATGCTGACGCTGGAACCCTTTGAACATTTCCAAACTTCTGACAATCTTGACATCCCTTGTAATACTCAAAGCAATCTTCCAACATCGTCGGCCAAAAACATCCATCTTTCCTGATTACCCATTTCATACGATAGGCCGATTGATGCGCTCCACATAGCCCATCATGCACCTCACTCATCATTTTCTTTGCTTCTTCTGGACCCAAGCATTGCAGCAACACCCCATCCAATGATTTGTAAAATCGATTTCCATCCAGAAGAACAAATTTTATAGCTTTATACCTGAGCTTTCTAGAAACCTTTCGGGATGGATCCTCCAGATAATCAATAATTTCCTTTCTCCAATCATCTTCTGCAAGATCACTCCCGAAAGCATACAACTCCATGGCAAATGCTTCTTGATTCTCTCTATAACCCGAAGCACTCTGAGCCAACCTGTTTGCCTCTTCATTGTGTTCTCTAGGAATATGCTGCAGAATTACTAACTGAAAACTCTTTAAGATTTCCCTGCATTCCTCGTAGTAACTCCTTAAGGCATCACTTTTACACTCATATTGACCGTTCAATTGCTTTATAACCTGCTCTGAATCTCCATAAATTTCAACTGAAACAGCACCAGCTTCTCTCAAGTACTGAAGTCCCCTGAGCAATGCCTCGTACTCAGCTTGATTGTTCATGACAGTAGGCTAAATAGGGATAGCAAACTCAAACATCTCACCCCTGGGTGAAATCAATAAAATCCCTACTCCTCCACCTTTACCACATGAGGATCCATCAAAGAACAAAGCCCACGGAGTAATTTCGAGCAAATTAACTGATGGATTACGATGCTCAGTAATGAAATCAGCAATAATCTGACCTTTTATAGCTTTTGCCGATTCGAACTTCAACTCAAACTCAGATAAAGCCAAAATCCACTTGCCAATATCCTTCCATTCAAAATTGGCATAGATAACATATGTCTTATTACATCAAACATGGAGTATACAAT
This sequence comes from Cenchrus americanus, assembly GCA_947561735.1. NCBI lineage: Eukaryota > Viridiplantae > Streptophyta > Magnoliopsida > Poales > Poaceae > Cenchrus > Cenchrus americanus. The sequence goes on along the minus strand of OX387239.1, from coordinate 78,137,506 downwards.
GCATTCGACATTCAACAAGTAGTGCCGAAATTTTGTACACGAGTAGTACACACATAAACACAACTTCTCTGCAGCCGAATACCTAGTCTCAGGGTCAAGTAATTTTCGGCTGAGGTACGCTACTACCCGCTCCTTTCCTTTAAACTCTTGTATAAGGGCCGATCCAATGGTTTGGGTATCGGTCGCCACGTACAACTTAAAAGACTTGTTTAACTGTGGAGGCACCAGCACTGGTGGTTCCTTCATGTACTGCTTGATCTCATCAAAAGCCTTTTGTTGTTCGTCACCCCATAAAAATTTTTGATCCTTCTTGAGCTTCAACAACGGAGAAAAGGGCAAAACTTTTTGTGACAAATTTGAAATGAACCTCCTCACAAAATTGATCTTGCCTAGTAGTGATTTCAACTCCTTGATATTGGTCAGAGGAACAACTTCATCGATAGCTTTCATGCTGTTCTTGCCAACTCCAATCCCTCCTTCATGTACCAAAAATCCCAAGAACTCTCCAGTTGATACTCCAAAGGCACACTTGCTTGGATTCATCTTCAATCCATGCTTTCGGGTGCACTCCAAAGTTCTCTTCACATCCTCCAAGTGCGAGTCATGATTCAAAGATTTGATCACGACATCATCAATATAAATTTCAACAATTTTGCCGATCAACTCATGAAAGATATAATTCATGGCTCGCTGATAAGTTGCACCGGCATTTTTCAACTCAAATGTCATAACTATCCATTGGAACAAAGCTATATGACCAGGACATCTGAAAGCTTTCTTCAATATATCTTCTATTGTCATAAATATTTGGTTGTACCCTGCATTACCATCCATAAAACTGATAACCTTATGTCCAGCAGCAGCATCAACCAGTAGATCAGCAACAGGCATTGGGTATCCATCCATAGGAGTAGCTCTGTTTAAATCTCTAAAGTCTATACAAACCCTCATCTTCCCATTTTTCTTGTAGACGGGGACGATGTTAGAGATTTACTCCGCCTACCTGCATGGCCGAACGAAGTTTGCATCAAGTAATCTCTCAACTTCCTTCTTCACATCAGCCAATACTTCATCCTTGTAGATTTTTCGGGGAGGTTGCTTATAAGGTCTAAAACCAGGCTTGATCGGCAATCGATGCTCAACAATAGAACGATCCAAACCAGGCATCTTCGAATAATCCCAAGCGAAGCAATCCTTATATTCTTTTAATAACTTGATCAGCTCCTCTCTAAAACCTGACTCCAAGTTAGCACTGGTAAATGTCGGCCTTGGCTTGTCACCATTCCCAATATCAATTTCCTCTAATTTGTCAGCCGACATGAATCCTCGTCCTAACTTTCCATCAGTTCCATTAACTGGATTATCCATTAAAAATTACTATAAGATCCGACTGCTTGAATCGGCTGTTGATCACTATTGACAGGTTCAACAGGACCTTCACCCCAGTCTTTTCCTGAGAAACAATCGATGCCTTGATATTCCCAGAAAGCTGGTTCGACATTCGCCACGCTCACTGAATCGTCTGCTTGGACCACCTCAATTTCGTCATCCACCCACTGAATAAGCTGTTGATGCATGGTAGATGGAATGCAGCAATTGGCATGGATCCAGTCCCGCCCAAGCAGCAAGCTATAGGCTCCTTTGCCTTCGATGACAAAGAAGGTTGTGAGCAAAGTTTTGGACCCGATCATCAAGTCCACGTGTACGCAGCCCTTGGTATGTGAAGGATTCCTAGCAAAATCATTCAGAATAATGCTTGTTGGCGTCAAGTCTTCGGGGCCCATGCCAAGCTTCCTGAAGGTAGTATAAGGCATCACGTTGACCGCAGCTCCGCCATCAACAAACATCTTGGTCAATGGCTTGCCATTGACGTATCCTTTCAAATACAACGGCCTCATGTGTCGATTCTTGGCCGGTTTGTCGAAGGTGGCCTGCTTAGCCAATACCAGCTGCGCCATTACTCCCTCAAGCTGTTCATCCTCATTGATCTCTGAAAGCGCTTCTTCCTGCACGACTTGGTTAGCGGGAGCCATGAACTCATTCGGCAGAAAGTATACCATGCACGCTGGAGCCGAACGACCCGATCCTTCAGGCTTGCCTTTTGGGCGCCACACTTGCTTTCTCTGGATTCCCGCCTGCTTCAATTCCCGGTTCCTCAAGCGTTGAACCCTTCTCTTTTGGCTTTTCCTTAAGCCAGGCGGGCACCACTGTCCTTCTTGCCAGATGTACTCGCGTTCCTCTTCTTCTTGATCAGCCCATCTTTGGTCAGCTTGCCTTTTCTTCGGGTGATCAACAACCTCAATTATTTTTAGACGCCGACCGTCCTTAGGATGCATCCTTCCAATTCTCTCGTGGACGGATCGGCGATTGACAGTTTCCTGCCTATATTCAGAGTACTTTTCACTACACTCCGGACAATTCTTCAATGTGGGGGCTTCAAGCCTTCGTTCCAGCAGTGCCTAAAGAAAGCACATCCCCAGTGTGCACGCTCTTGCTCCCGCGCGTACTCTTCTAGCTCTTCCCTGCGTGCATCTTCTTCAAACCTGCGCCTCTCCTCTTCATATTTTCGCTTCTGGTAGCGTTCCTTTTCCTGCTGACGCTGCCATTTGTTGAGGAGAATGCGTGTGGTAACCCTGGGCCTGGCCCCGGACGATTCCCCAACTTCAACCTGGCTCTTGAGGACGCGAGGGGCTTCCATGTGGACTTGGTCCACCGTCACTTGCCGTGCGGGATCTACTGATCCATCTTGTTTTGCTCTAGCTGACGTCAGGACTTTCACCTTCCCCTTCTCTTCAGTAGTCACCATACCGACAGAAAAGCTAACCATGTTTTGGGGGAAAGGATGGCCATCCAGCTTCATCTTGTTGTCGAATTTCAAATGCCCCTCCTGGATAGCCTTTTGGATCCTCATCCTGAAGACCCTGCAATCATTGATGGAGTGAGAGTTCCTATCATGAAAACCGCAGTAACGTTTCTCTTTAACCCCATTGGGCCGAAGCATGGAATGCCCTTCAGGCAACTTGATTCGGCCTTCTTTTACCAAGAACTCAAAAAGCTTGTCAGCTTTGGTGACATCAAAGTCATATGTGCCCTTGGTTTGTTTTATCCACCGCTGGTTCACAGTCAAAGGCTCCTTGCCCCACATAATCTCAGCGGTGGCCACTTCCTCGTCATCATCAAAATCTTCCACCTGGTCAGCTCTCTCGAGGAACTGGTTGTAGATGTCAGCTATGTCATGGTGCTTGGCAAATCTGGTATCCTTCTTGAACCCGTAGGCCTGATTACTCATCAATGTCAGCTTCTGAGACAGCTGACCAAGGTTGTCAAATTCCATGCTAAACAACTTCTCGCAAATAGCTGGCAACATCACTGCAACAGCCATATTAGCCAGTTGATCATCCGGCAGGGTCAAAGAGAAGCACATGCCCTTGACTTCCCTGAATCTTCTGAGGAATTCCAGAGGTGTCTCATTGTGCCTCTGTTTCAAGGTAGCCAGATCAATCAGCTTCTTCTCCGTGCTACCACTAAAGTAATGGGCATGGAACTTCTGTTCTAGATCCCTCCATGTGCTCACAGACTGAGGAGGCAAAAAACTGAACCATTGGAATGCTGAGCCCGTTAATGACAGAGGGAAATATCTAACTCTGAACGCCTCATCAGCCGAAGCTTCCCCAAGCTGCATCAAATATCGAGCAATATGCTCTACAGTGCTTGTATCATCCTGCCCAGAAAACTTCGTAAACTCTGTAGGGGGTTTCATCCTTGGCGGCAAGATCACCCTGTAGTACCACTCTAGGAAGGGAGGCGTATAAGCTGGTCCTTGCATTTTAGGTTTAAGGCCGAATTGATTTTGCATCAGATCGGCCATTTTCTGTACCAGAATATCATCATCTTGTATTCCCGCAGATGTACCGTACCCAGGATTTGGGAGAGCGTCTGTAGCACCATAATCCATGACTTCATGATATCCCCCACCATACATATTTCTCTGCAACCTGTTGTTAGCTGGGGCTATCTTGTACGTAGAGTTGGGCGGCACTCCAGCTGAATCGAACGCCATGTCCCCATACGTAGGCTGATACGAGTTCGGCTGTTGAAATGGTTGACCTTTATTGCTTTGTAGAGGTGGCTGCACTGGCTGACCCCCCATTCCCCGTAGAGGAGGTTGCATTTGTGGAGGAGGCTGGACTGGCTAGCTCCCAACGCTTTGTGGAGGAGGTTGGATCGGCTGGCCCTGCAGTGGCGGTTGAGCTCCTGTTGGTTGAGCAGAACTGGTTTCTCCGGCGTCTTGAGGAGACACTAGGCTAAACACCTTTTCCATGCCCAGGCCGAACACACCAATCATCATCTGCTTGAACATGCTCAAGAAGGTCGTATGATTCCTACCCAACACAGCTTCTGCGGTCTCCCGAAAAGCATTCAGAGCTTCTTCTTTCTCTTGAAAAGATGTGGTGTTAGGCTCCCCCGCATCAGAACCCTGGGCATCTCAGATTTAAGGTATGGGACGCCACTTCTATTCTTGCAGAACGACATCAAGCACTTCATCTGGAATTGGTCAGCAGCGTCTTTCAGCAGTACTTGTTGCTCTGGAGTCAGCTCATCAAAAGAAACATCCATGATGTCGTGGATGTCAGGCATCTTGGATCAGACTGATGTCCCACTGGGCGTGCCAAAAAGTGTGTTGATGTAAAATCTGAACCCTACGCCAAGCACACAGCAAGCCGAACAAGCTAGCTTAGCACACGAACAGATTCCGAAGCGTGCCAGTCAATTTCCTTGAAATTAACAAAGAGTAAAATAGTTAGATGCCAAAGCTTGGAACTTGCCGGGTGGTACCAGACAGTTCCATATTTGCGGCTAAAAGCCATGTGAAGTGACATATAGCTACGAGAAGCTATCTGTCAACAGATTGAAAACCATTAGGGAGCTTGAAAATGTGAAACAAAACATAGCCGAATAGATGACGTAAGCATGACAAGAGATCGGTCTTTTGTTTAAACAGCGTTGCTCGTGTACAAGATCATGACCGATTCTCTAGGATAAATAACAGTCAAAAATAAATAAAGTAAAGCGTGATTACAAATATGTAATGAACAAGCATGCATAGGCCCAAAGCACTAGTCTACCGCATGTCTAGATACTCTGAAACCTGTCAAGCATGAATTCAAACAAGTTAATCCACCGCATGATACAACTTGTTTAAAATCACACCACTGACTACAAAAGATCTATCCGCCGCATGATATAATCTAAATATGGAAAAGCTAAAAGCATACATTATTTAAAACATAACCCGCAAACACGTTTTACTCGTGAAAGCACAACCGAATACGGCTTGAACAGCCGAATCGGGATCCATGAAGAAGGAAAAAACATTACCAAAGAAGATAAATCTATCAGATTGAATCGAAATCTAATCCACCGGATGATTATCTCTAAAACAACCCAAAAACCTGCATCTACCGCATGATACCCAGCTCTTTCAAGATTCATGCAAGATTTGATAAGCTTGAACCCGCAACACGCGACAACTTAGATCGATTCGATTTCGGCTATTAGGGAACATGTGATCCACGTGCTATATTGAGCCAAAGATAAGGCTTCGAATTACATAAGGATCATCAAAACGAGATAAAGCCTATTCAAACCAATCTAAATTGGGCAAAAGAGTGTTACATGAATTTAAACATAAAGTAAAAACTCAAAGCAACATGGGGTAACTTAATGAATCTATTAGATCTTGCCAAATCTAATAGAGCCGATAACTAGCTTCAAGCTAGATCTTAGCCTACCGCATGACTCATGATCTAACAAGAAACCCTCTTGAACCAAACTTGAATCTACCGCATGATACCAAGCATGGTAACAAGACTACTTGCATCACGATCTAAATCCACCGCATGATACTACACATGATACAAGATTGCCGATACTTACGGAGGTCGACGGATCGATGAACCCTCTCGAAGAACTCGACGACACGACTAGGACTCGAAGGTTTGGCGTAAAGCCGGTTTGTTATGAGAATGTTCGATTTCAATTACATACATCCAGGGTTCATATTTATACCCTGTCTTAACATGACTCCTGGTGGACTATGAGCACAATATTTGATACCTAATTTAATGCCCAAGTGCGAATGCTCATCCATCCATTCGTCCCTTCCGTTCGAGCCACGTCACCACGCGATCCCGTGAAATCAGCGCAAACAGTCCTTTTGCCGAACGGAGACAAACTGCCGACCGCAAGCATCTCTGCCGAATCTTCTGAAGAAATCTTCTCCCGTTGAACTGGATCTGCCACCGAATCAGGCCCACAAATCAGTCCCTCCTCCTGTACCAATTTTTGGTGTTAACAATTCCTTCATGTTAGCAAGGCCAACAGCATGCCCAACTATAGGGATGGATTCGGATGTCTGGAAATCCGAATTATCCGTATTCGTATCCGCTAAAAACACTAATATGGATATCTGTATTCGTATTCGATTTTAATATGGATATGAGATGGATGTATTCGAATCCGATTTTCAATATTATCCGTATTCGACATTATCCGAATTATCCAACAAAAATCCGACATATCCGACATTATCTGTATCCGCAAAAAATAAAGTACCAATAGAAACCATTTAAAATTTATTTATATTACTAAATACTAATTACTAGTGATGTCAATTTCAATATTACTAGTATAATAATTGTTTACACAATTTTAACTATTAAAAATTATATATATGACAAAAAACTAATTATGCTAACCTAATATTACTAAATGATATAATGGTATTTTTTAATTAATTTTGATGTGTCTAATCATAGTAATTTTAAATATATTATATTATTTAGCAAATAAATAAATTATATTGAAATGTATTTATGTATTATTTCACTAATAAAAGATGTTTATATATTTACAAAAATACTTATTTTATATTTATTGTGGTATATTAATTAATAATATGTTATTTGCAATAAGATATCTATTATGTATAATGATCATAATTTACTCTCTACTTGTAACATGATTTGATCAATTATAAGACCATCGACAAATGAAATTGATACCCATTATGACTCTATGCTATAAATCGAGTAAGTATTCGAATGTGAATCCGAATTCGAAATATCTGTTTTGTATTCGTATTCGATAATATTCGTATTCATATCCGAATTCGAAATAAAATGTGGTAAATAGTGACATCTGGATTCATATCCGTGCGTATCCGATCCAAATCCATCCCTACCCAACTGACAAGGCTAAAGATGCCAATGTGTGTGAGTGAGCGTGCTGAGAGCCTGACCCCTGAAACCTGAGAAAAGTTGTTTCTAGCAGCACGCTACAAGCTCCAACTTCTGGAAACACGTGTCAAATAGATTTTTGCCATGAGCTTTCTGTCAGCTTCACGGCAAAATGACTTTTTGCCTACGGCTGCGACTAAAACTCACGGTAAAAAGCAAGCTCAAGACAAAATTGGACTTTGCCGAGAGCTTTCTTGTTTTGCTGTGAGCTTTATTTAGGCCGTCAGTAAAAACCCTCTTCTCACCTTAAAATATTTTCATAGTTTTTTCATAATGAAGAACAACCTTATCTCATAATTATACATCTCGAAAATATCTACAGCTTGTAGTAAGAATGTATTTCAAAAATTCCAATCTAAATATGTGTTTTCTTTTTTGGATTGACGATAGAAGGGACACTTTGTGAAGCAACCAATAGCTATATTTGTCTTCTATACCCTAATTTTTTTATACTCTCTCCACACAACATTTTTTACTTCATGTTTGAATTTAGTACATTTTTGTATTTATTTCTATTTTAACTAATTAATTGCATATCAAGCTATTTTTTGAGTCAAGTCAAATTTGAACTACAAGTGATTCAAATAATAGAAGAAAGAAGTGGAAAATGATATTCGTGTTATTTAGCCAAATTTGAGACCGTACCCATAAAATGAAAATAAATTTCCAAAATCTTGTCTGGGAAACACGATCAACCAGAATGATTTTAAAATTCTAAAAAACACAAACATTGTCTGAAATTTGTTAATATCTCATCATATCATACAAGGAGGTTATGGTAAAAAAATAAGTGAGTTTCACACATTTTATCACGCATTATGTTTAGAAACCGAAACATTTTCAAAGAAGTTTAATAGAGTTATGAAGGAAGTTGCTAGGTTTGTAGGCAAAGTGACGTTCAAATTGGAATTTGAATTCAAAATTTTTTCAACTCTTCACATACGACATGTGGTACTCTATATTAAATTTTGATACAAATTTGTATTTGCTTGCTATATTTAACTAATTAAATGCATTTGATGTGATTTTTTAAAAAACCCCTTTGACATGGGCTCACAACAAAGCCGACCAAATTAACCCGCCGGCGGCCCAATAAATCCTCCCCTACTAACCCTACCTATATATTCTGCCATCCTCCCAGCTCGCCTCCCACACTCATCACTCTTCCCAAGGGCCGCTGCCGCTTCCCCCCTCCCCGCCGTTGGCACACCCTCCTCTCCTGTCTCGTCATCGCCGCCGCCACACACCCCTATCCTCCCTCGCTGGTGCCTCGTTCGCTCCTCACTGCGGGACTGCAGCCACCTCCCTACTCTGACCTTGTTCCTCTCGCGGTTGGTGGTGCCTGGCCAGTGGGGGCCACAGTACCTAGTGATGGTTTTTTCATTTTTTTTGAAAATTATTTGCCAAGAGCCAAACTGTACTCCGTGGGGCTAGGGGCGGCTCTCGGCAAATGGTCGTTTGTCGATTAGATTGTGTCATGAGCACTTTGCCATGAGCAAGCTCTCGGTATAGCATGTGTTGTGAGTAAAGATGCATGTGCCGTGAGTCACGCCCGGTGTCCCGTCTACCGGTCTGGCGACGGTGTCGCCTTGACTTCACAGTCGTCGAGAAGGACGGTTGTGCTGACGGTGTTGACGGCTTCGCCACCGATGACCCTCGGGACATCGACAGAATCACCTCATTGGTGCAGGTGCTGCCCACGTGCGCAGTCGTGCTTGCCGTGCAGCTAGGCCACGCTCTTGCCTCTGCGGCCTCGCCATCGGCCATCGGCGTCACAGTTCCGTACACCATGCCGCTGTCGATGCCTCGAGCTACACGCACTTCCTGCACACCTAGGCGGTCGCCGTGTGCACACGCACATGCACTTCAATTCCTGCACACTCGCGATCGGTGGCCAGCATCACTGTCCAGCGATGACATTCTACACGTTAGGAACATCATAGCAGTCGAGGCCGCGCCGTGTGCCGTCGCGTCGCGCTCCCCGATGCATGTCGCTAGTCGATCACTTACTCGCAACTTGGGCTTTGTCTGGTTGTGCTACCAGCGAGCCAAATAGTCGACGCCAGCAGAGTCCACGCCCACAGCGAGCGCTGGTGGCGACAACCGAACACTGGTAGACATAGAGGCTTTGGTGCACCCCTTTAGTACCGGTTCAACTTTGGAGTCAGGAATAAAGGGGTTTCATCAACGTGGCACGAAATGGCTGCTGTAGCCGACCTCCCTTTAGTCCTGGATCGTATTACCAACTGTGACAAAGGGGGGGTCCCAACACCTCCATCCGGCAATAGTTGCCCCCGGTCTTTAGTCCTGGGTGGTGTTACGAGCTGAGACTAAAGGGTACCCCTTTAGTCCTGGCTCGTAACACCACCAAGCATCGTACCTCCTTCTTCCTCTTGCCACCCGAGCCATTCACCGTACTCACCTGCGAGCTCAAGCTCCTCCCCTCCATGGCGACTCAAGCCTAGGGTGGTGCTGCGATTTTTTCTTCATTAGTTTGTGAAGATTTCTCTCCTCCAATGTATTGTCAAGGTTGGAATCTTTATCCTCCCTTCATTTATTGTGATTAAATTTTGTTTTATGGTTTAGAAATGGAGAAAATAGAAATGTTAATTTGTATCTAGGTAGGAGGAGCTTAAATTAATTAGAGAGATGAGATTTTGTATATACACGTGAAAATGTAGTTATGATGGTACTTGCATTGTTCCTTCTTTCATTAAATTTGTATTAATAAGCATTCTCTTATTTCTTGTTTTTCATAATATTGAATTTTTCTTACACATATATATATTTTATAAAATAGATGCTCATAAAAGAAGACATACAAAAAATGTACTAGGTATTTCCATTCTTTCATTGTTTAGAAATGATTTTATTCTAGGTAGCCATTGGAGTAAATAGAAGATTAAATTCTTTTGTTAAGTATGCTTTTTTATTTTTATACAGAATAAATGTAAGCATTCTCTTATTTTCTTGTTTTTCATAAATTTGAATTTTACTTGTACATATAGTTTATAAAATATATGTTCATAAAGAAAATAATAGACATACATAAAATGTACTAGGTATGTATTTCCATTCTATAACTGTTTAGAAATGCTTTTATTTCTAGGTAGCTATAGGAGGAAATAGAAGATTAAATCCTTTTATTAAGTATTTTTATTTTTATATAGAATAAATGTAAGCATTTTCTTATTTTTCTTGTTTTTGATACATAGCCCCACGTCTTAATTAGCTACAATTTAACCTCACGGGCTACGTGGGGACTGCCTGCATCTCTGTGAGGTTGGACTGTAGCTAGATAGGAGGTGTAGTGCATGTGGAGTACTGTAAGTGGGAGAGTCAGGTGTATATGACGGTGAGGTGAGACTGTTGTAGTTCCCAGAGCATCTAGGTCTTCTAAGTCGCTGGTTCGTAAAGGTTATGTAAAATAATAATAGTGTTGAATTCTATCCCCTTTTGTATTTCTATTAATGCATATACTGAATCCAATCTATATATATGTGTAGGTATGTGTACATATAGTTTATAAAATATAGTGTTGAATTCTATGACCCCTTTTATTTCTAGGTTGCTATAGGACAAAATAGAAGATTAAATTCTTTTATTAAGTATTTTTTTTTATTTTTATATGCAATAAATGTAAGCATTTTCTTTCTCTCTTCTTTTTGATATAGAGCCCCACGTCCTAATTAGTTACAATCTAACATCATGAGCTACGTTGGGACTGACTGCGGCACCGTGATGTTTGGCTGTATTTAGATAGGAGGTGTAGGGCATGTGTAGAACTGTAAGTGGGTGCACCAGGTGTATATGACGATGAGGTGAGACTGTTGTAGTTCTTCTGAGTCACTGGTTTGCAAAGGTTATGTACAGTAATAATAGTGTTGAATTCTATCCTCTTTTGTTTTTCTACTTATGCATATATTGAATCCAATCTATATATGCAAACTGATCCTATTTATTGTGAATAATGTGTGTTATTTTGATTTGGATATAGTTTGAGCTAACAATGTCGTCGTCAAGTGGTGTTGGTATTGGCGCCCGTGGTCGTGGCATAGTCTGTCGCCGTGGCAGGCGTGGTGGTCGTGGCAATGGCCGTGGAGGTCTTGGTGGCCGTGGAGGTGTTTTGGAGGACCTGTTGCCTCTACGTCCAGGATTGCACTTTCACCACGAGATTACCTTGCCAATGGGTAATATGGGATGTGTAGCTAACGTGGTAATATAGGAATTGAAATTAATTTGCTTTACATAGAAATTTTTTCATTTCACATGGAAAATCTATAATTTGAGTTACATATATAATTATTGTGGTTCTCAACAATATCAGATGGCTCAGGGACATTATCGGCGATATGAATGGTACTCCTCCTATAGTGCAAACTGAGCACGTTGATGAGCACATGGCAAGAGTGTATATCTCTTCACCGTACCTGCTCGATATGTAGACTACGACCAATTGACAGTAGGCACACCACACCCGATGGTTGCCATTGCAACAGTTGGCTCAACATCACCTATTCGGTTAACACGAGAGAGGACTGCTGTGGAGAATTGTCTACAATAGCTCCAGAATAATGTTGGTTGCTTCGTGTCAGACCTTTCCTATTTTAAATTAAGGCAACTCCAAGCGGGTGAAGGAAATGTGATTGAGACTACGGAGAGGCTTTGCGGGGCTCATCGAGATGTGGTATAATATACATTTATATATAAAAGAATTTTTATTCATTCATAATTAATTTGTTTCTCGTATAGATATATTTCGAACTTTCATAAGGTTATTATATCTCATCATCATCTGATTATGTGCAGGATCCTTCTGGTTCTACCTATGCTTCAATTAGCTTCCGTGCGATTCTTAATCAAGTCGTGAAATGAGTTGGGGTGGATTACTATGGTGGGGAGCCTTTTTTCACCAACAATTGGAAGAGTCAAGCAATTCTAACTTTCTACAAGCCAGTAGAACCCGAGGCTCCATTATTTGATGTCTGCAGTGCTGCTTGTGACACTCCACCAGAAGCGGAGGAGAGTGCACTAGTGCACGCTCTAGCTTATTTTGAGGGAGTTTAGGCTAGAGGATTGCAGACATTAACCATATTTCATATCGACAAGTGCGTGCTGCTCGGTAACATTATGCATGCATGGATCAGGCTTTGTACCGTACCCTATTATATGAACTAGTATTAATTAGCTACCTATGTGAACCTTTATGAACTTATTATTAATTATTGTTAATTAGGTACTTTATTGTGAATTCATGTATTGTCTTCAACATGTTTAGTAAGCAAGTTTATTAAGCATATATATACTAGAATTCATACGCGAATTCATAAATGTGTTTGAAGCAGAGGTTCAAAAGCTAGAAGCTGGCCAGCTTCAGCTTGGGACTTGTAGTCATTCGTATTAATTAATATCGTGCCTTGTAATAGCCATCTGGTGACCTCTGTATGTATACGTAAGCCATTGTAAAAAAATTAGGTAAATTGAAATTGATAATTAGTTATATATATATATATATATATATATATATATATATATATATATATATATATATCGTTATGAGCTGGATGATGAGAACTGAAGGGGTACCTACGACATTCTTCCTGAGCATGTTGATCATTGGAAGACAATACGCGAATTCATAAATGTGTTTGAAACAGAGATTTTTCTGAGTTGGTTTACTAATATTTTCAATTTAATTTATTTTCCCCTTCAAATTGTAAACAAAAACTAGTAATAATTGTTTCAACTCTTGAAATAATATGAAAAAAGTAGGTATTTTTTTGTGTTAACAAAATATAATTTTGCATGGCACAACTATTTTAACTAATGATTTTTTTAAATGTTCAAAGCAAAAGGAATGAGATAAATGAGCAAGGAAAAGAGAAATGTTAACTTCCCGCGCAAAATTGCCCTTTAGTGCTGGGTGATGTTACCACCCGAGACAAAAGGAGTCCTTTTGTCTCGGGTGGTAACACCACCTGGAACTAAAGGGCGAAAATTTGCCTGTAGGGGGATCCCACATGAAATACCCCTTTTGTCAAGGGTCGTGAGACCACCCGTGACAAAAGGGGGGCCTTTAGTCTCGGGTGGTAAAACCACCCGGGACAAAACGGCCTTTAGTCACGGTTGAGAACACGACTCGTGACAAAAGGTGGGGGGTTCTATATAAGCCCCGTCGCCTTCTAGATCGGCACATAGTCGTTTCCCCCAAATCGCCGCCTTGCCTCTCTTCCTCCGTCGACGTCGTCGCCGCCTCTCCTCGCCGCGCCCGTCCCCGACGCGCCCCTCCCCGACGAGAGGCTCCTCTTCGATGCGCCGCCCTTCTCCGAAGTGCCGCTCCTCCCCAACACGACGCCCCTCATTGACACGCGCGCATCGCCGTCTCCCGCCGCCGGCGAGCTCGGCCGCGCCGGCGTCCGCCCCTCACCGACGCGCATCTCCCCGACGCGGCGACGCTCCCCGACGCGCATCTCCTCCTCGACTCGCCACCCTCTCTCACTACGCGTATCTCCTCCCCGACTCGCCACCCCCGCCAGCCCCTGTCCCTCCTCCTCCACGAGCGTCGGCACTGTCGCCGCCCCTGAGCTTGATTCTGGTACCTGCAGGACCATACCAGCCGGCCAGCCCGACCGGTATGCCGTGCCGCCGTTGCCGCTTGCCGCCTCCCTGTGCGGCCGCTAGTCGGCGTGCGTGTGCCCCGATGGCCGGCCAGGCAGCGCACTGGGTTTGGCCTTGCTGACGTCGGCTCGTGAAATGCTGGCATTAGCAAGCATTTATTTGATTTAGTTTATAAATTGATATTATATATGTAGTTATAGATATGCATGAAAGTTTATAAATTTATAGGAATGAAAAGAAAATTTAATAATAACAATAGTAATGCTTTGTATATTTTTGTGTGTATATTTGTGTACCAAAATCTAATTGTTTCGTAATATAAATTTCACAGTTTTGAGTATAATTGTTTCATAGTTTTGAGTATTTGAGTTCTAATATACAATTTATATATGTAGTTTTGAGTTCTTAAATGTTTTCTAATACACGATTTCATTAGTTTGATACTTCTGAAGTCGACGACTGCCGCGTCGTCTCGAACAAGTGACTTCCCGTCATCTGTGCCATTCTCCCACACGGCACCACCACCAACAAGCATCGTTCATCCACAAGTTAGTAGAAATATTTTGACTTTATTTATTCAAGAAAATTCGTAGTAAATACTTATTTACTATAGAAATTCATAGAAAAACTTGTTGCTTATTCTAGAAATTCAAAGTAAATTTTTGTTCAATAAAGAAGTTCTTAGTAAATTCTAGGAAGTTTTAGAAAATTTTTAGTAAATACTTGTTTATTCTAGAAGTTTTAAAAATAGTTGATTATTCTAGAAATTCATAAGAAAAACATGTTGCTTATTCTAGAAATTCAAAGAAAATTCTTGTTTAATAAAGAAATTCTTAGTAAATTCTTGTTTATTCTAGATAGTTTTAGAAATTGTAGGTTATTCTAGAAATTCATAGGAAAAACTTGTTTCTTATTCTAGAAATTCAAAGAAAATTCTTGTTTAATAAATAAATACTTAGTAAATACTTGTTTATTCTAGAAGGTTTTAGAAATTGTTGATTATTTCCGAAAATTCGTAGGAAAAACTTGTTGCTTATTCAAGAAATTCAATGAAAATTCTTGTTTAATAAAGAAATTCTTAGTAAATTCTTGTTTATTCTAGAAAGTTTTAGAAATTGTAGATTATTCCGGAAATTCATAGGAAAAACTTGTTGCTTATTCTAAAAATTCAATGGAAATTCTTGTTTAATAAATAAATGCTTAGTAAATACTTGTTTATTCTAGAAGGTTTTAGAAATTGTTGATTATTCCGGAAATTCATACTAAAAACTTGTTGCTTATTCTAGAAATTCAAAGAAAATTCTTGTTTAATAAAGAAATTCTTAGTAAATTTTTGTTTATTCTAGAAAGTTTTAGAAATTGTAGGTTATTCCAGGAATACATAGGAAAAACTTGTTGCTTATTCTAGAAATTCAATGAAAATTCTTATTTAATAAATAAATTCTTAGTAAATACTTGTTTATTATAGAAAGTTTTGGGAATTGTTGATTATTCCAGAAAATCAACTTAGTAAATTGTTGGTTATTCTAGAGACTCAAAGAAATTCTTAGAAAATTCTTGTTCAATAAAGAAATTATCTAAAAAATCTTATTTATTCTAGAAAGTTTTAGAAATTGTTCAAAATTACATAAATTCATAGAAATTCTTGTTTATTATAGAAATTCATAGAAAATTCTTGATTATTTTAGATGGGTGACAACCATGACAACTTTATGGTCGACATTATTTCTAGTGGTACAAATACGATTGCAACCTTCACCGACGAGGAGTGTAGTGAGGCGGACATGTACTTGAACATACCTCCGAATGAGGACGATGCCGCCCCTGTCAAGGACACAACAACAAATATTGAGGACAATTCGAAAAACAATGAGGAAACTCTTGTGAATGAAAGTATTGAATGTTCCCATGAGGTATATATATCTCATGCATTAACTTCTTATTTCTCTAACCTCAATTCTTAGGTACTAATTAATTAAATAACGAATCTGCAACATGTAGGCTTCAGGCTCCACATCAAACAAGACAAAGAAAGGGCGTACAAAAGTACTCACCGGCCATGTCATGTATCATATCACAGAAGTATCAGATGATGGCCAACCATATGCTCCAAAAAATCAAGGACACGTATGTGTCACAGTGTGTGGACATTGTAAGGGACAACGTGCACATCGGCTACAGAGAATGGAAGGGAAAAGCAGATAATATAATCCACACATGGTTCCAGACTTAGTGAAAAACTTGTTGTGGGATGAAATCCTAAAACACTTCACACAACCTGAAGGTGTTGAACCAGCCAATGTGAAGCGTTGGACTCTCACGAGGATGGCAACACAATTTCAGAAGTTCAAGCAACAACTGGATGAAGATTATATCAAGAAGAATCAAACTCCAAATTGGATTGAATATCCCAAGTTACAAGAACACTGTACGTCCTTTGTGGAATACAAGAAAAGTGAAGATTTCGCTAAGGCGAGTGCACAAGGGAAGAAAAGTCATGGTAAGAAGGAGCACGACCATCATCTTGGTCGAGGTGGTTACGCATTTGCAATTCCCAAGTGGCAGAAGATGGAAGAAGACCTTGCACAAGGTACCATACCAGCAGTCGTTGATTGGCTCGAGCGAGTGAAGAATTGGTATTATGCTAATGGAGGCACAATTAACTCCGTAGATGGTACCCTTGATTACCCATCCTCGTTACGAGAGGTTGCACTTGAAATATTGAAAACAATTGAAGATGTCAGAGCGGGTAGAGTGAAGGTTGAAAGAGAGATCAATGAGCTCACTATGGCGCTCAAGAATCCATAACACCCAGGACGTTGCAGGGGCTTAGGGGTGGTACCATGGAAATTTGCCTTCAGGGGAGACATTGCCACCTATCGAAGCCGCAAAAGAAGAAGAGAGCGCGAAGAGGTGGAATGGTGGCAAGAGACAGAGAAAAGACATAAAGAACACGAAAAAAAGGTGATGACAAATATTGAACGGCGAGTGTCCGCCGCTGTAAATGAGATGGCCCCATCTGAAGGACTGCCTCTAATACAAGTTCCTTCTGCTCACAAAAGCAGTTGTGCTTTCGCAACGGTTCCCGAAGAGCAAAGGGCAATAGAAGGAGTTCAAGTGGACAGCCAACGGTACCTGTGGATGACATCTGTCGGTGCACCACATGTGAGCTTCACAAGCCACACTGGTGGAGAGGGAGGCTTTGGTTCGGGCCTTTAGTCACGGTTCAACTTTGGAGCCGGAACTAAAGGACTTTCGTCGACGTGGCCTGAAATGCTCGCTGGAGACACCCCCTTTAGTCCTGGTTGGTATAACTAATCGTGACAAAAGGGCAGGCTAGCAACGAAATTTTCCCCCAATGATTGACGCGGGCTTTTAGCACCGGGAATTACCAACCGAGACTAAAGGGCACACCTTTAGTCTCGGTTGGTAATTCCACCTGGTGCTAATTCTTTATTGCCGAGTGGAGTTACCAACCGAGACTAAAGGGTGCCCTTTAGTATCGGTTGGTAACTCCACCCGGGACTAATAGCAAGCTCCCTATAAATCCAGCTTCTTCTTCCCCTTTCACTTGACGAGCCATTCTTCACCAAGAGCTCAATCTCCTCCTCCATGGCGCCTCAACCTTAGAGAGGTGCTTCTGAATTTTTTCTTCGTGTATTTGTGAAGATTTCTATCCTCTAATTTGTTTCCGAGGTTTGATTCTTCTTCCTCCCATCATTTGTTGTGATTAATTGTTTTTATATATTTTAGAGATGGAGAAAATAGAAATCTTAAATCCTAGGTGGGAGGAGGTAATGAGAGCTGAGGTTATTTATATACTTTAGACTGAGAAAAAAAGTGGTTGGCTAAACACTAGCATTGTCTTGTTATCTTTTATATTGATGTAGAGAAAATTGAATTTTACTTTTTGATATAATGAAACATAGAACTTATTATGATTTTACATTTAGCTAATTTTATAGAAGTTAGTTTATAAAAAATATGGTCATTAATAATGGAGATCAAAATAGCCATCAGGTGACCTCTGTATGCCATTGTATCACAAGTCCCAAGCTAAAACTAGTCAACTTCTAGCTTTTGAACTCTGCTTCAAACACATTTATGAATTCACGTATTGTGTTGATATAATCAACATGTTCAGGAAGAATGTAGGTATGCCTCTGGTTCTCATCATCTAGTTCATAACGGAATACATCATCAAACTCACCCTTTTTTATTCCGATTTAAAGGAAATAACTTGTGGACTTAATATGATGCAGATGAATCGGCAATGGATGAACGCTGACAGACGCCGGAGTACATTGCTGGCATGCAAGCTTTTCTCGAAGTGGCCAAAGCCAACAAAACCCAAAGGGATTCATGTGTTGTCCATGATCTTTGTGCAGAAACGACAAAGACTACTCTGACTGGGGGACTCTTCACCTCCACTTGATTAAAAACGGATTCATGGCGAACTATGTGCTTTGGACCAGGCACGGTGAAAGAGGGGTTGTGATGGAAGACAACAAAGATGAGGAGGATGATAATAACATTCCTGACTGGGCCGCGGGGTAAGATTTGCGGATATTTTAATGGAAGATGCTGACGAAGAAGAGATACCGGAAGACGGCCATGTTGATGATCTTGGTCAAGTTCTAAAAGATGCACAAAGGGACTGTGAAAATGATAATGAAAAGGCAAAGTTGCATCGTATGATAGAAGATCATAGAAAACTGTTGTACCCAGATTGCAAACAGGGTCACAAAAAGCTTGGTACTACACTTGAAATGTTGCAATGGAAGGCAAAATATGGTGTGTGTGTGTGTGTGATAAAGCATTTGAGGGGATGCTAAAAATTGTGTAGGACAGGCTTCTTGAGAACAATGAATTACCGTCGACAACATATGAAGCGAAACAGACTGTGTGCCCTCTGGGGTTGGAGGTTCAGAAGATCCATGCCTGCCCTAATGATTGCATCCTATATCGAGGCATGAAACACGAGAATTTGGAAGCTTGTCCTGTGTGCAAAGCGCTACATTATAAGATACGGAAAGATAATGATCCTGGTGCTCTCGAGCGGACACCTCCCAAGATGACGAAAGTACCGACGAAGGTTATGGGGTATTTTCCTATAATACCATGTTTGAAGCATTTGTTCAGGAACAAAGAAAATGCTAAGTTGATGACATGGCACAAAAGCGAACGTAAGCAAGACCACATGTTGTGACATCCGACAGATGGGTCACAATGGAGAAAGATTGATAGAAAATACATAGATTTTGCTGGGAAGCAAGAAACATAAGATTTGGTTTAAGCATAGATGGTTTCAATCCATTTGGTGAGTTTAGCAGTGGTCATAGCACTTGGGCTGTGACACTATGCATGTTCAACCTTCCTGGTTGGATGTGCATGAAGCGAAAGTTCATTATGTTTTTGGAGACAAATATTGTCGACTCCGAAAAGAAAGTAATTATTTCAACTATTAAAATATTTTTTATATTGGAAAGTTAAGGCTGTTAACACTTAACGAAATATAATTTTGCATGGTTCAAATATTAAACTTACTATTTTTAAAAAATGTTGCAAAGAGAAAGAATGAGAAAATGAGCAGCGAAAATAGGAAAAGAATTAAAGTCCCGCACAAAATAGCCCTTTAGTTCCGGGTGGTGTTACGACCCGAGACAAAAGGGGGCCTTTTGTCTCGGGTTGTAACACCATCCGAGACTAAAGAGGGAAATTTTCCCTTTTGGGGCTCCCGCGCGAAATCACCATTTAGTCCCGGGTGGTACCACCAACCGTGACAAAAGGCCCCCCTTTTGTCATGGTTCGTTACACGACCCGGGACTAAAGGGGTTTCTATATATAAAAGCAGCGACCCTCCCCCTCTAGCACTTGGCCACTTTTTCGTACCCGGTCCGCCGCCATCGTCGTCGTCGTGTCCTCCACCTCCTCCGTCGTCGTCATACTCCCCAACCGCCACCTTTCGCGGCGCCCCCGTCCTCTTCCCCCAGTGATTCTCAACCGCCCCCGCCTCCCGGAATCCGCCGAAGCCCGCGCCCCCTGCCATGCCGTCGGCTCCCGGAACGCGGCCGGCTTCCTCCCCCCCCCCCCCCCCCCCTCCGGGGCTCCTTATCCCCATACTCCTCGCGTCAGCCTCCTCCCTATCGTCCTCCTTCGTGCTGTCCACCCCAGCCTTCGGTGCTCCGCCGCGCATCGTCGCCTCCACCCACGCATCAACATCGTCGCCTCGTCCAGCTGCCTCTGCCTTCAGCCTCATGGTTGTCCCCCCCAACGCCAGTAGGGGCGCCCCCCCCTTGGCTGCCGGCGTACACCAACCCTGCCCGGCTACCCCCAAATTGGGTCTTGTTGATGCAAACAAATTAATTGTTTGCGTCAGTAATTTTTTAATTTATGTTGAAGAATAAATTCATGTATAAAATTGTACTAAATATGTCTATAATAATTCTAATTAAATATGTTTCTCCCTAGAATTGTCGACCGCTATCTCTCCCTGGCTTCCCACTACCTCCCTCGACGCACCCAAGATCCCGCCGCCGTCTCGCCCCGGCTCCCCACTGCCTCCCTCGACGCACCCAGGATCATGCCGTCGTCTCTCCCCTTCTCCTCACCGACTGCGGTAGGTGACACTACCGATTCTAGAAATAAATAGAAATTATTGTATATTCTCATAAATTCGTGTCGATCCATAGAAAATTATTGTTTATTCTAGATGGATACAAGAAATAAATAGAAATTATTGTATGTTCTCATAAATTCGTGTCGCTTCATAGAAAATTACTGTTTATTCTAGATGGACACTAGAAATAAATAGAAATTATTGTATAATCTGATAAATTCGTGTCGATTCATAGAAAATTACTGCTTATTCTAGATGGATACTAGAAATAATTAGAAATTATTGTATATTCTCATAAATTCGTGTCGATTCATAGAAAATTACCGTTTATTCTAGATGAATAACAATGGCAACGATGAAAGGATTATGGAGGAGACTATTGCTCGCGGTGCAAATGCCTTTGCATCCTACACGGACGAGGAAATTATTCTGAATATGATTGGTGAAGGAAGCATCACCGCTGATGACTTTGCAAATAACGAGGAAGACATAGCCGCTGACTCAGTAAATAATGACGACCTTGAGGATGCTAATGCAGAAGGTTCCAACGAGGTATACATATTATGCATTAAGTTCATTAGTATTAATTCGATAACCTCATTTCTTATATATTCTCATGAATTTATGTCAACTCATGGAAAATTACTTTTAATTCTTGTAGGCTTCTGGATCGACGACGAAAAAGTCCAAGAGAGGTCGTAAACAACTAATCGTTGGCGATGTGATGTATCGTATCACGGAGGAGCCAGAGCTTGGCCAGCCTTGTGCTCCAAAAAAATCAAGGACAAGTTCGTGTCTCAATGCGGGGCCATTGTAAGGGACAACGTGCCGATGAAGTATAGAGAATGGAAGGGGAAACCAAGTAATCCATATGTGGTTCCAGACTCAATAAAAGACCAGTTATAGAATGATGTGCTAAAACACTTCGCACTTCCTGAAGGTGTCGACACAAACCTTATTAAAGGTTGCACTCTAGTGAAGATGGCAACTCAATTTCAAAATTTCAAGAAGAAGTTGACTAGAGATTTTATTAAGAACAACCGTACTCCAAATTGGGATGAATATCCGAAGATAAAGGATCACTGGAAGTCCTTTGTTGAATAAAAGAAAAGGGAAATTTTTGCCCAAAAAAGTGCCCAAGCGAAGAGTAGTGCCAGTGAGAAAGGGGAGTACAACCATCGTCTTGGTCGAGGTGGTTACGCAGTAGCAATTCCCAAGTGGCAGAAGATGGAACAAGACCTTATCGCCAAAGGTATCATATCAGCAGTCTTTCACTAGCCTGAAAGATAGAAGAATTGGTATTATGCGCATGGAGGCAGATTGAACCCGAATGATGGTACCCTTGAATTCCCGCCCACGTTACGAGAGAAGGCACTTGAGTTAATGAAACAAATAGAAGATGTCAATGCTGGTAGATTGAAGGTTGACAGAGAAATGGATGAGCTCACTATGGCACTTGGGAATCCAGAACACCCAGGACGTTGCAGGGGCTACGGGGTGGTGCCGTGAAAGTATGCCTTCAAGGGAAATATTGATAGCTATAAAAGCCGCAAAAGAAGAAAAGAGCGCGAAGAGGAGCATTGGCGCCTATGAGACATGGGTACCCTTGGGTCCCCACCAACCAAGCTCACGGTCGTCCCCGACAAGTGGGTCCGGCCTACTAGAAGACCCGTCGACCTGTCAGTGGGTCCAACCGACCTAGTTGGAGGCCCACACGACCTACTGAAGACATTCCAGAAGATTCCCCAGACAACCTAATCCGTCACAACCTCAAGACTCGGTGTACAAGACAAGACCTCGTGGATTACGACCAAAGCAGATCGACGGGATATGGCAAGATATGTAACGTAGACTTAGGTCTCCTGGTCGTAACGGACTAGGAGCACTACTAGAAATGTTGCAATCTGTGACGATTTGCTCGTGACGCCGCTCACTTTCGTCATAGAATGGTATGTCATCTGTGACGAAATCTCCATACGTCATAGGTGCCAAGTGACGAAGATTTGGCCCGAAAATTTATGACGAAAATAAAAATAGCGTCACAGAATAGTAAAAGGAGATCGTCATAAAACGTGTTTTGGGTATACCTTAGTGGAATGACGAAAGTTGATCATCACAGAATTAGTTTTGTTATGGTCAACATATATTGGCATTGTTTGACACACTTAATGATGAAACAAATTCGTCACAAATCGGTGGTGGATTTGACGGCGTGGTTAGTTGTCGAAATGGGCCGCTCCCTTCCCTGGTAATTTGGTACTGGGCCATAACTAATGGGCCGCTTCAGTCCCTGTTTGTTTGGAACTGGGCAACAAGTATTAGGCCAAAAAAATGCTCTTGCGGAGCTTCGATCCCTGAACCAAGGGGTATGCAAGTTAGAGCTTTACCACTACACTGCGTGAACTTTCGTGTAGGTGTTAAGTATAGTTGTTATTTGAACCTTTAATACGTGTTGTAATAAGTCGTGGGCCTTCTAGTAGATCGATTCTGTTGTTCTAGGCCTAAGGTGCTGAGGCCGATCATGCAAAGTATCCAGGAGTACGTGACGAGGCCTATCGAAGCTTTGGTGCTCGTGACGACGTAGATAGGTTTTGCACACATTGTGGGGCGGCGGCGCCTGCATGTCACACCCGATTTTCCGAAGAAAACCAAGTGTTTAACTATATGTATGCCAGGGTCAAGTTTCATACATATAGTGACATCATAGTGAATAACAGAAACAATATCACGTAAAGAAAGAGATTATCAGAGATTTACAGCGGAATCCTGGGGAAGAAAAGGTTCCAAACTTCACGAGCAATCGGCGGGGGTTGCGTACGCCTAGCACCATCTTCGGACTTCGTGCACCCTCTTCTTTTTTTCGAGCGGCGTTTAAGCAAGGTTGAGTACACTTATGGTTTGTACTCAGCAAGGCCACGAAATAACCGGAAAGCAATATTAAACTCCATCTTTAAGTATATTAATCATGTGAGGGTCCGAGGCCGCTCTTGACCGTGAGCATGGTCATTATAACGATTTACTCTGCAGAGCTTGCACACTTTCACCACAAGTCGCGTAAAAGTTCCGAAGAACTTTGAACCCAACCATGCTTTGCAAAAGTAGGCACAATACCACACTTCCGAGGTGTGGTTGCATAGGGACGCTACGAGGCCTTTACAAAGAGTCCTCCCATGTGTATTAGTCCATAGTAGCACGTCCTAGAGGCTATCTTTCGTTCCCTCCTTCTACCCTCAGACCAGGTTAGCCTAGAAGAGCACTTCCGTTCCAAAACCTGTCCAGAGTAGAAGAGTCATAAAAGCATTCCTCCATACCCCAAGCTACTAAGGCTAATAGCCACACAAGACTTCCCTAATTAATTGGCCAAGACAGAGCCATATGTCTTGTGGTTGTACTATTTTCCTGGGTGGTTCTCCATGTTCCGATTAATTTACAGTGTTCTTGTATTAAAGCATAGGTAGAAGGATGGTTAGGGTCACTTGCCTTTCTCAACAAAAAGCTACTATTGCTCTTCTGCTCTTGCTCTTTTGGTACTTTTGATCTTCAGGACTTTCAATCCGCAGCTCGATCTTCTACTCGAAGCAAACATCGAGCACAACATGCAGAGCAGACAAACAAGAACAACTAAGAACAATACACCAAGCATGAAAAGCTTTAAAAGAGGACAAGGTTTGGTTCTAGGACCGCGAACGCAAAAGACTCGGAACTATCGTAAGATTTGGATTATATCACACAAGGCTATGTGCTTGGTAAATTTTAATTCAAAAAGATGTGCATAGGTTATTTCGAGAGAAATACCTTATTTAATAATTAAGCAAGTTATATTTATATAAAAGGAACGATGTATAACTTATTCCAATTTTATTTATAAATATTCAAGTATTATTTTATGCAATTTAAACATTTAATTTAAAAGAAGTATGTAAAACATCTAAACGAATATTTTACATTTCGAATTGTACTAAGCAAATTATAATTTACAATCATGTTTATGTTCGTATTAATCAATTTGATATTTAATTATGAAAACTCGGGATAGACCTATGTTACTTTTATTTAGAAAGCAAATTGAATATATATTAACTAATTTAAGTTTGATTATGAAAACCGAGATATATCACTAATTAGATTTTAATTGGAAAGATTATTTAAATAAGCATTAATCAAATTATCTTTCTTATAAAAACACGTGTTGATCTCTAATTAAATTTTAATTAGAAAAGCATGTATAAAAGTATTTAATCATATTTAAATATTAAATAAATTATAAAGCAAGGAACAGGTTCAACATTGTCTCTATTACGTTCTTTGAGTTATTACGAACCTAACGCAATTTAAAATGCTAAAAAACGGAGGTAAAACGTGAAAACTACGCACTAAACAAGGTTGTAAGGGTCTAAACACTATTAACTATAGATCTGGAGGGTTAGATGATAACTTTTGCAAGACACTATAAATAGTGCTCGCGAAAAGAGTAGAAGGCGAGGGCTAGCGAGTAAAAGAGTGATGGTGGGGTTTAAGTGCAAAAGGTGGGATCTTTCTAGGGGGGTTATGGGTAAAACGTGCAAGACACAAGTTATAAAGTTTTGGTTTGGGGATTTCATGAGGACCTAAAGGAAAAAGAACCTTATCTACACAGAGGGGATGACGGCTTGCTCCTACACAGCCATGGCCAGCGGTCTGAGCAAGAAAACATGCAATAAATAAAACAATACATCAAACATTACCAAAAGACTAAAACAAGCTTTTAGAAATGACGGGCTCTGAGAGACGGTCGCGTGGACACCAAGAACGCGTAAAACGGAGCTAGGATGGAAAAGATATGGCTGAAACAAAATTCAGGGACTAAATTGTGAATATCTGGAAGTTTTAGGGGGTTTTCTACAAGATTTCAGGGACCTAAACATATTCATGTGTGAAACTAGGAGGTCTAACATGTAAAAGGTCAATCGTGAGCCGCCGAACATGAAAACTAAAGAGTTCGGGGTTCAAAACATAAAAACGGGGACACCGCTTGAAAGGCTTTTATACGGGTGGAAGGGTATATTTGTAATTTTTGAAATTGCGGGGTTCTTTTTGCAAAAATTTCCGGGCGACCGGCCGTGGGGCGGCGGTGGCGCCACGTGGCGGGCTGCGATTTGCCGGGCCGACGCCATGCCGACGCGGGCGGTGATGCGAGCTCGTGGACCGGCGCCCGTGGACCGGTCCCGCCCGGTCCACGGTGGACCGATCAAGGGGTACGCCTCCTTTCGATCCGGGCCGTCCGCGCCGATCGGACGGCCCCGGTCGCGCGCGGGTGACGGGCGGCGGCGGACGGCCGGAGACCGGCGGCGCCGCCGTCGAGGCGGCGGCGGAGCTCGCCGGCGATGGCCGGATCGGCCATCCGAGCACCTAATCGCGCGGAAATAAGTCCAGGAGGAAGAGGGGAAGATAAGGAAGCTCACCAGGGGCTCGGAGGGGAGGGAATCACGGCGGAGGAGGAGATCGGGCGGCGGCTCCGGCGGTGGCGCTCCGGCTCCGGCGGGGGACCGTGTTGCGGTGAGGGAGGAGGAGAGGGGAGAGGTGCGGGAGACGCGGGGGTGGTGCTACCCCTTTATAGGGCGGAGGGGGAAGGGGGAACGGCGCACCGAGGCGGTGGCGGAGCTCGGCCGGTGTGCCATTAATGGCGGCGGCGGCTCGATGGAGGCGGTTACGGGAGGGGAAAGGAAGGGGTGAGGCGGCGGGGAAGTGCGGCGGTGCCTTGATGGCGTAGTGGAGGAGGCGGACGGGCGCGGGTGGCGGGGAGGCGGGACGGTGGCGCCGGAGGCTAGCGCGGCCGTGGGGAGGAAGGGGCGGCCGGAGGTTGGGGGTGACCCCGACAGGTGGGCCCTACCTGTCGGCGGCCGCGTGAGAGAGAGGGAGGGAAGTGGGCCGCGGGAGGAGATGGGCCGCAGGAGATGGCTGGGCCGGCACTGAAAAAGGGGCCGCGGGGAAAAAAAGAGATGTGGTCGAGTTGGGCTAGGAGGAAAGGGAGGAAGGGAGAAAAGGTTTGAGGATCTTTTTGGGACTTTGGGTTTTTTTCTCTCTTTTTTTTCTTTTCTTTCTTTTTCAACACACATCAACCAAACACAAATCCAACCCACATACATCTATTTTATTTAATTTAATTTAAAAAACAATCAATTGATTTTCTTATTCTAAATTTTCTGTAAAGAAGATAAATCTTGGGAAAAATTTTAAAATTATGGGAAAATCGTTGTTTAATTATTTTTTCCTATTAACATCCTGAAATTGGAAAATTTCAGGGTGTTACAAATCTACCCCCCTTAAAAGGAATCTCGTCCCGAGATTCGCAAAGGTCGGGTGGTTACCATCCAACACTTATTAACTTTCTTCCGCATTGTTTGACATTATATAAGCTCCTCAACACACTCTTTATTCTTCAAAAACTCACTTAGTAAGCATAACACCTCATAAGATACTCAATCTAACTTTACTTGTAATTGTCCATTTCTTTCCTCGGCTTCATTGGCTCGCCTTTGTAGAACTTTCTTGACGTCTTGATAAAGTGATTTGAATAGAGTCGGATTGACTCCATAATCTTTGCTTAACCTTTAAAATTCTTCTCCATTTGATCCAAATGCTTCTTCGGCACTGGTTTGCTTATTATGTCTCTACCGAGTCTTCTTTTCATATCGATCAAGCACATTTCTTAGGGCACCTGTTAATAAAATGTCCATGATCTTTGCAATAGAAACAAGCTCCACATTCTTTAAGGTTTCTACGGTTACGTGGTGGATCTTCATACTCATCTTCAGGATGTTCTGGTGCTTGGGACAAATGGTAAAGGTTGGAACTATTATCACGTTGCTCTAGAAAATTCCTTTTCCATTTCTTATGATTTTTTGTAGTTTGCTTTCTAACTCAATAGCTTTGTTGATGACATGTTGCAAACTGGAATAGTCATGTAAACTTAGTATACTCTGAAGATCTTCATTCAGCCCTTTGATGAAATGTTCTCGTTTCTTTTTATCACTTCCAGATGATCTTGGTGCGTACATAGATAGCTGGATAAATTTATCCTTGTACTCGATCACTCGTCATTTGCCCTTGTTTCAAGCTAAGGAACTCCTTCCTTTTGAGCTTCATCACACTTACGAATGAAATGTGATATAAAGTTATCCTTAAACTCCTTCTAAGCAATACTTTGTGGTTGATCATGTTCATATATGTAGGAATTCCACCATTCTAAGGCTTCTCCTAGAAGTAATCCCGATGCATATAGAACCTTTTCTCTATCGTTGCATTGTGCCATATCTAATTTCTTCTCGATTGTCGTGACCCATTCTTGACTTCTAGGTGCTCCGTAGTGTTAGAGAAATTAGGTGTCTCGGTATTCTAGAACTTTGTATGTGTATCCTCCGGGTTTAGATATAGTGACACACATTGGTTGTACGCATGGTGGTAATTGCTATCATTGCTTTTGTCTTGATTGCCTTTTTCCATCTGGTTAGTGGACAAAGATCAAGATCAGAAGAGAACGAGAATAAATTGAAGAGCAGGCAAAATTCTTGATATCATATCCATCATTTCTTGTTTGTTGTAATTGTACTCAAATTGTGGTAGAGGAGAATAACAGGGGGTAACAAAAGAAAATTGATCATCTTTTTCTTCAACTTCTTTCATGTGTTGACGTTTGCATATGCTTGTAGATTTCTGTTGTTGATGTTGGTGTTGCTTCTAGATTTTTTTTTATCTTCCGACATCCTCCATAGGGTTAAGTAGATAGAAAGAGGGGAACAAGGAGGTGGGAGGTACAAAAGACGAACCCAACTAGGCAACGATGTTAATGCGGGTAGAAGACCCACAATACACCAACAATCAATACAAAGAACCAACTCAACCAAGGCCATAAAGTCAAGCATCATCAAGCAAATACGAAGCTTCACCGGACAACACATGATCAAGGGAACGATGCTACACGTTGTTATTATGGTTAGAGGGATCCTCCTAATCTTGGGTGATATGTCGAGACTTCAACTTTCTTCGCACATGCCGGCATCTTCGGATTACTCGAGGAAACTTCGTGTAAGACAACGAGAGATTTTCTAAACATTTTTAAGGGTGACACTTTTGGATTAAAAGGTCGAGGGAGAGAATCCAAAGTAACAATGCTTCGAATTAAGGAGTGGAGTAGGGGAAAAAGATAAGTGACCGGGAAGGATAGAAAGAAGAAAAAGATCAAAGAATGGGAATATTCATCGGGGATGTCAAGGATAAGGCTAGAGTTGTTTTTGAAGTAAAACGGATCTTCAAGAAGCAACCATTTCTATCTAGGCTTACGTCCTACGGTCGTTATAGCTACGATACCACTCTGTCACACCCGATTTTCCGAAGAAAACCAAGTGTTTAACTATATGTATGCTAGGATCAAGTTTCATACATATAGTGACATCATAGTGAATAACGAAACAATATCACGTAAAGAAAGAGATTATCGAGAGATTTACAGCGGAATCTCGGGGGAAGCAAAGGTTCCAAACTTCACAGGCAATCGACTGGGGGTTGTGTACGCCTAGCACCATCTTCTGGACTTCGTGCACCCTCTTCTTTTTATGAGCAGCGTTTAAGCAAGATTGAGTACACTTATGGTTGGTACTCAACTAGGCCACAGAAATAACCGGAAAGCAATATTAAACTCCATCTTTAAGTATATTAATCGTGTGAGGGTCCAGGCCGCTCTTGACCGTGAGCACGACTGTTATAACAGTTTAACACTCTGCAGAGGTTGTACACTTTCACCACAAGTCGTGTAAAAGTTCTGAAGAACTTTGAACCCAACCATCTGTGCAAAAGTAGGCACAATACCACACTTCCGAGGTGTGGTTGCAAAGGGACGCTACGAGGCCTTTACAAAGAGTCCTCCCATGTGTATTAGTCCATAGTAGCACGTCCTAGAGGCTATCTTTTGTTCCCTCCTTCTACCCTCAGACCAGGTTAGCCTAGAAGAGCACTTCCGTTCCGAAACTCGTCCCGCAGTAGAAGAGACATAAAAGCATTCCTCCGTACCCCAAGCTACTAAGGCTAATAGCCACACAAGACTTCCCTAATTAATTGGCCAAGACAGAGCCATATGTCTTGTGGTTGTCTTGTTTTCCGCCGGTGGTTCTCCATGTTCCGATTAATTTACGGTGTTCTTGTATTAAAGCATAGGTAGCGGGATGGTTAGGGTCACTTGCCTTTCTCAACAAAAAGCTACTCTTGCTCTTCTCGCTCTTGCTCTTTTGGTACTTTTGATCTTCGGGACTTTCAATCGGCGGCTTGATCTTCTACTCGAAGCAAACATCGAGCACAACATGCGAAGCGAGACAAACAAGAACAACTAAGAACAATACACCAAGCATGAAAAGCTTTAAAAGAGGACAAGGTTTGGTTCTAGGACCGCGAACGCAAAAGACTCGGAACTATTGTAAGATTTGGATTATATCACACAAGGCTATGTGCTTGGTAAATTTTAATTCAAAAAGATGTGCATAGGTTAGTTCAGAGAAATACCTTATTTAATAATTAAGCAAGTTATTTTTATATAAAAGGAACGATGTATAACTTATTCCAATTTTATTTATAAATATTCAAGTATTATTTTATGCAAATTAAACATTTTAATTTAAAAGAAGCATGTAAGACATCTAAACGAATATTTTACATTTCGAATTGTACTAAGCAAATTATAATTTACAATCATGTTTATGTTCGTATTAATCAATTTGATATTTAATTATGAAAACTCGGGATAGACCTATGTTACTTTTATTTAGAAAGCAAATTGAATATATATTAATTAATTTAAGTTTGATTATGAAAACCGAGATATATCACTAATTAGATTTTAATTGGAAAGATTATTTAAATAAGCATTAATCAAATTATCTTTCTTATAAAAACACGTGTTGATCTTTAATTAAATTTTAATTAGAAAAGCATGTATAAAAGTATTTAATCATATTTAAATATTAAATAAATTATAAAGCAAGGAACAGGTTCAACATTGTCTCTATTACGTTCTTTGAGTTATTACGAACCTAACGCAATTTAAAATGCTAAAAAACGGAGGTAAAAACAAGGTTGTAAGGGTCTAAACACTATTAACTATAGATCTGGAGGGTTAGATGATAACTTTTGCAAGACACTATAAATAGTGCTCGCGAAAAGAGTAGAAGGCAGGGGCTAGCAGGTAAAAGAGTGATGGTGGGGTTTAAGTGCAAAAGGTGGGATCTTTCTAGGGGGGTATGGGTAAAACGTGCAAGACACAAGTTATAAAGTTTTGGTTTGGGGATTTCATGAGGACCTAAAGGAAAAAGAACCTTATCTACACAGAGGGGATGACGGCTTGCTCCTACACAGCCATGGCCGGCGGTCTGAGCAAGAAAACATGCAATAAATAAAACAATACATCAAACATTACCAAAAGACTAAAACAAGCTTTTAGAAATGACGGGCTCTAAGAGACGGTCGCGTGGACACCAAGAACGCGTAAAACGGAGCTAGGATGGAAAAGATATGGCTGAAACAAAATTCAGGGACTAAATTGTGAATATCTGGAAGTTTTAGGGGGTTTTCTACAAGATTTCAGGGACCTAAACATATTCATGTGTGAAACTAGGAGGTCTAACATGTAAAAGGTCAAGGGTGGGCTGCTGAACATGATAACTAAAGAGTTCAGGGTTCAAAACATAAAAACAGGGACCTGCTTGAATGGCTTTTATACAGGTGGAAGGGTATATTTGTAATTTTGGAAACTGCAGGGTTCTTTTTGCAAAAATTCCTGGGCGACCGGCTGAGGAGCGGCGGTGGCGCCACGTGGCAGGCTGCGATTTGCCGGGCGACGCAAGCCGACGCCATGCCGACACGGGCGGTGACGCGCGGCTCGTGGACCGGCGCTCGTGGACCGTTCCACCGGTCCACGGTGGACCGATCAAGGGGTACGCCTCCTTTCGATCCGGGCCGTCCGCGCCGATCGGACGGCCCCGGTCGCGCGCGAGTGACGGGCGGCGGCGGACGGCGGAGACCGGCGCCGCCGGCGAGAGGCGGCGGCGGAGCTCGCCGGCGATGGCCGGATCGGCCATCCGAGCACCTAATCGCGCGGAAATAAGTCCGGGAGGAAGAGGGGAAGATAAGGAAGCTCACCGAGGGGCTCGGAGGGGAGGGAATCACGGCGGAGGAGGAGGAGATCGGGCGGCGGCTGCGGCGGCGGCGCTCCGTTCCGGCGGCGGCGCTCCGGCTCCGGCGGGGGACCGTGGCCGCGGTGAGGGAGGAGGAGAGGGGAGAGGTGCGGGAGACGCAGGGGTGGTGCTGCCCCTTTATAGGGCGGAGGGGGAAGGGGGAACGGCGCGCTAAGGCGGTGGCGGAGCTCGGCCGGTGCGCCATTAATGGCGGCGGCGGCGGCTCGGTGGAGGCGGTTACGGGAGGGGAAAGGAAGGGGTGAGACGGCGGGGAAGTGCGGCGGCGCCTTGATGGCGTAGTGGAGGAGGCGGACGGGCGCGGGGAGCCGGGGAGGCGGGACGGCGGTGTGGGGAGGCCGGCGCGGCCGTGGGGAGGAAGGGGCGGCCGGAGGTTAGGGGTGACCCCGACAGGTGGGCCCCACCTGTCGGCGACCGCGTGAGAGAGAGGGAGGGAAGCGGGCCGCGGGAGGAGATGGGCCGCAGGAGATGGCTGGGCCGGCGCTGAAAAAGGGGCCGCGGGGAAAAAAAGAGATGTGGCCGAGTTCGGCTAGGAGGAAAGGGAGGAAGGGAGAAAAGGTTTGAGGATCTTTTTGGGACTTTGGGTTTTTTTCTCTCTTTTTTTCTTTTCTTTCTTTTTCAACACACATCAACCAAACACAAATCCAACCCAAAATAAATGCAACGCACATACATTTATTTTATTTAATTTATAAAAAACAACCCATTGATTTTCTTATTCTAAATTTTCTGTAAAGAAGATAAATCTTGGGCAAAATTTTAAAATTATGGGAAAATCATTGTTTAATTATTTTCCCTATTAACATCCTGAAATTGGAAAATTTCAGGGTGTTACACTGCAGGTGATCAAGGTCGAGGGCATTGCGTGGCATCGAAGATGCTTGCTGCGGCGTCATAGGAGGCAAAGTAGCGCTTGCAGTCGAGGAGGCGTCAGCCTGCAGTCGAGAAGAGCAGCGCCTCCAAGGTTTGTAGAAGTATTTGTTTAAAGTATTTGGTCAGATATGCATATGAGTTTAATTTGAAGGTTTTGTTGATACATGGATAAATGGTTTGGATTTTGTAGAGCCTATTAACATCTGATTATCAATTAATTGTTCAAGAAAACAAAAAAATTATTGTTTTCAGCTTAATATATATCAGTTTTGGTGTTTTGAATTTTTTTTTGTGTTTGTCAAAATAGATGGATAGAAGCTAGATATTTGGCAATTCACACCTGCATATTTGAAAGGAGTTGAAGAGTTTATGGAATTTGTTAGAGCAAGATACGCACAAGACATCGAGATACGTTGTCCTTGCCGCAATTGTCTGAATCATAGGGTGCAACCCCAACATGATGTTGAAAACCACATACACATTTTTGGAATGTCAGCTACATATACCAGGTGGATTCATCATGGGGAGCCTGAGATAGTGCCGAAGTTCGGAATACGGAGAGCGACAGGATGTGGAAGGTGATCATGACTATGGGATACATGTGGATGTGGACGATGATGGTCATCTTGATGAGGATCTTGGAGTACCGAGAGATGATTGGAGATCTCGTATGCTCAAGCGCAGGCCGATGGAGAACGACCAAGGTTTGCAAGAGTACTTGAGGATGCGAAGAAGGCACTTAGCCCGGGATCTAGGCATTCCAAATTCTCTTTTATGGTGAGGATGTTGTATATCAAGTCTCATTATCGAATCAGCAATGCAGGATTTTCAACGATGATGAACTTGATCTCATCAGGATACCCTAAGAGTGAGTTGCCAAATTCTTATGACAAGGCGAAGAAATACCTTCGAGAGTTGGGCCTTGAATACGAAACCATACATGTGTGCAAGAATAATTGTGTGTTGTTTTGGGATTCAAAAACAACCAAGTACGCGAAGTTGAATGTGTGCCCAGTATGCAAGGAGTCTAGATGGAAAGATGAAACTGGGACGAAGCAGGTTCCACATAAGGTACTGAGGCATTTTCCACTGTTGCCAAGGTTGAAGAGAATATATGCTTCAAAGCGTACTTCTGAGGAAACTCGATGGCACATGAAAGTTAGGACCCCAGTGGAGAATGTAATGAGCCATCTAGCTGGCGGGGAAGCATGGAAGTACTTTGACAGTAAGGAAAAATCATTTGCATCCGATTCAAGGAACTTGAGGCTTGCTTTAGCTACGGATGGGTTCAATCCATTTGGCAACATGAGTACCCGGTACGGTATGTGGCCGGTGCTTCGACCCCACCGAATCTCCCACCCCGGGAATGTGTTAATCCCGCAAATTGCTTTATGTCTTTACTCATCCCGGGGCCAAAATCTCCAGGAAAGGATTTTGATGTGTTCCCGGAGCCCTTAATTGAAGAAGCTGCTAGAGCTATGGAAGGGTGTAAGTACCTATGATGCATGTACCGGTAGGAAGTTTGACCTTCGTCTTTCTCGTGCTATGGTGTATACATGATTACCCCCGCGTTGAGCACGCCGTCCGGCCGAACAACAAAAGGGTATTATGCATGTATTTACCGTGACAAGGATCCTCTCGTCTCGGTCAATAAGGAATAAGATATGTTACATTGGACATCATCGATACCTTCCAAAGTCACATGCATGGCGGAGAAGCTTGGCTTTCGATGGTAAGCGTGAAAACCGAGATGCACCGAGAAAAGTTCACTTTGGGTGAGGTCCTATACGAGCTAGATAAGGTGAGAAATGTCGGGCCAGGGAAGGCAGTGAATGAAACTCAAAACACTGGAAGAAAAAGGAAGCGTGATGTGGGTCCAAAGATTTATAGCCGAAAATCTGTGTTGTGGAGGTTGCCTTATTGGATACATTTGAAGCTTCCACATAATCTTGATGTCATGCACATAGAGAAAAACGTGTGTGAAAACATTCTATGCACATTACTCAATGTGCCTGGCAAGACCAAGGACACACATAATGCTAGGCTAGATTTGTATGATATGGGCATCAGACACCATTTGCACTTACAGGAGAAAGGGAACAACTCAGTAAGTGCTCCACCCGCTCCTTATGTGTTGGGGAAGCAACAAAGGGTCGAGTTTTGCAAGTTTCTCGGAGGTATCAAGTTTCCTGATGGATATCTTGCTAACCTAGCAAGGTACATAAGTGAAGATGGTGCGAGGGTGGTTGGAAAGCTCAAGACACATTCTTGCCACACACTTCTTCAAAGAATCATTCTCGCCTGGACTAAGAGGATTGGTGCCGAAGGATGTGTATGAAGCAATAGCTGAGCTCGAAACATTTTTTAGGGAGCTATGCAGTAGAAATATAAGGATTGATGTTGTCAAACGACTGAAAGAACAGATTCCATTGATCTTATGCAAGCTTGAGAAAATCTTTCCCCCTGCCTTCTTTGATGTCATGGTTCACTTGTGTGTCCATCTACCTGACGAGGCACTGCTAAGAGGTCCTGTTCAATACGACTGGATGTACCCAATAGAAAGACGCCTGGGCACTTTGAAGAATTTTGTAAGGAACGGGCGAAGCCGAAGGATCAATTCTTGAGGCATATGTGGCAAGTGACACCTTGACATTTTGTTCTAGGTACATGGAGGATATGGACACTAGATTCAACTCGAGGGATGATAGTGGTGGAGAGGTACCATTGCTCGATGACATCTCTCGTTTTTCAGCATGGTGTTACTCTTGTTGGAGGCAATAGGGTCCAAGATATATTGAAGATGATTTAATGGATAAGTTAGTTTGGTATGTGCTACATAATTGTGAAGAAGTCGATGAATATAAGGAGTAAGTATGATTTTTAAGACCTGCTGATTTGTTAATTAATTTTTTAAAATTTAATTTAAATAATCTTGTCTTTGCGGGTTGTGCGAGACGAGTCAATGCAGCAAGGTGCACAACAAAATAATGTTGACAAAATGGTTGAACAAGGATTTGCCAAGTGGTTCAGGCACCACGTTAGTAACTACAAATATTTAGATATTAAGTGGAAACGTATTTTTGCTAATTATATTTTTGTTGCAATAGATTGAGGACCAATGCAAGGTGAATCCAGGGTCTGTTAGCGAAGGATTGTGGGCACTGTCTTGTGGACCATGTCTATGAGTTAAGTTTTCTGCAGCTTGCAAGATTAATGGTGTTCGGTATAGCACAGCGGATCGCGAAAAATTCCTGCAGACACAAAATAGTGGTGTCATGACTCCAGGTGAACATAATAACAACATTATAGATTTTTATGGAGAACTTCAAGAGGTGATTGAGTTGTTGTATAACTCGAATCTTCAAGTTTGTCGAACTGTGGTTATATTTCGATGCAATTGGTACAACCAAGAAGGCAGGGGGAAAGGCCTTCAAGATGACGGACATTTCAAATCCATCAATGTGCAGTCATTATGGTACAAGACAGATCCTTTCATCCTATCTTCTCAAGCGAAAAAAAATTTTTACATTCAAGACACATCTTTAGGTAAAGATTGGCGAGTTGTGCAGAAGTTTGAACATAGAAACATTTATGATGTGGCAGAAAAAGATGAGGGCAGCCATGATGTGCATCAGGACGATTACCATTCTGATACTGAGCATGTGGTGCAAGAAGGTGGTGTCGGCGTGCCATTACCAAATATTCAAGGTGGGGAAAGCACTATAATTGAAGGCAATTTGCAAGAATTAATAAGAAACAAGAAGGAAGCTGCAATTATTGATGTCGACAGCGAGGGGGAGGAGGAGGATGAGTCAGTGCTGCAATACTGTAGTGACGATGCCAATGATAACAACGATGACATGTCTCCAGATGACGAAGATGAAGATTACTAGTTTGATATATATGTTTTTCCATACCATATATGTCTCCACATGAAGATGACATGTTACAATAATATAGATTGGTGATTACTTGTTATATCAATAAAAAGTAGACCGGATTGAGTACCACAAATGATACTTTAACGCGTGCCATTACCAAATATGTATAGGGCATGTACATGCCGACGATGAAAGTTACTTGTCTTGTTGCCACATAAGGCACTACTAACCAGGCACATTGCACTGACCATAACTATTTACAAGCTAAAGCAAGCAAGGCACAAAATCTTCTTGCCTTCCAGCCTGCTACGACACTACTAAGTTAATGTCTTCCATCACTGACAACAGTAAAAGAATGCAACCATATAGGTTCATTCTTGACAGTCATGCAGATTAGCCAAACTTGCAAAAGACAGCAGCAGCCTTGACATTTAACCATCACTTTCTGGAATGCACTTCGTCTTCTTCTTCGCCTTGTCAGCAGCAGCTTTGAGAGCAGACCTTGAGTCCGGTCTACTGTTCTTCTCCCCGTTCGGCTCGAACCTCCAGCGGCATCACGTTCTCCCCGTGAAGTCCCCGGCTCCTTCGTAACTCCCGGAAGTCCAAAGTTATGAAAATGAGCACCGTTAAGGCCTAAATGATCTCAAATCAGATTATCTCAAAGCTCGTCAACGACGGTAAACTCACCTTCTTCTCCTTCCCTTTCGGTACCGCTTCACCGGGTTCACATAAGTTTCCCCGCTTGATTCCTCGCTTGTAGACTTAGCGGTGCCGGCGCTACTAGAAGCAATCACTAGATACCGGGTTTTCATGCGGACCTTCTTCTTGTGGCGCTCGCCGACTCTCGGAGCGCGCTCTCGCGGCCTTAGTGGAGAGCCCCCGCGTGCGGTTGCCTGAAAATTAAGTGAATCACAATTCATTTGCATCTAGTGCTGACGAAAATTAAGTGTGAAGATTTAACAACACATATGTAGAAAGTGAGTAACTAAAAAAGATTTAAAGAATCCAGTCAAAATTAAAATATATGCCATATATAGTCACTGAGTAGTTCATCTACAAAAATTTAAAGATATGCCATTTGTAGTAACTGAGTAAATTAGAGCATATGGATATCTGTAAATAGCATAAATTTAGGCATATGGATATCTGAAAAGAGCATATATATGTCCATCAACATATGGATATCTAAAATAGCACAATTTCTGACCATACTGCATTGTAAACCATACTGCTCAAATTACAAACCAGTGCATTGTAAACCATAC
Source organism: Cenchrus americanus (assembly GCA_947561735.1). NCBI lineage: Eukaryota > Viridiplantae > Streptophyta > Magnoliopsida > Poales > Poaceae > Cenchrus > Cenchrus americanus. Next base: position 78,099,736 of record OX387239.1, on the reverse strand, counting down.
TGCTCAAATTACAAACCACGATTTTCCAGTGGCACATAAGTTAGTACTACATTCTAGAAAAATATGATTGAACTGAAAACCCCACCACAAGCATTACTGAAAATCCCCCTCAAGATTCTAAGGGCATGCATATATCTAGTGGCACAGCTTAGTACAGAAATCAAGCAAATTAGGGAAATGCAAAATTAGTGAGTAATTGAACTTAAAAATCATGAACATCTAGTGATTGAATTAAAAAAACCCGTAAACAGTGACAGGGTGAGAAAATCAACCTTAGGTTTTACATATGGGAATGCTGATCCCCCGGCACGCTTCAGATTGGGAGCGATCCTTTCGAAGCCTGGTGGGACGTCAGGAACGACGTCGCCGGAGGCAGCAGAGGCGCGGTGCACCACCACGCCATGGGAAGCGTGGGTGAACCTCCCGGTCCTTGGGTCCCGCTTCTGGTTACTCGCACGCTTCGACTGCTCTAGGTTCTTCACCGCCTTCGTCATCTTCCACATGCCGGCGACTGCGGCGGCGCAAGGGGCAGAGGTGGTGGCGGCGCAAGGGGCAGAGATGGCGGTGGCAGAAGGCGAAGCGGAGAAGACGAGGACACGTGACAATTTGGGGGACGATTTGGGGGAAGCCGTCGTAGCGAATGCTATATAGATCTGCACAGCAAGGCGCCTCTTTATGTTGTTAAATAAATTGGATCTTCACATCCATCGAATACACCTTCGTAGCCCACTGGTAACGCACTCTGATTGTTAGTCCACAGCTCCCGGGTTCGAACCCTATGGGAGCTTTTTTTAACTTGTTTTGATATTAACATTTTATTTCATTTAAACATTTTTTAACTTTTCATTTAAACATTTTTTAACTTGTTTTGATATTAACATTTTATTTCATTTGTTTTCTACATATCCCACTCATTAGAATAAAGTCTGGCTTGCACACATTGAGTATACGATGGAACACATGCCCCACTACGACCAATGTGCCTATGCAAGGGACGTCTACACATGTGAGATATGCGCATCACAAGTATCTCGAAATCATGTGAAACTATCAGAGCGTGCTATTGGAGGTAAACAAGGAGGTTTCGTGCAATTTTGCAATTTTCGTTGCATTTTTACCTATTATCTTAATTTTTTGATGATTTAATAAAGAATAAATGTGAAAATTAGCAAACCATGCTAGAAAAATGTAAAAACTTGCAAGGACACACCAATTTGGTGTGTATTCATGACAAAATTATATTCAATTCATTATACCAAAGTGGCGGTGCACGGTGCTACGATGGAACACATGCCCCACTACGACCAATGTGCCTATGCAAGGGACGTCTACACATGTGAGATATGCGCATCACAAGTATCTCGAAATCATGTGAAACTATCGAGCATGCTATTGGAGGTAAACAAGAAGGTTTCGTGCAATTTTGCAATTTTCGTTGCATTTTTACCTATTATCTTAATTTTTTGATGATTTAATAAAGAATAAATGTGAAAATTAGCAAACCATGCTAGAAAAATGTAAAAACTTGCAAGGACACACCAATTTGGTGTGTATTCATGACAAATTATATTCAATTCATTATACCAAAGTGGCGGTGCTCGGTGCTACGATGGAACACATGCCCCACTACGACCAATGTGCCTATGCAAGGAACGTCTACACATGTGAGATATGCGCATCACAAGTATCTCGAAATCATGTGAAACTATCGAGAGCGTGCTATTGGAGGTAAACAAGGAAGTTTCGTGCAATTTTGCAATTTTCGTTGCATTTTTACCTATTATCTTAATTTTTTGATGATTTAATAAAGAATAAATGTGAAAATTAGCAAACCATGCTAGAAAAATGTAAAAACTTGCAAGGACACACCAATTTGGTGTGTATTCATGACAAAATTATATTCAATTCATTATACCAAAGTGGCGGTGCACGGTGCTACGATGGAACACATGCCCCACTACGACCAATGTGCCTATGCAAGGGACGTCTACACATGTGAGATATGCGCATCACAAGTATCTCGAAATCATGTGAAACTATCAGAGCGTGCTATTGGAGGTAATCAAGGAGGTGTTGACAAAAAAAGTATAAAGAAATAGAAGCAACTGATGTTTTAAAAAAAGGAACAAAGTCAAAAAAATCTGCGGCCCATAGGAATCGAACCAGTGACCCAAGGGTTCCAGTAAATGGGCCTTACCACTGCGCTACTCGAGGATGTTCGTTCAGTAATCGAAATAGTTATATATGAATCGAGTAACTGACGCTGCGGCGGGAACGCGGGAGAAATTGCGCCAAAACTTTTCGGCACCATTCTTTAACGAAAAAAAGGCGGACTTATTTACATGCCTCCCCACAACTCGTCAAACCTCCCCACTTCCTATTCCCATCTATTCGACAGCTCCCCTGGAACCACAGAAGCCGCCGCCGCCACACCACCCATCGTCGACGACGAGGTGCTCCTCACCCCAGGTTCGTAGTTTCCAGGCCGCGACGCCTCAACCTAACCCTCTCCCTCAATGCCCCACCTACCTAAATCTTCCCATCAACCACTCAGTCACATCAACGAAACCCTAACCACGGCCGCCGCAACGAGTAGCTCCGACAATAACCCGATTTGAATTCACGCCGCCCCCAACCCCTCTCTCTCACGTACATTTCTCTCGCCCATGCACCTCCTTTTGTTCCCCCGACCTAACCCAAATCTCATCTCGGGTTTCAATGGTGGCAACAAGGGGGCAAAAGAGGAACGGGCCCGCAGTGTCCGTCAAAAAATTCAACTATATTTCGAGAGTAGATCTACAATTTTGATCTTTGTCGTATATGTATGTCAATTTGAAATGTATTTTTTTGATTAATGAGACCATTATCATGTCACGGTTTGCTACTATAATATTCCCTGATTTTTGGTTGATAGGAAGATTGTAGTTCACTCCATTCTATATTCATAATTAATAATGTAGTTATAACAGTTTCTGATTCACTGTAATACCCTGGGGTTTTCTGATCTAGGAGTGCACACATAGTTGTAGGTCTTATCTCATATCTTAGACCTCTTATCTATCTTTCATGTAGTTTTGTTAACTCTAACCTATTAGTTCGGGACTTTTAAAAATTCTAATACACCCAATTTCTTGTCCTTGAAAGAACCTACGATAACTGATTATGAGCGATGCCGAGATAGAAGCGTGGTGGAAAATCAAAAGATGCTTGAAGAGCTTGGATTGAATACCTTAGCTTCTGAAATTATTACATCCTTGCCTCAACCTGCACAAAAGAAGGGGAAAATCAGCAAACAAGGGAACTGATAACGAAGATTCATCATCATCGGAGTATCTCCTTGATGAAGATGAGCAAGGAGATAATACTGATGATGAAGACATTGAATCTAATGAGCAGCCACAACTTAAGGTGCTTCTTCTATCTTCACAGTAGTGAATGGGGCATACTTGGAACATACAACTTGTTTACTACACTGTATTCATTATTAATACATAATCTAGGATTAAATGTTTCTACTCTGAAGTATGCTTTAGGACTTAAATTTCATTGCAATTAAATGTTTACTATATGGTACTTATTATTAATAAAGTTGATTGCAATTTACTGTTTCCGATCTGCATTTGGATCTCTGATTTATTTGCAAATTCTATCAAACTATAATGATGTTGAAAATATGGTTTTCATTATTAATGCACATGACTTACATGAGCTTTCTTTCCCCACAGCTTCTCCAACCGCATAGTCGCAAAATCATCTCTCCAAAGAATAAGAAAACTGTTGGCAGAATGGCTCCTGGAGTTAGGAACAGTAAGAGAGTGAGGGCATCAACTCAGTCAGAAAACCAGCCTACTGAATCTGAAACAAGAGCATCAAAAAGGCTTCTTGTACGGATCCTACGACCCCTTATGAAGACAATCCAACTGCAGAGGAATCCAATGGACCACCGTTGATGAGAACACACCATCGGAGGATGGCGCAGTATCACTGGTCATGACAATGCGAGGTTTTGAGGCACACATTGCGGTCGCTAACGATGACAACACACTAGTCGAAGGCAAGCTCTTTTATCATGCGCTTTTGACATCTATTTAGTTGATTTTGCATCAATAAAATAAAAATTGAATCTATATTCAATGATGTAGGTCCTCCACGGCGAGCTCCTAGGAGGCCCGGACCACCCGTCGTTGGAAAGCGACTAGATAGGATGACCAAAGCTATGGGAAGGAGATTGCCCATAGTTGTCCAGGATGGAAAAAAAAAAGACCTCAAGATCCCGTTCAAGCCGCCAAATTAGCTTTAGAGGCCGGCGTCATCATTCGGGAAAGTATTCCTGTCCTCCCACATTGGAAAGATTACAAGAAAGACGACGTACACTACAAAGCCTTTGAGGGACGAACTAGTCGTAAGTGCACTATTGTAGCCATATGAAACTATTGTTCATTAAGCTTATTTGACTAACTAAATAACCAACTATCATATGCCTAGGGTCGCTTGGCCATTAACACAAATCATGCCCCAACAAGGGAAGCTATGACTGATCTGATGCGTGTTGCGATAAAGAACCAACGCTATCGACTGAAGAAGAAATACTTCAATGGTGTTCCCGCAAATCGATTCGTACAACTTCTCCCGAGCTCGCTACATGACTGATCTCGAATGGAGGGCACTTGTTGCAAGGTGGTCAGATCCAAAGAACATGGTATGGGCATCAATTCTTACATTCACTATCAGTTTACAAAGTCCCTTATTTTAAACTTGTGATATCAACTAACATGTTCATTGTCTTTTAGCAAACATGTGAGAAGAACAAGGAAAACCGCAGTAAAGTCAAGTATCATCGGGCTACGGGTTCTCGCTGCTACGTGGCACACTTACATGCATACGTAAGTAAAACATTACCTTGTTCACTTACCTGCACATTTGGACTCAACTAATTATTTTCCCTTTCATCTGTGCCTACTTTGCTGTCATTTTTCAATTACATAGAAACAAACAAGAATCCTTGATGAACCAAACCTAGATCGATCCGTCTGCGAAGTAGACGCGGTGGAAGCCTTCCGGACGTGCCACACTAGCTCCAAACGTGGCTTAAGTGACCCCGCAAGAGAGGCACTTGTAAGTGCACGATTATATGCCTACTAGTTGCCATTTCACATAAATCATGTGTGGACTTTATGCATACATAGTAGTAGGTTTTCAATAATCTGGTTCTTTTTCGTGCATCTACTTTATTGCATTTATTAAACATTGACATGTTACTCTTCATCAAATACTTGTACTCTTTTACCTTGATACTATTTCAGTCCCAAATGGAAGCTTTGAGGACTGAATCTGTTTCTGAAGGTGAGATGTCAGCATCCAGTGTGCAAGTCGTGTCGAAGGTGCTCTCTCAGAACAGCTCCAACTTATTCCTGAAGAATGTTGGCTTCCAAACACCGCCATCCTCCAAGTTAGTATCATCAAATGAAAGTCAGCTTAGGGAGCAACTTGCGGGAAGCGACGGCACTGCTCAAGGTGAACTGGAAGACCTCGGGAAGAAAATTCGGGATGCGAGAGGAAGAACGGGCAAGGACACGAAGGAGAGCCGGAGGAGTACAAGAAGCTTACGAGAGAAGAACATCAAGGAGATGGCGGAGACCAATTTTCTCCTCAAGAAGCTCTTCTCCCTCCAAGGAAATGCTTCGTCATCGACTTCAACATAGGCTTGCTCGCCTTTCCTTTCTATTTTTTGTCGGCTTGCCTATCTAGTAACTTGGTCGTGTGTGCAACTTTTTATGGTACTTGGTACTGTTTCAACAACATATTTACCGAATTTGCAATGTCTAGTGGTGTGCATCAGTCGTATATCCACACCGGAATACTTGATGCAAACCTAATGCAATTGTGTGCCCATTCTAGTATCAATTGCAAATTCTTATTATATTATTATTTCCAAACCAGTGAGCAAATGCATGGTGTATCTGTGACCAATCTACTCTCAAATCTGTGACCAAAAGATGTTATATTTGTGACCAAAGTGCTGGCAAATTTGTAACCATATTATATCAAAGCGTGACAATGCCAAATACCAATCTGTGACGATTTAATCATTACATCTATGACGGTTGCAAGATGATGATCTCAGCAGCCACGTCATTGATGACGTCACATCCTCGTCATCTGCCAGCATGGCATACGTCATCCTATGTCCAACACAAGACTACATTTGTGACGAAACCGGATCGTCACACCATTGCAACGACACCATCCGTTATCCAGGCGAACGGAAGATTGTGACGAAAAAATATTGTCACAAAATGCATTAACGGCGTTAACGGCGGCGTCAGTTAGCCCGGCAGACGTGAAATTATGACGAAAACATGGTATAATCTATGACCAAAACAAATCGTCATAGAATGAATTCAAATTCATGACGACACAAAATTCGTCACGGATTGGTGACACATCTATGACGAAAAAACCAATTTCGTCACCGATGACCAAATGTGACGCCACCTTAGTGACCAAACCAAAATCGTCACAAAAACATCACAAAAGACTAATTGTGACCATTCTGGCGTCTTCAATGACGATAATGCAACGTCATTGATGACAACATCCCTACTAGTGGAGTCTAGGACCCAACCTCATCTGCTGGTCAATATAAGGCGGACGAGGCAATCCCTTGTACAACTATGAAATCCTCAAGCAATCTACACCAACAACTGGACGTAGGGTATTACTCTCCGGAGGCCCAAACCAGTATAAACTCGCCGTGTTCTCTGTGTTACGCGTACTCGTGTGTAACCTTCGAGTTCTTAGCCTTAGACTCCTCCCCGCCGAACAAATAAACCACAGGGATTAACACCTAGTGGGCTGTTCAGATCTCACCATCTGACAGTTGGCGTGCCAGGTAGGGGGTGAGTCAAGGTTCTTCATGCAACTCGATGGCTTCGACCAACGGCGTCATCTTCCCGGAGAGCATGGCGGACTTCCTCGCCAACCCTGTGGACATCTGCTTTGACTCGATGCCGGCGACATCCACTGCTCCATCCGCTTGCCTCGTCATCGAAGGCAACGCGGTCACCACCAACCAACAGATCGAGATAGATCTGTCGAAGAAGACCCACCCACCCACTCCTAGCGACCTGATCGCCAGGATCGATCGTGTCGAGGGGTATGCTCCCTAAAATAATAAAAGTCTGTGAGCACGTCAAATGCCCTCGCACGACTCCTTCGACCTCTAGCATGCCTCCTGGCTTGCGCAACGCCGCTCATGTAGCATCACGCTACATGAAGAGCAAGATCCAAATCGAATCTGGACTCTACTCTCAAGATCGTGGGACCCGCGGGAATCACCTCGACGAGCCCTGCCCTATCCACGAAAACTCCAAACACACTGCACGCCAGTGCCGTGTCCTCAAGAAGTTTCGCCGACCTCTCGTCCCACCGCCGCCGGTTGAACCAAGAGTCGTCTCCGGACCGTCTTGCCTTCCAGGTCGCCCACACAACGATCCCCCCGAACTATCCGGGAGAAGAGTCCGAGACCCTAGATCGCCAGATCTTGGTCGTCTCTGCAGATGTACCACCGCAAGATGGAGAAACCGACGAGCAGCGTCAAGAACGTGAAAATGCCAATGATGCCCGAGCTGTCCGACAACAACAAGAGATCGCAGGCGCTACCCCAGGTGCAGGCCTACAACTGGCTAACACCGGACAGGTCAATGCCAACGCCGGACAGGTCAACGCCAACGCCGGACAGGTCAATCCCAATGCTCGACAAACCAACACCAACGCTGGGCAACAAGCACTTGTGGCACTAGCTGCCCCACAGCAGCGATGTCAAGATGATCCACCTCGTGCCAACAGACTGCGTGCGCGAGACCTCCTCAGGGACTTCGAGTGTGACGGACTTGAAGTTTACAACTCACCACAAACCAACTTGGGAGCCGCTCTTGCCGCCCTAAATGACCTCGAAGATTCCCCAATGATCTGGTGCCTCCAAGCCAACATCCACATTGCAGCCGCTCAGATCGAGGAAAGAGGTCCTGGGTACAGCAGATCCGCAGCAAGTTCCTACTCCAGAAGCAAAAGTAGATCAGAGCGTCCTCGCCAGCAACGTCGAAGCCAGGGTCCCCTCGACCCGGTAGCTGAAGAAGGACGAGGCGAAAATGAAGTAGCGTAGCCGGTCAACCGCGCTGCCAACGCTGCAGCCAACACTCCAGCCAACCCTGCGGCTAATGCCCCAGCAAACCACCCGACCAATGCCGCTAGTACCATCGTCAAGAACACAGTGAATGCTGCCAATGTTCAGGCAAACGTCACTCCGAACCCAAGATATAACGCAGGAGCTCAACCTCCTCTGATCCAGGCCAATCGTGCCGAAGGGAGCTAGAGCCACCGCGTCAAAGAAGAAGTCGAAATAGCCCGACGTGCTAACTACGACCGCGAGCACGGGGTCCCTGACACCCTTGACGCCAACAACCCCATTCAAGCTACAGATCTCCGGATCATGCACGACTAGGAACTCCTGCGACGTGCTCAGTACGACCAAGACAACGGCCCTCCCGACGACCTCTACGTCATCCCCGCGGCTCACGCCCCATCTGCAAGCCTGGGAGCGGTCAATAATTTCCCAACTTTTTCACGATGTCTTCAGACGATCAGATACCCAAAAGACTTCAAACCAGCTATTGAGAAGTACGACGGTCGCTCCGACCCGAGTATATGGCTCAATATGTACAACATAGCGGCACGTGCCTCTAGAGGCAATGAAGACCACATGGCCGGATACTTTCCCCTCGTGATGGGCAAGGCACCACTCCTGTGGCTCGACAACCTCCCAGCAGAGTGCATCACCTCCTAGGAAACTCTGTCTCACCTCTTCACGACCAACTACCAGGCGACCTACAATCGTCCTGGCAATGCTCACCACCTCGCCAGAGTATGGATGAGAAGTGATGAAACTCTCCAAGAGTATACTAACCACTACTTCAAGAACCGCAACACCCTTGCAGGTGTCAAAGACGACGATGTCATTGCCTACTACAAAAAGGGAATCACCAACATCAAGTTGTTCGAGAAGAACCACGAAGCCGATGCAAAAACCAATGGTGACCTCATGGCCTACGTCGACAAAGTGGTCGACACGCAAGATGCGGTAATGCACGATTTTAATGGAGAAGACCACGATGATAGAAGCACCAGGTCGCGCAAGAGATCCGGTGAAGCTTATGTAGCAGATCCACCATGACCTTCCACCTTCCTCGAAGGTGACTTCAATATGGTTATGGACGACCAGTGCCAGTTCCACCGTGACGCCAAGCACACCATGAGGGAGTGCGAACAGCTAAAGCGTGCCCTTGGAGTGCCATCTACCTCCATGAAGACCAAGAGCAACAGCAACGACGACCTCAACGGTGGTCAACGCTTCGACCAAGAGCTCAACCGTCGACCTGATCGACGAGATTACCTTGACCGTAGACCCTATCCTCGCAACGACGATAGGGATCGACGTGATTATCGCCTCGACTACCGCCGCGATGACAGACGTGACGACCACAGGAGTGATCGTCACGATGATCGTCATGATGATAGTCGCAACGACCGACGTCGACGGGATGACCACAACCGACAGGATAACAACTGGAAGGAGCGGACGCCTCCGCCACCGCCCAAAGGGGCAACCCCAATGATGCATTCTAAAATGCCAACCGCGAGATCAACTTCATCGTTGGAGGTCGCCAAACGATCAAAACCAACCGATAGACTCGATCGAACGCCAGGGAGATCGGGCACGTCAACACTGAAAACCCGGGACCTCTGTGGTGGTCTGAATTCCCAATCACTTTCTCCAGGATAGATCATTGGGTTCACATCCCTGACCCCGGGACCTACCCGCTGGTAGTCAACCCCATAGTTAACGGGGCCTTTCTGCCTAAGACCCTCATTGACGGGGGCAGCAGCCTAAACATCATCTTCACAGAGACGTTGCGCAAGATGGAGTTCGACTTCACCAAGATGACCGCCTGTGATGAACCCTTCTACGGGGTCGTCTTTGTAGCGAACATGGCCTCATATGCCATTTGTTCGGAGTTTGATTTTGGTGATTCATGACAACATGATCATTGGGACTAACCTCATTGTCTAGCTTGTCTTTGTAGACATTTCTAGGTCCCAAGGATGCAAGAAAACCCCATGCAAAAATGCCAAAACAAAGGGTCAAAACCGAGCAAGAAAAGGAAAAAAGAAGACACCGTCGGATGAACCGACGGTCCCACATTTACAAGCGTCGGTGCAATCGTCGGACGAGTTGGTACACGGGGTGAAACCCTAGGTACCGTCGGATGAACCGACGGTCCATTTTCTACATGCGTCGGACGAGTTGCGGAGGAAGAGCAAGGAAGGCGAGAGCACGGATGATCCGACGGTCTAAGTGGGGACCCCGTCGGTCTATCCGACGCTCGCCTTGAATCAAGACGAGAGACGCGCCAAGACGAAGCCTTCAAAGACCGGATGATCCGACGCCTTGGTCAAGGCATAGCGTCGGTCTATCCGACGGTCCGTTAGAAGCTAACGCATCGACCCGGACGCGAGGCCTTCGAAAGACGGATGATCCGACGTAGCGTCGGAGCATAGCGTCGGGCCGCTTGTGTCGCAGAACCTCAACGGCTACGTGACGTGGGAGGGGCACCGGATCAACCGACGCCCGGAAAAGCATAGCGTCGGATCATCCGACGCGTACCTTTTTCGGTGGACGTTAGCCAATGGCTAGTTTGATGCCTTGGGCTATTTATACCCCCTCCACTCACCCATTTGAGGTTGCTTTGGATTGAGTGGAAGTGCGAGAAGAGTTCAAGACACATTCAAGATCATATCCAATCCATCCAAGTGCTTAAATGCTCATCCTTTGACTTGCATATGCTTTGTGTATGTGCTTAGTGCTAGGCTTAGCTTAGAGCCGAGTGAGTGAAAGGTTGTGCCAACCTTGTGAGGTGATTCTTGAGTGAATCCGGTTGTACAAGGTTCGCCGGAAGCCTTGAGGCCTAAGTGGCTCACCGGCAATCGTCATCGACCCTCCGGCTTGGTGTGGAGCGGCGAGGACACTTTGTGCGGGGGACGTGGAGACCCCCTTCCTTGGTGGAGAAGCTCCTTAGTGGAGGCGGCATCAAGGTGACCAAGAGAGCTTGACAAGTGCCTAAGTGGCTAGCCTTTGTGGCAAGTCAAGTTGGTGCTCTTGGGAGAGACTTGGTGACCGGAAGCAATACTCTTGTGTGAGTGCTTCAACAACGTGGACTAGGGGTGGCTTAGTGCCTACCGATACCACGGGATAAATCGCGTGTCAAGAGTTTGCTTCCTCTCATCCCCTTTACGTTTCCGCATTTACTCTATTGCAATCTTTGCTTGTCTCTACATTCCTAGAGTAGTATCATGCTAGGATTGGCTATAGGTTGCAAACCTTCTTTTGGAATGGGAGTTTCACACTAGAACAACCGTAGTTGCACATATAGATAGTATGTTCTAGTTTACCTTTGCGCAAAATTAGGGAAGCCATAGGTTAAGGTTTTAAGTTGCCTAATTCACCCCCTCCCCCTCTTAGGCTAACGGGCATCCGATTCCTTACAAGTGGTATCAGAGCCGGGACTCACTTCCTTCACAAGGAAACACCAATTCGATTGGTAAATTGTGAAAACCGGCTCATTGGAACGGTTAGGCTTCACCGCCTAGTGAGTTGCTCTATAGAGGGATGAAAGGGGTGGATACCTTAGGTTTGGCTCCACATTTCGATGGCACGGGCTATCCTCGGTGGAAGGTTCTTATGGAGGCCTATCTCCAAGCAAGGGACCTTGATGTTTGGAGAGTCACCGATGAGGGTATGAAAAATGGTACTAGGAAGGAAAAGCAATTTGATGTAATTGCTAAGAGTATCATTTTGTCCTCACTAGATGTAGGCGTTTTCAATAGAGTTTTTACTTGTGAAAATGCTCATGAGCTATGGAAAACCATCAAGGAGCAAAATGAGGGTTCAAAAGAAGTTGCTAATGAACGCTACGGATGTCTCCTTGAGGAATTCAATAGCTCGAAGCAACTTGCTAATGAAAATGCCGAATCTATGTACTCACGCCTAAATGTGCTTGTCAATGAGATTAATGCCTTAGGTGTGAAGGACATCACGGACTTGAACATCAACCGCAAGATCCTTCAAAGTCTCTGAAAGCCCGACTATGACTTGGTGAAAGCAATCATCTACGAGAAGAAGCTCGAAGATTTGAAGCCATCGCATATCTTGAGCAAGATCATGGCACATGAGCTTCAACTAATGCCCAAGTCAAAGAAGGCGCCCCAAGAAAAGCCCCAAGAACCATCTTCTCCAACCACAAGCCATGCTCTCTCAAGCCGACAAGAGAAAATGTTGAGTAGGATGGCTACTCGTGGAAGCTCAAGCGAAGATGATGGTGATGATGGTGATAATGAAGATTCCTCAAGTGATGAAGAGGTTGAATCTATGGTGGCCGAGTACGTGAAGAAGATCTTCAAGTATGTGAAGAAAGTCAACATGTACGGCTACAACATCCACTTGAGAGAAGGGCGCCATCATCAACACATCAAGTTCACCAAGATTGAGCACGAGCCCAAAAAGAAGGTGGTCAAGGAGAGAAGACCAAGGCAAGAAGCAACCTTCGCCGTCCGCGAGTGGACAAGTGGTGGATCAAGTTCTTCTAGCTCAAGCGATGAATCAAGAAAGAACTTCACCACCCGCTTCATGCAAGGACCTTCATCATCACACATGTGCCTCATGGCCAAAGGTATGGAAAGCAATGTAAGTGATGACGAATCCGACACCACCTCTCTCAATGATCTTGTTGAGCTAATCCATGAGCAAAAAGGAATGCTTGAACAACAAGCTAATGAAATTAAAGAACTCAATGCTCTCAATGATCTTAGTGACACCCTTGCTACAAATTATGAACATTTGTTGTGCAAATTCAAATTGCTTAGCAAGGAGTGTGAAGAGCTAAAATCTAAGCTTGAGAACAATGAGACTAAAACAAGTAAATCCTTTGAGCTTAATGAAACATCTATCCCTTGTGCAATTCCTATCTCCAAGGTAGATGCTTCAACTTCTTGCATTGATTTAATTGATGAATCTTGCTCACCATCTTGCAATGAGAATGTTGTTGTAGAATCATGTGATTATCTCATAGGCAAGGAAAATGATGAGCTCAAGCAAGAAGTGAAAAGGCTCCGAGAGAGATTAGCAAACTTGATGGGCAAGGGCAAGAACGATGAAGAACAAGTGGACATCTCTCAAGACATGAAGAGCCAAGTCCAACCTTCTCAAGATAACCGTGATCACATGGTGAAGAAGCTTGAGAAGGGTGCAACCGTGACTTCCTACAAGTGTCATGAGGAAGGGAACAAGTTCTACAAATGCCCCCAATTTGTCAAGAAGATGGACAAGGGCGCAAAGAAGAAATTGAAGCCCATCATCAAGAGCTCCCTCATCTACACCAAGCCCAACCGCAAGAACAAGACCAAGAGCAACACCTACTTCATCAAGAAGAAGGCAAATGGCAAGGTGGTTGCACACAAGGTTGGGAAGATGAAGGAAGAGCGGGGTTGGAACCAACCTATTTGGGTGCCCAAGGAAATCATCACCAACATGAAGGGGCCTCAAATGGTTTGGGTTCCAAAGGCCACTTGAAGGCCTTAAAAGCGGGGACTTGGGAGGCTTGGCACAATCAAGATGAGAAGATTCAAGCCTATAAGCCAAGCTTGCAAATTGGACATGTGTTGCCCAAGTTCCCCGATTGAGGTAATGGAAACTAGAACCCATCTCTTGTATCATTGTAGCTCCATTGCCTTGTTTAGGTTGCATTTGTTGCAATGTTTACATATGGTAGGATGCTTGTGTCATGTGCTAACCCATGAGCAATCTACATGGTTTGATTAGTGTGTAGGAAAGCTACACTTGTTCTTTCATGGTGCATGTTTTCATATATATCTCTTTGCATCATGAGCAAGCTATAGGGTTAGCTTCCCTTTTGTTTTCATAAACAATGTGCATACATTTGGTTGGTGATTCAAACACTAAATGCACACATTTAGGGGGAGCTCATCCTATGGTTTGGTTATGGGACTAACATTGTTTCAAGCTTTTCTTATGTAGTCCCTTAGCGACGCGTTCCGTGCGGTGTTTCATTCTAAGAGAATGCTATTTCACTCTCAATGTGATCTAACATCTCTAAAAGAGTGAATATAGCAATATGAGCTTCATGCTATTGAGTCATGTCCTTGCGAGCTTTACTCATACATTCCTAATCCTTGTGGTACCCCAAGTGTCTTCTATGCAAGCTTCTTCCAAGTGGTGTCACCTAGTGATATCATTTCCAAGTGGCTCATCTCAATGTGGTGCCAACAAGGTAGAGAGGATCAATCCCCGGAGGGATGCAATGATCAAAAGACTACAAGTGATATCTACAAGTGGTAATGTAACAAGAACCCATTTGTCTTATCTCTTGTCCCTTAAGCTACCTCTTTGCATGATATGCTCTAAGCTTCCTTGTTTTACAAGTTTGTAGTTGTGCACTTGTTTCTCACTACCCTTGTCTTGCAAGTGGTATTCTTTTTATGCACACACTTAGGGGGAGCTTAGTTTGTATCATGTTAGTCTCATGAGCTTGTGATCCACCTTAGTTATTCACACATGTGGTATCTTCATTGATATCATACTTATGGATCATGGTTCATGTGGCTTTCTCCCTTGCATTTAACATCTCTCCTTTGAGCTATGGTTGCTAGATCTTGCTAGTTTCCTTGGACCCGTTTGCTTTGGACTTTTTGGAGATTTTATTCCAAAGGGGGAGAATGTGAGACCAAAGCAAGCGTGTGGCGTAAGCTTACAAGTGGGCTCAAGGATGCTTACAAGTGATTTCAAGGATTTGAGACCAAAGGGGAGAATGTGAACATAAGAGCAAAAAGGGGGAAGTTTGATCTAGGGGGAGTTTGGATGATGGTAAGCATCCAAGCAAGTGTAAGTGGTTCCAATTCTGTCAATTCTAGCAAATTTATGCTTGCTTTGGTTGTGTTGTCATAAATCACCAAAAAGGGGGAGATTGTAGCGAACATGGCCTCATATGCCATTTGTTCGGAGTTTGATTTTGGTGATTCATGACAACATGATCATTGGGACTAACCTCATTGTCTAGCTTGTCTTTGTAGACATTTCTAGGTCCCAAGGATGCAAGAAAACCCCATGCAAAAATGCCAAAACAAAGGGTCAAAACCGAGCAAGAAAAGGAAAAGAGAAGACACCGTCGGATGAACCGACGGTCCCACATTTACAAGCGTCGGTGCAATCGTCGGACGAGTTGGTACACAGGGTGAAACCCTAGGTACCGTCGGATGAACCGACGGTCCATTTTCTACATGCGTCGGACGAGTTGCGAGGAAGAGCAAGGAAGGCGAGAGCACCGGATGATCCGACGGTCTAAGTGGGGACCCCGTCGGTCTATCCGACGCCCGCCTTGAATCAAGACAGAGACGCGCCAAGATGAAGCCTTCAAGACCGGATGATCCGACGCCTTGGTCAAGGCATAGCGTCGGTCTATCCGACGGTCCGTTAGAAGCTAACAGCATCGACCTAGACGCGAGGCCTTCGAAGACGGATGATCCGACGTAGCGTCGGAGCATAGCGTCGGAGCAAGCTTGTGTCGAGAACCTCAACGGCTACGTGACGTGGGAGGGGCACCGGATGAACCGACGCCCGGAAAAGCATAGCGTCGGATCATCCGACCGGTACCTTTTTTGGACGTTAGCCAACGGCTAGTTTGATGCCTTGGGCTATTTATACCCCCTCCACTCACCCATTTGAGGTTGCCGGATTGAGTGGAAGTGCGAAAGAGTTCAAGACACATTCAAGATCATATCCAATCCATCCAAGTGCTTAAATGCTCATCCTTTGACTTGCATATGCTTTGTGTATGTGCTTAGTGCTAGGCTTAGCTTAGAGCTGAGTGAGTGCAAGGTTGTGCCAACCTTGTGAGGTGATTCTTGAGTGAATCCTGTTGTACAAGGTTCGCCGGAAGCCTTGAGGCCTAAGTGGCTCACCGGCAATCGTCATCGACCCTCCGGCTTGGTGTGGAGCGGCGAGGACACTTTGTGCGGGGGACGTGGAGACCCCCTTCCTTGGTGGAGAAGCTCCTTAGTGGAGGCGGCATCAAGGTGACCAAGAGAGCTTGACAAGTGCCTAAGTGGCTAGCCTTTGTGGCAAGTCAAGTTGGTGCTCTTGGGAGAGACTTGGTGACCGGGAAGCAATACTCTTGTGTGAGTGCTTCAACAATGTGGACTAGGGGTGGCTTAGTGCCTACCGATACCACGGGATAAATCGCGTGTCAAGAGTTTGCTTCCTCTCATCCCCTTTACGTTTCCGCATTTACTCTATTGCAATCTTTGCTTGTCTCTACATTCCTAGAGTAGTATCATGCTAGGATTGGCTATAGGTTGCAAACCTTCTTTTGGAATGGGAGTTTCACACTAGAACAACCGTAGTTGCACATATAGATAGTATGTTCTAGTTTACCTTTGCGCAAAATTAGGGAAGCCATAGGTTAAGGTTTTAAGTTGCCTAATTCACCCCCTCCCCCTCTTAGGCTAACGGGCATCCGATTCCTTACACGTGCCCGAAAAGCCGCGTACCCCATAGGTCGTGTATGCCTTCCGGTCACCTTCGGCACAGAGGAGAACTTCCGCATAGAGTACTTGACATTCGAGGTCGCAGACTTCCGCTCATCTTATCACGCCATCTTTGACCGACCTATGCTCGCCAAGTTCATGGCTATACCTCATCACACCTACTTCATCATGAAGATGCCAGCGCCAAACGGACTCCTCTCTGTCCTCGGGGACATCATGGTCTCCTACAATTGTGAAAGTGCCACTGTTGAGCTCTCTAAAGATTCAGCAATCAAAGCCGCAGCAACGGTCATGGTCGCCCAGGCAGCCAAGATCAACCAAACTACCCTGCAGGTACCAGAGCAGAAGCGTACAAGCACGGCCCTGGACCCTAGTCCAGCTATCAAGAAAGTTTGCCTCGGCCTGCCCGACGCATCCAAGGAAGTCGTCCTCGGGGCCGACCTCGACCCCAAATAGGAACTTGCGCTCACCAGCTTCTTCAGGGACAACGCTGACGTCTTCGCATGGAGTCCATCTGATATGCCTGGAGTACCCAGGGAGCTGGATGAGTATAGACTTGAAGTCAACAAGACTGCTCGACCTATCAAGCAAAAGCTCCAGCGATTTGCGAAAGATAGAAAACAAGCTATAGAAGTAGAAGTCTGTAAGCTCCTAGCTGCAGGTTTAATTAGAGAATGTCAACACTCGGTTTGGCTCACAAACCCGGTTCTTGTACCGAAGAAAACTGGTGGTTTAAGGATGTGTATCGATTACACCGACCTTAACAAGCATTGCCCAAAGGATCCATTCCCTCTTCCTCGTATCGACCGGATCGTGGACTCCATGGCTAGTAGCGTCCTACTTTGTTTCCTCCACTGCTACTCGGGATATCACCGTATAGCCCCGCATCTTGACGACGAAGACAAAACAACGTCTCATAACGCCCCACTACATCTATTGCTACAAGGTCATGACCTTTGGCCTAAAAAACGTTGGAGCAACATACCGAAGGCAATCCGTAAGTGCTTGAAGACCCAAATTGGGAAGAACGTCGAGGCTTATGTAGATGATTTGGTCGTCAAGACTACGAGAGGAAGACAAGCTCATCGTCGATCTCACCGAAACCTTCGCCAATCTACGAGAGTTCCAGTGGAAGCTCAACCCAACAAAGTGCGTCTTCGGTGTCCCCTCCGGATTGCTCCTGGGCTTCATGGTCGGGCACCGAGGCATTGAAGCCAACCCAGCAAAGATCGACATTATATGCAAGATGGCCAAGCCATCCAACAAGAAAGACATCATGAAGCTTACTGGCATGATGGTGGCTCTAGGTCGTTTCATCGAAAAGCTCGGTCGTAAAGGATTACCCTTCTTTAAGCTATTGAAGAAGGCCAACAAGTTCATGTGGGACGACGAAGCCCGTAAAGCTTTCGAGGCTCTCAAAGAGTCCTTAACAACACCACCGCTTATGACACCTCCAATCCCGAAGGAAACACTCCTACTATACATCTCTCGCCACCACTAATGTGGTCGCACGCTTCTCGTCGCCGAGCGAGAAGAAGAAGGGCAGGCCTACCCCCGTTCAACAACCCGTGTACTACGTGAGCGAGGTCCCGGCCGACGCTAAAACATGCTATACACAACCTCAGAAGCTGCTCTACGCGCTTCTGATTACGTCGAGAAAGCTTCGACATTACTTCCAAGCTCACAAGATTGTGGTTCCGTCTTCATTCCCCTTAGGAGAGATCATCCGCAACCATAACGCCAACGGCCGCATCGTCAAGTGGTCAGTCGAACTTGGGGAGTTCGAAATAGAGTTTTTCCCAAGGCAAGCAATCAAGTAGCAGATCCTCGCAGACTTTGTGTCTGAGTGGACAGAGATCCAGATGCCCCCTCCCAAGGAGCAGCCTGAACACTGGATAATGTACTTCGACGGCGCCCTCAACATCGAAGGAGCAGGCGCAAGCATGTTACTTATCTCTCCTCAGGGAGAGCAGCTCAAGTACGTCCTGCAAATTCATTACAAAGCTTCTAACAACTGAGCAGAATACGAAGACCTGATCCACAGGCTCCGAATAGCAGTGTCCCTTGGCATCAAGCGACTACTGGCTTTTGGCGATTCCAAGGTCGTCATCGAGCAAGTCAACAAGGAGTGGGATTGCGTCAAGGACATGATGGATGCTTACTGCGCCGAGATTCGTAAACTCGAAGGCCACTTCGAGGGGATCGAGTTCCAGCATGTCCCACGAAGCAACAATGTCACCGCCGATGTGCTTTCCAAACTAGGCTCTCGTCGAGCTCTAGTCCCAGCAGGCGTGTTCGTCCAAGACCTATGCAAGCCTTCAATCAAGCTCTTGGATCCTGATAATCCAGAGCCACCTTCAAACGACCAAAATCCAGCACCTCCCCGCGATGTGCTCATGTCCGAAAAAGAAGATCATTGGCGCAAGCCCTCCATAGACTTCATACTCGACCAGCTTGTCCCCGACGACAAAGTGGAGTGAGAACGCATCACGCGGCGAAGTGCCAACTACGTCGTGATTGGTTCCGACCTATACAAAAAAGCTACCTCTACTGGCATCTTGATGAAGTGTATCCTACGATCAGAGGGTCTATAGCTCTTAGCTGAGATTCACAGCGCCGAGTGTGGCTGCCACACAGCATCCACCAACTTGGTCAGTAAAGCATATCAATCTGGATTCTATTGGCCCACGGCTATAACTAACGCTAAAGACCTCGTCAAGAGGTGCAAAGGATGCCAATTCTTTGCCAAACAGCAGCACCTACCAGCTCAGGCCATGCGCACTATCCCTCCATCATGGCCCTTCGCTATGTGGGGTCTCGACACTGTAGGACCATTTCGTACCCCTCCAAGCGGCTAGAAACATATCCTGGTCGCTGTAGACAAATTCACCAGTAGATTGAAGTCCGACCTGTTGCGAAAAGTAATGTCGGAAGAAGTAGTCAAATTCATCGGAGATATCAAACATCGCTTCGGTGTGCCTAACAGGATCATCACTGTGACAACCCGCCCAGGAAAATACCGTACTATCGCCTAAGACCGATCCACTTTGGCCATTAAGCAATAGTAAAGTATCATCCTGTCGTTAGTTGCTGGGTTAACGCCCGGTAAATCACTTGGAATTCAAACAGAGGATCGACATATGCATTAAAACTCACGAGAAGGCGAGTCCAGAGTACAACAAAAGTTAAGATAATTTATTACAACCCATTGTTCATGATATGGAGTAAAGGTTCAGAGTTTGAAAACAGCGGAAATAAAATAAACTAGCGCAACGGTAAACATCACAGGAGGCCATCCGTGATGTCATCACTTGTCGTCACCCTTCCGGTCAACCACACCTGCAACAACAGTTTTAAAGCAAGGCTGAGTATACTAATACTCAGCAAGACTTAACCGTCGGGTGGTATCTACATCACCAAACTCTAAACATGAAAGGATTTTGGCCGGTGGGGTTTCTTTTGCTGAACAGCTACTAGGGATAGATCCTTACTTTCAAAATTTTAGCACAAGTTCTAGTTGATTACCATTTCTAAATGTGCCATCTAATTCAATCAAGAATTGGACAATCAATTAATTCATACAGCAATATTCCTCGAGTTCCATCATTATGGGATATCATGGCCAGTTGATTAAGCAGTCTCGGATAACGGTGAGAGGCCGACAATCGATTGATTTAAACCTTGCAAGGTAGATCTAAACACACGGTAGGCTGCCCCCGTAAGGACAACTTTCCCATGCCGTTTCCGTCGATCTTCAGCTCGGCAGCGGAACCTACATTCCTTGGTACAAGGCTTACTGGATCGCTCCCACACGAACGTCCAGACTCACGCAGTACCACATCGTTGCAAGCGAGGGGGACACAAGTGCCCCAGGTGTAGTAGGGAAAAGTTCCCTTACCGCGTCAATCGGGTACTAGGCTTACCGGTCCCATACCCGACATGTGTTTAGTACGTTCAAAAGCTTAGCCCACGAAAGCCACTGGACCGGAGCCCAATCCCATGCTCTTACCACATGAGCAATCCATTTATAAAGATCTTATGATTCCAACATAAGAACCTATTCTCGCGAGTGACGAACATCACTCGACTTCTACCGGGTCCTATAGCATAGCAGCTATCGACCTAGCATACTAGTGATAGAGCATAGGTACCTAGGGATCATGCATCTAGGGTTTCATTCAACTCCTGAAACGTAAATGCACAATCATAGCAACGATAATTGCATAAATTTTAGAAACGGGGTTAATGATCCGGGCTTGCCTTCGCCGGCAAGGTTTGGCTTGGGCCCTTCCCGGACTTGGGTCCGTGTCTTGAGCTACGTCCACGCACAGCGGCTCTTTGTCGGCACCTTCGTTCCCTCCTTCCGGCACGAACGTCCGTCTACCGTCGGAACGATCTACACGAAGATGCAATGCAGGATTTATTTGATGATTTTTAATTTAACTAACCACAAACCATAAATGACAATCAGGGGTGTATTTGTTGGACACATTCACCTAGATAAGAATACATTTAGCATACTCTTCCAAAAAGGAACAATATGCAATTGTTTATTAAATATTCTTTTTGATGGGGACTGCGCACACATATATATAAATAATTTAATTCAACTTCACAAACAGTAGTGGATGGGTACATTTAACCTTTTAACAAGATTTGCACCCACACACAAGATACCAAGGATGGGTTTGGTGATTTTTCCCATTTAATGAATATTAAGCCCTTAAATGCTCCCATAGCTTTTATTCATGGAATTAATTAATAAAATATCAGTGGAATGGTGTATTAACCACTAAACACCTATAACAAGCCACTGGACACACATGCGTGCTTTGGATAGCTAGAAATTAATTATTTTTGAAAAAGACAAAAGCTAGCTAGAACGACAAGGTAAATGTACACACAAAAATAAATATATTCAACAAAATGATCCAAACATTCTCACACATGCTATATGGTCCAAAACTAGCCTAGTGGTGCAGCACATACATCTAGAACTATTATGAAACTTGAGTTATGTATTTTCAAAGAAATTCAAGCATAATACAAGAATAATTATTTCTGGTAATTAGAAAATCGTGATTAATTCACCAGAGGTGGGTTTTCGGATAGAAAGACATTATGCAAAAGTTGGTTACAAAAATCTATTTATTTTTGGCTACAAAAATCATTTATACAGATTCTGCAGAAATGGAAAAACATTTTTATAAAAAGATTTACAACATAACTTTGTGCAATTTTTGGCATAGGAGCTAGTCATGACCTAACACACAACATATCCAAAACTTGGACACAGATGATTTATAGATTTTGAGATATTGCAGATCTAGTGCTTTCACATTTGTATTGTTCATGCAAAAACTAACAGGAATTAGCTGAGGCAAGAATAAGAAAAGTTGTGGGATAATTCACAAAGGATCCAACAAAATTGGCTTTGCATTTTTCTGATTTTTCTACGAATTTCTACGCAACTTACAAGAAACAGCCAAAGCACTTTTACTATTTGAGTTTCCAATTGCAGGGAGGCCCTCGAAAAGAACTTCTGTTTCGCAATGTGGTCCCTGGGCGGGCCGGCCGGCGCGGCTCGCCGGAATTGAGCCACTCCGGTGGCGCCCTTGGCCGGGGAATGGGTGGAGGAGGTTGAGGGGCTCACCAACCGTCGATTTGAGGCCGAGGATGGGGTGGGGAGCGCCGGGGAACGGCCGGCCGGCGGCGCCCGGTGCGGGCCGGCCACGGTGCGCCCCTGCCCGGCGGTGCTCCATCCTGGGAGAAGAGGCAGTGGTGCTGGGAAGGTCGTAGGGAGGCCGTGTGACACAGCTAGATGCTAGGCCGGTGGTGGGAAGGTCGGGGTACCGAAGCTCGTCGGGGACTACCAGGACGGACCGCGGCGTCGGTCCGCGGCCGGGACGGCAGGGGCCGCGCCGACCGGCGCGAGGGGGCGGCGGCGGCCTAAATAGCCGGCCAGCCCCCTGCCCACAGCGCGCAGGAACGTGCCCGCCATAACTACCTCGTACGACGCCGGCCTAGGCAACCGCGCTTGGCAGAGAAGCTGACGACGGACCGCTGGGTCGCGTGCCATTGTAGTACGGCACGACGCCCGCTCTGAGGCGACGGCCCGCGTTCCTAGGACCTCAGGCGCGAAGGGGACAGGCGGCCCGGGGCTCGAGGCGGTGGGGAACGGGCCGCACGGACGCCGAGGTGGGCGCGACCGCCGGAGCACGGCGCGCGCGCGCGGACCACGCCGGCGAGCGCCGGCGCGCCGGCGGCGCGCTCGGAGCGCGGCCGGGCGGTTGTCGGCCCGGTCAACGCGTCTTTGACTGTGTTTTTCTCCAAAAAGTTGAACAGAAGTGCACAAAATGATGAATAGGAAAGTTGTAGATCTCACTACCCCCTACAACTTTCATAAAGGCCGTCTAGTGTTTTCTCAATGGATTTTGCAGGAACGTCGTGCCAACTTTGAATGCCGCCAGGTTCCGGTAAACAGGAGGTGCTGTCGGTTGATCAAGTTTTTCACCAATTTCCACTCAAAATTTGAAATGCCAGACTACATGAAAGTTGTGTCCCTCAACAAGATGGACAACTTTCATAAAGGTAGATTTTTAAGTGTTTAGGTGAAATTTGGAGAACGCGGCAAAAGTTCCGGACGACATTCGCCGACGTCAACCGTCAACGGTTAAGCGGGGTTTGATCGTGTCTTTGACCACGGGTTGACCACGGGTGTGTGTAGGCTTGGTCAAGGGGTTCAATAGGGTTCAATGGCGAGGTTTTCGGGTGATGACCCGGGTTGACCTAGGTTTGACCATTGTCGACAGGTTTGACTCGGCTGATCCGGTCATTAGCACTAATGATGTTAATTAAAAACCTGGGACGTCAGAGCCTACCCCCCTTAAAAGGAATCTCGTCCCGAGATTAGGAAATTAAAGACAAAGGTAGGGGTAAGGTTCTTACCGTTTCTTGATTGAAGAAAACCCGGATACTTGTTGTTGAGGAAGTGCTCGGTCTCCCACGTAGCTTCTTCTTCAGTATGGTGACTCCATTGTATCTTGTACATTTTCACGGTATGTCTCCTAGTTTGCCTTTCTTTTTGATCTAGCACTCTCAGCGGATGCTCGACCACTGACAGATCTGGCTCAATCCAAGCGTTCACTTCCGTGATCACTTCTGTCTCGGGTACTTTCACACCTTTCTTCAATTGTGTCACATGAAACACATTGTGCACAACTGAGAATGGATCCGTAAGTCGGATACGATAAGCGACTGGTCCACATACCTCGATGATCTCGTATAGGCCGATATAGCGTGGGGCTAACTTCCCTTTGACGCCAAACCTTTGGACACCTTTGGTCGGTGAAACCTTGAGGTACACGTAATCACCCACTGCATAGTGTCGGGGTGCTGTCCCTTTGTCACGGTAACTTTTTTTGTCTCATTTGAGCTAACTTCAAGTTTTCTCTGATCACTTCCATCTTCTCTTCTGCGTCTTTAACTAAATCTGGACCAAAGAGCGTTCGCTCTCCGGCTTCTGACAAATTCAAAGGAGTTCGACATCTTTGTCCATAAAGAGCTTCAAACGGTGCCATCTTCAAACTAGCTTGATAACTATTGTTATAACAGAATTCTGCCAAAGATAGACACTTTTCCCAACTCCTATCAAAATGCATGATGCTTGCTCTCAGCATGTCTTCCACAATTTGATTGACTCGCTCGGTCTGACCATCGGTCTGAGGATGATAACTCGAGCTACGAATCAATCTGGTTCCCAAAGATTCATGTAATTGTTCCTAGAAATGAGCCACAAATTGAGTACCTCGATCAGAAACAATGGTCTTGGGAATCCCGTGCAGGCGCACAATTTGATCGATATAGAGTTCTGCATAATCTCGGACGGAGTAGGTGGTGTGCACTGCGATGAAATGAGCAGTCTTGGTCAATCAGTCCACTATAACCCAGATGGAATCCTTCTTTCTGGCAGTCAGGGGTAAACCCACAATGAAATCCATACTAATGTCATCCCACTTCCACAAAGGTATAGTCAACGGTTCAAGTACACCGGCTGATTTCAAATGGCTTGCTTTGACTCGATGACAAGTATCACACTCTGCCACGTATTTGGCTATGTCTACCTTCATGTTTGACCACCAAAAGTTTTTCTTCAAATCTTGATACATTTTGGTGCTTCCGGGATGAATAGAGAATTTGGAAAGATGAGCTTCGTTGAAAATTTATTTACGGAGTTCCGGATCAACAGGAACTACGAGACATTGCTCAAACCACACCACATCTTTTGCATCCTTACGAAAACAA
This sequence comes from Cenchrus americanus, assembly GCA_947561735.1. Taxonomy (NCBI): domain Eukaryota; kingdom Viridiplantae; phylum Streptophyta; class Magnoliopsida; order Poales; family Poaceae; genus Cenchrus; species Cenchrus americanus. The sequence goes on along the minus strand of OX387239.1, from coordinate 78,074,758 downwards.
CTATATTTGGGGTCTCCTTCCGCTAATCTCTGCTTGATTAGCTGGACGCCTTCATCATTGAGTTGAGCCACAATTTCCAATTGGAGCTTCCGCAAGTCTTCACACAAAGTCTCACTATACGACTCCATGGTCAAGCAGTTGCAGTGAACCTTGCAGCTAAGCGCATCTGCAACAACATTGGCTTTTCCGGGATGATAGTGTACTTCCAAGTCATAGTCTTTTATCAGTTCAAACCATCTTCTCTGCCTCATATTCAATTCTGATTGGGTGAAGATATACTTAAGACTCTTGTGATCGGTGAAGATATTACATCAGTTTCCCATAAGATAATGCCTCCAGATCTTGAGAGCATGAACAACCGCGGCTAACTCAAGATCGTGGGTCGGGTAATTCACTTCATGGGGTCGAAGCGATCGTGAGGCATAGGCAATGACTCGATTTTCTTGCATAAGAACACAACCAAGACCAGTACCCGGAGCATCACAAAATACTTCAAACGGTTTAGAATTATCCGGCTGCACTAGCACTGGGGCTGTAGTCAGATGCTGCCTCAATGTGTGGAAAGCCTTTTCACAATCTTCGCTCCACACAAACTTGACTCCCTTCTTTAATAGTTCAGTCATAGGTTTAGCGATCCTGGAAAAATCCGGAATGAAACGACGATAATAGCCTGCTAAACCCAGAAAACTACGGATTTGATGTACGGTCTTGGGTGGTTTCCAATCCATAACCTCTTGTACTTTGCTAGGATCCACAGATATGCTTCCTTGGAAATAGTGTGCCCCAAAAATTTCACACTATCTAACCAAAATTCACATTTGGAGAACTTTGCATAAAGCTTATGATCTTGCAAACGTTGCAAAACAACTCGAAGATGTTCTGCATGTTCTTCTTCATTCTTGGAATATATTAAGATGTCATCAATGAATACCACTACAAACTTGTCTAGTTCCGTCATGAACACGAAATTCATGAGATACATGAAATAAGCAGGTGCATTGGTGAGACCAAAGGACATCACCAAATACTCATAAAGACCGTATCGGGTGGAGAAAGCTGTCTTGGGAATATCACATGGCCTGATCTTTATTTGATGGTACCCTGACCAAAGATCAATCTTGGAGAAAACTCTGGCTCCAGCCAACTGATCGAAAAGAACATCAATGCGGGGTAATGGATATTTATTCTTGATTGTTACCGCATTGAGAGGTCGGTAATCCACACATAACCTCAAACTACCATCTTTCTTCTTCACAAATAAAGCTGGGCAACCCCAAGGCGAAGAACTTGGGCAAATATAACCCTTATCTAGCAACTCTTGAAGTTGGGTCTTCAATTCTGCCAATTCCTTGGGTGGCATGCGGTAAGTTCTTTTGGAGATAGGGGCGGTGCCCGGTTGAAGTTCGATGACAAACTCGACATCTCTGTCGGGTGGCATACCCGGCAATTCATCGGGAAAAACATCCGCAACTCTTGAACTACTGGAATTTCTTCCAGCTGAGAAGTGATTGCCACATAAGAACAAGGGTTCCCACCATCCTTGAAAGGTAGGTATAGAGTCGTGGCTCCAACAATTGGTGAGTGATCTCTACCACTCTCTCTGAAATATCCAGTGCTACCTTATGTCGGTTCATCCAGTCCATCCCTAGAATGACATCAATGCCTTCTAATCCCAAAATGATAAGGTCTGTGTCAATTGTTTTGCTTCCTAATTCCAAGAGTACTCCCCTGGTCACCAACTCGGAGGAGATGTTCCCTCCCGCTGTTTTAATTGTAAAAGCGTCATTGGTGTTGCAGGAGTTCAGTCCTACTTTGCTCAGCGTCTTCCCATTCATGAAACTATGTGTTGCACCAGAATCAAACAACACACGGATGGGTTTGCCTCGAATAGAGAACGTGCCCATCATTACTGGTGCTCCTTCTGGAATATCACCCACAGAAGTGAAGCTGAGTCTACCCTCCCTGGCTTGAGCAATCTTCTTCTTGCCCTTGTTGATGGGTTTGGAAACTTGTCTCTGAATAGGCTGAGTTAGCCGGTGCCGCCTGTTGGTCTGGCACAGCTGCAGGCATGATCTAGCGAAGTGTCCCGGTTCACCACACTTGAAACAACAACGCTCATTGCTACCATTCGGACTTGGTACAATAGGCTTGGGAGTCGGCTGTGGAGTGTTGGGAAGGTGAAGATTTTCTTGAGTCCGATCCTGGGAGAACTTAGCCACTAACCTTTCCGACTGTGAAGCCTGCTGGAAGTCTGGGAAAGTCTTCCGCATAATGCGTATCTTGCAACGCTGCGCATTATTGGGCATGGAGTCAGCCTTTCTTTTCTTCTCGGCTTGGGCTCTCTTCATGGCATCTTCCTGGGAGATAGCTTTACAAACTAGCATGGGGTAGCTGTCAAATTTTACCAGGTTCAGCCATTCAGCCAATTTACTATTCAGACCTTCGCAAAAAAAGCTCCATCTTCTTCATGTCGGTATCCACATGATACCCTCCATACTGGCAGAGGTTATTAAACTTCTGCGCGTATTGGTACACTGTGTCTGACCCTTGCTTGAGAGCCAATAACTCTCTCATTTTCCTATCGGTAAGTGCTTTAGGAAGGTGATGGTCTCTGAAATCCTTTTTGAATTCTTCCCAAGTGATTCATACTCAGGTTGTTGCATGGATTTGTAGTGTTCCCACCACATTAAAGCAGAACCACGAAGCTGCAGTGCTGCAAATTTAGCCTTGCGTCCTTCTGAACATGGCAAGGTAAGCACCGCGAACATGGCTTCAATGGCCCAAATCCAGGCATCAGCATCCAAGGGTTCTTCTGTCCCATTGAACTGCGGAGGATTCATATCCAGAAAGTGCTTGTACTCAGTTACTTGACCTTGGGCATTAATCTGATTCCCATGGGGCTCTTCTGCTGGGATTGCTGCTGCAGGTATAGAAGAATTTGGCGCGTCATCCCGGTTTGAGTAGCCACTATTGTTGGGTCCGGCGGTGGTGGCGGCTGGTTGCGGCCACTAGAATCACCGAAACCATTCGGAGTGCTGCGTGTCGAGCCCACCATCTGAAAAATTCGAGTTTTCATAAGTTACACATTCGTAAGCTTGTTCAACAAGTAGAACATGTAGGACGAAAACTCAAATTGACCAAGTAGTCAGACTCGAGACAGTTGCACTGCATCGAAATGACAATTTCCAACATTCCGAAACCAAAGTTTCCGAAATGTTCAAATTTTTCCGGCAACTCGGTAGGTTCATGAAACCAAACTAGGTAGTCGAGGGTTAAGCTAGAGGAGTCAGGAACAAAGTGCAAAGGTGCAAGATTCGGAGTGACGTGTTTCGGAAAGACGGCAAGACCTAGGTTTAGTATTTGAGCATAGCATGAGATGTGAAAACCTATGATCGTGCAAAGATCTCTCAGCAAAGATTTGGATAGATATGGGGCACTCGGTATAGATCACCCCATCGGAAACTCTGCAGAAAGATCTGAGAAGAGGTCACGACAACAGGGTCGACTAAACGGTCCAACAACAATTTAGATTTGGTTTAAAGGTTGTTATTGTTGTTATTATAAAATTACTTAAGGAAAACATCACAGGTGATCCTTCTATTATTCAACAGGTTTTTAACATGATGCAAGAACGACCTATTCGTCCTCACCAAGCAATTAAGCCAAAATCGGGGTTAGTGCCGGTGGCAAGGAAACAATTACGTCTCTCCCTATAATAACTAGTCGAGACTATCGGTACTCGCTTAGCGACTTATGAATGTGGTTAGTGTACCTGCAGAAGATTACAGCACACAACGAACCTTTCATGCCAGCACTCATGAAAGCGTCCACATACATTACCGTTCAATATAGAAACGGCATCCATGCGTTAAGCCGCTGCATGGACAGCGTCCAACCTCGGATATCCTCCGTTTGAATGGAGTGTATCCTTGCCTTGCATGATCGACATGCGGAATGCACACATATGGCAAAACGCGGCGACACACAACTCATAACCAGACGCGAAGATGGGATCCGTGGAATGGATCACTCCATCAACCCTCGCAATTCCCATGATGCGGAACAACACACGTATAAAACACGTGGCTCATCTAGTTTGGTTGTGCAAGAAAGTAAGTCTAACATGAAGTAAATGTGCTGGGAGTTAGCAAAATAAACCATAGATTAGTAAGCCACCTGAAAGAAACCAAAATTCCCTCTAGGGCCTCTCGGTCTAGTTTATCCTTAACGGACCAACGTGTTTTGCAAATAAAACAATCTTGGCAAATTTTATTCAAAAATCATGTGATTAAGGTTGTTAATTAGGCTCTGGTGCATGCAATCGCTCTGATACCAGCTGTGACAACCCGCCCAGGAAAATACCGTACTATCGCCTAAGACCGATCCACTTTGGCCATTAAGCAATAGTAAAGTATCATCCTGTCGTTAGTTGCCGGGTTAACGCCCGGTAAATCACTTGGAATTCAAACAGAGGATCGACATATGCATTAAAACTCACGCGAAGGCGAGTCCAGAGTACAACACGAGTTAACATAATTTATTGCAACCCATTGTTCATGATATGGAGTAAAGGTTCAGAGTTTGGAAACAACGGAAATAAAATAAACTAGCGCAATGGTAAACATCACAGGAGGCCATCCATGATGTCATCACTTGTCGTCACCCTTCCAGCCAACCACACCTGCAACAACAGTTTTAAAGCAAGGCTGAGTATACTAATACTCAGCAAGACTTAACCGTCGGGTGGTATCTACATCACCAAACTCTAGACATGAAAGGCTTTTGGCCGGTGGGGTTTCTTTTGCTGAACAGCTACTAGGGATAGATCCTTACTTTCAAAATTTTAGCACAAGTTCTAGTTGATTACCATTTCTAAATGTGCCATCTAATTCAATCAAGAATTGGACAAGCAATTAATTCATACAACAATATTCCTCGAGTTCCATCATTATGGGATATCATGGCCAGTTGATTAAGTAGTCTCGGATAACGGTGAGAGGCCGACAATCGATTGATTTAAACCTTGCAAGGTAAATCTAAACACACGGTAGGCTGCCCCCGTAAGGACAACTTTCTGAGGCCGTTTCCGTCGATCTTCAGCTCGGGAGCGGAACCTACATTCCTTGGTACAAGGCTTACTGGATCGCTCCCACACGAACGTCCAGACTCACGCAGGTACCACACTGTTGCAAGCAGGGGGACACAAGTTCCCCAGGTGTAGTAGGGAAAAGTTCCCTTACCGCGTCAATCGGGTACTAGGCTTACCGGTCCCATACCCGACATGTGTTTAGTACGTTCAAAAGCTTAGCCCACGAAAGCCACTGGACCGGAGCCCAATCCCATGCTCTTACCACATGAGCAATCTATTTATAAAGATCTTATGATTCCAACATAAGAACCTATTCTCGCGAGTGACGAACATCACTCGACTTCTACCGGGTCCTATAGCATAGCAGCTATCGACCTAGCATACTAGTGATAGAGCATAGGTACCTAGGGATCATGCATCTAGGGTTTCATTCAACTCCTGAAACGTAAATGCACAATCATAGCAACGATAATTGCATAAATTTTAGAAACAGGGTTAATGATCCGGGGCTTGCCTTCGCTGGCAAGGTTTGGCCTTGGGCCCTTCTGGACTTGGGTCCAGGTCTTGAGTTACGTCCACGCACAGCAGCTCTTTGTCGGCACCTTCGTTCCCTCCTTCCGGCACGAACGTCCGTCTACCGTCGGAACGATCTACACGAAGATGCAATGCAGGATTTATTTGATGATTTTTAATTTAACTAACCACAAACCATAAATGACAATTAGGGGTGTATTTGTCGGACACATTCACCTAGATAAGAATACATTTAGCATACTCTTCCAAAAAGGAACAATATGAAATTCTTTATTAAATATTCTTTTTGATGGTGACTGCGCACATATATATATATATAATTTAATTCAACTTCACAAACAGTAGTGGATGGGTACATTTAACCTTTTAACAAGATTTGCACCCACACACAAGATACTAAGGATGGGTTTGGTGATTTTTCCCATTTAATGACTATTAAGCCCTTAAATGCTCCCATAGCTTTTATTCATGGAATTAATTAATAAAATATCAGTGGAAGGGTGTATTAACCACTAAACACCTATAACAAGCCACTGGACACACATGCGTGCTTTGGATAGCTAGAAATTAATTATTTTTGAAAAAGACAAAAGCTAGCTAGAAGGACAAGGTAAATGCACACAAAAAAATAAATATATTCAACAAAATGATCCAAACATTATCACACATGCTATATGGTCCAAAACTAGCCTAGTGGTGCAGCACATACACCTAGAACCATTGTGAAACTTGAGTTATGTATTTTCAAAGAAATTCAAGCATAATACAAGAATAATTATTTCTGGTAATTAGAAAATCATGATTAACTCACCAGAGGTGGGTTTTGGTATAGAAATACATTGTGCAAAAGTTGGTTACAAAAATCTATTTAATTTTTGCTACAAAAATCATTTATGCAGATTCTGCAGAAAGGGAAAAACATTTTTATAAAAAGATTTACAACATAACTTTGTGTAATGTTTGGCATAGGAGCTAGTCATGACCTAACACACAACATATCCCGAACTTGGACACATATGATTTATAGATTTTGAGATATTGCAGATCTAGTGTTTTCACATTTGTATTGTTCATGCAAAAACTAACAGGAATTAGCTCAGGTAAGAATAACAAAAGTTGTGGGATAATTCACAACGGATCCAACAAATTTGGTTTTGTATTTTTCTGATTTTTCTACGATTTTCTACGCAATTTACAAGAAACAGCCAAAGCACATTTACTATTTGAGTTTCCAATTGCAGGGAGGCCCTTGAAAAGAACTTCTGTTTCGCAATGTGGTCCCTGGGCGGGCCGGCCGGCGCGGCTCGCCGGAATTGAGCCACTCCGGTGACGCCCTTGGCCGGGGAATGGGTGGAGGAGGTTGAGGGGCTCACCAACCGTCGATTTGAGGCCGAGGATGGGGTGGGGAGCGCTGGGGAACGGCCGGTCGGCGGCGCCCGTGCGGGGCGGCCACGGTGCGCCCCCGCCCGGCGGTGCTCCGGCCTGGGAGAAGAGGCGGTGGTGCTGGGAAGGTCGTAGGGAGGTCGTGTGACACAGCTAGATGCTAGGCCGGTGGTGGGGGGGTACCGAAGCTCGTCGGGGACTACCAGGACGGACCGCGGCGTCGGCCTCCGTGGCCGGGACAACGAGCCGCACCGGCCGGCGCGCAGGGGCGCAGCGGCGCCTAAATAGCCGGCCGCCCCCCCGCCCACCGGCGCGCAGAACGTGCCCTCCATAACTACCTCGTACGACGCCGGCCTAGGCAACCGCGCTTGCGCAGAGAAGCCGACAACGGACCGTTGGGTCGCGTGCGGCTGCGCACGGCGCGACGCCCGCTCCGAGGCGACGGCACGCGTTCCTAGGACGTCAGGCGCGAAGGGGACAGGCGGCCCGGGGCTCGAGGCGGTGGGGAATGGGCCGCACGGACGCCGAGGCGGTCTAGTGTTTTTCTCAATGGATTTTGCAGGAACGTCGTGCCAACTTTGAATGCCGCCAGGTTCCGGTAAACAGGTGGTGCTGTCGGTTGATCAAGTTTTTCACCAAATTCCACTCAAAATTTGAAATGCCAATCTACATGAAAGTTGTGTCCCTCAACAAGATGGACAACTTTCATAAAGGTAGATTTTTAAGTGTTTAGGTGAAATTTGGAGAACGCGGCAAAAGTTCCGGACGACATTCGCCGACGTCAACGGTTAAGCGGGGTTTGATCGTGTCTTTGACCACGGGTTGACCACGGGTGTGTGTAGGCTTGGTCAAGGGGTTCAATAGGGTTCAATGGTGAGGTTTTCGGGTGATGACCCAGGTTGACCTAGGTTTGACCATTGTCGACAGGTTTGACTCGGCTGATCCGGTCATTAGCACTAATGATGTTAATTAAAAACCTGGGACGTCACAATCACCGACCTAGGTAAAGCTTTCACTGGCTTGGTCTTCTGGGACTTCTGCCAAGATAACCTTATCGACATCTACTACTCCTCGGTCGCCCACCCACGGTGCAACGACTAGGTGAAAGAGCCAACGACATGGTGCTCCAAGCCCTCAAAGACCGTATCTACGACGACGCCTCTAACTACGACACCAGGTGGTTAGCCGGGCTGCCTCACGTAATTTGGGGTCTCAGGACTCAAGTCAGCTCTGCCAAAGGTTTTTCGCACTTCTTTCTGGTCTACGGATCAGAAGCCGTACTTCCTACTGACGTCGCTTTCGGAGCTCCACAGATTTAGTTCTGCGAGGAAGGAGAAGCTGAGCAAACATGTCGCATCGACCTCGACAGCCTCGAAGAGCAGAGACTTGCTGCAGTCATGAGACAAGCTCGTCATGACCAACAACTACGTCGCTACCATGATCGCAATGTCAAGGAAACCTCCTTCAACATTGGCGACCTCGTCCTTAGACGCATTCAGAAGACCGACGGCATGCACAAGCTCTCTGCCCCTTGGGAGGGACCCTTCATCATCACGGAAGTTATTAGCCCGTCAACATATCGACTCCAGTGGGGCGACGGGCAAGGAGTACCCAACCCCTGGAACGTGGAGCATCTACGACGATTCTATCCGTAGGTTAGTTTTAAATTTAAGCTATGTATCTTCCTCCTTTCTACCCCCTTTTCAGATTAAATAAATAAATATTTCAAGTAGTCATCTGCTATGAGTCGAGCACTACCTCCTCCTTCCTCATACTTTAACCCCCCCTCCCCCTCGACATGCTCGGGGGCTTGGCTAAAGCCAACATCTGGGTCGCAAGACCTGGGGGTACCAAGTCTTCCTTATTCCTTCCCCTCGATATGCTCGGGGGCTTTGCTCAAAGCCAACGTAAGGGTCGTTTGACCTAAGGACACCATCTCAAACAAGTATAAAGCCTCCTGCCACTACGAGCATGCTTGGTCGGGAAGGTCGCCAGGCCTGAGCCCCAGGCTCCTCCCTCACGCGCCGACCTCTCATAAGCCTCCACGTTGAGCTGTAGAGGTCGGTAAGCCAGCCTCTCCGTGAGTAGTGGTTAGCGAGTCAAGAATATAATACGTCGACATCTACAAGACCAACCAAACTCGTGCAGGCGAAAGGCAAGTACTTTGTTAAAGTTTTCTTCAACATATCCTTGGAAGCTTTATTTACAAGTTATGAGAGGAGGGGGAGGTACAGCTCCTAGCTACTACTGGTTGCCACTGTCGCCACCTTCGCCGTCGGCTCCACCATCGCCCTCGAAATTGATGTTCTCCGCCACCTCGGTAGCGGCTTCATCAACTTCAAACTCCAGGCTTGGAGGTCCTTTGTGGTGTCTGCACCGCCCTTGATCTTGGCCATATCGACCTCAGGATAGTGAGACTTAACTCTCACCAGTGCATTGGTTGCAGCCACCAAGCCGGTCGCCCTCAGCAAAAGTAACAACATATTAGGAGTGTCTACCAGGCGATCAACGATGGACTGCTGCTGCTCCCCTTCTTCTGGGACAGGTATGCAAGACATTGCATAATTGGAAGCACCCTTGAGGTCATTCAACTCCATCACATACCCTGCAATGGTGATTTGGTCACTCTGCAATGACTTCAAAACAACCTCGAATTCGGCTTCAAGGCCCCAATGAGCTGCTATCTCATAAGCCACCTTTTGAGATATGGCGTACTCACTGTCGATGGCTTCTTTCATCGCCCGCTTGAGTTCCAGGCCTCCGGCCTCGATCTCCCAGACTCTTATCTCCAAGTTCCGGACCTTGCTCCTGGAGCTCGCCAGAGCGTTCTTCAGCTCCTCTTCGCGGTTATGGAAATCTGCGCACACAACAGTTAGCAGACAGCTAACGACCTCTTCCTCAAAAGGGATAAAAGACTAGACCTACCAGTAGCCGCAGTGTTAAACTGAGCAGTGGCCTCCACGGCCTTGCGCCTCTCCTCGGCGAGCTCATCCTCGAGTCTCTTCTTATCGGCGGCCGCCGCCTCGCGGACCTCCTTGAGCTCTTGCTCAAGGTCGACAATCCGCTGTTCCTTCTCTACCGCATGCTTCAGCAGGTCGGCCCGGCCCTTGGCCCTCTCTGCTAGCGACTGTTACAGGGTAACCAGGTCGTCAGCAATATTTCAATAGAAAACAATCCAGTGATGGAAAACGTCGTGAGAAACTCACTGTGAGTGCGTTATTTATGGTGACGATGCTAGTCCGCAAGGCCTGCATGTCCTCGTTATATTCGAACCAATTCTCTTGCCAAGGGGTGTGATTCCATTTAATTGATCACCGTGGCAACCATGGGCTTGAGAATGAAGATGGAGGTACCTATGTGCCAGATGTTTCTGGACCTCCTGGCGCCAGGTCGATCTGAGGCTGGTCCCCGACCAAGTCCTCAGCTCCACCAGGGACTGTCCTGAAGGGGTTGACGTCAATGGTCGTTGGGGAGGTCGTCGCCCCGACGTCCCCAGCTGAAGTCTCTACACCCTCAACAGCGCGCACGGGAGTCTCCACCCGTGCGTCAACCACGAGCGGTGAAGTCATCACGGTCTCAACCGCCCCACGCAGCGGAGTCGCAGTGCGCGCATCATCCGAGAGCGCCTCCCCGACGACCTGTGGCTCGGGCGACCTCGTGAGGGAGGGAGACGATGGGGCAACCGGCGCCCCTTTTGGCCTTGCCACCGGCCTGCATGACAAAGCACCTCGTCAAGACAAAATTCAGATAAAATATACAAAGACAGAACCAGCCCTCAAGTTTGTACCTCGTCACGGCCAGGAGCCGAGTCTTCGGCCAAAACACTCGAGGCTTAATAGCCGCAGGTATCTTCGCCTACACCGCCGCAGCACTGCGATGTGCCTCCAATCCACGTCGGAGAGCATCCTCCGATGTCTTCTGCACCAGCTCTCGCTGCCTCTTGGTAGAAGGACTTTCCGGCCTCCTTGCCGCCTGGTCCTCAGGGACCTGACAACTCTTCGATGGCCTCATCCTTCTACTTCTCCTCCTCCTCTTCCGACTCGACCTCCCGCGAGTGAGGTGTCAATCGATGGAGTAACGACCGCCGGAGGGGATGCGGACCTCCTTTTCCTCTTCTTCTTCTTCTGCTCCGCGACCTTTACCGTAGAGATAGCAGCGGCAACGGCCGAAGCAGACTTCTTCGTAACCTCCGACCTGGTCCTACGTCGGGACTTCGCGACGCCAGCAGCTGGGTCTACCCCAGCATCCGCATCAATGTCTTCGTCGGCGTCCACCGACGAGTCAGACTCATAAAGCTCCAGCAGACGACCGGTTGGAGGTTTGTACTTGTCTGACCTCAGCTTCCTTCGGTGCAGCTCTCCCTCAGAAAGAGGCGCTGGGCACCACATCTGAAGCTCGCGCATCTGCACAACAACGATATGGACATTATACGACCTAAGCAAGTCAAGAAAGCAAAGCACAACGACCTAAACACAAATCCCAGGATCTTACCGGGTCAGCCGACCTCTTCAACGATTGTACATTCGGGCACTTCTTCACCTTCACCTTCCCAGAATACATCTGGGAAACTCGAGCCGCCATCTCCTCCTTCGAGACCTTGAGGTTCACCTCGCGTGTGGGGTCTGATTGCCCATAGTACTCATACGCCGGATGAACCCGATCCTTGATCGGCTGGATCATCCGATGGCAGAACGACCTCGCCACCGCCGCTCCCATCACTCCTCGCTTCTTCATGTCACTGACAAGCTCCAGGACCCCCTTGCGGTCCTTAAGGTCACGGGTTGGGAGTCCTAGATCCCACTCTCTAATCTTCACTGGCCTATGGCCAGTCCGCCGTGGAAGACCAGGAATTTGATCTGCAATATAAAACCACTCTGTCACACCCTGAAATTTCCAATTTCAGGATGTGAATAGAAAGAATAATTAAATAACAATTTTTCTCATCATTTTAAAACTTTTCCAACATTTATTTTCTTTACAGGGAATATAGTATAGGAAAAATCCTTGTTTGATTTTCTAAATCAAATAAAAAGTTGTGAGTGTTGCATTCATGCCGATGCATCTAGTGGTTCTTGAGTGCAAAAGGTTTCAAAAATGCGTTTAGGTGCTGCCCAAACACTTCCGAGAATTTTCCGGATTTTTCTGGAATTTATTCTTATTTTTCCTTGAGATATTTATATTTATTAAAAGGCTGTAAAATCTTTTTCATGAGCTCCAAATACTTTATTTGGATTGTTCATGCTTCAATCTAGCTTTGGGAATTTTCCTGGAATTTTTGTGATTTTCAGAGTATTTTTTCGTGCCTTTAAAACAATTTTTAGAATTTCTGGAATTGTTTTTGCATTAAAAATAAATTCGAAAAAACAAAACCTATCCTATCCTTTTGGGCCGAGCCCGTAGGCCCGACCCGCTCTGACCCGGGCCCGCCAGCCCGCAGCCGGCCCGGCGAAGCCCATCCGGCTAAGCCAGAGGCAGCCACGGCCAGGAGTCCAGGCCGCCGCTGTCGGCCTTCCTCGGCGTCCGTGCCGAGAACGACACGCTGCGCGAGCCTTTAAAGCCGCATCACCCGTGCGCCTGCGTGCCCTAGCTGCCTCGTTTTCTTCCCCGCTGCCTCGCAGCTCACCTCCTTTCACAGCACAGCGCCGCCGCCGAAGCAGTACGCCATGACCGCCTCTGCCAGGGTCGTCGCCTTTCGCCGCGCTGGGACACCGTCGGGCAAAGCCGGCGCTATCAGGAGCTTCACGAGGTCGACTCAAGCGTAGGCCGCCTGCTCCCTCGACCGCCGGTCCTCCGAAGCGCCACCGCCTTGCGAGCTCGCTGGCCAAGCGAGCGTCGCCGCTGGCCGTCATCGATTCAGCGCAAGGGAGCGACAGTGGGCCAATCCGAGGCCACAAGAAGATCCGCGACGCCGAGCTGCGTCCAAATGCCTGCTTCCCGTCGCGAGTTGGCCGCCGGAGCACTGCCGGTCGTGTGCAACCCGACCTGCCAGTCGTACCGCTGGTCCGTCTGCCGTGCTCCAAATTCCGGACACCACCGCGACCCTCCACCGTCGGTGAGACACCCTACGACCTCCCCTTCCTCTCCTCTGTATCCTGCGCTGCCAATCCATGTTTCTAGAGCCCAGACCGCCAGCAATCTTGGCCGCCAGGTGCCTCACATCCGCCATGAACGGAGCAAGAAAAAGCCCTGCCACTTTTGTGTTTTGGTCCCTGGTTAAAGATGTAATGAATAGATTAGATCTTGTGTCTTGTAGCTTTTGTAGAAAGCCCCCTGGATAGATTGGATTCTTTAGATCCAATCCGACCTGTGATCTTTTTCAGATCTAACCCTGTCCTTTATCCTTTTCACAAGCACTGTTGGATGTGCCTTGCCAATTTTATCAGCTAGTCCCTATTGTCTAGAGTTAATCACTTCTAGGTCCCTGCTACCTTGTTTATCTCATAGATTCTTTATTTTAGCTCCGTTTTCATCCATTCAAATTGCGTCAGGTCCATAATAACATAAAGCACATATTAGTGATGACTTTTCTTCATGATTGTTTTCTGAAAATAAACTTAATATTAATCTTGATTAATGCCTAGTTATACATGTCTTTTATGAATAAAAGCAATATAGTTCTACACCGTTTTTCATGATCAAATTTAATTTGAATAATGCTTATCTCACATGCTTCTGTAAATAAAATCTAAATTAGATCTTTTACCTGGTTTTCCATAAGTTCAATATTAATCTGCTTAATGATTAATTAACTTTTCTAATTAAAAGTTGATTAGGCTTTTACTCTGGCTTTATAAATAAATGTTAATTTTGTTTAATATCAATGTAAATACTGTTTTCAATAATAACATGATCTACCACAAAGCTTCATTTAGATTATTCATATAGTTTAGTTTTTTTTAAAATTAAATGTTTAATTGGAATAATTCTTATATGAATCTTTATAAATAAAATTTGATTAGTTCTTTACTCCGGTCTTTTACAAATAAAAAGTAATGTTGCATTAATTCCAACTTAGGGTGTTTTCTTTATGTAATATCCCTACATACTTTTTGCTAATTAAAAAGAAACCTAGCTCATAGTTTGATCTCTCATATGCAAATCAATCGTTAGACGTTCTTTACCTCGGTCTCTCTTTCGATCAAGTCTATCTGAAGCTCTAAATCTTTCTAGTGTTAGCTCAAGCTCAAACCATGTCCAGCTAATCAGACCCTTCCCTTTTTAGGACAGTTTGTGTGCTTTGGTGATCCTAGTAGATGTCCTAAGAGTTTTTGTTCTGCATTTCTTTATCAAGTGATCCTACCATGATTATTTCATGTTTCTCGTAGAATCTCGTTCATCAATATCTAGTTCATGTCTATTCTATCTCAATTGTCTCTTTATGAATCAGCTGTGTTCTTGTACCTAATCTATCGTAGCTACCTTTCTTTAGAGCTTACCCTGTTGTCTGTTTCTCCTGTCAATCAGATCACCCTTGGTTAGTGTGTCAGTTGTTCATACGAGTTCTCTTTGTAGACTAGTTCTCCTAAACCCTAGCCTAAGGTTTGTGTGTGCGTTAAAGTTCGCTTCTACCGTTCTCGTTCGTTTCACCTTAACTTGTACGTTAGCATGTGTATCACCTGTTATTTATTATAATACTAAAGATGCATGTTAATCTTGACTAATTCTTATTCCATTGCTTTTATAAATAAAAAGTGATTAGGTTCTAATCCGGTTTTCTTTAATCATGATGTAATTGGTTAATCCCTATTCATAACTAGTTTTTCTAAATAAAAGATGTTTAGTGTTAAACATCGGTTTTCATAATAAAGTTAATATGCCTAATGACATCATAAATGCCTTTTCAATATTAAATATGTTTAGTTGAACACGTGACATAAAGTTACTCGTCTAGATATCTTATATTTGCTTTATCTTTCTAAAGTAAATGTTAATTTGACATAACTTCTACTCGAATGTTATAAATAAAATATGATCAGGTTTATCGTGATTTCTTTAATTAAATGTAACTTGTTTAATGGTAACATAGAGTATTTCTCTGAAATATTCTTTCACATAATTTCTTAATTACGATATGCCAAGCGTATAGTCTCTTGTTTTTTTATATAATGATCTCACGATAGATTCGAGCTTAGTTCCGTTCTCAGTGTTTCCCTCGTTCATGCGTAACCAATAGAATCGAGCCTATCTCTTAGTGTGTTCTTTTAAAAGTTTTCTTTTTGATTAGTGCTTTGTTCTTAGTATATGCTTGTTTGTTTGCTTTGTGTATGCTTGTGCTCGATGATTGATGCGCTTAGAGTGAACGTTGTTCGAGAAGCTTTGGAGAGCTTGAAGTTGAAGATATTCTGAGCAACTACTCTTTGGTTAAAGGCAAGTGTGCTCTTGTTCTTTTGTCCTAGTAACTTTATAAATCACTATTGCATATGCCTTGCATTAATTTGATGGGTTCCTACTAAGGAAGACTAGTATTCTTTTTATCATTGCCTTGTATAAACCGGTTGCTTAATTAATACTGATGGTAGATGTTGCTTAATGTGCTCAACTGGGTTGGTAATAATCAACATGGTTCTCTATTTATGCTTTGTGCTCCTTTATGACAATTTTAATACAGGATCATTATGTTTAATCGGAACATGGAGAACCACCCAGGAAAACAGTACAACCACAAGAACTAATGGGCAATGGTCTTGGCCAAGTAATTAGGAACTTTAGCTTGGGGTGAACTTACCTGAGAAGGACAAGGGATCAACGGTACTGTGGGGTATGGACTCGCTCTAGCAGGGGGTTGGGTGAGTTATTTATTGTATGGTGCGGTATCGACCTGCTAGGGGACTTTATACCTCGCTAACTGATCCAGACCTTGTGGGTCACAACTTGTTGGAGAACCTTTGTAAAGGACATGTAGCGTCCCTATGCAACCACACCTCGGTAGTATGGTATGGTGCTTGGCCGGCATCACATGGTTGGGTTCAAAGTTCTTCGGAGCTTTTACGCTGCTTGTGGTGAAAGTGTACAACCTCTGCAGAGTGTAAAACTAATCGATTAGCCGTGCTCACGGTCAACAGCGGCCTGGACCCTCACATGATTAATCAAACTTGAAGATGGACTTAAAATCGTGGTTTCTTGTTATCTTAGCCATATGCTTATGGCGTTTCTCGTATCTTTATGCTTAATGTGGGTTGGTATAAACTTATACTTTATTAGTAATAAGGTGATAATAAAATTTGACCAACTAAAATGCTAAATGCTTTGAGCCAGTCCACTATAAAGCCTTTGCATTCATTCTTTTCCCCACACTTGCTGAGTACGACAAGTGCTCACCCTTGCTATAAACAATGTTGCTCAGAAAGAGGGAGCTACCTTGAAGTCTTGTGAAGATGTTGCTGGTGCTAGGCGTACGCAACCCCCAGTCGACTGCCTGTGATGTTTGGTGTCTTCGTTTCCAGGATAAAGCGTAAACTCTGATAATCTTCCTTTTCTTTCGTGATACTATTTCAGTATACACTTATTTGTCACTATATGCATGAAACTTGATCCTGGCATGCATATAGGTTTGCACTTGGTTTTCTTTGGAAAAACAGGTGTGACACACTCCGACCTCCACCCAGCGGTGTTGTCAGGGAGGTCGGTGTCTATCCACTCCGCCGTGAGGCCTGACCTCAAATTGAACATTACAGCCCCCACTGGCCCCGACCTCTTGCCAGTGCTCTTAACGCAGAAAAAGTATCTCCACAACAAGAAGTGAGGCGGTATCCCTAGATACGCCTCACAAAAATGGATAAAGGTCAAAACTATAGTGACGGAGTTTGGAACAAGGTGCACCAGCTCCAGCCTGTAGTAGTACAGCAGGCCGCGGAAGAAATCTCTCGCCGGGAGGTTGAAGCCGTGCTCGAACGCCCTGTTCGCCTGGCTTATCAGCCACCAGCCAGCAGTACTTTTCTCTCAGAACAAACCAGCCACCAGCAATAAGCCAATAGTATTTTTCTCTCAGAACAAATCAGCACCAGCCATCAGCCACCAGCCAAATGAACAGGCTAGAAGAAGGAAGCGAAGACGACCTGCTCCTTGACGTCCTCACTTAGGAACTCTTCCCAAGTAGCAGATCTCCAGTCCACCTCCGTCTTCGATCGGAGCAGCCCCCGGCTCACCAGCGCCTGGATCTTGGCCTCGGTCATCGTCGACCGAACCCACGCCACCTGCGGGTCCGGGATGCATGCCGCCTCCGCCGCCATATCACTGCTAGGGTTTGCGCTGGATCTAATGTGGCACAAGAATTTGATGCGCATACGTCGGAGGAACACGGCGCGGAGCGGCAGCGCTAGCACGAGTCTAACCGAAGGTGGAAGTTGGGCGAGCAGGCGTGGGAGCACGGAGGTCGCAAGATCGCTGTAGCACGAGGGAGAGAGAAAGCGACGGGAGTGAAGACGAAGGGAATGGGGTCAACCCCGCCCCAGCTCACTCTATTTATAGAGGGGTCCACCGAATCTATCTGTTGCAGTTCCTTCCGCCGTACAATCCGCCTCAACGGCTCTATCCCGTGAAGTTCGTGAGAAGATTAAGGAGGATTTTTCGCTAACAGACCAAGAGCTACGACCTAAATCTGAGTTTAGGTCGTCAGCCAAACGAGAAGATAACGTCAGGTCGTCCTGATGGCAAACACAATTTGCAATCCCCCACATCATATAAAATTAGGTCTTTGGTGAATCATTTTGCTAAATCGACCAAGTACATGACAGAAGAGAGCGAACGTTACATGGACCACCCAAGACTACGCAAACTACCTATGACCTTATTCGATCCAGAATTTGAGGGTACATAGCGATCGACGACCTTATCGGATCCAGAACCCGAGGGTACAAGCCACCTACGACCTTACTAGATCCAGAATCCGAAGATACACAAGTCGCCTGCGACCTCATTGGATCCAAAACCCGGCACACAAGATAAACATACTACAAGGTCTCAGCTACTCAGAGCGGTTATCACGACCTACTCCGCCAAAGTAGAGCATGTCGCGAGACTTCTCCTAGCATCAGGACCTTGATGGTGGCCTTGCGGGAGACAACTGCAGGACGGCACGCAAGCTAAGGCATGCCCGGCTCCAACTACTGGAATGGAGACACGAGCTTGCTCTTCAGCGTTGAAATCCAAGCCCTAGTGAGCTCCCGGTTCTCACCAGAGACGTCCTGCCATACCTCCAGCTCGAACAGCAACACCTCCAAACTCTGCCTGGTACCACGTAGAGGCTGGGCTCAGAGGATGGCGATGTTGCCTACACTTCACGAAAATTCTCCTAGATCCAAGCATCTACAAGAACAAAGCTTTACAATCTGGTGGACGAACACATGCTAGCAGCATGATGGGAGTACTACACTGCGGCCTCATAGCTCAATGGCGCTCAGAGCTTGCCCCTACAACCTCAAAGGTGCTATTTATAGCCAACGCCGCGCCCTGGGTAGCTGGCGAGGTAATGACTCTGTTACCACGTGATAATGGGACTTGTGGCCTGTGCATAATTTAAGGCGATGACATTACTCTCTCTGACTCACGACGTCTTTGTCGTTTGCACATCAATGATGCCTGAGCCCCGCCGCAAAGGTCACATGGCTACAGTAGCTCCCTCGATCAGTGGGCAGCTTGTCGTTTTCTGGGTGGCAAGAGTATCTCCGACCACTATTGACCCGTGACCCCACAGTCTACGCTACAAGACAAAACCTGACCCTGTGTCAGAGGGCTCCGCACCTAACTTAGCCCCCCTTCGACGACAACGTCACAACCTTCTTCTACGAACTGACGTCTATTATTTGCACTCGCTAGGCTCTACGTCCTGGTGCACCCTCTATGGCTCTGCACGTAAACGGACCTATTCCAATCAGCCTATATTTCTGTTTCCTGAGCATAATGGTCGTAGGTTCGATTGAAGACCTTCCGTGGTAGGTGTGCCTCGCTGCTCTACCAGATCCTTCTGGGCGCCTGGAGATCCAACAGTAGCATGGAGATCTGAAGCATCATGGAGATCTACAATTTTTCACTGGGCCCCCGTGGTCAGTGTGCCTATGGCTAAGGTCGCCAATACCTTAGTACAATGGCTCCGCTGGATGGCTGGCAGCTATGTTGGTCATCTGGACACCAAAACGAATTCCTCGATGTCGGCGTGCCTTAATACTTAGGTCTTACAATACCTTGGTATGTCTACGGCTCTGCCAACCTAGTTGGGCGCCCTGGATGTGTGACCTTCTGAGGTCGGTGTGCTCTTATAGCTCTTCCATCCCACTCTGGACACCAAGGATTTTTACATTAGGAATGAATGCCTCCCCGTGGGGTGCGCGCCTGATGGCCCTGCCGAGCACTTCTGGGTGCTTGGGCGCTATAGATTTGAGACCTTCCTGAGGTCGGCATGCCTCGAGTGGCTCTACCAGACTCTTTGCAGTTATGCAAGATATCTGGATGTCTCTACACTCCATACGTTCAAGATCAATAAATTTTAGGCTTCATCATCGACCAACCCCAACATCGCAACTACAGCTACGACATCATCGGCGATTTCTTCATTCGACGCACCTTTCAAGACTTTGCTGGGTATCCTTGGAAACTGGGCATTGTTGATTTGAGGCCTCTTTGAGGTTGGCACGCCTACAAGGCCTCCTCGAGGTCGGCCCTGCCAGACTCCTTGCAGCCATGCAGGGAGATCTAGGTGTCTCTACACATCAGATGATCAAGACCATGACTTAGTTTTTCTTCTCTTTTGAGCATCAAACCAGCCATGTAGCCTGCTTCAATGCTCGGGGACTACTCTACGAGTGCGTCTTCGACGCCCTCTTGTTTTCCTCATCCTACCGACCTGTTGGGAAACCCGTTTCTTATCATGTCGTTACTCGACCTACTTTTTCTTCCTTTTCTTTTTTGGATCATCATACCGGCCATCCTGCCCGCCACGATGCTTGGATACTACTCTATGAGTGCATCTTCAATGCCCCTTGAATTTTTTCATTGTCGTTTCGATCTATTGGAAGTCTGCTTCCTATAGGTCATCACTCGACCTCCTTCGTTCGGCAAGACTACAGACAGGTCAGTTGCTAAGCTGATTTGTTCTTTTTTCTTTTGGACCGACGTGCATGCTATTCGACCTGTCGATGGCTCCACGACTTCGTCATGACCTTACTAAGGTCGTTGCGCCTACACATCGCTCGGGGGCTTGTGATACATGGGTACCCCTGGGTCCCCACCGACCAGGCTCACGGCCGTCCCCGACAAGTGGGTCCGGCCTACTAGAAGATCTGCCGACCTGTCAGTGGGTCCAACCGACCTAGTTGGCGGCACACACGACCTACTGAAGAGCTTCCAGAAGATTCCCCAGACGACCTAATCCGTCACGACCTCAAGACTCGGTGTACAAGACAAGACCTCATGGATTACGACCAAAGCAGATCGACGGGGTATGGCAAGATATGTAATGTAGACTTAGGTCTCCTAGTCGTAACCGACCAGGAGTCTGGGAACCGACCTCATCCGCTGGCCAATATAAGGCGGAAGAGGTGATCCCTTGTATAACTATGCAATCCTCAAGCAATCTACACCAACAATTGGACGTAGGGTATTACTCTCCGGAGGCCTGAACCATTATAAACTCGCCGTGTTCTCTATGTTCCGCGTACTCGTGTGCAACCTTCGAGTTCTTAGCCTTAGACTCCTCCCCGCCGAACAAATAAAGCACAGGGATTAACACCCCCGTGGGCTGTTCAGATCTCACCATCTGACAGCGCCAAATGATGGAGCAAATACTTAAACAACAAGAAGAAACGATGCAGGTAGAGATTGAACGGTGACTGGCTGTAATGACATCTCAAATAGCCCAAACTGGAGCACTGCCTGAAGTACCTCTGGATCCCGTCATTAGCCCTTCAACTTAGAAAAGCAGTTGTGCTTCTACCGAGGTTGCACCAGGTGCTTGCATAGAGGTCGCACCGGTTGCTTGCACAGAAGGCCCTCAAGAGCCGAGGGCAATTGAAGGAGTTCCAGTAGATGACAACCAACAATACCCGGTGGATTTTCACTGTCGGTGCACCCCATGTGAGCTGCACAAGCCATTCGGCAACATCACAATGCAGGTGACGTACGGAAGTGCTTTTGTGCATTTTCCTGGACAGACTAGCCATGGCATGTTGATTCCACCCGGCTACACCTCGGTTTCTGTGGAGGAGATTTGTTAGCCACAATTTGAAGATCTAGAGCTAGACATCCCAGGAGGTGACGGTGAAAGGACACTCAAGGATGCGATTCACAGTATCATATTGTGGCCCAAACATTACATTATAATCCCCCAGACGGAGGGATTGGGATCAATCCCTCCTACAGATCCCCCGCAGCCACGACCATCGTCATCTCCTAGGTCATCCTCACGACCTTCAATATCACCTCGCTCACCGTCTACACAAGAACCATTATTCAATTTCGGAGGTGCGAGCTCCAACCATGATATTGACATCAATCCCGAATCACCTCCAAAAAAGCAGAAAAAACACCAAAGCACCGCAAAAAAAACCGGCCATCCACGAAAGCACATCAGAAAAACCGCCCAGCCACCAAAGCACATCAGAAAAAACCGCAAAACCACCGCAAAAGAAACCACCACAGAAGAAACCATCGTAGAAGAAACCACCTAGCCATGAAAGCACAACCAAAAAACTGTTGGAGCACAGTCTTCCAACCCAGTGCAACCACTAAAGCTGAAAAAACCACCAACGATAAAGAAAATGGTTGAGCCCATCAGCAAAAGGAAGCTAGCATGGGAGACGACAGAAGAAGAATGAAAAACAACGATCGGTGCTCAACATGTGCATGAATGTTTCAACAATCTGAATACAAAACAACAATGGAGGGAGCTAGAGAAGACCAAACAAGTAGATTTGACCAAACTTGGGTTTTTCAAACTAATGAGTGAAAACAGCAAGAAATTGATGCCCATACTGGCGTCGACATCGTCTAAAGAGTCGATGAGCAAACAAACTTACGTTCCCTCCAGCCTCAATGCACATGAACGAGCTCTAGTAGAAATGCCTACACAAGAAGTAGTAAAGCTCCTTGATTTCATGGAAGAAACAAGGATGCCTTTAGGTGTTGCATTCGGCCATGAAGAACCACCCCGGGATCCAAGTTTTGAGTTTAGATGGCCCTTTCAGCTAGGAAAACCTCTTATCAGACCAGAACTGGTACTTAAGCTCTCACCTAAGATGTACAAATTTAATAAGTGGTACATGCGGCAATCACTGAAAGGCGTACATAGCATAGGTATGCTTGCTGCACCCGAAGATTTTGCCACTGAAGGCAACAAGGTGGTCTGGCTGGAATTCAAAGATATTTATGAAGTTCACCATCAAAACGCCATGAATATCGATCTTATCGTCGCTTGGTGTCTGTAAGTGGCGGTTTTTATGTTTATTAAGTAAATTATTATGTATGTGGATTTACTAATTAACTTTGTATCATTTTTGGTAGCTTGCAAAAACAAGAGATGCAAAAAAAAGAATATTGCCAGTATTGGTTTCATGGACCCATCAAAAGTCAACGAGTTTGAGGTCAAGCATCAACGAGACACAACAATCGCGACAATCTATAGGACCTTGTCTAAGTTTCATGACAAGGATCTCATACTACTACCTTAGAGCTGCGAGTATGTGCGATTGCCATCTAATTGTCTTTGCTAACTTTATTTAGTTCTAATTTGTATGACTATTATGACCATGTATGTACAGTTTCCACTGGATTCTTATGATCATTCAAGTCAACAATAGCAGCGTCATGGTGTAGGATTCATTGAGAAAAAACCCCGCAAGTTACCAAAACCTCAAGATATGTTTCAAGCGTAATAATTCTATCTAACACATTCTTTTAAATGCAATATTTATTTATACATATATAGATTGCTTTTACTAACACATTATCTCTCATTAATGTTCCTCAGAGCTTGGCAAAAATTAATTGTAGAGAAAGAAGGTGAATTTAAACCAACAATTACATTCTATACTGATTATCCGGTACGTAATCCAAATAACAACTTCAGATTTGAGAAAATTTAAATTTATCACACTTATATTTCATAACATTTCTCCTATCCACTTTAGTATTTGAGACAGGAACAAGGAAATAATTTATGTGGATACTATGTTTGTGAGCACATACGATGTTTGGCAAGTGCAAAGTCCGGAAATTATGATGTAAGTTAATTAAATAAACCTATTAATAATACATCATTTCTTAACCGCTTCTATATTTAATTGTTGGGTGTAATATATATTAACATATTTGCACATTATACAGATGGATATGGTTAAGGATGAGGTTGTTCAGAAGGATCGTATTTCGGCGATTCAAGAAAGTCTCTTGGGATTCATCCATGAGGAGGTGGTTATGCCAACAAGAAAACATCATTATGATGCATCTAAAAAATCCAATAGAGACTAGAAATTTGAAGTGAACAATATTTTGATGTATAAATACTATCTATTTTGATGTGTATATTTCTAAGTTTATGTAAGTTTATATATAAGTCTAACTTCAAAAAGTTTATATATAAGTCTAACTGTGTATATGGTATATATAGACAGGTATATACATATATACAAGTTCAATACGTATACGTGCATATTCGGGTTAGACAACAATTAGAATATACGTTCAAATCGAAAACCAAAAAAAAAGAGAAACGAGACCCTTTAGTCTCGGTTGGTATTACCAACCGAGACTAAAGGGGGTGGGCGCAGGTGCTGGCGTGCCCCCCTTTAGTCTCGGTTTGTAATACCACCCGGGACTAAAGGAACCTTTAGTCCCGGTTGGTTCAACCGAGACTAAGGGGGGCTTTTTTCTCTCATCATTAGTCTCGGTTGGACTTGAGAGACCTATTCCCCTTACCAACCGGGACTAAAGCTCCTCTCCCTACCAGTGCCATTCGGCAACATCAAAATGAAGGTATGTATAATTCAAGCTTTTATTAGCTCAATAATTGATGCATATATATTACTTTGATTTTTGTAGATAGGCATTCACAATGATCGTATAATTCATGCTAATAATAACTAACTAATTATTATTTCTTAGGTGGGGAATGGAAGTGCTTTTGCACAGTTTCCTGGACAGACAAGCCACGACATGCCGATTCCACCTGGCTACGCCTCAGTTAGTGTAGAGAAGATCTCTCAACCTGATTTTGAGGAGCTAGAGCTAGAGATCCCAGGTGGTGATTGGGAAAAGACACTTAAGGATGCGCTACACGGTATCATATTATGGCCAAAATGTTACATCGTCATAATCCTCAAGAATGATGGATCTCCGAGAGACCCCCTGGAGCCAGGGCCGTCATCGTCAGTACCTGCTCGCGAGCCTCTACAATTGTCTCTGGGGCCGTCATCGTCAGTACCTGCTCGCAAGCCTCTACAATCGTCTCCGGGGCTGTCATCGTCACTACCTGCTCACTCACCTTCTCCGCAAGAACCATACGACAATTCGGGTGAAGCGAGCTCCAGCGATCACGATGATGACATCCCTCCCAATTCACCTCAGCAACCATTGGCCACAGGGCCACAAAGGTCTCCAGTGCAATCTTTCAGGTCGGTGCAACCACCAAAGAAAAAACGAAAACGGCCAGCAAAGAAAAAGCCCGAGGCAAAGAAGACAGATGAAGAAACAGAAGCCACTGCAGATAAAGAAGTCAAGGACTTCTTTGCAAAAATGAGAGCAAAATAAAACAGGAAGAGCAGGAGGCAAAAAAATGAAGGTCGTAAGGAGAGACTCAAGGCTTTCATAGACGAGAAGGAAGAAGAAAGGAGAAGGAAACCGCCGTTGAAAACGGACTATGAGCATTCGGTGGACAAGTCTTATGCTGAGAAAAGACAACGAGGGTCGATGAATAGTTACATCGAGCAAACACCTACGTCGACTTCGGGGTCCGCCATAGACAAGAACAAGGAGATACCTGCGTCGACGTCGGGGACTGCCACAAACAAGAACAAGGAGGTACCTGCGTCGACATCGGGGACCGCCACAAACATCGAGCAAATACCTGCATCCACTACCGATTAGATTAATTTGTTTGCGGGCATCAGTGCAGAAGTGCAAAAAGCTATTAACATGTCTGAACAAGAACTGGCTCGGGTCATTAGCTTTTATGAACAAACAAAGATGCCTCTTGGTGGTATTCTCGGCCTTGAAGACCTACCAGCAAGTAAAAATCAAGAATTTAGATGGCGCTTTGAGTTAGGACAATCTCTAGTGAAGCCAGAATTTGTCAACAAGCTCCCAACTAAGATGCGCAGATTTCATGACTGGTACTTGAAGAAGTCAGCTGAGGGGCTGGAGATTTTGGTATGCTTGTGAGACCTGGAGTTTGCCCTTCAAAACAAGAAGGTGGTCTGGCTCCGATTCATTGATAACTATGAAATTTACCATTTGGACGCCATGAATACCGATATTATGATGACCTGGTGTATGTAAGTGACATATTTTCATATGTTTATTAATAAATTTATTACATTTGTCGATCTACTAATTAACATTTGGCTTTCTTCTTGTGTAGCCTGCAACTTACTGAGATGGCAAGGAAGGGTTATTCAAGAATTGCTTTCATAGACCCATCAAAAGTTAACAGTGGTGAGATCTGGAACCAATGAAAAACAACAATCAAGACCATTTATAGGCACTTAGATGAGTTTCATTACAAGAACCTTATACTACTGCCTTACAACTTCAGGTAAGTACGATTGTCATCTAATTATCATTGCTAATTCTATTTAGTTAATTCTAATCTACATGAGGATGCATACATATTCCACTGATTCTACTCATAATCAGTATCGACAATAGCAACATCAATGTGTATGATTCATTGAGAAAAGATCCCTCAGAATACCAAGACCTTCAAGATGTATTCCACGAGTAATAATTCTATGTATGATATTTTCTTTAATGCAATATATATTTAGCTTTTATACTAATATATTGTATCTTTTATATTTTGCCTTAGAGCTTCGACCATGTTCATTGCAAAGCACCGAGGAACATTTCAACCCAAAATTAGATGGGTGTATGATTTTTCGGTATGTATACAAATAACAACTTCAGATTGGGAATATTTAAAATGTATAACACTAGAATTTTATATTCTGTTCTCCTCTCCACTTTAGTGTTTGAGACAAGAACAAGGAAATAATTTATGCGGGTACTACATTTGTGAGCACATACACCATTACAGTGGCAACGCAGATGATGATAGTGTAAGTAAAATAAACCAATTAATAATACATCATTTTTATCTTTTTTGTATATTTAATCATTTGGTGTATTATATCAACCTATTTGCAAATTACAGAGGATTATAGAAAGGGACGCACTCATTGAGAAGGATTGTCGTCTGTTCAAAATTCAAGAAGCTCTCATGGGATTCCTCATGGACAAGGTGGTTAATCCACAAGGAAAACATTATTATGACAACCATTCAATTGACCGACTCGCCTCCGAGGAAAGCTAATTGAGACTACTCCCTCTGTCCCAAAAAGAATGTCATTCTAGAAATTTTAGGACAGATTATTAAGGAGGTGAAATGACCTCGATTGCCCCTATTTATTTGCCATATTAGGTGCTAATTGATTGTTGCATGCCTACATGCACATGCACACATGCCAAATTAAGCAAAACGTCATTCTTTTTTGGACAAATCTTAAATCCTAAAATGTCATTCTTTTTGGGACGGAGGAGTAGAAATTTGAATTGAATTATATTTTGATGTATATATACTATATGGGGTTTTGATGTATATATATACTAGTTTAAGAAAATACTATTTATTTTCATGTGTATAAATTATTATGTGTATATACATTTATAAGTTTATATATGTAGATATATAGGGTTTATTTTATATATAAGTCTAATCTAAGTGAGTATATGATATATAGACAGATATACATATATACAATTGCAAATACGTATACGTACATATACGGGTCAGACAACAATCACAACATATGGTCAAATCGAAAACAACAAAAAAAAGACACGAGACACTTCAGTCACGGTTAGTATTACCAACCGAGACTAAAGGGGGTGGGCGCAGGCGCTGGGGTGACACCCCCTGGTCTAGTCTTGGTTCGTATTACGAAACGGGACTAAGGGCGTCTCCAACAATCTAGCTTAGAGCTAGTGAAACTAATTTTTTAATCATGAAACATTGCAAAAGACAAGAGACTAACTAGGAGAGAAGAGATAAGCTCGCTCAATTCCCAATACACTGTTCTCTCACTGCACAATATTCAAAGCTAGTTGTTGCACTCTTTTCTCATTTAAATTCATCAGCTTTGAGCTAGTGCTAGCTTATACGATTGGAGACGCCCTAAAGGACCCCTTTGATCCAGGTTGGTTCACTCGAGACTAAAGGGGATCTTTTGTCTTTGAGCATTAGTCCCGGTTGGACTTGAGAGGTCCATACCCCTTACCAACTCGGACTAAAGCCCTTCTTCCTATCTATGGAACCCGCTGTTCTTCGTTCTTCCCCATCGTGGTCGCGGTCATCGACAGGGCATGCTGCCCGTGCCCGGCTCGCAGTAGAGGTTCCACGTCTCTACGAGCTGCACCTGGGGTTCCGACTCGGACTCTGATGATCGAGTCCGTTCGAAACACGAGCACCACAAGCCCATATTTAATAATGAAAACAATGTGTCTCCCTGAAAGGAGAGGATCATAGTCCGTCCAAAAGGCCAAAATCTAGGCTCTCTACCATGGGCGACGCCGGCGCCGAAACAGCCACCTCCCCGGACTGGTCCAAGCTTCTTTTGGATCCACTGCTGATCGTACTAGCGGCGCTGGAGGCTCCGGACCTGGTCCGCTCGGGGGCCGTGTGCTCGTCGTGGCACGCCGCCTACGCCACCGTCCGCCGCCTCGGCATCACCACCGCGGAGTCCCCGCCCTGCCTCTTCTACACCCGCGCGGACGACGCCGACCTCGACGCGGCCACCATCTACAACCCCGCTAGCGGTGCGTCCTTCAACGTTCGCCTGACGGATCCCCCGCTCCTGCGCCGGTCGCTCCACGGCTCGTCGCACGGGTGGCTTGTCGCCGCGGACGAGGTCTCCAACCTCCACCTCGTCAACCCGCTCACGGGCGCGCAGCACGCGCTCCCGCCCATCACGACGCTCCACCACATGGAGGGCGCCGGCTCCGACGAGCAAGGTAACCTTGTGTACTATGTGGACCAGGAACCGTGGGAATACCCGGAGCCTGCAGTGTACACCGCGCGCGAGCTGCGCCTCTGCATGTACTTCAAGGCCGTGCTCTCCTGCAGCCCCTCTGCAGGGAGGGGGTGCGTCGTCCTGCTGCTGCACAACTCGGACTGCGAGCTCTCGTTCGCCCGCTTGGGGGACAAGGTCTGGACGTGGATTGGAGGTGGCGAAGACTGGTTTGACTATGGCTACCGTGATGCTATGTATAACGACAAGGACAGCTTGTTCTACGTCTTGGGTTGTGCCGGCGATATAATTACACTTGATCTCATGGGCACTTCTCCAGTGGTGAAGAGGATAACGAAGGATGTGACCAACGATGACCATCTTACGAAATACCTTGTCATGGCGCCATGGGGTGATCTGTTGTAGATATGGGGATGATAGATATACGATCGTCCACAATGCTGGTTCAAGTTCCAGAAGGGTTGGATTCTGATGTACAAGACCCACACCATGAGTTGTACACAAAGGAAATTCAACTCCACAAGGTGGACCCCAAGAATCAGGAAATTTTGAGAATTACAAGTTTGGGGGAGTATGCTTTGTTCCTTGGTTTGAACTCCGCCATGATCTGTTCTACTAAGGATTTCCCAATGTTAAAAGCAGATTGTGCCTATCTTGCACATGACCACAATGATGACATCCTGATACATACCTATAATGCGAAGGAGATACGCGTATGGAATTTTAGAAGTGGGGCTTTGGAGGATGTGGATAATGTGCATTCTTGGCGGAGTTGGCCTGTTCCAATTTGGATCACGCCCTCACTTTGCTAAGAATGCTTGTTCTTTTATTTTTCTCGAGAATGTGTATTCTTATTTAGAGCAACTCCAAGAGCCATTCTAAAAATCAGTAGCTAAAATCCTGATTTGACTGATATGTAAAATGAAATAGCTAGTAAAAAGTTGATAAAATCCAACAGACTAGCTAAAATCAACCCTCCATATGCTCCACCGCTAATGGGTCCCACCTGCCATACTCATGTACGAGGGGATAGCTAGCGGGACTGGCTAGCCAAAGATGGCTAGTGAAGCCCCCAGTTTAGCTAGCGGAGGATAGCGAATGCAAGTTTAGCTAGTCTGTTGGATTGAGTTTTTGGACAAATTTTCCATTTTTAGCTAGTTAACCCAAGATAGCTAGTCTCTTGGAGTTGCTCTTAGTCAGCATTTTTCCATGTAAGATGCGTTAAGATGCAGGTGCATCTTACATTGATGAATAAATGAATATAGCTGTAGATTAATTAATTTGGTTGTACTACTTATTATTTAATGTTTCTATAACAGGATTGATTTTTCAAAAATCCTCTTGCTGGTGCAGGCGAGATTCGGGAATTTTCTAGATCGAAATTACACCGAGATTCGGGAATTTTCTAGATCGAAATTAAATTTCCTTCTCTTAATAAAAATCGTGGATGGGTCTCAATCCCACCGACTTAGTTTATATGACCAAGAGTTTATGCAAAGGTTATAAAAAAAGTATTGTATTATGTTTCGCTGTGCAGGCCGACCGACCAGGCCTCCCGCACAAGATAGCTAGTCCAAGGGCCCTCAGGCAAGTTTAACAGCGTGACACGTGGCCCTTGATGCAAGTTCTGTGGTTTAATTTGGCGCAAGGAAATTAAAATAGACAAATTCCGCACCTAGTCTCGAACGTTGTTAGCCAGATGTTACAACAACAGGATCATTCCCACGATTAGTCTCGAGATCACACAAGTTGATCGATCTGCATTTGCGAGTACCACATGGGTTTCAGAATTCAAGTGTTATCACCGGTGCCAGAATTGTGATTCGTCACGTCCAGACGTCGAGGGCGGATCTAGCCCACATTATCGGGGTTAGCTGACCCCGACGGTTTTGTGTAATTTGTTAACAGAACTACTGTTCATCACTAATATAACTAGGGGAACCTCACCCGCGCGTTGCTGCAGAAATTAAGAAAATGTAAAATTTTAAAGAAAATTTACCATGATATTATCTCGACGATAAGGACATGAGCATATTATGTAAAGTTGAAATACCTGGGTAATGATTATCACTATTTTGGCAAGCTATTTGAACTGAAGTTTCTTATCCGAGCATAAACAAATATTCATAACGATCACATGATGTATCTTGAAAAAAGAACATGTAATTATTTATTAGAGTGAGTCCTTGGTAGCATAGATAATTTTATCTTGTCCGTTCTCCATGTTTTATGTTGAGAATAATTTCCAAGGGTTACATGTATGAATAGTGAGTATATTATAGATGTCAAATATTATACTTGATTGAATATTTGGAACTTTATTGAGTATAATATTTTATGAAGTACCTCCCAATTGGTCTTCTGTTATTTTGCTAGAGGATCAGCTGGAGCCTCTATGTTGAATTCCAACCTTCGTTTAGCCTGTGAGTCGCTGCAAAATATATGGAATTCGAAGATGTTAGAATTGTCTTTTCCATTCTCCAGGTTTGCTGACAGAAATATCGAGATCTTTCAAAACCCTTTCAGACATTTCCAGGACTTAGAGTGATCGATACACTCAAGACACAACGGGCACAAATGTTTGGAATTTTAGAACCTAAGCAAACCACGCACGTAGCACACAAATCCAGAAGTAACTCATTGGTTAACTCATTGGTCAAGTGAAGAATTGGATTCAATCAGACCCTGATCAGAGCAAAGTGCAAGTCCCTATGTTTCAGAACAATTACATTAGAGTATGCTGACAAGTGAGATGTGTATACGTATTTTAAAATTTATAGGGATACGTTATGATTGGCAAGTTTTGAAAGGAAAAGGCGCATCAATAATAATACATTTTAAAGGTCAGCAGTGGTTTGAAGATTTCAATATCAGTTCAACGTGATAATCTCGGGCTAGATTTCCATACACTTGGCTAGGCTGGGCAAAACCAAAAACGATATGCCAAAAACTAATTAATCAGCTTCATAGCAAAAAAAACCAATGACCAAGGATCAGTATGATTGTACTAAGATGTGTGCACTGCAGCAAATATTACGTATTCATAGTATAAATAGTAGTATATAACTCCGATAGAATTTATCTATCTTTGGCTAACAACTAAAATTCTACAATGACAATGGGGGTGTTTGAATCCATGAGCTATTTTTTAGCCCACTCTTTTTTAGCCTAAATAGATCAAATAGCAACCAAAGAGGTGGGCTATTTTAGGGCTATTTGCAACTAGCTCATCCAGAAAAAATTATCCCCAAAATAAATGCTAATTAGGCTATTTTTTCTAAGGGCAAGGAAGAGAGGGGTAAGACAGAGAGGGGAAGGTCAAATAGCTCAAATAGCCCTTGGATCCAAACAACTCAAGGGCTATTTTATTAGAGAGCTATTTTTCTTAGGCTAAACTTTAGCCCTCAAAATAGCTCTAGGCTATTTCTCCAAACACGCCCAATATGGAAGGAAATATGAGTTGTACAGTTGCAAGAAGTTATAAGCTATTGATTTAAACGTACCTTGGAAACTAATTTTTGTTGCTGTTATAAGAAAATATAAATTGTACATAGAAATGTAAGAAATACATAAACTTTAATTAGACGTACCTTGGAAACTAAACCTTGGCTGGAAAAACAATTGAAAGGAAGGCTATTGGCAGACAGGTCTGAGAATTGAAAGAAGCCAATTAATCAATAGAGCAGAGAGGATTGAAAAAGCATACCTTGGAAACTAAACCTTGGCTGACAAAAAAAACAATTGAAAGAAGGCTATCAACAAACAGGTCCGAAAATTGAAAGAAGCCAATTAATCAATAGAGCAGAGGGGATTGAAAGAGCATATCAAAGCAGAAGGGCCTATGGACGTAACCTTACCAGGCACAACAATGTGCAGACCAATTCAGAGTTGCAGGCAACAGAAGGACAACGGGAGACCTGGTATCAAGAAGAAAAGAGGAGGCAGTGGGAGGAAGATGGAGAAGAACATTAACGTGGGCACAAATCCGAATGGGTAATTAATCACAAGAAACGCACAACTGAATGGGAATATTGGTGAGAGAGCCGCAGGGACTTGAAGGGAGGGAGCCGCAGGAAGCTGAATAGAGAGAGGCGTCGACCGGCTGGACGGACATGGTCTGCTAATGAGCTAGGCGACGTGGGCTGAGTGAAGTACTTACTTTTCTATGTTTCAGTTTCCACTCACAGCAGCCAGCCAATCAAAGGCCTGAGAACTCCTTAAGGAGGACTAGTGGGGAGCTCCTATATAGGAGCTATAGTTAATCACAAGAAACGCACAACTGAATGGGAATATTGGTGAGAGAGCTGCAGGGACTTGAAGGGAGGGAGCCGCAGGAAGCTGAATAGAGAGAGGCATCAACCGGCTGGACGGACATGGTCTGCTAATGAAAGCTAGGCGACGTGGGCTGAGTGAAGTACTACCTTTTCTATGTTTCAGTTTCCACTCACAACAGCCAGCCAATCAAAGGCCTGAGAACTCCTTAAAGAGGGCTAGTGGGGAGCTCCTATATAGGAGTTATAGATTAGGCTTGACCCCGTTATTTTTACTGGATGACCCCGGTGGCCATTTCGGTTGGATTTGCCCATGAGAACAGAGTAGCAACTTATTTAGTAATATAAGTGCAACAATCGATGCAAGATAAGCTCGGGATCATATATGTGTCAACCCGACTCTACCTGGATGAGGGTGACCTTGATGAGCGTGTACGTCTCCCGCACGTCGAGCACATGAGCTCGCCCCGGAGCTCACAACGGAAACGGAGTCGCACGGCAAAGAGCAAGAAACGCACAACAAAGCATTTGCCATGCGTTTGTCCTGGAAACACACGGAAAAGGTCGCACAAAGGAGACAGTAGTGCATGCATGTGGGCACGCGACTTGTGTGGGTTCCGTTTTTTCCCGTAGAGCACTGAGAGAGAGAGAGAGAGTGGAGGGCGATCTTCGGCGATCTCTCGTGTCAATCAACCAAATCCGAAAGTGAGCAGCGGAATCGACTGAGCGTCGCGTCAGCTCTGATCTCTCCTCATTTTCGCGGCCAAATTCGATCCGAGCTACGGTGGAGTTTTCCACTTCTGGTAGAGGGGTTGAAATAAAGGCGATCTGTGGAGATCTCTGGTTTTCCTCGATCACTGACAGGAACTGGTGGTGGGATTGAACAAGCGAATCAGTGCTATCATCTTCTCATCCTTTTCCCCGTTGATTTGGTTCGAGCTGGTCTCTCTAGTTGAGAAGATCGGATGTAATAGAGGGTGGTGCTCTTCTGGAAAGTCCTACCACGTGCGACGGGCTGGTAGGCAACTCTCCTGATTTCGCTGAAATTCGACAGGAGATTTCCCTGGGGATCTCGATTGATCATCGATGGCGGATCGATCGGAAACCCCCTGTCTCATTAGAGAGGATCATTTGGCTACGAGTTTAGAGAAGATCAGATTCGAATCCTTTTCGTTGGGAGATGTGATGGAACATGAGATTCGGAAATTGGGGAGATTCGCGTTCCATGACAAACGTTCCAATGGCAATGCTTCGAAGAATTTTGTCGATGAATTCGTCAAGAGTGCGCCGCATCGGGGACGACCAGAAGGAAGTAGAGATGCTCGGGAGATCCATTCAGAGAGGGAAAATTTCAGGGTAACCTAATTGAAAAAATTGCTCAAGAGGCCCATCCTGGCTTTCCCGACCCATCGGAGCCCACTTACCCCTTCGGTACCCGCATCAATGACTTGTATAGCCACTCCTAGTCAGATAGGGTTGGAGTGTAGCTCTGGGTTCCTAAAGACACCGCGCTGGTGGCGGCGGAGAGCAATCTTGGGTTCCCTGCGAGGAAGAGAGAGATCCAGAAGTTTGGTTGAAGAGCTAGAAGAATCCTCAAGACAACTCCAAGAAAGGTGGACGGTCGATCCTTTGCAGCGGTAGTGAAGATGGATAGAGGGTGGGACTCGGGCAATTTCAGGGGTAGAGGACCCGCATCGCACCCGGGGAGAGGCCTGGGGCGATTCGGGGGGATCTCAGTCAACTAACAGCAGACCTGAACAATTTGAGAGGGGTGATACTTATGGAAGAGGGAGGTTCTACTCCGGAGAAGATGGGGAAACTTTCAGAGGTTATGGTATGGGGGCTGATCCCTCTAGACCAACCAACAACAAGCGGAACTTTGATGATAGAGAAAGAATGGAAAGGAAGGAACAAGACTTGAGGGCAAAATTAAGAAGGGAACAAGATGATCAACGTCAAGCAGATGATGCTCACCGCCTCAGAACTACAGAAGGCAGAGAATCTAGGGGGGAAATCATTCGGGGCTCTTTCTGATTATCATTGTTCCAATTGCGATGGTACTGGTCACATGAGGAAAGACTGTACCAATCCTCCTTTTTGTTATTGCTGTAAGAAATCTGGTCACCGCTCTTCAGTCTGTCCAGAAAAAAGAGGTTTGAGGCTTTGTGGGTTTGGCATACCTGGGCAGGGATTCTACAGTATGCACACTCCCTCTGATAGAAGTTCCAAAAAAAAGAGAGAAGTGATGGGTATCATGGTAATTGAAAAAGGAGATGCAGATGTGGCTACTATTGAGAAGGAATTAAGACACCTTTCCAATGAAGTTCCAAAGTGGACCATCAGGAAAATGAGTGAGGCAAATGAATACATGATCAGCTTCCCTAGTGAAAATATCAGGCATCAATGTTCAAGGTTTAGAAGTTTTGAATTTGAGACTGCAGCCATCAAAGCCAAGGTTATAGCAACCGATCTATCTCCAGATGCTGATGGAAGCCTAGAGGTGGTGTGAGTCAAAGCTCTAAACATTCATCCTGATGCCAGAAAGGAAGATACAGTCATGGAGTTGGCTTATTTGGTTGGTGATCCAATAGAAGTGGATTTGAAAACTTTGAATTCCCAAGGTCCTGTTAGAGTTAAGTTGGCCTGTAGGGATGCTAAGAAGATAAGTGGTGAAACCAAATTTTTTTTCAATGGTGAAGGCTATACCATCAGATGGGAGCCTGAGATTCAGTTTGGTTCAGATGAGGGATCTAAATCAACAAAATTTGACAGGCAAAGAGACAGAGAGGAGGATGAATTTGATGAGGAAGAAGAAAGAGACAGGGATCCTTTAGCAAGACAAGATCCCTTCTACTCCTCGGCTAAAATAGGGTGGTCTTCTCAATCAAATGCTGGAAAGAGTGCGGGTGGACCTGGTAAGCAAACTGACACAAATTTTGGTTCCTCTAAGAAAGGCAAAAGTAGTGAAATCCCAACTGGCCAAGAAAACCCTTTCTTTACCACCCAGGTTGGTAATAATACCATCGAAGATGGCAAAAAGGCTTCTGAAGGTGGCTCTGGCCAAGGGAAGTTGGGTGCTGAATAGGTTGTAGAAGAGGGGGAACTCATAAATTCTGGTTCTAGTGTTATGGCTAAGGGTGAACAATGTCTGGAAAAATCTACCCAACAAAGCTCAGTTTTTGATAATACTGTGGTAGACATGGATACTGAGGGAGAAGAACTTTTAGATTGTGAAGAGGAACCACTTAACACTGAGTTAACTGAAATGGCAAACCTGGAAAAATGCATAGAGGAGTGGGTTGCCAAATTGATTAAAGAGCAGGCTATTAACATACCTCCATTGGATGCTGAGATCCCACCCGCTGCTGGTCAGAACTCTTCAAGTACAAAGAATGCTGAGGATTCTGACGAAATTGACTAGGATAAAGTTGGAAGTAATCTGTGGAGTGATGAAGAAGGTGAATTTACTTTGGTTGAAGAGAAAAATGCTCTGAAAGGGGCGCTTCGTAGAAGTCTCAGGAATCTCGAAAATAATGAAGATTCAGGAAAAAAACGAAAGCTTCAAAGAAAAAGTTCAATGAAATTTCAGGAAACCTTCACCCTTTGCCATCCTTAATACAATTGATCAACATATTCTGGAATCTGTTGCCTTGGCTAGCAACATTAGGTTAGGAAGTAATGACGTTGCTATTGCGGCTAATATTAGTACCATTCAAGCAAATGAAAATGCTAGAGCGACTTTACATGAAGCTTCGAAAAGAATTACTGAACAATCCAAGAAAATTAACATAGAGAGTGGGGATCATCAGCAGGAGTCATTTCCTGTTTAGACTGATGATACTTCTCACAGAGTTGGCTCTGTGTCGGATGATGTGGTCGCTAGCAGACCTTCTGAGAAACCTCCAAGACAAAGTTCCAAATCACAAACTACTAGAGCTAGTTGCAGTCGTAATAGGAAAAGGTAATAGGAAAGGAAATGATGAAGATTCTCTGTTGGAATATCAGGGGTTTGGGGGCTAGTGGAAGGCGCAATCAGTTGAGAGAGCTACGAAAGACTCATAGAGTGGATGCTATTTGTCTTCAAGAGACCATCAAATCTGACTTCTCAATTTGGGATCTTAATTCATTGAGTGAAGGGGAGTCTTTTGAGTGGAGCTGGACTGCAGCTAGTGGCCATTCTGGAGGAACCTTGACAGGAGTAAATACAGCTACAGCAACAGTTGTAACTCGGGATAGAGGGTCTTTTTCTCTAGCTTATTATTAATTTCGAGGGAAGACAATTTCCAGTGGGAGCTGGTTAATGTTTATGGGCCTGTTCAAAATGATAGAAAGTTGGAGTTCTTGCAGGAATTGACCCAGAAATTCTTGAATACCTCTTGCCCTATTATGGTGGGGGAGACTTCAACTTGATTAGGTA
This sequence comes from Cenchrus americanus, assembly GCA_947561735.1. Taxonomy (NCBI): domain Eukaryota; kingdom Viridiplantae; phylum Streptophyta; class Magnoliopsida; order Poales; family Poaceae; genus Cenchrus; species Cenchrus americanus. Next base: position 78,037,834 of record OX387239.1, on the reverse strand, counting down.
TGCTTGGGAAAAATCTTCAGACAACATCAATCAGCTCTGGTTAGATTCTTTCAATGATTTTATTATGGATAATGGGTTGATGGAATTACCTAGAATTGGTAGCAAATACACTTAGACTAACAAATAGGCCAACCCAATTATGTGTGTGCTTGATAGAGTGTTGATTTGTAATAACATTAACTCACATTATGGGCAGGCTACTTGTGAAACAGTCACTAGAGTTGGATCTGACCACAATCCTTTGGTTGTAAATACGGCTGATAACAGGTTCAGACAACAACGCAATTTTCGGTTTGAGATGTATTGGCTGGAACAACAGGGGTTCAAAGAAACTGTGTTAAGTAAATGGCCAATTAGAGGGGGATGCCCAATTCAAGATTTTTGGAGAGATCTAAAGGCCGCTACCAGGAAATTCTATAGAGGGTGGGGCGCCAACACTCAAAGCTAATTCAAAAAAGATAAAAGAATGTTGCTAGGAAAAATCAAGGACTTCGACAGAGAGGCTGAATTAAGGGGGGTTGATGCCATACAATGGCAGATTAGGTATAACCTTGAGGTAGAGTTGGAAAAGATTTACAATATAGAAGAGTTGCACCTTAAAAGACAGAGTGGGATCAAATGGACCCTCAAGGGTGATGCGAACAATAGCTTTTTCCATGGAGTAGCCAGTGGTAGAAGAAGGAGATCCTCTATCTTTTATTTAGAAGACAATGGCGTAGAAATTAGAGAGCTCGATCAAATAAGAAATCATGTTGATCTTTTTTATAAAGATCTTTTTAGTGCAGAAGTGGGTGGCGAGATCAAGCTAGGGGACAATTTTTGGGGGTCTGAATGTACATTATCACAGGATGAGGCTGTTGAACTTATAAAACCCTTCTCACTTAAAGAAATTGAGATTGCTTTAAAAGAGATGGATTGTAATTCGGCTCCCGGTCCCGATGGTTTCCCTGTTGGATTCTATAGAGTTTTTTGGGATGACTTGAAGTTACTTGTCCTAGAGATGTTTAATGGCTTACACAGAGGTGACCTCAATTTGAGAAGGCTAAACTTTGGAATGATCTCTTTAATACCAAAATTGAAGGAAACTAATAACATTAGACAATTAAGACCAATTTGTGTGTTGATGTAGATTATAAATGGTTTACCAAGACTTTGACTTTGAGATTGACTCCTTTAGCTGACAAGTTGATTAGCAAGAATCAGACAACATTCATACCTGGGAGGTTCATTTTAGAGGGGGTGATTATTCTTCATGAAGTTTTGCATGAGCTGAGGGTAAAAAAACTAAAGGGGTGATACTCAAGCTCGACTAAGATTCACTGGAGTTTCTTGTTTGAGATTCTTAAACAGAAAAATTTCCCTGACTTGTGGATAGATTGGATCAAAAATTGTATAGAGGGAGGCAAAGTGGGTGTCAATCTTAATGGTGTCCATGGTAGTTTCTTCAACACTTTCAAGGGGGTAAGACAAGGTGATCCTCTTTCACCTTTACTATTTAAATTGGTGAGTGATGCTCTAGGGACCATGCTTGATAAGGCAAGAACCAGTGGATAGATTCAGGGTTTGGTGCCGCATTTGATTGAGGGTGGCTTGACACATTGACAGTATGCTGACAACACTGTGATCTTTTTGGCTCTGGATGAACAATCAATTATATTTACAAAATTCCTTTTATGCTGCTTTGAAGATATGTCTGGGTTAAAGATCAACTACCAAAAGAGTGAGATGCTAGTTATTGGCGGGTCAGAGGAGGATCAAACCAAAGTGGCAGGGATGTTCAATTGCAACATTGGGCATTTGCCAATGAAATATCTTGGAGTTTGAGTTAGTGACAGACATATGTCTAGCTCTGATTTCGCATATGTCTATCAAAAAGTTGAGAAGAAATTACCGACATGGCAGAGTGTGGGTTTAACCTCTGAGGGGAAGGCCGTTCTTATCCAGTCTTGCCTGAGTTCTATCCCAAATTATAGTATGGGGGTGTACCTGTTACAAGAGGAAATTCATCAAAAAATGGATTCTTCTAGGTCTAATTTCTTTTGGCATGGGCCTAATCTCAAAAAGAAATATCATATGGCTAGCTGGGAGTTGTTGGCCTCTTCGGAAAGAGCTGGGGGTTTAGGCTTCACTAATACGAGAGTGATGAACAAATGTTTATTAGCTAAATGGATCTTCAAAGTTGAGAATGATGAAGATAATATGTGTTGTCAATTATTAAGACAGAAATACTTGGGAAACAAAGGCTTTTTCAGCTGTAGAAAGAGTAACTGCTCACAATTCTGGAAAAGTTTGTTGGATATTAGAGTAGAATGTATGAGAGGATTTAAATATATTGTGGGTGATGGTAGGAAAATCCAATTCTGGCATGATATCTGGATATATGGCTGCCCTCTGAAAATAATCTTCCCACATCTTTTTGAAATATGTAATCAACAGGACTGGTCCGTTCGTAGAGTGTGCAATCCGGAGTTTGGTGCCTTTACCTTTAGAAGAAATTTTGGTTTTAGAGAGGAAGCAGAGTTCACAGGTCTGATGGAATTAATAAATACTGTATCTCTTACTGAAACTAGAGATTCGGTCAAGTGGGTGTTGGAGAAGTCTGGTTCCTTCTCCGCATCCTCTTTATATAATGAGCTCACCTTTATTGGATTTTCTAATAGATGGTTGATGAATGTTTGGAAAACCAAGGCCCCCCTTAAGATTAGGATTTTCCTTTGGCAAGTCATAAATGACAAAATCCTGTCCTATGAACAATTAAAGAAAAGGAATTGGCCAGGTTTCGTCACTTGTAAATTGTGTGGTTTGCTAGAATCCACCTCTCGCATTTTTTCTAGTGTGCGCTTGACAACTTCTGCTGATGTATGTGTAGAGATGCCCTCGGGTGGCCTTTTTCTCCTTCTGATGCTGATGATATTTACAACTTCTGCTGCAATACATCTAACAAACAAACAAGACGAGTGCTATATCTCTTTGGAGCGGTTGCTTGGAGTTTGTGGCTAATCCACAATGAGTTTGTTTTCCAAAATATTGTCATCCACTCACCTAATGTAGGGATCTTTCGGGCTATTTCCTTTTTGCAGAAATGGAGGGTGATGAACAGGGAGACGGAACAACGTTGGATCGACATGGTGATTCAAAAGCTGAATCTTCAACTGTCATCAATAAGGCATGAAGATCAAGGAGCCAGTTCTGCTACCTCCATTGTTAACTGAAGTTTTTCTTGGCTGTTTTCCTCTTAGGCTTCCTGGTGTTGTTTCTGAACTTCAAAGTAGCTGTCAGTCTAGTCTGCTTTGTAATCTGTTGCTTCTGTTATTTTGGTTGTGGCTCCTTTGAAAAACTTCTTTAGCTGGTCTAGTGGAGTGGTCTGGTAGAGTGAGGGTTTTAGAGTGAGATGTTCAGCCCTTGCATGGGTGCTCCTTTTGTTTGCTGCACATTGTAAAACTGGTATCCCCAGTATATTTTAGCTTTAATCAAAGCTGGGCCTTCTCAGGCCTTTTAAAAAAAGGTTGCACAACAGCATTTTGCCCGGTAAAGGGACTTTGTGGTGAGCTTTTTATCGACACACACGGTGAACCCTTTGTCATGCGCTAATGTTACCACATGCCAAACTATTTCTGAAATGATTAAAAATCGTCTTGCGACTAAGGTGACACACGACAAACATTTTTATATGGAATTCAAAACCATCCACCGCAGGCCCCTGCCACCACCCCATTAGGCCCCGTTTGCCTTCCCCACGCCGTCGCGCGCCGGATGTGAGGGGGGAAGAGAGAAGACACCCCGCCGGATCCGGATCCTGTGACAACCCGCCCAGGAAAATACCGTACTATCGCCTAAGACCGATCCACTCTGGTCATTAAGCAATAATAAAGTATCATCATGTCGTTAGTTGCCGGGTTAACGCCGGTAAATCACTTGAAAAGCAACAAGGATCAAATATATGCATTAAAACTCACTCGAAGGCGAGTCCAGAGATACAACATCATTAATACCCAAATTCATACCCCGAGGGGTTTATTCGTTACAAACCATAGTTTTTGTCACGATGGAATAGTTCAGAGTTTTCGAAAAGCAGCGGAAATAAACTAACGGAAGCGAAGACACCACGGGAGGCCATCCATGATGCTTTCAGTAGTCGTCCTCCACCCACTCCGGCTCCCGGCCGGCGGATCTCTCCGGCCACACATCACCGAATGCATTACCCGGATCAACACATTATAGCAAGGCCGAGTATAATAATACTCAAGAAGACTTACCCGTTGGTGATATCTACTTTACCAATTCTTGACCATGAAAGGCTTTTTTGGCTCTTTGGGTTGCTTTTGCTAAAAAGTAACAAAGAGTAGGTCCTTACTTTCAAGATTTTAGCACAAGTTCTAGTAGGTTTAATCTTTACTACATTAGCCAACTAGTACAAACAAAGTTGTACAAATCAATTAATCAAACATCATGTTCATCAACTTCCATCATTAGGTATCTCATGACTAGTGGAGTAAGTAGTCTCGGATAACGGTGAGAGGCCGACAATCGATTGATTTAAACCTTGCAAGGTAGACCCAAACACACGGTAGGCTGCCCACCAAGGGACAACTTTCCCAGGCCGTCCCCAGAAATCCCCGAGTCGGGATGAAAGGCCACAGTCTTTGGTGCAGGCTATCTGGCATGCCCAACCCAGTGCACCTAGAATCACCATACACCACCGGTAGCATGCCATGAGAGCGAATCCCAAGAGTAGTGACAGTTCCATCCCTAGCCGTCTCATTAAGGTACTAGGCTTACCGGTCCCATACCCGACATGTGCTTAGTACGTTCAAAAACTTAACCCACATAACCACTAGACCGGAGCCCAGATCCCATGCTCTTACCACGTGAGCAATCCATTGGAGGATATATTTTGATTCCTATCTAGGAACCTATTCTCGCGAGTGAGGTCATCACCCGACTTGTAGCGGTCCTATAGCTTAGCAGCTATCGACCTATCATGCTAGTAGGGACAAAAGGTACCTAGGGATCATGCATCTAGGGTTCCATTCAACTCCTGAACGTAAACGCACAATCATTCATAGATAATTGAATAAAAATTTTAAAACTAGGTTAGATGCACCGGAGCTTGCCTTCGTCAGCTAGGTTAGCCTGGGCACCGTCGGTGTCGAGCACTTCCACGTACTGCAGCGAAGCTTCCGCTCCTCCTTCCTCGTTCTCCGGGACAAGCGAGTAATCACCGTTCGGAAGATCTACACGGAATGCAATGCAAGTTTAGGTGATGTGATAGTTTGTTGTCTTATCCAACTCTTGGTTGGTCATATTCACCTTAACAAGCATCCATCTAATGTTTCTCTTTTAGGAAGGTTATTGGGTGTACATGGGTTATCCTTTTATTGCACATTTGAATAAAGGTTTTGATTATACTCATCATTTCATGTGAAGGCTTTAATTCCTTTTAATTTCACAAGCAAGGGTACAAATAATATTTTTATTTATGATTACTTTACGATCAGCAATGGTAATTAATTACCCTTTAATTAAATTAGGAAATACCTTCAAAAATGAAAAAGAAATAGATAAGGGCTTTTCTTTATTTAATTTCTCTTTATTATTAAAAGAGCTTTTAAGCTTTCTATTAAGCAATCAAATTACCAAAAATTAAAGGAGTGTTTCTTAAGCCTACTAGCACCTATCCTGGTCCATTGGACCCACATGTAAGTGTTGGATGCTAGGAAATTAAATATTATTGAAAATAACAAAGGCTAGCTAGTGATTCCATTTAAATGCATACAAAAATAATTAAGCATCAAATTGATCCAAACTTTCTTATGTATGCCCTCTGGTCCTAAACAAGCCCAGAGAACTAGCACATACATCTAGGAACTTTACTGATCTTGGTTTATTAATTTGCAAAGGAAAACATGCATAAATCAAGAATAATTATTTCTGTTAATCCAAAAATCATTATTAGTTCACAAGATAAGCATTTTGGCATTACAAGACAGTGTGCACAAGTTGAGCTCAAGAACATAATTATATTTAACAGAAAAAATTCATTTAGGCAGTTTCTGCAAGAATGGAAAAGAATTTATTTAGCAAGATCTACTGCATAACTTTATGCAACTTTTGGCACAAAGATCTAGTCATGGCCTAACACACAACATATCCAAAATTGGGCTACAGAGGAGTTATGGAGTTCAAGTTAGGACAGATCTAGGTTTAACACATTTGTATTTTTCATGCTAAAACTATTTAGAATCCAGCCATGAGTAAATAATAAAAGAGGTGGGATTTATCATCCTGAACCCTACAAAATTGGTTTGCGATTTTTCTGATTTTTCTATGAATTTCTAGGCATTTTACAAGGCACTGGACCCATCTGCAAGAAAACCTAGATAACTTCTATTGCAAACCAGTCCCTAATTCACACAACAGCTCTTGGGTTTCACACTTATGTCCCTACGGCGGCGGGATAGCTCGCCGGCGGCGATGTGGGGCCGGACCGGGGCAACATGTGGCAGGGGAGGGCGATTGGGCTCACCCCTAGTTGATTGGTGGCGGTGGCGGGGGCGGGGGCGAGCTCCGGCGAGCGCGCGCGCGCGGCGGCGGCGGCGGGAACACCCGCGGTGGCGGCGGTTCCGGCGAGGCCCGCGGGGATGCAAGTCAATGTGCGGCTCGGGAGGCTCAAGTGGTGTCTAAGGGAGGCCTAGGTGTGCTCGGACGGCAGCGAGCGCGAGCGGGGGAAGGACTTCACCGGCGGCGGCGGCGATGGCACGGTGGTGGCTCGGAGTGGCGCGCGCGGGGGAGAACGAGGGGGTTTAAATAGGCCGGCTCGTCTGCGGGTGACGGTGGATGACGGCGGGAGAGCATCTTCGTGCTACGGCGGCTCGACCGCCGAGCGTACGGCCGGCGCCGCGGACGGACCGCGGGTCCATCCGCGCGCACCGCGCGGTACGGCGGCGTGGCCGGCGCCGACTCGAGGCGCCTAGGGAGGGGGCACGTCGGGGCGTGTGGGCCTCGGGCGGCGCATGCCTCGGGCGGCGCTCGGCCTCGGGCGGCGCGGGCGCGGACGCCGAGGGCCGGCGCCGCGCGGCCGGCGATGCGCGGCGCACGGGCGCAAGCGGCCGGCGACGCGCGGCGCACGGGCGCGCGCGGCCGGCGACGCGTGGCGCACGGGCGCGCGCGACGCGCGCTCTGCCTTTTCCCTATCTGCTGAGCACGAGTTTGAAATCAAAATTCTCTAAATTTTTTAATAGAACTCGACCAGGCTTTGAACACGAAAGTTAGAGATCTATCTACCCTCTGCACTTTGGCTAAAGCCGATTGTGAGTTGGATTCAAATCGAGAGAGAAATTTAAATGCCAACTTTGAATGTCAGCAGGGTTTTGCAAACAGTGAATTCTGGCTTGCATTGGATTTTTCACGTTTTTCCCCTCAAAATTGGAAATGCCAATCTACATGAAAGTTGTGTCCCTCATCAAGATCTACAACTTTCATAAAGGTAGAATTTTAAGTGTTTAGGTGAATTTTGGAGAACACGGCAAAAGTTCCGGCAGACACCTGTGGACACTGGGGTCGCAATGGGTTTGACCCAACTTTGGACCATGGGTGGGCCCCACAAGGGTGTTTACTATTCAATTAGGGTCACTAGAGTGGGTTAGTGAGTTTTTCGAGGTGAGGGCCCAGGTTGACCTAGGTTTGACCACGGTTGACCAGCTGTTAAGGTTAATTAAAAACCTGGGGCGTCACAACCTACCCCCCTTAAGCGGAATCTCGTCCTGAGATTCGATTTGATAACGGAGAGATGGGGAGAAGGACTCACGGTTTCGAGACTGTAGGAAACCCGGATACTTAGTATTAAGATAGTCCTCCGTCTCCCACGTTGCTTCTTCCTCCGTGTGGTGGCTCCATTGGATCTTGTACATTCGCACGGTCTGCCTTCGGGTCTTTCGCTCTTTTTGGTCTAGTACTTTCAATGGATGCTCGACGAGCGAGAAATCCGGCTCGATCCAAGCATTAGCTTTCGTGATGATTTCATTCTCCGAAATAGGCATTCCCTTCTTCAACTGAGTTACATGGGACACATTGTGAACTGCGGAAAACCGTTCTGGCAATTGGATACGGTAAGCCACGGGTCCACACACTTCTATAACTTCATATGGTCCAATGTAGCGTGGGGCTAACTTTCCCTTGACTCCGAACCTTTGGACACCTTTGGTGGGGGATACTTTCAAATACACATAATCTCCCACTTCAAAGTGTCGAGGTGCGGTTCCCTTGTCATGGTAACTCTTTTGCCCCATATGTGCCATCTTCAAATTTTCTCTTATCACTAGCACCCTTTCTTCGGCCTCTTTAACTAATTCCGGTCCAAAGAGTGTTCTTTCTCTGGCCTTTGACCAATTCAGCGGAGTGCGGCATCTACGTCCGTATAGAGCATCGAACGGTGCCATTTTCAAGCTGGCCTGATAGCTGTTATTGTAAGAGAACTCTGCCAAGGATAAACACTTGTCCCAACTCTTGTCAAAGTGCAAGATGCTTGCTCTCAACATGTCCTCCAAAATCTGATTTATCCTTTCCGTCTGAGCATCGGTCGTGGATGATAACCGGAACCGCGGATCGGTCGAGTTCCCAAACACTCATGCAACTCGTTCCCAAAAACGAGCTACAACCGAGTCCCTCTATCAGAGATTATAGTCTTTAGGATTCCATGCAGATGAACTATGTGGTCCACGTACAACTCTGCATATTGTTGTACGGAGTAAGTGGTGTGCACGGGAATGAAGTGAGCGGTCTTGGTGAGTCTATCCACAATTACCCAAATAGAGTCCTTCTTTCTAGCTGTTAGGGGTAAACCCACAATGAAATCCATACTAATATCGTCCCACTTCCACATAGGTATCGACAGGGGTTGGAGTACACCTGCCGATTTCAGATGACTTGCTTTCATCCGGTGGCAAGTATCGCAGTCGGCTACATACTTGGCTACATCCACCTTCATATTGGACTACCAAAAGTTCGTTTCGGATCTTGATACATTTTGGTACTACCGGATGAATAGAGAACTTGGACTCGTGAGCTTCATCTAGAATGATTTTCTTAATTTCCGGGTCAACGGGGACCACTAGACGTTTCCCAAACCGGACCACATCCTGGTGATCCTTCTCGGAAACAAGTGTACTTGGGGTCTCCTTCTCGCTAGTTTCGCTCGATGGTTTGAATATCTACATCCTCGCGGCGGGCGGTGACAATTCCGTCATAAAGATTTGACTCTCCCCGTCAAGGCATAAAGAATTCCCTGCGGTACCACTTCTAAGTTGAGCCTCCTCATTTCCTCACACAATGGTTCACTGACTGGCTCCAACTCTAGGTGGTTGCAATGATCTTTGCGGCTAAGAGCATCCGCAACAACATTTGCTTTGCCGGGATGATAGTGCACTTCTAGATCATAATCTTTAGTCAACTCAAGCCATCTTCTCTGTCTCATATTCAACTCTGACTGGGTGAAGATGTATTTGAGGCTCTTGTGATCAGTGAAGATATTGTAACGATTACCCATTAGATAATGTCTCCATATCTTGAGGGCATGAACGATAGCGGCTAACTCAAGATCATGGATAGGATAATTGAGCTCATGGGGTCGAAGTGCCCGTGAAGCATAGGCAATGACTCGGCCTTCTTGCATAAGGACACAACCGAGACCCGTGCCTGATGCGTCACAGAAGACTTCAAACGATTTGGAATTATCGGGTTGAGCTAGCACTGGGGCTGAAGTTAGATGTTGCCTGAGGGTGTGGAAAGCTTTCTCACATGCTTCGCTCCACACGAATTTCACTCCTTTATTGAGTGATTCGGTCATGGGTTTTGCGATTCTCGAAAAGTCAGGAATGAATCGACGGTAGTATCCTGCCAATCCTAGGAAACTGCGGATTTGATGCACGGACTTGGGTGGTTTCCAATCCATCACCTCTTGAACTTTGCTAGGATCTACGGAGATACCATCTTGGGAAATGGTGTGCCCTAAGAATTTCACACTTTTCAACCAGAATTCGCATTTGGAGAACTTAGCATAAAGCTTGTGATCTCGCAAACGCTGAAGGACAACTCGGAGATGTTTGGCGTGATCTTTCTCGCTCTTAGAATAGATGAGAATATCATCGATAAAGACCACGACAAATTTATCGAGCTCCGTCATGAACACGGAGTTCATGAGGTACATGAAGTAGGCGGGAGCATTAGTGAGTCCGAAAGACATAACCAAGAACTCGTAAAGACCATAACGAGTGGAAAAAGCGGTTTTAGGAATGTCGCAAGGTCGAATCTTGATTTGGTGGTAGCCAGAACGAAGGTCGATCTTAGAGAAGACTTTGGCACCAGCCAATTTATCGAAAAGAACATCGATTCGAGGAAGCGGGTATTTGTTTTTGATGGTGACTGCATTGAGTGGCCGGTAATCTACGCACATTCTCAAGCTACCATCTTTCTTCTTAACAAAGAGGGCAGGGCAACCCCAAGGAGAAGAGCTCGGGCGAATATAACCCTTATCTAACGATTCTTGGAGTTGGGTTTTTAGTTCAGCTAACTCTTTGGGTGGCATGCGATAAGGTCTTTTGGAAATGGGTGCGGTATCGGGCTGGAGTTCGATCACAAACTCGACATCTCTATCTGGTGGCATACCAGGCAGCTCATTAGGGAAGACATCCGGGTACTCGCATACTACTGGAATTTGGTCAAGAGGGGTGATAATGGTCACATAGGCACAAGAATCGGTACCGTCCCTGAAAGGTAGGTACAAGGTAGTGTGCCCGACCGTAGGAGAATTGATCTCTACGACCCTATCCGATATATCTAGAATCACCTTATGTTGATTCATCCATTCCATACCCAAGATAACATCCATTCCAACCAAGTTTATGACGATAAGGTTTGTCGGAATGATTTTACTACCTAAACCCAAACTTACTCCTTGGATTAGGATATTGGAGGTGATTTGTCCTCCGGGGGTAATTATCTTATAAGTGGAAGTGATCTGGGAACCCTTCAAACCCAGTTTGTTTATTAGCCTTTCACTGATGAAACTATGGGTAGCTCCCGAATCGAACAAAATCTTAACAGGAGTGTCATTGACAGAGAATGTACCCGTGAGCACCGGAGCTCCTTCTGGGACGTCACTCATGGCGGTGAAGTTCAGCTTGCCCTGGCGTACTTGAACCATGGGCTTCTTAGCCGGAGTGGTAGGCTTGTTTCCTGCACCCTGATTCTGCGGGTTGGGCCTGATCTGCCTGGGCTTTGGGCACTCATTGATGAAATGCCCGGGCTGGCCACAATTGTAGCATCGACGATCACCAATGTTGCGAGGAGGTGCATTAGGCTTTGGAGCCTGCCGCTGGGGCACCGTGGAATCGGAAGTTCCCTCGCGGGCTTGCTGCGAGGTGGCTTCATCGTCCGGCGTCCGGTTGAAGATTGCTGGGATGGGCCTGGAGCTTCCTTCTTCACAAAGCGAAACTTCTTGCTCGTTCCGCTGCCTGGGGTGAAACCAGACATCCTCTTGTTGTCCTCGTGGGCTTTCTTCATAGCATCCTCTTGCGAGATAGCCTTGTTTACTAGCTCATGGAAGTTTGCGGGCTCGAGCAGATTCAGATGCTCATACAGCTTGCCATCAAGCCCGTCACGAAACCTCTCCATCTTCTTGGCATCAGTATCAACATGATGCCCACCATACTGGCACAAGCTATTAAACTTCTGAGCATAGCGATACACTGAGTCTGATCCCTGACGAAGGGCCAACAGCTCCCTCATCCTCCTATCCATCAGTCCCTTGGGAATGTGGTGGCTCCTGAAAGCCTGCTTGAACTCATCCCAAGTCACAGCGTGCCCTCGCTGCATTGACTTGAAGCCTGCTTGAACTCATCCCAAATCAAAGCTTCCCCTCGCAGTTGCAGCGCTACGAAGTTCGCTTTGTTCTCCTCGGAGCAAGGCAACACAAAGGCAGAGAATTTTGCCTCTATGGCCTTGACCCAAGCCTCAGCTTCCAGGTGGTCTTCTGCTTTGGTGAAGGTTGGCGGCTTCATAGCGATGAACTGGGCATACGTAGTGACCTGGTTAGGCCCCTCGTGGTTGGCCCCGTGTGGCGGCCCTCGGTTCATCCGCCGGGCGATCCGTTGTCGCGTCCGCGGGATCCGGCGCAGGCACCTCGGTTTGGGTGGCCATGAAGGCCTCCGTCGGTGTCATGGGCGGGGGTGGCGGCAAGTCACCACTATCACTTGCTCCGAAACCGTTGGGAGAGCGCGCGTGGTTCCCACCATCTGAAAAGTGAGCTTTATTAGTGAGATAACCAAAAGCTTACTCCAAATGATGACAAGCACGATCATGCATAATCACATCTCATTAGCACTTAAACAATGAGGACAGCAACAATCAACAATATTCTATAGCCACCAAGATTCATAGAATCGTTCTTCTCAACACGGTTAGGACTGCGATTAATCGATTGCACGGCTCATAATTACTCTCGGACGATCATTGTCATTTCGGATACCAACGAAGGGGTATACGAACGAATACTTATTCGCTGGCAACGAGTGATGCCTCTAGAAATGCTTTGGTTTACCAACGTTCTTAGGTGAGAATGCAAAATTGACAAGCGTGGTCAATTGCAACGGGTTATCCAAGATCTGGTATTCATACGCAAGAAGGTTTCAAATTTGAATGACAAACGAAATTTACTTAAAGCATACATGCTTAAGCATTCTTTATTACAGCACGATAGAACAAGGTTCAAAGACATTACAGCTCGAATTTGAAACAACATGACATGACACGATACAAGCAGTTACTTGGCACGAAGACGTGCTGTCAAGCCAACTACTCTAAACATCTCAAAGCCAACTCGGTCGGATCGACATCCTCCTTATCCATGCTATCGGCAACCTAGTTGCCCACTGAAGCACCACTGTACGTAGGCGAAGCTGGGGGGAGTCGGTAGCGGTGGTCTGCTCGGCTCGTCGATCTAGGCCGGACAAGGCCTGCTTGCTCCTCCGGTGTGTGCACGTACTTGGGGCGGTGGTCGTAAGGCCACTATAGCTGCAAGGCCGCCACCCGTACCTCGGCCTCCTCGCACTCGCTCGCCGCATATCAACAATGTTCTGCAGTAGTGTCAGCCTCTCTATCTCGTGAGCGTCGGCATCCTCCTCTAGTGCATGGTTCTCCTCCTCCAGATCTACGATCCTCTGTAAGCGATCACCTCTCTCAAGCTCTAACTGAAACCTCCTAGCACGCAGCCTGTCATTCTCCTGCTGCACCTGAGTAAGAGTAAAGTTTAGCTGCTGGTGCGCTACTGAAAGCTGCTCCCAATCGCGCCTAGATGCCTCCAAGCGCTGTCCAATAATCGATGTGGTGTTATAGCGCAGCCCCTGAAGTGTGAAGACCACGTTCAGACAACAGGCTAGCGTCTGAGTAACATCCAACGGCTCTGCTAGGGTCAGTAACTCTTGTAGGTGGTCCATACGGTCTAGCCATGCTGGGTCGTGAGGACTCACAACAGGAAACAGTCCAAACGGAGAGAGAGCTACCACGGTGGGGTTGTGGTCACGAAGTCCGTCAACACTGCGAGGGCGGCCGACTCAACGGACTCCTGAGTGATAAATCCCCAGTAGATAAAGCTCAAGTCAAACCAGTCGGCATGGTCTGGGTGTGGCAGAACAGTAACGATCACTCTGCAGCGGGGAACGCCAAAGCGCTCAAACTCCTTCACCTCGTAAGTCGGTGGGGTGAGGTAGCTTGCGGCACTAAGCGCTTCCCACGCAAGGCGCGGAAAACCCTCCCAGTGCAACCCGTTGGTACGGATCGTACAGTCAGCGTCGAACTGGTGGAACACGGGGAAATCCATATGTACACAAATGTAACTCATGTCAGATCTCAAAGAGAACGACATGTCCAATGGTGAAGTTCTGGCAGCTGTGAATAAAAATTCATAACCAAAAATCCAGAAACCTCAAAAATTTCCCAAGTTTTAAATTAAACCGTTAATACTTTTAATTGAATTTTAAGGCTGAGCTTCAAACAAGTAATAAGGTGGATGGTCCTGAACCTGGATGTGCCTAGGAAAGTGTGAGCCAACCCAACGAACTAGGATTGAGACTTGCTATTACAATATGGCTAGTTGAGGAGCAATTATTTTTAACCATTTGGGTTAATTAACTTAGTACAAGGTAACAACTTTTTTTAAAAAAAATTCGGCAGCATGACGGCTAGGTATGAAAGGTACTCTAGTTTATAAAAAGCACACACTAGCAAACTCTTCCTTAGAGAGCATATGGAAATTCGATTTTTGGGTCCAATTTAGTTGTTTCGATTTTTAACATGCATGCAAGACGTCCTATTCGACCTCACATGGCAATCAAGCCAAAAATCGAAGTTAGTGCCGGTGGCAGGGCTTTTATTCGTCTCTCCCTATAATATCTAGTCGAGAGCTATACAGTTCTTACTTAACAACTAACGAAGCGCTGTTATGTACCTACAGAAAACGAACCTTTCGTGCCAGCACGTCACGAAAGCGTCCACATACATTACCGTTCACTATAGAAACGACATCTATGCGTTAAGCCGCTGCATGGACAGCGTCCTATTTAAGACTCTGACGCGACGTGAGTGCCCATTGGAATAGGCCTCACTCATCCCTCACGGACTTTCCCGTGGTACCATCACGTATGGCAAAATGTGACGAGACTCAGACGCGACGTGACACCCATTGGAATAGGTCCCACTAGTCCCTCACAGGACTTCCCTGTGGTACCACCACGTATGGCAAAACGTGATGAACTAGTATGGTTGTGCAAGAAAGTAAGTCTGAAATAAGTAATGTGCTGGGAGTTAGCAAAATAAACCATAGGTTATTTAAGCCACCTGAAAGAACCAAAATTCCCTCTATGGCCTCTCGGTCTAGTTTATCCTTAGCGGACCAACGTATTTTGGAAAATCAGACGATATTGGCATATTTTATTCAAAAACCATTGATTAAGTTTATTAATTAATCTCTGGTGCATATAAGCTCTGATGCCAACTGTGATAACCCGCCCAGGAAAATACCGTACTATCGCCTAAGACCGATCCACTCTAGTCATTAAGCAATAACAAAGTATCATCCTGTCGTTAGTTGTCGGGTTAACGCCCGGTAAATCACTTGAAAAGCAACAAGGATCGAATATATGCATTAAAACTCACTCGAAGGCGAGTCCAAAGATACAACATCATTAATATCCAAATGAGTAAATTGCGTCCACTATACAACAACTTGTCAGGTGGGTGCAGATTAGTCCAACAAGTTGTAAAATGCTCAATTTACTACAATAACTTGTCAGGTGGGTGTGGATTAGCCCAAGAAGTTGTAAAATGCTGAATTTAGTACAATAACTTGTCAGGTTGATGCATATTGGTCCAAAACCATGTAAAATAATCAAATTAGTATAACAATTTTATAGGTACGTGCATATTGATTCAAGAACTTGTGTAAAAATACTTGGTTCAATGTAATAACTTGGCAAATTGGTGCACCTATAGCCCAAATTTACAAATGATAATGTATTAGACGAATCAGGTAGCATTCAAATTTTCTTCCAACTAATAGTTTTTTGTCAATTAAAGTTGCTAATTTTGAAAATCAAATGTATATACATTACTTATTTTTTTATCAGTTAAATTAAATCAGGTTTTTGAATTACACCATTAGATTACCGAGAGACTAAAGTTCATAAGACACCATATAATCTTTTGTTTCTTCTGCACCTTTACTCATGTATTCAACAACTTCAGAGAAGCATGCTCATTTTCGTTATTTTAGTTCATTTTGTCTTTCAACTAGTACATGAGACTTTAAGAAGATTTATGTCAAACTTCTAAAAGGTATTAATTGTTAGTACGAGTTACCATATTTGATTACTAGCTGAATAAAAATAATATAATCAAACTTGAAAATTAATATTGAATATGAAATTAAAAATATTTCTAATCAAAATTTAATATTTGTATAAAAATTGATAACAAAGACATAATAGTAATTACCTAAACACCGAAGGTTCTAGTCCTTACTAAATATTTTTACCATCACAACACGAATATCAATTGTCAAATAATGCACAATAACTTGTTCTGGCACAAGTATACTCTAGTTTGATATTAGAAATATATTATTTCTGAGAACATTAAGATTGTAGATGCATCGATGATTGTGCACTAAGTTAAGCATTTTACAAGTTCTTGGACCAGTTTGCACCCACCTATCAAGTTATTGTATGAGATTGATCATTGTATAAGTTGTAGGACTAATCCGCACCCACCTGATAAGTTATTGTACTAGATTGAACATATTACAAGTGATTGGACTAATTTGCACCCACCTTACAAGTTGTTGTATGGTGAACGCAATTTACTCTATCCAAATTCATACCCCGAGGGGTCTATTCGTTACAAACCATAGTTTTTGTCACGATGGAATAGTTCAGAGTTTTCGAAAAGCAGCGGAAATAAACTAACGGAAGTGAAGACACCACGGGAGGCCATCCATGATGCTTTCAGTAGTCGTCCTCCACCCACTCCAGCTCCCAGCCGGGCGGGATCTCTCCGGGCCACACATCACTGAATGCATTACCTGGATCAACACATTATAGCAAGGCTGAGTATAATAATACTCAGCAAGACTTACCCATCGGTGATATCTACTTTACCAATTCTTGACCATGAAAGGCTTTTTGGCTACTGGGTTGCTTTTGCTAAAAAGTAACAAAGAGTAGGTCCTTACTTTCAAGATTTTAGCACAAGTTCTAGTAGGTTTAATCTTTACTATATTAGCCAACTAGTACAAACAAAGTTGTACAAATCAATTAATCAAACATCATGTTCATCAACTTCCATCATTAGGGATCTCATGACTAGTGGAGTAAGTAGTCTCGGATAACGGTGAGAGGCCGACAATCGATTGATTTAAACCTTGCAAGGTAGACCCAAACACACGGTAGGCTGCCCACCAAGGGACAACTTTCCCAGGCCGTCCCCAGAAATCCCCGAGTCGGGATGAAAGGCCACAGTCTTTGGTGCAGGCTATCTGGCATGCCCAACCCAGTGCACCCAGAATCACCATACACCACCGGTAGCATGCCATGAGAGCGAATCCCAAGAGTAGTGACAGTTCCATCCCTAGCCGTCTCATTAAGGTACTAGGCTTACCGGTCCCATACCCGACATGTGCTTAGTACGTTCAAAAACTTAACCCACATAACCACTGGACCGGAGCCCAGATCCCATGCTCTTACCACGTGAGCAATCCATTGGAGGATATATTATGATTCCTATCTAGGAACCTATTCTCGCGAGTGAGGTCATCACCCGACTTGTAACGGTCCTATAGCTTAGCAGCTATCGACCTATCATGCTAGTAGGGACAAAAGGTACCTAGGAATCATGCATCTAGGGTTCCATTCAACTCCTGAACGTAAATGCACAATCATTCATAAATAATTGAATAGAAATTTTAAAACTAGGTTAGATGCACCGGAGCTTGCCTTCGTCAGCTAGGTTAGCCTGGGCACCCTCGGTGTCGAGCATTTCCACGTACTGCAGCGAAGCTTCCGCTCCTCCTTCCTCGTTCTCCGGGACAAGCGAGTAATCACCGTTCGGAGGATCTACACGGAATGCAATGCAAGTTTAGGTGATGTGATAGTTTGTTGTCTTATCCAACTCTTGGTTGGTCATATTCACCTTAACAAGCATCCATCTAATGTTTCTCTTTTAGGAAGGTTATTGGGTGTACATGGGTTATCCTTTTATTGCACATTTGAATAAAGGTTTTGATTATACTCATCATTTCATGTGAAGGCTTTAATTCCTTTTAATTTCACAAGCAAGGGTACAAATAATATTTTTATTTATGAATTACTTTCTGATCAGCAATGGTAATTAATTACCCTTTAATTAAATTAGGAAATACCTTCAAAAATGAAAAATAAATAAATAAGGGCTTTTCTTTATTTAATTTCTCTTTATTATTAAAAGGGCTTTTAAGCTTTCTATTAAGCAATTAAATTACCAAAAATTAAAGGAGTGTTTCTTAAGCCTACTAGCACCTATCCAGGTCCATTGGACCCACATGTAAGTGTTGGATGCTAGGAAATTAAATATTATTGAAAATAACAAAGGCTAGCTAGTGATTCCATTTAAATGCATACAAAAATAATTAAGGATCAAATTGATCCAAACTTTCTTATGTATGCCCTCTGGTCCTAAACAAGCCCAGAGAACCAGCACATACATCTAGGAACTTTACTGATCTTGGTTGATTAATTTGCAAAGGAAAACATGCATAAATCAAGAATAATTATTTCTATTAATCCAAAAATCATGATTAATTCACAAGATGTGCATTTTGGCATTACAAGACAGTGTGCTCAAGTTGAGCTCAAGAACATAATTATATTTAACAGAAAAAATCATTTAGGCAGTTTCTGCAAGAATGGAAAAGAATTTATTTAGCAAGATCTACTGCATAACTTTATGCAACTTTTGGCACAGCATCTAGTCATGGCCTAACACACAACATATGCAAAATTGGGCTACAGAGGAGTTATGGAGTTCAAGTTATGACAGATCTAGGTTTAACACATTTGTATTTTTCATGCTAAAACTATTTAGAATCCAGCCATGAGTAAATAACAAAAGAGGTGGGATTTATCATCCTGAACTCTACAAAATTGGTTTGGGATTTTTCTGATTTTTCTACGAATTTCTAGCCATTTTACAAGGCACTGGACCCATCTGCAAGAAAACCTAGATAACTTCTATTGCAAACCAGTCCCTAATTCACACAACAGCCCTTGGGTTTCACACTTATGCCCCTGCGGCGGTGGGAGAGCTCGCCGACGGCGATGTGGGGCTGGACCGGGGCAACATGTGGCAGGGGAGGGCGATTGGGCTCAGCCCTAGTTGATTGGTGGCGGTGGCGGGGCTGGGGCGAGCTCCGGCGAGCGCGCGCGGCGGCGGCCGGCGGGAACACCCGCGGTGGCGGCGGTTCCGGCGAGGCCGGCGGGGTGTGCGGCTCGGGGAGGCTCAAGTGGTGTCTAAGGGAGGCCTAGGCGTGCTCGGACGGCGGCGAGCGCGAGCGGGGGGAAGGACTTCACCGGTGGCGGCGGCGATGGCGCGGTGGTGGCTCGGGGGTGGCGCACGGAGGGGGAGAAGGAGGTGGTTTAAATAGGCCGTCTCGTCCGCGGGTGACGGCGGATGACGGCGGGGAGAGCATCTCCGTGCTACGGGCGCTCGACCGCCGAGCGTACGGCCGGCGCCGCGGACGGACCGCGGATCCATCCGCGCGCACGGCGCGGTACGGCGGCGTGGTCGGCGCCGACTCGAGGCGCCTAGGGAGGGGGCACATCGGGGCGTGTGGGCCTCGGGCGGCGCATGCCTCGGGCGACGCTCGGCCTCGGGCGGCGCGGACGCCGAGGGCGGCGGCGCGCGCGCGGCGCGCGCGCGGCGCACGGGCGCGCGCGACGCGCGCGGCGCGACGCGCTCTGCCTTTTCCCTATCTGCTGAGCACGAGTTTGAAATCAAAATTCTCTAAATTTTTGAATAGAACTCGACCAGGCTTTGAACACGAAAGTTAGAGATCTATCTACCCTCTGCACTTTGGCTTAAGCCTATTGTGAGTTGGATTCAAATCGAGAGAGAAATTTAAATGCCAACTCTGAATGTCAGCAGGGTTTTGCAAACAGTGAATTCTGGCTTGCATTGGATTTTTCACATTTTTCCCCTCAAAATTGGAAATGCCAATCTACATGAAAGTTGTGTCCCTCATCAAGATCTACAACTTTCATAAAGGTAGAATTTTAAGTGTTTAGGTGAATTTTGGAGAACACGGTAAAAGTTCTGGCAGACACCTGTGGACACTGGGGTGGCTATGGGTTTGACCCAACTTTTGACCATGGGTGGGCCCCACAAGGGTGTTTACTATTCAATTAGGGTCACTAGAGTGGGTTAGTGAGTTTTTCGAGGTGAGGGCACAGGTTGACCTAGGTTTGACCACGGTTGACCAGCTGTTAAGGTTAATTAAAAACCTGGGGCGTCACAGATCCGGTGCCTCCGTCGCTACTACCGGAGCTTGGGACTCCGCCACCGTTGCTGGGAAGATGAGGCCGTGCATGGATCTGGCCCGCCGAGGAGCCAAAGGTTGAGGGGGTGGCGACGGGGTTGGCCGCATGGGAAGAAGAGGCCGCATGTGAATCCAGTGGAGGGAGGCCGGGCCACCAGGCCGTGGGGAGGAGAACTCGCCGGGCGGGCCACACCTCCGAATCCTAGGCCCGCCAGCTGGATCACGCGCCTGGAGGCTGGAGGAGGAAGAGGCCGGGCCGCACACTGTGGAAGGACGGCGACACCAGGGATGGAGGGGTGTTGACACCTCGCGGGGAGGGAGGTTGACATTGGGGAGAGGAGGGAGGCCGGTCGCGGTGCCGGATCTGAGTATGGAGGGGAGGGAGGACAAGGGCGGGCTGCCGGTCTTGGAGCTCCAGCGCGAGCAGAGTTTGCCACTGCTGCTTTGCTCGCGAGGGTAGGGGAGTGGAGGGGGGAGAAATGGTTATGGTCCCCCCCAACCTTTGCTGGTTTTATACCGCGAGCGGTTCGCGCCCCCGTAGTTGGATGTTGCGGACGGCTAAGATCGAGGCGGGGGTGGTGGAGCGGCCGCCTGCAAGGTAGGGCCAGGGGTGTGTGCAATGTGGGGTCAGGGCCGCGGCCGCCTGGGAGGCCTTTGTCGTGCATTGAGTTCTAGGCGCACGACAAATATAATTCTTTGTCGTGCGCCGGAACGAAGACACACGACAAAGATTAGTTTGCCATGCGCTTTTTAATAGGGCGCACAACAAAGTGTTCTTTGCCATGCGCTAGTTGCATGACAAACTTCTTTTCCACAATTTTATATAATTGGTAAAAAATTATCAAATAAATTTGAAAAAAATATAAAACTAATACAAATTAAGTTATGTTGTCTATTGTCTATAGAAACAAGATTTGAAGTCAAAACTCAATTTGAATGTCACGCTGCTTACAAATCTAACCATATCATTCGTAACTCTATGAAATTTCATCGGAGATGTTTCCAAAAACAAGGATCGCACACGAAAAATGTTCAAAACTCATTCAAATTTTTATTACGGCCTTCACATATGATATCATGAGATATTGATAAATCTCATAATTATTTAACTTTATTTTTATTTTTTAGAATTTTCAAATCATTTAGACACTATCACGTCGTGTTTCCTAGTCCAGATGTTTAAAATTTCTTTTGATTTCAAAGAAAATGTCTTAAATTGACCTAAACAACATGAATATCATTTTTCCACTTGTTTTATACTATTAGTTGAATCACTTGTAGTTCAATTTTGACTTCTTTCAAAAAATTACTTGAAATGCAATTAATTAGTTAAATATAAAAAATGACCACATGAATCTACCAAATTTTAACATGATATATCATATGTTGTATGTATAGAGTAGAAAAAATTCAAGGTTAGGAGTTTTTTTTTGAGGGCAATGGATTTGGGACTTAGGAAAAATGAAAAAATACTTTATCGTGCGTGTAAAAGAAAAATGCACGGCAAACACATGAGTTTGCCGGCGCACAACAAAGTTTTTTTAAATAATGATACTTCATTTATTCGGGGTGAGGAAGGAGGGGAAAATCCTTTGCCGTGCGCGGAGGAAAAAAACGCACGGCAAAACAAAGTATTTGTCGTACGTTGTTGCTTTGCCGTGCGCCCTATAAAAATCGCACGGCAAACAAGCTCTTTGTTGTGTGTTCGAAACAAAGCGCACGACAAACATTTTGACCCATGGCAAATTTGGATTTCCTCCTAGTGACTCACGCCGGTGGGGCCTCCTCCGACGACCACGCAGTGCAGGAGCCGCGCCTTCGAACCTGGAGTAGATACTGGAGTATAACGCTTAATCATCAGAACCAAAGGATGCGATGCCCAACTGATGCGGAACTCATGATCAACATAATGCATTTTCCTTCTGCAACCGTGTGTGAACTTGAACGGGTGTGGCTATCTGGATTCTCGGAGTCGGAGCGCACCAGCTTGCTGAGCAGCTTCCTGCGGATCTCCAGCGCTTGCATGGCTGACCTCGCGGAGGAAGATGTCGCTCTTCTTGGTGTTGAGGTAGAACACTTGAACGTCAGCGGCTCGGCGCCGCTTGCGATCATCAGCATGTCGTAGGCGATCTTCAAGTGGTACGGGTCGCCGGGCAGCCCATCGCCGGTGGCGGCCGTATAGAACACCTCCTACGCCTTCATGTCGACGCTGGTGCAGTTGGCGAGGAACAAGTAGAAGCTGGGGCGGGTGGTGGGCGTCGACTGGATGCGGCCGACAGGTTAAACGACGGAGCGGAACTCAAGCGTGTCGATGCCCCTTGCTGCCGGGCGACGCCTGGAGAAGGTGGCAGCAGGCGCCCGTGCTCCTGCCCGCCCCGCGATGCCACGGAACGCGAGGCTGTGGAGCGACGATGCGTGGTGGCCGCTGCACCGCACAGCGTGGACGCTGCCTCCCTCGACGAAGCGTCGTCGCCACCCTCGGAGGCTCGGAGACTCCTCGACAGGGAGTGCGATAACGACGACAGCTGCGCGCCCCTCCTGATCCTAGAGACCTAGACCACGCCGCCATATCCACACGCGTGGTGTCCATTGATGCATGGGCTGCTGATGGTTCGCGCGCGCCAGCTTCAATTCGTGGCCACAACTGCTAGGGAGCAACGCCGGTGCGCGGTGCGCCGAAACTTGCAGGGCGCTAAGAAGTAAGAACACCAACCAAGCCGCGGGAACCCGCGCGTGTGGAGGCAGCGCGCGATGGCGCCGTCTGCCGGCACAGGCGTCACCTGCTGTACTCACTGTCATTCCCACCACTCCTCTCGCTCTGCAAGGTCCTCGAGCTGCGCCGGCGCCATCTCGTTCGCGGCGTACGACGCCGTCGCTGGCTCGCCGCCGGGCGCTGGGACGAGCTGTCCGCGCCGCTGATGCCGTCGCCGCGGCCGCCCGCCCGCACCAGTCCTTATTCCTCTCTGCCGCGGGCCGCCTAATCCTAGTTGTGGGGTCTACATAGTCGGTCAGCCCGGCGCTGCCCCGTCACGTGGTGTTGGACGACGCGCTCGTGCCACGGTGGTGGCTAGGCCCGTGGTTCCACACTTCCACTTCGCGCCGCGCCGGTGGTGCTCTGCGGGTGCCACGCGCGGGCGTGTCTTCGTGGCGGCGGGTGGCGTAGGCGCCGGCTACGACGCCCAGTCCGGCGCGGTCTGGGGCTCTGTCTCAGTCTGCGGCGTGGGAGACCCGCGCTCCCGCCGATGCGGTAGGTACTGCAGCGGTTTGCTCTGACTGTAAGGTCCGCATGTTTGCTCGATTTCGACGCTGAACGGTGGGAGACTGGGAGGACATGCAGCCGGGAATGCTCACCGAGTGGAAGGCCTCGGCCGCGCGGGGCCAAGTCGCCGATTCCATCTTCGTTGTGGACGATACCGCCCGGCGGTCGTTGACGTCCTGTGCCACCGCGACATCCACCGATCCACGCGCGTCTACTTGCTGACTGCATCACTGCAGGCGTGCGCGCTCTTGAGCTCCTCATCCTTGTTCGTCTTCTTGGATGTCCATCATCCATCAATGGGCGTTCGGCCACGCGTGGAGATCGATCGTCCTCCGCGCGGCTCGCCGCCGCATGCCGGACGCGTCGGGCTCCAGCCTCCAGGCATTCGTTGGTTTTGGACATGCCGTACGTCGACGTCGAAGCCGTCGAGGCATCAGAGCCCACAACTCCCAGCGAAACTCGCTGACGAACTAGCCCCCAACAGCTCAGTCATGCGCACCGCCGTCTCCGGGGACGCGCGGTTCGGCAGCGTGGTAGCTCCTTGTTGGCGCCGCACCGTGTAGAGGACCGCCACGGGCCTGCTGCCTGTGCCGCGCCACACGGGCTGTGTGCCTGTGTGACTGTGTGTGTCAACTATATATAGAGCACCCAAGCTGCGTCGACGGTCGACACGAATGCCTCGCGCCGTCGCGCGGTTGCGCCCACCAGACAACAGCGAGATTTGAAGCGTGCCCGGCGCGTATAGCAGTGCATCTTCGATACAGGTCTCCTACGACATCGACAAGCCGGTGAGCAACCAGGAGGCGGAGCGGTCAACTAGTGAGCTGAAACGTGCCGCCGTCTGCGTTGAGCTGGAAACCCACTCGGTAGGCCCTCTCCGATGACTATACCGCCGTGTTCGGCGTTCCTCGCCTATGATGCTCCTCACCGGGGCCGGGCTGCTCGTCGATCCAGAGAGCCGCCGTGCCCAAAAGGTGCCTATCGCCAGCTGCGTGCGTCCGGACTTGGCCGTCTTCCTTCAGTTCCTCCCTTCCTCCGCTTCGAGCTCCCAGCAAAAGAATGTGATCCTCTTGCCGTGGCTCGGCGCGCGACGGTGCCATCGCAACCGTGACGCACCACGACGTCCACTTGCTTGCTGCCAGCGTCGGCGCTCTTGTGCTCCTCGTCCTTTTTCGTCTTCCACGATGTCCATCACTCCACCAAGTGGCGTCCTCGGCGTGGCCTGCGGCGGCGGACGCGTCTACATGCACATGCTGTCGTTGTCGGTCTTGCGCTCTAGGCTATGGCGTCCAGGCCGTCGAGCGCCTACTCCGCCCAGTCGCAGGCACCGCCATCTCCTCGCGCGCAGTTGGGACAGCCTGGCGACAGGCGAGCCTCTTGCTTGCAACCCACCCATGGCCTCTTCAAAGCGCGGCGCAACCCACCTAGGGCCTCGTCAAAGCGTGTCGCGTCGCGCCGTGCGGCGGACCGGCACGGGCCGACCCACTGTCTGCGCTACGCCCCGGGCTGTGTCGACCTTGTTAGTTCGATCTCTTCACCGTTACGGCCCAAAGGCCGTAACGGGCTGGATACCGCGCCCTGGTCGGGGGCGCCCAACCAATCCATGGTTGGTGGGCCCCCGTCGCACAGTGCTATAAAGAGTGGGTGGGGACCACGGCTCGCAGTACGAGGTTCACCGCGCCGCCGCTACACCCCACCCCACAAACCCTAACCGACCGAGGGAGCACTGGAGCGGCGGGAAGCTCCGCCACCGCCGCCGCCGCGCCCCTCTTCGTGGATCCGGTGCACCCGGTGCCACCGTCCGACCCTCGACCGCATCGTTCGTGATCCCGTCGTCCCCGAGCCGGCACTGCAACCTCTACATCAAGCCGCCGCCGCCCCTGCGACCCCGACCCGAGAGATGGCTTCCGACTCCGCGCTCCCGTCCAACCCCGATGGTCTGCGTCCCCTCGTTTTCCCTTTGTTTTCCCTTAGTAGTTGCTTTAGGTGTAGTAGATCTAGATCTAGGAGTTCATGTTACTTATCTGTAATTATTAAGTACCTACCCGAATGATTAGCTACTGGTATTCGTGTTTAGTTAAGTGCTTAAGATCTAACAATGGTGTCAGTTAGTCAGGCCAGTTAGCAAATTTTATTTCGGGGTTAGATTCTATTTCATCCAGTGTAGCAAGTAGAAGGAGATGACCCCAAATCTTTTAGATCTGGGGGAGAGAACACTGGATTCGCAATAAAATCGTTGAAAAACAAGGTTCAAACCCTAACCCTAGATCTTGCTCGGGTTAGGGGAAGGAAACACACATACGCATCAACAGAGGCTACCTAACCCCAGATCCACTCGGGTTAGGGGAAGAAATTAAGCAAAAGATGCGAATCGAGTTAAATCCCCAAACCCTAGATCCATTTTTGGTTTTCCCCAAATTTGAACAAACCGAAGAAATTTCTACCTACCGCGGGGTCACCACCTCTCGTGCGGGTTGTACCCACCGCCGTGCGGGGCATAAGGAGCAGATGCTCGCCGCCGCGGCGCGCGTGCGGGACCTCGCGCTTGGGCGCCGCCACCGAGCCGCTCGACGGCCGCGCGCTCACCCACGGGGTGGACGCGCGCGCCGGCGAAAGGGCCGGCAGCGGCGCCGCCGTTCGGCACCGAGCCACCATGGGTGGAAATTCCCTGTTGCTTGCGGTTCTAAAGTTTTTTGGTGGAAATTTTTGAGGAGCAAGCGAGGGGCAAAGGAAAGGGAACGGGGGGGCGGCACGAGCACCCTCACCGCCGCCGGCGGGCGCCGGCGCGGGCCGGATGGCCGACGCCGCCGGCGGTGCGATGCGCGGCGGGTGGGGAGGAAAGAATGGAGTGGCTAGGGTTTTCCGGGGTTGCACCGGCTATATATATGCCACCGTTTTAGGCGGGTTGACTCCCGGCCGTTGATTTCAGATCGACGGCGGAGATTGCTCGGGGGACCGCGCGGGGCCGAAATCAGCCCAAGAGGGAGGCGGCGGCGGGCCGTTTGGCCGGCCCAGCCATTGGCTGCCGGGCCAAAAGCCCAAGCGGGTGGTGTTGGCGGCCGCGGGCCGGCTTTTTACCTCTTGGGCCAAACCGGCAGGATGTGAACAAGTGCCATTTCACTATTAAGTTTTCAATTTCAGAAGCAATTTTATCTCGTTTTTCCTTGTAATTTTTTTTTGCTGTTTTAATTTAAGTTAATATCTCTGTTTAATTTTTTGATAAATTCATGAAATTTTACAGAGAGTTGAATGCTTCTGAAATTAAAGTTTTTATCTGTTCATTTGTTTGTTTTTCCGCTGCGTTGATTTATTTTCTCTAGTTAAATTGAACCAAAGGGATGTTTAATTAGAGAAGGTTTTTCTTTTAAGAATATGTTATGATATTGTTATTTTTCCGGCCAAAGCCGATAATTACAATATTATAACTCGATACACTAAAGTTTTATGCATTAGTTCTATTTTTCTCGCCCAAAGGTGATATAGAATTAATGTAGTAGCATGCTTGTATGTATTAATTTTGACCAAAGTTAAATTGATGCATGCAATATTTATTGTTAAAATGTTCTCACACTTTTTCCGAATTTTATTTTCAGCTCAAGCCGGTTATGTTGGTCGGATCCCCGAGTTGACTGGCAATAACTACACGGCTTGGCGCAAGTTGGTGAAACTGGCATTCTTAATGCTGGGTATGGAGTATGTGCTTGACCACGGAGCGTCTCGTCGAGCCTCGGGCACCCGTCGGAGAGGCAAATGAGACCGATGATGCATGTAAATTAAGGGAAGACGCCCATATCAAGGCGGAAAGTGAGCATCAACTCGCTAAAGCGAGGTGGGATCTAGACAACAAGAGATGTCTAGCGATCATTCGGACTAAGATGACGAGGCAATTAAGGCGTCCATTACGAAAAGGATAAGGACGGAAGGTTACTCACCGCCTCCGAGTATTTGGAGATAGTGGATAAGCAACACTCTCATCACACTAAGACTTATGCCGGTACTACTATTGGCGGTTTGGTTGCAATGAAGTACACCGGTGGTGGTATAAGGGACCACATACTTAAGATGAGCAACATGAACGGCAAGCTTGCCTGAGATGGGCATGGTCCTTCCCAATGAGTTTGTCATTTATTTGATTTTTAAGTCCCCGCCTCCCGAGTTTTCGGCTTTTGAGGTTAACTATAACACCATACCGGATAAGTGGGATGTGCACAAGTTGATTGCCATGTCAGTCCAGGAGGAGGAAAGGTTAAAGGCTCAGAATGGTGGTCTTGTTAACTATGTAAACCATGGTAAGAAGCCACAGAAGCGAAGCTTTCCACATAAGCACTTTCAAGCTAAGAATCAAGCGGAAAGCGGACCTTCCAATGCACCTCCTCAGGGACAGATGAAGCCAAATGGAAAAGCTCCCATGCAGAATGATCAGCCTCCGAAACCTCAGAAACCGCCTCAGCAGATGGAGTTTGCTCCAAACCAGTGTCACTGGTGCAAGAAGACTGGCATTGGAAGAAGCGAGTGTCCTAAGTGGTTGCACTTCATGTGGTCAAAGGGTGAGGACATTATTACATTTGTAGATGAATCCCCGTACTTAAGTTATAGTAAATCTACTTGGTGGATTGACTCGGGTGCAACAATTCATGTTGCTAATTCTATGCGGTATGACTACAACCGAATCTTAACAAGAGGAGCAAGAACAATTAAGGTTGCGAACGGCGTCGAGGCTGCAGTTGAGGCCATTGGTGATCTCCCCATCAAGTTGAAGGATGGCTTCACGCTTCTACTTCATGACGTTCTTTATGTTCCATCTTTGAGTCGCAACTTAATTTCAGTTTCATGTTTAGCAGACAATGGGTTTGAGTGTCAGTTTAGTGCAAAACATTGTTCTATTAAGTTAAATAATGTGGTTGTGGGTCTTGCCATCCGACAAGACAAACTTTACATGTTGGCTATTCATGATGATTGCTCTGAATGTGTTGATTCTGTATATGAAAATGCGAATGTTGAATCATCTACGAATGTAAGCAAGAAGCGGAAGCGAATTGATAACGTATCATCGAAATTATGGCACTGTCGCTTAGGCCATATTTCGAGGGGAAGGATGGAACGCTTAGTTAAGGAATCAATTCTTCCGCCGTTAGAATTTAATGACTTAGAACAATGCATAGATTGCATTAAAGGCAAGTTTATTAAACAAATTAAGAAAGGCGCAAAGCGAAGCACAGGAGTGTTGGAGATAATCCACACAGACATTTGTGGTCCATTCCCTGTGGCGTCTGTGGATGGTTTTGATTCGTTCATTACATTCACAGATGACTATTCTCGATATGGGTACATTTATCCAATTAAGGAGAAATCAGAAGCGCTAGACAAGTTTAAGATATTTAAGGCTGAAGTTGAAAATCAGCACAACTTAAAGATTAAGGTGGTGAGGTCCGACCGAGGTGGGGAGTACTACGGTCGACACACCCCGTATGGCCAAGTTCCTGGACCTTTTGCAAGGTTTCTACAGGAAAATGGCATAGTTGCCCAGTATAGTACACCGGGTGAACCTCAACAGAATGGAGTAGCTGAAAGAAGGAACCGTACCTTGATGGATATGGTTAGAAGTATGCTAAGCTACTCAACGTTACCGATTAGTTTGTGGATGGAGGCATTAAAAACCGCCACTCACATTCTAAATAAAGTACCTAGTAAGTCAGTACCTACTACACCATATGAGTTATGGACGGGTAGGGAACCCTCCTTGAATTATATGCGTGTGTGGGGATGTCTGGAGAGGCTAAAGTTTTTAACCCAAACATTGGGAAGTTAGACCCCAAGACGAAAGAAGTCGCCATTTCATTGGCTACACGGAAAAATCTAAAGGATATCGTTTCTACTGTCCTACCGGACATACAAGGTTCGTGGAAACGAGACACGCTGTTTTTCTAGAGGATGAAATGATCAGAGGGAGCAAGGCAGTTCGAAAGGTTGATCTTGAAGAAAAGCGGGTGTGTGCACCCACTCCTATGGTTGAAGAACCGTATTTTGAGCTGCCTGTTGTTCCGATAGCCACAGAGCAACCCACTGTGGTGCCGGAACCTGTTTCTAGTACGCCTGTGCCACCAGTGGAAGAAAATGAGGAAACTATTCAACAGAATCCTACAAGTACAACTGATGCACCGGAAGAAACACAACAGCCCCAAGTGCAGGAAGAGCCAGTTGCAGAGGCTCCGAGGAGGTCATCAAGAGTCAGAAAGTCAGCTATCCCTGACGATTATGAAGTTTATGAATGTGAAGAAATTCACATAGAAGGTGATCCTACTTCTTATGAAGAAGCTATGAGTCGTCCCGATGCATCGAAGTGGCAAGAAGCCATGGAAGATGAAATGAAGTCAATGAGTACCAACGAGTTTGGGACTTAGAGGAAATTCCTAAAGGAGCCAAAACAAGTAGGGCCGCAAATGGGTCTACAAGATAAAATATGACTCCAAAGGGAATATAGAAAAGTATAAAGGTCGGCTTGTGGCTAAGGGATACACGCAAAGAGAAGGGATAGATTACAATGAGACGTTTTCTCCAGTCTCATGTAAGGATTCTTTTAGAATCATAATGGCTTTGGTGGCGCACTATGATTTAGAATTACACCAGATGGATGTTAAGACGACATTTCTGAATGGAGATTTATATGAAGATGTATACATGACTCAACCCAAAGGTTTTGTTGTGAAAGGGAAGGAACATTTAGGATGTCGTTTAAGAAAATCCATTTATGGTTTAAAGCAAGCCTCTAGGCAGTGGAATCTAAAGTTTGATGAGACCATCACAAAATTTGGTTTTAAGGCAAATGTTGAGGACAACTGCGTTTATGCAAAGTTTAAGAATGGGAAATTCATTTTCCTAATACTGTATGTGGATGACATTCTACTAGCTAGTAGTGATGTTAGACTGCTGCAAGAAACGAAAAAGTTCTTGTCTTCAAAATTTGATATGAAAGATCTTGGTGAAGCCTCATATGTTTTAGGCATTGAGATTCATCGAGATAGAAAGAAGGGGGTCTTAGGATTATCGCAAAAAGCATATCTGGAAAAGGTACTAAAGAAATATAATATGCATGCGAGTAGAGCCACACCTGCTCCTATAGTAAAGGGCGATAAGTTTGGACTTCACCAATGTCCAAGGAACCAATATGAGATCGATCAAATGAAAATGGTTCCATATGCTTCGGCGATTGGTAGCTTACGGTATGCACAAGTGTGCACTCGCCCCGATTTAGCATTTGTTACGGGAGTGCTTGGTAGATATCAAAGTAATCCGGGAAAGGATCACCTGGATGATGGTAAAGAAGGCTTTTAGATATTTACAAGGCACGAAAGATTTAATGCTAACATATAGAAGGTCCGATTCCCTAGAGATAAGAGGGTACTCGGATGCGATTATGCGGGAGATAGGGATGATAGAAAATCCACGTCGGGATATATATTCACTCTCGCGGGAGGAGCTATTTCGTGGAGAAGCTCAAAACAAGAACTAGTTGCAACATCTACGATGTATGCGAGTTCATTGCTGTTATGAGGCAATAGGACAGGTGATGTGGCTAAAGAAGTTTATACCTGACTTAAGAGTAGTGGATTGTATTCACAAACCACTACAGTTGTACTTGCGATAATAAACCAGCAGTATTCTATGCTCACAACAACAAGTTAAGTAATGCTACCAAACCGATAGAAATAAAATTCTATGCGGTGAAAGACAGAGTCCGGGATAAAACTATAAGTCTGGAGCATTTAGGCACTAAAGAAATGTTAGCGGATCCGCTCACAAAAGGCTTACCACCCAATGTGTTCGGAGAACACTTAGCCGGTATGGGTTTAAGGGAAAGCCTATGATTCCCGGACTGGGCCCATGTTAAGATCCTATCAAAATGGATAAGTGTATTGTGGTCGGTTAATGCGGTTGTGATTACAATTTAGATGACCCATGCTCAATATGTTTATTTGTGATGAGATGGATGTCAAGTAAAGAACTCGAGATTAAGTGAATGTTGTAGAAGAGACCGAGAGGGAGAATGTTAGTTCGATCTCTTCACCGTTACGGCCCAAAGTCCGTAACGGGCCGGATCCCGCGCCCGGTCGGGGGCGCCCAACCAATCCATGGTTGGTGGGCCCCCGTCGCACGGTGCTATAAAGAGTGGGTGGGGACCACGGCTCGCGGCACGAGGTTCACCGCGCCGCCGCTACACCCCACCCCACAAACCCTAACCGACCGAGGGAGCACGGAGCGGCGGGAAGCTCCGCCACCGCCGCCGCCGCGCCCCTCTTCGTGGATCCGGCGCACCGGTGTCACCGCCCGACCCTCGACCACATCGTGAGAGATCCCGTCGTCCCCGAGCCGGCACTGCAACCTCTACGTCAAGCCGGCGCCGCCCCTGCGACCCCGACGCAAGAGATGGCATCCGACTCCGCACTCCCGTCAAACCTCGATGGTCTGCGCCCCCTCGTTTTCCCTCTGTTTGCTTTAGTAGTTGCTTTAGGTGTAGTAGATCTAGATCTAGGAGTTCATGTTACTTATCTGTAATTATTAAGTACCTACCCGAATGATTAGCTACTGGTATTCGTGTTTAGTTAAGTGCTTAAGATCTAACGGACTGCGACACCCATGCTTTGCGTCCACCGGACAAACAACGAGACTTGAAGCGCAACACACATGGCACCAAGGAGTGCCGGTGCGTCCTCGACCTGGGTCCGATCCGGCGATCCCCAATGACACGCCGGTGACACTGTATAGAGTGGCGTAGCTACATTGGGGCTAGGCTAGGGGCAGCCGCCCCGCCTAGATTTGCACCGATTTGAGTATGTTTCTTCTTCTCCATCGATTTTTCAAAGCTCCAAAGTAACACTCCTAGATGACGCTATGGCTCGCAGGTTCTTAGTATTTGCTAGATTGTGTTTTTATTCTTCAAATTTGAGGTTACATCTATAAACTTTGCATAAAATTTGCGCAATTGTAGTATCTAAATGTGTGAATTGGTGTGTTTTCCATTTTGGTTTGGTCTGTCGTTAGAAGTCGCCCCAGCTAAATTTTTTTCCTGGCTCCGCCTACAGTGATGCGCATGAACATCAGCCACCAGCTATCATGGCATCATTACAAATTTTGAATCGAATTTTTCCACCGTTCCCGCACAACGGCAGTCGGTAGCGCCTATCCCCGCGGGAGCGCGCGATACGTTCTCCAACAACACGATCGCATGAATCTCTCTCGCGCCGCCGCCTCATCCGTACGCCCCGAACCAACCCAACCCAATCTCCGCTTCTGGGATCCATGATTTCTTTATTCAAAAAACAATGCCCTGCTCGACACGACATGTTGGGGCTAGCAGCTTAGAGTAATTCCAACAGCCTCTCTACCTCATTTTCCATCGGTAATTGATAGAAAAACAAGCAAAAACCGATTCCAACCGTCTCGCTAAAATCCTCCCTCGCAATTCCTCTCCGTCCGCTCGCGAACTTTGGCGAGCCTGTCCCTCGCCATTCGCAATGGATCCCCTCCCGCCCCTGTCTCACGCCAAATTTCCTCCCACGCATCACCGTCGCTGGATCCAACGACTGTCGGACGTGCGCAGCCGGATTCGGGCGCCATCGGCCCAGCACACCCTAGATGCGGTCGCCGAAGGACGCGCATACAGGTTAACACCTCGGTTCTCATCTCTGCCACCTCGAGAACGAGCTGGAACTCCCGCTGTCCTGCCCTACCGTTGTTGAGGCCGCAGCGATGGAGGTGGAGGCCGTGGTGGTATGAGATGCCGGTGCGGTGAGCCCCTGCGTGGAGCCGTGTACCTGTTGACTGGTGCGGGGGAGCCGCGTGCGCCCTGTGCTACGGGCTGCCAGTCTACCATCGCGCCGCTTGCCGGCAAGGCGGCGAGCCACCGCGTACGCTTGGAGCCACGAGCTCCTGCGGGAAGCCGCGTCGCCGCTGACCTGTGTGGGAGAGCGGTGTGCGCAGCGAGCTGCCAGTCCGCCGCCACGCTTGTGCTCCTATTCCCGTCCCCGTGAGCGTCTCATCCATGGCGCTCTTCGTCGGCGCGAGTCACAGGCATCCGACGGATGGAATCCTAAAAAATAAGAGAAAATTGCTATTTTGACACAGATATCGTCGTGGTTTCGCTATTTTGACAATCGTAACGTTGGCTTCACTATTATAGGACACCAAACGTGGGCACCTTGCTATTTTGACACAATTCGTACTTTTAACACCTTCTCCCCATGTATTTGCACTGTATAGGACCAAAATGCCCTTCTGCTTTTTTACCGTAAAGGACCAAGAATCCCCGGCGACCGAGCAAATACCCGCCGACCAGCGCCGCCGCGGCGGACCCGGAATGCTCCAGGCGCGCACGCGCACGCGCGAATGGCTTCTGGAATCTAGCAACCTACACCTACACGGATGATCAAGAACAAGAAGATTATTCACGGAGAGTTCGTCGAGCTAGGGAAACGAACGAACGAACGATCGATTCTTGTGGATCAGAGGCCGAAGAACCGCTTCTTCTTGTTCTTCTTCTTGCCTCCGGCTCCGCCGCCGCCGGTGATGTCGTCGGCCACGGCGAGGTTCTTGGCGATGAGCTGGCGCGCGCGGCGGCTATTGATCTCCACCCTCATGCTGTCCGTCTTGTCCACCTTGTCGTAGCACGCCGCCGCCGTCGCGTTGCTACTCCCGCCGCCGCCGGCCCCGGCCAGCTTGTCCTTGATGCCGCCCACCAGCCTCGCCAGCTTCCCCATCGCCGCGCGCTGCCGCCGCCACCCGGTCCCACTTCAGGTTCCCGCACCAGAGATCGAACACGCGCCACGTACGGGTTGGGTGGTGCGCGTGCCTGATCACCACAAGCCGCGGCGGCGTAACGCGAGGATGGTGGGGAATGGAGACGACGACGGGCTCTCGCGTACGAGGTGGTGGGTGAAGATGGAGATGCCGCTGCCGGCGTGATAGCTAGATGCGGCTGGCGGGCGAGCGCGTCGGTCAAATGCGCGCCTCCGCCTTTAAATGCAGTCACGCCGCGCAGGCGTCGTTGCTTATCAATCAAGCGCTAGCCGGTAGTAGACGCTTTGGCTGGCTCCACATTACGTGTGCCATGCCAAGTCGATATGCAGCTTCATTACATAGCCTCGATTTGCGGGCCATGATATCCATTCGTGCACACGCAGCCGTCCGATGACAACTTGACAAGAGGGTTTGACCCGAGCAAATCCAACGCAGATCAAATTGTTTACTTAGAGCATCTCCAAGAGCTCTTGTATTTTGTTATCTAAATTTCGAGATTATACCCCCTTTGTAAAAATAGAAAACCCCTAATTCCATGGAGTAGTCCAACAGATTAGGTAAATGTGATGGCTATATTTTAAAACCGGGTCCACACCATCCAACCGAATCATATCGCTGCCCTGGACGTGAGCATCACTGCCTTTTTTATCTAGCGCCGCCGCCCCTGGACGAGATATTCCGCTTGCACGTGAAGTCCGGCGCCCCTGGAAGCTGATCGTGTGCACGTGAGGTATGACCTACTTTCTTCAATGGAGTGTCATCAATCCATTCCATGCATGGATGCAATTTTTTATTAGCTGTGTTTTGATCTAGTAATCTTGTTTGGACGCCGTAGGGTATGGATTCAGATGATGACTTCAATCAGTTTGTGATGGATGAACTAATTGAATCGTCCTCTTCGAACGATGAGAGGAAAGCTTTTATGTTTGGTGCTGCACACTTGATAATTGAGGATTCGCTTAATAATCCGGGTCGAGTTGGTTCCGTCGAGGGACATGATGTAGTGGATCGTGAAAGACTATTACACCATAATCTTCTTTACAAAGACTACTTTGCAGATAAACCTACTTTTGGACCAAAGATTTTTAGACGAAGGTTCGTATTTGTTCCTAAAATTTGAATCATTTTTTAATGACATGTTTTATTAATGGCTTATTTTTTGAATTTTTCCATGCCATAGATTTCGGATGAAACGACATGTATTCATGCGTATACTGAATGCTGTTCATAAGCATGATGAATATTTTGTTCAGAAGAGGAATGCGGCTGGTACACTAGGACTATCTTGTCTGCAGAAGGTTGTCGCAGCGTTTCGACTGCTAGCTTATGGCGTCGCGGCTGATGCTTTGGACGAGTATATTCGTATTGGTGAGAGTACCGCTTTGGAAGCTTTGAGAAAGTTTACTGCAGCTGTAGTTGAAATCTTTGGAGAGGAGTACATGAGATTGCCTAATGAAGATGATACTGCTAGATTACTGGCAATTGGAGAGAAAAGAGGTTTCCCGGGCAATCTTGGGTCCATTGACTGTATGCACTGGCCCTGGAAAAATTGCCCCACTGCATTGCACGGTATGTACCGTGGACATAAAAAGGAGCCAACAATTATACTTGAAGCAGTTGCTTCTAAAGATCTCTGGATATGGCATTCATTCTTTGGTATGCCCGGTTCACACAATGATATCAATGTGCTACAAAGATCTCCTATATTTGCAAGGCTTGCGGAGGGAGAAGGTCCACAAGTAAATTTCAATATCAATGGCAATGATTATTCTATTGGTTATTATCTAGCAGATGGCATATATCCGTCATGGGCCACTTTTGTGAAGACTATTCCAGAGCCTCAAGGTAATAAAAAGAAATATTTTGCAAAGGCACAAGAAGCTTGTAGAAAGGATGTTGAACGGGCATTTGGGGTACTACAATCTAGATTTGCTATTGTTCGTGGGCCGGCTCGCTTGTGGGATGAAGAGTCGCTGGGAAATATTATGAGGGCTTGCATCATAATGCATAATATGATTGTTGAAGATGAGAGGGATGAGTACACTGACGATTATGATTTCGATTATGATGACATGGGAGAAAAGGTGACAGTGTCCCATAAAGAAGCACCGGAGCTTCAAGCTTTCATTCAGAATTATAAGAAAATCAAGGATAATGAAACTCACACTAAGCTTCAGTCAGATTTGATCGAGCACTTGTGGAATTTCCACCCAGATTTATACTCCATTGATTAATTAGACAAGTTGTGTCATTTTTTATTTCAATAATGCTTGAGACATGTGGAATTTGCACCCAAATTTGTACTTTCTTGATTAATCAGACAAGTTGTATCGATGTTTTCTTTTCAACAATGCTCACGACAGTAGGATATATCAATAGTTTTATAATGATCATTCAAGTTCATGCTAGAGATGTCATAGCTCTAAACAAAATGCATGACACGAAAAAATAATCATATTATTTTTTCACCGGACACACATGCACAACAATTCAATATGCATTCTCCTGGCGAACTAAGCACAAGTTTAAATGACAACTAGTAGCATAGGTTCAAATGACAGAAATAGTGGACAAGTTCAAATAACATATATATTGCAAGGTTCCAGAAAAAAGTAATCACACAATTCTCTAGAAACTAAAGTAATCTAGCTCGACGTTTTTCTAGGATCTCATGCTGACGCCCTTCATAGTATTCCTGTTGTGTGTAGGTCATATTGCTCAAATCGAGTGACAAAATCCTCCCCTCTTCTTTCTCCCTTTCGAACTCAAATTTTTCTCTCTCCAACTTGATCTTTTCCTCCTGCAGAGCAAAGGCCTTGTTGCATCTCTCTTCTGTCTTCAGTTCTTTTTGAGCATCAACTTCTTTCAACTTTGCCACAAGATAGTCCAATGCTTCTGTGGTAGAACATTGGCGTAACTTCTTTTTCTCTGTCTTCCTTCCGTCGGGTCTACTTGCAGAATCTTGTGCTGCTGCATCAACACCGCCAGTTGCCGGTGAGACCACGGGTACAAGTGATGACGGGGATGAGTTCGCCTTTGTCTTCTGCTTCTTATTACTAGCTGTTGTTGTTCCACCAATTTGATTGCGTCTTTCCATCCACTTAGGCTTGTCCTTCAAAATTCTCCAGCAATGCATCAAGGAAAATTTCCTGTGCTTCTTGTCTTCTGCAGTGAACAGTGTACATGCGCTTGCAATCTATAGATTTCATACACAAATAAAGACATGAACTTGCAGTTGTGACAGAAAGGCATAAAAGACAGATAAATTATTTGGAAGGAATATATATACCTTGTCATCAACTGAGCAACCACTCTGGTTTCTGTCCTGAATCCTGGTGACACAATGACAGAAAATATTCACATCATGTTGTATACCAGACCAACGATTCATTAAAGAACCTTGAGTACGATCTGATTGGAATGACTTGTTCGCATGGAAATATTCATAAATTCTTGCCCAAAAGGAGGTATGTGGTTGATCAACTCCTTGAATAGGGTCCATGCCCACATTTAGCCAAGCAGACAGAAGAAGTTGGTCCTCCTCATCTGTGAAATTTTTTGTTCTTCTCTGTGATCCTTTAGATGCAACTGGACAAGGATTATGAGACTCTTCAACATCAGTTCCTACAGCATCAGTTCCTAGTAGTTCTGTGAAATATGACCCTGAACCCATATTGCCTGCCACCACAAAGAGCATAAATAACAGCTAGTGTCATCATTGAACACTAGTACTTTCAGATCACCACATAGCTATACAGAATTGTGATAACAGCCACAATATTTCACAAGATGGACCTATCTACAAATGCACAGTATATTTCAGTCAAGTCATATGTTGAAGAACCACTTGGGTAAGTGAACTTGTAGTCAATTATCATGATCTGAAATGGTTCAACATCAGTAGCAGATACCATCCAATTTTATAGTGGAATGCCTAATTACTTATAGAGCTGTTGATTTATTTCAAATATATGCGTCTGCTGAACAAAATCAATGTTTTATCTCAAAAGCATATTCTCACTTATTTGCATTTCATTTGACAATTTATAGTTCAAACCACAAGCAAAGTAGTTAGTATTCTGCATAGAGAAAGCAGCACAATGTCATCAGCAAACCATATTTCAATAGGAATGTGCAGATTTGTAGTTTGGCAGTGACCTGAGTGGTTGTGGCCGAACTTTGCTCCAGCATTTGACAACTAATTACATGAACTACTGACCAAAGTCACTTGTACCACACAGCCATAACATAGAGCAGTAACAAAGAGCAGTATTGATAATTGACTCTGTTCAGAAATAAAAATAGACGTCTAGGTGCAAGTTGGAAAAAAAATGAAATGTGCACGCATGACTCCATGACTGATTTAGGTGCAGCGCTACCCTATCCATGCCATCAGAAGGCCTACAACCACGATAATCAACAATACCTCATCTCATCCACCAGAAATTTCTTCCTTACCAGGGTTCATGTCGTTGGCCTCCGGATCCTCGAACCCTAGCGGGACCTGCAGGCTTGGAGAAGACCATGCCGCGGCATCGTGGCGGAAGACGGCGGTCGGTGCAGCCTGGGGACGCGGTGGCCGGGTCATGGCGACTACGCCAGGAAGACGGCGACGCCGATTTGGTCCTGCCGCAAAGGAACTTGGAGGCGATTTGGTCCTCTCTCCAAGGTATTTGACGACGATTTGGTGGGGAAAAGGAGAGGCGCAGGAAGGAGGTGCGGGAAGGAGAGGTGCGTGCGCGGGAACGGCAAAATCAGCGCGGGAAGGAGACGCGAGGGAGGCGATGGCGAGCGCGCGGCGCTAGGAAAAATTACCGAGGGGAGGAGCGCCGATAGCGAGGCTGGAAGAATGGCGAGTCTGATAGCTTATCTGTTGGATGCGTTTTTTTGAGTTCGTTATCTTTTTTTAGCTAAAGGAGGCGAAATAGAAGAGCTCTTGGAGATGCTCTTAGAGGAGCAAATTTGTTTATTGGCACGGCGATTCTTGGAATACGCGCGCGCATTCCTCCTTTTCCTGCTGGGATGTGGCATCGCTCTCTCCTGGCAGCAGCACCCTGGGCATGTCATTCTTCAGATACGGGACACCACTTCTATTCTTCTTAAACGACATGAGACACTTTTGCTGAAACTGGTCCACGGCGTCTTGGAGCTGCTGCCGCTGCTCTGGAGAAAGCTCTTCGAGGTTGACATCCATGAGGTCTGAGATTTCAGGCATCTTGAACCAATTCGGCTGTGGTCCCACTGGGCGTGCCAAAAAGTGTGTTGACGCAAAAAGTGCACTCAACGCCAATCACACGACAAAGCCGAACAAAGGCGGCTTCACACGCGCGAGAGAGCAAATGACGTGCCGATCAATTTTTCCCGAAAATTAACAAAAGATAAGGCGATCGAGATATCAAAGCTTGGAACTTGCCGGGTGATACCGGACAGTTCCATGTTTACGGCTAAAGAGCCAATTGAGTTAACACATAGCTATAGAAAGCTATCTCGTCAAAGAACCACGACCATTCGGGAAACCGCAAAGGGGAAAAAGGAACAACGCCGAATGGATGACGTAAGCGTGACAACGATCGGTCTTTGTATAAACAAGGATGCATGTGCAAAGTTATGACCGATCCCCATGAAGATTAACATTAAATAAATAAAGTAAAGCACGGACATGATCTTGTATTAAATAAGCATGCATAGATCTAAAGCACTAGTCTACCGCATGTCTAGTTACTTTAAGATCCGTCGGGTACGATATCAAACAAATCTATCCACCGCATGATACGACTTGCATTGAAAACCATACCACTTTCCACAAATAGATCTATCCACCGCATGATACAATCCAAATATGGAAAGCTAGAAGCACACACCATTTAAAGCATGAATGATGAACGGGATCTACTCGTGAAGAAACATAACCGAATACGGTGAACAATGGATTCAAGGTCCATGAAGAAGGAACAAACATTACCACGAGGATAAATCTATCGGATTGATTTAGGAATCTAATCCACCGGATGACTAGCTCCAAAGCGACCCCAAAACCTGCATCTACCGCATGATACCCGGTTCTTTCAAGATTTATACGAACATAGCAAGCTTGAACCCGCAACACGTAACAACCTAGATCGATTCGGTTTCGGCTATCGGAAAGCATAAGATCCACGTGTCGAAACATGAAACCTACTCGAACAAGGATCATAAAAGAGATATAGCCGATCCAAACCCATCTAGATTGGGCAAAGATGTGTTACATGAATTAAAACATAAAGTAGAACTCAAGTTAACACGGGGTAACTTAATGAATCTATTGGATCTTGCCAAAATCCAATAGAGCCGATAACTAGCTTCGAGCTAGATCTTAACCTACCGCATGGCTCATGATCTAACAAGAAACCCTCTTGAACCAAGCTTGAATCTACCGCATGACACGAAGCATGGTAACAAGACTACTTGCATCGATCTAAATCCACCGCATGATACTAGACATGATACAAGGTTGCGGTGCTCACGGAGGTCGACGGATCGATTGGCCCTCTCGAAGAACTCGACGACACGACAAGGACTCTAGGGTTTGGCGTAAGGCCGGTGTATATTGAGGAATGATTGTCTCTGTTACATACATTCAGGGATCGTATTTATACCCTGTTGAGTACAACTGCGAATGGATTCGTTGCCTAACTAAGCTCGATCGCCTATCCATCCATTCGTCTCCCCTGATTGAGCCACGTCACCGTCCAATCCCGCAAAATCAGCTCTACTGTTCCTTTGCCGAACCGGAGCAAATAGCCGACCGCAGATCTCTTTGCCGAAAATCTCTGAAAATATCCTTCCTTCCACCAGACGGACTCTTTTTCGAACCGGACCCACGGGTCAGACTCCTTACCAAATTTTGGTGTTAACACATGCCCCTTCAATTGTGGGATAAAAGTAATTTTGTTCCACAATTGACTCCGGCCACGAATCCTCGAATCAAATCATCAACACCTTGTTCTTCGCAATCCGCCGAATCCTCATCCGGATCCAACCCTAGATCTCCTCGTTCCGAGCTCGAACCTCCAATGGCGGCTCGGAACCAAGATGCTCGGGTAAATTCATCCCCCGCAAACCTTGTTCGGCATTAGGTTTTCAATTTTACCTGAGATTTTCTTTTCCGCTTTCTTCCAGGAGCCTTCTACTGAACTTTTGATTCGCACCAAGGCCAATTCAAGGTCTTATTACCTTGGTCCTGCGGGGAATCCTGACCCTCGAGATTTCATTGCCACTGAATCTCAGAGAATCCCCTTCAAAGCAGCTTTGTCTCCACCTTCTCAGTGGCAAGATGCGTTCAAGAACTGGCCTTTACCTACAATTGCGGGCCGGAAGACTTGGTATCGGAGGATTCTTACGGATAAGAGTGGATTGACCAACTCGGATGCCCTCCGTATTGCCCGGTGCTTGGAGCTATCCGTGGCCGAGACCCCCAAGAACGAAGATCTTCCGATAGCGACTGCCACTTTTGGTCAAACGGTGTCAACGCCTTCCTTTTTGGCCACGGTCCGATGTCTCCCACCTTGGCCGATGTATATATGATCACCGGCCTTGACATTACGGATCCGTTCAGCCTTGGAATTTCAAAAATTCCTCACGGCGGACGGGGGTGAAGCCGGGGAACGGATACAAGAAATACATCTTGAAACACATGAAGGACAATCCCCGCGGGTGCCGTTGAATATAGAGCATTCTTGAATATGTGGCTGTGCAGATTCGTCTTCTGTGGTAAAGCCAACGAGCCTACCTTGAACCATATCGCAATGGCGTCCCATCTGGCCAGTGGCAACCGCCTTCCCCTGGGAAAATTCTTCTTGGGCAGTGTATACCATATGCTTCACCAGACTGTTACCCAGATGTATACCAGCGAAAGGATAGCATGTGTCAACGGCCCTTGGTGGTTCGTTCAAATGTGGCTGCAGCTCCACATGCATCAGATTGTCGGTGTCGATTTGAACTCCAGATTCTTCCCCTTGTCCAATCACCCCGAAGGAGAGCCTCAAGCTACCAGAGGATGCCAAAATTACGGAGAAGCGGCTTCAACTGTTTCTATCCAGCAAGACATCAGCCAGCTCTTCGAGTTATTCTTCAAAGGTTTCCCCAATCCTCTCTGGCTTCCTTATCTAGGTAACGACACCTTGACCTTCCCCGTTGAATTTTCCTTCGAGCACGGCCATCAAGATGGGAGATTTTTAGAAATTCTCAACATCGTAATCCGCCCATGCATACTACCGGCCGAATTCAATGGAGGAAGGGTGAATGTCGACACTTATGAATACTATCAACCTAATGTAATGGCCGGAGCAAATTGGATGTGGACGGATGCCCCCGAGGTTGTTCCCGCATGAATTCCTCAAGCCCGGAGAGGAAATCAAAGAAAGTATGCACGGCGACAGGGGTCTTCCAATATGTGTGTAGCCCTACTATCTATACCGTCCTTTTGTGCCCATAGTCATAGCTCACCCCACCTTCAACTCCTGGTGGCAAGAATTCCATGATCACACCTTCGGTGAGCTCCGTCCATGTGTTTTGTGCGAGTTGACGCCCGACTTCTTGCCAACCTCGGAGGTAACATCATGAACCTTTGGATCGGACATGTCCTCTTTATTCATGATTCGACCTTCACCTTCTTGTCCACGAACACGGCGCACCGCCCCTCGAGCCGGGGAAATTGCTTACAATGTTGAGGGCCCAATTTCAAAGACCGGGATTCAAATCCACGACTCTGCATCAGCTAATGGCAAGGTATGCTACAACAGATCCCAGCCTTTCTAGCCTTGCTGCTGACAGGAGGCAAGGTCTGCATCTGATTGCCCCTCCAAGTGCTAAAAGGAGAAGAACCGTCAAGAAAGTGCTTGTTGAGGTAAACCCCTTTACCTTCTTGATTACCCGGTTACTCTGCTCTTGATGAATCATATTCATTGTGCATTTTCAGACCAGAGTCCAGCAGCCTTCAGAACCAGTACCTGCCAATGCCCCATCCACTGCTATGACCTCTACTGTTCTTTCTTAAGGATGAGCACTGGCATTTACCCTTTCAATTTGACATTTGCGGGGAGAAGCCATGGAAGAGCAGCTTGTAGATGTTCCGGTGGTGCAACAAGCAAGTCCATCCGGGGTTGAATTACCCATTCCAATGGAGATCTCATCTTCATCACTTTCTGCGGAAGCAATAAATTCTCCGGAGATGAATCTCCCAATTCAACCGAGCCACCAAGTTCCCCAAGGGTGTCATCACCTGTTGGTCAAGCAGGGATAACCAACCCAACAGAGGCGGACCCGACTCCTCATCAGCCAGAAACTCACGAGCTGTTAGTAGCCGCATCGGCACCTTCTAGCTTGGAAGTTTCGGCTCTGCCTGGAACATCTCCTTCACCTGCGATTGCCCCCGCTCAAGAAACCAGCCATGAGGTATCCATCTGCACTTAATTTTGGTACCTCGATGTCTAGCATCCTTAATTCGGCAATATTGTTTCTCAGGATCAGGCTCCATCATCATCAAGCCTCGCCATCGAGAGCAATCCAAATTTCCGAGGTGATGGAAAGAGTATACCAGCCACTGTCAGATGAAGTTTTGTCCAAGCTCAAAGAAATTGCTGCCTGGCTAGAAAAAGATGCTCAAGATCAGTTCAAGTATCTCCATCACTTCGAAGAGATGTTTGAATCTATCAGTCAAGAACTTCCTGAAGACATCAGAGCTTCTCTATCATCCGTCTATGGCTTAGAAACCCTTTATGCACCCGTAAGGCACGCTTGGAGGAAATTGCGCTCCCGTCCCGGCCATTGAAAAGAGGAAAACTGATGCTGAACATGCTATGAACGGGGCACAATCCCAAGCAGAGAGCCACAAGGATGCATTGGCTAACCTGCGGACTTCTTATGATCCGAAAATTGCCGGAAAGGCTGCTCTAGAAGCGAGAACTAAGAAGCTCGTCGGCGGAAATAGAGGTTGATAAAGAGAAAATAGCCGAACTTCCCGGATTGATAGCAAAGACCCAAGCGGAAGCAAAATCGGCTATCCCAAGATAGAGCAATGCGATGCGAACTCGCCGATTTATCCGGTACCCAAAAGGATTGTCAGGAGCTGCTGGACAATTCCCATCTGATAACATCCAATGCTCGTGGTGTGATTGCAAAACTTCTAAATGCTTGAATGTCCTTATTGATGTATAACTGAATTGGTCGTTCTTGTAATATCGCCTTGCAATTTGTTTCCTTTTTTCTGCGCACTTTCAAATGTAATGCTGAACGACCCACTCAGCAGTGAAACGCCAACTCCCGAACAGCACTCTGGTTTTCTTTAGCCGAACCAATTAACTGCACGCGGCTCAGCCTAGAACTCCAAGCGACCAGTCGGCGGGCTGGCCAAGGAAACCTTTCCACCTTCCGATTTTCTTGGGATATGCGCCACGATCCACAGCCACGACTCGAAGCCACGATTCATCCTCGCCAGTGCCTATAAATGTTACCATAGGTACCCCTAGCTCTCCACCGGGCCTTCTAGCTCTCGAATCTTTGCCAATCTTAGCCCCTTTCGCAAACAAAGGCACATCCCAAACCACAATGGTGCGCCGCCTCAACCGCCACCGCGCCTCCGACGAGGCCGAGGGGAGCGGCGCCAATGCGCGCCGGCGGTGATGATCGTCGATCTCTCCTCTTTTATTCTATTCTTGATCTTCTTTTGTCTTGATGATCATCCCCCTTTTTCAGATTGATTCAGTGGAATCCGCCTCGTGCGCCGGCC
The DNA here is from genome assembly GCA_947561735.1 of Cenchrus americanus. Lineage (NCBI taxonomy): Eukaryota > Viridiplantae > Streptophyta > Magnoliopsida > Poales > Poaceae > Cenchrus > Cenchrus americanus. Next base: position 77,992,900 of record OX387239.1, on the reverse strand, counting down.
AATCAGCCCCTCCCAGATGACTCCTCGGAGTCCGATGGCCACTCCCCGGTACCGTACGGGGAAGAAGACGCCATCCGCTTCAAGGAGGAGCTGGAGGCGTCCCGGCGTGAGCTGGAGGACGTCTCCAAGAAAGCGGGCATAGCCGAGCTAGAGTGGGAGGACCAGCGCAGACAGCTGCTGGAAACCATTGATGGTACGGCTCTGAGATTAGTTCTTGATTCCACCCGGCTTTTGGCACTAATCTTTTTCTTCTTGCTTCTTGTAGACCGCGACGCGAGCTCAACCACCGAAGGAGCTGGTGGAGCAGCTGGCCGAGAAGGTGAACGCCCTCGGCAATACGCCAGTGGAGCGCCTCGCCGCGGTGGAGCGCCGCGTTGATGAGGTGGCTGTCCACGGCGTCCGTCTGGGCACCACCTTGGGCCTGGCTGCCATGGCGACGCACACGGACGTCGACTACTCTACCAGCCGCGCGGCTTCCGGGCGGTGCGCCGAGAGGACATCGAGGAGATCGAGCTCATCTGGGAGCGCCTTGATGGCCATGGTGACGCCATTGCCGAAATTACTCATCCCCAATCTGTGTTGAACAGACTCTTCGACTAGATTGTACTAGGGATGCGTAATTATCGGCAATAGATGAAGAACTTTTGAATTCTGCACCTGTTCTGTGATGACTCCCTTTGCATTTTGCATCTGCGAATTTTGTTTTCTTTGAATGCATCCGGGAACTATCTTTAGCCGAACGCGCGAGAACAACTGCCCCTTGGCGCAAAATCCACAGAGGATCCCAGTTCGGCAATCCATAAACACTGTTCAAGAGAAAACCCTTCGCACTTGGTAGAAAACCCTGCCGCTTGGTATTCCAACAGTGTGTACTGGCCCGTCATCACTCCCAATGCGCCTCTCCGGTCAATAAAATAGCCTGCGGGGTGCTCTGCAAATCCACTCGCGTACTCATCTATCATTTCTCATCTCTTCCCCTGCCTCTAAAGGACAAAACCCCAACGCCATGGACAAGGGTAAACAACCTCAGGAGAGCAGCTCATCAAGGAAGCGTACGATTCGAAGTGAGTTCTTTCTTGATCTCGCTCCTCGTTCTCCCGCATGATCTTGCGCTTCATGTTTTTCCTCTCGTCCTTTTCATCCTTGATTTGCTTCCCGAAGAAGTCATCGGGACCGAAGATGTGCCGAGTACATCTCCTCCGATTCCTCCCTCGAAGCGAGGGATGCCACGCCCGAGCAGAGGACCAACCACCGACCTTGCGTCGCCGCGTTCGGCATCTGGAGCACGGCCTCAGGGACATGTCCGCCCGTTGCCAAGCCGAGCGCGAGCGTCGCATGGCTCTGGAGGCATTAGTAGGGGGTACACGTTCCTGACTCCTTCTTGACCTCGTGCTTGCACTTGGATTTCTTGCCCCTAATCTTGATTCCTCCGCTTTAGATGTCTCGACGGTACAACAACCCGAAGACGGCCCGGGATAGCTTGATGGAGGCCACCAACCATGGTCACCCCCGCGCGTTCCAGAGTTGCCGTCACGGTGGTCCCGGAGCAACCGAAGAGGGAGCGACCAGAAGAATTAAAGAAAAGATTGTATCATACTTTCGCTTCTTCCTCCACGCCTTCGCTTCCCTCCTCCTCGAGGATCCGACCACCGGGGTTGTTAGACGTAATCCCGCAAGGAGCGGTTGTAATGTAGTTTTGAGCTAAGGGCAATGCATCCAGGCACTGGCCATTTTCTCTTGTTCGTGGATTTTGTTCTGAAGGCGGCCTCATTCTTGAACGCCGGCTATTTTTGTGCCAGATGTGTGTAATCATCGATCGATCTCAATGCTAGGATAATATTTCTTCAGATATCTTCCATTTATTGCAGCGGAAAATTCTTCTCCTAGCAAAGTTTTCAATATGTATGCATTACCAGGAACGCATCTGACCACACGAAAAGGCCCCTCCCAGTTAGGGGACCATTTGCCGAATTCACTTGTATTTAGTTCCAATCGGCAATAGCGCTTTCCAAACTAGATCGCCTTCCGCAAATTGCCTTACTTTTACTTTCTTGTTATAGTACTTGGCGACCCGCGGCTTGTTTTTCTCGATGTTCTCCAGGGCCCTAAGACGGATCATATGCAAATCTTCTAGCTCATCCATCATTAGGCCACTGTAATCCTTGGAGCTCAACTCGTTTTGTAGCACCACTCTCCTGGAATCTGATTGCATCTCCCAAGGCAGGATCGCGTGATGCCCGTAAACCAACTCGTAAGGAGAAGTCTTTGTAGCTCCATGGGGGGCCATCCGGTAAGCCCACAGCGCTTCACTGAGTACCGAATGCCACCTTCTTGGCTTCGATTGATCCTTTTTCTGTATTAGCTTGATCATGATCTTATTAGAAGCCTCTGCTTGACCATTAGCTTGGGCATAATATGGAGAAGAATTAAACAATTTGATTCCCATGCTTTCGGCAAAATCTACGAACTCCAATGACACGAATTGTGCCCCCGATCGGTGGTAATCGTCCGAGGGATCCCAAATCGGTAGATGATGTGTTCCTTGACGAATTCAATCATGTTTTCGACGTCACCTTCCTTAGTGGGATCGCCTCAACCCATTTGGTGAAGTAATCCGTAGCCAAAAGCACGACTTATGCCCCTTGCTAGACGGAGGATTGATTTGGCCAATCAAGTCTATACCCCACCCCCGAATGGCCATGGCTTGATGATGGGATTCAATGCTTGATGCGGGGACCCTTTGAATATTCCCGAACCTTTGGCAATCCCGACATCCCTTGTAATACTCAAAGCGAGTCCTCTAATATCGTCGGCCAAAAGTATCCGGCTTGTCTAATAACCCACTTCATACGATAGGCCGATTGGTGCGCTCCACATATCCCATCGTGCACCTCGCTCATCATGTTCTTGGCTTCTTCCGGACCCGGGCATCGTAGTAACACCCCATCTATCGATTTGTAAAATAAATTATCATCCGGAAGAACGAACTTTATGGCCTTGTACCTTAGCTTCCTAGAGACTTTCCGGGATGGATATTTCAAGTAGTCAACGATTTCTTTCCTCCAATCACCTTCCGCAAGATCCGCCCCTAGTGCGCACACTTCTCGCAAAGAAACGCTTCTTGACTCTCTCTCGTAACCGGAGGCGCTGCCGAGCCAACTTTGTTTGCTTCCTCGTTATGTTCTCTAGGAATGTCTTGTAGAGGTCACCAATGGGAAGCTCTTCAAGATTTCCCCGCACTCTTCGTAGTAACTCCTTAGCGCTTCGCTTCGCACTCGTATTGGCCGTTCAATTGCTTGATCACCAATTCGAATCTCCATAGATCTCAACCGAAACGGCCCCGACTTCTCTCAAATATTGAAGCCCTCGAAGTAGTGCCTCGTACTCGGCTGGTTATTTGTGACGGTGGGTTGTATAGGAATGGCGAATTCAAACATCTCACCTCTCGGGCGAAATTAGTAGGATCCCTACTCCCCCACCTTTGCCACACGATGACCCATCAAAAAATAAAGCCCAAGGGGTAATTTCAAGCGAGATCAATTGACGGGTCACGATGTTCAGTTATAAAATCGGCAATGACCTGACCTTTGATGGCTTTTGCCGATTCGAACTTCAACTCGAACTCTGATAAAGCTAAAATCCATTTGCCAATCCGACCATTCAAAATTGGCATAGATAACATATGTTTTATCACATCAAACTTGGAGTATACAGTGCATTCGGCATTCAACAAGTAGTGCCGAAACTTTGTACACGAGTAGTACACACAAAGACACGGTTTCTCTACGGTCGAATACCCGGTTTCGGGATCAAGTAGTTTTCGGCTAAGATAAGCTACTACCCGCTCCTTTCCTTCGAATTCTTGAATAAGGGCCGATCCAATGGTTTGGGTATCGGCCGCCACGTACAACTTGAAAGGCTTGTCTAGGGCGAGGACGAACCGGCACCGGCGGCTCCTTCATGTCTTGCTTGATCTCATCAAAAGCCTTTTGTTGTTCGTCACCCCATGTGAATTTCGATCTTTCTTTAGCTTCGGCAATGGAGAGAACGACAACACTTTCTCGTGATAAATTTGAGATGAATCTTCTCACGAAGTTGATTTTGCCAAGCGTGATTGCAATTCCTTGAGGTTAGTTGGAGGAGCAACTTCATCAATGGCTTTCATGCTCTTCTTGCCGACTTCAATTCCCCCTTCGTGGACCAAAAACCCCAAGAATTCTCCAAATTGATACCCCAAAAGCGCACTTGTTTGGATTCATTTTCAAACCGTGTTTCCGGTGCACTCGAAGGTCTTCTTCACATCTTCCAAATGGGTGTCATGACTTAAGGACTTGATCACCACGTCATCAATATAGATTTCCACGGTTTGCCGATCAACTCATGAAAAATGTAATTCATGGCCCGTTGATAGGTTGCACCGGCATTTTTCAACCCAAACGTCATGACTATCCACTCGAATAGGCCTATATGACCAGGACATCTAAAGGCCGTCTTTGATATGTCCTCTATTGCCATGAAGATCTGATTGTATCCCGCGTTGCCATCCATGAAACTAATCACCTTGTGTCCAGCAGCGGCGTCAATCAACAAATCGGCAATAGGCATCGGGTATCCATCCATGGGAGTAGCTCTGTTCAGGTCCCTGAAGTCTATGCAGACCCTCATTTTTCCATTCTTCTTGTACACAGGGACGATGTTAGAAATCCACTCCGCATATCTGCATGGCCGAACGAAGTTTGCGTCAAGTAATCTTTCAATTTCCTTCTTCACATCGGCCAATACTTCATCCTTGTAGATTTTCCGGGGCGGTTGCTTATATGGTTTGAAACCAGGCTTGATTGGCAACCGATGCTCGACGATGGAACGATCCAATCCAGGCATCTCCGAGTAATCCCAGGCGAAGCAATCCTTATATTCTTTGAGAAGCTCAATTAAATTCCCCCTGAAGTCTGGCTGCAAATTTGCACTGATGAACGTCGGCCTTGGTTTATCACCGCTTCCAATGTCAACTTCTTCCAGTTTATCGCCCGACATGAATCCTCGCCCTAATTTGCCATCGGTGCCATCCACGGGGTTCTCCATTAAAAATTACTATAAGAGCCGATCGCTTGAATCGGTGGTTGATCACCGCCGACAGGTTCAACGGGACCTTCTCCCCGCCTTTCCCCGAGAAACAATCAATGCCTTGGTATTCCCCGAAGGGCCGGATCCATGTTGGCCACGCTCACGGAGTCATCCGCATGAACGACCTCGATCTCATCGTCCACCCACCGGATAAGTCTGTTGATGCATGGTGGACGGGACGCAACGCTTAGCATGAATCCAATCCCGCCCAAGCGACGAAGTCGTAGGCTCCTTTGCCCTCGATGACAAAGAAGGTGGTGAGTAGCGTCTTGGACCCGATCATCAAGTCCACGTGAGCACATCCCTTGGTGTCTGAGGGGTTCCCGGCGAAGTCATTCAAGATGATGCTTGTAGGCGTCAAATCGCTCGGGCCCATTCCAAGCTTCCTGAAGGTGGTGTACGGCATTACATTGACTGCCGCTCCACCGTCGACGAACATTTTGGTCAATGGCTTGCCATTGACGTATCCTCTCAAGTACAGCGGCCTCATGTGACGGTTCTTGGCCGGCTTGTCGAAGATGGCCTCGCTTGGCCGGCACTCGCTAGTGCCATCATCTCCTCGGTGTGCTCGTCGTCGAAGGAAGCTTCCTCCCCGCATAACCTGGTTAGCGGGAGCCATGAACTCGTTCGGCGAGAAAGTATACCATGCATGCTTGGAGCCGAACGCTTCGATCCCTCGGGTTGGTCCTTGGGGCGCCACATCCGCCTCGTCCGGACCCCGGCCCGCTTCAATTCACGGTTCCTCAAGCGCCGGACCCGTCTCTTCGGCTCTTGCGCAGCCGGGCGGGCACCACCGCCCCTTCGCCCGATGTAGTCAACCTCGTCGTCTTCTTGATCAGCCCACCTGAGATCAGCTTGGCGTTTCCTGGGATGATCGATGACTTCAATTTTTTTGGCGCCGATCCCCATTAGGGTGGATCCTTCCAAGTCTCTCATGGACGGATCGGCGATTGGCGCCTTCCCCGTCCGTACTCAACATACCCGTCGCCGCATTCGGGACGGTTCTTCAATGTGGGCAGCTTTAGACCCTCATTCCGGCGAAGTGCCCTCGAAGAAGGCGCATCCCCAGTGTGCGCGCTCCTGCTCGCGCGTGTACTGCTCGTGGTCCCTTCGCGCGCCTCTTCTTCGGCCGCTGCGCTGCTCCTCCTCGTGACGACGCTTCTGGTAGCGCTCTTTCTCTATTTGGCGCTGCCATTTGTTGAGGAGAATGCGCGATGTCACCTTGGGCTTAGGCCTGGATGATTCCCCAATCTCGATGTGGCTCTTGAGAATGCGGGGGGCGTCGCCTTGTACCTGCTCCAGAGTCACCTGGCATTCTAGGTCCACTGCTCCACCTTGCTTGGACCTGGCTGAGGTCAGGACCTTGACCTTTCCCTTCTCCTCGGCTGTTATCACATTGACAGAAAAGCCGAGCATGTTCTGAGGAAAGGGGTGGCCATCTAGCTTCATCTTGTTATCGAACTTGAGGTGTCCCTCCTGGATGGCCTTCGGATCCTCATCCCGAAGACCCCGCAATCGTTGATGGAGTGTGAATCCCCGTCATGGAAGCCATAGTAACGTTTCGCTTTAACTCCATCGGGCCGAAGCATAGAATGCCCTTCGAGCGACTTGATTCGTCCTTCTTTCACTAAGAGCTCAAACAACTTATCGGCCTTCGTGATGTCAAAGTCATAAGTTCCCTTGGTCCGCTTGACCCGGCCGATTCATTGTCAAGGGCTCCATGCCCCACATGATCTCTCGCCGCGACTACATCCAATTCGTCCTCGGAATCTTCGAACGAAAGTCGGCCTTTGTCCAGGAACTGGTTGTAGATGTCAGCGACGTCGTGCTGCTTGCCAAATTTGGGGTCCTTCTTGAGGCCATATGCCTGATTGCTCATCAGAGATAACTTCTGCGACAGCTGGCCCAGGTTCTCAAATTCCATCCCAAATAGCTTCTCGCGCACGGCCGGCAACATCCCGGCGACGGCCATATCAGCCAGCTGATCGTCTGGCAAGTTCAGCGAGAAGCACATGCCTTTGACTTCCCTGAATCTTCTAAGAAACTCCAGCGGTGTTTCGCTGTGCCTTTGCTTCAGGGTGGCGAGATCAATCAGCTTCTTCTCAGAGCTGCCGCTGAAATAATGAGCGTGGAATTTACGCTCCAAGTCCTTCCATCTGGCCACTGATTCAGGAGGCAGGGACGAGAACCACTGAAAAGCTGGACCTGTCAGTGAGGCGGGGAAGTAGCGAACCCTGAACGTCTCCTCGGCCGAGCATTCCCCAAGCTGCATGAGGTAACGAGTGATGTGCTCGACCGTGCTTGTTTCGTCGTGCCCCGAGAACTTTGTGAACTCTGTCGGCGGCTTGACCCTTGGCGGCAAGAGCACATTATAGTACCATTCTGGGAACGGCGGCCTATAGGCGGGGCCCTGCACCTTTGGCTTGAGGCCGAACTGATTTTGCATCAATTCGGCCATCTTGCGCGCTAGGGCGTCATCTTCTTGTGCGCCTGCAGCTGGCGCGTACCCCCGGGTGCGGGAAGGCGTCGAACGCTCCGTAGTTTCCCACTTCATGGTAACCACCGCCGTACAAATTCCTCTGGAGCCAGTTGGCCGACGGAGCAATCCTCCCGGCCGGGATCAAGTGGGGCCCCGGACAAGCCGATTGCTAGTTCTCCGTACGTAGGCCGGCACGGATTTGGCCGTTGCACGGGCCGACTCGTGCTTTGCTCTCGTGGTGGCGGCAAGACTGGCTGACTTCCTGAAGCTTGTAACGGGGGCCGAACTGGCTGCCCCCCGGCGCCTGCGGAGGAGGTTGGAATGCCTGGCTTCCGGAGCTCTAAGGAGGAGGCTGCTGTGGCTGGCTCCGTAGCGGCGGCCGAGAGCTTGATTCACCCAGCTCCACGGTGCTCTTCTGGACGGGCGCCTTCCCGAACGCCCTTGCTCCATGCCCGGGCCAAAGATGCCACCATCATCTGCCGGAGCGACCCGAGGAAAGCCTTGTTGTGTTTGGTGAGCATGTAGTCTCGTCGATTCTTGGAATACGCGCGCGCATTCCTCCTTTTCCCCGCCGGGATGTGGCATCGCTCTCTCTCCCGGCAGCGAAGCACCCTAGGCATGTCATTCTTCAGATACGGGACACCACTTCTATTCTTCTTAAATGACATGAGGCACTTTTGCTGAAACTGGTCCACGGCGTCTTGGAGCTGCTGCCGCTGCTCTGGAGAAAGCTCTTCGAGGTTGACATCCATGAGGTCTGAGATTTCAGGCATCTTGAACCAATTCGGCTGTGGTCCCACTGGGCGTGCCAAAAAGTGTGTTGACGCAAAAAGTGCACTCAACGCCAATCACACAGCAAGCCGAACAAAGCTGGCTTCACACGCGCGAGAGCAAATGACGTGCCGATCAATTTTTCCCGAAAATTAACAAAAGATAAGGCGATCGGATATCAAAGCTTGGAACTTGCCGGGTGGTACCAGACAGTTCCATATTTACGGCTAAAGAGCCAGATGAGATAACACATAGCTATGGGAAGCTATCTGTCAAAGAACCACGACCATTCGGGAAACCGCAAAGGGAAAAAAGGAACACTGCCGAATGGATGACGTAAGCGTGACAGCGATCGGCCTTTGTATAAACAAGGATGCATAGGCGAAGCTATGACCGATCCCCACGAAGATTAACATTAAATAAATAAAGTAAAGCATGGACATGATCATGTATTAAATAAGCATGCATAGATCCAAAGCACTAGTCTACCGCATGTCTAGTTACTTTAAGATCCGTCGGGTACGATATCAAACAAATCTATCCACCGCATGATACAACTTGCATTGAAAACCATACCACTTTCCACAAATAGATCTACCCACCGCATGATACAATCCAAATATGGAAAGCTAGAAGCACACACCATTTAAAGCATGAATGATGCACGGGATCTACTCGTGAAGAAACATAACCGAATACGGCCGAACAGTACCGATTCGGGGTCCATGAAGAAGGAACAAACATTACCACGAGGATAAATCTATCGCATTGATTTAGGAATCTAATCCACCGGATGACTAGCTCCAAAGCAACCCCAAAACCTGCACCTACCGCATGATACCCGGTTCTTTCAAGATTTATACGAACATAGCAAGCTTGAACCCGCAACACGTAACAACCTAGATCGATTCGGTTTCGGCTATCGGAAAGCATAAGATCCACGTGTCGAAACATGAAACCTACTCGAACAAGGATCATAAAAGAGATATAGCCGATCCAAACCCATCTAGATTGGGCAAAGATGTGTTACATGAATTAAAACATAAAGTAGAACTCAAGTTAACACGGGGTAACTTAATGAATCTATTGGATCTTGCCAAAATCCAATAGAGCCGATAACTAGCTTCGAGCTAGATCTTAGCCTACCGCATGGCTCATGATCTAACAAGAAACCCTCTTGAACCAAGCTTGAATCTACCGCATGACACGAAGCATGGTAACAAGACTACTTGCATCGATCTAAATCCACCGCATGATACTAGACATGATACAAGGTTGCCGGTGCTCACGGAGGTCGACGGATCGATTGGCCCTCTCGAAGAACTCGACGACACGACAAGGACTCTAGGGTTTGGCGTAAGGCCGGTGTATATTGAGGAATGATTGTCTCTGTTACATACATTCAGGGGTCGTATTTATACCCTGTTGAGTACAACTGCGAATGGATTCGTTGCCTAACTAAGCTCGATCGCCTATCCATCCATTCGTCTCCCCTGATTGAGCCACGTCACCGTCCAATCCCGCAAAATCAGCTCTACTGTTCCTTTGCCGAACCGGAGCAAATAGCCGACCGCAGATCTCTTTGCCGAAAATCTCTGAAAATATCCTTCCTTCCACCAGACGGACTCTTTTTCGAACCGGACCCACAGGTCAGACTCCTTACCAAATTTTGGTGTTAACAATCCGCCTGTGTAAGCCCTTGCTGCAGGATATATCCGGCCATATCCTCTATATGCTTTCTTGAAGTTTTTGACAAGATGGTAAAAACACTCTCTTTGCTCGCATTTGGGAATATATTCTTGATCGCATTCTCCAATCCCTTGCATGCATCAGAACAAATAGCAAGAAGTGGAGGGTCACCTATGGCCTTCTTTAACTGTTCCATGAACCAAGTCCAGTTCTTGGTGTCTTCACGAGCTATGAAGCCATAAGCGAGTGGATACATCCAATTGTGTCCATCAACTGCTGTAGCTGCGGCCAAGTGACCATTCCACCTTCCATTAAGTGCTATAGCGTCTATGCTCAAATGAGGCCTACAACCTTCCAGGAAACCATCAATGCAAGGTTTGAGAGCACAGAAAAAACGGTGGAAGTATATTTGACCATCCACCTCAAGCACATCAATCTCAACAACACTCCCGGGGCAACGCTTCATTAGCTCAGCCTTCCACCTAAATAATAGCTCGAAGCTATCTGACCATTTGCCATAAACCTCATCCAGAGCTCTTTCCTTACCCCGCCATACAGTGTCATATGCAATCCGACACTTGTGATCTCTCTCCAACATGTTTTGCAGTTCCTTACAACCAATATGTGGATCAGTTCTAAGGATACTCACAGCCTTGCTTGCTACCCATTTGCAACTTGGAGTTGTAGTTATCTGCCTCATGCTAGACATACACGTATGCTCATCGACAAAGACTGTTACCTGCAAACAAAAAATCAATGAGATGGAGATTAATTTACAAAACAAGTGAGTAAAATTTGCAATGATATGGATATTAATTTGCAAAACAAGTATAATTTACAAAACAAGTAAAATTTTCAATATTCACCTCCACGGTGAGTTGTCCTTTTTGTTTATTCCCATTTATCCTCCAAGGGCGGGGGCATCCTTCATCACCAGACTTGCAATAAGCTCTAAATCTCGTCTTGCATGACTTCTCCACTCCTAAATTGAACTCTTTATTGATGGCATATTGCCGCACTGCCAACCTGAACTCATCCATATTTGGGTACACTGTTCCTACCTCCATTGATGGGTTGTTCTTATCATATGATATGACAATCTCACATGGTACAACATCGCTAGTCGGAATGGCAGCACCATCAGTGTTTTGCTCAACCTCATTGTCATTCCCCTCTACTTCATCCATTCTGAAATCAAATGCTGGTGTAGGTACATTTGTTGTGACCTCATCTGTTAAGCCTAAAAGCTCATATATCTTACTCTCACTCATTAGATCAATACGACCTTCGTCATCATGTGTCTCTACTATCTTAATGCTACTCCAATCAATTGTTTCCATATTTTCCACACCATCTACTTGAGGCCTATCAACAAGTGAAATCAATATTACGAATAAAATAGATGGAACATGGAAGGTTAATAGATTGGTCACCCCGTTACATTCTATTTTTAATTGCAACAGCCTAGCCATGATATGTAGGCATTCTAAAGCATGATTTTTTACGGGACAACGCCGAGCGTCAAAATGTTTACTAAAATATATTCATGTAAAATCACAGTTACTAATCAGTCACTTAGATGGCAAATTTATAAAAAATGAAGCCGGCAGATTATATAATTATTACTATGGAAACACACAAGGTGGCGTGTCAAGCAAACGAACTGGTTTCTTCTATGGGAAGACCTTGTAACAAGTGAAATCAATATTTTGTATGGGAAGACCTTGTAACAAGTGAAATCAATATTTTGTATGAAATCGATATCATCGGGTTAATGAACAACGAAATAAAAATAATTAGCGTCAATACCTTTGCACATGAAGGACGGAAGGTTGTAATGTATTGCCGGATGAGGAACAAGGGCGGCAACTCTCTTGCCCAAGCATCGCACTTGCATCAGTAGGGGGCTCAACGGCATCGAGGGCACCAGGCGTGTGCAGACCTTGATCGCCTGGTTCGAGCGGCGCCGTGCCCAACGCAAGAGCGTCTGCGAGATGACCGGCCGCCGTCGGAGGATCACCATGGCGTTCCCTGTCCATGGCGGCGCCCAGCGTGGCCAGCCCTAGGGCATCCGACGTCGGCAGACCTTGGGAGCCGGCCATGCCTACGGCACCGCGTGGCCGGCCCTTGGGCACCGCATTGGGTGTCCCCTTGGCCCTTGGCGGCCAACACCGAGGGAGCCCCTAGGGCGCCGCCGCAATCCTCCATGGCGGGCCGTTCCGGAGACGGAGAGACGAGGCGTCGCGGTTGGCGCCCGTGGGTTCGACCGGCGACCCTCGCGCTGGGAGATCTCTCCCGCTGGTGGCTTGCCTGCGCTTTGCCGGCGCCGCCAAGGTCTTCGAGCTCGACCGGCGCCGTCCTCGCGCTTCAGGCTCAGATGCAGGCACCAGGAGATCAATTTCGAGATGCGTACGAGCTTCAGGAATAAATCGGCTCAGATGCTAACACGAGGAGATCGAGGCACGAGACGTACGAGCTTCGGGCTCCGAAGGAATAAATCGAATTCCGATAGGTAAAAAAGCGAGAGTCCGTGATACATACGAGTTGCGTCGCGGAGAAGACCGAAGGCCGTGATACGTACGAGTTGCGATCGGTAAAAAAGCGAAGGGCATTTTGGTCCTATACGGTGCAAATACATGGGGAGGAGGTGCTAAAAGTACGAATTGTGTCAAAATAGCAAGGTGCCCACGTTTGGTGTCCTATAATAGTGAAGCCAATGTTATGATTGTCAAAATAGCGAAACCACGACGATAGCCGTGTCACAATAGCAAATTTCTCAAAAAATAAAAGCACCCAGCGGATGCAAGGATAGTTGCAGGGGAAAAGAAGATGTGGACCAGCGGCGTCCGGCGACCGGCGGTTGGGAGTGATGGTAAAGTGGACCCCACCATGTGGATATGGAGAGAAGAATTGAAGAGGTTGTTGGAAACCCTCCTAAAACTCTAAATTTAGCTAAGATTATAGAAAAAACTCTAAATTTAGCTAAGATTATAGAAAAGCGGTTGGAGTTGATCTTGCAGAAGAGCACACATACAGTAACTATTTGATGGCCAACATCTGATGACCAACATTAGGATCCCTCAACTAAGACCGGATTCTAGGTTGTTCTTACTTGCTTCAATTCAAAAGACGTCCTCCGGCGTCGACAAGGCTTGATCTTTGATTGGAGTTATTCCATCCAAGATCGGACTTGCACCACCGGGTCGTCCATCTTGCGCTGGTCAGTCCCCCCAACAGTACACGGCTACGTGCCACCGGCAGTGAGTATAGAATTTTATACCTCAAGACAGCTGGTTTTCTTGGGCACACCCAATTGTAAATTTATTTCTAGTGTTCCACAAAGTCCAAAGAACAACTCCCAATAAAAATATTTTGAGCTCATAATCAAAACAGCCCAGGGGGACCCATCCCTCGTTGAGGCCCTGCAAGCTGCCTGGTGACTTATCCCACCCCAATGCCTCCTTGAAGCAAATCCAGATAAATTTGGCAATGTAATTGATAAATTTTATGACCCATGAGTAGCACTCATTGACAAAGGTTGTTCTTTTCACTACAGTAATTGTACAGTCTAGGGAAGGTTAGCTTTAGAGGGACTTGATCCACCCACACATCTTCCCAAAAGTGTGTCTGGCCTCCGCTCTTCACATGTTTTGTCATCCCCCATTTCAGCTTCCCTCGGACTTTCTGCACCCCATTCCAAAATTGGGGCCCCTTAATTTTGTTGCTGCACACATATGGCTTGTCCAGGAAATATTTTGCCTAAAGTAGCTGACAACATGCATCATCGCTTTCCATGTTTTGTTGCCTCCAAGCCCATTTCAGAATTAGGGCCTCATTTAGCTGTCTTGTGTTGAGAATTCCTAGCCCCCCCAAATCCTCTTTGGAAGGCACACATTCACCCTTTCCACCATATGTTACTTGAATTTATCAGAATCCCCCCCCCCCAAAAAAATCGGGCTCTCATCGTATCCATTTGCGCATGGATCCCTTCATGTACCGTGAACATGCTCATAAGATATATTGGCATGCTGTTTAGCGACAAGTTTGTCAGGATTAGTCGCCCCTCGGAAGTCAAATTCTTCCCTTTCCAAGGCTGGAGTTTCTTTCTCATCTTCTCCACCACAACTTAGAAGGCTTCTAGTTTAAGTTTCCTGTCACTGATTGGGAACCCAAGGTAATTCATGGGCAGCACCCCCTTCGAGCAATTCAACTTGTTGGCTATCTCAGTTTTGGTGTCTCTTTCAACCCAGAAAGCTACCACCTCACTCTTGTGGTAGTTTATTTCCACGCTCGATATCCACTCGAAGCAGTAGAGGAGGAACTTGAGGTTTGCAATAGAATTCTGGTCACACCCCACCACTACGATTGTATTGTCGGCGTATTGTAGATGTGTTATCCCCCCAAGGACAAGATGCGGTACTACCCCCCTTATGTGTCCTTTTCCTTTGTCTTTGGTAAGGATATGATTGAGGGCATTTGCTGCAAGGTTGAACATGAAGGGAGATAAAGGGTCCCCCTGTCTCAACCCCCTGTATGTTCTAAAATATGGTCCATTTGATCCATTTATGTTGATACACACACGCCCCCCTTTGCTTGTATTCATATTCCACCCCCATAGTCTTTGGCTGAACCCTTTTCATATCATTACTTCCCCTACAAAGTCCCAACCCACACTGACGTATGCCTTTTCAAAATCAATTTTCAGTATCACCCCTTGCATCTTCTTCCGGCTGGGCTCATGCACAATCTCATGTAGCATCACTGCCTCATCCACAATATATCTCCCCCTAATGAACGCAATTTGATTTGGGCTGATTAGTTTTGCCACCAGCCTAGTCAGTCTTTTCGTCAACAGCTTTATGAAAATCTTAAAGCTCACATTGAGAAGGCAGAGCGGTCTAAACTGTTTGACATCGTTCGCATCTGTGACCTTACGTATCAACGTGATTACCCCATAATTCAATATGTCAATATCCAATCTATTTAGGTAAAAATCATTTACCATGTCCATCAGCTCCCTCTTAATCACCTCCTAGTGATTTTTATAAAAGCTTACACTGAACCTGTTGGGGGGTATCCGAAAATCCAGATAGCCTCCCCGAACACAAGAGAGAGAGAGCACAGAGAACCAGTTCGAGTGCAGTGAAGACACAAATGGAGACAACGTAACTCCCACAGAGCGCTTAAGCTTCCAAAGATGTGAATGAATCTACACGTGCCCTCACGCCCCCTATTTATAGGGAGACTGTTGGGGAATTCAGGAAAACCCGTCACCCTCGAAACGTCGAGTTTAACGAAGTTCTTGAGATATGTTTTTCAGGGGAAAGGAACACGCGATTTTCAGGAATCTCGAACCTGCGAAGCCAGTGGAGTCGCGAACACACGAGTTTCAGGAATCTCGAACCTGCGAAGCCAGTGGAGTCGCGAACGCGCGATTTTTAGGAATCTCGAACCTGCGAAGCCAGCGGAGTCGCGAACACGCAATTTTCAGGAATCTTGAACCTGCGAAGCTAGCGGAGTCGCGAACACGCGATTTTCGGGAATCTTGAACCTGCGAAGCCCTGGAGTCCTGAACACGAGGAAGTCAGGAATCTCACACCAGCGGAGTCACGAAATTTGGAGGATGGAAAATTCGGGAGTCCGCCAGAAGTCCGTTTCGGAAGTCGCGGACGGGGGATTCACGAACCAGGAGGAAGTAAAGTCAAAGTTGTCGTCCCAGAAAGTCCGGGTTTGGAGTGTGAACTAATGGCAGATTTGTAAATATATGATTGTAAAAGACATTCGTGTGTGCGTTCACATTGGGAATATTCTTAGAGCTCGAGGGTGTTTTCGGAATGTAAAAGTCCCTTGGTCTCCCTATAAATAGGGGCGTGAGGGCACGTGTAGATTCATTTACATCTTTGGAAGCTTAAGCGCTCTGTGGGAGTTACGTTGTCTCCATTTGTGTCTTCACTGCACTCGAACGGGTTCTCTGTGCTCTCTCTCTTGTGTTCGGGGAGGCTATCTGGATTTTCGGATACCCCCAACAGAACCCATCTGGTCATGGAGCGGAGTCTTCCCCTCATCTCAAACACCACCCCCTTCGCCTCCTCTATTGTAAAAGGTTTCAACATCTCCTCACACTACGTGAAAACCTCAAATAGGTCACGCAACATTTGTAACGGGCCTTTAACGCCCGTTACATCCACCCACATCTGTAACGGTTGTTGTTTGGCGCCTGTTACCTATAAGCGCGCCAGGACGACCCCCGGGTTGGCCTCAACAACGCCCGTTACCAATGTGGACTTCCGGTAACGGGCTTCTTAAACGCCCGTTACATAAATTCTTTGTAACGGATGTTAAAAGAGCGTGTTACAAATGTCAAACCTATCGGTAACGGGCTTGTAAAGTCCGCTACCGATCAAAGCCCTACCAGTAATGGGCTGCTTAAGTCCGTTACTGGTCGCTGCCGTATTGGTAACAAGCTATAAAGTCCGTTACCGATAAGTTCGTACTGGAGACGCATGCTTGTAGGATGCGTCTCCTTTGATTGGCACCCAGGATCGCTTTTTTTCTCACATCGGAGACGCATGTTGTTATCTCGTCTGTGTGTCTGTGTATTATCCTTTCGACACCACTCGCTCTCTCTCCGCAGAAGCTAGGCCACTCCTGTTCCGACAACAACACTCGCTCTCTCTCTCTCTCTCCTCAGAAGGTCACTCGCTCGATCTGTGTGCTCAGATCTCCCCGCTGGCCTGTCCCGTTCGCCACCGCCAGCTGCGCGCGCTCTGAGGATTGTGCGACGGCGAAAGGGGCTAGAGCGGACGTCGACCGTGCCGTCCTCCGCGCCTCCGATCCTCCTCCTCGGCCGCGCTCGCCTCGTAGAAAGTCCTCGTCAAGGTGGAAATTAATTGGCCCATTTTATTGAAATTCTTCAGCTATTTTTTTGTGTGATGAACACTGGTAGGGAGGGGGGCTTTAGTCCCGGTTGGAAAGGGATTTAGATCTCTCAAGTCCAACCGGGACTAAAGTTCGGAGGCAAAAGTGCCCCCCTTTAGTCCCGGTTGGTATTACGAACCGAGACTAAAGGGGGGGGGCACTCCAGCACCTGCGCCCACCCCCTTTAGTCTCGGTTGGTAATACCAACCGAGACTAAAGGGTCTCGTTTCTCTTTTTTTTCCGATTTGAGCTTATATTCTAATTGTTGTCTAACCCGTATAAGCACATATACGTATTTGAACTTGTATATAGGTATATACCTGTCTATATATACCATATACGCGGTTAGACTTATATATACGCTTTTTGAAGTTAGACTTATATATAAACTTACATAAACTTAGAAATATACACATCAAAATAAATAGTATTTATACATCAAAATATTGTTCACTTCAAATTTCTAGTCTCTATTAGATTTTTTGGATGCATAATAATAATGTTTTCCTGTTGGCATAACCACCTCCTCATGGATGAATCCCAAGAGACTTTCTTGAATCGCCGAAAGACGATCCTTCTGAATGACCTCGTCCTTAACCATATCCAACTGTATAATGTGCAAATATGTTAATATATTGCACCCAACAATTTAATATAGAAGCATATGTATAATATGCAAATATGTTAATATATTAGGAAATGATGTATTATTAATAGGTTTATTTAATTAACTTACATCATAATTTTCGGACTTTGCACTTGCCAAACATCGTATGTGCTCACAGACATAGTATCCACATAAATTATTTCCTTGTTCCTGTCTCAAACACTAAAGTGGATAGGAGAAAATGTTATGAAATATAAGTGTGATAAATTTAAATTTTCTCAAATCCGAAGTTGTTATTTGGATTACGTACCGGATAATCAGTATATAATGTAATTATTGCGTTAAATTCACCTTCTTTCTATGTAATGAATTTTTGCCAAGCTCCGAGGAAAATTAATGAGAGATGATGTGTTAGTAAAAGCATATCTTGAAACAAATATTGAAGGTTTTGGTAACTTGCGGGTAAAAGAATATATATATAAATAAATAAATACATATATAAATAAAAATTGCATTTAAAAGAATGTCTTAGGTAGAATTATTACACTTGAAACATATCTTGAAGGTTTTGGTAACTTGCAGGGTTTTTTCTCAATGAATCTCACACCATGAAGCTGCTATTGTCGACCTGAATGATCATAAGAATCCAGTGGAAACTACACATACATGGTCATAATAGTCATACAAATTAGAACTAAATAGAATTAGCAAAGACAATTAGATGGCAATTGCACATACTCGCAGCTGTAAGGTAGTAGTATGAGATCCTTGTCATGAAACCTAGACAAGGTCCTATAGATTGTCACGATTGTTGTGTCTGGTTGATGCTTGACCTCAAACTCATTGACTTTTGATGGGTCCATGAAACTAATACTGGCAATATTCTTTTTTTTGCATCTCACATTTTTGAAGGCTACCATAAAGGAAATACAAATTTAATTAGTAAATCCCCATATGTAATAATTTAATTAATAAACATAAAAAAGACGTCACCTACAGACACCAAGCAACGATAAGATTAGTACTCAGGGCATCTTGATGGTAAACTTCATAAATATCTTTGAAATCCAGCCAGACCACCTTGTTGCCTTCAGTGGCAAAATCTTCGGGTGCAACAAGCATAGCTATGTTATGTACGCCTTTCAGTGATTACCGCATGTACCACTCATGAAATTTGTACATCTTAGGTGAGAGCCTAAGTACTAGTTCTGGCTTGACAAGAGGTTTTCCTAGCTGAAAGGGCCATCTATACTTGAAACTTGGATCCCGGGGTGGTTCTTCATGGCCGAGTGCAACACCTAAAGGCATCCTTGTTTCTTCCATGAAACCAAGGAGCTTCACTACTTCTTGTGTTGGCATTTCTGCTACTGCTCGTTCCTGTGCATTGAGGCCGGAGGGAACGTAAGTCTGTTTCCTCATCGACGCATCTTCTTTAGACGACATCGACGCTAGTATGGGCATCATCAATTTCTTGATGTTTTCACTTATTAGTTTGAAAACCCAAGTTTTGACGGATCTAGTTGTTTGGTCTTCTCTAGCTCCCTCTGTTGCTGTTTTGTATTCAAATTGCTGAAAAATTCATGCACATGTTGGGCACCGATCGTTGTTTTTCCTTCTTCTTCTGTCATCTTCCATGCTAGCTTCCTTTTGCTGATGGTCTCAACCATTTTCTTTATCGTTGGTGGTTTTGGTAGTTGCACTGGGTTGGAAGATTGTGCTCCGACGGTTTTTTCGGTTGTGCTTTCGTGGCTAGGTGGTTTCTTTTGCGGTGGTTTCACAGTTTTTCAGATATGCTTTGGTGGTTGGGCGGTTTTTCTGATGTGCTTTCATGGCTGGGCGGTTTTTTCTGCAGTGCTGCGGTGTTTTTGTGCTTTTGATGGCACTTGCTTTGCCGCCATTGGTTTTTTCTGCTTTTTTGGAGGTAATTCGGGATTGATGTCAATATCATGGCTGGAGCTCGCACCTCCGGAATTGAATAATGGTTCTTGTGTAGATGGTGAGCGAGGTGATATTGAAGGTCGTGAGGACGACCTAGGAGATGATGATGGTCGCGACTGCGGGGGATCTGTAGGAGGGATTGATCCCTCCGCCTGGGGGATTATAATGTAACGTTTGGGGCACAATATGATATCATGAACCGCATCTTTGAGTGTCCTTTCCCCGTCAACTCCTGGGATGACTAGCTCTAAATCTTCAAATTGTGACTGACAAATCTCCTCCACAGAAACCGAGGCGTAGCCGGGTGGAATCAACATGCCATGGCTAGTCTGTCCAGGAAAGTGCAGAAAAGCACTTCCGTACGCCACCTGCATTGTGATGTTGCCGAATGTCTTGTGCAGCTCACATGGGGTGCACCGACAGAGAAAATCCACCGGGTATTGTTGGTTGCCATCCACTGGAACTCCTTCGATTGCCCTAGGCTCTTCAGGGCCTTCTGTGCAAGCACCCGGTGAGTGACCATACTTTTTATAAACTAACTTCTAAAATTAGCTAAATGCAAAATTAAGATTAGTTCTATGTTCCGTTATATTAAAAAGTAAATTAACAAAGAGAAAGATGAAGAAGGGTGAATTCGATGATGTATACCGTTATGAACTGGATGATGAGAACTGGAGGCCTACCTACATTCTTCCTTAACATGTTGATCATCTCAACACGATACGTGAATTCATAAATGTGTTTGAAGCAGAGGTTCAAAAGCTAGAAGCTGATTAGTTTTTAGCTTGGGGACTTGTGATACAATGACATACAGAGGTCACTTGATGGCCATTTTGATCTCCATTATCAGTGACCATACTTTTTATAAACTAACTTCTATAAAATTAGCTAAATGCAAAATTAAGATTAGTTCTATGTTCTGTTATATTAAAAAGTAAATTAACAAAGAGAAAGATGAAGAAGGGTGAATTCGATGATGTATACCGTTATGAACTAGATGATGAGAACTGGAGGCCTACCTACATTCTTCCTTAACATGTTGATCATCTCAACACAATACGTGAATTCATAAATGTGTTTGAAGCAGAGGTTCAAAAGCTAGAAGCTGACTAGTTTTTAGCTTGGGGACTTGTGATACAATGACATACAGAGGTCACTTGATGGCCATTTTGATCTCCATTATCAATGACCATACTTTTTATAAACTAACTTCTATAAAATTAGCTAAATGCAAAATTAAGATTAGTTCTATGTTTCGTTATATTAAAAAGTAAATTAACAAAGAGAAAGATGATGAAGGGTGAATTCGATGATGTATACCGTTATGAACTGGATGGTGAGAACTGGAGGCCTACCTACATTCTTTATTATATAAACTAACTTCTATAAAATTAACTAAATGTAAAATCATAATTAGTTCTATGTTTCATTATATCAAAAAGTAAAATTCAATTTTCTCTACCTCAATATAAAAGATAACAAGACAATGCTAGTGTTTAGTCAACCACATTTTTCTTAATCTAAAGTATATAGATAATAACCTCATCTCTCATTACTTCCTCCCTCCTAGGATTTAAGATTTCTATTTTTCCATCTCTAAAATATATCAAAATAATTAATCACAACAAATGATGGGAGGAAGAAGAATCAAACCTCGGAAAGACTTTAGAGGAGAGAACTCTTCACAAATACATGAAGAAAAAATTCAGCAACACCTCTCTAAGGTTGATGCGCCAATGAGGAGGAGCTTGAGCACTTGGTGAAGAATGGCTCGGGCAAGAGAAAGGGGAAGAAGAAGCTGGATTTATAGGGTGTGGACTATTAGTCCCGGTTGGAGTTACCAACCGAGACTAAAGGGCAGACTTTAGTCCCGGTTGGTAACTCCACCCGGGACTAAAGAATTAGCACCGGGTGGAATTACCAACCGAGACTAAAGGGTAAACCTTTAGTCTCGGTTGGTAATTCCACCCAGTGCTAAAAGCCCGTGTCAATCATTGCAGGAAAATGCCATTGGGACACCCCCCTTTAGTCATGGTTTGTAATACGAACCGAGACTAAAGGGTGGGTGTGTCCAGTGGGCATTTCGGGCCACGTCGACGAAAGGCCTTTAGTCCCGTCTCCAAAGTTGAACCGAGACTAAAGGCCCGGACAAAAGCCTTGCTCTCCACCAATGGAATTATGCTCATTTGGTGTATGGAATGCAGATGGCGTCTGCTGCTCGGGCTTGGATGTACATACAACCCCAAGAAGATTGGGAGAATTTCTAAAGCGGGGTCAATGGTTTTCTAAATCAAGCAGAGGTGGATATGAGAAACCGTGGTGTTCAGGCAATGCTTTGCCCCTATATTGATTGTCTCAACCAAAAGAATTTCGCACAATGGGAAATCATTTTTCATCATTTGGTCACACGTGGTTTCACAAAACATTACACGTGTTGGAATAAACATGGTGAGGAAGGCCTTAATGAACTCGAAGCAGGCTGCCTAAATGAAGGTGAAGTGCGACACCATGCTAACCATGATGAAGACCTTGATGACAGTGGACTTTTTGAGGGAAATGAACCATTATTCCCACCAAATGTGTTGAGGCCTGAGGATATCACTGATCAAGAAGTTAGGGGCTTCGATGATGGTGAGGTGTTGCAACGTGTGCACAATGTTGATCAAATGTTGCGGGATATTGAGTTTCAACGAGTGTACACACCTTCTTAATTAGCGAGGATGAAGAAGTTCATTGAAGATTCAAAGAAACCCCTCTATCCTGATTACCAGAAGTACTCTCGCCTTTCTGGTGATCTAAAACTTCTGCAACTCAAGGCAGATCATGGTTGGAGCAACAAAAGTTTCAAACATCTATTGGATGTGCTTAGAGACATGCTACCTGAAGGAAACCAAATAGCAGAGTCTGTCTATGAGGCAAAGAAGATAATCTGTCCTCTGGGAATAGAGGTTGAAAAATCCATGCATGCAACACAATTGTGTATTGTTCCGTGGAGATTATGCAGACCTTGACAAGTGCCCCAAGTGTGGCTATGATCGGTACAAGAGGAAAAAGGATGGTGGAGATGATAATAATGCTAATGACGAGAACGAGCCCGGCGAGATCAGAGGCAAGAAAAGAAGGCTAACAGAGGGGCTCCTGTGAGGGTGGCATGGTATTTTTGCATCATTCCTCGGTTGAGAAGATGGTTCGCAACACGAAAGGAGGCCCAATCTTGCATTGGCATGACGAAGGCCGAAAGGAGCTTAATTATAAGAAAGATGGCAAGTTTAGGCACCCCGCAGATGCAGCGCAATGGGGTAACATTAATACCCACTTCCCATGGTTTGACGATGCAAGGAGCGTACGGTTTGCTATGAGCACAGATGGCGTGAACCCATTCGGTAACCAGAGCTCAACACATAGCACCTGGCCTGTCGTCGTGTCGTCATTGTACAACCTTCCACCCCGGCTATGCAAGAAACGAAATATATGATGCCGACAATATTGGTCTCCGGCCAAAGCAACCTGGCGACCATATTGATGTCTACTTGAGGCCACTAGTTGATGACTTGAAGATATTGTGGAAGCCTGGTGTGCCGGAGGTTTGGGATGAGTACAAGCGTGACGAGTTCACAATGCATGGCATGTTGTTTACCACCATCAACGACAACCCAGCTCAGCGCAACCTCTCTGGCCAGAGTAAAAGGAAAGGTGCAGCTTTCCCACACTGCTTGGAGGATACTTGCGCAATATGGCTAAGACATTCAAAGAAATACATATTTATGGGGCACCGTCGTTTCCTCGGCAAGAAACATCCATACCGGGCCATGGATTGTCAGTTTAATGGGGAAAAGGAGAATCGAGAGGCGCCGTTGCATGTGACTGGAGATCTGGTCCACTTGAAAGTCAAGGACATCAAAACTATCGAGGAGTTACCCAAACTGACTGAAAAACCCTTGGCAAAAGAAAGAAACGAGATGGTGAAGAAGAAGAAGGAATGTGGAACAAGAAATCAATTCTATGGGAGCTAGAGTATTGGCCGATGTTGGATGTGCGTCATTCGATTGACAACATGCACGTCAAGAAGAATGTGTGTGAAGCTACTTGTGGAACATTGCTACAACAGAAGTCCAAAGAAAAAGATCATAAAAAATGCAAGGGAGGATCTTAAAGAGCTACGCATTAGGCCAGAGCTCTATGCAGAGGAAACAGAGACGGGGACGAACCTTCCCATTGCTGCTACCACCTTGTCAAAGGCAGAGAGAAAAGAATTCTATCAGTTTTTGCATGATTTGAAAGTACCTTCAGGCTACTCATCAAACTTCAAGAGGTTAGTGTTAGTGAAGGACATGAAAATGAATTTCAACTTGTTGAAATCTCATGATTGCCATGTGTTGATGACAGCTCTTCTTCTTGTTGCACTTAGAGGTATCAAGACAGAACTGGTTCGCGACGCGGTCACGAGCTTGTGTTTATTCTTCAATGCAATAGAACAGAAGGTGATTAATGAGGAAAAACTATTGGACTTGGAGAGGAGGTATTTCGAGACCCTATGCCTGCTTGAAGCTACCTTCCCACCGTCATTCTTCGATCTCATGCTGCATTTAACAGCACACCTCGCGAGGGAAATCTGGTTCCTTGGCCCATCTTACCTTCATCAGATGTTTCCATATGAGATGTTTCATTGGTACATAACCGGTTATTTTTGGAGGGAGCCATTGTTCGTGGCTACGAGACCATCGAAGCAGTGGAGTGGGCCATGGCTTATATGGACCCACAAAACCCCATTGGTTTGCCTCGCTCACGGCATGAAGGTAGGCTTTCAGGTGTTGGGACCATGGGGAAAAGGTCAGTCACTCCGGATGCAGATGCCTTCGAAAAGGCTCATTTCACCGTGATACAACAGCTGCATCTAATTACACCGTTTGCCAATGAGCACAAACGACAACTACGTGAAGACAACCCTAACCGTGGTAGGGCTTGGCTTGCAAGATGCACATGCAAGGTTTCAGCAGGTGGCTCCGAGATTATGTCGAGACATGCAACAATAATGTTGTAATTACCGACGAGATAAGGAATCTAGCAGCGGGGCCATTGTTCACTGTTACAAGATACGAAGGAATGGATATCAATGGATACACGTTCTACATCATGAACCAAGATAAAAAGAGCACCTATCAAAATAGTGGTGTGCGTGTACGGGCCGTCGTTGACGATAGTCATGACGATGATGCACAACGTGAAAACCTCAAATTGGTCAAGCAACATTTGTAACGGGCCCTTAGCACCCGTTACATCCACCCACATTTGTAATGGTTGTTGTTTGGTGCTCATTACCTATAAGCGCGCCAGGACGACCTTGGGGTTGGCCTCCACAATGCCCGTTACCAATGTGGACTTCTGGTAACGGGCTTCTTAAATGCCTGTTACATAAATTCTTTGTAACGGATGTTAAAAGAGCCCGTTACAAATGTTAAACCTATCGGTAACGGGCTTGTAAAGTCCATTACCGATCAATGCCTTACCGGTAACGGACTGCTTAAGTCCGTTACTGATCACTCTGTATTGGTAACGTGCTATAAAGTCCGTTATCGATGAGCATTTGACGCCCGTTACTAGTTTGAGGGCCCAATAATTGAAGTCTGAGAGCACTCAACTGCAGTGAAGCGGGAGCGCGGCGTCAGTGAACAAATGAGACAGAGGAGGAATTGTGGGGATTGAAAATGTTGTTGTTGAGAAGGAGGAATACAACCAGTTTGACGAAATTCCATCTTTTGACACTTCATACAAGCCCCGACTATTCAGAACTAACAAAACACCGTACTTGCGAAGCGACCATAGTGAAAAAATCCATATACAGAAATCAAGGAAGAAAAAGCAAGCCTGATTTTTGCTGAATCCTTTTTGTAATGCCGGAGGATGTGTCTATTGGTGGAAATGGAATCCGTTTTGTAATATAAAGGATGCGATGTATTGGTGGAATTTCAATCCTTTTTGAAATATATGGGATGTGGTGGAATTTGAATCCTGCTTGTAATATATTCTGCCAAAGATACTATATATACTCTGTTTATATTCTGCTTCAGTTCAGTAACGGGCAAGAGACGAGGATTGACGAACCCGCGTCGCCATTGCTACGGGCAAGAGACAAGGACTCACGAACCAGCGTCGCCTTTGTTACGGGCAAGAGATGAGGACTAACGAACCAGCGTCGCTTTTGTTATGCGCAAGAAGATATGAGAAATCACGAACAGATTACATCAAAAGAGACACGGATTAGAGCATCTCCAAGAGTTTTCCAAATTTTACTTGGCAGATCTTGTGCTTTGCCAACTTCTAAAAAGATATGCCAAGTAAAAAAAGAGTTCATCTCCAACAATCTGGCATAATTTCACTTGCCAAATCTAGATCAGGAATCCTGAGAGAAACAAATTGATTTGCCAAACTGTTGAGATAATCACAAGCTTTGCAAGTGAGTAGGTAAATCATACAAAAATTGTACTGCACAGAGGTAATCACAAAATCATGTCTTTTGAGATGCAAAGTCACACACACACAGATTACAGTCATCGTTGATACATCAGAACAAGGTTACAATGCAGCCATATCTTCATGACGAGATATGCAAAATCACTCACACACAGATTATAGTCATCATTGATACATCAGAACAAGGTTACAATGCGGCAATATCTTCATGACGAGATATGCAAAATCACACACACACACACACACATTGATCTTGCTCGCAGGTCGTCGATCTTGCTCGCAGGTCGTTGATCTTGTTGCACGTGGTCATCAAATAAGCTCCATATCCGTTGATGGCTAGGCTTACAATGACACCGCAAAGCTTTCTAAACCTGCACTTTTGTTTCCAATGATCATTGGACAAAGGATGAAGGATTGTTCATCCCGAAAACAATGATCATTGGACACGGATGAAACTGTTCATCCTGATGCCAGGAGGTTCTGGGCTACCTACCCCGGACATGGTTACAAGGAAGGAGTATGTCACAAGAATTCTTCTCGCAGCTGTGTTCGAGGGATGAGCAACCCAATCACCCCTATCACAAGAATTCTTCTAGCAACTTAGAGATCGAGGAGGAGGAAGAAGAGAGAAAAGCAAAAACTTGCGCCCTACAAGATCTATTCTTTGCGCCATAGCTAGATCTAGATCTAGAGAAGAAGGAAGCAAGTGCCTCGCTTTATTGTATCAGAAGAAGGAACCATATACTAGGTAGATCTAGATCTAGAGAAGAAGGAAGCAAGTGACTCACTTTATTGTACTCCTATCAGAAGAAGGAACCATATAGCTAGACCTAGATCTAGAGAAGAAGGAAGCAACTTGAAGTGAGAAGGACCGAAAGGCGTTGGTGCCTTTTTATAGAAGAAAACAAGGAAGGGATAAGATCAAGAGCACAGGAACGGCCGGAAGGTTCCCAAGACGGTCAATGGCGAAACTGTTGCTAGTCAATGGCTGAGAGCAGAGCTGCAGAGGTAGTGATTCAAATGTAGAATTAAATGATACGCGGAGTAAGCAAACATCGTCTCCAATGACCGTGTTCGGATGATAGATGTTAGTGTTACTGTTAGTGGTAGTTTTTAACACCTCCAAATTAACACATGTGTTTGGCTCCAAAGTGTTAGTTTTGGTGTTAGTTTGCTACAAACTAACACTAACACCTCCATCCAAACATCCAATGTTGTCATCATCTCCAAAAAAAGAGAGGAAGGGATAAGATCAAGAGCACAGGAAACTGGAAGAGGTTCCCAAGACAGTCAATGGCGAAACTGTTGCTAGTCAATGGCTGAGAGCAGAGCTGTAGAGGTAGTGATTCCAATGTAGAATTAAATGATACGCAGGGTAACGAAACATCATCTCTACGTGAATTAGCCAAACGTCGTTTCTAATGGAGAATTAAATGATAACGCGGATTAGCCAAATGTCATCTCCATTGCATACTTAAACCGTGTTTGGAAACAAATCTCCTGTATCTTCTCCTTCCAAAACAATTAGATCCCCTTCCCCTTCATCTCTACCCGCGAAAAACAGCAACTGCCTACTCCTCATCGTCACCATTCCCGGCCGGAGATGGATAGCATGCTGGGAAGAAGCACGCGATACCAGCCGTCATGGATACTACTGGGCCGCCCTCAAGACCTCCGCATTGAGATTGCGGCGTGCGTCGGTGCAACCTCAGAGCGGCCCTTGGCTGACCTCCGCAGCATACGTAGTACTTGCTCGACCATGCGCCGCATGTGCGGCCACGACAACGTCGGCCGGCGTTTGTCGATAGAGGGGATACGAGATGAGATTTCTTGGGTGTGGAACCCCACCGCTTACAAAGCATTCCTTGCTATGCTGAGTAGTCTCGGGAATCCGGAGGCTTGTTTCCTCTCTGAAATCAAAGCCTTCTTCATCGAACACAGGGGATATAATGATCTCCGGCGTGCCGCCAAGGATGGGCACGATGCGGCGGCCTATCTATATGCCATCTTGCTCTACAGAGGCAATGGCGGTGCCGCCGCCGACAACACCGCGAAGGGGTACATGAGGCGGGTCGCGGGCGGCGGCAGTACGACGTCGTCGAGATGGCTGAGCAACGAGGGGTGTCTGCCTTTGCGCGAGAAGGCCGCGCGTGCGCTCCACTACTCGACTTGGCGCATTTGGGGTGAACCGCTGCCACCTCTGACACAGGTGCGCGGCGATCAGCCGTGCGTAGGCACCGACAGTGGCTGTGGCGTGGAAAAAGGATGGCTTCGAATTTTTCTGTTTTGCAGTGAAGACTGTAGGCTGCGCTGCGAAATGGTGAAGTTCGCACATAGAATAGGAAATCTGTAGTAGATTTTCTTTTGTATGATGCTCGAATTATGTGTGTAAAATTTTGGGAGAGCAGCAAATTCGACGCAGGTTATCAGCCCCGCGTCGCTAATGACTGTAGGGCCCAGTTCTATTCAAATGAAGATCAATTCCCATTTCTCCTTTTAATCTGCAATCAAATGTTGTAACAAGTATTTCTTTGTCATTATTAGTCCAAATTTGATACTTTTTTTCTAAATTTTTCTAAAATCACCATCTATTCATTACTTTCATTATTTAGTGTACATTCCGTTTTTTGAGTGATGTTTATATGCCTTATTTTGTTCTTTGTAAGTACCACATACAAATAATATTTGTTTTACACAACCATTAGTGATGGAACTTTACATTTCGTAAGCTTAAGGTGAACACAAGGTTTTGTTATGTTTTCAAATGCATATGAGTTCGAACACAAGCAAACATAGTAGGAAACTATGTGAGGGATGTAGACATTTGTACACAAGTATATAATTCCTTCATCTAAACCATTTGAAATTTTGAAGACAAGTCTAGGTACCCAAATTATGTTTGTATGTCAATTTGTAGATTTTTTAGAGCACACTAGATGTTAGTAGAATTATTACATCATTAACATGGGATGTAAAAGCGGACTAAGAATCTTGGGCACACAAGTGTGATTGTTGATATTTTATTCAAATACAAATGTCCAAATACGAATTGTTCGTATTTTTATGATTTTTTAG
This sequence comes from Cenchrus americanus, assembly GCA_947561735.1. NCBI lineage: Eukaryota > Viridiplantae > Streptophyta > Magnoliopsida > Poales > Poaceae > Cenchrus > Cenchrus americanus. Next base: position 77,963,828 of record OX387239.1, on the reverse strand, counting down.
GTGCTGTTTTATGGGCTCTAATAAATCAGGGAAGCAAGTTTCTTTCCAAGAAAAATTGTGACAGGCCCACGCATCAGCGTCAGCAGTCAATATAAAAAAGATAACCGCTGACCCAACTCCCAACAATGGCGATCCGGGTTCACTAACCATCGTCGCCCATGACATTGGCCCACTCGTCAGCGTTAGCAGGTGAACCTTGCGCGGACTGCTCAAAATTTCCCACCTATATTTACTATAGTGCCCATGAAATTCCAATTGCTGCGCAGAGCCGTCAAGGGCACGCCAGTAGTTTCATTAAACACAGTTACGTGTGCCCTTCATATTCGGCTCCTCGCTAGACAGATCCACAACGCCCGCATTCTCCCCACCGCCGCCGCCAGTCGCCCCGCTCGCCTTCGCCGCTCTCTCCCCGCCGCAACCCTGCTCTTCTCCAGCCCCACCGCTCCCTGTGTGACGACGGTGACGAGGACGCAGTTACTGGCGTGCGGACGTACGTCCGGCCAACCTAAAGACGGTTGATGCGGATCCGTCGACGTCGTCCCCGGCCACGACGACGAGCCGACCGCCTCAGGCCACGAGCCGCCATGGATCCAGCCCCTCCGACCATCACGAGAACAACTACTTCATTCGCGACAGAGGTTAGTCCTGCTTGAACCCCCAACGCCCTCTCTCTCATCGGCCACCAAAATCGATCTGTTGTATATTCATGTCAATGTGGATTAATTAGGGAGACATGCCTAGATAGTTCATCTTTAATTGATTGACAGTGGTTTTGATTGATGGATTTTGTTGTCCCAAGTCTGTGTGAATAATTTTTTGCTAACAGATGTAGTTATATGAACTGTTGAAATTCATTTTCATGTTCCTGGTGCTACAATTTTTGCACTGTAAATGCATGAAAAGCATCGAGGATGTTAGCATACTTTAATTCTACTATGCTTTGAATGTACCAGATCGACAGTTATGCTTTGGACCTGTTAGCATATACTTTAATTCTGATGGCCACATAATGTCATTGGGAATTGCATCGCAGTGGTTTATAATGTAGTCCACCCAATCTGCTATATATTCATGTCAAGGTGGATTAGAGAGACATGACTTAATAGTTCATCTTCAATTGATTGACTGTGGATTCGATGGATGGATTTTGTTGCTCCAAGTCTGTTTTGTATAAATTGTTGCTAATAGATGAAGTTATATGAAATGTTGAAATTCATTTTCATGTTCCTGGTGCTATACTTTTTGCGCTATAAATTCATGAAAAGCACAAAGGATGTTAGCATACTTTAATTTTGCTATGCTTTGAATGTACTAGATCGACAGTTATGCTTTGGACCTGTTAGCATACTTTAATTCTGCTATGCTCTAAATGTACCAGATCGACAATTATGCTTTGGACCTGTTAGCATATACTTTAATTCTGCTATGCTCAAATCGACAGTTATGCATTGGACCTGTTAGCATATTTTAATTCTGATGGCCACATAATGTCATAGGGAATTGCATCGCAGTGGTTTATAATGTAGTCCACCCAATCTTCTATATATTCATGTCAAGGTGGATTAGGGAGACATGCCTTAATAGTTCATCTTCAATTGATTGACTGTGGATTTCATAGAGGTTTGGTATCTAGATTCTGCTAAACAACATCCCCCGCTAAAGTCCCCAGACCTCCAAAATGTTTTGAACTGGTCAGCTTCTTGTAGGTTTTGTTCACAAAAATTCATTCTCTTAGTGTTTCTATTGGTATTGCTGACCATGCAGGGCCTTTGGTACAGTATTTTTTGTTCACAAAAAAATCAATCTCTTAGTGTTTCTAATTGGTATTGCTGATCATGCAGGGCCTTTGGTGATGCACAATACAAAGTGACGAAAGGAAAGGAAAAAAAGCCAAAAGCCACACTCAAGCACAAAACAAATCACGCTGTAAGATAGAGATTTTTTATGGTCCCTTCTTACCTATTTGGTACTGCATTAACTTGTCATTTTGGTACCTCGATGCAGTGTGCTCAGCAGCCACGGGGGTCCTCTTTGTGTGGATTCCATGTGGCATTCCATATGTTAAGACTACTCGATGCTGTAAGTAGATAATAATGCTCAACCTTGTCTCTGCTCATATTATCCATCTGATTTTAGAAAATGATTTCTACTTGTATTCTCATAAATGATTGTATTTTGCAGGATTTCAAACCTCCTGTAGATGTTTCCATAGAAGATGTAGAGTGTGCCTGGGAGATGCTGTGCGAGTACATTCCTAAGGAGGCCATCGACCGAAAGGGCAACTTGTACAGTGGTGCACCGTGAGTTTATTTTTACCAGAAACTTGAAACTCAATCAGTCTTCTTTATTCAGGTGTTGTTGCCTGAGAAACCTGCTTGGCTTGCTTGGTTGGGGTCAGATACTGCCTGGTTCAGGGCTTCAGGCAGTTTTCTCATGACTCCTTCCAAACAAGTCCTGATGAGAGTAACTTGAAACTTAATGTGATCCTAGCTTGTCTATAAATGTGATCTTGCTTTGCCTATATCTGTGATGTGAGAATGTGTTTGTGATGTCTCCTTGTTGTGGTGGTTGCCAAATCCTGCATGGTTCCAGGATGCAGCCCCTAGTGGCTGCCAAATCCTGGTTGGTTCCAGTATCCTGCCGGCAACCGGGCAGGTTACTGTAGTTGTGGCCACCGTATCTGTAACGGGTGTTAATTAAAGCTCGTTACAAACACTGATCAGTGAGTAACGGGCTTCATTCGGAAAGCCCATTACAAAAATGCCCACAATGTAACAGGAAGTGTAAAAGCCCGTTACCAGTCCTGACCGGTGGGCCCCAGGACCTGGCCCGTTCATCGAGATATATGAGACGCAGGTTGAAAGCAAGCGTCTACTTTAATAGAGAGAAAGCAAACGCGCGTGGAAACAGATGTGTCTCATTTCATCAAGACAGTGGAAATGCAGGTTCACCGAACGCGTCTCTGAATTAATTTCACAGTAATGGGCTCTGTTTCATGCCCGTTACCAAAGTTCCATGTGGGCCCAGAGAAACAACCATTTCACGTGACCGGTGACTAGTTGTGGTAACGGTCGTTGTTTGATGCCCATTACGAATCCTATATGTACTGAGACGCGCGTGAAATAGACGCGTCTCCGTTCATCAAGATAGTGGAGACGCAGGTTCACATCAGGCATCTCTGATATTGAACTTTTGTAACGGGCTTTGCTTTAGTGCCTGTTACGAAAGTTCCCTGTGGGCCCAGAAAAACAGCCATTTCACGTGACCGGTGGCTAGTTGTGGTAACGGTCGTTGTTTAATGCCCGTTACGAACATGTCTTATCAGTAACGGGCATCTGCCCGTTACCTTTCTTGGCTCATTTGTAACACTTGATCGGTAACGGGCGCATTGCTCGTTACAAAAGGCGATCTACGCCCATTACCAAAGCCAGTTTTTCAGGTAGTGTCATTATATTCGCATGTAAGTCTGTTTTGTTGTGCCCAACCTCTCTCATCCAATGTCACTTTGCTCTTTGGTTGGGAGCCTAATAGTTTTTTATAATATTCATATGTCACATTCTGGATTGTTTTAGGATCTGTGATCTCCACACCTTCGTGGTTTAGGGAAAGGATCGATTTTTTCGGTCTCGCCCCGTTGGCGACTAGATGAAAGAACTATGTGTTACCATCTCCTTCTAGGGTCCATTTCTCACTCCCTCCTTGTTGCCAGTAGATCTCTTCTTCCATTAATTTCTCTAGCTCCACTTCCAAGGTCTATCTTTCCCCTGCTTTCTCCGGTCCCAAGGATATCCCCCCTTGTTCATCAATTTCCTGTATTTTGGCTAGTATTTGCCCCCGCTTCTTCTTGTATTATCCCCTAATATTTGTCCCCCACCCTTTGAAGAATCTCCTCAGTTCAGCAATGGCACCGTGCCATACATCTATAGAGTACACCCTCGGTGGGCATTTGCATTTGACTTCCTGCCATTTCTTTTCTATCAGCCCCCCAAAGCCCTCCATTTTAGTCCATTGTTTCTCAAAGAAGAACCGGGGTGTCTTGTATTGCCACTCTCCCTAGTTCAGCAGGATTGGGTTGTGGTCAGATCCAATTCTTGTCAGACCGGAGAGTGTGCATCTTGGGAATTTAGTTTCCCAATCTTTGGTGGCCAAAACTCTGTCTATATTACTTCATTGAAAGCTCCCATTATCCTTCTGTCCGCCAGACCGCCACCCCATTGCTTTTATCACTCTCCTTTCCAGTCATGTTGTAGCCGCCCCCTATAATCATTGGCAGTATAGTCATCGCACATTTTGCTCCTACTAGTCTATCAAGGAAACAGGATGAGTGTGTATGGTCTGCTGGACCGTGTACTGTTATTATAAAACTCCCCCTCGTCCCAACCTTTAACCTATAATATGCCCTTTGGCTGGCATCCAATTCCATTTGAACCCTTCTAGCTCTGCATTAGAAAACTGTTGTTTTATTGTTTCCTGTACCCCCACAACGTCAATCTGTTCGCCCTAATAAGCTCTTTAAGTTGTCAACTCCTCGCTTTTCCCCATTCCTCTTATGTTCCAAAAGACAATCTTCATTGAAACTTATTCTTTTGAGCTCTCTATCAAGCTTGCTCCCCCTCTGTTTTCCTTTGCTTGGTTTCACCCCTAGTAAGCTGTTGTCTGCCCCCCTTTCACTATTTGTTGTAGCATTCAGGTCAAGATTCTCCCCCTCTAAAGAATGGGTTTTCTTCAGTTTCTCCTTCATTTTATTCCTGTAAATGGTTTCAGCCATGGCTGCTCTAGCTTTTCTTCTAATTTCATAGCACTGAGAGTTTCCTGCACTTCCTCCAGTCTGACATCACAGTCCTGTGCAATTTCTTCTAGAGTTTCATCACCATAGGAATCTAAAACTAGAAATGAATTAGTAGTCATGGAGATCGTAACTAGGTGTACATTAGTCGAAGACGCCCCACCCCTCGCGCTTTTTCTGGTTGCCACCACCAGCTGGTACTTCTGTTTGGCTCCTCCACCCCCTGCAGCCTTCATTATTTCCCATTCCCCCACCTTTTCCTTTTTCCAATTGAAGTGAGTTCTTGTCTGCGCCTTCCTTTTGACCGGGCAGCATCACCATGCTTGCTGAATCCAAAGCAAAGTTCTCCCCCATCTGCACCTCCTTGTTAACAGACGCTACAACAACTGATGGCCGCTTGGCCTTTTTTTTCTGTTCCTTCCCTTGGCTGGGGCTGCAACTATCTTTTCTTGGGGGTATTCTTCACATTTTGGGGACCTGTTCTTCCTCACCTGCCGACTCGGTCATCTGGCTGCCAACACCCTTTGCCGGTGTTGCTGTTGTAAGATTTTCAGCATTTGTAATTTGCACCACTTCGTCTGTTTTCGGGGCCTCCGCCATCAAGCTAATGACCCCTGACTTTTTTGTGGCTTCAGTCGCTCCTGCTGCATCAGCGAGTTTCGGCCATTTGGACTTGTGTATCCATTTTTTCCTGCCCTCTTCAGTGTGCACCAACAATAATCAGGAGTGTTTGAGTTTCCTTCTGGTGGATCTTCTTGTGTGGTCATTGCTCCACCTCTGGCTCGCTTTCAACTGTGGCTGAAGCTCCCATCTGCATGAGTGTATCTATGGTTGGGTCATACATAGCTATAGGGGGGACCTCCGATATCTTTCTCTCTGCACTGGTTTCGCCATCCGGCATCTTGTCTCTTTTTTTCCAGAGCTCCACTCACCCTTGCAGCTCCTGGCTGCCTGAAGTTTTGATTTCCTTTACTGCCTGACCCATACTCTACCAGTTTTAGAGGGCTATTAACTCCACCCCTCCCTGTAGCTTCTTAATTGGATCATCCTCGTCTTCAAACAGATCATCTTCATCATCATCATCATCATCCGGAGTAGTCACGTGCTCCGACCCTGTGTCGTCTCCGGGGCGACTCGAGGGGCGATTCGCCTCCGCCGAGCACCCCCCGCCCGCTGCCGCCACCGCCACCTTCTCCGGCAGCGGCTGTAGGACCTCCCTAGCCCCGGCGCCCGTCGCCGGAGACCAAGAAGATGACCCCGAACACCTCTGTACTCACGCACACACTCTAGAACGCAAGCAACACGGATGGTTTTTGGTGCCGGTGAATCAACCGGCCTTTTCTGAACTCGTTACAATATATAGAAAACGAACTACGAGAGAAACTTGCGGCATACACGCCACGACGCAGCGATCTCCACGCCTCCGAACGAATCGCGCCATCCCACGACTCAAAGACTTGGCCATCACCTCCACCTAGCCTACGACTCTGCTGAAAGAAAGGAGGACCGGTGCATGAAGCCATGCAGCAACGGCCGGTACAGACGCGCTCAACCTGGCAAGGGATGAGCTCCTTTATTCTAGCTATGCCATGCAATGAGCCGAGCTTGGATTATCTAACAATCTCCCCCTAATTCATGCTCGGCTCACATCAAGCTTGACAAAACCAATTCTGTTACGAAGGTCGCTGAACCTTGCACGCCCAAGTGCCTTCGTCAAAACATCAGCAAGCTGATCTTGCGTGCTTGCATACTCCAGGCAAAGTCTTCCGTCCTCCACACAATCACGAATGAAATGGAATTTAGCATCAATATGTTTGCTTCTTTCATGAAGGACTGGATTTTTGCTCGTAGCTATTGCGGACTGATTGTCCATCTTCAACACCGGCCGCCGCACATCCTCCCCCGCAATGTCACGTAGCGGCACGGTAAGCCACACGGCTTGGCAAGCCCCTGCTGCCCCTGCCATGTACTCAGCCTCACAAGTTGAAAGAGCCATTGTTTTCTCGCTTTTGAGATTGCCAAGTGACTACCTTCTCGCCGAGAAAGAATAACACACCCGTAGTGCTCTTCCTCTCATCAATATCTCCCCCCAAATCACCGTCGTTTGTATCCTATCGGCCGGTTGTTACCTCCCGTGAACTTGGGGTATTCGATCCCAAACTCAATTGTTCCCGCCACATAACGCAACGGATGCTTCACAGCGGCTAAATGCTCTTGTCGTGGCTTCTCCATGAATCTGCCGACGTACCCAACAAAGCAAAGGAAATATCGAAGCCGAGTGTGAACTAAGTAGCGCAAGCTCCCCACTAAGCCGCGGTACATAGTTGCATCAACTTCTACGGTAGTACTCTTCTTGGATAACCGAAGTCGAGCTTCCATTGGAGTACTGCGGGGGTTACGGTTCTCCAACCCGGCCTTCTCCGGTAGCTTCCTTGCATAAGCACTCGCCCAATTGTGATTGACCCGTTTCCTTGCTTGACCTCAATGCCCGGATAGAAAGAGAGAAGGCCCAAGTCACTCATGCGAAAGGTTTGCCTCATCTCTTCCTTGAAAGCTTCTCTTGTCATAGGATTTGCACCCGTGATGATGAGGTCATCCACATAGACACCCACCACCACTCTAGCCTCCCCGGCTCCCCCGGTGTACATCCCATGCTCACTTACGCACCTTGTGAACCCCATGTCCCGCAGTGCCGCCGTCCGCTTTCACATTCCATGCCCTCGGCGCCCGTCTCAAACCATACGGGGCCTTGGTCGGCTTCGCTACCTTTCCCTCATGACCTGCTGCCACAAAACCCGGTGGCCGCCGAACATAGACCTCCTCCCCGAGTTCGCCATTGAGGAAAGCCGATTTCACATCCATGTGATGAACAAACCAGCCCTTTTGAGCAAGCAAAGGCCAACAACATCCTCACTGATTCCATTCTAGCCACTGGAGCGAAAGCTTCATCAAAATCAACCCCTGGCTGTTGAACATACCCCTTAGCAACCAATCGGGCTTTGTGCTTGACAATGGCACCCTCCTCATTCCGCTTCAGCTTGAATACCCATTTCAAACCAATTGGCTTGTGACCCGTGGGAGACCGACCGGCCTTCCGGTATTGTTCGTTCAATTGAAGCCATTTCTTCCCTCATGGCTTTGACCCAGTGCTGGTCACGCTTCGCTTCTTCAAATGTGGCTGGTTCCCCGTCGCCGACAGCCACCAACAATTCAGCCTCCCCCACAGATTCATACTCAGCAAAGACATCATCTAACCTCCTGAAGCGCAGTGGAACGTTGATGTCGTTGTCGTTGTCCTCGTAGACGCCGTGGCTTGGTGGAGACACGAACTCTACTCCAGTCGGCGTGGCTGGGAGCGATGCACCGCCCGTCTCCCCCTCCGCCGATGAGCGCACGCCACCGGACGCGGCCGGTGCAGGTGCGCTTGCTGACTCGTTCTGGCCCGTTCCAGAACCGCTTGATGTAGTGCTTGGTGTTCTTGACTCTGAACGTGACGCCGCCCCACGTTCTGGTGTCGTCGTCGCAGCCCCGCGCGTGTAGACGTACTCGTACTCGACGACAAACGGATCCTCGTCGCCGTCCCCGCCGCCGCCCGTGCCGCTCTCCTCCCGGGCCTGTGCACGACCTTCCTCGAAGACGACATCCCTTGAGACGTGCACACGATCGGTCACCGGGTTGTAGAGCCGGTAAGCCTTCGTGCCTGGTTCGTACCCGATGAGGACCATCGGTGTACTCCTGTCGTCGAGCTTTCGCAGATGGCCGCCTGCCACCTTGACGTGTGTGACACATCCAAATGTACGAAGGAAATGAACAGCGGGCTTGTGACCATACCATGCTTCATACGGCGTCTTATCCTCCAGTGCTCTCGTCGGCGCCCGATTGAGCACGAACACCGCCGTGGTCACTGCTTCACCCCAGAAGAGCCCTGGAACGCCCATGGACTTGAGCATACACCGTGCCATCCCCAGCACAGTTTGGTTCCGCCGCTCCACCACTCCGTTCTGTTGCGGTGTGTACGGCGCGGTTAGATGGCGTTAAACTCCCTGGCCGGCATAGTACTCCATGAACGCCTGTGCCGTGAACTCGCCGCCGCGGTCGGTGCGCAACGTTCCCGGCCTTGTGCCCGACCTCCGCCTCCGCCCGTACTTGCGTGGCGAGTGAGTGCCGATGCCGCTTCGTCCTTTGAGGCCAGCAACAACGCCCACATGTACCGCTCATGTCGTCGACGGCAAGCGAGAACGCCTTCTTCCCTCCGGGCGTCGGCGGCGTGATTGGCCCACACAAGTCCGCATGGACCAGGCCGCGGTGGGCATTCCGCCCCGAACTTGCTCGCCGCCGGAACGGGTGACGGCGCGCCGCTTTCCAATCAAGCGCCCGTCACACACCTTCGCCACCCGCTCGATTTTTGGGAGGCCGCGCACCATCTCCCCCTTCGACAACTTCGCAGCCCCCGGAACCCGAGGTGCCCGTAGCGGGCATGCTAACGCCACGCCGCCTCCTCCGTGTGTGCCGCGAAGCAAACGGGCTTGTCGACGCTCACCTTCAGGATGTAGAGCCGGCTGGCTGCACGCGGCACCGCCGCCACCAGTCGTCGGTCCGTGTCCCAAATCTTCAGCGCTCCCTGCTCCATCAGGATCTTGAATCCTTCTTGCTCCAGCTGTCCCAGGCTGATGATGTTGGCCGTCAGCCTGGGAATGTGGTAGACGCCGGTGAGCTTCTGGTGCTCCCCCGTCTTGCACCTGAAGAGCACCATCCCGCGCCCCTCGATGCCGGCCGTCGACGAGTCGCCGAACCGGACCGAGCCGCGGACACCGGAATCGAGCTCCGCAAAGGCCGACCGGGCACCAGTCATGTGATTGGTGGCGCCCGAGTCGAGGATCCATTGCGTGGTTGCGCCGTCGCCTCTCTCCCCGAGCTGGACGAACAGGTTGGCCTCGTCGAGGTGTATCGCCGGCGCAGCCGCCAGACAGAGTGGGGAGAAGACGCTGGGCGTCGGGCGGATCGGGATCGAGGCGTTGACCTCCTCCGCCGTAGCTACCGGGAGCGTATGGGCCTCCCCGATCTTCATCAACCCGGGCCGGATGGGGCCGTATCACGCCGGCGCTTTGGGCACTCCTTGGCCCAATGACCGCGGGCGCCGCGAAGATCGGCACTCATCACGCGCGACGTCGCAGCCGCCGCCGCGTGGTCCTCCGTCGCCGCGCGCTCCGCCGTCGCTGCGCTTCTCCCCGGAGCCGCCGTCGCCCCCTTCGGCGCCCACCGCGGCCAATCTTGTCACGCCCGCCGGCACGGCCGCGCTGCCGACTCCCCGATGACCCGCCGGGGCCCGACCCCTTGTCGGTGCTTACTTGCGGCCGCTTGGAGAGCCGCGCCACCAACTCGTCCTCGGTGAGGTTGAGCCGTGCGACGCGGACTCCCCCGCCGGTGAGCATGTACCGTTCCTCCGCCGCCTTGAGACGCCCGACCGGCTCTTCAATCGAAACTTCCCCCAGTTCCAGAAGGGTCTCAATTGCCATCGCGATCTGGTGATAATGCCTTGGCAGTGCCTGGAGGAACCTGCGCACGACCGCTGGTTCGTCGATGTCGTCCCCGAGAGTCCGCAGCTGCTGCACTAGTCCATCGATGCGCACCGCGAACTCATCAACCGACTCCCCGTCCTTGAAGGAGAGGGAATCGAACTCCTTGCGCAGCGTGGTCGCCTTCGCCACGCGCACCCTCTCCACGCCGAGGTTCGCCGTCTTGATGGACTCCCAGGCGGCGTGCGCACTGGACTTGTTGGCCATCGTCTCCACCATCTCCGTGGGCACCGCCTTGCAGATGGCTTCAAGGGCCATCCGGTCGTCGTCTTCGTCGGCGTCCCGGAGGTTGATGGCGTCCCGCAGGTGGCGCGCCTTGAGCATGACACGCATCATCGCCGCCCATGCGCCGTAGTTGGTTCTTGTGAGCATGGGCCACTTGGCGTTGCCGACGTCCTTGATACGCTTCTCCACCGTCCGCTCGATGACGAGTGTGCCGTCGCGCCACTTCGGGCGCCCCCCGCGCCGTGGCGGCGACGGCGACCGTCGCCGGCTCCCGTGTGGCGTCCGCGAGTGCCCGCCGAAGTTGGGCGGCGAGGACATCGCCTTGGATCGTAACCGTCGCTGCGGGTACCAAATGTAGGACCTCCTAGCCCCGACGCCCGTCGCCGGAGACCAAGAAGATGACCCCGAACACCTCTCGTACTCACGCACACACTCTAGAACGCAAGCAACACGGATGGTTTTTGGTGCCGGTGAACCAACCGGCCTTTTCGAACTGCGTTACAATATATAGAAAACGAACTACGAGAAACTTGCGGCATACACGCCACGACGCGGTGATCTCCACGCCTCCGAACGAATCGCGCCATCCCACGACTCAAAGACTTGGCCATCACCTCCACCTAGCCTACGACTCGCCGAAAGAAAGGAGGACCGGTGCATGAAGCCATGCAGCAACGGCCGGTACGGACGCGCTCAACCCGGCAAGGGATGAGCTCCTTTATTCTAGCTATGCCATGCAACGAGCCGAGCTTGGATTATCTAGCGACGGCGACCCACCTCCCCCCTTTCTACTCCCCCTTCCTCCTCCCTTCCTTCCTCTCCTCCCTACCCCTCCCACGCCACCATGCCCGGTCGTCTCTCCACCACGCCTGCTGGCGCCGACGCCAGTGCCTCCCCCTCGCTGCTGACCTCATATCTCTGGCGGGTGTGTCGCCATCTGCGCCATGCTCCTCGCTCCGCCTTCCCTTGCTACCCGCCGCTGGGCTATCCCTAACCGTAGATCTGGGCGGGTGGGCCCGGCGGTGCCCCCGCCCCCCGACCCACCGCGGCCTATTCTAGGGCAAGGTCGTCCTGCTCTGCTATGGCCGGGGGGAGGGTCTCCTGGTGCGGGCCCGGCCGCCCCTGCCCCGAATCCTTCCTATCCTGCTGGAGGTGTGGCCGCCACCAACGACGCGTGTGCCCTGCTCCGCGGCTGGCAGCACTTCCTACCCGTCCTCGCCGCCAGGCTTCGCCCGTCGAAGACCCCTGAAGACCCTATCTGTGATCTTCCCTCAAGGCAGGCCCTACTTCTGTCGTGCCAGCCTCCCTCTCGTCATCTCGGCGGCGGCCTCGGCTCCTCGTCACCGCGAGCCGTTTGAGCCCCCTCCTCGCCGAACTCGTTGACTGCGCCCGCTAACCACTCCTCGCCGTCGGTCACGACCCCTCCTAGGCGGTTGGCTCCCTCCCCCTATCGGCGTCCTTCTCTGGGCTAGCGGCCGCGACCCCTCCCCCCGTGTCGACGGCCGCTGTGCCCCCTTCTGCTGGCGGATGCTGCCCTTCCTCCCGTTGGCGGTGCCAGGTCCTCCCTCTTCTCGGGGCTCATGGTCTGATGGCTTGTTCGCGGTCATGTGGGGTTGTGGTCGACGCTTTGGCAGCGAGGTGGTTCGGACGACCCTGTCTGGTCGGAGGTGTTGGTGCCGTCATCTTGGTGGCGGCGGTTCTCTGCATCCGTTCTCCTTTGCCATCACCGAGGCTTCCAGCTGTGTTCTCCATCGCCTTGCTCTTACCTTGTTTGCTGTCGCTGGTTAAATGGTTTGGCTTTCGAAGCCGAGGCGAAAGCCTTGTGTAGCTTCTGCTGGGCCGACATTGGTTGCGCTCCTTTCGTGACCAACTCTGCTGGGGGCATTATTGCGGCCTCCAAACACCTTGGTTTGCCAGGTGAAGACCTGGCCTGCCCCTTTGTGGGCAGACGAACGATGACGAGTTGACGACGTCCTTGTCGCTCCTTTCCTGAAGGTATCGTCTTGCGGAGCCTCCACTTCGGTCGCCGTTCCTACAAGCTGTTTGGCAAGAGGTGATGTGCGGGTCTTCTCAGTGTTCACCTGTGCAGACCCTGGTTGTCTTTGGGCTCTCCTTGCTTCCTAGCAGTCGTCTCTCTTGTGATGGTGGTGTGGGTTCTGTTCTTTCTTTGTTTTAGGTGTAACCTTCTTGTTTCCTCGCTCTTTGGGGGCTTTCCCGTTGTAACGCTTTGTAATTCTCTCTTCTCTTAATGAAAATGTGCTTTGCATGTCTTAAAAAAAATCATCATCATCCGGCATATCGTCATCTGACTTTTTCTCTCGAGGTGGGGGCTTGTCATAGGAGCGTTCTGGCCTAGTGTCCTTCGGCACAAACTTAATGTCTTATCCCTCTCCATCAAAGAAAATTTCCAATAAACCCTTGATTTTGTCAATCTCCCTTCCTCTGAGCTTCACTCGCACCGGTCCATCTCTAATTAGTGACACCTTGTCAACCACAATCACCTCTCCTGCGCGCTCAGCTATGGCAGTCATGCCCTCCATGGTTCTTGCTTGATCTGGAACCTGGAACAACTGAACCCATCATGTTTGCAGGAAGGATGTCGCAGTAGGGTTTGCCCTTGATGGTTGTATAGGGCCATGTCAAACCTCACTGACCTGGAGAAAGCATCTAGGAGCTGTTTGTTAGGGAAGGTCGCTAGATATTTTTTCTCTGAGATTTGTTTGATATCCCGTTGACACCAAATTTGGCTCGATCCAAAATGTATGCAATATTCATACAATATTTGAACAAATCATATTGCCCTATCTAAATCAGAAGTAAATTGATAACTGAAACATAATAATAATCACAATTACAGTGAGGGAAATTCACATAACATGGTATGAACCCTAAAATCCAATACTCTATACTTGGCATATATAAGCATAGGAGTATGCAATGCCTATGTACGTATCACTACGGGAGAACCGAAATTCCCACTGGTGGAGAGCGAGGCTTTTGTTTGGGCCTTTAGTCCCGATTCAACTTTGGAGCTGGGACTAAAGGCCTTTCTTCGACGTGGCCCGAAATGCCCGCTGGAGACACCCACCCTTTAGTCCCGGTTCGTATTACGAACCATGACTGGGGGGGTGTCCCAACGGCATTTTCCCGCAATGATTGACGCGGGCTTTTAGCACCGGGTGGAATTACCAACGGAGACTAAAGGTTACCCTTTAGTCTCCGTTGGTAAAACCACCCGGTGCTAATTCTTTAGTCCCGGGTGGAGTTACCAACTGGGACTAAAGTGTGCCCTTTAGTCTCGGTTGGTAACTCCAACTGGGACTAATAGTCCGCGCCCTATAAATTCAGCTTCTTCTTCTTCCCCTTTCTCTTGCCCGAGCCATTCTTCACCAAGAGCTCAAGCTCCTCCTCCATGGCGCCTCAACCTTAGAGAGGTGTTGCTGAATTTTTTCTTCACGTATTTGTGAAGATTTCTCTCCTCTAAAGTCTTTCCGAGGTTTGATTCTTCTTCCTCCCATCATTTGTTGTGATCAATTGTTTTGATATATTTTAGAGATGGAGAAAATAGAAATCTTAAATCCTAGAGGTGGGAGGAGGTAATGAGAGATGAGGTTATTATCTATATACTTTAGATTGAGAAAAAATGTGGTTGGCTAAACACTAGCATTGTCTTGTTATCTTTTATACCGAGGTAGAGAAAATTGAATTTTATGTTTTGCTATAATGAAACATTGAACTAATTATGATTGTACATTTAGCTCATTTTATAGAAGTTAGTTTATATTATAAAGAATGTAGGTAGGCCTCGAGTTCTCATCATCCAATTCATAACAGTATACATCATCGAATTCACCCTTCTTCATCTTTCTCTTTGTTAATTTACTTTTTAATATAACGGAACATAGAACTAATCATAATTTTGCAGTTAGCTAATTTTATAGAAGTTAGGTTATAAAAAGTATGGTCACTGATAATGGAGATCAAAATGGTCATCAAGTGACCTCTGTATGTCATTGTATCACAAGTCCCCAAGCTAAAAACTAGTCAACTTCTAGCTTTTGAACCTCTGCTTCAAACACATTTATGAATTCACGTATTGTGTTGAGATGATCAACATGTTAAGGAAGAATGTAGGTAGGCCTCCAGTTTTCATCAACTAGTTCATAACGGTATACATCATCGAATTCACCCTTCTTCATCTTTCTCTTTGTTAATTTATTTTTAATATAACGTAACATAGAACTAATCTTAATTCTGCATTTAGCTAATTTTATAGAAGTTGGTTTATAAAAATTATGGTCACTGATAATGGAGATCAAAATTGCCATCAAGTGACCTCTGTATGTCATTGCATCACAAGTCCCCAAGCTAAAAACTAGTCAGCTTCTAGCTTTTGAACCTTTGCTTCAAACACATTTATGAATTCACGTATTGTGTTGAGATGATCAACATGTTAAGGAAGAATGTAGGTAGGCCTCCAGTTCTCATCATCTAGTTCATAACGATATACATCATCGAATTCACCCTTCTTCATCTTTCTCTTTGTTAATTTACTTTTTAATATAACAAAATATAGAACTAGTATTAATTTTGCATTTAGCTAATTTTATAGAAGTTAGTTTATAAAAAGTATGGTCACTGATAATGGAGGTTCTTCATCTTTCTCTTTGTTAATTTACTTTTTAATATAACAAAATATAGAACTAGTATTAATTTTGCATTTAGCTAATTTTATAGAAGTTAGTTTATAAAAAGTATGGTCACTGATAATGGAGATCAAAATGGCCATCAAGTGACATTTGTATGTCATTGTATCACAAGTCCCCAAGCTAAAAACTAGTCAGCTTCTAGCTTTTGAACCTCTGCTTCAAACACATTTATGAATTCA
Source organism: Cenchrus americanus (assembly GCA_947561735.1). Taxonomy (NCBI): domain Eukaryota; kingdom Viridiplantae; phylum Streptophyta; class Magnoliopsida; order Poales; family Poaceae; genus Cenchrus; species Cenchrus americanus. The sequence continues at coordinate 77,948,353 of OX387239.1, read as the reverse complement.
CGTATTGTGTTGAGATGATCAACATGTTGAGGAAGAATGTAGGTAGGCCTCCAGTTCTCATCATCTAGTTCATAACGGTATACATCATCGAATTCACCCTTCTTCATCTTTCTCTTTGTTAATTTACTTTTTAATATAACGAAACATAGAACTAATCATAATTTTGCATTTAGCTAATTTTATAGAACTTAGTTTATAAAAAGTAGTCACTGATAATGGAGATCAAAATGGCCATCAAATGACCTCTGTATGTCAATGCATCACAAGTCCCCAAGCTAAAACTAGTCAGCTTCTAGCTTTTGAACCTTTGCTTCAAACACATTTATGAATTCACATATTGTGTTGAGATGATGAACATGTTAAGGAAGAATGTAGGTAGGCCTCCAGTTCTCATCATCCAGTTCATAACGGTATACATCATCGAATTCACCCTTGTTCATCGTTCTCTTTGTTAATTACTTTTTAATATAACGGAACATAGAACTAATCTTAATTTTGCATTTAGCTAATTTTATAGAAGGTAGTTTATAAAAAGTATGGTCACTGATAGTGGAGATCAAAATGGCCATCAAGTGACCTCTGTATGTCATTGTATCACAAGTCCCCAAGCTAAAAACTAGTCAGCTTCTAGCTTTTGAACCTCTGCTTCAAACACATTTATGAATTCACATATTGTGTTGAGATGATCAACATGTTAAGGAAGATTGTAGGTAGGCCTCCAGTTTTCATCATCTAGTTCATAACGGTATACATCATCGAATTCACCCTTCTTCATCTTTCTCTTTGTTAATTTACTTTTTAATGTAACGAAACATAGAACTAATCTTAATTTTGCATTTAGCTAATTTTATAGAAGTTAGTTTATAAAAAGTATGGTCACTGATAATGGAGATCAAAATGGTCATCAAGTGACCTTTGTATGTCATTGTATCACAAGTCCCCAAGCTAAAAACTAGTCGGCTTCTAGCTTTTGAACCTCTGCTTCAAACACATTTATGAATTCACGTATTATGTTGAGATGATCAACATGTTAAGGAAGAATGTAGTTAGGCCTCCAGTTCTCATCATTTAGATCATAACGGTATACATCATCGGATTCACCCTTCTTCATCTTTCTCTTTGTTAATTTACTTTTTAATATGATGCAGATGAATCGTCAATGGATGAATGCCGACAGACGATCCCCGGAGTACATTGCTGGCATGCAAGCTTTTCTCGAAGTGGCCAAAGCCAACAAGAATCCAAAGGGATTAATGTGTTGTCCATGCTGTTTGTGCAGAAATGACAAAGACTACTCTGATTGGGGGACTCTTCACCTCCACTTGATTAAAACGGATTCATGGCAAACTATGTGCTTTGGACCAGGCACGGTGAAAGAGGGGTTGTGATGGAAGAGAACGAAGATGAGGAGGATGATAATAACATTCCTGACTGGGCCGCGGGGCAAGATTTTGCGGATACTTTAATGGAAGATGCTGACGAAGAAGAGATACCGGAAGACGGCCATGTTGATGATCTTGGTCAAGTTCTAAAAGATGCACAAAGGGACTGTGAAAATGATAATGAAAAGGCAAAGTTGCGTCGTATGATAGAAGATCATAGAAAACTATTGTACCTAGATTGCAAACAGGGTCACAAAAAGCTTGGTACTACACTTGAAATGTTGCAATGGAAGGCAAAATATGGTATGCCTGATAAAGCATTTGAGGGGATGCTAAAAATTGTGAAGGACAAGCTTCCCGAGAACAATGAATTACTGTCAACAACATATGAGCGAAACAGACTGTGTGCCCTCTGGGGTTGGAGGTTTAGAAGATCCATGCCTACCCTAATGATTGCATCCTATATCGAGGCACGGAACACGAAAATTTGGAAGCTTGTCCTGTGTGCAACGCGCTACGTTATAAGATCTGGAGAGATGATGATCCTGGTGCTCCCGAGGGGACTCCTCCCAAGGTGACGAAAGTACTGGCGAAGGTTATGTGGTATTTTCCTATAATACCATGTTTGAAGCGTTTGTTCAGGAACAAAGAAAATTCTAAGTTGATGACATGGCACAAAAGCGATCGTAAGCAAGGCCACATGCTGAGACATCCGACAGATGGGTCTCAATGGAGAAAGATTGATAGAAAATACAAAGATTTTGCTGGGGAAGCAAGAAACATAAGATTTGGTTTAAGCACAGATGGCTTCAATCCATTTGGTGAGTTTAGCAGTGGTCATAGCACTTGGCCTGTGACACTATGCATGTTCAACCTTCCTGGTTGGATGTGCATGAAGCGAAAGTTCATTATGTTGCCGGTGCTAATCCAAGATCTAAAACAACCTGGCAACAACATTGATGTGTATCTAAGACCATTGGTTGATGAACTATTACTACTATGGAAGAAAGAAGGTGTACATGTGTGGGATGAGAATAAGCAAGAGAACTTCAACCTACGAGCATTGTTATTCATTACCATCAACGATTGACCTGCTTAAGTAACCTATCTCGGCACTCAAATAAGGGATATCGGGCCTGCATCCACTGTTAACATAAAACAGACGGTATTCATCTGAAAAATTGTAAGAAGGTTGTGTATATGGGTCACCATCGCTTTCTTCCTGAGAAGCATCCCTTAAGGAAGAAAGGTTTGCATTGGAAAGAAAAGGCTGATCATCGTACAAAGCCCCCCATTTTAAAGGTGAGGAGATATTTGAGATGGTAAAGGATCTAAGGGTTGTCTTTGGAAAGGGTGACGGTAGTGAACCTATTCCACATGATGCTAATGGGCGTGCACCAATGTGGAAGAAGAAATCTATATTTTGGGAGTTACCTTATTGGGAAATTCTTGAGGTACGGAATGCTATTGACGTGATGCACTTGACAAAGAATCTTTGTCTTAATGTCCTAGGATTCTTGGGTTGATTCAAGAACTCTAAGGATACATTGGAAGCACGACGGGACCTGAAAATATCCATAAGAATGAAGCACCTCCGGTAGAGGTTGATGAGGAAGAAGCAGATCCTAAAGAGGTTGAGGAGGAAGAACAAGATTACTTAGGTCCTGCTAGTTACACCCTGAGCAAGGAAGAGCAGGACATCATGTTTGATTGCCTAAACAGTATGAAGGTTCCATCTGGCTACTCATCGAATATAAAAGGGATAATAAGTATGAAAGATAAGAAGTTCACAAATCTAAAGGCCCACGACTGCCACATGTTGATGACACAGTTACTTCCAGTTGCGTTGAGGAGTGTTCTACCAGAGAAAGTACGATTAGCGCTTGTAAAGCTTTGTGCATTTCTCAATGCAATTTCACAGAAGGCAACCGATCCAAGGAACCTAGTGAAGCTACAAAATGATGTTGTGCAATGTCTTGTCAGCTTTGAGTTGGCATTTCCACCTTCATTCTTCGTTATTATGACTCACCTCCTGGTGCACCTTGTGAAAGAGATTACTATTATGCGCATGGAGGCAGACTGAACCCGGATGATGGTACCCTTGAATTCTTGCCCACGTTACGAGAGAAGGCACTTGAGTTAATGAACAAAATAGAAGATGTCAAAGCTGGTAGATTGAAGGTTGACAGAGAAATGGATGAGCTCACTATGGCACTCGGGAATCCAGAACACCTAGGACGTTGCAGGGGCTACGGGGTGGTGTCGTGGAAGTATGCCTTCAAGGGAAACCTCGATAGCTATAGAAGCCGCAAAAGAAGATAAGAGCGCGAAGAGGATCATTGGTGCCAAATGATGGAGCAAAGACTTAAAGAACAAGATGAAAAGATGCAGGTCGAGATTGAACGGCGACTGGCCGTAATGATATCTAAAATAGCCCAAACTGGAGCACTGCCTGAAGTACCTCTGGATTCCGTCATTAGCCCTTCTGCTCGGAAAAGCAGTTGTGCTTCTACCGAGGTTGCACCAGGTGCTTGCATAGAGGTCGCACCGGGTGCTTGCACAGAAGGCCCTGAAGGGCCTAGGGCAATCGAAGGAGTTCCAGTGGATGACAACCAACAATACCCGATGGATTTTCTCTGTCGGTGCACCCCATGTGAGCTGCACAAGACATTCGACAACATCACAATGCATGTGGAGTACGGAAGTGCTTTTGCGCATTTTCCTGGACAGACTAGCCACGGCATGTTGATTCCACCCGGCTACGCCTCAGTTTCTGTGGAGGAGATTTGTCAATCACAATTTGAAGATTTAGAGCTAGACATCCCAGGAGGTGACGCGGAAAGGACACTCAAGGATGCAGTTCACGGTATCATATTGTGGCCCAAACGTTACATTATAATCCCCCAGACGGAGGGATCAATCCCTCCTACAGAACCCCCGCAGTCGCGACCATCATCATCTCCTAGGTCGTCCTCACGACCTTCAATATCACCTCGCTCACTGTCTACACAAGAACCATTATTCAATTCCGAAGGTGCGAGCTCCAGCCATGATATTGACATCAATCCCGAATTACCTCCAAAAAAGCAGAAAAAACTAATGGTGGCAAAGCAAGCGCCACCAAAAGCACAAAAAAACACCGCAGCACTGCAGAAAAAACCGCCCAACCACCAAAGCATACTTGAAAAAACCGTGAAACCACCGCAGAAGAAACCACCTAGCCACGAAAGCACAACCGAAAAACAGTCGGAGCACAATCTTCCAACCCAGTGCAACCACCAAAACCACCAATGATAAAGAAAATGGTTGATCCCATCAGCAAATGGAAGCTAGCATGGGAGACGACAAAAGAAGAAGGAAAAACAACGATCGGTGCCCAACATGTGCATGAATTTTTCAGCAATCTGAATACAAAACAGCAACGGAGGGAGCTAGAGAAGACCAAACAACTTGATCCATCAAAACTTGGGTTTTTCAAACTAATGAGTGAAAACAACAAGAAATTGTTGATGCCCATACTAGCGTCGATGTCATCTAAAGAAGATGCGTCGATAAGGAAACAGACTTAAGTTCCCTCCGGCCTCAATGCATAGGAACGAGCTGTAGCAGAAATGCCTATGCAAGAAGTAGTGAAGCTCCTTGGTTTCATGGAAGAAACAAGGATGCCTTTAGGTGTTGCACTCGGCCATGAAGAACCACCCCGGGATCCAAGTTCCGAGTATAGATGGCCCTTTCAGCTAGGAAAACCTCTTGTCAAGCCAGAACTAGTACTTAAGCTCTCACCTAAGATGTACAAATTTCATGAGTGGTACATGCAGCAATAACTGAAAGGCGTACATAACATAGCTATGCTTGCTGCACCCAAAAGATTTTGCCACTGAAGGCAACAAGGTGGTCTGGCTGGATTTCAAAGATATTTATGAAGTTTACCATCAAGATGCCATGAGTACCGATCTTATCATCGCTTGGTGTCTGTAAGTGACGTCTTTTTTTATGTGTATTAATTAAATTATTACATATGTGGATTTACTAATTAAATTTGTATTTCCTTTTTGGTAGCCTGCAAAAAACGTGAGATGCAAAAAAAGAATATTGCAAGTATTGGTTTCATGGACCCATCAAAAGTCAATGAGTTTGAGGTCAAGCATCAACCAGACACAACAATCGTGACAATCTATATGACCTTGTCTAGGTTTCATGACAAGCATCTCATACTACTACCTTACAGCTGTGAGTATGTGCAATTGCCATTTAATTGTCTTTGCTAATTCTATTTCTAATTTGTATGACTATTATGACCATGTATGTGTAGTTTCCACTGGATTCTTATGATCATTCAAGTCGACAATAGCAGCGTCATGGTGTGGGATTCATTGAGAAAAAACTCCACAAGTTACCAAAACCTTCAAGATATGTTTCAAGTGTAACAATTCTACCTAAAACATTCTTTTAAATGCAATATTTATTTATATATGTATTTGTTTATATATATATTTATATATATTCTTTTACCTGCAAGTTACCAAAACCTTCAATATTTGTTTCAAGATATGCTTTTACTAACACATCATCTCTCATTAATTTTCCTCAGAGCTTGGCAAAAATTCATTGCATAGAAAGAAGGTGAATTTAACCCAACAATTACATTCTATACTGATTATCCGGTACGTAATCCAAATGACAACTTCGGATTTGAGAAAATTTAAATTTATCACAGTATCACACTTATATTTCATAACATTTTCTCCTATCCACTTACCGTTTGAGATAGGAACAAGGAAATAATTTATGTGGATACTATGTCTGTGAGCACATACGATGTTTGGCAAGTGCAAAGTCCGGAAATTATGATGTATAAGTTAATTAAATAAACCTATTAATAATACATCATTTCCTAATATATTAACATATTTGTACATTATACAGATGCTTCTATATTAAATTGTTGGGTGCAATATATTAACATATTTGCACATTATACAGATGGATATGGTTAAGGACGAGGTCATTCAGAAGGATCATCTTTCAGCGATTCAAGAAAGTCTCTTGGGATTCATCCATGAGGAGGTGGTTATGCCAACAGGAAAGCATTATTATGATGCATCCAAAAAATCTAATAGAGACTAGAAATTGAAGTGAACAATATTTTGATGTATAAATACATTTATTTTGATGTGTATATTTCTAAGTTTATGTAAGTTTATATATAAGTCTAACTTCAAAAACTTTAAATATAAGTCTAACTGCGTATATGGTATATATAGACAGGTATATACCTATATACATGTTCAAATACATATACGTGCATATACGGGTTAGAAAACAATTAGAATATAAGCTCAAATCGAAAAACAAAAAAAAAGAGAAATGATACCATTTAGTCTCGGTTGGTATTACCAACCAAGACTAAAGGGGGTGGGCGCAGGTGCTGGCGTGCCCCCCTTTAGTCTCGGTTCGTAATACCAACCAGGACTAAAGGATCCTTTAGTCCCGGTTGGTTCAACCGGGACTAGGGGGGGCTTTTGTCTCCGAACTTTAGTCCCGGTTGGACTTGAGAGATCTAAACCCATCTCCAACCGGGACTAAAGCCCCCCTCCCTACCAGTGTCCCCGAGTGTCACATGCTTCCCCGAGTGCCAAAAATCGAGCACTCGGGGAAGCCAATCTTCCCCGAGTGTTGCACTCGGGGAAGAATTGCACTCGGGGAAGGGAGGCTTCCCCGGTGCTTATGGGTGCATGACACTCGGGGATGCAAGGCACTCGGGGAAGGCCATCTTCCCTGAGTGCAACACTCGGGGAAGAGAGACACTCGAAAAAGAAAAGATGCATTTGACAGCATGGATGGACGAAGCCGTATGAAAAAAATTCTTCCCCGAGTGCCTCCACCAAGCACTCGGGGAAGCAAGCCCTTCCCCGAGTGCTCCTTTTTGGCACTCGGGGAAAGGACTCTTCCCCGAGTGCTAGGAAAAGGCACTCGGGGAACTAATTATTTTCTGTTGACGGATAAAACTAGTATCCACCTACGATCCGCAAGCGTACGGACCTACACCTTTTTCACCACGGGATTCCCAAGGTTCTTGTCAATCCGCGGAGCAAGGGGATTACTAGCGCTTAACCAAGTACTAATCTAGTTGACTAAGGAAACCTTTAAAGAGAGTATTAATCTAAAAGTAAAGACAATCTAACCTAAGTTAATCTAAGTTAAGTTGATCAAACAAATCTAGGGTTAAACTAGATGGTAAAGGGGTGAACACAAGAGAGTGAGTAAGAAAGATAAGCGTTCCCTCCCTAGGATCTAGGATAACATGGTATGCATCTACTACACGAAAGCGGTAAACCAATCTACCGGGGGTTGTGACCACGGTTTCGTCCTTTCCCTCCTCTCGTACTGTCACTACGCGAAGGTATTCGTGACTAGACCTATGATGGACACGGTATGTTGATGGAATCTATGGGAGTAGCGGATATCATACGCCCGAAAAACACGGTAGCTAACCTTAATCATCAAAGCATCATCAACATGAAAACAATAGATTGAAACCACGAATCAAGTAGCGATCACATAGCATGTATCCATCTAATCCTAGGGATGAACGGAGACATTACCCCATCATCTTACACGGATTGAAGCACATAGGGGTGATGGAGACTCCGGAGAACGTCGTCGATGAAGATGGCGGCGATGGAGCTTGGGAACACCCCCTAGGCCAACGACTTGGAGTCCTCCTCTTGCATCCTTCTCTCCGCCGGTATCGATCCTTGCGACGAGCTCATCTAACTCTCTCCCTCATCTTGCGGCGGCGGTTTTCTCGGTGATTGGCGTCGGTAGGATGATTTGTTCGATGTGGTGGCCGACGGCAGCGGAGGCAATAAATAGACGAACACCTAGGGCAAAGGGGGGACCGAACCGACCCCGGAGTGGGCCGGGCCGGTCGGCCCGAGCCCACTTCGGCCCGGTTCGGCCCCGGTTTCCTCCCCGGTTGCTTCTCGCGTGATCCCTTATTCGGGTGCACTTGCATGTGGGCCTTTGACGTCGTTTCCTTCACGGTTAAGGCTTGAATCCTTGCTATGCAAGCTTCGCTGTTTTCTGATTGAGTCCCTGAAGATTTGCACGTTGACGCTTCGGTCCTCGGGTCATTTGGAGTCATGTTCATCGCGTGTCTTGACTCTTGTCGGGCTTCATGATCTTCTTCCAAAGTGCTTGGTGAACTTATCCCGAAAGTCTCCTCATTAGCGTAGATTTCCTGCATAAACAACAAACTCCAAAATTGACATGCAAGTGTGAACTTGTTATATCATTAGTATGCCTAGTGGCGGGTTAGTTGCAAATCATAATCGAAACCAATGTATAACAAGTACTCTAGGTTGACGGAAATTCACCGTCAACATCTCCCCCATGCTTAAACCTTGCTCGTCCTCGAGTAAGTAATCCTTGCTTAAAAGGGAAATCAATGTTGCCTTCCAATGTTGTCCCTGCACTTAGTCATTCATGACGAGGCGAATTGCTCTCTCTTAAGAATTTATTTTAAAGTTCAAGTTGTGACCGGCTTCTTTTTCATTATGGAAGATAGACTAACAATAAAGAACAAGCCACATTTAATAAACACGATGCTCTCAAACTTAAGTGAACTTCAAACCATTACCTTGTCACATGGAAGATTTTCAAAAAGATGCATATCCAACATAAGTGAAAATCTCTTGCAAAAGCTCATGGAACACTCATCTCATCAAGTCACTCAAGCCTATACTAGATTATTTTCAACCTACTCTACTCATATGTGATAGTGGAAGGCTTATGTGGAGCTTGGAAGGTTAAAAACAATCCTAGCAAAACATACATTCGAAATATTGTCAAATTAAAAAAGAGATCTATTGGAATTACCGAGACTCGTCAAAAATGCCATGGAAAATAAATGTTGGAAAGAGAAGGAGAGATGGAACACACACATTTAGATAAGTGGACATGTGCAAGTGGCAAATGGATGATCCCGAGGCACGAGTGAAGTCCTCGTTATCGGATTGCACATGGTTGGAAGATTTGAGTATGGATTTGTCATCAAGGCACTTGAGAACTTATGAAGCAAAAAGAACCGAGGAGCATCTTTATTTTTTTCTTTATTTTATTTCCTTCTCATTTTCTCTCTTTCTTTTTTTTCACTTTATTCTTCCTATTTTTCTTACTTTTCTTTTCTTCTTATCATATTTTTTTCATTTTTCATTTTTATTCTTTTTTTCTTTTGCTCCTCAAAACTTTTTGCAACATAATACTTACATAGCATTTGTGTCGAGAATGACTCCTCCACCATGCTTGAATAATGCTCGTCCTCGAGCATAAAAGAGAGGGGAAATAACTGCTAAAGTAAGTATAAATTCCATAATATTGCGGACTATTTGAATCTCCATCGAGAATTTTACTCCATACTCAAACTGGATTGTGGACAAGGAGGTGATCACAAAAAGATGTTTTTGGTTTAGGGTGGATGCCCAACGAAGTTTGTGAAATTTTTGATGTGAAAACCCACAATGCATGGACAAAAAGGCTAGCATGAAAAAGTTACACAAAGGAATGACCAGCTTCTTAGTCTCGAACCATAGAAATCAATCCTAATCCAACTCATCAAAACATATGTTTGCAATCTACGGGTTTTGTTATCATAAAACATATATGTATATGGCTTTGGTAGGTAGAACTTTGCAAGAGCATCACAAATATGTAGATAGCATAAAAGTTAAATTTTCATAAAAACAACAAGTTATCCGGCTATCCATAAACTTAAATCAAAGAGAAAAGATATGTATGTGGGTCTAGAGCATAGTCATTTCACCCCCACAAATAAAAGAGCCGGTATTTAAATTAATTTCAGATCATATTATAGAGAGCAATTAGCCAAGACATGTATAACTTCATGTAGGTAAAACAAAGCGGCAACTTTCATCATCTTTCCGTAAGCACAGGCAATATAGAACATCGAGGTGAACACATGGTCATGCTTATCTATTGAAAGTAAAAAGAAACCTAGGTTGTCCTCCTAGTAGCCATGTTATTGTTTGAAGAGAAAAACAAAAGGTTGCACCTAGTTGATGTTGAAGGCATACTTACAAGCATTTGTGTTTGGAAAAGAGAAGGTCCATGAAGATGTTACCATCCTTTGTAATTCTTCGTTGCCTTCTTCCGACATCTCCATGTATCGATGTGGCTTTTGCTTTTGTCTTGATTTATTAATGCTCCTAAACTTCTGAATTTGATCTTGTATGCTTAATGGAGTCATTGGTCACCCTTCTCTTCAATGTTGTCATCACCATCTCCTCTTTCTTGTTCTCATCGTCTCCTTGCTGTCTCTTTTTCATGGATTTCCCCCTCTGTCCAGAACAGAACATATATCGAAATATAGCTCTATTGAAAAGTTTATGAAATTACCTTTCCAACGTGTGGTCATTCATCGAAAACGGAGTTCAAACAAGGGAGCTATGTCCGTTTTACTTCAGCGCTGCGTGCTGTCCAAAACTGATTTCAGGACGTGTTGCACTCGGTGATTCGGGCATAACCGCTTGTAGGAACCTCCGATTGTCTTGATTCTTGATTTTTTGGAATCGTAACTTCATGGGGCTTCTAAATATTCAAAAATATCTAGTGTTTTCCCTTCGAGACCATGCAGAATTTTGATGAGATTGGTGGCTTCTTGCGCATTGATCCGGAGATGTTAACGATCTTTATCATTCTATCTTCTAGATTGTCATGTTGCACTTCCGTGTTGAAGATTCAGGGTCTCCCCCATGCTTAGCATTTTTCTAGTCATGGAAGAAGAAGACAAAGCACTTCTTATCCATCCTTCAATTTCCTTGTAGTGAGAGTCTTTATCTTGCCTGTAAGACGTTTTAAACGCACATTCTACCCCCAAGGTGACGGTTGGGAGTAGATAGAATTGCCAACAATCCAACAATGTCTCCTAAGATTCTTAACTTGTGGCATAATTAGTTTAATGAGGAATAAAAACCTAATGAGTGTACGTGGTGCAAGGTGTGTATGCACATGATAGGAAAGCATATAAACAAAGACAATGTTTTCACCTAGTTCTAAACACCATGTTTACAACTAGGTTGCCGAATTTCTCCATAGCCATAAAGGTTTATATATCTAGGGTTAAAACACCATGTCTGTCCCTAAATCAATAAATCTTATAGCACAAGAAAAATTAAGCGCATTGCAGAGCTTATAAACTAACCAATGCAACATGAAAACATATGAAAAGCTAGCAAGGTTTATCGAACTTAATGATGATGGTCCGAAATCATGTTTAAACACCACGTTTACACAAGATCACAAAAGGAAAATGCCCAGCTGGAGAATTAACATGGATATGAAAGCATACATCATTGAGCCTTAAAACAACCAAGCCTACTATATGCAAAACATGTACATGTAAAGAAACATCATGTTGATAACAAAATGCAATGCATGCAAATAAATAAATATGAGCATGAACATGATGGTGGTTCTAAAAAGAAAACTGAACTTAGATTAATAAGCACAAGTTGATCATCATAAGATGGTGTCATTCTTTATTCTCTCTAAGAAAGGAATAAATACATAAAGAAACGGGTTGCCTCCCGAAAAGCGCTTCATTTAAAGTCATAGAGCTCGACTTTCTCACATACCTTCTTTTCGTTGCATAGCCATGGCCCTTCATGCAAGAATAAAAGGTACCAATGCAGCTTTAATTTACTTCCCATGTTGTGCTTGATCACTTATAGAAGACTTGCCCAAAGCATCCTTTTGTTTCATCGTTATCTCCTTCTTTATCATCCTTCAGTGCTGCCTTCACTCTATGAATTTTTTTTGATGTCCAGAACAGAGAGTATACTCAAGCTCTACTCCATTGCACAGTGCACAAAATTTCCTTTCCAACGAGTCTTTGTTTGCTCAAATCGGACTCCGGACAAGAGAGTTACGTCCGTTTTACTTCGGCGATGAAATCTGTCCTGAAATTTCAGAACGCGCAACGCTCAATGTTTCCTCCATAACTCCTTGCACGGGTCTTTAAACTTGTTGGTTCTTGATGCGTTGGAATGGTAATTTGATGGAGCTTCTGAATATCTCATTTTCTTCATTTGTACACCTCTGAACAAGCTCTCAAATTGATGAAGACAGTAGCATCCATCGCGGGATTCGGAGAGGTTGATGATTTATCTTGCAACTCTTTTAGGCATGACTTCTTTTTTTCATTATTCAAGCCTTGTCTATATGGTTAGTGAAAATCGGGCCTTTCCTGACATATGATTCTTTAAGGTCATTAGCTTGACCAAGCGCAAAGCATGATCGAGATTTACAAAACTTATTGTAAACATACGCGTCCATAATTAACACCACATGTGAATTGCAGCAACAAGTCAAGGTGTAAATAAAAGAAGCATATGTTTCATGCATAGCACTTAGCTCATCATTAGGCAAAGGTTGTTTAGGTGTGAGATTAATTGGATCAAAAATAAATGTTTCCTCTTTTTCATTCTCAAGAAAATCTAGCCTATCAACATGATCACTATTGGAACAAGGCATAGACATTAAACTATCATTCATACTATTGGTTGAGCATGAGTATTTGAATTTATCAACATCAATACCAATAATATCTTGAGATTTCAGCGCGTACCTTGGCCTTAGAGATTTTTCAACAAGAGTGATATTTGGTTCATCAAGCGGTGTTGAAGGCGAATCGATCTCAACAAGTGTAGTTGCCTCTTCATCACCATCTTGCAATTTCTTCAACTCACCATGTGGAACATGTAATCCTTCAACTATGTACGCATTCATCTCTTCTTTGAAGTCTTCTTTATCAACCAGATCTTCATCTTCAAAGACTTGTATGTTGCTTTCTTTATCTTCCATGTACCACATGTCGTCAAGATCGCTCATTGTTGATTCACTCTTTCCTTCATCCTTGAGTACTTCCATGTCTTGATTTGCTAGTGTGTAGGCTTCAATAGCACACAAGCTATCATCTAGCTTGAGTCCTATCTCCTCCCATTTATCCTTTGAGTCACTAGGCTCATCACGGTTGTACTCTTCTCTCCCTTCATCATAAATCTTTGAGTTATCAAACCGGTCGATCCATCCTTCATCTCCTTCTTCTCTTTCTTCTTCAAACATCTTTTGGATCGACTCTCCACTCATCTCTTGATCAAATATATCTTCAACTAGTTTGGCGACGTGTCGGCGTTCCTCCTTCCTTCGGTAGTTAATTAGTGGGGCGAAATCAACTTGAACCCAACCGGATTGAATGAACTCTGCCAATGGTCTAGCATTCCACATACTTCGGCCTACATTCATGTTAGTTTCAACATTTTTAACATCCGAAATGACTTCTCTTACCTTGGGAAGTGGATCTTCTCTTTCTTGTATGGTCGGTTCATCTTCCTTGACCTCCGGTTCATCTTTTTCAGAAATTTCAGCAAGCACCTTGGGCTTGCTTTTGTCATTTTGCTCCTCTTGACAACATCTTTGCCAATCTCGTATTGTTCTTTGTCCATTGCTTATCCTTTGTAAGATTTGTGCGGCTTCACTAATTGTTTTATCCATTATATAACCGCCCGCACACATGCTTACAAAACGAGACGAGTTAGGGGTTAGTGAAAAATAAAAGGTATGCAACATCAAGTCACCGTAGAAAATCCCAAGTTCGGGCCTCGCTCAAGTAGTTCATTAAAACGGTCCCATGCTTTATCAATTCCTTCATCCTCTCCTTGCTTGAAAGTGAGCACTTGCCTCCTTAAGTCTTGGACCTTTCTTATGGGAAAGAACTTCAAAAGAAACTTCTTCACTAGCTCATTCCAATTTCCTTTTGCTTCAAAGGACGCAAGTGTGTACCATCTTTGCGCTTCATCTTCAAGAGAGAATGGAAAAAGATTCCACTTGAACCAAGCGGCCGTAACTCCTTCTTGTTACACCGTGTTGCATAACATCGTGAATTCCTTAATGTGTCTATATGGGTTGTCATCCTCCAATCCTCTAAATTGTTTTGTCGCCACTAACTTGATGATTCCGGGCTTCACTTCATAGTGGGTTGTAGCAAATGTCAAATCTGATTTTTGCATCTCAATGTCTTCCATTGACGGCATTGCTAGCTCCCTTAGCGACATCTCTTCGTCTTCCAATGGTGAGGTGAACAAATCCATCTTGGCACAAGAAAAGTAGAAAGAAAAACAAAAAAATATTTTTTTCTTTTTTTTTAGAAAATAAGGGTTAGATGTTAGCAATCAACAAAATTAATACTAGATTAAACGTAGCAAACCGGCTTGCTCCCCGGCAACGGCACCGAAAAAAGGGGCTTGTTGACGGATAAAACTAGTATCCACTTACGATCCGCAAGCGTACGGACCTACATCTTTTTCACCACGGGATTCCCAAGGTTCTTGTCAATCCGCGGAGCAAGGGGATTACTAGCGCTTAACCAAGTACTAATCTAGTTGACTAAGGAAACCTTTAAAGAGAGTATTAATCTAAAAGTAAAGACAATCTAACCTAAGTTAATCTAAGTTAAGTTGATCAAACAAATCTAGGGTTAAACTAGATGGTAAAGGGGTGAACATAAGAGAGTGAGTAAGAAAGATAAACGTTCCCTCCCTAGGATCTAGGATAACATGGTATGCATCTACTACACAAAAGCGATAAACCAATCTACCGGGGTTGTGACCACGGTTTCGCCCTTTCCCTCCTCTCGTACTGTCACTACGCGAAGGTATTCGTGACTAGACCTATGATGGACACGGTATGTTGATGGAATCTATGGGAGTAGCGGATATCATACGCCCGAAAAACACGGTAGCTAACCTTAATCATCAAAGCATCATCAACATGAAAACAATAGATTGAAACCACGAATCAAGTAGCGATCACATAGCATGTATCCATCTAATCCTAGGGATGAACGGAGACATTACCCCATCATCTTACACGGATTGAAGCACATAGGGGTGATGGAGACTCCGAGAACGTCGTCGATGAAGATGGCGGCGATGGAGCTTGGGAACACCCCTAGGCCAACGACTTGGAGTCCTCTTGCTTCCTTCTCTCCGCCGGCGTCGATCCTTGCGACGAGCTCATCTAACTCTCTCCCTCATCTTGCGGCGGCGGTTTTCGGTGATTGGCGTCGGTAGGATGATTTGTTTGATGTGGCGGCCGACGGCGGCGGAGGCAATAAATAGACGAACACCTAGGGCAAAGGGGGACCGAACCGACCCCGGAGTGGGGGCGGGCCGGTCGGCCCGAGCCGGCCGACCCGTGCCCACTTCGGCCCGGTTCGGCCCCGGTTTCCTCCCCGGTTGCTTCTCGCATGATCCCTTATTCGGGTGCACTTGCATGTGGGCCTTTGACATCGTTTCCTTCACGGTTAAGGCTTGAATCCTTGCTATGCAAGCTTCGCCGTTTTCCGATTGAGTCCCCGAAGATTTGCACGTTGACGCTTCGGTCCTCGGGTCATTTGGAGTCATGTTCATCGCGTGTCTTGACTCTCGTCGGGCTTCATGATCTTCTTCCAAAGTGCTTGGTGAACTTATCCCGAAAGTCTCCTCATTAGCGTAGATTTCCTGCATAAACAACAAACTCCAAAATCGACATGCAAGTGTGAACTTGTTATATCATTAGTATGCCTAGTGGCGGGTTAGTTGCAAATCATAATCGAAACCAATGTATAACAAGTACTCTAGGTTGACGGAAATTCACCGTCAACATTTTCTTTAGTTTTTTTCTCTATTTTTTGTGAGGCCTTCCAACATTATTTAAACTCCTTTCTCAAATTTGGCCCAATTTTGAATTTTTTAAATATATTTCATTAGTTTTTTTGTTTTCTCGAATTTTTTGGCACACTTCAAAATTGAACTGCAGGTGCATTACATAATATAATTTGGTGATTCGAAAAATGATATTCATGATATTTGGTGTATATTGAGGCCTTATCCAGGAACTCAAATGAAATATCGAGCATCTTGTTAACGTAACATGACGAACAACTTACGGGAAAAGTGTTTCTAAATTACAGAAAATCCGGACGAAGTCCGAAAATCACGAAACTTGTCGAGGCGTCGTGTTATCACATGTATAGGTTGTGTGCAAGAATAGAGAAGATTTCGAGCAAGCTGCGACATCTGATGCCTAAAATCCAGACATCTCTACATGTGATCAATGTGATAACACACCTGGAGATGTCTGGATTTTAGGCACCCGACATCCCAACTTGCTCGAAATCTTTTCTAGTCTTGCACACAACCTATACATGTGATAACATGACGCCCCGACAAGTTTCGTGATTTTCGGACCTCGTTCGGATTTTCTATGATTTAGAAACACTTTTCCTGCAAGTTGTTCATCATGTTACAACAACAAGATGCTCGACATTTCATATGAGCTCCTGGATAAGGCCTCAATATAATCTAAATATCATGAATATCATTATTTGAATCACCAAATTATATTATTTAATGCACCTGCAGTTCAAATTTGAAGTATGAAAAAAATTCAACAAAACAAAAAAATTAACGAAATATACCGAAAAAATTCAAACTTAGCCCAAATTTGAGCAAGGAGTATCAAATAATGTGGGATTGCCTCACAAAAAATGAGACAAAAAACTCAAAAAAATTAAATCCCCGAGTGCCTTTGTTAGCACTAGGGGAAGAGACCCTTCCCCGAGTTTCAGATCTGGGGCACTCGGGGAAGAGGGGATCCGGCACTCGGGGAAGAGGTCCTGTGACAACCCGCCCAGGAAAATACCGTACTATCGCCTAAGATCGATCCACTTTGGTCATTAAGCAATAATAAAGTATCATCTTGTCGTTAGTTGCCGGGTTAACGCCCGGTAAATCACTTGAAAGGCAACAAGGATCGAATATATGCATTAAAACTCGCTCGAAGGCGAGTCCAGAGATACATCCACATTAATATCCAAATGAGTACCCTGAAGGGTTTAATTATTACAAACCATAGTTTTTGCCATGATGAAATAGTTCAGAGTTTTCGAAAACAACGGAAATTAACTAACGGAAGCGAAGACACCACGGGAGGCCATCCATGATGCTTTCAGTAGTCGTCCTCCACCCACTCCAGCTCCCAGCCGGGCGGGATCTCTCCGGCCACACATCACCGAAGGCATTACCTGGATGAACACATTATAGCAAGGCTGAGTATACTAATACTCAGCAAGACTTACCCGTTGGTGATAACTACTTCACCAAATCTAGACCATGAAAGGCTTTTTGGCTACTGGTTGCTTTGCTAAAAAGTAACAAAGAGTAGGTCCTTACTTTCAAGATTTTAGCACAAGTTCTAGTAGGTTTAATCTTTACTACATTAGCCAACTAGTACAAACAAAGTTGTACAATACAATTAATCAAGCATAAAGTTCATCAACTTCCATCGTTAGGGATCTCATGACTAGTGGAGTAAGTAGTCTCAGATAACGGTGAGAGGCCGACAATCGATTGATTTAAACCTTGCAAGGTAGACCCAAACACATGGTAGGCTGCCCCTGAAAGGACAACTTTCCCCGGCCGTTTCCAAAAATCCCCGGGTCGAGATGAAAGGCCACATTCTTTGGTGCAGGCTATCCGGAATACCCCGCGAGATACCCGGAATCACCATACACCACCGTAGCTAGCCGTGAGAGCGAATCCCAAGAGTAGTGACAAGTCCCATCCCTAGCCGTCTCATTAAGGTACTAGGCTTATCGGTCCCATACCCGACATGTGCTTAGTACGTTCAAAAACTTAACCCACATAACCACTGGACCGGAGCCCAGATCCCATGCTCTTACCACGTGAGCAATCCATTTAGGATATATTATGATTCCTACCTAGGAACCTATTCTCGCGAGTGAGGTCATCACCCGACTTGTAACGGTCCTATAGCTTAGCAGCTATCGACCTATCATATTAGTAAGGACAAAGGTACCTGTGGATCATGCACCTAGGGTTTCATTCAACTCCTGAACGTAAATGTGCAATCATCCATAGATAATTGAATAAAGAATTTGAAAACTAGGTTAGATGCACTGGAGCTTGCCTTCATCAGCTAGGTTAGCCTGGGCACCCTCGGTGTCGAGCACTTCCACGTACTGCAGCGAAGCCTCCGCTCCTCCTTCCTCGTTTTCCGGGACAAGGGAGTAATCTCCGTCCGGAAGATTTACACGGAATACAATGCAAGATTTAGGTGATGTGATGGTTTGTTGTCTTATCCAACTCTTGGTTGGTCATATTCACCTTAACACGCATCTAGATAGTGTTTCTCTTTTAGGAAGGTTATTCGATGAACATGGGTTATTCTTTTATTGTACATTTGAATAGAGGTTTTTATTATACTTGTTATTTCATGTGAAGGCTTTAATTCCTTTTCTTCTCGCAAGCAAAGGTATAAATAATATTTTTATCCATGAATTAATTTATTATCAGCAATGATAATTAATTATCTTTTAATTAGATTAGACAATACTTTCAAAAAGGAAAAAGAATTAAATATGGGCTTTTCTTTATTTAATCTCCCTTTATTATTAAAAGGGCTTTTAAGCTTTCTATTAAGCAATTAAATAACCAAAAATTAAAGGAGTGTTTATTAAGCATACTAGCACCTATCCTGGTCCATTGGACCCACATGTAAGTGTTGGATGCTAGGAAATTAAATATTATTGAAAATAACAAAGGGCTAGCTAGTGATTCAATTTAAATGCATACAAAAATAAATAAGCATCAAAATGACCCAAACTTTCTCATGCATGCTCTCTAGTCCTAAACAAGCCTAAAGAACCAGCATATACACCTAGGAACTTTACTGATCTATCCCCATTAATTTACAAAGGAAAACATGCCTAAATTGAGAATAATTATTTCTGGTAAGCCAAAAATCATGATTAGTTCAAAAGATGTGTATTTTGCTATTATAAGACAGTTTGCACAAGTTGAGCCCAAAAACATAAATATATTTAGCACGAAAAATCATATATGCAGATCTGGCAGAAATGGAAAAACATTTTTATAAAAATATTTACAACATAACTTTGTGCAATGTTTGGCATAGGAGCTAGTCATGACCTAACACACAACATATCCAAAAATTAGCTACAGAGGATTTATTTATTTGGAGATATTGCAGAACTAGGTTTTTCACGTTTGTATTGTTCATCCAAAAACTAACAGGAATTAGCTTAGGCCAGAATAATAAAAGTTGTAGAATAATTCACCACAAACCAAAAAAATTAGTTTTGCATTTTTTCGATTTTTCTATGATTTTATACGCAATTTACAAGAAACAACCAAATGGTTTTACTATTGGAGTTAACCTTTTGCACGAAGACCCTCAGAAAGATGTTCCGTTTTGCAATGTGGTCCTGGGCGCGGCTGGCCGGCGCGGGGAGGCCAAATTCCGGCGAGCCGCCGCCGGGCTTGGTCAGAAAAGGGCAAGGGGGTGATCTAGGGGGCACTAGGGTTCGATTTGGGCATTGGTTCGGTGGGGAGAGGCGGCCGGCGGTGGCCGTCGGCGGCGCACCGCGGCGGCAGCCTCTGGGGTCTCCACTGCGGCGAGGTCCGGGCCGGTGAGAAAAAGTGGAGAGGCTCGGTAGCTTCCTTAGGGGCTAGAGCATGCGGAGAAGGGGCTAATTGGCTTAGGGATCGGCTCGCAATCGGGGCTCGCCGCGGCTGGCCCCCAGGGCACCGGCGCAGCTCGGGTGCGAAGGGGAGGGTCGGCGTGGCGTCCTCGCGCAAGGGGGGGGCACGGCGGCCTTAAGTAAGGGGGTCACCTCGTGTTCCGGGGCGCACGCGACGTCACAGGCTCGCCGTAGTACGGCCACGACCTCGGTAGGCGCGCATCGGGACGGAAACCGCGGATGGACCGGTTGGTAAGGTGCGGCGCGGGCGGGAGGACTTCGAGGCGCTTTGGGGCGCGGGAGACCTTGGGAAGGTGCGAGGCGCCCTCGGGAAGGAGCGGCGGCGGCCCGGATGCCGAGGCCGGCGGCGGCGCGCGCGCGGTGGGCGCGCGCGGCGCGGCGGCGCGCGCGGGAGCGCGCTCTCGGCCGTGATTTACTCGGGGTGCCACTGTTTGACCGCGATTTTCTCCCAAAATTTGAATAGAAGTGCACAAAGTGATCAACAGGAAAGTTGTAGATCTCTCTACCCCTACAACTTTCACAAAGGCCGTCTAGTGTTTTTCTCGACGGATTTTGCAGGAACGTTGTGCCAACTTTGAATGCCTACCGTTCGGGAAAACGGAGGTACCGGCGGTTAACCAAGTTTTTCACCCTTTTCTGCTCAGAATTTGAAATGCCAATCTACATGAAAGTTGTGTCCCTCAACATTATGGACAACTTTCATAATGGTAGATTTTGAAGTGTTTAGGTGAATTTTGGAGAACGCGGCAAAAGTTCCGGACGACATTCGCTGACGTCAACGGTTAAGTGGGTTTTGACCGTGTCCTTGACCAAGGGTCCACTACGGGTGTGTGTAAGCTTGATCAAGGGGTTCATTAGGGTTCATTGGCGAGGTTTTCGAGGTGATGACCCAGGTCGACCTAGGTTTGACCGGTGTTTGACCGGTTTGACTCGGCCGATCCGGTCATTAGTGTTAATGACGGTAACTAAAAACCTGGGGCGTCACAGGTCCCTTTCCCGAATGTCAGGCTGCGGCTCTTGGGGAAGATACGTTGAAAAAACTTCCTAAAAGGGCCAAGCCGGCCCAACACAACGGCCGAACCCTATGCCCTCCCCACCCGCACTCGCACCGCACCGTCGCTGCCTCGCTCCAACGCCGCCGCCGCCGCCTCCCCACCACGCCGCCGCCGCCTCGCCCCCGCCACCTCCCCACCGCACCGCCACCGCCTCGCCCCCCCCGCGCGCACCTTGCGGCGGCGTGGCCCGCCCTCGTTGCCGGCCCGCGAGTCCCGCCGCGGCGCGCTCCCCCACGCGCCGGCGAGATCCCGTGCGGCCACGAGCTCCCCCGCGGAAGGCGGGCGAAACCCGCAGTGGCGCGCCCCAGCGAGGTCCCCTTGAGGTCCCCGCCGTCCTCTGTATGCCTGAGTCCCAACTCCCCCTCGCCCCTCAGCCATGGACGCAGGCGGTGGCAGGAAGCTCTTCTCCGTCGACTCCCTGAAGCGCCAGGCCGCGTGGGGCCACGACGTCTTCACCTCCATGGCCGCCGGCAGCGACGTCATCTTCCTCGGCACCTCCCGCGGCTGGCTCGTTCTTTCTTTTCTATTGCGGTTATTTGCTATTTTCACATGCTGAAATTTACATGTAGAATGGAGGTAGTCAGTGACAGTTTCTCTTGCTTGCTGTATCATATATAAATCCTTGTACTAACCCAAAGAAACTAAGTCTGGTCTTGTGTTTGGTAATCATAAGCTCCTGCTCTGGCTTGACTAACTGTCTTTCATGCTAGCAACTATCAGTCTTGCTTGCTTGGATCTTTTCAAACCGTGGTACTGATTGAAACATTTATGAACTACCTTGTACAGGCAACATTTTTATTATTGATGGCTGATTATAGCTGTGTCATCTTTACTCTGAATAAAGAATTAAAGATGTATGTTCCTACATGTTCCATATCTAACCACTGTTTAGCTTACACCCTGAGTTCTCTGTTTTAGTGATCGTCTAGTTTATCTGATATTCTTTAGTTGCATAATGAGTTGTAGAGACTGATTGCTTAAATGGATATGATGTGCCTGGTTTATTGCTTCAGTCTCAGGTTGCTTGCCTATACTCATCCCTCTAGGGCTCCAGTGTGTCATGCATAGTTGATCTTTGCATGCATCTCGGTTTTGCTTGTCAACAAAGTGCTGTACTTAATTGGCTCTAGGGAAATGTTATTGATATACTGCTGCCGGTCTTGCCTGTTTATTTATGCATAAATGTACTGTGTCTTCATTGAGTTTAGAGTCAGACAGGAGAAAAGAGGAGAAGCTGGATCACACAATAGATTGCAACGTACTGAAACTACCTGCCAGGCTGTCTGCCCTCTTTTTTCTAAAGGAAAATCTGGTGTGTTGAGAATTAAGATGCACCCCAGCCAATTCATATATATTCAAAAGCACCAAGGCAGCATGTGACTGAGCTTGACACTGGTTAAATCATGGTTGGGGAATATTAGAAAAAACATGTAATACTTCTCATTTTAATACTTGTAAATACATTTTCTGTTGACACCCAAAATTGGCAAAGGCCGACTCAGGCCAGGCAGGCCGGTTAGACCGGGTCCCAGGGGCGGTCTGACTGGGTAGCCTGTGGCCGGTCTGGCACGAAGGGGCCAGGCGGTCTAACCGGGGTGTCCCGATTTCGGGTAGAATTAGGAGTTTAGCTTGATTCTGAGTTGTAAATTGCGGTTTCTAGGGGAAGACCTCCCACCCTATAAATATAAAGGGTCGTGGCCGATTGAGAGGGATCATCCAATCGTCATTATCAACTTTTATCTTATTTTCTCCAAACCCTAGCTTTGCCATCCTCCTTTGCTCTCCTTCATCTCCACGGCGGTTGAGGGAGTTCTGACTGGCCTGCCGATCTCAGGACAACCCTAGGCGCACTGTTCCCGACAGGGTCCCTCCCGGAGCAATGAATCTAGGTTTTCGACGTCTCTCCTGTCCAAGGCGGTTAGACCTCCCCCCAGGCGGTTAGACCGGCCCGTGTTGGGAGTTTCGGCAAGTTGATTTCTGACAACCGCGCGATCTAGCGCACTCGTGTGTTCGACCGGAAAAAGCGTCAACACACTTTTGGCGACTCTGCTGGTGAACAGATCTGGTTTCACAACCGATCTTTCGATCTTTGCATGGGATCGCAGTGCGATATCGACAAGAAAAATGTGATCATGGTGAACATCGAAGAACTTAGTGAGGATGACTAGAGAAAGTATACAGAGCTGCAAGAGTACATCAAGCAGCAATTTCTTTCTGGCGCCAAGAAGGATCGCTCAGGCAAGGTGACACTCAACCAAGATTTCGAGTTGCCGGGGATCAAACTGAAAAAGGACATGGTTGAGGTAATACCCATTGTAAGTCAAGCATCCCCTCCTGATCTAGTTATGCAATTATCCAATATTACTGATAGATTTGAACGTGCGTTTAATGATTAGAGTAGTTTGGTTTCTAGTTTTGTTACTCTCCTTGAAAATAGAGGGTAAACGTGTTATTAATATATCTAATGATGGTATCCCTCAAGTAGATTCACAAGGGGTTCTGCATGTGACCACATCGGCAGCACAGGAAGCTTCACCTGAGGTTCCCCTGTATGGTATGCCGATGGGGTTTTATCCGGAACAATCACCATTGCCAAAGCCGACCCCGGTTAGACCGCCCCCCAGACCGGTCTAACCGCCCCGTCTGGCCAGATGGTCATGACTCCAGAACAGCCGTTGCCTTTGTCTGTTGTGCCTAGTACATTGGTCCAGAGTCAACATAATGCTTATGGTATTGTTTCACCAATGTATAGCACAATAGCTCACACATCACCACCTATTCCTAATGTTGCTCCATCTTATAGTGTGCCTAATGATGTGTTTACCGACTTGCATCGCATACAAAATCCTAATCAACCCCCTGTGAATAACTTAAGAACTGCTGCAATGCAATCTCAGTTAGCTGCTAGGAATAAATTGGCTCAATTTAATGAAGAGATAGCTAACATGATGAAAAATAAGCTCGGTGTTGATATGGGTAATACTAGATTGTATCAAAAACCATATAGGGCCGATTTTGATTATGTGTCTTTTCCCCCGGGTTGGCGTATGCCTGATTTTGTTAAATTTAGTGCTGATGACAACCTTACAACCTAGGAACCCATTAGCCAATATACTGCTCAACTAGGTGAAGCTGGTACCTATAATTCTTTAAAAGTTCGTTTGTTTTCATTATCTTTGACTGGTACCGCTTTTGCTTGGTTCTCTTCATTAGCTTCTAACTCTATTGATTCTTGGGATCAACTAGAGCAAAAGTTTCATGATCACTTTTTTAGTGAGAGTTATCAACTTAAATTGACAGATTTAACATCGGTTAGACAAAATAAAGAGGAATCGGTTTCTGATTACCTTAAGCGCTTTAAAGAAGTTAAAAATCGTTGTTTTAATCTATCTCTTACTGATTCTGACCTTGCTGATCTTGCTGCTAGAGGCTTAAGACCTACTATTAGAGATAGGTTAGAAGGTGTAGAGTTTCATACACTTGCTAATGTGCTTGTTAGAGGCATGGCACAAGAATTAAAATTGAATAAAGAAAAAGAACACTCTAAGCCTCGTCGGTCTAATGTGCATGTTGTTGAATATGATTTTGATAGTTCAAACGACGAGAATGAAGTGTGTGTTGATGAATTTGTATGGCCTTCAAAGTATAAAGCTAGTTCTTGTGCATCACTTAAGCCGGCTATTAAAGGTCGGCAAGAAGAATTGAAATTTACTTTTGATGTTTCTAAATGTGATCGTATCTTTGATGAATTGATTAAACTTGGAAACATTAAAATTTCTCATACTATGCCTCCACTTGATGAAATTAAATGACGTGCATATTGTAAGTTTCATAATTCTTATTCTCATGCCACTAATGATTGCAATGTGTTTCATCGTCAGATTCAATCGACCATTAATGAAGGTTGTTTGATGCTTCATGAGATGCAAGTGGATAAGAAACCTTTTCCCATCAACACTATGGAGTTGCAGCAGCCCATGGTCTTGGTTCGGCCGCATCAAGCCGAAGCTACTAAGGGCAAGGATGTGATGGTCGGGGAAGCTAAGCCCATTTTGAGGGGAAAAGAGTTGACAAGAGAAGTGGCATATGAAAAGACTCCTGATGGCAGAGAAACTTTCAAGATTACTGTCAAAGCTTCTGGACATGGGGAGCAAGGATCGTCCATGCCGTCTAGTCAACACACAACCGAGCCTGTCCTGGACAAGGCGGTTAAACCGGGGGTACAGGGCGGTCAGACCGCCCCTACACATGGTCGCCCAAAGATGCTTATTCCGAAGCGGCCTGAGATAGGAAACTGGAAGCTTAACGTAGCAAAGAATCAAGGGAGTGTTCCAAAGCCAAAGGTCACGTTTGATATGCTATTTGACAAATATTCTAAACAAAAGGCCGGTACAAGTGATCGGCCGGTAAAAAAAGGATGAGATCACCTCCACGTCATGAAAGACCAGCATTATCTCCTAGGTCAGCCATCAGGTTCAGAGGTTAATCATCTCAGAGGCAAGACTTCACTCCAGATTGGGCTCCTCCACTTCGCCCCATATATGATGATAATTGAGTAATGTGGGTGCCGTATCTGCAATCTTTCCATCCTGGATGGGGAGGACCAAGGAGATCAGCGCTGGATCGAATCTCAAGACATACACAGGATCGCTGGGCTCCACGACGAACCGGGCAGGGTTATCTGGCTGACCTGGTTAGACCGCCCCCTACAGGCAGTCAGACCGCCCTGCCCAGAAGAGAAAGATGTCCTTCTAAGAAGGTGTACATGCCTAAGATCAGAGAGGAGGAAGTTCAGGAGATGGACATTGACCCAAAGAGGACTACTGGCCTTGACATTATTCAGATTGGGACAATGAATGTTCCCGTTGAGGGAAGTGGAAAAAGATCGGTTGTGCCAGACAATCAGATTGTGAGACCAACTCAAAAGGGATCTGTTGCTAATGACCATGAGGCCAGTGGAAGCAAGTCTCGTCTAGAGTGCTTTTTGCCAAGATGGTGCCCTCTCGGTTTGACTCATGCTCAAAGGCGGAAGCTTCAACAGTTGAGGTTACGTGAGAAAAGGGAGAAGGAGCTAAAGAAGAAGAGGGACGAAGACTTCAACAGCTACAGGCCCATGGTACCACAGGGGAAAGAATGGAGAGTCAAGGTAGCTACCCAGCCAGGGGCGGTTACACCGCCAGAGGGGGCGGTCCAACCCCCAGAGGCGGTTAGACCGGGTGACCAGGCGGTCAGACCGGGGTCTCCAGAAACACCGCCCGGTTTCGTTTCTTCGATCCCTATGGTTTGTGATGATAAGGTTTCGTCTGTCCATACTCCAGAGGATGACGAATAGCTTGTGGACTATAGTTCTTCTTCAGAGCAGATGAATCTTGAGATCAATGTGGTTCATTTGTTTGTTGATGGTTCGGTGCCCACGGAGGAAGACTTATCTCATCTTGACTTTGGGCCCAAGGATGCTATATTTCAGAAGCCCAAGGACACTGATAATCATCTGAAGGCTTTGTATATGAAGGGTCATATCAATGGGAAGCCAATTTCTCGGATGCTAGTGGATGGAGGTGCGATTTTCAACTTGATGCCGTATTCTCTATTCAAGAAGCTTGGAGGTTCAGATGAGGATTTGATCAAGACCAATATGACCGTCAGCGGGGTTGGAGGAGGCGAGCCAATGGGGGCTAAAGGCGTGATCTCCATGGAGCTCACTATTGGAAGCAAGACGCTTGCTACGGCCTTCATCGCTGAGACACAAGGTAACTTCAGTCTTATCCTTGGTCGTGATTGGATTCATGCAAATAAATGTGTTCCTTCTACTTTGCACCAAATGTTGATACAATGGGTAGATGATGAAGTAGTAGTACATGGTGATAATTCTGCTTGTGTAGCTGTAGCCGGTAGCCATTCTATAGGTATACATGATGATGTAAAGTGTCTATCTGGTTTAGATTTATCTGATTATGAGTTTGTAAGTTGTTCCAACAATGGTTTCATTCCTGCTGTCATAAAGCCGTTTGATAATAGGCTAAATCACTTCATGTGACTCAATGAGTTCAACAAAAGAGTGGTTGCAGCATAGAATTGATCATTATTGGGTGCATAAGACTGATACATGTGAAGCCATTGAGGATCTAGATGATTTGGGCAAGCTGGGACAAGGGTTTACGTCGGCTGATCCTATGAAGGAGGTAGATGTTGGTGATGGCACTGTACCTAGGCAGGCATTTGTAAACAAGAATCTTGATCCTATGTTTAAGCTTGAATTAATAAAGATTTTGAAAGAGTATGTTGATTGCTTTGCTTGGAATTACAATGAGATGCCTGGTTTAAGTCGTGACTTGGTAGAACATAAATTGCCTATTGAACCTGGTTTCAAGCCTTATAAACAGCCTCGTAGGAATTTTAATCTTGATATTTATGACCGAGTGAAACAAGAAATTAATCAGTTGCTCGATGCTAAGTTTATTAGGCCTTGTCGATATGCTGATTGGATCTCTAATATAGTGCCTGTTGAGAAAAAAGAACAAAGAAACTTCGTGTTTGCATTGATTTTAGAGATCTTAATAAAGCAACTCCTAAAGATGAATATCCTATGCCTATAGCTGACTTTCTTGTTAATTCTGCATCTGGACATAGAGTACTTAGATTTCTTGATGGTAATGCTGGTTACAATCAGATATTTATGGTCGAAGAGGATATTTCCAAAACGGCCTTCATATGTCCAGGATTTGTAGGCTTGTTTGAATGGGTAGTCATGACTTTTGGTTTGAAAAATGCTGGTGCTACTTATCAAAGAGCTATGAATTTGATTTTTCATGACTTGCTTGGTATTATCGTAGAAGTCTATATCGATGATATTGTTATTAAATCGGCTAGTCTAAACTCTCATTTAGCCGATTTAAGACTCGCATTTGAAAAAATGCGTCGGTATGGTCTAAACATGAATCCACTCAAATGTGCTTTTGGAGTGTCGACTGACAAGTTTTTGGGTTTCATTGTGCATGAGAAAGGTGTGGAGATTGATCCTAAAAAGATTGAGTCGATTAAGAATGTTCAAGCTCCTACTTCTAAAAAAGAGTTACTGAGATTCTTGGGCAAGGTTAATTACTTGAGGTGATTCATTTGCAACTTGTTTGGGAAGGTTGATGCTTTTACTCCTTTACTTCGGTTGAAAAGTGGAGCTGAATTCACTTAGGGGGGGGGGCAAAACAACAAGAAGCTTTTGATGAGATTAAGAGTTATTTGACTTCGCCGCCTGTTCTTCAAGCACCTAAGAGTGGTGTTCCTTTCCGGCTTTAAATTGCGGCAAAGCCAAGTGTAATTGGGGCTGTTTTGACTCAAGAGACCGATGACAAGGAGTATATTGTTGCTTATGAGAGTAGAAGATTGCTAGATGACGAAACGAGGTACACTTTTATTGAAAAGCTTTGTTTATCCTTATATTATGCTTGTACCAAGTTAAGGCATTATTTGTTGTCTAGTACTTGCTATGTTGCATGCCAAACCGACATAATTAAATACATGTTGCAAAAACCTATTCTTAGTGGTAGAGTCGGCAAGTGGGCTTATGCTCTTGTTGAATATGATTTGCGTTGTGAATCTATTGGATCAATGAAGGGTCAAATAGTAGCCGACTTTATTGTTCAACATAGGATTGATAAACAACTTGATATAGATGTCGGTAATGTAACTTTTACTCCATGGAAATTACATTTTGATGGATCGGTTTGTAGAAGTGGTTGTGGTGTTGGAATTATTATTATATCACCTAGTGGAGCTGTTTTTGAAGCCCTTAGCCGGTTGGATCATAAATGTACTAATAATCAAATTGAGTATGGAGCTCTCTTGTTTGGGTTGCAAATATTATATGACATGAGAGTGAAACATGTAGAAGCTTATGGTGATTCTTTACTGGTGGTACAACAAGTATCCAAGGTATGTCAATGTCTAAATGGTTCTTTAAATGCTTATCTTGATAAATGTCTAGACATTATATCTTGTATGGATGAATTTGTGATATATCATGTACCACGGGAAGAGAATCCTAAGGCTAACGCTCAGGCTCAGCAAGCATCTGGTTATGATGTTCAGAAAAGAAATTTTCAAGAACGAAAGCTGATGTTTGATAAAACCGAGGATTATGTTCTGGAAGACCCGGTTCAAACGCCTCCACATGCCGGTCCAACCGGGTACCCCGGTCTGACCACCCCCTCGGGCCGGTCGGGGGGCAACCCTACTTCGGCCGCTGTTTCTTCCAAGGTTGTTGAGGATGAAGTGGGAGATTGGAGAATGCCTCTGGTTAAGTATTTACAGGATCCTAAAAGTATGAGTGAGAGAAAAGTCCGACGATGGGCACTTAAGTTTATTCTAGATGGAAATAAGTTGTATCATCCGACGACGGATGATTTGCTTTTAAAGTGTTTAGGTCCCGATCAAGCAAGGCTAGCTATGGCAGAGGTACATGAAGGAATTTGTGGTACTCATCAATCGGCTCCTAAGATGAAGTGGCTTCTTAGGCGAGCTTGCTTTTATTGGCCTACTATGATAGCCGATTGCTTTAGGTACTACAAAGGGTGTGAAGAGTGTCAAAGGCATGGAGATGTTCAGTTGGTGCCTGCTGTGTTGTTACATCCAATTATCAAGCCTTGGCCATTCAGAGGTTGGGGATTGGATTTCATTGGCAAGATACATCCTCCATCGGTTAAAGGACATTGCTTTGTGATTGTGGTGACTGATTATTTTACTAAGTGGACTGAAGCAATTCCTCTAAAAATATGACGCACAAGGAGGTGATTGGGTTTGTTACGGAGCATATTATACATAGGTTTGGCATTCCACAAACTTTAACTACAGATCAAGGTACTTCATTGTGGCTAAAGAGGTGCGTGATTTTGTCAAATCCTATGGTATTAGATTGCTTAATTCATCACCATATTATGCTCAAGGTAATGGTCAAGCCGAGTCTAGTAATAAAACTCTAGTTAAGCTCATTAAGAAGAAGATAGAAGATAATCCTAAAAGATGGCATGAAGTATTATCTGAAGCTTTATGGGCTCATCGCATCTCTAGACATGGGGCTACTAAAGTCACTCCTTTTGAGCTTGTGTATGGTCAGGAGGCCGTTTTACCTGTCGAGGTGAATCTGGGCGCTTATAGACCTGCAAAGCAAAAATGATCTTAGTGTTGATACTTATTATGCTTTGATGATGGATAATATTGATGAAGTGATTGACAAGCGTTTGGAAGCCTTGGAAGCAATTGAGAAGGATAAAAGGCGAGTTGCTAGAGCTTATAATAAAAGGGTTAAAGCTAAGTCTTTTCAAGCAGGAGATTTGGTTTGGAAAACTATTTTTCCTATAAGATCTAAGAGCAACAAATTTGGAAACTGGTCTCCAAGCTGGGAAGGTCCATACAAGATTGTGAAAGTTTGCTCTGGAAATTCTTATATGGTGGAAACATTGCAGGGACAGCAGCTACCTAGGGCACTTAATGGAAGACATTTGAAGAATTTTTATCCAAGCGTGTGGCAGGATGCTTGAAGATTCATGGCCGGTTTTTATGAAAATCGCCCTTAGCATAAAAAATGGCCGACAACAGCTTTGTCGTCCTTAGAATTATTTTTTAGCACGCAAGCTTTACTAAAAAACAGGGGGGCATATGTTGACACCCAAAATTGGCAAAGGCCGACTCAGGCCAGGCAGGCCGGTTAGACCGGTTCCCAGGGGCGGTCTGACCGGGTAGCCTGTGGCCGGTCTGGCACAAAGGGGCCAGGCGGTCTAACCAGGGTGTCCCGATTTCGGGTAGAATTAGGAGTTTTGCTTGATTCCGAGTTGTAAATTGCTGTTTCCAGGGGAAGACCTCCCACCCTATAAATATAAAGGGTCGTGGTCGATTGAGAGGGATCATTCAATAGTCATTATCAACTTTTATCTTATTTTCTCCAAACCCTAGCTTTTGCAACCTCCTTTGCTCTCCTCCTTCGTCTCCACGGCGGTTGAGGGAGTTCTGAGTGGCCTGTTGATCTCAGGACAACCCTAGGCGCACTGTTCCCGACGGGGTCCCTCCCAGAGCAGTGAATCTAGGTTTTCGGTGTCTCTCCTGTCCAAGGCGGTTAGACTGCCCCCCAGGCGGTTAGACCGGCCCGTGCTGGGAGTGTCGGCGAGTTGATTTCTGACAACTGCGCGATCTAGCGCACTCGTGTGTTCGACCGGAAAAAGCGTCAACATTTTCTTTGTTTTGCTTCCTTGCTAAGTAATTCTCGTAGTTGTTGCATTACGTGACTTTTGATCTGGTTACATTGAAATATTGTATCGCAGGTAGATGCTTACTCAGTATACGGAGATAGAGGGAAAGCAAAGGACCCCTTCTTTGGCCCAAATTGTATTGCAGGATGGGAACTCTTCTAATCCTATATTACTTTTAATTCATGGCTTGCCATCTCAGGTGAGGTTTTGTCTGCTTATTGCTTATTTCTTTCATGATTAACAAACTGTAGTTGAGCTTATTCTAGTGATGCACCCTTGGACCATTCCCTTGAATAAATTTTACCTGTGAGAAACTTCCTGTATAATGCCAATAATTAGTAGCAAATTGGCATACTGGTTCTTGCTGTAATGGAATTTTGCCTTGAGAAAGTACTGCATTTGCACCCCAAAAGTTAGAAAAGTACTGTATTGTTGTGTATTTTGTACAAGAGAAAAACAGATGTACCTATAGTGTAGTTAGTATGCCTGTCTCACCAAGGCCGTAGAAGAGAAAAAGAGCTTGTGAGGGCTGCAACCATAATGCTGTCCAGTGGCATATGCTTGGCCCATTGCTCTTTTTTGTTTCTTATTTTCCTGAAATTTACAGCTAATAGATGCTGACCATCATGGATATTTCAGGTGAGTGGTTATGGTTTCAGACTTCCAATGGAGTTGATGAGGTGCCAAAATCCTGGTGCTATGATCTGTAAAAAGGAAGCGGTCTCCGCACTTCATGGATTTTGTGCTATCTATAAATCGTTTGCAATTACTTTCAATTTCAGTTTCACTAATAGTTGAACTTGGAAAAGTGTGTACTTGTGAACTTGAAATAGTGTGTACTTTTGAATGTGTGGTTTGTAATATATTGTGGATTCCGGACATATTTGGTCGTTTGTGATTTATAAATGTGGTTTGTGATATATCGTGGATTCCGGACATATTTGGCCGTGGTGTACGGATACGCGGCCGCTGGCCGTCTACGGCTTGTTCGCCGGGATACGCGGCCGCCGGCCGTTTATGATTTGAATATGTACTTGTTTGAATACACTCGTACATAGTCACAAAGTATACTTCATTGTGTATGCAAGCTTGTTAAGCATAGCTCAATTAGTTAAGTAAAAAAATAGTCGGATCACACGACAACCATGTATCCTTAAATACATGCATGGCACGTGCACGTAGCTATAGGCTAATACAAATTGCATGATCCTGTACACACATGCACGTCACCAAGTAAACCACTGCAGGCCAAACCCATCGGTCATGAGCCCCTGTATACGTACGTATTCTTGTACATGATGTAGCGCTCAGGTTTCGAATTGAACCGCCGTGATCGAGTCCGAGCGAGTTCAACCGGCAGCGCTGCACGTACTCCACGATCTCCAGCGGCCATGTAGCGCGTACTCAAAATCAAAACACAGATGCCCTAAATTTCCAAAGGAACCGCCCATAGCCCCGTCTTATAAATAGGCGCCGATCAGCAGCGTTCAACCCCCAAGACTTTGTCCCAAATCGCCGCCAGGCTGCTGCGCTGCGCACATTAACCACTAAAGCACCGTCAGGCTGCCGGTAAGGAAGCACGAGCACAGCACATCGCAGAGAGAGAAGTCGAGGAGAATGATCACTGTAGCGCCAGGAGGTGCCGCCGTATGCATGAAGGTTATAATCATCTAGGCCCTTTCGCACATTTGGTAAAGGTGTGTATCGATGATAAATGACAATCATATGCTTGTCACTAACCTTTGTTTTATAGCGGATTATATCTTAGGTTATTGTCACAAGTATTGAATGAAAAGAGACCCCTCAATTTGAATTTATGGACGATCATAATTATTTTGTTAGTTTCAAGTGTCACAAGGAGATGAAGGACACATGAATTGCTAGTTTGTAGTGTTTGATCATACTATTAAGAGGGGTTCATGCACTAGTAGCTTGACCATGCACCAAAAGCCATGAAAATATGCACACTCAAGTTCCTCGAATGCTAAATAACTCAAAGTACTCATGGAAACACATTGGAAGCAAAAGAATTGACAAAAACCTCAAAGGCGCTTGAATTGGATGAGTTGAAATCAAAGTGGTAGCTCGGATGATCTGACGCCCCCTTTTCTAGTTGCGTCGGATGAGTTCTGCGGCTGGGAAATTCAAAAGTGACTGTCGGATGAACTGACGGTCCTAGCATCATTCATCTGATGCCCTAGTGTTTGGTAACAGTAAGGCTTGGACTTCAACGGCTTCAGCACTTGATGATCCGGCGCCTTGACCAGCGGTTCATCCGACGCCCTCATTCAAATCATATATAGACGCGCCAAGATTTCGTCTTTAGCGCCGGATGAACCGACGCTTCGTGGACACCTCAGCGGTTCATCTGACGCTTGTGTTTAAACCATACAGTACCGCACCGAGTGGGTGCTCTTCAGCACCGGATAGACCGACGGTGCGTCGGATGATAGCGTCGGTGCTTTGACTGGGTCACTTGGTTCAACGACTATTTCAAATACTTGTGAGTGACCGAATGATCCGATGCTCGCACAGGGGGAACCATCGGTTCATCCGACGGTGCTACTTTTCAGGGGACTTTTCCAATGGCTAGCCACCCTTGCTAGGCCTATATATAAGCCCCCCTCAGTCTCTTGAGCTGCCTTTGCCACTCTGAAGATCTACATCAGCCAAGGAGAGAAGGAGATTGTGTTCTTGCTCATTTGGGATTCTCTTCCTCTTGTTTGAGGAGCTCTTTCTTAGTGATCAAGGGTTTCAAGGTGCATATCATGGCTTAGCTGAGTGCTCAGGTCAAGTGAAGGTGTGTGGGCTTGTTACTTTTGGAGATTGACGGCTCCTAGACGGTCTTGGTGCTTTGGGGGTTCTTGGTGGGCTCTTGGATATTGTGGAAGCCTGAAGAAAGCTTGGTGTACACGGTTCGAGACCCACCGTTCTGGAGATGGAGAACATGTACTCTTAGTGAGCACTTGAGTCTTAGTGACTTGAGAGGGAGCTATACTCTAATTAAGTAGGTGCTCCAACATGTATTAGGGGGAAGCGTCAACTTCTCGATGCCATGAGAAAAAATTTGATTGTCTCACCTCTCTCTACTTCATCGCATTTATTTTCAGCACTTACATTCCGCACTTAAATTTCCTCGCTCTAGTTCTTACTAAGTTGCTTGCTTGCCTCTTATCTTGACTAGGGTGCTTTATTTGTGCTAGTGTGATATTTGCTAAGGAAACTCTTGTTAGTGTGCTTAGATAGTACAGAAAAACCTTTTTAGATGGGCAACACTAGTTGATAGGCTAAGGTTTCTTTCATGCCTTAGAAATTGAGAAGAAGGCTCATATTCAACCCCCCTTCTACGGGCCATTGATCCTACAAAGGTGCTTGTTGACGCTTTTTCCGGTTGAACACACGAGTGCGCTAGATCGCGTGGTAGTCAATATCACCTCGTCGAGGTTCCCAGCACGGGCCGGTCTAACCTCCTGGGGGGCCGGTCTAACCACCTTGGACAGGAACATCGCCGAAAACCTAATATCGCAGCCCCGGGAGGGACCCGTCAGGGACAACGTGCCTAGGGTTGTTGTAAGGTCGGCAAGCCACTTAGAATGCCCTAAATCACCGTAGAGACGAAGAAGGAAGCAAAAGGGAGTGGAAAAGTAGGGTTAGAAGATGCAAAGGTAAAATTGATATGTTCGATTGGGTGATAGCCCCTCAATCGACCACAACCCTTTATATTATTAGGGTGGGGAGATCTTTGTTCATTGATGATCCAAATTCATTGCAAAGAGGCTGGCTAACTTCTGATGAAGCGTAGCGGAGGCCCGTCGGGGGGCTAAGGCCGGAGTGGTGCGGAGTCTGAAGTTAGCCATTGGGTTGTACCCTGTTTGGCCAGGTCGCGATTGGGGGTGGGGGGGGTGAAGCCCCCCCCCCCCCCCCCCCCCCCCGACGGTACGGGTCATTTAAACCCGTTAGGGTTTTCCATTGGAGATTGATTCATTCTACTTCTTGTAAGCCGCCGCCATAGGTGTTTGTAAGCGGACTCCGATCATAGTGAAGTTGCTTGCTGGTTGGCACCCGTGGTTTTCCCTCTCGTGTTGGGAGGGTTTTCCACGTTAAATCTCGTGTCTCCTTGCGGTTTGATCTCTTTACTTCTCGTCGTTTTTTCCGCCATCATTTATAACAGTCTTGCCCCTGTAGGAGTTGAAGGCCTATCAAATCTCGTGCTAAAATACAACTCAAACTCGGTTTACAAAGCTCGGACCCGGTCAAACCGCCTGGTCCCCTGGTCTAACCAGCCTGTGCGACGTCCAGATCTTCCAGAAGCCATATCTCTCTTATCCGGACTCCGAATTGGACGTTCTATATATGGATCTTGATCTACTCGACGTGACCTATCCAATGGGGAAGTCCAAATTACCTTTTGAGGACTTTGTCTATGACGGTCTAACCGGGGTACTTGGCGGTCCAACCGGGTTAGCCCACATCTGCCATTTTGGGTGTCAACATATGCCCCCCTATTTTTTAGTAAAGCTTGCGTACTAAAAAATAATTCTAATGTCGATGTAACACTTTCCACCAGCCATTTTGTTCTAAGGGCGTTTCTCATTGAAATCGGCCATGTCTTCTCAATTGTCTTTAAGATCCATGCGCTCTGGAGAAGAACCGTAATCAATAAGTTGCTCGTCGTCTTCTAGAGCAGGTACCGACGACAACCTATCATCACAAGCCATGGGGACTGAATAATTAAAACTGAGCGGTGTCTCTGGTGAACCCGGTCTGACCGCCTGGTCAGCCGGTTTGACCGCCTCAGGCGGTTTAATCTCCTCCTCTAGCGGTTTGACCGCTTCTGCCTGAGGTGTCGTCTTGGCTCTCAACTCCTTCCCTTGTGGTACCATGGGCCCGTAGCTGTTGAAGATCTTGTCCCTATGTTCTTCCAACTCTTTTTCTTTCTTCTCCCGTAGCCTCAAGCGTTGAAGCTTCCTCCTTTGAGTGTGAGTCAAACTGGGAGGACACCATCTCAGTAGAAAGTACTTGGAGTTGGAACCAGTTCCATTGGCCTCATGATCATTGGTGACAACAGATCCCTTTTGAGCAAATGTTCCAACCTGATCGTTTAAAACAACCGGTCTCTTGCTATCTTTCTCAATGGGAACATCCATCGTCCCAATCTGGATGATATATTGACTAGTAGTCCTTTCTGTGTCAACATCCTTCTTTTCAACCTTCTACTCTTTGATCTTGGGCTTGTACACCTGTTTCGAAGGAAGTTGAACTTTTCTGGGCAGGGCGGTCTTACCACCTGTAGGGGGCGGTCTAACCAGGTGGTCCTCTAGACCCTGTCCAGATTGACGTGGCGCCCAGCGATCTTGTGTAGGTCGTGAAATCCGATCCAACGCTAGCCTCCTTGATCCTCCTTGTCCAAGATAGAAGGATTGTTGATATGGCACCCACATCACTCCATTGTCGTCGTAGATTCGACTAAGCGAATTTGAACTTGAAGGAGCCCAAGCTGGAGTAAAGTGTTGCCTTTGAGATGATTCACCCCTGAACCAGACAGCCACCCTGGGAGATGATGACAACCTTTCTTGATGTGTGGGTGACCTCATCTTTTTTAACGGTCGATCGCTCGTAACGGCCTTTTGTTTGAAGTATTTGTCGAATAGCATGTCAAATGTGACCTTTGGCTTTGGAACACTCCCCTGATTCTTTGTCACGTTGAACTTCCAGTTCCCAATCTCCGATCGCTTCAGAATAAGCATTTTTGGGCGACCATGGGCAGGGGCAGTCTGACCGCTTACCCCAGCCAATTTAACGCCCCAGCCTTTTCAGGCTCAAGTGGTTGACGACTGATAGGCGCGAACAACCCTTGCCACCCAAGTCCAGAAGCTTTGACGGTAATATTGAATGCCTCTCTACCATCAGGGGTTTTCACATAAGCAACTTCTCTTGTCAACTCTTTTCCTCTCAAATCGGGCTTCGCTTCTCCGACAACCACATTCTTTCCCTTAGTTGCTTCGAGTTGATGTGGCTGAACCAGAACCTTGGGCTACTGTAATTCCATGGTATCGATAGAAAAGGATGCTTCTCAACTTTCTTTTCATGAAGTACCAAACGACGTTCATTTATGGACGATTGAATCTTGCGACGAAACACATTGCAATCATTAGTAGCATGAGAATAAGAATGATGATATTTACAATTTGCACATCGCTTTATCTCATCAAGTGGAGGCATGGTATGATATATTTTAATATTTCCAAGTTTAAGCAATTCATTAAAAATGCGATCACACTTAGAAATATCAAAAGTAAATCTTAATTCTTCTTGCCGACCTTTACTAGCCGGCTTAAGTGATGCACAAGAAAAAGATTTATCTTCAGAAGGCCACACAAATTTAGCACTATAAATTTCAGTCTCATCATTCAAATTATTAGAAACATAATCAACCACATTAACATCGGACTGATGAGACTCAAGTTTTTCTTTTTCTTTATTCAAATTTAGTTCTTGTGCCATGCCTCTCACAAGAACAGAATCAAGCGAATAAAAATCCACACCTTCTAATCTTTCTCTAATAGCAAATTTTAAACCTTTAGCAGCAAGATTAGCTAGGTCGGAATCAGAAATCGACAAATTGAAACAACAGTTTTTTTACCTCTTTAAAACGCTTAAGGTAATTAGAGACCGTCTCGTCTTTACCTTGCTTAACCGATGTTAAATCTGTCAATTTTAATTGATAATCCCCACTAAAGAAGTGATCAGGAAATTTTTGTTCTAATTGATTCCAAGAATCAATAGAGTTGGGGGCTAAAGACAAAAACCAAGCAAAGGCGGTACTCATTAAAGATAAAGAAAACAATCGCACTTTAAAAGATTCAAGGGCACTTGCTTCACCTAGTTGAGCAATGTATTGGCTTATGTGCTCCCAAGTTGTACGATTGTCCTCACCACTAAATTTAATAAAATCAGGTACGCACCAACCAGGGGGATAAGCCATAAGATCAAAATCGGCTTTATAAGGTTTTTGGTATAACATAGAATTACCCATATCAATGCCGAATTTGTTTTTACCATGCTAGCTACTTGTTCCTTAAATTTATTGAGTTCATCCATAGCAGCTAGTTGGGATTGCTTGCGGCTGATAAATCAACTCTATTCACAAGAGGTGCGTTTCCTGGAACACCCATCATCTCGCCAGACGGGGCGGTTAGACCAGCCAGGAGGCGGTCTAACCGGGGTCGACTCCGGCAATGATGTTTGTCCAAGATAGAAACCAGTCGGCATGCCATACATAGGTGTCTCAATTGAGGTTCCTGACGCTGCCGACAAGCTTGCTTGCAATACCCCTTGTGAATCTAATTGAGGGATAGAATCATTAGGAAAATTAAAACTACTACTTTTACCCTCAATTTTTTCTAAGCGAGCAATCATCTTAGCAACCGGACTATGCTGATTACTAAAAGCATGCTCGAATTTATGAGATATTTCAGTAATCTTCATAGATAGATCAGTTTCAGGCTTGCTTACAGTAGTGATTACCTCAATCTTGTCGTTGTTGACCTTGATCGCCGGCAACTCAAAATCTTGAGTCATCATCACCTTGCCTAAGCGATCTTTTCTAGCGCCAGAGAGGAACTCCTGCTTGATATACTCCTGAAGCTTGATGTACTTCCTCTGGTCCTCTTCGCTGAGATCTTCTATGTTCACCGTGATCGGTGATAAAACCAGATCTGTCCCCTGCGGAGTCACCAAAAGTGTGTTGACGCTTTTTCCGGTCGAACACACGAGTGCACTGGATCACACGGTAGTCGATATCACCTCGTCGAGGTTCCCAGTACGGGCCGGTCTAACCGCCTTGGACAGGAACGTCGCCGAAAACCAAAGATCGCTGCCCCGGGAGGGACCCCGTTAGGGACAATGCGCCTAGGGTTGTTCTAAGGTCGGCAGGCAACTTAGAACACCCTAAATCGCCGTAGAGACGAAGAAGGAAGCAAAAGGGGTTGGAAAAGTAGGGTTAGAAGATGAAAAGGTAAAATTGATATGTTCGATTGGGTCATAGCCCCTCAATCGGCCACGACCATTGATATTAATAGGGTGGGGAGGTTTGGCCCCTGCTGGAGTTGAAGGCCTAACAAATCTTCTGCTAAAATACAACTCCAACTCAGTTTACAAAGCCCAGACCCGGTCAAACCAGTGGACCCCCGGTCTAACCGGCCTGTGCGACGTCCAGATCTTGCAGAAGTCATATCTCTCTCATCCGGACTCTGAATTGGACGTTCTATATATGGATCTTGATCTACTCGACGAGACCTATCCAATGGGGAAGTCCAAATTACCTTTTGAGGACTTTGTCTATGGCGGTCTAACCGGGGTACTTGGCGGTCCAACCGGGTTAGCCCAGACCTGTCATTTTTGGGTGTCAACAGTGCTGCAAGGTCAGAAGCCTCATGGCGCTTCTTCAACACATCTGATCTGCTCCAACTGCTCCATCAACAAGGAGCGCACCTTATCCTACCCCATGTTCTCTATGCCTTGGTGAAAGCTCGTCCAACAGTGCCATGAACATGAGCTTTGCCTTGGTAAATCAAGGGCCAGCAAGAAAAGCTCTGGTTATACTCCTGGTGGATGCGATCTTGGCTCCATCCAGTGGTGTCCTATGATATGAAATGGTTTGGACGCAATCTTGGCTCCATTCCGCGGTATACGACTAGCTTGGACGCATGTTGGCTCCATGCTGTTGAATCTTACAGGAGACCATATACGTGTCATTGTCCTGCGCGCGTATATGTTCTCAGCCTCACCGGCGGCAAAGTAAACAAGCAAATACCGCCAGCGTGCTGCAATATAGATAGTGTAAATTGCTAACTTGCATGGTGCCGCATTCAAACATGGTGCCACATTCAAACACAATCAAATGTTCAGTATAAAGAGTCTGCATGCAACACATATAGGCTGACATTAATTCATTGTTGTCCAAATTAACTTCTTTCAGGCATCATGGTTAGAGACAAACAAATCATGCGGCCGATTCAATCAGTCTTCAGACCCTGTTCGGCACCTCATATGCACGTGGAACATGTAGAGATAAACAAATTGATTTTACTCAAATCTAGCATCAACAGTTATGATGATGTAAATTAATAAAGAAGTGCCACTACAAAAACTATTTAATCTGTGACGTAACCATTCTGTCACGGATTAAATAAAATTCGTCGCAAATCAGCATCCGCGACGATTTACATTTTCGTGGTGGAATGAGCATCATTGATTAAATCTCTCGATGTTCCCTTAATAAACATCGCGATCCGTGACGTATCTGAATCGTCACGGAGCAGCCCGAGGCCCATGCAGCCCAACCCATGGCTCACTATCCGTGACAAAATAAAATCGTCACGGATTGCTACACACATGGCAGCTGTGGCATCCTACGTGGATGATGACATGGCATCCTACATGGACGATGACGTGGCATCCTACGTGGCATCCTACGTGGGCGGTGACATGGCATCCTACATGGACGATAACGTGGCATCCTACGTGGACCATGATGTGGCATCCTACATGGATTATGACGTGGCATCCTATGTGGACGATGGCGTGGCATCCTACGTGGACAATGACGTGGCACCATATGTGGACGATGACGTGGCAAAAATTTTAAGCCCAGCAGATACAAATTCTGGCCCACCACAGCCCATTTCAGAATTATATTCCAGCATAAAATTAGCAAAATTAGCCCATCTTCAGCCCATTTTTCAGAGGGTACATTTTTCCAATACATTTACCAAAATTCAATGAACAGACCTTACATCATCAAATCAGATACAATCTCTGGGAAAAAACCAAGCAAACACAATCAGATATTGAGGCAGATAACACATGCATTAAGATGTCTACCATTCCTAAAACACTACACCTTCCTCTTTGTTATTCTACCACTCTTTTCTCTGATTCCTTGCGAGTTCGTATAAATCCTGAAATAAAGGAAATCGGAATCCAATTAGAAAAGACAACATGATTCTTGCTTCAGATGAATCAAATCAACATGGACCAAAATGATCTACTATGACAGGTAACAAACACCAATATTCTAATCATTAAATAATTTGAGTATTACCATGAGACAGTTGTGTAATTTACCAAAGAAGCTACAAGTGGCAAG
Source organism: Cenchrus americanus (assembly GCA_947561735.1). Lineage (NCBI taxonomy): Eukaryota > Viridiplantae > Streptophyta > Magnoliopsida > Poales > Poaceae > Cenchrus > Cenchrus americanus. The sequence goes on along the minus strand of OX387239.1, from coordinate 77,906,885 downwards.
CATATACTGAAAGTTGAAAATAAAATAGTGAACAACATAATGTGTTGACATCTGAGCAACAGAGGAATAGAGCTAGTCAGTCTATCATCTTGCGAGCACAAGTCACGGACCGGACTCAGTTTGGGCATATGAAATCCTAGAAACTATGACAGCATAACTTACATCATCAAATCAGATACAATCTCTAGTTATTCTGCCACTCTTCTCTGATCCATTATGAGTTTGTATAAATCTTGAAATAAAAAAAGGGCATGTCATGCTTGAACTGTAATTAAATTTTAACAAAAATAATAAAGTTAACTAAACAATATGTTCTAACATATAGGCCTAGCCTAGCATCTGACATTGGGTGGATCACAAATTCACATTTGTACATTTGTTAAATTCAAATTAGTAGAGACTTTGCAGTATGAAGGTGTATTGATCCAAGGCAGCATCAACGCCAGCAAGGAAATAGGCAACATGGAAGAATGTGCGATGAGATATTATCACTATAAGCATATAATTGGTACTATTATTGTTTGTATGGATCAGCAGACTGGGAACGACACAAAAGGAAAGCCTATTGTGCTATTCCACTAATTAGCCTATGGTTCAACAATAGTAACATACATATTTTTCATGGGTACATGGGGTCTAATTGAAGGTAGAATGCACGTATTTATTTCTAGTAGCAAATTAAATTAACAAAGATATGCTTTCATCTTGTTGTTGTTTATGCTTTAACGGAACAATAGCCAAAGACAATGATAGCTCAACATGTGGTCTATAAAGATGAGGAATCATAGGAACCAACAGAGAGTCAATTAGTAAGCAAATAACAAGTCGAAACAAACTATTGTCAAGCATACAAGACATAATTTCAAACCAGTTTGTGGTGGTGGCTTTAAAAGTTCATGGTGGATTTAATCAAACGAGTTCGTAAATCCCTACCGAGCTTATGTGCATAGCAGATTTCAACGAGAATAATTGCTTGCGGAAAACATGGTAGTCATCCATAATTCAACGCACTTGGACAAAAAATCAATCAAGTTACTAGAGTCGATAGAGACCGACCAACCAGCTGACACCCAAGTAAACATTTCAGGAACATGCAGCCTTGTATTCTATAAGTCACGTTAATGACTATCAATGTTTCAAATCTCATATTATTGTCATTCATACACAAAATTCATACTTTTTCCTGCTCTATCTGTTGAGCATGCAGGCAGGATATTCAGATCTCACCCCCTACTCAAAACAAAAGCAAATAAGCATGAAGTGCATGGTAGGCAACCTACCATACAAAGCATCACCTTTCTGAGGGTGGTCAAACTCTTTTAAGGGTGCGACAATGGACCGGAGCCTGACCCTCCCTCCACGACTGAAGCATAAGAGAACACACATCATCAGTAATTAAGTACATATGTTTGAAACGATGAAAGCATATAGGGACCGTGAGGTAATTACTTGGTACTTCATAAGCTGGAGTGGTTTACATTTGTAATAATAAAAAAATTAGTCTAATATAATATAACGTGCTATTTATCTACAATTTGCACCCAATTGGATTGAAATAAGGCAGTGATTTGAAAATGGTTGCACAGTAATGTAATGTAGCAGGCATAACAGTGCAGGATAATTCAAGCCTACTCTTTCTAGCGGTATTTTTTTAATTGTGGCTACGGCAAGCTAGTTCACACAAGCAAGCTTAGTACATGTAAGATAAAAGGCTCGCTCTCACATCTCGAAGTTCACACGAAGCGGCATCAAGACGTAAATAGCAGTCTTTCATAGTAGATGGTTCATAACAGCAAGCAATAGCTTAGATTTTTCACATGACAGCAACAACAAACATGCCTTCATTCTTCAACAGCCTGGAAACAATATAGTTTATCAAAATTAGAAAAATGACAACAAAAATGAGAAGCAGTTCACCTAGTTATCATGCCACATCAATCCTACATCAGAATGGGCACCTAGAAAGCTATGTACATGCAGAGTTGCAAATGAGCGCCTAACTCCTGGATAGATCCACATGACCACAAGATACATTTTATTTAACACATGCCACAACATAAACAACTAAAAAACCCAGACTTACAACAGATGACAAAAAACAAACGACCAACGGATCCTAGAGCAACCCAAGGTGACACGTACGTACCCAAGTCCTGAATGCAGAGTCGAGACTATTATTACGAAACATAAACAACTGACGATAGGACTGCAAATCTTGTTTGCCTTAGCTTGCAGGATCGAAGAGCAGTGTAAAGGACTGCAACCTCGCTCATGCCTTCTCCAATTCGCTCAGCATCACAGCAAGTCAAACCTACAAAAGGTTGTCGAGATAGTCAAATCAACGAAATATTCGCAAGAAATCTCATGTCATCCAACCAAAACTGTTGCTAGTAAGCTTAAATAGGCGGAATGTGATAGAAGAGCAGGTAGGAGAAACTAAACATACAGTGGAAGAGATGCTTTGCCAAGGTCTCATGCGGCATGAACTCAGCGACAATAAGCTGTTCGCCACTCTCGCAGCAGCATCCAACGAGATTGGCCAGCCGGCCACTGCGCAGCTGCCCAACAGCCCTCGCCTCCTCCTGCACCCACATATACACACAGCCATTCAATCAGATGCCAGAGAAGCGAGACGAACTACAAAAATGATCCATCACAGGAAGCAAGCTACACGGACCAGGAACTAGTGGGCGTCTGGCCAGGCGGAGCGGCCGAAGCGCTTGATGGCGACGGTGCGGCCGGAGCTGAAGAGCGTGCCCCGGTAGATGATGTTGGGCGCCTTCTCGCCATGCTCCGGCACGATGCGGTCCGGAGCGAAGCCGCTGGTGGCCGCTCGGAGCTCGTCGAGGCTGTACTCGGCGAACACCGGCACACCCCTGCCATCGTCGGCGACGCCATTCTCTGCACGGGGAACCAACATCAACGTCGGATCTGGACCAAGGAGGCAAAGGACGCGAGCAGAAACAGCAAGCACACCTCAGAGGCTCAGAATGAAGAGGAAATAGCTTCGCATTGCTCTCCATCACGAGATAATTTGAAACAAACGCCGAGGACCAGACGCGATTAAGACCAAAATCTAGCGAGTGCGAATGAATTCGTCGAACCAAGCAGAGAAACCCGTCGAAATCAGCGACAGGAGGCCGAGCGAAAATAAGATTCGGATCGCCCCTGCGCGTCCAAACAAAACCAACGGGGTTTCTCATGCCTCAATTTTAGGTCACAAAATTCCAGCAAAACAAAAGAAGAGAGGTATGGACAAAGTGGTGCTCAGATCATGCATGTATGTTAAAAAATAGATCAAGATCGGTGTCGGTGCGGAATGTGGTCCCGACACTAACCGAGAATAAGCGCCGAGGTCTATCCCTCAATGGTCGATGCTAAGCAACAAGGGACACGGAGTTTATCCCGGTTCCGGCCGGTGGGCCGTACATCCGAAGAGTGGTGTGCTCGAGGCACTATATTGCTCGGCACCGGGGTGCTCGTAGTGGGGCCGCTACAAGCAAGGCGGGAGCGGAAGCGTGGCTTCCAAGTCCCCGGCGTAGTGACCGAAGATGTTGTGGGAGAATTGGAGAGCAAGTGCGTGGCGCGGCCTTGACTCGTGTTGTGTTCCGTTGTCTCCTCGTCCGTCCGCCCCCCGCGGCGGGGGGGGTTCGTCCTCCTTTTATAGGTTAAGGAGGGAGCGAATCACATGCGCGCCGCGCTATTTAGCTACGTGGAGGAGCGTGATGAGCTATGCTGTAGAGTAGGCGGCCGCCCGGGAGATCCTTGCAGCGATCCAGCCATCATGGCGTATCTTGTACCCGAACAGTAGAGGCTTCGAGGGTAGAGGGGCAGCGGACGGCTGCGATGTCCTCAGACGGGCTCGAGAGGGTTGCGACGTTGCTCCATACGGAGCACGGTGGCGAGTAAGGCGGCACCCCCGTTCCCGCACGCTTCACGCGTCTTGGAGTTGTTGCCACGCCGCCCGGCGTGCGCTCGTACGGGCGGGGGTGGTAGCCATGCCGTTAACGGTGGCGGGGATGGCGTTCCACCGGCCTAGCGCCCGCACCTAGCCCCGCAGATCACAAGAAAGCAACTCGAGGGTGTAGCCGGCCCCCTTCGAGAGCTCGGCACGTTAGCCGTACCGAAGCTGTGCGGCGCGGTGTCACGGGACGGCACCGTCCGCACCACACGGTGCTTCCTACGGTGGCGGGGATGGGCTCCCTCCCGGGGAGTTGGTGCGGCGGCACCGGGGCGCGAGCCCCGTGCGAATGATGGCACCGCCCCGTAGTTGTCGGGCATTAAATGCTCGTGCACGGAAGTGGGCGCACGCGTGCGGGGCGCCCTCGAGCGAGGCGGACCCCGTTCGAGGGCGGAGCGGGCCCTCGAGCGAGGCGGAGCCCGCGCGCGAGGGGGAGCGCACCCCCTCGAACGGGACGGAGCCCGCCCCGAGGGAGGCACGCATCCTCGAGCGAGGCGGAGCCTGCTCGAGGGGATCTTCGAGTGGGCCGCCTTGGTGGGCCGTGTCCTGCATGGTTAGGCGTGTTTGGCTTTGTTGCGGGTTTTTAATTGGGGGTTTCCCAGTTGTTAAAGGGGACCCCTAGGGCTGTCCCCGACAGTAGCCCCCGAGCATCTGTGGGTTTGCCATTGAGGCTCCCGCAGATGCTGGAACCTACTGATAGGACGTTCTTCCCTTCTGGTTTTGCGAACGCTTTCTGTGGGGACGCGTCAGCGGACACGCGGGTCTAGCCCCCCCCACCCCGCAGAGCGTGGGTGCTCCCCGGAGGGGTTAACCGCGAGAGTTGGCCGGGGGGGCATGGTACATGTTTCAACCGGCGTCGGCAATGTCTCAGCCGGCTTCGGTGACGCATGCGTCGCCGGCACTATCTCCGGCGGGTGCAATCCGAAGGTGTAGTCGTGCGTCAAGCCCCCGAGCTCGGGCCCGTTCGAGGCGATCGGGTAGAGCTTTAAGACTTTGTCTTTTAACGCGCCCTCGCCGTCCCTCCGCGGGACGGAGGGTGAGGTTTCCGCAACCCCCATCGAGGGGGTCGCGGATTGCGGATTCCCTCGTTGAGCCGCCGGCGGGTGGTTCAGGTGGACGCCCATGCCCCGTTCGATAAGGGTAGGCCGTGTGGTCCGCAGACACGTCCATGGAAGCGCTTGCGTGGGTTTGCTAGGTGGGGCTCGGTCCCGTTCGATAGGGACCGAGGGCGCGGAAGCTCTCCCTCGGTGGGATCCCCCGGCTAGCTGCCCTCGCTGGCTCTCGAATACGACATATGGGGCACCCTCGAGCCGACGGGCTCGAGGAACGACTCGAATGCGCGTGCCTTCGTCGTCCCTGACTCCGTGATCTGGGGCGCCTGTTCGAACCCGTCGAGGGTCAAGCTTCGAACCTCTGATCAGTAGGGCCGTGCGGGGCGGCGCCTGGGCGGCCCCGTCTTTGCGTCTGCGACCGTCGAGGGGCCTGGCGAGACGGCCCTCGAGGTGCCGATTAGTAACAATGGTGTGGGGCGGCGGCCAAGCGCTCCCCGCCCGGCATCCGCGACCATCTAGGGGCCCCGGGCGAGCCGGTCCCCGAGGCGCCGATCGCAACACGCCGCGGCATGGGTGCTTGCGGTGCCCGCTCCGTTTCAAACGGGCCCCGAGGCGACCTTCTCACGCCGTACCCCGTCGAGGGTTGAAACTATCCCGAGCCGGGGCTCGTGCCGCTCGAGGGTTCTCGCTCGGCATGGGTGCTTGCGGTGCCCGCTCTCGTTTCAAACGGGCCCCCGAGGTGACCTTCTCACGCCGTACCCCGTCGAGGGTTGAAACTATCCCCGAGCCGGGGGCTCGTGCCGCTCGAGGGTTCTCGCGCGGCATGGGTGCTTGCGGTGCCCGCTCTCGTTTCAAACGGGCCCCGAGGCGACCTTCTCACGCCGTACCCTTTCGAGGGTTGAAATTATCCCGAGCTAGGGACTCGTACCGCTCGAGGGTTCCGCGTACCTTGCAAGGAACCGATCCATTAAATGCTCCACGCCGAGGCCGTAATTTTGCGTCGTGGGCGCGCTTTTCGCGCGTTGCGCCCGCGCGCGCGCGTAGTGGGCGGCGTGGCGGCGGACGTGACCGCCGCCACGGTCCCCGCTATTCTTCGCCGTGATGATGGCTTATTCGCGGTGGCGTGGCCGCCGCGGTCGTGGTGGGGCCCGCCCGTCGGCCGAGAAAGAAGATTCCCCGCAAGCTAATGCGCGCGGGACGTCCGCTCCGGAGAGCTCGCCCGCGGCTTATAAATCTGAGGGGAGGGGAAAACGGTGGTTTTTTACCTTAGCGTTTCGCCGTTTTTGCCCCTTGCGCTCTCGCCTTCGCTTTGCTCTTGCCACCGCGGCCTTTCGCCATTGGAGCTCTTCCTCTTTTTCTTGTCTTCCGCTCTCGCATCCCTTGTCTTCTCTCATGGCGCCGCTTCCGCCCCTCACGATCCTCGACCCGTACGCCTGGGAGCGGTCGACGGTGAACCAGCTGGCCCTTGGTGAGCTGGTTTCCGCCGGCCAGTTGGCGGCGAACGAGGAGGGCCGTCCGGCGGAGTGGATCGTGCCGCCGGCGGGGGACCATGCTCCCAACCCGCCGGAGGGCTACGTGGTGAGCTTCATCCGCTTCCATGAGCGCGGCTTCGCTGCGCCGGCGAGCCGCTTCATGCGGGCGCTCTGCCACCGCTACGGCGTGGAGTTACACAACTTCGCGCCAAACGCGATTTCGCAGGCGGCCACGTTCGTGGGCGTCTGCGAGGGGTACCTAGGGATCCCAGTCAATTGGGAGCTCTGGCTACACCTCTTCCGCGCGGAGCTCTTCACGCAGCCCACGACGGAGAGAGGGACCCGCCGCGCGGTACGCGCCGGCGGGATGTCGCTCGCCGTGCGGGCGCAGCTTCAAGGACGACTACATCCCCCCCGCACCATGACGACGAATAACGCCGGCCGGGAGCGGGGGTGGTTCTACTTGCGCAACGCCGAGCCCGGCCTCCCCCTACACCGGTCGGGTGTTCAAGGAGAAGCCCGACTCCCCGGGGCTACGGGGTGTCCACGCCCCGGCCGTCGGAGGCGGCCGGGCTCGCTCCCGGACGCCTTGAGGAACTCCGCGGCGCGCGGGGCCGACCGCGGCGGGCGTCCTCGCCTTCCTCCACCACCGGCGGGTTGTGCCTCCGATGGAGAGGCCGCTCCGCATCTACGAGATGACGAGGAGGCGGACCCCGTCGCGCCGGCGAGGTCGCGGATGCTCCCAACCCCCCTCGGGCGGGCCTACGCGCTCACACGGGCGTGGAACGCCGTCGACACCCGGATGTTGCGCCGGGGACCGGTCCCCGTGGGACCTCGAAATGCTCCCCCACCGGCCACCGGGTGAGTATGGTTCTTGGCCTTGCTTTCGTTCTTGATGATGCTCCCCGGCCCCCGACGCGCCTTTGATGTTCTCACCCGCACCGTGGTGACCTTCGACCGACCGCGAAGTTTGTCCCTCCTACCCCCGACTCCCGCGCGCTCCGCTCGGGCGGCGCGGCAACGGGAGCAGGAGCGGGCGGCGCGCAGGGAGGGAGCGCGCGAGGCGGCGCCGCGAGCGCCGGTGAGCGGCGGAGCGAGGAGCACCACCGCGCGAGCAGCAGGGGCTCTCCTCGCCGGGGACCGAGGAGTATTCGTCCCTCGGAGGAGGACGAGGAGGAAGAAGCCGGGGGGCGGGGCCCCTCCGATAGGTGGGAGCCCGCTCCCCCGTCGCCGAGCCGCCCCCGGCGGCAAGGGCGGCATCGCTCGGGCGGGCGTTGCGCCCCGCCGCCAGGCGATCAACGACAGGGGCGGCGCGAGCCCCGGAGGTGCCGCGCGCGCCGCGCAGGCGCGCGCGCGGCGACCGCGCCCCGCGCGCGCGGACAAAGCCCGTGCGCGCGGCGGAGGTATAAAGGGGCGCGGTGACCGGTGCGTCGGCCGCGCGGGCCTCATCCGTCGAGGCCTCGAGGAAGAGGAAGCGCGCCTTTTCCTCTTCGAGGTAAGGGGCTTGCTCTTCTCCGCCGGGTTTGATTTTTTTTATTGATCGTGGCGTTCGACTTTCTCGCTTGTGCTTGGGCGTGGTGGTGCCAACCGTGCCTCCCCCCCCTCGCACCGGCTAAGGTGCCGAGGGCGGACGCGTCCATCCCCACTCGGCGGCGCTCGTCGAGGGCGCCGCGGCGGGGGCAAGCACGGCGGCGGCGGGGCGAGGGCTCGCAAGGCGCGGGCCGAGGCCTCGAGGCCTCGGCCGGCGGATCGGCCCGCCGCCGCGCGGCCGGCGGTCGTCGAGGAGGGGCGGCGCGCCGGCCGCGGCGGAGGCGCAGCCCCGCGGCGGCGGCCGCGGTGGAGACGCGGCCGGCGGTGGCTCGCCGCGACGGAGGCGCGGCCCGTGGCGTCGGCCGCGGCGGAGGCGCAGCGGTGCGCGCCGCGGTGGCGCCCGTGGTTGCGGTTGAGGAGGGCGGACGGGCGCCCGTGGTCGCGGAGGCGCAAGTGGAGGCGCCGGCGGAGGCGGCGCGAGGGGCCGCGCACCGCCGCCGGCTCCCGGCGGTAGTGGTGGAGGTCCCGGACGACGATTCCCCACCGCCCGGGTGGGATCAGTGGGTCAGCTTCCCCACGCTCTCCCCGGAGTCCCAGGAGGGGGCCCTCGTGAGGCGACGCGACGGCCACATGGTGGCGGGGGGCCGGGGACATGGCGCCGAGGCCTCGTCTTCCCGCGCCGACCACTCCGACCAGGTGGAGGGGGTCGCTGGCGATCCGCCCGCGTTCGCCGACGCCCAGGGGGAGCAGGAGCTGTGGGAAGAGCTCCAGCGCCACGGCGCCACGCTCAACCGTGCGCTAAACGAGGCGCTGAGGGTCCATGGCGGCCCCGCATGGCGCGTCTTCCAGGTAGGGCGTCGTTGCTCGTTTTCCTCTTTTCCCCGTTCCGGTGTGCTGTCTCTGTGTCGTAATGCTTACGGGTTTTGACTTGCGGTTGACAGGAGCTCTAGCGTCGCGCCCACGACAAATATAGCGCCTTCGACCAGGTGAACGCCGAGCTCCACCGCTCCGGGAGCGGTGCGGTGCCTTCGACGCGCTCGCCGACGCCCTCAGGACTCCGGACGGCTGGTTGTCGTACCGGGCCATGGCCTTGCGCGATGAGCTCCACGAGAGCACAAGGCAGGACCCGGCGCTTCCCTCTAGCCTCGAGCGGGTTTGCACAGCCCTCATCGACCGTGATGAGGCGCTGCGGCAGGCGCGCTCGGACCTGGAGAAGATGCGGACGCTGGCGACCAACTGGGAGGCGGAGGTGGCCGGCGTCCGCAGCGAGAACCGGGGGCTCCGCTCGTCGCCGAGGGGGCGCGGCGCGGCGGCGCTAGGCCGAGGAGCGGGCGCGTGCGCCGAGCGCAGGGCCAAGGAGGCCAACGACTTGAAGGCCGCCCCTCGACGCCAAGGTCGCGGCGCTTGCCGCTTCGAGGACCGGCACGCGGGAGCGCACCGCCCGCCAAGGGGCCGGGGAGCGGCTCCGGCGAGGAGCGGTCGCCCTCCGCCGACGCCCGGCCGGCGCTAGAGCAGGAGCGTGTCGCTCGCGAAGCGGCGCGAGTCGCCGGGAGGAACGGAACGCCAAGTTCTCCAAGGTCAAGGGCGAGCTGATGGTGCTCAGCATCAATAGCGCGAGCCAGGAGCTGGCCCTCCAGGGAGCGGTGGCGAGACCGTCAAGGGCCTCGAGCTGGCGGTCGAGGCCGAGCGCCGTGCCCTCGAGGTGGAGAGGAAGCAAGTCGAAGGTGAGCCGCTGTTTGACTCCTGCTTTGTTGGTTTTCTGTTAGAGAATTCGCACTCCCTTCTCTGATTTCTTTCTTGTCTTGGTGACTCCGTGCTTGCGCACCGCTCCGGGGCACGCGGCCGAGCGGGTCGAGGCGCCGCAGCCTCCTACAACTCCTCCGAACAGAGCCGGCAGGAGTTGCGCAACATGGCCCTCGAGACCCGCCGGTCGTGGAGGAGGGCGAAGCACGGTCGGCGGCTCGTTGGCCGCCCGCCTACGCGCCCTTAGCGGCCACGTCACCGAGCGCATGCGCCGGCGCCGCGTCTTGGCGTCCGGCAAGGCCCCCGGAGTGGTACGGTCTCACTACGAGGTCAAATTCGAGGCGCCGGCGGAGGGTTACGTCGTCCCCGACGGTGTTGAGGACGAGGTGGCGATGGAGCGTGTGGACGCGCTCGCCGCCGACGCCGCCGAACGCTCGCTGAAGCCTTCGAGGAGTTCCTCTTCCCGGGCGCTGTTGACGTCGCCGCTCCTCCCGCCTGAAGACAGCTGGGCGCTAGGCCCGTTTTTGTTGATGTATCAGTACGCTGCCCGTGCGGCTTTTGTAAAGAAACAAGTTATTTCTCATAATCGTTTGCCAATGTAAAGTGATGTCTTTTGTTTATTACGCTTTTTTGTTTCTCCTTCTTCCTGAGTAGATTCTAGTTAGGGGAGTTCGATTTTCACGGGTGGCCTGCTGGGTTGGAGGCGAGAGAGAAGGGTCGTATCCTCGCGGAGGCGTAGGCTATCTCTGGCTCGCGCGCTCCTTCCGCTAGGCTGCCTGCGCCCTGTTCGAATCGTTGCTCGGGGTCGAAGTAGAAAACAAACTTAGCGCGCGTGGGTTGTTTCGTTTTTGCGCGAAAATGGGACCATTTTGGGGGGGATGCCCCCCCGCAAGAGCCCCCGAGGGTAACTTGGGTTTCGGGGGAAAGCCGAGTTGCCCTTTGCATTAGACTTATGACGTTTTACATAATTGTCACCAACTGGGGCGTTGGTCATGTGATTTTTACAACAAAAATACTTGGAAATCCTAGCTAGGGATAGAAGCGACGTAGCTGTTGGATGTTCCAAGCGTTGGTGAGCTCTTCGCCGTCCTCGTTGGCCAGCTTGTACGTGCCGGGCTTGAGTACCTTCACCACGACATAGGGTCCCTCCCACGGAGGCGATAGCTTGTGGCGTCCTCGGTTGTCTTGGCGTAGCCTTAGGACCAGATCCCCTTCGCTGAAATCCCGCCGCATATCTTGCGTGCTTGGTAGCGCCTGAGGGACTGTTGGTACCTCGCGGAATGCATCAAGGCCACGAGGCGTGCCTCATCCAGCTGGTCCAGCGAGTCCTCGCGGGCTCGGCCGGTTGGCACCCTCGCCGTAGCCTCTAACCCCGGGCGACCCGTATTCTAAGTCCGTGGGGGAGGACGACCTCCGCGCCATGGACTAGGAAAAACGGAGTGAACCCGGTGGCTCTGCTTGGGGTGGTCCTTAGGCTCCACACGACCGCCGGGCAACTCTTGGAGCCACTTCCGACCGCATTTATTCGCCTGGTCGAAAATTCGGGCTTAAGGCCCTATAGGATCATGCCGTTGGCACGCTCTACTTGGCCATTGGTCCGCGGGTGTGCCACAACGCCCAATCCACACGGATGTGGAACTTGTCGCAGTAACTCCAAGAATTTCCCCGCCCGTGAACTCGGGACCCGTTGTCGGTGATAATGGAGTTTGGCACTCCAAAATGGTGGACGATTTCGTGAAGAACGTCACCGCTTGCTCACCCCCGAGATTTGTGATGGGGCGCACTTCCACCCACTTGGAGAACTTGTCGATCGCGACCAACAAGTGGGTGAAGCCCCGGCGCCTTTCGCGGGGGCCCGACGATGTCCGCCCCCCACACGCCGAACGGCCATGTTATGGGGATGGTCCGCAGGCATGAGCGGGAAGGTTGGACTTGCGGGCGTAAACCGGCACCCCTCGCAGTGCGTACGATCTCACCGGCGTCCGCGACCGCGGTGGGCCGCAGAAGCCTTGGCGGAACGCATTGCCAACGAGGGTACGCGGCGCCGCATGATGGCCGCATCCCCGCATGGATGTCCCGCAGAGCTCGCGCCCTTTGGGAATGGGCACGCACCGCCGCAAGATGCCGAGGCGGCGCGCTTGTGCGCCTCGCCGTCGACGAGGGCAAAGGACTTGGCCATCCCGGCGATGCATCCGGCCGCGGCCCGGTCCGTGGGGAGTTCCCCCCCGGGCCATCCAGGGCACATACTTGTCACGCCGGGCCGCCCTTGACGGGGGCCGGCTCGATGTCCATCACGTCAGCCCCATAGGCGCCATACCCCTCAAGGAGGGAGAGCACGTACGCCTCGTTCGAGGGGTCCTCATCCATGGGTTCCACACCCGATGGATTCGAGGGAGCCCCCGAGGGTTCCGCGTGGTTCGAGGGGTGAGGCTCGAGGGCGACCGAGGGCTGAGCAATATCGCGGGCGAAAACGTTCGGGGGGACGGTGATTCGCCCGGACGCGATCTTGGCCAGCTCGTCCGCCTCCTCGTTGTACTGGCGGGGCACGTGATTGAGCTCGATGCCGTAGAATTTGTCTTCGAGGGCTCACACGGCCTTGCGCAGGCCTCCATCTTGTCGTCATGGCGGCCCTCGCGTTCTTCATGACCCGGTCAATTACGAGCTGCGAGTCCCCTCGCACGTCGAGGCGTTTGACGCCCAACTCAATGGCGATCTTGAGGCCGCAAAGGAGGGCCTCGTACTCGGCCATGTTGTTCGAGGCGGGGAAGTGGAGGCGCACCGTGTACCGCATGTGCTCCCCCGAGGGGTGACACAAAGAGCAGGCCCGCACCCGCCCCCGTTTTCATCACCGAACCGTCGAAGCACGCAGTCCAAGCACTCGCTTGGATTTGTGGCGGTGGCGGCCGCGCATCCGTCCACTCGCCGACAAAATCCGCCGGATCCGGGACTTGATGGCCTTGCGCGGGGCATAGGTGAGCGTTTCGCCCATCGGTTCCACTCGACCACTTGGCGATCCCGCTTGCCGCGTCGGGATTGCGGATGATGACCTCATTGCCGGTGGCCCCGCCCACCGGCACGCCGTGCGGTAGTCGTTGAGCCACACGCGGGGATCCGTCTCCCCGTTGTACTTGACGATGGTCGAGGGTTGGGCGGAAGCGCCGGGGGAAGGCCGCAAGACGGATCTCCCCGCCGAACACACGGGTCCCCCGGGGGGCTCCGGCGTCGGGAGAGCGGTCTTCGTCGGCCGTCGTAGCATCCACCCCCGTCGAGGGTGGTAGCCCACCGCCGCTCGCGCGTCCGCCTTGCCGGTGCGCCGAGCGTTGATGACGTTGCGGGCGTCACCATCCGCCGCCCGCGCGCGTCAAGGAGCCGCCCCTTGGCCGGTGTGCGGCCCCGGGTTGGCGGGTCGCCCCACCGCTCCCTCCCCGCGTGGACCGAGGGTTCGCCCCCGGTGTGGCTCCGTCGCCCCACGCGTCCCCCCCGTTGGCGGATGCGTGACGCCGAGCTCTCGGCCTGCTAGACGGCCGCTTGCTCGATGAGAGTCCGCACCTCGCGGTGCAGTTCCGCGCCTCAAGGGTCGAGGGTGCCGCATAGCCCTCGCCAGCCGTCGCGGCGGCAATGAGCTTTTGGCTTGCCCGCGGAGGTGCGGCCCCGTGTTGCCGACGTCCGGTGTCGGCGTTGATGCGGTCACGGACCCGTTTGCCCAACTCCCCGCGCGCGTTCGCCGCGCGCGGAGGCTTCTCCCCGCCATCGAGGCTCGGAGCAGCCGCACCGTTCGCGTATTCCTCCGCCGCCCAGCCTCGAGCTCACGGGCCCGGGCTAGCCGCGCGTCGGGCCGTCGGCCCCGGCGAGGAGCGCTTGGCCCCGCGGCCGGGCGCGGAGCGATCCCCGGGGGCAGGCGTGACCTCCCCGTCTCCGGCCGCCCACGGCGCCGCGGGCATTGGCCGGGTCGTTGGCGATGACGGCGTAGCACTCCCTCGCGGGGTCGTAGCTCCCGTGCCGGGAGTCGTCGGAGCATCCGAACCGCAGTCCGTAGCGTCAAGGAAACGCCGGAACATGACTGGGTCCGGCACGCCAGAGAAGTCCCACTCCGCGTACCCGTGGAGGTTAGCGGGTGGCGGCGCGTCAAGGGAACCCAGGGACGATTCGTCACCGGCTGAGGCGCTGGGATCCCTGGCGACGAAGACGTGACGGCCGGGGGGAACCCTGCGCATCGTGGTGTTGACGTTGTTGTTGTAGGCCGTCGCGGCTCCACGCAGCCCAATGGGAAAGCGCGGTCCGGAGACCGTGCGCTGTCCCGTTGGGGCGGCGGTTGTCGTGGTGGCGGGCGCGCCGCGCTGAGAGGCGGCGCGCCGCCCGCCGTCGCTCGGACCGTGCCCGGCGCGAACGCGCGGTACCGCAGCGGCGGCGGCGTCGTGGCGTCGACGGCCCGCAACATCCGTTCGGCCGGCGTCCGTGCCGTGGTGGTGCGCACGCCGGGGGCCGGAGCGGACCCGGCCCGGCGCCGCGCGCGGAGCTCCTCACGGTTGGTGAGGCGCATGAGGTAGCCGTTCCCCGTGGCCTCGAAAGTTCGTGCCCCCGAACCGGATTTCGAACCCGGCGGGGAGGGGGGGTCCGAACCGCCCATGCAAGAACGTGTACCGCGGTACTCGGTGCGGATCACCATGGAGGGAGTTGTTGGATTGACCTTAGGCGCTCGATTGCCCCACGGTGGGCGCCAACCGTTGGTGCGGAATGTGGTCTCGACACTAACCAGCAATAAGCGCCGAGGTCTATCCCTCAATGGTCGATGCTAAGCAACAAGGGACACGGAGTTTATCCCGGTTCCGCCGGTGGGCCGTACGTCCAGCAGCTGGTGTGCTCGAGGCACTATATTGCTTAGCACCGTGGGTGCCCGTAGTGGGGCTGCTACAAGCAAGGCGGGAAAGGGAGCGTGGCTTCCAAGTCCCCGGCGTAGTGACCGAAGATGTTGTGGGAGAATTGGAGAGGAAGTGCGTGGCGTAGCTTGACTCGTGTTGTGTTCCGTTGTCTCCCCGTCCGTCCGTCCCCCGTGGCGGGGGGTTCGTCCTCCTTTTATAGATTAAGGAGGGAGCGAATCACATGCGCGCCGCGCTATTTAGCTACGTGGAGGAGCGTGATGAGCTATGCTGTAGAGTAGGCGGCCGCCCGGGAGATCCTTGCGGCGATCCGGCCCATCATGGCGTATCTTGTACCCGAACGAGGCGGCTTCGAGGGTAGAAGGGCGGGGCCGGATGGCCGCGATGTCCTCGCACGGGCTCGAGGGGGTTGCCGACGTTGCTCCGCACGGAGCACGCGCGCGCGTGGGGCGGCACCCCCGTTCCCGCACGCTTCGCGTCGGGAGTTGGTGCCACGCCGCCCGGCGTGCGCTCGTACGGCGGGGGCGGCGGCCCATGCCGCTAACCGCGGGCGGGGATGGTGTTCCACCGGCCTAGCGCCCGCACCTAGCCCTACAGATCACAAGAAAGCAACTCGAGGGTGTAGCCGTCCCCCTTCGAGGGCTCGGCGCGTTAGCCGTACCGGAGCAGCGGCGCGGTGTCACGGGGCCGGCACCGTCCGCACCACACGCGTGCTTCCTACGCGGGCGCGGGTGGGCTCCCCTCCCCGGGGGAGTTGGTGCGGCGGCACCGGGCGCGAGCCCCGGGCGAATGATGGCGCCGCCCCGTAGTTGTCGTGGCATTAAATGCTCGTGCACGGAAGCGGCGCACGCGTGCGGGCGCCCCTCGAGCGAGGCGGACCCCGTTCGAGGGCGGAGCGGGCCCTCAAGCGAGGCGGAGCCTCGCTCGAGGGGGGGAGCGCACCCCCTCGAACGGGACCCGAGCCCGCCCGAGGGAGGCACGCATCCTCGAGCGAGGCGGAGCCTCGCTCGAGGGGATCTTCGAGTGGGCCGCCTTGGTGGGCCGTGTCCTGCATGGTTAGGCGTGTTTGGCTTTGTTGCGGGTTTTTAATTGGGGGTTCCCCAGTTGTTAAAGGGGACCCCTAGGGGTCGTCCCCGACAACCGGCAATGAGTTGTGCTCGCATTAGGCAAAGAATGAATACTTTCATCACGTATGCAAATGAGTTGTGCTCGTGTAAAAAATCAAAGGCCAACAAGTATAGAATTAAGAGTAATTTCAATAGCAAAGTAGCATGAATTGTCCATCAACCACTAGTGCAAAGTGATGCAAGCTCCAATTTGCTTTGTAGAAAGGCATAATCAATAAGTATAACGACCATACATTGCCTCGCCCATTGCCATAATCAGTAGAAAATGCATAGTTATTATCATAGCACGATAAAAAGGTAGGACTGGACCATCATTGCACAACCCATTGCCATAATCAATAGACATGCATGGTTATCATCATAGCACGTAAAAAATAAGTAGGATCGAACCATCATTGCTCAATGCATAGCCTCGTGAATTATAAAGTTAAGGAAAACAGAACCCATCATTGCACAATTCTTAGCCTCAGCCAATGAAGAACAGTACAGATAATCAGCATGTCTTAGGAAAGGAACAACAATATCTAAGTTGTGATCATTATAAACATCACTACAATAGAATCAAAGCTCATCACCAAACACACAAGTGCTCATACATAGCAAATTTGCTTAATAAAAATCCATCAGTAGATAAGGGCACGTGCTCAGATTTATTGGATTAAATGGACATTATCAGTTAAGAAATTGTGCTCAACTATCATCACAAAACATCATAGGCTATTACAAGAGCTCAGTTGCATCTAACAACATAGAGATAAAGTCATCACAATGTATGTAAACCAAGTAGCATAGAGATAAAGGGAGGTGAAATTGCACTGGTTACCGCGTGATCTTGAACACAAATAGAGGGGAATACGAAAACCAGCAGGGAGACAAGGAGATCAGCAGATCTACACATGAAAACAAGTATTAGTTTCGAAATCTAGGGGTGGTGGTGGATTTCCTAGCAAATCGATATCCAACACTGCACAAACCTGGGTGTCGATTCCGAAGAGGGTGTGCTGGGGAATGTCAAGCAGGAGGAGTATGGATCCCTTCCGCACCAGCTCCGTCGCCGCCTCGGGGTCCATCCGCGCAGCAGCGCCGCCGCTCGCCATACCTGTACGGGTGGAGCGGTGGAGCTTCGGAGCACGGCCTTGAGGTCCCGGACGGAGGCGCCGTGGTCGAGCCTGACGGCCGTGGACCGGGCATCGAGGAAACCACCGGAGCGAGGGCGGGGTTGCGGATTACTCACCACCGACGAGGGGGAAAGGAACCGACGACTCGCGGCGGGGGGGGGGGGGGGGATCTCTCTCTCTCCACCCGCACCACCAGACCGGACGCGCGGCGCGGCGGGGACTGCGGGATGATGTGGCGGCGGCAGAGGGCTCGTCGGAGCGCAGGGAGGAAGGAGGAGGAGGAGGGTCCGGTGGTGGTGGTCGGCGGCGTGGGCGATGGGAGAGGAAGAGGAGGGTGATTTGGACCTCAGATTTGAGAGAGCAGGGTAGGGGGTTGGGACTTGGGAGGCGGCTGTGGCTGCGTGGTGGTACGGTGCCCCTCCTTGATGTGGCGCAGATCGATGCGCAGAGGAGGGGAGGAGCTAGGGAGGCGGCGGATCAGGGAGGGAGTAAGGCGGGGGAGGAGGCGGGGAGGTCGCGGAGGGAGGAAGGAGAGGAAGGTCGCGTACGGTGGAGAAGTGGAGGAGGAGGGTGATTAGGGTTAGTGGAGTCAATATATATAAACATCACGATGAATGTCGACCGTCGGATCGTGAGATCGACGGCTCCCGGCGACCGAGGTGTTGGTGGGCTGACGTGAAAGTGGGCCGCTTTAAGGTGGGCCTATGTGGCTTAACGTTTTCCTTTTTCGTTTTCTTTTATTACACCATTGTGAAGTAACACATACAAATATTAATCTTATATAAACTAATATATTTTGCATATCTAATAGATTATATAAAAGCGTGGTGGGCCCCGGGCGCTCTCGGGGTGGTGACATGGCGCCTGGGTGAGGTGGCGCCTGCGTGGCAGTGAGGTGGGCCCAGGGCGCTCTCGTGGTGGTGACGTGGCGCCTGGGTGAGGTGGCGCCTGCGTGGCAGTGAGGTGGGCCCCGGGCGCTCACGTGGTGGTGAGGTGGTGCCTGGGTGAGGTGGCGCCTACGTGGCAGTGAGGTGGGCCCCTGGCGCTCTCGTGGTGGTGAGGTGGCGCCTGAGTGAGGTGGCGCCTGCGTGGCAGTGTGGTGGGCCTCGGGTGCTCTCGTGGTGGTGACGTGGCGCCTAGGTGAGGTGGCGCCTGCGTGGCAGTGAGGTGGGCCCCGGGCGCTCTCGTGGTGGTGACGTGGCGCCTGGGTGAGGTGGCGCCCGCATAGCGGGGAGGTGGGCCCCGGCGCTCTCGTGATGGTGACGTGGCGCCCGGGTGAGGTGGCGCCTACGTGGCGGTGAGGTGGGCCCCGGCGCTCACGTGGTGGTGAGGTGGCGCCTAGGTGAGGTGGCGCTCGCGTGGCGCTGAGGTGGGCTCCTGGCGCTCACGTGGTGGTGAGGTGGCGCCTGGGTGAGGTGGCGCTTGCGTGGTAGTGAGGTGGGCCCCCGGCGCTCTCGTGGTGGTGAGGTGGCGCCTGGGTGAGGTGGCGCCCGCATGGCAAGGTGTGGTGGGCCCCGGCGCTCTCGTGGTGGTGACGTGGCGCCCGGGTGAGGTGGCGCCTACGTGGCGGTGAGGTGGGCCCCGGCGCTCTCGTGTTGGTGACGTGGCGCCCGGGTGAGGTGGCGCTCGCGTGGCGGTGTGGTGGGCCCCGGCGCTCACGTGGTGGTGACGTGGCGCCCGGGTGAGGTGGCGCTCGCGTGGCGCGTGAGGTGGGCCCCCGGCGCTCTCGTGGTGGTGAGGTGGCGCCCGGGTGAGGTGGCGCTCGCGTGGCGGTGTGGTGGGCCTCGGGCGCTCTCGTGGTGGTGACGTGGCACCTAGGTGAGGTGGCGCCTACGTGGCGGTGAGGTGGGCCCCGGCGCTCTCGTGGTGGTGACGTGGCGCCCGGGTGAGGTGGCGCCCGCATGGCGGTGAGGTGGGCCCCGGCGCTCTCGTGATGGTGACGTGGCGCCCGGGTGAGGTGGCGCTCGCGTGGCGCTGAGGTGGGCCCCGGCGCTCACGTGGTGGTGAGGTGGCGCCCGGGTGAGGTGGCGCCGCGCGTGGCGGTGAGGTGGGCTCCTGGCGCTCTCGTGGTGGTGAGGTGGCGCCCGGGTGAGGTGGTGCTCCGCATGGCGGTGTGGTGGGCCCCGGCGCTCTCGTGGTGGTGACGTGGCGCACCGGGTGAGGTGGCGCCTACGTGGCGGGAGGTGGGCCCCGGCGCTCTCGTGGTGGTGACGTGGCGCCCGGGTGAGGTGGCGCTCGCGTGGCGGTGTGGTGGGCCCCGGCGCTCACGTGGTGGTGACGTGGCGCCCGGGTGAGGTGGCGCCCGCGTGGCGGTGAGGTGGGCCCCGCGCTCATGTGGTGGTGAGGTGGCGCTCGCGTGGCGGTGAGGTGGGCCCCCGGCGCTCACGTGGTGGTGAGGTGGCGCCCGCGTGGCGGTGAGGTGGGCCCCGGCGCTCTCGTGGTGGTGAGGTGGCGCCCGGGTGAGGTGGCGCTGCGTGGCGGTGCGGTGGGCCCCGGCGCTCTCGTGGTGGTGACGTGGCGCCCGGGTGAGGTGGCGCCCGCGTGGCGCGTGTCCGGGCCCCGGCGCTCACGTGGTGGTGACGTGGCGCCCGGGTGAGGTGGCGCCCGCGTGGCGGTGTGGTGGGCCCCGGCGCTCACGTGGTGGTGACGTGGCGCCCCGGGTGAGGTGGCGGGCGCGTGCCGCTGAGGTGGGCCCCGGGCGCTCACGTGGTGGTGAGGTGGCGCCTGAGTGAGGTGGCGCCTGCGTGGCAGTGAGGTGGGCCCCTGGCGCTCACGGTGAGGTGGCGCCTGGGTGAGGTGGCGCCTGCGTGGCAGTGTGGTGGGCCCTTGGCGCTCACGTGATGGTGACGTGGCGCTTGGGTGAGGTGGCGCCTGCGTGGCAGTGTGGGTGGGTCCTAGGTGCTGGTGAGGTGGCTGTTTTTCAGGGATCGCGACGAATCTGCTAAAACGTCACGGTGTTGTGGGTCGTATTGCGACGAATTTAACAAATCGTCGTGATGGTTTGGGCTTCAATATCTATCGATGCACGTCCGTGACGAAAAATATGAATACGTCGTTGAATCACGACAAACTAAACAAATCGTCGCAGTGTTTGTGACGAAAAAAGGAATACGTCGTAGAATCGCGACGAATTTAACAAATCGTCGCAGTGTTTTGGGCTTCAATGCACATCTGTGATGAAAAAAAGGAATACGTCGTAGAATCGCGACGAATTAAAGAAATCGTCGCAGTGTTTTGGGCTGCAATGCACATTCGTGACGTTTTCTGAAAACGTCGCGGAGAATGCGTCACGGATTAAATAGTTTCTTGTAGTGTGCATTGTCATAGATTGTTGAATATAGTCTTCATGGCTGACGACCGTCAATATCATACTGTAATTCACATGCATCCATGCCTTGCATGTTACGTTCAATTACAGGATACTTAAACAATCCTGCATCTAAATTAGATTTCACCCGTGATAATATACATAGGGTTAAGCTATGAGGTAAATCAACCGACAGCATGTGTACGCATGGAAATGATAAGCTCGTGCATATCTGTTTTAGTAAGTTTTTTAGTTATCCCTTTGGGATATCGTTTTGTTTTAGCCGAGTTCACCGAAGGAGCCGAGGAGGAATCAGTCGCTACTATAGTTGCTCATTTTTTTCTATCTCTGTAGGTCCAAACTCATTCTGACTTAAACAAGGGGTGGGTCTTTACCAACTGGCAGAAACTCGTCCCACGTACGGTTCGGAGGCCGAGCCCCACGTACGTATGTTTTATAGAACTTTCAGAGCTTGTGAAAGAACTTTTCCGGCGAGGTTTGCCTTGCCTTCAGAAGTCAGTGGCGATCCTAATGTCGAGGGCGGGGCGGAGCAGGGTGGGATAGAAGGGTAGTTTATGAGTTCGAGATGTATGAGCAGATTCATATCCCATGACCACTAGTGGAAGACCTTTCAAGGGAAAAGGTTGGTTGGGAGGGCAAGCGTCCACCTCTACGGTGAGAAGACTTAGGATCTTTTCTTTCGTAACCATGTAATAGGATAGCCCTACGATGTAATCTCTATTTTCATGTACTCATGTTGGAACTCTTAATCAGAGGTATTCTCTACGGAGATGTAATTAACATAATTTTTAGGAAAAAGATCACTTCCGACCATCCAACTTTTGCCTCATTTTGGTTTCGACCATCGAACTCCAAATCGGATATTTTTGATCATCCAACTCTTAAAATCGTTCACAATTGACCATCTGGGGTTCGATGGGTCGTTTTAACTTTTTCCATTTACAATTTGGTCCTTAGATATTAAAATGATTATTACTTTTTATTTGTACATCTGATTTAGGTGATTCTTACTGTCGTGCTTTCATAACAATTAGCCTTATTTTTAGAATGTTCTTTATACTGCTTTATCAGTATTTGTTATATTATTATTAAGTTGTTATCTAAAAACAATAATATAAGAAAAGTAAAAAATATATAATTAAAAAATAATATGAAAACATCTGCAAAGATAAAACTCGTCATTATGAACGTATGACCACAAGAATCACTTGAATCAGAGATACGGGAAAAAATAGTAATCATTTTAAGGTTCGAGAAATATTTTGATCATTTTAATTACAGTTTAGTCCTTGATCTTAAAATAATTACTATTTTTTCTTGTACCTCTGATTTAAGTGATTCTTGTGGTCATGCATTCATAATGATGAACTATATCTTTTAAAATGTTAGTCATATATACTGTTTTGTCATTGTTTATTTTAATTTTCTAATTGTTGTTTTTACACAACAACATAAGAATAGTATATGAAATAGTGATAAAATAGATAAGGAATATTTTAAAAGATAAAGCTCACTGTTATGAATGTGTAACTGCAAGAATCACCAAAATCGGAGGTATGAACAAAACGTAATAATCATTTTAAGATCTAAAGACTAAATTGTAAATAAAAAAGTTAAAATTATCATCAAAACCGATTCGATGGCCAATTATAAACGATTTTAAGAGTTGGATTGTCGAAAATACTCGGTTTTGAAGTACGATGGCCAAAACTAAACTGAGGTAAGAGTTGGATGGTCAGAAATGAACTTTTCCTAATTTTTGTGTAAATGTAAAAATTATGGAAGTATGGACTCGCATTACCTTAATTTCTTTATTTGTCCCATTTAAATTAAACTCAAATAAAATTTGTCTCTATTGACGCGAAGGTGGGTCGTTCAGGCCATCTATTTCCCTGTCGCCAAATTCTGGCATGCCCAGTGGGACATACATCTCCCCTCTCTTTGAATTCCAACATGGTTACGCATGTAGCCGTAATATGAAATGTCACAATATATATTCTTACAAGAAAACTCACATATGGTTTTCTTAAATGAAGGTATGGCTGGACGTGTGCAAGACTTCGTCACGCTCCGCATCAGTTTGCTTTGGGTTGATGTGTCATTGGGACCTATTCAAGCTTCTGACAGTGATGGTTCCTTGCGCACTACTACTGCGTCACCAAACATGATCGACCATGACCAAGAGGTCAACTCTACACCGCACGATGAATTTACTCCTGTCGTGACCAAAGCTTCAAAGAGGAAGGCCCGAAGGGCTGCTGCAAAGGCAAGGGAGGCAGCTACCCAAAAGCGCAACAACAATGTGCGCAAAGTTGTAGCCTCCCCCACAACTCCTCCAAGTTCCTCCCAACCAAAGTTTGCAAAGCCGTTCACCCACAAGATGGAGCCAAGTTTCCGGCGTACCACACTTGGGGAGTGCCCTGTCCACACTAAACCAACACCCCTAACTATAGTGGCAAAACCTAACGTGTCGCCTTAGATGCTGGGGGCATATTCCTCTGAGCATACCCCAAGCATACTGGGGGCACCCCCGACCAATGCTCTCCATCAACCCCAAACAAGGGTGTGGTGCTCTCGGACAAACCTCGTTGTGCGGAGCCCCACAATGAAGGTAAAAGTGTGATGGTAAAAAAGCCAACCCTCTAGAACTTGTGAACAAAGGGAAAGCAGTGGTAATGGAGGATATTTCATCATTCTCGGAAAGTCCCGTACCCAAAGAATATTCGACTTCGAGTTGATGCTCCCGAGTTTATTCCTTCGCCGGTATATTAGAACCCCATGGTTCAGCCTAAGTGTGAGCTCCGCCTTGCAAGGAATTCACCTCAACCTTGGTGACATTAAAACAGGACATGTTGATCCAATTGTCCAACCTCTAACCCTATATCATCAGATGTGACACCTCCACCACCTTCTGGGCAAGGTTCCATGTACGTCCTCGAGAAGACGACGTCGACAGTGTAGAAATGCTCACCAAGCATGGGCTAACGTCACAGTGGCAAATGATTCTGCATTGAACAACACCCATCGAGCTTTTATTGTGAATAATGTACTGGCTACAGATGAAGTAAGTCGTCGTAGAATTAAAACTTTTGTGAGGCGAGCTATCAATGCCTCCTTAGAGAGGACGATATGTCAAGATTTAATAAAATTGCTTCCTGGAGAGTCCACATCTTTGGACAATGCTGACAGTGAGGTCATGAGGTGTGCTAAAGTTTTTGCCGAATAGCCCGAATACCAAGAGTTTCTCAAGAAGAATCCTCAATGTGAGAAATACGCTAAACAAGCTGCTAATGTGCGAGCGAGGCGTGCAGCTTACAAGCAACGAGAGTTAGCAATCTCAACAAATTTTGTGTCAAGCAAGGTCCAAGATATGGGTGTTGCTTCGTCAAGTCATACAAGTAGTATGCCCAAGAAGAAAGTATGAACAGCTCCCTCAAAAGGTGTAGCAAAAACCCTCGCTCCTTTACCAATTCGGAAGGAGGCTTCGACCAACCCATTCGAGGTGCTTTCCTCAATGCCGGTGGAGGTCACTGAAGTTAGATAATAACAGCGATGCATCTTCTGCATCAGTCCACTTTAAGAGGAAGAAGCCTTGCAAGCAAATTCCACTTGGCCATCGCCCGACTAGAAGCTGCACAAATTCAGGTAATATGGAGAACCGTTCAATTTATGTAGGGTCTTATAATCCCCTATACAATGAACCAACCAATGCTGAAAATGATCTCGTCGATACTGCAGGTTCGGATGAGCCAAAAGACGACAAGTCACACACCGAAAACGGTGATGGTGGACCCACCCATGAAGAAGTTTTGATGGCAAGCTCGGGTGGCTCCGCAGAAGAGCAGGTTGCTCAATTGGAAGCAGTACTTCGACAGAAGGAGGAAGAACTAGCTGCTCTTCACCAGCAAGTAGCAGATAAAGCTGCAAGTGGAGAGAATGAGAGACCGGAAGGAAGTCGAACTAATAATCAAAATGACCCACCACTTAGCGTGGAAGCTATACAAAGAATGATCTCCGAAGGTGTGAAAGCTCAATACATGCAAACACATTGTTCTATGAGCCCAGGGTATGTCAAGCCGTACCCATCGGAGGTTGACATGGTGCCCTTCCAGATAATTATTATCAGCCACTGTTCACCAAATTCAATGGAACTGGGTCCCCACATGAGCATGTGGCTCACTTCTTGGCTGCCAGCCAAGATACATCGCATAATGGTGCCCTTTTTCCATGGCAGTTTGTGCAAACATTGTCAGGACAAGCTTTCACATGGTATAGTAAGTTGGCACCCGGCTCTATCAGAACTTGGGAGAAAATGCAAGAGGCCTTCCTCGAGCGCTTTTATAGCACTCAACGGACGGTTGGAATCACATAGTTGACTCGAACTCTACATAGAGCAAATGAGAAAGCGGTAGACTTCATCAACAGGTGGAGGAACCTAAGTCTTCACTACCCGCAGCCAATCACCAAACCGGAAGTGGTACGGATGTGTATGAACAACTTAAGCCTGGATATGGCTGTATACTTGCAAGGTGTGTGTCCAATCACCTTTGAGGAGTTGTCTTCAAAAGCCACCAATATAGAGAACTATATGTAGCATATTTCTCGACAAGGAAAGTCACACAACAAATCGGTGGAGAAGAACCTTCAACGAGATAAGTTGCCTATCAAGCCAAAGAATATGCAGGCAATGGAGACCACTATAGTCCCCAAGAAATTCCATACTGGGGGCTCCTCCATGAGAAACCAAAATAAGGGTGGTCCTTCAGCTCTTAGGAGACCAACTCTCAATAAGCGTCAAATTCAAAAATATTCCACTCCCGATGAAGAAGTGGAGGACCTCTTTATGGGTCTTAGAGAGTTGAACTTCATCGAGCTTCCTAAACCAAAGGGACCAGAAGAAGTGTCTAGGTTCAATGAACCAAACTTCTGTCATTATCACCGCATCTTAGGCCATACTCTCAAGGATTGTTTTGTGGTGAAAAACTTGATACAAAAGTTGATTGATGAACGCACTGTAGATGCTGACTTGCTCAAAGGCATGGAGAAAGAAAAGAAAGTGGCTACGTCAAATGTCGCTACCTTTCGAAATGATTCGGTTAGTTGTGCAACTCTAAATAGCCGCCAACTTATATGATGTTAACACAAGTTGAGCGTAATTGTATGACTTCCTTAGGCTATTCAAAACAGCAAGTTGAGCACCAGCATGAAAGCAAGGCTCTCCTTCAACGGGTCCACACCACAAGGCATAGGTGATCCGTCATTTCCAAACCAGGAGAACGTCGACAGCAATTATCAAGACGATATGCTCTACGACGAGGGTTGAAAAAAAGTGAGGCCCCACACTTCTCTCAAAATATGGAAGTTTGTGAGGACCAGCCTATGGAAGAGTGTGCTACCTTCGCCATTGGAGTTTGTGAGGGTGATAAGGAGTCCCTTCACTTCCCGGATGGAGAGGACCCATTAGTAGAAGTTGATGAAGTACAACTTAGATTGGGTCGTCAACTTCCTAATTCTTCTCCACAACAGAAAAATCCCTCTAACAAGCATGTAACTCCGAGCGATGCAACTGACCATCCAAAAATGTGTCGGTCAAGTATGATGTAATAGCACACTTAAAGAAAATACCAACTATGCTTTTTGTGTATGATGCTTTGTGTCTATCCTCTGATTTGCGCAAGGCTTTTATTACTGAACTTTCTTTTCCAGAGGATTATAGGGTTGAAGTGTCACAAGTAGAGGCAAATTTAGCCGAAACTCAAAATATGACATCCACTAATGAGGATTTATTGTTGGGAGCAAAGAAACACAATAGACCCCTCCTAATGCTTGGTGAAATTGATGATTTGTCGACCAATCACATTATGGTTGATAATGGTTCAGCTATAAATTTGTTACCCTTGTGTACCCTCAAAAGGATAGGGTATTCCCAAAAAGACCTAAGCCAATCAAATGTCATTATCCATGGTTTAAACCAATCAAGACAAGAGGCCATGGGTACAATCTCGTCGGTCTTAAAGCTAGAAAAACTCATAACATATGTAACATTTCATGTGATTGACATAGCAACATCTTATAATGCTCTCGTTGGTCGCCCATGGTTACATGCTAATGGAATTGTGCCATCTACACTCCATCAATGCATTAAATATAAAGATCCGTTAGGAGATGTAGTGAGGATCTTCACAGACAAGAAGCCATTCACGGTAGAAGAATCCTTTTACGTGGATGCAAAATTTTATTTCGATCTCATTGATAAGATTTCAAAACCAAAAGTAGTGCCACCACCGAATCCGGAATTCCCAAGGAAATATAGCAAAGTCTCCTCATCAAAACGAATATATCAATATATTCCAAGCAATCAAAGGAAAAAGGATGATCCGATATTCCGCATCGTGGATGAAACACCACGACAAGACAAAGGTATTAAATTCCCTACGCCCTTACCCCATTTGGTTCAACATAAAATAAAACAACCTCAATTAGACCGTCTTAATAAAAGTAAGGCAGTCATACCAATTACCTTATTTAATAAAGATGATAAGGCTTTGCCTATTTCATTATATGATGACAAAGTCTTTACATGATGCAACAAATGGGCTATGATACATCCACTGGCCCCTCTTTATGTGAGAGCCGGGGGCAGCTAGCACCATTTGAAAAGATGATGTCACAAGCTCAGCTTGATGCCTTGGACGAAGATCAGACGTTGAGAAAAGAAAAATATGGGTTGGGTTATGAAGTTCATATGACTTCTACCGAACCTATTGATGTTGTACCAGCCTCTTGACAAATGGAGGACGGAAATCAGCCAATCATGGATGAGTTAGAAGAGATCAATAGAGGGACACCTGACGATCCTCGTCCAATCTTTATCCGAAGAAAGCAAGGAGGAATATCGCAAATTACTCTCTGAAATTCGAGATGTGTTTGCATGGTCTTATTAAGAAATGTCAAGTTTAGATCCTAAAGTTGCATTGCACAGGTTGGCTGTGCAGAAAGATGTTCCCCCGGTAAAACAAAGGAAAAGAATATTTCGACCACAATTACTTCCAAAGACTGAAGCTGAGGTTGACAAACTCATAGCGGCAGGGTTCATTAGGGAAGTAAAATACCCTAAATGGATTTCTAGCATTGTACCCGTAAAGAAGAAAAATGGGAAACTTCGTATATGTGTAGACTTTAGAGATTTGAATAAGGCATGCCCAAAAGATGATTTTCTTGTTCCCCTTTCTGAAATTCTCATATATTCTACTATGTGCTACGAGATATTCTATTTCATGGATGGTTTTTCCGGTTACAGCCAAATAAAAATGGCACTGGAAGATGAAGAATTGACCACATTCCAAACACCTAAGGGTATATTGATGAGGACATCACTCCTTTGGATACAACCAATGATCCTCCGCTGGTCATGCAAGGTCCAATCACTAGAGCTCGAGCGCGACAATTGAATCTAGAGGTGAGCTCGTTCCTAAGCACCTCCTTGTATGATTATGAGAATAGATTACTACCTAATGATTATATTGTGATTAGGAACAATGGAGAAGGTCAAGGAATGCTTGGAGATGGGCTTGGAGTCATGGAGGACCAGCAAGGACAAGCAAGTCAAGAGGGAGGCCCAAACCAAGTTGGCCTCGGGTCTGTTTCGAGGGCCAGGAACAGTCTGCACTAAAATGGCCGCCATGGTCACATAATAACTCGGATTTGGACGTTCTTCATATGGATGGAAATCTAAGAAGATAAACTTTCAAATGGAACCAGTCTCAGGCCCAAATTCATCTGGGGTCGACAGGATTCGTCCAAACAAGAGGACGCCCAGAATCTGCCTCAGTGTTGTGCACTGCCTTTTGGCCTTCTGGGCTATGTATCTCGCCTTGGCCCATTAGGGTTTCGACCAGGGGGGACTTGGCCGCCCCAAACACTTGTTATCCAGCCGCCACCCTCTCCTCTAGGGTTTGGGTTTTGCTTAGTTTCATTCTATCAAGAACAGGACACCGATTCTTCGGTTGTGGAACCCCATTCGTGAGTCGAATCGAATACTTTCTGTGATTTGGTTTCTTCTCCGTGCACTTGCTTGTGTTCTTCGATTTCGCAGGCAAGAGTAAGCCTTCTTGGCAAGGTCAATCGAGCTGCAGCTTGGTTGATAACCATAGGGTTCGTGGTGCTAAGATTGCAGGGTTCATTTCTTTGGATTTGAAGCCGGATCGGTGTGTCTCGAATCCGCCCAAATCGATAGTTACCCGAACCTTTCGGAAGATTGGGAACCTAAGTCGTATCATATATATTGCTATAAGGTGATGCCCTTTGGATTGAAGAATGCAGAGGGGACATATCAACGTGATATGACAATCATCCTAGATGGGCTATTATATGAAATTGTGGAATGTTATATAGACGATATTGTCGTTAAATATAAGAGTGAGCAAGACCATCTTAAGCATCTCGCATTGGTGTTTGAGTGCCTTAGGAAACACAAGCTCAAAATGAACCCAATGAAGTGTGCCTTCGAGGGTCGTCTCCCAGGAATTGGAGGCCCATGTGCTATGTGCAGAATGTGGCCCTTAAATATTAAAAAATTATTCTATAGAATTAGTCATATTTTTAACATATGCTTGCGTGCTAAATGCAGAATATGCAGTTGTGCACCCTTTTGTGATTGAGCTTTTGGTTTTTGTTTCTTATGCCTTTTCAGCACCACATTCATACATTTTAATTCTTGTAGTAGACATAGCACACTAACACAGGAGTATTTCATAAACCAAATAAAAGTATTATTAAATCAAATAAAACATGTACAAGTACAAAATATAGTAGTTTTATTTGGATTCAATTCAGGAAGGCGGTCAGACAGGAAGTCATGAACTGACATGCCTGCTCACTGATGCATGCCTCCTACCGATGGGAACGGGAGCGGGATCAACCAAGGAACCAGGAATCGACGATGAAGCAATACGGACTGCGGATGGCGCCCTCCCGTCCTCGAGTTTGTGACACTGACGAGAGAAGAAGAAGGGACCGCAACGAGCGAACGATTCAGTTGTGCGGAGGTGTGCGAACGATTCAGTTTTGTGCTTCAAATGATTCATTCAGTACCACGCTTGTTCACTTGGATTGTTAAAATTAGGGGTCTGTCATTTTTGGAGGCCCTGAGTGGTCGCTCAGCTCGATCTTGCTCATCGACGGGCCTGGTGCCTTTGTGGTCTCTTCTGGAAAATTCATCGGTTTTATAGTCACAAAGCATGGCATTAGAATCAACCCAACTAAAATAATGGCTATTGTAAACATGCCTCCACCTGAAAATGTTCATGAGTTAAAAAGTCTCCAAGGTCACTCGGCGTATATTAGGAGGTTTATCTCAAACCAATCGGGGAGATGCAAACCATTCTCTCGACTCATGAAAAAGGGTGTCCCATTTAAATGGGATCAAGCATGCCAAAATGTGTTTGAAGATATCAAAAAATATCTTTCAAGTCCTCCTATTTTTAGTGTGCCGGTTAAAAGAAAACCACTTATACTTTATACGGCTGATATGCCTACTTCTTTGGGCGCACTCCTTGCACAAATTATCAATGAAACCAGAAAGGAAGTGGCCTTATATTACTTTAGTCGCACTCTATTGGGGGCAGAATGCAACTATCCAGACATATAAAAGATATGCCTAGCTCTCGTATTCGTTGCACAAAAGCTGCGACATTACATGCTAGAACATACAATCCGACTTGTGTCGAGGGCT
Organism: Cenchrus americanus; assembly: GCA_947561735.1. Classification (NCBI taxonomy): domain Eukaryota; kingdom Viridiplantae; phylum Streptophyta; class Magnoliopsida; order Poales; family Poaceae; genus Cenchrus; species Cenchrus americanus. The sequence continues at coordinate 77,876,944 of OX387239.1, read as the reverse complement.
GATCTACTCCGGCACATTCTAAGCAAAATGACACTATTCGGTAGATTGGCTAAATGGGAAATGTTTCTCTCACAATTTAATATTATGTTCATACCTCAAAAGGTCGTAAAAGGGCAAGCTCTAGCGAACTTTCTAGCTGCCCATCCAATTCCGGATGATTTTCCAATTGATGACGATTTGCCCGATGAAGAAGTTTTCACTACTATAGTGGCTCAAACTACATGGCAGATGTATTTCGATGGCACTTGCCGAAAATCAAGTGACGGGGTAGGGGTTATTTTTGTCACACCAAATGAGTGAAGTGTCCCCTCATCAGAGGTGACTAAATGTGACACAAATACCAGTCCCAGGAGGCTGGTAACATATTTATTACAACAGGTGGATCAGTCTTTTACATCACGGTGACACAGAGGGCACGGAAGTGCCAACGCCACAAGGAACAACACAAACGCTAACGACCACACTACGATAGCAAAGGCTTCCAAAGCCTCATCAGAGTACCACACCATGGAAGCTCTCTGTGGAGGCCCTGGGTACACAGGCACGGTTGGGTGTATGGAAGCGACCTACTCGACGTCTTCGGGAACGAAATCGGGATCCTCCTCTGAAAAATAGTTAGTTAAACAAGGGTGAGCACAAACGTACTCAACAAGTCCAACCCCACCCACGGAGGGGCTTATAAGCAGATCATGCACATGATATAAATAACAAGGAACATGTTAAGGGTTATTTGCAAACTCATTTACTCATGCAGGGGTTCATTTTCAAAAAGGTTTTCGCAAACCAGTTTTATAACCAAAGTGACTCAGTTGTTTTAAGAAAAACCACTATGGAACTACCGGACTCCCCGTCCGCGGTAGCCCAGGCACACAGCCACACACTATTTCTAGAAAACAACTCACGCCAATAAACATCTCAAACCCAAACACTAGTTTTTGTGACCACACCGTGACTCGTCCAATACCGTGGACAGGGCTATTCGAATAGGTTTGACACTCTACAGAGGTTGTACAACTTTACCCACAAGTAGGGTACCGCCACACGAACACCTTAGTGCCGGTGCGGATCCTATCAAAGCCATTACCCACCTTAGCTAACCCTACGATCCACCACGGGAGCAACCAAGGGGTTATCCCACATAACCAGGGCGTACCTCACACAGAGCGTACCCCTACTCCTTGGTCTCCCGCCGCTCACCCGCACACCAGATGGCAAGTAGATTAACTAGTGGGGTTTATGCTAAGCCGTTGCCACATACAACGGTCGAGTGGTTGTACGATGATTTGGGTCAGGTGAGATGTCATGCAACCCGGTCCTTAACCGACAAGATGGACAACTCCCAACACGCCCAACCACACAGGTACGGGCTCACCCATACTCTGACACACACGTCCATCCCGTCTACCCAGTTCTTTACTCATTTTCCGAAATATCCCATCCCCTTTTTCAAAGCACTTACACATTTTAAAGAAATCATTTAGGCCAAGCAAGGTTCAATCATAGCAATCAAGGGTGGCTATCCTACCATGTTTTTGTAGTAAAACAGTATGCAATTTATAAAACGTGTATAGGGTTATGTTTATAAAACTAGGACCAAAGCATGCATCAAAGGATGAGATTGAACTTGCCGTCTTCGAAGTCCTCGGGAAGTTCCGGCTCGGTGTTCGGGATCTCGGGCTCCTGCTCGCAGTAGTCGGCTCCAAACTCCGGCTCGGGGTACCTTCCTTCGTTTACTTCGTCGGTTAAAGCGCACACACAAGCAAGCATGCAATCAATATAGGCACACACAATTTCTCCGGCTGAGCTCGAGGAAGGTAATTAAGTAAAATAGGGAAATAAATATCATGCAGGGGTTTTGGGTGACGGATGGGTGGCGGTATACCCGGTACGGGTGTGAGGAAGTTTGGGCACGATTTCGATTAAAATCGCGCATGAAATGACGGGTTAAAGGAGGTGTTTAGGGTTAATTAGGGGCCTGTTAGTATTTTATTTTAAAAGAAAAGGACCTACTTATAATATTTAAACCTAGCGGGGGTGTTACTAAATAGCCCAGGGGTATAATTGTAAAGGGACAGGGTTGTTTTTGTGGTTTAATTTAAAGCATAGGGTCTGTTTTGAAAGAAAGGAGAGAGAGAATAGAGGGGGGTTCGGTTTGGGAAAGGGGGAAAAGGGCAGGGGGGTATGGGCAAAACAGCCATCTTCTACCTCCACTCCCTCACGATACAGAACAGAGAGGAACAGTGTGGCCGGCCAGTGGAGGGGGGAGGGGCGCCGACGACCTAGGCCATGGGGACAGCTGGGATGTGGGGCAAAACAAAGAGGAGGTCGAGGGCAACTCATTCCGCTCCTCACCTTGGTCGGGGACAGACTGTGGACAGAGATCGATGGCCAGCGGGTGGTCTGCAACCGAGACGGCACGAGCGGCGTTGGTGGTGGTGATGGAGAGCTCGGGAAGGAGGGGGGAATGGTCGTGGAGGTGCGGGACGAGGTGGGGAGCCGGTCCGGCTCTTTTATAGGCGCGGGAAGGTCGGTTTGGCGAGGATATTTTGAGTTTCGCGGAGCTTCGATGGCCGTCAATGGTGGTGGGGGAAAATATACTGGCATTGACCTTGGGCCGGCGAGCTTCCGGGCGGCGCAGCGCTGTGGATGTGACTCTTCGTGCAAGCGGCCGCTGTGGCTGTGGGGGAGGAGACCGACCGGTCCGGTGGCGTGTCCGGGCGAGCACGCCTTAATGGCAGTCACCGGTTTGCCAGTGGGGGGGGTGTCTGCCGCCCGCGCACGCGCGGGCCGCCCGGCGTGCGTCCCGGTGGTGCGGGGAGAGGGAAGGGGGGCACCGTCCCCGCGGGGGGCGCGTAGGGGGGTGTCGCGCGAGGGGGAAGGTCGCGACCTGGGGGTCGCTCGGGGGGGGGGGGGGGGGGGTCGCGGCCCGGGGAGGCCCGACCGAAGGAGGAAAAAAGGTGGGGAGGAAAAGAAGAAAAGAAAAAGAAAAATAAAAGAGAAAAAGGAAGAAAAGAAAAAGAGAAATAGGAAGAGGAAAAGAAATAGAAAAAATGGGAAAGAAAAATAGGGAAGAGTTTTAGAAAGATTAGGAGAATTTAACGGGAAAATTAGGAGAAGGGTTTTTGGTTGGTTTTCCGGTTTTTCGGGCGTCCGCAGGATTTTCGGGACGACGGTGATGGCGAGGCGGACCGGCTGGCGGGACCGCGGCGGTGCGGGATTCCCATCGTAGTGGCCGACCGCGACGCTGGGGCGGCACGCGTGGGTGATGGCCTGGATGCGGGTGGTGCCGGCGGGATTCGCGTCACGCGCGCCGAGGGAAAAGAATCGACCGGGGTTTCGAAAGGGGGTAAATGAGCTCAGCGGGAAAGTTATGAAAACACGCGTGATTTATTAGGTGATTTATTAGGAGCTAAAAACCCGAGCGTTACAGACCTACCCCACTTAAAATGAATCTCGCCCTCGAGATTCAGTTAGGTTTCGAACAGGTGGGGAAAATTCTTTCTTCAACGTGTCCCCTCGTTCCCACGTGGCTTCTTATACTCCGTGTCTACTCCATTGAACTCTGCACACTCGTACTTCTGATGTCCTTGTTGTTTTGACCACTGTGTCCAAAATCTTGACGGGCACTTCCTGGTACCTAAGGTCTAGTTGTAGATCAATGGTCTCTACCGGTACTCGCTTTTCTTCGAGGACCTTCAAACACATTCGTAACTAGGAGACATGAAACACTGGGTGTATATCTGACATCTCTTCTGGTAGCTCCAACTGGTATGCTACTGCTCCGACCCTCTTCAGTACTTATACGGTCCAATGTACCGAGGGGCCAACTTTCCGTGCACCTGAAATCTCCGAGTCCCTCGGATAGGTGAAACCTTGAGGTAAGCGAAATCTCCAGGATTGAAGCTTGCTTCTCGCCTCTTCTTGTCCGCGCGGCCTCTTCTCGTCGGGATTGAGCGGCTTTCAACTTTTCTCGGATGTCGGCTACTCGCTCTTTGGCTTCCTTTATAAGTGCGGGCTCAACCAGGGCACGTTCTCCCACTTCTGACCACATCAGGGGTGTCCTACATTTCCTCCCATATAAGGCTTCAAACGGTGACATTCCTAGGCTTGCTTGATAGCCATTGTTGTAGGAGAACTCTGCATATGGTAGACTTTGCTCCTAGTCTTTGCCATAGGTGAGGACACACGCTCTCGGCATGTCTTCTAGAATTTGGTTTACCCTCTCGGTCTGTCCATCTGTCTGCGGGTGATACGCTGAGCTGAAATTCAACTTGGTACCCATGGCTTTATGCAAGCTTTTCCAAAACCTAGAGGTAAATTGGGTCCCTCTATCTGGGACTATCCTGCTAGGCACTCCATGCAATTTCACTATGTTCTCTATGTAGAGTTTTGCCAACTTCTCTCCTCCATAAGTGGTCCGTACGGGTAAAAACTGAGCGACTTTAGTGAGTCGGTCCACTATCACCCATATGGAATCATGTCCCTTCTGAGTCTTTGGCAAACCTACTACAAAGTCCATGCCTATTTCGTCCCATTTCCATACCGGGATCGGTAAGGGTTGCAACAGTCCTACGGGTTTCTGGTGCTCAGCTTTAATCCTTTGACAAGTATCACAGTGGGCGACGAACCGAACAATGTCTGCTTTCATTTCATTCCACCAATACTTCTGCTTTAAGTCCATATACATCTTGGTGGATCCCGGGTAAATGGAATATTCCGAGTTGTGGGCCTCATCAATGATGGTCTGTCGGAAATCTCCATTTTCTGGCACGCATATCCTATTCTTATACCACAGTGTGCGTTGATCATCCACTCTAAAGTCTGGGGCCTTATTTTCTCCCGTGTGTTTGCGGATTTTCATCGATCTCTTGGGCCTTCCGGATCTTCTCCTCTAGGGTAGGCTGAACACTCAGTTGGCGGACGTAGCCTTGGGGGACAATGTGCACGTTGAGTTGCGCCATTTACTCTTGCAACTGGGTACTCTTGGGTGCTGCCTTCTCGTAGGATTTTCGGCTTAGGGCATCTACTACTACATTGGCTTTCCCTGGGTGGTAGTGAATCTCTAGGTTATAATCTTTGACTAACTCTAGCCACCTTCTTTGCCTTAGGTTCAGGTCGGGCTGGGTGAAGATGTACTTTAGGCTCTTGTGGTCGGTATAGATCTCGCACTTATTCCCAATCAGGTAGTGCCTCCAAATCTTAAGGGCATGCACTACGGCTGCAAACTCCAAATCATGGGTGGGATAATTCTGCTTGTGGGGTTTGAGCTGGCGGGAAGCATATGCCACTACTTTCCCATCTTGCATGAGAACACATCCCAACCTTTGTCGGCACGCGTCACAATATATGACAAAATCCCGTTGAATGTCTGGCAGGGTCAGCACTGGGGCTGTGGTCAATCTTCTCTTCAACTCCTGGAAACTTTTCTCGCACGACTCAGTCCAGTTGAACTTCTTCTCCTTCTTGAGCAATTCTGTCATGGGTCAGGCAATCTTGGAAAATCCTTCAAAAAACTTTCGGTAGTACCCTGCTAAACCAAGAAAGCTTCTGATCTTGCTCACATTGGTCGGTTGTTGCCAGTTGGAGACTGTTTCAACTTTCCCGGGGTATACTGCTACTCCTTCTGCAGTCAGAATATGCCCAAGGAGAGATATTTTCTCCAGCCAGAACTCACACTTGATGAACTTAGCGTACAGCTTGTGTGCCCTCAATTTTCCCAGCACTACTCGAAGATGCTGCTCATGTTCCTCCACACTCTTGGAGTAAACAAGTATGTCGTCAATGAAGACTACGCCAAACTTGTCCATCTCTTCCATGAACACCTTATTCATGAGGTTCATAAAATATGCTGGTGCGTTGGTGAGTCCAAAGGACATCACTGTGAACTCATACTGCCCGTAACGGGTGACAAAAGCGGTCTTGGGGATGTCGCTTTCCCTAATCTTGAGTTGGTGGTACCCTGACCTTAGATCCACCTTCGCAAAATACTTGGCTCCTTTCAGTTGGTCGAATAGATCATCTATTCTGGGGAGAGGGTACTTGTTTTTGATAGTGACTTCGTTCAACGAGCGATAGTCGATGCACATCCTCATGCTCTTATCCTTCTTTTCCACGAAAAGCACTGGGGCTCCCCATGGTGATGAGCTTGGTATGATGAACCCGCTTCGCTGGAATTCTCCTAGCTACTTCTTGTTGACGGTGTAAAACCGTGCTCAAGTTCGCCGCAAGCCTACGGGTGACTTGGTGCCTTTTTCACCAAGGAGGGTTCTCCCTAGATTTGTCAATCCAAAAGATTGAAAGCAAACCACCAAGGTTCTCTATCTAACCTACCAGTCTAACCCTATGTGAAGTGTTGATTGCATAAAGATAACATACAAACACGAAGGGATGTATGGATCACATCCACCTAGCCATAAAGGTAAACAAACCAAAGGTAAACCTAGGCTATCGTCTTCTTGTTGCCGTTCCGGCCAATGTGATATACCAATCTAAACCTATACTATGATATGGATTACACTCGATATGGAGTAACCCGATATGGAGTGGTCCGATGCACGTTCACTCGCCGCTTTCTCCCCTCTCGTACTGTCACTACGCGAGGATAATCATCACCGAGCAACAACCTTGGTCCATGCACTACTACGGTATGTCCGCAAGACAAGACTAATCACCATGATTCGATCTAGTCCTACTAAAGGCATATGGTAGCTACACATATGAATAAGTATAACTCGTAGTAGATCAAAGTATGCCAAGATATAGTTACATCACCGAATGTTGAAGGTACAAATGACTTGACGAATTCAAGTTCGGCTCGGAACTCCACCATGGCTTCACCACGCGGGGCCAACCATGGCGGCTAGGGCATGGCCTAAGCCATCTCCTAGGCAACTCGAGGACTCGCGGCGGCCGTCGGCTTCCTCCCGGCGCTTCTCCTTCGTCTCGGCGGCTCTCGATGAAAAGGATGGATGTGGCGGCCGGCGGAGGCGAGAGGCAATAAATAGACAAGCACCTAGGGCAAAAGTGCTTGATGAACTTATCCCGAAAGTCTCCCTTTAAGCGCTAGTTTCCTACGTAAACAACAAACTCCAAAATCGTCATGCGAGAGTGAACTTGATACCTCCGGGGGGTTAGTACCTTTGATTAGAATATCAAATATGTGCAAATGTTGACGATAAACTTATATCTAGGTGTACCAAAATCGACCGTCAACATACCCCCATGCTTAAACCTTGCTCATCCTCGAGCAAGTCCAAGATCTTTGCTTAATTTGGAAATTAGCATTGCCCTTCAATGTCTTCCCTGCACTTAGTTATACACAACAAGACATATTGCTCTCTCAAGTATTTAGCATTTAAGGTTCAAGTTTTGACCGGCTACTTCATTATGGAAGATAGACTATCATTAAAGAACATGCCACAATAAAATAAAACAAGTGCTCTCGAACTTAAGCAAACTTCAAACCTTTACCTTGTTGCATCGTGAAGAGTTTTCAAAAAGTTGCACATCTAACATAAGTGAGGTTCTCTTGCAAAAGCTCAAGGAAACACTCATCTCGTCAAGTCACTCAAGCCTACACTAGATTATTCTCAACCTATTCTACTCATATATGGAAGTGAAAAGCTTATGTGGAGCTTGTAAGGTAAAAACAATCCTAGCAAAACATTATACTTGAAATATTGTCAAACTAAGAGAGAGATCTATTGGAATTACCCAGACTAGTCAAAAAGGCCATGGAAAATAAATGTTGGAAAGGGAGAGAGATGGAACACACACATTTAGAAAGGTGGACATGTGCAAGTGGCAAATGGGTGATCCCGAGACACGGATGAAGTTCTCGTTATCGGATTGCACATGGTTGGAGAAGTTTGAGTATGGACTTGTCTTCAAACCTCTCTAAGATTTAAATGAAGCTAAAAAGAACCGAGGAGCATTTTTATTTTTCTCTTTTTTTGTTTTTTCTTTTCTTATTTTTTTCTTTCTTCTTCATTTATTTCTTCTTTCTTTCCTTCATTGTTTTCTTCTTCCTCTTTTTTATTTTTTTATTCATCATTTTTATGCTCCTCTGAACATTTAAGCAACATAGTACTTGCTATAGCAGTCCTCCCCCATGCTTAAATGATTCCTCGTCCTCGAGCATAGAAGTGAGGGGGCCTATGACTGCTAAAGAAGTACAAAATCCTTGTATTCCTTTATAAATCTTTTCAAATCTTCAAGGGCGTCCTCCATGTCGAAACTCGCGTAATCACTGATGAGTCCCTCCATATGTTATATGTCTTGAAATCTTGCCAGAAAATCTTCAGAAAATTCATTGAAAGATCATCCATACTCAATTTGGATTGTGGTCAAGGAGGTAATCACAAAAAGATGTTTTGGGTTTAGGGTAGATGTCCAGCGAAGTTTGTGAAATTTCCAATGTAGAAACTCACAATGCATGGACAAGAATGGCTAGAATGAAAAAGATATGCAAAGGAATGACCAGCTTCTTAGTCTCGTACCACAGAAATCAATCCTAATGCAACTCATCAATATATAAGTTTGCAAACTAAAGGTTATATCATTTAAAGTACTTGTATGTGTATAGGCTTTGGTAGGTAGAGCCTTGCAAGAGATTCACAAATGTAGATAGCATAATAATTTTAAATAAAACAAGTACAAGCCATAGGTCATCGGTAAACTTAAATCAAATAGCAACATAAAGTATGTGGGTCTAAAGATTAATCATTTAACCTCCACAAATGAAAGAGCCGGTATTTAATCAATTTAAGTTATATTGAATAGAGAGCAAATAGTCATGTTATATAAAACATCATGCAAGTAAAACAAGGGGGCAACTTTCATCATTTTTCCATAATCAAGATATACAAATAATATCATCGTGGTAAGCTCAAAGGAGATGGTGATTTATTTATTGAAAAGTAAAAACTAACTAACCTAGGTTGTCCTCCTAGTAGCCATGTTATTGATAGAGAGATAAATACAAAGGTTGTCTATGGTTGAAAGCATATATGTGCAAGCATTTAAAAGGCGATGAACAAAGATAAAGTTAAGGGCGAGTTACCATCCTTTTTGATGCTCGTAATGAAGTGCAGCGATGCCTCCCCCATGCTTAAGCATTGTGCTTAGCATGGAGAAAGAATGATGAACATCTTGTGGTGAAGGTGATCCTTGTACTCCACGTGGCCTTTTCCTTTCATCCTTCAAATTCTCCCCCATGCTTAGCGTGTTGCTATGTATGGAAGAACTTGAATTGCTTGTAATTCGCCATGTGTTTGACAATCGTCTTCACTTCCTTGCCTTTGTTGCTCATTTTTTCCTCAACTTTTTCTTATCATCATCAAGCCATGGTTCCAATCCTTCGTCATATCGTCATCACCGACTTCAGTGCCGTCCTTTGTCGCTGCCTCATCTTCCACAGTCTTTATTTTTCCTCCAGAACAGAAAATGTACTGAAACACCCCTCCACGTTGAATTTTATGAAACTATCTTTCCAACGAGCCATCATATGCATGAAACGGGTTCCGAACAAGAGAGTTGTGCCAATTTTACTATGGTGATGCAATCTGTCCAAGGCTGATTTCAGACTGCGCAGCGCTCAATGGTTTTGTCATATCTCATTGTACGGGTCTTCAAAATTGATGATTCTTGATGCGTTGGAAAAAAGGTTTGAAGGAGCTTCTGAAAATTAAATTTTCTTCCATTGTACATCTCTGAACATGTGCTCAAATCTTGATGGAAACAGCAACTTACCTCTCAAGCCTTGTAGATGACTAACGATCTTGATTGCAATTGGTCAAGAACTCATGGGAGCACTTCTCCATGCCTACAAAAGAAATCTAATGCACATTCTACCCCCGGGGTTATGGTTGGGAGTAGAAACAATTGCCAACAAACCAAATGTATCCCTAAGATCTTAGCTTGTGGCATAGCTCACTTAGTAAAGAGAGAAGAAGAATCTAATGGGTGTATGTGCGTGTAGGTGAAAATGCAAATGAAAGGAAGGGATATAAACAATTACAATGTTTGCACCAAGTTCTAAACACCATGTTTACAATTAGATTGCTTTATTTCTATATAACCATAAAGATTTAACCAAGGTCAAAACACCATGTTCATTTCAAGGTTAATAACTCTTTATGCCGCAAGAAAGTTAAAGCGCATTGCAAAGCTTATATACCAACCTATGCAAAATAAATTAACAAGGCTTTAAAAACTCAAATGATGATTGTACGCAATCAAGTCTAAACACCACGTTTACACAAGATTGCAAAAGAAAATGCCTCGCGCGCGAAGCACCATTAAGGAAATAAAGCATTCATCAAAAAGTTTTGCGAAGAAGCCAAGCTAACCTATGCATGATAGAACAAAGGGGGGTTGATGCAAAATGCAAATGCGAAAACGAATTAGTGAAAAGGGTCAGCAATGTTTGAAAAAGGATTTCAAAGTTGTTCCTTATAATGACAAGCAAGTTTAAAGTCTTGTCAACAAAGAATTTTATCAAAAGACCTTAAAACATGCTAACAAGGTTTTAAGATAAGGCTTATGGGTATCCTATATTTTTGGCTTAAGACAAGAATTTTGAAAAGATAAGTCGGGTGAAGAAATTCTATCTAAGGTGGTTTTGAAAAAGAAGAAAAGCAAGGGTTAGATTTTCGGATGAAAAACAAACCTATGGTTTTAGGATTACTAAAGGTATGAGGGGTTTTTTCCTAAGGGTTTAGGCTGAGGCTAGTCAAAACTTTAATTATAAAGGGATAGAGATATACTTTGTCGACTTGACATAAGTCGATCCTCCCTTTGTTGGCCTAGGTTCTAGGTGTGGTTTGATATAAGGTTTAGGTAAAGATGAGATTTTTTAAGGGTTATAAAAGATAAGATGCAACATGCAACATAATGTAAAGGTAGAGGACAAAGTGGGATGAAGTAAAACATGATTATGAATGAACAAAATGATATGACATGATATGGTCGTGATCTAAACCAAAAGCAAAAGTTAGCCTAAGTTAACTAGCCACAAGTTTAGAATCAAAAGGGATCATGCTTCATATTTCTCTCTAAAGACACAAATAAAAAGACTCTAAACACTAATAAGCACACAAAAAAGTGGTTTACAAGTTTTCCAAATTTCAAGTAGCAAAGTGCTCACTCAAAATCTATTTAAAGCACACAACATGTGGTTGTGACATTTATTAGAGCATTGGTATGATGTTACTTGAAGTTTTCAAATAAAGAACACAATGTAGACTTGTCATAGTTTATATAGATATATAAAAAGATCGGGTTGCCTCCCGCAAAGGGCTTCATTTAAATTCATAGAGCTCGACTTTCTCACGTACCTTTTTATTGTCGTGAAGCCATGGTTACTTGTGCGAGAATCCAAAGTAGTCATGCAGCTTAGGAAATCCGTCGTGGTTCGCTTCCAACATCATCATGTGTTGAGTGGTGCCTCTTGTGTCTTCATTCATCCCTGCTCCAGACGGTTTGTTTTAGTCCTTAGCTTCTGAATTTCATCATGTACGTGTTGTGGAACCGTTGCCCCATCTTCTATTTATTATCATTGAGTCCATCTCCTATATCTTGTTGTCATCGCCATGTTGCTGTCTCTTCTTCATGGATTTACCCCTGCATCCAGAACAGAACATATACCAAAATATAGTTCTATTGAAAAATTTATAAAATTACCTTTCCAACGGGTACTCATTCGCCTTAATCGGAGTCCGAATGAGGGAGCTATGGCTGTTTCACTTCAGCACTGCTTGCTGTCCAGAATTTCAGCATGTGCAACCATCGGTGATTCGACCATATCCGCTTGTAGAAACCTCCGATTGCCTTGCCGCTTGATTCGTTGGAGAGTAGACTTCATGCATCTTCTGAAAATCCAAATATATCTAATTGTTTTCTGCTGAGGCTCATGCAAGTATCGCGATGATATCGTCATCCTTTCGTCCATCGATCCGGAGATGTACATGTGGTCTTCATCTTGAAGTCTTTTAGGGCACCATGTCATGCATCCTTTGTCCATCGTGCTTGACATGGTCGTTTCCGAAACCTATAGCTTGGACAAACAATCCTCCAAAAGACATTAGTCTAAAAACTTAATCGACACATAGGCATACCTTGTTCATCTTCGTTTGCTTCGAATGTTGCAAACTTTTCTCGATCACTTTGTGTCTAGTTTTCCACCTACTTTCAAGGACACAAACAAGAAAGCAAGCGTATATGCAATAATAAAATTAGGGTTAGTTAAAAGAAAGATAGATCGCCTAAAGGTTCGAGTTGCCGATCCCCAGCAACGGCGCGAGAAAAAGGGCCTTGTTGACGGTGTAAAACCGTGCTCAAGTTCACCGCAAGCCTACGGGTGACTTGGTGCCTTTTGCACCAAGGAGGGTTCTCCCTAGATTAGTCAATCCAAGGATTGGAAGCAAACCACCAAGGTTCTCTATCTAACCTACCGGTCTAACCCTATGTGAAGTGTTGATTGCATAAAGATAACATACAAACACGAAGGGATGTATGGATCACATCCACCTAGCCATAAAGGTAAACAAACCAAAGGTAAACCTAGCATATCGTCTTCTTGTTACCGTTCTGGCCAATGTGATAAACCAATCTAAACCTATACTATGATAAGAATTACACTCGATATGGAGTAACCCGATATGGAGTGGTCGGATGCACGTTCACTCGCCGCTTTCTCCCCTCTCGTACTGTCACTACGCGAGGATAATCATCACCGAGCAACAACCTTGGTCCGTGCACTACTACGGTATGTCCGCAAGACAAGACTAATCACCAGATTCGATCTAGTCCTACTAAAGGCATATGGTAGCTACACATATGAATAAGTATAACTCGTAGTAGATCAAAGTATGACAAGATATAGTTACATCACCGAATGTTGAAGGTACAAATGACTTGACGAATTCAAGTCGCGGCTCCGGAACTCCACCATGGCTTCACCACGCAGGGCCAACCATGGCGGCTAGGGCATGGCCTAAGCCATCTCCTAGGCAACTCGAGGACTCGCGGCGGCCGTCGGCTTCCTCCCGGCGCTTTTCCTTCGTCTCGGCGGCTCTCTGATGAAAGGGTGGATGTGGTGGCCGGCGAAGGCAGAGGCAATAAATAGACAAGCACCTAGGGCAAAAGGGGGACGCGAACCGGGCTCGGATCAGGCTGGGCCGGTCGGCCCAGGCCGGCCGGCCTAGGCCCAATTCGGCCCGGTTCGGCCCCGGTTTCCTCCCCGATTGCTTCTCGCGTGATCCCTTATTTGTGTGCACTTGCATGTGGGCCTTTGACGTTGTTTCCTTCACAGTTAAGGCTTGAATCCTTACTATGCAAGCTTCGTTGTTTTCTGGTTGAGTCTATGAAGACTTGCATGTTGACGCTTCGGTCCTCGGGTCATTTGGAGTCATGTTCATCGTGTGTCTTGACTTGTGACGGGCTTCATGATCGTCTCTTAAAGTGCTTGATGAACTTATCCCGAAAGTCTCCCTTTAAGCACTAATTTCCTACATAAACAACAAACTCCAAAATCGCCATGCGAGAGTGAACTTGATACCTCCGGGGGGTTAATACCTTTGGTTAGAATATCAAATATGTGCAAATGTTGACTGTAAACTTATAGCTAGGTGTACCAAAATTGACCGTCAACACTTCTTCAATTCTGCCAACTCAGGGGCTGCCATCCTATAGGGTCTCTTGGCTATGGGAGAGGTTCCGGGAATTAGATCGATGACGAACTCTATATCCCTATCTGGTGGCACTCCGGGGAGTTCTTCGGGGAACACATCTGGGTATTCTCGCACTACTAGGACATCCTCTATGGACTTGGCTTCCATGTTGAAAACCATTATGTCTGGCCTGTGTCCTCGGGTGTGGCAAGTCACTTGTATTCCGTCTGGGTTGGTTAGGTGCACTACTTTTGTCGGTGCGGAATGTAGTCCCAACACTAACTAGTAATAAGCACTGAGATCTATCCCTCGATGGTCGGTGCTAAGCAACTAGAGACACGGGGTTTATCCTGGTTCCGGCCGGGGCCGTACGTCCAGCAGTGGTGTGCTCGAGGCACTGTATTGCTTTGCACCGGGGTGCCTATAGTGGGGCGGCTACAAGCGAGGCGGGAGAGGAGGCGTGGCCTCCAAGTCCCAAGCGGAGTGATTGAGGCGATTGCCGATGTCGTGGGAGAAGGAGCGTGTGCGTGCGATGTGGCTTCGGATGTTCGTGTGTCCCCTCTGCAGCGAGGGGGGTCACCTTCCTTTTTTAGACCAAGGAGAGGGTGATTTACAGGCATGCCGCACTGTTTAGCTACAGGTGGAGGTATGGTGTGCAGTGCCGGGGAGTTGGCGGCCGTCCTGGCGGCCCTTGCTCCGGTCTTGTCATCGTGGCGCGTCCCGTACTTGAACAGGGGCAGCTTCGAGGGTGAAGGCGTAGTGGTTGGCTGTGGCGTCCTCAGATGGGCTCGAGGAAGCTGTTGGTGGCGATCCGTACAAGGCACAGTGGCAGGCGTGGCGACGTCCCGTCCCCGCGCGCTCAACAGCACCGGAGTTGTTGTAGCAGTGCCTGGCGTGGTGCTACAGGGGCGGGGATGGCGTTCCCACCGGCATTACGTCACGGTTTGACCCTGCAGATTCACGAGGGAAGGGTTCGAGGGCGCAGCGCGTTAGCTGTATGGGAGTGGGCGGCACAGTGTCACGGGACTGACACTGGCCATACCGCACAGTCCCCCATAGTGGCGGGGATGGGTTTCCCCTAGGGAGTTGGCGGAACAGCGCTGGGGCGTGATTCTCAGGCGCATGATGGCGCGGCTCTGCTGTGTCAGAGCATTAAATGCCTGTACCCGCGTGCGGGAGCAGGTACGCGTGTGAGAGTGCCTCGAGCGAGGCGGAGGTGAACCCTCGAGCGAGGCGGAACCCGCTCGAGGGGGGCGTGAGCCCTCGAGCGAGGCGGAACCTGCTCGAGGGGGCGTGAGCCCTCGAGCGAGGCGGAACCTGCTCGAGGGGGCCCTTGACTGGGCCACCCCGGTGGGCCGCGGGGGCCACCGCGGCGTGGGCCGTGCCCTGTGTGTGCGTTTAATTAAGAGGTGTGTTTCATTTCGTTTTTTGCAGGTTTTAAGCAGGATTCCCCCGGATTTTTAGGGGACCCTCAGGGCTGTCCCCGACAACTTTATCGGCGCAACGTATAAGGCCATGGTGTTGGCTTAACCAATCCATCCCAAGGATCACATCGATTCCCTTGGACTTCAGTACTACCAGGTCCGCTAGGAACTCTACCCCACTTAAAATGATCCGTACCCGGGGGCATACCAATTGACACTTGATGTCACCTCCGGGCATTTGAGTTAATAGGGGTGCTTTTAGTAGTACTGTAGTATGCTATGCTTTTCCACAAAACTTGAGGATATGAATGAGTGCGATGCTCCTGAATCAAATAATATGGTTGCCAAGACTGAGCCGACCAGGAACTCACCGAGCACTATGCCTTGTGCTTCCTGAGCCTCCTGTGCGTTGATGTGGTTGATGCGGGCTCGTCCATAAGACTGCTGGGGCTGCCTCATCTGCTGGTTGTTGTTGTTGTTGCCGAAGTTGTTGTTGCTGTGCACCGGCATGCGGTTGGCTCCAGACACGAGTGGCCTTGGCCCATTCACCGAGTTGGAGTAGGTGGAAGCGGTTGGCTTCTTGGCATATGGGAAGTTGGTAATGAAGTGTCTGGTCTTGCGGCAGTTGAAACACACCCGGGAGTTGTTGTTGTTGTTGTTGGCGGTGACCAGGCTGGTGTTGCTCTGTGGGGGCTTCATGGTGTTCTGGTTGTTGTAGGGCTTGAACTGGGTTCTGGGTCCCTGAGAGCTCGTGGCTTGCAACTGGGTGCGGTACTGCATGGGGGCTTGGAATCTGGACATGGGGTGTCCGAAGTTTCTCTACTTCTGGGATCGCTCTTGCTTTGTTTGGCCTTGTGCTCCATGAACTTGCGCTTGTTCTCCTTCTTCTCTTCTGCCCTCGCTCTCTCTGTGAGTATGGCCATGTTCATGAGAGTGTTGAAATCCGGGTAGATCTGAGGGGTAAGCAGGGTCCTCAGTTCAGGAGTCAATCCCTTTTTGAACATCTCCTGTTTCTTGGAGTCCTTGTCCACTTCTTCTGGGGCATAACGGGCCAGCTCTATGAACTGGTAAGTGTACTCTTCCACGGACATGTTGCCTTAGCAGAGTTCACGGAACTCGTCTGCCTTTCGCTTCAGTGTGGCTTCTGGGATGTGGTAGCGGCGGAACTCTTCCACGAACTCATCCCAGGTGATGGCGGAGGGATCCTTGGCTTCTGCACAGTAGTTCTCCCACCAGGCTATGGCTATCCCGGTGAGCTGGTGAGCTGCCAGGAGAACCTTGTCTCAGTCCTCACAGTTGAAGGGCTCCAGTTCCCTTAGAATGGCTCTCAGCCAGTCGTCAGCATCCAAGGGATTCACGGACCCGCCAAAAGTGGGTGGCTTTGTCCTGAAAAACTCTATCAGCTTTTCATTCATGCCCAAAACTCGGGGCCTTGGGCAGTTGATGGCGTTGAATATGGCCTCCATCAGTATAGTCTGATTGGCCAAAACTTGTGCCAGTTCAATGGGAGGGGGTGGCGGTGGCAGGACAACGTTCTCTCCTCCATCTTCGCCTTGGTTCACTTTCTGATCGTTAAGACGCTCCCTTCGATCGGCTTGCGATCCTTCGCTCCATCCGACCGGAGCCTTGGTGGGTCCTAACGGGCGCCCGGAAATCATCTCGTAAAGGAGCGGGTTTTCTAAGAGATCTAACTTTTATGTGATGTTGAAGTGGATTATATCGGATTTCCTTTTTTTTTTGAAAAGGCGGGGTCTACTCCCTGCCGACAAGCACACAAAAAGCACATAGCAAACAAACAAGCACAGACAAGTTTTTATTACAAACCAGTGAGGAGGATACATCCCGACTACGCGACTGACACTACGCGGACACACTACACGACTCAGAGCGACAAGAGCTAAGGGTACGACTCTAAACTCAGACAAGTCACGACTTTAAACCCTGGGTCCAGGCAACAGGGGTATGCTACTCGCGGGGAGAACCTTCTTCCGGTGTTGAGTGCACTTCCAGCGGAATGAGTAGCTCGTCGTCGCCTTCGCCCTCGGGGTTTCCATTCCCTTAGGGCTGTGCTGCAACTTCCGCGGTCGCTGCTGGTTGTTCGGTGACCACCGGTGGTGCTGGCAGGGCTTCAATAGTTCCTCCCCATCCTACAAGGGGTGTTCCAAGCAAGACTTGTGCTTCTCCAATGGCTGGAATGAGTGTTTCGTTGTTGGTCCATTCTTGCATGCGCTGGTCTTGGATCCGCCTGAGGCTTTCATGGGCAACGGCTTCACTACTTATGGTGGCTGCGGTCCTTGCTTCAACTTGAGCCACTCGGATTTGGTGCATCCTTACTGTGACTTCAGCTTGCTCGGCCCGGCTAATTTGCTCCCTCAAGATCTTGGCTTGGTCATCAAAGAGTTTGTCCAGGGAGACGAGGTAGGCAACTATGTGGTACAGCGGGTCTTCTTGGTGGCGGCGTCGTTCCAGGTTTCTCATGCGGGCACTCGCCGCACCGGGGTTCTCATGGCGGGGGGAAATATCTCATCGGTGTGGGGATTAGGTGTTCCTTGTAGATGCGACACGGGTAGCGGCGGGCTTTTCGAGGGCCAAAGGGTAGGTGTCTCGGTGTCGAAACCATGTGGCGGTCATGCGCCATGGCTCGATGTTGGTGTGGCAGTTGCTTCCGGCGACGGAGGGGACCACTCTACAGCGAAGAGTGACGAGTTGCTCGTACTCTCTGCTGTAGTACCTAGGGCGCTCAGTGATACCGAGACGCTCCAGGGAGTTGATGAGAAGGCGAGCAAAACCAGGCTCCTCCTGGCACACGCCTTGGGTCCATCCATCTTCCGCCATCTGAAAACAAGGGTAGAGTTGAACAGGTTGTGGTAGGGTACAAAAGGTAGATAGCTTTATTTAGCAACAAGGTTGGGGTACACTCCTCGGTTCCATTCCGGGTTAGCCATCTGGAATCAGGCAAGGATCAAGGTAAGGATTTTGGGAAAAAGATGAGCTTAGCAAAGAAAAGGTTAGAGAGGGGCCAGAGGAGGTCTCGTATCCTAGGGGTCGCGTCCTACGGCCAACCTACGGCTCTGATACCACCTGAAGCGTCCCCTCATCTGAGGTGACTAAATGTGACTCAAATACTAGTCCCAGGAGGCTGGTAACACATTTATTACAACAGGTGGATCAGTATTTTACATCACGGTGACACAGAGGGCACGGAAGTGCCAATGCCACAAGGAACAACACAAACGCTAACGAACACACTACGATAGCAAAGGCTTCCAAAGCCTCATCAGAGTACCACACCATGGAAGCTCTCTGTGGAGGCCCTGGGTACACAGGCACGGTTGGGTGTAGGGCAGCGACCTACTCGACGTCTTCGGAAACGAAATCAGGGTCCTCCTCTGAAAAACAGTTCGTTAAACAAGGGTGAGCACAAACATACTCAACAAGTCCAACCCCACCCACGGAGGGGCTTATAAGTAGAACATGCACATGATATAAATAACAAGGAACAGGTTAAGGTTTATTTGCAAACTCATTTACTCATGCAGGGGTTCATTTTCAAAAAGGTTTTCACAAACCAGTTTTATAACCAAAGTGACTCAGTTGTTTTAAGAAAAACCGCTATGGAACTACCGGACTCCCCGTCCGCGGTAGCCCAGGCACACAGCCACACACTATTTCCAGAAAACAACTCACGCCAAGAAACATCTCAAACCCAAACACTAGTTTTTGTGACCACACCGTGACTCGTCCAATACCGTGGACACGGCTATTCGAATAGGTTTGACACTCTGCAGAGGTTGTACAACTTGACCCACAAGTAGGGTACCGCCACAAGAACACCTTAGTGCCGGTGCGGATCCTATCAAAGCCATTACCCAGCTTAGCTAACCCTACGAGCCACCATGGGAGCAACCAAGGGGTTATCCCACATAACCAGGGCGTACCTCACACAGAGCGTACCCCTACTCCTTGGTCTCCCGCCGCTCACCCGCACACCAGATGGCAAGTAGATTAACTAGTGGGGTTTATGCTAAGCCGTTGCCACATACAACGGTCGAGTGGTTGTACGATGATTTGGGTCAGGTGAGATGTCATGCAACCCGGTCCTTAACCGACAAGATGGACAACTCCCAACACGCCCAACCACACAGGTACGGGCTCACCCATACTCCTGACACACACGTCCATCCCGTCTACCCAGTTCTTTACTCATTTTCCGAAATATCCCATCCCCATTTTCAAAGCACTTACACATTTTAAAGAAATCATTTAGGCCAAGCAAGGTTCAATCATAGCAATCAAGGGTGGCTATCCTACCATGTTTTTGTAGTAAAACAGTATGCAATTTATAAAATGGGTATATGGTTATGTTTATAAAACTAGGACCAAAGCATGCATCAAAGGATGAGATTGAACTTGTTGTCTTCGAAGTCCTCGGGAAGTTCCGGCTCGGTGTTCGGGATTTCGGGCTCCTGCTCGCAGTAGTCGGCTCAAAACTCCGACTTGGGGTACCTTCCTTCGTTTATTTCGTCGGCTAAAGCGCACACACAAGCAAGCATGCAATCCATATAGGCACACACAATTTCTCCGGCTGAGCTCGAGGAAGGTAATTAAGTAAAATAGGGAAATAAATATCATGCAGGGGGTTTTGGGTGACGGATGGGTGGTGGTATACCCATTACGGGTGTGAGGAAGTTTGGGCACGATTTGGATTAATATCGTGGATGAAATGACGGGTTAAAGGAGGTGTTTCGGGTTAATTAGGGGCATGTTAGTATTTTATTTTAAAAGGAAAGGACCTACTTATAATATTTAAACCTAGCAGGGGTGTTACTAAATAGCCCAGGGGTATAATTGTAAAGGGACAGGGTTGTTTTTGTGGTTTAATTTAAAGCATAGGGTCTGTTTTGAAAGAAAGGAGAGAGAGAATAGAGGGGGGTTCAGCTTGGGAAAGGGGGAAAAGGGCAGGGGGTATGGGCAAAACAACCATCTTCTACCTCCCCTCCCTCATGATACAGAACGGAAAGGAACAGTGTGGCCGGCAGGTGGAGGGGGGAGGGGCGCCGGCGACCCAGGCCATGGGGACGGCCGGGATGTGGGGCAAAACAGAGAGGAGGTTGAGGGCAACTCATTCCGCTCCTCACCTTGGTCGGGGACGGACTGTGGAGGGAGATCGACGGACGGCGGGCGGTCTGCAACTGAGACGGCACGGGCGGCGTTGGTGGTGGCGATGGAGAGCTCGGGAGGGAGGGGAATGGTCGTGGAGGTGCGGGACAAGGTGGGGAGCCGGTCCGGCCCTTTTATAGGCGCGGGAAGGTCGGTTTGGCGAGGATATTTTGAGCTTCGCGGAGCTTCGATGGCCTTTAATGGTGGCGGGGGAAAAATATCCTGGCATTGACCTTGGGCCGGCGAGCTTCCGGGCGGCGCAGTGCTGTGGATGTGACTCTTCGTGCAGGCGGCCGCTGTGGCTGTGGGGGAGGAGACCGACTGGTCCGGTGGCGTGTCCGGGCGAGCACGCCTTAATGGCGGTCGCCGATTTTCCAGTGGGGGGGCGGCCGCGCCGCCTCTCCGCGAGCGCGAGCCGCCCCGGCGTGCTGTCCCGGTGGTGCGGGGAGAGGGAAGGGGGCGCCGTCTCGCAAGGGGCGCACAGGGGGGTGTCGCGCGAGGGGGAAGGTCGCGACCTGGGGGTCGCGCGAGGGGGAGAAGGGGGTCGCGGCCGGGGAGGCCTGACCGAAGGAGGAAGAAAGGTGGGGAGGAAAAGAAGAAAAGAAAAAGAAAAAGAAAAGAGAAAAAGGAAGAAAAGAAAAAGAGAAATAGGAAAAGGAAAAGAAATAGAAAAAATGGGAAAGAAAAATAAGGAAGAATTTTAGAAAAATTAGGAGAATTTGACGGGGAAAATTAGGAGAAGGGTTTTTGGTGGGTTTTCCGGTTTTCCGGGCGTCAGCGGGATTTTCGGGACGATGGTGATGGCGAGGCGGACCGGCCGGTGGGACCGCGGCGGTGCGGGATTCCCATCGTAGTGGCCGACCACGGCGCTGGGGCGGCACGCGTGGGTGATGGCCCAGGTGCGGGTGGTGCCGGCGGGATTCGCGGCAGGCGCGCCGAGGGAAAAGAATCGACCGGGGTTTCGAAAGGGGGTAAATGAGCTCAGCGGGAAAGTTTTGAAAACACGCGTGATTTATTAGGTGATTTATTAGGACCTAAAAACGCGGGCGTTACAATGAGGCAATTATTCCATACTCTTTCACCCTAACCTTTGCAGTATCAATAATGCCACAGAATATGAAGCTTTAATTATTGGGCTACAATATGGGGCTGAATGCGCTTTATGTTTATGGAGATTCCCAATTGGTAATCAGTCAACTATTGGGAACGTACGCCGTAAAGAAAGAAGGGTTCGTGCCATATTACCGGAAGGCAAAGGAGCTCATATCTATGTTTGCTGATATAAAGGTTCAGCATGTCATACGAAATCAAAATGAAAAAGCTGATGCATTGGCAAGCTTAGCTGCAAGCCTAGCGTTAGAGCCAAGCAAGACAATGGACATTCATGTGGAAGAACGTAGAGTCCTTCCCATACTTGACGAAGAAGAGAGTACATCGTCCATTACATCAATGACCATAGACACATGTGAAATTGAAGTAGGGGATTGGAGAACACCATTCCTTGAATATCTACTTCACGGGTATTTGCCCTTAGATTCTGTTGAAAGATCCAGAATCCATAAAAGATCAATCAATTATACATGCATAAATGACATGCTTTATCAACGTTCGAGTGATGGCATTCTACTTCGTTGCCTTGCGGGGAGTGAAGTGATAGAAGCCTTAAATGAGGTGCATGCCGGGGTATGTGGAGCCCACCAGTCTGGACCTAAATTACATTATCAGTTGAGACATCTCAGTTATTATTGGCCCACGATGTTCGACGATTCCATGAAATTTGCAAAAAGATGCCACCAGTGTCAAATACACAGTTTTTTATACATCAACCACATGAACCATTTCACCCGACAAATAGGTCATGGCCCTTTGAAATGTGGGGTATGGATGTGGTTGGGTGTAGCGAACATGGCCTCATAAGCCATTAGTTCGAGTATGATTTGGTGATTCATGACAACATGATGAATGAGACTAACAATATTGTTTAGCATGTCATTGTAGACATTTCTAGGTCCCATGGATGCAAAAATACCACATGCCAAAATTTTCAAGCGTCAAAAACAAGAAAGGAAAGAAAAAGAAAAGACATCTTCGGATGAACCGACGGTACCTTGATAGCAAGCGTCGGTGCAATGGTCGAACGAGTTTGTACACTGGGTGAAAGCCAAGGCACCGTCGGATGAACCGATAGTGCAATTTCCAGTTGCACCGGATGAATTGCAGAGGAGGAGCAGTGATGACAGTAGCACCAGATGATTCGATGGTCTAAGAGAGAACACCGTCGGTCTATCTGACGCTTCATTTGAATCAAGATAGAGACGCGCCAAGACTTGAGCTTCAGCACCGGATGAATCGACGGTGGAGCAGCGGTTCATCTGACGGTCGCGAAGATGCGGACAGTAAGGTTTTGGTGAGGAATCCTTTAGCACCGGATGATCCGAGCACCATCGGTGTGTAGTGTCGGAGCAGTTGTGTCAGCAGATCTTCAACGACTAAGTGACGTGGAGGGCACCGGATGAACCGACGCCTAGAAAAAGCATAGCATCGGTTCATCCGACGCTACCTTTTTCAGTGGCCGTTAGCCAACGGCTCTTTGGATGCCTTGGGCTATTTATACCCCCTCCACTCACCCATTTGAGGTTGCTGGATTGTGTGGAAGTGCAGAGGAGTTCAAGACACCTAGAAGATCATATCCAATCCATCCAAGTGCTTAATTGTTCATCCTAAGACTTGCATATGCTTTGTGTATGTGCTTAGTGCTAGGCTTAGCTTAGAGCTGAGTGAGTGCAAGGTTGTGCCAACCTTGTGAGGTGATTCTTGAGTGAATCAAAGGTGTACAAGGTTCGCCGAAAGCCTTGGGGCCTAAGTGGCTCACCGGCAATCGTCATCGACCCTCCGGCTTGGTATGGAGCGGCGAGGACACTTTGTGCAGGGGACGTGGAGACCCCCTTCCTTGGTGGAGAAGCTCCTTAGTGGAGGCGGCATCAAGGTGACCAGGGGAGCTTGGTAAGTGCCTAAGTGGCTAGCCTTTGTGGCGAGTCAAGTGGTGCTCTTGGGAGAGACTTTTGACCGAGAAGCAATACTCTTGTGTGAGTGCTTCAACAACGTGGACTAGGGGTGGCTTAGTGCCTACCAATACCACAGGATAAATTGCGTGTCAAGAGTTTGCTTCCTCTTATTATCCCCTTTATGTTCCCGCATTTTCTCTATTGCAATCTTTGCTTGTCTTTACTTTCCCAGAGTAGTATCTTGCTAGGATTGGCTATAAATTGCAAACCTTGTTTTGGGATAGGAGTTTCACACTAGAACAACCCTAGTTGCACATCTAGATAGTATGTTCTAGTTTATCTTTGTGTAAAAATAGTGAAGTCATAGGTTAAGGTTTTAGATTGCCTAATTCCCCCTCTTAGGCTAACGAGCATCTGATTCCTTACATTGGGCCTATTAACCCCCATCATCTAAGGGGCATAAATTAATTTTGGCCGCAACAGATTACTTCTCTAAATGGGCCGAAGTCATGCCATTAAAGGAAGTCAAGGCTAAAAATGTTGAGGATTTCATAAGAACCAAGCTGATATACCGTTTTGGTGTTCCCGCGCGGATAATATCAGATAATGGGCCCTCCTTTAGAAACAAACATTTAGAGAAAATGTGCGCCAAATTTAGAATTAAGCACCACTTCTCTACAGGTTATAATCCAGTAGCCAATGGTGAAGCTGAGGCTTTTAACAAAGTTCTCTGCAAGTTGCTTAAAAAGGTCGTGTCACAAAACAAACGAAATTGGCACGAAAAGTTACTCGAATCCTTCTGGGCATACAGAACCACAACTCGTACAGCAACCGGCATGACTCCTTACTCTCTTGTGTATGGACAGCACCAGGTTGGAAACCTCGCTGTTGATGCCAATGGGAGAAGAGGGTATGAGTGAAGGCTCACTACAATCTTCCCCTGTTCCACAAAAAAGTTTCTCCTTGGCTTTTGACTTGCCCTGGTCATCTGAGTGGGAGATGTGAGAGGTACTTCGTTTCTTCTTGTTGCTTTCACGTCCTATAAATTGACTGTCCTCCAAGTTCTCTTGTGCTAGAACGTTGTCGATTGGCATAAGTGGAGAAAGATGGCTGGCTGAAAAGTCCATGGGTAAATTGTCCACTCCCTATCAAAAAGGGTGAGATGGAAGGAAATGATATTAGTACAAAAAAAAGAGGGTATGGTCATGCTAGTAGTAAAATATATACTGACAAGAGGGAGGGGCATACTATAGATGGTTGATCTGAAATATCACTTTGCACGCCTGAAAGGTCATGCAGTAATCGCCTCCATAGGCCATTTGCAAGCGTCGTGTTTTCTACAATTGACGCAATGTGTTCTTGGCGACTTGCTTCAACCACCCTTTGTACCACAATGAGGTCAAGAGATGAGAGGTTATGGGGCTAAAACCTGGGTGGGCATGAAAGTCAAGATTTTTGTTCACACAAAGGGCATAATGATAGGCACATCGCTGTCCAAGGCTGCCTAACACATCAGTAAGTGGCTTGATGAGTGCACTGAACCATCTGACCCAGGGCAGCGTGGGGCGCCCAACACGAGTGTCATCCAGGATAAGGATGCTACCCCAACATCATATTCGGTCACCAGACTTGCCAAAAGGAAAATACGGTACCACTTGATCCAGTCTGAACTGCATAGCAACATGCTCCGGATGATACGGTTCAAGAATACAGGAATCTGTCTTATATGTGGCAACTCTCCAAGGGAGCAGACCACGACGGATAGACAGACAAAACACTTTTTCTTTTCCACAGCAAGGTTGCTTGCCAAGCTTGGTTTGGATTGAGCAGTCTGTATGGATGCCAAACGATATTATGACTTCTACACATGAACTGGTGAGCTTCCCCACGACTAAAGAGTTTAGGCTTTCTGGACATGGTGTTTAACATAGTTGGCTGCACTGAAGGGTAGGGGCAGATAGGTACCTACATACTCTACCATGGAAAGTTGTCGGCATATAAACTCCCATCCAGCCAATCAGGTAGTCGATAGGCCCGATTCTCCTCAAATTGTCTAGATCAATCTTAAAGAGTACCAGAGAACATAGAGCAGGCTGAGTCAACGCGAATCGGCGGCCCAAGGCCATCCAGGAAGCCATGACCAGTACGCCTGGACGGATGTATGGCCCACCGCCCATGACTACAAAACAACAAATCCAAAGCGATAGAAAGGCAGCTGTGTAAAGACGTGAGGACTCGGCACTTCCAGGGTGCGGACGATTGCTTAAGGTGTGATAAAAATAGTCACACCGTTGCTGGAAAGATACCCTCCCATGATCTTCTAGGTCGCGCCATATTTTCAAGAGAGTTGGTAGTGTCCGAGGGTACAACAACATGGCGGAACTCACATGACAGCCCTGTGGAATAAATTCATCATATGGCTCCCCTCTAACGGCAGGCTATCAATCTTGTGCATGTCCAAAAGAGTTATTGTGGGTTCGCCCAGCGGAAATATGAAAGTGTTAGTGATTGAATCCCACCTTTCCAATAATGCTTTAACGATAGATGGTGAAATATTATACTTCCCAAGAGAACAAAATATGGCCCTGTATATATAATCTGTGCCGGTTCAATTCCTTTAAGTGGTGAGGAATGATTACTCAGGATATCAGCAGCCCATTCACTGTAACCAAAAGGGATTGGAACATACTCTATGTCAAAATTTTCCCAGCCAAAATCCTCAGATACCACTCTGGTAGCTAAAGGTGAGGCTCTATCAGATCGGGATGTGGGAGCCAAAGGATAGAAGAACCGAGCAGAAAAAGAAGGCCGCGATCTCCATCCGCGACCGCGATTGACGGCGTCAAAATCTCCTTCAATCTGTGACTGCTCTCTATGGACTGGATCAGCCAACATACCGTTGACAGGTTCATACAGTTGTACCTTCGCTACTTCAGATAAAGGCATCCTATAGGGACGAGATGGCTGGAGCTCGGTGTCATCCATGTACACTGAAATACAAGGGGTCCACGTGTGAATGTAGGCCTGATGTGATGAGTTGCAATATAAATCTATGTGCCTAATACGTATCCATAGAAAGGTGTTTAAAAAAATCATGGAAGCACACAGATGGATCTGCGTCGGCAGTATTGGCCAAGTTCGAAAATTTTCGATTATACCAGCACTACCTGAATCACGTCAAGGAGAGCAGAGATCAGTATACCTGTTGAGGCGTCGTGATGACGAATGACAAGCAGGAATGCCACACAATTGAAACCCCTCGGCCAAACCTAACGATATGGAGAAGAATAAACACGGGAATCAGCAACTAATTAAGAATACAGATATAGAGTAATAATATTGTGAAGCCAAAAGTGCTTGTACCCCTGATCATAGCTTGCCCAGAGCCTTTCCCTCCGTAGGGAGTCGCGACAGAGGTGAGGCGTCAAGTCTCCTGGCTCAAACTAATGAATAACGTGTATGCCAACAAACTCCTTATATTGAGCCAACAGCACCTCCACTATCTCCTATATCTGGATACGAGATGGGAGAATAAAAGCAAAAAAGACTTTCGCCAACGGTTAAAGAAAAGATCCGTAAAATCCCTGTTAAAAAAAAAGAAACATGTCTAGCCCTTGGGATGCTTGCTATTTGTATATGCATAGGAGGTAGGACGTGACCATGTGTATGATAAAAAAATGACCAAGTGAAAATTATAAGTTTCGAGTTTCAGATACATCAATGTGTGTTCCTTCCGTATCCGAAACTCGAAGGGGCATCTTTTGACACCAAATTTGACTCGATCCAAAATTTATGCTGTATTCATACAATATTTGAACAAATCATATTGCCCTATCTAAACCAGAAGTAAATCGATAAATGAAACATAATAATAATAATCACAATTACATTGAGGGAAATTCATATAACATGGTATGAAGTATGAACTCTAAAATCCAATACTTTATACTCGGCATATATATGCATAGGAGTATGCAATGCCTATGTACGTATGGATACGCGGCCGCTGGCCGTCTAGGGCTTGTTCGCGGGGATACGCGGCCGCCGGCCATTTATGATTTGAATACGTACTTGTTTGAATACACTGGTACATAGTCACAAAGTGTACTTCATTGTGTATGCAAGCTTGTTAAGCATAGCTCAATTAGTTAAGTAAAAAAAAGCCGGCTCACACGACAACCATGTATCCTTAAATACATGCATGGCACGTCCACGTAGCTATAGGCTAATACAAATTGCGTGATCTTGTACACACGTGTACGTCACCGGAAAATAATTGGATGGGCGCCTCACGCACCAAGCACACCGTGCGCACTGCGCACCCCTGCGTGACGTGGCGTGATTGGGTCCGCATCCCGGGTCCCGCGCGTCCTCCGTGAGGAGGGAGGGAGCCGCTGCACCCTCGCGTTCGGCTTGTTCCGGGGCTGCTTCTCTCCACGGCTCGCTCCCGCTTCGTGTCACGATCGAAAGGATGTGGGGCGTTGGTCTCCTGCGTGGCTCAGCTCGTAGAGTTTCACTTCGATTTGTCTCCGTGGGGCGGTGCGGCGCTGTTGAGACCACAGCAGAAGGGAGCCATGGTGGAAGGGCAGCACAACGAAGCTTTAGTATGACAGAAGGATGAGGCCTGGCGGCTCACCCATGGTGGAAGGGCGGGGCGGCCGGCGAAGCCCTACTCGGCGATGGCCACGCCGACATCCAATTGAAAGTAGATCATAGCGATGCAAAGGTTAAATCGGCAAACTCTGTGGTAGTCTTTTCCCAAATTAGCCAATAGTGAGTGGAACTATATGGTCAAACTGGAACGGTGTTCAGATAAATTTGCTACTCTAGACTATCCTTCTCATGGACTGGTGCTGACATTTGCACTGGCTACTGCTAACCTGCTGTCTATGCAATGCTAATTTGGCATACAAACACCATTTGATTTATGTATGATGAACACCAGATTCTAGGCTACATTGGTATTGCACAGTAGTTCCATACAAGATGTCTGTCATGCTCCTCATGTTATCCATGGATTCTCGTTCATTCAAGTCCTAGCCTCTTTAAGAACCTCTCTTCTGTAACAGACGGAATTTCCATTCTTTGAATGGGTATCGAAAGAGAAAAAAAATATGTCCACTTGCACAATAGTACTTAAGTATTAACTAGTGTTGTTATATGTTTTTGTCATATATAATTGACATACCCAATTGCTGACACATGTTCATTTATGTGATATTGTAATAGTCATAATGAGTAAAGGTCAAATTTGGATAAAATTTGACCAAAGTCAACATTTGAAGTTTCAAATTCGGAAAAAATTGTTGAGTTATGATCCAAATTCTGTCTCCCAAGAGAAAGGTCGACTTCTGACGGAGCGAAGCGGAGGCCCGTCGCCGGTAGGCTTGGGCCGGAGCGAGGGCATGAAAGTCAGGATTACATGGACCAGCATGAGGGGTTCATAGTGCCTGGCAAGGAGAATTATGTTTGCAAGTTGAAGAAATCCTTGTATGATTTGAAACAGTCACCCCGTCAGTGGTATAAAAGGTTTGATTCATTTATGTTGTCACATGGCTTTAAGAGATCAAAATATGATAGCTGTGTTTACATCAAGTATGTTAATGGATCACCTATATACTTGCTGTTATATGTTGATGATATGCTGATTGCTGCCAAGAGCAGGAAAGAGATCACTACATTGAAGAAATTGTTGAGCAGTGAGTTTGACATGAAGGATCTTGGTGCTTCTAAGAAGATTTTAGGTATGGAAATCACTAGAGATAGAAAAGCTGGTTTATTATTTCTTAGTCGGCATGGTTATATTGAGAAGGTTCTTCGAGCGTTTCAATATGCATGATGCAAAGCTCGTTAGTACTCCTATTGCACCGCATTTTAAATTGTCAGTGAGCAGGTGTGCTAGTACAGTTGAGGATGTTGAGTATATGTCAAAGGTTCCGTATTCTAGTGCTGTTGGTTCTTTGATGTATGCTATGGTTTGCTCTCGCCCGGATTTGTCTTATGCTATGAGTTTTGTTAGTAGATACATGTCTAATCCTGGTAAAGAACACTGGAGGGCAGTTCAGTGGATTTTCAGGTATCTTCGAGGCACAACAGATCATTGCTTGAAGTTTGGCAGGACAGATAAGGGACTTATTGGCTATGTGGATTCAGATTATGCCGGTGATTTGGACAAGCGAAGGTCACTCAAAGGTTATGTGTTTACTATTGGCGGTTGTCTTTGTGAGCCGGAAGGTCGTCTTGCGGCTTGTTGTTGCTTTGTCTACTACCGAGGCCGAGTACATGGCTATTGCTTTGAAGCATGCGAGAGTTGTGTTGGTCGAAAGGATTGTTTGCCGAGCTTTGTGGTGTTGATTCTTGCATTAACTTTGTTTTCGGATAGTCGAGTGCTATATATCTTACCAAAGACCGGATGTTCCATGAGAGGACAAAGCACATTGAGATCAAGTATCATTATGTGCGTGATGAGGTTGAAAAGGGTAAGTTAAAGGTATGCAAGATACACACTCTTGATAATCCTGCTGATATGTTGACAAAGCCAGTTCCTGTTGCTAAGTTTGAGCTTTGCTCAAGCTTAGTTGGCTTAACTGTGTAGACCAAGAGGCTATTTGGCGCCAGAAGTATTTTTGTTTCTTTGATGTGTTCAGGATGAAGGTTCTTTTTGTTTATGCTGCAAGAAGGAATTTGTCTCATGGTGGAGTTTGTTGAGTTATGATCCAAATTCTATCTCCCAAGAGAAAGGCCGACTTCTGACGGAGCGAAGCGGAGGCCCGTCGCCGGTAGGCTTGGGCCGGAGCGATTGATTGATTCATTCTCTTGTAAGCCGCCGCCGTTGGCATTGTAACCTGACTCCCGATATAGTGAAGTTCTTGCTGGCTGGCCCCCGTGGTTTTTCCCGCAATGGTTTTGCACGTTAAATCTCGTGTCTCCTGCGGTTTGATTCCTTTACTTGTCGTCGTTTATTCGCCATCGTTTATAACAAGTGGTATCAGAGCTGGTTTCAGATTTGTTTTCTTCGATGTCGTCGACGATGAAGTTTGATCTACCGCTGTTGGATTACAAGACGAGGTTCTCGCTGTGGCAAGTCAAGATGCGAGCTATTCTGGCGAACACTCATGATCTTGATGTGGCACTGGATAAGTTCGGTGGCAAGTCGTCCAAAGTTTGGACCGATGAGGAGAGGCGCAAGGATCGTAAGGCTCTGTCTTTAATTCAACTTCATCTGTCCAATGATATTTTGCAAGAATGTCTCAGAGGAAGAGACTGCCTGCAAAGACTACGGTTGAAACCGGAATCGATCTGTATGTCCAAGGATCTGACCAGTAAGATGCATATGAATATGAAGTTGTTCACACTCAAGATGGAGGAGGGTGGTTCGGTGTTGAGCCACATATCTGCTTTCAAGGAGATCGTTGCCGACCTAGTGTTGATGGAGGTGAAGTATGAGGATGAGGATTTAGGCCTCTTACTGTTATGCTCTCTGCCCAGTTCATTTGCATCTTTTCGTGACACCATACTTTTGAGCCGTGATGAACTAACCGTCTCGGATGTTTATGAGGCACTCCAATCCAGGGAGAAGATGAAAGGCATGGTGCACTATGATGGGTCATCCTCCAAGGGCGATGCTTTGCAAGTTAGAGGTAGAACCGAGCAGAGATCCTCTAATGAAAGCAATGATCGTTTCAAGAGCCAAGAAAGCAGAGGTCGTTCTAAGTCTAGACCGCCCAAGAAGTTCTGTAAGTATTGCAAGAAAAAGACTCATTTTATTGAGGAATGTTGGAAGCTTAAGAATAAGGAGAACAGGAAAAATAATTCGGATGGTAAGGCCTCTGTTGTTTCTGGTGCTGGGAATACTTCTGATTCAGGAGAATGTCTGGTTGTCCTTGTCGGTTGTGTTTCTGGTCATGATGAATGGATACTTGATTCAGCATGTTCATTTCATATCTGCACTAACAGAGATTGGTTCAGTTCTTATAAACCTATGCGTAATGGAGATGTAGTGCGTATGGGAGATGATAACCCATGTGAGATTGTGGGTATAGGCTCCGTTCAGATCAAGGCGCATGATGGCATGACACATACGCTACAGAATGTGAGGCACATACCGAGGATGACTAGAAATCTCATCTCACTCAGCACACTTGATGCAGAAGGGTTCAAATACTCTGGTTCAGGTGGAGTTTTAACGGTATCAAAAGGTTCCCTTTTCTTCTTGGTAGGTGATATGAATTCTGCAAAGTTATATGTCCTTAGAGGAAGTACTTTACAAGGTTCCATATCTGCTGCTGCTGTTACTAATGCTGAACCTAGTGAGACTAACCTTTAGCATATGCGTCTTGGACATATGAGTGAACTTGGTATGGCAGAATTGGTGAAGAGAAACCTACTGGATGGCTGTACTTTGAGTAGCAAGAAGTTCTGTGAGCATTGTATTTTCGGGAAGCAGAAAAGGGTAAAGTTCAATACCGCTGTTCATACCACCAAAGGTACTCTTGATTATGTACATGCTGACTTATGGGGTCCCTCTCGTAAGCCTTCTTATGGTGGTGCTCGTTACATGCTTACTATTATTGATGACTACTCTAGAAAAGTATGGCCTTACTTTCTGAAAAATAAAGATGATACTTTTACTGCTTTTAAAGATTGGAAAGTGATGATAGAAAGGCAAACTGATAGAAAGGCAAACTGATAGGAAGGCGAAGGTGCTTCGTACTGATAATGGTGGAGAATTTTGTTCTGCTGCGTTTAATCATTATTGCAGGCAGGAAGGCATTGTCAGGCACCACACCATACCGTATACTCCGCAAAGAAAACGGTGTGGCCGAGCGCATGAACAGGACCATCATCTCGAAGGCCCGTTGCATGTTGTCCAACGCGCGATGAGCAAGCGTTTTTGGGCTGAAGCGGCTAACACCGCATGCTACTTGATAAACGAGTGTCGTCGTCTATTCCACTTAATAAGAAAACACCTATTGAGGTATGGTCTGGCACACCCGCTGATTATTCACAGTTGAAAGTTTTTGGCTGCACTGCTTATGCTCATGTTGATAATGGAAAATTGGAGCCTAGAGCTATTAAATGTCTTTTTCTTGGTTATGGTTCGGGAGTTAAAGGATATAAGTTATGGAATCCTGAAAGTAAAAAGACTTTCATGAGCAGGAGTGTTGTTTTCAATGAATCTTGCAGCCTGTTGTTGCTTTGTCTACTACTGAGGCTGAGTACATGGCTATTGCTGAAGCATGCAGAGAGTTGTGTTGGCTGAAAGGATTGTTTGCTGAGCTTTGTGGTATTGATTCTTGCATTAACCTGTTTTCAGATAGTCAGAGTGCTATATATCTTACCAAAGACCAGATGTTCCATGAGAGGACAAAGCACATTGAGATCAAGTATCATTTTGTGCGTGATGAGGTTGAAAAGTGTAAGTTAAAGGTATGCAAGATACACACTCTTGATAATCCCTGTTGATATGTTGACAAAGCCAGTTCCTGTTGCTAAGTTTGAGCTTTGCTCAAGCTTAGTTGGCTTAACTGTGTAGCCCAAGAGGCTATTTGGCGCCAGAAGTATTTTTGTTTCTTTGATGTGTTCAGGATGAAGGTTCTTTTTGTTTATGCTGCAAGAAGGAATTTGTCTCAAGGTGGAGTTTGTTGAGTTATGATCCAAATTCTGTCGCCCAAGAGAAAGGCCGACTTCTGATGGAGCGAAGCAGAGGCCCGTCGCCGGTAGGCTTGGGCCGGAGCGATTGATTGATTCATTCTCTTGTAAGCCGCCGCCGTTGGCGTTGTAACCTGACTCCCGATATAGTGAAGTTCTTGCTGGCTGGCGCCCGTGGTTTTTCCCGCAAGGGTTTTCCACGTTAAATCTCGTGTCTCCTGCGGTTTGATTCTTGACTTGTCGTCGTTTATTCGCCATCGTTTATAACAAAAATTATGCAAAATATGGGTTGTGGGGTTTTGAGTATTCAGAACTTAGTGGGATTGCTTTGGAAGTTAAACTCAGTCCCTAAGCACGTCAATTGAATCTTCAAAGTTGATGACTATAGATTACTATTCACAATCTGAAAATGTTTAGTCTGAAAACAGCATTGTTTAGCCAAGTTTGAAAATGAATTATTAATTATTTATCATTCACACAATGGCTGAATAGTAGCAAAATGGAATCTCTTAAAGTCAATGTTTAACATGGTTTGATTGGTTGGAAGAATAAAAGATGGTCACCAATTTTAATTTAAGCTAAAAATTGGAACTTTATCACTGTTTTGAACCGTTAACTGACGAAACTGAATCCGCCTCCATTCAGTCCGCAACAAGCCCATTCAACGCAAGCCGAGCTAAGCCTCCCGCGCTGCCCGCGGAGCCGAGGGCCAGGACCTGCGTGATGTGCGAACATGACATCCGAGCCGAGCCGGTCGAGCAATCGAGCGCAAGGAAAGAAGGTGAGCCACGTGGCCCCAGCAGCCTCCTACCCAATCATGACATGCCACGCAGGGGTGCGCACGGTGCGCTTGGTGCGCGCAGCGCCCACCGAATTTTTTTCCGAAGTAAACCACTGCAGGCCAAACCCAACGGTCATGAGCCCCTGTATCCGGATGTAGCGCTTAGGTTTCGAATTGAACCACCGTGATCGAGTCCGAGTGAGTTCAACCGGCGGCGCTGCACGATCTCCAGCGGCCATGTAGCTTCGAGAATCTCCGGATTTGCTGGTGACTTCGAGAATCTCCAGATCTGCTGGTGTTCAGTCCTTCAGATGTGCTTAAAGGGGTAGGATTTGTGTATGTGTATTCATAGGGGTGAGTGTGCGTGCGTGTTCTGAGCTTTTGCGTTGTATTGTGTAATTCTAAAAAAATCAAAACAAAGAGGCGCTAAATTTCCAAAGGAACCGCCCATAGCCCCGACTTATAAATAGACGCCGATAGGCAGCGTTCAGCTCCCCGAAGACTTTGTACCAAATCACCGCCAGGCTACTACGCAGCGCACATCAACCACCAAAGCGACGTCAGACTGCCGGCAAGGAAGCACGAGCACATCACAGAGAGAGATGTCCATGAGAAGGATCTCCGCCGCGCGAGGAGGTGCCGCCACATGTGTGAAGGTGCTGCAAGGTGAGAAGCCCCATGGCGCTTCTTGAACTCATCTGGCCTGCTCCAACTGCTCCATCAACAAGGAGCGCACCTTATCCTACCCCACGTTCTCTGTGCCCTTGTGAAAGCTCGGGCAACAGTGCCATGAACATGAGCTTTGCCTTGGTAAATCAAGGGCTGGCAAGAAAAGCTCTAGTTATACTCCTGGTGGACGCGATCTTGGCTCCATCCAGTGGTGTCCTATGATATGAAATGGTTTGGATGCAATCTTGGCTCCTTTCCATGGTTTGAAACTAGTTTGGACGCGATCTTGGCTCCATTCCGCGGTATACGATGTTAGGTTTAGTCCCACATCGAAAATTGATGGTGGGGAAGTGCAACATATAGGTGGGGACAGTCCTCACCCATCAGACTAGTCTTTTGGGTTGAGTTAGGCCCAGGGCCTTGTTGTTGTGGGCTCCGGTGGACCTAAGGCTTGGTGGAAGCCGGCTCGTCGGTATAGCGGGCCGGGCCGGATTCCGCTGCGCCACTCTAACAAATGGTATCAGAGCCGAAGGTCGGAAAAACCTGGGAAAACATCTCTGGGTCACGTGGTGACGGGGGAGCCTGTGAACGTCTCCGGAGGGTTACACAGATGATTGTGACTGGAGGAGTTGGACTGGGGTCCTAGAAAACATCTTCGGGAGATCACACGGATGGTCCACGGATGGTTGTGATGGAAGAATTGGATCCAATGTGTGACGGTGGAGATTGTTGGGTTTAGTCCCACATCGGAAATTGATGGTGGGGAGCACAACATATAGGTGGGGGGCGATCCTCACCCAATGGCTAGTCTTTTGAGTTGAGTTAGACCCAGGGCCTGTTGTTGTGGGCTCTGGTGGACCTAAGGCTTGGTGGATGCCGGCTCGTCGGTATAGCGGGCCGGGCCGAATTCCACTGCGCGACTCTAACATATGTGAATTACAGTATGATATTGACGATCATCAGCCATGAAGAATATATTCAGCAATCCATGACAATGCACTTCTTTATTAATTTACTTCGTCATAACTGTTGATGCTAGATTTGAGTAAAATCAACTTGTTTATCTCTACATGTTCCACGTGCATATGAGGTGCCGAACAGGGTCTGAAGACTCATGGAATCGGCCGCATGATTTGTTTGTCTTTAACCATGATGCCTGAATTGAAAGAAGTTAATTTGGACAACAATGAATCAATGGCGACCTATATGTGTAGCATGCAGACTCTTTATACTGAACCTCGCAGACTATTTATACTGAACCTTTGATTGCGTTTGAATGCGGCAACATGCATGCAAGTTAGCAATTTACACTAACTATATTGCAGCACGCCGACGGTATTTGCTGGCCCAGAACGTATAATGCCTGAATTGAAAGAAGTTAATTTGGACAACAATGAATCAATGGCAACCTATATGTGTAGCATGCAGACTCTTTATACTGAACCTCGCAGACTCTTTATAGTGAACCTTTGATTGCGTTTGAATGCGGCAACATGCATGCAAATTAGCAATTTACACTAACTATATTGCAGCACGCCTGCGGTATTTGCTGGCCCAGAATGTATACGCGCGTAGGACACTGACACATATATGATCTCCTGTAAGATTTAACAGCATCGAGCTAACATGCGTCCAAGCTAGTTGTGTGTTAGAGTGGCGTAACGGAATCCGGTCTGGCCCGCTATACCGACGAGCCGGCATCCACCAGGCCTTAGGTCCACCGAAGCCCACAACAACAAGACCCTGGGCCCTAACCAACCCAAAAGACTAGCCTGATGGGTGACGACAACCCCCACCTATATGTTGCGCTCCCCCACCATCAATATCCGGTGTGGGACTAAACCTAACAATCTCCCCGTCACATATTGGGCCCAACTCTTCCACCACAACCATCCGTGTGACCTCCCGAAGACATTATCCAGGCCCCGAGTCCAACTCTCCAGTCACAACCATCTGTGTAACCCTCCGGAGACGTTCACGGGCTCCCCCGTCACCACGTGACCCAGAGATGTTTTCCCGGGTTTTTCCAACCTTCGGCTCAGATACCAGTTGTTAGAGTGATGCGGCGAGATTGTGTCTCGCTGATCAGATCATGTACCATGTCATGGATGAAAGCTCATCTAAGAAGATTTGGGACAAGTTGGCCGAGAAGTTTATGTCCAAAACTTTGACTCGGAAATTTTATCTGAAGCAGAAGCTGTATGGGCTGAAGATGCAGGAGGGTCAGATCTTGCAGAGCATGTGAATGTCTTCAATCAATTAGTTGATGATCTTGGAAAGGTCGACGTGAAGATTGATGATGAAGACATGGCGATTGTTCTTCTATGTTCGTTGCCGGATTCTTATGATCACTTGGTTACTTGGTTACTACGCTGACATATGGCAAGGAGAAGGTGCAAGTGGATGATGTTGTTGCGGCTTTGCTTTCTCATGAGCAGAGGGGGAAGAACAACTCACCTGAAGAGCCTTCTGGGAGTGCTTTTATGATTAGGAGTGATCTGGGTGGTGAAGATAAGAAGGGCAACAAGAAGTAGAAGGGACCGTGGTGCTATAAGTGCAAGGAGTGGAGGCATAAAAGGGCTGAGTGTCCGGAACTGAAGAAGGATGGTGGAACTGCAAGTGTGATGATTGTCAGACAAGATGACTCGGATAGCGATGGTGATATTCTCACAGTGTCAAGTGAAAAGTCTTGTCAAGAAGCGTGGTTGTTGGATTCAGCTAGCTCGTTTCATGTAACACCAAGGAAGGAGTGGTCCTTGCCATACATTGAGAAGGAGGGTGATCTTGTTCACTAGGGAGATGGTTCGGTTTACCGTATCATTGGAGTGGGCGACATCAAGTTCAAGATGTGTGATGGACAGAAGATACTACTCAAAGGTGTGAAGCATGTGTCGGGGCTATGGACGAATTTGATTTCACTTGGGATCTTGCATGAAGAAGGATGGTTGTATCAGGCGGCACCTAATAAGAAGACCTTGAGAGTAATGCATGGAGGCAACACAGTCATGGTTGGTGAGAAGTCATGTGCACACCAATACAAGCTGAAGGGAAGCGTTGTTGGAGGTGGAGTCATGGATGGCAATGCAAGTATGGTAGAGTTCTATCCGACGGTCGGCGAAGTGGCAGTGGCCTCATCGGGCTGTTCTAAGTGAGCAGTAAAGGAGGCAACTCAAGTTTGGTACACGGAGGTTCGCGCATGGACAAGCTCAAGGTGGCGTGTATATTCGCCAAGGTGGAGATTGTTATATATGTGTCGAATGTGTACAGTTCGGTTACAGTTGGACTTGAGTGGTAATTTGGTAGGATAGAGGTAGAGTCTTGGTCGTACTTTATATCCCTACGGCCCATAAATATGAGGGCACTACCGTTGTAACCGTGAGACGACTTGGCGGCTGGTGTTTGCGGCGGTGTTGCCGCGGTGGTGCCCGGATGCCGGTGTAGCTGCTGCTAATGGGGAGGAGCGCCCGTAGTCATGCCCTGAGGATGTAGGCACATGACCAAACCTCGTTAAAAACATTGTGCCTCGGTGTTGTTCTCGTTTGTGTGATCTTGCGATTTGGTTTTGCGTTCTTTGGGTTATCACTTCTGCGGTTTGATTCTAACAACATACATCCATACCTTGCATGTTACGTGCAATCACAGGATACTTTTACCCGTGATAACATACGTAGGGTTAAGCTATGAGGTAAAAATCAACCGACAACATGTACGCATGGAACTAATAAGCTCGTGCTATGCATAAATAAACGGCGTCCATTAAAATAGGACTACGGCAAGCATCCACCTCTACAGCGAGAAGATTTAGGACCTTTTCTTTCGTAACCCTGTAATCTTTATTTTCATGTACTCATGTTGGAACTCTTAATCACGGAAACATATATTTTATGTAAATGTAAGAATTATGGAAGTATGGACTCGCATTACCTTAATTTCTTTATTTGTCTCCATTTAAATTAAACAAATAAAATTTGTCTCTGTTGACGCATCCCATTGCCATCCTCTCAACTGTAGCTTCACCCTTTTTGATTGTGATCAATCCCACATTTAAAGCCCCCTTGTGATGTTAAGCCACCCCTGCCACTTTCAGGCAAAAGAATCCTTGTCCAGGGAACCCAAATCCGAACATATATATGCATAGTGTTGTTCTTGCGGCTAGGACACTTCTCTGCAATGTGGCCAGATTCCTTGCATCTAAAGCAAAATGGTGGATTTGTGCAGTCAGCCTGATGGTGCCCCTCCCGATGGCACCAATAGCAAATGACATCATCTTTTGGGCGCAAGCCAGCTTTTGCTGGATCAATTCTATTTCCATCTTTCCCCAGGTTATCTCTCCCCCTACCAAAAGATTCACCCGGATTATATCCCCCCTCCCCCCCGGAAAATTCACCCTCATCATATATCCCCAGTCGATCACGAATAGAAGGATTAGTGCTACCATACCCTGATTTTGACCTGTGCATAACCTGCGCTCGTCCTTGAGGGCCGCCACGAAGGTCCCCTGCTCTTCTCTAGTTTTCTAGATCCTCTTCTCTATGCTGGTGTTGGCCACCGTACCGGACTGTTGGTGCCCCATCTCCCTGGTGTCTCTGAGTTGTGCCTCACGGCGGAGGTCGTGGTTGTCCTCCCGCCTTCTCCAGCTAGATTTGGTCGAGGGAGGTGTCCCTCCTGGCCTCTCATTGTTGAAGCATCTCTTAGCACCACCTCTCTCAAATGCTTTCGACATAGTTGTTCGGACGACAGAGGAGTAGGATTGGGAAAGTGGCGGCGGTGGATGAACCCTAACGAGCCTGCGCGCATGCCACCCTTCTCTTCTTACCTCCTCGGCACGGGCTGGGTATTCTTTCCCCCCTGGATCATGGGCTTAGGAACCCATATCCACCTTTCAACTGGTTCAGCCCGCCACGAGTGTTTGTACATGTCCTCAACTGTTTGACCCCATCGGACCCCTGCCTCGTCGCTGGTGTCAGCTTGCATCATCACCTTCTCCTTCCTCCCACCCCCTTCTGAGTTCGCGATTTTGGACGAAGCCCCCCTCTGGATCCTGGACATCGCCTCTTCCAGCTGATTGCACACGGTTTCCAGGCGTCAAAGTTCTGCTGACATGATCTCCTTCTCCTCAGACGCCTCATGGGTTTCCGGCACCTGGAATTGATTGGCGGAAGAGGAGTTGCAGAATAGAGATCTCTTGATTGAGCGCGCGAATCTCTCACGCTCATCCTCATTTTCCCAACCAGTTCGTCGCAGTCGCACCCCCTGATTTTCCTCCTTGTTAATTCGTCACCTGATTTCTGCGTGGGCCCTCTAATTTATCCTGCTGCGGTTGTCATCCGGAACAGAAGAGAAATCACAAGAACGACCTGGCCAATGTTGATCTCTGACGAACCATACATGCATACCCGTCCAGGCATGGGGGCGTGGCGAAGTGTCCTGCAGGAGATGCGGGGACGGCCATGTCGCCTCGGGTCGTGGGGTCGCCGCCGGTGACGGAGTCGTCGAGTGGTGGTGCTCTCGAGGCTCCACAACGGTTGCACGCTCTGCCATCCGATTTCGAGCCCGACAGCCGCGTGCTAGGCCGAGAAATTTGCTATAATAGGACTCTAAACGTCGCGCTTTGCTATAATAGGACTCCAAACGTCGACTTCGCTATAATAGGACTCCAAACGCTGAGACATTGCTACAATAGGATTTGGACTCCCTTTAATTAATTTTCTTAGAGAAATACAAGTATTTGTCACATGTTGTGCCGTTTTTGCCCCTGCTGTTTTCTCTTCATCTTCCGTATCGGAGAACATCGTATCGCGATAGGAGTCGAAACGTCGTCGCGCCGCCGTCCATGGATCGCGATAGGGCCGGCGCCGCAGGTGCCCAGGCCGCGGGGCGGGACTGCGGGGTGCGGCCGGCGGCGCGGCACGTGCCCGCGCCGCGGCGCGGGACGGTCGGGCGGCGGCCGCCGGCGCCCCACGCGACCGCGCGGCGCCGCGAGGTGCCCGGGCCTCGGGGCTCGCCTTGCGGGGAGGGGCCGGCGGCAGCCCACGTGCCCACGCCGCGGCCACGGGCGTGCGGGCGGCGGCCGCCGGCGCCCCCACGCGTCTGCGCGCGCGCCGCGGTGCCCGGGGCCCGGGGCTTGACTTGCGGGGGAGGGGCCGGCGGCGCCCCACGTGCCCACGCCGCGTCGCGGGCGTGCGGGCGGCGGCCGCCGGCGCCCCAAGCGTCTGCGCGGCGCCGCAGGTTCCCAGGCCGCGGGGCAGGACCAGCAGGTCAGTCAGCGATCTCCAGTTGTTTAAGAAACGCGCCCACTTTTTTGTGCCTGTGAATAAATTCCTGTCTGCATTTGTTACCGTGGATGCGCAGGACGTGGCGGTCGATGGCGCTAGCCCTACCGACGCAAGTGCTGTAGCCCTCGCAAAATCATTGATACCCACTGTTCCTCATCCGGCAATTGAATACAATCTTCCGGTGCTTGATGTGCAAAGGTATTGACCCTAACGATTTCTGTTGTTTCTTATGAAGTTTGCAGACAGTAAACATCGCTTGTGCTTGTTTATAGGTCCCTAGTAGATAATGTTGAAAATATAGAAACTGTTGATTGGTCTACCCTTCAGATAGTGGAAACACATGATGATGAAGGTCGTATTGATGTTATTAGTGAGAGTCAGATGTGTGAGCTTTTAGGTTTGACAGATAAGGTCACAACAAATATACCTACCCGACGGTTTGATTGCCGAATGGATGTAGAGGGGGATATTGATGGTGCTGCCATTCCTACTAGTGATGCCGTACCATGTGAGGTTGTCATTTCATATGATAAGAACAATCCATCAATGGAGGTAGGGACACTGTACCCAACAATGGATGAGTTCAAGCTGGCTGTGCGGCAATTTGCCATCAACAATGAGTTCATTTTAGGAGTAGAGAAATCATGTAAGACGATATACAGGGCTTATTGCAAGTCTGGTGATGAAGATCGTCCTTGCCCTTGGAGGATAAATGGGAGGAAGCATAATACTCAAGCTACTACAGAGGTGAATATTTTATACTGTATTAGTTGTACATGTACCATGTTATATAAATTAGTATTAACCTCATTGATTTTT
Organism: Cenchrus americanus; assembly: GCA_947561735.1. Classification (NCBI taxonomy): domain Eukaryota; kingdom Viridiplantae; phylum Streptophyta; class Magnoliopsida; order Poales; family Poaceae; genus Cenchrus; species Cenchrus americanus. Next base: position 77,835,490 of record OX387239.1, on the reverse strand, counting down.
TATTTTTTGCGGGTAACGAGTCTTAGTCGATGAGCACTCATGTATGTCCAAGCATGAGGCGGACAAATACAACTCCAAGTTGCAAATGGGTGGCTAGCAAGGCTGAAAGTATCCTCAGAGAAGATCCACATATTGGTGCTAGAGAACTGCAAAAGCGGGCCGGAGAGAGAGCACAAGTGTGAAATTGCATATGACACTGTATGGCGGGGTAAAGAAAGGGCTCTTGATGAGGTTTATGGAAAATGGTCAGAAAGTTTTGAGCTATTGTATAGGTGGAAGGCTGAGGTAGAGAAGCGAAGCCCTGGGAGTGTTGTTGAGGTTGACACATTTGAGGAGGAAGGTCAAGTATATTTTCGTCGTTTCTTCTGTGCACTGAAACCATGCATTGATGGTTTTTTGGAAGGTTGTAGGCCTCATTTGAGCATAGATGCTACAGCACTTAATGGAAGGTGGAATGGTCAGTTGGCCGCAGCTGTAGCAGTCGATGGTCACAATTGGATGTACCCAGTTGCTTATGGATTCATACCTTCTGAAACAAAACAAAATTGGACTTGGTTCATGGAACAACTAAAGAAGGCTATAGGTGATCCTCCACTGCTTGCTATTTGTTCTGATGCTTGCAAGGGTTTGGAGATTGGAGTGAAGACTGCATTCCCAAATGCAGAGCAAAGAGAATGCTTTTATCATATGGTAAAAAATTTTCAGAAGCATTATAAAGGGTTTGGCCAAATATATCCTGCAGCAAGGGCTTACGAGAGGACATATTCTATGAGCATATTGCAAAAATGGTAAGTGAGTCGGCGGCCGCATGATGGAATGGTTGAAGACCAATCACAAGCTACTATGGTATAGGTGTGGTTTCAATCCGTAAATTAAATGTGACTACATAACTAGTAATATTCTTGAGTCATTTAATAACTGGATTAGAGACCATAAAGACTTGCTCGTTGCTGACCTTGCTTGATAAGATCGAGAAAAGATCATGGTACCGTGGAACAAGAGAAGAAATATGGCATACGGGCTACCCGAAGGGAGGATACTTCCGGCTATTATGGTTCGGCTACGAGCAAATACTAGAGGGTTGGGACACTTGAGAATTGTACCGTGTTCTAATTGGAGTGCGAGAGGTGTGGGATCATAGCCACGAGTCGAGCGGCATATTGTCAAGTTACACCAAAGGACTTGTTCTTGTCTTGAATGGCGAAAGCACACGGGTAAACCATGCCAACATGTGTTGGCTTATGCAACCCGCCAACGGGGAGTTGATCTAGAACAGTTTGTGCATGACTACTACTCAGTGAATAGGTTCAGGGCTGCTTATGGAAGAGAGATTGAGCCGATGTTAGATAAAACACAATGGCCACAAGTTGACCTGCCATTTTCAGTTGGTGCACCTCTTTGTAAATTACCTGTTGGAAGACGTAGGAAACTTAGAATGAAGGCATGGAATGAAGGCGGACACAAGAAGAAAGGTTCCAAAAATGGTGAAATTAGCAATGCTGGTGATAATAATACTCCTCCAACAAATGAAAAGGGAAAGAAGAAGGTTAGAGGACCTATGACTTGCAAAAGGTGTGGTCAGCAAGGTCACAGGCAAGCTAGTGCCAAGTGCCCACTAAATGGAACCAAGAAAAAGAGGTAGGAACGTCTTTTATTTATCATGAATCTTGTATGCAAATTCTAATATTAATTTATTTGACTACTTGTAGGAAGCGAAGACGACCTAGAAAGAATGGTGCGAACAAACATTAGCAGAACCTAACACCCCACAAAGGCTTACTAGAGAAGAAATACTACGGGATAGCCCAGGAAGAATCACCAGAAGGTAAGGAATATTAACACAGTTACTGTCATCTAAGTATCTAAGTTGTGTTTCGTTTTTTATAAGCACAATTACTTTACATAATTTTTTAAGCATCTAAGATGTGTATCATTTTTGTGTGCAGCAAGCTTGCGATGTTATTAGGAGAGGGCACGTCTTCACAAACCGACAACACTAGTCCTGTGAGGATGTCACCTGCCGCACCACCAAAAAAGATGACTCCAAAAAGAAAGCTACAAGTTGGATGATTGAATTAGTTTACTTGTGATGAGATGTACACTCATATTTTTTTTTATGTCTTCGATCTAGTTTGGAACCGCATTATGGGGTTTTGACATGAACTTGCTTATGCTGCAATCATGGTTTGATGAGATGAACTCGCTTGTGTGGCAGTTGATGGTTTTAAATATGTATCATTTACAATTATATATATTAATCGGCCAGGCGCCGGCATGCGGCCCGGCGGCCGGGCGCGGCATGCCTTGCCGGCGGCCGGCGCGGCATGCGGCCGGCGGCCGGGCGCGGCATCTTGCCCGGCGGCCGGCGCCGGGCCGCAGGGCGTCAGAAACACTAGTTCGGCCAGGCGCCGGCTGCTAGGCCACGTACGTGAAAAGACACAGGGGCAAAAGGGTCCAATCAAGTCAAAATACAAGTATTTAGTTGTTAAAAGGAATAAAAAGGGAGTCCAAATCCTATTGTAGCAATGTCTCAGCGTTTGGAGTCCTATTATAGCGAAGTCGACGTTTGGAGTCCTATTATAGCAAAGCGCGACGTTTAGAGTCCTATTATAGCAAATTTCTCTCGCTAGGCCCGGCCTCCACGAAGCGCACGGAAACGGCGACCGCGCCTCGCGCTACCTCGCCTCCTTGCGGCGACGGCCTTTCGCCGCTTATCGTGTGGTGGGTCCTCGCTTGTTTTCTTTTTTCGTGTCGCCTCGGGTCGTGAGGTTGACTAAAATTGTTTTTTTTTAATTTTGGTCCGTGTCACATGGTGAGATCCGGACGGCCCATGGGGGTGTTAATCCCTATGATTTATTTGTTCGGCGGGGGAGGAGTCTAAGGCTAAGAACTCGAAGGTCGCACGAAGTACGCGGAACACGGAGAGACACGGCGAGTTTATACTAGTTCGGGCCTCCCGAGAGTAATACCCTACGTCCGGTTGTCGGTGTAGATTGCTTGGGGATTGGTCGAGGTGAAGTCACATAAGGGGTCGCCTCGTCCGCCTTATATTGGCTAGTGGATGAGGTTGGTTCCTATACTCCCGTCGGTTACGACCAGGAGACCTAAGTCTACGTTACACATCTTGCCATATCCCCGTCGATCCGCTTTGGGCGAAGTCCACCAAGGTCTTGTCTTATCTTGTACGCCAAGTCTTGAGGTCGTGCCGAATGAGGTCGTCCGGTGAATATTCGGATGGTCTTTAGGAGGTCGTGTGTGCCGCCAACAAGGTCGGTTGGGCCCACTGACGGGTCGGCTAGTCTTCTAGTAGGCCGGAACCACTTGTCGGGGACGGCCGTGAGCCTGGTCGGTGGGGACCCAGGGGTACCCATGTCTCACAAGCCCCCGAGCGAGGTGTAGGCGCAGCGACCTTAGAGAGGTCATGACGAAGTCATAGAGCTATCGACGGTCGATAGCATGCACGTCTGTCCAAAAAAGAAAAAGAACAAATCAGCTTAACGGCCGACCCGTTTGAAGTCATGCCAAATGAAGAGAGGTCGAGTGACGACCTATAGAAAGCGGACTTCCAATAAATCAAAACGACGATGAAAAAATTCGGAGGGTATCGAAGATGCACTCATGAGTAGTATCCGAGCATCGTGGCGGGCGGGATGGATGGCATGATGATCCAAAAAAGATAAGAGAAGGAAAAGTAGGTCGAGTAACGACGTGATGAGAAATGGGTTTCCCAACAAGTCGGTACGACGAGGAAAATGTTCGCACCCAAAATTGGCACAAGGCCGATCGGTGACATCACCGGTCGGACGGGTGTTCCTTAACGGTCCGACCGGTGGGGCGTCTTGTAGCCGATCGCAACGGCCACACCGGTCGACCGGGTGGGCACCGACCGGTCCGACCGGTGGACCCAGAGTCCGGGTAGAATTGAGGAGTCCTTGCAGATTTCGCGTTGTAAAAGGATTCCTTGCGGGGCAAGACCTCCCCACCCTATAAATATAAAGGGCCACGACCGTTTGAGGTGGCATCACCCAATCGATCATTACTTTTTACAACTTTTATCTCTCAAACCCTAGCTTTTCCAACCTCGTGATTTCTTTGCTTGTCTCGACGACGATCGGGGACGTTCGAGTGGCCTTGCCGACCTCGGAGCAACCCTAGGCGCGCCACCTCCGACGAGGTCCCTACCGAGGCGGCGATCTTAGGTTTTCACCATGCCTTTGCGTACACCGATCGGACGGTGCCCCCGACCGGTCGACCGGTCCGGCAGAGCTCGGTGAGTTCGGTGTTTCGACGTTCCGCGCGATCTAGCGCTCGTGTGTGTTAACCGAAAAGCGTCAACATACTTTTAGCGACTCCGCCGGGGAAGAAAGATCGGGTTGCTAAAACCGTTCAATCGACCTCGGCCCGGATGGGTGCTCGATGTGATCTTGACATGAACAATATTGTCACCGCGTTGCTTGAAGATCTTTCTCCGGAGGAACGAGTAGAGGTACAAGGCGGTACAAGAATACATGCACGTACAGTTCCTCGCTGACATCAAGAAGGATCGATCCGGCAAGGTGGCAAGATTGAAAGAGTTCGAGCTGCCGGTGATCAGACTAAACGACAGCAATATTAAGGTAATCTCCACTGTAAGTAAGAAACCCCCGCCTGAAATTACTGCTACGAAATCTACAGTGGGTAGTGATGAATTACTTGCTTCTTACATTGCTCGTTTAGAATGGTTAGAAGATCTTGAAAAGGATAGGGCTTTAGATTTTAATAATGATGATGCTAATAGTAGTACTCCTAAAGCGAATCCTTAGGGGTTTCATCCTAGTTTAGCGCCTTTGCTCGTAAACAATGATAATTTTGCATATGGTTTGATACCAAATCCGAGCATCCGGTCGGTACCCTCGGTTCCAACCGCACGGACCAAACATGGCCACACCCGGTCGGATCGATGCGGGTACCGATCGACCGGTGCTATGGAGTTGGTGCCCGATCAGTCTTTGCCAATTTCTGTCGTGCCAAATCAGATGGTCCCTTCTTTTCCCCGATATAATCAATAATGTTGGACCCCATTATAGTACGACAATAAATACATCGGCCCCCAAAAACATTATTCCGGACGATGTGTTTGAAAGTTACGAGGCTAGCTCAAGCTAAGATGGCTCCCTATTTAAATAAAGTGAATTTGGAGAATCCTCAACCATCGCAGCCAAATAATCCTAATTGGGGCAGAATTTAATAGATTTAAGGAAGATTTGGCTAATGTGGTGAAAACTAAGCTTGGGGTTGACATAGGTAGTACTAATTTGTATCAAAAGCCATATGATTACGAGTTTGATAGAGTTCTTCTCCCACGTGGTTGGCGTATGCCCGATTTAATCAAATTTAGTGGTGATGATGACCGAACCACATGGGAGCATATTAGTCAATACACCGCACAACTAGGTGAAGGTTTGGTGTGTTTAATGCTTTAAAAGTACGCTTGTTCTCTTTATCTTTAACTCGACACTTGCTTTTTCTTGGTTTTCTTCGCTTGCTCCCGATTCTATTATATCTAGGGATATGTTAGAATGTAAGTTTCATGATCACTTTTATAGTGGGAGCATACAATTAAAATTGACAGACTTAACATCGGTTAGGCAAGGAAGAGATGAGACTATCTCTCGCTTACATTAAAAGGTTTAAAGAAACTAAAAACCGATGCTTTAATTTGTCAATTATCGATATGGACCTTGCGGACATTTGTCTAAAAGGTTTAAGGTCATCTATTAGAGATAGGATATAGGGCTCCGATTTTGTTTCGGTTGCACTAGTTCAAGTAAGAGCTTTAATTATTGAAAACCGAATGAATAAAGAGAGTTAATTTTAAGTCACCTCGTTCTAATGTTCATATTATTGATTATGATTCGATAGTTCGAATGATAGTGATAAAGAAATTTATGCTATTGAATTTGTTTGGCCCTCTAAAGAAAAATCTTATTCTTGTTCATCTCTTAAGTCGGCTAGTAAAGGTCGGCAAGAAGAAATTAAATTTACTTTTGATGTTTCCAAGTGTGATCGCATATTCGATGAAATGCTTAAATCTGGAAATATCAAGTTAACTCATACTATTCCTCCACTTGAAAAATTGAAAGGGCGTGCATATTGCAAATTTCATCATTCGTTTTATCATGCTATTAATGATTGCAATGTGTTTCGTCGATAGGTTCAATCGGCCATAAACGAAGGTCATTTGACTTTTCATGAGATGCAAGTGGACAAAGACTCCTTTTCCAATCAACACCATGTGTTTACAGTAGCCTAAGGTACTGGTTCGACCACATCAAGCTGAAGCAACTAAAGGTAAGAATGTGGTAATCGGGGAGGCTAAGCCCGATTTGAGAGGAAGGAGTTGGTTCACAAAGTTGAGTATGAGAAGACACCTAATGGCAAAGAGACCTTCAAGATTACCGTGAGTGCCTCGAACATGGGGGGCAAGGGTCATCCTCACCCGTCGATCAGCGACCGTCTGAGCCATCTCTGGCCAGACCGGTCAGACCGGTGGATGTGACCGGTCAGACCGGTGCACCCCCAGGCCGTCCAAGGATGATCAAACCGAGCCGTCCGGAGATTGGAAACTGGAAACTTAATGTAGCAAAAAATCAGGGGAGTGGTCCTAAGACAAAGGTCACTTTCAACATGCTATTTGACAAGTATTCCAAGCAAAAGGTCGTTACAAGTGATCAGCCGTTAAAAAAGGATGAGGTCACCTACACACCAAGGAGGGTCATCTTCACCTCCAAGGGTTGCTACAAGACTTAAGGGTGAATCCTCCTAATGAGGGCAACGCTTTACTCCACCATGGGCGTCATCAAGTTCAAATGCACCACGTCCGGTATATGATGACAATGGGGTGATGTGGGTTCCATACCAACAAGCCTTTCATCCTAGATGGAGTGGACAGAGATTAGCTTTTGACAGGATTTCCAGGCCTGTCCAGGACCGATTGGCTCCTCGCCGATCTGGTCAGGGTCACCAGACCCGACCGGTCAGACTGGTCGCCATCACCGATCAGACCGGTGTGGCCAGAAAAGCCGTGTCACTTCCAGTAAAGCAAGTTTACAAGCCAAAGCAAAGAGAGGAGGTGCAGAAGATGGAAGTTGATCCAGAAAGGACTACAGGTCAGGACATTATTCAGATTGGATCAATGGGTGTTCCTATTGGAGAAGATGGCAAAAGACCGATTGTTCCAAACAATAAGGTTGTGACATCAACTCCAGAGGTTGCTGCTAATAACCATGAGGCTAGTGGGAGTAGTTCCAACTCCAAATACTTCTTGCCAAGGTGGTGTCCTCCCGGATTGACTCGCACACAAAGGAGGAAGCTTCAACGCCTAAGATTTCAAGAAAAGAGGGAGAAGGAGCTAGAGAAGCAAAGGGATGAAGCTTTCAACTAGTACAGGCCCATGATACCTCAAGGGAAAGAATGGAGAGTCAAGGCCAGCTTTGAACTTGCACCGGTCAGACCGGTGGAGGAGTCGGTCACACCGGTCACACCGGTCAGACCGGTGGTCGTCGACGGTCAGACCGATGACCCAGAGATGCCGCCCGGTTTTTCTTCTTCGGTTCCCATGGTTTGTGATGACAAGACCACATCGGATCCTGCACCAGAAGACGATGAGGAGCTTGTTGATTACAGTTCTTTGCCTGAGCGTATGAATTTAGACATCAACATGATACACATGTCTATGGATGGGTATATGCTTTCGGAGGAGGACGTTACACATCTCACTTTTGGGCCAAAGGAAGCTATTTTTCAGAAGCCTAAAGTCACTGAAAATCATCTGAAGGCTTTGTACATGAAGGGTCATATCAATGGAAGGCCTATCTCTCGTATGTTGGTGGACGGAGGAGCGATTGTCAACTTGATGCCGTATTCTTTGTTCAAGAAGCTGGGAGGTTTAGATGATGAGCTGATCAAGACCAACATGACCGTCAGTGGTGTTGGGGGAGGCGAGCCAATGGGAGCTAAAGGCGTCATATCTATGGAGCTCACCGTCAGGAGTAAGACATTGGCTACGACATTCTTCGTCGCTGAGACACAAGGTAACTTCAGTCTTATCCTTGGTCGTGATTGGATTCATGCAGATCAGAGTGTGCCTTCTACCTTGCATCAATTTTTAATCCAATGGGTAGGCGACGAGGTAGAGATTGTTCATGGTGATGCATCAGCTTGTGTTGCAGTGGCCGACAATTTTACTATGGATAATTATGAGAATCTTAGGTGCTTTACTGGTCTAGATTTATCCGACTTAAAACTGATTGATTCTACCAAAGATGGCTTTGCTACTGTTGTCATGAGGCCGATCGCTGATCAGGCTGGAGCTTCTCTGTTGGTTTGATTGATGCAAATCTAGAGTGGTTGCAACAAAGGCGAGAGCACTATCGGGCGCATAAGAACGATATGTGTGAGGCCATCGAAGACTTTGATGATTTGAGCAAGTTAGGACAAGGGTTTACGTCGGCTGATTCTTTAGAAGAGGTTGATATTGGTGATGGTACTATACCTAGGCCGACATTTGTAAACAAGAATCTTGATCCTTTGTTTCAATCTGATTTAATAAAGTTATTAAAGGAGTATGTTGATTGTTTTGCATGGAATTACAATGAAATGCCTGGTTTAAGTCGTGATTTGGTTGAGCATTGTTTACCTATTAAACCTGGTTTTAGGCCTTATAAACAACCTCGTAGAAACTTTAATCTTGGTATTTATGGCCGAGTGAAAGAAGAAGTCAATCGGTTACTTCATGCAAAGTTTATTAGGCCTTGTCGTTATGCTGATTGGATCTCTAATATTGTGCCTATTGAGAAAAAAGGAACAAAAAAGCTTCGTCTTTGCATTGATTTTAGAGATCTTAATAGAGCTACTCCTAATGATGAATATCCTATGCCTATAGCCGATTTTCTTGTTAATGCTGCATCCGGACATAGAATTCTTAGCTTTCTTGATGGTAATGCTGGTTACAATCAAATATTTATGGCCGATGAGGTTTCCAAATTGGCTTTCATATGTCCGGGATTTGTTGGCTTATTTGAGTGGGTTGTCATGACTTTTGGATTGAAAAATGAGGGTGCTACCTATCAAAGAGCTATGAATTTAATCTTTCATGATTTGCTTGGCATCATAGTAGAGGTTTATATCGATGATATTGTTGTCAAATCGGCTGGAGACGATTCTCATTTAGCTGATTTAAGACTTGCATTTGAGAAAATGCGTTGATATAAATTAAAAATGAATCCACTCAAATGTACTTTTAGTGTATCGGCTGGGAAGTTCTTAGGCTTCATTGTGCATGAGAAAGGCATAGAGATAGATCCTAAAAAGATTGAGGCAATCCAGAGTGTTAAAGCACCAACTTGTAAAAAGGATTTGCAAAAGTTTTTGGGCAAGGTAAATTATTTGAGGAGGTTCATTTGTAACTTGTCCGGGAAGGTGAATGCTTTTACTCCTTTACTTCAGTTGAAGAATGATGTTGATTTCACTTGGGGGGGCAAAGCAACAAGAGGCATTTGATGAGATTAAGAGCTATTTGACTTTGCCACCCGTTCTTCAAGCACCCAAGAGTGGTATTCCTTTCAAGCTTTATGTAGCAGCTGAGAAGGATGTTATTGGAGGTGTTTTGACTCAAGAGACCGAAGGCAAGGAATATATTGTTGCATGTGAGAGTAGAAGGTTATTGGACGTCGAAACGAGGTATACTTTTATTGAAAAGTTATGTTTATCACTATATCATACTTGTACCAAGTCGAGGCATTATTTATTACCTAGCACTTGCATAGTAGCATGTCAAACCGACATAATCCAATACATGTTGCATAAACCAATTTTAAGTGGTAGAGTCGGCAAATGGGCTTATGCTTTAGTTGAATATGATTTGCATTGTGAGCCATTAAGTTCTATGAAAGGTCAAATTGTTGCCGACTTTATTGTTAGACATAGAGTAGATAAGCAACTTGATTTGAATGTCGGTTATGTTACTTTTACTCCATGGAAGTTGCATTTTGATGGATCGATTTGCAAAGATGGTTGTGGTGTTGGAGTTGTCATTATTTCACCAAATGGGACTGTTTTGAAGCTCTTAACCGATTGGATCATGATTGTACTAACAACCAAACCGAATATGAGGCTCTTCTATTTGGGTTGGAAATTTTGCATGACATGGGAGTGAAACATGTGGAAGCATATGGAGATTCTTTATTGGTGGTGCAACAAGTTTCCAAGGTATGTCAGTGCTTAAATGGTTTTTTAAATGCTTATCTTGATAAGTGTTTAGACATCATATCTTGCATGGATGAATTTGTTATTTATCATGTGCCACGAGAGGAAAATCCTAGAGCTAATGCTCTGGCTCAGCAAGCATCTGGTTATACTGTTCGAAAAAGAAATTTTCAAGTACACAAACCACTGTTTACAGCCGAGTGTTTTGCTCTGGAGGCACCGGTCAGGCCGACGCAGCCGACCGGTCTAACTGGTGACACCGGTCTAACCGGTGCCACCGACCGGTCTGACCGGTCCCCTGATAAAAGCTCCTCCTCGGTTTTTTGTGACAAAAATGAGGTGGAGGATTGGAGGAAGCCTCTGGTTGATTATTTGCATAATCCTAGCAGTTCAGTTGACAGAAAAATCCGACGATGGGCTCTTAAGTTTGTTCTTGATGATGGTGAATTATATCGTCAGACTGCGGATGATTTGTTATTAAAGTGTTTGGGTCCTGATCAAGCTAGGTTGGCTATGGCAGAGGTTCATGAAGGTATTTGTGGTACTCATCAATCGGCTCCTAAGATGAAGTGGCTCCTCAGGCGAGCTTGCTTTTATTGGCCTACTATGATAGCTGATTGTTTTAGATACTACAATTGTTGTGGAGAGTGTCAAAAACATGGAGATGTTCAGCTGGTGCCCGCTGCATTGATGCATCCAATCATTAAGCCTTGGCCTTTCAGAGGATGGGGTTTGGATTTTATTGGCAAGATTCATCCTTCATCATCAAAGGGGCATTGTTTGGTGATTGTGGCTACTGATTACTTCACCAAGTGGACTGAAGCTATCCCTTTGAAGAATATGACACATAAAGAGGTGATTGAGTTTATTACTGGGCATATCATACATAGGTTTGGCATTCCGCAGACTTTGACTACAGATCAAGGGACTTCGTTCATATCTAAAGAGGTGCGTGAATTTGTTGATTCCTATGGTTTTAAGTTACTCAATTCATCTCCATATTATGCTCAAGCCAATGGTCAAGCTGAGTCTAGCAACAAAACTTTGGTAAAGCTCATTAAGAAAAAGATAGAAGACAATCCTAGAAGATGGCATGAGGTATTGTCTGAAGCTTTATGGTCTCATCGTATTTCTAGACATAGTGCTACTAAAGTTACTCCTTTTGAGCTTGTGTATGGTCAAGAGGCCGTTTTGCCTGTTGAGGTGAATCTAGGTGCATATAGACTTGCAAAGCAGAATAACCTTAGTGTTGAGTCATATTATGCTTTGATGATGCACAATATTGATGAAGTGACCGACAAGCGTATGGAGGCTTTGGAAGAAATTGAGAAAGATAAGAGAAGAGTGGATAGAGCATAAAACAAGAAGGCAAAGGCCGAATCTTTTCAAGTAGGTGACTTGGTTTGGAAGACAATTTTACCTATTGGATCTAAAAGTAACAAGTTTGGCAAGTTGTCTCCAAGTTGGGAAGGTCCGTACAAGGTTGTCAAGGTTTGTTCTAGGAACTCTTACATGGTGGAAACTTTGCAAGGACAGCGACTTCCGAGAGCTCTCAATGGGAGGTACTTAAAGACATTTCATCCAAGTGTCTGGCAGGGTGCTTGATAGGATATGGCCGATTTAAAGTAAAATCGCCCTTAGACCAAAAAATGGCCGGTGAAGTGTCACATCGATCTTAGATTTATTTTTTAGACAGCAAGCTTTACTAAAAAACAGGGGGCATATGTTCGCACCCAAAATTGGCACAAGGCCGATAAGGATGACGTCACCAGTCAGACCGGTGTTCCTCAATAGTCTGACCGGTGGGGCATCTCGTAGCCGATCCGGCAACGGCCACACCGGTCTGACCGGTGGGCCTGACCAGTCTGACCGGTGGACCCCGAGTCCGGGTAGAATTGAGGAGTCCTTGCGAATTTCGAGTTGTAAAAGTATTCCTTACGGGGCAAGACCTCCCCACCCTATAAATATAAAGGGCCACGTCCGTTTGAGGTGGCATCACCCAATCGATCATTACTTTTTACAACTTTTATCTCTCAAACCCTAGCTTTTCCAACCTCGTGCTTTCCTTGCTTATCTCGATGATGATCAGGGATGTTCTGAGTGGCCTTGCCGACCTCAGAGCAACCCTAGGCGCGCCACCTCCGACGGGGTCCCTCCCGAGGCGGCGATCTTAGGTTTTCACCGTGCCTCTGCGTATACCGGTCAGACCGGGGTGCCCCCGACCGTCCGGGTTGGAGCTCGACAAGTTCAGCGTTTCGACGTTCCGCACGATCTAGCGCTCGTGTGTGTTGACCAGAAAAGCTTCAACAGAAAACAAGAGGGCGTCGAAGACGCACTCGTAGAGTAGTCCCCGAGCATTGAAGCAAACATCATGGCTGGTTTGATGCTCCAAAATGAGAAGAAAACTGAGTCATGGTCTTGATCAAACGAAGTGTAGAGACACCCAGATCTCCCAGCATGGCTGCAAGGAGTCTGGCAGGGCCGACCTCGAGGAGGCGTTGTAGGCATGCCGACCTCAAAGAGGCTTCAAACAACAATGCCCAGTATCTGAGGATACCTGTCACACCTGATTTCCGAAGAGGAACCAAGTGCATCTCATATGTGTGCCAGGATCAGTTCACACACATATGATAGACAAAAATGAGTGAAATATCATAAACAGTATTCAAACGTATTTCAGAGTTTAACCACTTATTACACTCATGCTGGAGACTCCAAGGTCTCTAACAACGGAAAACGATAGCTACTCGTCGAGTCCTTGTCTTCCGCTCCCACAGGCACTTGACTGGGGGTCCGCAAGCCTCAGATCTCATCGTAGTCGTCATAGAACTCCCCTCCAAAGTTTTCCTCTGAACAGCGATAAGCAAGGCTGAGCACACTTATGGTTGGAGCTCAGCAAGTGGGGGAAAATTCAAGGCTATCAAGGATAGGCTAAGGTTTTGCAGCAGTTTAGCATTTTAATGTTGGTCAAGTTTTAATTAAAGAACACCTAATTACTATGTGTAAGTTCGTACCATCCCACTTAAGAAAAACTTAAGTACAAAACAGCCCAAGCTCAACGAGCTTCACCAACCACGATTTATCTCGTCTTTAAGTTTATTAATCATGTGAGGGTCCAAGCCGCTCATGACCATGAGCACGGCTGATCGATCAGTTTTACACTCTGCAGAGGTTTGCACACTTTACCCACAGTTCGCGTAAAAGCTCCGAAGAACTTTAAACCCAACCATGCGATGCTGGCCAAGCACCATACCACACTTCCGAGGTGTGATTGCATAGGGACGCTACGAAGCCTTTACAAAGGCATGCAAAAGACTAACGACCCTCATAGTTACGGATCGGGGCGGACCATAACCCTCCCTAGTGGTCGCTACCTTAGCAAAGGCTACTACCCCAAAAGGACCGGGCTATACCCACCGCAACCCGATCCCCCCTCTGCTCCTTTCGGAAAAGGGCCACTAGTACGATCACACACCTAATTATTCGGCTAAGGTCAGAGCCATGTAACACTGTGGTTGCGCATGTTTTCTTGGGTGGTTCTCCATGTTCCGATTAAATCAAGTGTTCTTGCATTACCCAAAACATTAACTATTAAACATATATCATTTTCATAAAAGACCCATTTATCCAACCCATGTTGAGCGACTAGCGATTTCTACCCAAAACTTTATTAAAAAGGGGCTAGGCCAAGGATCAGGGCAAAAGATCTAGGTAAGTCCTTAAAAAGGTTTTCCCGTCAAATTAATGCAATGATATCATAAAAGTAAACATTATTTATAGTGCAATTATATAGGACAAAAATAGAACATGCAGGGGGAGAAGACCACTTGCCTTCTTCAGCTACAGCAAAAACTTCCTCCTCCTCAAACAACTGCTCCTGATCGTCCCCGAGAGGTGGCTCAGTTGAAACAGGCACGATATCTACGATTCACACATAAAGCATACAATAAATAAAACAGATCACCAATCAATCCCAAAGACTGAAAACATGCTACTAAAGCGACAGGCTCGCTGAGACGATCGCAAGGACTGCTAGAACGCTAAAAACGGAGCTATAACGGAGAAGATATGCTAAAAACAAGGTATAAGGACTAATCTGCGATAAACTAAACTTTAAAGGGACCTAACAGCTAGAAAATAGGGGCTAAAACGTAATTATACTTAAAAACAGAAGGTTTAAACTATTAAAAGGGTGCTAAGGACCTCGGGTAGGGTTTTCTAATAAAACAGGGGCTAAAACAATAAAAACTGGACTTAAATGCGAGGATCTTTTAAAGGTGGAAGTGTTCGGACAGAATATTAAAGAGCTCAGGGGGTTTTTCATAAAATGGCTGGCGGCTACCGTGTGGACCTGGGCTGGGCGCGATCTGCGCCGTCGATCTTTGATCGGGCGGCGGGCGCGGTCGTAGACCGGCGCGTAGACCCAGTCCCCCGGTTCACGGTGGACCGAGCGGGGGGGGGGGGGGGGGGGTCCTCCTTTTAATCCGGGCCGTCGGGCCGCGATCCGCGGGCGTGGTTGCACGCGCGCGCCCGACGGCGGCGCCAGGCCGGAACCTCGCCGGAGGTTCGCCGGTGATGGCTAATAGGAGCTAGGGGGCCACGGTTTTGAACGGGGAAAGGCTCTACGCGAAGCTGAGGCGACAGGCAAGCTTTTCAGGTGGCTAGGGGGGCGGCTCCGGCGGCCGTGGTGGCTAGCACCGCAAGGGGGTGGGTCGCCGGCGGCCGGTCTGTGGCGGTGCACCCTACGGTTTGGTTTAAGTGAAAAGGAGGGCGGGGACATGATCCTTACAGCGTGTAGGAGCTCCGGTGGGCGAGGATTTGATGGAAAAGGCGTCAGTGGCGGAGATCAACGCCGGCGGCCGAACTTCAACGGGCGGCGACGGCGAGCTCGATTGGGGCACACGGGAGCCTGCGGATTCGAATGGGTACACGAATAAGTTCACAAATACGAAGAGGAAGCGAACGGGAGGAGTTGAGGAGCTTCGCCAACGACGGAAGAGCTCGGGCGGCGGCAATGGTGCGGCGGCCGGCGCTCCAACTCGGTGGCAAAAGCGGCTAGGGCACGGGGAGGCGTGTGAGCTTGGATTTGAGCGAAGGGGGAGTGCGGTGGAGTCCTGGGGTTGCTTAAATAGGCTCGGGGGAGCTCCGGGAGGCAGTTCCCCGGTGGCCATGGCCATTAATGGCCGTCTTGAAGGAGTGTGAAGAGGGGAGGGGGTTAAAGGAGGGTAACGGCCAAATTAAGGGAGGGGAAATGAAGGAGGGGCATCACTGCGCTTGTTTAAGGGAGTTTGATGGCGGGGGAGCGATGGACCCGGCCGGTAACGGCCGGCGGCTTGAAGGGGGGCGCGGCCATCCCGCGGCTGGAGGTTGAAGGAGCTCCTGACCGCGGGGCCCCACCTGTCAGCGTCTGGCACGAAAAAGAAAAGGGGTGAGCGCGTTGGGCCGGCGGGGGAAGCGGAGCTGGGCCAGCTTGGGCCGGCCTACGCGTGCGGGAGGAAGAGGCCGACGGCCTGGGATTGCTCACGGGCCGAAAGAAAAAGGAAAGGGAGAGGGAAAAGAAATGGGCCGGCTAGAGAAAAAGAGAGAGAGGAGAGGGAGAAGGTTTTCTCTTTTTTTAAAATTCTTTTCAAATTCGTTTTTCAAACTTTCAAATTTCAATCAAACAGAAATCCATGCATTCGAATCATGATGCACAAACACTTATTATTTCTAAATTATTTTAGTGATGTTTAAATATTTTAAAAGCCAATTTGTTTATTAATTTATTTTTGTCCTTAAAGAAATTAAATCTAGCCATTTGTTGCTAAGTTAATTTAGTGATGGAATTTTAGGGTGTTACAAATCCTACCCCCTTAAAGAGAATCTCGTCCCGAGATTCAGGAAGATTAGAGAACAACTGAGGGAATTCTTCCTTAAGTTCGTCCTCTCTTTCCCAAGTAGCCTCATCCTCTGAATGGTGACTCCATTGCACCTTGCACATCCTAATGACCTTGCTGCGAGTAGCCCTTTCTGAGGTATCCAAGATCTTGACTGGATGTTCCTTGTATGTCAGATCATCTTTTACCTCAAGTTCTTCCAATGGTAGACGCTCTACTCTGACCTCACTTGAACACTTTTTCAATTGAGACACATGGAACACATCATGAACACCGGCCAAGCGTTCAGGTAACTCCAACCGATAAGCTACTTCGCCACGTCTTTCCAAGACTTGAAAAGGTCCGATAAAGCGAGGTGATAACTTCCCTCTGATATTAAACCTTCGAAGACCTCGGATAGGTGACACTCTAAGATATGCATAATCTCAGACTTCAAATACTACTTCTCTTCTCTTAGGATCTGCATAACTCTTTTGCCTAGATTGAGCAATTTTGAGATTTTCTCGAATTATCTCCACTTGTCTTTCAGCTTCCTTTATTATCTCCGGGCCAAAGAGTTGACTCTCCCCTGTCTGGTTCCAGAACAATGGCGTCCTGCACTTCCTTCCATACAGAGCTTCAAACGGTGCCATCTTGAGACTACTCTGGTAACTATTGTTGTATGCAAATTCCGCGTATGGCAAGCTTTTATCCCAACTTCCACCATGTTTCAAGGCACATGCCCTTAACATATCCTCTAAGATTTGATTTGTCCTTTCGGTCTGACCATCTGTCTGTGGATGATATGCTGAGCTGAAATTTAACTTTGTATCCATAGACTCATGTAGTTTCTGCCAGAATCGGGACGTGAACTGAGTGCCTCGATGCACGAAACTATCTTCTTTGGAACCCCATGCAAACACACTATCTTTGATATGTATAGTTCTGCTAACTTTGTTCCTGAATATGTGGTCTTTACTGGTATGAAATGTGCAACTTTGGTTAATCTGTCCACTATTACCCATATCGAATCGTATCCATCACGTGTACGTGGTAATCCCACTATAAAATCCATACCAATCTTTTCCCACTTCCACCCAGGTACTTGCAATGGTTGCAGTAACCCTGCTGGTCTTTGATGCTCCGCTTTTACTCTTTGACATACATCACACAATGCCACATGAGCTGCAACATTTTTCTTCATACCGTACCACCAATATTTCTACTTTAAATCTTGGTACATTTTGGTACTCCCTGGATGTATAGAGAGTGCTGAATCGTGTGCTTCTTTCAATATAGACTCACGAAGATGTTTGATCTCCGGTACACAGATCCTGTTCTTAAACCAAATAGTTCCCTGTCCATCTTTTCTAAATTCCGGAACTTTGCCTTGTTCAATCAACTTCTTATATCCCTTAATCTTTTCGTCATCCAATTGCCCTTTTCTAATCTCTTGTTCAAGAGTTGACTCAATTTCTAAGGTCATACTCTCACTTTGTGCAGCTATCCCTAGATTGAGTCGTGCCATTTCCCAACACAGTTCCTGGGGCATTAATCGAGCTACTAACATGTTTGCTTGACTCTTACGACTCAAAGCATCTGCCACCACATTGGCCTTTCCTGGGTGATACTGTATATCCAAATCGTAGTCCTTAATCAGCTCTAACCACCTTCGCTGTCTGAGATTGAGATCTCTTTGGGTAAAGATGTACTTTAGGCTTTTGTGGTCCGTGAATATCTGACACTTATTTCCAATCATATAGTGTCTCCAAATCTTCAGTGTGTGCACTATAGCTGCTAACTCTAGGTCATGAGTAGGGTAGTTTTGTTCATGCTTCCTTAGTTGCCTAGAAGCATATGCTACCACTTTTCCTTCCTGCATCACAACACATCCTAGACCTTGTCTTGATGCATCACAATACACATCAAATCCTTTGTGTATATCAGGCATTATCAATACTGGTGCGGTGGTCAGTTTCTTCTTCAATTCTTCAAAGCTAGTTTGGCACCTATCATCCCACTTAAACTCCTTTCCCTTCTCCAACAAAGACGTGAGGGGTTTTACAATCCTCGAGAATCCCTCTATGAACCGTCGGTAGTAGCCTACCAAACCAAGAAAACTCCTGATCTCTGGTACATTTTTAGGTGGATTCCAATTCAGCACGTCCTGAACTTTACTCGAGTCCACAGCAATTCCTCCGTCAGTGATAATGTGCCCAAGAAAAGAGACCTCCTTCAACCAAAAATCACACTTGCTGAATTTGGCATACAACTGATGTTCTCGAAGTTTCTGCAATACCAATCTCATGTGTTCCTCATGTTCCACTTCATTCTGAGAGAATACTAGGATGTCATCTATAAATACTACCACAAACCTATCAAGATATTCCATGAAAACCTTGTTCATCAGATACATAAAGTATGCTGGAGCGTTGGTCAATCCAAAAGACATCACTGTGAACTCATATAGACCATATCTTGATGTGAAAGCTGTTTTAGGAATATCCTCCATGCGAATCTTCAGCTGATGGTAGCCAGATCGCAGATCTATCTTAGAGAAAACTTTCGCTCCTCTCATTTGATCGAACAGATCCTCGATCCGGGGTAAAGGATATTTATTTTTGATAGTGACCTCATTGAGAGATCGATAGTCTACACACATCCTCCTAGATCCATCCTTTTTATCCACGAAGAGTGTGGGGGCTCCCCATGGTGATGAACTAGGACGGATAAACCCTTTACTTAACAATTCCTCTATTTGTTTCTTTAATTCTGCCAAATCCTTAACATCCATTCTATACGGTCTTTTGGATATAGGAGCAGTACCAGGTAAGAGTTCGATACTGAATTCAATGTCTCGGTCAGGTGGCATACCTGGTAGGTCATCAGGGAATACATCCGGGTACTCATTCACCACTTTAATATCCTCCAGAACTTTTCCTTTCATTGAATTCACTATCTCCTTTCCAGTAGGTGACGGTGCTGCGATAAATTCTATTCTGTCCCCTTGTGGACTAGTCAAGTGAACTGATTTCTCCCGACATTAGATAACCCCATCATACTTTCTTAACCAGTCCATCCCTAGGATTATATCTATGCCCCAAGATTTTAGGACTACCAGATTGGATGGAAAGTCTACCCCCATAATTTTAAGGTTTACTTGTGGGCACAGATGACTGGCTTTCATATCACCGCCCGGTGAACTAACAAGCAACGGTTTCTTCATTGGACTCACAGGCATGCTTCTACGAACTGATCAGTAATAAATGAATGCGTTGCTCCCGAATCAAATAGTACTGTAGCAGGTACAGAGTCGATAGGGAACGTACCAAACACAACCCCAGAAGCGTCCTGTGCCTACTCCACAGTCATGTTGTGCACCTTGCTGCGCACATAGTTTTGCTGTGCTTTATTGTCTGGAGTACCTGCATTTCTGGGCGCGCTGGAGTTGATGACTGTCCGACTTTCTGAATATTACTCCTCTGGGGAGTCTGCATTCCACGTTTAGGACAGTTATTAGCATAATGTCCCAACTCGCCACATTTGAAGCATCCATTAGGCTGCACAGGAGTGGTGTTCCTTGCCGGTGCACTAGGTGTAAGAACTGGGTGGTTCTGCTGGAAGTTTGGGGTGCGAGGAGTTTACGGGTTGAATCGTTGAGGTTGCTGGAAAGAATGCTGCAGCTGCATGTTCTGTGGGTGCTTTCCACCATGTCCTCCAGAGCGGAATGGTGTATTCTGTTGGTAGCTGTAGCGTGGACGGGTATGGCTGCTGGACTGTCCCTGGGACTGAAACTTACACTTCTGCTCCCCAAGCTCTCTGCGTTTGTTCTCTAGGCCAATTTCCTTGTTTAACAGAGTGGCAAAATCTGGAAAGGTATGGCTCTGGAGCTGATAATTCAGTGGTCCTATCAATCCATCAAGGAAGCGTTCTTGCCTTTTCGGGTCTGCGTTGACCTCGTCTGGAGCATAGCGGGACAACTGAGTAAATTTGTCGAGGTATTCATTTACAGACATATTGCCCTGTTTCAAACAAGGAACTCTCTCTCGCTTTAGCTTCGGTACCCCATCAGGGATGTGGTGTGCGCGGAAAGCATCTCTGAACTGCTGCCATGTAATGGTGTTGGGCGCAGGGTGAGCGACTGTGTAAGCATCCCACCAATCCGATGCCTGCCCTTCCAGGCGTCCAGAAGCATAAAGGACCATTTCTCGGTCATTACACTGAGCTCTCTCCAACTTTTTGGTAACGGTTTTCAACCAATCGTCAGCATCTAGCGGATCGGTTGAGTGGGAGTAGGTGGGAGGGTGGTGGCTCATGAACTCCTTATGCTTGTCTCTCGGAGCGGGTGGTGGTGGTGGGGGTGGTGCCTGCGGCTGATTTTGCTGGGCTTGTAGGTTACGCGTTGCGGCGGTGAGGTTCTCGAATCGGCTGCATCCGAGCGACGAAGAATTGCCGGGTAGCGGGATCCATTGCGGGATTGAGTGGGGGAGGTGGCACCGGGTTCCGCCGGTTGGCTATATGTGCCCGAACAACTAGTGGAACGTCCCCGTCCTCCTCCCCGACCCGGTGTTTACCATCCGATTGTTAGAGAAAGATATTTCAGATAAAAATATCGAACTGATGTAACAAGAAGTAAGTTTGAATTAAGGATTCAGCATGGTTTTCTTTTCTGTGACAGATTCGGTTGATCTCGGTAAAATAGTTGTATCTCATAGTGTCCTTTCCCAAAAATTATGAACTTTTGCCAGGCCGTGAAAAACATATTTATGAAACTAACCCCACTGTTTTTATCTCATTGGAGATCCACAACTTGAGATAAAATTCGAACACCGCAGCTGTGTTAGCATGGTTTTACAGATTCTGTTATCCCCATTGTTCTGTTTATAATTCTCGGTATATTAATCCTTTAGTGCTGAATTTTGGAAAGAGGTTGATCCACAAAATTTGTGAACCAACCCAACTAGATTTAGGTCAATTGGAGTTCTGTAGCTTGATTTATGATTAAAACATTGCCGTGCTGTCAAGGAGCTGCGCGAACAGATTTTTGTATGATTGATTTGGTATGATAAGTAAGGTAGAAGACAACTTGGAATTGAACCCCAACTAACCATTAACTTAACAAGATTTTTCTTGTTGCATTTGTGGCCATCACTCCACAATACAACTCACTCACACAAAGATCCAAATCAAACATGGTTCAATCAACAACTTATTACAATCGTTCGTCCTCGCAGGAACGTCTACCGGAAAAACAAAAAGAGGGTGGATATCCTAGTTCCTATTCCACTGAAAACTAGTGGTTGTTGCTGGAGTGTCGTATCGAAGTCTTTTGCGCGGTGGCGAACGGGAAGGACAAGATGCTTCTGCTTCCTCGGGGGGTTGCTGTCCTGCCAGCTGGGCTTCCAGCTGAGCTATTCTTTCCTGTGCATTCTATAGCTCCCGATGTGTCCTATCCAACTCTGTTGTTGCTCCCTCCAAATCTGTGTTAAGAGCTGCAGTCACTCTAGCGAGTATATCAACACGGCTATCTCGGAAGTCCCCCATAGGTACCACGGTGTTTTCTGTACCACTGACTCTGGTAGGAACAAACCGGAAGTTTGTGCCTTCTATGCGATCACGGAATGTGTTGTTGATAGACCATAGTGCTCTTCTAGCGGCATCGTTGATAGCAGCTGCTTCTGAAGGAAAATGTGCCGTGCAGGGGTGGATTGTACGGGTCCTCCATCTACCTGCCTGTGCCGTGGTAACCCTGACATGGACCTCTGTAGTGTAGTAATCCCTCATTCCAGGCTCTACATAGTGCCTGGTGATGTACAACGGTCTTACTGCATGCTCTATCTCCTGCAACAGTTCCTCCAATAGCTCACAGAACGGAGCGTCCGGGCCAACATAGGTGTGCTCATGATACTCAGCTCTGTGATACCTATGCTCATCACCTTGCTCGTCTCCATCTTCAATGTTATTGTTGTTGCCACCATTCTGATTATTATTGTTGTCCTCTCCATTGCCTACGGTATTTGTTGTCATCCTCCAATCCTTCTATGTCCACATCTTCTTCTTCTTCACCTTCATCCTCATTTTCATCTTCTTCTTCACCGGAACTATCTTCACTGCTACTTGAATCATCTCCGAGTCATCCGGATCATTACCTAACGACATCTTGCTCAAGCTCTTCTTCCTCTACCACATCCGGCTCGGCACGGCCTTCAACCTCGGTGGGATTATTATGTCTCCATCCGCATCGACCTCCACAAAACTCCATCATACGGTTTCGTGGATGTTCCTCCGCATCATCACCCTCAAACACGATCTCCTCTCGGATCTTCCTCAATATTTTCCCGGTGCTGCACCGCCCGATATCCCTACTCCACGCCTCCGGCTGCAACCGTACGGGATAGTCTCCAACCTCTGCTCGCATCTCCTCCGCTTCGTGCCTCCACCCGGACTGGCGGGTAGCGTGGAGCCAAGCGCCCCGAAGAAAGGCGACCACCGGTGCTCTTGCGGGCGGTCCGACGAGTCCCGGCCATACGGTAAGAGAAAGTGAACTCGGCATAGTGGAAATCAAAATGATGCAAATTTTCAACAAAAAGAACAAGAACAAATTAGATTTTTATGCGAAAATAAAGTGGTTTTGAAAGATGACAGAATAATCTAGAACATGAATCCTTAAATTTCGTCCATTTCTAACTAAGGCTGCGTTCCTACAGTCAACACTGCTCTGATACCACTCTGTCACACCTGATTTCCGAAGAGGAACCAAGTGCATCTCATATGTGCGCCAGGATCAGTTCACACACATATGATAGACAAAAATGAGTGAAATATCATAAACAGTATTCAAACGTATTTCAGAGTTTAACCACTTATTACACTCATGCGGGAGACTCGAAGGTCTCTAACAACGGAAAACGATAGCTACTCGTCGAGTCCTCGTCTTCCGCTCCCACAGGCACTTGACTGGGGGTCCGCAAGCCTCAGATCTCATCGTAGTCATCATAGAACTCCCCTCCAAAGTTTTCCTCTGAACAGCGATAAGCAAGGCTGAGCACACTTATGGTTGGAGCTCAGCAAGTGGGGGAAAAATGAAAGGCTATCAAGGATAGGCTAAGGTTTTGCAGCGGTTTAGCATTTTAATGTTGGTCAAGTTTTAATTAAAGAACACCTAATTACTATGTGTAAGTTCGTACCATCCCACTTAAGAAAAACTTAAGTACAAAACAGCCCAAGCTCAACGAGCTTCACCAACCACGATTTATCTCGTCTTTAAGTTTATTAATCATGTGAGGGTCCAAGCCGCTCATGACCGTGAGCACGGCTGATCGATCAGTTTTACACTCTGCAGAGGTTTGCACACTTTACCCACGAGTTCGCGTAAAAGCTCCGAAGAACTTTAAACCCAACCATGCGATGCTGGCCAAGCACCATACCACACTTCCGAGGTGTGATTGCATAGGGACGCTACGAAGCCTTTACAAAGGCATGCAAAATACTAACGACCCGCATAGTTACAGATCAGGGCGGACCATAACCCTCCCTAGTGGTCAGTACCTTAGCAAAGGCTACTACCCCAAAAGGACCGGGCTATACCCCCCGCAACCCGGATCCCCCTCGCTCCCTTTCGGAAAAGGGCCACTAGTACGATCACACACCTAATTATTCGGCTAAGGTCAGAGCCATGTAACACTGTGGTTGCGCATGTTTTCTTGGGTGGTTCTCCATGTTCCGATTAAATCAAGTGTTCTTGCATTACCCAAAAACATTAACTATTAAACATATATCATTTTCATAAAAGACCCATTTATCCAACCCATGTTGAGCGACTAGCGATTTCTACCCAAAACTTTATTAAAAAGGGGCTAGGCCAAGGATCAGGGCAAAAGATCTAGGTAAGTCCTTAAAAAGGTTTTCCCGTCAAATTAATGCAATGATATCATAAAAGTAAACATTATTTATAGTGCAATTATATAGGAAAAAAAGAGAACATGCAGGGGAAGAAGACCACTTGCCTTCTTCAGCTACAGCAAAAACTTCCTCCTCCTCAAACAACTGCTCCTGATCGTCCCCGAGAGGTGGCTCAGTTGAAACGAGCACGATATCTACGATTCACACATAAAGCATACAATAAATAAAACAGATCACCAATCAATCCCAAAGACTGAAAACATGCTACTAAAGCGACGGGCTCGCTGAGACGATCGCAAGGACTGCTAGAACGCTAAAAACGGAGCTATAACGGAGAAGATATGCTAAAAACAAGGTATAAGGACTAATCTGCGATAAACTAAACTTTACAAGGACCTAACAGCAAGAAAACAGGGGCTAAAACGTAATTATACTTAAAACAAAAGGTTTAAACTATTAAAAGGGTGTTAAGGACCTCGGGTAGGGTTTTCTAATAAAACAGGGGCTAAAACAATAAAAACAAGACCTAAATGCGAGGATCTTTTAAAGGTGGAAGGGTTCGGACAGAATATTAAAGAGCTCAGGGGGTTTTTCATAAAATGGCCGGCGGCTACCGCGTGGACCTGGGCTGGGCGCGATCTGCGCCGTCGATCTTTGATCGGGCGCGGTCGTAGACCAGCGCCGTGGACCAGTCCCGCCGGTTCCACGGTGGACGGAGCGAGGGGGGTCCTCCTTTTAATGCGGGCCGGTCGGCCGCGATCGCACGCGTGCGGTCGCACGCGTGCGCCCGACGGCGGCGCCAGGCCGGAACCTGGCTGGAGGTTCGCCAGCGATGGCTAATAGGAGCTAGGGGCCACGGTTTTGAACGGGGAAAGGCTCTACGCGAAGCTGAGGCGACAGGCAAGGTTCTCGGGTGGCTAGGGGGCGGCTCCGGCGGCCGTGGTGGCTAGCACCGCAAGGGGGCAGGTCGCCGGCGGCCGGTCTGTGGCGATGCACCCTACGGTTTGGTTTAAGCGAAAAGGAGGGCGGGGACATGATCCTTACAGCGTGTAGGAGCTCCGGTGGGCGAGGATTTGATGGAAGAGGCGGCGGCGGCGGAGATCAACGCCGGCGGCTGAACTTCAACGGGCG
Organism: Cenchrus americanus; assembly: GCA_947561735.1. NCBI lineage: Eukaryota > Viridiplantae > Streptophyta > Magnoliopsida > Poales > Poaceae > Cenchrus > Cenchrus americanus. The sequence continues at coordinate 77,810,357 of OX387239.1, read as the reverse complement.
GCGTCGGCGAGCTCGATTGGGGCGCACGGGAGCCTGCGGATTCGAATGGGTACACGAATAAGTTCACAAATACGAAGAGGAAGCGAACGGGAGAAGTTGAGGAGCTTCACCGACGACGGAAGAGCTCGGGCGGCGGCAATGGTGCGGCGGCCGGCACTCCAACTCGGTGGCAAAAGCGGCTAGGGCACGGGGAGGCGTGTGAGCTTGGATTTGAGTGAAGGGGGAGTGCGGTGGAGTCCTGGGGTTGCTTAAAAGGCTCGGGGGAGCACCGGGAGGCGGTTCCCCGGCGGCCATGGCCATTAATGGCCGTCTTGAAGGAGTGTGAAGAGGGGAGGGGGTTAAAGGAGGGTAACGGCCGAATTAAGGGAGCGGAAATGAAGGAGGGGCATCACTGCGCTTGTTTAAGGGAGTTTGATGGCGGGGGAGCGTTGGACCCGGCCGGTAACGGCCGGCGGCTTGAAGGGGGGCGCGGCCATCCCGCGGCTGGAGGTTGAAGGAGCTCCTGACCACGGGGCCCCACCTGTCAGCGTCTGGCACGAAAAAGAAAAGGGGTGAGCGCGTTGGGCCGGTGGGGGAACCGGAGCTGGGCCAGCTTGGGCCGGCCTACGCGCGCGGGAGGAAGAGGCCGACAGCCTGGGATTGCTCACGGGCCGAAAGAAAAAGGAAAGGGAGAGGGAAAAGAAATGGGCCGTCTGGAAAAAAGAGAGAGAGGAGAGGGAGAAGGTTTTCTCTTTGTTTTTAAAATTCTTTTCAAATTCGTTTTTCAAACTTTCAAATTTCAATCAAACAGAAATCCATGCATTCGAATCATGATGCACAAACACTTATTATTTCTAAATTATTTTAGTGATGTTTAAATATTTTAAAAGCCAATTTATTTATTAATTTATTTTTGTCCTTAAAGAAATTAAATCTAGCCATTTGTTGCTAAGTTAATTTAGTGATGGAATTTTAGGGTGTTACAATACCCAGCAAGGTCTTGAAAGGTGCGACGTATGCAGCGATTGTCATTGATGATGTCGTAGCTGTAGTTGCGATGTCCGTAACCGGTCGACGATGAAGCTGGTGAAATAATGTCGATCTCTGACCGTATGGAGTGTAGAGACATCCAGATATCTTGCATAGCTGCAAAGAGTCTGGCAGGGCAACCCGTGGCTTGCCGACCTAAGGAAGGTCTCAAGTGTATAGCGCCCGAGCACTCAGAGATACTTGGCAGGGCCATCAGGCACGCACCCCACGGGGAGGCTTTCATTCCCACGTAAAATCCTGGGTGTCCAGAGTAGGCTGGCAAGGCTACGATAGCACACCAACCTCGGAAGGTCACGCATCCGAGGCGTCCAACTAGGTTGGAGGAGCCGTAGTCATACCTAAGTGTAGCAAAACCTAGATATTAAGGCACGTCGACCTCAAGAAGGTCATTTTGGTGTCCAGACGATCGACATAGCTGTCAGCCATCCAGCTGAGCCATGATACTAATGTACTGGCGACCTTAGCAACAACAAGCACACCGACCACGGAGGCCCAACAAAAAAATTGTAGATCTCCGTGATGCTTCTGATCTCCATGCTACTGTTAGATTTCCAGACGCCCAGTAGGATCTAGTAGAGCAGCGAGGCATGCCTACCTCAGAAAGTCTTCAATTGAACCTACGACCATTCTGCTCAGGAAACAGAAATATAGGCTGATTGGAATAGGTCTGTTTACGTGCAGAGCCATAGCGGGTGCACCAGGACGCAGAGCCTAGCGGGTGCAAGTAATAGACATCAGGTCGTAGAAGAAGGTCGAGAAGTTGTCGTCGAAGGGGGGCTAAGTTAGGTGCGGAGCCCTCTGACACGGGGTCAGGTTTTGTCTTGTAGCGTAGACTGCGGGGTCACGGGTCAACAGTGGTCGGAGATGCTCTCGCCACCCAGAAAACGACAAGCTGCCCACTAATCGAGGGGGTTATTGTAGCCATGTGACCTCTACGGCGGGGCTCAGGCATTTTTAATGCGCAAACGACAAGGACGTCGTGAGTCAAGAAGAGTAATGTCATCACTTTTAATGATGCACAGGCTACAAGTCTTGATATCACGTGGTAACAGAGTCATTACCTCACCAGCTGCCCGGGGCACGGCGTTGGCTATAAATAGCACCTTTGAGGCTGTAGGGGGCAAGCTCCGAGTGCCATTGAGCTATGAGCCCGCAGTGTAGTACTCCCATCATGCCGTTAGCATGTGTTCGTCCACCAGATTGTAGATCTTTGTTCTTGTAGATGCTTGGAGCTAGGAGAATTCTTGTGAAGTGTAGGCAACATCTCCATCCTCTGTGCCCAGCCTCTGCGTGGTACTAGGCAAAGTTTGGAGGTGATGCTGTTCGAGCTGGAGGTATGGTAGGACGTCTCTGGTGAGCACCGGGAGCTCACTAGGGCTTGGATTTCAATGCCGAAGAGCAAGCTCTTGTCTCCATTCCAATAGTTGGAGTCGGGCGTGCCTTAGCTTGCATGTCGTCCTGCAGTTGTCTCCCGCAAGGCCGCCATCAAGGTCCTGGTGCTAGGAGAAGTCTCGCGACGTGCTCTGCTTCAGGGTGTGAATATAGAGAATAATTAAATAACAACTTTCTCATAATTTAAAACTTTTCCAACATTTGTTTTTTTCACAGGAAATATAGTATGGGAAAAAATCCTTATTTGATTTTCTGAATTAGATAAATGGTTGTGAGTGTTGCATTCATGTCGTTGCATCTTAGTGCTTCTTGAGTGCAAAAGGTTTCAAAAATACGTTTAGGTGCTGTCCAAACTCTTCCGAGAATATTCGGACTTTTCTGGAATTTATCCTCACTTTCCTCGAGCTATTTCTATTTATTAGAAGGCTCTTTTGCATGAGCTCCAAATATTTTATTTGGATTGTCCGTGTCCCAATCTGTATCTGGGAATTTTCCTGGAATTTCTGGAATTTTTTGAGTATTTTTCGTGCTTTAAAACATTTTTTAGGATTTCCTGGAAATGTTTTCCCATTGAAAATTAATTTCGAAAAAAAACCTTTCTTTTCTTTTGGGCCAAGCCCATCCGCGGAAGTCCGCCCGTGCCCCCTTATCTCTTCCGCAGGCCGCCGCGACCCCCTCAACTTCCGCAGCCCACCTCAACATTTGGCCCAATACAGCCCGACCAGCCTCCCTCCTCTCACGGTCACTAACAAGTGGGTCCCGGCTGTCATCCCCGAGCTCCAACCGTGGCCGACATGGACTCGGAGTCCGCTGCCGCCTTTGCCTCGTGCGCGCGCCCCAAGGGTTGGCCCGCACACCAAGAAACCCTTGACCCCTTTATAAGTGGCCGCCACCACCCCGGGACGGGTTTCCAGAACCCTAGCCTCCTTGCTCGCCTGCGCTGCCGCCGGACATTACCAGTCCGCCGCCGCCTCGATCTGCCGCCGCGAACGCTCGCCGGAACCAAGGACGTCGTAAAGTTCGCGACGCCAGGCCGGACGTCCGCCGCCCCTTCTCGTCGCCGGAAGGTCACCTATGCGCCGTCGCTGCTTGGGCCGAGCCGGCCACCATGGCCGACCGCCGGTCTGCCCCTCTTCGAATCCCGCCCGCCACCTCTCGTCCCTGCAGTCGGTGAGTAGCCCTTTGTCACGCCCTTGACCCCCTCTTTCGTTCGCCCAACCCGGCCGAACCCCCAGGTCACCGGACTGCCGGCGGTTTGATCGGCCAGACCGCCGTCACCTCACTGTCCAGAGGTAGGAGATGAATACCTGCTGTTTTTCATCTAAACCCCTAAGGAATCTTGTAATGTGTAGATGTCTTTTGTGCCTTGCATCTTTTATCAGTAACCCCCTAGATATATCAAATTCTCACCAACAGATCCAATCTAAGCCCTTTTTCAGATCTAACCCCAAGCTTTATCAGTTTTGCGAGCACTATTGCATGTGTCTTGCAGATCTTCTCTGCTAACCCCTGAGATCTATAGTTAATCACATCTAGGTCCTTTCAATCTTGTTTGCTCATAAAATATTTGTTTTAGCTCCGTTTTGATCCGTTCAAGTTGCGTTAAGTTCATAATAATGTAAAGCACGTATTAGTGGAGTGTTTTCATCAAGTTTGTTTTCTGAAAATAAATTTAATATTAATTTTGATTAATGCCTGGCTAAATATGCTTTTATAAATAAAAGTAATATAGATCTATACACCGTTTTTCATAATCAAATTTAATTTGCTTAATGTTTCTCTCACATACTTTTGTATATAAAATCTAATTAGATATTTTACCTATTTTTCATAAGTCAAATATTAATTTGCTTAATTATTAATTAACTTTAATAATTAAAAGTTGATTAGGCTTTTACCTCAGCTTTATAAATAAATTTTAATTTTGATTAATACCAATGTAATGTTGTTTTAAATAGTAACATGATCTACTCGAATCATAAAGTTACATTTAGATTATTCATATAGCTTATCTTTTCTAAGTTAAATGTTGAATTGGTATAATTTATACATAAACATTTATGAATAAAACTTACCTAGGTTCTTTCTCCTACGGTTTTGCAAATAAAGTTTAATATGAATTAATTCCAACTTAGGATATTTTTCTTTATGAAATATCCTATCATATGTTTTGCTAATTAAAACAAACCTAAGCTTATGGTCTTGTTCTCTCTTATATGCAAATCGTTTGTTAGACGTTCTCTTTTGTGTTTCTAGCCTTGTGTAAGCTTTAGATCTTTATAAATCTAGTTCTAGTTCAGAGCAAGTTGTTTCTTACATCTTGTTGAGCTTTGCCCTTCTAAGCACGGTTTGTGTGCTTTGGTGATCCAAGTAGATACCTTAGAGTTTTTGTTCTGCATTTCTTTATCAAGTAATCCTACCATGATTATTTCATGTTTCTCTTAGAATCTTGTTCATCAATATCTAGTTCATGTCTATCCTATCTCAGCTAGGTTGTCTCTTTATGAATCAGCTGTGTTCTTGTACCTAATCTATCGTAGCTACATTTCTTTAGAGTTTACCCTGTTATCTGTTTCTCCTGTCAGATCAGATCACCTTAGTTAGTGTGTCAGTTGTTCATCCGAGTTCTCTTTGTAGACTAGTTCTCCTAAACCCTAGCCTAAGGTTTGTGTGTGAGTTATAGTTCGCTCCTACCATTCTCGTTCGTTTCACCTTAACTTGTACATTAGCATGTATATCACCTGTTACTTGTTTTAGCACTAAAACTGCATGTTAATCTTGACTAATTCTTATTCCACTGCTTTTATAAATAAAAAGTGATTAGGCTCTAATCCAGTTTTCTTTAATCATGATGTAATTGGTTAATCCCTATTCATAACTAGTTTTACTAAATAAAAGATGTTAGAGTTAAACATCGGTTTTCATAATAAAGTCAATATGCCTAATGACATCATAAATGCCTTTTCAATATTAAATATGTTTAGTTGAACACGTGGCATAAAGTTACTCGCCTAGATATCTTATACTTGCTTAATCTTTCTAAAGTTTAATTTGACATGACTTGTACTCAAATGTTATAAATAAAATATGATTAGGTTTATCGTGATTTCTTTAATTAAATGTAACTTGTTTAATGGTAACATAGAGTATTTTTTCGAAATATTATTTCCACATGATTTCTCATTAAAATATGAACAAGCACGTAGTCTCTTGTTGTTTGTCAATGATCTCACGATAGATTCGAGCTTAGTTCCATTCTCAGTGTTTCCCTCGTTCATGCGTAACTAATAGAATCGAGCCTATCTCTTAGTGCGCTCTTTTAAAGCTTTTCTTTTGATTGATGTATTGTTCTTAGTTGCTTGTTTGTTTGCTTTGTATGTTGAGCCGATGATTGATGCGAGTAGAGTGAATGTGGTTCGAGAAGCTTCGAAGAGCACGAAGTGAAGACACTTTGAGCAACAACATTACTCTGGTTAAAGGCAAGTGTGTGGTTCCTTATCCTAATAACTACTTAATCACTCATTGTATTGTTTGCATTAATTTTTATGGGTTCCTATTAAGGATGACTAGCCTCTTCTGACCATTATCGTGAACTTGATTCTTAAATAATATTGATGGTAGATGTTGCTTAGTGTGCTCAACTGGGTTGGTAATAATCAACATGGTTATCTATTTATGCTCTATGTTCCTTTATGATAATACAAGATCACTGTGCATTAATCGGGCACTGGTCATGGCCAATAAATTAGGAACTTTAGCTTTGGGTGATCTTACCTGATAAGGACAAGGGATCGGCGGTACTGCGAGGTATGGACTCGCTCTAGCAGGGGGTTGGGTGAGTTATTCTTTTTATGGTGGGGTATCGACCTTCTAGGGGACTTTATACCTTGCTAAATGATCCGGACCTTGTGGGTCACAACTTGCTGGGGAACCTGTCGTATGGACCACCCTGGGCCCACTACCTCGGTGGGTACCAGGACCGACTACTCGGTGGGCCCCTGGGACTACCCGGCTTGCGCTACACGGTACCTGATGGCGTGGAGCACAAGGATTACAGAGGAGAAGTACTCGGTTAGGAAGCTGTACATGCCCCGCGCTGTATGGAAGACTCCTAGACGTACTCGACTAGTACTCTCTCCCTACTCCGACTTGTAACCCTGCCTCCCGGACTATATAAGGCGAGGCAGGGACCTTTCTCTAGCATCCAATCTCATCCCACGGCGCACAATTACACCATCTTGTAATCGTTCCCAATCAATCCGAGCTACGCAACATACGGGACGTAGGGTATTACGCACCTCGCGGCCCGAACCTGTCTAAATTGTGTGCCACATGTCTCTTCCTTCGAGTTACCGATCTCTGCGAGGCCACATTCATCTACTTCGGGTACTCCCCTTAGTAGGTTGCCGGTCTAAAACACCGACAGCTGGCTCGCCAGGTAGGGGATCTCGCCCGAGATCACATGGTGAACTCGACGACTCCTGTCTACTTCAAGCCAACCGTCGCCTTCAACCGCGGTGACACCTTCGTGTTCGGCGCCTGGTTCTGCACTGCTGACGGCGTGGGATCTTTCCAACGCCGCCTCACCATGCCGCCCAACCCGAAGACCGGCTTCGTGACGCTTCCAGAAGTTGTCACAGGCGAACTCGCCGGCAAGTTCGGCGAAATTTCGCTCTTCAACCACCATGCTGACTTCGAGCTCGAATCTGCTTCCAACTCGAACTCGACGTCTCCATGGGCCATCGCATGCAAGCCGGCTGCTCAGCCATCGCACGTGGTCCCATCACCCCGTGAGCGTTCCGCGCGTGGTCCCCGCAACCTCAGCCGGGTCCGTACGGTGGCTCCCTCTTCGCGCCGGGCCGGCAAGGAACCCGTACCCGAGTACAACTCGGACTCCGACACCGCCCAGCCATGCTTCGGACTCCAACCCCCTCTCCGGGTTCTACTCGGATTCCGCATACGAGTTCGACTTTAGGTCGGACCCAGAGGATTTCGAGTCCGAGGACAACTCTACTGAGCATCCCTTATCAGGGCCGGCCTCTGGGCTGGTTATAACATCCACGCCGGCCGGGAGATTCGTCTACTGGCCAGACCGCAAGCCTGCTGACCTGATAAGCGGAGACTCACACTACATCGCCTACATCGACTCGCTCTCGTTCCAGGTGGGAACACCACTTGCCCGAGCTGACTCGAACACCCGTACAGAGGTGGCGCTTCTGAGTCAGCCTCGGCACCCCTGATCGCCAAGTCTTCATGACTGCTGGAGACACTCCAGGACCTTCAGGGACGGCTCAAGACAAGTACCTTGAAGACATCTCCTCCGACGAGCTATCTGCCGATGCACCAGCAGACGAGACCCCCGCCAATAGAGACGCTCGACGCGAGCGCAACAGGAAGCGCAGCAAACGGCGCCGGCGTCTCCGGGACAACCTCCCCATCTGCAACCTCGCAGAAGCTCTCGAGGCGGTCGAGAGCAGAGTACACACTACCCCTGAGCAATGCCTCATGTCGATCACAACGATCGCACACCAGGCCTAGGGAATTCACACCGGGGAGGTCATCGCCAAGCTCGCTGAAGACGCCTACTTCATGCGGGTCGACAACAGGGTCAACCAGCCTCCTCCCGCCAGGCACCGCGACAACGAAGCTACAAGTCGCAGCGCCAACCTCGGTCCCAACCGTACTCGAGCTGAGCTTCCAGCTCAGCCCAACCGTACTCGCTCAAACGCCGGCGGACAACAGCAACCGCGAGGTCGTCTCTCACCGTGCTCGTGCCGGTGGCAGCGGCCGCGACCCTGACGGCGGCGGCAGCGATGATGGAAGCTCCAACCATGGAGCCAATAGGAGGGCCGATGGCGGCGGCAGTCACGGCGGTCGTGGCCACGCGAACAGCCACGCCTGCGGCGCCTCACGGGGCGGCTACGACGCCGCGAGAAGATTGAGGAGCTGCGGCGGAAGAAGTCAACCACTTGCGAGGCGACAACGACGGCTTCCCCGCCTTCTCACCTCGACTTCGCAACTTGCTCCTCCCCGACAAGTTCAAACCTTTGGGGATCACCAAGTACGACGCGACGGACCCCATCCGGTGGCTCGGGTGCTACGCCCTCTCCATCGAGAACGGCGGCGGCAACAACGACACCAAGTGCCTCTACTTCCCCTTCGCTCGGACCAAGCTCCACTCACATGGCTCGAGTCGCCGGACAAGCACTCGATCGACAAGTGGGACCGCGAAGGAGCGGTTCACCAGCAACTTCACGGGCGCCATGGGCCGATCGGGTACTCGCATGGACCTGGCCATGGTCAAGCAGGAACAACGCGAGACCCTCCGCAAGTACATGCGCCGCTTCTTCGACAAGCGCGCTACCGTAGTCGACGTCACCGACAAGGAGGTCATCGACCTCTTCCAAGACGGCCCCTACCACCGCCGCACCTTCGAAGACTTCGGTCGTCGCCGCCCCAAATCCATTCCCCATCTCAAGGACATGATCATGTCCTGGGCGGATGAAGAAGACAAGGCCAACGCCAAGTACGACGCCATCCGTGGCAAGAACAAGCAGAACACGGGCGGCAGCAGCGACAACAACGGGAACCAAGGCGGTCGCAACAACAACAACAACAACTCGGGTCCCAACCGCAAGCACAAGCCAGACAACACTGTCGCGGCTATCCAGCGCTCTGCGAAGGAGAACTCGAAGAAGAACTCCAGCGGCTTCAAAGACTTGCTAAAAGAGAAGTGCCCGTGGCATCTGAACGGCAACCACACCACCGAGCAGTGCTACCAACTCAGGCATGCACTCAAGAGTACTCCAGAGCCACCGCACCCTCACGACAAAAAGGGCAAGAAGAAGAACGACGGAGATAACAATGACTTCCAGGAACCCGACAAGACCGTCAACGTCCTCTTCGGCGGACTACCCAGCAGACGGGAACAAAAGGCTACCCGTCGAGAAGTCATGAGCATTGAACCAGCGGTCCCGACCCCTCTCATTTGGTCGGAGGTACCCATTACCTTCTCCCGCGCGAATCAATGGACCAGCTTCTCCGAACCAGGACGGTTCCCCCTCGTCCTGAAGCCGGTGGTCGCGGGCTCCAAGCTCAACAAGGTCCTCATCGATGGTGGAAGCGAGCTCAACGTCCTTTTCACCAAGACCTTGAAGAAGATGAAGCTTGACATCACCCACATGCTCACCAAGAGCAACACGCTCTTCTACGGAATCGTCCCCGGTAACGCGGCTATCCCACAGGGCTCAGTGGTCCTGCTAGTTACCTTCAGGGAATCTCGGGACAACTACCGTACCGAGTACATCAAGTTCGAGGTCGCGGACTTCGAGACTTCCTACCATGCCATCCTCGGCAGACCGGCCATCGCCAAGTTCATGGCGGTGCCCCACTACACCTACTTGGTACTCAAGATGCCAAGCCCAGCGGGTGTACTCTCTCTTCAAGGGGACTTGAGGATCTCCCACGACTGCGATACATAAGCCGTGGAGATCGCCTCTATGAATCAAGTACCCAACGCTATGATGGAGGTCTACACTGCGTCGAAGAAGCTTGCCACAAGTAAACTCGACATCCCGGAGAAGTCTGACAGCGCCAACAAGCCTCAGCCAGCTGAGGAGGTTCTAGTCAAGACAATCGACCTCAGAACAGGCGACTCCAGCAAGACCACCACCATCGGGGCCGGCCTCGACCCCAAATAGGAAGACACGCTCATCAACTTCCTCCGGGCTAACCGCGACATCTTCGCGTGGAAGCCGACGGACATGCCGGGAGTGCCCGGGGAGTTGATTGAGCACTGCCTCAACGTCGATCCTAAGGCCACCCCCAAGCGACAACACCTCCGACGCTTTGCCGATGACAGACGGGATGCCATCAAGAAGGAACTCGCCAAACTACTCGCGGCTGGCTTCATCAGAGAAGTCTTCCATCCTGAGTGGCTCGCCAACCCTGTCCTCGTCCGCAAGAAGAACTCGAACGAGTGGAGGATGTGCGTCCACTACACCGACCTCAACAAGCACTGCCCCAAGGACCCCTTCGGGTTGCCGCGGATTGATCAAGTCATCGACTCCACGGCGGGCTGCGACCGCTTTCTGCTTCCTCGACTGCTACTCCAGGTACCACCAAATCGCGATCAAGGAAGAAGACCAGGAGAAGACCGTGTTCATCACCCCATTTGGCGCGTACTGCTACACGACCATGTCCTTCGGGTTGAAGAACACCGGCGCCACCTACCAACGAGCTATCCAGGCCTGCTTCAAGAAGCAACTGAACAAGAACGTCCAAGCCTACGTGGATGACGTGGTCGTCAAGACCAGAAACTCCAGTACCCTCATCGACGACCTTGAAGAGACTTTCGCATCTCTGCGCGAGTACCACTGGAAGCTCAACCCGAACAAGTGCGTCTTCGGTCTACCTTCGGGCAAACTACTCGGCTTCATCATCAGCCAACGCGGCATCGAAACCAACCCCGAGAAGATCTCCGCCATCACCTGCATGAAAGCTCCCACGTGCATCAAGGATGTCCAGAAGCTGGCCGGGTGCATGGCGGCACTAAACAGATTCATCTTGAAGCTTGGATAACGGGGGCTCCCCTTCTTCAAACTACTCAAGCACCAAGAGAAGTTTGTGTGGACTCCAGAGGTGGATCAAGCCCTTGCCCAGCTCAAGGACTTCCTATCAAAGCCACCGGTCCTCACGGCTCCTCGCAAAGGCGAGCAGCTACTGCTCTACCTCGCTGCGACTACTCATGTGGTCAGTACTGCCATCATCGTCGAGCGGCAGGAAGACGGCCATGCCTACCCAGTCCAGCGCCCAGTCTACTTCGTCAGCGAGGTCCTGTCAGAGTCCAAGGCACGCTATCAGCCAGTGCAGAAGCTCCTATACGCAGTACTCATCACCTCGCGGAAGCTACAACACTACTTCCAGGAGTACTCAATCTCCATCGTCACCGACTACCCGCTCAGCGACATCCTGCGGAACCAAGATGCTACTGGAAGAATCTCCAAGTGGGCAGTCGAGCTCGGCACCCTCACCATCGACTTCAAGCCACGCACAGCCATCAAGTCGCAGGCACTAGTCGACTTCATGGCAGAGTGGCGGGAGAACCAGCTACCCACTCCAACCGTGCGACCAGAGCATTGGGTGATGTACTTCGACGGCTCACTCAACCACGAGGGCGCAGGTGCAGGGGTACTCCTGATCTCTCCAACGGGAGAACAACTCAAGTACGTCCTACAGATCTTCTGGAAGGTCTCAAACAACAAAGCCGAGTACGAAGCTCTCCTACATGGGCTCCGCCTCGCGGCTTCCCTGGGCATCAAGCGGCTACTAGTCTACGGCGACTCCGCAGTGGTCATCAACCAATTCAACAAGTCCTGGGCCCGCAACAAGGAGAACATGGATGCCTACTGCCTAGAAGTCCGCAAGCTCGAGAACAAGTTCTACGGTCTCGAGTTCCACCACATCGTCCGCGACAACAACGTTGCAGCGGACGTCCTGTCGAAGCTTGGATCTACCCGCGCTCAAGTACCAGCGGGTGTCTTCGTTCACGAGCTTCACGCACCATCCATCACGGAGCCTGCGCCACCGACCACTGTCCCAACACACCCATCGGCTGGACAGGAGGTCATGATGATCGACGTGGACTGGAGGCAACCCTTCATCGACTACCTCATCGAGCAGAAGGTTCCCTTGGACAGGACCTTGTAGCATCCCTATGCAGCCACACCTCGGTAGTGTGGTATGGTGCCTGATCAGCATTGCGTGGTTGGGTTCAAAGTTCTTCGGAGGTTTTACGCTACTTGTGGTGAAAGTGTACAACCTCTGCAGAGTGTAAAACTAATTGATTAGCCGTGCTCACGGTCAAGAGCGGCATGGACCCTCACATGATAATCAAATTTGAAGATGGACTTAAATCGTGCTCTTTGATTATGCTTGCCATATGCTTATGGCGTATTTCTTACTTTTATGCTTAATGTGGGTTGGTATATATTTATACTTTATTAGTAATCAGGTGCTAATAAAATTTGACCAACTAAAAATGCTAAATGCTTATAGCCCAGTCCACTATAAAGCCTTTGCATTCATATTTTCCCCACACTTGTTGAGTACGACAAGTGCTCACCCTTGCTATATACATTGCTCAGAAAGAGGAAGCTACTGCATGAAGATGACGTGAAGATGTTGTGGAGTGCTAGGCGTACGCAACCTCCAGTCGACTGCCTGTGATGTTTGGAGCCTCCGTTTCCAAGATTAAGTGTAAACTCTGATAATCTTCCTTTTCTTACGTGATACTGTACTGTTATTCACTTTTGTCAACTATATGCATGAAACTTGATCCTGGCATGCATATAGTTATGCACTTGGTTTTCTTTGAAAAAACTGGTGTGACAAGGTCGTGATAACCACTCTGAGTAGCTCAGGCCTTGTAGTATCTTTATCTTGTGTGCTGGGTTTTTTATCCAATAAGGTTGCAAGCGACTTGTGTACCTTCGGATTCTGGATCCACTTAGGTCGTAGGTGGATCATACCCTCAGGTTCTGGATCCAGTGAGGTCATAGGTAGTTTGCGTAGTCCTGGGTGGTCCATGTACTATTTGCTCTCTTCTGTCATGTACTTGGTCGTTTGGCAAAATGATTCGCCAAAGACCTAATTTTATATGGTGTGGGGCTTGCAAATTGTGTTTGCCATCAAGACGACCTAATGTTGTCTTCTCGTTTGGCTGACGACCTAAACTCAGATTTAGGTCGTAGCACTTGGTCTGTTAGCAAAAAATCTGCCTTAATCTTCTCGCGAACTTCTCGGGATAAAGCCGTTGGGGCATATTGTACGGAGCAAGGAGCCGCAACGGATAGTTTCGGTGGACCCCTCTATAAATAGAGTGAGTCGTGGTGGGGTTGACCCCATCCCTTCGTCTTCCTTCCCTCGCTCCCGTCGCTTTCTTTCTCCCTTGTGTTATAGCGATCTTGCGACTGCCATGCTCCCACACCCGCTCGCCCAATTTCCACCGCCGGCTAGACTCGTGCTAGCGCCACTGCTCTGCGCCATGTTCCTCCGGCGCATGCGCGTCAAATCCTTGTGCCACATTAGATCCAACGCAAACCCTAGCGGTGAAATGGCAGCGGAGGTGGCTTGCATCCCGAACCCGCAGGCGACGTGGGTCCGGTTGACGATGACCGAGGCCAAGATCCAAGCGCTGGTGGACTGGGGGCTGCTCCGGCTGAAGACGGAGGTGGAGTGGAGGGCCGCCGCTGGGGAAGAGTTCCCGAGTGAGGACGTCAAGGAGTAGGTCGTCTTCGCTTCCTTATTCGAGCGCGGCTTCAACCTCCCGGTGGTGGAGATTTCTTCCGCGGCCTACTGTACTACTACAGGCTGGAGCTGGTACACCTTGTCCCCAACTCCATTATTGTAGTGTCGACTTTCATCCATTTTGGTGAGGTGTATCTGGGGATACCGCCTCACTTCTTGTTGTGGAGGTACTTTTTCTGCGTTAAGAGCACTAACAAGAGGTCAGGGCCAGTGGGGGTTGTAATGTTTAATTTGAGGTTTGGCCTCAAGGAAGAGTGGATAGACACGGACCTCCCCGATAACACCACTGGGTGGAGGTCGGAGTGGTTTTATATTGCAGATCAAATTCCTGGTCTTCCATATCGTACTGGCCATAGGACAGTGAAGATTAGCGAGTGGGATCTAGGATTCCCAACCTGCGACCTCGAGGACCTCAAGGGGGTCCTGGAGCTTGTCAGTGACCTGAAGAAGGAAGGAGTGACGGGAGCGGTGGTGGCAAGGTTGTTCTACCGGCGGATGATCCAACCGATCAAGGATCGGGTTCATCCGGCGTATGAGTGATGTGGGAAGTCAGACCCCACACGCGAGGTAAACCGCAAGGTCTCTAAGGAGGAGATGGCGGCTCGAGTTTCCCATATGTATTCTGGGAAGGTGAAGGTGAAGAAGTGCCCGAGGGCACACTCGTTGAAGAGGCCGGTTGACCCGGTAAGATCCTGAGATCTGTCTTTAGGTCGTTGAACTTTGCTTTCTTGGCTTGCTTAGGTCATATAACGTCCATATCGTTGTTGTGCAGATGCACGAGCTTCAGATGTGGTGCCCAGCACCTCTTCCTGAGGGGGAGCTACATCGGAGGAAGCTGAGGTCGGACAAGTACAAGCCTCCAGCAGGTCGTCTGCTGGAGCTTTATGAGTCTGACTCGTCGGTGGAGGCCGACGAAGACACTGATGCAGAGGCTAGGGTAGATCCAGCTGCTGGCGTCGCGAAGTCCCGGCGTAGGACCAGGTCGACGGTTGCGAAGAAGTCCGCCGGCCATTCTTTGCGCCATCTGCGGTGAAGGCCGCGGAAGGCCGAAGAAGAAGAAGAAGAAGAAGAAGAAGAAGAAGAAGAAGAAGAAGAAGAAGAAGAAGAAGAAGAAGAAGAAGAAGAAGAAGAAGAAGAAGAAGAAGAAGAAGAAGAAGAAGAAGAAGAAGAAGAAGAAGACGAGGAGGAGGAGGAGGAGGAGGAGGAGGAGGAGGAGGAGGAAGAGGAGGGTCGCATCCCCTCCGGCGGTCGTTACTCCATCGACCCCGACACCTCGCTCGCGGGAGGTCGAGTCGGAAGAGGAGGAGGAGGAGAAGGAGAAGGATGAGGCCGTCGGAAAGTTGCTGGTCCCTGAGGACCAGGCGGAGAGGAGGCCGGAAATTCCTGCTGCCAAGAGGCAGCGAGAGCTGGTGCAGAAGACGTTGGAGGATGCCCTCCGTCGTGGGTTGGAGGCGCAACGTAGTGCTGCAGCTGCGCAGGCAAAGATACCTATGGCTATTAAGCCTCGGGTGTTTTGGCTGATGACTTGGCTCCCGGCCGTGACGAGGTACAAACTTTGAGGGCTGGTTCCATCTTTGTACTTTTTATCTGATTTTTGTCTTGACGAGGTGTTTTGTCATGCAGGCCGGTGGCGAGGCCACAAGGAGTGTCGGTTGCCCCATCATCTCCCTCCCGCACGAGATCGCCTGAGCCACAGGTCGTGGGGGAGGTGCTTGTGGATGATGCGCGCACCGCTACCCCGCCACGAGGAACAGTGGAGGGCGTGGTGACTTCACCGCCCGTGGCTGACACGAGGGCGCGTTCTCCCCCGCGCACTGCTGAGGGTGTCGGGACTTCAGCTGGGGACGTCGGGGTGACGACCTCCCCAACGATCATTGGCATCGACCCTATCAGGTCGGTTCCTGTGGGGGTGAGGACTTGGTCGGGGACCAGCCTCAGATCGACCTGGCGCCAGGAGGTCCAGAAACATCTAGCGCACAGGTACCTCCATCTTCATCTTAAGCCCAAGTTTGCCGTGGCTATCAATTAATTGGAATCACATCCCTTGGCAGAAGGATTGGTTCGAAGATAATCAGGACATGCAGGCCTTGCGGACCAGCATCGTGACCATCAACAACGCACTTACGGTGAGTTTCCCACGATGTATTGCCATCACTTGATTTTTTGCTATTGAAATGTTGCTGACGACCTGGTTGCTCTGTAACAGTCGCTAGCAGAGAGGGCCAAGGGCCGGGCCGACCTGCTGAAGCATGCGGAGGAGAAGGAACAACGGATTGTCTACCTTGAGCGAGAGCTCAAGGAGGTCCGTGAGGTGGCGGCCGCCGATAAGAAGAAGCTCGAGGATGAGCTTGCCGAGGAGAGGCACAAGGCTGTGGAGGCCTCTGCGCAGTTTAACACTACGGCTACTGGTAGGCTCAGTCTCTTATCCCTTTTAAAGAAGAGGTTGTTAGTTGTGTGCTAACTGTTTGTGTGCGCAAATTTCCGTAACCGCGAGGAGGAGCTGAAGAACGCTCTGGTGACCTCCAGGAGCAAGGTTCGGGACCTGGAGCTGAAGGTCCGGGAGATCGAGGCTGGGGGCCTGGAACTCAAATGGGCAATGAAAGAAGCCACCGACAGTGAGTACGCCATATCTCAAAAGCTGGCTTATGAGACCGCAGCTCGTCGGGGCCTTGAAGCCGAGTTCGAGGTCGATTTGTAGTCATTGCAGAGTAACCAAATCACCATTGCAGGGTATGAGGTGGAGCTGAACGACCTCAAGGGTGCTGCCAATTATGCAATGTCTTGCATACCTGTTCCAGAAGAAGGGGAGCAGTAGCAGTCCATCGTTGATCGCCTGGTAGACACTCCTAACAGGCTGTTACTTTTGATGAGGGCGACTGGCCTGGCGGCTACAACCGATGCGCTGGTGATAGTTAAGTCTCACTATCCTGAGGTCGACATGGATAAGATCAAGGGCATTGCGGACACCACGAAGGACCTCCAAGCCCTGGAGCTTCAAGTTGATGAAGCTGCCACCGAGGTGGCGGAGAACATCGACTTTGAGGGCGATGGTGGAGCCGACGGCGAAGGGGGCAATGGTGGCAATGGTGGCGACGGCGGCAATCAGTAGTAGCTAGGAGCTGTACCT
Organism: Cenchrus americanus; assembly: GCA_947561735.1. Lineage (NCBI taxonomy): Eukaryota > Viridiplantae > Streptophyta > Magnoliopsida > Poales > Poaceae > Cenchrus > Cenchrus americanus. Next base: position 77,793,502 of record OX387239.1, on the reverse strand, counting down.
CCTCCTCTCATGGCTTGTAAATAAAACTTATAAGGATATGTTGAAGAAAACTTTAACGAAGTACTTGCCTTTTGCCTGCACGAGTTTGGTTGGTCTTGTAGATGACGACGTATTATGTTCTTGACTCGCTAACCACTACTCATAGAGAGGCTGGCTTACCGACCTCTACGGCTCAGCGTGGAGGCTTACGAGAGGTTGGCGCGCGAGAGAGGAGCCTAGGGCTCAGGTCTGGCGACCTTCCTGACCAAGCACACTCGTGGCGGCGGGAGGCTTCGTACTCGTTTGCGATGGTGTCCTTAGGTCGAACGACCCTTAGGTTGGCTTTGAGCTAAGCCCCCGAGCATATCGAGGGGAAGGAATAAGGAAGACTTGGAACCCCCAAGTCTTGTGACCCAGATGTTGGCTTTAGCCAAGCTCCCGAGCATGTCGAGAGGGGGGGTTACAGTATGAGGAAGGAGGAGCTAGTGCTCGACTCATAGTAGATGACTGCTTGAAATATTTATTTATTTAATCTGAAAAGGGGTTACAAAAGAGGAAGATACATAAATTTAAAACTATTCTGCGAATAGAATCGTCATACATGCTCCATGTTCTAGGAGTTGGGTACTCCTTGCCTTCACCCCACTGGAGTCGATATGTTGACGGGCTGATTACTTCTGTGACGATGAAGGGTCCCTCCCAAGGGGCAGAGAGCTTGTGCATGCCGTTGGTATTCTGGATGCGTCTAAGGATGAGGTCGCCAACATTGAAGGAAGTTTCCCAAACGTTGTGATCATGATAGAGACGTAGCTGTTGGTCATGACGAGCTTGTCTCATGACAGCGGCGAGTCTTTGTTCTTTGAGGCTGTCGAGGTCGATGCGACGTGTTTGCTCGGTCTCTCCTTCCTCGTAGAACTGAATCTGTGGAGCTTCGAAAGCGACGTCGGTGGGAAGTATGGCTTCTAATCCGTAGACCAGAAAGAAGGGTGAAAAGCCTGCAGCGGAGCTGACTTGAGTCCTGAGACCCCAGATTACGTGAGGCAGCTCGGCTAGCCATCTGGTGGCGTAGTTAGAGGCGTCGTCATAGATACGGTCCTTGAGAGCTTGGAGCACCATGCCATTGGCTATTTCAACCTGGCCGTTGCACCGTGGGTGGGCGACCGAGGAGTAGTAGACGTCCATGAGGTTATCCTAGCAGAAGTCCCAGAAGACTGAGCCAGTAAAGGCTTTGCCTAGGTCGGTGATGATCCTGTTAGGCACACCGAAGCGATGCTTGATATCTCCATTTAATTTAACTGCTTCTTCCGATGTTACTTTCACAACAGGTCGGACTTCAATCCACTTGGTGAATTTTTCTACGACGACCAGAATATGTTTGTTGCCGCCTGGAGCGGTACGAAACGGTCCTATAGCGTCAAGATTCCACATAGTGAAGGGCCATGATGGAGGAATAGTGCGCAGGGCCTAAGCTGGCAGGTGCTACTATTTGGCAAAGAATTGGCATCCTTTGCACCTCTTGACGAGGTCTTTAGCATCAGTTACGGCCGTTGGCCAATAGAATCCAGATCGATAGGCTTTACCGACCAAGTTGGTGGATGTCGCGTGGCAGCCACACTCATCACTGTGAATCTCAGCTAGGAGCTGTAGACCCTTTGATCGTAGGATACACTCTATCAAGATGCCAGTAGAGGCCGCTTTCTTGTATAGGTCGGAACCGATCACGACGTAGTTGGCACTTCGCCGGGTGATGCGTTCTCTCTCCGCTTTGTCGTCGGGGACAAGTTGGTCGAGTATGGAGTCTATGAAGGGCTTGCGCCAATCATCCTCTTTTTCAGACATGAGCACATCGCGGGGAGGTGCTGAATTTTTGTCATTTGAAGGTGGCTTCGAATTATCAGGATCCAAGAGCTTGATTGAAGGCTTGCATAGGTCTTGGACGAACACGCCTACTGGGACTAGAGCTCGTCGAGACCTAGTTTGGAAAGCACGTCGGCGGCGACGTTGTTGTTCCGTGGGACATGCTGGAACTCGATCCCCTTGAAGTGGCCTTCGAGTTTACGAATCTCAGCGCAATAAGCATCCATCGTGTCCTTCACGCAATCCCACTCCTTGTTGACTTGCTCGATGACGACCTTTGAATCGCCAAAGGCCAGTAGTCGCTTGATGCCAAGGGACACTGCTATTCGGAGCCCGTGGATCAGGGCTTCGTATTCTGCTCCGTTGTTAGAGGCCTTGTAATGAATCTGCAGGACGTACTTGAGCTGCTCTCCCTGAGGAGAGATGAGTAACACGCCTGCGCCTGCTCCTTCGAGGTTGAGGGCACCGTCGAAGTACATTATCCAGTGTTCGGGCCGCTCCTTGGGAGGGGGCATCTGGATCTCTGTCCACTCAGACACAAAGTCAGCGAGGATCTGCGACTTGATCGCTTGCCTGGGGCAGAACTCAATTTCGAACTCTCCAAGCTCGACTAACCACTTGACGATGCGGCTGTTGGCGTCGCGGTTGCGGATGATCTCTCCCAAGGGGAGCGAAGACGGGACAACGATCTTGTGAGCTTGGAAGTAGTGTCGAAGCTTTCTCGACGTGATCGGGAGCGCATAAAGCGACTTCGAGGTTGTGTGTAATGTGTTTTAGCATCGGCCAGGACCTCGCTCATGATGTACACAGGTCGTTGAACAGGGTAAGCCTGCCCTTCTTCTTCTCGCTCGGCAACGAGAACTGTGCTGACCACATTAGTGGTGGTAGAGATGTATAGTAGGAGTGTTTCCTTCGGGTGTTGTCAAGGACTCTTTGAGAGCCTCGAAAGCTTTCTGGGCTTCATCGTCCCACACGAACTTGTCGGCCTTCTTCAATAGCTTGAAGAAGGGTAATCCTTTTTCACTGAGCTTGCTGATGAAACGACCTAGAGCCGCCATCATACCGGTGAGCTTCATATCGTCTTTCTTATTGGGTGGCTTGGCCATCTTGCGCATAGCATCGACCTTCGCTGGGTTGGCTTCAATGCCTCGGTGTCCGACCATGAATCCCAGGAGCAATCCGGAGGGGACACCGAAGACGTACTTCGTTGGGTTGAGCTTCCACTGAAACTCTCATATATTGGCGAACGTTTCAGTGAGGGCGATGAGCTTGTCTTCCTTTGTAGTCTTGACGATCACATCGTCTACATAAGCCTCGACGTTCTTCCCAATTTGGGTCTTCAGGCACTTCTGGATTGCCTTCTGGTATGTTGCTTCAGCATTTTTTAGGCCAAAGGTCATGACCTTGTAGCAGTAGATGACGTGGGGCGTTATGAGCGCTATTTTATCTTCGTCGTCAAGATGCAGGGCTATCTGATGATACCTTGAGTAGCAGTCAAGGAAGCAGAGTAGGACGCTACCAGCTGTGGAGTCCACGACCTGATCGATACGAGGAAGAGGGAACGGATCTTTCGGGCAGTGCTTGTTAAGGTCGGTGTAATCGATACACATCCTTAATCCACCAGTTCTCTTTGGTACAAGAACCCGGTTTGCGAGCCAAACCGGGTGTTAACATTCTCTAATAAAACCTGCAGCTAAGAGCTTACAGACTTCTACTTCTATAGCTTGTTTTCTATCTTCCACAAATCACCGGAGCTTTTGCTTGATAGGTCGAGCGGTCTTGTTAACTTCAAGTCTGTGCTCAGCCAGCTCCCTGGGGACTCCAGGCATATCAGATGGACTCCATGTGAAGATGTCAGCATTGTCCCTGAGGATGCTGGTGAGCGTGAGTTCCTATTTGGGGTCGAGGTCGGCCCCGATGACGACTTCCTTGGATGCGTCGGGCAGGCCGAGGCAAACCTTCTTGACGGCTGGACTTGGGTCCAAAGCCGTGCTTGTACGCTTCTTCTCTAGTACCTACATGGTAGTTTGGTCGATCTTGGCTGCCTGAGCAACCATGACCGTTGCTGCGGCTTTGATTGCTGAATCTTTGGAGAGCTCAACGGTGGCACTTTCACAATTTTAGGAGACCATGATGTCCCTAAGGATGGAAAGGATTCCGTTTGGTGCCGGCATCTTTATGATGACGTAAGTGTGATGTGGTATAGCCATGAACTTGGCAAGCATAGGTCGTCCAAAAATGGCATGATAAGATGAGCGGAAGTCCGCGACCTCGAACGTCAAGTACTCTGTATAGAAGTTCTCCTCTGTGCCGAAGGTGACCGGCAAGCATACACGACCTATGGGGTACGCAGCCTTGCCGGGCACAACCCCGTAGAAGGGTTCATCACAAGCGATCATCTTGGTGAAGTCGAACTCCATCTTGCGCAGTGTTTCTGTGAAGATGCTGTTTAGGCTGCTGCCTCCGTCGATGAGAGTCTTAGGCAGCCAGGCCCCATTGACTATGGGGTTGACGACCAGCGGATAGGTTCCGGGGTCAGGGATGTGGACCCAATGATCTTTCCTGGAGAAAGTGATTGGGAATTCAGACCACCGCAGAGGTCGCGGGTTTTCAGTGTTGACGTGCCCGATCTCCCTAGCATTTGATCGAGTCTGTCAGTTGCTTTTGATCGCTTGGCGACCTGCGACGATGAAGTTAATCTCGTGGTTGGATTTCTGGAATGCACCATTGGGGTTGCCCCTTTGGGCGGCGGTGGAGGGGTCCGCTCTTTCTGGTTGTTGTCCTGGTGATTGTGGTCGTCCTGGCGACATCGATCATCACGTCGGTCGTTGTGACGATCATCGTGGCGATCGTCACGACGATCACTTTTGTCGTGCCTGTTGGTGCGGTCGTCGCGACGGTAGTCATCATGTCTGTCGTCGTGGCAGTGGTCGCAGCGATAATCACGTCGATCCCTATCGTCATTGCGAGGGTAGGGCCTGCGGTCACGGTAATCTCGTCGATCAGGTCGACGGTTATGTTTACCGAAGCGTTGACCACAATTGTTATCGTCGTTGCTGTTGCTCCTGGTCTTCTTGGAGGTAGATGGTACTCCAAGGGCATGCTTTAACCACCCGCACTCCCTCATGGTGTGCTTGGTGTCGCGGTGGAGCTGACACTGGTTGTCCATGACCATATTGAAATCACCTTCAAGGAAGGTGGAAGGTCTTGGTGGATCTGCTACATAGGCTTCGCCGGATCGCTTGCGCGACCTGGTGCCTCTGTCATCGTGGTCTTCTCCGTTGAAGTCGTGCATTACCGCATCTTGAGTATTGACCAGTCTGTCGACGTAGGCCATGAGGTCACCAATGGTTTTTGCATCAGCTTCGTGGATCTTCTCGAACAACTTGATGTCGGTGATTCCCTTTTTGTAGTAGGCGATGACGTCGTCGTCTTTGACACCTGCAAGGGTGTTGCGGTTCTCGAAGTAGCGGTTAGTATACTCACGGAGAGTTTCATCACTTCTCATCCGTACTCTGGCGAGGTGGTGAGTATTGCCAGGACGATTGTAGGTTACCTGGTAATTGGTCGTGAAGAGGCGAGATAGAGTCGCCCAGGAGGTGATGCACTCTATTGGGAGATTGTCGAGCCACAGGAGTGGTGCCTTGCCCATCACGAGGGGAAAGTATCCGGCCATGTGGTCTTCATTGCCTCCAGAGGCACGCGCCGCTATGCTGTACATCTTGAGCCATATACTCAGGTCAAAGCGACCGTCGTACTTCTCAAGAGTTGGCTTGAAGTCTTTTGGGTATCTGATCGTCCGGAGACGTCGTGAGAAAGCTGGGAAATTGTTGACCGCTCCCGGGCTTGCAGATGGGGTGTGAGCCGCGGGGATGACGTAGATGTCGTCGGGAGGGTCGTTGTCTTGGTCGTACTGAGCATGTCGCAGGAGTTCTTGGTCATGCATGATCCGGAGTTCTATAGCTTGGATGGGGTTGTTGGCGTCAAGGGCGTCAGGGACCCCGTGCTCGCGATCGTAGTTAGCACGTCGAGCTATCTCGACTTCATCTCTTACGCGGTGGCGCTAGCTTCCTTCTGGACCAGAGGAGGCGGAGCTCCTGTGTTGTGCCTTGGGTTCGGAGCGACATTTGCCTAAACATTGGCAGCATTGGCTGTGTTGTTGGCGACATTACCAGCAGCATTCGCCGGGTCATTTGCTGGGGCATTAGCCGCAGGTTTGGCTGGAGCGTTGGCTGCAGCACTGGCAGCGGGGTTGACCGGCTGTGCTACTTCGTTTTCGCCTCATCCCTCTTCAGCTACCGGGTCGGGGGGACCCTGGCTACGATGTCGCTGGCGAGGACACTCCGTCTGCTTCCGCTTCTGGAGTAGGAACTTGCTGCGGATCTGCTGTATCTAGGGCCTCTTTCTTCGATCTGAGCGGCTGCAACATGGACGTTGGCTTGGAGGCATCGGATCATTGGAGAATCTTCGAGGTGATTTAGGGCGGCGAGAGGGGCTCCCAAGTTGGTTTGCGGTGAGTTGTAAACTTCGAGTCCATCGCGCTCGAAGTCCCTGAGGAGGTCTCGCGCACGCAGTCTGTTGGCACGAGGTGGATCTTCTTGGCGTCGTTGTTGTGGGGTAGCTGGTGCCACAAGTGCTTGTTGCACGACATTGGCATTGGCTTGTCGGGCGTTGGGGTTGACCTATCTGGCGTTGGCGTTGACCTGTCCGGCGTTGGCATTGACCTGTCCGGTGTTAGCCGGTTGTAGGCCTACACCTGGGGTAGTGGCTGCGATCTCTTGTTGTCGTCGGACAGCTCGAGCGGCGTTGGTGTTTTCACGCTCTTGACGTTGTGCATCTGTTTCTCCATCTTGCGGCGGTACATCTGCAGAGACGGCCAAGATCTGGCGATCCAGGGTCTCGAATTCTTCTCCTGGATAGTTCGGGGAGATTGTTGTGTGGGCGACTTGGAACGCAAGGCGGTCCGGAGACGACTCTTGGTTCAACCAGCGGCGGTGGGCCACGACAAGTGGTCGGCGAAACTTCTTGAGGACACGACACTAGCGTGCGGTGTGTTTGGAGTTCTCGTGGATAAGGCAGGACCCGTCGAGGTGATTCCTGTGGCTTCCACGATCTTGAGAGTAGAGTCCAGATTCGATCTGGATCTTGCGCTTCATGTAGCGTGATGCTACGTAAGCGGCATTACGCAAGCCAATAGGCATGCTGGAGGTCGAAGGAGTAGTGCGAGGGCGTTTGATGCGCTCACAGAGTTTAATTGTGTTAGAGAGCATGCCCTCGACACGATCGATCCCGGCGATCAGGTCGCTAGGAGTGGGTGGGTGGATCTTCTTCGACAGATCTATTTCGATCTGTTGGTTGGTGGTGACTGCGTTGCCTTCGATGACGAGGTAGGCAGCTGGAGCGGTGGGTGTCGCCGGCATCGAGCCAAAGCAGATGTCGACAAGGTTGGCGAGGAAGTCCGCCATGCTCTCCGGGAAGATGACGCCGTTGGTCAAAGCCATCGAGTTGCACGAAGAACCTTGACTCTGCCCCTACCTGGCGCGCCAACTGTTAGATGGTGAGATCTGGACAGCCCACGGGGGTGTTAATCCCTGTGATTTATTTGTTCGGCGGGGAGGAGTCTAAGGCTAAGAACTCGAAGGTCGCACACGAGTATGCGGAACACAGAGAACACGACAAGTTTATACTGGTTCGGGCCTCCGAAGAGTAATACCCTACGTCCAGTTGTCGGTGTAGATTGTTTGGGGATTGGTCGAGGTGAAGTTACATAAGGGGTCGCCTCGTCTGCCTTATATTGGCCAGCGGATGAGGTCGGTTCCCATACTCATGGTTGGTTACGACCAGGAGACCTAAGTCTACGTTACACATCTTGTCATATCCCGTCGATTTGCTTTGGGCGAAGTCCACCGAGGTCTTGTCTTATCTTGTACGCCAAATCTTGAGGTCGTGCCGAATGAGGTCGTCTGGGGAATCTTCTGGATGGTCTTCAGGAGGTCGTGTGGGCCGCCAACAAGGTCGATTGGGTCCACTGACAGGTCAGCGAGTCTTCTAGTAGGCCGGACCCACTTGTCGGGGACGGCCGTGAGCCTGGTCGGTGGGGACCCAGGGGTACCCATGTCTCACAGTCTGGGATCCATGATTCCACTCCACCCTTGGAAAACCTACTGTAGCCTAGGCCTAGTTTAATTCCATAAAATTTCACCAACTACTCATCACATCAAATATCCAGACACTAATTAGGAGTATTAAATGTAAATTAATGACAAAATTCATTCCACAACCCCTACCTTAATTTTCAAGACAAATCTAACGAGCCTAATTATGACATGATTAGATAGCGTCGCGCTACAATAAATAATCTCTAATGATGGATTAATTAGACTTAATGGATTAATCTCGCAATTTTTGGTCTATTTGTGTAATTATTTTTTGTAATTAGTGTGCATGCAATACTCTTAATAGATCTTGGAAAAGCACCCAAAAGTTTCAACTCACTAAGAGCATCTCCAAGAGGTCCCTTAAACTTTCCCCAAAACTTGATTTTGGGAAAAATATCAAAAAAGTTTGCTCCAACAGGGCCTGTAAACCTCTCCTAAAAGTTTCGCGGTGCCAAAAACAACTCCGTTCCCCCGCATATATTCGCGTCCCCGTTCCTCCCCCAATCGCCCACTGCGGAGGTAGGGGCCCACTGCAAGGATGTGGAGGCGCCAAAACAGTGAGCCCGCGGGGTAGCAGCTCGCACCGGTGCTCGCGTCGGGACTCGGGAGTTGCAACTTGTCGGCCGGCGCCACCACTCCCGTCGGGGGATGCAGCTCGTCGAGCCTGCGTTGGCGCTCCCCTCGGGGGGTTGAAGCTAGTCAGACCCGCGTCGGTGCTACTATCGGGGCAACGCGCTCGCGGGACCCATAACGCCGTTGTCATTCCCTCGGGGGCTGCAGCTCACCGAGTTCGCAGTGGCGCTCCCGTCGGGAGCAGCAGGCCTGCAACTCACCCTCGCTAGACCCGCGTCGCCGCTTAATCGGGGCAGCAGGTCAGCAGGTCGCTGAGGCCGCACCGCCGCTGCCGGCTGGGCAGCAGAGTTGGCATGTGTCGCCGTTCCTGAAGGATCGGATGGCGACTAGAGAGGGGGGGAGTGAATAGGAGCCGGTAAAAATTCTTTTCAAAGAACCTGGCCTATACCCTAGACAAATCCCGGTCACACACGAGCGATGGATCGAATCACACGCCAACCGCCAAGACAACAAGGTTATGGATCAACCTCAAGTCTTAGGAACGATTCCTTGAAGCACATGCGGAAGCACGAAAGAAGGAGGGAGGAATCGAACCAAGGAACAAAGCTGCCAGCCTCGGGCGGACTGTCCGGCCAGGCAGGGCGGACTGTCCGGACGGGCCACGCGGACCGTCCACCAATGTACCGCGGACTGTCCGCACAGGTACGGCGGACCGTCCGGTCTGGGCCTCGGACTATCCGTTAAAACCAACGGAACCACCAGTAGCGAACCCCGAAAAACGGACCGTCCGCGGGGAGCACGCGGACTGTCCACCAGGCACCCGCGGACCGTCCGCCCGCTGCTGCGGACTATCTGAAACCACTTCCAACCAAAACTTGAAACCAAAACGGATCGAAAGTGGAGCCGAGCAAGAACACGAAGAACACGCGAAGAACACTGTACGCGCGGACCGTCCGCCTGGCCCTCGCGGACCGTCCGCCAGGGACGAACAGAACTGAAAACTGCTCGACCCCGAAAGTCAACACTCCCAATCCATCACCGGATCTCCCAAATGGTAGAAGCTGTTGAGACACGAGTTTTGGGACATGAAAAGCGTCAACCAAGGATGCTATACCCTAAAAATTTCGTCTCCTAACTTCCTAAATCATCGGGAATCGCGGATCCTTTGAACACCACCAAAAGCTAGAGCACCGAACGAAAATCCTCGAATCAAAGTGGTTTCCCGGCGTTTGAGGGGACAAGATCAAACCCAAAGATGCACAAGACATTCATCCATGTTTCCCTCAAAGAAATCCGAGGAGAAACCCACTCAAATCTGTGGAACCACACCAAGAACAAAGGCACCAAAAACAAGCACGAAAAAGACCACGGAAATCACAACGCCGAATCTTCTATACAAACCAGGATAGATTCACAAGGTCTAGCATGCTGCCCTAGCATCCATCCATCTCAACAAATCTCTCATGAAGCTCTCATGCTAGCCTAGAGAAAAATGGAGAAGAAAATAGTCCAGGAAAAAGGGAAAGAGGAGGGGGGAAATGAAACCCTAAGTCGCGGAGAGAGAGAGCCATCCACACACACACATGGCTTATATATCGGGTCCCGCCGGTGTGGGAAATGACTCGACTACCCCTAACTCAACTACTGGCGATACAACCCACGCAGGGGCATTTATGTAATGTTTGTGGGTCTTGCCATCGGACGGCCACGCCTTTGCCGCACCCCGTGTCCTCCCGACGCAAGCCATGTGATCTCGCCGCGTGTCCTCCGCTTCGAAGCTTCCCGACACGATCGGATCCCGTCTCCGTCGTGTTGGGTCTTCGGACTTGGTTTTGAGGCCCAAACCAAGAAACCGTCCTCCGATGGTTTTGTGGGCAAACCACCAAACCCCGCGTGCTCGGCCCGGCCTCCCGCCACGGTGCACCGGCCCGATCGTCCATGACTTCGTCTTGCTCGTCTCGCCACCATGTGGCCCGCACCTAGTCCCGTCGTCCACCGGGTCCTTCGAACCGAGCCTACTTGTCTCTCCATCTCCCGGAGGCCCCTCAAGGTTGATGACCTTTCGCGCCCGTTCTTCACCTGCAACAACACGAACTAGGCCGCAGCCTACACCTGCGCACTGAGCCAAGAGTCAGTCCAACACCCGTTGTCAATCACTCATCACTGAGGAGCGGTCATCCATCGACCACGGGGACGCTCCTGGTCCTCAATCTCCCCCTTGATGAGTGCATTGACAACACACAACGCGAAATGAAATTCAGAGAAGGAAAGAAAGAAGAAAGAAAACAAAGAAGTGCAACTCATGACCAAAACCAAAGAAAGGCAAAGAAAGGTCGCAAGCCGAACAAAGCACAAACTCCACACAGAAAACAGCAAGAAAGCTCCCCCTGAACATGTGGATGCAAACTTCAAAAATTTAGCTCACCTCTTCTGAATTTTCATTAAGCTCACCTCTTCGCCCCCTTGTTGACAATGTATGAATCAAGGTGAAAATGCAGGAATGTAAACCAAAGCATATAAACATCTACATGAGCTTCTCAAATAGGCCAAATCTAGTGTCAAAGGCTAGAATGAGACAAAGAGCACACATATGGATCATAACATAGTCAAAGCATTGCCACAAGTAATATAGGAAAATATAGGCATGTGACAAAGCAAATTTTCAGATTTGAGTAATTATATCAAAAGATGGCTCACTTCAAATGTAAAAGCCTATTCATGTCATATTCGAACCAAAAACATGCACATCATCCAGAGATCATACAAGGATATCAAATTCTCAACAAAAGATCATTGCAAACACCCATAAAGCAAAGCATGTCATGCTAAAGCTCATGAGCCAAGTGTCCACTTCGGGGAGACTTCTCCACTGGTGAACATCATGCAACATGTTTTGCACCCATGTGTGAAAGATAAAACATTTTAAGCATAAACATGATGGATGGAGCATTTTTCAAGCATACACACTTCTTTCAAGATTGATTCATTTCATGGTACATGAAGTGCCTTTGCGGCAAAAAGAAGCTTATGCTCCCCCATGAATGCAACATAGGCTAAACATTCACAATGATATTCGGCCTTTGGCTCAAAAGCAAGAAAAAGACATCCAAGCACAATCTAAGCATTGAAAGCACATTTAGACCAAAACGTGACATGGATACACTACTACACATGAGTGGAGCACATTTCATCAAATTTAGTCAAGATTAGCATTTAACTCAAAAAGGGCTATCTCACAACATATATATCTCAAATATTCCAAGAGATAGCCTCACATAGACATTTCTCCACACATATGACCAATATCTCACAAATAGCCAAAGAGACTCAAATAAGGCATATAAAAGAAGCTCATCATCCTAAAATGCAATATGATACAAATGCAGCATGATATATAACATGATGGCTATCCTACCATGGTTTATACATCAAGCAAAACATGTATGTACATCAAAGTAAACATGGTATGATACATATGGTACAAAAGTAAATCCCCCAAGAATCAACTAGAAAGGGCAACAAACCCCAAGTTCCCCCCGCAAGCGCACAAATGTAGCTTGGTCGAGAGGCTTTGTGAAAATGTACGCAAGCTGATCTTGGGTAGGGCATGGCTCAACACAATAGTCCCTTTCTCCACATTGTCTCTCAAGAAATGGTACCTCACTTCTATGTGTTTGGTTACGGAATGAAGCATTGGGTTTTTCGCTACGCTTATGGCACCGGTGCTATCACAAAGAAGTGGGATGCGGGTGCACTCCTCACCAAAGTCTCTCAAAGTGTATGAAATCCACAACGGTGGGAACAACAACTCGCGGCCGCAACATACTCTCCTCGGTGGTAGGCGAGCTACACTAGGCGCTTGCGGGAAGACCACGAAACCAACGAGGACCCAAGAAACCGACAAGAACCGAGAAGTAGACTTCCTCTCGACTCGACAACCGGCAAAATCCGCATCGGAAAAACCATGAAGAGAAAGAGTCGAGGAGGAAGAATACCAAAGGCCAAGACCGGGGGCGGACGTAGGTACACGAAAATCCTCTTGACGGCTTTGTCGATGTGATGTCCTCGGCGAAGCACGAAAACGAGCGCACGGACACGGACCGAACCGTATGTCCGGCCTCGTCGCCGTCAAGTAGAGGAGGAAGGCGATCATGCTCCTGTACTCCCCGCCGGTCCACTGGTTCTCCGTCCTCGTCCGCATCCAAAGTAGCCGTACTCCCCATGGGTGTCGACATAGGCTTCACATCTTGCATCTGGAACTTCCTCAGCATGTCTTTTGTGTACTTGGTCTGATGTACAAATGTTCCGTCCTTCACTTGCTTGATCTGCAACCCGAGAAAGTACTGCAACTCGCCCATCATGCTCATCTCGAATTCCCTGCTCATCTCATCTGCAAACTTGGCAACAAGGTTATGTGACGAGCCACCAAAGACAATATCATCCACGTATATCTGCACAATCAACAAGTCATTCCCATGCTTGAGGAGAAACAAGGTCCTATCCACGGTACCCATCACGAACCCTCTGCTCAACAGAAAACCTCTCAATCTCCCATACCAAGCCCGGGGCGCCTGTTTCAACCCATACAGAGCCCTTTTCAACCTGTACACCCTGTGTGGATACTTCTCACTCTCGAACCCCGGTGGCTGCTTCATATACACCTCCTCCTCTATGACCCCATTCAGAAAAGCACTCTTCACATCCATTTGAAACAACTTGAACCCTTTAGCCACGGGAAAGGCTAGAAGGATTCGAATTGCCTCAAGACGGGCCACAGGAGCAAAGGTCTCCTCATAGTCGATCCCCTCCTTCTGACTATATCCCTGAGCAACAAGTCTGGACTTGTTCCTCACAACCATCCCATTCTCTCCCTCTTTTTTCTTCCAAACCCACTTGGTTCCTATAGGATGGCAATTTGGAGGTGGTTCAACTAACTCCAACACCTGGTTCCTCTCAAAGTTTTCCAACTCCTCATGCATAGAATTTACCCAGTTTGCATCAGATAAAGCGTGTCCAATGTCCTTGGGCTCAAAGGTGGCAACAAATGCAGCATGAGCGAAATGAGAGGAATTTCTAGACCTTGACCGCGTAGTACGTTCGTCGATGTCCCCAGTGATCTTCGATAGGGGATGCACTTCTTGAATCCGCCGGGGAGCCTCATGCCTCGAGACTACCTCCCCCTCAACTTCAGCTTCTCTCGCCTGGTCCTCTTGTCGCACCGTCGTTGTCCATGAAGTAGACGGTCCACCCTCCGTAGTGGTCGTAGGGGAAGTAGTGGGAACACACTCAGCTTCAGGCGCATGGTTCTCTCCACAATCATCTCCAGCTTCATCCTTCTCCTCTTCAAAGAGGTCCTCGGCCATCTCTTCATCACCTGCACATTCAAAGCCAAGAGAGGTACATGGCATTGTCTCGTCGAAGGTTACCTTGCAAGTCTCCATGATTTTGTTAGTCTCAAGGTTAAGCACCCTATAGGCTCTAGAATGATTAGCATATCCAAAGAAAATCCCATCACTAGACCTAGCCTCAAACTTGTTGAGTTTTCCCTTTTTAAGAATAAAGCATTTGCAACCAAAAACTCGGAAATGACTCACCTTGGGTGCCCGACCATGCATAAGCTCATAACATGTCTTCTTCTTGAAAGCTCGCAATAAAATCTTGTTGGAAACATGACAAGCCGTATTGACTGCCTCAGCCCAATACCTCCTAGGAGTCCTGTGCTCATCGAGCATCGTCCTAGCCATATCACAAAGAGTCCGATTTTTCCTTTCCACAACTCCATTTTGAGGCGGCACATAAGGGGTCGAATACTGATGTTCAAGGCCTAGATCACGACAGAAGGCATCAAAATGAGAGTTCTTAAACTCTGAGCCATTATCACTGCGGATGGCTCGAATAGCATTCTCATGCCTCTCGTTTTCAACCTCACGATCAGATCTCGAACAAAACCAAATGTCTCACTCTTGTCTTCCAAGAAAAACACCCAGGCATAGCGAGAGTAATCGTCCACCACAACAAGGACATACCACTTCCCACCCACCAAGCGAACTTGAGCTGGCCCAACAAGGTCCATATGCAACAGCTCTATCGGACGCTCGGTCATGACATCGGTCAGGGGTGGATGGGTAGTGGCTAGCATCTTGCCATGCCTACACGGAGCACAAACCAAATCCTTCTCAAGCTTCAACTTCGGCAATCCTCGGACAAGGTCAAGACCACTCAAGCGGGAAACCAAATCAAAGCTCAAGTGACCCAACTGCCTATGACATTTCCACAAATCAGAAGAAGGACCGACCATCAAACAGCGAGCAGGACCCAAAGAACGAGAGAAATCAGCCCTGAAAATCTGACCCTCGGGGATGATCATACAGACAAGATCACCTCGAGAATCCAGCAAACGAGACTCACCAGACTTGAAACACGCCTCAAAGCTGTCACACACCGATTTCCGAAGAGGAACCAAGTGCATCTCATATGTGCGCCGGGATCGGTTCACACACATATGATAGACAAAAATGAGTGAAATACCATAAACGAGTTTACAAACGTATTTCAAAGTTTAACCTCTTATTACACTCATGCGGGGAGACTCGAAGGTCTCTAACAACGGAAAACGATAACTACTCGTCGAGTCCTCGTCTTCCGCTCCCACGAGCACTTGACCGGGGGATCCGCAAGCCTCACAACTCGTCGAAGTCATCGTAGAACTCCCCTCCAAAGTTCTCCTCCGAACGGCGATAGGCAAGGGCCGAGCACACTTATGGTTGGAGCTCGGCAAGTGGGGGAAAATGCAAGGCTAACAAGGGTGGGCTAAGGTTTTGCAGCGGTTCGCATTTTAATGTTGGTCAAGTTTTAATTAAGGAACTCCTATTTACTAGGTGTAAGTTCGTACCAACCCACTTAAGAGAAACTTAAGAGCCAAAACAACCCAAGCTCAACGAGCTTCACCAACCACGATTTATCTCATCTTTAAGTTTATTACTCATGTGAGGGTCCAAGCCGCTCATGACCGTGAGCACGGCTGATCGATCAGTTTTACACTCTGCAGAGGTTTGCACACTTTACCCACAGCTCGCGTAAAAGCTCCGAAGAACTTTAAACCCAACCATGCGATGCGGCCAAGCACCATACCACACTTCCGAGGTGTGATTGCATAGGGACGCTACGAAGCCTTTACAAAGGCATGCAAAAGACTAACGACCCGCATAGTTACAGATCAGGGCGGACCATAACCCTCCCTAGTGGTCAGCACCTTAGCAAAGGCTACTACCCCAAAAGGGCCGGGCTATACCCCTGCAACCCGGATCCCCCTCTGCTCCTTTCGGAAAAGGGCCACTAGTACGATCACACACCTAATTATTCGGCTAAGGTCAGAGCCATGTAACACTGTGGTTGCGCATGTTTTCTTGGGTGGTTCTCCATGTTCCGATTAATTCAAGTGCTCTTGCGTTACCCAAAACATCATCTATAAGCCATGTAACATTTTTCCATAAAGACCCATTTTTAACCAACCCTTGTTAAGCAACTAGCGTTTTCTACCCAAAACTTTATTTAAAAAGGGCTGGGCCAAGGATCGGGTAAAAGATCTAGGTAAGTCCTTAAAAGGTTTCCCGTCAATTTAATGCAATGATAACATAAAGTAAACATTAATTTGTAATGCAATTATATAGGACAAAAAAAAAGAACGTGCGGGGGGAGAAGACCACTTGCCTTCCTCAACTACGGTAAAAACTTCTTCCTCTTCAAACAGCTGCTCCTGATCGTCCCCGAGAGGTGGCTCAGATGAAACAGGCACGATATCTACGACGCACACATAAAGCATACAATAAATAAAACAGATCACCAAACAATCCTAAAGACTAAAAACATGCAACTAAAACGACGGGCTCGCTGAGACGATCGCAAGGACTACAAGAACGCTAAAAACGGAGCTATAACGAAGAAGTTACGCTAAAAACAAGGTCTAAGGACTAATCTGCGATAAACTAAACTATTCAGGGGCCTAACAGCAAGAAAACAGGGACTAAAACATAAATAAAATTAAAAACAGAAGGTTTAAATTCAAAAAGGGCTGCTAAGGACCTCTGAGCAAGTATTTAATTGAAACAGGGGCTAGAATATAAAAACCAGGACTGAAATGCAAAGGTCTTTAAAGGTGGGAGGACCGGCTTGCGATTGTAAAAGGACTGGGGGGCTCTTTAGCAAAAGGCTCACGGGTTGACCGTTACTTTAGGTTTGACCCGCGGGGTCAAAACGATCCGGGCCGTGGATGACCGATCCGGTGGCCATCCACGTGCGCGTGCGCCGGGGGGGGCGCGCCGCGCGCGGCGGCGCGCGCGCGGCGGCGCGCGGGGCTAGGTCGCCGGCGACGGCCGGAAGGGGCTCCCGGCCACGAAAACGCGCGCAAAGGCCATCTAAGCGGAGGCCGGGAACACCGCGAACTCGATCGCATGCTTGCACGGGTGGATTAAGGCAACGGCCGAGGCGGGCATCCATGGGGGCGGACGGCGGGCGGCGGCGGCTCGGTGGCGGCGGCGCTATGGTCGGGCACAAATGGAAAGAAGGGCGGGGATAGGATCCTTACGGCGGTGAGGTGCTGCGGCGGGCGTGAATTGGATGGAGAAGCGGCGACGGCGCGGGGAACAACTCCGGCGACCGAGGCGCACGGGCGGCGGCGGCGAGCCGCGCCCGGGGTGCTTGAGGGCCTACGGGTCCAATGTGACGCGCCGGTTAGCTTGAACGAGCGAAGGAGAAAAGGTTGAGGGGGGTCCGGGGAGCTTTCCGGCGACGGACGGGCTCGGGCGGCGGCGATGGTGCGGCGGCGCTCGGTGCACGGCGGTGGCGCAAGGGGCTAGGGCTCGGGGGCGGCCGGGGCTCGGTGTGTAGCGTAGGGGGGTAGCGGGGGTGCCTTGGGGGGGGTTTATATAGGGGGGCGCCGAGGGGCCGCGGGCGGTTCCCCGGCGGCCATGGCCATTGATGGCCTCGGTTGAATGGGAGTTAAGGGGGGAGGGGGTTAAAGAGCGATAACGGCCGGAGTAAGGGGGGGGGGGGAAGTGATGGGGGGCTTCATTGCTTTGCGTAAATCCGAGGTTTGAAGGCGCGGGGTGAAGGGGGCCGGCCGGTAACGGCCGGAAACGGCCGGCGGCGCGCGGGGGTGCGGCGCGGCCGGTCCGGCCGAGAGGTTGGGGACGGCCACGACGGCCGGGCCCCACCCGGCGGCCGACCGCGACGAAAAGAAAAAGGGGAGGGGGCGTGGCCGGGCCGGCGGAGTGGCGACACGGGCCAACGCGGGCCGGCTTGCTCGCGCGGGAGAGGAGAAAGGCCGACCGGCCTGGGGGCTTCGCGGGCTGGGCTAGAAGAGTAGGGAGAGAGGGAGAGAGAGTTTGTTTTTCTTTTCTTTTTTTTTTCAAATTCCTTTCAAATTCATTTTTCAAACATTCACACTCAAATCAAACAAGAATCCATGCACTCAACTCATGATGCACAAGCACTTATTTTCTCTAAATTATTTTAGTGATGTTTATTATATTTAAAAGCCAATTTGTTTGATGATTTATTTTATTATCCTTAAGGAAATTTTAAACCTAGCCATTTGTTGCTATAAAATTTTGGTGATGGAATTTTTTTTTTAGGGTGTTACAAATCCTACCCCCTTAAAGAGAATCTCGTCCCGAGATTCAGGAAGATTAGAGAACAGCTGAGGGAATTCTTCCTTAAGTTCGTCCTCTCTTTCCCAAGTAGCCTCATCCTCCGAATGGTGACTCCATTGTACTTTGCACATCCTAATGACTTTCTTGCGAGTAGCCCTTTCGGAGGTATCCAAGATTTTAACCGGGTGTTCCTTGTATGTTAGGTCATCCCTTACCTCAAGTTCTTCCAATGGTAAGTGTTCTACTGCGACCTCACCCGTACACTTTTTCAACCGAGAAACATGGAACACATCGTGGACACCCCCCCAAACGTTCCGGTAACTCTAACCGATAAGCTACTTCACCACGTCTTTCCAAGACTTGAAAAGGTCCGATAAAGCGGGGCGATAACTTCCCTACGATATTAAACCTACGGAGGCCTCGGATAGGTGACACTCTCGGATATGCATAATCCCCGACTTCAAATATCACTTCTCTTCTCTTAGGGTCTGCATAACTCTTTTGTCCGGATTGAGCAATCCCGAGATTTTCTCGAATTATCTCCACTTGTCTTTACGCCTCTTTTATTATTTACGGACCAAAGAGTTGACTTTCCCCTGTCTGGTTCCAGAACAGTGGCGTTCGCACTTCCTTCCATACGAGCTTCAAACGGTGCCATCTTAAGACTACTCTGATAACTATTGTTGTACGCGAACTCCGCGTATGGCAAGCTTTTATCCCAACTTCCACCATGTTTCAAGGCACATGCCCTTAACATATCCTCTAGGATTTGATTCGTTCTTTACGTTTGACCATCCGTCCGTGGATGATATGCCGAGCTGAAATTTAACTTAGTATCCATACACTCATGTAATTTACGCCGAATCGGGACGTGAACCGAGTGCCTCGATCGATACTATCTTCTTTGGTACCCCATGGAGACGGACTATCTTTGATATGTATAATTCTGCTAACTTTGTTCCCGAATATGTGGTCTTTCTTGGTATGAAGTGTGCAACTTTGGTTAATCCGTCCACTATGACCCATATCGAATCATACCCATCTCGTGTACGTGGTAATCCTACTATAAAATCCATACTAATCTCTTCCCACTTCCATTCAGGTACTTGTAGTGGTTGTAGTAACCCTGCTGGCCTTTGATGCTCTGCTTTTACTCTTTGGCATATGTCGCATAGCGCTACATGAGCTGCAACATCCTTCTTCATACCGTACCACCAGTATTTCTGCTTTAGGTCTTGGTACATCTTGGTACTTCCTGGATGTATAGAGAGAGCTGAATCGTGTGCTTCCTTCAATATGGATTCACGGAGGTGTTTGATTTCTGGTACGCAGATCCTGTTCTTAAACCAAATGGTTCCCTGTGCATCCTCTCTGAATTCTGGAACCTTGCCTTGTTCGATCAATTTCTTATACCCCTTAATCTTTTCATCATCGATTTGCCCCTTTTTAATCTCTTGTTCAAGAGTTGACTCCATTTCCAAGGTCATACTTTCGCTTGGTGCAGCTATCCCCAGATTGAGTCGTGCCATTTCCCAACACAATTCTTGAGGCATTAATCGGGCTACTAACATGTTTGCTTGGCTCTTACGGCTCAAAGCATCTGCCACCACATTGGCCTTCCCTGGATGATACTGTATGTCCAAATCGTAATCCTTAATCAGCTCTAACCATCTTCGTTGTCTGAGATTGAGATCTCTTTGGGTGAAGATGTACTTCAGGCTTTTGTGGTCCGTGAATATCTGACACTTGTTCCCAATCATATAGTGTCTCCAGATCTTCAGTGCGTGTACTATAGCTGCTAACTCCAGATCATGCGTAGGGTAGTTTTGTTCATGCTTCCGTAGTTGCCTAGAAGCATATGCTACTACCTTTCCCTCCTGCATCAGAACACATCCTAGTCCTTGTCTCGACGCGTCACAATACACATCAAATCCTTTGTGTATATCAGGCATTATCAGTACTGGTGCAGTGGTCAGTTTCTTCTTTAGTTCTTCAAAGCTAGCTTGACACTTGTCATCCCACTTAAACTCCTTTCCTTTCTCCAACAAAGAGGTGAGTGGTTTTACGATTCTTGAGAATCCCTCTATAAATCGTCGGTAGTACCCCCAAAAACCGAGGAAACTCCCGATTTCGATACATTTCTAGGTGGAGTCCAATTTAACACATCCCGTACTTTACTTGGGTCTACGGCAATTCCTCCGTCCGTGATAATGTGCCCAAGAAACGAGACCTCTTTCGGCCAAAAATCACACTTGCCGAACTTGGCGTATAACCGATGCTCTCGAAGTTTCTGCAATACCAGTCTCAAGTGTCCCTCATGTTCTACTTCGTTCTGAGAGAAGACTAAGATATCATCTATAAATACTACCACAAACCGATCAAGATACTCCATGAAAACCTTGTTCATCAGATACATGAAGTATGCTGGAGCGTTGGTCAATCCAAAGGACATCACTGTGAACTCGTACAGACCATATCTTGATGTAAAAGCTGTTTTAGGAATGTCCTCCATACGGATCTTTAGCTGATGGTAGCCAGATCGCAGATCTATCTTAGAGAAAACTTTCGCTCCTCTCATTTGATCGAACAGATCTTCTATCCGGGGTAAAGGATATTTATTTTTGATGGTGACCTCATTGAGAGATCGATAGTCTACACACATCCTCCTAGATCCATCCTTTTTATCTACGAAGAGTGTGGGGGCTCCCCATGGTGACGAACTAGGACGGATAAATCCTTTACTTAACAACTCCTCTATTTGTTTCTTTAATTCAGCCAAATCTTTGACATCCATTCTATACGGTCTTTTGGATATAGGAGCGATACCGGGTAAGAGTTCGATGCGAATTCAATGTCTCGGTCGGGTGGCATACACGGCGGTCATCGGGGAATACATCCGGATACTCATTCACCACCTTTATATCTTCCAACACTTTTCCTTTCATTGAATTCACTAACTCCTTCCCGATAGGTGACGGTGTCGCGATAAATTCTATTCGTCCCCTTGTGGGCTGGTCAAATGGACCGATTTCTCCCGCACCTTGGATGACCCCATCATACTTTCTTAACCAATCCATCCCTAGGATTACATCTATGCCCCAGGATTTGAGGACTACCGGATTAGATGGAAAGTCTATCCCCATGATTTTAAGGTTTACTTGGGGGCACGGATGGTCGGCTTTCATATCACCGCCAGGTGAACTAACAAGCAAAGGTTTCTTCATCGGACTCACAGGCATATTATGCCTTGCTACGAACTGATCGGTAATGAATGAATGCGTAGCTCCCGAATCAAATAATACTGTAGCAGGTACAGAATCGATAGGGAACGTACCAAGTACAACCCCAGATGCGTCTTGTGCCTGCTCCACAGTCATGTTGTGCACCCTACTACGCACATAATTTTGCTGAGCTTTGTTGCCTGGAGTGCCTGCACTTCCGGGCGTCTTTGGAGTTGAGGGCTGTCCCACTTTCTGAATGTTACTCCTCTGGGGAGTCTGCATTCCACGCTTAGGGCAGTTGTTAGCATAATGCCCCAACTCGCCACATTTGAAGCATCCGTTGGGCTGCACTGGTGTGGTGTTTCTTGCCGGTGCACCCGGGGTAGGAGCGGGACGGTTCTGCTGGAAGTTTGATGGGCGTGGGGTTTGCGGGTTGAACCGTTGAGGCTGCTGGAAAGAACGCTGCAGCTGCATATTCACGGGGGTGCTTACCACCCTGCCCTCCAGAGCGGAAAGGTGTATTTTGATGGTAGCTGAAGCGGGGGCGAGTATGGCTGCTGGACTGACCCTGGGATTGAAACTTGCGTTTCTGATCCCCAAGCTCTCTGCGCTTGTTCTCTAGGCCGATCGCCTTGTTTAACAGCGTGGCGAAATCCGGGAAGGTATGGCTCTGGAGCTGGTAGTTCAGTGGTCCGATCAACCCATCGAGAAAACGCTCCTGCCTTTTTGGGTCTGTGTTGACCTCGTCGGGAGCATAGCGGGACAACTGTGTAAACTTGTCCAGGTATTCATTTACGGACATATTGCCCTGCTTCAGAGCAAGGAACTCTCTCTGCTTAAGCTTTAACACCCCGTCGGGAATGTGGTGAGCTCGAAAAGCATCTCGGAGCTGCTGCCGGGTGATGGTGTTGGGTGCGGGATGGGCGGCTGTGTAGGCATCCCACCGGTCGATGCCTGCCCTTCCAAGCGTCCGGAAGCATACGGGACCATCTCTCGGTCATTGCATTGGGCCCTCTCCAACTTCTTGGTAATGGTTTTCAACCAATCATCGGCATCTAGCGGATCGGTTGAGTGAGAGTAGGTGGGAGGGTGGTGACTCATAAACTCCTTGTGCTTATCCCTCGGAGCGGGTGGTGGTGGCGGGGGTGGTGCTCGCGGCTGATTCCGTTGGGCTTGTAGGTTTTGCACCGCGGCGGTCGGGTTCCGAATTAGCTGCATCCGGGCGGCAAAGAATTGCCGGGTAGCGGGATCCATTGCGGGGTTGAGTGGGGGAGGTGGCACCGGGTTTTGTTGATTGGCTATGTGTGCCCGAACCACCGGCGGGACGTCCCGTCCTCCTCCCCGACCTGGTGTTTACCATCTGATCGTTAGAAGAAGATATTTCGAGATAAGATTATCGAACGGTTGTGTAAAGAAGTGAGTTGGAATTAAGGCAACGACAAGGTTTTCCATTCCGTGACAGATTTGGGTGATTCCGATAAAATAGTTTTATCCCATGATATCCTCCTTCAAAAATTATGAACTTTTGCTAGGCCATGCAGAACCCACTTATGCAACTAACCCCACTGGTTTTACCCCGTTTGGAGGTCCACAACTTGAGTTAAAATTCGAACACCGCAGCTGTGGTAGCTTGGTTTTACAGATTCTGTTAGTCCCATTGTTCTGTTTATAACTCGCTGTGTATTAATTCTTTGATGCTGAATTTTGGACAGAGGTTGATCCACAAAATTTGTGAACCAACCCAACTGGTTTGAGGTCATTCGGAGTTCTGTAGCTTGAGTTATGATAAAAACATTGCTGCGCTGTCAAGGAACTGCGCGAACAGATTTTGCACGATCGATTTGGTTGGATAAGTAAGGTAGAGGACAATTTGGAATGGAACCCCAACTAACCATTAATCTTAACATGATTTTTCTTGTTGCATTTGTGGCCATCACTCCACAATACAACTCACTCAAACAAAGATCCAAATCATACATGGTTCACTCAACAACTTTATTACAATCGCGCGTCCTCGCGAGAACGTCTACCGGAAAAACAAAAAGAGATGGTGGATATCCTAATTCCTATTCCACCGAAGACTAGTGGTAGCTGCTGGGGTGCCGTATCGAAGCCTCTTGCGGGGAGGAGAACGGGAAGGACAAGATGCTTCTGCTTCGTCGGTGGCTGCCGTCTCGCTAGCCGAGCCTCCGGTGGGCTATCCTCGCCTGTGCATTCTGTAGCTCCTGATGTGTCCTATCCAACTCCGCTGTCGCTCCCTCCAGGTCTGTATTGAGAGCTGCTGTCACTCTGGCAAGGATGTCGACACGGCTATCTCGGAAGTCCCCCATAGGTATCACAGTGTTCTCTGTACCACTGACTCTGCTGGGGACGAATCTGAAGTCCGTTCCTTCTAAGCGATCGCGGAACGTGTTGCCGATGGACCATAGTGCTCTTACGGCGGCATCATTGATAGCAGTACCGCTTCGAGGCAAAGTGTGCTTGTGCGGGGGTGAATGGTACGGGTCCTCCATCTTCTCGCCCGCGCGTAGCAACCCCGACATGGACCTCTCGTGGTGTAATAATCCCTCATCCCCGGCTCCACATAGTGTCGGGTGATGTACAATGGTCTCCCTGCATATTCTATCTCCTGTAACGCTCCTCCAATAGCTCACGAACGGAGCGTCGGGCCGAGGTATGTGTGTTCATGATACTCGCCTCTCGTGGTACTGTGTGCATCACCTTGCTTTGTTCTCCATTCTCATTGTTGTTGTTGCTCTCATCACCATTGTTATCCTCTCCATTCCCCACAAAGATCGTTGTCATCCTCTAATCCCTCTATGTCCACCTCTTCCTCTTCTTCTTCACTTTCATTATTTTCCTCGCCGGAACTTTCTTCACCGCTGCTTGAATTATCCCCGAGTCATCCGGATCATTACTGCGGCATTCGATCGAACTCTTCTCCTTCTCGCCACATTCGGTTCCGGTTCAGCTTCTACCTCTGGTGGGAATATGATATCTCCATCTTCATTAACCTCCAGAAACAACCCGTCGTATAACTGTGGATGTTCCTCGGTCCCATCCTCCTCAAACACTATCTCCTCTGGGTCTTCTTCATCATTTTCTTCTGTTTTGTCTTTGCCCGGTATCCCCCCTCAACCGCTCCCGGTGTGTAATCGTACGGGTAATCTCCAACCTCTCGCTTGTGCCTCCTCCTCGCCGTGCCTCCTCCTCGGGACTACCGGATAGCGTGGAGCTAACGTCCCGAAGGAAGGCGGCCACCGGTGCTCTTGCGGGCGGTAAGACGAGACCCGGCCATCCGTTAAGAAAAGACGAACTCGGCATAGAGGAAATCAAAATGATGCAAATTTTTCAACGAAAGAACAAGAACAAATTAGATTTTTATGCGCAAATAAGGTGGTTTTGAAGGATGACGGAATGATCTAGAACATGAATCCTTAAATTTCGTCCATTTCTAGCTAAGGCTGCGTTCCTACAGTCAAACTGCTCTGATACCACTCTGTCACACCTGATTTCCGAAGAGGAACCAAGTGCATCTCATATGTGCGCCAGGATCAGTTCACACACATATGATAGACAAAAATGAGTGAAATACCATAAACGGTTTACAAACGTATTTCAAAGTTTAACCTCTTATTACACTCATGCGGGGAGACTCGAAGGTCTCTAACAACGGAAAACGATAACTACTCGTCGAGTCCTCGTCTTCCGCTCCCACGAGCACTTGATCGGGGGATCCGCAAGCCTCACAACTCATCGAAGTCATCGTAGAACTCCCCTCCAAAGTTCTCCTCTGAACAGCGATAGGCAAGGCTGAGCACACTTATGGTTGGAGCTCAGCAAGTGGGGGAAAATGCAAGGCTAACAAGGGTGGGCTAAGGTTTTGCAGCGGTTCGCATTTTAATGTTGGTCAAGTTTTAATTAAGGAACTCCTATTTACTAGGTGTAAGTTCGTACCAACCCACTTAAGAGAAACTTAAGAGCCAAAACAACCCAAGCTCAACGAGCTTCACCAACCACGATTTATCTCATCTTTAAGTTTATTACTCATGTGAGGGTCCAAGCCGCTCATGACCGTGAGCACGGCTGATCGATCGGTTTTTACACTCTGCGAGGTTTGCACACTTTACCCACGGCTCGCGTAAAAGCTCCGAAGAACTTTAAACCCAACCATGCGATGCGGCCAAGCACCATACCACACTTCCGAGGTGTGATTGCATAGGGACGCTACGAAGCCTTTACAAAGGCATGCAAAAGACTAACGACCCGCATAGTTACGGATCGGGCGGACCATAACCCTCCCTAGTGGTCGGCACCTTAGCAAAGGCTACTACCCCAAAAGGGCCGGGCTATACCCACCGCAACCCGGATCCCCCCTCTCGCTCCTTTCGGAAAAGGGCCACTAGTACGATCACACACCTAATTATTCGGCTAAGGTCAGAGCCATGTAACACTGTGGTTGCGCATGTTTTCTTGGGTGGTTCTCCATGTTCCGATTAATTCAAGTGCTCTTGCGTTACCCAAAACATCATCTATAAGCCATGTAACATTTTTCCATAAAGGACCCATTTTTAACCAACCCTTGTTAAGCAACTAGCGTTTTCTACCCAAAACTTTATTTAAAAAGGGCTGGGCCAAGGATCGGGTAAAAGATCTAGGTAAGTCCTTAAAAGGTTTCCCGTCAATTTAATGCAATGATAACATAAAGTAAACATTAATTTGTAATGCAATTATATAGGACAAAAAAAAAAGAACGTGCGGGGGGAGAAGACCACTTGCCTTCCTCAACTACGGTAAAAACTTCTTCCTCTTCAAACGAACTGCTCCCGATCGTCCCCGAGAGGTGGCTCGGATGAAACGAGCACGATATCTACGACGCACACATAAAGCATACAATAAATAAAACAGATCACCAAACAATCCTAAAGACTAAAAACATGCAACTAAAACGACGGGCTCGCCGAGACGATCGCAAGGACTACTAGAACGCTAAAATCGGAGCTATAACGAAGAAGTTACGCTAAAAACAAGGTCTAAGGACTAATGCGATAAACTAAACTATTCAGGGGCCTAACAGCAAGAAAACAGGGACTAAAACATAAATAAAATTAAAAACAGAAGGTTTAAATTCAAAAAGGGCTGCTAAGGACCTCTGAGCAAGTATTTAATTGAAACGAGGGCTGAAATATAAATTCCGGGACCGAAATGCAAGGGTTTTTAAGGGTGGGAGGACCGGCTTGCGATTGTAAAAGGATTGGGGGGCTCTTTAGCAAAACGGTCTCGGGTTGACCGTTACTTTAGGTTTGACCCGCGGGGTCAAAACGATCCGGGCCGTGGATGACCGATCCGGTGGCCATCCACGTGCGCGTGCGCCGGGGGGGGGGGGCGCCCGCGCCGGCGGCGACGGCGCGCGGCGGCGCGCGGGGCTAGGTCGCCGGCGACGGCCGGAAGGGGCTCCCGGCCACGAAAACGCGCGCAAAGGCCATCTAGCGAGCCGGGGAACACCGCGAACTCGATCGCATGCTTGCACGGGTGGATTAAGGCAACGGCCGAGGCGGGCATCCATGGGGGCGGACGGCCGGCGGCCGGCTCGGTGGCGGCGGCGCTATGGTCGGGCACAAATGGAAAGAAGGGCGGGGATAGGATCCTTACGGCGGTGAGGTGCTCTGGCGGGCGTGAATTGGATGGAGAAGCAGCGACGGCGCAGATCAACTCCGGCGACCGAGCTGCACGGGCGGCGACGGCGAGCTGCGCCTGGGGTGCTGAGGGCCTACGGGTCCAATGTGACGCGCCGGTTAGCTTGAACGAGCGAAGGAGAAAAGGTTGAGGGGGGTCCGGGAGCTTTACCGGCGACGGACGGGCTCGGGCGGCGGCGATGGTGCGGCGGCGCTCGGTGCACGGCGGTGGCGCAAGGGGCTAGGGCTCGGGGGCGCGCCGGGGGGCTCGGTGTGTAGCGTAGGGGGGTAGCGGGGGTGCCTTGGGGGGGTTTATATAGGGCTGAGGGGCGCCGGGAGGCGGTTCACCGGCGGCCATGGCCATTGATGGCCGCGGTTGAATGGGAGTTAAGGGGGGAAGGGGGTTAAAGAGCGGTAACGGCCGAATTAAGGGGGGGAAAGTGATGGGGGGCTTCACTCTTTGCGTAAATCCGAGGTTTGAAGGCGCGGGGTGAAGGAGGCTGGCCGGTAACGGCCGGAAACGGCAGGCGGCGCGCGGGGGTGCGGCGCGGCCGATCCGGCCGAGAGGTTGGGGACGGCCCCGACGGCCGGGCCCCACCCGGCGCGACCGCGACGAAAAGAAAAAGGGGAGGGGGCTGTGCTGGGCCGGCGGAGTGGCGACCCGGGCCAACGCGGGCCGGCTTGCTCGCGCGGGGAGAGGAGAAAGGCCGACCGGCCCGGGGGTTTCGTGGGCTGGGCTAGAAGAGTAGGGAGAGAGAGAGGGAGAGAGTTTATTTTCTTTTTTTTTTTCCAATTCCTTTTAAATTCATTTTTCAAACATTCACACTCAAATCAAACAAGAATCCATGCACTCAAATCATGATGCACAAGCACTTATTTTCTCTAAATTATTTTAGTGATGTTTATTATATTTAAAAGCCAATTTGTTTGATGATTTATTTTATATCCTTAAGGAAATTTTAAACCTAGCCATTTGTTGCTATAATATTTTAGTGATGGAGTTTTTAGGGTGTTACAAAAACCTTCATCAAGCAACTGAGAAACCGAAAGCAAATTGAAACCCAAAGACTTCACAAGAGCAACCCTCTTCAACGTTACCTTGTCACTCACATGCACAACACCCTCAGAAATCACCCTTCCCCGTCCATTGTCCCCAAATGTGATGTACATCTTTTCCTTCACTGGGGTGAGGCTGGAGAACCCCTTCTTATCTCCGTTCATGTGTCGGGAACATCCAGAGTCGATTAACCAAATGTTCTCCAAGCCTCCTGCCTGTAGTCAGAAACAATAACGAGAATGAGCTAGCGACTCGACACTGGGGTTAGGACACAGAAAGTTGAATTAGTGTCGAGCCATCTGCTCAAAAGAGGGGTTAGCAAACATCATTCCCTTGCCACCAAAATTCCCATGTCCCATGGAAGAAGTACGAGCACCACGAGGGGGAAAACGTGGTCCGTAGTTCCTCTGGAACCCAAAGCTGCGATCATCTCCCCTAAACCCGTATTGAGGACGAGTAGGAGGACGTCCAGCAAAACCACCACGAGCCCAACCAAACCTCTCATCAGCACGCACACCATCATCTCTCCTAACAAACCTCTCACCACCACCTCTTTGTGGGAACCTACCACCCTGAGCTCCAAATCTACCAACACTCTTCACACTTCCCACACCCCGTGGAAGTGGCACTCTAGGTCCAGGAATACCATGAGACTGGCGATACATATCCTGGTTTGCTTGCTCCCTAGCAAGCCTCTCATCCCTCTTCCTCTTGTAGCAAAACTCTGCTAGATGCCTCTCCTTGCCACAATACTCACACTTGAAGGGGATGGGTTTTGGTTTTGGCTCTAGCTTTTCTCTAGGCTTCTCATCCTTCTCACTCACAAACTTCACCGGTTTCTGGAAGTCATTTGTCTTAGGTGGGAATTTGGGTGGATCTTGGGTTGTGTCAAGCTTGTTGCAAAGGTGGTTGGGCTTTGGAGTGAAAGAGTTCTTGGGTGCTTTTGGAAGTGGGACTTGGATGTCTCCGATCACCTCAAAGTCGGGGATAGACTCAACGCACTTCTCATACACACTCTCCCCACTGTTCTCTCCCACTTTCTCACCCAACTTCTCAAAACCCAAACCACGACCATCAGCTCTCTTGAACTCCTCAATCATGATTTTCAATTGAGGTTCCTGCCCAGACAACCAACCCAACACCTTCCTCAAGTAATCATTCTCCTCATAAATGACATCCAAACGGGAAGTAAGTTCAAGATTGCGCAAAGTAACTTCATCACAGCTAGTGCATGCATTGACAACAGGAGATTTCAAAGATGCTTCCAAAGTACTAATAGTAGAACGAGCATCAACAAGCTTAGCATGCATAGTAGGACATGATTTACAAGCACCAAGCAAAGTGGGTCTAGCCTTAAGCTCATCATACTCATTCCTAAGAGCATCTAGTTTAGCCAAAGTGGAAGCATTCTTCTCATTAAGCAACTTGATCTCATTCAACCATGCATCACACTCAAGACACTCAACATCATCAGGAGTAGTAGGAGGAGCTTTCAAAGAGTCATTCTCAAGTTTCAATTCAAGTAATTTGGACTCTAACTCTCCTACTTTCTCACTAGCATTCTCAAGTTGAGCCCTAAGATCTTTCCTCATCTTCTTAGCATCTCTCAACACACTATCACAGTTGTCAATCAAGCCATTCAACCTAGTGATCTCAGCAAGCAAAGAGTCGGGGTCACGATTTACCTCATCATCCGAGTCGGAGTCGCTGTCTTCCTTGTCGCTCTTCTTGCTGCTCGAGCTATGGGCCATGCCACAAAAGCCTTCAAGCGCCACACAGCTCAATCCACTGAGTTTCCGTCCTGCACTCTTCTTGCCCTTGCGTCTCCCGGCGTCTTCATCTTCACTGCTTGAGCTTGACTGCGCGTCGCTTGAGCTTGAGTCGATGTCGCTTGCACCGGCCACCATGGCTCTTGCCTTGTCCTTCTTGTAGCCGTCCTTGCTCGGTCGCCGCTTGTCCTTGTCCTTGCTCTTGGACTTGCTAAAGTGCTTGCCCTTGGAGGAATACTTGTCTTCACGCCTCGGGTGCGCCTTGTACTCGCTCATCTTGTACTTGTTCTCCTCCGCTTCCGGGCACTCGGCGATGAAGTGTCCACGCTTGCCACACTTGTAGCATGTCCCTGAGCTCCGCCTTGCATTCCTCCGGCTCTCATGTAGTCGATCAAACCTCCTTGAGAGCAAGGCCAGCTCCTCCTCACCCAGCACATCAAACTCCTCATCTGGAATAGACATAAGAGAAGACAAGGAAAACTGTCGATAGGAAGGGTTAGATTTGCCCTTTGATCCGCCCACAAGAGCAAGACTATGGTCAGTCGAGCCCTCATGCTTGGATTGCAACTTCCTGTCAACCTCAGCCGACTTGAGCTTAGAAAAGAGGTCATCCAACTCAATAGTCAAATATTGCCCAGACTCCTTTATGGCCTCAACCTTAGCACCCCAAACATTAGGATCCAAGACATGCAAGAGCTTCAAAGCTTGATCATGCTCAGTGTAAGGGAAATCCTCAACATTAGCCTTCATGTTGTTCACGATGGCGGTGAACCTCTGAAACATCGCATCAATGTCCTCACCGGGAAGTTGAGTGAAGTTCTCATATTGCATCCGGTAAGAGACAAAGAGGCGAGCCTTCACATGGTTATCACCACCGTGAGCAACCAACAACTTCTCCCAAATTTGCCAAGCAAGATTCAAATGACGAACACGCTCAAACTCAGGATCACACAAGCTCCGGACCAACTGATCAACGGCTTTTGCATTTGCCTCATACTTGGCCTTAGCACCGGCATCGGTCACCATAATAGTATGGATGTTGACCGGAATAGCATAGGTCTTGTCAAGCACAATGAAATCCAACAACTTGCCACGAAGAAAGATCATCATACGAGCCGCCCACTTGTGGTAACCCTTGCCATCGAAGTGCGGCGGACCGCCCCGCTCAACATACGCCATGTTAGGATTCGAGACTTGTCAAAGTCACAAAGAATCCGGCACCAAGCTCTGATACCAATTGAAGGATCGGATGGCGACTAGAGAGGGGGAGTGAATAGGAGCCGGTAAAAATTCTTCTCAAAGAACCTGGCATATACCCTAGACAAATCCCGGTCACATACGAGCGATGGATCGAATCACACGCCAACCGCCAAGACAACAAGGTTATGGATCAACCTCAAGTCTTAGGAACGATTCCTTGAAGCACATGCGGAAGCACGAAAGAAGGAGGGAGGAATCGAACCAAGGAACAAAGCTGCGAGCCTCGGGCGGACTGTCCGGCCAGGCAGGGCGGACTATCCGCACGGGCCACACGGACCGTCCGCCAATGTACCGTGGACTGTCCGCACAGGTACGGTGGACCGTCCGGCCTGGGCCTCAGACTGTCCGTTAAAACCAACAGAGCCACCAGTAGCGAACCCCGAAAAATGGACCGTCCGCGGGGAGCACGCGGACTGTCCGCCAGGCACCTGCGGACCGTCCGCCCGCTGCTGCGGACTGTCCGAAACCACTTCCAACCAAAACTTGAAACCAAAACGGATCGAAAGCGGAGCCGAGCAAGAACATGAAGAACACGTGAGGAACACTGTACGCACGGACCGTCCGCCTGGCCCTCGCGGACCGTCCGCCAGGCACGAAAAGAACTGAAAACTGCTCGACCCCGAAAGTCAACACTCCCAATCCATCACCGGATCTCCCAAACGGTAGAAGCTGTTGAGACAAGAGTTTTGGGACATGAAAAGCGTCAACCAAGGATGCTATACCCCAAAAATTTCATCTCCTAACTTCCTAAATCATCGGGAATCGCGGATCCTTTAAACACCACCAAAAGCTAGAGCACCGAACGAAAATCCTCGAATAAAAGTGGTTTACCGGCGTTTGAGGGGACAAGATCAATCCCAAAGATGCACAAGACATCCATCCATGTTTCCCTCAAAGAAATCCGGGGAGAAACCCACTCAAATCCGCGGAACCACACCACGAACAAAGGCACCAAAAACAAGCACGAAAAAGACCACGGAAATCACAACGCCGAATCTTCTATACAAACCAGGAAAGATTCACAAGGTCTAGCATGCCGCCCTAGCATCCATCCCTCTCAACAAATCTCTCATTAAGCTCTCATGCTAGCCTAGAGAAAAATGGAGAAGAAAATAGTCCAGGAAAAAGAGAAAGAGGAGGGGGGAAATGAAACCCTAAGTCGCGGAGAGAGAGAGCCATACACACACATGACTTATATATCGGGTCCCGCCGGTGTGGGAAATGACTCGACTACCCCTAACTCAACTACTGGTGATACAACCCATGCAGGGGCATTTATGTAATATTTGTGGGTCTTGCCATCGGACGGCCACGCCTTTGCCGCACCCTGCGTCCTCCCGACACAAGCCATGCGATCCTGCCGCGTGTCCTCCGCTTCGAAGCTTCCCGACACGCCAGGATCCCGTCTCCGTCGTGTTGGGTCTTCGGACTTGGTTTTGAGGCCCAAACTAAGAAACCATCCTCCGATGGTTTTGTGGGCAAACCACCAAACCCCGCGTGCTCGGCCCGACCTCCCGCCACCGTGCACCGGCCCGATCGTCCATGACTTCGTCTTGCTCGTCTCGCCACCATGTGGCCCGCACCTAGTCCCGTCGTCCACCGAGTCCTTCGAACCGAGCCTACTGGTCTCTCCATCTCCCGGAGGCCCCTCAAGGCTGAAGACCTTTCGCGCCCGTTCTTCACCTGCAACAACACGAACTAGGCCGCAGCCTACACCTGCGCACTGAGCCAAGAGTCAGTCCAACACCCGTTGTGAATCACTCATCACTGAGGAGCAGTCATCCATCGACCACGGGGACGCTCCTGGTCCTCAGTTCCTAACGGGGGCAGCGGGTAACAGTTGGCACCATCCCACGCGCCGCCGGGCAGAACTCTCCCCAGCCCGGGCGCCATCGGGCTCGCTCGCCACCATTTTTGGGAGTGGCCCCCTCCACAGGATCAGGTAGAGCTGTGGGTGGATGGAGGTGAAGAAGAGAGAGGAGCTGATACTTGGAAGGATGGGATAGAAATTTGATGACGATGATGACGTAGCTTGTTTTAAAATATTGGGATACTAATTTTTGGTGATCTGCTGGAGGATGACAGCGGTTTCACTACTGGAAATCCAGGCTTTGCCGAGGGTCTGAAACTCTCGGCACAGGGCATCAAACTCTCGGCAAAGCCTTTGCCGAGAGTAGCTCTCGGCATAGGCCCGATGGGAAATTTTTTCTCGGCTACGAATCTTTGCCGAGAACTCGAGCTCCAGGCTCTCGGCACAGCCTGTGCTGAGAGCCCACAGTGGGCCGTCGGCCAAAAAAAGTAGCCGTTAACGGGGGGGGGGGGGTTAAGTTGACGGTTTTTGAACCCTTTTTTGCCGACGGCCTCGAGGCCGGGCCGTCGGCAAAGAGGGGTGTTTTTATTTTTTAAATTTTTTTGTGCTGAGAGCCCCTGGCAAGGCCGTCGGCAAAGGCTGTTTTTCTATTTTAAAAAAACTATGCCGAGAGCCCCTGTCAAAGGCTGTCGGCAAAGACGGTTTTTTATTTTCTAAAAAAAATTTCTTTGCTGAGGGCCCCGTGCAACTACGCTCGGCAAAGCTGGGAACACCCGAGCTGTGCAGATTTTTCACAGAGTTGCCGAGCGTAATTTCCAAATGCCCTCGGCAAAGGCCCCTTTGCCGACGGCCCCGCTCGGCAAAGAGGCCACATTTTGTTTTATTTTTTTTTCTTTCCACATTGACAAACACACACACACACACACACACATATATATATGACAATATCACATGCAACAATAGATAACACATATATATCACATCCACAAGTTCATACACACCACATGTGTCCACAAGTTCATACAAACCACAAGTCCATCGAAACAAGTCCACAAATCCACAAAGTGTTTCAAATCCAACGAAACAAGTTCAGAACATGATCAACTAAGTCCAAGGGCCTACGGTGAGTGCTCGTGTGGTGGGAAAGGTGGGACGGGCGACTAGAGGACTTGCTCACCACTTGGAGCCTATTGATTCGAACCCGCCGAGAAAGCCTGCACAAAGGAGACAAGATTGCAAGTGTTAGACATGATTAGACAGGAAAACCAGAAACTCTTTGGTATCATACTCACCGGAGTACTGAGGACTTTCTGTGTCGGAAACACCAGTGGAGGGGGGCGGAGTGATAGGAGCTAGGAGCCCTGGTGGTAGAGTAATACCACCTGACGTCGCAAGGTACCTAGTAAGTTCCTCGAGCTTACTCGCCATTGCCTGCTGCGACCAGAAATACTCCTGCTGCTGAGCCCACTCCTGTGCTAGCTGGTCTGCTAGCTGCTGATGTAGAGCCTGCTCCTCTGCTAGCTCGACCTACAACATTTGACTTAAGCGTTTCAGTAATGCAAATCTAAGAATGTGTTTAAACATTAATATAACATGACTAGTGCATACCTCAAGGGCGTTCAAACGGCCCATCCCCACGCTCGGTCGTCTCGTATCTGGGAGTCAGACTCCGTCCTTCGTGCTCGGACGTCGGCAAGTCTCAGGCTGGAACTGTCGATGATGTCGTCACCAATCCACAACCTCCCATGCTTCTTTCCTCCTCCCAAGGCCATGACTATGTCTATATCAATGTCATGCTCACTCAGGTTGTAATCTTCCCCGTACTTTTGCTTACAGGCCTCTGTGTACTCAGCGATGCGCCGGCTGAAGCTAGGGTTGTTGTATGCCTTCGTCCCGTCTCTCACATTGTAGGACACATCAGACGTCGCCTTGCCCTTGTGTGCCATGCACAAGGCATCGAAGTTTGAGCATTCTTGGCCAGGATGTGCCTCTTCCTGCAAGAAAAGGAGGACGAAGATTAGTGTGATGAAACAAGTTTGAGCTTGAAAATCGATTAAAGAAACTGCGTACCCATAACTCCTTGTACTCTGGAAGGCTCCGCTGGCCTTGGTGGTGTGATGGGCCCTCCATCATCAAACGCCTCTCTCGTGCAGCGTCGTGCGCCTGCTGATACTCCTCCGTGAACCACTTGTCCACCTCCATTGCCCACGCGTCGGCTTTGGTGCGGCTCCACCAGGGAGTCACTGCACGTCACGTAGTAATTGATACATGAGAAGATCAAACATAACATAAGTAATATCAAAAAATAGTTGGCATTCATGTACCTCAAGGAACTGCTCACGAGTCAACATCGTCCTTCTGGCTTCTTCCTTGCCTATCTTTTGACCAAGCACCAACGCATAGTAGGTTATGACGACCTGGTCCTTTACCTCGTGATGCATTTCGGTGACACGTTTCTTGCAGGAGTTCTTCAGGCACATGTCCGCTCTCTCCTCTTCACCATCCTCACGTATGAAGAAGGTCTGCATACATATACGATGTCAAATTCATCATTTTAAGATTGAGTCAAACGGATATGATGTAACGAGAAAAGGCGAGCTAGAGTGACCCAAAACGTCCTCAGCACGCGCTCTGCCGTGTGGGTGAAGTCCCGATAGTCACCCTGGTAGTAGTGGCCAAACGTGTAGGCTGGCTCTGTCCGCCCGTGGTACGTGACAATGCCGGGGTAGTGCTGCCTACACAGAAGCCCGACAATGCTGTTGGGCTTGCGTGAGTCACCACCCGACACAACGATCCAGTTCCTGCACATGTCGAACAAAATATTAGTGACTCTCGATAATCAAAATGTAGTTTGGCATGTAAATGAAGTTAGGCATCTAAATTTACTTACATTCGCCCTTGGGGGCGAATCACTGGGCGGTTCGGAGGGAGCGGGGGCTGAGGGAGTCGTGCAGGGCCTCGCAAGTAGACCTTCGCCGCCCTAGCGGCCTCCTCCGAAGAACCTGCACCCGAGGCGTCGTCCTCGGTCTCCGTCAGCTGGCCCTCACAACCGCCCTCGTCGTCGTCCTCCTCGGCCCCCCGTGCACCATCAGTCAGCTCGGGAGGTGGCCTCCTGTCCCTCCTGGGCCTCCTCATCGACCCCTTCGCGTCGTCCTGCCCCTGTGAGGCGCTGTAAAAGGTGGACAAGGGCACCTAATGCCGGCCCTCGTCCACCTCCACCTCCGGTACTGGCCGTCGTCCTCCGCGACGGCCGCCTGCCATCTTTTTCAGTCACTTGTGATCAACATATAAACAAAACAAAATTAGTATGACATGTATAATAATAATGAGACATGCATGACAATAATGAAAACACAATTACGAAAGAACATAGTATTACATGTATTAAAAGTAGTCTGGATCATTGTGGGGATTAGCTGGTATGTCTGTTCGCTCATCATCACTGTCAAAATTATCCAGATAATGAACATAATCGGACGGCTCTAAGTTTTCCTCATGTTCGATGCTCAATTGCTAAACCATTTGTAAGTCCTTTGGATCATACACCTCTTCTTCATCGTCGTTGTGATCGACCAATTCATTGTCTACTTCCATTGTTATAGGTGTGGTTAGGTCTATCACAAAACTCCTAGTCATTCCCCTCTTCTTGATAGAACTCTCCTTCATATGTGTTTGGATTTATCAAGTTGTAGTCTTCATCGTTGGGGACAGGTAGTTTACCATGTGGCATGACCTTCTGCACAACCTCCCAACCCTTAAGGTAATCTTTGCTCTGGCAGACGTATGGAAGGTAATAAACTTGCACGGCTTGTTGGGCCACAATGTATACATCAGATTGTGGATGCACGGAATCCGGTCGAACTTCGACTAGCCCGATTGTCGGGGTCCTTCGAGTACGTTCAGGATCAAACCAATGACATTTGAATATCACAGGTTTAAGATGTGGGGCGCCATAAAATGAAAGTTCATATATTACCAAGACTCTTCTATGATATTCTTTCCATCAGTGTCGATCGTAACCACACCGCTGTTTGTGGTACTTCGATTGGGTCCACTCTCTTCGTAGGCAGTCGTGTGGAAACGAAATCCGTTCACATCATAACCGGTAAATGACCTAACCCTTAGTTCACAGCCACATGCAACAACACACAACTCACTAGAGATGGACAGATCGGTTTGGGCCTTTCTCCCGAACCATGAAATGAAATCGCGCCGCTGTGGGCCCGCACCTTGAGAAATAAGGGTATCAATTTCGTGTGGCTCTGGCAACCTCGATGCAGTCCAGAACTCACGGATGAATTCTTGTTTGTACGGTTCAACCTCCAATGAGTTGAGCAGCACATATAGCATGATGCTACGCCACTCTTCATTGGTGAGTTGCTTGGTGGTAGATGCACTCGCGCTTCCGAATTGGCCTTGAAAAAAGCTGAGTTTTGATTGATTTTCCACGACATTGTAATGTGGGGAGTGATCATGCACGTAGGAAGGTTCTCTTTATAGTATTTTTCTGTGAAGTTTGACACCTCCTCCATAATGTATGCCTCTGCAACTGAAGCCTCGATTCTGGCTTTATTTCTACATTTTTTGCGTACGAGCTTTAGAGTTCTCTCAATTGGGTAGCACCAATGGTACTGCACTGGCCCACCCATACGTACCTCGTATGGAAGGTGCACAATCATATGCTGCATTGGCAAGAAGAATCCAGGTGGAAAGATTTTCTCCAACTTACATAGTAACACAGGGGCCGCTTTCTCCAACTCTCTACATACGGTCCGAGAGATCTCCTTCGCACATAGCTGCCGGAAGAAATAGCTCAACTCTGCCAGCACTTGCCATATATTCTCTGGGACAAAGCCTCGAACCATCGTGGGAAGAAGCCGCTCAATCCATACGTGGTAGTCATGACTCTTCATGCCATTTATTCGCAATGTCGTTAAATTGACTCCCCTCTTCACATTATGTGCATACCCATCTAGAAACCTAAGTGTCTTCATCCATTTAAGCACTTCCCTCCTTTGTTCAATGGA
Source organism: Cenchrus americanus (assembly GCA_947561735.1). Lineage (NCBI taxonomy): Eukaryota > Viridiplantae > Streptophyta > Magnoliopsida > Poales > Poaceae > Cenchrus > Cenchrus americanus. The sequence goes on along the minus strand of OX387239.1, from coordinate 77,755,466 downwards.
CAATACATAATCAGCCTTGGGTCTTTTCCATTTCTTGCGGCCTTCTGGAGGCCTCATCCCTAAATTTGGTCTATCACATAGTGTTGCAATGTCCACTCTGGCCTTAGGGTTATCCTTAGACTTTTCGGTGTCCATTAGTGTGCAAAAAAGAGCCTCTGTGATATTCTTCTCAGTGCGCATGAAGTCAATGTGATGTGGCACAAAAAGGTCATCATGATAGGGGAGCCGCTGTAAGCCCGATTTATGACTCCACATATGTTGCCCACCATAACCCACATAACGACCACCTCCTTCATTGGCCACAAGAGCCTCTACCTGAGCACGAACCTCGGCACCATCAGTCAGCATCTGCGGTGGAGGTTGTGTCACTACAAGACCTTCTGTGAAGTTCTTCTTGTCTTGTATGAATGGATGATCAAGAGGTAGGAACTGACGATGTAGGTCGAACGATGAATACTTAGCACCGTTCTGCAACCACATGAACCTCAAACGTTCCTTGCATATTGGGCATGGGAACTTTCCATGAACACGCCAGGTTGAGAACAACCCATACGCCAAGAAGTCATGAATAGAGTACTGGTACCAAACATACATCTTGAAGGTTGCCCTTTTAGCTCGGTCATATGTCCATACACCTACCTCCCAAGCACTAATCAATTCATCCCACAAAGGCTCCATGTACACACCCATATTACTCCTCGGGTGTCCAGGAATTATTAAGGACAAGAATATGGTGTCTCGTTGGAAGGCGACACCAGGGGGGAGATTCATGGGTATTACGAACACAGGCCAACATGTGTAAGGGGCGGTACTCATTCCATAAGGATTGAACCCATCGGTTGCCAACGCAACACGTACATTACGTGCCTCACCTGCTTTCTCAGGATGTTGTCCATCAAAGTATTGCCATGCTTCACCATCTGATGGATGTACCATCTTGTCAGGACTATACCGTATGCCATGTCATCTGTTTGGCAGTTTCCTCGGTCATGTAAAGTCGCTGGATCCTCGACACGAATGGAAGGTACCGTACGATCTTTTGGGCGATATCAGTCTGCTTCATCCGACCATCTGCAGCTGGTACCTCTTTGAACCTCGAGGATTAGCAATTTGGATAGTGCGTGGCATCCGCGTGTTCCTTCCTATATAGGACACACCCATTCACACAGGCATCTTAAGTGCTTTGAAGAATGTTGTTGACTTGTAAATGGACGTTGGCAGGGAATGACCCTTTGGAAGCAAGGAGCCAACAACGACCAACAACCTATTGAAGCCTGCTCGACTGATGTTTAACTCAGATTTCACCCCTAATAACCGCCCAATGGCGTCCAGTTGCGAAACAGTGGTGTTGTCGTGAAGAGGTATCTTTGCCGAGTCCATCATCTTGTAGAACAACTTTGCCTCCTCCTCCATCGCCTCCTGATCACGGGTGTCATTGAAAAGTAATTAGTGGGCATCTTCTAACATGTCTACAACACCCGCATCATCATCACATGCCTCCAGGCGTGGTCTCACCACCTCCTCTCTCATACGATGTGCTTCACCATGGTAGATCCACACGGTATAGTCTTTGGTAAATTCATTGTACAGAAGATGTTGGCCCATATCCTCCTTGCTAACTCTCCTCTTGTTGTCACATTTTGTGCAGGGACACCAAACTAGCAAATGACCATGATAATTGGCCCATGCAAATTCCAAGAAATCATTGGTCTTAACCTTCCATTCATCGTCAAAATCACGCTTACTTCTCCGGCCGGTATACATCCACTAACGGTCCTCCATCCATTATCAATCAGGAATGTGAACCATAAAATCCATGTACATCGTGATCCTACTTTCTAATAGGTGAGGATGGGTCCTAATCCCACCCACGGATTCGTATATGAGTTAGTTTCCATACCGCGATCTGATCGAGGCAGAATTTCGGCAACACCTCCTCGCTGTTCTCCAGATACACGTCCGAGTATGGAGATTGTGTATCCCGAGAACAACAGGAGGTGATGCCAAAACTCTGCCTCAGATCGGACCAGAACATGGAAACTAACTCATCTACGGATCCGCAGGCTATCCAGATAACGTGGACAATCCGAAACAGATACGGTCGTAGGTATGCACAGAAATGCATACCTCCAGCCGTATCTCTTTCGGACGGGAGACACCTAACTAGGTTACATGATCTACGACCATACGACCAGAAGACGGGTTATTCATACCTAGGGTGCCGGTGACGAGGCGCCGCAGTGCTGGCAGATCCGCAACGACAACGAAGAAGATCAGGGCTGTCGAGGTACTCCGGCTTGCCTTCCACTAGCCCATCTCTGCAAAAAAGAAATGAAAATGCAACTTAGCTCAAAATTACGGCAGCACCTCCCCTGCATGGCGAGGTGTCAAAACCTGCAATTAAGCATTCGACACGAAGGCCGACATCCAGATATATGCATTCTCATCGAACTCAACAAAGCATTGCCAATTCACATTCATATTCTAGAGATTCTACCACTAGTTACCACTAGTCATTGCCACTAGTCACATTCACATGCCGGCTCACCTTGCTCGGGCGGACGACGATAGCGTGGGCGGGTGGGACATGGATGGACGACGACGGTGGGGCTGTCCTGGGCGTTGGCCCTGTGCTTCTCCCCCCTTCTCGATCCTCCTTTGCTCCTATCCCCTTCTCCTCCCTCTCCCTTTCCTCCACCTCCTACTCCATTGCTCCCACTCCCTTCCTTCTCTTCTCCGGCAGGGGCAGGAGGGCAGGGGAGGGGGCTCGCACGGGCAGGGGAGGGGCCTCGCGGCGGCCGGCGGGGGCGGGGCACGAGGGTAGGGGCGGGGGCGGGCGGGCGCGCGTGGTGGGGGCGGGGCGGGCGGGCGCGCGCGGTGGCCGGCCGGCCGGCGGACGGCGGCGCGGGGGCGGGGGGAGGCCGGCCGGCCGGCGGACGGCGCGGCGGGGGCGGGCGGCCGGCCGGTAGACGACGGGCGGGGGCGGGAGGGCGGCCCCGGCGGACGGTGGGCGGGGGCGGGGTGGCGGCCGGCGGACGGCGCGACGGGGGCGGACGGTGGGCGGGGTCGGGGCGGGGGCGGGCGGGCGCGGCGGCGGCGGAGTGGCGAGCGGTTGAGTGTGTGCGTGTGTGCGTTTTGGCTAAGTGTTGGCCGGGGCGCTGTGTAATGGTTCTTTGCCGACGGCCTCCCGATTCGGCCGTCGGCAAAGGTTTATTTTCGGTTTTTTAAGTTATGTTACCTTTGCCGACGGCCGGATCCGGAGACCGTCGGCACAAATGCTACCTGTGTCGAGCGCCCCCTCCCCTGCTCTCGGCAAAGGCGTTGACCCGGGTTTACCCCGGTTGACTGGCCTTTGCCGAGAGCCAGTTGGGCCCGTCGGCAGAGCGCACGTCTGTGCCGATGGCCCACCCTCGGCACAGGAACCTTTGCCGAGGGCCCCACCAGGCTCTCGGCAAAGATGTAATTTTTTTTTAGTTTTTGGGTTGAGTTTTTTTCTTTGCCAAAGGTACTTTAGTTAGAGTTTGATTTCCATTTTTGGTGTTTTTTCATAATTTTTTACTATATTTCATGTATTTTCATCTTATTTTTGAATTTCTTTGCATATTTCAAATTTGAACTGCAAGTCCTCAAAAAATGCATGTATATGATTGGAAAATTGATATTGTTGCTTGTTAGTGTGAGTTTAGTCCTAATCTAGCGCCACGTGCCAAAATTCAAACTTCTTTGTGCGGATCACATGTCCACCCGCTTTCCTGCGAATCATTTTCAAATTATATAAAATGCAAATAAAGTCGAAAAATCACGAAATTTGACGAGTTGTCGTTATATCACATGCGTAGGCAGTGGTAAGAATTTGGAATGATTTCGTGAAAGTCTCTGTCACGCACTGTAGAAATGGGGATATCTCCACGACATTGTCTATGATCACATGCTAGAGATCTCCTGTTTTGTCCACTGTGTGCACTTTAAGTCAAGCTAATTCAAGCTAATGACTTGTGGCACTTTAAGTCATTTGACTTATAGAAACCAAACAGGGCCTAACATAACTCTCTTGTGCTAATTCAAGCTAACTAATTTGGGTTTTGAGTCATGTGTCATCTATTCGGATTTGATGGTTCTGGACTTTTGGTGTTATTTGCATGTAGTTGCTATTTGATTACTCCTAGTTTCTGAAGTTTGTAAATTACAAGGAAGGTTGATGCTCATAAGTAAATCCATAAGCTAGTGTTATGCATTTATTGCAAATTAACTTTGTTTCACTTTAGTTTTGCTTTAAATATAGGCATGTTTTATTTACAATCAATGGCACTTTCATTTGCTTTTTACCACATTATTGATTGATAGATGAAATGCTCCAAAGAATCATCAAGCACGGTTTCCACTTCTGTCGCCGCAAGGGGGGATGGCAGGGCCCCTATTGCCATTATGTTCAGAACACACATTGATTATGTCATACAACTATTTAATTATACTCCTATGTTGAATATACTTCCTCTGTCCCGCAAAAAAAAAGTCAAAACTAATTTAATAGAGTTATTAGGGGCACCTAGGTCATTTTGTATTCCTGCTATTTTGTGAGATTTGTCAAAGGGGTACTCTTGGCGGGACAGAGGGAGCATGGTTTTGTTATGTGGGGCAAGAAGTATAGCTAGCTGCAGTGCAAGAGAAAGAGGCCCACCCAGCCGGAAATAAATGTTGTTGTTATAGTGGAAATAAATGTTCAATAAAAAAGGATATACTTTTCATTTTATTTAAAGATGTTGCAGCTTGCTCGCCTTTGCCAATTCACCAATACTACGTTTTCTAAATCTATCATCTCAAAGTTACTTGAATAAGTGAATTGACTTGGCAACTCTGCCAAATATTTTTCACTTTCGGTGTGCCTACTAATATGTTATGCATCTAATTTGATTACTATTTGGTCATCTCTTTTCAGGATCAGATTGAAAACCCCTCAAGAGGGTAAAACACTATGAATGTGGGTAATGTGAGCTACAAGTACAAATTAATTTGGTGATAAATATTTGCTTGTCCTAATTATTTTTGTCTACGAACCTCATCATGTCACTATATGTATCTACATTTGACACAAAATATTTCCTACACTATGAATTTGTACAATTTAACCGCGGTGTGTTTTTATGCTACCAGAAGCCTCGACCAGTATACTTTGATAAAGTGGCAATAAGAGGAGATATAGCTCAATTTATTACCATGATATCTACATCATCTTGTCTTTGATTTGTGTCGGGGGCAGCCCTAGGGGTCCCCTAAACAACCGGGGAAAACCCACCTAATTTCGCAAAGAATGCAAAACACAAACTAATCTACGAAGCCAGAACAGCAACACGACACGATCACGACCCTGGTGGCCCCCACGGCCCGCCAAAGCGGCAGTGCTGAATGCCCCCTCGAGCGAGGTCCGCCTCGCTCGAGGGCTGAGCGCCCCCTCGGGCAAGGCCCGCCTCGCTTGAGGGCTGAGCGGCCCACGGGCGAGGTCCGCCTCGCTCGAGGGTCCCCGCGCACATGACGCCCCGTTCCTGTTCGCACGTCCGAGCAATTAATGCTCTGAAACCGCAAGACGACGCCACGACCCCGACGCGCCTGGGAATCTCGCCCCAACGTTGTTCCACCCACTCCCTGGGGAAGACCATCCCCGCCACTATACGACACTGTGCGGAGAGGCCAGTGTCAGCTCCGTGACAATGTGCCGCCTATTTTGTACGGCTAACGCGCCAAACCCTCGAAGGGGGACGGCGGAACCCTCGAATAGGGGTGTGTGCCTTTTTTATGACTACATAGGACTACGCCGTGACGTCAGGCCGGTGGGAACGGTCTTCTCCGTTGCTGTCAGCCCCGTGCGGCCATCCCCGCCACTGCAACGCCACGCCGGGCACTGTGACAACATCCCTGACGCTGTTGAAGCGCACAGGGATGGGACGTCGCCACGACCGCCACTGTACCTCATACGGCCTCCCGTTGACGCCACCCTCGAGCCGGCCCGCGGACGACGGCCGGACAGTCAACCACTGCGCCACCACCCTCGAAATCGCTCCTATACGAGCACAGGACTCGCCACGACGCCCCAGCGGGAGCGAGATTCGCCAGGACAACCGTCAACTCCGCGGCACTGCTCGCCATGCCTTCACACGTAGAAGAATAGGGCGGCACGTCTGTAAATTGCTCTCTCCTTGGCCTATAAAAGGAGGGGCAATCCCCCAGCTGCAGGGGGAAGAGAAGCAGAGAAAAACGGCAGTCTCACGCCTTTGGCCTCTCATTCAGATATTGGCACTTGCCTCAATCACTACCTCTGGGACCTAGAGGACCAGCCCCCTCTCCCACCTTGCTTGTAGCACGCCTCTGCAAGCAACACGGTGCGACGCAATATAGTGCCCTGAGCACACCACTGCTTGACGTATGGCCCCGGCTGGAACCAGGATAAAAACCAGTGTCACTAGTTGCTTAGCACCGGCCATCGAGGGATAGATCTCAGTGCTCTTACTAGTTAGTGTCGGGACTACTTTCCGCACCGACAGTTGGCGCGCCAGGTAGGGGTCTTCGCGCTGAAGATCAGCTCCACAAGCCCTCTCGATGGTGATCCACACCGAGTACAGGGGCCAGAGGTATTCCATGGGCAGGTCAGACCCCCTCCCGGCCGGATTCGAAATCCGGTTCGGAAGCCTGAACTTCCACGCCACGGGGAACGGCTACCTCATGCGCATTACCAACCGCGACGAGCTTCACGCACAGCGGACAACCGGGCCAGGACCGGTCCCTGTTGCGCCCGCTGTTGACGCCTCGGTGTCCGCCCAAGCGGACGTTGCGGGCCTTTCAACACCTCAACGCCGACGACGCTCCGGTCAGCGCTCTCGATAGGCGCGGACGGAACGACGACGGGCGGCGCGCGTCGCCTCGGCCGCGCGATGCGATCACCGGCGAGACGGCAGCCACTCAGACGGGGGAACGCACGGTTTCTGGACCGCGGTTCCCCCTCGGCCTGCGCGGTGCCACGACGGCGTACGTCTCCTCTGCCAACACCGACGCGGCGACGCGCAGGGGTCGTCCTAGTCGCCATGCACCAGCGGTCAGGAAGCCCAGCGCCTCCGCCACCGACGAGTCATCCCACGGCTCTGCCAGCGAGTTTCCACCCGCCACCTCGCACGGATACACGGAGTGGGACTTCTCCAGCGTGCCGGACCCAGTGATGTTCCGGCGGTTCCTTGACGCGACGGACTACTGGTTCAGCTACTTCGAAGACTCCAGCGCCGGAAGCTACGACCCCGCGTGTGAGTGCTTCGTGGTTGTCGCCGACAGCCAGGCGAACAGCGCGAACGCGGGGGCCGGCGACAGAGAAGCCCTTCGCCGCCCAGAAACTGGACCACTCCAGGGCACGGGGCCGAGCACACCCCCTGTTTCACTAGTAAGGGGGGCGACATCAACGTGCAGCTAGCCCAAGCGCGCGAGCTCGAGGCGAAACTCGCGGAGGAGTAACGCACGGTGCGGCTGCTTCGCGCCTCCATTGCTGGAGAGGCCTCCGCGCGCAGCGAACGCGCGCGTGAGCTGGGCAAGCAAGCCCGCGACCGCATCAACACCGACCTTGACGTCGACAACCCGAGCACGCCCCCGTGAGCGAGCCAGAAGCTCATTGTAGCTGCGGCGTTACTGCGGGCCGTGCCCGCTCCATCGACGCCTGAGGCGCGGAACCTGCACCGCGTGGCGCAGGCGCTCGTCGAGCAGGCAGCTGTGCAACAAGCCGAAAGCTCGGCGTCTCGCATTCGCCATCAGGGTAGCGCGCACTACGACTGGGCACGCAAGGCCCTGAGGCGTCCGTTAACGATGGTGGCGCGACGGGGCAGCCCGCCAACCAAGGCCGGACGCCTATCAAGGAGCGGATCCTTGACACGCGAGGACAGGCCAAGGACGGCGATGCTCGCAACGTCATCAACGCCCGGCGGATAGGCAACACAGAGGCACAGGCGGCAGCAGGCTACCACCTGCACCGGGGTGGGCACTACGACAGCCGCGAGGACCGCTCACCGACGCCGGAGCCCCCGGGGACCCGTGTGTTCACCCGAGAGATCCACACGGCGAGCTTCCCGCAGCGCTTCTGCCAGCCCATGTCTATTGACAAGTACACGGGGGAGACGGACCCCCGTGTATGGCTCAACGACTACTGCCTGGCGTGCCAGCTGGGCGGAGCCACCACCGACGAGGTCATCATCCGCAACCTGCCGCTGCACCTTGCCGACTCGGCGCGAACGTGGCTCGAGCACCTGCCGGTCAGCCAGATTCACAACTGGGACGACCCGGTCCGCACCTTTGTGGGCAACTTCCAGGGCACGTACGTGCGCCCTGGAAACTCCTAGGATCTGCGCGCGTGCACCCAGAAGCCCGGCGAGTCGCTCCGGGACTTCATGCGGCGCTTCTCCAAGCGCTGCACAGAGCTCCCGAGCGTGGCCCAGTCCGAGAACGTGCACGCCTTCCTCGAGGGCACGACCTGCCGAGACCTCGTGCGTGAGCTCGGGCGCATTCCGCCTGTTGACTCCAACGAGCTGTTCAACATCGCTACCAGCTTCGCCTTCGGCGAAGAGGCGGTGGGGGCCATCTTCGACGGGAAGAAGGGCAAGCGCGTGGACGACGCGCCTGCGGAGGGCAGCAAGTTCAAGGAGCCCCAACAGAAGCTCAAGCGGGGCAAGAAAGGCAAGAAGCCGCGCCACGAGGCGCACGAGCAGGGGCGCAACAACGATGGGGACGAAGCCCTTGCTGTTGACCCAGCACGACGGGGCCCTCGAGCAGCCTCTCGAGGCCCTGGGGTGTTCGACGACATGCTGAAGAAACCCTGCCCGTACCACAAGATGCTGGTCAACCACACCCTCGAGTAGTGCGACATGCTCAAAAAATATTACAGCCACAAAGAGGTTGAGGCCAAGAAGGACGGGGGTGACAGCGACACCGGCGGCTTCCCGGAGGTGGAGAACGTCTTCCTCATCTTTGGGGGACCGACAGTGGACATGTCCAACAGCCAGCGCAAGCGGGAGCGGCACGAGGTCCTCGCCGCGGAGAAGGTGCCTCCCTCCTTCCTCGACTGGTCGGAGGACGCCATCACCTTCAGCCGCGAGGATCACCCGAATCGCATCCCCAACCCGGGCCCGTACCCGCTGGTCATCGACCCGGTCATCGGGAACGCGCGGTTCTCGAAGGTGCTGATGGACGGAGGCAGCAGCCTCAACATCCTCTACACGCACACCCTGCGTCTGCTGGGGATCAGGTTGGACCAGCAGCGGCCCAGCATGACGTCGTTCCATGGTGTCGCGCCGGGCAAGCGCGTCCAGCCCCTCTGGCAGATCGACCTGCCAGTCTGGTTCGGCACACCAGACAACTTCCGCAAGGAAATGCTCACCTTCGAGGTGGTGGGATTCAGGGGCGCATACCACACCATCCTCGGGCGGCCATGCTACGACAAGTTCATGGCGGTCCAGAACTACACCTACCTCAAGATGAAGATGCCGGGGCCCAAGGGTGTCATCACCGTGGGATCGTCGATCGAGCATGCATTCGACTGCGATGTCGAGTGCGTGGAACACGCCGAGACACTAGCGCTGGACGAAGCGCTCGTGGCAGGCTTGGAGAAGCTGGTCAACGAGGACCTCGCCTCCGCCACCAAGCACGCCGGCAGCTTCGAGGCTGCTAAGCAAACCAAGGAGGTGCCCCTCGACCCTTCTGCCCCCGAGGGCTAGGCGTTGAGGGTCAGTTCCACCCTCGACCCAAAATAGGAAGTGGTGCTCGTCGACTTCCTCTGTGCCAACGCCGACATCTTTGCGTGGAGCCCCTCGGATATGCCAGGCATCCCGAGGGAGGTCGCCGAGCACTCCCTTGACATCCTCCCTCACTCCCGCGCCGTGCAACAACGGCTGCGCTGCTTTGACGAAGAGCGGCGTCGGGCGATCGGAGCGGAGCTGCAGAAGCTCCTCGAGGCCGGGTTCATCAAGGAAGTGTTCCACCCTACATGGCTAGCTAACCCTGTATTAGTTAAGAAAAAGAATGGGAAGTGGCGGATGTGTGTAGATTACACTAGTTTGAATAAAGCATGTGCTAAAGTTCCGTTTCCTTTGCCACAAATCGATCAAATCGTTTCCTTTGCCACAAATCGATCAAATCGTTGACTCGACTGTGAGGTGTGAGGTCTTGTGCTTCCTTGACGCCTATTCCGGGTACCACAAAATAAAAATGAAGGAGTCCGACCAGCTCGCGACTTCATTCATCACGCCGTTCGGGATGTACAGCTACATGATGATGCCGTTTGGCCTCCGAAATGCAGGTGCTACTTACCAGCAATGTATGCAGCATGTCTTCGGAGACCACATCGGGCGGACCGCTGGGGCGTACGTAGATGATATAGTCGTGAAGACCAGAAAGGCGGGCGACCTGGTAGACGACCTCCGCATTGCGTTCAGCTGCCTACGGGCCAACGAGGTGAAATTGAACCCCGAAAAGTGTGTCTTTGGCATGCCGTGAGGCATGCTGTTAGGATACCTCATCTCCCAGCGAGGCATCGAGGCCAACCCCGAGAAGGTTGCTGCCCCCGAACAAATGGGTCCGATTCGCGACCTGAAGGGGGTCCAGAAGGTGTTGGGGTGCCTTGCCGCCTTGAGCTGCTTCATTTCGCGGCTTGGCGAGAAGGGCCTACCCCTCTAACGGTTCCTGAAGAAACACGAGCGCTTCTCCTGGACCGTCAAGGCCCAGGAGGCGCTTGACAAGCTGAAGGTGACGCTCGCCCACACCCCGATCCTGACACCACCTCAAGGCGACGAGCCACTGTACCTCTACGTCGCCGCAACCACTCAGGTGGTCAGCGCCGTCATCGTAGTAGAACGTACAGAGGAGGGACACGCCCTACCAGTCTAGCGGCTCGTGTACTACATCAACGAGGTGCTGTCCGAGACCAAGGCACGTTACCCGCAGATCCAAAAGCTGCTCTACGCGGTGGTGCTCGCACAGCGCAAGCTTCGCCACTACTTCGAGGCCCATCCGATCACGGTGGTCTCTTCCTTTCCATTGGGAGAGATCATCCAAAACCCGGATGCGGCGGGCAGAATTGCCAAGTGGTCGGTGGAGCTAATGGGCGAGACGCTCACCTACGCGCCGCGCAAAGCGATCAAATCCCAGATTCTGGCGGATTTCGTCGCCGAATAGACGAACACGCAGCTGCCGCCGCCGCAAATCCAGGTTGAGTGCTGGACCCTCTACTTCGATGGATCGGTAATGAAAACAGGGGCGGGCGCGGGCCTGCTCTTCATCTCACCCCTTGGGGAACACATGAGGTATGCGGTGCGCCTGCACTTCCCCGCGTCAAACAACATGGCAGAGTACGAGGCCCTCCTCTGCGGCCTCAAAATCGCCATCGAGACGGGCATCAAGCGCCTCGACGTGAGGGGAGACTCGCAGCTCGTGATCGACCAGGTCATGAAGAACGCGTGCTGTCACGACGACAAGATGGAGTCGTACTGCAATGCCGTGTAGGCCCTCGAGGATAAATTCTACGACATAGAGCTCAATCACGTGCCCCGCCGGTACAACGAGGAGGCAGACGAGCTCTCTAAGATCGCGTCGGGGCAAATCACCGTTCCCCCGAACGTTTTTACGCGGGATGTCGCTAAACCGTCCGTCAACCTCGAGTCGACCCCCTCGAGTCAGGAGGAACCCTCGGGGGCTCCCTCGGACCCAACAGGCGCAGAGCCTATGGACGAGGACCCCTCAAACGAAGCGTTCGTACTCTCCTTACTCTAGGGGTATGGCACGGGCGAGGCCGAAGCCGTGGACACATAGCTAGTCCCCGACGCGGAGGACTGACGAGACAAATACATCGCTTGGATGGATCGAGGGGAACTCCCCTCGGACCGATCCGAGGCCAGACGCATCTCCAGGATGGCCAAGTCATTCACCCTCATCGACGGCGAGCTGTACAAGCGCGCCGCGTCGGGCGTCCTGCAGCGATGCGTGCCCATCCCTCAGGGGCGCGAGCTCCTTCGAGACATCCACGCGGGCGTATGCAGCAACCACGTGGCGCCACGCACCCTCGTGGGCAACGCGTTCCGCCAAGGCTTCTACTGGCCCACTGCGGTCGCCGATGCCAGCGAGATCGAGCGCACCTGTGAAGGGTGCCAGTTCTACGCCTGCAAGACCAACCTCCCTGCACACATCCTGCAGACCATCCCTGTCACGTGGCCCTTTGCCGTGTGGGGGCTGGACATCGTCGGGCCCTTGCGAAAGGCGCCCGGGGGCTTCACCCACCTACCGGTCGCCATTGACAAATTCTCCAAGTGGGTTGAGGTGCACCCGATCACAAATCTCAGGGCGGAGCAGGCCGTAACGTTCTTCACCGACATCATCTACCGGTTTGGAGTGCCCAACTCCATCATCACCGACAACAGGTCCCAGTTCACGGGCAGAAAGTTCCTGGAGTTCTGCGACAAGTTCCACATCCGCGTGGATTGGGCGGTCGTGGCGCATCCACAAACCAACGGTCAAGTGGAGCGCGCCAACGGCATGATCCTACAAGGTCTCAAGACCAGGATATTCGACAGACTAAATAAGTCTGGTCGAAAATGGCTCCAGGAGCTACCAGTGATCGTGTGGAGCCTCAGGACCACCCCGTTTTTCCTCATCTATGGCGCGGAGGCTATCCTCCCCACGGACCTGGAATACGGGTCGCCCAGAGTCCAGGGCTACGACGAGGGCACCAACCAGTGAGCCCGCGAGGACTCGCTGGACCAACTGGATGAAGCCCGCACCGTGGCACTAATGCACTTCGCGAGATACCAGCAGGCTCTAAGGCGCTACCAAGCCCGGAAGGTGCGGCGCTGAGACTTCAACGAAGGGGACCTGGCCCTAAGGCTGCGCCAGGACAATCGAGGCCTCCACAAGCGGTCATCCTCATGGGAGGGACCTTACGTCGTGGTGAAAGTGCTCAAGCCCGGCACGTACAAGCTGGCCAACGAGGACGGCGAAGAACTCACCAACGCTTGGAACATCCAACAGCTTACGTCGCTTTTACCCTTAGAAAGGATTTCCAAGTTCTTTTTGTAAATTGCATACCCAACACCCCAGTTGGTTGTACAGATGTAAACTCCTTCGAATTAATAAAGTTAAAGGGCAACTTGGCTTTCCCCAGAAAACCAAGTCACCCTCGGGGGCTACTACGGGGGGCATCCCCCCCCCAAAAAATGGTCCCTTTTTTCGCAAAAATGCGCAAGTGCGCTAAGTACGCCTCAAACTAAGCCTCGAGAAAATTCAGGCAGGGCGCGAGCGGCCAAGCGGAAAAGACGCGCGAGCCGGAGATAGCCTACGCCTCCGCGAGGACACGACCCTTCTCCCTCGCCTCTAGACCAGCGGGCTATTCGTGGAATCGAACCTCCCCAGCTCGAATTCGTCCAGGCAAAAGAAAAGGCAATGGAACAGCGTGACAAGCGAAACAAAAACATTACTTCTATTTACAAATGTTCAAACATTCCAAACAAGTAATTGTTCATTACATGGCCACATGGCTCGAATACTAATAGTTGAGCAAAAAAGGGCTCGAACGCCCAACGGTCTTCAGGCTTGAGGGTCGCGGGCGTCGGGAGCGTCTGGGAACAAGAAGTCGACGAAGTCCTCGGCGAGCATGTTAGCAGCAGTGGCAGCGAGCGCGTCCGCGCGGCTCATTGCCACCTCGTCTTCAACACCGACCGGGATGACATAGCCCGAGGACACGACCTCGAAGTCGACCTGGTAGTGGGACGCCACCACGCCAAGGGCCTTCTTGACGCCCAGGTGAAGGGCGCGGCGCATGCGCTGAGAGACATGCCCACAGAGGGCGCGCAGGCCACTCGCCTGCGAGCTCCCGGCCTGCTCCTCTCCCTCTTCAACCTCCTGGCATACCTCGAGGGCGGCGGCCCGCAACCTCTCCAATTCCTGTTTCGAGGAGTTGTATGCCGTCTGCACAGCCTCGGCCTGGGTGGTCATATTCCCCAGGGCGGTCCGCAGACCTGAAAAAAACAATGACAAAGAGACCAAAGGTCGGGAGCGAATCCCAAGCGAGCCAAATCGGCGAACGAAAAGGGACGAAAGACAACTTACCTTCAACCTGCTTCTTCTCCACCTCGAGGGCCCGGCGCGCGTCCTCGACCGCCTGCTACAGGCTGAGAACCGTGGCCTCCTGCTCCTCGAGAGACTGGCGCGCGTCCGCCAGCGAGACGCTGAGCTGGACCAGCTCCCCGTTGAGCTTCGACGCCTCGTCCTCCCGCTGCTTGAGGGTCACTTGCGCCCCCTCGAGCGCGGTGCGCTCTTGCTGGAGCCGACCCAGTCCCTCTTCTCGCGCCAAGCGTTCCCGCTCAAGCGCAGCCCGGGCATAGACGAGGGCAGCTCGCTCCTGCTGAAGCTGGCCCTCCGCCTCCTGGCGCGCGGCTTGTTCTTGCCGGAGCTGCTCCTCCGCCACGACGAGCGCGGCGGCCTTGTCCACTAGGCTGGCCCTCAGCCCCTCGGCCTCCCTGGCCTTCTCCTCGGCCTGACTCTGCCAGGTCCGCGCTCCCTCAAGAGCTGCACGGTCCTGCTGGAGCTAGGCACGAGCAGAGGTCACCTCCGCCTCCCACTCTGCCGCCACGGTGCGCGCCCCCGCCAGGTCTTCCCGCGCCTTGTGCAGCGCCTCGTCCCGGTCCACGAGCGCCGCCTTCACCCTCTCGACCGTGGGAACGTCCTCCACAGCCTGAGCGTCCAGCTCCGGGGCTAATCCCGCATGGCCTCCGCCCGGTACACCAGCCACCGGTTAGGGGTTCTCAGGGCCTCGACGAGAGCGTCGAGGGTGTTGTACTGCCCCCGGTACCAGTTGAGCTCATCATCCAGGCGGTCGAGAGTGCCGTATCTCTCCCGAGCCCGGCGCTCCAAATCCTGCCGCCGACGGGCGAGGCAAGAGAAGACGGGGGTCAGGGAGAGCACGAACGCGGAAGAAAGCGAGAGAAAAAACCACGAAACCCGGCAAAAAATCTAACCTGGAAGATGCGCCACGCAGGACCGCTATGGATCCATAGTGCCTCGTTCAGCGCTCGGTTGAGCGAGGCACCATGGTCGCAGAACTCCTGCCACAGCTCCTGCTCGGCCTAAGCCTCGGCAAAGTGGGCTGGCGACGTGCCGATGCGCTCCCACTCCTGCTCCAGATGCACCGCGGGGTCGCCCGAAGCTGGAAGGGTGGCGCGTGACGGCGAGGCCTCGGCGCCATGCGCCGGGCACCCCGGCATCACATGGCCACCCTCCGTCATCACGAGCACCACAGTCGGGGGCTCGGGGGCTGGTGTGGGTAGGCTCACCCACTGGTCCCAGCCTGGCGGCGGGACGTCGTCGTCCGGGACCTCCACCACCGCGACCGCGTAGGCCGCCGGCGGGGGCGGGCGCCGACAAAATCGATGACACGATGACCGCCGTGGTCATGACTGCCGTCGTGGCCGTCCGCCATCCGCTGCGGCTCCATGGCTGTGGCCGCGCCGTGCGGGGCTTCGCTCGTGGCCGCCGCCGCACTCCCAGTCACCCACGGCGCCCTCAATGAGCACCGCCTCGTAGAGACGGCCGTGTTCGACCTCTGCACCTTGGCAGGCGCGAGGGAGGGCAGTCGGCATCACCCTGCGAACGCAAAGAGAGAAAAAATCAAACCCTCGCCTCTCGAGGACGGGGTGTCTGGGGAGCGATTGTCTACCTCAGGGTGGAGAAGCCCCGCTTCCTCTTCCTCGGGGGCTCGACGGGCACTGTGGCTGCGGCCGACGTCGCCACTGCCGCACCCCCCCCGCACGCCGCCGCCACTCGCACCGGCACCCTCCGCCGCGCGCGCCGGCACCTCCGCGGTGTGCGCCGGCACCTCATCGACCCGCGCCGCCTCTCTCATGGACTGCCTAGCGGTGGGCGCTCCCGCACCCACCCCAGGCGCTTGTTCCTCCGCCGCCTCCACGGCTCTCGGTGAGGGGAGCGCAGGCTCCCACCTCTCGGCAGGGGCATGCCCCCCGTCGCTCTCCTCCTCCTCCTCCTCTTCCTCCTCCGATGACGAATACTCCGAGGTTGCCGGGGGAGAGAGTTCCTACTGCTCGCACTGCCGAAACTCCTCACTCCTCTGTTCTTGGCGCTCTTGCCGCCGGATTCTCTTCTCCTTCTTGCACGCCGCCCGCTCCTACTCCCGCCGCTGCGCCACGCGCGCGCTTGGGCTCGGGGCATGGGCGGGTCGAACCGCGCGACGTTCACGATCACCAGCTGCAAGAGACGAGCGAAAGCTCAGAGCACGCAGGCACCTCACAGACAAATAGTGGGAGAAGGGACAGAAATCTACTCACCAGCAGACCATAGGGAAGCATGACGAACGACCAGTGGTCGTCGTGGTCGTGCTTGACGGCCTTGAGGTTGATGGCACGTCGCACCCTCGTGGCCGCGTACTCCTATGGAAAGGGGTCGGGCAGCAGCCGCAACTGCGACAGCGCCACGGGGTTGGTCGCCTCGTCCATCTCGAAAATGCGGAGCCGCCTCTCCATGAGGGGGACGATCCGCCGGTGGTGGAGGTTGGCGAGGACCGAGGCCGTGCCCAGCCTGGCGTCCACCAGGCCCTTCAGCGCGAGCAAGCCTGACTCCAGCCGACCCTGGCGCGAAGAGGGCGACACGCCATGCCACCAAGAGTCGGCCTTCTCCTTCAAGACCTTGCCAGTGTAGGGGGGAGGCCGGGCTCATCGTTGCGGAGGTAAAACCACCCCCGCTCCCACTCCGCGTTGTTGGTGGTCATCGTGCAGGGAATGTAAAGTTCCCGGCACGACTCCCGCAGTGCGATGGACACCTAGCCGGTGTGCACCGCGCGGTGCACCATCGGCTCCGGTGTGGTGAGCTTGTGCAGCTCCACGCGGAAAAGGTAGACCCAAAAATCCCAGTTCGCTGGGATCCCCAGGAATCCCTCGCACACGCCGACGAAGGTGGCCGCCAGCAAAATCACGTTCGGCGTGAAGTTGTGCAGCTCCACGCTGTAGTGGTAGCATAGCCCGCGCATGAAGCGGCCCGTAGGTGCCGCGAAGCCGCGCTCGTGGAAGTGGACGAAGCTGACGACGTAGCCGAACGGCGGGTTGGGCAACTGGTCTGCCGCCGTCTGGACGATCCACACCGGGGGCTACCCATCCACGCTCAGCGCCAGCTGGCCGCCGTTCTCAAGCTCATGCAACGCAAACTCCGTCACCGTCGAGCAAGGTGGCAGCGGGTCGATCATGGTGATGGATTGCGGGGGAGCCATGCCGATCGACGAAGGAGCATGGAGCACGAAGCGGGCACTAGGCGAAAGCGAAGGGGCGCGCGGTGCTTTGGAACGAAAGCAAAGAAGACGAGAGCAACGGGCGCTAAGTGTTGAGGTAAAGGCCTCGCCCCTTCCTCCTCTCGGATTTATATATCCCCGGGAGCCACGCTCCCCGAATCACGCGCTCAGCACGCATTAACTACAGGTCACAGCGTCCGTCACTGATGGGCGGGCCCCACGACGACGGAACGGTGCACGCGCGCGATCATTACGGCGCGACAACCGAAGAGCCGCGGCAGGCCGTCAAGTCCGCCTACCCACGTCGCCCACTACGCGCACCCGCAGCACACGGCCCCGGCCACAACTGTGGGCATTAAATGGCCCGGTCCCTCACCTTAGGAGCGTGACCCTCGAAGCGGCCCGAGCCCCGCGCTCGAAAAACCAGCCCTCGAAGGGTGCGATTACCGATCAGTGGGCTCAAGAACCGCTCAACGAGAGGGGGCACCACAGATGGCTTCGATCCAAAATTACTAATCAGTAGCTCCAGGGCCAGTTTGACCGGGCGTCCACGAGTCCTGCAGATGTAAAAAAGACGGGAGCACTTAGCTGCCACCCCGCAACGGCCCTACTGATTAGGGGTTCGAAACTTGACCCTCGAGGGGGTTCGAACAGGTGCCCCAGATCAACAGAGTCAGGGACGACGAGGGCGCGTGCGTTCGAGCCTATCCTCGAGCTCACCAGCTCGAGGGCACCCCTCATGTCGTGTTCAAGAGCCAACGAGGGCAGCTAGTCGAGGTATCCCACCGAGGGAGAGCTTCCGCGCCCTCAGTCCCCAGCGAACGGGACCGAGCCCTACCTAGCACACTCGCGTAAGCACTTTCATGGAAGTGTCTCCGGACCACGAGCCTACCCTTATCGAACAGGGCATGGGCGTCCACTTGAACTACCCGATAACAACTCGTAGAGGAACTTGCGATTCGCGACCCACTCGATGGGAGTCGTAGACACCTCACCCCCCGACCCGCGGAGGGACGGCGAGGGGACGTACGGAAAAGTCGGAGAGCCCGTCCTGATCACCTCGAATGGGCCCAGGCTCGGGGGCTCTACGTGAGGCTACACCTCCTGGACATGCACCGAACGCACGCGAACGTCGATACATACGTACGACATCACTGAGGCTGGCTGAAATATCGCCGATGCCGGCTGAGATAAATGCCTCGCCTAAAGACGACGCTGTGAATAAAACCTTGAAGGAGTGTCACACTCCTCCAAGGCTTCAGGGGCTAGACCTGCAGGTCTGCTAGTGCTTCCCCATGGAATAGCACAGCAACCAGGAGGGAAGAATGTCCCATCAGCTAGTGCCAACATCTGCGGGATCCTCACGGATGCCCCGTAGATGCTCGGGTGCTACTGTCGGGGACAGCCCTAGGGGTCCCCTAAACAACCGGGGAAAACCACCTAATTTCGCAATGAATGCAAAACGCAAACTAATCTACGAAGCCAAAACACACACACGACACGATCACGACCCTAGTGGCCCCCACGGCCCGCCAAAGCGTTAAGGCTGAACGCCCCCTCGGGCTAGGTCCGCCTCGCTCGAGGGCTGAGCGCCCCACGGGTGAGGTCCACCTCGCTCGAGGGTCCCCGCGCACACGACGCTCCATTCATGTTCGCAAGTCCGAGCATTTAATGCTCTGACACCGCAGGACGGTGCCACGACCCCGACGCGCCTGGGAATCACGCCCCCAGCGTTGTTCCACCCACTCCCTGGGGAAGACCATCCCCGCCACTATACGACACTGTGCGGAGTGGCCAGTGTCAGCTCCGTGACACTGTGCCGCGTACTTTTGTACGGCTAACGCGCCAAGCCCTCGAAGGGGGGACGGCGGAACCCTCGACTAGGGGCGTGTGCCTTTTTTATGACTACATAGGACTACGTTGTCACGTCAGGCCGGCGGGAACGGTCTTCTCCGTTGCTGTCAGCCCCGTGCGGCCATCCCCGCCACTGCAACGCCACGCCGGGCACTGTGACGACATCCCCGATGTTGTTGAAGCGCACGGGGATGGGACGTCGCCGCGACCACCAGTGTTCCTCGTACGGCCTCCCGTTGATGCCACCCTCGAGCCGGCCCGCGGACGACGGCCGGACAGTCAACCACTGCGCCACCACCCTCGAAATCGCTCCTATACGAGCACAGGACTCGCCACGACGCCCCAGCGGGAGCAAGATTCGCCAGGACAACCGTCAACTCCACGGAACTGCTCGCCATGCCTTCACACGTAGGAGAATAGTGCGGCACGTCTGTAAATTGCTCTCTCCTTGGCCTATAAAAGGAGGGGCAATCCCCCGGCCGCAGGGGGAAGAGAAGCAGAGAAAAACAGCACTCTCATGCCTTTGGTCTCTCATTCCGATATTGGCACTTGCCTCAATCACTACCTCTGGGACTTGGAGGACCAGCCTCCTCTCCCACCTCGCTTGTAGCACCCCTCTGCAAGCACCACGGTGCGACGCAATATAGTGCCCCGAGCACACCACTGCTAGACGTACGGCCGTACGGCCCCTGCCGGAACCAGGATAAAAACCAGTGTCACTAGTTGCTTAGCACCGGCCATCGAGGTATAGATCTCAGCGCTCTTACTAGTTAGTGTCGGGACTAGTTTCCGCATTGACAATTTGTGTGTGGTAGGTCTGTCCACTTCTTTGAAATTGACGCTACTCCACTTGTTTGGTTCATGTTGTTGGATGTCTTTATTTTAAAATATTTCTAGTTTCTTTCATTTTAATCTCATTGGTCTTCAAAAAAATTCCTTGCAGTCTTCTTCTTTTCTATGCTAGATGTTGTCAAAGTTGTTTTTGTCTAGCGATGCTTTGAGGAGTACCTGAGATTTTGCAATCCAACCATTCTGCCTCAATAAACGGAAAGAGAACGGAGGCTTCAATATAGGTGGTATGGTAGCATTATTTATTGTATTGAAAAATGAATGTATGTGGAAAATTTTTGTTCATGCATACCATGTTGTTGTATAGTAGTTTACCAACATGTCAAAAGTTGACATATTTTAGAAAGACATTCTGAAAATTATGACTATTTATTTGTTGGTAGACAACCCATACCCTTATTATTATCCCCATTTTTCAAATCGAGAGCTCATCATAGATTTCCCTCGATTAGCATATTGACTGATTGGGCTATTACACAACCATGCACTAGGCACCCCGGTTGAACCCAACAATGTTGGTATTGTCCAGATGAGCAGCACTACGGGAAAACCTGGCACAGGGCAAAGTGCAATAAATGCACAACAAAGGGCAATAGACGCATGGCAAAGCCTTTGCCGTGCTTTTTTCCCGAAAATGCACGGCAAAGGGCACACGGCAGATTTTTGCATGGTAAAGGAACTTTGCCGTGTGTTTTTTATCACACGCATGTTGACGGATAAAAGACGTATCCCTCTATGATCCGCAAAACCCCACACCTTTTTCACCACGGGATTCCCAAGGTTCTTGTCAATCCACGGAGCAAGGGGATTGCAAGCGTTTGATTTACCTTCACACTCTAACTACTCAAACTCTAACTACGATTATACTAGAAAACAACTAAACTACACTAGAGAGAATGATTAAGATATCAAGATAAAAGACACTCGCCCACGGGTCTACGATACTAGAGCATGCAATCGCTAAAGACATGAAAACCAATCTAATCTATCGGGGTTGTGACCACTGTTTCGCCCTTCCCCTCCTCTCGTACTGTCACTACGCGAAGGTATTCATGACTAGACCTATGATGGACACGGCGTATTGAATGCATCCAAGGAAGCATTGGAGCTCATACTCCCTTTACAGCATGGTAGCTAACCTTAAGCATTAAAGTATATTCAACACAAGATGATAGATAGATAATCC
Organism: Cenchrus americanus; assembly: GCA_947561735.1. NCBI lineage: Eukaryota > Viridiplantae > Streptophyta > Magnoliopsida > Poales > Poaceae > Cenchrus > Cenchrus americanus. Next base: position 77,734,278 of record OX387239.1, on the reverse strand, counting down.
GACAAAGTATGATTACATCTTAAGAACGATTACAACCCATGGACGAATAAGGAGATTACCCCATCAAGGTGTTGGACATAGCACTGTTGATCATGGTTTCCCTTCCGACGGTGTCTTCCTTCTTCTCCGCGTGAGGGTGCTTCCTTCGAGGTGGTTGATCTCCCTCCGGAGATCCTCCTCCTCTCTCTCTCTAGCTTGTGGATGGCCTCCTGGTGCGAATGGCTCTCTCCCTGTCGATTGGCGGCGCCTCTAGGGTTTTAGGGTTGAAGATCCTTCGGGTACAAGGAAAGAGGGGCCGAACCGGCCACCGAAGTGGGCTGGGCCGGCCGGCCAGGGCCGACCGGCCTGGCCCCATATCGGCCCGGTTCGGTCGCCCCTTCGCTCCCGTGGGTCCTCAGGTGATTATGCACTTTGCCCCCTCCACTTGCATGATTTTGACGATGTCATCCTCGCGTCCAAGATGGAGGTTCTCCGTGCATGAAGTTCAGTCTTTTACGCTTCAATCCCCGGGGGGTTCCTCGTAGCACTTCGGTCCTCGCCACCATTGGAAGTGATTTCATCAAGCTCATGAACACGAACAAGACTCCGTAAATGCTCCTTTGAACTTGTTGCGAATCCGTCCTCTATATCCATATTTTCCTACATAAACACAACACTTCCAAATGCATGCACATAGATGAACTTGTTATATGATTAGTGTGCCTAGTGGCGGGTTAGTTCCATAATCAAATCCAAACCAAAGTGTAATGAACATGCTAGGTGTACCAAAATACACCATCAACATCTCCCCCACACTTAGCTCTTGATCGTCCTCGAGCAAGTACTCGTAAAAGAACTTCGTCCAAAGCGTTGTAATCGTGTACCGCTAATCCTTCTTCTCAAGTTAGTCAATCCTTTCATCTTTAATACATAAACACAAAGTAATGATCACAAAACATAAACACGGGCGTTTAGAATCTTTACCACGTCAAGATTTACCCCACAACTCAAACTCTTCACTCGAAGTCTTCAAATTCAGCCATGCTTACTTCATTGCTTCCATCGGAGGGTTTTTATGATTTTAAAAACAAAATTCCTGCAACAAGTATTAGACAAAAACCTTTCTCCAAGCTCTCTCAAGTCACTCATATGAGGTGGCTATCCTAAACCAATTTTATAAAACTCTCACCTCCCATAAGTCTCTCATATAACATGTAAAGTGGAGCTATAGGTAGGGCTAGCGCAATCAACACAAGTATTGTCAAACTAAGAACTTCCTCTAATGGTTGTTTACCTTTCAAAGCCAATGATCATGAGAATTAACCATATGTAGGGATATAAAGGATGAGAAGATTTAGAATGGTGGACATGTGCAAGGGCAAAAGAAAATTATGACTACGAGGCACCGATGACGTCCTCGTTGTCGGATTGCACATGATTGGAAAAAGAACGAAAGTTTCGTCTCTCAACAACAAGACATCCTTCCTTACACTTTATTTTTCTTTTCTTTCACTTGATCCATCCCTCTCATATCTTTATTGCTACCTCCTCTTTTCTCTTTTTCTTTTTCTTCTTTCTACTTTCTTCTTTCTTTCATTCACATATTTTCTTTCTTTCCTTCTTTCTTTCTTTTCCATACTCATACTTTTCTCTTTATTTTTCCCTCTCTTGACAACTTTTCAAAGCTCTCAACTTCTCTCTTTCTCGCATGCATACAATCTGAAATTTTAATTAAACCATGCTAGAGACGAGACGAAACTTTGAGAATAGGTTGTGTTCAAGGAATGCGATGCACAAAAGAGATGTATAGGGTTGGATATGGAATTCGGCGATGTACGGGACTTCCAATGTGAAAGTCACGTTACCGAATGTATGACGAGGCTAGCAACAAAAGAGAAGCACAAGAACAAGATCATTGCTCGAAATTAAAACTCACAAGAGAGAAGGGTCCTAGCCCAACTCATCGTGCTAATCACACTTATGGTGGAGCAAAAAATAAATTGTCTTTGTGTAGGATTTTTTTCTTACTCTCATCTTGGAAAAAGAGGTTTTGCTAACCTTTATTACAAGGGTTTTTTAGATAATTTTCAGAACTGAAATCCTCCAACTTTTAGCATTGAACATAGCACAACTAACATGTGAAGCTCAAGATCGAAGTGTGGTATGGGTACTTTAAGTAGTAGAAATTCCACTAAGCACCACGGTAAACATTTTTCAAACCACACACTTATGGTCATATACCAAGAATCAAAGATAAACAAACAAGTGAATAAAGATAAGCATCACACAAGACACAAAATATATAAAGACTCTTTTTATTTGATTTTCTTTGACTCAACACTAATTTAAGACACTTCAAACTTGCAAAAATTTAAAAACACACTCAAAAACTAAGACTCATTAAACTCTAAGACTCTCCTCTCTCGAAGACTAAACCGAAACCAAACTTTGAAACTCAAAAGCTAAGGCTAGCTAGGTAGCTCTCCCCCACGCTAAAACATACGATGTCCTCGTCGTATCTTACAAAAATCCTAAGGGGAAAACTAGACCTAGTGGTACTTTAAGCAAGTATTGCACCACTTGCCTCTCATGTTTCCAACCATGCCAAAAAGTTTGCACACATTGCGGTTAAGGAACTTGTAGTCGTCTTCAACTACGCACTTCAAATCCTTCAAACGCTGCTTCATCACTTCCATGGCTTGGAGACATTCGTCAACCGACATGTAGAGATCCCCGATGGATTGACGGCAAACTCGGCAACACATCAGATGCAATCCGAAGGGGTCGTCATCGCCATTGTCTCCACCGTCGTCGCCACCATCGTCGCCACCACCATTGCCGTCGCCACCGCCGTTTCCGCCGCTGTTAGGGCCTTCAGGAGTCTTCTCCTTGGGCACATCATCCCAAATGTAGAGGTCGCTATCGTCTCTTCCGGTGGCCGCCCACGAGCTCGGGCTACGATCGTCAGAGTAGTCGCTACCCCCATAATCCTTAGGCTCGGGCGACACCTCCTTGTAGTCTTTCCGCTTCATGCCTTCGATGTGCGCCGACATTTGAATGGGCGTAGGGACCTTCTCTCCTTCGACGGGGTTGCGAGATGCAATAGCTCCGGTCGGGACACGCCCTCCGCAACGGATGCGGGCGATCCTCTTGATCTCAACGGGTAGCTTGAGCTCGCATCGCTTCGCCTCCTCCATCGATGGCTCCTTGGCTTCTAGCTTCAACTCTAAGCTCCTCGAGGACACAAAGGCTGCTGCAAGGGTGCAAAATATTGCTTGGAGGGGTTGATTCCCGAGCTCCCAATTCGGCCAAAAGTAGTCCGAAGAGAAAACCCTAGGAACCTCATTTTCCTTTTTTAAACTTCCCTTAAAATTTTCTGACTGAAGAAGGAAGTCGAAAAGGAACAATTCGGGCAAAAATCGGGGACGTCCGCCGCCGGGACCCACCTGGGCCGGTCGGCCTGGGCCGGCCGGCCCACCCTGTCTCGGGGGCCAGGCCGGTCCGGTTTTTCACACACCACCCTTTTATCACCTCCTTAGCCCATGGGAAAAAGTTGGCCCAGTAAATCTTTGCGAGAAACTCCAGAAAATTAAAAGAAAAACTATTTACAGAAATTCATGCCTTGTTTTCGTCCTAGGCGGGACGTTCGGGCTCTTCTTCCATGGTGAAGACATCAACATGATGAAGGGGCACAACGTCGGGTTCGTAGTAAACCTTAAGTCGTTGACCATTCACCATAAATTGATCGCCTTTTATATCCATAATGGTTACCGCTCCGTTGGAGAGCACCGAATGCACAACATAAGGTCTGTCCCACTTGCTTTGCAATTTCCACTTTCCGAAGGTTTTAAACCTCGAATTGTAGAGGAGGACCTTATCTCCTTCTTTAAATTCTTTCTTTTTCAATCTTTTATCATACCACCTTTTGATTCCCTCCTTGTATATTCTTACATTTTCATATGCTTTCAACCTCATCTCCTCTAGCTCACTTATTTGGATCCTTCTTTTCACCACCGCGGCATCGAAACCGAGGTTCATCTCTTTAATTGCCCAATAGGCTTTATGTTCCAACTCAATCGGAAGGTGGCAAGCCTTTCCATAGACGAATTGATAAGGGGTCATAGCTATCGGTGTCTTGAACGCCGTTCGATAAGCCCATAAAGCTCCGTCTAATTTCTTTGACCAATCTTTGCCTCCCTTCTCTACAGTTTTGTTGAGGATGCTTTTTAATTTCCTATTTGACGTTTCCGCTTATCCGTTGGTTTGTGGGTGATAGGCCGTAGAGACCCTATGCTCAATTCCCAACTTGGACAAGCACTTTTTGAAATTCTTCCCGGTGAAGTGAGTTCCTCCATCACTTATCAAGATTCTCGGTGTACCAAAACGAGGAAAAATCACGTTCTTGATCATAGTAATGGACTCCTCCGTGGAAGCTTTACGACATGGTATAGCCTCTACCCACTTGGATACATAATCAACCATGACTAGGATATACTCAAATCCAAATGAGTTTTTAAAAGGCCCCATGAAGTCTATACCCCATACATCGAATATGTCGATTTGTAGGTTGTATTTCAAAGGCATAGAATTTCTTTGAGAGATGTTTCCGGTTCTTTGGCATTCGGGGCATGATGCAACATATCTTTTAGTATCTTCATGCATCTCCGGCCAAAAGAATCCGCTCGACCATACTTTTGCTTGGGTTCGGAAATGGCTATAGTGTCCATCGTACTCCGCTGAGTGGCACTTTCTCAAAATCTCTACCCTTTCTTCTCTTGGCACACACCTTCTCATTACTCCACCATTGCCAAGTTTGAAGAGGTATGGTGCATCCCAAAAGTACTTTCTACTTTCGGAGATTATCTTCTTTTGAGAGTTTTTATCTAGATGATCGAGAGGAATCTTTCGAATTGCTCGAATGATATCGATCATCCAAGTATATTTATCAAGCACTTGATGGAGGTGGTCATCTCTCATCTTATCTTTTATAGGCTCTTTATCATCTTGTCCACGATTCATCCTAGACAAATGATCGGACACAACATTTTCCACCCCTTTTTATCACGAATTTCAACATCAAATTCTTGGAGAAGAAGGATCCAACGAATCAAACATGGTTTAGCTTCCTTCTTAGCCAAGAGATACTTGATGGCTGCGTGATCGGTGTAAACAATGACATTCGAGTTCACGATGTAAGATCTGGATTTTTTGAAAGCGAATACCACCGCTAACAACTCCTTTTCCGTAGTGGCATAATTTAATTGCGCCCCACTAAGAGTTTTGCTAGCGTAGTAAACGGCGTGAACTCGGCCTTCCTTTCTTTGACCCAAAACCACACCTACGGTGTAGTCACTTGCGTCACACATGATCTCGAAAGGTTGGCTCCAATCCGGAGGTTGGATAATGGGAGCACTCGCCAATGCACTTTTCAAGGTCCGGAATGCCGCTAGGCACTTCTCATCAAAGTCAAAAGCCACATCCTTTTGAAGAAGATGCGTTAAAGGCTTAGTGATCTTTGAGAAGTCCTTAATAAATCTTCTATAGAATCCGGCATGGCCTAAAAAGCTCCTTAAGGACTTAACATCCATAGGAGGTGGGAGTTGCTCAACCGTCTCTACCTTAGCCTTGTCCACTTCAATGCCTCTCTCGGATATAACATGTCCGAGCACTATGCCTTGCTTAACCATGAAGTGGCACTTTTCCTAATTTAACACCAAATCTACCTCCGCACACCTAGTGAGGACCTTTTCCAAGTTTTCCAAGCAATCCATGAACGTCTTCCCATAAAAGGAAAAATCATCCATGAACACCTCGACAATTTCCTCGATGAATTCCGAAAATACGGCCATCATGCAACGTTGAAAAGAGGCCGGAGCGTTGCATAGACCGAAGGGCATCCTTCTATATGCAAATGTTCCGTAAGGGCATGTAAACCTTGTTTTGTGTTGATCTTCCGGGTGAATGGGAATTTGCATGAACCCCGAGTACCCATCGAGAAAGCAAAAATAAGTGTGGTTTGCTAACCTCTCGAGCATCTCGTCGATGAACGGTAGGGGGAGGTGATCTTTCTTCGTCGCTTTGTTAAGCTTACGATAATCAATACACATCTGCCACCTAGTCACGGTTCTTTGCGGTATCAATTCGTTTTTCTCATTCTTCACCACGGTGAAACCTCTTTTCTTTGGTACACAATGTACCGGGCTCACCCATTCGCTATGCGGAACCGGGTAGATGATTCCGACATCAAGTAACTTGATGACCTCTTTCTTTAGTACCTCTCGCATGGCATGGGTTCGCCTCCTTTGGTGGTCCACCACGGGCTTACATTGGTCTTCCATTGGTATACGATGAGTGCAAAAGGCTGGGCTAATTCCTTTGAGATCATTAATCGAATATCCAATCACATTCCTATGTTTTTTCAATAAAATCAGCAACGCTTCATTTTCTTCGGGACTCAACTCGTTGCTCACAATGACTGGATAAGTCTTGTCTGGGCCCAAAAATTCATACTTTAATTCTTTGGGCAAAGGTTTAAGATCTACCTCGGGCGCTTGTGGCTCCTCGGGTTTTATTTCTCCTATGTCTTCGAATTTTCCTTCCTCCACGCTTCCATCATGTGGTTCCAAACCTTTTGTTGCTTCTTCTAGTTCTTCATCTTGTTGATCACTAATTTGATTCTCCATCGCTCTTTGCAGCGGGTCTCTAAGGGTTTCAACAAAACAAAGGCTATCTATCTCTTCTACTTCTTCTTCGGGAGGAAAGGGTGTAAGGTGCTTAGAAGCACGAAGAAAGTTATATGTGTACTTTGTTCCATTAAGGTCATTGTTACTTTACCTTCTCTGGCATCTAACACGGCATCAACAAACTTAAGAAAGGGCCTACCTAAGATTATGTGATCATGATTACTATGGTAAGCATCAATATCAAAGAAATCGGTTGGTATATAATTTCTAGAGATTTTTACTTTCATGTTGCAAGCATTACCTAGAGGTTTGATAGTTCTACCATCTCCCATAATTAATTTCGTTGATGTTGGAGCTAAGTCTAGGTTGTGGTCTTGAACTTTATCGTAAATTTTAGAAGATAGGACACTTACTTGGGCTCCGATGTCGCATAAAGCTTTGCATTGAACTCCGTTGATCTCGCAACTCAAGTGTGGTGTCATCTTCTCTTCTTCTTCGGATCCTATTGCGTAGATTTCGGCGACGCGAGCGTATGGTGATGCTTCGGGCTTGATCCCCATGATTCTCTTCACCTCGACTATGTGTTCTGGATCCACTATGTCATCTCCAAAGAGTTTTTGGAAAATCTCACCGGTGGTTTCAAGGTCGTATGAATTTTCCGCTTTCTTCTCCGGTGGGAAATCCACTTCCAATGCTCTCGCCATTCCCTTTTGATTAGGGAACGGTCTTCTCTTGTCGAATACTTCTCCGTAATCGATAGGAAACCAATCCATTGGTTCGAACTCCCTTAGTGGCTTCGCGCTTGACATGCTTCTCTTGTTTGTCTCATTTGGTACGGCGAAGTCGATGCTTGGGGTAGTTCTGTCTTGATGTGTTCTTCTTCAAGCTTTTCCATGATTGGTTCCTCTTTTGTGACTTCCAGGGTTGCCTCTTTAGAAAATTCAGCACACTTCTCCTTCCTCGAATTATATTCCGGCTCTTCCGCAAGTCTTGTTTCCCAATCTCTTCGCATGGCAGCCGCTTTACTAATTTTTTGTAGAAGTTGAGCAGCTTCCGTGAGTGTTTTCTCCATGAGATCCCCACCTGCACACATTTCGACATGTTGCATGCAACTAGGGGTTAGGGAAAAGAAAAATGTATGCAAGAGTACGTCACCGGAGAGCTGAGTCTTGGTCCTTGTTCGATCAACCCATTAAACCTATCCCAGGCTTGGTCTATCCCTTCCTCTTCTCCTTGCATGAAATTGATCACTTGCCTCCTTAGATGTTGAACCTTACTAATTGGAAAGAACTTCTCGCAAAACTTCTTCGTCAACTTGTTCCAATTGCCTTCAACTTCAAAGGACGCAAACGAGTACCATGTCTTTGCATTGCCGGCAAGTGAGTAGGGAAAGAGATTCCATTTGAACCATTCATCGGGGACTCCTTCTTGACGCACGGTGTTGCATAGCGTCGTGAAATGCCTTATGTGTCTATATGGGTTCTCCGTAACCATCCATTCGAATGGGTTTGCCGCCACCATTTCGATGATCTTGGATTTAATCTCATACTTGGTCGCTTCGAGCTTCGAATCCGACGCCTGTACTTTTATGTCTTCACATCGAGGGCTAGCGTAATCCCTTAATGATTTCTCCGGTTCTTCCATGGGTTAATTGACGAACACCATCTAGACAATAAGATAAAAACAAAAACAAAAACGAAACAAGTGGTTTTCTAGATAATATATGTTAGATATAGCAAACAAAAGATAAACTAAATTATAAAACTAAGTTAAATGCAAACCAAACGATGTAAACTAGCTTGCTCCCCGGCAACGGTGCCAGAAAAAGGGGCTTGTTGACGGATAAAAGACGTATCCCTCTACGATCCGCAAGCGTACGGACCCCACACCTTTTTCACCACGGGATTCCCAAGGTTCTTGTCAATCCGCGGAGCAAAGGGATTACAAGCGTTCGATCTACCTTCACACTCTAACTACTCAAACTCTAACTACAATTATACTAGAAAACAACTAAACTACACTAGAGAGAATGATTAAGATATCAAGATAAAAGACACTCGCCCACGGGACTACGATACTAGAGCATGCAATCGCTTAAAGACATGAAAACCAATCTAATCTATCGGGGTTGTGACCACGGTTTCGCCCTTTCCCTCCTCTCGTACTGTCACTACGCGAAGGTATTCATGACTAGACCTATGATGGACACGGCGTATTGAATGGATCCAAGGAAGCATTGGAGCTCATACTCCCTTTACGGCATGGTAGCTAACCTTAAGCATTAAAGTATATTCAACACAAGATGATAGATAGATAATCCGACAAAGTATGATTACATCTTAAGATCGATTACAACCCATGGACGAATAAGGAGATTACCCCATCAAGGTGTTGGACATAGCACCGTTGATCATGGTTTCCCTTCCGACGGTGTCTTCCTTCTTCTCCACGTGAGGGTGCTTCCTTCGAGGTGGTTGATCTCCCTCCGGAGATCCTCCTCCTCTCTCTCTAGCTTGTGAATGGCCTCCTAGTGCGAATGGCTCTCTCCCTGTCGATTGGCGGCGTCTCCAGGGTTTTAGGGTTGAAGATCCTTCGGGTACAAGGAAAGGGGGGCCGAACCGGCCACCGAAGTGGGCTGGGCTGGCCGGCCTGGGCTGACCGGCCTGGGCCCATCTCGGCCCGGTTTGGTCACCCCTTCGCTCCCGTGGGTCCTCAGGTGATTATGCACTTTGCCCCCTCCACTTGCATGATTTTGACGATGTCATCCTCATGTCCAAGATGGAGGTTCTCCGCGCATGATGTTCAGTCTTTTACACTTCAATCCCCGGGGGTGTTCCTCGTAGCACTTCGGTCCTCGCCACCATTGGAAGTGATTTCATCAAGCTCATGAACACGAACAAGACTCCGTAAATGCTCCTTTGAACCTGTTGCGAATCCGTCCTTTATGTCCATGTTTTCCTACATAAACACAACACTTCCAAATGCATGCACATAGATGAACTTGTTATATGATTAGTGTGCCTAGTGGCAGCTTAGTTCCATAATCAAATCCAAACCAAAGTGTAATGAACATGCTAGGTGTACCAAAATACACAGTCAACAATGCACGACAAAGGTCACCTTTGTCGTGCGTCAAAAATAACGCACGACAAAGAAATGTTGGTCCTAGAAAATTAAAATTCATTTTCTTTGCCGTGCGTCTTGCTACCACGCACAGAAAACATTTCTAAAAAAATAAAAAAATGCTCCCCTCCCCGCTGTTCGCCACCACCACGCCACTGTTGCCAGCCACCACCAGATCTCGTCGTCGCGGAGGAGTGGCCGCGGCTGCTACAGCCGGATTCCACCACCACCACCCACCGCCGTCGGGTTCCACCACCACCATCCATCGCTGCCGAATTCCACCTGGGGACCGAGAGAGTGAGTGAGTGAGTAAGTGAAAGAGAGACAGAGAGAGGGGGGGACTTGTCGTGGCCACCGGATCCGGCGGTGGTGAGTTAGTCTGCGACTGGGGAAGCAGGAGAGGAGCCGGTCGACGAGCATGGTGGCCAGCGCGGAGGTCCGGGCCACCGGATCTTGTGGAAGAGAGGAGGGAAGGATGGCGGCGGAAGCGGCGTACACGGCGAGCGCAGGGGATCCCAGAAGGGCGGCAGGTCCTGCTTGACGATGTCCCCGCGTGCGCTCGCCCTTGTCGGTGACGATCCCGCTCGGCACGTCGGGGACGATGGCCCCACCGGCGGGGGTCGGGTCCCGCGCCGGCGCCGCGTCAATCCCCACCGGCCTCCCCACCGGCTTGGCGCGGCCCAGCGCGAGGTCCCTCATGAGGTCGTACCTGCACCTGACTGCGCCCACGGCCGCCTCCACCGGCGCCATGCCTTGCACCGATGAAGGAAAAATCCGAGGCCGCCGGATCTGGGGCACCGCCGCGCCATCTTCTTGCACCGCCGCCGGATCTAGGTCGGGCGGAGAGGAAGTCGGTGCCGCCTTCTCCTCCTCCGCCCGCAGCCACCAGGAGCCCCTAGCTCGTGGCGTGGGAGTCCCTAGCCTGCCGCCGGGAGCCCCTAGTTCGCCGTCGTGCAGTGCGAAGAGATGGGGATCGGGGAGCGGGAGAAGTTTCGAGAGAGGGTGAGAGAGATAGGAGGAGGAGGAAGGAGAGGGTGTGGGCCAGCAAGGGTGGATAAGGTTGGGGCGGGGGCATGTGTGAGAGAGGGGTGGTGCAGGGCCGGGTGGGGGCGGGGCCGGCGCGCTTTTCTTAATTCCGGGCGGTCGCAGTTGAGAGAGAGGGCTGGCGGCTATGCAGGCGGATGTGAGAGAGAAGAGCTGTGGTGGCGGGGCCAGGTGGGGCCGGCAACGTTTGTCGTGCGCTCCTTATGACGCACGGTAGAGGTGTTTTATTTGCCGTGCGTTTTAGATAAGGGCACGACAATCTCTCTTTGTCGTGTGTCGGCGTACGGCAAACAATTTTTCGATAAATCTTATAAAATTCATAAAAATTATCAAATAAATTTGAAAAATCATAAAATTAACACAAATTCAGTTATGTTGTCTATTGCTTATAGAAACAAGTTTTGAAGTCAAAACTCAATTTGAATGTTGTGTCGCCTATAAATCTAATCACATCTTTCATAACTATATGAAACTTCATCGAAGATGTTTCGATTTCTAAGCATCGTACATAATAAAATTTTCAAAACTCATTCATATTTCTACCATAGCATTAACATATGATATCATAAGGCAACAAGATTGGATCTAAAATGGTGCTCCTCTCCACCCCACCGGTGCTCTCCCTCTGGTGGCGAACTTGCTTCTCTGATGAGAGGTCTCTACGGTCGGCGGTATGTGGAACCCTTTTCTAATCCGTGCTCCTTGTGAGATCTCCCTCGCTTCTTCCTGCTCCCCGGTGTTGTGGTTTTATTTGGTTTGCTGTTCAAGCCTTTCTTTGTCTCGCATTCTTCGTTTCTCCCTGGTAGCCGTTACCCTTCTCTCTTCGGGCGTTGGTCTTTGGACATGGAGTTCTTATGGTCAAAGCTGGATTTTGAGATTGGGATGCATTTTGAAAAGAACCTTCAACGTTCAACTAGAAGATGTATTCATGATTTAGTTGGTAACGATAGTGGGTTTCATCTTTTGGCCACCTTTCGGCGATATCTGTTCTAGCTTAATGAAGATTCGGTTGCTATTGCTCTTCAATCCTGCCTTGGTGGCCTTGCTCAATATTATTGTGTTTCATTCCAGAGCCATAATCATTTCAGATTCACAGTCTCTTGTAAAAAAGTGGGCCTTGCCATTTATAAGCTAAGAAGATTTAATGGGACTTCTTTTGATGTATATTTTCATCTCTGGAGTAATGGCGCCCCTCATTGGGAGCGTGAAAAGCGATTGTGGGAAGCTGAGGAAGCTAAGAGATGGAAGAAGGTCATGTCTAGAAATCAGAAGCGTTTGATGTACAAGTCTTCTCGATCCCCCAGCAAGCATCTCCAGACGGTTCACTTTGCTGACAATCTCATTTTGGATTCTCCAGTTGCTAAATCTTTTCCTTCTGTGAAGCCCTCGACCATTAAGTTTGGCAGTTTTGTTTTTGATCTCCATTCTGATGCAGAAACCGTGAGATCCACTCATGAGCGTCATGGCATTCTTAAGAAACCTGGTCTTCATCCTCATGATGAGGTGATTTTTCACAAAGAGGGAAACAATACTCATTTTTCGCCTTTGGATTGTTCTTTGGGTCAAGATTCTGGCAATGTTTCTCCTTCTCCAGAAGGTTCTAGAATCTTCCCTAACCCTAATTGTTTAGGCAACGATTCATCTCCCTTGGAAGACTCCAGAAGCTTCCTAAGGCCCAGCCGTATTACTGCCAACAAGAACATTAATTCTCCTATTCATCTCGAGGTCATTGATAATGCCCGCCGTCTTGGAAAGTGCACTCGATGTTTTAGCCTTAATCACCGGCGGATGGATTGTCGTGCGCCTTTTAGATGCGCTGCTTGTTTTAAGTTTGGGCATGTGTTCAAATTTTGCTCTACTTTGGCCCGGCCCAAGATTTATTGGAGGCCTAAGTCCTCCCATGCTTCAAGGCCCAGGAAGGAAACCCATCAGTCACCCTCGGAAGACGATGAATCGGGCGGCAACAGTGTTTCACCCCCAATATACAGTGCATCTATAGAAAACCCCAATAGCAATGGAGAACTCGCCCCGCCATTAGCACCAGAAACACCCCGCTCATCCAGCACTGAAGCTCCGAGTGGCGAGGTTACTGAAGGAATGGCGAACTTCGAAGTTGACCCTGCTCCATTCGTCCAGGAGGGGATGAATGTCGAGGATTGGGCTCGTCCTGCTCATGGGAGGATCATCATCGCGGCCAATCCTCCGCGTCATCATGAAGAGTATGCTATCATCTCGATTGACCCCCCTCCTCCAGCAAATCAGTTTTATGAAGCAATTGATGAAGTACTAGAGTATTTCGAGGATGAGCATCGTGTGCGTTTCCATTCCTGCTGTCCATCTCCATTGGGTTTTTGTCTTGCTCAGTTTCCCTCGGCCATTGATCGACAGGCTATGATCAACTTGAGTCCGCATCACATTGGAAATGGTAGGGAGTTGAGGGTGGTGGAGCATGACAGGGGGATTAATCTGAGAAACTCCCCGTTTTCTCGTACTTGCTGGGTTATGTTCCTTGCTTTCCCGCTGGATTTTCAGACACGAGATATATTGCAGAAAGCTATTGGACTCTTTGGTTCGGTTGTCACTTGGACAGATAACTCCAGGTTTCGGACCAGAATCCTGCTCAGATGTCGTGTTACTTTTGTGAGCAGGGTCCCTAGAAGCATCGTCATTTCTGAAAGTGGTACAGTGGCTGATGGTGGGCATTCCTAGACTGTGCCTATCTTTGTGCTATATAGCATCCCGAATGATGTCCTTCCTGGTGATGAGGACCTCATTCCCCCCAATGGAAACCCCCACCCAGGGATTAATCAGCAGATGGATGTGGATCACCAAGAGCACTTTAAAGATGTTGGGGATTTACAAGAAGTTCAACAAGCTAATCTTGATCAGGGCTGGCAAATTCCATCTCCTCCCCATCCTGCCCAAAATGATGGATGGGATGAGTGGCCACAGCAGGAGGGGGAGCTGGTGGGTGAAAATGAGTTGAACCTGGTTAACAATCTTGCTAATCAAGTTGTTGTGAACGCTGTAGAAAATGGTCTGATGCAGCACCCTGAAATACCACAAGACAGTAGCTCTGTCAGCAGTGAGGCCACGACTTTTTTCAGAGCTCAAGGAGTTCCTGTCACTCTTGAACTTCCTCTCCCCCCTAATGGGGAAGCCTCAAGAACTGCTAATCTGCCTCAGCTATCTGGCATTGAGTTTGACCGTGATTTCCCCCATCAGACAATTGGCAAATAGAATTGGGCTACATCCTGGTTTTGGCCCAAGTCCATCAGTTGAGATGTTGATCAAGGAATTGGCCCAGAGGGCCTCTTCTCTACAGGCTATGCTCCCTCTGAAAGCACCCTTTCAAGCCCACGAGTGGAACACTTTTCCCCAGTCATGGTTTGTACGAGGAAACTAGTTTTTTAATGTCAACAATCCTAATTAGGGTAATAATGTTGAAGCTTCCAGCTCCACAGGAATCAGACTCCCCAGGCTGCAATTGTTAAGTCAAGCACATCCTGATGAGCACTTGGCTCCGATTGAGCAGGCTCTGCATGCTGACTCACAGTCCATTTCTGAGATTGGAGATGACCCTTCAAGTGTTGTTCCCCTGGGTGAAGGCATGGATAGGCCAAATGATTAGGCCAAATGATTCGGTGTTTGCGGATAGTGGACTCTTCGAAGATTGACTCAATGATCCACAAACTATCTCATTCTTTTGGGCTCTAGTGGGAATTTATTTTGAATTACTCATGCTGTGTTGAGCAGGTCTTATACTATGTCATTGGTGGGTTTGTTGGTCCACAAACTTGGAACATTATCTGTTGGTGGTGTGTTTACATTTTGTTCTGTTTGTTTTGGTGGTCTTGGAGGCTTTGCTTCCTTGCTTGCTATTTCGTCCCTCCTATGTTGATTTTTAATGAGTAGAAACTGGAATATCTTATGCTGGAATGTTCGAGGGTTAAATGACAAAGACAAATGGGGCTTGCTGAGAAACAAAATTGAAGAGTGTGGGGCGAATATTTTCTGTTTTCAGGAAACCAAAAAAGACCATATTGATATTCGTTTTCTGAAAAACTTTGCCCCCAAGAGATTTGACAAATTTGAGTTTTGTCCCTCCTCTGGTGCTTCTGGGGGCATTCTGGTGGCTTGGGTCTCCATGTTCTTCACTGTGACTGTCCATGAAAAACACCCCTTTGCTATCAGACTTACGTTCACTTCTGCTATCAACTCCATTTCCTGGAACCTGGTTGTTGTTTATGGGCCTTGTAGACAACCAGATCGGGATGAATTTGTCAACTGGCTTTATAATCTAGACCTGGATGAGGAGGATTTGTGGTTGTTCATGGGTGATTTCAACTTCTACAGGTATGCTGAAAATAGAAATAGATTGGGTGGAAATTTCAATGATTCATTGGTTTTTAACAACATCATAAGCCACCTGGGTCTTGTTGAGATCCCAATCAAGGGTCGGAGCTTCACCAGGAGCAATATGCAATCAAGCCCTCTTTTGGAGCAACTTGACTGGGTGTTCACCTCCCCTTCCTGGACTTCTCAGTTCCCAATGACAGTGGTGATTCCTTTAGCTAAGACCACTTCTGATCACTTACCCTGTAAAATTCAGATTGGTACCAATATCCCCAAGGCTAATATTTTTAGATTTGAATACTATTGGCTTAGTCATCCTTCTTGTTTTGAGATGATCAAGAATGCATGGTCCACCCCTACTATTGGTAATCTGGATAGTGAGAGAACCATCAGTGCAAAATTCAAACTACTTAGAAGAATGCTTAGGCTATGGGCTAGAAATATTTCCAATCTCTCCATTCTGATAGCTAACTGTAACATGACCATTGCATTTTTTGATAAGCTTGAGGAGATCAGGCCTCTTTCTCATCATGAATTTAAGTTCAGAGTGATCATCAAAGGACAAATTCATAATCTTACTACCAGGCAGAATACTTACTGGAGGCAAAGATTTACGCAGAGGTTGGTTTAGTTTGGGGATGAGAACACAAAATTTTTCAATGCTATGGCCTCTGAGAGATATAGGAAGAATGTGATCAGCCAAATTGTAGATTCCTCGGGTCGAATGATTGCTGATCACACAGAGAAAAGTGCTCTTTTCTATCAGGAACTTAAAAGTAGAATGGGATGCTCTATTCCTACCAGTTTGCAGTACCAGCTTAACAACATTATTCCCTGCTGTGGCAATTTGGATCACCTTTGTCTGCCTTTCAGTCAAGAGGAAATTGAAAATATTATTCTTGATTTGCCTTCTGACAAAGCTCCAGGGCCTGATGGTTTCAATAATTTGTTCTTTAAAAGAGCTTGGCATATCATTAGGGAAGATTTCTTTAAGCTGAGCACAGATTTCTTTAATCATGGTGTTGACCTAAAAAGTGTTAACCACTCATACATCACTTTAGTCCCAAAGATTGATAATCCGGAGAAGGTTTCTGATTTCAGGCCCATTTCTCTCATAAATTCTGTTCCCAAGATGGTGGCAAAGATTCTGGCAAATAGATTACAAAAGGTGGCCACTCAGGTTGTGCATGAGAATCAATATGGGTTTGTTAAGGGTAAAACCATTCAAGATTGTCTTCGATGGGCTTTTGAATTCCTACACCAATGCCACCAATCTAAAAGAGAAATTGTTATTCTGAAGCTTGATTTTGAAAAGGCGTTTGACCTTGTAGAATTCTCTATAGTGCTGGATATGCTTAGAGCCAAAGGCTTTCCTGACAAATGGATCCTGTGGGTCGACTCTCTCCTGAACTCAACCACTACTTCAGTCTTGCTTAATGGCACTGCCGGAAAAGAATTTCTGTGCAAAAGAGGTGTTCGACAGGGGGATCCTCTCTCCCCTATCTTATTTGCTATTGCGGCTGACTTAATCCAGTATGCTATTAATCATGAATTTCAGCAGGGAAGATTGGCCCCTCCATTTCCCCAGAATGCTGATCTCCCCTTCCCTGTGGTCCAATATGCAGATGACACCATCATTGTTATGCAGGGAGAAGAACAACAGTTGCTCATTCTAAAAGACATTCTTCAAAAAATTGCGCTCTCCAGTGGTCTGAAGGTGAACTACCACAAGTCCTGCCTTGTGCCTATTAATATTGATGTCCAGAAATGGAATTACTGGCTTCTTCTTTTGGATGTATGGTGGGTTCCTTCCCCTTTATGTACCTAGGCTTTCCTTTGGGACTTACTAAGCCTTTGGTCAGAGATTTTGCCCCCCTCATCTGCAGAGTGGAAAGGAGGCTGGCAGCTTCTTCTCCGTTTCTTTCGTATGCTGGAAGACTTCAGTTGATCAACTCTGTGCTCTCTTCTTTGCCAACATATTACATGTGCTCCCTCAAGCTCCCCGTGACTGTAATTGAGGTCATAGATAAATACAGGAAAAACTGTCTGTGTAGAGGGAAAGAATTCAACCAAAAGAAATACAACCTCGCTGCATGGGACCTAGTCCGAAGGCCAAAGAGCAAGGGGGTTTTTGGTGTGGTTAATCTTGTTGTTCAGAACAATGCTCTTCTCCTGAAACAGCTTGATAAATTTTATAGGAAAGCAGATGTGCAATGGGTGAGTCTCATATGGCATAAGTACAATCAAATTGTAATTCCTCATCTGGCTAGAGAAAAAGGGTCTTTTTGGTGGAAGGACATTCTCAGACTACATGTTCTTTACAGAGGTGTCGCAGTCTACTTGCCTTCCAGGGGAGATACTGTTGCTTTCTGGGAGGATGTTATCGATGGAAATTTGCAATCTGACACCTTCCCAAATCTTGCTGGTTATGCAAAGGATCCTAAGGCTTCCCTCTGGAAGCTTAGAAATGAAGGCAATCTCATTAACTGTTTCAATATTCCCATGTCCAGAGCTGCATACAATGAATTTCTTCTCCTACAACAATACATTGATTCACTTTCTTCCCCTGATCGGTGTGAGAATGACTCTTGGAGGTTCATTTGGGGGCATCAGTTTTATTCCTCCAGTAAATATTATCAGTATCAATTCAAAAACTTGACGCCTAGCAGGGTGCTCCTTTGGGTTTGGAAATCAAATTGTATTCCCACAATAAAATTCTTTGCTTGCTTCTTCTGAATGATAGGCTAAACACGAGAAACATCTTGCGAAGAAGAAAGAAATTCCTGGAGGAAGGATATAATTGTGCTCTTTGCCATGAGGAGATTGAAGAAACCTCTGAGCATCTGTTCTTTGAGTGTTCTGCTGCTGCTTGTCGATGGTTTGCATTGGGAATTTCTTGGAGTGATTCCGGCAGTTCCCACTAGAGGATTTACTTGTCTAAGCATGCCTTCCCCCATCCTTTCTTTATGGAGGTCTTTATGATCGCTGCTTGGTGCATTTGGACTGAAAAAACAGGCTCATCTTCAGTAACAAGCCCCCCGGGTTATCTACTTGGAAGCTGTCTTTCAAGGAGGAAGTCTTACGGCACATGATCAGAATCAAAAGCTCTCCGCATCAGTGCATTTTAGATTGGCTTGAGGCCTTATAGGATAGCGTTCTTCCTGTTTTTTTGCTTCTTCTCTCTTGAGTAGTCTTCTTTTGGTAGACTTCTCCTAAGCCTAACTGCTGGTTAGGTGCCTTCTTCCCCCTGCCTCTTTTAAGGCTCTTTGTAAGTTTGTTGGTTCTTCCCCCATTTTATTAATATATTTGTTGCTGGGGGGCTTTGCCCCACAGTTGTTTTCAAAAAAACATATGATATCATGAGATAGATAAATCTCATTATTTTCAAACTTTATTTGCATTCTTTGGAATTTTTAATCATCTGGACGCACGATCATGTTAGTGTTTCCTAGTTAATATGTTCAAAATTTCTTTTGATTTCATGGAAAAGGTCCTAAATTAGTCTAAATAACATGAATATCATTTTTCCACTCATTTTATTATATTATTTGAATCATTTGTTGTTCAAATTTGACTTCTTTCAAAAAAAATGCTTGAAATGCAAATAATTCATTATATATAGCAAATGACTACAAAAATCAACCAAATTGTAACATGATCTATCACATGTTGTATGTGTTGAGTAGAAAAAAATCAAAGTGAGAAGATATTTTTTAGGGGCAATTGTATTTGATACAGTACAACTTTCAAGGTGAGAAAAAAAATATTTGTTGTGTGCTAAGCAAAAAACGCACGACAAAGAGTTGAGTTTGTCGTGCGTTTTCTCTTCCGCGCACGGCAAAGGTTTTTTAAAAATAATGGTATTGCGTTTGCATGGGCACGGATGGGAAAAAAAGGTTTACCGTGCGCCAAACAAAAACGCACGACAAACTCACAAGTTTGACGTGCATTTTCTCTTCCGCGCATGACAAAGGTTTTTAAAAAATGGTATTTCATTTGCTTGGGTCACGGATGGGAAAAAAAGGTTTGCCGTGCGCGGAAGAGAAAACCCACGGCAAACTCAACTCTTTGACGTGCGTTTTTTATTGACGCACGGCAAACAAGCTCTTTGTCGTGTGTTTTTCCTTTACCGTGCGCCCTATAAAAAACGCACGGCAAAAGAGCTCTTTGTCGTGTGCTCGAAATAAAACGCACGGCAATGTTTTTCACGCACGGCAAAAATGGGTTTTCCCGTAGTGCAGTGGGGATTTTTGACCTTTTATTTATTATCTTTGTTAGCTAAAAAGGAATGTAAATGATAGGGATAATGATGTGGTCTTCATCATACAAAACTATATAAGAGCGGCACTAAGGAATTCTCTCAACTCTCAGCCATCCACGTCATACGCTTACATCAACCACTCATCACCTCGCAAATCAAAAGTCTTCACCTCTTGAGCACTTCTTTCCAAGCGACACTACTACTTTCCTCCCGCGAGCCATGAATTGATTGCCATCATCCGCACTCAACAACCACCACGAGAAGTGGAACCTAGAACGGTAGATTGCATTGATCAACTGCTTTGGCCCCTGGCATTCCACTGGTGCTCACCATTTAAATCACCGACATGTTCTACAAAACTAGACAAGGTTGGCTTCAAGATCGAGCGAATAGGTGCGGGTTCTACGACAACCCTGCGACCGGCGGCATATGCTCCAAATGCTACCGCGAGCATGCCGCAGCCGCCACCACGATGCCCGCCGACAAGATCAAGAAGAAGGCGAGGTTGTTCGCAACCGGCTGAGCGACGGCATCTTCGCGTGTCCACAGCATCCCGTGGCGCACCGCCAGAAAAAAAGGCCAGGATTGCGTGTGCTGCCGCCGCCATCGCGGCGTCCGCATATGGTGGTGTTGCTGATGACGGTGTAGCAGCGGCTGTCAGGCTCGGGCCTGTAGCGACGGCCGCCACCATCTTCATAATCATAGCGAAGAAGGCCGACCCCAAGTCTGTCCAGCACAGCTCCGACCATAGGCACTAGGCTAGAAACGATTTGTCCTGGCACTAGCAAATTAGCGTGCTGACGGGTGCAACTATCAACCGCTAGCAAAGTGGGGCGCAGGGGCGCCGGGACAGCAACCGCCAGAATTGAAGCATCACTGCTGGCGGGCGACATAATCCACCCGTCAGCACAAATGGTACCATTTATGCTGGCGGACGAGTTATGTCGACCGCCAGCACAGAAGGTTTAGTAGGGACGGCCAACATAAGCCAACCACCAGCACAAATGGTCCCATTTCTGCTGGCGGGTGGCTTATATCGACCGCCAGCAGGGATCTTTACTACTGGCGGCTTTCATATGCACCCGCCAACACAGTGAAGCTGAAAATAGCTTGAAATTGATACAAGTCACCAATATTTCAACATGCATGGACAGCAACAACAAGTAAAATTCAAACTGAAATATCAACACAAACAACACCTTAGAAATGTTGCAAATCACACTTAAAACCAACACAAATTAAAGTACACTACAATAGGGGCCTCACTCACAAATCAACACAACTTTGCCTCACTCAAATTTCTTTGACAGTCCGGTTGTGATATAGCTACCAAGCACTAAACCTATTATCAAGACCACAACAGCGATGATGGTTCCCTGCATGCAGAATCCTTGATTATTGTTGCGCTTCTTCCGATAGCCAATTTCCGTCATAATGTCAATAACTTGCCCTCTATGGTCTGCAAGTTGAAGCCTCGTTTCATTACTCACTATCTTCAAATCACTCATCCCCACCTTCAGATCAGAATGACACACTTCATCTGATTTCATTGTTCCAGAAATTCTGAATTTGCTAGTGGTGGCTCCTGCACCTGCCCCGGCGGATACACAACACTAGACGGTTGTGCCGCTCCTGGTGCTGGCGTTGCACCAACTAAACTGCTGAACGACTAATAGTTTGGCGGCAGCAAATGAGGGTGAAAATTTTTCAAATGGTTGATGTATTGATTTTCATAATAAACTTCCTGACATGAATTAGGGTCCCCCTAAAAGAATAAACAACAAATGTGGCTTCCATCAATAAATTGGATAATTTTATAGACATAAAATTATATCAACCAAATCATTAATAATCAACAATTGTGGATAATTCTATATCTACCGAATCAATAATAATCAACAAATCTACTAATATTATATCAACCGAATCAATAATAATCAACAAATCCTACTAATATTATATCAACTAATAATCAACTAATAATCACTACTATTATATCGACTGAATCAGTACTAATCAAATGAATTAGGGCATGAGATGAAAAACAAACCAAGTGGTTGTTCGGGCACTTGTAGATGATGCTATTTGTCTTGGTCTTGTACCAAATTAACCAGAGCCGACACGACGGGCAGATCAGCAGGGGGAGAGGCACGAATTGGCTAAGGTTCGGCGTGACGGAGCTGCTCGCCATGCGACGGCGGTGAATCTGCTCGACGTCGGTCGAGGAACTGGAGGTTGAAGAGTGGGTCGACAGTTTGCCGACGGCGGCGGCTGAGGCGCGGCGGCACGCGGGCGAAGCTCAAGAGCGGCGGTGGCAGGGGGCAGGGTCGGTTGCGTCTGCTTGCGACGGCGGCTAGGGTTGGGAGTGAGTGAGTGAGTGAGTGAGTGAGTAGTTGAGTCAAACCGCGTTCAAACCGCGTTCCGACCGAAGATATTCAGACAAGTGTGCTGGCGGTTGTCTTAATAGCCCGTCAGGAGAGGCATCAGTGCTGGCAGTTGTCTTAATAGCCCGCCAGGAGAGGTATTAGTGCTGGCGGGTGGCTTAATAGCCCGTCAGGAGAGGTATCAGTGCTAGCGGGTGGAATAAGATGACCGCCAGCATAAATGGAAACAGTACTAGCGGTCAACATAAGGCATCGCCAGCGCAGAGATTACTGCTGGCGGTTGCCTTATGCCAACCGCCAGCACTGTGTCTTCTATAAATATAGATCAGCCCTTCTTCCCAGCAACCTTTCAATGGCGTTGTGCCCGAGAGGAGCTCGGGAAAAGCTCCAAAAACCCCAAATCTAGGGGGGAAGGTTTTGCTCTTGATTTTCTTGGAGGAGGTGGCTATATAAGGTGAGTTTGTGCTATTTTAACCTTAGTTTTCTCCTTTTATTAATGATTTCTATGTAGATAGAGATCTAGATCTAGACCTAGGGTTAGCTAGGAGAGAGAGGGGAGTGAAGAGAGATATTGATTTAGAGATTTATTTTTTAAATAGCTTTAAATTTAAATTATTAGTTTGTCAACGCAAAATATTTAAATGTTCATAATGTAGAAGCAAGTTATATTAAATTATATAAGTTACTAGTTTGTCATTAATAGCAAGTTTACATTATAGAAGCAATTATATTTAATTATTATTGCAATTATAGAAGCAAGTTTACATATTAAATTATTAGTTTGTAATTAAAATTATTATCTTCAATAATTAAAATTATAGAATTTAGTTTTGTTTCCGTTTTTTACATATTAAATGAAGCATAGAGCATACGAAGTTTATAATAGAATTACTTTTATAGGTTATTTAAGATGGAACATAGAGCGTGGATGTATGGCATACGGAGAAATTTGTCTACATTCTTGACAGAGTTAACAAACTTTCTTGAGGTTGCGCAGAAGCATGCCCAAATTTCTAGGACAGAGCAAATACATTGTCCTTGTTGTGATTGTTGCAACAAAATTGTGTGGGGAGATATTAATGCCATCAAGATGCATTTGATAAAGCGTGGTTTTGTGGAAGGATGCAAAACTTGGTCCCACCATGGTGAAGCAGAAAGTACTTTCAACAATGCAGACATCGGCATCAGGTATGATGAAGTGGGTGATGAAGATGCAGATGAAAATGATCATGTCATGATGGATGATGCTTTTGGCTGTGAAGATCAAAATGATGATCAAACAGATGCACCACAGGTGGACGAGGAATGTGATGTTGATATGGAAGAAATGTTGTGCCACATTGAACCGTAGGTGTTGCTAGGGAGTTCTAAAGGGTTAGAAAATTTTGAGACACTAAAGAAGGCAGCAAAGGACCGTTTGTATGAGGGTTGTGGGAAGGAGTGGACCGTGTTGCGTTTCATGCTCCATCTTCTGATTGTGAAGGCAAAATTTGTATGGTCGGACAATAGTTTTAACGAACTCCTTACTTTGTTGGCCAATCTACTCCCGAAGCCTAACTTGGTCCCAAGAAACACATATGAAGCAAAGAAGATTATCAACCCATTGAAGATGCGAGTGCAAAGAATACACGCATGTAGGAACCATTGGATATTGTACCGCGGTGACTATGCAGAACTGAAGAAGTGTCCAAATTGTGATGTTAATCGTTACAAAAGTAATGCCGATTTTGCTGTGGAACGGGTCATTGCATCTAAAGGCACGAAGAGGAAGGTGGGTGGAATGAAAAGTGTATTTTCTCAAGTTGAGGAGGAGTATAGTATTGGTATTGACACTGCTACTCAACGTAAAGTCCCTGCATTGGTGATGTGGTACTTGCCGGTGGAGGATCGTCTAAAGCGATTGTTCTCGAACCCAAAGACCGCTGAACTAATGACTTTGCACGCAGATCGCCCAGAGAAGTCTGATGGGAAGCTTCGACATCCTTCTGATGCTCGGCAGTGGAGGACCTTTGATTCCAAGCACAATGAGTTTAGAGAAGAAAAAAGAAATATAAGGTTTGCGTTAAGTACAGATGGTATGAATCCATTTGGTGAAAGAAGCAACACGCACAGCACATGGCCAGTGTTGATGACCATATACAACCTCCCCCCTGGCTATGTCACAAGAGAAAGTTCCTTTTGCTTACCATTATAATCCAAGGACCGAAGCAACCTGGTATTGATATAGATGTCTTCCTGGAGCCATGATGGAAGAAATGGAGAAGTTTTGGAAACATGGGGTTGAGATGTGGGATGAGTACAGAAGGGAGACATTCACACTTAAGGCAATTATCTTTGTTACCATTAATGATTACCCTGCCCTATTTTCTTTGTCTGATCAGAAAAAGGAAAAACAGGTTGTGTAGTTTGTTTGAATGGTACAATATCTGTGTACCTGAAAGGATCTCAGAAGACAGTGTATATGGGGCACAGACGCTGGCTACTAAGGACTCACAAGTACCATAAGATGGCAGACTATTTCGATGGAAAGATTGAGAAAGACTCTTTTGCCCCACAACCGGCCACCGGTAGAACCGTATTTGAAATGTGTCAGAAGGTCAAGTTTAAACTTGGTGAGAAATCAAAAGGTGATGTTGATGATAATTCAAAAGGGGGAAGGAAGGAGGCTGAAACTACGGAAAACATTGATGTGCCTTTCAAGAAGATGTCTATATTTTTTAAGTACTTGCCATACTGGGAAGATTTGACAGTGCGCCATGCCATCGATGGGATGCATCTTCAGAAGAATGTGTTTGAAAGCACAGTGGGATTCTTAGGCTTAACAGGAAAGGTAAAGGACGGACTGAAGTCACGTAAGGATCTTGTTGACCTAAAAATTAGGCAAGAACTTCACCCACAACCACGTCCTAACGGTAAGCAGTACCTTCCACCTGCTAGCTTCAACTTAACACAACATGAGAGGTTGGCTATCTTCAAATGTTTGTGCGGGCTGAAAATGCCAACCGGATTATCATCCAACATCCGATCATTGGTCTCGTTGAAGGACATGACGCTTACTGGTTGTAACTCTCATGACTGTCATGTGATGATTACTGTTTTTCTCGCGATTGCGATCCGAACTGTCAAACCAGTATTCCTTAAGATGATCATCACAAGGATGTGCTACTTTTTCAACGTCATTTCGCAGAAAGTGGTAGATTGTGTAGAGTTGGCAAGGCTTCAGCTGTTTATGCTAGAAACTCAAGCCCAACTCGAGGTGTGCTTCCCTCCGTCATTTTTCTGATATCATGGAACATCTAACGATCCACATGGTCGAGCAAATTACTGAACTAGGACCTATGTACTTTCATCAGATGTGGACGTATGAACGGTTCATGTCAATTCTCAACGGATACATGAGAAACAAGGCATTTCCAGAGGGAAGCATGATCGAGAGCTACCATACAAAAGAGAGTGTTGATTGTTGCATAGACTACATAAAAGATAAGAGAGCGATCGGTTTACCAGAATCTCGACACGAAGCAGATTGTCAGGGAAAGGGACCATTGGAAGGAAAAGATTCATTGACGAGGACAACCAACAACTGGAGAAAGCACATGCTAGTGTTCTGCAACAACTTGCAATCGTGGAGCCATTTATCGTGCAACACGAAAATGAGATTCGTGAGGAAAATGATAGTCGGGCCGAGGATTGGGTCATCAAAGAGCAAAAGCGTCATTTCCCATCATGGTTAAAGGAACATGAGCATCTATTTCAAGGAAATTCCATAGATGACACAACGTTGACCAGGTTGGCGACTGGTCCATCAAGCAATGTTACCTCATGGAAAGCATACGAAATTAATGGGTACACCTACTATACGAAGGCGAAAGACAACAAGAGTGTTGCGTATCAAAATAGTGGTGTTCGCATAGATGCGATTGATAAATCTGGAAACAACATCACTTACTACGGGTTCATAGAGGAAATATGGGAACTTGACTATAGATAGAATATCAGGTTCCCCGTGTTTCGGTGCCAATGGGTCAAACACCTGAAAGGCGTCACAGATGACAATTATGGGTTGACACTTGTAGACCTTGCCAATGTAGGTTACAAAGATGATCCATGGGTACTCACCGAGCGTGTTGCACAAGTTTTCTACATAGCTGATCCTATGAATGTGAAGAAGCACATTGCCGTCTCCGGAAAACAAAGAATTCTAGGAGTAGAAGGTGTAATTGATGTTGAGGATTACAATCAGTTCGAGGAACTAGTCTTGTTCAAAGATCATGAGAAGATAATAAAAAATTGAAGCCACCATTCCTAAATCGGAGAAGCCATGGTTACATACAGAATGTGATGGAAGAATTGTTAAAGGATAAACTTGCACTTCTTATTAGTCGGGCTTGATGTATCACTTGTACGACTTTATATAATTAGTGTTGTTGTAAGACTTTCAATCAATTTAGGAGAGTTTTGGAAGTTTTGATGAAATGAGACTCTCCTCCTGTACTTAAATTCAAATTATGGAAATTATGGTTTCAATTAGTGTTTGAATATTTGAATTATGTGTATGAGGTGTTTTGTCATAAAAAAGGTTTGCATTTGAAAAGGATAGTTCAAATGAGACTCTAGGGTTAAACAACCTATAACTCATTAGGTGTATGAATCTATTTGAACTAACCTTTTCTAACTAGGACAACTTTTACAAAAAAACACACCAAACTATACTTAAATTCAAATATTTTATGATACCTTGGGAAGTTTTAATGAAATTTGAATAATTTAAGCCCCTGTTTCAAATTTTGCAAATTATGGAAAAGCACTATGCTGGCGGGCATCTTAAGAAACCGCCAGCGGTGAGACACACCACTGGCGGTAATCATAAGTCAACCGCCAGCACAGTGGTTTGCCAAAATTTGAAAATTTGAAATCCTGGCCTAAAAATGTTCAAAATTCTTTAGAACTTCCAAAAATTATCATAAAATATTTGAATTTATGTATATGAGGTATTTTGTTATAAGAAAAGGTTTGAATTTGAAAAGGTTAGTTCAAATGAGACTCTAGGGTCAAACAACCTAAACTCATATGAACCTATTTGAACTAACCTTTTCTAACTAGGACTTATTTTACAAAAAACACACCCCCTATACTTAAATTGAAATATTTTATGATACATTAGGAAGTTTCAATGAAATTTGAATAATTTAAGCCCCTGTTTCAAATTTTACAAATTATGGAAAAACACTATGCTCGCGGTTATCATAAGTCAACCGCCAGCATAGTGGTTTGCCAAAATTTGAAAATTTGAAATCCTGGCATGAAATGTTCAAAATTCTTTGAAACTTCCAAAAATTATCATAAAATATTTGAATTTATGTATAGGAGGTGTTTTGTTATAAGAATAGGTTTGATTTTGAAAAGGTTAGTTCAAATGAGACTCTAGGGTCAAACAACATATAACTCATTAGGTGTATGAACCTATTTGAACTAACCTTTTCTAACTAGGACTTATTTTACAAAAAACACACCCCCTATACTTAAATTGAAATATTTTATGATACATTGGGAAGTTTCAATGAAATTTGAATAATTTAAGCCCCTGTTTCAAATTTTGCAAATTATGGAAAAACACTATGCTAGCAGTTATCATAAGTCAACCGCCAGCATAGTGGTTTGCCAAAATTTGAAAATTTGAAATCCTGGCGTGAAAATATTCAAAACTCTTTTAAACTTCCAAAACTTATCATAAAATATTTGAATTTATTTATAGGAGGTGTTTTGTCATTTGAATTTGAAAAGCTTTGCAGTTGGAAAGTTAAGTTTAAATTCTTTCAAATCACAGCGCTGGCGGGCGCTTATGATAACCGCCAGCGGGAATTCTCACCACTGGCGGTTGCTTAAGTCACCTGCCTGTGGTAAGGTTCACAGCTGGCGGTTATGTAATGTGACCCGCCAGTGGTGGTCTACTACTAGCGGTTGCCTTATGTGACCCGCCAGTGGTGATTCCATCTATATATACACGAGACGCGGTCTCGAAAATTTTCTAAGTCTGGGGCGAAAACGAAACGACGTCATCAGGCTGCCAAATTTTCCTATCGAGCGCCGTCGTCGCTGTCGTCAGCGAGAGCCCCGCCCCTTCTCCCCGTGGACCGTCGCCGTCTTCCGCTAGGGCGCCGCCCCTTCTCCCGTGGACCGTCGCCGCGCGCGTCGTCCGCGGTCGCCCCTCCGACCGACGACCTCCTCCCCGAGCGCCATCGCGCCCCTCTTCCCTACCGGATGGCGTCCTCCTCCCCGCCGGCCCGCTTCCCCAACCGCCGGCCGGGAACCGCCGCCGACCGCTCCGCCGCTGCCGACAAGCACCGCCACCGCCTCCGCCAACAGCGCCGCCCCCGCTCGCCACCGACATCTCATCTCCTCACCGCTCGGCACGCATGGAGACCGGGGATGGGGCCGACGGCACGGCAACGACAGCCCCGGCTTGGTTGGTGTTTTTTCTTTTTTTTCAAAATGCAATTACATGTGTTAAAAATATGGATAAATAGATTGTGCATAAATGCAATTACATGGATTGTGGATAAATAGATTTAAAAATGTTACAAATGGACTATGGATTTAATTTTATTAGTTTTGTTGTATAAATAATTAAATATGGACTATGGATTGTGGATAAATAGATTTACTTTATAAAAATGGATTATGCATTTTGTATAAATAGATTTATTATAAGTATGGACTATGGATTGTGTCTAATTTTTAAATAGATTTATTATATAAAAATGAACTATGGATTGTTGATAAATAGATTTATTTTATAAAAATGGATTGTTGTATAAATATGGACTATTGTATAAATATGGACTATGGATTATCTATGATCAAATGTTAACAGTGAACAATCCGGTGAGGAGGAATCTAGTGATAGTGGTATAATTGGAGACTATGAAACTCCCTCTGAGTACGAACCAAGCGAACCACAACCTCGTAGGCGTCTCGAAGACGATGATGTTGATTACGAACCAAGCGATAATGAGGTCTGCATGCACATTCACTCAACTTAATGTTTGTTAATTCAATTAAGATATACTTTAAATAGTGTTTTATGTGTATAACAATAACCGATCCCCACGACGACATCGTAGAACATCTAACATTCGTGCCAAAGAGGCAGAAGTCATTTCAAAACCACAACCTTCGGGTACTACTAGTTCTAGTAACCTGGAAAGGAAATGTGGTCATAGAAGAAGAAACCAGATCCTTAAAAGAGGACAACTTGTGATAGAACGGTTGGGTGACAAAGGTGAGCCCATCGAACCTAAGGGGATAGATTCTAGGTTTCGGAACATCGTCGGTGCAATTGTCAGAGACCAATTGGCGTCTTGGATCACAACTACTAATTGGAAGACAGTCCCTAAGGCTACGAAGGATGTATTATGGGCCAAAGTGAAAGAAAAATTTGTTTATCCGGAAGGTACAGAAAATGCAGGTAGAACTTTTGCTGAGGGCCTTTGTGGAAGAGCTCTTAGGAATTGGAGGTCTACACTTAATACTAAATTTGTCCAGAAAGGAAAGGATGTTAGGGATGTGTATGGTAACATTCCGCTAGCAGTCTGGGAAGAATTCGTAGATCAGTAGAAGATGACAGAAGCAGTAGCTCTGAGCGTCCAACAAAAGGAGAAGGCTATGAAAGCTGCTGAGAACCCCCATCGCTTGGGTTCGGGAGGATATGCTACCAAAATGGAAAAATGGAGGAAGGAGGAAGAAGAAAGGAGGGTAGCTGGTTTACCAACTATTTTTGAAGGCATGGATGAGCGTAGCAGGAATTGGATCCTTGCTCGAGTTCCGGCTATAGCACCTGACGGTAATGTTTCATTCCAGAAGCCCTCAATAGAACAAATTTATCAGAAGCTGGAAGAACTTGCGGAAATGCAAAAGAAAGGTCTTTTCGTGCCCGACAGGGAGAAAGATATGCTATCCGCCACGATCAGAACGCCTGAGCACCCAGGCTGTGTTCGAGGGATTTCTTCTACCTTGCCCTAGGGTAAAGCATTTCGTGAACACCGATCAAGTTATAAAAAGCGAGACCGAAGCGTGAAGACAAGATGAGAGAAATTGCCAAGCAAGAATTGATAGGCTTCTTCATACAACAACAACAAGCTTCTGTTGGGCCAAGTGCAGAGAATCTAATATCTGGTGGTTCTGGACAGGTTCCTCCAAACTTGATGCTTGCCCAGATCGGAGCCATCCCGACTCCAAGTAGTGTTGGTTCTATTGCTAACGCCAAGCATCCTGTAGATGACATTGTAGAGGATACACCATGCAAGTTGGTTATTCCATATGGAAGAAAACTAGGTAAGTTTCGAGAAGTTGGGACAACCATGGCACTAACGGGTCGTGTGTTTCCGAATCCACCACCGCCAGAGTACGCATGGGTTCAAGTTGTTTCAGTTTCTGATGAGTCGTGCGAGATTGATATCCCTACTGAGGATGGGATCGAGCTTCTCGGTGATGCGAGGAACCAATACATACTGTGGCATCGTCGAGATATCATAATTAATGCATCACCAAGTCACTGCTTGCAACCTAGCCAAGAACGAGTACCCCCCCCAGGATCCAGATGCTGCAATGGTCGAGTACACAATGGGTGGGGAATATGGAGGCGGTAACAATGACAACAACATGCTGATTGTGGAGTAGGGAGTTAACAATAATGATAACAACATGCCACAAACTCCTCCGGCATCAGGGGCAGGGGCAGGAGCATCATCATCTTCGAAATCTGTTCCAAGACCACAAACTCCTCCGACATCAGGGGCAGGGGCAGGGGCAGGGACATCATCTCCAAAATCTGTTCCAAGACCACCATCTCCTCTGCCATGTCCAAGACCACCATCTCCTCCTCCAGCAACCAAGACGCCAACAACAATACAACGGATGATAAACTCATATGAACCAAAGACGAAATCATCTGATGTTGACGTGTTCTTGAAAGTACTAAAGAATAAACCTAAACGGGATCCAACATCCGGTAAAGAATCACCTAATGTTCAAGTACTCAAGAAGGCACCAGATGAAAAGTCTTTATCCCGCACCTCTTTTCAAAAACAAAAGGAGGAGCACATAAGTATGTTTTCGTCGGATGAGGTGCCCGACAAATATGAGCATGACAAACCATTCTTGTTTAGGTGGCAACTGAACGAAGGGCCGACAGAATTGATGAGGCTGCATACTTGGATCATGCACACCATGCAGCAAGGCATTCACACTATCACCGCCAATCTCCCGAAATGGGTGCTCAGTAGCTCTTTTGAACGGAAGGTTGCAATCGATTTCCCCGATTTGCATGCGATGTTCCGTCGTGAAAAACTCGACATCAACCTCGTCACCATTTGGTCCATGTAAGTCAACATCCCTATACGACATCCAAATCTATTGAATTCCATATGTATTGTTATTATCATCCTAAGTAAACTTTTTTGCCGGATGCAAGCGTCTGATGAAAAGAAGACAAATGGGAGGTGGAAGGTAGCATATGTTGACCCGCAACAAGTAAGCCAGTCACAACACACGTTCATAATGAGGGATCAACTAAGAAAGCAAATAGAGGAAGAAGCAAAGACACCAAAAGAGAAGGAAGACTTAATAAAGGGTGATGACAAAGCTAAACTTCACGAGGTGTCTGTATACATTGCAAGGGTCATGAGGAAAAACCAACATAAGGATTCTATCAAGTTTGCTTACCATTTTGAGTAAGATCCATTAAATAACTATTTCATCATTTGCCTTCATTTTTTAGTTTATTTATATTAATTATTTTAATTTTATGCAGCGATCATTTCATTTGCTTTCACATGTGTCCGAAGTTGGGAACTGTGGGGGTCTTCGACTCATTACACTATTCAGAGGCTTCTTACAAGAAAATCATTGAGATTATAATAAAGTAAGACAACTAAGTGCAATATATAATCACTACTGTGTGTATCGGCTATATTTCAAATTGTATTACTAACTTATTTCTTTGTATCCTTAAAGTGCGTATAGGCTATACATACTCAATGACGGGGAGCACAAGAAGAAAAAATTGGTGATACGACATGCCAAATGGGCAAGAAGACTTCTGTTAATAAATATCAATCATTTTTATCAGAGTTGTACACTTCTGTTAATTAGTACCGATCATTTTTTATTTATTTACAGTGCTACAAACAACCTTCTAGGCAGTGTTCTATGTGGATATTATGTGTGTGAGGTTTTGAGAAATAATGGGAGGTATCAGACGAATCCTGAAGATGTAAGCCTCTTGTTTGTACACAACTATGTATGTGCTAATTATGGTCCCGATGGTAATGCATAACAATCTTCATTTATTGTGTTTACGTGCAGATGGCTACCATTGAGGGATCATGGGGGCAACTTGGTGACAATCAAATCAGCAACATTTGTGCGGACATGGCGAGATTCATCCTACGTGAGATTTGCCACGAAGATGGAGAATTCTTCGATAAAGAAGGAGTTTTGACATTAGATGATGCAGAAAGGTTACGTAGATGAGTGTCTTAGGGTTATCTATTATGCACAATGTTTTCTAATGTGACTTATGTATACATTTTTTATTTTAGTTTGGATTGTGTGTTTGTGAGACATATATTTGGATTTGACGGTTAAATACAAATTAAATTACAGTAGATTAAAGTGAATTTAGCATACAAATACCAATGTGAAAAAAATAATAGACAAAAATGACAAATTATATACAAAGAATAAACAATTATGGGGAATTATATAGGAAATGAGAAAAATGCTTTCTGTGGCGAGCGGTCTAAGCAACCGCCAGCAAAGATGAATTTTGTGTCGGCGGGCGTCGTAAGAAACCGCCAGCACTTATGGCATTTGTGCTGGCGGTCTGCTTAAGTAACCGCCAGCACTGATGACATTTGTGCTAGCGGTCGTTTAAGTGACTCGCCAGCACAAATGGATGTGTGCTGGCGGGCCGGCCACCCGCCAGCGCAAAAGGCCATTTCTATTGGCTCAAAGTTGCTGACGGGTGCCGTGCTCGTCAGCAAAAACCGGTTTTAGCCGATAGGACAAATCGTTTCTGGCGTAGTGAGGGGCAAACGTTGTGAAGTCGTACCTGACCGGCTCGGTGCTAAAAGCCGAGGGTGGTGATGGCATGGTCGTGTGGCTGTTGCGCAGCCCTGCTGAGGGGCAACTTCTCTTTTGCGATGTTTCTAATCAACATGGTCACATATCATCGCACGCGTACGCTACTGCATCGTGCAAGACCACCGGAATCATTCAGAAAATGCTTGCCTAAAGCATCCATAATTCCACTTATCTAGCGGCAGAATAGTTTTTATTTCTTTAACTTTACATTTACATATAATTCTTATTTATGATGTTGTCAGTTTGGCCCAGAGTGCAATGTGTTGTTTTTTCTGGATATCGAGTTTTGTGGCCTTTAAAGCTTCGAACTCAATCCATCGCAACTGAAGGCGATGCAAGACAGTGTTCAATAGTGTAGCAAACTTTAGTGTTTCTAATTTCTAATTTCAGCAACGCGCATGGTCGCATTTTTAAAACTTTGTGGGTACTCACTCCTTTTCAAATTATAAGTTATTTCTTTTTCCTAGTTACTGCATATATTTAGCGATAGTGTATATATTTAAGTGCATAGTAAAATCTATGTAACTAAAAATCTAGAATGCCATAATTTTGGACCGAGGGAGTACCTTCCTCCGATAATCAACCTTTGCAATATCCAATAGCTACAACCATAGAGTTGTGCTGACCACCAGCAAATTTAGCTTAGTTAAAATGACTTACTCTGATGAAAAAATTTCCAACTGTTGTAAAAAGAAATTGTACCGTTAAAAGTATATGTTACTCCCTCTGTTCCTAATTGTATGATCATTTTTACTTTTGTAAGTTTATAAGTTTTTATGTATATTATGGGTGTGTTTGGAGAAATAACCTAGAGCTATTTTGAGGGGTAAAGTTTACCTTAAGAAAATAGCTTTCTAATGAAATAGCCCTTGAGCTGTTTAGATCCGAGAGCTATTTGAGCTATTCGACCTTACCCCTCTCTCCCTTGCTCGTATAAAAAATAGCCCAATTAACATGTATTTGGGAGATAATTTTTTTGGATGAGCTAGTTGCAAATAGACCTAAATTAAAATAACCCACCTGTTTGGTTGCTATTTGAGCTATTTGGGCTAAAAGGGGATGGGCTAAAAAATAGCTCATGGATTCAAACACCCCCATGTCTACATGTGGAAAACTATGTCTCTAGAAAATCCAAAGAGTCCGTTTTGCTTCTCTTTTTTCATGCAATGTTTTTGGTTTTGTGCAGTATTTTCAATCTCACAACAAATCAATCATACAAATCAGCAGAAATCACTTTAAGGTCTTGCAATTTGAAACGGATGAAGTATGTTATAGATTTTTATGGAAGTCCAAAATATAAATACACAACATTGTTAATGTATATGATAATGTCTACAAATATATATGGACCTTGTTTAGTTGGTTGAAAAATTTGTCTTTTTAACTCCTGAAACTCCTGTAGCACACTATAGCATGTTTCGTTTGTTTGTGGTAAATATTATCCTACAATGGCTTAACTAAGCTCAAAAGATTCGTGTCGCAAAGGACATCGAAACTGTGTAATTAGTTATTTTTACATATATTTAATACTCCAAACATATGTCTTTTAGCGTATTTAATATGATGTGATGGAGAGTGGAGCAAATGTTAGAAATTTTAGCCAACTAAACAAGATCATGGTAATGGCATGTGTTTTTGTCCCTACATGCTGCACACTGAGTTTTATTTCAAACATTAAAATTACACTCAGTGTCGCTAGCAAAGCCCTTGGAAACGGATTAGCAAATTAAACGCTCCGTTAACCCAGTCAAATCCGACCGCGGCTGACCATAAAACCCCCCTTCTCGCAGTCAACCACAGTCCACGGCGCAGCCAACCACTCCCCCCTCCACTGAGCAAGAGACAGCGAGAAGCTTCGAGTTCGAGCCTAGGAGGCTAGGACCTAGGGTTTCCTATTGGAGAAATAACTCAAAGACTCACTTTCCATTAATCTCAAGAGAGTATATATATAGATTACAAGGGGGAATGAAGAGGCAGTAGAAACTGAAAAATAAAGAGAGTACAACTCTTGGTATACTAATAGATTGTTCATATGCTAACACCCCCCAGTTGGAACGCCGACACTGCTAGGAGTGGAGACATTCAAACTGGATCGAAATTGAGTAAAAATAGAGGTAGGAAGGCCCTTGGTAAACACATCTGCATATTGGGAAGTGGATGGAACATGAAGAACTCGAATAGCCCCTGTAGCAACCTTGTCACGGACAAAATGTAAATCAATCTCAACATGTTTGGTACGTTGATGTTGGACCGGATTTGTTGAGAGATAAACGGCGCTGACATTATCACAGAAAACTACAGAGGAGCGCTAAGGGCAGAAATGAAGTTCCTAAAGAAGTTGTCGGAGCCAAGAAATTTCCGCAACTGCATTGGCAACAGCTCTATATTCGGCCTCAGCACTGGAGTGAGAAACCGTTTGTTGTCGCTTCGATGACCAAGAAACCAAATTGTCACCAAAAAATACGGCGTAACCTGAGGTAGATCGTCGAGTATCGGGACAACCTGCCCAGTCTGCATCGGAGTATGCAACAAGGTCACTAGTAGAACACCTAAGTATCTTGAGACCATAGTCAAGAGTCCCCTTAATGTAGCGAAGAACACGCTTAATCAAGGCAAGATGGGGCTCACGAGGATCGTGCATATATAGAAAAATCTGATGCACGGCATAAGAGATATCTGGGTGAGTAAAAGTGAGCCACTGTAGAGCACCGGCAAGTGCGCGATAGTCAGTGGCGTCAGCAACAGGGGGTCCATCAGCAGAGAGCTTGGCATTAGTATCAATTGGAGTAGTGCAAGGTTTGCAACCACTCATACCAGCACGGTCCAGTAGCTCAAGTATGTAGTGGCGTTGAGAGAGGAACATGCCAGTAGTGTTCCGAGAGACAACCATGTTAAGGAAATGATGCAAATGACCAAGATCCTTCATAGAGAATTCTGTTGTAAGAGAACTCACAATGCTGCGGAGAAGAGCCTCAGAAGAAGCCGTCAATATAATATCATCGACATAAAGAAGTAAGTATGCCATATCTGAGCCACGCCGCAAAATAAAAAGAGAGGTGTCCGATTTTGCCTCCAAAAATCCAATAGAGCGAATGAAGGAAGCAAATCTGTTGTACCAAGCTCGGGGTGCCTGTTTCAAGCCATAGAGGGACTTATTAAGGCGACATACATAATCGGGCTTGGATGAATCAACAAACCCAGATGGTTGTGCACAATAGACTGTCTCGTCCAAAGTACCATGGAGGAAAGCATTCTTTACATCCAATTGATGGACAGCCCAGTTCTGAGATACTGCCAATGAGAGAACTGTGCGTATAGTCGCCGGCTTAACAACAGGACTGAAAGTTTCACCAAAATCAATTCCAGGGCGTTGGGTAAAACCACGAAGGACCCAACGAGCTTTGTAAAGATCGAGGGTGCCATCCGGATGTAATTTGTGTCGAAAAACCCATTTGCCTGTAACAATATTGATGCCGGGTGGAGGAGGAACAAGATCCCAAGTGTGGTTGGCTTGGAGAGCAGTGAATTCCTCCAGCATAGCATCACGCCAATTTGGATCAGCCAAAGCACCACGATAAGTCTTCGGAATGGGAGATAAATTTGTGACTTGCAAATTCATAATAGTTTTTGGTTGACGAAAACCGCGTTTCCCCCGAGTCACCATAACATGATCATTGGCAATTGGTGTGACCGGAATAGCTCCTTGTGGAAGGATGTTAGTAGTAGTAGTTCTGGCCCCTGGTGAAAGCGCATGGCCATCAGGAGCAGTACAAGCACCAGGAGGCCCAGCAGGGTCGTCAGAAGGTCCACTACTAATTGTGACTGCTGGACTGGGTGCAACTCCAGCACTTGGCGCAGCAATGGGTGCAGCTACTCCAGTGCCTAGTGCAGCACTAGGAGACGACGGGAGTGCAGCCAAACCACCACCAAAATGCCCATGACCAGCAGCAGGAGGTGTTGGTGCGCCTGAAACACCAGTACCTGCAACACCAAGACCTGCAACAAATGGTGAAGAAACAGGGCTACACACATGGTCAAACTCCGATAAAAAATCAAGGTCGTGTGAAGGGAGAGGAGCAGGAAGCTCGGCAAAGGGAAAAGATGATTCATCAAAATTAACATGACGAGAAAGAATTATACGATTTGTGGCTAAGTCAAGGCAACGATATCCCTTGTGGTCGGAGGGATAGCCCAAGAACACACAAGGGGTGGATCGAGGAGCGAGTTTATGTGGAGTAGTGGCAGATAGGTTAGGGTAACATTTACAACCAAAAACATGAAGATGATGATACGTGGGAGGAACACCATATAGAGCTAAGTACGGAGTTTGAAAATTGAGAGTGTTGGTTGGATGACAGTTAAGAAGATAGGTGGCTGTGTGGAGGGCCTCCACCCAGTAGGATGACGGTAAACTGGCCTGGAACATTAGAGAGCGCATGATATTATTAGTGGAGCGAATAATACGTTCGGCACGTCCGTTTTGTGGGGAAGTATGAGGACAAGACATGCGAATAACAGTTCCATGTGCATGAAGGAACGCACGAGTGCTGGAGTTGTCGAACTCACGGCCGTTATCGCATTGAACGGCTTTGATGGTGGTCCCAAACTGAGTGGTAACATAAGAAAAAAAATAGAAAGACAGGGAAAAGTGTCAGATTTATGACGTAAAGGAAAAGTCCAAGAATAATGGGAACAATCGTCAAGAATTATAAGATAATATTTATAGCCACTTACACTAGGAATGGGAGATGTCCACAAATCACAGTGTATGAAGTCAAAGTTCGTGGAGGTGCGTGAATTAGATGAAGGAAAAGGTAAGCGCACATGGCGACCTAACTGACAAGCGTGACATAAAGTTTCTAACTCGCGTTTATTACAAGCGGAATGCAAAAAAGGAGCCAACCGAGATAGAGACTCTTGTCCAAGATGACCAAGCCGACGATGCCAAAGGACAGGTGTAGATGTGACTGCTGTAAAAGAGTGATGGTTGGGCGGGGGTCGAAAAGAGTAGAGCTCCCCGGTACTATTGCAACTGATGATCACGTTCCCCGTTGCTAGATCCTTCACAGAAAGGCCAAAAGGATCAAATTCAACAGAACAATGATTATCAATAGTGAAACGACGGACAAAAATAAGATTTTTAATAATATGTGGAGAGATAAGGACATTATGCAAATGTAACGAGCTATTGGGCAAGTGAAAAGAAGTGGAACCAACAGCTGTAACTGGCAGAGAGGAACCATTACCAACAATGATATTGGACGGAGTAAAAGAAGTAGAAGGATTAACTTGTGTTAGGAGATCGGAGTTTGAAACCATGTGAGAGGAAGCACCCGAATCCATATACCAATTTTCACCTGGAGGAGGCGTGAGTGTCATGGTGTTGAAGTTGCTTGCCAACGCTTGCGGGTCCCATGTCCAGGAGGAAGTAGGAGTAGGGAAGCCGTAGGAGGAGGAACCGGCAACGGACAGAGGGCCAGCGAACTGCTGCTGCTGTACGGTGCACCAGCAATGTAAGCTTGAGGACGAGGAGGCAGTGGCGCTAGAGGAGGGTGGGGACAAGCGCCGTGCTGTCCCGGCCAGACAGCAAAAGTCCCCATGAGGTGATTCCAGTTTTGAGGCGTCCAGGCCCCTGTCGGACGACTAGCTGGGCCACCGGACTGGCCACCGGTCTGATTGCGCCAGCGCCGCCGGAAGCGGCCACCACCACGGCCGCCCTGGCCGCCGGAGCCGACACCCTGGCCACTTCCCTGGCCGCCACCAGTTTGTCCAGTATGGCTGCCCTGGTTATCACGAGGGTGAGCCACAGGGGGGCGCGCCGGTGACGACGAGGTGACGAAAGCCGTCGGAGTAGAAGACTTGCTGGCGAGCATTACTTCCTCAATGAGCAAATCCGCACGGACGTCGGAGTACGACGGAAGAGGGCGTGTGCGCTTGATCATTGCCGCCATGTGGGAGTACCGTTCATTGAGGCCGCGAAGAACATTGAGAACTAAGGTGCGATCCAAGACAGGCTCGCCCAAAGTTCCCAGAGCGTCTGCCATACTCTTCATCTTGTTTAAATAATCAGTGACAGAAAGGTCCCCATGAACGAGTGTTCGAAATTCTACATCCATGATAATTGCACGAGTTTCCTTGTTGCCGATGAACTAATCTTCAAGACCAAGCCATATTGTCCGTGACGTTGGGGAATCAGTGGATACAGCTTCAATAAGATCAGGCGACACAGTGCCAAAAAGCCATGACTTCACAGTACAATCCATGTGATGCCAATGAGGATCTGTAGAGAAGTCATCATCAGTGAGCACAAGGGAGTCGAGGCCGTATTTGGTCACCGTGGTGAGGAAATCATCATCAGTGAGCACAAGGGAGTCGAGGCCGTATTTGGTCACCGTGGTGAGGAAGTACGTGCGCCAACGGCTGTAGAACGTGGACGTCTGCTCAAGGACAAGGGGAATCATCGTCTTGATGTTGGTCACCGCGTTGGCCTGAGCATGGAGCTGAGATTGCTCGGCGGTCTCGTACTCGGCGATGCGCTGTTCGGCCGCCTCGGCCCGTGCAGTAGCGGCGTCCTCCCGAGCATTAGCCGCCTGGGCCTGGACGGTGGCAGCTTCGGCAGCAGCGATGGCCTCGGTGGCCGCCTGCTGGAGCTCGGCGTTAGAACACATGATGGGCAGAGCCGCCGGCGGAGTCCGACGGGTAGAGGTGGAGACGCGTCGGGGAGTCCGACGGTCTACAGGAAGCGGAAGCTAAAGGATCGTGGTCCCTCTGATACCATGTTGGAGAAATAACTCAAAGACTCACTTTCCATTAATCTCAAGAGAGTATATATAGAGATTACAAGGGGAAATGAAGAGGCAATAGAAACTGAAAAATAAAGAGAGTACAACTCTTGTATACTAATATATTGTTCATATGCTAACATTTCCCTCCCGCCACCTTCATGGCCGCCGCTGCCGCCGCGGTGTCCGTGTCCCCCGCGCCGACCTCGCCGCCGCCAGCGGGGCGCATCGTAGCGCGGACCCGCCTCGCCGCGGCCGCCGCCGACGCCGTCGTCTGCTTGTTCATCGCAAGCCTGTGGCTTTTCCTGTGGGCCCAAGCCGCTCGAACGTCGGGCTCCTCGCCTGCGGCGAGGGCTGCCCCGTCACCGTCGCCGCGGTGAATGTCCTCACCGCCGCGGGGTTCACCTTCGCGCTCGTCCTCTGCTTCGGCATGCTACCTTTGATGCTCCGGCAGCTTCGCGCGGCGGAGGCGGACATCGACCTCGAGGCTGCGAAGGTACGGAATGGGGAAAAGTCTGCATTTTGGTTCCAGAAGTTTGCTCGCACCCCGCTGCTAATTGGGTAGGTGTAATTTGAAATTGGAACCTTTTACTGCATCCGCGCAATTCCTGTTCTTAGTACTTGTTGCGTTTGTTTAATTGTTTCTACACCAGGCCCCTGCTCGGAGGAGTTTCGCATTGGTGGCGAAGGAAGCGCTGCGTGACGCTGTCATGATTGGGATCCTCATTTCACTCGCATTTGCCCTGCTCATGGGCGTGGCGGGTGGTCTGCTGAAGGGCGACCCCCTTGTCAAGGGGTCTCGTCGGGAGAGGGTAGGCTCAGTGATCTATGACGTGGGAGCATTGGGCATGGACACGGTGAATTGCCTCTTTCTCTGTCCCGTTTTGACAGTGAGGATTTGGAGGGCCTTCAGGATGGCGTGAGGTATCCATTCTTTTGCTTTGAGGCTCCATTTGCTTGTGCATTTCATAACTATTGTAACCATTGATCTTGTTTAGCATGAACGAATAGTGCACATTGAATCAACGGATGTGCCATTGTTTTGTAGAGTGGAATAATAGTGCTCCTTGGTTCTTTGTGACAAGACCAACTATGCACTAGTTAGGTAGGAACAAATGTTCATTCATAAATCTGTTATCATTGACTATGTCACCAATAAAGCCAGTGGTGTCTCCCTAAATTCCAAAGGGCTGGGTTCATTGGTGGTGTGATCCTTTTTCTAGTAATTTGTATCTTCTCCTTGTACCTTGTTGTATTTATTATTTTAAAACTAGATGCTTTTTTAAATTTCCATTAACAGAAGGAATTGAATTTCGGTTTAATATGCACGAAAATTAACATAGTGCCAACAGGGCCTCTAACGTTAGCCTTCAGCTAGTTATCTAAGTGAAAATTGAGTGCTCTGTTAATGTTATGCTGCATTCTTTTTTCTTATTAAGGATGCCTTCCACTGCATTCTTTCACAACAGTTAAAGTGTGTTTGATAACATGTTATTGTAAACTAAGATTTATTTTCGCTATTTCCTTATCACTCTTATATCAGTTTAAACTTCTTTCACTGCCATGAATAATTAAGCAATCTTGTGACAGAACCATATACTTAATTTTTATAAAATGTCACTTATACATGATAAATGAAGAAAAAACAATTTAATGCTCTAATAATGGAGCTATTTGGTTGCTAGTATAACTGTAGTTACTAGGTTCAAATACAGCCCTGAAGTTGCATTGAGTATGCATGAAATGTGATCATTTTAATCACGCAATGAACAAATAGTCAAACAGAAGATTTTTTAAAAAAGTTCAAACAGAAGAATTGCTTGTGATTGTATTGGAAGGCTAAAGTTTTTTTTTCTTGCTTTTTGCAAAACTAATAAGCTACAATGTACCATGAATTTGTAATCTGGTTATTTTCTTCTGGCATTAAGCACTGTTATCACATTGATGGTTCTATATGATGCTGTCTAGTGATCCAGTCTTGAACAATAATAGTCAGTATACTTGTCTTCACAGTTTAGGAATCATGGTCTACCATACTCAATTACTTCAGCGTTTTGCTGTTACAGTTGTTAGTTTGTTACATTACTGATCAGTTATAGTACCAGTTGGCTAGGACCTAGGAATTCCTTTGTAGAGCAGAAACACTGACATACTTTTTGTTTGTCGAAATTTCAGCTTCTAACTTACTGGAGTAATGGAGATTAAATTTGGTTCACTACCGGAAACGCAGCCTCTACCGAGAGCTCGGTTCTGTGCCGAGAGCCAGATCCCAAGCTCTCGGCACAGAGACGCTTTGCCGAGAGCAAAGGATCCAGCTCTCGGCACAGAAAAAACCCGCGGTACAGACGTACTGTGCCGAGAGGGAACAGAGCCGCCTCTCGGCACAGACGTCGACTCACGGCACAGAGGATCTGTGCTGAGAGCTGCAGAAGCGGGCCCTCGGCACAGCCGCCACCTCACGGCGCAACGTAACGGCCGTCATGGCCGTTTGCCCGGCCATCAGATGTGCCGTGGGCTCTCGGCACAGAGCACCTGTGCCGAGTGCCTGCCACAGGCTCTCGGCAAAGAATTAAAAAAAATCAAATTCACACATTCAAACCTTTTCTTCATCAACCTACACCCCTACAAAAAGCATATGCTCAAATTTCACATAAAAATAGATATTTATTTTGTATTTAATAATTTTATTTCGTTCTAGCTAGCTAGTTTTTCACCGTAGAGTAGAGCTCCGATATGAACTCGAGGTGCATGAAATCATGATGTAAAGTTAGTGAAAAATGATATTCATGTTCATGAGGCATCTTCAAGACCAATTACATGACCAAACCTGCAGCTGAACAAAATCCAAGAGACCAGAATCTGCAAGCAGTCATCTTTCACTAGCTAGGTGTCGTGCATGGGCCAGCTGCCTCCTCTTGAACCTCTCCTTGAAGCACATCTCGCACCGAGCTCCTTCGTCCTCTCATCCAACACCATATTAGGCCTCTCCTCTATCATCTATTTGTCGTGCTTCAGGCTTTCCACCACCATCCTCGTTAGATTTCCGTCCTCTTGCTCGGTCAGCTTCCCGAGGTCCTTCTCATAGTCGTCGTCCTTGCTCTTGCGGCACGCTTCCTCCTCCCAAAAAACTCGCGAAGTCGACCTCAAAGAGGCGACCAAGCTCGTCCGCATTTACATGAGAAAGTAACGAGAACATGAATTAATTCCAGAAATTTTTGTATTAGTAGGGAAAGATATCTGCCGGTACCTTGAGAGGAGCTTCTCTTTGAACATGAAATGGCGAGGGAAACACCGAGCTTAGAACCACGCTTCCTCTTCGAGCCGGTAGTGAGAGAGCTAGATCGAGTGCGAAAGAAACGGGAAGTACATGAAATCATGAAGTAAAGTTAGTGAAAAATGATATTCATGTTCATGAGGCATCTTCAATACCAATTACATGAAATGACGCTAAATTTTCGACATTTGACTCTCTCATCACGATGAACATCGTGAGCTAGAACAATTTAAAAATTTTATAGAATTTAAATAAATGAAACCGTCAAATTGCTTGTAACGAGAAAACAAGTTTGGCAACAAAAGTCTTTACGGACACGAATCGAGAGCATCAAAATGGGCCATGCATGGGCCATGATCGGTTGCCTCCTCTTGAACCTCTCCTTGAAGCACATCCGCCCGAGCTCCTTCATCCTCTCATCCAACACCATATTAGGCCTCTCCTCTATCAACACCAACCAAACGAACGCCTCCACAACGACGTTCGGTGTCGGAGCGGCCAATGGCCGGCGCGCCTCGGTTCGTTCGACCGCGCGCCGTGGATTCTCGGACCCCCGGCGTTCGACGGCGATGCCTACGGCGGCCAAGGGATGCTCCCGGTCCCGGCGGCCTCTCGCCTCGGGCTATGGACATGGACGGAGCGAGGGGAGGAAGCACGCGCCGCGCAAGACACATGAGGTTGAGGCCACGGTCTAGTCGCGAAGCGAGGATGCGATGTTGTGCTCGGCTGCGGCGCTCGCTCCCCGGGCAACGGGGACGGAGGAGATGGGCATTTGCGGTGCCGGGGAGAAAGATCGAGAGATGGCGTCGTGGCGATAGGGACATGATGGACTAAGTCTTTCGATTGAAGCGATGCAGACAAAGCAAAGGACGGGGCGCCGAGTTTCGCCTCCCGCCCGGCCTCATCACATCCCATTAATGGCAAGTCACTCCCGTCAGAGTTGTGTACTCCGGCAGGGGGAGGGGGACATGGCGACGAGCACGGGGCAGTGGGGCACCAAGCAGCAACAACTCTTGTACTGCCGGCATATTCAAAAGGCCGCGACGCCTTCTCATTTCTCGAGGGCAAGATTTTCTTCACTTTGGCCCTACATACGCAACGTGCCAATGTTGCTACTGATGATGGACTCAAAATTTGCAAGAAATCAAGAATGGATTTGCAATTCGGTGTCATTTTCGCCCAAGATCTGATAAAAACACATGTGCAAATGCCTTCAAAGCAAAGAGCCATTACAAAGGCAGCACGGTTATCCTATTGATACAAAGGTAACAAAGAGATCCCTACATACCACCAGCAGATCAAATCGGGTTCAATTGCTTGACCCCGTGTAGAAATTTCGCATATATAAAG
Organism: Cenchrus americanus; assembly: GCA_947561735.1. Lineage (NCBI taxonomy): Eukaryota > Viridiplantae > Streptophyta > Magnoliopsida > Poales > Poaceae > Cenchrus > Cenchrus americanus. Next base: position 77,689,897 of record OX387239.1, on the reverse strand, counting down.
TTGTTGGCATCATAAGAGTATTTTGCCGGTAGTTATCGTGGCAACAGCAAATACCAAAGATCATGGAACCGTGGCATATGATAATTTTGAGTAAAATGTATTGCCGAATATATATATAGTGAATTTGAACTTAAATGTGTACTATATATTATATTGATGTGCTAAATCTATAAGAAAATGCTGATATTTCACTTTGAAAGCAATATATATCTTAGGTTTATAGGAGCACATAATAATCATGCTATATTATTCTTAGATATGTGACTGCACCTGCAAACTACAATTAAGAATTTATAAATTACATGATGAAATAATGGGAGAAGCTAAAGAAGCAAGACATCAAGTTAGAAAATGTGCCATTAAAACTAATGACCCGCTCGGAAGTGAAAGATTTGATTGACTACTCCGTATTTCTGAGGATGCTACTGCATCTTAAGAGTTTATGGAACCAAGTGATAATTGCTGCATTATTGATAGTGTAAGTAATAAATTTGTAAATACACACTTCAAGATTATGTATTTTCAAACTAAATTTGTAAATATGCACTTCAAGAGTACGAAACATAAATGCTATATGTGAGAAGGCTAGGGGTTACGAGTATGCATTTTGATTTGAAGGACCAACTATGCACTTTTGATATTAGCAACACCGATATGTGACCGCACCTTGAGAGGAGCTTCTCTTTGAACATGAAATGGCGGGGAAACACCGAGCTTAGAACCACGCTTCCTCTTCGAGCCGGTAGTGAGAGAGCTAGATCGAGTGCGAAAGACACTGGAAGTACATGAAATCATGAAGTAAAGTTAGTGAAAAATGATATTCATGTTCATGAGGCATCTTCAATACCAATTACATGAAATGACGCTAAATTTTCGACATTTGACTCTCTCATCACGATGAACATTGTGAGCTAGAACAATTTAAAAATTGTATAGAATTTAAATAAATGAAACCGTCAAATTGCTTCTAACAGAAAACAAGTTTGGCAACGAAAGTCTTTACTGAGACACGAATCAAGAGCATCAAAATGGGAGGTCGGCAAGGGCCAAAGGAGCCAAGGACGAGTTACATAGAGTAACAAAATGGTTCTTGCTCTACTCTCCAGGTTAACTTACTGCTAGTGACAAGCCTAGACAGTAGACTCTACAACTGATTAGTACGGGTTAACAACTTAACACACCACTACTAATTAAGCTTTGAGACGGTTGACACTTGGCCATCACACAAAATTCCTATGACCAAACCTGCAGCTGAACAAAATCCAAGAGACCGAGAATCCGCAAGCAGTCATCTTTCACTAGCTAGGTGCCATGCATGGGCCATGATCAGTTGCCTCCTCTTGAACCTCTCCTTGAAGCACATCTTCCTGAGCTCCTTCGTCCTCTCATCCAACACCATATTAGGCCTCTCCTCTATCATCTCTTTCTCGTGCTTCAGGCTTTCCACCACCATCCTCGTTAGATTTCCGTCCTCTTGCTCGGTCAGCTTCCCGAGGTCCTGCTAGACATGCACTCCATCACTCCATGTTCGTCAGTTCTTCCAGACAAATCTTATTCTAGTAAAAACTCCCAACGAATTGAATTCCATGACAATATGCTCCAACGAGAGAATAAGCGAAACACGGATGTTGTCGATAAGCGTATTCGAGCTCTTCACCTTGCGGTGCGGCCACCGCGCGATGCCGAGCTCCCCGCACCACTTCTTCGGCATCGTGACCCCAACTTTGAGCTCTCGCACCACCTCCTTGATCGGCATGCAGAAGTGCCGCGACACCAGCTCGAACGTCAGCGCCTTCTTCCCTGGTCCAATTCTCGGATGTCCAACTGCACCCTTCTGCACACTGCTAGTGCCGTGCTCCAGCTTGATCAGTGCCTTCTCGCAGTCGCCATCCTTGCTCTTGCGGCGCGCTTCCTCCTACTCCTCCACCTGAGCCAAAAAACTCGTGAAGTCGACCTCAAAGAGGCAGCCAAGCTCGTACGCATTTACATGAGAAAGTAACGAGAACATGAATTAATTCCGGAAATTTTTGTATTAGTAGGGAAAGATATCTGTCGGTACCTTGAGAGGAGCTTCTCTTTGAACATGAAATGGCGGGGAAACACCGAGCTTAGAACCACGCTTCCTCTTCGAGCTGGGTAGTGAGAGAGCTAGATCGAGTGCGAAAGAAACTAGAAGTACATGAAATCATGAAGTAAAGTTAGTGAAAAATGATATTCATGTTCATGAGGCATCTTCAATACCAATTACATGAAATGACGCTAAATTTTCGACATTTGACTCTCCGTAGCGATCTAGGCCCTTTCGCACCTTTGGTAAGGGTGTGTTTCGGTGATAATTGACAACCATATGCTTGTGACTAACCTTTGTTTTGAAGCGATTTCTATTTGGGTTATTGTCACGAGTATTGAATGGAATGAGACCCCTCAATTTGAATTTATGGGCTCAATGCGGTCGAAGACCGCAAGGCTAAGGACTTTGTTAGTTCCAAGTGTCTCAAAGGAGATGAAGGACACTTGGATTACTAGTTTGTAGTTTTGACCGTACTATTAAGAGGGGTTCGTACACTAGTAGCTTGACCATGCACTCGAAAGCCATAATTTATGCACACTCATGTTCCTTGGATCCTATCTAGCTCAGAGAGTTCATGGAAGCAAGGTTGAAGCAAAAGAATCGACGGAAAACTCAAAGGCGCTGAATTGGATGAGTTGAAATCAACTTCATAGCGTCGGATGATCCGACGCCCCATATTTAACACGCGCCGGATGAGTTCTGCAGCCAACTGGTTCAAAATGGACCGTCGGATGAACCGACGGTACAGGCATCGGTTCATCCGACGCCTTAGGGTTTGGCTACAGTTCTGGTCAAGGGTCTGGGCTCAAGCATCGGACGATCCGACGCCTTGACCATCGGTTCATCCGACGGTTGCATTTAAATTCAACAGAGACGCGCCAAGGATTCTGCTTCGACCTGGATGATCCGACGCCCGGTTAGTGCTCACGGCGGTTCATCCGACGGTCCGTTTCAAATCACACGCACCGCCCCCGAGCGGGGTGCCTTCGCACGGGATGATCCGACGAGGCGTCGGTGTATAGCGTCGGTGTATTGTCCGGGTTTCAAGTTTCAACGGCTATATTGGGTGCTTGTGAGTGACCGGATGATCCGACGCTTTGCGGGGGGGCACCATCGGTTCATCCGACGGTACAACTTTTTCGGGGGACTTTTGCAACGGCTAGCCACCTTTGCTAGGCCTATATATAAAGCCCCATTTTGCCTCTCTAGAGCTGCCTTTGCACTACGAAGATCTCTTGCTGACCACAGGAGAGAAGGAGAGTGTGTTCTTTCTTGTTAGATTTCTCTTCCTCTTCATTGAGGTGTTCTTTCTTAGTGAGCAAGAGTTTCAAGGTGCATCCATGGCTTGGGCGGAGTGCTCGGGTCAAGTGAAGGTTTGCGGGCTTGTTACTCTTGGAGTTGCTTGACTCCTAGGCAGTCCACAGGTGACTTGGGGGTTCTTGGTGAGCCCTTGGAGATTGTGGGAGCCTCAAGACAAGCTTGGTGTACACGGTTCGAGACCCACTGTTCCGGAGATGGAGAACGGGTACTCTTAGTGAGCACTTGTGTCTTAGTGACTCAAGGGGAAGACGATACTCTAATGGTACTCAACGTGGACTAGGGGGGAAGCGTCAACTTCTCGATACCACGGGAAAAAAATTCGATCGCCACTTGTCCATCTTATTTACTTCTAGCACTTACTTTCGGCATTTCAATTCCGCTCTCTCAGAAGTTTCTTGTCTTTATTCTAGCTTGTTTCGCTTGTGCTTAATATCTTGCCTAGGTTGTCTTATTGCCTCTAGTGTGTTATTTGCTAAGGAAACTTGTGTTAGTGTGCTCTAGAAGTAGAAGAAGCTGTTTTAGTATGGGCAACACTAGTTGATAGGTTAAGGTTTTCGTTTTTCTTTTTAGAGCTTGAAAACAAGTCCCATATTCAACCCCCTTCTATGTGACTAGATCCTACAAGTGGTATGAGCCGGGCTCCTTTTTGTAGCCTTGCTTTAGGGAGATGGGGAAAGGAAGCGGCAATGGCCCCCCAAGGTTGGCGGGGAAGCGCTTCACCTTTTGGGCGCATAGAATGGCTAGCTATCTTCAAGCTCAACATCATGATGCGTGGCGCACTACCTTGTATCCATTGCCTTCGGAGCCCACCGAGAGTGAGGCTAAGTGGAATGCACGTGCTAGGAATCACATCTTTGAGGCGCTAGATGAGGAGTTGTTTGATCGGGTCTTTGCTAAGCCCACGCCGCCGGGGTGTGGATGGAACTCAAAGAAATTCATGTGGGTAACAAAAAGATCGAAGTGAGGAAAAATATGAGTTGCTCGAGTGGAACTCAATGAGTTCAAAATGAAAGATGATGAGGGGTAGAGCAAATGTACTCTAGGATGGGGGTTCTTATTCAAAGTATCAATGCTCTCGATGTTGCTAACCTTTCCGAGCGGGAAATCATCAGAAAAATCCTTCAAACGCTTCCCAAGCCAAAATACAACATCGTCAAGGCACTTCTCTTTGAGAAGGACTTCACCACCTCACCATCAAGGGTTGTGAGCGAATTCGCTCCCACGAGATGTTCATGATGGAAGACATGGAATCATCTACCTCACACTCAAGCGCCAAGAAAGATCTTGCACTCAAGGCTAGTGAAAAAGGAAGTCCAAGAAGATCAGGGAAAAGCTCCTTCTTCCCTCAGTGAAAGTGATGATCCAAGTGACTCAAGTGAAGCGGAGAGCGATGATGCTAAGCTTGCTCTTCTCATGAGGAAGACCACAAGAATGCTCTCAAGATTGGCAAGAAGGGCTACAACTATGATCCTAAGAAGCAAAAGTTCCGGTCATCAAGAAGAAGTGGTGAGGAAGCAATCGGAAGTGCCTGGTGTGGTAGCTATGATCATCTCTCATATGGTGCCCCAAGCGGGACAAGAGAGTGTCAAACTCAAGCAAGAAGAATGATGAAGATGACAAGGATGCCAAGTACTACAAGAAGAACTCATCCAAGAAAAAAGTCATCAGCAAGCCCTACCAAGAAGAAGGGTGAACATCGTTCTCTCTTGGTCAATGAATGGGTGATAGGGGTGAGACCTCAAGTGAGTCAAGTTCAAGTGAATAGGACAAGAACAAGAAGATCGCCGGCATTGCTATCATGGATGATGAGCCTCCACTTCCACCTCCACCTATGTGCTTCATGGCAAAGCACTCCAAGGTGAGCGATAGTGATAGTAGTGGATCTTCTAGTATTGATGATCTCTCACCTCTTGCTCTTAAAGATCTTCTTGATGAATACACCTCCATGATAAAGAAACAAAAGAGTAAGCTCAAAGCTCTTGATGAGACTCATGATAAACTTAAGCTTTCATATGATGAGTTACTTGTAAAGCACGATGACCTTAGCAAGCATGATGCTTTGGTAGTGTCTAACAAGTCACTTAGAGATGACCACAACAAGTTACTTGATAAGCACAATGAGCTAATTGTCAAGCATGTGATATAACATTGGCAACAAGTCACTTGAGTCAAGTCATATGAAGTAAAGAAAGAACATGTGCTCTTAGAGATGAAATATCAAAAGCTTGAGCTTGCTAGTGAGGACATTGATTCTAGTAGGCATGCAAATGCTAGAGAAGTCACTAAAATTAATGCCTCCACCTCATGTGATGATCTAATTGAAAAACCTAAGGTTTTGCTTAATGTTAAGAAAATATTGCATCTTCCTCCAAGACTAACCATGATAGGGTGAAAGCTCTTGAAGAAGAAGTGAGAAGCTTAAGGTCTTGTGTAAAGACTTTGGCCCGAGGTGGTGTTGCACAAGGAGATCCTCTACTGATGCAAGAGATTATGGGACAAAGGGGCTTGGTGCTTTCCCCAATCCCATCAAGGAAACTCTAAATCAAAGGAGCTATATGGGTGTTTCATGCGGTAAGGATTGGATCCCCTATTGTCAACATTGCAAGGTCTAGGTCATCACACGAGGAGTGCCCAACACCTACTCGCCCACTGCCCACCTTGCCTAACAACTACAGTCCATGTATAATGACAACCACTTCTTGTTGATGAGAAAGAACAATGGCAAAGTGGCAATCAAGTTCATTGGGGCCAAACCAAAAGTCAAGCCACCTAGAAGCTTATGGATTCCTAAAGCTCTTGTCACTCACATCAAAGGGCCCAAACTAGCTTGGGTTCCTAAATCTCAATGCTAATTTCTTGTGTGTGGGTGAACTACAAGGCCGGAGGAGTCATTGGATACTTGATAGTGGTTGCACTCAACACATGGCCAGAGGCAGTAAAAATGTTCACCTCACTAGTGGATGATGCGGGGAGATCATGAACAAGTTTCATTTGGTGATAACTCTAAAGGAAGGATCTCCAGTTAGGTGAAATCTCTCTAACAAACGACTTATCCCCTTTCCAATGTTCTCTTTGTGGATTCTTGTAGTTATAACTTGCTTTCCATTGCACAATTTTGTGACCTTGGTCTTTCATGCACATTTGATGATGAAGGGGTCACAATTACTAACAAGAAAACTAATGAAGTTGTTTCAAGGGATTCCGCTATGGCAATCTTTATCTTGTAGACTTTACATCCCGTGAAGCAAACTTGACTACTTGCCTCGTCTCGACTACATCCGAAAGGGTTGGCTATGGCATCGTCGCATTGCACACATAGGCATGAGCCAACTCCAAAGCTTTCAAGAAAGGCATGGTCCTTGGTGTGAAGGATGTTACATTTGAGAAGGACAAGTTGTGTAGTGCATGTCAAGCCGGCAAGCAAGTTGCAAGTCATCATCCCATGAAGGCTTATGTATCTACCACAAGACCATTGGAGCTCATTCACATGGACCTCTTCGGACCAACTACATACAAGAGTCTTGGTGGTAATCTCTATTGTCTTGTCATTGTTGATGATTTCTCACGCTATACTTGGACTTTCTTTTTGGAGGACAAGGCAAGACATTTGATATCTTCAAAAAGTTCACTACTAGAGCCCAAAATGAATTTGGGTCATCCATGGTGAAGATAAGAAGTGACGATGGGTCGAATTCCGCAACACCAAGGTGGAAGAGTATTGTGGTGGTGAAGGCATCAAGCATGAATTCTCCTCAACCTATACACCCCAACAAAATGGTGTGGTTGAGAGGAAGAACAAGACACTCATCACTCTTGCTAGAGTTTATGTTGGATGACTATGGAGTTTCGCAAAGGTTTTGGGCGGAAGCTATCAACACGGCATGTCATGCTTCAAATAGAGTGTATCTCCACCGACTCATGATGAAGACACCATATGAGCTACTCATTGGGAGGAAGCCCAAAAGCATCTCTTACTTGGGTGTTTGGTTGTAAGTGTTTCATTTTCAAGAAGAAGAAGCATATCTAGGGAAATTTGAGAGTAGAGTAGATGAGGGCATATTTATGGGACATGCATCTAACTCCAAAGCATATAGAGTATTCAATAACTCTGGTGATTGAAGAAACATGTGATGTGGAGTTTGATGAATCTGTGGCTCCCAAGGAGATGGTTTTTGTTGTGATGATGTAGGAAAAAGAACCTCTTCGAGAAGCAATGAAGAAGATGGCCATTGGTGACATCAAGCCAAGGGAGGATGATGACCCTCACTCCATTCTTGAAGACTCATCCTCACGATGATGATAATGATAATGACCCACCAAGGCCTCCACCTACATCACCCACAAGACAATATAGTCCATCTTTCTCACAAGAACCACCTCCTATCTCAGAACACTCAAGATCAAGTAGAGGACACGGGCGAAGTTCAATCTCAAGATGACCCTACCTCTACAATATTTGGAAGACGCACAAGAACTTCAACAAATCATCCAATTGATCTTGTGTTGGGTGATCCTCAAGGGGGTACAGGACTTGCCATGAAGCAATATGCCTCATTTTGCAAACATCATGCTTTTTGTCTCTTTTGTAGAACCCACAACTATAGATGAAGCTCTTAGGGATTCGGATTGGATCTTGGCTATGCAAGACGAGCTCAACAACTTCACGAAATCAAGTGTGGGAGTTGGTCGAGCGCCCCAAGAACAAGAATGTGATTGGCACCAAGAAGTGGTCTACGGAACAAGCAAGATGAACATGGCATTGTGGTGAAGAACAAGGTAAGACTTGTCGCCAAAGGGTACTCTCAAGTAGAAGGCTTGGACTATGGAGAGACCTTCGCTCGGTGGCACGCCTTGAAGCTATACGTATCCTCCTTGCATATGCATCTAGCCATAAAATGAAATTATTTCAAATGGATGTAAAAAGTGCTTTCTTGAATGGCTTTATCAATGAAGAAGTCTATGTGGAGCAACCTCCGGTTTTGAAGATATTACATATCCTAACCATGTCTATAGGTTGCCTGGCGTTGTATGGACTCGAAGCAAGCTCCTAGGGCATGGTATGAGAAACTCACAAGGGATTTTCTTATTGAAGCCGGATTCAAGATTGGTAAGTGGACAACACTCTTTTCACAAAGATAATCAACAAAGAACTCTTCTTTTGTCAAATTTATGTTGATGATATTATATTTGGCTACACTAATCTCAAAGTGTTCATAAGGATTTTAGTGAACTCATGACTAGGGAATTCGGGAGATGTCAATGATCGGAGAGCTCAACTTCTTCCTTGGGTTCAAATCAAGCAATTGAAGGAAGGGACTTTCATTCATCAAGAGAAGTACTGCTAACGATATTCTCAAGAAGTTAGAGATGGATGATTGTAAGCGATCAGACTGATACCCTCTTAATGGACATCTCGACCTAGATGAGGGAGGTAAATCGGTTGACCAAAAACTTTGCAGCTACATGATGATCGGTTCTCTTCTTTATCTTCACCGCATCTAGGCCGATATCATGTTTAGTGTTTGCATGTGCTCGGTTTCAAGCCAACCCTAAAGAATCTCACCTAAGTGCTTTAAAAAGGATCCTTAGATATTAAAATACACACCTAGCATTGGCTTGTGGTACCCCCACGGTGCTTGTTTTGAGCTCTTGGGTTATTCGGATTCGGACTTTGCGGATGTCGAGTAGGCGAAGTAAGAGTACTTCGGGTGGGTGCCATTTGCTAGGTCGCTCTTTGGTTGCTTGGTCCTCTAAGAAGCAAAACTCCGTGGCTTTATCCACCGCGGAGGCGGAATACATTTCCGCGGGGGCTTGTTGTGCTCAAATCCTCTATTTGAAGCAAAGCCTCTTGGATTATGGTGTGGTTCTAAGATAGGGTTCCCCTCCTTTGTGACAATGAGAGTCACCGTAAAAATTGCTAACAACCGGTTCAACACTCTCGCACCAAGCACATTGATATCCGTCATCACTTCTTGCGCGACCACGTTGCTAAAGGGGACATTGTCCTTTGTGGTGTTCGCTTTCAGGAGCAATTGGCGGATATATTCACCAAGCCTCTTGATGAAAACACCTTTTGTAGGCTTCGGAGTGAATTAAATGTGCTTGATGCGTCCCAACATCATGTAATGCTTGTCATATAGTTTGCATTTGCATATGTACATGTTAGGGGCTTGTCTAACCTTGATGAGATAGTGATGAGTACGGGTTTTTACTTGAGCGGTGGTTCTCTTGTTTCGCTCGAAGGCATGAAGAAAGGCTCATTATGAATAAGCTCATTAAGGGTTCAAACTTGGCAAGATAGTTTACCTTCTCGCTTGCATGTCATGTAGATGCACTCATATTTATTTTCATACACAGTCTTGCATAGCATTGCGTGAGAAGTCACAAAGGAAACTCACCTTCATGAGAAAGTTGTAGCGCTCAATGCAAATCAACAACTCTTGAGGTGTGATGGACAAAATGATTGTGCTTAATGCCTATTGAGTTAAGTCCCGGCGAGCTTATGGTGTCAATCTCTAAGTTCAAAGGCAATTAACTCATACATTCCCTTTTGGAGCTCCCTCCCTCCTTTGGTTCTTATTTTGCCTATTTTTATCTATGGTTTATCCCTTTCTAGGAGTTAATTGTGTATTATAAGTATTTTGCAAAAGGAGTGCTTGAGGGTGAGGTTGTCACTCGGGGATTGATCCAAGATGTGCTTGTGTTGGCTTGTGTGTGACATTCGATGGATCAAAAATGAGAAATAGTTCAACAAAATCGAATTGTCACCGTGGATGAGCCCAGCGCCACTGTGGGTTACGGCGTCGAACATCCCGTGAAGGGGTACGGGCGCTCGGTTGCTTTGTTAGAAATTTTCGCCGTCGGATGAGAGAACGCCTCGCGTCTTTTGACCATCGGTTCATCCCGGTCTTGAAGTTTCCGCCCCTCTTCCCAGACCAGCGCACAACTCCTCGACGCGTTGTATTTTCCGGCCGTCGGTCCATCCAAATGGTTACTTTCACCCGGGAGCATAAGTGCACCGACGGTTCGGCCGACGCTCGTAATTTTGCCGGGTCGGTTCCTCAGAACGCTTCAGCGACGCGTTGGTCCCCACCCGTCTGCGGTTCGGCGCACGTTCTTCTCCATCTCACCTAACGCGCGAGCCGCCGTCTCACCCCCGGCCTGGCAGCCCTCGTGCCCGGCCTCCGGGTGAAACCGCGCGCGCCCGTGTTCCTCCGCAGCCCGCCCGACCTCCGCCTCGCCCACGCGCTCGCCGTAGGCCGCGCGCGGCCCCCGTCTTTGCATCGCGCGCCGCCGCCGCGGCCCGCACCCTAGCTAGGGTTTGGGCCACGCGCGGATTCGACCCAGCCGCCATGATAAGAGGGCTCGCCCGCGTTCAATTGAAGTGCGCACGGAACAAATCCTCTTCCACAACCACTCTCATCGTTCATCTTCTTCGTGGTGAGGATTTCACCTTTCCCTTCCTATGTGCTGCTTGTTAAAACTGCTTAAATTTTGTTGTGAACCTAGCTGCCTTTGGTTCTTGCACTTATAGGGCACATTTATTGTGTGTAGGTCTTCTTTGAGCTATTATTGCATTTGTGCCTTGCTCATAAAGTTTTTGAACTCAAATCAAACTTGTGCTATACTTTCATGAGCAGCTCCATCAAGATTATCCATGTTTATCCACACACACTTGCACATCTTGCTCACTGAGACTTATTTAGCATTTTCCTTTTTTTTCGTGGCAGCAATTCTCCTAGAATTTTCAGAATTAGGCTCATATCTGCTCAAATGCTATGCTTAAGGACCCTTACCTCTACGATTATTTATCTCGTTTATTCGTCTCTAGCCATTCTATAATTATCTACCGTTTTCTCTTACTTACGGATGGCGGGCGATAAGCGGAAGGAGTAAGAAGCGATTCTTTGTGGCCGAGAAGAAGAAGAAGAGCAAGCGACGAAGGAGTGGGAGCGTGTGCTAACGATGCCGACACTCGAGACGACCTCGAGAGGGGCATTCGTATTTCGAGAGGGCACACGAGTCGGGGGAGCGGCCCCGGGGTGAGCGACGGCGGCGGCGGGCGGAGCGACGGACTCGGCGAGCGGCGGCCCGTAGGTCGGGCGAGAGGCACCGGACCACGGGCGGTCGGAGACACCACCCTCAACGGCCGGAGTCGGACCTCGGGCACGCGGTCGGTCACACTCGGCCACGGCCCGACACGCGACGGAGAGCGCGACGGAAGGGAGGCTCACGGAGAGAGAAGCCGGCGGGCTCTAGACCCCCGGCTCCCCGAGGTCCACGAGCGAGGCTTTCGGAGTTTTATCTCCCGCACGACCTCCGTCACTTGCCGGGGGCGAAGATCGGCGTTTGAGAGCGTGCCGGAGAGGACCGGTGGTTCCCCGGGGCCGAAGGGGTGTGACCCCCGGTTACGGACGATTCTCCCGGGGAGAGCTTCTACGCCTCCCCCTCACACGAGAGGGTCTCGGCTCGGCCCGGCACCGTATGCTCGGTTCCGCCGGCTTTGAGGGCGGTGAGGCACGGAGGGCGATACTACCTTCTTCGACTACCCGGCGGAGCGGTGGACTTGGTGACTCGGAGGTCCACGTTACGTCCCCGGCAGGTCGGGGGTTGCTACGCCGCTGTCTCGTCGACGACGGGTCGCTATCGGATTTATGTTCATGGGTCGGCGGCGACTTACTCGAGAGGATAGCGAGCTACTTCGGGTCCCGGACGGACCTACACGACGACTCTATTCACTACACAGCGTACCCGACGTCGACCCTCCTCGTCGTGCACACTCCCCGGTTCTACCTTCCGACGAGGAGATCGGCTTTGCATTCCGGCCACGTTCCTCCCCCACACCCGGGACACACGACCGTACGATCGGGCGGCGTACGTGGGTTCACTACGCTCTCGGGGAGGTACGTGCTTTATAGGATGGGGAACGCGAGTCTTTGACGGGGGTGCGGCGGTGGCTCACGATGTGCGTGATGGCGAGCGCCCCTTTGACCTCGTTGATATCATGCTGGTGAGATCGAGGATGCCATTATGGATGGCATGGGGATGACACGAACGGCGGCCCTTCGCTCCTTGGATCGGTTGGGCTGTGGCAGCCCGGGCGAGGCTCGAGGAGGTACGTTGGATGCTTGAGGCATCGAAGTGTTCCGCGACCTGCGGCCTCCCGATGCCGGGTGACGAGGAGGAGAGGCCCGAGAGGCATGAGGAGAGCCGAGGAGACACTTCGGAGCTGGGGGCGGCGGGCGGGGCGACCATGGACGAGGCGGCACGACGGGGATGCACGCCTGGCTGCCCCGGTAGGGGCCCCTCTCCCCCGGTGCCTCGCCGCGGCTGACGAGTCCTCCGGTCGGCGAGCGAGGGACTTCACGGCTGCTCGACGGCCAGGGCCGGTTTTCGAGTCGGTCGGTCCCACGGCGACGAGGGCGGAGGCTCCACCTTGCCGGACGGCGAGAGGGCGGAGTCCGCGGTTCCCGATCTCCTTTGCTCGGTGACCCGACGGATCGGATCGCTTGTTGCTCACGCCGGCTGCGGGCGCTCGGTTTCGGCGGCCCTCCGAGGTACGGCGGCGGTCGAGGCTCGGTTCCGGCGGTACCGAGTCGCGGCGGGTGATTCTCGGGGGATCAGAAGCGGCGGCGGGAGGCTCGGGCGGCGGTGCTACGGCACCGAGATGTTGACTTCGCGGTGTTCACGTTCATGTACGGTTGCCTTGGTCGGCTCTTCCGAGCGGTCGGGGACTTGACCACCTCGGCCACCTACCCGCGCCGAGCTTCGGGCCGGCCGTGACTCCTCTTCCTCCGGCGAGGCGGGTTTGTGAACGTTCCCCGAGCGACTTTCCCTCGGTCACCACTACTTCGAACGGGGGCGTTCGCGGTACCTCGGTGCTTGACGACACCATGGTACCGCCGGTCACTTCCTCCTTCACAGCTCGGCCCTACGAGATGACCCGCCTACGACGTCACGGTGGTGTCTCCCAAGCACCCGAGGCACTCAAGTCACCGAGACACCAGCTCGCACCACTGCCTAGCCCACGGCGTCTCCTCTTAGACGTTCTCTGCGCGGGCGGAGAGGGGTTTGGGACGGGAGGACCATTACCTTCGCGCGATCACGGAGCGGATCTCGGCGGCCCCACTTGCCTCTAAGGCACCGTTCCTCCTGTCCCGAGGCTACTACGGCTCCCGCGTCTGCAAGAGCTCCCGACTTCGAGGCCGGGACGACTACGGCTCCTCCCGGCACCACCTCCTCCGACTCCCGGGCTCTACCTCTCGGTTTGGTCTCTTCTCGGCGGGGAAGGGACGACGACGACGGCTTAGGCTTCTGCAATGCGACCTTCGCGAGTCGTCTCCACTTCACCGCCCGGATCCTTCCTCTCCGCCTGCGAGGCTTAGTCTCCTTTTGGTGCTTGTTGCCAAAGGGGGAGATAGATAGGGGAGCAGAGATAGGGGGAGTTAGGGGAGAGTGCGGGTTTTGGAAGTTTTTAGCAACCTATCTCTCGCTTTTGTGGCTCTTCGTGATGAGACATGTGTATTTGGATCTTGTGTATGTCGATGGCTTACATGTCTTCTCATGCTTGTGTGCTTACTTAATGCATGTGTGTTTACCGCTTATTCTTTTTCATGCATTAGAAGTAGAGTTTATATGTTTTTAATTCAAATTTTCGTATATCTCTACTCGTGTTGTCATCTATCACCAAAAGGGGAGATTGTAGCGATCTAGGCCATTTCGCACCTTTGGTAAGGGTGTGTTTCGGTGATAATTGACAACCATATGCTTGTGACTAACCTTTGTTTTGAAGCGGATTTCTATTTGGGTTATTGTCAGGTATTGAATGGAATGAGACCCCTCAATTTGAATTTATGGGCTCAATGCATTCGAAGGCTTGCAAGGCTAAGGACTTTGTTAGTTCCAAGTGTCTCAAAAAGGAGATGAAGGACACTTGGATTACTAGTTGTAGTTTTAATTGTACTATTAAGAGGGTTCGTACACTAGTATCTTGACCATGCACTCGAAAGCCATAATTTATGCACACCTCATGTTCCTTGGATCCTATCTAGCTCGGAAGAGTTCATGGAAGCAAGGTTGAAGCAAAAGAATCGACGGAAAACTCAAAGGCGGCGGGTGGATGAGTTGAAATCCAACTTCATAGCGTCGGATGATCCGACGCCCATATTTAACACGCGGATGAGTTCTGCGATAGCGGTTCAAAATGGACGTCGGATGAGCAGAGACGGTACGGGCATCGGTCTCCGACGCCTTAGGGTTTGGCTACGGTTACGGTCAAGGGTACGGGGCTCAAGCATCGGACGATCCGACGCCTTGACCATCGGTTCATCCGATGGTTGCATTTAAATTCCTTCGAGGCAGCGCGAAGGATGCAGCCGGCCTTACACGGATGATCACGGCCTTTGGTAGTGCTCACAACGGTTCATGCGACGGTTTTTGTTTCGTCACACGATGCGCGCCCGGGCGAAAGTGCCCGGCAATGATCCGACGAGGCGCTCTGGTGTATAGCGTCGGTGTATTGTCCGGGTTTCAAGTTTCAACGGCTATATTGGGCGCGTGGTGACCGGATGATCCGACGCTTTGCGGGGGGCACCATCGGTTCATCCGACGGTACAACTTTTTCGGGGGACTTTTGCAACGGCTAGCCACCTTTGCTAGGCCAATATATAAGCCCCCCCGCCTCTCTAGAGTCGCCTTTGCCACTCCGAAGATCTACCTGCCCTAGAGAGAAGGAGAGTGTGTTCTTTCTTATTGGAATTTCTCTTCCTCTTCATTGAGGTGTTCTTTCTTAGTGAGCAAGAGTTTCAAGGTGCATCCATGGCTTAGCCGAGTGCTCGGGTCAAGTGAAGGTTTGCGGGCTTGTTACTCTTGGAGTTTGACGGCTCCTAGACGGTCTAGGTGACTTGGGGGTTCTTGGTGAGCTCTTGGAGATTGTGGGAGCCTCAAGACAAGCTTGGTGTACACGGTTCGAGACCCACGGGTCCGGAGATGGAGAACGGGTACTCTTAGTGAGCACTTGTGTCTTAGTGACTCAAGGGGGAGCGATACTCTAAGTGAGTGCTCCAACGTGGACTAGGGGGAAGCGTCAACTTCTCGATACCACGGGAAAAAATTCGATCGCCTCTTGTCCATCTTATTTACTTCTAGCACTTACTTTCAGACATTTCAATTCCGCTCTCAAGTTTCTTGTCTTTGTTCTAGCTTGTTTCACTTGTGTGCTTAATATCTTGCCTAGGTTGTCTTATTGCCTCCTAGTGTGTTATTTGCTAAGGAAACTTGTGTTAGTGTGCTCTAGAAGTAGAGAAGAACCGTTTTAGTATGGGCAACACTAGTTGATAGGTTAAGGTTTTCGTTTTTTCTTTTAGAGCTTGAAAACAAGTCCCATATTCAACCCCCTTCTATGTGACTAGATCCTACACTCTCTCATCATGATGAACATCGTGAGCTAGAACAATTTAAAAATTGTATAAAATTCAAATAAAGTTTGAAAATCACGACTTTTGTCGAGCACTAATGATATCATTCGAGGAAGTTGAGAAAAAAATTTACAACATTTTGAACACCGGGACACGTACGTTGTTTAGAAACTCGAACATACACGGAGAGTTTCAAGGAATTTAAACTAATATCAATAGGTTTGGAATAATCTAAGGGAAATTCTAAATTGACTTCGAGTACAAGAACCCTTTTATAGTAATACACATCATCGGTGGTGACATAATAAATTTTGGGAAAATTTCGTGGTTGTTTGCTATTGTCTAATTTTGTTATGAATAAATAACTATTACGTGCCGAGAGCAATCCTCTCGGCAAGAGGACTTGTACCGAGTGCTTTATAATAGCTCTCGGTAAATAGGAAATAAAAAATCATTTTTAGCTTTCCAAAGTTTTTCCCCGGATCAACATACACTCGTACAAAGCATATGCTCAAATTTCACATAAAAATATATATTTATTTTGTATTTAACAATTTTATTTCATTCTAGATAGTTTCCCCGTAGAGCTCCGATATGAACTAGAGGTGCATGAAATCACGAAGTAAAGTTAGTCAAAAAATGATATTTATGTTCATGAGGCATCTTTAAGACCAATTACATGAAATGACGCTAAATTTTCGACATTTGACTCTCTCATCACGTTGAACATCGTGAGCTAGAACAATTTAAAAATTGTATAAAATTCAAATAAAGTTTGAAAATCACGACTTTTGTCGAGCACTAATGATATCATCTGAGGAAGTTGAGAAAACATTGACAACATTTTGAACACCGGGACACGTACGTTGTTTAGAAACTTGAACATCTCACGGGGAGTTTCAAGGAATTTAAACTAATGTCACTAGGTTTGCAATCTAAGGGAAATTCAAAATTGACTTTGAGTACAAGAACATTTTTATAACTAATGCACATCATTAGTGGTGACATATTGAGTTTTGGAAAATTTTCGTGTCTGCGTTTGCTATTTTTTATAATAATTTTGAATAAATACTATTGTGCGAGAGCATTGCTCTCGGCAAAGAACTGCGGGTGGGCCCATCGAGGAGCGTGCCGAGAGCTTGACCACTTTGCTCTCGGCACGGATGGGAGCACGTGCCAAGTGGCTCTCGTCTGCGTTGCCGCCAAGTGGGCCCCACTTTCCCTCGTGCGGAGAGCCGGATCTAAAGCTCTCGGCACGGATAGTTGCAGGCGCTGACATGTGGGCCTCGTCCTCCCTCTGTGCCGAGAGCTAGATCCAAATCTCTCGGCACGGATGGTTACGGCGCCGCCAAGTGGGCCCCGCCCCACCCTCCGTGCCGAGAGCAATAGATGCGGCTCTCGGCACAGATGGAGAACGGGGCCCACTTCACAGTGCCTTTGCCTCCACTACACAGTTGTCACCCACACACACACAACACACGCAACACTTAGCACTCGCCGGACCTCGCCGCCCGTCGCGCGCCCGGCTCGCCGGACCCTCGCCCGCCGGCCGCGCCGCCCCGACTCGCCGCACCTCGCCCGCCCTGCGCCTCCGCCCCACCCCCGCCTCCTCTGCGCGCGCCACGCCCGCCCCCGCCTGCGCGCGCGCGCCCACCCCCACCCGCGCGCCGGCTTTCCCTCCGGCCGTCATCCTCCCTCGGCACCGGCGGGCCGTCGTCGTCCTCGGCGCCGGCGCGCCATCGTCCTCGCGCCCCCGTCCTGCGCCCCCTCGCGGCCGTAGCCGTGGGGGAGGCCGCGGCCTCCTCCTGCTAACTGACGGCAAGTGAGTGCCGAGCATAGAATTTAAGGTTGAAATTTAGTTATAAGGTTGAAATTCAAGTTAGTTAGGATAGAAATTTAGATAGAAAATTTAGTTATAGTTTTCAAATTTAGATAGATAATTTAAGTAAGAAGTTTCAGTTATCAAATTTTATGTGTCTTGGTTAGCTAATTAATTTAGTTATAGTTTGAAATTTTAGAAGATTTAATGTGCAATTTATAGATGACTATAGAATTCTTGCTAGTTAGCAATTAAGGTATCTAATACTAGCAAATTTAGCGTGTCTCTAATTTTTGTTTTCATACATCTAATGCAATTCATTTTTATAGGAAGAGATGCCTTGATTTGCCGCACGACCACCGGAGAGGTTTTTCGGAGGAAGAGGGGTGATTTGTCTATCTCCTAGGTGAGACTCGTGGCTAGCTTGGGGGCACCACACGTGATTTGTCCGGCTATCGAGCCGTTGGAACTGTGTCCGTGTGTAGCCCGACCTTCGTGTCGTGCCTTTTGTTGCAGGTTTTGGAAACCTCACCGACAGGGGAGGTGCTTCGAAATTTTGACTAAACACCCATCATTGATTTATTTTTGCGGGGAAGGAGGCACGGTCGCCACCGCTAAAGGAGGAGTAGGAGGTCGCACCCACATTGTCTCGGAGGCCCGGTCAACCTCGGTCTTCTTTGCCCCCCTTTGCCTCACCATCGAGTCACTAGGTGAGCACGCCCGTGCCTCGCCATCGAGTTAATAGATGTCGTAGATTGCGAAACCTAGTTAGGCGTCTCCCGTTCGGAAGAGATACGGTTCGAAATATGCAAAACTTTGCATATTTATGGCTGTATCTGTTTCGAATTGTCCACGTTGTTTGGACAGCCCGTGGATGCGTAGATGGTGTTAGTTTCTATGGTCTACTACGATCCGAGACAGAGTTTCGGCAGCACCTCCCCGTTGTTCTCCGGATACACAATCTCCCTAACGGGACGTGTATTTGGAGAACAGCGGGGAGGTGCTGCCGAAATTCTGTCTCGGATCGGAGTAGACCATAGAAACTAACCTCATCTACGCATCAACGGGTGGGATTAGGACCTATCTTTACCTATTAGAATGTCTAGACAGTGTGTATGTGATGCAATGTTTTTTATATAACTCGTTGATATGATAGAGAATGGGTGACCGTCAGTGGATGTAAAATGGATGGGCAAGTGCTGGTCGTATGACACAGGAATGGATTAAAAATGCTCAAGCTTTTCTTGATGAAGCATTTAGCAAGGTTAAAGGGCCTAAAGACAGGAAAACCACATGGTGCCCCTGCAGCCGCTGTGGAAACTCACGTCGTATTACAAAGGTGGAGATGGCATCACATCTCTATAGGAATGGATTTACGAAAGACTATTCAAAGTTGACCCGCCACGGTGAAACCAGTCGAAAGAGAGACGAGGTTGTGAGGCAACGCATCGGAGAGCTTGATGGTGATCTTTGGAGTACCACACACGATAGATGACTTTCATGAGGCACATTTTCAAGAAGAAAGTGGAGAGGAGGAACCGAGCCAAGCGCGAAGGCGTATTATGATATGTTGGCTGCAAGACACAAAAAACCTCTTCACCGAAGACACTAAACTATCTCAATTAGATTCCATCGGCCGCCTGATGGCCGTAAAGTCTCATCATAACATGAGTCGAGAATGCTTTGATGCTTTGCTGACCGTTTTCGACGACATGCTTCCCAAAGGTCACATTTTGCCGAAGAACATGTATGAAGCACAAAAAGTCCTTCGTGCACTTAAGATGCCATACGAGCAGATACATGCCTGTCCGAACGGATGCGTCTTATTCAGGAAAGAACATGAGAATGCGACGCACTGTCCGAAATGTAAAGCATCTCGGTTCATGGAGGTAGACTCTGCTGAGGGTAAAAAAACGCAACTCACGATCCCAGTAAGTGTCCTACGGTACCTCCCGCCCATACAACGGCTCCAACGGATGTACATGACCGAAGAAACTGCGAAGCAAATGAAATGGCACAAAACGGGTCGTCGATACAGTGATAACCTGACACATCCATCTGATGCCCTAGCATGGACAAAGTTTGATGAGAAACATGCTGACAAAGCGATAGAGGCTCGAAATGTACGTGTTGCGCTAGCGACGGATGGGTTCAATCCATTTGGAATGACGGCTGCCCCGCACACGAGTTGGCCCGTGTTTGTTATCCCCCTCAATCTACCCCCCGGCATCGTCTTTCAATGACAATACATATTCGTGTCGTTGATAATTCCTGGATACCCGGGAGATAATATGTGTGTGTACATGGAGCCTCTGATTGATGATTTGCTCAAGGCCTGGAATGAAGGGGTGATGACATACGACCGAGCTACGAAGACAAACTTCAAAATGCACGTGTGGTACATGTACTCCCTGCATGACATGTCGGCTTATGGGTTATTTTGTGGCTGGTGTGTCCACGGGAAGTTCCCTTGTCCAGTATGCAAGGCAGCTCTGAGGTTCATTTGGTTGAAGAGGGGTGGCAAGTATTCTTCGTTTGACAAACATCGACAATTCCTGCCTGCTGACTATCCATTCAGACTAGATACCAAGAACTTCACGAAAGGTGTTGTAGTTAGAGATCCACCACCGTACATGATGACGAGTCTTTGAGATTCAAGCCGAGGTAGACAGGTCTCGTGCTCAAAGAAGGACAACGTCGTTTTGAGGGATATGGTGAGAAACATGCTTGGTCTCAAAAGGCGGGTTTGTGGAGGCTACCCTATATGAAAGATCTTCTTCTTCCACATAACATTGATGTGATGCACACCGAAAAGAATGTTGCCGAGGCACTATGGGCTACAATGATGGATATAAAAGAGAAGAGCAAGGACAATGTTAAGGCTAGACTCGATCTAGAAATGTTATGAGACAGGCCAAAGCAAGTCATCCCGAAGGCACATGCGGGAAAGACATGGAATAGGCCTAAGGCTTATTTCATCCTTAATAGGGTACAAAGGAAGGAAGTACTAGAATGGATGCAAAAATTAATGTTCCCCTGATGGGTATGCCGCGAATGCGAGAAGGGGAGTCAACTTAGTTACTCTTCAAATAAAGGGGTTGAAAAGTCATGACTACCACATATGGATCGAACGACTTCTTCCGGTGATGGTTCGAGGCTATGTACCTGAGCATGTGTGGCAAGTGCTGGCAGAATTGAGTTATTTCTTCCGTCAGCTTTGTGCCAAGGAGTTATCTAAGGCTGTGATTAATAAACTAGAAAAAGATGCACCTGTATTGCTCTGTAAGCTAGAGAACTTTCCACCCGGCTTCTTCAATCCGATGCAACATATGATTTTGCACCTCCTGCGTGAGGCACGATTGGGGGGGCCGTGCAGAACCGTTGGTGCTATCCAATTGAGAGGGTTCAAAAGGTTCTTCGAAATACATGTAAAAATAAAAACAAAGTTGAAGCTTGCATTGCAGAGGCAGCTATTTTTCTCGAGGTGACAAACTTTACAACTAAATACTATGCTGAGCACCTTCCCAGCGTGCATAATCCACCTCCTCGGTACAATGCTGGTGCAAATGAATCGAAACTCAGCCTTTTCCGGGGGCAGCTCGGAAGTGCAAGTGGTTCGATGTTCAAGACCTTATCTCTTGAAGAGTGGCGCACTATGACAATATATATTCTGCGCAACCTTGAGGAAGTACGACCATACATAAAGTAAGTTGTCAATAAAGGTCCTCATTTCCTTTCTTGTATCTTGCCTCATCTTCATCCAACCTGATTTGATTTGGTGCAGTGAATTTATTGGGTCACTTCCACGTCGATCAAGGCCCCCTACCGACCACGATGAGGAAAACGTTCTTCTAAATGCCGATTTCATTTCTTGGTTCAAAAAGAAGGTAATATAGGTTGTACTCTAATATTACAAGTAATTGAGCTCGCATTCAATATCACATTAACCGCAATCATGCCTGAACTTGCAGAGCCAAACCGATGCGTCTATGAGTCTCGAGTTGAGACGGGTTGCGATGGTTTCTCCTTAAGGGTCAAGTCATATGCTACTTATGACGTGAATGGATATCGCTTTCACACGACACGACATGAGCGAGAAAAAGGCCCAATCGAAAAACCACAAATAATGGAGTTTGTACACATGGCCAAACTGATGGGATAGATTACTATGGAAGACTTGAAGAAATATATGAACTCGAGTATCGTGGTTGCAAACCTCTTAAACCTGTCATATTCAAGTGTCATTGGTTTGATCCAAATGTTGTGAGACGAAACAAGAATATTGGGCTAGTCGAAATTAAACAATCATCCGTGTACCCTGGACACGATGTCTATATTGTGGCCCAACAAACCACGCAAGTATATTACCTCTCATACCCTTGCAAAAAGGACAAGCATCTCAGGGGTTGGGATGTTGTGTACAAAGTATCGCCACACGGTAAACTACCTACCCCAAACGATGAAGATTACCACCTACTAGATCCAAACACATATGCCGGAGAGTTCTTCCAAGAAGATGGACTAGAAGGGTGTTTTGAGATAAACTTAACTGAAGAGATCGAAATGGAAGTAGACAATGAAATGGACATCAACGTCGATGATGCAGAAGAGGTTGATAATGAAGAGGATTTACAATTACTTGAGAGATTACAATTAGGCATTGTCAGTGATGATGATGACATTGATCCTCCTTTGGAGCACGACGTTGAGTCTTTGGAGATGCGTGATAGTGATGACGAGACTTATGATCCTGATATGCCGGATCGTGATGAATATTTCTAAAACATGTAAGGTCCGTAGTAATTGAAATTATGCTTCTAACTTTCTAGGATTCTTATTTACTACGATATTTCGTTTCTTATTTACTACAATAATTTGTTTTTTATTTACTAGGATAATTGTGTTTTCTAATTTTGTAGGATAAATTGTTTCTTCTTTACTACGACATTTGTTTTCTTATTTACTAATTGGTATTTACATTTAATTACATACTAACTGGTTTAATCTTGTCTATTTCAGGTGATTGATCAAAGATGCCAAAGCAGCCTCCTCGTCGCGCCCCTACGGTGAGGAGCATCAATGAGTTGTACCAGGCAGGGATGGCGGCCATTAGGAGGGTGACGAGGTCCCCGTCTGAGGCACCCACCTCGTCGTCTGGATCCAGGGCTCGGAAAGGTGCACCCACTTCGGTGCCGTCGTTGTCGGATGACGGGGATGAGGAGGATGAGGTGCAGGATGAGAGTGATGAGGAGGAAGAGTTGCAGCAGGAGAGTGATGAGGGGGGATGCAGATCAGGATGAGGGGGAGGAGGCGCATCAGGATGAGGGGGAGGCCCATCAGGATGAGGAGGCGTATGAGCCTGAGGAGGAGGATGGGGAGCTGGGGTGCGGGGCAGGGGCTGTGCCGAAGGTCTATATCCGAGGCCCCGCTCGGCTTCCGGATCGACCCATACCGCTTGCCAACCGACCGGTTATTAAACCAGAGGGACTACGGTAACTTATCACAACTTTTTTCATCCGTTCTGTTCAAACTCACGATTGAAACTAATAATTTGTGTGAAATCATTTTGGCGGGGGTGGGAGGTCGTGACTCCGGGCTCTCATAATCGTCTTCCCAATGGCATCTTGGGCGTTTTGTGCGGCGGCACTACCCCCGGGTTCGTGACGGTTGGGGAGGGAGAAGACGCTCGAGAGCTTTGGTGACGACGTTTGACCACTACGCCCTCATGATCGATTTGCCCGATCCGACATAGAGGACGTTCCCGAACAAGGCCCGTCGGGTGGTTGGCGAGTTTTGGGTGAGTCTTCCTTGCAACAAATTGTATTTCTCAATAAATTGAATTAATTGGATATCCTTCAAGTATTAACATTGCTTCTACATGCAGGATTTCTATAGAGTCCTTGAGGGATATGAGGACCGAGCGGCTGAGTGTGCAATGTATACGTGTCGGAAGCTTGTGACAGATATGATTTACGAGTCACGTATCTCGCAAAGTGTTGCCTACAAGGCTAAGTATGGTGAGAAAGTTAAAAAAAGGGACGTCTGAAACCTGCACCTCACTCGAGAACAATACATGGAGGTAAATGCAGAAAATTACTATTATACATTCTTCTCAGATTAGATACGCCAACCTTTATGTTCTTGTATGGTATCCACTTGATGACGTGTAGGTGCCTCCGTGGTGGCTCGTCGAGATGCCTCGGGCTTGGAGTGCGATTGTGGACTTGTGGTTTGCGCCCGATTGGGAGGCAAAACACCTCGAGCGTCGGGAGAGACGTTTGAAGATGGCGGGACCGCCACACCATCAAGGCCCCCTTAACATCCGCGAGTATGCTCGTAGATGGGTATGTTAATCTATTTCTTTATTCTAACTCTCGATCTTGCATAATTCTTGTTTTCTAACTCTCGATTGTTTTCCTACAGTCTAAGTCACATGATAATCAAGCTTGCTCTGAGCTCGAGGCATATGGTATGGCACACAAGGGCAGGGCGACGTCCGACGTCACCTTCAACCCCGACGACCCGCCCGAGGCGTACACCAACCCGACAATCCAGCCCTGCATCGCAAGGTACACCACGGTGGGAAGGCAGGTTCGTGGGCCAGACTTCGATCCGGTGAGAGAGCCTCTGGATCAGAAACCGTCGTCAGGATTGGAGAAGGCGGGAAACATGGACGGTACTTCATTGGCGACTCTCTCCTCGGTCCCGCGCGATGTTCCGACTCTCTTGCGGTGTTCGATCTCGAGACGGGGCCACGAGCTCGGCCCCGCCCATAGAACGACGACCCGGTGTTACGGAGACCTTAAATGCTACCTTCCGGGTTATTTCGTTTTATTCATCCTTCATTGATGTTTACATATGTTTCCTTGTATTCTAATTTTTGGATCAAATATTGTAGGCCCAACTTGCGGCGAGAGAAGGCGAGCGGGAGAGGCGGCGGAAGAGTCGCGAGAGCGGTACCGCATGATTTGCACGTGAGTTACCAGAGGCAGTTAGATGCGATGCAAGAGGCCCAAAATCAGCAGATGGCCGCCATGCTCCCGTACATGCAGAACCTTGGCCACGTGGTAGCGCCACAGGTGCAGCTCCCTCCACCACCGAAGGTGTTGGTCGCTCCACCTCCTCGACCGACCGCTCTTTCTCCTGTGAGTTGCTTTCCAACCTAGCTTGCTCTTTTGTTTCTCGTATTGAGCTAGAACGACTTGATATAGATGCTTAAACACTAGAATGACCTAGAATTACTCGTGGTGAGCTAGAAAACCTTGTACTTTCATTTCTTTCTTATTGTTGTATATAACTTATAATGTTAGCGAAACCTAGAATGACGTAGAAATTGAAAATGACTTGGTATACATGCTCATAATCTTGTATTATCATTTCGATTTTCAATCATATGCGAAATCTGGCGGCGGCATCAAATGACGGGCTGCGGGACACGACATGTCGCCGCCGGCTCCGCGGACTCGGTGGGGGATGCCGCGTGGCCCGTCGTCAGGACACGACATGTCGCCGCCAGCTCAGCAGACTCCGTGGGGGATGCCGCGTGGCCCGTCCTCATGGCCTGGGGTGCCACGGCGCACCCACCGGGGTCCGGTGGGGGTCGTGGCCCACGGCATCGGCCACCGCGGTGAGTTGCCGGACTATTGAACTTTTATTTGCATTTCGACAGCCAAACTTGCCTGTGCCATGTGATGAATATGTACCTTCGATAATTGTACGTGCATTTGGACCTTCGTGAATTGAACTTCGAGTTGGATCTTCGTGTGGCTGTGGTGGTTATGTTTTATGTGCTTGTGATGGATAATATTAACTGCCTGTGATGAATATTAACTGCCCGGGATGAATATTAACTGCCTGTGATGAATATTAACGGTATCGTGATGATGTATAAGTGATGAGGGTAACCATGAGCTTGCGAACGAGAGCCAAAGCCCGGGCTCTCGGCAAAGCGGGCTCGTGCCGAGAGCAATGGCTTTAGCTCTCGGCACGGATGGGGCCGACCGGCGGCCCATATAGGCTCGTGCCGAGAGCCTGCTGGCACAGCTCTCGGCACAGGAGCCACACGCGGGCCCGCTTGTCAGCTCTGTGCCGAGAGCCGGCCAGCAGGCTCTCGGCACAGAGGTGGGGCCCACCTCCGCCAGCGGCCGCCTGACACCACTCCTGTGCCGAGAGCCGCCCACAGGCTCTCGGCAGAGAGCTCTTCTGTGCCGTGAGCTTTCTCTGCGGCTCTCGGCACAGAAGTGGGGCCCGCAATTCACGCCGTCAGTTGTGGACGGGCCTGTGACGAGAGCTAAATGGGCTCTCAGCACAGCTGTGCCGAGAGTTTGGGCCGTGGCTCTCGGCAGAGCCGCCTGTGCCGGCCCAGCGGTGCCGGGAGCGCTCTGTCGAGAGCTCCCTCTCGGCACAGGCTATGCCGAGAGCATACAGCCCTGTGCCAAGTGGGTCCGGCTCTCGGCACAGGCGTCGATTCCTGTAGTGGTTGCTGCAAGAAGATTACATGAAAATGTTTGGGAGTGACGGGAGCTGTTTCCTTTTGTGTTGTTTCTTGGCTTCATTTCAGACTTGTGATAAGCTTAAGACCATAGTAGCTTTTTCTTCTTATGTTTTGCAATGAACTGGAGCCCTGAAGGTTCAGGCGAAATCCCCCTCCAAAACTTCAGCCTTGTTTCAGTAACCTGGTACTTTGCTCACCTGCCCTTAGTGGTCCATATTGCTGGTACACTTGGCACTTGGAAATCCGATGATGTGATGTGGCATTGTTAGGTTGAGCTGGGTTTATGCTCGACCGACGAGCTCCATATCATCTGATGATGCTTTGAGCAAAACTGAAAGATTGTTTTTTTCCGGCAAGCAATCAATCCTCTCCTCTCCTGATGTACCCATAATTGATGGCTTCCTCACGTGTGTTTGTTGTGTGTGGTGGTGTGGGCCTCTGAACACGCAGGCCCAAGAGGCCAAACGGGCCGCCAGCCCAATGTACTCATGACAGGCAAAGTAGCCGCCCATCCTATATACCTTCCGGAAGTTTTTTTCACCCCACCTTCAGTGTTTGAGATTCGTGCACGAACCACAGCCTTTGGATTTCATCACCGAACCCTAGTCTTTTCCTCTCTCTCTCTTCCTCTCCACCTGCCACCGCCGCCGCCCACAGGGGCCGCGCGGACATGCGTGTGCTGCTGTGCCGGCGCCCGCTTCCATGGTCGCAAGCCCTCCCGTGCCGGCCGCCACACCCCGAGCAGCCGCGGCGAGCCACGACCGTCGTGCCGGGAGCTCGTCGAGCCGCCACGCCGGACCTCATTGGGCCGCTGCGAGAGCTCACCGGCGGCCCCGCGCGGCCGGTGCGCGGCTAGCCCGCGCGACTCCGCCACACCTGCGCGGCGCAGCCGGCGTGCTCCTCCCCCCACCGGCGACGGTATGAAGGTGGAAGAAAGGGGCAAAAAATGTTGATTTTTTTCTCTGAAAATGTTGTAACATTTTGAGAAAATGTTGATCAACATTTTTATGAAAAATGTTGATGAAACTTTCCGTAAAAATGTTGAATCTAACGTTTTCTCTCGAAAAATGTTGATACAACTCTTCTCAGAAAAATGTTGGTTGAAAAATGTTGGTTATTTGGATCGAGACCATTTCAATTTCTCTAGTTTGGAGAAACACCACTACTATTCACGTATTTTGAAATTTGTCACACAATTCTTGACTTCCCTCAAATATGTCACGAAATACGTATGAAGACGACTCGGACCCAGCTGCAGCTGTATACGAAGACGTACATCTCATTTTATTTATTCTCTCCTCTCAATGACATGTGGGCCCCACTTGTCAGCATCTTCTTCCTCCTCTCATCTTCTCATCTCCCTCCCTCCTCTTCTGATATGTGTGGTGGTGGGGAGCGGGTCCGGCGGCGCGGAACTCATGGGCGGCACGCGGAACTCGCGGCCGGGGCGGCGCGCGGAGCTCGCGGCCTCGACGCACGCGGTCGGGCAGCGTGTGGAGCTCGCGGCTTGCGAGGAGCTCGCGACCTGGCCGGCGCGCTGCTTGCCATATATTGGTGGAAATCGGGCCCGAAGGGTGGACGCCGACACAACAGCCCCCTGAGTTCTCTCCCTCCCTTCGCTTGCTTCCGCAAGGCTTCTACTTCTACTTGCGCGAGGAGAGGAAACGCTAAACTTAACAGAACAGTAAAAGAAACAAGGAAATACTCAGCAGACCGAAGACCGAAAGACCAGCAGATGCCTTCGGTGCTCTCTTCTCATTACACTGTGTCCGTTTCATTACAAGGGGTTCACTATTTATAGGAGACCCCTGGGTATAGTCATTTGCTTCAATTACACCTTTTCCGTTCCTGACAAACTGCTTTAAACACTTTACAAGGGTATAACAGTAAGTCCCCGCGTCGTACAAGCCTCCAGCGTGTCTTCGTACGGCCGAAACGCCTTTACACGCGGCCACCCTTGTCTCTGCCTCGTCCGGAGCCCACTTTACACGTCGGCGGCAGCCACGTGTCCAGGATCGCCACACCTTCGGCGACGAGGCAGCAATTCTGGACTGGGGGCGTCGCGCCTCTTCAGGCACTCCGCCCGCGCGCGCCACAGGCCCCGGACGCGGTGTCCCCGGCTGGCGCGCCCCGTTTCTGGTCCTCTCGGACCTTCGTCGCCGAAGCATGGCCATCCGTACCTTCGGCACCGAAGGTAGGCGCCGCCACATGGGATCATTCTTGCACAGCAAAACTCAAATAGCATAAGCGGCATTAGCGTTTTGTTAGCGCCTGTACAGCGAAAGCTTCCCCACGAGACCGAAACCGTTCACAGACCGAAGGTTTCCGGCGTGGCCGAACGAGGGTGATGCTTCCGAAGGCCAACTTCCCCAACAGTAGCCCCACGTCAGTGAGGGCCGTCCTGATCCTGCGATGGGCCGAACTTACGATTGACTTTGACATGGTGAAGAATGGGCTTCGGAACTCCCCCGGACGGCCCACGCTAACGCGGCGACCCGAAAAAAGACGCGCGCTGCCCCTTGGGAAATTTACCGTTGTGAGGGACTGTTACTGGGTAAAAGTGTAATTTCGGTCGTCGTCGATGCGATTATCGGGACTCATTACTATAAAAAGGGGGGCCGCCCTTTGGGTTGCCCCACACTGCGGCTGCGACCCAAAGCTACGACACACGAGAGCTCCGAAGGTTCATTGTAAGACTTCCTCCAGCCCCCTCGCTTACGTTTTCGCTTCGTGTTTAGTTAGCATTCATGGCACCGAAGCGTAGACGCGATGCTGTCGCAAGAGAGATCGCGAAGACCTACACGTTCGGTCAGAGCCAGATCGACAAGACCGACGTGGAGTCGCTGGTCAAGAACCGCATGGTCGGGGCCGGCCGAGCCCCTGGCCGGGAGACTGTGCCGCGGCCGCGAGACAACGAGGTTGTCATCTTCCGCGGGGCTTCGTTTCCCGCTGCACCCCGCCGTCGTCGACATCCTCCGGTACTTTGATATCTACCTGCACCAGCTCACCCCAAACGCCATCCTGCGGCTGTCGGTGTACATGTGGATATGCCGGACAACGAAGATCAAGCCCTCCGCCGAAGGCTTCGCTTCGGTGCATCAGGTGCACCACCAGCGACGGACGGTCTTCGAGGAAGAGGGGGACCAGTCTGTGGAGAAGGATTGCCAGTTCGGCTGTCTCAACTTTTCATACAAGGTTGGCGTGGTGAGCCCGGTCACCACGTACCGGAACAAGTGGCCTTCGGATTGGCAGCAGCACTGGTTCTACTACACCCTGAGCCCTCCTTCTTCCGGAGGCGCTCACCCGCTGGCGACGAAAGAGCTCCCGCCCCTCCACGAGTCCTACGCCAAGAACCCTTCATGCCCGGAGGGCGACGAATTCGTGATAATGCTGCGACGGTTCGCGCGCAAGTACGGCACACGCGACATCGTGGAGGAATACCGCAGCATCCCTGTGTGCCCGCTGGTGGACGGCTGGTCCGTGGCCGAAGACGAGTGGGCGGAGGATATCGGGGGCATTTCCTGCCCTGACTGGACGAAGGTCTTCGGCTTCACAGCCGAATGTAAGTTACTTTGCGTCCTTCGGAGAGTTGTTCTTGGCTATGTCCCTGGTAAATGAAATGCTGACCGACTGGACTGTTTTCGTGCAGTGCTGAGGAGAAGGAAGGTGGAGGCGCACGGGGACTTCATCCTCGGCCCCGTCTCACCGAAGGAGTATAAAGACACCGTTGCGGAGCTGAACGGATCCCGGACGAACCGGGTGTTCGAATTCTTCAAGATCACTCCACCTGAGCGCGTCGGTTTTGCCAAGCACCGCGAGGCGGCCGAGAAAAAGGCCGCGGCGGTTGCGGCCGCCGAAGCGGACGCTGAGGAGACGACGACTTCGCCGCGCGCCGCTCCGCAGAAGACCGGCAGGAGGAGCGCGCCCGCCGCGGCCCCTGCCGCCGCCGAAGGGAAGGCCGGAAGAAACGGGGCGGGGAGGCCGGCGGACTCGCCCCCCGTCCCCCAAGAGGACCCGCGTCGTCGACGTGGAGACAGGCCTCGTCGAAGATGTGATAGCCGTCGTGCCACTGCGCGCGGCCGCGCCTTCGGACGTGCCCTCGGCGATGGCTGGGACAATGTCCGCCGGGCCGCTGCTGGTCCCCCTTAGCCCACAAGAAAAAGATAGTGACGATGACAGCGATGTTCGCATCGTGTCTTCCGTTGGGGATGCGCCGCGCAAACCGAGCCCTGCCGCCCTCGGCGCCGAAGCCCCACAAGAAAAACATGACTCCAGCTCCACCTCCAGCAGCTCATCTGACACTTCCTCCGATGGCACCGAGCAGTCCGCCTCCCCTTCGGCCCCTGCTTCCGAGAAAAACGATGTCGTCCCTGAAGCGGAGGAAGAGGAGGACGAGGGGCCCGAGAGCAGCAGCTATCGGGTGACGCCGGAGGAGCCCCGGGCCGCCGCTGTTCGTCTTCAAGTTCCCGCCGAGGCCAAGCTGATTGGCGGGAAGACGATCCGCTTTTTAGGGATGACGAGTGGCGGGCATGAGCGCCAGTTCTTGGAAGAAGCCGGAGCAAGCTTCGCCATCCCTCATGAAGAGGAATACTTCGGGAAGCTTACCGCGGCTGAGCTGACGACGGCATGCGGGGACCTATCCCTGAAGGCCTTCATTGCGTCGCGATGCCTCGCCCGAAGGCTGGAGCAGGAGAGCAAGGAGGCAAAGGAGAGATCGGTGGCCGCTGTCTCCTCGCTTGAAAACTGAGTGGCAGAGCTGGAGGGTCGACTGGCTGCGGAGCAAGAGCGCTCCCGGAGGCTGCAGCAGGAGAAAGAGGACTCGACGAAATCCTCTGAAGCTGCCCTTGACACGCTGCGCCATGACGTGGAGGCTCTGAACAGCGCTAAGGAGGACTTGCGCGCTCAGCTCACCGATAGGGAGGCCAAATTGACTGAAGCTCAGAAAGAGGCGAGCGAGCTGAGCGGGGCGCTGGAGTGGTACCGCACAGATCACATTCGGTGCGCGGAAGCCCTTCGTAACGACATACTGCAGCTGCTGGAGCAATGCAATCTGAGCGCGCCACCTGTTCTGTTCCCCCGGTGCACCGTTGAATCATACTATGAGTGGGTGAATGCCTGCTTCGACCTTATCTCGATGAACACGAAGATCTTCGGAGAGCTCAGGGCCGCGGTGGGGGTTCGCACGCTGGCGTACTCGGTGTGTTCGCTGGTGCCCCCGGACCGTCCATCTTCGGAGAAGACGATCAGCAAGGGCGACCTTCGTCGGCTTACGAAGGAGAACTTCGAATGGCCCAGCGACGCGGACCTGGATGTTGGACAGCTCCCGGTGCTCCCCAAGAACCTTGCGAAAAACTTCATGAACACCTTCTTCGCCCAGCGCGGGTATCAACTCACTTTGGATGAGTCCGCTCGCCTTAGTGCCCAGGTGCGCCGAAGCTACTACCTCCTTTTATTTATGGTTACGTTAGAAGTACATTCTCGTAGTACTTTAACGCATTGCCCTTGCTGCTTTGCAGATAAGGCCTCGTCTTCAACAGCGCGTCTACGACCGTCTCCGGGTTTGGTTCGGTGGCACTCCACCCATGCCCCAGTTCATGACGGAGGGGGATTGGATCGCCATGCCCGGCGTTCCTCTTATCACCGCTGGAGGCCCCGCAGCTGCGGCACCGGAGGAGGGTGAGGCAGCCGGCGTTGCTAAGGACGAAGCTGGCGCCGCCGAAGACGTGACGGCTCCCGACACCGAAGAAGGGCACGGGGGAAGCGCGTCGGGGCCCGCCACCGAGGGGGAGCGTGCCGAGGCGACCATGGGGACTGTCCCTTCGGCGCCCGCCGGCCTTGAAGCTGCTCCCGCTCCCGAGGAAGAGGTCGCGCCCGCCGCTGGCGACGCCGTGGCGGCCACGGTCTCCGCGGGGGAGGATGCTACGGCGGATGCTTCGGAGGCGGCACACGTGGCAGAACTTGAAGCTACGCTGCTGGCTGCTAGCTCTCCCGGCGGCGAAGGTCCCGCGGAGGCAGCGGTCGACGCGACAGTCGCGTCGGTCGAGGCCACCGAAGCGAGCATCATGCTGAACGAAGCCGCCGTCGTCGCCGAACGTGCCGAGGTCTGAAACGCGTCGGTCTGGGACTTGTGAAGGAGTGAACCATTCTCCCCTTGAAGGGATGAAATTTTTGTAAAGTAAACTGATGCACGGTATCTCTGCGCAGGTTCCTTCGGTGGTTCCCCGCGCGAGGGCCGAAGGTGCGAGCAACTCAACTCTGCCCCTTGACTCCCTTTTTGTCGCGCCGAACGTTTGGACGAAGTTTAGTATTCGCCATCCTGATGTTTCGTACGCCGAGTTTTTGTCGTATCGTGCGGAGCGTTACCGCCTTCACAATGAAGTGGCTAAGCGCTTTTTCGCGGATTTTTCAAGGGACCCCGCGCGTCAGGATGCCATTCTTAGAGAGAGGGCCGCCCGTAGGGCGGCTAAGCGTAACTTAGTTGACCCCTTCGTGACCGAAGGGGTTGTTCCAAAAATAGAGCCGATTAAAGAGGGGGTCCTTGGGCCGCCCGAGTATGTATATTTAATTCTTGACGCCTCGTCGGAGAGCTTCGCGGCGGTGAAGGTAGAGACGGAGTGATCACCTTCGCATGGACTCTAACCCCGACTTCGGCGCAGGACGGATGCCTACCGACAGCGAGCTTCGGGAGATGGCTCTGGAGATCATAGATATGGCATATCTTCGGTTGATCGACGAGATCTGTGAGGACGTGCTGAACGAAGATTGATTGTTAAGTATGGCTACGGGCTGGCGCGAAGACTTGAAGCACAGGACTTCGGAACTCCCCCTCGGAAGTGTTCGCGGCGTGCCCGGAGCGGATTCCCGACCACGGATTTGTAAATTTATCGTTCGAGGCAGTGTGTGTTGTAACTGCATTGTTTTTCCCCTTGTAAAGTTATACTGTTTTTACGAAGGATGTTGTATGTTGAAAATGTGAGAAGGAAAATGGGCGAGGGGTGTTAGTGCTCATCTTTTGTGTGCTTCAGTGTTTCATTCGCTACTTGCTTTGTCAAGAAAACCCTGAGTGCGTTGGGACGAAGCGGCACCGCGCTTCCCCTTCGAAGTTGGCTTGCAACGGCTCGCCCGACGTGCGTTTTTCGCAGACCATTTTTAGTGTGCCTGCTCGAGCCAGGTCGAGGGTGTATACCACGCGAAGCGGGCTTCCCTTCGGTCGAATCAGGACCGAAGCATTTGCTCCAGGCGTGCGCTTACTCCGGCCCAATCGTGGCCTCACTCCGCGTCAAGCGGTTTGTCTCTTCGGTCAAATCGAGACCGACGCATCGCTCCAGGCGTGCGCTTACTCCGGCCCAATCGTGGCCTCGCTCCGCGTCAAGCGGTTTGTCTCTTCGGTCAAATCGAGACCGACGCATCGCTCCAGGCGTGCGCTTACTCCGGCCCAATCGTGGCCTCGCTCCGCATCAAGCGGTTTGTCTCTTCGGTCAAATCGAGACCGACGCATCGCTCCAGGCGTGCTCTTACTCCGGCCCAATCGTGGCCTCGCTCCGCGTCAAGCGGTTTGTCTCTTCGGTCAAATCGAGACCGACGCATCGCTCCAGGCGTGCGCTTACTCCGGCCCAATCGTGGCCTCGCTCCGCGTCAAGCGGTTTGTCTCTTCGGTCACGACAATAAGTGACAGGCTTGGTGCGCGCGCTCCCAGGGCGATCCGCGCCTAGGCTGTCACTTACCGCGCCGAAGGCCACCTCGGAGACTAGGCCCCCCTCAAAGGCGGTGGCCTAGCTTCGACAGAGTGGCGAGAGCAAAAAGAAAGTAGACTGCATGCGAAGGGATGGGGGAACACTGACTTATATTACATGTCAGAAATCAAAGGGATACAAGGGGCCGCCTCGTTAAAAACCTCACACTTCGCGGATCCGGAGGGGAACCGCGAAGCCTCCCCCGTGAGGAAAAGAGTACGTCCCCCACTACTTTAATGTACATAGGATACAAAGTCGGTATCTTGACTTAAAAGAAAGAGAAACTATTGAAACTCAAAGACTATGCTAAAAACTCGCAACTGCTTCAGACGAAGTACTTCTGAAGCATGTCCACATTCCAGGTGTATGGCTCTTCGTCGCCCGTTAGCCGACGCAGTTTGAAGGCCGCTTCGTTTGCGGTTGCCGTTGCTATGAACGGGCCTTCCCATTTACCATGCATCTTGCCCTTCAGTTTGCCCTTCGGCACCTTGCGTAGCACTAGGTCCCCTGACCGTATGAGCTTCGGTTTGATCTTTTTATTTTTCCACCTTTGGGTCTCGTCTTGGTAGGCCGAGAGGTTTTCGGCTACCTGTAAGCGGACCTCCTCAATGTTCTGAACCGAAGCCTTAAGGTCTTCGTCTCCGAAGGGTGTGCTCCTCCAGGTGCCCAGACACAGCTCTTCGGGCAGCATGGCTTCCTCCCCCGTATAACGAGTTTGAAGGGGGAGAACCGGGTAGTTCCGGGATGTGGTGGTGTTGTGGGACCAGACTACCCTCGGTAGTTCTTCGGCCCATTTGCTCTTGGGTAAGTCAGTGATGTTCCTCTTGATGCCAGCGAAGATGATCCCATTGGCCCGCTCCACCGCCCCGTTGGACTGCGGGTGGTAGACCGAAGCGAAGCACAACTTCGTTCCCAAGTATGCACAGAATTCCTTGAACTCCGCGCTGTCAAACTGCTTGCCATTATCCACTGTGACCTCGTGGGGGACACCGAAGCGGCACACTATGTTCTGCCAAAAGAACTTCTGAATGGTTGCCGAAGTGATGCTCAGCAACGGCTTCGCTTCAACCCACTTGGAGAAATATTCAACCGCCACAACCGTGTGAGTGTAGTTTCCGGGTGCCGTGGGTAGCGGGCCGACGATGTCAACACCCCACCGGGCGAAGGGCCACACCGGTGGTAACAGCTGTATCTCATTGGAAGCGAACTTGCTGTAGGGCGCATGGCGTTGGCACTCTGGACAGTGGCGTACAATGTCATGGGCATCTGCGACCGCCGAAGGCCAGTAGAAGCCCTGGCGGAAAGCTTTCTGCACCAATGCCCTGGTGTCGAGGTGGTGTGAGCACATGCTGCTATGGATTTCGTGGAGCAGCTGTTTTCCCTCGGTGACCGATATGCACTTTAGCAGTGGGGCACACACCCCTCTTCGGTACAGGTTGCCGTCGACGAGGTGATAGTTTCTCGCCCTGATGGCCACTCTCTTGGTGATGACCCCATCTTCGGCCTCATAGTAACCTTTGAGCACCGCCACTATTGGGGCGCGCCAGTCCTCGCTCTGTATGGCATTCACAAATTTGGGGGGTGCTGCTTCGTCGACTGCGGACCTCGAGGTGGTTGTTTCATAAAAGACATCCGGTGGCAGGGGCTCGAGTAGTGTTGTTGCCTTCGCGATGGCATCAGCCTCCTTGTTGTGGTTCCTGGGAAAACTTCTCACTGTGATACCGATGAAGAACTTTTCCATGCTCCGGACGGCCTGCAGGTACTTCATCATATCCGGGTTCTTTGCCTTATAGGTTTTCCCAATGTGGCAGGCAACAAGTTCGGAGTCCGTCAGGATGAAGAGCCTCCTTGCACCTACAGCCTTGGCCTTCCGAAGCGCGAGCAACAGGCCTTCGTACTCTGCCACGTTGTTTGTGCAGTTATCATAATTCAGCCGCAAGGCATATCGGAGCTTGATGCCCGAAGGGGACTTTAAGACTGCTGCGGCCGCTGACCCAAGGTGGCAGTATGCGCCATCACACTGGACTTCCCATATTGGCTCTATGACCACTGCTTCCCCCTTTGGCGCCGAAGGTGTCCAATCAGCTACGAAGTCAGCGAGGACTTGAGACTTTATCGCGCTGCGGGCGACGAAGCTTATGACGTGCTCCGCCAATTCCGAGGCCCACTTGCCCATCCTGCCCGTTGACTCCTTGTTCTCGAACATGTCCCGGAGGGGGAAAGTTGTGGGCACCGAAACGTTGTGGCTCTGGAAGTAATGCCGAAGTTTCCTTTTTGCCATCACGACAGCATATGCCATCTTCTCCATTTCGGAGTAGAGGAGCTTTGAGCCGCTCAGAGCTTCGGAGACATAATATATAGGAAACTGCCTCAGGACGTCTGCCTCTTTACGCTCTTCCACGAGCACTGCACTAACCGCTGTGTCGGTTGCCGCAATGTACAACAGTAGTTCGGCCTTCGGTGATGGTTTGGTCATGATTGCTGCATCCTCAAGGTATTTCTTGAGGTCATCGAAGGCTTGCTGCTCTGGGCCCCATTGGAAAGTTGAATTTGCTCGGAGTACCTTGAAGAAAGGAAGGCTTCGTTCGGCGGCTCTTGAGATGAAACGGTTCAGCGAGGCGATTCTGCCTGTGTGCCTTTGGACTTCCTTTCGAGTGGCTGGAGGCTGCATCCTTCGTAGGGCTTCGATCTTTTGGGGGTTCACCTGGATGCCCCGCTTAGAAACCATGCAGCCCAGCAGTTGCCCCTTCCGGATGCCGAAGATGCATTTCTCTGGGTTGAGCTTGAGGCCGTTTTGTCTCATGTTGTCGAAGGTCTCGGTCAGATCTGCAATGTGATCTTTCTCTTTCTCGCTCATGATGACGATGTCATCAACGTACGCCAAGGCGTTGCGCCCCAGCTGGCTGCCCAAGATCAACTTCATCATGCGGTTGAAGGTGGACCCGGCGTTGCGTAGGCCTTCGGGCATTCTGACGAAGCAGAAGATGTCGAAGGGGGTTGTGAATCCAGTTTTTGCTTCATCTTCCCTTCGCATCCACACTTGGTGATAGCCAGAGAAGCAATCTAGGAGGCTCAACATGTCACAGCCGGCGGCCTGATCAATAATGACGTCGATCCTTGGCAATGGGAAAGGGTCCTTCGGGCATGCCTTGTTGAGTTCAGTGAAGTCAATACACATTCTCATGTTGCCGTTCTTCTTTGGCACCATGACCACGTTTGCCACCCAGATGTGGTATTGGACTTCTCTGATGATTCTCGCGTCGAGCAACTTTTGTACTTCGGCCTCCGCAGACTTGACCCTGTCCGCTGACATCGGCCGCTGCCTCTGGAGCTTCGGTTTAACTCTTGGGTCGGTGTTGAGCGCATGCTCTATGACCGAACGATGGACGCCTGTCAGATCGGACTTGGACCATGCGAACACATCTTGATTGTTGCGAAGGAATTGCAAGAGCCGGCCTTCGTCTTCTGTGCTGATCTCGGCACCTATCATCACGGTTCTGCTGGGCACGTCCGCGCATAAGGGGACTGTTTTCGTGACGTCGACAGCTTTCATGCGCTCGGCTTCGGCCCCCTTCATGGACTGCCTCATTTGGGCTTCGGCCTTGTGCTCTTCGGCCACTGCAGCTTCGTTGCTCTCGTGTTCATTGATGACATGAACTTGTCTGTTGTGGACTGAAGTGTTGCGCTCGGCTCTTCGGGCCTCCTCCTGGCTACCGTACACGGATATTACCCCCGCCGCCGTCGGTATCTTCATCAGCAGGTACCCTTGGTGGATGACCGCTGCGAACTTGTTTATGGTGTTGCGGCCGAAGATGGCGCTACAACATCGAATGTTATGACCTCGGTTCTCATGGTGGCG
This sequence comes from Cenchrus americanus, assembly GCA_947561735.1. Classification (NCBI taxonomy): domain Eukaryota; kingdom Viridiplantae; phylum Streptophyta; class Magnoliopsida; order Poales; family Poaceae; genus Cenchrus; species Cenchrus americanus. The sequence goes on along the minus strand of OX387239.1, from coordinate 77,652,185 downwards.
TCTTGGCCGAAGGATACATTGACATCAATCTTGCCCAGAGCTTCGATTTTCTTGTTGCCGAAGCCGTACAGCGGGTGTTCTGCCTTCTTCAAGTCTTCCTTTTTGAACCCCATGCCGGTGAAACACTGCCAGGTCAGGATATCTGCTGAACTGCCGTTATCCACCAAGATCCTCCCTACGTCATTGCCGAAGTAGTATTTTGTGTTCTTGCCAATGTTGGCCCTTATGACGAGCGGATCATTGTGGGGGTAGTGCTGCAGCCGGATGTCAGCTGCCGTGAAGGTTATGGGGACGTGGGACCATGGCAAGTGAAAGTACTTGCCGGAGCAGATATGCGACACGCTTCGGTAGTAGTCTTGGCGTTGCCTCTATGTCTCGTGCGTCGGCTCATTGGATCCGCCGGAGATCGCGTTGATGATGTTGAGCATGCCCGTCATCCCCCGAACCGCCGGGAGTCGGGGGCCTCTTGCTTTGGTGGGGGTGGAGGTGGCGGTTGGGTATGGGTGTAGTGTGCTTGGTGGTGGGCGGCGGGTTCGGCCACGAAGGCACGAAAACCGAAGGGCCGCCGCGCGAGCGGGGAAGGGGGCGAAGCGGGCGCGGCGCGGAAGGTGTGTATGGTTGTGGCTGGTGGAAAGCATGGGCAGGTGCCGAAGGTTGGTAAGGCTGGTGATGGTACGGTGGTGGCAGGGCCCTGAACTGACCCGCATTTTGGTATTTCATGACATGGTTCACGGCCATGCCTGCTGCCTTTGCCTTCTCCTCCGCCTCCCACTCTAGTTTCATCTTGACCGCCGAAGGGCATTGGTGCGTGTGATGCTGGGCATCAATTCCATGGAGCCAGCAGAAGAACCGCTCACCATCGGCCCGCTGCGGCTGGGTGTGCTGCTGTGGCTTCGGCCCCCTGTTATGCTTGTATCCGCCTTTGTGCCCGCCGCCCTTGTGCTGGTTCTGGTCAGGGGGCACGGACACGTTGTTGATCTGACGGTTCGCTTGCTTCGGCGGCTGGTTTTGCCACCCCTTCGGCTGGTCCCACTGCCCCTGTTGTTTCTGCTTCTTGGCTGCATTTGCCCGGTCGAGCCTTCGGCGGCGACCTTTGTCGGACTTGCAGTATTCTTGCATAACTTCGAATAACTCTTGCAGAGACTTCGGCTTGACTCTATCGAGCACATCTTGGCAGTTTCCAACCCTCAGGCCCCCGACGATGGCGTCGATGATGCTGCTTTCGGACACTGTGGGCGCACGGGCTGTCAATTTGACAACCCTGTGCATGTACTCTTGCAGTGACTCACGGTCCCCCTGGACACACATGTTGACGAGGTCGTTGGAGTCTAGCTCTTCGACCTGCATGCCTTTGAAGGCGGACGGCGGCTTGTTCCGCGGCCGGAACCAAGATGTTATATGCCCCTTCGGTATGTTGTGTCACACCCGATTTTCCGAAGGAAACCAAGTGCATACCTATATGCATGCCGGGATCAAGTTTCATGCATATAGTGACATATAAGTGAATACGAAACGGTATCACAAAAGAAAAACGGAGATTATCGAGAGATTTACGCTTTATCCCGGAAACGAAGGCTCCAAACATCACGGGCAATCGACGGGGGTTGCGTACGCCTAGCACCGCAACATCTTCACGGTAGCTTCCTCTTTACGAGCAACAAAGTTTATAGCAAGGGTGAGCACTTGTCATACTCGGCAAGTGTGGGGAAAGGCATGAATGCAAAGGCTTTATAGTGGACTGGGCTATAAGCATTTAAGCAATTTTAGTTGGTCAAATTTTATTAGCACATGATTACTAATAAAGTATAAGTTTATACCAACCCACATTAAGCATAAGATAAGAGGTACGCCATAAGCACATGGCCAGAATAACCAGAGAGAAAGAGAGAGAGCGATTTAAGTCCATCTTCAAGTTTAATTATCATGTGAGGGTCCAGGCCGCCCGTGACCATGGGCACGGCTAATCGATTAGTTTTACACTGCGGAGGTCGTACATCTTTACCCACAAGTCGCGTAAAAGTCCCGAAGAACTTTAGACCCAACCATGCGGTGCTAGCTAGGCACCATACCACACTTCCGAGGTGTGATTGCATAGGGACGCTACGAGGCCGTTACAAAGATCCCCGGATGTAGGTCGCCCGCTAGGTTACCCGGTCGGTGCAACGTATAAAGCTCCCGGACGAGTACCGTGTCTTAGCCAAGCCCACACCTACGCCCGAGCAGTCCATACGCCACTACCCGCCAGCCCCCAACCCTTATCAGGTAAAGCATACCTAACACCTAGTTCACTAATTAATAAGCCAAGACAGAGCCATATGTCTTGTGGTAGCACTGTTTTCCTGGGTGGTTCTCCATGTTCCGATTAATCATATGATCTTGTATTAAGCATCCAAAGATATAGCATAAAGGTATAGCATGATTCATCATTAATGTTCATTAAAACAACCATAACCCAGGTATAGCAACTAAGCATAGCTACCCAACATAAAGATAAACCCGTGTTAACAAGGAATGACAATCAAGACTAGGATAAACCTTAATAGGACCCATCAATATTAATGCAAAGCAATGCAAAGTGATTAATCATAGTTATTGGGACAAAGATCAAGGACACACTTGCCTTTAACCAAAGTAATGTCGTTGCTCAGAATGTCTTCAACCTCTTGCTCTTCAAAGCTTCTCGAACGGCGTTCACTCTAAGCGCATCAATCATCGGGCAAAAGCATACACAAAGCAAACAAACAAGCATATAAGAACAAAGCACCAATCAAAAGAAAACTTTAAAAGAACGCACTAAAGGATAGGCTGATTAGATGGATCACTAAAGAACACAAAGTGTGCTTGGAAGGGAAAGGCTTGGTTAGCTTTAAATAGATGGTTGTGGATGATTGAGCAAGAACCGGAAAGATTACACTTAGATTGAGCTGAGAAAAGAACGTCTAACAAACGTTTTGCATAAATGAGAGAGCAAGGCTATGAGCTAGGTTCATTTTATTTAACAAAACAATTATAAAGGATATTTCAGAAATAAAATACCCTATGTTGACATTAATGCAATATTAAACTTTATTTATGAAACCGGTGTAAAGAACTAGTCAAATTTTATTAATAAAGATTCATATATTGATTAAACCGATTAAACATTTAATTTTGAAAAACTAAACTATATGAACAATCTAAACGGAACTTTGTAATTCGAGTTCATCATATTATTATCAAAAACAGTATTAAATTGGTATTAATCAAGATTAACATTTATTTATAAAGCCGGAGTAAAAGCCTAATCAACTTTTAATTATAAAAGTTAATTAATCATTAAGCAAATTAATATTTGACTTATGGAAAACCGAGTAAAAGATCTAATTAGATTTTATTCATGAAAGCATGTAAAGTAATCATTAATCAAATTAAATTTGCTTATGAAAAACGGTGTATAGATCTATATAGATTTTATTTATAAAAAGCATGCATAACTAGTCATTAATCAAAATTATTATTAATTTTATTTTCAGAAACAAAGCATGATGAAAACTCACCACTAACGCGTGCTTTACTTTATTATGGACCTAACGCAACTTGAACGGATTAAATCGGAGCTAAAACGAAGAAGATATGAGGAAAACAAGATTGTAAGGACACGTTCGCGATTAACCGTAGATTTCGGGGGCTAGCAAAGAAGATTTGCAAGACACACTAAACAGTGCTCGCGAAATTGATAAAACTCAGGGTTAGATCTATAAAGTGCTTGGGATGGATTGGATCTAGGGAATCTAATAGATCTAGGGGGTTTCTTGTAGTTTTGCTAAGACACATGAAACAAAACAAAAATTACCGAAAAGGCCAAGGATCTAAATGCAAACCGGCCGGCCTCATCTTCTTCCCCTGGACAGAGGCAGCCGGCGGCAGGTGGCCACTGGCCCTTGGCGGCGCCGGCGATTTGAGTGGCCAGGGACGCGATTGAGACGCGGAATTGAGAGAGGGGATCGAGGGGGTCTCGAAGACGTGCTCACCACGGGCGGAAACCGACGGAGCGCGGCCGGAACTGCGGTCAACCGCCGGCGGCGAGCTCGATAGGGGCGGCGGTGCTGCGGTGCGCCGGGGGCGGCGGCGGCGCGCTAGGCGAGGAGGCGGCGGCGCGCTAGGCGAGGAGCTAGGGCGGCGGCGGCTCGGCCTCCCCTTTTTATGGGGCATGCGCGGGCGGCGGCCTTGCCCGGGCGGCGGCGGCTCGGCCGGTGGCCGGATGGGCCCCGCCGGGCCGGCGGGCCGGGCCGGCGCGGGCGCGGGCGGGTTGGGTCGGGCCTCGGCCCGGCCCAATCCGGTAGGATAGGATTTTTTTTTCCGAATCTATTTCCGGTGCGAAAAATAATCCGAGAAAAATCAGTAAATTATTTTAAAGCACGAAAAATACTCAGAAAATCACAAAAATTCCAGGAAAATTCCTAGAGATAGATTAAGACACGAACAACCCAAATAAAGCATTTGGTGCTCATGAAAAAGATTTTAGAGCCTTCTATTAAATAGAAAACGCTCAGAGAAAATGAGAATAAATTCCAGAAAAATCCGGAAAATTCTCGAAAGAGTTTGGACAGCTCCTACACGCATTTCCGAAACCTTTTGCACTTAAGAACCACTAGATGCATCGGCATGGATGCAACACTCACAACTTTTTATTTGATTTAGAAAATCAAACAAAGGATTTTTCCTATACTATATTTCCTGTAAAGAAAAATAAATGTTGGAAAAATTTTAAAATTATGAGAAAATTGTTATTTAATTATTCTTTCTATTCACATCCTGAAATTGGAAATTTCAGGGTGTGACAAATCTACCCCCCTTAAAAGGAATCTCGTCCCGAGATTCGAAAAAGGCTAGCAAGAGACAAGGGTTTATTCTGAACTCTTTTCATATTCTTCAGCAATATCATTCCTCTCATATTACGAGAAAACTTTCCAAGCCTAACTTATTCCAACATCCTTAAATATCGGGGGTCTTGTCTTGCTTGTGTCGTTGTCGCCATTCCTTCTTAAAATGACGATCTAGAAACTTCTTCGGGCACCTGTTGATAAAGTGTCCACCAGCTTTGCAATAAAAACAAGCTTTGCTTTCCCTAATGTTTCGACGATTCGGTGGTGTCTCATAAATCACTGGTATTGTGACACCATGGGGATATTCCGGATATGCATCTTCATTGTGATCTTCGGAAAACCTTGGGCTTGAGACATACGATGTAGGTGAGAATTGTTATTGGCTTCCCCGGATATTCCCGTTTTCTCTTCTTACTCATGATCTCCTGTAGCTTGCTTTCTAGCCCAATGGATTTGTTGATTAAATCTTGTAGACTCGAATAATCGTGTAAGCTTAGTATACTTTGAAGATCTTCATTCAACCCTTTAATGAAATGCTCTCGTTTCTTCTTATCACTTTCGGTCGATCTTGGGGCATACGAGAGATAATTGAACAAACTTATCCCCGTACTCAGTTACCGTCATCTGTCCTTGCTTTAAGTTAAGGAACTCCTTCCTCTTGAGCTTCATCGCACTCACAGGAGTATGGTGTAAGATAAAGTTGTCTTTGAATTCCTTCCACACAATACTCTCAGGTTGCTGATGTCCATTGATGTAAGAATTCCACCACTCTAAGCTGCTCCCCGTAAGTTGCCAAGATGCATACAAAGCTTTCTCTCCATCATTGCACTGTATCATATCTAGCTTCTCTTCAATTGTCTTGATCCAGTCTTCAGCTTCTAAGGGATATGTGGTACTGGAGAACGTTGGTGGCTCAGTCCTCATGAACTCCGCATACTTATCATCTAAGGGTGGATATGATAACCCATCTTGATTGTATCCATAGTCACCACTGTTCTCATAGCTTTCTCCTTGGTTACCTCCTTCTTGGTTTTCCATCTGGTTGGTAGGTAAATATACGATCAGAAGGTAACAAGAGTAGTGCAAAATGAGTGGGGGAGAACAAGGAGGTGGGAGGTACAAAAGAAGAACCCAACTAAGCAACTGATGTTATTGCGGATATAAGACCCACAATACACCAACACTCACTTCAAAGAAACGAATCAATCAAGTTCATAAAACCAAGCATCATCATGCAAACACTGAATTCACCAATCAATGCATGTTTAAGGGAACGATACTACACGTTGTTAATATAGTCAGGGGGTATCCTCCTAATAGATCAGATGCATCTCCTAGCAAGGATATCCATAAATAATGTATTTTTCCTAGATCAAGGAGTACGAAATTATGAGTTCAACCCAACTGGAATCACCTTAATCGGAGGTTCAGAACTCGAAATATGAATTAAACAAGATGGCTATGTCAGCAGTGTTGGCAGATTCTGAATGCTCCACTAATTCGTAGGTATCTCCTTGGATACAAAACGAATACTGCTGAATTTTGGATGGACTGAAGCTGATGCAATTCCTGAACTACTCCAATTGAATTTACCTCAATCGGAGGTCTATAGCCCGAGATATAGAATATTGAAGATAACTAGGTGAGCAGAGTTTACAGTTTCTGATAGCTCCAATGTTTCGAGCATAGCTCCTGGAACATGCACTGGATTGAGCTGAATTTTTTATAGAAATTCACTTATGAAATTTAGGAACTGACCCAACTGGTTTCATATCAAACGGAGTTCTGTAGCTCGAGATAAAATTGAAACAGCCCTGATGTATCGGACAGCTGCGCGAACAGATAGAATGTTAAGGGTAACGGTTCTACCCATGAATCAAGGGGGTGTTTATTGCTTGAGGGAACGAATAGGCGAGGTCGAAGAGATGTGCAAGGAGAGTGAAGATAAATATACAAGAACTCATGGTTTGGACAAAAGAAGACGGTTAAGAGGTGAGATCCTTCATCGGAGAGGTCGGGAATAAGGTAAGGAGGGATTGTAGAACAAAAGAGGCATTAAGAAACGACCGGTGCTAACTAGGCTTACGTCCTACGGTCGATACGGCTACGATACCACTCTGTCACACCCGATTTTCCGAAGGAAACCAAGTGCATACCTATATGCATGCCAGGATCAAGTTTCATGCATATAGTGACGTATAAGTGAATACGAAACGAGTATCACAAAAGAAAAACGGAGATTATCGAGAGATTTACGCTTAAACCTGGAAACGAAGGCTCCAAACATCACAGGCAGTCGACTGGGGGTTGCGTACGCCTAGCACCAGCAACATCTTCACAGTAGCTTCCTCTTTCTGAGCAACAAAGTTTATAGCAAGGGTGAGCACTTGTCGTACTCAGCAAGTGTGGGGAAAGGCATGAATGCAAAGGCTTTATAGTGGACTGGGCTATAAGCATTTAAGCAATTTTAGTTGGTCAAATTTTATTAGCACCTGATTACTAATAAAGTATAAGTTTATACCAACCCACATTAAGCATAAGATAAGAGGTACGCCATAAGCACATGGCAAGCATAACCAGAGAGAGAGAGAGAGAGCGATTTAAGTCCATCTTCAAGTTTAATTATCATGTGAGGGTCCAGGCCGCCCGTGACCGTGGGCACGGCTAATCGATTAGTTTTACACTCTGCAGAGGTCGTACATCTTTACCCACAAGTCGCGTAAAAGTCCCGAAGAACTTTAGACCCAACCATGCGGTGCTAGCTAGGCACCATACCACACTTCCGAGGTGTGATTGCATAGGGACGCTACGAGGCCGTTACAAAGATCCCCAGATGTAGGCTGCCCGCTAGGTTACCCGGTCGGTGCAACGTATAAAGCTCCCGGACGAGTACCGTGTCTTAGCCAAGCCCACACCTACGCCCGAGCAGTCCATACGCCACTACCCGCCGGCCCCCAACCCTTATCGGGTAAAGCATACCTAACACCTAGTTCACTAATTAATAAGCCAAGACAGAGCCATATGTCTTGTGGTAGCACTTGTTTTCCTGGGTGGTTCTCCATGTTCCAATTAATCATATGATCTTGTATTAAGCATCCGAAGATATAGCACAAAGGTATAACATGATTCATCATTATTGTTCATTAAAACCACCATAACCCGGGTATAGCAACTAAGCATAACTACCCAACATAAAAGTAAACCCGAGGTTAACAAGGAATGACAATCAAGACTAGGATAAACCTTAATAGGACCCATCAATATTAATGCAAAGCAATGCAAAGTGATTAATCATAGTTATTGGGACAAAGATCAAGGACACACTTGCCTTTAACCAAAGTAATGTCGTTGCTCAGAATGTCTTCAACCTCTTGCTCTTCAAAGCTTCTCGAACGGCGTTCACTCTAAGCGCATCAATCATCGGGCAAAAGCATACACAAAGCAAACAAACAAGCATATAAGAACAAAGCACCAATCAAAAGAAAACTTTAAAAGAACGCACTAAAGGATAGGCTGATTAGATGGATCACTAAAGAACACAAAGTGTGCTTGGAAGGGAAAGGCTTGGTTAGCTTTAAATAGATGGTTGTGGATGATTGAGCAAGAACCGGAAAGATTACGCTTAGATTGAGCCGAGAAAAGAACGTCTAACAAACGTTTTGCATAAATGAGAGAGCAAGGCTATGAGCTAGGTTCATTTTATTTAACAAAACAATTATAAAGGATATTTCAGAAATAAAATACCCTATGTTGACATTAATGCAATATTAAACTTTATTTATGAAACCGGTGTAAAGAACTAGTCAAATTTTATTAATAAAGATTCATATATTGATTAAACCGATTAAACATTTAATTTTGAAAAACTAAACTATATGAACAATCTAAACGGAACTTTGTAATTCGAGTTCATCATATTATTATCAAAAACAGTATTAAATTGGTATTAATCAAGATTAACATTTATTTATAAAGCCGGAGTAAAAGCCTAATCAACTTTTAATTATAAAAGTTAATTAATCATTAAGCAAATTAATATTTGACTTATGGAAAACCGAGTAAAAGATCTAATTAGATTTTATTCATGAAAGCATGTAAAGTAATCATTAATCAAATTAAATTTGCTTATGAAAAACGGTGTATAGATCTATATAGATTTTATTTATAAAAAGCATGCATAACTAGTCATTAATCAAAATTATTATTAATTTTATTTTCAGAAACAAAGCATGATGAAAACTCACCACTAACGCGTGCTTTACTTTATTATGGACCTAACGCAACTTGAACGGATTAAATCGGAGCTAAAACGAAGAAGATATGAGGAAAACAAGATTGTAAGGACCCTTTCGCGATTAACCGTAGATTTCGGGGGCTAGCAAAGAAGATTTGCAAGACACACTAAACAAGGCCCGCGAAATTGATAAAACTCGTGGGTTAGATCTATAAAGTGCTTGGGATGGATTGGATCTAGGGAATCTAATAGATCTAGGGGGTTTCTTGTAGTTTTGCTAAGACACATGAAACAAAACAAAAATTACCGAAAAGGCCAAGGATCTAAATGCAAACCGGCCGGCCTCATCTTCTTCCTCCGGGCGAGGCGGCCGGCGGCAGGTGGCCACTGGCCCTTGGCGGCGCCGGCGATTTGAGTGGCCAGGGACGCGATTGAGACGCGGAATTGAGAGAGGGGATCGAGGGGGTCTCGAAGACGTGCTCACCACGGGCGGAAACCGACGGAGCGCGGCCGGAACTGCGGTCAACCGCCGGCGGCGAGCTCGATAGGGGCGGCGGTGCTGCGGTGCGCCGGGGGCGGCGGCGGCGCGCTAGGCGAGGAGGCGGCGGCGCGTTAGGCGAGGAGCTAGGGCGGCGGCGGCTCGGCCTCCCCCTTTTATGGGGCATGCGCGGGCGGCGGCCTTGCCCGGCGGCGGCGGCTCGGCCGGTGGCCGGATGGGCCCCGCCGGGCCGGCGGGCCGGGCCGGCGCGGGCGCGGGGAGGGTTGGGTCGGGCCTCCGGCCCGGCCCAATCCGGTAGGATAGGATTTTTTTCCGAATCTATTTCCGGTGCGAAAAATAATCCGAAAAAATCAGTAAATTATTTTAAAGCACGAAAAATACTCGGAAAATCACAAAAATTCCGGAAAATTCCTAGAGATAGATTAAGACACGAACAACCCAAATAAAGCATTTGGTGCTCATGAAAAAGATTTTAGAGCCTTCTATTAAATAGAAAACGCTCGGAGAAAATGAGAATAAATTCCAAAAAAATCCGGAAAATTCTCGAAAGAGTTTGGACAGCTCCTACACGCATTTTTGAAACCTTTTGCACTCAAGAACCACTAGATGCATCGGCATGGATGCAACACTCACAACTTTTTATTTGATTTAGAAAATCAAACAAAGGATTTTTCCTATACTATATTTCTGTAAAGAAAAATAAATGTTGGAAAAATTTTAAAATTATGAGAAAATTGTTATTTAATTATTCTTTCTATTCACATCCCGAAATTGGAAATTTCGGGGTGTGACATGTTGGCATACCAATACTGGACTTCTCCCTTGAGCGCGAGCACAAGGGCCTTCGCCTTCGTAGTGGCGTCGCCCCCGTTGGATTCTACCGCCGCCTCGAACTTCATCAAGAACTCCTTGGGATCGTAGTCTCCATCATACTGGGGCAAGGTGTTGGCGTTGAATCGACGGGGCCACGGCGCGCTCTCGAGCTCGACCGAGAGCGGGGACACCGGGACGACGTTGCGGAGTGGTGCGTCATCGGGAGCGAAGTGCTCGTGCGCCTGTCCCCTGTCTTGGCGGTGGCCTATGCTTTGCCCTTCGGAGGCATCTTTCTGCTGCCTCCATTGGTCCAGCTGAGCCTGCATGGCCTGCGGGGGTGAGCCGGGCGTCTGCTTGGGCCGCCGGCGCGCGGCATGCGCGGCGGGCGTCGGCGTTGGTGCGGGCGGCGCCGGGGCGACTTGCTGTGGCGGCGTCGCGCCGGCGACCTGGCTTTGCAGCATGGCGAGGTAACGCTCAGCCTGCCGGATGTTGAAGTCGATGGCGTCGGAAGCGGCGTGCGGCAGAGCCGCGTCCTGGTGCTGGGATGGTTGCATCTGCGAGGAGGATGGGCGCGTCTCCTGCTCAGGATGAGCCGGCACGGACTTGCCAGCGATGAGGGCCCGGATCCTTCGGAGAGCTTCGATGTCTTGCGCCGAAGCCCCCAGCCCCTCGAGGCTGACTTCGAACATTCCCGAAGCGGTGTGCTCTACCTCCGGAGCGCTCGGCCCGGCACCGGTCCCCGCCGAAGGCTGGACGGCCGAAGGAGATGGGTTGGTGGGCTCCGACACGGGTGGAGGGGTCGCCACCTGAGCCGTTGCGGCTTCGGCGCCTGCCGAACGTGTCCTGGCCATGTGGTCTTGAGTTCTTCCACGAGGTGGGCGCCAAACTGTTGGTGGAAATCGGGCCCGAAGGGTGGACGCCGACACAACAGCCCCCTGAGTTCTCTCCCTCCCTTCGCTTGCTTCCGCAAGGCTTCTACTTCTACTTGTGCGAGGAGAGGAAACGCTAAACTTAACAACGAGAAAGGAAACAAGGAAATACTCGGCGGACCGAAGACCGAAAGACCGGCGAGATGCCTTCGGTGCTCTCTTCTCATTACACCGTGTCCGTTTCATTACAAGGGGTTCACTATTTATAGGAGACCCCCGGGTATAGTCATTTGCTTCAATTACACCTTTTCCGTTCCTGACAAACTGCTTTAAACACTTTACAAGGGTATAACAGTAAGTCCCCGCGTCGTACAAGCCTCCAGCGTGTCTTCGTACGACCGAGACGCCTTTACACGCGGCCACCCTTGTCTCTGCCTCGTCCGGAGCCCACTTTACACGTCGGCGGCAGCCACGTGTCCAGGATCGCCACACCTTCGGCGACGAGGCAGCAATTCTGGACTGGGGGCGTCGCGCCTCTTCGGGCACTCCGCCCGCGCGCGCCACAGGCCCCGGACGTGGTGTCCCCGGCCGGCGCGCCCCGTTTCTGGTCCTCTCGGACCTTCGTCGCCGAAGCATGGCCATCCGTACCTTCGGCACCGAAGGTAGGCGCCGCCACGTGGGATCATTCCTGCACAGCAAAACTCAAATAGCATAAGCGGCATTAGCGTTTCGTTAGCGCCTGTACAGCGAAAGCTTCCCCACGAGACCGAAACCGTTCACAGACCAAAGGTGGCCGGCGTGGCCGAACGAGGGTGATGCTTCCGAAGGCCAACTTCCCCAACACCATCCCAATCACTGATGTGGTCGAGGGGGCCCGGGTGAGCGTGGCCTGCAAGAGCTCCCGTGCCCTCGTCTAGAGGCCTCGGAAGACCTCACCGGCGCAAGTGGTGCCTCCGCATCGGCAGAACGAGGGCGTCTGCGGCAACAAGCCTGCACTAGAGAACAAATCTCCTGGATGCAGTATACGGATAGTAATGGTAGACCCAATGTTTTCCTAGACGGAAACGGTAGACAAGTCGGTCGACCGTCGTTTAGCGTTTAATCTGTTTAAACGCCTGTTTAAACGGGGCTGAATGGCATTTAAACGGGCTAAACGGTGTTTAAACGGGCTAAACGGTGTAGACCGTGTTATCCCGTTTAGCGTTTAAACCCGTTTAAACCGCCCGTTTAGGCCGTTTAGGATAACACTGGGTAGACCACGAAATTACACTAGAGAACAAATCTTCCAGCCACAAAATTGCAGGCGCCCATGACCGTCGTAGGAGCAGTCTTGCCCTTGGGACTGGGAGGTGCAGAGCTCCCCCATGCAGAGGTTGGGCCTGCGGGCTTGCCGGTACAGCCCCCGGGGTCGAGCTCCCCGGCACGGAGGCTGGGGCCGCGGGAACACTAGCTCCGCACTCGGGGTCGAGCTCTCCCGCGGGGAGTCTGGGGCCGCGGGCTTGCCTGTTGCGCCTCCCGGGTCAAGCTCCCCCGCGCTGAGGTTGGGAGTTCTTGGACAGTGGAGAAGAGGAGGAAGGGAGATGAGAAGATGAGAGGAGGAAGAGGATGCTGATAAGTAGGCCCGCATGACATTGAGAGGAGAGTGTAAATACAATGAGATGTACGTCTTCGTATACACTTGCAGCAGGGCCCGAGTCGTCTTCATACCTATTCTGTGGCATATTTGAGGGAAGTCAAGAATTTTAATGACAAATTTCAAAATACGTGACTAGTAGTGGCGTTTCTCCGAACCGGAGAAATTGTAATGGCCTCCATCCAAATAACCCTAGAAGCCCCCAAAAGCAGCAGATACAGAGACGACGAGGCTACCATGGTTTTGAACCCCCAAAGCTTACCAAGATTGAGGAAGCAAAGCAACCGCACTCTGGATTCTGCCGGCGTGCCTCCCGTGCCATGGAGCCGCGCTCTCTGTCCAGCACTCCTCGGCCGGATCTGGGACCCTGCGATTCGCCGCCTCCCGCCTCTCAGGTGACTATTCCGATCCGCTTCTCGTTCGTTCGATCGATCCACCTACGACACCTGCAACTCGCTGTCCCACTACCTAGTTCTGACGAGATCCACCTACCACAATTTGTCTGTCACCGAATTAGCTAGTAGAGGATCCGATCAAAGTTGATCTATATACTAACAGATTGTATGGTGCGCCATGAGCTTTCCCCCAAGATGCGTTAACAAAGGTTACGGTTTTGATGCAAGTACCTGGTTCAGGCCCTTGCTAGAAGAGGGACTCTGGAGTTTGACCCAGTGATGGTGAATTGTTGATCGACGCTTGAATATGCGAAAAAGGTTTTATTCTTCCTTGGTGACTTTCTGTGGCTGTCGAAATATAACTTTGACCACCGATATATGTTCAAAGCATTTAAAAAATAACTTCTGTATGAGAAATTTCACATGGCCAATCCCTGGTAGCTTTGGACATATTAGTGGAGTATGGATTCTTTACAGCACTATTGCTATAGTAGGAGCCATGATCTCTTGTTAGCATCCACTAACATGCCTAGTAGCTGTTGTATCTTATCATCTCAACTATACTTCTCTGACTAATCTTAGCAGGGTGGATCGAGCAGTGGAGCTAAAGCTGATGTTGCTAGGAAGACCAAGGAGGTTGAACATCTGTTGGCAAAATTAGAAAAAGAGGGAGTGGTGTTAGATGGCAAGATGACTAGTATTATTGAAGATGAGATTGCTAGAGTTAAAGTTGAAGCCGTGAGGTAACTATAAGTGCTACAGCTTATTTGATTTTTACTTCAAATGAAAATATCCTAACATTTATGCATAATTCACATCCAGGGAAGCCATCAATCTCTACTACTAAAAAGAATGAAAGTAAGACACAAACGTGATCCTACTTTTTTTCCGCTCGTGTGAATCTGCCTCCTACGTCCACGCGTCCGCCTTCTCTCCCCCGCGCGCCCCCACGGACGATCGCCCCCTCGTGCCTCCTCGCCTCGCGCTCCCCCGGTCCCACCCTCCCTTCACGGCGCTACCGCCCTCATGGGTCAATCCTCCCCCCCCCCCCCCCCCCCGCACGCCGCCCTCGCTCCCCCCCTCCACGTGCCGCCTCCACTCCCGCATCGCCACGGTACCCCGCCCCCTCCCACACCACCGCCATCCCCCCGCCCTCCTTCTTCACCGCCGCCGTCCCCCGCCGCCGTCCACGCCGTGCGTACCCCCGCATCATCGAACCCTAGACCTAAATTCCGCCACCACCTCCTCCAATCGGCATCTTCGTCGTCTCCTCCGCGCGGAGAGTGCATGGCGGCCGGCCGGCGAGCCTAGGTCGAGGGCTCCGACTCCGGCGACCATCGACGACGGTGCCTAGGGTTCAAGCGGGCTCTGTGCGGCAACAAAGCACGTGCTTCGACGCCGACGGCCCCCTTCCACTCCGGCGGTGCCCCTCTACACGAGTCTCCAGGTCGACGCAGGGAAGGGCAAAACAACAACCCTGTGCGGCTCCTCCACAGCGGCCTGGAGAGGCGGCCGGACGACGGTTGGGTAGCTCCGCCCAGATCGAGGTGTGCTCCCTCGTCATTTTTTCTCCTCCCATCTTACTGCAAATATATTATCCTCTGGTTTTGCCTCTCATTTATACAGGCTGGAGCAATCTCTTATTTCGATCTATTCCTTACTAGGCATACAATGTGCACTTGCAGGACATAAGGTAGGGATCCTTTTGATTGCGCCTTTCCCTGACTAAACAACCTGCATTTGACAATCAGATGTGATTTTCTGTTAGATTGTAATTCCGATGTGTTTCTCCATTGCATTGTAATAAGGATTTGCTGCTACACATGGTGAAGCAATTCAAATGTGCGCACAACTCCATGACGTACTGTTGTTCAATGCCGATTTGTTGTTTTATGCCTTTCCACATGCAGGATGGCGTCTGAGCAGAGGAACAACAAGTGACGAGGTGACAGGTGCAACTACAAGGGCACGAGACTGCCAGCACTGGATTCTCCTGTAAGTCTTGCAATTTTATGATCACTGCATATAGACCTACTCAATTTAGGCATATTCTCAACTCACCAACAGATGGAGGTTGAGGTGTAATTAAGCTGATACACAGATCTATCAGCTACCACTTCTAATTAATCAAATGTTTAACAGGCTAGATGTTCTTTATGTTCTTAATACTGAATTTACTGATTCGGGAAATATACAGACCATGGAATATTTTTTTGTGTTCTGAAACTTATTTGTTGTAAAATGAAATAAAGGAAGTGGCCTGTCTCTTTTTTGTTCTTGTGAACTACGCATTTTTTATTAGTCGTGTGCTCCTTGCCTACAAAGTCTCTTGTCCTATACTGATTGCATAGTGCTCATTTGTTTGTGCAGGTATTACATAGAATATGGATCTTGAAGATTGGAATTCTGGAGAAAGAAAAAACAGGTTGGTTTCATGGTTGGTTCAATGTGTCATAGCCATTTCCCTTTTTGTTCTCAATCATTTTATTATAAAGGTGCAGCTGCAACTGCAGCTTTGTGGTTAGAGAAAAAGGAGTGTATCACAAGCAAATATTGGAGGAGTTGACTGCATTAGGTTATATTGTGCTTCAGAAAGGAAAGGGTGAAATGTGAACTTTTGTAGATCAAGAATCTGCAAATTTTATGCTTTCTACTAGAGGTATGTGTCCCAATTAATTCTTGTGGATTTTGTAATGCAAGTTCTGTAGGTCATTTTGCCTTATTAGTTTTATTTAATAGCATTGCGTATCTCAATGTAATATTCTTATCAGACTCATAGTTTCCTCTCTCAGTAATGATTTGTGATTCAAATTTCACTTAATGCTTTACTGACAAAGAATGAACACATGCACGACATATTATGTCCCTCTATCAGTAGAATCTTAGAATAAGCATGGAGTTGGTTATTTTTAATTTAAAAACACAAGCATGGTCAGCCCATGGTTTGTTTCGAAAATAGTTCAGAATTTTCTCTAAACGTTTGCTACCGAAAATATTTTTATGCATATCTCCCCTAGAAATTATTGTTGAAACATTATGGCGTTGTTCAGACTCAAGAGTTCTTAGTTCAGTTTCTCTGAACCGATTATATCTGAATGTATATCAATGTAGCATTTAGTTTACATGAAACTTTTCCATCAGATCGATTTCATTGTACCATTTAGAGCTAATGACTTATATGGAGGGTTGAGCTAATGGCTTGAGATAAGCTTTCTTAATCTTATACGCCCTCGGTATCATAATATAAGGCGTGGTCACACTTGGCACAGTCACCAATATTAACCTTTGACTCTTAATATCTCGTAGAAAATAATTCTTATAACAACGAAATTATAGTCATATGAAAATTTTTTTAACACAAATTCAATGATATCATTATTTTTATAAGACAAAAATGTTATTATACAAGACTATTAGTAGGTCAAATGTTTCAAAGTTTGAATCTTGATTTACGTGCGCTCCTTATATCCCGAGTCGGAGGGAGTATGTAGTTTTCCATCCTTAGCCTTTATTCTGCTACTTTCATTTGTCAAGTTATGAAATTAGAAAGTATGATATCAGTGACCTGTGAACATTTGTGCTACTTGCAGTTTACGAGGAAACAGCTGGGCTGATGGTAAATGACCCGGTGTTGAGAACAAGAAAGGTATTATTTATGTCGATTTATGTGTGCTGTCTTGGTTTTTATGTTACTTCCATATAAATGTATGATGATTCTTCTCATGCCTCTAAGTACAATAGGGTCAAATACACTTTACAAGTTAGTAGATACTATATGGAAAAATCCTTCTTTGCTTCATTTCTTTTTTTACTATTGATATAAATGCACGATACTAAGTGTGAACTTACCAAAGTTATGAATGTCTGAATAATCATCATATTTGTGCTACTCAGACATGACCTGTGTGCTCACCAAGGCCTGTTGCGTCAAAAGTTGCTGCTGATACACCTTTATTATTAACAGGACATGTATTTGGAGATAGTTACCCTGGCCCAAGACCTTGTGTTTGCCGAGATTTATTGGTTATTATTGCATGCTCTAAAAACAAAAAGAAAATCCTTTTTTTGCTCTGCTCTGTTGAATCTTTTCATATCTCACATGCAAAATGAATTGGTTTCAGCAGTGTGCTTCGTGCTTGGAGTGACGTGTGCTATTACTGGATCATTTGGTTGTGGAAAAACCTGTCATTTGGCCGGCACCGGCACTTACAAAGGTATTGCTTCTATTTACTTTTTGGTAGTGTTATGGTGACATTGTATACATTGTTGTGTCAACCTGAGCATATAATAATTTTTATCATGCTACATTGCTTTGCTTGTATGGTAGACTATCTCATTTGCAGAACATCCACGTGTCAGCCTCAGGGGTGACCCGTATTGCTATTGTGCATCATGTGTGGATATTAACAGAGAGCATGACTCCGTTCATGCGTCATGGCGATGACTGGTGAGTGGTTCTGAACAATTTATTATACAAATTATTGTCTACATTAGACTATGTTCAATGATCAACTGGGAAGTTTCTCAAATCTTGAATTTCAATTCTCTCAGTTTAGTTTTACTCATGAAAGTTGGACTTATTCTAGATTTCTCTTTTGTTTATTTTAGGATACGTGCCCTAAACAACCGAAATCAAATTACTTAAGACGGAATTAAGTCGATCCTTATCTTGATCTCAGGATATCTTGTAACAGTGATGTAAATAACACAAATCCATTCTTGCATCTCATTTGTCCTACTTGTACTATTAGCCATTATTTGCCATCAAGTAGTAGGTTTGTCATGCATATTATTTGAAATAATTTTGTGTTGTTAATAATTTTTGTTAAATTCTTTTTATGCAGGAACTTATGGTGCAGTCTTTATTATGTTTGACACTCCTGAACACATGCCTTCTCTGACAACGAAGGGGATCATGTAGAAAATTTGTGAGCATAATTCATCAATTAGTTTGTAATTTGATAGTCACTTGATAGTCACATCTGTAATCAATAGTCAGGTTTGATTTAACACGTTTACACTTAATTAGCCTATTTTTTCATGGCTTGTGACATGAGTATTCAATTGACATTATTGTCAGGATAGTGAAACTTCTAGATGAGTGGTTTAATATTTCTTACTGAGTTAATTAATTCGTAAGGTCTCATTAACAACACACATGCATAGATTACTTCGGTGGTGAGTATTTCATTTAAAAATTCTAAGATAAATCTTTTAGTTGACAATGATCTGGATGTACTTAATGCAAAAAAATATTACTCGATTGATACTTATGAATACTTGTATAAATATTTTATATGAATCATTTTGATGCGTGTGGAGGGAATCTGTGCTGCCAGTAGCAACGCACGGGCATGATCCTGGTGAGTCAAAAAGAAAGACGGTGGCATCTGGTGTAACTGGTTTCCGCCTTGTACTGCTAACTGCAGCATCCTGTGCTGTTGGTTTCGTCATGGGAGTGGAATGGCTTGAAAAGGCTTTCCGTAAGGAATTTGCCAAGAGAACTAGATTTCCTTAGTTTCCTAGCCTTGGGTTTGCGGGTGCGCTCTGTTTACACTGTAAAAACAAGTAGGTAATCTTGGCAAAAGATTGTTGGCAGAATCGCTGATTATGGTTGCAGAATCTATATGTATGGTGTCTATAATAGCTTTCATGCTCTACTGTGGGTCTGTGGCTTTTGGCATAGTGTAACTCTTGTTTGGTAACACTATTTCGCTGTCCTATGCTGCGTGCACTATTTATCTCATCAACCTATCGCAGTTGATGTTGCTGTTGCTACTTACCTGCACTTAGACCTCTGATGATGTGTTCATCATACAACAAAGTGAGAATGTTGTGCTGAGCTGGGCTTATGTTGGAGTGACGAGCTCCAAATCATTTGATGCTTTGAACAAAACTCAAGATCGTTTTTGTGATATATGCTCTTCCTTTCCAAATGTCTCACTGCACACACTCCTAGGTAAAAATTGTGCACTACGACCTTTTATCTGTGTGCTGACCTCCTGAACTTTGGAAAATTAACTTGGACATTTTCAAATCGAATTTCGGACATATTTTAATTGGATTTCAAATTGGAAGTACTTTGAATTGAGGTTTTATCTGCTTACTGAAATTTTAAATTGGAAAAGGAAATTGAATCTGGAGCTGAGCTTCTTCAGCACGAGAGAAGTTAGGTGTTGAAGTTTCAATTCAGACCTTTTTTATTTGGGACATGACATGGAAACTTGAATTCTACTTCTGATTTTCAGGACGTGGGAATTGGACTTACTCTTCTTTTTTGGATCAGGCCTCGTTTGGTAGCACCAAGTGATAGGTCTATCGATCCCAAACGGATTAGACCATCTCCAGCAACAACACGCACCCGCATCTGCAAAAAGACCCATATGCAGCAGAAGAGAGACTACTCCCGTGCTGCAAAAGAGGCTTTGCAGCAGCAAAGCTGCATCCCTTGGTGCATCGCTGCCGGCCGTTGGTTCCCGCGTGCGGATGAGAGGGAGGCGAGGAAGAAGAACGCGATGTCGGCGGCGATAATCGACACCCAGATGGTGAAGAAGGCGCCCAGGCGCAGCTGGAGCGCGTCGAGGAGGTAGGACGCCGCGAGGATGATGGCGAGGACGGCGAACACGGGGAGCCCGCCGAGGTCGAGGAGGAAGACCGCGGCGGGACTAGCGCCGCCGCGAGGCGCGCGTTGTGGGCAAACGTCGCGCCCGAGGCAGGGGACAAGGCCGATGCCGCAGGGCTCGCGCCGCCGCCCGTGGAGGAGCGGGACCTGTAGCTACCGACGGAGGAGGGGAAGGGGACGAGGGGCTTCGGGGAGGAGGTGGAGTTGCGGCCCTTGTGGAGGGCCGCGGCTGCCCCTACTCGCACAAGCCCACCGGAGGGAGGGCGCCACCGGCCGCCACAGGATCCCCGCCGCACATGCTCTCCCATTGTCCGCCAGATCCCGCCGGAGAGAGCCCCACCTCGCCTCCAATCGAACTCCCCCTGCCTCCGCACGCCTCCTCGCGAGCTCCGCCGCCTCGGCAGAGGGAGGCCAAGGAGCGAGGCCGGCTGGAGGAGAGCAGTCGTCCACTGCTGCCGAGAAGAGGGGGCGGTCGCGATCCGCGCGAGCCCCGCCTCCAACGCCGTGCAGCCTGGGCAGATCGATTCGGCCGGCGGTGGTGCCTGTGAGTCCGCCTGGAGGCAGGAGGTGGCGAGGCGCTGGAGTGGCGCAGGTCCGCAGGAGGCGGGCGCGAGGGGAGCGCGAGGTGGGTGGCAGCGGTCGATTGGAATGAAGATTGAGAGGGAATCCCCGAGGATGCGGCACGGATGGACGCCAACTGCAAAATGCAGCACATGCTGCGGTGACCGCTGGAGCGTGTACTGTGCGGTTTGAATCTGCATTTTGCGGATGCACACCCAGATGAAGAACCCGCTGGAGACAGTCTTAGCAATGTAGAAGGCTGCTGCGGCAGCGTCGTGCCCAATGGCGAAGGCAGCTCCGGTGAAGTGGAGCAGGGCGTGCTCTGCAACAGCGAGCCATTCATCCACCGCAGTCAGCAACGGCTAACACCAACAACCAACAAGTTAAGCCATGTTTAACAAAATTGAAGGCACATGAGAGGAGGGATTTGGGGTCCATGCATCCAGAGCCGGCTGTAGCTCTTTAGCTGAGAATTAACCTTAGTCGCATTTAGTAGCAAACGATTCTCACTTAACATTTCATCACTTCGACATGTACTAGCAGCATCGTTACAAAAACATCGATTACTAAGAAATGTGAAGACTAACCAGACAGCATTCCAATAATTTAGGCTTGTACCATATGCTGTGGCAAGGTTTTACAGGCACAGATTGGTGTTAATGATTAGATACATAATGCATGTCTTTTGATAAGTAGTATGTGCAATTTGTATATCCTCCAAATGCAGAACGATGTAGGAATTCATTGCTTCCTCCTGCATATCTCATACTCACGAACGACACTAGAAGGATAGAACCAAATTGGCTTAGGCAAAGGCCATCTGTTGATATCCTCCTCTGCACGCGATCTGATGTTGAATAATAATCCATGTCATTGAATTTACTCATGTGAAGTAATAAAAATAATAATTTATTCATGTGAAACAAAGAAAGTAGAATTGTATGTGTAATCCTACCTATTTGGATTACGACAGTTGATATCTTCATCTGCAACACTCCTACCAAAATAAGAAAAAAACTTCATCATCCAACAAAAGAAAAGTTAAGTTCAATTAACAAAAGTCTTAGCATTCATCATCCAACAAAAGAAAAGTTAAGTTCAATTAACAAAAGTCTTAGCATGCCAACCTAACACATAGAAGGATATGGCAAATGCAGCTCATAAACACTGATTAATTAAATGCAATTAGGCTACATTTGGCACATTATTTGGAAGTACTGCATCAGTTCAAACTCAATGTCCTATGTCAACAAACACAATACAGAAATGTTTTCCTTTATAAAACATAAAAGCAAGTCCACACATGAGTACCAAACTAAAATTAACAAGAACCAAGATATAATCAAACTCATCCGGAATTTTGCAATTAGCAGTTCGATATTGTAAATCAATTAGAATAGATGAAAATAATGATAATCATGTGCCGCAGAGACACAAGTGCAATTTCCTAAACAAGAATATCATGCACATGAAATAGCACTGGCTTATACCTTACAAACATAAGACTTACCATTTTGCATCAAATTCCTTTAATAGCCTCTGAATTATATCCGCTGGTAAATAAGGAGTCTGTTCCTTGTCATAGAAATTCATGCCAATGAAATTTCCATGGAAACCTATCAATGGCCCTCCAATCCCAGCCTAGGATGGAAAATAGAAACATTAAAGGATGATTATTTTAAAAAGGAATAAGGAAACAGAAAATTAAATTATTCATTTTCTTATGCAACTCTTAAGTTCCACCATAAAAACAAACGCATACCTTAGTAATTTACTAATTTTACAAGTTGAAATCTTAAGCTCTCTGCAGAATTTTGATTTTCTCCTAGTTATAATCCCATCTGTGAACATCAACTTGCCTGTTTTGAATATGCGCCCTATAGCTACTACCATGTCCCTATAGGGTTTAACTTCCATCTCAGAGTTACCCACTGCTATGTGATGATCAGAGAGGAAACCCTTGATTTTGACAACAGCAATATTATAATCCAAATCATAATGCTCCAATGCCCCTTTGAAAATTTTTCCATTTGGAAGGCACACTTGAATCTGCTATCAATGACATAAGAGACGTTAAAAATTAACAGACTTATGAATGAACAAGGAACAAATAATGGTGTGCAGTACAAACCTCCAAATTCTTATCAATCTCATTTGCATCAGCAGAAGTTCGAACCAAGCTTGCTGAAGTCAGAATTCTTGTGGTGTATTCGTGGTAACCTACAAATACACCAGTGCAAGCAAAGACCCTTGTTTCTCCTACAAACATCAGTATGGTGAGCACAGTTGGTGATTGGATAAAAAATCAAATAAGGAAATAGTAAAAATCTTATAAATCAGTACAATCACCCCGGAATGAAGCAAGCGCGACAACACATCGGGATGCATGATAATAAATGCATAAAGGGAGGTCATCCGGTACATCTCCAGCAAACTCCTCCACGAAACCATAAAGCAAGCGCATGCCCCCTGATATTTTTAAGATAACATATTGTCAAACTGTTCAACAAAAAAGAGTGTTCAGGAAAAGCAAAAGAACAGATGACTCACCCTCAAGTGTAATTGGCAAGGGATAATCATACATCTCTAGTTTCTTAATTAAAGAATCTGTGAATTCTGGTGTAACATGGTGATCAAAGTCAACAACCGTGTAATAGTAATGGCTAGCATATTAAAGCAATGACTCACCGTCAACTGGCAAGGGACCAAAATCAGGAAGAACCGAGATATATGCACATATTCAGTGTATTTTTCCTCTGCTTTAACAGGTGAATAGTAATTATCAGTAAGTAACATTTCTAACATGACGACTTCTTGTATGATAATTTAACAGCACTAGAAGTGACCCTGATTGATTAACCTTTTGGGACACGTTTAGAGGATCTGGAAGACTTCTTATTCTTTTTTTTTTACTTTCCTTGTTTGAGCTTCCTAAAATAGAAACAATGTGTGATGAGTACAACTCAAAATAAATAAATTGTTCTATGCTTAGCTGTAGATTTTTATTCATCATAGCCATGCATTTAATATTAACCAGTTAATACAAGCATAACATTAAGTGTTGGAAAAATGCCCTCACTTTACAGGTGTTTATCACAAACACACATTTCTTCTCCAGTGGCACATAAGAACACAACATGTCAACACACACATAATTTTTTGATGCAAGCCACGCGTGCCTTCATCAACATATATATAGCTGGTACAAGGCTGCACACCTGCCCATGATATCCCTCCTAATTAATGTAGTCAATGCCTATATGATCTGCATATCATTCTAGAAACTGAAATCTAGCGATAGCAAGGCACTACCTCAACCTGGACACACTGAACATGGACACAAAAGATTATTTCCAACATAACTCTCCGTCCACATATGCAGGGCATGGTTTGTAGTAGGCTAGTAGCCATGGCATCGGGGATATGAAAGACCCAATCCCTTTCTCGGCACCAGATTAATTGAAGCATTGGTGGCTCATTGGCTGCGCGACACGTCAACCCCAGCGCAGGCGTGTTGGTTTTGCAGAAAACTCCTCCAACTTTCTACATATCGTCAAACACTCCAGAACATCCCCACCGTACAGTAACTGCGTCCATTTAGTTTTCGAATAAACCCTCAGAGTAATCTTTATTTCCACCAAGAGAAGGAAAAATCAATATGCATCTATTTTTTGCAATAGACCCCTAAGTCATTTTGTGAACGCAACCCCCCACCACCCCACCGGCCAACTAATACCCCCCCCCCGCCCCTCGGGAGCCGCAGCCCCCAAGCCCCCAACCCTAACCACTCCTCCACACTCCCCTGCCGCCCCCTCTCGCTTGCTTTCCTCCTCCCCGTCTCCTTTGCCACCACCGTCCCGCCCGCTCGTCGCCTGACCCTCCTCTCACGCCGAGGCCCCCGAATCTCGGCGGTTATGCCGCGCCCTTCCTCGCTCCCTCTTCCCGCGACAGGATCCGCGGAGCTCTGGTGGCGGCGACGCCTTCGCTCCCACTCCAGGCCGCGCCCGACGCCCTGGATGTTGATCCCCCACGAGCGACCATGGCGAGACCCCCGAGAGCTCGGCCCGCGGCGGCGCTTTGGCTCCCACTCCATGCGCTCTGGATCTTGATCCTCCCATGAGCGGCTTTGGTCAACGGCGTCGACACCGCCTGGACCAACATTGCGTTACTCTGGTGCGACTGTGCGAGTGCAGCCGGTGTGGAGGGTGCAACACCTCAAAGTACCAAATCTCTTCTCACTGCCCTATATCCTCCACTTCGCATCGCCCTTTTCCCTTTCTTCCTCTAATTATCCCTTCCTTCCAGATCTGCGAATTTTTGGGGGCACGGCAGCGAGGAGGCGTCCGCCTTCCCTGCCGGGGGACAACACAAGATCCATGGGCTTCCCTTCATCAGCGACGACAACAAGGCCTGCAACAATCCATGGCCTTCCCTTCATCAGCGACGGCAACAAGGCCTGCAACTAATCCTAGATTCACTTCCATTCCTCTCTATCCTGCTTTAGTCACTTCGCTTCTTTAGTGGATGTCATTCTATTGGTTAGCTGAGTGACACCCTGCTTGATTTAGAAAAAATTCTAAAAAGAGATCTATTTACAGTATAAAGATCACCACATAGACATTCTGAAATGATATTTGATTACACTGTCAAGATAACTGAAATAATATTTGGTGATAAAGATCATTGGTCACGAGTGCTTTGCCTAGACTTAATAGCTTCTTAAAGCAAATTCAGTAAAAACATATTAGTTAAACTGGTTATACACCTCCTAGCATCTGCTAGCAGTTGCTCATTCCAGAATCGGTTGCTTTTTCTCCATTGAAGGTTCTACTAGGGAGAGATATCCATGCTTCTACTTCTTTCGCAGCACAGAACTTTATCATCCCTGGCAGCACAAACCTTTATCTAGATATGCTTGGTTCTCTTTTTTACTCTTCGTGCATTTTATGCAGGTACGCTTGATTTTCATGGTCAGTTCGTTGCAATCATGCGAGATTTGTTTTTGTGGTGGAAATTGCAGGTGTTGGGGCTATGGATACCTCTTGGTGCCATAGTGGTGGGTTGGGATCCACAAGTACGTTCCTGATCCTTTTAGTTAGCTCGTTCTTCATACGATATAACGGAACTAATTGACATGCTTGGCTTTGTAGTGTTGTTAGTGAGATTGCTAATTTTGTGGCCTACGTGTTTGCACCAGCTGTTCTGGTAATCCCACCTGGTGCGCTCAGCATAATTGTCAGGTAGGATTGTGATGATTGCTAAATGATCTTGTTGTGCTCTGCCTGGAGGGCATAGATGGTTAATTTTGATCTATGCACCTGTGTGTTGATCTTTGTGGAGCAGTGCTGTTCTAGCCAATTTCATCCTAAACGAGAAGCTGCAGCGGATGTGTGTTTGGGGTGTGTGCTCTGTATAGTCGGGTCAACTGTAATCATCCTCCATGCACCTGAAGAAGAGATGTCAAGCTCTATGGAGCAGATCTAGCACTTGGCAACACAACCTGGTATTCCCTCTGATCATAAATAATTTTTATTATACATTAACTTGGTACAAAGTACACTTAAACCGAAACGAATCTATATGTATGTTTATAGATCCAAATAAAAGATTTCTGTCGAGTTATACCTGTTTGGATTATTTCATATGATTTTATCTAAATTTTGTAGCGGAATACATACAACCAAGATTTTGTAAAAGAAACTCAATAGCCAAATGGAAAGGTTCAACTGATGCATTATGTATGGGATAATATGTTGCCCTTCACATCAACCCTATAATCACCAGTCACCAAAATTGACCAGTTGGGTTTTCACGTAACTGCGTAATGTCTATCCCTCCTTTTTGCAGCCTTTCTTTGTTATGCAGCCTCAGCATTGGTGATCTCACTGATCTTGATGCTGCACCGTGCACCCTGCTATAGCCAGAACAATACAGTGGTTTATGTCGGCATTTGCTCGGTGATAGGATCTTTGACGGTAAATGACGTTCATTGGCATACACCTTCAATACCAACTTTGTTTTGCGTCTCACAGATTGCTTCATTGCCTTTTTTAGGTAATGTGCATCAAGGCAGTAGGCCTTTACATTGCCATCAAGCTTACAATTGAGGGTATAAACCAGGCTGGATATTTCCAAACTTGTTTTTTTGTGACTGTTTCAGCAACATGCATAATTATTCAGTTAGTTACCTGAACATATTTCTAGACGAGCGGTAGGTTTTCTGGTAAATACCAAGTTGGAAAGTTATAAACATGTCGCATCATCTTAGGAAACTTTAAAATTGTAGACTGCGATGTTGGTAGCTGTAAAACCCGTGTTGCTCCTGTTGTGTCCAGGTCGGAAACAACCGCATGTTCTGTTGGGTGTGCCAAGTCCATTACAGCGTGCTATGCTGGAAAAAGGAAGATGGTTCGGAGGAGCTTAGAGCACTATGGTCCCCAGGGCTGCACGCAGCACACCGTCGACCCTGAGATCTCCCATCAAAAGAAGGATGACGACTTGACGAGGAAGAAGGGTGACCAGAAATTCCTTTTATGTAGTTTTAGAGAGCGTGAGTACATTCATTCTCGACGGTGCCGGGTTGCATAACATCTCTCCAGTCTGTCATTTGTTCTGCAACCAGGGTTATTCTCAACTCATGTTTTTCTTGGTGTAACAAACTCTATGTGTTGTGTTGGTGGAATTATGGTTTGTCTGTTCTTTTTATTAAGAGTAAACAAAGTTTAGGTCAGTTAAAATAGGTATTGAGAAAGGTTACTATCAATTGGCAGCTGTGATTGTAGAGGTATTCCTGTTTATTGAACACAGGTGAAATAGCCTGCAAAAATCACTTGTATTTACAGTTTATCATTTAGATATTTGCAGTTTTGTTGATTTTGATTACGATGGAGTGCACTTTGAATAGGGCGCGCGATGCACGCCGAATTGTTCTAGTTTAATTGTAAGATGTATTTACTTCAGATAAAAATATAAGGTGTATTTACCGCAGAGTACCACAAAGCTAAACTTTTGCTACTGATGAATAATTATTGTTTACAGAATTAATGCAAAAGAATTTCCTGATAGCATACAAATTAGCACACCACTGCTCACCTTCCAAATAAGGAAGATTAGGTACATAAGTCAAATTTTCTTCCTCTTTGACTGTCCTATCTAGCTCCACAGCATCCCTGCAGCAGAACATAGCTAGTTGAGCAAACGTGGCTTACAAATTAAAAATGGATTGTACCAATGTAGGTAAAACAACATCATTGCACATTTTTCTTTAAGGTTCACTATAGGTAACACCAATGGCTACCATTTTCACCGGACACCGTTTGGAACACATATAATCCAATTTAAAACTACTATGGATGCTAGAATAATCATCCATATATGGTATAAGGGGAATGCAACCAATAGTAAGAGCCAAAATCATGTCAAGGCCTCAAGGGGGTTGTGTGATCTACGCCCCATCCAGGTTGTTTGAAAAAAAGAGGTCAAATTGCAAATGCCCTCATATACAAGAAAAATAGTCACATTTACTACCCCCACAAGAGTAATCCTATTGGAAATGGCAAAATAGGCAGCTTCGTCCACGAACTTTCGATAAAAGATCAAGTTCGTCCCTAAACTCTTGCGATGGTCAGTTTAGTCCTTGAACTTTTGGTTTTGGCTTCAGTTACATCCTTTCATCCTGTGGACGTCAATGCAGTCAGCTACCTCCGTCGGCTCCTCGGCGCACGGGACCCGCCGATTTTTCTCCCCGGTTCTCCCCCGAACTCCGCAAGTGTGAGGGGGCGCCGGCCTTGCTCCGCCGACGTTCTTCCTCCCTAGGCACACGAGCCCGCCGGCACGAGCGGCGGCGGCGACGGCCTTCCTTATCGGAGCTCCTCCTTCTGAGCCGCAGCGTGGTGGCGGCCTACCGGGGCGTCGCAGACCGTGATGGAGCCCAGCCAGCCGGCCGTCCTCCTCCGCAAGCCGCGGCGCCTTCTACTCTTCGTCGCGGACACCGTGGTGGGGCTAGACCCGCGCCGCACTCGTCATCGCCGTCGGCGTCGTCCTCGTTGATGTGACATTCCTTGATGACCTCGAGATCCACGGGGCCGCGCACGGCCTTGCGCAGGTGCTGCGATAGGGTGCGACGCTTCACTCTGGCGGCCTCGAGCTCCTGTCACGCATCTCGTTCGCTCCGTTCGTGAATGAGCTCTGCCGCAGCAGCGCCGGAGGCGACGAATTCGGTTGGTACTTGGTAGCCTTGCTTCTGCTAATGGTAGAAGTTGCAGGTTGTGTCCTCGACGACGCAACGACGCTCACCACCACCGACCAACATCACATGGACTTCCTAGCTTCTCGATGCCGCATTATTCCCCTACTCACCCACGTGGCAGCAGCTAAACGACAGGAACGCGATCTTCTTCGACGCTCACCGACCCTTCTCTACTGCTGCTACTTCTTTGCGGCCGCGCCGGAGGCGTCCAAGACAGAGCAAGGGCAAACAACGATGGAGGAGCAGGCTCCTTCTGTGGCGTGAAGCTGGCGGCATGGCCCCTTCCTCTGTTGGATTCAGGGCGCCTCCGCGGCGAGGGAGGCTGCGCTGCCACCGCGCTCGTGTAGCTCTATGCCGTCCTCGCATAGAGAGAAAAGGAGAGGGGGCGGGAGGAGGTCTCTGAAGACGGTCGCCGCCAGCTGACGATGACGAGCTCGATGACGCGCCTGGCTCTGCTCTGTTGTGCTCACCGTCGGGGTGCCCGACTCTGCTCCGCCAAGTTCGCAGTCGGGGGAGAGACATGAGATGGGCAAGTTGTAGCAGTTGACAGCCATGAACGGCGCGGTAGCTGACGGCGTTGGACAAAAGGATGTAACTGAAGCCATAGAAAGTTCAAGGACTAAACTGGCCATCTCAAAAGTTCAGGGATGAACTTAACCCTTTGTCAAAAATTTGAGGACGTATCTACCTATTTTGCCATTAGAAATCCCACACCTACACAGAAAAAGGTTCCTTCTTGGTGCAATATTAACATATTTTGGTCTATACAACCAGTGTTCCATTTAGATATCCAGAAGGGACATTGGTAGGTTTAAATGAGTATTAGGCCTCACAATGCTTCTCATTTAGTCCGATTTTTATAGAAACCCAAAATGGTACAATTGACAAAAGTAAGCTTTACATGATGTTAAAACACTTCTAATTAGCTTATGGTCTATTTTTACTGTAGAGGCAGAGGGTATTTGCAATTTCAAAAAAAAGGAATACTTTGAAGACAAGTTATTTTGTGAACTGCTGAGGTATTGACAGAATGTTTTCCCAACCAAATTGTTGTTCTCCTTCTGAATCCAAATAAAAGTAGTTTTCTTTGCATTCCATGATGAATCTGTTAGCGAGTCAAGTGGCTGACCCTTAGGGTCTTGTGCTGATGACCCTTGGGGTCCTGTGCTGAGCGCTTAGGCTCCAGCACCAGCCTTGGAACTCCCCTCTCTTTATTAGGCCTCTTGCTCTCCCTAATTAGTTGTGTTCACATTAGTCTGTTAGCTTTCCTCTCTCCCCCTATATATGTAACTCAGATTCACTCTTGTTATTCAATCAAACATATCTAACTCACATGGTATCAGGAGTCTGGGATTTTCCCGATTTCCTTTCCACTTCCGCTCCCCTGGCGTGCTGCTTCTCAGCGCCGCCCCTTCCTCTTCACGGCCAGGCGTGCTGCTCCTAGCGCCGCCACCATGGCCCATTCCTCTCCCTCCGAGACTGAGCGCCGGCGCCAGGAGGACGCCCGCCCTCGCCCGGAGGCTCGCCGGGCGGAGGCCGCCCGCTTCGCTCGGGGGAAGAACGCCGCGCCGCCCTCGCCCGAGCCGAGGCGGCCGGGCCGCGGCAGCCGCCAACGAGCGCGACGCGGCCGCCGCCGCTCGGTCCGCGACGCCCGGATCGCGAGGCCGAGAGAGCGCGCGGCTGCGAACCGCCCCCCCCCCCCCCCCGACAACGACAACGCTGCCGACGACGACGCCGTGTCCTTCGTCGCCAGCGAGTCTCGGCTCTCCGTCCATGCTGCCATGCTCTGTCAAGAGGCTGCCGCGATTCTGCAACTCCATGCCCAGGTCGTGGCTGTTCAGAATATCCGGAACATGGTTCCGGTCACCCTCGACATCAACTCTGGCAGTTTTCCCAGATGGCGTGAGCAGTTCTTACTTGCTTTGGGCAAGTACTCCCTCCAAGATCACGTGCTCCAGGATGCTTGCCCCCTTCCCTCCCCGGATTGGGACCGCATGGACTGCCTTGTTCGCTCCTGGCTATACTGCACCCTCTCCAGCAATCTGCTTGACTTCATCATGCGCCGCAGCGACCAAGGCGTCACTGCCCGCATCACGTGGCTCGCCATTGAAAGCCAATTCCTCAGCAACAAGGAGGCACGTGCTCTTCGTCTTGACACCAAGCTGCGCACCGTCGTTCAAGGGACTCTCTCCGTCACCGACTACCGCAAACTCCTCAAGACCACTGCTGATGACCTCGCCGCTCTCGGCGAACCGGTCAGTGATCACTCTCTCATCCTCAATCTGATCCGTGGTCTCAATGAGCAGTTTGAGTCCGTCGGACATCATCTCCGGCGCGGGCGACCTTTTCCCTCCTTCCTGGAGGCTTGTGATGAACTTCTACTGGAAAAGATGACGATGGGCCCCCAGCATCGGAGCCCCCTACTGCTCTCCTCACCAGCACCGGCGGCGGCTCCAACACCTCCCGCCCCCCTCACTATCAGCCCCCTGGCTGCAACAACTCTAGCGCCGGGGGTGGCACCAGTGGCGGCAATGGCAGCAGTGGAGGCAGCGGAGGCCGCGGCCATCGCGAGAAAGGAGGTAAGGGCGGCGGCGGCAAAGGCCGTAGGGGCGCTGGTGGCAGCCCCGGACCTACCCAGGGGATGACTGGGCCTTGGCCTACTCAATACAACCCTTGGCTCATCATCCCCGGGCCACGTCCTCCGGTCCGCGCTCCCGTCGCTCCCCAACGAAGCACGCTTTGTCGGCCCAAGCAGCGAGCTTTTCGGGCCCAACAGCTCGGGCCATCAACCTCCTCCGACACTACATGAGCAACAACCATCTCCGGCTTCCTACTACGGTCGGATGCCGCCACACCGCCCCCCTACGTTGCTTCTCCACCCGGATTTTATCCACGATGCCTCCCCTTCCGACTACTTGGGATCAACGGTCTCTCGCATCGCTTTCAAAGACCGTGACCCCCGCAAAGCAGCCACGAACACCGAATGGTACTTCGACTCGGGTGCTACTTCTCATATGACCTATGATCCTAGTACTCTTTCACTTTCTTCTTCGCGGTATCCTCGCTCCTCCCTCCATTATTGTTGGCGATGGCTCTTTACTTCCGATCACGACCCACCGGTAACACTACCCTCCCTGGTCCACTATCCCTCAATAATATTCTAGTTTCACCCTCACTTATTAAAAATCTCATTTCTGTCCGCCAATTCACTACTGACAACAATTGTACCATTGAGTTTGACCCTGTTGGCTGTTTTGTGAAGGATCTGGCGTCTCAGAAGGAGATTCTCAGGTGCAATAGCTCCGGACCTCTCTACCCGCTGCATCTTCCTAGCGCCACCGCCCTCACCGCCGTTGCTCCATCCATGCTCTGGCACCGGCGATTTGGTCACCCCGGTCGGGAAGTCATGTCCAAAGTCTCTTATGTAGTTCCCTTTTGTAACATAGAAGCAGACTCCATCTGTCATGCCTGTCAACTAGGACGACACACTCGCCTTCCTTTTCAGTCCTCTATGTCTAGAGCAACTAGTATTTTTGATGTCATCCATTGTGATTTATGGACATCCCCTGTTCCCAGTGTTTCGGGTTATAAATACTATTTGCTCATTCTAGATGATTTTTCCCATTATATTTGGACATTTCCCCTTCGTCTCAAATCTGACACGTTTTCAATGATGACCCATTTTTTGCCTATGTTCGTACGCAGTTCGGAGTCCCTGTAAAAGCCGCTCAATGGCCGGGAGTTCGACAACTCCACATCTCGCGCCTTCTTCGTCACCCACGGCATTCACCTCCGCATGTCCTGTCCTCACACATCACCTCAAAATGGTCGTGCCGAGCGCATGCTCCGCACCATCAATAATGCCACCCGCTCCTTACTATTTCAAGCAAGTATGCCACCTTCTTATTGGGTAGAAGCTCTACACACTGCCACGCATGTGCTCAACCTTCTCCCCACTAAGACACTCCAATTCTCCACCCCACACCTTGCATTATTCGGCACTCCTCCTCAGTATGACCATTTACGTGTATTTGGTTGTACTTGCTACCCCAACCTATCAGCCACAACAGCCCACAAACTTGCTCCCCGCTCCTCACTTTGCACCTTCCTTGGCTATTCTCCCAACCACAAAGGATACCGCTGTCTTGATCTCCAAACAAATCGTGTCATTCTATCTCGTCACGTCGTGTTTGACGAGCACTCTTTTCCCTTTTCTTAGCAGTCCTCCCCACCTGAGGATCTTGATTTTCTCACTGATTATGCTGACCCTATACCCCAGTCTATTGGTACATTTTTTCTCCAAGACCTCCCACCGGTGCTCAAGGGCACCACCGTGCCCCCCTGCTACGGACGTTCAGCCTAGCGCAGGCTGCCCTCGTGTGGCACCTAGCGCGGGCACAGGTGGCCCCGCACTAAGCCCAGCTACACCGCCTCCTGCTGCGGATGTTCCGCCCAGCGCGGGTCGCCCTCGTGTGGCACCCAACGCAGGCACAGGCGGCCCTCCGGCTCTCAGCCCTCTCAGGCCTGCAGCCCTGGTGGCCCCTCCTGCATCGCCACCGCGAGCCAGGATGCGCCCTTTGCTGGTATATACACGGCGGAAACCAGCTCCACCGCCTCATGGTCTGTCCGCCCAGGTTCTACCTAAAGGCGTTGCCTCCATCCCGCTGGTTGTCAACAATCATCGCATGACAACCCGGGCTAAAGATGGTCTTCGCTTCCCTGCCCTCTACAACAAAGATGGCTCTGTCTCCGCGCTTCGCGCACTTTCCGCAGCGGCACTTGCCGATCCAAACTCGGAGAGCTACCATGCAGAAGAATACATCGCTCTTCTCCAAAACAACACCTCGGGATCTTGTTCCCCGACCTTCCCAAGGTAACATTGTTTCGGAAAATGGATATTCGGGCATAAGTTTCGGGCCGATGGCACACTTGAGTGTTACAAGGCCCGCCGGGTCCTTCGTGGTTTCACTCAACGCCCCCGAATTGATTTTGATGAAACTTTCGATCCGTCATCAAGCCCGCAACCGTCGAACAGCTTCCGTCACTTGCTCTCTCTCGAAGCCGGCCGATCCACCAACTTGATGTCAACAATGCCTTTCTCCGGGGCACATTGACAGAAACAAGAGTCCGCCGCACGCCCGCCGGGTTTGAGGATCCATCTCTCCCCGGACATGTCCGCCGCCTCAACAAGTCCCCCGTATGGGCTCAAGCGAGGCACCTCGGGCGTGGTACAGCCGATTCGCGTCTCATCTGCTTTCACTTGGGTTCCTGAATGCCAAAGCTGATACATCCCTGTTTATTTATCGTCATGGCACCGAGACAGTTTACTTGTTGCTGTATGTGGATGACATTATACTCACAGCATCCTCCCCGGCACTATTTCGGCGCATTATCTCTGCCTTGTAGCATGAGTTCAGCATGAAGGACCTTGGAGAGTTGCATCATTTCCTTGGGATGGAGGTTCAGCGCTGTGATGGCTGTCTTTTCCTCTCGCAACACCAGTATATGAAGGAAATCCTCGACCGTGCTGGAATGTCAGACTGCAAATCGTGCTCCACCCCGGTTGACACCAATCCAAAGCTCTCCCAAGTCATTGGTGATCCTATTGCTGACCCCACTGATTTTCGGAGCTTGGCAGGACACTTCAGTATTTGACCTTCACTCGTCCGGATATTGCTTATGCAGGTCCAACGGAGTGTGTGTCTTCACATGCATGATCCTCGAGAACCCCATCTGGCCGCCCTCAAGCGCATCCTCAGATATGTTCATGGTATTCTCCATCTCGGCTTGGTTCTTCGTCCCACTACACAACATGAGTTGGTGGTCTATTCTGATGCCGATTGGGCTGGTTGTCCCGATACTCGCAAGTCCACATCCGGCTATGCAGTTTTTCTTGGTGACAACCTTATTTCTTGGTCCTCCAAACGACAGAACACCGTGTCTCGGTCCAGTGCCGAGGCAGAATACCGTGCTATTGCAAATGCTGTGGCAGAGGCATCTTGGCTGCGTCAGCTCCTCGGCGAGCTTCATTCTCCTCTCAACCGGGCTACCTTGGTATACTGTGACAATATCGCGTCTTGTTTACATGACCTCCAACCCGGTCCAAGACCAACGCACCAAGCATATTGAGATAGATCTCCACTTCATCCGCGAACGTGTTGCTCTTGGTGATCTTCGGGTCCTCCACGTCCCAACTACGTCTCGGTATGCCGATATCTTCACCAAAGGGCTCCCGTCTTCGGTCTTCACCGAATTTCGGTCCAGCCCGAACGTTCGGTACATCGACGCTCCGGCTGCGGGGGGCTGTTAGCGAGTCAAGTGGCTGACCCTTGGGGTCCTGTGCTGATGACCCTTGGGGTCCTGTGCTGAGCGCTTAGGCTCCAGCACCAGCCTTGGAATTCCCCTCTCTTTATTAGGCCTCTTGCTCTCCCTAATTAGTTGTGTTCACATTAGTCTGTTAGCTTTCCTCTCTCCCCCTATATATGTAACTCAGATTCACTCTTGTTATTCAATCAAACATATCTAACTCACAGAATCTACTAACATTCAACAATAAGTTGTGAATCCATATTACATTCATATATAGATGATTCATGTTAAAACAGTCTGACTGACTAAAACCCTGAACCGACCTACATATGGAATCAAAGTCAGTATCCTAATAATTGAAACAACAAAAGACAAAGCATAACACAACTGTAGTATGACTGTATTAAAGGTCACAAATACCATTAAGTTAAACTTCCTGGTGTTGTATTTTCTTTCTAATATTACGCATGCCAACTTGAGAGTAAAACAAAAGAGTGGGAGAAGCTCTCTTGCGTGTTCGATAAAAAAAAAGTCGTAGAAGCATGAATAAACTGTGGCTCATAAATGTTTGAACTAAGAAGTTTCTAGCTCTCTGGCTTAACAAATGAACAAACTAAAACCGGACTGGAAAAACTACTGAAGTCCATGCTGATTTTGTGGTCAGGGACTCAGGGTCTACATCACAAGCCACACATCAATGGCCACAGACAAGTCAACAATGGAACTGGCAAGGCCCTGATCTATCGGTCAGCCAGCCTGTCCTGAGCCGTACAGGGAACCAATTTGGTATACATGCTATCAGATTTAGTGCTGACCCACACTAAGTTTTATTAATTGTTCTTGGAAGACTGAACACTGGCAACAGCCCTAACCTGGTACAGCATTTGATTTGAACAGTCTAAATTTATGTATATACATACCAGAGTCCCATCAAGCGCTTGGCAATTTTGTTCCTTGGTAGGAATGGATTCCCTTTCAAGCTATAAAAGTTTATGCCAACAAAGTTTCCATCAAAATCGATAAGGGGCCCTCCGATCCCAGACTGGCACAGCAAAAAAAAAAGATCGGCTTGGCACAAAACAAGGCCACATAGAACAAGAATAGCATAAGCAAAGTGGAATTTTAATTAATTGCCCGAAAGATATGTCCAATTAATATAATTATAGATTTGTTAAAAAAATAAATCAGCAGCACACCTTAGTGATTTCACACGTGGATAACATATATTTCTCAGTTGGCTCATCAGTCACCATCCCAGTTGCAGCCATTAATTTGCCTGAGTTGAAGCCACGCCCTATAGCTACTACCTTGCTGTGAGACTGAAGTTGCAATTGACAACCGAGAAATGCTTCTTCAATACCGATATCAGGAAAGTAGAAGGTACTGACAAGAACAATACTATAATCCAACATAGTGTGTCACACACCCCATGACTTCTTGCCCATTTGGAAGGCGCACTTGAATCTGCAATGAAAGAGAGAACATGTGTACAAAATCATTACCAATGTCTTAAATAGAAAAGCAATGGAGTACAGATAAATCGATAGCACCAACCCTCAGTGACCGAGGAATGCTGTGGGGATCATCAGGGGATGTAACCAGATCTGCTGAAGTCAGAATGTCTACACCAGCTGGGTTGCTCGTGAGAACCATGCCTGTGCATGCACAATTAAAATCTTCTGCATAAGATCATATTCCAATGGTTAGAAGGTTATTAAATTAAACAAATGCAAAGGTAGAAAATTATTTTAGAAGGTTATTAAATTAAACAAATGCAAAGGTAGAAAATTATTTTAGAAGGTTATTAAATTATTGAGTTGCATGCACCAACCAATTCAACCCAAAAGCTTAAGCTGATAGGGAAAGGTGGGCAATTCACTTATACTCCAACACTCCTCCTCACGTGCAGGGGAGCTGATAGGGAAAGGTGAGCAATTCACTTATACTCCAACACTCCTCACCTGCAGGCTCCCTCCCCCAGGCCACATACGTGGAATATTGGAGTGGGCTGTAATTAGTTTAATTAACGCGCCCGCCAGGATTCGAACTCGAGACCTCTGGCTCTGGTACCATATTGAGTTGCATGCACCAACCAATTTAACCCAAAAGCTTAAGCTGATAGGGAAAGGTGGACAATTCACTTATACTCCAACATAAATTAAACAAATGCAAAGGTAGAAAATTATTTTATGCAATTACCTACTAATGAAGCCAGCGACACAACACTTTTGGATAAATTTGAAACAACTTCTTTACTCAGATCACTCCAAGCACCTTGACCCGAATCATTTGAGCTGCCAAATTCCTCTTCCAAAGCATCATCTAAAAGCACTTTACCTATTTTAGGAACATTGCACAACAACACAATTGTAATTAGTATAATAGCACTGTGTAAATAATGACTACCAAAAAAACGAAGGACCTACAGAACCGAATTGAACAACACTCACTTGTTTCTGGTATTGATACTGCTCCTGTGTCGAATTGTCCACTGATTTTGGGAGCTTTTTCCTGTCTACTAGTATTTGAGCTTCTTGAGCAATCACCTATTCGTTTGGGAGCTTTTTCCTGTCTACTAGTATTTGGGCTTGTTAAGCAATCACCTATTCGCTTGTTTGACATCTTCTGAATCTGAGCGAGAAGAAACATTATGCCGCCTAAGCTCGAAGGGGAAGGCGTCCGGGCCGGCTTTTAGAAGG
Source organism: Cenchrus americanus (assembly GCA_947561735.1). Classification (NCBI taxonomy): domain Eukaryota; kingdom Viridiplantae; phylum Streptophyta; class Magnoliopsida; order Poales; family Poaceae; genus Cenchrus; species Cenchrus americanus. The sequence goes on along the minus strand of OX387239.1, from coordinate 77,614,438 downwards.
AATATCAAAGAAGTTGCGCCGGCGGGGAGCGGAGGATGGGGAGGCCCCAGCGGCGAAGAGGGCGGAGGGATGAACGGACCCGACGACGACAGGCGCGGCGGAGCAAAGGGCACCAGCGGGGAACAGCTGCTGCACGAGATTCGGGGCCTGATGGCGGCGGCAACGGAAGCGGAGGGATCTTTTTCGGCACAAGCCAGTCCCTGCCTCAATACTCGTTGGCGCCCAAACAATCGTGCCGCCTCCCTCACCAATCACCATGGCGGAGTCCTCGTCGAATCGGAATCGAGGATGGCTTGTCGGGATCGAATTCCTCAACGACTCGGAATTGCCCCTGCTCTTCTCCATACCGGCGTTCAAGCCCCAGGCGCCGGGCTTCTCCGTCCGCTTCAGCCTGCTCCACGAGAACAGCCACCTCGCGGCGGCGGCGCGGCACTTCGGCATCATCGGCGGCGGCCCGGGCCCGGCGCCACCCCGACCGTACCCCAATCTTCTTCTTCCCGACCTCCGACGCGCTCTTCGACTGCGCCTCGTTAGAGCCCCACGAGGGACCTCTGCACCGCCACGTCCGGGCCGGGGACGGCTCCGTGCGCCTCTTCGACGCTGCGCTCCGCCGGCGCAGAACCTCGTGCGCGTGGTCCACGGCCTCGACTGGAAAACCGTCCGCCGCAACGCCTTCATCTCCGTGTCCTGGGCGCTCAAGCTCTGGTCCCCCGACCTCCCGGACTCCGTCCTCACCTTACGCGGCCACGAGTACTGCATCTACGCCGCCGCCTGGCCCGCTTGCCACCAGGACGTCTCCGCCTCCGGCGACCGCACCGCGCGGGTCTAGGACGTGCGCGACCACTGGTGCTCACGCTCGTCCTTCCCGCGCACGACCACGAGGTGCTATGCCTTTGCTTCAAATCTATTGCCGCGGCTCACTCGACCCTGCGCGCCCTCGCCGCCGCCGTAGGGGTTCGTCCCTCTGTCACACCCGCGTCTGGATGAGGATGGCGTACTGGAGGAAAGGCGTATTCCCTACATTTTAATCTACCATGTATGACGTGTGGGCCCGGCCAATGTATCCTCTGGCTTATAAGCCTGGCGTGTGCTGTAATCGAACAAGAACAAGTTTAATACCAAAACAGAAAAAGGTGAGAGGAAATCATCCTCGATCCACTATCTTGCCAATTCTCGATTCCTAGTGTCTATCTCACGTCAGCGGTGACCCCTGTCGGCCACGGGTGTGACAATTGGTATCAGATTTGGGTTATCCTCGGTGCGGCGTGTGACGGCGGCGTTGGCGGCGGCGGTCACGGATTGCGACTTCGTGGAGTTTGGCGGTGGTAGATTGAGCTAGGGGCTGCTGCCTAGGTTGGTGGCGTGCGGTGACAGCGAATCGATCGATTGTTGGTGGCGAGCGGCGGCGGTAGACCGGATTTCTTCATCCAGTTGCACATCTTCCAGAGCTAAGGTATGAGCGGGTGGGGCGACTACAAAATTCCGTCGATAGATCTGAGAAACGGGTTCGGTAGGGAGTACTTGATCTTACTTGCGCATTGCGGTAGGATCGGCCCCATAATTCCAACCCACCTCGGGTCGATTTGCGGGTAGTCCACCACGACTCCACCGAAGCCGTCTGTGCAGACCAAATTTGTGCTGGACGCTATGGAATAGCATGGGCAAAAGGAGATGGGGAAACTGGATCAGATTCTGGAGAGTCATTTGCTGTTCGAACGAGTCACTGATGTTGGAGTCCAACAGCTGACGCTGAAGCAGCAACTCGAGAACACTATCAAAACAGTGAGTGATCATACAGTTGAGCAGCAACGGATGGCAAAACAAATGGCTGAAACAGGGCGAGCAGTTGCTGAGCTGACATTAAATCAAATGAGGGATGAGGAGGACACGGAATCTGATAGTGATGGAGTCTCAGAAATGTCGACAGAACTGAAACATTTTCATAAAGTTGACAAAGGGAAGAACAGAGGCAATGAAGCACAGGAGGACCAAAGTAAATTTCCTAAACACCATATGCCCAAGGTTTTCTATCCAAAGTTCAATGGTGATAATCCTGTGATATGGAAGGATAAGTGTGTGGACTATTTCTTGTTGGTGGACTTGGATCCTAAACACTAGGTTAGGATGGCTGCAGTTCACTTTGAAGGCCCGTCTGCTCTGAATTTTGTGAAAGAAGTGGAGGACAAATTGACAAATTTGGCAAAGATGACTACAGGAAGGCACTCACTAAATTATTAGAGCTCAGCCAGACTGCAACTGTGGAGGAGTATTACCGGGCCTTTCAGGAGCTCCAAATTCCAGGTGTGCATGCACAATGATGGCTATGGTGACTTATTCTTTGCATCCCAGTTTGTTAATGGGTTGAAAGAGGAAATGAAATATACAGTGCAATCCCAAGTCCCTGAAGATGTTGATAGAGCCATGCTGTCAGGTGTCGAGGGCCTAATGCGCCGGGAGGCCCGTTAGGGTTAGGTTTAGGGATAAGATCAAGTCCTTACTTAGGGGTCAAGTAATCCTCTCTATTTAAAGAGAGGAGATGTATCAATCTAATCAAGCAAGAGAGTAGAAGGAAAACCCTTCTCTCTTGCCGGCCGTGGGCGAAGCCCCGCGGTCGGCGTTCCCTGTGCCCCTCCAGCCCTAGCCGCCGCTACAACCCTAGGCATGAACAGTACCCGCGGTACTGTAGCACCGCGAGTACTGTAGCTCTGTAGCCCTAATTCTCCACAAATCAGCCCCAAATCCTCCGATCACCTTCCCCTCGCATCGCAGTTCATAACACATGCTGTTAGCAAGAATTCAGCAAAGAGTGGTAGAAAGAGGAAGAGCTAAGTTACCAAAAGGCACTGGATTCTACAAGTCACTGACCAATGTAAATAGACAAGAGGTCAAGTCAGCACACTCCAGTACCAGTAATCTGTGGAAGGAGAGGCAACTCAGAGACTACAGGAAGTTGCATGGTCTATGCTTCCATTGTGGACAAAAATTTGAGCCAGGGCATCTTGAGGAATGTCCAAAGAGAACTAAACCACAAGTACATGCATTAGCCATTAATGAGTTGGATCAATCAATTGGTAGTAGAGGATGCTTTATCTGAAGAATTATGTCATATGTCCTTGAATGCTGGCACTGGTACTGAATCTGTGGACTATATTAAAATCAGATCACTGGTCAACAACAAAGTGATGTTAATTTTGTTGGATAGTGGGAGTTCACACTCTTTTATTAGCAGTGATTTTGTACATCAAGCTGGGTTGTCACCTGTTGCTTGTCAACCAAAGAAAGTCAAATTGCCTAATGGTCAGACTCTTGTTTCTGACATGATGGTTCAAAGTTTGCAATGGTGGTGCCAAGGGCATACTTTCACTGCTGACATGAGGATTTTGGAGATGACTGCTTATGATGCCATCCTGGGTTTTGATTGGCTTAAGGCACATAGTCAAATGCACTGTTATTGGAAGGACAGAATGATAGAGTTCCAGCATCTGGGAACCAACATCAGACTTCAGGTAGTGCAGCTGTAACACCCTGAAATTTGAAAGTTTGAGAATGTTAATAGGAAAAATAATTAAACAACGATTTCTCATAATTTTAAAATTTGCCCAACATTTATCTTCTTAATAGGAAACTTAGAATAAGAAAATCAATTGCTTGTTTTTCTAAATTAAATAAAATGAATATGTATGTTGCATTCATATTCGTTGCGTGGTTTTTGGTTGATGTCTGTAGTTTTCAAAATCAATAGTTCAAAAGTCCTACAACCCACCCTAACCTTCTCCTCCCAATCTCTTTTTCCTCTTCTTCTTTTAGCCCAATCCGCCAGCTCCCTCTCTTTCATAGCCCCCATCTGATCGGCTCTTTTTCTTTTTCTCCTGCAGCCCAACTTCCCGCGGCCCAGATTCACTGTCGGCCCGTTTAACCCCCGCCAGCCCACCTCTTCTCCTCCCATCTCTCCCAATCGCCGACAGATGGGGCCCGCACGTCAGCACCTCCTTCAACCTCGAGCCGTCCCTTCTCCACCATGGTCGACCGCACCGCCCCCTTCCCCGACACCCCTGGCCCTTCCCCTCCTCCATTGAGTGCGTCATCAATGCGAAGTGGCGCACTCTCACCGTCGTGCCCCTTCCCCTCCCGGAACTGCCGCACCCAAAGCTCCACTGAGCTTTAATAGCTGGCCTCCACCGCCGAAGCTCCCCACCGCCTTAAGTGGCCCCTTCCCTCCCCTCTTCCACCTATAAAAGGCGCCCGAGCCCTGCCTCTTCCCGCACCACTTCTCTACTCTTCCCCGCACGCGTAGCGTCGCCGCCCCGAAGAGGTCGCCGAAGCTCCCCTGCCCCGCCCCGATCTACTCTGCCGGTGCCTCTCCCTCCTCTTCAAGCCCTTTGGTGAGTTCCCCATCTCCCTATCTTCATTTCGGTCTTGGTCCCGTAGAATTTGGCCACCGGGAGCTCAATTCTGAGCTTCTCCTGCGAGCTAGTCGCCGCTCATCGCCGCGCGCCGCCTTTCTCCGGCGAGCCGCCACTGCCCGCTTGCTAACGCCGCCCGCAGCCGTCCACACGATGATCAATGGCCTGGATCGAGTCAAGCTCTCCGGTCAACAGCCACATACCAGTCAACCCTAGGTTTCTGCCGCCATCTTGCAAAAATACCACTTCTGTTTCAAATATCACAAAAAGGCCTTCCACCTTATAAGATCCTTACAATCAGGTCCAGGTTTTTGCGTTTAAGCCCCTAAGCTTCTCTAGTTTTCCACCCGAAGTCCACCTTTGCTCTTTTACACTATAAACCTTGAGTTTATATGAGTAATTCTTGCAGTCAAGCCCCTGGAGCCCAATTTTCTTCACAGTTTAGCCCCTAAACCCTGTTTAGTCTGTAGTTTTCACGTTTTAGCTCTGTTTTACCGTTTCAAGTTGCGTTAGGTTCATAACAACTCAAAGGACGTGTTAGGACCAATGTTGAACATGTTCTTTGTTTTATAATTTATTTAAATATTAAATATGATTAAATCCTTATACATATGCTTTTCTAATTAAAATCTGATTAGAGTTCAACACATGTTTTCATAAGAAACTTAATATGATTAATACTTATTAAATATTTCTTCAATTAAAAGTTAATTAGAGATATACCTCGGTTTTTATAATCAAACTTAAGTTGATTAATGATTATGCAATTTTGCTTTCTAAATAAAAGCAACATAGGTTCTATCTCGAGCTTTTTAATTAAATGCTAACTTGATTAATATGAATATAAATGTGTTTCTAAATTAAAATTTGCTTAGTACAATTCGAAATGTAAAGGTATACGTTTAGATGCTTAACATGTTTCTTTTAAATTAAAATGTTTAATTTGCATAAATAATACTTGAATATTTATAAATAAAATTGGAATAAGTTATACACCGTTCCTTTTATATAGATATAACTTGCTTAATTATTCAATAGGCTATTTCTCTGAAATAACTTATGCATATCTTTTTGAATTAAAATTTATCAAGCGCATAGCCTTGTGTGATACAATCCAAATCTTCCGATAGTTCCGGGTGTTTTTGCGTTCGCGGTCCTAGAACCAAACCTTGTCCTCTTTTAAAGCTTTTCATGCTTGGTGTATACTTCTTAGTTGTTCTTGTTTGTCTGCTCTGCATGTTGTGCTCGATGTTTGCTTCGAGTAGACTAGGATCTTGCCCGTGCGTTGCTACGGGCAAAATAAATTTCGTTCATAAGTATCAAACATTACCATGTGAAATAGTTCTACAAACTCAAAAACATAAGGCATTTTTTCTGAAGCATATGCATTATGTGTGCTTCTGCATTACGAGTTACGTTGTCCAGTAATATTCGGACGTTTTAGCTTTTGGTAAGTGTATATTCTTTGATCATGAAAATAGGGAAATAAAAAGCTTATAATTGATGGACATCGTATTAAATTTTTAGATATATGGTAAAAATATACCTTTTCGTATCTATTTGCATAAGGAATTTGGCATAAAAAAAATAAATACCGATACCAGGTGGAATTCTAATGAGGATCCCAAATTCGGAGGAATTTATATTATGTTATTATCTACTAATAGACATATTTCTGCTTTGGTGTTTGTGACTCATCCAATTTTTAGTAGATGAGTCCCATACATGCAGCAAAATAATACCTGTTTTGTAGCTGAGTCAGTAACCTGATGCCAACCACATAAGCACTGATTTGAAATATCTGAAGGTAGCCAGGTACACATTATTTAAAATAATTAGATAAGTAGAATGAGTTCAACTTACTGAAATAAATAGCAATAAAGTGGAAAAGGGAATAGAAAAGAAATAAGAATGAACTGAATACATAAGAGCTTTGGGCATTGACACAACAATGTCTCATTTGATGGAAAGCACAGTAGAATGAGACCAAAGAGGACGAGGACTACAAGGGCAATCCCGTCATCTGAAAAATAAATTAGGTGAGCACAAAACATTACTGATGGAGATTTTAATTGTGTTCTCCGGTGATCCTTGGATCAAAACCATATATCATACTTCTCATAGCTTATAGTTATCTAATATCCTGGATGACGGGGACAACTTATAAATATAAATGTGCCAAGAGAAAAAAAAGGTGCACAAACAAGTGTAAGTGCAATCAAGCCCTATGAGGGTTTTGGTGATGTTGACCACACAATTAAAGAGCTAATGAGCCTTTGAGTTTGTTGTGCAGCATAAAGTTATTATCACAGGTGCAAAAGATTAATTGGAGACCCCTTAACTTGTTACAAAAAGGGTTGCCTATACTACTTGGAGGAGTTCATTTATTTTATCTTTTGAATTTGAGTATAGGACAATCCGTACTATCAAGAGGGATACTAATGGTGAGTTAGGGTGGTTTCAAGTGCTCATAATCCATCTTTCCTAAACCTTAATCCTCACCCCAAGGGAAGTAACCTGCAGCTGCTTTGCTTCTGCTGTTTGCTGTTCGGAGGTTCCGAAGATTTTCTCGGAGGTTCCGACCGTACGGGCTACAGTCTGCAGAGTTTTCAAAAGTCGGAAGTTCCGAGATTTTTCTCGGAGGTTCCGAACTCTGGAATATAGCCGTTACTGTTCTGGATCTGGGGGTATTTATACCCCACAGTCCCCCAACGGTTATCTTCTTCCTCCCCTTGCGCAGAACACTGTTCCTCACTGTTTTCTCTCACCTTGCATTCACTCCTAACCTACTCTCATCCAAATCCTTGCCTAGCATTGATTGAGAGTGGATTCTTGAAGTGAGTTAGTGAGCCAATCCCTTCTCCCTTGGTACTTGAGCACTTGGAAGAACCCTAGCAAGCTTGGTGGATCTATTACTCTTGGAGCTTTGCTCCTAGACGGATAGAGGTTCTTGGAAGCTCTCCAAACCGATTTGTGGAAGCTCCAAGGTGTTTGTATTACCCCTTGTGATTCTAGTGGAAAGCCTCCACCTATTACCCAAAGTGATAGGTGTGAGAGAGGAGTTGACCTTTGTGGTCCGAGCCTTTGGTGGCCTCCTCAACAACGTGGACGTAAGCAAGCCTTTGTGGCGAGCTGAACCACGGGATAAATCTTTGTCTCATGCGTGTTCTCTTTTACTTACTTGTTCATGCTTGTGCTTGACTAGATCTATTAGGGTTTGCTCCCGATCTACTTTGTGGTGACTTCCTAGCTTGTACTTTACTTAGAAATCCTCTTGCTAAGTCCTAAGTACCTCTTAGAATTTAGTAGATCTGGTTTCCATCAAGTTTCTCGCAGCTCTTGTTATTTGTGCTCTGTTCTAACAGCTGTCGGAAGTTCTGAGTTTATTCTCGGAGGCTGCCTCGTTCGGAGGTTCCGAGAATAATCTCGGAGGTTCCGAGGTCTGACACTGTTTTCGCAGAAAAAGTTCAAATTACGTGTGCGAGCCTATTCACCCCCCTCTAGGCCACATTGCCTCGATCCTTTCAATTGGTATCAGAGCAGGTCATCCTCGTAAACACCTAACCGTGTGAGGATATGGCAAGTGATTGATGACAAGCACGAAGAAGAGCAGTTTGAAGACATACCAAGCGAGGCTGAAAGTGATGCCTCGGAAGTGGGCGATACATCAGCTCAAGAGAAGTTTGAAAAGCTTAAAAAGGCCGTGAAGGAAAGCTCAAAAGATGGAAGCAAGAAAAGCAAGAAAGAGAACAAGAAAAAGGAAGAAGAGGAAGAAAAGAAGAAAGAAGACAGCAAGCAAGAAAAGAAGAAGAAGAGAAAGAAAGAAGAGAAGAAAAGAAGAAAAAGAACACCTTCACCATCTCCATCACCATCCTCATCATCCTCATCGTCGTCCTCATCTAGTGAGAATGGAGATGATGATGATGAGTACTACGGCACAAGAATTCCCAAGCGAACAATCAAGCCAAAGTCGAAGTCTAAAGCAAAGAACGACTACAAAAGCGTATCCTTTAACTTTGATTCTTTAGATGTCAAATCCAAGGATGAAGTGACTATTCCCGTTGGCAAATTACCCCAATTCGATGGGACTAACTTTGCTAAATGGAAGCATATGATGAAAGCTTATTTAATTGGCTTAAGCTTGGAATTGTGGAATATTGTGTGTGTAGGTTTTGAAGATCCCAAAGATTTTAGGAACCTCACTCCAATTGACCGACGCAACATTAGAAGGAATGGTCAAGCTACAAGCATACTCCTTAGTGCCTTGAATGCCCAAGAGTATAACCGTGTTAGTGGACTTGAGATTGCCAAGGAGATTTGGGACATTCTCCACATTGCACATGAGGGTGTTGACAAGGTCAAGAAATCCAAGATCAACATATTGATGGCCGAGCTCAATAGATTTACTATCTTTGATGGAGAGGAGCCACAAGAGATGTTTGATAGGTTGATGGTTATTGTTGGAAAGATAAGAGGTCTAGGTGGTGATGAGCTAGATGACCACTTTGTTGTGAAGGTAATGTTGGAAGCTTTTGCACCAAGGAATCCTACTCTAGTCACCTTGATTAGAGAAAAGAAAAGGTTTGAGGAACTCTCTCCAAATGATGTTCTTGGAAGAATTCTCACACATGAGCTCATGGACAAGGAAATTCAACATAGAAAGAAGATTGGGGAGTTGGAGGCTAAGTTAAACAACTTGAAGGTTAAAGAGGTGGCTCTCCACTCTCACAAGTCGAGCAAATCCTCATCCTCATCCAAGCACACCACTTCTTCCAAGCCTCTCAAGTCAAAGTCCAAAAGGGTGGAAGTAGTGAGCTCCACAAGTGATTCAAGCGAAGATGAAGATGAAGGTTCTCATGTTGAGATTGGGGACATGGCCTTGTTCATGAAGACCTACAAGAGAGGGTTGAAGAAGCAAGGGTACAAGTTTGCCAAGAGGAAGTTTCCCAACAAGAAAAAGAGAACTTGTTACAATTGTGGAAGTACCGAGCACTTTATTGCTGATCGTCCTAATGAGAAGAAAGAAAACGAAATGACAAGGGTAAAGGGAGCTACAAGAAAGATCAAAAGCCACATTACAAGAGAAGACACTATGGTGGTGAAGCTCACATTGGTCATGAATGGAACTCCGGGATGAAAGCTCTAGTGAAGAGGAAGGGAAGAAAGTTGCAACCGTGGCTATCAAGAAGCTTCCCTCCACCTCAAGATTGTTCAACAATTTGACCGATGATGAAGAGAGCACTTCCATTCATTGTCTCATGGCCAAGGGTGAGAAGGTAAAAACTGCCCCAAAATCCTTTCCTCAACCTAGTGATGAGTCGGAAATGGACTCTAGTGATGATACTAGTGATGAAGAAGCTAACCAACTTGTTCGTGAAATGGATGAGCAATCTAGGGATTTTATGGCTAAGCTAATAGTTGAGCTAGAGAAAAGCCAAGACACCATTATCTCCGATAGAAGTGAGATTGAGGCGTTGCGTTTGGAAATCAACCAAGCGAAGAGTGTCATAGCTACTCTTAAGGAGGACCTTACTGTCACTCAAGCTCAATGTAATTCTCTCAAGTTGAGGAATGAAGAGCTTGAGGAGCAATATAGCCTCCTTTGGAGTAGCACCTCACATCCCTCGAAGGTAAAAGGCAACTCTAGTGCTTCTACTAGCAAGGGCTGTGATAGATGCTATCATATTGATATTGAATCTTATGCCACTAACCTTGCTAACATGGAAGCTTTAAAGAAAGAAGTTGCTAGGTTGAACTCAATCATAGCTAGAGGGTGCATGGGTGAAGAAAACAAAAGGCCAAGATTCACCAAGAGGAAAGTGTTAGAGAAGAGCAAGAATCCAGGCTTTGGATATATTGAAGGTGGCAAGACCAATGAAAGAAAAATCATCAAAGAAAAAGAATGCCTTGAATTCAAGAGTTCTGGATTTCTGTTCTCCCAGACCCCGGAGGTTCCGACCTCCAAGCCCGGAGGTTCTGGAGTCTGGAAGCCCCGAGCAGCTAAGACAGTCCAACTCGGAGGTTCCGAGAAAATTCTCGGAAGCTCCGGGGACTGCAAGGACAGGACAAAGAAAAGGAGCAAAACTCAGAAGCAGCATGGTTCCAGGGCCCCTAACACTTGTATGCAGGTTGAAAATCATCCAATGGTGCCTAGAAGAAACTTGAGTCCCAACAAAAGCAAAGCCCATGCATCTAGAGACATACCTCCTAGCTATGTGTTGAGACGCAACAATGTTGGTAAAGTTGTTGCCACGTATGTTGGAAATGAGTCCAACATATATGTGAAAAGATCACTATGGGTTCCAAAAGTTTTGGTTGCTAACGTGGAAGGCCCCAAGTCAAATTGGGGACCTAAAAGAAGGAACTAAATTGTTTTGTAGGCATACTCCTCCGGTGGTTCAAGTTGGGTGCTTGACAGCGGATGTACACATCATATGACCGGAGAAAAGAGTATGTTCTCATCCTATCTCCATTTGGAAGGACCAAGGGAAACCATTGCATATGGAGGGGATACTAAAGGAGAAGTCATCGGTGTAGGTGATATTCCTATATCTCAAAATTACTCAATTACAAATGTTCTTCATGTTGATCCGTTGGGTTACAATCTATTATCGGTTTCACAACTTAGTGAGATTGGTTTTGATTGCCACTTCACGGATAAGGATGTGTCCATCATAAAAAGGGAGGATTCCTCTATTGTCCTCACGGGTCGCTTGAGGGGGAGGCTTTACCTAGTTGATCTCAACAAAAGTAAAGTTTGTCCCAAGACTTGTCTAGTGGCAAAATCTAGCATGGGTTGGCTTTGGCATCGCCGTCTAGCCCATGTTGGCATGAGGAACTTGGCCAAACTTTTGAAAGATGAACACATCCTTGGACTAACAAATGTACATTTTGAGAAAGATAGGATTTGCAAAGCATGCCAAGCCGGAAAGCAAGTAGGAGCACCTCACCCACCAAATAGCATCCTCTCTACTTCAAGCCCATTGGAGCTCATCCACATGGATCTATTTGGACCAGTGGCCTACATAAGTATTGGCGGTAATAAATATGGCTTGGTTATTGTTGATGATTATTCTCGCTTCACGTGGGTGTTCTTTGTGTTTGACAAGAGTGAAGTGCAAGGAAAGGTGAAGACCTTCATTAGAAGAGCACAAAGGGAATTCGGGCTACCAATCAAGAAAGTGAGAAGTGATAATGGCTCGGAGTTCCGGAACACCTATGTTGAAGAATTTCTTGATGAAGAGGGCATCAAGTATGAATTTTCAGCACCTTATACCCCTCAACAAAATGGGTGGTTGAGAGGAAGAATAGAACTCTTATCGAGATGGCAAGAACCATGTTGGATGAGTACAAGACTCAAGACATCTTTTGGGCCGAAGCAATCAACACGGCTTGCCATGCAATCAACCGCCTCTATCTTCACAAGTTTCACAAGAAGACCTCCTATGAGCTTATTACCGGTAAAAAGCCCAAGGTGTCTTACTTTAGAGTGTTTGGGTGCAAATGTTTCATTCTAAACAAGAGGCCCCGAACCTCTAAGTTTGCACCAAAGGTTGACGAAGGATTTCTTCTTGGTTATGGTCCAAATGAGCATGCTTATCGAGTCTTCAATCTAACCACCGGGAGGATTGAAGTCACGGTAGATTTGACCTTTGATGAATCTAATGGCTCTCAAGTGGAGCAAGTTGATTTGAATGTTGTAGGTAAAGAGAAGCCATCTTGTGAAGCAATCAAGCAAATGGCCATAGGTGATGTTAGACCAGTTGAGGCACAAGAGGAAGATGAAAACCAAGCACGAGCCTCAACACCACTCGAAGGGCCAGAAGCCACGGGTTCAGGAGCAGTGCAGACTTCGGAGGTTCCAAGAATTTCCTCGGAGGTTCCGGGAACTGACACTGGAATCCAACCTCCGAGAAATTCTTCGGAGGTTCCGGGGTCTGGAAGTTCAACACAACAAGACACCCTGAACCAGCAGACTGATCAGCAAGGGGATGTCCAAGCAAGTACATCTGAGCCCCAAGCTGATGAAGATGATGAAGATCAACCTCTACACCAACCTCTTGGACCATCACATCCTCGTGTACATCAAGTCATTCAACGGGATCATCCCGTTGACAATATTCTTGGGAGCATAAGGAGAGGGGTAACAACACGATCTCGTCTTAAGAATTTTTGTGCATTTTACTCGTTTGTTTCCTCTCTTGAACCAACCAAGGTAGAGCAAGCTCTCGAAGATCCGGATTGGGTGATGGCCATGCAAGAGGAGTTGAACAACTTTGAAAGAAACCAAGTGTGGGAGTTGGTAGAGAGACCAAATACAAACATCATTGGCACCAAATGGGTCTTTCGGAACAAGCAAGATGAGTTTGGCGTTGTGACTAGGAACAAAGCAAGATTGGTTGCTCAAGGATACACCCAAGTTGAAGGGCTAGACTTTGGAGAAACATATGCACCGGTAGCAAGACTTGAAGCAATTCGGTTTCTACTAGCTTTCGCCGCCCATCATGACTTCAAGCTCTATCAAATGGATGTCAAGAGTGCATTTCTCAATGGACCACTCTCCGAAGAAGTATATGTTAAGCAACCACCGGGTTTTGAAGATCCCAAGCGTCCTAATCATGTCTACAAACTCCATAAGGCGCTCTATGGGCTAAAGCAAGCACCAAGAGCATGGTATGAATGCCTTAAGGATTTCTTGCTTAAGCAAGGCTTTGAGATAGGCAAAGCCGATGCTACTCTCTTTATTAGAAAAGTTGATGGTCATATTTTTGTGTGCCAAATATATGTCGATGACATAATATTTGGTAGTACTAATGAAACTTTTTGTGAAGAGTTTAGTAGGGTGATGACAAAGAAGTTTGAAATGTCCATGATGGGCGAACTCAAGTTCTTTCTTGGATTTCAAATCAAACAAGCTAAAGAAGGGACGTTCATATGTCAAACCAAGTATACAAGGGATATGTTAAAGAAGTTTGACATGGACAAGGCAAAGCCCATCAAGACTCCAATGCCTACCAATGGACACATGGACCTCAATGAAGAAGGGAAATCCGTGGATCAAAAGGTATATCGCTCCATGATCGGTTCTCTTCTTTACTTATGTGCATCTAGGCCGGATATTATGCTTAGTGTGTGCATGTGTGCTAGATTTCAAGCTAACCCAAAAGAGTGCCATCTCATGGCCGTAAAGAGAATCTTGAGATATCTAGTGCATACCACTAACCTTGGCTTGTGGTATCCTAAGGGCTCCACTTTCGATCTACTTGGCTATTCGGATTCCGATTATGCCGGTTGTAAAGTAGATAGAAAGAGTACATCGGGGACTTGCCAATTCCTTGGTAGGTCTCTAGTGTCTTGGAGTTCTAAAAAGCAAAACTCAGTAGCCCTTTCCACCGCCGAGGCCGAGTATGTTGCAGCCGGCGCATGTTGTGCTCAACTACTTTGGATGAAGCAAACCTTAAAAGATTACGGATGTCACTTTTCCCATATCCCACTTTTGTGTGACAATGAAAGTGCCATAAAGCTTGCAAACAACCCCCGTAAGCCATTCTCGCACAAAACATATAGACATCCGTCATCATTTCTTGAGAGACCACGAAGCCAAAGGAGATATCGTTTTAAGCCATGTGAGCACCGACAAGCAACTAGCCGATATCTTCACTAAACCTCTCGATGAGTCAAGGTTTTGTAGTTTAAGGAATGAACTAAATATTCTTGATTCTCGTTGCGTGGTTTGATCTCTAGCATGCCATAATTGTTTGCTTCAATCTGTTAGTTTTATCTGAAAATTTTGTTTGAAAAATTGTGTGTGAAAACTCTATCTTGAAGGCTTTTCAAAATCTATTTTCTTATCCCTAACTTGTCTTAAATGGCTATAGTTGTGTGTGTGATTGCTTGTTTTCTAGCCACTTGAGTCAAGGGTACCATGACCTAAGAATCTCAGTTGATAGAAAGTTCAAATCTCAAAAGGAGTAGAAGTTAACTCTCTGGAATTCAATTTTTCGGAAGCTCTGAGAAAATCTTTGGAGGCTCCGGGCCTCGGAAGTTCTGAGAAAATCATCGGAAGCTCCAATCTTTACAGACTTAGCGCTCAGTCTCAACCGAAGGGAAGCTAAAGGGAATAAAGCATCTTCGAAGGATATTCCTTTACCTAGGGTAAACCAGGCGTTTCCCTTTCACCGCGGTCAACCCGCTCAGATCTACTTTCACCGCTCCCTCTTCTCTCTCCCGACGCGAAACCGCAACACTCCATCCCTCTCCATTGCCTCACCGCCGCCACCTCCTTCGCCGCCGGTGACCGCACCTCTTGCGGGCTACCCGCGCGAAGCCGTGCCACCCTTCACGTTCGTGGGCCGCCGCTGAGGAGCGTCAAGGAAGAGGTCGCCTCGGATCCCGTACGGAGAAGAAGAAGAAGGCTTCAATCCGCACCATCTCCTGTCGATTCCCTGGCGTGAATAAGCCTTAAAGATCCTCGTCGTCCATCTCCTTAATCCAAATCAAGGTAATCAGAGGCATTACTCTAACCCTAACCATATTTCCTAGATCTACATGCTGTTAGGGCTCCAAATCTTGGGATTCGTTGAATGTTGCCTATCTATCCTCGTCCTGAATGCCTGTGTTGCAAGTAAAGCTAGGTTTAGTTGAAAGTTGAATCAAATGTGAGAATGCAGTAAGGTTGACAGAGGCTCGGAGGTTCCGAGAAAATTCTCGGAGGTTCCGAACCCTGTAACCCACTGTAAGCTGACCTTGATTCAAAGTTCCACTGAACTTCACTTCACCTGTAACATCCCTTTTCACTTGTCCTAGCTAAATTAAATCATGCTTGCTTTATTGATCAAAATTCAGTTGAAAGTTGAATCAACAGAACTGTCCTCTGTCAGTACACTGACTTCGGAGGTTCTGAGAATTTTTCCGGAGGCTCCAACCCCTGGAGGTTCCGGAAACTTTCTCGGAGGTTCCGATGTCTGTACTAACAAGTGACAGTCTGTGATTCAAAATTCCACTGAAAAGAAATCAATTGAACATCATGCTAATCTTGTTCCTCTATCCTTATCAGTCCTGATCCCACTCTTATCTGCTGCTCACTTGTCTCTCTAACAGATGTCTGGCACTCCTGTGGACAAGACATACACCAAGAGGCAGAGGCCTCCTTTTGAGACACCTGCTGGTGAGAGGGCTTTCAAGTTAGCAGCAAGAGCAACAGCAGGGGGCAGTGGCAGCAGAGGAAAGGCCACTCCTAGGAGGGGCAGAGGTGGCAGTTTGTCAGGGAGGCGCAGGTTCCGGGTCTACTGCCCATGTGGATGATAATGGAGGGACTGAAGGCAAAACCATCCCTATAGAGCTAGAAGATGACATGCCCCTTGGAGAGATAGACTCAACCTATCTCAAGTACCACAAGGGGCTGCTCAAAAGGCATCCTCCAACCAAGTATGACAACTCTGTGTATATTGAGCACACCAACTATGATGGAGCGGGATTCTTGGTCAAGAAAGCCAGAGAGGAAAATCCCTATGTGAACGCCAAGATGGCAGCTATAGATTATACATTTTGGTCTGTCTTCCACTTCAAGTTCTATGAAACTGTCCTTAACACCAAGATGAAGCTAATCAAGATGAAGTGGATAGATTTCACCCATCTGGAGGCAGCAGAGGAAACTGTCAAGGAGGAGGTGCTGGATTTGGTTGACAAGTATAAGATGAGGGACATCATGAGTTTCAAATATGATTGGAACATAGAGGTTTTAGCTCAGTTTCATGCTACATTCTTCCATGAAGACAACAAGGAGACCATCCACCGGATGACGGAAGGAGTGCATTACAAAATAGATTTCCTCACCTTTGCTAGGTTGTTTGGGTTCAGCAAAGAGGACAGGGAGGCTGATATTATTCATTTTGAGGCCCATATGAACCCCAATAAAATTGCTGCAACTTATGAGTATGAGGAGTTGGCTGATGGCTCTACCACAGCTCTGAAATCAGTGTATTATGTGCTCAACAATATGTTCAGGGAAACCATATACCCAAAAGGGGGGCAGTGACTCAACTAGCCTTAGGAGGTTTGCACCAAATCTGCTGGCTAGGTTGCTGCCTGGAGCTAGGCCATTCTCTGTGAGCAGATTCATCTGGTATAACTTGGTAGAAGTGACAGAGAGTGGGAAGTGCAATCTGCCTTATGCTCCTTACCTTATGTACATGATAGAAATGGTTTCCGGGGTCAGCTACAAGAAAGATGTTGAGCATGCATCCTATCAAGTCAAGCAGTGGCAGCATCAGAAGAAGCAGCACATTGTGGAGGAGCACATCCTTAAGAAGGCCAGCACCAAGCCATCCCGATCTGGTCCAGCAGTAGGAGAAGAAGGACCCAGCAAGGCTCCCATGCCTGCTGGTCTGCACAAGCTGAGAGGGATGGTTAGGGACACCTGGAGGTACTGCAGATGGACTTCCCATCAGCTTTTTGAGCTCAGGGAAGATATGAACAGATTGCTAAAGCACCAGGGGCTGTCCTTCGATGCCATGCACCATCCCCCTCCTCTCTTCCCTGACTTTCCGCAGTACACTACCGGTGAGGATGAGGGTGAGAAGGAGCCCCGCTACTCCCATGGCCGAGGATACTCCCCGCCGCCCACTTTGCTTTGAGCATGAAGAAGATGAAGAACCACTTGGTGCTAAAATGGCCAGTGCCGAGGAAAGAGGTCTGCCGGCAAGAAGGCAATGGGGTCCTCATCCGGTGCAAGACTCGGAGAAAGGCCACCGCTGGGAAGGCCCGTCGAAGACCCATAGATCTTTCCTCATCCGGTTCCGACCTTGGCTCGACAAAGACTCGTCCCCGAAGCGAAGAGGAGGACTCTGACTTCAGTGATGAGGAGTGACTTCCCTAGGTTCTGTTCTCACTTCCTCTCTTCTTTTCTTTCCTTTTTGTTAAATTGTTGACAAAGGGGGAGAGATGAAGATTGAGAAGCATCTGAAGACCTGGAGCTCCTTCTGGTGGCCTGCTAACCACAGAAATTCTTTTGTTCTTTTGGTGAGATGAGAGTGCTAACTTCTCTCATAAACTCCTGTTGGTAAATTGGTGAACTGCTGTAAAGCCTTTAGCTTGCCTCTGTTGGCAAGCAGGTTCTGGTCATGGTTGTATGGGATTTGCAAAACTTTAAAACCTTGTGATGGATGTAATAGGGCTAGATGTGTTGAATGCTGTTATCCTTATCTAGCTGCTATTTTCTGGTCTTATCTGTTGTTTTGCCTGTGTGTTATTGTTATCTGTTGGAGTATCTGTTGCAGACCTCGGAGGTTCTGAGAATTTTTCCGGAGGCTCCAACCCCTGGAGGTTCCGGAAACTTTCTCGGAGGTTCCGAACTCTGCTAACAGATAACTCTCTGAGTGTTTTCACATGGCATATGCATCACGTATTATCTGCTACACCTCTTTTGCACCCCTCGATGGCTTGAGTACAACTTTCTTGACACTTTTTACTCACAATGTATGCAATTCAATTGTCGGTTATGACATTTTTCCCTATTCAAAAGGTACATGCATACATTGAGGGGGAGACTTGTACTCAAATCATCAAAAGCTCAATCTTTCAAATTAAATTGTAAACTTTAATTGGGTTGTCAACATTTACCAAAAAGGGGGAGATTGTAAGTGCAATCAAGCCCTATGAGGGTTTTGGTGATGTTGACCACACAATTAAAGAGCTAATGAGCCTTTGAGTTTGTTGTGCGGCATAAAGTTATTATCACGGGTGCAAAAGATTAATTGGAGACCCCTTAACTTGTTACAAAAGGGTTGCCTATACTACTTGGAGGAGTTCATTTATTTTATCTTTTGAATTTGAGTTTAGGACAACCCGTACTATCAAGAGGGATACTAATGGTGAGTTAGGGTGGTTTCAAGTGCTCATAATCCATCTTTCCTAAACCTTAATCCTCACCCCAAGGGAAGTAACCTGCAGCTTTTGCTTTGCTTCGTCGTTTGCTTGTTCGGAGGTTCCGAAGATTTTCTCGGAGGTTCCGACCGTACGGGCTACAGTCTGCAGAGTTTTCAAAAGTCGGAAGTTCCGAGATTTTTCTCGGAGGTTCCGAACTCTGGAATATAGCCGTTACTGTTCTGGATCTGGGGGTATTTATACCCCACAGTCCCCCAACGGTTATCTTCTTCCTCCCCCTGCGCAGAACGCCGTTCCTCACTGTTTTCTCTCACCTTGCATTCACTCCTAACCTACTCTCATCCAAATCCTTGCCTAGCATTGATTGAGAGTGGATTCTTGAAGTGAGTTAGTGAGCCAATCCCTTCTCCCTTGGTACTTGAGCACTTGGAAGAACCCTAGCAAGCTTGGTGGATCTATTACTCTTGGAGCTTTGCTCCTAGACGGATAGAGGTTCTTGGAAGCTCTCCAAACCGATTTGTGGAAGCTCCAAGGTGTTTGTATTACCCCTTGTGATTCTAGTGGAAAGCCTCCACCTATTACCCAAAGTGATAGGTGTGAGAGAGGAGTTGACCTTTGTGGTCCGAGCCTTTGGTGGCCTCCTCAACAACGTGGACGTAAGCAAGCCTTTGTGGCGAGCTGAACCACGGGATAAATCTTTGTCTCATGCGTGTTCTCTTTTACTTACTTGTTCATGCTTGTGCTTGACTAGATCTATTAGGGTTTGTTCCCGATCTACTTTGTGGTGACTTCCTAGCTTGTACTTTACTTAGAAATCCTCTTGCTAAGTCCTAAGTACCTCTTAGAATTTAGTAGATCTGGTTTCCATCAAGTTTCTCGCAGCTCTTGTTATTTGTGCTCTGTTCTAACGAGTGCCGGAAGTTCCGAGTTTATTCTCGGAGGCTGCCTCGTTCGGAGGTTCCGAGAATAATCTCGGAGGTTCCGAGGTCTGACACTGTTTTCGCAGAAAAAGTTTAAATTCTGTGTGCAGGCCTATTCACCCCCCCTCTAGGCCACATTGCCTCGATCCTTTCAACAAGGCAAGAACAAAATCGAAAAGCTTACTTAAGAGTACTGGTGATAGATCAGCAGAGAAACAATCTAGGATCTGATGGAAAGCATATCAGAAGCAAGCCATCATTCATCACCAATGCATACCACTACTTACAATGCTGGTAATAGCTCAGTAGAAAACAAGCCAGGATCTGATGGAAAGCACAACAAAATTAAGACATCATCCATCACCTATTTGAAATAAAATCAGGCAATGAAATTTAACTGCAATCATCATGTACACATACATATCGATGGAGGAGGAATCTGGGCCTCACCTTTCCAGTCATGTACACATACATATTACTTTTTTCTTCTTTTCCTTTCCGACTTCTTCATCTTGTAATCACCTCGTTTTTCCATATTTGGGGGGCTCTCGATCTAAGACTAAACGGAGAGGGCTCTTCCTCTAAGATTTGTGTTATCCTATTCTATCAACAGCTTGAGATTCCAAATATCTGAGTATACATAGATAGAAAAATCCAAGAGACATAGAGGTCACTTAAACTTGTCCAATTCTAAGAAATCTATTGCTAGAAAGTTATCAGGATGGGGAGATACAACTCTTCAAAGCAAAATTCATTGGACTGTTAGTGAGATATACACACTTGACTAATAATGATACTAATTAGGCCAAAATGCTCTTACATAAAACTGAATCTTTTGATGATACTAATTAGGTCCTTGCATTACTAACCATGCCTCTGCAGTTATATAACAATAAGCATTATGCTCCAGAAACTCAATATAAAGAAAGGCAAGTGAAATGAAATCTGACCAACAATCACAAATATGCAGCTATCACGCCTCCGTATTTTCAATGTTAAAAGTTTACTCCAGCTCACGCCTCCGGTGGTTGATGCAGTAAAAAAATACAAATTGGTTTTCTCATTACCTCCATTTCACAGCTAGCTGCAACACTGA
Source organism: Cenchrus americanus (assembly GCA_947561735.1). NCBI lineage: Eukaryota > Viridiplantae > Streptophyta > Magnoliopsida > Poales > Poaceae > Cenchrus > Cenchrus americanus. Next base: position 77,594,135 of record OX387239.1, on the reverse strand, counting down.
ACACGCCTGAATGTCTTCCAATGAAGGCATCCATTACAGCGGTTGAATGAAGTTGTACAAAAATAACTCAACGTTCTGGTCAGTGTCTACAGATATCAGTAGGTGCCACTTCTGCAACGAAAAAGGGCACATTAGTGCTCCAAATAGATGAACCATGATAATGATCTCAATTTTGAAATGAATCTGTACTGGCTTGATTAATATTATAGGCCACAACTTTATCCTGCCAAATCAATTTACATGCCCGCATCCCCCCCCCAAAAAAAAACTGCAGGTTATTCAGTTCATGTGCATAAATAGTATATTCGCAAAATTTTCAACCATGCTTTACCGATGAAAATATCTGTTGTTCCTAGCTCATTGCGTGGTTCTGTCTGCCTCCAGCCCACCTCATAGATGTAGCATAAATAGCAAACATAGAATAAAGGAGAACGCAGAAAAAAAACTTGTAATGTAACATGGTGATCCTCTAGTTGTTCCTCCTCATGGGAAGGCATAAAAACAAACAACACTAAACATGAACCGGTGAATTGACAATATGACAGGGGTGGTTGGCCACTAAATTAGATTCAAATGGGTTGTTGAGAGGCCAAGGTTACCTTAAACTGATAGAGGAAGAGCGGCAAGTGCATTACTGCAGTGGGGATGGTCATGCCCTTCATCTTGCCTATACAAACGACTCTCTAAAATTTAATTCATTCACAATCTTTCTAATGAAAGTCCCAACTATTAATGTGTAGATTATAGAATCATATATACATACCAGATCACATTTCTTTGTGCCTTCTCAAAGCAATAAAGGTAGCTGAGTTAATGGTACAAAAGAATGCAACAAAATGTGAGAGCATAAATTATACAAGAATGCACCTTAAAACTTATGGATTGAGAACGTAGGTCAACATTTACATTTTAATAAACCCATTGATTAAGATAGTTTCTTTTGACTTTTTAAAATGAAACAATCATTCTTTCATCCATATTTTCTTGAGCTCAAGCAGAGTATGGCACCACCACCATTTTCTGCAACAGCCAGTTTGCATGTGAAGCAAGTAAAATGGTGGCGATGTAGATCTTTGAAGGGCACCACCTCTACCGTAGCCAGCCACACATGGACAAGGATCTGGCAATGCAGAGGAGTGTGTGTTGTGGGGTGGTGTCGTGTGGGGCTGGCCGGTTGGGACTTGGGAGGAGCCAACCTGGGAGCATCGATGGGTTATTAGGCGGAGGGAATGAATGTTGGTGGCGGCGATGGTGCGGGCATCGGCGGCGGCAAAGGGGAGGCCGGGGTCCCGATGGGATTGCCTGCGCAGGGATGCAGCCGCGAGAGGCTAGCGGCAGAGCTATCCAGGCGGAGGTCGCCCTTCCGTCCCGCGCGCCGCCGTGGCCACGACCTCCCACGCTTGCCACGCCCACCGCCGCACGTGCCGTCCACCACCGGTCGCCGCCACCGAACCCCGAGCGCGAGCCCACGCACACACGCGCGCCCGGCCGCGCGCCCACTAGATCCGGCGAGACGGGGCCGGATCCGTGACCACCGCCACCGCTAGCCATGGAGACGCCGGCGCCGCCGAGCTTCCGCAAAGGGGCGAGACGGCCGCGCCCGCCACGCCACGCCCCGCCCGCGCCGGGGGGAAAACGGTCGCGCCGCCGCTGTCCTTGGACTCCTCGTGGCCTCTAGAGGCCCCTCGGGCGGCAGCGCAACGGCGCAGGGTGGAGGAAGAGCGGGGCGGCGGTGCTAGCGTTCATCCGAGCGGCGCGATGTAGGTGAGGCGCCAGCATGGAGGGAGGAGACGACAGCGATGATGGAGATCGGGGAAGGAGGCGGCGGTCGGGGGGGGGCATGTAGGGTTTCGGGAGCAGCTGACGAGCCATGGGGGCGGCGGCGGGATGCCGAAGGGTCGGGATGCGCGGGGGCGATCGCGCGGAGGGGGGGGGGGGGGGCAACACACGGGGGCGGACGCGGGTGGAGCCGAAGCCGAAGAAGGCCCACCTGTCGGCGCGCAGGGCAACGGTTCTGCCGGCAGAACGCCTGGCGGGCAGAACCACGGGCTGAGGCGTTGCCCTTACGCGTTTTTTAGGGGTAGAGAAGATCGAGCTGCTGATCGGAAGTCTCGAAGATCAAGAGTTTCAAAGAGCAAGAGCAGAAGAGCAAGAGTAGCTTTTTGTTGAGAAAGGCAAGTGACCTTAACCATCCTTCTACCTATGCTTTAAAGCAAGAATACTATAAATTAATCGGAACATGGAGAACCACCCAGGAAGACAGTACAACCACATGACATATGGCTCTGTCTTGGCCAATTAATTAGGGAAGTCTTGTGTGGCTATTAGCCTTAGTAGCTTGGGGTACGAAGGAATGCTTTTATGACTCTTCTACTCTGGACAGGTTTTGGAATGGAAGTGCTGTTCTAGGATAACCTAGTCTAAGGGTAGAAGGAGGGTACGAAAGATAGCCTCTAGGGCGTGCTACTATGGACTAATACACATGGGAAGACTCTTTGTAAAGGCCTCGTAGCGTCCCTATGCAACCACACCTCGGAAGTGTGGTATTGTGCCTACTTTTGCACAACATTGTTGGGTTCAAAGTTCTTCGGAACTTTTACCTGACTTGTGGTGAAAGTGTACAACCTCTGTAGAGTGTAAAATTGTTATAACAGCCGTGCTCACGGTCAAGAGAGGCCTGGACCCTCACACGATTAATAAACTTAAAGATGGACTTAATTTGCTTTCTAGTTATTTTCGTGGTCTTGCTGAGGACCGACCATAAGTGTACTCATCCTTGCTAAACCGCTGCTCAGAAAAAGAAGAAGAAGGTGTATGATGTCCAGAAGATGGTGCTAGGCGTACACAACCCCCAGTCGATTGCATGTGAAGTTTGGAGCCTTTGCTTCCCAGGATTCTACTGTAAATCTCTGATAATCTCTCTTTCTTTACGTGGTATTGTTTCTGTTATTCACTAATGATGCACTATATGTATGGAACTAGATCCTGGCATACATATAGGTAGCACTTGGTTTTGTTTGGAAACTGGGTGTGACAACAGCTTGGTGATAAACACATCCAGCAGATAGAGGCTGAGAAATTGTGGAAGTGTGCTAAAGGCAATGATATATGGGCTTTTGCTGTGGTGGAGAGTGTGCAGCAGGCTATTAAGGAGGAAGTACTAGAGTCCATCCAACAGGTGATACACCAATACCCTGCCTTGTTTCAAGAACCCAAAACCTTACCTCCTTCCAGTGTGTATGATCATGCTATTCCACTGTACCCTGATGCTACAACAGCGAATAGCAGACCATACAGATACTCACCACAACATAAAACAGAAATTGAGAGACAAGTCAAGGAATTGCTAGAAGCAGGACTAATAGTGCACAGTACCAGCCCATTTGCTTCTCCCATACTTTTAATCAAAAAAGGATGGAACCTGGAGGTTTTGTGTAGACTACAGAAGATTGAATTCCATCACAATCAGAAACAGATTTCCCATGCCAATCATGAAGAAATACTGGATGAGTTGGCTGGTGCCAAGTATTTCACTAAATTGGATATGAAATCTGGATATCATCAAGTGAGAATGAAGGTGGAAGATGAGCACAAGACTGCATTCAAAACCCACCATGAGCATTATCAGTTCAGAGTGATGCCCTTTGGGCTCACTAATGCTCCATCTACTTTTTAATGCCTGATGAATGAACTGCTCCAACCTTTTCTCAGGAAATTTGTGATGGTATTCCTAGATGACATATTGATATATAGTCCATCCTTATCTCAGCATGAAGCACATCTACAACAAGTCTTGGAGGTGTTACAGCAGAATCATCTCTATCTTAAACTCAGTAAGTGCTCATTTGCCCGAAGTAGTCTTGAATACCTGGGACATATTATCTCTGTGGATGGAGTGGCCACAGACCCAGCCAAGACAATGTGCTATGCTGCAATGGCCTAGGCCCATGTCTGTCACTGAAGTTAGAGGTTTCTTGGGGTTGACTGGCTATTATCAAAAGTTTGTGAGGAATTATGGAATCATTGCCAAGCCTCTCACTCAATTGCTGAAGAAGAAAAGTTTTTGTGGTCTGATGTGGCTGAAAAATCATTTTCAGCTAAGCATGAGGGAGATGTTGACGGTGTATTTTGGTACACCAAGCATGTTCATTACACTTTGGTTTGGATTTGATTATGGAACTAACCCGCCACTAGGCACACTAATCATATAACAAGTTCATCTATGTGCATGCATTTGGAAGTGTTGTGTTTATGTAGGAAAACATGGACATAAAGGACGGATTCACAACAAGTTCAAAGGAGCATTTACGGAGTCTTGTTCATGTTCATGAGCTTGATGAAATCGCTTCCAATGGTGGCAAGGACTGAAGTGCTACGAAGGAACACCCCCGGGATTGAAGCGTAAAAGACCGAACTTCATGCGCAGAGAACCTCCATCTTGGACGCGAGGATGACATCGTCAAAATCATGCTAGTGGAGGGGGCAAAGTGCATAATCACCTGAGGACCCACGGGAGCGAAGGGGCGACCGAACCGGCCGAGTGGGCTCCGGGCCGGCCGGCCCGAGCCGGCCGGCCCGGCCCGGGCTCCGGCATCGGTTCGGCCCCCCTTTCCTTGCACCCGAAGGATCTTCAACCCTAAAACCCTGGAGGCGCCGCCATTCGGAGGGAGAGAGCCATTCGCACCAGGAGGCCATCCACAAGCTAGAGAGAGAGGAGGGAGATCTCCGGAGGGAGATCAACCACCTCGAAGGAAGCACCCACAAGTGGAGAAGAAGGAAGACACCGTCGGAAGGGTGACCATGATCAACGGTGCTATGTCTAGCACCTTGATGGGGTAATCTCCTTATTCGTCCACGGGTTGTAATCGATCTTGAGATGTAATCGTACTTTTTCGGATTATCTATCTATCATCTTGTGTTGAATATACTTTATTGCTTAAGGTTAGCTACCGTGCCGTAAAGGGAGTAGAGCTCCAATGCTTCCTTGAATCCATTCAATACGCCGTGTCCATCATAGGTCTAGTCACGAATACCTTCGCGTAGTGACAGTACGAGAGGAGGGAAAGGGCAAAACCGTGGTCACAACCCCCGATAGATTAGATTGATTTTCACGTCTTTAAGCGATTGCATGATCTAGTATCGTAGACCTATGGGCGAGTGTCTCCTATCTTGATTGCTTAATCGTTCTCTCTAGTGTAGTTTAGTTGTTTTCTAGTTTAATCATAGTTAGGGTTTGAGTAGCTAGTGTGTAGAGGTAGATCAAACGCTTGTAATCCCCTTGCTCCGCGGATTGACAAGAACCTTGGGAATCCCGTGGTGAAAAAGGTGTGGGTCCGTACACTTGCGGATCGTAGAGGGATACGTCTTTTATCTGTCAACAAGCCCCTTTTTCTGGCGTCGTTGCCGGGGAGCAAGCTAGTTTACATCGTTTGGTTTGCATCTAACTTAGTTTCATATTTAGTTTATCTTTTATTTTCTATATCTAACACATATTATCTAGAAAACCACTTGTTTCGTTTTTGTTTTTTGTTTTTATCTTATTGTCTAGATGGCGTTTGTCAATCAACCCGTGGAAGAACCGGAGAAATCACTAAGGGATTACGCTAGCCCTCGATGTGAAGACATAAGAGTACAAGAGTCGGATTCGAAGCTCGAAGCGACCAAGTATGAAATTAAATCCAAGATCATCGAGATGGTGGCGGCAAACCCGTTTGAATGGATGGTTATGGAGAACCCATATAGACACATAAGGCATTTCACGACGCTATGCAACACGGTGCGTCAAGAAGGAGTTCCCGATGAATGGTTCAAATGGAATCTTTTTCCCTACTCACTTGCCGGTGAAGCAAAGACATGGTACTCGTTTGCGTCCTTTGAAGTTGAAGGCAATTGGAACAAGTTGACAAAGAAGTTTTGCGAGAAGTTCTTTGCAATTAGCAAGGTTCAATATCTAAGGAGGAAAGTGATCACTTTCACGCAAGGAGAAGAGGAAGGGATAGACCAAGCTTGGAATACGTTTAATGAGTTGATCGAACAAGGACCAAGACTCGGCTTCTCCAGTGACGTACTCTTGCATACATTTTTCTTTTCCCTAACCCCTAGTTGCATGCAACACGTCCAAATGTGTGCAGGTGGGGATCTCATGTAGAAAACACTCTCAGAAGCCGCTCAACTTCTACAAAAAATTAGTAAAGTGGCTGCCATGCGAAGAGATTGGGAAACAAGACTTGCGGAAGAGTCGGAATTTAATTCAAGGAAGAAGAAGTGTGCTGAATTTTCTAAGTGGCAACCCCATAAGTCAAAAAAAAGGAGCCAATCCCAGAAAAGTTTGAACAAGAACACATCAAGTCAAGAACTACCCCGAGCGTTGACTTCGTCGTACCAAAGGAGACAAACAAGAGAAGCATGTCAAGCGCGAAGCCACTAAGGGAGTTCGAACCAATGGATTCGGTTCCTATCGATTACGGAAAAGTATTCGACATGAGAAGATTGTTCCCTAATCAAAAGAGGATGGCAAGAGCATTGGAAGTGGATTTCCCACTGGAGAAGAAAGCGGAAGATTCATACAACATTGAAATCACCGGTGAGATCTTTCAAAAACTCTTTGGAGATGATGAAGTGGATCCAGAACACATAGCCGAGGTGAAAAGAATCATGGGGATCAAGCCCGAAGCATCACCATACGCTCGCCTCGTTGAAGTTTACGCGATAGGATCCGAAGAAGAAGAGAAGATGGCACCACACTTGAGTTGCGAGATCAACGGAGTTCAATACAAAGCTTTATGCGACATCAGAGCCCAAGTAAGTGTCCTATCTTCTAAAATTTATGATAAAGTTCAAGACCACAACCTAGACTTAGCTCCAACATCAACAAAATTAATTATGGGAGATGGTAGAACTATTAAACCTCTAGGTATTACTTGCAACATGAAAGTAAAAATCTCTGGAAAATGTATACCAACTGATTTCTTTGTTATTGATGCCTACCATAGTAATCATGATCACATAATCCTAGGTAGACCCTTTCTTAAGTTGGTTGATACCGTGTTGGATGCCGGAGAAGGCAAAGTAATAATGAACCTTAATGGAACAAAGTACACATATAATTTTCTTCGCGTTTCTAAACACCCTACACCCTTTCCTCCCGAAGAAGAAGTAGAGGAGGTAGATAGTCTTTGTTTTGTTGAAACCCTTAGAGACCCGCTGCAAAGAGTGATGGAAAATCAAATTAGTAATCAACAAGATGAAGAACTAGAAGAAGCAACAAAAAGCTTAGAACCACATGATGGAAGCGTGGAGGAAGAAAAATTCGAGGACATAGGAGAAATTAAATCCGAGGAGCCACAAGTGCCCGAGGTAGACCTTAAACCTTTGCCCAAAGGATTCAAGTACAAATTTTTGGGCCCAGACAAGACTTATCCAGTCATTGTGAGCGACGAGTTGAGTCCCGAAGAAAATTAGAAGTTGCTGATTTTATTAAAAAAACATAGGAAGGTGATTGGATATTCGATTAATGATCTCAAAGGTATTAGCCCAGCCTTTTGCACTCATCATATACCAATGGAAGACCAATGTAAGCTCGTAGTGGACCACCAAAGGAGGCTAACTCATGCCATGTGAGAGGTAGTAAAGAAAGAGGTCATCAAGTTACTTGATGCCGGAATCATCTACCCGGTTCCGCATAGCGAGTGGGTGATCCCGGTACATTGTGTACCAAAGAAAGGAGGTTTAACCATGGTGAAGAATGAGAAGAACGAGTTGATACCGCAAAGAACCGTGACCGGGTGGCGGATGTGTATCGATTATCGTAAGCTTAACAAAGCGACGAAGAAAGATCACTTCCCCCTACCGTTCATTGACGAGATGCTCGAGAGATTAGCAAACCACGCTTATTTTTGCTTTCTCGATGGGTACTCGGGGTTCATGCAAATTCCCATTCACCCGGACGATCAACACAAAACAACGTTTACATGCCCTTATGGAACGTTTGCATATAGAAGGATGCCCTTCGGTCTATGCAACGCTCCGACCTCTTTTCAATGTTGCATGATGGCCGTATTCTCAGAATTCATCGAAGAAATTGTTGAGGTGTTCATGGATGATTTTTCCGTTTATGGGAAGACATTCATGGATTGCTTGGCAAACTTGGATAAGGTCCTCACGAGGTGTGCGGAGGTAGACTTGGTGTTAAATTGGGAAAAGTGCCACTTCATGGTTAAGCAAGGCATAGTGCTCGGACATGTTATATCCGAGAGAGGCATTGAAGTGGACAAGGCTAAGTAGAGACGGTTGAGCAACTCCCACCTCCGACGGATGTTAAGTCCTTAAGGAGCTTTCTAGGCCATGCCGGATTTTATAGAAGATTTATTAAGGACTTCTCAAAGATCACTAAGCCTTTAACGCATCTCCTTCAAAAGGATGTGGCTTTTAACTTTGATGAGAAGTGCCTAGAGGCATTCCGGACCTTGAAAAGTGTGTTGGTGAGTGCTCCTGTTATTCAACCTCCGGATTGGAGCCAACCTTTTGAGATCATGTGTGACGCAAGTGACTACGCCGTAGGCGCGGTTTTGGGTCAAAGAAAGGAAGGTCGAGTTCACGTCGTTTACTACGCTAGCAAAACTCTTAATGGGGCACAATTAAATTATGCCACTACGGAAAAGGAGTTGCTAGCGGTGGTGTTCGCTTTCAAAAAATTTAGATCTTACATCGTGAACTCGAAGGTCATTGTTTACACCGATCACGCAACCATCAAGTATCTCTTGGCTAAGAAGGAAGCCAAACCACGTTTGATCCATTGGATCCTTCTTCTCCAAGAATTTGATGTTGAAATTCATGATAAAAGGGGGTGGAGAATGTTGTGGCCGATCATTTGTCTAGGATGAATCGTGGACAAGATGATAAAGAGCCCATAGAAGATAAGATGAGAGATGACCACCTCTATCGAGTGCTCGATAAAGACACTTGGATGATTGATATCATTCGAGCGATTCGGAAGATGCCTCTCGATCATCTAGATAAAAACTCTCAAAAGAAAATAATCTCCGAAAGTAAGAAGTACTTTTGGGATGCGCCATACCTCTTCAAACTTGGCAATGATGGAGTCATGAGAAGATGTGTGCCAAGAGAAGAGAGTGTAGAAATTCTGAGAAAGTGCCACTCGACGGAGTACAGTGGACACTATAGCCATTTTAGGACCCAAGCAAAAGTATGGTCAAGCGGATTGTATTGTCCGGAGATGCATGAATATGCTAAAAGATATGTTGCATCATGCCCCGAATGCCAAAGAACCGGAAACATCTCTCAAAGAAATTCTATGCCCTTGAAATACAATCTACAAATCGATTTGTTCGATGTATGGGGTATAGACTTCATGGGGCCTTTCAAAAGCTCACACGGATATGAGTATATTCTAGTCATGGTTGATTATGTATCCAAGTGGGTAGAGGCCATGCCATGTCGTAAAGCTTCCACGGAGGAGTCCATTACTATGATCAAGAACGTGATTTTCCTCGTTTCGGTACACCAAGAATCTTGATAAGCGATGAAGGAACTCACTTCACCGGGAAGAATTTCAAAAAGTGCTTGTCCAAGTTGGGAATTAAACATAGGGTCTCTACGGCCTATCACCCACAAACCAACGGACAAGCGGAAACGTCAAATAGGCAATTAAAAAGCATCCTCAACAAAACCATAGAGAAGGGAGGCAAAGATTGGTCAAAGAAATTAGACGGGGCTTTGTGGGCTTATCGAACAGTGTTCAAGACACAGATAGGTATGACCCCTTATCAATTCGTCTATTGAAAGGCTTGGCACCTTCCGGTTGAGTTGGAACATAAAGCCTATTGGGAGATTAAAGAGATGAACCTTGATCTCGATGCCGCGGTGGTGAAACGAAGAATCCAAATAAGCGAGCTAGAGGAGATGAGGTTAAAAGCATATGAAAATGCAAGCATATACAAAGAGAGAATCAAAAGGTGGTATGATAAAAGGTTGAAAAAGAAAGAGTTTAAAGAAGGAGATAAGGTCCTCCTCTACAATTCGAGGTTTAAAACCTTCGGAAAGGGGAAATTGCAAAGCAAGTGGGACGGACCTTACGTTGTGCATTCGGTGCTCTCCAACGGAGCGGTAACCATTATGGATGTAAAAGGCGATCAATTTATGGTGAATGGTCAACAACTTAAGGTTTACTACGAACCCGACGTTGTGCCCCTTCACCATGTTGATGTCTTCACCATGGAAGAAGAGCCCGAACGTCCCGCCTAGGACGAAAAATAAGGCATGATTTTTTGTAAATAGTTTTTCTTTTAACTTTCTAGAGTTTCTCGCGAAGATTTACTGGGCCAAATTTTTCCCATGGGCTAAGAAGGCGAAAAAAGGGCGGTGCACAAAAAACCAGCCTGGCCCGGCCCCCGAGGCAGGGTGGGCCGGCCGGCCCAGTCTGACCGGCCTAGGTGGGTCCCGGCGGCGGTTGGTCCCGGTTTTTGCCCGAATTGCTCCTTTTCGACTTCCTTCTTCGGTTAGAAAATTTTAAGGGAAGTTTGAATAAGGAAAATGAGGTTCCTAGGGTTTTCCTCTTCGGACTATCTATTTAGCCGAATTGGGAGCTCGGGAATCAATCCCATCAAGCAATGTTTTGCACCCACGCAGCAGCCATTGTGTCCCCGAGGAGCTTAGAGTTAAAGCAAGGCGCCAAGGAGCCATCGATGGAGGAGGCGAAGTGATGCGAGCTCAAGCTACGCGTCGAGATCAAGAGGACCGCCCACATCCATTGCGGAGGGCGTGTCCCGACCGGAGCTATTGCATCTCGCAACCCCGTCGAAGAAGAGAAGGTCCCTACGCCCGTTCGAAGGTCGGCGCGCATCCAAGGCATGAAGCGGAAGGACTACAAGGAGGTGTCGCCCGAGCCTAAAGACTATGGGGGTAGCGACTACTCCGATGATTGTAGCCCGAGCTCGTGGGCAGCCGCTAGAAGAGATGATAACGATCTTTACATTTGGGATGAGGTGCCCAAGGAGAAGACTCCTGAAGGCCCCAACGGCGGCGGCGACGACGACAATGGTGGTGGCGACGGCGGTGGTGATGACGGCGGAGACCCTGGCAATGACGACCCTTTCGGGTTGCATCCGATGTGTTGTGCAGCTTGCCGTTACTCCATCTCGGATCTCTACGCCAACGGTCGACGAATGTTTCCAAGCCATGGAGGCAATGAGGCAGCATATGGAGGATTTGGAGCATGTAGTTGAAGACGACTACAAGTTCCTAAACCGAAACGTGCGCAAACTTCTTGGCATGGTAGGAAACATGAGAGGCAAGTGGTGCAATAGTTGCGGGAAGTACCACTAGGTTTAGTTTTCCCCTTAAGAATTTTGTAAGATACGATGAGGACGTCATATGTTTTTAGCGTGGGGGAGAGCTAGCTAGCTAGCCTTAGCTTTTGAGCTTCAAGTTTAGGTTTGGTTTAATCTTCGAGAGAGTCTTAGAGTTTAAAGAGAGCTTCAAGTTTAGGTTCGGTTTAATCTTCGAGAGAGTCTTAGAATTTAAAGAGTCTTTAGTTTTTGAGTGTTTTTAAATTTTTGCAAGTTTGAAGTGTCTTAGTGTTGAGTCAAAGAAAATCAAATAAGAAGAGTCTTTAAATTTTGTGTCTTGTGTATTGCTTATCTTAATTTACTCGTTCGTTCATCTTTAGTTTTTGATATATGAACATAAGTGTGTGGTTTGAAAAAAGTTTACCGTGGTGCTTAGTGGAATTGCTACCTCTAAAAGTACCCATACCACACTTCGATCTTGAGCTTCACATGTTGGTTGTGCTATGATTAATGCTAAAAGTTGGAGGATTTCAGTTCTGAAAATTATCTTAAAACCCTTGTAATAAAGATTAGCAAAACCTCCTTTTCCAAGTTGAGAGTAAGAAAAAAATCCTATACAAAGCCAATTTATTTTTTGCTCCACCATAAGTGTGATTAGCACGATGAGTTGGGCTAGGATCCTTCTCTCTTGGGAGTTTTAATTTCGAGCAATGATCATGTTCTTGTGCTTATCTTTTATTCCTAGACTCGTCATGCATTCGGTAACGTGACTTTCACATCGGAAGTCCCGTACATCGCCGAATTCCATACCCAACCCTATACATCTCTTTTGTATATCGCGTTCCTTGAACATAGCCTACTCTCAAAGTTTTGTCTCGTCTCTAGCATGGTTTATTTAAAATTTCAGATTGTATGCATGCAAGAAAGAGAGGAGTTGATAGCTTTGAAAAGTTGTCAAGAGAGGGAAAAATAAAGAGAAAAGTATGAGTATGGAAAAGAAAGAAAGAAAAAATATAGAAAAGTGAAGAGAAAAATATGAGAATGAAAGAATGAAAGAAAAAGAAGAGAAAGAGAAAAGAGGAGTGGCAATAAGGATATGAGAGGGATGAATCAAGTGAAAGAAAAAATAAAAAAAGTGCAAGGAAGGATGTCACGTTGTTGAGAGACGAAACTTTCACTCTTTTTCCAACCATGTGCAATCCGACAACGAGGACGTCATCGGTGCCTCGTAGTCATAATTTTCTTTTGCTCTTGCACATGTCCACCATTCTAAATCTTCTCATCCTTGATATCCCTACATATGGATTAATTCTCATGATCATTGGCTTTGAAAGGTAAACAACCACTATAGGAAGTTCTTAGTTTGACAATACTTGTGTTGATTGCACTAGCCCTACCTATAGCTCCACTTTACATGTCATATGAGAGACTTATGGGAGGTGAGAGTTTTATAAAATTTGTTTAGGATAGAAACTTCTATATGAGCGACTTGAGAGAGCTTGGAGAAAGGTTTTTGTCTAATAATTGTTGCAGGAATTTTGTTTTTGAAAATCATAAAAACCCTCCGATGGAAGCAAAGAAGTAAGCATGGCTGAAATTGAAGACTTCGAGTAAAGAGTTTGAGTTGTGGGGTAAATCTTGATGTGGTAAAGATTCTAAACGCCCATGTTTATGTATGATGATAATTAGTTTATGTTTATGTATTAAAGATGAAAAGATCGACTAACTTGCGAAGAAGGATTAGCGGTACATGATTACAACACTTTGGACGAAGTTCATTTACGAGTACTTGCTTGAGGACGAGCAAGAGCTAAGCGTGGGGGAGATGTTGACGGTGTATTTTGGTACACCAAGCATGTTCATTACACTTTGGTTTGGATTTGATTATGGAACTAACCTGCCACTAGGCACACTAATCATATAACAAGTTCATCTATGTGCATGCATTTGGAAGTGTTGTGTTTATGTAGGAAAACATGGACATAAAGGACGAATTCGCAACAAGTTCAAAGGAGCATTTACGGAGTCTTGTTCGTGTTCATGAGCTTGATGAAATCACTTCCAATGGTGGCAAGGACCGAAGTGCTACGAAAGAACACCCCGGGGATTGAAGCGTAAAAGACCGAACTTCATGCGCGGAGAACCTCCATCTTGGACGCGAGGATGACATCGTCAAAATCATGCAAGTGGAGGGGGCAAAGTGCATAATCACCTGAGGACCCACGGGAGCGAAGGGGCGACCGAACCGGGCCGAATTGGGCCTGGGCCGGTCGGCCCAGGCCGGCCGGCCTAGCCCAGTTTCGGCATCGGTTCGGCCCCCCTTTCCTTGCACCCGAAGGATCTTCAACCCTAAAACCCTAGAGGCGCTGCCATTCGGAGGGAGAGAGCCACTGCACCAGGAGGCCATCCACAAGCTAGAGAGAGAGGAGGGAGATCTCCGGAGGGAGATCAACCACCTCGAAGGAAGTACCCACAAGTGGAGAAGAAGGAAGACACCGTCGGAAGGGTGACCATGATCAACGGTGCTATGTCTAGCACCTTGATGGGGTAATCTCCTTATTCGTCCACGGGTTGTAATCGATCTTGAGATGTAATCATACTTTGTCGGATTATCTATCTATCATCTTGTGTTGAATATACTTTATTGCTTAAGGTTAGCTACCGTGCCGTAAAGGGAGTAGAGCTCCAATGCTTCCTTGGATCCATTCAATACGTCGTGTCCATCATAGGTCTAGTCACGAATACCTTCACGTAGTGACAGTACGAGAGGAGGGAAAGGGCAAAACCGTGGTCACAACCCCCGATAGATTAGATTGGTTTTCATGTCTTTAAGCGATTGCATGATCTAGTATCGTAGACCTACGGGCGAATGTCTCCTATCTTGATTGCTTAATCGTTCTCTCTAGTGTAGTTTAGTTGTTTTCTAGTTTAATCATAGTTAGGGTTTGAGTAGCTAGTGTGTAGAGGTAGATCAAACGCTTGTAATCCCCTTGCTCTGCAGATTGACAAGAACCTTGGGAATCCTGTGGTGAAAAAGGTGTGGGTCCGTACGCTTGCGGATCGTAGAGGGATACGTCTTTTATCCGCCAACAAAGAGCTTTTTAAGTTGTATGATGTCAAACTCACCATGAGTACTGCTTACCACCCTTAGGGATGCAAGCGGGGCGGGTTTTGCCGCGAACCCGTTGGCCGAACCCGCACCGCGACCCGCACAGCCCCGCGCCGCAGTCCGCATCGCACAAGCGGATAACGCGGCTTTGCCCGCGGTGCCCGCCGGCGCCGCAAGCCCGCACCTCTTCCCTTCCCTTGCGGCGCTCGACATCGGCGGACGCCGGTGGCAACCGGGACGATGCGGCGGAATTGCATCCCGCATTCGCGGCACACGAAGCGCAAACGAGTGGCGGTAGCTGCTATCTCGAGCGGAGCACCATTGATGGCGCAGGGAGAGGTGAGCGCAGGAAAGGTGTTCGATAGCAAGCCTAAAAGGAGCTTCTAACCATTTCTATCCACGGCAACCAATCTGAGACCCTGCTACAGGCTCATCGATATGCTCCAGACACCAGACACCAGCGTAGGCACCCTGGAGTTCAGGAACGATTCAACTGCTTTCTGTATGTCAGTATGTGCGTATACTTGTATAGCAAGCCGCAGCTATACGATGGGATGAAAGTTGTGAACCAGAATGTTCAGATCGTGTCCTTTCTCATCGGTGGTACCCCTGGCAGGCTGACAAGCACGCATCCAAGATTCGACGAGGCGACAACTTCATGCTAAGATGTCAATGGCAAGTTCGATCATTCTCACCGGCGAGGCCATGGCAAAAGCTCCCGCCCTCACGGCCGCTCCTGCGCTGAGGCCGGCCATCCAGAAGAGTCCAGCACGACGGAAGAAACGGCCCGCAGCCCCCGCAGGGCGGGCAGCGGCGTCTTGTGAAGCCATGGCGAGCGCTAGAATCATCGCCGTGTGGAAGCTCTCGAACTCGCTTCATGCAACATCTGCGGCAGCTGTACGTCGATACTGACTGTTCTCGGTCATCAGCCCATCACACGCATGCAGTTTCTACATAAAATGGTCGCGATGGCTACCGCTGTCTGAAGCTAGCAAGCGCGCGGATGCATGCGGCCATGCGGGCCGCCGCAATGTCCGCGAAAGTAAAGCGGCGCTATGCGGGCCGCCACATATGCCCACAACAAGACTAGCGGCTCGTGCGGTTGCGGGGCGGGCAGCCCGCAACCGCCCCGCTTGCATTCGTAACCACCCTCGGACAGATGGACAAACTAAAAGAGTTAATCAGTGCCTGGAAATGTATCTAAGGTGTGCAGTCCATGATGCTCCAAAACAGTGGAAGAATTGGTTGTCTCTGGCTGAACTATGGTACAATTCATCCTATCATTCATCACTAGGGTGTTCTCCCTTGCATTATATGGCTATGAATCCAATCTACCTTTAGCACCCACTATTGAGCCACACACACAACCTGCAGTGGTAGAAGTCATACAAAACAGAGAGCTACATATGCAAGCTCCGAAGCAGCACTTAGCTGAAGCACAAAACAGAATGAAGGTACAAGCAGACAAGAAGAGAACTGAACTAGAATTTCAAGTGGGCGACAAAGTGTTGTTGAAATTTCAACCATATGTGCAAAGTTCAGTGGCTACCAGACCATACGCTAAGTTGGCTTACATATATTATGGACCTTATGAAGTACTACAAAAGATTGGGGTTGTAGCTTATAAATTACAGTTACCACCAGAAAGTCTGATACATCCGGTGTTTCACATATCACAGTTGAAGCCATAGACTCCAGACTTCAGACCTGTGTACACCGAGCTCCCCACCATCACTGATCTTACTGCTTCAGCAACTGAACCAGAGCAAATCCTTGAGAGGCACCTAGTGAAGAAAGCCAATGCTGCTATACCTCAGGTGAAGATCAAATGGTCTGCTCTCCCAGAAGCCGCTGCAACCTGGGAAGACTACAATGTGATCAAGGCAAGATTTCCTTCCAGCTTGGCTTGGGGACAAGCGGATATTCCAGGGGGGGAGATGTCACACCCGCGTTTGGATGAGGACGGCGTACTGGAGGAAAGGCATATTCCCTGAAGACAGATGTTTACTATTTACATTTTAAACTACCATGTATGATGTGTGGGCCCCATGCCAATGTATCCTCTGGCTTATAAGCCTGGCGTGTGCTGTAATCGAACATGAACAAGTTTAATACCAAAATAGAAAAAGGTGAGAGGAAACCATCCTTGATCAACTATCTTGCCAATTCTCGATTCCTAGTGTCTATCTCACGTCGGCGGTGATCCCTGTCGGCCACGGGTGTGACACCCTCCTATCGGTGCCGGTGGATTGGCGCACGCGCTCCCTCGGCGGTGGAGGACGGGAGCTGGTGGATTGGTATGGTTTGATAACGGCAAAAGGCCAAATTCATTTTCATAATGGCAAAAGGTGATGGCCAATTTTGAAATTGGCAAAATTGCAAATGTCTCCTCAGAATCGAGGCCTCCAAATCAGATGTGGAAGGGAAAAGCAAATTTTCACCTTAAAGAGTGTCTCTCCGTCCAATTTTTTCCTCATTTACTTTCTTTTCCCGACTCTGATGAGATTCTGATGAGATTGGAGGTTTGAGATTAAAGTTTGTCGCACCCAACCCGATAGAGGTTGCGGGCACAGGGTGGCAGAGGTGTCACTGGCCGAGTGGCGGAGGATGGCTGTTAGGTGGTGTTGAGTAGGGCTGACCATGGTAAACGATGGTGATGGCCGCGGAAGATGATGGGAGGGACTGGAGGCGGCCCGCGCGAAGCTCGAAAAATCCTGCCATGCTCGCACCCACACGAAAAGATAGTGTAGATCTCAACATTTTGCAGGTTGAGAAAGGCTCGGGGTGGGCTGGAAAAAAGTCCCACCACTGAAAAATTCTCACCTTTTCAAGCTGAAAAATCATGTCCATACCCATCCCATTAGCAGCTCTGAGGCTCTGGTCGGACCAAAGTCAGGCTCGAGCTTCTCGCTCTTTTTCAATAAATAAATAATTCTTTAAATAGTTCGGGTCAGATTTGGATTGAGAAAAAAATACAAACAAGCTTCATTTGCTATGTCCAAACCCATCCCATTAAAACTCATGAGGGTCAGACTGGGCTGGATCGGCCCATAAATTGTCAGATCTTAGTGGGAGAAGGGCAGGTGATGGAAAGGCACTATGAGGGTGTGGATGGGTAGGAGGCAAGGATCTCGGGAGGCGACGTGTGAGTGGTGTTGGGGTAAAAATCATCTCTTAAAGAAGACCAACAATCAAAAAGAGAAGATGGAGCATTCAACAAAAGAAGATGTAGCAAAGAAGTCAGACCAGTGAGGGGGAACCCCTATCTCAACCCCTTGGGTTGTATATATAGTTGAGGGGTGGGACGACCCTTTAGCCCCCAAGTCCCTGGTTGGTACAAAATTCACATCCAAGACCCTAGAACTAAGTCCCTGGTTGGTACAAAATTCACATCCAAGTCCTTAGAACTAAGAGAAGGGGGGTTACATGTGAATCATTTTCTCAGCGCTTCTTCCACCGAGCGGCAAGTGAGAGAACAAATGCAAAGACAATCCGCACTGGGGATAGGATATAAGCCTCCCGGTATCCTTTCCCATCACGCTTTCCAGTAAAAAGCATTGCAGTGGGCGACGGGAAAGGGGACGGGAAAATGGTCCCCCGCCCCCATTTTCTGTACATCTGCTATGATTGAGGCTCTGTTAGGCTGCGAGAAGCCAATGACCTCACGCTCGAAGTCGGATAGAAGGGAACTCTGGTGGTCGGAGAGGGATGACCGTCATAGCCATGCACGCCCCGAACCATCTGTCGAGCCCTTACCTGGAGAGAGCTCACGTGCGCGCTCACCCATGGCCACCAGATCAAGCACTTCTCGTTGTAGGGAGATGGCAGGGGCCAGCGCATGAAGGCCATGTATCTGCCACCACCTGCAGAAGGTTGTCGATTGTATTGTTCCTCTGCCCCACGCCTGCGTCGGGAGAGGAGGGAGCTCTGGGGGGGACGGCACATGCGCGGGCAGTCGAGGGTAGCAGAAAGGAGAGACAGTCGTGGGGTCCTCCTCCTCCACCACTGTTGCTTGAGGGAGGCTGTGGATGCCACCGTTGTCATCGCGGAGCTCCAATGATGAGGCCGCATTAGAGGGAGGGAGGGAGCTCCCCGTTGCCTGCCACGCTGCCAGTGCAGAGAGAAGGAGAGGAGGTGAATCCGGTGTTGTGGCAAATAGGGTAGGGAGAGGGAGGAAGAATGCACGACAAGGGAGGCCGGCGCCGTCACCGCCGAGCAGCACCTGCGCCGTCGCCGGAGGTTGCCCGCCCCGCCACCGAGCCTGGTGGGGGCGCGCACGAGCAGGGAAAGTGGTGGCAGGCACGCGACCAGGGGAGGCGCTGCCCCTAGATCCCGCCGCCACTGGCGAAAGCCCCACTCCCCCCCGTGACTCAGAGCGGAGGGAGGCCCACGGTCGCCTCATTTCCGCCGTTTTGACAACCCCGCCTAAGATAATCTTGTATTATCGCTTATACTATTCCATTTGGCACTTAAGCAATGACACAGGAGTAACTTGTCATTGTTGCTGGGTTAAGCCTAGTGAAAGCACTAACATAACAACAGAGGATCGAATAAGTATGCATTAAAACTCACACGAAGGCGTGTCCATAGTACATTAACCAAGTTAAATCTAAATCTTCCCACAAAGGTTCATTATTACAAATTATGGTTCAAGCATGATAAATAAATTGTTTAGAGTTCGAAACAACAGAAATTATTTAAACGGCACAATACACATCATGGGAGGCCATCCATGATGCAATCACTCATCATCATCCACCCATTCCTACTCTCAACCAGGTGGTATCTCTCCAGGGAAAGCAACATCACCTGAAATCAACAGTTATAGCAACACTGAGTATATTAATACTCAACAAGACTTACCCATCCCAAAGATTAAATTACCTCTAGACATGCAAGGCTTTTGGCTAGTGGGTTTGTTTTGCCAAAAAGCAGCTAAAAGTGGATCCTTGCTTTCAATATTTAAGCTCAAGTTCTAGTACATTCATCGTTTCTAGGTAAGCAAGCTATTACAAGCATAAGTTGTGCAAGACAATTAATCAAGCATCAAGTTTAACATCATTCCATTATAAACGGATCAAATGGTCAGTTGGTTAAACAATCTTAGATAACGGTGAGAGGCCGATGATCGATCGATTAATAACCTTACAAGGTGGACCTAAACACACAGAAGGGTGTCCTCACAAAGAGTTTACCAACCAGGCGGTTCCCATCATTCCTCGGATTAGGATCGGATACTACAGTATCTGGACTACATCAAACAGATCATCCAGCCTCACGCGTGTACCCCAGGTGGCGAGCATGGAGGCGCACCTTAAGATTAGTAGCACAAAGTTCAGCACTGGCTCCTTCAGGTACTAGGCTTACTGGTCCCGGTCCCGACAAGTGCTTAGTACATTCAAACACTTAACCCACGAAAGCCATTGGACCATGGCCCAGATCTCAAGCTCTTACCAAATGACTACATGAGCATATCAATTTATCAAGTATTACAATTCCAACATAAGAACCTATATCTCGCGAGTGACGAACATCACTCGACTTATACCATGTCCTTAGAGCATGGCAATTATCGACCTAGCATACTGGTAAAAAAGCATAGGTACATGGAGATCATGCATCTAAGGTTTCATTTCAACTCCTGAAACGTAAAACGCACAAACATAACATAGATATTTGCATAATTTAGAAAAGTCAGGTTATGCTCTAGTGCTTGCCTTCGTCAGTAAATTTACCTTGGGCTCTTCTATACTTTGGTCCAGGTTTTGATCTACTACCACATAATACATGCCTTCCTTCCTCTCCACCTTTGGCACGAGCGTGTGGTTACTATCGGGAAGTTCTACACGAGAGATGCACATGCAACATTAAGTGGTGTATTTGATGGTGATTGTGTACACATTTATACAAATTGAGTTTATTTAATTTCACAACAATAACATGGCTGCCAAGGGTGATTTGGTGGAGCTCAAACAACAAGAGTGAGGATGCAACTCGGAGAAAAAGGATTTTCCTATTTCCTTATTTGTTGAGCTTGATTTGCTTCAAAAATTAATTCTATTAAAACTACACAAGATATCATAGAAAAAAATTTATATGAGCTCATGGTTCAACCACTAAGCCATGGACCAAAATTTGCATCAATTTGAGCTATATTCTAAGCATGAAAAATACAACAAATTCTATCTATCAAAAACATGATTAATTAATTTTGGATAAACTACACAGGCACTTGCCCTAAATTTTGGCACACAACATCATGGGTGCAAAACTAAGTTACACAAAAAATTCAGCTCCAGAAGCTCAATATACCAAGCTACACAAAAATGACAATTTCAGCCTAGCAAAGAAAAGATAATTTATACATAGAAATCTATAACTAATTTAGAGTTAAGCTTTCTACCACATGATAAACATGTCAAACCTAGTACTCATCACAAAAAGCAGGCTCTAGTTCAAAGTAGATTTCAAACTAATCTAAACTCCTAGGCATGCATAAATCAAAATATGAATATAACATAGCCACAAAAATCTATTTGTCCTACTAGAGACTAATCTCACCACAAATATGCCATGGTAAAAAGTTGAGTTGCAGAATCTATATACACAGTGCTACAAAAATCATGCATCCAGGTCTAGCAATAATACCAAATAAATGATAACTAAAGATTCACCGGGTAACTTTGTGCCAACTTTCTACCCAAGACTATTCAAGTCATCATTAGCAACATATTCAAAAACCAGCTATAGATCTGACCTAGTTTTACACTACAACAAATCCACTTCAAATTAACTTTGAATTTTAGTTCAAAAACTAGGCACAAAAACACTATATATGCTTTCGAGAAAAGTTGGTACTATTCACAAGGATTTCAAAACATTTTAGTTTGCATTTTTCGAATTTTACAAGATTTTCTATGATTTTTACAAGATTCAACAAAAACATCCTAAGACCTGAAGATCTATTTCAACTGAGGCCCCTGGAAAGATCTTTCCCTTCACAACCGTGCCCTCGGTTCATAGTTTAGCCCTTGAAAGGATCTCTATCTAAGCAATTGGGTCTTCAGAGTGGCCGGTGGCGGGGATGGTCGGAATCCGACGGTCTCGCCAGCATTCTTGGCCGGGGAATGGCAGAGGAAGGGGTTAGGGCTCACCAGGGTTCGGTTGGTGACCAACGTAGGTTGGGGAGACATCGGCGAGGGTGCACGGCAGAGCACAGTGGCTGTCGCTGCAAAAACTCGTGCTCCAGCGAGGTGGAGGTCGGAAAGGAGAGGGATGCGGCACGAGAGTTGTGGGGGGTGCTTGGAGTGATGGCAACGAACTCGGTTGGAAAAGAAAAAGGTGTCGAGGTGGAGCTCGCCTACGGCGGCTGTTCACGGTTAAAACACGTAACAACCTTCGATCCGCAAGCATACGGACCTACACCTTTTTCACCACGGGGTGACCCCTAAGGTTCTTGTCAATCCGCGGAGCAAGGGGATTGTTAGCGCTTCACCAAGCACTAATCTAGTTGATTGGAAAGCCTTGAAAGAAAGGATACTCTAAGGTAAAAGCAATCTAACCTAAGTTAATCTAAGAAGTCTAAGGTTAAACTAGATGGCAAAGGGTGGACACAAGAGAGAGAGGTTAAGATAGATAAGCGTAACCTCCCAAGGGTTTAGGAACACATGAAGATGCATCTACTACATAAAAAGGGTGCTGCCCACACTAGCTTCATGGCAGTTATGCGGCCGCTAAGCCTTCCCTCCACCGTACTGTCACTACGCAAGGTAAGCAAACACTTTCACGTATAACCACATCTATACCTAAGCATCCAAAGGGTTAAGCTAATCACCACGATTACCACAATCCCTACTAAGACCACATGTTGCGCAAACATATGTAAACAAAGCATACGCGAAGACATAGACCATAAAGCATTGATTGGCATAAGGTTCATGTATAGATTACATATCATGCATCCATCTAACCCTAGGGACGAACGGAGACATTACCCCATCATCTTACAAGGATTGAAGCACATAGGGGTGATGGAGACTCCGGAGAACGTCGTCAATGAAGATGGCGGCGATGAAGCTTGAGAGCACCCCTAGGCCAGCGGCTTGGAGTCCTCCTCTTGCTTCCTTCCCCCCGCCGGCGTTGATCCTTACGACGAGCTCATCCAACTCTCTCCCTCATCTTGCGGCAGCGGTTTTCTGGTGAATGCGTCGGTAGAATGATTTGTTCGATGTGGCGGCGGACGGAGGAAGAGGCAATAAATAGATGAACACCTAGGGAAAAGGGGGCGCCGAACCGGGCCCGGAGTGGACTGGGCCGGTCGGCCTAGGCCTGCCGGCCCAGGCCCATTTCGGCCCGGTTCGGCCCCGGTTTCTTCCACGGTTGCTTCTCGCGTGATCCCTTATTTGTGTGCACTTGCATGTGGGCCTTTGACGTCATTTCCTTCATGGTTAAGGCTTGAATCCTTGCTATCCAAGCTTTGTCGTTTTCTGGTTGAGTCCCTGAAGACTTGCACGTTGACGCTTCGGTCCTCGAGTTATTTGGAGTCATGTTCATCACGTGTCTTGACTTGTGACGGGCTTCATGATCTTCTCTTGAAGTGCTTGATGAACTTATCCCGAAAGTCTCCTCTTTAACGTTAATTTCCTGTGTAAACAACAACCTCCAAAATCGACATGCAAGTGTGAACTTGTTACATTATTAGTATGCCTAGTGGCAGGTTAGTTGCAAATCATAATCGAAACCAATGTATAACAAGTACTCTAGGTTGACGGAAATTCACCGTCAACATCTCCCCCATGCTTAAACCTTGCTCGTCCTCGAGTAAGTAATCCTTGCTTAAAAGGGAAATCAGTGTTGCCTTCCAATGTTGTCCCTGCACTTAGTCATTCATGACGAGGCAAATTGCTCTCTCTTAAGAATTTATTTTTATAGTTCAAGATGTGACCGACTTCTTTTTCATTATGGAAGATAGACTAACAATAAAGAACAAGCCACATTTACACGATGCTCTCAAACTTAAGTGAACTTCAAACCATTACCTTGTCACATGGAAGAATTTTCAAAAAGATGCATATTCAACATAAGTGAAAATCTCTTGCAAAAGCTCATGGAAACACTCATCTCATCAAGTCACTCAAGCCTCTCTCTTAATAGAAATGGTTTGCTTTTGCGCATCGAAACCAAAATTTAATCTCGCAGATACATATAATTCGGAAGAATAGGTGAGTGATTCATACACAACATCCCTTTCTTTTATCGAGGGTTCTAGAAATTGATATCCTTTCGCAAATAATTGAAATGCAATTTCGTAATCTGGATCTTTAATTGTTGGAAACTTCTCAAGTTCTTCTGCCAAGCCCTGATTAATGAATCTACAAAATCCCTCGAATTGGATCTGACTAAATCCGGGTATTGTGATAGTGGAAGGCTTATGTGGAGCTTGGAAGGTTAAAAACAATCCTATCAAAACATACATCTGAAATATTGTCAAATTAAGAGAGAGGTCTATTGGAATTACCGAGACTTGTCAAAAAGGCCATGGAAAATAAATGTTGGAAAGAGAGAGAGAGATGAAACACACACATTTAGAAAGGTGGCCATGTGCAAGTGGCAAATGGATGATCCCGAGGCACGAGTGAAGTCCTCGTTATCGGATTGCACATGGTTGGAAGATTTGAGTATGGATTTGTCATCAAGGCACTTGAGAACTTATGAAGCAAAAAGAACCAAGGAGCATATATATATATATTATTTCCTTCTTATTTTTCTCTCTTTCTCTTTTTTTCTTTTTTTCCTTTCTTTTCAACCAATTATTTTTTTTCATTTTTCATTTTTTTCTTTTGCCCCTCAAAACTTTTTGCAACATAATACTTACATAGCATTTGTCAGAGATGATGTAATGACTCCTCCCCCATGCTTGAATGATGTTCATCCTCGAGCATAAAAGAGAGGGGAAATGACTGCTAAAGTAAGTATAAATTTTATAATCTTGCGAAATATTTGAACCTCCATCGAGAATTTTACTCCATACTCAAATTGGGTTGTGGACAAGGAGGTGATCACAAAAAGATGTTTTCAGTTTAGGGTGGATGCCCAGCGAAGTTTGTGAAATTTTCGATGTGAAACCCCACAATGCATGGACAAAAAGGCTAGCATGAAAAAGTTACACAAAGGAATGACCAACTTCTTAGTCTCGAATCATAGAAATCAATCCTAATCCAACTCATCAAAACATATGTTTGCAATCTATGAGTTTTGTTATCATAAAACATATATGTGTGCGGCTTTGGTAGGTAGAACTTTGCAAGAGCATCACAAATATGTATATAGCATAAAAGTTAAGTTTTCATAAAAACAACAAGTTATCCGACTATCCATAAACTTAAATCAAAGAGCAAAGATATATATGTGGGTCTAGAGCATAGTCATTTTACCTCCACAAATAAAAGAGCCGGTATTTATATTAATTTTAGATCATGTTATAAAGAGCAATTAGCCAAGACATGTATAACTTCATGTAGGTAAAACAAAGCGGCAACTTTCATCATTTTTCCGTAAGCATAGGCAATATAAAACATCAAGGTGAACACATGGTCATGCCTATCTATTGAAAGTAAAAAGAAACCTAGGTTGTCCTCCTAGTAGCCATGTTATTGTTGGAAGAGAAAAACAAAAGGTTGCACCTAGTTGAGGTTGAAGGCATACTTAGAAGCATTTGTGTTTGGAAAAGAGAAGGTCTATGGAGGTGTTACCATTCTTTGTAGTTCTTCGTTGCCTTCTCCCGACATCTCCATGTATCGATGTGGCTTTTGCTTTTGTCTTGATTTATCAATGCTCCTAAACTTCTGAATTTGATCTTGTATGCTTAATGGAGTCATTGGTCGCCCTTCTCTTCAATGTTGTCATCACCATCTCCTCTTTCTTGTTCTCATCATCTCCTTGCTGTCTTTTTTCATGGATTTCCCCCTCTGTCCAGAACAGAACATATATAGAAATATAGCTCTATTGAAAAGTTTATGAAATTACCTTTCCAACGTGTGGTCATTCATCGAAAATGGAGTTCAAACAACGGAGCTATGTCTGTTTTACTTCAGTGTTGTGTGCTGTCCAAAACTGATTTCAGGACGTATTGCACTCGGTGATTCGGGCATAACCGCTTGTAGGAACCTCCAATTGTCTTGATTATTGATTTGTTGGAATTGTAACTTTATGGGGCTTCTAAATATCCCAAAGTATTCAGTGTTTTTCCTTCGAGACAACGCAGAATTTTGATGAGATCAGTAGCTTCTTGCGCATTGATCCGGAGACGTTGATGATCTTGGTCATTTTTATCTTTTAGAGCGTCGTGTTGCACTTCCGTGTTGAAGATTCAGGGTCTCTCCCATGCTTAGCATTTTGCTAGTCATGGAAGAAGAAGGCAAAGCATTTTTATCTTAGTCATCCTTCAATTTCCTTGTAGCGAGAGTCTTTATCTTGCCTGCAAGATGCTTTAAGCGCACATTCTACCCCTCAAGGTGCGATTGGGAGTAGATAGAATTGCCGACAATCCAATGTTTCCTAGGACTCTCAACTTGTGGCATAATTAGTCTAATGAGAAATAAAAACTTAATGAGTGCACGTGGTGCAAGGTGTGTATGCACAGGAAAGCATATAAACAAAGGCAATGCTTTCACATAGTTCTAAACACCATGTTTACAACTAGGTCGCCAAATTTCTCCATAGCCATAAAGATTTATTTATCAAGGGTTAAAACACCATGTCTATCCCTAAATCAATAACTCTTATAACACAAGAAAAATTAAGTGCATTGCAGAGCTTATAAACTAACCAATGCAACATGAAAACATATGAAAAGCTAGCAAGGTTTATCGAACTTAATGATGATGGTTCGCAATCATGTTTAAACACCACGTTTACACAAGATCACAAAAGGAAAAAGCACAGCTGGAGCATTAATATGGATATGAAAGCATACATCATTGAGCCTTAAAACAACCAAACCAACTATATGCAAAACATGTACATGCAAAGAAACATCACGTTGATAACAAAATGCAATGCATGCAAATAAATAAATAGGAGCATGAACATGATGGTGGTTCTAAAAAGAAAACTAAACTTAGATTAATAACCACAAGTTGATCATCATAAGATGGTGCCATTCTTTATTCTCTCTAAGAAAGGAATAAAAACATAAAGAAATAGGTTGCCTCCCGAAAAGCGCTTCATTTAAAGTCATAGAGCTCGACTTTCTCACATACCTTCTTTTAGTCGCATAGCCATGGCCCTTCATGCAAGAGGAAAAGGTACCAATGCATCTTTAATTTACTTCTCATGTTGTGCTTGATCACTTATAGAAGACTTGCCCAAGTCATCCTTTTGTTTCATCGCTATCTCCTTCTTTATCATCCTTCGGTGCTGCCTTCACTCCATGAATTTTTTCTTTAATGTCCAGAACAGAAAGTGTACCCAAGATCTACTCCATTGCACAGTGCACAAAATTTCCTTTCCAACGAGTCTTTATTTGCCCAAATTGGACTCTGTACAAGAGAGTTACGTCCGTTTTACTTCGGCGATGAAATCTGTCCTGAAATTTCAGAACGCGCAACGCTCAATGTTTTCTCCTTAACTCCTTGCACGGGTCTTCAAACTCGTTGGTTCTTGATGCGTTGGAATGGTAACTTGATGGAGCTTCTGGATATCTCATTTTCTCCATTTGTACACCTCTGAACAAGCTCTCAAATTGATGAAGACAGTAGCATCCATCGTGGGATTTGGAGAGGTTGATGATTTATCCAGCAACTCTTTTAGGCATGACTTCTTTTTTAATTATTCGAGCCTTGTCTACATGGTTAGTGAAAATCGGGCCTTCTCTCGACATGTACTTTTTTTTAAGGTCATTAGCTTGACCAAGCGCAAAACATGATCGAGATTTACAAAACTTATTGTAAACATATGCGTCCATAATTAACACCACATGTGAATTGTAGCAACAAGTCAATGTGTAAATACAAGAAGCATATGTTTCATGCATAGCACTTAGCTCATCATTAGGCAAAGGTTCTTCAGGTGTGAGATTAATTGGATCAAACATAAATGTTTCCTCTTTTTCATTCTCAAGAAAATCTAGCCTATTAACATGATCATTATTGGAACCAGGCATAGAATTTAAACTATCATTCATACTATTGGTTGAGCATGAGTATTTGAATTTATCAACATCAATACCAATAATATCCTGAGATTTCAGCGCGTACCTTGTCCTTAGAGCTTTTTCAACAAGAGTGGTATTTGGTTCATCTAGCGGTGTTGAAGGCGAATCAATCTCAACGAGTGAAGGTGTCTCTTTGTTACCTTTTTGCACCCCCTCCATCTCATCATTTGGAACGTGTAATCCATCAACTACATTTGCATTTGTCTCTTCTTTGAAGTCTTCATTATCATCCCAATCTTCATCTTCAAAGTCTTGTATGTTGCTTTCTTTATCTTCCATGTACCACATGTCATCGAGATCGCTAATCGTTTGATTCACTCTTTTCTTCATCATTGAGTACTTCCATGTCTTGATTTGCTAGTGTGTAGGCTTCAATAGCACACAAACTATCACCTTGTGGGTAGGGGCCTTCTTCGAGTACTTGCTCTATGTCAACTCCTTCCCATTCGTCTTCAAGCTTGAGTCCTATCTTCTCCCATTTATCCTTCGAGTCACTAGGCTCGTCACGGTTGTACTCTTCTCTTTCTTCATCATAAATCATTGAGTTGTCAAACCGGTCGATCCATCCTTCATCATCTTCTTCTCTTTCTTCTTCAAATATCTTTTGGATCGACTCTCCACTCATCTCTTGATCAAATATATCTTCAACTAGTTTGGCAACGTGTCGGCGTTCCTCCTTCCTTCGGTAGTTGATTAGTGCGGCAAAATCAACTTGAATCCAAACGTATTGATTGAACTCCGCCAATGGTCTAGCATTCCACATACTTCGGCCTACATTCATGTTAGTTTCAACATTTTTAACATACAAAATGACTTCTCTTACCTCAGGAAGTGGATCTTAAATTTCTTGTATGGTCGGTTCATCTTCCTTGACATCCTGTTCATTTTTTTCAGAAATTTCAGCAAGCACCTTGGGCTTGCTTTTGTCGTTTTGCTCCTCCCGACAACGTCTTTGCCAATCTCGTTGTGTTTTTTGTCCATTTCTTATCCTTTGTAAGATGTGTGCGGCTTCACTAATTGTTTTATCTATTATATCACCGCCTGCACACATACTTACAAAACGAGACGAGTTAGGGGTTAGTGAAAAATAAAAGGTATGCAACATAAAGCCACCGGAAAATCCCAAGTTCGGGCCTCGCTCAAGTAGCTCATTAAAACAGTCCCATGCTTCATCAATTCCTTCATCCTCTCCTTGCTTGAAAGTGAGCACTTGCCTCTTTAAGTCTTGGACCTTGCTTATGGGAAAGAACTTCAAAAGAAACTTCTTCACTAGCTCATCCCAATTTCCTTTTGCTTCAACGAACGCAAGTGTGTACCATCTTCGCGCTTCATCTTCGAGAGAGAACGGAAAAAGATTCCACTTGAACCAAGCGGCCGGAACTCCTTCTTGTTGCACCGTGTTGCATAACATCGTGAATTCCTTAATATGTCTATATGGGTTGTCATCCTCTAATCCTCTAAATGGTTTTTTCGCCACTAACTTGATGATTCTAGGCTTCACTTCATAGTGGGTTGTAGCAAGCGTCAAATCTGATTTTTGCATCTCAATGTCTTCCATTGACGGCATTGCTAGCTCCCTTAGCGACATCTCTTCGTCTTCCAATGGTGAGGTGAACAAATCCATCTAGGTACAAGAAAAGTAGAAAGAAAAACAAAAAAGATTTTTTTTTTAGAAAATAAGGGTCAGATGTTAGTAATCAACAAAATTAATACTAGATTAAACGTAGCAAACTGGCTTGCTCCCCGGCAACGGCACCAGAAAAAGGGGCTTGTTGACGGTTGAAACACGTAACAACCTTCGATCCGCAAGCGTACGGACCTACACCTTTTTCACCACGGGGTGACCCCCAAGGTTCTTGTCAATCCGTGGAGCAAGGGGCTTGCTAGCGCTTAACCAAGCACTAATCTAGTTGATTGGAAAACCTTGAAAGAAAGGATACTCTAAGGTAAAAGCAATCTAACCTAAGTTACTCTAAGAAGTCTAAGGTTAAACTAGATGGCAAAGGGTGGACACAAGAGAGAAAGGTTAAGATAGATAAGCGTTCCCTCCCTAGGGTTTAGAAACACATGAAGATGCATCTACTACATGAAAAGGGTGCTGCCCACACTAGCTTTATGGCGGTTATGCGGCCGCTAAGCCTTTTCCCTCTACCGTACTGTCACTGCGGAAGGTAATCAAACACTTTCACGTATAACCGCATCTATACCTAAGCATCCATAGGGTTAAGCTAATCACCACAATTACCACAAACCCTACTAAGACCACATGTTGCGCAAACATATGTAAACAAAGCATACGCGAAGACATAGACCATAAAGCATTGATTGGCATAAGGTTCAAGTATAGATTACATATCATGCATCCATCTAACCCTAGGGACGAACGGAGACATTACCCCATCATCTTACATGGATTGAAGCACATAGGGGTGATGGAGACTCCGGAGAATGTCGTCGATGAAGATGGCGGCGATGAAGCTTGGGAACACCCCTAGGCCAGCGGCTTGGAGTCCTCTTCTTGCTTCCTTCCCTCCGCCTGCGTTGATCCTTGCGACGAGCTCATCCAACTCTCTCCCTCATCTTGCGGCAGCGGTTTTCTAGTGAATGGCGTCGGTAGAATGATTTGTTCGATGTGGAGGCGGACGGAGGAAGAGGCAATAAATAGACGAATGCCTAGGGCAAAGGGGGCGCCAAACCAGACCCGGAGTGGGCTGGGCCGGTCAGCCCAGGCCGGCCGGCCCAGGCCTATTTCGGCCCGGTTTGGCCCCGGTTTCCTCCTCGGCTGCTTCTCACGTGATCCCTTATTTGTGTGCACTTGAATGTGGGCTTTTGACGTTGTTTCCTTCACGGTTAAGGCTTGAATCCTTGCTATCCAAGCTTCGTCGTTTTCTGGTTGAGTCCCTGAAGACTTGCACGTTGACGCTTCGGTCCTCGGGTTATTTGGAGTCATGTTCATCACGTGTCTTGACTTGTGACGGGCTTCTTGATCTTCTCTTGAAGTGCTTGATGAACTTATCCCGAAAGTCTCCTCTTTAACGTTAATTTCCTGTGTAAACAACAACCTCCAAAATCGACATGCAAGTGTGAACTTGTTACATCATTAGTATGCCAAGTGGCGGGTTAGTTGCAAATCATAATCGAAACAAATGTATAACAAGTACTCTAGGTTGACGGAAATTCACCGTCAACAGCGGCGGTGACGGGTCGATTCCCTTTGAGGCCAAGGCATGGGACGTGGGAAGGATGGCCTAGGGCGGCATCGCGGCATGCTGGGCATGGAACCCAACAGTGGTGCTGACATGGGGCCCGGCGCATGGCATGATGTGTGGCGCATGGGGAGTGGCGTCTGCCGAGGGGGTCGGGGACAGGATGAGACTGACTCTCCCTCTGCGTACCACATGGTGCCCTTGGCGGCCTCGGCGTCCGGGCTTGGGGACACTGCTGCGGGACACACATGCACTGATTGGCGCAGTAGGAGATGCTCTAGAGCGCCAGAGCGCGTCGATGCTACAGTCAACACATTTTGACAGGTGAAAAACTTCAAAAGTTTGAACTAAATCTCAAATTCTCCAAAAACAAAAGTTGTAGAGGATGTGAAAGACTACAACTTTTACAAAGGGAGATATGACGTTTGATGAAAGGTTGAGTTGAGAAGGCGTGTTGAAAACCACAACATTTTCGGCCCAAAAAACTGCATATACTGTCGTTGACCAAGCTTTTGACCAATTTCCACTCAAAATTTGAATGTCCACCAATTATGAAAATTGTGTCCATTCAAAAGATGCACAACTTTTGTATTGGCCAATTTCTAAGTGTTTAAGTGAAATTTGGAGATATGCATGGAGTTCTAGAGAGAGGTTTAGAGAGCTAGGGTTTTTGACCATGTTGACCAAGGATTTACTATGCTAATCATACTTTGACTTCATTATTTAGATGATTACTGTTAATAAAACCTAGGGTGTTACAGCTTCCCCCAAGCCCAGCCTCCTGTCTCCTTTGCGTCCTCGGGGACCCCTCCACAACGTCGTCCTTCTTCTCCTCTGCGTCCGCCTGTCTCTGGAGAGGGAGCAAGAGATAGAGGTTCGCCGTCCGGGGATGGTTTGGCTGCCGGCCGGGGATGACTAGGCTGCCGGCCAAGATCCCTGCGGCGCGCGTCGGGGGAGGAGAGAGAGAGAGAGAGAGAGAGAGAGAGAGAGAGAGAGAGAGAGAGAGAGAGAGAGGAGGCCAACGGGATTAGTGGTGAACTGGTGGGGTATAAAATAATGCTGACATGTGGGACCCAGTTGACGGTGAATTTCTGTCAACCTAGCCATGCATTTACCTTCGGTGTTGGCATCTATTCAATATCTTATCCATTGGTACTAACCTCCTTGATATAACAAGTTCGCTCTTGCATGTAGTTTTTGGAGTTTATTGTTTATGCATGACTTTAGTGCTAAATGCAAGACTTCTGGGTAAAGTTCATCAAGCACCTCATGAGAAGACCATGAAGCCCGGTACAAGTCAAGTTATGAAGTGAACATGACTCCAAGAGGCCCAAGGACCGAACTGTGAAGGCAGAAAACTATGAGGACCTAGACTGAAAATGATGAAGCTTGCGTGACAAGGAGCCCTATCAAAACCGCAGAGAAACTGACGCCAAGGGCCCACATGCAGAAGGGTGAAGGTTCCAAAAGACACGAGAAGCATCACCGATGAAGGAGGCCACAAATTGGGCCAGGATGGGCCCAGGCTGGCCAGCCCCATTCCTGGGTCCTTTCTTTGCCCCTTTGACCTAGATGACCTTCGGACTATTTATAGTCCCCCTGCCAAGAGCCACACATCAATTGACTCGCCATTCGCCTCCGAGGAGCAGAGAAGAGAGGGACAGCATTCTGGAGAGGAGAGGGTCGAGATAGTTGACTAGGGTTTCCCTAGCTGGTGTGGGAACCTTGCAAGCAAGACCACGTCGGAGTTCTAGGAGCTAAGAGCAAGATTCTTAGCGATCAAGTGCTTTCTCTACGACTTTGTCTTCGCTTCCTCCCTAATCTATTATCAAGATAGATCATATAGGGTGTTCTTGTAGCGTGGTGGTTGC
This sequence comes from Cenchrus americanus, assembly GCA_947561735.1. Lineage (NCBI taxonomy): Eukaryota > Viridiplantae > Streptophyta > Magnoliopsida > Poales > Poaceae > Cenchrus > Cenchrus americanus. The sequence goes on along the minus strand of OX387239.1, from coordinate 77,561,430 downwards.
ATGCCTGACCTACCAAACGTTTTCATCTTGTCTTTTGGACTCGCCCTAGGCTAACCCACACGAATAGGAGTGCGTCGTGACAAGATGAAGGTTCCAAAAGGCGGGCGTCTTCGGAGTTGGAACGGAAGCCATGATTTAAAAAGGCATTTTATGAGATTCAATTTGCTATCTTCTTCTTTGTTTGGAACTTCAACAAGAGCTCGATCCAATCTCTCTGGATTGGTTTTACATCTCTCTCTCTCGATCTCTTGTTACGTCTGGTGTTTCTTAGATTAGATGAATGTTTGATGTTTTCTTAGATCAGATGCAATAGCAACTCCTTTCAAAGATTAAGTGTTCTCGACTTTATTAGATTGATTCTTACATCACACATTGTTCCACGGATTCGATACCTTGGGTTCACACTTAAGGGAAGAAGAGTCCCTTGACTACAACGGAGGAATTGTCGGCTTGCAATCCAAACGAATATTTATACATATATAGACCGTCGACAAACCCATTGTTGGTTGTGTATAGAGGAAGATGAGTGCGAAAAAAATGATAGATGAAGAAACAAATCTTGATGACCAAGACAGAAAATTTTGTTTTGAAGGAAAAATAGAGGAGAACGAGTGCAAATAGTCTAATAGGTTGAGACCCGTCGTTCCAAACTCGTCCCAACCCACAATAATAGACGAAATCATTCCCCTACCTCGTCCCTCCACCCCATAATAATTTTATTACGAGCAAATTTAATAGTTTGACAAACCAACTTGGCATCCATCTAATTTTGGCAAAAGAAGAAAAACTGGCCTCCAACAGTTTGGCAAACCAACTTGGCAAAAATAAAAACTTAGCAAAACTCACCTCCCCGCGCGCATATATGCACGCAGGAATCGTAGTTGCCATCTGTTGACGTAAAATCAGCACTTCACGCCAAGCACACAGCAAGCCGGATTAGCTGGCTTCACACACGTGGCCCGGGCGTTAGAATCCGGAAGCGTGCCAGTCAATTTTCCCTGAAACTGAGAAAAGATGAAAAACGGGTAGATAAAACCTGGAACTTGCCGGGTGGTACCAGACAGTTTCGTATTTATGGCTATAAAGCCAGTTAGAACGACATATAGCTACAAACAAGCTATCTATCAGCAATTTGAACATCATTCGGAAACTGATAAAGCATGTAGACAGAGCACAGCCGAAGGTATGACGTAAGCATGATGAAAAATCGGTCTTTATTTAAACAACATTGCATCACGTAACCATGACCGATTATCAAGGATAAAATCATGATGAAATAAATAAAAGCGAAGCACGATCATGAATTTGCAGTAAACAAGCATGCATAGACCAAAAGCACTAGTCTACCATGTGTCTAGGTACTTTCAAACCCGCCAAGCATGACATCAAACAAGTTAATCCACCGCATGATACAACTTGTTTGAAATCACACCACCAACCAAGAGAAGATCAATCCACCGCATGATACGATCTAAACATGGAAGGCTAAAAGCATACATTATTTAAAGCAAGTTCATGAACATGTTTCACTCATGATGGAATTGCCGAATACAATTGTGCAGCCGAATCGGGTTCCGTGGAGAAGGAACAAACCATGTAAGATTAACAAGCTTGAACCCGCAACACGTGACAATCTAGATTGATCTGAACTCGGCAATAGAGAGTGCATAACCTTCTCGTCATGTCAAACCAAAGACTTAAGCGTGCAACACATGGATCACAAACAAGATAGAGCTGAATCTACTCAATCTAAATTGGGCAATAAAGGTGTTACATGAATTAAACATAAAAATAGAATTCAAAGCAACACATGGTAACTTAATGAATCTATTAGATCTTGCCAAATCTAATAGAGCCGATAACTACCTCCAAGCTAGATCTTAGCCTACCGCATGACTCATGATCCAACAAGGAAACCTTCTTGAACCAAGCTTAAATCCACCGCATGATACTAAGCATGGTAACAAGACTACTTGCATCACAGTATAAATCCACCGCATGATACTAGACATGATACAAGGTTCCCGGTACTTACGGAGGTCGACGGATCGATGGCTCTTGTCGAAGAACTCGACGACTCGACTAGAAGGACTCGAAAGTTGGCACGGGGCCAGTTTGTTGTGAAATTGTTCGATACCTATTACAAACACTAAGGGTTTATATTTATACCCTGGCTTTAACACGACTCCTAGTCGACCATGATTACAACATTTATTGCCTAAAATTAATACCATGGCGTCATGTCCGTCTCGTACCCGTCATCAATTCATCCCCTTCTTTATATTCAATCCACATCATCATGCATTCCCGAATGCTTTCCGCTTTCACCCGTGGAACAGTTCTTCTCCCGACCGCAGACGCCTCTACCGAATGCTTTGAAGAAAACCTTCTGCCGAATGGTGCTCTTCTACCAAACTCGGCCCACATGTCAGTCTCTTCCCTGTACCAATTTTTGGTGTTAACATATGCCCCTTCAATTACGGGATAAAAGGTGATTTTATTCCGGAATTGACCATAAATACTCAATGTCTCCAGGCTGAATTTGTTCAACACCCATTCTTTCCTCCTTCAAACCGTTGGAACCTTCGTCCAGATCCAAACCCTAGCTCATCAACTTTTCAAGCTTCAATCCTCAAATGGCGAACCAATACCAAGCTCTTCAGGTAAATCTTATCCTCCTCAAGCTCATTTGGTATTACTTTTCTCGAATCCCATCTCAAAATTTCCTTTTGCCCTCTTTTGTTTTTGTTAGGCTCTAGCTGCCGAAATCTTGATTCCGTCAAGGATCAATCAGTATCTTATTTCCTTGGGCCCATAGGGATTTCCGATCCTTCTGAGTTCATTGCAGCCGAATCCCAGAGGATTCCCTTCAAGACATCACTGTCGAAACCCCACGAGTGGCAGGACACTTTCAAGAACTGGCCTCTTCCCCCAATTGCAGGCTGGAGAAATTGGTATAAGAGGATACTTGATGATGACAGCCCCAAGACAAAAAATTGGGACAGCCTCCGTATTTCTCATTGCTTAGAATTGTCCCTAGCCCAAACACCCAAAAATGAGAGCCTTTTACTTGCAGCCTCCCACTTTTGGTCCAACGGCGCAAATGCCTTCCTTTTCGGCCATGGGCCAATGTCCCCCACTTTGGCTGATGTGTACATGATAACCGGCCTGAGAGTCACAAGAATTGTGTATCCATACAAGTACAGGGACTCCTCCAAACAAACAGGAGTGAAAACAGGAGTTGGATACAAGAGATATATCCAAAATCATATGTTTGATGGCCCTCTGACTGATGTTGAATACAGAGCTTTTTTGAACATGTGGTTATGCAGATTTATCTTCTGTGGCAAAGCCAATGAACCAACCCTGAACCATATTGTGATGGCTGAGGACAGGCTGCTGGTACACCCACCCCCTCGGGAAGTACCTTCTAGGAAGTGTCTACCATATGCTCCATCAAACCACCTATCTGATGTACACCAGCAAGAAGATCCCCTGTGTTAATGGCCCCTGGTGGTTTGTCCAGATGCGGTTGCAATTATACATGCACCAGATTGTTGCCATTGACCTCAACAATCGGCACTTCCCTTCAACCAACTACAAGGAAGGAGAAAAATAGAGCACCAAAGGCTGTCAAACTTATGGAGAAGCTGCTTCCACTGTGTCTATCAACAAAGACATTGGCCAACTATTTGAGCTCTTCTTCAGAGGTTTTGCCAACCCTCTTTGGTTCTCATATCTGGACAATGACAACTTGACCCTTCCTTGTGAATTTAGTTTTGAAACTAGATGTAATGATGTGCATTCTATAGCAATCTTCAATGCTTTCATCCATCCTTGTATTCTGCCAGCAGAATTTTGTGGAGGAAGGTAGGTTCAGAGTACCTTTGAGTACTACCAGCCAAACATGATGGGCAGGCAATTAGGATGTGGCCAAGTTCCCCCAAGGCTATTCCTCCATGAATTTCTCAAGCCCGGAGAGGATATCAAGGAATATATAGAAGCAAGATGGATCTTTGAGTACGAATGCAGCACAACTTTTTATGCACCCAAACCCTTTGTGCCAACAACATTTGCTCATCCTTCTTTCATCCTTTGGTGGCAAGAACTTCATGACCACATTTTTAACACGCCAGTACATCCTTTTTGTCTTGAATTAATGCCTAACTTCCAACCAATTTCAGAGCTAATATGTTCATCTCCCTTTCTTACACTTGTTTTTAAACATACTCCTCCTCACTGATCATGATTCTGTCATGTGCAGGATACAGTACCTGTCCCACTTGCCAGGACAATCCCCTATAAGATCGAAGGCCCAATCTCTGCTTTGGGATGTCGATCTCCTACTCTGGCCCAACTGATGTCCAGACATGCCACGCTAGATCCAATTCTCATCAGGCCAACTTCTGACAAAAGGAAAGCTCCATTTCTGATTGCTTCTCCAGTTGTTAAGAAGAAAAGAACAAGCAAAAAGCTACTTATTCAGGTCAGAACACCTTCCTTCCTGAACATAATGCTATTCTTCATTCTGATCATCTTTATCTTTGCATGATTTCAGACCAGAACTCAGCAACCAGTGGTCATTACAGATTCTGCCAATGCTTCTTCTACTGGTAAAATATTCACCATCTTATTCTTTAATCATTTTTCTTCATTGGCACTTATCCCCTACTTGTTAGTTGCAGAGGAAACTTTGGTGAGTCAAACTGTGGGGAGTTCTTCTCCTCATCATGATTCAATTCCAGCCTCACCAAGGATTCAACCATCTTCTCCTCAACCAGTAGTCTCAGCTTCACCAAAAAAATCATCCAGTTTCCCCTCAACCAGACATACAAGAGCCTTTCCTCGAGCCTGAAAAGCTTCCCTCTCCCACTCAGGAGCTAGGAATGATGTAAGCATGAACATCCATGCTTTCTATTTTCATTTAATAGATCATCATTAATTCGGCAAGAACTTCTTTTCAGGAGAAAACTGTGTCATCACCAAGTTATTCCTTTGATGTGGATGACTTGGTTGCCGAAAAAAGGAGATGAAACATCTTCTAGCCAGGCTTTATCAGAGAAAAATCAAGCAAAGCTGAAGGGAATCCTCTCCTTGCTGCAAAGGGATATTCAAGACCAAGTCAGGGATGCTGATCTTCTAAGAGAAGCACTTGAACTCATCGATCAAGATCTCCCTGCTGATATCAAGGCTTCTTTGGAACCTGTTTCTTAATTGGATAATCACTTTGCAGCAGTAAAATAGGCTTTGAAGAACCAATCCTCCCAACCAGCTCTGGAACAAAGGAGAGCTACAGCCAAGCAATCTGTGAACGACTTGCATGCTCAAATTCAGAACAATAAGGAATTGCTAGCTAAATTGCAGCCTGCACTCGAGCTGAAGAAAGCCAAAAAGCTGCACTGGAGGCCGAGCTGAGAACCTTGACAGCTGAGATTGAAGCTGATGAGAAGATGATGGCTGAACTTCCTGAATCAACGGAGAAAATACGAAACGAAGCTTCAGTTGCCCTGAATGCAGAAAGGCAGCTCAAGACAAAGCTCTCTGCTCTGTCTAAAACCCAAGAAGCTAATCCGAGATTGCTAGAGAATATTAACAAGATCATATCAGATGCCTTCAATGTAATCTCAAAATACTTGGGTGTATAATTGTAACAAACAATTTGTAGCCGAATGCCTCATCAGCTCTGTAGTTTTGCTCTCCGTTAATCTTTATTTTTCCATAGTTGTCTTACCTTATCTTGACGAGCAACTTCTAGATGACTCATTCAGCAATTCTGACCATAACAGTGTCAGACCCGAAAAACGACCCGACCGCACACAGCTGAATCTTAACCAGTCAAACAGAATATGACTCAGCATGAATCCCAAATGACTCAGCGACGGTTCGGCTGAAGGAGTCTCTCCACTTCCCAAATTTCTTGGGATATGCGCCACGATCTCCGGCCACGATCTCTTCGTCAGTTCCATAAATAAGGACTTCGGGTGCCCTTAGCCTTTCAGCAAATCCTTTGCTTTCCAAGCCCCTGTCAACCCGAGCTTTTTCTCTTCAAGTACTAGTACTTCCAAGAACTCCATGGCTAACAGCGGCAACAGCGCCCGGCCAACGACGAAGCTGAAGGAAGCCGTGTCGACGCTCGTCAGAGGCGGTGATCGTCGGCTTCTTCACAATCTTCTTTTAGATCTTGTCTCATCCCTGACGATTTCCTTCGCTTTCAGGCTCATCCAATGGAACCCTGCCCCTGCTGTGACGCCCCAGGTTTTTAATTACCGTCATTAACGCTAATGACCAGATTAGCCGGTCAAATGGTCAACTGAGGTCAAACCTAGGTCAACCTGGGCCCTCACCCGTGAAAACTCCCTAACACCCCCTAGTGACCCTAAATGAATAGTAAACACACTTGTGGGGCCAACCCATGGTCAAAGGGTGGGTCAAACCCCTTGACATCCCAGTGTCCACAGGTGTCTACCGGAACTTTTGCCGCGTTCTCCAAAATTCACCTAAACACTTAAAATTCTACCTTTAGGAAAGTTGTAGGTCTTGTTGAGGGACACAACTTTCATGTAGATTGGCATTTCAAATTTGGAGATGAAAATTGTGAAAAACCCCTTGCAAGACAGGATTCACTGTTACCAGAAACAGGCTGACATTCAAAGTTGGCATTCAAATAGATTCAAATCTAGGAAGAAAAACCCTATACAGCCTTTGTAAAAATTGTAGCTGGTACCTAGATCTACAACTTTGGTATTCATCACTTGGTCTAGTTATGTTTGAAAATTTTGAGAAAAAACTCACTAGAACACAGCACCAGCAACACGGGTGGAGCCAGAGCTCGCCGCGCGCGACGTCGTGCGCACCCGCGCGCCGCCGCCGGCCATGCCCCGGCGTCCACGCCCGCGCCGCCCGAGACCTCGCCACCCGCGCCACGCCCCGTCCCGAGGTCACGCGCCCCAACGCGCGCCCGCCCGAGGCGCCCGGCGTCGGCCGCCGCACGCGCGCGCACGCCGCGGACCGCCGGTCCGTCGGCCGTGTCGCCGCCGTACGCGCACCGCCCGAGCGCCGTAGCACGGAGAGGGCATCTCTCGTCGTCATCTCTCGTCACCCCTAGATGCGCCGCACGGCATATAAAAGCCCCCCCCTCGTTCCCGCGCGCGCCACCCCGAGCCGCCCGCCGCCATCGTCGCCGCCGCCGGGTGCTAGAGCTCGTTGCTCGCGCTCGCCGCCGTCCAAACCCACATCTAGCTTCCTTAGCACCCGGGATAGCTCACACGTGCGCTTGTTTGCCCACATTTAGCCTCCACACCGCGCCACCCCCGAGCCGCCGTGAGCGCCGCCGCCGGCCACCGCCGTGCGCGCGTCGGCCGAGCACACCCCGACCCCGCCGCCACCGCCATTCAACCCGTGGTGAGCTCAATTGCAACCCCCGGGCCGCTTGTTGCCGTGGCCCGGCCCCACATCGCCGCCGGCGAGCCCTCCCGCCGCCGCGAGGGCATGGTTGTGATTTCTGAGGGCCTAGTTGCAAGGAAACCTAACTAAGTTTATTTGCAGATCAGTCCAGTGGCTTGTAAAATCCCTAGAAATTCACAGAAAAATCAGAAAAATCCCAAACCAATTTTGTAGGGTTCAGGATGATAAACCCCACCTCTTTTGTTGTATACTCATGGCTAGATTCAAAATAGTTTTGGCAGGAACAATACAAATGTGTTATATTTGGATCTGTCATAACTTGAAAAATATAACTCCTCTGTGACCAAATTTTGGATATGTTGTGTGTTAGGATGTTACTAGATGCTGTGCCAAAAATTGCACAAATTTATGCAGGAAATTTTGCTAGACAAATTCTTTTCCATTCCTGCAGTAATTGCCTAGATGATTTTCCTGTTAAATGTATTTATGTTCTTGAGCCCAACTTGTGCACACTGTCTTGTAATGCCAAAAGACACATCCTGTGAATTAATCATGAATTTTGGATTAACAGAAGCAATTATTCTTGATTTATGCATGTTTTCCTTTGTAAATTAATAAACCAAGTTCAGCAAGGTTTCCATGTGAATGTGCTGATTCTTTAGGCTTGTTTAGGACCAGAGAGCATGCACAAGAAAGTTTGGATCATTTGGATGGTTATTTATTTTTATATGCATTTAAGTTGAATCACTAGTTAGCCTTTGTTATTTTCCACAATATTTAATTTCCTAGCATCCAACACTTACATGTGGGTCCAATGGACCAGGATAGGTGCTAGTAAGCTTAAGAAACACTCATTTAGTTTTTGGTAAATTAATTGATTAATAAATGGCTTAAATGCCCTTTTTATATTAAAGGGAAATTACAATAAAGAGAAACCCTTAATTAAATCTTTTCTTTTTCTGGAAGTATTATTTAATATAAATAAAAGAAATTTAATGATCAGCATTGATAAGGAGTTAATTCATAAATAAAAATATTAATTACACCTTTGTTAGTGAAGATAAAAGGAAATGAAGCTTTCACATGAAATGATAAGCTTAATAAAAACCTTTATTCAAATGTGGAATAAAAGAGTAACCCATGTACAACCAATAACCTTCCTAAAAGAGAAACCTTAGATGAATGCTTGTTAAGGTGAATATGACCAACTAGAGTTGGATAAGACAACAAACTATCACATCACCTAAAGTGCATTGCATTCCGTGTAGATCTTCCGGACGGAGATTACTCCCTTGTCCCGAAACCGAGGAAGGAGGGGCGGAAGCATCGCCGCAAGGACATGGAAGTACTCGACACCGAGGGTGCCCAAGCTAACCTAGCCGACGAAGGCAAGCTCCGGCATCTAACCTAGTTTTAAAAGTTCTTTATTCAATTATCTATGAATGATTGTGCATTTACGTTCAGGAGTTGAATGAAACCCTAGCTGCATGATCCCTAGGTACCTTTGGTCCCTACTAGTATGATAGGTCGATAGCTGCTAAGCTATAGGACCGTTACAAGTCAAGTGATGACCTCACTCGCGAGAATAGGTTCCTAGATAGGAATCATACTATATCCTTAAATGGATTGCTCATGTGGTAAGAGCATGGGATCTGGGCTCCGGTCCAGTGATTATGTGGGTTAAGTTTTTGAACGTACTAAGCACATGCCAGTTATGGGGCCGGTAAGCCTAGTACCTTAATGAGGCGGCGAGGGATCCTACTATTACTACTCTTGGGATTCGCTCTCACGGCTAGCTACCGGTGGTGTATGGTGACTCCGGTATCTCGCAGTGTATGCCGGATAGCCTGCACCAAAGACTGTAAGATTCGATCCCGACCCGAGGATTTTTGGGGACGGCCTGGGAAAGTTGTCCTCGCGGGGGCAGCCTACCGTGTGTTTGGGTCTACCTTGCAAGGTTTAAATCAATCGATTGTCGGCCTCTCACCGTTACCCGAGACTACTTACTCCACTAGTCATGTGATCCCTAATGATGGAAGTTGATGAATATTATGCTTGATTAATTGTATTGTACAACTTTGTTTGTACCGGTTGGCTAATGTAGTAAAGATTAAACCTACTAGAACTTGTGCTAAAATCTTGAAAATAAGGACCTACTCTTTGTTACTTTTTAGCAAAAGCAACCCAGTAGCCAAAAAGCCTTTCATGGTCTAGATTTGGTGAAGTAGATATCACCGACGGGTAATACTTGCTGAGTATTAGTATACTCAGCCTTGCTATAATGTGTTGATCCAGGTAATGCCTTCAGTGATGTGTGGCCCGGAGAGATCCCGCCCGGCTGGGAGCTGGAGTGGGTGGAGGACGACTGCTGAAAGCATCATGGATGGCCTCCCGTGGTGTCTTCGCTTCCGCTAGTTAATTTCCGCTGCTTTTCAAAACTCTGAACTATTTCGTCATGACAAAAACCATGGTTTGTAATAATTAAACCCTACGGGGTATGAATTTGGATGTTCATGTTGTTGTATCTTTGGACTCGCCTTCGAGTGAGTTTTAATGCATATATTCGATCCTTGTGCTCTCAAGTGATTTACCGGGCGTTAACCCGGCGACTTACGACAGGATGGTACTTTATTATTGCTTAATGACCAAAGTGGATCGGTCTTAGGCGATAGTACGGTACTTTCCTGGGCGGGTTGTCACACCTGCTCCAGCTACAACTCCGGCCATGGCGAGTGACTCCTCGGGGTCGTCTAGCCGCTCCTACTCCCCTAGGTCTTCTGGTGGGGATTCGCGCTATTCAGACCGCGATGCCCGTAGATTCAAGGAGGAACGTGACGCCACCCGACACGAACTGGAGATCATCTCCAAACAAGCCGGGATTGCCGAGCTCAAGTGGCAGCATCAACGCAAGCAGCTGCTCGAGGCCATCGATGGTGAGTCCTGCAACTTGCTCAATCTCAACTTAATCTTGAACTAACTGCCGTTGCCCTGTGACCCTCGCAGATCGTGATGCCGAGCTCAATCGGCTGAAGGTGCTGGCCGAAAAGCTGGTGAACAAGGTGAACGCTCTCGGAGACACGCCGGAAGCTCGCCTTAGCGCGGTGGTAGGCCGTGTCGACGAGGTGGCCCTACACGGTGTCCATCTGGGCACCACTTTGGGCCTGGCCGCCATGTCAACGTGCACCGGCGTCGATTACTCCAGGCAGCTGCCCGGCTTCGATGGTGGCGCACCGGATGACCTCGACGACATCGAGGCCACTGTGGAGCGCCTCGATGGCCATGGCGTCACTATTGCCGATTCCATCCACCCCCCCAGTCTGTTCTGAACAGGCTGTTTGATTAGTTTGTACTAGGGGTTATGGAATTTCGGCAATGAAATAAAATTTATCTTTTGCATTTGTCTTGCGATGTCTTCCCTAATTTGTGCATACAAATCTTTATTGTTTTTGAACGCATTCGGGAACCTTTTCTCTAGCCGAATACGCACAAACTCTTGCCCCTTGGCATAGAATCCGCAGAGAATCCTCATTCGGGAACCATGAACACTGTTTCGTTGAAAAAAACCCTTCACATCCAAGGAAAAACCCCGCCCGTTTGGTATTCTCATCAATGCACGCCAGTCAGTCATCACTCCCGATGCATCCCCACTGCTAATAAAATAGCTCTCCGATGCTCTGCAAGCCCACTCGTACACACTTCCATCATTTCACTCCCTCTCATCCTCCTTCTCCAGAAAAAACCCCCAAAGCCATGGCGGACAAGGGGAAAACACCATGCGAGGAGAACAACCTCCCATCAAAGAAGCGAACCATCCGAGAGTAATCTTCTCTTCTCATCCCTTTCTCTTGATCTTGATTGCAATCTCGTGATTTCATCTTTCTTTGATTTCAGCTTCAACCTGCTGCCGAAGGACATTTTCGGCACTGAAGAAATCCCAAAGCACATCCGCTCCGACTCCTTGGCTGAAGAAGACGACGCTACGCATGAGTAGAGGACCAACCATCAACTGCGTCGTCACATTCAACATTTAGAGCATGATTTGCGAGACATCACCGCCCGTTGTTGTGCCGAACGCGAACGTCGCATGAGCTTGGAGGTGGTGATAGGCGGTGAGATCTTTATCCTCATTTGAATCTGATGTTCGAGCTCAGATCCCGTGTTTGATGATAATCTGTTCTTCTTCTTCAGATGTGTCTGACAGGTACAACAACCTGAAGGCCGCCTGGGACAGTCTGATGGAAGCTGCAGAACATGCCAGCCCCCAAGGTTTCCACGTCGCCGTCACGGTGGTCTTGGAGCAGCTGAAGAGGGATGAGCTCAAGAGGAAAAGCGCTGAGCCAAAGAAATGAAGATACTTTCGCTTCTTCCTCCAGGCCTTCTGCTTCTTGCAGGCCTTCTTTTGTAATCTTAGGTAGTGGCGCTATTAATAGAAGAACCTGCAAGAACGTTCGTGATGCAAAAAATATTTTTTGTGCTAAGGGCAATACACTTTAGTATCGGCCATTTTCCCTTTGTCGGAATTTTTGTTCTGAAGGCGGCTTCTTCCCGAATGCTGGCTATTTCCGTTTCTTTGATGCTTGTAACAGCAATCAACGATCAACTTCAATACTAGGATAATATTTCTTCAAGTATCTCCAGCTTATAGCAGCAGTGAATTCTTCTCCTAGCAAAGTTTTCAAGATGTATGCATTTCCAGGCGTGCACCTAACCACCCGAAAAGGACCTTCCCAATTCGGAGACCACTTGCTGAATGCACTGTACTTAGTCCCAATTGGCAATAACGCTTTCCAAACCAAATCTCCTTCTGCAAATTGCTTGACCTTTACCTTCTTGTTATAGTACTTAGCAACTCGCATCTTGTTTTTCTCAATATTTTCCAAGGCCCTAAGACGAATCATATGAGAATCTTCCAATTCGTCCGTCATTAAGTCATTGTAATCTTTGGAACTTAAATCCTTTTGCAATATTATTCTCCTTGAGTCTGACTGCATCTCCCATGGCAAGATAGCATGATGTCCATAAACCAACTCATAAGGAGATGTCAGTGTAGCTCCATGAGGAGACATTCGGTAAACCCATAAGGCTTCATTGAGTATCGAATGCCACCTTCTTGGCTTCTGATCAATCTTCTTCTATATAATCTTGATCATGATCTTGTTAGAAGCTTCTGCCTGACCATTAGCTTGGGCATAATAAGGAGAACAATTTAATAATTTGATCCCCATGCTTTCAGCAAAATCTCTGAACTCCGAAGATGTAAACTGAGTTCCCTGATCTGTTGTAATTGTCTGAGGAATTCCAAATCTATAAATGATATGCTTTTTGACAAACTCAATCATATTTTCTGATGTCACCTTCTTCAATGGAATTTCCTCAACCCACTTAGTGAAATAATCTGTTGCTAAAAGCATAAACTTATGCCCCTTGCTAGATGGAGGATTTATTTGGCCAATCAAATCTATTCCCCATCCTCCGAATGGCCATGGCTTGATAATAGGATTTAGAGCTGATGCTGGAACTCCCTAAATATTTCCAAACTTCTGACAATCTTGACACCCCTTGTAATATTCAAAGCAATCTTCCAGCATTGTCGGCCAATAACATCTAGTTTTCCTAATAACCCACTTCATTCGATAAGCCGACTGATGTGCTCCACACAGCCCATCATGCACTCCACTCATCATCCTCTTCGCTTCTTCTTGACCCAGGCATTGAAGCAACACCCCATCCATGGATTTGTAATACAAACGTCCATCAAGAAGAACAAACTTTATAGCTTTGTACCTGAGCTTCCTAGAGACCTTTCGGGTTGGATTCTCCAAATAATCAGCAATTTCCATCCTCCAATCATCTTCTGCTAGATCACTCCCAAAAGCATATACATCGATGGCAAACATTTCCTGATTCTCTCTATAACCCGAAGCACTTTGAGCTAGCCTGTTTGCCTCTCCATTGTTTTCTCTAGGAATATGCTGCATAATTACTAACTGAAAGCTTTTCAGGATTTCTTTGCACTCCTCGTAGTAATTCCTCAGGATATCATTTCTGCATTCATACTGGCCATTCAATTGTTTTATAACTAGCTCTAAATCTCCAAAAATCTCAACTGAAATGGCCTTTGCCTCTTTCAAGTATTGAAGCCCCCTAAGAAATGCTTCATACTCAGCTTGGTTATTTGTGACAGTAGGTTGAATAGGAATAGCAAATTCAAACATTTCTCCCCTGGGTGAAATTAATAAAATACCTACTCCACCACCTTAGCCACATGAAGATCCATCAAAAAATAAAGCCCAAGGAGTATTTTCAAGCAAATTAATTGATGAACCACGATGTTCGGTAATGAAGTCAGCAATAATCTGTCCTTTAACAGCTTTTGCCGACTCAAACCTTAATTCAAACTCAGACAAGGCTAAAATCCACTTGTCAATCCTTCCATTCAAAATTGGCATAGACAACATGTGTTTAATTACATCAAATTTTGAATATACAATGCATTCGGCATTCAACAAATAATGCCGAAACTTTGTACATGAGTAATAAACACACAAGCAAAGTTTCTTTACAGCCGAATATCTTGTTTTGGGATCAAGCAATTCTCAGCTAAGGTATGCAAATACTCTTTATTTTCCTTCAAATTCTTGTATGGGGGCCAATCCAATGGTTTGGGTATCGGCCGCCACGTATAACTTAAAAGGCTTGTTCAATTGTGGAGGTACCAATACTAGTGGTTCCTTCATGTATTCTTTGATTTCATTGAAAGCCTTCTGTTGTTCGTCACCCCATACAAACTTCTGATCCTTTTTGATTCTTAACAGTGGAGAAAAAGGCAACACCTTTTGTGACAAATTTGATATGAATCTCCTCGCAAAATTGAGCTTGCCAAGCAGTGATTGCAATTCCTTAAGATTGGTTGGAGGAACAACTTCGTCAATAGCTTTCATGCTCTTCTTGCCAACTTCTATTCCTCCCTCATGCACCAGAAATCCTAGGAACTCTCCGGCTGAAACTCCAAAAGCACATTTGTTCGGATTCATCTTAAGCCCATGCTTCCTAGTACATTCCAGAGTTTTCCTCACATCAGCCAAATGTGATTCATGATCCAATGACTTGATCACGACATCATCAATATATATCTCCACAATTTTGCTGATCAACTCGTGAAAAATATAATTCATGGCTCTTTGATAAGTTGCACCAGCATTCTTCAACCCAAATGTCATGACAATCCACTCAAATAACCCTATATGTCCGGGACATCCGAAGGTCGTCTTTGATACATCTTCCACCGCCATAAAAATCGATTGTACCTTGCATTGCCATCCATGAAGCTAATAATTTTATGCCCAGCAGCAGCATCAACCAACAAGTCAGCAACAGGCATTGGATATCCATCCATGGGTGTAGCCCTGTTTAGATCTCTAAAGTCTATACAAACCCTCATCTTTCTGTTTTTCTTGTAAACAGGGACAATATTAGAGATCCACTCTGCATATCTGCATGGCCGAGTGAAATTTGCTTCTATTAATCTCTCAACCTGTTTTTTCACGTCAGCCAATACTTCATCCTTGTAAATCTTTTGGGTTGGTTGCTTGTAAGGCTTATAACCAGGCTTGATTGGCAACCGATGCTCAACAATGGAATGATCCAAACCAGGCATCTCCGAATAATCCCAAGTGAAGCAATCTTTATATTCTTTTAATAGCTCAATCAACTCTTCTCTGAAACCTGAATCCAAGTTAGTACTGATGAATGTCGGCCTTGGCTTGTCACCATCTCCAATGTCTATTTCCTCCAATTTATCAACCGACATAAATCCATGTCCCAACTTTCCATCAGTTCCATCAATTCGATTCTCCATTAAAAATTGCTATAAGAGCCGACTGCTTGAATCGGCTGTTGATCACTGCTAACTGGTTAAACAGACCCTCAACCCGTCCCTTGCCCTGAGAAGCAATCTATGCCTTGATACTCCCAGAAGGCTGGTTCCACGTTAGCCACGCTTACCGAATCATCTGCTTGGACAACTTCCACATCGTCATCTACCCACTGAACAAGCTGTTGATGCATAGTAGATGGAATGCAGCAGTTCGCATGGATCCACTCCCTTCCAAGCAGCAAGCTATATGCCCCTTTGCCTTCAATGACAAAGAAGGTTGTAAGCAGAGTCTTAGATCCGATCATCAAATCCACATGCACACGGCCTTTGGTGTCTGAAGGATTTCCAGCAAAATCATTCAGAATTATGCTTGTTGGCGTCAAATCTCCAGGGCCCATGTCAAGCTTTCTGAACGTAGTATATGGCATCAAATTGACAGCAGATCCACCATCAACAAACATCTTGGTCAATGGCTTCCCATTGATGTACCCTCTTAAGTACAGCGGTCTCATGTGCCGATTTTTGGCTGGCTTATCAAAAGTAGCTTGCTTGGCCAACACTAACTGTGCCATCAGTCCAAATTGCTCGGCCTCATCCATATCTGGCAATACCTCCTCCTGCACAATTTGATTAGCTGGAGCCATGAATTCATTCGGCAAGAAGCATACCATGCATGTATGAGTCGAACGACCAGATTCATCAGGTTTGTCTTTCGGGCGCCACACTTGTTTCTTCTTGATCCCTGCCTGCTTCAGTTCCTGATTCCTCAAGCGTTGTACCCTTCTCTTCTGGCTTTTCCTTAAACTAGGTGGGCACCATTGTCCCTTTTGCCAGACATACCCATGATCTTCTTCTTCTTCATGATCAACCCACTTGTGATCAGCATACATTTTCCTCGGTTGATCATCAATCTTATTTATTTTTAAGTGTCGACCATCACTAGGATGCACCCTTCCAATTCTTTCATGGACGGATCGGAGATTGGCAATGTCTTGCCTGTATTCGGTATACTTGTCGCTGCATTCGGGACAGCTATTCTGCGTGGGAAGCTTTAAACCCTCGTTCCAACAGTGTTTGAAGAAGGCACATCCCCAATGCGCACACTCTTGTTCTCGCATATATTCCTCATGTTCCTTCCTGTACATCTCTTCTT
This sequence comes from Cenchrus americanus, assembly GCA_947561735.1. Taxonomy (NCBI): domain Eukaryota; kingdom Viridiplantae; phylum Streptophyta; class Magnoliopsida; order Poales; family Poaceae; genus Cenchrus; species Cenchrus americanus. Next base: position 77,544,997 of record OX387239.1, on the reverse strand, counting down.
CATACCTCCGCTTCTCCTCTTCGTACTTATGCTTCTGGTAGCGCTCCTTTTCTTGCTGACGCTGCCATTTATTGAGGAGAATACCCGAAGTCACTCTGGGTTTAGAGGATTCACCCACTTCAATTTGACTTTTCGGAAAGCGAGGTTCTCCCTTGTGAATCTGTTCAAATGTGACTTGTCGAGTGGGATCAACCGAGCCATCCTGCTTTGCCTTTGCCGAAGTCAAAACTTTTACCTTTTCCTTTCCTTCAACAGCATTTACCATGTTAACTGAGAACCTGATCATGTTTTGAGGGAAAGGATTACCATCCAATTTCATCTTATTATCAAACTTCAGATGTCCCTCTTGGATAGCTTTCTGAATCCTCATTCTAAAGACCCTGCATTCATTGATGGAATGAGAATTCCTATCATGAAACCCACAGTACTTCTTATCTTTCACTCCATCAGGCCGAAGCATAAAATGCCCTTCTAGCAACTTGATTCGGCCTTCTTTCACGAGGAAATCGAAGAGCTTATCTGCCTTGGTTACGTCAAAATCATAGGTGCCTTTAGCTTGCTTGATCCACCTCTGATTTACTGTCAATGGCTCCTTGCCCCACACTATCTCTGCCGCAACTATTTCCTCTTCATCATCATACTCACTTCCTTGATATGCCCTTTCGAGGAATTGATTGTAGACTTCAGCTATATCATTGTGCTTGACAAATCTGGAGTCTTTCTTGAAGCCATATGCTTGATTGCTCATCAATGACAGCCGGTGTGACAGCTGGCCAATGTCGTCGAATTCCATCCCGAATAGCTTCTCCCGAATGGCTGGCAACATCCCTGCTACAGCCATACCAGCCAATTGATCATCCGGTATGTTCAAAGAGAAACACATGCTTTTTGTCTCTCTGAATCTCCTGAGGAACTCCATTGGTGTTTCATTGTTCCTCTGCCTCAAGGTAGTCAAATCAATTAGCTTTTTCTCATTACTGCCAGTATAATAATGAGCATGAAACTTTTGTTCCAAATCTTTCTAAGAGCAGATTGAATGAGCAGGTAGAGAAGTGAACCATGGAAATGTTGGGCCTGTCAAGGACAGAGGGAAATATCGAATTCTGAAGGCCTCATCAGCAGAAGCTTCCCCAAGCTGCATTAGGTACCGGGCTATGTGTTCCACGGTACTGGTATCATCTTGCCATGAAAACTTAGTGAACTCCGTGGGAACTTTAACCTTGTTTGGTAATGCCACCCTGTGGTACCATTCTGGGAAAGGAGGTGTATACACGTGTCCTTGGTTCTTAGGCTTTAGACCGAATTGATTTTGTAACACATCGGTCATTCTCTGTACCAGGAGATCAACATTGGTGTCTTGATTCCCTGGCCCCCCCAGCAGGCATCCCTGTAGCACCACCATACCCAGGATTCGGGAGAGCATCGATAGCACTGTAGTCCATGAACTCTGAATACCCATTCCCGTACATATTCCTTTGCAGCCTGTTACTTGTTGGGGTTATCCTGTAGGCAGAGACAAGCTGAACTCTAGTAGTGTCGAATGCCATTTCACCATATGTGCGTGGATTAGGTATTGCTTGATGAGGGTTCTGCTGGATCGATTGACTACCCACATGCTGAGTTGGCTGAACACTCATACTTTGCTGAGGCGGTTGAGCACTTGCATCTTGACGAGGTGGTTGGCCATTAGCAACAACACTTGATTCACCTTGCTCAAAATGTTTGTCGATGTTTGGGCCAAAGACACCAACCATCATTTGTCGGAAGCTATTCAAAAAGGCAGTGTTGTGTCTAGCCATTATTTCTTCCATAGTTTGATGTATCATACCAAAAGCTTCTTGTTTCTCTGCAGCAGCTGTAGCATCAGTCTCTCCTGGCATCATAACTCTTGGCATATCTTTCCTGAGGAATGGCACACCACTCCTGTTCTTGGAAAACGACATCACACACTTCTGCTAGAACTGCTCCACAGCTTCTTTCAGTAGTAGTTGATGTTCTGAAGACAGTTCATTGAAGGTGACATCTAGGACAGCTTGGATATTAGGCATCTTGATCAACTTGAATGTCCCACCGGGCGTGCCAAAAAGTGTGTTGACGTAAAATCAGCACTTCACGCCAAGCACACAGCAAGCCGGATTAGCTGGCTTCACACACGTGGCCCGGGCGTTAGAATCCGGAAGCGTGCCAGTCAATTTTCCCTGGAACTGACAAAGGATGAAAAACGGTTAGATAAAACCTGGAACTTGTCGAGTGGTATCAGACAGTTCCGAATTTACAGCTATAAAGCCAGTTAGAATGACATATAGCTACGAACTAGCTCTCTGTCAGCAATTCGAACATCATTCGGGAACTGATAAAGCATGTAGACAGAGCACAGCCGAATGTATGATGTAAGCATGATGAAAAATCGGTCTTTATTTAAACAACATTGCATCACATAACCATGACCGATTATCAAGGATAAAATCATGATGAAATAAATAAAAGTGAAGCATGATCATGAATTTGCAGTAAACAAGCATGCATAGACCAAAAGCACTAGTCTACCGCGTGTCTAGGTACTTTCAAACCCGTCAAGCATGACATCAAACAAGTTAATCCACCGCATGATACAACTTGTTTGAAATCACACCACCAACCAAGAGAAGATCAATCCACCGCATGATACGATCTAAACATGGAAGGCTAAAAGCATACATTATTTAAAGCAAGTTCATGAACACGTTTCACTCATGATGGAATTGCCGAATACAGCTGTACAGCCGAATCGGGTTCTGTGGAGAAGGAACAAACCATGTAAGATTAACAAGCTTGAACCCGCAACACGTGACAATCTAGATTGATCTGAACTCGGCTATAGAGAGCGCATCCTGCTCGTCATGTCAAACCAAAGACTTGAGCGTGCAACACATGGATCACAAACAAGATAGAGCCGAATCTACTCAATCTAAATTGGGCAATAAAGGTGTTACATGAATTAAACATAAAAATAGAATTCAAAGCAACACATGGTAACTTAATGAATCTATTAGATCTTGCCAAATCTAATAGAGCCGATAACTAGCTCCAAGCTAGATCTTAGCCTACCGCATGACTCATGATCCAACAAGAAAACCTTCTTGAACCAAGCTTAAATCCACCGCATGATACTAAGCATGGTAACAAGACTACTTGCATCATGGTATAAATCCACCGCATGATACTAAACATGATACAAGGTTCTCGGTACTTACGGAGGTCGACGGATCGATGGCTCTTGTCGAAGAACTCGACGACTCGACTAGAAGGACTCGAAAGTTGGCACGGGGCCGGTTTGTTGTGAAATTGTTCGATACCTATTACAAACACTAAGGGTTTATATTTATACCCTGGCTTTAACACGACTACTAGTCGACCACGATTACAACATTTATTGCCTAAAATTGATGCCATGGCGTCATGTCTGTCTCGTACCCGTCATCAATTCATCCCCTTCTTTATATTCAATCCACGTCATCACGCATTCCTGAATGCTTTCTGCTTTCACCCGTGGAACAGTTCTTCTGCCGAATGATGATGTACTCCCGACCGCAGACGCCTCTACTGAATGCTTTGAGGAAAACCTTCTGCCGAATGGTGCTCTTCTACCAAACTTGGCCCACATGTCAGTCTCTTCCCTGTACCAATTTTTGGTGTTAACACCATCGACATTTCTCTGTAGGTCGGAGGGTGAAAAAATAAAGAATAGAGAAGAATTTCGAATGTAAGTTAGATATGGGTTTGGCAAGTGAATTATGCCAAATTGTTGGAGATGAACTCTTTTTTTACTTGGCATATCTTTTTAAAAGTTGGTAAAACACAAGATTTGTCAAGTAGAATTTTGCAAACTCTTGGAGATGCTCTAACTAAACCCAACAAACCCCACTCGTCCCACAAAATTGAAATAAGAATATCTCCAGCATTTTGCCAAAATTTACTTAGTAAATCTTGTGTTTTGCCAACTTCTAAAAAGATATGACAAGTAAAAAAGAGCTCACCTCCAACAGTTTGACATAATTCACTTGGCAAAACTCAGATCTAACTTACATCAGGAACCCTGAGAGAGAAACAAAATTATGTTTACACCTCCCACCTTTTGAAATCTTGGATCATGAATTCTTCTTTATTCTTTATTTTTTTCACCCTCCCGTCTGGCTTGGTGGGTGGGACAAACACTGATGCCAACGTTTCCGCGTGGGGAGGTGGGTTTTACCATGTTTCTATTTTTACCAAGTGGTTTGCCAAAATGTTGGAGATCAATTTTTCTTATTTTGCCAAAATTAGTGGATGCCAAGTTGATTTGTCAAACTGCTGGAGATGCTCTAACTCATGAGTTTAAAAATCGTGTAGATGTTTGTAACTTAAACATCGTGTTCACACTTTAACATTTTAGAGAAGCTAATCAAAATTTGTTGAGAATGACTCAGTTGGATAGTCATGTACTTTTGTGGGTCCCATGGGGTTAGTGGTTGGTATAGAGTGGAGATATATAAGGATGATGATAGCGGGGAAATAAAGTATAAAGTAGAGATATATAAGGATGATGATAGCGGGAAAATGAAGTATAAAGTAGATAATCTTGATGACCAAACAAGAATGTTCTGTTTTAAAGTAAGATATGAAGTATGACGAGTGTGGAGCCTTCGCTTTGCTTCCATCCTCTTCGATGTCAATCATGTTTTTTTTGACACTCAAACAATTTTAAAGCACAATTCAAACAAAAAAGATATTTCCAAAAAATTAGCCAACAGCGTTTGGGTTTGGGAATGCTTCTGTCGTATTCATCTCCTTTTGTACAATTCTAATGGTAATAAAAAAAGATGTGCACCATCTAAAAAAACAATGTCGCACGGGGATCATCGAATACAACTATCATAGCAAATGTAGGCTCCTATCTCTCAGATAGAATTTAGATAAGAGCCCATTATTGCTAATAAGGATGCAACTATGTAAGAGCAACTCCAAAAGACTAGCTATCCTGGCTTAACTAGCTAATAAATAAAATAATTTGTCAAAAACTCAATCCAACATAATAGTTAAGAGCAACTTCAACCGACTCATAATAGTTAAGAGCAACTTCAAACGACTTTGTATCCAGGGTGAGTCAGCAGGACGGCCCTGGGCGGCGCGCCCATGTTCGCCATGCCGTCCCCTCCGCCCACGGGCGGCCGCCCGCCGGCAACCGGAACCCCCCCCCCCCCCCCCCCCCCGCCACCTCCCCGCATCCTCCGCCGCACCCAACCGCACCAGCCCAGCCGCGCGGCAGCCCATGCCTCCCCCCAGCCGCGCACCTGCCCAACCTCGTGGGATTCGTTTTTCTTGGACTCGCCTTCCGCGCCGCCCGCCCGAGGTCAACGCGACGCCGATGAGGTCGACCTTGTGCCGGAGACGCCAGATCTGCGTGGGGCCTCGACGGATCCGGCCCCCACCTACGCCAACGTGCTGCGACGGCGGCCATTTACTCCGCCCCGTCGGCCGGCCTCTCCGGAGCGACCCAACCCTGCTGGTAAGCGCTTTCATTCCCCAGGTGTTCCAAGGACCGAAGGGCGATTCGAATGGATCCGCCGTACTGGGTCCAGGGCGCGGCGGAGTAAATCCCCTGCGCGGCCGGCCCAGCGGCATCGGCCGTCCCCCCCTCTGTGCCACGGACGGCCTGTCAACCCGCCGCGACTCGACGGCTCCGCCAATCCGGATGACGAGTGGACTCCAGCGCGGCGTCGCGGCGGTCGGCGTGGGCACACCGCCCCACCCCGTCCTGATGGGCGACTTGACCGGCCTTCACGCCATGAAATCGATGCTCATTCAAGACGGCCACCCACCGCCGCACGACGGGCCTTCCACCGGGCCACGGAGGGGCGCTGCTTCAAATGCTTGGCGAGGGACCACGGGCGCCTTCCCCGCCGCGACCCTCGTTCGCCGCCCCGCCGCCGCAGGCTCGGGGCACCGCGCGGCTCAGTGCCGGGACTCGGGGAGCCGGCAGTTCTGTGCACCGCCGCCATCAACGCCCCCTGCCCCACCTCCGCCACCACATGAACGCCCGGAGGAGGAAACTGTCTTCATCCCCAACTCCTACAGCATCGCACGCGACGCACGCGACTGGGAATCCTGCGCCCTTGTCCCTTGGGCACTACACCTTCCTCGAGACGTTGGTGTTAACACCAAAATTTGGTAAGGAGTATGACATGTGGGTCCGATTCGGAAAAGAGTCCGTCCGGTGGAAGGAAAGATATCTTTAGAGATTTTCGGCGAAGGATCCGCGGTCGGCTATCCGCTCCCGGTTCGGCAAAGGAACAAGAGAGCTGATTTTGCGGGATTGGACGGTGACGTGGCTCGATCGGAGGAAGCGAATGGATGGATAGGCGATCAAGTTTAGTTAGGCAATGAATCCATTCGCAGTTGTAATCGCAGGGTATAAATACGATCCCCGGATGTATGTAACAAAACACGTTCATTCCTCAATACACACCGGCCTTACGCCAAACCCTAGAGTCCCTTGTCGTGTCGTCGAGTTCTTCGAGAGGACCAATCGATCCGTCGACCTCCGTGAGTACCGCAACCTTGTATCATGTCTAGTATCATGCGGTGGATTTAGATCCGATGCAAGTAGTCTTGTTACCATGCTTCGTGTCATGCGGTAGATTCAAGCTTGGTTCAAGAGGGTTTCTTGTTAGATCATGAGTCATGCGGTAGGCTAAGATCTAGCTTGAAGCTAGTTATCGGCTCTATTGGATTTTGGCAAGATCCAAAGAGATTCATTAAGTTACCCCGTGTTATCATGAGTTTTACTTTATGTTTTAATTCATGAAATACACTCTTGCCCAATCTAGACGGGTTTGGATCGGCTCTTTTCCTTTTAGGATCCGTGCACGAGCGGGTTTCGTGTTTTGACCCGCGGATCTTGTGCTCTCCGATAGCCGAAACCGAATCGATCTAGGTTGTTACGTGTTGCGGGTTCAAGCTTGCTTTGTGCGTTTAAATCTTGAAAGAACCGGGTATCATACGCGTAGATGCAGGTTTTGGGGTTGCTTTGGAGCTAGTCATCCCGTGGATTAGATTTCCAATTCAATCGATAGATTTATTCACGTGGTAATGTTTGTTCCTTCTTCATGGACCCCGAATCGGTTGTTCACCCGCATTCGGTTATACTTTCACGAGTAGATCACGTGCGTTATTTATGTTTTAAAAGACGTATGCTTCTAGCTTTCCATATTTAGGTTGTATCATGCGGTGGATAGATCTATTTGTGGAAAGTGGTGCGTTCTTTCATGCAACTTGTATCATGCGGTGGATAGATTTGCCGATATCGTGCCCGACGGATCTTAAAGTAATTAGACATGCGGTAGACTAATGCTTTAGATCTATGCATGCTTATTTTAATATATGGTCATGTTCGTGCTTTACTTCATTTAATGTTAATCTTCATGAGGATCGGTCATGGCTTTGCACATGCATCCATGTTTATTCAAAGATCGATCTTTGTCATGCTTACGTCATCCATTCGGCAATGTTCTTTTTTCCTTCGCGGTTACCCGAATGGTTGAGGTTCTTTGACGGTGTAGCTTCGCATAGCTACATGTCGTCTTGCTTGGCTTCTTAGCCGTAAATATGGAACTGCCTGGTACCACCCGTAGGTTCCAAGCTTTGGTATTTAACCGTTTTATCTTTTGTTAATTTTCGGAAAAAATTGACCGGCACGTCACTCTCTCTCCGCGCGTGCGAAGCTAAACTTTTCGGCTTGCCGTGTGATTGGCGCCGAGTGCGCATTTTGCGTCAACACACTTTTTGGCACGCCCAGTGGGACCAACAACCGAATTGGTTCAGGATGCCCGAAATCACGGACCTCCCGGATGTCAACATCGAAGATCTTTCTCCAGAACAGCATCAGCAGCTCCTAGACGCCGTGAATCAATTTCAGCAGAAGTGTCTTATGTCATTTAAGAAGAATCGAAGTGGTGTACCATATCTGAAGAGTAGCCTGCCCAGAGTGCTGTTGCCGGGGGAGACCGACGCCACGACCCAACAAGAAAAAGAGGAATGCGCGCGGATCTTCCAGGAATCGGTAGACAACATGCTCACCAAGCACAACCAAGCTTTCCTCGGTCGCTCCAGCAGATGATGGTGGCCCTCTTTGGCCCGGCGCGGGGCGGTGCGTTTGGAAAGACGTACACCGGAAAGAGCACCGTGGAGCCGGGTGAATCAAGCTCTCGGCCGCCGCTACGAAGCCGGGTGCGGCAGCCTCCTCCTCAAAGCTCCCGGAGCGAGACATTCCAACCTCCTCCGCAGGCGCCCGGGGGCAGCCGGCTCCGCCCTCCGCCGCAAGCTTCAGAAGTCAACCAATCCCCGCCGCCACCAAGCGGACGGGTCGGCCCGTGCAACGACCGAATCCGTACCCGCCTCACGTACGGAGACCTAGCGTTCGGCTCACCCGGGGCCCCACTTGATCCCGCCGAAGAATAGCTCCGTCAACCAACCGGCTCCGAGAAGAATCTATACGGCGGTGGCTATCATGAAGTGGGAAATTACGGGCGTTCGACGCCTTCCCGCACCCGGGGTACGCGCCGGGCCGCAGGCGCTCGTGAGGAAGATGCCCTAGCACGCAAGATGGCCGAATTGATGCGGAACCGCCCGGCCTCAAGCCAAGGATGCGGGGCCCCACCTACAGCCGCCGTTCCCGCAGTGGTACTATAACGTGCTCCCCGCCGCCAAGGGTAAAACCGCCGACGGAATTCACAAAGTTCTCTCGGGCGGACGAGACAAGCACGGCCGAGCATATCGCTCGTTATCTCATGCGGCTGGGGGAATGTTCGGCCGAAGAGACGTTCGTGTTCGCTACTTCCCGCCTCGCTCACGGTCCAGCTTTTTCAATGGTTCTCGTCCTTGCCGCCCGAGTCGGTGGCCGGTGGAAAGATTTGGAGCGTAAATTCCACGCTCATTACTTCGCGGCGCTTCCGAGAAGAAGTTGATTGACCTCGCCACCCCCGAAGCAAAGGCACAATGAAACACCGCCGGAGTTTCTTAGGAGATTCGTAGAAGTCGGGGGCATGTGCTTCTCATTGAACTTGCCGTACGATCGACCGGCGACATGGCCGTCGCCGGATGTTACCGCCCGTGCGCGAAAAGCTATTTGGGATGGAGTTTGAAAACTTAGGCCAACCGTCGCGAAGTTATCCTTGATGAGCAATCGTGCATATGGCCTCAAGAAGGACCCCAAGTTTGGCAAGCAGCACGACATCGCTGATATCTACAATCAATTCTTGGACAAAGCTGATTTGTGCGAGGATTCTGACGACGAATTGGAGGTAGCTGCAGCAGAAATCTTGTGGGGTAAAGAGCCCTTGACAATGAATCAGCGGTGGGTCAGGCAGACCAAAGGAACCTACGACTTTGACATCACAAAGGCTGATAAGTTGTTTGAGCTCTTGGTAAAGGAAGGCCGAATCAAGCTGCCTGAAGGGCACTCTATGCTTCGGCCTGATGGAGTCAAAGCGAAACGTTACTGCGGCTTCCATGACAGGGGACTCGCACTCCATCAACGATTGCGGGGTCTTCGGGATGAGGATCCGTAAGGCTATCCAGAAGGGCACCTCAAGTTCGATAACAAGATGAAGCCGGATGGCCACCCCTTCCCCGCAGAACATGCTCGGCTTCTCCATCAACGCGATAACAACGAAGAGAAAGGGAAAGTCAAGGTCCCGACCTCACCAGTCCAAGCAAGATGGATCGCCTGGACCCCGAGCGTCAGGTGACCCTAGAGCAAGTGCAGGCGACGCCCCCGCGTTCTCAAGAGCCACATCGAGATTGGGGAATCGTCCAAGCCTAAGCCCAAGGTGACGTCACGCATTCTCCTCAACAAATGGCGCGTCGGATGGAAAAGGAGCGCTACCAAAAGCGTCGTCACGAGGAGGAGCGAGCGCAGGGTCGAAGAGGATGCGCGCGAGGTGGAATCGGGGGAACGCACGCGCGCGAGCAGGAGCGCGCCCACCGGGGATGCGCCTTCTTCGCAGCATCGCCGGGAATGAGGGCCTAAAGCTGCCCACATTAAGGAACCGTCCCGAATGCGGCGACAGATATGCGAGTACGGGCAGAAATCGCCAATCGCCGATCCGTCCATGAAAGACTTGGAAGGATTCACCCAAATGGGGATCGGCGGCAAAAAATTGAGGTTATAGATCACCCCGGGAAACGCCACGCCGATCTCGGTGGGCCGACCAGAGGAGGACGAAGATGTCCGCGTCCGGCGAAGGGGCGCGGGTGCCCACCCGGCCTACGCAAGAGCCGAAGAGGCGGGTCCAACGCTTGAGGAACCGCGAGATGAAACAAGCCGGGATCCGGACAAGGCGTAAGTGGCGCCCCAAAGACCAGCCGAAGGATCGAAGCGTCCGGCCCCCGCATGCATGGTATACTTCCCCGCCAAACGAGTTCATGGCTCCCGCTAACCGGTGTGATGCAGAAGAAGCTTCCTTTGACGACGAGCAACCCGAGGAGATGATGGCGCACCGGTGCTCGCCAAGCGGTGCCATCTTCGACAAGCCGGCCAAGAATCGCCACATGAGGCCGCCGTACTTGAGGGGGTACGTCAATGGCAAGCCATTGACTAAGATGTTCGTCGACGCGTGGCGCGGCGGTCAACGTAATGCCGTACACCACCTTCGGGAAGCTTGGCATGACCCCGAGCGATCCGACACCAACAAGCATCATCCTAAACGACTTCGCCGGAACCCCTCGTACACCAAAGGATGCGCTCACGTGGACTTGATGATCGGGTCCAAGACGTTGCTTACTACCTTCTTCGTCATCGAAGGGAAGGGAGCCTACGCCCGTCGCTTGGGCGGGACCGGATCCACGCCAACCGCCGCGTCCCATCCACTATGCATCAACAACCGATCCGATGGGTGGACGATGAAATCGAGGTCGTCCGGGCGATGACTCCGTGAGCGTCGCTAACATGGAACCAGCCTTTCCGGGAGTACCAAGGCATCGATTGCTTCTCGTGGGAAGGACTGGGGAGAAGGACCCGTTGAACTCCGTCAGCGGTGACCAACAGCCGATTCAAGCGGTCGGCTCTTACAAGAATTTTTAATGGAGAACCCCGTGGATGGCACCGATGGCAAGCCGGGACGAGGATTCATGTCGGCCGATAAGCCGGAGGAAGTTGACATTGGAAGCGGTGATAAGCCAAGGCCGACGTTCATCGCGCGAATTTGCGGCCGTACTTCGTGGGGGACTTAATTGAGCTTCTCAAAGAATATAAAGATTGCTTCGCCCGGGATTACTCGGAGATGCCCGGATTGGATCGATCCATCGTCGAGCACCGTTGCCAATCAAGCCCGGTTTCAAGCCATATAAGCAACCGCCCGAAAATCTACAGATGAAGTATTGGCCGATGTGAAGAAGGAAATCGAAAGATTACTTGACGCGAACTTCGTTCGGCCCCGCGTATATGCGGAGTGGATTTCTAACATCGTCCCCGTGTATAAGAAAAATGGAAAAATAAGAGTTTGCATAGACTTCGTGGACCTAAACAGAGCTACTCCCATGGATGGATACCCGATGCCTATTGCCGATTTGCCGATTGACGCCGCCGCCGGGCACAAGGTGATTAGCTTCATGGATGGCAACGCGGATACAATCGCATCTTTATGGCAATAGAAGACATCTCGAAGACGGCCTTTAGATGTCCCGGTCATATAGGCCTATTTGAATGGATCGTCATGACATTTGGGTTGAAAAATGCCGGTGCAACCTATCAGCGGGCCATGAATTACATTTTTCATGAGTTGATCGGCAAGACCGTGGAGATCTACATTGACGACGTGGTGATCAAGTCCTTAAGTCATGACACCCATCTGGAAGATGTGAAGAAGACCCTGGAATGCACCCGGAAGCATGGCCTGAAGATGAATCCAAACAAGTGTGCATTTGGGGTATCACCGGAGAGTTCTTGGGGTTTTTGGTCCACGAAGGAGGGATCGAAGTTGGCAAAAAGAGCATGAAAGCCATTGATGAAGTCGTTCCTCCAACCAACCTCAAGGAGTTGCAATCACCGCTCGGCAAGATCAACTTTGTGAGAAGGTTCATCTCAAATTTATCACGAAGGTGTTGCCGTTCTCTCCGTTGCCGAAGCCGAAGAAGGATCGAAATTCACATGGGGCGACGAACAACAAAAGGCTTTCGAGGAAATCAAGCAATACATGAAGGAGCCGCCGGTGCCGGTTCCTCCTCGACCGAACAAGCCTTTCAAGTTGTACGTGGCGGCCGATACCCAAACTATTGGATCGGCCCTTATTCAAGAATTCGAAGGAAAGGAGCGGGTAGTAGCTTATCTTAGCCGAAAACTACTTGATCCCGAAACCAGTATTCGGCTATAGAAAGATTGTGTCTTTGCGTATACTACTCGTGTACAAAGTTTCGGCACTACTTGTTGAATGCCGAATGCACTGTATACTCGAAGTTTGATGTGATAAAACATATGTTATCTATGCCAATCTTGAATGGTCGGGTTGGCAAATGGATTTTAGCTCTATCAGAATTCGAGTTGAAGTTCGAATCGGCAAGAGCCATCAAAGGTCGTGTCATCGCCGATTTTATAACCGAACACCGTGACCCTTCGATTGATCTCGCTTGAAATTACCCCATGGGCTTTATTCTTTGACGGGTCATCATGTGGCAAAGGTGGGGGAGTAGGGATCTTGCTAATTTCTCCCGCAGGTGAGATGTTCGAATTCGCCATTCCTATACAACCCACCGTCACAAATAACCGTGGGCCGAGTACGAGGCACCGCTTCGAGGGCTCCAATATTTGAGAGAAGCCAGGGGCCGTTTCGGCTTGAAATTTATGGAGATTCGAATTGGTCATCAAGCAATTGAACGGCCAAGACGAGTGCGAAGCGAGGCGCCGAGGAGTTACTACGAGGAATGCAGAGAAATCTTGAAGGGCTTTCCACCGGTAACCCTACAAAGACATTCCTAGAGAGCATAACGAGGAAGCAAACAGCCGGCTCGCAGCGCCTCCGGTTATAAAGAGAGTCAAGAAGCATTTGCCGCAGGTGAGCACACTGGGGACGGATCTTACGAAAGATGATTGGAGGAAAGAGATCGTTGATTATTTGAGAGATCCATCCCGAAAAGTCTCTAGGAAGCTCGGTACAAAGCGATCAAGTTCGTTCTTCCGGATGACAATTTATTCTATAAATCATTAGATGGAGTATTGCTACGATGCCCGGGTCCGAAGAAGCCAAGAACATGATGAGCGAGGTGCACGACGGGATATGTGGAGCACACCAATCGGCCTATCGCATGAAATGGGTTATTAGGCAGTCGGATGCTTTTGGCCGACGATATTAGAGGACCGCTTTGAGTATTACAAGGGGTGTCAAGATTGCCGCAGGTTCGGGAATATTCAAAGAGTCCCCGCATCGCATTAAATCCCATCATCAAGCCATGGCCATTCAGGGGCTGGGGTATGGACTTGATTGGCCAAATTAATCCGCCTTCTAGCAAGGGGCATAAGTTCGTGCTTTTGGCTACAGATTACTTCACCAAATGGGTCGAGGCAATCCCACTCAAGAAGGTGACGTCAGAGAACATGATAGAATTCGTCAAGGAACACATCATCTATCGATTTGGGATCCCTCAGACGATTACCACCGACCAAGGGGCACAATTCGTGTCATTGGAATTCAGAGATTTTGCCGAAAGCATGGGAATCAAACTCGTTTAATTCTTCTCCATACTATGCCCAAGCTAATGGTCAAGGTGAGGCTTCTAACAAGATCATGATCAAGCTTATACGAAGAAGATCGACCGGAAGCCGAGGAGATGGCATTCGGTACTCGGTGAAGCGCCGTGGGCTTACCGAATGGCCCCCCATGGAGCTACAAAGACTTCTCCTTACGAGTTGGTTTACGGGCATCACGCGATCCCGCCTTGGGAAATGCAATCGAGTCAAGGAGAATAGTGCCGCCAAAACGATTTAAGCTCCAAGGATTACGAGTGGCCTAATGATGGATGAGTTAGAAGATTTGCATATGATCCGTCTCGGGGCCCCGGAAAACATCGAGAAAAAACAAGCCGCGGGTCGCCAAATACTATAACAAGAAAGTAAAGGAAAAGCAATTTGCGTAAGGCGACCTGGTGTGGAAAGCGCTATTGCCGATTGGAACTAAATACGATGAATTCGGCAAATGGTCCCCTAACCGGGAGGGGCCTTTTCGTGTGGTCGATGCGTTCCGGTAATGCATACATATTAAAAACTTTGCTAGGAGAGGAATTTTCCGCCGCAATAAATGGAAGATATCCGAAGAAGTATTATCCTAGCATTGAAATCGATCGATGATTATACACATCCGACACGAAACGGCCCGCGCTCAAGGATGAGGCCGCCTTTAGAACAAAAATCCATGAACAAAAGAAAATGGCCGGTGCTCGATGCATTGCCCTTAGCTCAATACTACACTACAACCGGTTTCTTGCAGATTACACATAGCAGCCCCGAAGGTCAAGTCCCCTAAGGGAGGGAAGCGTAAGGCGTGGAGAAAGAAGCAAAAGTATGATTCAATCTTTTCTTTACTTCTTCGGCCGCTCGCTCCCTCTTCGCTTGTTCCAGACCACCGTGACGGCGACTTGGAACGCACGAGGGTGACCACGGTTGGCGGCCTCTACCAAGCTATCCCGGGCCGCCTTCGGGTTGCCGTACCCGTCGCAGACATCCGGAGCAAAAGAATCAAGGTTAGGGGCAAGAAATCCGTATGCAAACATGAAGGGGGACGAAGCGTTTACCCCCTACTAGTGCTTCCGGCCGACATACGACGCTCACGTTCGGCTTGGCGGCCGACGGACATGTCCCCGAGGTCACGCCTCCGGTGCCGGGTGCGGCGGCGCGACCGATGAATGACCCTTTGCTCGGGCGTGGCATCCTCCGCCTCAGAGAAGAATCGGAGGAGATGTACTCGGGAACATCTTCGGTTCCGATGACCTCTTCGGGAGCAAATCAAGGCCGAAAGAGGCAGAGGAAAACATGAAGCGCAAGATCAAGCAGAGGACAAGGAGCAGATCAAGAAAGAACTCACTTCCGAATCGTACGCTTCCTTGATGAGCCGCTCCCCCCGAGGTCGTTTACCCTTGTCCATGGCGTTGGGGTTTTTTCTTCCGGCAGCAAAAGAAGAGACGAGAAGCGATGGAGGAGTGTGCGAGTGGATTTGCGCAGCACCCCACCGGCTATTTTATTGACCCGGGAGGCGCATTGGGAGTGATGATTCGCCGCACGCACCGTTGGAATACCAAGCGGCAGGGGGTTTCCACCGAGTGCGAAGGGTTTTCTTTTGAACGCATTTACGGATTGCCGAATTGGGATCCTTTGTGGATCTTGCGCCAAGGGGCGCTTGTTTGCGAGCGTTCGGCTAAAGACAGCTTCCCGCATGCATTCGAAGAGGACAAATTCACGGATGCAAATGCGAAGGGAAATATCACAGAACAAATGCGGATTCCAAAAGTTCATCATATATTGCCGACATTTACACATCCCCGGTACAATCTAGTCAAAGAGTCCGTTCAACACGGACCGGGGATGGGTAATTTCGGCAATGGCGTCGCCGTGGCCGTCGAGGCGCTCCAGATGAGCTCGATCTCGTCGATATCCTCCCGCGCGCCGCCCGGAAGCCACGCGGCCCGGTGGAATAGTCGACGTCCGTATGCGTCGCCATCGCAGCCGGTGCCCAAGGTGGTGCCCAAACGAACGCCATGGACGGCCACCTCGTCGATGCGGCGCTCCACCGCGGCCGGGCGCTCCGCCGGCGTGTCGCCGTGGGCGTTCACCTTCTCGGCCGCTTGCTCTACCGCCCTTTAGCCGGTCGAGCTCAAGATCACGGCCGCAAAAGACAAACAAGAAAGGATTAGCATCAAAGGCCGGGGCCGAATCAAGAATCGTAACCATACCATCGATGGCCTCCGACACCGTTTCCGCCGGTCCTCCCATTCTAGTTCGGCCACGCCCGCTTTTTTGGAGACGTCCTCCAGCTCAAGACGGGACGCCTCTAGCTCCTCCTTGAAGCGAATAGCGTCTGCTTCCCCGTACGGCACCGGGGAGTGGCCATCGGACTCCGAAGAGTCATCAGGGAGGGGCTGATTGGCCGGCGCGCGGGGCGGATTCCACTGAATCAACCTGAAAAAGGGAGATGATTGTCAAGGCAAAAGAAGATCAAAAAGGAAGATCGACGAGGAGAAATTGATGATCATCACCGCCTGCGCGCATTAGCGCTGCTTCCCTCGCCCTCGTCGGAGGCGCGGCGGCGGTTGAGGCGGCGCACCATTGCGGTTTGGGGATGTGCACTGTTTACAAGAAGACCAAAGATTGGCAAAGATTCGAGAGCTAAAAGGCCTGATGGAGAGCTAGGGGCACCTATGGCAACATTTATAGGCCTGGCAGGGTAATCGTGGCTTCGAGTCGTGGCTGTGGATCGTGGCGCACGTCCCAATAAAATCGGAAGGCGGAGAGATTTCCTTGACCAGCCCGCCGGCGGGTCGTTTGGAGTTCTAAGCTGGGCCGTGCGCAAGTCGATTGGTTCGGCTAAAGGAACTCAAGGTATCGTTCGGGAGTTAGCGTTTCACTACCGAATGGGTCGTTCGGCATCACATCTCAAAGTACGCCAAGGAAAGGAAACAAATCGCAAAGGA
Organism: Cenchrus americanus; assembly: GCA_947561735.1. Classification (NCBI taxonomy): domain Eukaryota; kingdom Viridiplantae; phylum Streptophyta; class Magnoliopsida; order Poales; family Poaceae; genus Cenchrus; species Cenchrus americanus. The sequence goes on along the minus strand of OX387239.1, from coordinate 77,528,308 downwards.
AATATTACAAGAGCGACCGAGTTCGGTATACATCAATAAGGACAAGTCAAGCATTAAGGAGTTTTGCGAGTGCATGACGGACATTGGATACTATCAAGTGGGAATTGTCCAAGATCTCCCGATAGTCCTTTTGGGCATCGATAAGTCGCAAAAACTCGCATCGCATTGCTTTACTCGGCAATGTACCGATTCGCCTCCGCTTCGGTCTTTGCTATTAATCCAGGGAGATCGGCTATTTTCTTCTCGGTCAATCTCCATCTCCGCCGACAAAGCTTTTCAATTCCGCCTCTAGAGCAGCCTTTCTCGGCGACTTTCGCATCGTAAGAAGCTTGCGGTGTCAGCCAAGGCATCCTTATGGCTTTTTGCTTGGGATTGTATCCCGTTCATGGCCTCGTTCGCACGCTTTTCTCCTTTTCAATGGCCGAACGGAGCGCAATTTCCTCCAAGTGCGCCTCAAGGGAACATAAAAGGGCTCTAAGTCGTAGATGGATGATAGGAAAGCTCGATGTCATCGGAAGTCTTCGACTAATGGGTTCAAACATCTCTTCAAAATGGCGAAGATCATTGAGCCGATCCCGAACATCTTTTTCTAGCCAAGCCGCAATTTCTTTGAGTCCGAGCAACACTTCATCCGGGCAACCGCTTGTTTATTTCTTTCATCACATCGGCGCTGATGGGCCCTCTGATGGCAAGCTCGATGATGACGGGGTGTGATCCTGAAAACAACATTGCCGAGGTGAGAATGCTAGCAGCAAGGTATCGAGATTAAGAGCAGAATTGGGCACCTCATGAGTGGTTTCTTGAGCGGGAGCAATCGCAGACGGAAGAGGCGTCCCGAGTAGAGCCGAAACTTCCAAGTCAGGAGATGCTGATGCAGCCATCAGTGACTCGTGAGTTTCTGGCTGGTGAAGAATTGGATCCTCCTCTGTTGGGTTGGTCATTGCTGCTTGACTGATAGGCGATGGCATCCCGGGGGAATTTGGTGGCTCCGGTTCGCTTGGGAGATTCATCTCCGGAGAACGCATCGCTTCTCGCAAGGTGACGAAGATGAGATCTCTACTGGGATGGGCAATTCAACCCTGGAAGGGCTCGCTTGTTGAACCACTGGAACATCTACAAGTGGTTCTCCCACGGCTTCCCCTGTAAGTGTCCAATTGAAAAAGTGAGTGCCAGTGCTCATCCTTGAAAAAGAACAGTAAAAGACGCACCAGTGAGTGGAGCATTGGCAGGTGCTGGTTCTGAAGAATGTTGGGCTCTGGTCTGAAATACACAATGATATGATCCATCGCGAACGCAGTGACCCAAGAATCAAGAAGGTAAAGGAGTTTACCTCAACCAAGCACTTTCTTGACGCTTCTCCTCCTTTTAGCGCTCGGAGGGGGAATCGGATGCGCACCTTGCCTCCCCGTCAACAAAGAAGGCTAGAAAGGCCGGGATCGGTGGTAGCATACCCGTCCATCGCCTTGGCGCAGGGTTGTGGATTTAAACCCCGGTGTTGAAATTGGGCCTTCGGCATTATAAGTTATTACCCCGGCTCGAGGGGCGAGGAACCGTGTTCCGTAGACGTAAGATGAAGGTCGTGACCATGAATAAAAGAGGGAAAAGTCCGATCAAGGGGCTCATTGTGTTACCTCCGAAGTCGGCAGGAAATCGTGCACCAATTTCGCACGTAACACATGAACGGGTTCACCGAAGATGTGGTCATGGAATTCTTGCCACCATGAGTTGAAGGTGGGGTGAGCTATGGTTGCGAGTACACAAAAGGACATGTGTAGACAAAGTGGGACCGCACACATAGTTGAAAACTCGCCGCATCGCATCGCTCTTTGATTTCCTCCCCGGGCTTGAGGAATTCATGCGTAAACAATCTTGGGGGCGCTGGCCACATCCAAGTTGCCCCGGCCATTACGTTAGGCCGGTAGTACTCATAAGTACCGGCATTCCGCCTCCCTCCATTGAACTCGGCCGTAATATACACGGGCGGATTATGATATTAAAGATTTCCAGGGAATCTCCCATCTTGATGGCCGGCTCAAAGGAGAACTCGACGGGGAAGGTCGAGTGTCATAGCCTAGATAAGGGAGCCAAAGAGGATTGGGGGAAGCTCTTTGAAGAACAACTCGAAGAGTTGGGTGATGTCCCGTCGAATGATAACAAGCTTGAAGCCGCTTCTCCATAGCTTTGGCATCCTCTGGTGACTTGAAGCTCTCCTTCAGGGGGATTGGACCAGGGAAAGAACCTGGAGTTCAAGTCGACGCCTACAATCTGATGCATGTGAAGTTGCAGCCAAATTTGAACAAACCACCAAGGGCCATTGACGCATGCTATCCTCTCGCTGGTGTACATTTGGGTAACGGTCTGATGAAGCATATGGTATACACTGCCCAAGAGGAATTTTCCCAGAGGAAGACGATTGCCACTAGCCAGATGGATCGCCATTGCGATATGATTCAAAGTGGGTTCGTTGGCCTTGCCACGAAGACAAATCTACATAACCACATGTTCAAAAAGGCTCTATATTCAACTTCGCCAAGGGGATTGTCTCTCATGTGCTTCGAAATATATTGTTTGTAGCCATTCCCCGGCTTTACCCCTCGTCCGGCGTGAGGAATTTTTGAAATTCCAAGGCCGAACGTACCCTGGTGATGTCAAGGCCGGTGATCATGTACACATCGGCCAAAGTTGGAGACATTGGGCCATGCCCAAAAAGGAAGGCATTGACGCCATTTGACCGTAAGTGGCACGCGGCTATCGAAGATCTTCATTCTTGGGTGTTTCGGCTACGGATAACTCCGGACATTGAGCAATGCGGAGAGTATCCAGCATTGGTCAATCCACTCTTATCCGCAAGAATCCTACGGTACCAAGTCTTCCACTCGCGATTGGGGGCAAAGGCCGCTTCTTGAACGCATCTTGCCACCGAGGAGGTGGAGATAAAGCTACCTTGAAAGGGATTCTCCGAGATTCGCGGCAATAAAATCTCGAGGGTCGGGATTCCCTTCGGGACCAAGATAATAAGACCGCGAATTGGCCTCAATAGGAATCAAAAGAGCAAGAGAAGGTTCCCGGAAGAGAGCGGAAGAAGAAAATCTCGGTAAAATTGAAAACCTAATGCCGAACAAAGGTTTGGAGGGGTGAATTTACCGAGCAGCTTGGTTCCGAGTTGCCATTGGAGATTCGAGCTCGTAACGAAGGGGATCTAGGGTTGGATCGAACGAAGAATCCGGCGGATTGCGAAGAACAAAAGTTGACAGGTTTGGCTCAAGGATTCGTGGTCGGAGTCAATTGTGGAACAAAATTACTTTTATCCCACAATTGAAGGGGCATGTGTTAACACCAAAATTTGGTAAGGAGTATGACATGTGGGTCCGCTTCGGAAAAGAGTCCGTCTGGTGGAAGGAAAGATATCTTCAGAGATTTTCGGTAGAAGGATCCGCGGTCGGCTATCTGCTCCAGTTCGGCAAAGGAACAGTAGAGCTGATTTTGCGGGATTGGACGGTGACGTGGCTCGATCAGAGGAAGCGAATGGATGGATAGGCGATCAAGTTTAGTTAGGCAATGAATCCATTCGCAGCTTGTAATCGCCAGGTATAAATACGATCCCCGGATGTATGTAACAAAACACGTTCATTCCTCAATACACACCGGCCTTACGCCAAACCCTAGAGTCCCTTGTCGTGTCGTCGAGTTCTTCGAGAGGACCAATCGATCCGTCGACCTCCGTGAGTACCGCAACCTTGTATCATGTCTAGTATCATGCGGTGGATTTAGATCCGATGCAAGTAGTCTTGTTACCATGCTTCGTGTCATGCGGTAGATTCAAGCTTGGTTCAAGAGGGTTTCTTGTAAGATCATGAGTCATGCGGTAGGCTAAGATCTAGCTTGAAGCTAGTTATCGGCTCTATTGGATTTTGGCAAGATCCAAGTAGATTCATTAAGTTACCCCGTGTTATCATGAGTTTTACTTTATGTTTTAATTCATGAAATACACTCTTGCCCAATCTAGACGGGTTTGGATCGGCTCTTTTCCTTTTAGGATCCGTGCACGAGCGGGTTTCGTGTTTTGACCCGCGGATCTTGTGCTCTCCGATAGCCGAAACCGAATCGATCTAGGTTGTTACGTGTTGCGGGTTCAAGCTTGCTTTGTGCGTTTAAATCTTGAAAGAACCGGTATCATACGGTAGATGCAGGTTTTGGGGTTGCTTTGGAGCTAGTCATCCGTGGATTAGATTTCCAATTCAATCCGATAGATTTATTCACGTGGTAATGTTTGTTCCTTCTTCATGGACCCCGAATCGGTTGTTCGACCCGCATTCGGTTATACTTTCACGAGTAGATCACGTGCGTTATTTATGTTTTAAAAGACGTATGCTTCTAGCTTTCCATATTTAGGTTGTATCATGCGGTGGATAGATCTATTTGTGGAAAGTGGTGCGTTCTTTCATGCAAGTTGTATCATGCGGTGGATAGATTTGCGATATCGTGCCCGACGGATCTTAAAGTAATTAGACATGCGGTAGACTAATGCTTTAGATCTATGCATGCTTATTTTAATATATGGTCATGTTCGTGCTTTACTTCATTTAATGTTAATCTTCATGAGGATCGGTCATGGCTTTGCACATGCATCCATGTTTATTCAAAGATCGATCTTTGTCATGCTTACGTCATCCATTCGGCAATGTTCTTTTTTCCTTCGCGGTTACCCGAATGGTTGAGATTCTTTGACGTGTAGCTTCGCATAGCTACATGTCGTCTTGCTTGGCTTCTTAGCCGTAAATATGGAACTGCCCGGTACCACCCGTAGGTTCCAAGCTTTGGTATTTAACTCGTTTTATCTTTTGTTAATTTTCGGGAAAAATTGACCGGCACGTCACTCTCTCTCCGCGCGTGCGAAGCTAAGCTTTTCGGCTTGCCGTGTGATTGGCGCCGAGTGCGCATTTTGCGTCAACAGCTGGAGCTCGGGACATCGAGGCCCTCATCGTCCGCGAACTCCAAATCGAGCCGCGGGATGTCTCCGTCACTCTACACCAACCGGAGCCATACATCGTCAGGTTCGAGCACGCCGCGCACGCCGCCGCGGCCAAAGACAAGGGGCGCTTCACGGGTCGCGGCATCGACATCTGCCTGCGGCCATGGCGCAGTCTCACCCACGCGCTCGGCTTCCATATCTTCTACAGGGTGCGGCTTTGCCTCGACGGTGTCCCGGACCACGTCTGGACACCGGAGATCGTCAAACGCATCATCGGCAGCAGGTGCGCCTTGCAGCATATTGTGACTGATTTGGTGCAGCCGGCGGACACCCGCCACATCGAGCTCTGGGCCTGGTCCAGGGACCCTAGCAGGATCCCCAAGAAGGTTTGGTTGACCTTCACGCACAGGCCAATTGATGGGTCCTCGGCGGTGTTCGTCGACACCGAGCCGCCACCAGACCGCTCGCACCAGGGGGTGAGATACGAGGTCTTCATCCACATCCCCCTGATCGAGGACTACTCCGCGGCCGCCGACAACCTCCAGGAGGCGATCGACAACCCGGCTGCCTACGTGCCGATCCGCTGCCGCTACGATTGGCGACACGGTTTGGTCGACGGCGCCCCCGCGACGGCTCGGGCAACACGTTTCTCGGCCAGGCTTCCCCGCCCACCGCCGGACAGGGACGTGCGGAGGCGCGCGGCGGTCGGGCCCGCGCACGCCGCGCTTGGACTCGCGCCCACGATGCGAGGCCCGCGGCTCGCGATAGCCGGGGCCGCGGCACGGAAGACGCCCGCAAAGAACCGGGGGGATCGAGACGAGCACGACCCGCGCGCCAAGGGTGGTGACCACCGCAACGACCGCGGCGAGCGCGAGCCGGGGAGGCGAAAGGATGACAAGGGGCGCCGGACCTCACGTCGTGGCTACTCCTCCTCCTGCAGGGCGGGCTTCACCTGGTCGTCCGCGCGTGACGGCGACAACGGCGACGACGACTACGACCATCCTGGGCTCGGGAAGCTCTCCAGCACAAGCTTCTGGGGATTCGACTCCCTAGAGGCACCGAGACGGGAACGCACGCGCTCCCCTCCACGTCGCAGCTACACGCACCACGGCCATGCGCACGCCAAGGCGCCAGAGGTGCTGCGCGCCGAGTTCATGGAGGCGCTGCAGGCGTCTGGCCAAGAGATTGCCACCCCTGCACGCCCAGGTGAAGAAGAGTTCTTCAATAAGGCTTGCAGGCTGCTTGACATGCTGAGTACGCCCCTAGGGCCAGGAGGAAACACCCGTGTGCAAGAGGGCACACCACCTGGGGAACGAGCCTGGTCCGAACCGGTCCCTCTCCCGCACGCCTTCGACTCCATAAAGACGGCGCTGATCCACTCCCCCAAGACCACAGTCGAAGATGTTGGACACGCCTTGGACTTGCTCGTGCTGTGGACGGGGCGCGCGCCATGCACGGACGCTGCACCAGCGCACAGGACGAAGGAGCCCCCGTCCGTGCTTGCTGAGGAAGACGGCGAGAGGCAGACCGGGGTGGATTCCCTGTTCTGCGACCCACCCCCACCGGCACTGCAGTTGCCGGCGCCAAGACGCCCAAGGCAGCACCGCTCTTTCGACATGACGGCAGTTCGCCGTAGCGCCAGACTGGCGATCAAACCGCGCATGTCGGCGGTGCAGCGGGCGCAACGAAACCTCTGCCGCAAACTCGGCGTCGGCGGCAACGACGACACGACACCCATCGACGATGTGCTGCGGGACTTTGTCGCCATGTTCCAGGGCCCTCTGCCGGGGATAGCTGTGGCGGCCCTAACGGCGATCTTCGACCTGGACGACGAGGGGGCTGACCTTCTGGACAACGCTCTTCTGCAGCATGCCGGGAAGGCTGTCACTGACCTCCAACCAGCGGCCGGGGAGGCCTGACATGCATGACCTGCATCTTTGTGAGCTTCTTTTGGTTTCCATGCATCGAAAAACTGCTACCGTCTATGTTGCTGTGAACTGCTTCTGGTACCGCCCTGCTGGCTGCGACCTTCGGGCTCTACCTGCTACTCGCCCTGCTGGCTGACCTTCGGGCTTTGTTTCTCTGGTTTCATGTACAAGACTGTAACCTTTCGTTCCGACGGCGATGCTTTTCTTTAGCTCGACTTTTACCCCAACCTGCGCCTCTTCGTTTTTTCAAATGCAATGCTCTGACCCGCAGATTCTCTCTTGGAATGTGAGAGGGCTAAATGATGTCGCGCGCTGTCTCGCGGTACATGAGACCCTAGCGGCCACTCCTTGCCAGATCGCGTATCTGCAAGAAACAAAGCTACATACAATCGACGGGGCCCTGGCCGAGTTCCTAGGTGCGTTCAAACTGCGGAATTTTGCCTTCAAACCTGCAGAGGGCACTAGAGGGGGATTCTTCTTTTATGGAACGACTCGGAAATTTCCATGAGCAACATAAACGTTGGCCGCTTCTCTCTTTCGGCAGACGCCACCATGCGCTACTGTATGACTACCTTTACCATGACTGTGGTCTACGGCCCCTCGACAAGAGCGGATAAGATCTCCTTCATCCAACATATGCGTAGCCTAAAGCCGGACAATGATGCCAAGTGGCTTATCCTCGGAGATTTCAACCTCATTTACAAGGCCCGCGACAAAAACAACAGAAATCTGAACCTAAGACTTATGAGAAGTTTTCGCCGCACAATTGAGTTTTGCGAGCTAAAGGAGCTGCCGCTACAAAATAGAAAGTACACCTGGAGCAACGAACGCCGCAGACCTACTCTGGTCTTATTGGACCGAGCTTTCTGCAACCAAAATTGGGACATGACCTTCAACTCCTGCACGTTGCGCGCCCTTTCCTCCTCCCATTCTGATCACTGCCCGCTGCTTCTCGTGAGCCACGCTGGCCCGCGTCGCCCCACACCGTTTAAATTCGAGAATTTCTGGACGCGCCTCCCAAACTTTCAGGAAACGGTGCTCACGGCATGGAATGCACCGACTACTCATACCGAGCCTTTCCACAAATTAGGTCACAAATTGAACTCAACGTCCAGAGTGCTAAAAGCGTGGGCCAACTCTTTTCTCTCGGACGCCAGACAAAAGTTGCACATGGCACAAGAGGTAATCTTAAGGCTCGATGAAGCGCAGGATTTCAGACAGCTATCGGACGCTGAGCTCTCCTTGCGTTCCAAGTTGAAAAAGCGCATCCTAGGTTGGCTCGTAATCGAAAAGGCCCGCAAGAAACAGAGCGCCAGAATCCTACATATCTGTGAAGGGGATGCTAACACCAGGTTCTTCCACCTTAGAGCCAATGGTCGGCGACGAAAAAATTACATCCACCAGCTAAGACAGGGGAACAATTGGGCATTCACACACCAGGATAAACAGCAAATTTTACAACGCCACTTCGAGAGTGTTATGGAGGACCCCCCACCTAGGACACGTGATTTCTGCTGGCAAAGCCTGCAACTTTCTAGTTGTGACCTCTCCGAGCTCGACCGACCCTTCTCCGAAGACGAGGTGTGGCAGGCTGTGCGGCAGATGCCTGTGAGCAAGGCTCCGGGTCCGGACGGCTTCACAGGGTTATTCTTTCGGAAGTGCTGGCAGGTGATCAGTCATGATGTTATGGAGGCGATACATACTTTCTACGATCTGCGCTGCCGGGACCTCAACCTCCTAAACAAGGCTGCCATTGTTCTGCTACCCAAGAAGGAGGGGGCTGAAGACGTCCGCGATTTCCGACCGATAAGTTTGATTCACGCAGTCGCCAAGATCATTACTAAGGTTCTTGCCCTGCGACTCGCACCGTTTCTTAGCCAGCTCATCTCCACAACCCAGAGCACCTTCATCAAAAAGCGAAGCATCCACGATAACTTCCTATACGTTCGAAATCTTACTAGACGTTTCCACCGCACCAAAACCCCTGCCCTGCTGCTAAAATTGGACATCTCCAAAGCGTTCGACTCGGTCAGATGGGACTACCTGTTATCTCTCATGCAGCATAGAGGTTTCCCTACACGTTGGCAAAATTGGATAACGGCGCTTCTGTCCTCCTCTACCTCGAGGGTCATGTTAAACGGCTCACCACTCCTGCCCATACAACACGGAAGGGGCTTGCGCCAAGGGGACCCGATATCTCCACTGCTTTTCATCCTAGCCATCGAGCCTCTAAACCGACTTCTGCAGGTGGCCACGGACAGGGGCTTACTGACCAAGCTCAACGGTCGTGCAGCACGCTTCCGCATCTCCATGTACGCGGATGACGCAGTCATCTTCCTAAAACCCTCGGTCACGGACGCCACGAACCTCAGGGACCTCCTGGTAAACTTTGGGCAAGTAACCGGCCTACAAACCAACCTCCAGAAAACTACCGTTTCCACAATCAGCTGCGACAACATTGATTTGGAAGCGATTCTGGCGGCCTTACCTATCGCCAGGGCCCACTTCCCCCTCAAGTATCTCGGGCTCCCTCTTTCACCATACCGGCTAAGGAAACTTGACTTTCAACCGCAAATCGACAAAGCGGCTGCGAAGCTTTCGGCTTGGAACGGGAGGAACCTTACCCATGCAGGGCGCGTCAGCCTCAGCAAATCCGTCCTGTCTTCGCAACCTGTGTACCTGCTATCAGTGGTCAAGCCGCCGAATGAAGTCCTTGACGACATCGACAAGCTTCGCAGACGATTCCTTTGGGCGGGCGATAAGGCCCTTTCGGGAGCAAAGTGTAAGGTCAACTGGACGAAAACGTCACTCCCAAAAAAAGTCGGCGGTCTCGGCGTCCTTAACCTCCACAGGTTCGCTTCCGCACTCCGACTGCGGTGGCTCTGGCATGAATGGACCTCACCGGATAAAGTGTGGGTGGGCACGGAGGTGCCTTGCACCGAGCAGGATAGACTGCTTTTTACGACTTGCACCACAATCACCCTAGGCGACGGGCACAAAGCATCTTTCTGGTCCTCGGGTTGGCTTTTGGGACGCAGACCCAAGGACATCGCCCCACTGCTCTTCAGAAAATCAATCAAAAAGAACCGGTCGTGGTGGCAGAGGCCCTACACGACAATGCCTGGATACGTGACCTGGGACACCGAACGGGCTTCACAACTGCTCATCTCTCACAATTCGTCATGCTCTGGAACCTAGTGCAAGACACTGCTTTGCGACACGGCCAGGAAGACCGCATCACTTGGTCCCTAACCCCACACGGGGAGTATACCGCAGCATCAGCTTATCTCGCGCAGTTTAATGGCTGCATTGCCGCTCCGGACATAGCCATCATTTGGAAAACGTGGGCACCCCCAAGTGCAAGCTTTTCGCCTGGTTGATCTTTCAGAACAGAGTATGGACTTCAGACAGACTAGCGCGCAGGGATTGGGACCACTGCCCGTCTTGCCCCCTGTGTAGACAAACAATGGAGACCGCGCATCATCTCTTGGCATCTTGCCGCTACACGCACAGAACCTGGGTCTTAGTAGCGGAATGGGCGGGCCTCACCGAGCTCAGGCCGGCTGTTTGGCCGGCAAGCAGATCACCAAGGCGATGGTGGAAGAACCTCTCACATCTACCTGACGTTCCACGCAAAGGGGTGCGTTCGCTTATCCTCCTCGTCATTTGGGAGGTCTGGAAGGAGAGAAACGACAGAGTTTTCAACCGCAGAGCGGCTGCACCACCATCTTTACTTGCGAAGATTAAGAGCGAGGCATCGGCATGGATGGCCGCGGGGGCAAAGGACCTTGCGTTACTTTTCGCTACTTTGTAAATACTTTTACACACCTATTTCTGTGCCGAATCCCGGCTGTAAACCTCTTCTATATCAATGAAATGAAATAGGCACTCCTTGTGCCCGTTCGTTAAAAAAATGAAAAAGAGAAAAAACAGCATCCAACATCGATATCCATCGCCATCCACGCTCGCTATACTCCACCCGCACCTCGGTATCTTTGGCCAGCGAGCGCGCTCGCTATCGTGACTCTCCCGCGCCCGCGGCCTCAGTTCCCGCGCCAAGACACGGGGCCCACCTCCTGCTCCTGTCCTCTCGATGATGTCGACCTGCCATCCGCAGCCGGACCGGGCAGAGGCGAAGCGCCGAGAGAGGAGGACCGGCGCTGGCGTGGGGGATCTTGGGGCCTTGGTGGAGTCACCAGATCGGATGCCCCTTCTCCTCCTCCACGGACCGGTGGCGCGGGGATGGACGGTGGCGAGTGAGGGAGGGGAGGGGAGGGGCGGCGACGAGCGTGGGACGTGGGAGGAGAGGACCGGCGGTGGCTATCGCGGGCGTCTCGCGGTAGAAGATGTTTTTTTGTCCACATACGGTAGCAGAAGATGTATTGCAGCCTTTCGTTTCGTGGGCCGGCCATCGCAAGCCTCCTATTCCGTGGCCCTGATTAGTTATTTTGAATAACCATTTAACTAGTGTTGGATTACATCGAAGGAGTAGAGAGTTTTTTATTTTTACAAAAGGCTAGAACCTTCAAAATTAGCTAACAAAATAGAGAGGTTGTTGGAGTTGCTCTAAACTTACCCTAGCTATCCTCCACTAGCTAAATCGGGAGCTTCACCAGCCATCTTTGGCTAACCAGTCTCGCTATAGCTATCCTCTTCTACATGAGTACAGTAGATGGGATCCACTAGCGGTGGAGCATATGGAAAGTTGATTTTAGCTAGTTTGTTGGATTTCATCAACCTTTTACTAGCTATTTCATTTTACATACTAGCCAATTCAGTATTTTAGCTAGTGATATTTAGAGAGGCTCTTAGAGCAACTCCAAAAGCCTCTTTAAAAAGCACTAGTTAAATCCTGATTTAGCTAGTATGTAAAATGAAATAGCTAGCAAAAAGTTAAATCCAACAGCCTCTCTAAACTGAACTCTCTTTATGTTCCACCTCCAGTGGGTCCTGCATGTCATAAACATTAAAATCAGGATAGCTAGTCACCAGCCACTAGCCAAAGATAGCTAGCGGGGCAACGAATTTAGCTAGTCAAAATAATTAGTTGGCAGATAGCTAGTTTGTTGGAAGAGTGTTTTTGAGATTTTTTTCTAAATTTAGCTAGCAAAGTCATTTTAGCTAATCTCATGAAGTTGCTCTTTAGAGTTCCCTAAAGTAAGTGCAGGTCAGTTTCTAAGTAGGTGCAGGTTAGTTGCACCTGCCATTTAGCAAAATCTGCTCCCACATTTTTGCAGTGTCCGTGTTTCGAACGTGGGTTTAAGCGGAATCGGTTTGCAAAGTCTGTTTTATTATGAGCGGTTTGCAAAGTCTGTTGGGCTAAAGAAAAAGCATGTGACTGCCTATAGGATATCATGTGAGACCTGCATAAAAGGAACAAGAAAATGAGAAGTGCTTCGATACTCCTCTTTTAGAAAATGGCACACATCTTAAAGCAAATTATCAATTAATTAGCCAAATTATTTACCACATGGATCCCAAATGGGCCCAGCCCTCCCAAGCCCAGTCCATCCTCAATCCATGTCGCTCCAAATCCGAGCAGTTCAGTGTCGTTTAATTCGCGTGAGAGCCACCGAGCGAGCGGCGGCTGCGACGGTCGAAAGCATCGGCATTCGGCAGTGGTACTTTTCTAGCCACCCGCTTCGTCGGCGGCTTATGCCTGCACGCGTGAAGGAGGTCCATGGCCTCTACTTCATGGATATGATGTCCATCGGTGCCTGTTTGCCCGTGTTGGTGGTTGGCGAGGACGGTGCTGTCGCATCCTCTGCTACTGGCGTCCGCCTGTTTTCATGGATCATGCATGTTTAATTTGTACAGTACAACGATGCTTGCAAGTTCTGTTACCGCATGACATGATTATTACTCCACTTGCCAAAATAAATTTGGCGGCCACCAGATGAAAATATTGGCGGGTAGGAAAAATTTGGCGGCCATGAAAAATATTGACCTTGGTTGGATTCATGGATTAGAGTTAGTTTTAGCTAGTTGGAACTCAACCAGCACAAAATATCCAAACATTAGGGCTAGATTGAGCCAAAAAACTATCCCACCTAAGAGGTGCTTATTGGAGCTAGTTCATGTTGGGTCAAAAAAAATGACTTTTCTCTCTCCCTCCACCCACACCTAATGATTGAAAAAGTATATTTAATGTCATTCTAACCCTTCCTTCCAAACACCTCTAGAACTAGAGTTAGTTTAGAGCTAGAGTTAGAAACTAACTCTAACTCTAACCTTACTGAAGTATCAAACAGGGTCATTGACGGCCGGTTCTAACTGCTGCATGCGCGCGGGAAGGAAAAAAACGTGGGCGACCAGGCTGCATGCATGCGAGAAGAAAGAAAGGGCGCGCGGCAGCCTGCATGCATGCGGGAAGATAAAAAAATTAGCGGCTGCATGACGTCATGCACACACCGACCACTACTCCTAAGGCCAGTCTCAGTGCAGATGTCATGAACACGATTACCTAGAGTGACACATCATCTAAAAATATTTGAAACAATAATGAAACACCTCACTCTCAATACATAATTTCATCTATTGCTGTTTTCTAGGTTGCATGCAAGACACAAGTTGTCTAGGTAACTGTGTATAGGGGGTGTCATCCTCATGAAATTCATTTTACCTCTCTCTTAATTAATACACTGCCACATCATCCAAAGTGCTCACATGGCAGCCTATTTGATGTCTATGAAACCCCACTGAGACTGGCCTATCACGCGGGATGGAGCAACAGTTTGACGCAGTAATTCCGAGATGGAAACCAAGGGATGTTCCTAGGAGCACCACTAGGCCAGAAACGATTTTTACTGGCGGCTAAAACGCCTTTGTGCTGGCAGACGCAACACCCGCCAGCAATCTTGTGCCAGCACAAATGGCTATCTTTGCTGGCGGGTGCCCACCCCCCACCCCTGACCACAGTGCTGGCGGGTGACATAAGCGCGCACCAGCATAGTGGTTTTTCGAAATCGGCTCGAAATAAATAGAAAAAAATTATTTAGGAGAGGAACCCCACTGGCCAGCCACCCACCCGTCGCAAGTCGCGCATTTTTTCGCGTAATGTCGCGCGCTCCGCGACTACCGTGATTCGAACTTGTGACCTCTCCCTCGCGTGAAGCCTACTCTACCACTGCACCACACAATCATATGCGTCCATAAGCAGTTTTGATTCTACTCATATTATACTACACCGAGTGTAAATCGGTTTTTTGAGGCACTAAACGGATTCAAATTAAAAACTTATCAACTACAGAGTTTCATAACTTTTTGAGATCTACAACTTTCATGTTGGGCGTTTTTCCATTTGAGGTCATTTACAAAATTTGAATTTCAAATTTGAGAGATTCAATTTTGGATTTCAGTGACAATATGATTTCAAATAAAAATTTGTAAACTACGAAATTTCATAACTTCTCACGATCTACAACTTTCATGTTGAGAGTTTCTCCATTTGAGACCATTTGAAAAATTCAAATTTTCAAATTTCAAAAATTCAGACGTACTTTACTTCAACAAAAGTCATTCAAATAAAAAACTGTTCTACTACAAAGTTCTATAACTTTTGAGGATGAACAACTTTTATTTTGGTCATTTGCTCATCCATAATAGTGATAACAACACTCTTCACAAATCTTATACACCTCTCACATAGTTTCTTCAAACTATATAAGAGATATAGATTTTGTGAACATACTCCCTCCGGTTCTCATTTAGCAGTCGTTTAGGACAAGAACTCGTCTACCAAGGTGTCATTAAGTGGAGGTAATCTTTCCAACTTTGCCCTTAATAAATAGAGTGTGGGTGCATTGTTATTAGTAATCTTGTCTTGGTCGACTGGCTAGCGCAGGTCGCTTTAAGTTGGAGGTCGACGGTTCGAACCCTGTGGCTACCGCTGTTTTTTTTGCCGAGGACTATTTTTGCATGGGACGCATGCTCCCCGTGCGGCCGTGCGGACGTGAGAAGGCCGCCTTGGGGCGTTTTTTTTCAAGACCGCCGCGCCGTGGCGCTATTTTTGGTCCCGGTCTCTTAGAATCGTCGTGGCGCCCATTTTTTGGACCGGCCGGCATGCGGGAATAGCTTGGCACGCTTTCTCAATTTTTTTTTCACGTCGCGCGCTCCTTTTTTCGTGAGGTCGACCGGTGTCTTCTCGCATTCTTTTTAAATCCCGGGACCACCGTGAATAAGCCACACACACTCCCTAAGCGCTAGTACAATGGCGGTGGCTAGACCTTAATGCTCCACCGCAGGAAGAAAAAGATGCATGGCGTGACCCGAACATTGCCGATGTGGCCGCGACGCGGAGCGGCATGGTGCCGGTCATCGGCACCGCGCACGGCGCTCCGACGCGAAGCGGCACGGTGCCCGACATGGTCGGCGCGCACGGCGCCGCGACGTGGAGCGGCATGGTGCCGCCCGAGCGGCCCGCACGGCGTTGCGACGTGGAGCGGCATGGTGTCGTCCGTCGTCGACACACAAGGCGCCGCGAGGTCCACCGGCGTGGTGTCGTCCGTCCTCGACGTGCACGGCGTTGCGAGGTCGAGCGGCGTGGTGCCGT
The DNA here is from genome assembly GCA_947561735.1 of Cenchrus americanus. Lineage (NCBI taxonomy): Eukaryota > Viridiplantae > Streptophyta > Magnoliopsida > Poales > Poaceae > Cenchrus > Cenchrus americanus. The sequence continues at coordinate 77,512,857 of OX387239.1, read as the reverse complement.
CCGCCGGCAATGCACCCGGCGATGCGAGGTCCGTCGTGGACGCACGCGGCGCCGCAAGGTCCAAGTGATGTTGTGTCGTCCGCCACCGACGCGCACGGTGCCGTATTCTATCTCAATGTGCAACTAGAAGAAGACGACGGTGTTGTTGAAGATGAAGCCGACGACCTTGCTCAAGCGAGAAGAAGAACTTGAGGGTTTTGAAGAGGAGGATGAAGAAGCCGATGTTACCGTTGATGATGAAGCCGACGGTCTTGTAGATGAGGAAGAAGCCAATGCTCCCGATGAGGACTTGTACCGAGTTCGGCACTCATTTGCCTTTTTATGTCAACACTCATGTTTCATGCTTCTTTTTGGACGAGTTTGATCTCAACTTACCTCTAGATGAGTTTGGTGCAATTGATTTCGACTACCTTCAAAACATGGCAGGTATTTATTCAAAGTGACTTATACCTTGTTCGATTAGGCGTATTTTGTGTGCCATAACGGTTCGAGAACCATTTTTGTGTGCCCGATATTTTGTGTGCCATAATAGTTTCATGGAGTAGCTTTGTGACTCATGTCCACATTTGTTTTGCGTAACATGTTGTTCTAGTGAGGCACCGACGCAAAGAGATGACAGAAACGGTTAGAAAGCAAGTTTATCAAGCACCGTTGGCTAGAAGCAATAACGGGAAACTCCACAAGAAGATACTCAAATTGTCGCCGATCAATTTGATCTCCATATTCGGTCGCGTTCCGCCGCATATGGAAGAGAGGTAAAACACGGCTTGCAAACTCGTGCTCGGTTGTGGTCTCTAGTTTAAAAAAGGGAAGAGTTGGTCGTAGGCCAATTCATATTGATTTGGAAGTTTTGCGTAACACTCCTCTAAAGGATAGGATGACCTTAGCGGCCGTTTGTGCCAAACTAAACATCACCAAATGGAAGGTGCTAAGGTATTTGAGAAAAGGTTTGCTTAGGCGCCATTCTAGTTCCCTCAAGCCCTATCTCACCGATGGTAACAAAAAGGCTAGACCGAAGTGGTGCATTGACATGGTTAATAGGGCGTTGCGTGGTGATCCAAGGTTTAGGGATTTTTTGACTTTGTCTTCATCGATGAAAAGTGGTTTTTCCTCAACCCGAAGTCCGAAAAGTATTATTTGCTTCTCGATGAGGATGATCCGCATAGGATCGCTAAGAACAAAAATTACATCCCCAAGCTTATGTTTTTGTGTGTTTGTGCTCGACCGAGATTTAGAGACGGGGAGTGCATTTTTGATGGTAAGATTGGTTGTTTCCCTCTAATCACTTATGAACCGGCTCAAAGAGGTAATCAGCAACCGGCCGTGTACGGGGAGATATGGTTATGAAGCCTATTCAAAGTATCACATGAGATTTCATTAGGGAATTCATGATTAATCAAGTCTTGCCGGCCATTAGAGCCAAGTGGCCAAGAGAAGATGTGGGCAATCCTAGTTATATTCAACAAGACAATGTACCGACACATAAAGTTGGATGATCCATTTTTTTGTGAGGCGGCAAAGCGGATGGTTTTGATATTCGCCTCATTTGTCAACCTCCAAATTCTCCTGATTTCAACATTTTGGATTTGGGTTTTTTTCGAGCTATACAAGCAATCCAATACCAAAAGGATGCAAAAACTAAGGAAGCTCTAGTACCTGGCAAAAAAGGTATTCATCATTCCAACTACTAATTTGTGCTAGGCATTCATCATTCAAACAACTAATTTCATCATTCAAACAACTAATGTCATCTTTGAATTTTGTAGGCATTCATGGAGTTCGTCCGAGAAAAGCAAATCGAATATTTGTGACGCTACAAACTTGTTTGCTTGAAACAATGAAGAAAAAAAGGGTGCAACAATTATAAAATTCCTCACATGAATAAGGAGACATTAGAACGGCAAGATAGGCTACCAACGGTATTCGGTGTCCACCATCTTTACTCGAGGAAGCCGAGGCTACGCTTGCTGCATTGTAGGGACAAAAAATAGTTAGATATTGAAATTTCCGTAATTTTTTAAAATATGTTGCAGCAAGAACATTCTCGCATGAACTCTGTACCTTCCTGGCACCTCACTCAAGATCATGCTTCTCCATAAGCATTTTGAGCACTTCTTTATCAAACTTGACATTGTTGCCATTCATCTTGAAGTTGTCCAAAGCACGGAATGAAATTTTTGCAATCAAACTCTTTGATGCCGTAAAACATAGCCATTACCATGTATTCAAGGTGTACAAGACCGCAGCAGGCACATGGCCAACGACGCGAGTGTGCACGATCCCACGATTGACGGTCTTCATGAACGCGATGACAACGAGCACAAACAAAAGCGCCCGGCGGCAACTCCTCCGAGTTCGGCACCACCTCCGGAACTCCGAGGTAGGGGCGGCGAGCTTGGGTGTCGTGGAGTCCGGCACGCCCTCCGGGGACGCCGAGTCGGGCGCGACGAGCTTCGGCGTGATGTTGTCGTCCGCGGCGCGGTCTCGACGCGAGCTCCACCGCCAAGGGCTCCTCCGTCATGGAGTCCGGCGCCAAGCGAGACCCCATCGCCAAGGAGTCGAAGTCCATGGAGGTGCGGTGTGCGCCGGCGTGGAGGGTGGCGTCCGGCTAGCGGCGTGCAAGCGGAGCGCGGCGCCGGCGTGGAGGGCGGCGTCCGGCGTGGAGGGCGGCGTCCGGCGTGGAGGGCGACGTTCGGCTAGCGGCTAGCAAGCGGAGCGCCGCGCCGGCGTGGAGGGCGGCGTCCGGCATGGAGGGCGGCGTCCGGCTAGCGGCGTGCAAGCGGAGCGCGGCGCCGGCGTGGAGGGCGGTGTCCGGCGTGGAGGGCGGCGTTCGGCTAGCGGCCAGCAAGCGGAGCGCGGCGCCGGCGTGGAGGGCGGCGTCCGGCGTGCGACGCCGAGGAAGGTGAGTGAGGAAGAGGCGCGGCGCGTGAAGAAAGGCGGGCGTGCGAGGCGGAATTAAGTCCGGCCGGAAATCGAAGCGCCTTGCATGCAACGGCAATTACTCCATGCGCAGGGTACATGCGTCCAAAAAACGTCTCCACGCGCGCAACGACTTGCAAATCGCAACCAACGTCCCGCGCAGACGACCGCTAAATGAGAACCGGAGGGAGTAATTACTACCACTTTGTCAAATGAAGCAACAACCCGAATAAAATTGTACATATTGACAAGTTATGAAAGTATGGAACTTTGTAGTTTACAACTTTTTTATTTGACAACGTTTTACTACTTTAAAAAGGGATTGTTGATTTTGCAAAGGCACGGTCTTTGGCGGGCGACATAAGGCACCCGCCAAAGACAAATGCTTCCATTTGTACTGGCGGGTGCCTTATGTCACCCGCCGCAAGATTGTGCATTTGTCTTTGGCGGGTGACATAAGCGCCGGCCAAAGATTGTGCCCCCACCACTATGCTGGCGGGTGATAGTTACATGTGTCAGCAATCTATTTTTTTTCATGTGTCGGCACAAATCGTTTTTGGCCTAGTGCACGCGGTAATTAATGATTTTGAGTCCGCCTCCTATCTTAGGACGGAGGGAGTAGTAGCTAGGTTGAACATTGAATCTCGGTACACTGTCGTACAAGCTTGTCGTCCAGATGAACAGCTAGTCGTCGGGCCATTATGCACGTCGATGAGGTCAATGGATGATGTGCATGTGCTTACTGCCTTGGAAACAAGTTCCCACAGTTTGAACCGTTGATAAGAAATTATTAAGAATTGGATCCTAATCAAGTTATTACAAGCAGCTTACAAGTTACAAGGAGACAACAGCTCGATCAAATTATCCCTAAAAAAGATGTGATATCAATGTTCTTATATGTTATATTAACCATGCATAAGGTCACTCCCAACCAGACTCTATAGTAGAGTCTAGAGTCATTAATTACACCGTCACATAGTCAATTTGCTAATGTGACAAACAATCTAATGATGAGAGAGGGGCGAAAACTTAGAAACCAAGTCTAACTTAGACTCCAAGTCTACACGCAAAACGAAGCCTGTGCGGATCCCGTGTGACTGCCCAGATGTGCAACGTGTCATCTTATTTAATAAAGCGGGAGTAGAAGATACAAGAGGAATATTAGATAGTAACCATGGTAGAAAATCTGCATTGGAGAACATAATATCTTGTGATAGAGTCTTCGACATATAGACTCTATGGTTAGAGTCTGGGTTGGGAGTGCCCTAATTCAGAACCCATGACAACTCTTGTTGTGGCGTCAACGATGCAGCCATCGTGGTGGCCATCTTCAAAGTCGTTGACTACTAACACCGAGAGAAAGCCGTCGGCGGAAATCAATCAGAAAGAGGCGTTGGACCTCCTCTCACAAGTGTTGCTGCTGGTGAAAGTGAAAGAGGCCATGTTTGGATGATGGTGTTACTGTTAATTTGTAGCAAACTAACACCAAAACTAACACTTTGGAGCCAAACACATGAGTTAGTTTGGTGTTAGTTGGAACTAACACCTAAAAAAACTAACACCGCCAAGAGGTGGAAATTGGTGTTACTTTGGTGAACCCCAACCCTTTTTTCTCTCCCTCTCGTTTTCAAATGATTTGAAAAATTGCTTTAAATGCAAACTAACACCCCCATTCAGACATTCAAGGTATTAGTTTTTTATGTGTTAGTTTGGAGGTGTTAAAAACTACCACTACCACTAACATCTACTATCCAAACATGACCAGAGTATGACAGAAACAGTTTGTGAGTTTGTCTCTACCGTGTGGTCGCTTGATGGTGCCGCAACCCACATAGCGCCGCCGCACGCCGCCATCCACGTGGTCGGTCTCACGCGAACGGAACGACAACGAACAAAGAGGGATTCCAAGTCTTATGGATAATAAATGAGCGACTTGGACTGGGCTTGCAAGGGCTGAGCCCATTCGGGACCTAGGTGGGAAATAGATGCTTTAAATTGTGGGCAATTTTCTAAAAGAGGAGTACCGGAGAAGTTCTCCAAGAAATAACAGTTATAATAAAAAGATCAATTATTGAACCATATCTCGAATCATTCAATTTTTATTTTGAAATTCCTGGCATTGATTTTTTTAGAAAAGTAATGTTTCGTCAGGCCCGGCCCGGCCCAACCGAAGTCGACTCCCCTCGCGTCCGAAGCCATTTCCTCCGCTGTCCGCTCGCGGTCCGCTTTCTGGTCTCCACTCCACCCACCCACCCGCACACTGACCCACCGCGATCCCCGGCCACTGCTAGCGAGCCTTGAGCGCCCGCGCGTGCGAGAGAGAGCGGCTTCCAGAAGCTAGGGTTCAGGGGACGGCGAGGGAAGCTAGGCCGTGGTCCCGGCCGCCGCGGTGGCTCGTCAAGGCGGCGGTGGCGGCGGCGGCGGGATGCGGCCCCGTCGCCCGCGCCGTGGACGACACTACCGGAATCGACCGCCGTGCCGAGAGCCGGACCCACTCGGCACGGGGCCGCATGCTCTCGGCACGGCCCCGTGCCGAGAGGGAGCTCTCGGCGAGCGCTCCCGCACCGCCGTGCCGAGGGGCCCATTTAGCTCTCGTCACGGGCCCGTCCGCAACCGACGGCGTGAACCGCGGGCCCCACTCCCGTGCCGAGAGCCACACGAAAGCTCACGGCAAAGAAGAGCTCTCCGCCAAGAGCCCGTGTGCGGCTCTCGGCACGGGGTGGTGTCGGGGGCCGCCGGCGGAGGTGGGCCCCACCTCTTTGCCGAGAGCCCGCCGGCGCTCTCGGCACGGAGCCGACAAGCGGGCCCGCGTATGGCTCCCGTGCCGAGAGCCGGGCCCGCGGGCTCTCGGCACGCAGCCTATCCGGGGCGCCGGCCCGGCCCCATCCGTGCCGAGAGCTAAAGCCATTGCTCTCGCGCACGAGCCCGCTTGCCGAGAGCCCGGGCTTTGGCTCTCGGCACGGATTACTTTTTTTTTCCAGCAAGCTCATGGTTACCCTCATCACTTATACATCATCACGATCGGTTAATATTCATCGCGAGCGCTTAATATTCATCACGAGCGCTAATATTATCCATCACAAGCACATAAAACATAACCACCACAAACCCACACGAAGATCCAACTCGAAGTTCAATTCACGAAGGTCCAAATGCACGTACAATTATCGAAGGTACATAGTCATCACATGGCACGGCAAGTTTGGTCGTCGAAATGCAAATAAAAGTTCGGTAGTCCAGCAACTCACCGCGGTGGGCGATGCCGTGGCCACGACCCCCACCCGCACCCCGGTGGCACTCGTGGCACCCCGTGCCAAGAGGACGGGCCACGCGGCATCCCCCACGGAGTCCGCCGAGCCGGCGGCGACATGTCGTGTCCCGGCGACGGCCAAGCGGCATCCCCCACCGAGTCCGCGGAGCCGGCGGCGACAGGTGTCCCGCGGGCTCGTCATTTGATGCCGCCGACGGATTCGCATATGATTGAAAATCGGAAATGATAATACAAGATTATGAGCATGTATACCAAGTCATTTTCAATTTCTACGTCATTCTAGGTTTCGCTAACATTATAAGTTATATACAACAATAAGAAAGAAATGAAAGTACAAGGTTTTCTAGCTCAGCACGAGTAATTCTAGGTCATTCTAGTGTTTAAGCATCTATATCAAGTCGTTCTAGCTCAATACGAGAAACAAAAGAGCAAGCTAGGTTGGAAAGCAACTCACGGGAGAAAGAGCGGCCGGTCGAGGAGGTGGAGCGACCAACACCGCGGTGGTGGAGGGAGCCGCACCTCGTGGCGCTACCACGTGGCCAAGGTTCCGCATGTACTGGAGCATGGCGGCCATCCGCTGATTTTGGGCCACTTGCATCGCATCTAACCGCCTCTCGGTAATTCACGTGCAAATCATGCGCACCGCCTCGCGACTCTTCTCGCCCGCCTCTCCCGCTCCGCCTTCTCTGCCGCAAGTTGGGCCTACAATATTTGATCCAAAAATTAGAATACAAGGAAACATATGTAAACATCAATGAAGGACGAATAACACGAAATAACCCGGAAGGTAGCATTTAAGGTCTCCGTAATACCGGGTCGTCGTTCTATGGGCGGGGCCGAGCTCGTGGCCCCGTCTCGAGATCGAACTCCGCGAGAGAGTCGGAACATCGCGCGGGACCAGGAGAGAGTCGCCAACGAAGTACCGTCCATGTTTCCTCGCCTTCTCCAATCCCGACGACGGTTTCGGATCCGCAGGCTCTCTCACCGGATCGAAGTCCGGCCCACGAACCCGCCTTGCCACCGTGGTGTACCTTGCGATGCGGGGCCGGGATTGTCGGGTTGGTGTACGCCTCGGGCGGGTCGTCGGGGTTGAAGGTGACGTCGGACGTCACCCCGCCCTTGTGTGCCATACCATATGCCTCGAGCTCGCAGCAAGCTTGATTCTCATGTGACTTAGACTCGGCAGAAAACAATCGAGAGTTAGAAAACAAGAAATTATGCAAGATCGAGAGTTAGAATAAAGAAATAGATTAACATACCCATCTACGAGCATACTCGCGGATGTTAAGGGGGCCTTGATGGTGTGGCGGTCCCGCCATCTTCAAACGTCTCTCCCGACGCTCGAGGTGTTTTGCCTCCCAATCGGGCGCAAACCACAAGTCCACAATCGCACTCCAAGCCCGAGGCATCTCGACGAGCCACCACGGAGGCACCTGCACGTCATCAAGTGGATACCATACAAGAACATAAAGGTTGGCGTATCTAATCTGAGAAGAATGAATAATAGTAATTTTCTGCATTTACCTCCATGTATTGTTCTCGAGTGAGGCGCGGGTTTCGGACGTCCCTTTTTTTAACTTTCTCACCATACTTAGCCTTGTAGGCAACATTTTGCGAGATACGTGACTCGTAAATCATATCTGTCACAAGCTTCCGACACGTATACATCGCACACTCACCGCTCGGTCCTCATATCCCTCAAGGACTCTATAGAAATCCCGCATGTAGAAGCAATGTTAATACTTGAAGGATATCCAATTAATTCAATTTATTGAGAAATACAATTTGTTGCAAGGAAGACTCACCCAAAACTCGCCAACCACCCGACGGGCCTTGTTCTGGAACGTCCTCTGTGTCGGATCAGGCAAATCGATCATGAGGGCGTAGTGGTCAAACTTCGTCACCAACAACTCTCGAGCGTCTTCTCCCTCCCCAACTGTCACGAACCCGGGTAGTGCTGCCTGCACAAAACGCCCAAGATGCCATTGGGAAGACGATTATGAGAGCCTGGAGTCACGACCTCCCACCCCCTGCCAAAATGATTTCACACAAATTATTAGTTTCAATCGTGAGTTTGAACAGAACGGATGAAAAAAGTTGTGATAAGTTACCGTAGTCCCTCTGGTTTAATAACCGGTCGGTTGGCAAGCGGTATGGGTCGATCCGGAAGCCGAGCGGGGCCTCGGATATAGACCTTCGGCACAGCCCCCCCGCCCCGCACCCCGGCCTCCTCATCCTCCTCCTCGGGCTCATACGCCTCCTCATCCCGATGGGCCTCCCCCTCATCTCGATGCGCCTCCTCCCCCCTCATCCCGATGTGCACCCCCCCTCATCACTCTCCCCGCCGCAACTCTTCCTCCTCATCACTCTCATCCCGCACCGCATCCTCCTCATCCCCGTCATCCGACAATGATGGCACCGAAGTGGGTGCACCTTTCCGAGCCCTGGATCCAGACGACGAGGTGGGTGCCTCAGACGGGGACCTCGTCACCCTCCTAACAGCCGCCACCCCTGCCTGGTACAACTCATTGATGCTCCTCACTGTAGTGGCGCGACGAGTAGGCTTCTTTGGCATCTTTGATCAATCACCTGAAATAGACAAGATTAAACCAGTTAGTATATAATTAAATGTAAATACCAATTAGTAAATAAGAAAACAAATGTCGTAGTAAAGAAGAAACAATTTATCCTACAAAATTAGAAAACACAATTATCCTAGTAAATAAAAAACAAATTATCGTAGTAAATAAGAAACGAAATATCGTAGTAAATAAGAATCCTAGAAAGTTAGAAGCATAATTTCAATTAATACGGGCCTTACATGTTTTAGAAATATTCATCACGATCCGGCATATCGGGATCATAAGTCTCGTCATCACTATCACGCATCTCCAAAGACTCAACGCCGTGCTCCAAAGGAGGATCAATGTCATCATCATCACCGACAATGCCTAATTGTAATCTCTCAAGTAATTGTAAGTCCTCTTCATTATCAACCTCTTCGCATCATCGACGTTGACGTCCATTTCATTGTCTACTTCCATTTCGATCTCTTCGCTTAAGTTTATCTCAAAACACCCTTCTAGCCCATCTTCTTGGAAGAACTCTCCGGCATATGTGTTTGGATCTAGTAGGTGGTAATCTTCATCGTTTGGGGTAGGTAGTTTACCGTGTGGCGATACCTTGTACACAACATCCCAACCCCTGAGACACTTGTCCTTTTTGCAAGGGTATGAGAGGTAATATACTTGCGTGGTTTGTTGGGCCACAATATAGACATCGTGTCCAGGGTACACGGATGATTGTTTAATTTCGACTAGCCCAAGATTCTTGTTTCGTCTCACAACATTTGGATCAAACCAATGACACTTGAATATGACAGGTTTAAGAGGTTTGCAACCACGATACTCGAGTTCATATATTTCTTCAAGTCTTCCATAGTAATCTAGCCCATCAGTTTTGCCATGTGTACAAACTCCATTATTTGTGGTTTTTCGATTGGGCCTTTTCTCGCTCATGTCGTGTCGTGTGAAAGCGATATCCATTCACGTCATAAGCGAGCATATGACTTGACCCTTAAGGAGAAACCATCGGCAACCCGTCTCAACTCGGGACTCATAGACGCATCGGTTTGGCTCGCAAGTTCGGGCATGATTGCGGTTAATGTGATATTGAATGCGAGCTCAATTACTTGTAATATTAGAGTACGACCTATATTACCTTCTTTTTGAACCAAGAAATGAAATCGGCATTTAGAAGAACGTTTTCCTCATCGTGGTCGGTAGGGGGCCTTGACCGACGCGGAAGTGAGCCAATAAATTCACCGCACCAAATCAAATCAGGTTGGATGCAGATGAGGCAAGATACAAGAAAGGAAATGAGGACCTCTATTGACAACTTACTTTATGTATGGTCGTACTTCCTCAAGGTTGCGCAGAATATATATCGTCATAGTGCGCCACTCTTCAAGAGATAAGGTCTTGAACGTCGAACCACTTGCACTTCCGAGCTGCCCCCGGAAAAGGCTGAGTTTCGATTCATTTGCGCCAGCATTGTACCGAGGAGGTGGATTATGCACGCTGGGAAGGTGCTCAGCATAGTATTTAGTTGTAAAGTTTGTCACCTCCTGCAAAATAGCTGCCTCTGCAATGCAAGCTTCAACTTTGTTTTTATTTTTACATGTACTTCGAAGAACCTTTTTAACCCTCTCAATTGGATAGCACCAACGGTTCTGCACGGGCCCCCCAATCGTGCCTCACGCGGGAGGTGCAAAATCATATGTTGCATCGGATTGAAGAAGCCGGTGGAAAGATCTTCTCTAGCTTACAGAGCAATACAGGTGCATCTTTTTCTAGTTTGTTAATCACAACCTTAGATAACTCCTTGGCACAAAGCTGACGGAAGAAATAACTCAATTTCCGCCAAAGCACTTGCCACACATGCTCAGGTACATAGCCTCGAACCATCACCGGAAGAAGTCGTTCGATCCATATGTGGTAGTCATGACTTTTCAACCCCTTTATTCAAAGAGTGACTAAGTTGACTCCCCTTCTCAGATTCGCGGCATACCCATCAGGGAACATTAATTTTTGCATCCATTCTAGTACTTCCTTCCTTTGTACCCTATTAAGGATGAAATCAGCCTTAGGCCTATTCCATGTCTTTCCCGGTACAGCCTTCGGGATGACTTGCTTTGGCCTGTCGCATAACATTTCTAGATCGAGTCTAGCCTTAACATTGTCCTTGCTCTTCTCTTTTATATCCATCATTGTAGCCCATAGTGCCTCGGCAACATTCTTTTCGGTGTGCATCACATCAATGTTATGTGGAAGAAGAAGATCTTTCATATAGGGTAGCCTCCACAAACCCGCCTTTTGAGACCAAGCATGTTTCTCACCATATCCCTCAAAAACAACGTTGTCCTTCTTTGAGCACGAGACTGTCTACCTCGGCTTGAATCTCAAGCACTCGTCATCATGTACGGTGGTGGATCTCTAACTACAACACCTTTCGTGAAGTTCTTGGTATCTAGTCTGAATGGATGGTCAGCAGGCAGGAATTGTCGATGTTTGTCAAACGAAGAATACTTGCCACCCCTCTTCAACCAAATGAACCTCAGAGCTGCCTTGCATACTGGGCAAGGGAACTTCCCGTGGACACACCAGCCACAAAATAACCCATAAGCCGGCATGTCATGCAGGGAGTACATGTACCACACGTGCATTTTGAAGTTTGTCTTCGTAGCTCGGTCGTATGTCGTCACCCCTTCATTCCAGGCCTTGAGCAAATCATCAATCAGAGGCTCCATGTACACACACATATTATCTCCCGGGTATCCGGGAATTATCAACGACACGAATATGTATTGTCGTTGAAAGACGATGCCGGGGGGTAGATTGAGGGGGATAACAAACACGGGCCAACTCGTGTGCGGGCGGCCGTCATTCCAAATGGATTGAACCCATCCGTCGCTAGCGCAACACGTACATTTCGAGCCTCTACCGCTTTGTCGGCATGTTTCTCATCAAACTTTGTCCATGCTAGGGCATCAGATGGATGTGTCAGGTTATCACTGTATCGACGACCCGTTTTGTGCCATTTCATTTGCTTCGCAGTTTCTTCGGTCATGTACATCTGTTGGAGCCGTTGTATGGGCGGGAGGTACCGTAGGACACTTACTGGGATCGTGAGTTGCGTTTTTTACCCTCAGCAGAGTCTACCTCCATGAACCGAGATGCTTTACATTTCGGACAGTGCGTCGCATTCTCATGTTCTTTCCTGAATAAGACGCATCCGTTCGGACAGGCATGTATCTGCTCGTATGGCATCTTAAGTGCACGAAGGACTTTTTGTGCTTCATACATGTTCTTCGGCAAAATGTGACCTTTGGGAAGCATGTCGTCGAAAACGGTCAGCAAAGCATCAAAGCATTCTCGACTCATGTTATGCTGAGACTTTACGGCCATCAGGCGGCCGATGGAATCTAATTGAGATAGTTTAGTGTCTTGGTGAAGAGGTTTTTGTGCTTTGCAGCCAACATATCATAATACGCCTTCGCACTTGGCTCGGTTCCTCCTCTCGACTTTCTTCTTGAAAATGTGCCTCATGAAAGTCATCTATCATGTGTGGTACTCCAGCATCACCATCAAGCTCTCCGATGCGTTGCCTCACAACCTCGTCTCTCATTCGATCGGTTTCACCGTGGCGGGTCAACTTTGAATAGTCTCTCGTAAATCCATTCCTATAGAGATGTGATGCCATCTCCACCTTTGTAATGCGACGTGAGTTTCCACAGCGGCTGCAGGGGCACCATGTGGTTTTCCTATTTTTAGGCCCTTTAACCTTGCTAAATGCTTCATCAAGAAAAGCTTGAGCATTTTTAATCCATTCTCGTGTCATACGACCAAGCACTTGCCCATCCATTGTACATCCACCGACGGTCACCCATTCTCTATCATATCAACGAGTTATATAAAAAACATTGCATCACCTACACATTGTCTAGACATTCTAATAGGTAAAGATAGGTCCTAATCCCACCGTCGATGCGTAGATGGGGTTAGTTTCTATGGTCTACTACGATCCGAGACAGAATTTCGGCAGCACCTCCCCGTTTCTCCAAATACACGTCCCGTTAGGGAGATTGTGTATCCGGAGAACAACAGGGAGGTGCTACCGAAACTCGTCTCGGATCGTAGTAGACCACGTAAACTAACCCCATCTACGCATCCACGGCCGTCCAAAAAACGTGGACAATTCGAAACGGATACGACCATAAATATGCAAAGTTTTGCATATTTCGAACCGTATCTCTTCCGGACGGGAGACGCCTAACTAGGTTTCGCGATCTACGACATCTATTAACTCGATGGCGAGGAAGGGGCGTGCTCACCTAGTGACTCGATGGTGAGGCAGAGGTCGGGCAAAGAAGACCGGGGTCGACCGGGCCGAGTGCCCTACTCCTCCTTCGGCGGTGGCGACCGGGCCTCCTTCCCCGCAAAAATAGATCAATGATGGGTGTTTAGTCAAAATTTCGGCAACACCTCACCCCTGTACGGTGAGGTTTCCAAAACCTGCAACAAAAGGCACGACACGAAGGTCGGGCTACACACGGCACGGTTCCAACGGCTCGATGGCCGGACAAATCACGTGTGCTTGCCCCCAAGCTAGCCACGAGTCTCACCTAGGAGATCGACAAATCACCCCTCTTCCTCAAATAAAAGCCTCCCGTGGTCCGTGCGGCAAATCAAGGCATCTATTCCTATAAAAATGAATTGCATTAGATGTATGAAAACAAAAATTAAAGACACGATAAATTTGCTAATTGCTAACTAGCAAGAATTCTATCTATAAATTGCACACTAAATCTTCTAGTCTTACCTTCCTTAATATTGCTAGGAAACTAAAATTTCTAATAATCCTAACTAACTTGAATTTTAAATTATAATTAAAATAATTAGCTAACCAAGACACCTAAAATTTGATAACTGAAATTTCTAACTTAAATTTTCTATCTAAATTTGAAAACTACAACTAAATTTCAATCTAAATTTCTATCCTAACTTGAATTTCAAACCTATAACTAAATTACTCATCACCTATTGAATGAGGAGGAGGAGGAGGCCGTGGCCTCCCCACGCGCTAAGGCCGCGAGGGGGCGCGGGGGGGGGGGGGGGGGGCGGCCCGGCGGACGAGCCGGTGCGCGCGGTGCCGGCGGCGCGGGGCGGCAAGCGTGGCGCGGGCGAGGCCGGGGCGAGGCAGGGGCGGGCGGAGGCGCGGCGGGCGAGGAGTGGCGGGGCGGGGCGGCGCGAGGAGTGGCGGGCGGGGCGGGGCGGCGCGGCGGGCGGGCGAGCTCCGGCGAGCCGGGCGCGCGCGGCGGGCGGGCGCAGCTCCCGCGCGAGCCGGGCGGCGCGGCGGGCGGGCGCGGTGGTGTTGTGTCCGTTGTGTGTGTGTGTTGCGGGCGGGATAAGTGTTGTGTGTGTTGTGTGTGTGTTGTGTGGCACCGTGAATTGGGCCCCGTTCTCCATCCGTGCCGAGAGCCGCATCCATTGCTCTCGGCACGGAGGGAGGGTGGGGCCCACCCGGCGCCGCCGTAACCATCCGTGCCGAGAGCTTTGGATCTAGCTCTCGGCACGAGAGGAGAGCGGAGCCCACATGGCGGCGGCGATCGTAGCTACCCGTGCCGAGACCTTTAGATCTAGCTCTCGGCACGGAGGGAGAGCGGGGCCCTCTTGGCGGTGGCGCGAGCACTTCGAACGAACCGATGCGCGCCGTGCGCGTACGGTGGCCACCCAGCGAGGCAAACACAGCGTGACGAAGCTGCGACACATTGCGCTGGGAACTCACGACACGGCCGGGCGCGCTGCACCGCCTCGATTGCGCCTCTGCCGCAGCTGCAACTCGAGCACTCTGGCCATTGGCCAGTCTGACACCACAGCGTCACTGTGGAGGCAGTTCGTTTGGTTGGTGTTGATAGAGGAGAGGCCTAATATGGTGTTGGATGAGAGGACGAAGGAGCTAGCTCAGGCAGATGTGCTTCAAGGAGAGGTTCAAGAGGAGGCAGCAGATCATGGCCCATGCATGGCACCTAGCTAGTGAAAGATGACTGCTTGCAGATTCTGGTCTCTTGGATTTTGTTCGACGTGTGCAGGTTTCGTGATGAGAGAGTCAAATGTCGAAAATTTAGCGTCATTTCATGTAATTGGTCTTGAAGATGCCTCATGAACATGAATATCATTTTTCACTAACTTTACATCATGATTTCATGTACTTCCGGCTTTCTTTCTCACTCGATCTAGCTCTCTCACTACCAGCTCAAAGAGGAAGCGTGGTTCTAAGCTCGGTGTTTCCCCGCCATTTCATGTTCAAAGAGAAGCTCCTCTCAAGGTACCGTGCAGATATCTTTCCCTACTAATACAAAAATTTCTGGGATTAATTCATGTTCTCGCTACTTTCTCATGTAAATGCGGACGTGCTTGGTCGTCTCTTTGAGGTCGACTTCCCGAGTTTTTTGGCTCATGTGGAGGAGGAGGAAGCGCGCCGCAAGAGCAAGGACGACGACTGTGAGAAGGACCTCAGGAAGCTGACCGAGCAAGAGGACGGAAATCTAACGAGGATGGTGGTGGAAAGCCTGAAGCACGAGAAATAGATGATAGAGGAGAGGCCTAATATGGTGTTGGATGAGAGGACGAAGGAGCTCAGGCAGATGTGCTTCAAGGAGAGGTTCAAGAGGAGGGGACTGGCCCATGCACGGCCCCTAGTAGCTAGTGAAAGATGACCGCTTGCGCATTCTTGTCTCTTGGATTTTGTTCGACTGCAGATTTGGTCATGTAATTGGTCTTGAAGATGCCTCATGAACATGAATATCATTTTTCACTAACTTTACATCATGATTTCATGCACCTCGAGTTCATATCGGAGCTCTACTCTACGGGGAAAAACTACCTAGCTAGAACGAAATAAAATTATTAAATACAAAATAAATATCTATTAAATACAAACTAGCCCGTAGGGGTGTAGGTTGATGAAGAAAAGGTTTGAATGTGTGAATTTGATTTTTTTTAATTCTTTGCCGAGAGCTCGTGTCGGGCACTCGGCACAGAGCTCGTGCCGAGAGCCGCAGTTGGGCTCTCGGCACATTTGACGGCCGGGCAAACGGCCATGACGGCCGTTACGTTGCGCCGTGAGGTGGCGTCCGTGCCGAGGGCCCGCTTCGCGCTCTCGGCACGGATCCTCTGTGCCGTGAGTAGGCGCCTGTGCCGAGAGGCGGCACTGTTCCCTCTCGGCACAGGAACTCTGTACCGCGGGTTTTTTCTGTGCCGAGAGCTGAACCCTTTGCTCTCGGCAAATCGTCTCTGTGCCGAGAGCTTGGGATCTGGCTCTCGGCACAGAAGCGAGCTCTCGGTAGAGGCCGCGTTTCCGGTAGTGCGACGTGCTGCGCTGCTTCGGCGCGGCTATCCTGGTGAGGTACTGCGGCCTCCGCGTCGCCCCCACCCTCGGCCGCTGGGTCGGCGGCGAGGAGGGCTGCGCCGTGTGGCTCCTCGGCTGCGCCGCTGCCGTGCTCGCCTGGTACGTCGTGCGGCGCCTCGCGCCTCTCCCCGTCCCGATGTTCCTCTTGCAGACGCTTGGGCGAGCACTAATTGACGCCGAGGAAAAAGAGGTACGTGTATGTCGGACGCGAACGTAACGAACGAACCCCATCGAAGTTTATTGTTTCCTTTTGTGTGTGGATTAACTATAACGTGGTAGTTGCCTAATTGGTAACTTGGTGGTATTATTTGTTCAGCCTTTAACAGCACTTAAATGATCAGATTTCTTAGATTTCGTTAATCCTGTCCAATCATGGTTCATATCTGATTATTCATCTAGGATTCGTCTATTTGATGAGGTTATCGATGGTTGTGCACCACCTTCAAAATGATACTTTACCTGTATAGGACCATGTATCATGGCAATGAAATTTTGTGTCATCAAGCAACAGATGATCCACCCTTTGCAGTCACAAAAACATTTGCTTGGGCACATCTAAAGTTTCATCTTAGAAATTTGTGTTCTACAAATAGCTGTACTCTGTTTGCTGGAGGCACATTAAGTTTGCTAAAAGTTAAAGACTCTGGATTCCTAGAGGAGGCTCCCTATAATAGCATTGTTTAAACAATCTGTTCGTTTGGCCGATGGCCGATGGTTGGTGCTGATTTGTTCCGAGAGAAAAGTACTTGGGCTGATTGCTTTGGTGGCTGGTTTTGTTCGAGAGAAAAGTCTTGCTTGGTGGTGGTCGATAAACCATGCTTCTCATGGCAGGTTTGCTTGCCTAATGGTATGGGTTGTTAGAAACATCTGCTATGTGTTAATATGTTGAAATTGGATGCAGGTGTGCCTGCACATATTGCAATTGTATCATCATATTTTAAGTGTATGGTAATATATGTTAGCCTTACCTCCTGATCCATGCTACACACTCCTTGTATGTGCCTTTTGAAATGATTTGCTTGTTACTGGTTGTCACTCCCGGGGGGCAGCAAGGTCAAGGAAGTGTCAACTATGGAACACCATCCTGAAAACAAGATGGGGTGGTGGCAGCTGGCGAAGTATGTCAACTTGAGCACAATTGCTATGTACAACACTACCCTCTTCGTCTACTTTATCAGTATCTGGATGAAACAAGCAATCGAGAATGGATTTGGCATACCAACAGTCGTCATGGTACTTGTTGATGTTGTGCACTTGGTTGCCTCCTTCATAACAATGTTTTTTCAACTAAAGCGGCTGATCTCCGAAGTGCGTGATAGCTGGTCTTCGTAGTGAACTCTTCAAGGTATTCACTCTTCGTTGTGCATTAACCTAATCTATGTTGTTTCATGTCTAAGTGTTATTCACCAATTTGCATGCACGATAGAAATATATCAGCAACTTATCACGTTTACTTACCCTCTACTGGACCCTGGGTAGTTAGTTCTCTGCTGCCTAGATTGACACAAACTGTGCTAACCCCCCCCCCCCCCCCACCGAACCCTACCCCGATGCTTGTTTTTAATGGTTTTGCTTATGGCGTTCATATATTGAATGGTTAATGCATCTGTTGGTGATCACTCACTACCGGAATCGGGGCCTCGCCGAGAGCCGGACCCACTCGGCACAGGGCCGTTTGCTCTCGGCACGGCCGTGCCGAGAGGGAGCTCTCGGCGGAGCGCTCCCGCACCGCCGGGCCGGCAAAGGCCGCTCTGCCGTGAGCCAGGGCCCAAACTCTCGGCACAGCTGTGCCGAGAGCCCACTTAGCTCTCGGCAGAGCAATTTTCATAAAACAAAAAAAAAAGAAAATCCAAGGGCAGCGGGCCCACCGGCCGGCCGCCGTGGCCCCACGCCGCCGCCGCCGCCGGCCACCGACAACACCACCGAAAGACCGCCGCCGCCGCCGCCGCCCACCACCACCATCGGATCCGCCACCACCACCACCGGCGCCGCCCGCCACCACCACCACCGGCGCCGCCCGCCACAACCACCGCCGCCGAACACCGGCCACCACCGTAACCGCCGCCACCACCGCCGCCGACCACCACCACCACCGCCCGCCACCTCGCCTCGCCCCGCCTCGGTTGGGACTTGGAGAGGAGGCCGCCGGACTCAACACCCACAGGCCGGCCGCCGTGCACCAGCACCACCGCCCGCCGCCTCCACATCGATGAAGAGGAGGAGGTCGCCCCACCACTGCACGATTCAGCCGCCCTAGATCCGGCCGCTGAGCCGCCGAGGCTGGAGGAGAGCGCCCGTCGGAGGCCGGCGCGGAGTCGATGTAGCCCGTGCGGGAGGGACGGAGGCCGGCGCGGCCTCCCCTCGAGATGCGCCGCCGCCACACCTCACCCCGCCGCCGCTCCTCACCACCGGTGAGGGGCAAGCGAGGGGGGAGGAGAGGGGAGGCGCGGGAGGAGGGGGTGCGCGCCTTTGAGGGAGAGAAGGGGGCGGCGGCCGTGTTGTGCGTGGTGGAGGCGAGGGGGGTGGTGGGGGAGAGGAGGGGCGGCGGCGGGGGGGGGGAGAGAAGGGGGCGGCGGCGGCGGTGGGGGAGAGGAGGGGGTTAGGGTTTGGCGCCGGGGGGGGGGGGGGGGGGGGGGGGGCGGCCTTATATATGATTTCGGCGGGCGGTGGGGTGGTGGTGGGCCGGTGGGCCGGTGGGCCGTCTTGGGGGCGGCTCGCCGAGAGTAATATTTCGGCTCTCGGCAAAGAACCGATCCGTGCCGAGAGTAAAGCTCTCGGCGAGGTAATTTTAGTCAAAATTAATTTTAAAAATAGTAAAATGATGTGAGAATTTTCCAAAACCTAACATAACACCAATTATAGTGTATACTACTTGTAGAAAAAAATTTAGTCAAACTCAAATTTGAATTTATCTAAGACACCAAATCTAGTCACATTAGTTTAAATTCTCTTAAACTTCTTGTGAGATGTTCCGGTTTCTAAAGAGTGTACGTGTCCAAGTGTTCAAAACAGTCTCAATTTTTTATCACAACCTCCACATATGATATCATGAGCACTTGACAAATTTCGTGATTTACAAACTTCATTTGAATTTTATACAATTTTAAATCCTTTCTACATCACGATCTGCATCATGCATATAGAACCATGTACACGAAATTTAGCTTCATTTCGTGTACATGGTCTTAGAGATGTCTCATGTACATAAATATCATTTTTCCAACAACTTTACTCTGTAACTTCATGCACTTGCACTTCATATTAGACATATACGAAAAAATACCTATTAAGAAGTAAAATTTTTAAATGTAGCAAACATAGTTGAAATTGTGTCAACTTTGAGCATAAGTTTTTTATAAATTTATGTTGAGGATAGAAAAAATTTGGAGGTAAAAAGGTGATTTTTAAAAATTTCTTTGCCGAGAGCGAAAAGAATTGCACTTGGCAAAGAAATCTTTGGCGAGTGTTCTTTTCTGTGCCGAGAGCTTTTTGTTTGCCTCTCGGCAAAGAAGCCTGTTTGCCAAGTGTTTCTTCTGTGCCGAGAGCCAAATAAAAAACTCTCGGCAAAGCCTTCTTTGCCGAGAGTTTTTTATTTGGCTCTCGGCACAGATTCGAGCGCTCGGCAGAGGCTCTGTTTCCGGTAGTGACCGACCAGCTTGCCGGGTATAGGTCCTCTAGTTATCTATAACAAGTGTTGAACTATAATCATCGCGGGAAATATATGGCTTTTGTACTTTATTTCGCTTGGGGATTAAGTGGAATGCTCAATGCATTTATAGGTGACCAATTTGGCATAGTATTACCGTATGCCCTATAGTTATCTGTTAACAGATCCCATTGTTTTGTGTTTTTCTACATTGTCTAGTTTGTCTTCAATTGTTTTGTTCCATTATGAATCAGGACAGTGTGGAGGCTAGTCTGTGATCCAGTGAAAATATCTTCTCATAAAACAAACAGCAACAAGTATTCCATGTTCAAGCGTTTTCTAGGTTGATTTACTTGTTTTGATTTGATTTCTTTACTAATTCACCTATTCATTATCATTTCTTTGAATTGCAACAGCAACCTGCTAGTAGGTACTCTAAAGTAAGCACCAAGTTATTAAGGATGAACTTATGTGTTCTTAATAAATACGTAGTACTAGGGTACAACATGTTAGATCTTGGTTATAATCTATCCCTACTTGTAGAAAGTGGCCTGGTCTATTAGCTAGTTATCTTGCCAATAGATTGAACTGTGTTCACAAATCCCTTTATTGTGAAACATGATGAGTTGCATGCATGCTAGGTGCCTGGTTGAGGCTATTATCCCAGTTCATCTCTTGGTAACTGTGTTATAGTGATATATCCCTAGATCAATTCGTGTGAAATTTTTTAGAAACGCAGACCTGTGAAGTTCCTTGGTTCTGAACTATATTGAAGTTTGCCCTTTTTTGCATTTTTCTTTTTCCCCGTGACCTGAATGCGTATAGTCTACATTTTGGAGTACTTTATGTTATGGTTCTCCATTTCAGAGTAGACGAAAGAACATAGCTTCAGAGGAAGCTAACATGTGTCAAACTTTGTCAGGGATCATGGTTTTACCTGCTAGCTTATTCATGCTTTCAATAACTATCTGTCAAATTTTCATTTGGTCAAAAGTTTCACTGAGAAATTATCTTCACGGGATTGTTATGTAGAATAGTAGATGTTTTTATATAATGCCACATTCCCTTTCTGATGTTTATTTGGAAAGAATAATGTATTTTTCTCTATTTGCAATCTTATCATGCGCATATCCGAAGTGCATGGTAGGCGGTAGCTAAAAGTTGTACTAGAGTAGCTGTAACCAAATTGATATTAATTGGGTCCCTTTATCAGTTATGAGTTAATACGGTGATAATAACTTGATTACATGTAACTTGGTTTCGCTGGAGAAACTTCAGTTGTCCTCAATTGGATGTTTCTTAATAGTCCAACCATGAACTTGAAGTTTGCGAGCTGAAGTGTATCTACTCCCTTCGTTTCAAATTACTTGTCATTTTGAGTTTTTTAGATAAATTCATTTTGTTATGCACCTAGATATATATACTTATGTCTAGATACATAGCAAAAGGAATGCATTTAGAAAAGCCAAGACGGCAAGTAATTTGGGACGGAGGGAGTACTTAAGTAACCAATTAGACTGGAGTATGGTAATCGCAGTTCAGTTTCTGTCACAATGGATGTAGGCACATCTTTGAACTTCTCTGATAAGCTACTGTTTGGCAGGAAGAAGCTGCTAGGAATAGTCTACTGACATATTCTTTTGCAATCTTCAGTTTCTATCTGGGAATTACTGGAGTACAGGGGATCTAGTTTGGTTCCTGCAAGATGACCATTACCGCAGGTGTCTTCAGAGTCCCAAATGAATGCTATTTCTTATCAAAGTCCTTGAGCATACAGACTCTTTCTTTACGAGAACATGAGTGTATATTGTACTTCAGAACACATTTGTTGGGTGACCTTAATACAAGACATTGTCGTAAGCCTTTGCCAAGCTTTAATGGCTGATGGTGTCACAGGAACATAGCAGTAGGCGTTTTAGAGCTCTCATATCCTAGCATTCAGTTGGTGCTTTTGTTATCAGCACTGTGATGATGCCTGCTGCAATAGACTTCTGTTCAATTGGCAAGTTTGCCAATCTCGTTTACCATTCACTTTAAGTTTTCAATGGGGAAAATTGCTTGTGACATTCATTGGTGCAGCACTTGATGCCTAAATGCATTCCCTACGTTGGTCTGGTTTTGGCAGCTCGCCAGCTTAACTACCATTGCTCATGTTTAGGGTAATTATTAGTTCCAGATGCAACTGTTCTACTAACCTGATTGACCTCCACAACATCACTGGAAATAAGGGAAGGGAGAAAACGAGGGATAGGAATCACAAACTTGAGAGAGGAATTGGAAGGAGCTGATCACCCGGCTCTATTTGGAACCAGAGTTTTTTTCCACTTGAATTTCATTCCCTATTCTAAACATGCCAACTCGCAAACGGTGTTTTCACAATCTTGATCGCAAATTTTGCAATTTGAATCAAGCGTAGTGGGATGCATCAAATCAAACATTCAATTACAGTTTGAACTTCAAAACGGTATCTTCTATCCCTGGGCTCACGTTGTGCACCATCTATAAAGCAAATCTTCTACCGGATCATCAAACATTCAGGGAGATTGGTGATATTGCCCCTGCTATGAAGCTCAATTGTGATTCTGACTTTGTTATTTTACCTTTGCTTTTTGAGAACGAAGCTTCCGTTTGCCCTCATTTTTAACACCGTTACTTGGAGGAAGCTTTCAGCAAATAAAAAGAAGGGAGAAGTGTTGAAAGGAGAATAAAAAAGACCCATCGCGGAGCGGCTCCATCGCGCGCCGCGGCCTCGGCGCCGCTTTGTCCTGATCCGGACTCCGGAGCGAACGCGAGGTTGCGACATTGCGACCCCGACTGAGGTGGCAGGCGGCGAACGTTCACACGCGACGGTGCGCAGGGCGTGAAGCAGCAGCTCGGTGCGGCAGTGCGCATGGACATCAGGTCATTGCTCGATGCTAGCGCTGGTGGAGGCAGCTCCGTCGCCATGCATAGGCAGCCAAGCAGGTCGCAGTCGCACCTAGGGAAGGCTCCGACCCCATCAAAGTTCATTTATAGCTTTGAAAAGAACGAAAATTTGGGGCTGAGTTTTGTCTTCGAGAGTCGATTTCAAACTAATCAATGTACTGTTTACTTTTTAGAACAAGAGTAAAATCAAAAAGAAATTTGGAAAAATGAAACAAATCTACACAGGCAAATTTGTCTTTTCATAGCAATTTTGACACTGTTAAGTGGTATTCATGGAATGGAGGCAAACCCTCTCTTGATTTTGAAAAGAGGGGTAAAATCACCAAGTTGAAAAAGCAAGGGTAAATTCATCATTTCACTTCAAAACAGGGGGCAAACGCAATAGCCCCAACATTCAAAATATCAAATCAAATCCACAAATGTTCGAAGAACAAAAACTACCAAAGTAACCTTTTCGTCCCTACCGGCCCAGCCCAGCCCAACCGCAAATCCACAAGACCACACCCATTTCCTCCTCAGGTCCGAAGGCGAAGCCACCATTTCCTCTGGTCGGTCTCCACAAAGTCTCGCCACTATACGTCTCCACCCACCGCCACCACGCTCCACGGCCGCGGGCGAGAGAGAGAGCGCGCGCGGGAGGAAGAGAGGCTTCCAGAAGCTAGGGTTCAGGGCTTCCATGGGAACGGCGGGGGGAGCGAGGCCGTGGTCCCGGCCGCCGCGGAGGCTCGTCAAGGCGGCGGTGGCGGCGGCGGGATGCGGCCCCGTCGCCTGCGTCGTGGACGCCGTGCTGCGCTGCTTCGGTGCGGCGCTCCTGGTGAGGTACTGCGGCCTCCGTGTCGCCCCCACCCTCGGCCGCTGGGTTGGCGGCGAGGAGGGCTGCGCCGTGGGGCTCCTCGGCTTCGCCGCCGCCGTGCTCGCCTGGTACGTCGTGCGGCGCCTCACGCCGCTCGCAGTCCCGATGTTCCTCTTGCAGACGCTTGGGCGAGCACTGATCGACGCCGAAGAGAAAGAGGTACGTGTATGTCGGGCCTCGGGCGCGAACGTAACGAACGAACCCCATGTCCCCATCGAAATTTATCGTTTCCTTTTGTGTGTGGATTAACTATAACGTGGTAGTTGCCTAGTTGGTAACTTGGTGGTACTATTTCAGCCTTTAACAGCACATAAATGATCAGATTTCTTAGATTTCGTTATTCCTGTTCAATCATGGTTCCTACCTGATTATTCATCTAGGATTCGTCTATTTGATTTGAGGTTATCGGTTGTTTGTGCACCACCTTCAAAATGATACTTTAAGTACCTGTCTAGGACCATGTGTCATGCCAATAAAATTTTGTGCCATCAAGCAACAGATGATCCACCTGCAGTCACAAAAACATTTGTTTGGGCACATCTAAAGTTTCATCTTAGAAATTTGTGTTCAACAAATAGTTATACTCTGTTTGCTGGAGGCACATTAAGTTTGCTAAAAGTTAAAACTGTGTAATAGCATTGTTTAAACCATGCTTCTCATGGCAGATTTGCTTGCTTAACGGTATGAGCTGTTAGAAACATATGCTAATATATGTTGAAATTGGATGTGTGGTGTGCCTGCACGTATTGCAATTGTATCCTATTCCTATCCTCCATATGTAAAGTGTATGATGTATATGTCAGCCTTACCTCCTGATCCATACTACACACTCCTTCTTATGCGCCTGTTGAAATGATTTTTTTGTCACTGGTTGCACTCCAGGGGGGCAGCAAGGTCAAGGAAGCGTCAACTATGGAACACCATCCTGAAAACAAGGTGGGGTGGTGGCAGCTGGCGAAGTATGTCAACCTGAGCACAATTGCTATGTGCAACACTACCCTCTTCGTCTACTTTATCAGTATCTGGATGAAACAAGCAATTCAAAATCGATGTGGCCTACCAACATCCGTCATGGTACTTGTTGTATGCTCGGTTGCCTACTACGCATCAATTTTCTTTCTACTAAAGAGGATGATCTTCGAGGTGCGTGATGGCTGGTCTTCGTAGTGAACTGTTCAAGGTATTCACTCTTCATTGTGCATTAACTGGATCTATGTTGTTTCATGTCTAAGTGTTATTCACCTATTTGTCATACACGATAGAAATGTATCAACAACTTATCAAGTTGACTTAGCCTTTACTGTGCTCTGGCTAGTTAGTTTTCTGCTGCTAGATTGATACAAATGTGAACTTTGCTATGTAAAACACTACTGTGATGCTTGTTCTTAATGATTTTTCTTATGGTGCTCATATATTGAATGCTTCATGCATCTGTTGGTGACCACTGACCAGTTTGTAGAGTGTAAGTCTGTGCCTATATGACATAGGTCTTCTAGTTATCTGTTAACAAGTGTTGAGCTATAATCAACATGAGAATATATGGCTTTTGTACTTTATTTTACTTGTGAATTTAGTGGAATGCTTAATGCATTTATAGGTGACCAATTTGGCATAGTATGCACTATATGCCCTCTAGTTATCTGTTAACAAATATAATTTCTTTGTGTCTTTCTACATTGTTTGGTTTGTGTTGAATTCTTTTTGTTCAATTGTGAATCTTAGAAGTACAACCAACCATTCACATTTATCAGGACAGCGTGGCGGCTAGCCTGTGATCTACGTGAAAATATCTTCTCATAAAACAAACGGCAACAACTATTCCATGTTCTAGCGTTTTCTAGGTTGATTTACTTGTTTTGATTTGATTTCTTGACTAATTCACCTATTTCATAATCCTTTCTTTGATTTGCAACAGCACCTGCTTGTAGTTACTTTAAAGTAGCATCAAGTTTTAAGGATGAACTTATCTGTGTTCTTAAAAATACGTAGCACTATGTTACAACATGTTAGACCTTGGCTATAATCTATACCTACTTGTAGAAAGTGGCCTGGTCTATTAGCTAGAGTTATTTGGCAAATAGGATCGAAGTGTGTTCACAATGAGTTGCATGCATGCTAGGTGCCCTGGTTAATGCTATTTTCCCTGTTTATCTCTTCGTAACTGTGCTATAGTGATATATCCCCAGATCAATTCCTGTGAAGTTTTATTAGAAACACAGACCTGTGAAGTTCCTTGGTTCTGAACTATATTGAATTATTTTCCCAGTTCATCTCTTCGTAACTGTGTTATAGTGATATAACCCCAGACCAATTCCTGTAAAGTTTTTTTTTTAGAAACACAGACCTGTGAAGTTCCTTGGTTCTGAACTATATTGAATTTTGCCCCTTTTTTGCATTTTTCCCCCGTGACCTGACTGCATAGAGTCTGCATTTTGGAATTTGGAGTACTTGTTGTTATGGTTCTGCATTTCAGAGTAAACGAAAGAACTTAGTTTTCAGAGGAAGCTAACATGTGGCAAACTTTTTCAGGGATCATGGTTTTACCTGCTAGCTTATTCATGCTTTCGATAACTTAACTGTCATATTTTTATTTGTCAAAAGTTTCACTGAGAAATTATCTTCATGGGATTCAGAATAGTAGATGTTTTGATATAATGCCACATTCCCTTCCTGACGTTTATTTGGAAAGAATAATGTAATTTACTCTAGTCGCAATCTTATCATGCGCATATCCGAAGTGCATTGCAGCTAAAAGTTACTAGAGTAGCTATGATCAAATTGATATTAGAATGGGGTTCCTATATCAGTTATGATCACAAGTATCATGGTTTCGCTGGAGAAATTTTAGTTGTTCAGTATTTAATGTTTCTTAATGGTCCAACCATGAACTTGAAGTTTGTCAGATGAAGTCTATCTACTTCAATAATCGACTAGACTGGAGCTTGGTACGACTAGACTGGAGCTTGGTAGTTGCAGTTCAGTTTCTGTCACAATGGATGTAGGCACATCTTTGAGTTTCTCTGTTAACGTACTGTTTGAGAGGAATATGCTGCTAGCAATTGGCTACTGACATATTCTTTTGCAATTTCCAGTTTCTATCTGCGATGCTGCTAGGAATTGGCTAATGACATATTGTTTTGCAATTTCCAGTTTCTATCTACAAGTTAATGGAGTACATGAGATCTTTTCTGCAAGATGGCCATTACTGCAGGTGCCTTCAGAGTCCCAAACGAATGCTATTTCTCATCGAAGTCCTTGAGCATAGACTCCTTTTCTTTTCTAGAGCATGAGTATATCATACTTGAGAACACATTTGTTGAGGTGACCTTATTACAAGACATTGCTGTAAGCCTTTGCCAAGCTTTAGTAGCTGATGGTGTAACTCGAGGTTGCATCGGGGGAGGAGAGCTCCAGGCTGCCTTCGTCACCGCTGCGCAGGAGAAGCGCTGCCGCCGTCGGATCCACTGCCACCGCGCCTCGCCCCACCGCCGCTCCTCGCCATGAGGTGAGGGGCGTGCGGGGGGGGGGGGGGGGGGGGGGGACGGTGAGGGTGGGGGTAGCGGAGGCCAGAGCGAGAGAGAGGGAGGAGGCCCGCCGGCGCGGGCCATGGGAGCGGGCGGGTGGTGGGTGGCGGCGGTGTGGAGGGGGGAATGGGAGGAGGCGGGCGGGGGTGGAGGGAGGCGACGGGGTGGAGGGGGGAGGAATCGGAGGAGGCAGGCGCGGTAGGGGGTTGGGGGGGAATTTTTTTAGCTAGGGTTCGGCGGGGTTAAGTGGGCCAGTGGGGGCACAATTGGGTTGTCTTTGCCGAGAGCCACGTCAGCCTGCTCTCGGCAAAGACAATTTTACTCAAAAATAATTACTAAAATAGTAAATAGATTTGTAAAATTTACAAAAATGTAGCAAAACACTAATTATATTCTATATTACATGTAGAAAAGTTTTTATAGTCAAACTCAATTTTGAATTTCTCTAGTACCCCAAATCTAATCACATTAGTTCAAATCTTAGAAACTTCTTCAAATCTTAGAAACTTCTCGTGAGATGTTCCAGTTTCTAAACAGCGGACGTGTTCATGTGTTCAGAACATTCTCAATTTTTTTCACAACCTCCTCATATGGTATCATGAGTACTTGACAAATTTCGTGATTTTCAAACTTCATTCGAATTTTATACACTTTTTTAACCGTTCCACCTTACGATCTTCATTAGGATCGGAGAACCAAATGTCAGAAATTTAGCTTGATTTCATGTACATGGTCTTAGAGATGTCTCGTGAACATGAATATCATGTTTTCACTAACTTTACTATATAATTTCATGCATTTGCAGTTCATATCGGACGTATGCGAAAAAATACGTAGAAAGAAGTAAAATTGTTAAATATAGAAAACAAAATTAAGCATAAGTTTTATATAAGTGTAGGTTGAGGATAGAAAAAAATTGGAGGTAAAAAATGATTTTTTAAAAATTTCTTTGCCGAGAGCTGAACAAAAACACTCAGCAAAGAAATATGTGCCGAGAGTTTTTGAGTTTGCTCTCGGCAAAGAAGCCTCTTTGCCTAGAGTTTTTTCTTTACCGGGAGTTTTTTGCTCTTTCGGCAAAGACTTCTTTATCGAGAGTTTGTTATTTAGCTCTCGGCAAAGAAAAGAACTCTAGTCAAAGCCTGCGATTCCGGTAGTGGCGTGCTTGGTAGTGGCGTGCCTTGGCCATGCTTTGATCGATGTAACTGGAATACAGAGAAGCAGGCCTCTCGGTTTAGCTTGGCTTCTCTTCTCGTCGCCGCGGCTCTCTCCGGCCCGGATCATCACCACGCCGCGCGCGCTAGAGCCAGGGGGGCGCGCTCATGGGGGCCACCCCGTCCCCCGTCGTCGGGCAGGCGCTCGTGGCATGTGCTCCGTTTGCTGGCGCTGCGCCTCGCCGACGCCTACGCCATGTGCGCCGCGCTGCTCCTGCTCAACGCGGGCACCGTGCTCTCGGTGTTTGCCGGCCGCGTGGCCTACACCATCTTGAATTCTTGATGTGCCAGCAAGCACCGGCTGATTCGACGAGCAAGAAGGGGTCGTCGGTTCTTGGCGATCTCTGGGACACCCTTGCGCTGGCGTGTGCTCTACATGTTCTTCCTTCTTGTGCTTGCCGGGCAATTGATAAAGACGTGCTCACCCGTGGAGGGATCCTTCCAGGAGAAATTTGCCTCAGTTCTGTGGGATGCTGGCTTCGTCAGTACGGCAGCTCAGCAGACGTGTGCCGAGCTTGTACAAGAGTGAGCTGCCCGTTTGAAGCTCGCAGAAGATAGATTGCTTTGGTGGTGTTCCATGTCTGAACTTCGATCGTTGATCAAAAGGTGGGGATGCTAGAGGGATGTAGCCAGTTTTTATTGATTAATTCATATATAGGTTTGTATGGACTGATGGAATCTCAGTTAGCAAAAGTATAGTGTACAACTTTATTAGGCTACAAGTAGCAATGTGTGAGAGGGTGTCTGGATCCAGGTGACTAGAAGTAGTCTAAGGCCTCATTCGTTTCCACGGGATCAATTCCGATCGGAATGGATAAATACAATAAAAAAATCATGGTAGTTACTATAAGAGATTCGGATTTATTCCGGGTCGAAAATTAATTTACTCATGATAGGTACACCGTAAGGCTCGGAATCAATCCACTAGTCAAGAGGTGTGGAACCAATCCGGCTCTACGGTCTCTTGTTCTACCTATCATGATTGGTAAATTAATTTTTGATCCGGAATAAATCCGAGTCCATATCATAATTTTCTTCATACATTTATTATTCCGTCCGGATTGAATCCCACCGAAGCGAACAAGCCCTAACTAATTTTAGTCACCTTCAGAGATTAAGAGGGTGTTCGGATCCATGAGTGACTAGACTAGAGACTAATTTTAGTCACCAAGGTGACTTAAACCTCCAAACACCCCTGACTAAAGGGTGACTAAAACTAGTTTAGTCTCTAGTCACCCCTCACCCAACATCTAGTGACTAAAATCCCCTCTCTTACCTAATTAATTGCTCCTCCCATTAAATCTGTGGACCCAACAAGAGATATGAGAGAGAGAAAGGAGGGAGAAAGAACAATTTAAAGTTAAGAACAATTAGTGCTGACTAATTTTAGTCACCATCCAAACAACAGCTAACTAAAAAATTTTAGTCTCACTAAACTCTAGTCAGGTGACAAAAGGGATCCAAACACCCTCTAATTTGTCAAACACTCTTGACTCAAAAGTGACTAAAATTAGTTTAGCCTCTAGTCAGGGGTGACCAGGGACTAAACTCTCTCTCTCCTCATTTATTCTGTGGTCCCTTCGCGTGTCCCCCTCGGCCTCATCCCCTTGGCGAAGGAGGCAAGAGGCGCCACCGCTCCTCCCCTTCGATTCTCTCCGCCTCCGTCGCCACACCGTCGCGAGCCGCACCTCCATCACCGCACAGCCACTGCCTTGCACCAGGAAGGGAGGCAGGGGCCACACCCCACCGCCGTTTCAGCCCCATCGCCACCCATCGATTTTCCACCGACGGAGAGGCCCGCCTCCTCCGCCGCACACCACCTCTTGGAGAGGTCCTTCCGTAGAAGAAAGAAGGGGCGGAGAGGGGAGAAGAGAGGAGCCATCATCGTACTCGTACCCGACGTCATAGTCGAAGGCGAGCTGTAGTGAGAGCGTTGCACCATCACCGTCGCTCGGGACAGTGGACCCCGCCTCCATCACCGCTCGGGGACAGCGGCCTGCTCCTCTGCCACAGGCCCTGCTCCACGCCGCCAGCGCATTGGGAGAGAGGAGGGTCCTGCTCCTCCCCCTTCCTCTGCAGACTGTAGGGGAAGGTCAGCACAAAGTCTCAAATATGGACGCAAGAGAGGGAGAGAGAAGGGAAATGGAGAGAGAAAAATCTAAACTTTAATGCTTCTTAATGCTCTACTCCCTCTGTCCCGGAGAGATAGTCGCTGGGGAACGGGGATTTGTAAGAGAAGCACGAACTCCCAACGTCAATCAAAACGGGACAGAGGGAGTAATGACTAAAATTAGTCTATCCTCCAAATAAGAAGGTGACAAGAGACTATTAGTCTGACTAAATTTTAGTTACGTGACTAAATTAAGGTATCCAAACACCCTCGTAGGAAAGTATGTTTAATTTGGTGTATCTGGTTCCAGTTCATTTTGTTTAGGCAAATCTTTATCAGCTAGAGTTGTTGCTAATCGATCTATGTGTCTAGTCTTTAATGTGTGGCTCTTTTTTTAATTGTCAGGGTATTTTTTTTATGTTAGGACGCCTTTATTTATCCATATTGAAAGTACAACATGCTTTGTGTGAAAATTATGAATGCATGCTAATCCAATTACCCAAATCATATAAGCAACATCTTGTAAATTGTGTTTAGTCAAAAGGCATAGCAATTATGTTGGTCTCCTTAGCAATTATGTTGGTCTCCTTAGCATATAGTATAATGTATCTGTAGTTCAACATCCTTCTGTGTTCTTGTTCATGTTCAGTTTAATTTGACACATTTTTAGGTGCTGATTTGCTGAGTTTATTTGCTCAGTGGAAGCGCGCAGGTGACCCCCGCCTAGGCGCAGTGGTCGGGGGATGTCGCGTTCCATGACGCGAGCGCGCCAGTGGGGTCGGAGAGCGCTGCCATCGCCGCGAGCAGCGCGTCCTCGTGGGTGCCACCCGCCGCACCGGCCTGTAAGTACAATCAAGCCCTAAGTGGGTTTTGGTGAATTAAGTGACAACTTGATTAAAACCCTAACACTCTTGTGAAGCATGTGAGCAGGTTATTTTTTATTGATAAATGATATTTATGTGTAAATTCATGCATTTGGCTCATATTGCAAATTAAGACAAGGGTGGATCATGACAATATACTTGGAATGATTATAAGCATGCTAAGAGTGAATGTCATGAAAAAGAAAGGATGTTCTTCCCATTGGACTTTACATAAGGCATACAACAAGTGATCCTAAGATAAAGAAAAGCAAATATAGATGCATGATTATATGTGATAATTGGTTGGCCTTTCTATGTTGGCAAAGCACATTGTGAAGAAAGGAGAAGCTTGTGGTATAATAATGAGAGAATTAAGTCAAAGTTGAATATGGCATTAAGGGATTTCACCATCGACACATGATAGAGCTTGATGACCAATATTGTGAGGTTTATCAAGCAAAACATCAAGAGATTTCACTATTGTACAAGATGGAACTTGATGACCTAAACAATAAGTTTACCAAGTTCAATATCAAATGGTTTTCACCCTTACTTTTTATGAAGATTATTGACTTGTTCAAAGAAGCTATTTGCGATACTTCAAGTTGAGTTTTGACAAGGGTCATGTGGTTATCTATATTACTTTGGACCTACAAATGGAAGTTTGCAAAAGCAAAAATATTTGATATCAATCAAAGGACAAACAAATTGAGTGGCATCTCAAATGGTTTTCTATCTATGGTGCAAGGCTTAACTCAATTGTGGCAAGGGTAAGTGATGAAGAGATCAAGATGGCTAAAACGAGGAACTAAGCTAAGGCTATGGATAGCGACCATAAGCGAAGTGGCTAGGGTGAAGTTGAGAGCATCAAGGATTTCGAAGTATCATATCCAAGCCTACCGAGGAAAGTGATAAATTGCATCTAATGTCATGATTGATAAATCAGAGTGGCTTAAGAATTCAAAGGGGTTGATCTCTACTCTATGGAAGAATTCTAAGTCACTAGCTCAAGGTGGACATGCTCAAGCACATGCATATATTTGTTCATCTACAACATGTGCTCAGCTGGTACACATCATTGGAAGCCCTCGAATCATTGAAGATCAATTACCGACGTACCTTGGAGGTTCAAGCTCAAGTGGATTAATTAGGGTTTATCTTTTATCTTGAGTTTAGGTATGCCGTACTATCAAGAGGATGAATCATTGGTTGGACAACAAACATCAAAAAGTGCTCAAGCGAAACCTAGAGAGACTAACCCGTGAGATCAAAACCTTAGTTGAGCTCTCTAGCCAAAACCGGTCTGACCGGTTTGGGTACTGACACCGTCCAATGGCTAGTTGGTTTGAAAATCGGTCTGACTGGTTTGGAAAACCGGTTCGATCGGTTTTTTCTGATAGACTAACGGCTAGTTTTGAGTGTGGTGGGTATTTATACCCATGAGCTCCTCTTTGAGGGGCTGCTGGTTCTCCCCACTCCTAACTCCTTCCAGAACCATAGCAAAGATCTCGCCAACCTCTCTAAATGAGATTCAAGCCTATAGTGCCATATCCTTGAGTTGGGTTGAGAGAGTGACTTGTGTGAGAGCTTTAGAGAGCCTTGAGAAGCCTAGTGAGCATCCCACACTTGAGCACCTGCTGATTTCGTTGAAGATCTTTGAAGCATCTTTATTCTTAGAGCACGGCTAGAGGTCGCTTGGAAGCTCCAATCCGAGATTGTGGAAGCTCCAAGAAGTTTGTATTACCCCTTTGAATCTAGTGGAAACCTTCTCATCTCAAGAGTTCGTTTTCTTGACTTGAGACCGAGGTAAAGGGCAAGCCTTGTGTAGCGAGTCTATCCTTGTGTGGATACCTCAACAACGTGGACGTGAGCAAGCCTTTGTGGCGAGCTGAACCACGGGATAAATCCTTGTGTCAATTGTGCTTTTACTTCATATATATCTTGCTTGTTTTATCTCTCTATCTAGCATATATCTTGTGCTTCCACTACGATCTTGTCACACCCAATTTTACAAGGAAAACCAAATGCATCTCATATGTGCGCCAGGATCAAATTACACACACATGATAGACAAAAGAGTGTAATACCATTGCAGTAATAAAAACGTACAAGAGTTAAACTGATACAATATTCTTTATTACACTCAGACGGGTGGACTCGAAGGTCCGAACACAAAATGATAACTAAAAACGAGTAGCTCCTTCTTCAGCTTCCACAGGCATAATGACTGGGGGATCCGCATGCCTTAGAATTCCTCGAAGTCGCTCCAGTACTCCTCCTCACCGATGTTCTCCTCTGAACAGCGGTAAGCAAGGGGTGAGCACACTTATGGTTGGAGCTCAGCAAGTGGGGGAAACATGCAAGGCTACCAAGGATAGGCTATGGTTAACAGCGGTAAGCATTTTATAAGTTGGACAAGTTTTAATTAACAACACCTAGTTACTAGATGTAAGTTTATACCAACCCACTTAACTTTAAAAGACATCCAAAGCCCAAAGACCCACAAAACCCACGATTTACATCCATCTTTAAGTTTGATTATCATGTGAGGGTCCAAGCCGCTCTTGACCGTGAGCACGACTGTTATAACAGTTTTACACTCTGCAGAGGTTGTACACTTTACCCACAGTTCGTGCTCTCCATGTTGCCCGGGTTAGCTAGACCCTTAAACACTTCCAAGGTGAGTGACTAGGGGTCCACTACGAAGCCTTTACAAAGGAAAGTAAAGAAACCAACAGCCCGCGACAGTTACAGCTTAGGGCGGACCATAACCCTCCCTAATGGTCAGCACCTTAGCAAAGGCTACTACCCCAGAAGAACCGGGCTATACCCCTGCAACCCCGAGCCCCCTGTGCCCCTCTCGGAAAAAGGCTATCAGCTAACCCACTCTCTAAATTAGTTGGCTAAGCCAGAGCCATGTGGACTGTGATTGTACTGTTGTCTTGGGTTGTCCTCCATGTTCCATTTAAATTATAGATGATCATGTCTTAAACATTAACACATTTCATAAACAGAACTGAATTGCATTTCATAACCAAGACATAACCATTCCCATGTTAAGCAAGCTAAGCAATTAACTACTGAAAACATTTGATAAACATGGTTGATCAAGGTAACAGGATAAAACATCTAGTCAAGTCCTTAAAAGGTGTTTGCCCATCAATTTCATGCATAGCAACAAGAATAGTAAATATTGTTTAAGCATGCAGTGATATAGGTTCAAAAGAGAAAATGCAGAGGGGGAAGCCACTTTCCTTCCTCTACAAGCTGGGTATAATCCCCTTCAAAGACAGGCTCTTCCTAATCACTTCCAACGGGGAGCTCAGACGAAACATGCACGATATCTACGCTCAAACATAAATAACAAACAAAAAATAAACAGTATACCAAACAGTAACAAAATCTAAAAACATGCTGTCTAAATAATTCTACTTACTGAGACGATCATTCGGTATAAAGAACACTAAAAACGGAGTTAAAACAAGAAAGTTATGCTTAAAACAAGTTTCAGGGACCTTTCTGCAATAAAACTAAGTTTACAGGACTTTTATAAATAAAAACCAGGGGCTAAAACATAATTTCATATAAAAACAGGAGGGATAAAATGCTTAAAACAAGAGAAAGGACCTCTGGTGTTAGAATCTAGAATAAGCAGGGGCTAGATCACAAAATTCAGGACCTAACTGCAAGGGTTTTAATAGGTGGAAGGACCGGCATGCAAATTTAAGAAAATCCAGGGGCTTGTAACATCCCTGATGTTTAATTGCGCTAATGACATTAATTACATGAGTTAATCAAGGTTAATTAACTTCTAAGCATGTTTGACATGTTTTGACACGAATTTTGCACAAAAGACCTTGGTCAAAATCCCACATCACGGTCAAACCCTAGATCTCCTTTAAGTCTGAAACGGTTTTCTTGCGCGTTCTCCAAATTTCACTATAGAAGTTCAAAATCGGCCAATACAAAAGTTGTTCGTTATTTCCGGGAACACATTTTTCGTAATTGGTGGACATTCCAATTTTGAGTGCAAATTGGCCAAAATTCTAGTTGAACGCGCTGTGAACAGTAATTCGAGCCGTGGAAAAACTGCAACTTTGGCCGACGTTCCCGGGCAAACGGTTGATCAAAACATATGTCTCCCTTTGAGAAAGTTGTAGGTCTATGGCTCCTCTACAACTCTGCTTTTTGGAGAATTTCAAGTTCTAGTCAAGAATATTGCGTTTCACTATTTTGAAGTCGGGCAAACAAAATTGAAACAGCAATTGGCTGCTGGCTGCCTGCGCACCCGTGCGCTGGTGCGCCAAGCGCCCCGCCGGCGTACGGCGCCGCTTCGGCCCATCCGAGCGTGGGGCCGGCCAAGCCGCGTCGGCCCGCGGTCCCACGATCGGGACACGCGCCAACACCTCGCGGACACCGAATCCCGCCCGTGCCACGTGCGGCTAGCCCTCGCGCCACCGCGGACGGCGCATGCACGCCGCACCACTTGGCGTGGCCATGGTCGAAGACCCCGCCTCGGAAGCCTCTCCCGGCACCCCTACCTCGTCCTCGTTGTTTCGCAGGTGCATTGCCAAAAAAAATCACAAGTTCACAAGCTGCCGTGCCCTGTGTGGTGAACGCCGACGCCGTCCAGAGCCGGACCGCCGCCCCCTTCTCTCCTCTGGCCGGCTTTGCGGTTCCTCTCTACTTCCCCTAGAGCGCCGCCTCATCTCCCTGAACTCCACCACGCCACCGCCGGCCCTGCCCGGACCGCGCGGGCGCCGGCCGCGAGCAACCGCGGCGGGCGCCCGGGGCACCCCGCGCGCCGGCCGCCCGTCGGGCCGTCCTAATCCCGTGCACCACCCCAAGTCGGTCCCTGTAGGTGCAAATCGGCTGTAGGGCCCCTCCCCGGTGAACTCCGGTGACCGGACCACCGCCGGCGGCCTCCCCCGCGCCGGCAGGGGTGACATTGCAAGAGTGAAGGTATTTCCAGGGAGATTTGTGTAGGATTCCAGGGACCCGACTGTAAAGTTGTTTTAGGGTTTCGACTGAACCTTTGAAAAATCGTTAAAAATCGTAGAAACATCAGAAAAATGCAAAACCAATTTTGTTGGGTTCGTGGTGAAGAAATCTATCTTTTCTTGAAAATATGTATAGGGTTTTTTCTGTACAGTTTTTGAATTAAAAATTCAAACTCAGTTTGAAGTGTTTTTAGTGTGATTTAAAATATACACATGCTATGAACTTGAATTTTGGGTATTCTTTATGGCATGTCTAGATCTGTGGAAAAAGTTTGCATGATTTTGATATGTATATTTTCAGTTATGATTTATTTAAGCTTTATGCTAGATTAAGTTTGATGCTTTTTATAACCCCCTTTAATGAACTTTTCTGTAACCACATGTGCACCCTAGGACCTTACCTTGATGATTAGTACCCCTGGTGTGATGGATATGATTATAGGGAATTGTTTAATAGATGTTTTGGATTTAATCTTGTGTAGGAGCTTAAATTCAAAATCTGAAAAATAACTTGAATCTGCAACCATGCTCTGGTCAGAAACTCATTCTTGGTATACATGATCTGTAGGAGAAAGTTGAGATCAAAAAGTTTATTAAATCTCTTTATATGAATTAATGTTGATTTTGCTAGGCTGAAATTTGTCTTTTTCGTATAAATTAATTTATAAATGATCTTAAGCCAAAATTTGGTTTGAGAGCTTAAATTAAGCATTTATTGCTGTGTGCAAAAGATTAGGCTCATTGGAAGTGTTTTGATTTAATTTGGATTTATGGTTGAAAGGCTTGTTTTAAGTAATTAAAGAAAGAAATGGAAATTAAAAGTGCTAAATTGTGAAATCATGTTTGTTTCTGTTTTTATTAATTTAAACACACCCCCTTGCTGTTTGGTGAAGTTAAGTAACTTAAATTGCTTAGATGTGCACACAATCACCATCAAAGTAATGTTTTGTTTATTATCACACACCCTAATAATTTATGTGAGAAAATAATAATGTTTGGATGAATGTGTCCAACAAGAGTTGGTTTTGTGGTAATTCTCCCACCTTCACCATAATCTAATGCATGTGCATGTAAACGTGTAGATCTTCCCGACGGGACGTACACGCTCACCCGGGGAGGAGGAGGGAGCGACTCATTGGAGAGTTGAATCAAGTTAGTGTGCAGCAAGACCTGGACCAAAGTCCAGAAGAGCCCAAGGCTTGTGTTGGTGTAGAGTCTGAGGAAGGCAAGCACCGGTTTCATCTAACCCATCTTTTATAAATGAAAATCATGTCCTTTACTTTTCAGCACTTTATTGATTTAAATTGTGCATTTAAGTTTCAGGAGTTGTTTTGAAACCAAGTTGTATGTTCCTTAGGACTCCTATGCTCTTTTACTAGTATGTTAGGAACGCTAGTGCCATGCTCTAAGGTCACGGTAGAAGTCGAGTGATGACTCATTGCTCGCGAGATGTAGGATGCTTATGTTGGAATCATAAGTTGGTTAAAATGACTCGCTCATGTGGTAAGAGCAATGGGTTCGGTCTCGACCGAGTGGCATTGTGCTGGTTTAAGCTATTGAACGTACCAAGTGCTTATCGGGAATGGGACCGGTAAGCCTAGTACCTAATGAACCAGTGCGGGAATTTTATCGCTACTACTCTTGAGATGCGTCTCCCAGTTTGCTCCCGGTAGTGCAAGTGTGATCCTGGACGGGCCGTGTGAGGGCGTTCCAGTAACCTTGTACTTTGGACTGTAGCATCTTTTCCTAATGCGGGGAATGACGGGAACCGCTTGTCGGGGTAGACCCCGCATTCGCTTTTATTTGATTTCTTGGGGTCTACTTTCTTCCGTGTATCTTGGGTTTACCTTGCAAGGATATAAATCGATCGATCGTCGGTCACTCGCCGTTATCTGAGTCGGCTTGACCACTGGCTACCCCATGTTTATTTATGGAACATTTTGGATCAATATTGTTACTTGTTTAATATTGTTTGCACAACATGCTTGTTTAGTACAGGTGCTCACCTAGACTGATTAACATACTAGAATATGAGCTCAAACTTGAAAATAAGGATCTGCTCTTACTCGCTTTTGGCAAAACAAACCCAGCAGCCAAAAAGCCTTGCATGTCTAGCTGTACTTTATTTTTGTCGGGTAAGTCTTGCTGAGTATTAGTACTCAGCCTTGCTTAATTTGTGGTTTTCAGGTAATCCCATCTGGCTTGGTTCTATCCCAGATGGTTGGGATCTTGAGTGGGAGAACGATGATGAGGAGTGATATGCATGGATGGCCTCCCGTATGTATCATGCGCTAGTTTTATTTCCGCTGTTTAAACTCTGATCATGTTTACTTTTATGTATGAAAAACCTGGTTTGTGATAATGTCGAACTTGTGAACCTTTTTATGTAATGTAATGTTGTACTCTGGTCCCGCCTTCGTGTGGGCTTAGCGCATATCAGCGATCCTGTTGTATATGATTTACCGGGCTTTACCCGGCGGAAGCGATAGAATAGTTCTTTATTATTGCTTAATGGCCATGTGGACAGGCTTAGGCGATAATACGGAACTATTTTGGGCGGTTCTGTCACAAGGCTCTTAAAGAAAAGCGGCTCGGCTGAGCCATGGATCTTAGATCCAACAGCTGATGCAGCCGTGGACCTCGCCGTGAGCTCGGCTCACGGGTCCACGGTGGACCGCACCGAAGGGGTAAGCCCCGATTAGATCAGAGTCGCCCGTGCAAGATCTGACGGCCCAGAACTTGTGCGTGTGGGGCGCGGCGGTGAACATGCCGGGGCAGGAGCGGCGCGGCAGCGTGCGGCGGCACTTCGCGGCGCAACCTCGGGAAGCGTCTCTCGGACATTTTTTCGACTGCGGCTAGGTGCTAAGTGTAGCGGGGAAGTTCGTGCCCACGCCTAGGGGGTCAGGGGCGAAGCGCGGTGTCCACGGCGGCCGGCGCGGGAAGGGGGCGGGTCGGCCTCGCCGGCGAGCCCGTGGAGCCGCCGCTATGAGCAGGAAAAGGGGAAAAGGGAGCGGGGAGGTTTGCTCACCATGTGAATAGGAGTCAGGCGAATTCACAGATGAAGAGGAGGCGGCAACGATGGAGTTTGACGACGGTGGGTCGGGAGGCGCTCCGGCGTGATCGGGGCGTAGCTCCTAAGGGCGTCAAGGGCATGAACCTGTGGCATGGTAGGCTCAGTGAACGCCGAAAGAAACACCAGAGAGGAAGAAAGGGAGAGAAGGGGAAGTCCTTCACTGGCGACGAGCTTCCCCGACGGCGACGGCGGAGACAGAGTGGCGGCGCGGGTGAAATTGGTGCGCGGGCGCATGGGTGAGTGTAAAGCAGGTGCAAAAGGGGTGAGCGGAAGCTCGAGCTCGGCTTTAAATAGAGACGGAGGGAGAGGGGA
This sequence comes from Cenchrus americanus, assembly GCA_947561735.1. Classification (NCBI taxonomy): domain Eukaryota; kingdom Viridiplantae; phylum Streptophyta; class Magnoliopsida; order Poales; family Poaceae; genus Cenchrus; species Cenchrus americanus. The sequence goes on along the minus strand of OX387239.1, from coordinate 77,473,181 downwards.
GATGAGGGGACGCGGCGGCCGACGACTTTCCATAGATGGCCGGCGGCCATCACGGGAGGTGGGGCCGAGTAACCGCTGGGAAATGGAGGGAGGAGAGGGGCGCGATGATTAATTGCCATAATACGCAAGTAAAAGAAGGAAGGGGGCGCGGGAGAAGCAGAGCAGGCGCGGCTGGGCTGCAGCGGCGCTCGACCGGGCGGGGTAGGGGAAGGAAAGGGGAGGAGGAAGGAGAGGAGGCGCCGACAGGTGGGCCCCGGTTGTCAGCGATTCGAAAGAAAAAAGAAAAGAAGAAGTGAAAGGTGGGCCATTGCGGGAAGAGGTTTAGCAGGACGGTGGGCCGGCCGGGCTGAAAGGTAGGTGAGGTAAGTTTTTTTCTTCCCTTTTTAAATTCTTTTCAAATCAATCCATTTGAATTCAATTTCAAATAAAACTTTTCAAACTTTTTCATAGAATTTTATAAGCCTTTTAAACTTCACACAAGCAACCAAAAACCATGCAGAGCCAAATAATGATGCACAAACACTTGTTGTCTCTAGATTAATTAAATTAAATTAAATAATTAAGAGCTCAATTTAATTAGCATTTCATTTTAAATCCTTAAAACTATGTTAACATGTTGCTAGATGAATTTTTAGTGTTGGAATTTTTAGGGTGTCACAGATCTACTTAGGTGTGCTTGTGCTGCATGCAGAGACTTTGTTGATACACTTGGAAACCCTTGTGGAAGTCCCACACCAAGTTTGGTTTGTGCTAGAACTCGTAGAGGGGAATTACATATTGTCAGTTCTGTCTGTGTAAAACCGGTCTAACCGGTTTTGGAAACCGATCTGACCGGTTTCAGTGCTGACAGTGGGTTGATTTTTTTATATGTGTGCAGATTCGCCTATTCACCCCCCTCTAGGCGACATCAAGATCCTTTCAATTGGTATCAGAGCAAGGTTCTCCTATTCGAGCTTAACCGCTTGGAGAAAAGATGTCGACAACAAATGAGGTATCTTTTGAGCCATTGACTCTAGGTGGCTCAAACTTTGATTCTTGGTCAGCTCATGTACTTAATGGAATTAGGACCTTTGGTCCACATGTCAAGCAGGTTGTAGTTGCTAGTATTCTCCCTCCTTGCACTAGAGTAGACAACTTTGACTTGTCGGACTTATCTAGAGAGGAGTTAGAATGTTAGCAACTCAACGCTCAAGTTACTAATTACATTCGTAGTACCTTGAGTTGTGATGTGCAGTAATTGATTTGTGAGGGCATATTTGATGCACATGACATTTGGAAGATTTTTCAAGATCTCTATGATGTGCCCAAATGTGAAGATCAAGATCAAAGAGCAAGCATGCAAACTGAAGCCACAGCTGCAAACCACTCATCTTCATGTGCTCATGATGACATCTTGGCCAAGTGCGATGAGAAAAGAGAAATCCAAGGCCAAAATGAAGATTTGGGGTTTGAGCATGACAAGCCGTCAACTCGTGAGGATCAAAGTGCAAATGCATCTTCAGAAGGGTGTTCTACCTCTGGAGCACACACTGATGCTCGAGTGACCACACCCAAAGATCAACTAGACAAGAAAAGCAAGTCGGGTGACCCTGTGGGGAAACCGGTCCAACCGGTTTTCACAGGATGAACACTTCGAAGAGCCACAAGTGTTCAATAAGGTGATCAAGAAAAGCACCGACAGTTTATAGGTCCCCAACTCTCAGTGTTGATGATCACAAGTGCTTGATGGCCAAGAGAAGCAAGGAAACCGAGCACAACCAAATGGCAAAGAGAGTTAAAGATCAAGTGGACACCATAAAGTCTTTGACTCAAAAGCTTGAAGCCTTCAAACTCTCTCACTCTACCTTGGTCAATAAATATGATGTCTTGCTTAACAAAGTTGCTTGTGCTACTAACCCGTCTACATGTGTAGCATCTTTGGAGCAAGAAAAGAAGGTGCTCAATGAAAAGCTTGAAAAGCTCACTAGCGAGCATATGGATTTGCAAGCATGTCACAAAGAGCTTGAGTGCTCTCATGAAATGCTTGTAGAATCATATACTTGTCTAGAAGTAACTCATGAGGTTGTGCTTTCATCGGTAACTTCCACTCAACCTCTCTCACACACATGCACATGCTCACATGTCAATATTGAATTGTCTTGTAATAAACCTTGTTGTTCTCAAGCAAGCCAATCTAGTATTGAGCATGTATTTGCAGAGACTTGTGATGACCTCATTGCGAAAGAAAATGATCAACTCATGCAAGAGGTTGAAAGGCTTAAGGATGACTTGAGTAAGTTGAAGGGAAAGAGTCAAGTGCAACCTTGTTAAGATAACCGTGACAACATGGTGAAGAAGCTTGAGGAGGGTTCAAACCGCACTAGCTCAATCCTTCGACCGAAGAAGCAAGGCAAAAATCACAAGGTTCAAGAAATCAAGAAAAAGGAGCTTGATCACATACAATGCTTCAAGTGCTCAAAGATGGGGCACTATGCATCGATGTGCTCTCCTCAGCTCAAAAACAACAAGAAAAGGCAAGGGAAGCTAAGGAGAAGGATATTCTACAAATGCAAGTAACATGGACACTTCATTGGTGATTGTCCACAAGTAACCGGGGTGCTGCCTGTACCAAACCAGTCTGACCGGTTTGGGAAACTGGTTAGACCGGTTTTGGCAACAGTGGCGCCTCAAGTGCATATCAAGCGTAATCAAGCTTCTTCAGCAAGCCTCAAGATCAAGAAGGAGCAAGTGAGCAAAAACAAGTGCAAGGCCTCAGCAAGAAAGATCAAAAGCCGTATTTGTTACACTTGTCGGTCAAAGGGACATGAGAGTAATGAGTGTCCAAATGGTAACATTCCTAAGTCAAAACTCGTCAATCATGCATTCTCTAGACTTAGGGATGACAAGAATAATATTTATGCTACTAGAGTGATTAGTTCACCGAAAACTAGCTTAAGAACCATTTGGATCCCAAAATCTATCGTGACTAACCCTAAAGGACCCAACATGGTTTGGGTACCAAAAAGAGCTTGCTAGAATTGCAGGAGCATGGAGATGCATTGGAGGCTTGGCAAAACTCAAGAGAAGGCCAAGGAACTAGAATAATGCCAAGCATCAAGTATAAACTCTCTTTTTCTACTCCAACGACATCTCGGTAACAAAAGTTCATCTTTCATCTTAGTCAATTGATCCTAAGTGGTTACTTGTGTTCAAGGCCTTGGTTTTGTGCACTTGGCTTGACTAAGTACTTTGGTGTACATATATGCTCCTCTTTCCATATGATGCTTGTAACTGCTCTCTAGTAGAGCATTTTGGTTTAATTGGTGCAGGTTCAAATGAGAAGCAAAATTGTAAGTCAATCAAGTGTATGGCCATAGGTGATGTTAGACCAAGTTGAAGCATATGAAAAGATGAAAAAAATTCCAAGCTTTAACACAAACTCCAAGGGCCACACACGCATCCCTATTTTTCTAGAAGTACAGACCTCAGAGGTTTCGGGAAATTCTCCGGAGGTTCCGAGAATTGCTGCAGGAACCCAACCTCCGGGAAAATCTTCGGAGGTTCCGGGATTTTGGAAATTCAGACCTATGATGCTTCTAGAATCAGGATGACTGTCAGGAATTAAAGATTCATGAAGATATACCTGCATCGGGAGCTGTTGGAGTCTTGAAGGAGTGTTGGTTGGACTGACTGGAAAAAACGGTCTGACCGGTTTGCCAAACCGGTCTGACCGGTTCTGGCCCAGTGCAGTTTGACTTTGTATTTAACTCCAAGATTAGCTCGAGAATTCCAAATGTATATCCTCAACTTCTGTTTAGCATCATATAAACACTATCTTGGTGGTAGTAAGTACTCTTGGCACAATTTCAATATTCGTAAATTATTTTTCTTTTGTGCCCAGGGCAAATTGTGAAGTGACCTCTCCTAGTTCATTAACTTGACCGAGTGCTCGTTTCATGCAACTCAAATTCATGATGCACCTATTTAGGGGGATATCACTCTACAATTTGTGTCTTAGAGACTAATGCTTTCATCTAGTGATCTCTTGTAGTCTCAAATTGAGAGCTCGTCTCTCTCTCCATGGAGAATGCTATGATTCTTGAATCCAAAGTGGTAATATTGAGCAAAGCCTTCTCTTTGGATTATGAAACTGACCTTAAAGCATAGCTACTCACCATAATATAGTTTAAATTCCTCGAGTTAGACTTAATTGTCGAAATGGTGCATGTGACCCTAGTCGTTCACATTAATTCATGTGCTCCTTAAACAAAGGAAATTTGATCTATATTGTGAGGTTTCAATTTTTGGTGGACCTCTTGTCTCTCTAACCCAAAAGGTCACCAAGGATTGAAAATAGTACTTGTGCTACTTAAGTGTCTCTCTCTCGTGTTGTGTATAAAAGGTCTATCAAAATGAGAGCTAGAACTTGGACCTAACTTGGTAATGCACAAGTCAAGGAAATCACAATTCACCAATATGAAGATGTGATAAGCTAGAGGCAAAGGTATGATTCACACTCATTTCTTTTTCTACCTTTATCATCTAGGCCTTATTCATGCTAGTGTGTGCATTTTCTTAGCATGTGGTCTATTCACGGTCTTTTGTGTGTGCCAATTGGATATTTAATTGATGCCTACCTTTATATTGACTTCATGTCAAATTTTTGTTGTAATGTGAGAGGCATGAGTTAAATATACCAATGTGGTCCTAAATCTTGTTTAGCCACATGTTTGTGTGACATAGGTTAGATTTTTTGAAAAAATCAACTAGCATGATAGGACTTGTGTGAATTTTGAAAATATTTGGATCTTGGTCCTCATGACCCGATCGACCCACATGTGACTATAGTTAACCTTGCTTGATTGGTGGCTAGTCACAAGTGGTGAGATTTTCTTAAGTCCAACATTTTCTTCATATCTCTCTCTCTCTCTAAAGTTTCTTGGAAGTATCAAGGAGCTTTTGGACTTAAATGGAAAATTTTCTCTAAAGGAATTATCTAGTGACCAAAGTTTATTACTTTATCTTCTCAGCTCACTAGATCTATCTTAAAAGGAAAAGAAGCAAAATTCCTCAATATCCTATCTTTTCCTAATCACCTCTCTCGGAGAAAAAAGAGGTTTTTCAATAAAGAGTTGAAGCTTCAGGTTTTTCAGCAAAAGGACTAGTATCTGGACTCATCTTGATCTTATCTCTCTTATTAGTTCTCAAATCGAGCTTAAATATCTCAGATTCTATCTTCAACATGTTTACTGAGGGAAACCGATCTGACCGGTTTCTGAAACCGGTCTGACCGGTTTCTGAAACCGGTCTGACCGGTTTTACCCGGGGCCACCCCTTAAAGGGTATCTCGGTTGGAATATTCCTTATCCATCCCCACTTCATCCTCACTAGACCAAGCCCGAGCTCCTCTTCTCCTACCCGTGCTCCCTCTCTCCTCTCACTCTCCCACCATAGAATCTTGAGAATGGACCAAGGAAATGCTTTCCCCTTTGGAGATTAAGGGCCAGAGGTGCTAATCTTCAGCTTGACCGAATTGGAGACCATTTTTAGAAGTTTAATCATCTTCTCCCATCCTCTCAAGGTATTCAAAAGTTCTCTTTGCCCGATCTCTTAGCTCCATGCATCCCTCTCGGATTCCTTTGAGCTATCATCTACTAGTATGCCCAGGAAGCTATCTTTAAGTTTTGAATCAATTTGGATGGCTACATTTCAAATTCCATAATCTAGGGTTTCAGCCGACGAAACCGGTCTGACCGGTTTCTAAAACCGGTCTGACTTGTTTTGCCTGGACAGAAACCTTGATTTTCCTTAAATTCTTCAAATTCCTTTCTCGTCAAGTCCCAAATCAATTCCTATGTTCCTTATACATACTTTGCCACTTATTCTTGGTCAGGAACAACATGTCGGACTTCTCGAAGACCTATAGAGGTCGAAGAAGAAAAAGAGGGCGGATGAGCCCGAAGGTGTTTCCGATCCGATTGAGGCATCCAGTGCCTCCAGTGGACCTATCTTAAGGCCTAGGACATCCAGGGCATCTCAGCCCGCTGTGGACGAGATCGTGGAAGAAGAAGAAGAAGAAGAAGGGCATGAGACCTCTAGTGATGATAATGAGAGTGAAGAAAATTACAGAATGCAGTTTAGGCACAGGAAAAAGGGCCAGCAGATGATAATGACGACGATGATGATGAAGAGAAATATTATGGTGGAAGGGAAAGAGGTGTTGAAGAAGAAGAAGAGGTGATGCTTGAGATCCGTAGGCCAGTCAATCACAGCTCTCATCGTATTGTGAATTACCTTGGAATGGGTAAGATAGAGGCAGCCAGGAGGAAGAGAAGGGAATGGCCCTATGGTGAGCCTAAGAATATGTCTAGTGGGATAGATTATCGGTTTCACACTTTCTTTCAGCAGGACTTCTATTCCACCGCCATCATATCTAAGAAGAAAGGCATAGTTGCAGAGGCTCGGTGGATAGATTGGGCATACATGGAGAGGGCAAACAATGCCATTTTCAGAGATATCATAGATGTTTACACTTCTTTGAGGATCAAGCCTTTGATGGGTTTCAGGCACAGTTGGAACACAGAGGTAATTGCTCAGTTCTATGCCACTGTTGCATTTGAGGAACATGAGGGTGCTAGGAAGATGCATTGGATGACCGAGGGGACTAGATACAGTGTCACCTTCACTAACTTTGCTAGATTCCTTGGACTTAGTCCGACAGATTTGACTCTACCTTGCATTCACCGAGGCACTCGTCCTATGGAGCCATCTGCAATGAAGTTCATGTATCCTAGGGACAAGCAAGAAAATGCGGGTTTTGCAGCGAGACTTTATTCCTACTACAGTGTGCTGAACCGTATGTTTCGCTTGACCCTCACACCTAGAGGTGGAAACCCGACGGATATCTCCAACTTTCCTAAGGACTTGCTTGTTCACATGAGGCCTCCTGGACTTTCATTCTCTATGAGTGACTTTATTTGGGAGGAAGTCAAGTCTATTAGCAAGAGCCCTTAGAGGTTGTGTGGATATGCACCGTACATCATGCACATCATCGAGAAAGTGTCAAACAGGAAATTTCTAAAGGATTCAAAGCATGATCCTTTCAAGGTCCCCGTACCCAAGAGGATGAGGTTACCTTCACCTGGAAGGTATGACGAGATGATGGAGGAAGGCGAAGGACAATAGCAGGATCAGCCAGCTGCTGCCTCTAGTCAGGGCCAAATCGGTCTGACCGGTTTGGGAAACCGGCCTGACCGGTTTGGGGCTGGCAACAGCAGCTAGCCAAGGGATAAGACACCCTCTCCCATTTGTAAGATCTTGAACTTTTTCACTTCTATGTGTAAGAGCCAGAGGGATGTGTTGGTTGAGCAGCAGAGGTCTAAAAGAGAGAGGAGGCAAATGAAGGACACTCTCAAGCTTTTACATAATCACCACGGACTTGAGCCTCCTAGATCTCCACCCTCTCCCGAGACGGAGGAGCCCGAGATTCCTTCGGTGGATAGCATGGTGGCACAACTAGGCTCCGAGGGTTACTTTCAACAATATGCTCATCACTATGGATATCAAGTTCCTAATCCTCCACCTCCTCCTATGGGACCTCCTACTAGTGGACAAAGTGTTGTATCTCAAGCTTATCAGTCTCTCTTCGGCAACGTTGATGGTAAGATGTGGTTCAATTTCTTATTCATTAGCATCTACCATTTTTTCTCAAGTTCTAAAATTCAAATTCTCTCTTAGACTACCCTCCTCCACATGGTGGTGCTCCTCCGGAGTATGGTGGTGTTCCTCCGGAACATGGCAGTGCTCCTCCGGAGTATGGTGGTCAGTGATGCTCAGCAGCACCTCTTCTCCAAGTTTTTAGTGATAGATGACAAAGGGAAGAAGAATAGACGATTAAAGCTTATCTATCTTGTGCTGTAGCAGTGAAACTGGTCTGACCGGTTTCCCAAACCGGTCTGACCGGTTTGTGCTGAGCAATCCCAAGCTCCTATGTATCCAGTTATCTTTTATCTTAGAGACTTGTTGAGAGATTTGGATCTGTAATAATTATCTGTTGAACCGTATCTATGTGTTGGACTTGAGAACTCTTGTATTGTGTGCTACAATGCGTGTAATGTACTCTAAATGTTTCTAAGTGATTTAATATTACTTTGTGATGCATGTTTGTCAGATGAATGAGTTTGTTTCTGAGTTTTCCCTGTTTTGTGGGCTGACTGGGTGAAACCGATCTGACCGATTTTGCCCCAGACAGCACACACTTCTTTGTGTTTTGTCTCTTGTTTGTGATAACTCATGTCATATGCATCACACATTTATTTTATCTTGTCACACACACTTGTTGCACCCCACTTTGCTGAGATTTAGGGGGAGCTCCATGTCTTTCTTAAAATATGTGCAAACTGGCATTTTTAGGCCAAAATTTTGAATTCCATTCATTGCATACATTGAGGGGGAGCTTTACCTAAATATTGGTTCTTATGAACTTTATTTTCATATCTTTTGAAAGCTTTAATCAAGGTTGTCATCAATCACCAAAAAGGGGGAGATTGTAAGTGCAATCAAGCCCTAAGTGGGTTTTGGTGAATTAAGTGACAACTTGATTAAAACCCTAACACTCTTGTGAAGCATGTGAGCAGGTTATTGTTTATTGATAAATGATATTTATGTGTAAATTCATGTTGGCTCATATTGCAAATAAGACAAAGGTGGATCATGACAATATACTTGGAATGATTATAAGCATGCTAAGAGTGAATGTCATGATAAAGAAAGGATGTTCTTCCCATTGGACTTTACATAAGGCATACAACAAGTGATCCTAAGCTAAAGAAAAGCAAATATAGAGGCATGATTATATGTGATAATTGGTTGGCCTTTCTATGTTGGGCAAAGCATATTGTGAAGAAAGGAGATGCTTGTGGTATAATAATGGGAGAATTAAATCAAGTTGAATATGACATTAAGGGATTTCCCCATCGACACATGATAGAGTTTGATGATCAATATTGTGAGGTTTATAAACATCAAGGGATTTCACTATTGCTACAAGATGGAACTTGATGACCTAAACAATAAGTTTACCAAGTTCAATATCAAATGGATTCCACTCTTACTTTTTATGAAGATTATTGACTTGTTCAAAGAAGCTATTTGCGAGACTTCAAGTTGAGTTTTGACAAGGGTCATGTGGTTATCTATATTACTTTGGACCTACAAATGGAAGTTTGCAAAAGCAAAAATATTTGATATCAATCAAAGGACAAACAAATTGAGTGGCATCTCACACTATGTGAAAAACTGGCTTTGGTAACGGGCGTAGATCCCCTTTGGTAACGGGCAATGCGCCCGTTACCGATCAAGTGTTACAAATAAGCCAACAAAGGTAACGGGCAGACTGATAAGACATATTCGTAACAGGCATTTGAAAGACATCTTGGCATTTAGTGGGTTTTGGTGTATTGATTGACAACTAGATTAAAGATCTAATGTCCTTGTTAAGCATGTGAGCAGGTTGTAATATTTACATGACAAGGCATAATATATGACATTGGTTATCTACATGGTGGAAACAAGCTATGTGTATACAAGATAAGTTGAGGCATGGTTTTAGCCTCATATTGTGAAATGGCTTAACTCAATGGTGAATGTCATGATATTTGATATGCGTGTTCCCATGAAGCATATAGATGGTATATGAAAAGCTAATGAAGGATAAGAGAGAGGCATATTGATTTTGGAACATTGGATGGCCTCTTATTGAAGGAAGAAGCTTGTTATAATAAAAAGGGATATTTAAATTAAAAGAAGGCATGTTCTCAATATAATTCCACTCTTAATGTTGAATCAAAGTTTCACTCAAATTGGCAACGAATGGATGAAGAAATCAAGCAAGGGATTAGCAACGAGATACTAAGCTAAGGTTGGTCGAGTAGTGACTTGGACCATGTGCTTGGCTAGGGTGAAGTGGCTATAGCTTGGAAAGTTTCGAGGTATCAAGTCGAGCCTAACCGAGTGAAGCAATGAAGAAGCATTACATATTCGTTAAGTCATGTGAAGGGTGACTTAATCGAGAATTGGGTTTCATTTTTATATAAAGATCAAAGTCACTAGCTCAATGTAGAGGTGCTCAAACCAATGAGACATTGATGGATGGATATCTCATGAGGATATATTGATCAAGTATGGCTATTCTTGAAGAAGAAGCTCAAGAGTTCTCTTATTGCATTTATATTCCATCTTGAGTATAGGTACACCATACTATCAAGAGGGATGCATCACAAGGAGTTTTGATAATGTCTCAGTGCTCAAGTAACCCATGTGAGTTGAGAGAGACACAAAAACCACACGTACACGTCTTCGGGTTTGACCCTGTGTCAAACCCGGTGGCACCGATTTTGGGAAACCGGTGGCACCGGTTTTGTGTCAGCCGACCCAACGGCTAGTTTTTGAAAACTCGGTGGCACCGAGTTTGGGAACTCGGTGGCACCAGTTTTCACTGAAGTTTGCAACGGCTAGTTTTGGGAAGTCTGGAGTATCCGGGGTTTTTCCCGAAGATTCCGGGTTTTAACTCCAACGGCTAGTTTTTGGGGAGTCGGGTATTTATACTCTTCAACCTCTACTGTTGCAAGCTGCTGTTCCTGAGGTTGCTAAAGTGCTTCCTTGCTATTCCTTGCTAAGCCAAAGCCATTCCAGCTCTCCCCAACCCCTCTTTGTGAGGTTGTTCGATCTTTGCTAGATCTAGTGAGTTGGGTGGTAGAGAGAAACCTTTGTGAGCAATTCAAGAGCACTTGTATCCTTGAGCACTATTGGACGTCGTCAAGCTCGTGTGAAGCGTTTGTTACTCTTGGGGGATTGCCTCCTAGACGGCTAGGCGTCGCCCACAAGCTCCCAAGGTGTGGTGAGATGTGGGACAATTTGTGAAGGTCATGCTTCTCCTCTGAAAGGGAAGAAGCTATCTAGTGGATCGGGAAAAGGGTTGAATGCAACCCGGCTTCGGTAGGAGAAGCACCCAACAGAGACTAGGATTCACACCGTGGTGAATCCGAACTTCGGTAAAACAAATCATTGTGTCTCTTGTTGGTTACCTCACATTTACCTTGATATATCTATCCTTGCTTGCTTTTGTCACATTGGTGGAGCTACTTGGTTGTTAGGTTTTGTGAAGTGCAGGCACTCTATATTCATCAAGGAACTAATCCTTAAGCCATACACCAAGGTTGAGTTCAAGTCAAACAAGCAAACAAGAAGGAGAAGTAGAGGGGAGTCACTGCCAGGCAAACCCGGTGGCACCGGATTTGCAAAACCGGTGGCACCGGTTTTGGGCAGTGTGGTTATTCCGCTGCGAAGGCGCCAGTCTAGAGATTCCGGAGATTTCTCCAGAGATTCTGGACTTGCCAGAAACTCTGAAGAAAAGTCCGGAGTCTCCGGGGTTCACTGATAAATTTGTTTTAAGTGGTGATTTTTCAGGACTTGCCTATTCACCCCCCCTCTAGGCGACATCATGATCCTTTCAATTGGTATCAGAGCCTGGTGCTCCGATTCGAGCTTAACCGCTTGGAGTTTAAAGATGTCGACTTCTTGTGAGGTATCGTTTGAGCCTCTTCGGTTTGATGGCTCAAACTACGATATTTGGTCTGCTCATGTTCTTCATGTATTACATACTTGGGGTTCTCCATTTGAACAAGTTGTGGATGCTAGCATCCTTCCCGAGGATTTTGATAGTGAGTATCAAAGGAGGAAAAGGAAAATGTGCTCCATAACTACTCTATTACTAACCTCATGTATAATAATGTGAGCAAGGTTATTCAAGAATTCATCTTCAACAATGAAGACATTTGCGATGATGCACATCATATTTGGGTGGCACTCAAAGACATGTATACTAGTGCCAATGATGATGATGATGATGAAGATGAAGAGGAGTCACTAGAGGAGTGCTCAACATCAACATCTTGCATCACACCTCCAAAGACCTCATCCACGAAGCAAAAGGGCGACAACATTGCGACCACTGCCTCTGACCAGGCAAACTCGATGGCACCGAGTTCAAAACTCAGTGGCACCGGGTTTGGCAGTGATCAACACCAACTTGCTTCGTTGAACTTCAGAGCAGCTTCACACAAGCCTATTGAGGTATCTACGACCCCTAGTACTTCCTTACTATGCACTAACAATTCCAAGTCTCAAGTGACTAAAGGAAGAAGGATGAAGGGAAGTGAAGTTGAGCAATTTGACTTCGAGCTTGACAAGATGACCAAGAGAGACAAGAGGAATGTGCTAGAGCTCATAAAGAGAGTAAGAAGACAAGAAGATGAGCTCACAAGACAACAAGCATATCGAGACTCCTTTGAAGAATAATTGAAGAAACTTAAGGAGTCAAATGATGTCTTGTCTAGAAAGTGCAAGGAGGACATTACCAAGGCATATGCTCGTGCTACTAACTCTCTATCTTGTGCAACATCCTTGGAGAAGGGAAATCAAGCTCTCAAGGACCAACTTGAGGAAAACACTTGCAAGTTTGTGAAACTACAAGAAACTCACCTAGAACTTGAATATTCTCATGAGAGGCTTGTAGAATCACACACTTTGCTAGAAGTGGCAAATGAGGTTTTGATAAACTCGTTTAAATCTCACACACCTCATTGCTCCACGAGCACTTGTACTCAAGTTGAATATGACATATCTTGTGCTAACCCATGTGACCCAAAAGGCAAACCCTCTTGGTATGATAAAGTAATTGCAGAATCTTGTGATGACTTCATTGCTCAAGAGAATGATGATCTTATGCAAGAAGTTGAAAAACTCAGGAAAGAGGTGGCTAAGTTGAAGAGAAAAAAAAGGTGCAACTTTCTCATGATAACCATGAGCCCATGGTGAAGAAGCTTGAGAAGAGTACAATCGTCACTAGATCAATCTCCCAACAAAGCCACAAGATCAATGATCACAAGATTGAGGACAAGATGAAGCTAGATCACATCAAGTGCTACAAGTGCTCACACATGGGACATTATGCATCCATGTGTTCATTCAAGCAAGAAGACAACTCAAACCAATCAAAGAGGCAAAGAAGTCTTGCTTAGCGAAGATGCTTTGGTTGTCATGAGAAAGGGCACAAGATTGAAGCTTGTACCAACCGGGCAAAGGTTCCCTCAGGGAAACCCGGTGGCACCGATTTTGCCAAACCGGTGGCACCGGTTTCACCTGAGAAACCCCATATGAAGCTCAACAAGGGATTTCTAAAAACTCAAGCAAAATTCGGAGAGAAGAATGGCTCAGGGACAAGTGTAAATGGCAATGGCAACATCAAGCACAAAATTTGCTACACTTGTCATCAAAAGGGACATGTTGGTAAAGATTGTCCCAATAGTAAGATTCCTGAGCTCAACCATGTTCATTTTAGTAATAAGAAGCTTAGGAGTAACTCAAATGACTCTAGTGCCCCTAAAGTGGTTATTTCACAAAGGAAGGGCACAAAGGCCATTTGGGTACCTAAGTCCTTAATCGCTAACCTTGTCGGACCCAATGCACGTTGGGTACCAAAACATTCCTAAAAGGACTTTGCAGGTACTTGGAGTTGCATTGGAAGCTTGGTTCACTTGAGAAGATATTAATTTTCATTCATCTATATCTCAAGAGAAATTTTGTGACTCTTCAATAGAAAAGGACCAAGTGACATAAATCAAAGAAATCTCATTCAAATGCTCCTCCCATGATAAGTACCTCTCACTGCTGTTGTTCACTCTCATATGCAAAACTTGCTCATGTGCTAGTTGATCATATGAGGAGGACAACTTACATATGTTCTCTTTGGGAAAATTATGTCAAATACCATTCGATGCTATTAACCGCTTCATCTAGAAGCATTGAGTGACTTGTGCATGCAGGATAACTTATGTGAGCTAAAAGAGCAAGAAAGAATCAAAAAAGGATGGTTAACTCTTGAGAAAAGCAAATTTGTAGAACTCAGGGAAAATCCGATGGCACCGGATTTATAAACTCGGTGGCACCGAGTTTCCCAGGATCAGCAAGGGTTGGAAAGGAAATGTTTGGAAATACCTCAAAGCACATTATTCTTGATTCAAAATAAAAGGAGACTAAGAAAATATAGTTTGTGAGCTAATCTTGATCTCATTACACATATTCTTATTTGCTTATGAACTTTGACCAAAATGTGGAGCTTGCTACCCTAGTGCTTTAATTGAGTCAAAAGTGCACTTCTCAAAATTCAAATACTTGATGCACCTATTTAGGGGGAGCTCACTTCACATTTTGTGTCTCTTGGTACTAACATCACTTGCAAGAATTCATGTATGTAGTTCAAGTGTGAGGCATCTCAATATTTTATCTATACTCTTCACTTGAATAAATCTTATGGCAAGGGTGTTGGTTGTGAGCAAGCCACATGACAAGTAGGTCACCAATCCATATCTGTAATTTGGACCAAGCACACAATGGGCATTTCTCATCAAAAGTGACAAGAGGAAGTTATTGAAAGACTAAAAGGTGCAAGTTAACTTATGTGACCTTCTCTAAGTGAGAAAATCTAGGATGAAGGCAAAGGTATGAATCCTAAATTCAAGTTATTAATTTGGGCATCTAAGCCCTATTCTTGCTAGTGTGAGTTTTGGTGTACAAAGGGAGCTAGCATCACCTTGATTTGTTGCTTGGTGGTAGTGATGAGCTTTTAGATATTTAGTTGGTGCCTCACAAATTTTTGTTGGAAATTTTGTTTTTCTAACTGTGGCTAAAAATTTTAGTAGAGGCATGAGCTAAATATGCTAAAACCCATCTTGGCTAGTAATCTTTGCATACTCTTTGTGGCTTAGGATGGACTTTCAAAATTCACTAGCATATGTAGGTGGTGTGCCTTTTGCAAAATTTTTGAGTCTTGATCTTTTAGATCATGTCTTGTTGTTTATGGTTATTGTTGCTCATGTTTGAATGTTGGCTAACCATAAATGGCAAGATTGTCTCAAGTTCAAAGGAAGCTACTCTTTTTTTCTCAAGGGATTGCAAACTTTGGATTTCTCCCATTTCATCAAAATCTCTGAAAATCCATATCTGAGACAAAGGGTTGTGCAAAAATAAATATAAAAGGCAGAGAAAAAAAGAGGAATGAAAAGGAAGTGCAGAGATGAATTTATGGACAAAAGTCCACGGGTTAAGTCAAAACCCGGTGGCACCGGTTTCTGTCGGCAGCACAAGATATACCCGTGACTTACCCGGTTTCAGTCTCTCATTCACCCCATTTACCCCCCCCCTCTCTCTCCCACGACTCAGAACAGTAAAAGGAGAGAAAGAGAAGGTGATTTCTTGGCGATTTGAGGGTTCCACCAAGGATTTCAAGGCTTGGAACAAGATCTCGGTCCTCCAACTCGGTTGGACTGGATTCCCCTCCATTCCTAGGCTGCAGCAGCTCTTTCACCATGTCGGGAGGTACCCCATGTCTTGGTTTTGCCCGATCTACTTTTCTAGGGACTATCTCTTGGATTCCTTTGGTAGAATGGCTTCTATATGGTCCTAGAACAGATTAAAATCAATGGATTGAAGATTTATTGGCTGCTGGTCAGGGGCATATCTAGGGTTCATACTGAACCCGGTGGCACCGAGTTTCCCAACTCGGTGGCACCGGTTTCAGTGCAGGCTCTCTGATTCAGTTGCAAAATGGGCTCCATAAAATTCAATTGCATATATTTGTGGTAGAGAAATGTTCCTAAGACCCATATGTATCTCCTTTGTTCACAGATCCAAGGATTGACTTGGTTTATGGGAGAAGGCAACCTAGAACGAAGAATGCAAGTTTTGAGTTCAGAAGAAGAGAAGGAACAAGTAGCGCTCATGAAATTACAGAAGATGTTCCTGAACCACCTAGAAGGTCTAAAAGGGCAGCAGGAAGAATTAATCTCCCTAGAGGTGCTATGCGCATTGAGGACTCTAAGCCTGAGTCAACCTCTAGTGATGATGATGAGGAGAGCCCATACAGGCAGGAACCATCCCCTCCTGAGTCACCTATAGCAGCTGCTCAGCGTAAGAGAAAGGGCAAGAACATTCGCACAGCTAGCCATGAGTATAGTCAGGGCACCGGAGAGGATGACAGTGATGGTGAGTATGAGGGCATCTCAGTTTTTGGACCGCAGCCCGTTGAGAGTGGTGTTGTGACTCACTTCAATGTGAGAATGAGGCCACCCATTGACCCTGAGCACCGCAACATAGTCAACTATAAGGGAAGGGGTATGACAGAGAGGGCAAGAAAGGAAAGGGAAAAGAATCCTTTGACCGTTGGTGGAAGGAATTTGGATTATCGTTTTGGCACCAAATTTCATCAAGACTATTATGCAAGTGCCATCATCAAGAAAGACTTCCCCATTGCTCGCTCAAAATACATTGATTGGGGATTCTTGTCAGTCATGGAGGATCAGAAGATTGCTGAAATTATTCGTGAGTGCAAGAGGAAAAATGTTTATGACATCATGGGCTTTGCCAAGTCATGAAACAATGAAGTGATTGCACAATTCTATGCCACATGTTACTTCACCACTTGGAAGAATGACAAAATTGTGCATTGGATGACCGAGGGAAAATGGTTTGGCATCACTATCACTGAGTTTGCCTATCTACTTGGTTTTGATGAAGAAGATCTTGGAAGGATGAAGATCCATAGAGATCATGACATGGACAGGGTAGATATGAAGTTCATGTATATCCCGGGACAAGAGTGGAACTTTGGACGAGTCAATGGCATGCTACCATTCTATGCATACTTGCACCGCATGTTTAGAAAGACACTTGCTCCTAGGGAAGGGGACCAATCAAATGTGTCAAACTATGGAAGAGATTTGTTGAAACACATGTGTCCTAGTGAGCCGGAATATAGTGTTGTGGACTACATTTGGGAGGAAATTCATTCCATCTCCGGCTCACCACAAAAGAGTTGTGGATATGCTCCTTATCTCATGCATTTCATTGAGACCATCACAAACTACACATTTGTCTATGATCATGAGCATAAGCTATTCCACTTGAAGAATGATGTTGTGGGACCATCTCTAGCTGATTTGGAAAGGGCACTGGGAAGTATTGGAGGCCCAGATGCCCCCGAACAGCCCACCACAGCTGCTACACCATCTAGGGCAGCAAGGACCTCACATGGTCGAGGGCGTGGACGTGGACAACAAGTGCAAAAGCCCCCTTCCCCACTTAGAAAATTGTTCAACTTTTGGTGTGGGTCTTGCATGAAAGCAAGTGAGGGATTCAAGGATGATAAGGCTCATGTATGAAAACCCCTCTCCCACAAATAGGCCTCCCATACCACATGCACCATCCGATGAGGAAGAGAGTGAGCCGGAGACCTTTGAGAGCATTTGGGAAAGATCACAACAAGTTGATCCGGCAACCAACAAGGATTATTGGGATAGAGCCTATGGAAACTCATATTACAATCCAACCTTTGGAGGAGTGTATAGTGCTAGATCATCTTATTCAGAGGTTCCTTTCATGGGCACACAAGGCCAAGGCACATCCTCTAGCATGCCTCCCGTGGATCCTAATGCACAAGGAAGTTCAAGCGCTGTTGGTGGATACTACTATGGCAGTCTCTTTGGCTCGGTAAACCCATTTGAGGGAATGTCGTCTCACTATCCTCCATTTCCGCCACCACCACCCTTTGTGCCTCCGAGTCAGTTTGTGCAACCGTCTCAAGATGATGAAGAAGAAGAACCATGAGCAGCTGTCCAGGACCTTCAAGACCTTTATTGGTGATTAATGACAAAGGGGAGAGAAGTGTCGATTGAAAGCCTATTAATATGTTCTGCATCTGCTCTGTCTGCACAAATCCGGTGGAACCGGTTTCCAAATCTCGGTGGCACCAGTTTTGGTGTGTCTCAGTCAGTTCTCAGTATCCCTTCTGTCAGGAAACCTCGGTGGCATCGAGTTTCCAGAACCGGTGGCACCGGTTTTGGCTATTGTATGCAACAGGCCCTTGCAATAAAATTCTCCTAGCTTCAATTGGACTTGAGAACCTTTGTTATGTGTGCTTAAATGTGTGTTGAACCTTTTTATGCTGGTTAAGACTCATTTGCATGTTAGTGTGATTTTATGAGTGATGTATTGCTTTTTGACGAGTACATGCGGGCAAAACCGGTGGCACCGAGTTTGGCAACTCGGTGGCACCGAGTTTGGCCAGACAGCACTGCCTTTTTCTTGCTCTATGTGTTGGAGTGCTTATTTATTGCATGCATCACGGTTTAAATGTTCACACACTTGTTTTGCACCCCACTGTTGCTGAGATTTAGGGGGAGCTCCATGTTTTCTTGAAAATGTGCAAAATGGCATTTAAAGCCAATTTTATGAATTCAACTCATAGCACATATTAAGGGGGAGCTCAACCTAAATCTGAGTTTTTAAGCTTTATTAAATATCTTTTGTAAGCTTTAATCGAGGTTGTCATCAATCACCAAAAAGGGGGAGATTGAAAGACATCTAGGCCCTTAGTGGGTTTTGGTGTATTGATTGACAACTAGATTAAAGATCTAATGTCCTTGTTAAGCATGTGAGCAAGTTGTAATATATAAATGACAAGGCATAATATATGACATTGGTTATCTACATGGTGGAAACAAGCTATGTGTATACAAGATAAGTTGAGGCATGGTTTTAGCTTCATATTGTGAAATGGCTTAACTCAATGGTGAATGTCATGATATTTGATATGTGTGTTCCCATGAAGCATATAGATGGTATATGACAAGCTAATGAAGGATAAGAGAGAGGCATATTGATTTTGGAACATTGGATGGCCTCTTATTGAAGGAAGAAGCTTGTTATAATAAAAAGGGATATTTAAATTAAAAGAAGGCATGTTCTCAATAGAATTCCACTCTTAATGTTGAATCAAAGTTTCACTCAAATTGGCAACGAATGGATGAAGAAATCAAGCAAGGGATTAGCAACGAGGTACTAAGCTAAGGTTGGCTGAGTAGTGACTTGGACCATGTGCTTGGCTAGGGTGAAGTGGCTATAGCTTGGAAAGTTTCGAGGTATCAAGTCGAGCCTAACTGAGGTAAGCAATGAAGAAGCATTACATATTCGTTGAGTCATGTGAAGGGTGACTTAATCGAGAATTGGGTTTCATTCTTATATAAAGATCAAAGTCACTAGCTCAAGGTACAGGTGCTCAAACCAATGAGACATTGATGGATGGATCTCTCATGAGGATATATTGATCAAGTATGGCTATTCTTGAAGAAGAAGCTCAAGAGTTCTCTTATTGCATTTATATTCGATCTTGATTATAGGTACGTCGTACTATCAAGAGGGATGCATCACAAGAAGTTTTGATAATGTCTCAGTGCTCAACTAACCCATGTGAGTTGATAGAGACACAAAAACCACACGTACACGTCTTCGGGTTTGACCCTGTGTCAAACCCGGTGGCACCGGTTTTGGGAAACCGGTGGCACCAGTTTTGTGTCAGTCGACCCAACGGCTAGTTTTTGAAAACTCGGTGGCACCGAGTTTGGGAACTCGGTGGCACCAGTTTTCACTGAAGTTTGCAACGGCTAGTTTTGGGAAGTCCGGAGTATCCGGGGTTTTTCTTCGAGATTCCGGGTTTTAACTCCAACGGCTAGTTTTTGGGGAGTCGGGTATTTATACCCTTCAACCTCTACTGTTGCAAGCTGCTGTAACTGAGGTTGCAAAAGTGCTTCCTTGCTATTCCTTGCTAAGCCAAAGCCATTCTAGCTCTCCCCAACCCCTCTTTGTGAGGTTGTTCGATCTTTGCTAGATCTAGTGAGTTGGGTGGTAGAGAGAAACCTTTGTGAGCAATTCAAGAGCACTTGTATCCTTGAGCACTGTTGGACGTCGTCAAGCTCGTGTGAAGCATTTGTTACTCTTGGAGGATTGCCTCCTAGACGGCTAGGCGTCGCCCACAAGCTCCCAAGGTGTGGTGAGCTGTGGGACAGTTTGTGAAGGTCGTGCTTCACCTCCGAAAGGGAAGAAGCTATCTAGTGGATCGGGAAAAGGGTTGGATGCAACCCAACTTTGATAGGAGAAGCACCCAACGGAGACTAGGATTCACACGGTGGTGAATCCGAACTTCGGTAAAACAAATCATTGTGTCTCTTGTTGGTTACCTCACATTTACCTTGATATATCTATCCTTGCTTGCTTTTGTCACATTGGTAGAGCTACTTGGTTGTTAGTGTTTGTGAAGTGCAGGCACTCTATATTCATCAAGGAACTGATCCTTAAGCCATACACCAAGGTTGAGTTCAAGTCAAACAAGCAAACAAGAAGGAGAAGTAGAGGGGAGTCACTGCCAGGCGAACCCGGTGCCACCGGATTTGCAAAACCGGTGGCACCGGTTTTGGGCAGTGTGGTTATTTCGCTGCGAAGGCGCCGGTCCAGAGATTCCGGAGATTTCTCCAGAGATTCCGGACTTGCCAGAAACTCCGGAGAAAAGTCCGGAGTCTCCAGGGTTCACTGATAAATTTGTTTTAAGTGTTGATTTTTCAGGACTCGCCTATTCACCCCCCTCTAGGCGACATCAAGATCCTTTCAGCATTAAACAACGACCGTTAGTAAAACTAGCCACCGGTCATGTGAAATGGCTGTTTTTCTGGGCCCACAGGGAACTTTCGTAACGGGCACCAAAGAAAAGCCGGTTACATAAGCTCAATATCAGAGACGCCTGATGTGCACCTGTGTCTCCAGTATCTTGACGAAATGAGACACGTCTATTTCACGCTCGTCTCAGCACAACTAGTATTCGTAACGGGTATCAAACAACGACCGTTACCACAACTAGTCACTGGTCACGTGAAATGGTTGTTTCTCTGGGCCCACATGGAACTTTGGAAACGGGTATGAAACAGAGCCCGTTACTATTAAATTAACATCAGAGACACATTCTGTGAACCAGCGTCTCTACTGTCTCGACGAAATGAGACGCATCTGTTTCTACGCATGTCTGCTTTCTCTCTATTAAAGGAGATGCTTTCTGTCAACCTGCGTTTCCTATATCTCGATGAACGGCCAGGTCCTGGGGCCCACCGGTTAGGACTGGTAACGGGATTTTATACCGCCCGTTACATTGTGGGCATTTTTGTAATGGGCTTTCCGAATGAAGCCCGTTACTTACTGATCAGTGTTTGTAACGAGCTTTAATTAACACCCGTTACAGATACGGCGGCCATCCCTACGATGGCTGCCGGTTGCGGCGGCATCCCGGAACCGACCCGGATTTGGCGACGCCACCGGGGGCCGCATCCTGGAACCAGCAAGGATATGGCAGCCACCACAGCAAGGAGACATCACAAACACATTCTCACATCACAGATATTGGCAAAGCAAGATCACATTTATATACAAGCTAGCTAGAATCACATCAAGTTTCAAGTTACTCTTATCAGGGCTTGTTTGGATGGAGTCATGAGAAAACAGACTAAACCAGGCAGTATCTGACCCCAACCAAGCAAGCCAAGAAGGTTTCTCAGGCAACAACACCTGACTAAAGAAGACTGAATGAGTTTCAAGTTTCTAGTCACAATAAACTCATGGTGCACCACTGTAGAACTTGCCCTTTCGGTTGACAGTCTCCTTAAGAATGTACTCGCATAGCATCTCTCGGACACGCTTTACATCTTCTATGGAAACATCTACAGGAGGTTTGAAATCCTGTAATATACAATCATTTATGAGAATACAAGTAGAAATCATTTTCTAAAATCAGATGGATAATATGAGCAGAGACAAGGTTGAGCATTATTATCTAATTACAGCAGCCTTCTTGATGTCAGGTATGTCATAGAGTAGTCTTAACATATGGAATGCCACATGGAATCCACACAAAGAGGACCCCCGTGGCTGCTGAGCACACTGCATCGAGGTAACAAAATGACAAGTTAATGCAGTACCAAATAGGTAACAAGGGACCATAAAAAACCTTGGTCTTACAACGAGATTTGTTTTGTGCTTGAGTGTGGCTTTTGGTTTTTTTTCTTTCCTTTCGTCACTCTGTCCTGTGCATCACCAAAGGCCCTACATGACCAGCAATACCAATTAGAAACACTAAGAGATTGATTTTTTGTGAACAAAAAATATTGTACCAAAGGCCCTACATGGTCAGCAATACCAATTGGAAACACTAAGAGATTGAATTTTTGTGAACAAAACCTACAAGAAACTAACCCGTTCAAAACATTTTGGAGGTCCGGGAACTTTAGCGGGGGATGTTGTTTAGCGAGAATCTAGATACCAAACCTCTTTGAACTTCATACGGATGATCACTGTTACCCAGTGGCTAGTGCAGTAGGCGCCCACCACGTAGTAGTTGTTCATCATTGCATTTGAGATTGCTTTGCCAACTTGCTAAGAACACTAAGAAATATTTATTGAAGTAAACAAATCTAGATCTAAAAACCCAACACTGATCTGCTTCTCCACTGCCTTGTCCATCATTTTCCTAAAAAAATCAAATTGTTAGCATGCATGAACTTTGCGCTCAAAATTAAAGAAATATCTTTTTAGGTTTTAAAGGACTTACAATGTCCACAACCTCATGAAGGTAACATCCAGAGAAGCCAGGGTTATAAGGTTAAACACGCTACTGAATTCAATGTTTAACATTAAAGCACCACAACCACCTTTAAAGTATCTTGATCCACCTTTGCTGGAAAGGCAAGTTTATCCTTACTGTGTTCCATGACATAAGCATGCAACTTGGCACAATTTGGTCCAGCAGCCTTTACATTTGCTTCTGACAACATAGGTGCACCAGGCTTGTATTTTGGTCGGTCCTGTTCTGTCCCATTAACACAGTTAAGAATCTCATCTTTAGACAGAGGTTTCCCCGGCCCGGTTCCCCTTCTCGAGTGGAGATTGTCCGGGCTCCTCCCGTTGCGGAGGCCGCCGTACTTGTTGCATCTACTACTTAGGGGGAGATTGCCTCGTGCTCCTCCTCCCCGCCGGAGAGGCTTTGCCGTTTCGTCTCGTTGCTTATCCTCATGTTGCGAGTGCTTTGCTAGGCATAGTTTGCACCGGGCTCCTCCCCGCCGTTGTTAACGCTCCCCGCCGCCGGAGAGGCCGCTTGTTTCGTCCGTTGATTATCCTCAAGTTGCAGCTACTTCTTAGGCAGAGTTTGCCTGGGCTCCTCCTCCGTTTGTTGTCGACGCTCCTGGTGCG
The DNA here is from genome assembly GCA_947561735.1 of Cenchrus americanus. Lineage (NCBI taxonomy): Eukaryota > Viridiplantae > Streptophyta > Magnoliopsida > Poales > Poaceae > Cenchrus > Cenchrus americanus. The sequence goes on along the minus strand of OX387239.1, from coordinate 77,450,024 downwards.
TAGTTTTGCTGATCTGCTGCTGCTGCTGCTGCTGCTGCTGCTGTTGAGCCTTCTCTTGATGACACTGAGCTGCAGCACCTCCATTTGATGTTGCACCCCTGCTACCTGTTGCGACTTCAGGGGTGGGATGTCTCATCATGGGTGGTATAATGATCCTGTCCTTTGGCCATTGTATCCTTTGAACGAGAGCCGCAGCTAGGGTTGCTACGTCACCCCCATAAATTGGTACAGGCAGAGGGTATTGACTCGTATTGGCCCACACATAAGTAGGTTGCACCACAACATACCCATCCCCGCACCGGTTCGAATGGCAAGCCTTTTGAGATGGAAAGACTTTCGCTAGTGCGAGCTCCATGGTGCCATCCAAAAGGCCGCACACGGTTGGCTCTGTCGGCTTATCTATTGTGTCCAAGCATAGGTGATTGTTGACGGTGTATTTTGGTGCACCTAGCATGTTCATTACACTTTGGTTTGGATTTGATTATGGAACTAACCCGCCACTAGGCACACTAATCATATAACAAGTTCATCTTTGTGCATGCATTTGGAAGTGTTGTGTTTATGTAGGAAAACATGGACATAAAGGACGGATTCGCAATAAGTTCAAAGGAGCATTCATGGAGTCTTGTTCGTGTTCATGAGCTTGCTTGAAATCACTTCCGATGGTGGCGAGGACCGAAGTGCTACGAGGAACACCCCCGAGGATTGAAGCGTAAAAGATCAAACTTCATGCAAAGAGAGCCTCCATCTTGATCGCGAGGATAACGGCGTCAAAATCATCCAAGTGGAGGGGGCAAAGTAGATAAGTGCACGAGGACCCACGGAGCAAAAAGGGCGACCGAACCGGGCCGAACCGGGCTCGGGCCGGCCGGCCCGTGCGGGCCGGCCCGGCCCACTTCGGGCACCGGTTCGGTCCCGTCTTCCTTGCCCTCGAAGGATCTTCGACCCTAAAACCCCCGACGCGCCGCCAACACGGAAGGATGAGTTATTCGCACCAAAAGGCCATCCACAAGCTAGAGAGAGAGGAGGAGGATCTCCGGCGGGAGATCAACCACCTCGAAGGAAGCACCCTCTCGTGGAGAAGAAGGAAGACACCGCGGAAGGGAAACCATGATCAACGGTGCCATGACCAGCACCTTGATGGGGTAATCTTCTCATTCGTCCATGGGTTGTAATCGATCGTGAGATGTAATCGCACTTTGTTGGATTATCTATCTATCATCTTGTGTTGAATATACTTTAATGCTTAAGGCTTGCAACCGTGCCGTAGAGGGAGTAGAGCTCCAATGCTTCCTTGGATCCATTCAATACGCCATGGCCATCAAAGGTCTAGTCATGAATACCTTCGCGTAGTGACAGTACGAGAGGAGGGAAAGGGGCGAAACCGTGGTCACAACCCCGATAGATTAGATTGGTTTTTTCATGTCTTTAAGCGATTGCTTGCTCTAGTATCGTAGACCCGTGGGCGAGTGTCTTCTTCCTTGATCGTTTATCATTCTCTCTAGTGTAGTCTAGTGTTTTCTAGTTTAATATAGTTAGGGTTTTAGTAGCTAGTGTGTCGTTGGTGATCGAACGCTTGTAATCCCCTTGCTCGCGGATTGACAAGAACCTTGGGAATCCCGTGGTGAAAAAGGTGTGGGGTCCGTACGCTTGCGGATCGTAGAGGGATACGTCTTTTATCCGTCAACAAGCCCCTTTTTCTCGGCGCCGTTGCCGGGGAGCAAGTTAGTTTACATCGTTTGATTTGCATCTAACTTAGTTTTATATTTTAGTTTATCTTTTTTTGCTATATCTAACGTATATTATCAGAAAAAACACTTGTTTCTTTTTTGTTTTTGTTTTTATCTTATTGTCTAGATGGAGTTCGTTAATCAACCCGTGGAAGAACCGGAGAAATCATTAAGGGATTACGCTAGCCCTCGATGTGAAGACATAAAGGTACAAGAGTCGGATTCGAAGCTCGAAGCGACCAAGTATGAAATTAAATCCAAGATCATGAAGATGGTGGCGGAAAACCCATTTGAAGGGATGGTTACGGAGAACCCATATAGACACATAAGGGATTTCACGACAATATGCAACACGGTGCGTCAAGAAGGAGTTCCCGATGAATGGTTCAAATGGAATCTCTTTCCCTACTCACTTGCCGGCAAAGCAAAGACATGGTATTCGGTTGCGTCCTTTGAAGTTGAAGGCAATTGGAACAAGTTGACAAAGAAGTTTTGCGAGAAGTTCTTTCCAATGAGCAAGGTTCAACATCTAAGGAGGCAAGTGATCAATTTCATGCAAGGAGAAGAGGAAGGGATAGACCAAGCTCCGGGAAAGGTTTAATGAATTAATCGAACAAGGACCAAAACTCGGCTTCACCGGTGACGTACTCTTGCATACATTTTTCTTTTCCCTAACCCCTAGTTGCATGCGACACGTCGAAATGTGTGCGGTGGGGATCTCATGGAGAAAACACTCACGGAAGCCGCCCAACTTCTACAAAAAGTTAGTAAAGCGGCTGCCATGCGAAGAGATTGGGAAACAAGACTTGCGGAAGAGCCGGAATTCAATTCAAGAAAGAAAAAGCTTGCTGATTTTTCTAAAGAGGCGACCCCGGGAAGTCACAAAAGAGGAGCCAATCATGGAAAAGCTTGAACAAGAACACGTTAAGTCAAGAACTACACCAAGCGTCGACTTCGCCGCACCAAATGAGACGAACAAGAGAAGCATGTCAAACGCGAAGCCACTAAGGGAGTTCGAACCAATGGATTGGGTTCCTATTGATTACGGAGAAGTATTCGACAAGAGAAGACCGTTCCCTAATCAAAAGGGAATGGCAAGAGCATTGGAAGTGGATTTCCCACCGGAGAAGAAAGCTGAAAATTCATACGACCTCGAAACCACCGGTGAGATTTTTGAAAAGCTCTTTGGAGATGACGTGGTGGATCCGGAACATATTGCCGAGGTGAAGAGGATCATGGGGATCAAGCCCGAAGCATCACCATACGCTCGCCTTGCTGAAATTTATTCGATCGGATCCGAAGAAGAAGAGAAGATGACGCCGCACTTGAGTTGCGAGATCAACGGAGTTCAATGCAAAGCTTTATGCGACATCGGAGCCCAAGTAAGTGTTCTATCTTCTAAAATTTACGATAAAGTTCAATACCACAACCTAGACTTAGCTCCAACATCAACGAAATTAATTATGGGAGATGGTAGAACTATCAAACCTCTAGGTATTGCTTGCAACATGAAAGTAAAAATTTCTAGAAACTATATACCAACCGATTTCTTTGTTATTGATGCTTACCATGGTAATTCTGATCATATAATCTTAGGTAGGCCTTTTCTTAAGTTGGTTGATGCCGTGTTAGATGCCGGAGAAGGCAAAGTAACAATGAACCTTAATGGAACAAAGTACACATATAACTTTCTTCGTGCTTCTAAACACCTTACTCCTTCCTCCCGAAGATGAAGAAATAGATGAGATAGATAGTCTTTGTTTTGTTGAAACCCTTAGAGACCCGCTGCAAAGAGCAATGGAAAATCAAATTAGTAATCAACAAGATGAAGAACTAGAGGAAGCAACAAAAGGCTTAGAGCCGCATGATGGTAGCGTGGAGGAAGAGAAGTTCGAAGACATAGGAGAAATCAAACCCGAGGAGCCACAAGTGCCCGAAGTAGACCTTAAACCTTTGCCCAAGGGATTAAAATATGAATTTTTGGGCCCGGACAAAACTTATCCAATCATTGTGAGCGACGAGTTGAGCCCCGAAGAAAATGAAGCGTTGCTGATTTTATTAAAAAAACATAGGAAGGTGATTGGATATTCAATTAATGATCTCAAAGGTATTAGCCCGGCCTTTTGCACTCATCGTATACCAATGGAAGACCAATGTAAGCCCGTAGTGGACCACCAAAGGAGGCTAACCCATGCCATGCGAGAGGTAGTAAAGAAAGAGGTTATCAAGTTACTTGATGCGGAATCATCTACCCGGTTCCACATAGCGAATGGGTGAGCCGGTACATTGTGTACCGAAGAAAGGAGGTTTGACCGTGGTGAAGAATGAGAAAAACGAATTGATACCGCAAAGAACCGTGACCGGGTGGCGGATGTGTATTGATTACCGTAAGCTTAACAAAGCGACGAAGAAAGATCACTTCCCCCTACCGTTCATAGACGAGATGCTCGAGAGGTTAGCAAACCACGCTTATTTTTGCTTTCTCGATGGATACTCGGGGTTCATGCAAATTCCCATTCACCCGGAAGATCAACATAAGACAACATTTACGTGTCCTTACGGAACGTTTGCATATAGGAGGATGCCCTTCGCCTATGCAACGCTCCGGCCTCTTTTCAGCGTTGCATGATGGCCGTGTTTTCGGAATTCATCGAAGAAATTGTTGAAGTGTTTATGGATGATTTTTCCGTTTACGGGAAGACGTTCATGGATTGCTTAGCAAACTTAGAAAAGGTCCTTACAAGGTGTGCGGAGGTAGATTTGGTTTTAAATTGGGAAAAATGCCACTTCATGGTTAAGCAAGGCATAGTGCTCGGACATGTTATATCCGAGAGAGGAATTGAAGTGGACAAGGCTAAGGTAGAGACGGTTGAGCAACTCCCACCTCCTACGGATGTTAAGTCCTTAAGGAGCTTTCTAGGCCATGCCGGATTCTATAGAAGATTTATAAAGGACTTCTCGAAGATCACTAAGCCTTTAACACACCTTCTTCAAAAGGATGTGGCTTTCGACTTTGATGAGAAGTGTCTAGCGGCATTCGGACCTTGAAAAATGCGTTCGTGAGTGCTCCCATCATCCAACCTCCGGATTGGAGCCAACCTTTCGAGATCATGTGTGACGCGAGTGACTACGCCGTAGGCGCGGTCTTGGGACAAAGAAAGGAAGGCCGAGTTCACGCCGTTTACTACGCTAGCAAAACTCTTAGTGGGGCACAATTAAATTACGCCACTACGGAAAAAGAATTGTTAGCGGTGGTATTCGCTTTCGAAAAATTCAGATCTTACATCGTGAACTCGAAAGTCATTGTTTACACCGATCACGCAGCCATCAAGTATCTCTTGGCTAAGAAGGAAGCTAAACCACGTTTGATTCGTTGGATCCTTCTTCTCCAAGAGTTTGATGTTGAAATTCGTGATAAAAAGGGGGTGGAGAATGTTGTGGCCGATCATTTGTCTAGGATGAATCGTGGACAAGATGATAAGGAGCCCATAGAAGATAAGATGAGAGATGACCACCTCTATAGAGTGCTTGATAAAGATACTTGGATGATCGACATCATTCGAGCAATTCGAAAGATGCCCCTCGATCATCTAGACAAAAACACTCAAAGGAAGATTATTTCCGAAAGTAAGAAATATTTTTGGGATGCACCATACCTCTTCAAACTTGGCAATGATGGAGTGATGAGAAGATGTGTGCCAAGAGAAGAGAGGCTTGAGATTCTAAGGAAGTGCCACTCGGAGTATGGTGGGCATTATAGCCATTTTCGAACCGAAGCCAAAGTATGGTCGAGCGATTCTATTGGCCGGAGATGCATGAAGATACTAAAAGATATGTTGCGTCATGCCCCGAATGCCAAAGAACCGGAAACATCTCTCAAAGAAATTCTATGCCTTTGAAATACAACTTGCAAATCGACATATTCGATGTATGGGGCATAGACTTCATGGGGCCTTTTAAAAACTCGTTTGGATTTGAGTATATACTTGTTATGGTTGATTATGTATCCAAGTGGGTAGAGGCTATACCATGTCGTAAAGCTTCCACGGAGGAGTCCATCACTATGATCAAGAACGTGATTTTTCCCCGCGTTTCGGTACACCGAGAATCTTGATAAGTGATGGAGGAACTCATTTCACCGGGAAGAACTTCAAAAAGTGCTTGTCCAAGTTGGGAATTGAGCATAGGGTCTCCACGGCCTATCACCCACAAACCAACGGACAAGCGGAGACGTCAAATAGGCAATTAAAAAGCATACTTAACAAAACCATAGAGAAGGGAGGCAAGGATTGGTCAAAGAAATTAGACGGAGCTTTATGGGCTTATCGAACGGCGTTTAAAACACCGATAGGTATGACCCCTTATCAATTCGTCTATGGAAAAGCTTGCCACCTTCCGGTTGAGTTAGAACATAAAGCCTATTGGGCTATTAAAGAGATGAACCTTGATCTCGATGCCGCGGTGGTGAAACGGAGAATTCAAATAAGCGAGCTAGAGGAGTTGAGGTTGAAAGCTTATGAAAACGCAAGCATATACAAGGAGAGAATCAAAAGGTGGTATGATAAAAGATTGAAGAAAAAAGAATTTAAAGAAGGAGATAAGGTCCTCCTCTACAATTCGAGGTTTAAAACCTTCGGAAAGGGGAAATTGCAAAGCAAGTGAAACGGACCTTATGTTGTGCATTCGGTGTTCTCCAACGGAGCGGTAACCATTCCGGATATAAACGGCGATCAATTTGTGGTGAATGGACAGCGGCTTAAGGTTTACTACGAACCCGACGTCGTGCCCATTCATCATGTTGACGTCTTTACCATGGAGGAAGAGCCCGAACGTCCCGCCTAGGACGAAAAACAAGGCACCAACTTCCGTAAATAATTTTTCTTTTAGCTTTCCGGAGTTTTTCGCGAAGATTAACTCGGGCCAACTTTTTCCCGTGGGCCGAGGAAGAAAAAATAGGGCGGTGTGCAAAAAAAAACCGGCCCGGCCCCGCCCCCGAGGCGGGGTGGGCCGGCCGGCCCAGCGGACCGGCCCGGCGGGGCCCGACGTCCGATGACCCCGAATTTCGCCCGAATTGCTCCTTTTTGACTTCCTTGTTTGGTCGGAAAATTTTAAGGGAAGTGTAAAAAAGGAAAATAAGGTTCCCGGGCTTTTCTCTCGGGACTATATATTTGGCCGAATTGGGAGCTTGAGAATCAAACCTTTCAAGCAATGTGTTGCACCCTTGTAGCAGCCATTGAGCCTCCAAAAAGCTTAGAGTTGAAGGTAGAAGCCAAGAAGCCATCGATGGAGGAGGCGATGCGATGCGAGGCCAAGCTACCCGTCAAGAGGACCGCACGTATCCGTTGCGGAGGACGTGTCCCGACCGGAGCTCTTGCATCTCGCAACCCCGTCAAAGGAGAGAAGGTCCCTACACCCGTTCGAAGGCTCGGCACGCCTCCAAGGCATCAAGCGCAAAGATTACAAGGAGGTGTCGCCGGAGCCTAAGGATTATGGGGATAGCGACTACTCCGACGATCGTAGCCCGAGCTCGTGGGCGGCCGCCGTAGAGACGATGACGATTGGGGCGAGCGCCCCTATGAAAGGACTCCCGAGGGCCCCAATGGCGACGGCAACGGCGGTGGCGAAGGCGACAACAATGGAGGTGGCGACGACGGTGGTGACAACGGTGGAGATTATGGCGACGACGAACCCTTCGGATTGCATCCGGTGTCTTCGTCGAGTTTGCCGTCAATCCATCGCGGATCTCTACACGTCGGCCGACGAATGTTTCCAAGCCATGGAAGCGATGAAGCAGCGTATGGAGGACTTGGAGCGCGTAGTTGAAGATGACTACAAGTTCCTTAACCGCAATGTGCGCAAACTTTTCGGCATGGTTGGAAACATGAGAGGCAAGTGGTGCAAAGCTTGCTCGAAATACCACTAGATCTAGTTTTCCCCTTTGGTTTTTGTAAGATACGACGAGGACGTCGTATGTTTTAAGTGTGGGGGAGAGCTAGCTCGCTAGCCTTAGCTTTTGAACTTCAAGTTTAGGTTCGGTTTAATCTTCGTGTGTGAGTCTTAGTGTTTTAATGAGTCTTTAGTTTTCGAGTCTGTTTTAAAATTTTTGCAAGTGTCTTAAATTAGTGTTGAGTCAAGAAAACCAAATAAAAAGAGTCTTTATATATATCTTTGTGTTTTATGTATTGTTTATCTTTATTTACTTGTTTGTTTAATCTTCGATTCTTGATATATGAACACAAGTATGTGGTTTGAAAATCGTTTACCGTGGTGCTTAGTGGAATCGCTACTACTTAAAGTACCCATTCCGCACTTCGATCTTGAGCTTCACATGCTAGTTGTGCTATTTTCGATGCTAAAAATTGGAGGATTTCAGTTCTGAAAATTATTTTAAAACCCTTGTAATAAAGGTTAGCAAAACTTCTTTTTCCAAGTTGAGAGTAAGAAAAAAAATTCCTATCCAAAGCCAAGTTTATTTTTTCGCTCCACCATAAGTGTGATTAGCACGATGAGTTAGGCTAGGACCCTTCTCTCTTGGTGAGTTTTAATTTCGAGCAATGATCATGTCCTTGTGCTTATCTTTTGTTGCTAGCCTCGTCATATATTCAGTTCATGACTTTCACAACGAAAGTCATGAATATCGCTGAATTCCATACCCAACCCTATACATCTCTTTTGTACATCGTATTCCTTGAACACAACCTATTTTCAAAGTTCCGTCTCGTCTCTAGCATGATTTATTTAAAAATTTCAGATTGTATGCATGCGATGAAAGGGAGAATTGAAAGCTTTGAAAAGTTGTCAAGAGAGAGAAAAATAAAGAGAAAAAGTATGTGTATGGAAAAGAAAGAAAGAAAAATCATATGTGAATGAAAGAAGAAAAGAAAAAGAGAGAAAGATGAGTTAGCAATGAAGATATGAGAGGGATGAATCAAGTGAAAGAAAAGAAAAAAATAAAGTGTAAGGAAGGATGTCACGTTGATTGTGAGACGAAACTTTTACTCTATTTCCAACCATGTGCAATCCGACAACGAGGACATCATTGGTGCCTTGAAGTCACAATTTTCTTTTGCCCTTGCACATGTCCACCATTCTAAATCTTCTCATCCTTGATATCCCTACATATGGTTAATTCTCATGATCATTGGCTTTGAAAGGTAGACAACCATTAGAGGAAGTTCTTAGTTTGACAATACTTGTGTTGATTGCACTAGCCCTACCTATAGCTCCACTTTTACATGATATATGAGAGATTAATGGGAGGTGAGAGTTTTATAAAATTTGGTTAGGATAGACACTTCATATGAGTGACTTGAGAGAGCTTGGAGAAAGGTTTTTGTCTAATACTTGTTGCAGGAATTTTTGTTTTGAAAACCATAAAAACCCTCCGATAGAAGCAAAGGAGTAAGCATGGCTGAAATTGAAGACTTCAAGTGAAAGGTTTGAGTTGTGGGGTAAATCTTGACGTGGTAAAAATTCTAAACGCCCATGTTTATGTTTGATTATCATTACTTTGTGTTTATGTATTAAAGATGAAGGGATTGACTAATTTGTGAATAAGGATAAGTGGTACACGATTACACTCCTTGGACGAAGTTCTTTTACGAGTACTTGCTCGAGGACGAGCAAGAGCTAAGTGTGGGGGAGATGTTGACGGTGTATTTTGGTGCACCTAGCATGTTCATTACACTTTGGTTTGGATTTGATTATGGAACTAACCCGCCACTAGGCACACTAATCATATAACAAGTTCATCTTTGTGCATGCATTTGGAAGTGTTGTGTTTATGTAGGAAAACATGGACATAAAGGACGGATTCGCAATAAGTTCAAAGGAGCATTCATGGAGTCTTGTTCGTGTTCATGAGCTTGCTGAAATCACTTCCGATGGTGGCGAGGACCGAAGTGCTACGAGGAACACCCCCGAGATTGAAGCGTAAAAGATCAAACTTCATGCAAAGAGAGCCTCCATCTTGATCGCGAGGATAACGAGCGTCAAAATCATCCAAGTGGAGGGGGCAAAGTAGATAAGTGCACGAGGACCCACGGAGCAAAAAGGGCGACCGAACCGGGCCGAAGCGGGCACGGGCCGGCCGGCACGGGCGGGCCGGCCCAGCCCACTTCGGGCACCGGTTCGGTCCCGTCTTCCTTGCCCTCGAAGGATCTTCGACCCTAAAACCCCCGACGCGCCGCCAACACAGAAGGAGGAGTTATTCGCACCAGAAGGCCATCCACAAGCTAGAGAGAGAGGAGGAGGATCTCCGGCGGGAGATCAACCACCTCGAAGGAAGCACCCTCTCGTGGAGAAGAAGGAAGACACCGGCGGAAGGGAAACCATGATCAACGGTGCCATGACCAGCACCTTGATGGGGTAATCTTCTCATTCGTCCATGGGTTGTAATCGATCGTGAGATGTAATCGCACTTTGTTGGATTATCTATCTATCATCTTGTGTTGAATATACTTTAATGCTTAAGGCTTGCAACCGTGCCGTAGAGGGAGTAGAGCTCCAATGCTTCCTTGGATCCATTCAATACGCCGTGGCCATCAAAGGTCTAGTCATGAATACCTTCGTGTAGTGACGGTACGAGAGGAGGGAAAGGGCGAAACCGTGGTCACAATTCCGATAGATTAGATTGGTTTTTCATGTCTTTAAGCGATTGCATGCTCTAGTATCGTAGACCCGTGGGCGAGTGTCTTCTACCTTGATCGTTTATCATTCTCTCTAGTGTAGTCTAGTGTTTTCTAGTTTAATATAGTTAGGGTTTTAGTAGCTAGTGTGTCGTTGGTGATCGAACGCTTGTAATCCCCCTTGCTCCGCGGATTGACAAGAACCTTGGGAATCCCGTGGTGAAAAAGGTGTGGGGTCCGTATGCTTGCGGATCGTAGAGGGATACGTCTTTTATCCGTCAACAGTGTGATCGACTATCACTGTACACTTCATTCGCTTCGTCACCGTTGGCATTTCAATGATCTTGCTCTCTGCCATCTTCCTCCCTGACATGCGCATGTTCTTCCTCGTTGTCATGCCCATCTTCTTCCTCAATGCCATCCATATCTTCTTCCTCGCTGCTACTGACAGGCGCTGGTAATTAGGAAGGAAGAAGTGCATTTTTGGGTATGTTGATGCCTGATAGTCTTAGAGCATGGACCATTGATTTAAATGTTTTATCCGCCATCACATCATGAGCATCAGACCTCTTGTTCCTCTTCTTCCTACACATTCCAGCAAACTCTTCACCAAACCCTTTACCCCAGCCAAGTGAACTAGACACGCCTCGAACCCGACCTCGATGCTCTGGAGTCTCAAGTGCTGCAGTGAGGATATCATCCTCCCTAACCCCAGAGAAAGAACCATCGCTACCCTGAGCTGCAAGTGTTTTCACCCTTTCTGCTACCCCCACCACCGTAGGGTTACTGAATGTTATGCCCCCGCTTCCTTCACTAGTATTCTTCTTCTTCCCTACCCTTGCCCGCAGATAAGATCTCGAACGTCCGGAAATTTGTCCCAAGGGTGCTTCGTTTTCCTTCGAGCGGCCGAGCTTTGCATCCTCCTCCTCCCACTCTTTCCTTTTATCACGATAACCTTTTCTGCCCGTCTTGTGTGGCTTATTATGCAATGCTCTCTTTTGTTTCATCTCCTGTCTCAATTGCTGAAATGAAGGAGAATTGGTTTCTTGCAAAAACATGTCCCAGTCTTGTTGCTGCAAAAAGGCATGCTTCACAAAGGGAGTCTCCTCTTCACTCACATATTTTTTTTCTTAAATGGGCCTTGAACCGCCGTTGCAAGGTTCCATTTTGTGATATAGCTGCCTTAACTACCTTCTTGCGAACAGATTCTTCCAGATTTGCTGGGTAATCTAGCTTTTCCTCTAAAACTGTAAGCGGATGGTCCTTTTCAATTGGTGAGAGATCATCAACCGCCTTGTTGATTGACACCCTCTCCCGAGCAATGAGACCACAGACCAATACAAATCTATCCCTCGCAGCATCTGGGGTAGGCCAAAAATTGGCATCAAGTCCAGTTGCAGTCAACTTGTCTTCTGGCCATTTGGTTTGTGTCCTTGACCCGCGGGATCAAGTACTACTCGCAGCAGTCTGTGCAGACTGACCCTGTGAAGAAGTTTCACTGACGATGGGCTGTGATGATGCACTGAAGGTAGAGGAGTTTGTTGTTGTGGGAGACTGCATAGATGATATGTCAGGTTTGTCAGTAGAGCAACATAAGCAAGACTTAAAATCTAAACTTAATTCTTATTAGATAAATTTGTTTTCTCTAACAGGCAAAATAGCTGATACAGTCATAAATAAAATCAGCATAGACATACACAATTCATATTTTACTTACTTAGCATACAGGGATAGGTGCTAATCATTTTGACAGGGACACAACAATATGCTTATATATCAAAGTAGAGAATAAATTCCTTCAACTAGTTCCTTGTCCAACTTGAGCAACGATAGATTGTGTGTTTCATATGTACATGCAACAGGAGGATAAAGGAATGGTCATGACATTATATATGAAAGTAGTGAAACAACACTCACAACACATCATGACACCAACAATAACAATATATATGACAGTAGTGAAACAATTAACACTCACAACAAAGCATAAGACAGTCTAGTTATCACTACATTCAAAGCATAGCAGAATTAAAGTATGCTAACATCCTTTATGCTTTTCATGAATTTACAGTACAAAAATTATAGCAGCAGGAACATGAAATGAATTTCAACAGTTCATATAACTACATCGGTTAGCAACAATTTATTCACACAGACTTGGGGCAACAAAATCCATCAATCAAAACCATAGTCAATCAATTAAAGATGAACTATCTAGGCGTGTCTCCCTAATTAATCCACATTGGCATGAATATATAGCAAATCGATTTTGGTGGCCGATGAGAGAGAGGGTGTTGGGGGTTCAAGCAGGACTAAGCTCTGTCGCGAATGAAGTAGTTGTTCTCGTGATGGTCGGAGGGGCTGGATCCACGGCGGCTCGTGGCCTGAGGCGGCCGGCCGGCTCGTCGTCGTGGCCGGGACGACATCGACGGATCTGTGTCAACCGTCTTTAGGTTGTCCAGACGTACGTCTGCACGCCAGTAACCGCATCCACGTCACCGTCGTCACGCAGGGAGCGGTGGGCCTGGAGAAGAGCAGGGCTGCGGCGGGGAGAGAGCGGCGAAGGCGAGCGGGGCGACTAGCGGCGGCGGTGGGGAGAATGCGGGCGTTGTGGATCTGTCTAGCGAGGAGCCGAATATGAACGACGCGCGTAACTGTGTTTAATGAAACTACTGGCGTGCCCTTGACGGCTTTGTGCAGCAAATGGAATTTCATGGGCACTATAGTAAATATAGGTGGGAAATTTTGAGCAGTCCGCGCACGGTTCGCCTGCTAACACTGACAAGTGGGCCAGTGTCATGGGCGACGATGGTTAGTGAATCTGGATCGCCATTGTTGGGAGTTGGGTCAGCGGTTATGTTTTTTATATTGGCTGCTGACGCTGATGCGTGGGCCTCTCACAATTTTTTTGGAATGAAACTTGCTTCTCTGAATTATTAGAGTCCATAAAACAGCACCTAAAAAATCATAAAAATACGAACAATTCGTATTTGGACATTTAGTATTTGAATAAAATATCAATAGTCAAACTTGTGTGCCGAAAATTCATATATTTCGTTTTTACACCCCATGGTAATTATATAATAATTCTAATAACATCAAATTTGCTCTAAAAAATCTACAAATTGACTTGGCAACATAATTTGGGTACCTAAACTTGTCTTCGAAATTTCAAGTGGTTTAGATGAAGGAATAATATACTTGTGTACAAATGTCTTCATCTCTCACATAGTTTCCTAGAATGTTTGCTTGAACATTGAAATTTTCCACACTTTGCAACATGTTCGAACTCATGCATTTGAAAACGTAACAAAACCTTGTGTTCACCTTAAGCTTACAAAATGTAAAGTTCTGTCGGTGTTTAAACCTCTCGACCTCCATGGGAGGTAGCCGCAGCAAGGTAGAAGGTGAGGATCGCCATGATCTGGAACCCGAAGGTCCGCGCGAGGACACAAGACATGAGATTTATACAGGTTCGGGTAGCCAGAGTAGCTACCCAACGTCCTGTTTGGAGTAGTATTGTGCCCTGCGCTTGGGTGTTGTTCCCCGGAGGGATTGTGGATGTGCGGTTGGGTACCCGGCCCTCCTTTATATAGTCCAGGGGGCGGGTGCCTAGTCGGTTACAAGGTAGGAGTCCTAGTAGGATTACACAGAGCGAGTCCTAGTAGGAGTACAGGGGAATTCTACTAGGAGTCTGTCTTCTTCCTTCCTTGCATGAGTACCCGGGGTGTATGCCCGACAAGCCCCCGAGCACGTTGGAGTCGAGAGTAGTAGTTCGAGTAGTCTTGAAGCCTCTTCGAGTAGTTCTTGAGCGTTCTCAAGTACTTCTTGGAGAAATCTTCAATAGTACTTGAACTGTCGCGAGGCTGGAAGGTGGTCCAGCTCATCAGTCTTGAAGTCGAGATTATATGGAAGTGCGATTGCAAAATCGCACTCCATATGGAGTAGCCCCCGAGCCTTAGGTTGAATTGTAGACTGGTCAATCTTGATTCTGCTTCCGCCTTGAAAAAATCAACTGATGAGTGTAGCCTAGTAGCCCCCGAGCTAGAGAGCTAGCGGAGACTACTCGAGTTGTCATCGAGTAGTAATTTGGTGCGTAGCCCCCGATTTTGGGAACTAGCCGCACCGGTGGAGATACGCAGAGCGTACTGGAAGTCGTCGCCGAAGCTTGACCGGAAAGTAGAGATGCGTACATTATGTAGCATTTTTGTAGAAATTAAATCTACAAATGACAAATACAAATATGAAGATAGATGTAAATGTCATGTGTCATGCTCTTGTTGTGGTCGTTAGGCGTCGAGTAGTTAGACGATGCGGTTTAGTGCCCGTCTCTTTGGTCGCCGTTTAGCCATAGCCGCCGGGGGCGTGGAGGCATGACGGCGCCCGGTCTACGAGGAGCCTTTGTTTAGCCATAGTCGCTAGGGACGTGAAGGCATGACGGAGAGCCGAGGCTTTGCGCGGATCAAGGCGTGTGCTACCGGAGTGAGACCACTAAGAGGTAGACGAAGGTAGTCGACATGGCGACAAGAGAGAGCGCGATTGCTCGTTGTTCCGCATGGCGGAGAGCCGGGATTGCGCGGTGCCTCCTCGGGGTGTAGGCGTTGTGCGCCTCCGGCACTCGGTACATGAAACGTCGTGGCAAGAGCCTCCTAATTTGTTGTACCAAGCCCGTGACGGTCGGTCAACGGTCCCCAAGGAATAGTTGGCACGGTGTAGCTCTGCCGCGGGTAGCCGTTGAGAGGCGTACACAGAGTAGTCTTCGGCGTTGGTTCTCGTATACGTAAAACAAGCCGAAGAAGAAATAATTATTGAAATAAGTGACTTAGCTTAATTCGCGGACGAGTGTCGACGAAGCCGTGGCGCTCGGTGATGGAGCCGCGACGGTTGGAGCCGAAGTCGACTAGTTGGAGGTCGGTCCGACTAGTTGTTGATGACGCGAAAGCCGTTCTCAACTAGTTTTCTAGTTGAAACCGAGTCCAAGATGAGTAGTCGAAGTAGTCGCACGCCCGAGAAAACGACGTCGCGGCGGCGTACGGCGTAGTCCATGTAGAGCCACGGCGGCGGGGAAAACGAGTACTCGCGGCGCACGGCGGTGTTGAGGTAGAACCCGTGCGTCGGATCACGAGTAGTCGCGGCGCACGGCGGTGCCGAGGTAGAGCTCGTGCACGGGAGACGATGTAGTCGTACTCGTGTTGATGCGGCCCCATGTCGATGCACTAGGTCTCGTGTACATCCGGCGTGTGCGGCAAGTGAAGGTCTTGAGGTCTTGTGGGAGCTTTTGGTTTGTTCATAGCAATTTCCAAAAAAATTGAATTTCCAATTGCCGCATTGCGCAATAGCCGATGGTCGTCTTCAAGTGCCTCTCGCCGAATGATGCTCGTTTCGGATTCAAAGCATGGCAACTCGGCGGCCTTGAGTCCGAGTTGAAAAAGAATTGGATCTTTCCTCGGAAACCGAACCATCAAACGTAGATGAATTGCTGGAGCTTGCGTTACGCTTCTCATGCCGGACTAGAACCCGTGAAAAAATAAATAGGGAAATAATTCCGCGGGTCCCGTTGAGTCTTGGGCCAATAGTAGATGGATTCTTCTCGGCTTCGACTTGAATCGACGTGCAGCTTCGAACTCGACGTAGGAGCGAATTGAGATGTCGCCTGAATCGTGTTGCACCGAATAGATCGATTGTAAAGATAGGTCCCTCGAATTCGCCTGATGATCATGACAATGGCCCCACGGTGGGCGCCAGCTGTCGGTGTTTAAACCTCTCGACCTCCATAGGAGGTACCCGCAAAGAAGGTAGAAGGTGAGGATCGCCATGATCCGGAACCCGAAGGTCCGCGCGAGGACACAAGACACGAGATTTATACGGAGTCCGGTAGCCGCAGTAGCTACCTTACGTCCCGTTTGGAGTAGTATTGCGCCCCGCGCTTGGGTGTTGTTCCCCGGAGGGATTGTGGATGTGCGGCTGGGTACCCGTCCCTCCTTTATATAGTCTAGGGGTGGGTGCCTAGTCGGTTACAAGGCAGGAGTCCTAGTAGGATTACACGAGTGAGTCCTAGTAAGAGTACGGGGGAATTCTACTAGGAGTCCCTCTTCTTCATTCCTTGCATGAGTACCGGGGTGTATGCCCGACAAGCCCCCGAGCACGTTGGAGTCGAGAGTAGTAGTTCGAGTAGTCTTGAAGCCTCTTCGAGTAGTTCTTGAGCGTCCCAAGTACTTCTTGGAGAAATCTTCAATAGTACTTGAACTGTCGCGAGGCTGGAAGGTGGTCCAGCTCATCGGTCTTGAAGTCGAGATTATATGGAAGTGCGATTGCAAAATCGCACTCCATATGGAGTAGCCCCCGAGAATTAGGTTGAGTTGTAGACCGGTCAATCTTGATTCTCGCTTCCGTCTTGAAAAAATCAACCGATGAGTGTAGCCTAGTAGCCCCCGAGCTAGAGAGCTAGAGGAGACTACTCGAGTTGTCATCGAGTAGTAATTTGGTGCGTAGCCCCCGATTTTGGGAACTAGCCGCACCGGTGGAGATACGCGAGCGCGTGGGAAGTCGTCGCCGAAGCTTGACCTGAAAGTAGAGATGCGTACATTATGTAGCATTTTTGTAGAAATTAAATCTACAAATGACAAATACAAATATGAAGATAGATGTAAATGTCATGTGTCATGCTCTTGTTGTGGTCGTTAGGCGTCGAGTAGTTAGCCTGATGCGGTTTAGCGCCCAATCTCTTTGGTCGCTGTTTAGCCATAGCCGCTGGGGGCGTGGAGGCATGACAGCACCCAGTCTCTGAGGAGCCTGTTTAGCCATAGTCGCTGGGGACGTGAAGGCATGACAGGAGAGCCGAGGCTTTGCACGGATCAAGGCGTGTGCTACTGGAGTGAGACCATTAAGAGGTAGACGAAGGTAGTCGACATGGCGACAAGAGAGAGCGCGATTGCTCATTGTTCCGCATGGTGGAGAGCAGGATTGCGCAGTGCCTCCTCAGGGTGTAGCCGTTGTGCGCCTCCAGCACTCAGTACACGAAACGTCGTGGCAAGAGCCTCCTAATTTGGTGTACCAAGCCTGTGGCAGTCAGTCAACGGTCCCCAAGGAATAGCTGGCACGGTGTAGCTCTGCTGGCAGGTAGCCGTTGAGAGGCGTACACGGAGTAGTCTTCAGCGTTGGTTCCTGTATGCGGAAAACAAGCCGAAGAAGAAATAATTATTGAAATAAGTGACTTAGCTTAATTCGTGGACGAGTGTCGACGAAGCCGTGGCGCCGGTGATGGAGCCGCGACAGTTGGAGTTGAAGTCGACTAGTTGGAGGTCGGTCCGACTAGTTGTTGATGACGCGAAAGCCGTTCTCAACTAGTTTTCTAGTTGAAACCAGTCGAGATGAGTAGTCGAAGTAGTCGTACGCCCAGAAAACGACGTCGCGGCGGCGTACGGCGTAGTCCATGTAGAGCCACTGCGGCAGGAAGACGAGTACTCGCGGCGCACGGCAGTGTTGAGGTAGAACCCGTGCGGCCGGATCACGAGTAGTCGCGGCGCACGGCGGTGCTGAGGTAGAGCCAGTGCTACCGGGAGACGATGTAGTCGTACTCGTGTTGATGCAGCCAGATGTCGATGCACTAGGTCTCGTGTACATCTGGCGTGTGCGGGAAGTGAAGGTCTTGAGGTCTTGTGGGAGCTTTTGGTTTGTGCATAGCAATTTCCAAAAAAATGAATTTCCAATTGCCGCATTGCAGCAATAGCCGATGGCTGTCTTCAAGTGCCGCTGCCGAACGATGCCCTGTTTCGGATTCAAAGCATGGCAACTCAGCAGCCTTGAGTCCGAGTTGAAAAAGAATTGGATCTTTCCTCGGAAACCGAACCATCAAACGTAGATGAATTGCTGGAGCTTGCGTTACGCTTCTCATGCCGGACTAGAACCCGTGAAAAAAAACAGGGAAATAATTCCGCGGGTCCCGTTGAGTCTTGGGCCAATAGTAGATGGATTCTTCTCGGCTTCGACTTGAATCGACGTGCAGCTTCGAACTCGACGTAGGAGCGGATTGAGATGTCGCCTGAATCGTATTGCACTGAATAGGTCGATTGTAAAGATAGGTCCCTCGAATTCGCCTGATGATCGTGACTATGGCCCCACGGCGGGCGCCACTGTCGGTGTTTAAACCTCTCGACCTCCATGGGAGGTACCCGCAAAGAAGGTAGAAGGTGAGGATCGCCATGATCCGGAACCCGAAGGTCCGCGCGAGGACACAAGACACGAGATTTATACGGGTTCGGGTAGCCGCAGTAGCTACCTTACGTCCTGTTTGGAGTAGTATTGCGCCCCGCGCTTGGGTGTTGTTCCCCCGGAGGGATTGTGGATGTGCGGGGCCGGGTACCGGCCCTCCTTTATATAGTCTAGGGGGCGGGTGCCTAGTCGGTTACAAGGTAGGAGTCCTAGTAGGATTACACAGAGCGAGTCCTAGTAGGAGTGCAGGGGAATTCTACTAGGAGTCTGTCTTCTTCCTTCCTTGCATGAGTACCCGGGGTGTATGCCCGACAAGCCCCCGAGCACGTTGGAGTCGAGAGTAGTAGTTCGAGTAGTCTTGAAGCCTCTTCGAGTAGTTCTTGAGCGTCCTCGAGTACTGCTTGGAGAAGTCTTCAATAGTACTTGAACTGTCGCGAGGCTGGAAGGTGGTCCAGCTCATCAGTCTTGAAGTCGAGATTATATGGAAGTGCGATTGCAAAATCGCACTCCATATGGAGTAGCCCCCGAGCCTTAGGTTGAATTGTAGACTGGTCAATCTTGATTCTGCTTCCGCCTTGAAAAAATCAACTGATGAGTGTAGCCTAGTAGCCCCCGAGCTAGAGAGCTAGCGGAGACTACTCGAGTTGTCATCGAGTAGTAATTTGGTGCGTAGCCCCCGATTTTGGGAACTAGCCGCACCGGTGGAGATACGCAGAGCGTACTGGAAGTCGTCGCCGAAGCTTGACCGGAAAGTAGAGATGCGTACATTATGTAGCATTTTTGTAGAAATTAAATCTACAAATGACAAATACAAATATGAAGATAGATGTAAATGTCATGTGTCATGCTCTTGTTGTGGTCGTTAGGCGTCGAGTAGTTAGCCTGATGCGGTTTAGCGCCCAATCTCTTTGGTCGCTGTTTAGCCATAGCCGCTGGGGGCGTGGAGGCATGACGCGCCCGGTCTCGAGGAGCCCGTTTAGCCATAGTCGCCGGGGACATGAAGGCATGACAGAGAGCCGAGGCTTTGCGTGGATCAAGGCGTTTGCTACGGAGTGAGACCACTAAGAGGTAGACAAAGGTAGCCGTCATGGCGACAAGAGAGAGCGCGATTGCTCGTTGTTCCGGATGGCGGAGAGCAGGATTGCGCAGTGCCTCCTCAGGGTGTAGCCGTTGTGCGCCTCCAGCACTCAATACATGAAACGTCGTGGCAAGAGCCTCCTAATTTGGTGTACCAAGCCTCGTGACGACCGATCAACGGTCCCCAAGGAATAGCTGGCACGGTGTAGCTCTGCTGGCAGGTAGCCGTTGAGAGGCGTACATAGAGTAGTCTTCGGCGTTGGTTCCCGTATGCGGAAAACAAGCCGAAGAAGAAATAATTATTGAAATAAGTGACTTAGCTTAATTCGCGGACGAGTGTCGACGAAGCCGTGGCGCTCGCTGATGGAGCTGCGACGCTGGTGCTGAAGTCGACTAGTTGGAGGTCGGTCCGACTAGTTGTTGATGACGCGAAAGCCGTTCTCAACTAGTTTTCTAGTTGAAACCGCCGAGATGAGTAGTCGAAGTAGTCGTACGCCCGAGAAAACGACGTCGCGGCGGCGTACGGCGTAGTCCATGTAGAGCCACGGCGGGGAAGACGAGTACTCGCGGCGCACGGCAGGTTGTTGAGGTAGAACCCGTGCGGCCGGATCACGAGTAGTCGCGGCGCACGGCGGTGCTGAGGTAGAGCTCCGTGCTACCGGGAGACGATGTAGTCGTACTCGTGTTGATGCAGCCAGATGTCGATGCACTAGGTCTCGTGTACATCTGGCGTGTGCGGCAAGTGAAGGTCTTGAGGTCTTGTGGGAGCTTTTGGTTTGTTCATAGCAATTTCCAAAAAAATTGAATTTCCAATTGCCTCATTGCAAGCAATAGCCGATGGTCGTCTTCAAGTGCCTTGTCACACCCAATTTTCCGTATAAAACCGAATGCATGTCATATGTGTGCCGGGATCACAATTTCACACATATGATAGACTCATGAGTGTAATATCACATGACATTGCTCAAAACGTACAGAAAAGGTTTATTAACTTTTATTACACTCACGAAGGTAGACACGAAGGTCTTTACACGAACAACGATAACTATGAAGACGCGACTCCATCTTCATCTTCCACAGGCTTCTGACTGGTTGATCGCATCCTCAGAACTCCTCGTAGTCGGTGAAGTACTCCACTCCAGGGTTCTTCTCTCGAACAACGTAAGCAAGGATGAGTACACTTATGGTTGGTACTCGGCAAGGCCACGGAATAACCGGAAAGCAATATTAATCCATCTTTGACCGTGAGCAATTTAAGTACATCTACAAGTTCAATTAATCATGTGAGGGTCCAGGCCGCTCTTGACCGTGAGCACGGCCGATCGATCGCTTTTACACTCGCGAGGTTGCACACTTTTCCCACGGTTCGTGTAAAAGTTCCAAAGAACTTTGAACCCAACCACGCATGTGCCTGATCGTGCACAATACCACACTTCCGAGGTGTGATTGCATAGGGACGCTACGAAGCCTTTACAAAGATATGCAAAAGCAACAACAACCCACGACGATTCTGACTC
Organism: Cenchrus americanus; assembly: GCA_947561735.1. Classification (NCBI taxonomy): domain Eukaryota; kingdom Viridiplantae; phylum Streptophyta; class Magnoliopsida; order Poales; family Poaceae; genus Cenchrus; species Cenchrus americanus. The sequence continues at coordinate 77,428,862 of OX387239.1, read as the reverse complement.
GGGCGGACCATAACCCTCTCTAGTGGTCGGCACCTTAGCAAAGGCTGCTACCCCGCAAGAACCGGATATACCCCCGCAACCCGAGCCCCCCGTGTTCCTTTCGGATAGGGTCGTCAATACAACCGCACACCTAATTAATTGGCTAAGCCGCAGCCATATGGACCGTGGTTGCACCGTTTTCCCGGGTGGTTCTCCATGTTCGATTAACTTATAGTATTCTTGATTAAAGCATAGGTAGAAGGGTGGTTAGGGTCACTTGCCTTTCTCCAACGATAAGCTACTCTCCTTTACCGAAAAGCTCGCTCTTGAACTTCCTCGAACGGCGTGTTGGCTACGATCATGCAAGAAAACATACAATAAATAAAACAATACATCAAACATTACCAAAAGACTAAAACAAGCTTTTAGAAATGGCGGGCTCGGAGAGACGATCGCGTGGACACCAAGAACGCTAAAAACGGAGCTAGGATGGAAAAGATATGGTCGAAACAAGGTTCGAGAGACTAAATTGTGAATATCCGAAAGTTTTAGGGGTTTTCTCGCAAGATTTCGGGGACCTAAACATAAATATGTGTAAAATTAGAAGGTTTTAGATGCAAAAGGACAAAGCTTGGACCTCGGATGGAAAACCTAAGGAGCTCAAGGGCTTAACCGAGAAAAACGGACCTAACCGCAAGGGTTTTTTGGAGGTGGAAAGGTGTTTTTGTAATATTAAAAACCGCGGGGTCCTTTTTGCAAAAATGCCGGGCGGCCGGCGGGTGAGCTACGGGAGCACCACATGGCGGGTTGTGGTTGGACGTGATGACGCGAGCATGACGTAGGTGATGACGCAAGCGGTGACGCCAGCGGTGACGCCAGCGGTGGACCAGCGCGGTGGACCCGGTCCACCGTGGACCGCTTGAAGGGGTACGCCCCCCTTTCTGATCTGGGCCGTCCGCGCCGATCGGACGGCCCTGATCGCACGCGGGCGACGGGCGGCGGCGGATGGCCGGCCGGCGCGGTTTGCGGCGGCGGCCGGCGGGCTCGCCGGGAGAGGGCGGAAAGGATCTCGGGTGAGCCATTTTCGACGGCGAGGGCATGGGAAGGAAGAGGAGGGGGAGGGGAAACTTACCCAGGGGTCGGATGGGAGGGAAACGCGGCGGAGGAGGAGATCAGCGGTGAGGTCGGGGCTCCGGCGGTGAGCTCCGGCGGCGGCGGCGCTGCGGTGAGGGAGGAGGAGAGGGGAGAGGTGCGGATGGAGGAGAGGGAGCTCGGGGTGCCTTATATACGGCCGAGAGGAGGCGGAGAGGGCGCGGCTGAGGCGGTGGAGGCGACGGTTGCGGTGGCGGCCATTAATGGCGGCTCGGTGCGGTGGCGGCGGGTAGGGGAAGGGGAAGGGGTGAGGCGGTCAAGTGAGCGGCGGCGCATTGAAGACCCCCGCTCGGTGGGGAGGGGAAGGGGCATGGGAGGCCGGGGGAGGCGGCGCCGGGTGCGGGAGCCGGCGGCGGCGCGGGGAAGAAGGGGGGGGGGGCGGGGCCGGGAGGAAGAGGACGGCCCCGACAGGGGGCCCCACCCCGTCGGCGGCCGAGAGAGAGAGGAGGTGGGAGGCGGGCGCGGGGTGGGCCGTGTGGGCCGGAATCTAAGATGGGCCGCGGCGGGGAAGGGGGGAGGTGAGGTGGGCCGCGGTGTAGGTCGGGCCGATAGTGTTTTTTTTTCAAATCCATTTTCAAACCTTTTAAATTCAAATCTTTTACATGTTTTCAAACTCAAATTTTAACACAAATTTATTCAACTATTTTAAGACTTTTAGAAAACCTTTTAAACAACTTTTCAAACATTAAATTCAAACTTTCATCATTTTTTTAATTCAAACTTTCACACCAATTTTCACAATTATTTTTAAGGACTTTTTCACAAAAATTTTTAAGACTTTTCACAAGTGTTTTTTTAAGACTTTTAAAATCACACCACAAACAAAACTCATGCATTTCAACATGATGCACAAACACTTGTTTGATTCTACTTATTAAATGTTGTTTAATTTAATTAAAGGCAAATTTATTTATTCAAATTTATTAAATCCTTAGAAAATAAAACTAAAGCATGTTGCTAACAATATTTTATTGTGATGGAATTTTTGGATGTTACAAATCCTACCCCCTTAAAAGAATCTCGTCCCGAGATTCGGAGGGATCGGGAAACAAGAGGAGATACAAGATGTTCTTGATAGATGATGGTTTACTATCACAGAGCTTATTCACTCCTTCTTCTTCTTCGGGCTTGTAGTGGCAAACTCAATCCTATCTCCTTGCGGGGTAGTTAAGAGCACCGACTTCTTGGCACACAAAATGATTCCATCATGCTTGCTTAACCAATCCATACCAAGGATCACATCTATTCCACTGGATGTTAGAATCACTAAGTCTGCTTCAAAATCTATCTCTCCGATCTTAAGATTGACCTGTGGGCATACATAGGTGGATTTCATTTCACCGTTTGGAGAACTAATTAGCAAATGCGTCTTCATGGAACTTCTGGGTACATCATGTTTTGTCACGAATCGTTCAGTAATAAATGAATGCGATGCCCCGGAATCAAATAAAACTGTTGCAGGTACAGAGTTGATAAGGAACGTACCAAGCACAACATCTTTGTCTCCTTGAGCTTCTTCAGCTGTCACATGGTTCACCCTACCATGCATATAGTTCTGTTGACCTCTGTTCCCTTTCGAGGTGTCCGCATATTGCGCCGAGGGCAAATACTAGCATAGTGTCCCAATTCTCCGCGAGCTTGAAGCATCCACCGGGGTGAACCGGAGTAGTGTTCCTTATCGGTGCACCCGAGCGGTTCGATGAGGATTTGGAGCCCGTGGTGTCATTGGGTAGGATTCTTCGGGTTCATCAAACAAACGATAGAACGGTTGATTCGTCCATGGCTTCGCCTTGTCCTCTAAAATGAAACCGAGAGCCTTGTGATGAGTCGTAACGAGGGCGGGTGTTACCGCTAGATTGACCTTGAGGTTGAAACTTGCGCTTCGTTCACGAAGTTCCTTGCGTTTATTCTCCAAGCCTATAGCCTTATTGAGTAAAATCCGAAAGTTAAGAAATGTGTGGCTCGCAACCGATAGTTAAGTGGACCTATCAATCCATCGAGAAAACGTTCTTGTCTCTTTGCATCCGTGTTGACTTCATCCGGTGCATAGCGGGACAAATGAGTAAACCGATCCGGATACTCACTAACCGTCATGTTGCCTTGATTTAGAGCTAGAAATTCCTTCTTCTTCGGCCTTCTTCACACCAGCTGGGATGTGATGTGTACGAAAACTCTCCCGGAACTCCCGCCAAGTAATGGTGTCGGCGGCAAAGCATGCGCGACGGTGTAAGCATCCCACCAATCGAGGCCGCACCTTCCGTACGTCCCGAGGCATACAAAACCTTCTCACGATCATTACATTGGGTGATATTCAGCATCTTGTTGATGGTCTTGAGCCAATCATCGGCATCGAGGGGATCCACCGAATGAGAGTAAGTGGGCGGGTTATGACTCATGAACTCTCTATGCTTGTTCACCGGTGGTGGAGGTGGTGGGGGTCCTTGTGGTGGCGGGCCGGTTCTCGCCGTGCTCGTAGATTCGGGACGCTGGCGGTGAGATTCTGAATTAATTGCATCTGTTCCGTAAAGAACTGCTGCATCGTGGGATCCATCGCTAATTCTTGTGGTGGAGGAGGGAACTTGATTCAGCTGATTGGCGATGTGAGCACGAACGGAATATCCTGTCCAACTCCTGACCTGGTGTTTACCATTTGATTGTTAGAGAGAGAAGTTTTCCGATAGGAAGTTGAATTGATAAAGGTGAATCAGAGAAAAGGGGCTAAGATTCAAATTTTAACTTTAATTATTTTATTGATGTATTTGTGGCCATCACTCCACAAAAACATTTCAATCATGTCAAAGATCCAAATCATGCATGTTTACAATCAACAAGCATTAACATCGCACGTCCTCACAAGAACGGTTCTATCGGAACGAAACCGGTAGAAGGGGTAGGCAACTTATGAGACTATCCTATAAAACACGTGTGGTAGTTCAAGGTGGAAGAACAAGAATCAGCCTCAGTGTAGAAGAAAACAAAAGATTTGATTTTGATAAAGAATAAAGAATAAAATATTTTTTTAAGCGTAAATAAGATATTTTGAATGTTAGAAGGGCTTCCTAGAAAGAGAGTCCTTAATATCGACCATTTCTATCCGAGGCCGCGTCCTACGATCGCAATGCTCGATACCACTCGTCACACCCGATTTTCCGTAGAAAACCGAATGCATCTCATATGTGTGCCAGGATCACAATTTCACACATATGATAGACTCATGAGTGTAATATCACATGACATTGCTCAAAACGTACAGAAAAGGTTTATTAACTTTTATTACACTCACGAAGATAGACACGAAGGTCTTTACACGAACAACGATAACTATGAAGACGCGACTCCATCTTCATCTTCCACAAAGCTTCGACCGGTTGATCGCATCCTTAGAACTCCTCGTAGTTGGTGAAGTACTCCACTCCCGGGTTCTTCTCTCGAACGAGTAAGCAAGGATGAGTACCCTTATGGTTGGTACTCGAGCAAGGCCACGGAATAACCGAAAGCAATATTAATCCATCTTTAAGTTCAATTAATCATGTGAGGGTCCAGGCCGCTCTTGACCGTGAGCACGGCTGATCGATCGCCTTTACACTCGCAGAGGTTGCACACTTTTCCCACGGTTCGTGTAAAAGTTCCAAAGAACTTTGAACCCAACCACGCATGTGCCGATCGTGCACAATACCACACTTCCGAGGTGTGATTGCATAGGGACGCTACGAAGCCTTTACAAAGATATGCAAAAGCATCAACAACCCACGACGATTCTGACTCGGGCGGACCATAACCCTCCCTAGTGGTCGCACCTTAGCAAAGGCTGCTACCCCAAAAGAATCGGGCTATACCCCCGCAACCCGAGCCCCCCGTGTTCCTTACGGATAGGGTCGTCAATACAATCGCACACCTAATTAATTGGCTAAGCCGAGCCATATGTGTCGTATGGACCTCCCCGGGCCCACTACCTCGGTGGGTACCGGGTCCAACTACTCGGTGGGCCACCGGGACTACCGGCTTGCGCTACACGGCACCTGAAGGCGTGGAGCACAAGGACTACACAGCAGTAGTACTCGGTTAGGGAGCTGTACATGTTCCGCACTGTAAAGAGGACTCCTAGACGTACTCGACTAGTACTCTCTCCCTACTCCGACTTGTAACTCTTCCTCCCGGACTATATAAGGCGAGGCACGGACCGATCTCTAGCATCCAATCTCCTCTCATACAACTCACGGCGCACCATTGCACCATCTTGTAATCGTGCCCTATCAATCCAGAGCTACGCAGCATACAGGACGTAGGGTATTACGCACCTCGCGGCCCGAACCTGTCTAAATTGTGTGCCACGTGTCTCTTCCTTCGAGTTACCGATCTCGGTGAGTCACAATCATCTACTTCGGGTACTCCCCGTAGTAGGTTGCCGGTCTAAAACACCGACAGCTGGCGCGCCAGGTAGGGGCTCTCGCTCGAGATCACATGGCGAACTCGACGGCTTCCGTCCACTTCAAGCCAACCGTCGCCTTCAACCGCGGCGACACCTTCGTCTTCGGCGCCTGGGTCTGCACTGCTGATGGCGCGGGCTCCTTCCCGCCGCCGCCCTAACCATGCAGCCCAACCCGAGGACGTGCCTCGTGACGCTTCCCCGAAGTCGTCACGGGCGAACTCGCCGGCAAGTTCGGCGAAATTTCGCTCTTCAACCACCACGCTGACTTCGAGCTCGAGTCCGTCTCCAACTCGAACCCGACGTCGCCATGGGCCATCGCATGCGAGCTGGCTGCTCAGCCATCGCAGACGGCCCCCTCACCACGCAAGCACTCCGCGCGTGCCCCGCGCGCCCTCAGCCGGGCCCGCGCGGGGGCTCCCACTTCGCGCCGGGCCGGCAAGGAGCCCGTACCCGAGTACAACTCGGACTCCGACGCCGTCCCCGATCGCGTCTCGGACTCCAGCCCTCTCTCCGAGTTCTACTCGAACCCGGACTACGAGTTCGACTTCGGGTCGGACCCTGAGGAGCCCGAGTCCGAAGACGACTCCACTGAGCTTCCCTTGTCAGGGCCAGCCTCGGGGCTGGTTATAAAATCAACGCCGGCCGGGAGATACGTCTACTGGCCAGACCGCAAGCCCGCTGACCTGGTAAAGGGAGACTCACGCTACGTCGCCTACATCGACTCGCTACCGTTCCAGGAGGGAACACCACTAACCCGGGCTGACTCAAATACACCAACTGAGGTGGCACCCTCTGAGTCCAGCCTGGGTACCCCCGATCGCCAAGTCTTCATGGCTGCCGGCGACACCCCAGGACCTTCAGGCACGGCTGAGGACAGGTACCTGGAGGACATCTCCGCAGACGAGCTGTCTGCCAACGCACCTGCAGACGAGACCGTCGCCAACAGGGACGCTCGACGCGAACGTAACAGGAAGCGCAGCGAACGACGCCGGCGGCTCAGAGACAACCTCCCCATCCGCAACCTTGCGGAAGCTCTCGAGGCGGTCGAGAGCAGAGTACACACCACCCCTGAGCAATGCCTCATGTCGATCACAACGATCGCACGCCAGGCTCAGGGCATACGCGCTGGAGAGGTCATCGCCAAGCTCGCTGAAGAAGCCTACTTCATGCGGGTCGACAACGAGTCAACCAACCTCCTCCCGCCTAAACCCCGCGACAACGAAGCTACTAGTCGCAGCGCCAACGCCGGCCCCAACCGTACTCGAGCCGACCTTCCGCCCCGAGCCAAACCGCCGCCGCTCCAACGCCGGCGGACCTTCACAAAGCAAGACCAAGGCAACCGAGAAGTTGTTCCCCACCGCGCTCCGGCCGGTGGGCGGCGGCAACGATCCCGACGGCGGCGGCGCCGACGGCGGCGCCTCCAACCATGGGGCCAACAGAGAGCCGGGAGGCGGCGGCGCTCGCGGCGGCCGAGGCCACGCGAATAGCCACGCCTCCGGCGCCTCGCACGGCGGGTACGACGCTCGCCAGAAGATCGAGGAGCTGCGGCGGAAGAAGTCGACCACTGCTGCTGAGGGCGACGGCTTCCCCGCCTTCTCACCTCGACTTTGCAACCTCGCTTCTCCCCGACAAGTTCAAGCCTTTGGGGATCACCAAGTACGACGCGAAGCAGGATCCTATCCAGTGGCTCCGATGCTACGCCCTCTCCATCGAGAACGCTGGCGGCAACAGCGACACCAAATGCCTCTACTTCCCCTTCTGTCTGGACCAAGCACCACTCACATGGCTCGAGTCGCTCGACAAGCACTAGATCGACAAGTGGGACCAGCTCAAGGAACAGTTCACGAGCAACTTCGCGGGCGCCATGGGCCGTTCGGGTACTCGCATGGACCTGGCCATGATCAAGCAGGAACAGGGCGAGACCCTCCGCAAGTACATGCGCCGCTTTTTCGACAAGCGCGCTACCGTCGTCGACGTCACCGACAAGGAGGTCATCGACCTCTTCCAGGACGGCCTCTACCATCGCCGCACCTTCGAGGACTTCGGTCGTCGCCGCCCCAGGTCCATCCCTCACCTCAAGGACATGATCACGTCCTGGGCGGATGAAGAGGACAAGGCCAACGCCAAGTACGACGCCATCCGCGGCAAGTCCAAGCAGAACCAGGGCGGCGGCAGCGGCGGCAATGCAAACCAAGGCGGCCGCAACAACAACAACAACAACAACAACTACTCGGGTCCCAACCGCAAGCGCAAGCCAGACAACACCGTCGCGGCTATCCAGCGCCCTGCGAAAGGGAACTCGAAGAAGAACTCGGCGGTTTCAAAGACCTGCTGAAGGAGAAGTGCCCGTGGCATCCAAACGGCAACCACACTACCGAGCAGTGCTACCAGCTCAGGCATGCACTCAAGGATACGCCGAGCCACCGCACCCTCACGACCAAAAGGGCAAGAAGAAGGACGGCGACAACAACGACTTCCAAGAACCCGAGAAGACCGTCAATGTCCTCTTCGGCGGACGCCCGACGAGGGGGGAGCGAAGGCTACCCGTCGTGAAGTGATGTCCATTGAGCCAGCGGTCCCGACCCCTCTCAGGTGGTCGGAGGTACCCATCACCTTCTCCCGCGCGGACCAATGGACCAGCTTCTCCGAACCAGGACGGTTCCCCCTCGTCCTGAAGCCAACGGTGGCGGGCTCCAAGCTCAACAAGGTGCTCATCGACGGTGGAAGCGGGCTCAACGTCCTCTTCACCAAAACCTTGAAGAAAATGAAGCTCGACGTCACCCCCATGCTCACCAAGAGCAGCACGCCCTTCTACGGCATCGTCCCAGGCAACGCGGCTATCCCACCGGGCTCGGTGGTACCGCCGCTTACCTTCGGGGCGTCTCGGGACAACTACCGCACCGAGTACATCAAGTTCGAGGTCGCGGATTTCGAGACCTCTTACCACGCCATCCTCGGCAGACCGGCCATCGCCAAGTTCATGGCGGTGCCCCACTACACCTACTTGGTACTTAAGATGCCAAGTCCAGCCGGTGTACTCTCCCTCCAAGGGGACTTGAAGATCTCCCACGACTGCGATACAGAAGCCGTGGTGATCGCTTCCACAAACCAAGTACCCAACGCGATGATGGAGGTCTACGCCGCGTCGAAGAAGCTTGCTACAAGCGAACTCGACATCCCAGAGAAGTCTGACAGCGCCAACAAGCCTCAGCCACCTGAGGAGGTACTCGTCAAGACGGTCGACCTCGGAACAGGCGACCCCGGCAAGACCACCACCATCGGGGCCGGCCTCGACCCCAAATAGGAAGATGCGCTCATCGGCTTTCTTCGGGCTAACCGCGACATCTTCGCGTGGAAGCCGACGGACATGCCGGGGAGTGCCCAGGGAGCTGATTGAGCACCGCCTTAACGTCGATCCAAAGGCCACCCCTAAGCGACAACACCTCCGACGTTTTGCCGACGACAGACGGGACGCCATCAAGAAGGAGCTCGCCAAGCTACTCGCAACTGGCTTCATCAGAGAAGTCTTCCATCCTGAGTGGCTCGCCAACCCCGTCCTCGTCCGCAAGAAGAACTCGAACGAGTGGAGGATGTGCGTCGACTACACCGACCTCAACAAGCACGCCCCAAGGAGCCCTTCGGGTTGCCGCGGATTGATCAAGTCATCGACTCCATGGCGGGCCGCGACTCGCTTTGCTTCCTCGATCGCTACTCCGGTACCACCGGATCGCAATCAAGGAGGAAGACCAGAAAAGACCGCGTTCATCACCCCGTTTGGCGCGCTCTGCTACACGACCATGTCATTCGGGTTGAAGAACGCCGGCGCTACCTATCAACGGGCCATCCAGGCCTGCTTCAAGCGGCAACTCAACAAGAACGTTGAGGCTTACGTGGATGACGTGGTTGTCAAGACCAGGGACTCCAGTACCCTCATCGACGACCTTGAAGAGACCTTCGCATCGCTACGCGAGTACCGCTGGAAGCTCAACCCGAACAAGTGCGTCTTCGGCGTCCCTTCGGGCAAACTACTCGGCTTCATCATCGGCCCGGCGCGGCATTGAAGCCAACCCCGAGAAGATCTCCGCCATCACCAGCATGAAAGCTCCCACGAGCATCAAAGACGTCCATAAGGCCGACGGGGTGCATGGCGGCATTGAATAGATTCATCTCGAGGCTAGGAGAACGGGGCCTCCCCTTCTTCAAACTACTCAAGCATCACGAGAAGTTCGTGTGGACTCCGGAGGCGGATCAAGCCCTTGCCCAGCTCAAGGACTTCCTGTCAAAGCCACCAATCCTCACGGCTCCTCACAAGGGCGAGCGCCCTCTTGCTCTACCTAGGCGCGACTACTCACGTGGTCGCATCTGCCATCGTTGTCGAGCGGCGGGGAAGACGGCCACGCCTACCCGGTCCCGGCGCCCGGTCTACTTCGTCGGCGAGGTTCTATCGAGTCCAAGGCTCGCTACCAGCCCGTGCGAAGCTCCCCGTACGCTCTACTCATCACCTCGCGGAAGATACGACACTACTTTCGGGGAGTACTCGGTCTCCGTCGTCACGGACTACCCGCTCGGCGACATCCCGAGGAACCAAGACGCCACCGGAAGAATCTCCAAGTGGGGTCCGTCGAGCTCGGCGCCCTCACCATCGACTTCAAGCCACGCACGGCCATCAAGTCGCAAGCACTAGTCGACTTCATGGCAGAGTGGCGGGAGAACCGCCTACCTACTCCCACCGTGCGACCGAGCATTGGGTGATGTACTTTGATGGCTCACTCAACCTCGAGGGCGCAGCGCGGGGGTACTCCCCGATCTCTCCAACGGCGAACAACTCAAGTACGTCCCGCAGATCTTCCGGAAGGTCTCAAACAACGAAGCCGAGTACGAAGCTCTCCTACACGGGCTCCGCCTCGCGGCTTCACTGGGCATCAAGCGGCTACTAGTCTACGGCGACTCCGCAGTGGTCATCAACCAAGTCAACAAATCCTGGGACCGCAACAAGGAGAACATGGACGCCTACTGCCTAGAAGTCCGCAAGCTCGAGAACAAATTCTATGGTCTCGAGTTCCATCACGTCGTCCGCGACAACAACGTCATAGCGGACGTCCTCTCGAAGCTTGGATCCACCAGCGCTCAAGTACCAGCGGGCGTCTTCGTCCATGAGCTTCACGCGCCATCCATCCCGGAGCCGGCGCCACCGACCACCGTCCCGGCCCCACCCACCGACCTGGGCAGGGAGGTCATGATGATCGACGTGGACCGGAGGCAACCCTTCATCGACTACCTCGGCGAGCGAAGGTCCCCCTCCGACAAGAACGCAGCCGAACAACTCGTCCGCCGCGCCAAGTCTTACGTCCTCGTCGGAGACAAGCTTTACAAGCGGGGCGCATCTTCTCGGAGTACTCATGAAGTGCGTCCCTCGTGAAGAAGGCAAGGACATCTTGGAGGAGATCCACAAGGGCGTGCGGCAACCACGCGTCTTCACGAACGCCGGTCGGCCAAGGCCTTCCGCGAGCATTCCTGCGGCCCCACGGCCCCGGGCGATGCCGAAGAACTCGTCGGGAGGTGCCAAGGATGTCGGTACTTCGCCAAGCGGCAACACGTCCCGGCCTACAAGCTAGTCACCATACCGCCAACCCGGCCCTTTGCCCGCCGGGGGCTCGACATGATTGGGCCACCGCCAAGCCGCGCCAGGAGGATTCAACAGGTACCGGTGGCTATCGACAAGTTCACCAAGTGGATCGAGGTCAAGCCGGTCACATGCCCCAAGGCCGACGAGTACTCGACTTCTCGGATGAACTCGTACACCGCTATGGGCTACCCCACCGCATCATCACGGACACCGGGGTCCAACTTCAACAACCACCGCTTCGGGAGTACCGCGAGAACAACGGGATTGACGTCCGATACGTCTCGGTCGCCCATCCACGGGCCAACGGACAAGTCGAGCGCGCCAATGGGATGGTGCTCGACGCCCTCAAGAAGCGGCTACACGACGCCGCTAACTCCAAAGGGGGCAAGTGGATCAAGGAACTACCCAACGCACTGGGGGGGCCGCGGACTCAACCATCCAAGCCAACGGGGCAATCCCCCCTACTTCTCGGTCTACGGCTCCGAAGCCATCCTCCCCGCCGACGTCATATGGAACTCGCCGGCGGTGGAGCACTACGACGAAGGCGTCTCGGAAGACGACGGACGAGTTGACATCGACGAGTCTCGAAGAAGCTCGGCCGTGCCGCCCTCGTCCAATCAGCAAGGTACCCGGAGGGTATCCGACGCTACCATGATCGCAACGTCAAGGAACGCTCCTTCAACGTTGGAGATCTTGTCCTCCGCCGTATCCCGAACACGGAAGGACTTCACAAGCTCGGCTCCCCACTCCGGGAAGGCCCCTTCACCGTGGCTAAGGTGACCGGGCCGGGCTCCTACCGCCTCCAAACACTTGAAGGCGAAGACGTCAACAACTCGTGGAACGTCGACCAACTCTGTCGTTTCTACGCCTAGTCTACACGACTACTCCGGGGTTCAAGTCTAATCGACTACATCAACGCCCCCTGGCCGTAAGCGACCCTCCGGGTCCTGGCCCCAGTCTCCGGACTTCCCCTCTCCAGGATCCAGCCCGCGCGGCTACCTACGGACCCTGGGCTGCGACGAGCGTCAAGGACTCTAGCAGCGGTCTACCAAGAGACCACACTCCAAGATCCAGCCTGCGCGGCTACTTACGGATCTACGATCCAGCCTACACGGCTACCTACGGATCACCTGCTGTAAGCGGCTACCCGCTCCGGCCTACTTAGCCGTAAGCGGCCTCCGGTCCGGGTGACTACTTTGTAACTACGGCCCCGGCCACCCGGGTGTACTTCTTCGGTAATAAAGATTGATCGTTCATCAACTTATTAACCGCCTACTCCCTACAACGGGACTACTAAAGTCGAGTACTACTACTCGCACCCACTCCACGATGGGCGCTCCGCACTCGAGATCGCGACTACGAGTACTCATTCTTGGGAAAATTTTCTTTCATTGATACTTGAACAATTCATTACAATTGTTTTCTGTACAACTATGGCTACTAGCTACTTATTACGGGGCTACCGGAGGTTCGGCTTCTCGGCTACCTCGCTCCGCGATGGGGGCCATCTCCGCTCCGGCGGCTGCGCATACTTGCTCATCGGAGCAGTTGGCGGCTACCCCGCCGGCGACCACCTCCACTGGAGCCTTCGGGAAGTACGACTTCATGAAGGCCAAGACTTGTCTTGGGATCGACCTGGCCATATGCTTGACGTAGGCGGCCAGCCGGCTTGGAGCTTCACGAAGGCGATCCACCAGAGGAGCGATCTTGGGGCCGCCCGGGTGCGGCACCAGGAGCCTTGCGATCGGCAGAGCGGCCTCCTCCAACTCCTTCAACTGGGCCCGCAATGCCTCGCAGTCTTCGTTCAATTTCTGCAAAGATTTGTAGCAGTTGACGAGATCTCTGTCGAAGCAATCCGCAGCTCCATATGCTTCTCGCACTCGAAGGCGAGTTCCTTGTAGTCGAGCTCGAGTACCTGGCGGGCTTCTTGCTCCCGGTAGAAGAGGTTCTTCATGCTCGTCTCCGAGGCCTTCAGCTGCTCCACCTGGCCCTCAAGCTCTGCAACACAGCAATTCAACAGCGGGTCAGATGCTTTTCGACTTCCAACAAGTATTCGACAAGTCAAAGGATATACCTTTATTCTTGTTGCGGAGGCCCTTGTTCTTCCGCACCAAGTCGTCGCCCTTCGCCTGCAACTCCTGGACGTCGTTATGGTACTTGGCGAAGGCGGCGTCGAGCTTTGATTGCATGGCGCTCGCGTGCTTCCGCGACTTCACGAGCTGCTCCTCCGGCGCCTGCGCTCGGAGCACGGTGTCGCCATAACCCCGCAGCGGGGTTCGACTTGTCGCGGGACCGCTCCGGACGTCCCGCACAAGACAACTCAAGTCATGACGAGTACTCAACGGCAAAAGGATTGACTACTCGGAAGGCTACGGCTACTTACCTTCATCCATTGCTCGGCTCGACGGATCGCCTCCGGGTGCTTGGCTACCGTCGCCGGCTCGACGAGATCGTCCGCAAGAAGCTTGAAGGATCGGATGGCGACTAGAGAGGGGGGGAGTGAATAGGAGCCGGTAAAAATTCTTCTCAAAGAACCCGGCCTATACCCTAGTCAAAACTCGGTCACCCACAAGTGTTGGAACGAATCACACACCAATCGCCAAAACAACGAGTCCTTGAAGCACACGCGGAAGCACGAATGAGGGAGGGAGGAATCGAACCAAAGAGCAAAGCGACCGGAGCTCGGCGGACCGTCCGGCCGGGCGGGGGCGGACCGTCCGCGATGGCCGCGCGGACCGTCCGGCAGGGTACCGCGGACTGTACGCACCCTTGCCGCGGACCGTCCGCCCGAGCCGCGGACCATCCGTTAAAGCGAACAGAACCACCGTAACCGACCCGAGAAAAACGGACCGTCCGCGAGGACCGGCGGACCGTCCGCGCGGGCCACGGACCGTCCGCTCCGGGGGAGCTCGGACCGTCCGCAAACCGGCTGCAACAAAAAACCAAAACAAAATCGGATCGAAAGCAAAGCCGAGGAAGAACACGAAGAACACGCGAAGAACACTGTACACGCGGACCGTCCGCCTGGCCGTCGCGGACCGTCCGCCAAAAAAGTGCGGACGGAGCCGAAAACGCCCGACCCCGAAAGTCAACTCCCCCAAATCATCATCGGATTTCCCAAACGGTTGAAGCTGTAGAGACAAGGGTTTGGGTACTTGAAAAGCGTCACACAAGGATGCTATAGCCCAAAAATCTTGCCTCCTAACTCCCTAAATCACCAGGAATCGCGAATCCTTTGAGCACCACCAAAAGCTAGAGCACCGAACGAAAACTCACGAATCGAAGTGGTTTCCGGCGTTTGAGGGTACAAGATCAAGCACAAAGATGCACAAGACATCTATCCATGTTTCCCTCAAAGAAATTCGGGGAGAAACCCACTCAAATCCGCGGAATCACACCAAGTACAAAGGCACCAAAAACAAGCACGAAAATAGCACAAAAAGAGCTCCGAAAAAGCAATAAAAGAAATTCGGGAATAGAAAGATTGGCACAAGATTTAGAGGATGAAATCACTATGAATATCTTGTCCAATCGATTACAAGCCACTCCTAGAAACCAAATCTAAGATGGCAAAAAGCTCCAATCAAAGAGCCACTCTCCCCTCTCTCCCTCTCTCCCAAAGCACTCCAAAATGAAAGAGTACAACGACCTCTAGCCCAAGAGTTGGCTGAAAATTCAGCCCCCTCCTCCTATATATAGGCCCTCCGGAAAAGACCGAAGTGCCCCTACACTAGGAGTACAACACAAGCCCTCACAGGGGCGTTTTGGTCAACACATGAAGTTCACCATCGGACGGCCGCGCATCCATCAAGCCTTCACGTCCTCCCAACGCAAGCACCTAGATCATGCCGCGTGTCGCCCGCCTCGAAGCTTCCCGACGCACCCGGATACCGTCTCCGTCACGCCAGGCCCTCGGGCTCGGTTTTGAGGCCCAAACCGAGAAACCCTTCTCCGATGGTTTTGTGGCCAAACCACCAAACCCCGCGTACACGGCCCGGCCTCACCACGCCAAGCGTCGAGCCCGCCAAGCCTTTCACCTCCGGCGCCCGGACGGTCTACTCAGTCTTGCCTCGTTCCTTGACTTTGGCCACCACCGATGCACCGGCTCCATGTCCACGACTTCGTCTTGCTCTTCTTGCACCATGCGGCTCGCACTTGATCCCGTCGGCCACCGGGTCCCTCGAACCAAGCCTACTTGTCTCTCCACTCCTCGGAGGCCCCGCAAGGCTAAGACCTTTCGCGCTCGTTCTTCACCCGCACCAACGCAAACCAAGCCGCAACCAACACCTGCAATACTAGGCCAAGAGTCGTCCACACAACGTTGTCAACCACTCCTCACGAGTGCATTGACAACACACCACATAAACAATAAGGTAACTACACAAAATAAAACACACACAACACAACTCAACACTACACACGCAAAGCTTCAAACCATCGGGTCAATCACTCATCACACACGAACCAAGGTACTTCTCAACTTGGTTCCTCAATCTCCCCCTTGATGAGTGCATTGACAAAAGAAGGTCAAAAAGCAAATAAGAACTCATTCAAGCGCCACAAAGCCTATAAAAAGCAAACAAAAGGCCACTTGAAGTGAGAAGGGATAAAAGCATACTCCGACAAATTCCTCTTGAAACCAAAGCAAGCACAAAGGCTAAGCGCAAACGAAGAGACACACTACCAACATGCAACCCCTAAAAGCCATCAAACCAAAAAGCTCAACACAAAGTGCCACAAAACTCTTACCAAAACACTTGTCAACCGCTCATCACCATCAATCCAAAAAGCTCAACACAAAGTGCCACAAAACTCTTACCAAAACACTTGTCAACCGCTCATCACCATCAAATCAAGGTTCATATCAACTTGATTTTCCAAATTTCTCCCCCTTGAGGAGCGGATTGACAACAAGAGAGCACAAAGAAATGGTTTGAGAGGGCAAAGGCCGAACAACTCATCCAAGTGAAAGAAAACCACACAAGAGCAAAGAACAAGGTCACTTGGCATGAGAGAAGCCACAAAGGCCAACTCAATGTCTCGGTCCCCAAAGACATGGGCAACGGCTCGACACAACCAAGACAAGAATGCATGATCCCTCAAGAAGAGGCACAAAGGGCTCAACACCGATCATGGATAAGCGAAAACACAAGTCAATCGCCGGCTCCTCAAGAAGAGGCAACGGGGCTCAACACCACCGGCACAAGAGCACAAAACTCACAAGCTCCCCCCTAAACACATGAACTAGGGCCAAAAAGCATACAAAGCTCACCCTAAACTCATGAGATAGAGAAAAGAGCACACCAAGCTCACAAGCTCCCCCTAAACACATGCACTAGGGACAAAGAGCATACAAAGCTCACCCTAAACACACGTGATAGAGTAAAAAGCAACCACCAAAGCACACCTCGGCAAACAAAGGAGACTCACCAAAGCTCCCCCTACACAAATGCAAGCTCCCCCTGAACAAGTGGAGCAAACTCCCAAATTTTAAATGCAGTTTTCTGAATTTTTCATTAAGCTCACCTCTTCTCCCCCTTGATGACAATGTATGAAGCACGGTGAAAATGCGAAATGCAAAACAAAGCATATAAACATCTACATGAGCTTCTCAAATAGGCCAAATCTAGTATCAAAGGCTAAAAATGAGACAAAGATCACACATATGAATCATAGCAAAGTCAAAGCATTGCCACAAGTAATATATGAAAATACAAGCATGTGACAAAGCATAATTTTCAGATTTAAGCGAGTTTTACCAAAAGAAGGCTCGCTTCACATGTAAAAGCCTATCCATGTCACACTTGAGCCACAAACATGCATACCATTCAAAGATCATACAAGGATATCAAGTTCTCAGCAAAAGATCATGGCAAACACCCATAAAGCAAAGCATGTCATGTCAAAACTCATGAGCCATGTGTCCACTTCGGGGAGACTTCTCCACCGGTGAACATCATGCAACATGTTATGCACCCATATGTGAAAGATAAAACATTTTAAGCATGGACATGATGGATGGAGCATTTTCCAAGCATTATACACTTCTTTGCAAGATTAATTCATTTTATGGTACATGAAGTGCCTTTGCGGCAAAAAGAAGCTTATGCTCCCCCATGAATGCAACATAGGCTAAACATTCACAATGATATTCGGCCTTTGGCCCAAATGAAAGAAAGAGACCTCCAAGCACAATCTAAGCATGAAAGGCACATTTAGACCAAAAAGTGACATGGATATACTACTATACATGATCTGGAGCACATTTCATCAAATTTAGTCAAGATTAGCATTTGATTCAAAAAGGCTACCTCACAACACATATATCTCAAATATTCCAAGAGCATAGCCTCACATAGCCATTTCTCCACACACATGACCAATATCTCACAAGTAGCCAAAGAAACTCAAATGAGGCATATGGAAGAAGCTCATCATCCTAAAATGCAATATGATACAAATGCAACACGGTAGATATGTACATCAAAAGGAACATGATATATGACAAAATGCGAGACACAAATGTCAAACCTACCAAAGTCTATACATCATGATATATGATACAACTGCAATGCAGAATGCATAGGGGGACAAGGAACTTGACTTAACACCAATAAAGCTCACGAGGTAACACACCAACCAAGAATCGCTCCAAGCGAGAGAAGAGCCACCAAAGGTCCCAATTGAGTACCATAGAAAAAGTACCAATTGCAAAACCGCAAAGATCCCAATTGAATACCATAGAAGAAATATCAATTTAAGGATCACAAAGACTACCCAGAAAGCCGCAACCCTTCTTGGAATCAAATTCCCTATCAAAAGAAGCCAAGCTCCCCCTCAACCAAGGGCAACTAACAAAGCAAAAGCTAGGAAAAGGAAGAGCAAGGAAAAACTCTAAAACCAACCGAAAAGAGGAACAACAACACAACTCAAAGACAAGACAAGCCCAAAACTCCAAGGAAAGCTCATAACATGCTACACAATGCATTGATAATATCAATTAACATAAATAGAGCATTGTAACATGATTCCACAAATATTAATAAGCATGGGCAAGCAAGTATGTCAACAAGGTACAACACTAAACCAACATGATACCAAAGAACAACATGCCAAACAATATACAAGAACTAAACAAAGGCATGATACAAGATCACATGGATCAACCACCAACATATATTACAAAGGTAGCATGACAAGAGATACATGGGGGACAAACATGCTAACAACAAAGGTACCATCGAGCTAGACAAAAAAAATGATATGGATGAACAACATGACATAACCGAGCAAACAACCATAAAGCATGACATGATGTTCATAAATATCACCCACCATAAAATCATACAAAGATAGCAAGATAGATATTCAAGATCACAAAGCTATCATGAACAAGGTGGCTAGCCTACCATGGTTTTCACATAAGCAAGACACAAGTATATACAAGAGAGTACAAGGGGAAAAGAAAACTCACTATACATGTGTACAAAGGCTTTCAAGAGCCATCCAAAATGGTGTGGAGAACTATCATGTCTCCATTGAGATCATGTTCTCCGGTCGCGTCTCCATACCTACACACAAGGAGACAAGAAAGACCGAGCTTTGGATCCCAAAGGGTTAGCAAGCACATACTTGGGAATCCAAAGCTTAGTCACACGAGTAAATGATGGACTCAACTTATCATGTGGTTTAGCATGATGCAAATGCCGGTTGGAATGAAAACATCTTTGAACCCTCTTGGAACCATGCCTCAAAGGAATAACTCGAGAAGAAGAACGAGTGCTACCACAAGCAAAAAGGCAAAGATCCTTCGGGGTTCTAGGAGAAGAACCAACACAAGCACCACGGGAAGCATGTCGCGAGCCAACACAAGAAACACTAGAAGCATGTACACGAGCATGGCCTAACTCACTATAAAGAGTGTCATAAAACTCATCCACAAATCGCGCCTTCTTAGGCTCACAAGTGTTCATGGCATGAGAAGGACTATGAACAACCAAAGGCCTAGAGGCACCTCCTTGCCGTATTTTCCTTGCCCGGCGGTAGCAAAAACACTCTTGATGCCCATCATACCCACAGTGAGAGAAATGGTACAAAGGCCTATCGAGAGGCACGGTCCGAGTGGATGAATCACCATTCTCTTGTAAGTGGGAAGTCCCTTGGGACTTAGAGCATGAAGCACAACCCCAACATCCAACTTGGTGCCCACATTAGAATCACACGTGCCATGAGACGAGGCTACGTGGCTTCTTAAAAGCTTTAGCACGCACACGTCGCTCGTGCTTGACACGGCGAAAGCAAAACTCAACGGTATGCCCATCCTTCTTGCAAAAGGTGCATTGGAACCTCGGCTTGGGAGTATGAGTTCCAAATATGTGGGAGGCACCCTTTCCATTCAAATCACCTTGGGCAACACCGGAAGAAGCAACAAGCTTCGGAGTAGCTATGGGAGAGCTATCTAAAGCACTAGCACACTTACTAGCATCCAAAAACTCACACTCAAGAGAAGAAGTCGACTCCGGTTTAGAAGAAGCAAATTTAGAAGCATCAACATCGGAGTGACAAGAAAAGTGAGAATCCAAACCATTGGCACAAAGACTCTTGCACCTTGTGCGCAAAACCTCATTTTGAGACTTGAGGCGCTCACAAGTACCACATGTCATATTTCTCAAATTATTGATTTCTTCTTCAATGCATTTAGCATATGTGGTACGCAAGAGTTCATTTTCTTTCTCAAGGTTGGCACTCATCTCGTCATGCTCAACCAACTTAGCGCTCATATCCTCGCGCATCTTTTTCAAAGCCAAAACTTCACTTTCCAAATCAATGCATGAGGTGCAAACGAAATCACATGAACAAGCAACATCATTTACATCTCGCAAAGCATTATCATCATTGCAAGAAGTATGGCAAGCATCCTCAACCAGCAACAAAGAGCACTTGCTACAAGGCATGGATTTCATATCACAAATTTCAGCCCTAGCATGCTCAAGTTTATCTACACATGTGGTGTGAGTCAATTTTAATTCATTAATTTCAGCATGCAAAGACTCACAAGAAACACATGGTAAAGAAGCACTTGTCTCTAACAAAGCAATCTTACTCCTAGCCATATCAAGCTCATCATTCAAAACAACACAAGAGTTGCAAGGCATAGAAGCATTTGATTTCAACAAGTCAATTTCAGATTGCAAGTTAGCAAGAGATGATCTCAATTCATCATTCTCAAGATCAAGATTGTCGCATGCTCTTCTAAAAGCTTCAACATGCATTTTGCGCCAACTAACTTCATCTTTTAATTTCTCATTTTCAGCACACAAGGCATCGCATGATTTGCAAGGCAAAGAAGCTTTGAAATTTAACACCTTAATTTCATATTTCAAGCATGTAATGGAAGCAATCAAAGCATCATTTTTAGCATGCATGGTGTTACAAGAAGTGCAAGAATTCAAAGCACGAGACCTCCAATGAGCCATACCACATTTCAACCTAGTAAGAGAGCATTTCATCTTCTCATTCTTCCTATGCAAGGCATCACACAAATCTATGTTTCTCCTATGCAAGTCTCCACAATCACGCTCACCATCATCCAACCTATTGCATAGGATCAAGATAGCTTTGGCAAGTGTACCTTTGTTCATGCCTCCTAGCTTGTGGTAGAGCTCGTCTTTCTTGATGTCACCATCTCGATAGTCCTCGATGAGAGAAATCATCTCCTCCACTTCGGCTTCCGCCTCAACCGCCATACTCCTCCTGCTCAAAGAACCACAAGGAAAAGAACTTGGTTCCATAATCAAGGTACCGGTTAGGATAAGCCGAAAGCAAACTCGAGGAACAAGCAACGATGCAAAGAAAGCACTCAAAAAGCCTCAATTCTCTAACAACTACTGACGAGTTCAATAGCAAAGGATCTTATCTTTTTCCCAAAATTTTACCACTGAACAAGGAGCACCAAAGATAGAGGCACAAAAAATTTCAGCTCAAGATAAGGTGAAATGAAGTCTAGAAAAAATCTAGAAGAAACAAGACAAAGCCGTAAGAGACATAAATGAGGATTTTTCAATTATCTTCTTGATTTTTTCTGAATTTTTGAAGACCCCAAAATGATCTTTAGATTATTTTGGATCACCTACAAATGGAGCCACGAAACCGCTGTAAAAATTTGAGCCAAAACGGAGCACCGAGCGAAAAGTTATGCCCGTTTTGCGAAGGTATCTCAAGTTATGGTTTTCCAAGGGCACAACTCCAAATCGCCGGACTCAAAACGCGCAAACCAAAGTCGCAAGCAAAAGCACCTCTTTCCTCTAGTCACCCTATGGATTCAAGACTTGTTAGAGCCAAAAGAATCCACAACCTGGCTCGATACCAATTGAAGGATCGGATGGCGACTAGAGAGGGGGGGAGTGAATAGGAGCCGGTAAAAATTCTTCTCAAAGAACCCGGCCTATACCCTAGTCAAAACTCGGTCACCCACAAGTGTTGGAACGAATCACACACCAATCGCCAAAACAACGAGTCCTTGAAGCACACGCGGAAGCACGAATGAGGGAGGGAGGAATCGAACCAAACGACAAAGCGACCGAGGCTCGGCGGACCGTCCGACCGGGCGGGGGCGGAGCGTCCGCGATGGCCGCGCGGACCGTCCGGCAGGGTACCGCGGACTGTACGCACCCTTGCCGCGGACTGTCCGGCCTGAGCCGCGGACCGTCCGTTAAAGCGAACAGAACCACCAGAACCGACCCGAGAAAAACGGACCGTCCGCGAGGACCGGGCGGACCGTCCGCGCGGGCCACGGACCGTCCGCTACTGGAGCTCGGACCGTCCGCAAACCGGCTGCAACAAAAAACCAAAACAAAATCGGATCGAAAGCAAGGCCGAGGAAGAACACGAAGAACACGCGAAGAACACTGTACACGCGGACCGTCCGCCCGGCCGTCGCGGACCGTCCGCCAGTGCGGACGGAGCCGAAAACGCCCGACCCCGAAAGTCAACTCCCCCAAATCATCATCGGATTTCCCAAACGGTTGAAGGCTGTAGAGACAAGGGTTTGGGTACTTGAAAAGCGTCACACAAGGATGCTATAGCCCAAAAATCTTGCCTCCTAACTCCCTAAATCACCGGGAATCGCGAATCCTTTGAGCACCACCAAAAGCTAGAGCACCGAACGAAAACTCACGAATCGAAGTGGTTTCCCGGCGTTTGAGGGTACAAGATCAAGCACAAAGATGCACAAGACATCTATCCATGTTTCCCTCAAAGAAATCCGAGGAGAAACCCACTCAAATCCGCGGAATCACACCAAGTACAAAGGCACCAAAAACAAGCACGAAAATAGCACAAAAAGAGCTCCGAAAAAGCAATAAAAGAAATTCGGGAATAGAAAGATTGGCACAAGATTTAGAGGATGAAATCACTATGAATATCTTGTCCAATCGATTACAAGCCACTCCTAGAAACCAAATCTAAGATGGCAAAAAGCTCCAATCAAAGAGCCACTCTCACCTCTCTCCCTCTCTCCCAAAGCACTCCAAAATGAAAGAGTACAACGACCTCTAGCCCAAGAGTTCGCTGAAAATTCAGCCCCCTCCTCCTATATATAGGCCCTCCGGAAAAGACCGAAGTGCCCCTACACTAGGAGTACAACACAAGCCCTCACGGGGGCGTTTTGGTCAACACATGAAGTTCACCATCGGACGGCCGCGCATCCATCGGGCCTTCACGTCCTCCCGACGCAAGCACCTAGATCATGCCGCGTGTCGCCCGCCTCGAAGCTTCCCGACGCACCCGGATACCGTCTCCGTCACGCCGGGCCCTCGGGCTCGGTTTTGAGGCCCAAAGCGAGAAACCCTTCTCCGATGGTTTTGTGGCCAAACCACCAAACCCCGCGTACACGGCCCGGCCTCACCACGCCAAGCGTCGAGCCCGCCAAGCCTTTCACCTCCGGCGCCGGACGGTCTACTCGGTCTTGCCTCGTTCCTTGACTTGGCCACCACCGATGCACCGGCTCCATGTCCACGACTTCGTCTTGCTCTTCTTGCACCATGCGGCTCGCACTTGATCCCGTCGGCCACGGGTCCCTCGAACCAAGCCTACTTGTCTCTCCACTCCTCGGAGGCCCCGCAAGGCTAAGACCTTTCGCGCTCGTTCTTCACCCGCACCAACGCAAACCAAGCCGCAACCAACACCTGCAATACTAGGCCAAGAGTCGGTCCACACAACGTTGTCAACCACTCCTCACGAGTGCATTGACAACACACCACATAAACAATAAGGTAACTACACAAAATAAAACACACACAACACAACTCAACACTACACACACAAAGCTTCAAACCATCCGGTCAATCACTCATCACACACGAACCAAGGTACTTCTCAACTTGGTTCCTCAAAGCTCTATCCCGCCGCGGCTACTTGAGGTGGCCTCCGTCATTAGTGCGGGCGGATGGGCTGCGTCTTGGATCTCGGGGAGCGGATAGCCACCTCCCGAGCAATCTCTCGGCGACGTGGTGACCGCCTCTCCCCCGCCGGTCTTCTCGACGACCTCCGCCATAGGCTCGGGGGCTCCTTCCGCGGCCTCGGGGCCTCTCGGTGTCAACCTCTCGCATTGGCACCCCCGCGGGGATGTCACCACCTTCGGCGCTCGTCAACAAAACGACATGTGCATCAGTGCCTACGACTACTCCTCCTGGAGCTCCGCAGCTTCACGAAGGGTACTCACCTTCGACTACACTGGCCTCCGGCAGCGGTGCTTCGGTAGCCAGTGGCTCGGTCGCGGCCCGGGCGGCGGGAGTGGTCTCTTCGGCGGGCGGCGCAACTTCTTCCGCCACCGCTGATGAGGGCTCGTCCCCATCCCAGGTCAGATCCGTGGATTTTCTGCATAAATATTCACGGAGGGTCGTCAGACAAGATCGACTACTGCAGCAAGTACTACTCGTGAGGATATGGTACTTACAAATTCGACCGGACAATGGTCACGGCCGGAGCACCGAGGATGCTGGCAATATCAACCAGTCCACCCTCGGCGGGCGCCTCTTCCTCCGCCCCTGCGGCTACTGCCTCCTCCACGGCGGCGGCGGCCGGCGCAGACGTCTCCTGCGCTCCTGAGGCCACCACCTCTCCAACGGCGGCGGCCACGGGTCTGTGCTATCTTCGGAGCGGGGGGCCGGCGCTCCGGTTGCGCCGGGAGTTCTTCAACGATGGGGGGGCCGGACTACGACTTCCGGCCGGTTCCCCCACCGTATCCCACATGCCCTCGTCGCCCTCTTCAACGGGCTCCGCGGCGGCACCTCCCGCATACAAAAGGAAGACTACTCGTCGGCAACGTACTCGAACAACGGGTACTCGACTACTCTTGCTCAAGACAACTTACCTCCCGAGGCGTGGTCTCCGAGACCTTCGGCTTCTTCGTCACCCGCTTCTCCGGCGGGGTTGCGCGGCTTCCGTGGCGGCGCGGCAAGGCTAGCCTCCGGGCTAGCGGAGGGTCTTGTACCGGTGGAACGTGAGGCAAGCCCGGGCGGCTAAACCTTGACCGCGGTGGAAGCGGTCTGCGGCGTCTCTTCATCTTCGTCGTCGTCATCGGAGGTATCTTCCACGATGACGGTGTCGTCGCCTTCACCGACTTCGCGGCGCTCCTTCACCTTCCCCTCCACCGGGATCTCGATCCCGCTCGGTGGTGGTGGCTGCGGCTCGGAGATGAACCTCTTCACATCATCTCGCGCAAGACACGGGGCGTTAGCAACTCTACTACAAGCAAGCACTACTCGACCAAGGGAGTACGACTACTCACCTCCTTGGGCGGGCGCGCGGCGGAGTACTCCTCGGCCCGGGCACGCCGTGTATGGTGGCATGTCCTTGAAGATCCGCGACAACCTCTCGACGATGTCGTTGTCATCCGGCTCGCCTCCCGGCATCCGCGACGCGTCGTCGTCGCCGGTGTACTCGAAGCCCGGGGTCTCCCCGAGCCATCGGCGGCCGGATCTCGCGCTTCATGAAACCGAAGGCCACGTGCTCGGCCCTCGGTCCCGCCTCCCCGAGCACTCGATGCGTGCTAGCGGCTCGGGGAGCCGGATTCCTTCTTGCATGGTGGGCTCCGTGTTCCACCACTCACGGTGCACAGGCTGCCGCCCGCTCGTCTTCGGCGAGGCCGGGGTGGTGGTTCGTGATGTAGAACCACCTGGCCTTCCAATCCGCGTTGGAGTCGACAAGTTTGTACGCCAAGTACTGCTCCGCGGCGTCCTCCCTCAGTTGGATGCCGGCTCCTCCGACTACCCTGGGATTGGTAGCACTTGGTTGCGGCTTGACGCGGAAGAACTTCCGGAAAAGCACCCAGTGCGGCTTGATTCCGAGGAAGGCTTCGCAGAAGTGGACGAAGACCGACGTGTGGAAGATGCCGTTGGGGTTCAGGTTCAGGTACTCGATCCCGTAGTACCCGAGCAGCCCCTTGAAGAAGTCGCTGGCTGGGAGCGCAAGACCGCGCTCCACGAACCGCGAGAACATCGGGATCTCATCTTCGGCCTTCTCCATTGGATATGGATCTCCGGCGGCGGATCTCCACATGTCGACTTCCTTCTCCCTGATGAACCCACTATTCAGCAGGGTCAGCAGGTCCTCCGTCTTCACCTTGGATTTTTTCCACTCGCGGCTCGGATCAGCCCGCGGTGGAGACATGGGCGGCGCCGCTCCGGTGGCAGCCGCGGCGGCCTCTTCGCGGCCCCTCTTCTTCCCGGCGGCCTTGGACGTCTTGGACGGCGATGGCTTCATCCTCCAAGTGCAAGGCGTCTTCACTCGCATCCGCTCGGGGGCTACCCTAAAGGCTACGGGTGGCGGCGCGCTTGGATCTACTACGGCGGCGGCGGGCGCCGGGAGTGGATTCGCTTCAAGATGCAAATGGAATGGGCTGCGGCTCGAATGGGTGAAAAACCCTAAGGGTTTTGGCTTCTATTTATAAGCCAAATCGGCTCCTCAACGGGCGGCTGGATAAGTCCACACGCGGCTGACTCAGCGGCTGCGCGTGACTCTTCGTATTCTACTAGTCGACGCGCCTCACCTCGGGGGCTCGGCTACTTCTACTCGACTACCTGGGAAGCGGCTAGTCTCAAGAGCATCTCAGGACACATTCTCCAAGAAGACCCTTCAATTCGAGAGGAAGTACTCGACTCAAGGCTCGGGGGCTACGTGCCACGTGTCCTTCGGTTTTTCTCTCCGGATTTTTCGGGATTTTCTTGCCAAGATTTCGGATGGACCCTCAGCTAGAGCCCGCGGCTCAAGGCTCGGGGGCTACTCCATGTGGAGTGCGGTTTTGCAAATCGCACCTCCATACCGAGTTTCGGCTTCAAGACAAGACGGGCGGTTTTTGAAGACCTTCGAAGGCGATCTTCGAGGACGCTTGGGACTACTCGAGAAGAGTTC
Source organism: Cenchrus americanus (assembly GCA_947561735.1). Lineage (NCBI taxonomy): Eukaryota > Viridiplantae > Streptophyta > Magnoliopsida > Poales > Poaceae > Cenchrus > Cenchrus americanus. The sequence goes on along the minus strand of OX387239.1, from coordinate 77,402,265 downwards.
AAGATTGCTCAAACATCGGTCGGAGTACATTCCCGGCCCTCGGGATGCTTCGACTACTCTTGAGGACTTTGACTTGTAGCACTCGGGGACGCTTGAGGACTACTCGTTAAGGCCGTCAAGACTACTTGAAGCTATCCTTCTCGACTACAAAGTACTCGGGGGCTTGTCGTATGGACCTCCCCGGGCCCACCACCTCGGTGGGTACCGGGAACGACTACTCGGTGGGCCCCCGGGACTACCGGCTTGCGCTACACGGCACCCGAAGGCGTGGAGCACAAGGACTACACAGGAGTAGTACTCGGTTAGGGAGCTGTACATGTTCCGCACTTGTATAGAGGACTCCTAGACGTATTCGACTAGTACTCTCTCCCTACTCCGACTTGTAACCCTGCCTCCCGGACTATATAAGGCGAGGCGGGGACCGATCTCTAGCATCCAATCTCCTCTCATACAACTCACGGCGCACCATTGCACCATCTTGTAATCGTGCCCTATCAATCCCGAGCTACGCGGCATACGGGACGTAGGGTATTACGCACCTCGCGGCCCGAACTCGTCTAAATTGTGTGCCACGTGTCTCTTCCTTCGAGTTACCGATCTCGGCGAGTCACAATCATCTACTTCGGGTACTCCTCGTAGTAGGTTGCCGGTCTAAAACACCGACAATATGGACCGTGGTTGCCTTGTTTTCTGGGTGATTCTCCATGTTCCGATTAACTTATAGTATTCTTGATTAAAGCATAGGTAGAGGGTCACTAGCCTTTCTCCAATGATAAGCTACTCTCCTTTGCGAAAAGCTCTGCTCTTGAACTTCCTCGAACGGCGCGTTGGCTACGATCATGCAAGAAAACATACAATAAATAAAACAATACATCAAACATTACCAAAATACTAAAACAAGCTTTTAGAAATGACGGGCTCGGAGGGACGATCGAGTGGACACCAAGAACGCTAAAAACGGAGCTAGGATGGAAAAGATATGGTCGAAACAAGGTTCGGGGGACTAAATTGTGAATATCCGAAAGTTTTAGGGGTTTTCTGCAAGATTTCGGGGACCTAAACATAAATATGTGTAAAAGTAGAAGGTTTTAGATGCAAAAGGACCAAGCTTGGACCTCGGATGGAAAACCTAAGGAGCTCAAGGGTTTAACCGAGAAAAGCTGGACCTAACCGCAAGGGTTTTTTGGAGGTGGAAGGGTGTTTTTGTAATATTAAAAACCGCGGGGTCCTTTTTGCAAAAATGCCGGGCGGCCGGCGGGTGAGCTATGGGAGCGCCACGTGGCGGACCGTGGTTGGATGTGCCGACGCGAGCATGACGTAGGCGGTGACGCCGGCGGTGGACCGGCGCGGTGGACCGGTCCCACCGGTCCACCGTGGACCGCTTGAAGGGGTACGCCCCCCTTTCGATGCGGGTCGTCCGCGCCGATCGGACGGCCCCGATCGCACGCGGGCGACGGGCGGCGGCGGATGGCCGGCCGGCGGCGGTTTGCGGCGGCGGGCTCGCGGAGAGGGCGGAAAGGAGCTCGGGTGAGCCATTTTCGACGGCGAGGGCATGGGAAGGAAGAGGAGGGGGAGGGGAAACTTACCCAGGGGTCGGATGGGAGGGAAACGCGGCGGAGGAGGAGATCGGCGGCGAGGTCGGGGCTCCGGCGGTGAGCTCCGGCGGCGGCGGCGCTGCGGTGAGGGAGGAGGAGAGGGGAGAGGTGCGGATGGAGAAGAGGGAGCTCGGGGTGCCTTATATACGGCCGAGAGGAGGCGGAGAGGGCGAGGGCCGAGGCGGTGGAGGCGACGGTTGCGGTGGCGGCCATTAATGGCGGCTCGGTGCGGTGGCGGCGGGTAGGGGAAGGGGAAGGGGTGAGGCGGTCAAGTGAGCGGCGGCGCATTGAAGACACCGCTCGGTGGGGAGGGGAAGGGGCATGGGAGGCCGGGGAGGCGGCGCGGGGGTGCGGGAGCCGGCGGCGGCGCGGGGAAGAAGGGGGGCGGTGGCCGGAGGAAGAGGACGGCCCCGACAGGTGGGCCCCACCTGTCGGCGACTGAGAGAGAGAGGAGGTGGGAGGCGGGCGCGAAGTGGGCCGTGTGGGCCGGAATCTAAGATGGGCCGCGGTGGGAAGGGGGGAGGTGAGGTGGGCCGCGGTGTAGGCTGGGCTGATAGTGTTTGTTTTTTTCTTTTCTTTTCAAATCCATTTTCAAACCTTTTAAATTCAAATCTTTTACATGTTTTCAAACTCAAATTTTGACACAAATTTATTCAACTATTTTAAGACTTTTAGAAAACCTTTTAAACAACTTTTCAAACATTAAATTCAAACTTTCATCATTTTTTTTAATTCAAACTTTCACACCAATTTTCACAATTATTTTTAAGGACTTTTTCACAAAAATTTTTAAGACTTTTCACAAGTGTTTTTTTTAAGACTTTTAAAATCACACCACAAACAAAACTCATGCATTTCAACATGATGCACAAACACTTGTTTGATTCTACTTATTAAATGTTGTTTAATTTAATTAAAGGCAAATTTATTTATTCAAATTTATTAAATCCTTAGAAAATAAAACTAAACCATGTTGCTAACAATATTTTATTGTGATGGAATTTTCGGATGTTACATGCCTCTGCCGAACGATGCTCGTTTCGGATTCAAAGCATGGCAACTCGGCGGCCTTGAGTCCGAGTTGAAAAAGAATTGGATCTTTCCTCGGAAACCGAACCATCAAACGTAGATGAATCGGCCGGAGCTTGCGTTACGCTTCTCATGCCGGACTAGAACCCGTGAAAAAATAAACAGGGAAATAATTCCGCGGGTCCCGTTGAGTCTTGGGCCAATAGTAGATGGATTCTTCTCAGCTTCGACTTGAATCGACGTGCAGCTTCGAACTCGACATAGGAGCGGATTGAGATGTCGCCTGAATCGTATTGCACCGAATAGATCAATTGTAAAGATAGGTCCCTCGAATTCGCCTGATGATCGTGACTATGGCCCCACGGTGGGCGCCAGCTGTCGGTGTTTAAACCTCTCGACCTCCATGGGAGGTACCCGCAGCAAGGTAGAAGGTGAGGATCGCCATGATCTGGAACCCGAAGGTCTGCGCGAGGACACAAGACACGAGATTTATACGGGTTCGGGTAGCCGGAGTAGCTACCTTACGTCTCGTTTGGAGTAGTATTGCGCCCTGCGCTTGGGTGTTGTTCCCGGAGGGATTGTGGATGTGCGGTCGGGTACCCGACCCTCCTTTATACGGCTAGGGGGCGGGTGCCTAGTCGGTTACAAGGCGAGGAGTCCTAGTAGGATTACACGAGTGAGTCCTAGTAGGAGTACGGGGGAATTCTACTAGGAGTCCCTCTTCTTCCTTCCTTGCATGAGTACCGGGGTGTATGCCCGACAAGCCCCCGAGCACGTTGGAGTCGAGAGTAGTAGTTCGAGTAGTCTTGAAGCCTCTTCGAGTAGTTCTTGAGCGTCCTCAAGTACTTCTTGGAGAAATCTTCAATAGTACTTGAACTGTCGCGAGGCCGGAAGGTGGTCCGGCTCATCGATCTTGAAGTCAAGATTATATGGAAGTGCGATTGCAAAATCGCACTCCATATGGAGTAGCCCCCGAGCCTTAGGTTGAGTTGTAGGCCGGTCAATCTTGATTCTCGCTTCCGTCTTAAAAAAAATCAACCGATGAGTGTAGCCTAGTAGCCCCCGAGCTAGAGAGCTAGAGGAGACTACTCGAGTTGTCATCGAGTAGTAATTTGGTGCGTAGCCCCCGATTTTGGGAACTAGCCGCACCGGTGGAGATACGCAGAGCGTACTGGAAGTCGTCGCCGAAGCTTGACCGGAAAGTAGAGATGCGTACATTATGTAGCATTTTTGTAGAAATTAAATCTACAAATGACAAATACAAATATGAAGATAGATGTAAATGTCATGTGTCATGCTCTTGTTGTGGTCGTTAGGCGTCGAGTAGTTAGCCCGATGCGGTTTAGTGCTCGGTCTCTTTGGTCGCTTGTTTAGCCATAGCCGCTGGGGGCGTGGAGGCATGACAGCACCCAGTCTCTGAGGAGCCTGTTTAGCCATAGTCGGCCGGGGACGTGAAGGCATGACGGAGAGACGAGGCTTTGCGCGGATCAAGGCGTGTGCTACTGGAGTGAGACCATTAAGAGGTAGACGAAGGTAGTCGACATGGCGACAAGAGAGAGCGCGATTGCTCGTTGTTCCGCATGGCGGAGAGCGAGGATTGCGCGGTGCCTCCCTCGGGGGTGTAGGCTGTTGTGCGCCTCCAGCACTCAGTACATGAAACGTCGTGGCAAGAGCCTCCTAATTTGGTGTACCAAGCACAGCGTGACGGTCGGTCAACGGTCCCCAAGGAATAGTTGCACGGTGTAGCTCTCGCTAGCGGTAGCCGTTGAGAGGCGTACACAGAGTAGTCTTCGCGCGTTGGTTCCTGTATGCGGAAAACAAGCCGAAGAAGAAATAATTATTGAAATAAGTGACTTAGCTTAATTCGCGGACGAGTGTCGACGAAGCCGTGGCAGTCAGTGATGGAGCTGCGACAGTTGGAGCTGAAGTCGACTAGTTGGAGGTCGGTCCGACTAGTTGTTGATGACGCGAAAGCCGTTCTCAACTAGTTTTCTAGTTGAAACCAGTCGAGATGAGTAGTCGAAGTAGTCGTACGCCCAGAAAACGACGTCGCGGCGGCGTACGGCGTAGTCCATGTAGAGCCACTGCGGCAGGAAGACGAGTACTCGCGGCGCACGGCAGTGTTGAGGTAGAACCCGTGCGGCCGGATCACGAGTAGTCGCGGCGCACGGCGGTGCTGAGGTAGAGCCAGTGCTACCGGGAGACGATGTAGTCGTACTCGTGTTGATGCAGCCAGATGTCGATGCACTAGGTCTCGTGTACATCTGGCGTGTGCGGCAAGTGAAGGTCTTGAGGTCTTGTGGGAGCTTTTGGTTTGTTCATAGCAATTTCCAAAAAAATTGAATTTCCAATTGCCTCATTGCAGCAATAGCCGATGGCTGTCTTCAAGTGCCTCTGCCGAACGATGCTATGTTTCGGATTCAAAGCATGGCAACTCAGCAGCCTTGAGTCCGAGTTGAAAAAGAATTGGATCTTTCCTCGGAAACCGAACCATCAAACGTAGATGAATCGCTGGAGCTTGCGTTACGCTTCTCATGCCGGACTAGAACCCGTGAAAAAATAAACAGGGAAATAATTCCGCGGGTCCCGTTGAGTCTTGGGCCAATAGTAGATGGATTCTTCTCAGCTTCGACTTGAATCGACGTGCAGCTTCGAACTCGACATAGGAGCGGATTGAGATGTCGCCTGAATCGTATTGCACCGAATAGATCAATTGTAAAGATAGGTCCCTCGAATTCGCCTGATGATCGTGACTATGGCCCCACGGTGGGCGCCAGCTGTCGGTGTTTAAACCTCTCGACCTCCATGGGAGGTACCCGCAGCAAGGTAGAAGGTGAGGATCGCCATGATCTGGAACCCGAAGGTCTGCGCGAGGACACAAGACACGAGATTTATACAGGTTCGGGTAGCCAGAGTAGCTACCTTACGTCCTGTTTGGAGTAGTATTGCGCCCTGCGCTTGGGTGTTGTTCCCCGGAGGGATTGTGGATGTGCGGCTGGGTACCCGTCCCTCCTTTATATAGTCTAGGGGTGGGTGCCTAGTCGGTTACAAGGCAGGAGTCCTAGTAGGATTACACAGAGCGAGTCCTAGTAGGAGTACAGGGGAATTCTACTAGGAGTCCCTCTTCTTCCTTCCTTGCATGAGTACCCGGGGTGTATGCCCGACAAGTTCCATCACTAATGGTTGTGTAAAACAAATATTATTTGTATGTGGTACTTACAAAGAACAAAATAAGGCATATAAACATCACTCAACAAACGGAATGTACACTAAACAATGAAATTAATGAATAGATGGTGATTTTAGAAAAAAAGTATCAAATTTGGACTAAAAACGACGAAGAAATACTTGTTACAGCATTTGGTTGCAGATTAAAAGGAGAAATGGGAATTGTTCTTCATTTGAATAGAACTGGCCCCCGCAGTCATTTGAATAGAACAAAGGAGGAAGCAGAGGGCACCGCGGACATCCCGACTTCTCGATAAAATCAAATCTGTGTTTTGTAATATCTAATAATTTACATTCAAGATAGATAATGTTCATATTGATGCTTGCGCCTACATCCCGATGTTCATCCTGCTGACGGCGTACTCCACGGCGGGCCGGAATTTACGCGTCCAGAAGTCGAACTCATGATGGATGCGACACTCGGCGCTGCAGTAGTGGATGATCTCTTTGGTATCCGACCCGTAGCGCCTACATCCCGCTTCCCAAATGCAGATGTGGGGATTCTAGATGGGCAGTTCCGGAATGTCATCGTCGTCGCCGTCATCAAGCCAGTACAACCACGCAATGTTGTCGAGATCATGCTTGACGAGGTAGTGCAGCTGCCACAGGTTGTGGTTCTTCCACCGGCCGTCAGGAGGGACGGCCCGCCGCTGATTTCCTGGAGTAGTGCTATGGCTTCGGGGTCTGTCGGGTTGCAACGGTACTTCAGCATCGCTAAAAAGTACTTGGCACCGGAATCTTCAGCAGCGGCGGCATCTCCGATGAGCTTCAGACCCTTATCGGGGTTCCGCCGCCTCATCAACCTCACCATCCCCTCGAAGCACAATGCCTCCGGATGATTGGCCTCGCGGAAGCGCCGCTCAAAGCACGACCTGACGTAGCAATTCTTGCACGTCAAACGAAGATCACGCAGCGACACGTGCAGTAGTACCTCATTGGAGTTGCAGATGCGCCGGAAGGTGCCGCAGATTTTATTGTGAAGGTTTAGAAAATGGAAAACGGCCACATCCTTGATGGAGTGGATGATGATCTAGGTGAGAAGTTCGTTTGGCAGCAGCAGCATCAAGCACACCGCGGCGGCCATCAAGGAGAATGGAGGAAATAGCACAGTGACGGGGTTTGGAATTTGAATGACGACGAGGGTTGAAGTTGGCGGCGACGAGGGATGAAGTTGGCAAGGAGGATTGAAGTTGAAGAGGGATGAAGTTGGTGACTAGGATTAAAGTTGAAGGAGGCGACGAGCAGCTCGAGGGTTGAAGGTTGAAGATGGCGCCTCGGCCATGTCGTAATAAAACAATAAATGGAAATTGAAAAGGCGCCACAGTTTGGCTGCTGCCGTTGACAAGTGGGCCCGACATCATTGCCCCGCCCCTTCTCCTTCCCGCCTAAGTGAAAGGCGACGCGTGGCTTCGCGCCCGAGACGGAGCCCGATGCGCAATCGAGTGGCACGTGCGCGGCAAGTGGAGTAGTGGGTGGGGGCGAGGCGCCTGACGGTTCCGCGTCTTGTCAATATAACTCTCTCGCCCAATCGCCCTCCCCTGATTTCTCCCCTGCTTCTTCCATAAGCTTATCATCTTTTTCTTCACTTCTTCATCCTCCTCACGATTCACCACTACAAATCTTCGGTCATCGAGAGAAGGAGGAGATGGCGTCGATGAGCCCACCGCCGTCGAGGCGGGGACGATGGGAGGAGGAGGACGACGAAAGCCGCTGTCGGAAGAAGTTGGAGAAGGGAAGGAGCCGGCGGCCAAGGACGTCGACGAGGAACTGCTCTTCGACGACAATAAGTTCGCCGCCGAGCTGCTCAGGAGCGCCTTCAGAAAGCTTGAAGGTGTTGGCGAGGCCTTCGACATCAAGGCGCATCATGATGCGTACAAGGATCCGACCTTGAAGGGTCTCGCCTTCAGGATCCACAGGTTGGCTGAGAAGCTCGAGAACCTCCCCGTGGTCAAGCGGGCTGCCCGCCACCACTTCTTCTTCGACGAGGGCGGCTCCGACGGCAGCCACAGCGACGACGGCGGCAACGACGGCAGCCAAGGTGGAGATGGCGGGACTCCGACTAATTGATAGACTCCTCTACCAATTAGTAACAATAATGTCTGCGTGCTTTTGTGTCTTCGTCCGGTTCTTGGACATGAACTGCTTAGTTTGTCTGTCGATCATGAACTGCTTAGTTAACTAGCTTGGTTGTTAGATTTTGTATGTCATGAACTCGATCTAATATACACGAGATTAACTGGAGATCTGTTGTGATGAATTAGATCTGCTGACGCTGATGCTGACGTGTGGACCAGTGTCATTGGCGACGATGGTTAGTGAACCCGGATCGCATTTGTTAGCAGTTGGGTCCGGGCGGGCAGGCAATGATTATTTTTTTATATTGGCTGCTGACGCTGACGCGTGGGCCTATCACAATTTTTTTGGAATGAAACTTGCTTCCCTGAATTATTAGAACCCATAAAACAACACCTAAAAAATCATAAAAATATAAAAAAATCGTATTTGGACATTCAGTATTTGAATAAAATATCAACAGTCAAACTTGTGTGCCCAAAATTCATATATTTCGTTTTTACACCCCATGGTAATTATATAATAATTCTAATAACATCAAATTTGCTCTAAAAATCTACAAATTGACTTGGCAACATAATTTTGGTACCTAAACTTGTCTTCGAAATTTCAAGTGGTTTAGATGAAGGAATAATATACTTGTGTACAAATGTCTTCATCTCTCACATAGTTTCCTAGAATGTTTGCTTGAACATTGAAGTTTTCCATACTTTGCAACATGTTCGAACTCTTATGCATTTGAAAACTTAACAAAACCTTGTGTTCACTTTAAGCTTACGAAATGTAAAGTTCCATCACTAATGGTTGTGTAAAACAAATATTATTTGTATATTGTACTTACAAAGAACAAAATAGGGCATATAAACATCACTCAACAAACGGAATGTACACTAAACAATGAAATTAATGAATAGATGGTGATTTTAGAAAAATTTAGAAAAAAAGTATCAAATTTGGACTAATAACGACGAAAAAATACTTGTTTCAACATTTGATTGCAGATTAAAAGGAGAAATGTGAACTGTGCTTCATTTGAATAGAACTGGGCCCCACAGTCATTAGCGACGCGGGGCTATGTAGCGATCTAGGCCCTTTCACACCTTTGGTAAGGGTGTGTTTCGGTGATAAATGACAACCATATGCTTGTGACTAACCTTTGTTTTGAAGCGGATTTCTAATTGGGTTATTGTCACGAGTATTGAATGGAATGAGACCCCTCAATTTGAATAAATGGGCTCAATATGGTTGAAGACTACAAGGCTAAGGACTTTGTTAGTTCCAAGTGTCACAAAGGAGATGAAGGACACTTGGATTGCTAGTTTGTAGTTTCGACCGTACTATTAAGAGGGGTTCGTACACTAGTAGCTTGACCATGCACTCCAAAAGTCATAAAATATGCACACTCAAGTTCCTTGGATGCTATGTAGCTCACAGAGTTCATGGAAGCAAGGTTGAAGCAAAAGAATCGACAGAAAACTCAAAGGCGCTGAATTGGATGAGTTGAAATCAAGTTCATAGCATCGGATGATCCGACGTCCCATTATTAACACGCGTCGGATGAGTTCTGCAGCCAACAAATTCAAAATGGACCATCGGATGAACCGACGGTGCAGGCATCAGTTCATCCGACGCCTTAGGGTTTGGCTACAGTTTAGGTCAAGGGTCAGCACTTAAGCATCGGACGATCTGATGCCTTGACCATCGGTTCATCCGACGATTACATTTAAATTCAACAGAGACACGCCAAGACTTCTGCTTCAGCACCGGATGAACCGACGCTTGGATAGGTATACTCAGCGGTTCATCCGACGGTGTAATTCAAATCATACAGTACCGCCCCAAGTGTGGTGTCTTCAGCACCGGATGATCCGACGTGGCGTCGGTGTATAGCATTGGTGTATTGTCTGGGTTTCAAGGTTCAACGGCTATATAGGCTTCTATTAGTGACCGGATGATCTGACGCTCAGCAGGGGGGAACCATCGGTTCATCCGACGGTACAACTTTTTCAGGGGACTTTTTTCAATGGCTAGCCTTCTTTGCTAGGCCTATAAATAAGCCCCCCTGCCTCTCTAGATCTGCCTTTGTCACTCTGAAGATCCATTGCAGCCAAGGAGAGAAGGAGAGTGTGTTCTTGCAAATTGGGACTCTCTTCCTCTTGATTGAGGGCCATCTTTCTTAGTGAGCAAGAGTTTCAAGGTGCATACATGGCTTAGCTGAGTGCTCAGGTCAAGTGAAGGTGTGCGGGCTTGTTACTCTTGGAGTTTGACGGCTCCTAGACGGTCTAGGTGACTTGGGGGTTCTTGGTGAGCTCTTGGAGATTGTGGGAGCCTCAAGACAAGCTTGGTGTACACGGTTCGAGACCCACCGTTCCGGAGATGGAGAACGGGTACTCTTAGTGAGCACTTGTGTCTTTGTGACTCAAGGGGGAGCAATACTCTAAGTGAGTGCTCCAACGTGGACTAGGGGAAAGCGTCAACTTCTCGATACCACGGGAAAAAATCCGGTCGCCTCTTGTCTCTCTTATTTACTTCTAGCACTTACTTTCAACACATTTATTCCGCTCTCAAGTTTCTTTGTCTTTGTTCTATCTTGTTTCGCTTGTGTGCTTCATATCTTGCCTAGGTTGTCATATTGCCTCCTAGTGTGATATTTGCTAAGAAAACTTGTGATAGTGTGCTCTAGTAGTAGGGAAGAACCTTTTTAGTATGGGCAACACTAGTTGATAGGTTAAGGTTTTCGTTTTTCATTAGAGCTTGTAAAAGAAGTCCCATATTCAACCCCCCCTTCTATGTGACTAGATCCTACAAGTGGTATCAGAGCTAGGCTCCCTTTTGCTTGGCTTAACCGCCTAGGGAGATGGGGAAGGGAAGCGGCAATGGCCCTCCAAGGTTGGCGGGGAAGCACTTCACCTTTTGGGCACATAGAATGGCTAGCTATCTTCAAGCTCAACATCATGATGCGTGGCGCACTACCATGTATCTGTTGCCCTCAGTTCCCACCGAGAGTGAAGCTAAGTGGAATGCACGTGCTAGAAATCACATCTTTGAGGCGCTAGACGAGGAGTTGTTTGATCGGGTCTTTGCTTTGCCCACCGCCCATGAGGTGTGGATGGAACTCAAAGAAATCCATGTGGGTAACAAAAAGATCCGTGAGGAAAAATATGAGTTGCTCAAGTTGGAACTCAATGAGTTCAAAATGAAGGATGATGAGGGGGTAGAGCAAATGTATTCTAGGATGGGAGTGCTTATTCAAAGTATCAATGCTCTTGATGTTGCTAACCTTTCCGAGCAGGAAATCATCTGGAAAATCCTTCAAACGGTCCCCAAGCCAAGATACAACATTGTCAAGGCACTTCACTTTGAGAAGGACTTCACCACCCTCACCATCACCGAGGTTGTGAGCAAGATCCTCTCCCACGAGATGTTCATGATGGAAGACATGGAATCATCTACCTCACACTCAAGCGCCAAGAAAGACCTTGCACTCAAGGCAAGTGAAAAGGGCAAGTCCAAGAAGATCAAGGAAAAAGCTCCTTCATCCTCAAGTGAAAGTGAAGATCCAAGTGACTCAAGTGAAGCGGAGAGCGATGATGCTAAGCTTGCTCTTCTCATGAAGAAGACCACAAGAATGCTCTCCAAGATTGGCAAGAAGGGCTATAACTATGATCCTAAGAAGCAAAAGTTCCGGTCATCAAGAAGAAGCGGTGAGGGAAGCAATCGAAAGTGCTACAATTGTGGTAGCTATGATCATTGTCGGGCATACTCCCCAGGTACTCATGCAAGGAAGGAGGAAGAGTAGAAAACGGACTCCTACTAGGATTCCCCTGTACTCCTGCTAGGACTCGCTCTGTGTAATCCTACTAGGACTCCTGCCTTGTAACCGACTAGGAACCCGCCCCTGGACTATATAAAGGAGGGCCGGGTACCTAGGAGGACATCCACAATCCCTCCGGGGACAACACCAAGCGCAGGGCGCAATACTACTCCAAACAGGACGTAAGGTAGCTACTCCGACTACCCGAACCTATATAAATCTCGTGTCTCGTGTCCTCGCGCGTACCTTCGGGTTCCAGATCATGGCGATCCTCACCTTCTACCTTGCTGCGGGTACCTCCCATGGAGGTCGAGAGGTTTAAACACCGACAGCTGGCGCCCACCGTGGGGCCATCGTCACGATCATTGGCGAATTCGAAGGACTTTCATCAGCAAAATCAATCTACTCTAGCCAAGTCGGCGAATTCCTATTCAGATGGAATCAATTTCCGTGTTCTCGTCGGCGTGCCACGAGAATTAGCCGAGTTCCAACCTCAGCCGAAAAAAACAAGTCCGAGTTGCATCCGGCCAGGACAAGCTGTAAGGGAACGCTGCTTCGATCTTTTGTCATGCAGCCGGGGCACCGCGTGCCGAATCTTTTTCCCCGAGGTCAAGGCGGAATCCGAATCCGAGTCAGAAGCATCAATGAACCTGCACAAGTTCAGAACGGAACAGCAACATGCCAGCATCGAGCTCCTGACGTGCCAGTGCCATCCAACAAAGCGTTTGCTTGCTGCACCTCACATTGGAAAATATTTAACAAGCTGCTGTCACATGGAGATAACGAAGCCACCGAACCTCTGCTAGACGCACACATAAGAGGTAGTACCAGCAAGCTTCAAGATTTATTGCTTGGCTCAAATAAGCAACGTACTTGAAGTGCAACTATATCTACGCTCCGTAACGCCACCTCGTCATCAACTGCTTCAACTACTCGAGTACAACTACATCGTACTCCGCGACTACTTGTCCTTCGGCCGCACGGGCTCTACGTCAACCTTGCCGTGCGCCGCGACTACTCGTCTCTGGCTGCACGCGCTTTACGTCGACCTCGCCGTGCGCCGCGACTACTCGTCTCCGGCCGCACGCGCTCTACGCCGACCTCGCCGTGAGCCGCGACTACTCGCCTCCGGCTGCACTCGCTCTACGTCAACCTCGTCGTGCACCGCGAGTACTCGTCTCCACTCTCCCGGCTGCAGCGATCTACCTCAACTACGTCGCGCGTCCGGGTGCCTCGGCACATCGCGCGGCTCGTCACGCGGCTCGTCGCGCCGCTCATCGTCGACTACTCCGGGCTCGTCGTCGACTATTTCACCTCCACCGCGCGTCCGGGTGCCTCGGCACATTGTGCGGCTCGTCACGCGGCTCGTCGCACCGCTCGTCGTCGACTATTTCACCTCCACCGTGCGTCCGGATGCCTCGGCACATCGCGCGGCTCGTCACGCGGCTCGTCGCGCCGCTCATCATCGACTACTCCGGGCTCGTCGTCGACTACTTCGCCTCCCCCGCGCGGCCGGGGGGGCCTCGGCACGTCGCATGGCTCGTCGTGCCACTCGTCGTCGACTACTTTGCCTACGCCGCGCATCCGGGTGCCTCGGCACGTCGCACGGCCCGTCACGGGGTTCGTCGTCGACTACTCCGTGCACCGCAACTTCCTCTTGCGGCCACACCGGCTCTACTTCGGCCACGGCCGTGCGTCGCGACTACTTGTCTCGCGGCAACACTGGCTCTACTTCGAGTACGCCGCACGCCGCCACGACGTCGTCTTCGGTCGTATCGCGTTGACCATTCATCTCGACTAGTTTTCCAAACTAGTCGAGAACGGCGATCACGCCCCCCAACAACTAGTCGGAATCAACTCGACTAGTCGACTTCAACAACAACCGTCGCGGCTCCATCGCCGATCGCCACGGCTTCATCATCGGTACGCCTGGCAATAACGGCTAAGTCATTTATCTAAATGATTACTGTTTTCTTGGCTTGTTCTCCTCATCATGTAGGACTACTTGCCGACTACTCATTTGTGTATGCTTCTCGGCGGGTTTTCACGGGAGCTACACTCTGCTGACTACTGATGGGGTATATCAAGTCGCCACGAGTCTACTTCATCAACTCGGGGGCTATCCCTAGGAGGCAGTTTCTAAAGTCCGCTACGCGCGGCAATCTAAAGTCGACTTCTAAAGTCGCATTCTAAAGTCCGCTCCATGCGGAAACTTAAAGTCGACTCCGGTCGCATCTTCGCCTACTTCGATGGCATACTACGTGTGTAAGCTTCGATGGAACCTAGCTGTAAGCGGCCCTCGGGTCCTGGCGACGATGGAACCTAGCTGCACGTGGTCTTCACGCTCTGTACCATGGGTCCAAGTACCCTAAGTACTCGCGCTCCGTACCTTGGGTCTGAAATCCATGGCCCAGGTACGCAAGTCGACTCCGGTCGCACCTTCAAGTCCACTACGGTGGCAACCATACCTTGGGTCTGGAATCCATGGCCTAGGTACACAAGCCGACTCCGGTCGCACCCTCAAGCCGACTTCGGTCGCACCCTCAAGCCCGCTCTGGCGGCAACTGTACCTTGGGTCTGAAATCCATGGCTTAGGTACTCAAGCCCACTCCGGTGGCACAAGTCGACGCTAACGGTCGCATCCAAGCCCACTCCGATGGCACAAGCCGACTTTGGTCGCAATCTTAAGCCCGCTCCGGTGGCAAAACTATTCGTTTTCTCAGATTTTTCATTCGCTTTCGCTTTTCGGAAAGTGCTTTTCGTTTTTTGCATCTTAAGTCCACCTCGTGTCGCGCAAAGTCGACTACTGTATTCGCATCTTAAAGTCCACTCTACGCGGCAAACTAAAGTCGACTTCCAAAGTCGCATTTCAAAGTCCGCTCTGCGCGGCGCAAAGTCGACTATTGTAGTCGCATATCAAAGTCCGCTCTGCGCGGCATTCTAAAGTCGACTTCTAAAGTCGCATATCAAAGTCCGCTCTGTGCGGCATCCTAAAGTGGACTTTGGTTTTCAAGTCGCAACTCAAAGTCCGCTCCACGTGGCATCACAAAGTTGACTTCGGTTTTTAAGTCGCATCTCAAAGTCCGCTCCGCGCGGCACGAAGTCGACTTCGGTTTTCAAGTCGCATTCTAAAGTCCGCTCTACCGGCATCTAAAGTCGACTTTGGTCGCACCTAAAGTCTGCTCTGACGGCACGGCTACTTCTCAAGCTCCACGGCTCGATGCCAAATTACTACTCAGAATCTCTCCAGCTCGGGGGCTGCACTCAACATACTACTCGAGGATAACTTCAGCATGCTTCGCTCGCTCTCAAGCTCGAGGGCTCCGCACCAATAACTACTCGACGTGGCTCATACGGCTCTCTTATCTCGGGGGCTACACGCTGCAAGAGTACTCAGATGATGGCTTTCGCGAACACTGAAGACCCTTGGATTGATTACCTAATCATTTCAAGGCTCGGGGGCTACTATACTACACCCATCGTTCAATTTTTGCAAGACGGAAGATTCAGAATCAAGACTGACCCTTAGCTAGAGTCTGTGACTCAACCTAAGGCTCGGGGGCTACTCCATATGGAGTGCAATTTTGCAACCGCACTTCCATATAATCTCGACTTCAGGACTGATGAGCTGGACCACCTTCCAGCCTCGCGGCAGTTCAAGTACTATTGAAGACTTCTCCAAGCAGTACTCGAGGACGCTCAAGAACTACTCGAAGAGGCTTCAAGACTACTCGAACTACTACTCTCGACTACAATGTGCTCGGGGGCTTGTCGGGCATACTCCCCGGGTACTCATGCAAGGAAGGAGGAAGAGTAGAAAACGGACTCCTACTTGGATTCCCCTGTACTCCTGCTAGGACTCGCTCTGTGTAATCCTACTAGGACTCCTGCCTTGTAACCGACTAGGAACCCGCCCCTAGACTATATAAAGGAGGGCCGGGTACCTAGGAGGACATCCACAATCCCTCCGGGGACAACACCAAGCGCAGGGCGCAATACTACTCCAAATAGGACGTAGGGTAGCTACTCCGGCTACCCGAACCTGTATAAATCCCGTGTCTCGTGTCCTCGCGCGTACCTTCGGGTTCCAGATCATGGCGATCCTCACCTTCTACCTTGCTGCGGGTACCTCCCATGGAGGTCGAGAGGTTTAAACACCAACAATCATCTCTCATATGATTGCCCCAAGCCCGACAAGCGAGTGTCAAACTCAAGCAAAAAGAACGATGAAGATGACAAAGATGCCAAGTACAAGAAGAGCTCATCCAAGAAAAAGGCATCAAACAAGCCCTACCACAAGAAGAAGGGTGAACATCGTTCTCTATTGGTCAATGAATGGGTTACCAGTGGTGAAACTTCAAGTGAATCAAGTGAGAGTGAAGAAGACAAGAACAAGAAGATTGCTGGTATTGCTATCTTGGATGATGAAGAGCCTCCACTCCCACCTCCACCAATGTGCTTCATGGCAAAGCACTCCAAGGTGAGCGATAGTGATAGTAGTGGGTCTTCTAGTGATGATGATCTCTCACCGCTTGCTCTTAAAGATCTTCTTGATGAATACACCTCCATGATAAAGAAACAAAAGAGTAAGCTCAAAGCTCTTGATGAGACTCATGAGAAACTTAAGCTTTCATATGATGAGTTGCTTGTGAAGCACAATGACCTTAGCAAAGAGCATGATGCTTTGGTAGTGTCTAACAAGTCACTTAGAGATGACCACAACAAGTTACTTGATAAGCACAATGAGCTAATCGTCAAGCATGACGACATAACTATGCTTAACAAGTCTCTTGAGTCAAGTCATATGAAGCTCAAGAAAGAACATATGCTCTTAGAGATGAAATACTAAGAACTTGAGCTTGCTAGTGAGGACATTGATTCTAGTGGGCATGCAAATGCTAGAGAAGTCACTAAAGTCAATGCCTCCACTTCATGTGATGATCTAATTGAAAAACCTAAGGTCTTCCACAATGTTGAAAATATTGCGTCCTCTTCCAAGACTAACCATGATAGGGTGAAAGCTCTTGAAGAAGAAGTGAGAAGCCTAAGGTCTTGTGTAAAGACTTTGGCCAAGGGTGAGGAGTTGCACAAGGAGATCCTCTACTACAATGCAAGAGATTATGGGACAAGGGGACTCGGTTCTTTCCCAAATCCCATCAAGGAAACTCCTAAGTCAAAGGAGCTATATGGGTGTTTCATCAATGAGGTTGGATCTTATTGTCAACATTGCAAGGGCACCGGTCATCACACAAGGGAGTGCCCAACACCTACTCGTCCTTTGCCCACCTTGCCTAGCAACTACAAGTCCATGTACAATGACAACCACTTCTTATTGATGAAGAAGAACAATGGCAAAGTGGCAATCAAGTTCATTGGGACCAAACCGAAAGTCAAGCCACCTAGAAGCTTGTGGATTCCTAAAGCTCTTGTCACTCACATCAAAGGGCCCAAACTAGCTTGGGTTCCTAAATCTCAATGCTAATTTCTTGTGTGTAGGTGAACTACAAGGCCGGAGGGAGTCATTGGATACTTGATAGTGGTTGCACTCAACACATGACCGGCCAAGTAAAAATGTTCACCTCACTAGTGGATGATGCGGGAGATCATGAACAAGTTTCATTTGGTGATAACTCTAAAGGAAGGATCTCCGGATTGGGTGAAATCTCTCTAACAAATGATTTATCCCTTTCCAATGTTCTCTTTGTGGATTCTTGTAGTTATAACTTGCTTTCCATTGCACAATTTTGTGACCTTGTTCTTTCATGCACATTTGTTGATGAAGAGGTCACAATTACTAACAAGAAATCTAATGAAGTTGTTTTCAAGGGATTCCGCTATGGCAATCTTTATCTTGTAGATTTTACATCCCGTGAAGCAAACTTGACTACTTGCCTCATCTCCACTGCATCCAAGGGTTGGCTATGGCATCGTCGCATTGCACACATAGGCATGAGCCAACTCAAGAAAGCTTTCAAGAAAGGCATGGTCCTTGGTGTGAAGGATGTTACATTTGAGAAGGACAAGTTGTGTAGTGCATGTCAAGCCGGCAAGCAAGTTGCAAGTCATCATCCCATGAAGGCTTATGTATCTACCACAAGACCATTGGAGCTCATTCACATGGACCTCTTCAGACCAACTACATACAAGAGTCTTGGTGGTAATCTCTATTGTCTTGTCATTGTTGATGATTATTCATGCTATACTTGGACTTTCTTTTTGGAAGACAAGGGCAAGACATTTGACATCTTCAAGAAGTTCGCTACTAGAGCCCAAAATGAATTTGGGTCATCCATGTTGAAGATTAGGAGTGACAATGGGTCGGAATTCCACAACACCAAGGTGGAAGAGTATTGTGATGGTGAAGGCATCAAGCATGAATTCTCCTCATCTTATATACCCCAACAAAATGGTGTGGTTGAGAGGAAGAACAAGACACTCATCACTCTTGCTAGAGCTATGTTGGATGACTATGGAGTCTCGCAAAGGTTTTGGGCAGAAGCTATCAACACGGCATGTCACGCATCAAATAGAGTGTATCTCCACCGACTCATTATGAAGACATCATATGAGCTACTCATTGGGAGAAAGCCCAACATCTCTTACTTCTGAGTGTTTGGTTGTAAGTGTTTCATATTCAAGAAGAGGAAGCATCTAGGGAAGTTTGAGAGTAGAGTAGATGAGGGCATATTTGTTGGTTATGCATCTAACTCCAAAGCATATAGAGTATTCAATAACTCTACACGAGTAATTGAAGAAACATGTGATGTGGAGTTTGATGAATCTAATGGCTCCCAAGGAGATGGTTTTTGTTGTGATGATGTAGGAAAAGAACCTCTTCGAGAAGCAATGAAGAAGATGGCCATTGGTGACATCAAGCCAAGGGAGGATGATGACCCTCACTCCATTCTTGAAGACTCATCCTCCGATGATGATAATAATGATGATCCACCAAGGCATCCACCTACATCACCCACAAGACAAGATAGTACATCTTCCTCACAAGAACCACCTCCTATATCACAAGACACTCAAGATCAAGTAGAGGACATGGGCGAAGTTCAATCTCAAGAGGATCCCACCTCTACCATATTTGGAAGACGCACAAGTACTTCAACAAATCATCCAATTGATCTTGTGTTGGGTGATCCCCAAGGGTGTACAAGGACTCGCCACAAGCAATATGCCTCATTTTGCAAACATCATGCTTTTGTCTCTTTTGTAGAACCCACAACTATAGATGAAGCTCTTGGGGATCTGGATTGGATCTTGGCAATGCAAGACGAGCTCAAAAACTTCACAAGAAATCAAGTGTGGGAGTTGGTCGAGCGCCCCAAGAACAAGAATGTGATTGGAACCAAGTGGGTCTACCGGAACAAGCAAGATGAACATGGCATTGTGGTGAAGAACAAGGCAAGACTTGTCGCTAAAGGGTACTCTCAAGTAGAAGGCTTGGACTATGGAGAGACCTTTGCTCCGGTGGCACGTCTTGAAGCTATTTGTATCCTCCTTGCATATGCATCTAGTCATAAAATGAAATTATTTCAAATGGATGTAAAGAGTGCTTTCTTGAATGGCTTCATCAATGAAGAAGTCTATGTGGAGCAACCTCCCGGATTTGAGGATGCTACATATCCTAACCATGTCTATACGTTGCACAAGGCGTTGTATGGACTCAAGCAAGCTTCTAGGGCATGGTATGAGAGGCTCCGGGATTTTCTCATTGAAGCGGGGTTCAAGATTGGTAGAGTGGACAACACTCTCTTCACAAAAATAATCAATAAAGAACTTATTTGTCAAATTTATGTTGATGATATTATCTTTGGCTCTACTAATCTCAAAGTGTGCAAGGATTTTAGTGAACTCATGACTAGGGAATTCGAGATGTCAATGATCGGAGAGCTCAACTTCTTCCTTGGGTTTCAAATCAAGCAATTGAAGGAAGGGACTTTCATCCATCAAGAGAAGTACACCAATGATATTCTCAAGAAATTCAAGATGGATGATTGTAAGCCGATCAAGACTCCAATGCCTACTAATGAACATCTCGACCTAGATGAGGGAGGTAAATCGGTTGACCAAAAGCTTTACCATTCTATAATTGGTTCTCTCCTTTATCTTACCGCATCTAGGCCTGATATCATGTTTAGTGTTTGTATGTGTGCTCGGTTTCAAGCCAACCCTAAAGACTCTCACCTAAGTGCTTTAAAAAGGATCCTTAGATTCTTAAAATACACCCCTAGCATTGGCTTGTGGTACCCCATGGTGCTTGTTTTGAGCTCTTGGGTTATCCGGATTCGGACTTTGCCAGATGTTGAGTAGACCATAAGAGTACTTCGGGTGGGTGCCATTTGCTAGGTCACTCTTTAGTTGCTTGGTCAACTAAGAAGCAAAACTCTGTGGCCTTATCCACCGCGGAGGCGGAATACATTTCCGAGGGGGCTTGTTGTGCTCAAATCCTCTATATGAAGAAAAGCCTCTTGGATTATGGTGTGGTTCTAGATAGGGTTCCCCTCCTTTGTGACAATGAGAGTGCCGTAAAAATTGCTAACAACCCGGTTCAACACTCTCGCACCAAGCACATTGATATCCATCATCACTTCTTGTGAGACCACGTTGCTAAAGGGGACATTGTCCTTTGTGGTGTTCGCTCCGAGGAGCAATTGGCAGATATATTCACCAAGCCTCTTAATGAAAACACCTTTTGTAGGCTTCGGAGTGAACTAAATGTGCTTGATGCGTCCAACATCATGTAATGCTTGTCATTTAGTTTGCATTTGCATATGTACATGATTAGGGGCTTGTTTAACCTTGATGAGATAGTGATGAGTATGGGTCTTGCTTGAGCCGGTGGTTCTCTTGTTACGCTCAAGGCATGAAGAAAGGCTCATCATGATCAAGCTCATCAAGGGTTCAAACTTGGCTATATAGTTTACCTTCTCACTTTGCATTTATGCTTGTCATGTAGATGCACTCATGTTTAATTTCATGCATTTGTCCTTGCATAGCATTGCGTGAGAGAAGTCACAAAGGAAACTCACACTATGAGAAAGTTGCTTAGCGTTCAATGCAAATCAACAACTCTTAAGGTGTGATGAGACAAATGATTGTGCTTAATGCCTATTGAGTTAAGTCCTAATGAGCTTATGGTGTCAATCTCTAAGTTCAAAGGCAATTAACTCAAACATTCCCTTTTTGGAACTCCCTCCCTCCTTTGGTTCTTAATTTGCCTATTTTTATCTATGGTTTATCCCTTTTTAGGGAGCTAATTGTGTACTATAAGTATTTTATAAAGGAGTGCTTGAGGGGTGAAGTTGTCACTCAGGATTGATCCAAGAATGTGCTTGTGTTGGCTTGTGTGTGACATTCGACGGATCAAAAATGAGAAGTAGTTCAACCAAAATCGAATTTTCACCGTCGGATGAACCGACGCTCTGTAGGTTCTAGCGTCGGATCATCCGGTGAAGGGGTCTGGGCGCTCAGTTGCTCTCTGTTAGAAAATTTCACACTATTGGATGAACCGACGCCTTCGCGTCTTTATACCATCGGTTCATCCGGTGCTGAAGAAATTTTCCTTTCTCCCCAAACTCGCGCGCAACTGCTCTGACGCGTTATAAAAATAGGCCATCAGACCATCTGATGCCTAGTTTCACCTAGGAGCTCAGTTGCACCGACGGTTCGACCGACGCTTCTATTTTTCCACCGTCGGTTCATCCGACGCTCCACTGAAGCGTGGGTCCTACTTGTCATCTCCGTTGGCAGCCGCTTCGCACTCAAACCCTAATTAGACTAAGCCGCTGCCACCCGCGCCGTACGCCGCCGTGCTGCTCGCCTCCGGTGATTCTCCCGCGTACGCGCGCGCCTCGCGCCATCCGCCGGCCCTTCGCCGTCCCCCCTCCGCGCTCGCCGCCGGCCACCACGTCGCGCCCCCGCACTAATTCCACGTGCGCGCGGCGCCGTCACCCAACTAGGGTTTGCCCGCGCCGCCGAATTCTGGCCGCCCGCCGCCGTCTCGGCTCGCCGGCGACCAAAAGGGGGTGCGCAAACTCTAGTCCTCCTTCCACGTCTGCATTTCCTCGAAACCTTCATGCCGTGGTGAGCACAAGCAAAATTTCCTCCTCAATTGCACTGTTTCTATGGTTCCTTTGCACTGTTCCTAGGCTAAATCTCCTCTGTTCTTCACAATTGAGCACGAATTCGTGCTAGCTCCTGCTCTAGACAGAATTGTGGACATGTGTAATCATCTGAATTCACCGTTTTTGCCCACATTTCATGCCATTCCTTTTAGTTCAAGGTCTAGAGCATGAAGAGCTTAAGCAATTTTGATCACATTTGAAAGAGGAGCTATGCCATGGTCACATACATGCCTTCTTGCTCACTTGTTGTTGCTTTTGTCACATTTTGAGCATGCTTATGGTAATTTGTGCAAGAATCATTCACTCTTATCCACACAAATACACATCGTGATCACCTAAGGACCTACCTAGCCTTCCTACTCTTCATCATGTGGTTACTTTTCTCCTAGATGTTCATAATTAGGCTCATATCTGCTCATATGCTATGCTTAAGGACCACTTACCTCTAGTTACATATCTCGTTTATTCGTCTCTAGCCATTCTATAATCTTCTACCTTTTTCTCTCACAGATGGCAGGCGATAAGCGGAAGGGTAAGGCGGTTGTCGAGCCTAAGAAGAAGAAGACGAGGCAGGAGAAGGAGTGGGACAGAGTGCTAGCAGTGCCAGATACACAGGGACAGCCTCAGAGGGGCATCCAGATCTCAGAGGGCACACAGAGTCAGGGGGAGCAGCCCCAGAGTGAGCAGCAGCGGCAGCCATGTAGGTCAGGCAGGGGGCACCAGACCACAGAGCAGACAGAGTCACCTCCCTCACTAGCCAGGTCCGGACCTCGGACACGAGGTGGTCACACTCAGTCGCAGCCGACACCGCGTCAGAGGAGAGCTGCAGCAGAGGAGCTCCCAGAGAGAGAGTAGCAGGCACTCGACCCCCAGATCCCCAAAGGTCCACGAGCAGAGGCCTTCGGAGTCTACCTCCGTGACCTCCGTCACTTGCCAGGGCCGAAGATTCGGCGGTTGAGGAGTGTGCCCGAGGACCAGTGGTTCCCACGTGGCAGAGAGGATTGTGACCCTAGGTTCTGGACGATTCTACAGAAGAGTTTCTATGCCTCCTACACTCACAGAGGTTCTCAGCTCAGCCAGCACCGTATGCTTCAGTTCATCGCTCTCAGGGCAGCTGCAGCTGGCAAGGCGATCCTCCCTTTCTTCGACTACCAGCAGGGATTGGTGGACTTAGTGACTTGGAGGTCATGATACATCCCCGACTGGGTCCGAGTGTTCTACGCCACTGTGTACGTTGACGCTGACTGGGTTGCTATCAGGTTCATGTTTATGGGTCAGCAGTAGAGGCTCACTCGAGAGGGATCGCAGAGCTACTCCAGGTTGATCTTCACGATGATTTGATCCACTACCTGGCGTACCCCGACATCGAGCCTCCTCGTCGTGCACACTCACCTATCCTACCTACCGATGAGGAGATCAGCTTCCTGTTCCAGTAGCCGTTCCTCCCCGGCACACCCAGGACACCAGACAGACTTATTCGTGAGGCGTATGTCGTCCACTACGCCCTCAGGCGGTCTGTGCTTTACCGGATGGGGAATGCCGAGTCCTTGACAGGGGTGCAGCAGTGGCTTCTGATGTATGTCATGGCGAAGTGCCCGTTTGACCTCGTGGATATTATGCTAGCAGAGATTGAGGACGCCATTATGGATGGCATGGGGATGACATGACAGCAGCCCTTCGCTCACTGGATCAGTTGGCTGCTGTCCCGGCTCGAGGCCCAAAGGTACGTCGGGATGCTAGAGTCGTCGAAGTTTGTATTCCCAACCTACCGTCCTCCGATGCCAGGTGACAGGAGGAGAGGCCCGAGAGGCCTGAGGAGAGCCGAGGAGACACTACGGGCTCGGGCAGCAGCAGAGGCAGTTATGGACGAGGAAGCCCGACAGGATGCTACTCTTGCTGCAGCAGAGGCACCTCTTCCTTAGTACTTCGCCACCGACGACGAGTCCTCTAGTGACGATGAGGAGTTCGTACCTACTCCAGAGCCAGTTTTCAGAGTCCGTCGGTCACACGACGACGAGGCAGGAGGCTCCACTTTGCCAGGCTAGAGAGAGGCTGAGTCACCGGTTCCCACGATCACAGCAGCTCAGGTGACCCAGCCAGACCAGCTCACTTCA
Organism: Cenchrus americanus; assembly: GCA_947561735.1. Lineage (NCBI taxonomy): Eukaryota > Viridiplantae > Streptophyta > Magnoliopsida > Poales > Poaceae > Cenchrus > Cenchrus americanus. The sequence goes on along the minus strand of OX387239.1, from coordinate 77,378,279 downwards.
CTGATTTCGGCTATGGCTGCTCAGTCTCAGGCGACCCTCCGGGTACGGCCAGCGGATGCGGGGCTCGGGTCCGGCGGTACCGGGAGTCGCAATAGGTGATCCTAGAGGGGATCCGTCGGCCCAGGGGGAGGCTCGAGGCGGTCGATGCTACGGCACCAGATGTTGACTTCACAGATGTTCACCTTCATGTCTAGTTGCCTTGGTCAGCTCTTCCAGCAGTCAGGACTTCAGCTACCTCAGCCACCTACCACTGTCGAGCTACAGGCTGACCCGACAGCGCCTCTTCCTCCAGTAGGCGGGTTCATGAACGTTCCCCTGGCGACTTTCCCACAGTCACCTCTACTTCAGACAGGGTCGTGCACTTGGAGAATCAAGCCATCGCGGTCCAAGACCGCGAAGACCGCCGGGAAGAAGAGGGGCTGTGACGAGGCCGCTGTGGCTGCCGCGGGAGCAGCACCGCCGATGTCTCCACCGGGCCAGATCCGAGCCGCAAGTGGAAAAAGTCGAAGATGAAGACCGAAGATTTGCTGGCCCTCCTCAACAGTGGATTCATCCGTGAGAAGGAGATGGACAGTTGGAGGGCCGCCACCGGGGACCCGTACCCCATGGAGAAGAGCGAAGATGAGATCCCAATGTTCGCGCGCTTCGCGGAGCGCGGACTCGCGCTGCCGGCAAGCGACTTCTTCAAAGGCCTCCTGGGGTACTACGGCGTCGAGTACCTCAACCTCAACCCCAACGGTATTTTCCATACCGCTGTCTTCGTCCACTTCTGTGAAGCATTCCTGGGGATCAAGCCCCACTGGATCTTGTTCCGGAAGTTCTTCCGGGTGAAGCCGCAGCCGAGCGCCAGCAACCCGCGAGTAGTTGGTGGAGCAGGAATCCAGATGCGGGAGGACGCTGCCGAGCAGTACCTCTCGTACAAGCTCATTGACTCCAACCAGGACTGGAGGCAAAATGGTTCTACATCACGAACCACCACCTCGGGTTGCCGAAGCCGAGCGGGAAGCAGCCCAGACATCGCGCCTGGTGGAACACGGAGCCCACGATGCAAGAGGGAATCCAGCTCCCCGAGCTGTTGGCGTGCATCAAGGTGCTGAGAGAAGCCGGGCTGAGGGCCGAGCACGTGGCCTTCAGCTTCATGAAGCGCAGGGTGCAGCCGCTGATGGCACGCGACACCCTGGGCTTCGAGTACACCGGCGACGACGACATGTCGCGGATGCCTGGAGGCGAAGTCGACGACGACGACATTGTCGATAGGCTAACGCGCATCTTCAAGGACATGCCACCGTACACGGCGTGCCCTGTCCCAGAGTACTCCGCCGCGCGCCTGCCAAAGGAGGTAAGTAGTCGTACCCCCCAGTCGAGTACCCATTCCTTGTGAGTAGTCGCGCTGATGTCTTGTGTCTTGCAGGATAACTTGAAGAAGTTTGTTTTCGAGCCGCAGCCGCCCCCTCAGGAAGTCGAGATCCCGGAGGAGGGAAAAACCAAGGCCAAGGATCGGCGGGAAGTCGGCGAAGGAGATGACACCATCATCGTGGAGGACACGTCTGACGAGGACGACGACGAGGAGACGCTGCAGGACCTCTTCCAGCTGCGGTCGAGGTTCAGTCATCCCAGCCTACCTCACGTGCCCCTCGTGCAAGATCCGCCGGCTAGCCTGGAGGCTAGCCTGGCTGCGCCGCCACGGAGGCCGCGCAACCCCGCCCGCAAGTGGGTGACGAAGAAGTTGAAGGTCTCTGAGACCACGCCTCAAGAGGTAAGTCGTCTTGAGTAGTGTAGTCGAGTACTAGTCTCTCGAGTTCACTTGCTGACGACTGAGCTTCCTTGCTTGCAGGAGGTGCCGCCTACGGAGCCCGCTGATCAGGGCGATGAAGGCGAGTGGGATACGGTGGGGGAAACCGCTGGGAGTCATACCCAGCCCCCACTGTCGAAGAGCTCTTGACGCAGCTGGAGCGTCAGCCCCCTGCTCCTCAAGGGAGCACGGAGCCCGCAGCCGCTGCTACTGAAGAAGTGGTGGCCGCAGGAGCGCAAGAGGGTGCTGCACCGGCAGCCGTCGCTGCAGAAGAGGCAGTGGCCACAGAGGCGCAAGAAGAGGCGCCCGCCGAGGCTGGTCTGGTAGACATTGCCAGTATCCTCGGCGCCCCGACCGTGACGATAGTCCGGTCAAGCTTGTAAGTGCTGGATCTTCCCGAGTAGTACTTGGTGTAGTAGTTGAGCTTGATTGACAACCAATTTGTGTACTTCTGCAGGAAATCAACAGATCTGTCCTAGGAGGGGGATGAGCCCTCTACGGCGGTGGCGGAGGAAGAAGCCGCACCGCCCGCCGACGCGTCCGCTCCCACTCCTCAGGCGGAGTCCAAAGCGCCGGCTGCTGGAGCTGCATTGCCCGAGGCCAGCGTGGTCGAAGGTAAGTACTCTACTGAGGCTATAGTACTCCCCATAAAGTAGTCGTAGTCGCTAATGTACTTGTCTTCTTCTTGACAGGTGCCGAGGCCGAAGGGAGCGACATCCCGGCGGCGGTGCCCATGCAGAACTTGACACCACAAGGGCCGGAGGCTGCGAAGGAGCCCCCGAGCCGATGGAGGAGGTCGCCGAGGAGGCCGCCGTGGCGACCGGAGGAGAGGAGGCCACCGTGCCGCCGCAGGATGCTCGGAGGTGGTTGTCCGCTCCCCGGAAATCCGGACGCGAGCCCATCCGCTCGCGCCGATGATCGAAGCCGCCGCGAGTAGTCGTGGCGGGGTGGGGTTGTCGGCGGACGACCTAGTCGACCCGACGACGGTGGCCGGGCACCCGGGAGGCGGTCGCCGCCGGCCGAACGGTGGATGAAGGTGAGTAGTCTTAACTCCTGAGTAGTCAGTCCTCTGTCGTTGAGTACTCATTTGACATGTGTTGTCTGTGCAGGACGTCGTGGAGAGGTCCCGCGAGAAGTCTAGCATGCTGCAAGGCTTCGGCGACGCGATGCTCTGGGCTGAAGCGCTGGAAGATCAACTCTTGAAGTCGGGGAAGCACGCGGCCGCCATGCAATCCAAGCTTGACGCCGCCTTCGCCAAGTATCACAATGACATCCAGGAGATGCAGGCAAAGAGCGACGACTTGGTGCAGAAGAACAAGACACTCCGCAACAAGAACAAAGGTACGCCACTTGACTTGTTGAGTAGTCGTTGGAGGTCGAGAGGTAGTCTAACCCGCTGCGCCTTGTTGTTTTGCAGATCTTGAGACCCGGTGGAGCAAGCTTGAGGACCTCGGAGACGATATGAAGAACCTCTTCTACGGGAGCGGGAGGCCCGCCGGTGTACTCGAGCTTGACTATAAGGAACTTGTCTTCAAGTGCGACAAGCGCATGGAGCTTTGCATTGCTTCCGATCGTGACCTCGTCAATCGCTACAAATCGTTGCGTGTAGGCCGAACGAGGATTGCGAGGCGCTGCGGGCCCAGCTGAAGGAACTTGAAGAAGCCGTGCTTCCCATTGCAAGACTCTTGGTGCCTCATCCTGGCGGCCCCAAGATAGCACCGCTTGTGGATCGCCTCAAGGAAGCCCCCAGCCGGCTGGCGACGTATGTGAAGCATCTGGCGAGATCGATCCCGAACCAGGTGCTGGCCTTCATGAAGTCTTACTTCCCGAAGGCGCCCGTGGAAGTAGTCGCTGGCGGGGTAGCCGCCAACTGTACAGACGAGCAGTATGCGGAGCCGCCTTGGAGCGGATGGCGCCCATTGCCGAGCAAGTCGCCGAGAAGCTTAACCTCCAGTAGCCCTGTAATAGTTAGCTCATAGTAGTATGTGTACAAAAACATTTGTAATGTAATTGTTCAACTATTAATGAAAGAAAAGTTCCACCAATGAGTACTCGTAGTCGCGATCTTAGAGTGCGGAGCCCCATCGTGGAGTTGATGCGAGTAGTCATACTCGGCGGTAGTCCCGTTGGAGGGAAGTAGACAATAAAGAAGTTGATGATCAATCAAACTTTATTACCGAAGAAGTACACCGGATGGCCGGGCCGTAGTTACGCAGTAGTCGCCTGGACCTGGAGGCTGCTTATGGCTAAGTGGTGCTAGGGCGAGTAGCCGCTTACAGCAGTAGATCCGTAAGTAGCCATGTAGGCTGGATCTTGGAGTACATGGTCTCTTAGTAGACCTCTGCTAGAGTCCTTTGTTGCTCGTCGCAGCCCAGGATCCGTAGGTAGCCGCGCGGGCTGGATCTTGGAGAGGAGTAGTCCGGAGACTGGTGCCTGGACCCGGAGGCCGCTTACAGCGAAGGGGTAGTCCGGAGACTGGAGCCAGGACCCGGAGGCCGCCTACGGCGGAGGGGTCTTGATATAGTCATGTAGACTTGAGCCCCGGAGTAGTCGTGTAGACTAGGCGTAGAACCTACAGAGTTGGTCGACGTTCCACGAGTTGTTGATGTCTTCGCCTTCAAGTGTCTGGAGGCGGTAGGAGCCCGGCCTGGTCACCTTTGCCACGGTGAAGGGACCTTCCCATGGGGAGCCGAGCTTGTGTAGTCCTTCCGTGTTCGAATACGACGGAGGACAAGATCACCAACGTTGAAGGAGCGTTCCTTGACGTTGCGATCATGGTAGTGTCGGATACCCTCCGTGGTACCTTGCCGACCGGACGAGGGCAACGCAGCCGAGCTTCTTCAAGTCCGTCGATGTCAACTCTTCTCGCCGTATTCGGAGACGCCTTCGTCATAATGCTCCACTACTGGTGAGTTCCATATGACGTCAGCAGGGAGGATTGCTTCGGAGCCATAGACCAGGAAGTAAGGGGATTGCCCCGTTGGCTTGGAGGGCTGAGTACATAGTCCCCAGAGTGCATTGGGTAGTTCCTTGATCCACTTGCCTCCTTTGAAGTTAGCAGCGTCGTGTAGCCGCTTCTTGAGAGCGTCGAGCACCATCCCGTTGGCGCGCTCGACTTGTCCGTTGGCCCGAGGATGGGCGACTGAGACGTATCGGACGTCGATCCCCCTGTTCTCGCAATACTCCCAGAACTGGTGGTTGTTGAAGTTGGAGCCCGTGTCCGTGATGATGCGGTAGGGTAGTCCGTAGCGATGCACGAGTTCATCCGGAAGTCGAGTACTCGTCGACCTTGGGGCATGTGACCGGCTTGACCTCGATCCACTTGGTGAACTTGTCGATGGCCACCAATACTCTGTTGAAACCACCTGGCGCCGTTGGTAGTGGCCCAATCATGTCGAGCCCCCAGTAGGCGAAGGGCCAGGTTGGCGGTATGGTGACTAGCTTGTAGGCTGGGACGTGTTGCTGCTTGGCAAAGTATTGGCATCCTTAGCACCTTCTAACGAGTTCTTCAGCGTCGCCCAGGGCTGTGGGCCAGTAGAAGGCTCGCCGGAAGGCCTTGCTGACCAGCGTGCGGGAAGACGCGTGGTTGCCGCAGACGCCCTTGTGGATCTCCTCCAAGATGTCCTTGCCTTCTTGCCGAGGGACGCACTTCATGAGTACTCCAGAAGATGCGCCCCGCTTGTAAAGCTTGTCTCCGACGAGGACGTAGGACTTGGCGTGGCGGATGAGCTGCTCGGCCAAGTTCTTGTCCGAGGGAACCTTCTGCTCGCTGAGGTAGTCGATGAAGGGTTGCCTCCAGTCCACGTCGATCATCATGACCTCCTGTCCAGCCGATGGGTGTGCTGGGATAGTGGTCGGTGGCACCGGCTCCGGATGGATGGCGCGTGAAGCTCGTGAACGAAGACACCCGCTGGTACTTGAGCGCGGGTAGATCCAAGCTTCGATAGGACGTCCGCTGCAACGTTGTTGTCGCGGACGATGTGGTAGAACTCGAGACCGTAGAACTTCTTCTCGAGCTTGCGGACTTCTAGGCAGTAGGCGTCCATGTTCTCCTTGTTGCGGTCCCAGGACTTGTTGACTTGGTTGATGACCACTGCGGAGTCGCCGTAGACTAGTAGCCGCTTGATGCCTAGTGAAGCCGCGAGGCGGAGCCCGTGTAGGAGAGCTTCGTACTCGGCTTCGTTGTTTGAGACCTTCCAGAAGATCTGCAGGAAGTACTTGAGTTGTTCACCCGTTGGAGAGATCAGGAGTACCCCTGCACCTGCGCCCTTGAGGTTGAGTGAACCGTCGAAGTACATCACCCAATGCTATGGTCGCACGGTTGGAGTGGGTAGCTGGTTCTCCCGCCACTCTGCCATGAAGTCAACTAGCGCCTATGAATTGATGGTTGTGTGTGGCTTGAAGTCGATGGTGAGGGCGCCGAGCTCGACTGCCCACTTGGAGATTCTTCCAGTAGCATCTTGGTTCCACAGGATGTCGCCGAGCGGGTAGTCGGTGACGACGGAGATCGAGTACTCCTGGAAGTAGTGTCGCGGCCTTCCGCGAGGTGATGAGTACCGCGTACGTAGCTTCCGCACAGCCGATAGCGTGCCTTGGACTCGACGGGACCTCGCCGACGAAGTAGACCGGGCGCCGGACCGGGTAGGCATGGCCGTCTTCCCCGCCGCTCGACGATGATGGCGATCGACCACGTGAGTAGTCGCGGCGAGGTAGAGCAAGAGCGCTCGCCTTTGCGAGGAGCCGTGAGGACCGGTGGCTTCGATAGGAAGTCCTTGAGCCGGGCAAGGGCTTGATCCCCCTCCGGATTCCACACGAACTTCTCTTGGTGCTTGAGTAGTTTGAAGAAGGGGAGCCCCCGTTCTCCAAGCTTCGAGATGAATCTGTCGGTGCGCCATGCACCCGGTCGGCTTCGGGAGGTCTTTGATGCACGTGGGGGCTTTCATGCCGGTGATGGCGGAGATCTTCTCGGGGTTGGCTTCAATGCCACGTTGGGCGATGATGAAGCCGAGTAGTTTGCCCGAAGGTACGCCGAAGACGCACTTGTTCGGGTTGAGCTTCTGCGGTACTCGCGCGGTGATGCGAAAGTCTCTTCAAGGTCGTCAATGAGGGTACCGGAGTTTCGGTCTTAACGACCACGTCATCCACGTAGGCTTCGACGTTCTTGTTGAGTTGCTTCTTGAAGCAGGCCTGGATAGCTCGTTGGTAGGTAGCGTCAGCGTTCTTCAACCCGAAGGACATGGTCGTGTAGCAGTACGCGCCAAATGGGGTGATGAACGCGGTCTTCTCCTGGTCTTCTTCCTTGATCGCGATCTGGTGGTACCCGAAGTAGCAGTCGAGGAAGCAGAGCAAGTCACAGCCCGCCGTGGAATCGATGACTTGATCGATCCGCGGCAACCCAAAGGGGTCCTCGGGGCAGTGCTTGTTGAGGTCGGTGTAGTCGACGCACATCCTCCACTCGTTCGAGTTCTTCTTGCGGACGAGGACAGGGTTGGCGAGCCACTCTGGATGGAAGACTTCTCTGATGAAGCCAGCCGCGAGTAGTTTGACGAGTTCCTTCTTGATGGCACCCTGTCTGTCATCGGCAAAGCGTCGGAGGTGTTGTCGCTTGGGGGTGGCCTTAGGATCGACGTTGAGGCAGTGCTCGATCAACTCCCTGGGCACTCCTGGCATGTCTGCTGGCTTCCACGCGAAGATGTCGCGGTTAGCCCGGAGGAAGTTGATGAGCGCGTCTTCCTATTTGGGGTCGAGGCCGGTCCCAATGGTGGTGGTTTTGCTGGAGTCGCCTGTTCCGAGGTCGATCATCTTGACTAGAACCTCCTCAGCTGGTTGAGGCTTGTTGGAGCTGTCAGACTTTTCTGGGATGTCGAGTTCGCTTGTAGCAAGCTTCTTCGACGCAACGTAGACCTCCATCATAGCGTTGGGTACTTGATTCGTAGAGGCGATCTCCACGGCTTCTGTGTCGCAGTCGTGGGAGATCTTCAAGTCCCCTTGAAGAGAGAGTACACCCGCTGGGCTTGGCATCTTAAGTACCAAGTAGGTGTAGTGGGGCACCGCCATGAATTTGGTGATGGCCGGTCTGCCGAGGATGGCGTGGTAGGAAGTCTTGAAGTCCGCGACCTCGAACTTGATGTACCCGGTACGGTAGTTGTCCCGAGATTCCCCGAAGGTAACTGGCAGGACCACTGAGCCCAGTGGGATAGCCGCGTTTCTGGGGACGATGCCGTAGAAGGGCGTGTTGTTCTTGGTGAGCATGTGGGTGATGTCGAGCTTCATCTTCTTCAAGGTCTTGGTGAAAAGGACGTTGAGCCCGCTTCCATCATCGATGAGGACCTTGTTGAGCTTGGAGCCCGTGACCACCGGCTTCAGGACGAGGGGGAACCGTCCTGGTTCGGAGAAGCTGGTCCATTGATCCGCGCGGGAGAAGGTAATGGGTACCTCCGACCACCTGAGAGGGGTCGGGACCGCTGGTTCAATGCTCATGACTTCTCGACGGGTAGCCTTTTGTTCCCGCCTGCTGGGTAGTCCGCCGAAGAGGACGTTGACGGTCTTGTCGGGTTCCTGGAAGTCGTTGTTATCTCCGTCGTTCTTCTTCTTGCCCTTTTTGTCGTGAAGGTGTGGTGGCTCTAGAGTACTCTTGAGTGCATGCCTGAGCTGGTAGCACTGCTCGGTGGTGTGGTTGCCGTTCAGATGCCACGGGCACTTCTCCTTTAGCAAGTCTTTGAAGCCGCCGGAGTTCTTCTTTGAGTTCTCCTTCGCGGGCACCGGATAGCCGCGACAAGTGTTGTCCGGCTTGCGCTTGCGGTTGGGACCCGAGTAGTTGTTGCCGTTGTTGCGACCGCCTTGTTTCCCGTTGTTGCCGCTGCCGCCGCCCGCGTTCGCTTGTTCTTGCCACGGATGGCGTCGTACTTGGCGTTGGCCTTGTCTTCTTCATCCGCACGGACGTGATCATGTCCTTGAGGTGGGGGATGGACTTGGGGCGGCAATGACCGAAGTCTTCAAAGGTGCGGTGGTGGTAGAGGTTGTCTTGGAAGAGGTCGATGACCTCCTTGTCGGTGACATGGACTATGGTAGCGCGCTTGTCGAAGAAGCGGCGCATGTACTTGCGGAGGGTCTCACCTTGTTCCTACTTGATCATGGCCGGGTCCATGCGAGTACCCGATCGGCCCATGGCGCCCGCGAAGTTCCGGTGAACCGCTCCTTCGATCGGTCCCACTTGTCGATCGAGTGCTTGTCCGGGCGACTCGAGCCATGTGAGTGGAGCTTGGTCCGGGCGTAAGGGGAAGTAGAGGCACTTGGTGTCGTTGTTGCCGCCGCCGTTCTCAATGGAGAGGGCGTAGCACCCGAGCCACCGGATGGGGTCCTCGCTCGCGTCGTACTTGGTGATCCCCAAAGGCTTGAACTTGTCGGGGAGGAGCAAGTTGCGAAGTCGAGGTGAGAAGGCGGGGAAGCCGTCGTTGTCGCTCGCGGTAGTTGACTTCTTCCGTCGCAGCTCCTCAATCTTCTCGGCGGGCGTCGTAGCCGCCCGTGAGGCGCCGCAGGTGTGGCCGTTCGCGTGGCCACGGCCGCCGCAACCGCCGCCGCCGCCGGCCCTCCCCGTTGGCTCCGTGGTTGGAGCTCCCGTCGTCGTTGCCGCCGCCGTCGGGGTCGCGGCCGCCGCCGCCGCCAGGAGCACGGTGCGGGACGACCTCGTGGTTGTTGTTGCCACCCCGTGGAGGTCCGTCGGCGTTTGAGTGAGTACGATTGGGCTAAGCCGGGGAGCTCGGCTCGAGTACGGTTGGGACCGAGGTTGGCGCCGCGACTTGTATCTTCATTGTCGCGGTGCCTGGCGGGAGGAGGCTGGTTGACCCTGTTGTCGACCCGCATGAAGTAGGCATCTTCGGCGAGCTTGGCGATGACCTCTCCAGCGCGTATGCCCTGAGCCTGGCGTGCGATCGCTGTGATCGACATGAGGCATTGCTCAGGGGTAGTGTGTACTCTGCTCTCGACTGCTTCGAGAGCTTCCGCGAGGTTGCGGATGGGGAGGTTGTCCCGGAGACGCCGGCGCCGTTCGCTGCGCTTCCTGTTGCGCTCGCGTCGAGCGTCTCTGTTGGCGGGGGTCTCGTCTGCTGGTGCATCGGCAGACAGCTCGTCGGAGGAGATGTCTTCAAGGTACTTGTCCTGAGCCGTCCCTGAAGGTCCTGGAGTGTTGCCTGCAGCCATGAAGACTTGGCGATCGGGGGGTGCCAAGGCCGGACTCGAAGCCGCCACCTTAGTTGGGGTGTTCGAGTCGCCTCGGGCAAGTGGTGTTCCCTCCCCGGAACGGGAGCGAGTCGATGTAGGCGACGTAGCGTGAGTCTCCGCTTATCAGGTCAGCAGGCTTGCGGTCTGGCCAGTAGACGAATCTCCCGGCCGGTGTGGATGTTATAACCAGCCCAGAGGCCGGCCCTGATAAGGGATGCTCAGTGGAGTTGTCCTCGGACTCGGGATCCTCTGGGTCCGACCCGAAGTCGAACTCGTATGCGGAATCCGAGTAGAACCCGGAGAGGGGGTTGGAGTCCGAAGCGTGGCCGGGGGCGGTGTCGGAGTCCGAGTTGTACTCGGGTACGGGTTCCTTGCCGGCCCGGCGCGAAGAGGGAGCCTCCGTGCGGGCCCGGCTGGTGATGCGGGGACCACGCGCAGAGCGCTCACGGGGTGGTGGAACCATGTGCGATGGCTGAGCGGCCGGCTTGCATGCGATGGCCCACGGAGACGTCGAGTTCGAGTTGGAAGCGGACTCGAGCTCGAAGTCAGCGTGATGGTTGAAGAGCGAAATTTCGCTGAACTTGCCGGCGAGTTCGCCTGTGACAACTTCAGGGAGCATCACGAAGCCGGTCTTCGGGTTGGGCGGCATGGTGAGGCGGCGCTGGAAAGACCCCACGCCGTCAGCGGTGCAGACCCGTGCGCCGAACACGAAGGTGTCGCCGCGGTTGAAGGCGACGGTTGGCTTGAAGTAGACAGGAGCGGTCGAGTTCGCCATGTGATCTCGGGCGAGAGACCCTACCTGGCGCGCCAGCTGTCAGTGTTTTAGACCGGCAACCTACTAAGGGGAGTACCCGAAGTAGATGAATGTGGCCTCGCCGAGATCGGTAACTCGAAGGAAGAGACACGCGACACACAATTTAGACAGGTTCGGGCCGCGAGGTGCGTAATACCCTACGTCCTGTATGCTGCGTAGCTCTGGATTGATTGGGCACGATTACAAGATGGTGTAATTGTGCACCGTGAGATGAGATTGGATGCTAGAGAAGGGTCCCTGCCTCGCCTTATATAGTCCGGGAGGCAGGGTTACAAGTCGGAGTAGGGAGAGAGTACTAGTCGAGTACGTCTAGGAGTCTTCCATACAGTGCGGGACATGTACAGCTTCCTAACCGAGTACTTCTCCTCCGTAGTCCTTGTGCTCCACGCCATCAGGTGCCGTGTAGCGCAAGCCGGGTAGTCCCAAGGGCCCACCGAGTAGTCGGTCCTGGTACCCACCGAGGTAGTGGGCCCAGGGAGGTCCATACGACAGACACCACAGGCAGCGGTCACTTCTTCCTTCCTGGCTCAGCTTCAGATGACCACGCCTACGTCGTCACAGCTGGTGTCTCCACTTACCACAGGAGCACTCGTCTTCGAGACACCAGCTCGCACCACTCGCCCCGGACTCCACCGGTGTCTTCACCGCTTCCGAGCTTCACTACACCACAGGCAGAGGGTCTGGGTCAAGAGGACTACTACTTGCGTGCTATCATAGAGCAGATCTCTTTAGCGCTCACCTCCAACCCCGCAGTTCCAGCTCCCAAGGCCACTCAGACTCCAACTTCAGGCATCGGGACGACTACAGCTCCACCAGCTCCACCTCCTCCGGCTCCAGATCCTTCCTCTCCGACTTGGTCTCTTCTCAGCGAGGACGATGATGACAACGACGCTTCCGGCTTCTCTGTGCGACCTTCGAGAGTCGTCTCTACTTCGCCGCCAGATCCTTCCTCTCTGCCTTAGGCTTAGTCTCCTTTTTGGTGCTTGTTGCCAAAGGGGGAGATAGATAGGGGGAGTAGATGTAGGGGGAGTTAGGGGAGAGTGCAGGTTTTGGAGTTTTTGTAGCCTCTCTCGCTTTTGTGGAGTTTCATGATGAGACATGTATTTGGATCTTGTGATTGTCGTTGGTTTACATGTCTACTCATGCTTGTGTGTTTACTTAATGCATGTGTGTTTACCGCTTATTCTATTTCATGCACTAGAAGTAGAGTTTATATGTTTTTAAATTCAAATTTTCGTATATCTCTACTCGTGTTGTCATCTATCACCAAAAAGGGGGAGATTGTAGCGATCTAGGCCCTTTCGCACCTTTGGCAAGGGTGTGTTTCGGTGATAAAGGACAACCATATGCTTGTGACTAACCTTTGTTTTGAAGCGGATTTCTAATTGGGTTATTGTCACAGGTATTGAATGGAATGAGACCCCTCAATTTGAATTAATGGGCCCAATATGGTTGAAGACTACAAGGCTAAGGACTTTGTTAGTTCCAAGTGTCACAAAGGAGATGAAGGACACTTGGATTGCTAGTTTGTAGTTTCAACCGTACTATTAAGAGGGGTCTGTACACTAGTAGCTTGACCATGCACTCCAAAAGCCATAAAATATGCACACTCAAGTTCCTTGGATGCTATCTAGCTCAAAGAGTTCATGGAAGCAAGGTTGAAGCAAAAGAATCGACGGAAAACTCAAAGGCACTGAATTGGATGAGTTGAAATCAAGTTCATAGCATCGGATGATCTGACGCCCCATTATTAACACGCGTCAGATGAGTTCTGCAGCCAACAAATTCAAAATGGACCGTCGGATGAACCGACGGTGCAGGCATCGGTTCATCTGAGGCCTTAGGTTTTGGCTACAGTTCAGGTCAAGGGTCAGCACTTAAGCATTGGACGATCCGACGCCTTGACCATTGGTTCATCCGACGGATGCATTTAAATTCAACAGAGATGCGCCAAGACTTTTGCTTCAGCACCGGATGAACCGATGCTTGGATAGGTATACTCAGCGGTTCATCCGACGGTGTAATTCAAATCATACAATACCGCCCCAAGTGTGGTGTCTTCAGCACCGGATGATCCGACGTGGCGTCGGTGTATAGCGTCAGTGTATTGTCTGGGTTTCAAGGTTCAAAGGCTATATTGCCTTCTATTAGTGATCGGATGATCTGACGCTCAGCAGGGGGGAACCATCGGTTCATCCGACGGTACAACTTTTTCAGGGGACTTTTTCCAACGGCTAGCCTTCTTTGCTAGGCCTATAAATAAGCCCCCCTGCCTCTCTAGAGCTGCCTTTGTCGCTCTGAAGATCCATTGCGGCCAAGGAGAGAGAGTGTGTTCTTGCAAATTGGGATTCTCTTCCTCTTGATTGAGGGCCATCTTTCTTAGTGACCAAGAGTTTCAAGGTGCATACATGGCTTAGCCGAGTGCTCGTGTCAAGTGAAGGTGTGCGGGCTTGTTACTCTTAGAGTTTGACGACTCCTAGACGGTCTAGGTGACTTGGGGGTTCTTGGTGAGCTCTTGGAGATTGTGGGAGCCTCAAGACAAGCTTGGTGTACACAGTTCGAGACCCACCATTCCGGAGATGGAGAACGGGTACTCTTAGTGAGCACTTATGTCTTTGTGACTCAAGGGGGAGCAATACTCTAAGTGAGTGCTCCAACGTGGACTAGGGGAAAGCGTCAACTTCTCGATACCACGGGAAAAAATCCGGTCGCCTCTTGTCTCTCTTATTTACTTCTAGCACTTACTTTCAGCACTTTTATTCCGCTCTCAAGTTTCTTTGTCTTTGTTTTAGCTTATTTTGCTTGTGTGCTTCATATCTTGCCTAGGTTGTCATATTGCCTCCTAGTGTGATATTTGCTAAGGAAACTTGTGATAGTGTGCTCTAGTAGTAGGGAAGAACCTTTTTAGTATGGGCAACACTAGTTGATAGGTTATGGTTTTCGTTTTTCATTAGAGCTTGTAAAAGAAGTCCCATATTCAACCCCCCTTCTATGTGACTAGATCCTACAGGCTGATAACCCACGTCAGATTTGCTGGTCTCCCAAAATTTTACACAGATAATTCGAGCATCGTACAATAGCTAATCTACTACTACTGATTTCCTATTCTCTCTGCGAACTTCACCATTTAGCAGCGCAGCCTACAGTCTTCGCTACAAAACAAAGAAATTCAAAGCCATCCCTTTTCCACGCCGCAGCCACCACCAGTGCCTGCGCAGTGTTCGCCGCGCACCTGTGCCGGAGGCAACAGCGGTTCACCCCAAATGCGCCAAGTCGAGTAGTGGAGCGCACGCACGGCCTTCTCGTGCAAAGGCAGACACCCCTCGTTGCTCAGCCATCTCGACGACGTCGTACTGCCACCGCCCGCGACCCGCCTCATGTACCCCTTCGCGGTGTCGTCGGCGGCGGCACCGCCATTGTCTTTGTAGAGCAAGATGGTGTATAGATAGGCCGCCGCATCGTGCCCACCCTCGGCGCGCGCGCGGGATCATTGTATCCTCTCGTGTTCGATGAAGAAGGCTTTGATTCCGGAGAGGAAATGTTGACGGTTAATAATTGTATCAAAGTTCGTTTGTGACTCGCAAGCGTACAAGTCTCCCGTCGTAGTCAAGGGACCCTTCTTCCCTCGAGTGGTGAACCCAAGGTATCGAATCCGTGGAACAAATGTGTGACGCAAAACTTAATCTATTAAAGCCAAGTAACTTCAATCTTCGATAAAACCCTAATGCATCTAAGTAAACGACACGAAATGAATCTAACCTACTAAAGACCGGAGAAAACAAAGTAAGATTGGGTAGATAAACCGATCTAGAGGGATCGGGGTAAGCCTTTTGTTGAAGTTCCAAGCAAGAGAAGAAGTAGCAAATCGAATCTTAATAGAAGCCTCTTTAAATCGTGGTTTCCCGTCCAAATCCGAAAACATCCGCCTTTCGAGACCCCCGTTCTGTCACAACGTATCCCTATTCATGCGGGGAGCTTAGGGCGAGTCAAAAGACAAGTCGAGATTCTTTCGGAAGATCCGGCGTGTACCTCTAGCCACCGCGGCTACAAGAACACCCTATGTAATCTATCTCGAGAATAGAATTGGAATAAGCAAAGCCGATCGAAAAACGAAATCTTCGAGGAAACACTTGATCGCTAGGAAAAGATTCAACTTGATAATTCAACTATAGCAATGATACATACACAAGATCACCACCGGGATCCTTCCTTGATCTTGCTTCTAGCTCCGGAACTCCGACGTGGTCTTCCGTGCAAGGTTTCCACGTCGGCTAGGGGAACCCTAGTCAACTAGCTCGACCCTCTCCTCTCCGAGATGGTGTCCCTCTCTTCTCTACTCCTCGGCGGCCGATGACGAGTTCTTCTGCGAGGCTCTCGGTCGGGGGGCTATAAATAGCCCGATTGGCGGCTAGGGCAAAGGAGGGGGCAATTGGGCCCCGGATGGGCTCGGGGCCGACCGGGCGGCCGACCGGCCCGGGCCCATCTAGGCCCGGCCCGAGGGCTCCTTCGCTCCACGTCGGTTCCCTTGCTTCATGGATGTTTCCCCCTTCGCATGTAGGTCCATGTCGTCGGTTTCTCTCCGAATTGGACTCAACTCCTTGTCTTGCAAGATTCGGCACTTTTCCCAGTCACGTCCTCGGAGTTTGTCGTCTTCTCGGATCAAGTCCCCGGCTTCTTGGAGTTAAGTTTGCTTCATTGCATGACTTGTACGGGGCTTCAAGGTCTTGTCATGAGGTGCTTGATGAACTTATCCCGAAAGTCTTGCATTCAACACTAAAACCCTGCATAAACATTAAACTCCAAAACCGACATGCACACGTGAACTTGTTATACCACGGGGGTTAGTACCAATGGATAAGGTATAAAACTCATGTCAACACCGAAGGTAAACTCATGGCTAGGTTGACGGATTTTCACCGTCAACATCTCCCCCATGCTTAAACCTTGCTCGTCCTCGAGTAAGCCTTCGATGGATATCATCATTGCCAAACAATGTTTAAACTTTGCACTTGATCACACATGAGAAAACATAATGCTCTCAAAATTTTAATTCATTAAAGTTCCATATTGTGCTAGCCTTCATCTCTACGGAGGGTAGATCTTTATTAAGCTTATCCCACAAGTATTAACATGCTCACAAAGTTTAAATAGATCTCAGAATTTTTGAAATAAAGAACAAGATAAAGAAAAGCTAAACCAAGTTCACAAATTTAAATCATCTTGTATATTGCTCATGAACTCTCATCTCACTTGTCTCTCAAGCCTATATATTCTACTCCTTTCCCTCTCATATATATGTGGTAGGCTTTATATGGAGCTTTGGGAAAGTTTAGTCCTAACAAGATTTTATAAATGAGGTGTTGTCAAAACAAGACAAGCTTCTCATGGTCTTACCGAGACTCGTCAAAAAGGTCATTGGAAAATAATGTTAAATCAAGGAGGGGAAAGAGAAAAATACACACACTTTTAGATGAGTGGACATGTGCAAATGGCAAAGAATGATCCCGAGGCACAAAGGAAGTCTTCGTTATCGGATTGCACATGGTTGGAAAATGAGAATGGATCTTTTTAACTTGAAGCCTTGAGTGCACTCTTAGAGGACCGGGGAGTTTACTTTACGCATATATTTTTTTTTTTCTTTCTCATATTTCTCATTCTTTTCTTTCTTTCTTTCTTTCATTCATTATATATATATATATTTTTTTCTTTACCTTGAAAGTCATGATTATCGCCGGATTTTATTTTCTTTCATCGTCATTTTTTTAAAAAAAAATATTCCCCTTTTAACTCTAAAACTGCACCGTACCTACCTCCTCCCCCATGCTTAGACGTTGCTCGTCCTCGAGCAAAGAGGCGAAAAATAAGGTAGGTACCGGAGTATTTTTCCTTGGAGAGATACTTGAAATCTTCAATGTTGGCACCGTCTTGCGATCTTCCTTGAATTGGTGATCCATTCTCAACGATAGGTTGTGGTCAAGTAGGTAATCACAAAAGATGATATTTGGTTTAAGGGTGGATATCTGGCGAAGTTTGTGAGATCTCCGATGCGGGGATACACAATGCACGGATAAAAGGCTAGCAAAAAGATAGATACGCAAAAATGGAATGACCAGCTTCTTAGTCTCGGGCCGAGAAATCATGGCCTGCAATAACTCACTCAAAAATAAATCTTGTACACTAAGGTTTATGCACTCAAATATATATAAGGCTTTGGATAGGTTGAGCAACACACAAGCGATATTTGTGACAAGGTTAGCGATATTTTTGAGCATAAAAGACATCTTTAATCTATTCATAACTTGAGAGCACATAAAACACTATGGGTCTTTATTTTAATCATAACCTCCGCTGAAAATTAAGCTAGCATTTAAATAAATTCAGATTTGTATTTTTAAGAGAGCACTAGCTTAAACATGCATAAATCAATTACAAAGATGAACAAAGCTGCAATTATAATCATATATCATCATGGCACGAATTTTGTAACTTTTCCAATGATATAATCAAGGTGGTGTCTTTATTAATGATGACATCAAGTTGAAATACAAACTGAAAATAAACAAACATGCTTGCTGAAATTTAAATAAAAACAGAAAATAATACGCAAACACACATAAGCGAAAGCTGAAAATTACGAGAAAAAAGAAAAGAAAAGAAAACTAAAGTTCCTAAATCTTCTAGTCCTCCGCCGGTGGTTGATGTTGATGATCTTGATAATAATACCCTTGCTCATAATATGATTGGACATTTCCCTCCGCCTAATTGATTTGGCTCCACAAGGTGAAGGCATCCAAGTTCAAAGGCAATATTTGCGTTGCCTTCACCAAGTTGAGCCGTGTTAGCTTGGATGGCTGCGATATTTTGAGCATTTCTTGCAGCATACCCTTCAATTATGGCCATGCTTTGTTGTGGTTGGGGATGGTGAGCGTAGGACTCCGCGAAGTTAGCGTTGGGCACAACATAATTTGGTGGGGGTACCGGTGCACCACCCCCCCCATGCTTGCTCATGTGGCCCTCCGTAATAACTTGGCGGAGGGGGATCCCGCTGAATGGTTGCACATTGGGTTGTGCTCCACTCGTTTGTGCGGAGGATGTTCCCTCCTCTACAATTCTTCCTCTTTTGTTCTTCCTTGCGGGGACAAGTAGTCCCTCTTCCAACCAATCTTCTCTCCCTTCGTTGAAAAGCCTAAGCCTCTCGTTGGGAAGGGGTAGGTTCACTATGGCCAACCGATAACCTCCTCTCTCATCTCCACTAATGTATTTGCCTTGCCGCAAATACTCAATGCCGAGAGAGGTACCACGCAAAAGGTGGTCGGGGTTTCTTGCGATCCCCGCCCCGCAAGGAGAAGGCCAACATGGAGAGGTAGCACCCCGAACCAATATTACCCGCCCCCGATGTTGCTTCACAACACCAACGGTTGATCATGAGGTAAGAGGGGTCTATTGGCTGCCTGGCAATTAAAGCCGAGTATAGCCAATTCAACTCTGTGTCGGTCACCTTTGTCTCCTTCATCCTCCCCAATACCCTCTTGCACATCCAAGAGTGAAATATCCTGGATGATGGGGTTGCGGATGCAATTGCGTTGTTGATGGGCTTCTCCGAGATCATATTCCAAAATCCCGCTAACATGCCGGTGGCACGTCAACTTTCTCCGGGCTCCCTTGTGGAATCCAAGCAGCTCCCTAACGTGCTCGTAGGGAACCACTTGTTGGACTCCCTCCAAACGGAATGACAAGCTTTGCACCCCATCATCATCAACGATGGGTGCAATAGTCATTAAAATTTCCAAGGCGAACCCCAAGTGGGTGTCCACCGATACTCCGTTGAGAACTGCACCCATCCAAGGTTCCCCAACATATAGTATATGTCGGTGCCAAAACCCAAGGTGTAGAGTGCTTGGTCGTCGAACTCGACGTTGGGCACAAGCCTCTTCTCAAGATTAGAGAGCCTCTCCTCCTCCTCCGCCGACAAGATGATGAAGCCATACGAAGAGTATGTCGGGGTGTAAGGAGGTGGCGCGGTTGAGCGAGTCGATCGTCGTGGTGGCGCGGGCTGCTCCTCCGTGTGCCCACGAGGTTTGGTAAACCTCATGGAAGTGCTTCTTGCAGCCCTCATAGCACCAAGGAGGAGAGCATCGTTCCTCCTCGGTGGCGCCGTATCCGTCTCCATGCTCCGGGAGACTCGGAAGCCGAGTGCCTCCTCGAAGACGTGCTTGATGACAGCTTGGATGACGACGAACTCTTCTTCTTGGAGAAGAGACTTGTGGTCTTCTTCCACATGGTTGCTGCACTCTTTTCTTCAACTAAAATTCCGGGTTGCAAAAGGTAACTAGGCACTTAAACTCTTTGCTTCGGATGTGGACTTTGAGTGGATTAAGGATGTGGATTTTTTTTTCTTGAGCTATCAAGCTTGGGAAGGTTGGCTATGTCTACGCGAGGTTTTGAGCACACAAACTTGAACACACAAACAAAGGAAGGAGAGGGAAGCTTGCCACGAGAAAACGGGAGCCGGGGGGCTCCTTATGTAGGTGAGGCCGGCCGGCCTGGGCCGGCCGGCCTGGGGTCCTCGTGGCTCCTCCCCGCCTCGTCTTTCTTCCAAGACGATCATTTCTCCTCTGCAACTTTCCTGCCCGCGTGCTCCACGAGTTGCACCGCCCAAACGCTCTCGTCCACTCCTTTTCTTGCATTATTGGTCCTTCCACTTGATGCTCCATGCTTTGGGTCATATCCATGCTCCCTAGCTCCACTTGCTTCACATGCCACCATGAAATTCCTGCAAAGTTGATGCTTGCTGCCCACCATGCTTGTCCTTTGCATGTGGAATTGGTGAAAGTTGATAAAAGGGAATCCAATGGTGCATGCATGATTAATTCAAACTAGATTGCCTCCATTTAGGTGTGTTTAAGGTTAAGCACTCCTCTAATTCGAAATTTAAAATATTTTTCAGAGCCATGCAAGAGCTCAAACATAATTTTAGAGAAGTTTTTAAACCATTAAAAACAAATGTAAGTCGAAAATATTTTTCGACTACGTCGATTTCGGTCTCACGGTATAGTTTGCCTTCATTGGTTGAGAGCGGACATTTTCCCGCTTGATCATGGGGGCATAGGTTTAGGTTCTAATTTTGGCTAAATAAGAAAGATTTTGAATAAAACAAAATTAGAATAGGCTTAGAAAAATTCTAATCCTAGAGAAACCAAGGATAAAGATTTTAAAACCAACCAAAAGTTTTGATTTCTAGGTTCACGCGAGTTCTACCACGTGCTGAATTTTATTAACACTTAAATATAAATCGTGGCTCTACTCGTGTGGTTTTAGCATGAAAAATAAGTCAACCTCAGCACCATAATGAGGGTGAAAGGTTGAGTTAGGTTCTGAAATTATTTGGTTGAGGTTTCTCGAAAAGAAAAGAACAAACAAGCACATAGGAGGGTTCATGCAAAGGGTTTATGATAAAGCAAACATTCAATCAAGAATTATGTCTCTAATATTGTTCAACCACTTCTAAGTCTAATGTCTTTGCGTAATAAGACTCAAAAACTAAATTATTAAAAATACTCGAAAAACCTGGAATCGGGTTGTCCTCCAGGTAGCTTATTCTTGACTCGACGAAACGGGTTGCCTCGCCCTAGCGCTTTGTTTATAGTCTATAGCTAGACTTCTTCACTTGATTACTCCGGATCAACGCTCTTTGCGGGCGTTGCAATCTTGGGTACCCACTTCCGCACCATCTTGGGCGCGGGCTTGTCTTCCGCTTAGTCATTTTTTTTTGGTCTTCACAGGCGGCTTCTCTTCCTTTGTCTTGACGGATGCAACACTTTCTTTGATTTTCTTTACGTTCATTTTTTTCGGCTCCTTCTTCTTTTCCAGCCCATCCGTTTGTTTTGGTTCTCCCTTCACTCCAATCATGTTGCATGCCTCAATCCTTGGACGGAACTTGAAGGAACTCCTTTCTCCGTTGATATCGAACATGATATCCCCCTTGCCAACATCAATAGTAGCTCCCACGGTCTTGAGGAATGGCCTCCCTAGGATGAGCGGCGGCTTCTCCCTCTCTCCCATCTCGAGCACAACGAAGTCGACGGGGATGAAGTGGTGTCCAATCTTCACGGGTACATCTTCAGCAATGCCCAAGGGATAGCGAATGGAGTTGTCTCCCAACTCCAAACATATTCCCGTAGGCTCCATTGGTAGGCGTAGCTTCTCGAACACATCCCTCAGCATGACGCTCACACTAGCTCCAAGGTCGCATAACGCCTTCTCGAAGTTGAAAGAACCAACCGAACATGGAATTGTGGGGCACCCGGGGTCTTTTTGCTTCTCTAGCCCATTAGCAATAGCGGCACTACACTCCTCGGACATCTTGACATGATCTACCCCGAGTGTTGCTATCTCATATTTATTTGCAAGTATGTCTTTAAAGTAACGAGAATATGTAGGTACTTGTAGGGCATCTAGTAATGGCATGTTGATGCTAAGTCTACGCACAACTTCCACAAACTTCTCAAAGTGGGCTGTCAAGTTTACCTCGTAAGTAGCGTGGCTTGAGTTGCGGTATCCTCGTGTCTTCCTCCGGCATCTCGAATTCGGGTTCCTCGGTGACGATCCCCGTAACCTTCTCTTTAGCAACTCCTTCCACCCTCGGTGGAGCGGTTTCGCTTCCCTTGCTCCCCGCGAACGTTCCGGATCTTCCGTCTCCTTCCCCCGAACGTGTTTGAATGGCCTTCGCCGATTCGGGACATTTGGGTTGTCCCGTAAGCTTCCCTTCATCATTAGTGAGGCGCCCCCGCAAGTTGTCCAACTTGCGTCTCGGGATCTTCATCATGTTGAGCACTTGATGATTGGAACTTCCGACCTCCCAGTCACTTTGCTATCGATGTTCTCCAACACCTTGTCTATGGTCTTGAACTTGGTGACGGTGTCCTTGTTGATCTTAGCTTGCTCATCCATGAACTCCTTCAATTGTATACGAAGCGGAACGTTAGGAATAGATGAGCTTGCATTAAATTGAGGCCTACCTTGCCGTAGCGGAAGTTCGGGAATTCTCCCTTCCTCATGTAGTCGAGCACTTTGGCTTCCTCCGGACAATCTTTGCGGACATGGCCATCTCTCCACATTTCAGTCGCATGTGGACCTTGTTCGGCGACCTTCAAGTCTTGAGCCTCTTTCTTTTCCATCTCCATCTTCTCCAACCTCCCTCATGAGCGAGTCGATCTTGCCTTCAAGTATGTTCTCCTTCTCCACTTGCAAGACTCCTTTGATGTTCCCCATGGGTTGAGCCCGATGATGTAGGCGCCGGACGACGCCCACGTGTCATTATCGCGACCTTCTTGAATAGCGTGAAAGGCTTCCGTCGGTGTAAGCTCGATGATAGATCCTCCGGTATCGATGATCGTCCTTGACGCCATGGTGAGTCCTTGATACAGAACTTTTGCACGAGGTCTTCTTTCGGAAACTTGTGATGTGGAACCGCCGGTGTACTCGTTGAAGCGCTCGAATGCCTCCGAGATAGTTTCCGTAGGATATTGAACAAAGGTGGCAATCTTATTACGCAAACTTTGAGTTTTACCCGGTGAGTAGTATTCCTTCATGAAAGCCTTCATCAACGTGTTCCAATTTTGCACCGTCTCCGCCGGTTGAGAGTGGAACCATTGCAAAGCCTTCACGAGTAGTGAGAACGGAAAAAGCCTTGCCCTCATTTGATCTTGAGTCACCCCATCCATGTTGAAAGTCGACATAGTTGAATGAATGCTTGGAGGTGAAGGTTCGGATCTCTTTGCCGGTGAAGAGTGAATGTTGCACCATGCGGATTGTTGAGGTCTTGGGAACGGTCTTAGATCTCCTCGAGGTTCAAGATTGGTAGGTCGATGATGTACGGTGCATAGCTCCCCAATCTTGCGTTCTTCGGTGGTTGGTCACCCATTGGTGGAAGTCGATTCTCCCGCGGACTTTGAGGTGGTGAATTCTTCGGAGATTCTCGCGATCCTTTGTCTTAAAATAGAGTCTACAAAATCCGGCTTTTTTTTAGCTTGATGTGCTTCGCGTCTCCTTAGCCTGTAAAGTTTTTTCACGGATCATCCACAAAATTATTGGATTTGTTGGAGAGGTAGCCGTCCATCTCCCCTGGTAGGATTATGACTAAACAAAGTATGCAAAAAAACTAAGTAAAAACGAATCTATAAAAAAAACTAGAGTTAGACAACTAGATTAGATGTGTTTTGAGGATGATCAAAATTTAGTAGATGCAAAAAGAAAACAAAAAAAGAAAACTGAAAATTACAAAAAGGCAATAAAAAAATCAAATCTTGATCACATGTTCCCGACAACGGCGCCGAGAGAAAAAGGGAGCTTGTTGACGGTTAATAGTAGTATCAAAAGTTCGTTTGTGACTCGCAAGCGTACAAGTCTCTAACGTCGTAGTCAAGGGACCCTTCTTCCCTCGAGTGGTGAACCCAGGTATCGAATCAGAGTGGAACAAATGTGTGACGCAAAACTTAATCTATTAAAGCCAAAGTAACTTCAATCTTCGATAAAAGAAACCCTAGTGCATCTAAGTAAAAGACACAAAACGAATCTAATCTACTAAAGACCGGAGAAAACAAAGTAAGATTGGGTAGATAAAGCGATCTAGAGGGATCGGGTAAGCCTTTTGTTGAAGTTCCAAGCAAGAGAAGAAGTAGCAAATCCGAATCTTAATAGAAGCCTCTTTAAATCGTGGTTTCCGGAAGTCAAATCAAGAAAACATCGCCTTTCGAGACCCCCGTTCTGTCACAACGTATCCCTATTCATGCGGGGAGCTTAGGGCGAGTCAAAAGACAAGTCGAGATTCTTTCGGAAGATCTAGCGTGTACCTCTAGCCACCGCGGCTACAAGAACACCCTATGTAATCTATCTCGAGAATAGAATTGGAATAAGCAAAGCCGATCAAAAAACAAAATCTTCGAGGAAACACTTGATCGCTAGGGAAAGATTCAACTTGATAATTCAACTATAACAATGATACATACACAAGATCACCACGGGATCCTTCCTTGATCTTGCTTCTAGCTCGGGGAACTTCCGTGACATTCTTCGTGCAAGGTTCCCCCGCGTCGGCTAGGGAAGCCCTGGTCAACTAGCTCGACCCTCTCCTCTCCCGAGATGGTGTCCTCTCTTCTCTTGCTTCCTGCGCGACGACGAAATCTTCTCTGCGTGGCTCTCGGTCGAGGGGGCTGTATAAATATCCCGATTGGCGGCTAGGGCAAGGGAGAGGGTGTTTGGGCCCTAAATGGGCACAGGCGGGCGGACTGAGCCGGCGGCCTGGGCCCATTTAGGCCCGGCCCGTGGGCTCCGCCACGTCGGACCTTCCTTGCTTCTCGGATGTTTCCCTCTTCTGCATGTAGGTCCATGTCATCGGTTTCTGCGGGTGGACTCAACTCCTTGTCTTGCAAGATTCGGCACTTTTACGGTCGGGTCCACGGAGTCGCCGTCTTCTCGGATCAAGTCCCAGCTTCTTGGAGTTAGGTTGCTTCATTGCATGACTTGTACGGGGCTTCAAGGTCTTGTCATGAGGTGCTTGATGGACTTATCCCGAAAGTCTTGCATTCAACACTAAAACCCTGCATAAACATTAAACTCCAAAACCGACATGCACACGTAGACTTGTTATACCACGGGGGTTAGTACCAATGGATAAGGTATAAAACTCATGCCAACACCGAAGGTAAACTCGTGGCTAGGTTGACGGATTTTCACCGTCAACAGCGCTAAAGGTCCTTGTTTGGTTTTGGTAATTGAGTGACAACTTAGGAGGACTAATGTGTGGTTGAGTGAAATACACAGGTGTTTAGTCCACAAGTAATTATGTGATGAAGGAGCTCATTGCATTTGATACATGACATGGAGTCATGTGACTAGATGGAGAAGATCAAGACGAGACTTGGCTTGACGGACCGGTTGCAAGTTTGAAGGGAAAGTCGAGGCTAAGTCTTTGGACCGCGTGGCGAGGATGCTTGAGTGATGACTTGGCATCGATGGACCAATGCAACGGTGAAGAGCAATGAAGTCAAGATCGATCCCAGCCAACACGTCATGATATGAAGTGGATCATATTATTTGTGATGATGTAGATGGATATTGGAGAAGATGGAATGGAATGCGCAAGGCAAAGGAGTATATCCAATAGGAATTTGATTTCTGGTCATAAGTGTGTAGAAGTTTGTAGTCGGGTTTAGGATAGATGGTCGTACTATCAAGAGGGGCAAACTTGTTTGCATATTGGTTATCTAGTGCCTTTGGGCGATCTAACATTGCGATGTTGCTAGGATCGAGTGGCATGGTGAAGAGAGTGAAAATCCCTTTATGAAAAATGTTTGTGAAAATGCTAACTCACTCACACTTATGGTGGTATACATATGGGGTTGGCACATTTGCAAAGGGGTTGAAGGTGGTTGATGGTTTGGTTTTGTGGTGGATCTTGGTTAGCAATTATGCTTTGATCCAAAGTGTTTTTGGAGTCAAGCATTCAGTTGGGATGGATAGTCCTCTGAATGAGCTTTCCATAGAGTCCAATATCACCTAATTCGGACATCGGAGCTAAAAGTTAGAGCCGTTCCGCGAAACTTTGGTTGTGCTAAAAATGGAAGGTCGCGGACAGCTCGCGAGTGATGGACGGACAGTCAAAGCGATTTGATTGAGTTTTAGATAGAGACATGTTTTAGCGATCCAAGGGGTCGCGGACGGTCCGGTGGTGGTAGGAGGCGGACGGTCAGCTACGACCCTAACGGCGAGGATTCGACCTTGTTTTGACTCTAAAAAGGAGTCATTGGTGTTCAAACTCGGACAGTCCGTGGGAGGGTCACGAATAGTCCATGAGTGCCCTATTTTAACGCATTTTGAACACAACGGCTACTTTTTTGAATGCCGGACAGTCTGTGGGAGGACCTCGGACGATCCGCGAGAATGGGTGGGCGATGAGGACACCACGAGTACATCTACACCGGCGGCACAGCTTCTCCTACTCCGGCCACTAGTAGCACCATCTTCGGCACCACCTTTTTGGGCCAATTACTCGAGCTCGTGCAAGAGGTTCAACTTCGTCTGATGTTGAAGAATGAAGGCCAGGCGAGAAGAGCTGACCCAATAGGAGGGCCTTGTGCATGGGCGCCTAGGGCGGCAGAGCGCGCTGAGGTTGCACCCCGCACCCACGACGCTAGGGGCGGTGCCCCCTTTGCTGGCCGCCCCTCCCTAGGGGCTGCACCTTTTATCGGTCGAGAGTCTGTGTATCTTTTACAACGAGGATTTTGTTTTACATCTGGCTTTAGCTACACCGAACACGCACAAATACGTGTTGTCCTGCGCGGTCGAACTCCACGAGTGATATTAAGATTGCTCGCCTCGGATTCTTGTTCGTTTTTCGATTGCGCACGGAGGCGGTCTTCGTGATCGGTCGATCTTGCGCCAGCAAGGTCGGTAACCATCGGGAGTTGGTTCAGCGATTGCATTGGCGCTTCGAATCTCGCTCGTCGTAGTCGGATTGTGAGGGTCGCCTCCCACCAGATTGAAGTTATCTCCACTCACTGAAAGATCGGGCATTTCGCCTCTATCAAGTGGTATTAGCTTTCCAGGTTGATCGGTGAGTTTTATCTAGTGTTTTTCCCTTCCTACAGTGCACAAAAAACCCAACAAAAAATTACTTTCAGGTTAGATCTTTTCCCCAGCAACCGTTTAGCCTTGCACATTCTTTCAATAAATGTCTTTGTTGAATTTGTGTGCTTACACGTTCAATTGCTGGTTACTTGTGTTTTCTACCTTTTGTTCCATCTTTTCTTGTAACCCTAGTTTCATCTCCGCTGCTCATCCATCCGCCACCTCATGCGCACACCTATCGCACAGCCACCTCTCGGTCGCCCATCCCTGTTCCGTGGTGCGGTGGGTAAGAAAAAAAGGAAAGAACAAAGGAAAGCAATCAAAACAAAAGGAAAAAAAGAATAAAAAATAGAGAGACCACCCCACAGTCTAAGTGGGAAATGGGAACCAATTCGTCTCGGTGAAGGAGTTTTGCGCCACGGTTCCCAGCTCGCAAGCCTTTTGGGGGCGCACCGTGCATACCACAGTAGCTATCTCTCTCCCTGGTCGTGCTACATATCCCCACACTAAGCCATCACCTCTCTTTTCCAGTACCATATTTTTAGTTTGGCCTTACTCTAGAGAGAGAGATCCTTTCAGAAAAAGTGTGTGTGGTAATTTGCTGTTGGAGATCCTCAGTGTTCATATCATCAGTTTTGAGGACTCCTGCGAAAAGAACAAAAGCAAAAAAACAGCCTTTTGCTACACCCTCTCCACCTTACTTGTTGTCTTTTCGTTTTCACTTGTTGCCAGCAGCGTTTGTTTCATGTTTAGCACTATCATTCAACTTTGCATTATTGTTTGAGTGTGCTAATCCTTTACTTAGTGCGGCCTACCTAGAAGTGAGTTGGCTCTTCTTTGGTTTTAATTGGAGTTCAACTTGAGTGAGTTTGAATTTGATAGGGGGTCAAATTCAAACTATTTCTTTCAAATCCTAAGCTAATCCCTAATGCGTAAGAAAGGTTAAGGGCGGCCCTAAAGGTTAATGGGCAGAAATCGATCCTTCTCTCGATGCGGCGGCCCAACCCGGGGTACATTTCGGCCCACTTAACGCCCCCCCTGTTCTCTCTGTCCTCTCTCTCCTTCGCCGTGTGGGGGGGGGACCCGTCACTTGACTCCTTTCTTTCCCTTTCCTCACCCTCCTTTCTTCATCGGCAAGCCAACCAAGCTTCGAACGGCAAGAGCCGGGCGGCCGCGCGCGATCCCGGGACGCGCCGGCCGCGCGGGGTGGCGCGCGCGGCCGAGCCGGCCGGGCCGGCACGCACGCCAAGCGACCAAGGCGTGTGCACGCGGACCCCGGGGGGCGACGCGGGGAGGGGATAACCCGGCCCCGCCCTTTTCCAACAAACATCCGTGGGGGCGAGAGCATCACGCGCGGCGCCCGGCCGGGGCGGCCGGCCGCGAGGGGCGCGGTGAGCCTTTCCTCCCTCGAAGCCCCGCGTGATGAATTCAAGAAAGGAGAGCGATTCGGGAGGAGACAAGACCAACCGCCCCCATTGGGGGTTTTCCACCACCTGCGGTCGGCGGCGGGCTCGGAGAGGAAGAAAAAGAAGAGCGAGCGCGCGGCCCCCGCCGCGCGCGCCGTTGGGGGAAGAAAAAGGCCGGCCGTCTGTTTGCGTGCGCGAGGGCGAAGGCGAGAACCGAGCGGGGGCCGGCGCCGAGGAGCCAGTGAGGCACGAACCACTGACCGTCGAAAAAGAAGGGGCTGCGATGGCGTGTCCCTCTTCCTGCGGCAGACGTCTTAGAACCAAGTCTCATCAAGGCAAGCCCGCCACCGGGTGTCCGCCCCTTGGTGAGCACCACGGCCGGGGCCCTTCTCTTCTCCCCCTTGAGTTCTTGTTGTGGTTGGCAAACTTGTGTGGAGCGCGTCGCCGCGTGAACCTTGCTCTGCTGGATGCCGGCCTTCGCGCCGTAACGGCCGTGCACGGCGGATGGCGTTCTTAGGCCGGACGTGTCCTGGGCCGTCGCCGTCGGCAGGTGCAAAGGCGGCCCGTACTCGTGCGAGGTGGTTTCGGATGGACAAGAGGAGGGGGGGGCGACGCGCGCCCCGGCCTACCCCAAGCCGGCGGGCGGCCCTCCCCCCGGAACACGCGGTCGCGCGTGCGTGAGAACGGAGGAACGTTTGGCCTTCGAGCACCGTGATCACTTGTGCGAGAGTTGTAGCGTGGCGAGCCTTCGTGCCATGCCCCTGCGGTGCGTGAGCGAGTGACGCGCCGTCACCGCCCGCCGGTGCGCCACGGTTGGACCGAGCGACCGCGCCGGCCGGCCCCCGGCGTGGGCGCAGGCACAGAGCGTGAGCCGGACCGATCCGTGTCTTTGTGCAAGGTGGAAAAGGTTGGGTGCCATCTTGGGCATCCCCGCCGGGACGCGCGGCCGGCGCGGCGGCGCGTTGTGTCCGGCGGGACGGGGGCGCGCGCAGGCGTCGCGCGCGCGCGGTCTCTGGTCTGGGGCACAGCCGGCAAGCACACCCCGAGTGCCCGAGGCCGAGCACGGCTTTTGTGGTGCGCCCAAAAGGTTGTTCCGGAGTAGGCGTGAGGCACCGGAGGGCGAGAACGCGGCGGCGCACCGCATGGTCGCGGCGTCGCCGAACCTTCCCATCGAACACCGTCGGGCAACCCCAGAGAGGGACGTAGGGTTGAAAGGGCGGGGCCGACGTGGTGATTTGGGGCCCTAGGCCCGGCTAGCGAGCTGGCGGGCCGTCGGCCGGTGCGGGGTAGAAGCGAAGTGGGTTTTCTAAGACTTCCAGCGCAACATTGAGTGGGCTAGGTTGCACAGTTTGGTTGTGGGCGGGGAGCCGATCACGATCAAAAGTCGGGGCGAAAGAGCCCGCCCCACGACGAGCGGCCATTTGACCCGTTTCCAACCCGTTAAACTCAAAGAGTCGGCGATCATCCTTTGACGTCAGCGGCTATTTACGAAAATTCCTTTTCCCTCTACGTATAAAAATTCCGAGAAAATGTTTTGGACAGCAAAAATTAGTAATAAATGCTAGGAAGCTCGGAAAAAATACAAAAAAACTAATTTCTATAAATCCGTATTTGCAAAACCTTGCGCGATTGTAGGTGAGTTCGGGCTCTTTTGGATCTTCTAAATTGGGATTTTATTTGGAGTTATTGCTTAGATGTGCACGTATTTATATTTTCGCGGCGAATCTCGTGCCGCGGACCGGAAGCCGACCGGAGGACGTGGAGGACCGTGCCTTTGCTCGCACCCCAGGCCGGCCTTGGCAGAAGCAACAGAAGGTGTCATGGCATCCCCAACCATATAGATCCCATGTTGATATTCAATTCTTTTAGTGCTTTACTTTAATGCATGGAATTGTTGAATTGCATAACCCGTTTATTAGCCATGCCTTGATGTTTTGATATATCTGTTCATGATGCACGCACAACGGGGCAAGCTCTGAACCCTAGCTAGTCCCTTACTTCAACTATCCATACTTTTGTTGTTTGATTATGGATGGTGCTGGGTTGGCGGGAATAGCAGGTATCTCGGTGTGATTCTAGCGTGCGTTAGGTTGTGTACCTGGCGTGTTTTGGCGGGAAGCGAGCGCGGTTACTTGTGAACGAGGGCTGGGGAAGATGCGATGCGGCCTCTTACCCAAGGGTCGTGTCGTGTGGGATGGAGATGTTGAGTGCTGTCTCGGCCCCCTTAAGGACCGTGCGTCGATTGACCTTGTTTCGAATGACTACTTTTCGTACGGACCGCCCGCCTTGTATTGGGCGGGGGTGCGAGTGAACTTGTGTAGATAGCACCCCTCTGGCTGGAGGATCGGTGTGATGTGTAGGTAGAAAGTGGTCTGTCCCTCCTTAGTAGCTTTGCCTGGCGAGCGGCGGAAGGGTTCCACGGCTTCGAGGGACCTCTCGCGGGTAGTATGAGCTGCGCCCAAGGGGGCGCCGAGCTCGGAGATGCGAGAGGGGTACTATCCACTTACTTGGGCGTCGTGTGGCAGGTCGGACACGGTGGCGGGGTCCGGACCTATTCGGGCGAGTACGGTTGTACAACCTGCGCAGTGTCAAGCCCTTATCGCTATAGTCCGTGTCCTTGGTTATGGGCTGATCTTTCGATCTCTCACGACTAGATACACTTCTCTTGTGCTTCTTCTCTCCCCGAGTGTGAGCCGGCCGGCCGTCGAGATGTGGGGATAGGAGCCGGTGGGCCCCACATCGCGGATGAGTTGGATTCCGGATCGCGGTTGAGATCCGGTGTTTTGGTGTGGTATTCCTGAGGGGGGTGTGGACCCCCGAGGTGTGGACCTCGGAAGCGGAAGCTTCCCCCGAGGTGTGGACCTCCTTGCTACTCGCTTACCTTGAATGTTGCACTTCTTTGCGTTGCTTAAGCTTTCTGCGACGGTTAGGGTTATCTCATGCATAGTAGATCATACACCGCTTTTGCCTCTTTGTTGGGAAGCCGACTCTGACCTACCCGCTTATCGGGTAGACCACCGGTGACTCGACGCGGAGCCGGACTACGACTTCGACAACGACGGTTGGGTGGACTAGAGCTCTTCCTACACTTGGCCAGCCCTCGCCCGGATATGGTGTTTCCCGCGCTTTCATGAAGCGTGCTAGACGTTTTATTTCGTTTTTGATTCGGTCTGCTGGACTTGTACCCGCATGTGCCGAAGGATGTACTTCCGATTAATGTAATAAAATAAATGTTGTACTCTACTTCATTGTTTTTACTTTTACGTATGGATTTTGGAATCGGCGAGACGGGGAGTTGCACGTGGTAGCCTCCCCGGGGACTACCACCGAGGTGCTAAGATTCGGATTCCGTTCGGAAATCCGGGTCGTTTTTAGTTGGTACCGAGCCATGCTTGAGCGTGGGGCGAGCCTCGGGATGGTCGATAGCATAGGAAGCCGTTTCGAACCTTGAAACTTTATATAAACTCCTTGGCTTCCGTATGTATATAACTATACTTATATATATGCATTACCTTGATTAACTTTCACTAAGCGCCTTACTAACTACGCTCTAACAACGTTGTGCGGATGGCGGAGACGACGTGGGTCCCCTTGGAGTCGGACGGCAAGAGCTACGGAGGCACGCCTCGGCGAGGGAGTGCCTGGAGGCGGCGAGAGTGGAGACCGACGGTGTCGGCCTACAAAGGGAGGGCCATGGGGCACTTGGAGCGGACCCCCACTTACTTGACCGTCACGTGCGGCGGACCCACGGGTGCCGAGTTTGAGGAGGTAGTGGTGTCCCGCTTCGAGAGTTCGGTCACGGAGGCGCACCGGGCCAGGGCGCACGCGGGCTCTCAAGAAGGTTTGTGACCTGCTCGGGGGAGAGGAGTTCGAAGGACACGCCGTTCGAGTACTTCCATCGGAGATCTTCGATCACGGTCGCCGCTGGGACTCGAGTGACCGAGCACGATACACAGGAGGTGACTCCGGTGGACGGGGAGGACCGAGGGCGATGCTCGCGGCCGGGCGGTCCCCGGCCCGGAACCGAGCACCGTTGCGGGGCGGACGGGGCGTGGGCACGCGCCGGGGGAGGGTGCGGCCACGCCTGCCGCGGGTTCGGGACTTGGAGGAGGAGAGAGAGAGGATATACTCGACGAGGTGGAGGCGTCGCACGTGGAGGAACGGAGGGGAGCTAGTGCGGCTTGGGCTAGCGGCCGCGGCCGCGGCCGACGGGGAGACTCTGGAGGATCGCTACTTTGGAGGCACGGTTGAGGGCGGAAGCGGAGGCTCACGGGGCCTTCGGTGGAGGCCGCGCGAGAGGATCGAGTGAGGGCGCGAGAGGCTCGAGACCGAGTGGAGTCGATCGGAGCCGCGGCCGATCTACCGAGGGTCAAGGTGTGGGACCTACGGGAGGCGAGCCGACACAACTACCACCACATGTGTGCGGGAGGACGGGTCTACGAGGAGAGGCAAGGACCGACGAGGACCCGCGCGGCACGGGAGCGTTCGACCGGCGGAGGGCGGCGGCCGGAGGGCGCTCTCCGCACAAAGCTACCACCCAAGAAGAGGCCCAGGGCAGCGGGGATGGAGACTTTCGAGCTTCCCCCGACGCTCCTACCACGAGTGCGGCCGTGCCGAGTGGTTCCCGCGAGGACACGGCGGAGATGGATCGTGCTCTACGAGACACTCGTGACTACTACGGGGGACCGGCGATCGGGGTGCCGGTTACCCGAGGAGTCCACTCCCCGCCGTTCTACTGCAGTTCCACGGGACACCGGCTCCGAGACACCTCGAATTCATTGATGGGAGTAGAGATCTTGTAGCAAGATTCTGGGTAGGTGTAATGAGTTAGTTGTAATGCCACCGTTCATGTGACATGCCCGTAGTAGCTACCCCATGATGTACCATGCGTTAGCGGGATGTGTTGCCGTGTACCCTCGAAGGTCGTTGGAGTAAACCTCAAGGTGCACCCCTTTTGTATGGTGGCATTGATTGAGTGACATGGATCTTCGTGGTTTCTTTCGGATTTCATGCTTCTTAATGTCCGTACGAAATTTTGTGGCGTTAGCGGGGGATTACTCCGTTATAGTTAATAACCGATTAAATACATTCTCCCTACCACTACTAACTATTGCAAGCCCGGAACGGTATGTCGGGAGCAAGGAGGTCCGGCGACTCTGTCCGTTTCGAGGGAGGTCGGCGGGGACGAGCGGAGGGGGGGATGCCCCTAACCCGGCGGGGAGCGAGAGGCCGCGGACGTCGTGGAGGTCACGCGCCACGAGGCGGGCTCGCGCGGAGAGCCAGTAGGGCGAGTCGGCGGTCGAGGGGCGCGCGCGACGGCGAGGGAGCTCGGGAGCGAGGAGCTCGAGCACGAGCGGGGCACCCCGGCCGAGGGAGGAGCGGGCCGGGCTCGGGGACACGAGGTGCCACCACCGCCACCTCCCCGAACTTGGCGAGCGTGATGGCGGTGCAAACACGAGCGATGCGGACGATCACTCGGATGCTGCCGAACAACAACAACAACCCTAGGGGCCGGAGCCGCTACGCCGCAGGGTTTCCGGAAGAAGGTTGAGAACTTCAACAAGGCTGCGACCGCCTACCTTCGACCACTCGGCGGACCCGATGGATGCGGATAAGCGGTTGCGTGAGATCGAGAAGAAGGCCGGAGCCGACCGAGCTTCTCGAGGGAGGAGTGTGTGAGCGTGGCGGCGCACCGACCGTCGGCACGGCCCGGTGCGGGGTGGGGCGGCGCCTACCGTGACTCGCACGGGACCCGTTGCACACGGGTGGGACGAGTTCGTGGGGGGCCTTCGGGAGTCACCACATCCCCGAGGCGCGAATGATGGATAGGAAGGGCCGGCGAGTTCGGGCACCTCGGGAGGGGAAACATGTACGTACGGGGAGTACGCCAACCGCTACCGGAGGCTGATGAGGTACGTGCGAAGACACCGACACGAGAGAAGAAGAAGGTCCTCTTTTTGGTTCGAAAGGGGCTGCACAAGGGTATGGCACACCACTTGTCCGCGCACGGCGCGACACCGCCGCTCCATTATCGAACAAGGCCCCGATAGTGGAGAGGTCAAGGCTTGAGTACATGGAGGTTCGTGGGAGCAAGTCCAAGCGCTCGGATCGGGGGCAGATGTTCGGGACCACCCGGAGGCGGAGGACGGGTTACGCTCGGGGTCACCGACCACGGCGGAGGCACCACGCCTCTCGGTCTCGGCCGCGAGCGAGCCCACCCGGTGGGAGTGGAGGTCGAAGCATTGGAAGCCGAGGCCACCACCGCAAGCGACGGACGCATCCAAGGTGACATGCTTCAACCGCCGTCGGGTTGGGCATAAGTGCGTTTGAGTGTCCCCGGCGGGTACCACCGGGGGGGCGAGCCGCGGCACTCGGTTCGGCCCCCACCAAGCCACCAGGCAGGGAGGACAGCCACCCGTACACGACGGGGACCGCCGCCGCCGCCTACTGGGGCCGTCCGAGCCACCTCGGCGGCGAGGATCCGGCAGCTGGCACCGACGTCACACTTGGTGAGTTCCTTGTTGACTCGGTTTTGGCTACTTGTTTTGTTTGATACCGGAGCTCGGTTTTCGTATATTTCTACCAAGTTTGCTAAAGAAAGGTCTTTACCAACTAAGCCTCGACCAAGGCCAATCTTGACTAGCTCTCCGCTAGGAGCGAAAGGGTACGTTAGAGTGCGGGGAGTGAGGATGGTGTTTGAGGGTCTACCGTTCACGGCGACTTGACGGTTTTGGAGTCTCTCGGGATAGACGTGATCTTAGGGATGGATTGGTTGGCAAAGCACAACGGGATAGTTTCTTGCAACCCCGAGTGATTCGGCTTGAACACCCCGGCGGAACTACGGTGCGGATTGAGCCACGAGTCCAGAAGGTTGCTACGATGATGTGCAACATGAGTGGGAAAGAGATTGAAGAAATCCCCGGTGGTCCGTGAGTTTCGGACGTGTTCCCGAAGGAGCTTACGGAGTTACCCCCGAGGCCGGGACGTGGAGTTCGTGATTGAGCCGATGCCGGGGGCGGGGCCGTTGCAAAGAGTCCGTACGGGATGTCGTCGGACGAGACGGACGAGTTGAAGAAACGAGCTCAAGAAGTTGCTCGAGCAAGGGTTTGTTCGGCCGAGTGCCTCACCGTGGGGTTTCCGTGCTCTTCGTGGAGAAGAAAGACGGTACCAAGAGGATGTGCATTGACTACCGCACGCTCAACTCGATGACGATCAAGAACAAGTACCCTGCGCGAGAATCGAGGATTTCTTTGGATAGACTCAAAAGGCAAGGTTCTTCTCCAAGATCGACTTGAGGTCGGGGCTACCACCGGATGAACATCGAGAGCGGGATATACCTAAGCAGCCTTCACCACACGCTACGGCTTGTACGAGTTCGTGGTGGTTTCTTTTGGGCCGACCAACGCCTCACTTACTTCATGAACTTGATGAACAAGGTCTTCATGGAAGAGTTGGACAGGTTTGTAGTGGTGTTTATCGATGATATCTTGATCTACTACGAGACCCGAGGAGCACGAGGAGCACACGAGAGTCGTGCTTGAGAAGGCCGAGGTAGCGAGAAGCGTATGCGAAGTTCAGCAAGTGCGAGTTCCGGATGGAGAAGGTCGCTTTCTTGGGACACGTCTTTGTCGGCGGAGGGGATAGCCGTGGATCGCGTCCAAGGTTGAGTCGGTGACCAAG
Organism: Cenchrus americanus; assembly: GCA_947561735.1. Classification (NCBI taxonomy): domain Eukaryota; kingdom Viridiplantae; phylum Streptophyta; class Magnoliopsida; order Poales; family Poaceae; genus Cenchrus; species Cenchrus americanus. Next base: position 77,342,740 of record OX387239.1, on the reverse strand, counting down.
TGGGAGCAACCATTGAACGTGACGGATGTCGGGAGCTTCCTTGGGTTGGCGAGGTGTTACTACGGAGATTCATTGAGAACTTTTCCAAGATCGCAAAGCCAATGACGAGTTGCTCAAGAACAACACAAAGTTCGAGTGGTCGAAGCGTGTGAGAAGAGCTTCCGGGGCGAAGAAGAGACTCACCACGGCTCCGGTGCTTACCTTGCCGGATATCAAGAAAGACTTTGTGGTCTTGCGATGCTTCAAAGAAAGGACTTGGTTGCGTCTTGATGCGGGAAGGAAAAGTTGTGGCTTATGCTTCCGGGCGTGACCGAAGAAACACGAGGAAAACTACCGACACACGACTTGGAGTTGGCGGTACGTTGTGCATGCGCTCAAAATCCGGAGACACTACACGATAGGGAACAAGTGTGACGTTGTTTTCCGACCACAAGAGCTTGAAGTACTTCTTTACACGGACCGAGGCGAACATGAGGCGGAGACGATGGTTGGAGCCGATCAAGGACTACGACGTCGAGATCAACTACCACCGAGGCAAAGCTAACGTCGTGGCGGATGCAACGAGCCGGAAAACATGCGCAACAACCTCATGGTAGAAGAGGAGCAACTTTGCTTTGCATGAAGAGCTAGAGAAGCCGAGAATCGAGATTGTGGACCAAGGCCAAGTCAACGTGATGCAAGTGACCTACGACCTGGAAGAGCGACTCCGTCTGACCCGAAGGGGTGCGCGAGAAATCAAAGTCGAGAGAACTAATGAAGCGGGGGCAAAGCGAGAGGACTACGGGTTGATGAACAAGGCAACGTGTGGTTGAAAGAACGGATCCGTGTACCACAAGACAAGGCACTCCGGGAGCGAGATCATGAGAGAAGCTCACGACTCGAGGTACTCGATTCACCGGGCGACACCAAGATGTACGAGAGATCCGAAGATCGAGTGCGGGTGGAAGGACATGAAGAAGGACATTGCACACTACGTGGCACGTTGCGATACCGTAGCGGAGTAAAGATTGAACATCGAAACCCTTTGGTTTGTTGAAGCCGTTGGATATTCCGGTGTGGAAGTGGGAGGACATCTCCATGGACTTTGTGGTGGGACTCCCTAGAACACCAAAGGAAAACGACTCGAGTTTGGGTCATAGTGGACGGTGACTAAAGCGGCTCACTTTGTGCCGGTGAAGACCGGTATGCAAGCGAGAAGTTGGCGAGTTGTTCGTAGAGCACATACTCGGTACGCACGGAGCACCCGAAGTATTGTATCGATCGAGGACCACGAGTTTGTCTCCAAGTTTTGGCGAGCTTCCACAAGCTTATGGGCACCACACTCGGCTACGGCACGGGCTTTCCACCCACGGACGGATGGTCAAACGAGAGGGTTAACCAAGTCTTGGAGGACATGCTACGAGCTTGTGCACTCACCTATGGTGCGATTGGGAGAAGCGGTTGCCGTTTGCGAGTTCTCATACAACAACGACTTTCAAGCAAGTCTCGAATGTCACCCTTTGAGGCACTTTACGGTCGGAAGTGCGGGGACCCCGCTAGCTTGGTCGGAGGTTGGAGAACGAGCTCTGTTTGGACCAGCAATCATTGAGGAAGCGAGAGGAGAAAGTTGAGAAAGTTCGGGAGAACACGAAAGTCGCTCGAGTCGACGGAAGAGCTATGCCGACAAGAGAAGGAGAGAGTTGACCTTTTGCGAGTTGGTGACGGGGTGTACTTGAAAGTGTCACCGCTCAGGGAACTAAGAGGTTCTTGGTGAAGGGAAAGCTTGCACCGAGGTACGTGGGGCCGTACCCTATCACCGTAGGATTGGGAGTTTGGCCTACCGGCTTGCACTACCGAGACAATGGCGAGAGTTCACCCGGTGTTCCACGTGTCACGAGTTGAAGAAGAGTGAGAAGGCGGTGGAGGCAAAGCAAGTGCCCATGGAGTTGCTTGACCGCAAGACAACACGGAGTATACGGAATATCCGAGAAAATCTTGGACGGAGAGTGTCAAGGAAACAAGGAGAACTACCATTCCTTTCTGTGCCAGAGTCTTTGTGGAGCAATCACACCGAGCGAGAGGCAACATGGGAGAAGGAGGCCGACCTCGGGGAAAGAGTACCCTCACTTGTTCACGGAGGAGGTCGAGGACTAAATCTCGAGGGCGAGATTCTCGGTGGTGGGGGAGAATGTAACAACCCGGGAATCTAGGTGTGTGAATTTTGCGAAAAATTTAAAACTTTTGCTTGCATTTTCGTGCTATCAAATTTTTAGCCAAAATTGCTAGCCACTCTCGAGATCTCCACTATTTCATCCTATTTATAAAATCTATATTTAAAATATGGTATATTTAGTGAGTTGGCTCTTCTTTGGTTTAATTGGAGTTCACTTGAGTGAGTTTGAATTTGATAGGGGGTCAAATTCAAACTATTTCTTTCAAATCCTAAGCTAATCTAATCTGTGAAAAGGTTAAGGGCGGCTAAGGTTAATGGGCCGAAATCAATCCTTCTCTCGATGCGGCGGCCCAACCCCGGGGTGCATTTCGGCCCACTTAGCCGCCCGCTCTCCTATCCTCTCCTCTCTCCCCGCCGTGTGGACCCCGATCGCCCGGCTCCTTTCTTTCCCCTTTCCTCACCCTCCTTTCTTCATCGCTTTGACCAACCAAGCCGGACGGCCGAGAGCACGGCCGCGCGCGGTCCGCCCGCGCCCGGCCCCGCGCGGGGTGGCGCGCGCGGCCGAGCCGACCGGGCGGCACGCACGCCAAGACCGGCGTGTGCACGCGGACCCCGGGGGCGACCGCGGGAAAGGGAAATGACCCCGCTGCCCCTTTTCCACAAGCATCGCGGGCGGGGCGAGCATCCGCGGGCGCCACGGCCGGCGGCGGCGAGCCGAGGGCACGGTGGGCCTTTCCTCCTCGAAGCCCCGCGGCGTGGATTCAAAAGAGGAGGGGAGCGATTCGGGAGGAGACAAGACCAACCGCCCCCATTGGGGGTTTTTCCACCACCTGCGGTCGGCGGCGGGCTCGGAGAGGAAGAAGAAGGCGGGCGCGCGGCCGCGCGCGCCGCGCCGTTGGGGGAAGAAGGCGGGCGGCCCGTGCTTTGCGTGCGCGGGGGCGGGCGGGGAGCCGAAGACCGGGAGCCGGGCGCCGGGGACGACGGGGGGGCACGAACCGCGACGTCGAGCGAAGGAGGAGCGCGGCGACGTGAACAACTACACCGCGGAACATCTACGAACCGTCTCCGTCGGAGCCGGCCACGCCTACACGCCGTCGCCCCACCGTGAGCACCACGGCCTTCCACTTCTCTTCTCCCCCTTGAGTTCTTGCTGTGTTGGCACTTGTGTGGAGGCGCGTCGCCGTGAACCTTCTGCCTGGATGCCGGCCTTCGCGCCGTAGCATAGCCGTGCCGCGACGGATGGCGTTCTTGGGCCGGACGTGTCCCTGAGCGTCGCCGTCGCCGTGCGAAGCGGCGACGCGTACTCGTGCGGGGTGGTTTGGATGGACAGAGGAGGGGCGACGCGCCGCGGCTACCCCAAGCCGGCGGGCGAGCCCTCCCCTGGAACACGCTGTCGCCGTGCGTGGAACGGAGGAACGTTTGGCCTTCGAGCCGTGATCACCACGTGCGGGGAGTTGTGCGTGCGGCCTTCGTGCCATGCCTGCGTGCGGGGAGCGGGAACGCCGCCGTGCGCCGCTCGGTGCGCCACGGTTACCCAGCGACCGCGCCGGCGGGCGGGCGTGGAAGCGCGAGGGCTGACGAGCGGAACCGGACTTCGATCCGTGTCTTTGTGCGGGTGGAAAGGTTGGGTGCCATCTTCTTCGTCCACGCGGGACGCGCGCGCGGCGGCGGCGTTGTGTCCGCCCGGGGCAACGCAACGCGCCGTCCGCCCGCGCGCGGATGCGGGTGCAAGAGCTGGCCGGCAAGCACACCCCGGTGCCGAGCCGAGCCGTGTGTCTTGCCCGAGGTTGTTGAGGGCGGGGCGTGAGGCACCGGAGCGGAGAACGCCGCGGCGCACCGCATGGTCGCGGCGTCGCCGGACCTTCCATCGAACACCCGGCCGGGCAACGCGAGAGAGGCCAGCCGCCGGTTAAGAGAGGGGAAAGCGGAGCCGACGGGTGGATTTGGGCCCTAGGCCCGGCTAGCGGGCGCGCGGCGCGTCGGCCGGTGCGGGGTAGAAGCGAAGTGGGTTTTCTAGACTTCCAACGCATTGTTAGGTGGGGGCCGGGTTGCCTAGTTTGGTTGTGGGCCGAGGACCGATCCGGCGGAATCAAGTCGGCCGGGCCGCCCACGGCCCGGCGACCCTTCGGAGCCGTTTCCAACCCCGTTAAACTCAGAAGGCTGACGTCATGCTGACGTCAGCGGCTGTTTTTCTGAAAATTCCTTTTCCCTCTCTGTATAAAGATTCCAGAAAATGTTTTGGACCTTTAAAAATTAGTAATAAATGCTAGGAAGCTCAGAAAAATACAAAACTAATTTCTATAAATCCGTATTTGCAAAACCTTGCTGATTGTAGGTAGTTCGGGCTCTTTTGGATCTTCTAAATTGGATTTTATTTGGAGTTATTGCTTAGATGTGCACCGTATTTATATTTTCGCGTCGAATCTCGTGCCGCGAGACCCGAGCTTCGACCGGGGAGGACGTGGAGGACCCCGAGTACAACGGCTCGGACGGCGGCGCTTCGCCGGCAACGAAGGTGTCATGTCACTCCCAACCATATAGATCCCATGTTGATATTTAGCTGCTAGTGCTTTACTTTAATGCATGGAATTGTTGAATTGCATAACCCGTTTATTAGCCATGCCTTGATGTTTTGATATATCCTGTTCCTTGTTCTGCCACCTGCGGGACTAGCTACAGACCCCTAGCTAGTCCCTTACTTCAACTATCCATACTTTTGTTGTTTGATTATGGATGGTGCTCCGGGTTTGAGTCGAGATGTGGGTATCTCGGTGTGATTCTAGCGTGCGTTCTGGGTTGTGTACCCCTTGCTGTGTTTTGGCGGGAGCGAGCCGCTGGTTACTTGTGAACGAGTCGCCGAGGGAAGATGCGATCGGCCTCTTACCCAAGGGTCGTGTCGTGTGGGATGGAGATGTTGAGTGCTCGCTCTCGGCCCCCTTAAGGACCGATCGTCAGTTGACCTTGTTTCGAATGACTACTTTCGTACAGACCGCCCGCCTTGTATTGGGCGGGGGTGCGGGGTGAGACTTGTAGTGGATAGCACCCCTCCTGTTGGAGGATCGGTGTGATCGTGTCGGGAGTGGTCTCGTCCCTCCTTAGTAGACTTTGCCCACGGCGAGGCCGGGGGAAGGGTTCCACGGCTTCGAGGGACCTCTCGCGGGTAGTATGAGCTCGCCGCAAAGGCTGGGCCGGGCTCGGAGATGCGGAAGGGTACTATCCACTTACTTGGGCTTCGGTCGGTATGGTAGGGTCGGACACGGTGACGGCCGGATCCGGACCTATTCGGGCGGGTACGGTTGTACAACCTCTGCGGAGTGTCAAACCTATAGCTATAGTCCGTGTCCTTTGGTTATGGACAGTCTTTCGATCTCTCACCTGACTAGATACACTTCTCTTGTGCTTCTTCTCTCCCCCGAGTGTGTGAGCCGGCTTCGGCCGTTGAGATGTGGGGATAGGAGCCGGTGGGCCCCACATCGCGGATGAGAGTTGGATTACGGGATCGCGGTTGAGATCCGGTGTTTTGGTGTGGTATTCCTTGAGCGGGGTGTGGACCCACGGGGTGTGGACCTCGGAAGCGGAAGCTTCCTCGAGGTGTGGACCTCCTTGCTACTCTGCTTACCTTGAATGTTGCCTCTGTTGCTTTGCTTAAGCTTTCTACGGCCAGCATTAGGGTTATCTCATGCATAGTAGATCATACACCGCTTTTGCCTCTTTGTTGGGAAGGTGACTTGACCTACCGCTTATCGGGTAGACCACAGTGACTCGACGCGAGGCGGGACTACGACTTCGACAACGACGGTTGGGTGGACTAGAGCTCTTCCTACACTTGAGGCTGCTGCGGATATGGTGTTTCCGCGCTTTCATGAAGCGGCTCGCTAGACGTTTTATTTATGTTTGATTCGATCTATTTGGACTTGTACCCGGCATGTGCCGAAGAGATGTACTACGATTAATGTAATAAAATAAATGTTGTACTCTACTTCATTGTTTTTACTTTTACGTATGGATTTTGGAATCGCCGAGACGGGGGATTGCACGTGGTAGCCTCACGGGACTACCACCGAGGTGCTAAGATTCGGGATTCCGTTCGCGGAAATCCGGGTCGTTTCGACGCGGCTCGTCGTCGTCCACTCGCATCGCGCGGGCTCGTCGTCGACAACTCCGCCTCGTGCGGGCTCCTCTTCGACTACTCCGCCTCGCGCGAGCTCGTCGTCGACTACTTCGCCTCGCCGCGCGTCGGGGTGCCTCGACACGTCGCGCGGCTCGTCACGCGACTCGTCACGCCGGCGGTCGTCGACTACTCGCGTCACGCGGGGATCGTCGTCGACTACTCCGCCTCGCACAGGCTCGTCGTCGACAACTCCGCCTCACGTAGGCTCGTCGTCGACTACTTCGCCTCCGCCGCGCGTCGGGTGCCTCGGCACGTCGCGCGGCTCGTCACGCGGCTCGTCGCGCCGCTCGTCGTCGACTACTTCACCTCCGCCGCGTGTCCGGGGTGCCTCGGCACGTCGCGCGGCTCGTCGCGCCACTCGTCGTCGACTACTCCGCCTCGCGCGAGCTCATCGTCGACTACTTCGCCTCCGCCGTGCGTTCGGGTGCCTCGGCACGTCGTGCGGCTCAGCACGCGGCTCGTCGTCGACTACTTAGCCTCCGCGCGCGCGTCCGGGGTGCCTCGGCACGTCGCGTGGCTCGTCGCGCCGCTCGTCGTCGACTACTCCGCCTCGCGCAGGCTCTTCGTCGACTACTTCGCCTCCGTTGCGCGTCTGGGTGCCTCTGCACGTCGCGCGGCTCGTCACGCGGCTCGTCGCGCCGCTCGTCGTCGACTACTCCGCCTCGCGCAAGCTCGTCGTCAACTACTTCGCCTCCGCCGCACGTCCGGGTGCCTCGGCACGTCGCGCGGCTCGTCGCGCGGCTCGTCACGCCGCTCGTCGTCGACTACTCCGCCTCGCGTAGGCTCGTCGTCGACTACTCCGCCTCGCGTAGGCTCGTCGTCGACAACTCCGCCTCGCGCAGGCTCGTCGTCGACTACTTCGCCTCGGCCGCGCGTCCGGGTGCCTTGGCACGTCGCGCGGCTCGTCACGCGGCTCGTCGGGCCGCTCGTCATCGACTACTCGCGTCGCACGGGCTCGTCGTCGTCCCTCCCGCGTCGCACGGGGCTCGTCGTCGACAACTCCGCCTCGCGCAGGCTCCTCGTCGACTACTCCGCCTCGCGCGGGGCTCGTCGTCGACTACTTCGCCTCAGTGCGCGCGTCCGATTGCCTCGGTACGTCGCGCGGCTCGGCGCACGCGGCTCGCCACGCCGGCGGTCGTCTACTACCTCGCGTCACGCAGGATCGTCGTCGACTACTCCGCCTCGCACAGGCTCATCGTCGACAACTCCGCCTCACGTAGGCTCGTCGTCGACTACTTCGCCTCCGCCGCGTGTCCGGGTGCCTCGGCACTTCGCGTGGCTCATCACACGGCTCGTCGCGCCGCTCGTCGTCGACTCTCTCCGCCTCGCGCGGGCTCATCGTCGACTACTTCACCTCCGCGGCACGTCCCGGGTGCCTTGGCACGTCGCGCGGCTCGTCACGCGGCTCGTCGCGATGCTCGTAGTCGACTACTCCGCCACACGCAGGCTCGTCGTTGACTACTTCGCCTCCGCCGCGCGTGCGGGTGCCTCGGCACGTCGCGCGGCTCATCACGCGGCTCATCGTGCCGCTCGTTGTCAGCTACTCGCCTCGCGCGGGCTCGTCGTCGACTACTTGGCCTCCGCCGCGCGTCGGGGTGCCTCGGCACGTCGCGCGGCTCGTCGCGCGGCTCGTCGCGCCGCTCGTCGTCGACTACTGCGTCGCACGGGCTCGTCATCAACTACTCCACCTCGCGCGGGCTCGTCGTCGACAACTCGCCTCGTGCGGGCTCGTCGTCGACTACTTCGCCTCCGCCTCGCGTCCGGTGCCTCGGCACGTTGCGCGGCTCGTCACGCGGATCGTCGTGCGGCTCGTCGTTGACTACTTCGCCTCCCCGCGCGTGCGGGTGCCTCGGCACGTCGCGCGGCTCGTCACGCGGATCGTCGCGCAGCTCGTCATCGACTACTTCGCCTACGCCGCGCGTCTGGGTGCCTCGGCACGTCGCGCGGCTCATCGCTTGTCGTCGACTACTTCGCCTACGTCACGCGACTGGGTGCCTCGGCACGTCGCACGGCTCGTCGCGTGGCTCGTTGCACCGCTCGTCGTCGACTACTTCGCCTACGTCGCGCGTCCGTCACGTGACTCATCGTCGAATACTCCGTGCGTCGCGACTTCGTCTTGCGGTCACGCTGGCTCTACTTCAGCCACGCCGTGCGTCGCGACTACTTGTCTCAAGGCAACACTGGCTCTACATCAACTACGCCGCGCGCCGCCGCGACGTCGTCTTTTGGTCGCATCGCGTCGACCATTCATCTCGACTAGTTTTCCAAACTAGTCAAGAACGATAGTCACGCCCCCAAGAACTAGTCGGAATCAAGTCTGACTAATCAACTTCAGCAACAGCCGTCGTGGCTCCATTGCCGACCGCCACGGCTTCATCAATAGTCTGCCCAGGCAGCAACAACTAAGTCATTTATTTAAATGATTACTTTTTTTCTTTCTTGGCTTGTTCTCCTCATCATGTAGGATAACATGCCAGCTACTCATTTGTGTATGCTTCTCGACGGGTTTTCACAGGAGCTACACTCTGCTGACTACTCTTGGGGTATATCAATCATGTCACCACGAGTCTACTTCATCAACTCGGGGGCTATCCCAAGGAGGCAGGTTCTAAAGTCCGCTACGCGCGGCAATCTAAAGTCGACTTCTAAAGTCGCATTCTAAAGTTCGCTCTGTGCGGCAACTTAAAGTCGACTTCGGTCGCATCTTCACCTGCTTCGGTGGCATACTACGTGTGTAAGCTTCGATGGAACCTAGCTGTAAGTGGCCCTCGGGTCCTGGCGACGATGGAACCTAGCTGCACGTGGTCTTCACGCTCTGTACCATGGGTCCAAGTACCCTAAGTACTCGCGCTCCGTACCTTGGGTCTGAAATCCATGGCCCAGGTACACAAGTCGACTCCGGTCGCACCTTCAAGTCCACTATGGTGGCACCCGTACCTTGGGTCTGAAATCCATGGCCCAGATACACAAGTCGACTTTGGTCGCACCTTCAAGCCCGCTGCGGCGGCAATCGTACCTTGGGTCTGAAATCCATGGCTCGGTACTCAAGCCCACTCCGGTGGCACAAGTCGACGCTAACGGTCGCACCCAAGCCCACTGCGGTGGCACAAGTCGACGCTAACGGTCGCATCCAAGCCTACTCTGTGGCACAAGCCAACTTTGGTCGCAATCTTAAGTACGCTCCGGCGGCAAAACTACTCGTTTTATCTGATTCTTTGCTTTTGCTTTCCGGAAAGTGCTTTTCATCTTTTGCATCTTAAGTCCACCCCGTGTGGCGCAAAGTCGACTACTGCAGTCGCATCTAAAGTCCGTTTCACACGGCAATCTAAAGTCGACTTCCAAAGTCTCATATCAAAGTCCGCTTCACGCGGCAACTAAAGTCGACTTCGGTTTTCAAGTCGCATCTCAAAGTCCGCTCCGCGCGGCACAAAGTCGACTTCGGTTTTTAAGTCGCATTCTAAAGTCCGCTCTGCCGGCATCTAAAGTCGACTTCGGTCGCATTTAAAGTCTGCTCTGACTGCACGACTACTTCTCATGCTCCACGGCTTGATGCCAAATTACTACTCGAGATCTCTCCAGCTCGGGGGCTACGCTCAAATTACTACTCGAGGATAACTTCAGCAGGCTTTGCTAGCTCTCAAGCTCGGGGGCTCCGTGTCGTATGGACCTCCCTGGGCCCACTACCTCGGTGGGTACCGGGACCGACTACTCGGTGGGCCCCACGGGACTACCGGCTTGCGGTACACGGCACCCGAAGGCGTGGAGCACAAGGACTACACGGGAGTAGTACTCGGTTAGGGAGTGTACATGTTCCGCACCGTATGGAGGACTCCTAGACGTACTCGACTAGTACTCTCTCCTTACTCCGACTTGTAACCCTGCCTCCCGGACTATATAAGGCGAGGCAGGGACCGATCTCTAGCATCCAATCTCCTCTCATACAACTCATGGCGCACTATTTCACCATCTTGTAATCGTGCCCTATCAATCCAGAGCTACGCAGCATACAGGACGTAGGGTATTACGCACCTCGCGGCCCGAACCTGTCTAAATTGTGTGCCACGTGTCTCTTCCTTCGAGTTACCGATCTCGGCGAGTCACATTCATCTACTTCGGATACTCCCCGTAGTAGGTTGCCGGTCTAAAACACCGACGGTCGGCGCGCCGGGTAGGGGCTCTCGCCGAGATCACATGGCGAACTCGACGGCTCCCGTCCACTTCAAGCCGGCCGTCGCCTTCAACCGCGGCGACACCTTCGTGTTCGGCGCACGGGTCCTGCTGGCGATGGCGCGGGCTCCTTTCAACGCCGCCGACCATGCGGCCCAACCCGAAGACGAGGCTTCGTGACGCTCCCCGAAGTTGTCACGGGTGAACTCGCCGGCAAGTTCGGCGAAATTTCGCTCTTCAACCACCACGGCCGACTTCGAGCTCGAGTCCGTCTCCATCGCATGCGAGCCGGCTGCTCGGCCATCGCGAGCGGTCCCCTCACCACGCGAGCACCCCGCACGTGGCCCCCGCATCCTCGGCCGGGCCCGCACGGGGGCTCCCACTTCGCGTCGGGCCGGCAAGGAGCCCGTGCCGAGTACGGCTCGGACTCCGACGCCGCCCCGATCGCGCTCGGACTCCGGCCCTCTCTCCGAGTTCTACTCGAACCCGGACTACAAGTTTGACTTCGGGTCGGACCCCGAGGAGCCCGAGTCCGAGGACAACTCCACTAAGCTTCCTTTATCGGGGCCGGCCTGCGGGGCCGGTTATAACATCCACGCCGGTCGGAAGATACGTCCTGCGGCCGGACCGCAAATCTGCCGACCCGGTAAAGGGGGACTCACGCTACGTCGCCTACATCGACTCGCTGCGTTCCGGGGAGGGAACACCGCTAGCCGGGGCGACTCAAATACACCATTTGAGGTGGCACCCTGCGAGTCCGGCCTTGGCACCCCCGATCGCCAAGTCTTCATGGCTGCCGGCGACACCCCCAGGGCCTTCAGGCACGGCTCAGGACAAGTACCTGGAAGACATCTCCTCCGACGAGCTCTCTGCCGATGCTCCACCAAACGAGACTCCGGCGGACGAGAGACGCTCGACGTGAACGAAACCGGGAAGCGCAACGAACGCCGCCGACGCCTCCGCGACAACTTCCCCGTCCGCAACCTCGCGGAAGCTCTCGAGGCGGTCGAGAGCGAGTGCACACTACCCCCGAGCCGGTGCCTTATGTCGATCACGGCGATCGCATGCCGGAGCTCGGGGCATACGCGGCGGAGAGGTCATCGCCAAGCTCGGCCGAAGAAGCCTACTTCATGCGGGTCGACAACGGAGTCAACCAACCTCCTCCCGGCTAAACCCCGCGACAACGAAGCTACTAGTCGCGAGCGCCAACAACGGTCCCAACCGTACTCGAGCCGACCTCCCGGCCGAGCCAAACCGTCATCGCTCCAACGCCGGCGGACCTTCACGGCAAGACCACGGCAACCGAGAAGTTGTTCCCCACCGCGCTCGGCCGGTGGCGGCGGCAACGATCCCGACGGCGGCGGCGGCGGCGGCGGCGGCTCCAACCATGGGGCCAACGGGGGAGGGCGGAGGCGGCGGCGGCCGCGGCGGCCGAGGCCACGCGAACAGCCACGCCTCCGTGCCTCACATGGCGGGTACGACGCTCGCCGGAAGATCGAGGAGGCTGCGGCGGAAGAAGTCGACCACCTTGCCGCCGAGGGCGACGGCTTCCCCCGCCTTCTCACCTCGACTTCGCAACTTGCTCCTCCCCGACAAGTTCAAGCCTTTGGGGATCACCAAGTACGACACGAAGCGGGATCCCATCCGGTGGCTCCGATGCTACACCCTCTCCATCGAGAACGGCGGCGGCAACGGCGACACCAAGTGCCTCTACTTCCCCTTCGCCTGGACCAAGCACCACTCACATGGCTCGAGTCGCCGGACAAGCACTCGATTGACAAGTGGGACCAGCTGAAGGAGCAGTTCACAAGCAACTTCGCGGGCGCCATGGGCCGATCGGGTACTCGCATGGACCTGGCCATGATCAAGCAGGAACAAGGCGAGACCCTCCGCAAGTACATGCGCCGCTTTTTCGACAAGCGTGCTACCGTCGTCGACGTCACCGACAAGGAGGTCATCGACCTCTTCCAAGACGGTCTCTATCACCGTCGCACCTTTGAAGACTTCGGTCGCCGTCGCCCCAGGTCCATTCCCCACCTCAAGGACATGATCACGTCCTGGGCGGATGAAGAGGACAAGGCCAATGCCAAGTACGACGCCATCCGTGGCAAGACCAAGCAGAACCAGGGCGGCGGCAGCAACGCAAACCAAGGCGGCCGCAACAACAACAACAACAACTACTACTCGGGTCCCAACCGCAAGCGCAAGCCAGACAACACTGTCGCGGCTATCCAGCGCCCTGCGAAGGGGAACTCGAAGAAGAACTCCGGCGGCTTCAAGGACCTGCTGAAGGAGAAGTGCCCGTGGCATCCAAACGGCAACCACACCACCGAGCAGTGCTACCAACTCAGGCATGCACTCAAGGAGACGCCAGAGCCACCGCACCCTCACGATCAAAAGGGCAAGAAGAAGGACGGCGACAACAACGACTTCCAGGAGCCGGACAAGACCGTCAACGTCCTCTTCGGCGGATTGCCCGGCGGAGCGGGGAGCGAAGGCTACCCGTCGTGAAGTAATGTCCATTGAACCGGCGGTTCCGACCCCTCTCAGGTGGTCGGAAGTACCCATCACCTTCTCCCGCGCGGACCAATGGACTAGCTTCTCTGAACCAGGACGGTTCCCCCTCGTCCTGAAGCCAGTGGTGGCGGGCTCCAAGCTCAACAAGGTGCTCATCGACGGTGGAAGCGGGCTCAACGTCCTCTTCACCAAGACCTTGAAGAAAATGAAGCTCGACATCACTCACATGCTCACCAAGAGCAACACGCCCTTCTACGGCATCGTCCCCGGCAACGCGGCTATTCCACTGGGCTCAGTGGTCCTGCCAGTTACCTTCGGGGCGTCTCGGGACAACTACCGTACCGAGTACATCAAGTTCGAGGTCGCGGACTTCGAGACCTCTTACCACGCCATCCTTGGCAGACCGGCCATCGCCAAGTTCATGGCGGTGCCCCACTACACCTACTTGGTACTCAAAATGCCAAGCCCAGCCGGTGTACTCTCCCTCCAAGGGGACTTGAAGATCTCCCACGACTGCGACACAGAAGCCGTGGAGATCGCCTCTACAAACCAAGTACCCAACGCGATGATGGAGGTCTACGCCGTGTCGAAGAAGCTTGCTACAAGTGAACTCGACATCCCAGAGAAGTCTGACAGCACCAACAAGCCTCAGCCACCTGAGGAGGTACTCGTCAAGACGGTCGACCTCGGAACAGGCGACCCCAGCAAGACCACCACCATCGGGTCTGGCCTCGACCCCAAATAGGAAGATGCGCTCATCTGCTTTCTTCGGGCTAACCGCGACATCTTCGCGTGGAAGCCGACGGACATGCCGAGAGTGCCCAGGGAGCTGATTGAGCACTGCCTCAACGTCGATCCTAAGGCCACCCCCAAGCGACAACACCTCCGACGCTTTGCCGACGACAGGCGGGACGCCATCAAGAAGGAACTCGCCAAGCTACTCGCAGCTGGCTTCATCAGAGAAGTCTTCCATCCTGAGTGGCTCGCCAACCCCGTCCTCGTCCGCAAGAAGAACTCGAACGAGTGGAGGATGTGCGTCGACTACACCGACCTCAACAAGCACTGCCCCAAGGACCCCTTCGGGTTGCCGCGGATTGATCAAGTCATCGACTCCACGGCGGGCTGCGACCTGCTCTGCTTCCTCGACTGCTACTCCGGGTACCACCAGATCGCAATCAAGGAGGAAGACCAAGAGAAGACCGCGTTCATCACCCCGTTTGGCGTGTCCGCTACACGACCATGTCCTTCGGGTTGAAGAACGCCGGCGCTACCTACCAACGAGCTATCCGGGCTCGCTTCAAGAGGCGGCTCAACAAGAACGTCGAAGCCTACGTGGATGACGTGGTTGTCAAAACCGAGAACTCCGGTACCCTCATCGACGACCTTGAAGAGACCTTCGCATCACTACGCGAGTACCGCCGGAAGCTCAACCCGAACAAGTGCGTCTTTGGCGTCCCTTCGGGCAAACTACTCGGCTTCATCATCGCCCAGCGCGGCATCGAAGCCAACCCCGAGAAGATCTCCGCCATCACCAGCATGAAAGCTCCCACGAGCATCAAAGACGTCCAGAAGCTGACAGGGTGCATGGCGGCGCTGAACAGATTCATCTCGAGGCTAGGAGAACGGGGCCTCCCCTTCTTCAAACTACTCAAGCATCAAGAGAAGTTCGTGTGGACTCCAGAGGCGGATCAAGCCCTTGCTCAGCTCAAGGACTTCTTATCGAAGCCACCGATCCTCACGGCTCCTCACAAGGGCGAGCAGCCATCGCTCTACCTAGCCGCGACTACTCACGTGGTCGCATCGCCATCGTTGTCGAGCGGCGGGGAAGACGGCCACGCCTACCCGGTCCCGGCGCCCGGTCTACTTCGTCGGCGAGGTTCTATCGAGTCCAAGGCCCGCTACCGGCCCGTACGGAAGCACGTACGCACTACTCATCACCTCGCGGAAGTTACGACACTACTTCCCGGGAGTACTCGGTCTCCGTCGTCACCGACTACCCGCTTGGCGACATCCTGCGGAACCAAGATGCTACTGGAAGAATCTCCAAGTGGGTTGTCGAGCTCGGCGCCCTCACTATCGACTTCAAGCCACGCACAGCCATCAAGTCGCAGGCACTAGTCGACTTCATGGCGGAGTGGCGGGAGAACCAGCTACCTACTCCCACCGTGCGACCAGAGCATTGGGTGATGTACTTCGACGGCTCACTCAACCTCGAGGGCGCAGGTGCAGGGGTACTCCTGATCTCCCCAACGGGCGAACAACTCAAGTACGTCCTGCAGATCTTCTGGAAGGTCTCAAACAACGAAGCCGAGTACGAAGCCCTCCTACACGGGCTCCGCCTCGCGGCTTCAATGGGCATCAAGCGACTACTAGTCTACGGCGACTCCGCAGTGGTCATCAACCAAGTCAACAAGTCCTGGGACCACAACAAGGAGAACATGGACGCCTACTGCCTAGAAGTCCTTAAGCTCGAGAACAAGTTCTATGGTCTCGAGTTCCATCACATCGTACGCGACAACAACGTTGCGGCGGACGTTCTCTCGAATCTTGGATCCACCCGCGCTCAAGTGCCGGCGGGTGTCTTCGTCCACGAGCTTCACGCGCCATCCATCCCGGAGCCGGCGCCACCGACCCTTGTCCCGGCCCATCCAACGGTGGGCGAGGAGGTCATGATGATCTACGTGGACTGGAGGCAACCCTTCATCGACTACCTCAGCGAGCAGAAGGTCCCCTCCGACAAGAACGCGGCCGAGCAACTCGTCCGCCGCGCCAAGTCCTACGTCCTCGTCGGAGACAAGCTTTACAAGCGGGGCGCTTCTTCGGAGTACTCATGAAGTGCGTCCCTCGTGAAGAAAGCAAGGACATCTTGGAGGAGATCCACAAGGGCGTCGCGGCAACCACGCGTCCTCACGCATGCCGGTCGACAAAGCCTTCGGCGAGCCTTCTATTGGCCCACGGCCCCGGGCGATGCCGAAGAACTCTTCGAAGGTGCCAAGGATGTCGGTACTTCGCCAAGCGACAACACGTCCCGGCCTACAAGCTAGTCACCATACCGCCAACCCGGCCCTTTGCCCGCCGGGGGCTCGACATGATTGGGCCACTACCAAGCGCGCCGGGGAGGATTCAACGGGGTATTGGTGGCTATCGACAAGTTCACCAAATGGATCAAGGTCAAGCCGAGTCACATGCCCAAAGGCCGACGGAGTACTCGACTTCCTAGATGAACTCGTACACCGCTACGGGCTACCCCACCGCATCATCACGGACACGGGTTCCAACTTCAACAACCACCGGTTCCGGGAGTACTCGCGAGAACGGCGGGATCGACGTCCGATACGTCTCGGTTGCCCATCCACGGGCCAACGGACAAGTCGAGCGCGCCAATGGGATGGTGCTCGACGCTCGCGGTCTTCGTTCAACTTCACGCAAGGATTTGTAGCGGTTGACGAGATCTCGGTCGAAGCAATTCGAAGCTCCATATGCTTCTCGCACTCGAAGGCGAGTTCTTTGTAGTCGAGCTCGAGTACCGGCGGGCTTCTTGCTCCCGGTAGAAGAGGTTCTTCATGCTCGTCTCCGAGGACTTCACCGCTCCACCCGGCCCTCAAGCTGCGCAACATAGCAACACAACGGCGGGTCGGGAGACTTCTCGACCTCCAACAAGTACCCGACCGGTTCGGCGGCGTACCTTTATTCTTGTTGCGGAGGCCCTTATTCTTCCGCACCAAGTCGTCGCCCTTCGCCTGCAACTCTTGGACGTCGTTGTGGTACTTGGAGAAGGCGACGTCGAGCTTCGAGCGCATGGCAGGCCGCGTGCTTCCACGACTTCACAAGTTGCTCTTCTAGCTCCTCGGCACGGAGCACCGCGTCGCCATAGCCTGCCGGCGAGGTTCGACTTGTCGCGGGACCGCTCCGCAACGTCCTGCACAAGACAACTCAAGTCACAAAGAGTACTCAACGACAAAGGATTGGCTACTCAAAGGCTACGGCTACTTACCTTCATCCACTGCTCGGCTTGACGGATCGCCTCCAGATGCTTGGCCACCGTCGCCGGCTCGATAAGATCATCCGCGAGCAGCTCTATTCCACCACGACTACTCGCGGTGGCCTCCGTCATCGGCGCAGAGCGGATGGGCTCTGCGTCCTGGATCTCGGGGGAGCGGATAGCCACCTCCAGAGCAACCTCTGGCGACGTGGTGACCGCCTCTCCCCCGGCGGACTTCTCGACGACCTCCTCCATGGGCTCGGGGGCTCCTTCCGCAGCCTCCGGGGCCTCTGGTGTCAACCTGCGCATTGGCACCCCCGCGGGGATGTCACCACCTTCGGCTTCCGCGCCGTCAAAGAGACGACAAGTGCATCGGTGCCTACGACTACTCCTCAAAGAGCCTTATAGCTTCAAGAAGGGTACTCACCTTCGACCACGATGGCCTCCGCAACGGCGCCTCGGCGGCCCGGTGGCTCGGTCGCGGCTTGGGTAGCGGGAGCGGCCTCCTCGACGGGCGGCGCGTCTTCTTCCGCCACCGCCGAAGAGGGCTCATCTCCCTCCCGGGACAAATCCGTGGACTTCCTGCGAAACATTCACAAATGATCGTCGGTCCACATCGACTACCGCAACAAAGTACTACTCGTAAGGATACGATACTTACAAGTTCGACCGGACAATTGTCACGGCCGGAGCACCGAGGATGCCGGCGATGTCGACCGAGTCCACCCTCGGCGGGCACCTCCTCCGATGCTCCTGCGGCTACCGCTTCCTCCACGGCGGCGGCGGCCGCGCGAGTGCTCTCCGCGCTCCCGAGGCCACCACCTCTTCAACGGCGGCGGTCACGGGTCCCGTGCTCCCTTGCGGAGGCGGGGGCCGGCGCTCCCGGCTCGCGCCAAGATCTCTTCAACAGTGGGGGCTGGACTACGACTTCCAGCTGGCTCCCCCACTGTGTCCCACACGCCTTCGTCGCCCTCTTCGACGGGCTCCGTTGGCGGCACCTCCTGCATACAAGGAAGACTACTCGTCAGCAAACGTACTCGTACAACGGGTACTCGACTACTCTGCTCAAGACAACTTACCTCCTGAGGCGTGGTCTCTGAGACCTTCAGCTTCTTCGTCACCCGCTTCCTGGCGGGGTTGCGCGGCTTCCGTGGCGGCGCAGCCAGGCTAGCCTCCAGGCTAGTCGGGGGGTCTTGTACCAGAGGAACATGAGGCAAGCCCGGGCGGCTAAACCTCGACCGCAGCTGGAAGCGGTCCTGCAACGTCTCCTCGTCGTCCTCGTCGTCGTCGGAGGTATCCTCCACTACGACGGTGTCGTCGCCTTCACCAACTTCTCGCCGCTCCTTCGCCTTCCCCTCCATCGGGATCTCGATTCCGCTCGGAGGTGGCTGCGGCTTGGAGACGAACTTCTTCAAGTCCTCCTACAAGACACAAAACGTCAGCAACTATACAACAGGCAATGACTACTCGACTAAGGGAGTACGACTACTCACCTCCTTAGGCGGGCGCGCGGCGGAGTACTCTTCGACAGGGCACGCCGTGTACGGCGGCATATCTTTGAAGATCCGCGACAACCTCTCGATGATGTCGCTGTCGTCCAGTTCGTCTCCCGGCATCCGCGACGCGTCGTCGTCGCCGGTGTACTCGAAGCCCAAGGTGTCCCGAGCCATCAACGGCTGGACCCTCCGCTTCATGAAACTGAAGGCCACGTGCTCGGCCCTCAGTCCCGCCTCCCTGAGCACCTTGATGCGTGCCAGCAGCTCGGGAAGCTGGATCCCTTCTTGCATGGTGGGCTCCGTGTTCCACCATTCTCGGTGCCTGGGCTGCCGTCCGCTCGGCTTCGGCAGGCCGGGGTGGTGGTTCGTGATGTAGAACCACCTGGTCTTCCAATCTGTGTTGGAGTCGACAAGCTTGTACGCCAGATATTGCTCCGCGGCGTCCTCCCTCAGCTGGATGCCGGCTCCTCCGACTACCCTGGGGTTGGTGGCACTTGGCTGCGGCTTGACGCGGAAGAACTTCCGGAAAAGCACCCAATGTGGCTTGATCCCGAGGAAGGCTTCGCAGAAGTGCACGAAGACCGCGGTGTGGAAGACGCCGTTGGGGTTCAGGTTCAGGTACTCGATCCCGTAGTACCCGAGCAGCCCCTTGAAGAAATCACTGGCCGGGAGCGCAAGCCCGCGCTCCACGAACCGCGCGAACATTGGGATCTCGTCTTCGGCCTTCTCCATCGGATATGGATCTCCGGCGGTGGATCTCCACATGTCGGCTTCCTTCTCCCCGATGAACCCCCCTGTTCGGGAGGGTCGGCGCATCCTCCGTCTTCACCTTGGACTTCTTCCACTCGCGGCTTGGATCGGCTCGCGGTGGAGACATGGGCGGCGCTGCTCCGGTGGCGGCCGCGGCGGCCTCTTCGCGGCCTCTCTTCTTCCCGGCGGCCTTCGACATCTTGGACGGTGATGGCTTCATCCTCCAAGTGCAGGGCATCTTCACGCGCATTTGCTCGGGGGCTACCCTAAAAGCTTTGGGTGGCGGCGCACTTGAATCTACTACGGCGGCAGCAAGCGCTGGGAGTGGATCTCCTTCAGATGAATACGGAATGGCTGCAGCTCGAATGGGTGAAAAACCCTAAGGGTTTTGGCTTCTATTTATAAGCCAAACCGGCTCCGCAACGGGCGGCTGGATAAGTCCACGCGTGGCTGACTCAGCGGCTGTGCGTGACCCTCCGCATTCTACTAGTCGACGCGCCTCACCTCGGGGGCTCGGCTACTTCTACTCGACTACCTGGGAAGCGGCTAGTCTCAAGAGCATCTCGGGACACATTCTTCAAGATGACCCTTTAATTCGAGAGGAAGTACTCGACTCAAGACTCGGGGGCTCCGTGCCACGTGTCCTTCGGTTTTTTCTCTCCGGATTCTTTGCGATTTTCTTGCCAAGACTTTAGATGGACCCTCAGCCAGAGCCCGCGGCTCAACCTAAGGCTCGGGGGCTACTCCATATGGAGTGCGATTTTGCAAATCGCACCTCCATATCAGCTCCGGCTTCAAGACAAGACAGGCATTTTTTGAAGACCTTCGAAGGCAGTTTTCGAGGACGCTTGGGACTACTCGAGAAGGCTTCAAGATTGCTCAAACATCAGCTGGAGTACATTCCAGCCTCGGGATGCTTCGACTACTCTTGAGGACTTTTGACTTGTAGCACTCAGGGACGCTTGAGGACTACTCGTTAAGGCCGTCAAGACTACTTGAAGCTATCCTTCTCGACTACAAAGTACTCGGGGGCTTGTCGTATGGACCTCCCTGGGCCCACTACCTCGGTGGGTACCAGGACCGACTACTCGGTGGGCCCCCGGGACTACCGGCTTGCGCTACACGGCACTCGAAGGCGTGGAGCACAAGGACTACACGGGAGTAGTACTCGGTTAGGGAGGTGTACATGTTCCGCACTTTGTATGGAGGACTCCTAGACGTACTCGACTAGTACTCTCTCCTTACTCCGACTTGTAACCCCGCCTCCCGGACTATATAAGGCAAGGCGGGGACCGATCTCTAGCATCCAATCTCCTCTCATACAACTCACGGCGCACTATTGCACCATCTTGTAATCGTGCCCTATCAATCCCGAGCTACGCGGCATACGGGACGTAGGGTATTACGCACCTCGCGGCCCGAACTCGTCTAAATTGTGTGCCACGTGTCTCTTCCTTCGAGTTACCGATCTCGGCGAGTCACATTCATCTACTTCGGGTACTCCCCGTAGTAGGTTGCCGGTCTAAAACACCGACACTCCGCACCAATAACTACTCGACGTGGCTCATATGGCTCTCTTATCTCGGGGGTTACACGCTGCAAGAGTACTCAGATGATGGCTTTTGCGAACACTGAAGACCCTTGGATTGATTACCTAATCATTTCAAGGCTCGGGGGCTGCTATGTTGTACCCATCATTCAAATTTTTCAAGACGGAAGATTCAAAATCAAGATTGACCCTCAGCTAGAGTCTTCAACTTAACCTAAGGCTCGGGGGCTACTCCATATGGAGTGCGATTTTGCAATCGCACCTCCATATAATCTCGACTTCAAGACAGATGAGCTGGACCACCTTCCAGCCTCATGGCAGTTCAAGTGCTATCGAAGACTTCTCCAAGCAGTACTCGAGGACGCTCAGGAACTACTCGAAGAGGCTTCAAGACTACTCCAATTACTACTCTCGACTACAATGTGCTCGGGGGCTTGTCGGGCATACTCTCCAGGTGCCCATGCAAGGAAGGATGAAGACGGACTCCTACTAGAATTCCCCTGTAATCCTACTAGGACTTGTACCGTGTAATCCTACTAGGACTCCTGCCTTGTAACCGACTAGGAACTCGCCCCCTGGACTATATAAAGGAGGGTCGGGTACCTAGCCGGGCACCTGATCTCAACCAACACCAAGCGCAGGGCGCCATACTTGATCTCCAAACAGGACGTAGGGTTCGCCACCTTGGCAACCCGAACCTGTATAAATCTTGTGTCCCGTGTCCTTGCGCATACCTTCGAGTTCTCAGTCTCCCGATCACAATCCTCACCGCACAATCTACTACCTCGGGTACCCCTTGGTAGGTTTGCCAGTCTAAAACACCGACAATTCCTTCTTTCCATTTCTTAATTTCCATCCATCTCTCCCCTTAGGAATCCATGAAGTGGGTGGTGTTGGGAGATAGGGTTGACTTCCCCCCTTTCATACAATCATATGCATCACACATTCAACAATTATTGAAGCAATCAGTCGATCTTTTCAGTGCACAACTAGTAAGCCTAGCTACCATTATAAACCCACCCAATTTGTACGTGAGAACAAGGAATGACATCACATGATCCAAATAACCAAAGTAACTTCCACCAATAGCCACTGCTGTAGCAAATGGATTTGTACAAAATAGCATTCAAACTCTGCGCATACTGCCACATTGGAACTTCACTGGTATTGCTTGATGTTCGTATATGCTCACAGTCTTCGTTAACACAAGATCAGTTATAATTATGCAGTTTGCTGTAAGGTATGAGAGCATGCCATTCTTTTGCTTTCGATGTGGAAGAATGGGGCACTATGAGAACTTATGTACAGAGGATGAGGCTATGAAAGTGGAGGGCCAGTATGGTGAATGGTGGTGTCGTTCACCTCGCAAGATTGTGGAAGAGAAGAGGGGTTATGTGTCGGCTTCTCCCGCTTGAGTCAACCGAACACTAAACTTTAGTGGCTCCCAACGACTGATGCTCCAATTGGCTTCTAGTGTTATCAGAAATGCAAAAAGTAAAGGGAGCACAAAAGGTGGGCAGAAGGATGCAATGGTGGTGGATGAAACTAGGCTTATGCTGGTGGCAAGGATGCCTCAGGGCACTACTGCGACATTGAGCAAGGAGTAAAGCAGATGATGTTGAAAGATGGCTTGCATGCGGAATCTCCCCTTAGAGACAGGGTCTCGGGCTTGGATTCCTATGTGGGATCCAGTGCAAGAACATCGGTGGACATGGAGCAGGACAACATGGCAGTACACAAGCGCCCAAGGCAGCAAGAAAGAGTACACCAAAGAAGAGAACCAGGATTAAGGGTGAAGCCTGGTGAAGGACATTAGCAAACAGAAGAAGACTGTAAGAGTCTCGGCAGTTGGGATCCTGGGAACAATCTGTGATATGCAGGACAGTGGACTTGTGACAAAGAGTAGTGGTGTTGATCAAAGGAGGAACAACTGGGAGCCTGCCTGTGGGGAGATCCCCATGGGCGACAACTAGCAGGGTGACAACGTGGGGGTGGTGGAAAGTGTTGACGCTCATTTGTGACACCCTAGCCCCTGGTTTACCTTCAATATTGGCATAAATGTGATATCATTACTAATTATCCTAACCTCATGATGCTACAAGTTCGCATAGACATGTGTTTTTGGAGTATTTGTGTTTATGCAGATTTTCGGCATTTAAACGGGCACTCTTGGGTGAAGTTCATAACACATGTCTCGGAAGGATAAAGAATCCCAATGCAAGTGCATATTCAAGATGAACATGACTCCAGAAGCTCCAAAGGTCGTCTTGAGATTTGGATATTTACCCACGAGATCAACTCAACCTGAGAGATATTCGCGCAACGCAGAACAACATGATCTTTTGATGCATATTCGACTTAAACGGTCTCTAATGGCAAAACATTGAATACCAAAATTGTGGGCCTTGTTGAGAGATTCGATTTGAACATATGGATAGCCCAATTCGGATCAAGAAGCTAGGAGATATGACCCTTGAAATACCTGCTGCGCAGACAAGTCTGAAATCAGACAAATTATCTTCTGACACCGTTTTGGGGATCTTATCTTATTTTCCAAGGAAAGCAATGAATACCTAAGTTGGAGATAATTTCTTGCCATGCAATTTGGACACCAAAATTGCATTATTTGGTGACCGAGCGTGGGATATATGACGCCGGCAAGAAAGGGTTGCGTAATAGGAAAATTTGGGCAAGGCTAATTTTATGGGAACCAAGGGGGTGTTTCGATGGGGTGACTAAAACTAGTCTAATTAAATTTAGTCACTTTGAGGGGCTAAACGGTGGGACTAAAGGGTAGCTAAAACTAGTCACCTGACTAAAACTTTTTAGTTGGGAGGGGGTAGCTAAAAGTATTTTTAGTCCTCTCTCTCCTCATTTATTGCAGCAGGAAAGAGGGAGAGAAGGGGGGTGAGAGGGAAAATATGAACTTTAATGCTCTTTAAATCTCACTTTAGTCGGTGTATCCGAATAGAGAGGTGACTAAAAACTTTTAGTCTGACTAAATTTAGTTTGTGACTAAAGGTATCCAAACACCCTCCAAGTTTGCTTATTAACTCCCAAGCAAGATCTCATGCAAGGAAAGGTGGAGCACACCCCCAAGGCTCCATAAGGGTATAAATACAACCCCTAGGTGCACAAGGGGGGTAGACCATTCAGATCCATTCATCAGAGAGCCGCCGAATTGAGGGACACACACCGAAGGAAGCTGACGGCTGTCGCGAGTCCTCAATGTTGCCTAGGAGATGGCTTAGCTAGCCGCCATGATTGGCCCTGCGTGGTGATGCCATGGTGGAGTTCTGGAGCCATGCCCTAGACCCATCAAGTCATATGTACTTTTGATGATGAATTCAATCTAATCTTGTCTCTGCTTTTGATCTACTGTGATGCATGTCTTCTCTCATTCATATGTGTAGCTAGCATATGACCTTAGTAGGAATAGATTTAATCATGATGGTTAGTCTAGATCTTGCGGATACATCACAGTAGTGCACGAGAAGTCAGTGTTGTCACCCTTACGAACGTGTAATGTTGAGTTTGATCTATGGCGAGTATCATGAGTGTCACTAGGTAAAACTTTGGGAAACCTTAGATGTGTGACGTGCACCTTGCAATGGCATTCACGAGAAAGCACTGGGGTTATGTCTTTATCATGGTATGGGTTAGATTATAGTTTATCGCTTCCGCCGGAGTTGCAACTAGAAGATGGTGAGCTTGTGCTACCCTTGGTCGTGATATACCTTATGGCTACTGAATGTGATCCATACATCCATCCAATGTTTGTATGTTAACCCCTTTATGCAATCTATGCTTCATGTTAGGTTTAGTTTGATAGATTAGATGGTAAACCTTAGTCGGTTCACTTCTGATCCACAGATTAATAAACCTTGAGGGAATACTCTAAGGGAAGAGCTACAATGATGTGTGCGCTTTCGGTTTAACTTGACACACTTTTGAGCCATCAACAAAAAGCTTGGAGGAGGTGGCACAACATCCTGTAAACTTGACGGGTACTCATGATGAGTCCCGTCAGGAGAAATGAATGCCTTAGTTTTGAACTGTCGGGGAGCGGGGAACTCCCCGACAGTTCGTGAGTTAGACGCCTTGATGCGTCACTATCATGCCAAATTAGTTTTTCTTTTTGAAACTATGATTAGTGAGAGTCGTGTTAAACAACTTAGGTGGAGGTTGGGTTTGAAAGGGTGCTTAGGACTAGACAGTAGAGGTATGGAGGGCTTGCTTTGTTTTGGGATGAGAACATTCAAGTTGATCTTTTAACGATTGATGATTGTTACATCAATGTGTCTATTAGGGAGGATCCTAACACTGAACCTTGGAGGGCTACTTTTATTTATGGGGAACCAATGGTAGATGATAAACAACGTACTTGGGAGATTATGTAGCGTCGAAAAACCCGTTTGCCTGATCCTTGGATAGTTATAGGAGATTTCAATGAAGCTATGTGGCAATACGAGCATTTTTCTGAAACTAGGATGGGAGAGAGAGACAGCTGGCTGGTTTTAGAGAGGTGCTACATTTTTGTGAGTTGAAAGACATTGGTTTCTCCGGTGTTCCTTGGACTTATGATAATAGGAAAGGGGTGCTTTGTAATGTTAATGTTAGATTGGACGGGGGTGGCGAGTCAGGATTGGCTTGATTGTTTTTTCGACGCTTCGATCACACATCACATGTCGCCATATGTGCTGTGGGTGCAGAAGGAAGAGGGAAATTTGGCAGGGGCTAAGCAGGTGTATTATGAGATTACGTGGGGGAGAGAGGCCTCGCTTGCTAGGGGATCATATTCAGCAGGCATGAGAAGGGGAACAGACCAATGGAGATTTAGGAGACCATGGTCTATACTGATTGGCCACTTGGTACAAATTAAATGAGGCTTTGACCCCGGTACAAATAGTCGTTCCAGTAGTGATTTAGTTAGGATGAGGCTTCAACAGCTAGTTTGGTGTTTGCGTGCTAGTTTTTGCGAGTTTGGTTGCCTGGTTGGCTATGACTGCTGAGTCATGCTTTTGTGTAAGTCTCACGTTTTTGTGTTATTTCGTGTGATTGGCACTTCTGTGATGTGTCTGTTTCCGGGACATGCATGTTGTCCACTAACCTTTTGCTTGGCAGTGGACACCAATAATATCTGTCCAGAGAGCACACGCTTTTATGTCCTGGATGATATTCCTTTTACTCAAATGTGGTCACGAGATATATTCCTTCTAGTAGGAATTCGTGTGTGTTTGGACGCAAATTTAAGCTCAACACCGTCAATTATACATTTTCTTCGAGGAAGAAAAAAAGAAGAAACAGTGTAACTCAAAATTGAGCTTTATTTCGCGATTGCTTGCAGCTTTGCATGGGCAGAAGTCACATGGGCGAATGGATGGACACGGCAGCACAAACCACATTTGTAGTGATGGCGCATAATTGACAAGAGCCGCGAAGTAGCTGCACAAAGTCGAGCATGGAAATGGTTCAACAGCAAGACACAAGCAAGAGCCTTATATCGATCCTCTTCTACTGATCGTGTCTAGTAGTGTGCTGCTTTTGGATTGCCTGTTCAAATGCAAGATGTCGCATTTGGAGATGAAAACATCTGCTTTAGGCAATGTACTACTGATAGACAAACACAGTTAATCTCTACCAGAATATTGGAACCGCATCAATGCTAGTTTCCCAACGTGAGTGAAGTGAACGTATCTGGTGTTACAAGAGCTTTTGGTGTTACGATGTTACCAATTCAAATGTTATGACGTAGTCAAATATCAAAGTTTGTCTTGAGTTATAAGAACCTCTTTTATAGATGTACTTATTTGTGAGTAATGCATGGTGCATTATGTCAAGTCATAGGACCAGTAATGCCTGAATATGTTCTCGAGCTAATGAACCCCTGAGTATCATGGTACCTCTTTAACTCCTATGATGGGGGTGTTATACGTAATGTAGGCTACTAGATTAATCACTTTGTTCATCTCCTCATGATCCATCCTTGGTTTGCACATACAAAATTGCAATTTCAATAAGGAAACGATACCAAGCATATAAATTTGAGGTCACACTATTGTAATTTTTTCAGACAAGATTTTTTTCAAGGGAATTTGGGTCGCGTGGAGACCCTCCATGCCAACAGCACAACTCACGAGAAAAATACCGAGAAAAATATTCCAGCTTCACAAGAAATATACTTTTAGTCGAGAAAAATACTCCAACTTCAGAAAAAATAATAATTTAATATATGGAAAAATATGCATGTTCGTTCTTATCCTAGTGCATTACTAACTTACTGGTAAAATCTAAGAAGAGTTAGTTTGTGGCATTATAAAAGTTGGATTGTAAAATTTGAATGAAAAGTTGGCCAGTTTATATGTATTCCCTAAGTCCCACTATGTCAGCATTCCCATCATTCAAATTTTTGCCCACAATGTAACCATTTGTAGGTGTTTTTGTGAGCCCCACACACATTGGATCCCCTCAAGATCTCCAATCTCTCGTCACACACTCTCATGTCCAGGCTGTTGGGGAGCACCGCGCCTCCAGACCGCCAGGTTGGAAGGAGGCTGGCCCGCCGGTGGGAAGAAGGAGGTTGAGAGACATAGGGGGGTGGGGGAGGGGGAGCGAGATACTGTTGAGGGAGAACTGGACTGTCGAAGAGAGGACCGGGAAAGAGAGACCACCTGCGCCGCCTCCTGCGCGTGTCCCCGCAACGTCTTCCCGCGCTGCGTTGTCGTCCCGCACCATGTTTTCGTCTCAAGCGCCTGAGGACAGAGCTCGCCCGTGCCCCGACGAGGCCCGGCGGCGGAGCTCGAAGGCGCCCTCGTGGGACTGCGACCGTGGAGCTCGCGCGCGCCCCGACGAGGCAACGACCGGGGAGATCTTGCCTCCGCCTTGACTTCCCCACCTGCCTCTTCCGCGCTGCTGCCATCTTCGGAGCTCCTTATCGCAACCTCTGCGCCGTGCGTCCCTATGGTAACCGGATAGGGAGCGATCCAAAGAAGCCATGTGTGTGTCGT
The DNA here is from genome assembly GCA_947561735.1 of Cenchrus americanus. Classification (NCBI taxonomy): domain Eukaryota; kingdom Viridiplantae; phylum Streptophyta; class Magnoliopsida; order Poales; family Poaceae; genus Cenchrus; species Cenchrus americanus. The sequence goes on along the minus strand of OX387239.1, from coordinate 77,314,949 downwards.
CGTGTAGGCCCGGACCTTGGAGCACCTAGTATCTGCTGACTACACTGAGTGGGGCTAGGCAGAGGACCAGCACTTGGGAGCGGGAGGGCGGGCGGGCGGTGGCTTGCTTTGTCTGGTGGGCGGTGGCGTGGTTAAGCAACTCAGGAATTGGGAGAATAGGAGCAAGAGTAGTGACTCAGGGGTATATGTGTCATTTCATCTTTCTACTAATTCTTTCATTTGAATCCTACAAATGCTAACATAGTGGGACCGAGGGAGTATTAACCACAGCTGGATTTCATAATTTGAGTGGATTCAAATCAAATCACAAACTCTTCACAAATCCCACTTGGCCGTGCCTGTGAAGGTGTGTGTCATCACGACTTCATGAGACCCGATAAGACTCCGACCACCCCCCGTGTTGGTTGGAACTTGGAAGATTCTTCATGAAGCCTCCCATTTTCCACACACACAGTCACACACACGCTAGCGCGCCAACCACTCTGCGCACTCAGAGAGAGCGGGAGATGCTTCGACGTGCTAGGGTTGCCGTGCCGGCGGCGGCGGCGGAGGCGGGGAGGCCTCGGCGCGGCCCGCTCCCGAAGGCGAAGGAGGCGCCGGCGGCGGGGGCCCTGGGCGCCCTCTCCCGCGCGGCCGTGGACGCCGTCCTCTACACCTTCCTGGCTGCGTTCTGGGCGAACGACTTCGTCGGCACCGTCCTCGAGATCCTCGGGCGCTGGGTCTGCGGGAAGGGCTCCTCCGTGGAGGCCGCCGGCCTCGCCGTCCGCGCGTGGTCCGGGTTCGTCATGGTGTTGCTCGGCCCGCCTTACATCCCGCTGATCATCATGCGCGCCCGAGAGTATGCCCAGTTCGATCTCGAGGAGCAGGAGAAGGAGAGGAAGGAGAAGGAGAAGAGGGACGAGGTATTGGTTCTACATCTTCTTAGATTGTTTTTTTTTTTTGGTTTAGATTAGGAAAATCTGTGAACTTAAAGTTTAATTTACTGCACTAATCATAGAATTGATCAATTGAACCAACTTTAGAAAATGGAAAGTTCGTTCATTATGCTTGAAATGGCATCATTACCATAGGTTTCTTCTTTCCCCATCCAGATTGAAGATGGTAGTTGAAATTTACAAAAATCTAAAATGTTTCTCGTGTATTTAGTCTGAATACTATTATCTTTATTCATGAAGGAATCTGATTGCATTGTAGTACTACATTCTAGTATGTTCATCTTTATTCTTGAAGAGAAATATGTACATCGCTATTACCTTTGTGCATGCCACTAGTCACATGTCACTCACATCATGCCCACTCAAATTGCTGAATTTTCTACTGTTTTCAACATTTTTTTATATTGTGTCACCATCTATTAATGTAGTGGCTTAATTTGTTTCATTAATGTACCTCAGTATGTTAATATTTGCATTCTCCTAAATTTGATATTTTTGTTTTTGAACTTCATACATTAGGATAGGAGCTTCTACTATTGTTGCAATTTTTTTTTAAAATCAGAAGACAAATCTGGTTATATAGCTTATCTCTAACTCACTTTCCCCACTTGTATGATTGGCATGTGAATTGGTTTGATAGGTGGCAAGCAACCATATCGTCGTCGAGGAAACGGTCAATGAACATCTTCCAAAGAGGAATGCAGCACCCCGGCCCCGACTACCCAAAGACGTAAAGTTGGCCCCACTCTATGGGTTTTTGCCCATGATGCTACTTCAGATTCTTGCTTTTATGATGCAACGCCATCATGAAAAAGGATCTCTCATGTGGAGGGTGGCTCCTGTACTCTTTGACATTGGTCGCTTGGGTATTGGTGTTATAGTAGGAGTTTGGGGTGTGCGAAATTTAGTGATTCTAGTGACTGTTCCCAAGGCTAAGGATGAGGATAATGAGACTCAGTGAGTTGCACAAGGTATCCATATTTGCCCGTATTCCGTTATTTTTTCTTGCCACTACACAGCATCTATAAGGTTAGCTATTCCCTTATAATCATTATTCAGAATTGTTTTGATTGATTTAGCTTAGCGAATGTGTTAGCAACCCCTTAGACCTCTGTTGCAAAATCAATGTGAAACTGACATAACAAGTGTATTGTGCAAAAAGAATAGTGCTTCTCCAATTTAACAACCACTGGGATTTGGTTCACCTTTATTACTCCGTGAAATATAATGAAATGCAGTGAATTTGAATGCAGTATACTAGTAGGTTTCCTTATTCAGAACGAAACACTGTTAACCAAAACCAACTATTAGGGCAGTACTAATTGAAGTTTCACTAATCCGGATACTTGTTGAAGTGTTACTAATTCATTGTTGCTAGTTAGTATAATGCTCTATTTATCATTAATAATGAAGTTGTGAAGTCCTGTTTGTTCTATGATCAAGTTAACCACAATCTTGAAAGGATATAACATGCTTAACAAATCCATGCTTGATCACCTGTTTGAACTGACACAATGGCAATTAAGAATGGTTATTTTGTCTCAAAAGGCACCAAGACTTGATGCTGCTTGCAGTCATAATTGTTCATCTATGCCCATCTCAATCTCATGCTTCCCGTGGTAGCATCTTATTGTATTATTATGGATTGCAATTGGTAACACAACACTATGCAGAATTAGCTCTTAGAATGTTCTGGCACTGCTGCATGTGCACTAGTGAGAAATGTGCGTAAATTTTTTATCTGTTTTTAATGGGAAACTTGATTTTCATATACTTCCTCATTTTTCAATCCATAATGGTGCTAACTAGCTAAATAAATAAGAGTACACGTTAAGTAAATTTGAAAATTTTGTTTTGTGTTGTTTACTTTTCAAATAGTTGTGTGTTGTTTATGAATACAATATGCTTTGCACTTGCATGAGAAATGGAATAAGAGCATTATCGGACTATTTTGTTACTTTAAACCCTACCACATATAGGTTATGTTTTTTTTTCCAACTTTGCTATTCAGTCTCCACTGATGATTTCTTTTGTTTTTTAAGTAGCTTTGACCAATCTGTAAAATTTAAGATTAGAAGGCCTGTAGTTTTAAGTTGAGCCAAAATAGGTAGAATTATTTCCTCGTTTGTTTTAACTTGTTTCCGTCTGTGTTCTACTTGTTTCTTTATGATTATTTTTAGCAGGTTAAATGAAAATGAAATATATGATATTTGCATGAATTAACCCATACAACCGGCGGGGAGGGGGTTAGAGAGAGAATTACTGCATATACGGATATACATGTGAGCTAGTATATGTGACTGCCAACTCAGATGGTATATAGGTATGGTTGAGTACGTAAATGTGGTCCTGATGTACTCATGTTCTATGATGCTATAAGATATGTAAACAATCCAACCCTTTGAAAGTTAGTGTGTCATCTAATCTTTTTTGATCATTTATAGAGAATTAAATATGGTTGGAAATTATGATTTTGTTCAAAAGAAAAAAACACAGATGAAACGAGCTAGGCAAATAAATGCTATTTTCTCTGGTCATATATAAGATGATTCTTTCATAGATTGAACAACTTTTATAAACATACCAATGCCATTTTTTTTTGTATTTGGGTTTGGGGAATGTAGCAGATGTGGTATATACCCACATGATGTTCATTTCATTTTCTACTTCGTCCCATGCCTTCAGGAGCTTTCCATTAGCAGTGTGTGCATGTGATTGTTTGCCATTCACTACTTTCAGAAAGCAAAATTATATATATGATTATGATACCTTAGTAGCTGATATACACTGTATTCTTTGTCATTTATGACGGATGATCTACCATTTTGATCTGAACTTTCTTTGCACCGGTGATTTCTCGACTGGAAAACATCTGACCGTTTATTTGTTTCCTCCCTTGGCAGTTTCAGTCTGCACCACACATGAACAGATTCGATGAGGCCTTATCATCAGTTCCATTTATATGTACGGAAGTTCGTGATGAGTAGCAATACCCAAAGATGCCATTGTTTACTTTCTAGTGTGTACTTATCATCAATTCTGGACCACTCTTGGCATGAGCTCACCTAGCTCCTCACGCACTCTTAAGATTTTTAGCTTATGTTCTTGTAGGCAGCTCAGATGTTGTCGAGTCCCTCAAACATCGTGATGATGCTACTGGTTACTGCTCTTACAGCCGTAGTGGTAGGGAAGTTTATTATCTTCCTTGGACACTGTGTGTTTCGTACATTATGACGTACGGCTGATCAGGATTGCAACATACTGTAATGTCTGCTGATGCCAGCATACGTGACCATTCAGTACTTAGATTTTCATCTGCTGTTTGGTTTCAACAGCTGAGTTGCTTTATGCATGTGTGTAATGACTAATGCAACAGATTCGGATCTTGAGTTTTCACTATATTACTGGGATGTCTGATGCTTGCACGTCCATGCTGCTATGGGCCTATGGCCTATGGTGACTGGTGAGCGCTTAACGCACTTGTGGCTTTGTCCGGTTATGCAGCATTCTAGGCTTGTCAGTGTTGTGTGAACCATTGCCAGCCTGCGAAAAGAAAAGGAAGCGCATTGTGCTTCTCTGAAGCCGATCTCAGAGAAAGACAATATCAAGAGAAGGTGAACACGCTATGTTCGAAAATACTATATCAGATTCGTTGAAATCTGCACGCTTGGCACATGTAACGCCCTGACGAACTGTCCACTTATCTTATTTGCCTCCATTGGTCGTCCGTGCTGGAGATGGGGGAGAGAAATTTCACTGGAGATCACAGAAATTTGATTATTATTTTTTACTGCGTTTTCAAAACTCTTGAAGCTTCAAGTAAACAAGAACCTTACTTAGATTTCCTCTCTTTTTTCCCTTTTGCAAATAAAAACTGTTATCCTTACCTTGATTCACTGGTGATCGACATCTGATGCCCTGCATGGCGCAACCACGATTAAGGTTCGGTTGTCCTATGTTCGAAAACTACTAACAGTGTTCTTCACAGATGAGTGTGTGTAAATGATCAGAACGGGCTAGCGGTAGCGGGTGTAGCTAGCAATTCATTGCAAAGTGGATTCCCTTAAGACCCACTAGCTCACTAGCCCACTAGCAGGCCCGAAAGCCTCTCCTCTGCCCCTCAACTCCCGTCTGCTGTGCACACTCACTCCCACTCCGCTCTGTTGCACACTTGCCCTGATGCTTCGCTTTCAAGTTCGTGGCGCCAGGGTTCCGACGCCGGCAAGGCCTCCGCGCTCGCCGCGCCGTCCGGGAAGTGGCGGCAGCGGCCTGGGTGGCTGTGCACGTGTCTTCCTTGTCCGCCTGCATGGCGCGGACGCGGCGGTCTACGGCTTGCTAGCCGCGGCCTGGGCGTGCGGCTTTGCCGGCGGCGCCTTCATGGTCCAGTGGCGCTGGGTCTTTGGCCACGGGCTCTGCGGCAGAGGCCGCCGGCGAGTCCGTCTTCGCGGGCGCCAGGTTCATCATGCTGTATCTCCTCATGTAGTGGCCTGTATGTCGAGTTCCGGGCCAACAGAAACAGAACAGGGGATGGAGAGGGGGAAGGTGTTGATCCTGAATCCTGAATTCCTAATGGCCTCTGTTTCCGGTTTTGTTTTGATTACCTCAATCTATGAGATTTATTGCGCAATCCCCCATGTAACCTGAGCAAGGAATCAGTGATTTTGATAACGTTGAATTGCACGGTCGTTTTTGTTTTTGGAGAAATTTTGCACGATCGAATTTCAAAGTTGAAATTAGCACGCGAACGATCGCTTCGAATTGAATCTTTTTTACGAATCAATCATGAAGACTGAAGACCAGTTGAAGGCTGCTGCAAAGCATCAGCTTCGAACCAGTGCTTAAAACAATGTTTCAAGTCTTCTGAAACAATTTACAGGGATTAGAAAAGGCACTCATGAGCTAGAACCAAAAGTTTCTGGCATTCTGCAAACAAAACCAGACAGCTATATCGAAACATTGGCATGCTCTGCCATTCAGGATGTATAGTCCTTTTCCAGTTCTGTTCCTTGTTCTCAGAAAGGAACATGATATCACTATCATTTCTGTTTGCCACTCAACCTGACGAATGAAACAAGCAACAGTACTTGAAAAGGACCAGATTCCAACTACAGATCAAAGTGAAACTCACTAATAGATAAACAACCAGGTTTTGCAAAGGGTCAGCTGCACGGTGATACTATCAAAGGTTTGTGTTTAAAAATAAAACATGAATCACTCGGAAGCAGGCAAGCAGCAAAATCAGTACAGATTATGTGTTCATCATAAGCTGCACATTTTTTTTTTGGACTCGACATCACTAGAAGTCTCTTTATTTGTCTTGGCTTTGATGTTCTTCCTTCTCTCGTTCCTCTTACAGCAACCAAAATGGATCCTCTGTTTTCATTCTTTTTTTATTGTACCATCTAACATTTTCAAGGCCAATTAAATTCAAAGGCAGCGGTGAAGTTCCATGTTCATACTAGTGATAGATTGCTAGTTCTGTGAAATATTTATATTGATCAAAATATGTTCATCTACTGGCTTAATCTGGGTTCATTTTTTTTTGGACTCGACATCACTAGAAGTCTCTTTATTTGTCTTGGCTTTGATGTTCTTCCTTCTCTCGTTCCTCTTACAGCAACCAAAATGGATCCTCTGTTTTCATTCTTTTTTTATTGTACCATCTAACATTTTCAAGGCCAATTAAATCCAAAGGCAGCGGTGAAGTACCATGTTCATACTAGTGATAGATTGCTAGTTCTGTGAAATATTTATATTGATCAAAATATGTTCATCTACTGGCTTAATCTGGGTTCTGAAATTGACTGTTGTGATTTAAAGGAATAAAATTTGTTCTTACATGATTATTTGAAGAAAATTGTGCTGCATGTATTGTTTGTACATAGATGGGATCATGGGAGAGAGGAGGCCATGATATGATTGCTACTTACTTAAGCAACCACGGTCAACCTCAGCTTTGTCCCTGTCCTGCTGCCTATGTCCTTCCAGCTCACCCTCAAATTGTAGGCATCTTGAACTACTTTTCTCTCTGAATTTTAATGACTTACATAGTTGGCATTAGAGATGACATAGTGTGAAATGTTTCGTGTTGCTTCAAACTGAGTCGATTTGAACCTTGTATGAGATTATCTGTTGATGTGAGGTGTCTAAATTGGTCAAATTTAGCTACGCTCCTGGTAAAAATTGGTCAAATTTCTAACATGTTCAAAACTGCTTCAAACATGTGAAGATTTGTTTGTTGTGTTATTTTGATTGCCTTTTTTTCCTGAATGTTGACTAGATATGTTTGCTATTTGCTGTTTTTATTTAGTTGGTTTAATTTGTTTCTATGATCCTTTTTGTTCAAGCTAAAAGATACTCAGTGGTCCGGGGTTTGCATGAACCTCAATTATGTGAAGATCTAAAATATTCTGCAATTTATGATTTGCTTGAGCTTATAGCATAGTAGGAGACATAACATCTGCATCTCCTGACAACACTTTCTCTCTGTCTATTTACAACATTTCTTTTAATTCTGAAATCAGAAAAGAAATATACTCAAGGGTTCCATAGCATATAACACCCATCTCTGCTTACTTGATGGTTTGCATTTGAATTTGTTAGGCTGGTTGGAAAAGCACTAGTTGACATAAAGGTAAAGTGCTAATTTAATTCGACAACAATTACTTGTTTTGTTGTACACATGTAACCCATTTATGTAGGAAGATAAATATGCTTACTTTCTTGGTTTGCGCCCAGATCTCATGTTATGATGTTTAATTTACTAGCTTCACGATTTTGTTGCCACCACATTTAGCATATTTGAAATGATGTATCAGGTTGTTGAATTAATTATAAGGAAAATGTTGAAGTGTGTTTCACACATGAAAAAATCTAAGTGAGATGGAGAAGTAAGTCGAAAATAATGTCTGATCAAGTAGGTGATCTATTCGAAAATTAATATAGAATTTACAAATTGCTGAATCAATTGTAAGGAAATGTTGATTTTTTTTGGATCCAAGAAAATGTTAAATAAATATATGTGAGCGAGATTGATGGGCTGCAATGATTATTTTAGATGGGCCTAAAGTGTATGGTAGGCACAAACCCCATAAAGAAAGGGATTGCCATCTTCCGGAACTATAAACCCAACAACAGTACACAACGACCCATATAACAACCAAACTCTACTCTTTCATACCCCTTCTTTCTCCTCCCTCCCTCTCCCTGCCCCCTGTGTGGACTGTGTCGCCCCTAGTTGCTCTGTCGCTCCCGTGCTCGCGTCGCCGACCTCCCCTTGCTTGTGTCGGCCGGTCCCGACCCCGACGCCATCCTGCGTGTCGTGCGTGTGGGCAGCGCCCGTTGCTGCCGTGCGTGAGCTTGCTGGCGGCCACGGCCACCTACAGGTGCTCCACCAGGTGGCCGTAGCGAGCCCTGCGCACGTCACCAGGGCCAGCGGCAGAGGAGCTTGGCGTGCCGATGGAGAGGGCCTCCAAAAATGTTGTCCAACATTTCAAAAAAATGCAACACTGATATTGAAGAAAAATAGTTGACAAAACCAACATTTGTGAAAAATATGGGAACATTTGTGAAAATATTAATCTAAAAAATGTTGCGATATTTTGTAACATGTTGACAAAAAAGATTAGAAATGTTGAAAAAAGAATATGTAATATTTTAAAAAATGATGAAATATTTTTAATAATATAACGTGAAGTGAGCTAGGGAAATAAACTGTCCATTTAGATAATGGTAATGCTTGCCATCGGGCGTCCGATGCATCGGACGGACGCCGTCCATTCCCAGCACTGCCTCACGCACCAGGCACCACTCGACCTTATCCTTCACAGATGCCCCCACCACTTGTTCCCTGCCCCCACCCACCCATCGCCGCCTATGGGCTCGAGCTGCGTCGGCGGAGCCGGCGAAGGTGCTCGTGGAGCTCGAAGGGGCGCTCCGCGTCATGCCCAACAAGGACGGCGGCCAGATCTTGCTCGACACCAGGAAGGTCGCTGGGATGGTACGACCTGGTGCGGCAGACGGTGTACTCGTTGCGTTCCATTTTCACACACATCCTGTGCTCCCTCTGCCCTGCTCGGCTGCTCCACCATACCCGCCGTCGGCGCCCGAGCGCCCGGAGGTCGCGGCGGCCCAACAGAGCGCTCGTAACCTCGAGCCCACGCGAGGAGCATGCGGCGGCGCCCGTAGAGGAGCTCGCGACGGCTCGGCGAAGCGCTCGCGACCTCGAACCCGCGTCGCGCGCTCCCCGTGGCTAGCCGCTTGATGGCCCTACGCGCACGCCGGGGAGGGCCGCGCCGCCGCGGGGTGGACGTCGCTTCCGCGGGCCGCGCGCTCCAGTGACTGCACTGCTTGTTGCTCCCTCCCCGGCGTGCGGAGGAGCTCCGGGCGGCGGTGGGGTGAGCCGCCTGCACATCCCATCCTCCTCCCCCACTGCGCCTTGGAGGGCAGGCGACATGCCCTGGAGACGCATGACCGGCATGGATGACTTGAGATGATTTGGGTCGATCTGGATTTTTTTATGTTGCATTTGATGACTTGAGATGTTGAGGCTACTTTCTACCAATGTTGCAGAAATATATTTTTGAAATCCACGATCCCCTGCTCCCGACTACTGCCTTGCTCCCCGTTGGCGACCGCTCGAGGAAGGAGCTCACCCTGACCGGGTGCGGGACGTCGCTGGCGGCGTGGGAGGAGAGCAGGCAAGCTCCCCAGTGCCTCTTTTTTCCCATGGTGCATGTTGCGACCTTAAATTTCCACTGTTTCGGATGTTTCATGCAAATGTTTCGAATGTTTCATATGGATTTTGCAAAGAGATATGAGATGTCGAGAATGTTGCATATATGCATCGCATGTGTTGCAAGTGTATTACCTGAATGTCGCAAGCAATTGCCCCGTGAAGACAAGAGCCAGCTTGAAGCAGACAGGTTGGGCAGTCAAGAAGCATGTTTTTCCCCATGTTGCAATCAAACGTTCCATGCGTTTCATATCTTTGTGAATGATGTTTCAAGTGTTTCGTGTGGATGTTGAAAAAGTAGATCTCGATGTTTCAATATTGTGGGACGCTGCGAATATGTTTTTGGATGTTTCAGATGTTATTTTTTTGAATGTTGCGGATGTTGTTTTGAATGTTGCGAAATCTGATGTTGATCCCAAAACATCAGGGACCCATGTTGCAGATATGTGATGTTAGGTGTTGTGTCGTGGGGGTGGAGGGCACGTGATGTTGGATGTTGCAAACATTAAGTTTCAATGTTGCGGATGTTGAGTTTTGATGTTGTAGACATGTGATGTCGGAGCCCCTGATGTTGGATGTTGCAACAATTAATTTTCGTGTTGCAAATACTGAGTCTCGATGTTGCAGACATGTGTTATTGGGTGTTGCAAACATTATTTTTCAATGCTGCAATGTTGTGTTTCGATGTCGTAGACATTTGATGTTGGGTGTTATGTCGAGGAGAAGGGAGAAGAGGCTCCTAATGTTGAATGTTGCAAGCAACACGGGTCGCAACATGACCGCAATATAGTCACAACATGGGGGGAGAGAAGGAAAACTCGTGATGTTGGATGTTGCGAGCAACCGCATTCGCAAAACTTTCGCAACACACTCGCAACATTTACTCGACCGACTTTAGATCTAACGGTTCACAATTGAAAATCTTACAGTCCGACGGCTGCGGACCCGTCCGATGGCCCGCCCGGATCAGACGTCCGGGGGGCCGCCGGCCACTCTGCTCACTCCCCACTCCCCAGTCCTCCACCACGGCGGTCCGGCTCCGGGAGGCTAGGTTTCGATCCCCATGCCGGCCGACGCGGCCGCGACAGCGAGCCACCCGCTGCGCCGCGCGCTCCGGGTTTCGCCGTAGGCCCTGTTTCCCCTCTTCGGCCTTTGTTCTTTGAAACGGCGCTAACTCGTCCCCTTCCGCCTGGGCACGGACGCCGCGCTCTACGGCTGGCTGGCCGCGATCGGAGCCAGGCGGCGTCTGCGTGTTCTCCCACCCTGGAGATCCTCGTGCGCCGGATGCGGGAGGAGGCCTCCGCGATGCACGGGGTCGGCCTGACCGTCCTCGTGGGCGCGACTCACCTGGGCTTACGTTCCGCTGCTCCTCACACGCATCGCCGCCGACCGCGTCTGTGGCTCGACCCGATTTCACTGAGAAGATGAAAGGGACGGAGAGGAAGGAGAAGGTACGGGGTACTGACAGCGCATGAAACCATTTCTTCTGTTTGATTAGCTGAATGCATGACCTCTATTGCAACAATTCATTCTATCAGAGGATGCAAGTATGGAACTAGTTGGTGTTTTAACTTGTTAATTGGTCAATTTGGTCGATAATGTTTGGAACGACGTCATAATCTGTCTGAAATCCATGTCAAACCTAGGATGGACATAATATAATGTTTCACAATTTCTTTGTACTTGAAATGATTTACAACTCATTCTTAGGAGTCTGGTTCCATGGCAGCTGCGTTGAAGTACTAGAATTGATTTGTAGCACATTTTAGGAAGTGGTTCCATGACATAATGACACCTCTGTATTGAAGTAGATCTTTTTCTAGAAAAAAAAGAAACTCTTTAATGAAATCAATCAGCTCTGTAATAACAGTAAACAGTGTGCACCTACAAAACCAGTGAGCTTTGCTTGATCACTTTTTTTTTAATAAAAAAATCCGGGTCATAATTAGTTATAATCAATGACCCTAATTTGAGTCTGCACTGCAGTTGTCCACAATTTATTGATTGTGTCAGCATAGTACAAAATGCGGCATAATTTAGTTCCCAGTTACTCATTAGCATGCTCGCTTCCTATTCACGTGGGTATCTTATCTTTTAATTCAGATAGAAATATGGTCTCTAACATATCTGTGTCTGCTCGTTTGATTTGCATGTGAATGTATGATGGCTGTTTATGGTGGCTGGCAAGAACTAGTATCACCATGGCGGCATCATTGGGCAGTGAACGACGTCCAGAAAGGAGGGATCACAGACCATTTTACCCAAAGGCATTAATTGGACTGTACTCAGCAAGAAGCTCCAATCATATATAGTGATTCACTCCTTAACTATATGCATTTCCGCATTATGCCATCAGAGGGCAACTCGACGGGTTTCTTGTATGAATGGTGGGTTTTATATCTGTGATGTGTGCTTGGGCTTTCTTTGTATTGTATCTTAAGCTTTATTGATGTGCTAGAGATGGCAATTATTATGGCACTTCTTGGGGGGAGTATGTGGTGTGATGCTTAAGCTGCTCAAGTTACTAGTACTACAGTTCATATGCATCTTTACAGTGATTCATTTCTCACTTTCATTATTATTGCAACTCTGCTTATAATTTTTCTTTGTATAATCATTCCTCACAGTGTTGATTTGTTCAATTTGTTGTTTAGTTCATGTTAATGGTATCTTAGTTTTGGTAGAAAAGTATGTGAACCTGAATAGTGTTATTTTATCAGGCAAAAATCCAGCTGTTCCTCGAATTTGGCAGGAAGTAAGGATCTTTTATGTTGTCACATATAAAATCTATTCCTACAACATAGATTCTTGTACAATTGCACTCAGCTCATGTTAGCTTCATTAAATTGTCATATCCTACTGCATATGAGTATGACCTCATGAAAATTAGAAAATGTCATTACGGCACACCCAGAAAAGTCTCTTGAATTCAAGAGCTTGCTTGTTAAACATTACTTATTGAACTGACACTAGTTTAATTGTTGCTAGAATGTTACTCCCTCCGTTTCATAATACTTGTCATTTTGGCTTTTCTAGATACATTCTTTTTGCTATGTATCTAGACATAAGTATATATATCTAGGTGCATAGCAAAAGGTATGTATCTTGAAAAGCCAAAACGACAAGTATTATGAAACGGAGGGAGTAGTTAGGTAAAACCTTTGATGTATCTTTATGATGAAAGTAACTGATTTCTTTGAAACATGTAGAACAAGTAGGAAATCAAGGTCTCATGATCAGTATGAACTGTGACCAGGATAATTGATAACTTCATTTTTCCTTCAAATAGCACCTAAAGCTTGGAGTTGTTTGTTAGTATTATTGATCCTATTGCATTGGTAACAAATCAATATGACTAGCTTGTAAATTGTTTCTAGCACAGGTGCATGTGCAATTAATAATAAATAGTACTTACAATTTCCTGTTTCAGTAAGTTAATTTCTTCAACTTCCTGATTCTGTGTCCATAAATAATGCTTACTTTTTTTGCCTCATAGGATCTATTAGTTGGTAAGAGTCCTCACTCTCTCAAGTAAAGAGGAACATTTTCATTTTTTTGTGAAGGAAATTTAACTATATCTGCATGATCAACTAATGAAGGGAATCAGTAAACTGTATCTGCATTTTATATCTTCCATATGTAATTATGATGATGGATAGATTTTCCTAGTTACCTTTTTCATTAATGGGATGTTTTTTATCATATGTTATGTTGTATGAGAATTTGCTTTGTTGTCTGCTGAAAGTAGTACTGACCATGTCCATATTCTTGAGCGAAAATGGACAAAGCTTCTCCCTTGTCTGTTTAGCTTTGTTTTCCTTTTTTACTCATCATTCTTATACAGCCTGAAGTTCAAATGAGTTTAAAGCAAAAAAAAAAAAGATATTTTTTGAAAATGAGCCAGCAATGGTGGAATTTGCAAAAAAAGCTCCATCGTAGAAGCAGGTACATATATGTCAAAAAGTCTCAGTACATGGTAATGCTGGCAACTATGGATTCCGGGTTCATATAGTGTGGAGTATGGTCAGGCTCAGCCTGTGTTGTGATAAAACGTCATGTTGTACCATATTTAATTACTTCACAACTCTTCAAAAGTTGCATGTGTTGCTCCCTCTACAGTAGGACTCTGGGCCTTAGTTGCATGTTTTGGTAACTGCTTTTTAGATTGTTTGTATGAGATGAGATAGGCTGGGACTTGCTCTTTTCTTTAGTTCATGTGAGTTATTATCAATTTGTATGATTGTTCATAGGTAGCTTTTACAAACTCACCTATGCAAACTTCATTTCCTTGTAGCACATGTGAGATCCACCACCTTAGTTGACATCCAGTTGTTTAGGGGATTCCATTGACAGTTCTAGTGAAATCTGCTAAAATCGTTACCAAAAGCACCATTGATAGTAGGTTTGTTCCAGGCTGGGTGGTCCTTTGTTACGTATTACTTCTAGAAACTAGTTGATGACCTCAGGATTTGAATTCATTGTATGCTTATGCGCACATGCTTCTTAGCTATTTTTCTTGTGTTTCACTATTTCTAGAAAGCAAACAAGATCAAAGATGTATGACTACCATGTGTTTGTACCTCATGTACATTTTAATTTAAATATTTTTGCTGGTGTACAATATATAATGGGTTGCTATTTTGATCTGAACCAATTCCTCCTCTATCAGAAAATGTGTGCTTATTTGGCATATGCAGTTTCAATCTCATCTGTGCACACATGAATTTACAAACAAATTTGGACAGGTGCTGTGGAAGTTAATTGAGTAACAAGACCTAAAGGTACTATTGTTCATAGTAGTATGTATTGTTCTTCATTGCAGAACCACTCATGGCATGTTAATTTATTTAAAAAAACTGTCATGGCATGATAATTTTATGAAATGACTTACTCCCTTTGTCCATGAAAAGATGCAAGTATAGGATTTGAAAATGTCCAAAAAAGAATGCAAGTATAGGATTTGAATAGTGTAGATCAGCTTAGTGTGGGACCCGCTACTAGATTATTTATAAAAAACAACTCATCGGAAGCCTGGCGTTTTAGAGTCTACGAATGGGAGAGAAGCCTGTGCCTGAGTCCTTTTCCTGCTGCCTGGTGGAACCTTCCAGAGTTCTTTCGATTTCACCAGCAAGTTTTGAAGTTTTGGGTAGGGGTATTTTCGTCATTTCACTTGTTTATTAGTTTGTGTGCACAGACATAGAATTGCATCTTTTTGTGGACAGAGGGAGTAGCTACTAAATATTGGAATTTATGCTGTTAATGTTCTTTTAGAAAGCTCTGGTGCCATTGCTACATGCCTTAATGGTTGCTTTAAACGGTGCCTGAAACTTGTTCTTATTGCCCTGTTAAATGGTACCTTTCATTGGACAATGCTTATGATGGTTAGTCATAATTCAACTGCTAGTTAGGTACTGTGTGCATATGTATTGTTATTTTTACTGGCTATTTGACTCTGTTAAGAAAGTACAATGTTGGAAGGCAGAGCAACCTTTAAGATGCTACCTAGGACATTGAAATGATCTGTTAGTGTAGTGATAAAAGTTTGGTACTAAAGTAACAAAAAATACCAATGCCCTCTCTTGATTGGCCTTCTAGCTTTATCACTACACCACTTTTATTTTATTTTGGCTGACATGCCTGGTACCCTTTAGCACTGCAAAAAGTTACCTTGTATTACTGACACTTTAAAAGTTTTTGATTTATCCTACACGGTATAATGACACTGTGCCTGGTACCCATTGGCTTAAAATCTTATGCCGCTTAAACTTCATTTCCTTACTCTTATTGGCACTCATGTATCTAACCATGCGTGTGAAAATATGTTCTGAAGAAGGGTCTCTCTGGGTTCCTGACTTATTGACTTTGCAGACTTGGCTTCTTTTCATTTAACATGCTCCTTTTTTCTTTTTTTTGGGGCCAAATTCAGGGATGTTAGTGACGATTCCCTGGGGAAAATGCAGGGATAGTGGGATGCTGTGAAGTGTGAATTATTCAAGGTACTCACTCTTCAATATGTATCTTCACTTGTCATATGTTTGTCCATCTATATTGAAGCATATCAGCTCATAGTTATTCCCTCTGGTAGTTACCCTTCACAAATCACAATTACTGATGTGTTTGACTTGTCTTGTTTGGTTTATTGCTACACTGCCTTTAATCTTTCGTACGTAGTTGTGATGTAACTGCTGTTGGCATAGTGCTGGGTCTCTACTAATGAGGCCTCACATAGAATTTGTAGTTAAGCCCATTCATGTAGGATCAATGTGTGTGTGTTTGCTTGTAGTGAATCCATGTTAACTTGATTCTAGATATGTTATAGTAGTCCATTGCTTGAAATTTTTGTCGTTGTGATAGCTTATTTGACCAGCATGTAAGTATCACCTAAAAATAATGTAAACAATTTATTCACATACTCGTAAGCTTTCTTAATGTTGTGCAAAGTAATGCCCTCTTAAAAGTCTGCTTACATTTGGCATTACGTTGTTTGCTAGAGATAACTGTTGTTCTACGCTAAGTCCATAGCATAATTTTACCTCATTGTTCTTTGATAAAATTAAATAAATTTCTCAAATGATGCAAATTGCATACCAATCAGGTTATTTGAGAAGACTACATTTGCAAGTTGCATACCTCTGATATTTGATCACAGTTGTCTATTTCTCTTATGAGTTTTTTCACCACTTAAACAAAGCTTATGTCTTTCTTCATTCTGTTTTACAAGGCCGGATCTGGGGCATTCCTCCTTAACCTGTTTCATTTTGAAGCCTCTGTTCTGACAATTGTTAGTTGCCCATTTTACTTCGTCTTAAGAGCAACTCCACCGGATGGAGTAAATTTCATCCCCTATATCAAGTTATTGGGGTGGAGTAAAATATTTTCATCCCTAAAACACAATTTGCTCCAGCAGTTTCCCTATTCTGCTTCCCAACTCGTGGGTCCCACATCCTTTCTTCCCCTGTCCCAAATCTTGGATCTTTGAAACTGCGGCGGTGGACCGATCGGCGGCCAGCCTCCTCGCCACCGCGTCGCACTTGGCGAAGCCGCAGAGGCAGCAGCGCATGGCCAAGGACCCGGCGAGCTCGTCCGCCTCGCTCACCGTCGCGTCCGGGCTGCCCGCCAGCGTCGCCCTGAGATGATGGAGGCGCCTGGCCGTAGTAGTAGGCGCGGCCCCTTCTTCCTCCATCGTCATCTCCCGGCGGCGGCGGCGAACCGGCCGGCCGGGGAGCTTGTTCCCCGCTCCCGACTCGGTGTCCACGACCCCGACGCAAGGTGTGCGCCCACCATGCCGAGCCACCGCCGCGGGTGCCGCCGGCTCGCGGCCACCACGTCGCGCCGGCCACGCGCGTAGGAGGCGGAAATGGAATGGGTCGAGGTCGACCGGCGCCATGGCGTCGAAACGGGAGCGGGCCGATGCGCTTCTCGCCCGCCGACGTCCGCGCCGGCCACCGCGTCCCCCGCGAGGCCGCCGCCGCTGATGATGATACGGCCGAGGGGCGCCGCTGGGCCGCCCGAGGCACCCCTTCCCGAGGCCGCCCTCCTTCTCGCCCATCGCGCAAGCAGGGAGGACATGGACGTTTCCAACCAGGCCTTCACCGTTGGCTTCTCCATTAGTCAAAACCATCGCCGCGCCACCGGCTTCCTTGACGACCATTCCCTTGGCCACACGGGGGCTGCTGCCGCGATCGCAGATGACGATCTTGCCTTTCACCAGTGACGGGTCAATGGAGTTCTCCACGCACAGCGACGCAGACAACCCGCCTGTCCTGCCGGGGTAGTACAACGGCAACGACGAATTGGTCAGAGGCTTGCCGAAGTACAGTGACACACCTGACAAGCGTCTGCCGTCGCCGAGCACGATTTCAATGGGGAAGTTGCGGTTGATGGTGCCGGCGCCCACGGTGGCGAGCCACGGCGCGACGTTGGTCACGGACATGGAGGTCGACCCCTCATTTTCGGAGGAGGTGGCAACGAACACCCCATGCGAGACGGCGCCGTAAGCGCCGATGGCGATCGGGTCGAGGTAGAATGGCGTCGTCGCGCCGCCTCCGCCGCCAATTGAGACGGGCGCGTACCCCTGCATGTGCGTCCCGTGCCCGTCGGCGTCGCGCGGGGACATGAACTCCACCGAGCCGTTGGACGCGGCGGCCGCGGGGCCGTAGTGCGCGCCGTGGCCCTGCGAGAAGAACCGCACGCCGACGAGCTTCCTGTTGCACGAGGACTTGGGGAACCCGGGCCCTGTGTCGCAGCCGTCGCGCCATCGCGAGGGGATGGGCAGCAGGTTCCTGTCGAACAGGCTGCGACGCTTGGGCCACACGTCGGTGTCGAGCACCCAGACGATGGTGTCCGAGCTGTAGTCCGCGAGGGACCAGAGCCTGAGCCGCGCGCGGAGTCCCATGAACTGCGGCGACCGGGTGGTGTGCAGCATGCACACGCGGTCCTCGAACGCCGCGAGCACGGCCGGGTGGTGCCGCAGCTCCTCGGCGTGTGACGCCGGCACGGACGCGGGGAAGCCGTGGAAGACGGTGCCGTGGACGTGGAGCGGCTCGAGCGGGGCGGACCGGACGAGGCGAAGGTGGCGGGAGGTGTACCGGTGTGCGTGGGTGGGGAACATGGACGGCTTGGCGCGGTGGTCCACCCGGAAGATGTATGTCTTCCTCTGCTCCCCACCGCCGGCGTCGGCTGGTGGCAGTGCCAGCGCCGGCGCCGAGAGCGCCAGCAGCACGAGGAGGAGCAAGGGGAACGGGCAGCGAGGAGCCGCCATGACTGTGAGTGAGCAGGCGAGAGTGTGACAGTGATGGCGTTGTGTGTGGCGATGTTGAGGACGAGCGGTGGAAGCGGCAGTGGTGCGGTGCCGGTGCACGGGCCGGAGACAAGGCAGGAGAGGATAGGGGACGGGGGAGAGACTCCCTCTATAGAGGGGATGGTGAGGGGTTTTTAGTCCATGGAGAAAAAAGGGGAGGGGATAGGTGCTGATGGTTTCATCCCCTATATGACTATTTTTTGGTATTGGGGAGGGGATAGAGAAGCTGCTGAAGTTGCTCTAAGGCCGGCGCCCTTCTCCATCTCCCCGCAACGCGGCTCGACGAACTCTCGGTCGCCGGAGGCCGGCTGCTGGTACCTGCTCGTGGAGGCGGCCGGAGCTCGGCGGCGCGTACGCCAACCCCACCTCCCAATCACCGAGGAGGAGAGAGAATCGGAGGCTACTAGCTGGTCGCGCTCCCGCCCTGCCTCGTCGCAGTTCCCGCCGCGACGGAGCACTTGAGTCTCGATGCCGGAGAGGACGACCGTCGGATAGGAGAGAGGAGCTGCTCGTCGCCGGTCGCCCGCCGCACGCTGCTGGAGCCCGCACGACCCTCCGCCTCCGTGCCTAAAGGGCGTGCTCCGACACCGAGCTGCGCGGGCGAGCTCCGCCCCCGTGCCGCGCGGGGTCTCCGGCGCCGAGGCTGCGCTGCAGCCCCGCCGTCGAGCCACGTGGGCGAGCTTCGCCGCCGGGCCGCGCGGGATCACCGCCGCCGGGCCGCGCGGTCGGGCTCCACAAGCAGAGATGGCGGCACGGAGCTCGGCTGGGTGTGGTCTCGAACGGATAAAGAAGGAGAGGGGAAAAAAGAAAACAGAGGAGAAAAGGGGGAAAAGGAAAAACAAAATATAGAGAAAAAGGGAAAATGTAAAAAGGAAAATAAAATAGATAAAAGATATATAGAAAAATGGATAAAAAGATTAATTTTGTTTTCTTTACAATTCCATTTAGAATTTCAATTTCAAATCTGATTTAGTAATGAACATTTGTACAAGCACATGGATGCTACCGTGCTACACCGCTAGCTATGCATGATTGACGTCCATTGCCAGTTCTAGGCTTCACATGCTATCTGAACCTACAGTCTGCTGTGCAGCATGTCGTTTGTTTGATTTCATTTCTTGCGGATTTCTAACAAACAATGAAACAATAGAGTCTTCAAATGTCTACGATTTCGTTGGCATACCCGCAACAACACGCGGGGAATAGCTTATATTATGAAAATTTTCCTTAGGATTTCATTTCTTGCGGATTTCTAACAAACAATGAAACAATAGAGTCTTCAAATGTCTACGATTTCGTTGGCATACCTGCAACAACACGCGGGGAATAGCTTATATTATGAAAATTTTCCTTAGGATCATTGCATTTTCTTAATTCCCGCATCAACGCGTAGGTGAGGTTCCCCTAGTAGGTGAGATTCCCCTAGTATATTTGAAATGAGCATCCAAGCTTTCTAAAAAAAAGTTAAAGTTTCAATTTATTCCACATCGTAGAACTAAAACAAAAGGTAGTGACAGATGATTATACCCTGCAAAACTACAACATCAGAGAAGTAATATTCTGATCAACCAATGCATACACAATACCACTTTTTGACAGCCATTATTGGTGAATACATTTATTTTATGACAGGTTCTTAGCAATAAGCATGTAAAGTTACCAAGCACATACTTTTATTTTATCAGACAAACATAGGTGAATTGTAAAGTCAGAAGCAAGTAGCGAAGGCTGTTCTTAAACAGGAAAGGAATTATAATGAGAGGAACCTTGTAATCTCCCATGAATATAGCCAATGATTTTTTGAAAGTAAAAATATAGCCGATGATTGACCGCACCAAAGTTTTTTGCACCAAAGTTTGAAAGTTTTGACCGCACCAAAGTTGATAGAATGGTTCACAGTTAAAGAAAACTTTCTTTAGTGGTACATAGGAACTTTTCAAAAACTCAGTGGTACATAGTGAAAGTGCATCTTTTATAATGGTTCACAGGTAAAAACCACTTTTGGAGATGAAAAAACACTGTGCTGATCCATTTTTGAGTCTAGGTGACATTGTTGGAATCAGTCTAATAGCAGCTGATTGCCATTTCTTGGAGTGATTTCTGCTCATGCATGAATATGAATACACTCCAGTACGATGCATGTTTCAAACGCATTGCATTAAATTAGGAGACGGATCATCGCGCTCCGAAGAATAGAAGAGTTTAGCTAGCTGGTTTGCTGAAGACCGCTCGAGTAGACAATACAGTAGTTTTATTTCGAAAGAAAGAGTAGACAATACGTACTGCAAAAGAGACTCTTCGACGGACACATGCATGCACAGAGAGTGACCATGCAATATCCTATAGATCTACCAACGGTTCAAGCCTTCAAGGCAAGGCAAATGCTCCTTCCCCAGAATAACGGATGGAAAAGGACAGTTGCTTTTTAACGGTTGACTTTTGAGTTCATCTACACTGTGCAAAAGCCAAAGGCCACGGGACAGCGCTACACGTTGTGCTCGAGCCTCGAGGAGATATGTTTATACTCATACTCCTGTTTATTTTGTTTTTCCGATGTGGCCCTTAGGCCGGTCACAATGGAGAGTTTCACCTCCCGATTTCCAAGATGTGAAACTTTGATATGACATATGCGTCTCTTTCAACGCACAATTTCGTTACACAGTTTCATATGCTCACGGGTCCCACAACCTCTCTCTCATTACTTGATTTATTGCATAGTTCCATGGTGAAACACACTATTTTTGTCTCAATGGGAATTTCACCCTGTTTGCGATGCATCAAATGCATGTGAAATAGTGCCTTTCACCATGGTGAAACTTTTTCCTTCTCTATCCTAAGAGTTTCATACAAAAAGTAGAGTTTTGCTTATGTGGCGCTGCATTTAATGTGTATGAAACACTCCTGAAACTCCCATTGAGACTGGTCTTAGGGCACTTTCAACCCAGACTCTATGGTAGAGTCCAGAGTCATTAATTACACTGCCACGTAAGCAAATTGTTGATGTGGCAAACAATTTAATGGTGAGAGAGGGGTGAAATCTTAGAAACCAAGTCTAAGTTAGACTCCAAGTCTACACACAAAACGAAGCCCGTGCGGATCCCGTGTGGCTGCCCGCATGCACAACTTGTCCTCTTATTTAATAAAGCGGGAGTAGAAGATCCGAGAGGAATATTAGATAGACTCCATGGTAGAAAATCTACATTGGAGAACATAGTTTCTTGTGATAGAGTCTTCGACATATAGACTCTATGGGTAGAGTCTGGGTTGGGAGTGCCCTTATGTGGCAGTATATTTATGGAAGAGAGAGACAGAAAACTAAGACTCCAAGTCTATGATATTTTCAAGGTAAATAAGTACTCTTATAGACTATAAGGGTATTTGATCCATGGGTGATTAGAGACCACAGACTAATTTTAGTCACTAAAATGATTAAACCTCCAAACACCTGTGACTAAAGGGTGACTAAAACTATTTTAGTTTATAGTCACCCCTCACCCAACTTCTACTGACTAAAATCCCCTCACTTACCTAATTAATTGTTCCTCTCTTT
This sequence comes from Cenchrus americanus, assembly GCA_947561735.1. Classification (NCBI taxonomy): domain Eukaryota; kingdom Viridiplantae; phylum Streptophyta; class Magnoliopsida; order Poales; family Poaceae; genus Cenchrus; species Cenchrus americanus. The sequence continues at coordinate 77,292,930 of OX387239.1, read as the reverse complement.
AATTCTGTGGACCCAACAAGAGATAGGAGATGAGAGAGAAAGAAGAGAGAAAGAACAATTTAATGTTAAGAACAATTAATACTGACTAATTTTAGTCACCATTCAAACATGGGCTGACTAAAAAGTTTTAGTCTGACTAAACTCTAATCAGGTGACTAAAGGGATACAAACACCCTCTGTCTGTAGAGTCTGCACCGTGAGTGTCATAAAGAATCTACGATCGAGTATATTTGGAACTTAATATTTAATTCCTGTCACATTGAATGTTTAGTAAATAGAAGTATATTAAATATATGTAAAATATAAAACTAGTTGCATAAATGAGGAATAATTCCCAAGCAAATTTATTAAGCCTACTAATTAGTTCATGATTTGACATTGTGGTGCTACAGTAACCATGTACTGATAATGAATTAGTTAGACTTAATAGATTATCTTTCGAAATAGACTTAAATCTTTCGAAATAGACACTAGTTCCAAAAGCGGTGGCAATGACGCAAGTATCCCTGGCAGAGTTTTTTTTAAGAAACAAAATAAAAGGCTCTCCATGTGTTTGGTTGGGGGCTGGGGGAGGGTTGGGACAGAGCAAACCCGCTCCCATAGGTGTTTGGATGGAGAGGAGGGTTGGGTTGGCTCCGAAGAAGAATATTTCTCTCAGAGGCGGGTTGGAGCCGACACCCAAAATACGGCGGTATTTTGGACGGAGCGGCCCAATCCGGGTTCGTTCGCGTCAGCATCTCCCATCTCCCTCTCTGTTTTCTCCTCCGTTGTGCAACCCCCTCGTCACGTCCGCCCGCCATGGCCCGCGATGGCGCCCCTCTGCTTCGCTGCTGCTTGCCGGAGGCGGAGCTCGCCCAGCCGGAGGTCGCGCTGGAGGTGGAGCTCGCCATGGCCACAAGGAGCGCCGGCGGTGGAGCTCAAGCCCCGACCTGGAGCGACCAGGAGGAGCGTCAACTTTGGAGGAAGGAGCGGCGGCGACGTGGAGCTCGCCCAGGCCCGTGGCGGAGCTCGCCCAACACGGCAGCGCGGAGCTCACCCAGGTCGACAGCGGAGCTCGCCCAGGCGGGTGGCTCCAACCTCCCTGCGCCGGAGCCCGGAGGTCCCCATCCTCGCATCGGCAGTGACGACACGAAGAGGATATGGTAGTGAGAGAAAAAAGAAACGGCATCGCTAGCGCCGGACGTCCGATCCGGGGCGCTAGCGTCGGACGCATCGTGAGCCGCATGATGCGGATCAAGACCTCTATCAGCCGTCGATCGGGCGACGCGTGCGTTCAATGTTGCGAAAAACTTTTAAGATGTTGCGGAAGTTATTATTCAATGTTGTGAACCTCGTCGGTGCAACATCCAACGAGAGAAGTTTCCATCGATGTTGCGAGTTTATGTGTGTCATGTTGCGAGCGGCAGGGTTCGCAACATTCAGTGTTTCGGAGGAAAATTGCCCAGGGGCGCACGGGCTATCTTCCTCCCCCCGGGCTCGCGGCTCTCGCGGGGGGGGGGGGGGGGGGGTGACGGGCGGCGCCAAGGTTCTCTGCTCACCGTGAGGGTCATGGCACATATACTCCAGGGAATCGAGTGCCCCCCATCGGGTGAAGCCTTCTCCGACCGCACCGAGCACAAGGTTGGACGGATTGTTGGAAGGCGATGCGGATCCGGTGAAGATGCCCATCAATACACACCTAGGTTCGTCGAGTGGCTACCATGGGAGACTGCGGCTCTCGCGCCCAACACCGCCGGGGGAAGTGCTCCGGGATCGTCGGTGGGCGAGGTTGGGGATCCGCCCCCCGCATCCCCACATACACCTCCCCCCTTCAATGTTTGCTTTTGCATCAAAATTTTTTGCGATGTTGGTAGGCGAGGAACCCCATGTTCTGCGCGATGTTGGAATTTTGGCGACTTTTGCTACTTGTTTTGGATCCTATTGCTGCAACTTTTGATGTTGCAAAGTGTTTGCATCATCGAAACATTTTTGTATGCCGCTTGCAACACGTGATTTACCCTGTTGCGACATAAAATTCTGTAGGTGCGTGATTGGAATCTGCTGCCCTGGACTGCAGCAAGCTCGAGCGGCAACAGCGCGCCTGCACCCTACAACACGGTGTCAATGCCTCCGTCGTCATCCGCAAAGCAGGTTAGGTCCACCGCCGCCGTGCAAAAAAATGTTGTTACTTGTTTTAGATCCTTTTTGCTAGTTGTTTTAGATCCTTTTGCTGCACCTTTTGATGTTTCGAAAACTTTTGATGTTGCGTAGCGATGTTGCTGGTTTTTTAATGATCGAAACATTTTGGTATGTCATTTGCAACATGTGATTAACCCTGCTGCAACATCAATTTCGTAGGTGGTCGCTTCGAGCGAGAATCGGCGGAAAAAGAGGTAGCAAAGAAGCGATCGAGAAAAGAATGGGAATGCTCCCATGCTAGGAAGTCAACTCGGGACACGAGAGGATGAAACCAACTCGGGGGCTTCGACAAATGACACAACTAAATCGAAGGTACAAAAAAGAGGGCAGCAAACACCGTATTAACCACGTCGACAAGGAAGCGCAACACCATCAAAAAGTTTAATTGCAAAGCTCATATGGCGAGTTGGGAAAAGAGATGGGAAGTGGAGAGTAATTGTAATGCGGCTGAGCATAGCCACCCCCTTGTGAAGGGTGTTGGGGTGAGGAAACATTTGAGGTCCCACCGGAGCATATCGTGGACCGACTATGAGTTGTTGAAAACATTACACCACGAAACATTAGCACCATGCGGATAACGGGGATTCTTGGTGATTTCCATGGTGGGATTGCCAACCTTACTTTCGGCGGCAAGGATGTATCGAACATGAGGATGCGCTTGAGGGGAGTTCGAGCTATAGAGACATGGATGCGACATTGGAGTATTTCCGGAAAGCAGCAAGCTGAAAGTCCTTCCTTCTACTACGCTACAATGATTGATGCAGAAAATGCTTTGCGGGGCCTATTTTGGGTTGATGGCAGGACAAGGGAGCTGTACAAGAGTTTTGGTGATTGCATATTCCTGGACACAACATTTTGCACAAATAGATACAGCATGCCGTTTGCGCCTATTGTTGGGATAAACAACCATCTACAAAGCATATTGCTTGGGTGTGCGTTCTTCGATGAAACAACCGAAACATTTGTTTGGATGTTGGAGAGGTCAAGGAAGCGATGGGTGGAAGAGAGCCAACCAACATAATGATAGACCAGGATAAAGCAATGAAAGCGGCGATAGCTATAGTCTTCCCAAAGGCAGTCCACAGATGTTGCAAGTGGCACGTGCTGAGCAAAGCTACCGAGAAGTTTGCGTGGTTGATCAGTCACGAGAAGGACTTCGCAAAAGAGTTCGATTACTGTGTGAACCGCACTGAAACACCAGAAGAGTATGAGGGTTGGTGGGCGATGTTGGGGGAAAAGTACAAGCTGCAAGACAATGAGTTCTTCCAAAGCATTTCAGCGACACGAAGCATGTGGGCCCCTGCGTACTTCAGAAGGAACTTCTTTCCTTTCACGGGCACAACAGGGAGGTCTGAAAGCACGAATTCATTGTTGAAGAAGGTCGTCCACCCTCATGACTCAGTGTTGTAGTTCGTGACACAATACGACTATATCATGGACACCAGGGCTGAAAGAGAGAACAAGGAGCGTTGCAAAGGCGAGATTTCAGACCCACCGCTATGGGGGATGTACTCTTTTGAGAAACAAGCAGCACAATTGTACACTGGTGAAGTATTTGGTAAATTCTAGGAGTTGTTGCGTGATTCAACAAGGTTCAAGATAGGAGGGGTTCTTGTTGATGACCAAGGTTGGTCCTTTCAAGTTGTGCACCCGACGTCCGTCGAGTCCGCACGGTGTCGAGTCGATAAACATGCAACAAAGTATACGTGCTCGTGCAACATGTTTGATCGTGATGGTCCGCTCCGCCCACATATTGAAAGTGTTCACGAATAGGGATGTTGATGCAATTCCGGAAAGGTATCTACTTCAAAGGTGGTCGAAGGAAGCGACAACAAAGGTGCCAGAATGCCTCTCAGGTCCTGAACCAACATTTGGTGTCCCGGCAACAAACAAGTTGAGGTACAATGCATTGTGTAGGAAGATGACCTCCTTGGCAGCAGAAGCTTGTTTGGGTATTGAGAAGTACACCATTGTTTCGGCTGGTATAGATAAGTTGTTTGAGACGGTGAGGGCGGCAAAGGACTCATCGGCAATTCAACTTGGAGTTGACGATGGTGTTGCGGTCAATGTTGCAGCAAATCAAAAACCCATTTTGAAGGTGAAGAATCCACCAAGAACAAACAGCAAAGGGCGCCCAAAAGAGAAGGTGGACAGGTTCAAGTCTATAGTGATGCAAGCTAGGGAGAAAGCAATGAAAAAGAAGGGCAAGCCTAAGAGTGCAGTGAAGAAACCATGCTCCTATTGCTACGAAGTTGGTCATAGTGTACAGACCTGTGAGTACATGGCCAAAGCAGAGGCGCTTAGGGCGGAGCTGAGGGAAACGGAACTGAAGCTTTGAATTAAATTATTTTGTATCTTTGTGTCCATTTGAGTTGATCTTGTGAAACAACATAATGTATATGCTGCAACATTTCATTTTATCAAACTTAAAAAAAAATTTGTGTTTTGCAGAAGCAAAACAAATACGTACTTGATGTCATGTAAAAAATCACTTCATGTTGTGTTTGTTATTAGAAGATGTTTCAAAAGGTGTTAGCTAATGTTGGGGTAGTAAAGGTGGAAAGTGAATAATTAAATCACTTCATGTTGTGTTTGTTATTGTAAGATGTTTCGAAAAGATGTTGGCATAAATGTTGGGATGGGGAGGTGGAAAAGGTGGAAAGGGGATAATTAAAACACTTAATGTTGTGTTTGTTATTATAAGATGTTTCAGAAGGTGTCAGCTAATGTTTGGGGTAGTAAAGGTGGAAAGGGGATAATTAAAACACTTAATGTTGTGTTTGTTATTATAAGATGTTTCAGAAGGTGTTAGAACTTGTTTGGGGTAGTAAAGGTGGAAAGTGGATAATTAAATCCCTTCATGTTGTGTTTGTTATTATAAGATGTTTCATAAGGTATTAGCTAATGTTTTAGGGAAAATATGGGAAACTGGATAATGCAACATCTTCGAAAAGTGATGTGCAACAATCGAACATCTTTAACGACAAAACACATCACGAAGACCGTGTGTGTTTACATAGAGTAGACGAATAACTAAAATCAATGAAAAAAGGTTCACAAGTCCGAAAAAGGTCCCTAAAAAAACTACGGAACGAAGGTATTCTACTACACAAAGGTGTGAGCCATTTCTACTTGTTCTTGCAATGCTTATCGACAAACTCGCTCAACTTGACTTCGTTGCTTGAGGAAAGAAGAAGTACGGCCGCACTAACTTTCCCGTAATCGCCCATCATGTCTTTGAAGAAAAAGAGAAAAGGACATTACTTCATGTATAAAAAAATCATTCATTTTTTTAAAAAAATGAAGGCTTGTGAAAGCTCGAATGAAAAGGAAAAAAGAGATGATTAGTATGTTGCGGCTATTACGGCCGCAATGACGTTTCCATCTTCTTCCCGTTCCAAGACTCGATATAAAGCATGGTGTACGGTCCACAATCATACCTATGGGAAAAAAGGGAAAAAATATTGAGACATTGATTCTAAAATATTTATCCGAAACATTTATAATTTGCCTTTGAAACATGTGGAAGCAATCGATGCAACATGAATTGGGAGAACATTGGTTGTACGGAAAAATTGTTCGGAACATTTAAAAATCAAGTTTGAAACATTATCATTCTTGCCCCGAAACATTGTGGTTGTCCGGAATAAAAAATGTTCGCAACATTTCTAATTCAAGTTTGGAACATTTCTAATCCGAGTTCACAACATCTAACATAAAAAAAGGTTTTGTTTATTTTTCAGTGAACTTACAAATTATCTTGCTGAGGGTAGTCCTTGGGGTAATTCCAAACAAACCGAGACACATCTTTCTTCAAAACATTGGAGTTCAGGCAAGCTCTAGAGAAGTTAGTGACCTAGATATAAACAAAACAAAAAAATGAATGTTAATTATTGAAATTGGCTGAACGGGAAAAGCAACTATGTAAAAAAAGAGATTAAAAAAGGATGAACAAAGGCAAGTTAAAGATGTTGGATTACAAACCAGGTTCTGCGCGCAAACAAAACATATTGTGTCTTGTGATGCATTTAATGGGTTGAACCGGGAAATTTCTTTGAAGAAACATATTAATGCGGACAAGTACCCAATGACGTTCTTGGACAATGGGGAAGAAAGGCTACAAAGAAACATGAAGCTATAATCAAAATGTTTGCAAAAAACAAAAAACAAAAAGACAAAAAAAGGGGATTTGGTTTAGCAACACAGTACCAGATCCATCTTAGAAAAATCCCATGTCTTGTCCAGCATGGTTAGCATCCTGTTGCGGCCTATCATCAATGAATTTGTCGGGGGCGATGATTAGCTTATCCTTAATAGAGGGAAAAAGAAGCAACAAAAAGGTTAGAAAAAACTAAAAACTAAAGTAGAGAAATAGTGGTGCTTGAAAAAAAAAAGATAGAGATAACAAGAAAGGATACTAACAGTGAGTACGGCTGAGAAAGCATATTTCTTGACAACATTAGTGTCCTTTACGCGAAGTTCAGCTTCTTCAATGTTGAACTGATTGGTCCAAAGGGTCATGACCTCGTTGTTAATTAAGCCCTTTGGCTTAAACGACTTGTAGAACTCCTCATAGCACACATGGAAACCGCCTATTTTAACAAAAACAGAGCTGTGTGGAACCAACATGAGTAGAATGAGTGTAAAAAAAACAGATTGTGAAACATCTACACAGTACTGCTGCAGCATGTATTTAACAAGTGTGAAACATTTTAAATCTAGGGTTGCAACATCTAAACAATACTTAATGCAACATGTGTTAAGAAAAAATGGTGGCTATAAAAAAATGCCTGAAACAATTTAAATGTAGGCCTACAACATCTAAATAACCATTGCTAAAGCATGTCTTTGGAACATTTTATATCTGAGATTGCAACATCTAAGCACTACTACTGCAACATGAGTTTAAAAAAATGATGGTATGGCTGAAACATTTTAAAACTAAGACTACAACATCTACAAAGCATTGCTGTAACATGTATTTTTAAAAAAATGTAAAACTGAGCAATAGTAGACAGGTCTGAAACATTTTAAAAGTAAGCCTGCAACATCTACTTTGTGTTGCTACAACATGTAAAAACTGGAAGTTGGGTGCTAGAATGAAGGCGAATTGTAAGAGTTAGCTTACGCTTCTAAGATCTCTTCTTTGGTCACCGGCTTCTTCAAAACTCTTTTGCTGATGTACTTCTCATACACGGATTTTGTTTCTTCGTCCAACTTCAATTTCTTCAATTTCTTTCCTTGATTCAAATTGATGGCAAGCACGCTTCCTCTTGTTTTTCTTGTCATTTGTGCTTGAGCCGGGCTTGTTTGCTTCCCTATCTTGGACAATTGTGGCAATTTGAAAAGAAAAAAGAAAAACAAAATGAAAATACATAAAAATTGCGGAATCTCGCAAAAAAAGGAGAGCTAGCGAGATAATATAAGGAAAAGTAAAAAAAGAAGGAAGGAGGAAGGGGCACCTTTGCGCGTGATTTACGGTGGGGTAGAGCAATCATCATCAATCCCGTCGGAGTTCAACGAGTCAAATGAAGGGAGGTCATCATACATGCTAGAATCATTACTTTTCTTCGGCTAGGAGAGCTAGCACCACCGGTTGATGTGTTGGCATTGCCGGTGCCTCCTTCGGCTCCGGCGGAAGCACTTTTGCCGGCGCCTCCTTCCGCCGCACGGGTACCACTTTTGCTAGTGTCTCGTACGGGTGCACCAGTGGTGCTTTTACTCGTACCTCCTTCGCGCAACACGGCACTTGTTTTACCAACATCACCATCGGTGGCTGATGGTCCTGCACCATCAACACTTGTCCTGGCCCTGCTAGCTAACTCAGCCATCTTGGCCAACATCTCCCCCTGACGCTGCCTAAGCCTTGCCGAAATCTGATCATTAAATGATTTCGATACGGCAGCAGCAATTTCGCGGACATCTTCATCCATAACCTTGGAAAAGTGTGCAGCAACATGCCGGTACTCGGCTGGTATCTCGCGAAAAAACAACAAATCAAGTTACACGGTGTGTTAGCGCGTTTTGCAAAGCACAAACAAAAAAGGGTGTGGTGGCTGTAAAAAAAAGCGAAAAACATGAGGGTTTTGCTATACCTCCCGTATATCAATTTGAGCGAAGTTGCTTCGACCATTCATCAAGAGAGCCGACGATGGGGACTTCTTCGGATGCCTCAAGCCCGTGTGCGTGACCGGCGGATCCGGTGGCGGGGGCGGGGGCGGGGGCGGGGGGCGGGGGCGGGGGGGGGCGGGGGCGGGGGCATACGGAGTGAGGGAGAAGTCGCGGAACTGCAGAAAAAAAATAGTGAACAATACAAGTGCCATAAAGTAGTAAAAGTTAATAAAAAGGAATAAGCAAAGCAAAAAGAAAAATGAGTATAATGAGTGTCAATCAAAAAAAATCTGGTTGTGAAAACATCTACACAGTGCTGCTGCAACTTGTATTTAGCAAGTATGAAACATTTTACATCTAAGGCTGCAACATCTAAACACTACTGCTGCAACATGTGTTCTATTGGTGCATATAAAAAATGCTAAAAAACAAATTAAATCTAGACCTACAACATGTACTATGGTTGTAGAACTAAGCAGTATAACTACAAAATACTACTGCAACATCTACAAAATACTACTGCAACATGTACTATGGCTGTAAAAAATACTACTGCAACATCTACAAAATACTACTACAACATTTTTTATCTGAGGTTGCAACATGTAAACAAAATACTGCAACATGTGTAAAAAAATGATGAATATATGACTGAAAACATTTTATATTTAGGACTACAACATCAAAAAAAAAAGTGAAGATGTAATGTTGCGCATACCGGTAGCCTCCCAAAAGAATTCCCAAGTGACAACTTATTCTTGTCAACAGCCATCACGAAGTTGAAGTCCGCATTCCTGACATGGCAAATGCGGGGTAGACTGTAGTTGATTTGGTGGCCTGTGTCAGATGGCAGATCAAGGTGGTCCATGTAGGCGATCTGTATGGAAAAAAAACAGAAAAACAAATGAATCGCGAATTTATACAAAAATTCTTGAGCAAAACGACATAAAAGAAATAGAACACATCGATGATATATCATGGGAAAAAAGAGAAAAGGAAAAAAAGTAACCCATACCACTAAAATGATGAGGCATGATCCAATCTGATGATCCTTCTCAAGACGTTCAGGGGAGAATTTCTGGTATTTCTTCACTTCATCCATCGGTTCTTTCAAAATGTGTCCAGCCCAATCAAAGGTGCTGATCAACTCAACATTTTCTAAGCTATTGAGGTACTTTAGGCTCACATCGTTACCCGTGCCAGGGTTGTACACGCTCCCTAAAGCCAATAGGGCGAATGACCTCATGAAGGTCTCCCTGTCCTTGCTCTCTGTAGCAATGGAAATGCACCTCCCGATTTTGGCTCTATCTCCATCCCTATACAACTCTTTCAATTTCATCACCTCATCTGAATCACCGGAAATCCTCACGGCTACGGCATTGTTTTCCAAACCGAGAATCTTGCGGATAAGATCACGGTTGAAGACAATGACTGTTCTTGTACCGAATTCACTAAGAAGTGGGTCTACACGCTTCATCATCCACTTGAAAAGTTTGATAGGGACAGAAAATTCATGCATCGACAAAAGGGCACCAAAACCAGCGTCGATCACCCATTCCTTTTGCTGATTGGAAAGCTGTGGTACAAGAGAACAAATCCTGCGGGCAGAGAAACGGCACTTGAAATGCTCTTCATTTATGCTGATGTTTGTCTTCTCTGAAAAAATAAAGAAAACTGTGTGAGCTTGAAACAAAACAAATGAATGCTTGCAACATGGGGTGAGTGAGGGATAAACATCACAGTTTGGCCAGGATAGTTTTTTCCAACACTGAAAACTGGGCAAGCTTGAGAAATAACAACAAAATAAAATGCAACATAACAAATGAATGAATGCAACATGGGTGTGTGTGAAAAAACATAAACATCACAAAAATGTTAGCTTGGGATGGGGGAGCGTGGCTCTATTTTCTACGAAAAAAAAAAGCGAAGCGTGTGCGGGGCGGGGCTCTGTTTTTCTCCCAAAAAAAGAAAAGCTGTGTGAGCTTGAAACAAAAACAAATGAATGCCGCAACATGGGGTGAGTGAGGGATAAACATCACAGTTTGGTTTGGGGGGCTGGCCAGGACAGTTTTTTCCAACACTGAAACTGGGCAAAGCTTGAGACATAACAACAAAATAAATGCAACATAACAAATGAATGAATGCAAACATGGTGTGTGTGTGAAAAAAACATGTGGAGTCTGTTTCTTTGGGTGTAACTACATGAACTCCCAGGACCCAGCTTCTTGTGTGGGTGTGTGAGTTGGTCCTGAAGGCCTACCATGCAACCATGGATCTGTCGTTGAACAACCTGGACCCCTCTAGTCGATGTTGCGATGCATTTGTAAAGGAATAATCGGATCCATTTGTAAATATTTTGACGGAGCTACATGAACATGTTGTAAATTGTAATCCAGGTGGAGTACTAGGCGACAGGAGAGTACTGATCGTGCATGTCTGTTTATTAATTGCCACCGGCACCATGACATGAACCCCATCATGTTTCAATCACACAATCAGAGATGCAAAAAAACTACCGATGCAAAAAAACTGCTTAAACTGAGTTCAGTTCCCTTCCCTGCAGCGCTTGCACGGTATGCAGATCAACCTGCATCGAAAAAAAAGCACACCCAACAGCATCCATGGAAACGTGTGGTGTGGGGAAAAACTCATCAAGCAACCCTATTAATTTCGGTAGTTGTCCTAACCCTAACCATTAGCATCGACTGAAGTTAATGCGCACAGAGAAATGCCACGAACCAGTTCAAGCAAAGGGAAATGAGCGAGGAGTTCCTTACTGGATTGCCTCGTGCGGTTCATCGCATGGGAGCCGTCGCGGGTATCGCTCGCCGCGCGCTCATCGTCGGGGGGGGGGGCTCGCGCCGTCCGCGCCGCCGCCGGCCGAGCGCGAGCGGCGACCCCGCGTCCGCGAGAAGACGCGCGCAGCCCTCCCCATCCGTCGCCGCCCTCGTACGGCGCGACCGCGACTTCCGCTTCGCACCAACCGACGCCTCCGCGCCACCCGCATCGCCGCCGGACGAAGGGGAGCGAGAGCGCGTACGCGGGGGGAGTCGCCTTCCTCGCCGTCGCTAGGCTCCCAATCGGAGTCTTCCGCCGCCGTCCCCGCCCGAACCGGCCGCGGCGAACCCATCACCGCCGCCGCGGATCGCTCGCCGGGGGATGCGGCGGGTGTAGTGGAGGAGAAAGTGAGGGAGTGGGTGCATGGTGGGGCCTACGGGGGGGATGAGATGGAGGATGGGGCGGTTGTGGCTTTACAGGTGGTCGTCGGATGCCTTGTAGATGGACGGCCGGGAGGGCGTCCGTTATTTTAACCGCATCGGACGCCCGTTCCCAAGCATTGCCGAAAAAGAAAAGGAAATAGATGAGAGCTTGATAGGTGGGGTCCACTGATGGCAAGTGGAAGCACTAACGGTGTTAGAGCATATCCAAGAGTTTGCCAAAATTTACTTGGCAAATCCCGTGTTTTGCCAACTTCTAAAAAGTTATGCATAGTAAAAAAAGAATTCATCTCCAACAGTTTGCCATAATTCACTTGTCAATTCCGGATGTAACTTACATCGGGAATCCGAGAGAAACAAAATTATGTATGTGCCCTTCCACCTCTTGAAAAACTTACATCGGGAATCCTTCTCTATTCTTTATTTCTTTTTCACCCTTCCACCTAGAGGGAAACAATGATGGCAACCACGATCCGCGTGCGCATATATACGCGTGGGGAGGTGAGTTTTGCCAAGTTTCTATTTTTGCCAAGTTGGCTTGCCAAACTGTTGGAGGCCAATTTTCCTTGTTTTGACAAAATTATATGGATGTCAAGTTGGTTTGCCAAACTGTTGGAGTTGCTCTTACCATATCATCCAACCCATGTTCCAAAATTCCTTCGACTAAACATAAGATAGTCGTCCCCAAAATAAATAATACTACAACCAAACATTCGACGGGTTAGCTCCATCCAAAAACTGGGTTGGATCCAGCCTGATGCACCCACTCCACCCTCGAACAAACACACGATCCAAGAACGATGATAATCACTTCACTATATTTTGGGGCCATTGATAAAAATGGGTCAAGAGCTTGATACGGTGCCGCCGTTGGTCTGATAAGGTAGCACACGTGTTCCTCGATCATCCGTAACTTGCTCTTCTCCAACACGGATCAATCCACGGTGGCGACTGGCGATCGGCGACGTACTGTACGTACGGACGGGCGGACCGTGCGAGGGCATGGCCCGCAGGCACGCGCGGCCGAATGATGAGGCCGGAGCCGGGGCCGGCGGAGCGGCGCGACGGTCGATGCCGGGCGGCGCATCGAACGCTGCGCGCGCTGGCGCCGCCCGTGACCCGCGACGTCAGCAGGACAGGAGGCTCGAATCCCTGGCGCGCGGCGAGCGGGAGGACCGAGACCGAGAGAGTTTGGTGATGACGAGGCGGGACCGGCGGAGGGGCGCGAGGGCCGTGGCCGTTGCCGAGCGGCGCATTGAATGCGGCGAGTATCTTCTTCCAGGGCGAGCTAGGATCTGCTGTGTTCAAGGGCGAGTTAGGATCTGCTGTGGACTGCAGGCAAGTAGTAGTAGGCAACACACACGCAGTTCGTCGCCATGTCATCTGCAAATGTACATTTCAGTTATCCAATTCCACACGGAGTAAAAAAGAAAAAAATAATGCATGCATGCCTCCCCACCTATACGGCTATACAAGGACATTCCACGCAAAATTTGAAGTTTCAGGGACACAACTACGCAAGACGTTGTTAACTTGTGACCGTTGAGCAGTAATGAGACTATGAAAGAGCACCTTTGCTTGCTGCCTTTGCACATCTGCACCTGCTGCCTGGCTGAATTTTTATACCTTTTCCTAGATGGAAATCTGCAGAGCTTGCTTTCGACCTGTTCAGGAGACCAGCTACGGTACTAGCACTCCAGGAGAGTTGAACACCATCTTATCCAGACATCGTCCCTGCCGATTGCTTTGCTCGTGTGAACGTGTAGCAAAAACTATCACTAAGCAGCAGCAGTAATTAGTAGGTGTAATAACTAAAATCGTTCCTGAACCGTTAGGCTCAATTTGATCTTTGAATTATGAAAACATCCAATTTAGTCTCTAAACTAAGTTAATCAGGTCAGTTTGGTCCCTTAGCTAGGGTTCACCATTTCGCGGTATACCGGTCCGCGTTTTTGGGGGTTACCGGGCCGGTCCGGTAGCTAAACCGGCCGGGTTTAGGAGATTGAATGAGAAATCCATTATTGTGCAGGCAGTAGGGGGCTGAAGCCCCCCTCCGCCCCCCTCGCTGCCTCCGTCCCTGTCGGCTCGCATTCGTCCACGACAACACCAGTGACAGTGAGGATGGTGTCGGTACTATAGTACAATACTGACACCTCGTTGTTTCTGTTGCTGTTGGGGACGAATGAAACCCATTAGCATAGTTTAGGACTGAATTAGGTGTTTTCGTAGTTCAAAGACCAAATTAACTTGATTAGCATAGTTCATGAATTAAATTGGACATTTTCATAGTTAAAAGACCAAATTGGACCCTGCCCCGTAGTTTAGGGACAGGTTTAGCTATTACACTATCTTGTATACACTCAAGCAATCTCACTATGAGAGTTAATAAATTTGACAAAACAGCAGGCAAACCGCATCTATCAAGCTAACATTTGTTAATTGACAGCTACTTGCCTTTTCTTCGAGTAATTTATGCTATGCATACATCAATATGATGCATGGTTACTTGATACGCAGCATGCGTGTGTGAAATTAGGAGCTCGACGGATCAACGGGCTTTCGGATACAGAAGGCCATATGAAACTAGATATGGAGTTGATGAGAAACTGCCATTGATAAGTGAAAAATAATGTTTCGCTTGTTATGTTTTCCTCCCGGCCCTTGTCTTCTCCACAGACGCCGCCCGTCTCCTCCCCAACGCCGTTGGGAGCCCCCTAATTCTCCTGCTGCAAGCTCCCCTGACACCGCCCGCACGCTCTCCTCCCCAACATCGTTGGGCGCTCTTCCCCTTCCACGAGCTAGAAAAGACCGATTTTCCCCCACCTCCACAGCGCCACCGTGAGTTAGAAAAGACCGATTCCCCCCACCAGTTCCTCCTTCCCGCGAGATCCACGTGGTGGCCGACCGATGGAGCTGCTCCACCCTCGACGCCGCAGAGAGCTCCCCTCCCCCCTGCTCACGACCTCCACGGGGCGCGGCAGCGGTGCTACGGGATCGTGACGGCCGATTGCCCATTAGTTCCTCTTCCCACAGGTGTGTCGGTGGTGCTACGACGTCGTGCTGGCCGCCAACGCCAAGCCTGCGACGTGCGCCATCGAGGCTGCGGCTGACGCCGACGGGGCCGCCGCATCCGTCGAGGAGGGGAGCGAGGCACTGCAGTTATACTCCAAGGAGGTCAACCGCCGCCTCCTCGACTTCGTCAACTCCCGCGCCGCGGATGCCAAGGCCGAGCCCCCTTAGGATGCGGTCACTCCCGTAGCGACCGAGGGCGAGGCGACGTGAGCTAGACTGTCAGTGGCACATGGAGCTCGGGCGCATAGGCGCGGAGGTAGGCGAGGACGCCAGGTAGGGGAGAGGAGGAAATTGTGTCTGCCAAGTGGGACCACAGTTGAGGATGGAACTGGTAGCCAAACACCCTAATTTGAGTTTAGAGTTTTGGAGTGGAAATAGCTCCATTTAGAGTTTTGGAGTTGGAGCCATCTCAAATATGCCATAAAAAAGAAGGCCAAGGGTCAAGGCCGAAGCTCATGGATGCATGGCAGGCATCTCGAGATGGATGGAAAAGGTACAATTGCCAATTGAACTCGTATAAGGAAATCGATTTTGAATTTCTGGATATATTACGCGTTTAATTTGTGTGGGGTCAGTATACTCGCGTATGCACCCTTTTTTTCCCGATCTACACGCGTATTCCTATCGCAAACGTTCGCAACTCCGAGTCCGATCGAACTCGTAGCTCTACTTTTATTTGTCTCCCCATCGGGGCGCCCTCGGACTGAGTTTGCAGAGGAGCAATTTGCATCTACCAATTGCTGCGATCGAGCCTGTGCTCGGTCAACGACGACGCGTCTCGCCGCCGCCTTCGAACTGATGGGCCGTACATCATCAGAATCCAACAACCCACGGTAAGCAGGATCAGAATATATATATTGTGTGTGTGCGCGCGCGCATGGGTGTAGCCAGGATTTAAGTTTAGAGGCGAAACCCTAAGTAGAAAATAATAAGAAAATTTTTTTACACACACATTTTGTGTTCGTCGAACTATCAGGGTTGGGCAGCTTGGTTTGGCTCCAGAGCCAATTTAGGCAAAGATTCTTAGGGCCTATTTGTTTACCTCATCGATTGGATAAGTTTGGTGATGACTATTGTGCTCTACTCGATTTGTTAGTGATTGGTGTTGATTTATTGTGAGAGAAAAATACCGTAATGTTGGCTGTAGTTGATGATCCAGGCAATCACGACGGTCATCATGTAACCATTACGGGGTCACAAATTTAAAATTAGTTAAAGAGTCCGTTGGAATGATAGACCTATTTGTTGGGGGTGTTCGAATCCTATCTATTTTTTTTAGCTCTCACATTCTTAGCCCAAATAGCTCAAAAGGAGTCAAACATGTTGACTATTTTAGAGCTATTGTAAGTAACTCACTCTAAAAAATTATCCTCCCAAGAGGTGCTAATTGAGCTATTTGGAGTAGAGCCCTCAATATAGCTTTTGGCAACTTCTCTAATCACCCCATTGTTCATCTGGAACAATTTTTAGCCTCAATCCAATCGGGACCAAACCAACGAGATTATTTATTTCATTTCATTTTATTTGTGGTCCCTACGTGATTCTACAATCTTCTTTTGTCATAGTGCTCATAAACCATAATCCAACTTATTGATTATAGGGCGTGTTTGGAGAAATAGTCTAGAGTTATTTTGAGGGCTAAAGTTTAACTAAGAAAATAGCTCTCTAATAAAATAGCCTTTGAGCTGTTTGGATCCAGGGGTTATTTGAGCTATTTGACATCACCCCTCTCTCTTACCCCTCTCTCCCTTGCCCTTAGAAAAAATAGCCCAATTAGCATGTATTTTGGGGATAATTTTTTGGGTTGAGCTAGTTGCAAATAACCCTAAAATAGCCCACCTGTTTGGTTGCTATTTGAGTTATTTATGCTAAAAAGGGGTGGGCTAAAAAATAGCTCATGGATTCAAACACCCCTATAATCTCAAACAAATGACGTTTGTTTGGATAGTGCTACTTGTCCAAATACTTTCTAAGCATTATTGTCTCTCCTCGCCTAAGGGCTTGTTTGAGAATTAGTGGAATGAATGGGAATGAAGGATATTGGGGCGGAGGAATTTTCATTATAAGTCAAAATTTCCCAAAATCCACTTCAATCCTCTTCCATCCACTTGATTCCTCCATTTCCCAAATAAGACGTAAAGAAAAACGACCCCAATAGATGTGACTAGGCTCTGTTTAGATCAACCCAACTGAGGCTTACTCCTCTCGATTAACTAAAGTTTAGCAACTTTTCAAAGTTTACGTAGCTAAAATTTAGCTAAGGTGTTTGGATCGTCTAGCTAAATAGTACCCCCTCTCGATTCTTTATATGATATTTATGACAAGGAAATTAGTTCATTTTTAACTAATATTTTGTCCTAGTCATATATTTAAGGATGGAGGTAGTATTTGTTTGTCCCTTACACTTTAAATACTTTTACGGTGTAGGGTAGTTTAGTCTTGTATCCTTTAGCTGGTTTAATTTAAGTTCAACTAGCTAAAGGAATCTTTAGCCAGCTATAAAATGTTGCGGTATTCTGTTTGGATTCGTAGCAGTTAAATTCATCCAACTAAAGTTATGATATACTCCTGCAAAATGGCAAAATCTAAATGAAATTAAAAAATATTTCAGAAATCGATTTGGTCGTGGGTTCGTCGCACCACCAATCAGCACACTGTCTCGCAGGGGTAATATCGTAATAATCCATGCACGAGAGTGAGGAGTGACACTGTGACAGCTTAAGAGAGGGAGGGGAAAGTTTTTTTTTTTTTTTTTTAAAGGGAGGGGAAAGTTGAGCAGCCATGGAGGAGTCAGGGGGCGGCAACGGCCGCCGCCGGTCGCCCACACCCATGGAGGAGGCTCCTGTGCGGCGGGGCCCGATCACCCACGACGAATCCCGTTTCGGGGCCGGTGAGAGCGGCCTCAGCCGCCGCCGCCGCCGCCTGCGGCGGCCCCGGCGATCTGGGACCCACTCCCAATCCCAGGCATCCTCCTCCGTTGCGCCTCCAGCGGACGGCGGTGCCGCCGATCCGGACTCTGGTAGAAGGGTTGTTCATTTTAGCGACGGGAGGATCCAAGGTAGATATACCGAGGCGTTCATCGAGTGGTACCTCAGCAGCCAAGGTCGCCAGCGGCCTGAAACCCGCTCCCAGGCGCCGTCCTCCTCGTCTGCACCCCGCTCCGAGTGAGTTTGTTTCTTCCAGCTCCGTTGCCCTAGGCCATCTCGTCTGATTCTACCAAGAACAGTTTAGAATTTCTTTTAATTTCTCAACAAATCGGTGCTGCAAGGGGAATTACAAATTGAGCAGGGACGCTGGAGGCAAATCTCCATTTCCTGCCACACAAATATCTCCTGGACTGTAAAATTGCTTGAGCATTTAGGTTCCCTTGCCCGGTTATGATGTGTGAAACATTTTGCTACCAAAAAGATCACTTTTTTTTGTTGATGAGCGGATTGTTCCTCTTTGTAATTGGTTTCTGTTAGAAGAACTAGAGAACTATTTCACACTCTAATTCAAAAACTAGCCGATTGGCTCGAACTGCAAGAAACATTATGTATATCTGTTCGGATGATATTGAATAAATAAGTAATTGTATTTCTCCTTATGTCTGCCCAAGTGACAACCAATGCTACCTTTCCCTAGACCCTTAAAGCTTGCTAAATAGCAGCCTGAGAATTTCTAGAGGATTAAAATGCTTCATGTCTCTTTTTGAGGGATTCTAGGACTTTCTTTGTGGTGTAAGGTTCATAATTGCTGGTGAATGTTTTGCAATGAGTGTCTTTCTGCCTTAATTGTGAGGAACAGAGGAGATGTTGGTTTCTTGAAGCTTTTGGTTGGAAAACTTTTTGTTGTCCCCTTCAAATTAATGCTTTATCTTTGAAAAAACTGAACAAACAATAATGATTATTCCATGGACAATGATCTTATTGTTGTTAGTAATCTTAACAAAATGTGCCGATTCCTACATGAACAGTCATCCTGGAGCTGAAGGGGTAACCCGTGTTCGACAGAGCGTTCTCTATTCAAACCGGCCAAGGCGGCCTCGACCCAGAAGACAAACACCGTAAGGGTCATAATTATTATTCTTTTTACCTTTATTTATTTATTTATTTATTTATTTATTATCTGGCTTTTTTATTAGTTTGGAGAATCCTTTCTTCTGCCTATTCTTTTGACATAGCAGTATTGTTTTGTAAAATGATTTGCTCAGGGCTGAAGAGCATCCTGGCACGGTGAGAAGCAGTGAGCTTGGCAGGCTAGTTACAGATTCACCATCATTTGAGACATTGTCGTTGATTGACTCACCACCATTAACCCCTCCAACAATTGATGCTGAAGAATCTGATGATGACGAAGAGTATGTATAATTGTTCTATTTATTTACCTATACTGATATTTGTTATTTAAATTTAATGATAAGAAGTTACAAAGTCTCAAAGATGACCTTTACATGTAAATGCTTGAATTGATAGTTTGGAAAACGATATACCAACATATGGTTAGTGTGACACCATAAAATCAAGAACTGGACCTCACAAATTTTTTCTGTATTTTTTTTGCTAACGTCTTGAGACAAATGTTTAGTCCTTTTGTTAATATTACAGATTTTATCACAAAAAGGGTGAACAAAGGATTGTATCTTATCTTTAAAGAAAAAAATTGTAAAATACACCTAAACTTCTTGTCATGTTTACAGGTCTCCTGAACATGTAAGACCTGGATTTGGATTTCGAATTCTTGGTCCACAGACTCTTCACTATTCAGCCTGTCCACCCCGTCCGAAGTGGTACGGAGGTGTACGCGGGCAGAGAATGTAATTGTTCAGACTTATTTCCCCCTTTTTTATAAAGTTTTTGCTTGTATAGTAACTAGTTATTTTATTTTATGTTGTCATAATGTTGTAATATGTTTTGATCAGGCTTGAGAAGCATGTCGGTGATGCAAACAGCAGCGAGCTTGTTCAATCTACTGATTTGTCAAGATCTGAGGTACTGTCATTGTCTGTCTCCTCTTTTTCAACATCTGAGAAGCCCACAGAAGATTCAGATGACGAGTAAGTACCATCTTTAATCCTTTAAAGTTGTATACTAGTAATACACTAATACTACTATTCTGTTATTTGTTTTTTGAAGTCTTAAATGTAGTATTACTAGCAAGAAGCCTTCAAGAACTAGAATTTTACCACACATGCATGACATAACATAAAAAAACAATTAGGTGGCATGTGATTACTATAGCATAAAAAATTCAACCAGTGTAAATCATTTGGCATTCAAATTTGTATACCAATGGTATTACTAAGTACCTATCTGGTTGGAACTAAGTTCAAAACATTTTCTAGTGTGTAATACCAGAAGGCATATATCATTGAAGTAGTAGAGTAGTTTTACTGCTGATCAGGGTGCATAATAACACAAGGGGCTATAATAGCAAACACTATCACATTGTCAGGTCACTGTTCGCTCCTCTCTATCTACTAGTGTATAATATGTGACTCTCCTGAGTATTCAAGAACAAAAATTAAAGCACCCATGTCTTCTTTTGCTTTCAAGAAATTAGAAATGAATTCACTTAATTTCTTCACTTGATAGTTTCATAACTTTTTGGTCTAATTTTTTAACACTAATATTTTGCTTACTTGTAACCTTATGAGCATGCTTTTCTTCAGTACGGAGGAGGTGTTGCGCACGGTTGAGGAATACTTTGATGCACATCCTGCTACCAGCATCAGTCAAGCTTTTGATGAAATTGAAGCTGCAACTCATGCTGCGGTTACTTCCCTAGCTGCCAAGTGGGGTATTGAGCCACCACCGCCACTATCACCACCAAGGAGGCAATTCCTAGCTGATCATGAACAACAAAAGGTGTCTACTGCAGTTGCTCATCCTCAGCATAGTACAGTGCCCAGAATACTAAGGTAGAGGTTCAATCAAGGTCTCCAGTTCTCTCTCATCATAACCCCTAATTTTTCTCGTGCTGATAGTTGGTATTAATTTGATTTGATCTAAGCATTTTCATTTTTTATTGTTAAAGTTTTAATATAATGGTTTATTGATATATCTACAGGCTAACACCTACAGGGGTACTAAAGCCTGTGGTTAAATTTGTTTGCCAGTTGGAAGTATAATATTTGGGAGGGAAATGTGATATGTGTAGGGATGTAAACTGTCCAAACCCCTTATGCTACATATTGATATACTGTGCCCTGTATTTTTTTGGGGGGAAATTGGCTGTAGGACACTACTCAATGTTGTCATTTGCCCCAAACCACTAAAACTATGTGTCTTTGCCACAAGACATCGTTCAACCATGGCAATTTGCTGCAGGACACTATAACCCATATAATAGCATTTCCAACTCAAAGAGGTAACCTAACACATGATTCTGGACAACTCTGCCCCTTCAATCTTGCCGTTGAAGCTGTGGGTGGGCGCAGGGCGCGGACGCACGACGCGGGATTCCCGACGCGGCCAGTAGGTGGTGGCCCGGCGCGACCTGCAGGGGCGGATGGCAGGTGGCGGCACCAGGGTTAACAGAACCGTGGGGAGGCCGGTTCCCACGGTTCAAAAAAACCGGTCGGTAAACCGGTCAAACCGGCCGGTTCGTCGAGGGTTAAAGATATATGGCACGGTTTGGAGGTGGGAACCGGACCGGTTTGTGTACCGGGCCGGACCGGTTCCACCAGGAACCAACCGAACTGGACCGGTTCCCACCGGTTTTGCGAACCCTGGGCAGCACGCCGCGGCCTGCAGCGGCAGATGCCTGGTGGCGGCCTGCAGCGGCGGACGACGGGGTGGAGGCGTGCAGCTGCGGATGGTGGGCGGCGGACGACGGGGTGGAGGCGTGCTGCTGCGGATGGTGGGCGGCGGCCTGCATCGTGCACGACGGGCAACTTACAGCTGCAGACGGCGGATGGCGGGAGGCCTGCAGCTGCGGACGGCGGGGCCGGTAGGCGGCCTGCTGGGGCGGTGGTGGCGGTGGTCATGATGACCTGCAGGGGCCAGGGGCTGCGGCGCACAGCAGTGGTGGCGCCCGGCCTGCAAAGGCGATGGGTGCCGAGCCAACGCGACGGGAGGAAGGCCGGCGGGATCGACTCTGTCGGCTCAGCCGGATTTTGATGCGATGCAGGGAAAGGGAAAGGAGAGATGGAGACGGGGGTACTTTGGTCATTTCAGCTCTGACTCTATTAAATCTGAATAGAATATAATGTTCAGTGTCCTACGACAAATGGGTGTAATTGGGTAGTGCCTTGTGGCAAAGAGACATAATTTCAGTGGCCTGTAGCAAAAGCCAACATCGAGCGCGGTGCCCTACAGCCAATTTTCCCTTTTTCTTGGGAATTATTGAGATGATTCTGGTGGTATCAATACAGCCCCCCCCCCCCCCCCCCCCCAGTGCATCTTTCTATGGTAACGACGAAATGTATTGCAAGACTTGCCAGATGGTAGTTTTTTAATGGAGTTGTATATTTTCCGACATTTGAACTTGACAGTGCAGTAGTGTTTACAAACATCGCATTATTTTTTTCTTACGTCTAGTGCAGCTCACTGATTTGTATGTTGTTAAAACATTTTATGGTTGACAAAATATTTATCTTTGTATGCATCTTATCGTGGTATGTCTTGTAAGGAAATGCTGATTGCAAATTTGTTGCGAAATTCAGGCAGGAAGTTTCAGATGAAGAAATTGTTGAGAACGCAAAGAAATGGATGCGTGATGAGGTAGCACTGGTTTTTGAAGACTACATTGGAAGAAGAGATGATCTCAAGGTATGCATTGCTATAAATAATTCTATTCTTTTTCAAACTGCAAGAAGTATGTTTTGCTAACTATACATTGATTTGTTTCAGATAATTGAGTACCACCTCGATGAACTTTGCAAGCAGTGTGTCAGTGTTGAGGATTACCATAACATTTTCCATCACTATAACTTTACGGTGAAGTTGAAGAAGGTTAACTCAGATGATTGGGTCAGTGCATTGTACTTTGCAGAAGTGAAGCAGACGTTTGGGAGAAAATCCTATTTCTGTTGCCTGTTGGAGTCGAATGAAAATGGTGTGTTTGAAAAAAATGTGTTTAAATTATTCTAATACATTTTATTTATGGTGTTATGATACAATTTGTTGGTTACTTTTCTCACCAGGTCATTGCAATGCATGTCAAAATCAAGGAGTGAATGATCTGAGGCACCCAGCTACTGGTGGTTTTACTAATGTTGGGTATGGTTTATGGTATCCAGATGAATTTTGACAGTTGGAAGCTATTTAGCCAGATGGTTTCAGACGTTATCTGTTAGCTTGTTGATATTTGTATGTTGCAATCGTCAAGGTTGTAAATTTGTGATCCTATATTTATCTTTGTTCATAACTAGTGATGCCTGGTGATCGTTTCCTTTCGGGTTAGTTATATGCTTGCCATTGTAAGTGGTTGGATTGGGTGAATACCACTACTTTTGTCTACCTATTTGCAACCATACTAGTATAATTCTATCTTTATTTGATGTCATTTTGTATGACGCGGTGTTGGTCCCACTATTATTTACCTACAAATTTCTGTTACTTTTCAATCTCGCTTTAACTCAATTGTCTAGAGCATTAAATCACTATGCAAAATTGCAATTCATTTCATACAAATACTTTTATCTTATCACTGTTAGTTATAAACTTAACCTGCTCATCCATCAAATTGCATCCGTTGCCTCATTTTGCATTGAAAGTTGTGAATGCTATAAACCTATATATTTATCATATTCATCTTCCAACCAAAAATAACCACAAGTCTTATCATTTTTGCAACATGACCCATTGAAAGTTGTGGATGCTATAATTCTATATATTTATCATATTCATCTTCCAACAAAAAATAACCACAAGTCTTATCATTTTTGGAACATGACCCACCAAATCACCCAAATGCAGTCCACAAATATGGATCACATAGAGACTTTGATCGCTTGCTCTAAGCAAATATGACCCACCAAATAAAGCAACAAGTTCGAAACAATTCAACCAACCTTTAAATTGTCAAGTCACTTGTAAAAGGAACTCGGATCACTTGCTGTAAAGCTTAACCACATAGAGACATACGCATGACATCAACAAGTTGCTCCTTGAAGTCCCCAAAGTGGTACGTCAATCACTGATGTAACAACCCGGGTTTTCGGTGAGGAAAACCCGACTCACTGTACCCTTGTGATAGTCCCTGGATCGATAGCTATCACGTACATAACTCATTACAGAATAATATCATTTCCATACAACGAAATCAGAGTACAAAACATAATGTTTACATCCGAAACATCTCGGTATACGAATTTAGTACAAGCCCCTTGGGCTAAGCGACAAGTAGAAATCCTGCGTAGCGGTAGCTAGGGCTTCAAGTCTTCATCTTCAGTCTTCACCACAGGCATCCTTGAGCGAAGCAATGCAACCCTTCCTTCATGGATTCCCCGAACCCGGACTCTCAAGCCAAGTCCAATCCTGCACACTCACAAAACTATCCCCAAGGAACGGGATAGGTTCACGTCACCGACTGTATGCAGCTTTTAGTGGCCTATCTCTAAAGGATAAGAAAAGTGACAAGGTAGAAGCTCAGGCTTCTTATGCAGCAGCAGCGAAGCATAAATAGAAAACATCTCCGTATCAGTCCCACACCAAACTCTCAAACACAACTCGGAACCACCTGGTACCCCAGGACCCCGTCTCCACATCCTATCTCCATCTAGGGTCGATGCGAGAACTTCCTCTCCTCGCACCTCAATGATTGCAATCGGATCGGCGAGGTAGAGGGAGCCACTCTCCTCTAGCCGACTACAACCACGTCTCACCACACTCTCAACTACAGGGGGAGGTAGAAATCCCAAAACATGAGGAACGAACATGTCTTCAAGGTTTGTCCATGACCGAGGACGCAGCTATACGTATAGATCGAACAACTCTGCAGAGCGTGTACACCTGTACCCAACCCGGGATGGAATCTAGCCGGTAGCTAGTCGACTGAACCCCCCCATCCGTGCGAACTCTCGGTAGTTACGGTCCCATCCTGCATCCGGCCCTCAAAACGATCCCCCCGCAGTGGGGATTGCACTGGAACTGTGAAATGCCCCTGTGTGGCCACACGAGAGTCGCTCTGAGAGGGTGGTCTCACCTCCACCGCTCCCCCACTGATACCCCGCTATCCTCCTAAGCAGGTATGGTTCCGCACTTGCCGAGCTCAACTCGGCCCTAACCCCTTGCTCAGCGGGGTGGTGTGTACGAAAGTCCTATAGACAAATTGATCCACTCGGTTTCAGACCGGGGCGAGCTCATATCCTCCATCCGCAAGTAAAACCCCAACACCTAGGCTCCAAAAACCGTCAAAGTAGGGATACACTGAGGAGTGCACCCCTATCCCCGATCCCAGATCGGTTGTTTCGAGCTCACCCCCGCCAAAGTACCCGAAACGCCTTCTCCTGCCGGTTTTACCCCACTCACGCCAAGAACCACTATTCCCATCCTAAGCACATGCATCGCGAAGCTCAGCGCAAATACACGCTTATATACATATATAGTAGTATGACAATCAAGGACAAGATAATTAAAGAAGGCAGTGCAAGGTTCCTCATCATCATGCATTTAAAGTAAAGCGCTAGCATTCTACATAGCAATGCCTAATAGGTATTTCAGAATCAGTCGGCGTGAACACCTGTGTGCAAGTAGTCGTCGGAGTTTCCGTAGTTGTTCTCGATCTTCTGGCTTGACTCCTCGGCTCCGAGAATTCCTAGATTCGCAAATATAAATAAACACGGTGTCTAGATGCACATAACTCCAAAGAGAGGCAATAAAGAACCAAATAACTCCAAACGCTAGTCTAACGGGTGCTTCTTGGTTTTAGAAGAATACAGAAACAAATTTCATATTTTTCTAAGGTAGAAACAATTTTATTATTGATTTTCAAATAAAGAAATATTTTATGAATTTAGTTAATCGCGATAAAGCATAGAAAACACAAGTCAGCAGGTTAGGAAACCACGAGCTAGGTTTTGGGTCGGTCTGCATGGTAAATCGACTAGTCAACGATCTTTGTTGACCAAGTCAAAGGGAAAGATCAAAGGTCAACCGGAACCCCACAAGTCACCTTGTGGGTCCCGTAGGTCTGATGGGACCAGACTGGATAGTTAGCGGTTCTCATAATTAGTGGATCCCAACGGTAAGTCCGTAGGCTCTTGTGGTCAGATTAGAGAGATTAAGCAAGGTAGATCAACTAGAATAGATGTGGTGATTGAGAAACTTGGCTGAAGCTGAACGTGGCTAAGGTGTGGCATGGCCGACCGCTTGGTTAGCGCACGTCTCGTGCACGGCGAAGGTGTGACACGACCACAGCGAAAGATATGGACGGGACTTGAAAGATCGAGATCAGGTACCCAGTACAAAGATCAAGGCTTTGCAGAAAATAGCAAGTGTCGTTGCTAGCAAGCAACACATTCACCATATCGATGAAGAGCTATGGATAGATAGTTGCATGGCTCAGGGGGGACAAACATGGTTGTTACAACTCATTCGATGGTAGGCTGCATACAGTCTAGCTGTACACCACACAGACTGTACAAGTGTAGCTAGTGGTCTCACACTTGCTAGCTCCCTTGTAGCGGATTGCAGCACCATGGATGGGTTTTAGAAACTAGCACAAGGGGAGCATAAGGCAGCAACAGCATGAGGGAAAATCCTCAGTGGTTGCAGCGCAGACATGGTCATGTGTGATGGCACCAACTGGACAGATTGATAGATAGACGACTGTTAGAGAGGTAGCTCAACGTTTCAGAGTTCAGCGAGTTGGAACCTTTGGCACACAACTCGGCGGCGAGCG
Source organism: Cenchrus americanus (assembly GCA_947561735.1). Lineage (NCBI taxonomy): Eukaryota > Viridiplantae > Streptophyta > Magnoliopsida > Poales > Poaceae > Cenchrus > Cenchrus americanus. Next base: position 77,266,525 of record OX387239.1, on the reverse strand, counting down.
TGCGCGACCAAGGAAGATTACAACTCATGGTCGGACGTGGTATGGCCGGGGAAACAAAGCAAGATATGGCAGCTTGCTAGCCCTTGCTTATGATACGACTCCACAATCTTGGAACAAAACGGCTAAAGGCTAACGTGATCGTGACCGAGCTACCGGAACCTCACATCGGCGGCCGAAGATAGCATTGCGGCCTGTCGATCCGCTTTGGTGAAAAGAGTCCGAGAAAGAGGGGGATGTGGTTTGTTGTCGATTGGAGAGAGGTCGATGGATGAGGTTGTTGCTTCGTTGGGAAAAGGAAGAGAAGAGATGGGAGAGAGGAGGATTGTTGCTGCTTTGTTTCTTGCATGAACAACAGGAGGGGAACAAGGATGGACGGGTGCACACGTAGCAGCTGCTGCTTGTTGCTTGCTTGCTCGATGAGGATGCTGCTAGTTGATTTTGGGGGAGAGAAGATTGTTGGCTGGTAGGGGGTGGAGTTCAAGTTGCCGGGTTGCTTCGGGAGAAGGAAAATAGAGAGGGGATGAGTGGCGGGTGCATATTGGTGGACCACAAAGAAGATGGGAGGTCCTCTGGTTGCTCCGGTGGGGGGAAGAAGGCACAAGGCTGTGGCTTGTTCTTTTGCAGCTCGATGGAAGAATCAGAGAGAGGATGGCATGGCTGCTGGTTTGCTCGATTGAATAAACAAGATTAGGGCTGCTATTTGGTGGAGAAAGGAATTAAAGGAGTTCAGAAGAGATGGATGGATCTGCAGAGGGATTGGAGAATCGCAGTTAGACAGATTCTTCGCTTGCGCCCCTCAATTGGAGAAAGGAGCAAAGGAGAGATAGCAGGAGGCGGGCTATGGCTTAGAATTTGGAGCTCGTAGCTGCTAACTGATCTAAGAGAGAAAGGGTTGGTGGCTGGCAGTGAATGCTTGCTTGATGGAGAGAAAAAAAGAGATAGGAGAGACGAGGGTTTCTGCTGTTTTGCCTCTTGCGTAATGCACCAACAGAAAGGGAAAGCCGCGGCTTGGATTTGGTGGATGGAAGATTGGAAAGGTGTGCTTGCTGTGCTTGGTTGCTTTGACAGAGGAAGGATGCAGCTGCTAGCGAAATAAATCGATAGCAATTCACTTCGCGGGACATGAACAAATGAATTAGACAATTTTTCCGGGAACGAATTAAATAACAAAGTATTAACCTGAGAAGCCGGAAAACATGGTCATAATTCAAATCAGCCCGTGGATGGTTTAATCCAACGAATTATAGCTTGCTCCCCGAAATCAAATCAATAAATGATTAATTCGAAGAGTTGGAAAATAATTTCATAATCCATTTAAGGACTTCCAGAGCACTTTTGAAGAGACTGGCTGAGAAAGATATTAGGGTCGATGGAGAGGTTAAAAGAGATTCAGGTAGCTTAAGAATGCACCTAGGGTTTCTGATCTGGCACAGAAAAGATCGGCCTTTGGCCGGAATCCGGCTCAACGGCGGTGACTGGTATCCCGACGGCGGAGCAAAGCAGGACGACGTCACTGGCTAGGGTGCCTATGCCGGCGTGCTTGCTCATGTGCGTGCATGCAGACAAACATGTGCACATGTTCATGCCGGCGCTCGCGGGTGTAGGCCAAAGGGAGGCTCGCGGCGGCGAGCTCCAGGCGGGACGGAAAAAGGCAACAGCTCGACCATGCGCGTTCTCAACAGAGGATAGCATTGTTAAAGGTGGAGTCTTAGTCGGTTTCTGGGCGCAGCTTGCACGACGGTGAAACACCAGAGCGGCGGTGCTGCGTTCAGGTTGCCGGCGTGCTCGCACCGGCGCATAAGCGCGCCAGGATGTGCACGGGTGCGGCTAAGAACCCCTAAAGGCGATGCCTTGCCTCCGAGCGTGTGCGCGTGCGCAAGCCAACGACTTGACCTCGGTGGCGAGCTAGGCGACGGCGCGTGCATGAAGCACACGACGTCACCTCAACTCGGCGAGTGCACAACAGCAAGACACGGAAGGAACGACGATTCAGCTGGGTACGGCGAGCTAAAGGCAAAACCTTCTGCCTCGCTACGCGTGCATGCACGCGTGTACAAGCCGTCGGTTTAACCGCGACGGCAACACAAGCAGGGCGGCGCGCTCGACGGCGCTAAGGACAGAAAGGTCAAGCGGGGCGTGCGCGCGGATCGTCGGCAGCGGCACCTGCAGGCGTAAGGCTCGACTCGATGGTCGGCACACAAGCGTCGGCGGTCGCGCGGTGGCAGCGATGCAGTTCAACCAGAGTAGACACATCACCATGGGCAATGCCCGATTTTTCCCTCGGCTCGAGGGCCAGCACATAGGGATAGCAAGGAGGATAGCAAGATAGGGGGCTGTGTGCTCACCTAGAGGCTCAATGGGGTGTTCCGCCATTCCGTCGAACACGTCGCGGGCGAGGCAGATGGATGTCGTGCAGGGGAGGAAGAGGGACACAACTTGCGGGTCGTCGTCGTACATGATCGAAGCTCCGGTCCGGCAAGGTCGTTCTTGTGCCCACGGCGCTCCTCCCGGCGTTGGTGCCAAGGTTCGCGGCACGACAGCTCCTGGCCCGCGGTGGCTTCTGGCGCAGCACGGCAGGGCGCAGAGAGCGTCGATGCCCCTGGTGCGCGCGACTCTGGCTCCTTCAGTCCCTCCCATCGGCTCGACGGTTCCACCCAAGCAAACAAGGCATCAACTCGAGTCGTGGGTAGGAAGAAAAATGGAAGGGGCCTCAGGAGCGAGCTTCTCACATTTGAGGCGAGACACCGAGCAGGTCATGGGCAAGACGGTGTCATAGTGCACGGTCGCTGCTTCGGTTCGAGGTGGCTGGCACTCCTGGAAGCAGCTTCAGCGCGGCATCGTTGCTCCTGGTGGTGAGAGCTAGGACGCGGTGACGACGACGTGCTCCCCCCCCACCGGTGCGGCGTGGCACCGCGGTTCCAGGGCGGCGAGCACCTCCTGGGCGCAGCGCAGGGGATGCAGGAGCGGCGGCGTCGCAGGCTTCCCTGGATGACTCAGTCTTCACAGCACTCGCGACAACTCCTGCTCCGAGTCGGCGGCGGCGTCCATGGCTCGGCGTGGCCTCCTAGAGCAGCGGCCCGGCGGTTGGGCGGCGCGGTGTACAGCGACCTCCAACTCCCTCCCCGTCTCCGGATTCTCCCTCTCTTCTTCTCCTTTCTCCCCCTCCTCTCTGACTCATGGTGGTGGCGGCGGATTTGGATGGGGATCAGGGAGGCCGGCTGGGGATTGGGCTCTTATAGGTGGCCGGCTAGGGTTTGGAGCCCCAAAGGGACGGCGGGGATCCTCGGCGTCCGTGCCTGTGGCCACGCGGCACACATCCGGGTGCGCTAGAACGGTGGGGGCAGCGGCCATGGGGGCCGGCGCAGTCCTTGCCCCACGGCGCGCGTCACGCCGGTCACGGGATAGAAGATAGGGAGGAAAGGAGAGATGGGAAAGGGCTGACCGGCGGGACCCGCATGTAAGTGGCACATGTGGTGGTATGTGATAGTTGGGCCACGGTGGGCTCAAAGGCCAGGCAGGCCGGCGGACTTTGCAGAGATGGGGGTAATCCCGTGGTCTTTAACATATCGGTTAAGGCCCAAGCTGGAAAGGGTGATTTCCTATTTCAAGCCTTAAGCACAAATGATTCAAATTCGAATTTAGAATTCAAATTTGAATCCCACACAAATAAAATCCAAATAAAACCCATTAAACTTCAAAACTTCCACCCTAGCATTTATAATTCCTAAATTTTATTATTTTGCGCAAAATAAATCAAGGATTTTAGGGAGGGATCACATAAGACATCCTTACAAATTAAGTGAGCACTCAAATTCAACCAAAAATTTGAAATTCACACTTTTGCAAACATTAACATTCCGGGAAAAATCCGGGATGTTACAACTGAGATATTTTGAAATACACCCTAAGTTCACACGTGTCACCTCATATAACCTTCACTTCGCAAGTAATAGATATATAGTGTTGTCTATGGTCTTGTTATGTATTGCATTACTTGTACTCCAAGCCGCATCCGGCCTATATAATGAAAGGTCACCCCCATCTTGGCTGTGTGGTGTTTACCCAATATTCTACATGGTATCAGCCTAACCCTAGGGATCTTGCGCCCCCCTCCCTGCGCGCTGCCTCTCCAACCTGACGCCCGTAGCCCTTCCTCCTTATCTGCTACCCTAATTGTTGTGCCTCCTCTGCACGGCTACCCACCACACCACCAGACGCCGCCACCTCCCTGGTCGTGCCCCTGCCCAGCGCCCCGCCTCCATGGTCAGCCGCACCATCTCCCATATCGCATTTGTGAATGACCCGCGTCATCCGCGTGGACTCCTCTTCCTCCGGTGACCACGATTCCGACTCCTCCATCGGTTTCTCCCTCCTCTTCGGCGACAATATCGATGACCTCGACGGCCTCATGGCGCTCCAGTGTGCTACCATCAACATCCAGTCCCACGTCCCCATCAAACTGGAGCTCCGTTCCCCCAACTACACCAAGTGGAAGGTCTTCTTCGAGTCACTGTGTGGAAGTTTGGCCTTCTCACGCACATCGAAGACACGAGTCTTCCCGACCCGCACACCGACCACTGGAACAAGGCCGACTTCTACGTCTGCAGTTGGCTGTACGGCTCAGTTTCTGATGTCGTCCTCGACTTCACCATGGTGCCAGATCAGACTGCTCGTGACCTCTGGGCGTGTGACAACCCGCCCAGGAAAGTACTTTGGTCATTAAGCAATAATAAAGTACCATCCGTCGTAAGTTGCGGGTGGTTAACGCCCGTAAATCACTTGAAGAGCACAAGGATCGAATATATGCATTAAAACTCACTCGAAGGCGAGTCCAGAGATACAACAACATAAAAATCCAAATTCGTACCCCGAGGGGTTTAATTATTACAAACCATAGTTTTTATCATGATAAAAAACAGTTCGTAGTTTTCGAACGAAGGCGGAATTAAACTAACGGAAGCGAAGGCACCACGGGAGGCCACCCATGATGCTTTCAGTAGTCGTCCTCCACCCATTCCAGCTCCCAGCCGGGCGGGATCTCTCCGGGCCACACATCACTGAAGGCATTACCTGGATCAACGCATTATAGCAAGGCTGAGTATACTAATACTCAGCAAGACTTACCCGTCGGTGATATCTACTTCACCAAATCTAGACCATGAAAGGCTTTTTGGCTACTGGGTTGCTTTTGCTAAAAAGTAACAAAGAGTAGGTCCTTACTTTCAAGATTTTAGCACAAGTTCTAGTGGGATTAATCTTTACTACATTAGCCAACTAGTACAAACAAGGTTGTACAATACAATTAATCAAGCATAATCTTCATCAACTTCCATCATTAGGGATCTCATGACTAGTGGAGTAAGTAGTCTCGGATAACGGTGAGAGGCCGACAATCGATTGATTTAAACCTTGCAAGGTAGACCCAAACACACGATAGGCTGTCCCCGCGAGAACAACTTTCCCAGGCCGTCCCCAAAAATCCTCGGGTCGGGATCGAATCTTACAGTCTTTGGTGCAGGCTATCCGACATACCCCGCGAGATACCCGGAGTCACCATACACCACCGGTAGCTAGCCGTGAGAGCGAATCCCAAGAGTAGTAATAGTAGGATCCCTCGCCGCCTCATTAAGGTACTAGGCTTACCGGCCCCATAACCGGCATGTGCTTAGTACGTTCAAAAACTTAACCCACATAACCACCGGACCGGAGCCCGCATCCCATGCTCTTACCACGTGAGCAATCCATTTAAGGATACATTGTGATTCCTATCTAGGAACCTATTCTCGCGAGTGAGGTCATCACCCGACTTGTAACGGTCCTATAGCTTAGCAGCTATCGACCTATCATACTAGTAAGGAGAAAGGTACCTATGGATCATGCATCTAGGGTTTCATTCAACTCCTGAATGTAAATGCACAATCATTCATAGATAATTGAATAAGGAATTTTAAAACTAGGTTAGATGCACTGGAGCTTGCCTTCGTCAGCTAGGTTAGCTTGGGCACCCTCGGTGTCGAGTACTTCCACGTACTGCAGCGACGCTTCCGCTCCTCCTTCCTCGGTTTCCGGGACAAGGGAGTAATCTCCGTCCGGAAGATCTACACGGTATGCAATGCAAGATTTAGGTGATGTGATAGTTTGTTGTCTTATCCAACTCTGGGTTAGTCATGTTCACCTTAACCAGCATTCATCTAATGTTTCTCTTTTAGGAAGGCTATTGGGCGTACATGGTTACTCTTTTATTGAACATTGAATAAAGGTTTTTATTATACTTGTCATTTCATGTGAAAGCTTTAATTGTTTTCATCTTCACAAGCAAGGGCATAAATAGCATTTTTATTTATGAATTACTTTCTGATCAGTGATGATATTTAATTATCTTTTAATTATATTAAATAATATCTTTAAAAAGGAAAAAGAATTAATTAGGGGTTTTTCTTTATTTAATTTCCCTTTAATATTAAAAGGGCATTTAAGCTTTTTATTAATCAATTAAATTACCAAAAATTAAATGAGTGTTTCTTAAGCCTACTAGCACGTATCCTGGTCCATTGGACCCACATGTAAGTGTTGGATGCTAGGAAATTAAATATTATGGAAAATAACAAAGGCTAGCTAGTGATTCAAAGTAAATGCATACATAAGTAAATAAGCATCAATTTGATCCAAACTTTCTTGTGCAAGCTCTCTGGTTTTAAACAAGTCTTAAGAACCAGCATGTTCACATGGAAACTCTACTGAACTTGGTTTATTAATTTACAAAGGAAACCATCCATAAATCAAGAATAATTATTTCTGTTAATCTAAAATTCATGATTAAATCACAAGATGTGTATTTTGTCATTACAAGACAGTGTGCACAAGTTGAGCTCAAGAACATAAATATATTTGACAGGAAAAATCATCTAAGCAGTTACTGCAGGAATGGAAAAGAATTTATCTAGCAAGATCTACTGCATAACTTTGTGCAATTTTTGGCACAACAGCTCGTCATATCCTAACACACAACATATCCAAAATTGGGCTACAGAGGAGTTATGTATTTCAAGTTATGACAGATCTAGGTTTAACACATTTGTATTTTTCCTGCTAAAACTATTTAGAATCTAGCCATGAATATATAACAAAAGAGGTGGGATTTATCATCCTGAACCCTACAAAATTGGTTTGGGAATTTTCTGATTTATCTGTGAGTTTCTAGGAATTTTCTAAGGCTCTGGACCTAACTGCAAGAAAAACTAGATAAGGATCCTTACAACTAAGCCCTGCATTTAGAACAAAACACCCTACACAGATTTAGATCCTTGCAATCGGGCCCTTGGCCGGGCCGGCGGCGCGGGCACTGCCAATTCCGGCGAGCCGGCGGCGATCCCGGCCGGGCAAGCGGCCGTGGGTGACCACATGCTCACCTAGGAGTGGCAGGGCACCGGAGGGGAGGTGGGGAGTTGGCCGGCGGTGAGGTTTGGCGGCGGACAGCGGCGGTGACCGCGGCGGCTCGGTGAACTGCGGCGTGGAGGCGAAGGGCTGGTGAACAAGCGGCCGTGTGAGCTTCACTAGGACCTAGGGAAGCGACTAGGGTGGCTGGTCGGCGGTGAGCACCGGCGGCGAGCTCCGGCGGCGGGCGGCGGCGCAATGGCGCGGTGGCGGCTCGGGGTGGCGCGCGGCGGGGAGGGGGGGGGGCTTAAATAGGAGCGCGAGCGCACCGGGTGACGTTGGGTGACCCGGCGCGAGATGCTCCCGGCCGTGCTACGGCGCTCGGGGCGCGCGCGTACGGCGGCGATGCCGCCGTCGGACCGGCGGTCCGCGGCGTGCGCGCGCGCGCGCACGGCGGCACGCGACGCCGGGCGCCTCGGGACGGGGCTCATCGGGGCGCGGGGATCACGGGGTGGAGCGCCTTGGGTCGGGTGCGGCCTCGGGAGGCGCGAGCGCGGATGCCGGGGCCGGCGGCGCGCGGCCGGCGACGGACGGCGCACGGGCGCGCGCGACGCCGCGCGCGCGACGCGCTCTGGCCCCAACTGTTTCACTGGTGCTGTCTTTGAAATGCAATTGCTCCAAAATTTTGTATAAAAGTCGACCAAGTGATGAATACCAAAGTTGTAGATCTAGCTACCAACATCATTTTCTACAAAGGCTATATAGGGTTTTTCTGCCTAGATTTGAAAATATTTGAATGCCAACTTTGAATGTCAACCTGTTTTGGCAAACAGTGAAAACGGCCTTGCAATGGTTTTTTCAAGTTTTTCCCCTCAAAATTGGAAATGCCAATCTACATGAAAGTTGTGTCCCTCAACAAGATCTACAACTTTCCTAAAGGTAGAATTTTAAGTGTTTAGGTGAATTTTGGAGAACGCGGCAAAAGTTCCGGCAGACACCTGTGGACACTGGGGTGGCAAGGGGTTTGACCCAACCTTTGACCTTGGGTTGGCCCCACAAGTGTGTTTACTATTCATTTAGGGTCACTAGGGTGGGTTAGTGAGTTTTTCGAGGTGAGGGCCCAGGTTGACCTAGGTTTGACCACGGTTGACCATTTGACCGGCTATTAACGTTAATTAAAAACCTGGGGCGTCACAGCCAACCCCCCTTAAACGGAATCTCGTCCCGAGATATTATTCGACAACGAAGAGATGGGGAGAAGGACTCACTGTTTCGAGATTGGAGGAAGCCCGGATACTTGGTGTTAAGATAATCCTCCGTCTCCCACGTGGCTTCTTCCTCCGTGTGATGGCTCCATTGGATCTTGTACATTCGCACGGTCTGCCTTCGGGTCTTTCGCTCTTTTTGGTCTAGTACTTTCAATGGATGCTCGACGAGCGAGAAATCCGGCTCGATCCAAGCATTAGCTTCCGTGATGATCTCATTCTCCGGAACAGGCATTCCCTTCTTCAACTGAGTTACATGGAACACATTGTGAACTGCGGAAAACCGTTCTGGCAATTGGATACGGTAAGCCACGGGTCCACATACTTCTATAACTTCATATGGTCCAATGTAGCGCGGGGCTAACTTTCCCTTGACTCCGAACCTTTGCACACCTTTGGTGGGGGATACTTTTAAATACACATAATCTCCCACTTCAAAGTGTCGAGGTACGGTTCCCTTGTCATGGTAACTCTTTTGCCTCATCTGTGCCATTTTCAAATTCTCTCTTATCACTTGCACCATTTCTTCGGCCTCTTTAACTAATTCTGGTCCAAAGAGTGTTCTCTCTCCGGTCTCTGACCAATTCAGCGGAGTGCGGCATCTACGTCCGTATAGAGCATCGAACGGTGCCATTTTCAAGTCAGGCTTGATAGCGTTATTGTAAGAGAACTCTGCCAAGGACAAACACTTGTCCCAACTCTTGTCAAAGTGCAGGATGCTTGCTCTCAACATGTCCTCCAAAATCTGATTTATCCTCTCCGTCTGACCATCGGTCTGCGGATGATAACTGGAACTGCGGATTAGCTGAGTTCCCAAACACTCATGCAACTGTTCCCAAAAACGAGCTACAAACTGAGTCTCTCTATCAGAGATTATAGTCTTTGGGATTCCATGCAGACGAACTATATGGTCCACGTACAACTCTGCATATTGTCGTACGGAGTAAGTGGTGTGCACGGCAATGAAGTGGGCGGTCTTGGTGAGTCTATCCACAATTACCCAAATAGAGTCCTTCTTTCTAGCGGTTAGGGGTAAACCCACAATGAAATCCATACTAATATCGTCCCACTTCCACATAGGTATCGACAGGGGTTGGAGTACTCCTGCCGATTTCAAATGACTTGCTTTCATCCGGTGGAAAGTATCGCACTCGGCTACATACTTGGCTACATCCACCTTCATATTGGACCACCGAAAGTTCTGCTTCAGATCTTGGTACATCTTGGTACTCCCGGGATGAATAGAGAATTTGGACCTGTGAGCTTCATCTAGAATGACTTTCTTAATTTCTGGGTCAACGGGGACCACTAGACGTTTCCCAAACCAGACCACATCCTGGTGATCCTGCGGAAACAAGTGTACTTGGGGTCTCCTTCTCGCTAGTTTCTTCCCCGATGGTTTGAATATCCGCATCATTGCGTTGGGCGGTGACAATTCGTCGTAAAGATTTGACTCTCGCCGTCAAGGCATAAAGAATTCCCTCGCGGTACCACTTCTAAGTTGAGCCTTCTCATTTCTTCACACAAGGGTTCACCGACTAGCTCCAACTCTAGGTGGTTGCAATGATCTTTGCGTCTAAGAGCATCCGCAACAACATTTGCTTTGCCGGGATGATAGTGCACTTCTAGATCATAATCTTTAATCAACTCAAGCCATCTTCTCTGTCTCATATTCAACTCTGACTGGGTGAAGATGTATTTGAGGCTCTTGTGATCAGTGAAGATATTGCAATGATTACCCATTAGATAATGTCTCCATATCTTGAGGGCATGAATAACAGCAGCTAACTCAAGATCATGGGTAGGATAGTTGAGCTCATGGGGTCGAAGTGCTCGTGAAGCGTAGGCAATGACTCGGCCTTCTTGCATAAGGACACAGCCGAGACCCGTGCCTGATGCGTCACAGAAGACTTCAAACGGTTTGGAATTATCGGGTTGAGCTAGCACTGGGGCTGAAGTTAGATGTTGCCTGAGGGTGTGAAAAGCTTTCTCACATGCTTCACTCCACACGAATTTCACTCCTTTCTTGAGTAATTTGGTCATGGAGTTTGTGATTCTAGAAAAGTCAGGAATGAATCGACGGTAGTATCCCGCCAATCCTAGGAAACTGCGGATTTGATGCACGGACTTGGGTGGTTTCCAATCCATCACCTCTTGAACTTTGCTAGGATCCACGGAGATACCATCGTGGGAAATGGTGTGCCCTAAGAATTTCACACTTTTCAACCAGAATTCGCATTTGGAGAACTTAGCATAAAGCTTATGATCTCGCAAACGCTGAAGGACAACTCGGAGATGATTGGCATGATCTTTCTCGCTCTTAGAATAGATGAGAATATCATCGATAAAGACCACGACAAATTTATCGAGCTCCGTCATGAACACGGAGTTCATGAGGTACATGAAGTAGGCAGGAGCATTAGTGAGTCCGAAAGACATGACCAAGAACTCGTAAAGACCGTAACGAGTGGAAAAAGCAGTTTTAGGAATGTCGCACGATCGAATCTTGATTTGGTGGTAGCCAGAACGAAGATTGATCTTAGAGAAGACTTTGGCACCAGCCAATTGATCAAAAAGAACGTCAATTCGGGGAAGCGGGTATTTGTTTTTGATGGTGACTGCATTGAGTGGTCGGTAATCTACGCACATTCTCAAGCTACCATCTTTCTTTTCGACGAAGAGGGCAGGGCAACCCCAAGGAGAAGAGCTCGGGCGAATGTAACCCTTATCTAACAATTCTTGGAGTTGGGTCTTTAGTTCAGCTAACTCTTTGGGTGGCATGCGATAAGGTCTTTTGGAAATGGGTGCGTTACCAGGCTGGAGTTCGATCACAAACTCGACATCTCTGTCTGGTGGCATACCAGGCAACTCATCGGGAAAGACATCCGGGTACTCACACACTACTGGAATTTCATCAAGAGAGGAGATAATGGTCACATAGGCACAAGAGTCGGTACCGTCCCGGAAAGGTAGGTACAAGGTAGTGTGCCCGACCGTAGGAGAGTTAATCTCTACGACTCTATCCGATATATCTAGAATCACCTTATGTTGATTCATCCATTCCATACCCAAGATAACATCCATGCTCCCCAATTTGATAACTACCAGATTAGATTGAATAACCCGACTTCCTAGTCTTAGAGGAACTCCAAAAGTCACTAACTGAGACGTGATGTTTCCACCGGGTGTGGTAATTCTATAAGCGGATTTGGTTTGTGCTCCTCTTAGACCCAATTTGTCTAGTAGACTCTCATTTATGAAACTATGGGTGGCTCCCGAATCGAATAAGACCTTAACAGGAGTGTTATTGATAGAGAATGTACCCGTGAGTACTGAAGCTCCTGCTGGAATGTCACTCATCGTAGTGAAGTTCAGCTTGCCTTGGCGCACTTGCACCATAGGCTTCTTGGCCGGAGTGGTAGGCTTGCTTCCCGTACCCTGATTCTGCGGGTTGGGCTTGATCTGCCTGGGCTTGGGACACTCATTAATGTAGTGCCCTGGCTGGCCACAGTTATAGCAACGACGATCTCCAACATCGCGAGGGGGTGCATTAGGCTTTGGAGCCTGCTGCTGGGCACGACGGAACTGAAAGTTCCAAGCAGGTTTGCCCTGAGGTGTCTTCATCGTCCAGTGTCTAGTTGATGATTGCTGGGATGGGCCTGGAGCTTCCTTCTTCACAAAGCGAAACTTCTTGCTTGTTCCGCTGCCTGGGGTGAAACCGGACATCCTCTTGTTGTCCCCGTGGGCTTTCTTCATTGCATCCTCCTGAGAGATAGCCTTGTTCACTAGCTCATGGAAGTTTGCGGGCTCGAGCAGATTCAGGTGCTCATACAGCTTGCCATCAAGCCCGTCACGAAACCTCTCCATCTTCTTGGCATCAGTATCAACATGATGCCCACCATACTGACACAAGCTATTAAACTTCGAGCATAGCGGTACACCGAGTCGGATCCCCGACGGAGGGCCAATGCCTCCCTCATCTTCCTATCCATCAGTCCCTTGGGAATGTGGTGGCTCTTGAAAGCCTGCTTGAACTCATCCCAAGTCACAGCGTGGCATCGCTGCATTGACTTGAAGTGGTCCCACCACATCAAAGCTTCCCCTCGCAGTTGCAGCGCTGCGAAGTTCGCTTTGTTCTCCTCGGAGCAAGGCAACACAAAGGCAGAGAATTTTGCCTCTATGGCCTTGACCCAAGCCTCAGCTTCCAGGGGGTCTTCTGCTTTGGCGAAGGTTGGCGGTTTCATAGCGATGAACTGGGCATACGTAGTGACCTGGTTAGGCCCCTCGTGATTGGCCACGTGTGGCGGCCCTCGGTTCATCTGCTGGGCGATCTGCTGCTGCGTCTGCAGGATCTGGCGCAGCACCTCGGTTTGGGTGGCCATGAAGGCCTCCGTCAGTGTCATGGGCGGGGGTGGTGGCAAGTCACCACTACCACTTGCTCCGAAACCGTTGGGAGAGCTGCTCGTGGTTCCCACCATCTGAAAAGTGAGCTTTATTAGTGAGATAACCAAAAGCTTACTCCAAATGATGACAAGCACGATCATGCATAATCACATCTCATTAGCACTTAAACAATGAGGACAACAACAATCAACAATTTTCTTTTGCCACCAAGATTCATAGAATCGTTCTTCTCAACACGGTTAGGGTGGCGATTACTCAATTGCACGGCTCATAAACACCCTCGAACCATCATCGTTATTTCGGATACCAACAAAGGTGGTATACGGACGAGTACTTATTCGCTGGCAACGGATGCCTCTATAATGCTTTGGTTTACCAACGTTCTTAGGTGAGAAATGCAAAATTGACAAGCGTGGTCATTTGCAACGGTTTATCCAAGGATCTGGTATTCATACGCAAGAAGATTTCAATTTTGAATGGAAATAAATTTACTTAAAGCATGCAAGCTTAAGCATTCTTTATTACAACACGATAGAACAAGGTTCAAAGACATTACAACTCGAATTTGAAACAACATGACATGACACGATACAAGCAGTGCTTGGCACGAAGACGTGCTGTCAAGCCACTACTCTAAACACCTCCAAATAACTCGATAGGATCGACATCCTCCTAATCCCTACCGTCGGCAACCTAGTTGCCCACTGAAGCACCACTGTACGTAGGCGAAGCTGGGGGAGTCAGTAGCGGTGGTCCTACCTGGCTCGTCTGATCCAGACCGGACAAGGCCTGCTGCTCCTCCGGGTGTGCCTGTACTGGGGGCAGTGGCTGTAAGGCCACTATAGCCTGCAAGGCTGCCATCTGTACCTCGGCCTCTTGCACCTGCTGCTGCATATCCGCAATGTTCGGCAGTAGTGTCAGCCTCTCTATCTCGTGAGCGTCAGCATCCTCCTCTAGTGCATGGTTTTCCTCCTCCAAATCTACGATCCTTTGTAGGCGGTCGCCTCTCTCAAGCTCTAGCTGAAACCTCCTAGCACGCAGCCTGTCATTCTCCTACTGCACCTGAGTAAGCGTGAAGTTCAGCTGCTGGTGTGCTGCTGAAAGTTGCTCCCAATCGCGCCTAGATGCCTCCAAGCGCTGTGCAATAATCGCTGCGGTGTTATAACGCAGCCCCTGAAGTGTGAAGACCACGTTCAGACAACGGGCAAGCGTCTGAGTAACATCCAACGGCTCTGCTAGGGTCAGTAGCTCCCGTAGGTGGTCCATGCGGTCCAACCATGCTGGGTCGTGAGGACTCACAGCAGGAAACAATCCAAACGGAGAAAGAGCTACCACGGTGGGGTTGTGGTCACAGAAGTCTGTCAACACTCTGAGGGCGGCTGACTCCACGGACTCGTGAGTGATAAATCCCCAGTATATAAAGCTCAAGTCAAACCAGTCGGCGTGGTCTGGGTGTGGCAGAACAGTAACGATCACTGCAGCGGGGAACGCCAAAGCGCTCAAACTCCTTCACCTCGTAAGTCGGTGGGGTGAGGTAGCCTGCGGTACTGAGTGCTTCCCACGCCAGGCGCAGAAAACCCTCCCAGTGCAACCCGTTGGTACGGATCGTACCGTCAGCGTCGAACTGGTGGAACACGGGGAAATCCATCTGTACACAAATGTAACTCATGTCAGATCTCAAAGAGAACAACATGTCAAATGGTGAAGTTCTGGCAGCTGTGAATAAAAATTCATAACCAAAAATCCACAAACCTCAAAAATTTCCCAAGTTTTAAATTAAATCCTTAATACTTGTAATTAAACTTTTTAAGGTTGAGCATCGATCAAGGAAACAAGATGAATGGTCCTTAACCTGGATGTGCCTAGGGAAGTGTGAACCAACCCAACGAACTAGGATTGAGACTTGCTATTACGAGATAACTAGTTGAGGAGCAATTATTTTTTTAACAATTTGGTTTAATTAACCTAGCACATGATAAACAACTTTTTCGCAAAATTTCGGCAGCATGACAGCTAGGTATGGAAGGTACTCTAGTTTATAAAAATCACACACTAGCATAAACTTCCTTAGAGAACATATGGAAATTCGATTTTTGGGTCCATTTTAGTTGTTTCAATTTTTAACATGCATGCAAGACGTCCTATTCGACCTCACCTGGCAATCAAGCCAAAAATCGAAGTTAGTGCCGGTGGCAAGGCTTTTAATCGTCTCTCCCTATAATATCTAGTCGAGAGCTATACGGTACTCGCTTAACGACTAACGAAGCGCTGTTATGTACCTGCAGAAAACGAACCTTTCGTGCCAGCACGTCACGAAAGCGTCCACATACATTACCGTTCACTATAGAAACGGTATCCATGCGTTAAGCCGCTGCATGGACAACGTCCAACCTCAGACACCCTCCGTTCAAATGGAGTGTATCCTTGCCTCGCATGAGCGACATGTGGAATGCACATGTATGAAACACGTGGCGACACACAACTCATAAACAGACGTGAAGATGGGATCCGTGGAATGGATCACTCCATCAACCCTCGCAATTCCCGTGATGCGGAACAGCACACGTATAAAACACGTGGCTCCTAGTTTGGTTGTGCGAGAAAATAAGTCTAACATGAAGTAATGTGTTGGAAGTTAGCAAAATAGACCATAATTTGTTTAAGCCACCCGAAAGAACCCAAAATTCCCTCTAGGGCCTCTCGGTCTAGTTTATCCTTAGCGGACCAACGTATTTTGGAAATCAGACGATCTTGGCATATTTTATTCAAAAACCAGTGATTAAGGTTTATTAATTAATCTCTGGTGCATATAAGCTCTGGTGCCAACTGTGACAACCCGCCCAGGAAAGTACCGTACTATCGCCTAAGACCGATCCACTTTGGTCATTAAGCAATAATAAAGTACCATCCTGTCGTAAGTTGCCGGGTTAACGCCCGGTAAATCACTTGAAGAGCACAAGGATCGAATATATGCATTAAAACTCACTCGAAGGCGAGTCTAGATATACAACAACATAAAAATCCAAAATTGTACCCCGAGGGGTTTAATTATTACAAACCATAGTTTTTATCATGATAAAACAGTTCAGAGTTTTCGAACAGCAGCGGAATTAAACTAACGGAAGCGAAGGCACCACGGGAGGCCACCCATGATGCTTTCAGTAGTCGTCCTCCACCCATTCCAGCTCCCAGCCGGGCGGGATCTCTCCGGGCCACACATCACTGAAGGCATTACCTGGATCAACACATTATAGCAAGGCTGAGTATACTAATACTCAGCAAGACTTACCCGTCGGTGATATCTACTTCACCAAATCTAGACCATGAAAGGCTTTTTGGCTCTTTGGGTTGCTTTTGCTAAAAAGTAACAAAGAGTAGGTCCTTACTTTCAAGATTTTAGCACAAGTTCTAGTGGGATTAATCTTTACTACATTAGCCAACTAGTACAAACAAGGTTGTACAATACAATTAATCAAGCATCATCTTCATCAACTTCCATCATTAGGGATCTCATGACTAGTGGAGTAAGTAGTCTCGGATAACGGTGAGAGGCCGACAATCGATTGATTTAAACCTTGCAAGGTGGACCCAAACACACGGTAGGCTGTCCCCGCGAGAACAACTTTCCCAGGCCGTCCCCAAAAATCCTCGGGTCGGGATCGAATCTTACAGTCTTTGGTGCAGGCTATCCGACATACCCCGCGAGATACCCGGAGTCACCATACACCACCGGTAGCTAGCCGTGAGAGCGAATCCCAAGAGTAGTAATAGTAGGATCCCTCGCCGCCTCATTAAGGTACTAGGCTTACCGGACCCATAACCGGCATGTGCTTAGTACGTTCAAAAACTTAACCCACATAACCACTGGACCGGAGCCCAGATCCCATGCTCTTACCACGTGAGCAATCCATTTAAGGATACATTGTGATTCCTATCTAGGAACCTATTCTCACGAGTGAGGTCATCACCCGACTTGTAACGGTCCTATAGCTTAGCAGCTATCGACCTATCATACTAGTAAGGACAAAGGTACCTATGGATCATGCATCTAGGGTTTCATTCAACTCCTGAACGTAAATGCACAATCATTCATAGATAATTGAATAAGGAATTTTAAAACTAGGTTAGATGCACCGGAGCTTGCCTTCGTCAGCTAAGTTAGCTTGGGCACCCTCGGTGTCGAGTACTTCCACGTACTGCAGCGACGCTTCCGCTCCTCCTTCCTCGGTTTCCGGGACAAGGGAGTAATCTCCGTTCGGAAGATCTACACGGTATGCAATGCAAGATTTAGGTGATGTGATAGTTTTTTGTCTTATCCAACTCTGGGTTGGCCATGTTCACCTTAACCAGCATTCATCTAATGTTTCTCTTTTAGGAAGGCTATTGGGCGTACATGGTTACTCTTTTATTGAACATTGAATAAAGGTTTTTATTATACTTGTCATTTCATGTGAAAGCTTTAATTCTTTTCATCTTCACAAGCAAGGGCATAAATAGCATTTTTATTTATGAATTAATTTCTGATCAGTGATGATATTTAATTATCTTTTTATTATATTAAATAATATCTTTAAAAAGGAAAAAGAATTAATTAGGAGTTTTTCTTTATTTAATTTCCCTTTAATATTAAAAGGGCATTTAAGCTTTTTATTAATCAATTAAATTACCAAAAATTAAATGAGTGTTTCTTAAGCCTACTAGCACCTATCCTGGTCCATTGGACCCACATGTAAGTGTTGGATGCTAGGAAATTAAATATTATGGAAAATAACAAAGGCTAGCTAGTGATTCGAAGTAAATGCATACAAAAGTAAATAAGCATCAATTTGATCCAAACTTTCTTGTGCAAGCTCTCTGGTCCTAAACAAGTCTAAAGAACAAGCATGTTCACATGGAAACTCTACTGAACTTGGTTTATTAATTTACAAAGGAAAACATCCATAAATCAAGAATAATTATTTATGTTAATCCAAAATTCATGATTCAATCACAAGATGTGTATTTTGGCATTACAAGACAATGTGCACAAGTTGAGATCAAGAACATAAATATATTTAACAGGAAAAATCATCTAAGCAGTTACTGCAGGAATGGAAAAGAATTTATCTAGCAAGATCTACTGCATAACTTTGTGCAATTTTTGGCACAACACCTAGTCATATCCTAACACACAACATATCCAAAATTGGGCTACAGAGGAGTTATGTATTTCAAGTTATGACAAATCTAGGTTTAACACATTTGTATTTTTCCTGCTAAAACTATTTAGAATCTAGCCATGAGTATATAACAAAAAAGGTGGGATTTATCATCTTGAACCCTAAAAAATTGGTTTGGGAATTTTCTGATTTTTCTGTGAATTTCTAGGAATTTTCTAAGGCTCTGGACCTAACTGCAAGAAAAACTAGATAAGGATCCTTACAACTAAGCCCTGCATTTAGCACAAAACACCCTACACAGATTTAGATCCTTGCAATCGGGCCCTTGGCCGGGCCGGCGGCGCGGGCACTGCCAATTCCGCCGAGCCGGCGGCGATCCCGGCCGGCAAGCGGCCGTGGGTGACCACATGCTCACCTAGGAGTGGCAAGGCACCGGAGGGGAGGTGGGGAGTTGGCCGGCGGCAAGGTTTGGCGGCGGACAGCGGCGGTGACCGCGGCGACTCGGTGAACTGCGGCGTGGAGGCGAAGGGCTGGTGAACAAGCGGCCGTGTGAGCTTCACTAGGACCTAGGGAAGCGACTAGGGTGGCGGTCGGCGGTGAGCACCGGCGGCGAGCTCCGGCCGGCGGGCGGCGGCGGCAATGGCGCGGTGGCGGCTCGGGGTGTTGCGCGGCGGGGGGAACGGGGGGGCTTAAATAGGGAGCGCGAGCACCGGGTGACGCCGGGTGACGGCGCGAGATGCTCCCGGCCGTGCTACGGCGCTCGGGGCTCGCGCGTACGGCGGCGACGCCGCCGTCGGACCGGCGGTCCGCGGCATGCGCGCGCGCGCACGGCGCGCGCGACGCCGGGCGCATCGGGGCGCGGGGATCACGGGGTGGAGCGCCTTGGGCCGGGCGCGGCCTCGGGAGGCGCGGGCGCGGATGTCGGGGCCGGCGGCGCGCGGCCGGCGACGGGCGGCGCACGGGCGCGCGCGACGCGCGCGCGCGACGCGCTCTGGCCCCAACTGTTTCACTGGTGCTGTCTTTGAAATGCAATTGCTCCAAAATTTTGTATAAAAGTCGACCAAGTGATGAATACCAAAGTTGTAGATCTAGCTACCAACAACATTTTCTACAAAGGCTATATAGGGTTTTTCTGCCTAGATTTGAAAATATTTGAATGCCAACTTTGAATGTCAGCCTGTTTTGGCAAACAGTGAAAACTGCCTTGTAATGGATTTTTCAAGTTTTTCCCTTGAAAATTTGAAATGCCGATCTACATGAAAGTTGTGTCCCTCAACAAGATCTACAACTTTCCTAAAGGTAGAATTTTAAGTGTTTAGGTGAATTTTGGAGAACGCGGCAAAAGTTCAGGAGACACCGTGGACACCGGGGTGGCAAGGGGTTTGACCCAACCTTTGACCATGGGTTGGCCCCACAAGTGTGTTTACTATTCATTTAGGGTCACTAGGGTGGGTTAGTGAGTTTTTCGAGGTGAGGGCCCTGGTTGACCTAGGTTTGACCACGGTTGACCATTTGACCGGCTATTAACGTTAATTAAAAACCTGGGGCGTCACAGGGCGGCATCGAGACTCACTTCCAGGTGAATAGGCTCCCTGCGCCATCTTTCTCAGTCATGCCTTCCACACCATGACTCAGGGCGATCGCTCCATCAAGGACTATGTGAACATGATGAAGAAGGCTGATGATGTCCTCCATGACGTCGAGCAAGTTGTGTCGCCATCAACCCTCCTCCTCAACCTACTCAGTGGCGTCAACTTGCGATTTAGCACCTCCGTCAACATCATCGTCGGCACCGCCGGTATGACATTCTCCATCGCCCTTAACTAGCTCAAGCTGAAGGAGCTTCGCCTGGAGAACAAGGCCAAGGTCGAGGCCACCAACACCCTCATCGTCTCATCCTCCTCCAGCTGCAACGATGCTAACTGCCGCTCATCACCTCCACAAAAGCCTTTTCTTAAGGAAACAGCAGGGGAGGCCCCTACTGGCTTTTTTTTTGATTATATATATATAACGATATTTATAGAAATACAAGGCCATAGGCCCAAAGAAAAGAGGAAAAAAGAAGTGCTATGGAAACTTATTACAAAACCAAGAATCTAACTCCAGCTTTAAAGAAGGTTTAGCTCTGTGTAGAACCAGAGAGAACTCTTCTTTAAAACACTGCTTCCATCCCCCAAAGAAGAGAGCACCACCATCAAAGATTAAGCTATTCCTATGGAGCCAAATACACCAACTAGCAACCATCGAAATTTCCCTGAACACTGTCAAACTAAGGACCAGGAGCGTCCCGGTGGTCGTTGGATGACCGCTCCTCAGTGATGAGTGATTGACAACGGGTGTTGGACTGACTCTTGGCTTAGTGCGCAGGTGTAGGCTGCGGCCTAGTTCGTGTTGTTGCAGGTGAAGAACGGGCGCGAAAGGTCTTTAGCCTTGAGGGGCCTCCGGGAGATGGAGAGACAAGTAGGCTCGGTTCGAGGGACCCGGTGGACGGCGGGACTAGGTGTGGGCCACATGGTGGCGAGACGAGCAAGACGAAGTCATGGACAATCGAGCCGGTGCACGGTAGCGGTCGAGTCAAGTGGTTTGGCGGGAGGCCGGACCGGGCACGCGGGGTTTGGTGGTTTGCCCACAAAACCATCGGAGGACGGTTTCTTGGTTTGGGCCTCAAAACCAAGTCCGAGGGCCCAACACGACGGAGACGGGATCCGGGCGTGTCGGGAAGCTTCGAAGCGGAGGACACGCGGCGGGATCACATGGCTTGCGTCGGGAGGACGCGGGGTGCGACAAAGGCGTGGCCGTCCAATGTCAAGACCCACAAACATTACCTAAATGCCCCTACGTGGGTTGTATCACCAGTAGTTAAGTTAGGGGTAGTCGAGTCATTTACCACTCCGGCGGGACCTGATATATAAGCCATGAGTGTGTGTGGATGGCCCTCTCTCTCCGCGACTTAGGTTTTCATTCCCCCTCCCATTTCTCATTTTCGTAGCTATTTTTCTTCTCCATTTTCTCTAGGCTAGCATGAGAGCTTCATGTGAGATTTGTTGAGACGGATGGATGCTAGGGCGGCATGGTAGACCTTGTGAATCTTTCCTGGTTTGTATAGAAGATTCGAAGTTGTGTTTTTCGTGGTCTTTTTGTGCTTGTTTTCGCGCCCTTTGTTCACGGTGTGATTCCGCGGATTTGAGTGGGTTTCTCCCCGGATTTCTTTGAGGGAAACATGGATAGATGTCTCGTGCATCTTTGTGATTGATCTTGTGCCCTCAAACGCCGGGAAACCACTTCGATTCAAGGATTTTCGTTCGGTGCTCTAGCTTTTGGTGGTGCTCAAAGAATTCGCGATTCCCGGTGATTTAAGGAGTTAGGAGGCAAGATTTTTGGGCTATAGCATCCTTGTGTGACGCTTTTCAAGTCCCCAAACCCTTGTCTCTACAGCTTCTACCGTTTGGGAAATCCGATGATGATTTGGGGGAGTTGACTTTCGGGGTCGGGCTGTTTTCAGTTCGTCCGTGCACGCGGACGGTCCACGAGGGTCTGGCAGACGGTCCGCGTGAACAGTGTTCTTCGCGTGTTCTTCGTGTTCTTGCTCGGCTTCGCTTTCGATCCGTTTTAGTTTTGAGTTTAGGTTGGAAGTGGTTTCGGACAGTCCGCAGTAGCGGGCGGACGGTCCGCAGGTGCCTGGCGGACAGTCCGCGTGCTCCCCGCGGACGGTCCGTTTTTCGAGGTTCGCTACTGGAGGTTCTGTTCGTTTTAACGGATGATCCGCGGCTCAGGCTGGACAGTCCGCGGCAAGGGTGCGGACAGTCCGTGGTACCCTGCCGGACGGTCCGCGCGGCCCATCGCGGACGGTCCGCCCTGCCTGGCCGGACGGTCCGCCAGAGGCTGAGTCCTTTGCTTCTTAGTTTGATTCCTCCCTTTCTTTCTCGTGCTTCCGCGTGTGCTTCAAGGAATCGTTCCTAAGACTGGAGGTTGATCGATAACCTCGTTGTCTTGGCGATTGGTGTGTGATTCGATCCATTGCTTGTGTGTGACCGGGATTTGACTAGGGTATAGGCCGGGTTCTTTGTGAAGAATTTTTACCGGCTCCTATTCACTCCCCCCCTCTAGGTCGCCATCTGATCCTTCAATTGGTATCAGAGCTTAGTGCTGGATTCTTTGTGACTTTGTCAAGTCTCGAATCCTAAGATGGCGTACGTTGAGCGGGGCGGTCCGCCGCACTTCGATGGCAAGGGTTACCACAAGTGGGCGGCTCGTATGATGATCTTTCTTCGTGGCAAGTTGTTGGATTTCATTGTGCTTGACAAGACCTATGCTATTCCGGTCAACATCCATTCTCTTATGGTGACCGATGCCGGTGCTATGGCCAAGTATGAGGCAAATGCAAAAGCCGTTGATCACTTGGTCTGGAGCTTGTGTGATCCTGAGTTTGAGCGTGTTCGCCATTTGAATCTTGCTTGGCAAATTTTGGAGAAGTTGTTGGTTGCTCACGGTGGTGATAACCATGTGAAGGCTCGCCTCTTTGTCTCTTACCGAATGCAATATGAGAACTTCACTCAACTTCCCGGTGAGGACATTGATGCGATGTTTCAGAGGTTCACCGCCATCGTGAACAACATGAAGGCTAATGTTGAGGATTTTCCTTACACCGAGCATGATCAGGCTTTGAAGCTCTTGCATGTCTTGGACCCAAATGTTTGGGGTGCTAAGGTTGAGGCCATCAAGGAGTCTGGGCAATATTTGACCATTGAGTTGGATGACCTCTTTTCTAAGCTCAAGTCGGCTGAGGTTGACAGGAAGTTGCAATCCAAGCATGAGGGCTCGACTGACCACAGTGTTGCTCTTGTGGGCGGATCAAAGGGCAAATCTAACCCTTCCTGTCGACAGTTTTCCTTGTCTTCTCTTATGTCTACATGAGAGCCGGAGGAATGCAAGGCAGAGCTCGGGGACATGCTACAAGTGTGGCAAGCGTGGACACTTCATCGCCGAGTGCCCGGAAGCGGAGGAGAACAAGTACAAGATGAACGAGTACAAGGTGCACCCGAGGTGTGAAGACAAGTACTCCTCCAAGGGCAAGCACTTCAGCAAGTCCAAGAGCAAGAACAAGGACAAGCGGTGACGGAGCAAGGGCGGCTACAAGAAGGACAAGGCAAGATCCATGGTGGCCGGTGCAAGCGACGTCGACTCAAGCTCAAGCGACGCGCAGTCAAGCTCAAACAGTGAAGATGAAGATGCCGGGAGGCGCAAGGGCAAGAAGGGTGCAAGCCGGAACCTCAGTGGATTGAGCTGTGTGGCGCTTGAAGGCTTTTGTGGCATGGCCCATAGCTCGAGCAGCAAGAAGAGCGACAAGGAAGACAGCGACTCCGACTCGGAGGATGAGGTAAATCGTGACCCCGACTCTTTGCTTGCTGAGATCACTAGGTTGAATGGCTTGATTGACAACTGTGATAGTGTGTTGAGAGATGCTAAGAAGATGAGGAAAGATCTTAGGGCTCAACTTGAGAATGCTAGTGAGAAAGTAGGAGAGTTAGAGTCCAAATTGCTTGAATTGAAACTTGAGAATGACTCTTTGAAACTTGCTCCTACTACTCCTGATGATGTTGAATGTCTTGAGTGTGATGCATGGTTGAATGAGATCAAGTTGCTTAATGAGAAGAATGCTTCCACTTTGGATAAACTAAATGCTCTTAGGACGGAGTATGATGAGCTTAAGGCTAGACCCACTTTGCTTGGTGCTTGTAAATCATGTCCTACTATGCATGCTAAGCTTGTTGATGCTCGTTCTACCATTAGTTCTTTGGAAGCATCTTTGAAATCTCCTGTTGCAAATGCATGCTCTAGCTGTGATGAAGTTACATTGTGCAATCTTGAACTTACTTCCCGTTTGGATGTCATCTATGAGGAGAATGACTATTTGAGGAAGGTGTTGGGTTGGTTGTCTGGGCAGGAACCTCAATTGAAAATCATGATTGAGGAGTTCAAGAGAGCTGATGGTCGTGGTTTGGGGTTTGAGAAGTTGGGTGACAAAGTGGGAGAGAACAGTGGGGAGAGCGTGTATGATAAGTGTGTTGAGTCTAACCCCGAATTTGAGGTGATTGGAGACATCCAAGTCCCACTTCCAAAGGCACCCAAGAACACTTCACACCAATGCCCAACCACCTTTGCAACAAGCTTGACACAACCCAAGATCCACCCAAATTCCCACCTAAGACAAATGACTTCCAGAAATCGGTGAAGTTTGTGAGTGAGAAGGGTGAGAAGCCTAAAGAAAAGCCAGAGCCAAAACCAAAACCCATCTCCTTCAGGTGTGAGTATTGTGGCAAGGAGAGACACCTAGCAGAGTTTTGCTATAAGAGGAAGAGGGATGAGAGGCTTGCTAGGGAGCAAGCAAACCAGGACAGGTATCGCCAGTCTCATGGTATTCCTGAGCCTAGAGTGCCACTTCCACGGGGTGTGGGAAGTGTGAAGAGTGTTGGTAGAGTTGGAGCTCAGGGTGGTAGGTTTGTTAGGAGAGATGATGGTGTGCGTGCTGGTGAGAGGTTTGGTCGGGCTCGTGGTGGTTTTGCTGGACGTCCCCCTACTCGTCCTCAGTACGGGTTTAGGGGAGATGTTCGCAGCTTTGGGTTCCAGAGGAACTACGGACCACGTTTTCCCCCTCGTGGTGCTCGTACTTCTTCCATGGAACATGGGAAGTTTGGTGGCAAGGGAATGATGTTTGCTAACCCCTCTTTTGAGAAGATGGCTCGACACTGGTTTAACTTTCTTTGTGCTAACCCCAGTGTCGAGTCGTTAGCTCACTCTCGTTCTTGTTTATGACTACAGGCAGGAGGTTTGGAGAACATTTGGTTGATCGACTCCGGATGTTCCCGACACATGACCGGAGATAAGAAGTGGTTCTCCAGCCTCACCCCAGTGAAGGAAAAGATGTACATCACATTTGGGGACAATGGACGAGGAAGGGTGATTTCTGAGGGTGTTGTGCATGTGAGTGACAAGGTAACGTTGAAGAGGGTTGCTCTTGTGAAGTCTTTGGGTTTCAATTTGCTTTCGGTTTCTCAGTTGCTTGATGAGGGTTTTGAGGTGCGTTTCAAGTCTGGCGAGTCTCGTTTGCTGGATTCTCGAGGTGATCTTGTCTGTATGATCATCCCCGAGGGTCAGATTTTCAAGGATGATTTCTCTCGTTCTTTGGGTCCTGCTCGCTGTTTGATGGCCGATCCTTCTTCTGATTTGTGGAAATGGCATAGGCGGTTGGGACACTTGAGCTTTGATTTGGTTTCCCGCTTGAGTGGTCTTGACCTTGTCCGAGGATTGCCGAGGTTGAAGCTTGAGAAGGATTTGGTTTGTGCTCCGTGTAGGCATGGCAAGATGGTAGCCACTCCCCATCCACCCCTGACCGATGTCATGACCGAGCGTCCGACGAGCCGTTGCACATGGACCTTGTTGGGCCAGCTCGAGTTCGCTCGGTGGGTGGGAAGTGGTATGTCCTTGTTGTGGTGGACGATTACTCTCGCTATGCCTGGTGTTTTTCTTGGAGGATAAGAGTGAGACATTTGGTTTTGTTCGAGATCTGATCGTGAGGTTGAGAAACGAGAGGCATGGGAATGCCATCCGAGCTATCCGCAGTGATAATGGCTCAGAGTTCAAGAACTCTCGTTTTGATGTCTTCTGTCGTGATCTAGGTCTTGAACATCAGTATTCGACCCCTTATGTGCCCCCTCAAAATGGAGTTGTGGAGAGGAAAAATCGGACTCTTTGTGAGATGGCTAGGACGATGCTCGATGAGCACAGGACTCCTAGGAGGTATTGGGCTGAGGCGGTCAATACGGCTTGTCATGTTTCCAACAGGATTTTATTGCGAACTTTCAAGAAGAAGACCTGTTATGAGCTTATGCATGGTCGGGCACCCAAGGTGAGTCATTTCCGAGTTTTTGGCTGCAAGTGCTTTATTCTTAAGAAGGGAAAACTTGACAAGTTTGAGGCTAGGTCTAGTGATGGTATTTTCTTTGGATATGCTAACCACTCTAGAGCCTATAGGGTGCTTAACCTTGAGACTAAAAAAAATCATGGAGACTTGCGAGGTAACCTTCGACGAGACAATGCCATGTACCTCTCTTGGCTTTGAATGTGCAGGTGATGAGGAGATGGCCGAGGACCTCTTTGAAGAGGAGAAGGATGAAGCTGGAGATGATGATGGAGAGAACCATGCGCCTGAAGCTGAGTGTGTACCCACTACTCCCCCTACGACCACTACGGAACGTGGACCGTCTACTTCATGGACAACGACGGTGCGACAAGAGGACCAGGCGAGAGAAACTGAAGTTGAGGGGGAGGTAGTCTCGAGGCGTGAGGCTCCCTGGCGGATTCAAGAAGTGCATCCCTTGTCGAAGATCATTGGGGACATCGACGAACGTACTACACGGTCAGGGTCCAGGAATTCCTCTCATTTTGCTCATGCTGCTTTTGTTGCCACCTTTGAGCCCAAGGACATTGGACACGCTTTATCTGATGCAAACTGGGTCAATTATATGCATGAGGAGTTGGAAAACTTTGAGAGGAACCAGGTGTGGGAGTTAGTTGAACCACCTCCAAATTGCCATCCCATAGGAACCAAGTGGGTTTGGAAGAACAAAGAGGGAGAGAATGGGATGGTTGTGAGGAACAAGTCCAGACTTGTTGCTCAGGGGTTTAGTCAGAAGGAGGGGATCGACTATGAGGAGACCTTTGCTCCTGTGGCTCGTCTTGAGGTAATTCGGATCCTTCTAGCCTTTGTCGTGGCTAAAGGGTTCAAGTTGTTTCAGATGGACGTGAAGAGTGCCTTTCTGAATGGGGTCATAGAGGAGGAGGTGTATGTGAAGCAGCCACCCGGGTTTGAGAGTGAGTTGTACCCACACAGGGTGTACGGAGTTGAAAAGGGCTCGTATGGGTTGAAACGGGCGCCCGTGCTTGGTATGGGAGGTTGAGAGGTTTTCTGTTGAGCAGAGGGTTTGTGATGGGTACCGTGGATAGGACCCTGTTTCTCCTCAAGCATGGAAATGACTTGTTGATTGTTCAGATATACGTGGATGATAGTGTCTTTTGTGGCTCGTCACATAACCTTGTTGCCAAGTTTGCAGATGAGATGAGCAGGGAGTTCGAGATGAGCATGATGGGCGTGTTGCAGTACTTTCTCGGGCTGCAGATCAAGCAAGTGAAGGACGGAACTTTTGTGCACCAGACCAAGTACACGAAAGACATGCTGAGGAAGTTCCAGATGCAAGATGTGAAGCCGATGTCGACTCCCATGGGGAGTACGACCACTCTGGATGCGGACGAGGACGGAGAACCAGTGGACCAGCAGGAGTACAGGAGCATGATCGGCTCCCTCCTCTACCTGACGGCGACGAGGCTAGACATACAATTCAGTGTGTGTCTGTGCGCTCGTTTTCAGGCTTCGCCGAGGACATCACATCGACAGGCCGTCAAGAGGATTTTCAAGTACCTACAGTCTGCCCCTGGTCTTGGCCTTTGGTATTCTTCCTCCTCGACTCTCTCTCTTCATGGTTTTTCCGATGCGGATTTTCTTTGGTTGTCGAGTCGAGAGGAAGTCTACTTCGGTACTTGCCGGTTTCTTGGGTCTTCGTTGGTTTCATGGTCTTCCCGCAAGCGGCCTATGTAGCTCGGTCTACCACCGAGGCGGAGTATGTTGCGGCCGCGAGTTGTTGTTCCCGATTGTTGTGGATTTCATACACTTTGAGAGACTTTGGTGAGGAGTGCACCCGGATCCCACTTCTTTGTGATAGCACTAGTGCCATAAGCGTAGCCAAAAACCCAGTGCTTCACTCGGAACCAAACACATAGAAGTGAGGTATCATTTCTTGAGGGACAATGTGGAAAAAGGAACCATTGTGTTGAGTCATGTCCCTACCCAAGATCAGCTAGCCGACATCTTTACAAAGCCTCTCGACCAAGCTACATTTGTGCGCTTGCGGGGGGAACTTGGGGTTTGTTGCCCTCTCTAGTTGATTCTTAGGGGATTCTCTTTTGTATCATATGTATCATACCATGTTTTACCTTGATGTATATACATGCTTTGCTTGATGTACAAACCATGGTAGGATAGCCACCTTGTCATATATCATGTTGCATTTGTATCATATTGCATTTTAGGATGATGAGCTTCTTTCATATGCCTTATTTGAGTCTCTTTGGCTATTTGTGAGATATTGGTCATATGTGTAGAGAAATGGTGATGTGGGGCTATGCTCTTGGAATATTTGAGATATATGTGTGGTGAGATAGCCCCTTTTGAAATAAATGCTAATCTTGACTAATTTTTGGCGAAATGTGCTCCAGTCATGTGTAGTAGTGTATCCATGTCACGTTTTGGTCTAAATATGCTTTCTATACTTAGATTGTGCTTGGATGCCTTTTTCTTGCATTTGGGCCAAAGGCCGAATATCATTGTGAATGTTTAGCCTATGTTGCATTCATGGAGGAGCATGAGCTTCTTTTTGCCGCAAAGGCACTTCATGTACCATGAAATGATTTAATCTTGAAAAGAAGTGTGTAATGCTTGAAAAATGCTCCATCCATCCTGTCTATGCTTAAAGTGTCTTATCTTTCACACATGGGTGCAAAACATGTTGCATGATGTTCACTAGTGGAGAAGTCTCCCCGAAGTGGACACATGGCTCATGAGCTTTAACATGACATGCTTTGTTTTATGGGTGTTTGCAATGATCTTTTGTCGAGAATTGAATATCCTTGTATGATCTCTGGATGATATGCATGTTTTTGGCTTGAATATGACATGGATAGGCTTTTACATGTGAAGCGAGCCTTCTTTTGGTAAAACTGCTTAAATCTGAAAATTTAGCTTTGTCACATGCTTGTATTTTCATACATTACTTGTGGCAATGCTTTGACTATGCTATGATTCATATGTGTGATCTTTGTCTCATTTTTAGCCTTTGACACTAGATTTGTCCTATTTGAGAAGCTCATGCAGATGTTTATATGCTTTGTTTTGCATTTCTGCATTTTCACCTTGATTCATACATTGTCAACAAGGGGGAGAAGAGGTGAGCTTAATGCAAATTCAGAAGAGGTGAGCTAAAATTTGGAAGTTTGCATCCACATGTTCAGGGGGAGCTTGCATTTGTTCAGGGAGAGCTGATTTCAGTGGAGTTTGTGCTTTGCTTGGCTTGTGACTTTTCTTTGCCTTTCTTTGGTTTTGGTCATGAGTTGAGCTTCTTTGTTTTTTCTTTCTTCTTCCTTTCTTTCTTTCTCTGAATTTCATTTCGCGTTGTGTGTTGTCAATGCACTCATCAAGGGGGAGATTGAGGACCAGGAGCGTCTCGGTGGTCGATGGATGACCGCTCCTCAGTGATGAGTGATTGACAACGGGTGTTGGACTGACTCTTGGCTTAGTGCGCAGGTGTAGGTTGCGTCCTAGTTCGTGTTGTTGCAGGTGAAGAACGGGCGCGAAAGGTCTTCAGCCTTGAGGGGCCTCCGGGAGATGGAGAGACAAGTAGGCTCGGTTCGAGGGACCCGGTGGACGGCGGGACTAGGTGCGGGCCACATGGTGGCGAGACGAGCAAGACGAAGTCATGGACAATTGAGCCGGTGCACGGTAGCGGTCGAGTCAAGTGGTTTGGCGGGAGGCCGGACCGGGCACGCGGGGTTTGGTGGTTTGCCCACAAAACCATCGAAGGACGGTTTCTTGGTTTGGGCCTCAAAACCAAGTCCGAGGGCCCAACACGACGGAGACGGGATCCAGGCGTGTCGGGAAGCTTCGCGAGAGGACACGCGGCGGGATCGCATGGCTTGCGTCGGGAGGACGCGGGGTGCGGCAAAGGCGTGGCCGTCCGATGGCAAGACCCACAAACATTACCTAAATGCCCCTACATGGGTTGTATCGGAGTAGTTAAGTTAGGGGTAGTCAAGTCATTTACCACTCCAGCGGGACCTGATATATAAGCCATGAGTGTGTGTGGATGGCCCTCTCTCTCCGCGACTTAGGTTTTCATTCCCCCCTCCCATTTCTCATTTTCGTAGCTATTTTTCTTCTCCATTTTCTCTAGGCTAGCATGAGAGCTTCATGTGAGATTTGTTGAGAGGGATGGATGCTAGGGCGGCATGCTAGACCTTGTGAATCTTTCCTGGTTTGTATAGAAGATTCGGAGTTGTGTTTTTCGTGGTCTTTTTGTGCTTGTTTTCGTGCCCTTTGTTCACGGTGGGATTCCGCGGATTTGAGTGGGTTTCTCCCCGGATTTCTTTGAGGGAAACATGGATAGATGTCTCGTGCATCTTTGTGATTGATCTTGTGCCCTCAAACGCCTGGAAACCACTTCGATTCAAGGATTTTCGTTCGGTGCTCTAGCTTTTGGTGGTGCTAAAAGGATTCGCGATTCCCGGTGATTTAAGGAGTTAGGAGGCAAGATTTTTGGGCTATAGCATCCTTGTGTGACGCTTTTCAAGTCCCCAAACCATTGTCTCTACAGCTTCTACCGTTTGGGAAATCCGATGATGATTTGGGGGAGTTGACTTTCGGTGTCGGGCTGTTTTCAATTCTGTCCGTGCCTGGCGGACGGTCCGCGAGGGTCTGGCGGACGGTCCGCGTGAACAGTGTTCTTCGCGTGTTCTTCGTGTTCTTGCTTGGCTTCGCTTTCGATCCGTTTTAGTTTTGAGTTTTGGTTGGAAGTGGTTTCGGACAGTCCGCAGCAGCGGGCAGACGGTCCGCAGGTGCCTGGCGGACAGTCCGCGTGCTCCCCGCGGACGGTCCGTTTTTCGAGGTTCGCTACTGGAGGTTCTGTTCGTTTTAACGGACGGTCCGCGGCTCAGGCCGGACAGTCCGTGGCAAGGGTGCGGACAGTCCGCGGTACCCTGCCGGACGGTCCGCGCGGCCCATCGCGGACGGTCCGCCCTGCCTGGCCGGACGGTCCGCCAGAGGCTGAGTCCTTTGCTTCTTGGTTCGATTCCTCCCTTTCTTTCTCGTGCTTCCGCGTGTGCTTCAAGGAATGGTTCCTAAGACTGGAGGTTGATTCATAACCTCATTGTCTTGGCGATTGGTGTGCGATTCGATCCATTGCTTGTGTGTGACCGGGATTTGACTAGGGTATAGGTCGGGTTCTTTGTGAAGAATTTTTACCGGCTCCTATTTACTCCCCCCCTCTCTAGTCGCCATCTGATCCTTCACAAACCAAAGGACTGCCAAGCTTCAAGACCATTTCTGTAATATTCAGAGAGCTGTCCCACGAAATTCCCCAAAAGTTCCAACATTACATACTAAAAGGGCACAAAAAGAAAAGATGTTGTAGAGTCTCCTCAGTGGCAGTTTGGCATAGAACACATGAATAATCATCAAGAATCCTTCTCTTTCTCCTCAACAAATTCCTTGTGTTTAGCCGATCATGCAAAAGAAGCCAGAAGAAAGACGAGACTTTCCCTGGAACACAAGAGTTCCACATCCATTTAAACACCGGAGAAACTGGGAGTACACCTTTAAGAGAAATGTAGGCCTTCTTAGCTGAAAAAACTGAGGAGTTCCAGATGTAAACCCATACATCATGGCTGCCTTGGTCCACAGAAAAATCCTGAAGAAGCTGAGTTAAAACTTGAAGCTGGCCTGGGGCAATGAGTGAAAGAGGTGTGTTAAAATTTTGAAAAAACATCCCGACTCAAATACTTAGCCACTGATATATTCTTGGATCTTGCAAAGGAATGAAACTGGGGGAAGGAATGATATAACAGGCCAAAGTCCCAATTATCAGCCGAAAAAGTCAAAGTGTCTCCTTTATGAACTTTGCATATGGCCAAAAGTCTGAACGAGTCAGCCAAAGAGAGATCATCTCTCCACCAGAATGAACCAACAAGGCTTTTAATATGAGGAACTGTTGATCGACTATAATAACATTGCCAGGTGAGATGCACCCATGGCAAGTCTTCCTTGTTATAAAATTTATGAAGGAACTTCAAAAGCAAAGCCGAGTTGTGAGTCCTTAGATCAATAATGCCAAGCCCCCCCGATCCTTAAGTAAACATGCCTTTTTCCAAGCAACCAAACAACCACCTTTTCTGTTTATGTCCCCTTTATCCCAAAGAAAGTGCTTTATGTACTTGTCTATATGTTCCAGGATTGGAATTGGCATTTGTAAAGTGCAAAGGTAATATGTGGGCAAAGCACTTAAAACTGAGTTTACCAAGGTTAGTTGCTCAGCATAAGGAATCAAGGAATTGAGTCCCATCAGGCGTCTCTCAATTCTGTTCAGAACTATCACAAATTCAGCAACAACAGGTCTGGTAGTACCAACAGGTAACCCAAGGTAGGTAAAGGGCATTGTCCCTACTTGACAAGGAATAGAAGAATCCAGCAACTGAACTTTATCAGCCGGGACATTGATGGGGGTCATACAAGATTTATTGAAATTCACTTTCAGGCCAGTGGAGACAGCAAAAGTATCTAAGAAAGCCTTCAACCTAACCAACTGATCGACGTTTGCTAGGAGAACAATAAGTGTGTCATCAGCGCATTGTACTACGGGGTAATCACCTCCAAAGTTTGGGCCAAGGGGATGTTGCAAATTACCATTTGAGGGGGCATTGTTGATGATTGATTGAAGGAGATCAGCAGCCAGTACAAAGAGAAGTGGTGACAGTGGGTCCCCTTGTCTTACACCTCTTCTACATTTAAAAGCCTTAGCAGACCCTGTCTCCGCAACAGCAGGGCAACGACGACAACAACGACGACGACGACCAACAACGATGCAAGAAGAACAATGACAAGAGGAACAATGGTGGCGGGGAACAGTAGTCCCGCACCCCCTACCCGGCTGGCCCATGGATTTGCCTCGATCCGCAAGCTCTCCAGGGGCGTAGGGCACTAGCGGCGATAGCTACAGACAGTGGCGTGGTGGACTAGGGCTGCTCGGCCCTCCTTTGCAGGCCAACACCGCCCTCGGCTCCTTCCCTCAGGCGCTGGCCTAGTCTCCTTCGTGGGAGACAACCGGACTGGTGGCTGCGATCCAGTAGCTCACTCTTCAAGGCAACGCATGGGTGATGGACACTGGCGCCTCCACACATATGCACTCCTCAGATGGTATACTTCTCTCGCGCCTTCGTGCTTCTCATTCTTCGATTACTGTAGGCAATGGTGCACGAATTCTTGTCACATCTAGAGGTTCCTCAATTCTTAAAACCGATACATCCAATTTTCTTTTGAACAACGTCCTTGTCGCTCCATCCATCATCCACAATTTACTTTCAGTTCATTAGTTTACTCGTGATAATATTTGTTCAACTGAATTTGACGCCTTTGGTTTTTCTGTTAAGGAACCCAAGGATGGGCACATGATTCTTCGTTGCAATAGTGTTGTTGACCTCTACACGATCCCCTCAGCTGCCCCTACAGCCCACCCTCCATGCTCACCGCTTCCACCTGCCTGTGGCATTGTTGTCTCGGCCATCCTGGTCTAGCAGTTATATCATCACTTAGGAAGAACTCATTGATTTCGTGTAATAAAGAAGATCACTCGCTTTGCCACTCCTGTCATTTTTGGCAAGCATGTGTGTCTCCGATTTAGTACCTCTACATCTAAAACTGTTTCGCCCTTTGAGATTATTAATTGTGATGTCTGGACCTCTCTAGTTTCTATTATCTCTGGTTGCAAATACTACTTGGTTCTGCTAGATGATTTTACACACTTTTGTTGGACATACCCTGTCAAGAGCAAGTTTGAGGTGCATCAACATATTGTTGATTTCATTGCTTTTGCTCGTACTCAATTTTTGCCTGTTAAATGCTTTCAGGCTGATAATGGCACCGAGTTTGTTAACAACGCCATGCTTAGTTCCCTTGTTGCACGCGACATAGTTTTTCACCTCTCCTACACATACACCTATGCACAAAACGACAAGGTTGAACATGTTCTTCGCACGCTCAACAATTCTGTGCGCACTCTCCACATCCAAGCCTTTACTCCGCCAGCCTATTGGGCTGAGGCGCTATTTGCAGCCACCTATCTAATGAACTGATGACCATCCTCCTCCATCAATCACGAGCTTCCTTACTAACATCTTTACGGTTTCTCGTCAGCTTATGAGCATTTACGTGTGTTCGACTTTCTGTGTTATCCTAACATGCAGGCAATGTCACAGTATAAGCTTGCGCCTTGCTCGGCAACTTATGTGTTCCTAGGCTACCCTTCTTCGCATAAGGGGTGTCGCTGCCTCGACATTGCTACGCGACAGATTATCATCTCGCGACATGTCATTTTTGATGAGTCGGTCTTTCTGTTTGCCAACACATCCCATGCTCCTTCCACTAGCTCCTTTGATTTTCTTCTAGGTGATGACATGGATATTGCACCTTGTTCTACTATGTAGCTGATGGTTCTTCTGTAGCTGCTCCGTCCGCTATAGACGTCGAGCGACCATGTTCAGATTCGAGTGGTAGTGGATTCGTTCCCCCTCTGACGCCTTCGACGTCTTCTAGTACGGACAGGAGTGCGCCGCCACTTGCGCCCTCCTTGTCGCCTGCACCCTCGTCGGTGCTCTCCTGTCGCCTGCGCCTGCGCCTGCGCCTGCGCTGGCGTCTTCATCCACGCTCGCGCCCTCCGCGCCCGCGCCAGTGTCCTCGCCTGCGCAGGAATCTGCGTTCTCACCCGTGTCAACATCCTCACTCGTGTCGGCACCCTCTTGTGTCACCATCTACAGGTGCTCCTCTGTTTGGGTGGTTCGGTCAAGCCTACGACCACCGCCCTCGTCCCATGCATATACACGCCCCTCAGCCTGGTCCTATGCGCTTTGGTGGCTCATCTGGTGGTGCCTCGGCTTCCTTGCGGTCTCCCTTACCTCCCGTCTGACCTATGACCAGCATAGCTCCACTTCCTGCAGCTCTGTGTTGTCTGACACATCTTCAGTCCGGTACTATTCAACCCATTAATTACAGAAATCTCACTGCTACTTCTACAGTTGTGTCTCCTATTCTGAATAATTATCATAGTGCACTTGTTGATCCCAACCGTCGTGATGCGATAGCTGATGAGTTCTAGGCGTTGGTAGACAATGGTACTTGGCTCCTTGTGCCTCCTCCTCCTGGTGTCAATGTTGTGACTGGGCGATGACTTTGCAAACTCATCAAGTATAATTCTAACGACGCTCTTTCCAAGCATAAGGCTCGCTGGGTTGCTCGGGACTTAACCAAGCCTGGTGTTGATTATGATGAGACCTTCAACCCGATTGTTAAATAGGGTTCGATTCAGACTATGCTGATTATTGCGGCTTCTCGTCAGTGGCCTATTCATCAATTGGATGTGAAGAATGCTTTTCTTCATGGGCATCTCGAGGAAATAGTCTATTGTGAGCAGCCTCGAGGGTTTGTTGATCCTGCACATCCAGATTATGTTTATTTCCTTCAGAAGTCTTTGTATGGATTGAAGCAGTCTCCTCGTGCTTGGAATAAGCGGTTTGCGATATATCTTCGATCACTGGGTCTTGTCCCATCAGCTACGGATACTTCATTATTTGTTTATCGGCATGGCGATGAGATTCTTTTTTACGTGGATGATATTGTCCTGACTGCTTCCTCTGATGTTCTGCTTCAACACATTATTCACTGTTTGCACAGAGAGTTTGCTATGACAGATCTAGGGGATCTTCATGATTTCTTACACATGTTGTGACTCATTCTTCAGATGGGTTGTTTCTCTCTCAATGGCAGTATGCCTTGGAGTTCCTTCATCGTGCCGGCATGAACGACATTCACTCTACGACAACGCGTGTTGAAACTAAGGCTAAGTTGTCTGCTTCCGATGGTGCACCACTTGCTGACACGTCTAACTATCAGAGTCTGGCTGGTGCTCTCCAGTATCTCACTCTGAAACATCCGGATCTTGCTTATGTTGTTCAGCAGGTCTATTTGTTCATGCATGATCCTCGCGAGTCACATCTGGCTTTCCTCAAGCGCATTCTACGCTATATGAAGGGAACCCTATCTTTTGGTTTTTAGATTGGCACTGATCCGGCTGACTCTCTTACGACGTGCTCTGATGTTGATGGGCTGGCTGCCCTGATTCTCAACGCTCTACCTCTAGATATTATGTCTTCCTCAGCGGTACACTGGTTTCCTGGTGTCAAAGCGTCAGACTACAATTTCTCATTCCAGTGCATAGAAAGAATATCGTGCTGTTGCTCATGCGGTTGTTGAGTGCTGCTTGCTGGACAGCTTCTTCAAGAGCTTCATGTTCCCCTCTCAAAGGCTACGCTTGTCTTTTGTGATAAGGTCAATGCAATTTATATGGCTGCCAATCTAGTTTATCATCGACGAACGAAGCATATTGAGATTGATATTCACTTCGTCCGCGAGAAAGTGGCTTTAGGCCAAGTTCATGTTCTCCACATTCCTTCATCACACCAGTTTGCTGAAATTATGACTAAGGGTCTTCCTGTACAGTTGTTTACTGATTTTAGGTCCAGTCTAGGTGTTTGTCAAGATCCACCTGCCACGGCGGGCGGGTGTTAGATACATAGTATCGTATATGGTCTTGTATTGTATTACTTGTACTCCAAGCTGTATTCGGTCTATATAATGAAAGGTCACCCACATCCTGGGTGTGTGGTGTTCGCCCAATATTCTACAACAATGAAGGACCGATACAGCGAACCATAGAGGGGGGGGGGGGAGTGAATGGGAGCGATAAAAATTCTTCTCGAAGGAGATAGAAACTCCTACAAGATGAACATGGCTTCCAACACACGTCTCTGACTCACTACCCAAGTTGGCCAAGCCCACGTAGCCACTGGAGTGCCACTGGACCTAGGAACCAAAACACAACCTTCCGACCCGAGAAACGCAGCGGAAAACCAAACCTCGAGTCTACAGACCCACACCGGTCAGATCGGTGAGCACCACCGGTCAGACCGGTCCCTGCTGGTGAAACTGAGCAACTTTCACTAAGTGGCTCTACACCGGTCAGACCGATCGCAGCCTGAAAGCCCCCAAGGCACCAAACAGGCCAACCGACCACCAAACTGACCCAAACTCGAAACAGCAGCAACACGAGACAACAACGAACACACCAAGACGTTCACCCGAGCAAAAACCCACCAGGGCTCGCACCGGTCAGACCGGTCAAGGACACCGGTCAGACCGGTGTAGCCTGGGCAGCTCGGGATGAACAGCACCCGCGGGTCAACTCCCCCAAATCCAAATCTCGATCTCCCGAATCGCTCCACGGACTTGAACAAGACTTTGGGGGACATTATGAACACCTCATGAGGAGTCCATAGCCAAGTTTAATCCCACCAAAACTCGTCCAAAAAAGGAGGAATCAAAGAAATCCCGCCGAAATCACTTCCAACCCAAGAACTCAAGAAACCCCAAAATCGAGCACCTTTACTCACGGATTTGGGAGGGGAATCACAGCCCAAATAACCACGAAGGGTTCCCACAAATTTCCCCCAACAAATCCCCAAAAGAAAGGTCCGAAAACAACCCAAAGAAATCACCAAGAGAGGGCTCCGAAAATCACCACCAAGAACAACCGGGGAAAACACATCCAAACCTTGAGAAACCACGCCGAATCATCTATACATGAAACAAAGGTTCATACAAGGTCTAGCAAGCCGCCCGATCATCCATCCCTCTCAACAAGATCTCTCCGTGAAGCTCTCTTGCTAGTCCTAAAGAAAATCTAAGGAAAATAGGTGTGTCGGTGCGGAATGTGGTCCCGACACTAACCAGTAATAAGCGCCAAGGTCTATCCCTCAATGGTTGATGCCAAGCAATCAGAGATAGAGTTTTATCCTGGTTCCGGCCGAGGGTCGTACGTCCAGCAGTGGTGTGCTCGGGGCACTATATTGCTCAGCACCGGGGGTGCCTGTAGTGGGGCTACTACAAGCAAGGCGGGAGAGGAAGCGTGGCCTCCAAGTCCCTGGTGAGGTGGCTGAAGATGTTGTGGGAGAATTGGAAAGCAAGTGTGTGATGTGTCGTGTGTTGTCTACTGTTGTCGCTCCTGCTTGTGTCCCTCCGTCTTGTTCCCCTCGCGGCGGGGGAGTTCGCCTTCCTTTTATAGGCCAAGGAAGAGAGAATTACATGCATGCCGCACTATTCAGCTACATGGGGAAGTGTGGTGCGCCGCGCCGTAGAGTAGGCGGCCGCCTTGACGGTCCTTGCCGCGATCTGGCCATCATGGCACATCTTGTACCTGAACAGTGGCAGCTTCGAGGGTAGGGGCGCAGTGGACGGCCATGATGTCTCCAGGCAGGCTCGAGGGGGTTGCTGACGTCGATCCGTACAGGATGCAGTGGCAAGCATGGCGGCGTCCCGTTCCCGCACGCTTCACAGCGCCGGAGCTGTTACCACAGTGCCCGGCGTGGGGTTGTACGCGCGGGGGGCGGCCGCCATGCCGTTAACGGTGGTAGGGATGGCGCCCCCGCCGGCCAACGTCGCGACCTAACCCCCGCAAGGTCACGGGAAAGCAAATCGAGGGTGCGGCCGGCCCCCTTCGAGGGCTCGGCGCGTTAGCCGTACGGGGAGTAGGCGGCGCGGCGTCACGGGGCGGCGGCACCGGCCACGTCGCACAGTCCCCCACGGTGGCGGGGATGGGTTCCCTCCTAGGGAGTTGGTGCAACAGAACCGGGGCATGAGTCCTAGGCGCATGATGGCGCCACCCCGCCGCTGCCAGAGCGTTAAATGCCCGCACCCGCGTATGGGAACGGGCGTGCGCGTGCAGGGCGCCCTCGAGCGAGGCGGAGCCTGCTCGAGGGCGGCGTGGACCCTCGAGCGAGGCGGAGTCTGCTCGAGGTAAGCATACTCCCTCGAACGGGGCGGAGCCTACCCGAGGGAGGTGTGTGCCCTCGAGCGAGGCGGAGCCTGCTCGAGGGGATCTTTGAGTGGGCCGCCTTGGTGGGCTGTCGGGGCCACCGCGGCGTGGGCCATGCCCCGTGTGCGTGTTTAAGCGAGACGTGTTTAGCCTTGGCCTTTTGCAGGTTTTAAGTGGGGTTTCCCCAGTTGTTTAAGGGGACCCCCAGGGCTGTCCCCGACAGTAGCCCCTGAGCATCTGCGGGTTCGCCGGCCAGGCTCCCGCAGATGCTGGAGCCTACTGATAGGACGTCCTTCCCCCGGGCTTGCGAATGCTTTCTGTGGGGCCGCATCAGCGGACCCGCGGGTCTAGCCCCCGAAGCCCTGTAGGAGCGTGAGTGCTCCTGCAGGGGTTTTACCGCGAGATTCGGTCAGAGGGCATGGTACATGTCTCAACCGGCGTCGGCAATGTTTCAGCCGACTGCGGTGATGCACGCGCAGCTGGCACTACCCGCGGCCGGTGCAATCCAGGAGGTGTAGCCGTGCGTTGAGCCCCCGAGCCTGGGCCCGTTCAAGGCGATCGGGTAGAGCTCTACGACTTGTTTTTAACGCGCCCTCGCCGTCCCTCCTCGGGACGGAGGGTGAGGTTTCCGCTACCCCCATCGGCCGGGTCGCGGATTGCGGATTCCTCGTTGAGCTGTTAGCGGGTGGTTCGAGTGGACGCCCATGCCCCGTTCGATAAGGGTAGGCTGCGCGGTCCAGAGACACGTCCATTAAAGCGCTTGTGTGGGTTTGCTAGGCGGGGCTCGGTCCCGTTCGCTAGGGACCGAGGGCGCGGAAGCTCTCCCTCGGTGGGATCCCCCCGGCTTGCTGCCCTCGGCGGCTCTCGAACACGACATGTGGGGCAACCTTGAGCCGGCGGGCTCGAGGAACGGCTCGAATGCGCGTGCCCTCATCGTCCCCGACTGCGGTGATGCGGGGCGCCCGTTCGAACCCGTCGTGGGTCGGGCTTCGAACCTCGATCGGTAGGGCCGTGCGGGGGTGGTGGCTAGGCGCTCCCGTCTTTGCAT
Source organism: Cenchrus americanus (assembly GCA_947561735.1). NCBI lineage: Eukaryota > Viridiplantae > Streptophyta > Magnoliopsida > Poales > Poaceae > Cenchrus > Cenchrus americanus. The sequence goes on along the minus strand of OX387239.1, from coordinate 77,226,477 downwards.
CCGCGAGTCCTCGAGGGTCCCCCGACCGCGTCGGCCCTCGAGGCGCCGATCGTAGAATAGTGCGGGGGGTGGCGGCTAGGGCGCCCCCATCTTTGCATCCGCAAATCCTCGAGGGGCTCGACCGCGTCGGCCCTCGAGGCGCCGATCGCAGAATAGTGCATCGAAGGTACTGTGGTGCTCGTTTTACCTCAAACGGGCCCCAAGGTGACCGTCCGATGCTTGCACCCTTTGAGGGTTGAATTTTTCGAGCCGGGGGCTCACGCTGCTCGAGGGTCTTCCTTACTTGGTAAGGGACCGGGCCATTTAATGCTTTGCGGCCGCGGCGCGGTTTCACGCCGCGGGCGCGCCTTTTAGGCGCCGCGGCCCCGCGCGCGTAGTGGGCGGCGTGGGCGGGCGGACGTGACCGCCCCGCCACGGCCCTCCCGGTTCTACGTCGTGATGATGGTCCGTCGGTGGTGGCGTGGCCGCCGCGGTCGTGGTGGGGCCCGCCCGTCGGCGAGAGAAGATTTCCCCCCGGTTAATGCGCGTGGGACGTGCGCTCGGAGAGCACGCCCGCGGCTTATAACCGGCGAGGGGGAAAACGGCGGGTTTTACCTTAGCATTTGCCATTCTCGCTCCTTGCGCTCCGGCTCCCGTCTTGTTCTCGGCTGCAGCGCCTTTCTGCCCTTGGAGCTCTTCTCCTCCTTCCTGTTCTTCGTTCCTGGGCCCCTTGCCTTTCCTCATGGCGCCTCTACCGCCTCTCGTTATCGTCGATTCGTACGCGTGGGAGCGCTCGACGGTGACGCGGGCGGCCCCGGGCGAGCTGGTGGCCGCCGGTCAGCTGGCGGCGAACGAGGAGGGCCGGCCGACCGAGTGGATCGTGCCGCCGGCTGGGGACCACGCGCCCAACCCGCCGAGCGGCTACGTGGTTAGCTTCACCCGGTTCCACGAGCGCGGCTTCGCGGCGCCGGCGAGTCGCTTCATGCGGGCGCTCTGCCACCACTACGGCGTGGAGCTGCACAACTTCGCGCCGAACGCGATTTCGCAGGCGGCCACGTTCGTGGGCGTTTGCGAGGGGTATCTAGGGATCCCGGTGAATTGGGATCTCTGGATTCACCTCTTCCGTGCGGAGCTGTTCACGCAGCCGACGTCGGAGTAGAGGACCCGCCGCGCGGTGCGCGCCGGCGGCATGTCGCTCGCTTTGCGGGGGCAGCACAAGGACGACTACATCCCCTGCACCATGACGACCAACAACGCCGGCTGGGAGCGGGGGTGGTTCTACCTTCGCAACGACGAGCCCGGTCTCCCCCTACACCGGTGCGGTGCTCCGGGAGAAGCTTCGACTCCCCGTAGCCACGGGGTGTCTGCGGTCCCGACATCGGAGGCGGTTGGACTCGCTTCCGGCCGTGCCGAGGAACCCGGCGGGGCGCGGGCCGACCGCGGCGACCGTCCTCGCCTTTCTTTACCACCGGCGGGTCGTCCCCCCGATGGAAAGGCCGCTCCGCATCTTCGAGATGACGGAGACGACAAACCCCGTCGCGCTGGCGAGGTCGCGGATGCTGCAGAGCCCCCTCCTGCGGGAGTACGCGGCTACCCGGGCGCGGAGCGCCGTCGACACTCGGTCCCTGCGCAGCGACCGATCCATGTGGGATCTCGAGATGCTCCCTACCGGCCAGCTGGTGAGTGGAATTCTTGGTTCCGTTTTTGATTTTGCTGATGCTTCAGGTTGTTGACGCGCTTCGATGTTTCGCTCGCAGCTGGTGAGACTGAGCGCCGCGAAGTCTGATCCACCCATTCCCCGCTCTCGCGCGCTCGGTCGAGCGTCACAGCAATGGGAGCGGGAGCGGGCGGCACGCAAGAAGAGCGCGCGAAGCGTCACCGCGAGCGCCGCGAACGGAGGAACGAGGAGTACCGGCCGAGCGAGCGGCGAGGGGCTCTCTTCTCGGGGACCGAGGAGTACTCGTCCTCGGAGGAGGAAGAAGGAGGAAGAGGCCGGGGGCGGGGCCTCCCCGATAGGTGGGAGCCGCACCCCCGCCGCCGGGAGCCGCCCTCCGGTGGCAAGAGTAGCGTCGCTCGGGGCGGGTGCGGAGGCGCCCGCCGCCGGCAATCAACGATAGGAGCGGCGCGGGCCGCGGAGGCGCCGGCGCGCGCCTCGGAGGTGCGCGCGACGAGCGCGCTGCGCGCGCGGGCGGGGTCCGCGCGCGCGGCGGGAGATGGCCGGAGGCGCGGCGGCGATCGCGCGGGCCGCGCCGGCGTCGTCTGGCCGGGACCTCGAGGAAGAGGAAGCGCGCCTTCTCTTCTTCAAGGTGGGGGGGCTCGCTCTTTTGCGGGGTTGCATTTCGACAACCAAAGACCCGACCGCTTGTTCGTGTTTGCGCGAGGTGGTGCCGACCGTGCCTCCCCTCGCACCGGCCAAGGTGTTGAGGGCGGACGCATCCGTTCCGACCCGGCGGCGTTCGTCGAGGGAGCCGCGGGTGGGGGGCGAGCGCGGCGGCCGCGGCGGGCGAGAGCTCGCGAGGTGCGGGCCGAGGCCCCGAGGCCACGGCGCGGTGGATCCCGCCCGCCGCCGCGCGCGGCCGGCGGCCGTCGAGGAGCGGCGGGCGCCGGTCGTGGAGGGCGAGCCGGCGCCCGTGGCCGCGGGGACGCGGCCGGAGGCGGTGGCCGCGGCGCCGCGGCGAGAGCCCGCGGTTACGGAGGCGCGGGCGAAGGCGTCGATGGAGGCGACGCGAGGGCCGGCACCCGCCGGCGGCTCTCGGGCGGCGGTGGTGGAGATCCCGGACGACGACTCACCGCCGCCGCCGGGTGGGACCCGTGGGTGAGTTTCCCCACGCCGTCCCCCGAGTCCCGGGAGGGGGCTCTTGTGAGGCGGCGGGAGGGCTACATGGTGGCGAGGAGGTCGAGGGCACGGTGCCGAGGCCTCTTCTTCCCCGCGTCGGCCGCTCCGCTCGGGAGAGGGGCGTGTTGGCGATCCGCCCGCCTTTGCCGACGCCCGGGGGGAGCGGGGGAGGCGTGGGGAGAGCTCGCAACCATGGCGCCGCGCTCGACCGAGTGTTGAACGAGGGCGCCGCGGATCCATGGCGGCCCCGCGTGGCGTGTCTTCCGGGTGGGGCACCGTCGTCTCGCTTGCTTTGTTTTTCTCGTTTTTGCGCGCGATCCTTGCGGCGTAACACTCACGGGGTCTCGGCTTGTTGGTGACGGGAGCTCGAGCACCGCGCCCGTGACAAATACGGCGCCTTCGATCGATGAGCACCGAGCTCCGCCGGCTCCGGGGAGCGGTGCGACGCCTTCGACGCGCTCGCCGACGCCTTGAGGACTCGGACGGTTGGGCGTCGTACGGGGCCGTGGCCCCGCGCGATCGGCTCCGGGAGTGCACAAGGTAGGACGAGGCGCGCCCCTCCACCCTCGAGCGAGGACCGCACGGCCCTCATCGACCGGGATGAGGCGCCGCGGCGGGCCGCGGGCGGACTCGGAGGGGATGCGCACCTCGGCGGCCAAGCGGGAGACGGGGGGTGGTCACCGTCCGCAACGACAACATGGAGCTCCATTCGTTGCTCGGGGGGGCGCGAGCTCGGCGAGCCGGGGGCCGAGGAGCGGGCGCGCGCGCCGAGCGAGAAGGCCAAGGAGGCCGACGATCCGAAGGCCGCCCTAGACGCCAAGGTTGCGGCGCTCGGCCGTCGCGGAGGACCGCGCTCCTACGGGGAGCGTACCGCCCGCCGGGGGCCGAGGGGCGGCTCCGGCGGGGAGCGGGCTGCCCTTGCCGACGCCCGGTCGGCGCTCGAGCAGGAGCGCGTCGCTCGCGAGGCGGCACAGAAGTCGCTGGAGGGGCGGAACGCTGAGTTCTCGAAGCTCGAGGGCGAGCTGGTGGTGCTCAGCATCACGAGCGCGAGCCAGGAGCTGGCCCTCCAGGAGCAGAGCGAGACCCTCAGCGGCCTTCAGCAGGCGGTTGAGGCCGAGCGCCGCGCCCTCGAGGTGGAGAGGAAGCAAGTCGAGGGTAAGTCGTTGTTTGTTTCTTGTTTTGCTGGTTTTCCCTTAGAGGGTTCGCCCCCTTTTCTGATCCCCTTCTTGCTGGGCAACTTCAGGCTTGCGCATCGCGCTGGGGCACGCGGCCGAGCGGGCCGAGGCGCTGCAGACCTCCTACAACTCCTCCGAGCAGGAGGCCGCCGGAGTTGCGCTCCCGCGGCCCTCGAGACCCGCCGGGCCGTGGAGGAGGGCGAGGCGCGGTCGGGGAGCTCGGCGGCCGCCCGCCGCGCGCCCTTGGCGGGCACGTCACCGGGCGCATGCGCCGGGCGCTGCACCTCGGCGTCCAGAAGGCCCTCGGGGTGGTGCGATCTCATTATGAGATCAACTTCGAGGCGGTGGCAGAGGGTTACATCGTCCCCGAGGGCGTCGAGGACGAGGTGGCGATGGAGCGTGTGGACGCGTTAGCCGCGACGCGCGCCGGGCGCTCACCGAGGCCTTTGAGGAGTTCCTGTTCCACGATGCCGCGCGACGCCGCCGCTCCACCCCGGCCCTCGAAGATTGCGGGCGCTAGGCCCTTTTTTTGTTTATGTGTTAGTGTGCGGGCCATGTGGCCGTGTAAATAAACGAGATCACTTTTTCTTCAAATGTTTGTGAAAGTGAAATGATGTATTTTACTTTATCGCGCTTTTTTGTTTCTCTTTCTTCCCCGAGTAAATTCTAGTTAGGGGAGTTCGATTTTCGCGAGCGGCTTTCGCCGGGTCGGAGGCAAGAGAGAAGGGCCGTATCCTCGCGGAGGCGTAGGCTATTGTTGACGGATAAAACTCGTATCCACCTACGATCCGCAAGCGTACGGACCTACACCTTTTTCACCACGGGATTCCCAAGGTTCTTGTCAATCCGCGGAGCAAGGGGATTACTAGCGCTTAACCAAGTACTAATCTAGTTGAATGGAAAACCTTTGAAAGAGAGTATTAATCTAAAAGTAAAGACAATCTAACCTAAGTTAATCTAAGTTAAGTTGATCAAACAAATCTAGGGTTAAACTAGATGATAAAGGGGTGAACACAAGAGAGCGAGTAAGAAAAATAAGCGTTCCCTCCCTAGGATCTAGGATAACATTGTATGCATCTACTACACGAAAGCGGTAAACCAATCTACGGGGGTTGTGACCACGGTTTCGCCCTTTCCCTCCTCTCGTCTCGTCACTATGCGAAGGTATTCATGACTAGACCTATGATGGACACGGTATGTTGATGGAATCTATGGGAGTAGCGGATATCATACGCCCGAAAAACATGGTAGCTAACCTTAATCATCAAAGCATCATCAACATGAAAACAATAGATTGAAACCACGGATCAAGTAGCGATCACATAGCATGTATCCATCTAATCCTAGGGATGAACGGAAACATTACTCCATCATCTTACACGGATTGAAGCACATAGGGGTGATGGAGACTCCGGAGAACGTCGTCGATGAAGATGGCGGAGATGGAGCTTGGGAACACCCCTAGGCCAGCGGCTTGGAGTCCTCCTCTTGCTTCCTTCTCTCCGCCGGCGTTGATCCTTGCGACGAGCTCGTCTAACTCTCTCCCTCATCTTGCGGCGATGGTTTTCGGCGATTGGCGTCGGTAGGATGATTTGTTCGATGTGGCGGCCAACGGCGACGGAGGCAATAAATAGACGAACACCTAGGGCAAAGGGGGGATCGAACCGACCCCCGGAGTGGGCCGGGCCGGTCGGCCCGAGGCCGGCCGGCCCGAGCCCCGCCGGCCGGTTCGGCCCGGTTTCCTCCCGGTTGCTTCTCGCGCGATCCCTTATTTGTGTGCACTTGCATGTGGGCCTTTGACGTCGTTTCCTTCACGGTTAAGGCTTGAATCCTTGCTATGCAAGCTTCGCTGTTTTCTGGTTGAGTCCCTGAAGATTTGCACGTTGACGCTTCGGTCCTCGGGTCATTTGGAGTCATGTTCATCGCGTGTCTTGACTTTTGTCGGGCTTCATGATCTTCTTCCAAAATGCTTGGTGAACTTATCCCGAAAGTCTCCTCATTAGCGTAGATTTCCTGCGTAAACAACAAACTCCAAAATCGACATGCAAGTGTGAACTTGTTACATCATTAGTATGCCTAGTGGCGGGTTAGTTGCAAATCATAATTGAAACCAATGTATAACAAGTACTCTAGGTTGACGGAAATTCACCGTCAACGACTATCTCAGACTTGCGCGTCCTTTCCGCTAGGCTGCCTGCGCCCTGTTCGAACTTTGCTCGAGGCCGAAGTAGAAACATGCTTAGCGTGCGTGGGTTTTTTCTTTTTTGCGAGAAAATGGGACCATTTTTGGGGGGGATGCCCCCCGTAGTAGCCCCCGAGGGTAACTTGGGTTTCAAGGGAAAGCCGAGTTGCCCTTTTCATTAAACTGGTGATGTTTACATGGTTGTCACCAACTGGGGTGTTGGTCACGTGATTTACAACAAAAGACTTGGAAATCCTAGCTAGGGATAGAAGCGACGTAGCTGTTGGATGTTCCAAGCATTGGTGAGTTCTTCGCCGTCCCCGTTGGCCGGCCTTGTACGTGCGGGCTTGAGCACTTTCACTACGACGTAGGGTCCCTCCCACGGAGATGATAGCTTGTGGCGTCCTCGGTTTTCTTGGCGTAGCCTTAGGACCAAATCCCCTTCGTCGAAGTCCTGCCGGCGTATCTTCCGTGCCTGGTAGCGCCTAAGGGACTATTGGTATCTGCGGAGTGCATCAAGGCCACGAGGCGCACTTCGTCCAGGTGGTCCCGGTGAGTCCTCACGGGCTCGGCGGTTGGCGTCCTCGTCGTAGCCTCGTACCCTGGGTGACCCATACTCTAAGTCCGTGGGGAGGACGGCCTCCGCGCCATGGACTAGAAAAAACGGGGTGAATCCGGTGGCTGCGCTTGGGGTGGTCCTTGGGCTCCACACGACCAGCGGTAACTCCTGGATCCATTTCCGACCGGACTTATTCGGTGGTCGAAAATTCCGGGCTTAAGGCCTTGTAGGATCATGCCATTGGCACGCTCTACTTGGCCATTAGTTTGTGGGTGCACCACGGTGCCCAATCCACACGGATGTGGAATTTGTCGTAGAACTCCGGGAATTTCCCCGCCCGTGAGCGGGACCCGTTGTCGGTGATGATGGAGTTTGGTACTCCAAAACAATGGACGATGTCGGTGAAGAACGTCACCGCTTGCTCGCCCGAGATTCGTAATGGGGCGTACTTCTACCCACTTGGAAAATTTGTCGATCGCGACCAACAAGTGGGTGAAGCCCCCGGCGCCTTCCGCGGGGGGCCGACGATGTCCGGCCCCCACACGGCGAAAGGCCATGTTATGGGGATGGTCGCGGGACGTGAGCGGGGAAGGTTGGATTTGCGGGCGTAGGCGGCACCCTTCACGGGTGCACACGATCTCGGCGGCATCCGCGACCGCGGTAGGCCGATAAAAGCCTTGACGGAACGCATTGCCTACGAGGGTGCGGGGTGCGGGGTGATGGCCGTAGATCCCCACGTGAATGTCTCGGAGGAGCTTGCACCCCTCGGGGATGGGTACGCATCGCTGCGGGGATGCCGGAAGATGCGCGCTTGTACAACTCGCCGTCGACGAGGGTGAAGGACTTGGCCATCCTGGCGATGCGCCTAGCCTCAGCTCGGTCCGAGGGGAGTTGCCCTCGAGCCATCTAGGCGACATACTTGTCGCGCCAATCCACCTTGATGGGGGCCGGCTCAACATCCATCACATCGGCCTCGTCGGCGCCATACCCCTCGAGGAGGGAGAGCACATACGCCTTGTTCGAGGGGTCCTCATCCATGGGCTTCGCGCCTGCCGGTTCGAGGGAGCCCCCGAGGGTTCCGCGTGGCTCGAGGGGCGAGGCTCGAGAGTGACGGAGGGCTGGGCGATGTCTCGGGCAAAAACGTTCGGGGGGACGGTGATCCGCCCGGACGCGATCTTGGCCAGCTCGTCCGCCTCCTCGTTGTACCGGCGGGGCACGTGATTGAGCTCGATGCCGTAGAACTTGTCCTCGAGGGCTCGCACGGCCTTGCAGTATGCTTCCATCTTGTCGTCGTGGCAGCTCGCATTTTTCATGACTTGGTCAATCACGAGCTGCGAATCCCCCCGCACGTCGAGGCGCTTGACGCCTATCTCGATGGCGATCTTGAGGCCGCAAAGGAGGGCCTCGTACTCAGCCATGTTGTTTGACGCGGGGAAGTGGAGACGTACTGCGTACCGCATGTGCTCCCCGAGGGGTGACACGAAGAGCAGGCCCGCGCCCGCCCCTGTTTTCATCACCGAGCCGTCGAAATACAGAGTCCAGCACTCTGCTTGGATCTGTGGCGGCGGTAGTTGCGTGTCTGTCCATTCAGCGACGAAATCCGCCAGGATCTGGGACTTGATGGCCTTGCGCGGGGCGTAGGCGAGCGTCTCGCCCATCAGCTCCACCGACCACTTGGCGATCCTGCCCGCCGCGTCCGGATTACGGATGATCTCCCCCAGCGGGAAGGAGGAGACCACCGTGACGGGGTGGGCCTCGAAGTAGTGGCGAAGCTTGCGCCGCGCGAGGACCACCGCGTACAGCAGCTTTTGGACTTGAGGGTAGCGTGTCTTGGTGTCGGACAAGACTTCGCTGATGTAGTACACCGGCCGTTGGACCGGCAGGGCGTGCCCTTCCTCCGTGCGCTCTACCACGATTACGGCGGCCGACCACCTGGGTGGTCGCGGCCATGTAGAGCGCAGAGGGTCGCCGTCTGCGGTGGTGTGAGGATCGGGGCGTGGGTCAAGGACGCCTTCAGCTTGTCGAGCGCATCCCGGGCCTCGGTGGTCCGGGAGAAGCGCTCGTGCTTTTTGAGGAGGCGATAGAGGGGCAAGCCTTTTCGCCGAGCCGCGAGATGAAGCGGCTCAAGGCGACAAGGCACCCCGGCACCCTTTGCACCCCTTTGAGGTCCCGAATTGGACCCATTCGTTCGAGGGCCGCAACCTTTTCGGGGTTGGCCTCGATGCCTCGTTGGGAGACTATGTATCCTAGGCACATGCCCCGCGGCACACCAAAGACACATTTTTCGGGGTTCGGTTTTACCCCCGTTGGCCCATAGGCGGCCCGAACGCGACGTTGAGGTCGCCAACCGAGTCGTCCGCCTTCTGGTTTTTACGACGATGTCGTCTACGTACGCCTCAACCGTTCGCCCGATGTGATCTCCGAAAACGTGTTGCATGCGGTGTTGATACGTTGCGCCCGCGTTCGGAGGCCGAACCTGTCGGTGTTTTAGACCGGCAACCTACTACGGGGAGTACCGAAGTAGATGATTGTGACTCGCCGAGATCGGTAACTTAAAGGAAGAGACACGTGGCACACAATTTAGACGGGTTCGGGCCGCGAGGGTGCGTAATACCCTACGTCCCGTATCTTTGCGTAGCTCTAGATTGATAGGGCACGATTACAAGATGGTGCAATGGTGCGCCGTGAGTTGTATGAGAGGAGATTGGATGCTAGAGATCGGTCCCCTGCCTCACCTTATATAGTCCGGGAGGCAGGGTTACAAGTCGGAGTAGGGAGAGAGTACTAGTCGAGTACGTCTAGGAGTCCTCTATACAGTGCGGAACATGTACAGCTCCCTAACCGAGTACTACTCCTGTGTAGTCCTTGTGCTCCACGCCTTCAGGTGCCGTATAGCGCAAGCCGAGTAGTCCCAGGGGCCCACCGAGTAGTCGGTCCTGGTACCCACCGAGGTAGTGGGCCCAGGGAGGTCCATACGACAAGCCCCCGAGTACTTTGTAGTCGAGAAGGATAGCTTCAAGTAGTCTTGACGGCCTTAACGAGTAGTCCTCAAGCGTCCCTGAGCGCTACAAGTCAAAAGTCCTCAAGAGTAGCCGAAGCATCCCAAAGGCTGTAATGTACTCCAGCTGGTGTTTGAGCAATCTTGAAGTCTTCTCGAGTAGTCCCAAGCATCCTCGAAAACTGCCTTCGAAGGTCTTCAAAAACTGCCTGTCTTGTCTTGAAGCCGAAGCTGGTATGGAGGTGCGATTTGCAAAACCGCACTCCACATGGAGTAGCCCCCGAGCCTTGAGCCGCGGGCTCTAGGCCGAGGGTCCATGCGAAATCTTGGCAAGAAAATCCCGAAAAATCCGGAGAAAAAAACCGAAGGACACGTGGCACGGAGCCCCCGAGCCTTGAGTCGAGTACTTCCTCTCGAATTGAAGGGTCTTCTTGGAGAATGTGTCCTGAGATGCTCTTGAGACTAGCCGCTTCCCGGGTAGTGGAGTAGAAGTAGTCGAGCCCCCGAGGTGAGGCGCGTCGACTAGTAGAATACGAAGAGTCACGCGCAGCCACTGAGTCAGCCGCGCGTGGACTTATCCGGCCGCCCGTTGCGGAGCCGATTTGGCTTATAAATAGAAGCCAAAACCCTTAGGGTTTCTCACCCATTCGAGCCGCAGCCATTCCGTTTGCATCTTGAAGCGAATCCACTCCCCGGCGCTGCGCCCGCCATAGTAGATCCAAGCGCGCCGCCACCCGAAGCCTTTAGGGTAGCCCCCGAGTGAATGCGAGTGAAGACGCCTTGCACTTGGAGGATGAAGCCGTCGCCGTCCAAGACGTCCAAGGCCACCGGAAAGAAGAGGGGCCGCGAAGAGGCCGCCGCGGCTGCCACCGGAGCGGCGCTGCCCATGTCTCCACCGCAAGCTGATCCGAGCCGCGAGTGGAAGAAATCCAAAGTGAAGACGGAGGACACGCTAACCCCTCCCCGAACGGTGGGTTCATCGGGGGAAAAGGAAGTCGACATGTGGAGATCCGCCGCTGGAGATCCATATCCGATGGAGAAGGCCGAAGATGAGATCCCGATGTTCTCGCGGTTCGTGGAGCGTGGTCTTGCGCTCCCAGCCAGCGACTTCTTCAAGGGGCTGCTCGGGTACTACGGGATCGAGTACCTGAACCTGAACCCCAACGGCATCTTCCACACGTCGGTCTTCGTCCACTTCTGCGAAGCCTTCCTCGGAATCAAGCCGCACTGGGTGCTTTTCCGGAAGTTCTTCCGCGTCAAGCCGCAACCAAGTGCTACCAATCCCAGGGTAGTCGGAGGAGCCGGCATCCAGCTGAGGGAGGACGCCGCGGAGCAGTACTTGGCGTACAAACTTGTCGACTCCAACACGGATTGGAAGACCATGTGGTTCTACATTACGAACCACCACCCTGGCTTGCCGAAGCCGAGCGGACGGCAGCCCAGGCACCGTGAGTGGTGGAACACGGAGCCCACCATGCAAGAAGGAATCCAGCTCCCCGAGCTGCTAGCACGCATCAAAGTGCTCAGGGAGGCGGGACTGAGGGCCGAGCACGTGGCCTTCAGTTTCATGAAGCGCAGGATCCAGCCGTTGATGGCTCGGGAGACCCACGGGCTTCGAGTACACCGGCGACGACGACGCGTCGCGGATGCGGGAGGCGAGCTGGATGACAACGACATCGTCGAGAGGTTGTCGCGGATCTTCAAGGACATGCCGCCATACACGGCGTGCCCAGTCGAGGAGTACTCCGCCGCGCGCCCGCCCAAGGAGGTGAGTAGTCGTACTCCCCTAGTCGAGTAGTGATTACTTGTAGTAGAGTTGCGACGTCTTGTGTCTTGCGCAGGATGATGTGAAGCGGTTCATCTCTCGAGCCGCAGCCACCACCGAGCGGGATCGAGGTCCCGATGGAGGGAAAGGCGAAGGAGCGCGCGCGAAGTCGGGTGAAGCGACGACACCGTCGTCGTGGAAGATACCTCCGACGACGACGACGAAGACGAAGAGACGCTGCAGGACCGCTTTCGAGCTGCGGTCGAGGTTTAGCCGCCCGGGCTTGCCTCATGTTCCGCTGGTACAAGATCCTCCGGCTAGCCTGGAGGCTAGCCTTGCTGCGCCGCCACGGAAGCCGCGCAACCCCGCCAGGAAGCGGGTGACGAAGAAGCTGAAGGTCTCGGAGACCACGCCTCGGGGAGGTAAGTTGTCTTGAGCGAGTAGTCGAGTACCCGTTGTTAAGGTACGTTGCCGATGAGTAGTCTTCCTTTGTATGCGGGGAGGTGCCGCCGGCGGAGCCCGTCGAAGAGGGCGACGAGGGCGTGTGGGATACGGTGGGGGAACCGGGTGGAAGTCGTAGTCCGGCCCCCCACCGTTGAAGAACTCCGGCGCAAGGCGGAGCGCCGGCCCCCTCGCTCCGAGAAGAGAGCACGGGACCCATGGCCGCCGCCGTTGGAGAGGTGGTGGCCTCGGGAGCGCGGGGAGACATGCGCGCGGCCGCCGCCTCCGTGGAGGAGGCGATGGCCGCAGGGGCGGAGGAAGAGGCGCCGCCGAGGGTGGACTGGTTGATATTGCCAGCATCCTCGGTGCTCCGGCCGTGACCATTGTCCGGTCGAACTTGTAAGTACCATATCCTCACGAGTAGTACTTGCTGCAGTAGTCGATCTTGTCTGACGACCCTCCGTGAATATTTCTGCAGAAAATCCACGGATCTGACCTGGGATGGGGACGAGCCCTCATCAGCGGTGGCGGAAGAAGTTGCGCCGCCCGCCGAAGAGACCACTCCCCGCTGCCCAAGCCGTGACCGAGCCACTGGCTACCGAAGCGCCGCTGCCGGAGGCCAGTGTAGTCGAAGGTGAGTACCCTTCGTGAAGCTGCGGAGCTCCGGGAGGACTAGTCGTAGGCGCGATGCACATGTCGTTTTGCGACGAGGTGCGCGAAGGTGGTGACATCCCCTGCGGGGGTGCCAATGCGAGAAGTTGACACCGAGAGGCCCGGAGGGCTGCGGAAGGAGCCCCCGAGCCTATGGCGGAGGTCATCGAGAAGACCGGCGGGGGGGACGAGGGCGGTCACCACGTCGCCGGAGATTGCTCCGGAGGTGGCTATCCGCTCCCCCGAGATCCAAGACGCGAGCCCATCCGTTCGCGCCGATGAAGGAGGCCACCTCGAGTAGCCGCGGCGGGATAGAGCTTCTTGCGGACGATCTCGTCGAGCCGGCGACGGTAGCCAAGCACACGGAGGCGATCCGTCGAGCCGAGCAATGGATGAAGGTAAGTAGCCGCGGCCTTTCGAGTAGTCAATCCTTTTGCCGTTGAGTACTCTTCGTGACTTGAGTTGTCTTGTGCGGGGACGTCGCGGAGCGGTCCCGCGACAAGTCGAACCTCTTTGCGGGGTTATGGCGACACCGTGCTCCGAGCGAGAGGCCCTAGAGGAGCGGCTCGTGAAGTCGCGGAAGCACGCGGCGCCATGCAATCAAAGCTCGACGCCGCCTTCGCCAAGTACCACAACGACGTCCGGGGAGTTGCGGGCGAAGGGCAACGACTTGGTGCGGAAGAACAAGGGCCTCCACAACAAGAATAAAGGTATATCCTTCGACTTGTCGAGTACTTGTTGGAAGTCGAGAAGCATCGACCCAGTTGTTGCATTTACGTGTTGCGAGCTTGAGGGCCGGGTGGAGCGGTGAAGACCTCGGAGACGAGCATGAAGAACCTCTTCTACCGGGAGCAAGAAGCCCGCCAGGTACTCGAGCTCGACTACAAGGAACTCGCCTTCGAGTGCGAGAAGCATATGGAGGCGCGGATTGCCTCGACAGAGATCTCGTCAGCTTGCTACAAATCTTTGCAAAAATTGAACGAAGGCGCGAGGCATTGCGGGCCCGTTGAAGGAGTTGGAGGAGGCCGCTCGCCGATCGCAAGGCTCCCGGTGCCGCACCCGGGGCGGCCCCAAGATCGCTCCTGCGGTGGATCGCCTTCGTGAAGCTCCAAGTCGGGCGGCCGCCTACCCGGGGAGGTCCATACGACACGAACGGCATCTTGACATAGCAAAACATCCCGAACGGCGTGATGAATGAAGTCGCGAGCTGGTCGGACTCCTTCATCTTTATTTGGTGATACCCGGAGTAGGCATCAAGGAAGCAAAGCGGCTCACACTCGGACTGTTGAATCGACAATTTGATCGATGCGTGGCAAAGGAAAGGGAACTTTAGGACATGCTTTATTAAGACTAGTGTAGTCTATACACATCCACTATTTCCCGTTCTTTTTCTTTACCGGTACGAGGATTCGCTAGCCACGTAGGGTGGAATACTTCCTTGATGAACCCGGCCTCGAGAAGCTTCCGCAGCTCCGCTCTGATCGCCCGCTGCCGCTCCTCGTCGAAGCGGCGGAGCCGTTGCTGCATGGCGCGGGAGTGCGGCAGGATGTCAAGGGAGTGCTCGGCGACCTCCCTCGAGATGCCTAGCATATCCGAGGGGCTCCACGTGAAGATGTCAGCGTTGGCGCGGAGGAAGTCGACAAGCACCACTTCCTATTTCGGGTCGAGGGTGGAGCCGACCCTCGGCGCCTTGCCCTCGGGAGCGGCGGGGTCGAGGGGCACCTCCTTGTTCTGCTCCGCGGCCTCGAAATTGCCGGCGTGCTTGGCGGCGGAGTCGAGGTCTTCGTTGACCATCTTCTCCAAGGTGGTCACCAGCGCTTCGTCCAGCGCTAGTGCTTCCGCGTGCTCCACGCATTCGACGTCGCAGTCGAACGCGTGCTCGATGGACGAGCCCACGGTGATGACACCGTTTGGTCCCGGCATCTTCATTTTGAGGTAGGTGTAGTTGGGGATGGTCATGAACTTGGCATAGCGAGGGCCGCCCAAGTATGGCGTGATAGGCGCCCGGAACCCCACCACCTCGAAGGTGAGCATTTCCTTGCGGAAGTTGCTCGGAGTGCCGAACCAAACCGGCAGGTCGATCTGCCCGAGGGGCTGGACGCGCTTGCCTGGCGCGACGCCGTGGAACGGCGTCGTGCTGGGCCGCAGCTGGTCCAACCCGATCCCCAGCAGGCGCAGCGTGTGCGCGTAGAGGATGTTGAGGCTGCGCCTCTCGTCCATCGGGACATTCGAGAACCTCGCGTTCCCAATGGCCAGGGTCGACCACCGGTGGGTGCGGCCGGGTTTGGGATGCGGTTCGGGTGGTCTTCGCGGCGAAGGTGATGGCATCCTCCGACCAGTCAAGGAAGGAGGGAGGCGCCTTCTCCGCGGCGAGGACCTCGTGCCGCTCCCGCTTGCGCTGGCGGCTCGACATGTCGACGGTCGGTCCCCCGAAGATGAGGAACACGTTCTCTACGGCGGGGAAGCCGCCGGCGTCGCCATCTCCTCCGTCCTTCTTGGCCTCCGCGTCCTTTGCGGCGGCGCGGCCGTAGAACTTCTTGAGCATGTCGCATTGCTCGAGGGTGTGGTTCACTGGGGTCTTGTGGTATGGACATGGCTTTTTCAGCATGTCATCGAACACCCCCGGACCTCGAGGGGCCGGTCGAGGGCCTCGTCGAGCCGGGTCAATAGCAAGGGCCTCAGCGTCATCGCCGTCGCGCCCCTGCTCGCGTGCCTCGCGGCGCGGCTTCTTCCCTTTCTTGCCCCGCTTGTCCTTCCGGTGGGGATCCCTGGACTTGCTGCCCTCCGCGGGCGCGTCGTCCGGGCGCTTGCCCCTCTTGCCGTCGAAGATCGCCCCCACGGCCTCTTCTCCTGAGGCGAAGCTGGTGGCGATGTCGAACAACTCGTTTGAGTCCGCAGGCGGGCTTCGCCCCAGCTCTCGCACGAGATCCCGGCACGTGGTTCCCTCGAGGAAGGTGTGCACAATCTCGGATTGCGCCACGCTGGGGAGCTCCGTGCAGCGCTTGGAGAAGCGTCGTATGAAGTCCCGGAGCGACTCGCCGGGCTTCTGGGTGCAGGAGCGCAGGTCCCAGGAATTCCCAGGGCGCACGTACGTGCCCTGGAAATTGCCCACGAACGTGCGGACCAGATCATCCCAGTTGTGGATCTGGCTGGCGGGCAGATGCTCGAGCCACGTCCGGGCTGAATCGCCGAGGTGTAGGGGCAGGTTGCGGATGATGACCTCGTCGCTGGTGGCCCCGCCCAGCTGGCAGGCTAGGCGGTAATCATTAAGCCATACGCGGGGATCCGTTTCCCCATTATACTTGACGATGGTCGTGGGGCGGCGGAAGCGGCGGGGGGAAGGCCACCGCGCGGATCTCCCGGCCGAACACACGGGTCCCGGGGGGGCTCCGGCGTCGGAGAGCGGTCTTCGTCGGCTGTCATAGCGTCCACCCCGCCGAGGGTGATAGCCTGCCGGCGCTCGTGCATCCGCCTTGCTCGTCCCCCCGAGCGTTAATGACGTTACGGGCGTCGCCGTCCCGCGCCCGCGCGTGTCGAGGAGCCGTCCTTTGGCCGGTGTGCGTCCGGGTTGGCGGGTCGCTCCGCCGCTTCACCGCATGGACCGAGGGTTCGCCCCCCCGCGCGGCCCCGTCGCCTCGTGCGCCCCCGTTGGCGGATGCGTGACGGCGAGCTCTCGGCTGTTGAACGGCCGCTGCTCGATGAGTGCATGCACCTCACGGTGCAGGTTTCGCGCCTCGGGCATCGAGGGGGCCGGCATGGCACGCGGCGGCGATGAGCTTCTGGCTCGCCCGTGGAGGCGTGTCCGGGTTGTCAACGTTGAAGTCGGCGTTGATGCGGTCGCGGGCCTGTATGCCCAACTCCCGCGCGCGTTCGCCGCGCGCGGGAGGCTTCCCCCCGCCATGGAGGCACGGAGCGGCCGCACCGTCCGTACTCCTCCGCCGGCTTGGCTTCGAGTTCGCGAGCTTGGGCTAGGCGCGCGTCAATGTCGTCCCCGGCGGGGGTGCTCGGTCCCGCCGGCCGGGGGCGCGGAGCGGTCCCCGGGGGCGGGCGTAACTTCCCCGTCGCCGGCGCCCGCTGTGCCGGTGGCGTTTGCTGGGTCGTTGGCGATGACGACGCAGCATTCCCGCGCGGGGTCGTAGCTCCCGGTGCTGGAGTCATCGGAGCAACCGAACCGGTAGTCCGTGGCATCAAGAAAACGCCTGAACATTACTGGGTCCGGTACGCCGGAAAAATCCCCATTCCGCGTACCCATGCGGGGTTGGCGGGTGGCAACGCGTCGAGGGAGCCCAGGGACGACTCGTCGCCGGCGGAGGCGCCGGGGTCCCCGGCGACGAACACGTGGCGGCCGGGGGGAACCCCGCGCATCGTGGTGTTGACGTTGGCGTTGTAGGGGCGTCGTGGCGCCGTGTAAACCGATGGGGAAGCGTGGCCGGAGACCGCGCGCTCCCCCGCCGGGGGGCGGCGGTCGTCGCGCCGACGGGTGCGCGGCGTTGGGAGGCGACGCGTTCGGCTTGCCGGCGCTCGACCGTGCCGGCGTGAGCGCCGGCCGGAGCGGCGGCGACGTCGCGACGCCCGGCGAGGCCCGCGGCGTCGCGTGCCGGCGGGCGTGCGCGTGGCGATGGCGCGCGCGGCCGGCGGCCGGGACGGACCCGGCTTGGCGCCACGCACGGAGCTCCTCTCGGTTGGTGAGGCGCATTAGGTAGCCTTTCCCCGTGGCCCGAAAGTTTGGGCTCCCGAACCGGATTTCAAACCCGGCGAGGAGGGGGTCCGAGCTGCCCATGGAGTAGCGCGTACCGCGGTACTTGGTGCGGATCACCATGGAGGGAGTTGGCGGTGGATTGACCTTAGGCGCTTAATTTCCCCACGGTGGGCGCCAGCGTCGGTGCGGAATGTGGTCCCGACACTAACCGGTAATAAGCGCCAAGGTCTATCCCTCAATGGTCGATGCCAAGCAATCAGAGACGAGTTTTATCCTGGTTCCGGCCGAGGGCCGTATGTCCCGGCGGTGGTGTGCTCGGGGCACTATATTGCTCGGCCCTTGGGGGTGCCTGTAGTGGGGCTACTACAAGCAAGGCGGGAGAGGAAGCGTGGCCTCCAAGTCCCTGGTGAGGTGGCTGAAGATGTTGTGGGAGAATTGGAAAGCAAGTGTGTGATGTGTCGTGTGTTGTCTACTGTTGTCGCTCTGCTGTGTCCTCTGTCTTGTTCCCTGCGGCGGGGGAGTTCGCCTTCCTTTTATAGGCCAAGGAAGAGAGAATTACATGCATGCCGCACTATTCAGCTACATGGGGAAGTGTGGTGCGCCGCGCCGTAGAGTAGGCGGCCGCCTTGACGGTCCTTGCCGCGATCCGGCCGTCATGGCACATCTCGTACCCGAACGGTGGCGGCTTCGAGGGTAGGGGCGCGGTGGACGGCCGTGATGTCTCCGGGGGGGGCTCGAGGGGGGTTGCGACGTCGATCCGTACGGGATGCGGTGGCGGGCATGGCGGCGTCCCGTTCCCGCACGCTTCACGGCGCGGAGGCTGTTACCACGGTGCCGGTGTGGGGTTGTACGCGCGGGGGCGGTTGCCATGCCGTTGACGGTGGTAGGGATGGTGCCCCGCCGGCCTAACGTCGCGACCTAACCCCGCAAGGTCATGGGAAAGCAAATCGAGGGTGCGGTCGGCCCCCCTTCGAGGGCTCGACGCGTTAGCCGTACGGAACTAGGCGGCGTGGCGTCACGGGGGCGGCACCGGCCACGTCGCACGGTCCCCCACGGTGGCGGGGATGGGTTCCTTCCTAGGGAGTTGGTGCAACGAGAACCGGGGCGTGAGTCCTAGGCGCATGATGGCGCCGCCCCCGCCGCCCCGAGAGCATTAAATGCCCGTGCCGCGTACGGGAACGGGCGTGTGCGTGCGGGCGCCCTCGAGCGAGGCGGAGCCCTGCTCGAGGGCGGCGTGGACCCTCGAGCGAGGCGGAGTCCGCTCGAGGTAAGCGTACTCCCTCGAACGGGGGCGGAGCCTACCCGAGGGAGGTGTGTGCCCTCGAGCGAGGGCGGGCACGCTCGAGGGGATCTTTGAGTGGGCCGCCTTGGTGGGGTGTCGGGGCCACCGCGGCGTGGGCCATGCCCCGTGTGCGTGTTTAAGCGAGACGTGTTTAGCCTTGGCCTTTTGCGGGTTTTAAGTGGGGTTTCCCCGGTTGTTTAAGGGGACCCCGGGGGCTGTCCTCGACGGGGTGGAAAATAGGAAAACTAATGAGCTAGGGTTCCAAGAGTTGGCTGCCATCCTCTCACCTCTTGGGTTATATGGAGGCAACCGAATGTCTAAAATACCCTTCTCTAACAACTAGGGATACAAGCCCCTCAAGGGCGGATTTGGAAGTCTTCATGTCTTCACCATCGAACGGATGCCGGCGACCCGCACCCTGCGTAGCCTCGACGCAAGCCATGCGATCCCGACGTGTGTCCTCCGCTTCGAAGTCTCCGGTTGCGTCGTCGCCACACGGTCCGACCGGTGCTCCTCACCGGTCGGACCGGTCGGACCCACCGGTCGGACCGGTGCGGCGGCTCTTGTAGCTCCGTCTTCGGT
Source organism: Cenchrus americanus (assembly GCA_947561735.1). NCBI lineage: Eukaryota > Viridiplantae > Streptophyta > Magnoliopsida > Poales > Poaceae > Cenchrus > Cenchrus americanus. The sequence goes on along the minus strand of OX387239.1, from coordinate 77,207,328 downwards.
TCTTCCGTCTTGGCTTTGTGGATCAACCAAGGAACCCGGTGGTTTTTACGGTGAACCGCCGGAAACCCCGCGAACTCGGTGTAGCCTCCGCCAATCTCCACTCATGACTCGGCTCCCACGTAGTCCGGATCGACCTTGGTTTTGAGGCTCAACCAAGAAACCATCCATGACTTCATCTTCTTGTTCATGCCACCATGCGGCCCGCACTTGACCCCCGCCGGCCACCGGGTCCCGCGAACAAAGCCTACTTGTCTTCTCCACACACCGGAGGCCTCACCGGCGACGACCTTTCGCACTTGTTCTTCACCCGCACCAACACCGGTCAAGCCGCAACCCGCACCTGCAATACTTAGCCAAGAATCGGTCCACATAGTGTTGTCAATCACTCATCACACAAGGAAGCGACCATCCACCGGTCCTCGAACCACACATGGTCCTCAATCTCCCCCTTGATGAGTGTATTGACAACACCCACACGAAAGTAACAAGAGAGAAAAGAAAAGAAAAAGAAACGAACAAAAAGAAACTCCAACAAGCGATCGAAAGCCAAACAAAGGCAAAGAGCAAGATCACTTGAAGAAGACAAGTCTCGGACCCCTTAGGCAAGGGCAACGACTCGACACATCCGAGACAAAGCAAAGCTCAAGCAAAGAGCGCAAACCACCAAAGCAAAGCTCGAACAACCACAAAGAGCTCCCCCGCACACATGCAAGCTCCCCCCGACCCAATGCACCTCCCCCTGGACGAATGTATGCAAGACACCACTTGAAACAAGGGAACATTGCAACAACCCGGCCACGACGGAGTCGGACCGGTCAACACCACCGGTTAGACCGATGTGCAACATGTGAACGGAGCAAGCACTCACACCGATCGGACCGGTGACCACGACCGGTCGGATGGGCACAACGAAAGCCCGAAATGGCTCGAAACCACCCGAAAACTTTCTAAATGCGTCTAGCAAGCCATTTCAAGCTCAAACTTCTCCCCCTTGTTGGCAATGCATGAATCAAGCCAAAAATGCAAAACTTCCAACCTAGAGCTTCTCAAATAGACAAAATTCAACAAAGAATGCTACACATGTCCAAATGAGCAAGTTAGATACTCTACGGCTTCGTATCGATCTCAACTACATGATCACCAAGTTTCACAACCATTGGACGAAGCTAAGATGGATTTTGGCAATTTTGCGAAAAACTTGTCTCTCATGAGCAAAGTCCTAAACATGATCAAAGCATATCAAAATGGCAAAGCTACACAAACTTCATGCTAGGACAGCCATTCTAACCATAAGACCATCACAAACACCCACAAGCACCTCATGTCATGTCAAAGCCACCGAGCCATGTGCCTACTTCTATGTATGAGACTTCTCATTGGTAGGCATCATGCAACGGTTTAGCACCCAAAGCAAATTAAATTCAGCACATATGACATGGGAGCACATTTCCAAGCATTTTTCATTTCATTTTCAGATTTGTAAATGGTACATGAAATGTCTTTGCGACAAAAAGGAACTTATGCTCCTCCACAAGATAAACCAAGAGGGCTAAACATTCATGATGGCAAATGAGCCTTTGGCCCCATAGGATCAATAAACTAGCCATCCAACCACAAATTAAGCATAGCCAAGCCACTAAAACATGTCAAGAGCATATAAAGGCATTTACACATGAGAGAGCATACATGTGACATTTTTCAAAAATCTAGCTATCAACCATGGATTATTCATCAAGATCATCAAGAGCTAAGCCAAACTAACCATAGCATACCAAACAAGCTCACAAAGACATATATTTCATTCCATGGTGAACAATGTATATGAGAGAAGCTTTTCCTAACCAATGCATATGATACAAAATGCATGCAATCTAAGATACAAGGATGCCTATACATCATGTTACATATACCATGCCAAATGCAAGAAATGCACAAACGAAACTATACATATGCTACAAAGAAGCTCCCACACAAAACTCACAAACCACCGGCTCCTCGAGGGGAGGCAAAAAGGGCTCGACAAGACCGGCAAAAGAGAGCTCCCACACACCCAACTCAAGAAATCAAACACACACCAAGTTCCCCCCGCAAACAAGTGAAAGTTGCTTGATCTAGGGGTTTGGTGAAAATATCGGCTAGTTGGTCATGTGTGGGTACATGGATCAAAGCTATCTTTCCTTTCTCTATGTTGTCTCTCAGAAAATGGTACCTCACTTCTATGTGTTTGGTTTTGGAATGGAGCACTGGGTTCTTTGCAACGCTTATGGCACTGGTGCTATCACATTGAAGTGGGACATGGGTATACTCCTCACCAAAGTCACTCATGGTGTAGGTGATCCAAAGGAGGCGAGAGCAACAGCTAGCGGTGGCAACATACTCGGCCTCGGTCGTGGATTGAGCAACACTCGGCCGCTTGCGGGAGGACCAAGAGACCAAAGAGGAACCCAAAAGCGGCAAGTCCCGAAGTGGACTTCCTATCCAACCGACACCCGGCAAAATCCGCGTACGAAAAACCATGAAGCGCCAAAGAAGAGGACGCGGAGTACCAAAGGCCGAAGTCGGGAGTGTGACGCAAGTACACGAAAATTCTCTTCACCGCTTGCCAATGCGAAGTCCTCGGAGACGCTTGAAAACGAGCGCACGGACACACCGAGAAGCGTATGTCCGGCCTCGTCGCCGTCAAGTAGAGGAGTGACCCGATCATGCTCGGTACTCCTTCGATCCACATGTTCACCTTCCTCGTCCGCATCAAGAGGCCGTAGTCGTACTCATCGGCGTCGTTGTTGACGGTTAATAATTGTATCAAAGTTCGTTCGTGACTCGCAAGCGTACAAGTCTCCCGTCGTAGTCAAGGGACCCTTCTTCCCTCGAGTGGTGAACCCAAGGTATCGAATCCGTGGAACAAATGTGTGATGCAAGAGTTGATCTAGTAAAGCCAAGTAACTTCAATCTTTGGTAAAAGAGAAACCCTAATGCATCTAGATAAGAGCACAAAACAAATCTAATCTACTAAAGACCGGAGAAAACAAAGTAAGATTGGGTAGATAAACCGATCTAGAGGGATCGGGGTAAGCCTTTCGTTGAAGTTCCAAGCAAGAGAAGAAGTAGCAAATCGAATCTTAATAGAAGCCTCTTTAAATCGTGGTTTCCCGTCCAAATCCGAAAACATCCGCCTTTCGAGACCCCCGTTCTGTCACAACGTATCCCTATTCATGCGAGGAGCTTAGGGCGAGTCAAAAGACTAGTCGAGATTCTTTCGGAAGATCCGGCGTGTACCTCTAGCCACCGCGGCTACAAGAACACCCTATGTAATCTATCGCGCGAATAGAATTGGAATAAGCAAAGCCGATCGAAAAACGAAATCTTCGAGGAAACACTTGATCGCTAAGAAAAGATTCAACTTGATAATTCAACTATGACAATGATACATACACAAGATCACCACCGGGATCCTTCCTTGATCTTGCTTTTAGCTCGGGAACTCCGACGTGGTCTTCCATGCAAGGTTCCCACGTCGGCTAGGGAAACCCTAGTCAACTAGCTCGACCCTCTCCTCTCCGACATGGTGTCCCTCTCTTCTCTCTGCTCCTCGACGGCCGAAGACGAAATCTTCTCTCGTGGCTCTCGGTCGGGGGACTATAAATAGCCCGATTGGCGGCTAGGGCAAAGGAGAGCGAATTTGGGCCCAAAATGGGCACTGGGCCGACCGGACCGGGGCCGGCGGCCTGGGCCCATTTAGGCCCGGCCCCGTGGGCTCCTTTGCCCCACGTCGGTTCCCTTGCTTCCGGATGTTTCCCCCTTATGCATGTAGGTCCATGTCGTCGGTTTCTCTCCGAATTGGACTCAACTCCTTGTCTTGCAAGATTCAGCACTTTTCTGGTCAGGTCCCTGGAGTTTGTCGTCTTCTCGGATCAAGTCCCCGGCTTCTTGGAGTTAATTTTGCTTCATTGCATGACTTGTTCAGGGCTTCAAGGTCTTGTCATGAGGTGCTTGATGAACTTACCCCGAAAGTCTTGCATTCAACACTAAAACCCTGCATAAACATTAAACTCCAAAACCGACATGCACACGTGAACTTGTTATACCACAGGGGTTAGTACCAATGGATAAGGTATAAAACTCATGCCAACACCGAAGGTAAACTCATGGCTAGGTTGACGGATTTTCACCATCAACATCTCCTCCATGCTTAAACCTTGCTCGTCCTCGAGTAAGCCTTCGATGGATATCATCATTGCTAAACAATGTTTAAACTTTGCACTTGATTACACATGAGAAAACATAATGCTCTCAAAATTTTTAATTCATTAAAGTTCCATAATGTACTAGCCTTCATCTCTACGGAGGGTAGATTCTTATTAAGCCTATCCCACAAGTATTAACATGCTCACAAAGTTTTAAATAGATCTCAGAATTTTTGAAATAAAGATCGAGATAAAGAAAAACTAAACCAAATTCACAAATTTAAATCATCTCATGCATTGCTCATGAACTCTCATCTCACTTGTCTCTCAAGCCTATATATTCTACTCCTTTCCCTCTCATATATATGTGGTAGGCTTTATATGGAGCTTTGGGAAAGTTTAGTCCTAACAAGATTTTATAAATGAGGTGTTGTCAAAACAAGACAAGCTTCTCATGGTCTTACCGAGACTCGTCAAAAAGGTCATTGGAAAATAATGTTAAATCAAGGAGGGGAAAGAGAAAAATACACACACTTTTAGATGAGTGGACATGTGCAAATGGCAAAGAGTGATCCCGAGGCACAAAGGAGGTCCTCGTTATCGGATTGCACATGGTTGGAAAATGAGAATGGATCTTTTTAACTTGAAGCCTTGAATGCACTTTTAGAGAGCTTAGGGAATTTACTTTACGCACATTTTTTTTTCTTTCTCATATTTCTCATTCTTTTCTTTCTTTCATTCATTCATTTTTTTTTCCTCGTCATATATTCAGCCCATGACTTCCACAATGAAGTTTTGATTTTTTTTTATACCTTGAAAGTCATGAGTATCGCTGGATTTTTTTTTTTTCTTTCATCATTTTTTTTAAAATATTCCCCTTTGAACTCTAAAACTGCACCGTACCTACCTCCTCCCCCATGCTTAGACGTTGCTCGTCCTCGAGCAAAGAGGCGAAAAATAAGGTAGGTACCGGAATATTTTTCCTAGGAGAGATACTTGAAATCTTCAACGTTGGCACCGTCTTGCGATCTTCCTTGAATTGATGATCCATTCTCAACGATAGGTTGTGGTCAAGGAGGTAATCACAAAAAGATGATATTTGGTTTAAGGGTGGATATCCGGCGAAGTTTGTGAGATCACCGATACGGGGATACACAATGCACGGATAAAAGGCTAGCAAAAAGATAGATACGCAAAAACGGAATGACCAGCTTCTTAGTCTCGGGCCAGAGAAATCATGGCCTGCAATAACGCACTCAAAAATAAATCTTGTACACTAAGGTTTATGCACTCAAATATATATAAGGCTTTGGATAGGTTGAGCAACACACAAGTGATATTTGTGACAAGGTTAGCAATATTTTTGAGCATAAAAGACATCTTTAATCTATTCATAACTTGAGAGCACATAAAACACTATGGGTATTTATTTTAATCATAACCTCCGCTGAAAATTAAGCTAGCATTTAAATAAATTCAGATCTGTATTTTTAAGAGAGCACTAGCTTAAACATGCATAAATCAATTACAAAGATGAACAAAGCTCCAATTATAATCATATATCATCATGGCACGAATTTTGTAACTTTTCCAATGATATAATCAAGGTGGTGTCTTTATTAATGATGATATCAAGTTGAAATACAAACTGAAAATAAACAAACATGCTTGCTGAAATTTAAATAAAAAAACAGAAAATACTACGCAAACACACATAAGCAAAAGCTGAAAATTACAGAGAAAAAGAAAAGAAAAGAAAAGAAAACTAAAGTTCCTAAGCCTTCTAGTCCTCCGCCGGTGGTTGATGTTGATAGTCTTGATAATAATACCCTTGCTCATAATATGGTTGGACGCTTCCTCCGTCGAATTGATTTGGCTCCACAAGGTGAAGGTGTCCAAGTTCAAAGGCAATATTTGCGTTGCCTTCACCAAGTTGAGCTGCGTTAGCTTGGATGGCTGCGATGTTTTGAGCGTTTCTTGCAGCATACCCTCCAATAATGGCCATGCTTTGTTGTAGTTGGGGATGATGAGCGTAGGACTCCGCGAAGTTAGCGTTGGGCACAACATAATTTTGTGGGGGTACCGGTGCACCACCCCCATGCTTGCTCTTGTGGCCCTCTGTAATAACTTGGCGGAGGAGGGACCCCGCCGAATGGTTGCACTTTGGGTTGTGCTCCACTCGCTTGTGCGGAGGATGTTCCCTCCTCTACGATTCTTCCTCTTTTGTTCTTCCAACCAATCTTCTCTCCCTTCGTTGAAAAGCCTAAGCCTCTCGTTGGGAAGGGGTAGGTTCACTATGGCCAACCGATAACCTCCTCTCTCATCTCCACTAATGTATTTGCCTTGCCGCAAATATTCAATGCCGAGAGAGGTACCACGCAAAAGGTGGCCGGGGTTTCTTGCGATCCTTGGCCGCAAGGAAAAGGCCAACATGGAGAGGTAACACCCCGAACCAATATTACCCGCCCCCGGTGTTGCTTCACAACACCAACGGTTGATCATGAGGTAAGAGGGGTCTATTGGCTGCCTGGCAATAAAGCCGAGTATAGCCAATTCAACTCCGCGTCGGTCACCTTTGTTTCCTTCATCCTCCCCAATACCCTCTTGCACATCCAAGAGTGATATATCCGGATAATGGGGTTGCGGATGCAATTGCGTTGTTGATGGGCTTCTCCGGAGATCATGTTCCAAAATCCCGCTAACATGCCGGGTGGCACGTCAACTTTCTCCGAAGCTCCCTTGTGGAATCCAAGCAGCTCCCTAACGTGCTCGTAGGGAACCTCTTGTTGGACTCCCTCCAAACAGAATGACAAGCTTTGCACCCCATCATCATCAACGATGGGTGCAATAGTCATTAAAATTTCCAAGGCGAACCCCAAATGGGTGTCCACCGATACTCCGTTGGAGAAGCGCACCCATCCAAGGTGCCCCAAACATATAGTATATGTCGGTGCCAAAACCCAAGGTGTAGAGTGCTTGGTCGTCGAACTCGACGTGGGGCACAAGCCTCTTCTCAAGATTAGAGAGCCTCTCCTCCTCCTCCGCCGACAAGATGATGAAGCCGTACGAAGAGTATGTCGGGGTGTAAGGAGGTGGCGCGGTTGAGCGAGTCGATCGTCGTGGTGGCGCGGGCTGCTCCTCCGTGTGCCCACGAGGTTCGGTGAACCTCATGGAAGTGCTTCTTGCAGCCCTCATACCACCAAGGAGGAGAGCATCGTTCCTCCTCGGTGGCGCCGTATCCGTCTCCATGCTCCGGGGAGACTCGGAAACCAAGTTCCTTCTCGAAGACGTGGTTGATGACGGCTTGGATGACGACGAACTCTTCTTCTTGGAGAAGAGACTTGTGGTTTTCTTCCACATGGTTGCTGCACTCTTTTTTCAACTAAAATTCCGGGTTGCAACCGGTAACTAGGCACTTAAACTCTTTGATTCGGATGTGGACTTTGAGTGGATTAAGGATGTGGATTTTTTTTTCTTGAGCTATCAAGCTTGGGAAGGTTGGCTATGTCTACGGAGGTTTTGAGCACACAAGCTTGAACACACAAACAAAGGAAGGAGAGGGAAGCTTGCCTGCAGAAAACGGGAGCCGGGGGGCTCCTTATGTAGGTGAGGCCGGCCTCGGTGCTCTTCCCCGCCTCGTCTTTCTTCCGGCACAATCATTTCACCTCTGCAACTTTCCTGCCCGCGTGCTCCACGAGTTGCACCGCCCAAACGCTCTCGTCCACTATTGGTCCTTCCACTTGATGCTTCATGTTTTGGATCGTGTCCATGCTCCCTAGCTCCACTTGCTTCACATGCCACCATGAAATTCCTACAAAGTTGATGCTTGCTGCCCACCATGCTTGTCCTTAGCATGTGGAATTGGTGAAAGTTGATGAAAGGGAATCCAATGGTGCATGCATGATTACTAGATTGCCTCCATTAAGGTGTGTTTAAGGTTAAGCACTCCTCCAATTCGAAATTTAAAATATTTTTCAGAGCCATGCAAGAGCTCGAACATAATTTTAGAGAAGTTTTTAAACCATTAAAAACAAATGCAAGTCGAAAATATTTTCTTTTTACGTCGATTTCGGTCTCACCGGTATAGTTTGCCTTCATAGGTTGAGAGCAAATATTTCCCGGCTTGATCATGGGGGCATAGGTTTAGGTTCTAATTTTGGCTAAATAAGAAAGATTTTGAATAAAACAAAATTAGAATAGGCTTAGAAAAATTCTAATCCTAGAGAAACCAAGGATAAGGATTTTTAAAACCAACCAAAAGCTTTGATTTCTAGGTTCACGCGAGTCCTACCACGTGCTGAATTTTATTAACACTTAAACATAAATCGTGGCTCTACTCGTGTGGTTTTAGCATGAAAAATAAGTCAACCTCAGCACCATAATGAGGGTGAAAGGTTGAGTTAAGGTTCTGAAATTATTTGGTTGAGGGTTTCTCGAAAAGAAAAGAATCAAACAAGCACAAAGGAGGGTTCACGCAAATGGTTTATGATAAAGCAAACATTCAATCAAGAGTTATGTATCTAATATTGTTCAACCACTTCTAAGTCTAATGTCTTTGCGTAATAAAACTCAAAAACTAAATTATTAAAAAGACTCGAAAAACCTGGAATCGGGTTGTCCTCCCGGTAGCTTATTCTTGACTTGACGAAACGGGTTGCCTCCCCGCCTAGCGCTTCGTTTATAGTCCATGGCTAGACTTCTTCACTTGATTACTTCGGATCAACGCTCTTTGTGGGCGTTGCAATCTTGGGTACCCGCTTTGGCTTAGTCAATTTTTTTTGGTCTTCCCAGTGGCTTTGTCCTTTGGTCTTGATGGATGCAACAACTTCTTTGTGGCTCGGCATCTCGAACTCCGGTCCTTCGGTCGTGATCTTCATGGTCTCTAGTGTGATCCTTCATCTCTCCTGAATGAGCTTGAGTAGCCTTCGCCGTCTTGGGACCTTGGAGTTGTCTCGGATATTCTTCTTCGTTACCCATCGGGCGCCGGCAAGTTGTCCCACTTGCGTCTAGCATCTTCATTACGATGAACACTTCACGTATAGAGCTTCCGACCTCCGTCACCTTGCCATCTAAATTCTTCAATATTTTCTCCATAGCCTCGAACTTAGTGACGGCGTCCTAGGACATGGTCGTACTCCACACACTCCTTGCATGAGGATCTTGCTTCGGCGGCCTTTAGGTGTTGAGCTTCGTTCTCCATCTCCATCTTCTCCATCCTCCTCTTAAGTAAACCGATATGCCACTCAAGGAATCCGACTCGTATGCATTCAGCTCTCGCAATCGTCATGCGGATAGTTGAGACTTTGATCTTGAACGGCCTCCCGGCGTCTTGAAGGTTTATGATAGGTAGATCAACGATGTCCGGGGTGCGTAGCGCTCCGGTGGTTGAGGTTGATCTTCCTTTGGACTTGGAGGTGGTGATTCCTTTGGAGATTCCGACGGTCCTCCGACTTCAACTTTTGAATCTAGGGTTTCCACCCCTTTAGCTTGTGTTGCATGTCACCTTTGCCTGTAAAGTTTTCCTGGATCATCCACAAAAAGGTTTGGGTTTCTTGGAGAGGTAGCCAACCATCTCCGGTTAGGGTTAGCAATAAACAAAGTATGCAAAAAAAAACTAGAGAACAAAACAAATCTATAAAGACTAGAGTTAGACAAACTAGATTAGATGTATTTTGAGGATGATCAAAATTTAGTAGATGCAAAAATAAAACAAAATCAGTACTGAAAATTACAAAAAAAAGCAATAAAAAATCAAATCTTGATCACTTGTTCCCCGGCAACGGCGCCAGAAAAAGGGGCTTGTTGACGGTTAATAATTGTATCAAAGTTCGTTCGTGACTCGCAAGCGTACAAGTCTCCCGTCGTAGTCAAGGGACCCTTCTTCCCTCGAGTGGTGAACCCAAGGTATCGAATCCGTGGAACAAATGTGTGATGCAAGAGTTGATCTAGTAAAGCCAAGTAACTTCAATCTTTGGTAAAAGAGAAACCCTAATGCATCTAGATAAGAGCACAAAACAAATCTAATCTACTAAAGACCGGAGAAAACAAAGTAAGATTGGGTAGATAAACCGATCTAGAGGGATCGGGGTAAGCCTTTCGTTGAAGTTCCAAGCAAGAGAAGAAGTAGCAAATCGAATCTTAATAGAAGCCTCTTTAAATCGTGGTTTCCCGTCCAAATCCGAAAACATCCGCCTTTCGAGACCCCCGTTCTGTCACAACGTATCCCTATTCATGCGGGGAGCTTAGGGCGAGTCAAAAGACAAGTCGAGATTCTTTCGGAAGATCCGGCGTGTACCTCTAGCCACCGCGGCTACAAGAACACCCTATGTAATCTATCGCGCGAATAGAATTGGAATAAGCAAAGCCGATCGAAAAACGAAATCTTCGAGGAAACACTTGATCGCTAAGAAAAGATTCAACTTGATAATTCAACTATGACAATGATACATACACAAGATCACCACCGGGATCCTTCCTTGATCTTGCTTCTAGCTCGGGAACTCCGACGTGGTCTTCCATGCAAGGTTCCCACGTCGGCTAGGGAAACCCTAGTCAACTAGCTCGACCCTCTCCTCTCCGACATGGTGTCCCTCTCTTCTCTGCTCCTCGGCGGCCGAAGACGAAATCTTCTCCTCGTGGCTCTCGGTCGGGGGGACTATAAATAGCCCGATTGGCGGCTAGGGCAAAGGAGAGCGAGTTTGGGCCCAAAATGGGCACGGGCCGACCGGGCCCGGGCCGGCCGGCTCCGGGCCCATTTAGGCCCCGGCCCGTGGGCTCCTTTGCCCCACGTCGGTTCCCTTGCTTCTGGATGTTTCCCCCTTCGCATGTAGGTCCATGTCGTCGGTTTCTCTCCGAATTGGACTCAACTCCTTGTCTTGCAAGATTCGGCACTTTTACGGTCGGGTCCCCGGAGTTTGTCGTCTTCTCGGATCAAGTCCCCGGCTTCTTGGAGTTAATTTTGCTTCATTGCATGACTTGTTCGGGGCTTCAAGGTCTTGTCATGAGGTGCTTGATGAACTTATCCCGAAAGTCTTGCATTCAACACTAAAACCCTGCATAAACATTAAACTCCAAAACCGACATGCACACGTGAACTTGTTATACCACGGGGGTTAGTACCAATGGATAAGGTATAAAACTCATGCCAACACCGAAGGTAAACTCATGTCTAGGTTGACGGATTTTCACCGTCAACAGTCGTCATAGCCTTGGAGTCCTCCATCTTGAACTTCCGCACAATGTCCTTGGTGTACTTGGCCTGGTGCACAAATGTTGAAGGATCAGATGGCGACTAGAGAGGGGGGGAGTGAATAGGAGCCGGTAAAAATTCTTCCCAAAGAACCCGGCCTATGTCCTACTCAAAACCCCGGTCACACACAAGCGATGGATCGAATCACGCACCAATCGCCAAGACCACGAGGTTATGGATCAACCTCTAGCCTTAGGAACGATTCCTCAAAGCACACGCGGAAGCACTAGAAAGGAGAGGAAGGAATCAAACCAAGAAGCAAAGCACACAGGCTCTGGCGGACCGTCCGCGCAGGAGGGGCGGACCGTCCGCAAGAGCCGCGCGCGGACCGTCCGGCCGGGTATCGCGGACCGTCCGCACCCCGGCCGCGGACCGTCCGGCCTTAGCCGCGGACCGTCGCGTTAATTTACACGTTAACGACCCAAAGACACCCCCGTGCCACGGACCGTCCGCGGGGAGCACGCGGACCGCCGCCAAGCACCCGCGGACCGTCCGCCCGACACCGCGGGATCGTCCGAAACTTCGTCCAACCAAAAACCAAAATCACAACGGATCGAAACAAAGGACGAGCAAGAACACGAAGAACACGGGATGAAGCGGAGCCGCGCGGGCCGTCCGCCGGTCCTCGCGGACCGTCCGCTAGGTGCGGACGAACGTAAAAATGGCCCGACCCCCGAAAGTCAACTCCCCCAAATCATCATCGGATTTCCCAAACGGTTGAAGCTCTGTAGAGACAAGGGTTTGGGGACTTGAAAAGCGTCACACAAGGATGCTATAGCCCAAAAATCTTGCCTCCTAACTCCCTAAATCACCGGGAATCGCGAATCCTTTGAGCACCTCCAAAAACTAGAGCACCGAACGAAAACTCACGAATCGAAGTGATTTCCGGCGTTTGAGGGCACAAGATCAAGCACAAAGATGCACAAGGCATCTATCCATGTTTCCCTCAAAGAAATCCGGGAAGAAACTCACTCAAATCCGCGGAATCACACCGAGAACAAAGGCACGAAAATAAGCACAAAAAGGCCACGAAAAACAACCCCGAATCTTCTATACAAACCAGGAAAGATTCACAAGGTCTAGCATGCCGCCCTAGCATCCATCCCTCTCAACAAATCTCTCATGAAGCTCTCATGCTAGCCTAGAGAAAATAGGAAGGAAAATAGCTACGAAAATGAGAAAGAGGAAGGGGGGGAAATGAAACCCTAAGTCGCGGAGAGAGAGAGCCATCAACACACACTCATGGCTTATATATCGAGTCCCGCCGGAGTGGTAAATGACTCGACTACCCCTAACTACACTACCGGCGATACAACCCACGTAGGGGCATTTTGGTAATGTTTGTGGGTCTTGCCATCGGACGGCCACGCCTTTGCCGCACCCCGCGTCCTCCCGACGCAAGCCATGCGATCCCGCCGCGTGTCCTCCGCTTCGAAGCTTCCCGACACGCCGGATCCCGTCTCCGTCGTGTTGGGCCCTCGGACTTGGTTTTGAGGCCCAAACCAAGAAACCGTCCGCCGATGGTTTTGTGGGCAAACCACCAAACCCCGCGTGCTCGGTCCGGCCTCCCGCCAAACCACTTGACTTGACCGCCACCGTGCACCGGCTCACTTGTCCATGACTTCGTCTTGCTTGTGTCGCCACCATGTGGCCCGCACCCAGTCCCGCTATCCACCGGGTCCCTCGAACCGAGCCTACTTGTCTCTCCATCTCCGGAGGCCCCTCAAGGCCGAAGACCTTTCGCGCCCGTTCTTCCTCGCAACAACACGAACTAGGCCGCAGCCTACACCACGGGCACTAAGCCAAGAGTCGGTCCAACACCCGTTGTCAATCACTCATCACTGAGGAGCGGTCATCCACCGACCACCGGGACGCTCCTGGTCCTCAATCTCCCCCTTGATGAGTGCATTGACAACACACAACGCGAAATGAAATTCGAGAAAAAGAGAAAAGAAGGAAGAAAGAAAAACAAAGAAGCTCAACTCATAACCAAAACCGAAGAAAGGCAAAGAAAGGTCACAAGCCAAGCAAAGCACAAAATCCACACCGAAAACGGCAAGAAAGCTCCCCCCGAACAAATGCAACTCCCCCGAACATGTGGATGCACACTTCCAAATTTCAGCTCACCTTTTTCTGAATTTTCATTAAGCTCACCTTTTCTCCCCCTTGTTGACAATGTATGAATCAAGGTGAAAATGCGAAATGCAAAGCAAAGCATATAGACAACTACATGAGCTTCTCAAATAGGCCAAATCTAGTGTCAAAGGCTAAAAATGAGACAAAGAGCACACACATGAATCATAGCATAGTCAAAGCATTGCCACAAGTAATATATGAAAATACAAGCATGTGACAACGCAAAATTTTCAGATTTAAGCCGTTTTACCAAAGGAAGGCTCGCTTCACATGTAAAAGCCTATCCATGTCACACTTGAGCCACAAACATGCATACCATTTAAAGATCATACAAGGATATCAAATTCTCGGCAAAAGATCATGGCAAACACCCATAAAGCAAAGCATGTCATGTCAAAGCTCATGAGCCATGGGTCCACTTCGGGGAGACTTCTCCACCGGTGAACATCATGCAACATGTTTTGCACCCATATGTGAAAGATAAGACATTGTAAACATAGACATGATGGATGGAGCATTTTTCAAGCATTATGCACTTCTTTTCAAGATTAATTCATTTCATGGTACATGAAGTGCCTTTGCGGCAAAAAGAAGCTTATGCTCCCCCATGAATGCAACATAGGCTAAACATTCACAATGATATCCGGCCTTTGGCCCAAATGCAAGAACAAGCATCCAAGCACAATCTAAGCATGAAAAGCACATTTAGACCAAACTGTGACATGGATACACAACTACACACGAGTGGAGCAATTTTCATCAAAAATTAGTCAAGTTAAGCATTTATCTCAAAAAAAGGGCTATCTCACCACACATATATCTCAAATATTCCAAGAGCATAGCCTCACATCACCATTTCTCCACACATATAACCAATATCTCACAAATAGCCAAAGAGACTCAAATATGGCATATGAAAGAAGCTCATCATCCTAAAATGCAATATGATACAAATGCAACATGATATATGACAAGATGGCTATCCTACCATGGTTTATACATCAAGCAAAGCATGTATATACATCAAAATAAACATGGTATGATACATATGGTACAAATAGGAAATCTCCCAAGAATCAACTAGAAAGGGCAACAAACCCCAAGTTCCCCCGCAAGCGCACAAATGTAGCTTGGTCGAGAGGCTTTGTAAAGATGTCGGCTAGCGATCTTGGGTAGGGACATGGCTCAAAACAATGGTTCCTTTCTCCACATTGTCCCTCGAGTAAAATGATACCTCACTTCTATATGTTTGGTTCCGGAGTGAAGCACCGGATTTTTGGCTACGCTTATGGCACCGGTGCTATCACAAAGAAGTGGGATCCGGGTGCACTCCTCACCAAAGTCTCTCAAAGTGTATGAAATCCACAACAAGCGGGAGCAACAACTAGCGGCAGCAACATACTCCGCCTCCGTGGTAGACCGAGCTACACTAGATCGCTTGCGGGAAGACCATGAGACCAACGAAGAACCAAGAAACCGACAAGTACCGAAGTAGACTTCCTCTCGACTCGACAACCAACAAAATCCGCATCCGAAAAACCATGAAGAGAAAGAGTCGAGGAGGAAGAATACCAAAGGCCAAGACCGGGGGCGGATCGTAGGTACCGAAGATCCTCTTGACGGCACCGTCGATGTGATGTCCTCGGCGAAGCTCGAAACGAGCGCACGGACACACGCCGAACCGTATGTCCGGCCTCGTCGCCGTCAAGTAGAGGAGGGAGCCGATCATGCTCCCGTACTCCCGCCGGTCCACCGGTTCTCCGTCCTCATCCGCATCCAAAGTGGCCGTACTCCCCATGGGAGTCGACATCGGCTTCACATCTTGCATCCGGAACTTCCTCGAGCATGTCTTTCGTGTACTTGGTTTGGTGCACAAACGTACCGTCCTTCACTTGCTTGATGCGGCAACCCGAGAAAATACCGCAACTCGCCCATCATGCTCATCTCGAACTCCCCGCTCATCTCATCCGCAAACTTGGCAACAAGATTATGTGACGAGCCACCAAAGACAATATCATCCACGTATATCCGCACAATCGGCAAGTCATTCCTATGCTTGAGGAGAAACAAGGTTCTATCTACGGTACCCATCACAAACCCTCTCGCTCAAAAGAAAACCTCTCAATCTCCCATACCAAGCACGGGGCGCCCGTTTCAACCCATACGGTGCCCTTTTCAACCTGTATACCCCGTGTGGGTACAACTCGCTCTCAAACCCGTGCGGTCGCTTCACATACACCTCCTCCTCTATGACCCCATTCGAAAGGCACTCTTCACGTCCATCCGAAACAACTTGAACCCTTTATCCACGGCAAAGGCTAGAAGGATCCGTATTGCCTCAAGACGGAACACGGGAGCAAAGGTCTCCTCATAGTCGATCCCCTCCTTCGACTAAACCCCCGAGCAACAAGTCCGGACTTGTTCCTCACAACCATCCCATTCTCTCCCTCTTTGTTCTTCCAAACCCACTTGGTTCCTATGGGATGGCAATTAGGAGGTGGTTCAACTAACTCCCACACACCGGTTCCTCTCAAAATTTTCCAACTCCTCATGCATAGAATTGACCCGGTTTGCATCGGATAAAGCATGTCCAATGTCCTTGGGCTCAAAAGTAGCAACAAAAGCAAGATGAGCAAAATGAGAGGAATTCCTGGACCTCGACCGTGTAGTACGTTCATTGATGTCTCCAATGATCTTCGACGGGGGATGCACTTCTTGAATCCGCCGGGAGCCTCACGCCTCGAGACTACCTCCCCCTCAACTTCGCCTTCTCTCGCCTCGGTCCTCTTGTTGCACCGTCGTTGTCCATGAAGTAGACGGTCCATGCTCCAAAGTAGTCGTAGGGGAAGTAGTGGCTACATGCTCGGCTTCGGGCGCATGGTTCTCCCCATCATCATCTCCGGCTTCATCTGTCTCCTCTTCAAAGAGGTCCTCGGCCATCTCTTCATCACCCGCACATTCAAAGCCAAGAGAGGTACATGGCATTGTCTCGTCGAAGGTCACCTCGCAAGTCTCCATGATTTTGTTAGTCTCAAGGTTAAGCACCCTATAGGCTCTAGAGTGGTTAGCATATCCAAAGAAAATACCATCACTAGACCTAGCCTCAAACTTGTCGAGTTTTCCCTTTTTCAAAATAAAGCACTTGCGGCCAAAAACTCGGAAATGACTCACTTTGGGTGCCCGACCATGCATAAGCTCATAACAGGTCTTCTTCTTGAAAGCTCTCAATAAAATCCGATTGGAAACATGACAAGTCGTATTGACCGCCTCAGCCCAAAACCTCCTAGGAGTCCTGTGCTCATCGAGCATCGTCCTAGCCATCTCACAAAGAGTCCGATTTTTCCTTTCCACGACTCCATTTTGAGGGGGCACATAAGGGGTCGAATACTGATGTTCAAGACCTAGATCACGACAAAAAGCATCAAAACGAGAGTTCTTGAACTCGAGCCATTATCCTTGCGGATAGCTCGAATAGCATTTCCATGCCTCTCGTTTTTCAACCTCACGATCGGATCTCGAACAAAACCAAAAGTCTCACTCTTATCCTCCAAGAAGAACACCCAGGCATAGCGAGAGTAATCGTCCACCACAACAAGGACATACCACTTCCCACCCACCGAGCGAACTCGAGCTGGCCCAACAAGGTCCATATGCAACAGCTCTGTCGGACGCTCGGTCATGACATCGGTCAGGGGTGGATGGGGAGTGGCTACCATCTTACCATGCCTACAAGGAGCACAAACCAAATCCTTCTCAAGTTTCAACTTCGGCAATCCTCGGACAAGGTCAAGACCACTCAAGCGGGAAACCAAATCAAAGCTCAAGTGTCCTAACCGCCTATGCCATTTCCACAAATCAGAAGAAGGACCAGCCATCAAACGGCGAGCGGGACCCAAAGAACGAGAGAAATCGGCCCCGAAAATCGACCCTCGGGGATGATCATACGGACAAGATCACCTCGAGAATCAAGCAAACGAGACTCGCCGGACTTGAAACGCACCTCAAAACCTTCATCAAGCAACCGAGAAACCGAAAGCAAATTGAAACCCAAAGACTTCACAAGAGCCACTCTCTTCGGCGTTACCTTGTCACTCACATGCACAACACCCTCTCGAAAGCACCCTACCTCGTCCATTGTCCCCAAATGTGATGTACATCTTTTCCTTCAACGGGGTGAGGCTGGAGAACCACTTCTTATCTCCGGTCATGTGTCGAGAACACCGGAGTCGATCAACCAAATGTTCTCCAAGCCTCCTGCTGCGGTCGAAACAAGAACGAGAATGAGCTAGCGACTCGACACCGGGGTTAGCACAAAGAAAGTTAAACCGGTGTCGAGCCATCCGCTCAAAAGAGGGGTTAGCAAACATCACTCCCTTGCCACCGAACTTCCCATGTCCCATGGGAGGAGTACGAGCACCACGAGGGGGAAAAACGTGGTCCGTAGTTCCTCCGGAACCCAAAGCTGCGATCATCTCCCCTAAACCCGTACCGAGGACGAGTAGGAGGACGTCCAAAGCAAAACCACCACGAGCCCGACCAAACCTCTCACCCGAGACGCACACCATCATCTCTCCCGACAAACCTCTCACCACCACCTCTCCGTGGGAACACCGCCAACACTCCTCACACTTCCCACACCCCGTGGAAGTGGCACTCTAGGCTCGGGGAATACCGCGAGGCCGGCGATACCTGTCCCGGTTTGCTTGCTCCCTAGCAAGCCTCTCATCCCTCTTCCTCTTGTAGCAAAACTCGCAAGATGCCTCTCCTTGCCACAATACTCACACCGAAAGGGATGGGTTTTGGTTTTGGCTCGGCTTCTCTCTAGGCTTCTCACCCTTCTCACCCACAAACTTCTCGGTTTCGAAAATCATTTGTCTTAGGTGGGAATTTGGGTGGATCTTGGGTTGTGTCAAGCTTGTTGCAAAGGTGGTTGGGCTTTGGTGTGAAAGAGTTCTTGGGTGCTTTTGGGAGTGGGACTTGGATCTCTCCGATCACCTCAAACCCGGGTTAGACTCTACACACTTCTCGTACACACTCTCCCCCATCGTTCTCTCCCACTTTCTCACCCAACTTCTCAAAACCCAAACCACGACCATCGGCTCTCTTGAACTCCTCAATCATGATTTTCAATTGAGGTTCCCGCCGTACAACCAACCCAACACTTTCCTCAAATAGTCATTCTCCTCATAGATGACATCCAACCGGGAAGTAAGTTCAAGATTACGCAAAGTGACTTCATCACAGCTAGAACATGCATTTGCAACAGGAGATTTCAAAGATGCTTCCAAAGAACTAATGGTAGAACGAGCATCGACAAGCTTAGCATGCATAGTAGGACATGATTTGCAAGCACCAAGCAAAGTAGGTCTAGCCTTAAGCTCATCATGTTCGAGTCCTAAGAGCATCTAGTTGAGCCAAAATAGAAGCATTCTTCTCATTAAGCATTTTGATCTCATTCAACCAAGCATCACATTCAACACATTCAACATCATCGGGAGAAGTAGGAGCAATTTTCAAAGAGTCATTCTCAAGTTTCAATTCAAGCAATTTTGACTCTAACTCTCCTACTTTCTCGCTAGCATTCTCAAGCCGAGTCCTAAGATCTTTCCTCATCTTTTTGGCATCTCTCAAGCACACTATCACGGTTATCAAGCAAACCATTCAACCTAGCAATCTCGGCAAGCAAAGAGTCGGGATCACGGATTACCTCATCCTCCGAGTCGGAGTCGCCGTCTTCCTTCACACTCTTCTTGCTTGCTTGAGCTATGGGCCATGCCACAAAAGCCCTCGAGCGCCACACGGCTCGCCCCGCCGAGGTTCCGCTTGCACTCTTCTTGCCACCGTGCCTCCCGGCGTCTTCATCTTCGCTGCTTGAGCTTGACTGCTCCTCGCTTGAGCTTGAGTCAACGTCGCTCGCACCGGCCACCATCGCTCTTGCCTTGTTCTTCTTGTAGGTGCTCTTGCTCGGTCGTCGCTTGTCCTTGTCCTTGCTCTTGGACTTGTTGAAGTGCTTGCCCTTGGAGGAGTACTTGTCTTCACGCCTCGGGTGCGCCTTGTACTCGTTCACCTTGTACTTGTTCTCCTCCGCTTCCGGGCACTCGGCGATGAAGTGGCCACGCTTGCCACACTTGTAGCACGTCCCTGAGCTCCGCCTTGCGTTCCTCCGACTCTCGTGTAGTCGTTCAAACCTTCTTGAGAGCAAGGCCGGCTCCTCCCGGCCCAAAGACATCAAACTCCTCATCCGGAATGGACATAAGAGAGGACAAAGAAAAGCGTCGACGGGGAAGGGTTAGATTTGCCCTTTGATCCTCCCACAAGAGCAAGACTATGGTCGGTCGAGCCCTCATGCTTGGATAGCATCTTCCGTCAACCTCGGCCGACTTGAGCTTAGAAAAGAGGTCATCCAACTCAATAGTCAAATAATTCCCAGACTCCTTGATGGCCTCAACCTTAGCACCCCAAACATTTGGATCCAAGACATGCAAGAGCTTCAAAGCCTGATCATGCTCGGAGTACGGAAAATCCTCAACATTAGCCTTCATGTTGTTCACGATAGCGATGAACCTCTGAAACATCGCATCAATGTCCTCACCGGGAAGTGGAGTGAAATTCTCATATTGCATCCGGTAAGAGACAAAGAGGCGAGCCTTCACATGGTTATCACCACCGTGAGCAACCAACAACTTATCCCAAATTTGCCAAGCAAGATCCAAATGGCGAACACGATCAAACTCGGATCACACAAGCTCCGGCACAAGTGATCAACGGCTTTTGCATTAGCCTCATACTTGGCCTTGGCATCGGCATCGGTCACCATAAGAGTATGGATGTTGACCGGAATAGCATATGTCTTGTCAAGCACAATAAACTCCAACAGCTTTCCTCGAAGAAAAATCCTCATACGAGCCGCCCACTTGTGGTAACCCTTGCCATCGAAGTGCGGCGGACCGCCCCGCTCAACGTACGCCATCTTAGGATTCAAGACTTGTCAAAGTCGCAAAGAATCCGCACCAAGCTCGATACCAATTGAAGGATCAGATGGCGACTAGAGAGGGGGGGAGTGAATAGGAGCCGGTAAAAATTCTTCCCAAAGAACCCGGCCTATGTCCTACTCAAAACCCGGTCACACACAAGCGATGGATCGAATCACGCACCAATCGCCAAGACCACGAGGTTATGGATCAACCTCTAGCCTTAGGAACGATTCCTCGAAGCACACGCGGAAGCACTAGAAAGGGGAGGAAGGAATCGAACCAAGAAGCAAAGCACACGAGCTCGGCGGACCGTCCGCGCGAGGAGGGGCGGACCGTCCGCAAGAGCCGCGCGGACCGTCCGGCCGGCATCGCGGACCGTCCGCACCCGGCCGCGGACCGTCCGGCCTTAGCCGCGGACCGTCCGTTAATTTACACGAACGACCCAAAGACACCCCCGTGCCACGGACCGTCCGCGGGGAGCACGCGGACCGTCCGCCAAGCACCCGCGGACCGTCCGCCCGACACCGCGGACCGTCCGAAACTTCGTCCAACCAAAAACCAAAATCACAACGGATCGAAACAAAGGACGAGCAAGAACACGAAGAACACGGGATGAAGCGGAGCCGCGCGGGCCGTCGGCCGGTCCTCGCGGACCGTCCGCCGTGTGCGGACGAACGTAAAATAGCCCGACCCCGAAAGTCAACTCCCCCAAATCATCATCGGATTTCCCAAACGGTTGAAGCTGTAGAGACAAGGGTTTGGGGACTTGAAAAGCGTCACACAAGGATGCTATAGCCCAAAAATCTTGCCTCCTAACTCCCTAAATCACCGGGAATCGCGAATCCTTTGAGCACCTCCAAAAACTAGAGCACCGAACGAAAACTCACGAATCGAAGTGATTTCCGCGTTTGAGGGCACAAGATCAAGCACAAAGATGCACAAGGCATCTATCCATGTTTCCCTCAAAGAAATCCGGGAAGAAACTCACTCAAATCCGCGGAATCACACCGAGAACAAAGGCACGAAAATAAGCACAAAAAGGCACGAAAAACAACCCCGAATCTTCTATACAAACCAGGAAAGATTCACAAGGTCTAGCATGCCGCCCTAGCATCCATCCCTCTCAACAAATCTCTCATGAAGCTCTCATGCTAGCCTAGAGAAAATAGGAAGGAAAATAGCTACGAAAATGAGAAAGAGGAAGGGGGGAAATGAAACCCTAAGTCGCGGAGAGAGAGAGCCATCAACACACACTCCAGGCTTATATATCGAGTCCCGCCGGAGTGGTAAATGACTCGACTACCCCTAACTACACTACCGGCGATACAACCCACGTAGGGGCATTTTGGTAATGTTTGTGGGTCTTGCCATCGGACGGCCACGCCTTTGCCGCACCCCCGCGTCCTCCCGACGCAAGCCATGCGATCCCGCCGCGTGTCCTCCGCTTCGAAGCTTCCCGACACGCCCGGATCCCGTCTCCGTCGTGTTGGGCCCTCGGACTTGGTTTTGAGGCCCAAACCAAGAAACCGTCCGCCGATGGTTTTGTGGGCAAACCACCAAACCCCGCGTGCCCGGTCCGGCCTCCCCGCCAAACCACTTGACTTGACCGCCACCGTGCACCGGCTCACTTGTCCATGACTTCGTCTTGCTTGTGTCGCCACCATGTGGCCCGCACCCGCCCCGCCGTCCACCGGGTCCCTCGAACCGAGCCTACTTGTCTCTCCATCTCCCGGAGGCCCCTCAAGGCCGAAGACCTTTCGCGCCCGTTCTTCACCCGCAACAACACGAACTAGGCCGCGGCCTACACCGCGCACTAAGCCAAGAGTCGGTCCAACACCCGTTGTCAATCACTCATCACTAAGGAGCGGTCATCCACCGACCACCGGGACGCTCCCGGTCCTCAAATGTTCCTTCCTTTGATTGCTTGATTTGTAGCCCGAGGAAGAACCGCAACTCGCCCATCATGCTCATCTCAAATTCCCCGCTCATATCATCCGCAAACCTTGCAACAAGAGAGTTAGACGAGCCACCAAAGACAATATCATCCACGTACACCTGCACAATCGGGATATCTCCTCGCCCTGCCTCAGCAAAAACAAGGTCTGATCGACCTTCCCCATCTCAAAACCTCTCTCAAACAAGAACCCTCTCAACCTGCCATACCAAGCTCTAGGCGCCTGCTTCAGCCCATACAGCGCCTTCCTCAACTTGTACACCCGGTGGGGGTACTTCTCACTCTCAAACCCCGGAGGCTGTCTCACATACACTTCTTCCTCCAACACACCATTCAGGAAAGCACTCTTCACATCCATTTGGTGCAACTTGAATTCTTTAGCCACGGAAAAAGCTAGAAGGATCCTAATCGCCTCCAAACGGGCTACGGGAGCAAAGGTCTCCTCGTAGTCAATCCCCTCCTTCTGACTGAACCCTTGAGCAACAAGTCTCGACTTGTTCCTCACAACCTCACCCTTTTCTCCCTCTTTGTTTTTCCACACCCATTTGGTACCAATCGGCTTACACCCTGCGGGAGGGTCAACCAACTCCCACACCTGATTCCTTTCAAAGTTCTCCAACTCCTCATGCATCGAATTAACCCAATTGTGATCAGATAGTGCGTGTCCAATGTCTTTGGGCTCAAAAGTAGCAACAAACGCAGCATGAGCAAAATGGGAATTGTTTCGAACCCTCGACCGTGTAGTGCGTTCATTCATGTCGCCGATGATCCTCGAAGCTGGGTGATCCATCTGTACTCGCCGGGGAGGTTCTCGCCTCGATGCTACCTCCCCCTCAACATCAGCTTCTCCTCGTTCTTGATTTATCGTCGTAGGTGTAGTAGAGGGTCCATCCATCATCGTAGTCGAAGTAGTGGGTACATGTTCAGCCGGGGGCACCACACCGCCATCTTCATCCTCTCCATGTTCATGCTCCTCCTCCTGAAAGATCTCCTCGCCGAGCTCATCATCACCTGCACACTCAAAGACAAGCTGACTACGTGGCTCTATCTCGTCGAAGGTTACCTCGCAAGTCTCCACGATTTGGTTAGTTTCAAGATTGAGCACACGATATGATCTAGAATGAGATGCATAACCAAAGAAAATGCCATCGACGGACCTAGCCTCAAACTTATCCAACTTCCCCGCCTTTCTTCGAATGAAACACTTGCAACCAAAGACATGGAAGTGACTCACCTTGGGTGTGCGACCATGCATCAACTCATAGCATGTCTTCTTCTTGTGCACTCGAGGTATATCCTGTTCGAGACATAGCACGCGGTATTCACCGCCTCAGCCCAATACCTCCTCGGAGTCCTATGCTCATCAAGCATCGTCCGAGCCATCTCGCACAAGGTCCTGTTCTTCCTTTCCACAACACCATTCTGGGGAGGCGTATACGGACTCAAAAACTGGTGCTCAATACCCAAGTCATGGCAAAAGGTTTCAAAACGAGAGTTCCTGAATTCCGAGCCATTATCACTGCAGATAGCTCGTATGGCATCTCCGTGCCTCTCGTTCCTCAACCACAAGACTAGATCTCGAACAAAACCAAACGTCTCCCCCTTATCCTCGAGAAAGAATACCCATGCATACCGAGAATAGTCGTCCACCACAACAAGGACATACCACTTCCCACCCGCAGATCACACACGAGCTGGGCCAACAAGGTCCATATGGAGCAGCTCGCATGGACGCTCAGTCATCACATCGGTGAGAGGCGGGTGAGAAGAGGCTACCATCTTGGCATGCCTACACGATGCACAAACCAACTCTTTCTCAAGCCTCAATCGTGGCAATCCTCGGACAAAATTGAGTTTACTCAAGCGAGACAAAAGGTCAAAGCTCAAGTGACCCAACTTCCTATGCCACTTCCACAACTCACTCGAAGAACCAGCCAAGAAACAACACTCCACACCCGAAGACTGAGAAAAATCAGCACGATACACCTGAGCCTCGGGAACGACCATACAGACAAGGTCCCCTCGAGAGTCCACAATCCGAGAACCACCTGGCCGAAACAACACCTCAAAACCCTCATCCAACAACCGGGACACGAAGCGATTGTACCCCGCCGATTGAACAAGAGCAACACGCCTCGCAGTGATCTTGTCACTCACTTTGATCTCACCTTCGAAAGCACACGCCCACGCCCATTGTCCCCAAAGGTGATGTACCTCTTTGTCACCACCGGACGAGACTTGAGAACCACCCCCTGTCTCCGGTCATATGCCTCGAGCAACCGGAGTCAATCAACCAAATGTTCTTCAAGTCTCCCACTTGAAATTCAACAACGAGCACGTGAGCGAACAAACGACTCAAAGATCGGGGTTAGTACCAAAAGAGTAAAACCGAAGTGCCGAGCCATTTGCTCGAAAGTGGGGTTAGCACCAACCAAAGCATCTCTCCTACCAAAGCTACCTCCACGAACACCACCACGGTAACCACCCCGAGGGAACCACCCCTCTCGCCCGGAGGAGGACCAAAACCACAAAAGAGAACCCGTGGACCGTCCCTCCTCTCCTTCTCAAAGCTACGACTCCTCCCATCCCCGTAGTGAACTCGAGGGGGAGAACGCCTAGCAACCCGACCACCCGCAAACTCTCCGGCCCAACCACCGAACCACGACCTCCGAAACAACCCTCGCACCGTACGAGCACGAAACCCAAAACGCCGCTCGTCCTGTGCCTCGCACCCGGTCCGACCGGTGCTCCACACCGGTCTGACCGGTGTGACCTGGGCAGCAGCGCCTCCAACAACCTTCCGCTCTCCCCAAGCCCGAACTGTCCTCACACTTGCCTTGCCCCTGGGCATCTGCATACGAGGCTCAAGTACACCATCGGAAGGGTGGTACTTGTCCTTGTTAGCCCACTCCTTTGCCATTCTCTCCTCACGCTTCCTTTTGAAGCAAAACTCCTCCTTATGGCCATCTCTCCCACAATAGCCACAATGGAACCTCACAAGCTTAGGCTTAGGCTTGGGATGTGGCTGCTCACTTGGTTTCTCTCCACTCAAATCCTCCACCGGTTTCTCACCACTAGCCTTCTCACTCTCCTTCCCAAAGAACACTTTCCCCGAAGTGCTCACAAACTTGATAGGCTTTTGTAGATCATTTGTGGGTGTAGGAAACACGGGTGGAGCTGGGGTTGTGTCTAGTCGGTTCCTAAAATGGTTAGGTTTTGGGGAGAAATCATTTTTGTGGTGGGTTTTTGGTGGCTCCGGGATATTCTCTCCACTTCCCTCACCAACCTAGTTTGCCCCAAGTCCCTCACCATCTTGCCTCTTAAAGGCCTCGATCATCATCCTCAACTGAGGCTCATGACCGGACAACCAACCCATCAACTTCCTCAAGTCATCATTCTCATCCTGCAAACGATCAACATAATGTGCAAGTTCCAAATTTTTCAATGCATGCATTTCACAGGTAGAGCATGATGTAGGCATGGGTTCCTTCAATTTGGCCTCAAGAGAACTAGTGTATGCATGCATCTCATCAATCTTAGCATGCAAAACAGGGCAAGAAGTACAAGCACCTAGCAAAGCAGGTCTAGACTTAAGCTCGGCCACTTCAACCCTAAGCACATCTAGTTCCTCACACTTGGAGGCATGCTTCTCCTTAAACAAAGCAAGATCAGCAGAGAATATGGAGCAATCAAGACAATCAACCTCATCCGAAACAACGGGGCTAGCCTTAAGGGAATCAATCTCAAGCTTGCTATCAAGCACCCGTGTCTCTAGCTCGACCCACTCTAGTCCTAGCATCCTCGAGTGAAGCCCTAAGCTCTTTTCTCATTTTTCTTGGCCTCTCTAAGCATGTCATCACGGTTATCAAGCAAAGAGCCAAGCCTCTCATTCTCCTGGCGCAAGAAGGGAAGTTCATCACGCACCTCGTCGTCGGACTCAGAGTCCGAGTCGCTCTGTGTGCTCTTCTTGCTGCCGGAGCTCAGTGCCATGGTGCAGAAGCCATCTCTCGCGAAGCAGCTCTGCCCGCTAAGATTCTTGGACGACTTCTTGTTCTTGCGACGATCACCCTCATCTTCACTGCTGCTCGAGCTCGAGGTGGAGTACGCGGAACTGGAGTCGACGTCGCTCGCTCCAACCATCGCTCGGGCCTTGCCTCGGCTCTCCTTCTTCCTCGATCGTCGCTCGTCCTTGTACTTGTTCTTGTGCTTGCTCTTGTGGTCGCGCCTCGACCGGTACTTGCCATCCGTCCTCGACTTGTGCTTGTAGTTGTCCTTGTTCTTGACCTTCTCCGGGCAGTCAGCGACGAAGTATCCTGGCTTGCCGCACTGGAAGCACGTCCTCGTGTTCCTCCTCATGTTCACGCGGTTCTCGTGCAGCCTCTCAAACCGCCTCGTCAGGAGCGCCAGCTCGTCCTCTCCAAGCTCGTCGAACTCCTCATCTGGCATGGACATCAAAGAGGAGAAAGAGAACATCCTGGTGGATGGGTTAGAGTTAGCCTTTCCTTTGGAACCACCAATGAAGGTGAGACTATGGGAGTCAGTCGGACCCTCAAGCTTGGCAGTCATGCCCCTATCCACCTCAGCCGACTTGACCTTCGAGAACAGCTCGTTCACCATCAGAGTGTCATACTTCTCCGACTCCACAATGGCCTCGAACTTTCCGCCCCAAATCGTACGATCCAAAGAGTGTAAGAGCTTGACCGCTCTATCATGATCATCGTACGGGAGCACGTCCACATTGGCCCTCATGTTGTTCACAACCACCGTGAACCTCTGAAACAAGGCATCGATGGACTTACCGGGGAGATGAGTGAAGTTCTTGTACTCTCTCCGGTAGGTCGCATACATCCGTGCCTGAACCTGGGCGTTCCCAACATGAGCCTCCTTCAACACCGCCCAAATCCTACAAGCCAAGTGCTCGGTGTGCACCCGATCGAACTCAGGCTGACACAAAGCACGAAACAAGTAGTCGACCGCCTTATTGTTGGCGTCGAATCTCTCCCTCGATCCTGGAGCGAGGAAGTCTATCGGCTAGACATAGCCTGTGTCCACCGTGACATCCCAACGGATCTGACCCTTTCCGCGGAGAAACGCACCCATCCGCTTGCTCCACATCTGGTAGTTCTTGCCATCGAAGTGTGGAGGACCCGAACCCCTTTCCTGGTACGCCATCCTTGGATCTTAGACTGGTTAGAGTCAACAAAGACCCGAATCGGCTCTGATACCTCTTGAAGGACCGATACGGCGAACCAGAGGGGGGGAGTGAATGGGAGCCGATAAAAATTCTTCTCGAAGGAGATAGAAACTCCTACAAGATGAACACGGCTTCCAACACACGTCTCTGACTCACTACCCAAGTTGGCCAAGCCCACGTAGCCACTGGAGTGCCACTGGACCTAGGAACCAAAACACAACCTTCCGACCCGAGAAACGCAGCGGAAAACCAAACCTCGAGTCTACAGACCCACACCGGTCAGACCGGTGAGCACCACCGGTCAGACCGGTCCCTGCTGGTGAAACTGAGCAACTTTCACTAAGTGGCTCTACACCGGTCAGACCGGTGAGACACACCGGTCAGACCGATCGCGGCTCGAAAGCCCCCAAGGCACGAAACAGGCCAACCGACCACCAAACTGAACCAAACTCGAAACAGCAGCAACACGGGACAACAACGAACACACCAAGACGTTCACCCGAGCAAAAACCCACCAGGGCTCGCACCGATCAGACTGGTCAAGGACACCGGTCAGACCGGTGTAGCCTGGGCAGCTCGGGATGAACAGCACCCGCGGGTCAACTCCCCCAAATCCAAATCTCGATCTCCCGAATCGCTCCACGGACTTGAACAAGACTTTGGGGGATATTATGAACACCTCATGAGGAGTCCATAGCCAAGTTTAATCCCACCAAAACTCGTCCAAAAAAGGAGGAATCAAAATCACTTCCAACCCAAGAACTCAAGAAACCCCGAAATCGAGCACCTTTACTCACGGATTTGGGAGGGGAATCACAGCCCAAAGAACCACGAAGGGTTCCCACAAATTTCCCCCAACAAATCCCCAAGAGAAAGGTCCGAAAACAACCCAAAGAAATCACCAAGAGAGGGCTCCGAAAATCACCACCAAGAACAACCGGGGGAAACACATCCAAACCTTGAGAAACCACGCCGAATCATCTATACATGAAACAAAGGTTCATACAAGGTCTAGCAAGCCGCCCGATCATCCATCCCTCTCAACAAGATCTCTCAGTGAAGCTCTCTTGCTAGTCCTAAAGAAAACCTAAGGAAAATAGGTGGAAAATAGGAAAACTAATGAGCTAGGGTTCCAAGAGTTGGCTGCCATCCTCTCACCTCTTGGGTTATATGGAGGCAACCGAATGTCTAAAATACCCTTCTCTAACAACTAGGGATACAAGCCCCTCAAGGGCGGATTTGGAAGTCTTCATGTCTTCACCATCGGACGGATGCCCGGCGACCGCACCCTGCGTAGCCTCGACGCAAGTCATGCGATCCCGACGCGTGTCCTCCGCTTCGAAGTCTCCGGACTGCGTCGTCGCACACCGGTCAGACCGGTGCTCCTCACCGGTCAGACCGGTCCCCACCGGTCAGACCGGTCTGGTGCTGCTGCAGCTCCGTCTTCGGTTCTTCTGTCTTGGCTTTGTGGATCAACCAAGGAACCCAGTGGTTTTCTGGTGAACCACCGGAAACCCCGCGAACTCGGTGTAGCCTCCGCCAATCTCCACTCATGACTCGGCTCCCACGTAGTCCCGGCTCGACCTTGGTTTTGAGGCTCAACCAAGAAACCGTCCATGACTTCATCTTGCTGCGTTCATGCCACCATGCGGCCCACACTTGACCCCCGCCGGCCACCGGTCCCTCGAACAAAGCCTACTTGTCTTCTCCACACCCGGAGGCCTCACCAGTGACGACATTTCGCGCTTGTTCTTCACCTGCACCAACACCAGTCAAGCCGCAACCTGCACCTGCAATACTTAGCCAAGAATCAGTCCACACAACGTTGTCAATCACTCATCACACAAGGAAGTGACCATCCACCGGTCCTCGAACCACACATGGTCCTCAAACAAGCCTTTCGAAATATAACCCTGTCCAAACGACCTTCTTCAAATTGGGGGATTTCGATCCATTTGCAATATTTGGGGATTTCATTTCTCCTTTTCCATCTCCAACCCATGTGAACGGACATCTTTGCCCCTAGCTTTATCCCTATCTATTTCTAAGGGACCGATACGGCGAACCAGAGAGGGGAAGTGAATGAGAGCCGATAAAAATTCTTCTCGAAGGAGATGGAAACTCCAACAAGATGAACACGGCTTCCAACACACGTCTCCGACTCACTACCCGAGTTGGCCAAGTCCACACAGCCACTGAAGTGGTACTGGACTTAGGAACCAACAAACAACCTTCCGAGCCAAAACACACCAACACGCATAGCGGAAACTTGCACGGCTTGCTGCCTGTGCTGCACCGGTCAGACCGATGGCCTGCGCCGGTCAGACCGGTGGACAGAGCCGGTCAGGCCGGTGGCTACAGCGACCGCACAACAAGCGTTCCAGAAAGCCTCAGTGACTTCTCTAGGCCCTGGAACAAAAGCACCCCCAAAACACAACCTGCACGGAAAGAAAAACCTACACAAAACCTAACAAAACAACTCCAAACGGACCAAGAACTGACCAGCAGCACCAAGACCCAAAAACACACGGGTCAAGCAGTTCACCTAAGGCAAATCCCACAAGTGACTCGCACCGGTCAGATCGGTCAAGAGCACCGGTCAGACCGGTGTAACCTGGGTAGCTCGGGATGAACAGCACCCGCAGGTCAACTCCTCCAAATCCAGACTTCGATCTCCCGAATCGCTGCACGGACTTGAACAAGACTTTGGGGATAATAGGAACACCTCATGAGGAGTCCATAGCCACGATTTTGTGGTTTTCTGGTGAACCACTGGAAACCCCGCGAACTCGGTGTAGCCTCCGCCAACCACTACTCAGACTTGGCTCCCACGTAGTCCCGGCTCGACCTTGGTTTTCAGGCTCAACCAAGAAACCGTCCATGACTTCATCTTGTTGTTCATGCCACCATGTGGCTCGCACTTGACCCCGTTGGCCACCGGGTCCCTCGAACGAAGCCTACTTGTCTTCTCCACACCTGGAGGCCTCACCGGCGACGACCTTTCGCGTTTGTTCTTCACCTGCACCAACACCAGTCAAGCCGCAACCTGCACCTGCAATACTTAGCCAAGAATTAGTCCACACAACGTTGTCAATCACTCATCACACAAGGAAGCGACCATCCACTGGTCCTCGAACCACACATGGTCCTCAATCTCCCCCTTGATGAGTGCATTGACAACACTCACATATAGTAACATGAGAGAAAAGAAAAAGAAAAGAAATGAATAAGAAGAAACTTCAACAAGTGATCGAAAGCGAAACAAAGGCAAAGAGAAAGATCACCTGAAGAAGACAAGTCTCGGACCCCTTAGGCAAGGGCAAGGGCTCGACACATCCGAGACAAAACAAAGCTCAAGCAAAAAAACACAAACCACCAAACCAAAGCTCGAAAAAACCACAAAGAGCTCCCCCTGCACACATGCAAGCTCCCCTCGAACCATTGCAACTCCCCCTGGACGAATGCATGCAAAACACCACTTGAAACAGGGCAGTTGCAACAACTCAGCTCTCACCGGTCAGACCGGTGCTCAACATGTGCACAGGACCAGCCCTCTGACCGGTCAGACCAGTGACCTCGACCGGTCAGACCGGTGCACACCAGAGCCCAGAAATGGCTCGAAACCACCTGAAAACCTTCTAAATGCATCCAGCAAGCCACTTCAAGCTCAAACTTCTCCCCCTTGTTGGCAATGCATGAATCAAGCCAAAAATGCAAAACTTTCAACCTAGAGCTTCTCAAATAGACAAAATTCAACAAAGGATGCTACACATGTTCAAATAAGCAAGTTAGATACTTTATAGCTTCGTATCGATCTCAACTACATGATTACCAAGTTTCACAACCATTGGACGAAGCTTAGATGGATTTGGGCAATTTTGCGAAAAATTTGCCTCCCATGAGCAAAGTCCTAAACATGATCAAAACATATCAAAATAGCAAAGCCACACAAACTTCATGCTAGGACAGCAATTCTAATCATAAGACCATCACAAACACCCACAAGCACCTCATGTCATGTCAAAGCCACCGAGCCATGTGCCTACTTCTATGTATGAGACTTCTCATTGGTAGGCATCATGCAACGGTTTAGCACCCAAAGCAAATTAAATTCAGCACATATGACATGGGAGCACATTTTTCAAGCATTTTACATTTCATTTTTAGATTCATATTTGGTACATGAAATGTCTTTGCGACAAAAAGGAACTTATGCCCCTCCACAAGCTAAAACAAGAGGGCTAAACATTCATGATGGCAAATGAGCCTTTAGCCCCATATGATCAATAAACTAGCTATCCAACCACAAATTAAGCATAACCAAGCCACTAAAACATGTCAGGATCATATAAAGGCATTTACACATGAGAGAGCATACATGTGACAATTTTCAAAAAATATAGCCATCAACCATGGATGATAAATCAAGACCATCAAGAGCTAAGCCAAACTAACTATAGCATACCAAACAAGCTCACAAAGACATAAATAGCATTCCATGGTGAATAATGTATATCGGAGAAGTTTTTCCTATCCAATGCATATGATACAAAAATGCATGCAATCTAAGATACAAGGATGCCTATACATCATGTTACATATGTCATGCCAAATGCAAGAAATGCACAAAGGAAACTATACATATGCTACAAAGGAGCTCCCACACATCCAACTCAAGAAATCAAACACACACCAAGCTCCCCCCGCAAACGAGTGAAAGTTTCTTGATCTAGGGGCTTGATGAAAATATCGGCTAGTTGGTCATGTGTGGGTACATGGATCAAAGTTATCTTTCCTTTCTCTAAGTTGTCTCTCAGAAAATGATACCTCACTTCTATGTGCTTGGTTTTGGAATGGAGCACTAGGTTCTTTGCAACGCTTATGGCACTGGTGCTATCACATTGAAGTGGGACATGGGTATACTCCTCACCAAAGTCACTCATGGTGTATGTGATCCAAAGGAGTTGAGAGCAACAACTAGCAGCGGCAATGTACTCTGCCTCGGTAGTGGATTGAGCAACACTCGACTGTTTGCGGGAAGACCAAGACACCAAAGAAGAACCCAAAAACTGGCAAGTCCCGGAAGTGGACTTCCTATCCAACCGACACCCGGCAAAATCCGCATCCGAAAAACCATGAAGTGCCAAAGAAGAGGACGCGGAGAATCAAAGGCCGAAGTCGGGAGTGTGACGCAAGTACCTGAAAATTTGCTTCACCGCTTGCCGATGCGAAGTCCTCGGAGACGCTTGAAACCGAGCGCACAGACATACCGAGAACTGGATGTCCGGCCTCGTCACCGTCAAGTAGAGGAGTGGCCCGATCATGCTCCAGTACTCCTTCTGGTCCATGTGTTCACCTTCCTCGTCCGCATCAAGAGCTGTAGTCGTACTCATCAGCATCGTCATAGCCTTGGAATCCTCCATCTTGAACTTCTGCACAATGTCCTTGGTGTACTTAGCTTGGTGCACAAATGTTCCTTCCTTTGATTGTTTGATTTGTAGCCCGAGAAAGAACTGCAACTCACCCATCATGCTCATCTCAAATTCCCTGCTCATATTGTGACAACCCGCCCAGGAAAATACCGTACTAACGCCTAAGACCGATCCACTTTGGTCATTAAGCAATAGTAAAGTATCATCCTGTCCTTGGTTGCCGGGTTAACGCCAGGTAAATCACTTGGACATCGAACAGAGGATTGACACATGCATTAAAACTCACGCGAAGGCGAGTCCAGAGTACAACGTGAATTAAACAATTTATTACAAACCATTTTTCTTGACATGGAGTAAAGGTTCAGAGTTCGAAAATACAGCGGAAAAGAAATAAACTAGCGCAACGGTAGACATCACAGGAGGCCCCATAACCGGCATGTGCTTAGTACGTTCAAAAGCTTAGCCCACATGCCCACTGGACCGGAGCCCAATCCCATGCTCTTACCACATGAGCAATCCATTTAAGGATATCTTATGATTCCTATCTAGGAACCTATTCTTGCGAGTGACGAACATCACTCGACTTCTATCGGTCCTATAGCATAGCAGCTATCGACCTAGCATACTAGTGATAGAGCATAGGTACCTAGGGATCATGCATCTAGGGTTTCAAATCAATTCCTGAAACGTAAATGCACAATCATAGCAAACATAATTGCAAAATTTTAAAAGACGGGGTTAATGATCCGGGGCTTGCCTTTGCTGGCAAGGTTGGCCTTGGGCCCTTCTGGACTTGGGTCCAGGTCTTGAGCTACGTTCACGCACGACAGCTCTTTGTCGACACCTTCGTCTCCTCCTTCCGGCACGAGCGTACGTCTACTGGCGGAAAGATCTACACGAAGGTGCAAATGCAAGATTTATTCGACGGTTTTTACTTTAATCTCTCACAAACCATTTTGACAATCAAGGGGTGTATTTGTTGGGCACATTCACTTAGATAAGAATACATTCGGCATACTCTTCCATAAAGGAACAATATGCAACTCTTTATTAATTATTCTTTTTGATGGTGACTGTGTACATATATATGTAAATAGTTTAATTTAAATTCACCAACAGTAGGGGGTAGGTACATTTAACCTTTTTAACATGATTTGCAACCACACTCAGTTGACCTGGGTGGTTTGGTGGTTTCTCCCCTTCATTAAGCCTTTAATGACCTATATATCTTTTATCCATGGGATTAATCAATAGAATTCAGTGGAAGGGTGTATTAACCACTAAACACCTATAACAAGCATCTAGATAGTGTTTCTCTTTTAGGAAGGTTATTGGTTGTACATGGGTTATTCTTTTACTGCACAATTGAATATAGTTTTCTTTATACTTGTCATTTCATGTGAAAGCTTTAATCATTTTCCTTTCACAAGTAAGGATATAACCATATTTTTACCCGTGAATTAATTCCTCATTAGCAATGAGAACTAATTATCTTTAAATTATATTAAATAATTCTTTCAAAAAGGAAAAAGATTTAAATAAGGGCTTTTTTTTATTTAATTTCCCTTCAATATTAAAAGGGCTTTTAAGCCTTTTATTAATCAATTAAATTGCCAAAAATTAAGGTAGTGTTTCTTAAGCTTACTAGCACCTATACTGGTCCTTTGGACCCACATGTAAGTTTTGGATGTTAGGAAATTAAATATTATGGAAAAATGACAAAGGTTATCTAGTGATTCAATTTAAATGCATATAAAAATAATTAAGCATCAAAATGACCCAAAATTTCTTGTGCATGCTCTCTGGTCCTAAACAAGCTTAAAGAACCAGCATGTTTGCATGGAATCTCTACTGAACTTAGTTTCTTAATTTACAAGGGAAAACATGCATAAATCAAGAATAATTATTTCTGTTAATCCAAAAATCATGATTAATTTACAAGATGTGTACTTTGGTATTACAAGGCAGTGTGCTTAAGTTGTGGTCAAAAACATAAATATATTTAACATGAAAAATCATTTATGCAGTTCTACCAGATATAGCAAAACATTTTTATAAAAAGATTTACATTATAAATTTGTGCAGTTTTTGGCATAGGAGCTAGTCATGACCTAACACACAACATATCCAAAACTTAGCTACAGAGGTTCTATGGGTTTTGAGATATTGCAGATCTAGGGTTTTCGCATTTGTATTTTTCATGCAAAAAATAAAAGGAATTAGCTCAGGCCAGAATAACAAAAGTTGTAGTATAAATCACCACGGATTCAACAAAACTAGTTTCACATTTTTCTGATTTTTCTGTGATTTTCTACGCAATTTACAAGATTCAGCAATTTGGATCTACTATTGGAGTTACCTTCTTGCAATTAGGCCCCTGAGAAGTTTTTCCCCTTTGCAATTGGGCCCTTGGGCACCGGCCGGCGGCGCTCTGGCCGAATTCTGGCGAACCGGCGACCGAGTCCGGCCGGGTGCGGGCGAGGGGCGGTCCACGGGTCCCCGGGGCCCTATTCCTTCGCTCGGACGGGGCGAGAGGGAGGGCCGGTGGTGGCCCACGGCGGCGCACCCGAGCTGCGGCCGCGGCGGCTCGCCGTCCGGCGAGGGGCGGCGCAAGGCGGGGCGAGGGGTGGCGGCTTGAGCCTCTGCGATCCTAGAAGGGGTACCGAGGGGTCGGTCGACCGTGAGGGCGAGAGGAGGCGTAGCTCGGCGAGCGGTGGCAATGGAGGCCGGCGGCGGAGCAAGGCGGGCTCGTCGGCGTGCTAGCGCGCGAGGAGGGCAACGAGAGAGGCTTTATAGGTGCGAGAGGCGGCTCCACGGTGGCTTCACTCGAGCCGAGGAGGGAGGTGGCCGCGGGCGGCGGCGCGTACGGCGAAGCGGGCGGCGCGGGCGGGGGGGCGGTCGGCGTGAATGGCGACGCGGCGCGTGGCATGCTCGGGCTAGGAGCCGCCTCGGAGTCCTCCCCGACCTCGGGACGCGCGGCCTCGGGCGGTGCAACGCGTTGGGAAGGCACGCGCGGACCCGGAAGTCGAGGGTGCGGTTGGCCCGAGGCGCGGCGCGCTCGGCGCTCCGGCCGCCGCGACATCGCGTTCCGACCTGAAATATTTCTGACTGGCCATGTTCAAGCGAGGTTTTCTCCAAACATTTGAATAAAAGTGCCCAAAGTGATGAATAGGAAAGTTGTAGATCTAACTACCCTCTACAACTTTCGTAAAGGCCGTCTAGTGTTTTTCTCAACGGATTTTGCAGGAACGTCGTGCCAACATTGAATGTCGGCCTGTTCTGGAAAACAGGGGGTACTGTCAATCGATCAAGTTTTTCACCAATTTCCACCCAAAATTTGAAATGCCAATCTACATGAAAGTTGTGTCCCTCAACAAGATGGACAACTTTCATAAAGGTAGATTTTGAAGTGTTTAGGTGAATTTTGGAGAACGCGGCAAAAGTTCCGGACGACATTTGCTGACGTCGACGGTCAAGCCAGTTTTGACCGTGTCTTTGACCAAGGGTCCACTACGGGTGGGTGTAGGCTTGGTCAAGGGGTTCATGGGCGAGGTTTTCGGGTGATGACCCAGGTTGACCTAGGTTTGACCGGTTTTGGCCGGTTTGACCCGGCTGATCCGGTCATTAGCGTTAATGACGGTAATTAAAAACCTGGGGCGTCACAGTCTACCCCCCTTAAGAAGAATCTCGTCCCGAGATTCGAAATTACAAGGGGAGGTGAAGAATGAGTCGGGGATAGAAGTGTTACCTACGAGATTCAGTTGGCTTTGCTCCATTTGAGGGCTTGGCCTGTTGTTGTTGATAGCAGATCCGGGGTTCTGCTTCTGCTGCTGGGGCTTCTGCCGTCTGGGTTTCGGGCACTTATTGACAAAATGCCTGGGTTGTCTACAATTGTAGCACAACCGGGGAGGAAGATCTTGGGGTTTGGAGATCGGTTGCTGGGCTTCCTGGATAAGGCGGAGCCTCTTCCTCTCCTTTTTCTTTGCCTTCTTCGTGGTTCGCGAAGGTGTGGTACTAGCGGTGCGTTGAGGGGTCTTGCTAGGGTTACAGCTTTGTTTGCCTTCACGCGGACAAGTCTCTGTACAGGTAATTTCCCACTCACTTACATCTATCTCAGAAAGTTCTCGTTTACTACCTTTATTTGTCCTCTCTTCTGCCCTAAGATCCATTGATAGTCGAGAAGGTGGTAATATGGAGTCGGAGGCTTGGGGTTGATCTTGACTAACATACTCCTTCAACAGATTGAGCAAACGGGCTTGTTCGACCATAGAAGCAGATAAGGACTGAGAGAGACTGTCTGCCAAACTATTCTGATATGGTTTCCCATAACGTCCTTGGATGATATCGTACACCATCTGATTCAGCACGGAATTCTGCCCTTCTAGCAGTTGAGTTGCGCCGACAATGGTGTTGATGTCCCTCGGGGTGGGTACTTCTGGTGAACAGGGCTTGGAAGGTTGAAGCTTCGATTGCATCGGTGGCATTTGTTGTAGTGTTGAGCCATTTGCTGTTGGGTCTGCAGGAGCTGGCACAACACTTCGGTATGTGCTGCTACGAAAGCTTCGGTCAACATCGTGGGCGGCGGTTGCGTAAGATCACCACTACCCGACGCTTCAGAATCATTGGGGTTATTCCATGCTGGTCGGAACATCTGAAATTTAAGTCCCTAATTAGCACATGATCGGAATCTCACCCATAAGCTTATAATTCGAACATATTGTACGAGACTCGTTCACGGTAAGCAATGCAAACCGGACATCCCAACAGTCACAATATCAAATTGGTAAAACTTTGCCTACACACATCCCATGATCGGGAATGCAGATGGAACAAAAAGGTACAAGGTGTGTCCTCTTACTATCTCATCGCCGTTCATGAGGAAGCGGGCAATGGAGGTGCACATGCACAGCTAATAGCAGACATAATCCTCCTATGATACAGAGGTACATCCCTAACAATGTCCAGCGAAATGACTCGAGCTCTTCCGAAGACGGAGTCATGGGTGGCAGCTTGGATTGATTTCTTCCTTCGGTCTAATCCGAGCTTCTTCTTGACGTCGGAAATGAAGACAGAGAGCAGTTTGCTCGAGAGGATCGAAGTAGCTGGGAGAGGTGCTCTAGTGGCAAAAAGCCAAGCTAGATAGAAGAAGAACAAGAACAGTGGTAATGCCGACCTCTGATGGAAAAGGGGTTTTCGCATTGGCGGTTCCGGGTAAAAGGTTCCGTTTTATAACCGCTGTGAGGCTGTAACGGTCAGTTGACCCAGTCGGTTATCTGGTGTATACAACACGGAGCTCGACAAGGTTAGCTCACGCGATCCCGACGTCGTGAATACGGTTGCGGAAATCGAGGGTAGAGCGACGTCATGGCGACGTATGGTCATGACACTGATGACGATGGGCTCAACGGTCTAAATAATCGACCGTGATGGGGAGCAAAACGAGAAAAACTCGGTGTACTACGCTTCACGATTGTGATAGCAACACTGAGGAGCGTAGCATAAAGCTTCGATCGATCCTGGGCGTACTTTCTTGTTTGATTTGAGAATTTGAAGGTTAAGAGCACGGACCAAGAACGAATACCCGATGGATGACTTCTCCATGTTGACTATTCGAGAACCTTGACTGCTCGAGAAAATTTCTTCGTTTAAGACTTCCGCTTTGGCTAGCAGGAAAGGAATTGATGCTGCAAGATCGTCGAGATTCACGGCAAGGGACCAATTTGTCAGAGATTTCCAATAGACCATTACAAGAAAGGGAAACTACAGACAGAGTTCCACAAGCTTCCGTACGAAAGGTGACTTCAAGTGGGAAATTCAAGGAATAATCTTGCTCACACCTTTACTTATTTCACAAATGTTGAGGTTTTGACAACTCGTAGTATTGAAAGTGTAACACTTTTCAAAATTGACGCGATGCATATGCTTGTGCAGTATGGTGCTCATGGTGCACGCTAGAGTGACTCGGTTACCCATATGCGTTAGTGATTGCAAGGGCAATCAAAGTAGAGAGAGGATCTGTGTGACGAGGTGCTATCTCACAACCAAGATACCTAGCGCGCTCCTAGTGGCAGTCGTGTGGCTGCAGCACACACGATACCCTAGGTTCCATCGCGGCACCTTAGACTATGGGGTAACCACATCACCAAACGAGAGAGGTAGAGTCGGGGTACAGAGTTTCATGCGAATGCACATGTAGTATACCCATGCTTCCCAAATGCATTTGTTATGCAGCGCATGCTCAAAAGCAACATTTTAATTTAAATCGCAAGGTTTGAGCAAGACCGAAAAGAACAAGTTCAGGGTTTAGGAATCGATTGGATCTTGGATTGGCACAAAATTCGTGGAGTACGGATCTTGATTGATCACAACTTAACATAAATAATGCCTTACGAACATCATTGCGGAAAGGGATGTTTAATCAAGGCAGTACATCGATGAGAGTTTCCAGAATTACCAACAACATTTAGGATTACAAGGCAGACTAGATGCGATGACAGGGTTCCTAGTCCAACTGACAGTGAATAGTTAACCAAACGCGGTCGTGGTACACTAGGATTCCTCACAACACGGGATTCTTACGACTCAGAACTTTATTCCCAATGGACCAACTTCTGAGGGTGGGATCTTCCATGCTGAAAGACTACGGTGACTCTGGTCCAGACTCAATTCCAGATTCACCCTGGATATCTTCAACCTCTTCTTCTTGCGCTGGTCCCGGAATGACAGGTTCTGGGGGTGGAACGGCTAGAGCTTCCAGTTGATTTTCTAGTTCAAGCATATATTGATCGTTATGCTGCAACAAGAAATTCTGCTCATGGATGATCTCCGTTAACTCTTGTATCTTTGCCTTGTCCTTGCGTCTTTCCTTCTTGAGAGTAGCGATCATTGCTCGGGCTTCCTTCAACGCTTGAGCTGAACACTCCAGCTCCTTAACCTTGTATCTATAGATTTGGTGTCTATAGAATACACTTTCTCCCACCATCCGTTGGTAGGTGTCGTACATGGCTTCTGAAAAGCGGACTGAGGTGACGAGATCAGGACTATAGTGAGAGTTGCTTTGGACTGGAAGGATAGTTTCTCGTTCACCACCCGGCGTAATGTGTCGCTCGGGTACCGGAATGACTTTAGCTGCAGAGTTGGCTATCTCGGTCGGGTGCTTCCCACAGAAAGTTGTGAGTGCTTCGAGAACAGCCTTCTGCACTGTGTCGGACAAGTTTCTTCCGTGTGCCGTACACTCCCACTCATCCCAAGCAGGATTGGTCGGGCATGCTAAAATCTTCACCTTTACTTCACAACGAAGGAGTTGGCCTGTGGTCATGATCTCACGTGTCGAGTACTCGGGGTAAGTGGTGTACCCAAAGTCCTTCAGGATGTCCCACAAAAGTGCAGGAAAACCACCCTCCTCGAGGTAGTTCACGAGAGTCCATGATTCCACATCAGCCGGCGTAGAGCCAGCGTTGTCCATCTGGACATAATGATAGAAGTGAGAATCAGGCGGGTGCAAGTGTACAAAGTTAACTCGATCCACGAATACGGTAGGGTCAAGGTATGGGTAACCATGCATACTTAATTACCATCGTATGCTGAGCTCGAATGGGTAGGCATACCAACGATACATGGTCTGGCAATCGGAAACCGAACATCCTACTCAAAACCAGAATTCAACACTTCCCCAATTGGCGTAGCAACTTAGCAAGGTTATGAAACTTAAGTTGGGTACTCAAGGTTGAGCTAGGGAACTAGAAAGGTGCTGAACCAAGCAAGGTTCAAAGGTTCTAGGGAATGTCAAGACAGGGTTGACTACCAAGCATAACCTGTGGCAGACCAAGGTATGATCATGAACTTTGACGAGTGGAAACTGGATTAGATTGAAGCGGCCTAGGTTAAGATTACCTAGACGAAAGATTCTTGGACAAGAACAGCAATTTAAGCAACACTTTTATTAAATTTATGCTTGACAACACTTCTACACCTACAGAGGCTAAACAGACGGAACACGCTATCACTATTTACTTCAGAGAGCACGGAAACAGACGTGAGTTCAGTTTAGGTTCCTTCTCGATTTTTAACATGATGCAAGACGTCCTATTCGTCCTCACAAGGCAATCAAGCCAAACTTCGGAGTTAGCGCCGGTGGCATGGCACATACGCGTATCTCCCTATAATAACTAGTCGTGATCTAGTCGATGCTGACTTAGCGGACTTACGTAATGGGGTTAGTGTACCTGCAGAAGATCACAGAATACAACGAACCTTTCATGCCAGCACTCATGAAAGCGTCCACATACATTACCGTTCACTATAGAAACGGCATCCATGCGTTAAGCCGCTGCATGGACAGCGTCCTATTTAAGACTCTGACGCGATGTGAGTGCCCATTGGAATAGGCCTCACTCATTCCCTCACGGACTTTCTCGTGGTACCATCACGTATGGCAAAACGTGACGAGACTCAAACGCGACGTGGCACCCATTGGAATAGGTCCCACTAGTCCCTCACAGGACTTCCCTGTGGTACCACCACGTATGGCAAAACGTGATGAACTAGTATGGTTGTGCAAGAAGTAAGTCTGACATAAAGTAATGTGCTGGGAGTTAGCAAAATAAACCATAGATTACTAAGCCACCTAAGAGAAACCAAAAATTCCCTCTAGGGCCTCTCGGTCTAGTTTATCCTTAACGGACCAACGTGTTTTGCAATTCAAACAATCTTAGCAAATTTTATTTGAAATTCAGGTGATTAGAATTGTTAATTAAACTCTGGTGCATGCAGTCGCTCTGATACCAGCTGTGACAACCCGCCCAGGAAAATACCGTACTAACGCCTAAGACCGATCCACTTTGGTCATTAAGCAATAGTAAAGTATCATCCTGTCGTTGGTTACCGGGTTAACGCCCGGTAAATCACTTGGACATCGAACAGAGGATCGACACATGCATTAAAACTCACGCGAAGGCGAGTCCAGAGTACAACGTGAATTAAACAATTTATTACAAACCATTTTTCTTGACATGGAGTAAAGGTTCAGAGTTCGAAAATACAGCGGAAAATAAATAAACTAGCGCAACGGTAGACATCACAGGAGGCCATCCATGATGTCATCACTTGTCGTCACCCATCCGGTCAACCACACCTGCAACAACAGTTTTACAGCAAGGCTGAGTATACTAATACTCAGCAAGACTTAACCGTCGGGTGATAACTACATCACCAAACTCTAGACATGAAAGGCTTTTGGCCGGTGGAGTTTCTTTTGCTAAACAGCTGCTAAGAGTAGATCCTTACCTTCAATCTTTTAGCACAAGTTCTAGTTGATTACCATTTCTAAGTGTGCCAACTAATTCAATCAAGAATTGGACAAGCAATTAGTTCATCCAACAGTATTTCTCGAGTTCCATCATTATGAGATATCATGGCCAGTTGATTAAGCAGTCTCGGATAACGGTGAGAGGCCGACAATCGATTGATTTAAACCTTGCAAGGTAGACCCAAACACACGGTCGGGCCGCCCCCGCGAGGACAACTCCCCAGCCGTCCCCATAAATCTTCGGGTTGGGATCGAATCTTACGGTCCCCGGTGCAAAGCTATCCGCATACCCCGCGAGATACCCGGAGTCACCATACACCACCCTTCCCGGTAGCTAGCCGGTAAGGAGATTTCTCAAGAGTAGTAACGGTAGGATCCCATGCCGTTTCATTAAGGTACTAGGCTTACCGGCCCCATAACCGGCATGTGCTTAGTACGTTCAAAAGCTTAGCCCACATGCCCACTGGACCGGAGCCCAATCCCATGCTCTTACCACATGAGCAATCCATTTAAGGATATCTTATGATTCCTATCTAGGAACCTATTCTTGCGAGTGACGAACATCACTCGACTTCTATCGGTTCTATAGCATAGCAGCTATCGACCTAGCATACTAGTGATAGAGCATAGGTACCTAGGGATCATGCATCTAGGGTTTCAAATCAATTCCTGAAACGTAAATGCACAATCATAGCAAACATAATTGCATAATTTTAAAAGACGGGGTTAATGATCCGGGGCTTGCCTTCGCTGGCAAGGTTGGCCTTGGGCCCTTCTGGACTTGGGTCCAGGTCTTGAGCTACGTTCACGCACGACAGCTCTTTGTCGACACCTTCGTCTCCTCCTTCCGGCACGAGCGTACGTCTACTGGCGGAAAGATCTACACGAAGGTGCAAATGCAAGATTTATTCGACGGTTTTTACTTTAATCTCTCACAAACCATTTTGACAATCAAGGGGTGTATTTGTTGGGCACATTCACTTAGATAAGAATACATTCGGCATACTCTTCCATAAAGGAACAATATGCAACTCTTTATTAATTATTCTTTTTGATGGTGACTGTGTACATATATATGTAAATAGTTTAATTTAAATTCACCAACAGTAGGGGGTAGGTACATTTAACCTTTTTAACATGATTTGCAACCACACTCAGTTGACCTGGGTGGTTTGGTGGTTTCTCCCCTTCATTAAGCCTTTAATGACCTATATATCTTTTATCCATGGGATTAATCAATAGAATTCAGTGGAAGGGTGTATTAAC
Organism: Cenchrus americanus; assembly: GCA_947561735.1. Classification (NCBI taxonomy): domain Eukaryota; kingdom Viridiplantae; phylum Streptophyta; class Magnoliopsida; order Poales; family Poaceae; genus Cenchrus; species Cenchrus americanus. The sequence goes on along the minus strand of OX387239.1, from coordinate 77,163,632 downwards.
CACTAAACACCTATAACAAGCATCTAGATAGTGTTTCTCTTTTAGGAAGGTTATTGGTTGTACATGGGTTATTCTTTTACTGCACAATTGAATATAGTTTTCTTTATACTTGTCATTTCATGTGAAAGCTTTAATCATTTTCCTTTCACAAGTAAGGATATAACCATATTTTTACTCGTGAATTAATTCCTCATTAGCAATGAGAACTAATTATCTTTAAATTATATTAAATAATTCTTTCAAAAAGGAAAAAGATTTAAATAAGTGCTTTTCTTTATTTAATTTCCCTTTAATATTAAAAGGGCTTTTAAGCCTTTTATTAATCAATCAAATTGCCAAAAATTAAGGTAATGTTTCTTAAGCTTACTAGCACCTATACTGGTCCTTTGGACCCACATGTAAGTGTTGGATGTTAGGAAATTAAATATTATGGAAAAATGACAAAGGTTATCTAGTGATTCAATTTAAATGCATATAAAAATAATTAAGCATCAAAATGACCCAAAATTTCTTGTGCATGCTCTCTGGTCCTAAACAAGCTTAAAGAACCAGCATGTTTGCATGGAATCTCTACTGAACTTAGTTTCTTAATTTACAAGGGAAAACATGCATAAATCAAGAATAATTATTTCTGTTAATCCAAAAATCATGATTAATTCACAAGATATGTACTTTGGTATTACAAGACAGTGTGCACAAGTTGGAGTCAAAAACATAAATATATTTAACATGAAAAATCATTTATGCAGTTCTGCCAGAGATAGAAAAACATTTTTATAAAACGATTTACATTATAACTTTGTGCAATTTTTGGCATAGGAGCTAGCCATGACCTAACACACAACATATCCAAATATTAGCTACAGAGGTTCTATGGGTTTTGAGATATTGCAGATCTAGTGTTTTCACATTTGTATTTTTCATGCAAAAACTAAAAGAAATTAGCTCAGGCCAGAATAACAAAAGTTGTAGTATAAATCACCATGGATTCAACAAAATTTGTTTCACATTTTTCTGATTTTTTTGTGATTTTCTACGCAATTTACAAGATTCAGCAATTTGGATCTACTATTGGAGTTACCTTCTTGCAATTAGGCCCCTGAGAAGTTTTTCCCCTTTGCAATTGGACCCTTGGGCACCGGCCGGCGGCGCTGTGGCTGAATTCCGGCGAACCGGCGGCCGGGTCCGGCCGGGCGCGGGCGAGGGGCGGTCCACGGGTCCCCGTGGCCCTATTCCTTCGCTCAAACGGGGCGGGAGGGAGGGCGGTGGTGGCCCACGGCGGCGCACCCCGAGCTGCAGCCGCGGCGGCCTGCTGTGCGGCGAGGGGCGGTGCAAAGCGGGGCGAGGGGTGGCGGATTGAGCCTCTACGGATCCTAGAAGGGGTACCTGAGGGGTCGGTCGACCGTGAGGGCGAGAGGAGGCGGAGCTCGGCGAGCGGTGGCAATGGAGGCCGGCGGCGGAGCAAGGCGGGCTCGTCGGCGTGCTAGCGCGCGAGGAGGGCAACGGAAAGGCTTTATAGGTGCGAGAGGCGGCTCCACGGTGGCTTCACTCGAGCTGAGGAGGGAGGTGGCCGCGGGCAGCAGCGCGTACGGCGACGCGGGCAGCGCGGGGAGGGGCGGTCCGGCGTGAATGGCGACGCGCGCGCGTGGCATGCTCGGGCTAGGAGCCGCCTCGGAGTCCTCCCCGACCTCGGGACGCGCAGCCTCGGGCAGCGCAACGCGTTGGGAAGGCGCGCGCGGACCCGGAAGTCGAGGGTGCAGTTGGCCCGAGGCGCGGCGCGCTCGGCGCTCCGGCCGCCGCGACATCGCGTTCCGACCTGAAATATTTCTGACTGGCCCTGTTCAAGCGAGGTTTTCTCCAAACATTTGAATAGAAGTGCCCAAAGTGATGAATAGGAAAGTTGTAGATCTAACTACCCTCTACAACTTTCGTAAAGGCCGTCTAGTGTTTTTCTCAACGGATTTTGCAGGAACGTCGTGCCAACATTGAATGTCGGCCTGTTCTGGAAAACAGGGGGTACTGTCAATCGATCAAGTTTTTCACCAATTTCCACCCAAAATTTGAAATGCCAATCTACATGAAAGTTGTGTCCCTCAACAAGATGGACAACTTTCATAAAGGTAGATTTTGAAGTGTTTAGGTGAATTTTGGAGAACGCGGCAAAAGTTCCGGACGACATTTGCTAACGTCGACGGTCAAGCCAGTTTTGACCGTGTCTTTGACCAAGGGTCCACTACGGGTGGGTGTAGGCTTGGTCAAGGGGTTCATGGGCGCGGTTTTCGGGTGATGACCCAGGTTGACCTAGGTTTGACCGGTTTTGACCGGTTTGACCCGGCTGATCCGGTCATTAGCGTTAATGACGGTAATTAAAAACCTGGGGCGTCACACATATCCTCTGCAAACCTTGCAACAAGAGAGTTAAACGAGCCACCAAAGACAATATCATCCATGTACACCTGCACAATCAGGATATCTCTGCCCCGCCTAAGTAGAAACAAGGTCTGATCGACCTTCCCCATCTCAAAACCTCTCTCAAACAAGAACCCCCTCAACCTACCATACCAAGCTCTAGGCGCCTGCTTCAACCCATAAAGCGCCTTCCTCAACTTGTACACTCGGTGGGGGTACTTCTCACTCTCAAACCCCGGTGGTTGCCTCACATACACTTCTTCCTCCAACACACCATTTAGAAAAGCACTCTTCACATCCATTTGGTGCAACTTGAACCCTTTAGCCACAGAAAAGGCTAGAAGGATACTAATAGCCTCCAAATGGGCTACAGGAGCAAAGGTCTCCTCGTAGTCGATGCCCTCCTTCTGACTGAACCCCTGAGCAACAAGCCTTGACTTGTTCCTCACCACTTCACCTTTCTCTCCCTCTTTGTTCTTCCACACCCACTTTGTACCAATCGGCTTACACCCTGGGGGGGGTCAACCAATTCTCAAACCTAATTCCACTCAAAGTTCTCCAACTCCTCATGCATTGAATTAAGCCAATTATGATCAGATAGTGCGTGTCCAATGTCTTTGGGCTCAAAGGTGGCAACAAATGCAGCATGAGCGAAATGAGAATTGTTTCGAACCCTTGACCGTGTAGTACGTTCATTCATGTCGCCGATGATCCTTGAAGCTGGGTGATCCACTTGTACTCGCCGGGGAGGTTCTCGCCTTGATGCTACCTCCCCCTCAACTGTAGCTTCTCCTCAATCTTGATTCGTCGTCGTAGGTGTAGGAGAGGGGCCGTCAACCACTGTAGTCGAAGTAGTAGGTACATGTTCCGCCGGGGGCACCACACCACCATCTTCATCATCTCCAAGTTCATGCTCCCCCTCCTGAAAGATCTCCTCGCCAAGCTCATCATCACCTGCACACTCAAAGACAAGCTGACTACGTGGCTGTGTCTCGTCGAAGGTTACCTCGCAAGTCTCCACGATTTGGTTAGTTTCAAGATTGAGCACGCGATATGCTCTAGAATGAGATGCATAACCAAAGAAAATACCATCGATAGACTTAGCCTCAAACTTATCCAACTTCTTCCCTTTCTTCAAAATAAAGCACTTGCAACCAAATACATGGAAGTGACTCACCTTAGGTGTGTGACCGTGCATTAACTTGTAGCATGTTTTCTTCTTATGCACTCTGAGGTAGATCCTGTTTGACACATAGCACGCGGTATTCACCGCCTCAGCCCAGAACCTTCTTGGAGTCCTATGCTCGTCAAGCATCGTCCGAGCCATCTCACACAAGGTCTTGTTTTTCCTTTCCACAACACCATTCTGGGGAGGCATATACGGACTCGAAAACTGGTGTTCAAGACCCAAGTCATGGCAAAAGGTTTCAAAACGAGAGTTTCTGAATTCTGAGCCATTGTCACTGCGGATTGCTCGTATGGCATCTTCGTGCCTCTCGTTTCTCAACCTCAAGACAAGATCTCGAACAAAACCAAACATCTCCCCCTTATCCTCGAGAAAGAACACCCACGCATACCGAGAGTAGTCGTCCACCACAACAAGGACATACCACTTCCTACCCGCAGATCGCACACGAGCTGGGCCAACAAGGTCCATATGGAGTAGCTCGCATGGACGCTCAGTCATCACATCAGTGAGAGGCGGGTGAGAAGAGGCTACCATCTTGGCATGCCTACACGGCGCACAAACCAACTCTTTCTCAAACCTCAACCGTGGCAATCCTCGGACCAAATTGAGTTTACTTAAGTGAGACAAAAGGTCAAAGCTCAAGTGACCCAACTACCTATGCCACTACCACAACTCACTCGAAGAACCAGCCAAGAAACAACGCTCCATACCTGAGGACTGAGAAAAATCAGCACGAAACACCTGACCCTCGAGAACGACCATACAGACAAGGTCCCCTCGAGAGTCCAAAATCCGAGAACCACCAGGCCGAAACAACACCTCAAAACCCTCATCCAACGGTTGGGACACAGAAAGCAAATTGTATCCAAGCGATTGAAAAAGAGGCACACGCCTGAGAGTGATCTTGTCACTCACCTTAATCTCACTTTCTGAAAGCACACGCCCACGCCCATTGCCCCCACAAGTGATGTACCTCCTTGTCACCACTGGGACGAGACTTGAGAACCACCCCTTGTCTCCGGTCATATGCCTCGAGCAACCGGAGTCAATCAACCAAATGTTCTTCAAGTCTCACACCTGAAATTCAAAAACGAGCACGTGTGCGAACAAACGACTCAACACTATGGTTAGTACCAAAAGAGTAAAACCAATGCCGAGCCATTTGCTCGAAAGTGGGGTTAGCACAAACCAAACCATCTTTCCTACCAAAGCTACCTCCACGGACACCACTACGGTAACCACCATGAGGGAACCAACCCTCTCTACCTGGAGGAAGACCAAAACCACGAAAGAAAGCCCGTGGACTGTTCCTCCTCTCCATCTCAAAGCTATGGATCCTCCCATCCCCGTATTGAGCACAAGGGGGAGAACGCCTAGCAAACTGACCTCCTGCAAACTCTCCAGCCCAACCACCAGAACCACGACCTCCAGAACCAAACCTCGCACCTGTATGAGCACAAAACCCGAACTGTTGCCTGTCCAGGCCTGCACCGGTCTGACCGGTGCCCCTCACCGGTCTGACCGGTGTAGCCCGGCCAGCAGCACCTCCAACAGCCTTTCGCTCTCCCCAAGCCGGAACTGTCCTCACACTCGCCTTGGCCCTGGGCATCTGCACACGAGGCTCAAGTACACCATCGGAAGGGTGGTACTTGTCCTTGTTAGCCCACTCCTTCGCCATTCTCTCCTCTCGCTTCCTCTTGAAGCAAAACTCATCCTTATGGTCATTTCTCCCACAATAGCTACAATGAAACCTCACAAGCTTAGGCTTAGGCTTGGGTTGGTGCTACTCACTTGGTTTCTCTCCACTCGACTTCTCCACGGGTTTCTCCTCACTAGCCTTCTCACTCTCTTTCCCAGAGAACACTTTCCCCGAAGTGCTCACAAACTTGATAGGCTTTTGGAAATCATTTGTTTGTGGGGAAACACGGGTGGAGCTGAGGTTGTGTCTAGTCGGTTCATAAGATGGTTAGGTTTGGGAGGGAAATCATTTTTGTGGTGGGTTTTCGGTGGCTCTGGAATGTTTTCTCCACTTCCCTCACCAACCTTGTTTGCCCCAAGTCCCTCACCATCCCGCCTCTTGAATGTCTCGATCATTATCCTCAACTGAGGCTCATGACCAGACAACCAACTCGTCAACTTTCTCAGCTCATCATTCTCATCCTGCAAACGATCAACATAACGTGCAAGTTCCAAATTCTTCAAAGCATGCATTTCACAGGTAGAGCAAGATGTAGGAATTGGTTCTTTCAGCTTAGCCTCAAGAGAAACAGTGTAAGCATGCATCTCATCAATTTTAGCATGCAAGACAGGGCAAGAAGTGCAAGCACCTAGCAAAGCAGATCTAGACTTAAGCTCAGCCACTTCAACCCTAAGCACATCTAGTTCCTCACACTTGGAGGCATGCTTTTCCTTAAACAAGGCAAGATCAGCAAGGAAAATAGAGCAATCAGCACATTCAACATCATCAGAAACAACAGGTGAAGCTTTCAGAGAATCAATTTCCAGCTTAGCATCCAAATTCTGTGTTTCTAGCTCAGCCACTCTAGTCCTAGCATCCTCGAGTGAAGCTCTAAGCTCTTTCCTCATTTTCTTAGCCTTTCTAAGCATGTCATCACGATTATAAAGCAACAAGCCAAGCTGTTCATTTTCCTGACGCAAGAAGGGGAGTTCATCACGCACCTCGTCATCGGAATCAAAGTCCGAGTCGCTCTGTGTACTCTTCTTGCTGCCGGAGCTCAGCGCCATGGTGCAGAAGCCGTCTCTAGCGAAGCAGCTCAGCCCGCTCAGGTTCTTGGACGACTTCCTGCTCTTGTGACGATCACCTTCATCTTCACTTCTGCTTGAGCTCGAGGTGGAGTATGCGGAACTAGAGTCGACGTCGCTCGCTCCAACCATCGCTCGGGCCTTGCCTCGGCTCTCCTTCTTCCTCGATCGTCGCTCGTCCTTGTGCTTGTTCTTGTGCTTGCTCTTGTGGTCACGCCTCTACCGGTACTTGCCATCCGTCCTTGACTTGTGCTTGTAGCCATCCTTGTTCTCGACCTTCTCCGGGCAGTCGGCGACGAAGTGTCCCAGCTTGCCGCATTGGAAGCATGTCCTCGTGTTCTTTCTCATGTTCACCCGGTTCTCGTGCAGCCTCTCGAACCTCCTCGTCAGCAACGCCAGCTCGTCCTCTCCAAGCACGTCGAACTCCTCATCTGGCATAGACATCAAAGAGGACAAAGAGAACATCCTGGTGGATGGGTTAGTTTTAGCCTTTCGTTTCGAACCACCGACGAGAGCAAGACTATGAGAGTTAGTCGAGCCCTCGAGCTTGACTATCATGCCCCTATCCACCTCAGCCGACTTGAGCTTCGAGAACAACTCGTTCACCGTCAGAGTGTCATACTTCTCCGACTCGACAATGGCCTCGAACTTTCCGCCCCAAATCGTACGATCCAAAGAGTGTAAGAGCTTGACAGCTCTATCATGATCATCGTACGGGAGCACGTTCACATTGGCCCTCATGTTGTTCACAACCACCGTGAACCTCTGAAACAAGGCATCGAAGGACTTAGCGGGGAGATGAGTGAAGTTCTCGTACTCTCTCCGGTAGGTCGCATACATCCGAGCCTGAACCTGGGAATTCCCAACATGAGACTCCTTCAACACCAACCAGATTCTACAAGCCAAGTGCTCGGTGTGCACCCGATCGAACTCAGGCTGACACAAAGCACGAAACAAGTAGTGGACCGCCTTATTGTTGGCGTCGAACATGTCCCTCGATCCTGGAGCAAGGGAGTTCATCGGCTGGACATAGCCTGTGTCCACCGTGACATCCCAAAGAATCTGACCCTTTCCACGGAGAAACGCCACCATCCGCTTACTCCACATCTGGTAGTTCTTGCCATCGAAGTGTGGAGGACCCGAACCCCGTTCCTGGTACGCCATCCTTGGATCTTAGACTGGTTAGAGTCAATAAAGACCTGAACCGGCTCTGATACCACTTGAAGGACCGATACGGCGAGCCAGAGAGGGGGGAGTGAATGGGAGCTGATAAAAATTCTTCTCGAAGGAGATGGAAACTCAAACAAGACGAACACGGCTTCCAACACACGTCTCCGACTCACTACCCAAGTTGGCCAAGTACACACAGCCACTGAAGTGCTACTGGACTTAGAAACCAACAAACAACCTTCCGAGCCAAAACACACCAGCACGCACAGCGGAAACTTGCACGGCTTGCTGGCTGTGCTGCACCGGTCAGACCAATGGCCTGCACCGGTCAGACTGGTGGACAGACTAGTCAGGCCGGTGGCTACAGTGGCCGCACAACAAGCATTCTACAAAGCCTCAGTGACTTCTCTAGGCCCTGGAACAAAAGCACCCCCAAAACACAACCTGCACGAAAGGAAAAACCTGCACAAAACCTAACAAAACAACTCCAAACGGACCAAGAACTGACCACCAGCACCAAGACCGAAAAACACACGGTTCAAGCACTTCACCCAAGGCAAATCCCACAAGTGACTCGCACCGGTCACACCGGTCAAGAGCACCGGTCAGATCGGTGTAGCCTGGGCAGCTCGGGATGAACAACACCCGCAGGTCAACTTCTCCAAATCCAGACTTCGATCTCCCGAATCTCTCCACGGACTTGAACAAGACTTTGGGGATAATAGGAAAACCTCATGAGGAGTCCATAGCCACGATTTTGTCCACCAAAACTTGCCAAATCAAGAGGAATCGAAGAAATCCCGCCAAGAACTCCTCTAACCCTAGAACACCGAAAACCCCAAAATCGAGCCCCTTAACTCACGGATTTGAGAGGGGAATCAAAGACAAAAGAACCACGAAGGGTTCACACGAATTTCCCCCATCAAATCCCCAAGAGCAAGGCCCCGAGAACACATCGAGAAAACCACCACGAGAGGGCTCCGAAAATCACCACCAAGAACAACCGGGAACAACACAACAAAGCCTTGAGGAACCACGCCGAATCATCTATACATATCAAGGAAGTTCATACAAGGTCTAGCTTGCCGCCCGATCATCCAACCCTCTCACAAGATCTCACCATGAAGCTCTCAAGCTAGTCCTATGGAAATCCTAAGAAAATAGGAAGGGGAAATAGGAAAGCAAATGAATTGGGGTTCCAAGAGATGGCTGCCATCCTCTCACCTCATAGGTTATATGGAGGCAACCGAAAGTCTAAAATATCCTTACTTAATAACTAGGGATACAAGCCCCTCGAGGGCGGTTTCGGAAGTCTTCAGATTTTCTCCATCGGACGGATGCCCGGCGACCGCACACTGCTTAGCCTCGACGCAAGCCTTGTGATCCCGACGCGTGTCCTCCACTTCGAAGATTCTGGACTGCGTCGTCGCACACCGGTCAGACCGGTGCTCCTCACCGGTCAGACCGGTACCCACCGGCCGACCGGGCCGGACCCACCCGCCGACCGGTCCGGAGCCGCCGCAAAGACCGTCTTCGGTTCTCCGGTCTTGGCTTTGTGGATCAACCAAGGAACCCAGTGGTTTTCTGGTGAACCATTGGAAACCCCGCGAACTCGGTGTAGCCTCCGCCAATCGCCACTCATGACTCGGCTCCCACGTAGTCCCGGCTCGACCTTGGTTTTCAAGCTCAACCAAGAAACCGTCCATGACTTCATCTTGTTGTTCATGCCACCATGCGGCCCGCACTTGACCCCGCTGGCCACCGGGTCCCTCGAACGAAGCCTACTTGTCTTCTCCACACCTGGAGGCCTCACCGGCGACGACCTTTCACGCTTGTTCTCCTGCACCAACACTAGTCAAGCCGCAACCTGCACCTGCAATACTTAGCCAAGAATCAGTCCACACAACGTTGTCAATCACTCATCACACAAGGAAGCGACCATCCACCGGTCCTCGAACCACACATGGTCCTCAATTTCCTTCTCCACCACTGACACTGACATGTGGGGCCCATCTTTTGGGTCGTCTTCAACCTCCTGAAGGAGAGCTGCTGCCTCACCCCCACCAGCGCTCGACGGGGGCCCGCTGTGGGTGTCCATCGCTCTTCCCCGTGGCCGGTGCTAGTCGGGTCTAGTCACTACTCATCTCCATGGCCGACCGACACTCTCCCCATGGTCGACTGGCGCTCGAGGTGATCGAAGACGGTGGCGAGGAGACCGTCGGGGGCCATGGCGGCGAGGGAGGGGGCTAGAACCGTCGATGAGGCGGAGCACCAGCAGAGCTCAGACAAGTTCGGTGGAGCTCCCCCATGGAAGACCGACAGAGCTCGGGAAGACGATGGCAGACGACGGAGTTCCTGCGGCTCCTCTCAAGAGCGACCTCCGGTGGGCACAGCGGAGCTCCTACAGCTCCTCCTGTGGGCGCCATGGCTAGGGGATGGCAAGCTTTGGGCGCCGCGCGGGGTGGGTGAGCTCTGGGCACCGTGGCCACGGGACAGCATGGGGAGGGCGAGCTCGGGGCAGTAGCACCCTTTGGGACTGATAGCGGCACCGCAGTGGCACCCATCCCCACAGTTGTGCCCATGGTGGTCGCCGACACCTCAACCAGCAGGGCCACCGAGCGCCTAGCCAGACGGGTGGAGAGAAGAGAGAAAGTCAAGGGCAAATATGTACGTTCACATGGATTGGAGATGGAAAAGGAGAAATGAAATTTTGAAGAAGTTCACGTGCACGAGATTATATTTTGAAAGGCTTGCGATGTGAGGGTTATATGAGGTGGAGGGTGGGTACATCGGGTGGGTATACAAGCGCGGGTGAGAAAATATTATGATTTTTTTTGCAGAATCATCCCCAAATTGTAATTTTTATGGGTTTTCCACCTTCTCGCCTTCTCAAATGGATGACATGTGAGTCCGGCGTCTGGGGTACGTGAAACCGAATTGGGTGACAAACATTTTTAATTGTTTTCGATCTATATATGTGTGTGTTCATGTTACTTACAGTTGGCTAGATTCAAAAAAATGCGCTGATTGATCTATTCTTGCAACCATAATGCTACAATTGAGATATAACTTTTCCATTTTTCCGGTTTCCCCATCTCGTCCGGCCTCTACCCCATCACGGCGGCGGCACGCGGCGGTGCCCCAAGGCGTGAGCACATCGAGGAGCAGCACACCAAAGCTATACACGTCAGTCTCCTTCGACGCGCTGCGCGAGTATGCCTGTTGTTTTTATCCATTATCCATATTCAAATCCACACCCACCTCAAATGGGGAGGGTATGGGTAGAAAATAATTATCCATTGAAGAAATAGGGAGGGTAGGGTGTGGGGAGGGTGCAAATAATCGATTGGGTATGTATAGAATCTAATACAAAACTAATTATCCATTGGATATGGGTGGGAATGAGGAGGGTAAGAAGTGGATAATAATTATTTGGATCTGGGTATGAACAAAAGTGGATTTGTCCATACCCTCCCCAGTGGCAGGCTTATACGCGAGTCCACCGCCCGGTGACGCGCTTGAGCGGCACGTCCGCGCCGACGAGCTGGAGTTCGAACGCGACGCCACCAGCGCGATGCGCGCCCGACCGGGAGGTGAAGTCGAGCCGCTCGGGGCTCGCGCCGCCGTCGCGGTTGTCGTGGAGGGAGGAGAGGCTGCCGGCGCCGACGAAGTCGTATACGCGGAGGAGCTTCTCCTCCCGGCTGTAGAAGTTGGCGCGGGGCGGCACCAGGTTCTCGTGATGGAGCGCGCCGAGCGCGGTCACCTTGTCGCGAAACTCGAGCTCGGGGATCGGCGCCACCATGACGGCGCCGCCCTCGAGCATCGCGCGGCACGTCGTGCCCAGCCAGCCCTTCCGGAGCAAGGATAATAGCTGCGCCGGCTGCAAGCGAGCGTCACATTTGCATGGTGGTGGCGGGCCCTACTGATTTTTATTGGGCAGCAACAAAAGCAACCAATAGAAGAAGCAGCACCATGCATCCGCCCGCTTTCAGCCGGCGTCTCACGGGCAGCCCGCTCTCCTTTTCTTTCTCCTCCACGTAAGACTTCGCCGGCTCCACGCCGCTTATAATACCTGCTCAGGCGATCACCTCGGCTGACGAGTGCAGCAGCGACTCCATGTTGTACAGAGTATCCGGCGCAGCTCCCAAGAACACCAGCTTCTTGGCGTTGCCGGCCGTGGATATCGACGACCGCTTCATGGCACTTTTGCCCATGCTCGCCACGACAACCGATACCGAGGAGCCGTCGGCGCCGCGTCGGCGTTGGCCGCCATCCCAGCGGATCTGTCAGCTTTTGTCCTCTGACAAGTGACAACGGAAGCAGAGGAAGAAGAGCACGGCAATCAAAACCAAGAACGCCACGCCGGAGGTGGTGGTGATGGAGGAGACGGTGGCACGAACGGCGATGACGGGTTGGGCACGGTTTTAGAGGGCTGCCACAGAGCCCAGTGTCGCTGAAGGCGCCCGCGGGCCTGCCGGCGATCGACGTGGGTACGGGGGCCGGTGAGATTGGGGTTACCCGACACGTTGAATAGCTTAATATTCTTGAGGTCAAGGTCCGCCGGCAGTGTCCCGTTTAGCCTGTTCTTGTCAAATATACAGAGTAGCAAGCGGGGGAGCTTGTTGAACTCCGGCGACAGCAAATGTTATAAATGATGATGCAAAACGACGAGAAGCAACGAGATCAAAACGCAAGGAGACACGAGATTTAATGTGGAGACCACTCAACACGAGAGGGAAAAACCACGGACGCTAGCCAACAAACACTCCACTATGATCGGAGTCTGGATAAAAATGCCAACGACGGCGGCTTACAAGAAGTAGAATGAATCAATCTCCGATGGAAAACCCTAACGGGGTTATATGACCCGTACCGTACCGCCCCCCGGCAACCCCCCCCCCCCCCCCAATAAGGTACAACCCTCGAGAGAGACGACGTGGAGTGGAGGTGGTGAGGTCGCTGCCGGAGCCGAGCGGCGAGGGCATCAAACTCAGATGGGTTAGCGTTGGGCAGTGCAGGAGGCCGGCCGCGAAGGCAGCTGAGGCCGCTAGAGTAGGACAGAAGAGAGGGACGACAGGGGTGTGGCGTTGCTCGCGATCGCGGGAGTCACAACTTCGCTATCGAGACTTGGATGTCGCGAGGTAGACGAAGACACGAAAGACAAGATAAGAGAGAATGGGGCGCGAATTTGGTTCATTCGATCTACATCCAATGGATGAGAACAGTGATTGATGGAAAACTGAAATATCAATCGATTGAGGAGGAGTCAGATTCAAATAATATACCCGTTTGGATGGGTTTTGGTGAGCTGAAAGTTGCAATAGTTGTCCACCTTCCCCGTCTAAAATTTAAATATTTTACCTTCCGGTAGAGCCCTCTAGTGAGTTAAGGGACAATCCATTTTACCCTCCTCATCAATTCACTTTATCTTAACCTCACAGAAAATATTTAGCCATTTTCTCCCTCAAACTATTTCACTTGGTCCAGTCTACCAGATAATTTGATTTTTCCTTTTTATTTCTTCGCATGCAAGTGAAATTTGAATTTCAAATTTTGTTAGTACTTAATATGTTTTTTATTTCTTTGCATACAAGTGAAGTTTGAATATCAAATTTTGTTAGTACTTATAATATGATTCCCAAAGCAATATTTTAGAACTTTTTCATGATTGTTTTTCATATCTAAAGATCAATTTTGCATTACATATTCTTAACCTATGACAATAATCTTGATAATTAACTAGAACAATTTCTTAAGGTAAGTGAGAGATGGGGCTACCCCATGGGTCCCCCGACTAGGGTCTCAGTCGTTCCTGACAGGTGGGTCTGACTTGCCAGATGACCGCCGACCTGTCAGTGGGCCCTAGCCGACTTGATGCGCAGGCCTAAAGATGTGAAGACAATGCAAGACAAGGTAGTCTAGGTGGATTAAGGCAGATCTGATAAGTCTGAAATGGATCAGAATAGAAGGAAATCGACTCGTAGCTTAAAGTCGTCGACCAATATAAAGCGGCCTGGGTCGCCCCCTGGATCGCAGACCTACCATCATCCTCCCATGGACCACGTCTCCATTGAGCAATGCAACACCACCAAGAACTGGGCGTATGATTTTAATATCTGGGAACCAGTATAAATCCTCGTGTCTCATGTGTTACGTGTGCATAGTGTGCATAACCATCAGCACTCTTAGTTCTTGATCTCTCTACCTCCAAATCAACCACGTATATACCTCTATGGACCGTGTATATCTCACCATGTGACAATAAGACATCTGGTTCTGTATATGACTATCTGTTCACAAAATTTGAATTTAAAATTTAACTTACACTTTTTTAGAATAAAATTTAACTTACACTTGGAGAGACAGAAGGAGGAAAAACTCATTAGGGATACATTTGGACCAAGTGAAATATTTCGAAATTTTGCTTAGTGAGTTAAGGGGACTGAGTGAATATGTGATTGAAGTAAAATTAACTCCGTTTCATTTAGTGAAGTAATTGAAAACACTCGGTAAAATATGTGGCCAACCACGTTCTCCAAAACAATCGAAAAAAATCACCAAAGCTCCCCCCATACTCCGTTTTCTTACAAGCTCACCAACAGTGAGCCGTTGTTTTTTAAATAAAAGCGGAAACACTGCTATATCATATAAGAAGAAACAACATTAGTACATAACGAGCTGAATAAGCCTTTCAAGTTGTACGTGGCGGCCGATACCTAAACCATTGAATCAGCCCTTATACAAGAATTTGAAGGAAAGGAGCGGGTAGTAGCGTACCTTAGCTGAAAGTTACTTGATCCTGAAACCAGGTATTCGGCTGCGGAGAAGCTGTGCTTGTGCGTTTACTACTCGTGTACAAAGTTTCGGCACTACTTGTTGAATGCCGAATGCGTTGTACACTCCAAGTTTGATGTAATAAAATATATGTTGTCTGTGCCAATTTTGAATGGAAGGATTGTCAAGTGGATTTTGGCCTTATCTGAGTTTGAGTTGAAGTTCGAATCGGCAAAAGCTATAAAAGGTCAGATTATTGCCGATTTTATTACTGAGCATCGTGATCCATCAATTGATTTGCTTGAAATTACTCCTTGGGCTCTGTTCTTTGATGGATCATCATGTGGTAAAGGTGGGGGAGTAGGGATTTTATTAATTTCATCCGGGGGTGAGATGTTTGAGTTTGCTATCTCTATTCAGCCTACTGTCACAAACAACCGCCACACAAACATATTTTGAACATAAACAAACACACTCGACAAAGCACACCACCACCCTCAACCAACTCGGAGAGAAGATCGAACAAGCCGTCGAAAACCTGCACCGTCGTCACCAATGCTGAGTCACGCCAAAGCTGCAACCCGCTGTAGGACCGAACATATCCCTGAACTCCTCCACCATGGGGCTATCATTCTCGACCTGCACATACATGAACGTCGATCCCTCAGAGCCGGTAAAGCTTCAGGAAACACTCCCAACTCAGTACCGTGAGCCAATACTGATCCTGACCTTTTTGCGTGAGGACCGCGAAGAGAGCAGCACCTCGAACCCAACTGACAACGAGCTCACCACAGCACCATGAGCCGTTGTTCTCTATCTAATGAAAAAGCAGGCAAACGGTAAAAAAAAAAAACGAAAGAAAAGGTGGTGAGGCGTGGGGGTGGGGGTGGGTCGGGGGCGGCGGCGGAGAGGGTCTAGGGGCGGCGGCGGCAGGTGAGAATTGGGGAAGCGACGCTGCCGGCGTCGGTAGGGGGAGCGGCAGCGCAAGTACGAGGCGGTGCTTGCCCGCGTCGGCTGGGCAGCGCTAGCTTCAGCCCCGTATGGAGAACCGAGGTGGTCGCAATGGTCGGCGGCGCGCAAGGCGCACCGGTGAGGTGGTCGGCGATGGAGGCGCTGGAGGTCAACGAGGAATGCCGCATGACGACGACGTGCCCCGACTTGGTGATCCTGCTGGCGACCCGCCAGGACGAGGAGGAGGCGCGCTGCTCAACGGCGAGCAAAGGAACGGTCGCGGCGGCGGGGGCGGTCGTGGCGGTGGTGGAGGAAGGTACGACGGCGACCCGGAGCAAGAAAGGCCCCGCCTTGGAGGCCCAGTTCGCTTCCCGCAAGGAGGGGCGCCGCGCAACGGCGAGCAAAGAGGCGGCCGAGGAAGGCAACGCGGATTTGCTACCGTTGGGGGCGGTGGCCGAGGGAGGCACAATGGCGACGAAAGCCCCCGCCTTGGGTTCCCAGCTGGCGAGGGGGACGGCGAGGAAGCAAATGCCAGCGGCGGTGGAGGCAACACCGAGCAAGCAAGACTCCGCCTTGGAGGCCCGGGCAATCTGTCCGTGCAGCAAGCGACGAGCCGCCGTCGCGATGGTGCCGCAGGGGAAGATGCAGGCTTTCCACAGCAGGATGGACTCCCAGCTCGGTCCGACGGCCGGTGGCAAGTCATGCCGCCGGACAGCAAGTTAGGAAATGCCAGCGCTAGAGTAGACCTGGGCGGCGCGTCGGCAACAAGCAAGCATCCAGCCGCCTGCTCGACAGAGGCGTTGCTGCCATTGAGCAATTTTTTATCAGAGGCTTTGCTATCTTGGACAATTAAAGATCTGCTCAACGATGATCTCTACATTGGAAAGGTACTCCGTTCTTTCCTTTTCTTTTTGAAGTAAGAGCAGGAGCACTGCTAATTTCGTTTGAGAGGAGGAAGCAATTCAGAGCTACAGACTTTGCAGTAGATTGTGATTACATACAAATTGATATCACTCAAGCATACCGAGCTGACCGGAAAGCCTGATAGCAAGCAGTTTAGAAATGATCTTTGCGATGCTGCTAGCCAGGCTGATCGGTCTGAAATCCGACAAACTGCTAATTTGTTGAATTGAACAGATTGAAATGCCGGCCATTTCGTTGTAAAAAATTGGAATGCAAGCATGAGATCCTCCTTGATGATCTCCCAGCAAAGATTTCAGAAAACTTCCCAATTAACCCATCCGGCCCTGGTGCATTTCTGGTTGCATATCCATGAACACCTCTCTAACTTCTTCCTCTAATAACTTGTCTTCCAGACTGTCAAGGTCGTGCCTCTGAATACGCAGATTATCCCAATTCAGAGTTACTCCTCGGCTCCTTGTAGTACCCAGCAATGGGCCGGAATGTTAATATCCTGCCCTCTAGTCGTCTTGTAGATGCGTCGTGCCTGTTCAGTTTCAAGATTCTGAATGAAGTTCTTTCTTCTGATTCCATTTACACTCAGGAAGGAAAACTTGAAATTTGCATCCCCAGCCTTCATGTTAGAGATTGTAGATTGATGTCTTGCTTGCAGTTTTTCAATGGCAGTCATAGCGAGGAATCTGTTCTTGAGTTCCCTCTTAATTAAGATGAGTCTTTTCTGGACTTAACTGTCTGCACTCTTGCACAACGTAAAAAATCCAGATCAATTACTTCACAGCTGTCAGCAGAAACCTTGTTGTTACCAACAGCCGATGGAGCTATGTTAAGGCCAACCTGGGCCACAGCGGCATACCCCCTGCTGTGCAAAGTTCTGAAGAAACTTTAGCATCTGGCGCTTGCTATAGCCGCTGTCTCACTGTTCTAGGTTGTTAGCTCATAGATGTGAAATGCTTATACTGCTAATATATATGCAAGATCTAATTTGCCTGATGTCAATTCTTTTGACGATTCTTCTCCAGACCTTGACATGTTTGCAGTGATTTCTCTTTTCACTTTAGTTATATAGAAGCTACATAGCACGGGTGAAATTTTAATTTTTAGCTTTATATAATATTTCACTCGTGCTATGTAGCTCTTCTATTAGGATGAAATTGGCCCCTGGCTTTAACCTAGCTCCGCCACCTGAGCAAAGATTTTGCCCAAATTCATAGTCACTCTGCTGTACCATGAAGCTTTGTGTGCAATCTTAAGAATGGATTATGTAGGGACACCTGACGGTTCCAAGTTTTGCCCACCACATTCTGAAGACCCTGAATTTACAGCCAAACGATTCAAATCTAAACCTCTTGTAGCTAGCAGTGTCACCCACTAAGAGCAACAGGCAGTGATCTGACACTAGAGATGATTAAGCCTGGAGCATACAATTAGATAATATAAATTTGTTGCTGTTAGTCAGTAATTTTCTAGAGGAACTATTGAACTCCAATTATAGCCCCTACGGGATGTAAAATATAGGACAATTTGTTCTTTTTTCATGAAAAATTAACTGAATTGTTTTCTCTTATTAGGTGAATCATATTCCTTCAAAATTTGATTCGCCCAATCACTTTGTTGATGTGTACTCTGGGATCTTAATTGAAGAAACAAGATCGGCAACATGTGCAGCAATACAAAATCTTGCAGTAAGTCAATACTGTCAGCTGCTCTCAATTGGAAAATGCAATTCTCCATCTCTTTTCTATCTCGATGTGGACCTTCCAAGGACAAGATCAGATGAAATTCAGGGCCATCACATTGCCAGAGATTTTGATGTATGCCTACTTAGTTCTAGAAACCCCAGAGATACTAATCTTGACATCATGTCTTGTTCTATAGGACTAGTAGTAGGAATAGGTAGAGATGAAGATGCACCATTCCAGAAAAGTTTTCGAGTGTTAGTTCCACATTCTGAAATGCTCCAGCTAGATAAAATAAAATTTGTTATCTTTTTGACGAACATCAAATATGCCATGGAGATAGCCAACATTCTCTCTCTTCGAGATAAGGGGAATCAAATTGCCATTCAAGCGCTTCTCGAGTTATCCAATAATGTATGTATTCATTCTCATCAGTTGTTTGAATTATATTATTAGAATGTGCTTTCCAGCCACCTTAACATTGTTTGCAATATAGGTTGAGAAAAGGTGTATGATTTGTGTAGAATCACACAACCACAAAGATGATGTCATTTCAAATTTCACATCAAGTGTAAAGTGCATACATGAATGCCATACTGAGGTAGTCTGGGCTCCACCACGGAGTATGAAAGGATGCATTTCTGCCCTCATGAAAAATTTCTTGAATTCAAGTTCAAGAGTGCTAATTTGTCTCCCTAGTGAATCATGGCTTCTTGACTGTCTGATGGATATAGAGGATTTCTTGGTACCTTCAGATGCACCTGGTGCTGTTCTTGTGCTCAACAGCTTTAGAGGGTTAGAGAACTGTGGAAAATTTGAGAGAGTTTTTCTGGAAAATAGATCTCATGAGCTATATTGTTGTGTGAAGCTATGCAAGAGCTTGCTGAGAAGCATGTCCTTCCTGGACTTGAGTGGATTTTATCACTCACCACGCTGCCCAAGTTCGGATGAATGTGAACGCTGCAGCAATCAACTCGTTCCGTTCTCTGTCAAATTGTTTGCTGAGAGGTTCACGGACATCATGATCCATCTTTGAGATCATTTAGTTTACCTGGTCAGCAGTGGCTCAGCAATATCTTTGCTGGATGAAGATCGTGATAGCATTTTGGAACTACTGCAGCTAATGAAACAATTTCATGCCCTGTTACACAATAAGGATCTGAGACAGGATAAGGTCGAAGCAGAATTCAAACTTATTCTTGTTACTGATGCAGTGGACAGTGCTGACTGCGAAGCAAAGTTGCTGAATGAAACTAGGATGAGCTGTATAAGACTCATTGCTAAATTGAGTAACTCACTGCAATTGGCTCAGCCGGAAAACAGGGATGACATTGGCAAGATCTGTATTCAGCACTCTAAAATCATTATCACCTCCCTTGACTGCACATGGAAGTTGCATGGACAAGGAATAGATGCATTTGATGTTTTGATAGTCAATGGCGCCAATCAAATAAAAACTTTGGATATGCTACTTCCACTTGCACTTCCCATACGGCATATTATCTTTTTTGGAGACCCTCTTCATGTACAGGCATTTGTCCATAGCAAGGTGTGTACACTCCTCGCATAACTGTAATGTATTGCAGTGTCAAGGACAAAGAAAAAGGCTATCACATGAAAGAATTAACTATTATATACTAAAAAAGATAACATAGAAAAGCATTTGTAGTTATTTGATGGTTTACATTCTTTTTGTTAGTTATAAAGGCTATGTTTATATATTCAGTACATAATGTCATAATTGATGGCTATATCATTATATTTTCAAGCACTTACACCTTTGTGCCTTTATAGCTAAGTGGACCTTTTATTGTAATGTATAGATATGTGCAGAAGCTGGTTTTGGCAGAAGCATTTATGAAATACTACAGCTGTTGGTTCCAGAAAAGCAATCACTAACACATCAATATGTGCTGCATCCTTTGATGTTAGAGATCATGAATATTTATTTTTATAATGGAAGACTTAAATGTGGTGCAAACGACTTGGAGTCCAATAAGGAGTTTAAATCCAAGTCACCTTTCATTATTGCGGTTGTTCCTTCTATGGAAATATCACACAAAAGAAAAGGCTATATCCCTTCTGCTGCATTGTGCACCCTCCTGCAGCAGCTAAGTAAAGGTATATTTCTGTTCTCATGTGTGATAATAATTTCATTTCAAATTGTATGTGTTATATTTAATATAGGTAAGTTTTTGTTGGATGTGGGTAATTTATAACTCTGTCAAGCAATGTTCACCAATATTTTTCACCTGTGGGATGCTTCAATTGCCCATAACCTGTCATCTCACGCATTGTGTATGTGAATCCTGCTTTTGTATGAGTTGGCTTCCTGGGCTGAGTAAACCAGCCAAACCTGATGGCAGCTTAAATTAGGGAGTCTTATCATGGAAGCTCTATCTCTAGCATATCCAATATGTGCTCGTCCAATATCTACACCTTGGCAGCTTAAATTAGGGAGCCTTGGGTCATGATTCAATAAGCAAGTAAAGAAAATGATTTACCTCCTTAGATCTCAGTCTCTTTCTTACAACCAAGCCCCTAACATAGTGACTAATGTTTCTCAACTAGTCATCTAGTGACATGGAAAAAATAAGCATCCATCATATGGAAGTATTGTTTCAACATCCTCTACTCTTTTTGACACATACAATGCATCTATTCAAGTATTCATTGTTCCTATTGAACTTCCTATCCATGGTTGATAACTTTTTCATTTCATCTAATTTATTTGGTTTAATGCCCTTCTCAGCTAATTTAGTTGGCTTCGATACAGATCTGATAAATTTGGACAGAAAATTCAGTGTTTGTGTGGTATGTTTGTCAAGTAAAGAAACCAACACGATTGGGGATACTTTGAGAAGTATGTATGAGATGAATGATAGATTTGATCTGCAAGTGAAGTTGATTAGTAACTTGGAAGGAAATTTATTTGATGTGATAATGATATCAACAATTATTGAAGATGATGCTGAGCTTGCACATGTTAGTAAAAACAGTTTGTATGTACCTTTCACTAGTGCAAGGTAAGTGTCTATAGCCAACCTTTATCATGAACTTTGGTTTTGCTATTAAGAAATTTAATCTTTTTATCGAGTCATTATTGACAAATATTTACCTTCCTCCAGGCATTGCTGTTTTGTGGTTGGTAGATCCAAGACTTTGGTTAATAGTGGGGGCATCTGGAAAGATTTGGTTAAGTATGCAACGAATCTAGGAGTCATGAGGATGGTTAATACAAACGAACTTACTGAGGTTATCGAAAGGTTTGAAAAGGATGGTTCAGATCATATTAGTAATCCTAACTGCACATTTTCAAAAAAAATGGTAAGTTAAATGTAAATCTTGCACATTTTCTTATTTAGTCTTGACTGTGGGCTTATTTTTTACAAGTACTAAGCTGATGAACTTTACTTGATAATTTAGAGAAAATCTAACAATTTTTTCAAAGAGTAAAAGTTTAAACTTTAACTTAAGTTTGATGGAAAATCACTTCCAAGTACTGTTTCAATCTCTATAATGTCCTTTTATATTTACCTTTTTTCTGGATATTTGGATAAATGACTAAGATATATAAAATTCCTACAGCCGCAAGAATTTACTTGGGTTGGAAGACCATATAGGACAAAATGTATTTTGGCTCATGTTCGGAATCAGAAAGGCCAGCCTGGTATGTTACAATACCTTAATACGATCTTTCTGTTATTATTTATGTTACTAAATACTTGCATTGTAATTGAATATCTGCACCTTTTTTTGATCTCTACATGCAGATACCTGCACCTTTCAGTCAAGCTGTGGAGTTGTGGAGTCTTTGATGAAATTACATAACGCCAATATGTCACCTCCTCAAGAGTGCAATTGGAACCTGTCTGTGGATGATTTGAAGGACAAATATGAAACAAGTATACGTAAGAAGTTGATGTCAGAGAAAAAAATTGACAGGGGCAAAAGGCGGCTTAAAGTTGCATTGGAAACCTTTAAAAGACATGGTGTTTTAGGCAGGAACAAAACTCAGACCAAGGTGAAATTTTCTTTTACTTTTATTGGTAGCAATGATACACTGACAATATTCATCTACTGAGAAGAAAGACCTGAACAAAGACCCTCTACTCAACACCTCAAGCTGTGCGCCAGGGCAGTCCCTAAGCACTAGCCGTAAACCATAAAAGAGCTTCTTCTCTAGCAAGACTCAACGCCACAGACAATCTATGGATCTCCAATCTAAAGAGCTTCCTCTCTAGCGACACATCTACCGGTAGCACACTGTTCCTAGGCACTGCCCTCTTCTCTCCTTCAGCCCCTAGCACTGATGTCCTTAGACTCATCTGCCGTGTCCGCTATGTCCAACACCTTCCCACTCATGGGCATTGAAACTCTAGGCGCCATGAGCACTAGCACTCTCCCTACTATGGCCACTAGCTCCCTACCTACTAGTGCTAGCACCATCGCCTCTCGTCCTCCGCGGTATGTGCTGACGATGTCCTGGCGCAGGTGGCAGCGGGGGTGGCTACATCCTCTACCTGGCGCCACCAGCTGTTACTCACCCTTATGCCACTATCTCAAGTCAGGTCTCACATCCCCATGACCCTGATGATGAAGAGCTCTAGCTACAATAAATAGGGCTCCTTATCAAGTTCATGTGCGGAAAGTTCGTTCTCAAGCCGCACATATGCCACAACACCGTCACACCCGAACAACCCTGATTGGGATCAAGAATACAACCGCGTCTGCTCTTAGATCTTATGCTCTGTCGACGACTCCGTCCTCAACCTCACCATGGACGTCGACGAACAAACTGCCCAAGCTCTTTGCCTTGCCATCGAGGGCCTCTTTCGGGGGCTATCTTCCTTAGCCATGACTTTCACTCCATGACGCAGGGGTATTCTTCCATCATGAAGTATTAGTAGCGCATGAAGAACATCACCGACACCATCTGTGACAACGGCCACCCTATCCAGGAGTCTCAACTGGTCTCGTCGCATCAATCCCTGCTGCTACAACACCGCCGACGACATCGCCAACTCCACTGCCGGCTTCCCCACCTTCACTCAACCTCGGGTCATGTTGGCCTTGAAGGAACTTCGGCTTGCCAATGAGGACAATGATACCAACTCCGCAATTCACCTCGTGGGGATTGGATCGACCTTTCTCCGGCACCAGCCCGGGCTGGTGCCACTCAGCCATCAGCCCTTTCCAGATAGGAGGCTCCCAGCAAAAAAAGGGCCCCGTTGGCGGCAGCAAGAAGTAGTGGAAGGGCAACAAGGGCGGTGATTTCCAGTAGGCAGGTGACAACTTCCAACGTGTAGGTGGTTCTCCTCGCTTGTTTAATAATGATTCTGTTTTAGCCCAGGCATGGGCGCCTGTGACAATGCCAACCAACATCAGTCGGCCGGACGATACGGCTCTGACGGTGGTAGGGGCTGGCACACTAGCGCACATGGGCTCGTTGGGCCGGCTCCATAGGCCCATACTGTCTTTGCTTTTCTTTAGGTTTCCCTCCGGCCTAAATGTGGGATCAAGGCGGCCTTGTCACTACCCTCAACCATATGCCGTTGCAGAACGACGACTAAGTTGTGGATTCTGGTGCTTTCGGCCACATGGAATTCTATGGGAAAGATGAACGTGACCTCCGCACCCTAAACAATGTGACCTGCACCCTTCTCATCTACTCCTACATGGCCGCCACCTACTAGGCTGAGACCCTCGCCACTGTCACCTATCTCCTCAATAGGCGCCCAGGCTTTGCTATCCAAAATGACATCCAACACCACCCCCTACACTCTAAGCCTCTCGAGTACTCTAACATGCCCGTTTTCAGTTGCCTATCCAAACACCTCCGCCACGGTCAACCATAAACTTGTTCGTCGCTCCACCGTCTATGTCTTCCTAGGATATCCCTCCTTCCACAAGGGTTATTGTTGTCTCGACTTGTCCACTCACAAAGTTTTTATTTTCCGGCATGCTGTCTTCCATGAGTCCTACTTCCCCTTCTCCCACCATACTCCAACATCTCAGCTTGGTTTTCTCGTATCACCACCTTCTGTGCATCCTACTGCAGCTTTGGTTACAACCCTACCATCTTGGCATGTGGTACCGTTGTGCATCTAGCGCCAGGGGAGGATACACACCTAGGGCCACTAGGGCCATGGCCCTAGGCGTGGCCCAAAAAACCCTTCATAGTACCTTCAATTTTCCTGACCCAACTATGTTTTATCTGAATTGTCCCTAGTCCTCAGCCCAAGTTCGCTCGGCTCAGCACGCAGCGTCATCTCTCTCCCACTCTACAGTCCTCACGTCCTTGGCCCAGGCACATCTCTCCCTCGCTCTTTCCCTACCCCAAGCTGCCTACCAGCCTCGACTCCCCGAGCTCCTGCCCGACCGCCGCCTAACCCTAGCGCTGCCGCCACACCAGCGCGGCTGCGCGCCTGTGCCATCACCCGTCGGGCGCCCCACTGCACCTTCTAGTCCGCCGCGCCGCGCGCCTACGCCGCCGGCCGGCCGGCCCGCCGCACATGCTCCGCGGTCGCCAGAGCCCGGAAGGAGAAGGACCAGAAGGGCCTAAAGAGCCGAAGAGCAGAAGAGGTGCAGTAGAGAAAAAGACAAAGGACACGATGAAGGGTCAGAGCAAGAAGAGATGCGAGACGCTGACATCTTTCTTTTCTCCAGCGCCTACTCCGGTAATTTCATCAAGCCCATCTTTTGGGCAACAACCAGAACTGGAAGTAGGTGGAACATCGTGATTTTAGTTGCCTTTGTGTGCTATCATACCGTATTACTGTTATATTGTCATGTAGGAGGGTTTTGGTAGTCTAGTCGCTTTGGCAAGTGGCCCTAGGCGTCAAAATGATTTCTGTCCACCACTGTCTAGCGCCCATGGCTGCACTACCTCTGACCAGACCAGGTGGGTCTGTGCCAAGAAACAGCGCCCCTGCCACCACTCTAGGAATGCATAAAGGTTTTGCCTCCTCTCCAGGAGCGCCTGGTGGTTCAGCTCCCTCCCACAGTGAGCACCGGGCGGTCCTACCGCCCCTACAACATGACTTCCACCTCGTCTATGGTCGTTGCTTGGCACTTGTCCTGCATTGGCATCCGCCTGTCCACCTGAGCCACATCGTCCCGATCACACGCTTAGCGAAGGGTGTGATCCAGCGCGTATAGGAACCTCAGTGCCACTACCTTCTCGCGGTCTTGCCGGTCTTACCGCCCCTACAACACGATTTCCACCTCATCTATGGTCGTCGCCTGACACATGTCCTGCATTGGCATCCGCCTCTTCACCTGAACCACGTCATCCCGTTCACACGCTTAGCGAAGGGAGTCATCCAACGCATATAGGAACCTCAACGCCACTATCTTCTCGCCAACACCATCACCGCTTCCGATGAAATATAGCAGCGGGTTGGCTGATGTCAACTAGTGTGCGACCACGACCAATGAGTTTCAGGTTCTTGAACCACACTTGGCGCCAATGTTGTGATGGGCAAGTGGATCTTCATGCACAAGTTTCACTTCAACAGTTCTCTTGCCCGTCACAAGGCACGTTGGGTCATTTGTGGCTCCTCCTAGCGTGACGACATCGACTACGTTGGGTCATATGTGGCTTCTCCTAGCGTGACGACATCGACTACGATGAGACTTTCAGCTCAGTGGTCAAATTGGCGACCATCTAGATAGTTCTTACGATCGCCACCTCCCGTGTCTAACAGATCTATAAGCTGGACATGAAGAATGCCTTTATTTAGTGACCTCGAGGAGACCGTCTACTGTCAGCAGCCCCAAGGTTCCGTGGACCCTACTGTTCCTGATTATGGTTGTCTGCTTTAGAAGTCCCTCTATGTACTCAAGCAGGCCCCTTGGATGTGGTATCATCAGTTCGACTCCTTCATTCGCTAGCTCGGCTTCATCGCCTCCACCTCCGACACCTCCCTCTTTGTTTATAAAGACGGTGCACGAGTTGCGTACTTTCTTCTCTTTATTGATGAGGTCGTCAACATTGCCTCATCCTTGACATTGCTTCAGCACATCCTGGCTCGTCTTATCTCAAAGTTGGCCATGACGGACCTCGACGATCTTCACCGCTTCCTTGGCATCTCTGTCACGAACTTGGCGACGATCTATTCCTGTCCCAGTGACACTATGCCCTAGATCAACTCCAGCATGCTAGCATGATTGAGAGTCAATCTACAATGACTCTTGTTGACACTAATGTCAAGTTCTTGGCGATTGACGCCGCTGAGTTCTCCTAGAGTGATGGCTAGGAGTACATGAGCATTGTAGGGTCTTTTCGATACCTCACTCTGACTCGACCCAATCTAGCGTACACAATTTAGCAGGTGTGCCTCTTCATGAATGATCCACGTGAGTCTCACCTCACACTATTCAAGTGCATCCTGCATTGCGTGAAGGGCACACTCTCCTTCAGACTTCACATTGACACCAGCCATGTTCACTCCTTGATCGCTTACTCCTATGAGGATTGGGCTGGCTCTCTGGAATCTCGACGCTCTGCCTCCGTCTTCTGCATCTACCTCGGTGACAATTTGGTTTTCATCGTCCTCCAAGCGACAGACTACGATTTCCAGATTTGTTGCTGCAGCTGAGTATCGGGTTATTGCCGATGCTGTCGTTGATTGTTGTTGGATGGACTAGCTTCTTCATGACCTTCATGTTCCTCTCGCCTTAGCTACGGTTGTCGAATGAGTCAACGTGACCGCAGTCTACATGATAGCCAATCCCATCCACTATCAGTGCACGAAGCATATTGAGATTGACCTTCACTTCGTCCGTGAGAAGGTGACATTGGGACAAGTTTGAGTTCTCCATGTCTTGTCCTCTCACTAGTTCTCGTGGACATCATGACGAAAGGCCTTCAATTCAATTCTTCACTAACTTCAGGTCCAGTTTTTATGTCTATGATCCTCCCGCTACGATTGCGAGTGGGTATTAGGAATTGTATAGTTGATTTATAGCTTTCCTTGTATGATGTATTAGTTGTGTGCCAAGCCATATATAAGATGTCACCCTCCTTATTAGGGTGTGTGGTGTTTCACAATCCTATCCTCTACACATCCAACCAAGAAAGTTACATTTATATATATATACTAGCATGTGGGAGTATTATGCTTGATGCCACCAATCCATTGAGAAGTAGGTTGGAATGACTTAGAGCATTGGTCCCTTTTAGTTTTAGTTGAAGATCTATGAGAAACTCTTGAAGAAACTGTTAAATGATAGCTAGTGTATAGTGCCACTGCATGAAATTGCCAAAGGGACAATTACATGTCTGATTTAGTAAGTGTGAATAAAAGATTGAGTGTCTGGTGATGAATAGAACTACTCTTAGCTGAAACGTCTTCATCAATGTTCTCTGGTCTTGGTCAACAGGTGACATTTGACACGGTCAAGAGGTTGATTTTGCGTTGGGGCCTTGGGGGTGATGTTGTGTCCACCTACACAAAATTCAACCCATAGCAGTAGCTAAGTTCAGACCTGAGATCGGTGGGTTGTTTGTCTAAATATACTATAGCGTGTAAAGCTGCTAACTTGTAGCATTGTGTTCATCACCCTTGATCGGTTTCGCTTGAACTAGTTTCTCTGATGCACAATATGATATATGTGGCTTGGGGCAAGCAGCAAGGCTAATCCGTGCTCATTATTAAACCCTGTTTCGTGTGTAAATACAAAATAATAAATGATGTGCTGAGAGTTGTTGCTCTAAAACTAATTTCACCATTGTCTATTTGTTGCAGTCCAGGGTAATCAAGATCCTTTTGTATGAGGAAGTACAGCCCAGTGACACAGTGGACTTGACGAAGATGCTCGAGGAGGGGAACATCATGGTAGGGCATTTCAGGTTATCCTGGAATTATTTCACCCTGAAGCCCAACGAGGTGTATGCCTTCAACGAGAAGAAGGCTTTCATCCACCCCAAGTCAAATCTGGTGGCATCACACGCGGTGATGATGGTTGGCATCGGACACCAGCAGACCGGCCCCAACCGCTTCCTGCGTCACATGGTGATGCAGAATAGCGAAGGGAAGCTGTTTGGGGTCAATGGTATCGGTAGGGTTAGGAAAAATAGTGTCAGAGGCCTATACCGGTTGGAGGTCGAGATACCTAAGGAGGGGTTTCTTGACTGATACGGTACGCCGCCGGTCGACGGGTTTGGACTCTCTGTTTGGCTGCCTTTTTGGTCTAGACGACATTGCAGATTGCACCGTGGAATGGTACAGTGGTGGTGCAAATTGGAACGATCTTCCAGTGCAAGCACAATGGACGGCGTAATGTGCTGAGCAGAATTTTGTGAGGCAAAAGAAAATTTTGCGGTGAATTAAGCTGTGATGGTTGCGCGGGCGGCAAGCTCGTTCTGCAATCCAAAATATGAAACAAAAAAGCTGTGATGGTAACGGTTATTCCCTTTGTGTTAGTCATTTAAACTATTCCTGTTTTACTGCATTACCATTCTACCAGTCCAGGCGCATGCCCTTCCTCTCGCATTCCATTCCTTTGACTAAACAAAAATGAGTGATTTCCTGGAGCCGGATGGAGCCTTTGGCTTTTGTTGGACCGTGTCGTGTGAGTCGTGAGGGTGAAACCCATGAGAGAGATCATCCATTCAGTTCCAGGCGAATTTGTTCAGTGGTGTTAATTTGACTGAACTCGAACTTTCTAGATCGGGTCACTACAAGAGAAACACACATTAATACCGGGTCCGCTACCCGGTACTAATGTGCCTCTCCCATTAGTACTGGAGGGACAATACGGGTTGATACCCGGTGCTAATTAGGGTTTAGAACAGATACAAATGTGTGTTTCTCCAGTAGTTGGTCGCCGCACTACACATCCAACTATTCACCCACTATATCGAGTCACACTTTCCCTCACAGCACACACCTCAATGCACATTTTCCACCTCAGTTCCACCGTAATGCAATACTCTCTAAGTCCCGCAAAGAGTGTCCCTTTGGAGATTTTGAGACACTCTCTCCATCCCGCAAAGAGTGTCCCTTTGGAGATTTTGAGACACTGATAGCATTGGTGCAGAATGTTTGTAGTATTGCCTGGGCGGTCCCAATGGTAGAAATCGTAGTTTCCGTAGCACTGGACATCACACCAAGAAACCGCTACTTCTCAATGCTAACTTTTCTACCAAATTTCAGACAAACAATTGACCAATCATCTGCAGCGTTCCTCTATCTACTCTTAAGATCTTCTATGCGTTTTCTTTCCCACGGACCACAGCGCCGTCCTAGCCTTGTTGCCTCGCTGCCCCAACTACCGCAGCAGGCCGCGTCGTCGCCGGCTCACCATCGCCCCACCTGCAACTCATCCTCCACTCGCCAAATCGAAGCTTTGGCTGACGAAGTGAAGTTCTGGTTTGTGAATCTTCGATCAATGGATCGAAGTTGCTCTGGCCCTCCAGTCGCGCGGGCACGGACGCGGCGAAGCTCTTGCCCGTCGCCGGGAGTGGCGGTGCGCGGGCTCCCCGGCCGTGCTCCCCGCCCGGATGCGGGCTCCCCGGCGCGCGCTCCCCGATCGAGCTCCCCCGCCGGGCGCAAGCGCAGGCGGGCCGCTACGACCTCCTGCTCAGGGAGCGGCGACGCGCTGGCTCCCCAACTGAGCTCCTTCGCCTGGCGGGGGCACGGGCCACGACGAGCTCCGTGCTGCTCTTGCGGGGGTGGAGGTAGCCCGCGAGGTGTCCACGACTGCGCGACCGGGGCCAGCAGCCAGCGTGAGCGTGGCAGCAGGCGTGTGCGCGCGCGGGGAAGGGAGAGCTCGGCGGCGGCGTACGGGATCCATGGAACAGGTGGTGTGCGATTTTTGTCATTTCCATCTCCGTGTGGACGCCGTTTCTTGGTGAGGAACCGTTTCTTCAATTGATTCTTATCCCACATCAGTAACAAGGTGAGCTGTCTACCTAATTAAATATACATAGAAACCACCATAAAATTCGCAATTGGGACTGACCTAATACTAATTGTTATTGGAAATTGTGATGTTTGTTTAATTAGGTTTTAATCCTAAATAAATGCACATGTATTGAAACTCGACAGATTACATCAATTGAATATTTGATGGGCTCTACGCGCTTCTCCGTACACTTTCTTTTGTTGATATTTGTGTTGTTGAAATTTATTATGTTATAAGGTTAGTCTCAAGGAAGTTTTATGACATTAAATTGTATGTCACGTTATCAGTTTTGCTGACTTGGCAACCTAATTATGAGGAGGAGAACAGAGTTTCATCACCATGAAACTCAACAGACACCGTTAGCAAGTCCATGAAATCCCATAGAACTTGCATTGACGGTGTTATCATTTCATCACAAGACACATTTGATAATAGCTACATGCGAAAATTAAAGAATCCATGGTCTCCATGAAACTGTGCACTGAGAGTGACAATTTCATCTCATTCCATAAATGTCATGGCAACATTGATAAGACTGACTACAACAAGGGTCTGCATCTCCATCTGCAAAGAATTCACATACAACAAAGAGAGAGAAGAATTTCGTTGCTCAAAAATCAGAGGCCACCCGGAATAGGAGGAAGAGGGGCACCGCGCGGGCCTGCGCCAGGGAGGCCGCCGCCGCCTCTTCCATCTCCGCGGACGGTGAGCTTCTCCAGCCCGCCACGGGATTCGACGACGACAACCATGGTGGCTAGGCGGATGTCGGTGGCCTCCTTGCCCTCGAGCACCCTCTTGACGCACAGATCCGCGGGGTATCTCGTCGTGCTTGTCCACCACCTCCGGGGTTCTTTCTTTTATTTTATCCCCGTGCACCCTACACGACCTTGACGACGCCACGACTTCGCCACGTCTCGACGTGACCTCGTCTCGGGCGTTACGCCTACACGTTGATCGGGTACCTATGGGTCCCCACTAGCCAGGGTCCTAGAGGTCCCTGTCAAGTGGACCTGACCTGTCAGAAGCCCTGCCGACCTGCAAGTGGGCCCAAGGACCTTATATACAACCTGGCGACCTTGGAAGACTCCAGAAGACCTTATCCAGGTCCCGGAGGATCCGTGAGACTTATAGCGCAAGGCAAGCTATCAGATCGTGGCAGGTCACCGCTAGTAGGTCCGCAGATCACGAGATACTCCCTGTAATCAAGGCAATGGCCTTCCTATTTTGTAACCGACCTCGATGAGGGTCCACCGACCTCGAATGGAAGCCATAGCTCGTTGACCATATAAGGCGGCGTAGAACTCCATTCGAGGGGACTTCCCCTCCACACATAATTCCACCCCATACTAGACGCAGAGTTTCACTCTCCGGAGGCCCGAACCAGTCTAAACCCTTGTGTCCATTGACATTCTTACCGTGTTCTGAATTCCACACGCGAACTACCACCTACGCTCTTAGTTCCTGATCCCCTCTGTAGGATCTAGGATACCGACTAGGGGGGGGGGGGGGGTGAATATGCAGTTTAAAATCTAAAAGCATAACACTAGAGAAATTTAATTAGAACCACAAGGAGGAGTAAATCTC
This sequence comes from Cenchrus americanus, assembly GCA_947561735.1. NCBI lineage: Eukaryota > Viridiplantae > Streptophyta > Magnoliopsida > Poales > Poaceae > Cenchrus > Cenchrus americanus. Next base: position 77,132,282 of record OX387239.1, on the reverse strand, counting down.
TACCTATCTATTCCTATGTTGGGGGTAATAAGAGCCACTGAATTTTGCTTCTTAGACGACCAAAAAACAAGAGAACATCCAAGCAATTGACAACCTCCGAAAGTGCTTTTTCTATCAACCTTGCAATCGGCATAATCCGAGTCCGAGAAGCCTACTAACTCAAATTGAGCACCCTTTGGATACCAAAGACCAATGTTAGGAGAATACTTCAAATATCTCATAATCCGCTTTACGACGGTTAAATGACACTCTTTAGGTGCGGCTTGAAATCTAGCACACATGCACACACTAAACATGATATCGGGCCTAGATGCGGTAAGATAAAGCAAACTACCAATTATAGACCTATAAAGCTTAAGGTCAACCGGTTTACCTCCCTCATCAAGATCAAGATGTCCATTAGTAGCCATAGGAGTCTTGATAGGTTTTGCATCTTCCATGCCAAATTTCTTCAAGATGTCCTTCACATATTTAGATTGGCAAACAAAAGTGCCTTCCTTCAATTGTTTGATTTGAAGACCAAGGAAGAAACTCAATTCACAAATCATAGACATTTCAAATTCCCTAGAAATCATTTATCCAAATTCTTTACAAAAATCTTCATTTGTTGAGCCAAAGATGATATCATCAACATAAATTTGACAAATAAAGATGTTATTTCCAATTTTCTTGGTGAACAATTTAGTATCAACCTTTCCAATTTTGAAGCCCTTTGAAAGAAGAAAGTCCCTAAGCCTTTCATACCAAGCACGAGGAGCTTGTTTCAACCCATATAAGGCCTTAGAGAGCTTGTACACATGAGTAGGCTTTGTGTGGTCTTCAAAACTGGGAGGTTGCTCAACATATACTAGTTCACTAATTTTTCCATTCAAGAAAGCGCTTTTGACATCCATTTGATATAACTTGATATTGCGAGAACAAGCATAAGCAAGCAAGATCCTTATGGCTTCAAGTCTAGCTATGAGAGCAAAGGTTTCATCAAAATCCAATCCCTCCACTTGAGTATAACCTTGAGCAACCAATCTAGACTTGTTCTTCACAACAATACCATCTTCATTTTCTTTGTTTCAGTAGACCCATTTAGTACCAATGACATTGTGATTCCTGGGTCTTTCAAACAACTCCCAAACTTTATTTCTAGTGAAATTATTTAATTTTTCTTGCATGGAAATAACCCAATCCGGATCAACAAGTGCTTCATCTACACGCTTAGGCTCATGAAAAGATACAAAACAATAATGTTGACAAAATGAAGCAACACGAGATCGAGTTTGAACACCCTTACTAATGTCACCCATGATTTGGTCATTGGGGTGATCTTTGGCTACTTGATGATGAATTCTTGGTTGATCAATCGGTTCTTGAGTTGATGTAGAAGGTGTAGTCATAGAGGCCATTTGATCATCTTCTTGAGGTGAGTCATTGTTCCTTGAGTTACCCTCTTGTTGATTATGATCATTTGTTGTGGAAGTAGATGGATTTGCTTGAATAGAGATCGATTGACCTTCATCATCATCTTCTTCTCTAGCCATGATATCCCTGATAGCCATGGTCTTCATTGCTTTACTCAATTCTTCACCTCTCACATCATCTAAATTTTCTTTCTCATCTTGAGAGCCATTGTTTCATCAAATTGCACATCATATGCTTCCTCAACAAATCCCTTGGACTTGTTGTATACTCTATAAGCTTTGGAATTTGAAGAATATCCAAGAAGAAATCCCTCATCACACTTGCTTTGAAATTTAGATAATCGAGAGCCTTTCCTCAAAATATAGCACTTGCAACCAAAAACCCGAAAATATGAAATATTTGGCTTCCTTCCATTGAGAAGTTCATATGGTGTTTTGTTGAAGAATCTATGACAATATAGCCTATTTGATGCATGGCAAGCGGTGTTGATAGCTTCGGCCCAAAAAGAATCCGAAACTTTGTACTCATCTAGCATTGATCTTGCCATCTCATTAAGGTCCTATTTTTCCTCTCAACTACACCATTTTGCTCCGGTGTATATATAGTTAAGAACTCATGTTTGATTCCTTTCTCATCACAAAACTCTTCAACATTTGTGTTCTTGAATTCACTACCATTGTCACTTCTCACTTTCTTCAATTTTAGCTCAAATTCATTTTCGGCTCTTCTCACAAATGACTTGAAAAATGTCACAAGTAATATCTTTGTCATGAAGAAAGAATACACATGTGTATCTTGAATAATCATCCACAATTACAAGACAATAGGTATTTGCACCAATGCTTCTATAGGTAGTGGGACCAAATAAATCCATATGTAGTAATTCGAATGGTCTTGTGGTTGAAATAGTACTCTTGTTAGGATGTGGGTTGGCAACTTGCTTTCCGGCTTGACAAGCACTACATAATTTATCTTTCTCAAATTTTACATCTTTCAAGCCAAGAACTAAGTCATGCTTCACTAATGGTTGAGTTGTTTCATGCCAACATGACCAAGTCTTCTATGTCATAACCAACCCATAGAGGCTTTTGAGAATAAGCAAGTAGTCAAATTAGCCTTCTTAGATGAGAAATCCACTAGATATAAGCTCTCATGACGAAAGCCTTTAAAAATAGAATCTTTCCCATCAAGTGAGGTAACCTTAAAATCATTGTTAGTGAATGTACATTTATAACCATTGTCCCAAAGTTGAGCAATAGATAGCAAATTGAAATTGAGAGAATCAACTAGCAAGACATTAGAGAGATTATAATCTTTAGAGATATGTACTTCACCAATGCCTTTTACACCTCCCTTGCTATCATCTCCAAAAGTGATGTTGTCAAAATCGGAAATATCTTCATCAAGATGAGAGAATATTTTTCTTTCGCCGGTCATGTGGTTTGTACAACCACTATCAATAACCCAATGTCTTCCTCCGGTTTTATAGTTTACCTACAAAAGAAATTACTTTGTTTTAGGTACCCAAATTTTCCTGGGTTCTTCAATGTTAGTGACCAAAATTCAAATAAATTTCTTTTTACTACTACCAAGAGAGCGACCAACATATTGAGCACAAACAACACCCTTAGAATCTTTCATAAGAATATAGGAAGGATCCAAGGATACGGTCTTCTTGGTCTTGCATTGGTGATTCACATCAACTTTTGCCTTGCACTTATGACACATCTTTACCTTTTCTTTTTCCTCAAATGACACATTTGAATTTACAAAAATACTCTCCTTAGGAATGAAAGCCTCTTTTCTTTTCTTGGGCAAGTAACCAAGAGCATCTCTGTCTAAGGTGAATTTTTGATTTGTCCAAATATGATTAAATCGAACATGACTCCCAAAATACCGTGCAAGATCCTTTGACAAGCACTCAATCTGCTTCTTCAAAGATTCATTTTCCAACAATAAAGAGTCACAAGACATATCCTCACTAATGCAATAGCTAGTGCTTGTGCTACAAGATGGGTTAGATGAACATGGAGAAATATTCAATATATTACAATCAACACCCATGCTCATTTTTCCTTTGACTTCTTGTGCAAGGAGAGAGTTGTGAGCTTCCTTAAGCTCCTCATGCTTTTCTTTAAGAGTCCCCCACGAAATGTTGAGTGTTTCATGGGAAGTCTTAAGATTTTCATGAGTAGTCTTTAGCTCCTCAAAAGAATTTTGAAGTGAAACATTTTTCAACTCCAAATCCCTCAACTTTGATCTCTCCATGCGCAATTTGTCATCGGACTTAATGACCATGGCAACAAGATCATCATAAGATAAGGCATTATCATCATTATCACTATAACAATCATCATCATCTTCGTCGATTATTACCTTTGATTCACCTTTTGCCATGAGACAATATGGCTTGGAGAAGAGTGAAGTAGCTTCCTTAATAGCAACCCCGGCAAGACCCCTTGAAGGCTTGTCATCATCATCTTCATTGGAGCTTGCGTCGGAATCCCACTCAACAAAGTAGGCTTGGCCATTCTTCTCCTTGTAATATTTCTTCCTCTTAGGCACACTCTTCTTGTCTTTCTTCTTGCCATATTTGTCTTCTTTATTCTTGGACAATGAGGATCATGTGTGGTTCGAGGACCGGTGGATGGTCGCTTCCTTGTTTGATGAGTGATTGACAACGTTGTGTGGACTGATTCTTGTCTAAGTATTGCAGGTGCAGGTTGCGGCTTGACTGGTGTTGGTGCAGGTGAAGAACAAGCGCGAAAGGTCGTCGCCGGTGAGGCCTCCAGGCAGTGGCGGGCCCAGGATTTTAGGTTTGGGTATTCAGAATTTCCAAAGGATAAATTTTTAGCCTAAAGTACAAATTCAAAAGAGAAAAAACAACAACCTAAATGCTCAATGTCTGTCCAATTGTCACAAGTTCATACAATTTCGTGAATTGCAATCACTAATGTATTGAAATTGGATCATTAGATGCCAATTAAACAAAATTACCTTATTAATCCGAGGGCATGTTTCTTTGTTGCCTGGCTTGATGTGCCATGTCTGACCGCCAAGGAGGTTGCTCCCTTTCCTAACGCAGTGCCTGCTGCTCCTTGGCCAGCTAGTGCTGCACCTCAATTCCACCTGCGCGTCGTGGCCAAGGCCAACTAGGCGCTGGACGTGTGCCCGTGGAGCCACTGCACTCTGCCCTACTGACCTTGACTCCGCTTCGGCCGCGGTCACCCGGTGCCTTTTCCCCGACGTCGTCTGCAGTTGCGAGCCGCCCTCCGCCGCTGCCGCCCAGGAGTCGAAGTCAGTGATGGAGAGAGGGATGCTGAGGGGGAATGAGCCAATGAGGGATAGGTCGGGTCAACTCGTGGGCCGAATTTGGGGTTGTTCAGCCCATTTCGAGAACACAATAGCCTAAGATGATATTTTTCTCATTTTTCTGAATATATATACATGTATATGAGTATATATACTTGATTTTTGTGTAGAAATAATGGGTATTCAATGAATACCATTGAATACCAAGTGGGCCCGCCCCTGCCTCCAGGTGTGGAGAAGACAAGTAGGCTTCGTTCGAGGGACCCGGTGGCCAGCGGGGTCAAGTGCGGGCCGCATGGTGGCATGAACAGCAAGATGAAGTCGTGGACGGTTTCTTGGTTGAGCCTCAAAACCAAGGTCGAGCCGGGACTACGTGGGAGCCAAGTCATGAGTGGAGATTGGCGGAGGCTACACCGAGTTCGCGGGGTTTTCGGTGGTTCACCAGAAAACCACTGGGTTCCTTGGTTGATCCACAAAGCCAAGACCGAAGAACCAAAGACGGAGCTGCAGTAGCGCCAGACCGGTATGACCGGTGGGTCTGACCGGTGGGTACCGGTCTGACCGGTGGGCACCGGTCTGACTGGTGTGCGACGACGCAGTCCGGAGACTTCGAAGCGGAGGACACGCGTCGGGATCGCATGGCTTGCGTCGAGGCTACGAAGGGTGCGGTCGCTGGGCATCCGTCCGATGGTGAAGACATGAAGACTTCCAAATCCGCCCTTGAGGGGCTTGTGTCCCTAGTTATTAGGAAAGGGCATTTTAGTCTTTCGGCTGGCCTCCATATAACCCAAGGGGTGAGAGGATGGCAGCCATCTCTTGAAACCCTAGTTCATTTGCTTTCCTATTTTCCCTTCCTATTTTCCTTAGGATTTCTATAGTACTAGCTTAAGAGCTTCATGGTGAGATCTTGTGAGAGGGTTGGATGATTGGGCGGCAAGCTAGACCTTGTATGAACCTTTGTTGCATGTATAGATGATTCGGCGTGGTTCCTCAAGGTTTGGATGTATTGTTCCCGGTTGTTCTTGGTGGTGATTTTCGGAGCCCTCTGTTGGTGATTTCTTTGGGTTGTTTTCGGGACCTTTCTCTTGGGGATTTGACGGGGGAAATTTGTGGGAACCCTTCGTGGTTCTTTGGGCTGTGATTCCCCTCCCAAATCCGTGAGTAAAGGGGCTCAATTTTGGGGTTTTCCGAGTTCTAGGGTTTGTGGTGTTCTTGGCGGGATTTCTTCGATTCCTCCTTTTTGGACAAGTTTTGGTGTGATTAAACTTGGCTATGGACTCCTCATGAGGTGTTCCTAATATCCCCAAAGTCTTGTTCAAGTCCGTGGAGCGATTCGGGAGATCGAGGTTTGGATTTGGGGGAGTTGACCCGCGGGTGCTGTTCATCCCGAGTTGCCCAGGCTACACCGGTCTGACCGGTGCTCTTGACCGGTCTGACCGGTGCAACCCTCGGTGGGGTTTTGCTCGGGTGAACGTCTGGGTGTGTTCGCTGTTGTCCTGTGTTGCTGCTGTTTCGAGTTTGGGTCAGTTTGGTGGTCGGTTGGCCTGTTTGGTGCTTTGGGGGCTTTCAGGCTGTGACCGGTCTAACCGATGTGTCTCACCGGTCTGACCGGTGTGGAGCCACTTAGTGAAAGTTGCCCAGTTTCACCAGCAGGGACCGGTCTGACCGGTGGTGCTCACCGGTCTGACCGGTGTTGGTCTATAGACTCGAGGTTTGGTGTTCCGCTGCGTTCTCAGGTCGGAAGGTTGTGTGTTGGTTCCTAGGTCCAGTGGTACTACAGTGGCTACGTGGGCTTGGCCAACTTGGGTAGTGAGTCAGAGACGTGTGTTGGAAGCCGTGTTCATCTTGTTGGAGTTTCCATCTCCTTCGAGAAGAATTTTTATCGGCTCCCATTCACTCCCCCTCTCTGGTTCGCCGTATCGGTTCTTCAGACAATTAATTGAGATATGTCCAATTGCACCACAATTGAAGCAATCTTTGCCCTCAAAAGGATTTTTCTTTGATGATTGTCCCATCTTGCCAAACTTCTTCTTCTTCATAATTCTTTTAAGCCCTTTTACAATAAGAGCCATTTCCTCATCAGAGTCAATTTCTTGGTTCTCATCATCATTTTCTTCTTGAGTAGCCTTGGCCATGAGAGCAATGTTTTTCTTCTCTTCACTCATTGATTGGCCTTGAACTTCCTTTTGTGATTGCTTGAACAAGTCATGAGTTTGCACTTCACCAAGCACTTCCGTAGGAGTCATCTTATTTTTTCGAAAGGCATCTAAGGAACTTGTGAGAGAAGTATTTGTTTGTGACATCAAAATCAAGACACTTAAGTTCATTCACTATATCATTCAACCAGTTGAACATGGTTGAAGCATCTTCATCCTTCTTCATAGTGAACTCATTGAACTTTACCTTGTACACATAGAGCTTTGCTTCTTTAACGGTGGATGTTCCCTCATAGATTTCCATAAGCTTCTCCCATATCTCATTTGCTTTTTCAAGCCCCTTCACTCTATTGAATTCACTAAGAGTAAGAGCATTGTAGAGTACACTCAAAGCTCTATCATTGAGTTTTTCATTTTTATCATCATCACTCGACTTATTCTTAGGATCCAAAATAACATATCCTTCCATTACAATTCTCCATAAATCTCTTCCCAAGGCCTTGAAGTGAACTTCCATTCTTTTCTTCCAATAGTCATAATTGTTCCCATCAAAGACCGGTGGCTTCCCAACATGAAACTTATCTTCTTTTGCCATTTATCCTACTCCGAGATGGTTAAATCTCTCAAATAAGGAGTCCTTAGCTCTGCTACCATTTGTAGGATCTAGGATACCGACTAGAGGAGTGTGAATAGGCGGTTTAAAATCTAAAAGCACAACACTAGAGAAATTTAATTAGAACCACAAGGAGGAGTAAATCTCTACCTATTCTATTCCTTTGTTGGGGGTTTGCGGCCTATGGTGACAAGATACAATTCAATCTCTATAAAATAAATGCTCAAAGTAAAGTACTTGAAAGTAAATTGAGCAAAGAAATAACCAAGCACAAGAGATGAATTTTATCCCGTGGTATCGATGACTTGCTGGTCACCCCTAATCCACGTTGAGGTGGATTCAATGTTCAACCGCTGCTCTATCAAGGCACCGCTTGATCTTGAGCCGGTTAGAACCAAAGAACCGCTCCACACCTCGATTCCACTAGAGTTGCTCTTTACCGCTCCGGTGAGGTGAGCACAATACCTCTCACAACATGAAATCCGGAGCCACGCACAATCTTCTTGCGAGCTTCAACGGATTCTTCCACCACCAAGCTGTCTAGGAAGCGACAACTTCCAAGAGTAACAAATCAACAACTTGCTTGATGATTCCCTAGTTCCACAAAGATCAAAACCTTGATGCAATGCACTAAAAGCTCTCAATCTCACAAATAATGCAACCACTAAGCCAAGTGAGTGAGAGAGAGGAGAGGGAGAGCTCTACAAGGGAGTATGAACCTTTCAAAGTGCCAAGAGAGGCTCTCCCAACTCGAGCATGGAGTATATATACTCCCTCTTCCCGTTACTAGCCATTATGTGAAAAACGCGTACCTCGCGGACTGTCCGCGATGCCCTCGCGGACTGTCCTCGTTTGAATTCCAACGGTAAAAACGTGAAGTCAACGACTATCAGAAGTGCCCGTTGGGCCGGGCGGACTGTCCGCCAGGACCCTGCGGACTGTCCGCCTGGACCCCGCGGATTGCCCGAGAGCAGGCCGCGGACCGTCCGCCCGGTCCACCCGAGCTGCACACCGTTCTGTTTGGTCTCGAGGTAAATAACGGACCGTCCGCCTAGGACCCGCGGGCTGTCCGCCTGGAAGCGAATTTTCTCGAAAACCTTTGCCAAAAGCCTCAGAAATTAAATAAATATCAAACCTGCGGACCGTCCGCCCCAAGAGACCGGACTGTCCGCCCAACACTTGAAAAATGATTTTTCTAAAAATTATCAATGAAACCCTTTTTACCAAGAGAAATCGCCACTCATCTAAATGCAATGCATACAAATTCTTGATCAAAGTGGCACTATTGAAAGTCAAGCCAATGAAATTGATCCCTCTTGATAGTACGACTATCTATCATATCAACCCGGTCATTTAGCATCCTCTAATCACCTTATGACCGGCAAAAATAAAAACCCTATCATTTACCTTTGCCTTGAGCTCTTTCCAACACATGCCATACAAGACTTCCTTATGCATACCGCATGAGCTCATCATTTCACCGGACTAACCTATTCTTATAACTAAATAAAAATGTTAGTCCACAATGATTACCATTAATTACCAAAACACGAATTAGGGGCTTATATGCCTTCACCATCCATTAACATACAACCACTTGGGTCACCCCCTTGCGGATCTGTCTAGGTCTCACCCCTTGACATTGTTGTTGCACGGCGTCGCGATGGAAGAGCCCGGATCCGCGCCACTTGCCGGATCCGGTGGCCGTGGGTGGAGGAGATGGTGGGGGGGGGGGGGAGGGCGAGGTGACCTCTGTTCCAGCTGGCTCCCTTCTACTGCTGGGCGGAGCGGGAGGTACGAGCGACGCGGGCGGAGGTGTGGCTAACGACAGTCGTGCGAATGGGGAGGTGGCACGGAGCCGAGGCGGACGCGGACAGACCGGCGGTTGGAGCCGAGGCAGATGCAGCGAGGAGACATATTCTCTAGGATGATGCGGTGAGCCATACGCCCACCCGCATTTTGTAGAAGCGGATGTACATACTGCTTGAGGAGCTACAGTGGTGTTTTCCCCTCATTTTGTAGACCGGGTGGGGATGCTGACCTTGCTAGAGTCAGTCTAACACTACGATAAAACCTTGCACCAAAACTAGTCCAATAGGACATTTTTTCACTGTAGGAGTATTTATTTGTGCAAATTCGAGAAACTGAACAAGCGTAAACAGAAGGCCCCACAACCGTAAAGCTCCGGCGCCGAGCGGGAGGACCGTGGCACCGAGCGAGCGAGGGCGGTGATGACGAGCCGAGCCGGCGGAGTGGCGCGAGGACGCGGCGTCGCGCGCCAGGCGGCACATTGAATGCGACGCGATCGCCCGTATCTTCCCCTGCCTAGCTAGGATTTGCTGTGGCCATAGCCCAAATCTTGCAGGGGTGGAGTGGTCGAGGTGGAGGATCGGAGCAGCAGCCTAGTTCAGCACCACAGTTGGAGAGAGGTGATTGGACTGGCGGTCCGTGCATGAATCCATGATGTCCGTGATTTCTTTGCAGCATGCACGTCACAATGTCATCTTCACATACACAAGTCATATTCACGTCCTCCTTGGTCTATTTTACTTTGGCCATCCTTGGTTGAAGGTATTAGTGTTAGTAGTTTGGAGCAAACCAACACTAACACCAAAGACTCAAGCATATGTGTTAGTTTGCTGTTGTTCCAAATAACACCCCCAAGAAACTAACATCCCAAGAGGTGGTAATTGATGTTAGTTTTAGTGGACCCCACCCCTTTTACTCCTTTTTCACTTTCCCTCGAGATCCTCCAATGATTGCGAAAGTAGCATTACATGTAAAAGTAACCCATGCATCCAAGCATACAAGGTGTTAGTTTGTTAGGTGTTAGTTGGGGGTGCAAAAGACTAACACTAGCACTAACACTAACATCAAAGAACCAAGCAGGACCTTTGTTTCTGTCTGTTTAAAGTTGTTATGTATTCAAAGCATAATCCCTCACCCCCAAGCGGGGAAAAACAAAAATGGACTGAACAAACTCTGTTGTGCGCACGTGCGCAAGGATAACTTTGCTACCCTGTTCGTTTGACTTATCAGCCACCAGTCAGTAGTACTTTTCTCTCAGAATAAACCAGTCATCAGCAACCAACCAACAGTACTTTTCTCTCAGAACAAACTAGCACCAACCATCAGCCACTAGCCAAACGAACATGGTGGTTGTGGTCTTGTTGCATCTTAATCCTACAACAATGGTTGCATGTATCACTGTTATCCATGCTAGAGTGTGTGAGCATTCTTGTGATGTGACGTGGCTTTTCAGGTGGTATAGGGATATACATGAGTCATGAGTGTGCCTAATTTGCCTTTCGTTTGCTAAGATGTCGCCTACTATCATAGGTAGATACTTAACCCCTGCTTTAAAAGTGACATGTGAACTGTATTTCCTCTCTACCGCGTACAGTAGTGCTGCCACAGAACTTGCCTAAAGCCATGCTATAGAAACTTTAGGTTCAGATTTGACCTTTTCTTATGGTGCCATATGATTGCAGTTAGACCATAGTAGGAATCTAATTCAACTGCAACCCTAAATGATTTTACTGACTTATCAGTTCTCAACACGTGTAGCAAAAACTGTACATAACTTTGTAAGGAATCGTATGCTCGTTAGCCTAAAAGGGGGAGGGGGTGAATTAGGCAACTTAAAACCTTAACCTATGGCTTCACTAATTTTACACAAAAATAAACTAATCTAGATGTGCAACTAGGGTTGTTCTAGTGTGAAACTCCCATCCCAAAATAAGGTTTGCAACCTATAGCCATTCCTAGCATGATACTACTCTAGGAAAGTAAAGGCAAGCAATGATTGCAATAGAGTAAATGCGGAAACGTAAAGGGGATGAGAGGAAGCAAACTCTCGACACGCGATTTATCCCGTGGTATCGGTAGGCACTAAGCCACCCCTAGTCCACGTTGTTGAAGCACTCACACAAGAGTATTGCTTCCCGGTCACCAAGTCTCTTCCAGGAACACCACTTGACTCGCCACAAAGGCTAGCCACTTTGGCACTTGCCAAGCTTCCTTGGTCACCTTGATGCCGCCTCTACTAAGGAGCTTCTCCACCAAGGAAGGTGGTTTCCACGTCCCCCGCACAAAGTGTCCTCGCCACTCCACACCAAGCCGGAGGGTCGATGACGATTGTCGGTGAGCCACTTAGGCCCCAAGGCTTCCGGCGAACCTTGTACAACTTGATTCACTCAAGAATCACCTCACAAGGTTGGCACAACCTTGCACTCACTCAGCTCTAAGCTAAGCCTAGCACAAAGAACATATACTAAGCATATGCAAGTCTAAGGATGAGCAATTAAGCACTTGGATGGATTGGATATGATCTTCTAGGTGTATTGAACTCCTCTGCACTTCCACACAATCCAGCAACCTCAAATGGGTAAGTGGAGGGGGTATAAATAGCCCAGGCATCCAAAGAGCCGTTGGCTAACGGCCACTGAAAAAGTGAGCGTCGGATGAACCGATGCTATCTTTTTCATGGTATCGGTTCATCTGATGCCTCTCCCACGTCACCTAGCCATTGAGATTCTCTGACACAACTGCTCTGATGCTATACATCGATGGTGCGTCGGTTCATCCGGTGCTGAAGACCCCGCGGCCAAGTCGTCTCTGTTAGCTTTCACGCGACCGTCGGATAGACCAACGCTTCCCCTTGACCAAGGCGTCGGATCATTCGGTGCTGAAGACTTCTTCTTGGGGCGTCTCTAGCTTGATTCAAACTGAGCGTCGGATAGACCGACGGTGTCCTCACTCACACCGTCAGATCATCCGGTGCTACTGTCTTCGCTGCTTTTCCTCTGCAACTCGTCCGACGCTACTAGGAAATGGACAGTCGGTTCATCCGACGGTGCCTAGGGTTTCACCCAGTGTACCAACTCGTCCGACGATTGCACCGACGCTTTCTTTCTAGGTACCGTCGGTTCATCCGACGGTATCAGTTTCCTTCCTTTTCTTCGCGTCTTCAACTTGGATCTTTGCTTCAACTTACACTACAAAAAATGTGGCGGTCTATGACGGTGATTTTTTTGTCACGGATCAGTGAAAAATCGTCATAAAACGGCTTTTATGACGAAATTTCATTTTGTCATGTATTGAGCGTCATAGATTAAGCCTTGTGACGAACTAAGATTTTCGTCATAGATTAACGTGATCTATGACGTTCTAATGGCGTCATAGATTTGTCTAAAGCCCATTAAACCCAGCCCGAAGCCCAAAATCTATGACGAAAGGTGACCGTCATAGATTAACTTGCCACATCACTCGTAGATGACATGGACGATGAGTTGGAAGGTGACGTGGATGAGGACGTGGCAGATGACGTGGCAGATGATGTGGCAATTGTTGACATGAGCGCCACGTGGCACATGACATGGCGTCCACGTGGGGCTACACGTGGAAGATTTTGTTGCTGCCGCGTGGCAGATTTTGTGGCTGACACGTGGCACATATTGTGGCTGACACGTGGCACATAATGTGGCTGCCACGTGGCAGAAAATGTGGCATTGATGACGTCGTATTTTTTGAACAGGCCGAATTGAATATGGGCCTTAATCTGGTCTGATTTTTTTCGCCGCGTATGAATTTCAGCCCACAAATACATTACAGCCCAACCCAAATAGATTGCAATAAGAACCCATATTCATTCCAGGCACATGTCATACGTTTCAAAACAGCTATAATTCCCAGAAAACAAATCAAATCTTTTTAGGTCTGGCATGACATAAAAATCTCAGCACCAGATCACCATATATCACCAAAAAGAGCAAAATATCAAAACTACCAGGATATCACCATCAAAAGTACCAGGATATCACCAAAAAGCACCAGGATATCACCAAAAGTACCAGGATATCACCATCAAAACACAGGTAACAGTATAGACAAGTTTGGTCAAAACACTAGTTGTTGCCCACTGCACAGTTCGGTTCCTGCAAAGTTCCACCAAAAGGTAGCATACCATCTTGCCGCTTAGTTGCCTTGATTTGTCTTTAGGAGAAGGTCCAGTTTTGCCTCCAACTCGGCTTGCTTCTTCTGACTCGCCATCACTTGACTTGACAGATCATCCATTTTCTCTTCTTCGTCGTCAACAACCGACCGAAGCTCATCATTTTTCTTCTTCTCCACTTCTAGTTCATCTTCAAGTATAGGCAAACCACGCCTACGCCGCCGCACAATGTTGATGCCCACATTAGGAAGGAACTTACTTGTTCTTTGTGTTTTTATCCAAGACATCGGACACAACTTCGCTTGCGGACTTGGGTTGTTGTTCACCTTCCATTGATGTAGACAGTTGGTTTTCCATATCGATCTAGCAAGCAAACAAGCAAGCAAACATGGTTCGGGATCATGAGATGTTGAAATCAAGCTTAGCTAATAAAGAGCACCATTAGAACGCCGACTTACAATAGCCAACCGTACGGCGGGCGTGTATCCTTTCTTTATCTTGCTATAGTGGCATAGCTTGAACAACTCAAAAGCATCGGACTCTTTACCCTTATACTCATCTCCCTGAAAAACAAGTAGACATTTATATTCGTTGAGCATGAACTGATGTGTAAGAATCAGATTTTGTACAGTAAACAACATGCAGTTCAAAAAAATTGATATACAATCTTGGTTGAGCATGAACTGAAAAAACAGCATAAAGTTCAACAAAATACATATACAATCTTACCAGATTTTCCACAGTAACAGGGTAACTACAAGAACCAGTAGTTTGATGGAACTTCACATTTCCTCGATTTTCTTTAGTCGCTAGGCATGCCCTCTACAACAGATCACAATACATGTAAGTCGCTTGCAAAATTAGCATGTACAAAGCAAAGTAGTTTGGTATTAAGGAAAAGTACCATCTTCTTGGGAGTTTTCCATAGCTCCACAAGATCCATCCACTTGTTCATTACCGGTTGCTTTGATCGGAGACGTTTTCCTAACCAAGTGTAGAGGATAAGGATCAAAGAACACCGCTTCGCCTTGTATCTTTGTTGGCGAACAAGAGACTTCATCATCTCCTTACAACCTTTTTTAACTACTGGATCACTTGTGTTAATGTCAAACTTTGCCTATTGAGATGGAAAAAGAAGTGTAAGGTCATATTTGTGAAAATGATAAGCTGGTTGCAAATGTTGTAACAAGCCACATATCTGAGAATTTCTTAAGTTGGAAGAAAAAGATAACTGTGTAGGAATGTGGCTTTTATCTAAAATGCAGTGACAAAACTTGCACATAATCTAGTGAAAACAACTAGATAAGAGGCTAGTAACATATGGCACATGGTCCCTGACAAATAAAATTGTAGTACACAATCTATTCAAGCTCATAAACTAAACTGAGATAAAGTGCCAATAGAAACCTCAAAGAAGTCTATAAATGTGGGGGGAGGTACTTACAGAAAGTATTGCAAGAAATTGCTCCACTATTGCTGGCTGTTTCTTGTACTCCTTCCAGTGTGTGAGGATAGGAATATGGTTCCACACAGCAATGTTGCACTCTGTTGCATACTTTGCAGCAACTAGAGGAACCAGGGGCCTTATGTTCCCTTCAGTTATGACCACTGGAATTTTTGAACGCCGAGCTCTAGTCAAACTTTGAAGACCATGCCCCATGTTAACACCTCTTTCCCTTCGCTTCTTTCCTGAATGCAAATGCACATTGAAGTTGCAATCAGTAAGCTTAAGGAATAATTGATGCAAGCTCACAGTTGAATTAAATAAACAAGTTGAATTGATCAATAGAGCAACCTATCACCTGTGTTGGTAAGCCGGTTGTGACCGCGAGGATGAGTAATGCAATCAGGTCCATCACCTATGTTGTCCTCATTTTGGGTAGAACCATCTAAAAATTGCACACAATAAGAATACATTCACCAAACAAACGAGGCAATGCACAATATGGCAAATAAACGAAAAAACACTCACCTTTGGTGGTTATCTGTTTTTCACCACCAGGACGAGTAATGCACACATCAGGTCCATCACCCATGGCATCACCTCCATTGGTTGAGTGGCTGTTGTCATCAAGTTGGTCAAGGCCGAAACCTAAAAAATGTAAACAAGTCAGCGTGCAGTCATCAGATAGTCAAAGCAAGATTATTAATAATAAGTGACATGGTAATAGAACTAGCCTTCAACAGCAGATTGGGTGCCATCATTATCCCTGCAAGGTGGTGTCGGAATTGCATCAGGCTGAGCAACACTTTTCTTCGACCTTGTTGTTCTATCAGTTTGTGGTTGTTCTGCACAAACCCTCTTACGAGACTGAAATTTCACCGCACAAGTGCCATCTGAACTTTGTGTGTTTCTCCCTCTGCAAGTCTTCTCCTTAGATCCCTGCGAGAATGGAAGTATGGATAGAATAATATCCAATCTTGAAGCAAACAACAAATGAAGCCTTGAAAAGATAGCAGAATAAGCACCTTAGCATCGTCATCACCAATGACATCTTCACCAGCATCATCATGGGAAGGATCGTACTCAGATCCAGAGTCTTCATTACTTTTACAATGTGGCTTATTCTTGGTTCTGCCACTATTATTTGGATAGATGCTTGATACAATAATTCCAAGATCCTTAAGCCTTTTACAGTTCTGCATACATGTCATGTAGCGTTGCTGTACATACTCTTCCACTGGATGTGCTATGATAAAAGAAAAAAAATGCAGCATCAGAATTCAGAGCTCTTTGCAAAAACATGCCACTACAGACCTAACATCCATCTAGATCATGCTTACAATTACAACAGTCAATGTACAACTAAACAATCCTAACAGGGTGCGACTAGTAGAGCTTAACCAATGTGAGATAGAGCAGCAAGCTGGTGCTACAGCCATTCAATTTATCTATTCGCATCAGCTAATTTAATGCCAAACCTTACTAGAACATGCCAACATTCAGGGGTGCCAACCAACCTTCAGTAAATTCAGGCAAAATTGAATCTACAAGACTAGTATCTTCAGGCAAAATTCAGGCAACATTCAGGGGTGCTATGCCAACATTCAGGCAACATCCAGGGGTGCCATGCCAACATTCAGGCAACATTCAGGGCAACATTCAGGGGTGGCATTCAGGGGTGCGAAATTCAGTCAACATTCAGGGGTGCCATGCCAACATCTACAAGACTAGTATCTTCAGGCAAAATTGAATCTATATGCCAATCAAGCAAAATCCAAATCACTCATGAAACTATGGCGTGCAAAATCAATTAGGCATGCAAGCAAGTGAGCTGACACGAACCTGGCATCTGAAATTCTTGAACCTTCTTCGGTCTCTTGGTCTTTTCTTGGGCTTTGGCTTCCTGCAGTTGCGACGGTGGAGGTCGCTGGGGGGCATCCTGAACCGGCGCTGGTGCAGGTGGCAGCAGCTTGCCTCTTGAGTTGACGAATTCGTAGAGGAGGGACCCTTGCGGCGACGATGTCGTGGTGGAGATTTCGTCCAATCCGTCGGGGCCGTCGAATGAGATGGGATCGGGGGCCGTCGTCGAGGATGTGGAGATGCCATTGAAGGCGGCGATGCGGAGGCCGGTGGCCGTAAGCGGAGATGCTAGGGTTGGCGGCGGGAGGAGATGGTAGGGTTTGGGGCGGCGGGAGGAGATGCTAGGGTTTGGGGGCGGCGGGTTTGCTGAGCCAACGAAATAAGATTAGGGCCGCGGGAGGAGATGCTAGGATATTGGCCTTCATATGCGAAATTACCGAGATGCCTCCAAAGCTGTGTGTAAACTTTGTTGAGATGTATGGGTATTACGGTCATTTCGCTGTGGGAGTGGATTTCGCTGGCGGGTCTCAATTTCGTCTGCCGCCCAAACCGAGGAGAGGATTTGCAGCATGACGATTGGGGTCCATCTGAGAGGGTCCCATGTGTCGGTGAATGTGTGTGACAGACGTGCAGTGAGTGGTGCGAGTGGGGCCATGCATGTGTGACTTGTTGCACGCCGCATGATTGATGTTCATGAGGCTACACATGAATGTTTTATTTTCTCTTTTTGATTCCTAATTAATATTTGTAATTGGTATTTCTCCCTCATAATAGCTCCAAATTGGTTGGTTTTTTCTAGTTTTTTTCTAAAACTTCTCTCTTTAACTAGGTACTATTTGTATGTATGTTAATTGCTATTTACTGACTTGTTTCATATGTCATGTTTTGTTCTAACTAAATGGAGAATTCGAAAAACATGTTTTGCCATACCAATTGCTAATGTAAGTTCATATTTTCTATTTATATGGTCAACATGATGTCTTGTTAAGATTTGAAGTGTATACGAGTTTGGACATGTCAAAGGTGTTAGAAATCTTAAAGTTTGAGTTGAGTTGCATGAAACAATGTGAGAGACCTCTCTAGTTTGTGAAGAATGTATAGTTATTTTTGTCGAAATGTTATGAAACTTTATTCTTAATCTTCAACACCCCTACAATGACTATATTCCAATTTCCAGAATTTTTGGAGAACATTTAGATATTATTACCATTAATTTTTAATAAAGATGGAATTCAAAAAACATGTTTTGCCATACCAATTGCTAATGTAAGTTCATGTTTTCTATTTATATGGTCAACATGAGGTCTTGTTAAGATTTGAAGTGTATACGAGTTCGGACATGTCATAAGGTGTTAGAAATCTTAAAGTTTGAGTTGAGTTGCATGAAACAATGTGAGAGACCTCTCTAGTTTGTGAAGAATGTATAGTTATTTTTGTCGAAATGTTATGAAACTTTATTCTCAATCTTCAACACCCCTATAATGACTATATTCCAATTTCCAGAATTTTTGGAGAACATTTAGATATTATTACCATTAATTTTTAATAAAGATGGAAGTAGAAGTACAAATTTTCGCTACCAAACATTTGAAATTTCAACATATTTTCAAGATATGACATCTTAATGAATAGATGTTATCAAGAACTATTTTTTTGGAATTTTTTATGCATTAATTGAGACACATGTAGTTTAAATTGCAATTAATTTCGAGATAGTTGCATTAATTGCAGGAATTCATTTAATCAATTTAAAATAGTAAATAGATTTAGAAATTCTTGAAAGTTGTACCAGACAACTTATATGCAGTATATTGAATATAAAAAATATATTTGTATGTATAAGGTTAATTTTGAATATAAAAAATATAAAAAACTTTCAATGCATTGTGGGAAAAAAAGGTGAGGCCACTGGGTATCGAACCCAGGATCTCCTACTTGCGGCCCGTTAAGACAAACCACTGCGCTACTCAAGGACTTTCATTCATACTGCTGCTCTTTATTCTCTTATGTAGATTGGATATGGTAATCTACAAAACTAACCCGCCGCTTCCCCCACCCCGCCGCATCACATTCCCCGCATCCTCCCCAACCTCGCTGGCTCCGCCGCATCCCCCCGCCCCGCCGCATCCTCCTCCCGCGCAGCACCCCCACCCCGCCGCATCCTCCCTCCCGCCGCACCCCCTCGATGCGCTCGGAGAATGCTCGGCGGCGGCCGCCGGGACGCGCGGGGACGCTTCGCCTCCGCCGTCGCCCACCCGCCAGAGTCCACCACTGCCCTGGGGATCCCCTCCGCCGTCGACCCCACACCTGAGGCCACCGCTGCCCTGGGGATCCCCTCCGCCGTCGACCCCACGCCTGAGGCCATCGCTGGCGGGGGGATCCACTCTCCCGCCAACCGCGCGGCTGAGGCCAGCGCGCGCCGCTCTCTCCGCCGCCGAGCGTGCCCTGAGAGCTAGCGCGCGCCGGGAGGTCCGCTCCGGCTCCGGCTCTGGCGTCGTGGCCAAGAAAAAGTTCTGCCTCCACTCCGGCTCCAACGCACGCCATGATGTTCTAGGCAAGAAGGTAATCATCGAATTGAATTCCTCTAGCAGTGACGAGGATACCAATGAGTCTAGCAGTGATGAGTCTGGGAGTGAGGTGAAGAAGGGGAAGGAGAAGCAGGTGAACTACAGCCCTCTTTCGATTTTTGGCAAACTTGTTTTTTCTACTGCACACTCAAAGCAAATGTGATGAACAGACTCCATCTGAATTTGAACTTCACAATTTCAGTTTGGCAGTCTCATCCTTGCTGAACTATATAGGTTACGTTTTGCATATATAAACTAACTACCTGAATTGCTCATTGCATTGCTTGGCAACAGATGACCTTCTGGGAGTTGCACCAGGAGGTGGCAAATTCAGAGGAGATTGTCAAGTCGCTTGAGAGTCAGCTCAAGAAGGAGAAGGCAAGGAAGAAGAGACTTCAAGCTGCATTAGTTGTTGCAGCCCAGAATGCAAGAAACAAGAAGTAGTGTTGGTCGTCGATGCTTTTGTATGAGCTCTCAGTAGTGTTGTCGATGCTTTTGTATGAGCTCTCAGTAGTGTTGGCCGTCGATGCTTTTCTATTAGCTCTTAGGCCCAACAGATGGAAGCAGGAAGCTGAAGCTGTAGCACAATTTCAGTTTGGCAGTTTAGCTCGCATGGTTGCCGATCTTTTGTTTCCAGTAGTGATGTGAAAAAACATAGTCTGAAGTTTCTGGTGAATGGAATTACTTCAGGTTCAGCTGGTTTAACATATGAAAATTGTGAAATCTTCTGTCTCTTTTAGTGTCTGTGTATGTTTTTCAAAGATATGACCTTCTTACACAGGGTCAGATGCATGTACTTGCCTGAAATGAAAATGTTGGCACATATAACTGTCCAGAAATGAAAACATCATTGATGTACTTGCCTGAAATGAAAATGTTGGCACATATAACTGTCCAGAAATGAAAACATCATTGATGCATGTACTTGCCTGAAATGAAAATGTACTTGCCTGAAATGAAAACATCATATTCAAATAAAAACATCATTGATGCAAATAAAAACATCATTGATGCATGTACTTGCCTGAAATGAAAATGTTGGCACATATAACTGTCCATAAATGAAAATGCACACAGACTAATATCACTTGTTATGGATCTGGGCGTCATTGACATTCAGGGGCTGGATCTAGTGTGGTGGCTGGAGCCCCCCTACCCCATTTAACTTAGAAAATGCAGTGAACTTGATCAACTACTGCTGGTGGTAATTTGATGCAGTGACATGAGACTGGGTGAACCTGGAGTCCTTGTGGGGGGTCCTCCAACTCTCCATTCTCCATCTGCGCACCAATAGTAAACTGACTGATCAGGTGATGACATAATAAAAGATAAACAGTTAACAAGATAAGATAATAACTTAAATAGTTGGCAGTAAAAATGTAAAATAGTTAAATAGACAAATATAGTTACATTGCTAGAAAATAAGCAAATGTGCATGCAGATTTATTAGACCAAATCCTCAAGCGGAACTGCAGGGTGTAGAAGATAGAGAATTGGAACCCTTACTAGTAAGCTGGGGAATTTTTTTTACAGTACACAGTACACTAGACTGTACTAGTGTTTGAATTACATATAACTAAAATTACAGCTCATCTCTGAATAAAATTGAACAAATAGCTACTCATCATCACTGTCAACCTCCATTGCACCACCTCCTTCTTCATCGCTGCAGTACTCCAGCAACGTGTCATCTTCTTCACTGTCTTCATCTTCGCCATCACTCTCATGCACATCTTTGTTACTTTCTTTCACCAACCTGGCAATTTTAGAAGCTTGAAACACAAGGGCTGGTTCGTCCTCTCTATTTAAAGGCTGTTCATAGGTATTGTCTGATACTGCTCGTCGTCCACCATCAGCTTCAAAGCACTCATCTTCCTGATATGCAGGAGCATTATATTGTGGAGAATCAGTTTCACTTACATTGTAAAGATGCCTATGATCAAATGTCTGAACAACTTGCCACTTGTCACCCAACTTAGTGTCTAGCAAATAGAAGATCTTCCTAGCCTGAGTGGCCAAGATTAAAGAATCATCCTTATACCACAGACTACCAACATTGATGCTTTTAAAAAATCCATCATATTCAACTCCACTATTCTTCCCATCAAGTTTAAACCAATCGCATTTAAATAGAACTACTGACTTGTCCTCACCGTTATAGTCTAACTGAATTATCTCTTTTACAGTTCCATAAAAATCAATCATCTGATCAGCAGTGTTGGACCCTTGTACCAATACTCCACTATTCTGAGTTTTCTTGTTCTTGTCACGTTCAGCAGTGTTAAACCGCACACCATTCACTATGCATGAAGTATATTTTTTCACTCTGTAATCAGGACCACATTCCAAGGAAAAGAGGTCTTTATCTATCTGTTCTTCTTTGCTATTTCGCAGCATAAAAATCTGTTACATACATGCAACAAGTATATTAGAAGCAATTGTAAAATATGTTATCTAAAAAACCAGCAAAATCAAGTAAATTGTACTGACATGGTTTCTGAATCAATTCTGAAATCCTCGCCTAAGCGTTTTATCAATGTAAGGCACTCCTGCCCTCTCCAATTCATCTCTGAACATCCTGCAAAGAAAAAAATAGAAATTAGCTCCTGCGCTCTCAGCATATTTGTAAAATTCTGCAAAGGAAACATAAGTCAATAGTTGTAACTTACTGAACATATTTGTCAACCTGACTGCAGTTGCTCAATACATACCACACCATTTGATCAAAGCCACCATCATCATACAGTGTGTCAGGTGCAGAAGTAAAATGCACTCCATGGCCAAAAACATCAACATGATAGGCTTCTTCATCAGAAAAACCTATATTTCTTGGAGGCCGATTAAATCTTGTTTCAACACCTTCCATGTATTTTGTGCAAAATGTCAGGCATTCCTTAGCTATATATGCCTCGGCAATTGAACCTTCTGGTCGCGCCCTATTCCTCACATAGCGCTTCAAGGTATACAACCGCCTCTCAATTGGGTACATCCACCCATATTGCACAGGACCTCGGAGCAATGCTTCATCAGGTAAATGTACAGCTAAGTGCATCATCACATCAAAGAAAGCTGGGGGGGAAATTTTTTCAAGCTTCACCAAAATTATAGGGATCTCTTCCTTCATTTGAACTAGAACATTTTTGTTGAGGGTTCTGCTGCACAACTCTCTGCAAAACTTTCCTAACTCCGCTATTGCTTCATAGATATCCTTGTCCACAAACCCTCTCAAGGCAGCTGGTAAAATTCTTTGTAGCAGAATGTGACAGTCATGTGTTTTTAGCCCTTGTAACTTGGTTCCATCAGCACTTACACATCTTTAGATGTTCGAAGCGAACCCATCTGGGAACTTAACATTCTTTAAAAAGTCACAAAAGGCCTTCTGTTTCTCTAGGGACAAGGTATATCGAGCACGAGGCATCTCACATGACTCTCCATCCTCTTTAAATTGTAGCTCCTCTCTAATTCCCAAATCTTTTAGATCTAGCTTTACTTGTGTCTTTTGTCTTCCCAATTATGCCCAGAATTGTCCCAATAAATTTCTCACATATGTTTTTCTCAATATGCATGACATAGAGATTATGTCTCAGCTTCAACTTTGGCCAATATGGTAACTTCCACAAGCCAACCTTCCGGCTCCAAATTCTAGGACCTTTTGGATTACTGCTTTCAATGTCTGAACGCTTTCTTTTCCCACATTCTTGTTTCTTCTTCCCAGGTCTAACATCTTTAACTTTTTCCAATTGAGCCAACAACTCCTCCGTAGAGAATTTACCAGGTGCCTCATTACTCTCAAACAGTCCAGCAAACTCATTGTTTCTCCGCAAACGGTGTCCTTTTGGAAGGAAACGGAAGTGCCCAAAATACCCAATTTTGCTCCTTAGCCGAAATGAAAGAGGGTGCTTGTCACAATGAATACAGGCAAAATATCCTTTTGTGGTACGCCCAGGAAGAGTGCTCAGAGCTGGGTAGTCATGGATGCACCATAAGACTGCAGCACGAAGATTAAATGGTTTTCCTATAAGTGCATCATAGGTGCGCACACCCTTCCAAAGCTCAAGTAAATCTTCTATGAGAGGCTCCAAAAATACATCAAATTCCTTCCCAGGACATGTAGGACCTGGAATAAGCAAAGCCATCATGAAGTTTGACTCTTGCATACATGCCCAAGGTGGAAGGTTGTATGGCATAACAAAAACAGGCCACATGCTGTACTTCGAGTTCTTTTCTGAAAAGGGATTGAACCCATCAGTAGCAAGTCCAAGTCTAATATTTCTGCCATCTTCTGCAAATTTAGGATATTCTAGGTCAAATTCGCGCCATGCTTCACCATTAGCTGGGTGGTTCATTTCTTTCTCCGGACTTCCGCTTCTTCATGTGCCATTGTGCTTCTTCTGATGCTTCTTTTGTTGCAAACATTCTTTTTAGCCTAGGTGCCAAAGGAAAATGCCGCAACACCTTTTGTGGAATCTTCTTCCTTTCTGGGTCTTTCCATCTAGAGACCTCACAAACTGGGCAATTGTCAAGCTTGCCATATTTGTCTCCTCTAAACAACACACAGTTGTTGTAGGACACATGTATGGATTCATACCCAAGACCTAATTCCTTTAGAATATTCTTTGCTTCACTATAGGATCTTGGGAGTGTATTGTATTCTGGAAATGCTTCAACCAATAGCTTCAAAATTGCCGTAAAAGCCGAATTGCTTATCCTGTATAATGACTTCATATGCAGGAGATTTACCACAAAAGAGAATCTTGAGAATTTGGTACAACCGGGATAAAGCATACGCTTTGCCTCTCTCATGGCTATTTTGAAAAATGGCTCTTCATCCTGAGTTCCTGTATCAGCATCCTCATTTTCTCCAGCCTCTCTTTCTTCTTCTGCTCCAGTCTGTAGGTCTCCTAAAATTTCTTCCCAATGATCAGCATCATTGTTGTCATCCTCTGTCACACCTATCCCATCTGTGGAAACATTATCACTGTTGTTATGAACAACAGGAACACATTCGGTGGTATTCACATTGAAATCCTCTCCATGATGAATCCATTTAGTATAAGAACTGTCCATGCCATTCATCATCATGTGTTTGTTAACAACAGCCTGACTTAGGTACTTTTGATTGAGGCATCTACTGCATGGGCACAAAATTTCAACATTGTCACCAAATTTCCCTCTAACAAAGGTCATGAATTCTTTCACACCATCCATGTAAACTGAGCTAAAAACTTTTCCATGCACCCAACTTCGATCCATCTAATCAAACATTGCAGAAAAACACACATCAAAAATTTTGTACTAATTCTAAACCTACATTCAACAAAGCCAAGAACAAGGGTGTTCAGATTTACCTTCTCCTGAAACCTGGTGTTCAGATGCTGAAGAAGTGGTGCTGGTGTTTAGGTGGGGAAGAAGGGATGGCTCGGGCGGGGAAAGCACCGGTGTTGCACAGCAATGGAGGTAGTGGCCGCGTCGTGTCGTCGAAGCGTCGCCGGCCGCAGCAAAGGACCGGCGCATGAAACAACAACAGCAACCGATGTACCTGAAGCTTCTGCTTCAGATCCGTTTGTGCCCTTGAGGGATCACCGGCGGCGATGGCCCCACCACGCCGGCGGAAATGGCCCGCCACGCAGGCGGCGATGCGGGATTTCGGTTGACTTCGATGCTGAATGGTGGCGGCGGGATGCGGTTCAAGCGGTTGGGGAATATTTCGACACAACATATTTGTATATATGAATTATGTTTAACAATACAGTCACATACCTGCAAGTAGAGTAGTGGTAAAGAAGCCTCAGTCCATGCCTAAGGTCGCCGGTTCGAAACCCCTTGCGCGCGGGGGGCTTGCGCTCAGGGTTTTTTTTGCGCGCGGGGGCCTGGCGGCTGACGTGGCGTCACGCGGGGCTGCCAGGGTTTTTTTTGCGCGGGGGGGGGGGGGGGGGGCTGGCGGCTGATGTGGTGTTGCGCGGGGCTGCGAGCTGACGTGGCGCGGGGCTGCCTGTGTTATTACAAAAATAGATGGAGGCAACCAAAATTCAACTAATGGTCTGTAGCATAGTGGCAAAGGGTGGCTCTAGGGAACCATGAGGTCCATGGTTCTAATCAAAATCTCTGCAGTTTTTTATTTCCATTTTTTTCTATTTTATTTCATACACTCACTCTATTTATTTTCACACATTATCTATGACGAAATCTTTTATTTCATACACTCACTCTTTTTATTTTCCCACATTATCTATGACGAAATCTGATTGTTGTCATGGATGCATTGTGATCTGTGACGAAATTGACACATCGTCATAGTGTTTGGACTTCTTATCGGGCTTCATATCCAACACTGTGAATTTATGACGAAAACAGACCGTTTGTCATGGATGCAGTGTGATCTATGACGAAATCTGAGATCGTCATGAGAAGTTCGCCATAGATCAAAGGATTTCTTGTAGTGTTAACATACTTAACATGCCATTACTTATAGCCTCAAAATATATACTAAGTCCCCAATTTTGCTATAAGTAACCTAACATGTCCACGGTATGTGAACTTGTGGTTTGACATGTTAGCTTGGGCATGGTATGTTAACATGTGATAACATCCATGGGATCTAGAAATGCCTACAAAGACATGCTAGACAATGTGGTTAGTCCCATTACTTGTGTTGTCATGAATCACCAAAATTAACTCAAACAAATGGCAAATGAGGCCATGTTCGCTACAAACTTGCACAGTTGTGCTATATGAATATCTTAAACCAACCATAATGGATGCCATTTCATGATTTTTTTGATAAGGTCTTTCCAGTTCTTGAAAATCGCAGTGATCTTTGTATTGCAATCATATGTGATAGAAGTATTGCAATGTAAATGTTTTACTTACCTCGACACATAAATTCCTAGATTACTAGCTGTGCTGATACATATTATCTTTTTTTATTAGTTAACTTAAATGTATGCATCATTGAATATTCAGACTTTTCGACTAGTTTCATTGAGGTAATAAAAAATTAACAACTAATGGAAACACCATCGCACATTTGTTGCTATTATTTAATGTTGTCTGTTTGCATGACTGTTCTAAAAAACTTTGATTATGTGAGAAAACTTGTTTAGTTTACGAATACTGAACATTTATTTCTGTGGTTGATTGTGAATTGATCTTGGGTTCACTGGTAGGGAGAGGGGCTTTAGTCCCGGTTGGATAGGGGTATAGGTCTCTCAAGTCCAACCGTGACTAAAGTTCCGAGACAAAAGGCCCCCCTTTAGTCCCGGTTGAACCAACCGGGACTAAAGGATCCTTTAGTCCCGGTTGAACCAACCAGGACTAAAGTATCCTTTAGTCCCGGGTGGTATTACGAACCGAGACCAAAGGGGGGGGGGCACGCCAGCACCTGCGCCCACCCCCTTTAGTCTCGGTTGGTAATACCAACCGAGACTAAAGGGTCTCGTTTCTCCTTTTTTGGTTTTCGATTTGAGCGTATATTCTAATTGTTGTCTAACCCATATATGGACGTATACATATTTGAACTTGTATATAGGTATATATATATGTATATATATGTATGCAGTTAGTCTAGACTTATATATAAATTAAACCCTATATATCTACATATATAAACTTTTAAATGTATATACACATAATATTTTATACACATGAAAATAAATAGTATTTTATTAAACTAGTATATATACATCAAAACCCCATATAGTATATACATCAAAATATCATTCAGTTCAAATTTCTTGTCTCATTTAGCTTTCCTCGGAGATGAGCCGGTCAATTGGATGGTTCTCATAATGATGTTTTCCTTGTGGATTAACCACCTTGTCCATGAGGAATCCCACGAGAGATTCTTGAATTGCCAAGAGACGATCCTTCTCAATGAGTGCGTCCCTTTTTATAATCCTCTGTAATTTGCAAATACGTTGATATAATACAGATATAATACAGCAAGCGATTAAATATACAAAAAGGATAAAAATGATGTATTATTAATAGGTTTATTTTACTTACACTATCATCATCCGCGTTGCCACTGTGATGGTGTATGAACTCACAAACGTAGTACCTGTCGGTGCGGAATGTAGTCCTGACACTAACTAGTAATGAGCGCTGAGATCTGCCTCTCGATGGGCCGGTGCTTAACAACTAATGACACTGGGTTTATCCTGGTTCCGGCCGGGGCTGTACGTCCAGCAGTGGTGTGCTCGGGGCATTGTATTGCTTCGCACTATGGTGCTCATAGAGGGGTGCTACAAGCATGGTGGGAGAGGAGGCCAGGCCTCCAAGTCCCAGAGGTATTGATTGAGGCGAGTGCCAATATCGTGGGGAAGGCGGAGAGCATGTGGTGATCGCTGTCCGTCGTCCCGTGTCCCCTGTGGCTGGGGACTGCCCCCCTTTTATAGGCTAAGGAGGGAGCAGTTTACATGTGTGCCGCACTATTTTCCTACGTGTGGAGGCATGGCGAGCAGTGCCACAGAGCTGACGGTCGTCCTGGAGAATACTGCTCTAGTCGAGGCGGCATGGCGCGTCCTGTGCTTGTACAGGAGCGGCTTCGAGGGTGACGGCGTAGTGGTTGGTCGTCCGGCCGCCGCCGCGGGTCGGTTCGAGGGTGCCGTCAACGGGGGGCCCGTACGCGGCACAGTGGCGGTCGTGGCGACGTCTTGTCCCCGTGCACGCCAACAACATCGAGGATGTCGTCATAGTGCCCGGCGTGGCGCTGCAGTGGTGGGGATGGTCACACAAGGTTGACAGCGATGGGGAAGACCGCTCCCGCGGCCTGACGTCACGGCGTAGCCCTGTGTAGTCACGGAAAAGGCATTCAAGGGTGCCACTGGCCCCCCTTCGAGGGCTCGGCGCGTTAGCCGTACGGGAGTAGGCGGCGCAGTGTCACGGGGCTGACACCGGCCTCATTGCACAGTGCTACACAGCGGCGGGGATGGCCTCCCCCAGGGAGTTGGTGGAACAACACCGGGACGCAATTCCCGGGCGTGTCAAGGTCGTGGCACGCGTCCTGCGATGTCGGAGCATTAAGTGCCCGTACACGGGGGCAGGAGCAAGGACGACGTGCGCGCAGGTGCCCTCGAGCGAGGTGGTCCTGGCCGAGGGGGTGCTGAACCCTCGAGCGATGCGGACCTCGCCCGAGGGGTCGTTGAGGCCTCGGGCGAGGCGGGCTCCACACATGGGAGCGTCTAACCCTCAAGCGAGGCGAACCCCGCCCGAGGGGTCGTCCGCCGCGCCACCCTAGCGGGCTGCAGGGGCCACTAGGGTCGTGATCGTGTCGTGTGTTCTTTAGGTTCGTGGATTAGTCCGTGTTTTGCATTTTTTGCGGGTTTTAAGCGGGTTTCCCCTGGTTATTTTAGGGGATCCTTATGGTTGTCCCCGACAGTAGCCCCCGAGTAACGGGTCCCGCAGATGCTGATGCTTGCTGATGGGACATTCTTCCCCCCTGGTTGCTGAAGGCTGTTCCGTGGGGCCGCGTCAGCGGACCCGCGGGTCTAGCCCCCGAAGCCCTGCAGGAGCGTGAGTGCTCCTGCAGAGTTTTTTTCGCGAGACCTTCCAGCGTGCGGGGTGTTTTATTTCAACCGACATCGGCGATGTTCCAGCCGGCCTCAGTGCACCACGCGCACACGTCTGGTGCCTTCCGCGTTCGGTGCTCCCTAGGAGGTGTAGCCGTGCGTCGGGCCCCCGAGCCTGGGCCCGTTCGAGGCGATTGGGTCGAGCTCTCCGACTTGCATTTGTACGCCCCCTCGCCGTCCCTCCACGGGACGGGGAGGGGGGGGGGGGGGGTGAGGTCTCCACAACCCCCATCGATCGGGTCGCAGATTGCGGATTCCTCGTCGAGCTGTTATCGGGTAATTCAAGTGGACGCACATGCCCCGTTTGATAAGGGTTGGCTCGTGGTCTGGAGACTCGTCCATGGAAGTGCTTGCGTGGGTTTGCTAGGTGGGGCTCGGTCCCGTTCGCTGGGGACCGAGGGCGCGGAAGCTCTCCCTTGATGGGATCCCCCCGACTAGCTGCCCTCGCTGGCTCTTGAATACGACATGTGGGGCGCCCTCCAGCCGGTGGGCTCGAGGATAGGCTCGAATGCGCGCGCCCTCATCGCCCCTAACTCTGTCGATCTGGGGCGCTTGTTTCGAACCCATCGAGGGTCAAGCTCCGAACCCCTGATCAGTAGGGCCACTGCGGGGTGGCAGCAGGGTGCCCCTGACTTTTTGCATCTGCAGGTCTCGATGGTTCGCAGCCGGGCCGGCCCTCGAACTGCTGATCAGCAGTCTTTGTAGATCGAGGGTGTCCGTGGCTCCCGTTCCCGTCAGGCGGGCTTCGAGGCCACAAGTTGGTAACCGTACCCTTCGAGGGTCAGGTTTTTCGAGCCTCGCGCTCGGGCCACTCGAGGGTCGTCCTTACTTGGTAAGGGACCGGGCCATTTAATGCCCGCAGCCGCTGCCACAGTCGCGCACAGCAGGCGCGCCTTTTGAGGCGCTGAGGGCGCGCGCGTAGTGGGCGACGTGGGCGGGCGGATGTGACGGCCCGCCGCGGCTCTTCAGTTGCCGCGCCGTAATGATCGCGCGCGCGCGCCTGGTTGCTCCGGTCGTGGTGGGTCCCGCCCGTCAGTGACTGGGCCGTCCGCCTGCAGTTAATGCGCGCAGAGCGTGCGATTCGGGGAGCATGGCTCCATGGACTTATAAATCCGAGGGGAGGGCGAGGCGAGCTCTTTACCTCAACACTTAGCGCTCGCCGTCCTCGTCTCTTTCGCTTCCGACCCAGAGCAGTGCGCGCCCCTTTGCCTTCGCCTAGCACTTGCCTCGCGATCCGCGCTCCTTCGCCGATCCGCATGGCTCCCCCGCAGTCCATCACCGTGATCGACCCGCTGCCGTGGCCGCGCTCGACGGCGACTAGGTTTGCCCTGAGCGAGCTGGTGACCGCCGGCCAGCTGGCGGCAAACGAGGACGGGTGGCCCCCGGCATGGATTGACCCACCGGCGAGGGACCGGAAGCCCAACCCGCCGTTCGGCTACGTCGTCAGCTTCATCTGCTTCCATAAGCACGGCTTTGCGGCGCCGGCGAGCCGCTTCTTGCGTCGGCTGTGCTTTCATTACGGCGTGGAGCTGCACAACTTCGCATCGAATGAAATCTCGCAGGCGTCCACATTCGTCGGCGTGTGCGAGGGATTCCTAGGGATCCCAGTGAACTGGGATCTCTGGGTCCACCGCTTCCGCCAGAGCTGCACACCGTCACCACGCTGGAGCCGAAGGTGCGCCGTGCAGTGCGCGCCGGCGGCGTGACGATCGCGCTGCGGGAGACGCGCAAGGAGCTCTACATCCCCTGCACAATGACCTCTAGCACCGCTGAGTGGCAGCGGGGGTGGTTCTACCTCCGCAACGACGAGTCCGGCCTGCCCCCTGGACCGGCAAGATCGTGAAGGAGAAGGCTGATTCCTGGTGGCACGGTGTGTCACCTTCCTTGCGTTAAGACCGGCTGGACTCGGCCTTGAAGGCGCTGAAGGCTCTAACGGACGTTGGGCTGATCGCGGCCTCGATTCTTGCCAACCTCCACCACCGGCGGATCGTCCCTCTCATGGAGAGGCGGCTCCGCATCTTTGACATGGGGGAGACGGCCGACCCCGTGGCGCTGGCGCAGTCACGGCTGCTGCCCGATCCCCTTCCGCAAGAGTACGCGGCCATGAGGGCGAGGCGCGCCATCAACCTCAAGGCCGTCAAGCACAGCGACGACGACCACTGGTCGTTCACCATGCTCCCTGAGGACCCGCTGGTGAGTAGGGCCCCCGTTTTCTCTCCCGCCATTCTCTTGCGACGCGCCGGCGAGTTCTGACTTTTCGTTTGTTCCCTGCAGCTCGTGACCGTGAACGCCGTGTGGTCAGACCCGCCCACACCCCGAGCCCGAGCGCGCGCGTGCGGCGCAGCGGCGGGAGCAGGAGCGGGCGGCGCGCAAGAAGGAGAAGAGGATCCGGTGACAGGAGCGATGGGAACAAAGGACTGAGGAGTTTCGGCTGCGCGAGCAGCTGGGACTCTCCTCCCCGGCAACTTCGGAGTACTCGTCGTCGCACGAGGAGGAGGAGGAGAGCGATGGGGGACAGCTCTCCCCAATAGGTGGGAGCCTTCGCCCCCCTCGCCCAGAGCCACGGAGGCAGCAGAGGAGACAGCGCCAGGCAGCATACGAGGGAGGCGACGCGCGCCGTGGAGGTGTCGGCGCGCGTCGCTGGGACGACAGGGGTTGCGGCGGCGGACACAACGTCCGCCGATCCCCCGAGGAAGAGGAAACGGGGATTCTCCACCCTGAGGTAGGCGACCGCTGCCCCACACGCCGCATCTTTGAGACGATCAAGGGTTTAACTTTCTTGCTTTCACGTCCGCAGGGTGGCGCCCACCGTGCCCCCCCTCGCGCCTGCCATGGTGTTGAGGTCGGACGCGGTCGTCCCCACTAAGCGGTGCTCATCGAGGGTGTCGCGGGCGGCCGGGAGCATGGCGACGGCAGCGAGCGAGGGTTCGCGTGGCGCGGGCGCGGCCGGGGCCACGGCGGGCGGCGGCGGCTACGGAGGCGGCTGCGAGTGGTGATGGCCGCGGAGGCACGGTGGCGGCGACGGTCGCGGAGCCGCGGCGGCCGTCGACGGCGGCGGAGTCGCGGCGGGCGGCGACGGGTCGCGGAGCCACGACGGTCGGCGACGGTGGCGGAGTCGCGGCGGGCGGCGACGGTCGTGGAGCCGCGGCGGCCGGCGACGGTGGCGGAGTCGCAGCCGAGGCGGCGTGGTGGAGGTCCCGGACGACGACGTCCCCGCCCCGGGCCGGGGACCGGTGGGCGAGTCCGCCCGCATCGCGCCCCGAGCCCCCGACGGGGGCGCTCGTGGTCGGGGACGATGACGAGCCGCGGCGCGCCGGGGTGCCCGGGCGATGGTGCGGGGGCCTCGTCGTTGCACGCCGCTCTCCCAATTTCGGGCGGCCTCGCGGCACGTGCGGGAGCGGAGGAGCGGGGAGCGTGCGCGGGCGCGCCGCCGCCCACTTCGTCGAGGCTCGGGCGGAGCGAGGGGCGTGGGCGGGGAGCTCCGTGATCACGGCGCTTCGCTCAACCGGGCACTGAACGAGGCGTTGCGGATCCACAACGGTCCTACGTGGCACATCTTCCAGGTTAGTTGGATTTCGTCAAATCTCGCTGTTCCTCCTCCCTCTCTCTTTCCCGTCCGTGCCTTTCCTGACTCCTTCTCCTCTCGCTTTGCTCGTTGGCGGCAGGATCTGGAGCGCCAGGCCCGGGAGAGATACGACGCCCTTGATCACCTCAACGCCGACCTCCACTGGTACCGGGGGCAGTACGACGCCCTTGCCGCCCTCGTCGAGGCCCTAAGGTCGCCAGACCGGTGGTTGGTGTACAGGGCTGAGGCCCTGCTGGACCTACCTCCAGAGCAAGACTCCCAAGCCGCGGGAGATGCCTCCGCGGTCGAGAGGGTGAGGGCGGCGCTGGTGGAGCAGGACGACGCGCTGCGCAAGGCGCGCGAGGACCGGCGGGGGCGCGCTCGGTCGCGGCGGCGTGGGAGGCCGAAGTCGCCTTTGCTCACGCCCAGCTCCAGCAGGATCGCGCGGCCCTCGAGGAGGCGCGGTCCTGGCATAGTAAGGCCGAGGAGAAGGCCAAGGAGGCCGAGGGGTTGAGGACGACCCTAGCGAGCAAGGCTACCGCGCTCGCCGCGGCGGAGGAGCAGCTCCGTCAGGAGGGAGCCACGCGTCAGCAGGCGGAGACCCAGCTCCAGCGAGAGCAGGCTGCTCTCGCCGAAGCCCAAGCTGCGCTCGAGCGGGAGTGCTTGGCGCAGGAGGAGGCGCTTGGTCGGCTCCAGCAGGAGCGCACCATGCTCGAGGGGGCGCAGGCCGCCCTCAAGCAGCGGGACGACGAGGTGTCGAGGCTCAATGGGGAACTGGTCCAGATCAGCATTCGCACGAGGATTCGCGCCAGTCCCTCGAGGAGCAGGAGGCCATAGTCCTTGACCTGCGGCGAGAGGCCGGGGAGGCGCGCAAAGCCCTCGAGGTGGAGTAGAAGCAGGTCGAAGGTGAGTCGATTTCCATTTGTTTCTCGTTTTGTCGATTTGTTTTTCGAGGATTCGCTCCCAACTTTCTTTTTCTTCGTTCGTGGCTTTCAGGCCTGCGGACTGCCCTGGGGAACATGACCACCCAGGCTGAGGCAGTGCAGACGGCCTACAACTCCTCTCAACAGGAGTTGGAGGCGCTGCAGGACGCCGCCCTCGAGACCTGCCAAGAGATCGAGGAGGGAGTTCGCCGGCGAGCCGCCTGCGTGCCCTCACGGGGCATGTCTCCCAGCGCATGCGCTGTGCCCTCCATCTTGGCGTCAAGAAGGCCCTCGGTGTGGTGGGGTCCCATTACTAGGTGGACTTCAAGGCCGTGTCCTCCGGCTATGTCGTCCCGGTCGGTGTCGAGGATGAGGAGGCGATGAATCGCGCGGACGCGCTCACCGCCCCTGCTGCTGACGCGCTTGCTGAGGACTTCATGGACTTCTTATTCCCGGACGCTCCCGGCACCGACGACCCTCAAGCCTGAAGACCACCGGGCGTCGAGCTCTTTTTTTTAAATGTTAGCATTCGGGCCTCGTGGCCATGTAATGTACAATTTTTTACTTGAGACGTTTCTGTAATATAAGTAAAGCTTTTAGTTTCGCTTGTCACGCCGTTCCGCTGCTCTTTCCTTGACTTAGGCAAATCTGAGGTAGAGAGTTTCGATTTCACGAGCGGCCCGCTGGTCCAGAGGCGAGGGAGAAGGGCCGTATCCTGCTGGTGGCGTAGGCTATCTCCGACTCCCGCGTCTTTCCCGCTTGGCTGCTCGCGCTCTATCTGACCTTGCCCGAGGCTTAGGTTGAGGCGTAGTTGGCGCACTTGCGAATTTTTGTGAAAAAATGGGACCATTTTGGGGGGGGGGATGCCCCCCATAGTAACCCCCACGGTGACTTGGTTTTCTGGGGAGAGCCAAGTTGCCTTTTCCTAACTTTATTAACTTGCTGATATTTACATCTAAGCTGCCAACTGGGGTGTTGGGCATGTAATTTACAACAAATAACTTGGAAATCCTCACTAAGGGTAGAAGCGACGTAGCTGCTGGATGTTCCAAGCGTTGGTGAGTTCTTCTCCATCTTCGTTGGCCAGCTTGTATGTGCCGGGCTTGAGCACCTTCACCACGATGTAGGGTCCTTCCCACGGGGCGACAGCTTGTGGCGGCCTCGATTGTCCTGGCACAGCCTCAGGACCAGGCCCCCCTCGCTGAAGTCTCGGCGCCGTACCTTTCGAGCTTGGCAGCGCCTTAGGGTTTGCTGGTATCTCGTGGAGTGCATCAGGGCCACGGTGCGGGCCTCGTCCAATTGGTCCAGCGAGTCCTCGCGGGCTCGCTGGTTGGTGCCCTCGTCGTAGCCCCGAACCCTGGGCGACCCGTATTCCAAGTCTGTGGGGAGGATAGCCTCCGCGCCATAGACAAGGAAGAACGGGGTGAATCCGGTGGCCCTACTTGGGGTGGTCCTGAGGCTCCACACAACCGCTGGAAGCTCTTGGAGCCATTTTCGACCGGACTTGTTCAATCGGTCGAAAATCCTAGGCTTGAGGCCTTGTAGGATCATGCTGTTGGCACACTCCACTTGGCCGTTGGTCTGTGGATGCGCCACGGCTGCCCAGTCCACGCGATGTGGAATTTGTCGCAGAACTCTAGGAACTTTCTGCCCGTGAATTGAGACCCGTTGTCGGTGATGATGGAGTTGGGCACTCCGAAGCGGTAGACGATGTCGGTGAAGAATGTCACAGCCTGCTCCGCCCTGAGGATCGTGATGGGGCACACCTCGACCCACTTGGAAAACTTGTCGATGGCGACCAGAAGGTGGGTGTAGCGCCCGGGCGCTTTCTGGAAGGGCCCGACGATATCCATCCCCCACATGGCGAAGGGCCACGTGACGGGTATGGTCTGCAGGACGTGTGTAGGTAGGTTGGATTTGCGGGCGTAGAACTGGCACCCTTCGCAGGTGCGCACGATCTCGCTGGCATCGGTGACCGCGGTGGGCCAGTAGAAGCCTTGGTGGAACGCGTTGCCCACGAGGGTGCATGGCGCCGCGTGGTGACCGCATACGCCCGTGTGGATGTCGCGGAGGATCTCGCGCCCCTGAGGGATGGGGACGCATTGCTGCAAGTCGCCTGACGCGGCGCGCTTGTACAGCTCGCCGCCGACGAGGGTGAACGACTTGGCCATCCTGGCGATGCGCCTTGCCTCGGATCGATCCGATGGCAGCTCCCCTCGATCCATCTAGGCGATGTATTTGTTGCGCTAATCCCCCTCGCTGGGGGCTGGCTCCGTATCCATGGCCTCGGCCTCGTCGGTGCCGTACCTTTCGAGCCGGGAGAGTACATACGCTTCGTTCGAGGGGTCCTCGTCCATAGGCTCCGCGCTTGTCGGACTCGAGGGAGCCCCCGAGGGTTCTTCGTGGCTCGAGGGGCACGACTCGAGGTTGATGGACGGCTGGGCGACGTCCCACGCAAAAACGTTCGGGGGAACGGTAATTCGTCCCGACGCGATTTTGGCGAGCTCGTCCGCCTCCTCATTGTACCGGCGAGGTATGTGGTTGAGTTCTATGCCGTAGAACTTGTCTTCGAGGGCCCGCACGGCCTTGCAGTACGCCTCCATCTTGTCGTCGTGACAGCTCGCGTTCTTCATGACCTGGTCGATCACGAGCTGTGAGTCTACCCTTACGTCGAGGCACTTGATGCCCATCTCAATGGCGATTTTGAGGCCGCAAAGGAGGGCCCCGTACTCGGCCATGTTGTTTGACGCAGGGAAGT
Organism: Cenchrus americanus; assembly: GCA_947561735.1. Lineage (NCBI taxonomy): Eukaryota > Viridiplantae > Streptophyta > Magnoliopsida > Poales > Poaceae > Cenchrus > Cenchrus americanus. The sequence continues at coordinate 77,096,149 of OX387239.1, read as the reverse complement.
GCAGACGCACTGCTTATCTCATGAGCTCCTCGAGGGGTGAGACGAAAAGCAGGCCCGCGCCGGCTCTTGTCTTCATTACCGACCCATCGAAGTAGAGGTCCAGCACTCGGCCTGGATCTGTGGCGGCGGCAACTGTGTGTCCATCCACTCGGCGACAAAGTCTGCCAAGATCTGGGACTTGATCGCTTTGCGCGGCGTGTAAGCGAGTGTTTCGTCCATCAGCTCTACCGACCACTTGGCAATCCTGCCCGCTGCATCCGGTTTCTGGATGATCTCTCCCAATGGAAAGGAGAAGACCACCGTGACCGGGTGAGCCTCGAAGTAGTGACGGAGCTTGCGCCGCGCGAGGACCATTGCGTAAAGCAGCTTTTGGACCTGCGGATAACATGCCTTTGTCTCGGATAGAACCTCGCTGATGTAATATACCGGCCGCTGGACCAGCAAGGCGTGCCCCTCCTCCGTGCGCTCTACTACGATGACAGCACTGACCACCTGAGTGGTCGCGGCGACGTAGAGGTACAGAGGCTCGCCGTCCTGAGGCGGCATAAGAATCGGAGCATGGGCGAGTGTCGCCTTCAATTTGTCAAGCGCCTCCTGGGCCACGACGGTCCAGGAGAAGTGCTCGTGTTTCTTTAGGAGCCGGTAGAAGTGTAGGCCCTTCTCGCCGAGCCTCGAAATGAAGCGGCTCAAGGCGGCAAGGCACCCCAACACCTTCTGGACCCCCTTGAGGTCTCAAATTGGACACATTCGCTCGAGGGCTGCAACCTTTTCGGGGTTGGCCTCGATGCCTCGCTGAGAGACAATGTATCCTAACAACATGCCTTGCGGCATGCCGAAGACACATTTTTCGGGGTTCAGTTTCACCCTGTTGGCCCGTAGGCAGTCGAACGCGATGCGGAGGTCACCAACCAAGTCGTCCGCCTTCCTGGTTTTCATGACTATATCGTCTACGTATGCCTCAACGGTCCGCCCGATGTGATCCCCGAAAACGTGCTGCATACATCGCTAGTATGTAGCGCCCGCATTTCGGAGACTGAACGACATTGTCACGTAGCAATACATCCCGAATGGCGTGATGAACAAAGTCGCGAGCTGGTCGGACTCCTTCATTTTTATTTGGTGGTACCCGGAATAGGCGTAAAGGAAGCACAAGAGCTCACACCCTACGGTCGAGTCAACGATTTGATCGATCCGTGGCAAAGGAAAAGGAACTTTGGGACATGCTTTATTTAAACTAGTATAGTCTACACACATCCGCCACTTCCCATTCTTTTTCTTGACTAAAACAGGGTTAGCTAGCCACGTAGGGTGGAACACTTCCTTGATGAACCCAGCCTCGAGAAGCTTCCACAACTCTACTCCGATTGCTCGGCACCGCTCTTCGTCAAAGCGGCGCAGCCGTTGCTGCACGGCGCGGGAGTGAGGTAGGATGTCAAGGGAGTGCTCGGCGACCTTCCTCGGGATGCCTGGCATATCCGAGAGGCTCCACGCAAAGATGTCGGCGTTGGCGCGGAGGAAGTCGATGACACCACTTCCTATTTTGGATCGAGGGTGGAACTAACCCTCAACACCTTGCCCTTGGGGGCAGCAGGGTCGAGGGGCACCTCTTTGGTCTGCTCAGCAGCCCCGAAGCTGCCGGCGTGTTTGGTGGTGGAGTCGAGGTCCTCATTGACCAACTTCTCCAAGTTCGCCACGAGCACTTCATCCAGCGCTAGAGCCTCCGCGTGCTCCACGCACTCGACATCGCAATCGAATGCGTGCTCGATCGACGAGCCCACGGTGATGACACCCTTGGGCCCGACATCTTCATCTTGAGGTAGGTGTAGTTGGGGACTGCCATGAACTTGGCGTAGCACAGATGGCATGATACGCACCCCTGAACCCCACCACCTCGAAGGTGAGCGTTTCCTTGCGGAAGTTGTCTGGCGTGCCGAACCAGACCGGCAGGTCGATCTGCCCGAGGGGTTGGACGCGCTTGCCTGGCGCGACGCTATGGAACGGCGTTGTGCTGGGCCGCAGCTGGTCCAACCCGATCCCCAATAGGCGTAGAGTGTGCGTGTAGAGGATGTTGAGGCTGCTGCCTCCGTCCATCAGCAAATTCGAGAACCGCGCGTTCCCGATGACCGGGTCGACCACCAGCGGGTACTGGCCCGGGTTGGGGATGCGGTTCGGGTGATCCTCGCGGCTGAAGGTGATGGCGTCCTCCGACCAGTTGAGGAAGGAGGGAGGCGCCTTCTCCGCGGCGAGGGCCTCGTGCCGCTCTCGCTTGCGCTGTCTGTTGGACATATCCACGGTCAGTCCCCCGAAGATGAGGAAGACGTTCTCCACCACCGGGAAGCCACCGGCGTCACCATCACCCCCGTCCTTCTTGGCCTCGCCCTCCTTCGCGGCGGCGCGACTGTAGTACTTTTTGAGCATGTCGCACTGCTCGAGGGTGTGGTTGACCGGCGTCTTGTGGTATGGACATGGCTTTTTTAGCATGTCGTCAAACACCCCAGGGCCTCGAGGGACCGCTCGGGGGCCTCGTGGAGCTGGGTCAACACACCCCTGCTTGCGCGCCTCGCAGCGCGGCTTCTTCCCTTTCTTGCCCCTCTTGTGCTTCTGCTGGGGGTCCTTGGACTTGCTGCCCTCCGCGGGCGCGTCATCCATGCGCTTGCCTTTCTTCTTGTCGAAGATCACCCCCACTGCTTCCTCGCCTTAGGCGAAGCTGGTGGCGATGTCGAACAGCTCGTTCGAGTCGATGGGCGGGCTGTGTCCGAGTTCGCGCACGAGGTCCCGACAGGTGGTGCCATCGAGGAAGGCGTGCACGATTTCAGACTGGGCCACGCTCGGGAGCTCCGGGCAGCGCTTGGAGAAACGTCGTATGAAGTCCCGGAGCAACTCGCCGGGCTTCTAGGTGCACGCGCACAGGTCCCAAGAGTTTCCAGGGCGCACATAAGTGCCCTGGAAGTTCCCCACGAAGGTACAGACCAGATCATCCCAATTATGGATTTGGCTGGCCGGCAAATGCTCAAGCCACGTCCGCGCCGAGTCGGCGAGGTGCAACGGCAGGTTGCGGATGATGACTTCATCGGTGGTGTCCCCGCCCAGCTGGCATGCCAGGCGGTAGTCGTTGAGCCATACGCGGGGGTCCGTCTCCCCGTTGTACTTGTCGATCGACGTGGGCTGGCGGAAGCGCTGAGGGAAGCTCGCCGTGCGGATCTCCCGGCTGAACACGCGGGTTCCCGGGGGCTCCGGTGTCGGCGAGCGATCCTCCCCGCCTGTCATAGCGCCCACCCCGCCGTGGGTGGTAACCTGCCATCGCCCGCGTTTCCGCGTTGCCCGTCCGCCGGGCGTTGATGACGTTGCGAGCGTCGCCGTTTGGGCCTGCCCGCGTGTGTCAAGGATCCGCTCCCTGACAGGCGTGCACCCTGGGTTGGCGGGGCGTTCCGCCGCGCCACCAGCGTGTACTGATGGATCGGGGCCTTGCGCGCCCCCGTCGTCCCGCGTGCTCCCCTGCTGGCGAATGCGGGACACCGAGCTTTCAACCTGCTGAACGGCCTCCTGCTCGATGAGCACCTGCGCCTCGCGGTGCAGGTTTCGCGCCTCGGGCATTGAGGGGGCGGGCATGGCCCGCAGCAGTGTCGCAGCGGCGACGAGCTTCTGGCTCACTCGCGGGGGCGTGTTCGGGTTGTCGACGTCGAAGATGGACACTAATTTCTCATGATGAAATCAATTGAGTAAACTAATTTTCAATATAAATAAATAAATGAAAAAAACTATCATCACATACACATCTCATACATCTATCATGACACTTTCTTTCTATTAGAACACAAACTAATATGCATCTAAATAAAAAACATCATTCTTAGCTCATTTGGGAAGGTAATAATTACTCTAAGTTCAAAGAATCTTACTTAAAATGGATAATGTATATGAAGGTAGGATGCTGTAACTAACCTCTACACCACTTCAATGAGTCAAATCGTGGAGAAATCGTCGCAAATCGGGCAAAAACTCTGTTGGGCGCCATTGGGGAGGGGGAGCTCGAGTTGGAGAGGGGAAGAGGAAGAAGAGGGGGGAGTGGGGGCTCGGGAAGGGGGAACAAGAACAAAAAATAGTTGTTGAATATTTGTACCAGGCCACGATAAGGGCCAGTACAAATGTGTTCCCATTTGTACCAGGCGGTGGCTCCAACCGGTACAAATGTGCTGGACTCACATTTGTACCAGGCGGAGCCACCACCCGGCACAAATGTGAGGCATTTGCTCGCATTTGTACCGGGTGGGTGGGAGATGGCGTCGACGGGGCCCTGTGAGAGGGCATTTGTACCTGTCTGTGTCTCCAACCGGTACAAATGTAGTTATTTGTATCGAGGCCAAAATACCTGGTACAAATAAAAAACGGACCTGGGATATTGTTGATGGTGTATACACGTATTAAACTTCGTTTGGATTGCAAGAGGACAAATCCTCTGTTGTAGTCAAGGGACCCTTCTTCCCTTAAGTGTGAACCCAAGGTATCGAATCCGTGGAACAAATGTGTGATGCAAGAACCAATCTAATATAGTCGAGAACACTTAGATATTCAAAGGAAACTCTTATGCATCTAATCTAAATAACACCAAGAAAACGAATCTAATCTATGAAAACCGGAGCTTAGAAGCCGGGAACGCGGAACGTGGGCGTGTTCCGCATACCGGGAACTTCGTCCAGGAACGAAGAACGGGGACGAACGAGAACGACGTCCCAAAATGGTGTGGAACGTCGATCCGACACTGCCTAACATGGGTGTGGAACATCGGTCCGATACCGCCAGAACATGAAGCCAGGACATACCTCGTGACACCAAGGCCAGGCTTGCACTCGCACCTCAGTCGTCTGCCTCCGCCATCGTCGGCTTGCCGGTTGCCGCCACCGTCGTCCGCAGCTGCGCATCCCAGGCTGCCAGGCTCCCAGCTCGCTCCTCGGCGGCCGTTTGCCATCGCCGCTTGCTGCCTGCCATCCTCGTCGCTCGCTGCCCGCAGCGGCACAGCGCCGCCGCCAACAAATCCCCACAGCCCCACCCTCGGAATACTCGCCGACGCAGTTCCGGGGCCAGGCCGCCTGCCGCCAAGCGCACCGCGGCGGCGCGCACCTCGTGCGCTTCGCGGCTCATGACGGGACGATGGGTGGAGGAGAAGATACGACAAGATACTGGAAGGAGAAGATATGGGAAGGAGTGGAATATAGGACGACCCAGACGACGGCCCATGACGATTTTGTTTTTTAACCGGGGGTTGCTCTCTAGCTAACGTGCATGAGCATGTACGACACATCTCATAAACAAACGTGTCGAAGCAAATAAATGACTGTCATATAGAATTTCGAAGTATAATAATTTGGAACACGTTCCTCATTCCGAAATAACGTTCCGAGAACATCGTTCCCATCACACTTGGAACGTGTTACATTTTTGATTGGAACATACAAAATAGGTATACCCCCTTCGCACCATGTTTTCACAAAATTACGTTCCATGTTCCACGTTCCCATACCATGTTCCCAATGTTCCGGGAACATGGCTTCTAAGAACCGGAGGTAGCAAGAGATAGAGAGGGATAGGTAAAACCAATCTAGAGAGATTGGATCAAGCTCTCGTTGTAGTTCCAAGCAAATATGAACAAACCAAATCAAATCTCATAAAAAGCTTCTTTAAATCGCTGCTTCCCTTCCAACTCCAAAGACGCTCGCCTTTTGGAGCCACCGTTCTATCACAACGCACTCCTATTCGTGCGCGTTAGCCTAGGGCGAGTCCAATGGACAAGATGAAATATCTTGGTAGATCAGGCGTGCACCTCTAGCCACCACAGCTACATGAACACCCTATGTGATATATCTCGATATTAGATCTTAGGAATAATTTGAACCATGCCATTATGATTTTGCTAAATTGGAGATATGCCATCCTGACCCACATGTCAGTGACTGTGGTGGCACCCACCTGTCAGTGAGATACCAATGGCATATTTCCAAACTGTGAAAATTATAATGGCATATTTCCATCTAACCCTAGATCTTAAAGTGAGAAAAACCAATCGAAAACAAAGTTGTAGAAATTCACTTGATTGCTAGAAATCAGATTGCAATTTGATAATTCAACTTCATAAATGATACATGGACAAGAGCACCACCGGCATCCTACCTTGATCTTGCTCCTTGCTCCTGGATCTCCGACGTGGTCTTCCTTGCAAGGTTCCCACGCCGGCTAGGGAAACCCTAGACAACTAGCTCGACCCTCTCCTCTCCGAAATGGTGTCCCTCTTTTCTCTACTCCTAGGCGGCGAATGGTGAATGAATTCATGTGTGGCTCTTGGCAGGGGGACTATAAATAGCCTGGGTGTCGTCTAGGTCAAAGGCGGGGATGAATGGATCCAAAAATGGGCTCGGTCGACCGGCTTGGGCCCATTCTGGCCCATCTCGTGGCCTCCTTCGTGTCTTCTGGAAGTTTCCCTCCTTTGCATGTGGGACCTTGAGGTCAGTTTCTTCGTGGTTTGGATAGAGCTCCTTGTCGTGCAAGCTTTAGCATTTTCTGTTCAGGTCCTCAGAGTTTTCTACCTTCACGAGTTGGTCCTTGGGCTTCTTGGAGTCATGTTCACTTCATTGCTTTACTTGTGCCGAGCTTCATGGTCTTCTCATGAGGTGCTTGATGAACTTTACCTGGAAGTCTTGCTTTAACGCTAAATTCCTGCATAAACATTAAACTCCAAAACCGACATGCATGAACGAATTTGTTATATCAATGGGGTTAGTACCAATGGATAAGATATAAAATTGATGCCAACACCAAAGGTAAACTCATGAGTAGGTGGACGGAAATCCACTATCAGCATCTCCAACATGCTTAGACCTTGCTCGTCCTCGAGTAAGACTTCGATGGATATCAGTGTTGCCCTTCATTGCTCAAACCCTGCACTTGGTCGTACACGAGAAAACATAATGCTCTCAAAATTTAATTCATTAGAGTTTCATAGTGTATTAGCCTTCATCCCTACTTAGGGTGGATATTAATTAAGCTCTTCCACAAGTATTAAACATGCTCCCAAAATTCAAATGGATCTCACAAATTTTGAAATAAAGAATGAGATGAAAAAGAGCTAAACCAAGTTCAAAAATTTAAACCAACTTGCATCTTGCTCATGAACTCTCATCTCATCTTGTCTCTCAAGACTATTTATTCTACTCCTTTTCCCCTCTCAAAAACATATATATGTGGTAGGCTCTATGTGGAGTTTTTGGGAAAAGTTTAGTCCTACCGAGATATTATAAATGAAATTTTGTCAAAACAAAACAAGCTTCTCATGGTCTTACCGAGACTCATCAAAATGGTCATTGGAAAATAATGTTATATCATGGAGTGGAGAGAAAAACACACACACTTTGAGATAGGTGGACATGTGCAAATGGCGAAGAGTGATCCAGAGGCACAAAGGAAGTTCTCGTTATCGGATTGCACATGGTTGGAAAGATGAGTTTGGATCTTAATCTTGAACTTTTGAAATTCCTTATGTATTTAGAGAACTGAGGAGTTCACTTTATTATACATACATATATATATATATTTTTTCTCAAACATATTTTTTTATCTCTTTCTTTTTTTCTTTTTTTCCTTTTTCTTTTATACACACATTTTTTTTAATTTTACTCCCCTTGAACTCTAAATTGCATTGTACCTACCTCCTCCCCCATGCTTAGACATTTGCTCGTCCTCGGGCAAACAGATGATAGAGATAAGGTAGGTACTACAAATATTTTTCCTTTGGAGAGATACTTCGAAATCTTCAGTCTTGGCACCATCTTGCGTTCTTCCTTGAGTTGATGATCCATACTCAAATAATAAGTTGTGGTCAAGGAGGTAAACACAAATGATGATACTTTTAGTTTTAAGGGTGGATATCCGACGAGGTTTGTGAAATCTCCGATGTGGCGATACACAATGCACGGATAAAAAGGCTAGCAAAAAGATAGATATGCAAAAACAGAATGACCAGCTTCTTAGTCTCGGGCTAGAGAAATCAAGCCCTGAATTAACTCACACAAAAATAAACCTTGTATACTAAGTTTTTGCACTCAAATAAATATATGGCTATGGATAGGTAGAGCAACATGCAAGTGGTATTATTGACAAGGCTAACATTACTTTAAGAACAAAAACAAATCATCTTTAACCCATCCAAAAATTGAGAGCATATAAAAAACTATGGGTCTTTATTTTTATCATCACTTCAGCAAAAGATTGAGCTAGCATTTAACTTAATTTCAGGTTTGTATTTTAAGAGAGCATTAGCTTAATCATGCATAAAAAGAAGTACAAAGATAAGCAAAGCGGCAACTATCATCATATATCAACATGGCACAAACCTTTTATCTTTGCCAAAGGTAAAAAAAGGTAGTGATTTTATTCATGATGAAATAAAAACAAGATGATGATTTTATTCTATAGATCAATGTTCTATAGAATACAATGCAAGTGATGATGGTCGACCAAAGATCATTACTAAAAAAGTGCTCATTTGTACCGGTTGGTAACCCTCATTTGTACTGGGTATCCAACCGGTACAAACCATCTGATACAAATGATGTGAAGCCTGGTACAAATGGCCCTTCCCCCTCCGACGTGGCAGAGGGGCATTTGTACCGGGTGGAGGCACCACCCGATACAAATATGCGTTTTTTGTTGTTTTATGCTTCTTTACTCTAACGTATTTGCTTAATGTACTAATACTAATCTTAATATGTTGTAATATAAAGTCGTGTGACATATAAAATATTATATTTGAGATAATATTCAACATGCATCCATATATATTTATATAAATATATATGAATGCTTGTAGAATATATCATATCAAATCCTGAAATTGAAGAACTTTGGAAGTAATATTACACATTAGCATATTGTGCATACTGAAATTTAGATTAATAATATATGTTGGATAAAATGTTAGAAGAGTTTAATTTTTGCTTCTAGATGTTTGGTCTTTGCTTCCAGATGCTTCTTTGTTGGTCTGACTTGTCCCTTCTCCGGTCGTCGCTCCTGTTACAGTAATAGAGGATAAGCCTACATAAAACTCTCCCCCTGGCTTAATAGCCTCGTCTAGAAGAAATTCACATATTTTTTCTTGAATCAATTGGATTTTCCTATCTCAAGGAATCCTTCCTTGATGTTGCCAATCTACTAGAGAATATGAACAGAAGAATAAGAATCGGAACGGTGAATATGTACAATAAGAACTACATGTAGTCGCAGTTGTGTGTCCACGCACCTTCTCTTCCAATTTGCTACCATCAGCGCATGTTGTATCACGATGCATGTACTTGCAAACATAGTATCCACATAGATTGGTGCCAGAAGGCTGCGTCATGACCCGTACATATGGGAAAACCAAGTCATGAAATAAGTTTTTATTGTATTGTAAGAATTGAATAATCTAAGACACATACTGGCCACTCATAGTGGACACAAAGGTTTTTGTTGAACTTTCAGGGTACTTTTCATAGAGACAAGTCCATGCAGTTTTAATCAGCTCTACGGTATCTTGGTATCTACTTTTATCTTTAGTCTTGTACAAAGAATCGAAGACAAAGACCTTGCTTCGCGCCATACAAAAACTAAAGATAATCCAATGGAAGTTGTCCATAGTTGTAGAAGTATTAGTTTCTTAAAATATGCAATGTAATTTAAAAAAGATAAGGCGATGAGATACACATTGATCACCCGAAGTTGTATGGTAGCTCTATGACAGCATTATCATGGTGTTTGTCTACAATGTTGATGATGTGATTAAGTGCTTCCCTCTCGTTAAGTTTGAGAGTGTTTTGAGTTCTAATCAGAGGATCCATGCATGTAGCCCACACTCATGATTCGTTTCCACCTGCTCCATTGCATCACAAAACTATATGACACAAAAATATAGAAGTTTAGATATGGGATAAAGTGGCTAGAGCAGTGATTTTTAACCTATAGTAGAATAAACACTTACAGTGTCCAACAACTAATGAATGAGATGTCAAGTGCATCCATATTGAATAGGAACCAGAATTCCTGCATGGGAATAATGAAGAATGGTTTCCCTCGGAAATAATGATGGTCCTCGATGCGAACATTATAACACCCTAATTTATCAAAGTTTGGTTTTATTAAAATTTTCCAGAAACCTTTTTTTGCACCTAAGGATTATAAGGTTGTCTTTATTTTATTTTAGGCATTTAAATTTTTCTAAAATAAAATAAATGAACTATAGGAATTAATTGTTGCATTCATGCTGGTGCATTGCTTTTGGTTGTTTGATTTTAAACTCTAGTTTGAATTCAAGTGTTTGAATCCTTTTCAAATTAGTCAAGCCCCTACCCTATTCCCTTTTCCTTTTTTAGCCCAGCACTCTAGTAGCCCAGCAGCAGCCCGTTTTTTTTCTTTTTCTCTTTTAGCCTAGCTAGCAACCGCAGCAGCCCATCACCCTGGCCGCGGCCCAGCTCGGCATTTCCGGCCCACTTCGCCGCCGCCAGCCCGCTTCGCCACTCACCCGCGCCACGGCGGCCGACGGGCGGGGGTCCGCCTGTCATCCCCGCCGCAGAGTCGTCCCCGAGCCGGACTCAGCTGAGTCCGACCGCCGTTGCCCGAGTCCGCCTCCCCCCGCCTCTCCATGCTTGTCCCGCACGCCAAGGCGGCCTCCCAACCTTTATAAGTCGCACCGCACCCCCTGGGGTCTTCCGCCAAACCCTAGTCACCTCCTTCGGCCGCGCCTGAGCCGCCGCCGGAACCCTAGCACCGCCGCAGCCGTCCCTCGCTGTCGCCGCCTTCCCGCCAACAAGTAGCTGTCCCGGAGCCGCGCAAGGAGGCGAGGAAGCTGCCGGTCCCATTTGTTTTTAAGCCCGAGTAGTAGATTGTCCCCGCGCACTCGCCGGAGTTGGGCAGCCGCGCCGCCGCCGCTTGTCGCGTCGTGCGTCGTCCCTGTCGCCTCCCGAGCCGACCGCATCGCTTCCGTTGTACTCGCCATCCCGCGCGCTGCATCTAGGTGCTAGCCAAGCATCGAACCGAGCCTGGGAACCCTAGATCAGGTTTTGCCGGTGAGCCCCGCCGCCGCTCGCCGCCAGTCGTCGCCTTCGGACGTCGCCCGCCGCCGCGCGCCTCTTGCTTGCGTCCGCAGCCGTCAGATCAAGATCTAACGCTCCTGATCTAACCCGTGCAGCCGCTTAAGATAGAGCCGCCAGCCGTTGGATAGATCAAGCTGACCCGGGTCAATACCGGTCCACCCGGCCAGATCCCGCGCTTTTGCAAGAAAACCCCTATGTTGTCCGGTTTTCACAAAAATACCCTCCCGCAGTGTGAAGGATCAGACGACGACTAGAGAGGGGGGGGGAGTGAATAGGAGCCGGTAAAAATTCTTCACAAAGAACCCGGCCTATACCCTAGTCAAATCCCGGTCACACACAAGCGATGGATCGAATCACACACCAATCACCAAGACAACGAGGTTATGGATTAACCTCTAGTCCTAGGAACGATTCCTTGAAGCACACGCGGAAGCACAAGAAAGGAAGGAAGGAAACGAACCAAGAAGCAAAGCACACAGGCTCTGGCGGACCGTCCGTCCGGGAGGGGCGGACCGTCCGCACGGGCCTCGTGGACCGTCCGGCCTTCTGCCGCGGACTGTCCGCACACACACCGCGGACTGTCCGCCCCTGCACCGCGGATCGTCCGTTAAAGCGAACAGAACCACTAGAACCAACCCGAGAAAACGGACCGTCCGCGAAGGGCAGGCGAACCGTCCGCGCGGGTCCCAGACCGTCCGCTACTGAAGCTCGGACCGTCCACAAACCGGCTGCAACGAAAACCTAAAGCAACACCGGATCGAAACGAAACGAAGCAAGAACATGAAGAACACCGCGACGAACTGGAGTGGCGCGGACTGTCTGCCTGGTCCTCGCGGACCGTCCGCCAGGTGCGGACATAGCAGAAAATGCACGACCCCGAAAGTCAACTTCCCCAAATCATCATCGGATTTCCCAAACGGTTGAAGCTGTAGAGACAAGGGTTTGGGGACTTGAAAAGCGTCACACAAAGATGCTATAGCCCAAAAATCTTGCCTCCTAACTCCCTAAATCACCGGGAATCGCGAATCCTTTGAGCACCACCAAAAGCTAGAGCACCGAACGAAAATCCTTGAATCGAAGTGGTTTCCCGGCGTTTGAGGGCACAAGATCAATCACAAAGATGCACGAGACATCTATCCATGTTTCCCTCAAAGAAATACGGGGAGAAACCCACTCAAATCCGCGGAATCACACCGAGAACAAAGGCACGAAAACAAGCACAAAAAGACCACGAAAAACACAACTTCGAATCTTCTATACAAACCAGGAAAGATTCACAAGGTCTAGCATGCCGCCCTAGCATCCATCCCTCTCAACAAATCTCTCATGAAGCCCTCATGCTAGCCTAGAGAAAATAGAGAAGAAAATGGCTACGAAAATGAGAAAATGGGAGGGAGGAAATGAAACCCTAAGTCGCGGAGAGAGAGAGCCATCCACACACACTCATGGCTTATATATCAGGTCCCGCCGGAGTGGTAAATGACTCGACTACCCCTAACTTAACTACTGGCGATACAACCCACGTAGGGGCATTTAGGTAATGTTTGTGGGTCTTGCCATCGGACGGCCACACCTTTGCCGCACCTCGCGTCCTCCCGACGCAAGCCATGCGATCCCGCCGCGTGTCCTCCGCTTCGAAGCTTCCCGACACGCCCGAATCCTGTCTCCGTCGTGTTGGGCCCTCGGACTTGGTTTTGAGGCCTAAACCAAGAAACCGTTCTCCGATGGTTTTGTGGGCAAACCACCAAACCCCGCGTGCTCGGTCCGGCCTCCCGCCAAACCACTTGACTCGACCACCACCGTGCACCGGCTCGATCGTCCATGACTTCGTCTTGCTCGTCTCGCCACCATGGTGCCCGCACCTAGTCCCGCTGTCCACCGAGTCCCTCGAACCGAGCATACTTGTCTCTCCATCTCCCGGAGGCCCCTCAAGGCTGAAGACCTTTCGCGCCCGTTCTTCACCTGCAACAACACGAACTAGACCGCAGCCTACACCTGCGCACTAAGCCAAGAGTCAGTCCAACACCCGTTGTCAATCACTCATCACTGAGGAGCAATCATCCATCGACCACTGGGACGCTCCTGGTCCTCACAGTGATAAGTTTCTTGCGGTTTAGTCCTTTTTCTTTGTTTTAGCCCACATTCTTTATAAATCTTTATAGATTAGTCCTTGCACCTTCTATAAGCTGTATCTTGGTCGTTTTAGCTCCGTTTTTAGCGTTCTTTATGTTCATGCGATCGTCTCGAAGCGTAGATTAGTTTTATGTCCCTGTTTTGTTCTGTTAATCCTGTTTGGTGATTTGTTTCTTATTTATTCTTGTTGTTTGATTGTATGTGTTGATTGTGGAGCGCAGAGAGTGAAGCGTTTGAAGGATTTGAAGATCAAGACGCACCAGAGTTTGAGAAGCCGAGTCCTGTTGAAGGCAAGTCTTCCTTGATGCATGCCCACTTGTCCTACATAACATGAATTTAAATTCACTGTATTTACTTTTCTTTCTTGCATTAACTTTGACGAGAACCTATTAAGGATCATACCTAATTTTTTACAACCTTTGCCTTGTTGTAACGGGTTAATTTAATTAATCTTGATGGTAGCTATGGCTTAGTATGCTTAACTCGGGATGGTACTAATCAACTTGGATACTTTTACATTCTATGTTCCATTTATTGTTGTTTTACTTCACAAGATCACTTGATTATGTTAATCGGGACATGGAGAACCACCCGGGAAAATAGTACAACCAAAAGAACTAATGTGCAATGGTCTTGGTCGAATAATTAGGAACTTTAGCCTGGGATGGTCTTACCTGATAAGGACAAGGGATCGGCGGTACTGTGGGGTATAGACTCACTCTAGCAGGGGGTTGGGTGAGTTATTCTTTTTATAACTTGCTAACTGATCCGGACATTGTGGGTCATAACTTGCTAGGGAACCTTTGTAAAGGCCATGTAGCGTCCCTATGCAACCACACCTCGGTAGTGTGGTATGGTGCCTTGCAAACACCGCATGGTTGGGTTCAAAGTTCTTCGGAGCTTTTTCGCTGCTTGTGGTGAAAGTATACAACCTCTGCAGAGTGTCAAACTAACTAGTTAGCCGTGCTCACGGTCAAGAGCGGCCCGGACCCTCACATGACTAAATTGTGGAATTTAAATGTAAAATTGTTGTTGTATTCTTAATTTATGATGCTTATATTTTATTAATTGGGTTGGTATGAACTTACACTCTTTAGTAATCAGGTTGCTAATAAAACTTGACTCACTAAAATGCTAAACTGCTTGAACCTTATCCATCCACCATATGGCCTTGCATGTTATGTTGTTTCCTCTTGCTGAGTACGTCATGTGCTCACACTTGTTTACTTTCTTGCATCTACAACACTCGGATTGCTGCTCGGACTGGGAGAACTTTGCAGATTTGCCCGGTGATTTCTAGGAGTTCTAGGTGTGCGTGTCTTCAGTCAGCTACTTGTGGAGGCACTTTATCCGCTGCGAGAACTCGTTATTTGTGTTTCGTTTAAGACTTTGGTCATGTAATAACTCTTTATTCGTGTGGCACTGATTTTGGTATTCACAATGTCTAAGCGTGTGTGTAACTTGATCCTGGCGCACACGTGATCTATGCATTTCGTTTTTGCCTTTAAAACTGGGTGTGACAAAGTGGTACCAGAGCCGTGTTGATTGTAGGACGTTAGCCTACATAGAAATGGTCGGAACTAAGGATTTTATAATCATAGAAGCTTTTCTCTCACATGCTTGCTTTATTTCTACTAACCTTATACTCTTGCTTTTGCCTCACCCTTGAGTTAATCTGGATTATCTACCTTGTGCTTGCTTTAGCTCTCACCCTTTTTGTCTTACCATCTATCTCATTCTACACTGCACTTACAGATGGTTCGCCGTTTGAAGACTTCTCACGCTGGTGCTGCCCACCTGTATGCTCCACAGGAACAGTACCAGGACTTCCATGACGGAGACACGGATGAAGAGATCGTGATGGAGCCTGCACCAGTAGCCGTCCCTAACCCCATCTTGGTTTCTGATGATGAGGAGGATCCAGAAGAGGTGAACCCAGAAGAAGAAAAGCCCGCTGACTAGCCAAACCAAGAGGAGCAGGCGCCAGGAGAAGATCTGGAAGGTCACCACGGTCAAGAGGTGGAGGAAGAGCAAGAGCAAGATGAAGCGGCTGAGGAAGTGATCTAGGAAGTGGAGCACCACAGGGTTTCTGGAGTGGGCATTCCCATGGCTGACCACCTACGAGCTATGGTACTCCGCTTGGGCTATGACAAGGCCCCTGTTTACCATTGTGAGCTGTGGACTCACCCGTGGTTCGAGCCCCACTGGGAGGTTGCCGCCATTCTGGAGGAGTACGTTCCATTCCGAGTAAGGGAGATCTCCAAGCACCCTGATGTGGCCCACAGGACCACTATGGACGCTGGCATAGCAGAAGCAGCTCGAAGGGCGCTTTATGTGCTCTCTCACAAGGAGCATGACAGGTTGGAGGAGACCTACTTCCAGTACACACCCTTCAGAGCCAGTGGGGAAGCCAAGACCTACATCGCCCCGGTGCCAGCCTATGAAGGAACGCTGAACAATGTCCGGAGTCTGCTTGCTGCTGTCAATACTGCTTTGGACGACACCAACAACACTCTGCACATGGCACAACAGCAGATCTTTACTCTTGAGTTGAAGAAGCGCGCCTTGGAAGTTGCACTGCAGAACAGGGAGCAGCCAGTGGTTCATGATGCCATGGAACCATGTACCTCCCCGTCACCCAAGAGGCGACGCTACGACTCCCCTGATGCCCGCATGGATGCCATATCAGAAGATATATAGTTCTTAGGCTTACGTTAAGATTAGGATCTTTTTGTAATCGCTAGTAGATGATCGGTTAAAGTGTGCTTAGTTTAGAAGTGTGGTTGAATGCTTGGTTTTGTGCTAAATGTTTGAGCTAGATTTTGTTTGAGTGCAATGTGTTGTGGAGTGCTAACCACAATGACATTGGTTTAGTAGTAAGTTTGTGGGGGTCAACCTTCTGTCTCAATCAATTTATCTATCTTAATCTTTGTGCCCCTTTAAGTTTTTCCTTAATGCAAATCCTAGAGCTCTAAATTTGTTCGCGCAGCTTTCTGAGTCAGCTGCACTGTTTTAATTTTATCTCGGGCTACAAAACTCCGATTGCAGTAAATCCAATGGGAGAAGTCAGAAAGTTATGACCGAAACATTTCAGTAAATCCTATTTCGTGACTGATTTTCTGTGCAAAATTCAGAATATTTGGGTGGGTGGTCAGAAAGTTATGACCGAAACATTGAAGTCTCATGAATCTGTTAAACACTGCTGACCTACCTAACTTATTTATTTCATAACCAGAGTTACAGAACTCCGATTGAGGTGATTCCAGTTGGAATAGTTCCGAAATTTCATTACCTATTACCAGTTCAAAGCTTATAATTTTTGGTTACCCACGCTGAGAGTTATGCCTGATTGTTTAGGGTCAATAGAATCTGTCTTAGTTGAACATCTTTGCTACCTTATCTTTCTGGGTTTAACTCTTGGTGCAATCATCTAAAGTAATGTCCCTAACACTCATGGTGAACACCAGGTCAGGATCAAGAGTCGATCAACCGGCAGTGAATCATCCCGGAAGAGCACCCCGGCAAGCACATATGGATCCCGCCATGCAGCAATTCCTAGAGGCGCAGACTCAGCTCCTCTAGAACCTGTCCAACACCGTGACGGACCTGCAATCCCAGATCAACAATCCACCTGTGCAGCAGCCGGCACCCCGCAACAAGCACCGGGAGTTCATGAGTCACCATCCCCCCGTGTTCACTCATGCCGTAGATCCACTTGAAGCTGAGGATTGTCTGAAGACAGTGTTTAAGATGCTCACTATCTGTCAGTGTGATGACAGAGAGAAGGTCCTGTATGCTGCAGGATGACTTCAGGGGTTGACATCCGCTTGGTGGGATGCGTATACTGTTGCTCATGCCTCCCCAGACACCATCACCTGGGACGAGTTCACTACCAACTTCAGGAGCCACCACATACCTTCTGGAGTTATGAAGATCAAGAAGAAGGAGTTCCTCTTTCTCAAGCAGGGGAGGTGTCAGTGGCTGAGCACAGAGACAAGTTCACTGAGTTGTCTCGCTATGCCACTGAGGAGGTTGCTGAAGACAAGAAGAAGCAGGAGTTGTTCCTGGATGGGTTAGCAGGTTCGCTACAGTACCAGCTGATGTCTTATCCTTTTCCCACATTCCAGCAGTTAGTTGATGCTGCCATCCGCTTGGAGCACAAGCGCAAGGAGCTCGGGGAGCAGAAGAGGAAGGCCACCAGCTCTGGACAGTTCGGGAGTGCGTCTCGCCCGCGCTTCAACCCACCGCAGAGCACCCCGTTCCGCTTTGGAGGACCGGGTGGAAACTTTGGGCAGCAGCAGTCCCAGCGTCCTACTCAGCAGTTCCAGCAGTCTGCTTAGCAGTTTCAGCATCCTGTCCCTCAGACTCCACGCCCAGCTTCCCAGCAGAGTCAACAGAGAGCTCCAGTTGGCACACTGGTGAGGTTCGCGGCACCTCCTAATCCCGCAACCACTACTTGCTTCAAGTGTGGAGAGCTTGATCACTATGCCAACGTGTGCCCGAAGAGGAACCCTCCACACACACCAATGCAGAACCAGCAGATGCAGCAGATGAGGAACGAGAATCAGACCCCGCAGACCAACAAGGGACAACAGAGCTATGCACGAGGCAACGTGATGCACGTTGATGCTGAAGTCGCCCAGGAGAACCCTAGAGTAGTGCTCGGTATGTTCCTAGTCAACTCCACTCCTGCCTCAGTTTTATTTGATTTTGGAGCATCCCATTCTTTCATTACATCCCAGTTCGTAGCTCAACATAATATACCCATCAGTTCTATGCCACGCCACATGCTAGTTAGCTCACTAGGGGGGGATTGAAAGCCATATATAAGTGTTACAACGTCAATCTCAAGATTTTGGGCAAAGATTTCTGTGCCAACCTGATAATCCTGGATTCAAAAGGGATCGATGTGATACTGGGAATGGGATGGTTGACCGCATGTGATGTGGTGATACAGTGTGCTAAGAGATCAGTCCTTCTTACTAGTCTAGCTGGTGAAAGGTTTGAGTTTGCAGCAGATCCAACACCATCAACAGCCAGTGCCGTGAATCAGCTTGATGGATCGGCCTTGGAGGACATAAGAGTGGTGTGTGACTATCCTGATGTGTTTCTTGAGGAGTTACCAGGTATGCCCCCTGACCGAGATGTTGAGTTCGTTATTGATCTTTTGCCTGGTACTGCTCCTATCTCTAAGCGCCCATATAGAATGTCTAGTGATCAATTACAAGAACTTAAAGCTCAGATTAAAGAGTTAATGGGTAAAGGGTTCATTCGTGCTAGTTCATGACCTTGGGGAGCAACAGTTATCTTTGTGGGTAAGAAGGATGGCACACTGAGGATGTGTGTTGATTACAGGCCTCTTAATGATGTTACCATCAAGAACAAGTATCCTCTTCCCCGCATTGAGGACTTGTTTGATCAGATGAGAGGAGCCAAGGTATTTTCTAAGGTTGACCCACGATCCGGCTATCATCAGATGAAGATCAGAACTTCAGATATTCCCAAGACAGCGTTTACCACCAGGTATGGAATTTATGAGTACACGGTTATGTCCTTTGGGTTGACCAAAGCACCTGCCTACTTCATGTACCTAATGAACAAGATCTTTATGGAGTATCTGGACAAGTTTGTTGTGGTGTTCATTGATGATATCTTGATCTACTCCAAGAGAGTGGAAGAGCATGAGGAGCATTTGAGGCTTATGTTGCAGAAGCTGAGAGAGCATGAGTTATACGCAAAGCTCAGCAAGTGTGAGTTCTGGCTCAAGGAAGTGGCTTTTCTGGGTCATATCATCACCAACGGAGGTATTGAGGTAGATCCGAGCAAGGTCAGTGATGTGTTGAAGTGGGAACCCCCTCGTACTGTGTCTGAGATCAGGAGTTTCCTAGGACTCGCTGGTTACTATCGTCGATTCATTGAGGGATTTTCCAAAATCGTGAAGCCTCTAACCACACAGCTAGAGAAGGATAGAGAGTTCAAGTGGACCAGTGCATGTCAGTCCAGTTTTGAAGAGTTGAAGAAGCGGTTGACCACAACACCTATTCTAGTGATGCCAGATCTACAGAAGAGTTTTGACATCTATTGTGATGCATCTCGACAGGGTCTGGGTTGTGTATTGATGCAGGAGGGTCACATTATAGCCTATGCATCTCGACAGTTGAGGAAGCATGAGTTGAACTATCCTACGCACGATCTTGAGCTAGCAGCGGTGGTTCATGCATTGAAGATTTGGAGGCACTATGTTATGGGAACTAAGTGCCAGATCTATACGGATCACAAGAGCTTGAAGTACATCTTCACTCAGAAGGATCTCAATCTAAGACAACACTGTTGGTTAGAGCTGATCAAGGACTATGATCTGGAGATTCACTATCACCCTGGTAAAGCGAATTTGGTCGCTGATGCCTTGAGTCGGAAGGGTCATGCTAACATGGCTATGGTTTTCCAGCTTCTTGATGAGTTGGTGAAGGAGTTTGAAAGACTCAACCTGGAGGTTGTTGCTCATGCAGAGGGAGTGACTTTGGAAGTGCAGTCCACTCTGGAGCAGGAGATGCGCAAAGGGCAATCAGATGATGTTGGGATTCAGAAAATCAAGGAGAGTATGAAACAGGGAGAAGCCCCAGATTTCACCGAGGATGAACAAGGAACTATATGGTTTAAGAACCGTTTATGTGTGCCAGAAACAGGAGATCTTAGAGAAACTATCTCGAGAGAAGCTCACGATTCTGCCTACTCTATCCATCCAGGTAGTACTAAGATGTACCAGGATCTCAAGCAGAGGTATTGGTAGTACGGTATGAAGAGGTATGTGGCCGCACATGTGGCTTTGTGCGACACTTGCCATCGGGTTAAAGCTGAACATCAGAGGCCCGCTGGTTTGCTGCAACCGCTAAAAGTGCCTGAGTGGAAGTGGGAAGAGATCGGAATGGATTTCATTGTGGGTTTACCCCCGAACCCAAGATGGTTATGATTCGATTTGGGTCATTATGGATCGTTCGACCAAGGTTCCTCACTTCATTCCGGTGAAAACCACGTATACGGGAGCTAAGTTGGTAGAGATGTACATGTCCAAGATTGTGTGTTTGCATGGTGTACCAAAGAAGATAGTGTCAGACAGAGGTACCCAGTTCACTTCTCGTTTCTGGGGAAAGTTGCATGAGTCTATGGATACCAAGTTGAATTTCA
The DNA here is from genome assembly GCA_947561735.1 of Cenchrus americanus. NCBI lineage: Eukaryota > Viridiplantae > Streptophyta > Magnoliopsida > Poales > Poaceae > Cenchrus > Cenchrus americanus. The sequence goes on along the minus strand of OX387239.1, from coordinate 77,075,717 downwards.
GCTCAGCTTATCACCCACAAACAGATGGACAGACAGAGAGGACCAACCAGATCTTAGAGGACATGCTGAGAGCATGCGCAATTAAGCACAGTGGTAGTTGGGATAAGAGTTTGCCGTATGCTGAGTTCTCTTATAACAACAGCTACCAGGCTAGTCTCAAGATGGGACCCTTTGAGGCTTTGTATGGAAGAAAGTGTAGAACTCCGTTGTACTGGAGTGAGACAGGAGAAAGGCAGTTGTTTGGGGCAGACATCATCAGAGAGGCAGAGAAGCAAGTTCAGATTATCAGAGAAAACTTGAGGATTGCTCAGTCTAGATAGAAAAGTTATGCAGGTGGTAAAAGGAGGGACGTGGTCTTTCAGGAGGGTGATTATGTGTACCTAAAGGTGTCACCTATCAGGGGGTTGCGTTGATTCAAAGTCTGGAAGGATCAAGATGTCGACTAGAGGGGGGTGATAGTCGAACCTAAAAAATCACAACTTTTTCACAGCTGTTAAATTCAGGTCCGGAGTTTCCGGATATTTTTCCGGATACTCCGGGAAATCCGGAGAATCCGGGAAAATGTCCAGATATTTCGGCCTGTCAGGGGGGAATCAAATTCGACAGAAATTAAACTTGCTCAAATGTAGATCTGTGAAAATAGGCTATGCACTGAGATGAGACAAGTCTGTTTATCCACTCCAATCTTGTAGAAACCTCACCACGAGGTAGATCGGCACCAAACCCAAGATATGCGCTCAAGAGAGAAACAAACATACAACAAGATGAACAAGCACAAGAGACACAAGGATTTGTGTCACACCCGACTTTCCGAAGAAAACCAAGTGCAAGCCTATATGCATGCCAGGATCAAGTTTCATGCATATAGTGACATAAAAGTGAATACAGAAACAGTATCACGAAAGAAAAACGGAGATTATCAGAGATTTACGCTTTATCCTGGAAACGAAGGCTCCAAACATCACAGGCAATCGACTGGGGGTTGCGTACGCCTAGCACCAGCAACATCTTCACAAGACTTCACAGTAGCATCCTCTTTCTGAGCAACAATGGTTATAGCAAGGGTGAGCACTTGTCGTACTCAGCAAGTGTGGAGAAAAGAATGAATGCAAAGGCTTTATAGTGGACTGGGCTATAAGCATTTAAGCAATTTTAGTTGGTCGAATTTTATTAGCACCTGATTACTAATAAAGTATAAGTTTATACCAACCCACATTAAGCATAAGATAAGAAATACGCCATAAGCACATGGCAAGCATAACCAGAGAACCCGATTTAAGTCCATCTTCAAGTTTGATTATCATGTGAGGGTCCAGGCCGCTCTTGACCGTGAGCAAGGCTAATCAATTAGTTTTACACTCTGCAGAGGTTGTACATCTTTACCCACAAGTCGCGTAAAAGTCCCGAAGAACTTTAAACCCAACCATGCGATGCTGCGCAGGCATCATACCACACTACCGAGGTGTGATTGCATAGGGACGCTACGAGGCCTTTACAAAGAGTCATCCCGTGCGTATTAGTCCATAGTAGTATGTCATAGAGGCTATCTTTCGTACCACACTTCTATTACGGACGGTAAGCCATATAGTCTTCCGTTCCATCACCGCTCCGGAATAGAAGAGCCATAAAAGCATTCCTCCGTCCCCAACCTACTATGCGAGTAATAACCACACAAAGACTTCCCTAATTACTCGGCCAAGACCAGAGCCATATAGTCCTTGTGGTTGCACTGTTGTCCTGGGGGGTCGCTCCATGTTCCGATTAATCATATGGTCTTGTATTAACAGAGATATATAGCATCAAAGTAAAGCATGTTCATCAATGTTGTTCATTAAAACCACCATAACCCAGGTATAGCAACTAAGCATAACTACCCAACATAAATGTAAACCCAGGTTAATAAGGAATGACAATCAAAGACTAGGATAAACCTTAATAGGAACCCATCAAAATTAATGCAAGCAAAGCAATGAGTGATTAATATAGTTCTTAGGACAAAAGATCAAGGACACACTTGCCTTTAACCAAAGTAGTTGCTCAAAATATCTTCAACTTCAAGCTCTTCCAACTTCTCGAACGGCGTTCACTCCAAGCGCATCAATCATCGGGCGCAAACATACACAAAGCAAACAAACAAGCATACTAAGAACAAAGCACCAATCAAAAGAAAGCTTTAAAAGAACGCACTAAAGGATAGACTTGATTAGATGGATCACTAAAGAACACAAAGGGTGCTTGGAAAGGCTTGGTTAACTTTGAAGAGATGGTTATGAAAGATTGAGCAAGAACCGGAAAGATCACACTTAGATTGAGCTGAGAAAAGAACGTCTAACAAACGTTTTGCATATATGAGAGAGCAAGGCTATGAGCTAGGTTCATTTTATTTAACAAAACAATTATAAAGGATATTTCAGAAATAAAATACCCTATGTTGACATTAATGCAATATTAAACTTTATTTATGAAACCGGTGTAAAGAACTAGTCAAGTTTTATTAATAAAGATTCATATATGAATTAACCGATTAAACATTTAATTTAGAAAAACTAAACTACATGAGCAATCTAAATAAAACTTTGTAATTCGAGTAGATCATATTATTATTAAAAACATTATGGTATTGGCATTAATCAAATTAATATTTATTATAAAAGCCGATGTAATAGCCTAATCAAATTTTAATTAGAAAAGATTAATTAACTATTAAACAAATTAACATTTGGTTAACAAAAACCGAGATAAAGATCTAATTAACTTTTATATATAAAAACATGGGATAGAAACATTAATCAAATTAAATTTGCTTATGAAAAACGATGTATAGATCTATTTTACTTTTATTTATAAAAGGCATGTGTAAATAGACATTAATCAAAATTAATATTAATTTTATTTTCAGAAAACAAAACATGGTGAAAACACACCACTAACGCGTGCTTTACATTATTATGGACCTAACGCAACTTGAACGGATTAAATCGGAGCTAAAACGGAGAATCTAGGAGCAAAACAAGATGAAAGGACCTGTTCGCGATTAACTATAGATTTCGGGGAGTAGCTGAAAAGATTCCCGAGACACAGGAAACAGTGCTCGTAAAATTGATAACACTCAGGGTTAGATCTATAAAGTGCTTGGGACGGATTGGATCTAGGGAATCTAATAGATCTAGGGGGTTTCTTGTAGTTTTGCTAAGACACATGAAACAAATCAAAAATTACCGAAAAGGCCAAGGATCTAAATGCAAACCGGCCGGCCTCATCTTCTTCCTCTGGACAGAGGCAGCCGGCGGCAGGGTGGCCGCTGGCCCTTGGCGGCACCGACGATTTGAGTGGCCAGGGACGCGATTGAGACGCGGAATTGAAAGAGGGGATCGAGGGGGTCTCGAAGACGTGCTCACCACGGGCGGATATCGACGGAGTCGGCCGGAAAACGAAGGTCAACGCCGGCAGCCTGGCTTCGGCGGCGGCTCGAGCTCCTGTGCAGGGCGGCGGCGCGGGCGGCAAGGCGCGGGGAGGCGGCGGCGGCGGGCGTGCGGCTAGGGCGGCTAGGGGCGACGCGCGGCGAGGGGCGGGCGGCGCCCTTTATAGGGGCGCGCGCGGGGCCCGGGCGGCGGCCATGGCCGGGCGCGGTCTTGCCGCCCGGATGGGCCACGGCGGGCCGGGCCGGTGCGGGCGGAGCGGGTTGGGTCGGGCCTCTGGCTCGGCCCAATCCGGTAGGATAGGTTTTTTTTATTTTCTGAAATACATTTTCAGTACAAAAGAATTCGAGAGAAACTCCAGTAATTCATTAAAGCACTAAAAATACACAAAAAATCCTAAAAATTCTAGGAAAATTCCCAAAGACACATTGGGACACGAATAATCCAAATAAAATATTTGGAGCTCATGAAAAAGATTTTAGAGCCTTCTAATAAATAGAATAAGCTCAGGAAAAATGAGAATAAATTCCAGAAAAAGCCAAAAAATTCTCGGGAGAGTTTGGACAGCTCCTACACGCATTTTTGAAACCTTTTTGCACTCAAGAACCACTAGATGCATCGGCATGAATGCAACACACATAACCTTTATTTAATTTAGAAAATCAATAAAAGGATTTTTCGTATACTATATTCCCTGTAAAGAAAATAAATGTTGGAAAAAATTTTAAAATTATGAGAAAATTGTTATTTAATTATTCTTTCTATTCACATCCTGAAATTGGAAATTTCAGGGTGTGACAATTTGTTACCGGAGTTCAACCTCACACCTTGAGGTCTACGTCTCTGTTGAGGTACCCACAAAGGGTGGACCTTTACACCTAGGTCACTTTCCTCCCTCTAGCGACCACAAAGATCAAGCTAGAGTTGCTTACTCGAAATCGGGGTGATACAAACTTCCTTGGGCAGCCACAATCTTTGGATGCTCCAAGGCAACGCCTAGCCGGCTAGGAGCTCAAAGCTCCAAGAGTAACAAACACGAATTTTGCCAACCAAGCGAAGAACGAGGTGCTCTAGAGATGGAAAAACAGCTCACTAGCACTCTCCAAGCTCTTGCTCTCAAACCCTCTTAAATCCCGCACAGCAAATTTCACCAAACTTGAGACAAAGGGAGTAAAGGAGGGAGTAAATGAGGTTTGAAGTTATGCAGGTTGAAATGGCAGGAGAGAAAGTAAAGGAAGGGGTGGAGGGGGCTTTTATACCCCCCTCACCCAGAATATAGCCGTTGAGGCTTTAAGACCCGGAATATCTAGGGTAAACCCGGAAACTCCGGGAAGTCCGGAGATTCTAGGGTAAACCCGGATACTCCGGCCTCCCAAGGTCAGCACCCAAGAAAAGATCCCCGTGAATGTGTTGGTGCAAAGGTGTCTCTCATAGGTTTTGTTTTAGCAACTAGAGCACCTTTTCAACTCTTGGAAGACACAATTCCTGTCCCTCTTAATAGTACGGCGTTCCTAGGATTCAAATTCAAAAGTGTAAAATAAATAAAGATTCTTAGGAACCCTTTGTAGCATCACTTCCTTTTTGTAGTGTCAATGAACTGCACTTGATGCCACACATAATTTTAATCCCTGCTCATGGACTAGATAAATCATTAGCTACTTAAGTGTGTGTCATTAAACCACCAAAACCCACTTAGGGGGCCAAGATACTCTTCAATCTCCCCCTTTTTGGTGATTGATGACAACACATTTAAGTCTTACAATAGATAAACAATGAATATCAAAAACTTTTGTAATACTCCCCCTTAATATGTGCATTTTGATTTTGAATATCAATGGTCCTTTTAGGGCCAAATTTTGCATAAAAAGACAAGCATGAGAGTATTACACCAGTGGGGTGCTTGTGTCGTGCAACAGATAATAGTGAGATGCTCATGACAGATTATGCACTCAACAAGGAAGAAAAAGAAATATGAGGCTGAAAGTCCGGACTGTCCGGGGAGAATCCGGAGTGTCCAGGAAATCCGGATACTCCGGAAAAATCTCCGGACTTTCCGGGCTTTCATCACACCAGTGAAAAAACAGAAATCACACAGATTTTGAATCTAGCATAAAACATCCTTAGAGAGTAAAAACAGAGTGGAACATCACAAGCACACAACCAAATGTCTCAAGCTCACAAAGTCTTACATACATACGAATTTAGAGTTATTACAAACCAAGGTTCCAAATCCAAATACATGAAGTTCAAAGTTCATTGTTCCACTCATAGATAGATAAATTCACTACCCCTTTGGCATCAAGCACCAAAAAGGAAGTGTGGAGCAGCTGGATCACTCAGAGTCGTCGTCGTCCTCCTCTTCTTCGTCTTCATTGTCCTCCTCCGCTTCTTCCTCGTGTCCTTCTCCCGCATCTTGGGAGTCCCACTCCGCAAATAGATCATCAAACTGGGCAAGCTCACGGTAGGGATCGGTAGGAAGGACAAGATGAGACTTGATCTCAATGATGTCCCGGCGGTTCTCATTAGTCTCCGTGGCTATGGTCTTGCACATACTAAAGATGCTCTTAAGAACCCTCTTGATCATGGAGCCACAGTGCCGATGGGGAGGCCTAGGAGGAGAGCGTGCAGCAGGCATGTCATCATGGCGAGGAGCTGCACTAGAAGAGACAACATACTTGCGACCCTTTGGTGGCTTCTTGGCTCGATCACGGAGGTGACGGAACGGCTCATGCACAGCATCCTTGGGATAACGAACATTGGTGACTCTCTCAATCATGTACATAAGATAGGGGCATAGGGGAGATACTTCATGGGATCGTTCATAGCCCTACTCAACTTATTCCAAATGAAGTCAAATATGCAAAAGCCTTCCTCATCCAGTAGCATCCTATTAAGGAGATTGGGAGCGTAGTACCTCAAAGCGGTGGCATCTCCTTGCTTGGGATCAATGGTGGCACGAAAGAATTGGTTGAGGTAGTAGTAGTATGGATTGAGTTGATCCGCCTTACCCTCTATAGCCAAATCACAGCTAGGAAACATGCATTGGAGCTCCTTGGGCTTGTACTTATTCTCATTGTGCACGGGAGTGCGCTTTTCATCCTTAGAACCAAGTCCCAAGAGCCTAGAGGAAGTCATGTAATCTATGGTGCACTTCTTCCCTTGTGTTGTCCATGTGATTGCATTGTCATAAGGGTTGTAGTAGTAAGAGCAATGAAATTGAGAAAGAATCTCCTTGTTCCAATTATACCTAAACCCCATGAGATCATAGAGACCAACCTCCTTACACTTCTTAATCACGGAGTTGAACACGATGTTGTTGAGTTCTTCATACTACTTCCAATCAATGTACCTCATTTGCACAATTGGAGCCATGTTCTTTGAAGCTAGCTTAGGATTCCGGATGACGAATTGATAGAAATCTCTATGGAAGTCACACCAAAATCTTGCTTCTAGACCTTCTTTTGAGATACATATACACATTCTCCTCCCTTTGCTCCCTCACACCTAGAGCATTCTTAGAATAATCCCGTATCATGTGCTCTGCAAAACCAAGGACGGAACCGGGATCCCTAAGCTTGATATGAGTGTCGACTACCTGGACGTTTGGTGGAAGAGTAGGGATGAGTCTATGAGGGGTCTTTGGGCAAATGTGGGCTGCTACTCCTTGCTTGTGTTTGGGAGGAATGCGAGCAGCGACACGGCTTTGATGGACATAGGGGGCTTGGTGGCTCTTTTTGGGGTGAGGCTTGTGGCAGGTTTTCTCTTTTGCCGGCCCCTTTCCATCGCGACGAGGAGGTTCAGGGGATTGCTCATAGGTTTCATCTTCCTCTTCATTGCCATCACTCTCGGTCCTCTCCTCCTCTATCTCTTCTTCACTCCCTTTGGCATAGGACGGAGGAGGGTCTCCTCTTCTTGGCCTTGAACTGCGCTAAGATCCCTCTTGTCCCAAGGCCTCTTGCACGGCCCGCAAAGCGGCAGGGTCATGCCTTGCCTTGGTCCTCCTTTAGGTGGAGGGTTCCTCGGTCTCACGACAGATCTTCACTCTCATTTTCTGGATAGGTAAAAGGATATGGAAGTGAGAGATGAACAATGGAGGAGATGCACAACACTGTGATTTAGGGTTTTCAGTGTGAACCCCGGAGACTCCGGGAAAAGTCCGGATACTCTAGAAAGTCTGGAGAATCAGGTTTTTCAACCCCAGAGTTTTCGGGTTTCGTCCCCGAAACCCTAACTCACAATGCTGCAGAAATCAACCATCCAACCCGTGAAATATTGCAGATCTAGAGCCTATGGAGTATTATCTACCTATTCCCTAAGAGGATACGACAAGAGAAACTCTAGAGAAGTAGATCGAGAAAATGTCCTCAAGAGATACCTTGGGGAGAGATGGGGAGAGACTTCAATCCTTCAAAACTTGAGTAGATCTTCGATTTCCACACCTTGTAGTCCTCAATCCCTCACTCTCACTCGATTTTGATGGTGGAAAGTGAAACTTGCCCATGGGCTAGATGGGGGGGAGAGAGGGAGGCGACGGGAGAGGAGAGGGGCGCGGTCAATCTGTAAAAGAGGGTGAATGGGGCCTTTTGACTGTGGTAAAAGGTATTTATAAGTTTACAACCCGGACTCTCCGGGCTAGGTCCGGAATATCCGGGAAACCCGGACATTCCGGGAAAAATCCCGGAGACTCCACTCCCCCTGAGTCCAGTGAGTAGATTTGCACAGAATTTGATTTTGGATAGATTTGGAAGATTGTATATGTAAAAATATGTGAGCCTGAGTAGTATCAATACTTTGGACTAGCCACAAACAAGCAATAGGAACAATAGTCCAAGTGTTGTACTCTAAAGATCCAAAATTTTCAAAACAAATTCAATCACAAGTTTTTTACAAATCTTTTGCTTTCAAAATTCTATACTAGGTCATTCAAACATGTGCATGATCTCAAGCCAAGTTAGGAGAATCCAAGATATTTAGCTCACTCCTCAAAGCACAAAACCTTAGTTCATCAAGAGGCTTTGTGAAAATATCGGCTAGTTGCTTATCGGTGCTCACATGGCTTAAAGCGATATCTCCTTTGGCTTCGTGGTCTCTCAAGAAATGATGTCTTATGTCTATGTGCTTTGTTCTTGAGTGGTTTACAGGGTTGTTAGCTAGCTTAATAGCACTCTCGTTGTCACACAAGAGTGGCACCTTGCTAAACTTGCAACCAAAGTCTCTCAAGGTGAGCCTCATCCAAAGTAGTTGAGCACAACAAGCGCCGGCTGCAACATACTCGGCCTCGACGGTGGAAAGGGCAACAGAGTTTTGTTTCTTGGAACTCCAGGACACCAAAGACCTCCCAAGAAATTGGCAAGTCCCAGATGTACTTTTTCTATCTACTTTGCAACCGGCATAGTCCGAATCGGAGTAGCCAAGTAGATCGAAAGTGGAGCCCTTAGGATACCATAAACCAAGGTTATGAGTATGAACCAAGTATCTAAAAATTCTCTTAACGGCCATTAGATGGCACTCCTTAGGATTAGCTTGAAACCTTGCACACATGCACACACTAAGCATAATATCAGGCCTAGATGCACAAAGGTAAAGCAAAGAACCAATCATGGAGCGATATACCTTTTGGTTGATGCTTTTGCCTTCCTCATTTTGATCAAGATGTCCATTGGATGGCATGGGTGTTTTGATGGGCTTAACATTGTTCATGTCAAACTTCTTGAGCATATCATTAGTGTACTTGGTTTGACTTATGAATGTCCCATCCTTGAGTTGCTTGATTTGAAAACCGAGAAAGAACTTCAACTCGCCCATCATAGACATCTCCAATCTTTTGGTCATGATCCTACTAAACTCATCAACCCAAGATTGATTAGTAGACCCAAATATGATGTCATCAACATATATTTGACATACAAACAAATTATTGCCTTGTTTACGAGTGAAGAGAGTAGGATCGGCTTTTCCTACTTCAAAGCCTTTCTTTAAAAGAAATTCCCTAAGGCATTCATACCATGCTCGAGGGCTTGCTTGAGCCCATAGAGCGCCTTATGGAGTTTGTAGACGTGGTTAGGAAATTGAGGATCTTCAAAGCCCGGTGGTTGCTCAACGTAGACTTCTTTGGATATTGGACCATTCAAGAAGGCACTCTTGACATCCATTTGATGTAGCTTGAAGTTGTGATGGGTGGCAAAAGTTAAGAGTATACGAATTGCTTCAAGCCTTGCCACCGGTGCATAAGTTTCTCCAAAGTCTAAGCCTTCTACTTGAGTGTATCCTTTTGCCACCAATCTAGCTTTGTTCTTGGTCACCACGCCATCTTCATCTTGTTTCACATTTTGTTTGGGGCGTTCCACCAAGGACCAGACTTCATTCCTAGTGAAGTTGTTGAGCTCTTCTTGCACGGCCATCACCCAATCGGCATCTCCAAGAGTATCCTCAACCCTAATGGGTTCCAGCATGGAAACAAACGAGTAATGTTCACAAAAATTTGCTAATCTTGAACGAGTTGTTACCCCTCTACGGATGCTTCCAGGAATGTTGTCAACGGGATGATCTCGTTGAACATTTTGTCGAACTCTTGGATGTGGGTCAGACACTTCTTGTTGAATCAAATCCTCAGTTTCTTGACTGCCTTGTGAAGCCTCAGCAGCAGGTCCGAAATGTCCAGACATTTCTCTGGAGTTTCCGGAAAACCCGGAATCTCCGGATTTTCCTCCAGACACTCCGGGGTTCGCAGCGGGAGGCAGAATTGCTATGTCTTCTATTTTGCACTCCTCTTCATCTTCTTCTTGAGGCTTGATTTCTCCAATGGCCATCTTTATTATAGCCTTTTCAGCAGGTACATCCTTGCCTACACACAACTCATCAACTTACTCCTCTTGAGAGCCATTAGATTCATCAAACGTCAAGTCACACGTGACTTCAACACAACCGGTGGTTTTGTTGAGGACACGATAGCCATGAGCGTTTGAGGCGTAACCAAGAAAGATACATTCATCAACTTTAGATGGAAACTTAGAGCTTTTGGGCTTCTTGTTAAGAATGAAGCACTTACAACCAAAAACTCTAGAGTAAGAAATGTTAGGCTTTTTACCGATTAGGAGCTCATAAGCGGTTTTGTGGCGAAGCTTGTGAAGATACAAACAATTGATAGCATGACAAGCCGTGTTGATTGCTTCCGCCCAAAAACTATACGAAGTCTTGTACTCATCAAGTATGGTTCTTGCGACTTCAATGAGAGTTCTATTCTTCCTCTCCACTATCCCATTTTGTTGTGGAGTATATGGGACGGAGAGCTCATGACCAATGCCTTCTTCATCAAGATACTCTTCAATGTTGGTGTTTTTGAACTCGGTGCCATTGTCACTTCTCACTCTCTTGATCTTCGTATCAAATTAATTTGAGCTCTTGTGGCAAACTTCTTGAATATTTCATGAACTTTGCTCTTGTCTTTCATAAAGAATACCCAAGTATACCGAGAATAATCATCAACAATGACAAATCCATACTTGTTCCCTCCAATGCTAACATACGCCACCGGACCAAAAATATCCATGTGAAGTAATTCCAATGGCCTTGTGGTAGTGACTACATTCTTGGCGGGATGAGGGGCACCAACTTGCTTTCCGTCTTGACAAGCACTACAAATTCTATTTTTCTCAAATTGAACGTTTGTTAGTCCTAGGATGTGTTCCCCTTTAGAAGCTTATTGAGATTATTCATCCCAATGTGAGCTAGTCAGCGATGCCAAAGCCAACTCAAGCTAGACTTTGCCAATAAGCATGTATCAAGTTGGGCTTTATCCGATGAAAAATCCAACAAGTAAAGCCTTCCCTTGAGTTCACCCTTAAAGGCAACGGAGTCATCGCCCCTTCTAAAGACGGTCACACCCTCATTGGTGAACAAACAATTATAGCCCATCTCACAAAGTTGTGAAACGGACAACAAGTTGTAGTCCAAAGATTCAACCAAATAAACATCGGAAATTGAATGATTGATTGAGATAGCAATTTTACCAAGACCAACAACCGTTCCATCACCATTGCCTCCAAAGGCAATTCTTTCCGTATGATTTTCAATCATATCACAAGATGTAAACATTTTCTTCTCCCGGTCATATGATTTGTACATCTACTATCAATCACCCATTTTTGTTCCACCGGAGGAGTATGCCTACAAAACAAGTTATGCTTGTGTTTTAGGTACCCAATTGGATTTGGGTCCTAGAGTGTTAGTCACAAAAATCTTGGGCACCCACACATTCCTTTTGATCAATGTCCCTTTTGTGCGGGGTCCCACATACTTGGCAACCACCTTACCCTTGTGGTTCTAAGTCAACACATAATCGGCATAGAAGCTATATTGTGATTCATGTGGTTTGGGCTTCTTGCTAAACTTGTTTGGCTTTGATTGTGGTGCTTGTGTTGTAGCTTGGGTGCTCTTGAACTTGATAGGAGTGTTGTATCTAACTTGGTTGTCATAGCTCTTGGCACCTAATTGCTTCATGCCGTGCACCACATTTTTTGTTCCCATACCCTTGGTGTGGTAGTTCTTGATGAATGGGATGAGGTCTTTTGTACCTTGTTCTTGCTTACCAAGCCCCTTCCCATCCGCAAAGCCAAACTTCTTCATGTAGCTTGACCCAAAGCCTTTGGTGTGGTTTTCAAACTCACCTCTCTTGGGTTCTTTCTTCTTTTCATCAATGAGAGAGTTTGATAACCTAGCAATTTCTTTCTTCATGGCATTCATCTCGGCAATATTAGTAGCACAAGCATTTATATCAATTTTATAACATCTAGTACAGCCATTGCTTGTTGATGTTTGAGAGTTAGATGAAGCATAATTAGATGAAGTTGTAGCATAATTCTTGAGGTTGTCAAGTTGAACTTCTAATGCTATGTGACTAGTCTTTAATCTATCAAAGCTCTTTTGAAGTTCAAGCTTTTCACCCTCAAGTTTCTTGCAAGCATCCTTAGCTAGGAAAGATTCCCTAGTTAATTCATCTACTATCAACTCATCTTTAGCTAGGGATTTCTTGAGGCTAATAATTTCTATCTCCTTTTCTTTGAGCGAGTCTTCTTGCACCTTGAAACCCTTCTTTTCAATTACAAGGGTATTCTCAAGGGCAATGGTTTTCTCCCACTCAAGTCTAAAGAGTTCTTCTTGCACCTCTAGAGTCCCTTCTCTATTCTCTATTTCTTTCATTAAAAAACATGATTTTCTTAGTTGCCTTTTTACCAAAGCTAGTGATCATTTTTTCAAATCAAAATCACTTTCACTATCATCATCTAGGGGCGGGGTGGGAGTGTCTACCTTGGAGCCCCTAGCCATGAGGCAAGTGTGGGTGAAGTCATCTTCATCATCGGTGAGATCTTCAAAGAGTGATGACTTGTTGATTGGTTCTCCGATGGATATGGTAGCAAGACCCGCTTCAACGTCGGAGTCGGAGCTATCATCATTTGAATCCCATTCTTCACCCAAATGAGCGTCACCAACTTCCTTCTTCTTGTTCTTGTCAAACTTGTTGGTGTCTCTTCTCCTTATTTTTACATTGGGGCATTCCGCAATGAAATGACCCTCCTTGCCACACCCAAAGCATGGTCTCTTGGAAGTCCTCCTCGTCTTGATCTTGTCTTCGTCCTTGTTCTTGTTGAAGAAGCCACTCTTTTTGAACATTTTGTTGAACTTCCTCACAAAGAGAGCCATTTTCTCGGGAGTCATGTTCATGTCACTATCTTCATCACTATCTTTCTCGATCATGATTTTTGAAGTTGATGAGCTTGACCTCTTCTACTTGCTAGATACCTTGAGGGCCACTCCCTTGTTTTTCTCAAGTTGTTCATGCATCTTTGACATTTCTTGTGAAAGCTTTGACTCCTTGACGGTGATGAGGTGTTCCTCCATTCTTCCAATCACATCCGCCGGAGTGAACTTGTTGAAGCCTCTCTTCTCCCTTATGAGTGTTGGGAGTTGAACATCCCTTGCCATATATGTGGAGAGAATCTTGTCAACCACTTCTCTTCTTCCCCATCTTGTGCTTCCAAGAGACTTGATTTTGTTGATGATCTTGTTCAAACGGTTGTACATGTCTTGAGGAGACTCATCATCCTTGATGACAAACCGATTGAGCTCACTTTCCAAGGCTCGAATCCTTCCTTCTCTTACTTGCTTTGTCCCTTCATGGTTGATGAACAATGTGTCCCACACTTCCTTAGTGGACTTCAACCCATCGACCTTGTCATACTCTTCGGATGTAAGTGAACTCTTGATGATGCGTATGGATTGATAGTTTCTTTGTATCTCATTTGCTTGATCTTGAGTTAGCGTCGCATCACCACTAGGAAAGGTAATACCCCTGTTCACAATAGTCCAAAGTGCGGGATTCACCGCCATCAAATACTCCTCCATCGAGTTCTTCCACTTGGTATAGCTGGTTCCATCAAATTGGGGTATCTTCCCAATGTGGCTAGAAGTCGATGGATGGTTAAAGTATAAGCGAGAATAATCGAAAGAGGTTCGAGTATAGTCCCTTGATGGTCGTCGAGCGGAGCGGTTGGACCTTGCATCATCAAACTCCTCATCCTCACTATCGGAGTACTCATCACCATGTCCATGCGCTTGATGGCTCGTGCTAGCGCCATGGGTGTTGCCTCCTTGAGGTAGGACGGGAGGTGTGCGAACAACATTTTTGACGGGATCACCTTCGGCGAGAGGTGGAGCTTGATCACTTGGATTCGACATCTTCCTAACTCCAAGCAGTTAAGCTTCAAATGTGGAGCACTTGGCTCTGATACTAATTGAAAGGATCAAGCTCTTGACTAGAGGGGGGTGAATAGTCGAACCTGAAAATCACAACTTTTTCGCAGCTGTTAAATTCGGGTCTGAAGTTTCCGGATATTTTTCTGGATACTCCGGGAATTCCGGAGAATCCGGGAAAATGTTCGGATATTCCGTCCTGTCAGGGGGGAATCAAATTCGACAGAAATTAAACTTGCTCAAATGTAGATCTATGAAAATAGGTTATGCACTGAGATGAGACAAGTCTGTTTATCCACTCCAATCTTGTAGAAACCTCACCACGAGGTAGATCGGCACCAAACCCTAGATATGCGCCCAAGAGAGAAACAAGCATACAACAAGATGAACAAGCACAATAGACACAAGGATTTGTTACCGGAGTTCAACCTCACACCTTGAGGTCTACGTCTTCGTTGAGGTACCCACAAAGGGTGGACCTTTACACCTAGGTCACTTTCCTCCCTCTAGCGACCACAAAGATCAAGCTAGAGTTACTTACTCAAAATCGGGGTGATACAAACTTCCTTGGGCAGCCATAATCTTTGGATGCTACAAGGCAACGCCTAGCCGGCTAGGAGCTCAAAGCTCCAAGAGTAACAAACACGAAATTTGCCAACCAAGCGAAGAACGAGGTGCTCTAGAGATGGAAAAACAGCTCACTAGCACTCTCCAAGATCTTGCAAAGGTGTCTCTCATAGGTTTTGTTTTAGCAACTAGAGCACCTGTTCAACTCTTGGAAGACACAATTCCTATCCCTCTTAATAGTACGGCGTTCCTAGGACTCAAATTCAAAAGTGTAAAATAAATAAAGCTTCTTAGAAACCCTTTGTAGCATCACTTCCTTTTTGTAGTGTCAATGAACTGCACTTGATGCCACACATAATTTTAATCCCTGCTCATGGACTAGATAAATCATTAGCTACTTAAGTGTGTGTCATTAAACCACCAAAACCCATTTAGGGGGCCAAGATACTCTTCAAAGTCAAAGAGAAGTTGTCACCTCGGTTTATCGGACCTTTTAAGATCCTTAAGAGAGTGGGAGAAATGGCTTACAGGTTGGAGTCGCAGTCCAGTTAGCTGATGTGCATGATGTGTTCCATATCTCTCAGTTGAAGAAGGGTTTTTGTCCTCATGACAAGGAGCCGTTACCCTTGGATGACCTAAACGTTAAAGAGGATCTCACTGTTGTTGAACACCCTATCCAGATATTGGAAACTATGACACGGGTCACCAGGAATAGTGTGATCAAGATGTGCAAAGTACATTGGAGTAATCATGCAGGGGATGAGGCAACATGGGAAAGAGAGGATGAGCTCAGAGCAGAGTTTCCAGATCTTTTTGCCAATCTATCCGAATCTCGAGGACGAGATTCTTCTTTAGGGGGGTAGGATTTGTAACACCCTAATTTTTCAAAGTTTGGTTTTGTTAAAATTTGCTAGAAACCTTTTTTCGCACCTAAGGATTATAATGTTGTCTTTACTTTCTTTTAGGCATTTAAATTTTTCTAAAATAAAATAAATAAACTATAGGAATTAATTGTTGCATTCATGCTGGTGCATTGCTTTTGGTTGTTTGAATTTAAAATCTAGTTTGAATTTAAGTGTTTGAAGCCTTTTCAAATTAGTTAAGTCCCTACCCTATTCCCTTTCCCTTTTTCAGCCCAGCACTCTAGTAGCCCAGTAGCAGCGTGTTTTTTTCTTTTTCTCTTTTAGCACAGCTAGAAACCGCAGCAGCCTATCACCTTGGCCACGACCCAGCTCGGCCTTTCCGGCCCACTTCGCCGCCGCCAGCCCGCTTCGCCACTTGCCCGCGCCGCAGCGGTTGACAGGCGGGGTCCGCTTGTCATCCCCGCCGCAAAGTCGTCCCCGAGCCGGACTCGGCCGAGTCCGACCGCCGCCACCCGAGTCCGCCTCCCCCCGCCTCACCGTGCTTGGCCCGCACGCCAAGGCGGCCTCCCGTCCTTTATAAGCCGCGCTGCACCCCCTGGGGTTTTTCGCCAAACCCTAGTCGCCTTCTTGCCCCGCACCCGAGCCGCCACCAGAACCCTAGCGCCGCCGCAGCCGTCCCTCGCCGTCGCCGCCTTCCCGCCGACAAGTAGCTGTCCCGGAGCCGCGCAAGGAGGAGAGGAAGCCGCCGGTGCCATTTGTTTTCAAGCCCGAGCCGTAGATTGTCCCCGCCGGAGCTGGGCAGCCGCGCCACCGCCTCTGGTCGCGCCGTGCATCGTCCGTGTCGCCTCTCGAGCCGACAGCATCACTTCCGTTGTACTCTCCATCCTGCGCGCTGCATCTAGGTGCTAGCCGCGCATCGAACCGAGCCTGGGAACCCTAGATCGGGTTTCGTCGGTGAGCCCCACCGCCGCTCGCCGCCGTCGGACGTCGCGCCGCCGCCGCGCGCCGCTTGCTTGCGTCCGCAGCTGTCAGATCAAGATCTGATGCTCCTGATCTAACCCGCGCAGCCGCTGAAGATAGAGCCGCCAGCCGCCGTCGGATCTAAATCCAACGGATCTGGATCAAGCTGACCCGGGTCAATACCGGTCAACCCGGCTAGATCCCGCGCTTTTGCAAGAAAACCCCTATGTTTTCTGGATTTCACAAAAATACCCTCCCGCAGTGATATGTTTCTTGCGGTTTAGTCCTTTTTCTTTTTTTAGCCCAGATTCTTTATAAATCTTTATAGATTAGTCCTTGCACCTTCTATAGGGTGTATCTTGGTCGTTTTAGCTCCGTTTTTAGCGTTCTTTATGTCCAAGCGATCGTCTCGAAGCGTAGATTAGTTTTCTGTCCCTGTTTTGTTCTGTTAATCCTGTTTGGTGATTGTTTCTTATTTATTCTTGTTGTTTTCTTGTATCTGTTGATTGTGGAGCGTAGAGAGTGAAGCGTTTGAAGGATTTGAAGATCAAGACGCACCAGAGTTTGAGAAGCCGAGTCCTGTTGAAGGCAAGTCTTCCTTGATGCATGCCCACTTGTCCTACATAACATGCATTTAAATTCACTGTATTTACTTTTCTTGCTTGCATTAACTTTGACGAGAACCTATTAAGGATCATACCTAATTTTTTACAACCTTTGCCTTGTAACCGGGTTAATTTAATTAATCTTGATGGTAGCTATGGCTTAGTATGCTTAACTGGGATGGTACTAATCAACATGGATACTTTTACATTCTATGTTCCATTTATTGTTGTTTTACTTCACAAGATCACTTGATTATGTTAATCGGGACATGGAGAACCACCCAGGAAAATAGTACAACCAAAAGAACTAATGTGCAATGGTCTTGGCTGAATAATTAGGAACTTTAGCCTGGGATGGTCTTACCTGATAAGGACAAGGGATCGGCGGTACTGTGGGGTATAGACTCACTCTAGCAGGGGGTTGGGTGAGTTATTCTTTTTATAACTTGCTAACTGATCCGGACATTGTGGGTCATAACTTGCTAGGAAACCTTTGTAAAGGCCATGTAGCGTCCCTATGCAACCACACCTCGGTAGTGTGGTATGGTGCCTTGCAAACACCGCATGGTTGGGTTCAAAGTTCTTTGGACCTTTTATGCTGCTTGTGGTGAAAGTGTACAACCTCTGCAGAGTGTCAAACTAACTAGTTAGCTGTGCTCACGATCAAGAGCGGCCTGGACCCTCACATGACTAAATTATGGAATTTAAATGTCAAATTGTTGTTGTATTCTTAATTTATGATGCTTATATTTTATTAATTGGGTTGGTATGAACTTACACTCTTTAGTAATCAGGTTGCTAATAAAACTTGACTCACTAAAATGCTAAACTGCTTGAACCTTATCCATCCACCATATGGCCTTGCATGTTATGTTGTTTCCTCTTGTTGAGTACGTCATGTGCTCAACCTTGTTTACTTTCTTGCATCTACAACACTCGGATTACTGCTCAGACTGGGAGAACTTTGAAGATTTCCCCGGTGATTTCCAGGAGTTCTAGGTGTGCGTGTCTTCAGTCAGCTACCTGTGGAGGCACTTTATCCGCTGCAAGAACTCGTTATTTATGTTTCGTTTAAGACTTTGGTCATGTAATAACTCTTTATTCGTGTGGCACTGATTTTGGTATTCACAATGTCTAAGCGTGTGTGTAACTTAATCCTGGCGCACACGTGATCTATGCATTCGGTTTTCATAAGCAAGTTTTGGTGGAGGCTTCTTCTGCATTGGTTTCTTCTGTTTCTTTGGAGGCGGAGGAGGAGGAGCTTGTCACTTGTCCTTGCCCTTAACATGTGCAGAAGGTGGAGAAGGAGATGTGCTCTCGCTTGGGTCCCTATCACCTACAGGACTCAAGCTGCGCTCTGCCCTTGCAGCTAGTGAATGCGGTAGTTGATCTTGGCATTCAGGCGCAGCTGGTGATGTAGGTGAGTCAGCTGGAGGAGAAGGTGGCTGTTGCGTAATCCTTGTGTGAGCCTCTTGAAGATCCAAGTATGCACAACATCTTGAAGAAACTCTTCCCCATTAGGTCCCAGTATCTCCAACTCCAGGTCAGCCAATCCATCGACCAGTCGGTCCACAAAAATTCTGGCATAATATTCAATTCCACGATGGTGGCCACTGATGCTATCCTCTTCTACCATTTTTAGCCACTGCATTGATCGATAAGCTCACACTCTGACCTCACGGTGATGTAATCCACAGGCCAGTGTGGTCGGTTTTGCAATGAGGCTGGGGTTGCTGCTTCAACTTCTGGTGCTACTGCTGCTTCTATGGTTTTTGGTGCATGTTTTGTTGAAGTGACGTTGCTTTTCCCCTTAGCAGATGGGCTCATTTCATCAGTAGAACCTAGCTGATGAGATGATTGATTGCTAAGAGCAGTAGCCACACACTCGTCAATGATTTGCTCCATTCTTTCCTCGTTTCTGATTATGCGATCTTGCAACTCTATTAGTTGTCATTGTTGACGGTGTATTTTGGTACACCAAACATGTTCATTACACTTTCGTTTGGATTTGATTATGGAACTGACCCGCCACTAGGCACACTAATCATATAACAAGTTCATCTTTGTGCATGCATTTGGAAGTGTTGTGTTTATGTAGGAAAACATGGACATAAAGGACGGATTCACAACAAGTTCAAAGGAGCATTTACGGAGTCTTGTTCGTGTTCATGAGCTTGATGAAATCACTTCCAATGGTGGCAAGGACCGAAGTGCTACGAAGGAACACCCCCGGGGATTGAAGCGTAAAAGACCGAACTTCATGCGCGGAGAACCTAAATCTTGGACACGAGGATGACATCGTCATGCAAGTGGAAGGGGCAAAGTGCATAATCACCTGAGGACCCACGGGATCGAAGGGGTGACCGAACCGGGCCGAAATGGGCCAAGTCTAGTCGGCCCAGGCCGGCCGGCTCAGCCCACTCTTGGGGTCGGTTCGGCCCCCCTTTCCTTACACCCGAAGGATCTTCAACCCTAAAGCCCTGGAGGCGCCGCCATTCGCAGAGGGGAGAGCCATTTGCACCAGCAGGCCATACACAAGCTAGAGAGAGAGGAGGGAGATCTCCGGAGGGGGATCGACCACCTCGAAGGAAGCACCCACAAGTGGAGAAGAAGGAAGACACTGTCGGAAGGGTGACCATGATCAACTGTGCTATGTCTAGCACCTTGATGGGGTAATCTCCTTATTCATCCATGTGTTCTAATCGATCTTGAGATGTAATTGTACTTTGTTGGAATATCTATCTATCATCTTGTGTTGAATATACTTTAATGCTTAAGGTTAGCTACCATGCCGTAAAGGGTGTAGAGCTCCAATGCTCCCTTGGATCTATTCAATACGTCGTGTCCATCATAGGTCTAGTCACGATTACCTTAGCGTAGTGACAGTACGAGGGGAGGGTAAGGGCGAAACCGTGGTCACAACCCCCAATAGATTAGATTGGTTTTCATGTTTAAAGTGATTGCATGTTCTAGTATCGTAGACCCATGGGCGAGTGTCTCCTATCTTGATAGCTTCATCATTCTCTCTAGTGTAGTCTAGTCGTTTTCTAGTTTAATCGTAGTTAGGGTTTGAGTAGTTAGTGAGTAGAGGTGGATCAAACGCTTGTAATCCCCTTGCTCCGCGGATTGACAAGAACCTTGGGAATCCCGTGGTGAAAAAGGTGTAGGTCTGTACGCTTGCGGATTGTAGGTGGATACATCTTTTATCCGTCAACAAGCCCCTTTTTCTGGCGTCGTTGCTGGGGAGCAATCTAGTTTACCTTTTTCATCTGGTTTGCATCTAACTTAGTTTTACATTTAGTTTATCTTTTGATTACTAATATCTAACACATATTACCTAGAAAACCACTTTGTTTGTTTTTGTTTTTGTTTTTGTTTTTATCTTGTTGTCTAGATGGCGTTCGTCAATCAACCCGTGGAAGAATCGGAGAAATCACTAAGGGATTACGCTAGCCCTCTATGTGAAGACATAAAAGTACAAGAGTCGAATTCAAATCTCGAAGCGACCAAGTATGAGATAAAATCCAAGATCATTGAGATGGTGGCGGCGAACCCGTTTGAAGGGATGGTTTCGGAGAACCCATATAGACACATAAGGCATTTCACGACGCTATGCAACACGGTGCGTCAAGAAGGAGTTCCCGATGAATGGTTCAAATGGAATCTCTTTCCCTACTCACTTGCCGGCGAAGTAAAGACATGGTACTCATTTACGTCCTTTGAAGTTGAAGGCAATTGGAACAAGTTGACAAAGAAGTTCTGCGAGAAGTTCTTTCCAATTAGCAAGGTTCAACATCTAAGGAGGCAAGTGATCACTTTCACGCAAGGAGAAGAGGAACGGATAGACCAGGCTTGGAATAGGTTTAATGAGTTGATCGAACAAGGACCAAGACTCGGCTTCTGCGGTGACGTACACTTGCATATATTTTTCTTTTCTCTAACCCCTAGTTGCATGCAACACGTCCAAATGTGTGCAGGTGGGGATCTCATGGAGAAAACACTCACGGAAGCCGCTCAACTTCTACAAAAAATTAGTAAAGCGGCTGCCATGAGAATAGATTAGGAAACAAGACTTGCGGAAGAGCCGAAACATAACTCGAGGATGAAGAAGTGTGCTGATTTTTTTAAAGAGGCAACCCCGGAAGTCACAAAAGAGGAGCCAATCTTGGAAATGCTTGAACAAGAACACATCAAGTCAAGAACTATGTCGAGCGTTGACTTCGCCGTATCAAATGAAACAAACAAGAGAAGAATGTCAAGCGCGAAGCCACTAAGGGAGTTCGAACTAATGGATTGGGTTCCAATCAATTACGGAGAAGTATTCGATAAGAGAAGACCATTCCCTAACCAAAAGGGGATGGAAAGAGCATTGGAAGTGGATTTCCCGCCGGAAAAGAAAGCGAAAGATTCATATGACCTTGAAACCACCAGTGAGATCTTTCAGAAGCTCCTTTGAGATGATGAAGTGGATCCAAAACACATGGCCGAGGTGAAGAGAATCATGGGGATTAAGCCCGAAGCATCGCCATACGCTCGCCTCACCGAAGTTTACGCGATAGGATCTGAAGAAGAAGAGAAGATGGCACCACACTTGAGTTGCGAGATCAACGGAGTTCAATGCAAAGCTTTGTGCGACAACGGAGCACAAGTAAGTGTCCTATCTTTTAAAATTTACGATAAAGTTCAGGACCACAACCTAGACTTAGCTCCAACATCAACAAAATTAATCATGGGAGATGGTAGAACTATTAGACCTCTAGGTATTGTTTGCAACATGAATGTAAAACTCTCTGGAAAATGTATAACAACCGATTTCTTTGTTATTGATGCTTACCATAGTAATCATTGATCACATAATCCTAGGTAGGCCCTTTCTTAAGTTGGTTGATGTCGTGTTGGACGCCGGAAAAGGCAAAGTAACAATGAACCTTAATGGAAAGAATTGCACATATAACTTTCTTTGCGTTTCTAAACACCCTACACCCTTTCCTCCCGAAGACGAAGTAGAGGAGGTAGATAGTCTTTGTTTTGTTGAAACCCTTAGAGACCCGCTGCAAAGAGTGATGGAAAATCAAGTTAATGATCAACAAGATGAAGAGCTAGAAGAAGCAACAAAAGGCTTAGAACCACAAGATGGAAGCATGAAGGAGGAAAGATTCGAAGACATAGGAGAGATTAAACCCGAGGAGCCACAAGTGCCCGAGGTAGACCTTAAAACTTTACCCAAAGGATTAAAGTATAAATTTTTGGGCCCAGACAAGACTTATCCAGTCATCGTGAGTGACGAGTTGAGTCCAGAAGAAAATGAGAAGTTGCTTATTTTATTGAAAAAACATGAAGGTGATTGGATATTCAATTAATGATCTCAAAGGTCTTAACCCAGCCTTTTGCACTCATCGTATACCAATGGAAGACCAATGTAAGCCCGTAGTGGACCACCAAAGAAGGCTAACTCATGTCATGCGAGAGGTAGTAAAGAAAGAGGTAATCAAGTTACTTGATGCTGGAATCATCTACTCGGTTCCGCATAGCGAATGGGTGAGCCCAGTACATTGTGTACCAAAGAAAGGAGGTTTAACCGTGGTGAAGAATGAGAAGAATGAGTTGATACCGCAAAGAACCGTGACCGGGTGGTGAATGTGTATCGATTATCGAAAGCTAAACAAAGCAACGAAGAAAGATCACTTCCCCCTACCGTTCATTGACGAGATGCTCGAGAGATTAGCAAACCACGCTTATTTTTGCTTTCTCGATGGGTACTCGGGGTTCATGCAAATTCCCATTCACCCGGACAATCAAGACAAAACAACGTTTACATACCCTTATGGAACGTTTGCATATAGAAGGATGCCCTTCGGTCTATGCAACGCTCCGGCCTCTTTTCAACGTTGCATGATGGCCGTATTCTCAGAATTCATCGAAGAAATTGTTGAGGTATTCATGGATGATTTTTCCGTGTACGGGAAGACGTTCATGGATTTCTTGGCAAACTTGGCAAAACTCTTAATGAGGCACAATTAAACTATGCCACTACGACAAGGAGTTGCTAGCGGTGGTATTCGCATTTGAAAAATTCAGATCTTACATCATGAACTCGAAGGTCATTGTTTACACCGATCACGCGGCCATCAAGTATCTCTTGGCTAAGAAGGATGCTAAACCACGATTGATCCGTTGGATCCTTCTGCTTCAAGAGTTTGATGTTGAAATTCGTATAAAAAGGGGGTGGAGAATGTTGTGTCTGATCACTTGTCTAGGATGAATCGTGGATAAGATGATAAAGAGCCCATAGAAGACAAGATGAGAGATGACCACCTCTATCGAGTGCTCAATAAAGACACTTGGATGATTGATATCATTCGAGCAATTTGGAAGATGCCTCTTGACCATCTAGATAGAAACCCTCAAAGGAGGATAATCTCCAAAAGTAAGAAATACTTTTGGGATGCACCGTACCTCTTCAAACTTGGCAATGATGGAGTCATGAGAAGATGTGTGCCAAGAGAAGAAAGGCAAGAAATTTTGAGAAAGTGCCATGCGGCGGAGTACGGTGGACATTATAGCCATTTTCGAACCCAAGCAAAAGTATGGTCTAGCGGATTCTATTGGCCGGAGATGCATGAAGATACTAAAAGATATGTTGAATCATGCCCTGAATGCCAAAGAACCGGAAACATCCCTCAAAGAAATTCTATGCCCTTGAGATATAATCTACAAATCGATTTATTTGATGTATGGGGAATAGACATCATGGGGCCTTTCAAAAACTCACATGGATATGAGCATATCTTAGTCATGGTTGATTATGTATCCAAGTGGGTGGAGGCTATGCCATGTTGTAAAGCTTCCACGGAGGAGTACATTGCTATGATCAAGAACATGATTTTTCCTCGTTTCGATACACCGAGAATCTTGATAAGCGATGGGGGAACTCACTTCATCGGGAAGAATTTCAAAAAGTGCTTGTCCAAGTTGGGAATTGAACATAGGGTCTCTACGGCCTATCACCCGCAAACCAACGGACAAGAGGAAACGTCGAATAGGAAATTAAAAAGCATCCTCAACAGAACCATGGAGAAGGGAGGCAAAGATTGGTCAAAGAAATTAGACGGAGCTTTGTGGGCTTATCGAACGGCGTTCAAGACACCGATAGGTATGACCCCTTATCAATTCGTCTATGGAAAAGCTTGCCACCTTCCGGTTGAGTTGGAACACAAAGCCTATTGGGCGATCAAAGAGATGAACCTTGATCTCGATGTCGCGGTGGTAAAACGAAGAATTCAAATAAGTGAGCTAGAGGAGATGAGGTTCAAAGCATATGAAAATGCAAGCATATACAAAGAGGGAACTAAAAGGTGGTATGATAAGAGGTTGAAAAAGAAAGAGTTTAAAGAAGGAGATAAGGTCCTCCTCTACAATTCGAGGTTTAAAACCTTCAGAAAGGGGAAATTGCAAAGCAAGTGGGATGGACCTTATATTGTTCATTCGGTGCTCTCCAACGGAGCGGTAACCATTATGGATGTGAAAGGTGATCAATTTATGGTGAATGGTCAACGGCTTAAGGTTTACTACGAACCCGACGTTGTGCCCCTTCACCATGTTGATGTCTTCACCATGGAAGAAGAGCCCGAACGTCCGTCCTAGGACGAGAAACAAGGCATGGATTTTTGCAAATAGTTTTTCTTTTATTGTTATGGAGTTTCTCACGAAGATTTACTAGGCCAACTTTTTCCCATTTGCTGAGAAAGTGAAAAAAGGGCGGTACACGGGAAATCGGCCCGGCCCGGCCCCCGAGACAGGGTGGGCCAGTCGGCCTGGTCCGACCGGCCCGGCCCAGCGGGGCCTCGGCGGCGGTTCGCCCCGGTTTTTCCCCGGAATGCTCCTTTTCGACTTCCTTCTGCGGTCAGAAAATTTTAAGGGAAGTTTGAATAAACAAAATGAGGTTTCTAGGGTTTTCCTTTTTGGACTATTTATTTGGCCGAATTGGGAGCTCGGGAATCCATCCTATCTAGCAATCTTTTGCACCCACGCAGCAGCCATGGTGTCCCCGAGGAGCTTAGAGTTGAAGCAAGGCACCAAGGAGCCATCGATGGAGGAGGCGAAGCGATGCGAGCTCAAGCTACCCGTTGAGATCAAGAGGACCGCCTGCATCTGTTGCGGAGGGCGTGTCCCGACGGGAGCTATTGCATCTCTCAACCCCATCAAGGAGGACAAGGTCCCTACTCCCGTTCAAAGGTCGGCGCGCATCCGAGGCATGAAGCGGAAGGATTACAAGGAGGTGTCGCCCGAACCTAAGGACTATGGGGATAGCGATTACTCCGACGATCGTAGCTCGAGCTCGTGGGCGGCCGCCGGAAGAGATGATAATGATTTGTACATTTGGGAAGAGGTTGTAACAACCCAGGATTTTAGTTGTGCAAATTTTGCGAAAATTTAAAACTTTTTGACTGAAATTGAGTGCTATCAATTTTCAAGCCAAATTGCTAGCCCTCTCCTAAATTCTCCATTTTTTTGACCCATTTATAAAAACATATTTTCAAACTATGGTAAATTATGTGAGATGGACTTTTCTGGTTTTATTTGGATTTTATTTGTGTGTGGTTTGAATTTGGGAAGTATCCAAATTCAAACTTTCCCCCTTTTAATTCTCCTCAATCTTTCTTTCCAAATCTGATCTCTAGAGCACGGGCCGGATTTCTTTTCCCTGATCAACCCAGCCGGCCCAACCAGCAGCGAATCTCGGCCCATCTACCAACCTTTAAACCCGCTACCCCTATCTCTTGCCGACAGACCGGGCCCGCGTGTCGGTCAACAACTCATCCTCATCCTTGTTTCCCTCACCTCGGATCCGCACCGCACCAGGAAAGCCATGTCGCGGCCGCGCGTGCGCGGGACGGGACGCTCTCCCTGTCCGGCCGGCCCGCACGCCGAGGGACCGGTGCGCGCTCATGCGCGAGTCGAATCCGGCCCCGGACGGGAAATACCCCTTTTGCCCCGCGCCACACAACTCTACATCTTAGCCTGCGCAAAGGGGAGCGGTGCTGCCTCGGCCGCCCGGGCGGTCAAAGCCGGGGCAGCTTGGGGCTTTCGCCTCGACGTTTGCGGTGCCAAGGTTCAAAAGCAAGGGAGGAGGCTGAGACCCAGACGTCCAAGCTACCAACCCCCATTGGGGTTTTCCCTTTCCTCTTCTCCTGAGAGAGCGTCGTGAGAGGGAGGAAGAAGGGGGCGCCGCCGCTGCGCCGGGCCGAGGAGGGACGCGGCCACACCGGAACACCGACGACGCGCCAAGGAAGGAGACCACAGCCGCCGTCTCGAGGAAGGAAGAGGAGGCCGTCCGCGTTGGGGAGAGGAGCCGAGTCGGAACAGGAACATCCACGCCGCCAAGGACGCCTTCATCGCCCTGAACATCTTCGCCACGTCACCGTCTACCCCGAGCCGGCCACGACTACACCGCCGCCCCACCGTGAGCACCACCCGGCCAATCTAATCTCTCCTCCCCCTTGGTCTCTTTCCTGTGATGAATCGGCGACGTCGAGACGCGTCGCCCGTTTGTTCATGCCTGGTTGCTGGCCATCGCGCCGCAGGACTGCCGTACCGCGACGGAGGGGGCTCCTGAGCCGTTCGTGCTCTTGGGCGCCGCCGTCGCCGTGCGAGGAAGGTGTTTGGGACCGGCCGTCATGCCGTGTTTTCTTGTGCAGGGAATGATGTGTGCGTCGCCGCCTTGCTTCGAGCTGCGCCTCTGGCAACCAGAGTGCTGCGCCGAGCGGGCACGGCGAGGCCGCATGTGCGCAAGCACGGCTGTGGACACGCACCATGGCACGCTCTGGACTAGGTCGCGGGATAGACTTGTGTGCTTGAGGACGCCCGCGGCGGCTCGTAGCACCTGGACCTTCCATGTCCTTGTGCTCGCCGTCGCTGTGTGCTTCCCCTGCGAACCGGTTGGCGTGTTTTGTTTGGGTGCAGGTGTTGTTGACGTCGCCGTGACGCCGCGGGCCGCGCCTCTGGTTACCAGAGCGCTACTTCGTGCGGGCGTCCGGGGGAAACCACGTGCCAGCGTGCTGGTAAACCACGCACCCCAGCGTGGAGCCGTAGCTGAGCCGGAGGTCAGCCGCACCCCGCGCGCCGCCGCGCGGTGCGTCGGGCGCCCATGCCTAGCGCATTGGTCTCGGCCTCGAGGAATTGTTCTGGGCGCCGTGTGCGACCCGCGGGTCGAAGGCTTGCCACCTGGTGAACCCCAACCACCGCCGGTAAGGACCTGGGAGCGGTGTTGCATGGCGCCGCCACAAGGAGTGCTGGGGCATTTCGTCGAACACCTGGTATGCATACGAACTTGATGCGATGAATCGAAATGAGGAGTGGGCCGCCGGCCGGATCTGACCGACGATTCTGCGCAGGGGGAGAGTTTGGGGGTGATTTTCGAACCTTTGTTGGTTTGCCTGCTGGGTTATGATGCCTGGTTCATCTTGGCCGTGACCCACCAACTTTCTGGACCAAGTCCACTGGGCCACCTACGGCCCAGTGACACTTCTGGCCCATCTTCAGCCTGTCAACCGCGGGTCACTGACGTCATGCTGACGTCAGCGACATCTTTTCTAAAAATTCCTTTTCTTTTTCTGGGTTAATTTCCAGAAATGCTTAATAAATGGTTTTAACCTTTAAAAATTCATAATTATTTATAGGAAGCCCGGAAAAATATAAAACTAATTTCTATAAAATCGTAATTTCGAAACCTTGCTGTTTGTAGGTAGTTTGAGCTCTTTTGGTTCTTCTAAAAATTGCTTCTTATTTGGAGTTATTGCTTAGATGTGCACCGTATCCTTATTTTCGCGTCGAATCTCGTGCCGCAGACCCGAGCTTCGACCAAGAGGACGCGGAGGACCCCGAGTACACTGTTCCGTACAACGACTGCTTCAACGGCAATGAAGGTGTCATGTCACTCCCAACCATGTAGATCCCATGTTGTTAACTAGATGCTAGTGCTTTATTTTATATGCATTGCTCTGTTGATTGCATAACCAGTTTAATAGCCATGCCTTGATATTTTGTTATACCCTGATTCCTTGTTTTACTTTCTGCGGGACTAGCTACTGACCCCTAGCTAGTCCCTTACCTCAACTATCCATACTTTTGTTGCTTGATTATGGATGGTATTCTGGGCTTGGGATGAGATGTGGATATCTCGGTGTGTTTCTAGTATGCGTTCTGGGTGCGTATCTCCTTGCTGTGTTTTGGCGGGAGTGAGCCGCTTGGTTACTCGTGAACGTCTGCCGAGGGGAGATACGATCTGGCCTCTAACCCGAGGGACGTGTCGTATGGGTTGGAGATGGTGAGTGCTCGCTCTCGGCCCTTAAGGACCGATCGTCAGTTTAACCATGCTTCTATGGACTCTTACCGTACAAACCGCCCGCCTTGTTATGGGCAGGGGTGCGGGGTGAGACTTGTAGTGGATAGCGTCCCTCCTGTAGGCGGGTCGGTGTGACCGTGTCGGGAGTGGTCTTTCCCTCCTTAGAAGACTTTGCCCGGCGAGGGCCGGGGAAGGGTTCCACAGCTTCGAGGGACCTCTCGCGGGTAGTACGAGCTGCGCGGAGGGCCGAGCCAGGCTCGAAGACGCAGGAGGGTACTATCCACTTACTTGGCCTTCAGTCGTATGGTAGGGCCTGGAATCGGTGACGGCCAGTTCCGGTCCTATTCGGGCGGGTACCGTTGTACAACCTCTGCAGAGTGTTTAAACCTATAGCTATAGTTTGTGTCCACTAGTTATGGACAGTCATGAGATCTGTTATTCTGGATAGCTACTCTTCTCTTGTGCTTCTCCTCTCCCCCGAGTGTGTGAGCCCAGCTTCGGCCGTTGAGATGTGGGGATAGGAGCAGGTGGGCCCCACATTGCAGATGAGAGTTGGGATCTGGATCTTGGTTGAGATCCGGTGTTTTGGTGTGGTATTCCTTGAGCGGGGTGTGGACCCTAGAGGTGTGGACCTCGGAAGCATGAGCTTCTCTGAGGTGTGGTCCTCACAGCTGAATTCTGCATACCTTGATCGTTGCCTTGCTGCTTTGCTTAAGCCTTCTACAGCCAGAGTAGGGATAACTCATGCATAGTAGAATATACACCGCTTTTGCCTCTTTGTTGGGAAGCTGACATGACCTACCCGCTTATCGGGTAGATCATGGTGTCTCTGACACAGAGTCGGACTACGACTTCGACAACGACGGATGGGTGGACTAGTGTTCTTCCTACACTCGAGCTGCTCGCGGATTTGGAGTTCCTCGCGCTTTCATGGAGTCGGCGCTAGACGTTTTATTTATGTTTGATTCAGTCCCGATGGACTTGTACCGGCATGTGCCGAAGAGATGTACTCTGATTAATGTAATAAAATAAATGTTGTACTCTTTCCATTCTGTTTTGTCTTTTTGTATGGTTTATGACATCGCTGAGACAGGGATTGCACGTGGTAGCCCTCCTGGGACTACCACCGAGGTGCTAAGAGTCGGGTTTCCGTCCGCGGAAATCCGGTTTGTTTCAGTTGGTACCAGAGCCATGCTTGACTGTAGGACGAGCCCCAGGAATGGTCGATAGCTTAGGAAGCCGTTTTTGAACCTTGAAACTTTATATAAACCCCCTTGGCTTCCGTATATATATACTTATATATATGCATTATCTTGATTAACTTTCACTAACTACCTTACTAACTACGCTCTAACAACGTTGTGCAGATGGCGGAGGAAGCGTGGATCCCTCTGTAGTAGGACGACAGGTGGGTCGGAGGCTTCTGTCACCTTCTGAGGGAGTGCCTGGAGGCAGCAGGAGTGGGGACCGACCGGGTCAGCTACGAGGGGAGGACCATGGGGCCCCCTGGACCAGTCTGCCACGTTCCTGACCGTCACGGTACCGGTGGTCCCACGAGTGCCAGAGTTCAAGGGAGTCAAGGTGCACTGCTTTGAGAGTTCTACCATGGAGGCACACCAGACTTGCGCACGCCGAGCTCTCAAGGAGGTCTGTGTCCAGCTTGGGGAGAAGCTTAAGGACACCCCGTTCAGCGTTCTTCCGACGGGGGTCTACGACCCGAGTCGCTGGGACACATGCGACCGAGCTCAGTACCTTGAGGTGACTTCTGAGGAGGAGGACAAGAAGATGCACACGACCAACCGTTGCATCCTGGCTCAGGACCAGACGCTCTTTTGGGCGGACAGTGAGATCACTTACCTGAGGTGGAAGTGGGACGAGTGTCTGCAGTTTGCCTAGGAGCTGGAGATGGAGAGACTGGACTTAGCCGACCGGCTGGAGGAGTCTCACCAGAGGAACGGTGAGCTGGTGTAGCTCGGGCTAGCAGCAGCCAGAGCTAGCACCGAGAGGGACGCCAGGAGGATCGCCACACTGGAGGCACGGCGAGGTCGGCACGGGGGAGTTGCACTTGGGGCTACAGTGGAGGCCACGCGCGAGGACAGAGAGAGGCTTGCAGAGGTGAGGGGCCAGTTGGAGTCGGTTGGAGCTGCAGCAGCTGACTATCAAGTGAGGACGTGGGACCTACAGGAGGCGAGTCGACACAACTACCACCACTTGTGCTACCTCGGTGGGTTGGTCTACGAGGAGAGGGACCGAGCTGCCAGGACCCGCACGGCCTGGGAGCGTTCCGACCAGCAGAGGCTGAGGGAGCTGGAGGAGCTCTCCGCGCAGCTACCGCCCAAGAAGAGACCACGACTGCGGACAGAGACCTTGGAGCTACCCCCGACACTCCTACCACGTCTACGCCCGTACCCGAGAGGCTCCCAGGACACAGCAGAGATGGACCGTGCTCTCCAGGATACCCGAGACTACTACGGAGGACCGACGATCAGGATGCCGGGTTACCCAGGGGCTCACTCACCACCGTTCTACTCAGTTCCACCAGACTCCAGCCCAGATTCACCCAGAGTACCCCAAGACGGGAGTAGAGATCTAGCAGTAGATTCTGAGTCGTCTTAATGAGTTAGTTGTAATGCTACCGCTCATGTTGTCATGCCTGTAGTAGCTACCCCATGATGTACCATGCGTTAGCGTGATGTGTTGCCGTGTACCCTCGAAGGTCGTTGGAGTAAACCTCGAGGTGCACCCCTTTTGTATGGTGACATTGATTGTGTGACATGGATCTTCATGGTTTTTCTCGGATTTCATGCTTCTTTATGTCTGAATGAAATTCTCTGATTGTTAGCAGGATTACTCCTTTATAGTTATATAACCTTAATAATATTCTCCCTACCACTACTGACTCTTGCAAATGGAACAGATGTCGGGAGCAAGGAGGTCCGGGCGACTCCTGGCCCGTTTCGAGGAGGTCGCTGGGGACAATGGGGGGGGGGAGGATGCCCCTAACCCGGCGGGGAGCGAGAGGCCGCGGACACCGTGGAGGTCACGCGCCACGAGGGAGGGGCTCCACGGAGGCCGAGCGGGCCGCGGAGGCCGAGCGGAGCCGAGTCGGCGGTCGAGGACCCGCGCATGACGACGAGGGAGCTCAGGGGCAGGAGCTCGAGCACGAGTAGGTACCCCAGCCCGAGGGAGGAGCAGGCCAGGCTCAGGGACACGAGGTGCCACCACCGCCACCTCCCCCGAACTTGGCCGACATGATGGCAGTACAGACCCAGCTGATGCAGACGATCACCCAGTTGCTAGCTCAGAACAACAACAACAACCACAGGGGTCAGCACCGCAACGCGCCGGAGGGGTTTCCGGAAGAAGGTTGAGAACTTCAACAAGGCTGCGACCGCCAACTTTCGACCACTCGGCGGATTCGATGGACGCGGACAAGCGGGCTGCGAGAGATTGAGAAGAAGCTAGAGTTAACCGAGCTCACCGAGGAGGAGTGTGTGACCGTGGCGGCGCACCGGCCGATCGGCACGGCCCGGTGCGTGGTGGGATAGCTGCGTGACTCGCACCGGACCCGTTGCACATCGGGTGGGACGAGTTCGTGGAGGCCTTCAGGAGCCACCACATTCCAGAGGCAGTGATGGACAGGAAGGCTGACGAGTTCAGGCACCTCAAGATGGGAAGTATGTCAGTGTAGGAGTACGCCAACCGCTACCAAGAGCTGATGAGTTACGTGCCAGACGACACCGACACAGAGAAGAAGAAGGTTTACTTGTTCAGGAAGGGACTGCACAAGGGGATGGCACACCACTTGTCTGCACACGACTGCCTGACACTTCGCTCCATTATCGACAAGGCGCTGATCGTTGAGAGGTCGAGGCTCGAGTACATGGAGGTTCGTGGAAGCAAGTCCAAGCGCACGGACCGAGCGGGACACTCGGGTCCACCTCGAGGGGAGAGGACAGGTTACGCTTAGGTCCACCAGACACAGCAGAGGCACCACGTCACTCAGTCACAGCCGCAGAGCAGAGCCAACCCTGGCGGGAGTGGAGGACAGAACAACTGGAGACCGAGACCACCACCGCAGTCAGCAGACAGAGCTAAGGTGACTTGCTTCAACTGTCGTCAGGTTGGGCACAAGTCGTTCGAGTGTCCACAGTAGGTGCAACCAGGAAGTCAGAACCGCAGCTCTCAGCTCCAGACTCCAGCCAAGCCACCAGCACCAGGAGGACAGCCACCCCGTACACAGCAGAGGACCGCTCAGCCGCCAGCTACATGAGGCCGCTTGAACCACCTCACCGCCGAGGATGCAGCAGCCGCACCCGATGTCACACTTGGTGAGTTCCTTGTTGACTCAGTTTTGGCGACTGTTTTGTTCGATACTGGAGCTCAGTTTTCGTATATTTATACCAAGTTTGTTAAAGAAAGGTCTTTACCAACTAAGCCTCGACCAAGGCCTATCTTGACTAGCTCTCCGCTAGGAGAGAAGAGGAGTACGTTAGAGTGCAGGGGAGTGAAGATGGTGTTTGAGGGGCAAGCTGTTCACGGCGGACTTGACGGTCTTGGAGTCTCTCGGGATAGACGTGATCCTAGGGATGGATTGGTTGGCAAAGCACAACGGGATAGTCTCTTGCAACCCCAGGGTTATACAGCTAGAACACCCCAGTGGGACTAAAGTGCGGATCGAACCACAGAGTCCGAAGGCTGCTACAATGATGTGCAACATGAGTGGAAAAGAAATTGAAGAAATTCCAGTGGTTTGTGAGTTTCCGGACGTGTTTCCAGAGGAGCTTACGGAGTTACCCCCAGACCGAGACATGGAGTTTGTGATTGAACTGATGCCCGGGGCGGGGCCCATTGCAAAGAGTTCGTACCGGATGTCGTCCGATGAGCTTGACGAGTTGAAGAAACAGCTCAAGAAGCTGCTCGAGCAAGGGTTTGTTCGGCCGAGTGCCTCACCGTGGGGTTCGCCTGTGCTCTTCGTGGAGAAGAAAGACGGTACCAAGAGGATGTGCATAGACCACCGCATGCTCAACTCGATGATGATCAAGAATAAGTACCCGCTACCCAGAATCGAGGACCTGCTGGATAGGCTCAAGAAGGCAAAGTTCTTCTCCAAGATCGACCTGAGGTCAGGTTACCACCAGATGAAGATCCGAGAGCAGGATATTCCCAAGACAGCCTTCACCACACGGTACGGCTTGTACGAGTTCGTGGTGGTTTCTTTCGGGCTGACTAACGCCCCTGCTTACTTCATGAACTTGATGAACAAAGTCTTCATGGAAGAGTTGGACAGGTTTGTGGTGGTGTTTATCGACGATATCTTGATTTACTCTGAGACCACGGAGGAGCACGAAGAGCACCTGAGGGTCGTGCTAGAGAGGCTAAGGCAGCAGAAACTGTACGCCAAATTTAGCAAGTGCGAGTTCTGGATGGAGAAGGTCGCGTTTCTGGGACACGTGTTGTCAGCAGAGGGGATAGCCGTGGATCCGTACAAGGTAGAGTCAGTTACCAAGTGGGAGCAGCCGTTGAACGTGATAGATGTCAGAAGCTTCCTTGGGTTGGCAGGTTACTACCGAAGGTTCATTGAGAACTTCTCCAAGATCGCTAAGCCGATGACAGAGTTGCTCAAGAACAACACAAAGTTCGAGTGGTCAGAAGCGTGTGAGAAGAGCTTCCAGGAGTTGAAAAAGAGACTCACCACAGCCCCGGTGCTTACCTTGCCAGATATCAAGAAAGACTTCGTGGTCTACTGTGACACTTCGAAGCAAGGACTTGGTTGTGTGCTG
This sequence comes from Cenchrus americanus, assembly GCA_947561735.1. NCBI lineage: Eukaryota > Viridiplantae > Streptophyta > Magnoliopsida > Poales > Poaceae > Cenchrus > Cenchrus americanus. The sequence goes on along the minus strand of OX387239.1, from coordinate 77,041,427 downwards.
ATGCAGGAAGGGAAAGTTGTGGCTTATGCTTCCAGACAGCTGAAGAAACACGAGGAAAACTACCCGACACACGACTTGGAGTTGGAAGCTGTTGTGCATGCACTCAAGATCTGGAGACACTACCTGATAGGGAACAAGTGTGAGCTGTTTTCCGACCACAAGAGCCTGAAGTACTTCTTCACCCAAACTAAGCTGAACATGAGGCAGAGGCGATGGTTAGAGCTGATTAAGGACTACGACGTCGAGATCCACTACCACCCAGGCAAAGCTAACGTCGTGGCAGATGCACTGAGCCGGAAAACCTATTGCAACAACCTCATGGTGAGAGAAGAGCAACCTGCCTTACATGAAGAGCTAGAAAAGCTGAGGATTGAAATTGTGGACCAAGGCCAAGTCAACGAACTGCGAGTGACCTACGACCTGGAGGAACGAATCCGAACAGCCCAGAAGTCGTGTGCAGAGATCAAAGCTTTGCGAGAACTGATGAAACAGGGTAAAGCGGAGGATTACCGGATAGATGAGCAAGGCACAGTGTGGTTGAAAGAACGGATCTGTGTACCACAAGATAAGGCACTCCTAGAGCAGATCATGAGGGAAGCTCACGATTCGAGGTACTCAATCCACCCAGGCAGCACCAAGATGTACAAGGATTTGAAGATCAGATACTGGTGGAAGAACATGAAGAGGGATATAGCTCACTACGTGGCCTGTTGCAACACCTGTAGCAGAGTGAAGATCGAACACCAGAAACCTGCAGGATTGCTTAAGCCGTTGGCTATTCCAGTTTGGAAGTGGGAGGACATTTCCATGAACTTTGTGGTGGGACTTCCCCAAACACCAAAGGGGAATGACTCGGTTTGGGTCATAGTGGACCGACTGACCAAGGTGGCGCACTTCATACCGGTGAAGGTGACCTTTGGGACAGAACGTTTGGCAAACTTGTACGTCGAGCAAATTTTGAGGTTACATGGGGCACCCAAGAGTATAGTGTCCGATCGCGGACCGCAGTTTGTTGCCAAGTTCTGGCAGAGCTTCCACAAGCTTATGGGCACCACCCTCAGCTACAGCACAGCCTTTCACCCACAGACAGATGGTCAGACAGAGAGGGTAAACCGGGTGCTGGAGGATATGCTACGAGCGTGTGCACTCACCTATGGCACGGATTGGGAGAGCAGTTTGCCGTTTGCAGAGTTCTCGTACAACAACAGCTTTCAACAAAGTCTTCGAATGGCTCCCTTTGAGGCCCTTTACGGGCGGAAGTGCAGAACCCCGCTAGCTTGGTCGGAGGTGGGAGAAAGGGCACTGTTTGGGCCAGCAATCATTGAGGAAGCAGAGGAGAAAGTTGAGAAAGTTCGTGAGAACTTGAGGGTCGCTCAAAGCCGACAGAAGAGCTATGCCGACAAAAGAAGAAGAGAATTGAATTTTGCAGTTGGAGACCGAGTGTACTTGAAAGTCTCACCGCTCTGAGGAACTAAAAGGTTCTTGGTGAAAGGAAAGCTCGCCCCGAGGTACGTAGGACCGTACCCGATCACCCGAAGGATTGGAAGTCTAGCCTACCAGCTTGCGCTACCCGAAACAATGGTAGGAGTACACCAAGTGTTTCACGTGTCACAGTTGAAAAAGAGTGAGAAGGCAGTGGAAGCTAAGCAAGTGCCCAAGGAGTTGCTTGACCTGCAAGACAACCTTGAGTATGCAGAATATCCTGAGAAGATCTTGGACCGAGCCGTCAAGGAGACAAGGAGGACAACCATTCCCTTCTGTAAAGTGTTGTGGAGCAGCCACACAGAGCGAGAAGCAACTTGGGAGAAGGAAGCTGATCTCAGAAAGGAGTACCCTCACTTGTTCACGGAGGAGGTCGAGGACTAAATCTCGAGGACGAGATTCTCGGTGGTGGGGGAGAATGTAACAACCCAGGATTTTAGGTGTGCAAATTTTGCGAAAATTTAAAACTTTTTGACTGAAATTGAGTGCTATCAATTTTCAAGCCAAATTGCTAGCCCTCTCCTAAATTCTCCATTTTTTTGACCCATTTATAAAAACATATTTTCAAACTATGGTAAAATATGTGAGTTGGACTTTTCTAGTTTTATTTGGATTTTATTTGTGTGTGGTTTGAATTTGGGAAGTATCCAAATTCAAACTTCCCCCTTTTAATTCTCCTTAATCTTTCTTTCCAAATCTGATCTCTAGAGCACGGGCCGGATTTCTTTTCCCTGATCAACTCAGCCGGCCCAACCAGCAGCGAATCTCGGCCCATCTACCAACCTTTAAACCCACTACCCCTATCTCTCGCCGACAGACTGGGCGCGCGTGTCGGTCAACAACTCATCCTCATCCTTGTTTCCCTCACCTCGGATCCGCACCGCACCAGGCAAGCCACGCCGCGGCCGCGCGTGCGCGGGACGGGACGGGACACTCTCCCAGTCCGTCCGGCCGGCCCGCACGGCGAGGGACCGGAGCGCGCTCATGCGCGAGTCGAAACCGTCCTGGACGGGAAATACCCCTTTTGCCCCGCGCCACACACCTCTGCATCTTAGCCTGCGCAAAGGGGAGCGGTGCTGCCTCGGCCGCCCGGGCGGTCAAAGCCGGGGCAGCTTGGGGCTTTCACCTCGACATTTGTGGCGCCAGGGTTCAAAAGCAAGGGAGGAGGCTGAGACCCAGACGTCCAAGCTACCAACCCCCATTGGGGTTTTCCCTTTCCTCTTCTCCTGAGGGAGCGTCGTGAGAGGGAGGAAGAAGGGCGCGCCGCCGCTGCGCCGGGCTGAGGAGGGCCGCGGCCACATCGGAACACCGACGACGCGCCAAGGACGGAGACCACAACCGCCGTCTCGAGGAAGGAAGAGGAGGCCGTCCGCGTTGGGGAGAGGAGCCGAGTCGGAACAGGAACATCCACGCCGCCAAGGACGCCTTCATCGCCCTGAACATCTTCGCCACGTCACCGTCTACCCCGAGCCGGCCACGACTACACCGCCGCCCCACCGTGAGCACCACCCGGCCAATCTTTTCTCTCCTCCCCCTTGGTCTCTTTCCTGTGATGAATCGGCGACGTCGAGACGCGTCGCCCGTTTGTTCATGCCTGGTTGCTGGCCATCGCGCCGCAGGACTGCCGTACCGCGACGGAGGGGGCTCCTGAGCCGTTCGTGCTCTTGGGCGCCGCCGTCGCCGTGCGAGGAAGGTGTTTGGGACCGCCCATCGTGCCGTGTTTTCTTGTGCAGGGAATGATGTGTGCGTCACCGCCTCGCTTCGAGCTGCGCCTCTGGCTACCAGAGTGCTGCGCCGAGCGGGCACGGCGAGGCTGCGCGTGCGCAAGCACGGCTGTGGCCACGCACCATGGCACGCTCTGGACTAGGTCGCGGGATAGCCTTGTGTGCTTGAGGACGCCCGCGGCGGCTCGTAGCACCTGGACCTTCCATGTCCTTGTGCTCGCCGTCGCCGTGCGCTTCCCCTGCGAACCGGTCGGTGTGTTTTGTTTGGGTGCAGGTGTTGTGGACGCCGCCGCGGCGCCGCGGGCCGCGCCTGCGGTTACCGCAGCGCCCCGCTCCGTGTGGGCGTCCGGGGGAAACCGCGCGCCAGCGTGCTGGTAAACCACGCACCCCAGCGTGGAGCCGCGGCCCGAGCCGGAGGTCGGCCCGCACCCCCGCGCCGCCGCGCGGTGCGCCGGGCGCCCATGCCTAGCGCACAGGTCTTGGCCTCGAGGAATTGTTCTGGGCGCCTTGTGCGACCCGCGGGTCGAAGGCTTGCCGCCTGGTGAACCCCAACCACCGCCGGTAAGGACCTGGGAGCGGTGTTGCACGGCGCCACCGCAAGGAGTGCCGAGCATTTCGTCGAACACCTGGTATGGGTACGAACCTGATGCGATGAATCAAAATGAGGAGTGGGCCGCCGGCCGGATCTGGGCCCTAAGCCCAACTATTCTCTAACAGGCCGACGGTTCTGCGCAGGGGGAGAGTTTGGGGGTGATTTTCGAACCTTTGTTGGTTTGCCTGCTGGGCTGTGATGCCCGGTTCATCTGGGCCGTGACCCACCAACTTTCTGGACCAAGTCCACTGGGCCACCTACGGCCCAGTGACACTTCTGGCCCATCTTCGGCCTGTCAACCGCGGGTCGCTGACGTCATGCTGATGTCAGCGACATCTTTTCTAAAAATTCCTTTTCTTTTTTTGGGTTAATTTCCAGAAATGCTTAATAAATGGTTTTAACCTTTAAAAATTCATGATTATTTGTAGGAAGCCCGGAAAAATATAAAACTAATTTCTATAAAATCGTAATTTCAAAACCTTGCTGTTTGTAGGTAGTTTGAGCTATTTTGGTTCTTCTAAAAAATTGGTTCTTATTTTGAGTTATTGCTTAGATGTGCACCATATCCTTATTTTCGCGTTGAATCTCGTGCTGCAGACCCGAGCTTCGACCAGGAGGACGCGGAGGACCCCGAGTACACTGTTCCGGACAGCGACTGCTTCAACGGCAACGAAGGTGTCACATCACTCCCAACCATGTAGACCCCATGTTGTTAACTAGATGCTAGTGCTTTACTTTATATGCATTGCTCTGTTGATTGCATAACCAGTTTAATAGCCATGCCTTGATATTTTGTTATACCCTGATTCCTTGTTTTACTTCCTGCGGGACTAGTTACTGACCCCTAGCTAGTCCCTTACCTCAACTATCCATACTTCTGTTGCTTGATTATGGATGGTATTCTGGGCTTGGGCTAAGATGTGGATATCTCGTTGTGTTTCTAGTGTGCGTTCTGGGTGCGTATCTCCTTGCTGTGTTTTGGCGGGAGTGAGCCGCTTGGTTACTCGTGTACGTCTGCCGAGGGGAGATGCGATCTGGCCTCTAACCCGAGAGACGTGTCGTATGGGTTGGAGATGGTGAGTGCTCGCTCTTGGCCCTTAAGGACCGATCGTCAGTTTAACCATGCTTCTATGGACTCTTACCCTACAAACCGCCCGCCTTGTTATGGGCGGGGGTGCGGGGTGAGACTTGTAGTGGATAGCGTCCCTCTTGTAGGCGGGTCGGTGTGACCGTGTCGGGAGTGGTCTTTCCCTCCTTAGAAGACTTTGCCCCGGCGAGGCCGGGGAAGGGTTCCACAGCTTTGAGGGACCTCTCGCGGGTAGTACGAGCTCTGCCACGGAGGCTGAGCCAGGCTCAGAGACGCAGGAGGGTACTATCCACTTACTTGGCCTTCAGCCGTAAGGTAGGGCTTGGAATCGGTGACGGCCGGTTCCAGTCCTATTCGGGCGGGTACAGTTGTACAACCTCTGCAGAGTGTTTAAACCTATAGCTATAGTCTGTGTCCACTGGTTATGGATAGTCCTAAGATCTGTTATATTGGATAGCTACTCTTCTCTTGTGCTTCTCCTCTCCCCCCGAGTGTGTGAGCTCGGCTTCGGCCGTTGAGATGTGGGGATAGGAGCAGGTGGGCCCCACATCGCAGATGAGAGTTGGGATCTGGATCGTGGTTGAGATCCAGTGTTTTGGTGTGGTATTCCTTGAGCGGGGTGTGGACCCCAGAGGTGTGGACCTCAGAAGCGTGAGCTCCTCCGAGGTGTGGTCCTCACAGCTGAATTCTGCTTACCTTGATCGTTGCTTTGCTGCTTTGCTTAAGCCTTCTACAGCCATAGTAGGGATAACTCATGCATAGTAGAATATACACCGCTTTTGCCTCTTTGTTGGGAAGCTGACATGACCTACCCGCTTATCAAGTAGATCCTGGTGTCTCTGACATAGAGCCGGACTACGACTTCGACAACGACGGATGGGTGGACTAGTGCTCTTCCTACACTCGAGCTGCCTGCGGATTTGGAGTTCCTCGCGCTTTCATGGAGTCGCTGCTAGACGTTTTATTTATGTTTGATTCAGTCCCGATGGACTTGTACCTGGCATGTGCCGAAGAGATGTACTCTAATTAATGTAATAAAATAAATGTTGTACTCTTTCCATTCTGTTTTGTCTTTTTGTATGGATTATGGCATCGTTGAGATAGGGATTGCACGTGGTAGCTCTCCTGGGACTACCACCGAGGTGCTAAGAGTGGGTTTCTGTCCGCGGAAATCCGGTTCGTTTCAGAGGTGCCCAAGGAGAATACTCCCGAAGGCCCCAACGGCGGCGGCAACGATGATGGTGGCGACGACAATGGTGATGGCGACGAAGGCGGCGACAACCGAGGAGACCTTGGCGACGACGACCCTTTCGGGATGCATCCGATGTGTTGTTCGGCTTGCCGACACTCCATCTCGGAGCTCTACGCATCGGTCGACGAATGTTTCCAGGCCATGGAGGCGATGAGGCAGCGCATGGAGGATTTGGGGCGCGTGGTCGAAGACGACTACAAGTTCCTAAACCGCAACGTGCGCAAACTTTTTGGCATGGTTGGGAACATGAAGGGCAAGTGGTGCAATAGTTGCGAGAAGTACCACTAGGTTTAGTTTTCCCCCTTAGGATTTTTGTAAGATACGACGAGGACGTTGTATGATTTTTTTGAACCAAGAACCGTGGGGCAAATCCCCCCGGCAAAACGCAACTATTTTAAAGGAGAAGGGAAACAAGTACTTACAACAGGCCCAACCAGAGGTTAGGCAAATAGAGAAAGGTGAAAAAGGCCAAAAGGCCAAAAGGCCAAAAAAGCCAACAAAACAAAGCTAAGCAAAACAATTACAAAGCTTGCAGCCAGAGCAAGATGGAAGGATGAAGACTTGCTTTGATCCTAATGAGATGTTTTGTGACTTGAGCTTTGAAGGCCGATTTCCATGCAGCCAGGCATGGAGGTTTTCCATTAAAAATGAGGTCATTTCTTTCATTCCAGATACACCAAGCACCAATCATAAAAATTTCCATGAAGAAGGGTTGAGCAAAATCCAATTTGGCCGCCTGTATCTTTTGGTGAATATTTAGATGAGCATTCCAAGTGATACCCAGCGCAAACCATCTGCATGCTGCAGAGTGACAGTCAAAGAAAAGATGTTCAACTGATTCTTCTACATCTTCAAGACAAAGAACACAAGTATACCCATCCTCTAAGAATTTCCTCCTTCTCAGAATATTTCTGGTGTTAAGCCTGTCATTTAGTAGAAGCCAAGTGAAAAACTTAACTTTGGGTATACATTTTGATTTCCAAATCGAAAGGATAGTCAAATTGGGCTGAATGTCTCTGAAATGGTAATGATAGTATTTACTGGAGGAATATCTATGTTGTCCCCAAATGTAAATCCAAGAATCTTTACCATCCTGATCCACAGGATGTAGGTCATCAAGAAAGTTTTGCAATTGAAGTAACTCATTATAGGCTTCCCTGGACATGGGGATTCTAAAACAATTAATCAGGGAAGCAGACTGCCTGAGGGCCCAAAGAGAGATACGGGGGTCTTTAGCAAAGCCCAAAAGATGAGGAAAAATATCAGAGTGAACCCTTCCATTAATAAGATCCTCCCAAAAACTGACTGTATTTCCATGATTGGGGATACACATAGCAACATCCCTGAAGTGGACATTAAGTCGCAGGATATCCTTCCACCAAAAGGAACCTATTTCCCTTGCCAGATGAGGAACAATGCCATTGTAATATTTTTGCCAAATAAGGCTGACCCACTGAATTTTCTCCTGCTTGTAGAATTTATCAAGTTGTTTTAGCAGTAAAGCATCATTTTGCACACTCAGATTAATAGCCCCAAGCCCACCTTTAGCTTTTGGTTTTCTGACCAAGTCCCAAGCTGCCAGATTGTAGCCCTTTCTATTGAACTCTCTGCCTCTCCAAAGGCAGTTCTTCCTGTGCTTATCAATGATATCAATGACAGTGATGGGCAACTTAAGAGTGCACATATAGTATGTAGGCAAGGAGGAGAGGACAGAGTTAACAAGTTGCAAACGAACAGCATACGAAAGATGCAAAGAAGCAGCAGCCATTTTCCTTTCAATTATGCAAATAAGGGGAGCATAGTCCTTTACTTGAGGTTTGGTGAGACCCATAGGGAGGCCTAAATATGTAAAGGGGAAAGAGCCTACAGTACACCCGAAGGATTGCGCTAGAGAATTGGCACGCTCAGAAGAAATATTGATGGGAAGTAGACATGATTTATGAAAATTAACTATTAGGCCAGAGGAAACACTGATCTTATTGAGAATGTCTTTCAGAATAGTAAGTTGTGAGTCACAACCTTGCATGATAATAATTGTGTCATCAGCATATTGGATAATAGGGAAAGGGTTCTCAGACCTCTGCGGGAAAGGGGGATGAAGATTGCCAATTTCATATTCCTTGTTAATAGCACATTGAAGAAGGTCAGCAGCAATGGAAAACAGGAGGGGGGAGAGAGGATCCCCCTGCCTGACACCACGAATACATCTGAAGTCTTTACCAGCAGTACCATTCAAGAGCACAGAAGAGGTCCCAGAGCTAAGAAGCTCATTGATCCACATGATCCATTTTTGAGGGAAACCCTTTGCATGCAGCATATTAAGGACAGCAGAGTGCTCAATCAGGTCGAATGCTTTCTCAAAGTCTAGCTTGAGAATGATAATTTCCCTTCTTGAGTGATGGCACTGATGCAAGAATTCGAAAGCCCAACCAAGGCAGACTTGAATTGTTCTCCCTTTAATAAAACCATATTGATTTTCATGTATAATATCTATTGCCAGAGGTTGTAGTCTGTTAGCAAGCAGCTTGGTGACCATCTTAATAGAGGAGTTGAGGAGTGAGATGGGTCTAAAATCATTCACTTTCTCAGGATTATCTTTCTTGGGGACCAAGGTAATGTAAGAGTGATTGATGCTTTTAAGTCAGCCCGATGATGAAAGAAATCAAAGCACAACTTATACATGTCACCTCTAATAATGGGGCAACATTTTTTGATAAAAGTATTGTTAAAGCCATCAGGGCCAGGAGCTTTATCACTAGGGAGATCAAGAATGGCATTATCAATTTCTTCTGTAGAGAAAGGGCTACACAGAACTTCAAGGTTATCATGCCATTTGACAATAGCTTGAAGGTCAAACTGCATATTAGTGTGGACAGAAAAACCCAGTCTTCTTCTGAATTCATTCCAGAATAAAGCACTTTTTTCCTCATGACTAGAGACCATTCTGCCAGTATCATCCATGATTTGACTGATCACATGAATCTTTCAGTGGCCATTGAATGAAAAAATTTGGTGTTTTCATCCCCAAATTGAGTCATGCGCTGGGTAAACCTCTGTCTCCAGTATTGATTCTGCATTCTCAACAGGTTGGCGATATGAACTTTGATAATTTTCCTGAAATTAAACTCCTGGGGATAGAGAGGTCTGAGTTCTTCCAATTTATCCAAGAAAGCAATCGTCATATTGCAGTTGGCAATGAGTTTAGAAAGGTTTGAGATGCCTTTAGACCAATGCTTAAGTATTCTTCGAAGGTTCTTAAATTTTGCACTGATAATATGAGCACTTTTGTCAGAGTTGTGATGAGAGTTCCAGGCACTTTCAATCTATTCAATACAGTCAGGGTGGTTAAACCAGTAGTTCTCAAAACGAAAGATATTTGCTTTAGGGACATTAGTACCAATTTGCACTCTGCAGGGCAAGTGATCAGAAGTGATCCTAGCAAGGGGCAGAACAAGAGATAGAGGGAAAATGGAGGTCCATGCAACAGACGTGACGAACCAATCAATCTGTTGCAGGAGAGGGACTTCCTGCATATTACTCTAGGTATAACTTCTCCCTTTAATTGGCGGTTCAACCAGGCCAAGGTGACTGATTATGTTATTGAAAACCAAGGTATCATGAAAATTGCCCCCAGTCTTGTTTCTATTCTCAGCATATCTATAAAAGTTAAAATCTCCCATTAATAACCAAAGGTCTTCATCCTGAATCTGCAGATTGCAAAGCCAATTAACAAATTGATCCCTAGCAGGCTGTCTGCAGGGACCATAAACCAAAACTAGATTCCAGAGGGTGAGACAGTGGGTGGAGGTTAAAGCAAGATGAATAGCAAAACTCTGTTTATCAATCAAAATGGCAGAGAAGTGCTTTGAGGCCCAGCGGACCAAAATACCACCAGAGGAACCCAGAGATGGGCAGAAGTCAAACTGATCAAATCTTTTCGGAGCAAACTTACGGATAAAACACAGATCAAAAGATTCTTTCTTTGTTTCTTGAAGACAGAAAATGTTGGCATGACTTTCTTCGATTTTGTTTCTAATGGGGCCCCATTTATCTTTATCATTTAGTCCACGGACATTCCAACACAGGATATTCCAAGAACGACTATTTATTGTAACAACTAAGAGAAAGTACCTGGATGTGGGGGATAACCACCACAAACAAAACAGGGCTGAAAATAGATAAGTGTATCATGAGCACAGTACCTAGTAATCCATTACAAAAGATAATTTTCCAGCCACAAAAGATAAAAGCCCCAGACCAGAAAACAAAAACTGTATACTTAAGATTCATTGATTTTCTTCGTCTTCAGGGGTCAGAGTGGCAAGGTTCAACTCCAAAGGAGGTATGCCACATAAGGATTGGCCAAGCTCAATAAGAATAGGCGCTGGGATAGGAGCCACTTCATCCTCATCAAGATTGTCTTCGAGACTTCTACTCACAATGGCTTTCTTGAGAGCAGCAACAGAGGAGATAGAGACCGATTTCTTTGAAGCACCCTTCTTCCTTCTAGGTTCACTGTTCAGCTGAATATGTTCCTGCACAATGTCTGTCTTTAAGCGGGTACTTCTACGAACTTCGTCATCTACAATGGGGGTCTGAGCTCTTCCACGCCTTCTTCTGGAATGTGCAGGTGATGGAGTGTCAGGAACTAGATGAGTAGCAGAGCAATGATCAGTAATCTGTTGAGGTCGCATATCCATGTCCTGAACCAAATCCCCCAGACTTTCTTCAGTGGAGGACTCCCAGCCACGTATGCTGATGAGGATCTGTTTTCTGGCAAATTCTTGATTATAAAGCACCAAATCTCTGCTTTCTGGAAGGGGGTTGTCGAATTCTATATAAGATGAGTCTGAATTATCCAGCTCAGAGTCCTTGATGAATTCCAGCCTAGGCTTTCTGACCCCAGTGGAGGAGGAGGACTCAGCATTATTTCCCCAGTTTGGATTGTCCACATTGAGGAACCAAGTATCTATGGCAGAGGAGGCAGGGACAAAATTCCAGGAATTGCTAGGCAAAGGTTCCTTCATGGGAAGGGAGGCTTGGAGGGACTGAGCATACTGAGCAAGGTCTTGAATAATCATTTCAATGGATGGAGAGGGACAAAAGCATTGGTGCAGACCCAACTTAGCAGCCAATCTTCTGATAGGATAGTCATCTTGCATTCTCACTTCATTACAACCTGGCACAGTAACAGTACGACAAGCCGAGGTAGACTCAGGTAGAGGCAGCTCTAAAGTGATAGGTGCTCCCTGAGCTCTGAAGAAAGCTTGAGTGTCACTGCTGACCGAGGAGTTGTCTTGAGGTTGTTCAGGATGTTGCATCAGGCCATTACCAACTGCATTTGCAACAACAACATCTGCCAAATTGTTGATCAGCTCAACCTCATTTTCATCAACCACGGCATTATCCACTTGAGGCCAAGGAGCCCAGTCCATGGCATTATCCTGGGGGGAGGTGGGGGCTGCTCCCAACCCTGGTTGATATTCTCCTGTTGAACTTCATTCAGATCACCAAAATCTTCAAAATGGCCTTGGATTTGGTTATCATTCTCCTGAAAATGATGGTTGTCCATATTGTTCTGGGGCTGACCAGCTTCAGGGTGGGGATTGCCGTTGGCTGGGATGGGATCCTCATCCCCAGCAATCACATCATTTTGGTGACTGGAAAGAACAAAAACTGGGACAGTCCAGCTATTGCCATGATCACCCATCGGATTCCCTTCACTGATGATGATGCTTCTAGGGATTCTACTGACAGGGTAACATTGCATCTCAGAAGGATACGAGAACGACATCTTGAGTTGTCAATCCAATTTTTAACTGAACCAAACAGCCCCACAGCTTGGGAAATAATTTCACGAGTCTGAAAATCCAGCGGGAAAGCTAAAAACATGATCCAGCAGGTACGAGTAAATGGACAACTGCGAAAGTTAAGACCTCTATCATGCTCAAAAATAACAATTTCACGAAGATCATCCAACTGCAAGGGACTGAGATTGATCATCACTTGTCTTTCAAGAGAGGAAGAAAACTGCACCAGGCATAGCCCAAGCAGGGACAAGCAACAAGACCGAATGGTGGCTGATGCACATTCTCAAGAAAATCCACAATCTCTTCCATTGCATCATGAAGCTGATTCTGAGGAGGGGGAGGATTGAGTGTGATGATAGCATACTCATCGTGATGCCGAGGCGAGTTGTCGCTGATGATGATTCTTCCACGCGCAGGCCTGGCCCAGTCTTCAATCCCCAAACCATCCGGCACAAAAGGATCAGGGTTCACCAGAAAGTTGGCCATCGCATCGTCAAGCGGCGATGAGGAAGACTGACAACAATGGTGTGTAGCCTCCGAGGCGGGATGCTTCGAGTGAGGGGTGGGGTTTTCTGTAGCAGGAGCCTGATTTGGGGGAGGAACACTGTAGGCGTCCAACTCTTGGAATTCACTTGACCTCTGAGTATGTGGGCTGGGCTACGCGTCCACACTCTTGGGCCTCCAAAAGACCTTTGGTTTACTCTTGGTCAAACAGAATTTGAATTTATGCCCCGGTTTGAAACAAGCAGCACACCGAAGGGAGAAAGAGTGATAAATATCGAGACAGCGGACACATCCCCCCAAACGTCAAATACAGTTGAGCTCCCAGGAGTAATTAGCAGAGCAATTAAGTGAAGATGGAGAGGCTGCATGGGGAAACGAATTCCTTCGGGTGACGCGAGGAGTAGTGGCCTGTTCAACAGTGCCCGGAGGAACCCCTTTGGATGAAGATTTCTGTTTCCAAATAAACTTTGAATTTGGATTCCAAATTCCAACACTCTGAGAACCATGATCTAATTTTGAAGAACAAGAACTTTCAGTCGAAATAGTGGCTTTAAGAATGCCAGAAACAGTCGCCACATCTTTTGCTTGCTTTAGAGAATCAGATAAATCAATACTGAAAGAACCAATCTTGATAGATTGGGGGACCTCAATAGGGTGAGATTTATGAACCGGCGAATTCTGAACAATCTTCTCAGCAAAGCGAACCTTTTTTCTTTTCTCAAGTGGATTAGAAACTCTCTTTTGCTTTTTAGAAAGAACAAGTGACCATTTCTTGGCTTCTTCAGCCTCCCAAATATGCTTTTCTCTCTCCCAGTGTGGTGCACCATTGCTCCAGAGGTGAAAATAAACATCAAACGCTTTTCCCACAAATCTTCTGAGCTTGTAAACAGCAGAACCCACATCTTTACAGAAGACAGAGAACCGATAATGATTATGACTTTGGTATTCCACTTGAAAGTCAGATTCAAATCCTCCAAGACATGAGTGAACGGCTAAAGCAACCGAATCTTTAGTAAGTTGGAAAAGATATCTCCTGAACGTAGCAAGTAGAAAGAAACTGTTTTCCCGACGAGAGCGACCATGAATTCTCAGACCAGTCAAACTATAAAGATCATTTTCAAAGCGTTTCCCAACATCAAAGTCCAACAAATCATGAGCAAATGCCATAGAGGACCAAAAAGAACAACCAGAGAGGCAAAGAAGACCCGAAAGGAGCAACGCAGAACCCTTAGGGACACAAGAAACCAGTCCTGGAGGAGCCAAATAGAAGAGAGAACACCAAGCCTCAGGGCGAGCAGGCTGAACCAACCGGAGGGAAACTCACCGCCCGCCATGAATCCTTGTCGTCAGCGAAGGTGCAGGTCGAGGTGGAGAGGAGGGGAGGGGAGAGGGGGGGAGAGCTAACTAGCTAGCCTTTAGTTTTTGAGCTTCAAGTTTAGATTGGTTCGGTTTAGTTTTCGAGAAAGTTTTAGAGTTTAAGAGTCTTTAGTTTTTGAGTGTGATTAATTTTAGAATTTAAGAGTCTTTAGTTTTAGAATTTTTGCAAGTGTCATAATTTAGTGTTGCGTCAAAGAAAATCAAATAAAAAGAGTCCTTTAAATTTTGTGTCTTGTGTGATGTTTATCTTGATTCACTCGTTTGTTCATCTTTAGTTTTTGATATATGAACATAAGTGTGTGGTTTGAAAAACGTTTACCGTGGTGCTTAGTGGAATTGCTACTTCTAAAAGTACCCATACCACACTTCGATCTTGAGCTTCACATGTTGGTTGTGCTATGTTCAATGCGAAAAGTTGATGGAATTCAATTCTGAAAATTATCTAAAAACCCTTGTAATAAAGGTTAGCAAAACCTCTTTTTCCAAGTTGAGAGTAAGAAAAAAAATCCTATACAAAGCCAATTTATTTTTTGCTCCACCATAAGTGTGATTAGCACGATGAGTTGGGCTAGGATCCTTCTCTCTTGGGAGTTTTAATTTCGAGCAATGATCATGTCCTTGTGCTTATCTTTTGTTGCTAGCCTCGTCATGTATTCGGTAACGTGACTTTCACATCGAAAGTCCCGTACATCGCCGAATTCCATACCCAACCCTATACATCTCTTTTGTACACGCATTCCTTGAACACCTACTTTCAAAGTTTCGTCTCGTCTCTAGCATGGTTTATTTAAAATTTTAGATTGTGTGCATGCAATAAAGAGAGGAGTTGAGAGCTTTGAAAAGATGTCAAGAGAGGGAAAAATAAAGAGAAAAGTATGAGTATGGAAAAGAAAGAAAGAAAAAAATAGAAAAGTAAAGAAAGAGAAAAATATGTGTATGAGAAAAATAAAAAGAAGAGAAAGAGAAAAGATGAGTGGCAAGAAAGATATGAGAGGGATGAATCAAGTGAAAGATAAATAAAGTGCAAGGAAGGATGTCACGTTGTTGAGAGATGAAACTTTCACTCTTTTTCCAACCATGTGCAATCCGACAACGAGGACGTCATCGGTGCCTCGTAGTCATATTTTCTTTTGCCCTTGCACATGTCCACCATTCTAAATCTTCTCATCCTTGATATCCCTACATATGGATTAATTCTCATGATCATTGTCTTTGAAAGGTAAACAACCATTAGAGGAAGTTCTTAGTTTGACAATACTTGTGTTGATTGCGCTAGCCCTACCTATAGCTCCACTTTACATGTCATATGAGAGATTTATGGGAGGTGAGAGTTTTATAAAACCTATTTAGGATAGCCACCTCATATGAGTGACTTGAGAGAGCTTGGAGAAAGTTTTTTGTCTAACACTTGTTGCTAAATTTTATTTTTGAAAAATCATAAAAACCCTCTGATGGAAGCAAAGAAGTAAGCATGGCTGAAATTGAAGACTTCGAGTGAAGAGTTTGAGTTGTGGGGTAAATCTTGACGTGGTAATCTAAACGCCCATGTTGATGTATGATGATCATTACTTTATGTTTATGTATTAGAGATAAAAGATTGACTAACTTGTGAAGAAGGATTTAGCGGAACACAATTACAACCCCTTGGATGAAGTTCTTTTACGAGTACTTGCTCGAGGACGAGCAAGATCTAAGCGTGGGGGAGATGTTGACGGTGTATATTTTGGTACACCAAACATGTTCATTAGACTTTGGTTTGGATTTGATTATGGAACTAAACCGCCACTAGGCACACTAATCATATAACAAGTTCATCTTTGTGCATGCATTTGGAAGTGTTGTGTTTATGTAGGAAAACATGGACATAAAGGATGGATTCACAACAAGTTCAAAGGAGCATTTACGGAGTCTTGTTCATGTTCATGAGCTTGATGAAATCACTTCCAATGGTGGCAAGGACCGAAGTGCTACGTAGGAACA
The DNA here is from genome assembly GCA_947561735.1 of Cenchrus americanus. Taxonomy (NCBI): domain Eukaryota; kingdom Viridiplantae; phylum Streptophyta; class Magnoliopsida; order Poales; family Poaceae; genus Cenchrus; species Cenchrus americanus. Next base: position 77,025,619 of record OX387239.1, on the reverse strand, counting down.
CCCCCCGGGGATTGAAGCGTAAAAGACCAAACTTCATGCGCGGAGGACCTCCATCTTGGACGCGAGGATGACATCGTCAAAATCATGCAAGTGGAAGGGGCAAAGTGCATAATCACCTAAGGACCAATGAGAGTGAAGGGGCGACCGAACCGGGCCGAAATGGGCCTAGGCTGGTCGGCCCAGGCCGGCCGGCCCAGCCCACTGTAGGGGTCAGTTCGCCCCCCCTTTCCTTGCACCCGAAGGATCTTCAACCCTAAAGCCCTGGAGGCACCGCCATTCGCAGAGGGGAGAGCCATTAGCACCAGGAGGCCATCCACAAGCTAGAGAGAGAGGAGGGAGATCTCCGGAGGGGGATCGACCACCTCGAAGGAAGCACCCACAAGTGGAGAAGAAGGAAGACACTGTCAGAAGGGTGACCATGATCAACGGTGCTATGTCTAGCACCTTGATGGGGTAATCTCCTTATTCGTCCATGGGTTGTAATCGATCTTGAGATGTAATCGTACTTTGTTGGATTATCTATCTATCATCTTGTGTTGAATATACTTTAATGCTTAAGGTTAGCTACCATGCTGCAAAGGGAGTAGAGCTCCAATGCTCCCTTGGATCCATTCAGTACGTCGTGTCCATCATAGGTCTAGTCACGATTACCTTCGCGTAGTGACAGTACGAGGGGCGGGAAAGGGCAAAACCGTGGTCACAACCCCCGATAGATTAGATTGGTTTTCATGTTTAAAGCGATTACATGTTCTAGTATCGTGGACCCATGGGCGAGTGTCTCCTATCTTGATAGCTTAATCATTCTCTCTTGTGTAGTTTAGTCGTTTTCTAGTTTAATCGTAGTTAGGGTTTGAGTAGTTGGTGAGTAGAGGTAGATCAAATGCTTGTAATCCCCTTGCTCCGCGGATTGGCAAGAACCTTGGGAATCTCGTGGTGAAAAAGGTGTAGGTCCGTACGCTTGCGGATTGTAGGTGGATATGTCTTTTATCCGTCAACAGTCATTCTTGTTGGTCCTTATCTATTTTGCGACTTTTAGGAGTCAATGTGCTCACGCCATGCAAGTTTCCATGGACCTTTGCCTCAGCAGCATCCACCGTATTATCTAGTGCCTATTGCAGCACTAAGCTCGTCACTCTCTCTCGATCAGGCACAAATGTTCCATCAGTAGTCATGCGGATCAAGTCAACAAGCCTTGCCTCCATCTCTCTTTTTTGTCGCCCGATACAAATATTATGTTCCATCTTCAGGATTGATCATGCCACCATGTGCATAATTGTAAGTCACTGCTCGCTTGGGCCAATCTATAGTTGCCGGTATGAGTCCAATACAATACAATCATGTCTCATCTTGTCTCATTTGGGCATAACCACCTTGTAACCTCCAGACCCAAGCTTATGAAATTCTTTTTTAGATGCATTGATGGTGTTTTTTGCAATCATCTTGGTAGTTTCAAGCGTCAAATTGTACTGCACAAATGAATCCCAATGATCTCGCAACTTTGCATTTCCTTTCTTTGTGAAATCGGGTGCAAGTCCCTTGTTGATGTAGTCATTGTTCAGCCGCTTCTTGTACAACTGAAAGGCTATTGCAACCTTCTACATGGCCCAAGTCCGCACATTTGCCAGATTTGTACCTTCTAGAAACGAGAAGTGTAATTGCATCTCGGCCCAAATCATGTTCTTCTTTGTGTCCGAGACTACATATTGTTATGCATTCTCATGTTCCTCTTCATCTTAATTATGAAGTTCAGATACAACTTCAGGTCCTTTCCAATACCAAAAGCTTATTGGGATGTTATCCCTAACAAGAGCCCCAATGTGGTTTGTCATTATGACATTGTCATGTGGAGCTAATAGCATGCCTTCGTCAGAAACATTTATGATGATTAAACGACCCTCTAGCTTCGCCTTCGAACCACGTTTCTCGTGAGGCATTTTGCTGCTCGATGATGGTTCCTCGAAATTTAAGAACTATTAACTGAGTGCTCCTATTAATTAGAAATTAAACTTAAAGCGTAACGTGGTACTAGTTTGTACTAATTATAGCTCTAATTGTTGCCCATTGTTACTTGTCTCGGCAATTGGTTGGTCTTCTGCATCGATGTCATCACCAGACATGTTCAGGTAGCCGTCAGCCTCCCGCTGATCTTGTTCATTTACCGGATTGTTGAAACCATTATTGTGAGCAATTATGTCCATTAGCAATGCCTCTTCGCGTTGCTCCTCCGCTATTGGATCCTTTGTCACTAAATAACAAGAATAAATAACAATTATTTTGTAATGAAGTAATTAATTTCTAGTGAAGAATCTAATTTTCTAATGAAGTGACTAATTTTCTAATGAAGTGACTAATTTTCTAATGAAGTAACTAATTTTCTAGTGAAGAAATAGATTTCTAGCAAAGTAACTAATTTTCTGATGATGTAACTAATTTTCTAGTGAAGAATAGATTTTCCAGTGAAGAAACTAATTTTCTAGTGAAGTAACTAATTTTCTAATGAAGTAACTAATTTTCTAAAAGAGTGACTAATTTTCTAGTGAAGAAATTGATTTTCCAGTGATGAAACTAATTTCTAGTGAAGAAATATATTTTCCCGTGAATAAACTAATTTTCTAGTGAAGAAATACATTTTCTAGTTAAGAAACTAATTTCTAGTGAAGAACTGGATTTTGGAGTGAAGTAACTGATTTTCTAGTGGAGTAACTATTTTTCTAATGAGGAAACTATTTATCTCTTTGGACGAGAGTTGGGTGTGTCAGGCGAGTCGGAAGTGGTGTGTCGAGTGTATCGAGCGCACGTGTCGAGCAAGTCATATTTGTCGAGTGAGTCAAACGTATCGAGAGAGTCGAACGTGTCGAGTGGAGAGAATCTAAATCTAAATTAAATTCTAAATAACATCTAAATATAAATTTAAATCTATAACAAAATCTAAATCAAATTTAAATAGATAACAAACTCTAAATTGAAAACTATTTTAAATTTTAAACTAAATAAATTAAATTATAACTAATAAAAAACGGGGGGCTGACGTCAGCCACCATCGGGCAGACGTCAGCCCCCAAATGGATGCGCAAGTGCGGCGGCCGGCAATACCCGACGGCGTGGTGTGGGCGCGGCGGATATGACGACGCGGGGACGGCGAGGACGACGAGGATGGCGGGGACGGTGAGGACGGCAGGGATGTGGCACGGACGGTGAGGAAAATGAGGATGACGGCTGGGGATGAGGTGAGGACGGACGGTGGGGACCGCACGATAGGGTGGAGATGGCGGGCGGGCATGCGGTGAGGATGTCAAGGACGGTGCACGCGGCAGGGGCGGCAGCAAGAGTTGTCGCGACAGGGCGAAGATGATGGCAGCGTAGGGACGGCGCGCGCAGCGCGATGGAGATGACGATGAGGACGGCACACAGGGCGGATGCGGCCAACGGAGAGGATGGTGGTGAGCTCAGCGCCGGATCGGGAAGGACAAGAAGAGGAAGAGAAGGGGAAGAGAAGGGCAGGGGATATAACGAAAAGCACATTTGTACCGGGGCTACATAAGGCACGATACACATGTTTTTTATTGTTTTTATTTTAATTTGCTTTAGATATCCTAAATTGGTAATTTATGTATGATAAATTCTATACAATGCATAAAATTGCAGAAAAAACATAGTATTCTTACTTTACATATATACTTTGCAACAATACATTTAATAGTCAACAAATAATATCTTCTAATGGGTATTATTTTTTCCTTCACTGCAACTACTATAAATAAATTTTTCTTTTCATGCAAAATCCTCCTTAAGTAGAACCTATAGTGTCGGGGTTCTCTAACCACCGGCTAGTAAATTTCTCGGATTGCGTGCCGGGCCTCAGATGGTTGCGCAAATGGGGGTACACAGGATTTATACTGGTTCGAACCTCCGGAGAGTAACACCCTACGTCCAGTTCGTGCGTGTTATTGTATTATTTGCGCTGGTTTGTAGTAGGGGTTACAAATGAGCGAGATAGGCACAAGTTCCCAAGTCTCTGTAGTCTGTAGGAGCCATGGATGGGTGGAGGTAGAAGAAAGGAAGAGCTCCTCCTAAGAGGAGATGGAAGCGGTCAAAATAGAAGTGCCCTCCCTCTCCCATCGTGAGGACCTTGCTCTACCCTTTTATCAGACAAGGGGGCAGGCTAAATTTGTGAAGAGAGAGAAGAAGAGAAAGAGGTGGTGCATGCACAACAGCTGTAAAGGGGAGGTCTTTTCCCATGCAGCGGGTCCCACCATTCTTGGTTCCTGCTAGCTGCTATTGCCATGTGTGTTTGCCTGTGTTAGGCCCTGGTGCCACACTTCCTTGTCCTTGCGGCTCGGCCATTGAATTCTTCTGATACCTGATGCTTGCATGGTTAGAGCCCAAAACTAATCGGGAGGGACACCAACTTGTCGGGAGTCAGATGGTTCGAGAGCACATGATGTCATTTTTTAGCTTCATTGAATATAATAAATAAACTACCAATTTAGGATATCTAAATCAAATTAAAAGGAAAAGGACAAAATGCATATTTGCACCGGGTCCCATCTGGTCAACAAGTGTCAAGACACTATACTATTCACTAGTCAAGTTTTGTAACTATATCTTAATAAAAATAGTAACCATATCAATTTTGTAACTTCGTTAAATGTAAAATAATAATTATGTAGAAACAAACACGAGCAAGACCAAATCATGATTACCATATTAATAACACTATATGACAGGACCCAATATTATGGGTACCCAAAGACAGCGATTACGAGCGACTATCACGGCTACGATCGCCTCCGGGGTATTTTTGGTGGCTTTCTGGATTTATTTTCATGCAGAAAAATGGCCACAAAATCAAGTGGATTCCAGGGTTTAATTTCATAAAGGAAAACGACCATAAATCAAGTCCATGACATCATGTGCTCTCGAACCATTTGACTCCCGACAAGTTGGTGTCCCTCCCGATTAGTTTTGGGCTCTAACCATGCAAGCATCAGGTATCAGAAGAATTCAATGGCCGAGCCGATTTGGTCAGGAAACCTAAAGATAAAGGTGGGCTTGGAGTTATAAACCTAAGTATTCAGAATGATGCTCTTCTTCTCAAGCAACTGGATAAGTTCTATCATAAGGAAAATATTCAATGGGTTAATCTCATCTGGCAGAAATACTACAGCAACATTGTTCCTCATCTGACAAGAGAAAAGGGCTCCTTCCGGTGGAAGGACATCTTTCGACTTCATACTCAGTATAGAGGTGTTGCCATTTGCAACCCAAATGAAGGGGATACTATCAGTTTCTGGGATGATATCATTAATGGTGTCCTTCACTCTGAGAAGTTTCCTCACCTGCTGCATTTTGCTCGAGATCCTACCATATCATTGTTCACCCTGAGAAATGCTGATAATCTATTGGACTGTTTCAGAATTCCTATGACCAGATCTGCATTCAATGAGCTTCTTGATTTACAGGACTTTCTGAATAACCTTCCCCCCATCAACCCTAACTCCAAAGACTCCTGGTACTTCATTTGGGGGTAGTGTAGGTTCCTGGCTTGTCATTTTTATCATTATCAGTTCAGAGAGCTCAGGCCTAGTAGGGCCATTCTTGACATTTGGAAAACCAAGTGTATCCCGAAGATCAAGTTTTTTGCCTGGCTACTTCTCAATGATAGGTTGAATACAAGAAATATTTTGAGAAGAAGAAAGAAAGTGTTGGATGAAGGATACAACTGTGTGATGTGCCACAACAATGAGGAAGAAACTGCAACCCATCTCTTTTTCAGCTATCCTGCAGCTACCAGCAGATAGTTTGCTTTGGGAATTGTTTGGGAGGAAAATTTAAGTGTCCACCAGAAGATCTTGCAAGCCCGGATTGATTTTGGGCAGCCTTTCTTCATGGAAATTTTTTTGATTGGTGCCTGGTGCCTTTGGAAACAGAGAAATGATGTCATTTTTGAAGGGAGGCATCCACACCTTGCTGCTTGTAAGGCTATTTTCAAAGCACTTGTCATGGATCACCTCTGTAGAATCAAGTCAAATCTCCACTCCTCGATCAAACTCTGGCTTTGTGCTCTGTAACTTTTCTGTAGTGCTGCTCTCCCTCATCTCTGCCTCTTCTTTTAGTTTGCTGCTTTTAGACAGTCCTCCTTGCTGCCTAACCACTGGTTGGGCCAGCTGTAAGTCCTTCCTTGTAACTCCTTTTGCTCTATATTAATTGTTTTTACCGGGGGGCGTCACCCCACGGAATTCTCTCAAAAAAAAGGGAAGATTGGGGCAAGATAAAATGATTGACTACTGAAACTAGTTCATATTCGCAATCATGGCCAAATATTACAATATTTTGTTATATGAGCACAAAGTTATGAAACTTATTATACATCTACATCTAAGGGAACGTTAATAATCTTCTTCTTCACAAATGTCCCTTGGTTGTGATCATGGCGTACGTATGGAGTATCCTCATTAGCTAACTGGATGCTTGTGTCAACGTTGACTGAAAATGGAGGAATATCACCAAACTGATCATAATCTTCCAAAATGTCAGTCTTGTCCTCAACTCCAACTATTTTTCTTTTCCTGGTAGAACTATGTGACGCTTTGGCTCATTAACAATAATATTCTTATCATCGGCCTTCTTTATTTGCGGTATGCTTGACATGTCTTTCACATAGAAAACTTGAGTCACATCATTAGCTAGCACGAATGGTTCGTCTTTGTATCGAATCTTGTTGAGATCCACTATTGTCATCCCATATTTGTCTGTCATTACACCTCTTGCAGTATTTTTTACCCACTGAACTTAAAAAGGTGGATTTTTAGAGGCACATAGTCAAGTTTCCATATCTCTTCAATGACACCATAATATGTTTCTAGTTCTCCATTGTCGTTTATTATTGCATCTATACGAACACTATTGTTTTGTTTTGTGCTCTTTTGGTCTTGGGATTTTTGTGTACAATGTGTACCTATTTATCTCGTAGCCTTGGAATGTAAGCACTATGATAGATGGACCTCTGTTGATGGTGAAATTCCGCCAACCTAGACATGAGTTTACCTACGGTGTTGGCATGAATTTTATATCTTATCCATTGGTACTAACCCCCTTGGTATAACAAGTTCGTTTGTGCATGTCAATTTTAGAGTTTAGTGTTTATGCAGGATTTTAGTGTTGAAAGCAAGACTTCCGGGATAAGTTCATTAAGCACCTCGTGACAAGACCTTGAAGCCCTATACAAGTCAAGCAATGAAGTAAACATGATTCCAAGAAGCCCAAGGACCAAACTCGAGAAGATGGAAAACTCCGAGGACCGAGTCAGAAAATTACCGAATCTTGCGGGACAAGGAGCTTCATCTATTCCGAAGAAAAACTAACATCAAGGGCCCACATGCAGTTGGGGGGAGACTCTAGAAGACTCGGGAAGCAACACCGGGCAAAGGAGGCCGCGGACTGGGCCGGAGTGGGCCCAAGCCGGCCGGCCCAGCCCACTTCGAGGCCCAGTTGGCCCCCCTTTGACCTAGCCACCATTCAGGCTATTTATAGCCCCGAGGCCAGGTGCCACGCATCAATTCATTCACCATCCGCCGCCAAGGAGCAGAGGAGAGAGGGACACCATCTCGGAGAGGAGAGGGTCGAGCTAATTGACTAGGATGTCCCTAGCCGGCGTGGGAACCTTGCAAGGAAGACCATGTCAGAGTTCCCGGAGCTAGAAGCAAGATCAAAGTAGGATCCTGGTGGTGATTTTGATTCATGTATCATGTATTATGTTGAATTATCAAGTTGCAATCCGATTTCTAGCGATCGATTGCTTCTCCTACGACTTTGATTTCAATCGGCTTTTCGTATCTTAAGATATATTCTCGAGATAGATCATCGAGGGTGTTCTTCTAGCCGTGGTGGCTAGAGGTGCATGCGTGACCTTCTGTGAGATTTCAACTAGTCTTTGGACTCGCCCTAGACTAACCCGCATGAATAGGGATGCGTTGTGACAGAATGGTGGCTTCAAAAGGCGGGCATTTTCGGAATCGGACGGGAATCCGTGATTTAAAGATGATTTTGATGAGATTGAACTTGTTTACTTCTCCTTTGCTCGGAACTTCAATAAAGGCTTGATCCAATCTCTCTAGATTGGTTTATCTATCCCCCTCTATCTCTTGCTACCTCCAGTTTTCATAGATTAGATTCGTTTTCATGATGTTCTCTATATTAGATGCATAAAATCCCCCTTTGAAGATCGAAGTTCTCGGCTTTATTAGATTGATTCTTGCATCACACATTTGTTCCACAGATTTGATACCTTGGGTTCACACTTGAGGGTAGAAGGGTCCCTTGTCGGGCATACTCCCCGGGTACTCATGCAAGGAAGGAAGAATAGTAGAAGACGGACTCCTAGTAGAATTCCCCTGTACTCCTACTAGGACTCGCTCTGTGTACTCCTACTAGGACTCCTGCCTTGTAACCGACTAGGAACCCGCCCCCTGGACTATATAAAGGAGGGCCGGGTACCTAGCCGCACATCCCCAATCCCTCCGGGGACAACCCAACACCAAGCGCAGGGTGCTATACTTGATACCCCAAACAGGGCGTAGGGCTCGCCACCTTGGCGACCCGAACCTGTATAAATCTTGTGTCCCGTGTCCTTGCGCATACCTTCGAGTTCTCGGTTCCCGATCACGATCCCTACCGCACAATCTACTACCTCGGGTACCTCCTCGGTAGGTTTTCCGGTCTAAAACACCGACAGCTGGCGCGCCAGGTACGGGTGATCATCGCCACCAGACGAATTCGAAGGACCCTCGTCAACAAGATCAATCCACTCGTCGACTCGCCGAGATCCATTGAAGCAAGTCGCCTTGCACTTGTCAAAGCGGAATCAATCTTCCTACGCCGCGCTTCCGGGTGCTTCGGCGCGTCGCGCGGCTCGTCACGCGGCTCGTCACGCCGCTCGTCGACTACTCCGCCTCGCCCAGGCTCGTCGTCGACTACTTCGTCTTCACCGCGCGTCCGGGTGCCTCGGCACGTCGTGCGGCTCGTCACGTGGCTTGTCGCGCCGCTCGTCGACTACTCCGCCTCGCCCAGGCTCGTCGTCGACTACTTCGTCTTCGCCGCGCGTCGGGTGCCTCGGCACGTCGCGCGGCTCGTCACGCGGCTTGTTGCGGCTGCTCGTCGTCGACTACTTGTCGTCGACTACTTCTCCTTCGTCGCGCGTCGGGTGCCTCGGCACGTCGCGCGGCTCGTCACACGGCTTGTCGTGCCGCTCGTCAACTACTCGCCTCGCCCGGGCTCGTCGTCGACTACTTCGCCTTCGTCGCGCGTCCGGGTGCCTCGGCACGTCGCGCGGCTCGTCACGCGGCTTGTCGTGCCGCTCGTCGACTACTCCCGCCTCGCCCGGGCTCGTCGTCGACTAATTCGTCTTCGCGCGCGCGTCCGGGTGCCTCGGCACGTCGCGCGGCTCGTCACGCGGCTTGTCGCGCCGCTCGTCGACTACTCCGCCTCGCCCAGGCTCGTCGTCGACTACTTCGTCTTCGCTGCGCGTCCGGGTGCCTCGGCACGTCGCGCGGCTCGTCACGCGGCTTGTTGCGCTGCTCGTCGTCGACTACTTGTCGTTGACTACTTCGCCTTCATCGCGCGTCCGGGTGCCTCGGCACGTCGCGCGGCTCGTCACACGGCTTGTCGTGCCGCTCGTCGACTACTCCGCCTCGCCCAGGCTCGTCGTCGACTACTTCGCCTTCGTCGCGCGTCCGGGTGCCTCGGCACGTCGCGTGGCTCGTCACGCGGCTTGTCGTGCCGCTCGTCGACTACTCCGCCTCGCCCGGGCTCGTCGTCGACTACTTTGTCTTCGCCGCGCGTCGGGGTGCCTTGGCACGTCGCGCGGCTCGTCCTCGGCTTGTCGCTCCGCTCGTCGTCGACTACTTGTCGTCGACTACTTCGCCTACGCCGCGCGTCCGGGTGCCTCGGCACGTCGCGCGGCTCGTCACGCGGCTTGTCGCGCCGCTCGTCGACTACTCCGCCTCGCCCGGGCTCGTCGTCAACTACTTCATCTTCGCCGCTCGTCGGTGCCTCGGCACGTCGCGCGGCTCGTCACGCGGCTTGTTGCGCCGCTCGTCGTCGACTACTTGTCATCGACTACTTCGCCTTCATCGCGCGTCCGGGTGCCTCGGCACGTCGCGCGGCTCGTCACGCGGCTTGTCGCGCCGTTCGTCGACTAATCCGCCTCGCTCAGGCTCGTCGTCGACTACTTCGTCTTCGTCGCGCGTCTGGGTGCCTCGGCACGTCGCGCGGCTCGTCACGCGGCTTGTCACGCCGCTCGTCTACTACTCCGCCTTGCCCAGGCTCGTCGTCTACTACTTCGTCTTCGCCACGCGTCCGGGTGCCTCGGCACGTCGCGCGGCTCGTCACGCGACTTGTTGCGCCGCTCGTCGTCGACTACTTGTCGTCGACTACTTCGCCTTCGTCGCGAGTCCGGGTGCCTCGGCACGTCGCGGGGCTCGTCACGCGGCTTGTCGTGCCGCTCGTCGACTACTCCACCTCGCCCAGGCTCGTCGTCGACTACTTCGCCTTCGCCGCGCGTCCGGTGCCTCGGCACGTCGCGCGGCTCGTCACGCGGCTTGTCGCGCGCGCTCGTCGACTACTCCCGCCTCGCCCGGGCTCGTTGTCGACTACTTCGTCTTCGCCGCGCGTCCGGGGTGCCTCGGCACGTCGCGCGGCTCGTCACGCGGCTTGTTGCGCCGCTCGTCGTCGACTACTTGTCGTCGACTACTTCGCCTTCGTCGCGCGTCGGGTGCCTCGGCACGTCGCGCGGCTCGTCACGCGGCTTGTCGCGCCGCTCGTCGACTACCCCCCCCTCGCCCGTCCCGGCTCGTCGTCGACTACGCCGTCTTCGCCACGCGTCCGGGTGCCTCGGCACGTCGCGCGCGGCTCATCACGCGGCTTATCGCGCCGCTCGTCGTCGACTACTTCGTCTTCGCCGCGCGTCCGAGGTGCCTTGGCACGTTGCGCGGCTCGTCACGCGGCTTGTCGCGCCGCTCGTCGTCGACTACTTGTTGTCGACTACTTCGCCAACGCCGCGCGTCCGGTGCCTCGCGCGAGCTCGTCGTCGACTACTTCGCCTACGCCGCGCGTCCGGGTGCCTCGGCACGTCGCGCGGCTCGTCTTGCGGCTCGTCACTCCGCCCATCGTCGACTACTCCGGGCTCGTCGTCGACTACTTCACCTCCGCGCGCGCGTCCGGGTGCCTCGGCACGTCGCACGGCTCGTCATGCGGCTCGCCGCGCCGCTCGTCGTCGTCGACTACCCGCCCGCGCGAGCTCGTTGTCGACTACTCTGCCTCGCCCAGGCTCGTCGTCGACCACTCCGTGCGCCGCGACTTCGTCTTGCGGCCACGCTGACTCTACTTCAGCCACGCCGTGCGTGGTGACTACTTGTCTCACGGCAACGCTAGCTCGACTTCTAGCGCGTCGCACGCCGCCACGATGTCGTCTTCCTGTCGCCTCGCGTCGACCATTCATCTAGACTAGTTTTCCAAACTAGTCGAGAATGGCAGTCACGCCCCCAACAACTAGTCGGAATCAACTCTGACTAGTCAACTTCAACAACAACCGTCGCGGCTCCATCACCGACCGCCACGACTTCATCAACAAGTCTGCCCAGGCAGCAACAGCTAAGTCATTTATTTAAATGATTACTGTTTTCTTGGCTTGTTCTCCTCATCATGTAGGACTACTTGCCGACTACTCATTTGTGTATGCTTCTCGGCGGGTTTTCACGGGAGCTACACTCTGCTGACTACTCTTGGGGCATATCAATCAAGTCGCCACGAGTCTACTTCATCAACTCGGGGGCTATCCCTAGGAGGCAGTTTCTAAAGTCCGCTACGCGTGGCAATCTCAAGTCGGCTTCTAAAGTCGCATTCTAAAGTCCGCTCCGTGCAGCAACTTAAAGTCGACTCCGGTCGCATCTTCGCCTACTTCGGTGGCATACTACGTGTGTAAGCTTCGATGGAACCTAGCTGTAAGCGGCCCTCGGGTCCTGGCGACGATGGAACCTAGCTGCACGTGGTCTTCATGCTCTGTACCATGGGTCCAAGTACCCTAAGTACTCGCGCTCCGTACCTTGGGTCTGAAATCCATGGCCCAGGTACGCAAGTCGACTCCGGTCGCACCTTCAAGTCCACTACGGTGGCAATCGTACCTTGGGTCTGAAATCCATGGCTCAGGTACTCAAGCCCACTCCGGTGGCACAAGCCCGCTCTGGCGGCAATCGTACCTTGGGTCTGAAATCCATGGCTCAGGTACTTAAGCCCACTCCGGTGGCACAAGCCCGCTCTGGCGGCAACTGTACTTTGGGTCTGAAATCCATGGCTCGGGTACTTAAGCCCACTCCGGTGGCACAAGCCGACTCCAGTCGCACCCAAGCCCACTCCGGTGGCACAAGCCGACTCCGGTCGCAATCTTAAGCCCGCTCCGGCGGCAAAACTACTCGTTTTTCTCTGATTTTTCATTTTCTTTGGCTTTCCGGAAAGTGCTTTTTTGTTTTTTGCATCTTAAGTCCACCCCGCGTGGCACAAAGTCGACTACTGCAGTCGCACCTAAAGCCCGCTTTACGCGGCAACCTAAAGTCGACTTCCAAAGTCGCATTTCAAAAGTCCGCTCTGCGCGGCGCAAAGTCGACTATTGTAGTCGCATCTCAAAGTCCGCTCCGCGCGGCAACTAAAGTCGACTTCGGTTTTCAAGTCGCATCTAAAAGTCCGCTCCGCGCGACACAAAGTCGACTTCGGTTTTCAAGTCGCATTCTAAAGTCCACTCTGCCGGCAACTCAAGTCGACTTTGGTCGCACCTAAAGTCCGCTCTGACGGCACGACTACTTCGCAAGCTCCACGGCTCAACGCCAAACTGCTACTTGGAATCTCTCCAGCTCGGGGGCTGCATTTCACATACTACTCGAAGATAACTTCAGCATGCTTCGCTCGCTCTCAAGCTCGGGGGCTTCTCACCAATCACTACTCGACCTGGCTCATATGGCTCTCTTATCTCGGGGGCTACACGCTGCAAGAGTACTCGGATGATGGCTTTCGCGAACACTGAAGACCCTTGGATTGATTACCTAATCATTTCAAGGCTCGGGGGCTGCTATGCTACACCCATCATTCAAATTTTTCAAGACTGATGAGCTGGACCACCTTCCAGCCTCGCGGCAGTTCAAGTACTATTGAAGGCTTCTCCAAGCAGTACTCGAGGACGCTCAAGAACTACTCGAAGAGGCTTCAAGACTACTCGAACTACTACTCTCGACTCCAATGTGCTCGGGGGCTTGTCGGGCATACTCCCCGGGTACTCATGCAAGGAAGGAAGAATAGTAGAAGACGGACTCCTAGTAGAATTCCCCCCGTACTCCTACTAGGACTCGCTCCGTGTACTCCTACTAGGACTCCCGCCTTGTAACCGACTAGGAACCCGCCCCCTGGACTATATAAAGGAGGGCCGGGTACCTAGCCGCACATCCCCAATCCCTCCGGGGACAACCCAACACCAAGCGCAGGGCGCCATACTTGATCCCCAAACAGGACGTAGGGCTCGCCACCTTGGCGACCCGAACCTGTATAAATCTTGTGTCCCGTGTCCTTGCGCATACCTTCGAGTTCTCGGTCTCCCGATCATGATCCCCAACGCACAATCTACTACCTCGGGTACCCCCTCGGTAGGTTTGCCGGTCGAAAACACCGACATCTCTTGCTACCTCCAGTTTTCATAGATTAGATTCGTTTTCATGATGTTCTCTATATTAGATGCATAAAATCCCCCTTTGAAGATCGAAGTTCTCGGCTTTATTAGATTGATTCTTGCATCACACATTTGTTTCACAGATTTGATACCTTGGGTTCACACTTGAGGGTAGAAGGGTCCCTTGACTACGACGGAGGACTTGTCCGCTTGCAAGTCCGATTGAAGTTTAATACGAATATACACCGCAACAACCTCTAGCCAACCATTGGAGTTGCTCTTCAATAGTTTTATCACTGATCATCTTTTTCCGCAACTAAATTATGAAATTATCAATGTGATGATGTGTAACCTAGGCATCTGTCTTCCCTTTGTTTGAGGCCCGTACAATGGACTTGTGCTCCTCCCTGTATGGAGACACTAGGGATAATTGTTGCAAGGATAGTGACATGTGCTTTACGATATAACGTTTCATCCATATCCATTTGAGATTTCTTCCCTAGTTTTCCCTTTCCCCTGAGTCTCCCCTCATGGCGTGATACAGAGAGTCCAATTGAAGTGAGCTCATCAATAAAGTCAACACAAAACTCAATGACCTCCTCTATAACATATCCCTTTGCAATGCTTCTTTCAGGACAGGCACAATTACGGACATATTTCTTAAAACCAAACATCAACCGCTCAAAAGGGAACATGTTGTGTAAACACACAACACTCTCTTTAACAAGATGGACAAGAAGGTGGGTCATGATAGTAAAGAAAGAGGGTGGCAAGATCATCTCAAAGCTGACGAGGCATTGTATGACATCTTTCTGCATCTACACTAGCTTGTCTGGATGGATTACCTTCTGAGAGATCTAGTTGAGGAATGCACATGCCTTGACGATTGCAAATCTTTGACCATAGAAAATACAAGTTTACCAACATGGTGCAAGGGCTTCTTACATTTTTCTCCAACACCTTCAAAATGCTTTATTTTTTCTTCTCTTAACGGGTGCTTATGAGGAAGAAATCAACGATGGCCCAAATACACAACCTTTTTACTGTGTTTTAGATACATGCTACAAGTGTCATCTAAGTAGTGCATGCATGCTCGGAATCCCTTGCTTGTTTGTCCTGATAGCTTACCAAATGCCGGCCAATCGTTGATGGTTATGAACACCAATGCTCGTAATCAAAGGTCTCCTTCTCCTCCTCATCCCACACAGGTACATCTTCTTTCGCCCATAACGTTTTAAGCTCATAAATCAATGGCCTTAGGTACACACTGATGTTATTGCCTAGCTGCTTTGGGCCTTGGATGATAATTGGCATCATGATGAAGTTCCGGTTCATGCACATCTAGGGAGGAAGGTTGAACATACATAAGGACAAAGGCCAAGTGCTATGACCACTACTAAATTAATCAAATGGATTGAATCCATCCGTACTTAAACGAAACCGAATGTTCTGGGAAATTCTCTATTAATTAATCTCCACTGCCACCCATTATTAGGGTGCCTGATGTTGTCATTGCACCTGAATAGACGCTTCAACCGTGATATCATTGGCCAACACCACACCTTCGCAAGAATCATCATCATCATCTTCTTCTTCTTCTTCTTCTTCTCCTCCTCCTCCTCCTCCTCCTCCTCCTCCTCCTCCTCCTCCTCCTCCTCCTCCTCCTCCTCCTCCTCCTCTTCTTCTTCTTCTTCTTCTTCTTCTTCTTCTTCTTCTTCTTCTTCTTGTTCTTCTTCTTCTTCTTCTTCTTCTTGTTCTTCTTCTTCTTCTTCTTCTTCTTCTTCTTCTTCTTCTTCTTCTTCTTCTTCTTCTTCTTATTCTTCTTCTTCTTCTTCTTCTTCTTCTTCTTTCTTCTTCTTCACCACCCCTCAACATCACAATGATCATCTCGTGAGATCTAATAATGTTATGCTTCTCACACGGGACATGCCTCTAATTTCTCGTATTCTTTACCTCTGTACAGGATACAATCATTAGGGCACTCATTTTTCTTTTCTACCTCCAAGCCCAAAGAACAAACTACCCTTTTAGCTTCGTATTTTGACGTCGGCCATTCGTTCCCCTTGGGAAGCATGTCCTTCATGATCAACAATAGCTCATCAAAGCAAAGGTCGTAAATTTTGTTACTAGCCTTCCATTGTAGCATTTCCAATGTGCTACCTAACTTCTTGTGCCCCTCTTTGAAATGCGGGTACAACGGTTTTTTGTGATCTTCTAACATACGTTCAAATTTTTTTGACTCCTTCACCTTTTCCCCGTAATTTTCCTTTGCCTCTCGCAACACCTCACCGAGAGCATCATATGGTCCTTGATTCTCTCCCATTTCTTTGTAAACCTCTTCCATTGGTTTATCTGCAAAGGCACCACCTTGAGACCGAGTTAGGAGTAGTGTCATCTTCTTCTTCGTCATCTTCTATTATAACTCCTCTTTCCCCATGCTTTGTCCTAAATAGTTTGGTATGGATCCACATTCGAATATGAATCGTGATGACTCTTTATGGATGAGTAATCCTTTTCATTTTTGCATTTTTTCATACACAGATAATGAAACCGGACGAGGGCCTATTGGATTCAGACCACTTATAGAAATCCACTCTCCCTTAATGTAATCCGACGAGATTCTCTTGTCCGAGTACATCCGTTGTCGACCCATTTACAAAAGGATCACCGGACACAATATAGTATTATCTTGCAAAGCAAGTCCTAATTAAGGAACAAGATCACTTTACATAAATATAAAGTGCTCATGTACAATCCACATGATAAAATTCTACAAAATTGTATCAATTTCTCCCACGTGCTCATTTCCTTATAAGAAAACTACTTTTCTACCGAGAATATAAATTTTCTAATGAAGCAAACTAATTTTCTAATGAGGATAATCAATTGTCTATTGAAGAAACTAAGTTTCTAATGATGAAAATATAAATATAAATAAATAAATTTAAAGAAATCTATCTACACATACAACATCTCATACCTCTATCATGACATTTTCTTTCTATTAACCTCCTTCTTCTTCTTCTTCTTCTTCTTCTTCTTCTTCTTCTTCTTCTTCTTCTTCTTGTTCTTCTTCTTCTTCTTCTTCTTCTTCTTCTTCTTCTTCTTCTTCTTCTTCTTCTTCTTCTTCACCCTTCAACATCACAATGATCATCTCGTGAGATCTAATAATGTTATGCTTCTCACACGGGACATGCCTTTAATTTCTCGTATTCTTTACCTCTGTACAGGATACAGTCATTAGGGCACTCATGTATCTTTTCTACCTCCAAGCCCAAAGAACAAACTACCCTTTTAGCTTCGTATTTTGACGTCGGCCATTCGTTCCCCTTGGGAAGCATGTCCTTCATGATCAACAATAGCTCATCAAAGCAGTGTCGAAATTTTGTTACTAGCCTTCCATTGTAGCATTTCCAATGTGCTACCTAACTTCTTGTGCCCCTCTTTGCAATCTGGGTACAACGGTTTTTTGTGATCTTCTAACATACGTTCAAATTTTTTTGACTCCTTCACCTTTTCCCTGTAGTTTTCCTTTGCCTCTCGCAACACCTCACCGAGAGCATCATACGGTCCTTGATTCTCTCCCATTTCTTCGTAATCCTCTTCCATTGGTTCATATGCAAAGGCACCACCTTGAGACCAGTTAGGAGTAGTGTCATCTTCTTCTTCATCATCTTCCATTATAACTCCTCTTTCCCCATGCTTTGTGCTAAATAGTTTGGTATGGATCCACATTCGAATATGAATCGTGATGGCTCTTTATGGATGAGTAATCCTTTTCATTTTTGCATTTTTTGCATGCACAGATAATGAAACCGGACGAGGGCCTATTGGATTCAGCCACTTATAGAAATCCACTCTCCCTTAATGTAATCTGACGAGATTCTCTTGTCTGAGTACGTCCGTTGTCGACCCATTTACAAAAGGATCACCAGACACAATATATTATTATCTTGCAGCAAGTCCTAATTAAGGAAATCACTTTACATAAATATAAAGTGCTCATGTACAATCCACATGATAAAATTCTACAAAATTGTATCAATTTCTCCCACGTGCTCATTTCCTTATAAGAAAACTACTTTTCTACTGAGAATATAAATTTTCTAATGATGCAAACTAATTTTCTAATGAGGATAATCAATTGTCTATTGAGGAAACTAAGTTTCTAATGATGAAAATATAAATATAAATAAATAAATTTAAAGAAATCTATCTACACATACAACATCTCATACCTCTATCATGACATTTTCTTTCTATTAACCTCCTCCTCCTCCTCCTCTTCTTCTTCTTCTTCTTCTTCTTGTTCTTGTTCTTCTTCTTCTTCTTCTTCTTCTTCTTCTTCTTCTTCTTGTTCTTGTTCTTCTTCTTCTTCTTCTTCTTCTTCTTCTTCTTCTTCTTCTTCTTCTTCTTCTTCTTCTTCTTCTTCTTCACCCTTCAACATCACAATGATCATCTCGTGAGATCTAATAATGTTATGCTTCTCACACGGGACATGCCTCTAATTTCTCGTATTCTTTACCTCTGTACGGGATACGTCATTAGGGCACTCATGTATCTTTTCTACCTCCAAGCCCAAAGAACAAACTACCCTTTTAGCTTCGTATTTTGACGTCGGCCATTCGTTCCCCTTGGAAAGCATGTCCTTCATGATCAACAATAGCTCATCAAAGCGAGTGTCGAAATTTTTTTACTAGCCTTCCATTGTAGCATTTCCAATGTGCTACCTAACTTCTTGTGCCCCTCTTTGCAATCTGGGTACAACGGTTTTTTGTGATCTTCTAACATACGTTCAAATTTTTTTGACTCCTTCACCTTTTCCCTGTAGTTTTCCTTTGCCTCTCGCAACACCTCACCGAGAGCATCATATGGTCCTTGATTCTCTCCCATTTCTTCGTAATCCTCTTCCATTGGTTCATATGCAAAGGCACCACCTTGAGACCGAGTTAGGAGTAGTGTCATCTTCTTCTTCATCATCTTCCATTATAACTCCTCTTTCCCCATGCTTTGTGCTAAATAGTTTGGTATGGATCCACATTCGAATATGAATCGTGATGACTCTTTATGGATGAGTAATCCTTTTCATTTTTGCATTTTTTGCATGCACAGATAATGAAACCGGACGAGGGCCTATTGGATTCAGCCACTTATAGAAATCCACTCTCCCTTAATGTAATCTGACGAGATTCTCTTGTCTGAGTACGTCCGTTGTCGACCCATTTACAAAAGGATCACCAGACACAATATATTATTATCTTGCAGCAAGTCCTAATTAAGGAATAAGATCACTTTACATAAATATAAAGTGCTCATGTACAATCCACATGATAAAATTCTACAAAATTGTATCAATTTCTCCCACGTGCTCATTTCCTTATAAGAAAACTACTTTTCTACTGAGAATATAAATTTTCTAATGATGCAAACTAATTTTCTAATGAGGATAATCAATTGTCTATTGAGGAAACTAAGTTTCTAATGATGAAAATATAAATATAAATAAATAAATTTAAAGAAATCTATCTACACATACAACATCTCATACCTCTATCATGACATTTTCTTTCTATTAACCTCCTCCTCCTCCTCCTCCTCCTCCTCCTCCTCCTCCTCGTCCTCGTCTTCTTCTTCTTCTTCTTCTTCTTGTTCTTCTTCTTCTTCTTCTTCTTCTTCTTCTTCTTCTTCTTCTTCTTCTTCTTCTTCTTCTTCTTCTTCTTCTTCTTCTTCTTCTTCTTCTTCTTCTTCTTCTTCTTCTTCTTCTTCTTCTTCTTCTTCACCCTTCAACATCACAATGATCATCTCGTGAGATCTAATAATGTTATGCTTCTCACACGGGACATGCCTCTAATTTCTCGTATTCTTTACCTCTGTACAGGATACAGTCATTAGGGCACTCATGTATCTTTTCTACCTCCAAGCCCAAAGAACAAACTACCCTTTTAGCTTCGTATTTTGACGTCAGCCATTCGTTCCCCTTGGGAAGCATGTCCTTCATGATCAACAATAGCTCATCAAAGCAAGTGTCGAAATTTTGTTACTAGCCTTCCATTGTAGCATTTCCAATGTGCTACCTAACTTCTTGTGCCCCTCTTTGCAACTGGGTACAACGGTTTTTTGTGATCTTCTAACATACGTTCAAATTTTTTTGACTCCTTCACCTTTTCCCTGTAGTTTTCCTTTGCCTCTCGCAACACCTCACCGAGAGCATCATATGGTCCTTGATTCTCTCCCATTTCTTCGTAATCCTCTTCCATTGGTTCATATGCAAAGGCACCACCTTGAGACCGAGTTAGGAGTAGTGTCATCTTCTTCTTCATCATCTTCCATTATAACTCCTCTTTCCCCATGCTTTGTGCTAAATAGTTTGGTATGGATCCACATTCGAATATGAATCGTGATGACTCTTTATGGATGAGTAATCCTTTTCATTTTTGCATTTTTTGCATGCACGAGATAATGAAACCCGACGAGGGCCTATTGGATTCGGCCACTTATAGAAATCCACTCTCCCTTAATGTAATCCGACGAGATTATCTTGTCCGAGTACGTCCGTTGTCGACCCATTTACAAAAGGATCACCAGACACAATATATTATTATCTTGCAGCAAGTCCTAATTAAGGAATAAGATCACTTTACATAAATATAAAGTGCTCATGTACAATCCACATGATAAAATTCTACAAAATTGTATCAATTTCTCCCACGTGCTCATTTCCTTATAAGAAAACTACTTTTCTACTGAGAATATAAATTTTCTAATGATGCAAACTAATTTTCTAATGAGGATAATCAATTGTCTATTGAGGAAACTAAGTTTCTAATGATGAAAATATAAATATAAATAAATAAATTTAAAGAAATCTATCTACACATACAACATCTCATACCTCTATCATGACATTTTCTTTCTATTAACCTCCTCCTCCTCCTCCTCGTCTTCTTCTTCTTCTTCTTCTTCTTCTTGTTCTTGTTGTTGTTCTTCTTCTTCTTCTTCTTCTTCTTCTTCTTCTTCTTCTTCTTCTTCTTCTTCTTCTTCTTCTTCTTGTTCTTGTTCTTCTTCTTCTTCTTCTTCTTCTTCTTCTTCTTCTTCTTCTTCTTCTTCTTCTTCTTCTTCACCCTTCAACATCACAATGATCATCTCGTGAGATCTAATAATGTTATGCTTCTCACACGGGACATGCCTCTAATTTCTCGTATTCTTTACCTCTGTACAGGATACAGTCATTAGGGCACTCATGTATCTTTTCTACCTCCAAGCCCAAAGAACAAACTACCCTTTTAGCTTCGTATTTTGACGTCGGCCATTCGTTCCCCTTGGGAAGCATGTCCTTCATGATCAACAATAGCTCATCAAAGCGATTGTCGAAATTTTGTTACTAGCCTTCCATTGTAGCATTTCCAATGTGCTACCTAACTTCTTGTGCCCCTCTTTGCAATCTGGGTACAACGGTTTTTTGTGATCTTCTAACATACGTTCAAATTTTTTTTGACTCCTTCACCTTTTCCCCGTAGTTTTCCTTTGCCTCTCGCAACACCTCACCGAGAGCATCATACGGTCCTTGATTCTCTCCCATTTCTTCGTAATCCTCTTCCATTGGTTCATATGCAAAGGCACCACCTTGAGACCGGTTAGGAGTAGTGTCATCTTCTTCTTCATCATCTTCCATTATAACTCCTCTTTCCCCATGCTTTGTGCTAAATAGTTTGGTATGGATCCGCATTCGAATATGAATCGTGATGACTCTTTATGGATGAGTAATCCTTTTCATTTTTGCATTTTTTGCATGCACAGATAATGAAACCGGACGAGGGCCTATTGGATTCAGCCACTTATAGAAATCCACTCTCCCTTAATGTAATCTGACGAGATTCTCTTGTCTGAGTACGTCCGTTGTCGACCCATTTACAAAAGGATCACCAGACACAATATATTATTATCTTGCAGCAAGTCCTAATTAAGGAATAAGATCACTTTACATAAATATAAAGTGCTCATGTACAATCCACATGATAAAATTCTACAAAATTGTATCAATTTCTCCCACGTGCTCATTTCCTTATAAGAAAACTACTTTTCTACTGAGAATATAAATTTTCTAATGATGCAAACTAATTTTCTAATGAGGATAATCAATTGTCTATTGAGGAAACTAAGTTTCTAATGATGAAAATATAAATATAAATAAATAAATTTAAAGAAATCTATCTACACATACAACATCTCATACCTCTATCATGACATTTTCTTTCTATTAACCTCCTCCTCCTCCTCCTCGTCTTCTTCTTCTTCTTCTTCTTCTTCTTCTTCTTGTTCTTGTTCTTCTTCTTCTTCTTCTTCTTCTTCTTCTTCTTCTTCTTCTTCTTCTTCTTCTTCTTCTTCTTCTTCTTCTTCTTCTTCTTCTTCTTCTTCTTCTTCTTCTTCTTCTTCTTCTTCTTCTTCTTCTTCTTCTTCACCCTTCAACATCACAATGATCATCTCGTGAGATCTAATAATGTTATGCTTCTCACACGGGACATGCCTCTAATTTCTCGTATCCTTTACCTCTGTACAGGATACAGTCATTAGGGCACTCATGTATCTTTTCTACCTCCAAGCCCAAAGAACAAACTACCCTTTTAGCTTCGTATTTTGACGTCGGCCATTCGTTCCCCTTGGGAAGCATGTCCTTCATGATCAACAATAGCTCATCAAAGCAAAGTGTCGAAATTTTGTTACTAGCCTTCCATTGTAGCATTTTCAATGTGCTGCCCAACTTTTTGAGCCCTCTTTGCAATCTAGGTACAACGGTTCCTTGTGATCTTCTAACATAGCAGCAAATTTCTTTGACTCCTTCACCTTTTCCCCACAATTTTCCTTTGCCTCTCGCAACACCTCACCGAGAGCATCATATGGTCCTTGATTCTCTCCTATTTCTTCATAATCCTCTTCCATTGGTTCATTTGCAAAGGCACCACCTTGTGACCAGTTAGGAATAATGTCACCTTCTTCTTCATCATCTTCCATTATAACCCCTCTTTCCCCATGCTTTGTGCTAAATAGTTTGGTATGGATCCACATTCGAATATGAATCGTGATGACTCTTTATGGATGAGTAATCCTTTTCATTTTTGCATTTTTTGCATGCACGGATAATGAAACCGGACGAGGGCCTATTGGATTCGGCCACTTATAGAAATCCACTCTCCCTTAATGTAATCTGACGAGATTCTCTTGTCTGAGTACGTCCGTTGTCGACCCATTTACAAAAGGATCACCAGACACAATATATTATTATCTTGCAGCAAGTCCTAATTAAGGAATAAGATCACTTTACATAAATATAAAGTGCTCATGTACAATCCACATGATAAAATTCTACAAAATTGTATCAATTTCTCCCACGTGCTCATTTCCTTATAAGAAAACTACTTTTCTACTGAGAATATAAATTTTCTAATGATGCAAACTAATTTTCTAATGAGGATAATCAATTGTCTATTGAGGAAACTAAGTTTCTAATGATGAAAATATAAATATAAATAAATAAATTTAAAGAAATCTATCTACACATACAACATCTCATACCTCTATCATGACATTTTCTTTCTATTAACCTCCTCCTCCTCCTCCTCGTCTTCTTCTTCTTCTTCTTCTTCTTCTTGTTCTTGTTGTTGTTCTTCTTCTTCTTCTTCTTCTTCTTCTTCTTCTTCTTCTTCTTCTTCTTCTTCTTCTTCTTCTTCTTCTTCTTCTTCTTGTTCTTGTTCTTCTTCTTCTTCTTCTTCTTCTTCTTCTTCTTCTTCTTCTTCTTCTTCTTCTTCTTCTTCTTCTTCACCCTTCAACATCACAATGATCATCTCGTGAGATCTAATAATGTTATGCTTCTCACACGGGACATGCCTCTAATTTCTCGTATTCTTTACCTCTCGTACGGGGATACGGTCATTAGGGCACTCATGTATCTTTTCTACCTCCAAGCCCAAAGAACAAACTACCCTTTTAGCTTCGTATTTTGACGTCGGCCATTCGTTCCCCTTGGGAAGCATGTCCTTCATGATCAACAATAGCTCATCAAAGCAAAGTGTCGAAATTTTGTTACTAGCCTTCCATTGTAGCATTTCCAATGTGCTACCTAACTTCTTGTGCCCCTCTTTGCAATCTGGGTACAACGGTTTTTTGTGATCTTCTAACATACGTTCAAATTTTTTTGACTCCACCTTTTCCCTGTAGTTTTCCTTTGCCTCTCGCAACACCTCACCGAGAGCATCATATGGTCCTTGATTCTCTCCCATTTCTTCGTAATCCTCTTCCATTGGTTCATATGCAAAGGCACCACCTTGAGACCAGTTAGGAGTAGTGTCATCTTCTTCTTCATCATCTTCCATTATAACTCCTCTTTCCCCATGCTTTGTGCTAAATAGTTTGGTATGGATCCACATTCGAATATGAATCGTGATGACTCTTTATGGATGAGTAATCCTTTTCATTTTTGCATTTTTTGCATGCACAGATAATGAAACCGGACGAGGGCCTATTGGATTCAGCCACTTATAGAAATCCACTCTCCCTTAATGTAATCCGACGAGATTCTCTTGTCTGAGTACGTCCGTTGTCGACCCATTTACAAAAGGATCACCATACGCAATATATTATTATCTTGCAGCAAGTCCTAATTAAGGAATAAGTTCACTTTACATAAATATAAAGTGCTCATGTACAATCCACATGATAAAATTCTACAAAACTGTATCAATTTCTCCCACGTGCTCATTTCCTTATAAGAAAACTACTTTTCTACTGAGAATATAAATTTTCTAATGATGCAAACTAATTTTCTAATGAGGATAATCAATTGTCTATTGAGGAAACTAAGTTTCTAATGATGAAAATATAAATATAAATAAATAAATTTAAAGAAATCTATCTACACATACAACATCTCATACCTCTATCATGACATTTTCTTTCTATTAACCTCCTCCTCCTCCTCCTCTTCTTCTTCTTCTTCTTCTTCTTCTTCTTCTTCTTCTTCTTCTTCTTCTTGTTCTTCTTCTTCTTCTTCTTCTTCTTCTTCTTCTTCTTCTTCTTCTTCTTCTTCTTCTTCTTCTTCTTCTTCTTCTTCTTCTTCTTCTTCTTCTTCTTCTTCTTCTTCTTCACCCCTCAACATCACAATGATCATCTCGTGAGAT
Organism: Cenchrus americanus; assembly: GCA_947561735.1. Classification (NCBI taxonomy): domain Eukaryota; kingdom Viridiplantae; phylum Streptophyta; class Magnoliopsida; order Poales; family Poaceae; genus Cenchrus; species Cenchrus americanus. The sequence continues at coordinate 77,000,740 of OX387239.1, read as the reverse complement.
CTAATAATGTTATGCTTCTCACACGGGACATGCCTCTAATTTCTCGTATTCTTTACCTCTCGTACGAGGATACGGTCATTAGGGCACTCATGTATCTTTTCTACCTCCAAGCCCAAAGAACAAACTACCCTTTTAGCTTCGTATTTTGACGTCGGCCATTCGTTCCCCTTGGGAAGCATGTCCTTCATGATCAACAATAGCTCATCAAAGCAGTGTCAGAAATTTTGTTACTAGCCTTCCATTGTAGCATTTCCAATGTGCTACCTAACTTCTTGTGCCCCTCTTTGCAATCTGGGTACAACGGTTTTTTGTGATCTTCTAACATACGTTCAAATTTTTTTGACTCCTTCACCTTTTCCCTGTAGTTTTCCTTTGCCTCTCGCAACACCTCACCGAGAGCATCATATGGTCCTTGATTCTCTCCCATTTCTTCGTAATCCTCTTCCATTGGTTCATATGCAAAGGCACCACCTTGAGACCGGTTAGGAGTAGTGTCATCTTCTTCTTCATCATCTTCCATTATAACTCCTCTTTCCCCATGCTTTGTGCTAAATAGTTTGGTATGGATCCACATTCGAATATGAATCGTGATGACTCTTTATGGATGAGTAATCCTTTTCATTTTTGCATTTTTTGCATGCACAGATAATGAAACCGGACGAGGGCCTATTGGATTCAGCCACTTATAGAAATCCACTCTCCCTTAATGTAATCTGACGAGATTCTCTTGTCTGAGTACGTCCGTTGTCGACCCATTTACAAAAGGATCACCAGACACAATATATTATTATCTTGCAGCAAGTCCTAATTAAGGAATAAGATCACTTTACATAAATATAAAGTGCTCATGTACAATCCACATGATAAAATTCTACAAAATTGTATCAATTTCTCCCACGTGCTCATTTCCTTATAAGAAAACTACTTTTCTACTGAGAATATAAATTTTCTAATGATGCAAACTAATTTTCTAATGAGGATAATCAATTGTCTATTGAGGAAACTAAGTTTCTAATGATGAAAATATAAATATAAATAAATAAATTTAAAGAAATCTATCTACACATACAACATCTCATACCTCTATCATGACATTTTCTTTCTATTAACCTCCTCCTCCTCCTCCTCCTCGTCCTCGTCTTCTTCTTCTTCTTCTTCTTCTTGTTCTTCTTCTTCTTCTTCTTCTTCTTCTTCTTCTTCTTCTTCTTCTTCTTCTTCTTCTTGTTCTTCTTCTTCTTCTTCTTCTTCTTCTTCTTCTTCTTCTTCTTCTTCTTCTTCTTCACCCTTCAACATCACAATGATCATCTCGTGAGATCTAATAATGTTATGCTTCTCACACGGGACATGCCTCTAATTTCTCGTATTCTTTACCTCGTACGGGATACGGTCATTAGGGCACTCATGTATCTTTTCTACCTCCAAGCCCAAAGAACAAACTACCCTTTTAGCTTCGTATTTTGACGTCGGCCATTCGTTCCCCTTGGGAAGCATGTCCTTCATGATCAACAATAGCTCATCAAAGCAAAGGTCGAAATTTTGTTACTAGCCTTCCATTGTAGCATTTCCAATGTGCTACCTAACTTCTTGTGCCCCTCTTTGCAATCTGGGTACAACGGTTTTTTGTGATCTTCTAACATACGTTCAAATTTTTTTGACTCCTTCACCTTTTCCCTGTAGTTTTCCTTTGCCTCTCGCAACACCTCACCGAGAGCATCATATGGTCCTTGATTCTCTCCCATTTCTTCGTAATCCTCTTCCATTGGTTCATATGCAAAGGCACCACCTTGAGACCAGTTAGGAGTAGTGTCATCTTCTTCTTCATCATCTTCCATTATAACTCCTCTTTCCCCATGCTTTGTGCTAAATAGTTTGGTATGGATCCACATTCGAATATGAATCGTGATGACTCTTTATGGATGAGTAATCCTTTTCATTTTTGCATTTTTTGCATGCACGGATAATGAAACCGGACGAGGGCCTATTGGATTCAGCCACTTATAGAAATCCACTCTCCCTTAATGTAATCTGACGAGATTCTCTTGTCTGAGTACGTCCGTTGTCGACCCATTTACAAAAGGATCACCAGACACAATATATTATTATCTTGCAGCAAGTCCTAATTAAGGAATAAGATCACTTTACATAAATATAAAGTGCTCATGTACAATCCACATGATAAAATTCTACAAAATTGTATCAATTTCTCCCACGTGCTCATTTCCTTATAAGAAAACTACTTTTCTACTGAGAATATAAATTTTCTAATGATGCAAACTAATTTTCTAATGAGGATAATCAATTGTCTATTGAGGAAACTAAGTTTCTAATGATGAAAATATAAATATAAATAAATAAATTTAAAGACATCTATCTACACATACAACATCTCATACCTCTATCATGACATTTTCTTTCTATTAACCTCCTCCTCCTCCTCCTCTTCTTCTTCTTCTTCTTCTTCTTCTTCTTCTTCTTCTTCTTCTTCTTCTTCTTCTTCTTCTTCTTCTTCTTCTTCTTCTTCTTCTTCTTCTTCTTCTTCTTCTTGTTCTTGTTCTTCTTCTTCTTCTTCTTCTTCTTCTTCTTCTTCTTCTTCTTCTTCTTCTTCTTCTTCACCCCTCAACATCACAATGATCATCTCGTGAGATCTAATAATGTTATGCTTCTCACACGGGACATGCCTCTAATTTCTCGTATTCTTTACCTGCGTACGGGATACGGTCATTAGGGCACTCATGTATCTTTTCTACCTCCAAGCCCAAAGAACAAACTACCCTTTTAGCTTCGTATTTTGACGTCGGCCATTCGTTCCCCTTGGGAAGCATGTCCTTCATGATCAACAATAGCTCATCAAAGCGAGTGTCGAAATTTTGTTACTAGCCTTCCATTGTAGCATTTCCAATGTGCTACCTAACTTCTTGTGCCCCTCTTTGCAATGCGGGTACAACGGTTTTTTGTGATCTTCTAACATACGTTCAAATTTTTTTGACTCCTTCACCTTTTCCCTGTAGTTTTCCTTTGCCTCTCGCAACACCTCACCGAGAGCATCATACGGTCCTTGATTCTCTCCCATTTCTTCGTAATCCTCTTCCATTGGTTCATATGCAAAGGCACCACCTTGAGACCAGTTAGGAGTAGTGTCATCTTCTTCTTCATCATCTTCCATTATAACTCCTCTTTCCCCATGCCTTGTGCTAAATAGTTTGGTATGGATCCACATTCGAATATGAATCGTGATGACTCTTTATGGATGAGTAATCCTTTTCATTTTTGCATTTTTTGCATGCACAGATAATGAAACCGGACGAGGGCCTATTGGATTCAGCCACTTATAGAAATCCACTCTCCCTTAATGTAATCTGACGAGATTCTCTTGTCTGAGTACGTCCGTTGTCGACCCATTTACAAAAGGATCACCAGACACAATATATTATTATCTTGCAGCAAGTCCTAATTAAGGAATAAGATCACTTTACATAAATATAAAGTGCTCATGTACAATCCACATGATAAAATTCTACAAAATTGTATCAATTTCTCCCACGTGCTCATTTCCTTATAAGAAAACTACTTTTCTACTGAGAATATAAATTTTCTAATGATGCAAACTAATTTTCTAATGAGGATAATCAATTGTCTATTGAGGAAACTAAGTTTCTAATGATGAAAATATAAATATAAATAAATAAATTTAAAGAAATCTATCTACACATACAACATCTCATACCTCTATCATGACATTTTCTTTCTATTAACCTCCTCCTCCTCCTCGTCTTCTTCTTCTTCTTCTTCTTCTTCTTCTTCTTCTTCTTCTTCTTCTTGTTCTTCTTCTTCTTCTTCTTCTTCTTCTTCTTCTTCTTCTTCTTCTTCTTCTTCTTCTTCTTCTTCTTCTTCTTCTTCTTCTTCTTCTTCTTCTTCTTCTTCTTCTTCTTCTTCTTCTTCACCCCTCAACATCACAATGATCATCTCGTGAGATCTAATAATGTTATGCTTCTCACACGGGACATGCCTCTAATTTCTCGTATTCTTTACCTCTGTACAGGATACAGTCATTAGGGCACTCATGTATCTTTTCTACCTCCAAGCCCAAAGAACAAACTACCCTTTTAGCTTCGTATTTTGACGTCGGCCATTCGTTCCCCTTGGGAAGCATGTCCTTCATGATCAACAATAGCTCATCAAAGCAGTGTCAGAAATTTTGTTACTAGCCTTCCATTGTAGCATTTCCAATGTGCTACCTAACTTCTTGTGCCCCTCTTTGCAATCTGGGTACAACGGTTTTTTGTGATCTTCTAACATACGTTCAAATTTTTTTGACTCCTTCACCTTTTCCCTGTAGTTTTCCTTTGCCTCTCGCAACACCTCACTGAGAGCATCATATGTTCCTTGATTCTCTCCCATTTCTTCGTAATACTCTTCCATTGGTTCATATGCAAAGGCACCACCTTGAGACCAGTTAGGAGTAGTGTCATCTTCTTCTTCTTCATCTTCCATTATAACTCCTCTTTCCCCATGCTTTGTGCTAAATAGTTTGGTATGGATCCACATTCGAATATGAATCGTGATGACTCTTTATGGATGAGTAATCCTTTTCATTTTTGCATTTTTTGCATGCACAGATAATGAAACCGGACGAGGGCCTATTGGATTCAGCCACTTATAGAAATCCACTCTCCCTTAATGTAATCTCGACGAGATTCTCTTGTCTGAGTACGTCCGTTGTCGACCCATTTACAAAAGGATCACCAGACACAATATATTATTATCTTGCAGCAAGTCCTAATTAAGGAATAAGATCACTTTACATAAATATAAAGTGCTCATGTACAATCCACATGATAAAATTTTACAAAATTGTATCAATTTCTCCCACGTGCTCATTTCCTTATAAGAAAACTACTTTTCTACTGAGAATATAAATTTTCTAATGATGCAAACTAATTTTCTAATGAGGATAATCAATTGTCTATTGAGGAAACTAAGTTTCTAATGATGAAAATATAAATATAAATAAATAAATTTAAAGAAATCTATCTACACATACAACATCTCATACCTCTATCATGACATTTTCTTTCTATTAATCTCCTCCTCCTCCTCCTCCTCCTCCTCCTCCTCCTCCTCGTCTTCTTCTTCTTCTTCATCTTGTTCTTGTTCTTCTTCTTCTTCTTCTTCTTCTTCTTCTTCTTCTTCTTCTTCTTCTTCTTCTTCTTCTTCTTCTTCTTCTTCTTCTTCTTCTTCTTCTTCTTCTTCTTCTTCTTCTTCTTCTTCTTCACCCCTCAACATCACAATGATCATCTCGTGAGATCTAATAATGTTATGTTTCTCACACGGGACATTCCTTTAATTTCTCGTATTCTTTACCTCCCGTACGGGATACGGTCATTAGGGCACTCATGTATCTTTTCTACCTCCAAGCCCAAAGAACAAACTACCCTTTTAGCTTCGTATTTTGACGTCGGCCATTCGTTCCCCTTGGGAAGCATGTCCTTCATGATCAATAATAGCTCATCAAAGCAAGTGTCGAAATTTTGTTACTAGCCTTCCATTGTAGCATTTCCAATGTGCTACCTAACTTCTTGTGCCCCTCTTTGCAATGCGGGTACAACGAATTTTGTGATCTTCTAACATACGTTCAAATTTTTTTGACTCCTTCACCTTTTCCCCGTAGTTTTCCTTTGCCTCTCGCAACACCTCACCGAGAGCATCATACGGTCCTTGATTCTCTCCCATTTCTTCGTAATCCTCTTCCATTGGTTCATATGCAAAGGCACCACCTTGAGACCGGTTAGGAGTAGTGTCATCTTCTTCTTCATCATCTTCCATTATAACTCCTCTTTCCCCATGCTTTGTGCTAAATAGTTTGGTATGGATCCACATTCGAATATGAATCGTGATGACTCTTTATGGATGAGTAATCCTTTTCATTTTTGCATTTTTTGCATGCACGGATAATGAAACCGGACGAGGGCCTATTGGATTCAGCCACTTATAGAAATCCACTCTCCCTTAATGTAATCTGACGAGATTCTCTTGTCTGAGTACGTCCGTTGTCGACCCATTTACAAAAGGATCACCAGACACAATATATTATTATCTTGCAGCAAGTCCTAATTAAGGAATAAGATCACTTTACATAAATATAAAGTGCTCATGTACAATCCACATGATAAAATTCTACAAAATTGTATCCATTTCTCCCACGTGCTCATTTCCTTATAAGAAAACTACTTTTCTACCGAGAATATAAATTTTCTAATGATGCAAACTAATTTTCTAATGAGGATAATCAATTGTCTATTGAGGAAACTAAGTTTCTAATGATGAAAATATAAATATAAATAAATAAATTTAAAGAAATCTATCTACACATACAACATCTCATACCTCTATCATGACATTTTCTTTCTATTAACCTCCTCCTCCTCCTCCTCCTCCTCCTCCTCCTCCTCGTCTTCTTCTTCTTCTTCATCTTGTTCTTGTTTCTTCTTCTTCTTCTTCTTCTTCTTCTTCTTCTTCTTCTTCTTCTTCTTCTTCTTCTTCTTCTTCTTCTTCTTCTTCTTCTTCACCCTTCAACATCACAATGATCATCTCGTGAGATCTAATAATGTTATGCTTCTCACACGGGACATGCCTCTAATTTCTCGTATTCTTTACCTCTGTACAGGATACAGTCATTAGGGCACTCATGTATCTTTTCTACCTCCAAGCCCAAAGAACAAACTACCCTTTTAGCTTCGTACTTTGACGTCGGCCATTCGTTCCCCTTGGGAAGCATGTCCTTCATGATCAACAATAACTCATCAAAGCAGTGTCAGAAATTTTGTTACTAGCTTTCCATTGTAGCATTTCCAATGTGCTACCTAACTTCTTGTGCCCCTCTTTGCAATCTGGGTGCAACGGTTTTTTGTGATCTTCTAACATACGTTCAAATTTTTTTGACTCCTTCACCTTTTCCCTGTAGTTTTCCTTTACCTCTCGCAACACCTCACCGAGAGCATCATATGGTCCTTGATTCTCTCCCATTTCTTCGTAATCCTCTTCCATTGGTTCATATGCAAAGGCACCACCTTGAGACTAGTTAGGAGTAGTGTCATCTTCTTCTTCGTCATCTTCCATTATAACTCCTCTTTCCCCATGCTTTGTCCTAAATAGTTTGGTATGGATCCACATTCGAATATGAATCGTTATGGATGAGTAATCCTTTTCATTTTTGCATTTTTTGCATGCACAGATAATGAAACCGGACGAGGGCCTATTGGATTCAGCCACTTATAGAAATCCACTCTCCCTTAATGTAATCCGACGAGATTCTCTTGTCTGAGTACGTCCGTTGTCGACCCATTTACAAAAGGATCACCATACGCAATATATTATTATCTTGCAGCAAGTCCTAATTAAGGAATAAGTTCACTTTACATAAATATAAAGTGCTCATGTACAATCCACATGATAAAATTCTACAAAACTGTATCAATTTCTCCCACGTGCTCATTTCCTTATAAGAAAACTACTTTTCTACTGAGAATATAAATTTTCTAATGCCGCAAACTAATTTTATAATGAGGATAATCAATTGTCTATTGAGGAAACTAAGTTTCTAATGATGAAAATATAAATATAAATAACTAAATTTAAAGAAATCTATCTACACATACAACATCTCATACCTCTATCATGACATTTTCTTTCTATTAAAACATGCACAAATATGCATCTAAATAAATAAAATCATCATTCTTATTAGCTCATTTGAAATTTAATGAAATACTCTAAATAAAAAGCATAATACTTAAAATGGCAACCATATATCAAGGGGGGCTGAAGTAACTAACCTCTACACCACTTCAATGAGTGAAATCGTGGAGAAATTGTCGCAAATTAAATCGGGCAAACCGCTCCCTAGATTGTCGTTGGGGCGGGGGTGCTCGAGTTGGAGAGAGGAAGAAGAAGAGTGAGACATTTGTACCGGGTGGGTTGCAGCAGGCCCTGACGAGCCTCTGTGAGAGGACATTTGTACCGGTCAGTGGTTCCAACCGGTACAAATGCCGTCATTTGTACCGGTGGCAAAAATACTCGGTACAAATGAAAAATCAGGCCAGGGACAACTGCCCCGATTCTCTAGTAGTGGATGTTCCTGCTGGCAGCACAATCCTTCGTTGTAGGATGGAATGTCTCCATATATAGTTTCTCCAAAGTGCTAGCTAACTGCTTTGCTCCAGTTCTCCCCATTTTTTTCTCCCTGAACTAGAGTGCTTTTATCAGAGGTTGTCAGATTCATGATAACTTACGTTGTGTTCTTGGGACAAAAAAAGCTTTGGTTGCTAAGAGAAGTCCAAAAGTCATGTTGAAGATCGATCTAGTGAAAGCTTTTGACTCGGTCGGGTGGATCTTCCTCTTGGACCTCCTGTCGACTCTTGGGTGTCCGAGAACCTGGATTAACTGGTTCTCCACAATTCTCTCCACTGCTAGCATGAAGGTCCTTCTTAATGGCTTGCCTGGTCGCATGATTTTTCATGGTTGGGGACATAGGCAAGGGGATCCACTATCTCCCATGCTATTTGTGTTGGTCATGGAGTGCTTCCGTGCACTTGTCACAACTGCGGAGGCTCGTGGGTTGTTCTTGCCCTTGGGGGACGTCCGCGATTAAAAGCATCACATTTCCCTATATGCGGACGATGTGGTCGTTTTTGTTTCACCGGTCGAGCTGGACCTAATTCTTATTAAGGCCATTTGGACCTGTTCTTTAAGGCCACGGGCCTGGCAGCGAACTATGTAAAGAGCCAGGCGTTCCCCATCCGTTGTGAGGCCCAGCACACAGATCTAATTTCAGAGTTACTAGGTTGTGTGGTCACTTCTTTCCCCTGCACATACCTTGGAGTACCTCTCTCTCCGGGGAGATTGCTGAGGGTGGCGATGCAGCTGCTGGTTGACAAGGTCGCTAATAGGATCCCAGCTTGGAAGGGGATATTGCTCAACAAGAGCGGTAGGCTGGTTTTCGTGCAATCTACCCTTTGCGCCATACCGTGCACATCTCGATGGCCCTTAAGGTCGCGCCTTGGTCAATGAAGACAATTACTACCCTGATCAAACGCTTCCTTTGGTGCGAGACTGAGGTAGCTTCAGGGGGGAGTGTATTCGGTAGCTTGGGTTAACACTTGTTGCCCCAAACTGTTGGGAGGCCTCAGTATTCCCAACTTTAGCTGATGGGCATGATGCCCCATGTGCGGTGGCTCTAATTCGAAAGAACGGATCTGCAAAGAACCTGGTCTGGTTTCAAGTTTGGGAATGAGACCCAGGCAGAAGCTTTTTCACCACTTCCATCTTGGTCGCAGTGGGAGATGGAAGGAAGGCCCTATTTTAGTCGGACACTTGGATCCAGGGCAGCTCCATCCGTTCGATCACCCCCAACCTTTGGGAGCAGTATGTCCGAACGCTCGACATACTCGCACAATGTGAGATGGTATTTTGCACCGGGATTGGGTGCGTGACATCACCGGGGCCACGACGGTTTAGGTGATCGTTCAGTACATCAGGGTTTGGGACCTCTTGCTAGACTTCACTCTCACGGACACCCCGGATCACTTCATCTGGAAGTGGATGGCCTGAGGAGAATTTCTTCAGCCTCTGCTTACCGAGCGCTTTTCTTCGGTAGGTCGCCTCACCTGGGAGCCTCGCAGCTTTGGAAGACTCAAGCGCCGAATAGGGTGCGTTTCTTTGGTTGGCTTGTCTTGCATGATCACTGTTTGACTTCCAATTGACTCTGACGTCTTGGCCTGAGTGATAGGGACGACTGTTCTCGTTGTGCTCAGGAGGTTGAGACCTTGGATCACCTTCTCATTAGTTGTGTCTACAGTCGAGAACTTGTTTCTGTGTGATTTGTTTCTTCGGCATGGGGGCCTCCCCCTTACAGGAGGATCCAGTCGTGGTTTGGTGGTTGCAGGCGCGGAAGGCGGTCGCGAAGCCTTCCCGTAAGGGTTTCGACACCCTGGTTTGGTTGATCGCCTGGTCGATTTGGAAAGAGAGGAACTGTCGCATCGACGAGCGGACGGCCTTGCAGCCGGTTGCTCTCGCAAGGGCCATTCTGGAGGAGGCACGTCTTTGGGCCCGAGCGGTTTTCGCGGTGGTGGCTGCACTATTGGGTTATTGCCGCCAGGTTGTGGTGCCTTAGACGTTGTTTTGTCTCTGTTTGTTGTTGTCTCGCTACTTTACTTTTTTTTTTCTTTTGCTCGTGCCATGGGCCGAGCGTGGTTTGCAATAACTTTGTACAAAATTCTGTCCTCTTAACGAAAAACGTGCACGTCTTAAGAAAAGCCCACACACACATAGAGAGAGACTTCTGTCTGCACCGTGCAGTAATAACTGTAGGATCATCATCTTCCATCGCAATTGTCTTGTCCCGCCCTAGATCGATCTGGCCTAGAGAGTGAGACTGTGAGTGAGAGATTGAGATGACACTCACATGTATTGTCACACAAGTTCACTACTCTTTGGTCAAAATGTATAAAAGAATTCGAGTCCACAGGAGTATACATCAGCGAAAGGTACGGTGTAGATAAGGTCACATGGCGGTGGTACGTGCAACGTGCATCACTGCTGGTGATGGGGACATTTACTAGTGATGATGACAATGAGTCAACTAGATAACTACACCATTCGCTCTATTCGTTTGGCTTATCAGCCACCAACCAGCAGTACTTTTCTCTTAGAACAAATCAACCACCAGCAATCAGCCCACAATACTTTTCTTTCAGAACAAATCAGCACAAGCCATCAGCCACCAGCCAAACAAACAGGCTACTACCGGAAAAATGCTCATTTGTACTGGTCCATGACCCTCATTTGTACCAGGTATTAAACCGGTGCAAGTCTTCCGGTACCAACAAATGTGAAAATTTGTACAGGGTGGTGTTACCAACCGGTACAAATGTTCCCCCCCATGAGCCCTCTTTCCCTTCCCTTTTTATTTTCTTTTCTTTTTCTTCCCTTTCCTCATCTCATTTTCAAAATCACAAATTTTACAAGTCTCAAATCAAGATTCAATCACAAAATTCACAACAAGCAGTTTCCATATCATAATCTCTACACATAACATCACATTTTACATTAGTCTCATACATCTCATAAGATTTGCATAACAAAACAATAATATTTACAACACACCAAGTCAAGATTCACATGAACACGAACACAAGAACTCACCATTATAAATTCACAATTCACATGAACACTAACACAAGAACTCACAATCACAAGAACTCGAACTCTTCTGCTCGCCGACCTCTAGCCTCCCGCGCCGGTCGCCCACCCTGCGCCGCGTTGCGCTGGCCGGGCTGCCCGCCCCGCGCCGCGGCCGGCCCGATCACCCGCCCACCCCGCGTCGAGACGCGGCTGGCCCGGCCGCCCGACCCGTGCTGGCTAGGCTCCGCCCGCCTCGCGCCGCCCCGCACTGCGCCGGGAGAGAAGGGATCATTACTAGATAAGAGAAGAAAAATGAAAAAGGAAGAAGGAAGAGAAAAAAATGAGATGAGATGAGAAAAAGATAAAGATCGAGTACAGAGAGACCGGTGATGGAGAATTAAAGGAGAGGGGGACGCAGACCGAGAAGCGCCTGCAAAAATTTTTCTAAGTCCCCACGGGATCGATGGAATAACATTTGTACCGGGTCTTCTTTTTACCCAGTACAAATATCTTCAGATTTAGACCGTGTGGTGGCTCCGCCCGGTACAAATGTGTTGGCCTCACATTTATACCAGGTTGGGAGGAGGAGGCCCTGTGAGGGAACGACATTTGTACCGGTTGGTGGTTCGAACCGGTACAAATGCCCTTATTTGTACTGGGGCAAAAATATCCGGTACAAATGAAATAAGCCCGGGGATAAATACGTGATTCTCTAGTAGTGCATGTACTCTCTCTGTTTCGAATTATAAGTCGTTTCTATTTTTCACATAGATATTATTATGCACAAATTAAGTTGAGTCATCGGTGAGGGTCAGAAATCAAACCTGCTGTCACCGATCATGGACCATCCCTGCTGTATGTGCGCCACGTACAAGTTGAACAAAAATCTTTCCCTTTAATTTGCTGAATACATTTCATATCACATTTCCACTTAGGGAGCGGTATGCTGGTCTTAGCTTGACATGCCAGTGCAGCAGTGCTGGTGATGTTATCTAGAAAAGCCTGCGAGAAATGCATATGACCAGCACCTTCACTACTGTGCCGGTGGTGCATAACATCAGCGCCAGTGATGGGTCGTTAATCACTATGACGACGGTGACAACAAAATGACATGATGTACGTATCAATTATTTATTAAGCTGACTCAATTTTCTTATCACTATTAATGGGCCGTAATTGTGCCACGTAACTCGCTAAACATGAGACGAAAAATCTTACCTTGATACATAAATAACTTTCACAGTTTCACTTATTGCTGGCATCGTATCATTTCAACATTTGATTAGCAATTTTTTTGGCGAAAACGTACTAGAAACTAGGTGATTCCCCGCGCGTTGCTGCGGGATTTGAAAGAACTGTTTTTTCAAAAATGTGAACCGATGTGGTGGCTGGTTCGGATTTTCATGACAAAGATGCTACATATGAGAAAAAATGAGAAAATAGTGAAACAATCTCTAATATGGCTAATTAATTTGTGTTTGCCACAATTTTACTGGTTCCAGTTTTGATCTCATGAGATTAGCTAGCTTCCCTTAGATCAATAGCAAAGGTCAATATGCAATGGTTCATCATATAAAGAAATATTTTAGTACATCAGTGATGGCAAAGATTAAAAAACCAGACAAAAAATTGTTAAAATGATGATAGTGACCAAACAAAGCCATTGGGGGAAAGAAAAGAAGCAATTCATAACAATATGGTTAACACTGAACAGATTTGTTTGCAGTATCTTCCATATAGCAATACTAAAAACATTAAGGAGACCAAATTGTTTGACAGAAAACTTGCAAGTATTAAAGGAAATTGTACTGAGTGAAAACACGTGATTGCTATACAACCTAGAATCTGATAAATACATCATTTAACTGAAGCACAATTTGGCAGTCTTTTTCTCTAAAATTCCACTCGCGACAGACCAAAATATTGATAGTAATCGAAGGAAACAACTGACTGGGATTTTGATCTTTCATGAAAAGCTCAGCGCGTTGTTCTTCATTGAATGTTACAACTTCTGCAGTGGACATGGAGCTGCCATGGTCTGAAATGGGAATCATGCCTTTTGAATTTGCTGAATCATTGATACGAAGCCCACAATTGTGGAGGTAAGTAATTTAATGAAGTTGTATAAACCATCCCCAATAACCAAATCAATGGAAATAAAAGCATGCAGTAGGAAGGAATAAACAGACATTTCTTGCTCACAAAACTAATGTTCTGTTAAGGCGACAAAGAGTATTAGAGTGATATAGCTTTGCAGAAGAGGATCAATAATAAGCAGGATGAATGTTTACCATGTAAGCCGTATGTATAACGATCTATTTAACATATAAGCTGATTAAAGAAGCAATGCATAATCTGTTTTAACTAAACTGATTGTTTGCTAATCCACTTTGAGGAGTGAACAATGTGGTGAAACCAAAAGGTTTAATTTCAACCTTAGTCTGCTAATTACCAGAAGTTGCCTTGCTCTTCATGTTACTTATTATCTCCTCTTGATTCTGAATCTGAACATTATTACCATATACAACAACCTGCAAAGATGTTTTTGGCAGTATGCATGATCATCTCAGTAGTAGGGTAATTCTTAGAGGCTTGTGCTACTTTGAAAAAAAGGTAGACAATTTGGCATAAATGTGTGTCTTGAGCGATACTGAAAAATTGTAGAATTATTAGGATGCAATAATGAGTCCCAATCAGTAAAACCTTAAGATGAGTGAATAACACTCACCTGGAGGATCATGGCGAGGTCAACCTCTGTTTGTCATTGCAGGAAACCATAAGAATTGTTATCTGAATCATAAAAAAACAACATTTGATCAACCCTCCATATAAGTCTAGGATATGAGTATACAAAAAAGTGAGAGGAAACATGCAATTCAGCTAAATTACTGTACAAACCACAATAAAAGTTCTACTTAGAAATTGATCTATCTGATGAGCCAACAATATAAGTCTTGCAGTGACAGTCCACAATCTTAAGCCATTAGGTTTCACTTGATATTTGATTTCAGAAATGTAGAACTTATGGCCATGTATGAATTTTCTATGTTATAGATTGTCAAAACACTTTCAGGGAATAATCTGCAAGAGGTGTTAGAGCTGCAGATCGACCATTCAAATCCATTCACAAAAATCAAATAAGTAATGCATAATAATATGTTTATTAACTATAAACTATTTCCCATCTAGCAGTAGGAAAAAGAAAGGGGAGGAAATGTCCAACCTGCAGATGGGGAAGGTAGCTGGAAGGGGATGGTGGCCGATGGGCAGATCGGTGCGGACACGCGGTAGATGCGGTGGGGCGGCAGCGGTGTCAGGTGGGCCGGCGCGAGGCCGACGGGCACGAAAAGGCGGTCAGTGACATGCCCATGGATGGTGGCGCTGGGACGACACGGTGACGGAGATCGACGGCGGTGTGCAGGTCGGAGAGAAGCCAGCCCTGGGCAACCGGCGGAGCTCCCGCCGGAGACTCGAGGAACGGTGGCGGCCAGGGAGAGGGGCAAAACGAAGATGGGAGCGAGGGGAACTGATTCCTCTACTCACCTTGGGTAGGGACGACGCGAGGACAGAGATCGACGGCGTCGTAGAGAGAGAGAGGTCGACGACGACAGACGGAGAAACCGGCCTGGGGCAACTTTATGGACACAACGACGGGGATACGAGGCGGCAGAGCGACAGGGAGGCGAGGGGCGCTGGTGGGGATTAGGGGAGGCGAAGGAGCAGCGGTGGCATCAAGGCACACCGTGGGCGAAGAAGGAAAGGGGCGCCGCTGGTTGGACGGGGACGACACGCGGGGTGGGTGGGATCCGGGCGTGGGGGATTTACTACTGATGACATCAACACATGACGTGGCGAGCTGAGGATGAAGAGAAATAGGGAGGGGACTTGTAGTGGGTACAAAAACATAGTTATCTATGATTATGTTTGGCATTGTATTTTTTTTATGATAGGGTTTTTTCCACTTGTGTTCTACATGTACGAGCTGCAGCTCGCTAATTTACGAATTGTAAGCGCACGAATCAGTTGTAACCTTTCACTTAGAGTATCCCAAGGTTAATCAATCCGTGGAACAAGTGGATTGCTACACTCAACTGAGCGCTAATATCGTTGATTTAAATCTCTTTATCAAATGATAGTATGTATAAGTAAAGAACTAATCTAATTTAATATAATCTAATCTAATCTAGATTAAAGAGTTTAGCGTAGAGAGTAATGGAATGGAGATCACAAGATATGTAGAATGGTTATCCAAGGGATCTAGGATCACTTAGAGATGTAACCACCTAGCAAGAACAACCCGATCTAATCTATCAAAGGTGAAATTGCACTGAGTTCAACCCTTTCCCGCTCGCGTACCAGTCACTACACGAGGGTAATCGGTGATTGAACATCAAGAGCACTAGATGTTGATGTGTTCTAGGTATGCTAGACTGAGAGTGTGAACCAAGTTCAATATGCTTTCCCTCCCGTGTATTGTCAATACATGACGGTAATCAAATAACGAACAAAAGGAACACGATACATGAAGCTACGAGCGATGCATCCCCAAAGCAAGCCAACTGGCCGTTAAGATTGAAGCACCATCAACATGAATATGATAGCAAATAGATCCAAAATATAGGTTTAATGGTTACAACTCAAGGTGTCCCTTCAACCCCAAAGACAAACACGGACTTTACCCCATAATGTTACACAATGTAGCGCTGAACATGGTGTAGAATCCTCCAAAGTAGATGTAGACTGACGAGAAAGATAACCCGGGGGAGTGGAATCCCTACACCGGGATGGCTAGGGGTGTTCCTCCTCCTCTCGAGCTTTTCCTTGCTTCCTCCCTTAGGGATCCATTCTTCTTCTTGTTTTTGATCTTGTGGCGGCACCGAAGCTACCTTGCTAGGGCTTTTGGACATTTCTCTCCTCTTCTCTATGTGGCTCTCTCTCTCTCTCTCTCTCTCTCTCTCTCCGTGTTTTACCTCTGAAAATCGATTCCTCGATGCGGTCGACCTCGGGGGCTTTTATCAGCATCTCGGGCGAATGGTGGCCGGGGAAGAGATAGGGTTTCGTCCAAACTTTGCACACAAGAAAGGGGAGGACTAACCAATCCAAAAAGGGTGTAGGCTGGTTGGCTTCGACCGGCTGACCTTGGCCCATTTTGTCTCGGCTAGGGCTCATCTTACTCGTGTGTGCTTCTCTTGGCCCTGGAACCTTCTACTCCTCTGCATGTGGGCTTTAGACGGCATTATCCCCGCGATCAAGATAAGGGGTCTTGTCATATAAACTTCGATTCTTTTTTCTTGGTCCTCAGGAATATTTTGTCATTGCATCTTGGTCCTTTCCACCTTTGGAAATAAGTTCATACACAAATGGGGCTCGTTGATTTTCTTGCATAGCACCCTCCAAACTGAATGTGAATTTATCGATTAAGCGCACGATTTTCTGCATAAACATTACACTTCCAAAAGCACATGCACAAACAAACTTGTTACATCATTATTATGCCTAGTGGTGAGATAGTTACAAATCAAACCAAAACCAAAGTGTAACAAGTGCCTTAGGGGTGTCATATTTGACCGCCAACAAACGTATACTACGTCTTCTCTTAACGCGTGCATAGCACATTTTTCATCAAGAAGTAGCAGAGAGTTACATGACATAGCTTTAGGAGAATCCCCAAAGTGCAGAGTTACAAGAGTCCTCCTCAATGAAGAATTAACAACACAACAGCAGGAATGAAGAGAAAACCACCTCAGCACCACCACACTAAAAAACAACCTAGCATGACATATGACTATAGAGGAGAGGGACACAAGGCATACACACACGTCACTTCTTGGCTAACAATATGAAAACAAAGGATACAAAGTGAAGAGGTCTTGCAAGACGACACCCTCAAGAAGGAAGTGACGACAACGCCGCCATCGTCTGCTCGCCCATGGAGGAGCAGACCAAGTCTTCACCTCTCAAACCAAGAAGGGATTTGGAGACTGCAACAACACCCCTAGAAGAATTAGTTATGGAATAGAGTGCAATTGTTGTGGGCACTAGCAACCGCTAGTCAAAGCATTCGCCAGAGGCCTCCAAAGCCCAATCCATACTGCAGACCGACACAACCAAGATGAGAGCCAAAATGATGGAATTTGCAGTGCGAACCCATGGCGATGACAATGAGGAACACCTGTAGGCACTGTCGAGAAGAAGGAAGAAGGTAATCCCAAGAGCAAAAACAGCCAATGGCGTGACCAAGATGACTGGAAAGGTGTGCAGAGGAGAGCGGCAGGCGCGAATGCTGGGATGGCCCTTGACCATCGAGAGGAGAGGGACACTTGAAGCCATCGCACCAAGGACGGGTGAATGGGCACCCACTGCAGTGGTGTAGGTTTTGAGCCCTCCTAATTACGTCGAGTGGAGCGAGAAGACTTCCAGAGGTGAAGAGCGTTGAGCGGCGCCAAAAGAGGTGAAGAGCATTGAGCGGCGCCAAAATGGTGGTTGCCTTTATGTGTAGCTATTGCAACAACTAATTGTGCATTGCGATAATATCGATTTAATGTTGCGATAGATATGTGTTTGTTGCCACGAATATTTAATTGGTTGCAATAATGCATGCCTACGGCCATGATGAAATTACGTTGTCTAGAGTGTAACCTTTGTTGCGATAACTGATGTGCTTGTTGCATCCAAAAAACATTCGTTGCGTTTGATGTGTGTTTATTGCCATGAATATTTAGTTGGTTGTGAATAGACATGCCTGTGGCCATGATGAAATAATGTTGTCTAAAATTTAACTTTTGTTGCAATAGCTCATGTGCCTATTGCACCCAGCAAACAGTTCGTTGCATTTGATGTGCGTTTGTTTCCATGAACATTTGGTTGGTTGTGATTATGTGTGCTTGTGGCCACAATGAAATAACATTGTCTAAAACTTGTTGACGATCGATTTTGGTACACCTAGCTATGAGTTTACCGTCAACATTTGCGCGTACTTGATATTCTAACTAATGATATTAACCCCCCGGAGGTATCAAGTTCACTCTTGCATGTCGATTTTGGAGTTTATTGTTTACGTAGGAAAATAACGTTAAAGAGGAGACTTTCTAGATAAGTTCATCAAGCACTTCAAGAGAAGATCATGAAGCCTGTCACAAGTCAAGACACGAAGGGAACAAGACTCCAAACAACCCAAGGACCGAAGCATCAACACGTAAAACTTTGGGGACTTATATGTTTACCAATGAGATCAACTCAGCCCGAGAGATATTCTCGCAGCCCAGGACAACATGATCTTTCGGTGCAGATTCGGAGACTTAAATGGCCTCTAATGGCAAAACTTTGACTGCCAGAGTTGTGGGTCTCGATGATACCTTCAATTTGGACATGTGGAAGGCCCAATTCGAGATATGACCCCGGAAGTCCCTGTTGTGCAGTCAGTCTGAAATCAGAATAGATTATCTTCCAAGGCCGATTTGGAGATCTTATCTTCTTTTCCAAGGAAAGAAATGAATACCAATGTTGGAGGAAATTTCGTGGCATACAACCAGGACACCGAATTTGCATTATTTGGAGTCTGGACATGGGAGATATAGCATTGGCAAGGCAGGGCTACAAAACAGGAATGTCTGGACGAGGCTGATTTTATGGAAACCAAGTTCCCTTATCTCACAAGGAAGATCTCGTGCAAGGAAAGGTGGAGCACACCCAAGGCTCCCAAAGGGCATAAATACAACCCCTTGGGCACCCAAGGAGGTGTGATCGATCCATCTATTCATCAGAGAGCTGCCGACACGAAGGAGAAGCACCAGGAGGAAGCCGACGGCCGCCACAAGTCCTCGAGTTGCCTAGGAGATGGCCTAGGCCATGCCTTAGCCACCATGGTTGGCCCTGTGTGGTGAAGCCATGGTGGAGTTCCGGAGCCGCGATTTGAATTCGTCAAGTCATTTGTACCTTCAACATTCGATGGTGATGTAATCATATCTTGTCCTACTTTGATCTACATCGATGAGTGTTTTATCCATATGTGTAGCTAGCATATGCTTTTAGTAGGAATATATATAATCATGGTGGTTAGTCTATCTCTTGCGGATACATCGTTGTAGTGCACGGACCGAGGTTGTCATTCGGTGAGGAATATCCTTGCGTAGTGACAGTACGGTGGAGGAGAAAGTGGCGAATGAACGTGTATCGGACCACTCCATATTAGGCTACTCCATATCGAGTGTATTCCTTATCATAGTATAGGTTTAGATTGGTTTGTCACCTTGGACGGAACGGCAACGAGAAGATGATAGGTTAGGCTTACCTTCACCTTTATGGCTAGGTGGATGTTATACATATATCTTTTCATGTATGTTTAATCTTTATGCAATCAACACTTCACATAGGGTTAGATCGGTAGGTTAGATAAAGAATCTTAGTGGTTTGCTTCCGATCCTTGGATTGACAAATCTAGGGAGGACCCTCCTTGGTGAAAAAGGCACCAAGTGACCCGTAGGCTTGCGGTGAACTTGAGCATAGTTTTGCACTGTCAACAAAATTTGACCTGTGTTGCAATAGCTCATGTGCTTGTTGCATCAAGAAAACAAATTGTTGCATCAATTATGTTTTATTATCACCAAAGAATTATGTGACCTTCCATGTAATGTGTGAAAAGAAATATAGATCATCACGATCAATAATTAAAAAATTATGAAAATATAGAGTGGTGTATGAAAATAGAGAAAACAAAAAAAATTGAAGAGTCCAAGTCTTATATACAAATTTGTGTTTTTTTCTTGCATTGAACACTTTTGTACTTGGTTTTGTCACCGGTGAACTACGGCCGCGGTCGGCCAAGCCCCGGCCCTGGCCAGCCGCAGCCGCCCTCCAGCCTCCCATGCCATGGCCCTGGCCGGCCGCAACCTCCAATGGCACGGCCCTAGCCAGCCACAAACTCCCACGCCATGCAGCGGCTGCGCCCTGGCCGCTCCACGAAGCAGCTTGAATTACAATTACTACAAAGCAGCTTGAATGCAAATAGAAAAGACTGAATTGCAATTTACAGTGATGTAATTCTAAGAAATAATTACATAAACAGATCAGATGCACGCAATTGGGGTGCACAGACCTTGCTCCTGGATGGCGTGCTCTTCTTGGGCCTGAAGGTTGGCTGTCTCCTGCAAGCAAGCATGATCAATTGGTAGAGGCAACACTTAGTCAACTGAAACAGTGAGTTAAGCACCTGAATTTACAGCGGAAGAATTCTCATCTGCTGAGTTGCGCTGTGGAGGCCAACCACGTCACTCTCCACCGTGGTCGCCGCTGCTGGGTGATGGGACCGCCGTCGTCGGATCTGCTTCAATGGAGGGGAATGGGAGGGTTGTTGCGTCGTCCACCAAATCAATCACACCGCAGCTTCTCCGGGACCACGCCATTACCGGCCACCTCCATGCGCCCGAGAGCCACTGCCACCGTCGCATCCTGACCTCGCGCATGCCGGTGAGGAGCTCGAGGATGCCACGATGGTCATCGCCACTCTAGGGAGCCTACACCAGAGTAGAAGGCAGAGGCCGAGTGTTGTGGTCCACACCTCGTCCCTTCCCAACCATGGTCCTCGCTGCGTCCCGACATCACACCTGTTCACCTCCACGCGCCCGAGGGACGCCGCCGCCGCAGTCTAGATCTCGCTCGTGCCAGGGTCAGGTTGCTTACGGCCCGGTGCTCGATGGTCGCCGCCGCCGCGGATGCCAAGATCCACTTCAACCCCCCCTGCTCGCCTGATCGAAATAGCATTAGGGTCGAATTTTGGGATACTAAATGAATTCAAATGAAAAACTAGTCAACAACAAAATTGTAAAAATCAGAAAGTCTACAATTGTCATTTTGGCTAACTTTTCATTTGATAAATTTTGAACAATTCAAATTTTGGATGTTTAAATTTTGACGGCTCCAAACAAGTTTTCAAAACCCTTAATGGTCTCAAACAAAAAATTATGAATACCCAAAATTTTGACAGCTCCAAACAAGTCAAATTTTGAACTTTTCACAGAATGATACCTTCACCCTAGTACTTCTAGTGTGAATGTATCATTCTTTTAAAAATCAAAGTTTGACTTTGTCAAACTTTTGAATACAAAGGTGTTAGAACTCATTAAAATAGTAAAATATTTATATAGATCATTTTTCCATTTGATAAAGTGTTAGTAAACACTACTCGCAAAATCATAGATCTCACACAGACTTTATGAAACTATGTGAGAGACTTGTCCATTTAGAACTACACCTTCCAAAAACTTTCTCAGATGCAAAGATGACCTAAACAAAGTTTGTAATTCTTGATTAGTAATGAAAATGTGTATTCATGACTTTTCAAGATGATACCGTCTAGGGCTTCAAAAAGTGGTTTGGAGGTTTTAAAATTTAAACATCCAAAATTTGACTCATCCAAAATTCGTCAAATGAAAATTTGACCCAAATAACAAATGTAGATCTAGAGTACCGAATACTAGCGTGAAAGGTGTCATTATTTTAAATTTCAAAGTTTGATTTGGTCAAACCGTATCAAACTTTGACCTCAGATCAAAACCTTTTGAATAGAAAGGTGTTAGAACTCATCAAGATTTACATTCTTTATATCGAACATTTTTCCTTTTGAGAAAGTGTTTGTAAACGCTAGTCACGAAAACATGGATGTGACATAGAGTTTATGAAACTATGTGAGAGACTTGTCAATTTCGAACTATTCTAACTGTCAGGGGATGAGACCTAGATAGATCCGCAAGGGGGCTACCCAAGTGGTTGTAGGTTCATTGATGGGGGATCGGGACCTAAGAGCGTAGGTGTCACACCCGTTTTCTGGAGGGAAACCAGATGCATCTCATATGTGTGCCAGGATCTAGTTCCACACATATGATAGACGAAATGAGTGTATTATCATATACAGTAAAAACGTAACAAGGGGTTTAACAACTTACTACACTCATTCGGAAGACACGAAGATCTTTAACTTCGGAAAACGATAACTACACGTCGAGTCTTCGTCTTCCGCTTCCACAGAGCACTTGATCGGGGGAGACACAAGCCTCGAACTCCTCAAAGTCGCTGTAGAACTCTTCACCATTGTTCTCTTCTGAACAGCGGTAAGCAAGGCTGAGTACACTTATGGTTGGTACTCAACAAGTGGGGGAAGATGCAAGGCTATCAAGGATAGGCTATGGTTTTGCAGCGGTTAGCATTTTAATGTTGGTCAAACTTTTAATTAAAGAACGCCTAATTACTAGATTTAAGTATATACCAACCCACTTAAGAAAAACTTTACAACAAAACTTTCCAAAGCTCATCGAACTTCACCAAACCACGATTTATTCTCATCTTCAAGTTTATTAATCATGTGAGGGTCCAAGCCGCTCATGACCGTGAGTACAGCTGATCGATCAGTTTTACACTCTGCAGAGATTTGCACACTTGACCCACAGCTTGCGTAAAAGTTCCGAAGAACTTTGAACCCAACCATGCGATGCTGATCAGGCATCATGCCACACTTCCGAGGTGTGATTGCATTGGGACGCTACGAAGCCTTTACAAAGGTATACAAAAGACTAACGACCCGCATAGTTACAGATCAGGGCGGACCATAACCCTCCCTAGTGGTCAGCACCTTAGCAAAGGCTGCTACCCCAAAAGGACCGGGCTATACCCCCGCAACCCGATCCCCTCTCGCTCCTTTCGGAAAAGGGCCATCAGATCAATCACACCCTAATTAATTGGCTAAGGTCAGAGCCATGTAACACTGTGGTTGCGCATGTTTTCTTGGGTGGTTCTCCATGTTCCGATTAAATCACATGATCTTGTCTTACCAAAAGCATCATCGTCATAAAACATATAAGCATTTATCTTCGAAAACCATTTTTATCCAACCCAAGTTGAGCAACTAGCATATTCTACCCAAAAAACATTTATTAAACAGGGTTGATCCAAGGATTGTGGGTAAAAGTCTAGGTAAGTCCTTAAAAAGGGTGTTCCCATCAAGTTAATGCAATATCATCATAAAAGTAAACTTAATTGTAATGCAGTTATATAGGACAAAAATAGAACATGCAGGGGGAGAAGACCACTTGCCTTCCTTGCTTAAACACTAAGGTTCTTCTTCTTCAAACACTTGCTCTTGATCTACTTCAACTGGTTGCTCGCTTGAAACTGGCACGATGTCTACGAGCACACAAGAATACATACAATAAACAAAACAATACACCAAGCATGAAAAGCTTAAAGGGAAAACAGGGTTTGGGTTTAGGAAAGCGAACACAAGGAACACTCGGAACTATCGGGAGGTTTAGATGATCATAAACAAGAGCTAGCTATGCATTTGGTATCTTTTAATTAAGTAAAATCATGTGTATAGGTTATTTCAGAGAAATACCCTATTTATAATTAAGCAAGTTATATTTGTATTTAAAATACGATGTAGGCCTAGTCCAATTTTACTTATAAATATTCAAGTATGATTTATGCAAATTAAACATTTAATTTTAAAAGAAGCATTTAAAAGTATCTAGGCGTTTATCTTTATATTTCGAGTTGTTCTAATCAAATTATAATTTAAAAACTCATTTATATTCATTTTAGTCAAATTAACATTTAATTAAGAAAACTCGGGATATAGCCTATGTTACATTTTAGTAGAAAGCAAATTGCTTAATCATTAATCAAATTAAGTTTGATTATAAAAACCGAGGTATACATCTAATTAACTTTTAATTAAAAGAAATGTTCATTTAATATTAATCATATTAACTTTCTTATGAAAACACGTGTTAAACTTCTAATTAGATTTTAATTAGAAAAGCATGTGTAATAGAATTTAATCATATTTAATATTTAAATAAAATATAAAACAAAGAACATGTACATCATTGCTCCTAGCGCGTACTTTGAGATTATATGAGCCTAACGCAACTTGAAACGGTGGAATCGGAGCTACAACGCAAAAGATGCGGCCAAAACAAGGTTCTAAAGGTGACGGTCTTGAAAAGACGGTCGCATGGACACCAAGAACGCTTAAAACGGAGCTAGGACGGAAAAGATATGGCTAAAACAAGATTCAGGGACTAATTTGTGAATATCTGGAAGTTTAGGCGGTTTTCTGCAAGATTTCAGGGACCTAAACATAATTATGTGTGAAACTAGGAGGTCTAACATGTAAAAGGTCAAGGGTGGGGTTTAGAATAGAGAAAACAAGGACTGCATCCTAGTTGTAAAAGGTCATGGGTGGGCCTAAGCATAAAAGAAAGGACCTAGTTGTAAGGCTTTTATATAGGTGGAAGCGTATATTTGTAATTTCCAGAAATGGGGGTCTTATTTGCAAACTTGCCATGGAGGCCGGCGAGTGAGCTGCGGTGGCGCCACGTGGCGGGCTGCGGTTGGCTGTGCTGACGCGAGCGCTAACGCAGAGCTGACGCAAGCTGTGGACCGCGCCCGTGGACCCGGTCCACCGGTCCACGGTGGACCGATCAAGGGGGGTACGCCTCCTTTTAATCTGGGTCGTCCGCGCCGATCGGACGACCCCGATCGCGTGTAGGCGAGGCCGGCGGGGGAGCGGCCGGCCCGCGCGCCGGCGACGGCGGCGAGCTCGCGGGAGGAGGGCCAAACGGGGCTCCCGGCCTCGGATTTGAACGCGGAAAGGCTCTACGCGAAGAGGGGAAGGAGGGGAAGCTTACCAGGGGCTCGGAGGGGAGGGAAGAGCTCCGGTGGAGGAGATCGAGCGGTGGCTCCGGCAGCGGCGCTCCGGCTCCGGCGGGGACCGTGCTGTGCACGCGGAGGGAGCAAGCGAGGGAGCGGTGCGACAGGAGGGGGTCTCGAGGGTGCCTTATATTGGTCGGAGGGGGAAGGGAAGAAGGCGACCGAGGCGGTGGCGGGAGCTCGACCGACCGGCCATTAATGGCGGCGGCGGCGGCTCGGGATCGGGCGGCGCCTATGGAGGTGGGGAGAGATGTGGGAGCGCGGGAGAGTGCAAAGGGACGACCGCAGGGGCTCTGGGGTCGGTTTTATAGTGCGAGGAAGGCGAGAGGGGGCGACGGCCGGAGTAATGGCCATCAATGGCCATGGGGCCGGCGGTTTTAATGACTTTCAAGAGGGGGTGCTTGAAGGCAGAGGGTAACTAAAGGGGCTTGATGGAGGGGAGTAAGGGAGGGTTTTTACCGCGCCTTGATGGGGAGGATTGAAGAAGGGAGGAGGCGCGCGCGACGCGGGATTGGCCGGCGGCCGGCGCGGGAAGAAAGGGGGGGCGCTGGAGGTTGAAGAAGGTGCCGACAGGTGGGCCCCACCTGTCTGTGAGCGGGAGAGAGAGGAGAGGAGGCGGGGCTCTGGTGGGCCGTTATGGGCCGAAAGCGTGCGGGCGTGGGAGGATTGGGCCAGGCTGGGCCGGAAGTAAAGCGGTACGCTTCGGAGGAAAAGAAAACGAAAAAAAAGAAGAAAAGGTGGGCTGGGCCGCGGGTAGAAGTTAGATGGGTTGGTTTTGTTTTTTTCTTTTTCTTTTTTAAATCCATTTCAAACCAATTTCAAACCCTTTTAAATTCAAATCTTTTACATCTTTTCAAATTCAAATTTTAACACAAATTTCTCCAACTATTTTAAAGGCTTTTCACAAACCATTTTTAACAACTTTTCAAACATATTTTAAATTCAAACCTTTACACAAATTTTCACAATTTTTTTCACAATTATTTTTAAGGACTTTTTCACAAATATTTTAAGACTTTTAAAACCACACCACAACCAAAACTCATGCATTCAAATCATGATGCACAAGCACTTATTGCTTCTAAATTATTAAAATGATATTTAAATATTTTTAAGGCCAAATTTATTTGATAATTTAATTAATCCTTAGAAAATTAAAACTGAAACACCTTGTTGCTTATATTAATTTGGTGATGGAATTTTAGGGTGTTACAAATCTACCCCCCTTAAAAAGAATCTCGTCCCGAGATTCGGAGAGATTGACAAGAACTAAGGATATTATTCTGAGTCCATCTTGTACACTGAGTTCTTCCAACAGGCATAGCTCCTTCACCTACTTTCCTTAATCTTGATTCACTTTGCCTTCTTCTTTGGATGGGGCAGTAGCGTCAACCTCAATTATATCTCCTTGTGGGCTGGTTATGAGTACTGACTTCTTGGCACACAGAATTATTCCGTCACATTCGCCTAACCAATCCATTCCAAGTATTACATCTAGTCCACTAGATGTAAGAACTACTAGATCAGCTTGAAAATCTATTCCCCTAATCTTAAGATTGACTCGTGGGCATACATGAGTGGACTTCATTTCACCATTCGGGAAACCAATCAGCAAATGTGTCTTCATAGAACTCATAGGTATATTATGCTTTGCCACAAATTATTCAGCAATGAATGAATGTGATGCTCCGGAATCAAATAAATCGTTGCAGGCATAGAGTTTGACAGGAAACGTATCCAGCACAAAATCAGGAGCGTTTGGAGCTTGTTCAGCTGTCACGTGGTTCACTTTGCCGCGCACGTAATTCTGTTGACCCTTGTTGATCTGAGAATTTGCACTTCCATGGTGTATCTGAGATGATGGTTGTCCGAATCTTTGACTATTGTCTTTCTGGGGAGTCTAGATATTACAATTTGGGCAGATGCTGGCATAATGTCCCAATTCTCCACAATTGAAACAACCATTAGGGTGAACTGCAGAGTTGTTTCGTCATGGTGCACCTGAGTGATCCTGATGATGACTTGCAACATGTGGTGTCTGTTGGCTAGAATGTTAGGACTGCTGGGTTGAACGCTGCAACTGAGAATGTTGCAAATAATTTCCACTTGATCTATCAGAACTAAACTGAGAACTCTGCGATGAGTTGAAGCGGGGGTGTGTGTTGCTAGATTGTACACGAGATTGGAACTTGCGCTTCTGTTCACCAAGTTTCGCACGTTTGTCCTCCAGACCTTTAGCTTTGTTCAGTAATGTAGTGAAGTCCGGGAAGCTGTGACTCTGTAGTTGATAGTTGAGTGGCTCTATCAGACTATCTAGGAAGCATTCTTGCCTCTTTGGGTCAGTATTAACTTCATCTTGTGCATAGCGAGACGACTGAGTGAACTTGTCCAGATACCTGTTAACTGACATATTGCCTTGCTTTAGAGCGAGGAACTCTCTTTGCTTAAGCTTGACCACACCAGAGGGAATGTGGTGCACGCGAAAACTATACCTGAACTCCTGCCAGGTGATGGTGCTAGGTACAACATGTGCGACTCGATCAGTGCACTGTGTCATCTCCAACTTCTTGGTGACAGTCTTTAACCAATCATAAACATCCAATGTATCGGTTGAGTAGGAGTATGTGGGAGGACGGTGACTCATGAATTCCTTATGCTTGTCCACCGGTGCTGGTGGTGCTGCTGGTGGTGGCTGATTTTGCTGAGCTTGAATAGTGGTAGTCAGGTTTTGGATTAGCTGCATCTGAGCGGCAAGGAACTGTTGCGTACTGGATCCGTTGTTGGGTTGAGGGGTGGGGGTGGTGCTTGATTCTGCTGATTAGTAATATGAGCACAGACAACAAGTAGGATGTCTTGACCTCCTCCTGACCTAGTGCTTACCATTTTATTGTTAGAGAAAGGTATCTCATATAGGAATAGTGAACTAATGCATGAAGAGATGAACTCAAAAAGATGAAGCAACATGAACTTTCAATCTAAGACAGATTCTCATCCTGAGATTCACAAAGGCTAGCATGAGACAAGAGTTTGGGTGTTTAGCATCCAACACTGCTTATCTTGCTTCCATATAATTCGTCTTACACAAGCTCCATAAACATTATTCTTTATTCTCCACAACTCACTTTATAAACATCATTGGAATACTCAACCTAACTCTACTTGTGACTGTCCATTCCCTTCCTCAACTTCATTGACTTGCCTTGGTAGAATTTCCTTGTCGTCTTGATAAAGTGATTTGAATAGAGTTGGATTAACTCCATTTTTTGACTATTTGGAATCACTCTTCAAATCTTTTTTTTCTTCTTTGGATTCAAAAGCTTCTTGGGGCACTAACTTATGAAATGTCCCTCTTTGTTACAATAGAAACATGCTTTTCTTGCTTTAGTATCCTGGCGATTGCACGTTTGACTAGAAGTAAGGGTATTGAGACTTCGATCCTAGGGTTGATTACCATCCTCTTTTGCACACCAACTAGCAAGATGTCCATTTTCTCCACGCTTGAGGCAATATAGTCCATCGTGACTAGGTAAAATCCTCTTAGACTTTGTTGGACAATTATTAACATAGTGGCCTTCTTCACCACATTTGAAACACGGTCTTTTAATACTTTTGTCTTGACTTTCTTCACTTGCATGCTCCTTGAGTTGTTTGATTCTATCGGGCTGAAATGCTTTGAAAGTTATACTCCAATCCTCAAGGTTGATAATCTGATTACTATCTATAGCTTGAGCAACTTTTTAGGACTGGATTTTGGGTACATAACTTCCTTTTCTTATTGATATCAAAATGATAACATTGTCTAGCCTCATCTGTCATTAGGATGGCTTCTTTTTGGAGACATGAACGACCATAATGCTCACAACATTGACATGTTCCTGTAGTCTTCATATGTTCATGTTGTTCATTTGTCCGCAACTCTAGTGCTCCATGACTTCTCTTATTATTTTGATGATTCCATACTTCTACAACTTGCTTCTTTACTGGTCCGGCAGGAACTCCAGTTTTGGTTATCTCTGTGTTATGAGGGGATGATGTGTTGGTCTGCTTTTGTCTTTGTAAGACTTGAGCTTGCATGACTGATAGATTTTCTTTGTCTAATGACAGTGGGACAGATGGAATCTGAAGGTTATCACCCACAACAAGATTGGGGTTCTCAGGATTTGATGCTTGCTCTATAATATACTGATGGATATTAACCATGGTTTGAGTCATTGCTTGCAGAGTCTGAGTTTGTGTTGCCATATACTCTAGCATTCTGCGTTCAATTGCTAAGGTTGTAGATGGAATGTCGATGTTTCATTTGTTGTCTTTATATTCGTGATTTCCATTGGGACTCGCCATCCGGTTGTGTGATAAAGGTAAGCTCAGAAGAGGTTGGAAATAAACAAACTGAGGAGCAAGGTAAAATTATTGATATCATATCCATTTTTTGTGATTATAATCACATTGTGGTAGAGAGGAGAATAACAGGGATGAAAGAAATTGACCATCTTTTTCTTTAACTTCTTCCATACGTTTATATTTGTATTCATTCGTAGATTTTTTGTTGTTGATGTTGGTGTTGCTTCTAGACATTGATCTTTCGACATCAACCAACTTGAATGGCAGATAAGGATAACCCAGATTTGAACCCAAACTATCTCTATTAACTTAATAATTTATTTCTTGTTGCATTTGTGGCCATCACTCCACAATACAACTCACACAATCAAAACTCCAAATCAAACATGTGTTCAAACAATCAAACGTTTACATCACACGTCCTCACAAGAACGATTCTATCGAAGTTAATAAGAGGGTAGGCCATCTAAGAACTTATACTAGGAAACACTGGTGGTAGATCCAGCTAACAGAACAAGAACTGAACTCAGTATAGATAAAAAACAATTGATGGGTTTTGTCAAAGAACAATGGATAAATTAGATTTTTATGCGTAAATAAGATAATTTTGAAGGATGACATGGCTTTCTAGAACATGAATCCTTAATTTTCGACAATTTCTAGCTAAGGCTGCGTTCCTACAGTCAACACTGCTCTGATACCACTCTGTCACACCCGATTTCCGGAGGGAAACCAGATGCATCTCATATGTGTGCCAGGATCTAGTTCCACACATATGATAGACGAAATGAGTGTATTATCATAGACAGTAAAAACGTAACAAGGGGTTTAACAACTTACTACACTCATTCGGAAGACACGAAGGTCTTTAACTTCGGAAAACGATAACTACACGTCGAGTCTTCGTCTTCTCGCTTCCCACGGGCATTTGATCGGGGGAGACGCAAGCCTCGAACTCCTCAAAGTCACTGTAGAACTCTTCACCATTGTTCTCTTCTGAACAGCGGTAAGCAAGGCTGAGTACACTTATGGTTGGTACTCAACAAGTGGGGGAAGATGCAAGGCTATCAAGGATAGGCTATGGTTTTGCAGCGGTTAGCATTTTAATGTTGGTCAAACTTTTAATTAAAGAACGCCTAATTACTAGATGTAAGTATATACCAACCCACTTAAGAAAAACTTTACAACAAAACTTTCCAAAGCTCATCGAACTTCACCAAACCACGATTTATTCTCATCTTCAAGTTTATTAATCATGTGAGGGTCCAAGCCGCTCATGACCGTGAGCACGGCTGATCAATCAGTTTTACACTCTGGAGAGGTTTGCACACTTTACCCACAGCTCGCGTAAAAGTTCCGAAGAACTTTGAACCCAACCATGCGATGCTGATCAGGCATCATACCACACTTCCGAGGTGTGATTGCATAGGGACGCTACGAAGCCTTTACAAAGGTATACAAAAGACTAACGACCCGCATAGTTACAGATCAGGGCGGACCATAACCCTCCCTAGTGGTCAGCACCTTAGCAAAGGCTGCTACCCCAAAAGGACCGGGCTATACCCCTGCAACTCGATCCCCCTCTGCTCCTTTCGGAAAAGGGCCATCAGATCAATCGCACACCTAATTAATTGGCTAAGGTCAGAGCCATGTAACACTGTGGTTGCGCATGTTTTCTTTGGTGGTTCTCCATGTTCCGATTAAATCACATGATCTTGTCTTACCAAAAGCATCATCGTCATAAAACATATAAGCATTTATCTTCGAAAACCATTTTTATCCAACCCAAGTTGAGAAACTAGCATATTCTACCCAAAAACATTTATTAAACAGGGTTGATCCAAGGATTGTGGGTAAAAGTCTAGGTAAGTCCTTAAACAGGGTGTTCCCATCAAGTTAATGCAATATCATCATAAAAGTAAACTTAATTATAATGCAGTTATATAGGACAAAAATAGAACATGCAGGGGGAGAAGACCACTTGCCTTCCTTGCTTAAACACTAAGGTTCTTCTTCTTCAAACACTTGCTCTTGATCTACTTCAACTGGTTGCTCGCTTGAAACTGGCACGATGTCTACGAGCACACAAGAATACATACAATAAACAAAACAATACACCAAGCATGAAAAACTTAAAGGGAAAACAGGGTTTGGGTTTAGGAAAGCGAACACAAGGAACACTCGGAACTATCGGGAGGTTTAGATGATCATAAACAAGAGCTAGCTATGCATTTGGTATCTTTTAATTAAGTAAAATCATGTGTATAGGTTATTTCAGAGAAATACCCTATTTATAATTAAGCAAGTTATATTTGTATTTAAAATACGATGTAGGCCTAGTCCAATTTTACTTATAAATATTCAAGTATGATTTATGCAAATTAAACATTTAATTTTAAAAGAAGCATTTAAAAGTATCTAGGCGTTTATCTTTATATTTCGAGTTGTTCTAATCAAATTATAATTTAAAAACTCATTTATATTCATTTTAGTCAAATTAACATTTAATTAAGAAAACTCGGGATATAGCCTATGTTACATTTTAGTAGAAAGCAAATTGCTTAATCATTAATCAAATTAAGTTTGATTATAAAAACCTAGGTATACATCTAATTAACTTTTAATTAAAAGAAATGTTCATTTAATATTAATCATATTAACTTTCTTATGAAAACACGTGTTAAACTTCTAATTAGATTTTAATTAGAAAAGCATGTGTAATAGAATTTAATCATATTTAATATTTAAATAAAATATAAAACAAAGAACATGTACATCATTGCTCCTAGCGCGTACTTTGAGTTTATATGAGCCTAACGCAACTTGAAACAGTGGAATCAGAGCTACAACGCAAATGATGCGGCCAAAACAAGGTTCTAAAGTTGACGGGCTTGAAAAGACGGTCGCATGGACACCAAGAACGCTTAAAACGGAGCTAGGACGGAAAAGATATGGCTAAAACAAGATTCAGGGACTAATTTGTGAATATCTGGAAGTTTAGGCGGTTTTCTGCAAGATTTCAGGGACCTAAACATAATTATGTGTGAAACTAGGAGGTCTAACATGTAAAAGGTCAAGGGTGGGCTTTAGAATAGAGAAAACCAGGACTGCAGGGGCCTAAGCATAAAAGAAAGGACCTAGTTTTAAGGCTTTTATATAGGTGGAAGGGTATATTTGTAATTTCCAGAAATGGGGTCTTATTTGCAAACTTGCCATGGCGGCCAACGAGTGAGCTGCGGTGGCGCCACGTGGCGGGCTGCGGTTGGCTATGCTGACGCGAGCGCTAACGCAGAGCTGACGCAAGATGTGGACCGCGCCCGTGGACCCAGTCCACCGGTCCATGGTGGATCGATCAAGGGGGGTACGCCTCCTTTTAATCTGGGTCGTCCGCGCCGATCGGACGACCCCCGATCGCGTGTAGGCGAGGCCGGCGGGGGGAGCGGCCGGCCCGCGGCGCGCGCGCGCGCCGGCGCGGCGGCGGAGCTCGCCGGAGGAGGGCCAAACGGGGCTCCCGGCCTCGGATTTGAACGCGGAAAGGCTCTACGCGAAGAGGGGAAGGAGGGGAAGCTTACCAGGGGCTCGGAGGGGAGGGAAGAGCTCCGGTGGAGGAGATCGAGCGGCGGCTCCGGCAGCGGCGCTCCGGCTCCGGCGGGGACCGTGCTGTGCACGCAGAGGGAGCAAGCGAGGGAGCGGTGCGACTGGAGGGGGTCTCGAGGGTGCCTTATATTGGTCGGAGGGGGAAGGGAAGAAGGCGACCGAGGCGGTGGCGGGAGCTCGACCGACCGGCCATTAATGGCGGAGGCGGCGGCTCGGGATCGGGCGGCGCCAATGGAGGTGGGGAGAGATGTGGGAGCGCGGGAGAGTGCAAAGGGACGGCCGCAGGGACTCTGGGGTCGGTTTTATAGTGCGAGGAAGGCGAGAGGGGGCGACGGCCGGAGTAATGGCCATCAATGGCCATGGGGCCGGCGGTTTTAATGACTTTCAAGAGGGGGTGCTTGAAGGCGGAGGGTAACTAAAGGGGATTGATGGAGGGGAGTAAGGGAGGGTTTTTACCGCGCCTTGATGGGGTGGATTGAAGAAGGGAGGAGGCGCGGGCGACTGTTGACGGTGTATTTTGGTGCACCTAGCATGTTCATTACACTTTGGTTTGGATTTGATTATGGAACTAACCCGCCACTAGGCACACTAATCATATGACAAGTTCATCTTTGTGCATGCATTTGGAAGTGTTGTGTTTATGTAGGAAAACATGGACATAAAGGACGGATTCGCAATAAGTTCAAAGGAGCGTTCATGGAGTCTTGTTCGTGTTCATGTGCTCGCTGAAATTACTTCCAATGGTGGTGAGGACCGAAGTGCTACGAGGAACACCCCCGGGGATTGAAGCGTAAAAGATCAAACTTCATGCAAAGAGAGCCTCCATCTTGATCGCGAGGATAACAGCGTCAAAATCATCCAAGTGGAGGGGGCAAAGTAGATAAGTGCACGAGGACCCACGGAGCAAAAAGGGCGACCGAACCGGCCGAAGCGGGCACTGGGCCGGCCGGCCCAGGCGGGCTGGCCCAGCCCACTTCGGGCACCGGTTCGGTCCCGTCTTCCTTGCCCTCGAAGGATCTTCGACCCTAAAACCCCCGACGCGCCGCCAACACCGAGGAGAGGAATTATTCGCACCATAAGGCCATCTACAAGCTAGAGAGAGAGGAGGAGGATCTCCGGGTGGAGATCAACCACCTCGAAGGAAGCACCCTCTCGTGGAGAAGAAGGAAGACACCGGTGGAAGGGAAACCATGATCAACGGTGCCATGATCAGCACCTTGATGGGGTAATCTTCTCATTCGTCCATGGGTTGTAATCGATCGTGAGTTGTAATCGCACTTTGTCGGATTATCTATCTATCATCTTGTGTTGAATATACTTTAATGCTTAAGGTTCGCAACCATGCCGTAAAGGGAGTAAGGCCTCAATGCTTCCTTGGATCCATTCAATACGCCGTGGCCATCAAAGGTCTAGTCATGAATACCTTCGCGTAGTGACAGTACGAGAGGAGGGAAAGGGCGAAACCGTGGTCACAACCCCGATAGATTAGATTGGTTTTTCATGTCTTTAAGCGATTGCATGCTCTAGTATCGTAGACCCGTGGGCGAGTGTCTTCTACCTTGATCGTTTATCATTCTCTCTAGTGTAGTCTAGTTGTTTTCTAGTATAATAGTAGTTAGGGTTTTAGTAGCTAAGTGTGTCATAGTAGATCGAACGCTTGTAATCCCCTTGCTCCGCGGATTGACAAGAACCTTGGGAATCCCGTGGTGAAAAAGGTGTGGGGTCCGTACGCTTGCGGATCGTAGAGGGATACGTCTTTTATCCGTCAACAAGCCCCTTTTTCTGGCGCCGTTGCCGGGGAGCAAGTTAGTTTACATCGTTTGATTTGCATCTAACTTAGTTTTATATTTTAGTTTATCTTTTATTTGCTATATCTAACATATATTATCGAGAAAAACACTTGTTTCTTTTTTGTTTTTGTTTTTATCTTATTGTCTAGATGGAGTTCGTTAATCAACCCGT
This sequence comes from Cenchrus americanus, assembly GCA_947561735.1. Classification (NCBI taxonomy): domain Eukaryota; kingdom Viridiplantae; phylum Streptophyta; class Magnoliopsida; order Poales; family Poaceae; genus Cenchrus; species Cenchrus americanus. Next base: position 76,965,958 of record OX387239.1, on the reverse strand, counting down.
GGAAGAGCCGGAGAAATCATTAAGGGATTACGCTAGCCCTCGATGTGAAGACATAAAGGTACAAGAGTCGGATTCGAAGCTCGAAGCGACCAAGTATGAAATTAAATCCAAGATCATGAAGATGGTGGCGGAAAACCCATTTGAAGGGATGGTTACGGAGAACCCATATAGACACATAAGGGATTTCACGACAATATGCAACACGGTGCGTCAAGAAGGAGTTCCCGATGAATGGTTCAAATGGAATCTCTTTCCCTACTCACTTGCCGGCAAAGCAAAGACATGGTATTCGGTTGCGTCCTTTGAAGTTGAAGGCAATTGGAACAAGTTGACAAAGAAGTTTTGCGAGAAGTTTTTTCCAATGAGCAAGGTTCAACATCTAAGGAGGCAAGTGATCAATTTCATGCAAGGAGAAGAGGAAGGGATAGACCAAGCACGGGAAAGGTTTAATGAATTAATCGAACAAGGACCAAAACTCGGCTTCACCGGTGACGTACTCTTGCATACATTTTTCTTTTCCCTAACCCCTAGTTGCATGCGACACGTCGAAATGTGTGCGGGTGGGGATCTCATGGAGAAAACACTCACGGAAGCCGCCCAACTTCTACAAAAAGTTAGTAAAGCGGCTGCCATGCGAAGAGATTGGGAAACAAGACTTGCGGAAGAGCCGGAATTCAATTCAAGGAAGAAAAAGCTTGCTGATTTTTCTAAAGAGGCTACCCGGAAGTCAAAAAGGAGGAACCAATCGCGGAAAGGCTTGAACAAGAACACATCAAGTCAAGAACTACACCAAACATCGACTTCGCCGCACCAAATGAGACGAACAAGAGAAGCATGTCAAGCGCGAAGCCACTAAGGGAGTTCGAGCCAATGGATTGGGTTCCTATTGATTACGGAGAAGTATTCGACAAGAGAAGACCGTTCCCTAATCAAAAGGGAATGGCAAGAGCATTGGAAGTCGATTTCCCACCGGAGAAGAAAGCTGAAAATTCATACGACCTCGAAACCACCGGTGAGATTTTTGAAAAGCTCTTTGGAGATGACGTGGTGGATCCGGAACATATTGCCGAGGTGAAGAGGATCATGGGGATCAAGCCCGAAGCATCACCATACGCCCGCCTTGCTGAAATTTATTCGATCGGATCCGAAGAAGAAGAGAAGATGACGCCGCACTTGAGTTGCGAGATCAACGGAGTTCAATGCAAAGCTTTATGCGACATCGGAGCCCAAGTAAGTGTTCTATCTTCTAAAATTTACGATAAAGTTCAATACCACAACCTAGACTTAGCTCCAACATCAACGAAATTAATTATGGGAGATGGTAGAACTATCAAACCTCTAGGTATTGCTTGCAACATGAAAGTAAAAATCTCTAGAAACTATATACCAACCGATTTTCTTTGTTATTGATGCTTACCATAGTAATTCTGATCATATAATCTTAGGTAGGCCTTTTCTTAAGTTGGTTGATGCCGTGTTAGATGCCGGAGAAGGCAAAGTAACAATGAACCTTAATGGAACAAAGTACACATATAACTTTCTTCGTGCTTCTAAACACCTTACTCCTTTTCCTCCCGAAGATGAAGAAATAGATGAGATAGATAGTCTTTGTTTTGTTGAAACCCTTAGAGACCCGCTGCAAAGAGCAATGGAAAATCAAATTAGCAATCAACAAGATGAAGAACTAGAGGAAGCGACAAAAGGCTTAGAGCCACATGACGGTAGCGTGGAGGAAGAGAAGTTCGAAGACATAGGAGAAATCAAACCCGAGGAGCCACAAGTGCCCGAGGTAGACCTTAAACCTTTGCCCAAGGGATTAAAATATGAATTTTTGGGCCCGGACAAAACTTATCCGGTCATTGTGAGCGACGAGTTGAGCCCCGAAGAAAACGAAGCGTTGCTGATTTTATTAAAAAAATATAGGAAGGTGATTGGATATTCAATTAATGATCTCAAAGGTATTAGCCCGGCCTTTTGCACTCATCGTATACCAATGGAAGACCAATGTAAGCCCGTAGTGGACCACCAAAGGAGGCTAACCCATGCCATGCGAGAGGTAGTAAAGAAAGAGGTTATCAAGTTACTTGATGCCGGAATCATCTACCCGGTTCCACATAGCGAATGGGTGAGCCCGGTACATTGTGTACCGAAGAAAGGAGGTTTAACCGTGGTGAAGAATGAGAAGAACGAATTGATACCGCAAAGAACCGTGACCGGGTGGCGGATGTGTATTGATTACCGTAAGCTTAACAAAGCGACGAAGAAAGATCACTTCCCCCTACCGTTCATAGACGAGATGCTCGAGAGGTTAGCAAACCACGCTTATTTTTGCTTTCTCGATGGATACTCGGGGTTCATGCAAATTCCTATTCACCCGGAAGATCAACATAAGACAACGTTTACGTGTCCTTACGGAACGTTTGCATATAGGAGGATGCCCTTCGGCCTATGCAACGCTCCGGCCTCTTTTCAACGTTGCATGATGGCCGTGTTTTCGGAATTCATTGAAGAAATTGTCGAAGTGTTTATGGATGATTTTTCCGTTTACGGGAAGACGTTCATGGATTGCTTAGCAAACTTAGAAAAGGTCCTTACAAGGTGTGCGGAGGTAGATTTGGTTTTAAATTGGGAAAAGTGCCACTTCATGGTTAAGCAAGGCATAGTGCTCGGACATGTTATATCCGAGAGAGGAATTGAAGTAGACAAGGCTAAGGTAGAGACGGTTGAGCAACTCCCACCTCCTACGGATGTTAAGTCCTTAAGGAGCTTTTTAGGCCATGCCGGATTCTATAGAAGATTTATATAGGACTTCTCGAAGATCACTAAGCCTTTAACGCACCTTCTTCAAAAGGATGTGGCTTTCGACTTTGATGAGAAGTGTCTAGCGGCATTCGGACCTTGAAAAATGCGTTGGTGAGTGCTCCCATCATCCAACCTCCGGATTGGAGCCAACCTTTCGAGATCATGTGTGACGCAAGTGACTACGCCGTAGGCGCGGTCTTGGGACAAAGAAAGGAAGGCCGAGTTCACGCCGTTTACTACGCTAGCAAAACTCTTAGTGGGGCACAATTAAATTACGCTACTACGGAAAAAGAATTGCTAGCGGTGGTATTCGCTTTCGAAAAATTCAGATCTTACATCGTGAACTCGAAAGTCATTGTTTACACCGATCACGCAGCTATAAAGTATCTCTTGGCTAAGAAGGAAGCTAAACCACGTTTGATTCGTTGGATCCTTCTTCTCCAAGAGTTCGATGTTGAAATTCGTGATAAAAAGGGGGTGGAAAATGTTGTGGCCGATCATTTGTCTAGGATGAATCGTGGGCAAGATGATAAAGAGCCCATAGAAGATAAGATGAGAGACGACCACCTCTATAGAGTGCTTGATAAAGATACTTGGATGATCGACATCATCCGAGCAATTCGAAAGATGCCCCTCGATCATCTAGACAAAAACACTCAAAGGAAGATAATTTCTGAAAGCAAGAAATATTTTTGGGATGCACCATACCTCTTCAAGCTTGGCAATGATGGAGTGATGAGAAGATGTGTGCCAAGAGAAGAGAGGCTTGAGATTCTAAGGAAGTGCCACTCGGCGGAGTACGGTGGGCATTATAGCCATTTTCGAACCGAAGCCAAAGTATGGTCGAGCGGATTCTATTGGCCGGAGATGCATGAAGATACTAAAAGATATGTTGCGTCATGCCCCGAATGCCAAAGAACCGGAAACATCTCTCAAAGAAATTCTATGCCTTTGAAATACAACTTGCAAATCGACATATTCGATGTATGGGGCATAGACTTCATGGGGCCTTTTAAAAACTCATTTGGATTCGAGTATATACTTGTTATGGTTGATTATGTATCCAAATGGGTAGAGGCTATACCATGTCGTAAAGCTTCCACGGAGGAGTCCATCACTATGATCAAGAACGTGATTTTTCCCCGTTTCGGTACACCGAGAATCTTGATAAGTGATGGAGGAACTCATTTCACCGGGAAGAACTTCAAAAAGTGCTTGTCCAAGTTGGGAATTGAGCATAGGGTCTCCACGGCCTATCACCCACAAACCAACGGACAAGCGGAGACGTCAAATAGGCAATTAAAAAGCATACTTAACAAAACCATAGAGAAGGGAGGCAAGGATTGGTCAAAGAAATTAGACGGAGCTTTATGGGCTTATCGAACGGCGTTTAAAACACCGATAGGTATGACCCCTTATCAATTCGTCTATGGAAAAGCTTGCCACCTTCCGGTTGAGTTAGAACATAAAGCCTATTGGGCGATTAAAGAGATGAACCTTGATCTCGATGCCGCGGTGGTGAAACGGAGAATTCAAATAAGCGAGCTAGAGGAGTTGAGGTTGAAAGCTTATAAAAACGCAAGCATATACAAGGAGAGAATCAAAAGGTGGTATGATAAAAGATTGAAGAAAAAAGAATTTAAAGAAGGAGATAAGGTCCTCCTCTACAATTCGAGGTTTAAAACCTTCGGAAAGGGGAAATTGCAAAGCAAGTGGGACGGACCTTATGTTGTGCATTCGGTGTTCTCCAACGGAGCGGTAACCATTATGGATATAAATGGCGATCAATTTGTGGTGAATGGACAGCGACTTAAGGTTTACTACGAACCCGACGTCGTGCCCATTCATCATGTTGATGTCTTTACCATGGAGGAAGAGCCCGAACGTCCCGCCTAGGACGAAAAACAAGGTACCAACTTCGTAAATAATTTTTCTTTTAGCTTTCCGGAGTTTTTCGCGAAGATTAACCGGGCCAACTTTTTCTCATGGGCCGAGGACGAAAAAAATAGGGCGGTGTGCAAAAACCGGCCCGGCCCGGCCCCCGAGGCGGGGTGGGCCGGCCGGCCCGGTCGGATCGGCCCAAGGGTGGCCCGACGCCCGATGTCCCCGAATTTCGCCCGAATTGCTCTTTTTTGACTTCCTTGTTTGGTCGGAAAATTTTAAGGGAAGTGTAAAAAAGGAAAAATAAGGTTCCCGGGCTTTTCTCTCGGGACTATATATTTGGCCGAATTGGGAGCTCGAGAATCAAACCTTTCAAGCAATGTGTTGCACCCTTGTAGCGACCATTGAGCCTCCAAAAAGCTTAGAGTTGAAGGTAGAAGCCAAGAAGCCATCGATGGAGGAGGCGATGCGATGCGAGGTCAAGCTACCCGTCAAGAGGACCGCACGTATCCGTTGCGGAGGACGTGTCCCGACCGGAGCTCTTGCATCTCGCAACCCCGTCAAAAGTGAGAAGGTCCCTACACCCGTTCGAAGGTCGGCACGCCTCCAAGGCATCAAGCGCAAAGATTACAAGGAGGTGTCGCCGGAGCCTAAGGATTATGGGGATAGCGACTACTCCGACGATCGTAGCCCGAGCTCGTGGGCGGCCGCCGGGTAGAGACGATGACGATTGGGGCGAGCAGCCCTATGAAAGGACTCCCGAGGGCCCCGATGGCGACGGCAACGGCGGTGGCGAAGGCAACAACAATGGAGGTGGCGACGACGGTGGTGACAACGGTGGAGATTATGGCGACGACGACCCCTTCGGATTGCATCCGGTGTGCTGTCGAGTTTGCCGTCAATCCATCGCCGCTCTCTACGCGTCGGCCGACGAATGTCTTCAAACCATGGAAGCGATGAAGCAGCGTATGGAGGACTTGGAGCGCGTAGTTGAAGATGACTATAAGTTCCTTAACCGCAACGTGCGCAAACTTTTTGGCATGGTTGGAAACATGAGAGGCAAGTGGTGCAAAGCTTGCTCGAAATACCACTAGATCTAGTTTTCCCCTTTGGTTTTTGTAAGATACGACGAGGACGTCGTATGTTTTAAGTGTGGGGGAGTGCTAGCTCGCTAGCCTTAGCTTTTGAACTTCAAATTTAGGTTCGGTTTAATCTTCGTGTGAGAGTCTTAGTGTTTTAATGAGTCTTTAGTTTTTGAGTCTGTTTTAATTTTTTTTTTTGCAAGTGTCTTAAATTAGTGTTGAGTCAAGAAAACCAAATAAAAAGAGTCTTTTATATATATCTTTGTGTTTTATGTATTGTTTATCTTTATTTACTTGTTTGCTTAATCTTCGATTCTTGATACATGAACAAAAGTATGTGGTTTGAAAGACGTTTACCGTGGTGCTTAGTGGAATTGCTACTACTTAAAGTACCCATACCGCACTTCGATCTTGAGCTTCACATGCTAGTTGTACTATTTTCGATGCTAAAAATTGGAGGATTTCAGTTCTGAAAATCATTTTAAAACCCTTGTAATAAAGGTTAGCAAAACCTCTTTTTCCATGTTGAGAGTAAGAAAAAAATTCCTATCCAAAGCCAAGTTTATTTTTTTTTCGCTCCACCATAAGTGTGATTAGCACGATGAGTTAGGCTAGGACCCTTCTCTCTTGGTGAGTTTTAATTTCGAGCAATGATCATGTCCTTGTGCTTATCTTTTGTTGCTAGCCTCGGCATATATTCGGTAACGTGACTTTCACAACGGAAGTCACGTACATCGCCGAATTCCATACCCAACCCTATACATCTCTTTTGTACATCGTATTCCTTGAACACAACCTATTTTCAAAGTTTCGTCTCGTCTCTAGCATGATTTATTTAAAAATTTCAGATTGTATGCATGCAAGGAAAGAGAGAATTGAAAGCTTTGAAAAGTTGTCAAGAGAGAGAAAAATAAAGAGAAAAAGTATGTGTATGAAAAAAAAAGAAAGAAAAAAAAATCATATGTGAATGAAAGAAGAAAAGAAAAAGAGAGAAAGATGAGTTAGCAATGAAGATATGAGAGGGATGGATCAAGTGAAAGAAAAGAAAAAAATAAGTGTAAGGAAGGATGTCACGTTGATTGTGAGACGAAACTTTTACTCTATTTCCAACCATGTGCAATCCGACAACGAGGACATCATTCGTGCCTTGTAGTCACAATTTTCTTTTGCCCTTGCACATGTCCACCATTCTAAATCTTCTCATCCTTGATATCCCTACATATGGTTAATTCTCATGATCATTGGCTTTGAAAGGTAGACAACCATTAGAGGAAGTTCTTAGTTTGACAATACTTGTGTTGATTGCGCTAGCCCTACCTATAGCTCCACTTTTACATGATATATGAGAGATTAATGGGAGGTGAGAGTTTTATAAAATTTGGTTAGGATAGACACTTCATATGAGTGACTTGAGAGAGCTTGGAGAAAGGTTTTTGTCTAATACTTGTTGCAGGAATTTTTGTTTTGAAAACCATAAAAACCCTCCGATGGAAGCAAAGGAGTAAGCATGGCTGAAATTGAAGACTTCAAGTGAAAGGTTTGAGTTGTGGGGTAAATCTTGACGTAATAAAAATTCTAAACGCCCATGTTTATGTTTGATTATCATTACTTTGTGTTTATGTATTAAAGATGAAGGGATTGACTAACTTGTGAAGAAGGATAAGTGGTACACGATTACACTCCTTGGACGAAGTTCTTTTACGAGTACTTGCTCGAGGACGAGCAAGAGCTAAGTGTGGGGGAGATGTTGACGGTGTATTTTGGTGCACCTAGCATGTTCATTACACTTTGGTTTGGATTTGATTATGGAACTAACCCGCCACTAGGCACACTAATCATATGACAAGTTCATCTTTGTGCATGCATTTGGAAGTGTTGTGTTTATGTAGGAAAACATGGACATAAAGGACGGATTCGCAATAAGTTCAAAGGAGCGTTCATGGAGTCTTGTTCGTGTTCATGTGCTCGCTGAAATTACTTCCAATGGTGGTGAGGACCGAAGTGCTACGAGGAACACCCCCGGGGATTGAAGCGTAAAAGATCAAACTTCATGCAAAGAGAGCCTCCATCTTGATCGCGAGGATAACAGCGTCAAAATCATCCAAGTGGAGGGGGAAAAGTAGATAAGTGCACGAGGACCCACGGAGCAAAAAGGGCGACCGAACCGGGCCGAAAGCGGGCACGGGCCGGCCGGCCCGTGCGGGCCGGCCCAGCCCACTTTGGGCACCGGTTCGGTCCCGTCTTCCTTGCCCTCGAAGGATCTTCGACCCTAAAACCCCCGACGCGCCGCCAACACCGAGGAGAGGAATTATTCGCACCAGAAGGCCATCTACAAGTTAGAGAGAGAGGAGGAGGATCTCCGGGTGGAGATCAACCACCTCGAAGGAAGCACCCTCTCGTGGAGAAGAAGGAAGACACCAGTGGAAGGGAAACCATGATCAACGGTGCCATGATCAGCACCTTGATGGGGTAATCTTCTCATTCGTCCATGGGTTGTATTCGATCGTGAGTTGTAATCGCACTTTGTCGGATTATCTATCTATCATCTTGTGTTGAATATACTTTAATGCTTAAGGTTCGCAACCATGCCGTAAAGGGAGTAAGGCCTCAATGCTTCCTTGGATCCATTCAATACGCCGTGGCCATCAAAGGTCTAGTCATGAATACCTTCGCGTAGTGACGATACGAGAGGAGGGAAAGGGCGAAACCGTGGTCACAACCCCGATAGATTAGATTGGTTTTTCATGTCTTTAAGCGATTGCATGCTCTAGTATCGTAGACCCGTGGGCGAGTGTCTTCTACCTTGATCGTTTATCATTCTCTCTAGTGTAGTCTAGTTGTTTTCTAGTATAATAGTAGTTAGGGTTTTAGTAGCTAAGTGTGTCATAGTAGATCGAACGCTTGTAATCCCCTTGCTCCGCGGATTGACAAGAACCTTGGGAATCCCGTGGTGAAAAAGGTGTGGGGTCCGTACGCTTGCGGATCGTAGAGGGATACGTCTTTTATCCGTCAACAGCGACGCGGGATTGGCCGGCGGCCGGCGCGGGAAGAAAGGGGGGTGGCACTGGAGGTTGAAGAAGGTGCCGACAGGTGGGCCCCACCTGTCTGTGAGCGGGAGAGAGAGGAGAGGAGGCGGGGCTCTGGTGGGCCGTTATGGGCCGAAAGCGTGCGGGCGTGGGAGGATTGGGCTAGGCTGGGCCGGAAGTAAAGCGGTACGCTTCGGAGGAAAAGAAAACGAAAAAAGAAGAAAAGGTGGGCTGGGCCGCGGGTAGAAGTTAGATGGGTTGGTTTTGTTTTTTTCTTTTTCTTTTTCAAATCCATTTCAAACCAATTTCAAACCCTTTTAAATTCAAATCTTTTACATCTTTTCAAATTCAAATTTTAACACAAATTTCTCCAACTATTTTAAAGGCTTTTTGTCGGGGACAGCCCTAGGGGTCCCCTTAAACAATGGGGAAAACCTCACTTAAAACCCGCAACGAAACCCAAATACGTTAAGCCTAACCATGCAGGCACCTAACCATGCAGGACACGGCCCACAGGGACTCCGACGGCCCATCGAGGCGCCCCACGGAAGGATCCCCTCGAACGGGCTGCGCCCCGCTCGAGGGGCAGCACTCCCTTCGGGCGGGCACCGCCCCGCTCGTGGGTACGCACTTCCCTCGAGCGGGCTCCGCCTCGCTCGAGGGTACGCCCCGCCCTCGGCCGGGGTACCCCGCCACGCTCGAGGGTGCCCCTCACGCGTGCGCCGGCCCCGTACGCGGGCATTTAACGCCCTGACACAAGGGGGCGGCGCCATCATGCGCCCGGGGCTCGCGTCCCGGTATCGCCGCACCAACTCCCCAGGGAGGAGCCCATCCCCACCACTGTGGGGGGAGGGGGACTGTGCGGCACGGCCGGTGTCAGTCCCGTGACACCGCGCGCCACCGCAAGGACGGCTAACGCGCCCGACCCTCGAAAGGGGGCGGGCGCACCCTCGATTTCACTTTCCCGTGACCCTACGGGGGTTGGGTGGAGGCGCTAGGCCGGTGGATTGCCATCCCGGCCACGCGTAACGGCGTGGCCGCCGTACCCGCGCGTGCGGGCGCACGCCGACCCTGTAGCAACGACTCCAGCCCCGTGAGGCGCGTTGGGAAGGAACGCCGTTCTGCCTGCCCCTGTACTCCATACAAGCTTGCGTCAGCACCGCCCCCGGGCCTATCAGAGGACATCACTGCCATCCGTTGCTCTCCTACCCTCGAACCGCCACTGTTCGGGTACAAGTCAGGCCATGATGACCGGATCGCAGCGGGGATCGCCCGGACGGCCGCCCACTCTACACCGTAGCACGTCGCACCTCTCCACATAGCTAGATAGCGCGGCGTGCATGTAACCCGCCGCCCCCTTGATCTATAAAAGGGGGGGCGAACCCCCAGCCGCAGGGGGAGACAGGCGAACAGAGACACTAGAACACTTCATACACCACGTACTCATTCTCATTCTCCCACAATATCTTCAGCCACTCCTCCAGGGACTTGGAAGCCACACTTCCTCTCCCGCCTTGCTTGTATTTGCCCCACTACAAGCACCCCCGGTGCTAAGTAATATAGTGCCCCCGAGCACGCCCCTGTCGGATGTACGGCCCCCTCGGCCGGAACCGGGGATAAAACCTCCGTGTCACTTGTTACTTAGCATCGACCATTGAGGGATAGACCTCGGCGCTATCTACTGGTTAGTGTCGGGACCATATTCCGCACCGACAGTTGGCGCCCACCGTGGGGCAAACGAGCGCCTAAGGTCATTTCGCCAACTCCCTCCATGGTGATCCGCACTGAGTACCGTGCTACACGCTACTGCATGGGTAGCTCGGACCCCCTCCCCGCCGGGTTCGAGATCCGCTTCGGGGACCTGAACTTTCGGGCCACCGGGGAATGGCTATCTCATGCGCCTCACTAACCGTGAGGAACTCCGCGCGCGGCGTCGGGCCGGGTCCGCCGGACCCCCGCCGCACGCACGACTCGGCGCGGGCGCCCGCGCGGCACGGATGCCGCGGGTCCGCGTCGACGCCACGACGCCGTCGTCGCTCGGGACGAGCGCTCGCGCCGGGCGCGGTCCGAGCGGCGGCGGGCCGAGCGCGCCGCCACTCAAAGTGGCGCGCCCACCGTCCACGGACGGCCGCCACCGCCCCGGCGGGACAGCGCGCAGTCTCTGGACCGCGCATCCCCATCGGGCTGCGTGGCGCTACGACGGCCTACAACGCCAACGTCAACACGACGATGCGTAGGGTTCCGCCTGGCCGCCACGTCTTCGTCGCCAGGGACCCCGGCGCCTCAGCAGCAGATGAGTCATCCCTGGGCTCCGTCGACACGATGCCACCCGCCAACCGCCACGGATACGCGGAGTGGGGACTTCTCCCGGCGTGCGGGACCCGGTCGCGTTCGGCGTTTCCTCGACGCCGCGGACTACTAGTTCGGCGCTCCGACGACTCCGGCAAGACCGGAGCTACGACCCCACGCGGGAGTGTTGCGCCGTCATCACCAACGACCCGGCCAACGCCGCCGGTGCGGCGGCGCGGGAGACGGGGAAGTCACGCCGCCCCGGGGGATCGCCGCGCGCCCGGCCGCGGGGGCCAAGCGCTCTCGCCGGGGCCGACGTCGACGCACGGGCGGCCCAAGCCCACGAGCTCGAGGCCAAGCCGGCGGAAGAGTACCGAACGGTGCGGTTGCTCCGCGCCTCAATGGCGGGGGGAGGCCTCCGCGCGTGGCGAACGCGCGCGGGAGCCGGGCCGACGGTCCGCGACCGCATCAACACCGCCACCAACGTCGAAAACGCGGACGTGCCCCCACGGCGGCGAGCCGAAGCTCGTCGCCGCCGCGGCCGCCGCCGCGGGCTATGCCGCACCCTCGACCCCCGAGGCTCGAGACATGCACCGCGAGGTGCAAACTCTCATCGAGCAAGCGGCCGTCCGGCGGGCCGAGAGCTCGGCCTCACGCATCCGCCAACGGGGGGGGATGCGCGGGGGCGACGAAGCCGCACCGGGAGGCGAACCCTCGGTGCACGCGGGGGGGACCGGCGGGGCGTCCCCACCGAGCAAGGGCGCACGCCGGCCAAGGAGCGACTCCTCGACGCGCGCGGGGCACTAGATGGCGACGCTCGCAACGTCATCAACGCCCGGCGCACCGGCAAGGCGGACGCGCGAGCAGGCAAGGGGCTACCACCCTCGGCGGGGGTGGGCGCTACGACGGGCGGCGAGGACCGCTCCCCGACGCCGGGAGCCCCCGGGCACCCGTGTATTCGGCGGGAGATCCGCGCGGCAGCGTTCCCCCAACGCTTCCGCCAACCCTCGACGATCGTCAAGTACAACGGGGAGACGGACCCCCGTGTCTGGCTCAACGACTACCGCTTGGCTTGCCCGGTGGCCGGGGCCACTAGCGACGAGGTCATCATCCGCAACTTGCCCCCGCACCTTGGCGATGCGGCCGGACATGGCTCGAGCACCTCGCCCGGCCCGGATCCACAACCGGGACGACCTAGTCCACACGTTCGTGGGCAACTTCCGGGGCACATACGTGCGCCCGGAAACTCATGGGACCTGCGCTCCCGCACGCGAGGGCCGGCGAGTCGTTCGCGGGACTTCATACGGCGCTTCTCCAAGCGCCGCACGGAGCTCCCCGGCGTGGCACGGTCCGAGATCGTGCACGCCTTCCTCGAGGGCACCACGTGCGGGACCTCGTGCGGGAGGCCGGGACGCGGCCCCGCCCGCGGACTCCAACGAGTTGTTCGACATCGCCACCGCCCTTCGCCTCCGGGGAGGAGGCCGTGGGGGCGATCTTCGACGGCAAAAAGGGCAAGCGCTGTGAGGACGCGCCCGCGGAGGGCAGCAAGTCCAAGGAGCCGCGCCGCAACGACAAGCGGGGCAACAAGGGGAAAAAGCCGCGCCGCGAGGCGCGCGAGCGAGGGCGCGACGGCGGCAACGCCGAGGCCCTCGTTGTCGACCCGGCTCGACGGGGCCCTCGACCGGCCCCTCGAGGCCCGGGGGTGTTCGACGACATGCCGAAGAAGCCATGTCCCTACCACAAGACTCCCGTGAACCACACTCTTGAGCAAGGTGCGATATGCTCAAGAAGTTCTATGGCCGCGCCGCCGCGAAGGAGGCGAGAGGCCAAGAAAGACGGAGGCGATGGCGACGGCGGCGGCTTCCCCGCCGTCGAAAATGTGTTCCTCATCTTTGGGGGACCTACCGTCGACATGTCGACCCGGCAGCGCAAGAAGGAGCGACACGAAGTCCTCGCCGCGGAGAGGGCGCCTCCGGCCTTTCTCAATTGGTCGGAGGACGTCATCACCTTTAGCCGGGAAGACCACCCGAATCGCATCCCCAACACGGGCCAGTACCCACTGGTGGTCGATCCCATCATTGGGAACGCCCGATTCTCAAAAGTCCTTATGGACGGAGGCAGTAGCCTCAACATCCTCTTCGCGCATACATTGCGCCTGATGGGGATCGGGTTGGACCAGCTGCGGCCCAGCACGAAGCCGTTCCACGGCATCGCGCCCGGCAAGCAGGTTCAGCCCCTCGGGCAGATCGACCTGCCGGTCTGGTTTGGTACCCCTAAGAACTTCCGCAAGAAGACCCTCACCTTCGAGGTGGTGGGGTTCAAAGGGGCCTACCATGCCATCCTTGGGTGACCTTGTTATGCAAAATTCATGGCGGTCCCCAACTACACCTACCTGAAGATGAAGATGCCCGGCCCAAACGGCATCATCACCGTCGGGTCGTCCATCGAGCACGCATTCGACTGCGACGTCGAGTGCGTGGAACATGCAGAGGCACTGGCGCTGGATGAAGCGCTGGTAAACACGCTGGAGAAGATGGTCAACGAGGACCTCAACTCCGCCGCCAAGCACGTCGGCACCTTCGAGGCAGCGGAGCAGACCAAAGGGGTCCCCCTTGACCCTTCAGCCCCCGAGGGCAAGGCGTTGAGGGTCAGCTCCACCCTCGACCCCAAATAGGAAGCAGTGCTCGTCGACTTCCTCCGCGCCAACGCCAACATCTTCGCGTGGAGCCCCTCGGACATGCCAGGCATCCCGAGGGAAGTCGCCGAGCACTCCCTTGACATCCTGCCAAACGCCCGCGCCGTGCAGCAGCGGCTGCGCCGCTTCGACGAGGAGCGGCGACGGGCGATCGGAGCGGAGCTGCGGAAGCTCCTCGAGGCCGGATTCATCAAGGAAGTATTCCACCCTACGTGGCTAGCTAATCCCGTGCTTGTAAAGAAGAAAAATGGGAAGTGGCGGATGTGTGTAGACTACACTAGTCTTAATAAAGCATGTCCCAAAGTTCCTTTTCCTCTGCCACGCATAGATCAAATCGTTGATTCAACAGCTGGGTGCGAATTGCTCTGTTTCCTTGATGCCTATTCCGGGTACCACCAAATAAAAATGAAGGAGTCCGACCAGCTCGCGACTTCATTCATCACACCGTTCGGGACGTTCTGCTACGTCACGATGCCGTTTGGCCTCAGAAACGCGGGTGCAACATACCAGCGCTGCATGCAGCACGTTTTTGGGGATCACATCGGACGGACGGTCGAAGCATACGTGGACGACATCGTCGTGAAGACCAGGAAGGCGGACGACCTGGTTGGCGACCTTGGCGTCGCGTTCAGCTGCCTACGGGCCAATGGGGTCAAGTTAAACCCCGAAAAATGTGTCTTTGGAGTGCCGCGAGGCATGCTCCTGGGGTACATTGTCTCCCAGCGGGGAATCGAGGCCAACCCTGAAAAGGTCACGGCCCTCGAACGAATGGGTCCGATCCGGGACCTTAAAGGGGTGCAGAAGGTGTTGGGGTGCCTTGCCGCCTTAAGCCGCTTCATTTCGCGGCTCGGTGAGAAGGGCCTACCCCTCTACCGCCTACTCAAGAAGCACGAGCGCTTCTCCTGGACCACCGAGGCCCGGGATACACTCGACAAGCTAAAGGCATCTCTCGACACACGCCCCGATCCTCACGCCGCCCCGGGGCGGCGCCCCCCTGCGCCGCCCCGAGGGGGGGGGGCTCTACGTGGCCGCGACCACCCGGGTGGTAAGCGCCGTGATCGTTGTGGAGCGCACGGAGGAGGGGCATGCCTTGCCCGTGCGGCGGCCGCCTACTACATCGGCGAGGTCCTCTCGGACACGAAGACGCGCTACCCACAGGTCCAGAAGTTGCTATACGCGGTAGTCCTTGCGCGGCGCAAGCTCCGCCACTACTTCGAGGCCCACCCCGTCACGGTGGTTTCTTCCTTTCCGCTAGGAGAAATCATCCGCAACCCCGACGCCGCGGGAAGGATCGCCAAGTGGTCCGTGGAGCTGATGGGCGAAACGCTCGCCTACGCCCCACGCAAGGCTATCAAGTCGCAAATTCTGGCGGATTTCGTCGCTGAGTGGACAGACACGCAGCTGCCACCCCCACAAATCCAGGCAGAGTGCTGGACTCTGTTCTTCGATGGCTCAGTGATGAAAACGGGAGCGGGTGCGGGCCTGCTCTTCGTGTCACCCCTCGGGGAGCACATGCGCTACGCAGTACGCCTCCACTTCCCCGCGTCCAACAATATGGCTGAGTACGAGGCCCTCCTCTGCGGCCTCAAAATCGCCATTGAGTTGGGCGTCAAGCGCCTCGACGTACGGGGGGACTCGCAGCTCGTGATCGATCAAGTCATGAATAACGCGAGCTGCCATGATGACAAGATGGAGGGCCTACCGCAAGGCCGTGCGGGCCCTCGAGGACAAGTTCTACGGCATCGAGCTCAACCATGTGCCCCGAAGGTACAACGAAGAGGCGGACGAGCTCGCCAAGATCGCGTCCGGTGGATCACCGTTCCCCCGAACGTTTTCGCGCGCGACATCGCTCAACCCTCGGTCGTCTTCGAGCCCTACCCCTCGAACCACAACGAACCCTCGGGGGCTCCCTCGAACCCAGCGGGTGCGGAGCCCATGGACGAGGACCCCTCGAACGAGGCGTACGTGCTCTCCCTTCTCGAGGGGTACGGCTCTCACGAAGCCGATGCGATGGACATCGAGCCGGTTCCTGTCCAAGCGGATTGGCGGGAAAAATACATCGCTTGGATCGCTCGAGGGGAGCTCCCCGCGGACCGGGCCGCGGCTAGGCGCATCGCTAGGATGGCTAAATCTTTTGCCCTCGTCGACGGCGAGCTGTACAAGCGCGCCGCCTCCGGCATCCTACAGCGGTGCGTGCCCATTCCCGAGGGGCGCGAGCTCCTACGGGACATCCATGCGGGGATCTGTGGCCACCACGCCGCACCCCCGCACCCTCGTCGGCAACGCGTTCCGCCAAGGCTTTTACTGGCCTACCGCGGTCGCGGACGCCAGCGAAATCGTACGCACCGCGAAGGGTGTCGGTTGGGCTACGCCCGCAAGTCCAACTTGCCCGCCCACGCCCTACAGACCATCCCCGTCACATGGCCGTTCGCCGTGTGGGGGCTGGACATCGTCGGGCCCCTGCGGAAGGCGCCCGAGGGCTTCACCCACTTGCTAGTCGCGATCGACCAGTTCTCCAAGTGGGTGGAGGTGCGCCCCATCACGAACCTAAGGGCTGAGCAGGCGGTGACATTCTTCACCGATATCGTCTACCGCTTCGGAGTGCCAAACTCCATCATCACAGACAACGGGTCCCGAGTTCACGGGCGGAAGTTCTTGGAGTTACGTGACAAGTTCCACATCCGTGTGGATTGGGCACTGTGGCGCACCCACACGGACCAACGACCAAGTGGAACGTGCCAACGGCATGATCCTACAAGGCCTAAAACCCAGAATTTTCGACCAGCTTAACAAATCTGGGCGAAAATGGCTCCAAGAACTACCGGCGGTGGTGTGGAGCCTAAGGACCACCCCAAGCGAGCCACCGGTTCACACCATTTTTTCTAGTCCACGGCGCGGAGGCCGTCCTCCCCACGGATTTAGAATACGGGTCGCCCAAGGTTCGAGGCTACGACGAGGGTGCTAACCAGCGAGCCCGCGAGGACTCGCCGGGACCGGACCCGGACGAGGCACGCCTCGTAGCCTTAATGCACTCCGCGAGGTATCAACAGTCCCTAAGACGCTACCAAGCACGCAAAATACGTCGACGGGATTTCAGCGAGGGGGATCTGGTCCTAAGGCTGCGCCAAGATAACCGAGGGCGCCACAAGCTATCGCCCCCATGGGAAGGACCCTACGTCGTGGTGAAAGTACTCAAACCGGGCACATACAAGCTGGCCAACGAGGACGGTGAAGAGCTCACCAACGCTTGGAACATCCAACAGCTACGTCGCTTCTACCCTTAGCTAGGATTTTCCAAATATCTTTGTTGTAAAAATCACATCGCCAACGCCCCCGGTTGGCAACGACTATGTAAATACTTCAAGTCTAATGAAAAAGGATAACTCGGCTTTCCCCCGAAACCCAAGTTACCCTCGGGGGCCTACCGCGGGGGCATCCCCCCCCCAAATGGTCCCATTTTTTCGCGCAAAAAGCAAAACAACACGCGCTAAGTTTGTTTCCTACTTCAACCTCGAGCCACGATTCGAACAGGGCGCAGGCGGCACGGCGGAAGGAGCGCGCGAGCCAGAGATAGCCTACGCCGCGTGGACATGGCCCTTGTCTCTCGCCTCCAACCCAGCAGGCCCCCTGCGAAAATCGAACTCCCCTAACTAGAATCTACTCAGGAAGAAGGAGAAACAAAAAGCGTGATAAACAAAGAACTTCATTTACAGCAAATGTTTATGAAACAGCTTGTTTATTTACAAAGGCCATGAGGCCAGGATACTGATACACATCAAAAAACGGGCCTAGCGCCCAACTGCTTTCAGGCGGGAGGAGCAGCAGCATCAGCGGCGTCCGGGAAGAGGAACTCCTCGAAGGCCTCGGCGAGCAACCCGACGGCGTCGGCAGCGAGCGCATCCACACGCTCCATGGCCACCTCGTCCTCGACGCCCTCGGGAACGATGTACCCCTCCGCCAGCGCCTCGAAGTTAACCTCTTAGTGGGATCGCACCACTCCGAGGGCCTTCTGGACGCCCAGCTGCAGCGCCCGGCGCATCCGCCCGGTGACATGGCCACCAAGAGCACGCGGACGGGCCGGCCGGGGAGGGCCGGCCCGGGCCTCGCCCTCCTCGACGGAGCGGCGGGTCTCGAGGGCCGCGTCGCGCGGCTCCCGCAACTCCCCGTTCGGGAGGAGTTGTAGGAAGCCTGCGAGCGCCTCGGCCCGCTCAGCCGCATGCCCCAGAGCGGTGCGCAAGCCTGGAAACGCCAAGGCAAGAAAGAAATCAGAAAAAGGGAATGCGAGTTCCCAAACGAAAAACCAACGAGCAAGAGTCAAACAGTGGCTCACCTTCGACTTGCTTCCTCTCCATCTCGAAGTCCCGGCGCACGGCCTCGACCGACAGCTCGAGGCGCCGGACGGTTTCGCCTTGCTCGCGGAGGGCCAGCTCCTGGTTGGCGTTGCTGATGCTGAGCATGAGCGCCTCGTCCTCGACCTTGGAGAACGCGGCGTTCCGCTCCTCCAGCGACTTCTGCGTCACCTCGTGGGCGGCGCGCTCTCGCTCCGGCCGCACGGGGCGTCGACGAGGGGGGGCGGCTCGCTCCTCGGCCCCTTGGGCGGTGCTCTCTTGCGGGAGCCGCTCCTTAGCGACGACGAGGGCCGCGGCCTTAGCGTCGAGGGCGGCCTTCGGTCGTCGGCCTCCTTGGCCCGGCTTGCTCCCGGCCCGCGCGCCCGCTCCTCGCGGCGCGGCGTTGCGCCTGCGCCCCCTCAGCGACGCGCGGAGCTCCCGGGTTTTGGCGCGAGCGGTGGCCACCTCCGCCTCCCAGTTGGCGGCCAGCGTCCGCGTCTTCTCCAAGTCCGAGCGCGCATTCCACAGCGCCTCATCACGATCGATGAGGGCCGCGCGGACCCGCTCGAGGCTCGAGCGAAGTGCCGAGTCCTGCCTCGAGCTCTCGGGGAGCTCGTCGGGGCAGCCAAGGCCCGTACGCCGGCCACCGTCCGCGGCGTCCCAAGGGCGCGGCAAGCGCGCGTCGAAAGCGCCCGCACCGCTCCCCGGAGCCGGGCGGACCTCGGCGTTCACCCGGTCGAACGCATCGTACTTGTCATGGGCGCGGCGCTCGAGCTCCTGGCATCCACACACCGAGATCCGTAAGCACTATGACACGAAAGCAGCACACAAAGACGAGAAGAAGAGAAAGGCAAGCGACGACACCATACCTCGAAAGACGCGCCACGCGGGGCCGCCGTGGACTGCGGCGCCTCGTTCGCCGCGCGCGGTTGAGCGTAGCGCCGTGGCTCCGGAGCTCGCCCCAGAGCTCCTGCCTCCCCCGGGCGTCGGCAAACGCCCGGGGATCATCGATGGCCCCCTCCACACGGGCGGGGGCGGCCGGCGTGGGAGGACGAGGCCTCGGCGCCGTGTCCTCGACCCCCCACCACCAGGTGACCCTCGTGCCGCCTCACGAGGGCCCCCTCCTGGGGCTCGGGGGAGTTCGTGGGCCAACTGGCCCACTGATTCCACCCAGGCGGCGGAGAGTCGTCCGAGACTTCCACCACCTCCGCCCGCAAATCGCCGGCGCGGCGCGGCCGCTGCGCCGCCTCCGCCGGCACCTCCCCCGCGTCTCCGTGGCCGCGGGCGCCCGTCGTAGCGCCATGGCCACCACCTCCGGCCGCGCCTGCGGCCACGGGCGTCGCGGGTTGCTCCCGCTCCGCCTCCTCCACGCCACGCGCCCCGCGGGCCGCGCCTTCATCACCGCCACCGCCGCGGCCCGCACCCTCCGCGACGGCCGCGCCGGCCGCTCCTCGGCCGACCGCCGGCCGCGCCGCGGCGGGCCGATCCGTTGGCCGAGACCTCGGGGTCCCGGCCGCACCCTGCGAGCTCTCGCCCGCCGCCGCCGTGCTTGTCCCCGCCCGCGCGCC
The DNA here is from genome assembly GCA_947561735.1 of Cenchrus americanus. Lineage (NCBI taxonomy): Eukaryota > Viridiplantae > Streptophyta > Magnoliopsida > Poales > Poaceae > Cenchrus > Cenchrus americanus. Next base: position 76,946,287 of record OX387239.1, on the reverse strand, counting down.
CTCGACGAGCGCCGCCGGGTGGGGATGGACGCGTCCGTCCTCGGCACCTTGGCGGGTGCGAGAGGAGGCACGGTTGGCACCACCTGCGCAGCACCGGACGAAGGTCGGGGCACCCGATCATCGACAAATCAAACCAAACGAAAAAAGACAAAGCCCCTTACCTCGAAGAGGAAAAGGCCCGTTCCTCTTCCTCGAAGCCTCGGCGGATGAGGCCGGCGCGGCCGGCGCGCCCGCCACCGCGTCTCCCCGACGGCGCCGCCACGCGCGCGGGCGCGCCCGCCCCGCGCGCGGTCGCGCCCGATGACGCGCCTCCCGACGACGCGCCGCGCGCGCGCGGGTACGCTCGCCCCCGCGTGCGGGTGTGTGCACGCCGCACTCCCCGACGACGTCGCGCGCGCGTGGACGCGCTTCCCCGCGCGCGAGCACGCCGATGCGCGCGCCGGCGCGCGCGCTCGCCGTGCGCGCCCCCGACGAGCGCGCGCGGCGCCCCCCGCGCGCGCGCGCCGCCCTTGATGTCGATGGCCCGGCGGCGGGCGCCGTTGCGCCCGCCCCGGCGATGCCGCCCTCGCCGCCGGCGCCGGCTCCGGCGAGGGAGGCGCAGCCGCCACCGTCCGAGGGGCCCTCCCCCTCGGCCCTCTTCCTCTTCGTCCTCCTCCGAGGACGAGAACTCCCTCGCGCCCCGGGGAGGAGAGCCCCGGCTCCTCGCGCCGTCGGCACTCCGCGGCCCGCCGGTCGCGGCGCGCTTGACGTCGTCTCGCGTGCTCCCTCTTGCACGCCGCCCCGCTCCTCGTCGCTCCCGCCGCGCCGCCCGGCCACGCGCGCGGGAGTCGGGGGTGGGCGGAACGGACTTAGCGATGGTGAAAGTCACCAGCTATACACGGAAGCAACAAGAGCGCGTCAGGAGGCAAAGGCAACGCTAAGAACTAAAACGAAATCAAGAATCGCACTCACCAATGGGCCGGTGGGGAGCATCTCGAGGTCCCACGGGGTCCGACCCGCAGGCGGCGGCACCCGGGTGTCGACGGCGCTCCGCGCCCGGTGAGCGCGTACGGCCGCTCGAGGGGCGTCGGGAGCATCCGCGACCTCGCCGAGTCGACGGGGGTTGGCTGCCTCTCGTCATCTCGAAGATGCGGAGCGGCCTCTCCATCAAGGGCACGATCCGCCGGTGATGGAGGAAGGCGAGGATGCCCATCGCGTTCGGCCGTGCGCCGCCGGTCGGCGCCGCGCGGCCGGGACCGACTCCCGCCGACTCCGATGCCGGGCCGTGGACACCCCGTAGCCCCGGAGGAGCCTCTCCTTGAACACCCGGCCGGTGTAGGGGGGGGAGGCCGGGCTCGGCGTTACGCAAGTAGAACCATCCCCGCTCCCCGGCCCGGTGTTGTTCGTCGTCATGGTGCGGGGGATGTAGACGTCCTTGAATTGCCCCCACAGGGCAAGCGACATCCCGCCGGCGCGCATCGCGCGGCGGGTCCCTCGGCTCCGTCGTGGGGCGTGTGATGAGCTCCGCGCGGAAAAGATGTACCCCGAGCTCCCCAATTGACCGGGATCCCCAGGTACCCTTCGCAGACGCCCACGAATGTGGCCGCCTGCGAGATCGCGTTGGGGGCGAAGTTGTGCAGCTCCACTCCGTAGTGGTGGCACATCGCCCGCATGAAGGTGCTCGCCGGCGCGGTGAAGCCCCGCTCGTGATAACGGATGAAGCTCACCACGTAGCCCTCCGGCGGGTTGGGCTCGCGGTCCGCAGCCGGCGGCACGATCCACTTCGCCGGTCGTCCGTCTTCGTTGGCCGCCACCGGCGGCGGCGGCGACCAGCTCGCCAAGGGCCGGCCGCATCACCGTCGACCTCTCCCGACCTCTCCCGGGCATATGGCTCTAGGATCCTAAGGGGGAAGCCGCGGCGGTGCCATGAGGAAGGACGAAGGAACGCGAGGACGGAGAACGAGGAACGGAAGAAAGGCTCTAATGGCGACACCGCGCGGTGGCAAGAGCCGGGCGAAGACGAAGGGGCGGGGGGACCGAAAATGGTGAGGCGTCAAGGTAAAAAACCGTCGTCTCTTCCACCCCTCGGATTTATAAGCCGACGGGGCGAGCTCTCGGAGCGGGACGCCCCGCTAGCATTAATTAGCGGGGGGGGAATCTCTCCTTCGCGTCGACGGGGCGGGCCCCACCACGGCTCCGCCGGCGGCCACGTCATTGCGGGCGGGCCATCATTACGGCAAAGACCCGCAGCGACCGAGGCGAAGCGGTCACATCCGCCTGCCATGCCGCCCACTACGCGCGCGCGCGCGGCCACAGCGCCTAAAAAGGCGCGCCCGCGCTGCAAAACCGCGGCCACGATCGCAAGGCATTTAAAATAACGCGGGTCCCTTGCCAAGCAAGGAGAACCCTCGAGCGAGGCGAACTCCCGGCTCAAGACCGGGGGCAACCCTCGACGGGATATCGACGTGAGAAGGTCGCCGGGACCCGCTCGATGTAGAGCGAGGCACCGCGGGTACCCATGCCACGTAAGACCCTCGAGCGGAGCAGGCCCTCGGCTCAAAGCGAAGACAACCCTCGACGGGATATCAACGTGAGAAGGTCGCCGGGACCCTGCTCGATGTGGAGAGGGGCACCGCGGGTACCCATGCCACGTATGACCCTCGAGCGGAGCAAGCCCTTGGCTCAAAGCGAAGACAACCCTCGACGGGATATCGACGTGAGAAGGTCGCCGGGACCGCTCGATGTAGAGCGAGGGCACCGCGGGTACCCATGCCACGTAAGACCCTCGAGCGGCGCGAGCCCTCGGCTCAAAACGATGTCAGCCCTCGAAGGGACACCGACGTGAGAAGGTCGCCCGGGACCTGCTCGATGTAGAGCAGGCACCGCGGGTACCCATGCCACGTAAGACCCTCGAGCGGCGCGAGCCCTCGGCTCAAAACGATGTCAGCCCTCGAAGGGACACCGACGTGAGAAGGTCGCCGGGACTCGCTCGATGTAGGGCGGGGGCACCACGGGTACCCATGCCACGTAAAACCCTCGAGCGGCGCGGGCAGCCCCGGCTCGAGACAATATCGATTCTTCAAGGAAGGGCACATACGCTGTGCTACCAACCAGCACCTCGAGGGCTGGCTCGCTGTTGACGGTGAAAATCCGTCAACCTAGCCATAAGTTTACCTTCGGTGTTGGCATGAGTTTTATATCTTATCCATTGGTACTAACCCCCGTGGTATAACAAGTTCACGTGTGCATGTCGGTTTTGGAGTTTAATGTTTATGCAGGGATTTAGTGTTGAATGCAAGACTTTCGGGATAAGTTCATCAAGCACCTCATGACAAGACCTTGAAGTCCCGAACAAGTCATGCAATGAAGCAAAATTAACTCCAAGAAGCCGGGGACTTGATCCGAGAAGACGACGGACTCCGGGGACCGACCGGAAAAGTCTTGAATCTTGCAAGACAAGGAGTTGAGTCCAATTCGGAGAGAAACCGACGACATGGACCTACATGCGAAGGGGGAAGCATCCGGGAAGCAAGGGAACCGACCTCGGGCAAAGGAGCCCGCGGGGGCCGGGCCTAAATGGGCCCGGGCCGGCCGGCCCGGTCCGGTCGGCCCCGAGCCCATTTAGGGCCCAAATTCGTCCTCCTTTGCCCTAGCCGCCAATCGGGCTATTTATAGTCCCCCGACCGAGAGCCACGCGAGAAAAGATTTCGTCTTCGGCCGCCGAGAAGCGAGAGAAGAGAGGGACACCATCTAGGAGAGGAGAGGGTCGAGCTAGTTGACTAGGGTTTCCCTAGCCGACGTGGGAACCTTGCACGGAAGACCACGTCGGAGTTCCGGAGCTAGAAGCAAGATCAAGGAAGGATCCGGTGGTGATCTTGTGTATGTATCATTGTTATAGTTGAATTATCAAGTTGAATCTTTTCCCGCCGATCAAGTGTTTCCTCGAAGATTTCGTTTTTCGATCGGCTTTGCTTATTCCAATTCTATTCTCGAGATAGATTACATAGGGTGTTCTTGTAGCCGCGGTGGCTAGAGGTACACGTCGGATCTTCCGAAAGAATCTCGACTTGTCTTTTGACTCGCCCTAAGCTCCCCGCATGAATAGGGATATGTTGTGACGAACGGGGGTCTCGAAAGGCGGATGTTTTCGGATTTGGACGGGAAACCACGATTTAAAGAGGCTTTTATTAAGATTCGATTTGCTACTTCTTCTCTCGCTTGAAACTTCAACAAAAGGCTTACCCCGATCCCTCTAGATCGGTTTATCTACCCAATCTTACTTTGTTTTCTCCGGTTTTTAGTATATTAGATTCGTTTTGTGTCTTTTACTTAGATGCATTAGGTCTTTTATCGATTATTGAAGATTATTTGGCTTTAATAGATTAAGTCTTGCGTCACACATTTGTTCCACGGATTCGATACCTTGGGTTCACCACTCGAGGGAAGAAGGGTCCCTTGACTACGACGGGAGACTTGTACGCTTGCGAGTCACGAACGAACTTTGATACAACTATTAACCGTCAACAAGCCCCTTTTTCTGGCGCCGTTGCCGGGGAGCAAGTGATCAAGATTTGATTTTTTATTGCTTTTTTTTGTAATTTTCAGTACTGATTTTGTTTTATTTTTGCATCTATTAAATTTTGATCATCCTCAAAATACATCTAATCTAGTTTGTCTAACTCTAGTCTTTATAGATTTGTTTTGTTTTCTAGTTTTTTTTGCATACTTTGTTTATTGCTAACCCTAACGGGAGATGGACGGCTACCTCTCCAACAAACCCAATAATTTTGTGGATGATCCGAGAAAAACTTTACGGGCTAAGGAGACGCGAAGCACATCAAGCTAAAAAGCTGGATTTTGTAGATTCGGAGTCGGAAGACAAAGGATCACGGGAATCTCCGGAGAATTCACCACCTCAAAGTCCGCGGGAGAATCGACCTCCACCAATGGGTGACCAACCACCGGAAGAACGCAAGATTGGGGAGCTATGCACCCCAGACATCATCGACCTACCAATCTTGAACCTCGAGGAGATCGGAAGACCGTTCGAGATCAAGACCTCAACAATCCGCATGGTGCAACATTCACCCTTCACCGGCAAAGAGGATCCGAACCTTCACCTCCAAGCATTCATTCAACTATGTCAGACTTTCAACATGGATGGGGTGACTCAAGATCAAATGAGGGCAAGGCTTTTTCCATTTTCACTACTCGGGAAGGCTTTGCAATGGTTCCACTCTCAACCGGCGGAGACGGTGCAAAATTGGAACACGTTGATGAAGGCTTTCATGAAGGAATACTACTCACCGGGTAAAACTCAAAGCTTGCGTAATAAGATTGCCACCTTTGTTCAATATCCTACAGAAACTATCTCGGAGGCATTCGAGCGCTTCAACGAGTACACCCGGGCGGTTCCACATCACAAGTTCCCGAAAGAAGACCTCGTGCAAAAGTTCTATCTAGGACTCACCATGGCGTCAAGGACGATCATCGATGCATCGGCGGGAGGATCTATCATCGAGCTTACACCGACGGAAGCTTTCACGCTATTCAAGAAGGTCGCGGATAATGACACGTGGGCGTCATCCGGGCGCCTACACCCTGCTCAACCCATGGGGAACGTCAAAGGAGTCTTGCAAGTGGAGAAGGAAGACATACTTGAAGGCAAGATCGACTCGCTCATGAGGAGGTTGGAGAAGATGGAGATAGAAAAGAAAGAGGCTCAAGACTTGAAGGCCGCCTAAGCAAGGTCCACATGCGAAGAATGTGGAGAGTATGGCCATGTCCGCAAAGATTGTCCGGAGGAAGCCAAAGTGCTCGACTACATGAGGAAGGGAGAATTGCCGAACTTCCGCTACGGGCAAGGTAGGCCTCAATTTAATGCAAGCTCATCTATTCCTAACGCGGTTCCACTTCGGATACAATTGAAGGAGTTCATGGATGAGCAAGCTAAGATCAACAAGGACACCGTCACCAAGTTCAAGACCATAGACAAGGTGTTGGAGAACATCGATAGCAAAGTGACGGAGGTCGGAAGTTCCAATCATCTAGTGCTCAACATGATGAAGATGCTCGAGACGCAAGTTGGACAACTTGCGGGGCGCCTCACTAATGATGAAGGGAAGCTTCCGGGACAACCCAAATGTCCCGAATCGGCGAAGGCCATTCAAACACGTTCGGGGAAGGAGACCGAAGATCCGGAACGTTCCGCGGGAGCAAGGAAGCTTAAACCGTCCACCGAGGTGGAAGGAGTTGCTAAAGAGAAGGTTACGGGGATCGTCACCGAGGAACCCGAATTCGAGATGCCGGAGGATGACACGAGGATACCGCAACTCAAGCCACGCTACTTCCGAGGTAAACTTGACAACCACTTTGAGAAGTTTGTGGAAGTTGTGCGTAGACTTAGCATCAACATGCCATTACTAGATGCCTTACAAGTACCTACATATTCTCGTTACTTTAAAGACATACTTGCAAATAAATATGAGATAGCAACACTCGGGGTAGATCATGTCAAAATGTCCGAGGAGTGTAGTGCAGCTATTGCTTATGGGCTAGAGAAGCAAAAAGACCTCGGGTGCCCTACAATTCCATGTTCAGTTGGTTCTTTCAACTTCGAAAAGGCGTTATGCGACCTTGGAGCTAGTGTGAGTGTCATGCCGAGGGATGTGTTCGAGAAGCTACGCCTACCGATGGAGCCTACGGGAATATGTTTGGAGTTGGGAGACAACTCCATTCGCTATCCCTTGGGCATTGCGAAGATGTACCCGTGAAGATTGGACACCACTTCATCCCCGTCGACTTCGTTGTGCTCGAGATGGGAGAGAGGGAGAAGCCGCCGCTCATCCTAGGGAGGCCATTCCTCAAGACCGTGGGACCAACTATTGATGTTGGCAAGGGGGAGATCATGTTCGATATCAACGGAGAAAGGAGTTCCTTCAAGTTCCGTCCAAGGATTGAGGCATGCAACATGATTGGAGTGAAGGGAGAACCAAAACAAACGGAGGGGCTGAAAAAGAAGAAGGAGCCGAAAAAAAATGAACGTAACGAAAATCAAAGAAGGTGTTGCATCCGTCAAGACAAAGGAAGAGAAGCCGCCTGTGAAGACCAAAAAAATGACTAAGCCAACTAAGCCGGAAGACAAGCCCGCGCCCAAGATGGTGCGGAAGTGGGTACCCAAGATTGCAACGCCCGCAAAGAGCGTTGATCCGGAGTGATCAAGTGAAGAAGTCTAGCTATAGACTATAAACGAAGCGCTAGGCGGGAGGCAACCCGTTTCGTCAAGTCGAGTCAAGAATAAGCTACCGGGAGGACAACCCGATTCCAGGTTTTTCGAGTATTTTCAATAATTTAGTTTTTGAGTTTTATTACGCAAAGACATTAGACTTAGAAGTGGTTGAACAATATTAGAGACATAATTCTTGATTGAATGTTTGCTTTATCATAAACCCTTTGCATGAACCCTCCTATGTGCTTGTTTGATTCTTTTCTTTTCGAGAAACCCCTCAACCAAATAATTTCAGAACCTTAACTCAACCTTTCACCCTCATTATGGTGCCGAGGTTGACTTATTTTTCATGCTAAAACCACACGAGTAGAGCCACGATTTATATTCAAGTGTTATAAAAATTCAGCACGTGGTAGGACTCGCGTGAACCTAGAAATCAAAGCTTTTGGTTGGTTTTAAAAATCTTTATCCTTGGTTTCTCTAGGATTAGAATTTTTCTAAGCCTATTCTAATTTTGTTTTATTCAAAATCTTTCTTATTTAGCCAAAATTAGAACCTAAACCTATGCCCCCATGATCAAGCCGGGAAAACGTTCGCTCTCAACCGATGAAAGCAAACTTTACCGGTGAGACCGAAATCGACGTAGTCGAAAAATATTTTCGACTTACATTTGTTTTTAATGGTTTAAAAACTTCTCTAAAATTATGCTTGAGCTCTTGCATGGCTCTGAAAAATATTTTAAATTTCGAATTAGAGGAGTGCTTAACCTTAAACACACCTAAATGGAGGCAATCAAGTTTGAATTAATCATGCATGCACCATTGGATTCCCTTTTATCAACTTTCACCAATTCCACATGCAAAGGACAAGCATGGTGGGCAGCAAGCATCAACTTTGCAGGATTTTCATGGTGGCATGTGAAGCAAGTGGAGCTAGGGAGCATGGACATGACCCAAAGCATGGAGCATCAAGTGGGAGGACCAATAATTCAAGAAAAGGAGTGGACGAGAGCGTTTGGGCGGTGCAACTCGTGGAGCACGCGGGCGGGGAAAGTTGCGGGAGGCGAAATGATCGTGCTTCGGGAGAAAGACGCGCCGAGGAGGAGCCGGAGGAGCCCCGGGCCGGCCGGCCCGGGCCGGTCGGCCTGCCCTATATAAGGAGCCCCCCGGCGCCCGTTTTCGTAGGCAAGCTTCCCTCTCCTTCCCTTGTTTGTGTGTTCAAGTTTGTGTGCTCGGAACCTCCGTAGACTTAGCCAACCATCCCAAGCTTGATAGCTCAAGAAAAATCCACATCCTTAATCCACTCAAAGTCCACATCCGAAGCAAAGAGTTTAAGTGCCTAGTTTACCGGTTGCAACCCGGAATTTTAGTTGAAGAAAGAGTGCAGCAACCATGTGGAAGAAGACCACAAGTCTCTTCTCCAAGAAGAAGAGTTCGTCGTCGTCCAAGCCGTCATCAACCACGTCTTCAAGGAGGCACTCGGTTTCCGAGTCTCCCCGGAGCATGGAGACGGACACGGCACCACCGAGGAGGAACGACGCCCTCCTCCTTGGTGGTATGAGAGCTGCGAGAAGCACTTCCATGAGGTTCACCGAACCTCGTGGGCACACGGAGGAGCAGCCCGCGCCACCACGACGATTGACTCGCTCAACCGCACCACCTCCTTACACCCCGACACAATCTTCGTATGGCTTCATCATCTTGTCGGCGGCGGAGGAGGAGAGGCTCGCCAATCTTGAGAAGAGGCTTGTGCCAAACGTCGAGTTCGACGACCAAGCACTCTACACCTTGGGTTTTTGCACCGACATATACTATATGTTGGGGCACCTCGGATGGGTGCAGTTCTCCAACGGAATATCGGTGGACACCCACTTGGGTTACGCCTTGGAAATTTTGATGACTATTGCACCCATCGTTGATGATGATGGGGTGCAAAGCTTGTCATTCCGGTTGGAGGGAATCGAGCAAGTGGTTCCCTACGAGCACGTTAGGGAGCTACTTGGATTCCACAAGGGAGCTCCGGAGAAAGTTGACGTGCCACCCGGCATGTTGGCGGGATTTTGGAACATGATCTCCGGAGAAGCCCATCAACAACGCAATTGCATCCGCAACCCCATTATCCGGATATTTCACTCTTGGATGTGCAAGAGGGTATTGGGGAGGATGAAGGAAACAAAGGTGACCGACACGGAGTTGAATTGGCTATACTCGGCTTTAATTGCCGGGCAGCCCATAGACCCCTCTTACCTCATGATCAACCGTTGGTGTTGTGAAGCAACATCGGGGGCGGGTAATATTGGTTCGGGGTGTTACCTCTCCATGTTGGCCTTTTCCTTGCGGCCGGGGATCGCAAGAAACCCCGCTCACCTTTTGCGTGGTACCTCTCTCGGTTTTGAGTACTTGCGGCAAGGCAAGTACATTAGTGGAGATGAGAGAGGAGGTTATCGATTGGCCGTTGTAAACCTACCCCTTCCGAATGAGAGGCTTAGGCTTTTCACCGAAGGAAGGGAAGATTGGTTGGAAGAGGGGCTACTTGTCCCTGCAAGGAAGAACAAAAGAGGAAGAATCGTAGAGGAGGGAACATCCTCCGCACAAGCGAGTGGAGCACAACCCAATGTGCAACCATTCGGCGGAGTTCCTCCTCCGCCAAGTTATTACGGAGGGTCACAACAACAAGCATGGGGGGGTGGTGCACCGGTACCCCCACAAAATTATGTTGTGCCCAACGCTAACTTCGCGGGGTCCTACGCTCATCATCCCCAACCACAACAAAGCATGGCCATTATTGGAGGGTATGCTGCAAGAAATGCTCAAAACATCGCAGCCATCCAATCTAACGCAGCCCAACTCGGTGAAGGCAACGCAAATATTGCCTTTGAACTTGGACGCCTTCACCTTGTGGAGCCAAATCAATTCGACGGAGGAAGCGTCCAACCATATTATGAGCAAGGGTATTATTATCAAGACTATCAACATCAACCACCGGCGGAGGACTAGAAGGCTTAGGAACTTTAGTTTTCTTTTCTTTTCTTTTTCTCTGTAATTTTCAGCTTTTGCTTATGTGTGTTTGCGTAGTATTTTCTGTTTTTTTATTTAAATTTCAGCAAGCATGTTTGTTTATTTTCAGTATGTATTTCAATTTGATATCACCATTAATAAAGACACCACCTTGATTTTATCATTGGAAAAGTTACAAAATTCGTGCCATGATGATATATGATTAAAATTGCAGCTTTGTTCATCTTTGTAATCGATTTATGCATGTTTAAGCTAGTGCTCTCTTAAAAATACAGATCTGAATTTATTTAAATGCTAGCTTAATTTTCAGCGGAGGTTATGATTAAAATAAAGACCCATAGTGTTGTATGTGCTCTCAAGTTATGAATAGATTAAAGATGTCTTTTATGCTCAAAAATATCGCTAACCTTGTCACAAATATCGCTTGTGTGTTGCTCAACCTATCCAAAGCCTTATATATATTTGAGTGCATAAACCTTAGTGTACAAGATTTATTTTTGAGTGAGTTATTGCAGGCCATGATTTCTCTGGCCCGAGACTAAGAAGCTGGTCATTCCGTTTTTGCGTATCTATCTTTTTGCTAGCCTTTTATCCGTGCATTGTGTATCCCCGCATCGGAGATCTCACAAACTTCGCCGGATATCCACCCTTAAACCAAATATCATCTTTTTGTGATTACCTCCTTGACCACAACCTATCGTTGAGAATGGATCATCAATTCAAGGAAGATCGCAAGACGGTGCCAACGTTGAAGATTTCAAGTATCTCTCCTAGGAAAAATATTCCGGTACCTACCTTATTTTTCGCCTCTTTGCTCGAGGACGAGCAACGTCTAAGCATGGGGGAGGAGGTAGGTACGGTGCAGTTTTAGAGTTCAAAGGGGAATATTTTAAAAAAATGATGATGAAAGAAAAAAATCCAGCGATACTCATGACTTTCAAGGTATAAAAAATCAAAACTTCATTGTGGAAGTCATGGGCTGAATATATGACGAGGAAAAAAATGAATGAATGAAAGAAAGAAAAGAATGAGAAATATGAGAAAGAAAAAAAAATGTGTGCGTAAAGTAAATTCCCTAAGCTCTCTAAAAGTGCATTCAAGGCTTCAAGTTAAAAAGATCCATTCTCATTTTCCAACCATGTGCAATCCGATAACGAGGACTTCCCTTGTACCTCGGGATCACTCTTTGCCATTTGCACATGTCCACTCATCTAAAAGTGTGTGTATTTTTCTCTTTCTCCTCCTTGATTCGACATTATTTTCCAATGACCTTTTTGACGAGTCTCGGTAAGACCATGAGAAGCTTGTCTTGTTTTGACAACACCTCATTTATAAAATCTTGTTAGGACTAAACTTTCCCAAAGCTCCATATAAAGCCTACCACATATATATGAGAGGGAAAGGAGTAGAATATATAGGCTTGAGAGACAAGCGAGATGAGAGTTCATGAGCAATGCATGAGATGATTTAAATTTGTGAATTTGGTTTAGCTTTTCTTTATCTCGCTCTTTATTTCAAAAATTCTGAGATCTATTTAAAACTTTGTGAGCATGTTAATACTTGTGGGATAAGCTTAATGAGAATCTACCCTCCGTAGAGATGAAGGCTAGCACATTATGGAACTTCAATGAATTAAAATTTTGAGAGCATTATGTTTTCTCATGTGTGATCAAATGCAAAGTTTAAACATTGTTTGGCAATGATGATATCCATCGAAGGCTTACTCGAGGACGAGCAAGGTTTAAGCATGGGGGAGATGTTGACGGTGAAAATCCGTCAACCTAGCCATAAGTTTACCTTCGGTGTTGGCATGAGTTTTATATCTTATCCATTGGTACTAACCCCCGTGGTATAACAAGTTCACGTGTGCATGTCGGTTTTGGAGTTTAATGTTTATGCAGGGATTTAGTGTTGAATGCAAGACTTTCGGGATAAGTTCATCAAGCACCTCATGACAAGACCTTGAAGTCCTGAACAAGTCATGCAATGAAGCAAAATTAACTCCAAGAAGTCGGGGACTTGATCCGAGAAGACGACAGACTCCAGGGACCTGACCAGAAAAGTGCTGAATCTTGCAAGACAAGGAGTTGAGTCCAATTCGGAGAGAAACCGACGACATGGACCTACATGCGAAGGGGGAAGCATCCGGGAAGCAAGGGAACCGACCTCGGGCAAAGGAGCCCGCGGGGCCGGGCCTAAATGGGCCCGGGCGGCCGGCCCGAGCCGGCCGGCCCCGGCCGGTCGGCCCGGGCCCATTTAGGGCCCAAATTCGTCCTCCTTTGCCCTAGCCGCCAATCGGGCTATTTATAGTCCCCCGACCGAGAGCCACGCGAGAGAAGATTTCGTCTTCGGCCGCCGAGAAGCGAGAGAAGAGAGGGACACCATCTAGGAGAGGAGAGGGTCGAGCTAGTTGACTAGGGTTTCCCTAGCCGACGTGGGAACCTTGCACGGAAGACCACGTCGGAGTTCCGAGCTAGAAGCAAGATCAAGGAAGGATCCCGGTGGTGATCTTGTGTATGTATCATTGTTATAGTTGAATTATCAAGTTGAATCTTTTCCCGGCGATCAAGTGTTTCCTCGAAGATTTCGTTTTTCGATCGGCTTTGCTTATTCCAATTCTATTCTCGAGATAGATTACATAGGGTGTTCTTGTAGCCGCGGTGGCTAGAGGTACACGCCGGATCTTCCGAAAGAATCTCGACTTGTCTTTTGACTCGCCCTAAGCTCCCCGCATGAATAGGGATACGTTGTGACGAACGGGGGTCTCGAAAGGCGGATGTTTTCGGATTTGGACGGGAAACCACGATTTAAAGAGGCTTTTATTAAGATTCGATTTGCTACTTCTTCTCTCGCTTGGAACTTCAACAAAAGGCTTACCCCGATCCCTCTAGATCGGTTTATCTACCCAATCTTACTTTGTTTTCTCCGGTTTTTAGTAGATTAGATTCGTTTTGTGTCTTTTACTTAGATGCATTAGGTCTTTTATCGATTATTGAAGATTATTTGGCTTTAATAGATTAAGTCTTGCGTCACACATTTGTTCCATGGATTCGATACCTTGGGTTCACCACTCGAGGGAAGAAGGGTCCCTTGACTACGACGGGAGACTTGTACGCTTGCGAGTCACGAACGAACTTTGATACAACTATTAACCGTCAACACTCGCCCAGACCCCTCGATGGCCGCAAGCGTGAAAAGACGGGGCCGCCCAGGCGCCACCCCGCACGGCCCTACTGATCAGAGGTTCGAAGCCTGACCCTCGACGGGTTCGAACAGGCGCCACAGATCGCAGAGTTAGGGACAACGAGGGCACGCGCATTCGAGCCGTTCCTCGAGCCCGTCGGCTCGGGGGTGCCCACATGTCGTGTTCGAGAGCCAGCGAGGGCAGCTAGCCGGGGGGATCCCACCAAGGGAGAGCTTCCGCGCCCTCGGTCCCTATCGAACGGGACCGAGCCCCACCTAGCAAACCCACGCAAGTGCTTTCATGGACGTGTCTCCGGACCGCGCAGCCTACCCTTATCGAACGGGGCATGGACGTCCACTTGAACCACCCGCTAGCAGCTCGACAAGGAATCCGCAATCCGCGACCCGCTCGATGGGGGTTGCGGAAACCTCACCCTCCGTCCCGCGGAGGGACGGCGAGGGCGCGTTAAAAAACAAGTCGCCAAGCTCTACCCGATCGCCTCGAACGGGCCAAGGCTCGGGGGCTTGGCGCACGGCTACACCTCCTTGAAATTGCACCCACGGAGACAGTGCCAGCGGTGCGTGCACCCCCGAAGCCGGCTGAAATACCGCCGATGCCGGTTGGCATATGTGCCACGCCTCTCTGACCAAAATTCTCGCGGTTAACCCCCGCGGGAGAACCCACACTCTGCGCGGGGCTTCGGGGACTAGACCCGCGGGTCCGCCGACGCGGCCCCACGGAAAGCGTTCGCAAACAAGGAGGGAAGAACGTCCTATCAGTAGGTTCCAGCATCTGCGGGAGCCTCAATGGCAAACCCACAGATGCTCGGGGGCTACTGTCGGGAACAGCCCTAGGGGTCCCCTTAAACAATGGGGAAAACCTCACTTAAAACCCGCAACGAAACCCAAATACGTTAAGCCTAACCATGCAGGCGCCTAACCATGCAGGACACGGCCCACAGGGGACTCCGACGGCCCATCGCGGCGCCCCACGGAAGGATCCCCTCGAACGAGCCGCGCCCCGCTCGAGGGGCGGCACTCCCCTTCGGGCGGGCACCGCCCCCGCTCGTGGGTACGCACTTCCCTCGAGCGGGCTCCGCCTCGCTCGAGGGTACGCCCCGCCCTCGGCCGGGGTCCGCCACGCTCGAGGGTGCCCCTCACGCGTGCGCGCGGCCCCGTACGCGGGCATTTAACGCCCGACACAAGGGGGCGGCGCCATCATGCGCCGGGGCTCGCGCCCCGGTGCCGCCGCACCAACTCCCCAGGGAGGAGCCCATCCCCACCACCGTGGGGAAGGGACGTGCGGTACGGCCGGTGTCGGTCCCGTGACACCGCGCGCCCTCTTGCGAAGACGGCTAACGCGCCCGACCCTCGAAAGGGGGCGGGCGCACCCTCGATTTCACTTTCCCGTGACCCTATAGGGTTAGGTGGAGGCGCTAGGCCGGTGGATTGCCATCCCGGCCACTGTAACGACGTGGCCGCCGTACCCGCGCGTGCAGGCGCACGCCGGACCCTGTAGCAACGACTCCAGCCCCGTGAGGCGCATTGGGAAGGAACGCCGTTCTGCCTGCCCCTGTACTCCGTACAAGCTTGCGTCAGCACCACCCCCGAGCCTATCAGAGGACATCACTGCCATCCGTTGCTCTCCTACCATCGAACCGCCACTGTTCGGGTACAAGTCAGGCCATGATGACCGGATCGCAGCGGGGATCGCCCGGACGGCCGCCCACTCTACACCGTAGCACGTCGCACCTCTCCACATAGCTAGATAGCGCGGCGTGCATGTAACCCGCCGCCCCCTTGATCTATAAAAGGGGGGGCAAACCCCCAGCCGCAGGGGGAGACAGGCGAACAGAGACACGAGAACACTTCATACACCACGTACTCATTCTCATTCTCCCACAATATCTTCAACCACTCCTCCAGGGACTTGGAAGCCACACTTCCTCTCCCGCCTTGCTTGTATTTGCCCCACTACAAGCACCCCCGGTGCTAAGTAATATAGTGCCCCGAGCACGCCCCTGCTGGACGTACGGCCCCCTCGGCCGGAACCAGGATAAAACCTCTGTGTCACTTGTTACTTAGCATCGACCATTGAGGGATAGACCTCGGCGCTATCTACTGGTTAGTGTCGGGACCATATTCCGCACCGACACTTTTCACAAACCATTTTAACAACTTTTCAAACATATTTTAAATTCAAACCTTTACACAAATTTTCACAATTTTTATTCACAATTATTTTTAAGGACTTTTTCACAAATATTTTAAGACTTTTGAAACCACACCACAACCAAAACTCATGCATTCAAATCATGATGCACAAGCACTTATTGCTTCTAAATTATTAAAATGATATTTAAATATTTTTAAGGCCAAATTTATTTGATAATTTAATTAATCCTTAGAAAATTAAAATGAAAACACCTTGTTGCTTATATTAATTTGGTGATGGAATTTTAGGGTGTTACAGTAGGTGGTAATTCGCGGATGGAACTCGGAAATCCCGGCGAGACACGAGAGACACGACGATTTATACTGGTTAGGACCACCGGAGAGTAAAACCATACGTCCAGTTTGGTATTGGAATTATGTGGAGAGAGATCTGCCCCCGAGGAGGGAGCTGTCGACGTGCCCTTGAGGGGTGCCCCAGGTCGTCTTATATTGGCTGGCGTGCCATGGGTTACAAGTTGGTTTCCATCTATCCTACTCGGTTACAACATGGAAAGCTTATCTGAGCTGGACTATCTTGACTTGTACACCAAGCTGTCTTCATGTCGTTGGGCCCACAAGTCAGGTCGGGCAGGGTCCACGGACAGTTCAGCGGATCTTCTAGTAGGTCGGGCCTGCCTGTCAGGGACGGCTGAGACCCTGGTCGGTGGGGACCCGTGGGTACCCATGTCTCACAAGCCCCCGATCGACGTGTAGGCGAAGCGGCGGAGACGAAGTCTTGTCGATGTGAAGCGAAGACGTGGCGTCGATGAAGTCGCATAGGGTGCACGGGGATCAAAAAAAGAAAATTCTCCTGAGCGCGTACGAAGGCGAACATCAAGTCTCTGGAGACCTACAGCGGGAGGCGAGGGAGCCACCGGGAGGCCCATAGACCTACAGCAGGCAAAGACGGAGCCACCGAAAGGTCCGCAGGCCTATAGCGGGCGATGACGGAGACGTCGGGAGGTCCGTGGACCTAGAGCAGGCGACGACAGGGACGCTGGGAGGTTCATAGACCTGCAGAAGGACGACGACGGAGACGCCGAGAGGTCCGTAGACCTACAACATGGCGACGAGGGAGCCGCCGGGAGGTCCGTAGACCTACAGCAGGGCGACGATGGAGGCGCCGTGAGGTCCGTAGACCTACAGCGGGCGAAGACAGAGCCACCATTAGGTCCATAGACCTACAAAGGGCGACAAGCCCCCTCGAGTGTGGAAGCTGGATGAGTCGTAGAAGCGCCGAATCGCCTCCCGCCGCGAGCCAGAGAGGTCCACTAGGCAACAGGAAACACGTCCAGAGGTCAGAAGTACTCCGGAAGCTAGACAAGGAGCTAGCCCTGTGAAACAAAGAAGATGCAAAACAGTGTTTTAATTTGCACAAATGAAACTGTCGCCTGAGCTAGACATATGCATGTTGTGTTGTTCAAGAAAGCATTCCCCTCATCGTGCCAAGCCCAAATTATGGAAACTCAGATGCTATGAAGCTGCAAAACGTGTCCCCTCCGCTAACCCAACTCAGTGGAGGAACGGCTTACCGACTGCACGGCTCGGTGTGGAGGCTCAGCCGGTGCGCAGAGGGGGTCCTTGGACCAAAGGTCTCGCAACCACACGACTTAAGAATTTGCATAATAAGTAAAAGACATTTAAAGGGAAAACACACAGAAGTTAATAAGTCCCTCAGGTCTGACGACCCTTAGATTGGCAAAGCCAAGCCCCAAGCGTGTCGAGGTCGGCTATACCAAGCACCCGAGCGTGTCGAAGGGGGAGGGAAAAGGGAGCAAGAAAAAGCATGTAAAGCAGGTCGGCAAAGGTCGCAGAGACCGAGATGATCGTCGTAAGAATATACGAAAGTCGTAAAATATTTAATTGCAAATAAAACTTAGCTTGCCGAGTTGTGGAGTCGCAGTCAAAGTCAGCACATGATCGTCGATGCGGACGGAGTTTCGTTCACCATGCCAAGTTGTCATCGACGCGAGCTCGAGACGCCGAAGAGGTCGGAGATGCAGCAGGTCGCCAGGGCGAGCTGGAGTCGTCGAGGTGTCGGTGACGTATTGAAGATGTAGGCTGCAGGAGCAGCAACAACACATGGTGTAATAGTCGTTTCGTCGAGGCCGCCGTCGAGTCTCATGTGAATGGCGAACCCCGAGCTATGCGTCCTGTCGTTGATGCTTGTTAAGTGATCCACATGGAAGACCATGTAGACATCACATCACGTGAGGAAAAAAATAGTAGATTAGTTTAAGCTTGCTCATATAAACAAAAGGCAAGCAACTAAAAAGAGGAAATAATTCTCAGGTCTAGCGACCCATAGGTTGGCAAGGCCAAGCCCCTGAGCATGTCGAGGGGGAGGAGAGAACACATCACAAGATAAAAAATTTGAACTCTTAGGTCTGGCGACCTACGTGTTGGCATTGCCAAGTCCCTGAGCATGTCGAGGGGGGATCGGAAGAGCAGGAAAAACATGTAGAGCAGGTCTACGAAATATATTAAAACCGTAAAAATAATTAAGAAAAAACTAGCACTTAGCTTGTGCATGTAGCCGAGAAGATCATCGTGGCCGAGGTCGGTGCGTCGCAGTTGGTGCGAGCTGACGCCGTTCCGAATTGTCGAGACGTCGAAAAGGTCGGTGACGAGCATGGCGCACTAGGTCAGAAGAGCTGAAGCTGTGCCGAGCGAGATCGGAACGTCGACAAAGTCGGTGATGCACTGTTGGAGGTCGGAGTCGTCACGGTCGGCTGGCGTCCATGAGAGGTCGGCGATGAGTCGTTGAAGGTCGGAAGAGCCGGAACTACGCCAGCTGTGAAGACGTCGAAGAGGTTGTTGGCACATGGGTGATGACATAGCAGGTCGTCGAGACAAGCCAAATCCGTGCCGATCGTTAGAGGTCGGGGGTGCCGCAAGGCAGTAGGTCGGGCTGATGACGGCGGCCGTCTCGTTGCTGAGCGCCGTCGTCGTGACCGTCACGTCGAGGCTGCTGAGCTGACGAGTCGAAGTCGCATTGGATCCGGTGCTGACCAGGAGTTGCATCACGCATGCTCTTGCAACGAAGTAATAAAGAAATAAAAGAAGTGATCTTGATTAGTTGACGTGTGCCATAACTTAGATCAGAGTAGAATAGATTAAATAAAACGAAAGGAGAAAAGCATGGAAAAATTGTTTCCCTTGTTCACGTAGGCTGCTCAGATAGATTTTCCGAGACTCGTGGCTTGATGAAGGTCGAGCACCGCTCCGTCTCGGCAGTTCGTGTCATGCCTGCACGCATGCACGCGGTGCATGGCCAGAGCCCAACACGCATCTGATGTCGCTGCGAGCTCATAACGGACTTGCTCAGGAGAACAAAATAGCCCGTGCGTGGGGGCCGGCCGGAGCTCAGGACGAGAAGTGTTGAGGCCGGATTATTGCATCTAGGTCGCCGTGGTCGCGGCTGCAAGCTAAAGCTGTACTCAGGAGGCCAGCAACGTGCTTGCCGTGGCTGTGGCAAGTCGGCGAGGCTGGTCCTCGACGCGTATGTTGGGATCGAGATGTTGTTGACGTAAAATCAGCACCTCACACCAAGCACACAGCAAGCCGAATTAGCTGGCTTAACACACGTTGCCCGAGCGTCAGAATCAGGAAGCATCCCAGTCAATTTTCCCTGAAACTCACAAAGGATGAAAAAGGTTAGATAAAACCTGGAACTTGCCGGGTGGTCCCAGACAGTTCCGTATTTACGGCTATAAAGCCAGTCAGAAAGACATATAGCTATAACGAGCTATCTGTCCGCAATTCGTACGCCATTCGGGAACTCATAAAACATGTAAACACTGGATAGCTGAATGCATGACGTAAGCATGATGAAAAATCGGTCTTTATTTAATCAACGTTGCAGCACGTAACCGTGACCGATTATCAAGGATAAATCATAATAAAATAAATAAAAAACGAAGCATGATCATAAATTTACAGCAAACATGCATGCATAGACCAAAAGCCTTAGTCTACCGCATGTCTAGGTACTTTCAAACCCGTCAAGCGTGACACCAAACAAGTTAATCCACCGCATGATACAACTTGTTTGAAATCACACCACCAACCAAGAATAGATCAATCCACCACATGATACAATCTAAACATGGAAGGCTAAAAGCATACAATTTTGTAAAACAAACTTATGAACATGTTTCACTCGTGATAGAGTTGCCGAATACAGTTGTACAGCTGATTCGAGTTCCGCGGAGAAAACTATGCTAGATTAACAAGCTTGAACATCAACACGTAGCAATTTAGATTGATTCGAATTCAGCTATTAGAGAGCACGTGACCCATGCACCACGTCGAGTTAAAGATTTGAACATACAACATGTGGATCACAAACAAGATAGAGCCGAATCTAGTCAATCTAAATTGGGCAATAAGAGTGTTACATGAATTAAACATAAGAGCAAAATTCAAAGCAACATATGGTAACTTAATGAATCTATTAGATCTTGCCAAATCTAATAGAGCCGATAACTAGCTTCAAGCTAGATCTTAGCCTACGACATGGCTCATGATCCAACAAGAAAGCCTTCTTGAACCAAGCTTAAATCCACCGCATGATACTAAGCATGGTAACAAGACTACTTGCATCATGGTCTAAATACACCGCATGATACTAGACATGATACAAAGTTGCCGGTACTTACGGAGGTCGACGGATCGATGGCTCCCCTCGAAGAACTCGATGACTCGACTAGAAGGACTCGAAAGTTGGCACGGGGCCGGTTTGTTGTGAAATTGTTCGATGCCTATTACAAACACTAAGGGTTCATATTTATACCCTCGTTCTAACACGACTCCTAGTCGACCACGATTACAACATTTATTGCCTAAAATTAATGCCCCGGCGCCAATGTCCGTCTCGCACCCGTCATCAATTCGTCCCTTCAAGGCACGTCATCACGCATCCCAGAATGCTTCCTCTTCCAAGCGTGAAACAGCTCTTCTGCCGAATGATGACGTATTCCCGACCGCAGACGTCTTTACCGAATGCTTTGAGGAAAACCTCTTGCCGAATGGTGCTCTCCTACCAAACTCGGCCCACAGGTCAGTCTCTTCCCTATACCAATTTTTGTTGTTAACATATGCCCCTTCAATTACGGGATAAAAGGTGATTTTATTCCGGAATTGACCATAAATGCTCAACGTCCTCACGCTGAATCCGTTCAACACCCGTTCTTTCCTCCTTCAAACCGTTGGAGTTTTCGCCCAGATCCAAACCCTAGTTCATCAACCTTTCAAGCTCAATCTTCAAATGGCGAACCAAGACCAAGCTCTTCAAGTAAATCTTATCCTCCTCAGGCTCATTCAGTATTACTTTTCTCGAATCTCATCTTAAATTTTTCTTTTGCCCTCTCTTGTTCTTGATAGGCTCTATCCGCCAAAATCTTGATTCCTGTCGAGGATCAATCAGCGGCTTATTTCCTCGGGCCCGTAGGAATCCCCGACCCTTCTGAGTTCATTGCAGCCGAATCTCAGAGGATCCCCTTCAAGACATCACTGTCGAAACCCCATGAGTGGCAGGACAATTTTAAGAACTGGCCTCTGCCCGCAATTGCAGGCTGGAGAAACTGGTATAAGAGAATGCTTGATGATGACAGCCCCAAGACAAGCAATTGGGACAACCTTCGCATTGCTCATTGTTTAGAATTGTCCTTGGCTGAAACACCCAAAAATGAGAACCTTCTAATTGCAGCATGCCATTTTTGGTCGAATGGCGCAAATGCCTTCCTTTTTGGCCATGGGCTAATGTCCCCCACTTTGGCCGATGTATACATGATAACCGGCCTGGGAGTCACAGGAACTGTGTATCCACACAAGTACAAAGGCTCCTCCAGGCAAACAGGAGGAAAAACAGGGATTAGATATAAGAGATATATCCAAAACTATATATCTGATGGCCCTTTGTCTGATGTTGAATACAGAGCTTTTCTGAATATGTGGTTATGCAAATTCATATTTTGTGGCAAAGCCAATGAGCCAACCCTGAACCACATTGTAATGGCCGAGGACCTGGCTGTTGGTACCTCTATTCCCCTCAGGAAGTACCTCCTAGGAAGTGTCTACCATATGCTTCACCAGACCACCTATCTGATGCACACCAGCCAAAAGATTTCCTGTGTTAATGGCCCTTGGTGGTTTGTTCAGATGTGGATGCAATTATATATGCACCAGATTGTTGCTATTGACCTCAACAATCGGCACTTCCCTTCAACCAACTACAAGGAAGGGGAAACCCAAAGCACCAAAGGCTGCCAAACTTACGGAGAAGCTGCCTCCACTGTGTCCATCAACCAAGGCATTGGCCAACTTTTTGAGCTCTTCTTCAGAGGTTTTGCCGACCCTCTTTGGTTTCCATATATGGACAATGACAACTTGACTCTTCCTTGTAAGTTTAGTTTTGAATCTGGAGGCAATGATGTACATTCTATAGCAATTTTCAATGCCTTGATTCATCCATGTATCCTGCCAGCAGAATTTTGTGGAGGAAGGCAAGTTCAGAGTACCTTTGAGTACTACCAGCCAAACATGATGGCCAGGCAATTAGGATGCGGCCAAGTGCCCCCAAGGCTATTCCTCCATGAATTCCTCAAGCCCAGAGAGGATATCAAGGAATCCATGCAAGCAAGAAGGGTTTTTGAGTACAAGTGCAGCACAACTGTTTATGCACCCAGGCCTTTTGTGCTAATAATAGTCACTCATCCTTCTATCATTCCTTGGTGGCAAGAACTTCATGATCATATCTTCAATGTGCCAGTACATCCTCTCTGTCTTGAACTAATGCCTGACTTTCATCCAACTTCAGAGGTAATATATTCATTTCCCCCTTTTTACATCTACTTTCAATCATGCTCCTCTGCACTGATCATAATTTTGTCTTTTTCTGCAGGATATAGTACCTGCCCCACTTGCCAGGACAATCTCCTATAATATCGAAGGCCCAATCTCTGCTTTAGGATATCAATCTCCTACTCTGGCTCAACTGGTGTCTAGATATGCCACGCTAGATCCAACTCTCATCAGTTCAGCCTCTGACAAAAGAAAAGCTCCATCTCCGATTGCTCCTTCAACTGCCAAGAACAAAAGAACAAGCAAAAAACTACTCATTCATGTCAGAACCCTTTCCTTCCTAAACATAAAGCCACTCTTCATTTTGATCATCTTTATCTTGTGTGATTTCAGACCAGAACTCAGCAACCATTGGTCATTACAAACTCTGCCAATGCTTCATCTACTGGTAAAAAATTTCACCATCTTATTTTTTCTAATCATTTTCTCTTCATTGGCACTTATCCCCTACTTGTTAGTTGCAGAGGAAACTTTGGTGAGCCAAACTGTGGGGAGTTCTTCTCCTCAGCATGATTCAAATCCAACCTCACCAAGGTTCCAAACATCTTCTCCTCAGCCAGAAGCCTTAGCCTCACCAAGGACTCATCCAGCTTCTCCTCAACCAGACATCCAAGAGCCCTTCCTCGAGCCTGAAAAACTTCCTTCCCCAACTCGGGAAGCCAGAAATGATGTAAGCATGAACACCCATCCTTCTATTTACATTCAATAAATCACCATTAATTTGGCAGGAACCTCTTTTCAGGAGGAAACTGTATCATCACCAAGTTATTCCTTTGCTGTGGATGACTTGGTTGCCGAAAAAGGAGATGAAGCATCTTCTAGCCAGGCTTTATCAGAGGAAAATCAAGCAAAGCTAAAGGAAATCTTCTCCCTGCTGCAAAGGGATGTTCAAGACCAAGTCAGGGATGCTGATCTTCTAAGAGAAGCACTTGAACTTATCGATCAGGATCTTCCGGCTGACATCAAGGCTTCCCTAGAACCTGTTTCCAAACTAGATGATCACTTTGTAGCAGTAAAACAGGCTTTGAAGAACCTATCCTCCCAACCAGCTCTGGAACAAAAGAAAGCTGCAAACAAGCAATCTGTGAAAGATTTGCATATCCAAATGCAGAATCATAAGGAATTGCTAACCAAATTGCAGCCTGCACTTGAGCTGAAGAAAGCCAGAAAAGCTGCATTAGAAGACGAGCTGAGAACCCTGACAACTGAGATCAAGGCTGATGAAAAGAGGATGGCTGAACTTCATGAATCAATGGAGAAAATACGAAAGTAAGCTTCAGTAGCCATGAATGCAGGAAAGCAGCTCAAGACAAAGCTCTCGGCTCTGTCTAAAACCCAAGAAGCTGATCAAAGATTGCTGGAGAATATCAACAAGATGATATCAGATGCCTCCAATGTAATTTCAAAATACTTGGGTGTATAATTGTAACAAACAATTTGTAGTTGAATGCCTTATTAGCTCTGTATTTTTTCCTCTTCATTTTCCATGCTTGTTTTGCCTTATCTTTTGACGAGTAGCTTTTGGATGATTCATTCGGCAACTCTGGCCATAACAGTGTCAGACCCGAAAAACAACCCGACTGCAACACAGCCAGATCTCAACCAGTCAAACCGAACATGACTCAGCATGAATCCCGAACGACCCGGTGACGGTTCGGTCGAGAGAGTCTCTCCACTTCTCAAATTTCTTGGGATATGCGCCACAATCTCTGGCCACGATCTCTTCGTCAGTCCCATAAATAAGAACCTCGGGTGGCCCTAGCCTTTCACCAAGTCCTCTACCTTTTAAGCCTTTGCCAATCAAAGCTTTTCTCTTCAGTACTAGTACTCCCAAAAACTCCATGGCAAAAAGCAGCAACAGGCGTCCGGCCAATGACGAGGCCGAAGGGAGCCGTGCCGGTGCTCGTCGGAGGTGGTGATCGTTGGCTTCTTCGCAACCCCCCTTTTTTAGATCCTTTTCACCCCTGATGATCTTCTTTGTGTTTTCAGGCTCATCCGGTGGAATCCTGCCCCTACTCCAGCTACAACTCCGGCCGTGGCAAGCGACTCCTTGGGATCGTCTGGCCATTTCCACTCCTCCAGCTCGCGCTATAACGACTGCGACGCCCACGGATTCAAGGAAGAACGCGACGCAACCTGGCACGAATTGGAGATCATCTCCAAAGAAGCCGGGATTGCTGAGCTCGAGTGGGAGCATCAACGCAAGCAGCTGCTTGAGGCCATCGACGGTGAGTCCTGCAATTCGCCCAGTATTAATTTAATCTTGAACTGACCGCCATTGCTATGTAATTCCTGCAGATCGCGATGTCGAGCTCAATCGGCTGAAGGCGCAGGTTGAGAAGCTGGCGAACAAGGTGAAGGCTCCCGGAGACACATCGGAAGCTCGCCTTGGCGCGATGGAAGATTGCGTCGATGAGGTGGCCCTTCATGGCGTCCGCGTGGGTGCCACCTTGGGCCTGGCCGCCATGTCGACGCATACCGGTGTCGACTACTCTACGCGGTCGCGCGGCTTTTATGGTGGCGCGCCGGAAGACGTCGAGCGCCTCGATGGCCATGGCGTCGCCATTGCCGATTCCATCCACCCCCAGTCTGTTCTGAACAGACTGTTTGATTAGTTTGTACTAGGGGTTATGGAATTTCAGCAATAAAAGTGAAAATTTATCTTTTGTATTTGTCTTGTGACGACTTCTTTAATTTGTGCATACGAATCTTCACTGTCTTGAACGCATTCGGGAACTTTTCCTCTAGCCGAATACGCACAAACTCCTGCTCCTCGGCGTAGAATCCACAGAAAATCCTTATTCGGGAGCCATGAACACTGTTCTGATGAAAAAACCCTTCGCATCCAAGGAAAAACCCCCGCCGTTTGGTATTCCTATCAATGCACGCCAGCCAATCATCACTCCCGATGCACTCCCACTGCTAATAAAATAGCCTCTCCGGTGCTCTGCAAATCCATTCGCACACACTTCCATCATTTCAATCCCTCTCGTCCTCCTCTTCCAAAAAAACCCCCAAGGCCATGGCAGACAAGAGGAAAAAGCCACTCAAGGAGAACAGCTTCCCATCAAAGAAGCGAACCATTCGAGAGTAATCTTCTCTTCTCATCTCATCCCTTTCTCTTGATTTTGATTGCAATCTCGCGATTCATCTTTCTTTGATTTCAGCCTCGATCTGCTACCGGAGGAAATCTTTGGTACTGAAGAAATCCCTGAGTACATCCTCTCCAACTCCTCGGCTGAAGAAGAAGACACCACGCCTGAACAGAGGACCAGTCATCAACTGCGCCGTCGCATTCGGCATCTAGAACATGATCTGCGGGACATCACCGCCCGTTGCAGTGCCGAACGCGAACGCCGCATGAGCTTGGAGGCGTTGATAGGCGGTAAGATCTTCATCTTCATCTGAATCCCACGTTCTAGTTTAGATCCCATGTTTGACGATAATCTGTTCTCCTTCTTCAGATGTGTCCGACAGGTACAACAACCTGAAGGCCGCTTGGGATAGCTTGATAGAAGCTGCAGAACATGCCAGCCCTCAAGGTTTCCACGTCGCCGTCACGGCGGTCTTGGAGCGGCTGAAGAGGAAAGAGCTCAAGAGGAAAGGTGCTGAACCAAATAAATGAAGCTACTTTCGCTTCTTCCTCCATGCATTCTTCTTTCCTGCAGGCCTTCTCTTGTAATCTTAGGCAACTGTGTTGTTAACAAAGGAACCTGCAAGAACATTTGTAATGCAAAATATTTTCGTGCTAAGGGCAATACACTTTAGTATTGGTCATTTTCCTTTGTCAATATTTTTCGTTCTGAAGGCGGCTTCTTTCCCGAATGCCGGCTATTTCCGTGTTTCTAATGCTTGTAATAGCAATCAACGATCAACTTCAATACTAGGATAATATTTCTTCAAGTATCTCCCGTTTATAGCAGCAGTGAATTCTTCACCTAGCAAAGTTTTCAAGATGTACGCATTTCCAGGCGTGCACCTAACCACCCGAAAGGGACCTTCCCAATTCGGGGACGACTTGCCGAATGTACTGTACTTAGTTCCAATCGGCAATAACGCTTTCCAAACCAAATCACCTTCTGCAAATTGCTTGACTTTTACCTTCTTGTTATAGTGCTTAGCAACTCGCATTTTGTTTTTCTCAATATTCTCCAAGGCCCTAAGACGAATCATATGCAAATCTTCTAATTCGTCCATCATTAAGTCATTATAATCCTTGGAACTTAAATCCTTTTGCAACACTACTCTCCTTGACTCTGATTGCATTACCCATGGCAAGACAACATGATGCCCGTAAACCAACTCGTAAGGAGATGTCTGTGTAGCCCCATGAGGAGCCATTCGGTAAGCCCACAAGGCTTCATTGAGTACCGAATGCCACCTTTTTGGCTTCTGATCAATCTTCTTCTATATAATCTTGATCATGATCTTGTTAGAAGCCTCTACCTGACCATTAGCTTGAGCATAATAAGGAGAAGAATTTAATAATTTGATCCCCATACTTTCAGCAAAATCTCTGAACTCTGAAGATGTAAACTCAGTTCCTTGATCGGTTGTAATTGTTTGAGGAATCCCAAATCTGTAAATAATATGCTCTTTGACAAACTCAATCATATTTTCTGATGTCACTTTGTTCAATGGAATTGCCTCAACCCATTTAGTGAAATAATTTGTTGCTAAAGCACAAACTTATGCCCCTTGCTAGATGGAGGATGTTTTTGGCCAATCAAGTATATTTCCCATCCTCTGAATGGCCATGGCTTGATAATAGGATTCAAAGCTGATGCTGGAACTCTCTGAATATTTTCAAACATTTGACAATCTTGACACCCTTTGTAGTATTCAAAGCAATTTTCCAGCATTGTCGGCCAATAACATCCAGTCTTCCTAATGACCCACTTCATTCGGTAAGCCGACTGATGTGCTCCACACAGCCCATCATGCACTTCACTCATCATCCTCTTTGCTTCTTCTTGACCCGGACATTGTAGCAACCACTCTTGGATTTTCCCCCTAATGCAACGCACAAAATGTGTTGCAATATGCCATATTTGGTTGCAATAGACACAATTGCAACCAAATTGTTCCGTGGACCGTGGGCTGCGAAAAGCCGCGTTGCATTAGGTTATTACGACGTTGTCCATCTAGTGGTTGCCAAAGTTTTTTTGTTGCAACGTAACGCAACGTTGCAATTAGATTTTTTTACAACGCTTGTTACGGTTGCAAAGTGTACTATTGCGACACATCCGTGGTGTTGCCAAAGGTGCAATTGCAACGTTTCGTTTCGTTGCAAGTTATAGTATTGCTACGCACCGACTTTGGTTGCTATTGGTTGAACCTCATCTATTACCACGAAAGTAATTTGGTTGCAATATGTAGGATTGTCGATGCCACGAAATTGGTTAGTTGCTATAGGTGGTCTCCTCTATTGCCACAAAAGTTGATTTCGATGCGATAGGTAGCATTGTACGATGCCACGATATTGGTTACGTTGCTTTAGGTGGTATCCTCTATTGCCACGTAATTTGATTGGTTGTAATATGTGGTCCTCTATTATTGCTTCGAAATTTGGTTGGTTGCCATAAGTTAAAGTCCTTATTACAACGTTTCTATTAGGGTTGCTACAAGTGCACTATCTATTGCCACGTAATTTGATTGGTTGCTTCGTCATTTGGTTGGTTGCCATAAGTTAAAGTCTTTATTACAACGTTTCTATTAGGGTTGCTACAAGTGCACTATCTATTGCCACGCTCATTTTGTGTTGCTACAAGTTGAACTTCTTATTACCACGTTCCTATTTAGGGTTGCTTCGAGTACACCATACTATTGCCACGTTCCCTTTGTGTTGCTACAAGTTGAATTTCTTATTACCACGTTCGTATTAGGGGTGCTACAAGTGCACCTTACTATTGCCACGCTACTTTTGGCAACGAAAAACAACGATGTATTCGCCACGCTCATTTATGTAGCGACAGTAATTGCGGCATTAATTAACATCGACGAGATAAATATAACAATGCATCTATAGTTAATTAACCAACATTGAACCATCCACTGAGTTAATTACATGACTCATGAAGTACTTAAATACCGAAAAGTTTGGCACGGGACATTGTTTCAACACATAGTACACAAATTTGCTAGGACATGAAGAACTTGGTCGCAATTGTTACTTGGAGATGATCCCAACACTTGATCGGCAAAGGGGGATTCAATGCAAGGAGTTGTCATCACCGTAAAGAATCAACAAAATTTTTAAGGTAGCATCAATTAATCTCTAATATTGGAATTTGTGAAACAACAACATATAGCAAACCAAAGATTGATTGTGATTCATAAAAATAGCATAATGACATCAAATAATTACCACAACCATAAACACACTTTGACAAATTTGAAACATGAATTACATTCACGGCGGTAAGAGTTGTTGAAAAAAGCTTCACCTCTTGTCTTTTTGGTGCTTTGTCGTCTCCTTTGTGCAACTTGTACTGTAGTTGTTGAGAAGAAATTTGTCTAACGGTGGATTGAGTTTCGGGATTGTTAACACCACCTTTAGTGCTTACGGTTTTGCGAAATACTTGTTTTCGAGCTTCGTCGATTCCTTCTCCTATGAACCAATCATTTGGAAGGACAAGATTAGGCGTAATTTCATCGATGGCCCCGATGATATGTACTAGTAAAAAGTTGCGAATTCGAGAACAACCTGAGTACACGAGAGCACATTCCTGGAGTCTGGTTGTACATTCCCAGATGTAGGAATTGATTGTTCCGCCGCCACGTTGTCTGCGGATTCAGCGACAAGGTTGTTTCTTTGGGTGATTGATGCAACCGCCGCTTCGTCGGCGGATTCGGTGACATTGTTGCTTGGGCATGGTTGTACGGATATTGGGTGGTCAACCTACCAAAGGATACAAACATTCATATATAGAACCCAAGGAAAGAAACGCATTCATGCAAATAGCTTGACCGATTACTGTGGAACTTGTGATTGTCCATTTGATGCTTGCGGCATTGATAGGAACTCTTGCCTAAGTTGTTGTAGTTACGCCTGCCTTCTCTTTTCACTTTCTTCAAGTTGGCGTGCATGTTCTCTCCTTTCGCTTCCCTTTCTTCTTCCCATCCGACATTTTTTCTTGTAGCTGCCCAAATGCGTCCATGAGCTCGACGTGTTCCTCGTCTTGTAGCTCTTCCCTACGAATTTGTTCCTCGCGCTCCGCATTGAGCGTTGCCTTCTAGTTGGGTTTTTTGCCGGTACCCGTTTCCATGCAACTTGGTTGATTTGCACTTCGTGACATCTTTGTAGGCTTTTTGGAACATCTCGTTTTTTTTCCTTTTGGGAAACAAAGTTGTTGTCCGCATTTGATTCCGCCTCGGCAATAACGTTGCTTGCGGTGTCCTAACATTTGCAAGGCACGGGTGGAGGAGTTAGTTGAACAAGAGATCGGTTGCATTCTATAGTTGCATAAGCCTATGTATAGTAATGTATGTACTAATTCATTGAGAACTCACATAGACATTTTTAGATTGTTCGTCCGTCCAAGACCCCTGGTTAGTGTGAGTTATCCACCAAAGTTCCATATCATCGGGCTCTTCACCGGTTTACGGGTCTCTCGTTATGCCAAGAAAATAACAAATTAATGTTCTTCATCCTGCAAGACGGATTGGAGATGTGCTTGTCCGGTTATTACCTTCTCATAGGCTGCGGCGAGAATAAGGCTTAGCGCCCGACAAATGTCTTGTCATTTGTTGGCATCGAATCGCAGAATTTTGTGTGCTCCTTTCCTATACAATGAAAATTTATGAACAAAAATCTTAAAGACTCGGACATCGCCATTTGAATGAAAAATGTATGGTCGAAATCGTAATTAACAATGTGGAACAAACCTTGAATTTAGCGATCTTCGAAATACTTCAACGGATAGTGCCATTCAACAATATCTAATTACGTAGGCTTATGTAACATTCTCGGTGGTAGGCTGTTGTATGTCTTGGTTGTAGCACCGAAAGTTGAACGCCATCCTTTGTAACGCTCCCTAGCAATGGCCCATATCTTTTCCCTTGATTCAAAGCATTATCCTCCATGTCCCACTTTGCTCGTTATATAATCACAATAGCATTCAAATATTGTGTGAGTTTATATGTTACTTTTTATTTGAATTGTCTTGAAAAAACAAAGTCTATTATTACCAATACATCGGTTGCTATTGCGTTTTTGACTTCTTCCCTAACATTTTTCCATGATTTCACTCCAATGATAGGAGCCCTTTTCCTTGTATACATGACCACTTCATCAACGAATGAGCGGTAGTTATCACCTACCGGTCCTCCATGTTTAGAGAATTGAATGTCTAGCTCTTGCTTGCCCGCCTTGATTCTCTTGGCGATTACCGTCAATGCTCTTACGGGACCGCGTCCTCTTTTCTTAACTTTTTGGGAGCCTATTCCATGCGAACAACATGCATGTGATAATACCCACAAAATAAGCGTATGCACGGACGGGTAATTTCTATGGAACACATGTTACCGGATCCTTGCTCGTGTTGTTTCCAACGCCGAGCATGAGATGGAGGAGGCTGCCTTGCGGGTGTTGGGTTCATTTCATTCTGTGTTGCAAAATGAAGGTGGGGTCCACGTACCGTTCGCAGAGAATTTAGTGGCATATGATGACCGATCATATTTTGTAGTATGACAAAAAATGGTAATTTGCTTGCAAATTAGGAGAGGGATATTACCGATGTCTTCAAGCGATCCTGCAACATTCGGGTATTCTCTGTATGTATCGATTGTGTCATCCCGAAAATGTCTTTTAATTCTGAAATATAATCCATAATTAATTTCATTCATGTGATTGAACATGCAAATTCGGAGTATAAGTACACAAATATTTGGTGAAGCATATCTTACCCAAGGCTTTCTTCTCTTGATGCAAATCGGCTAGCCAAAGTTTGTATTCATCTAAGTCACATTCTTCTACTTCTTCTTCATCATCGGCATTTATGTAAGCACTTTTGGATTTCAAAGGTGTTATGGCCATGGTATGGTTTCTAGGTATTGGCTCTCGGAGACAACTAATCCGATCACCATCTCCTCCTCGTGAATCTGTTTCATTCTTTCTACGTCGACGTCGTAGTCGATCTCGGTGAGTGTTGCTTCCGCGAGAGAGTCGGGAATTCTAGTCTTGTAGTAAACAATGTCCCTCATCCTGTACCCCGCCGTTTTTGTTTCGGGTTGTTTATGGTTTGTAGGGTGATTTGTGAACCACGAGGGTGACAAGTATGTGTTGTATCGGCTCCCCATCTATACCCTTCTCAATCATATATACGGTCCAAGACCGATCATCTAATGATCGCGCATTCATTTCGATGTCATATCAATAACATGTGAAGAAATTTGGTGTGCAAATCGCGTGATCAAATGCATGAAATCTAGGGTACCGGTGCGTGCACGGATGCATGAGATGTTGGATGCGGTACGAACGAGGGGAAAGATGGAACCACGATACGGCGTACCCGGCCTCGGTCGTCTCGTCCTGAGATGAAGGTAAAACATCAGGGTCTGGACCTATGTCCACGTCGACGCGTGCTTCATCGTCGGCCGAAGGTGATGATGACCCAAAGAGAGCCCCCGTCGCCCTAGGCCTAGGGGCCATGGTGGCGGTAGGTTCACCAATCGCCGCACCGGGGGGTTGTGAACATTCTAGGTAGCATGGCCGACGACGGTGTGCGCTGCGCTTCAGAGGACGTAGGGGTCACCCTTGCCGGCTCCCTCGACGACGGCATCCTCGTGTACGCGCGGCGAGAAGCAGCTTGGCGGCGGCGGCGGCGGTAGTCGTATCGTCTACCCGGCCCCTAGCGACCGAGTTGTAGATTTGTTTTGCGAGGGGATTCAGGAGGGAAAGTAAAGACGCGCGACTTTTTACTCTTGTAACCTGGCGTGGTGGCCCCAGTCATGGTTGCGCGGTAGTTTGGGCGAAAGTTAAATAATTCGGATGGGAAAAAAGCGGCGCCACATTCCAAATCGCCGGCTACCCATTTTTTTCGAACGTTTGGCGTATTTGAGGGATGCATTTTGGTGTGGCCGGTGACGGGTGGGTCCCACAAAGTTTACTTCTTGTTTACCACAAAGTTATTGTATATTGGTTACACATTTTTTGATGTGGTCGAGTAAATTTACGAATGTCATATTTGTATAAACTTTAGCGAGACTACCATAAACCCTTTATCGGATTTGTACCGAGTAAAATGCATCACACAAATATGTGTAACAAACATAAAGATCGGTTAGCAATCGGTAAGATTTATGACAAGCGAGTTTTCACGGGCTAGCTACCGAGTCACGTTGACACCACACCAACTAAGCATCATCAAAAACATGCTCTACAAGGACATAAATTGTAAAGACACATACATAGTCGAAAGACACAACTTGAGATACATGCTTTGTGTTTATTAGCTGGATTTCTTCAAAGATGTGAGCGAAATGACGCCGAGCCTCTCTGCAAGGTCCCTCGTCACTTGCGGATAAATTTCCGAACATGAAGAAAGCATTAAACGAACTCGTCGAACAAATGATAACTCAAATCTTGTGCCTTTGAAACAATGTTTAGCAATCGGTGAACTTGTAAAACACAAGAAAGAACGCAAACATGTACACCGAAATCCGAATGTCTTTTAGGGTGCATCATGTGTGGAACTAATTTATCAAGAAATATCAGCAATCACAACTTTTATACCTTCCTTCAGATCATTAACGCTTCCTTGAGTGTGTAGAAGAACCAATCACACTCGTTTCGGATCCTACACTCCTCGGCTGCAGAACCTACGCCACGAGTACCAAGCATGCCATCTGCGTGGTCGCCACACCCGCGACCCGCACACTGCAAATCGTCGTGGCGAGGTACGGGCGCCGGCACCGGCGACACGGCAATCGCATTCGCATCTGTAAGCAGGTAGTCCCACGTCGACGCAATGATCCTGGAGCGGCGTTTTGTGCAAGTCAAATTTATCCAAGGAAGCACCGTCGCCCCCTCTTGGGGTGCCTCGACCAAGCGCAGGAGCCGCCTGGCCTCGTCGTCGTCGGCCTCGCCGCTGTTGGGTCTGTAGAGGAAGAGGGAGAGGGCGTACATCGATTCCTTGTGACCCGCCTCCGCGCGCGCGCCGTAGGCGGGTCGAGGCACGGCGTGATGACGCCACGTGTGTTCCCCGGTCTTGCGCGGCGCAAGCCGCCTCCGGAACAAGGCCTCGGGTTGCCGACGTTGGCCAGTGTGTTGACGAGCGCCGCGCGATACTCGTGGCCGAGGTAGAATCGACGCCGCGGGACGCGTTTCGGGGCTAGGCGTCGTCCCGACCGTGGCGGCGCCGCCCACCACGCACATTGCCTTGCATGTTGCGCGCGGGTTGCGGAGATCCACAATGGCATCCTCGGCGCGCGGCGACGCGGGAGACGATGTCAATCGTCGGCTCCGTCGGCGGTTCCGGCGGCCTCGACGACGCCTCGTAGCGAGGCACGGAGATCTTTTCCATGGAGTGGTTGCGGTTCGTCACGCACGGTGGGTAATTGGATGTGCGACGCCGTTATCCCCGGCGAGGATGAGGGGAGATGGAAAAGAACCGCCGCCTCCGGATCGGGTTGTAGATTGAATTTGGGGGGTCGCGGGGTTCATTGGGTTTTAAGGAACCGCGCTTTCATAGGGAGGACACGGAATCACGGGGGTCAATGACGGGTGTACCCGGGCACTAGTTGGCCCACAAATCGGTCCGTACGGAAATTTGACCCCATGCGTGGACGGAGTTGCGGGACCCACTGTCGGCACCCGGCATTGGGATGTGTTCTTGAGTTGTTCATGTTCATAATGAACTTGATCATTTGTATCGTTTATTCATAACTTCAAAGTTGTTTATATTTGTCAAATGACGTCCAAATCGGGAAATTTTTTTTCCTACATTCTTATGACAACATAATCTAGATCATGGTGTCCACTCCATATCGTGTCACGGCGTACGAGCAATAATAATTTGAAAATAGAACATTTCATAACTAGATTCAAGATTTTCAATCGATGAGACGACGTCAATTTGAAATGAGATGAATACCAAAGTTTCATAGCTCGTCGAGATGAACAATATTTATATTGGTTGGATTCTCATTTGAAGAAGGGGTACGATCACGTAGAACAAAAATGACATGTCTCCGACCAAGTTTCTTAAACAATGAGAGTGAACCTAGGATTAACTAACAATGTGTAGGACCACTTCTTCAAATGAGAATCCAACCAATATAAAGATTGTTCATCTCGACGAGCTATGAAACTTTGGTATTCATCT
This sequence comes from Cenchrus americanus, assembly GCA_947561735.1. Lineage (NCBI taxonomy): Eukaryota > Viridiplantae > Streptophyta > Magnoliopsida > Poales > Poaceae > Cenchrus > Cenchrus americanus. The sequence goes on along the minus strand of OX387239.1, from coordinate 76,911,476 downwards.
CATTTGAAGAAGGGGTACGATCACGTAGAACAAAAATGACATGTCTCCGACCAAGTTTCTTAAACAATGAGAGTGAACCTAGGATTAACTAACAATGTGTAGGACCACTTCTTCAAATGAGAATCCAACCAATATAAATTTTGTTCATCTCGACGAGCTATGAAACTTTGGTATTCATCTCATTTCAAATTGACGTCGTCTATCGATTGAAAATCTTGAATCTAGTTATGAAATGTTCTATTTTCAAATTATTATTGCTCGGATAATCGTGACACGATATGGAGTGGACACCATGATCTAGATTATGTTGTCATAAGAATGTAGGAAAAAAAATTTCTGATTTGGACGTCATTTGACAAATATAAACAACTATGAAGTTATGAATAAACGATACAAATGATCAAGTTCATTATGAACATGAACAACTCAAGAACACATCCCAATGCGGGGTGCCGCAGTGGGGCCCACAACTCGTCCAATGGGGAAATCTCTCGCGGGTTCGGGCCGACCGTTTGGCGCAACAATCCTACCGATGGGTGGGTCCCGCAACTCCGTCCACGGATGGGGTCAAATTTCCGTACGGAGGCGATTTGTGGGCCAACTAGTGCCGGGTACACCCGTCATTGACCCTTGGTAACCGCCCCACCCCGCCGAGTTAGTGGGGTCGCGTCCCTGCAATGGGATATTCTCGCCTTTTAGTCATTGATGCGTGGGCCCCACACGGCAGTGGTACGAATGCAGTTGCCCCGACGCGAGTTATATAACCGCGGGGCCTCGCTGTGTTTTCCAATCCCGCTCCTTTGCACCGCGCCGCTCTCGTCGATCTTGAGTAGCCGCTCGTCTCCCGGCCCCCTCGACTCCCTGCGCGCATCTATGGCCGGAGAGAAGCGCCCCGCAGAAGAGGCCCCTGGGGGTTCGTCGCCGTCGGTGCCGCCGCGTCTCCGTCGGTTGATTTCTCGCCGGGGGTGAGTGTCTTCCTGTCTCCATAATTTCTGTGCTCGCCGAGGATCTGATGCTGTCATCCTTCTTCTGTTTCCTAGTGCGACATATGGCCCGGGTCCTTCAGCCGGCGCGGCGCCTCCGTCCGGTGGATCTTCGTCGTCGGAATCCTGGAGCTTGTCTTCTTCCTCGTCTCGGGGCGACGCCCCCGTTCGTCAGGAGGCCGGGGACTCGGCGGAGGAGCGGCGAGGACGCGGCGTAGTCTAGACGACGCGGCGCGCAAGGTACGGGACACGGGAGGGGACCGGGATGCGATGCACACCGCCCTTCGGGCGGGCGAGACGGAGACAGCCGAAGTTCGCAGCGCCAAGGCCGATGTGGAGGCCCGCTGCTTTGGTGAGTTCCTGTACTCCGTCGGTGCACGCCGCCCACTAGGCTCTTGTTTGACTCGTCGCCATTGTTTCTTGCCTCGCCCGAGGAGGCGGAGGCGTCTTTCCGCCGCGAGCGGGGCGGAGGAGCCGCGCCGCCGCCCGAACGATGCGGAGGATCGCCACGATGAACTTACGCGCGCGGCGGAGGTCGCCGTCACGGTGGTCGGCCGGGGCTCCGGCTGGCCGCCCGACCGTCTTCGCGCGCTCCCAAGGCGTGTCAAGGAGGCGGTGCGTGCCGGTGCGCGCCGGGGGGAGCCGCCCGCGCGCTCGCGCCGGCGGACGCGCAAGTCGACTTTCCCTTGGGCGATGCGCGGCCCGGGAGTGGCCGTTCCCGCCGGAGCGGCACCGGCACTACGCGCCGCACTTCCGCATTGCGGCCGATGCCGCCGCCGCGGGGGGTTGACATCGACGGCGTGCTTCGCGACGGCGCCGCCGCCGACATTGGCGGCCCGTAACTCACCTTTCTAAGATGTAACTGTACCGGCCCCTCGTGGCCGATGAAATCGAACTTCGCATTGTTCCTTGTTTGTGCCATTGCGATTTTTGTTCACTACTCCGCCCCCCCGTGCCGTCTTGTCACCCGTCACGACGGGCGACGCGTGCGCGATAGGAGGCTAGGAGCTTCGTTGAACAGGGCGTCCGGGCGGATAGGGCACTCGAGTAGAGTACGTAGGACCGAACGCGTGGGAGATCGCGAGGCGCGGCGCTACGTTTCATCTTCCGTTCGCATCTAAATGAAATTAGCCCCAAGAATCTTTCATAAATGGAACACTAAATATAATTTATTTGTAAAACCTTTTCACGTGTCGGCGTAACTTTGTGTGACGAATCTAATGAACCTACTTAATCCAGGTATTTAGCTAGCGATTTTGAAAGTAGTTTTGAAAATAACTTACTTTCCATGGAGTAGTAAATGTAGATGAAATCTAAAACTACATAAATAATTTGGATCTACTTTGCGATACGAGCTTTTCGCAAACCTTTTCGGACATCAAACCCCTTAGTGTGATTTTGCATGCAAATATCCGGTGCGGCGAAGCGTTGCGGCCGGACCACGACTCCCCGGGCGCGCGTGCGTGTAGCAAGTTAATTAAGATCCGCCGCCCCTTCGTGTTGCCGGTTGTCTTCAAATCTTGCGATGCGCTTCGGCAACCAAAGCACGTCGATTTGACCCGTATATGAAGCCGAAACGACGACGCATATAATATACTAGTTTAGCCTCTTCCCTACCCCGCCCCACCCACTCGCTCCCACGGCCGCATCGAAGGAGAAGGGGTTTTCTTGCTTGCCTCCATTGCGGCGACCCCCCCAAAGCTTGCAATCTCGCAACCGCCATCGCAAGCGCGACCTCGAAACGGCGGCGATGACCGAAGCGACGCATCGGGTGACGGCGGCGCCCCACAAATGAAGGGGGATGCCGTAGAGGCCGATGCCGCCGCCGGCTCGTACAAGTAACCTAGGTGATGCGGGCGGAGCAATCCCGCCGCGTCGTCGGCGCGAGCGTCGCTTCGAAGCGGGTTAGTCCCGCAAGGCACAAACGAGTTGCTAGCTAGTCGTGGATTTGTCCCTCGACGACGATTTGGAACTTTGCTTTCTTGGTTTGGGACCGCGGGGTGGCAAGCGTGTCGCCCTCAACCCGTGGGAGGCCGCCGTTGATCCGGACCGACGTTCGAGATCGGAGCGGCCGGGACGAATGGCGCCCCGCCGTCATCCGTCCACGACTTTTGGAGAAGCGGGGACCGCCCCCCAACTACCATGCACGAGGTTGAATTCTTCAAGGAGCGGTACCCGAACATCAACACCATCGTCACTTGCGACGCCGGAGTAGTGGCGGAGTTCATCGACGAAATCAAAGGTAGCCCACCTCCAGAACGTTTGCTCGTCGGATTGGACACCGAGTGGATTCAGCTTCGCAGTGGCGGGTACAAGCTCGCATTGCTGCAATTGTGTGTCGGTTCGAGCTGCCTTATTTACCAGGTGCACCATGCCGGCTACAAGCTTCCTGATGTCCTGAGCAAGTTTCTCAGCGAGGAAGGCCACATCTTTGTGGGAGCGCACATCACCAACGATGCTGAACGCCTACAGGAGGACTGCGGCGTCAAGATTTCTAATTGGAAAGACCTTCAACTGATTGTTGCTGACGTTCATGAGAAGTATAGGCATCTGTACCGAAATGGTTACAGATCGTCACTGGAGAAGATTGGAAATCGAGTACTGGAGCTACCTCTGTACAAGGACAGAAATGTGAACCACAGGCTTTGGGGTTTGAGGGTGTTGCACGAATGGCAGGTGCAATACGCCGCCAAGGATGCATTTGTCTTTTGAGATCGCTAATCAGCTTGAGATCAAGCATGGTTACCGATTTACGCCGATGCTCATTTGTAGAATCATGTAAATAATGTACTAACCAAAAGTAGCAAGTAGAATTTCTTGGTTTTCGGAACAAGTACATGTGTACATATTAGTAGTAATTCGGTGATGGATTGAAACTAGGAGGCCTTGTTTATTTGGGCAATTTTGACAGATAACTTCCATATTACTCTAATTATTTGTTGATTTACTAAAGATTAATTTGTATCATTTGTTAGTCAATTTTTTATTTTCTATATCAACATATTAAAAGCAACAAGACATTTGCAAATTATCAATGTTCCCTTTTGTTAGAAAAGGATTGCGGTCCGAGATTGGGCCGGCCCATTTGTCCTTATTACTTCCGGTGTGTGCGAGCGCTGCGCACGCAAGAAGACATCGAGGCAAAATCTTTAGTGCCACACCGCTACCTCAAGCGGGCGCACCACAACTTAAAAGGGGAGGCGTGCTTGCCATCCCGAACTCCTCGAACACTTGCTTCCTCTCTACTAACCTCCGGGCTTGTTGGGTGGCCGGCCCATCGGGCTCCCGCTCGCCGGGCTTCACGCTCGCCGGTAGAGCACTGTTGGTGACCCGGCCCGCCCTACGGCCCCCTATTTTTTGTTTGTCATACCAATTTTTTGATTCATATTTTAAATATTAAGATTTATGCAAAAGTCTTCCGAAGTAGTAAATAATGGCAACATAGAAGTCGGGACTACGGTCCGAGTAAGTATCAATTGAAAAACTCATCATCTTGGGCATCTTGAACTATTGGTGCAACAATTCCATCATCAATGTACGTGTCATCGCATCATGTTCATCATCAACATCAAATACTTCGTCGTCCGGTTCGTCAACCGCCTCGGCCCGAACCCGATTAATAATCGAGACATCGCCGGTTGTGCCTTCCTTGTCCGATCTAGACCAATTTGTCAAAACCTGGTGTTCACCGAGCAAATTAATACCTTCGATACCCACGGCAAGTGAGTCCTCGAGATCTAATTCAGGCATGGCAAACAAGTTCCTTGGTTTCATTGAAATAACACTGCTCCGCCCGGGTTTGTTCACTGATTCACATAAAACACCGATTCTTGCTGTGTTGCCGGAATATAGGGTTCATTGCTAAACTTGTGTCGAGTAGTATCGATGTCAATGACCCCATATTTATCTTTACTTGTATCCTCTGCCTCTCGTTGGTACTTGTGACAAGAGGCACATCAAACCGATCACCTTTGGAACGAATAACTTCTTTTTGTCCAGGGAATTCCGGTGAGATCATTCTTTTAATCACCCCATACCAATTTGTGCCTTCGCCTCACCCTTGACAAGCACACCAGCGTTTTGTGTCACAAGGGTTCTCTCGATGTTAACGGTGCACGAAACAGCCAATTGTTGATATGACATCTATTCAATGTACGAGGTCGGGGATCCGGTCCTTGAGCAAGTGCAAACAAATCTGAACTTACTTCCCCTCTAGCATGTAAACCTGTGATCTTGCTTTCAAACCATCTTACGAGTTGAGCCTCATGTCGCTTATCAAGATTTCTGGATCCATGTGCCCTCAGTTCTTCCAAATGCTCGCAGCACACAAAAGAATATTACCGTTAGTTTGATATTTAAAATTAAAAGCAATAATGATGTTCAGTAGTGCATCTTACTCGACATATGGTCTAGCTTCATCACAATTGCAAATTATGTAGTGCCTCATCTTCCGAAACTCATTTGGTGGTATTTCTTCAACCGTCCGTCCTCTCCTCTTGTAATCCATTTCGAAAAAATGCTCAAACCGGATGGTGGCTCATTAACGAGAACCGTTTCATGTCGATCAACACGATTGTCTTTGGTGTCCACGTCCAAGAATCTTGAGCAGAATGTAAGGCACTCCTCGAGTATGTATCCCTCGGCAATTGAACCTTCAGGGTGAGCCTTGTTCCTCACATATCCTTTCACAGTGCGTAGGTACCGTTCCACTGGGTACATCCATCTGTAACACCTTGGCCCCCCAAGTTTAGCTTCTTGACTAGATGAACGAGCAAATGGATCATGATATCAAAAAATGCGGTGGGAATATCATCTCAAGTCGACAAACGACCTCCCTAATTGAACAGTGAGCCTGTCCAATTACGATTCCACCAACTCCTTTGAACATAGTGCATCGAAGAAATTACTAAGCTGAATCAATCCAATGACAACGGCTTCCGGCAAAACCCTACGCACCACTAAGGGTAAAAGTTTCTGTAGAATTAGATGGTAGTCATGCGTTTTCAAGCCTGACACCTTACGTGACTTTACATCAACACATCTTCTTATATTCGAGGAAACCCCATCAGGCATCTTCACTCCATATAAAAATTCACACAAACTTTCCCCGGCATCCTTATCTAACTCGTACAAGGCTGATGGCAAGGTATACTTATCATCTTTAATCACGGGGGTGCGATCCGGTCGTATCCGTAGATGCTCCATGTCAAGCCGAGCATTCTCCCCGTCCTTACATTTGCCATCCAACTTAAGCGAGTGCCTAGTATGCTCTCGCATATATTTTTCTCAATGTGCATCACGTCCAAATTATGCCCGATGAGCAAAGAAGACCGATAAGGGAGCTCAAAAAAAATACTCTTCTTCCTCCGGTTGTGCCATCGTTGTCTTCGTCACGCTTCCTTTTTTTGATAACAATGTCTTTCCAAATTCTACTTGTTCAAAAGTAGAATATCGCTCAAGTACTGTGCACCGGATAGTGGTTCGGTGCCTCCCTGGTTTCGACCTTGTTGTTGAAGCCGACCGCATTGTTGCGCCATGGATGGTCGGGGGCCAAAAAACGTCGATGTGCCATGTAGCAGTTGCTTCCGCCCATGTTTCAACCACAAATACTCGGTATGTTTGTGGCGGTATGGACATGCAAACTTCCCTTTAGTGCTCCAACCGGACAACATAGCATAGGCGGGAAGTCATTAATTGTCCAAAGAAGTATAGCACGCAATCTAAAATTCTCCTTAGTCCCTGCATCTCTTGTTTTAACACCATTATTCCAAAGCTCCTTGAGCTCCAGTATCGTGGGCCTCAAGTATACATCAATATCCATTCCAGGAGATTTTGGACCAGGAATCAACATTGACAAAATCCAGTTAGATTGTTTCTGACACATCCATGGAGGCAAATTGTAAGGAACCGGGATGACAAAGCCAAATGGAATACGTAAGACTTTGCATGCCAAAGGGATTGAACCCATCGAAGCAAGACCCGGCCCTAACGTTACGACCTCCTCCTTCGAAAACCATGTAAACTGCGAATCCACGTGCTTCCATGCCTTTGAGTCGACAGGTGACGCATTTTCGCATCATTCACCAATTCATTCTTGTGCCACCGCATATCCTTTGACATTTGCTTTGACATATACATTCTTTGAAGCCGAGGAATAAGAGGAAAGTAGCGTAGGATCTTAATCGGTAACCGCTTCTTAACGAAGTAGCACCCACCGCACCGCAATTATTATCGAGGTTTTATCTACAACTTTCCACCTTGACTCCTTACAAATGGGACATGTTTCCGCATTTGCGTATTTATCAAAAAATAACACACAATCATTTTGGCATGCGTGTATCTTGACATAGTCCAAGCCCGGGTCTCGAATCACCCTTTGCACTTTATCCAAGGAGTCGGGAATACAATGCCGGTCGGGGAGAACCTTTCCAAAGAGCTTAAGTATGGCCTCCAATGACGCGTTACTTAAGCCATACATGCACTTTATCCGAAAAAGCTCCACAATAAAAGAGACCTTCGTTGCATTTTTGCATCCTGGATACAATTCCTTCTTTGCTCGCTCTAATAGTTTCAAAAAGATCTCTCGCTCGCTTATCCGCCTCTTCCTCATCTCCGGTTTGTCTATGATGTATAGTGCCACCGATAATGTTTCTAATCGAGTATTGGTGGCGCAGGGGTTATCATCCAAACCATCTTCTTCATCGTCTTCTACAAATAAATGTGTTGTATCATCACCGTAGGTAGTGCATCATGATTTTCGAGATCAGCAAGTAACATCTTGATTCACGGGACCTCGAGAAGAAGTATTAGTTTGGTCTTGAATGTTGCCGACATCGATGAAACAATCGAGCAAACCCTCTATTGAGTAAATGAATTTGAATGCGACCCACGGTGGAATGTCCGATCATGCATTGACACAATTTACATGGACACGCAATAGATCCACCTCGCGCCGATGAGGCCGTAAATTTTTGCAAAAAAATTCGAAAATTGTTCGCCAATCCGGCCGAGTGTCGAGGCAAGCGCATCCAACTTCGATCTTCGTCCGATGCCATTAGTTAATCCGCATTGTTCATGTTTAATTTCAATCGACCTTGATGACGATATATATACCAATATGCATATATATGCAGCGAACGATTGGATATATATACGAGATCAAGACATCGGTACGTACGGACGTGGCCGTAGCGCCGCTCAGATCTCCGCAACAAGAATCACGTGGAGATCGCCGTGGAGATCAATCCCCTAGAGGCCCTCGTGGAGATCTCCGCAACAATAACCAAAGGTTGTCGAAGACGGAATTTTGGAATGGTCCAGATCGGAAGAGCCCCTATCGATCGTGGCAATACATACACGATAGACAAAATTTTAGTACAACCAAGGAATACCTGGTTTCAATATTTCTGAGGTTGTACGTAGTATGACCTTTCTCAGGGTTTTCAACATATGCGTAATTCATTATTTTTCTTTTCTGATCGGCTACTATAGGGGCTAACAATAATACACAAAATTCAGGAGTTCTAGTGAAGAGTCTCCAAATTGTTGATCACAATGCTTTGTGAACATTCACATGAATAGCATAAACAATAGCATGTCGCAATTCTGAAAACAGACAGATGGTTAGTCCAAATATGCATGACAGACCCCACCACGATTTCAATTTGTGTCACTCATGAGTTCAAATATTTTGCAAGGGCTCATCCAGATCCAAACACATAGACATACGAAGATGCATGTATAAATGTTCAAAGTTATTACTTAGATGTTGCCACATACACATCCATAGACCATTCACCAGCATCTGCATAACATTCACCTAGGACCTGGTTATGTTACGTACTAAGCTAGATTACTACTACTTGCGATTGACTTTATCCTGAAGCTTGCGGATCTTCTTCGCCATCACTTCTAACTTGTCAGCAACAGTCTCCATGAATTCCTTCAGGGTCATCTCCATGTCTTCCTGCGTTCCAGCAATGTCGACGCTTAGGTTCTCAATCGCTCCCGCAAATCATCATAGCGCTCCTTCGTTGTTGAACCATTTGGCGCAAGGGCATTTGCTATGGCGGACAACAAACACAAGTTACTAACATGAAATGTGTTACAACGAAATTTGTGGCCAATGCAGCAAATTAGTCAAAAAAATGCACCTTTCTTTTTGATGATCCCGAAGCTTTTGATGGAGACGGTTTCTTGCTATTGTCCTCGCTCGGCATCCGAGTCCGGAATGATGATCCTCACCGACTAGCAAGAGTGTTCACTAGCCCGAGCAAACAAAACAATTTGTTGTTATTCGGTTTTAAACAGACCTATTCAATCTCTTGACTCATAATGTATACCAATTTACCCGTGATCCCCCGACTACCCGCCGGAAAAGGCCTAACCTACTAAATGGGACAATTTGCATTCATTTGGGCGGCTTTGTTTTCGGGATTGTGATCAAATGTACACGGGTCGATTCACGGCAAAAGATGGCAAGAAATCAAGCCAATTATCATTATCATTATCTAGTATGGGGTGAGATGGATGCACACAAAAACACAATTACCATTATCTAGTATGAAATTTTGATTACTATGAACTACTAACATTTTTCTAATTGCAAAAGGAGTCACACGATTCCCCGGAAAATCAAAGAGGGTAGGGCAAGGTGTACCTCACTTCTCTTTCGGGAACGCTTGCATCCGACTAGGGCCTCGCTTACCCTTACCGGATGGATCGACTTGGCGATGCGGGCGCGTCGACGACGACGACGAGGTGGCGGTGTCGTCCGTACCGCAGGACGACGGGGTTGGGGTGCCGCCGACCATACCGAGGACGACGAGGTAGGTGGTGTGGAACACTTGAACCGCCCGCGTGCATCGCGCTTCGTGTGGTGGAGTAGTAGCACCTCCGTACGCCGCCGCCGCCGCCCCGAAAACCCTCGGTGCGGCCCCGCCGTCCGCCGCCGCCGCTCTCCGGGATCCCCTCGATGCGGCCCCGCTTGCCGTGGCGGGCGCTCGGGGCCGTGTTACGGCGCCGCGGCCCCTTCGTCCGCGCCCGCCACCGGTGCGGGAAGGCTCGATGCGGCCACTCCGGCCGCCGCCGCCGCTTGCCGCAGGGGAAACCGCGATGCGGGGCATCTCGATGTGGACGCGACGGTCGAGCCGACGAGGGGGGATGGTCGGGAGCAAGGTGTATTGGGGGTGGGGGGAGCCGTAAGTTATAGACGATTTGGGCCGGCATATCCTTGTTTTTATTACTCTCATCGGCCCATTTGACATTTTCACATCCTAGTCTCCGTACCTTTAGTGCCGCCGCGTAACCGAGAAGGGGGTATCCCGGCTTAAAAGGAGAGGCGTGCCTGCGATTTCGAACTCCGTATGACCATCATCAACTAATGCTTGCTACTTGCGCTGCGGGGCTTAATGGGGTGGCCGGTCCACTCGGGCTCCCGCTCGCCGGGCTTTACGCTCGCCGGCTGAGCCTATTGTGGTCGGCTTAGCCCACATCCCCATAGAACACAATTTTTTTTCCTCTCTTTTTTTCATGGTACATATAGTCTATACCATATTGTTAAAATTCAGATTTTTCATAATAAAATTTATTTATTAAGTCGCATTTTAAATTTCGCTACAACCCCATAGCAGATTTTTTTTCATCTAAACAAATTTTGTGGCAATACATACACAATATTCCTCCTTGAGGCTAGAAACGAAGCAAAGTAGCCTTCCTTGTATTGCAACAACACAAAGAGATATTTGCAACCCAAATAAGACGTTGCGTAAGGCATTTCAAACGCAACCAACCCTAGTATGGTGGCCATAGCAAGTTTATATTGCAACACCCGAATTTCTAGTGCAACGCAGAAGTAGGGTAGCAATATTTCCTACCAAATGCAACACAATTCTGAATAATGGGTGCATTAGCGCCAACTTGTTGCAACATCGCAAAGATATATTTGCAACCAAAATTCTACGTTGCGACATACTTGTTCAAGCGCAACCATCCCTAGTATGGTGGCTATAGCAACTTTCGTTGCAACGTAAGGAATGCTAATGCAACACAAAATTGGGGTGGCATTATTTCCAACCAAATGCAACGGAAATCCTAAAAAAGGGTGCATTAGCGTCAACATGTTGCAACCGAACAAATAAATAATGCAACTCAAATTTTGTGTTGCAATAGACACACAAATTGCAACCAAATCACCGTTTCGGTGCAATAGTACCCCCTATTGCAACCGAAATAGTGGTGTTGCCTAAGGGGTTTGTTGCAATAGGGGGAAAACCTTGTAGTGAACACCCCATCCAATGACTTATAATACAAATGTCCATCAAGAAGAACAAACTTTATAGCTTTATACCTGAGTTTCCTAGAGACCTTTCGGGATGGATGCTCCAAATAATCAGTAATTTCTTTTCTCCAATTATCTTCTGCTAGATCACTCCCAAAAGAATATACATCTATGGCAAACACTTCTTGATTCTCTCTATAACCCGAAGCACTTTGAGCCAACCTGTTTGCCTCTCCATTGTTTTCCCTAGGAATATGTGGCAGAATCACTAACTGAAAACTTTTCAGGATTTCCTTTCACTCCTCGTAGTAATTCCTCAGAATATCATTTCTACATTCATATAGGCCATTCAATTGTTTTATAACTAGCTCTGAATCTCCAAAAATCTCAACTGAAATAGCCTTTGCCTCCTTCAAGTATTGAAGCCCTTTGAGCAATGCTTCATACTGAGCTTGATTATTTGTGACAGTAGGTTGAATAGGAATAGCAAATTCAAACATTTCTCCCCTGGGTGAAATTAATAAATTTCCTACTCCACCACCTTTGCCACATGAAGATCCATCAAAGAATAAAGCCCAAGGAGTAATCTCAAGTAAATCAATTGATGAATCATGATATTCAGTAATGAAATCAGCAATAATCTGTCCTTTAACAGCTTTTGCCGACTCAACTTCAATTCAAACTCAAACAAAGCTAAAATCCATTTGCCAATCCTTCCATTCAAAATTAGCATAGACAACATGTGTTTAATTACATCAAATTTTGAATATACAATGCATTCGGCATTAAACAAATAGTTTCGAAACTTTGTACATGAGTAATAAACACATAAGCAAAGCTTCTCCGCAGCCGAATATCTTGTTTCAGGATCAAACAATTTTCGGCTAAGGTATGCAACTACTCTCTCCTTTCCCTCAAATTCTTGTATGAGGGCCGATCCAATGGTTTGGGTATCGGCCGCCACGTACAACTTAAAAGGCTTGTTCAATTGTGGAGGTACCAACACTGGTGGTTCCTTCATGTATTCCTTGATTTCATTGAAAGCCTTCTGTTGTTCTTCACCCCATACAAACTTCTGATCCTTTTTTATTCTTAACAATGGAGAAAAAGGCAACATCTTTTGTGACAAGTTTGAAATGAATCTTCTCACAAAATTGATTTTGCCAAGCAATGACTGCAATTCCTTAAGATTGGTTGGAGGAACAACTTCATCAATAGCTTTCATGCTCTTCTTGCCAACTTCTATTCCTCCTTCATGTACCAAAAATCCCAGGAACTCTCCAGCCGAAACCCCAAAAGCACACTTGTTCGGGTTCACCCTAAGCCCATGTTTTCTAGTGCACTCTAGAGTTTTCCTCACATCATCCAAATGTGATTCATGATCCAATGACTTGATCACGGCATCATCAATATATATCTCCACAATTTTGCTGATCAACTCATGAAAAATATAATTCATGGCTCTTTGATAAGTTGCACCAGCATTTTTCAACCCAAATGTCATGACAATCCACTCAAACAAGCCTATATGTCCAGGACATCTGAAGGCTGTTTTTGATACATCTTCTATTGCCATAAAAATTTGATTGTACCCTGCATTGCCATCCATGAAGCTAATAACTTTATGTCCAGCAGCAGCATCAACCAACAAGTCAGCGACGGGCATTGGATATCCATCCATGGGTGTAGCCCTATTTAGATCTCTAAAGTCTATGCAAACCCTCATTTTTTTCGTTTTTCTTGTAAACAGGAACAATATTAGAGATCCACTCTGCATATCTGCATGGCTGAATGAAATTTGCTTCTATTAATCTCTCAACCTCTTTTTTGACGTCGGCTAATACTTCATCCTTGTAGATCTTTCGGGGAGGTTGCTTGTAAGGTCTAAAACCAGGCTTGATTGGCAACCGATGCTCAACAATGCAACGATCCAAACCAGGCACCTCCGAATAATCCCAAGCGAAGCAATCTTTGTACTGCTTTAGTAGCTTAATTAACTCTTTCTAAAGTTTGAATCCAAATTAGCACTGATGAATGTTGGCCTTGGCTTGTTACCATCTCCAATGTCTATTTCTTCCAATTTGTCGGCCGACATAAATCCACGTCCTAACTTTCCATCAGTTCCATCAATTGGATTCTCCATTAAAAATTACTATAAGAGCCGACTGCTTGAATCGGCTGTTGATCACTGCTGACTGGTTCAACAGGACCTTCACCCCAGTCCTTGCGTGAGAAGCAATCTATGCCTTGATACTCCCAAAAGGCTGCTTCCACGTTAGCCACGCTTACTGAATCATCCGCTTGGACGACTTCCACATCACCATCCACCCATTGAACAAGTTGTTGATGCATAGTAGATGGAATGCAGCAGTTCGCATGGATCCAATCTCTTCCAAGCAGCAGGCTATATGCCCCTTTGCCTTCAATGACAAAGAAGGTCGTAAGAAGAGTCTTAGATCTAATCATCAAATCCACATGCACACAGCCTTGGTGTCTGAAGGATTTCCAGCAAAATCATTCAGAACTATGCTGTTGGCGTCCAATCTCCAGGGCCCATGCCAAGCTTTCTGAATGTAGTGTACGGCATCACATTGACAGCAGCTCCACCATCAACAAACATCTTGGTCAATGGTTTCCCGTTCACATACCCTCTTAAGTACAGCGGTCTCATGTGTCGATTCTTGGCTGGCTTGTCAAAAGTAGCTTGCTTGGCCAACACCAGTTGTGCCATTAATCCAAATTGCTCGGCTTCATCCACGTCTGGCAATACCTCTTCCTGCACAATCTGATTAGCTGGAGCCATGAATTCATTCAGCAAGAAGCATACCATGCATGTAGGAGCCAAACGACCAGATTCGTCAGGCTTGTCTTTTGGGCGCCACACCTGTTTCTTCTTGATCCCTGCCTGCTTCAGTTCTTGATTCCTCAAGCGCTGAACCCTTCTCTTTTGGCTTCTCCTCAAACCAGGTGGGCACCATTGTCCTTTTTGCCATACATACCCTTGATCTTCTTCTTACTCATGATCAATCCACCTGTGATCAGCATATCTTTTTTTCGGTTGATCATCAATCCTGTTTATTTTTAAACGCCGACCATCACTAGGATGCACCCTTTCAATTCTTTCATGGACGGATCGACGATTGGCAATATCTTGCCTGTATTCAGTATACTTATCACTGCATTCGGGGCAATTATTTTGTGTGGGAAGCTTCAAACCCTCATTCCAACAGTGTCTGAAGAAGGCACATCCCCAATGTGCACGCTCTTGCTCTCGCATATATTCTTCTTGCTCTTTCCTGCACATCTCTTCTTCATATCTCCGCTTCTCCTCTTCGTATTTATGCTTCTGGTAGCGCTCCTTTTCTTGCTGACGCTGCCACTTGTTGAGGAGTTACGTGAAGTCACTCTGGGTTTAAAGGATTCACCCACTTCAATTTGACTTCTCAAAAAACGAGGCTCTCCCTTGTGGATTTGTTCAAATGTTACTTGTCGAGCGGGGTCAACTGAGCCATCCTGCTTCGCCTTTGCCGAAGTCAAAACTTTCACTTTTCCTTTCTCTTCAACAGCATTCACCATGTTGACTGAGAACCCAATCATGTTCTGAGGAAACGGATTACCATCCAACTTCATCTTATTATCAAACTTCAGATGACCTTCTTGGATAGCTTTTTAAATTCTCATCCTAAAGACCCTGCACTCATTCATGGAATGAGAATTCCTGTCATGAAACCCACAGTACCTCTTTTCTTTCACTCCATCAGGCTGAAGCATAGAATGACCTTCTGGCAACTTGATTCGGCCTTCTTTCACAAGGAATTCAAAGAGCTTATCCGCATTGGTTACATCAAAATCATAGGTGCCTTTAGCCTTCTTGATCCACCTCTGATTTACTGTCAATGGCTCTTTGCCCCACACTATCTCTGTTGCAGCTATTTCCTCTTCATCATCATATTCATCTCCTTGATCTGCCCTTTCGAGGAATTGATTATAGATGTCAGCTATGTCATTGTGTTTGACAAATCGGGAGTCTTTCTTGAAGCTATATGCTTGATTGCTCATCAATGACAGTCAGTGTGACAGCTGACCAAGGTCATCAAATTCCATATCGAATAGCTTCTCCCGAATAGCTGGCAACATCCCTGCTACAGCCATACCAGCCAATTGATCATCTGGTATGTTCAAAGAGAAGCACATGCTTTTTGTCTCTCTGAACCTCCTGAGGAACTGCATTGGTGTTTCATTGTTCCTCTGCCTCAAGGTAGTCAGATCAATTAGCTTTTTCTCATTACTGGCAATGAAATAATGAGCATGAAACTTTTTCTCCAAATCCTTCCAAGAGCAGATTGAGTGAGCAGGTAGAGAAGTGAACCATGTAAACGCTTGGCATGTCAATGATAGAGGGAAATATCTAATTCCGAAGGCCTCATCAGCAGAAGCTTCCCCAAGTTGCATTAGGTACCGGGCTATATGTTCCATAGTACTGGTATCATCTTGCCCTGAAAACTTGGTGAACTCCGAGAGGACTTTCACCCTATTCGGTAAAGCCACCCTGTGGTACCATTCCGGAAAGGGAGGTGTATATGCGTGTCCTTGGTTTTTAGGCTTTAGACCGAATTGATTTTGAAGCACATCGGTCATTCTATGCACTAGGAGATCAATATTGGTATCTTGATTCCCTGGCCCTCCAGCAGGCATCCCTGTAGTAGCACCATACCCAGGATTCGGGAGAGCATCAACAACACTGTAATCCATGAATTCTGAATACCCGTTCCCGTACATGTTCTTTTGCAACCTGTTATTTGTTGGGGCTATCCTGTAAGTAGAGACAGGTTGAACTCCAGGAGTGTCGAATGCCATTTCTCCATATGTACATGGATTTAGTACTGCTTGATGAGGGTTCTGCCGAATTGGTTGACTATCCATGTGCTGAGTTGGCTGAACACTTACACTCTGCGGAGGCGATTGAACACTTGCATCTTGACGAGATGGTTGACCAGCAATAGCAGCACTTGAATCACCTTGTTCAAAATGTTTGTCCACGCTTGGGCCAAAGATACCAACCATCATCTGTCAGAAGCTGTTTAAAAATGCAGTATTGTGCCTAGCCATTATGTCTTCCATAGTTCGTTGTATCATGCCAAAAACTTCTTGTTTCTCTGCAAAAACCGTGGCATCAGTTTCTTCTGGCACCAGAACTCTTGGCATTTCTGACTTGAGGAATGGCACACCACTTCTATTTTTGGAAAATGACATTAGACACTTGTGTTGGAATTGGTCAATAGCTTCTTTCAATTGTAATTGCTGTTCTGAAGACAGTTCATTGAAGGTGACATCCATGACATCTTGGATATCAGGAATCTTGATCAACTAGAAAGTCCCACTGGGCGTGCCAAAAAGTGTGTTGATGTAAACTCAGCACCTCACGCCAAGCACACAGCAAGCCGAATTAGCTGGCTTAACACATGTGGCCTGAGCGTCAGAATCCGGAAGCGTGCCAGTCAATTTTCCTTGAAACTGACAAAGGATGAAAAAGGTTAGATAAAACCTGGAACTTGCCAGGTGGTACCAGACAGTTCCGTATTTACGGCTATAAAGCCAGTCAGAAAGACATATAGCTATAACGAGCTATCTGTCCGCAATTCGTACGCCATTCGGGAACTCATAAAACATGTAAACAAAGTATAGCCGAATGCATGACGTAAGCATGATGAAAAATCGGTCTTTATTTAATCAACATTGCAGCACGTAACCGTGACCGATTATCAAGGATAAATCATAATAAAATAAATAAAAAGCGAAGCATGATCATAAATTTACAGCAAACATGCATGCATAGACCAAAAGCACTAGTCTACCGCATGTCTAGGTACTTTCAAACCCGTCAAGCGTGACACCAAACAAGTTAATCCACCGCATGATACAACTTGTTTGGAATCACACCACCAACCAAGAATAGATCAATCCACCGCATGATACAATCTAAACATGGAAGACTAAAAGCATATATTATTTAAAACAAACTTATGAACATGTTTCACTCGTGATAGAGTTGCCGAATACAGCTGTACAGCCGATTCGGGTTCCGCGGAGAAGGAAGAAACTATGCTAGATTAACAAGCTTGAACCCGAAACACATAGCAATTTAGATTGATTCGAATTTAGCTATTAGAGAGCACGTGACCCATGCACCATGTCGAGTTAAATATTTGAACATACAACATGTGGATCACAAACAAGATAGAGCCGAATCTAGTCAATCTAAATTGGGCAATAAGAGTGTTACATGAATTAAAATAAGAGCAAAATTCAAAGCAACATATGGTAACTTGATGAATCTATTAGATCTTGCCAAATCTAATAGAGCCGATAACTAGCTTCAAGCTAGATCTTAGCCTACGGCATGGCTCATGATCCAACAAGAAAGCCTTCTTGAACCAAGCTTAAATCCACTACATGATACTAAGCATGGTAACAAGACTACTTGCATCACGGTCTAAATCCACCGCATGATACTAGACATGATACAAGGTTGCCGGTACTTACGGAGGTCGACGGATCAATGGCTCCTCTCGAAGAACTCGACGACTCGACTAGAAGGACTCGAAAGTTGGCACGGGGCCGGTTTGTTGTAAAATTGTTCGATGCCTATTACAAACACTAAGGGTTCATATTTATACCCTCATTCTAACACGACTCCTAGTCGACCACGATTACAACATTTATTGCCTAAAATTAATGCCCCTGTGCCAATGTCCGTCTCGCACCCGTCATCAATTCGTCCCTTCAAGCCACATCATCACGCATCCCCGAATGCTTCCTCTTCCAAGCGTGAAATAGCTCTTCTTCCGAATGATGACGTATTCCCGACCGCAGACGTCTTTACCGAATGCTTTGAGGAAAACCTCTTGCCGAATGGTGCTCTCCTACCAAACTCGGACCATAGGTCAGTCTCTTCCCTGTACCAATGTTTGGTGTTAACAGATGTCCAGGACATCGGTACTTCAGAATGCTCTGTAATTGCTGGGTGTATCGGCGGATCAAGGACATCCATCTCGTCTTGTTAGGAAAAAGAAAATAGATTAGTTTAACCTTGCTAGCCTAATCAACTAGAGATCGGACAATAAAGGAGTAAATTAAATATAGTATTCCCTGTTGACGTATATGCCTTGCAGATTGATCTTGTCTTGTAAATTGATCCTGTTGCCCGCATGCAGGACTTGGCCTAATCAACGACGGCAACAGGAGTCGTGCCGACCTCGAACCAGTGCTCAATGGGCAAACTTGTGCAAGTCTCGATAGCTAGCCAATTCCATGTAAACATTTGGAGGCACCATTGTAAGGAATCGGATGCTCGTTAGGCTAAGAGGGGGAGAATTAGGAAACTTAAAACCGTAACCTATGGCTTCACTAATTTTACACAAAAATAAACTAGAACATACTATCTAGATGTGCAACTAGGGTTGTTCTAGTGTGAAACTTCCATCCAAAACAAGGTTTGCAACCAATGGCCATTCCTAGCATGATACTACTCTAGGGAAGTAAAGGCAATCGAAGATTGCAAAAGAGTAAATGCGGAAACGTAAAGGGGATGAGAGGAAGCAAACTCTTGACACGCGATTTATCTCGTGGTATCGGTAAGCACTAAGTCACCCCTAGTCCACGTTGTTGAAGCACTCACACAAGAGTATTGCTTCCCGATCACCAAGTCTCTCCCAAGAGCACCACTTGACTCGCCACAAAGGCTAGCCACTTAGGCACTTGCCAAGCTCCCTTGGTCACCTTGATGCCACCTCCACTAAGGAGCTTCTCCACCAAGGAAGGGGGTCTCCACGTCCCCCGCACAATGTGTCCTCGCCGGTCCACACCAAGCCGGAGGGTCGATGATGATTGCCGGTGAGCCACATAGGCCCCAAGGCTTCCGGCGAACCTTGTACACCTTGATTCACTCAAGAATCACCTCACAAGGTTGGCACAACCTTGCACTCACTCATCTCTAAGCTAAGCCTAGCACTAAGCACATACACAAAGCATATGCAAGTCTAAGGATGAGAAATTAAGCACTTGGATGGATTGGATATGATCTTCTCGGTGTCTTGAACTCCTCTGCACTTCCACACAATCCAGCAACCTCAAATGGGTGAGTGGAGAGGGTATAAATAGCCCAAGGCACACAGCAAGCCGTTGTCTAACGGCTCTCTGAAAAGTGGACCATCGGATGAACCGACGCCTACTTTTCAGGAGCATCAGTTCATCCGGTGCCCCTCCCACGTCACTTAGTCGTTGAGGTTCTCTGAAAGAACTGCTCTGATGCTATGCACCGACGCACCGTTGGTTCATCCGGTACTGAAGACCCCGCGACCAAATCATCTCTGTTGGTTGCTTCGTGACCGTCGGATAGACCGACACTATCTCTGACCCAAGGCGTCGATTCACCCGGTGCTGAAGAGGTTGTCTTGGCACGTCTCTATCTTGATTTAAACTGAGCGTCGGATAGACCGACAGTGTCCTCACTCAGACCATCGAATCATCTGGTGGTACTGTCTTTGCTGCTCTTCCTCTGCAACTCGTCCGACGCTACTATAAAATGGACCGTCGGTTCATCCAACGGTGCCTAGAGTTTCACCCAGTGTACCAACTCGTCCGATGATTGCACCGACGCTTGCTATCTAGGTACCGTCGGTTCATCCGATGGTGTCCTTTCTTTTTCTTTTCTTCCCTTCTTCAACTTGGATCTTTGCTTCAACTTAACATACTTAACATGCCATTACTTATAGCCTCAAAAATATATACTAAGTCCTCAAATTTGTTATAAGTAACCTAACATGTCCATGGTATGTTAACTTGTGGTGTGACATGTTAGCTTGGGCATGGTATGTTAACATGTGATAACATCCATGGGACCTACAAATGCCTACAAAGACATGCTAGACAATGTGGTTAGTCCCATTACTTGTGTTAGCATGAATCACCAAAATTAACTCGAACAAATGGCAAAAGAGGCCATGTTTGCTACAATCTCCCCCTTTTTGGTGATTTATGACAACACAAGCAAAGCAAGCATAAATTTCACAAATTGACAAAATTAGAACCACTTACACTTGTTTGGATGCTTACCATCATCCAAACTCCCCCAAGATCAATTTTCCCCCTTTTTTGATCTTCTCTTCCTATGTTCACTCGTAGTTTGCCTCTCCCACTTTGGAACCACTTAGCTTGCTTTGGTCCCACATTCTCCCCCTTTGGAATAAAATCTCCAAAAAGTCCAAAACAAAAGAGGTCCAAGGAAACTAGCAAGACCTAGCAAACATAGCTCAAAGAGAAATGTTAAATACAATGAAGAAAGCCGCATGAACCATGATCCATATGTATGATATCAATGAAGATACCACATGTGCGAATAACTAAGGTGGATCACAAGCTCATGAGACTAGCATGATACAAACTAAGCTCCCCCTAAGTGTGTCCACAATATGATAGTGTGAAAAAAAGTGCACAACTACAAACTAGTAAGACAATGGAAGCTTAGAGCATATCATGCAAGGAGGTAGCTTAAAGGACAAGAGATAAGACAAATGGGTTCTTGTTACATTACCACTTGTAGATATCACTTGTAGTCTTTTGATCATCGCATACCTCTGGGGGATGGGTCTTGTTCCTCTCTACCTTGTTGGCACCACATTGACATGAGCCACTTGGAAATAATATCGCTATGTGACACCACTTGAAAGAAGCTTGCATAGAAGACACTTGGGCTCAACCGGGGAACTTGGGCAACACATGTCCAACTTGCAAGCTTGGCTTCTAGGCTTGAACCTTCACATCTTCTTTGTGCCAAGCCTCCCAAGTCCCCGTACTCAAGGCCTTCAAGTGGCCTTTGGAACCCAAACCATTTGAGTCCCTTCATGTTGATGATGACTTCCTTGGGAACCCAAATGGGTTGGTTCCAACCCCGCTCCTCCTTCATCTTCCCAACCTTGTGTGCAACCACCTTGCCATTAGCCTTCTTCTTGATGACGTAGGTGTTGCTCTTGATCTTGTTCTTGCGGTTGGGCTTGGTGTAGATGAGTGAGCTCTTGATGATGGGGTTCAACTTCTTCTTTGCGCCTTTGTCCATCTTCTTGACAAATTGAGGGCATTTGTAGAACTTGTGCCCTTCTCCATGACACTTGTAGCAAGTCACGGTTGCACCCTTCTCAAGCTTCTTCACCATGGGATCACGGTTATCTTGAGAAGGTTGGACTTTGCTCTTCATGTCTTGAGAGTTGTCCACTTGTTCTTCATCGTTCTTGCCCTTGCCCATCAAGCTTGCCAACCTCTCTCGGAGCCATTTCACTTCTTGCTTGAGCTTATCATTTTTCTTGCCTATGAGACAATCACATTTTTATACAACAACATTATCATTGCAAGATGGTGAGCAAGATTCATCAATTAAATCAATGCAAGAAGTTGAAGCATCTACCTTGGAGATAGGAATTGCACAAGGGATAGATGACTCATCAAGCTCAAAGGAATTACTTGTTTTAGTCTCATTGCTCTCAAGCTTAGATTTTAGCTCATCACACTCCTTGCTAAGCAATTTGAATTTGCACAACAAATGTTCATACACTAAGATCATTGAGAGCATTGAGTTCTTTAATTTCATTGGCTTGTTCCTTAAGCATTCCTTTTTGCTCATGGACTAGATCAACAAGATCATCGAGAGAGGTGGTGTCGGATTTGTCATCACTTACATTGCTCTCCATACCTTTGGCCATAAGGCACATGTGTAGTGATGATGAAGGACCTTGAATGAAGCGGGTGGTGAAGTTCTTTCTTGATTCATCACTTGAGCTAGAAGAACTTGATTCTCCACCAGTTGTCCACTCACGGACGGCGATAGTTGCTTCTTGCCTTGGTCTCCTCTCCTTGACCACCTTCTTCTTGGGCTTGTGCTCGATCTTGGTGAACTTGATGTGTTGATGATGACGCCCTTCTCTCAAGTGGACATTGTAGCCGTACATGTTGACTTTCTTCACATACTTGAAGATCTTCTTCACGTACTCGGCCACCATGGATTCAACCTCTTCATCACTTGAGGAATCTCCATCGTCACCATCATCACCATCATCCTCGCTTGAGCTTCCATGAGTAGCCATCCTACTCAACATCTTCTCTTGTTGGCTTGAGAGAGCATGACTTGTAGTTGGAGAGGATGGTTCTTGGGGCGTCTTCTTTGACTTGGGCATGAGTTGAAGCTCATGTGCCATGATCTTGCTCAAGATATGAGATGGCTTCAAATCTTCGAGCTTCTTCTCGTAGTGATTGCCTCCACCAAGTCATAATCGGGCTTCCGGAGACTTTGAAGGATCTTGCGGTTGATGTTCAAGTCCGTGATGTCCTTCACACCTAAAGCATTGATCTCATTGACAAGCACCTTTAGGCGTGAGTACATAGATTCGACATTTTCATTTGCAAGTTGCTTAAAGCTATTGAATTCCTCAAGGAGACAACCGTAGCGTTCATTAGCAACTTCTTTTGAACCCTCATTTTGCTCCTTGATGGTTTTCCATAGCTCATGAGCATTTTTACTAAAACTCTATTGAAAACGCCTACATCTAGTGAGGACAAAATGATACTCTTAGCAATCACATCAAATCGCTTTTTCCTTCTTAGTACCATTTCTCTGCCCTCATCGGTGACTCTCCAAACATCAAGGTCCTTTGCTTGGAGATAGGCCTCCATGAGAACATTCCACCGAGTATAGCCCGTGCCATCGAAATGTGGAGCCAAACCTAAGGTATCCACCCCTTTCATTCCTCTATAGAGCAACTCACTAGGCGGTGAAGCTTAACCATTCCAATGAGTCGGTTTTCACAATTTACCAATCGAATTGGCGTATCCTTGTGAAGGAAGTGAGGCCCGGCTCTGATACCACTTGTAAGGAATCGGATGCTCGTTAGCCTAGGAGGGGGAGGGGGTGAATTAGGCAACTTAAAACCTTAACCTGTGGCTTCACTAATTTTACACAAAGATAAACTAGAACATACTATCTAGATGTGCAACTAGGGTTGTTCTAGTGTGAAACTCCCATCCCAAAACAAGGTTTGCAACCTATGGCCATTCCTAGCATGATACTACTCTAGGAAAGTAAAGGCAAGAAAAGATTGCAAAAGAGTAAATGCGGAAACGTAAAGGGGATGAGAGGAAGAAAACTCTTGACACGTGATTTATCCCGTGGTATCGGTAGGCAATAAGCCACCCCTAGTCCACGTTGTTGAAGCACACACACAAGAGTATTGCTTCCCGATCACCAAGTCTCTCCCAAGAGCACCACTTGACTCACCACAAAGGCTAGCCACTTAGGCACTTGCCAAGCTCCATTGGTCACCTTGATGTCGCCTCCACTAAGGAGCTTCTCCACCAAGGAAGGGGGTCTCCACATCCCCCGCACAAAGTGTCCTCGCCACTCCACACCAAGCCGGAGGGTCGATGACGATTGCCGGTGAGCCACTTAGGCCCCAAGGCTTCCGGCGAACCTTGTACACCTTGATTCACTCAAGAATCACCTCACAAGGTTGGCACAACCTTGCACTCACTCAGCTCTAAGCTAAGCCTAGCACTAAGCACATGCACAAAGCATATGCAAGTCTAAGGATGAGCAATTAAGCACTTGGATGGATTGGATATGATCTTCTAGGTGTCTTAAACTCCCCTGCACTTCCACACAATCCAGCAACCTCAAATGGGTGAGTGGAGAGGGTATAAATAGCCCAAGGCACACAACTAGCCATTGGCTAACGGCTCTCTGAAAAGTGGACCTTCAGATGAACCGACAACTACTTTTCAAGAGCATCGGTTCACCCAGTGCCCCTCCCACGTCACTTAGTCGTTGAGGTTCTCTAACAAAACTGCTCCGACGCTATGCACTGACGCACCATCGGTTCATCCGGTGCTGAAGACCCCGCGACCAAATCGTCTCTGTTGGTTGCTTCGTGACCGTCGAATAGACCGACGCTATATCTGACCCAAGGTGTCTGTTCACCCGTGCTGAAGAGGTTGTCTTGGCACGTCTCTGTCTTGATTTAAACTGAGCGTCGTATAGACCGACGGTGTCCTCACTCAGACTGTCGGATCATCCGGTGTTACTGTCTTTGCTGCTCTTCCTCTGCAACTCGTCCGACACTACTACAAAATGGACAGTCGGTTCATCCGATGGTGCCTAGGGTTTCACCCAGTGTACCAACTCGTCCGACGATTGCATCGACGCTTGCTATCTAGGTACCGTCGATTTATCCGATGGTATCCTTTCTTTTTCTTTTCTTCGCGTCTTCAACTTGGATCTTTGCTTCAACTTAACATACTTAACATGCCATTACTTATAGCCTCAAAAATATATACTAAGTCCTCAAATTTGTTATAAGTAACCTAACATGTCCATGGTATGTTGACTTGTGGTCTGACATGTTAGCTTTGGCATGGTATGTTAACATGTGATAACATCCATGGGACCTAGAAATGCCTACAAAGACATGCTAGACAATGTGGTTAGTCCCATTACTTGTGTTATCATGAATCACCAAAATTAACTCGAACAAATGGCAAAAGAGACCATGTTTTCTACAATCATGGGCTAACAACTACCATTAATAGTAGATCAGAAATAAAATAGATTAAAGAAAAAGAAAAGGAATGTCATGATGACTTCCCTGTTTACACGTGAGCGTGTATATTGATTTTTCTGGGCCGCATAAGGACATGCCGGGATGCAGGGATCCTGTGCGCCTTCTAGTTGAAGAAACCTCAACGCGTCGACTTCGATGTAGGGGATGAGGAATCCAGCTAGGGCGGCTACTTCATGTGACGTCTTCTTGCATGCGCACTGCTCATACGCGACCAGCGGGGCGTGTGGTCGGTCTCGCGCAGCAGCCGTTGTTGCCGACGACTCGTGATACCACCCCCTCTTGTAGACTGATTTCTCCACAATGATGTTGTCGTGGGTACGGATGCAAAAAATTCTTTGCGCCATCACCAAAGATGACACCGGGTCCGGATGTCGGTGTTTTAGACCGGCAACCTACCAAGGGGTGTACCCGAGGTAGATAAATGTGGCCTCGTCGAGATCGGTAACTCGAAGGAAGAGACACGTGGCACATAATTTAGACAGGTTCGGGCCGCGAGGTGCGTAATACTTTACGTCCTGTATGCTGTGTAGCTCTGGATTGATTGGGTGTGATTACAAGATGATGCGTATGAGAGAGATAGAGGTCCCTGCCTCGCCTTGTATAGTCCGAGAGGCAGGGTTACAAGTCGGTTTGAGGAGAGAGTACAAGTCGGGTACGTCTAGGAGTTCTCTACACAGTACAGGACATGTATAGCTTCCTATTCGAGTACTCCTCCACCGCAGTCCTTGCGCCCCACGCCATCAGGTGCCGTGTGGCACAAGCCGAGTAGTCCCAGGGGCCCACCAAGTAGTCGGTCCTGGTACCCACCGAGGTAGTCGGCCCAGGGAGGTCCATACGACAAGCCCCCGAGTACTTTGTAGTCGAGCAGGATAGTTTTGAGTAGTCTTGATGGCCTTGACAAGTAGTCCTCAGGCGTCCCCGAGTACTACAAGCCAAATGTCCTCAAGAATACTTGAAGCATACCGAGGCTGGAAGGTACTTCAGTTGATCCTTGAGTAGTCTTGAAGTCTACTCGAGTGGTTCCCAAGCGTCCTCGAGTTCTTCTCTTGAAGGTCTTCAATGGTACTCGCCTTGTCTTGAAGAAGAAACCATATGGAAAATGCGATTCGAAGAATCTCATTCCATATGGAATGTAGCCCCCGAGCCTTAGGTCAAATCGTAGATTCAAGCTGAGGGTCAATCTAAAGTTCTGTCAAGATTATCCCGTAAAATTCAGAGAAAAAACCGAAGGACACGTGGCACGGAGCCCTCGAGCCTTGAGTCGAGTACTTCCTCTCGAGTTGAAGGGTCATCTTGATTGTAGAATGTGTCCTGAGTTGCTCTTTAGTCTTGTCGCCACCCAGGTAGTCTAGCAGATGTAGCCGAGCCCCCGAGATGAAGTGCATCGAGTACTGGAAGCCGAAGAGTCAGGCAGCCGTCGCTGAGTCAGCCGCCGATACTTATCCATCCGGCCGTTGCAGCGCCGCCGGTAAGTTAGAAATAGAGGCCAGAACCCTTAGGGTTTTCCATTCCCCGCAGTAGCAGCTGCTGGAGTAGATCTAGCCAACCAACAACTCGTGCTGCTACGTTGTAGTTTGCAAATCCACGCGCGCCGCCGCTGCTCGCCACCAGTGAAGCCCCCAAGCGAATGCGAGTGAAAACCCTGTGCACTTGGAGGATGAAGTCTTCTCCGTCCAAGGGTGCAAAGGCTGGTGCCGGTTCCTGGAAAAAAAGATCCCGCAGAGGCGGAGGGATCTGCCCAGGGGTCAACGCCACCGACATCTCCCCTGCACCCCAATCTGAACAGGGAGTGGAAGAAGTCCAAGACAAAGACTGAAGATCTGCTGGTGCTGGTGAACAGCGGGTTCCTCCGGGAGAAGGAGATAGACATGTGGCGCGCCGCCGCGGGCAACCCGTACACCATGCTGCATAGCGAGCTCCCGATCACCGCTACCTAGCGCGCCAACTGTCAGGGGGTGAGACCTAGACAGATCCGCAAGGGGGCTACCCAAGCGGTTGTAGGTTGATTGATGGGGGATCTGGACCTAAAAGCGTAGGTGGTAATTCCTTAATCGAACTCAGAAATCCCGACGAGACACGAGAGACACGACGATTTATACTGGTTCGGGCCTTCTGAGAGTAAAACCCTACGTCCGGTTTGGTATTGGAATTATGCGGAGAGAGATCTGCCCCCGAGGAGGGAGCCGTCGACGTGCCCTTGAGGGGCGCCCTAGGTCGCCTTATATTAGCTGGCGTGCCTTGGGTTACAAGTTGGTTTCCATCTATCCTACTTGGTTACAACATGGAAAGCTTATCCGAGCTGGACTATCTTGACTTGTACACCAAGCTGTCTTCATGTCTTTGGGCCCACAAGTCAGGTCGGGCAGGGTCCACAGACAGGTCAGCGGGTCTTCTGGTAGGTCGGGCCTGCCTATCAGGGACGGCTGAGACCCTGGTCGGTGGGGACCCGTGGGTACCCATGTCTCACACTAACACTTTGTCAAATGCAAAAATGACCTAAATAATTTTTTTAGATCTTTATGAGTTATGAATTTTAGGTATTCATGACTTTTCAAATTGAGACCAACTAGGGGTTCGAAAACTAGCTTGGAGGAGTTAAAATTAAAAATCCAAAGTTTGACTTGTTCAAAATCCGTCAAATTTTCCTTGGCCCACACAGCATCCGTGCGCTTAGGTATGTTAGCTCCCATCGGCCACACTACCCCCGCGAGACCTTTCCCTTCATCTTTGAACGCCAAGTCCTCAACACCCACCACTCCCCCACCACTGCCACCGCTAATCCACGCCCATCGCCGTCACTGCCCCACACTCCTGCTACCACCGCCACACCCAGCAACTGTCGTGTCCTCATCCTCCCAGCCTTATCCGTCTGCCCAGCACTGATTTCGGTCCCCCTCCCCTCCGCCCACCTCTCTCTCCCGCTATATGTTGCCACGGCTTTTCCTCCTCCCCTCCCCTCCTGCCTCTACCGCCCCTCCCACCATTACCCCTACTTGCTCCCAGCCGCTGCCGCCACCCCACCGGTGAGGGCGCCAGATCCAGTGCGGGGGTGCGACTCAAAATGGGAGCAACGGCGTCGCCCCCTCCTTCTCCCTCCCTGCTCTCCTCCGTGACCTCTATTAACAGTGTATTTTGGTGCACCAAGCATGTTCATTACACTTTGGTTTGGATTTGATTATGGAACTAACCCGCCACTAGGCGCAATAATCATATAACAAGTTCATCTATGTGCATGCATTTGCAAGTGTTGTGTTTATGTAGGAAAACATGGACATAAAGGACGGATTCGCAACAAGTTCAAAGGAGCATTTACGGAGTCTTGTTCGTGTTCATGAGCTTGATGAAATAACTTCCAATGGTGGCAAGGACCGAAGTGCTACGAGGAACACCCCCGAGGATTGAAGCGTAAAAGACCGAACTTCATGCGTGGAGAACCTCCATCTTGGACGCGAGGATGACATCGTCAAAATCATGCAAGTGGAGGGGGCAAAGTGCATAATCACCTGAGGACCCACGGGAGCGAAGGGGTGACCGAACCGGGCCGAGATGGGCCTGGGCCGGTCGGCCCAGGCCGGCCGGCCCAGCCCACTTCGGTGGCCGGTTTGCCTCCCCTTTCCTTGCACCCGAAGGATCTTCAACCCTAAAACCCTGGAGGCGCCGCCATTCGACAGGGAGAGAGCCATTCGCACCAGGAGGCCATCCACAAGCTAGAGAGAGAGCAAGGAGATCTCCGGAGGGAGATCATCCACCTCGAAGGAAGCACCCGCACGTGGAGAAGAAGGAAGACACCGTCGGAAGGGAAACCATGATCAACGGTGCTATGACCAGCACCTTGATGGGGTAATCTTCTTGTTCATCCATGGGTTGTAATCGATCTTAAGATGTAATCATACTTTGTCGGATTATCTATCTATCATCTTGTGTTGAATATACTTTAATGCTTAAGGTTAGCTACCTTGCTGTAAAGGGAGTAGGGCCCCTATGCTTCCTTGGATCCATTCAATACGCCGTGTCCATCATAGGTCTAGTCATGAATACCTTCGCGTAGTGACAGTACGAGAGGAGGGAAAGGGCAAAACCGTGGTCACAACCCCCGATAGATTAGATTGGTTTAATGTCTTTAATTGATTGCATGATCGTAGACTCATGGGCGAGTGTCTTTTATCTTGATATCTTAATTGTTCTCTCTAGTGTAGTTTAGTTGTTTTCTAGTATAATAGTAGTTAGAGTTTGAGTAGCTAGTGCGTAGAAATAGATTGAACGCTTGTAATCCCCTTGCTCCGCAGATTGACAAGAACCTTGGGAATCCCGTGGTGAAAAATGTGTGGGGTCCGTACGCTTGCGGATCGTAGAGGGATACGTCTTTTATCCGTCAACAACCTCCCCTCCCTTTCTCCCTCTCCGGCTACCTCCGCGGCCCCTACCTACGCCGGATCTGGAGAGGGGGAAAGGAACCATGGTGGATATGGTCGTGGGCGAGGGCGCGGCGGGACCGCCAACGCTGTGGTGACCCGAGGCAGCGGCGACCGTCGACGGTGGCGGCATCATGCTCCTCTTCATCCTCGATGCCCCGATCGGATCCACTGCCCCCTGCCCTGCCTCTCCTCGATGCGCCGCTCCTCCGACCTGTCGCGGGAGAGTGGTGGCCGAACAATGCGAAGCCATGCCGTGCAGCGTGCTGCTCCTCCTGCCGGTTGAAGGAGGCACGCACTCGTGCCCGGTCACAAGCAACCATCGAGGATGGTATTATAGTGTAGAATATCTCCTGAGGCAAAATTTTATTTTCAACACATTCTGTTGTGTTAGTGTATATGCCAGCATATGAGCAGAATCTTACATTGATGATTGTTTCATGTCGTCATGGCACACGCATAGTTGTTTCTGCAATGGCTTTACATATAGAGTTTAATATTATAATTTAATGTCCAAGTTTCTTTCAGAAAATTGACTATGATACTGTTCAAATTAGTATAATTCATGTTCTAATCTTTCATAATTTCTACATCTCGTGCCAGAGGCTTTAGTTTTATCTACTTATTCTCTAGATTGTAATATAGCTTCAATTTGCTTCTGGTAACTAAAGGTCGTGCACGAGTACCGCCTCGAGGGCAACGAGGCCCCGCATGTATTTTTCCTTCAATTCCCTATATTTGTTTCGGATTCACGCTTGGTTTTCTATATAAATTAATTGTATTGTGCTTACAAGCCAGTAGCTACTTCTGTCTGCATGTTGAATAACCAAGCATGTAGATCTAACTTTTTCATTATTTGAAATGTAGTCTTATCAATTGCCTGTTGTCTGTTATTTAGTAATTTCGTAGCCAATCATTTGACTGCTTATACATGGATCCATAAATTGAAATTTTGAAATGTTGTAAAATGACATGGTTCTGTGCTGATATGACCTTTGATATGCACTATGATTTCTTCTAGATATACTGTACATAATCTATGTTTTATGATATCACCTCATTTGAAGTGCAGATTGGGTGTAGTATTTTGTGACGCCCCAGGTTTTTGGATTAGCATCTTTACCGCGAAGGACCGGCTAACACTGGTCAAACCTAGGTCAACCTGGGCCATCACCTTGAAAACCAAGCCGACAACCCCTATTGACCCCCTTGACCAAGACAACACACCCTTGTGGTCAAACTTTGGTCAAAGACGTGGTCAAACCCCACTAAAACCCTGTTGTCGATGAACGTCCTCCGGAACTTTTGCCGCGTTCTCCAAACACTTCAAAATCTACCAATATGAAAGTTGTCCAGTTTTTCGAGGAACACAACTTTCATGAAGATTGGCATTTCCAATTTTGAGACGAAAAAGGTGAAAAACTTGGTCAACTACAAGCAGCTCCTGTTTACCGAAACAGAGTGACATACAAAGTTTGGCTGCGAAATGTGCAAAATCAGTTGAGAAAAACACTATAGAGCCTTTGTAAAAGTTGTAGAGGGTAGTGAAATCTACAACTTTGCTATTTACCCTTTGATGCACTTCAGTTCAAGTTTTGGGAGAAAAACTTGGTCAAGTAACCTAAGTCAAAACGTTCGCGCTGGAAACGACGCCGCGCCTCGACGTCATGCCGGCCGGAGCGTCGGGCGCGCCCGCGCGCGCCACACCTTGGGCCGCCCGCCACCCTCGGCTTCCGGGCCCCGCCCGTGCCTTTTCGAGGCATCGCGCCTTCCCCAGGCCGCACGCGCCCCTAGACGTCTCGACCCCCCCCCCCATCCGTGCCATGCGTTCGCTGCCTGGCCGTTGCCCGCCGGTCCATCCACGGTGTTTCCCCTTGTGCGCCGTACCACGGCGAGCTCATCGTTCCCTTAGTCGCGAAGCAACTGGTCTTCGCCTATTTAAGGCCGCCCTTCTTCCTCGCGCAAGTGCCGTGACATCTCCCCGCTCCGCCGCCAGCACCCGTGCTACTCCCTGGTCGAGTGGCCCTCTCACTCGTGTCCAACGCCGCACCGCCACCCTAAACCCTCCCCTAGGTCCTGCTGAAGCCCGCACCGCCGCGCTTTGCCCAGCTCCGTCCCCGCCTTCGCCGGACTTCAAGCCGCCGCGGCCGCCGCCGCTTGGATCCGCCGCGCAGCTCACCGGCGCTGCCTCCGCCCCGCTAAGCGTGGGAATCGAGCCTAGGTGACTCCCGGGCCACCCTCCGCCTGTCCCCGGCCGGCCAAGCCCACCGGACCGCCGGAATTCCGGTGAGCCCGCCGCCTCCCCATGGCTGAGGGCCACATTGCAACACCTTCGATCTTTCTAAGGTCTTATCTGCAAAGCAAGGGAATATCTGTAACGATTCAAAAACTTTGAGGACCCTTGTGCAAAGTAGTTCTTGAATAGTAAAGCATTTTTTCTGGAACTTAGAAAATCCATAGAAAATCGTAGAAAATTCAAAACAATTCAAACCCAATTTTGTTGGACTCCTGGTGAACAGTAATACAACTTTTGTTAAACTTGTCTAGGCTGTTTCCTGATAATTGTTGCATGAAAAATATAAATGTGAAAAACCTAGATCTGTTGTATCTCAAAATCTGCAAGTGCTCTGTAGATAAATTTTGGATATGTTGTGTGTTACATCATGACTAGCTCCTGTACCAAAAAGTGCACAAAGTTATGATGCAAATCTTTTTATATGAATTGTTTACCATTTGTGCAGAATCTGCCTAGAAGATTTTTGTAGCTAAATATAATTATGTTTTTGTGCCCAACTTCTGCATGTGGTCTTGTTATGCCAAGTTGCACCTCTGGTGAATTAATCAAAAATTTTGAATGATCAGAAGTATTTATTCTTAATATATGCATGTTTTCCTTTGTAATTTAATAATGCAAGATCAGTAGCAGTTCTAGGTGTGTTTGTTGCATCCCTAGCCTAGTTTTGGACTAGAGATCAGGTGTGAGAAAGTTAGATCAATTTGATGTGTATTTATTTTTGTATGCATTAGTTTTGCTTCATTAGCTAGCTTTTGTTATTTTCAAAATAATTAATTTCATAGCTTTCCTAAGCATGCATGTGTGTTCAGTGACTTGTTATAGGTTATTAGTGCCTAATACACACTTCCACTAAATTTTAGTTAATTAATTTATGAATAAAAGCTATGGAAGCAATTTAAGGCTTAATAGTCATTTAAATGGGAAAAATCACCAACCCACCTTTAATGCCCTTGTGTGTGTAAATCTTATTAAAAAGCTAAATGTTACCAACCCATTGCTGTTTGTGGAATTTAAATTAAACTATTTCCATATATATGTACACAGTCACTATCAAAAGAATAATTAATAAAGAGCTGCATATTGTTCCTTTTTTGGAAGAGTATGCTGAATGTATTTTTTATCTAGGTGAATGTGGTCGACCATGCACTCCATGGTTGTCATTTATTGATTGTAGTTAGTTAAATTAAGATTTGTCAAATAAATCTTGCATTGCATCCTAGTGTAGATCTTTTGATAGTGACTTTGTGAATATTGTTCATTTATTGATTGTATGCCGTAATGATGGAACTTTGTGAATATTGTTGTATGAATTAATCGCTTGTGCAATTCTTGATTGAATTAGTTGGCACACTTAGAGATGGTAATCAACTAGAACTTGTGCTAAAATATTGAAAGTAAGGACGTACTCTTCGATGCTTTCAGCAAGAGGAAACCCACCGGCCATAAAGCCTTTCATGTCTAGAGTTTCGTGATGTAGTTATCACCTGACGGTTAAGTATTGCTGAGTATTAGTTTACTCAGCCTTGCTTTAAAACTGTTGTGCAAGTGTTGTTGACCGGGTGGATGACGACAAGTGATGACATCACGGATGGCCTCCTGTGATGTTTACCGTTGCGCTAGTTTATTTTATTTCCGTTGTTTTCAACCTCTGAACCTTTACTTCATGCCTTGAACAATGGTTTGTAATAAATTGGATCTAATTTGTGTTGTACTCTGGACTCGCCTTCGCGTGAGTTTTAATGCATATGTCGATCCTCTGTTTGAAATTCCAAGTGATTTACCGGGCGTTAACCCGGCAACTAACGACAGGATGATACTTCACTATTGCTTAATGATCAAAGAGGATGGATTATTAGGTGACAGTACGGCATTTTCCTGGGCGGGTTGTCACATACTTGATCCTTAGCTAGGTTAAGCTAACTTAACATCATCATATTTCTCTTGACATACATGATGCAGTGATTGCACAGGGCTTGTAGTCTGTAGAAGATGGTGATTAACATGCTATGAGCACGAGGGAGACTTGCCTATTCTATATCGTCTCAGGTAATTACATAGCCATCATTTCTATGATTGCTAATTACTTCATGAATTTAATCATATATGTTTTAATGAATCGCAGAGAAACTCTTACAGCCAAAACAATTAGAGAAAGCTTCTATAGCTTAATATTGATGGCCGACACCAACAAGAATGACAAGTTACAAAGATGATTATTTATGATGGTGTAGCTGATGGGCGATGGAGCAACCAGCGATTTATTTATTTATTATATGCTAATCAATGTTGTGAAATTAGTTAAATGTGATGTCTTTATTTTGTTAGTTGTGTTCATGTTCTTTTAAGCTAAATCCTGGTCATTGTGTGTTACTTTGGTTTGAGACAAAATTTAAATTAATGAATGTATGAGTTATTATATGTTGTGTGCATGTTGTGAAAATAATTTAAAAACTACTATTCAAATTCCCCTCGTTGCGATAGAATAATAGACAACCATTGAATTTGGTTGCAATATGCAATATTGCAACGAACTTTATGCGTTGCATTATCATGTCATCTATTAATTTTTTGTTGCATGTGCCATCTATTATCACCAACTCAACTTCGTTGCTCCTTCTATATATCACCTCGACGACTAGTTCGTTGCATTATCATCTCATCTAATGCCACAATATTTGATATGTTGCAAAAGTGTTGTAATGCAATGGATAACCTTTCATGGTAATATGACCATATGACCATATGACCAGGTAGTTTTGGAGTAGCAATACTTTTCTACTACAACACATTCGTTCGTGGCAATCGTGCAATATTGCAGCCATGTGTTTCGTCGCTGTTGACGGTGAAATTTCGTCAACCTAGCCATGAGTTTACCTTCGGTGTTGGCATGAGTTTTATATATTATCCATTGGTACTAATCCCTTGGTATAACAAGTTTGTTCGTGCATGTTGGTTTTGGAGTTTAATGTTTATGCAGGGTTTTAGTGTTGAAAGCAAGACTTCCGGGATAAGTTCATCAAGCACCTCAAGACAAGACCGTGAAGCCCGGTACAAGTCAAGCAATGAAGTAAACATGACTCCAAGAAGCCTAGGGATCAAATCCGAGAAGATGAAAAACTCTGAGGACCCAGTCAAAAAAGTGCTGAATCTTGCGGGACAACGAGCTTCATCCAATCCGAAAAGAAACTGACGACAAGGGGCCACATGCAGAAGGGGGAAGGCTCTAGAAGACTCGGGAAGCAACACAAGGCAAAGTAGGCTGTCGGCTGGGTCGAAGTGGGCCCAGGCCGGCCGGCCCAGCCCATTTCCGGGCCCAGTCGACCCCCCCTTTAACCTAGCCGCCATTCAGACTATTTGTAGCCCCGAGGCCAGGAGCCACGCATCAACTCATTCGTCATTGGCAGCCAAGGAGCAGAGAAGAGAGTGGCACCATCTCGGAGAGGAGAGGGTCGAGCTAGTTGACTAGTATCTTCCTAGCCGGCGTGGGAACCTTGCAAGGAAGACCACATCGGAGTTCCCGGAGCTAGAAGCAAGATCAAGGTAGGATCCCGGTGGTGATCTTGATTCATGTATCATGTAATGTTGAATTATCAAGTTGCAATCCGATTTCTAGCGATCAAGTGTTTCTCCTACATTTTTGATTTCGATCGGCTTTTCGTATCTTAAGATCTATTCTTGAGATAGATCACCGAGGATGTTCTTGTAGCCGTGGTGGCTAGAGGTGCATGCCTGACCTTCTAAGAGATTTCAACTTGTCCTTGGACTCGCCCTAGACTAACCCACACGAATAGGGGTGCGTTGTGGCAGAACGGTGGCTCCAAAAGGCGGATGTTTTTGGAGTCGAACGGGAAACCATGGTTTAAAGAAGCTTTTTATGAGATTGAACTTGTTACTTCTTCTTTGTTCAGAACTTCAACGAAGGCTTGATTCAATCTCTCTAGATTGGTTTATCTATCCCCCTCTATCTCTTGCTACCTCCGGTTTTCATAGATTAGATTAATTTTTGTGATGTTCTTTAAGATTAGATGCATAGGTTTCACCTCTTGAAGATCAAAGATTCTCGGCTTTATTAGATCAACTCTTGCGCCACACATTGTTCGACGGATTCGATACCTTGGGTTCATCACTCGAGGGAAGAAGGGTCCCTTGACTACGACGGAGGATTTGTCCGCTTGCAAGTCCACTTGAAGTTTAACATGATTATATACCGTCAACAATCGCAATAGAACCTTACACAACCAATCTAATCGTTGCAATATTTATTCTTGCAACCAAAAATTGGTTGCATTTCCTTTTTTGTTCGTTGCCATATTTGTTATTACAACCAAATATTGGTTGCATTAGGCTTTTTTTGTGTTGCAATATGTTTTCTAGCAACCAACTATTGGTTGCAGTAAGTTTTTTTGGTCATTGCATTAGCAAAATCTGTTGCTACGCAACATCTTATGGTTGCCTCAGGCTATTGCACTGTTCCAATTGCAACCATCCATCGACCACCAAACTTCGATGCAACTGATTCCAGATGCAACCAAAATAGTCATATTACAACCATATATATGTGTTGGCCAAGGACTGAATCCTAGTAGTGATGGTGAGGATGAAGACCTGTCCTCCCATACCCACTAGCGAAGCAGTCGGCCAGAGGAGGCATGACTCACGAGCGACGACAAACAAAATACAAGCAGGGCAACATGAGGGGAAGGGAAAAATGAGTGACCTTGGACCACAAGACCACGACATGAGACGCCAGGTAAGGGAATAGCCTATAGGAGCCAAATCGCTAAGATGTTGGTGGTCAGCTAACATTGGGTGCGGAGGTGGTAGCCCCATCCTGAGGCAACACGGCCGTTGTGAACCACCCGAGCCAGAGGTAGGAGAGGTGGCACCCGATCCTAAAGGCGTAACATGCCAGCACCGAAGGCGAGAGCCTGGACCATCCTGGAGGGTAGGTCAGGCGCTTTCGAGCCGCACGCCGGCGTCTGCCGACTCATCACGGACGAGTCCACCCTTACTGAGGCATGGAGCAACGGTGACAGCGCTGCCCGCATATGACGGACTTGGCGTCGGCCCTCGAGCACCAGAAGTAGGAGAACGACCTCGACCCCAATGACATAGCCCACCTGCAGCTAACGCGCACGGCGACCCCAGACCCACCGGATCTAGGGGTTTTAGGTTTAGAGAGGAAAAGATGGCAGAGAGGTCGAAGCGGGATTGAGAGGGCTGCCGGCGTCGACGGGCGCCACTGATGCAAGCTAGGGGTGGGGTAGAGAGAGGCAGTAGATGACCGTGGGAGGCGACCTCGGTGTGGTGGGGTGAGAGGAGAATAGGGGGAGGGAAGGGGAAAAGAGGAGAGGGCATGTGGCAATCAACTTCGGAGCTACCGCTGGCCGCTACGACCGTCGAGGGAAGGGGCAGCGGCGGCCACCGCAGGATAGCTTGAGTTGGCCTCGGGCGGCAGGGTTGGAGCCCCCGGGTCGCCCCCTTGCAAGGGCGACGCGATGGGAGAAAATGCTTTCAGTGCTATACTACGTCCAAATTCTGTGTTACACATCTTATCATCACATATATAGAGCAGGTCGGGCCTTGTATACATAACACCATTATTACATTTCTACTACGTACCTTCCTTTCATGTAAAAGGGTTATCTCTCTATATATATAGGTCTACGTTTGGAGCGACCAATATCATATAAGTTAGACTCACCTCACTCTTACTAAGTTACATAGACCAACAACTCCGACCCTGCTATATATTATTTATATTTGAGATCCCAAACAAGCACCCATATCATCCTGACACATTTGGGTCCACAAGTTGGATACTAGTGATGGATATTTTTTTCAACACCACACCCACATCGCTATCTTAGACACAATTAGGCACGGGTTCCGATCCAGCACGTACCGTCAGCCGGTGGTATTACCATCACACACTGCCCGTGACACCACACGAGAGCGTGCAACACAAGCGGAGAGAGGGTCAGTAGTTAACCATCA
Organism: Cenchrus americanus; assembly: GCA_947561735.1. Lineage (NCBI taxonomy): Eukaryota > Viridiplantae > Streptophyta > Magnoliopsida > Poales > Poaceae > Cenchrus > Cenchrus americanus. Next base: position 76,873,848 of record OX387239.1, on the reverse strand, counting down.
CTACCGGACGTGTGGGGCCTCCATTATTGATAGTTGACAACGAAAGAACCCGCTGCAGTAATTATATATACTATGCTGACTCCTATCAGTGACGTAAAGCCAAAACCGTAACCAATCGTGCGTCATCACCGTACCCATCTTCTTTTCTTACGTGTAGTGCCTTGCTAACGTGTTTCACTTATTTAGCACACACGTCTCGTTACCACATTTTTCACTAGCCAAAGGAAAGAACCTTTGGAAGTCGACCACAAAGCAATGAACCAATTGCTTATCCCCTCCCGTGGTGGATTTTGTGTGAGAAACTGTGAACTGCCTAACAATAAAAGGATTACTATCTTGATGGTTTAATTATGTTTCCTTTTTAAGCCACCAACGTAGTTATGAATTATGGTACATAGTAATGCCTCTCTCCTATTTATCATAAAATAATCCAAAGTATAGGATCCAGAATAGTGGTTTAGAGCTAGACAATTGGAGAAGTGGGCTTTTATTCTTGTTGACAAAATATACTCCATCCATTTTCAACTGTAGATCATTTTAGCTTTTATATGTACATTATTTTTTTTGCTATGCAACCTAAATATATATTAGGGCAGTCCCAATGGGACATTAATGGTGGTTTCCATCTTCATTAAATGAGACGCCACATCAGCAAAATGATGACATATCCGGCTGATTAATGAGGAAAGAGAAGCAGAATCAAAGAAATTGTTTCTTCTGCAAGGAACTACGTCTTCCTTGGTCCCAACACACGTAGAAACCATTGGATTCTCATTGGGGAGAAACGACCTCTTTCCAAAGCTAACTTCCGGATCCCGTATGCTACAGCTGTGCCCCACGGCCCCGATCTTCATGCGCGCAGACTCGATGGTGATGAGCCCAGGTGAGCCAGCTCCGGCCGCGTCCCCTTGGCGAGCAAGCTCGGTCCGCGCCGCCGCCGCGAGCTCGGGGCTCGCTGTGCCGGGCGGGCGCGCTCGGGCCATTGTGCCCTCGCCGCGAGCTCTAGCTGTCGTGCCCAGGCGGGCGTGCTGGGGCCGCCGCACACAGGGGTGAGCATGGGCTGCGACCGGGGTGAATCCATGGTCGCGGTGCCCTGGGGTGAGCATGGCACTGTTGCGTGCGTCCGCCGAAGCAGGGCGGTCATGGAGAGAGGGTCTCCTTCTTCGATCTCCCCGGATACTCCACGCTAGTAAGAGCTCCATAGGAGAATGAAAACCTCTCGAGATGGAGAACGCGGTGGTGTGACATGCATAGGCTAATTCTTGGATTTGGAGGTGGGATTTGAGAGAGGAAGAAGAAAAGGAGCTCCACTGTTCTTCATGTTCTCTTTGGCGTGGCAAAGAACGTCACGAGAGAGAGCGTGCGCGCGCTATGAGAGATGTACACAACATAACAAGAGGGTGGGGCGTGTGTGGTGTACATGAGGCTAGAGAGTGCACCACGAGACATGAGTCATGAGTGCGCGTTGGCGTAGATGATCCTGCCTGTCAAAATGTGATGATTAAGGTCCATTTTTTGTTCCAGTGGTAGGAAAAATTTCTCCATTGGGAAGTATAGTCTTATACACTAGAAATTATCCTCGTTTCCACCATTGGGACCGCCCTTATACACATCTAGATATATATAGTAAAATCTATGAGTCTAGAAAAGCTTATTAAGACGATATACTATTTGAAACGGATTGGTTATCAGAGAAACTCCAACAACATCTCTATTATTCATGGTTAAATTTGGAGTTTGAACTTGTCGGGGACAGCCCTAGGGGTCCGCTTAAACAACGGGGAAATCCTCACTCAAAACCCGCAACAAAACCAAAACACGCTAAGCCTAACCATGCAGGTGCCTAACCATGCAGGACACGGCCCACGCCGCAGGGACCCCGACGGCCCATTAAGGCGGCCCTCTTAGAGATCCCCTCGAGCAGGCTCCGCCTCGTTCGAGGATGCGCGCCACCTCAGGCGGGCTCCGCCCCGTTCGAGGGGCAGCACTTCCCTCGAGCGGATTCCGCCTCGCTCGAGGGCTCGCTCCCCCTCGAGCGGGTTCCGCCTCGCTCGAGGGTACGTCCCGCCCTCGGCCGGGGTCCGCCACGCTCGAGGGCGCCCCTCACGCATGCGCCGGCCCCCGTACACGGGCATTTAACGCCACGACACCGGCGGGGCGGCGCCATCATGCGCCGGGGCTCGCGCCCCGTGCCGCCGCACCAACTCCCCAGGGAGGAGCCCATCCCCATCACTGTTGGGAGGGACTGTGCAACGCGGCCGGTGTCAGTCCCGTGACACCGCGCGCCTGCTCCAGTACGGCTAACGCGCCGAGCCCTCGAAGGGGGGCCGGCTGCACCCTCGATTCACTTTCTTGTGACCCTACAGGGTTAGGTGGAGGCGCTAGGCCGGTGGATCGCCATCCCTGCCACTGTAACAGCATGGCCGCCGTCCCCGCGCGTGCAGGCGCACGCCAGGCGCTGTAGCAACAACCCCAGCACTGTGAAGCGCGTTGGGAAGGGACGCCGGTTTACCTACTCTTGTACCCCGTACAGGCCAACGTCAGCACCTCCCTCGAGCCTATCGGGGGACATCACCGCCATCCGCTGCTCTCCTACCCTCGAACCGCCACTGTTCGGGTACAAGATAGGCCATGATGACCAGATCGCTGCGAGGATCGCCCGAACGGCCGCCCACTCTACAGCATAGCACGTCGTGTTTCCCCACGTAGCTAGATAGCGCGGCGCGCATGTAATCCGCCTCCCCCTTGATCTATAAAAGGGGGGGCGAACCCCCAGCCGCAAGGGGGGACAGACCCAGCGGCATACGAGACAGGAACACACGGCACACCACGTACTCGCTCTCCAATTCTCCCACAATATCTTCAGCCGCTCCTCCGGGGACTTGGAAGCCAGGCTTCCTCTCCCGCCTTGCTTGTAGCAGCCCCACTACGAGCACCCCGGTGCTAAGTAATATAGTGCCTCGAGCGCGCCTCTGCTGGACGTACGGCCCCCTCGGCCGGAACCAGGATAAATACTCTGTGTCACTTGTTACTTAGCATCGACCATTGAGGGATAGACCTCGGCGCTATCTACTGGTTAGTGTCGGGACCATATTCCGCACCGACAGTTGGCGCCCACCGTGGGGCAAGCAAGCGCCTAAGGTCATTCCGTCAACTCCCTCCATGGTGATCCGCACCGAGTACCGTGGTACACGCTACTGCATGGGTAGCTCGGACCCCCTCCCAGCCGGGTTCGAAATTCGCCTCGGGGACACGAACTTTCGGGCCACGGGGAACGGCTATCTCATGCGCCTCACCAACCGTGAGGAGCTCCGCGCGCGGCGCCGGGCCGAGTCCGCTGCGGTCCCCGGCCGCACGCGCGCGTCCGCGCGGACGCTGCGGGCACGGATGCCGCGGGCCTGTCGACGCCTCGACGCCACCGCCGCTGCGGGCTACGTTCGCGCCGGGCGCGGTCGGAGCGACGGCGGGCGAGCGCACCGCCACTCGGCGCGACGCGCCCTCCACCACGACGACCGCCACCGCCCCGGCGGGACAACGCGCGGTCTCCGGCCCGCGCATCCCCATTGGGTTGCGTGGAGCCACGTCGGCCTACAACAACAACGTCAACACCACGATACGCAGGGTTCCGCCTGGCCGCCACGTCTTCGTCGCCAGGGACCCCGGCGCCTCAGCATGGGACGAGTCGTCCCTGGGTTCCATCGACACGTTGCCACCCGCCAACCGCCACGGGTACGCGGAGTGGGATTTCTCCGGCGTGCCGGACCCAGTCATGTTCAGGCGTTTCCTCGACGCTACGGACTACTGGTTCGGCTGCTTCGACGACTCCAGCACCGGGAGCTACGACCCCGAGCGGGAGTGCTACGCCGTCATCACCAACGACCCGGCCAATGCCGGCGGCGCGGTGGGCGCCGGAGACGGGGGGAGATCACCCCCGCCCCGGGGATCGCCGCGCGCATGGCCGCGGGGCCAAGCGCTCTCGCCGGGGCCGACGCCGACGCGCGGCGGCCCAAGCCCGCGAGCTCGAGGCCAAGCCGGCGGAGGAATACCGGACGGTGCGGGCGCTCCGCGCCTCGATGGCGGGGGGAAGCCTCCGCGCGCGGCGAACGCGCGCGCGGAGGCCGGGCCGACGGGTCCGCGACCGCATCAACACGCGTCCCCAACGTCGACAACGCGGACGCGCCCCCGCGGGCGAGTCAAAAACTCATCGCCGCCGCGACGGCCGCCGCGGGCCATGCCGGCACCCTCGACCCCCGAGGCTCGAGACCCGCACCGCGAGGTGCAAACTCTCATCGAGCAAGCGGCCGTCCGGCCGGGCCGAGAGCTCGGCCTCGCGCATCCGCCAACGGGGGGACGCGCGCGGGCGACGAAGCCGCACGCGGGAGGCGAACCCTCGGTGCACGCGGGGGGACCGGCGGGCCAACCCACCGACCAAGGACGCACGCCGGCCAAGGAACGGCTCCTTGACGCACGCGGGCGCCGGATGGCGACGCCCGCAACGTCATCAACGCCGGGCGCACGAGCGAGGGCGGATGCACGAGCGACAAGGGGCTACCACCCTCGACGGGGGGGACGCTAAGACAGCGGCGAAGACCGCTCCCCAACGCCGGAGCCCCCGGGCACCCGTGTGTTCGGGGCGGGGAAATCCGCGCGGCGGCGTTCCCCCAACGCTTCCGCCAACCCTCGACCATCGTCAAGTACAACGGGGAGACGGACCCCCGCGTGTGGCTTAACGACTACCGCTTGGCTTGTCGGTGGGCGGGGCCACCGGCCGACGAGGTCATCATCCGCAACTTGCCCCCGCATCTCGGCGACGCGGCCGGACATGGCTCGAGCACTTGCCCGCTAGCCAAATCCACAACCGGGACGACCGGTCCACACGTTCGTGGGCAACTTCCGGGTCACGTATGTGCGCCACGGGAACTCCGGGACTGCGCTCCGTACGCGGAAGCCCGGCGAGTCGGCGCGGGACTTCATACGGCGCTTCTCCAAGCGGCGCACGGAGCTCCCCGGCGTGGCGCGATCCGAGATCGTACATGCCTTCCTCGAGGGCACCACGTGCGGGACCTCGTGCGGGAGGCCGGGACGCAGCCCGCCCACGGACTCCAATGAGCCGTTCGACATCGCCATCGGCTTCGCTTCGAAGAGGAGGCCGTGGGGGCGATCTTCGACGGCAAGAAGGGCAAGCGCTCGGAGGACGCGCCGCGGAGGGCGACAAGTCCAAGGAGCCCCACCGCAACGACAAGCGGGGCAAGAAGGGGAAGAAGCCGCGCCGCGCGGCGCGCGAGCGGGGGGCGCGACGGCGGCAACGCCGAGGCCTTTGCTGTTGACCCGGCTCGATGGGGCCCTCGACCGGCCCCTCGAGGCCCGGGGGTGTTCGACGACATGCTGAAAAAGCCATGTCCTTACCACAAGACCCCAGTGAACCACACCCTTGAGCAGTGCGATATGCTCAAGAAATTCTATGGCCGTGCCGCTGCGAAGGAGGCTGAGGCCAAGAAAGACGGAGGCGATGGCGACGCGGGCGGCTTCCCCGCCGTTGAAAATGTGTTCCTCATCTTTGGAGGGCCAACCGTCAACATGTCGACCCGCCAGCGCAAGAAGGAGCGGCATGAGGTCCTCGCCGCGGAGAGGGCGCCTCCGTCCTTCCTCAATTGGTCGGAGGACGCCATCACCTTCAGCCGGGAGGACCACCCGAACCGCGTCCCCAACCGGGCGGTACCCGCCGGTGGTTGACCCCATCATCGGGAACGCCGGTTCTCGAAGGTCCTCATGGACGGAGGCAGCAGCCTCAACATCCTCTACGCGCATACACTGCGCCTCATGGGGATCGGGTTGGACCAGCTGCGGCCCAGCACGAAGCCGTTCCACGGCATCGCGCCCGGCAAGCAGGTCCAGCCCCTTGGGCAGATCGACCTGCCAGTTTGGTTTGGCACCCCGAAGAATTTCCGCAAGGAGACCCTCACCTTCGAGGTGGTGGGGTTCAAGGGGGCCTACCACGCCATTCTTGGGCGACCCTGTTACGCCAAAGTCATGGCGGTCCCCAATTACACTTACTTGAAGATGAAGATGCCGAGACCAAACGGCGTCATCACCGTCGGCTCATCCATCGAGCACGTGTTCGACTGTGACGTTGAGGACCATGTGTGGTTCGAGGACCGGTGGATGGTCGCTTCCTTGTGTGATGAGTGATTGACAATGTTGTGTGGACCGATTCTTGGCTAAGTATTGCGGGTGCGAGGTTGCGGCTTGACTCGTCTTTGGTGCGGGTAAAGAACAAGCGCGAAAGGTCGTTGCGGTGAGGCCTCCGGGTGCGGAGAAGACAAGTAGGCTTCGTTCGAGGGACCGGTGGCCGGTGGGGTCAAGTGCGGGCCGCATGGTGGCATGAACGACAAGATGAAGCCGTGGACGGTTTCTTGGTAGAGCCTCAAAACCAAGGTCGAGCCGGGACTACGTGGGAGCCGAGTCATGAGTGGAGATTGGCGGAGGCTACACCGAGTTCGCGGGGTTTGCGGTGGTTCACCGAGAAAACCACCGGGTTACTCGGTTGAGCCACAAAACCGAGGCCGAAGACTCGACGAGGAGGTGCGGCCACCCGGGCCGGTTCAACCGCCCAGGAGGGGCGGTCAGACCGCCTGGGGCCGGTCGGATCCACCGGGCCGGTCCTAACCGCCCGGGGGGGGGCGGTCCGACCGCCACGGCCGCCGCCGCCGAGAAGCTTCGAAGCGGAGGACACGCGTCGGGATCGCAAGGCGTGCGTCGAGGCTACGCGGGGTGCGGTCGCCGGGCATCCGTCCGATGGTGAAGACATCAAGAATTCCAAATCCGCCCTTGAGGGGCATGTATCCCTAGTTAGTAGAGAGGGGCATTTTAGACATTCGGTTGCCGCCTATATAACCCAAGAGGTGAGAGGTTGGCGACCAACTCTTGGAACCCTAGCTCATTTGGTTTTTCCATTTTCGTTCTCTATTTTCCCTAGGTTTTTAGAAGGCTAGTTTGAGAGCTTCATGTGAGATCTAGAGAGAGGGATGGATGTTTGGGTGGCAAACTAGACCTTGTACGAACCATTCATGGCATGTATAGAAGGTTCGGCGTGGTTCTTCATGGTGGTTTTCCCGTCTCTTTGATGTTGATTTTCGGAGCTCTTTTTGGCGGTGTTTTGAGAACGATTTCTTGGGGTTTTTGCTGGGTGTCACGTATGAGGTTCTTGTGCCTCTTTGGCTGGTGACTTTGCCCCCAAATCTCCTTTGAATCGGACTCGATTTGGTGGTTTTCGTTGGAACTCGAGTTCTTGACCTAGAGAAGCGATTTCTTCGATTCCTCTTGATTGTGAGCGTTTCGGGTCGATTCCTTTGAGGAAGAGGTTGCCCGGGGAGGTAACCCGGCTATCCCCGAAGTTTGGCTGCAATCCGTGGAGTGATTCGGGAGATCGGGCGTGAGGAAGTTGAGGTTTGACCCGCGGGTTCGTTTTTCGGGAAGGGGCGGTCTAACCGCCCGTAGGGGGCGGTCTAACCGCCGGGGTGTTTCCGGGTCAAAGTTCGTTTCGCCGGATTTTCCTCTGTGAGTTTGTTCGCCTTGATCGGAGGAGTGTACGGGTGAAATTTGGGGTCGTTCTCGTGCGGTTTGCTAGGTGTTCTTGTTTGGAGTTCGGCTCTTGGGTACGGGAGGTTAGACCGCCCACGGTAGCCGGTCTAACCGCCCCTAGGCCCTTGGGTGAAGTTTTGGTTTTCGCCAAGATTTTACGGTAGCTAGCATGGCCTTGACCGGAGATCTCTGTTGGTGAAACCGTGGTGTGTTTTGGTGCTCGGAAGAGGCGTTTCGGAGGATTTCTTGGTTGCCGAGTGGAGGCGGTCTAACCGCCCCCTATACCGGTCTAACCGCCCCCTCCGGTTAGCCGGTTTTCGAGTTGTTTCGGCTTGTCGGTCTTGCGTGTGTGTTGTGGTTGCTTTGGTAGAGTTTGTTCCTAGGACCGGTAGCACTCCGGTGGCTACGTGGTTTTGGCAAACGGGAGGTAGAAGTGCGGAGCGTGTGATTTCGGGGGTTCGACCGAGCTAGTTCGTCTTGTCGGAGTTTCAATCTCCCTCGAGAAGAATTTTTATCGGCTCCCATTCACTCCCCCTCTGCGGTCGCCTTATCGGTCCTTCAAGTGGTATCAGAGCCGGTTCGGGTCTTTATTGACTCTAACCGGTCTAAGATCCAAGGATGGCATACCGGGAACGGGGTTCGGGTCCTCCACACTTCGATGGCAAGAACTACCGGATATGGAGCAAGCGGATGGGTGCGTTCCTCCGCGAGAAAGGGTCGACTGCTTTCGGATGTCACGGTGGACACGGGCTATGTCCGGTCGATGGATTTCCTTGCTCCGGGGTCGAGGGACGGATTCGACGCCAACAATAAGGCGGTCGACTACTTGTTTCGTGCTTTGTGTCGGCCCGAGTTCGATCGGGTGCACACCGAGCACTTGGCTTGTAGGATTTGGGCGGTGTTGAAGGAGGCTCATGTTGGGAACGCCCGAGTTCGGGCACGGTTGTATGCGACCTACGGAGAGAGTACGAGAACTTCACTCATCTCCCCGGTGAGTCCATCGATGCCTTGTTTCAGAGGTTCACGGTGGTGGTGAACAACATGAGGGCCAATGTGGACGTGCTCCCGTACGATGATCATGATAGAGCGGTCAAGCTCTTACACTCTTTGGATCGTACGATATGGGGCGGAAAGTTCGAGGCCATAGTCGAGTCGGAGAGGTACGATACTCTGACGGTGAACGAGCTGTTCTCGAAGCTCAAATCGGCTGAGGTGGATAGGGGCATGACTGCCAAGCTCGAGGGACCGACTGATTCCCATAGTCTTGCCCTCGTTGGTGGTTCCAAAGGAAAGACTAACTCTAACCCATCCACCGGGGATGTTCTCGTTTTCCTCTCGATGTCTATGCCGGATGAGGAGTTTGATGACCTTGGAGAGGACGAGCCGGCGGCGTTGACGAGGCGGTTCGAGAGGCCGCACGAGAACCGCGTAAACATGAGGAGGAACACGAGGACTTGCTTCCGGTGCGGCAAGCGGGACACTTCGTCGCCGAGCGCCCGGAGAAGGCCGAGAACAAGGACGGCTACAAGCACAAGCCGAGGAAGAACGACGACAAGTACCGTTCGAGGCGCGACCACAAGAGCAAGCACAAGAACAAGTACAAGGACGAGCGACGATCGAGGAAGAAGGAGGGCCGAGGCAAGGCCCGAGCGATGGTTGGAGCGAGCGACGTCGACTCCGGTTCCGCGTACTCCACCTCGAGCTCGGCGGCCGGCGACGACGAGGGAGATCGCCGCAAGAACAAGAGGTCGTCCAAGAACTCGAGCGGGGCCGAGGCCGCCTCGCGAGAGACGGCTTCGTACCATGGCGGCGAGCTCCTGCAGCAAGAAGAGCACACAGAGCGACTCGGACTCTGAGTCCGACGACGAGGTGGGAGACTTGAAGAACATTTGGTTGATTGACTCCGGTTGTTCGAGGCATATGACCGGAGACAGGGGGTGGTTCTCAAGTCTCGTCCCGGTGGTGACGAAGAGGTACATCACCTTTGGGGACAATGGGCGTGGGCGTGTGCTTTCAGAAGGTGAGATAAAAGTGAGTGACAAGATCACTCTGAGGCGTGTTGCTCTTGTTCAATCACTGGGGTACAATTTGCTTTCGTGTCTCGGTTCTTTGGATGAGGGTTTTGAGGTGTTGTTTCGGCCTGGTGGTTCTCGGATTGTGGACTCTCGAGGGGACCTTGTTTGTATGGTCGTTCCCGAGGGTCAGGTGTTTCGTGCTGATTTTTCTCAGTCTTCGGGTGTTGAGCGTTGTTTCTTGGCTGGTTCTTCGAGTGAGTTGTGGAAGTGGCATAGGAAGTTGGGTCACTTGAGCTTTGACCTTCGTCTCGCTTGAGTAAACTCAATTTGGTCCGAGGATTGCCACGTTTGAGGCTTGAGAAAGAGTTGGTTTGTGCTCCGTGTAGGCATGCCAAGATGGTGGCCTCTTCTCACCCGCCTCTCACCGATGTGATGAGCGAGCGTCCATGCGAGCTGCTCCATATGGACCTTGTTGGCCCGGCTCGTGTGCGATCCGCGGGTGGGAAGTGGTATGTCCTTGTTGTGGTGGATGACTATTCTCGGTATGCGTGGGTGTTCTTTCTTGAGGAGAAGGGGGGAGACGTTTGGTTTTGTTCGAGATCTAGTCTTGAGGTTGAGGAACGAGAGGCACGGAGATGCCATACGAGCTATCCGCAAGTGATAATGGCTCGGAATTCGGGAACTCTCATTTTGAAACCTTTTGTCATGACTTGGGTCTTGAGCACCGGTTTTCGAGTCCGTATACGCCTCCCCGGAATGGTGTTGTGGAAAGAAAGAACGGGGACTTTGTGCGAGATGGCTCGGACGATGCTTGATGAGCATAGGACTCCGAGGAGGTATTGGGGCGAGGCGGTGAATACCGCATGCTATGTGTCGAACGAGAATATATCTCGAGTGCACAAGAAGAAGACATGCTATGAGTTGATGCATGGTCGCACACCCAAAGTGAGTCACTTCCATGTCTTTGGTTGCAAGTGTTTCATTCGAAGAAGGGCGGGGAAGTTGGATAAGTTTGAGGCTAGGTCCGTCGATGGCATTTTCTTTGGTTATGCATCTCATTCTAGAGCATATCGTGTGCTCAATCTTGAAACTAACCAAATCGTGGAGACTTGCGAGGTAACCTTCGACGAGACAGAGCCACGTAGTCAGCTTGTCTTTGAGTGTGCAGGTGATGATGAGCTTGGCGAGGAGATCTTTCAGGAGGAGGAGCATGAACATGGTGATGATGAAGATGGCGGAGCGGTGCCCCCGGCTGAACATGTACCCACTACTTCGACTACGATGATGGATGGACCCTCTGCTACACCTACGACGACAAATCAAGAACGAGGAGAAGCTGATGTTGAGGGGGAGGTAGCTTCGAGGCGAGAACCTCCACGGCGAGTTCAAGTGGATCACCCAGCTTCGAGGATCATCGGCGACATGAATGAACGCACTACACGGTCGAGGGTTCGAAACAATTCCCATTTTGCTCATGCTGCGTTTGTTGCTTCTTTTGAGCCCAAAGACATTGGACACGCACTATCCGATCACAATTGGGTTAACTCGATGCATGAGGAGTTGGAGAACTTTGAGAGGAATCGAGGTGTGGGAGTTGGTTGACCCTCCCCCGGGGTGTAAGCCGATTGGTACAAAGTGGGTGTGGAAAAACAAAGAGGGAGAGAAGGGTGAGGTTGTGAGGAACAAGTCGAGACTTGTTGCTCGGGGGTTCGATCGGAAGGAGGGGATCGACTACGAGGAGACCTTTGCTCCCGTAGCCCGTTTGGAGGCGATTAGGATCCTTCTAGCCTTTTCCGTGGCTAAAGGGTTCAAGTTGCACCAAATGGATGTGAAGAGTGCTTTTACGAATGGAGTGTTGGAGGAAGAAGTGTATGTGAGGCAACCTCCAGGGTTTGAGAGTGAGAAGTACCCCCACCGGGTGTACAAGTTGAGGAAGGCGCTGTATGGGTTGAAGCGGGCGCCTAGAGCTTGGTATGGTAGGTTGAGGGGGTTCTTGTTTGAGAGAGGTTTTGAGATGGGGAAGGTCGATCAGACCTTGTTTTTGCTGAGGCAGGGCAGAGATATCCTGATTGTGCAGGTGTACGTGGATGATATTGTCTTTGGTGGCTCGTCTAACTCTCTTGTTGCGAGGTTTGCAGATGATATGAGCGAGGGAGCTCGAGATGAGCATGATGGGTGAGTTGCGGTTCTTCCTCGGGCTACAAATCAAGCAATCAAAGGAAGGAACATTTGTGCACCGGAGCTAAGTACACCAAGGACATTGTGAGGAAGTTCAAGATGGAGGACTCCAAAGCTATGACGACGCCGATGAGTACGACTACGGCTCTTGATGCGGACGAGGAAGGTGAACACGTGGACCGAGAAGGAGTACCGGAGCATGATCGGGTCACTCCTCTACTTGACGGCGACGAGGCCGGACATACAGTTCTCAGTGTGTCTGTGCGCTCGTTTTCAAGCGTCTCCGAGGACTTCGCATCGGCAAGCAGTGAAGAGAATTTTCAGGTACTTGCGTCACACTCCCGACTTCGGCCTTTGGTACTCTGCGTCTTCTTCTTTGGCGCTTCATGGCTTTTCAGACGCGGATTTTGCCGGGTGTCGGTTGGATAGGAAGTCCACTTCTGGGACTTGTCGGTTTTTGGGTTCTTCGTTGGTGTCTTGGTCTTCTCGTAAGCAGTCGAGTGTTGCTCAATCCACGACCGAAGCCGAGTATGTTGCCGCCGCTAGTTGTTGCTCTCGGCTCCTTTGGATCACCTACACCATGAGTGACTTTGGTGAGGAGTATACCCATGTCCCACTTCATTGTGATAGCACCGGTGCCATAAGCGTTGCAAAAAACCCGGTGCTCCATTCCAAAACCAAACACATAGAAGTGAGGTATCATTTCCCGAGAGACAACGTAGAGAAAGGGAAGATAGCCTTGATCCATGTACCCACACATGACCAACTAGCCGATATTTTCACCAAACCCCTAGATCAAGCAACTTTCACTCGTTTGCGGGGGAACTTGGTGTGTGTTTGATTTCTTGAGTTGGGTGTGTGGGGGCTTTCTTTTGCCGGTGGTGTCGAGCCCGTTTTGCCTCCCCTCGAGGAGCCGGTTTGTAGCATATGTACAGCTTTCGTTGGTGCATTTCTTGCATTTGGCATTGCATTTGTAACATGATGTATAGGCATCCTTGTATCTTAGATTGCATGCATTTTGTATCATATGCATCGGATAGGAAAAGCTTCTCCTATATACAATGTTTATCATGGGTTGCTATATATGTTCTTGTGAGCTTGTTTGATATGCTACGGTTAGTTTGACTTAGCTCTTGATGATCTTGATGAATGATCCATGGTTGATGGCTATTTTTTGAAAAATGTCACATACATGCTCTCTCATGTGTAAATGCCTATATATGATCTTGACATGTTTTAGTGGCTTTGCTATGCTTACTTTGTGGTTGGATAGCTAGTTTATTGATCATATGGAGCCAAAGGCTCACTTGCCATCATGAATGTTTAGCCCTCTTGCTTAATCTTGTGGAGGGGCATAAGTTCCTTTTTGTCGCAAAGACATTTCATGTACCATTTACAAATCTAAAAATGAAATGAAAAATGCTTGGAAAATATGTTCCCATGTCATATATGCTGAAATTAATTTGCTTTGGGTGCTAAACCGTTGCATGATGTCTACCAATGAGAAGTCTCATACATAGAAGTAGGCACATGGCTCGGTGGCTTTGACATGACATGAGGTGCTTTTGGGTGTTTATGATGGTCTTATGATTAGAATGGCTGTCCTAGCATGAAGTTTGAGTGGCTTTGCCATTTTGATATGTTTTGCTCATGTTTAGGTATTTGCTTGTGAGAGAGTAACTTTTCGCAAAATTACTAAAATCCTTTTTAGCCTTGTCCAATGGTTGTGAAACTTGGTGATCACGTAGTTAAGGTCGTTACGAACTGTCGAGTATCTAACTTGCTCATTTGGGCTTGTGTAGCTCCTTGTGATGAATTTTGTATATTCGAGAAGCTATATGTTGCAAGTTTTCGCATTTTGCCTTGATTCATGCATTGTCAACAAGGGGGAGAAGTTTGTGCATGTTTTGGGCACACGGGAGTGTTTGGAAGGTGTTCCAATTGTTTCGGGCAATTTTTGAGCGGTGTGGTGCGGGGGCCGGTTTCTTTGGGCGGTCTAACCGCCCCCGGAGCGGTCGGTTCGGGCGAGGGCGGTCTAACCGCCCGGGCGGCGGTCTAACCGCCCGGGGCGTGTGAGCGAGGTTTTTGCTCTTTGTTGCATTCCCGAGTTGCATTGATGCATGTGTTCGGGGGAAGTGTCTTGTGGCTCGGGGGAGCTTTTGTGTGAGTTTTTGGCTCGTGGCCTTGTGTGCCTTTGGTGGTATTCGCTCTTTACTTGAGCATGGTTTTGTCTCGGATGTGTCGAGCCGTTGCCCTTGCCTAAGGGGTCCGAGACTTGTTCTTCTTCAAGTGATCTTGCTTTTTGCCTTTCTTTGGCTTTCGATTACTTGTTGGAGCTTTTCTTTTAGTAGTTTATTTTCTTTTCTTTTTCTCTTGTGTTACTTCATTTGAGTGTGTTGTCAATGCACTCATCAAGGGGGAGATTGAGGACCATGTGTGGTTCGAGGACCGGTGGATGGTCGCTTCCTTGTGTGATGAGTGATTGACAATGTTGTGTGGACCGATTCTTGGCTAAGTATTGCAGGGTGCGGGTTGCGGCTTGACTCGTGCTTTGGTGCGGGTGAAGAACAAGCGCGAAAGGTCGTTGCGGTGAGGCCTCCAGGTGCGGAGAAGACAAGTAGGCTTCGTTCGAGGGACCGGTGGCCGGTGGGGTCAAGTGCGGGCCGCATGGTGGCATGAACGACAAGATGAAGCCGTGGACGGTTTCTTGGTAGAGCCTCAAAACCAAGGTCGAGCCGGGACTACGTGGGAGCCGAGTCATGAGTGGAGATTGGCGGAGGCTACACCGAGTTCGCGGGGTTTGCAGGTGGTTCACCGGGGAAAACCACCGGGTTACTCGGTTGAGCCACAAAACCGAGGCCGAAGACTCGACGAGGAGGTGCGGCCACCCGGGCCGGTTCAACCGCCCGGGAGGGGCGGTCGGACCGCCCCCGGGGCCGGTCGGATCCACCGGGCCGGTCCTAACCGCCCGTGGGGGCGGTGCCCGACCGCCCCGGCCGCCGCCGCCGAGAAGCTTCGAAGCGGAGGACACGCGTCGGGATCGCAAGGCGTGCGTCGAGGCTACGCGAGGTGCGGTCGCCGGGCATCCGTCCGATGGTGAAGACATCAAGAATTCCAAATCCGCCCTTGAGGGGCATGTATCCCTAGTTAGTAGAGAGGGGCATTTTAGACATTCGGTTGCCGCCTATATAACCCAAGAGGTGAGAGGTTGGCAGCCAACTCTTGGAACCCTAGCTCATTTGGTTTTTCCATTTTCGTTCTCTATTTTCCCTAGGTTTTTAGAAGGCTAGTTTGAGAGCTTCATGTGAGATCTAGAGAGAGGGATGGATGTTTGGGTGGCAAACTAGACCTTGTACGAACCATTCATGGCATGTATAGAAGGTTCGGCGTGGTTCTTCATGGTGGTTTTCCCGTCTCTTTGATGTTGATTTTCGGAGCTCTTTTTGGCGGTGTTTTGAGAACGATTTCTTGGGGTTTTTGGCTGGGTGTCACGTATGAGGTTCTTGTGCCTCTTTGGCTGGTGACTTTGCCCCCAAATCTCCTTTGAATCGGACTCGATTTGGTGGTTTTCGTTGGAACTCGAGTTCTTGACCTAGAGAAGCGATTTCTTCGATTCCTCTTGATTGTGAGCGTTTCGGGTCGATTCCTTTGAGGAAGAGGTTGCCCGAGAGGTAACCCGACTATCCCCGAAGTTTGGCCGCAATCCGTGGAGTGATTCGGGAGATCGGGCGTGAGGAAGTTGAGGTTTGACCCGCGGGTTCGTTTTTACGGAAGGGGCGGTCTAACCGCCTGCAGGGGGCGGTCTAACCGCCGGGGTGTTCCGGGTCAAAGTTCGTTTCGCCGGATTTTCCTCTCGTGAGTTTGTTCGCCTTGATCGGAGGAGTGTACGGGGTGAAATTTGGGGTCGTTCTCGTGCGGTTGCTAGGTGTTCTTGTTTGGAGTTCGCCGTCGGGTACGGGAGGTTAGACCGCCCCGGTAGCCGGTCTAACCGCCCCTAGGCCCTTGGGTGAAGTTTTGGTTTTCGCCAAGATTTTACGGTAGCTAGCATGGCCTTGACCGAGAGATCTCTCGTTGGTGAAACCGTGGTGTGTTTTGGTGCTCGGAAGAGGCGTTTCGGAGGATTTCTTGGTTGCCGGGTGGAGGCGGTCTAACCGCCCCTATACCGGTCTAACCGCCCCCTCGGTTAGCCGGTTTTCGAGTTGTTTCGTTGTCGGTGCTGCGTGTGTGTTGTGGTTGCTGGTAGAGTTTGTTCCTAGGACCGGTAGCACTCCGGTGGCTACGTGGTTTTGGCAAACGGGAGGTAGAAGTGCGGAGCGTGTGATTTCGGGGGGTTCGACCGAGCTAGTTCGTCTTGTCGGAGTTTCAATCTCCCTCGAGAAGAATTTTTATCGGCTCCCATTCACTCCCCCCTCTCGGTCGCCTTATCGGTCCTTCGGACGTCGAGTGCGTGGAGCACGCGGAGGCACGCGGCGCCGGATGAAGCGCCGGTGAACACACTGGAGAAGATGGTTAACGAAGACCTCGACTCCGCCGCCAAGCACGCCGGCACCTTCGAGGCTGCGGAGCAGACCAAGGGGGGGTCCCCCTCGACCCATCGCCCCCGAGGGCAAGGCGTTGAGGGTCGGCTCCACCCTCGACCCCAAATAGGAAGTGGTGCTCGTCGACTTCCTCCGCGCCAACGCCGACATCTTCGCGTGGAGCCCCTCGGATATGCCGGGCATCCCGAGGGAAGTCGCCGAGCACTCCCTTGACATCTCGCCAAACGCCCGCGCCGTGCAAAGAACGGGCCGCGCCGCTTCGACGAGGAGCGGCGACGGGCAATCGGAGCGGAGCTGCGGAAGCTTCTCGAGGCCGGATTCATCAAGGAGGTGTTCCACCCTACGTGGCTAGCAAACCCCGTGCTTGTAAAGAAAAAGAATGGGAAGTGGCGGATGTGTATAGACTACACTAGTCTTAATAAAGCATGTCCTAAGGTTCCTTTTCCTTTGCCACGCATTGATCAGATCGTTGATTCAAAGGCTGGGTGTGAATTGCTTTGCTTCCTTGATGCTTACTCCGGATACCATCAAATAAAAATGAAGGAGTCCGACCAGCTCGCGACTTCGTTCATCACGCCGTTCGGGACGTTCTGCTACGTCACGATGCCGTTTGGCCTCAGAAATGCGGGTGCAACATACCAGCGTTGCATGCAGCACGTTTTTGGGGATCACATCGGACGGACGGTCGAAGCATACGTGGACGACATCGTCGTAAAGACCGAGAAGGCGGACGACCTGGTTGGTGACCTTGGCGTCGCGTTCAACTGCCTACGGGCCAATGGGGTCAAGTTAAACCCCAAAAAATGTGTCTTTGGAGTGCCGCGAGGCATGCTCCTGGGATACATTGTCTCCCAGCGGGGAATCGAGGCCAACCCTGAAAAGGTTGCGGCCCTCGAACGAATGGGTCCGATCCGGGACCTCAAAGGAGTGCAGAAGGTGCTAGGGTGCCTCGCCGCCTTGAGCCGCTTCATTTCGCGGCTCGGTGAGAAGGGCCTACCCCTCTACCGCCTACTTAAGAAGCACGAGCGCTTCTCCTGGACCACCGAAGCCCAGGATGCGCTCGACAAGCTGAAGGCGTCTCTGACGCACGCCCCGATCCTCACGCCGCCGCAAGATGGCGAGCCCCTGCAGCTCTACGTGGCCGCAACCACCCAGGTGGTCAGCGCCGTGATCGTCGTAGAGCGCGCGGAGGAAGGACACGCCCTGCCTGTACAGCGGCCGGTCTACTACATCAGCGAGGTCCTGTCAGACACGAAGACGCGCTACCCCCAGGTCCAGAAGTTGCTGTACGCGGTAGTCCTTGCGCGGCGCAAGCTCCGCCACTACTTCGAGGCCCACCCCGTCACGGTGGTCTCCTCCTTTCCGCTAGGAGAGATCATCCGCAACCCCGACGCCGCGGGAAGGATCGCCAAGTGGTCCGTAGAACTGATGGGCGAGACGCTCGCCTACGCCCCGCGCAAGGCCATCAAGTCGCAAATCCTGGCGGATTTCGTCGCTGAGTGGACGAATACGCAGCTGCCGCCCCCACAGATCCAAGCGGAATGTTGGACTCTGTTCTTCGACGGCTCGGTAATGAAAACAGGAGCGGGCGCGGGCCTGCTCTTCGTGTCTCCCCTCGGGGAACACATGCGGTACGCGGTGCGCCTTCACTTCCCCGCATCAAACAATATGGCTGAATACGAGGCCCTCCTCAGCGGCCTCAAAATCGCCATTGAGTTAAGCGTCAAGCGCCTCGACGTGCGGGGGGACTCGCAGCTCGTGATCGATCAGGTCATGAAGAATGCAAGCTGTCACGACGACAAGATGGAGGCCTACTGCAAAGCCGTGCGAGCCCTCGAGGACAAGTTCTACGGCATCGAGCTCAACCATGTGCCCCGCCGGTACAACGAGGAGGCAGATGAACTGGCCAAGATTGCGTCCGGGCGGATCACCGTTCCCCCGAACGTTTTCGCGCGCGACATCGCGCAACCCACGGTCGTCTTCGAGCCCTACCCCTCGAGCCACGACGGACCCTCGGGGGCTCCCTCGAATCCAGCGGGTGCGGAACCCATGGACGACGACCCCTCGAACGAGGCGTACGTGCTCTCCCTCCTCGAGGGGTACGGCTCCCACGAGGTCGACGCGATGGACATCGAGCCGGCTCCTGCCCAAGAGGACTGGCGCGAGAAATACATCGCCTGGATCGCTCGAGGGGAACTCCCCGCGGACCGGGCCGCGGCCAGGCACATCGCCAGGATGGCCAATTCTTTTGTCCTCATTGACGGCGAGCTGTACAAGCGTGCCGCCTCCGGCATCCTACAGCGGTGCGTGCCCATTCCCGAGGGGCGCGAACTCCTACGGGACATTCACGCGGGGATCTGTGGCCACCACGCCGCGCCCCGCACCCTCGTTGGCAACGCGTTCCGCCAGGGCTTTTACTGGCCTACCGCGGTCACGGACGCTAGCGAGATCGTGCGCACCTGCGAAGGGTGCCAGTTCTACGCCCGCAAGTCCAACTTGCCCGCCCATGCCCTGCAAACCATCCCCGTGACATGGCCATTCGCCGTGTGGGGGCCGGACATCGTCGGGCCCCCGCGGAAGGCGCCGGGGGCTTCACCCACCCGCCGGTCGCGATCGACAAGTTCTCCAAGTGGGTGGAGGTGCGCCCCATCACGAATCTAAGGGCGCAGCGGGCGGTAACATTCTTCACCGACATCGTCTACCGCTTTGGAGTGCCAAACTCCATCATCACGTACAATGGGTCCCGGTTCACGGCCGGAAGTTCTTGGAGTTCTCGCGACAAATTCCACATCCGCGTGGATTGGGCGGCTGTGGCACACCCACAGACCAACGGCCAAGTAGAGCGTGCCAACGGCATGATCCTACAGGGCCTTAAGCCCAGAATTTTCGACCAGCTGAACAAATCTGGACGAAAGTGGCTCCAGGAACTACCAGCGGTTGTGTGGAGCCTAAGGACCACCCCGAGCAGAGCCACCGGGTTCACCCCGTTTTTTCTAGTCCATGGCGCGGAAGCCGTCCTCCCCACGGACTTAGAATACGGATTGCCCAGGGTTCGAGGCTATGACGAGGATGCTAACCAGCGAGCCCGCGAGGACTCGCTGGGACATTTCGGATGAGGCACGCCTCGTAGCCTTGATGCATTCCGCAAGGTATCAACAGTCCCTAAGACGCTACCAAGCACGCAAGATACGTCGACGGGACTTCAGTGAAGGGGACTTGGTCCTAAGGCTGCGCCAGGACAATCGAGGGCGCCATAAGCTATCGCTCCCATGGGAGGGACCCTACGTCGTGGTGAAGGTACTCAAGCCGGCACATACAAGCTGGCCAACGAGGACGGTGAAGAACTCACCAACGCTTGGAACATTCAACAGCTACGTCGCTTCTACCCTTAGCTAGGATTTCCAAGTATTTTTGTTGTAAAAACCATACGACCAACGCCCCAGTTGGTAAACAACTATGTAAATGCTTCAAGACTAATAAAAAGGGCAACTCGGCTTTCCCCTGAAACCCAAGTTACCCTCGGGGGCTACTGCGGGGGGCACCACCCCCCCCCCAAAATGGTCCCATTTTTGCGCAAAAATAAAAACAACTCACACGCGCTAAGTCTGTTTCCTACTTCAACCTCGAGCAACGATGCGAACAGGGCGCGGGCGGCCCAGTGGGAGGAGCGTGCGAGCCAGAGATAGCCTACGCCGCGTGGATATGGCCCTTCTCTCTCGCCTCCAACCCAGCAGGCCCCCCAGCGAAAATCGAACTCCCCTAAGTAAAATCTACTCAGGAAGAAGGAGAAACAAAAAGGCGCAATAAGCAAAACACTTCATTTCGTATCATCAAATGTTTACGATTGAGATAATGTGCTTATTTACAAAGGCCCCATGGCCAGAATACTGATGCTCGAACAAAAAACGGGCCTAGCGCCAAACTGCTTTCAGGCGAGAGGAGCGGCAGCGTCAGCGGCGTCCGGGAAGAGGAACTCCTCGAAGGCCTCGGCGAGCGACCCAACGGCGTCGGCGGCGAGCGCATCCACATGCTCCATCGCCACCTCGTCCTCGACGCCCTCGGGAACGATGTAGCCTTCCGCCAGCGCCTCGAAGTTGACCTCGTAGTGGGACCGCACCACTCCGAGGGCCTTCTGGACGCCCAGATGCAGCACCCGCCGCATCCGCTCGGTGACGTGACCGCCAAGGGCGCGCGGGCGGCCGGCCGGCCGAGCCGCCGCCCGTGCTTCGCCCTCCTCCACGGCACGGCAGGTCTCGAGGGCCGCATCACGCAGCTCCTGCAGCTCCCGCTCGGAGGAGTTGTAGGAAGCCTGCAGCGCCTCGGCCCATTCAGCGGCATGCCCCAGAGCGGTGCGCAAGCCTGGAGTCACCAAGACAAGACCGGAATCAGAAAGGGGAGCACGAATTCCCAAACAAAAAACCAACCAAATAAGAAGTCAAGCAGCAGCTCACCTTCGACTTGCTTCCTCTCCGTCTCGAAGTCGCGGCGCACAGCCTCGACCGTCAGCTCGAGGCGCTTGACGGCCTCACCTTGCTCCTGGAGGGCCAGCTCCTGATTGGCGTTGGTGATGCTGAGCATAATCACCTCGCCCTCGACCTTGGAGAACGCGGTGTTCCGCTCCTCCAACGACTTTTGCGCCGCCTCGCGAGCGACGCGCTCCTGCTCCAGTGCCGTCCGGGCGTCGACGAGGGTGGCTTGCTCCTGCTGGAGCCGCCCCTCGGCTCCTTGGCGGGCGGTGTGCTCCCGCCGAAGCCGCTCCTCGGCGATGGCGAGCGCCGCAATCTTGGCGTCGAGGGCGGCCTTCAAGTCGTCGGCCTCCTTGGCCCGCCGCTCCCGGCCGCGCGCCCGCTCCTCGGCCCGGCGGCTGGCCGCGCTTGCGCCCCCTCGAGCGACGAGCGGAGCTCCCGGTTCTCGCCGCGGGCGTTGGCCACCTCCGCCTCCCGGTTGGCGGCCGGCGTCCGCGTCTTCTCCAAGTCCGAGCGCGCCGCACGCACCTCATCACGATCGATGAGGGCCGTGCGGACCCGCTCGAGGCTCGAGCGGTGCGGCGGGTCCCGCCTCGAGCTCTCGGGGAGCTCGTCGTGCCACGCCATGGCCCGGTACGCCAGCCAGCTGTCCGGCGTCCTGAGGGCGTCAGCAAGCGCATCGAAAGCGCTGCACCGCTCCCGGAGCTGGTGGACCTCGGCGTTCACTCGGTCGAAGGCGTCGTACTTGTCGTGGGCGCGGCGCTCGAGCTCCTGGCACCCACAAATCAAAACCCATAAGCGCTGCGACACGGGGGCAGCATACAAAAACAAAAGAAAGAAGAGAACGAACAACCATGGCCTACCTGGAAGACGCGCCATGCAGGGCCGCCATGGACTCGCAGCGCCTCGTTCAGCGCGCGGTCGAGCGTGGCGCTGTGGCTCCGGAGCTCGCCCCAGAGCTCCTGCTCCCCCTGGCGTCGGCAAACGTAGGGGGATCGTCAACGGCCCCCTCCACCTGGGCGGAATGGCCGGCGCGGGAGGACGAGGCCTCGGCGCCGTGACCTCGGTCCCCCACCACCATGTGACCCTCGTGCCGCCTCACGAGGGCCCCCCTCTCGGGGCTCGGGGGGGAACGTGTGGGGAAGCTAGCCCACAGATCCCACCCGGGCGGCGGGGAGTCGTCCGAGACCTCCACCACCTCCGCTCGCAGATCGCCGGCGGGCGCCGGCGCTTGTGCCGCCTCCACTTGCGCCCTCCGTGGCCGCGGGCGCCCCGGCACGACGCCGCGGCCGCCACCTCCGGCCGCGCCCCCGCGCCCACGGGGCGCCACCATGGGTTGCACCCGCTCCGCCTCCTCCGTGGGCCGGCGCCACGGGCCGCGCCTCCGCAATACGGCGAGCCTCCACGGGCCGCACCTCCACCACGGCCGCCGCCGCGCCTCGCGTCCCCACGACGGCCGGCGCCGGCCGCTCCTCGGCGACCTCCCGGGCCGCGCCGCGGCGGGTCGATCCGCCGGTCGGGGCCTCGAAGCCTCGGCCGGGCTTCGCGAGCTCTCGCCCGCCGCCGCCGTGCTTACCCCCCCGCCCGCGACGTCCTCGACGAGCGCCGCCGGGTGGGGATGGACGCGTCCGTCCTCAGCACCTTGGCCGGTGCGAGAGGAGGCACGGTTGGCACCACCCTGCGCAGGCACAAACAGAGGGTTAGAACGCCTGATCATCAACAAATCAAACCAAGCCAAGGATCGAACTCCTTACCTCGAGGAGGAAAAGGCGCACTTCCTTTTCCTCGAAGCCTCAGCAGACGAGGCCAGCGCGGCTGGCACGCCCGACGCCGCGCCTCCCGAAGGCGCCACCGCGCGCGCGGCACGCTCGCCCCGCGTGCGGGCACACCCGCCGTCGCGCCTCCCCGACGACGCCGCCACGCGCACGGGCACACCTCGCCCCGCGCGCGGGCACGCTCGACGCGCTTGTTGCGCGCGCGCCCCCGTGGCACGCGCGCGCCCCCGCGGCGCGCGCGCCGCCCCGATGTCGATTGCCCGGCCGCGGGCGCCGTTGCGCCCGCCCCAGGCGAAGCCGCCCTTGTCGGCCGACGCCGGCTCCGGCGACGGGGGCGCAGCCGCCACCTATCGGGGAGGGGGCCCTCCCCCTCGGCCTCTTCCTCTTCGTCCTCCTCCGCGGATGAGTACTCCTCGGTCCCCGGGAGGAGAGCCCCCGGCTCTTTGCGCCGCGGTACTCCGTGCTCCGCCGGCCGCGCGCGCTTGCCGCCCGCTCCTCGCTCCCGGGGCCGCGCCGCCCGGCCGAGCGCGCGGGAGTCGGGGGTGGGCGGAACGGACTTTAAAGCGGTAAAGCTCACCAGCTACATACAGGAGCATCAAGGACACGTCAGGAGGCAGAAGCAACACCAAGAACTAAAACAAAATCAAGAATCAAACTCACCAGCGGGCCGGTGGGGAGCATCTCGAGGTCCCATGGGGTCCGGTCCGGATGCATCGGCGTCCGGGTGTCGACGGTGCTCCGCGCCCGGGTGAGCGCATATGGCCGCTCGAGGGGCGTTGGGAGCATCCGCGACCTCGCCAGATCGACGGGGTTGGCCGCCTCTGTCATCTTGAATATGCAGAGCGGCCTCTCCATCAGGGGCACGACCCGCCGGTGATGGAGGAAGGCGAGGACGCCCATTGCGGTCAGCCCCTGCGCCGCCAGGCTCTGCAGGGCGGCCAGGACCGACTCCTGCCGCCTCCGATGCTGGGGCGTGGACACCCCGTAGCCCCAAGAGTCGGGCTTCTCCTTGAACACCCGACCGGTGTAGGGGGGAGGCCGGGCTCGGCGTTGCGCAAGTAGGGAACCATCCCCGCTCCCGGCCGGCGTTGTTCGTCGTCATGGTGCGGGGGATGTAGACGTTCTTGAATTGCCCCCGCGAGGCAAGCGACATCCCGCCGGCGCGCACCGCGCGGCGGGTCCCCGCTCCGTCGTGGGGCGCGTGAAGAGCTCCGCGCGGAAAAGGTGTACCCGCAGCTCCCGTTGGATCGGGATCCCTAGGTACCCTTCGCGGGACGCCCACGAACGTGGCCGCCGCGAAATCTCGTTGGGCGCGAAGTTGTGCGGCTCCACTTCGTAGTGGTGGCACGCCGCCCGCTTGAAGCGGCTCGCCGCGCGTTGAAGCCCCGCTCGTGGTAGCGGATGAAGCTCACCACGTAGCCCTCCGGCGGGTTGGGCGCGCGGTCCCCCGCCGGCGGCACTATCCACTCCGTCGGGCGCCCATCCTCGTTCGCCGCCAGCTGGCCGGCGGCGACCAGCTCGCCAAGGGCCAGCCGGGTCACCGACGACCTCTCCCAGGCGTATGGGTCCAAGATCGTGAGGGGCTGAGGCGGTGCCATGAAGAAGGGCGAAGGAAAGCGAGAGTGGAGGACGAGAAACGGAAGAAAAGCTCTAATGACAACACCGCACGGTGGCAAAGGCAAGACGAAGACGAAGGGGCAGGGGGCTGAAATGGTGAGGCGTTAAGGTAAGAAACCGCCGTCTCCCCCTCCCCTTAGATTTATAAGCCGCGGGCGAGCTCTCCGGGGCGGATGCCCCGCGCGCATTAACTGCAGGGAATCTTCCCTTCACGCCGACGAACGGGCCCCACCACGATCGCAGCGGTCACATCGCCGCGGACGGGCCATCATCACGGCGAAGACCTGCAGGAACCGAAGCAGGCGGTCACGTCTGCCTGCCACGCCGCCCACTACGCGCGCGCGCCGCCGCAGCGCCTAAAAAGGCGCACCCGCGTTGCAAAACCGCAGCCTCGACTGCGAGGCATTTAATGACCCGGTCCCTTGCCAAGCAAGGAGAACCCTTGAGCAGGGCGAACCCCTGGCTCGAGACAAAGACAGCCCTCGAAGGGATATCGACGTGAGAAGGCCGCTCGGGGCCTGCTTGATGTAAAGCAGGCACCGCGGGCACCCATGCCACGCAAAACCCTCGAGCGGCACGAGCCCCTGGCTCAAGACGAAAGCAGCCCTCGAAGGGATATCGACGTGAGAAGGCCGCCCGGGGCCTGCTTGATGTAAAGCAGGTACCGCGGGCACCCATGCCACGCAAAACCCTCGAGCGGCACGAGCCCTTGGCTCAAGACGAAAGCGGCCCTCGAAGGGACATCGACGTGAGAAGGCCGCCCGGGGCCTGCTTGATGTAAAGCAGGCACCGCGGGCACCCATGCCACGCAAAACCCTCGAGCGGCACGAGCCCCTGGCTCAAGACGAAAGCAGCCCTCGAAGGGACATCGACGTGAGAAGGCCGCCCGGGGCCTGCTTGATGTAAAGCAGGCACCGCGGGCACCCATGCCACGCAAAACCCTCGAGCGGCACGAGCCCCTGGCTCAAGACGAAAGCAGCCCTCGAAGGGACATCGACGTGAGAAGGCCACCCGGGGCCTGCTTGATGTAAAGCAGGCACCGCGGGCACCCATGCCACGCAAAACCCTCGAGCGGCGCGAGCCCCTGGCTCGAGACAATATCAACTCTCTAAAAGAGGGCACAAGCATGATAAGGTCGCCCAGGGCCTGCTTGAAGTAAGGCAGGCACCGCAAGCACCCATGTCGCGCTGTGCCACCAACCAGCGCCTCGAGGGCTGGCTCGCCCAGACCCCTCGACGGCCGCAAACGCTAAAGACGGGGCCGCCCAGGCGCCGCCCCGCATGGCCCTACTGATCAGAGGTTCGAAGCCTGACCCTCGACGGGTTCGAACAGGCGCCTCAGATCGCAGAGTCAGGGACGACGAGGGCACGCGCATTCGAGCCGTTCCTCGAGCCCGTCGGCTCGAGGGTGCCCCACATGTCGTGTTCGAGAGTCAGCGAGGGCAGCTAGCCGGGGATCCCACCGAGGGAGAGCTTCCGCGCCCTCGGTCCCTATCGAACGGGACCGAGCCCCACCTAGCAAACCCACGCAAGTGCTTCCATGGACGTGTCTCCGGACCACGCAGCCTACCCTTATCGAACGGGGCATGGGCGTCCACTCGAACCACCCGCTAGCGGCTCGACGAGGAATCCGCATTCGCGACCCGCTCGATGGGGGTTGCGGAAACCTCACCCTCCGTCCCGCGGAGGGACGGCGAGGGCGCGTAAGAAAACAAGTCGTAAAGCTCTACCCGATCGCCTCGAACGGGCCCAGGCTCGGGGGCTTGACGCACGGCTACACCTCCTTGAAACTGCACCCGCCGGAGACAGTGCCAGCAGCGCGTGCGCCACCGAAGCCGGCTGAGACACCGCCGATGCCGGTTGGAACATGTGCCACGCCCTCTGACCAGTTCTCGCGGTTAACCCCTGCAGGAGCACCCACACTCCTGCAGGGCTTCGGGGGCTAGACCCGCGGGTCCGCTGACGCGGCCCCACGGAAAGCGTTCGCAAGACAAGGAGGGAAGAACGTCCTATCGCAGGTTCCAAAGATCCGCGGGAGCCTCAATGGCAAACCCACAGATGCTCGGGGGCTACTGTCGGGGACAGCCCTAGGGGTCCCCTTAAACAACGGGGAAATCCTCACTCAAAACCCGCAACAAAACCAAAACACGCTAAGCCTAACCATGCAGGTGCCTAACCATGCAGGACACGGCCCACGCCGCAGGGACCCCGACGGCCCATTAAGGCGGCCCTCTTAGAGATCCCATCGAGCAGGCTCCGCCTCGTTCGAGGATGCGCGCCCCCTCAGGCGGGCTCCGCCCGTTCGAGGGGGCGCACTTCCCTCGAGCGGATTCCGCCTCGCTCGAGGGCTCGCTCCCCCTCGAGCGGGTTCCGCCTCGCTCGAGGGTACGTCCCGCCCTCGGCCGGGGTCCGCCACGCTCGAGGGCGCCCCTCACGCATGCGCCGGCCCCCGTACACGGGCATTTAACGCCCGACACCGGCGGGGCGGCGCCATCATGCGCCGGGGCTCGCGCCCGGTGCCGCCGCACCAACTCCCCGGGGAGGAGCCCATCCCCATCACCGTGGGGAGGGACGTGCAACGCGGCCGGTGTCGGTCCCCGTGACACCGCGCGCCGCTCCCGATGACGGCTAATGCGCCGAGCCCTCGAAGGGGGGGCGGTTGCACCCTCGATTCACTTTCATGTGACCCTACAGGGTTAGGTGGAGGCGCTAGGCCGGAGGATCGCCATCCCTGCCACTGTAACAGCATGGCCGCCGTCCCCGTGCGTGCAGGCGCACGCCAGGCGCTGTAGCAACAACCCCAGCACTGTGAAGCGCGTTGGGAATGGACGCCAGTTTACCTACTCCTGTACCCCGTACAGGCCAACGTCAGCACCTCCCTCGAGCCTATCGGGGGACATCACCGCCATCCGCTGCTCTCCTACCCTCGAACCGCCACTGTTCGGGTACAAGATAGGCCATGATGACCAGATCGCTGCGAGGATCGCCCGAACGGCCGCCCACTCTACAGCATAGCACGTCGTGTTTCCCCACGTAGCTAGATAGCGCGGCGCGCATGTAATCCGCCTCCCCCTTGATCTATAAAAGGGGGGGGCGAACCCCCAGCCGCAAGGGGACATACCCAGCAGCATACGAGACAGGAACACACGGCACACCACGTACTCGCTCTCCAATTCTCCCACAATATCTTCAGCCGCTCCTCTAGGGACTTGGAAGCCAGGCTTCCTCTCCCGCCTTGCTTGTAGCAGCCCCACTACAGGCACCCCCGGTGCTAAGTAATATAGTGCCTCGAGCGCGCCTCTGCTGGACGTACGGCCCCCTCGGCCGGAACCAGGATAAATACTCTGTGTCACTTGTTACTTAGCATCGACCATTGAGGGATAGACCTCGGCGCTATCTACTGGTTAGTGTCGGGACCATATTCCGCACCGACAGAACAACAGAAACCTCCGTACTTCAAAACAGTATTCCAACGACTAGTCAAATCTCCTCTTCTATCCGACTCTCGTCTCCTTCTCTGCGTCTCAATCCAAGTTGGACACCACGAGCACCCAGCAGGTCGCCGGTGCCGCTGGCAGCCGCAACCGCTCCCTCGCGTCCAGGGCGACCATGCCGGGCAGCGAATCCTCTGATGTGCTTATCGGCAGCGGCGCTGGAGTAGTGGATCGGGATACCAGCCTCGCCCTCCTCTCTCTGGCTGCGCTTGAGGAACGCATGGCCACCGTCCATGGCCGTATCGGCCCGTATCGCCGGTCGTCGCCTCCATCTCGAGGACAGCGAGAAGCAAGAGATGCTGCGCTGGGTGGCTGGGTGCTGCTCTGGTTTCTTGGATTTGAGAGAGGAAGGAGCTGGCGGATGGATTGGAGAAGAACAGAGAGGCAGGAGCGAGATGCAACTCTGCTTGCTGGCTGCTCGATTTTTTTAGCAATTGACGGCGGGTGTTCTGCTTGCTGGCTTGCTCGATTGGAGAAAAGAGATCAAGACTCCTGCCTGCTTGATGGGCGAGATGAACACTTCTTGCCGTGGGGAATGGAAGAGAAACTGAGGCTTGCGGATGCTGCTGTTGCTATCTTGCTGGCCATGGTTGCGTTCGATGCAAAAAAATCAAAGATGGAGGTGCTGCTGGCTCATTTGGAATAGAAGAGAGAAAAGACACTGGTGCCATAGAAAAGACACCGGAACAGCCTCTTAGTTTGGCTGGTGAATAGTGGCTGGTGCTGATTTAAGTAGTGCTGGCTGGTGGCTGATAAGTCAAACGAACAGGGCTTCGTTGGTGGCCGCAGTGTGAGGGAGATGACCTCCCAACCTACTGGGCTCACCACCAATATGTCTCATCCAAGATCTCATCCGCCGCCCAACTCGTCGTCCTCAACGCCGTCACCCTCCTCGCTTCCTCTGTCCCCTTCCCTGCCCCGTCCCCACCTCCTACTACCGCAGCCGCTCCTCTCCTACTCCCGCCTCCACCCAAGAGCAGCACCGGAAGCTGCTAAGGGCGACGGTGGCTACGATTTCGTCGAGCTTGACGTCGCCGTGTTGCTCGCGGAGCACATCCGCCGCGACGCCAACCTCCAGCACCGATTCGCCGCCGCCTCTAGCGTTGCCGCTGGTTCCACCCCTGCTGCCACAACGCCTCTTCCTACTCACAGGGGTGGCTTCCTGCTCACGCGGGAAGAGGAGGGGAAGCCAGGCAGGACATATTTGAGGGAGCTCGTCATCTTTAACGAGGGAGCGGTGGGATATTGCGAGTCGGATAGCAAGACGGACAGTTTACCGAGTCTGTTGGATACTAGTTTTTGAGATTTTTTTTCTAAATTTTAGCTAATTTGGTATTTTTAAAGAAGCTCTTGGAGTTGGAGTTGCTGTTACGAGCTATCAACTGTTGGCGACGTTCTCACCAGACTGCCTTTGTACTCTATCCTTTCCATTAAATTAAGAACCCTTATTATCTGCGCAATGTTGAGTTCGCATGCGACCGTGATTTTTCATCTACGCGGTCGATTCGCTCCTAGGCTCTAGCTCCACACGGAATGGGCCCTGCAGTCCTCCCCACCACACACTCCTCTGTCTCTCCATTCCCCTTCTCTTTCCTCACTCTTTCTCACGGAGGCCCGAACCGCCTGATGCAATCCTTCGGTGGTGGCTCTCCACCGACCGGACTCGAGGGGGACGGCGACGCTTGACGGATCCGACGGGCCATGACCGCCGCTCGTCCTCTGTCGGGGATGCCACCGGCGACACGTCCCGTGACGGAGTTGGGTCGAGGCGGACCTCGACGAGCTCAAGCCGCGGCGGAGGCGGAGCAGAGGAGGGTACCGGCGAGCTCCAGCCCCTGGGGGGATGGCGACCAGCGCCGACCCGATCAGGCCCTCGTGCAGGCAGGTCGGAGCGGTCGAATCGAGGAGTCCGCACTGATGATCCAGGGAGCAGTGCATTTGTTTTTATGAATTTTGTTGCAGAAAATTTTCCAAAACTTTTTTGAAAAGATTTTTCCAAAACTTTTTGGTATATTTTTTAGAATATTTTGTTCACAAAATTTTGTTGCAGAATTTTTTTCAAAACTATTTTGGTCGATTTTTTTAGAATTTTTTCGTAAAGTTTTGTTTCAAAATTTTTTCTTATTTTTTGGCTTGCTAAAGTTTTTTTAACTTTTATTCCCAATTTCTTTAAAAATATTTTTCTCCAAACTTTCTGCTTTCCATAACTTTTGCTTCAAAATTTTTACTCCAGATTTTGTTTCATAAAGTTTTGTTTAAAAACGTTGACAAAATCTTTTTGCCTGCATTTTAAAAAACTTTTCTCCAGTTTTTTCTTTCATTTTTTCCTGCAAAATTTTCCTTTAAACTTTTTTGTTTTCTAACTTTTATATAGATCTTTTCAGAAAACTTTGTAGACATTTTCTCTAGTGCTTTTTTCCTTTCTGTGTTTCAGTATGTTTCTCTAATTTTTCTTTAACACGGGTCCAGACGCATGCGAGCAAGTGGGAGTCTGTCGGAGATCGACTGTAGGGAGCTATCCCTACGGTCGCCCGTAAATTTGACACGCCCTATTATCTGTCTATAACATATTATATAAAACGGAAAGCTCTATAAATAGCCATGGCAGCTGCCAAGCCTTGCCACACACAAACAAGCATAATGTCGTGTGCCAAGGAAGAGGTGAGCACCCAGAACTTGCATCAAGGTTACGTGGAGATATGGCACCACGGCCTCTTCCACGTTAAATCCTCGGCGCTCCTATGCGCGGTTGGGCTGGGCATCCCTAGCGCCATCCACTGGCGCGGTGGTGCAGCGACAATCTCCGACATCGTCACCGACACCGCCGTCCAGCCGTCCAAGCTCCCCTACCTCCGACGGCTCATGCGCATGCTCACCTTCTGCGGCATCTTCGCTGCCGATCAGCGTAACCACGACGACGGTGAGACCATCTACAAGCTCACTCCTGTGTCCCAGATCCTAGTTGAAGACGACAGGGCTTCTTCTTCCTCCACTCCCTATGACATGTCGCCGTTGCTCCGCGTGATCGTGCGCCCTACCACGGCGGTCTCCACGTTCTTCAGCTTGGAGGCGTGGTTCCGGGACGCCGGCGACAGGACCCTCTTCGAGGTGGCACACGGCGTGCATCCGTGGACCCTGACGAAGAACGACCCCGAGTACAACAAGGCCGTGAACGACTCGATGGTGATCGACAGCGGCGTGCTCATGGATATCATGCTGAAGGAGGTCGGCGGCACAGCTGATATCTTCCGCGGGCTCACGTCGCTAGTCGACGTCGGCGGGGGCCTTGGTGTGGCCGCCATGGCCATCGCTAGGGCCTTTCCGCACATCAAGTGCACTGTGCTAGACCTCGAACAGGTGATCAGCCAAGCACCTTCTTCTGATGGCACGGTGGAGTTCGTCACCGGTGACATGTTTGAGTATATTCCACCTGCAGATGCTGTTTTCCTAAAGGTAAGTAGCTGGCTCAGTTTCAACAATAGTACTCCTATATGTCAGTGGGAGCATAGTGGTCTTCTAGACACACACACATATATACTAATGCATGGGGATGCTGTCTACATGTGTTTCAGTTAATTTTCGATTGTTGGGATGACGAAGACAGTGTTAAGATACTCCGACAGTGCAAGAGGGCAATTCCTGCAAGAGATGCAGGAGGAAAAGTGATAATTGTGAATTGTGTGCTCGGATATGGGGCACAGGACAGTGTTGCCATGGAGACGCAGGTATGGTGGGCTATGGTGGGGCTCAGCGAGAAGAGCACGAGTGGAAAAAGATCTTCTTGGAAGCTGGATTCAGCGATTACAAGATTACACCGATATTTGGTTTTCAATCGATCATTGAGGTTTTCCCATGATGAAGCTCTGCATCATTAAAATAATTATAAGCCAATAAAAGATTAATAATGAATAATGTGCTAGATTGATGACTATATGATGGTCATGAATGATTTGTTTGAATTATGGATGGCGTTCCACATGTTGTATTCTTCATTTATATGGTACCATCATAAATAAAATTGAAACCCTGGACTAAATAAGAATTATTTGTTTTGTGGCTCTATTTTCTGGTTGCTTCATTGTTGTCCATATTAACATATTAACTATATCTGCATACTTCTATATCTATTTTTTGATTCTTTTCATGTACCACTACTACAAAAATGGTTTGTAGGTGCGGTTGAAAAACAACATTTCTAGGGGCGGACAGGCCACCCGCTCCTAGCTAGCTCTCGCAGCTACAAAGCTTTTGCCCGACTAGGTAAAAGGCATGCTCCTGTAAACCGTTTCCAGGGATGAGTTGTCGGGGACAGCCCGAGGGTCCTTAGAAAACCGGGGAAACCCTGCGTAAAACCTGCAAAAAACGAAAGCGAGACGCACCTCTTACCTAAACACACACGCAGGGCACGGCCCACGCCGCGGTGGCCCCCGCGGCCCACTGGAGTGGCCTAATCAAAGGCCCCCTCGAGCGGGGTCCGCCTCGATCGAGGGCCAACACCTCACTCGAGCGGGTTCCGCCTCACTCGAGGGCTCACGCCAACTCGAGCGGGTTCCGCCTCGCTCGAGGGCCAACACCTCCCTCGAGCGGGTTCCGCCTCGCTCGAGGGTCCCTCACAAGCGCACCTGCACCCGCACGCGGGTACGAGCATTTAATGCTCTGACACAGCAGAGCCGCGCCATCACGCGCTTGGGAATCACGCCCCGGCGCTGTTCCGCCAACTCCCTAGGGGAAACCCATCCCCACCACTGCAGGGAACTGTGCAACATGGCCGGTGTCAGCTCCGTGACACTGTGTCGCCCACTCCTGTACGGCTAATGCGCCGCGCCCTCGAAGGGGGGCCGGCCACACCCTCGAACCCCTCTCTCATGACTCTGCAGGGTCAAACCATGACGTCAGGCCGGCGGGAGCGCCATCCCCGTTACTGTCAAGTCCTGCGCGGCCATCCCCGCCCCTGCAGCGCCACGCCGGGCACTGCTACAACAACTCCGGCGCTGTTGAGC
This sequence comes from Cenchrus americanus, assembly GCA_947561735.1. Lineage (NCBI taxonomy): Eukaryota > Viridiplantae > Streptophyta > Magnoliopsida > Poales > Poaceae > Cenchrus > Cenchrus americanus. Next base: position 76,841,185 of record OX387239.1, on the reverse strand, counting down.
ACGCGGGGACGGGACGCCGCCACGCCTGCCGCTGTACCCCGTACGGATCACCGTCAACGGCTTCCTCGAGCCCGTGTGAAGACGCCCCGGCCAACGACTACGCCTTCACCCTCGAAGCCGCCCCTGTTCAAGTACGGGACACGCCACGACAACAAGACCACGGCAAGGACCGCCGGGACAACCATCAACTCCCCGGCGCTGTACGCCATACCTCCACATGTAGCTAAATAGTGCGGCATGCCTGTAAATCACCCTCTCCTTGGTCTATAAAAGGAAGGTGATCCCCCTCGCCGCGGAAGGAGACATCACATACGGATCACGGGAAGAAGACACCACACACGCTCCCCGTCTTCCCCCACGATATTGGCACTCGCCTCAGTCACTCCACTCAGGACTTGGAGGCCACGCCTCCTCTCTCACTCCGCTTGTAGCCGCCCCACTACAGGCACCCCGGTGCGAAGCAATACAGTGCCTCGAGCACACCCCTGCTGGACGTACGGCCCCGGCCGGAACCAGGATAAACCAAGTGTCGTTAGTTGCTTAGCACCGACCATCAAGGAACAGATCTCAGCGTTTATTACTAGTTAGTGTCGGGACTACATTCCGCACCGACATGAGTGATAGCGTTATCCGCTCTTTTTTTAAGACTTGAATAGCACATTTTTCATTAAGAAGAAGAGAAGTATGATAACACAGCATCAGGAGAGCCCTGAAATGCAAAGTAACAAAGTTCACCACCAAGTACAAGCCACAAACATAATATAAAACCAAGACACTCAGACAACCAAATTACAACCACGACAGGAGAAACTCAAACTACCAAGATCTAAGGCAGCTGAAACCTGCATGAAAAAGAACGCCAAGAACACTCTCACATCACTGAATGCCTACCAACCTAGAGCTCATGAAAGAAGAGCGAGGATGTCATGCAAGATGATACCTTCAAGAAGGAAGTGACGTCAACGCCATGCACCATCGCCTGTTTGTCCACTGGAGGCAGACCGAGTCTTCACTTGGAAAAACCAAATGAATTTGGTGGCTGCAACAACGCGTCAACACGGTGAGCTACGTTCAGGGACTCAACCGTTGTTGACATCTGATGGCAAATTGGCCTTCCTTAACTGGTTCAAAAATATCGAGATGCCTGTAGAAGCAAAATGGTTAATTGTTGGGGACTTTAATTTGCTAAGAGCTCCTGAGAATAGAAATAAGCCGGGGGGAGTGTGGCAGAAATGTTTGCCTTCAATTCTGCAATTAGCAAGCTCGGTTTAATTGAGCTGCCCCTCAAAGGATGCAAATTTACTTGGACTAATAAACAGGAGGATCCCCTTTTGGAGCGGCTGGATTGGTTCTTTTGCTCGAATGCCTGGATAGATTCCTTCCCTAACTCCTGGGCTACTGGGCTCTCTAGAGATACCTCGGACCACACTCCTTGCCTAATCTCAGCCACCACCAGAGTGCCAAAACCTCATATCTTCAGATTCGAGAACTTCTGGCTTCATCATCCGGACTTCCTTGATATTCTGCAGCAAGGGTGGAACTTGCCAACCCAGCAATCAGACAAAGCAAAAAACATCAATGCCAAGCTCAAAAACCTCAGGAAAACTCTTAGAGCCTGGAAGCTGCATTTGCCCAGCTTGGGGAAAACAATCCAAAATTGTAAAGAAATCATTTTATTTCTCGACATCTTGGAAGAATTCAGAGATCTCACCATTGAAGAATGGAACTTTAGAAATATTATTACTCAGCATCTTCAGGACCTCCTTCAACAGCAAAAGATCTACTGGAAGCAAAGGGGTTCAATCAAATGGGTTAAATTTGGAGATGAATGCACTAGGTTCTTCCATGCTAATGCTTCCATCAAGCACAGTAGAAATACCATCTCCATCCTAAGGGATGATTCTGGGAAAGATCTGGCTGATCATGGTGAGAAAGCCCATTTTATCTGGTCCTCCTTCAAGGAAAGATTGGGAATTTCTGAATTTTCTGGTTTGAACACAGAACTCACCTCCTTTATCACTCCTGCTGAGAATATTGATTGACTACAAAGTGAATTCCTCAAAGAAGAAATTGACAAAGTTGTGTTGAACTTACCTAACAATAAGTCCCCTGGGCCTGATGGCTTCAATGGGGAATTTCTCAAAAAGAGTTGGCTAGTTATTGCTCAGGACTTTTATGACTTGTTTAATGCCTTCTTTGTGGGTGACATCTGCTTGAGAAGCATTAATTCCTCATACATCACCTTAATCCCCAAAAAGGACTGCCCCATTACCATCAGTGATTTCAGGCCTATCTCTCTTCTGAATTCCTCCATTAAGCTAATCACCAAAATCCTTGCTGATAGGCTGCGAAAGGTTATAATTCCCCTTGTTCATACCAACCAATATGGTTTCATTAAGTCTAGAACTATTCAGGACTGTCATGCTTGGGCATTTGAATATATTCACCTGTGCAAAGCTAAAAAGGAGGTTTTAATCCTCAAGTTGGACTTTGAGAAGGCCTTTGATAAAATTGAACACCAAGCCATCTTACAGATCCTTCAAAGCAAAGGTTTTGGTCAGAGATGGATTAATTGGATTAAAATCATTCTTGCTTCTGGGACCTCCTCTGTCCTTCTAAATGGGGTGCCTGGGAAAGTTTTTCACTGCAAAAGGGGGGTCAGGCAAGGGGACCCCCTTTCCCCTCTCCTGTTTGTGCTAACTGCAGATCTCCTCCAATCTATGATCAATCATGCAAAGAATCAAGGCTCTCTGAACCTCCCCATCCCCCTTGGGATTGGAACTGATTTCCCTGTGGTGCAATAAGCAGATGACACCCTCCTTTTTATTGAGGCCTGTCCCAATCAGTTGCTGGTCTTAAAAGACTTGTTAGCCTCTTTTGCCTCGGCCACTGGCCTCAGAGTTAATTATAATAAGACTATGATGCTGCCCATCAATGTTTCCCAAGAAAGGTTGCAATCCCTGGCTAACACTTTCCATTGTCAGATGGGATCCATGCCTTTCACCTACCTTGGACTTCCTTTGGGATCATCAAAACCAAAGATTGTTGATTTCTTACCTCTAGTCAAAAAAGTTGAAAGAAGGCTTGTTTCGACTGCATGCTTCTTGTCCCAGGCTGAGACTCGAAATGGTAAACTCAATCTTATCCTCCTCTTTGGTTTATCACTGCTGCTCTCTGAAGCTGCACAAAGGAATTGTCAAACAAATAGACAAATATAGAAAACACTGTCTCTGGAGAGGTTCAGATCTTAATGCCAAAAATCCCTGTAAGGCTGCCTGGTCTAGTGTTTGCCTCCCAAAAGCTGAAGGAGGTCTTGGGGTTATCAACATTTCAGTACATAATGATGCCTTACTACTGAAATTCCTTAGCAAGTTTTACAATAAAGCTGACATTCCCTGGGTCAACCTCGTTTGGGATAATTATTATCAGAATGGGAAGCTTCCTGGTCAGCAAAAGAAGGGATCATTTTGGTGGAGAGATACTGTTAAACTTATTAATTTATTCAAAAGGATGGCAACTCCGAAAGTTCAAGAAGGATCCTCTATCCTTTTCTGGCAAGATCAATGGGGTGATCAGATCTTGCAACAGCAGTTCCATGAGTTATTCTCCTTTGCATTAAATCCCAATGTCACTGTTAAAGGAGTTCTCTCTAATTCCCAACTGGTTCAAAGTTTTCACCTCCCCCTCTCCTTGGAAGCACACAATCAACTCCTTCTGCTCCAAGGTTTGATCCCTGATCTTCAGCACCCTTTAGGCTCTGACCTCTGGACCTTTCCCTGGGGAAGCTTCTTCTCCCCGGCCAAAGCTTATAAACTCCTGATTGGGAGCAGACACGCTCACCCGGCGTTCAGATGGATCTGGAAATCCAGCTGTCAGATGAAACACAAAGTCTTTTTCTGGCTGCTGTTGAAGGACCGGATTAACACTAGGGATCTCCTCAGAAAAAAGAATATGGTTCTGGACTCCTATACTTGTGATATGTGTATCCTTCAGAGGCTGGAAACGAGTGCCCATCTCTTCTTGAGGTGCAATTTTGCAAGGGCTTGTTGGAACTCAATCGGCATATCCTATACTTCCACCAGAAGTGTCCCAGCCATCATCAACCAAATAAGACGATACCTTGCTGTCCCGTTCTTCATGGAAATCATTATCCTTATGACCTGGAGTATTTGGAAGACTAGAAATGACTGGATTTTCAACCAAGCTGATCCCTCCATTGGTGGTTGTAGAGATTATTTCTTGCTTGAATTTTCGCTTCTTAGGCATAGATCCAAGGCTTCATACCTTCCAGCCATGGAATCCTGGCTTAGTTCCCTTTGATCATCTTCTGGTTTTGTTTGATCCTTCCCCCCACTTGTAATTTTGTTTTTCTCCTTCTCCTCGCCCTCTTAACCCCTGTAATCTTGTTACTTTTCACCTGTTTTATTATTAATTGATTTTCAGTAGGAGCTTAGGCTCCTCCTGTTCCCTCAAAAAAAAAACCGTTGTTGACACAGATGAGTGCCGGGCAAAGCTTTCATCAAGGCCTCCAAACCCAACTCCAAGCAGTAGACCTCCATAACATGGATGAGAGTCAAACGATGGAAAGTCAGTGAGCATTCCATGGCGATGAAGAAGGGAGTATCTGTAGGCCAGCAAACGCCAGAACGACTAGAAGTGACTGCAACGACCAACAGACCAAACCGTATAACACCAAGCTGAACCTGCAAGAAGAGGGTAATCTGTCGCCAAAAATGTCGAGGAAGAGCAAGCACGCAACAGTGTCCAAGCTTCCATCAAAGAGCATGACCACGATGGCAAAACATCAGATACAGCAGAGGAACGACGACAAAGCCTCCGCCAATCTTGAAGCACACATCAACACCATGAAGGCAAAGAATCCGTCAGAGTAGAAGAACGGTGAAAAAGCATCTGCCAAACTCGAATCAACCAGACCACGACGACAAAGCATCCGTTAGAGAAAAAGAATAGTGGTAAAGCATCCGTGAAGCGTGAAGCATCCGTCAGAGAACATGGTGGGAAGATAACCGACCTGACCAAGGCAACAAAGGCGACAGTGTAAAATTGAAGCAACAGAGGTACAACCAAACCAATGGATGTCTCAACCATGAGCAGCTGCCACCGCCGACCCAAACTATCACGCATGAACACAATAAACACTAGCAATGGCAGGGACACGCACCAGGGGGTGCCTCGTGACTTTGAAGTGACGTCTCAACAAAGCTCGACTACCCAAGGCGGGATCTTGAGGAACTTACCCAAGGTGCCTAACAAGCACCCGAGAGGGCGGCATGACCAAGCCCCTATAAGCCACAGCGCGGAACGCACCGCATGGACTCACTGACGGCGCCACTAAGGGCTGGAGGCAGTCCACATCACAGGCGACTCGGACGACCAGAAATGTCAGACCCAGGTGAACGGCAGTGCGGAAGAGCTCGGAGCAGCCCCTGCTGGCGCCCATCTGCCCCGGCCGGGGCAACAAAGCGAGAAAAGAGGAGATGTCGGGACCTGCACTGGGGATGAGGCCCACGAGGCACCCCATGGCCATGAGAGGCGGAGCCTACCGTCACCCGGCAGCAAGGACCCCATGGTGGCATGCTTCAAACACCGTAGTAGCACGGACCATCAGGCGAGTGGTGGCGGGGTCCGCCCATGACGGAGGGGAGCACCGAAAACGGGACACTCGGGAGGGAAGCCTCCTCCATCGGATCTAGCAGACAGCGGCGACCTGAACAACAACTGGCGGCGGAGAGGCGACGATGGCGGGGATGAGGCCGGGGTGGAAAGGCCCGCAAGGTGCTAGAGCTACGGATTTGGCCAGGGAGCAACGGAAGCGGTGGACGATCGATAGCTTCGGTGGCCGGCAGCGACGCGGTGCAAATGACGACCTTAGTAAAAGTTGTGGCAAACTGACGGCGTGCCTCCCCATGATAGGCAGTTGTCTCGAGGTGCGGCCAAGCCCAAGCAGTGTCGTAGCCCGCGGCTAGAGCACCCGCGTCCAGAGGGAGGCACGCCCGCCGACCGACGGAGCCATGTGCCCCAACCCACGCCGAATCCGCCGCTTCCAGCGCGAGATCCACATGGGGGAGGCGGGATCCATGGTGGAAAGGGTTGGATCAGACCTCCACGTTCGAGAAACAATCGGGCGACGTCGCCCGTCGCGCAAGCGGTGGAAGAGGGGAGGGAGAGAGAGAGAGAGAGAGAGAGAGAGAGAGAGAGAGAGAGAGAGAGAGAGAGAGAGAGAGAGAGAGAGAGAGAGATGAAGAAACATGGTGCCGAGGATGTGCAACTCTTCATCGCCGCTGTCCTTTGTGGCTTCTAGGCCTCTGGCAGCCCGGTCGGGAAGTGGTGAGGCGGAATTGGTGGTGGGCCGTTGTCGGTGGCCGCGCAAATGGATTGGAGGGCCGCCCGAGTCGCCAGATAGGGAGCAACGTGGGGGCTAGGTTCTTTTCGGCCTCCCTTACCTCCGCTTTCCTGAATTATAATCCCATATTGATCATTTCCTTATTCAAAGACTGCAGCCTACAGGTGGGGGTGCCCCGACCGACGGAGTCTTCTTCTTAGGCCTGCACCAAGCCCAATATCTCCACCATCGATGCTGACTAGTTCAACGAGTACGACAACCACCCACAGGATCACCGTAACAAGCTCTCCTTCAATTGTCCGGGGCTGACGCCGCTGCTAGCCAGACTAGGTGCCTGCCTATCGAAAGGGAAGATGAATGGAGGGAGAGGGGAGGAGGAGACAGACATGGGAGGGTGGAGAGTGAGTGGTAGGATAAGGTGTGTGAGTCAGCCACTGAGAGAGCTCCATTTTGGAATAGCTCATCGTTGATATGGCAGTCTGTGTTTTTGTAATGTGTTAACTATTTTCTGACCATCAAACGATCTTAAATACAAAAGTGTGAACTACAAGGTTTAGATCTCGTCAATATTTACAATTTTGATACAAAGTTTTTCTTCATTACAAATTGTATGAAAAAGTTATGATTATTTTTTGCATGGAACAATTCTAGGAGTGGGTCATGTTATCACCCGCGCCTAGAAATGGTTTCTAGGGGCGGGTGATGCCATCACCTATTCCCACAATTATTTGTATTATTTGTTTTCTTTACAAATAATTTTTTTTATCTTTTCAATGATCTCAAATGCAAAACTGTCAACTACAAAAGTTTTATGTCCCGTGGAGCTCCACAATTTTGTATAAAGTGTTTATTCATATGATTTGACATAAAAGGTTTGTATTAAAAAATACATCTACTAAACTCATTCACATGTACTCACACATATACTTATCGAATAATAAATACTCAAGCATATAATCATTTATATACCTCATTAAGTATTACAACTTTTAATAGAGCTTATCTATAACCGAAGTCCTTGGAAAAATTTCAAATTTGTATATAATAAAATCAGATAACTTACGATAATATTTTGGAGTAGAAAATATTCTTAAATGAAAAACAAGCCAACTTCAAAGTGTTAGGTCTCATCGAGCTCTACAATATTGCTATAGTCGAAGTCATTTGAAAATTTATATTTCAAAACTAGAGAAACTATAATATTTTAACTATTAAATAATTTTATATAAAAAACTTCTAAATTTAAATATTTTAGGTCTTGTCGAGATATTCATGTTTGATGTTGCCCTTCTAAATAGCCGAAGTCATTCGAAAATTCAAAAGTTTTAGATTTGAAAACTAGAGAATGTAAATGAATATTCTAAAATACTAAATAATCTCAAATGAAAACTTTTCAACTATAAATATTTAGGTCTCATCGAGCTATATAATTTCTTATAAAGTTTGTTTTCATCCAAGATATCACATGAAAAAGTAATGATTTTTTCCAAAAAACCATTTCTGGGAGTGGGTAAGCACCCGCACTTGGAAATTATTTCCATGGCCTCCAAAAAATGGTTTCTAGCGCCCTGTTCGTTTGGCTTATCAGCCACCAGCCAGCAGTACTTTTCTCTCAGAACAAACCAGCCACCAGCAACCAGCCAGCAGTACTTTTCTCTCAGAACAAATCAGCATCAGCCATCAGCCACCAGCCAAACGAACAGGCTGTAGGATGCTACAATAGCCCACTTCTTTTGCAAGTGCGGGTGGCAAATTTCTCCGCCCTTGAAAAAAATGAGGTACACAAACAAATCGTTTATGTAGTAGTAGTGTACTTATATGTATATAGTTATACATTTCGAAAAACATCTGATATAAATTAGAGAAAAGTAAAAAACAATGGTCGTATACTTACTATATATAGGACAAAGTTGCAATGCTCGAGATTAAAAGTTCCAACCTATGGTATTAAGGGATTTTTTTGAACCTCTGGCATTAAGTTACACCACGATGTGGCACTACCCAAAAACAGGAGTGTGCCGTGAGATTAGCTTTTGTGGTGAGTATTTTACGGCTCACGGCAAAATCTCATTTTGCCGACGGCTATGAGAAAACTCATGTTAAATTAGCAAAAAATTGAATTTTGCCGTGTGCTTTTATTCCAGTCGACGGCAAAAAGATCCTCTACCCACCTTAAAATGTTCCATAGCTTTTTCATATAACTTTTGATGAAGAAAAACATTATATTACAATTGTACATATGAAGAAATCTCAATTTTTAGTGAGGAAGTATTTCAAAATTTTCAATTTAAATATGTGTTTTCTTTTATTGATTGAATATAGAAGGGACATTTGTGAAGCAACTCATAGTTATGTTTATCTTCTATACCCTAAACTTTTTATACTCTCCTCGAACAACATGTGTTACTACATGTTAAAAGTTGGCACATTTTTATATTTATTTTATATATTTTAACTAATTAATTGCATTCAAAGCAATTTTTGAGTCAAGCCAAATTTAAATGCAACTGATTTGAATAATAGAAGAAAATAAGTGCAAAAATAATATTCATGTCATTTAGCCAAATTAGAGACCATACCCATAAAATGAAATAAAATTTTCGAAATCTTGTGTAGGAAACACGATCACAGACGCGCGCCCCAATGATTTTAAAATTCTAGAAATGCAAATGAAGTGAAAATATGAAATTTGTCAATTTCTCATGATATCATACAAGGAGGTTGTGGTCAAAAATTTAGTGAGTTTAGCACATTTTGTCATGCATGATGCTTAGAAACTGAAACATCTGTGAAGAAGTTTCATATGGTTACGAAGGAAGCGGCTAGATTTGTAAGCAAAGTAACGCTAAAATTGAAATTTGAATTCAAAACTTTTTCTATTCTTCACACACAACATGACTGAAGCGTCCCCATACATTACCGTTCACTATAGAAACGGTATCCATGCGTCAAGTCACTGCAAGGACAACGTCCAAACTCAGACACCCTACTCATGCCTCAACCTAGACTTGAGCATTCCATGGGACGGGTCGAGCCGAAAAAACCCGGGTTTTTCGGGTCGAGAAAATCCTACCCATGACCGTCCCATGGGACGTATCGAGCCTCAGTTTTCGGGCCAGGCCCGGGCCTGCGCATTTTATAGTGTAAAGTAACTAAAAACAACATTTCGGAACGGGCTCGGGTCAAAAAAAATTTCGCGAGCTTCAAGATCTCTACCCATGGCCGTCCATTAAAGTCCGTGGGCGGGCCTAGCGCGGGCCGGGCCGGGCCGGGCCAAAAATGCTTAGGTATACCTCTTCACTCCCACCCCCGCATCATCCTTCTCACTGTAGGATCTAGGATACCGATTAGAGGGGAGTGAATAGACGGTTTAAAATCTAAAAGCACAACACTAGAAAAATGTAATTAGAACCACAAGGAGGATTACATTTCTAACTATTCTATTCCTATGTTGGGGGTTTGCAACCAAGGGCGACAAGATATAATTCAATCTTTAGAAAGTAAATGCTCAAAGTAAAGTACTTGAAAGGAAATTGAGCAAAAAATAATTGAGCACAAGAGAAGAATTTTATCCCGTGGTATCGATGTTCTTGCCGGTCACCCCTAATCCACGTTGAGGTAGATTCAATGTTCAACCGCTCCTCTATCAAGGCACTGCTTGATCTTGAGCTGGTTAGAACCAAAGAACCACTCCACACCTCGATTCCACTAGAGTTGCTCTTCACCGCTCTAGCAAGGTGAGCACAAGCCTCTCACAAAAAGAAATCCGGAGCCATGCACAATCTTCTTGCGAGTTTCAACGGATTCTTCCACCACCAAGCCGTCTAGGAAGCAGGAAGTTCCAAGAGTAACATATCAACCACTTGCTTGATGATTCCCTAGTGCCACATAGATCAAAACCTTGATGCAATACAGTAGATGCTCTCAATGTCACCAAAGATGCAACTACTAAGAAAAGTCAGTGAGGGAGAGGAGAGAGAGAGAGCTCTACAAAGGAGTATGAACCTTTCAAAATGCCAAGAGGGACTCTCCCAACCCAGGCATGGAGTATTTATACTCCCCCTCCCCATTGCTAGTCGTTATGTCAAAAACGCATACCTCGCAAACTATCCGCGATGCCCTCATGGACTGTCTGTGTTTGAATTCCAACAGTAAAAACGCGAAGTCAACTGCTATTAGAGTTGCCCGTTGGGCCGGGCGGACTGTCAGCTAGGACCCTGCAAACTGTCCGCCAGGGCCTTGCGGACCGTCCGCGGGTAGGTCGCGGACCGTCTGCCCGGTCCACCCGAGCTGCGCAAGGTTCTGTCTGATTCGAGGTTAATTTCGAACCATCCGCCGAAGACCCACGGACTCTCCGCCCGAAAAAAAATTTCTCGAAAACTTTTGCCCAAAACCTCAGATATTAAATAAAACTCAAGAGCCCACGGACCATCTGCACCAAGGGCCCGGACTGTCCGCCCCACAGCAGAAAACTGATTTTTCTCAAGATTTTTAACGAAACCTTTTTATCTTTTGAAAGCGTCACTCATCTAAGTGCAATGCATGCAAATTCTTGATCAAAGTGGAACTATGAAAAATCAAGCCAATGAAATTGATCACTCTTGATAGTACGACTATCTATCCTATTAATCTGGTCATTTATCATCCTCTAACCGCCTTATGACCCGAAAAAATAAACACCCTAGCTTTTAACTTTGCCTTTGGCTCCTTTCCAACACATGAGATACAAGCCATCCTTTTTCATATCCCATGAACTCATCGTTTCATCGGACTAACCTATTCTTATATCACAATAAAAATGTTAGTCCACAATGATTGTCATTAACTACCAAAACATGAATTAGGGGTCTAGATGCCTTCAATCTCCCCCTTTTTTGGTAATTGATGACAACCATTTAAAGGAGTTATATAAGAAAGGTTTTGATCTTTGGAAACACTTACTCTTCTCAATAAATTTCAATACAATGATAGAGTGAATGTCTCCAAACAAAGAAATAGAGAAAAACTCCCCCTACATATGTGCATATAATTTTCATTTCATTTCCACACATATGCATAGATATAACAATTTTGACGGAGTTTCCCCTACAAAATAGAGATCAAGGCAACAAACACACATATATATCCAACAAAGTTAAGCATAGGAGTTAGCCTCAAATCTCTAGACTAGAACAAGTCATAAGATAAGAAAATTAAAATCACAAACATAGATCATCACATAAACAACCACAAGTTTTAGTTCTCAACAATTTCACAAACCACAAAGTCTCACAGATTATTACAAGCAATCCAAAGTTCATGCATGACTGAAATTAAACATGCAAGTGCAAATGCAAGAGTTCAAAGTTCCAAATGCATGAAAAGAAATGACCTCCCCCTAAAGGTCACACCACTCCTCCAAATTTTTCTCCCCCTTTGGCATCAAATACCAAAACGTCTAGTCATCCTGAGGCGGTGACGAAGGAGGATAAAATGGCGGAGGGGACAGAAACTCTGGTGGTGGAGCTGGTGCTGGGTAGTAGTGGTACAAATGATCTCTGAAATCCCTAAAAGTTGTGTTCAATGTGTTGAAGTTGCTCTCAAGATGGGTCTGTCGATCAGAGATCAGTTGGTACTGCTCAGAAGTGGATAGATCAAAAAAAATCTATCATTCAAAGCACTGAGGCCACGCTGAGGCTTGTTTGCATATTATCCAACCTTGTCATTATGGGCTCATGCATGGTGTAATATACATGATGACCAAAAGTGTTAAGACTGGAGTCAATTTGGTGTTGAAAATCTTGTTGTATAGTCTGAAGTGTAACATTCATCTGCTACCCATATGCCTCAAAATGAGAGTTGAACCCAGATTGCATCTGCTGAAATAGGGTATTCATTGACTGTTGAATATTAGAGAAATATGCATCAAAATACCCAGCTGGAGGCTCCCACTGTGGCTCCATGGGATGAACTGGATGAGGTGGAGGTGGCATAACATAAGCATCCTTATCAACATTGACATGGCCCGTGTCATCAACATTATCATGCTCAACGTTTTCCTCAACATTTTCATTAACATTTTGAGCCTCTGCAACTTGCCCATAAGGTGTCAATGGCTTGTTGAGAAAAGCTTTGAAGTTGTAGAAAGGTCGATAAAGTTCATGCTTCTCATCACATGGACCATTGAACCTAGTTTTAGTCTTGATCAAAGACATAATGTAAGGAGAAAAAATGCTATCTCTGACAAGACGATTTTTTACTATCATTTGGTCAAGAATAAGAAGCACAACATCAAACTTAGTCGCATCCATTATATGGTTTATCACATTCCAAACATGCTCTCGGTCATTGTCCTTATTTCCACTTTTAGGCATGAATGTGTGTCTTACAATGTTATTGATGACAGCAGGATGATGTCTAAGCCCTGATGCTAGCCAGTTCAATATAGTTGAAGCACGTGTACCGGGCTCATAAAAAACAACAATATTTTCAAGAATATCTTCACTATAAACATTGATACCATCACTAAAATTTGCATAATCAAGATGATTTGTTGCTGCAAAATCTGCAAAAGTGGCTTCATATTCACTTTTTCCTGTCATCCACTTAATAGTTTTTGCATCAAAGTCCATCTCATAGGTGGCATAAAACTGTCTAATAATGGTGTCATTCCAATCACACCTATGTTCAAGAAATGGTTTCAAGCCGAAATTCTCAAGTTTAGTGGCCACACCAGCTAAAACTGGTTTAGACTCAAGATATCCACAGTCAACCCTCTGATGAGCAAACACAGTCCAATCCATTGAACTACTGAAGAAAGCTTGTTCTTGCACAGTGGTACGAAAATGTAGATTGTATGTATCACAAGGCTCACTATAAGCATTTGCATTCCTAGCAATAGAAAATTCCTTTTGGGTCCATTGCCTCCTAGGAACAGTGTAATTGAGCACATCAAAAATATCAGCAATGTTACCTCCCCCTTGATTGATCTCCTCTTCATCTACCATGAATGATTCACTTTCATCAGCAAGATCACTTGTAGGATCATAATCGCTGCCATTGGGATTGTCAGACTCTTCTTCTTCCTCAGAAGTATCATTCCTGCGACGCCTTATAGATGTGCGCACATCCTTGTCTTTCTTCTTTGAAGTAGCCTTTTTAGTGACCATCTTGGTAATCGCTGCAATAGCCTTGAGAGCACTGTCATAAATCAAGTATTAGAATGAGTATCAACATTGTGGAACAATTATGAGTGGAAATCAAGCCCAATCCATAAAGCTACTAACCACTTGCGTGGCTGCCAGGGCCGCGCGGACAGTCCGCGCAGAGGCGGCGGACAGTCCACCCGGTCCGGGCAGGCGGACGCAGGTGAACAATAGCGTTTGATTTTTCAATCCCCATTACTCCATAAATACCAAGTGTTCATCCACCAAAAATTAGCCATAGCAACATAGGAGTATACCAAACACATTCACTAGGCCAAAAACTTGAATCCATGAACCATTTTTAGATCACAACATCAAACCCTAACCAACTTCTCACTCAAAATCCGAGATAGAGAGAGTGAGTTAAATGATGAAATCCCTGGATGACATGGTGGAGAACTTCGCAGAAAGTCTATTGATGTGCTCAAACGGTCCGGGGAGAGCCCCAAACAAAATCCCCAAGGAGGGGTTCATTTTCACCTGAAGAGCAAGAGAGAAAGAAATAGATGGGGCTTTGGTTGGGTTTGAGAAGAAAGGGGTACGCCTGTTGACTTAGCAGCTTGCTACCCCGGCCCCACCTGCAGGCGGCTCGCGTGGACAGTTCGCGATGCACTTGCGGACAGTCCGCGGGGCACAAGGACGGTCGCGGGGCACACGGACGGTCCGCGGGGCCCACGGACGGTCCGCGGGGCCCACGGACGGTTCGTAAATTACTCTAGAACCTCCAGTACCTCCTCGCGCTCCTCCGACTCGCGCGGACGGTCCGCACCGCACCAGCGGATGGTCCGCCTTGTCCGTCCGGACGGTTCGGCCCTCTACTGCAGACGGTCTGAACCCCTTTTTCTTTTCAGCTTGAGAAATTTCGAGATAAAGATTGGTATGATGAACTTTTTGGGAACTTTGCTCATAAAACATGAAGTGAACTTGCCATGTGATGCCATGCAGGTAGAATGCAAGACGATTATGCAAAAAACAAGCTTCACAAAGATTAGAGAACAAAAGACATAAAGTAAGCAAGGAATGATTAAGAGATATAAAACAAAGATAAAGCATATGAACAAACACATGTACTAGCTTTCAAGCCACATTTGAGAAGTCAATGACATTCAGCTCATTTCTCAATTTGCAAAAACGTGATTCATCCAAAGGCTTGGTAAATATATCCTCTAATTGATCATCCGTGCTCACTCCATCAATTTTGATATCCCCTTTCCTCACAAGATCTCTAAAAAATGATGTCGAATATCAATATGCTTGGTTCTAGAATGTTGAACTGGATTGTTGGCAATCTTGATGGCACTTTCATTATCACATAGGAGAGGAATTTCCTACTAGAAGAGTTTGGTTCATCCATAACAACTGAGCACAACAAGTTCCTGCCGAGATTTATTCCACAACAAGAGCCACGAAATGTTGCTTCTTTGATGACCAAGATACAAGAGAACATCCAAGAAGTTGACAACCATAGGAAGTACTTTTTCTGTCAACCTTGCAACTGGCATAATTGGAGTCCGAATAACAAACCAATTCAAATTGAGCACCCATTGGATACCAAAGACCAATGTTAGGAGAATACTTCAAATATATCATTATGCGCTTTATGACGGTCAAATGACATTCTTTAGGTGCGGCTTGAAATCTAACACACATGCACACACTAAACATGATATCGGGCCTAGATGCGGTAAGGTAAAGCAAACTACCAATCATAGACCTATAAAGCTTAAGATCAACCGGTATACCTCCCTCGTTAAGATCAAGATGTCCATTAGTAGCCATAGGAGTCTTGATGGGTTTTGCATCTTCCATGCCAAATTTCTTCACGATGTCCTTCACATATTTAGATTGGCAAACAAATGTGCCCTCCTTCAATTGTTTGATTTGAAGACCAAGGAAGAATATCAATTCACCAATCACAGACATTTCAAATTCCCTAGACATCATTTCTCCAAATTCTTTACAAAAATCTTCATTTGTTAAACCAAAGATAATATCATCACCATAAATTTGACAAATAAATATGTCATTTCCAATCTTCTTGGTGAACAATGTAGTATCAACCTTTCCAATTTTGAACCCCTTTGAAAGAAGAAAATCCCTAAGCCTTTCATACCAAGCACGAGGGGCTTGTTTCAACTCATATAGAGCCTTAGAAAGATTATATACATGATTAGGCTTTGTAGGATCCTCAAAACTGGGAGGTTTCTCAACATATACTAGTTCACTAATTTTCCCATTCAAGAAGACACTTTTGACATCCATTTGATATAGCTTGATATTGCGGGAACAAGCACAAGCAAGCAAGATTCTTATGGCTTCAAGTCTAGCTACTGGTGCAAAAGTTTCATCAAAATCGAAGCCCTCCACTTGAGTGTAGCCTTGAGCTACCAATCTAGACTTGTTCTTTACCACAATACCATCTTCATTTTCTTTGTTCCGATAGACCCATTTTGTACCAATGACATTATGATCCTTGGGTCTTTAAACCAATTCCCAAACTTGATTTCTAGTAAAATTATTTAGTTCTTCTTGCATGGAGATCACCCAATCCGGATCTTCAAGTGCTTCATCTAGACTCTTAGGCTCATGAAAAGATACAAAAGAGTAATGTTGACAAAATGAAGCAACACGAGATCGAGTTTAAACACCCTTACTAATATCACCCATAATTTGGTCAATGGGGTGATCTTTGGCGACTTGATGGTGAACTCTAGGTTGATCAACCGGTTCTTGAGTTGACGTAGAAGGTGTAGTCATAGAGTCCATTTGATCATCTTCTTGAGGTGAGTCATTGTTGCTTGAATTACCCTCTTGTTGATTTTGATTATTTGTTGTGGAAGTAGATGGATTTTCTTGAATAGAAATTGATGGACCTTCATCATCTTTTTCTTCTCTAGGCATGATATCCCCAATAGCCATGGTCTTCATTGCCTTACTCAATTCTTCACCTCTCACATCATCTAAATTTTCTTTTTCTCATCTTGAGAGCCCATTGTTTCATCAAATTGCACATCATAAGCTTCCTCAACAAATCCATTGGACTTGTTGTACACTCTATAAGCCTTGGAATTTGAAGAATATCCAAGAAGAAACCCCTCATCACACTTGCTTTGGAATTTAGATAATAGAGAAACTTTCCTCAAAATATAGCATTTGCAACCAAAAACCTGAAAATAAGAAATATTTGGCATCCTTCCATTGAGAAGTTCATACGGTGTCTTGTAGAAGAATCTATGACAATATAGCCTATTTGAAGCATGGCAAGAGGTGTTGATAGCTTCGGCCCAGAAAGAATCTAAAACTTTGTACTCATCTAGCATTGATCTTGCCATCTCAATTAAGGTCCTATTTTCCCTCTCAACTACACCATTTTGCTTGGTGCATATGTAGTTGAGAACTCATACTTGATCCCTTTCTCATCACAAATCTCTTCAACATTTGTGTTATTGAACTCACTACCATTGTCACTTCTAACTTTCTTCAATTTTTGTTCAAATTCATTTTCGGCTTTTCTCACAAATGTATTGAAAACGTCACAAGTATGAGATTTGTCATGAAGAAAGAATACCCATGTGTATCTTGAATAATCATCCACAATCACAAGACAATAGGTATTTCCACCAATACTTCTATAGGTAGTGGGGCCAAATAAATCCATATGTAATAATTCCAATGGTCTTGTGGTCGACATAATGCTCTTGTTAGGATGTGAGTTGGCAACTTGTTTTCCGGCTTGACAAGCACTACACAATTTATCTTTCTCAAATTTGACATCTTTCAAGCCAAGAACTAAGTCATGCTTCACTAACCGGCTGAGTTGTTTGATGCCAACATGACCAAGTCTTCTATGCCATAACCAACCCATAGAGGCCTTTGAGAATAAGAAGTAGTCAAACTAGCCTTCTTAGATGAGAAATCCACTAGATATAAGCTCTCATGACAAAAACCCTTAAAAATAGAATCTTTCCTATCAAGTGAGGTGGCCTCAAAATCAATGCTAGTCAATGTGCATTTATAACCATTGTCACAAAGTTGAGCAATAGATAGCAAATTGAAATTGATAGAATCAACTAGCAAGACATTAGAGAGATTGTAATCCTTAGAGATAGGTACTTCACCAATGCCTTTTACACCTCCCTTGCTATCATCTCCAAAAGTGATGTTGTCAAAATCGGAAATATATTCATCAAGATGAGAGAATATTCTTCTTTCGCCGGTCATGTGGTTTGTACAACCACTATCAATAACCCAATGTCTTCCTCCGGCTTTATAGTTCACCTACAAAAGAAATTACTTCGTTTTAGGTACCCAAATTTTCTTGGGCCCTTCAATGTTAGTGACCAAAATTTTTGGCACCCAAATGGACTTCTTTTTATTACTACCAAGAGAGCGACCAACAAATTTAGCACAAACAACACCCTTAGAATCTTTCTTAAGAATATAGGAAGGATCCAAGGATATGGTCTTCTTGCTCTTGCATTGGTGATTTAAGTCAACTTTTGCCTTGCACTTATGACACATCTTGACTTCTACTTCTTCCTCATATGTCACATTTGAAGTCTGTTGACGGTCCTTACAACAAAGATTCGACTGTCAAAACCTTAGGTTCGAGAGGAGTACATGGCAAGTTTCATACACATTTTTAGTACTAATAATGTTCCACGAGTTGTGTTGAGAATTTCATGGGCAGGTACACATTTTGGGAGAAACTGGAACCAACGTGCCACATGAGCAAGGCATGGCCGAACCACCTAGTCCGGCCGGCCCTGCAGGTGCGACCAGCCTGGCAGGTGCGGCCAGTCCTGCCCGGTACGGCCGGCCCTACCAAGTGCGGTCGGCCCTACCCCGCGGCTCGTCCTTGGTCTAGAGCACCTCCTCTCCCTCGAGCAATACTTGGACGAGCACGATTCACTGAAGAACGTCGGTTTGATCAGGCAAGGATCAATGGGTCCACTTGACCGGTTGCTCAACCACCACAACCATCATTCAGAAGTGATCCTAGGCATCCCTGAGCGAATGTGGTGCATCACATGTCACAGAGGTGGGCCGACCACATCTATCCATTCGCGTGCCGGGCGAAACCGACCCAAGGAACCAACCTACAACCGCCTCAGGAGTAGTGATCAAGGGCGTCCAAGGCAAGAGGTGGTGGATAATAGGGCCGGTCACACCTAGTGAGGCGACCACACCCGACATATTGTCCCCATGTGCTCCACCAACCCTCCTTGCCTATAAAAGGCACCGCACACTCACTGGATTGAACACACAACGCAGGAGCATCTCCATTTCCCTCTTTTGTTCACTTAGAGTAGGATTAGTATAGCTTGGGAGTTTGAGTCGAGTCGAGCTAGTCTCGTGGTTCTAGAGGAGTCTTCTTCAGAGTTCCGGTAGTACTCTTGTATCCTCTCTTTGTTTGGACTCAAGTATAATTCAAGTTATCTTTCTATCTTACTTTTTGACTCAATTACATTCAGCTTTTACTTTGCTCTAGAAGCTTTATTTTTGGTTTAGACTAAAGTTAGTTTAGTCTTGGTTAGTATAGCTCTCTTGAACCCTATAGTGTTGTGGTCATTCTTCGCTTGATCTCCGGTGTTTCACGAGAGAGAGACAGAGAGAGAGAGAGAGACCTTCCTTCGTGATAACCGGGGAAAGGTTCTTTGGTTCGTTATGAGCAATGTGCTCAAAGCTTATCTTAGTCTTAGATTGGTGTCCTGTTCAACGGAATAGTTGTGGTACCATAAGGAGGTGACAGCTCCAGACGGGCTTTGTAGTCCACCACGTTAGTTCGGGCTGGTAGGATTCAACGCGTCTGTTGACGGTCGATTTTGGTACACCTATCTATAAGTTTACTGTCAACATTCTCATATACCTAACTAATGGTACTAACCCCCTTGATATGACAAGTTCGCACTCACATGTGGTTTTCGGAGTATGTTATTTACACAGGATTTAAGCGCTTAAAGGAGTATTTTTGGGTAAAGTTCATCAAGCACTTTATGAGAAGATCATGAAGCCCGTCACAAGTCAAGACATGAAGTGAACACGACTCCAAATGATCCAAGAACCAAAGCATCAACATGTAAAACTCCGGTAACTTGGATGTTTACCAACGAGATCAACTCAGCCCGAGAGATATTCTCGCAGCCCAGGACAGCATGATCTTTCCGTGCAGATTCGAAGACTTAAACGGCCTCTAATGGCAAAAGTTTGACTACCAAAGTTGTGGGCCTCAACAATGTCTTCGATTTGGACATGTGGAAGGACCAATTCGGGTCAAAAAGCTAGGAGATATGACCCCCGAAATGCCAGCTGCGCAGACAAGTCCGAAAATAAGACAAATTAGCGTCTGAGGCTGTTTTGGGGATCTTATCTTCGTTTCCAAGGAAACCAATGAATACCAAAGTTGGAGGTAATTTCGTGGCATACAATCTGGACAGCTAATTTGCATTATTTGAAGTCCGGACATGGGAGATATGGTGCCGGAAAGGAAGGGCTGCGAACCAGGAAAATCTGGACGAGGCTAATTTTATGGAAACCAAGTTCCCTTCTCTCCCAAGGAAGATCTTGTGCCAGGCAAGTTGGAGAACTCCCCAAGGCTCCCAAGGGCATATGTACAACCCTTTGGGCGCCCAAAGAGGGGTGATCGATCCATCCATTCATCAGAGAGCCGCCGACACGAAGGAGAAGCACCGGAAGAAACCGACGGCCGCCGCAAGTCCTCGAGTTGCCTAGGAGATGGCCTAGGCCATGCCCTGGCCGCCATGGTTGGCCATGCGTGGTGAAGTCATGGTGGAGTTCCAGAGCCCATGCCTTGATTCCATCAAGGCAATTGTACATTCTACATTCGATGGTGATATAAATCATGTCTTTTCTTTACTTTGATCTACATCGATGAGTTTTATCCATATGTGTAGCTAGAATATGCTTTTAGTAGTAATAAATTTAATTGTGGTGGTTAGTCTATCTCTTGCGGATACATCATTGTAGTGCATGGACCTAGGTTGTTGTTCGGTGATGATTATCCTTGCGTAGTGACAGTACGGTGGAGGAGAAAGCGGTGAATGAACATGCATCGGACCACTCCATATCGGGTTACTTGATATCGATTGTACTCCTTATCATAGTATAGGATTGGATTGGTTTGTCATCATGGCCGGAGTGGCAACAAGAAGATAATAGGCTATGGTTACCTTTCGTTTGCTTACCTTTATGGCTAGGTGGATGTGATCCATACATCCTTTAATGTATGATTAACCTTTATGCAATCAACACTTGACATAGGGTTAGATAGAGAACCTTAGTGGTTTGCTTCTGATCCTTGGATTGACAAATATAGGGAGCACCCTCCTTGGTGAAAAAGGCACCAAGTCACCCGTAGGCTTGCGGTGAACTTGAGCACGGTTTTGCACAGTCAACAGCATCGTTGTTCTCCCTTCTCACCCCAGTCTGAGAGCGCGACTTTGCATGCCCCTGCAGCACTAGAAGAGCTTGTCAAGTTTAGCTTGCCTTGGTTATCCTTTGCTTTAGTTCTTTGCCTAGAATTGACAAGAATAGATAGATTGTGTTAGGATCCTTTCTCGTCTCTTTGTCCTCCCAGCTCGCTAGATCTTTTCTAGTCCTTTATCAAGATCTCCTTGTGTGTGTCAAGTTATCCCCGAATATTTTTATTCGTTACCCCCACTATAGCTCTTTACCAAGTCTTGACTTTCTCCACCATTTATTCGATCATCTTTGCCGTAGTGCCTGCCTTGGGAAAAATATAAATATGATCACCCGAATACCACCGGGTGAAGTGCTACAACGGTAATCCATGCACTTGACGACCTCTCTGTGATCGTGTGTTTTACCAAAAGACGTTCCCTGGCCCCATTACTAGAGGTGTAAACCCGGTAGCGACGCTTGTGAGTGCCTCGAGCATTCCTGGTGCCGTCACCGTAAGTGCAACCTTACTGGTGAGGCTAAGGAGCGTCAACAAAGTCACAAAAATTTTCTCCTTAGGAATGAAAACCTCTTTTCCTTTCTTGGCCAAATAACCAAGCCCATTTTTCTCTATGGTGAATTTTTTATTTGTCCAAATATGATTAAACCCCACATGACTTCCAAAATATTGTGCAAGATATTTTCACAAACACTCAATCTCCTTCTTCAAAGATTCATTTTCCAACAATAAAGAAACACAAGACATATCTCCACTAATGGAAGATCCAGTGCTTGTGCTACAAGATGGGTTGTTGCACATAGAGATATATTCAATATATTACATTCAACACCCATGCTTATTTTTCCTTTAACCTCTTGTGCAAGGAGAGAGTTGTGAGCTTCCTTAAGCTCCTCATGCTTATCTTTAAGAGTTCCCCACGAAGTGTAAAGTGTTTCATGGGAAATCTTAAGATTTTCATGAGTAGTCTTTAGTTCCTCAAAAGAATTTTTGAAGTGAAACATTTCTCACCTCCAAATCCCTCAACTTTGATCTCTCCATGCGCAATTTGTCATCGGACTTAATGACCATGGCATCAAGATCATCATAAGATAAAGCGTTATCATCATTATCACTACCACAATCGTCATCATCATCCTCGATTATTACATTTGATTCACCTTTTGCCATGAGACAATATGGCTTAGAGAAGAGTGAAGGAGCTTCCTTGATAGCAACCTCGCCAAGACCCTGTGAAGGCTTGTCATCATCATCTTCATCAGAGCTTGCATCGGAATCCCACTCAACAAAATAGTCTTGGCCATTCTTCTCCTTCTTGTAATATTTCTTCTTCTTATGCACATTTTTCTTGTCTTTCTTCTTGCCATATTTGTCTCCTTTCTTATTTGGACAATTAATTGATATATGTCCAATCTCACCACAATTAAAGAAATCCTTACCCTCAAAAGGATTCTTTTTTGATGATTGTCCCTTCTTGCCAAACTTCTTCTTGTTCATAATTCTTTTAAGCCCTTTTACAATAAGAGCCATTTCTTCATCGGAGCCAATCTCTTGGTTCTCACCATCTTATTCTTCTTGAGTTACCTTGGCCTTGAGAGCAATGTTCTTCTTCTCTTTTCATTGGTTGATTGACCTTGAACCTCCTTTTGTGTTTGCTTGAACAAATCATTAGTTAGCACTTCACCAAGCAATTCCGTAGGTGTCATTTTATTCAAATCGGACCTCACAAGCAAAGTCACAATTGTCTCATATTTCTCCGGAAGGCATCTAAGAAACTTATGAGAGAAGTCTTATTTGTTACATCAAAATCAAGACATTTGAGTTCATTCACAATATCATTCATTCGGATGAACATGGTTGAAATATCTTCCTCCTTCTTCATAGTGAACTCATGAACTTGCCCTTGTACACAAAGAGCTTTGCTTCTTTCATGGTGGATGTTCCTTCATAGATTTCCATAAGCTTCTCCCATATCTCATTTGCTTTTTCAAGTCCCTTCAATCTATTGAATTCACTAAGAGCGAGAGCATTGTAGAGTACACTCAAATCTCGATCATTGAATTTTTCATTTTTATCATCATCATCCGTCATATTCTTAGGATCCAAAATGACATATCCTACCATTACAATTCTCCACAAATTTCTTCCCAAGGCCTTGAAGCGAATCTCCATTCTTTTCTTCCAATAATCACAATTGTTCCCATCAAAGACCGGAGGCTTCCCAACATGAAACTTTTCTTCGTCAGCCATTTATCCTACTCCGAGATAGTTAAATCTCTCAAATATAGAGTCCTTTGCTCTGATACCACTTGTAGGATCTAGGATACCGACTAGAGGGGGGGGGGTGAATAGGTGGTTTAAAATCTAAAAGCACAACACTAGAGAAACTTAATTAGAACCACAAGGAGGATTAAATTTCTAGCTATTCTATTCATATGTTGGGGATTTGCAACCTAGGGTGACAAGATATAATTCAATCTCTAGAAAGTAAATGCTCAAAGTGAAGTACTTGAAAGGAAATTGAGCAGTGAAATAACAGAGCACAAGAGACGAATTTTATCCCGTGGTATCCATGACTTGCCGGTCACCCCTAATCCACGTTGAGGTGGATTCAATGTTCAACCGCTCCTCTATCAAGGCAATGCTTGATCTTGAGCCAGTTAGAACCAAAGAAGCACTCCACACCTCGATTCCACTATAGTTGCTCTTCACCGCTCTGGCAAGGCGAGCACAAGACCTTTCACAACAAGAAATTTGGAGCCACGCACAATCTTCTTGCGAGCTTCAATGGATTCTTCCACCACCAAGCTGTCTAGGAAGCGGCAACTTCCAAGAGCGACCACCAAGTTGTCGGTGTTTTAGACCGATAAACCTACCAAGGGGGTACCAGAGGTAGTAGATTGTGAGGTGGAGGATCGTGATCAGGAGACTAAGAACTCGAAGGTATGTGCAAGGACACGAGACACAAGATTTATACAGGTTCGGGTTACCAAGGTGGCGAACCCTATGTCATGTTTGGGGATCAAGTATGGGGCCCCACGCTTAGTGTTGGTTGAGATCCGGTGCCCAGCTAGGTACCCGACCCTCCTTTATATAGTCCAGGGGGCCAGTTCCTAGTCGGTTACAAGGCAGGAGTCCTAGTAGGATTACATGGTACAAGTCCTAGTAGGATTACAGGATAATTCTAGTAGGAGTCCGTCTTCATCCTTCCTTGTATGGGTACCCGGGGAGTATGCCCGACAAGCCCCCGAGCACATTGTAGTCGAGTGTAGTAGTTCGAGTAGTCTTGAAGCCACTTCGAGTAGTTCTTGAGCGTCCTCGAGTACTGCTTGGAGAAGTCTTCAATAGTACTTGAACTGCCACGAGGCTGGAAGGTGGTCCAGCTCATCTGTCTTGAAGCCAAGATTATATGGAAGTGTGGTTGCAAAATCGCACTCCATATGGAGTAGCCCTCGAGCCTTAGGTTGAGTTGCAGACTCTAGCTGAGGGTCAATCTTGATTCTGAATCTTCCGTCTTGAAAAATTTGAATGATGGGTGTAGCATAGCAGCCCCTGAGCCTTGAAATGATTAGGTAATCAATTCAAGGGTCTTCAGTGTTCGTGAAAGCCTTCATCCGAGTACTCTTGCAGCGTGTAGCCCTCGAGAAAGAGAATCGTATGAGCCACGTCGAGTAGTTGTTGGTGTGGAGCCCCCGAGATTGAGAGCGAGCGAAGTATGCTGAAGTTATCCTCGAGTAGTATGTTGAGTGTAGCCCCCGAGCTGGAGAGATTCCGAGTAGTAGGTTGACATTAAGACGTGGAGCTTGAGAAGTAGCTGTGTCATCAGAGCGGACTTTAGATGCGACCGAAGTCGACTTTAGATGCCAGCAGAGCAGACTTTAGAATGCGACTTGAAAACAGAAGTCGACTTTGTGCCGCGCGGAGCGGACTTTGAGATGCGACTTGAAAACCAAAGTCGACTTTATGATGCCGTGTGAAACGGACTTTAGATGCGACTACAGTAGTCGACTTTGCGCCACATGGGGTGGACTTAAGATGCAAAAAACGAAAAGCACTTTCCGGAAAGCCAAAGCGAATGAAAAATCAGAGAAAACGAATAGTTTTGCCACCGGAGCGGGCTTAAGATTGCGACCGAAATCGTCTTGTGCCACCGGAGTGGGCTTAGGTGTGACCGTTAGCATCGACTTGTGCCACCGTAGTGGGCTTGAGTACCCAAGCCATAGATTTCAGACCCAAGGTACAATTGCCGCCAGAGCGGGCTTAAAGGTGCAACCGAAGTCGACTTGTGTACCTGGGCCATGGATTTCAGACCCAAAGTACGGTTGCCACCGTAGTGCACTTGAAGGTGCGACCGGAGTCGACTTGTGTACCTGGGCCATGCATTTCAGACCCAAGGTACGGAGCGCGAGTACTTAGGGTACTTGGACCCATGGTACAGAGTGTGAAGACCATGTGCAGCTAGGTTCCATCGTCGCCAGGACCCAAGGGCCACTTACAGCTAGGTTCCATCGAAGCTTACACACGTATTATGCCACCAAAGCAAGCGAAGATGCGACCGGAGTCGACTTTAAGTTGCCGCACGGAGCAGACTTTAGAAGCTGCCTTTTTGGGATAGCCCTCGAGTTGATGAAGTAGGCTCGTGGTGACTTGATCGATATACCCCAAGAGTAGTCAGCAGAGTGTAGCTCCCGTGAAAACCCGCCGAGAAGCGTACACAAATGAGTAGTCCGCAAGTAGTCCTACATGATGAGGAGAACAAGCCAAGAAAAGAAAACAGTAATCATTTAAATAAATGACTTAGCTGTTGCCGCCAGTGCGGACTTGTAGATGAAGTCGTGGCAATCGACGATGGAGCCACGACGGTTGTTGCTGAAGTTGACTAGTCAGAGTTGATTCCGACTAGTTGTTGGGGGCATGATTGTCGCTCTCGACTAGTTTGGAAAACTAGTCGAGATGAGTGGTCGACGCAATGCGATCGGAAGACGACGTCTCAGCAGCACGCGACGTACTCGAAGTAGATCCAGTGTTGCCGCGAGGCAAGTAGTTGCGACGCACGGCGTGGCTGAAGTAGAGCCAGTGTGGCCGCAAGACGAAGTCGCGGCGTAGGCGAAGTAGTCGACGACGAGCCACATGACGAGCCGCGCGACGTGCCGAGCCACCTGGACGCGTGGCGTACGAGCCTGCGTGAGGCAAAGTGGTCGACGACGAGCCGCGCGACATGCCGAGGCACCCGGACGCACGGTGTAGGTGAAGAAGTCGGCGACGAGCCGTGTGACGTGCCGAGGCACCCAGACGCACGGCGTTGTTGAAGTAGTCGACAACGAGCCGCGTGACGAGTCGCGCGACGTGTCGAGGCACCCGGACGCGTGGTGTAGTCGAAGTTGTCGACTACGAGGCACACGATGAGCTGCGTGACGTGCCGAGGCACCTTGACGCGCGGCATATGAGCCTGCGCGAGGCGAAGTAGTCGACGACGAGCCACACGACGAGCCGCGCGACATGCGGAGGCACCCGGACGCGTGGTGTAGGTGAAGAAGTCGACGACGAGCCATGCGACGTGCCGAGGCACCCGGACGCGCGGCGTAGTCGAAGTAGTCGATGACGAGCGGTGCAATGAGCCGCGTGATGAGTCGACGCACCCGGAGGCGCGGCGTAGTCAAAGTAGTCGACGACGAACGACGCAACGAGCCGCGTGACGAGACGCGTTACGTGCCGAGGCACCTGGACACGTGGCGTAGTCAAAGTAGTCGACGACGTGCGGTGCGACGAGCCGCGTGACGAGCCGCGCGACGTGCCGAGGCACCCGGATGCGCGGCGTAGTCGAAGTAATCGATGACGAGCCGCGTGACGAGCTACGCGATGTGCCGAGGCACCAAGATGCGCGGCGTAGTCAAAGTAGTCGACGACGACTAGCACGACGAGCCGCTTGACGAGCCGCGCGACGTGCCGAGGCACCCGGACGCGCAGCGTAGTCGGCGACCGACGACGAGCCGTGCGTCGTGCCGACGCACCAGGACGCGCGGTGTGCGAGCCTGCGCGAGGCGAAGTAGTCGACGACGAGCCACACAACGAGCCGCGCGACGTGCCGAGGCACCTAGACTCACGGCGTCCGAGCCTGCACGAGGCGAAGTAGTCGACGACGAGCCACACGACGAGTCGCGCGACGTGCTGAGGCACCCGGACGCGCGGTGTAGGCGAAGAAGTCGACGACGAGCCACGCGACGTGCCGAGGCACCTGGACACGCGGTGTAGTCGAAGTAGTCGACGACGAGCCGCGTGACGAGTCGCGCGACGTGACGAGGTACCCGGATGCGAGATGTAGTCGAAGTTGTCAACGACGAGCCACATGACGAGCCGCGTGACGTGTCGAGGCACCTGGACGCACGGCGTACGAGCCTGCGCGAGGTGAAGTAGTCGACGACGAGCCACACGACGAGCCGCGCGACGTGCTGAGGCACCCGGACGCGCGGTGTAGGCGAAGAAGTTGACGACAAGCCGCGTGACGTGCCGAGGCACCCGGATGCGCGGCGTAGTCGAAGTAGTCGACGATGAGCCGCGTGACAAGTCACACGATGTGCCGAGGCACCCAGACGTGCGGTGTAGTCGAAGTTGTCGATGACGAGCCACAGTGACCGGGTGCACGGTGGGAGCCATTGCGACCGACCGACGAGAAGTCGAGCGGTGAGACGGCGCATCCGGAGGCACGGCATAGGCGCAGTAGAGCTGGTGCAATCCGGACAATGAGTAGTCGCGCCGCGAGACGCAATGACCGGGCGCACGGCGAGAGCTAGTGCGACCGACCGACCGACGAGAAGTCAAGCGGTGAGACGGCGCAAGGTTGACGACAAGCCGCGTGACATGCCGTGGCACCCGGACGCGCGGCACGGGTGAAGTAGTCGACGACGAGCCGCGTGACGAGCCGCGCGACGTGCCGAGGCACCCGGACGCGCGTCTTGGGCGAAGTAGGCGACGACGAGCCTACACGAGGCGAAGTAGTCGACAACGAGCCACGCGACGAGCCGTGCGACGTGCCGAGGCACCCGGACGCGCGGCGTAGGCGAAATAGTCGTCGACGAGCCTACACGAGGCGAAGTAGTCGACGACGAGCCGTGCGACGTACTGAGGCACCCGGACGCGCGGCGTAGTTGATGTTGAGCCGTGCGGCCGGGTAGCGAGTAGTCGCGACGCATGACATGGTTGAGGTAGAGCCACTGTGGCCGTAGTGATGTAGCCATAATAGTTGCGTACGTCTTTGGTGTACTTCAAGCAGAGGCCTTTGAAATCTTGTGTAGGCTTATCGGTGCACCATTGGTGTGCATGTAATAGACATGTTTAAAAACAAGATTCGAGTAGTCTGCTTGGCTCCATCATGATGCGTGCAGTGCAGCTTTATGCTACGGACTTAATTGCCTACGTGGCTGTTGCTTGGTGGGCCTTGATTTTGATACGTGTGTCTGGTCAAGTAGGATGCGGATGCGGTCTTGGATTTGTTTCTGAATCGGACTCCAGTTCCTCCGCTTTTGCTGACCGCTTTTTGATCTCGAACTCACGAGTTGTGGTGCGCGGCCAAGACCACGTGAATTGATTTTTCCTCAACAGAACACGGCGGCTTCGGATTGGAACTTGTGATGTCAACTAAGGAACGCTGCATAGCACGATATTGAATCCGCTTTGAGTTGAATTATCGTCCACCGATAGACATGCCGCACACCATGTAGATTGATCTCGATGATGAAAAGGTCTTTCGAATTCGCCAGGTGGTGCTGATCACCCCTACCTGGCGCGCCAGCTGTTGGTGTTTTGGACTGGCAAACCTACCAAGGGGGTACCAGAGGTAGTAGATTGTGCGGTGGAGGATCCTGATCGGGAGACCCAGAACTCGAAGGTATGCACAAGGACACAGGATACAAGATTTATACAGGTTCGGGTTGCCAAGGTGGCAAACCCAACGTCCAATTTGGGGGATCAAGTATGGCACCCTGCGCTTGGTGTTGGTTGAGATCCGGTGCCCGGCTAGGTATCCGGCCCTCCTTTATATAGTCCAGGGGCGGGTTCCTAGTCGGTTACAATGCAGGAGTCCTAGTAGGATTACACGGTACAAGTCCTAGTAGGATTACAGGATAATTCTAGTAGGAGTCCGTCTTCATCCTTCATTGTATGGGTACCCGGGGAGTATGCACTACAAGAAACTATTTAATCTGTGACGTAACCATTCTGTCGCGGATTAAATAAAATTCGTCGCAAATCAGCATCCGCGACGATTTACATTTTCGTGGTGGAATGAGCGTCATTGATTAAATCTCTCGATGTTCCCTTAATAAACGTCGCGATCCGTGACGTATCTGAATCGTCACGGAGCAGCCTAAGGCCCATGCAGCCCAACCCATGGCTCACTATCCGTGACAAAATAAAATCGTCACGGATTGCTACACACATGGCAGTTGTGGCATCCTACGTGGATGATGACGTGGCATCCTACGTGGGCGATGACATGACATCCTACATGGACGATGACGTGGCATCCTACATGGATGATGACGTGGCATCCTACGTGGACGATGACATGGCATCCTACGTGGACGATGGCGTGGCATCCTATGTGGACGATGAGATGGCACCGTATGTGGACGATGACGTGGCACCGTATGTGGACGATGACATGGCAAAAATTTTAAGCCCAACAGATACAAATTCTGTCCCACCACAGCCCATTTCAGAATTATATTGCAGCATAAAATTAGCAAAATTAGCCCATCTTCGGCCCATTTTTCAAAGGGTACATTTTTCCAACACATTTACCAAAATTCAATGAACAGACAAATCAGATACAATCTCTGGGCAAAAAAACCAGCAAACACAATCAGATATTGAGGCAGATAACACATACTTTCAGATGTCTACCATTCCTAAAACACTACACCTTCCTCTTTGTTATTCTGCCACTCTTTTCTCTGATTCCTTGCGAGTTTGTATAAATCCTGAAATAAATTAAACCACAATCCAATTAGAAAAGACAATCAGATATAGGATAACTCAACTTTGAATTTTCTGGCAAGGTATATATATATATATATATATATATATATGTATGTATATGTATATATATATGTATATATATGTATATATATATGTATATATATATATATACATATATATATATATATACATATATATATACATATATATATACATATATATATATAACGGGAAACAACTAAAACCGGAGTTCTAGATAAAGCGTGCATTGTACAATGAAATTATCACTATAAGCATACAATTGGCATCATAAATCAACAGAATAGGAATGATGCAAAAAGAAGCTTGTTGTGCTAATTTAGCCTATAGTAGAGCATATGAGAGCAATATCTGAGGCAACACATGAAATCTGCACTTGGAAACATGCTCTACCGACAAACCACATCCATTGATCAATGATCATATGCATGAGCATCAGAAGTTCAGAACAACATAACTTTGTTGACGGCATTAACTGACAAGCAAAAATAACTTTGGGTTCAACCAAATAACTTAAATTCAATGTTGACACCTGAAAGTTAACTGCATGGTTAATAGAGGATGACCATGATCAAATAGCTTAGTTTCCATTTCGAAAAAAAAGTTAGTTTCCATTCACAAGGTACTATTGCAGATGCAGTTACTCAAATCAACCAGAGGAAGAGGTCAAACGAAGTTTTCTTTCCCCAAAACAGGGCAACCTCTGATTTCATTCAGAAAATTGTTTACTAACAGTATTAAACAAATAAGTGCAATCTCATTGTAGCATTCATGTTTGGCTGTTTCTCAAGCATTTTTAACAGAAAATATGTCGAGGGTCAAATATGTTTCTAGGCATTCTACAAAGGCAAAAGAATAGTCCGTTCTGACTCAACACTCTAAGAAGACAGAATGTTTAACACCGTACTAAAAAGTGCCCCACACTTAACATAAGCAATAATGGTGTCTTTTATGTCCATTCACAAGAACACAACATGCACTGCTCATATGCAAGTTGCAACTACACTGTAACGAAGAATAAGTTCTAATGCAGCAGGGGTGCAGAAGAATCTCACCTGAGTAGCCACCACTGAGAGGCCTACCCATTCACATATCTCAGAATTTGATATCACAAATACCTTGAATTCATCAAACTTGCCTGATGGATCAAGGGGGAAATCCTGAAGGACTGAAAATCATCAAATAGCAAATATAGGTTGGTGTATCAAGTCAACAGAGCTGCTAAACTAATTCATTGTAGGTAGTCAGCGAGCAAAACACAAGTCATGGAAGTTGGTGAATTAGACAAACATGTAATTCCATGTATCTAGCAATTCACTATAGGTTGCCAGCAAGTAAAACACAAAGTGATGGAAGCTAGTACATAAAAAAACATGTGAATTTCATGCATCTAGCAATTAAGGATACACAAGAGAGGTAGTGGCCATTTGCGGCTTTCGCAAAGAATATGCCCGAGCAAGTCGAAGGCACAAAAATATCCCCATGCCAAGAAATGTGTAGATGAACCTACATGACCAGTAAATTTTTCTCAGTAAAAGTGAAAATCAACTACCATGGTATATAGGAGTATACGCAGGGTAGTTTTTTTTTGGGGGGGGGGGACATGGTACCAAGATGTTGCTCAACAATTGCATTTAACTACTTATTATTAAATTAGCAAGTGCACACCCCTCTGACATCATATGTTTGTAACAGCAGCAAAAGCAAGAACCCTTGGCCCATTTGATTAATACTACAGGGTTAAGATGAGGAACGTGATAGTTAAACATGGTCCCTATTTGGTTGTTTAACATTAGTATCATCATTTTTTTTCCGTATTCTTCATCAGTTAAGTGACTAGCAAAATTTCATATAACACTTTGGGTCAATAATACCACAATGTTCTTATTCAGTAGTAAGAAACCGATCGATAGACTAGAAGATCCATCAGTTCACTGCTACTCGCAAAACTACATACTGCTAAAATAATCAATATACTTCACAGCCGGCGATTAGTTAATAACCAAGCAAATATAACAAGTCCTGTTATCATATTAATGTTCTTTTCACTTACACCCATGACAGCCAACATATCTAACTGAAAAGAAACAAGCATTCAATTTAAATGTCTAATAAAACCGCCTTCTATCTGTATTCAATAGTAACATATTTCCATAAAGTTTGTGCCAATAAGGCAATAAAAATTATCTTACCAAAACCAGGGATCCATACTGATTTAACAATGAACTACTACACGCCAGCAATCAATGAGAAGTCATCAGCAACACTAATAAGTACTCTATAAAAATACAGATTTACTTTCACGGCACAATAGCTGCTGGTAAATCAACTCAGCAGTTGAACATAAACCATCCAGGCTTGGAACAGCACAATCCCCACACCAACCATTACTAGCACCTAAAACGCAAGCAACTGATCAGATGCAAAATTCATCTACTACTGTCCGATTCAAAGGCCAATGGAAAACCCCTAGAAACATTTGCTACTGCTCAATTCCAAGGGGGAAATCCCCCAGAAATGATGGATTGATTCGATTCGATTCGGGTTACTAGTCACTAGCATGAACACAATTGATTTGTTGATGATCATCATCAGGATTCAGGGAGTCAAAACTCAGGAGGGGCGCGGGGGGAAATACAGAGAGCGATCAGGGAGCCACGCCGAAGGCGTAGTATACGTACCTCGACAGGCGCCGCCGCCGGAGCGGATGTTGCGGCGGCGACGACGATGACATCGGCGGGCGGCGCCTTGCCGTTGCCGTCGGCCGCCCCTCCGTTGTCGTTGGACGCGAGGCGGAGGTTGTCGTCCGTGGCGGTGGAGTTGCCGGTGGAGAAGGTGAAGATGTCAGCGAGGCGACGCATGGGGCTGGCGGACAAGAAGAAGAGGACGCAGACGGTGGCCATGGCAGCGCAGAGGACGATTCGTGCTGAGTTGGTGGCCAACCGTCCTCGTCCAGATCCGACGCCACCGATTCGCGGCCTCTGGAGAGGGAGGCGTTGCAGCAGGAGCTCCGCCTGCTCCCCCACCGCTCGCGTCTCCACGCAGCCATGCTGGAACTCCGACTCGGCTCCTTTGGCCGCCAGGAGACCTCCCCGCCCCTACGCACGAAGGCTATCCCTGCCTGCTTGGCCAGGAGAGGGAGGGCGGCGGGGGGGGGGGGGGGGGGTGGAGAGCAAGGTGAGAGAGGGTTACGGGGGAGGGGCGATGCTAGGGTTCAGGCGATGGGGGAGGGCAGTGAGGCTAGGGTTGCATCTGCTCTGCATCTTCTCCATGCGCGGTGGATCCGAGGAGGGAGAGGTGAGGAAAAGGAGAGGGAGCGGGCGGCGGGAGGAGGCTGAGGGGAGGAGAAGGCTGTGGAATAGGGTTTGGGGATCCTTTTATACGAAGGAAACACAATTTTAGCCGTTCGTTCGCAGATGGACGGTCTAAAATGATTGGGATGTTTTGGGCTTAAACGGGCCTGTTACATTTCTCCCCTGCTTAATGTTTTCTTTTTCTTTTTTCATTTATTTGAAATAAGAAAATAATTACAATTTGAACTATGTGTACCTCCAATAGGATTGGAAAAATTTCACAAAAATCATAATTAGGCTTCTATGGTCCATTCTAGGCCACATCTAGGAGATTGACGAAAACTTCAATTGACTTGTAGGAAAAACTCAAACTTCTACTAGTGACCTTGTTGTAAAATAATGATAATGATACTTAAATTTGTTCAAAACATTCTACAAATTGACATGAAACCATATTTTAAGCATATAATGCTCCTATAAAAAATTCATATGGTTTTAATAAAGTGAGATTATAGATGTTCACAAATAGGACACAAGACTCACATAGTTTTCTACAATTGAAAACAAACTTTGAGATTTGAACAACTAATTATGTGACCAAACTTGTATGCACCTCAATTTTTGACACCATCTCATGTTGACCATAACATTAGAGAATATTAAGTTATATTAGCAATTATTATGAAAAAACATGTTTTTTATATTCTCTTTTTAGTTGGAAAAGTTATGTTGTATGAAAAGCAACCAAGAAATAGTAATTAAGATACAAACAAATGGCACTGAGTAAAACATCTCGATTTTAGAAAAAATTAGGAAAAAGAATCAACCGATTTGGAGTTCGTATGGGAAGAAAAACAGTTTACAAGTTTTATCCGAAGATTAAAAACAGAAATTGCAATTGCTATGAACTGAGATGAACAAGTGTGTTTTCTCTTTTTAATCTTTGACTAAAACTTGTAACTAGTTTTTCTCGCCTCATACTAACTCCAAATTCGATGATTCTTTTTTCTAAAATTTTCTAAAATCATTCTCTACCAAGATCTACAACTTTAACAAATGAAAAAAATGAGGTGGCGCCTGCGTGGCAGTGAGGTGGGCCCCAGGCGCTAACGTGGTGGTGACGTGGCGCCTAGGTGAGGTGGCGCCTGCGTGGCAGTGAGGTGAGCCCCTGGCGCTCGCGTGGTGGTGACGTGGCGCCTGGGTGAGGTGGCGCCTGCATGGCAGTGTGGTGGCCGTGGCAGTGAGGTGGGCCCCGGGCGCTCACGTGGTGGTGATGTGGCGCCTGGGTGAGGTGGCGCCGCGTGGCGTGAGGTGGGCCCCCGGCGCTCGCGTGGTGGTGACGTGGCGCCTGGGTGAGGTGGCGCCTGCGTGGCAGTGTGGTGGGCCCTGGGCGCTCACGTGGTGGTGACGTGGTGCTTGGGTGAGGTGGTGCCTGCGTGGCAGTGAGGTGGGCCCCGGGCGCTCACGTGGTGGTGACGTGGCGCCTCGGTGAGGTGGCGCCCTCGTGGCAATGAGGTGGGCCCCCTGGCGCTCGCGTGGTGGTGACGTGGCGCCCGGGTGAGGTGGCGCTCGCGTGGCGGGTGTGGTGGGCCCGTGGCGCTCACGTGGTGGTGAGGTGACGCCTGGGTGAGGTGGCGCCTGCGTGGCAGTGAGGTGGGCCCCTGGCGCTCACGTGGTGGTGACGTGGCGCTTGGGTGAGGTGGCTCCTGCGTGGCAGTGTGGTGGGCCCTGGGCGCTCACGTGGTGGTGACGTGGCTCCTGGGTGAGGTGGCGCTTGCGTGGCAGTTAGGTGGGCCCCGGGCGCTCACATGGTGGTGATGTGGCGCCTGGGTGAGGTGGCGCCTGCGTGGCAGTGAGGTGGGCCCCTGGCGCTCGCGTGGTGGTGACGTGGCGCCTGGGTGAGGTGGCGCCTGCGTGTCAGTGTGGTGGGCCCTGGGCGCTCACGTGGTGGTGACGTGGCGCCTGGGTGAGGTGGCGCCTGCTTGGCAGTGAGCTGGGCCCCGGGCGCTCACGTGGTGGTGACGTGGTGCCTGGGTGAGGTGGCGCATGCGTGGTAGTGAGGTGGGCCCCTGGCGCTCGCATGGTGGTGACGTGGCGCCTGGGTGAGGTGGCATCTGCGTGGCAGTGTGGTGGGCCCTTGGCGCTCACATGGTGGTGAGGTGGCGCCTGGGTGAGGTGGCGCCTGCGTGGTAGTGAGGTGGGCCCTGGGCGCTCACGTGGTGGTGACGTGGCGCTTGGGTGAGGTGGCGCCTGCGTGGCAGTGTGGGTGGGACCTAAGTGCTGGTGAGGTGGTTGTTTTTTAGGGATCGCGACGAATCTGCTAAAACGTCACGGTGTTGTGGGCCGTATTGCGACGAATTTAACAAATCGTCATGATGGTTTGGGCTTCAATATTCATCGATGCATGTCCGTGACGAAAAATATGAATACGTCGTAGAATCGCGACAAACTTAACAAATCGTCCCAGTGTTTGTGACGAAAAAAGGAATACGTCGTAGAATCGCGACGAATTTAACAAACCGTCGCAGTGTTTTGGGCTTCAATGCACATCCGTGACGAAAAAAGGAATACATCGTAGAATCGCGACGAATTAAAGAAATCGTCGCAGTGTTTTGGGCTGCAATGCACACTCATGATGTTTTCTGAAAATGTCGCGGAGAATGCGTCACAGATTATATAGTTTCTTGTAGTGATGCCCGACAATCCTTACCCTCAAAAGGATTCTTCTTTGATGATTGCCCCTTCTTGCCAAACTTCTTGTTCATAATTCTTTTAAGCCCTTTTACAATAAGAGCCAATTCTTCATCGGAGCCAATCTCTTGGTTCTCATCATCTTCCTCTTCTTGAGTGACCTTGGCCTTGAGAGCAATGTTCTTCTTCTCTTTTCATTGGTTGATTGACCTTGAACCTCCTTTTGTGATTGCTTGAACAAATCATGAGTTAGCACTTCACCAAGCAATTCCGTAGGTGTCATTTTATTCAAATCGGACCTCACAAGAAAAGTCACAATTATCTCATATTTCTCTGGAAGGCATCTAAGAAACTTATGGGAGAAGTCTTTATTTGTAACATCAAAATCAAGACATTTGAGTTCATTCACAATATCATTCAATCGGTTGAACATGGTTGAAATATCTTCATCCTTCTTCGTAGTGAACTCATTGAACTTGCCCTTGTACACATAGAGCTTTGCTTCTTTCATGGTTGATGTTCCTTCATAGATTTCCATAAGCTTCTCCCATATCTCATTTGCTTTTTCAAGTCCCTTCACTCTATTGAATTCACTAAGAGCGAGAGCATTGTAGAGTACACTCAAATCTCGATCATCATCCGTCTTGTTCTTAGGATCCAAAATGACATATCCTTCCATTACCTTCTCCACAAATTTCTTCCCAAGGCCTTGAAGTGAATCTCTATTCTTTTCTTCAAATAATCATAATTGTTCCCATCAAAGACCGAAGGCTTCCCAACATGAAACTTTTCTTCGTCAGCCATTTATCCTACTTAGAGATAGTTAAATCTCTCAAATAAGGAGTCCTTTGCTCTGATACCACTTGTAGGATCTAGGATACCGACTAGAGGGGTGAATAGGCAGTTTAAAATATAAAAGCACAACACTAGAGAAACTTAATTAGAACCACAAGGAGGATTAAATTTCTAGCTATTCTATTCCTATGTTGGGGATTTGCAACCTAGGGTGACAAGATATAATTCAATCTCTAGAAAGTAAAAGCTCAAAGTAAAGTACGTGAAAGGAAATTGAGCAAAGAAATAACCGAGCACAAGAGACGAATTTTATTCCGTGGTATCCATAACTTGATAGAGGAGCGGTTGAACATTGAATCCACCTCGATTCCACTACAGTTGCTCTTAACCGCTCTGGCGAGGTGAGCACAAGACCTCTTACAACAAGAAATTTGGAGCCACGCACAATCTTCTTGCGAGCTTCAACGGATTCTTCCACCACCAAGCTGCCTAGGAAGCGGCAACTTACAAGAGTAACAAATCAACCACTTGCTTGATGATTCCCTAGTGCCACATAGATCAAAACCTTTATGCAATGCACTAGATGCTCTCAGTCTCACCAGAGATGCAACTACTAAGCAAAGTGAGTGAGGGAGAGGAGAGGGAGAACTCTATAAAGGAGTATGAACCTTTCAAAGTGCTAAGAGGGACTCTCCCATCCCGGGCATGGAGTATTTATAGTTCCCTTCCCATTACCAGCCATTATGTCAAAAACGCGTACCTTGCAGACTGTCCATGATGCCCTCACGTAATGTCCGCATTTGAATTCCAACGGTAAAAACACGAAGTCGACTGCTGTTAGAGTTGCCCGTTGGACCGGGCGGACTGTCCGCCAGGACCCTGACTGTCTGCCAGGGCCTTGCGCCGTCCGCGGGTAGGCTGCGGACCGTCCGCTCGGTCTACCCAAGCTGCGCATGCTTCTGTCTGATTCGAGGTTAATTTCGGACCGTCCGCCGAATACCCGCGGACTATCCCCCCGAAAAAGATTTTTCTCAAAAACTTTTCCAAAAAGCTCAGATATTAAATAAAACTCAAGAGCTCGCGGACCGTCTGCCCCAAGGGCCCAGACTGTCCGCCCCATAGCAGAAAACTGATTTTTCTCAAAATTTTCAATGAAACCCTTTTATCTTTTGAAAGTGCCACTCATCTAAATGCAATGCATGCAAAATCTTGATCAAAGTGGCACTATGGAAAGTCAGGCCAATGAAATTGATCCCTCTTGATAGTACGGCTATCTATCCTATCAATCCGGTCATTTATCATCCTCCGCCTTATGACCAGCAAAAAAAATAAAAATCCTAGCTTTTACCTTTGCCTTTAGCTCCTTTCCAACACATGACATACAAGCCATCCTTTTTCGTATCCCATGAACTCATCATTTCATCGGACTAACCTATTCTTATATCTCAATAA
The DNA here is from genome assembly GCA_947561735.1 of Cenchrus americanus. Lineage (NCBI taxonomy): Eukaryota > Viridiplantae > Streptophyta > Magnoliopsida > Poales > Poaceae > Cenchrus > Cenchrus americanus. Next base: position 76,802,953 of record OX387239.1, on the reverse strand, counting down.
TAATGTTAGTCCACAATGATTGTCAAAAATTACCAAAATATGAATTAGGGGCCTCAATGCCTTCACTCTCTCCTCCGCCACTGCCTCCCTTTCTCCTCCTCCTCCCTGCCTGTCACACCCGAATTTAAAGGCACATTCGAATGCATAGAATAGATTTGCACCCAGATCAAGTTCACACATGCATTGACTTAGTGTAAACTAAAAGACTGTGCCAAAATGAAAAGAGAAAGAGTAGAAATATTATTACATGACCAATAGTCTTTAATATAACACACGAATAGTGTAGCTACAACGGATAAGTAAACACAAACGTCCTCCACAGGTAGTCGACTGAGGGAACGTGCACCTAGAACTCGTCGAACTCTCCAGGAAAGTCTTCAAAGCACCCGTCTGAGCAGCAGTCGGGTTGTGTAGATGCAATAAATAAAGACAAGCATGAGCACATGTCGTACTCGATATACAACAACATGCAAGGCTTTATAGTGAAAGGATGATGAGGTTAAAGCGACCAACACTTTTAGTTGGTCAAAGTTTTATTAAGAAACTATTTACTAGCAAGTATAAGTATATACCAAACCCAAATTAACATATACATCAGTATCATAAAATAAAGTGCATAAGTTTAAATTACATCTTCCATAGCTTAATCATGTGAGGGTCCAGGCCGCCCTTAACCATGGGCATGGCTAACCAATTAGTTTTATACTCTGCAGAGGTTGTATATCTTTACCCACAAGTCACGTAGAAGTTCTAGAAACTTTAGGCCAACCATCTGATGCCGGCCAAGAACCATACCACACTACCAAGGTGTAGCTACATAGGGACACTAAGTGGGCTATACAAAGTTTCCCTAGAAAGTGATGCCACACAAGGTTACCGGATCAGTAGCAAAGCATAAGGCTCTCCCAAATTTATGAAGCTGCCATAAAGCAGATCAGACCGAGGGCCGGGTTATACCCCATCTGCCATCGCCCCTTGTCCTTTCGGTAAGGCCACCCCAATCTAAGGTCCCTAATTATTTAGCCAAGACAGAGCCATATGTCTTGTGGTAGTACAGTTTTCTTGGGTGATTCTCCATGTTCCAATTAACCAATGTGTTCTTGTAATTAAACGATCATGTAGAAGGAACATAGAGCATAAAGAGTAACCATGTTGATTATAACCAACCCAGTTGAGCAAACTAAGTAGCATCTACCATCAAGATTAATTGAGCAACCAAAGTACAAGGCAATGATCAAAAGAAACAAGGCATCGTCCTTAATAGGAACCCATCAACATTAATGCAAAGCAACAAATAAGTAAAGTGATTAAATGCTTGTTTATATAGGATAAAACGGGTATGATCAAGGATGCTTGCCTTCCACAAGATCCGAGAACTACTCAGAGTCATCAAAGTCTGCAAAGTCTTCACCTTCAGGAAATCTCTCGAACGGCTTGTTCTCTGCACATCACACATTCAACATGCAACAAAGCAATACAATGAAATAAGAAACAATACACCAATCATTACAAACAAAAACAAATTTAAAACAGCACTAAACTAAGCTACTCGTCAAGATGAACACGTGGATATTATAAAGAAAGCTAAAAACAGACTTAAAACATGTATTCTACGGTTAAAACAAGGTACAAAGGCTTAATTGAAGGAAAACTAAACTAACAGGGGCTAAAATGCAAGAAACTGAGGGCTAAACCCCAATCATGTATAAGAACATAAGGGTTGCGGTGCAAAACTCAAGATCAGTGCCTCGGGTGCTAAAACTTGAAAGCATGGAGCCTAAACCATAAAAAAGGACTTATCCGTAAAGATCTATGCACTGCGAAAGGACTAATCTACAAAACCAGGAAACTGTAACACCCGGAAATTCCATCACAATAAAATATTGCTAGAAACATGGTTTAGTTTTTATTTTCTAAGTATTTAATAAATTTGACTAATTAAATTTGCTCTAAAAAGAATTAAACAATGCTGAATTAATTTAGAAATCAATCAAGTGTTTGAGCATCATGTTGAATGCATAGGCTTTTGTTGTTTTGTGGCTTTAAAAGTTTGTGAAAAAGCCTTAAAAATAATTGTGAAAATTTTGCTAAAATTTGTGTTAAAGGTTTGATTTAAAAAAATGTTTGAAAGTTGGTTTTAAAAGGGTTTGAAAAAAAGACAAACCTAACCCAAACCCCAAAACCCATCCATCCCCATCCGGCCCACGCGGCCCACTCTCCTCCCTCCTTTTCTTTTTTTCCCGCGACCCACCTTCCCTCCCCTCCCTTTTTGCTTCCATCGGCCCTGCTCGGCCCAGTAGAGCTTGCGGCCCACTTCTTCCCTGCGGCCCACTCCACCTTCTCCCTCTCTCCCGCCGCCTGACAGGTGGGGCCCACTTGTCAGGCCCGTCATCTACCTCCAGCCCCGCCGCCCCCTTTTCTCCGTGGCCGCGGCCGACCACCGCACCCCGGCACCGCCTCCCCCGGCCTCCCGCGCCCCTTCCACTCCCCACCGAGCGGGGCATTGATGCGCCGCCACAATCCCATGTGCCGTCTCTACCCCTTCCCCTCCCTCCACCACCGCACCGAGTCCTGCCGGCATTAATGGCCGTCGGCCACCGACCTCACCTCCTACCGCCTTGGCCACCCCCTTCCCCTCTCGGCCCTATAAAAGGCGAGCCCGAGCTCCCCAACATCTCGCACCTCTCCTCCGCTCCAACCCGCTAGCACAGCGTCGCCGCCACGAAGAGGCCGCCGGAGCTCCGCCCCTCGCCATCGATCTCCTCCACCGGCGCCTCTACCTCCCTTCCAAGGCCTCCAGTGAGATCCCCGCACCCTCCTCTTTCTTTTGGTTCTTTTCCCATCCGGTTTGGTGCACGAGATAGTTTCTTAGGTTGCCTACCCTTCTATCAGTTTCGTTTCGATAGAGCCGTTCTTGTGAGGACGTGCGATGTTAGTGCTTGTTGGTTGTAAACATGCATGATTTGGATCTTTGATATGATTGGAATGTTTTTGTGGAGTGATGGCCACAAATGCATCAATAAAATAATTAAAGTTAACATTTGAATCTTAGCCCCCTTTCTCGTCATCTTTATCAATTCGACATCTTATCGGAAATACCTTTTCCCTGACAATCAAATGGTAAACACCAGGTCAGAAGCTGGACAGGATATTCCGCTCGTGATACGTGCTCACGTCGTCAGTCAGCTGAATCAAGTCCCTCCTTCACCAGAAGAATTAGCAATGGATCCCACGATGCAGAAGTTCTTCACAACACAGATGCAGCTAATTCAGAACCTCACCGCCACGGTCCAGAATCTACAGGCACAGCAAAACCAGCCGCCACCACAAGGACCCCCACCACCTCCACCACCAGTGAACAAGCATAGAGAGTTCATGAGCCACAACCTGCCCACTTACTCTCATTTAGTAGACCCCCTCGATGCTGATGATTGGCTCAAGACCATTAACAAGATGCTGAATATCACCCAATGTAATGATCGTGAGAAGGTTTTGTATGCCTCAGGCCGTCTGGAAGGTGCAGCGTCTGATTGGTAGGATGCTTACACCGTCGCACATGCTGCTGCCGACACCATTACTTGCCAGGAGTTCCAGGAGAGTTTTCGTACACATCACATCCCAGCTGGTGTGAAAACGCTGAAGCAGAAGGAGCTTCTCGCTCTAAAGCTAGGCAACATGACAGTTAATGAGTATCTGGACGAGTTTACTCATTTGTCCTGCTATGCACCAGATGAAGTCAACACGCATGCAAAGAGACAAGAACGATTTCTCGATGGTTTGTGTTGACGGTCTATTTTGGTGCACCTAGCATGTTCATTACACTTTGGTTTGGATTTGATTATGGAACTAGCTCGCCACTAGGCACACTAATCATATAACAAGTTCATCTTTGTGCATGCATTTGGAAGTGTTGTGTTTATGTAGGAAAACATGGACATAAAGGACGGATTCGCAACAAGTTCAAAGGAGCATTTACGGAGTCTTGTTCATGTTCATGAGCTTGATGAAATCACTTCCAAAGGTGGCAAGGACCGAAGTTCTACGAGGAACACCCCCGAGGATTGAAGTGTAAAAGATCGAACTTCATGCGAAGAGAACCTCCATCTTGGACGCGAGGATAACAACATCAAAATCATGCAAGTGGAGGGGGCAAAGTACTTAAGTGCATAATGACCCACGGAGCAAAAGGGGCGACCGAACCGGGCCGAAGTGGGCCCAGGCTGGTCGGCCCAGGCCGGCCGGCCTAGCCCACTCCGGTGGCCGGTTCGGTCCCGTTTTCCTTGCACTCGAAGGATCTTCAACCCTAAAAGCCCCGAGGCGCCGCCAACACCGAAAGCAGGAGTCATTCGCACCAGAAGGCCATCCACAAGCTAGAGAGAGAGGAGGAGGATCTCCGGAGGGAGATCAACCACCTCGAAGGAAGCACCCTCTCGTGGAGAAGGAGGAAGACACCGGCGGAAGGGAAACCATGATCAACGGTGCCATGATTAGCACCTTGATGGGGTAATCTTCTCATTCGTCCATGGGTTGTAATCGATCTTGAGATGTAATCGCACTTTGTCGGATTATCTATCTATCATCTTGTGTTGAATATACTTTAATGCTTAAGGTTAGCTACCGTGCCGTAAAGGGAGTAGAGCTCCAATGCTTCCTTGGATCCATTCAATACGCCGTGTCCATCAAAGGTCTAGTCATGAATACCTTCGTGTAGTGACAGTACGAGAGGAGGGAAAGGGCGAAACCGTGGTCACAACCCCGATAGATTAGATTGGTTTTCATGTCTTTAAGCGATTGCATGCTCTAGTATTGTAGACCCGTGGGCGAGTGTATTTTATCTTGATATCTTAATCATTCTCTCTAGTGCATTTTAGTTGTTTTCTAGTATAATATTAGTTAGGGTTTTAGTAGTTAGAGTGTTGTTGTAGATCGAACGCTTGTAATCCCCTTGCTCCGCGGATTGACAAGAACCTTGGGAATCCCGTGGTGAAAAAGGTGTGGGGTCTGTACGCTTGCGGATCGTAGAGGGATACGTCTTTTATCCATCAACAAGCCCCTTTTTCTGGCGCCGTTGCCGGGGAGCAAGTTAGTTTACATCGTTTGATTTGCATCTAACTTAGTTTTATATTTAGTTTATCTTTTATTTGCTATATCTAACACATATTATCTAGAAAAAACACTTGTTTCGTTTTTGTTTTTGTTTTTATCTTATTGTCTAGATGGCGTTCGTTAATCAACCCGTGGAAGAACCGGAGAAATCATTAAGGGATTACGCTAGCCCTCGATGTGAAGACATAAAAGTACAAGAGTCGGATTCGAAGCTCGAAGCGACCAAGTATGAGATTAAATCCAAGATCATCAAGATGGTGGTGGCGAACCCATTTGAAGGGATGGTTACGGAGAACCCATATAGACACATAAGGGATTTCACGACAATATGCAACACGGTGCGTCAAGAAGGAGTGCCCGATGAATGGTTCAAATGGAATCTCTTTCCCTACTCACTTGCCGGCAATGCAAAGACATGGTATTCGGTTGCGTCCTTTGAAGTTGAAGGAAATTGGAACAAGTTGACAAAGAAGTTTTGCGAGAAGTTCTTTCCAATTAGCAAGGTTCAACATCTAAGGAGGCAAGTGATCACTTTCATGCAAGGAGAAGAGGAAGGGATAGACCAAGCCTGGGATAGGTTTAATGGATTGATCGAACAAGGACCAAAACTCGGCTTCACCGGTGACGTACTCTTGCATACATTTTTCTTTTCCCTAACCCCTAGTTGCATGCAACACGTCGAAATGTGTGCAGGTGGGGATCTCATGGAGAAAACACTCACGGAAGCCGCCCAACTTCTACAAAAAGTTAGTAAAGCAGCTGCCATGCGAAGAGATTGGGAAACAAGACTTACGGAAGAGCCGGAATACAATTCAAGGAAGAAGAAGTGTGCTGATTTTTCTAAAGAGGCAACCCCGGAAGTCGCAAAAGAGGAGCCAATCATGGAAAAGCTTGAACAAGAACATATCAAGTCAAGAACTACACCAAGCATCGACTTCGCCACACTAAATGAGATGAACAAGAGAAGCATGTCAAGCGCGAAGCCACTAAGGGAGTTCGATCCAATGGATTGGGTTCCCATCGATTACGGAGAAGTATTCGACAAGAGAAGACCGTTCCCTAATCAAAAGGGATTGGCGAGAGCATTGGAAGTGGATTTCCCACTGGAGAAGAAAGCGGAAAATTCATACGACCTTGAAACCGCCGGTGAGATTTTTCAAAAGCTCTTTGAAGATGATATAGTGGATCCGGAACATATTGCCGAGGTGAAGAGGATCATGGGGATGAAGCCCGAAGCATCACCATACGCTCGCCTCGCTGAAATCTACTCGATAGGATCCGAAGAAGAAGAGAAGATGACGCCACACTTGAGTTGCGAGATCAACGGAGTTCAATGCAAGGCTTCATGCGACATCAGAGCCCAAGTAAGTGTTCTATCTTCTAAAATTTACGATAAAGTTCAAGACCACAACCTAGACTTAGCTCCAACATCAACGAAATTAATTATGGGAGATGGTAGAACTATCAAACCTCTAGGTATTGCTTGCAACATGAAAGTAAAAATCTCTAGAAACTATATACCAACCGATTTCTTTGTTATTGATGCTTACCATAGTAATCATGATCACATAATCTTAGGTAGGCCTTTTCTTAAGTTGGTTGATGCCGTGTTAGATGCCGGAGAAGGCAAAGTAACAATGAACCTTAATGGAACAAAGTACACATATAACTTTCTTCGTGCTTCTAAACACCTTACACCCTTTCCTCCGATGAAGAGATAGATAGTCTTTGTTTTGTTGAAACCCTTAGAGACCCGCTGCAAAGAGCGATGGAAAATCAAATTAGTAATCAACAAGATGAAGAACTAGAGGAAGCAACAAAAGGCTTAGAGCCGCATGATGGTAGTATGGAGGAAGAGAAATTCGAAGACATAGGAGAAATCAAACCCGAGGAGCCACAAGTGCCCGAGGTAGACCTTAAACCTTTGCCCAAAGGATTAAAATATGAATTTTTGGGCCCTGACAAAACTTATCCAGTCATTGTGAGTGACGAGTTGAGTCCCGAAGAAAATGAAGCGTTGCTGATTTTATTAAAAAAACATAGGAAGGTGGTGATTGGATATTCGATTAATGATCTCAAAGGTATTAGCCCAGCCTTTTGCACTCATCGTATACCAATGGAAGACCAATGTAAGCCCGTAGTGGACCACCAAAGGAGGCTAACTCATGCCATGTGAGAGGTAGTAAAGAAAGACATTATCAAGTTACTTGATGCCGGAATCATCTACCCGGTTCCGCATAGCGAATGGGTGAGCCCGGTACATTGTGTACCGAAGAAAGGAGGTTTGACCGTGGTGAAGAATGAGAAGAACGAGTTGATACCGCAAAGAACTGTGACCGGGTGGAGGATGTGTATCGATTATCGTAAGCTTAACAAAGCGATGAAGAAAGATCACTTCCCCCTACCGTTCATCGACGAGATGCTCGAGAGGTTAGCAAACCACGCTTATTTTTGCTTTCTCGATGGATACTCGGGGTTCATGCAAATTCCCATTCACCCAGAAGATCAACATAAGACAACGTTTATGTGCCCTTACGGAACGTTTGCATATAGGAGGATGCCCTTCGGCCTATGCAACGCTCCGGCCTCTTTTCAACGTTGCATGATGGCCGTGTTTTCAGAATTCATCAAAGAAATTGTTGAAGTGTTTATGGATGATTTTTCCATTTACGAGAAGACGTTCATGGATTGCTTAGCAAACTTAGAAAAGGTCCTCACGAGGTGTGCGGAGGTAGACTTGGTATTAAATTGGGAAAAGTGCCACTTCATGGTCAGGCAAGGCATAGTGCTCGGACATGTTATATCCGAGAGAGGAATTGAAGTGGACAAAGCTAAGGTAGAGACGGTTGAGCAACTCCCACCTCCTACGGATGTTAAGTCCTTAAGGAGCTTTCTAGGCCATGCCGGATTCTATAGAAGATTTATTAAGGATTTCTCGAAGATCACTAAGCCTTTAACGCATCTTCTTCAAAAGGATGTGGCTTTCGACTTTGATGAGAAGTGCCTAGCGGCATTCCGGACTTTGAAAAATGCGTTGGTGAGTGCTCCCATCATCCAACCTTCGGATTGGAGCCAACCTTTCGAGATCATGTGTGACGCAAGTGACTACGCCGTAGGCGCGGTCTTGGGTCAAAGAAAGGAAGGCCGAGTTCACGCCGTTTACTATGCTAGCAAAACTCTTAGTGGGGCACAATTAAATTATGCCACTACGGAAAAGGAGTTGCTAGCGGTGGTATTCGCTTTCGAAAAATTCAGATCTTACATCGTGAACTCGAAGGTCATTGTTTACACCGATCACGCAGCCATCAAGTATCTCTTGGCTAAGAAGGAAGCTAAACCACGTTTGATTCGTTGGATCCTTCTTCTCCAAGAGTTTGATGTTGAAATTCGTGATAAAAAGGGGGTGGAAAATGTTGTGGCCGATCATTTGTCTAGGATGAATCATGGACAAGATGATAAAGAGCCCATAGAAGATAAGATGAGAGATGACCACCTCTATAGAGTGCTTGATAAAGATACTTGGATGATCGACATCATTCAAGCAATTCGAAAGATGCCCCTCGATCATCTAGATAAAAACACTCAAAAGAAGATAATCTCCGAAAGTAAGAAATATTTTTGGGATGCACCATACCTCTTCAAGCTTGGCAATGATGGAGTGATGAGAAGATGTGTGCCAAGAGAAGAGAGGGTTGAGATTCTAAGGAAGTGCCACTCGGCGGAGTACGGTGGGCACTATAGCCATTTTCGAACCCAAGCAAAAGTATGGTGGAGCGGATTCTATTGGCCAGAGATGCATGAAGATACTAAAAGATATGTTGCATCATGCCCCGAATGCCAAAGAACCGGAAACATCTCTCAAAGAAATTCTATGCCTTTGAAATACAACTTACAAATCGACATATTCGATGTATGGGGTATAGACTTCATGGGGCCTTTTAAAAACTCATTTGGATTCGAGTACATCCTTGTTATGGTTGATTATGTATCCAAGTGGGTAGAGGCAATACCATGTCGTAAAGCTTCCACAGAGGAGTCCATCCCTATGATCAAGAACGTGATTTTCCCCCGTTTCGGTACACCGAGAATCTTGATAAGTGATGGAGGAACTCACTTCACCGGGAAGAATTTCAAAAAGTGCTTGTCCAAGCTGGGAATTGAGCATAGGGTCTCTACGGCCTATCACCCACAAACCAACGGACAAGCGGAGACGTCAAATAGGCAATTAAAAAGCATACTCAACAAGACCATAGAGAAGGGAGGCAAAGATTGGTCAAAGAAATTAGACGGAGCTTTATGGGCTTATTGAACGGCGTTTAAGACACCGATAGGTATGACCCCTTATCAATTCGTCTATGGAAAGGCTTGCCACCTTCCGGTTGAGTTGGAACATAAAGCCTATTGGGCGATTAAAGAGATGAACCTTGATCTCGATGCCGCGGTGGTGAAACGAAGAATCCAAATAAGCGAGCTAGAGGAGTTGAGGTTGAAAGAATATGAAAACACAAGCATATACAAGGAGAGAATCAAAAGGTGGTATGATAAAAGATTAAAGAAAAAAGAATTTAAAGAAGGAGATAAGGTCCTCTTCTACAATTCGAGGTTTAAAACCTTCGGAAAGGGGAAATTGCAAAGCAAATGGGACGGACCTTATGTTGTGCATTCGGTGTTCTCCAACGGAGCGGTAACCATTATGGATATAAACGGTGATCAATTTGTGGTGAATGGACAGCGGCTTAAGGTTTACTACGAACCCGACGTCGTGCCCCTTCACCATGTTGACGTCTTCACCATGGAGGAAGAGCCCGAACGTCCCGCCTAGGACGAAAAACAAGGCATCAACTTTTGTAAATAGTTTTTTTTTTTAGTTTTCTCCGGAGTTTTTTCGCGAAGATTTACCGGGCCAACTTTTCCCCATGGACTAAGGAAGAAAAAATAGGGCGGTGTGCAAAAACCCGGACCGGCCCGGCCCCCGAGCGGGGGTGGGCCGGCCGGCCCGTGCCGACCGGCCCAGAGGGCTCCGGCGGCCGATGACGCCGAATTGCTCCTTTTTGACTTCCTTGTTTGGTCAGAAAATTTTAAGGGAAGTGTAAAAAAGGAAAATAAGGTTCCCAGGGCTTTTCTCTCAGGACTATTTATTTAGCCGAATTGGGAGCTCGAGGATCAAACCTTTCAAGCAATATTTTGCACCCTTGTAGCAGCCATTGTTCCCTCAAGAAGCTTAGAGTTGAAGCTAGAAGCCAAGAAGTCATCGATGGAGGAGGCGATGAGATGCGAGCTCAAGCTACCCATCAAGAGGACCGCACGCATCCGTTGCGGAGGGCGTGTCCAGACCGGAGCTCTTGCATCTCGCAACCCCGTCGAAGGAGAGAAGGTCCCTACACCCGTTCAAAGGTCGGCACGCATCCAAGGCATCAAGCGCAAAGACTACAAGGAGGTGTCGCCAGAGCCTAAGGATTATGGGGGTAGCGACTACTCCGACGATCGTAGCCCGAGCTCGTGGGCGGCCGCCGGAAGAGATGATGACGATTGGGATCAGCAGCCCAAGGAAAGGACTCACGAAGGCCCCAACGGCGACGACAACGATGGCAACGAAGGCGACGACAATGGAGGTGGCAACGACGGTGGTGACGATGGTGGAGATAATGGCGACGACGACCCCTTCGGATTGCATCCGATGTGTTGTCGAGCTTGCCATCAATCCATCGCGAATCTCTACATGTCGGCCGACGAATGTCTCCAAGCCATGGAAGCGATGAAGCAGCGTATGGAGGACTTGGAGCGCGTAGTCGAAGACGACTATAAGTTCCTAAACTGTAACGTGCGCAAACTTTTCGGCATGGTTGGAAACATGAGAGGCAAGTGGTGCAATACTTGCTTGAAGTACCACTAGATCTAGTTTTCCCCTTAGGATTTTTGTAAGATACGACGAGGACGTCGTATGTTTTAAGCGTGGGGGAGAGCTAGCTCGCTAGCCTTAGCTTTTGAACTTCAAGTTTAGGTTCGGTTTAATCTTCGTGTGAGAGTCTTAGTGTTTTTAATGAGTCTTTAGTTTTTGAGTGTTTTTTAAAATTTTTGCAAGTGTCTTAAATTAGTGTTGAGTCAAGAAAATCAAATAAAAAGTGTCTATATATCTTTGTGTTTTAGGTATTGCTTATCTTTATTCACTTGTTTGTTTAATCTTCGATTCTTGATATATGAACATAAGTATGTGGTTTGAAAAACGTTTACCGTGGTGCTTAGTGGAATTGCTACTACTTAAAGTACCCATACCACACTTCGATCTTGAGCTTCATTTGTTAGTTGTGCTATGTTCAATGCTAAAAGTTGGAGGATTTCAGTTCTGAAAATTATCTTAAAACCCTTGTAATAAAGGTTAGCAAAACCTCTTTTTCCAAGTTGAGAGTAAGAAAAAAATTCCTATCTAAAGCCAAGTTTATTTTTTTCGCTCCACCATAAGTGTGATTAGCATGATGAGTTAGGCTAAGACCTTTCTCTCTTGGTAAGTTTTAATTTCGAGCAATGATCATGTTCTTGTGCTTATCTTTTGTTGCTAGCCTCGTCATATATTCGGTTACGTGACCTTCACAACGGAAGTCACGTACATCACCGAATTCCATACCCAACCCTATACATCTCTTTTGTACATCGTATTCCTTGAACACAACCTATTTTCAAAGTTTCGTCTCGTCTCTAGCATGATTTATTTAAAATTTCAGATTGTATGCATGCAAGGAAAGAGAGAATTGAAAGCTTTGAAAAGTTGTCAAGAGAGAGAAGAATAAGGAGAAAAAGTATGAGTATGGAAAAGAAAGAAAGAAAGAAAGAAAGAAAAACATTATATGTGAATGAAAGAAGAAAAAGAAAAAGATGAGGTAGCAATAAAGATATGAGAGGGATGGATCAAGTGAAAGAAAAGAAAATAAAGTGTAAGGAAGGATGTCACGTTGATTGTGAGACGAAACTTTTACTCTATTTCCAACCATGTGCAATACGACAACGAGGACGTCATCGGTGCCTTGTAGTCACAATTTTCTTTTGCCCTTGCACATGTCCACCATTCTAAATCTTCTCATCCTTGATATCCCTACATATGATTAATCTTCTCATGATAATTGGCTTTGAAAGGTAGACAACCATTAGAGGAAGTTCTTAGTTTGACAATACTTGTGTTGATTGCGCTAGCCCTACCTATAGCTCCACTTTACATGATATATGCGATATTAATGGGAGGTGAGAGTTTTATAAAATTTGGTTAGGATAGCCACTTCATATGTGTGACTTGATAGAGCTTGGAGAAAGGTTTTGTCTAATACTTGTTGCAGGAATTTTTGTTTCGAAAATCATAAAAACCCTCCGATGGAAGCAAAGAAGTAAGCATGGTTGAGATTGAAAGCTTCGAGTGAAGAGTTTGAGTTGTGGGGTAAAACTTGATGTGGTAAAAATTCTAAACACCCATGTTTATGTTTGATGATCATTACTTTATGTTTATGTATTAAAGATTAAGGGATTGACTAACTTGTGAAGAAGGATAAGTGGTATATGATTACAACACCTTGGACGAAGTTCTTTCACGAGTACTTGCTCGAGGACGAGCAAGAGCTAAGCGTGGGGGAGATGTTGACGGTGTATTTTGGTGCACCTAGCATGTTCATTACACTTTGGTTTGGATTTGATTATGGAACTAACTCGCCACAAGGCACACTAATCATATAATAAGTTCATCTTTGTGCATGCATTTGGAAGTGTTGTGTTTATGTAGGAAAACATGGACATGAAGGACGAATTCGCAACAAGTTCAAAGGAGCATTTATGGAGTCTTGTTCATGTTCATGAGCTTGATGAAATCACTTCCAAAGGTGGCAAGGACCGAAGTGCTACGAGGAACACCCCAGGGATTGAAGTGTAAAAGATCGAACTTCATGCGAAGAGAACCTCCATCTTTGACGCGAGGATAACGTCATCAAAATCATGCAAGTGGAGGGGGCAAAGTACATAAGTGCATAAGGACCCACGGAGCAAAAGGGGCGACCGAACCGGGCCGAAGTGGGCCCAGGCCGGTCGGCCCAGGCCGGCCGGCCTAGCCCACTCCGGTGGCCGGTTCGGTCCCGTTTTCCTTGCACTCGAAGGATCTTCAACCCTAAAAGCCCCGAGGCGCCGCCAACACCGAAAGCAGGAGTCATTCGCACCAGAAGGCCATCCACAAGATAGAGAGAGAGAGGAGGAGGATATCCGGAGGGAGATCAACCACCTCGAAGGAAGCACCCTCTCTTGGAGAAGGAGGAAGACACCGGTGATTAGCACCTTGATGGGGTAATCTTCTCATTCGTCCATGGGTTGTAATCGATCTTGAGATGTAATCGCACTTTGTCGGATTATCTATCTATCATCTTGTGTTGAATATACTTTAATGCTTAAGGTTAGCTACCGTGACGTAAAGGGAGTAGAGCTCCAATGCTTCCTTGGATCCATTCAATACGCCGTGTCCATCAAAGGTCTAGTCATGAATACCTTCGCGTAGTGACAATACGAGAGGAGGGAAAGGGTGAAACCGTGGTCACAACCCCGATAGATTAGATTGGTTTTCATGTCTTTAAGCGATTGCATGCTCTAGTATCGTAGACCCGTGGGCGAGTGTCTTTTATCTTGATATCTTAATCATTCTCTTTAGTGCATTTTAGTTGTTTTCTAGTATAATATTAGTTAGGGTTTTAGTAGTTAGAGTGTCGTTGTAGATCGAACGCTTGTAATCCCCTTGCTCCGCAGATTGACAAGAACCTTGGGAATCCCGTGGTGAAAAAGGTGTGGGGTCCGTACGCTTGCGGATCGTAGAGGGATACGTCTTTTATCCGTCAACAGTTTGATAGGGCCACTAAACTACCATTTGCAGAGCCACACATTTCCTAACTTCCAGATGTTGCTGAATAAGGCTATAGGCTTGGAAAATAAATGCAAGGAACTTCGTGAACAGAAGCGCAAGTTTCAATCTCAGGGACAATCTAGCGGTAACACCCGCCCTTGTTCCAACTTGTCACAGGACTCTCAGTTTCATTCTAGAGGACAAGGCGGAAGCCATGAACAGAGTCAACAGTTTTATCGTTCATTTGATCAGCTCGAAGAATCCAACCCAATGACACCACAGGCTCCAAATTCTCATCAGAACCGCTCAGGCGCACCAGTAAGAAATAATACACCAGTTCACCCCAGTGGATGTTTCAATTGCGGAGAATTGGGACACTATGCCAGTATTTTCACTCAGTGCAATATGTAGACACCTTAAAAAGGTAACAGAAGCCAACATAACTACATGCATGGTAGGGTTAACCATGTGACAGCTGAAGAAGCCCAAGAGGCCAAGGATGTTGTGCTTGGTACGTTCCTTATCAACTTTGTACCTGCAACAGTTTTATTTGATTCCGGGGCATCACATTCATTTATTACTGAATGATTTGTGGCAAAGCATGATGTACCTAGGGGTTCCATGAAGACGCATTTGCTAATTAGTTCCCCAAATGGTGAAATGAAATCCACCTATGTATGCCCACAGGTCAATCTTAAGATCGGAGAGATAGATTTTGAGGCTGACCTAGTGATTCTAACATCCAGTGGGATAGATGTGATCCTTGGTACGGATTGGTTAAGCAAGCATGATGGAATCATTTTGTGTGCCAAGAAGTCGGTGCTCTTAACTACCCCACAAGGAGATAGGATTGAGTTTGCCGCTACAAGCCCGAAGAAGGAGAAGTGAATAAGCTCTGTGGTAGTAACCCATCATTTCTCAAGATCATCTTGTATCTCCTCCTCTTGTTTTCCAATCCCTCCGAATCTCGGGACAAGATTCTTTTTAAGGGGATAGGATTTGTAACACCCGGAAATTCCATCACAATAAAATATTGCTAGCAACATGGTTTAGTTTTTATTTTCTAAGGATTTAATAAATTTGACTAATTAAATTTGCTCTAAAAAGAATTAAACAATGCTCATTTAATTTAGAAATCAATCAAGTGTTTGAGCATCATGTTGAATGCATAGGCTTTTGTTGTTTTGTGGCTTTAAAAGTTTGTGAAAAGTCCTTAAAAATAATTGTGAAAAGTTTGCTAAAATTTATGTAAAAGGTTTGATTTAAAAAAATGTGTGAAAGTTGGTTTTAAAAGGGTTTGAAAAAAAAGACAAACCTAACCCAAACCCCAAAACCCATCCATCCCCATCTAGCCCACGCGGCCCACTCTCCTCCCTCCTTTCCTTTTTTCCCCGCGGCCCACCTTCCCTCCCCTCCCTTATTTTTCTTCCCACCGGCCCTGCTCGGCCCAGTAGAGCTTGCGGCCCACTTCTTCCCTGCCGGCCCACTCCACCTTCTCCCTCTCTCCTGCCGGCTGAAAGGTGGGGCCCACCTGTCAGGCCCGTCATCTACCTTCATCCCCGCTGCCCCCTTTTCTCCCTGGCCGCAGCCGGCCACATCACCCCAGTGCCACCTCCCCCAGCCTCTCGCGTCCCTTCCAATCCCCACCGAGTGGGGCATTGATGCGCCGCCACAATCCCCCGAGCCGTCTCTACCCCTTCCCCTCCCTCCACCACCGCACCGAGTCCCGTCGCCATTAATGGCCGCCGGCCACCGTCTCACCTCCTACCGCCTCGGCCGCCCCCTTCCCCTTCCCCTCTCGGCCCTATAAAAGGCGAGCCCAAGCTCCCCAACATCTCGCACCTCTCCTTCGCTCCAACCCGCCTGCGGAGCGTCGCCGCCACGAAGAGGCCGCCGGAGCTCCGCCCCTCGCCGTCGATCTCCTCCGCCGGCGCCTCTACCTCCCTTCCAAGGCCTTCGGTGAGTTCCCCGCACCCTCCTCTTTCTCTTGGTTCTTTTCCCATCCGGTTTGGTGCACGAGGGCGCATCCCGGCCATCGACGGCGAGCTCCGCCGCCGTCACCGGCCGTCTCCCGCCGCCGCTGCCGCTCTTGGTGCACTTGGGCCGTTCGATCGCGGCGGGCAGTCCAGTCAGCATTGCGTCATGCTTGCGTCAGTGCCAGCCAATCGCAGTCCGCCACGTGGTGCTCCATCATCCCCTCCGCCGGCCGCCCAGGCGTTCTTGCAAAAAAGACCCTGTGGTTTTTAAATATTGTAGAAATACCCTTCCACCTTAAAGAACCATCACGTATAAGCCCTAGCTTTTCTTCTTAGGCCCTTGAACTCCTTAGTTTTCATGTTCAGCAGCCCACCCTTCATCTTTTACTTGTTAGCCCTCCTAGTTTTATACATAATTATGTTTTAGCCCCTGGAATCTTGCTGAGCTGTAACTGTCGTGGGTTGTTGGTACTTTTGCGTATCTTTGTAAAGGCTTCGTAGCGTCCCTATGCAATCACACCACGGAAGTGTGGTATTGTGCCTGATCAGCACATGCATGGTTGGGTTCAAAGTTCTTCAGAACTTTTACATGAACTGTGGTGAAAGTGTGCAACCTCTGCAGAGTGTAAAACTGATCGATCAGCCGTGCTCACGGTCAAGAGCGGCCTGGACCCTCACATGATTAATGAACTTAAAGATGGATTAATATTGCTTTCCGGTTATTCATGTGGCCTTGCTGAGTACCAACCATAAGTGTACTCATCCTTGCTTACGCTGTTCAGAGAAGAATCTCGGAATGGAGTACTTCACCGACTACGAGGAGTTCTGAGGATGCGATCAACCAGTCAGAAGCCTGTGGAAGATGGAGATGGAGTCGCGTCTTCATAGTTATTGTTGTTCATGTAAAGACCATTGTGTCTACCCTCGTGAGTGTAATAAAAGTTAATGAACCTTTTCTGTACATTTTGAGCAATGTCTTGTGATATTACACTCATGAGTCTATCATATGTGTGAAATTGTGATCCTGGCACACATATGAGATGCGTCCGATTTTCTTCGGAAAAACGGGTGTGACAGAAACCTAGGGGCTCTTATGCTAAAGATGATGCGCAAGGCTGGGTTGAGTGGTACCCTCTGCTTTGACCCGGGGTTTGGCTCGATCTAGGCTGTCGATCTCGGGGTGCACGACTGGCAGCAGCGCGAGGCTAGCAGCAACGAGCGGCGGCAGACTCGCCAACGTCGGTTGAAAACGAGCACGGGCAACCTTAGGGTCAACGATGGCAGGGTGTGGCTCGGCGAGGTGGAGCTTCATGAACGTGTAACTCCGACGAGTTTGTATGGGAGCGGGCATGCACGGGGACAAAGACAAGTGGCACCGGCAACCTCCTCTCTTCCTTGCGACTCTCCGAAGCTGCTCCTCATCGATGGAGAGGTGGCAGTGAGGCGGATCAGAGGCTGCGACCAAACTAGGGTATCGCAACTAGAGCTCGAGGGCGGCTAGGGTTTTGGGGGAAAGCAGGGCACGGGCGATAGCGGCGGCGGCGGTGGCTGCTTATAAAGGCTTCGGGTGCAGTGCCTTGGCGTGCGAACCACGGGATAAGCAGAGTGGCACGGGCCCGCTCGTTGGTAGCTGCGAAAGGGGGGAGGCGGAGCGGGCTGCTGCTAGCCTATTGACGGGCTAGCTTGTTGTGCCGCTGCAAAGCTGAGGGTCGTAGCGCGGTAAGAGTGGGGGAGTTCAAGGAGCTCCACCGGACTTTAGGCATCGGGCCACACAAAAAGAAAGAGAAGGGAGAGGGAGAAAAGGAAAGGGTTTTGCATTTTTCAAAAGGGTTCACACAATTTGAATTCAAATACAAATTTGAATTCAAGAACCAAATAAATGCACCAGCATGTATAAAATAAATGCACCAGCATGTATGCAACAAACATCAAGCCACTTATTTAATTAGAAAAACAAACAAATGTTTTTCCTATACCATATTCCCTGTAAAGAAAATAAATGTTGAAATGTTAAACTCATTGTTTAATTTTTCTAACTATTCAAATCCTCAAATTTGGAAATTTCAAGGTGTGACACTGCCCACAGATCTGGCGCCTCCCTCTCATCCCACCCTCCTCCCTGCCTCCACCGCCTCTGTGACGCCCCAGGTTTTCAGCTGGAGTATTTAACCCTAATGAGAAGGTCAACTGTGTTGACTTTGGTCAAACAACGGTCAACCTGGGCCATCACCTCGAAAACATCACCAACAACCCCTGATGACCCCTTTTGGTCAACCTTGGTCAACCCTTGGTCAAACCCCACTCAAGACCCCTTGAACACCCCATTGCCCTCTAGTGTCAACCGAAACTTTTGTCGCGTTCTCCAAATTTCACCTAAACACTTCAAATTCTCTCAATACAAAAGTTGTGTATTTTGTCGAGGGACACAACTTTTATGTTGAGTGGCATTTGAGATTTAAAGCCTCACTAGGTGAAAAACTCAAGTCAACGCCCAGGGTTACTATTCATCAGCGCCCAGAAATCTGCCAAACTGGCATGCAGTTTATGCAAATTTGGTTGGGAAAAACCCTATAGAGCTTTTCTAGAAGTTGTAGAGGGATGGGAGGTGTACAACTTTGGTATAAATTCCTTGGAACACTTTAGTTGCAAAAAGTTGAGTAAATATCGGTCAAAGGGTGCTAAGCTGAAATAGAAATCCACCAGAGCGCCCCGCGTGCGACGTCGCCCGCGCTGCCCGTGCCCAGCCGCGCTGGCATGCGACGTACCGGCCGTACCCGAACGCCGAGGCAGGCCTACGCCAGATGGATCGAGCGCCGAGCGCTAGTCCCTGTGCATGATGCGTGTGGGTCCCCTGGACGGTGCTATGTGTCGCTTGCACACCGACCACGCTGCGCCCACGTGCCGTCATTGGCCGACGGCTGTCCGTATGTCGCCACCCCCTTCTGTCGTACTCCGACTATGCCGCGGCCCACACCGCAGCGTGGTTGCCTTGGCACGTAAGGAAGCATCCCTCACTGCCTTGCGCCCAGCTATAAAAGCCGCCGCCTCCTCTCCTCGCGCGAGCACCGAGCCGCCGCCGCTAGCCATTGGCATTCCCTCGCGGTGAGCCACTGCTCCGCTCAACTCCAGTGCCACCTAAGCCTGCCTAGCCCTTCCTCTTGCACCACTTTAGCTTGCACACCCGTGTGTAAGCCTGGCCGGGCTGCCTGCTCGCCGGAGTCCGAGTTCCAGTGGTCGCCGCTGAGCACCCGCCGGTGAGCTCGATGTCCCACTTGAACCCCGAGCCAACCGACCCTCCTAGCAGCTCGACTGGGACGCCCCGAAGCTCCCACGACCACGTGTTGCCTAGCTGAACTTGTTCCTTTGCCAAACTTCGCGCCGCCGTGGCCGTGCTGCCCCTGTGCCGTCGCCGCCGCCCGTCGGTGACCTCTCCGGCCGAACCAAGCATCCCAATCAAGCACGGGTACGCCTAATCGCAGCTAGGTGCTGCTTGTTGCCCAGCTCTGGTGACACCTTGCCGGCGGCGAGCTCCCCTGTCACACCCGAATTTGAAGGCGAACTCGAATGCATAAATTACATGTGTGCCAGGATCAAGTTACACACACGTAACGACTCAGTGTATATCAGATACAGTGCCAAAGCATAGAAGAGAGTATAAAAACCATTACATGACCGAGAGTCTCAACAACGTATCATCAGAGCGAACAACTAGCAGCGGATCTTCGGAATGGAACTCCACAGGCAGCTGACTAGTGGCACATACGCCTAGTACTCAACAACAATCTTCACGCATGAGCAGCAATCCGGTTGTGTAGATGCAATAAATAAACAAGCGTGAGCACATGTCGTACTCAGCAAGGGAAGAATATCATAATAAACATGCAAGGCTATATAAGTGGATGGCTAAAGGGTTTAAGTAGGTTAGAATTTTAATTGATCAAATTTTATGAAGCAACTTACTTACTAGCAAATGTAAGTATATACCATCCCACAATTAAAGTGTAACATCATAACCAGGAACATAAAGTAAAGAATAATTTAAATTTATCTTCCGATAGATTAATCATGTGAGGGTCCAGGCCGCTCTTGACCATGAGCACGGCTAATCGATTAGTTTTAAACACTCTGCAGAGGTTGTACATCTTTACCCACAAGTCACGTAAAAACCCTGAAGAGCTTTAAACCCAACCACGCGATGCTGATCAGGCATCATACCACACTGCCGAGGTGTGATTGCATAGGGATGCTACGAGGCCTTTACAAAGATTCCCTAATGTGCAGCAACCCACTAGGTTTTAGGACGAAGCAGGGCATAAAGCTACCTAGCGGGTACCGTGTCTTAGCAAAGCCCAACTCCCCGCTAGAGCAGGTCTAGACTCCGTCAATGCCTCCCCATTTGTCCCTTTCAGGTAAGATCACTACAACACCAAGGTCTCTAATTATTCAGCCAAGCCAGAGCCATATATTCTTGTGGTTGTACTATTGTCCTGGGTGGTTCTCCATGTTCCAATTAAACATATGGTCTTGTAATTAACTTACCATCGAAGAACATAGAGCATAAACGGGTATCATGTTGTTTATTACCAACCCAGTTGAGCAACTAAGCAGCATCTACCATCAAGATTAATTAACCCAGTTACAAGGCAACGGTTAAAAGAATCTAGGCATAGTCCTTAATAGGAACCCGTCAAAATTAATGCAAGAAAGAAAATAAATACAGTGATTAAATGCATGTTCATATAGGATAAAACGGGTATGACCAAGGACACTTGCCTCTCACAAGATCCGGAATTGCTCAGAGTCTTCAAGTCTTCACCACAGAAAATCTTCGAACTGCTCGTTCTCTACGCATCACACATTCACATGCAAGAGACAATACAATAAAATAAGAAAACAATTCACCAATCACTTTCAACAGGAACAAAAGCTTCACTAAACTGATCTACTCGTCGAGATGAACAAATGGATATAAAGAACGCTAAAAACAGACTAGAACGCGTAATCTACGGCCAAAACAATGTGTAGGGGTTTCACTGCATGAAACTTAAGGTTTCAGGGGTCTAACTGCAAAAACCAGGGTTTAAAACCTAATTACTCAAAAAAACTCAGGGCTATGGTGCAAAAACACTAGGGTTGGACTTCGGGTGCAAAACCAGGAAAGCTAGGGTTTAAACCGCAAAGATCTGGACCTTTCTGTAAGGGCTTCTCTATGGTGGAAGGGTATACTTATGGAACTGAAAACCCGAGGGGCTTAATAGCAAAAGCGCAGTGCACAGAAGGTTTGACCGGTACGTTGTCGGTTCACCCCGTGGCTCGAATCCATCTGGGCCACAGGATCAGGATCGGACGGCTGCGGTTGGCGGCGGCGCTACAGAGGTGACACAGGCGGCGGTGCACGGTGGCGAGCGGCAGTGTAATCGCCGGCGAGACTCGATCTCGGATTTCCAGACACGAAACAAGACGGGACTTGGTCCTAAACGCGAAGCTCGACGTGGCGAACTCAACCAATGTATCCACGCGGGCTGAAGGGCGACGAAGGCAACGCGCAATGCTCAGGGGCGGCCGGCGGGCCGGATGCGACTCCGGCGAGCTTTTGCCGGCGGTTCTAGGCAGGGGAACATCCACAAGCGGCACTTCAGGCCTTCTCACCTCCTGTAGTTGCTCCAGATCAAAACCACGACGAAGGGGAGGCGGTGTAGGTGAAGATCGTCAGCGGCACGACGGCGCTAGGGTTAGAGCTTAGGCGGCGGCGCTGGGCTACGCGGGTAGGGGCGAAAGGGGTTGGGAAGGGGGTGGCGGCGGCTTTTAAGGCCAGGGGCGGAGGCCGGCCTTGGTACGACAGCCCACAGGAGGAGGCGCGGGTGCGCGGCCGGCGCGGAGGCAGGGTGCGGCACGGTCGTGTTCGGCTCGGTGCGGACCCGAGGAAGGGGATGACCCCAGGGTCCCACCTGTCGGCGACACAAGGAGGAGGGAGGCGGCGCGGGCTGCGACGGGCCGTTGGTGGGCTACCGGAAACTGGGCTGCGCGCGAGTTAGTTGGGCTACGTTGGCTGGATTGGGCCGAAGTAAAGAAGGAAAAGGGGAAGAAAGAAATTGTTTTAGCCATTTTTCAAAAGAGAACAAACAAATGAATTCAAACACAGGTTTGAATTCAACCAAACAAAAATAGTGCTACAGCATGAATGCAACAATAAACTCCTATGGTTCATTAATTTAATTAAAAAATAATTAAAGGCCTAGAAAATTAAATAAAACCTTAAAATCCTTAAACAAGCATTTGTTGCTAAGCAAAATTTTATTAAAAACAATAATTAAAATTTTTTGGGTGTTACAAATCCTACCCCCTTAAGATGAATCTCGTCCTCGAGATTCGGAAGGATCAACAAAAAGATCTGGATAGTCTTCAGTTCATCCTCTCTTTCCCAGGTTGCCTCATCCTTTGCATGATTACTCCACTGCACCTTGCACATCCTAACCACCCGATTCCTTGTAACACGTGCTAAAGTTTCCAAGATCCTGATGGGACGTTCAGTGTAAGTGAGATCCTCCTTAACAGTCAAACCGTCCATAGGTAGTGGCTCTTTATCATGAGGTTGGAGACCCTTTTTCAATTGAGAGATATGGAACACATCATGCACATCCGAGAGCTGATTTGGTAACTCCAACCTGTAGGCTACTTCTTCCACTCTCTCTAAGATCTTGAAGGGCCCGATAAAGCGAGGTGAAAACTTTCCCTTCACTTTAAACCTGCGCAAACCTCTGATTGGTGACACATTTAGGTACACATAGTCACCTTCTTGGAGAACCACGTCTCTCCTCTTTCCATCCGCATAACTTTTCTGTCTAGATTGAGCAGCCCTCAAGTTTTCTCTTATGATCTGAACTTGTCTTTCTACTTCCTTAACAATATCGGTTCCAAACAACTGACTCTCTCCTGTTTGGCTCCAATACAAAGGTGTTCTACACTTTCTTCCATACAATGCCTCGAAGGGTGCCATCTTGAGACTAGCCTGGTAGTTGTTGTTGTAAGAAAACTCAGCGTAGGGCAAACTCTTATCCCAGCTACCTCCATGCTTAAGAGCACAAGCTCTCAACATGTCCTCCAGAATCTGGTTAGTCCTCTTAGTCTGTCCATCGGTCTGTGGTTTATAGGCTGCGCTGAAATTTAACTTCGTATCCAAGGATTCATGAAGCTTTTCCCAGAAATGAGACGTGAACTGAGTACCTCTGTCAGACACTATCTTCTTAGGTACACCATGCAAGCACACGATCCTGGACATGTACAACTCAGCTAGCTTTGCCCCTGTATAGGTGGTTCGCACTGGTATGAAGTGAGCAACCTTTGTTAAATGATCCACTATAACCCATATTGAATCATACCCATCACGAGTACGGGGCAACCCAACAATGAAATCCATGCCGATCTCTTCCCACTTCCACTCCGGCACCTTCAACGGCTGAAGCAATCCCGCTAGCCTTTGATGCTCAGCTTTAACTCTATGACAGGTGTCACACAAGGCCACATGGGCGGCTACATCCCTCTTCATCCCATACCACCAATACCTCTTCTTGAGATCTTGATACATTTTGGTGCTACCTAGGTGAATGGAATAAGCTGAATCATGAGCCTCTCTTAAGATGGTCTTTTGGAGATCTCCCACATCAAGCACACAAATCTTGTTCCTAAACCATATAGTTCCCTGATCATCCTCTGTGAAATCTGGGGCTTTACCCTTTTCCATAGTCTCTTTGATTTCTTTTATCTCTATATCTTCCAGTTGTCCTTTGCGTATCTCCTGCTCCAAGATAGACTCTACCTCCAAGGTAACTCCTTCGGTTTGAGCAACCATTCCCAGATTGAGTTTCTCAAACTCCTTCATAAACTTTTAAGGCAACTGGAATGCCAAAGCCATGTTGGCATGTCCCTTCCGACTCAAAGCATCTGCAACCAAGTTTGCCTTCCCAGGATGATAGTGTATCTCTAGATCATAATCCTTGATTAGCTCTAACCAATGACGTTGCCTCATATTCAATTCTTTCTGAGTGAAGATGTACTTTAAACTTATGATCTATGTAAATCTGGCACTTGGTTCCCATAATGTAGTGTCTCCAAATCTTCAAAGCGTGAACCACTGCCGCTAACTCCAGATCATGTGTAGGATAATTCAGCTCATGTTTCCTCAACTGTCGAGATGCATAGGCTATAACATGACCTTCCTACATGAGAACACAACCTAAACCTTGTCGGGACGCATCGCAGTAGATATCAAAACTCTTTTGCGGTGTCCGGCATCACTAGAATTGGAGCCGAAGTCAACCTCTTCTTCAATTCCTCAAAACTGGCTTGACAGGCATCAGTCCACTTGAACTCTTTATCCTTCTCTAGTAGTGATGTAAGAGGCTTTGCTACTTTAGAGAACCCCTCAATGAACCGACGATAATACCCTGCAAGGCCAAGCAAACTCCTGATCTCCTTGACAGTCCGTGGCGGCTCCCACTTCAATATGTCACTGACCTTTGCTGGATCAACTAAAATACCACCATCGGTGATGATATGACCAAGGAAAGAGACTTCATTCAACCAAAAATCACACTTGCTAAACTTGGCATACAACTGCTACTCTCTCAGCTTCTGCAGCACAAGCCTCAGATGTTCCTCATTCTCCTCCTCATTCTTGGAGTAAATCAAGATGTCATCAATGAACACCACAACAAACTTATACAGATACTCCATAAAAACTTTGTTCATCAGATACATGAAGTAGGCAGGTGCATTGGTCAGTCCAAAAGACATGACGGTGTACTCATAGAGTCCATACCTAGTAGTGAATGCGGTCTTAGGAATATCTGATAATCTGATCCTCATCTGATGATAACCAGAACGTAAATCAACCTTTGAGAACACCTTAGCACCTTTCATATGATCAAACAAATCATCAATACGGGGCAATGGGTACTTATTCTTGATAGTAACATCGTTAAGCGATCGGTAATCCACACACATCTGCTGAGTACCATCCTTCTTCTCCACAAAGATAACTGGTGCTCCCCAAGGTCCAATAGCTCCTTAATCTGCTTCTTAAGCTCCAGTAATTGATTACTAGATATTTTGTAGGGCGCTTAGAGATAGGAGCAGTACCAGGTAAAAGATCAATAACAAACTCAACTTCTCGATCAGGCGGCATACCTAGCAGCTCATCTGGGAACACATCTGGGTAATCACACACCACCTTGATGTCCTCTAAAGATTTACCATTCAACTGGTTTACTGAACACCCTTCTACTGATGGTAGAGTAGCTACAAATTCAATCTGTTCGCCGTCTAAACTGGTGAGGAGAACTGACTTCATGGCATACCGGATTTCTCCATTGAACTTCCCTAACCATCCCATTCCAAGTACCACATCAATGCCAATAGAATCCAATACTATGGGGTCTGCTTGAAAATCCTTCCCCAAAATCTGAAGGTTAACTTTATTACACCTGTATAGTGCCTTCATGTCTCCTCTTGCTGAACTAACTAGCATGGGACGTGGCATGGTGCTCATGGGGATGTTAAGTTTAGCTGCACAGTGAGAAGTAATGAATGAATGAGTCGCTCCAGCATCAAACAAAACTGAAGTGAGGGCGGAGTTGGCAAGACACACGCCGAACACTACTCGGGGGTTCTCCTGAGCAGTCTTTGCACTCACGTGGTGCACTCTGCCACATGCATAACTCTGTTTTCCCTTGTTGCCATTCGAGATCTGGCTCTCATTCCTCATCTGTTGGCTATGCTGACTCTGTGCTGGGGTGTTGGGGGCATTCCTCTTAGGGCAGGCATTTACATAATGCCCAACCTTTCCACACTTAAAGCAGGTGGTACCTCTAGGGGTGCTAGTCTTTACTGGGGTGATAACCGGCGCCATCTGACGATTTCGTAGAGAATGGGGTCGTGAAGTCTACTGCACTAGACACTGATACTGCTGTTGCCCAAAGTCCTCAATGGGGCCTCCAAACTGAAAGGGAGTCTCTTGAGGTGGATTAAAGCGGGGGCGAGTGTTACTTCTAGACTGTCCAGGGGTGGTGGCTTTCCTCTTCAGGTCTTCCAACTCCTTGCGAATGTACTCTAAACCAATGGCCTTGTCTAGCAACATCTGAAAGTATGGGAAGGTGTGAGGTATAAGCTGGTACCGGAGTGGTTCGGCTAACCCCTCCAAGAACAACTCTTGCTTCTTCACATCATCAACAACTTCCTCAGGAGCATAGCGGGATAACTCAATGAACTTGTCCCTGTACTCTATCACGGATATCTCTCCCTGCTTGAGTGCCAGGAACTCCTTCTTCTTTAACTTCATAAGGCTGGTAGGTATATGATAGCTCCTGAAGCTGGTGGTGAACTCCTGCCAAGTGATAGCATCAGGGGTGGCATGAGCAGCAATGTAGGCATCCCACCAAGCTGATGTTGTCCCCTGAAGTCGACCTGATGCATACAAGACCTTCTCTCTATCGGCGCACTATGTGATGGTGAGCATCTTCTCCACTGTCTTCAGCCAATCGTCTGCCTCCAATGGATCAACTGCATGAGAAAACACTGACGGGCAATGGCTCATGAACTGCTAGTGCTTATCCTTATGTGGCTGGTTCTGGTTTATCTGAGCCTACATGCTTGTCATGTTGGTGGACATGTCCTGGAGAAGCTGCATCTGTGCAGCCAGGAACTGCTGCATCGCCGGATCCATCTGACTCTGTTTTTGAGTGATACTAGAACTGCCACTCGTCCTCTGATGTGGATCCAGACCTGGTATTCACCATCTGAGTGTTAGGATCATGAGATTTAGATACTAGAGCAAAGAGATAACTCCGAAAGATGAAGCAACACGAATCTTCCAGATTAAGACAGATTATGTTTGTCCCAACAAATCAAGTGCAACTCTCATTATTGCTATCCGTAACTTATGAAATTTCTCCAGAACAGGGAGTATGAAATTATGAAACTAATCCAACTGGAATCAACTCAATCGGAGATCTAGAACTTCAGATACAAAATAAACAAGTCGACTGGGTCAGCAGAGTTTCCAGATTCTGGTAGCTCCAGTGTTTCGTTCATAACTCCCAGAATATACATTGGATGGTGCTGAATTTTTGTCAGGGAATCATATATGAAATTTGTGAACTAACCCAACTATTTTCATGTAGATTGGAATTCTGTAGCTTGAGATATAACCAAAACACTAATGTTATGTCAAAGAGCTGCGTGAACAAATTCTGTGCCCACAAGATTTGTTGGAGGGACAAAGAAGGATAAATAAAGGAAAGATTACTCAAGGTTGTGAGGATTGGGAAAGAATTACACCCCAACTAAGCAAACTAGCACCTAAACCCGATGTCATTGTGGTCATCACTCCACAACACACCGCACTCAAACAAAGATCCAAATCAAGCGTTTATCACAAAATCAAACATTCAAACACACCTCTAAACTAAGCACACGTTAAGACGCTCGCATCTATCGATTCTACTAAGGAAGATCTTAAAGCTCCAATATCCTATTAAAGAAGATCGTTGAGATGAACATGATGGGGTCACTTGATTACTGTGAACGATCAGGAACACGTGTAGGGTAAGGACAAAGAAAGACGGGAGAGGAGTAGGGCAGATGCTAAAGGTTCCTTAACGCAAGAACAAGGAAGCTTAGAGTGAAAAGATTGATCAAGATAAGATAGAGAACAAGTAGATTATCAAGGATGAGGTAAAAAAACAAGGATAAGTATATTAAAATAGAATTAAAGCATAGCATGAAGTGAGAATGGCTTCTATGATATTATAGTCCTTAAATTCGACCATTTTCCAACTAGGCTAACGTCCTACAGTCAACACGGCTCTGATACCACTTTGTCACACCCGAATTTGAAGGCAAACTCGAATGCATAAATTACATGTGCGCCAGGATCAAGTTACACACACGCAACGACTCAATGAATATCAGATACAGTGCCAAAGCGTAGAAGAGAGTATTAAAACCATTACATGACCGAGAGTCTCAACAACGTATCATCAGAGCGAACAACTAGCAGCGGATCTTCGGAATGGAACTCCACAGGCAGCTGACTGGTGGCACGTACCCCTAGTATTCAACAACAATCTTCATGTCTGAGCAGCAATCCGGGTTGTGTAGATGCAATAAATAAACAAGCGTGAGCACATGTCGTACTCAGCAAGGGAAGAATATCATAATAAACATGCAAGGCTGTATAAGTGGATGGCCAAAGGGTTTAAGCAGGTTAGCATTTTAGTTGATCAAATTTTATTAAGCAACTTACTTACTAGCAAATGTAAGTATAACATCATAACCAGGAACATAAAATAAAGAATAATTTAAATTCATCTTCCGATAGATTAATCATGTGAGGGTCCAGGCCGCTCTTGACTGTGAGCACGGCTAATCGATTAGTTTTAAACACTCTGCAGAGGTTGTACATCTTTACCCACAAGTCGCATAAAAACCCCAAAGAGCTTTAAACCCAACCACGTGATGCAGATCAGGCATCATACCACACTGCCGAGGTGTGATTGCATAGGGACGCTACGAGGCCTTTACAAAGATTCCCTAATGTGCAGCAACCCACTAGGTTTCAGGACGAAGCAGGGAATCAAGCCTCCCCATTTGTCCCTTTCAGGTAAGATCACTACAACACCAAGGTCTCTAATTATTCAGCCAAGCCAGAGCCATATATTCTTGTGGTTGTACTGTTGTCCTGGGTGGTTCTCCATGTTCCAATTAAACATATGGTCTTGTAATTAACTTACCATCGAAGAACATAGAGCATAAACGGGTATCATGTTGTTTATTACCAACCCAGTTGAGCAACTAAGCAGCATCTACCATCAAGATTAATTAAGTAACCCAGTTACAAGGCAACAGTCAAAAGAATCTAGGCATAGTCCTTAATAGGAACCCGTCAAAATTAATGCAAGCAAGAAAATAAATACAGTGATTAAATGCATGTTCATATAGGATAAAACGGGTATGACCAAGGACACTTGCCTCTCACAAGATCCGGAATTGCTCAGAGTCTTCAAGTCTTCACCACAGAAAATCTTCGGACTGCTCGTTCTCTACGCATCACACATTCAATTGCAAGAGACAATACAATAAAATAAGAAAACAATTTACCAATCACTTCAAACAGGAACAAAAGCTTCACTAAACTGATCTACTCGTCGAGACGAACAAATGGATATAAAGAACGCTAAAAATGGAGCTAGAACGCCTAATCTACGGCCGAAACAAGGTGTAGGGGTTTAACTGCAGGAAACTTAAGGTTTCAGGGGTCTAACTGCAAAAACCAGGGTTTAAAACCTAATTACTCAAAAAACTCAGGGCTATGGTGCAAAAACACTAGGGTTGGACTTCGGATGCAAAAACCAGGAAAGCTAGGGTTTAAACCGCAAAGATCTCGGCCTATCTGTAAGGGCTTCTCTATGGTGGAAGGGTATACTTATGGAACTAAAAACCCGAGGGGCTGAAAAGCAAAAGCGCAGTGCACAGAAGGTTTGACCGGTACGTTGCCGGTTGACCCCGTGGCTCGAATCGATCTGGGCCGTAGGATCAGGATCGGACAACTGCGGTTGGCGGCGGCGCTACAGCGGCGACACAGGAGGCGGCGCACAGCGGCGAGCGGCGGCGGAATCGCCGGCGAGACTCAATCTCGGGTTTCCGGACACGAATCAAGACGAGACTTGGTCCTAAATGCGGAGCTCGACGCGATGAATTCAACCAATGTATCCATGCGGGCTGAAGGGCGACGGCGGCAACGCGCAATGCGCAGGGGTGGCCGGCGGCACGGATGCGACTCCGGTGAGCTTTTGTCAGCGGTTCTAGGCAGGGGAACGTCCACAAGCTGCACTTCAGGCCTTCTCACATCCTGTAGTTGCTCCAGATCAAAACCACGACGAAGGGGAGGCGGTGTAGGCGAAGATCGTCAGCGGTGCGGCGACGCTAGAGTTAGAGCTTAGGCAGCGGCGCTGGGCTACGCGGGTAGGGGCGGAAGGGGTTGGGAAGGCGGTGTCGGCGGCTTTTAAGGCCAGGGGCGGAGGCCGGCCTCGGTACGAGGGCCCACAGGAGGAGGCGCGGGTGTGCGGCCAGCGCGGAGGCGGGGGTGCGGCGCGGTCGGGTTCGCTCGGTGCGGACCGAGGAAGGGGATGACCCCGGGGTCCCCCGTCGGCGACACAAGGAGGGAGGCGGCACGGGGCCGCGACGGGCCGCTGGTGGGCTGCCGGAAACTGGGCTGCGCGCGAGTTAGCTGGGCTGCGTTGGCAGGACGGGGCCGAAGCAAAGAAGGAAAAGGGGAAGAAAGAAATTGTTTTAGCCATTTTTCAAATGAGAACAAACAAATGAATTCAAACAAAGGTTTGAATTCAACCAAACAAAAATAGTGCTCCAGCATGAATGCAACAATAAACTCCTATGGTTCATTAATTTAATTAAAAAATAATTAAATGCCTAGAAAATTAAATAAAACCTTAAAAATCCTTAAACAAGCATTTGTTGCTAAGCAAAATTTTATTAAAAACAATAATTAAAATTTTGGGTGTTACATCCCCTACGCCGCCGGGATCCCTGTGCACTGATTTGAGTCTTGTAGGGTCCTGTGTGATAAAACCGAGGGTAGAGTTGTGAGGTTCAAAAGTTTAAGGGTCTGTGCACAAAATGATTCTTACCCCTTTGAGTGTTTTCAGCTGCAACTTGTAAATTCGATATGAAATCGTAGAAAAATCCAAAAATTGCAAATCCAATTTTTCTGTGCTCTTTGTGACTAGAACTACATTTTCTGCAAAGGATGTATATACTTTTGATCTCTAGTTTTTGCATAAAAATAGAAAACCATATTACCTAGATCCGTGATTCTGCAAAATCCATACATGAACTTGAGCTGGATTTTGGATATGTTGTGAGTACTAGCAAGTGTAGGTCCTGTGCCAAAAATTGCACAAAGTTACTAAAGAAATCTTTTTCTATGATTTATCTTGTATTATTGTCAAATCTGATCCCAACTTCTGGCTATCATCTTGTAATGATGAAATGCACCTCTGGGAAATTTATCATAATTTTATCTCTGTTATAAATATTATTTTCTGATTTATGCTTGTTTTTAATCATAAATGTGTAGATCAAGATCTATAAAGGCTATAGATGTGTTTGTTGGTTTCCTAGACTTGTTTTATACCAGAGCATGTGCAGGAGAAAGTTTGGGTCCAGAAGTGTTATATTTATTTTTATATGCATTTATCTTGTTTTTGGTGAATGGAAATGTTATAATTGATATATTTATTGTTATGGCTTAAGCAAGTGTGCATGTGTGATCAGTGGTTGGTCTTAGACTCAATGAGACCAGGGAGCACCACTCTTGATGTTTTATGATTTATTTTTGTGCATTCATGAGAAGGAGCCTTTGTAGGTTTAATATTGAAATTAATTGGAAAATCACAACTCTTAGCTGAGGACTTTGTGTTTGTGTTGAGAAACTTGCTAACAAGTTTATAACCAACCCCTTGCTGTTTTTGTGAGAATTAAATTAATTTAATTGTATATATATGTACACAATCACTATTAAAAAGCCTAGATAATAAAGCAACGCATATTGTTCCTTTATAGGAAGAGTATGCTGAATGTATTATTATCTAGGTGAATGTGGTCAACCAAGCACCCAATGGTTGTCATGTGTTGTTTTGGTGATTAATGAAATCAAATGGTCACTTAAGTCTTGCATTTGCATCCTCCGTGTAGAAGTTCCCGACGGTAGCTACACGCTCGTGCCAGTAGAAGTGAACGACGGAGCGGGAGGAGACGTGCACTACGTCACCATAGAGCAAGACCCGGGCCAAAGTCCGGAAGTTTGTCTAACTTCTTGTGCCAACGAAGGAAAGCCCCAGTTTGTCATTAACCCATGTTTTATTTAAATTATGCAACTATCTTTGTTATTCTATGTGCATTTACGTTCAGGAATTGAATGAGACCCTAGTAGCATGATCCCTACGTGCCTATGTTGTTTTACTAGTATACTAGGTCGTAGTTGATATGCTCTAAGGACCCGGTAAAAGTCGAGTGATGTTCGTCACTCGCGAGAATAGGATTTCCTTTTTGGAATCACCCTATTTATAAATGGATTGCTCATGTGGTAAGAGCATGGGATTCGGGCTCCGGTCCAGTTGTCAGTGCGGAATGTAGTCCCGACACTAACTAGTAATAAGCGCTGAGATCTGTATCTCTATGGTCGGTGCCAAGCAACTAAGGACACTTGGTTTATCTTGGTTCCGGCCGGGGCCGTACGTCTAGCAGAGGCGTGCTCGAGGCACTATATTTCTTTGCACCGGGGTGCGTGTAGTGGGGCGGCTACAAGCGAGGCGGGAGAGGAGGTGTGGCCTCCAAGTCCCAAGAGGAATGATTGGAGCGAGTGCCAATATCGTGGGGAAGACGGGGAGCGTGCGAACGATCGCTATCCGCTGCCCCTTTCCTTGTATCTCGTATCTCTCCCCTGCGGCGAGGGGATCACCTTCCTTTTATAGACCAAGGAGAGGGCGATTTACACGCATGCCGCACTATTTAGCTACGTGGGGAGGTATGGTGTACAAATCCGTGGAGATGACGCCCGTCCTGGCAAATCTTGCTCCGGTTGCGGCATCGTGGCACGCCCTGTACTTGAACAGGGGTGGCTTCGAGGGTGGAGGCGTAGTGGTTGACCGGGGCGTCTTCATGCGGCCCCGAGGGAGCCGTTGACGGTGATCCGTACGGGGTACAGTGGCAGGCGTGGCGGCGCCCCGTTCCCGCGTTCCCAACAGTGTCAGAGTAGTTATAGCAGTGCTCGGCGTGGCGGCGCGGGGGCGGGGATGGCCGCGCGGGGCCCGGCGGCCGACGGGGATGGCGCTCCCGCCGGCCTGACGTCACGGTTTGACCCTGCAGAGTAGCGAGAGGAGAGCTCGAGGGCGCGGCCGGCCCCCCATCGAGGGCGCAGCGCGTTAGCCGTACTAAAGTGGGCGGCACAGTGTCACAGAGCTGACACCAGCCTCGTCGCACAGTCCCCCACAATGGCGGGGATGGGCTCCCCTTAGGGAGTTGGCGGAACAGCGTCGAGGTGTGATTCCTAGGCGCGTGATGGCACGGCTCTGCTGTGTCAGAGCATTAAATGCTCGTGCCCGCGTGCGGGAGCAGGTGCGCCCGTGAGGGAGCCTCGAGCGAGGCGGAACCCGCTCGAGGGGGGCGTGAGCCCTCGAGCGAGGCGGACCTTGCTCGAGGGGGTGCCTTGTTGGGCTGCTCTGGTGGGCCGCGGGGGCCATCGCGGCGTGGGCTGTGCTGTGTGCGTATGTTTTGTGTTATGTTCGAGGAGTGTTTGTGTTTTGGGTTTTTCGCAGGTTTTAAGCAGGATTCCCCCAGTTTTTTTAGGGGACCCTCGTGGCTGTCCTCGACAGTAGCCCCCGAGCATCTGCGGGCGTACCGGTCAGGTTCCCCCAGATGCTGGAGCCTACTGATAGGACGTCCTTCCCTCCCGGTCGCAAATGCCTTTCCGTGGGGCCGCGTCAGCGACCCGCGGGTCTAGCCCCCGAAGCCTGCGGGGAGCGTGAGTGCTCCGCGCAGGGGTTTTCTCGCGGGCCCACATCGGCGGGCGTGGTACATGTCTCAACCGGCATCGGCGATGTCGCAGCCGGCTTCGATGACGCACGCGCAACTGATATCTTTCGCGTTCGGTGCATCCCATGAGGTGTAACCGTGCGTTGAGCCCCCGAGCCTGGGCCCATTCGAGGCGATCGGGGCGAGCTCTTCGTCTTATTTTAAACGCACCCTCGCCGTCCTTCCGCGGGACGGAGGGTGAGGTCTCCACAACCCCCATCGATCGGGTCGCGAATTGCGGATTCCTCGTCGAGTTGTTGGCGGGTGGTTCAAGTGGATGCCCATGCCCCATTCGATAAGGGTTGGCTCGTGGTCCGGAGACTCGTCCATCAAAGCGCTTGCACGGGTTTGCTAGGTGGGGCTCGGTCCCGTTCGCTAGCGACTGAGGGCGCGGAAGCTCTCCCTCGGTGGGATCCCCCCGGCTAGCTGCCCTCGCTGGCTCTCGAACACAACATGTGGGGCGCCCTCGAGCCGGTGGGCTCGAGGAAAGGCTCGAATGCATGCGCCCTCGTCGTCCCTGACTCTAGTGATCTGGGGCACCTGTTCGAACCCGTCGAGGGTCAGGTTTCGAACCCCTGATCAGTAGGGCCGTGCGGGGTAGCAGCGGAGTGCTCCCGCCCTTTTGCATCTGCGTACTTCGAGGGTTCTCAGCCACGCTGGCCCTCGAACTGCTGATTAGTAGATCGAGGGCACCTGTGGCGCCTATTTACCTTGAACAGGCTTCGAGGCCACTGGTCGATATTCGCACCCTTCGAGGGTCGGTATTATTTGAGCCAGGGGCTCGGGCCGCTCGAGGGTCTTCCTTACTTGGCAAGGGACCGGGCCATTCAATGCCCGCAGTCGTAGCTATAGTCATGCGCTGCGGGCGCGCCTTTTCAGGCGCCGCGCGCGCGCGTAGTGGGCGGAGTGGGCGGTGGACGTGATCGCCTGCCGCGGCCCTCCGGTTACCGCGCCGTGATGATGGCGCGCGTGCAGTCGTGCGGCCACCGCGGTCATGGTGGGCCCCGCTTGTCAGTGAGGGAATATTTCACCTGCAGTTAATGCGCGCGGGGTGTGCGCTCCGGAGAGCACGCTCCGTGGTCTATAAATCCGATAGGCGGAGGAGGGACGGTTTTTTTACCTTTGCACTTAGCATTTGACATCCCCGCCTCTCGCGCTTCAGCCCCCGAGCCGTTCTTGCCTCTGCGCCCCTGCTCTTGGAGCCGCTCTTGCTTCCCGTTCCTTGTTCCCCCGCCCATTCGTATGGCTCCTCAGCAGCCCATCAGCGTCATCGATCCGCCGGCGTGGGAGCGCTCGACGGCCACGACGCTGGCTCTGAACCTGCTGGTGGCCGGCGGCCAGCTAGCGGCGAATGTGGAAGGGCAGTCGGCAGAGTGGATCACGCCGTCGGAGAGGGGCCGAGTTCCCAACCCCCCATTCTGCTACGTCGTCAGCTTCGTCCGCTTCCACGAGCGCGGCTTCGCGGCGCCGGCGAGCCGCTTCATGCGGGGTCAGTGCTACCACTACAGCGTGGAGCTGCACAACTTCATGCCGAACGCGACCTCGCAGGAGGCCACGTTTGTCGGCGTCTGCGAAGGCTTCCTGGGGATCACGGTAAATTGGGATCTCTGGGTCCACCTCTTCCGCATGGAATTGCATACGCTGTCCACGACGGAGCCAAGGACCCACCGCGCGGCGTGCGCCGGCGGCTTGGCGCTCGCATTGTGGAGCTCGCGCAGGGAGGAATACATCCCTTGCACGATGACCTCCAACAACGCGGACTGGGAGCGGGGGTGGTTCTACCTTCGCAACGCTGACCCCGGCCTCCCCCCTACACCGGCAAGGTGCTGAGGGAGAAGGCCGCCTCCTGGTACCACGGGGTATCTCCGCCCTCGCACCAGGCGCGGTTGGACTCTCTCCTGGCCGCGTTGAAGAAACTGGTGGACCGCGGGCTGACCGCGGGATGCGTCCTCGCCAACCTCCACCACCGGCGGATCGTCCCCCTGATGGAGAGGCGGCTCCGCATCTTTGAGATGAGCGAGGACGCGGACCCCGTCGCGTTGGCGGAGTCGCGTCTGTTGCGGGACCTCTTCCCGCGGGAGTACGCGGCCACCCGGGCGCGGCGCGCCATCGATCTCAGGCTGGGGCGTTGTGATAACGCGTCCCTGTGGGCATTCGCCATGCTCCCCGTCGGCCAATTGGTGAGTGAGTTTCTCGATTTTCTTTCTGGTCCCGCTGGTTTTTAGGTTGCCGGCGTGTTTTAAGGCTTTGGTTGATCCCCGCAGATGGTGCGCGTGAACGCCGCGCGGTCCGACCCACCCACGCCTCGGTCCCACGCGTGCGTGGTGCAATGGCGAGAGAAGGGTGGATCGCAGGAGAGAGCGCAACGCGCAGCGGCGGGAGCGCCGGGAGCAGAGGAGCGAGGAGTTCCGGCTGCGCGAGCAGCAGGGACTCTCCTTGCCCGGGACAGAGGAGTACTCGTCGTCGGACGAGGTAGAGGAGGAAGAGGATAGGGGACAAGTTCTTCCCGACAGGTGGGAGCCTGCCCTCCGTCACCGGAGCCGACTCCGGTGGCGAGAGAACCATCACCTGGGGCGGGCGTAGGGGCGCCCGCCACCGGGCGGTCTACGACGGAGGCGGCACGAGCCATAGAGACGCAAGTGCGCGCCACAGAGGCGCCCGTGCGCGTCACGGAGGCGCCGTGCGCGCGCGGCGGAGGCGCCCGTGCGCGCGGGGGAGCCGCGCGCGCGCGGTGGAGGCGCGGCGGCGGGCACGCACGCGGCCGCGCTCGCGACGTCGGCGGGGGACCTCGAGGAAGAGGAAGCGGGCCTTCTCCTCCTTGAGGTAAGGAGTTGCCTTTCGAGGGGTCGCGTGCACGACGGGCGAAGATGTGACACTCCGTTCTCGTGTTTGCGGGGGTGACGCCAACCGCCCCCCCTCGCGCGGCCAAGGTGCGAGGGCGGACGCGTCGCGTCCCCACCGGGGCGGCGCTCGTCAAGGGCGACGCGGGCGGCTGCGAGCACGGCGGCGGCGGCGAGTGGGAGCTTGCAAGGCGCGGCGGGGCCTCGGGGCCGAGGCCGGCGGCGTCGCCCCACGGGTCGCGGCCGGCGATCGCGAGAGGCACGGCGGGCCCCGGCCACGGCGGAGGCGCGGTAGGTGACGGAGTCGCGGCCCCGGCGGCACCAATCGTGGTGGCCTTTGCGCCGGCGTCTTTGGCCGCGGAGGCGCGTCGGGCGCCCCGCGCCGGCCGAGACGCTCGCCGGAGGCGGAGGTCGCCGCGCGGCGGGAAGGAGCCGTGGCCGCGGTAGTGCGGCGGAGGGCGGAGGTCGGCGCGTTGCCGCGGGGAGCCCCCCCCTCGCGGCGGCTCCCCGGGCGACGGCGGTGGAGATTCTTGACGACGATCCCCCGGCGC
Organism: Cenchrus americanus; assembly: GCA_947561735.1. Lineage (NCBI taxonomy): Eukaryota > Viridiplantae > Streptophyta > Magnoliopsida > Poales > Poaceae > Cenchrus > Cenchrus americanus. The sequence goes on along the minus strand of OX387239.1, from coordinate 76,765,974 downwards.
CCAAGTGGGACCGGTGGGGAAGCCTACCCACACCGGCCCCGAGCCTTGGGCGGGGGCGCTCGTCGAACGGTGGGATGGCCACATGGTGGCGGGGGCTCGAGGCACGGCGCCGAGGCCTCTTCGTCCCACGCCGCCCCCCCGGGTTGAGCGATCCAGCGGCGGGGCCGGGGCAGGAGCAAGAGCACGTCGATGTGCCCTCCTTCCTCTTCGCCGACGCCCAAGAGGAGCAGCAGCTGTAGGAGGAGCTGCGCGGCCACGGCACTTCGCTCAACCGGGCGTTGACCGAGGCGCTGCAGATCCACGGCGGCCCGGTGTGGCGTGTCTTCCAAGTATGTTGCCGTCAGCTAGATTGTTGCTTTTTTCCTAGCTCTTTGTCGTTTTCGCGTTTGTCTTTGCGGTGCGGCACTCATGGATTTTGTCTGTTGGTGGCAGGAGCTGGAGCTTCGCGCCCGTGACAGGTACGGCGCCCTCGACTAGATGAGCACTGAGCTCCGCCAGCTTCGGGAGCAGCGCGACGCTCTTGATGCCCTCGCTGAGGCCTTGAGGACCCGGGATGGCTGGGTGGCGTACCGGGCGGAGGCCCTGCGCGACCAGCTCTTGGAGCTGGAGGGGCAATCCACGGCGCGCCCCTCTGCCATCAAGCGGATTCGTACAGCCCTCATCGACCGGGACGAGGTGCTGCAGCAGGCGAGAGGGGACCTGGAGAGGGCACGCACCGTGGTGACTGACTCAGAGGCAGAGGTGGTCTCCGTCCGGACCCAGAACCGGCAGGTCCGCGCGAACTCGAGGAGGCACAGTCCCGGCGAGGACAGGCCGAGGAGAGGGCGAGGGAGGCCGAGCAGAAGGCCAAGGAAGCCGAAGAATTGAAGGTTGTCCTCGCCGCTAAGGTCGCCGCGGTTGTCGCAGCGGAGGAGTAGCTCCGGCAGGAACGTGCCGCTCGCCAAGAGGCCGAGGGTCAGCTCCAGCAGGAGCGGGCCGCCCTCGTTGATGCCCGGTCGGCGCTCGAGCAGGAGCATGCTGCTCTCGAGAGAGCGCAGACTTCGCTGAAGGAGCGGGAGGCCGAGGTCTTGAAGCTCGACAGGGAGCTGATCGCCCTCAGCATCTCGACCGCGGACTAGCTCCGGACCCTCAAGGAGCAGAGCGCCACGGTCGTTAGCTTGCATTAGGCGGTCGAGACCGGACGCCAAGCTCTCGAGGGGGAGAGGAAGCAGGTTGAAGGTGAGTTGCCGCTTCGTTCCTTTGTTTTGTTGGTCTTCCCTTCGGGGGTTCGTTCCCTTCTTGATTTTCTTTGCTCGTGGTATCTAGGCCTGCGCACCGCGCTGGGGCGCACGACCGATCGGGCCGAGATGTTGCAGGCGGCCTACGACTCTTCCGAGCAGGAGCTGGTAGAGCTGCGCGCTGCGGCCCTCGAGACCTGTCGGGCGGTCGAGGAGCGCGAGGCGCACGCTGGAAGCTCGCTGGCGAGTCATCTGCGCGCCCTTGGCGGGCACGTCTCGAGGCGCATGCGCCGTGCGCTTCACTTGGGCATCCAGAAGACCCTCGGTGTGGTGCAATCCCACTACGAGGTGGACCTCGAGGCTGTGGCGTCGGGCTACGTCGTTCCGGAGGGCGTTGAGGATGAGGTGGTGATGGAGCAAGTGGATGCGCTTGCCGCTGATGCCGCCGAGACGCTCACCAAGGACTTCCTGGAGTTCTTGTTCCTGGACGCCGCTGATGCCGACGCGCCCCAAGCCTGAAGATCACTGGGCACTTGGCCCATTTTTTGTTTGAATGTTAGTATCCGGGCCACGTGGCCGTGTAAATAAACAAGTACTTTGTTTTAAACACTTGTGGAAGTGAATGGTGTTTCTTATTTTATCGCGCTGTTTTGTTTCTTCCTTTGCTTGGGCGAATTCGGGTTGGGGAGTTCGGTTTCATGAGTAGCCCGCTGGGCCGGAGGCAGGAGAGAAGGGTCGTATCCTCGCGGAGGCGTAGGCTATCTCTAGCTTGCACGTCCTTTCCGCTTGGCCACCCGCGCCCCGCCTTGGTTCGCTCGAGGCCAAGGTCGAAACACGTTTAGCGCGCTTGCGAGTTAGATTTTTTGTGAAAAAATGGGACCATTTTGGGGGGGGATGCCCCCCGCAGTAGCCCCCGAGGGTGACTTGGTTTGCTGGGGAAAGCCGAGTTGCCCTTTAACTTTATTAACTGACTGTTGTTTACATTTGTCTTGCCAGGCGGGGTCTTTGGGCATGTAATTTACAACAAAAAACTTGGAAATCCTAGCTAGGGATAAAAGCGACGTAGCTGCTGGATGTTCCAAGCGTTGGTGAGCTCTTCACCGTTCTCGTTGGCTAGCTTGTACGTGCCGGGCTTGAGCACCTTCACCACGATGTAGGGTCCCTCCCATGGGGGTGACAACTTATGGCGGCCTCGATTGTCTTGACGTAGTCTTAGGACAAGGTCCCCTTCGCTAAAGTCCCGTCGTCGCACCTTTCGAGCTTGGTAGCGCCTTAGAGCCTGCTGGTACCTTGCGGAATGCATTAGGGCCACGAGGCGTGCTTCATCTAACTGGTCCAGCGAGTCCTCGCGGGCTCGCTGGTTGGCATCTTCGTCGCAGCCCCTGACTCTGGACGACCCGTATTCCAAGTCCGTGGGGAGGACGGCCTCTGCGCCATGGACCAGGAAAAATGGGGTGAACCCGGTGGCCCTGCTTGGGGTGGTCCTAAGGCTCCACACGACCGCCGGCAGCTCCTGGAGCCATTTCCGACCAGACTTGTTCAGCTAGTCGAAAATTCTGGGCTTGAGGCCTTGTAGAATCATGTCGTTGGCACGCTCCACTTGGCCGTTGGTCTGTGGGTGCGCCACGGCTGCCCAATCCACGCGGATATGGAATTCCAGAAACTTCCTGCCCGTGAATTGGGACCCGTTATCGGTGATGATGGAGTTGGGCACTCCGAAACGGTAGATGATGTCGGTGAAGAACGTCACCGCCTGCTCCGCCCTGAGGTACGTGATGGGGCGCACCTCCACCCACTTGGAGAACTTGTCGATCGCGACCAACAGGTGGGTGTAGCCCCCGGGCGCCTTTCGCAAGGGCCCGACGATGTCTAGCCCCCACACGGCGAAAGGCCACGAGATGGGGATGGTCTGTAGGACATGCGCGGGGAGATTGGACTTGCGAGCGTAGAACTAGCACCCTTCGCAGGTGCACACGATCTCGCTGGCATCAGCGACCGCGGTGGGCCAGTAAAAGCCCTGGCGGAACGCATTGCCTACGAGAGCGTGGGGTGCGGCATGGTGGCCGCATACCCCCGCGTGTATAACTCGGAGGAGCTCGCGCCCCTGGGGGATGGGCACGCATCGTTGCAGGATGCCGGAGGCGGCGCGCTTGTACAGCTCGCCGTCGACGAGGGTGAAGGACTTGGCCATCCTGGCGATGCGCCTAGCCTCGGACCGGTCCGAGGGGAGCTCCCCTGGGTTCATCCAGGCGATGTACTTGTCACGCCAGTCCACCTCGCTGGGGGCTGGCTCGACGTCCATGGCTTCAGCCTCGTTGGCGCCGTACCCCTCGAGGAGGGAGAGCACGTACGCCTCGTTCGCTGGGTCCTCGTCCATGGGCTCTGCACCCGCCGGATTCGAGGGAGCCCCCGAGGGTTCTGTTTTTTGTTCGAGGGGTGCAGCTCGAGGGTGACGAACGGTTGGGCGACGTCCCGAGTGAAGACATTCGGGGGGACGGCGATCCACCCCGACGCGATCTTGGCGAGCTCGTCCGCCTCCTCGTTATACCGGCGGGGCACATGATTGAGCTCGATGCCGTAGAACTTGTCCTTGAGGGCCCGTACGGTCTTGCAGTACGCCTCCATCTTATCGTCGAGGCAGCTCGCGTTTTTCATGACATGATCGATCACGAGCTGCGAGTCCCCCCGCACGTGAGGCGTTTGATGCCTATCTCGATGGCGATCTTGAGGCCACAAAGCAGGGCCTCGTACTCAGCCATGTTGTTTGATGTGGGGAAGTGAAGGCGCACAGCGTACCGCATGTGCTCCCCGAGGGGTGAGACGAAGAGCAGGCCCGCGCCCGCCCCTGTCTTCATCACCGAGCCGTCGAAGTACAGAGTCCAGCATTCCGCCTGGATCTGTGGCGGCGGCAATTGCGTGTCCGTCCACTCGGCTACGAAATCTGCTAAGAGTTGGGACTTGACGGCCTTGCGCGGGGCGTAGGCGAGCGTTTCACCCATCAGTTCCACCGACCACTTGGCAATCCTGCCCGCCGCGTCCGGGTTACGGATGATTTCTCCTAACGGAAAGGAGGAAACCACCGTGACCGGGTGAGCCTCGAAGTAGTGGCAGAGTTTGCGCCGCGCGAGAACCACTGCGTAAAGCAGCTTCTAGACTTGCGAGTAGCGCGTCTTGGTGTCGGACAGGACTTCGCTGATGTAATACACTGGCCGCTGAACCGGCAAAGCGTGTCCCTCTTCCGCGTGCTCCACCACGATTACGATGCTGACCACCTGGGTGGTTGCAGCCACGTAGAGGTATAGAGGCTCGCCGTCTTGCGGCAGAGTGAGGACTGGGGCGTGGGTAAGGGATGCCTTTAGCTTATCGAGTGCTTCCTGGGCCTCGGCGGTCCAGGAGAAACGCTCATGCTTCTTGAGGAGCCGGTAGAGGGGCAAGCCCTTCTCGCCGAGCCGCGAGATGAAGCGGCTCAAGGCGGCAAGGCACCCCAACATCCTTTGGACCCCCTTAAGGTCCCGAATCGGACCCATCCGTTCGAGGGCTGCAACCTTTTCGGCGTTGGCCTCGATGCCTCGCTGGGAGACGATGTATGCTAAAAGCATGCCCCGCGGCACGCCAAAGACACATTTTTCGGGGTTTAACTTCACCCCGTTGGCCCGTAGGCAGCCGAACGCGACGCGAAGGTCGCTAACCAGGTCGTCCGCCCTCCAGGTTTTTACGACTATATCATCTACGTAAGCCTGAACGGTTCGCCCGATGTGGTCTCCGAAGACGTGTTGCATACATCGCTGGTATGTTGCGCCCGCGTTTCGGAGGCCGAACGGCTTCGTGACATAGCAGTACATCCCGAACGACGTGATGAACGAAGTCGCGAGCTGGTCGGACTCCTTCATTTTTATTTGGTGGTACCCGAAATAGGCGTCAAGGAAACAGAGCAGTTCACACCCAGCGGTCGAATCAACGATCTGATCGATACGCGGCAAAGGAAAAGGAACTTTAGGACATGCTTTATTAAGACTAGTGTAGTCTACACACATCCGCCACTTCCCATTCTTTTTCTTTACTAATACAGGATTAGCTAGCCATGTGGGGTGGAACACTTCCTTGATGAACCCAGCCTCGAGGAGCTTCCGCAGCTCCACTCCGATCGCTCAGCGCCGCTCCTCGTCGAAGCGGTGGAGCCGTTGCTGCACGGCGCGGGACTGAGATAGGATGTCAAGGGAGTGCTAGGCGACCTTCCTCGGGATGCCTGGCATGTCTGAGGGGCTCCACGCGAAGATGTCGGCGTTGGCGCGGAGAAAGTCGACGAGCACCACTTCCTATTTCGGGTCGAGGGTAGAACTGACCCTCAACGCCTTGCCCTCGGGGGCAGCGGGGTCGAGGGGCACTTCCTTGGTTTGCTCAGCAGCCTCGAAGCTGCCAGCGTGCTTTGCGGTGGAGTCGAGGTCCTTGTTGACCATCTTCTCCATGTTGGCGACGAGCGCTTCGTCCAACGCCAGTGCCTCGGCGTTCTCCACGCACTCGACGTCGCAGTCGAACGCGTGCTCGATGGATGAGCCCACGGTGATGACACCGTTGGGCCCCGACATCTTTATCTTTAGGTAAGTGTAGTTGGGGACCGCCATGAACTTGGCGTAGCAGGGCCGCCCAAGTATGGCATGGTACGCGCCCCTAAACCCCACCACCTCGAAGGTGAGCATCTCCTTGCGGTAGTTGTCCGGCGTGCCGAACCAGGCCGGCAGGTCGATCTGCCCGAGGGGCTGGACGCGCTTGCCCGGCGCGACGCCATGGAACGGCGTCGTGCTAGGCCGCAGCTGATCCAGCCCGATCCCCAGCAGGCGCGGCGTGTGCGTGTAGAGGATGTTGAGGCTGCTGCCTCCGTCCATCAGGACCTTTGACAACCGCGCGTTCCCGATGACCGGGTCAACCACTAGCGGGTACTGACCCGAGTTCGGGATGCGGTTCGGGTGATCCTTGCGGCTGAACGTGATGGCGTCCTCCGACCAGTCAAGGAAGGAGGGAGGCGCCTTTTCCGCGGCGAGAACCTCGTGCCGCTCCCGCTTGCGCTGGTGGCTGGACATGTCGACGGTCGGCCCCCCGAAGATGAGGAAGACATTCTCCACGGCGGGGAAGCCACCGGCGTCGCCGTCACCCCCGTCCTTTTTGGCCTCGTCGTCCTTCGCGGCGGCGCGGCCGTAGAACCGCTTGAGCATGTCGCAGTGCTCGAGGGTGTGGTTGACTGGCGTTTTGTGGTAGGGACATGGCTTCTTCAGCATGTCGTCGAACACTCCCGGGCCTCGAGGAGCCGGTCGAGGGCCCCGTCGAGCCGGGTCAACAGCGAGAGCTTCGCCGTCATCGTCGTCGCGCCCCTGCTCGCGCGCCTCGCGGCGCGGCTTCTTTCCCTTCTTGCCCCTCTTGTTCTTTTGGCGGAGCTCCTTGGACTTGCTGCCCTCCGCGGGCGTGTCGTCTGTGTGCTTGCCCTTCTTGCCGTCGAAGATGGCCCCCACCGCCTCTTCCCCTGAGGCGAAGCTGGTGGCGATGTCGAACAGCTCGTTCGAGTCGACCGGTGGGCTGCGCCCGAGCTCGCGCACAAGGTCCCGGCATGTGGTGCCCTCGAGGAAGGCGTGCACGATTTCAGACAGTGCCACGCTTGGGAGCTCCGTACAGCGCTTGGAGAAGCGCCGTATGAAGTCCCGGAGCGATTCGCCGGGCTTCTGGGTGCAACAGCGCAGGTCCCAGGAGTTCCCAAGGCGCACGTACGTGCCCTGGAAATTTCCCACGAACGTGCGGACCAAGTCGTCCCGATTGTGGATCCGACCGGCGGCGAGGTGCTCGATCCACGTCCACGCCAAGTCGGCGAGGTGCAGGGGGAGGTTGCGGATGATAACCTTGTCGCTGGTGGCTCCGCCCAGCTGACACGCCAGGCGATAGTCGTTGAGCCACACACGGGGGTCCGTCTCCCCGTTGTACTTGACGATAGTCGTGGGCTGGCGGAAGCGCTGGGGAAGGTCGCCGTGCGGATCTCCCGGCTGAACATGCGGGTTCCCGGGGGCTCCGGCGTCGGCGAGCGGTCCTCCTCGCTGTCGTAGCGTCCACCCCGTCGAGGGTGGTAGCCTACTGCTGCCCGCGCTTCCGCTTTGCTCGTTCGCCTGGCGTTGATGACGTTGCGGGCGTCGCCATCTCGGGCTTGCCCGCGCGTGTCGAGGAGTCGTTCCTTGGCCGGCGTGCGTCCCGAGTTGGCGGGGCGCTCGACCGCGCCGCCGCGTGTACCGAGGGCTCGGGGCCTTGCGCACCCCCATCGTCCGTGCGCTCCCATGCGCGGTGGATGCGGGATGCCGAGCTTTCGGCTGTTGGACGGCCGCTTGCTCGATGAGCGCATGCGCCTCGCGGTGCAGGTTCCGCGCCTCGGGCGTCGAGGAGGCGGGCATGGCCCGCAGCAACGTTGCGGCGGCGATGAGCTTTTGGCTCGCTCGCTGGGGTGTGTCCGGATTGTCGACGTTGAAGTCGGTGTTGATGCGATCTCGGGCTTGCCTGCCCAACTCACACGCGCGGAGGCTTCTCCCGCGATAGAGGCGCGAAGCAACCGCACCGTGCAGTACTCTTCCACCAGCTTGGCCTCGAGCTCGCGTGCTTGGGCCAGTTGTGCGTTGATGTCGGCCCCCCTCGGCGGTAAGGGGGGAGGGGCGCTTGGCCCCGCAGCCAGGCGCGATCCAGTTCCCAGAGCTGGAGGAACCTCTCCATCGCCGGCACCCGTCGCGTCGGCGGCGCTTGCTGGGTCGTTGGCGATGACGACGCAGCACTCCCGCGTGGGGTCGTAGATCCCAGCGCTGGAGTCATCAGAGTAGCCGAACCAGTAGTCCGCGGCATCGAGGAACCGTCTGAACATCACTGGGTCCGGCACACCGGAGAAGTCCCACTCCACGTATCCATGCGAGGTGGCGGTGGCAGCTCGTCGATGGAGCCTAGGGATGACTCGCCACCGGCTGAGGCGCTAGGATCCTTGGCAACCAAGATGTGGCGGCCAGGGGGGAACTCTGCGCATCGTCGTGTTGGCGTTGGTGTTGGCAACGTAGGCCGACGTGGCGCAGCGCAGACCAATAGGGAAGCGCGGTCTGGAGACCGAGCGCTCCCCCGCTGGGGCGGCTATCGTTGTGCTGGCGGGCGCGTCGCGTTGCGAGGCGACGCGCGGCGCATGCCGGCGTTCCGAGCCGCGCCCGCCGGCGAGCGCCGGCCGGAGTGACGACGATGCCGTGGCGCCAAAGGACCCGCGGCATCCGTGGCTGGCGGTCGTTGGTGTCGCGGTGACGCGTGCGGCGGCGGCGGGGCGGACCCGGCCTGACGCCGCGCGCGGAGTTCCTCACGGTTAGTGAGGCGCATCAGGTAGCCATTCCCCGTGGGCTGAAAGTGCAGGCCCCCGAACTGAATTTCGAATCCCGCCGGGAGGGGGTCCGAGCTGCCCATGGAGTAACGTTGACTGCGGTACTCAGTGCGAATCACCATCGAGAGAACTGGTGACAAGTCGATCTTCAGCGCATAGTGCCCCACGGTGGGCGCCAACTGTCGGTGCGGAATGTAGTCCCGACACTAACTAGTAATAAGCGCTGAGATCTGTCTCTCGATGGTCGGCGCTAAGCAACTAAGGACACTTGGTTTATACTGGTTCCGGCCGGGGCCGTACGTCCAGCATAGGCGTGCTCGAGGCACTATATTGCTTTGCACCGGGGTGCCTGTAGTGGGGCGGCTACAAGCGAGGCGGGAGAGGAGGTGTGGCCTCCAAGTCCCAAGAGGAATGATTAGGGCGAGTGCCAATATCGTGGGGAAGACGGGGAGCGTGCGAACGATCGCTATCCGCTGCCCTTGCCTTGCATCTCGTGTCTCTCCCCTGCGGCGAGGGGGATCACCTTCCTTTTATAGACCAAGGAGAGGGCGATTTACAGGCATGCCGCACTATTTAGCTACGTGGGGAGGTATGGTGTACAAATCCGTGGAGATGACGCCCGTCCTGGCGAATCTTGCTCCGGTTGCGGCGTCGTGGCACGCCCTGTACTTGAACAGGGGCGGCTTCGAGGGTGGAGGCGTAGTGGTTGACCGGGGCGTCTTCATGCGGCCCCGAGGGAGCCGTTGACGGTGATCCGTATGGGGTACAGTGGCAGGCGTGGCGGCGCCCCGTTCCCGCGTTCCCAATAGTGTCAGAGTAGTTATAGCAGTGCTCGGCGTGGCGCTGCAGGGGCGGGGATGGCCGCGCAGGACTGACAGCGACGGGGATGGCGCTCCCGCCGGCCTGACGTCACGGTTTGACCCTGCAGAGTAGCGAGAGGAGAGCTCGAGGGCGCGGCCGGCCCCCCATCGAGGGCGCAGCACGTTAGCCGTACTAAAGTGGGCGGCACAGTGTCACAGAGCTGAAACCAGCCTCGTCGCACAGTCCCCCACAATGGCGGGGATGGGCTCCCCTTAGGGAGTTGGCGGAACAGCGCCGGGGAGTGATTCACAGGCGCGTGATGGCGCGGCTCTGCCGTGTCAGAGCATTAAATGCTCGTGCCCGCGTGCGGGAGCAGGTGCGCCCGTGAGGGAGCCTCGAGCGAGGTGGAACCCGGAGGGGGGCGTGAGCCCTCGAGCGAGGCGGAATCTGCTCGAGAGGGGCGTGAGCCCTCGAGCGAGGCGGACCTTGCTCGAGGGGGCGCCTTGTTGGGCCGCTCTGGTGGGCCGCGGGGGTCATCGCGGCGTGGGCTGTGCTGTGTGCGTATGTTTCATGTTATGTTCGAGGAGTGTTTGTGTTTTGGGTTTTTCGCAGGTTTTAAGCAGGATTCCCCCGGTTTTTTTAGGGGACCCTCGTGGCTGTCCCCAACACCAGTGGCTTCATGGGCTAAGCCTTTGAACGTACTAAGCACTTGTCGATTCGTCTCCTGCCCGGCTTGCAACCGGGAGGAGGGTACTTGTGTGAGGTTGGGTGTACTAGGTGGGGCATGCCAGATAGCCTTGTACCCAGGACTGTAGGCTATTATCCCAACCTGAGGATTTTTGGGAACCGTTTGGTCGGTGTCGGCTCTGTTGGGGCACCGCTCCGTGTGTTTAGGTCTACCTTGCAAGGTTTATGAATCAATCGATTGTCGGCCTATCACCATTATCCGAGACTGCTTAATCAGCTGGCCATGATATCCCTTAATGATGGAACTATGTGAAATCTTCTGCGTGGAATTAATTGTATTGTACAATTCTTAATTGTATTAGTTGCTCATTATAGTAATGATAATCTCACTAGAATCTGAGCTAAAACATTGAAAGTAAGGATCCATGATCCTAGTTGCTTTTTGGCAAAAGAAACCCACCAGCCAAAAACCCTACATGTCTAGAGGTAACTTTTGTTGGGTAAGTCTTGCTGAGTATTAGTATGCTCAGCATTTCTATAATTGTTGCTTTCAGGTGAAGTTGTTTGTCCTGATGAGATTCCACCCGGCTGGGAGCTGGAATGGGTGGATGATGACGCTGAGTAATGGCATCACGGATGGCCTCCTGTGATGTCATATCGTATCGCTATTAGTACTTCTGCTGTTTTAATAAAACTCTAGATCATTTACTTTTATGTCATGAAATGTGATTTGTAATAATGGACCCTACGGGGAGATTGGTATTAATTTGTAAGGCACTCTGGACTCTCCTTCATGAGAGTTTAATACATACGTTCGATCCTCTGTGTTTTCAAGTGATTTACCGAGTGCAAACCCAGCAACACTCAACGGGATGATTCTTTATTATCGCTTCATGACCAAATGGAGTGGTTTAGGAGATAGTACGGAATTATCTCAGATGGGGTTGTCACAGCTGGTATCAGAGCATTCGTATGCACCGGAGTGATTAGATTAATACTAATCACATGATTTACAATAAAACTTGCCAAGATTGATTGGATTTTGAAAATTTGTTGGATCGTTAAGGAATGATCTAGATCAAGAGGCCCTAGAGAGAATTTTTTGGTTCTTTAAGGTGGCATAAGAATCTATAGTTTATTTCGCTAACGCCCAACACTTTAATTTATGTCAGACTTACTTTCTTGCACAACTAAACTAGATGAGCCACGTGTTTCACAGTGTGATGTTCTGCATCACGGGAATTGTGAGGGTTGATGAAGTGATCCATTCCACGGATCTCATGAGTTGTGATGTCGCCACGTTTATCATACGTGTGCATTCCGCATGTCGATCGTGCGAGGCAAGGATACACTCCATTTCAAACGGAGGGTGTCCGAGGTTGGACGCTGTCCATGCAGCGGCTTGACGCATGTATACCGTTTCTATAGTGAACGGTAATGTATGTGGACGCTTCCGTGACGTGCTGGCACAGAAGGTTCGTTTTCTGCAGGCACACTAACAACGTTTCGTTAGTCGATAAGTGTGAATCGAGTACCTCCGACTAGTTATTATAAGGAGATCCGATTATAAGCTTGCCACCGGCACTAACTACGTCTTTTTGGTCCATGTGTGTGAGGTCGTTTAAGGCATGTGCATTCATGATTAAAATATTGTTGTACCTAAAAGTGGTAATTGCTTGTTTGAGTAATTTTTCCTAGGGTGATTGCTTGATCTTAGATAAGGTTCCTCCCTTTTGATCTTAGCAGATTTCTGGCAGATTCTGTTGCTGTCTTTTTTCAATTTTTTGTAGCCAAATCTGTGAGGAATCTGACTAGACATCCTTTAATAAAGTTGTCTCTTATCAAATCTAGCATCTAGTGTGAATTTCTCATGATTTTTGGAATTTTCTACCAGGAGTTATGCTCAGTTTAGTAAGTCTCTGTCCTGCTGTTTTTCTGGGAGACCTTCCTCGGAAAATGGAATTTTTTGAGCATGTTCCAATTTAATCTAGATCTACCATTGAATGCCAAAAAGGTGTATCATAATGTCACTGAGTTGATACCAAAAAATAGAAATTTTTGGGGTCACAGGTTCTGAGTTATGAATTTTTGATTCACAACCTCTGAACTTTGCGCCATGATTTTATGCGTACTTGTTTCGAGTTCCGGCATATTCTTGCACCTTGTGCGAATGGCTACCCCAAATGTTATTCACTTGAGGATCAAACTATTCCTTGTGCTCACCAAAATCTTGTGAAAGTTTGAAACCTTTAGTAGTGGTCTGTGTATGCAACATTCTTTTATAGCCGTGAGAACTTATCTTTGTGCATGTGTTTGCATCTGGTTCTGACATTTGTCACTTATTCTAGATGTCTGCCCCCCGGATCCGTGACCGTTGATGCATAGGCATGGACTCACTTGAACTGCCTCGAGGAGGGTGGTTTTGCTGCACTTTTGTGGGACACCCTAAAGGACTTTGGGTACGCCGCGTATCCAGAGCACTCGGCACGTGAGCTCATGACCACTGACCAACTGCTTCGTTGGGAAGTAAAGGTGAAGATCCCCGTGTGCCCAACACATCCTACTTGGGAAGAGTGGGAGGTTAAGGCACAAGGGTTGAACTTGGCTGACACCATACAAAAGGCTACTTTGGAAGCGCTCATAGCTTTTTCTGAGAAGCATGCTGATTTGGTAGCTAGCACTGCAGCCAGGGTGATTCCTTTACCTAAACAGCATTCCGGACATGGGATCGAGCGCGAAGCTTTTCTCTCCACTCAGTCCAATCACCATAGTCCTGAACTTGTCACCTCAGTCCGTTTCTCCAAAGCTATGTACGACACATATCAAGTGATGGTTGGAGAAAGCATGTTCTATAGACATCAAGTTTATAGACAACAAGTTAATGGTGCAGAAGCTATCACCCAAGAGTTGAGGAAGCAGGAGCAACGATAGCCCGTCTTAAGAAGAAAAGACGCAAGGATAAAGCAATAATACAAGAATTGAGTGAAGTCATTCATGAGCAGAATTTCTTGTTGCAGCATAATGATCAATATATGCTTGACTTAGAGAATCAACTAGAAGTTGTAGCAGCTCCACCTCCTTATCCCGAAGAGGAAGAAGATCCCGAGGAGATCCAAGGAGAATCTGGAGTGGAGACTGGACCTGCTTCACCTTAAGTGAACCTAGGCTAGATGGTTGTCTAGCTGATGTTGAGTATGCTTTCAATAAAGTAATGTGTTGTAAGAATGGATCTTGTAATGACGTTGGTTGCGATCAACTTGGACCATGTGTTGAATATCAAGTTATGTTAAATGTTGTGGGGGTAATGCTCGCCAAATTTTATCATGTTTGCATATACATATCGAGAGTTATGGTAATTTATGCGCACCTCGGCCTTCTGTCAAAACAGCTAGGCAGAACCTCGGTGACAGAATTTTTTGGGCATGATAATGTTGGAAATTGACTCGAAGTTGAATACCAACATTGAAGTGTATGAAATCCTACATCCACTGATCAAAAATGATAATTTTTCGGTGTATAAGCAAGGATTTATGAATTTTAAGCTTATGGCCGCCGTGTTGTCCGATTCCGAAAGTTTGCCAGGAATGACACTACAAGAAACTATTTAATCCGTGACGTAACCATTCTGTCACGGATTAAATAAAATTCGTCACAAATCAGCATCCGCGACGATTTACATTTTCGTGGTGGAATGAGCGTCATTGATTAAATCTCTCGACGTTCCCTTAATAAACGTCGCGATCCATGACGTATCTGAATCGTCACGGAGCGAGCCCGAGGCCCATGCGGCCCAACCCATGGCTCACTATCCGTGACAAAATAAAATCGTCACGGATTGCTACTGACATGGCAGCTGACATGGATGATGATGTGGCATCCTACGTGGACAATGACGTGGCATCCTGCGTGGACGATGACGTGGCTTGGACGATGACGTGGCATCCTGCGTGGACGATGACGTGGCATCCTGCGTGGACAATGACGTGGCATCCTACGTGGACAATGACGTGGCATCCTACGTGGACGATGACGTGGCATCCTACGTGGACGATGACGTGGCATCCTGCGTGGACAATGATGTGGCATCCTGCGTGGTCAATGACGTGGCATCCTACGTGGACGATGACGTGGCATCCTACGTGGACGATGACGTGGCAATTAACACACCAAATTTCAATTATTTTTCCATCCCAATTCATTCAACAGTAAGCAATCAGGGAGTCAAATTTATTACAACAGGAACATCCCAATTTTAACATTTAACAGTAAGTAATTCCACCTCACAAGTAACGACATCACATGTTTTACAATTCAGAGTATTAAAAGATCACATGCATTTGTTAATCACTAGTAGTGCAGCATAGAAAATCTAAGTCTCCTCTTTCCTTCTAACTGCTTGTTACTGGATGCAACTGATCCTCATCCAATCACTTCTAGTGGCTTGCTCCTTGCTGATCTGATCCTCGCCCTGAAAGAGCACATTACCAAATACTAATAGTTAGAGGGTAATGTTAAAAAGTTCTCAAATGCTGGGTCATCATATGTGCTGAAAGTTCCTTGTTTCATGACTACTCTCTAAAATTTGGACTCTTAGATTGCTGGGTAAGCATAGCCAGGTGGCCTCTTAGATTGCTCATGCTGCCAGACACATATTTCAATCACAGTGAGATGCAGGTGAGATACATTAAGAAAACATAACTTAAGTTATCCGGATGGAGCCCGCAACATGATAATTAACCAAAATAAGCCGAGACAAAGTAATGATAGAACTACCAAGCAAGCAAGTAAAGCAAAGAGGTTCACATATTTTTATTCTTATACAAATTTTCATTTAGTTTTCTAAACAAGGAAGAGCTGTAAATAAATGGGGTTTATGCATTTAGAAATGTTAGATGTCTTTTTCAATGTACAATGGTGCATCTCTGTAGTTTATGTGTCAATCATACAAATAATTAACCAGAATAACACTAACTACATTAGTATAGTAGAATATTAAAATGGTCTTAACAGTTGTTCCGATATTATTTTTGCACTATATAGTTTTTTCTGATAATGCAAAAAATGTGAAATTGATGAATCATGTATTTGTTTTCTGTATTTAACTTGAAGCCTACAATTGATTCATGGCACATAGTGCAACATTCCACTACCAAAGAGTATCAAATGAATACTACAAAATTGCACACCTTAAAGTTTCCTGGTTTAGTGATGCATTCTATACTTATTTTTACTAAAAACAATGGATTGCGATTCAAATTAGTGGACAAGTTGTGCGACTTGTGCCTAAGGTAGTCATATGCACTAGTATGGAAACATTACCGGAAGTGTCTCCCAAATAGCTTCATCGCTCATGCTTTCTTCATGTCCGGGCATTAAAGCTCTACACATCTCCAGGCATTAAAGCTCTACACATTCCTTGCGAGTTCGTATAAATCCCGAAATAAAGAAAACCGGAATCCAATTAGACATTCATGGTTTTCCCTATTTTTTTTATCATAACATGTAATTAGTTTATTACTCGTCACTTGTTCATGGGCAAATAAAGTCCGTTTGGACATAACATTAGCAACAAAATTAGTTGTATACCGAGCTAACAAAATTAGGGTAATATTTAGTATATATATTTAGCAAGAAAAAGTATACCTTATTTATTGCATCATCTAGAAGGCTAACTTGTGCTCGCTAAATATATTAAATACTACACCGTCAATTAGCACATATCAATAGAAGAAATTTGTCCTTTTAGTAACATTACATGATACTAATAGTTTAGCCATTGAGGTTGTGGCTTATAAGTAGCCACATCATCTCACGCGTTATTTTGTTGCGAGAATTAGGGAGAGGTGGTGGGCTTTACGGTGGCGGAGGCATGAGTCGTAAACAATGGGGCAGGCGGATGCTGCGGAACATGTGTGAGCCTAATGGAGAAAAACAAAGACGAGAAGAAAATAGCGATTACGCCGACAAGATAGCTCGCAAAAGTAACAAAGAAATTATAGACATGTGCTTAGATTTGATTAAACCAAGACAAAGAATAGAATACGATAGTGCTCATAACTCGTGACAAGTATTGGTATTGAAGCCCCGTAAAGAAGAAGCCTACTCCAACAACAAAAGAAGACAAATATAATCGTGAGGACAAGATTTGTATAGTACATGTCAAGTACACTTAATCTTATTAATGAACTAGCAAGCGAAGCTCATAAGCATCGGTATAGAAGTACACCCGAATGTGTGAAACTATGAACCTATAACATAAACTTTGAACCGAACTCATAAGCTTGAGAAATTTACCTCCGGCCGCCATCCCCGCCGTTGCTCCAAACGCCTCTAAGAGCCCTACGGCTAGAAAAGGTTTCGCGGTAGAGACAAGACATCTCATCGTTGACAATGCCCGCTTGATACCGAAGATACAGGATCGAGAAATAGACAACTACATATCTGTCAAAATAATAAGATTCAAAGCTGTTACCAGAGATCAAGAAATAGTCGAAACATAGTTTCAGGAAAGGATTATCTGAAATTAATTTCTGCGGGGTACAAAGGTACAGGTAAAATGTGTGATGGTGAACTATTTACAGTAAACTGAGTAAAGCCTGTCATCCTACTCAAGAAAACCTAACAAAGAGGATCTGTTCAGGGGACCTAACAAAGCCATATGCACAACTATTGTACATAGATTTCAGCTTAGCAATTTTCAGATTGGTGTACTGACTAAGTGTAGAAAACCTTGAACTCCGCCACAATCACATCCTACTTATCAGGGCATGACACCTAAAACCGTCGCACACAAGGTAGAGTTCAAATTGGGGAAACAAATTACACGGGAAAATCAATTCACCCCAAGTGCATCCGGCCAAGGTTAGTTGTAAACATATAAAAGGGTTTTGGCGAGATATATATGTCAGATTACTTCAATTTCATTATTCGTCAAGCATTCTGGAACATCAAACCCCTACCATTCTTAGCAATTTGGCTTAATATTGCCGGGAAGAACAAAACAGATCCGGTTAATTCAATGTAGCGGATTCAACCAGGCGACTATAATAAAGCACCAATTTACCGATCATAAAATTGTCGTAAAGTCTACAAATAAGATAGCTGAAACTTCACATCACAAATTTTAAGAGAAAATGTTTCCAAGTAATCAACTCATAGCTCCCCTTTCCCCCTCTCGATCGACATTTGAGCACTCGCTTTGACTTAGCATACTCCCCCAATTCGCGGCAAAGATAAATTACCCAAGTGGTTCGAACGGATAATCAAATTGATCTCGCTAAATCCGGATCAAACCTAACACTAAATTCGGCGCACCTCCCGGATCGGATCGAGCGCATGGGGAAGGAGCGGGAGAACCAGAGAGACAAAGACCTGTAGTAGATGGACTTGACGTTGCTCGTGAGGTTCTCCGCCTGAAGGATCGGAACATCGTCGGAGGAGACGCCGCCAGCTTCTGCTTGATCCGCAAGGTCTTGTGCGACGGCTGCGCAGCCAAAAGCAAAGCGAACAAGAAAACACGTCAGGGAGACATCGAAACCATGGCGGCGCAGGACACGAACCTCCTTGGAGATAGCGACCGCGCGAGCTCCTCGCCGGTGCATGGGCGGATCCAAGGAGCACGCCGCCGAGTGCTGCGTAACCCGACGGACGGATCCGAAGGAGGAGAGTGAGGGGGCCGCCGTGGCGCTAGGGTTGCCCACCTCGGCCGCCGCAGCCCGGCGGCCGCCGACTCCTCCTTGGGCTCGCACCGACGCCCATCTCCTCCCCCTTCCCCTCCTCCCTCGGACCACGGAATCGACGATGCGCTTGGTGCGGGTCTCGTAGACCTCGGCGGTGCGACACTCCTCCCCGAATATCCCGTCCGAGAGAACGACGGGAAGCTCAACCAATCGGGAATCCCCTACGGTATCAAACGGCGGGGAATCGAAGCGAAAGCGGAGGGGCGGAAGGGCGGGGGCTCCTCACCGAACTCGAAGCGGGTGGAGGACTGCGCGGAGTGGGCAATGGTGTTGCCGGATATCCTCCATGGGCTGCTCCGCGCGTCCTCCGTGGAGAGCGGCCGCGAGCGCACGACGACGTGGATCCGCTCCATCTCCGGCGCCGCGGGTCGGGGAGGCGCCGGGGAGGACGGGGAGCGGGGGGGGGGGAGTGGGGTCTCCTGGCCGTCTGGGGCTTGGGGATTTTTGGGAGGTGGGTTTGATTTTTGGGAGGTGGGATTCGAGGGGGGGAGGGAGGGAGCGGAGAGAGAGAGGAAGGGGTGGGGGCTCGCCGCGGCGGCCGAGGAGAAGGTGCGCAAGGTGGCGGAGAGGAGCGCCGCCCGCGCCGTGATGACCCGGGGAGCGAGGCGGGTGGGTGGCGGCGGTGAATCCGTAGAGGGAAGGGGAAGGGTGGGAGAGAGGGCCGACGTGAGGAGGCCGCGGGAGGTGGGAATTCCTCTAGGGTTTGCCGGAACGCCGCATATATTGGGGTGATTTAGCTATGGGAAATGACCGAGTGACCTTCATTTGTTACTCGATGAGGGTGGGACTCCTATGGGTATTATAGTCATTTCCCGGCGGGATTTTTGGTTGCGCGGGGGATTCACAATTTCTTGGCGGGATTTATATTTTTAGACTCGCCACTTGTTTTCTTATTTTTTAAATAGATAATTAACACATCTTGTGTAGTAAACAACAAAAAAACTAAACATCACCAGTAAAATTTTTTCATGACAATGATGACATCTAAGGTGTCATGAAGGAGTTTCATGATTTTTTGAAAAAAATGGTACTTTTGATCATTTAAGTGAATTTCTGCGTTTATTCAAAATAATTGTTAAGTTGTACTATGTGTATGTCCAATACGATTCCAAAAAATGTAGAAAAAATTCATTATCATTCATGTCTGGGAGATCTTTGAAATATTCAAAAGTTTTTTAGGGATAATTTTTAAAAATTTTCATAACATTTAGGTATTTGTTTTCATATGACAAACTGAACCATTGAGTGTTCTTATAAACAAATGTAGAAAGATAACACGATCTTCTATAAGCCTAAGCCTATTACATAGTGAAGATTTCATATCTCCTCCGGCAATTGACACAGAGACAACCCCATAACATCTGTTGGTGTTAGGATTAGTCCTGACACTAACTAGTAGGTTGGTGCGGATACTAACATAGAGACACAGGCTTATCCCGGTTCCGCCGTGGAACCGTACATCCAGCAGAGTGTGCGTGTGCACTGTAGAGTCCACCAAATTGACATGAAACCATATTTTAAGGGTATAATGCTCCTATAAAAAATTCATATGTTTTTGATAAAGTGAAATTATAGATGTTCACAAATAGGACACAAGACTCGCATAGTTTCCTACAATTGAAAACAAACTTTGAGATTTGAACAACTAATAACGTAACCAAACTTGTATGCACCTCAATTTTTGACACCATCTCATGTTGACCATAAAATTATAGAATATTAAGTTATATTAGCAATTATTATGAAAAAACATGTTTTTTATATTCTCTTTTTAGTTGGAAAAGTTATGTTGCATGAAAAGCAACCAAGAAATAGTAATTAAGATACAAAAAAATGGCACCGAGTAAAACATCTCGATTTTAGAAAAAATTAGGAAAAAGAATCAACCGATTTGGAGTTCGTATGAGGAAGAAAAACAGTTTACAAGTTTTATCCGAAGATTAAAAACAGAAACTGCAATTGCTATGAACTGAGATGAACAAGTGTGTTTTCTCTTTTTAATCTTTGACTAAAACTTGTAACTAGTTTTTCTGCCTCATACTAACTCCAAATTCGATGATTCTTTTTTCTAAAATTCTCTAAAATCATTCTTTACCAAGATCTACAACTTTAACAAATGAAAAATTGATTTCGACAGCAGTTTATTAGGAGTAATTCAAACTTACATCTCGAATTTACACTATCACTTTAGGGAAAACTCGAATTTCAACTAATCACCTTGTTCTACAAATTGGCATAACATCATGTTTTTGTCCCAAAATATTGCCATAAAACATTTAAGTGGTTTGAAGAAAGTAGGATCATTCATTGTTCACAAAAGGATACATCCATTCTACAGTTTCCTAAAACTCAAAGTCAAACTTTGAGATTTCTGTACCTCATTATAAGTTTGAACTTGTATGCACTTCAAACTTGGAGACAAACTTATTTGAGCATAATATGATCAAATATGAAGTTGCATTATCAATTCTTTTGCAAAAACTTGGTTTTTCTGTATATATATACACACACACATACTCGATAGATGAAAACAAGTCATACTAAAAAGTTCAACAAATTTCAATTAACATAGAAACAAACATCACTAAATGAAAGTTCGTGATTTTAGAAAAATTTGGTAAAAAGAAACATAAGATTTGGAGTTCATATGAAAGAGAAAAAACCAAACACAACTTTTAATTCGAGATTAAAAAGAAAAAGATGAACCCTTAAGGTGTTCTTCAATTTGTAAATTTCGGATATAAAATGCAACCCTAACCAACATGTTTTAATATATATATACAAACTTCGCAAGTAAACACAACTTGACTTGTAACTCGCTGGTAACTCATCTTCCTCCCTACCCCTAGGTCGTGGGTTCGAGTCCCCCATCCGACGCTTTTTTTTGTATGCGGGATATATTTCGGAAGGGTTGGGCCAATGTGGTGTTGTGGCCCATGCGTCGGCCGGGCCTTTGTGGGGCTAGCGGCCCATGCGGTGTTGGCGGGCCGGCGGCTTAGTGGCCAACCCGGCGCCGGCGCCCCGTGCGGTCGTTGGGCCATCTTAGCGTAGGCGGCCCATGCGCGCCGGGGCCGAGCCGAGGTGGCAGTGTGGTGGGCCCCTGGTGCTCGCGTGGTGGTGACGTGGCACCTGGGTGAGGTGACGCCTACGTGGCGGTGAGGTGGGCCCCTAGCGTTCACGTGGTGGTGAAGTGGCGCTCGCGTGGCGTGAGGTGGGCCCCCGGCGCTCGCGTGGTGGTGACGTGGCGCATGGGTGAGGTGGCGCCGCCGTGGCGGTGTGGTGGGCCCCGGCGCTCACGTGGTGGTGACGTGGCGCACGGGTGAGGTGGCGCTCGCGTGGCGGTGAGGTGGGCCCCGGCGCTCACGTGGTGGTGACCCGGCGCCTAGGTGAGGTGGCGCTCGCGTGGCGTGAGGTGGGCCCCCGGCGCTCGCGTGGTGGTGACATGGCGCCCGGGTGAGGTGGCGCCGCGTGGCGGGAGGTGGGCCCCCGGCGCTCGCGTGGTGGTGACGTGGCGCCGGGTGAGGTGGCGCATGCGTGGCGGTGAGGTGGGCCCCGGCGCTCACGTGGTGGTGACGTGGCGCCCGGGTGAGGTGGCGCTCGCGTGGCGGTGTGGTGGGCCCGAGGCGCTCACGTGGTGGTGACGTGGCGCCCGGGTGAGGTGGCGCTCGCGTGGCGGTGAGGTGGGCCCCGGCGCTCACGTGGTGGTGACCGGCGCCTAGGTGAGGTGGCGCCGCGTGGCGTGAGGAGGTGGGCCCCCGGGCGCTCGCGTGGTGGTGACGGGCGCCCGGGTGAGGTGGCGCTCGCGTGGCGCGTGTGGTGGGCCCCCGGCGCTCGCGTGGTGGTGACGTGGCGCCCGGGTGCGGTGGCGCCGCGTGGCGGTGAGGTGGGCCCCGGCGCTCACGTGGTGGTGACGTGGCGCCCGGGTGAGGTGACGCCTCGCGTGGCGCGAGGTGGGCCCCCGGCGCTCGCGTGGTGGTGACGTGGCGCCCGGGTGAGGTGGCGCTCGCGTGGCGGTGAGGTGGGCCCTAGGCGCTCACGTGGTGGTGACGTGGCGCTCGCGTGGCGCGTGTGGGTGGGTCCTAAGTGCCGGTGAGGTG
Organism: Cenchrus americanus; assembly: GCA_947561735.1. NCBI lineage: Eukaryota > Viridiplantae > Streptophyta > Magnoliopsida > Poales > Poaceae > Cenchrus > Cenchrus americanus. The sequence goes on along the minus strand of OX387239.1, from coordinate 76,744,058 downwards.
GTTGTTTTTTATGGATCGCGACGAATCTGCTAAAACGTCACGATGTTGTGGGCCGTATTGCGACGAATTTAACAAATCGTCGTGATGGTTTGGGCTTCAATATCCATCCATGCACGTCCGTGACGAAAAAATATGAATACGTCGTAGAATCGCGACAAACTAAACAAATCGTCGCAGTGTTTGTGACGAAAAAAAGGAATACGTCGTAGAATCGCGACGAATTTAACAAATCGTCACAGTGTTTTGGGCTTCGATGCAAATCCGTGACGAAAAAAAGGAATACGTCGTAGAATCGCGACGAATTAAAGAAATCGTCGCAGTGTTTTGGGCTGCAATGCACATTCGTGACGTTTTCTGAAAACGTCGCGGAGAAAGCGTCACGCATTAAATAGTTTCTTGTAGTGTGAATTTTTATCGTGCATATTCTACTTGTTAATTTATGTGAGCAAGCTTATGAATATGTGTTTAATGAGAACTCAACTTTTCAGATGGTCGGATCGACACGTAGCACCCCCAACGGTTTTGACGTGTCGGGCAGTGGTGATCTACCACTGCCACCACCCATGACGCCGGTGGAGACTTTCATGGCCATCCAAACCGAAGTGTTGCGCCAGATTTTACAGACGCAACAGCAAATCGCCCAACAGATGCAACAGAGACCGCCAATGGGAGCCAATCACGATGGACCGCAAATGGTTACCACCTATTCCCAGTTTATCGGGATGAAGCCCCCAACTTTCACTAGAGCAGAAGAGCCCCTTGATGCTGACGCATGGGTTAGGGCCATTGAGGACAAATTCTCTGCATTTGTCCTACCTTGTTTTGAGGAGCACAAGGCTAGCTTTGCAGCCTTGCAGCTTCGTGGAGAAGCTTTAATGTGGTGGGAGCACTTTAAGACCATGCAACCTGCTGGACATGAAATCACTTGGACTGAGTTCAAGAAAGCTTTCAAGGACCACCACATCCCAAAAGGACTCATGGTTAGAAAGATGAAAGAGTTGCTTGCTCTTAAACAAGGTGATGACAGTGTGTATCAATATGCACAAAAGTTTAATAGTCTTTGCCAATATGGGAACATCACATGGACACTAATGCCAAAAAGATGGAACGATTCCGTGATGGTCTTAAGAGTGAATTGTATGAAAGGCTAAACCTACTAGAGCCCAATAGTTATCACGAGTTAGTGAACAAAGCTATCTCTCAAGAGGATGCCATGATGAAGGTACAGAAGGAGAAGAAGAGGCAGAACGACTTTGCTTTGGGAGATGGATCGGGCAAGAAATTTCGTTTCATCAAGAAGAATGCGCATGGTTCTCCCCAACCATCCGCATCGGGCCATTGTAGAATGACTCCGTCCCCGCATAAGCCTTCGGGAAATTTTCAGTACCGACAGACTCAGCAACAAGTCACCAAGCCAAAGGAACTTGCACCCCGCATTTGCTATAACTGTAGGCAACCAGAGCATTATGCCAATGAGTTCCCAAACCCTAGGAAGATCAAGACCGAGCAGCAGACTCAGAACCCCGGAGTAGCCAAGGGCAATCGTGACAAGAAGCCCATGATTCAAGTGAAGCAAGGCCAGCTTAACTTCACGGGTAACTTTTCTATCCGAGAGCATTCCTTCTTACTTTGGACTTTTGATGATGGAACTTTACTCCATCCTCACATTTTAGTTGCTTTTCAAGAACTAAATTCAGGAATCTTAGTGAACAAATGTAGCGAACATTTGTCTACTCACCTTCCCTCTCTTCATAGAAATCTCTTGGTAATCCCTTTCTCAACTTGGTCTTTCCGTCTATCTCCAAGCTCTCTTAGAATCAAATCAATTGACCGGCTAAGTTGAAGTAGTAGGATCAAAATTTTTCTCGAGAAATCACAGTCGGATTTCTAGACCGTTGGACCCCATTCGTTTTAGTGCCACGATGGTACGACGCCGTAGCGTCGCCCTGCCATCTCTTTTCCCGCGGCCACGATCACGTCGTCGAGACCTCGCGGGCCGACCATTATCGAGCCCCGTGTGGCCACCGCCGGATCGCTCCGCTAGTCCCTACCTCAGTCGGTTGGGATGACCGTTGCGTTCCGTTGAGCTATAAAAAGGCAAACCCTTCCGCGGTGTTGCCATTGCCAAGTCTCGCCTGCTTTCCAGTTCGACAGTGTCGCCGCTCTTGTTTTCCCCTTCGGCTAGTTTTGGTCAACCCGCCACTAGCCCATCTCTACCGTTGCTCCGCCCCCTCGCCGAGCAAGCCATTCCGCCGTCTTCATCAACAACCTCCAGAAGAAGCTCGGGAGAAGACCGAGAGAAGAACCCCAGTTGCATCGCTGACCATGCCTCAGTTCGTGGAGATGTTCAAATCCCTCCGTTGGACGCTTGTAGTGATGTACCTCTGCATCGTCGGCGGAGTTTGTCTTCTTTTAGCTTTCCATGTACACATCCATCGCCCGCTTCTTCATGAACTGCGTTGAGGCAGTGAGGAGAGCCCCCTGTATCTTCTACCCTATCTGAATTCTCGCTATCGAGAAATATAAGCGAGTATATCTTCCACCTTGGTAACCCTTGTCTTGTTAGAAAGTGTTGCTCTAATCTTGTTGTCGAATCTCGGGACGAGATTCTGTTTAGGGGGGTAGGCTGTGACGCCTCAGGTTTTCAGCCGGAGTATTTAACCCTAATGAGAAGGTCAACTGTGTTGACTTTGGTCAAACGACGGTCAACGTGGGCCATCACCTCAAAAACATCACCAACAACCCCTGATGACCCCTTTTGGTCAACCTTGGTCAACCCTTGGTCAAACCCCACTCAAGACCCCTTGAACACCCCTTTGCCCTCTAGTGTCAACCGGAACTTTTGCCGCGTTCTCCAAATTTCACCTAAACACTTCAAATTCTCCCAATACAAAAGTTGTGTATTTTGTCGAGGGACACAACTTTTATGTTGAGTGGCATTTGAGATTTGAAGCATAAATAGGTGAAAAACTCAAGTCAACGCCAGGGTTACTATTCATCGACGCCCAGAAATCTGCCAACTTGGCATGCAGTTTATGCAAATTTGGTTGGGAAAACCCTATAGAGCTTTTCTAGAAGTTGTAGAGGGATGGGAGGTGTACAACTTTGGTATAAATTCCTTGGCACACTTTAGTTGCAAAAGGTTGAGTAAATCTCAGTAAAAGGGTGCTAAGCTGAAATAGAAATCCACCAGAGCGCCCCGCGTGCGACGTCACCCGCGCTGCCCGCGCCGGCCACGCCTGCATGCCACGTACCGGCCGTACCCGAACGCCGAGGCAGGCCTGCGCCCAATGGATCGAGCGTCGAGCCCTAGTCTCAGTGCATGATGCGTGTGGGTCCCCTGGACGATGCTACGTGTCGCTTGCACACCGGCCAGGCCGCGCCGCCCACGCGCCATCATTGGCCGACGGCCGTCCGCACGTCGCCGCCCCCTTCTGCTGAACTCCGGCCATGCCGCGGCCCACACCGCACTGTGGTTGCCTTGGCATGCAAGGAAGCATCCCTCACCGCCTTGCCCCCAGCTATAGAAGTCGCCGCCTCCTCTCCTCGCACGAGCCCGCCATTGGCATTCCCTCGGTGAGCCACTGCTCCGCTCAACTCCAGTGCCGCCTAAGCATGCCTAGCCCTTCCTCTTGAACCACTTGAGCTTGCACGCCCGCGTGTAAGCCTGGCCGGGCTGCCTGCTTGCCGGAGTCCGAGTTCCAGCGGCCACCATCGAGCATCCGCCGGTGAGCTCGATCTCCCACTTGAATCCCGAGCGAACCGACCCTCCTAGCAGCTCCACTGGGACGCCCCGAAGCTCCCACGACCACGTGTTGCCCAGCTGAACCTGTTCCTTCGCCGGACTTCGCGCCGTCACGGCCGTGCTGCCCCTGCGCCGTCGCCGCCGCCCGTCGGTGACCTATCCGGCCGAACCAAGCATCCCAATCAAGCACGGGTACGCCTAATCGCAGCTAGGTGCCACTTGTTGCCCAGCTCCGGCGACCCCTTGCCGGCGGCGAGCTCCCCTACGCTGTCGAGATCCTTGTGCACTGATTTGAGTCTTGTAGGGTCCTGTGTGATAAAACCGAGGGTAGAGTTGTGAGGTTCAAAAGTTTCAAGGGTCTGCGCAAAATGATTCTTACCCCTTTGAGTGTTTTTAGCTGCACCTTGTAAATTCGATATGAAATCGTAGAAAAATCCAAAAATTGCAAATCCCATTTTGCTGTGCTCTTTGTGACTAGAACTACATTTTCTGCAAAAGATGTATATACTTTTGATCTCTAGTTTTTGCATGAAAAATAGAAAACCATATTACCTAGATCTGTGATTCTGCAAAATCCATACATGATCTTGAGCTGGATTTTGGGTATGTTGTGAGTACTAGCATGTGTAGGTCCTGTGCCAAAAATTGCACAAAGTTACTAAAGACATCTTTTTATATGATTTATATTGTATTATTGTCAAATCTACCTAGATGAATTTTATAGCTTAAAATAAATTTATTTTTGAGCCCAACTTTTGGCTATCATCTTGTAATGATGAAATGCACCTCTGGGAATTTATCAAAATTTTATCTCTGTTATAAATATTATTTCCTGATTTATGCTTGTTTTTAATCATAAATGTGTAGATCAAGATCTATAAAGGCTATAGATGTGTTTGTTGGTTTCCTACACTTGTTTTAGACCAGAGCATGTGCAGGAGCAAGTTTGGGTCCATAAGTGTTATATTTATTTTTATATGCATTTATCTTGTTTTTGGTGAATGGAAATGCTATAATTGATATATTTATTGTTATGGCTTAAGCAAGTGTGCATGTGTGATCAGTGGTTGGTCTTAGACTCAATGAGACCAGGGAGCACCACTCTTGGTGTTTTATGATTTATTTTTGTGCATTAAAGAGAAGGATCCTTTGTAGGTTTAATATTGAAATTAATTAGAAAATCACAACTCTTAGCTGAGGACTTTGTGTTTGTGTTGAGAAACTTGCTAACAAGTTTATAACCAACCCCTTGTCGTTTTTGTGAGAATTAAATTAATTTACTTGTATATATATATATATGTACACAGTCACTATTAAAAAGTCTAGATAATAAAGCAACACATATTGTTCCTTTATAGGAAGAGTATGCTGAATGTATTATTATCTAGGTGAATGTGGTCAACCAAGCACCCAATGGTTGTCATGTGTTGTTTTGGTGATTAATTAAATCAAATGGTCACTTAAGTCTTGCATTTGCATCCTCCGTGTAGAAGTTCCCGACGGTAGCTACACGCTCGTGCCAGTGGACGTGAACGAGGGAGCGGGAGGAGACGTGCACTACATCACCATAGAGCAAGACCCGGGCCAAAGTCCAGAAGTTTGTCTAACTTCTTGTGCCAACGAAGGCAAGCCCCGGTTTATCATTAACCCATGTTTTATTTAAATTATGCAACTATCTTTGTTATTCTATGTGCATTTACGTTCAGGAATTGAATGAAACCCTAGTTGCATGATCCCTAGGTGCCTATGTTCTTTTACTAGTATGCTAGGTCGTAGTTGCTATGCTCTAAGGACCCGGTAAAAGTCGAGTGATGTTCGTCACTCGCGAGAATATGATTTCCTTTTTGGAATCACCCTATTTATAAATGGATTGCTCATGTGGTAAGAGCATGGGATTTGGTCTCTGGTCCAATGGCTTCGTGGGCTAAGCATTTGAACATACTAAGCACTTGTCGGGAATGGGACCGGTAAGCCTAGTACCTTAATGAGACGGCACGGGATTTTACTACTGCTACTCTCGATTCGTCTCCTGCCTGACTTGCAACCAGGAAGAGGGCACTTGTGTGAGGCTGGGTGTACTAGGTGGGGCATGCCAGATAGCCTTGTACCCAGGACTGTAGGCTATTATCCCAACCCGAGGATTTTTGGGAACCGTTTGGTCGGTGTCGGCTCTGTTGGGGCACCGCTCCGTGTGTTTAGGTCTACCTTGCAAGGTTTATGAATCAATCGAATGTCGGCCTCTCACCATTATCCGAGACTGCTTAATCAGCTGGCCATGATATCCCTTAATGATGGAACTATGTGAAATCTTCTGCGTGGAATTAATTGTATTGTACAATTCTTAATTGTATTAGTTGCTCATTATAGTAATGATAATCTCACTAGAATCTGAGCTAAAACATTGAAAGTAAGGATCCATGATCCTAGTTGCTTTTTGGCAAAACAAACCCACCAGCCAAAAACCCTACATGTCTAGAGGTAACTTTTGTTGGGTAAGTCTTGCTGAGTATTAGTATGCTCAGCCTTGCTATAATTGTTGCTTTCAGGTGAAGTTGTTTGTCCTGGTGAGATTCCACCCGGCTGGGAGCTGGAATGGGTGGATGATGACGCTGAGTAATGGCATCACGGATGGCCTCCTGTGATGTCATATCGTATCGCTATTAGTACTTCGCTGTTTTAATAAAACTCTAGATCATTTACTTTTATGTCATGAAATGTGATTTGTAATAATGGACCCTGCGGGGAGATTGGTATTAATTTGTAAGGCACTCTGGACTTTCCTTCGCGAGAGTTTAATGCATACGTTCGATCCTCTGTGTTTTCAAGTGATTTATCGTGTGCAAACCTGGCAACACTCAACGGGATGATTCTTTATTATCGCTTCATGACCAAATGGAGTGGTTTAGGCAATAGTACAGAATAATCTCGGATGGGGTTTTGACAGCCTCCCATTGTCTTTCGCGCCGCCGCTTTCCTTCCTCCCTGCCTCTGCCGCCTTCTTCCCTTCCCGCATTCAGATCCGCCTCCGCCCCCTCCTCTCCCTCCTCTCCAAGCCCAGGCAGTGCGCACACGGTAGCGCATGAACAACGGTTAGGCCCACTGGACCCTCTTGTCTCCCCTCCCCTTCCCTCCCCCATCCATTCGCCCCTCACTGGTAGTGAGGAGCTAGCAGTAGTGGGGCAAGGTGTGGTGGCGATGCATAAGGAAGAGCTTAACCTCCTCTCCACTTGCATCGGCGTAGCTTCAACCTCCCTCCCCGGCGTGGCGGTGATGGCCTTTTCACCTTGAGCCCCATCCCCGGCAGTGATTCCACAGTAGCGGGCGCGACCTCCTTCCCCTCGGTGGCCAGCGCGACATCTAGCGTCAGCTGGAGGTCCATGTGGTGGTGAGTAGCAACGACGAACGCTCGAGATCTGGAGGCGTGCGAGATCTACGATGAACTTCTTCCCCGTCCAAGATCTGCGGCGAGCTCCTTCCCCACACTTTATTTACTGAACGGTGAGCTCCTCTTCCCGGCGCGAGATCTGTGGCATGGCGGCTTCCTCATCCTCCCAACGCCAAGTGGCACGGTGGTGTCGTGACCTCTTCCTCCGGGCGTGGCGAACTCCACCCCAGGAGCGCGGTGGTGTGGTGGTGGCAGTGGCTGCTGGCTGCGGTCCCCTGCCAATATGGTTTTTTTGTTTTTTATTCTTGTGAAAAAAATGCTTGCCGAGAGCTAAAGTATGCCTACGACACTACTTTGCCGAGTGTAGGAAAGAAGGCTCACGTCATACAGCTCTTTGTCATGAAATCATTTGTCGTGCGGACTTTGCCGAGAGTTACTCTCGGTAAACCCTTTACCGAGAGTAAATCGGCCTTTCCCGAGTGTATCGGGCACTTGGCAAACCGAGGGTTTCCGTAGTGTTCCATTGATCAATTCATCAATATAATGCAAATACAATTGCCTACCATACACTTTGTTAGTTCATAATCCTTCCGTTCAACAACACAATACATGGTTTTTGAACTGGCTAGATCGAGAAGTCCCCTGGTGGCCTTGTGAGCACCCACACGCTGAAGCTAGACAAAAGTATATTTCTCACCCTTCATTCGGATATTAAGACCAGTCTTATTAGTGCATAGTTTCATTGTATAGTTACCTAAATTGATAATTAGGTATTTGTGTTATAGGATTTTAATGAGAATAAATATCCTTTCACATATGATTAAACTTATCCTTCTATCTCATCATAAATATTGTGTCAAATCAGCAAAATTGGTGATGGTGACATGCAAATTAGTGTTCATGAAATCCTTTGTGGAACCAGCATTGAGAGTGACATAGCTAATAAGTATGATTTTAGTATGCCAACTATAAAACTAGAGATTAACATCCTCAAAGGCTTCAATAAACCAGTGAATAATAATAATAATAATAATAATAATAATAATAATAATAATAATAATAATAATAATAATAATAATCATAATCATCATCATCATCATCATCATCATCATCATAATCATCATCATCATCATCATCATCATCATCATCGCCGCCAGAGAGTAGAATGGATTTTGCCAATATACACTTTAGGGCGAGGCTAAAATGCAACAAGGTGCAATCGGTATAGCAAATGCATAGACCCTGTAATTTCAACCAATTGCTACAGTTTAACTAGAGCAATTGCAACTGTAACACGGTACCAACTGCAACTCGACGGAAAAGCATTTTGCACAATAAATGTACATACTCTCGAAGTTAGGAATGTGAGATTGCACTAATTGCAACTAGACAGACCAGTTGCAATTGAATGCAGACCAATTGCAGTCGGACCCAACTATGCGCTCACTACTTGCAAACCAATTAGCAACAATGATACTAGATCAATTGCAACCATTACACTATACTAATTGCAACTCGACGGAACTAATAACAATAAATCTGACCCGTTCCAACTAGATACGAACGAATTGCAACTAGACCACCCAATTGCATCCCGACGCGAACTAGATGCAACTAGAGTAACTCCAGTTGCAACACAACGAAAATCAATTACAATCAGGGTGGGTGCATTCTCTGCACAAATGCACCCATGTGCATTATAGCTAAAATGCAACAAGGTGCATTCTGTATAGCAAATGCACAAACCCCGTGGTTGCAACCAATTACCACATCTGGACTAGACCAATTGCAACTCTGTCACCATACTAATTGCAACTCGACAAAAAATCATTTTGTACAACAAATGTACAGACTCTTGCAGTTACAAATGTGTGACTTGCACCGATTTCAACTAAATGAACTTGAAATTTGTTGCGGACCGATAGCAACCAGACCCAACTAGTTGTAACTAGGTGCTGAATTTTCGTGTAAACCAATTGCAACTGCGAGACTAGACCAATTGCAACTATGATATTGTACTAATTGCAACTTGATGGAACTAATTGCAACAATTTTGACGTATTTGCAACTTCCTACAGGATTCGAAACAATTGCCACTGGACCAGACCTGGTTGCAACCCATGCGAACCAATTGCAACTAGAGTCGGTCTAGTTGCAACTGAACAAAAATCAATTGAAATCGGGGTGCTGAATCTGCATGTAAACCAATTGCATCCGTGAGACTAGACCAATTGCAACTTTGATATTGTACTAATTGCAACTTGACGGAACTAATTGCAACAGTTTTGCCCCGTTGCAACTTCCTACTAGATTCAAAACAATTGCTACTTGACCAGACCTAGTTGCAACTCGATGCGAACCAATTGCAACTAGAGTCGGTCTAGTTGCAACTGCGGGAATGCACCCACCCTGATTGTAATTGATATTCGCTCAGTTGCAACTGGACTTACTTTGGTTGCAATTGGTTCGCGTCGGGCTGCAATTAGGTGGTCTAGTTACAATTGGTTCGTACCTAGTTGCAACGTGTCAGATTCGTTGTATTTAGTTCCGACAAGTTGCAATTAGTATAGTGTCATGGTTGCAATTGAACTAGTCTCACTATTGCAATTGGTTTACACACAGTGAGCGCCTAGTTGCAACTAGTTGGGTCTGATTGCAATAGGTCCGCATACAATTGCAACTGGTCCGTCTAGTTGCAATTAGTGTAGTCTCACATTCCTAATTGCGGGAGTCTGTACATTTGTTTAGCAAAAATTTTTTCCGTCGAGTTGCAATTGGTATGGTGTTACTGTTGCAATTGCTCTAGTCAACCTGTTGCAATTGGTTGAATCTGTAGGGTCTGTGTATCTGCTATTTTGTTATAATGCACCTAGGTGCATTTTCTATAGAGAATGCACCCACCCTGGTTGTAACTAGGCTCACTCTGGTTGCAATTTGTTCACGTTAGATTGCAACTAGGAGTTGCAATTAGTCAATATTCAGTTGCAACGGAGTTAGATTTGTTGTAATTATTTTTGTCGAGTTGCAATTCTTATAGTGTCATATTTGCAATCGAACAGTCTATTGGTTGTAGTTGGTTCGCGCTTAGCTAGTTGCAACTCAGTTAAGTCTAGTTGCAACTGGTTCTTTTCCGGTTGCAACTAGGCGGACTCTAGTTGCAATTGGTTCATGTCATATTGCAACTAGGTCAGGTCCTAGTTCAATTGGTTCGTAATCATATCTGTTGTAGTTACATCTGTCAAGTTGCAATTAGTCTGATATTATAGTTGTAATTGGTCAAGTCCCGCAGTTGCAATTAGTATAACATGTGCATCATTGTTATATAAAATGCTCGGTGTTCGCTAACTAGGCATACACCTAGGTTGTAAGTAGTTGCAACTAGTTACAATTTGGGTAAAAATTAGATTTTAAGTGGTTCCAACAAGCGCAAACTATGCTACACTGAAGTTGCAATTGCGTTGCACTCATGATGGCAACTCATAGTACAGTCAAGTTGCAATTACATACTTGAAAAAAAAATCGCCAAATATAGTCTTCATGGATCTCATTTTGTTAACCACATTTTTTCCAACAACCTGATGCAAACAGATTAGAAAATCGGAGCAACGGTTCAAGAGATATTGCATTTTCTCGATCTGAAACAAAAAAGATTCCTTCCCTGCATGGTACGTGCGGGACGGATGGGTGGAGCGAAAGACACTTACAGAGTCTGATATAGCAAATGCACCTTGTTGCATTTTAGTGCCGCCGTTAGCGAGGCTAATGCAACAAGGTGCAACTGCTACTTGCGATGCACAGACCCTGTTTTGCTTCGGGCCATCCGGCCCAAAAGACCACCGTGCATCTCCCACCCGCGCCATCATTTAATCCCGGTCAAATCTGTCATTCGTCCCCATCCTCCCATTCTTCTCTCTTTCTCCCTCGGATGGCGAGGCCGGCATTAAAAAAAGGACGGCGAGGCCGGAGCCGAGCTTCCCCGCGGGAGCAGTCAGAGGCAAACACCCTCCAGGGTGCGGCGGCGCGCGGGCAAGGGCTCTGTTGGGAGCGCGCGGCGCGGGGCCGGGGTCGCGGCTGGTCGTGCGGTGCTTCTACGTCGAGTAGCGCCGACGCTGGTGGCGCTCCGCTTGGGCGGCGACGCGGGGCCGTGCTAAGTCCAGCCGCACGGAGCTTCCCACTTCCCAGCACCACCCGTCGCCGTCGGGGGCAAGCTTCAAATGTCGAGATCGCTATCGGGAAGGGGAGATTCTTCGGCCGCACCGGCGCAGACGGACGCGAAGCAGCAGCTGACTTCCGCCCAATCGCCGTTGCAAGGTCGCCGAAGGCTCTGAACTTTTTCATCTCCCTCCTCCTGCTTGGCTGCTTGTCAAGGCCAAGCGACAGAGCAAAGATCAAAGATGCGCCCGCCGCCGACCGTGACAAGCACTCTCGCCGCGGCTGGCTTTGGATCGTCAGTTCCGGAGGCGGATGGTTCGCGTTCCCTTTTTTCGCTGCAATAGGGCTGCTAAAGATAACAAGTCTGGTTCAGTTACTAATTAGGCCTGATTGCCAGGAGCTGGTCATGTTTCTGCATGTTTCGGTAGCATTTGGTACAAATACAAGGTGTGGTGGACACGGAGGCCAACGGCTGACGGGTCACGCCAGCACGAGAACCTGTTCCAACCAAAGCTGCCAGAGTCTGAAATCGTAAATGTTTGTGAGATGCTCAGTTTCTTCCATTCCAAATATAGATGTCAGCCAAAAAAAGTAAGCTGCAGACTCTGAAAGCTTCAAATGCCCAGACTCTGTTGCAAAAAGTTTGCCTTCATGCTGGTTACAGCATCGGGGGGAAGCAAAGGGTGGATGATGGTTGCAACTTGCAACTACGATTACTTCACAGTTACAACTCTAAAGATACACTGGTTACAACTTGAATGATTCACAGGTTGGAACTCGTTAAAAAAAGCACTTTAGTTACAACCACGAAAAAAGGATTCAGTTGCAACTCGTCAAGAACCAAGTGATTGCAATATTTGAAAGCCAAGTGATTGCAACCACATTAGTAAATCATGTATATAGTCACTTGGGACGCTAATAATTGCAACTAATTAAGTCCTCCAAATTACAACTAGGATAATAATCCATTTACAACTACATTAGTAAAGCATGTACACAGTCACATGGGATGCTAATCTAGTTACAACTAAAGTAATTGCAACTAGTCAAGTTCTCTAATTACAACTAGGGACAATAGCTATTTACAATTATGTTAGGAAGCAATAGTCTTCGATCTGCTATTTGAAGCATGCCAGTCACCTCCTGATTGCATATAAATTGCAGACAAATTTTTGGCCAATACAAACTGCACAAATAATCAGTCACATTTGTAGATGCTTAAAAAAATCAGTCACATTTGTATGGTTTCCATTCATTAGTTCCAATTGTACTCATTTGGGGAGTTTTCTAGTTGTCAGACTATGACAGACTCCCCAAATGATCCATCATCCAGCATCCTATGAAGTCTGAACTTTGAAGCCGTGTTGCTGTTATTTTATCAATAACACATGATGCTGATCGAAGCCTAGAGCACATGATGCTCTCATGATCCAGTTCAGAGCCCAGCCCTGGCTTGGCTTGCTGAAGCACTCTGCAAATGAAAATCATTACCAAAACAACAAATATTGTCAGAAAAGCATGTGTGAAATCTCCGTGGCAAAGCTGAAGTGGGGTTTCTGAAGAACGGGAGCGCACTATCCCAGACACATTGTTCTCACCAGAGGGGCGGCACCTCCTGCTCCTCTCTCGGACAGGTAGGAGCACAGCCTGAAGAACTGACCGTACTTCCTCTCCCACTCCAACAGCTTGGCATGGATGCACTCTACGCCGATGGACAAAAACAAATGTGAAGTCAAGAGAAAGACAATTGAATTTGAACTGAGCTAAGGGCCGAATTACTACTGGAGTCATAAACCAGTTGCAACAAAAAAAGCTGAAACAAAATCGCTAGTTCGTTTTGCTGCATTATTTCCAATAATAAAGTTACTGAACATGAATCGCTTGGTTGCTGAGTTAACTGCTCAAATTACTGAACAATTAAATTTACAGAAAAACAAAGTATAAAAGGGTGACGTTTTGTAACTAAAGCAATGTGAAGGACATCACAATAATGTTTTGATAAAAAATCAGTATGAAACTATTTGCCACAAGAAGTGAAGACCAATTACTACTATCAATAAGGCACAGTTGCAGAAACAAATATATTTAAAAAAAGAATTGCATGGACACAAAACACCATTGTGAAAAACAAAACAGACAAAACATATCAGAAAGATCCTGCAGCCTGTGAGAGGTGCATTGACGCCCTTAAGCATGAAATTCTTTCTATACAAAGGTGCAGCTTTGCCAAGATTCTCCACTATTGGTTTTGTGTGCGTCTAACATGAATAAATTTTAGCACCCATAATGTGGGGAAGAGACTAATCATTAGGAATATGGATGGGTATGGATGGCCTTGGACGTGTCCACCATGGCCTTAAGGCCAAGTTGTAAGGCCATGGGCCGACCCAAAATCATATTTTTTTTTGAAGATGGAGCTATGGATATGGATTTGTTGCTCACCAGTGTGCAGCGTGTAGGCCTGGGGAGACGCCTCCTCGTGTTCCCTCCCTTCGAGATCCGATGTAGTGCTTCCCGACATCATGGAGTATTTCCTAAGAATATATTGTGCATGAATTAACCAGAATTAAAAGAAATGAACCAGCATGACGCTAACAAGAATCAGTTACAACAGCTGACGCTAAAACATGTCAAAGAAATGCAAGGTGCATGAAAATCAGCATCTAGTTACAGTTTATAACGTTCTAGAACTGCATTAAAGTATAGAACAGGTGCAAGGTGCATGCATGAATCAGCATCTAGTAGCATTTCATGATGTCAACAAAAAGCCACCTTAAAACATATAATGTGCATGCATCAATCAGTAAAAAGGAAAAAATTGCAGAGGAATGGTGAAATGGGCATCTCCATCAACACTGCAAGAGTCTCACATCACGACCTTCAGCTGAACAATACAGCTCATAAGTGAGCTGCAGCGATGAGGCATGAAACGATAGTACCGTAAGTAAACTATGAATGCACTGCTAAAATAAAAAGCTCCAAGACCCCAAGGACTCCCGCACATGGGCCGTGCGTGCCTCTATCTGGTCATCATCGTCAGGCTCTAATTGCAACATGGATGCTGATCGGTTGCAACATGATATATCTACTCATTGCAACGTTTATTCTGAAAATCCCACGTGCACTCAGTATGCATGACGACATGCATGCATGCAGAGAATCTTGATTCATATCGAAAAATGCAAAAAACTTACAAACCATAGTTCCAAATTCAAATCAATTTGCATCAGATTGTTTGAAAAAATGTGCTTAACAAAACAAGATATGTGAAGATTATATTTGGTGAACTCTTTTTTTACTATCTAATTGCAACTTGGTTGCAATATGGGTTACCATCACACGTACAACACAATTGCAACTTGTCTGTAACCTAGTTAGCACTTATTGAGACCAATTACTACTAGTTGCATCCATTTACTGGGTGGAGGACAAGCCACAGTAACAACCCAGGAATTTAGGTGGGTGAATTTTGCGAAAAATTAAAACTTTTTGCTTTAATTTGAGTGCTATCAATTTTTGAACCAAAATTGCTAGCCCTTCCCTGGATTCTCCACCAATTTAGCCCATTTATAAAAACATATGTTCAAATTATGGTAAAATATGTGAGTTGGTTTTTCTCTGGTTCTTTTGGAGTTCAAATGTGTGAAGTTTGAATTTGAGTGGGAATCAAATTCAAACTCTAATTCTATCCCTAAGTTCAAAGCTTATTCTTTTATTTTGCAAATTGCCAAACTTGTGAATCAGGCCGCATCCTCCTTCCTTTGCTTGGCAGCCGGCCCAGCCCATGTCCCCTTTCGGCCCAGTAACCCGCGCAGCCCCCTTACCCTCTCCTCCTGTCTCTGGCGCGTGGACCCCGCATGGCAGCCCCTCCCTTATCCTCACCTACCCAGCCAACACACCGAGCCGGGCCAGCGCCGCCGGTCTCGCCGCACCAGCCGCGCGCGAGGCGGGGCGCGGCCGGCCGCCCGGCCCGCACGCACGCCGAGGTCCGGCGCGTGCGCGCGGGACTGGATGCGACCGCGGGGAAAGGCTTTTGACGCCTCTGCCCCTTCCCACCAAGCATCCGAGGCGGACCCGAGCACCACCGCGAGCGCCACCTGCCCCGCCCGGTGAGCGGCCAAGGGCAGAGAGGGCTTTTCCCCTCGAGCTGCTTGCGGCGTCGATTCAAAAGGAGCGGGCCGGTGTGGCACGGAGGCAAAGCCATCCACCGCCCCCCCCTTCTTGGGGTTTCTTCTTCCACCACCGGCCGTGTGCACAGGATTGGGGGAAGGAGCTGGCGCGCCGCCGCCGCGTCGCGCCGGTCCAGGAAGGAGCCGAGGACCGGACCGGGGGCAAGGACCACCTCACCGCCGGGACGCCGTCGACACGCCAGGGAGACACCGCGCCGCGCCGGAAGGGGAAAGACGTGAACCAGCTGGGGACAAGGAGCAGGGGCCGAGGCGGACGACCACCGGCGTGAACCTCTACCTCGCCTCCGTACACCTCTCCACCGAGCCGGCCACGACTCCACCGCCGCCCCGAAGTGAGCAACACCGCGGCCACCTTATCTCTTTCCTTCCTCCTTGAGACCTCCTCTGTTTTGCGCCGACGGCGTTGGGGTGCGCCGTCGAGCCGCCTTGCCTGGTTGCCGGCCGTCGAGCCGCGGCCCGCCGCGTCGCGCTCGTGCGGAGCTCTCGGGCCACTCATGCCCCCGGGCCCGCCGACGCCACGCGAGGACCGTGTGTGGGTGCCGGCCTTCGCGCCAAGCATGTTGTGCAGAAGCGTGTGCGCCGCCATGTTGCCGCCGCGGCACGCTCTGGGTACCAGGCGGCCGCGCCGGGCGATCAAGCTGGGACGCGCATGGCACGTATGGATGGACCGGGCTTCGACCCGTGTTTGCTTGCAGGTGAGGGTTGGGGCGCCGCGCCGTGACGCACCGGCGGCGGAGGCCTCGAGCCCGGCTACGGGTCGACGCGCCGCCCGCCGCGCGCGAGGCCACGGACGCGAGCGCCTGTCCGGCCGGCGCACCCCGTTGTCGAGCCGCGATGTGAGCGTCAACCCGTTGGTGGCGTCTGGGCGTTTGCCACCTGAACCGAACGCCGGCGGCGCACCGCTCGGCCGCGGCGCCGCCAGGGCATTTCGCCGAACACCTGGAGTGCGCGATTTCCTTGAACTTGTTTTGCCTGAGGAACGGGCCGTCGGCTGGGTCTGGGCTCTAAGCCCAGTTAGATTTCCTTAGCAGGCCGCAGGCCCAGTGCGGAACGAAATAGGAGGGTGGGTTCCAGACTTTTGCAGTTGTTAGATGGGCTATGACGCCTGGACCTTCTTGGGCCGAAACCCATTTTTGGGCGGAAGCAAGTCCGCTGGGCCACCCGCGGCCCAGCGACACTTCGGGCCCCTTACAGCCTGTGAACCCCGGGACGCTGACGCCACGCTGACGTCAGCGGCGTAATTTTCAAAATCCCATTTTTCTATTCTGTTTTAAATTCCAGAAATGGATTTAACCTCTAAAAATTCATAACTTTTGATAGGAAGCTCAGAAAAATATAAAACTAATTTCTATAAATCCGTAATTTCGAAACCTTGCTGATTGTAGGTAGTTTGGGTTCTTTTGGATCTTCTAAATTGGATCTTATCTGGAGTTATTGCTTAGATGTGCACCGTTTTCTTATTTTTGCGTCGAATCTCGTGCCGCAGACCCGAGCTTCGACCAGGAGGACGTGGAGGACCCCGAGTACACTGCTCCAGACAGCGACTGCTTCAACGGCAACGAAGGTGTCATGTCACTCCCAACCATGTAGATCCCATGTTGTTATATAGCTGCTAGTGCTTTACTTTAATGCATTGATCTGATGAATTGCATAACCCGTTTAATAGCCATGCCTTGATGTTTTGTTATATCCTGTTTCCTTGCTCTACTACCTGCGGAACTAGCTACAGACCCCTAGCTAGTCCCTTACCTCAACTATCCATACTTTTGTTGCTTGATTATGGATGGTATTCTGGGCATGGACTGAGATGTGGGTATCTCGGTGTGTTTCTAGCGTGAGTTCTGGGTGCGTATCTCCTTGCTGTGTTTTGGCGGGAGCGAGCCGCATGGTTACTTGTGAACGGCTGCCGAGGGAAGATGCGATCTGGCCTCTTACCCGAGGGTCGTGTCGTGTGGGATGGAGCTGATGAGTGCTCGCTCTCGGCCCCTTAAGGACCGATCGTCAGTTGACCTTGTTTTGAATGACTATTTTCGTACAGACCGCCCGCCTTGTATTGGGCGGGGGTGCGGGGTGAGACTTGTAGTGGATAGCACCCCTCCTGTAGGAGGATCGGTGTGATCGTGTCGGGAGTGGTCTTTCCCTCCTTAGTAGACTTTGCCCGGCGAGGCCGGGGAAGGGGTTCCACGGCTTCGAGGGACCTCTCGCGGGTAGTATGAGCTGCGCCGCGGAGGCTGGGGCCGGGCTCGGAGACGCGGGGAGGGAACTATCCACTTACTTGGGCTTCGGCCGTATGGTAGGGTCGGACACGGTGACGGCCGGTTCCGGACCTATTCGGGCGGGTACAGTTGTACAACCTCTGCAGAGTGTTAAACCTATAGCTATAGTCCGTGTCCACTGGTTATGGACAGTCTTTCGATCTCTCACCTAACTAGCTACACTTCTCTTGTGCTTCTTCTCTCCCCCGAGTGTGTGAGCCCGGCTTCGGCCGTTGAGATGTGGGGATAGGAGCAGGTGGGCCCCACATCGCAGATGAGAGTTGGGTTCTGGATCGTGGTTGAGATCTGGAGTTTTGGTGTGGATAACCTTGAGCGGGGTGTGGACCCCTGAGGTGTGGACCTCGGAAGCGGAAGCTTCCCTGAGGTGTGGACCTCCTAGCTGTTTTCTGCTTACCTTGTACGTTGCACAGCTGCTTTGCTTAAGCTTTCTACAGCCAGATTAGGCTTATCTCATGCATAATAGAATATACACCGCTTTTGCCTCTTTGTTGGGAAGCTGACATGACCTACCCGCTTATCGGGTAGACCCTGATGCCTCTGACGCAGAGCCGGACTACGACTTCGACAACGACGGTTGGGTGGACTAGAGCTCTTCCTACACTTGAGCTGCCTATGGATATGGAGTTTCCCGCGCTTTCATGGAGCCGCTGCTAGACGTTTTATTTATGTTTGATTCAGTCCCGATGGACTTGTACCCGGCATGTGCCGAAGAGATGTACTCTGATTAATGTAATAAAATAAATGTTGTACTCTACTTTACTGTTTTTATTTTTCTGTATGGATTTTGGAATCGCTGAGACAGGGATTGCACGTGGTAGCCCTCCTGGGACTACCACCGAGGTGCTAAGATTCGGGGTTCCGTTCGCGGAAATCCGGGTCGTTTCAAGCACCATGAGGAGGGATCAGCAACATGAGGGCTGTAGGTGACAATAAAAAGGAAAGCCAAACTAAAGGGGCGCACCAAATGCATGCACTCTTGTAACTCCACCAGAAAAAGCATGGATATTTTTTGTATGATATCTCATGGAATCGTATACTAAAAATAGTGGAAATGCTCAGGATGCAACTGGTTGGAACCTCAAATTACATTGATCTTGTTACAATTGGAGTAATTGCAACTGGTTAGGAGCTCCAATTGCAATTATGACAACAGTCCAGTTATAACAAAAGTAATATGCTAGTTACTATGTGTTGAAAAAAACACTTACAACTCGGATAATAATCCAATTACAACTACGATTACTTCCCAATTACAACTCTAAAGATACAGTGGTTGCACCTCGTAAAAACTTATAACCTGGTATGTTCGGGTCTTAGTTCTTAGAACAATCACAACCGGTCGCACCGTCAATTACACCCGGTCGCACCGTCAATTACAATTAGGAAATCACTCAATTGAATCTAGGACAACAAAATAGAAATCTATGCGCACCATAGTTGCTACTGGAGCAATAATCTAGTTAATTATAACCACACCAAATTGCAACTAGGACGGGCCTCCAATTACAACTAGAACAATAATCTATTTAAAAAAATAAATTCCAGAATTATGTCATGCACCAATTACAACACGTGATAAAGTATGATTGCAACTAAGATCCTGTTCCATTTTCAAACTCTTGGGGGCACTGCTAGTTGCAACATCCCTGTTCAACATTGTCATAGTAGCAGCACAACTAGTTCTTCCATGTTATAATTAAGAGTAATCACGTTGTAACCTACCATTTCCAAACTATATATGCTTTTCAAGTAGTTATAACCAGATTTACTTGGAACGAGTTCTCACTCACCTCGTGTCAAGCCATACCTTTAGGCTTCAACACTCTAGGAGTCGACATTACAACCTCCAGCTACACAATACAACACTCAATGATGTGGTGAAAATGACAATAACATAACTAGGTAAGCAAACCATGAGTGCACAAGAACTAAAAAGCCCCAAGGATTGCAGCAGTGACAGAAAGCTGAGAAAGAAAGAAACATCAGTGGCACGAACATACAGTGAGAGCACCGACCATGGGTCAGTTGCAACAAAGAAAACTAAACCAATTACGATTGTTGCCATGAGCAAGTTACAACAAAGAAACTAAACCAATTTCTACTAGCTACATAATCCAACTAGAGCACCACATAAAGGTTCATAATAAAGCATGAAGGACCAGCCAAGACATAACATGAAATTAGCATAAACAAAAATATGTGAAAGCAAATGGCTCATCAACATGTGAAGGTTCATAGTTAGTTAGGGATGCACAATACAGATCATTTGTATAGAATCAACATGCAATATTATTTTCTACCTACAATACTCTTCCAAGAGCCTGTGAAAGGTCTCGTATCATCAGAAGTGGTGGGTATCATACACCTCATTCACAAAAAGAGCTATGAAAAAAGAATAATAGGAAAACTAACCCCTGCTGCATGTGAATTGTCCGTGCCCTGAGAATTTGAGCCACCCCCCATTTGACAAACACTGCCATTTGCATTAAAAATGATAGAGATTAAAACCCACACACTGAGAACAGAAATGAGGGAAAAGCTGCATATAAATAACATGTGGGTCCACAGAACATGAAAAATAAACATGCAGCTGAAACCAATTGCAACAATGCTTGCAGTGCAATTGCTAGTCTAGTGGTGATCCAATTTCTAACATCAAATTGCTAGTACTGAAATTGAAATAAACATAAGGCCAATTGCAAACCATGTGATCACCAAACTGCAAATATGAAGGCAGTGAATTGCCAGGCATACAGAAAAATACTGAAATGGCAATTCGTTGTCATAGATCCACGCGCTAGGAGCCTCGAGCATGGTCACCGCCATTGGATCTGAGCTAGAAGTGGCCACCACCCTGCTTCTCCCGCCGTCAAGGTCCCAGTGTGCCGCCGCAGAGCCACTCGCCCGCCGCGGCTCACTTGCAGAGGGAGCAGGGGTCTCGCCGCCGTGGGAGCTTGAGATGAGATGAAGGGGAGCGTGCGGAGCCCGGGGAGAGGAGGCCTACCGCAGGGAAGAAGGCCTTGTCGCCCGTGTCGCCCCCCTCCTTCCTCATCGACCGCGCCGGACTCCTTGGGACCATGCTTCTACACCTTAGCTGCCGGACACGGCTCGAGGGGCCCGCAGAGGCACCAGCGTTGCGCGTCGAGGAGGATGGTGTCCTGTAGTGGCTCCCCACGAGGGGCGTCGCCCCGGTGGCTCGAGCTTCGCCGCTCCTTGCGGATCGAGCTCGTCGCGACCTAGTACTGGCGTCTGCGTGGCCCTGCAAGCGGCGCTGCTCCCATTACGCCGCAGGGAAAACGAGAGAGAAGGGGAAAAAGGTTGGGGTGCGAATGGAATTTGGGAAGCAACAGAGTGGAAGGGATAAGATGGAGGTGAGGTAGTGGGAGGGGTGCGGGTCCGCGCCAGGTTAGTCGGCTGGTTGGGTCGGGTCGTCGAATCAGGCGTGCCAGTTGGCCTGGGTGTATTACTTATAGAAAATGCACCCAGGTGTATAATATACATACAGTATATGTATGTATGTATGTATGTATGTATGTATGTATGTATGTATGTATGTATGTATGTATGTATGTATGTATGTATGTATGTATGTATGTATGTATGTATGTATGTATGTATGTATGTATGTATGTATGTATGTACGTATGTATGTACGTATGTATGTATGTACGTACGTATGTATGTACGTACGTACGTACGTACGTAGTAAAAAAATGCACCCAGGTGTATAATATACATACAGTATATGTATGTATGTATGTATGTATGTATGTATGTATGTATGTATGTATGTATGTATGTATGTATGTATGTATGTATGTATGTATGTATGTATGTATGTATGTATGTATGTATGTATGTATGTATGTATGTATGTATGTATGTATGTATGTATGTATGTATGTATGTATGTATGTATGTATGTATGTATGTATGTATGTATGTATGTATGTATGTATGTATGCACGTACGTACGTACGTATGTATGTATGTATTACAATGACACAAAGAACATTAATTAAGCAAAATCGCACTCTTTTTGCAAGGGTACAAATTCAAGAAACAAGGAGACATGTTGACTCTTTGTTCGGCGGATATTCTGCTAATTTATTCTAAGAGAAAAATACTGCACGCTGATGTACTGTGCAAGAAGCTGAGAAAAGACAAGCCAAACATTGAGACACTACAAGTGAGAATTAATCAATAAATAAAACTTTTATTAGCATAAGAAACATGTAAAAATAATATTTATTCTTGAATTTTTTTTGCTCGGATCTGCCAATCTTCACAGCAGCTTATTCCCTTCTGTTTTTTTTTCCTGTTAATTAGAAAAAAACTTAGGAAGGTAAGTTGTGTAAAAAGATCAACATGTAGATGTTTATTAATTTTTGAGATGTTTATTCATATAGTAACCAAACAGTATGATATGGGTTGTGCACCAAAATTGAAACATGCAGACAGCTCTTCTAAATTTTATTTGAGTGTTAACAATGAAATATCTTTCTCCTCCCTTTGCATATCCGTTAGTTTCAGTGTATTTTCAATTATACCCACAAAAGAGAATATGAATGTAGGGTGCCGGATATATAAGACCAGCAAGAAAATATTACATGAGACCTGACCTAACCATCGAAACTATGGAAGCATTTTTTTTTCTTTTCAAAAAGCATCTGAGTTAATGGGTTACTTGCTCCATATCTAAAAATCAACCATGATGGATATATTGCTAGTTATGTATTAGGGCCATTTCTTCTTGTAAAATTTTTTTCTAGTTATGCATTAAGGCCATTTCTTCATTGTAACAAATGTGATAGTAGACTTGTTAATTTGATCAATGTATTGCTAGTTATGGACCATTTCTTCTTGTAAGAAAAGTGATGGTGGAAACAAAAGAATTGTTAGTTTGATCAATATATTCCTATGGCTGAGCTAAGAATGCACAAAATTATATTTAATTAGCAGAAAAACAAATGAACGAACGGTGCAGAAAAGGGCACCAACCTCAAATGCGCTGCCGCAACACCAACATACTACTCCGTCCCTGAATGATGGCCGGAAACGTGTTTGTGAGGGAAACACGATTTTCTAGAGACAATCATTTAGAGTCGGAGGGAGTACATCATGGCCAAAGCAGTACAACACAGCACTGCCTAACAGCCTAAGGACGCAACATCAATCACTGAGCTGACAACGTCCCTGCAGTGAGATCCCTCGTCCGAAGAGTGGTATCCTTTCAGCACAACACGAACCTGCAAATTCGAGCAAGAGGAAAGTCACAGTGGCGAGCATCCCAAGCTTAACAGCATACACCGTCTGCCTCTCTGCTGGTGTAATAACCTTTGGCGAATCATTCTGGGGCCTGGTGCACAGCGCCACAGCCAAATTACCAAACCAATTAATTTCAGAAAAAAATTCGAGTGGCAATGAAGAGTTGCACAGATGCAGAGAGGTTAACAGATCATATCGAAAAAATCCATAGAATTTTCAGCGATGCAGATGTGAAATTGGACCCAGAATAGATTAATTTTCTCCGCACCTCTTGTACCCGGGTGTTGAAGGCCATTTCGCTGATGAGCCACGCCGCCGCCGCCACCACCACCGGAAGGACGAGCCAGAAGAACACCAAGCCGACAGCCATGGCCATGGGTGCCACGGCGGCCATGGGGCAGTCCGCGCCGCAGGCGATTCCCTCGATGCGCAGGGCGGCCAAGCTCGCGAAGAGTGAACCACATGATTGCGAGGAGCAGGTACATGGCGGCGGCGGCCGCGGTCAGGTCCACGCGGCTGCGAGCCAGCGCCATGCCGTCTGTGGTGGCAACGGAGGCGGTGGAGGAGAAGGTGTTGGAATCACAACGGCGGCGTCACCCATGGGATGCTCGTCTTCCCTTGCCACAGTCTGAGACAGTTGAGGCGGCGGATCGGAGTAGCAGAACGGTAGGCGGTGGCTTGACCTTACGATGGCTTGACCAGCTAGTCTCAGAATCTTTTTGGCTTAGACTTTACGTATGGGTGGGTTCAGGTGAGGCTGTGAGGGAGGGGATCATGGCAGCCACGGCAAGCCATGATAAACTTGAGTACATTTCGATGGCCAATGTTTTTATGGACAAATTCAGCTTGGCTAGGAGTTAGCAAAATTTGGTAAAAATCAAATACAACAAAACTTTGATCATTACATTTTTTAGATAATGGTAGTCCCACACACCCACACTTTATCGCCTCACCAAGGTTGGCCGAGGCGAGGCCGTAGCTTCCTTGCGATTTATTTTTTGGTTGCTTGTCCTACAATTCTGTGTGATACGAAAACTGAACTGTTTTGTCTCTCTTAAAAAACATACATATTCGAGTTAGGATTTTATCTTCTCTTGTTGCTACATGACCAACGTGGCCTACTCCATTCCAAGCACCAGCTTGCATTGACGAACAAGACAGCTGATTCCTGGACCCTTCAACCTTTATGATCCTTCAACGGGTCAGGGAAAATATGATTCTTGCGAAGCTCTTTGCATGACTATTCAAAGTTTTGTAGCCATGACGTCTTCCCATACATCAATTGTCGCTGTCTTTGTCATCTTTTGCTGTTTAATTATTACGGCCTATCAATAGAGATAATGCATATGCACCAGCACCAGCACCAGCAGCACTAGTCTACAAATGCTCAGCACGTGTATTGTGTCATGATTAATATTATTTAATCTTGTTTAATACGATCATAATTATGTTGCTCCTAGTTCCTCGAATGAGATAACTGCATTCTAGGATTTTTCATGTCAACATTTATTTGATTTGGAATTTAATGTTGAGTTTGCCTAATTCTTCAAAATAGTGAAGGAGCACAGTGCTAAATACCTAGTGGAAATAAATATAATTACATGTCTCAAAAGCGCTTTACCTTCCATGGAATGTAGACACCAAATATACAAATAGCAATGTGATATGAGATATTAACTTTGTTTCTCCCTCAAAGGTGTTAATAAACTAACACAAAGCATCTGCAAACTTTTGAATGCAGGGGCGGATCCAGGATTTCAGAGGAGGAGGGGGGGGGTGGCTGAGCTTCCCTTCTCCCTCCTTCCGCCTCCTCCTCATTTCTTCCTCCTCTTCCTCCATGACTGAAATTTCTTGGGGTAGGGGGGGGGGCACCAGCGCCCACGCAGGATTCACCCCTGTTTGAATGCAAGATGTGTGGGATGTGGTTAAATAGTCATGAGTCTATGACAAAAACACATTAATTCATGGAAATAATTTCTCAGCTAACCCGTTTAGGTGTTAAGTTAGGATTTATGTAGCAACAAATAAAATTTTGTGGAAACACAATTTATAAATTTTTCCATCAACTAAGAATAAATGAAGTGGTTTTGGACAAGGTATGAGTCAAACATTGGGAATATAAATCATCAACAACTTTTAAGTCGTTGAGTTTGGAAATGTGAAAACTATATGAATAGATTTGTCTTGCAAAATACTTTCATAAAAGTATACATATATTAGTTTGTAATAAATATTTGTATAAAAATAAAAAGTTAAAGTTGTACTTTGAAGACTGTGCCACTGTCTTAAACGACTTCATTTACCAAACCGGAGGGATTATATACACAATTATAACTACCCATACTGTGAAAAGTTCACATCACTCTGAAGCTACAGAAAACAAGACAAAAATAATATAGATTCCATATCACTAAAAAAAGATTTGCATGTGTATAGGATTTTAATAGTTCAGTAGCATTTATAGCAACAGGAAATAAACAAATAATACAATATCTTACAAAAAGATATTTCATGTGGTTAAAGCATTGAGTCATGAGACATCATCACTGAAGATGGTGTAATTAACATTTAAAAACCAGATATGTTTTTTTGTAAGACTATGAGCTCGAGAATGATCACATGGGTAGTAGTAGTGCAGTCATATGTACATATACACATTTGACCATGCAGTTAGACATGCATCCATGTGCCCCTAGACACAAAAATGGCTACACACGGCATCTATGTTTGTCCATTTGTGTACTAAGTCCAGTAGTCCTAGTCCTTATGGATGTAAACAAAGCCATGTACATGTACATCTCCATTGTGGTCTGCGAGAGAGCTGCGAAGTTTATGTATCCATGTCTGAGATATGTGTTGGTAGTATATACATAATATCATTAGGATATATAAGAATATACATGCCACATCTTTATTAAGTTATCACTAACAAATCATTGTCTCTGACTATCAGAGCTTCTTATCCAATTAATTGAGACAAGGAAAAATAGATTCACTACAAGACCTATATAAATATTAGGCCTTATGGTTGCAATTCTCTCCATTCCAACATCCTATTCATAGTTCTTACAACCACTTATTGTGTAGTGCATTTTTAAACTCCGCAACCCATGGATCCCATGTTCAATGATGAGTGGAGTGACACCAATATCAGTATGGTGAAATCACTCATTGCTAGTCAAGTTGCCAACAACAGCTTTGCCAATGACACAAACAATACTCACAAAGCCATTATGAAGGAACTCCAAGCATGGTTTCCCCAAAAGGAGAAGAGTAAGTTAATTGAACTGTATGTTGAGCTCCTGGTGGAAATGATCTTTGCCCAAGACAAAGTGGAAACCACTCTATTGTGGCAACCAACAACCTTGCAAATGACAACTTTGGGATTCCGATGGAGGATCCACCCATGAAAAACATGGATATGTTGCTTGCTTGTTATTTGACAGATAAGATGCCGAAGGCCACAGGGATGGTAATGGAAGCACCTCAAAGGCGAGTAATCGCTCTTCGCCAAGAGAAGCAGCACAAGGAGGGGCCTTGGACCATGGAGGAGCACATGTTAGTATTATTAGTCATAAGTCGATCATCATGCATACACATAATTTTTATACAGGTTTCATGGCATAACACTCGTTAAGCATGCGGTGTAGGGTATTTATTATGATCAGATGTCGAGATCTGATTTTATTTGTTTTCATAGATATTGAGATAATGATTAATGGGAAATATCTAAAATATTTTCTAGCTCGCCCATCCTAATAAATTCATCATATTTCTTACCACAGGCAATTTCTCTGTGGTCTAGAAGTGCACGGTCGTGGCAACTGGAAGAACATATGCAAGGATTTTGTCACCACCAGGACACCAACACAGATCTCCAGTCATGCACAAAAGTACTTTCTTAAGATGAAGAACAAATCCGAGAAGAAACAGTACACTATTAATGATGTCGGCCTCTATGATGCTGAACCATGGGTACATAACGATTCCATCAGCCGGGACGTCGACAATCCTCTCACGTTTGATGGTGCTTATTACAACCCAAACTACTATGGATATGACAACCAGCAGATTGCCCCCATGAACAACGTTCAACCAGTTTGGTCACCCTTCTTGTACAGTGCTGGCCACGAGAGCACATTGGCTGGCTAGCAGATGGGGACTAGTTCTTCTCCACCTCTAGCACTAGAGGGGCTCGGAAGCCACATGGACCTGACTGGTAATCAACAAGGCGGTTTTCTTTCTAAGCAGTGGGTGGACATAGATAACATGTACTAGTAACTAGTTACCTATGGTTTGAGTCTTTTACCTGTATGTCATTAAGAAAGTTGCCTCAAATTTGTGTGTGACTAAAAAGTTGGCTCACACCTATGTGCCAAACTTCTTTGCCCTCCAAGCCATTCCGTCCACGGTCTGTTAGAGTTTCAACGTTAAGGAGCCCTGACAGGTGGGACCAAGCATGCCAAATGTCTATCTTGCCCCCCCCCCCAAAAAAGCGCATAACATTGTGGCGTTGTTGACCGACTCGAGAAGACCCCCATGCCCCCCGCATCTCTCTCGCTCAACTCATTCTCTCGCGCACCTACTCCTCCTCTCGTGCTCTCCACTCCAGACCTAACCCTAGTGGCGGCGGTAGTAGTGCGGGCGGCACAACAAGTAGCAGCGACACAGGCGGGGCAAGTAGCGGAGGATCTGGCGGGGACACGGAGGCAGCCCGGCAGGTACACAGAGGTGGATCCCACAGGTACACAGAGGGAGGCGCATGGGTTAGAAGCACGCACAGAGGGCAGCGCATGAAGACGAAGAAGGGCTTGTGCAACCGACCGTCTTGGCTTCTAGACGGGTGAGATACTTACTTTGCCCCTTCCTAGATTGTGTGTTCTTAGGTCACCGTTGAGATAGATGCAATGGTACTTAGCTTCATTTGTGCTCCTTGTTCATCTGTTGGATGGATGCAGACTCTAGCTTCTACTTAGAAATCTGGATTGTTTCTCCCAATTGTTGTGGTGGTGGGTGGTTCCAATGACCATATTCCTATATAGTTTTGCAACCAGCCCATTTTCATGGATACTCAACTACTATAGCTACAGAACCAGGTCAGGCAGAGCCATTGGAGACCGTGCTACCTCAGGCTAAACCAAGGAAATAGATGGGGATGAAGAAGAAACTTACACCAAAGAAACTTAACATTGCAACAGGCAGCACAACCAGCTAAGGTAGCTCTGCTTCAAATACCAGAAGCAAAAAAAAGCCTTAATTTGCAGATGTGTGCCTGTTGTAATGTTCTTTGCTGATTTAATGCATCAAAAACATGTGATGTCCAGTATTTTGCTATGTCAAGACCAAAACTTGTTGCTATGTACCAGAACCTGTTGCTATGTGATGACCAGAACAATCTGTTGCTTTTATGTGATGCAATGAAAAACTACCAGCTACAAGTGATGAGGTATCTGTTCTTTTGGTTATTGTGTGATGGATTTAGAAACACTTGATTGTATCTATTATGCACCTTATTATGTGCTGAATGGATCTGAACAAAGAGACCTATTTGTTATGTTTGTTATTATGTGATGAACTGAATTTGAAAGCAAGTGAGGTATAGGTTATGTTCATTATTATGTGATGAATGAATTTGAAAAAAGTGATGTATTTATTATGTTTGTTATTATGTGATGGATTAATTTGAAAATTAGTGAGGTACTTTTTGTTGGTTTTTTATGTGAAGAATTTAAAAATGTTAGTTATTACGTGATGAAATGAAAAAATCACGAGTTTGCTGCTGTCATCTTGAAAAATGGGTGGCATACAAGTAAAAGAATGATGAGTTTGTTGCTGATGGGTGGAGGGGTGAAATGGTCATTTCCTCTGTCTACTTGACACCGTTACCTGAGGAAATGGATGGAATGGCATGGACATCAAAGAAGCTCAGCCAACTTTTTAGTGGCATATAGGTTTGAGACAACTTCTTAATGGCATATAGGTAAAAGACTCCTATGGTTTGGTACAGTATCCAAAGATGCATGGTAACATAGCTCGCTGAAGACCATATATCAAGGTTGAATGTTACTAGAACTATTCTATGCAGGGCTATCAATATATAAATGTATCCCTAATATATCAATGCATTGAACTAGTATAATTAAATGTATCTCTAATATATGTATGACAATCCATGTAAATTATACTGTGATTTCTGATCGTATTTGTTTTTCAAATATTAACAATGTGTCTATATCATATTTTTTGAGATAAACATGTGGGGAAATCCCTTACTGTGATCTTTTTTATATGTTGAATACAGAACTCCAATTCCTCTCTATAATTAAAACTAACTTTGTTCCTGCTATATAATTATGTATTCTCATTACTGGACTTGTAATTTTCTTCTGACTTGCGTATGATTTGCCACCATCCAAATTACCAAAAAAATTTAATATAAGTGAGATGATGTTGAACTGCATCTTGTCAAAATCAGGATTGGTATGCAAATAGGACAATTGTTATACTTTTGAATAAAGTGTGAGTTATCATACTGTGTCTCTATTTCATGTGAAAATTGACTTCTCAAATATTTGGGCACGACTGTAACTTTGACATATATGATCTAGTGGGCATATTGCACAGAGATGTTGACGACCATCTCAGAGCATGAATGAGGCAAAAACTTAGCGTAGCTACTAGCTAGGAATTTGCATTGGCAAGATCATAGCACCTCCAGCACAGAATTTTGGGTCTTCTACTAGTATATATATCATATTACAATGACATGAAAGAACATTAATTAAGCCAAATCACACTCTTGTTCAGCGGATATTATGCAAATTTGTTCTAAGAGAAAAATACTACACGTGGATGTACTACGCAAGAAGCTGAGAAAAGACAAGCCAAACACTGAGACACTACAAGTCTGAAGACAGAGGTAATCAATAAATAAAACTTTTATTTGCATAAGAAACATGTAAAAATAATATTTATTCTTGAATTTTTCGCTCGGATCTGCCAATCTTCACAGCAGCTTATTCCCTTATGTCCCTTTGTCCTATTAATTAGACAAAAAACTTAGAACCACATGATTGCGAGGAGCAAGTACATGGTGGTGGCCGCCGCGGTCAGGCCCGTATGGCTGCGAGCCAGCGACGATGCTTCATGATCCGTGTGGCTGTAGCAGCGATGGAGGCAGTGGTGGAGAAGGTGTTGGAATCACAACAGCGGCGTCGCGCGCCCGTGGGATGCTCATCTTCCCTTGCCATAGTGAGATAGTTGAGGCGGCAGATCGGAGTTGCAGAACAGTGGGCGGTGGCTTGACCAGCTAGTCTCAGAATCTTTTTGGCTTAGACCTTACGTTGAAAATATTGTTTTTGGGTGGGTTTAGGTGAGGCCGTGGGGATCATGGCAGCCACGGCAAGCCACGATAAACTTGTAGAACATGTTTTTATTCTCAACATTCCCTGAAGGATGTATTGTTTTGTCTGTCTGTGTGTGTGTGTTTGCCAAATTTTACGTTAGCTAGTAAAGCTAATTAATATGTCTATTTTTGATCAATTTTATCACCATTTTTATTGTCGCCAAAGAATTGCTTTGTAGCCTTTTCTTTTGAAAATCTAAGTACATTTCGGTGGCCAATGTTTTTATGGACAAATTCGACTTGGCTAAGAGTTAGCAAAATTTGGTAAAAAATCAAATACAACAAAACTTTGATAATTACATTTTTTTAGAGAATGGTAGTTCCACACACCCACACTTTATCGCCTCACCAAGCTTAACCTCATGGTGGGGCACATGGCAGATACGTGAACAGTCAACCAAAATCCTGTCAGGCAAGGCCGTAGCTTCCTTGCGATTTATTTTTTGGTTGCTTGTCCTACAATTCTGTGTGATATGAAAACTGAACTGTTTTGTCTCTCTTAAAAAACATACATATTCGAGTTAGGATTTCATCTTCTCTTGTTGTTACACGACCAACGTAGTCTACTCCATTCCAAGCACCAGCTTGCATTGACGAACAAGACAGCTGATTCCTAGACACTTCAACCTTTATGATCCTTCAACGGGTCAGGGAAAATATGATTCTTGCGAAGCTCTTTGCATGACTATTCAAAGTTTTGTAGCCATGACGTCTTCCCATACATCAATTGTCGCATGGCTTTGTCATCTTTTGCTGTTTAATTATTGTGACCTGTCAATAGGGATAATGCATATGCACCATCACCAGCCACAGCTTCTTAGTCTACAAATGCTCAGCACGTGTATTGTGTCATGATCAATATTATTTAATCATGTTTAATACGATCATAATTATGTTGCTCCTAGTTCCTCTAATGAGATAACAACATTCTAGAATTTTTTCCAAGTCAAGATTTATTTGATTTGGAATTTAATATTGTGTTTGCCTAATTCTTCAACATAGCGAAGGAGCAAAATGCTAAATACCTAGTGGAAATAAATATAACTACATGTCTCAAAAGCACTTAACCTTCATCGAATGTAGACACCAAATATACAAGTAGTGATGTAATATGACATATTAACTTTGTTTCTCCCTCAAAGGTGTTAACAAACTAACACAAAGCATCTACAAACTTTTGAAGCCAGGGGCGGACGATCTAGGATTTCAGAGGAGGGGGGCTGAGCTTCCCTTCTCCCTCCTTCCTCCTCCTCCTCTTCCTCTATGGCTGAAATTTCTTGGGGGTGGTGGGGGCTCCAATGGAATGCGTGGGGGTAGGGGAGGGCTTCCAGCCCCCACACTGGATTCACCCCTATTTGAAGGCAAGATGTGTGGGATGTGGTTAATGTCGGTGCGGAATGTAGTCCCGACACTAACTAGTAGTAAGCGCTGTGGTTTGTCCCTCGATGGTCGGTGCTAAGCAACTAGAGACACTTGGTTTATCCTGGTTCCGGCCGGGGCCGTACGTCCAGCAGGGGTGTGCTCGAGGCACTGTATTGCTTTGCACCGGGGTGCCTATAGTGGGGCGGTTACAAGCAAGGCGGGAGAGGAAGCGTGGCCTCCAAGTCCCAAGTGAGTGATTGAGGCGAGTGCCAATACCATGGGAGTGACGGGGAGCGTGTGTGTGTTGTTCTCTGTTATCCCCCCTGCGGCGAGGGGGGTCACCTTCCTTTTATAGACCAAGGAGAGGGTGAATTACAAGCATGCCGCACTGTTTAGCTACATGTGGAAGTATGGCGTGCAGCGCCGCGGAGTTGGCGGTCGTCCTGGCGGTCCTTGCCCCGGTCTTGTCGTCATGGCGCGTCCCGTACTTGAACAGGGGCAGCTTCGAGGGTGAAGGCATAGTGTTTGGCTGGGGTGCCCTCAGACGGGCTCGAGGAAGCCGTTGACGGTGATCCGTATGGGGTACAGTGGCAGGCGTGGCGGCGTCCCATCCCCGCGTGCTCAACAGCATCGGAGTTGTTGTAACAGTGCCCGGCGTGGCGCTGCATGGGCGGGGACGGCCGCACAGGTCCAACAGTGGTGGGGATGGCGCTCCCGCCGGCCTAGCGTCATGGTTTGACCCTGCAGATTCACGAGGGAAGGGTTCGAGGGTGCAGTCGGCCCCCCTTCGAGGGCACGACGCGTTAGCCATACGGGAGTAGGCGGCACAGTGTCACGGGGCTGACACTGGCCATACCGCACAGTTCCCTGCAGTGGCGGGGATGGGTTCCCCCTAGGGAGTTGGCGGAACAGCGCCGGGGCGTGACTCCCAGGCGCGTGATGGCGCGGCTCTGTCGTGTCAGGGCATTAAATGCCCATAACCGCATGCGAGAGCAGGTGCGCTTGTGAGGGAGCCTCGAGCGAGGCGGAGATGAGCCCTCAAGCGAGGCGGAACCCGCTCGAGGGAGGCGTGAGCCCTCGAGAGGGGCAGAACCCGCTCGAGGGGGCCGTGAGCCCTCGAGCGAGGCGGAACCCGCTCGAGGGGGCCGTGAGCCCTCGAGCGAGGCGGAACCTGCACGAGGGGGCCTTTGAATGGGCCACTCTGGTGGGCCGCGGGGGCCACCGCAACGTGGGCCGTGCCCTGTGCGTGTGTTTAAGTAAGAGGTGTGTTTTGCTTTGTTTTTTGCAGGTTTTAAGCAGGATTCCCCCGATTTTTTAGGGGACCCTCAGGGCTGTCCCCGACAGTAGCCCCCGAGCATCTGCGGGTATGCCGGCCAGGCTCCCGCAGATGCTGAAGCCTACTGATAGGACATCCTTCCCCCCTGGTTGCTAATGCCTTCCGTGGGGCCGCGTCAGCGGACCCGCGGGTCTAGCCCCCGAAGCCCTGCAGGAACGTGGGTGCTCCTGCAGGGGTTTTACCGTGGAATCTGATCAGTGGGCGTGGTACGTGTTCCAACCGGCGTCGGCAATGTTTCAGCCGGCTTCGGTGACGCACGCGCGACTGGCACTATTCGCGGCCGGTGCACCCCAGGAGGTGTAGCCATGCGTCGAGCCCCCGAGCCTGGGCCCATTCGAGGCGATCGGAGCGAGCTCTTTGTCTTGTTTTAAACGCGCCCTCGCCGTCCCTCCGCGGGACGGAGGGTGAGGTTTCCGCAACCCCCATCGATCGGGTCGCGGATTGCGGATTCCTCATTGAGCTGTTAGCGGGTGGTTCAAGTGGACGCCCATGCCCCATTCGATAAGGGTAGGTTGCGTGGTCTGGAGACTCGTCCATTAAAGCGCTCGCATGGGTTTCCTAGGTGGGGCTCGGTCCCATTCGCTAGGAACCGAGGGCGCGGAAGCTCTGCCTCGTTGGGATTCCCCCGGCTAGCTGCCCTCGCTGGCTCTCGAACACGACATGTGGGGCACCCTCGAGCCGGTAGGCTCGAGGAGAGGCTCGAATGCACGCGCCCTCGTCGTCCCTGACTCTGGTGATCTGGGGCACCTGTTCGAACCCGTCGAGGGTCAGGTTTCGAACCCCTGATCAGTAGGGCCGTGCGGGGTAGCAGCCAAGTGCTCCCGTCTTTCACATCTGCAGGATTCGAGGGTCCTTGGCTGTGCCAGTTCTTGAGCCGCTGATCAGTAGTTTCTGTGAATCGAGGGCACCTGTGGCGCCCATTTATTTCAAACGGGCTTTGAGGCCACTGGTCGGTGTTCGCACCCTTCGAGAGTCGCATTTATTTGAGCCAGTGGCTCGGGCCGCTCGAGGGTCTCTCTTACTTGGTAAGGGACAGGGCCATTTAATGCCCGCAGTCGCGGCTACAGTCTCGCGCCGCGGCGCGCCTTTCGAGCCCCGCGGCCGCGCACGTAGTGGGCGGAGTGGGTAGGCAGACGTGACCGCCTGCCACGGCCCTCCGGTTACCACGCCGTGATGATGGCGCGCGTGCGGTTATGTGGCCGCCGTGGTCGTGGTGGGCCCCGCTTGTCAGTGAGAGAGCGCTTCACCTGCACTTAATGCGCGCGGGGCGTGCGCTCCGGAGGGCACGCCTCGCGGCCTATAAATCTGATAGGCGGGGAAGGGGCGGTTTTTTACCTTCGCGCTTAGCGTTCGCTGTCCTTGCCTCTTGCGCTCCAGCCCCCGAGCCGTTCTCACCATTGCGCCTTTGCTCTTAGAGCTGTTCTTGCTTCCGGTTCCCCGCTCCCCCGCCCGTTCGCATGGATCCCCAGCAGCCCCTCGTCATCATCAACCCGCCGGCGTGGGAGCACTCGACTGCGACGACGCTGGCCCTGAATCAGCTGGTGGACGGCGGCCAGCTGGCGGGGTGAATGGGCAGCCGGCCGGGTGGATCGTGCCGTCGGAGAGAGAGTGAGTTCCCAACCCTCCGTACGGCTACGTCGTTAGCTTCATACGCTTCCACGAGCGCGGCTTCACGGCGCCGGCGAGCCGCTTCTTGCGGGCCCTCTGCTACCACTACGGCGTGGAGCTTCAAAACTTCACGCCAAACGCGATCTCGCAGGCGTGGTGCGATCCCACTACGAGGTGAATTTTGAGGCCGTGGCGTCGGGCTACGTTGTCCCGAAGGGCGTCGAGGATGAGGCGGCGATGGAGCAAGCCGACGCACTCGCCGCTGATGCTGCCGAGGCGCTCTCCGAGGCCTTCACGGAGTTCCTGTTCTCGGACACCGACGAGCCTCAGGCCTGAAGACCGCTGGGCACTAGGCCCATTTTTGTCCGGATGTTAGTATCTAGGCCACATGGCCATGTAAATAAACAAGTAAAACTTATGGAGTTGTTTGAATACTTGTAAATTTAAGTGGCGTCTTTTATTTGTCGCGCCTTTCTGTTTTTCCCTTTGCTCGTGCGAATCCGGGTTGGGAAAGTTCGATTTCGTGAGCGGTCCGCTGGGCCGGAGGCAAGAGAGAAGGGTCGTATCCTCGCGGAGGCGTAGGCTATCTCTGTCTCGCGCGTCCTTCCCGCATGACCATCCACGCCCTGCCTTGATTCGCTCGAGACTTCGGTCGAAACATACTTAGCGCACTTGCAAGTTAGATTTGCGAAAAAATGGGACCATTTTGGGGGGGGGGGATGCCCCCCGCAGTAGCCCCCAAGGGTGACTTGGTTTTCAAGGGAAAGCCGAGTTGCCCTTTAACTTTATTAACTTGCTGTTATTTACATTGTGCTGCCAACTGGGGTGTTGGGCATGTAATTTACAACAAAAGACTTGGAAATCCTAGTTAAGGGTAGAAGCAGCGTAGCTGCTGGATGTTCCAAGCGTTGGTGAGTTCCTCGTCGTCCTGGTTGGCTAGCTTGTATGTGCCGGGCTTGAGCACCTTCACCACGACGTAGGGTCCCTCCCATGGGGGTGATAACTTGTGGCGTCCTCGGTTATCTTGACGTAGCCCTAGGACCAAGTCCCCTTCGCTGAAGTCCCTCCGGCGCACCTTTCGAGCTTGGTAGCGCCTTAGGGACTGCTGGTACCTTGTGGAGTGCATCAGGGCCACGAGGCGTGCTTCGTCCAATTGGTCCAGTGAGTCCTCGCGGGCTCGTTGGTTGGCATCTTCGTCGTAGTTCCGCACTCTTGGCGACCCATATTCCAGGTCCGTGGGGAGGACGGCCTCCGCGCCATGGACCAGAAAAAACGGGGTGAACCCGGTGGCCCTGCTCGGGGTGGTTCTGAGGCTCCATACGACCGCCGGCAGCTCCTGGAGCCATTTTCGACCAGACTTGTTCAGCTGGTCGAAGATTCTGGGCTTGAGGCCTTGTAGAATCATGCCATTGGCACGCTCCACTTGGCCATTGGTCTGTGGGTGCGCCACGGCCGCCCAGTCCACACGGATGTGGAATTTATCACAAAACTCCAGGAATTTCCTGCCCGTGAACTGGGACCCGTTGTCGATGATGATGGAGTTTGGCACTCCAAACCGATAGACGATGTCAGTGAAGAACGTCACCGCTTGTTCTGCCCTGAGATTTGTAATGGGGCGCACCTCCACCCACTTGGAGAACTTGTCGATTGCGACCAACAGGTGAGTGTAGGCCCCGGGCGCCTTCCGCAAGGGCCCGACGATGTCCAGCCCCCACACGGCGAAAGGCGACGTGATGGGGATGGTCTGCAGGACGTGCGCAGGGAGGTTGGACTTGCGGGCGTAGAACTGGCACCCTTCGCAGGTGCGCACGATCTCGCTGGCGTCAGCGACCGCGGTGGGCCAGTAAAAGCCCTGCGTAACGCGTTGCCCACGAGGGTGCGGGGCGCGGCATGGTGGCCGCAGACACCATCGTGTATGTCCCGGAGCAGCTCGCGCCCCTCGGGGATGGGCACGCATTGCTGCAGGATGCCGGAGGTGGCGCGCTTGTACAGCTCGCCGTCAACGAGGGTGAAGGATTTGGCCATCCTGGCGACGCGCCTAGCCTCGGACCGGTCCGAGGGGAGTTCCCCTCGGTCCATCCAGGCGATGTATTTATCGCGCCAGTCCACCCCGCTGGGGGCCGGCTCGACGTCCTTGGCTTCGGCCTTGTCGGCGTCGTACCCCTCGAGGAGGGAGAGCACGAACGCCTCGTTCGAGGGGTCCTCTTCCATGGGCTCTGCGCCCGCTGGATTCGAGGGAGCCCCCGAGGGTTTTGTGCAATTCGAGGGGTGCGGCTCGAGGGTGACAGACGGTTGTGCGATGTCCCGAGTGAAGACGTTCGGGGGGACGGTGATCCGTCCCGATGCAATCTTGGCAAGTTCGTCCGCCTCCTCGTTGTACCGGCGGGGCACGTGATTGAGCTCAATGCCATAGAACTTGTCTTCGAGGGCCCGCACGGCCTTGCAATACGCCTCCATCTTGTCATCGTGGCAACTCGCGTTTTTCATGACCTGGTTGATCACGAGCTGCGAGTCCCCCTGCACGTCGAGGCGCTTGACGCCTATCTCGATGGAGATCTTGAGGCCGCAAAGTAGGGCCTCGTACTCAGCCATGTTGTTTGATGCGGGGAAGTGAAGGCGTATAGCGTACCGCATGTGCTCCCCGAGGGGTGACACGAAGAGCAGGCCCGCGCCCGCCATTGTCTTCATCACCAAGCCGTCGAAGTACAGAGTCCAGCATTCCGCCTGGATCTGTGGCGGCGGCAATTGCGTGTCCGTACACTCGGCGACGAAATGGCCTTGCGCGGGGCGTAGGTGAGCGTTTCACCCATCCGCTCCACCGACCACTTGGCGATCCTGCCTGCTGCGTCCGGATTGCGGATGATCTCCCCTAATGGAAAGGAGGAAACCACTGTGACAGGATGGGCCTCAAAGTAGTGGCGAAGCTTGCGCCGTGCGAGAACCACTACGTAGAGCAGCTTCTGGACTTGTGGGTAGCGCGTCTTGGTGTCGAACAAGACCTCGCTGATGTAGTACACCGGCCGCTGAACCGGCAAGGCGTGTCCTTCCTCCGTGCGCTCTACCACGATCACGGCGCTGACCACCTGGGTGGTCGCAGCAACGTAGAGGTACAGAGGCTCGCCGTCTTGTGGCGGTGTAAGGATCGAGGCGTGGGTGAGGGACGCCTTTAGCTTATCGAGCGCCTCCTGGGCCTCGGCGGTCCAGGAGAAACGCTCGTGCTTTTTGAGGAGCCGGTAGAGGGGCAAGCCTTTCTCGCCGAGCCGCGAGATGAAGCGGCTCAAGGCGGCGAGGCACCCCAGCACCCTTTGAACCCCTTTGAGGTCCCGAATCGGACCCATCCGCTCGAGGGCGGCAACCTTTTCGGGGTTGGCCTCGATGCCTCACTGGGAGACTATGTATCCTAGAAGCATGCCCCGCGGCACGCTAAAGACACATTTTTCGGGATTCAATTTTACCCCGTTGACCCGTAGGCAGCCGAACGCGATGCTGAGGTCGCTAACCAGGTCATCCTCCCTCCTGGTTTTCACGACTATGTCGTCCACGTACGCCTCAACAGCTCGCTCGATGTGGTCTCCGAAGACGTGCTGCGTACACCGTTGGTACGTTGCGCCTGCGTTTTGGAGGCCGAACGGCATCGTGACGTAGCAGTACATCCCGAACGGCGTGATGAATGAAGTCGCGAGCTGGTCGGACTCCTTCATTTTTATTTGGTGGTACCCGAAATAGGCATCAAGGAAATAGAGCCGCTCACACCCTGCGGCCGAATCAACGATCTGATCGATGCGTGGCAAAGGAAAAGGAACTTTAGGGCATGCTTTATTAAGACTAGTGTCGTCTACACACATCCGCCACTTCCCATTCTTTTTCTTTAATAGTACAGGATTAGCTAGCCACGTACGGTGGAACACCTCCTTGATGAATCCAACCTCGAGGAGCTTCCGCAGCTCCGTTCCGATCGCCCGGCGCCGCTCCTCGTCGAAGCGGCGGAGCCATTGCTGCACGGCGCGGGAGTGAGGTAGGATGTCAAGGGAGTGCTCGGCGACCTCCCTCGGGATGCCTGGCATGTCCGAGGGGCTCCATGCGAAGATGTCGGCGTTGGCACGGAGAAAGTCGACGAGCACCACTTCCTATTTCGGGTCGAGGGTAGAACTGACCCTCAACGCCTTGCCCTCGGGGGCAGCAGGGTCGAGGGCACCTCCTTGGTCTGCTCGGCAACCTCGAAGCTGTCGGCATGTTTGGCGGTGGAGCTGAGGTCCTCGTTGACCATCTTCTCCATGTTGGCCACCAGTGCTTCATCCAGCGCTAGGGCCTCGGCGTGCTCCACGCACTCGACGTCGCAGTCGAAGGCGTGCTCGATGGATGAGCCCACAGTGATGACGCCGTTGGGCCCCGGCATCTTCATCCTGAGGTAGGTGTAGTTGGGGACTACCATGAACTTGGCGTAGCAGGGCCGCCCAAGTATGGCGTGGTACGTGCCTCTGAACCCCACCACCTCGAAGGTGAGCATCTCCTTGCGGTAGTTGTCCGGCGTCTTGCCGAACCGGACGAGCGAGTCGATCTGCCCGAGGGGCTGGACGCGCTTGCCTGGCGCGACGCCATGGAACGGCGTCGTGCTGGGCCGCAGCTGGTCCAACCCGATCCCCAACAGGTGTAGCGTGTGCGCATAGAGGATGTTGAGGCTGTTGCCTCCGTCCATCAGGACCTTCGAGAACCGCGCGTTCCCGATGACTGGGTCGACAACCAGCGGGTACTGGCCCGGGTTGGAGATGCCGTTCGGGTGATACTCGCGGCTGAAGGTGATGGCGTCCTCCGACCAGTCGAGGAAGGAAGGAGGCGTTTTCTCCGCGGCGAGAACCTCGTGCCGCTCCCGCTTGCGCTGGCGGCTGGACATGTCGATGGTCGGCCCCCCGAAGATGAGGAAGACGTTCTCCACGGCGGGGAAGCCGCCGACGTCGCCATCACCCCCGTCCTTCTTAGCCTCGTCGTCCTTCGCGGCGGCGCGGCCGTAGAACCGCTTGAGCATGTCGCACTGCTCGAGGGTGTGGTTGACCGGTGTCTTGTGGTAGGGACATGGCTTCTTCAGCATGTCGTCGAAAACCCCCGGGCCTCGAGGGGCCGCTCGAGGGGCCCGTCGAGCCAGGTCAACAGCCAGAGCTTCGCCGTCGTCGTCGTTGTCGCGCCCCTGCTCGCGCGCCTCGCGGCGCGGCTTCTTCCCCTTCTTGCCCCGCTTGTTCTTATGGCGGAGCTCCTTGGACTTCCTACCCTCTGCGGGCGTATCGTCCGCGCACTTGCCCTTCTTGCCGTCGAAGATCGCCCCCACTGCCTCTTCGCCCGAGGCAAAGCTGATGGCGATGTCGAACAGCTCGTTTGAGTCGACCGGCGGGCTGCGCCTGAGCTCGCGCACTAGGTCCCGGCATGTGGTGCCCTCGAGGAAGGCGTGCACGATCTCAGACTGCGCCACGCTTGGAAGCTCTGTACAACGCTTGGAGAAGCGCCGTATGAAGTCCCGAAGCGATTCGCTGGGCTTCTGGGTACAAGAGCGCAGGTCCTAGGAGTTCCCAGGGCGTACGTACGTGCCCTGGAAATTGCCCACAAACGTGCGGACTAGGTCATCCCAGCTGTGGATCTGACTGGCCGGCAGGTGTTCGAGCCACGTCCGCGCCGAGTTAGCGAGGTGCAGGGGGAGGTTGCGGATGATAGCCTCGTCGCTGGTGGCTCCACCCAGCTGACACGCCAAGCGGTAGTCGTTAAGCCACACACGGGGATCCGTCTCCCCGTTATACTTGACGATCGTCGTGGGCTGGCGGAAGCGCTGAGGGAAGGTCGCCATGCGGATCTCCCGGCTGAACACACGGGTCCCCGGGGGCTCCGGTGTCGGTGAGCGATCCTCATCGCTATCGTAGCGCCCACCCCACCGAGGGTGGTAGCCTGCCGCGGCCCGCGCCTCCGCTTTGCTCGTCCGTCGAGCGTTGATGACATTGCGGGCGTCGCCGTCTCGCGCTTGCCCGCGCGTGTCGAGGAGCCGGTCCTTGGCCGGCGTGCGCCCGGTTTGGCGGGGGTGCTCGACCGCGCCTCCCGTGCGTACCGAGGGCTCGGGGCCTTGCGCGCCCCCATCATCCCGCGCGCTCCCCTGTTGGCGGATGCGGGACGCCGAGCTTTCGGCCTGTTGGACGGCCGCCTGCTCGATGAGCGCCTGCGCTTCGCGGTGCAGGTTCCGCGCCTCGGGTTTCGAAGGGGCGGGCATGGCCCGGAGCAGTGTCGCGGCGGTGATGAGCTTTTGGCTCGCTCGTGGGGGCGTATCCGGGTTGTCAACGTTGAAGTCGGCATTGATGCGATCGCGGGCTTGTCTGCCCAGCTCGCGTGCGCGCTCGCCGCGCGCGGAGGCTTCCCCCGCATTGGAGGCGCGAAGCAACCGCACGGTGCGATACTCTTCCGCCAGCTTGGCCTCGAGCTCACATGCTTGGGCTAGCTGCGCGTTGATGTCGGCCCCCTCGGTGGTGAGGGAGGAGGGGTGCTTGGCCCCGCGGCCAGGCGCGAAGCAGTCCCTAGAGCGGGAGGAACTTCTCCGTCGCCGGCGCCCACTGCGCCAGTGGTGTTTGCTGGGTCGTTGGCGACGAAAACGCAGCACTCCCGCGTGGGGTCGTAGCTCCCAGCGCTGGAGTCATCGGAGTACCCGAACCAGTAGTCTGTGGCGTCAAGGAACCGCCTGAACATCACCGGGTCTGGCACGCCAGAGAAGTCCCACCCCGCGTATCCATGCGAGGTGGCGGGTGGCAGCGCGTCGACAGAGCCTAGGGACGACTCGTCGTCGGCAGAGGCGCTAGGGTCCTTGGCAACCAAGACGTGGTGGCCAGGGGGAACCCTGCGCATCGTGGCGCTGGCGTTGGTGTTGGCGGCGTAGGTCGCCGTAGCGCCACGCAGACCAATGGGGAAGCGCGGTCCGGAGACTGAGCGCTCCCCCACCGGGGCGGCTGTCGTCGTGCCGACGGGCGCGTCGCGTTGTGAGGCGACGCGCTCGGCATGCCGTCGCTCCGACCGCGCCTAGCGCGAGCGCCGGCCGAGCGGCGGCGGCGCCGTGGCGCCGATGGACCCGAAGCGTCCGTGCTAGCGGGTGTTGGCGTCGCGGCGACGCGTGCAGCGGTGACCGGGGTGGACCCAGCTTGGCGCCGCGCGCGGAGTTCCTCACGGTTGGTGAGGCGCATCAGGTAGCCGTTCCCCGTGGCCTGAAAGTTCAGGCCCCCGAACCGGATTTCGAACCCGGCGGGGAGGGGGTCCGAGCTGCCCATGGAGTAACACGTACCGCGGTACTCGGTGCGAATCACCATTGAGGGAGCTGATGACGGGTTGACCTTCAGCGCACGTGTGCCCCACGGTGGGTGCCAACTGTCGGTGCGAAATGTAGTCCCGACACTAACTAGTAGTAAGCGCTGTGGTCTGTCTCTCGATGGTCGGTGCTAAGCAACTAGAGACACTTAGTTTATCCTGGTTCCGGCCGGGGCCGTACGTCCAGCAGGGGTGTGCTCGAGGCACTGTATTGCTTTGCACCGGGGTGCCTGTAGTGGGGCGGCTACAAGCAAGGCGGGAGAGGAGGCGTGGCCTCCAAGTCCCAAGTGAGTGATTGAGGCGAGTGCCAATACCGTGGGAGTGACGGGGAGTGTGTGTGTTTTTCTCTGTCGTCCCCCCTGCGGCGAGGGGGATCACCTTCCTTTTATAGACCAAGGAGAGGGTGAATTACAAGCATGC
The DNA here is from genome assembly GCA_947561735.1 of Cenchrus americanus. Taxonomy (NCBI): domain Eukaryota; kingdom Viridiplantae; phylum Streptophyta; class Magnoliopsida; order Poales; family Poaceae; genus Cenchrus; species Cenchrus americanus. The sequence goes on along the minus strand of OX387239.1, from coordinate 76,701,588 downwards.
CGCAATGTTTAGCTACATGTGGAAGTATGGCGTGCAGCGCCGCGGAGTTGGCGGTCGTCCTGGCGGTCCTTGCCCCGGTCTTGTCGTCATGGCGCGTCCCGTACTTGAACAGGGGCAGCTTCGAGGGTGAAGGCGTAGTGGTTGGCTGGGGCGCCCTCAGACGGGCTCGAGGAAGCCGTTGACGGTGATCCGTACGGGGTACAGTGGCAGGCGTGGCGGCGTCCCGTCCCCGCGTGCTCAACAGCGTCGGAGTTGTTGTAACAGTGCCCGCGCGTGGCGCTGCATGGGCGGGGACGGCCGCACAGGTCCAACAGTGGCGGGGATGGCGCTCCCGCCGGCCTAGCGTCATGGTTTGACCCTGCAGATTCACGAGGGAAGGGTTTGAGGGTGCAGCCGACCCCCCTTCGAGGGCGCGGCGCGTTAGCCGTACGGCAGTGGGCGGCACAGTGTCACGGGACTGACACTGGCCATACCGCACATTTCCCTGCAGTGGCGGGGATGGGTTCCCCCTAGGGAGTTCGCGGAACAGCGTCGGGGCGTGACTCCCAGGCGCGTGATGGCGCGGCTCTGTCGTGTCAGAGCATTAAATGCCTGTACCCGCGTGCGAGAGCAGGCGCGCTTGTGAGGGAGCCTCGAGCGAGGCGGAGATGATCCCTCGAGCGAGGCGGAACCCACTCGAGGGAGGCGTGAGCCCTCGAGGGGGGCGGAACCCGCTCGAGGGGGCCGTGAGCCCTCGAGGGGGGCGGAACCTGCTCGAGGGGGCCTTTGACTGGGCCACTCTGGTGGGCCGCGGGGGCCACCGCAACGTGGGCCGTGCCCTGTGCGTGCGTTTAAGTAAGATGTGTGTTTTGCTTTGTTTTTTTCAAGGTTTTAAGCAGGATTCCCCCGGTTTTTTAGGACCCTCAGGGCTGTCCCCGACAGTTAAGTAGTCATGAGTCTATGACCAAAACACATTAGTTCATGGAAATAATTTCTCTGCTAACCCAGTTAGTTGTTAAGTTAGGATTTATGTAGCACCAAATAAACTTGCGTGCATGCAAACATAATTTTGCGGAAACACAATTTATAAAATTTTCCAACAACTAAGAACAAACTGTAGAATAAGAACACGAAACCTTCTAGAAATAATTATATTTACACCTTATGTATATACATATTTTTCTAATTAACTATTGTCAAATTTTGACATTCACTCTCATGCTCATAGTAGACAATAAGACAAAACTAATAATAGTTGCCTTATCAAAAGAAAAGATTTGCATATGCATAATAGGATTTGAATAGTTCCATCTCATCGCCATTGGTGCACACTAATATACCTCTCAAATTGCACAAGACTAGACATTGCATTTGCAGTACATATATTGGTTAGGTACAGTACCGCACCCACCAAAAGGCATTACTTGGCATGAAAACCATCCTCAGATTTCTAAAAGTCACTCAAGACCTTGAGTTGTGGTTTCCTAAAAGGTAAATTATATATTTTGACCATTCAACTCTTGTCAAAATTTGGTTTTGGCCATCGAAATTCAAAACTGGGCATCTTTGACCGTCAAACTATCAATAACGTTCAAATTTGGCCATCGGGCTGTTTTGATGAATGATTTTATTTTCAATGTATAATTTAGTCCTTATATCTTAAAATTATTATTACTTTTCTCTTACCTCTAATGTAGGTGATTTTTGTAGTCATAAATTTATAACAGTGAAGTTTATGTTTTAAAATGTCTGTTATACTATTTTATCTCTATTTGTTATATTATTTTTATATTGTTGTGCAAAAACAAGAATATATGAAAAGTAAAATAATCATTTATAAAATAATATGAACAATATTTTATAAGTTAAAGCTCATCCTTACAATGCATGAACACAACACTCACTTAAATCAGAGATACGAGAAAAAACTAGTAATCATTTCAAGATCCAAGGACTAAACAATAAATAAAATAGTCCTTTGATCTTTAAATGGTTACTATTTTTTTCTCGTATCTCTGATTTAAGTTATTCTTATGGATATGCTCTGTAATAATAAACTATATCTTTTTAAATGTTATTTGTATTAATTTGTAACCTTTTGTTTTACTTTTTTATATTGTTGTATTTATTCAATAACATAAGAATGATATAACAAATAGTGATATAATACTATAAAGAAAATTTTAAAAGATAAACCTCATTGTTATGAACGTGTCACCACAAAAATCAACTAAATCGGAGGTAGTAGCAAAAAGTAATGATCATTTTAAGATCTAAATGACTAATAAATTGTAGATAAAAATTGTTAAAACCACTCATGTAAACAGCCCGATGGCCAACTTTGAATGGTTTGATAGTTGGATGGCCAAAGATACCTGGTTTTGGATTTCGATGGTCAAAACCAAACATTGACAATAGTTGAATGGTTAAAAATGGACTTTATCCTTCCGAAAAGGGGGACATAACTATGGTGGGTTATGTAGATGCTTGCTATTGTCTAACCCCCATATATAACGCCAGACCATAGAACAGTTTTATGTTTCTCTATGGTGGTGAAGCCATCTCCTAACGGTCTGTGAAGTAGACCATGATTATCACATCAATCAAACACTCGTAAATAATTGCCCTATACGAAGCCACACATGACTGTGTTTGTTTACGACGGGTTATTAACCAAGTGCAGAAGTCATGTGGTAAGGACGTCATCGACACCCCCCCATTATCTAGTTAACATGGCTTGTGTTTGACATATGCACATGGAATACGTCTAGAGCAATCTCAAAAACACATTGCAACAAAATTCTTTACCCCCCGTGAGGTAGAATAGTGGGGAGGTAACTATCTTGCAAGTAAGGTTGTGTGATAATCTTGCAGATTTATTCACAAAATCTCTGCCCACCTCTAATTCTACAAGTGTGTTCATAAAATTGGCATGAGGTGACTTAGAGCATCTCCAAAGTTTGCCAAACCGAGTTGTCATTCTTGGTTTTTGACAAAAACATGAAAACAGCCGGCCCCTCCAAAAGTTTGGCAAAGGACTTGGCAAATTTTGGCAACTTGGGGGAAAACCTACCTCCAGCGCGCAAAGAAACGCATACGTACTCGACTTGGCATCAGCGTTTGTCCCATGCATGAAGCCAGTTGGGAGGGTGAAAAAGAAATGAATGATATAGAATTGTTATCGATGCAAATGTATAAGAGAGAAGAATAGTTTGGCAAGTTAAAAACAGCAAACTTTTGGAGATGCATTTTTTACTTGACAAATCTTTTTAAGATATGACAAATCACAAGATTTTTATCAGGTTAAAAATAGCAAACTCTTGGAGATGCTCTAATTAGAGAATTGTAGGGTTCAGGGGGTGACAAACCCCAAAACCATAGCTCATGATCTTAATCCAAAAGATCACAAGTCGGTCCTGAAGACATGACTTGGAGATCAACTATTGTAATTTTTTTCCCTTGATGAGTTTATTCCCACTGGGTTTTCTCATGCAAGGTTTTTAACGAGCCAACATGTGAAACATAGTTTGCTCATGAAATGTACTCTTTTCTCCTACCCTTTAAGTTTTCCCCATTCCTCCCTGTTTCCTGTGTCCCATTTGGTTGTTGTGTTCTTGTGTGCATCAACGAACTTGATTTCTAACACCAAGATTAAGATGCAACATGCCATTAAGCGATCTATCATCTATTCTGACAGGATTAAATTAGGCTATAATTAAAGCAAACTGGACAACAAGAAAATGGATTAAAGACATATATGGGCCGAAGCTTAATCAAGGAAGGATAATTTGTTAACATAAATAGAAACAGAGCTAGCTAGGAAGCCTATAATGATAGCCTAGATAGATCTAAGCACATTCGATGACTGGTGAATAAATTAGATCAAGATAAAAGCAATGCACCATAAATCATAGATCTAATGTACTCATAAAATTGGATCGGTCGAACTTTGGACTTACCCTCCATTGGATACCAAAACAATGAAAAAGAACAAAAGGGTGGCCATGTGCCAAAAGTTGTATATTTATTGAGAGGACTGCTGCATTGAACCTGGGTACATATTTATACACTGAACTAATGATTTGTAGCATGAGCCATACAAGACTTGCTTAATACAAAATATCCAAATAAAAATAAATATTAAAATACAAAGACTGTAATTTCTCTTATGTAGAGTCCTTGCTAATATAACTTCTTCTGACCGGTCCATAAACATATCGATCTTCATCCACAATTAACATGGAATCCTTGAAGCAGTGGTTTTCTTTTCAATTTTAATCACCTTCTCAGGCATCCATGTACCAGTCATGTCCCCTTTGCATGTACTTTATTTATTATCTCTCATTTACTTGTGCGGATTCCACTAATCCTTGCTTTAATGAGTTCCACAACCAGTACTTTAGGAATTATTGCTAACAAACACAACATCCCTTTGACCCCATGCCTTGTACGCACATCCACAATGCCTTTGGAAAGGAGCACTCCAAACAGGGAATCCCTAGCATCTCTTCGCACCTTGCAGATTATTATAAATTTGCCGATCGCTGTCTGTATATATGCAAGTTGACATCACTTTCTCATGTTACTCGTGCAGATATATACCAATACCTTTTGTTCCTCTTTACACTGGATTTTATCATCCAAAACCCAGTGTCAATAACATGGCATGAATTTATGGAAATATTTTCTCTGCCTGATTAATTGTGAAGCTAGCATTTATGCAACACAATATGCACTAAAAAACTTGCGTGCATGCAAAAAAACATCATGTGCAGAAACACACTCTGTTCATTTCTCAACAACGGAGAATGAACTCTTAAGAAAAGAAAACCAAAATCTTCTAGCAATAGTCATATCTACACCATAAATATATATAGTTGTAACTACCCATTGTCAAAGATGTCATCCACCCTCAAGCTCACAGTGTACATGGACATCATCACAATATTAATAAGTGCCATAACATAGAGAAGGCAGGATAGAAGCCCTCTAATATAGCTATCAAGAGGGGAGGGTCGAATGATAGCACAAACTGCAGTAGAAAACTTTTCATGAAAAAAATAAATTATAGATAGTACACTAAATCATGTCTCTCTTATAATGTTACTTCTAAATTGATTAAATTGTCAGAAAATAACTGATGAAATATGAAGGTAACCCAATTGGAATCACGACAATCGCAGGTCTACAACTCAAGATATGAAATAAACAAGCATAACCTGATAGATGGTGACGAGGGATTACACTACTTGAGAATCAAGCATTTGTCCCGGGCTGATTTTTCATTTGTACCGGGTATTTTTGCCCCGGTACAAATGTGGGCATTTGTAGCGGGTGGGGAGGAGGAGGCCCCGACGCGCCCTCACGAGGGGACACTTGTATTGAGATGTGGCTCCAAGTGGTACAAATGTGCTGGCTTCACATTTACACCGGGCAGATCCACCACCCGATAAAAATGTGACGACATTTGTACTGGGTAAAAAGAAGACCCGGTACAAATGTCATTCTATCGATCCCGTGGGGAGGACATAGAAAATTTTTGCTGGCGCCTCTTGATCCCTCAGCGTCCCAGCCCTCCGTTAATTCTGGTTGATGAGATGAGATGAGATGAAGAAAAGAAAAGAAAAGAAACAAAACAAAAAGAAAAGGTAACAAAAAAAAGGGAAGGGAAGGAGGATCAGATGAGGTTGACAGCGTCAAAAAACATTTGTACCGAGGCTTGTTACCACCCGGTGCAAATGTGTCCACCTTATTGGTACCGTAGAACCTGTACCGGTTCAATAACCAGTACAAATGAGGGTTATCGACCGGTACAAATGAGCATTTTTCCAGTAGCGTGCCAAGCCCTAATTTTGTGATTAAACAAAATATTAAAGATATAATGGATTAAAATTCTCACCCTAATGAGTTCATGGTCATTTATGAAGTGGTAGCACACTAACATACTAACATATTCGTAGATCATGTCATTAAATATATTTCTTGCAAGACATGGACCTTACCACCATGGTTACAGTTTAACTGATTGTAGCCCCAACCAAGAAATTGTTTCTTATAAACCTATGTGCCAGATATCCGGCTATTTGCATCATTGTTTCTTAGATTACCTAATATTAAGAAAAGAGAAAATTCTGAAACCATAAAGCTTGAATACCGTAAAAAAATCTCCAAATAATATAGGTGCCATATCACTAGAAAAGGATTTGCATATGTATATAGGATTTGAATAGTTCAGTAGCATTTGTAGCAAAAAAAATAAAAAGTAAAACAATATCTTAGAAATAGAAATTTCATGTGGTTAAAGAATTTAGTCACGACACATCATCACTGAAGACGGCGTAAATTACAAAAACCAGAATTTTTACGGAATCCTACGTGGCTTTGAGAACCAAGGGTAGTGGTGTGTACAGTCATATGTGCATTCACACATTTGACCATGCAGATAGACAAAAGAAAAAGGCAATGCGGCATCTGTGTTTGTCCATTTGTGTACTAATAAGTCAACTAGTCCCCTAGTTCGTATGGATGTAAATAAATCTACGAACATCTGCATCTCCATTGTTGCCTGCGAAAAAAGCTGCCAAGTATCCATGATGTCTGAGATATGTGTCGGTAGTACATAATATCATTAGGATATATTCTAAAAAAAAATCATTAGGATATGAATCCGCATGCCACATCTTGAAGTTATCACTAACAAATCATTGTCTTTGACTATCAAAGTTTCTCAAACAATTAATTGAGACAAGGGAAAATAGATTCACCACAAGACCTATATAAATATCAGGCCTTATGGTTGCAATTCTCCCCATTCTACATCCCATTCATAGTTCGACTCTCACAACCACTTATTGTGTAGTACATACTCATACTCCGCGACCCATGGATCCCAAGTTCAATGATGAGTGGAGTGCCTCCGGTATCAGGATGGTGAAATCACTCATTGCTAGTCACGGTGCCAACAACAATTATGCCAATAACACAAACAAGACTCACAAAGCCATTATGAATAAACTCCAAGCATGGTTTCCACAAAAGGAGAAGAATCAGCTAATTGAACTGTATGTTGAGCTCCTAGTGGAAATGCTGCTACCAGCAGAGAGTGTTGTGGCAGTCAACAACCTCATGAATGATAACTTTGGGATTCCAATGGAGGATCCCCCCATGAAAAACATGGATATGTTGCTTGCTAGCTATGTGACAGATAAGACGCCAGAGGCCATGGGGATGGTGGATGAAGCTCCTCATCAAAGGCGAGTACTCATTGCTCGCCAAGAGAAGCAGCACAATGAGGGGTCTTGGACCATAGAGGAGCACTGGTTAGTATTTTTTGACATAAGTCAATCATTATGCATACACATAATTTTCATTTTTAAAGGATTCATGGCATATATTTCTTATGGATAGAACACTTGTTAATAAGCATGCGGTGTGGGTTATTGATTATCATCATATTATATATGATAGGAAATTAAACATCAAAAACATTATCTAGCTCATCCATCCTAATAAATTAATCATATTTCTTACCACAGCCAATTTCTCTGTGGTCTACAAAAATACGGCCGTGGCAACTGGAAGAAGATATGCAGGGACTTTGTCACCACCAGGACTCCAACGCAGATCTCCAGCCATGCGCAAAAGTACTTTCTTAAGATGAGGCACACATCCGAGAAGAAACGCTACACTATTAATGATGTCGGCCTCTATGATACTGAACCATGGGTACAAAACAACTCTTTCATCAGTGGGGACAATCCCATCACCTTTGGTGGTGCTTATAACACAAACTGCTATGGACCTGGCAACCATACTGCCCCCATAAACAACGTTGCACCAGTTTCATCACCCTTCTTGTACAGTGCTAGCCAGGCGAGTAGCAGTCAGGTGAACACATTGGCTGGGCAGCAGGTGGGGGCTAGTTCTTCTCCAGCTCTAGCACTAGAGGGGCCTGGAAGCCACATGGATCTGACTGGTAATCAGCAAGGGGATTTTCTTCCTGAGCAGTGGGTGGACATAGATAACATGTACTAGTGACTAGTTACCTATGGTTTGGTATCCCAAGATGCATGGCAACATAGCTCACTGAAGACAACATGTATATCAAGGTTAAATGTTACTGCAACTGTTCTAGAAGTGCTATCAATAATATATAATTCATTGTGATGCGAATGCAATACAATGAACTAGTATAAATGTATCCCTAATATATGTATGACAATCCATGTCAATAATATATTGATTTCTCGTCATGTCTATCTTTCATATATTATAGCAATGCATTTATGAACTTTCTTTTTGACAAACATGTGGGGAAATCCCTTACTAATTCTATTTTTATATACTCCCTCCATCCCGTGAAGAATACAAACCATGTTTGAAAACAATCCCACAAAGAGTGCAATCCTAGAAAATAGATCTAACTACCTGCCTAATTAAGTAATCATATCTTATCTGCATGCCAAACCTTACGGCATGTGTCTAAAAAATAGGGGTATTAGAGTCTTTTCGCGCCACCACTAATCTGTCCTAGAAAAACTAGAATTGCATTTTTTACGAGACAGAGGGGATATAGAACTCCAGTTCCTCTCTATAATTAAAACTACCTTATTTCTTGCTATATAATTATGTATTCACATTACTGGACTTGTAATTTTCTTCTGATCTGCGTATGATTTGACACCATCCAAATTACCGAAATTTTTCATAGAAATGAAACATATTATGCTAGCAATATACATCCACAATGACAATACTTCATATATGAAGAGAAGTTGGATCGATTCAAGAAAGATGTGAAGACAGTCTAGTTTCCCTCCTTCCAGGACTTCTGTCTGCAGTGATTATTGGCCATGCATATTCATCTGCAAAATCAGAGATATGAAAAGCTCATACCCTTTCTCGGCACCAGGTGAATTGAAGCATTGGTGGCTCATTGGCTGTCCGACACGTCGACCTCAACACGGCTGTGGTGGTTTTGCAGAAAAGTCCTCCAGCTTTCTACATATTGTGAAATAGTCCAGATCATCCCGACCATGCAGTAATCACGTCCATTTGTTTTTCAAATACACCCTCATAGTAATCTTTATTTCCGCCCAGAGAAGGAAAAATTGATATGCATATGTTTTTTGCAACCAACCCCATAAGCCATTTTGCGAACGCAACCCCCCACCACCCCACCGGCCAGTTAATACCCCCTGGACGCCGCAACCCCAAGCACCCAACCCTAACCGCTCCTCCACTCCCTCGCCGCCCCCCTCTCGCCTGCTCTCCTCACCCCATCTGCCTCTGCCATCGCCATCCCGCCCGCTCGTCGCCCGACCCTCCTCGCACGCCGACAAGCGACCATGGCGAGACATCCCCAGAGCTCAGGCTGCGGCGGCGCCTTCGCTCCCACTCCAAGTCGTGCTCTGGATCTTGATCCTGCCAAGAGCAGCCTTGGTCAACGACGTCGGCACCGCCTGGCCCAACGATGTTGCGCTGCTTTGGTGTGAGTTCATCCGCGTGGAGGGTGCAGCACCTCCAGGTACCGCCTCTTTTCTCTCTCCCCTATCTCCTCCGCTTCGAATCGCCCTTTCCCCTTCTTCCTCTAATTTCCCCCTCCTTCCAAATCTGCAAATTGTTGGGGGCGCAGCGAGGGGGCTTCCATGCTCGAGCTCCAGAGCGGTAGCGAACATGGGCTGCCATGTGAATCCCCGTCAGAGAGCTTGCCTTCCCTACCATGGGATAGCACAAGATCCAGGGCCTCCCCTTCATCAGCGACGGTAACAAGGCCTGCAACTAACCCTAGCTTCTCTTCCATTCCTCTATATCCTAAGATCTAGGTTTTGTTAACCATAGCTAAACCTTGATTAGATTGCTTTGGCCTTCTTGGCTTGCAACACTGATCTATAATTTTTCAGGTCACTTTTAGCTGCAAGGAAAAGGATCTATTGGCACTGTCTGCTTCTGGGTAGTCTGTAGTTGTTGCTGCACCATGTTGCAAGGGTAAGTTTGGTTTCCCTGCCTGGTACATCATTCTATTTATGTGATGGTTCTATACTTCATACCTGGTACTTTTACATATTTTTATTTAGGGTGTTGCATGTGAATTGTCTACCTTAACACTCTGAATGTACATACATGGATAATTAGTAGTATATCTTGCCAAATTCTCAAAATAATGTGTATCTAGCCTCACATGCCATTGTTTAACCTAACAGTCTGTCCGTCGATGAAATAAATAACTATTGTCCCCATGCTCCCTAGAGACAGTGCACACAACTTAAGTTGTGACATAGTATCAAAATCATGTGAGCATATACCAGAATTTGTGTGTATATATAGTATGGAACTGATTAGACTCTTTAAGAATTGTTGTGTATATATATATGCTATTTGGATTACTATTCCGAACTATTGGGTGAAATGTTCGGTAGCTACGAATTCCGACTGTAACATGTAATATGTTGCCGAACAAATGTCATCACAATGCAGTCATACTGTGCAAAATGGCATGCCTCTATTTGAGAAATATGGGTTTTAATCGGCTTTGTTTGCCTACTTCCTGCATAATGTATTTGAAGAGCTTGTCATTCCGATGATTTGATGGTTTTAGCTGCCTGCAGTTCTCTGTGTTTTCCCCCTGATCCAATGTGATGGTTTGATTTTTTTTTGCTATCTTCCTAACTTGGCATTTTACATGAGTTTGCCCTTTCAATAGCACGTTGATAGGGTGCGCATAGCGTACCACATCCCCAATAAGGTAAGAAGCTATAACCATTGTCATGGTTCGATAGTTATTCTTATAAGTGTTATTTTGGTAAGTGTTATCAAGAGACAAAGAAGAAAGATGAGTGTTATAGAAAACCATATGGTAAGAGAGTGAAGTTTGCTCAAGCTGTCTTGATTGTCCGCATCATGTTACAATTTTTGAAAACCTTTTAGAGTGGATACGACGAGTTTTTGATTGCCCACTGCACCTTAACACCGCTTGCGACTTGCATATCAACATATAATGTGTTTGAAGGATATAACCCATGGCTGCAGGCCTTTTTTATCTCAAAGCTAAACCTGTACTGTGGTAGTGATGTTCTCGATGAAATAAATGAGATATGAATGCAGGGTAACTTGGCATTTAATATAAATGAATGATAGAATACTCATCAAAATTTAACTTATATGTTTTTGTTATTAGACTATATATTTTTGTATGCCATGCATGGAACTGTATTTACAGAAAACTGTATATGTGTAAGCTCCATAGTTCTTTGCTTGTACAGAGGTGTGTCATTGTCACTTCATTTCTCATAATTTATACATTGCTATTTATGTTGCAGTGGAGTTGTTGACTATTGAGACTGCAAAACAGGTGTACGTTAAGGAAGAATTACTAGCAAACCAGAGCATATAATACAAGGCTGTTCGGAGCTTGTTTCAAGCAGCTATATGTTGATATATTGCATACTATGTAATCTACTTAACCTTGAGGGAATTTGCTTTAAGGGATTAAGCTGAGGTGTTCTGTGAACCAGAGATTGTCCTATTAAGATATTCCGGAGTGATTTGTTTCTTCTTTTCATATAGTTTATATATTGATGATTTCATATCATCACCTGGCATAGTTTGTTTTGTTTAGGATTGTGCCTGTAGTTTTTATGCTGGTGTTTTTATGATTCTTATAGTTATCATCATGGAGTGCGCTTTCGATAGGGCGCGCATCGCGCGCCGATTGTTCTAGTAGTATGTATACTTGTAGCTCATTGCCCGTCCTTACATCTTTGTCCACTTCAAGGCTTTTCCTGCAAGAGAAAAGCAACAATCTTGATCACATATTACGTGAAAAATGTTGGGTGTATAAATGTTGAATAATAGTATTCAATAAATATTTTAGACTTCCCTGAAGAACATTTAGTTATCTACAAAGCAAAATGTGTGGGTTGTGTTGAAAGATGTTGTACACGACTCAGATTGTTGAGATCGTATGGGCTGACTTGGTGTACAAGGATAAGTCTCTAATAGGAAATATTTGTTAGTTAGAGATAAATCTCCTTGGCACTCAAGATGTAATCAAACTTTGTAATTGTTGACCTGTTCGGTCCCTATATAAACACGCAGCCGTGGCATGCCAAGGTAGGAAACCACATTACCATAATCTTCACATGGTAATCAGAGCCTCTTCTTCCTAGATACATCTACAATCTTCCAACCCTAGCCATGGCGTCCTCCTCCTCAAACCCGCAGCACTCTCCCTTTGGTCCGATCGTCACAAAGAAGCTGACCAGGGATAACTTCGTGCTATGGAAGGCGCAATTTCTTCCGGGAGTCCGCGGAGCCCAAGCCATGGGCTACCTCGACGGGACTACGCCGGAGCCGCCCAAGATCTTGACCGTCGAGAAGGACGGAAAGTCTGAAGAGGTGACAAACCCGGCACATGAGACGTGGGTCAGCACCGACCAGAAGCTGCGCGGTCATCTGCTCAACTCCGTCTCCAAAGATGTGCTTGGACAAGTTGCTACACTGGCAACTTCGGCCGAGGTTTGGGCAGCGCTCCAAACGAGCTTTAATGCTTCCTCACGGGCGCGGGTTACAAACCTACGACTACAACTTGCCAATCTGAAGAAGGGTGACATGAAGATGGCAGACTACTTCGCCAAGATGAAGAGCATCCGCGATGAGATCGCATCCACCGGTAAAATCATTGATGAAGATGAGATGGTTGGCTTTATTCTTAATGGTCTTGATTTCGATTACAACCCCGTCGTTTCATCTGTTCTTGGCAGCACTGACCCCATCACATTGAGTGAGCTCTACGCTCAGTTGATGGCCTATGATCTCCGCTTGGATATGTTTCGTGGAAAGGAAGCAGGCGGCCAGTTTCAGTCCTCAGCAAACTAAGCTTCTCGTGGACGAGATGGTTCTCGTGGTCGTGGCTATCGTGGTGGACGTGGCCGCGGCAACGGCGGACGCAATGGAGGTGGTCGTGGCAGTGTTAACCACGACACTTCCAAGCAAGGGGGCACACGCAAGATCCCCTGCCAGATCTGCTCCAAGACTGGACATGAAGCTCGTGACTGTTGGTACCGCTATGATGATGATGATGAGTACCAGCACAAGACCGGTGTGCTATCGCCGCGCAGGATATGGGGTTGACACCAACTGGTATGCAGACAGTGGTGCATCCAATCACATCACCAGTGATCTTGAGAAGATGACTGTCCGCGACAAGTACAGCGGGCAAGATCAGGTGCATACAGCCAGCGGAGCAGGTATGAAAATTAGTAACATTGGTCATTTGGTTTTGCATACCCCACATAAACAATTACATCTCAGAAATATCCTACATGTGCCTAGTGCAAACAAAAATTTGCTATCTGTTCATCGTCTTGCCTTTGGCAATGATGCCTTTTTTGAGTTTCATCCAAATTTCTTTTCTATAAAGGATCGGGTCACGAAGCAAATTCTGCATCAAGGAAGGTGTAAGAGAGGGCTTTACCCCCTTGCGCCTCAATCTTCGAGTCCTAGAGTCATCAAGCAAGCATATGAAGTCAATAAAGTGTCATCATCCCGGTGGCACAGTCGTCTGGGTCATCCAGCTTATCCTATAGTCCAGCGTGTTCTTAGAAAAAAATAAACTTCCTTGTGAAAGCTTTTCTAGTCATGAGTCGGTGTGTGACTCTTGTCAAAAAGCTAAGATTCATCTATTACCTTATGATAGATCGAAAAATATTTCCAATTCTCCTTTGGAGCTTATTTATTCCGATGTTTGGGGTCCTGCTCCAATTTCAGTTGGCAGACATGCATATTATGTTAGCTTCATCGATGACTTTAGCAAATACACCTGGATCTATCGCATTAAACATAAATCAGATGTCTTTCAAGTCTTTAAAAATTTTCAGAATCTAGTTGAGCGAAAGTTTGATAAAAAAATTATCTCTATGCAAACCGATTGGGGAGGCGAATATGAAAAATTGAATTCCTTTTTTCAGCAAATAGGAATAGCACATCGTGTCTCCTGTCCCCATGCGCACCAACAAAATGGGGCAGTTGAAAGAAAGCATCGTCACATCGTTGAGGTCGGCCTATCCTTGCTTGCAAATGCTTCCATGCTCTCAAGTTTTGGGATGAAGCCTTCTTGACGGCAACATATCTCATAAATATCCTCCCTAGTAAGGTTATCAACTTTAGTACCCCTACCGAGCTTCTACTTCATGAGAAGCCTGACTATAAGTCTTTGCGCATTTTTGGCTGCGCATGTTGGCCAAATCTTCGGCCTTTCAACACTCGGAAACTCGCTTTTCGATCTATCCGGTGTGTTTTTCTGGGGTATAGTTCTCTACATAAAGGGTTTAAGTGCCTCGAACCATCCTCTGGTCGAGTCTATATTTCTCGTGATGTCATTTTTGACGAAACAGTTTTCCCTTTTAATGAACTACATCCAAATGCCAGAGCCCGATTACGCCAGGAGATCCTTCTTCTCCCAAATGATCTTCTAAATCCGGGGGATGCACTGCCTAATACTAATGTTACTAATGAACCATCTAGTTCTCAAACTGTTTTGCAGGCCACAGAAAAAATTCGGCACAAACCGGAGATGATTTCATGCGCAACACTTGTGAAGGCGGGGTGTACCTAGCACCGGCCCCGGGCGTCCGATCCAAGGAGGATATGGCGGCAGACCATGTCTTAGGTGCCGGCACTCGATCCCATGCGGATTCGGCACCTGCGTCGGCAGCCGCTCCGTGCGAGCCGAGTGAGGCGTCGGGATCCGCTTCGCCCCCACTCGGATCGTCTACGGCCTCTCCTCGCGTGCCGCATGAGGACACCGGGTCCGCTTCGGCCCCGCTTGGATCTGCCACATCGCCCCCGTCGCCGCCAAGGGGGGCACTGACACTGAGGCGAATCCGCCGGATGCAGCAAGAGGAGGATCAGGATCCTCTACACCAGGCGGATCCCCTGCGCCGGCGACACCTTTTGCTGCTCTTGTTCCTGTTCCTTCGTTACCAGAAGTTCCACGGCCTAGAACTCGGCTGCAAAGTGGTATAACAAAACCAAAACAATTTACTGATGGCATGATTCAGTATGGAAATTTGTGCTCTACAGGGGAACCTCAGTCCGTGCAAGAAGCTCTTGGTAATCCAAATTGGAAGAAGGCAATGGAGGAAGAATATGCAGCTCTTCTTAAAAATGGCACCTGGCATCTTGTGCCGTCCAAGCCAGGTACGAATCTCATTGATTGCAAATGGGTTTTTAAGATCAAAAAAAGGCAGATGGAATAGATATAAAGGAAGACTGGTAGCAAAGGGGTTTAAGCAACAATATGGTATAGATTATGAAGATACCTTTAGTCCGGTTGTGAAAATTGCTACTATTCGTCTAGTCCTATCTTTGGCTGTTGCAAGGGGTTGGTATCTACGACAGTTAAATGTACAGAATGCGTTTCTTCATGGTGTTCTAGAATAAGAAGTATATATGAAACACTTCTGGTTTTGAAATTAAGAATACTCCACATCTTGTGTGTAAGCTAGACAAAGCCCTATATGGTCTCAAACAAGCCCCTCGAGCGTGGTATTCTAGATTGAGTACAAAATTGATTGCCCTCGGTTTTAGAGCATCAAGATCAGACACTTCCTTGTTTATTTATCAGAAAAGAGGAGTAAGTATTTATATGCTTACCTATGTGGATGATATAATTGTGATTGCCTCCTCTCAAGAAGCTGTTGCAGCTCTACTTCGTGATCTCAAGAAAGAATTTGTGCTCAAGGATTTGGGAGACTTGCATTATTTCTTAGGTATTGAGGTAAAGAGAAGCAAGGAAGGAATTGTTTTGTCACAAAGCAAATATGCAAGAGACATTCTGTCGCGAGTTGGGATGTCAAATTGTAAACCATCATCAACACCGTTACCTGCTACAGAGAAATTGTCAAGGTTTGAAGGCGAGCCCTTGGGTGTTGACGACAGCACAAGGTACAGAAGTATTGTTGGTGCCCTACAATATCTCACTTTGACTCGACTTGATTTAGCATTTGCTGTCAACAAGGTTTGTCAATTTCTCCATGCTCCAACAAGTATACACTGGGTTTCAGTAAAAAGGATACTTAGATATGTTAAGTTCACAGTTGATCTTGGTCTTACAATTCCAAAAAGAAACTCGTTTCTTGTGAGTGCATTCTCTGATGCTGACTGGGTAGGAAGTATTGATGATAGGAGATCCACAGGCGAATTTGCCATCTTTTTTGGTTCAAGTCTTATATCTTGGAGTGCACGAAAACAGGCAATAGTAGCTCGATCAAGCACTGAAGCTGAATATAAGGCTATGGCCAATGCCACCGCTGAGGTGATCTGGTTGGAATCTCTGCTCAAACAACTTGATGTACGTCTAAGGGCTCCAACATGTCTATGGTGTGATAACTTAGGTGCAACATACTTGTCTGCTAATCCAGTATTCCATGCGAGAGCGAAACATATAGAAATTGATTTTCATTTTGTTCGAGAACGAGTTGCACAAAAACAATTGCAGGTTCGGCTGATTCCTTCTAGAGATCAACTCGCTGACGGTTTCACTAAGGCTCTCCCAAGCTATAAGTTCGAAGAGTTCAAGCACAATCTTAATCTCCAGTAGTATGAGAGTTTAGATTGAGGGGGGTGTTGAAAGATGTTGTACACGACTCAGATTGTTGAGATCGTATGGGCTGACTTGGTGTACAAGGATAAGTCTCTAATAGGAAATATTTGTTAGTTAGAGATAAACCTCCTTGGCACTCAAGATGTAATCAAACTCTGTAATTGTTGACCTGTTCGGTCCCTATATAAACACGCAGCCGTGGCATGCCAAGGTAGGCAACCACGTTACCATAATCTTCACAGGTTGTGGTTAAATTGTCACGAGTCTGATAAAAACATAAATTCATGGTAATATTTTCTTTGCTAACCCGATTAGTTAAGTTTCCATACCAAATAAACCTGTGTGCATGCAAACAGAATATCTTGTGTGGACACAGTGGCGGAGATGGGATTTGAGTTGAGGACCGAAATTAGTCAGATTCTATTCTACTTTTGTCAAGAATCACAAAGATGAAAAATGATGATATTGCCATCAACTTTTAACTATGCATACATGCATTAATATTCCTAGCACAAATGTTAACATTGTTTGATCTACTAAAAGAAAAAGGACTCTATTAAAGATGTGAGAGGACAAACTACTAGCTGTTTTCAATTTTTTGTGGAGATATTCCAATTTTCATTCTGGGCGACTTCAAAATAAACATCGGCAAGTATTGCTTCATAAATTAATCTTAATGTAGACTATGAATGCATTGGAAGCTAAACATGTAGATTAGTATATTTTGGAACAAGATTGGGTTGTGTGCCAATTGTTGGTGTGCTTCTTTCCATGGTCGTGTGGGTGCGTAGGGCTTTTATAACACAGGCCAAATTTCCAGTCTGCCGTGGGGCTTTGAATTACTACTAAGAAATGGTGATTGCTACTTAGTGAAAGATTGGCCCATAGGGAACAAAACGCATTCTCAAACTTGTGTATCGCTTCGCCCGCCCCGTCTGCCCGGAAGTAGATCCTCTCTGTTGGTCCCTCTGCCGTTGTGTCCCTATCTCACGTGGACCCGATCTCATCACTATGGGAAGCTTAGGCTTTGCCCAGTCTTCCAAGCGTTGCCGAGAGCTATTTATCGGGCCCTCGGCACAGACTCGCTTTGCCGAGAGCCTCACCGTAGGATGCACTTGTGGACTTGTGGTGATGCACATTTGCTACATATGTTATATATGTCGTGTTGGATGACATTTACGCATCGAATGTGATATATATGTGTTATGTGAGTGTCAATGTGGAAAGAAAAAACTTAAAACAGTAAAATTGCCAGCTTTGCCGAGCGGGGCCATCGGCAAAGAGGCATTTGCCGAGCGCTCCTGGCCATTACGCTCGGCAATTTTGGGAACAGTGTTCCCGAATTGCCGAGCGTAATGGTCGGAGCGCTCGGCAAAGTAATTTGTTTTAAAAAATAAAAAACATCTTTGCCGACGGTCTCCCGCCCCGCCGCTCGGCAACGGGTTTTTTAAAAAATGAAAAACATCTTTGCCGATGGTCCGGGCACGGGTTCTCGGCACATATTTTTTTAAGAAAAAATAAAAACACTTATTTGCCGATGGCCCGGCCATGAGGCCATCGGCAAAGGGGGTTTCAAAAGCCGTCAACCTGCAATCGCCGTTAATGGCTACTTTTTTGGCCGGCGGCCCGCAGTTGGCTCTCGGCAAAGCCTTTGCCGAGAGCCTAGAGTTCGGGTGCTCTGCAAAGACTCGTGGCCGAGAAAAAAAATTCCCGGGGGCCCTTTGCCGAGAGCAACGCTCGGCAAAGGCTTTGCCGAGGGTGTAGAGGCCTTTGCCGAGAGTTCCACACGCTCGGCAAACCCTGAATTTCCAGTAGTGCATGCGGCATTGACGCAATGCTAGGGATGCAACAGTGCGGCATGCCAGACTCGCCGATCTGCCCTCATCGCAAGCGACGACCCTGCCGCTGCCTCCTCCCCCTCAACCTCGGTTGCTCTCACCTCCAGCCTCCCTGTCGATGGTGAGGAGGAGCGGGGGTCCACCCCTTTAGCAGATCTATTATTTTCAGGGTTTTTTTCTTTTTCCTTTCCTCCATAATAATTTGGACTAGATTTTGGTTGGCCATTTTGATGTTTTCGATTTGGTTTATGTAACGGTTTATGTAACACCCGAAAATTCCATCACAATAAAATATTGTTAGCAATATGGTTTAGTTTTATTTTCTAAGGATTTAATAAATTTGAATAAATAAATTTGCTTTAATTAAATTAAACATCATTTAATAATTAGAATCAAACAAGTGTTTGTGCATCATGTTGAAATGCATGAGTTTTGGTTGTGGTGTGATTTTAAAAGTCCTTAAAATAATTGTGAAAATTGGTGTAAAAGTTTGAATTAAAAAAAATGATGAAACTTTGAATTTTAAAAAAAATGTTGAAAAGTTGTTAAAAATGGTTTGTGAAAATCCTTTAAAATAGTTGGAGAAATTTGTGTTAAAATTTGAATTTGAAAAGATGTAAAAGATTTGATTTAAAAAGGTTTGGCAAAAAAAATTGAAAAAGATTTCGAAAGAAAAAAAAGAAAGAAACAAACCTATCTAACTCATCTCCGCGCGGCCCACCCCACCTTCCTCCTTTCCCCGTCTTTTTCCCCGCGGCCCACCTAATTCGCCCGGCCCAATTAAACCCCGCCGCCCACCTCTCCCTCTCCTCTCTCTCCCCTCTCTCTCTCTCACCGACGGACGGGGCCCACCCGTCGGCCCCGTCACCAACCTCCGCCGCCGCCCCCCCCCCCCCCGCGCCGGCCGCCGGCCACACCGCGCCGCCCGCCGCCTCCCCCGGCCTCCACGCGCCTCCTCCCTTTCCTCCTTCAATGCGCCGCCGCCCACTCGCGCCGCCTCACCCCTTCCTCTCCCCAGAAACCGCCCCACCACTGCTCTCCACCGAGCGCCGCCGCCATTAATGGCGCCGGCCGCCACCGACCCCCGCCACCGCCTCAACCGCGCCCCTCCCCTCCCCTCTTCACCTATATAAGATCCCCTCGAGCTCCTGCATCTCCCGCACCCCTCCCTTCCTCTCTCCGCTCTCCACAGCGCCGCCGCCGCGGAGCACCACCGCCACCGCCGATCTCCTCCTACGGCGCGGCTCCCTACTGTTCAAGTTCCCCAGTGAGTTCCCCTTCTTCTCCTCTTCACGTTGAGCCTAACCGTTCTCAAAATCGTGCCCGGGAGCTCCGGTTCATCCTTCTCCGGCGAGCTCCGCCACCGCCGCCGCCGGCGCCACCGCGCCGGCCGCTTCGCCGCGCGGCCGGCCCCGCCGTCGTCGTCGGCCGGCCGTCGATCTTGAGCCAACGGCTCGGATCGCCCCGCACTCCCAGGTCAAAGTTCTTTGTACCGGTCAACCCAAGTCCTTCGCCGCCATTTTGCGCAAAAGACCTTGCAGTTTCTAATATTACAAGCCGGCCCTTCCACATATTAGAACTCTTACAATTCGATCCCGATTTTTATGTCTAGGCCCCCGATCTCTTAGGTTTTCTCGTTTAATAGCCTACCCTTTGACCTTTTACATGTTAGACCTCCTAGTTTCACACATAATTATGTTTTAGCCCCCGAAATCTTGCAGAAAACTCCATAAACTTTCGGATATTCACAATTTAGTCCCCGAATCTTGTTTCGGCCATAACTTTTTCATCCTAGCTCCGTTTTACGTGTTCTTGGTATCCACGCGACCGTCTCTCGAGCCCGTCATTTCTAAAAGCTTGTTTTAGTCTTTTCGAAATGTTTGATGTATTGTTTTATTTATTGTATGTTTTCTTGCATGATCGTAGCCAACACGCCGTTCGAGGAAGAACAAGTGCGAGCTTTGCGGATAAGGAAAGTAGCTTATCGTTGGAGAAAGGCAAGTGACCCTAACCACCCTTCTACTTATGCTTTAATCAAGAATACTATAAATTAATCGGAACATGGAGAACCACCCAGGAAAAAAGTGCAACCACGGTCCATATGGCTGCGGCTTAGCCAATTAATTAGGTGTGCGATTGTATTGATGACCCTATCCGAAAGGAACACAGGGGGCTCCGGGTTGCAGGGGTATAGCCCGGTTCTTTTGGGGTAGCGACCTTTGCTAAGGTGCCGACCACCGGGGAGGGTTATGGTCCGCCCCGAGTCAGAATCGTCGTGGGTTGTCGGTGCTTTTGCATATCTTTGTAAAGGCTTCGTAGCGTCCCTATGCAATCACACCTCGGAAGTGTGGTATTGTGCACGATCGGCACATGCGTGGTTGGGTTCAAAGTTCTTTGGAACTTTTACGCGACCGTGGGGAAAGTGTGCAACCTCTGCGAGTGTAAAGCGATTGATCGGCCGTGCTCACGGTCAAGAGCGGCTGGACCCTCACATGATTAATTGAACTTAAAGATGGATTAATATTGCTTTCCGGTTATTCCCGTGGCCTTGCCGAGTACCAACCATAAGTGTACTCATCCTTGCTTACGTCGTTCGCAGAGAAGAATCCCGGAGTGGAGTACTTCACCAACTACGAGGAGTTCTGAGGATGCGATCAACCAGTCAGAAGCCTGTGGAAGATGAAGATGGAGTCGCGTCTTCATAGTTATCGTTGTTCGTGTAAAGACCTTCGTGTCTACCTTCGTGAGTGTAATAAAAGTTAATAAACCTTTTTGTACGTTTTTGAGCAATATCTTGTGATATTACACTCATGAGTCTATCATATGTGTGAAATTGTGATCCTGGCACACATATGAGATGCATTCGGTTTTCTACGGAAAATCGGGTGTGACAGAGTGGTATCAGAGCAATGCTGACTGTAGGACGCAGCCTCAGATAGAAATGGTCGAGATTAAGGACTCTCTTTCTAGAAAGCCTTTCCAGCATTCAAAATATCTTATTTACGCTTAAAAAATATTTTATTCTTTATTCTTTAACAAAATCATATCTTTTGTTTTCTTCTACACTGAATCTGATTCTTGTTCTTCCACCTTGAACTACCACACGTGTTTTATAGGATAGCTTCTTAGGTTGCCCGCCCTTCTACCGCTTTCGTTTCGATAGAGCCGTTCTTGTGAGGACGTGCGATGTTAATGCTTGTTGATTGTAAACATGCATGATTTGGATCTTTGACATGATTGGAATGTTTTTGTGGAGTGATGGCCACAAATGCATCAATAAAATAATTAAAGTTAAAATTTGAATCTTAGCCCCTTTCTACCCTTCCGAATCTCGGGACGAGATTCTTTTTAAGGGGGTAGGATTTGTAACACCCGAAAATTCCATCACAATAAAATATTGTTAGCAATATGGTTTAGTTTTATTTTCTAAGGATTTAATAAATTTGAATAAATAAATTTGCTTTAATTAAATTAAACATCATTTAATAATTAGAATCAAACAAGTGTTTGTGCATCATGTTGAAATGCATGAGTTTTGGTTGTGGTGTGATTTTAAAAGTTCTTAAAATAATTGTGAAAATTGGTGTAAAAGTTTGAATTAAAAAAATGATGATACTTTGAATTTTAAAAAAAAATGTTGAAAAGTTGTTAAAAATGGTTTGTGAAAATCCTTTAAAATAGTTGGAGAAATTTGTGTTAAAATTTGAATTTGAAAAGATGTAAAAGATTTGATTTAAAAAGGTTTGGCAAAAAAAATTGAAAAAGATTTCGAAAGAAAAAAAAGAAAGAAACAAACCTATCTAACTCATCTCCGCGCGACCCAGCCCACCTTCCTCCTTTCCCTGTCTTTTTTCCGGCGGCCCACCTAATTCGCCCGGCCCAATTAAACCCGCCGGCCCACCTCTCCCTCTCCTCTCTCTCCCTCTCTCTCTCTCTCACCGACGGACGGGGCCCACCCGTCAGCCCCGTCACCAACCTCCAGCGCCGCCCCCCCGCTTCCCCGCGCCGGCCTCCCGGCCACACCGCGCCGCCTGCCGCCTCCCCGGCCTCCACGCGCCTCCTCCCCTTCCTCCTTCAATGCGCCACCGCCCACTCGCGCCGCCTCACCCCTTCCTCTCCCCCCGAAACCGCCCCACCACTGCTCTCCACCGAGCGCCGCCGCCATTAATGGCGCCGGCCGCCACCGACCCCCGCCACCGCCTCAACCGCGCCCCCTCCCTCCCCTCTTCACCTATATAAGACCCCCTCAAGCTCTTGCATCTCCCGCACCCCTCCCTTCCTCTCTCCGCTCTCCACGGGCGCCGCCGCCGCGGAGCACCACCGCCACCGCCGATCTCCTCCTACGGCGCGGCTCCCTACTGTTCAAGTTCCCCAGTGAGTTCCCCTTCTTCTCCTCTTCACGTTGAGCCTAACCGTTCTCAAAATCGTGCCCGGGAGCTCCGGTTCATCCTTCTCCGGCGAGCTCCGCCACCGCCGCCGCCGGCGCCACCGCGCCGGCCGCTTCTGCCGCGCGCCGGCCGCCGCTCGCGCCGGCCGTCTGATCTTGAGCCAACGGCTCAGATCAGCCCGCACTCCCCAGGTCAAAGTTCTTTGTACCGGTCAACCCAAGTCCTCCGCCGCCATTTTGCGCAAAAGACCTTGCAGTTTCTAATATTACAAGCCGGCCCTTCCACATATTAGAACTCTTACAATTCAGTCCTGATTTTTATGTCTAGGCCCCTGATCTCTTAGGTTTTCTGTTTAATAGCCTACCCTTTGACCTTTTACATGTTAGACCTCCTAGTTTCACACATAATTATGTTTTAGCCCCTGAAATCTTGCAGAAAACTCCATAAACTTTCAGATATTCACAATTTAGTCCCTGAATCTTGTTTCGGACCATAACTTTTTCATCCTAGCTCCGTTTTACGTGTTCTTGGTATCCACGCGACCGTCTCTCGAGCCCGTCATTTCTAAAAGCTTGTTTTAGTCTTTTCGAAATGTTTGATGTATTGTTTTATTTATTGTATGTTTTCTTGCATGATCGTAGCCAACACGCCGTTCGAGGAAGAACAAGTGCGAGCTTTGCAGATAAGGAAAGTAGCTTATCGTTGGAGAAAGGCAAGTGACCCTAACCACCCTTCTACCTATGCTTTAATCAAGAATACTATAAATTAATCGGAACATGGAGAACCACCCGGGAAAAAAGTGCAACCACGGTCCATATGGCTCGGCTTAGCCAATTAATTAGGTGTGCGATTGTATTGATGACCCTATCCGAAAGGAACACGGGGGGGCTCCGGGTTGCGGGGGTATAGCCCGGTTCTTTTGGGGTAGCGGCCTTTGCTAAGGTGCCGACCACCGGGGAGGGTTATGGTCCGCCCCGAGTCAGAATCGTCGTGGGTTGTCGGTGCTTTTGCATATCTTTGTAAAGGCTTCGTAGCGTCCCTATGCAATCACACCTCGGAAGTGTGGTATTGTGCACGATCGGCACATGCGTGGTTGGGTTCAAAGTTCTTTGGAACTTTTACGCGACCGTGGGGAAAGTGTGCAACCTCGCGAGTGTAAAACCGATTGATCGGCCGTGCTCACGGTCAAGAGCGGCCTGGACCCTCACATGATTAATTGAACTTAAAGATGGATTAATATTGCTTTCGGTTATTCCGTGGCCTTGCCGAGTACCAACCATAAGTGTACTCATCCTTGCTTACGCTCGTTCGGAGAAGAATCCGGAGTGGAGTACTTCACCAACTACGAGGAGTTCGAGGATGCGATCAACCGATCGAAGCTTCGTGGAAGATGAAGATGGAGTCGCGTCTTCATAGTTATCGTTGTTCGTGTAAAGACCTTCGTGTCTACCTTTGTGAGTGTAATAAAAGTTAATAAACCTTTTTTGTACGTTTTTGAGCAATGTCTTGTGATATTACACTCATGAGTCTATCATATGTGTGAAATTGTGATCCTGGCACACATATGAGATGCATTCGGTTTTCTACGGAAAATCGGGTGTGACAGAGTGGTATCAGAGCAATGCTGACTGTAGGACGCAGCCTCAGATAGAAATGGTCGAGATTAAGGACTCTCTTTCTAGAAAGCCTTTCCAGCATTCAAAATATCTTATTTACGCTTAAAAAATATTTTATTCTTTATTCTTTAACAAAATCATATCTTTTGTTTTCTTCTACACTGAATCTGATTCTTGTTCTTCCACCTTGAACTACCACACGTGTTTTCTAGGATAGTTCCTTAGGTTGCCCGCCCTTCTACCGAGTTTCGTTTCGATAGAGCCGTTCTTGTGAGGACGTGCGATGTTAATGCTTGTTGATTGTAAACATGCATGATTTGGATCTTTGACATGATTGGAATGTTTTTGTGGAGTGATGGCCACAAATGCATCAATAAAATAATTAAAGTTAAAATTTGAATCTTAGCCCCTTTCTACCCTTCCGAATCTCGGGACGAGATTCTTTTTAAGGGGGTAGGATTTGTAACACCCGAAAATTCCATCACAATAAAATATTGTTAGCAATATGGTTTAGTTTTATTTTCTAAGGATTTAATAAATTTGAATAAATAAATTTGCTTTAATTAAATTAAACATCATTTAATAATTAGAATCAAACAAGTGTTTGTGCATCATGTTGAAATGCATGAGTTTTGGTTGTGGTGTGATTTTAAAAGTTCTTAAAATAATTGTGAAAATTGGTGTAAAAGTTTGAATTAAAAAAATGATGAAACTTTGAATTTTAAAAAAAATGTTGAAAAGTTGTTAAAAATGGTTTGTGAAAATCCTTTAAAATAGTTGGAGAAATTTGTGTTAAAATTTGAATTTGAAAAGATGTAAAAGATTTGATTTAAAAAGGTTTGGCAAAAAAAATTGAAAAAGATTTCGAAAGAAAAAAAAGAAAGAAACAAACCTATCTAACTCATCTCCGCGCGACCCAGCCCACCTTCCTCCTTTCCCTGTCTTTTTTCCCCGCGGCCCACCTAATTCGCCCGGCCCAATTAAACCCGCCGGCCCACCTCTCCTCTCTCTCTCTCTCTCCCTCTCTCTCTCTCACCGACGGACGGGGCCCACCCGTCGGCCCCGTCACCAACCTCCCGCCGCCGCCCCCCCCGCTTCCCCGCGCCGGCCTCCCGGCCACACCGCGCCGCCGCGCCGCCTCCCCCGGCCTCCACGCGCCTCCTCCCCTTCCTCCTTCAATGCGCCGCCGCCCACTCGCGCCGCCTCACCCCTTCCTCTCCCCCGAAACCGCCCCCACCACCGCTCTCCACCGAGCGCCGCCGCCATTAATGGCGCCGGCCGCCACCGACCCCCGCCACCGCCTCAACCGCGCCCCCTCCCCTCCCCCTCTTCACCTATATAAGACCCCCCTCGAGCTACCGCATCTCCCGCACCCCTCGCTTCCTCTCTCCGCTCTCCACGGCGCCGCCGCCGCGGAGCACCGCCGCCACCGCCGCCCCTCGACGCCGATCTCCTCCTACGGCGCGGCTCCCTACTGTTCAAGTTCCCCAGTGAGTTCCCCTTCTTCTCCTCTTCACGTTGAGCCTAACCGTTCTCAAAATCGTGCCGGGAGCTCCGGTTCATCCTTCTCCGGCGAGCTCCGCCGCCGCCACCGCCGGCGCCACCGCGCCGGCCGCTTCCCCGCCGCGCCGGCCCGCCCCTCTTGCCGGCCGCCGTCTGATCTTGAGCCAACGGCTCAGATCAGCCCGCACTCCCCAGGTCAAAGTTCTTTGTACCGGTCAACCCAAGTCCTCCGCCGCCATTTTGCGCAAAAGACCTTGCAGTTTCTAATATTACAAGCCGGCCCTTCCACATATTAGAACTCTTACAATTCAGTCCTGATTTTTATGTCTAGGCCCCTGATCTCTTAGGTTTTCTGTTTAATAGCCTACCCTTTGACCTTTTACATGTTAGACCTCCTAGTTTCACACATAATTATGTTTTAGCCCCTGAAATCTTGCAGAAAACTCCATAAACTTTCAGATATTCACAATTTAGTCCCTGAATCTTTTTTCAGCCATAACTTTTTCATCCTAGCTCCGTTTTACCCGCTCTTGGTATCCACGCGACCGTCTCTCAGAGCCCGTCATTTCTAAAAGCTTGTTTTAGTCTTTTGGAAATGTTTGATGTATTGTTTTATTTATTGTATGTTTTCTTGCATGATCGTAGCCAACACGCCGTTCGAGGAAGAACAAGTGCAGAGCTTTGCAGATAAGGAAAGTAGCTTATCGTTGGAGAAAGGCAAGTGACCCTAACCACCCTTCTACCTATGCTTTAATCAAGAATACTATAAATTAATCGGAACATGGAGAACCACCCAGGAAAACAGTGCAACCACAGTCCATATGGCTCTGGCTTAGCCAATTAATTAGGTGTGCGATTGTATTGACGACCCTATCCGAAAGGAACACAGGGGGCTCCGGGTTGCGAGGGGTATAGCCCGGTTCTTTTGGGGTAGCAGCCTTTGCTAAGGTGCCGACCACTAGGGAGGGTTATGGTCCGCCCCGAGTCAGAATCGTCGTGGGTTGTCGGTGCTTTTGCATATCTTTGTAAAGGCTTCGTAGCGT
The DNA here is from genome assembly GCA_947561735.1 of Cenchrus americanus. NCBI lineage: Eukaryota > Viridiplantae > Streptophyta > Magnoliopsida > Poales > Poaceae > Cenchrus > Cenchrus americanus. Next base: position 76,674,618 of record OX387239.1, on the reverse strand, counting down.
CCCTATGCAATCACACCTCGGAAGTGTGGTATTGTGCCCGATCGGCACATGCGTGGTTTGGTTCAAAGTTCTTTGGAACTTTTACGCGAACCGTGGGAAAAGTGTGCAACCTCTGCGAGTGTAAACCGATCGATCAGCCGTGCTCACGGTCAAGAGCGGCCTGGACCCTCACATGATTAATTGAACTTAAAGATGGATTAATATTGCTTTCCGGTTATTCCTGTGGCCTTGCTGAGTACCAACCATAAGTGTACTCATCCTTGCTTACGCTGTTCAAAGAAGAATCCTGAGTGGAGTACTTCACCGACTACGAGGAGTTCCGAGGATGCGATCAACCGGTCGAAGCCTGTGGAAGATGAAGATGGAGTCGCGTCTTCATAGTTATCGTTGTTCGTGTAAAGACCTTCGTGTCTACCTTCGTGAGTGTAATAAAAGTTAATAAACCTTTTTGTACGTTTTTGAGCAATATCTTGTGATATTACACTCATGAGTCTATTATATGTGTGAAATTGTGATCCTGGCACACATATGAGATGCATTCGGTTTTCTACGGAAAATCGGGTGTGACAGTTTACTAGTTCACACCATGGATGCTTTGTTATCTTTTGTGATGGATTGCTCTTCCTAGAGAGATCGAGGTATGTTGACTTAGTCCTCCTCAATGCAGAGAGGGATTGGATATGTTTTTCCCCTTCTGTAGGATCATCTTTCTGGTTGCTAGTGATACTACTTGTGTCAGTGGTGCCCTTCCTGTTGCTAGTGGTGATGCTAGTGGCATCGGATCTAATGTTCATTCAACCTTTAGAAGATATGACCATTGTTCTTTCGGTGCTCTTTACTCCCCATAGTGGTTGAGCTTATCACGATCTTATGTGGTCTCTATGTTCATAGAGGTAGGGGCTATGGCTCTCAGGTCCAGATTGGGTGTACTTCCATGGTCACGATGGAGCTTCCTAGAGGTGTTGGGTGTACAACGTTGGATGCGAGGAAGAGAAAGTTTAGGGACCTAGTGGTGTGCTTCAATGTAATTTTGTTTTATGTTGAGGTCTCAGTTGTAAAGGGGGATTTCATTTAATGGAATCCAATCCCTTAGGGCCCCTTTGGAAGTCAGAAATCCCTCCGGGTTCCACCTATCTTTCCTGGGTCAAAATCCCACGTCGAAATTCACCCGGGCCAAAACTACCCCATCATTTGGAAGCCCACGGACCCAGGACGTCTCAACCCTACCCACCCCGTTCCCCCGGGGCGCTCCCTCCCCACCTCCCGGCTCCTGGCGGCGCCGCCCCGTCCATTCCTCGTGCAGTCACGAGTCACTTCCTCCACCACGCCTCCTCCCCGTCGACTCCACCATGTGCGCCGCCGTTCTACCGCACCGCCCCTCCAGAGCTTCCCCTCTTTCGCATCCTAGTTGGCGTCCCCAGCCCGGCCGCCGCCGCCTCAGCTCGGTGTCCTCCGCCAGAGAGTGCTAGACAATAGTCCGCCACCGCTTCTTGTTCTTCCTCCGGCTGGAGCACCTCGCGCAGGTTGGAATCTTTCCTGCAGCCGCCGCCATCCTCCGATCCGCTGTGCCCGAATCAGCTCCGTCGAGGTCCTAGGTAAGCGCCTGGAACCCTATCGATCTGTCCAGTTATCAAATTAATAGCTTACACAACAGAGTGCAATCAATCAAGCAAGGATCAATGACTAGTAGTCCAAATAGAGTATAGATCCCTGCGCTGTCCATTGGAACTCCTAGAATTTCTACCATAGATGAAGAGAAAAGGAGGAGGAAGAAGGAGAAAATCGGCTCCTGTTCGTGCTAGGCAGCTAGGGTGTGAGCGTGAGTGGCTGTACAGAAGTAGAACAAACAACTTCGGCAAGGACCAATGGCTTGTGTAAATGGCAAGTTGAGTCACATTCTCTAGTAGGTAACTAGTGTGTAGTGAGCTGTAGTAGCTTTGGTTACGGTAGGGTCTGAATGACTTTGCATCACATTGCTCTGATTGCTACTTTATCCTTTGATTCTGTCCAGCTATCTGAAATCAACCTTTACAAGCTCTGATAGTTCTGCAGCCTCTTTTCAAGCACTGTATTGCTCTGTTTTGCTATCAAAATATTAAATATTTAGTAGTACCGAATGGTTATTGCAGGGTTCTATTTAGAGCCATTATCCATTTGCAGAGAAGCACTTAAGCGACGACTTGGGTTGAGCAGTGGTCCATCCATTATAGTATGTACCGAATTGTTTGAACATAGTACATCTGTTTTCTTAGTTGTACATTGAGCATATGATGAGTTAAGTGCCATTTGTTAGGTAGGATGTATCTGTGATGGTTATTCAGATATTCATAATCTCAAGGAAGCAGTTCATGTTGCTCTGCGCAAAAATGCTCAGGTTTCTGTAGCTATTAGTTACCTTCCCTTCAACTTAATATTTAATAAATCACTTTTTTCGCTTAGTATAGTTGCAAGATTTTGTACAATGCAGGTCATCTTCATGGAAAAGTTAGGATCTGTTGTGAACTCAACTGTGCAGGCATTAAGCAAAGAGGTAAAGGTATCACTATTCCATTTTTAACATAACTTGTTTAAGAATTCCATGTTATGGCACACTGCATATTTAATCTAATTCCATTTATTTGTCACTTGTTCAGTTTATTAATCTGGATGATGACATAGCATTCGTTGAGGAATACAACGAGACACTTGCACATTTAATATATGCAGGCTCTGATATCATTCTTTGCTCTTCCTTTGAAGACCCATCGCTTCAAATAGCAGTATGTGAAACCACTAATTTTCTATTTCTTCTTAGTAAACTAAGGCTCAATGTATAAGGATGCTTGTAGCTAACAAAACTAAGTGCCATTTAATTTTATGGAAGGAGGTTTCCAGAATACGACTGATTGTAGGTGTGAAATCATTGAATTGAGGGTGAAATGATGAAATCAGCCCCCCTCCCCCCACGGGCACAGAACTGGTGAAAATTTATTTCCATACACTATTAAGAAAGAATGACTACTGAGCAGTGAGCACCATGATCACATGACTCATTTCTATTGCATGTCATGTATGCTTGAATTACAAACACATTATCTATCGACTGCAGTTTCCACCGCCCACTCCCCAAATAAGCAGGGGTACATACATCATTTTTTTCTTATTGTTGTTAATGACATGCATATGTAGTTTCCTTTCTAAAGAAATAAAAACAATAGTTTTAGTACACACCATTTTCCTTTCAAATAAAGAATAATTTTCATTTGTTACAATGATTTTATTCAGCATGCTGCTGTATATATATATACATATTTTTTATGAATAGACCTTGCTGATAAATAATTTCTGATAACTGTGTTGAATTTAGCAACATCATTGATTAATTCAGTTATATTTCAGGACACATGAAAAAACTATCTACTATGTTTAGTTTCCACCCAATTGTTATGCCTCTTAATAAAGGCTCTTTGTGGGCAGGTGAAGGCAATAAAGTATGGATGCGCACCAGTACAAATAAACTTTCCCAACAATGGATCTGGGTAAAAAAACCACTCAACATCTACACATTTACTTGGGCAAGTTATCTGTTTAATTTGATTTAGATGAAATGTTTGATGCACTGAACTGAAACTGCATGAATTGACACATGTGTATATGTGATTATGCATTTCTAATGGCCTCCGTTTATATGCATCCGTCACCAGGCAATCTGAGGGGCATGATTGCCGCAACAGAGGAATGTCTAAGTATATCATCTCAACTTATGGAGAGCTCTCTCTTCTTCAAGCACTTGATAGTTTTGTAAGTTCACAATCTCAATTGTGCACAATTAATCATCTATAAAATATTGAGTACTGTTCTTAACCATCATCATAGGCCAAAGTTACAATTGATAGGTTCCGGAAGCTTTAATCCTTAAATGATATTGTATTCTGAAGTTATTTGCTTCTTGAATTGACACAGTTAACTACCTAATGTGCAGAAGAATGACCCTTCCAGTTGGGATCAGCAGATAAAAGATGGGATGGTTAAGGGTTTAGCATGGGACGCTGAGTGCTATGACCTTCACTGGGAGGCCTATTCCTCTTTAAGGAAGCTGTGAATTGGGCATCCATCAAGAAAGCATTAGGCACAAGATCCCCAAATAAAAGGTACAATGTTTGCACTTAATCCTGTAAATTCAGTTTTGCTCCTGGCTGTATAAAGTTTTCGTTTATGCCGTTTCGTCTGTCCTTGCTCGTCAACAGCTTCTGCATTGCTTCTGCATAGGAGCTAGCTACCAGTAGTACTGCATGCTTGATACCCCTCCGCAACTAGTAAAATCAACACTGCTATATAGTATTATAGTTTACTCTTGTGTCCAACTTTTTTGACCATCTAGCACACAATGTCATTCGTCTAGGGTAAACGGAAGATGTTTTCCAATGCTAAGCTATATGTACTATATGCATTGCTTGTTATTAGAAAATCTAGATGAAAGAAAAGGGAGTTCATTTCTTTTCGAAATGGATGCAGGTTCAAAGAAGGTCGCGTGAGAGGCACTGGTGCATGAGACACCATGTGGAGCAACAGAGTTACAGAAGAGTACCACCAGAGCAATAGAGTTATAGAGCAATTGTGTTTTCTGCAAAAATAGATGCTTAAAATGACCAAAGGAGGCTTGTAATTTTTTTGTCAATTTCATGATCCGGATATAATATGTCATATGTACTTCCTTTGTGATGTGATTTTGATCTCTTGGCTTATTGTCTATGGATTTTTGAGGTGTTATATTAGCATCGGAGACTGATGTTGCCTATTGATTTTTATAGATATGTTACGTTCTTATTTGTTAAATGGCTTTTTTGAAGTTTTTCTGAATTTTTAAAGTTTCATATTAGCTTTTATTATTTTATTTAGGTTTCAAACAGTAGCATATTTTGATTTGATGAAAGGATAGTCATGGCGTGGGGATTTCCCTGTCCATGGAGTCTCCAAACAGCCCGAGGTGGAGGTGGGCCTTCCTCCCCCTGCGTGGGGAGGGATTAGATGGCGCATGGATTTCCCTGTTGGGAATCTAATGCCCAGGGCTTGGCCCCCCTGTCTGCCAAATGAGGCCTTAAAGAAATATTGTCACATAGCAAGGGGGCCATGGCCCCAATTGGCCGGCAGTTGGCTCCACCAGTGAGTGGAAACACAATTTATAAATTTTCAAACCAATGTGAATGAATTCTCTAGATATAAGAACACCAAAACCTTCTAGCACCTTAAATATATATAGACCTGACATTCACTCTCAACCTCATAATCGATAAAAGATAACACTACGTTTGGATGTAGACATTGAACCGTGGAATTGGGAATTGGAATTTGAGATCTTGGAATACCACAGTTTGGATGTCATGCGAATTGGAAATGGAAATGAAGGCCAATACCGCGAGGCATTCATTCTGCTTGCGGGCACGAGCAGGCAATTCGGAGCCAACCCCCTCCGTATTGCAAGGCATTGACCTCACGACCAGTCCTCGTCTTGCGTCCGCCTCTCGCAGAAAAAAAGGGGCCGAGCTCCCTCCATCCAGCGAACTCCCTCCCCAAATCATCGAGTTCCGGCCCGCTCGCAGTTGGGTGAAGCCGTAGCTAGCGACGGCAGCCCGGGCGTGGCTCGACGGAGCAGATGCACACCGTGGGTCTGGGAGGAGCAGATGCGACCCCTTCTTCCTCATGGTCGGTGATCCTTTCTTCCTCATGACCGGCACCTCTTCCGCCAGATGTGAGCGGCACGCGGGAGCTCCGCCCCAGATTAAGAGGGTGGCCTTCTAAGCGAGGTTTGGACGCCTTCTACCACTTCACGAGTCATGACTTCGCGCGAGCTGCGCCACCCGTACGCCGGTGTGCCGCACGCTCCCCTCCGCCATGGTCCTGTTTCATTTTCTTCCTGCATCTGCCCGTGACCCGTTCACCGCGCCATCCGTCCAAATTCAGAAAAAAATTACTCTGCACATCCAAACATGATTTGGTATTCAGTACCTTGTTAAATTCGATCCAAGAAATTCATGTGCCTCCAAACAATCGCATTGGTATTGTGCTCATTTCCAAAACCAACTTGATTTGGTATTGAACTCAATTCAATACCAAAGCGTTCAAAATATCGACATCCAAACGAAGCCTAAAACTAATAATAGGTGCCATATCCATAGATAAGATTTACATATGTATATAGTATTTGAACAGTACAATATCATTTATAGAAGCAAAAATAAACTGATAATACAATATATTAGAAAGGGATATATTTCATGTGGTTCGGTAGTTTAGTTACGAAACATTGTCTTTGGTGATGGTGTAAATTACCAAAACTGGACACGTATTTTTTTTCAATTTTATGTGCTCAAGAACTCGTGGTACTGGTCATTTGTACATCCACACAGTAGTTGACCGTGCAGATAGACATATATGCATCCACCTGTTCCTGGACACAAAAATGGCTGGGCTGCATCGATGTTTGTCCATTTGTACACTAAGTCCACTATTATATTCCCCATGGATGGAAATAATACTAGTATATGTACACGTATATGTTCATTGTGGCCTGCGAGATAGCTGCAAAGTTTACAATATCCATGTGTGTTATCAGTTTATCACACGTGTGAGAGATGGAAGCACATAATATCATTAAGATATAAATATGCATGACTTTGACATCTTTAAGACATCACTAACAAAGCATTGTCTGACTATCAATGTTATTCGTACAATTAATTGAGATCAGAAAAAATAGATTCACTACAAGGCCTATAAATACCAGGGCATATCGTTGCAATTCTCCCCATTCCAAAATCCTATTCATAGTTCTTACAACCAATTGTGTAGTACGACATACTTAACCCCGCAACCCATGGATCCCAAGTTGATTGGTGAGTGGAGTGCTTCTGATATCAGGATGGTGAAATCGCTCATTGCTACTCATGTTGCCAACAACAACTATGCCAATGATGCAAGCAAGACGCACAATGCCATTGTGAATGAACTCCAAGCATGGTTCACCCAAAAGGAGAAGAGTCAGGTAATTGAATTGTATGTTGAGCTCATGGTGGAAATGATGTTGCTTGCACAGAGTAGTGCAAACCCCTCTATTGTGGCAATCAGCAACCTTGTGAATGAAATCTCTGAGATTTCAATGGTGGACCCACCCACAAAAGACATGGATATGTTGCTTGCTAGCTATTTGACAGATAAGATGCCCGAGGCCATGGGGATGGTGGAAGAAGCACCTCAGAGGCAAGCAACCATTCTTCGCCACGAGAGGCAGCACAATGAGGGGCCTTGGACCCAAGAGGAGCACATGTTAGTAATTTTTAGACATAAGTCGAACATCATGCATACCCCTAATTTTATTTTATGTTTTCAAAATCATATGCATATATTTCTTGCGGATTAGAACACTTGTTAAGGATATGGTGTGGGGTATTGATTCTGATTAGGTGTCGAGATCTTATTTTTGATTCCACAGATCTTGATATTATGATGGAAAATATCTGAAATACTATCTAGCTCGTTTGTCTTACTAATGACACCAATATTTCTTACTACTACACAGGCAGTTCCTCTATGGTCTACATGCATACGGCCGTGGCAACTGGAAGAAAATATGCAGGGACTTTGTCACCACCAGGACGCCAGCCCAGGTCTCCAGTCATGCACAAAAGTACTTTATTAGGATGGAACGCACCTCTGAAAAGATACGCTACAGTATTAATGATGTTGGCCTCTATGGTGCTGAACCATGGGCACAGAACTACTCTTTGAGCCAGGACCCACTCTCCTTTGCAGGTGGTGTTTATAACTCAAACTGCTATGGCTCTAGCAATCAGCTTGGCCCAATGAACAATGTTGCACCGGTTTGGTCGTCACCCTTCTGGTACAGTGCTGACCAGGCTAGTAGCAGCCAGGTGAACACTTGGTCTGGGCAGCAGGTGGGGGCTAGTTCTTCTCCAGCTCTAGCACAAGAGGGGATTGCAAGCCAGATAAGCCCGACCGGCAATCAGCAAGGAAATTTTCTTCCAGATCAGTGGATTGACATAGATGACATGTTCTATTAGTAACTAGCTATCCTAAGATGCATGGCATCGTATCTCATTGAAGACAGTATATAAAGGTTATGTGTTACTGGAACTGTTCTATGCAGGGAATGCATTGAACTAGTGAAATGTATCCCTAATTAAAGTATGTATGACAATACATGTCAATTATATTGTGTGGTTTCTGGTCATGTCCATCGTCGTTCATGTATCAAAAATCTCTTTATATTATGAACTTTTTTCAGATAAATATGAGGAGAAATCTTATGTGGATCTTATTTTTATATATGTTCAAGGGATTTATACAAATAAATATAGCGAGGAAGATAAAAGAGCAAAAACAAAAGCCATAACCTAAAAGAAAAGAGTGGGTGCTTGTAGCTATTGCTCATCTTCACATGCTCATAGCATTTTGTCCTATTTAATGCTTTGTCTATTAAATGGAAACCAAAATCTTAACAAAACACAGAACAAAAAAAACTTTGTTTTATAGATCCCTATAAAAGAAAAATATCTATACAGAAAAACTTGGTTTTATAGATATTTCGGTTTTACAGTAAGAAGGTTTGCATAGAACCATAGACCTGATGTGGTACCCCAAGAGTGAAATTGACATATCATTGAGAACTTAATATAGAAAGCCGAGGGGAACTTGATATTAAGAACTTAATACAGTAAACGGGTGCTAATTCAAAAATAGACAGTAGAGTGAATCGGTGCTATAACAAGTTAACAACCATTTATTAAATAAATAAAATTTTTTAGTAAACAAGTTGAGACCTTAGATCACTATTTATTTCTTGGTTACTCTCAACCAGTTAAAATATACTATATATGACACCATCTAGATTTAGTACAAGTAGCTACAAACCTAAGGCTGACCTATTGACAATTAGATATGTTCTCGAGGACTAAGTGATTACAAATAAGCACGTTCCCTTGGATAGTAGGAGTGCTATCAATAGTTTACTCTTCACGCTATGCTGTTGGATAGTAGGAGTGCTATCAATAGTTTACTCTTCACGCTATGCTGAATTTGAAGGATGAAAAACAAATAAAGTTGACCCTAATATTACTTGGTACCCAGCAGCTTGTTGTTAAGAAAGCCATTTCACACTATGGCATTGTTCAAGTAGAAGTGAAATCGCAAAATTATATCTTTTAATACAACCAGAGATTTTCCTAGTGATTTGTATGAAAACATGGAAGAGAGCATCAGAAAATCTCACATCCCACACAGTGAAGGTGGAAGCAAAATCGGTAAAGCTTATCGAGAACTTGATTGTGAAGGGAATACACACTGATTCACTCTTGAAACCGAACAGGAGACACATACGATTTGAGCAAATTGTATCTTGGAGATGCAGCATAGAGAACACTATTCTCTTATTTATTGTGCAAGGAGCTATAGAATATAAAGAAGAGAGCACCCCAAAATGGTATTTTACATTAATTTATTGTTACAACAAAAAGGAGGGATAGAAAATATGGAAAAAGAGAGCATGTCAGATCATGAAACATACGTGCCAAAATGCATTTATGCAACAATGCAGTGGAAAAGAGCATTGTAGATGTCGTTGGAGTGGAACTAATGATTAACTGTTTCCTCTCATTATTGTTTACTTACTGATAATTGAGTTGAACTTTTATTTCCTTTGTCCACCGAGAGGAAGAGCCACAAAGTTAGGACCAAATAAACAGAAAAACAAGTTAAAAAGAATGTACACAATTAAATAACATAGGACTCAGTCCCCAGGAAATAATCAGGCTATTGACAATATTTTGTTGTCCAAATTCTTGTTAAAATCTAACTAAGCATGGTCTTGGCAGATATAAGGTATTTTGGTTTTGACCCTACAGATATAATTTAGATTATGTTAATTACTTGTTTTAAATAAGAACATGAAATATCTTGCCCTTCTCTCCTTATCAAGAACCATCATTTGAAGAATCTCTTGTTTGGTACTACAGCTACATGGTTCATTGGTTCTCAATATATAACGTCTCTATTTTATGGAATCAGAGGAACTTTGATGTTTGATGCTTGTAACACCCTAAAATTCCATCACCAAAACAATGTAAGCAACATGGTGTCTAGATTTTATTTTCTAAGAATTAATTAAATTATCAAACAAATTTGGCCTTTAAAATATTTAAATATCATTTTAATAATTTTTAGAAGCAATAAGTGCTCGTGCATCATGATTTGAATGCATGGTTTTATTGTTTGTTTGTGTGAAGTTTTAAAAGTTTTTAAATTGTTTTGAATATTTTGGAAAAGAGTTTAAATCTTGAAAAGTTTGAAAAAGGGTTTAAATTTAAAAGTTTGAAAAAAAAAGAAAGAAAACTCTCCAAACCCCTCTCCCTCCCCTTCCCTTTCTTTTCCAGCCCGCGGTCCAGCTAGCCCGTGCGGCCCATCAAGCCGAGCTGCCGGCCCAGCTCTCCCTCTCCCCCTTTTCTTTTTCGTTCGCTGGCTGACAAGTGGGGCCTGCGTGTCAACACCATCTCCCACCTCCGGTTTCCCCTTTCCCCTCCCCGCCTTCGCACGCCCGGCCCCGCGCCGCCGCCATTGCCCCGCGTCCTCCGCTCCCCTCCCTTTAATTCTCTCCATAAAGAGCACTAAAACCTCGGCTTCACTCCCCCTCCTTAACCCCCCTTCCATTTCTCCTAATCAAAGCCTTTCCCTCATGAAGGCAAGTAACACCGCCGGCCACCGCCATGGCCATTAATGGCCAATGCATCCGCCGTGGCCCTCTCCCCCTCCTCGCTCTATAAAAGTGGAGCACGAGCACCGCCTCACCCCCTTTCCCCCACTCTCTCTCGCTTCCCATCCACGCATGCGCGCCGACGCCCGAGCTCCGCAAACCCTAGCCGCCGCCGGTGTCGATCTCCCTCTTCATCACCTCTCCATCGCCGAAAAGCCCTCCCGGAGGTTCGCAGCAAGGTGAGGAAGGCCACCCCTCCTTTAAACCGTGCGCCTCGTGTCGTTCCATGACGCACACGCTCGCCGGACTTGGGCCGTCCGCCGTGGCCGCCACATTGCCTTCTCCGCCGCCTAGCTAGCCGGGGCAAGTAGCTCATTGAATCCCTCATGCGCTCTTCTTCGTTTTGGTACTTTCCCCGTCAAGTTTGGTGCACGGGAAGTCGATTTCGAGTGTCGCCGGCGAGGTCTCCGGCGAGCCGCTGCCGTGCGCCGCCGCCCCTCTGCCGGGCGCCGGCGCCGCCGCCGCCGCTCGCGCAAGCATGCGTCCCGAGCCGCCCGATCTGCGGTCAACGGCCCAGATTAGATCGTGAGGAACCCCCCCGATCGGTCCACCGTGGACCGGTGGACCGAGTCCACGGGCGCGGTCCACGGCCCCCGCGTCGCCTTGCGTCGGCAGCCGGCGTCGCACTTGCATCGTGCTCGCGTCGGCACGGCAAATCGCAGCCCGCCACGTGGCGCCTCCACAGCTCACCCGCCGGCCGCCCCGGTAATTTTGCAAAAAGAACCCCGAGTTTACGGAAGTTACAATTAAACCCTTCCACCTATCGAACCCTTACAATTCGATCCCGATTCTTATGTCTAGGCCCCCGATCTCCTTGGTTTCTCTATTCCAAAGCCCACCCGTGATCTTTTACATGTTAGACCTCCTGGTTTCACATATAATTATGTTTAGGTCCCCGAAATCTTGCGAAAACCCCCTAAACTTCCGGATATTCACAAATTAGTCCCTGAATCTTGTTTTAGCCATATCTTTTCCGTCCTAGCTCCGTTTTAAGCGTTCTTGGTGTCCATGCGACCGTCTTTTTAAGCCCGACAGTTCTAGAATCTTGTTTTCTCCATATCTTTTGCGTTGTAGCTCCGATTCCACCGTTTCAAGTTGCGTTAGGCTCATATAAACTCAAACTACGTGATAGAACCAATGATGTACATGTTCTCTCGTTTTATATTTTATTTAAATATTAAATATGATTAAACCCTATTTCACATGCTTTTCTAATTAAAATCTAATTAGAAGTTTAACACGTGTTTTCATAAGAAAGTTAATATGATTAATATTAAATGAACATTTCTTTTAATTAAAAGTTAATTAGATGTATACCTCGGTTTTATAATCAAACTTAATTTGATTAATGATTATGCAATTTGCTTTCTACTAAAATGTAACATAGGCTATATCTCGGGTTTTCCTAATTAAATGTTAATTTGATTAAAATAAATATAAATGTGTTTTTTTTAAAATTATAATTTGATTAGAATAACTTGAAATATAAAGACAAGTGCCTAGATGCTTTTACATGCTTCTTTTAAAATTAAATGTTTAATTTGCATAAATCATACTTGAATATTTATAAGTAAGATTGGACTAGGCCTACATCGTATTTTAAATACAAATATAACTTGCTTAATTATAAATAGGCTATTTCTCTGAAATAACCTATACACATGATTTTACTTAATTAAAAGATATCAAACGCATAGCTAGCTCTTGTTTGTGATCATCCAAATCTCCCGATAGTTCCGAGTGTTCCTTGTGTTCGTTTTCCTAGACCCAAACCCTGTTTTCCCTTTAAGCTTTTCATGCTTGGTGTATTGTTTTGTTTATTGAATGTATTCTTGTGTGCTCGTAGACATCGTGCCAGTTTCAAGTGAGCAGCCAGTTGAAGTAGATCAAGAGCAAGTGTTTGAAGAAGAAGAACCTTAGTGATTAAGCAAGGAAGGCAAGTGGTCTTCTCCCCCTGCATGATTCCATTTTATCCTATGTAATTGCATGACAACTAAGTTTATATTTATTATGATATTGCATTAAATTGATGGGAACACCCTTTTTAAGGACTTACCTAGACTTTTACCCACAATCCTTGGATCAACCCGGTTTAACAAATGTTTTTGGGTAGAATATGCTAGTTGCTCAACTTGGGTTGGATAAAAATGGTTTTCCAAGATAAAGGCTTGTATGTTGAACGATGATGCTTTTGGTAATACAAGATCATATGATTTAATCGGAACATGGAGAACCACCCAAGAAAACATGCGCAACCACAGTGTTACATGGCTCGACCTTAGCCAATTAATTAGGTGTGCGATTGATCCGATGGCCCTTTTCCGAAAGGAGCGGAGAGGGGGATCCGGGTTGCAGGGGTATAGCCCGGTCCTTTTGGGGTAGCAGCCTTTGCTAAGGTGCTGACCACTAGGGAGGGTTATGGTCCGCCCTGATCTGTAACTATGTGGGTCGTTAGTCTTTTGTATACCTTTGTAAAGGCTTCGTAGCGTCCCTATGCAATCACACCTCGGAAGTGTGGTATGATGCCTGATCAGCATCGCATGGTTGGGTTCAAAGTTCTTCGGAACTTTTACGCGAGCCGTGGGTAAAGTGTGCAACCCTCTGCGAGTGTAAAGCCGATCGATCAGCCGTGCTCACGGTCATGAGCGGCTTGGACCCTCACATGATTAATAAACTTGAAGAGGAGAATAAATCGTGGTTTGGTGAAGCTCGATGAGCTTTGGGTTGTTTTGGCTTAAAAGTTTCTTAAGTGGGTTGGTATATACTTACATCTAGTAACTAGGCGTTCTTTAAATAAAAGTTTGACCAACATTAAAATGCTAACCGCCGCAAAACCATAGCCTATCCTTGGTAGCCTTGCATCTTCCCCCACTTGTTGAGTACCAACCATAAGTGTACTCGGCCTTGCTTACCGTTGTTCAAGAGAGAACAATGGTGAAGAGTTCTACATCGACTTTGAAGAGTTCCGAGGCATGCGTATCCCCCGACCAAGTGCCCGTGGAAGCGGAAGACGAAGACTCGTCGTGTAGTTATCGTTTTCCGATGTTAAAGACCTTCGTGTCTTCCGAATGAGAGTAGTAAGTTGTTAAACCCCTTGTTACGTTTTATCGTCTATGATATTACACTCATTTCGTCTATCATATGTGTGGAACTAGATCCCGGCACACATATGAGATGCATCCGGTTTCCCTTCGGAAATCGGGTGTGACAGAGTGGTATCGAGCCAAGTTGACCGTAGGGACGCGGCCTTAAGTTAGAAGTGGTCGAAAAGTAAGGATTTATGTTATAGAAAGCCCGTCATCCTTCAAAATTGACTTATTTTACATATAAAAAAAACTAATTTAGTCTTGTCTTCTTGTTAAAACACATCGTTTTGTTTTGATCTATTCGAGCTCGTTTCTTGTGCTATCGCCCGGATCTTCACCACCGAGATCGTCTAATTTAAGTTCTTAGATTGCCTACCCTCTTATCAACTTCGATAGAAACGTTTCGTGAGGACGATCGTTGTGCTAATGTTTGTTGTTTGAACACATGATTGATTTGGATCTTTGCTTGTGTGAGTTGTATTGTGGAGTGATGGCCACAAATGCAACAAGAAATAAATTATTAGGTTAGTAGAGATAGTTTGGGTTCCAATCGGGTTATCCTTATCTACCATACAAGTCGGTTGGAGGATGTCGAAGATCAAAGTCTAGAAGCAACACCAACATCAACAACAAGAAATCTACGAATGAATACGGACATCAACATATGAAAGAAGTTTCTTTCACTCCCGTTGTTCTCCTCTCTACCACAAAGTGTGATTACAATCACAACAAGAAAAGATGGATATGATATCAAAAATTCTATCATGCTCTTCAATCCGTTGGTTTCCAATCTCTTCCGAGTTTATCTTTAACACACAACCGGATGGCGAGTCCTAAAAGGAATCACAAAGATAAAAGACAACAAAGGAAACATCGACATTCCATCTACAACCTCAAGCAATTGAACGCAAGATACTAGAGTAGATGGCAACACAAGCTCGACTCGCAAGCAATGACTCAAACCATGGTTAATATCCATCAAGATATTATAGAACAAGCATCAAACCTTAAGAATTCCAATCCGGTTTTGAGTAATAGCCTTCGATTCCATCCGTCCCACTCGTCATTAGATAAAGAAAATCTATCGATCATGCAAGCTCAAGTCTTACAAGGACAAAAGGAGATCGACACATCATCCCCTCATAACACGAGAGATAACCAAAGCCGGAGTTCCCGCCGAACCGGTAAAGAAGCAAGTTGTGGAAGCATGGAACCATCAAAACAATAAGAGAAGTCATGGAGCACAAGAATTGCGGATGAATGAACAACATGAACATATGAAGATTACGAGGAACATGTCAATGTCGTAAGCATTATGGACGTTCACGTCTCCAAAAGAAGCTTGACCTAATGAGAGACGAGGCTAGACAATGTTACCCTTTGGATATCAATAAGAAAAGGCAGTTATGTACCCAAAATCAGTCCTAGAAGAAGTTGCTCAAGCCGTAGATAGTAATCGATTATCAACCTTGAGGATTGGAGTATAAATTTCAATGAATTTCAGCCGACGGAATCAAACAACTCAAGAAGCATGCAAGTGAAGAAGGTCAAGGCAACCAAAACAAGAGAAATGATAGCGAGTTACAACTGGGATGTGATCAATATGTGTCACCATATCCAAACCCGGAGGATACACATACAAAGTTGCGGAATACCGAGCCACCTATGTTCTCTAACACTATGGATCACCTAGAAGCTGATGAATGGATCACAACAATTGAACAGAAGCTAGACTTGGTGCAATGCAACGATAGAGAGAAAGTTTTGTTTGCATCAGGACAACTTGTAGGAGCAGCCTCAGAATGGTGGAATTCTTACATCTACGAACATGAGCAACCACAAAGTATTGTTTGGGAAGAATTCAAGGACAACTTTATAGCACACTTCATTCCTGTAAGTACGATGAAGCTCAAAAGGAAGGAGTTCCTTAACTTGAAGCAAGGGCAAATAACAGTGAATGGGTATAGGGATAAAATTATTCAGTTATCTATGTACGCACCAAGATCGTCTGCAAGTGATAAAAAGAAACGAGAACATTTCCTTAAGGGTTGAATGAAGACCTTCAGAGTATACTAAGCTTACATGAATATTCTAGTTTGCAAGATGTCATCAATAAAGCTATAGAGTTAAAGAGCAAACTACAGGAAATCATAAGATCAGAACATGAGTATGAAGATCCACCACGTAATCGTCGAAACATTAAAGAAAGTGGAGATTGTTTCTACTGCAAAGATCATGGACATTTTATTAGCAGGTGTCCTAAGAAACGTACTGACCGATATGAAAAGAAAGCTCAGCAGAGACAGAATAAGCAAATCAATACCCAAGAAGCCTTGGATCAAATGGAGAAGAATATTAAAAGTTGTGTATGAGGACCCAAAGTATGATTCGAGATGGCTAAGCTTAGGAAAAGAAACAATTATGGAGTCGATCCAGCTCTATTCAAATCACTTTATCAAGAAAAGAAGAAAAATCCTACAAAGGCAAATCAACAAAGTCGAGAAAAAGGAATGGACAGTTACAAGTGCAGTTAGGTTGAGTATTCCAAAGATGTTTATAAAGTGAGTTGTGAAGAATAAAGAATTATGCTTATGGAGCTTGTGTAAGACGAATTATATGGAAGCAAGATAAGCAGTGTTGGATGCTAAACACCCGAACTCTTGTTTCATGCCAGCTTTTGTGAATCTCGGGATGAGAATCTGTCTTAAATTGGAAGATCAAATTGCTTCATCGTTTTGAGTTCATCTCTCCATGCGTTAGTTAACTATTCATATCCGGAATACCTTTGCCTAACAATCAGATGATAAGCACCAGGTCAGGAGAAGGTCAAGACATTCCATTTGTCGTCTGTGCTCATATTGCTAATCAGCGGAATCAGGCACCATCCCCATCCCTCAACCCAACAATGGATCCAGTAGCGCAACAGTTCCTTGTCACTCAGATGCAGCTAATCCAAAACCTGACTGCCACTATTCAAAACATTCAAGCTCAGCAAAATCAGTCACCACCAGCAGCACCACCAGCACTAGTGGGCAAGCATAAGGAATGCATGAGTCACCGTCCCCCCACATACTCCTACTCAACCGATACATTGGATGTTGATGATTGGTTAAAGACTGTCACCAAGAAGTTGGAGATGACACAGTGCACTGATCGAGAGATGATCTTGTATACAACAGGCTGTTTGTAAGGATTAACAGCTGAATGGCGGAATGAGTACACTTTCGCACATGTTGTACGTAGCACCGTCACCCGGCAGGAGTTCAGGTATAGTTTTCGCGCGCACCACATTCTCTCTGGTGTGATCAAGCTTAAGCAAAGGGAGTTCCTCGCTCTAAAGCAAGGCAATATGTCAGTTAATAAATATCTGGACAAGTTTACTCAGTTATCTTGCTATGCACCGGATCAAGTTAATACCGACCCAAAGAGGCGGAGAACGCTTCCGGATGGTCTGATAGAGCCACTCAACTATCAACTACAGAGTCATAGCTTCCCGGACTTCGCTGCATTACTGAACAAAGCTATAGGTCTAGAGAATAAACTTGTGGAACTTGGTGAACGAAGCGCAAGTTCCAAACACATGGACAATCTAGCAACACACGCCCCGCTTCAACTCAACACATGGTTCTCAGTTTAGTTCTGGTAAATCGAGTGGAAATTATTTGCAAAATTCTCAGTTGAACCGTTCAACCCAGCAGTCCTAACATTCTAGCCAACAGACACCACATATTCCAAGTCATCATCGAGATCGCCTAGGTGCACTAATGAGAAACGACTCTCAAGTTCACTCTAATGGTTGTTTCAGTTGTGGAGAATTGGAACGATATACCAGTATCTTCCCAAATCATAACATCTAGACTCCCCAGAAAGACAATGGTCAAAGGTTCGAACAACCAACATCTCAAATACACCATGGAAGTGCAAATTCTCAGATCAACAAGGGTCAACGGAATTACGTGCGTGGCAAAGTGAACCACATGATAGCTAAACAAGCTCCAGACGCTCCTGATATTGTGCTGGATACGTTTCCTGTCCAACGCTGTGCCTGCAACGATTTTATTTGATTTTGGAGCATCACATTCATTCAGTACTGAACAATTTGTGGCAAAGCATGACATACCTATGAGTTATATGAAGATACATTTGTTGGTTAGTTCCCCGAATGGTGAAATGAAATCTGCATATTTATGCTCAGAAGTCAATCTTAAGATCAAGGGAATAAATTTTCAAGCTGATCTAGTAGTGCTTACATCTAGTGGAATAGATGTAATACTTGGAATGGATTGGTTAGGCGAATGTGACAGAATAATTCTGTGTGCCAAGAAGTCTGTACTCTTAACCAGCCCCAAGGAGATAGAATTGAGGTTATTGCTACTGCCCTATCCAAAGATGAAGGCAAAGTGAATCAAGATTAAGGAAAGTAGGTGAAGGAGCTATGCCTGTCGGAAGAACTCGGTGTACAAGATGGACTCGAATAATACCCCTTAGTTCTTTTCAATCTCTCGAATCTCGGGACGAGATTCATTCTAAGGGGGTAGATTTGTAACACCCTAAAATTCCATCACCAAAACAATGTAAGCAACATGGTGTCTAGATTTTATTTTCTAAGAATTAATTAAATTATCAAACAAATTTGGCCTTTAAAATATTTAAATATCATTTTAATAATTTTTAGAAGCAATAAGTGCTCGTGCATCATGATTTGAATGCATGGTTTTATTGTTTGTTTGTGTGAAGTTTTAAAAGTTTTTAAATTGTTTTGAATATTTTGGAAAAGAGTTTAAATCTTGAAAAGTTTGAAAAAGGGTTTAAATTTAAAAGTTTGAAAAAAAAAGAAAGAAAACTCTCCAAACCCCTCTCCCTCCCCTTCCCTTTCTTTTCCGGCCCGCGGTCCGGCTAGCCCGTGCGGCCCATCAAGCCGAGCCGCCGGCCCGCCTCTCCCTCTCCCCCTTTTCTTTTTCGTTCGCCGGCCGACAAGTGGGGCCTCGCGTGTCAACACCTTCTCCCACCTCCGGTTTCCCCTTTCCCCTCCCCTGCTTCGCACAGCCAGCCGCGCCGCCGCCACTGCCCCGCGTCCTCCGCTCCCTCCCTTTAATTCTCTCCATAAAGAGCACTAAAACCTCGGCTTCACTCCCCCTCCTTAACCCCCCTTCCATTTCTCCTAATCAAAGCCTTTCCCTCATGAAGGCAGTAACACCGCCGGCCACCGCCATGGCCATTAATGGCCAATGCATCCGGCCGTGGCCCTCTCCCCCTCCTCGCTCTATAAAAGTGGAGCACGAGCACCTGCCTCACCCCTTTCCCCCACTCTCTCTCGCTTCCCATCCACGCATGCGCGCCGACGCCCGAGCTCCGCAAACCCTAGCCGCCGCCGGTGTCGATCTCCCTCTTCATCACCTCTCCATCGCCGAAAAGCCCTCCCGGAGGTTCGCGACAAGGTGAGGAAGGCCACCCCTCCTTTAAACCGTGCGCCTCGTGTCGTTCCATGACGCACACGCTCGCCGGACTTGGGCCGTCCGCCGTGGCCGCCACATTGCCTTCTCCGCCGCCTAGCTAGCCGGGGCAAGTAGCTCATTGAATCCCTCATGCGCTCCTCTTCGTTTTGGTACTTTCCCCCGTCAAGTTTGGTGCACGGGAAGTCGTTTTCGAGTGTCGCCGGCGAGGTCTCCGCGAGCCGCCGCCGTGCGCCGCCGCCCCTCTCGCCGGCGGCGCCGCGCCCGCCGCCGCTCGCGCAAGCATGCGTCCCGGGCCGCCCGATCCGCGGTCAACGGCCCGCATTAGATCGTGAGGAACCCCCCCCGATCGGTCCACCGTGGACCGGTGGACCGAGTCCACGTGCGCGGTCCACGGCCCCGCGTCGCCTTGCGTCGGCACCGGCGTCGCACTTGCATCGTGCTCGCGTCGGCACGCAAATCGCAGCCCGCCACGTGGCGCCTCCACAGCTCACCCGCCGGCCGCCCCGGTAATTTTGCAAAAAGAACCCCGAGTTTCGGAAGTTACAATTAAACCCTTCCACCTATCAGAACCCTTACAATTCAGTCCTGATTCTTATGTCTAGGCCCCTGATCTCCTTGGTTTCTCTATTCCAAAGCCCACCCGTGATCTTTTACATGTTAGACCTCCTGGTTTCACATATAATTATGTTTAGGTCCCTGAAATCTTGCAGAAAACCCCCTAAACTTCCAGATATTCACAAATTAGTCCCTGAATCTTGTTTTAGCCATATCTTTTCCGTCCTAGCTCCGTTTTAAGCGTTCTTGGTGTCCATGCGACCGTCTTTTTAAGCCCGACAGTTCTAGAATCTTGTTTTCTCCATATCTTTTGCGTTGTAGCTCCGATTCCACCGTTTCAAGTTGCGTTAGGCTCATATAAACTCAAACTACGTGATAGGACCAATGATGTACATGTTCTCTGTTTTATATTTTATTTAAATATTAAATATGATTAAACCCTATTTCACATGCTTTTCTAATTAAAATCTAATTAGAAGTTTAACACGTGTTTTCATAAGAAAGTTAATATGATTAATATTAAATGAACATTTCTTTTAATTAAAAGTTAATTAGATGTATACCTCGGTTTTATAATCAAACTTAATTTGATTAATGATTATGCAATTTGCTTTCTACTAAAATGTAACATAGGCTATATCTCGGGTTTTCCTAATTAAATGTTAATTTGATTAAAATAAATATAAATGTGTTTTTTTTAAAATTATAATTTGATTAGAATAACTTGAAATATAAAGACAAGTGCCTAGATGCTTTTACATGCTTCTTTTAAAATTAAATGTTTAATTTGCATAAATCATACTTGAATATTTATAAGTAAGATTGGACTAGGCCTACATCGTATTTTAAATACAAATATAACTTGCTTAATTATAAATAGGCTATTTCTCTGAAATAACCTATACACATGATTTTACTTAATTAAAAGATATCAAACGCATAGCTAGCTCTTGTTTGTGATCATCCAAATCTCCCGATAGTTCCGAGTGTTCCTTGTGTTCGTTTTCCGGACCCAAACCCCTGTTTTCCCTTTAAGATTTTCATGCTTGGTGTATTGTTTTGTTTATTGAATGTATTCTTGTGTGCTCGTAGACATCGTGCCAGTTTCAAGTGAGCAGCCAGTTGAAGTAGATCAAGAGCAAGTGTTTGAAGAAGAAGAACCTTAGTGATTAAGCAAGGAAGGCAAGTGGTCTTCTCCCCCTGCATGATTCCATTTTATCCTATGTAATTGCATGACAACTAAGTTTATATTTATTATGATATTGCATTAAATTGATGGGAACACCCTTTTTAAGGACTTACCTAGACTTTTACCCACAATCCTTGGATCAACCCGGTTTAACAAATGTTTTTGGGTAGAATATGCTAGTTGCTCAACTTGGGTTGGATAAAAATGGTTTTCCAAGATAAAGGCTTGTATGTTGAACGATGATGCTTTTGGTAATACAAGATCATATGATTTAATCGGAACATGGAGAACCACCCAAGAAAACATGCGCAACCACAGTGTTACATGGCTCTGACCTTAGCCAATTAATTAGGTGTGCGATTGATCTGATGGCCCTTTTCCGAAAGGAGCAAGAGGGGGATCGGGTTGCGGGGGGTATAGCCCGGTCCTTTTGGGGTAGCAGCCTTTGCTAAGGTGCCGACCACTAGGGAGGGTTATGGTCCGCCCTGATCTGTAACTATGCGGGTCGTTAGTCTTTTGTATACCTTTGTAAAGGCTTCGTAGCGTCCCTATGCAATCACACCTCGGAAGTGTGGTATGATGCCTGATCAGCATCGCATGGTTGGGTTCAAAGTTCTTCGGAACTTTTACGCGAGCTGTGGGTAAAGTGTGCAACCCTCTGCAGAGTGTAAAACTGATCGATCAGCCGTGCTCACGGTCATGAGCGGCTTGGACCCTCACATGATTAATAAACTTGAAGAGGAGAATAAATCGTGGTTTGGTGAAGCTCGATGAGCTTTGGGTTGTTTTGGCTTAAAAGTTTCTTAAGTGGGTTGGTATATACTTACATCTAGTAACTAGGCGTTCTTTAAATAAAAGTTTGACCAACATTAAAATGCTAACCGCTGCAAAACCATAGCCTATCCTTGGTAGCCTTGCATCTTCCCCCACTTGTTGAGTACCAACCATAAGTGTACTCAGCCTTGCTTACCGCTGTTCAAGAGGAGAACAATGGTGAAGAGTTCTACATCGACTTTGAAGAGTTCGAGGCATGCGTATCCCCCGACCAAGTGCCCGTGGAAGCGGAAGACGAAGACTCGTCGTGTAGTTATCGTTTTCCGATGTTAAAGACCTTCGTGTCTTCCGAATGAGAGTAGTAAGTTGTTAAACCCCTTGTTACGTTTTACTGTCTATGATATTACACTCATTTCGTCTATCATATGTGTGGAACTATATCCTGGCACACATATGAGATGCATCTGGTTTCCCTTCGGAAATCGGGTGTGACAATGCTTTTGTTAACAGATTACCAGTACACACCAACAAACAGTGCCTAAAGCTTTTCGTAGACAACCATAGGGAGAACTGGATACGTACAACAAATGTGTGATCCCAGCCAATTGCCTCTGTATATACCTCCATATTTTCAGAGCCAAAGGTACAGTAGATCAAATGAGCATGTCAAAAAAGCATGAAAATTGCAACAAAGACACATGGAACCTAAAGTTCTTCATGGTTGCTATATTGTATTCATATGAACAAATTGAGGTTTGATGTCTTTGAAAATTATTTAATTTTATCATACGAAAGTACACTAGCTGGGGCCACAAAATGTATGCAAACCTCTACTTTACCTTCTATTGAAAGGTGAGGCGCTTTGTGCTCTCTGACAAAAAAAAAGTTGTTTGCCAGAAATCTGTTTCTCTAAATAAAAATGTACTGTATTATGCAAGATTCTAATATTTTATTATCTTGGACAGCATCTTTCTGCAAGTAGCTTTATACTTTGGACTTTAAGACACTAGATTTGTATTCAGTAGGATATTTGATATAATACAGAACTTGAAAATTGAAAGTAGATGGTACCATGCATGTTAGCCATAGGGTTCCACACAGCTACACCCGATAGTTGAGCTAAGCACTAGTGCAGTACTACTAGTAAGCATGGTTGCCGTACATATAAATTCAATGATCAGCTGAATGTACGGCAACGGCATGAATGAAGAGAGGAGACGACAGAGTATATCATAGACATCAAAAGGAAAGCACCGGGGTTTTTAGCCACACAAAAATCAAAGCCAAGACCAGAAATGTTTCCTTTGGTGATTCATCATATCCAACTAGGATACATTAAAGTTGCACTCATGGTCAGTTTGCCTGCATGGTACAAGTTCAAGGCTTCCAGCGGCATAGACACATTCTCACACACCAGGGTTTCCATCAATTTGCTACAATTAGTAGCATATATGGAAATAGAGGAATGCTAGTAGTAGATCCATAAGCACCCCAGCTCCAATTCACAGATGCTGAGCAGAAGTTGGAATCAAAACTTGCAGCCCCTTGACCATCTTATCCACAGCATTTTCTCCAATTCAAAGGCTATATATGTCTGCCAGAGGAAAAAAATTCAAAATTGTAATTATCACATTATTATGTCATCCAAAAGGTGAGAGATGTTTATCAAAGATTATCATCAATAACTTAGACTTCTGTCAGGTACACCATTTCAACCAGCAGCAGATTGGGGGGGGGCCTCCCCCCCCCCCCCCCCACACACACACACCGAGCCCCCTCCATTTTTTAGGATAACGAAAGAAGAGGGAGGGAGCCCAGCCTCATGGCTGGCTTGTGACAGCCTGCAGACGTCAGCGAGATTGGATAGAGACTTGAGCAGGATCGACATGGAATACACATGGTGACCTCTAAATGGGATGATGAAGACAGTCTCATTTTCCCCCTTTCTATTTTCTTCTTTCTTTTCTGTTCATCGACCCCCTTTCTATTTTCTTCTTTCTTTTCTGTTCATCGACGGATAGAACAGGCAACTTAAGCAAATATGGTACACTTGTTCAGATAGCCTCTAGAACTAATTTCCCATATATACAGAAGCCCTGATGCCATGTCATTGCTAGATCTATCTAATTAGGATAACAGATAATTGATGGTTCAATATACGCTATTTTATTTCATGTTAACAATATATTTCTGTAAAATGTTTGTATATCTATCTTGCCAACATCAACTATTTGAAGACCATCCTACAGCATGAATGAGACATAAGCTCTGTGTAACTAGGATTTTGGATCAGCAAGAACTGTCAACAAGATTACATACTATAGTACTGTTAGAAATGCAGTAAGCTGTTGAAGGAAATATGAGTGATAGAGAAAATGTGTAAAGGGATATCAGACTACAGCATATCTGCTCACATACACTTCAAACTAAATGCAATGAACAGACCCAGCATACTCAAATAATAGATAACTAGCTAGAATAATATAGGTAGTAGAACCTTATTAGAGTGTAAACACAGGTAGCTAGTGAGAGGGCTTGTTTAGTCAGAGTGTTCACCTCAAATTCGCTGCCATATCACCAATATCCTCTTCCACACAAACAGAGCCAGGGCAGGAACGACAATGAAGCAATTCAGAAGCACAATGCACAAGACTCCAACATCAACGATAAGAGAACCAAATCCGTCCGTCTGAGATCCCCTGAAGGGTGAGAAAGCTTTGACCAGAAAACCTAAAACTGTGACCAAGACGAAAGCCATAAGGGCGAGCATTCCAAGCAGGAGAACAAGTAGCACCGGCTGGTCTTCTGGTGGAATCAGATCATTCGTAGGAGCAACCTGGTAAGCAGACGAACGAAGAAATAGTATTCAGGAACAGAAATTGATTGTGCAGATGCATTCATGCATCAGCAATACGGAATTCGCAGTGCGCACGAGAGAAATTATTGGAACCGAAGTGAATGGATTTGTTGATTTTTGTGTTCGTACTATCTCGCCCTCCGTGTTGCAGGATACGAAGAAGGAGCACACCGCGGCGACGATGGTGACGAGAGCGAGCACGACGAGGGAGACCATGGCGAAGCTCGAGACCCCGTCAGCCGCGGCGACTGCGGCGCAGCTCTCCGCGCAGGCGGCGCGTACGACACGCCAGACGCCCAAGCTCGCGAAGAGGACCCAGTCCATTCCCAGGACCAGGTAGATGATGGCGGCGACCGCGGCGGCGGCCAGCGCGTAGCGGCTCGCCACCAGCTCCGCAGTGATGCTACGCCACCCGAGCGGCGGTGGAGGCGGCGGGGCGACCGGAGCGTTGGCGTCGGCCATGAGGGCGTGCGGGGGCGAGCGAAACCCTAGGTCCTCTCCTCGAGGTAGGTAGGCTGGTGGCAGAGTGGTCAGTTTGCTGACTTGCTGTGGACTATGGAGTGTGGGCTGGGCCAGTGGGGCGACAAGTAAGATGGACCAGGGCATCCAGCTGCGACCGTGGAGTGGGCCATGGTCAACTGCGGTGAAACCTTGACAAGCTGGCGTATGATCATGTGGGGGTACTGAGCACTCGCCGTAGACCGTACTTGTGGAGCTTACAAACATGGCTTGATTTATAGGTACTGAGGGAGTATGGCTTAGAGCAACTCCAGTGCTTGACCTTCAAATTAAGGCCTCTAAAATCCATTTGCAGGCTCAGCTCTAAAAAATAGAGGCCCAAAATTACATCTCTAACTCCTGCAGGGAAATCAATCTAGACCTCTATTTGTCTGTGGGCCCCATGTGTCAGTGAGGTCCAACCTTGTCCTCTCCCTCCTTCCGCCACCCACCCAATCTTCCTTTTCCCCCATGGCCACAACTTCGCGGGCTCACCGCCGGCCATGCACCTGGTCAGGCCGCCACCTCTGCGCAGCCGGCGTCGAGGCCGCCTGTCGCGGTGGCCGAGGGCGACGGCGGTGGCGTGGGGCGGGACATGGCCGTCAACGACGTCGCCGCCGCCGCCGTCGTCGTCTCTGTCTCTCTCTCTGCGCGCGTGCGTACCTGCAAGGCCGTGCGGAGAGAAGGATAGAAGAGAAGAGAATAATAGCAGCGACCAATAATACACCACCGGCGGCAGTGGCGGCGGCGGTGCTGGTGCTGCTGCTGCTTGGGTCGTCCCCGCGGGCGGCGCTGGACGACGACTGCCGCAGCCAGTGCAACGACGCCTCCATGGGATGGGCTGTCGTCTGCCAGCTCTCCTGCGCCAGCGCATGCTTCGAACAATTAGGTCGGTACTCGTCTCGTATGTATGTATGTTAGGGGGCCGGCCAGGTGGAGATAAACTTGCATTTCTTTTTCTATATGTATGTATGTATGATGGTCAGGGATTTCAACCATTAGTACGACGGCGGCGGAGGCGGCGGCACCGCCAAAGCACCCAGCAGCTCCAGCTCCTGCACCTTCACCACAGCCACAGCTGCAGGGCGGTGGCGTGTTGCTGCCCAGGAAGGGCCTCAAGCCATCACGAGCAGCAAAATGATGACCATATATGAGTAGATGATGGCTATCAATGACTATTGTATTGTGTCCTGAGAAGAAGAAATGAATGAAATCAGGCGCTCGTCCCGTGCACGCGCGAGCTCCTCCACGGTGCGGTGCGCGGGCGAGCTCTATGGTCGGCCAGTCCGACGAATGCCGCGCGGCGTCCGCAGTCCTTCCCCTTCCTTTGCTCCCTCTTCTACATCGCACTCTCGTCCACTACGAGCGCAACGGCACGCAACGACATGCCCGGCAACGGCGCTGTGCGCGGGGCTCTTCCCTGCGCCGCCGCTGGCAAGTCTCGAGGATTCAAGGACAGGAAGGTCGTCGCGCCGGTTGAGCCGTCACCGCACGCGCCTGCCTCTGCTCCCCTGTCGCGCCGGCACGGGAGTCGAGTGGATCGGGCGAGCACCGAACTATCCGGCGGCGGAGCAGGGCATGCTCCTGGCCGTGCCTCCCATGGCCCTCGGTGCGAACAGCGGCGTCCCTCCCCGCGGCCCCCGGTGCGAACGGCGGTGGCGCGGCACGGAGGCTGGCGGCCAGGTGAGCATGAGACATCTCTAAGACCATGTACATGAAATAATCAAGCTAAATTTCCGACATTTGGTTCTCCGATCCTGATGAAGATTGTAAGGCAGAAGGGTAAAAAAATGTATAGAATTCAAATGAAGTTTGAAAATCACAAAATTTGTTAATTACTCATGATACCATATGAGGAGGTTGTGAAAAAAATTGAGAATGTTTTGAACTCATGAACACGTCCGCTGCTTAGAAACTGGAACATCTCATGAGAATATTTTTTTATTGTTTTTCAAAAGTCTTTGCCGAGAGCTATTTCTGCTCTCGGTACACGTGTGCCGAGTGGGATCCACTTGGCTCTCGGCATAGGGCTCTTTGCCGGTCCAGCGGTGCCGAGTGGGCTGTGCCGAGAGTTCCCTCTCGGCACGGGTTGTGTCGAGAGTACTCGGGCCTGTACCGAGAGGAGCTCGCTCTCGTCACAGCCCCAGATTCTAGTAGTGTATAGAGTGACTTCATGGGTGAGCAGCCTATAAATTTTCTTGATTTGTAGGGATGGGTCACTCATAAGCTACTCTATAAATGTAATTTCATACTAAAAATTTTGGGTACAGTAGCCAAGCATGATATAAGCTATCACATAGTCTAGCTGTTTTGGTCCTTGTGGGTTTTTGTCTTCAGTTTATTTATTCTGTTCATATTTTAATTTTAATTTTTATGAACAATATATGTAACATGAGAGAGAAGGAGGGAATTATTATTATTTGGTTTGATAGAAAATAACTATTGGATTTGATCGAGCAGACATAAAGTAAGTACAAGTTGGAGATAAAGTTAATTTTACCACGTATCATTCAAAGAATGTGCTCCCAATGACATTCAAATTTCAAAAATTTATCATTATAAGAACTCACAAATTATATTTGGCGCATGATCTCCAAATTGCATAAAATTAATTATACCTCGGCACCATAAATGTACACTGGTTGTGCCTATTCAACAATACATAATTATAAATGTCCATCATTTGTGCCTGCTCAACATACACTATCTTGTGTATTTTTCCGCACTCGGTACCTTGTTATACATATATATACATGCACCCATATTCTGAAGATTTTTATCAAGCAATTGGAAGTACAACTAAAAAATCATGAACTAAGAAATTAAACGAGATAGTGGTGTGCTAGTAGTACCTGAGGTGTAAATGTACATAGATTCACATTCATTTTATACAAAGGGGCACAATCTAGCAAAGAGGGATGAGTTTGGTTACTACCTGGATCATAGGCGCTGAAGCAAAATAGGAAAAACACGAAAAAAGGAGTGTCTTAGTGTCTATATCATACTCGGAGAGTCTTGGAGCTAACTAGCACAATCTAACGGCTATCCTCGGTCTTCTACCTCAAGTTGAAGCCAACGTTCAGTCCATTTATTTTCTTAGTCAAGAATATTCGCCTAGCAGCCATGCCGCTGCCCAACCACGACGTGGTAAGGTCTCATCAGAGTGTCATACCTCTGCCACCTCCTACCACCAAACACTATGTAAGAACACATCAAAGAAGACACCATCACAGGAGATGCGGTTCTAACCCGCATATCTAATGACTTATAGGAGATGCGTGTTAAGTTAGCATGCATCATACATGACTTAATTTTGACCACCCGCCACCTCATGCGGATCTCGAAATGTACACGAAGTGCTTATTAGTGGCCTATCTTCCTTCAAGGTGTACAAAATTTGTGTCCAATTTTGTATGGCCAGCTCATGGGATGAGCCATTCCTAAAAATGAGAAGGATCCTATGTACTCTTACGCGATCTCAACACATCACTCAAATGCTTGAGGCCACATCATTTCATCCAATTTTATTGCTAAAATATTAAGTACCATGTTACAAATAAAAGTTAGTATCCATGGTACAAGCAAACTCATCAACTTTCAGCAATGGGCTCCGATGACACCAGTTACCAAATTGTCTTCATTTCCCTCGTGACCATACTTATGAAGTGTTTTTAAACAGTGTCACTTCAGCATGTGGCACCGTAACGCCAACCAAAAGAGTAAAAGAACCTAAGCATGAAAAGAAGCAAGGTATTTTAAAGAAAAAACATATCAACACACGTGATTCACTATAGTGGTTGGCCGCCATAGAAATAAGGACCGGCATATGAGCTTTTTATAACTTTTAATTCGTGATTTGGCAATTGTTTGGCATGTCAATCTAAAATTTTGAAACATGTTAAACCATGACAAATACACGTCACATCATACTAAACCTTCTAATCTAAGAAAGAATGCATACATCCATTAAACTTTGCAAACATCCGGATAGGTATACGCGATCGGACTTGAAACCTCTACAACACCCATGATGCTTTTTCACGTGATCAAGCTATATTTATGGTGGATTCCCTTTGGTTGGTATTCACGTGGCCGGATCAAGGTATGACGAGAGCCAAATCACAACCATAAAACTGTTTAACACATCGTACTAAAATTTTTAGCCTATGAATGGATACAACCATAAAAGTTTACAAACATATCCAGATATGTATCCCACAATTATTTGAAACCTCCACAGCACCACCGATGCTTTTGTGGATTCACTTTGTTGGGTACTAGGTGATTCCCCGTGCATTCTTTGCGGGATTAGAAAGAGTTTCTCGATAAACTATGATCACTGTGATTGTTTAGTTGCTCGCGTAAAAGTAGTGCACTTGTAGAGATTACCCCGAGAGTTATATGAGCTATCTATCTCTTGATGAAAATTTCAAGCTTTTATGTTACTTTTGAAAATGTAAGAAAAAACTTCGAGTCATAATTCAAGGTGATGCACACCAACTAAAAGAGAAATAGCAATTAATGCATCTTAGTGAGGTATTAATACATCTTAGTGGAAGATCATGATGTGGCTTCGTGGGACTTGAGAGAAATACTTATAGTGGGGTGCTAATATATAGTTATACTAGGTGATTCCCCGCGCGTTGCTGCGGGGTTGAAAGAGTTTTTTGATAAACTATGAATCATTGTGATTGTTTAGTTCCTCGTAAAAATAGCGCACTTGCAGAGATTATACCCCGAGAGTCATATGAGTTATCTCTTGACGAAAATCATAAACTTTTACTTTTGAATAATAAGAAAAAACCTTCCAGAATTCAAAATGATGTGCACCACGTAAGCGAGAAAAATAGCAATTAATGCATCTTACTGGGGTATTAATGCATCTCAGCGAAAGGTGATGATGCGCCTTCATGAGAGTTGAGAGAAATCCTTTGTGTTTGTGTGTGTGTGTGTGTGTGTGTTTGTGTGTGTGTGTGTTTGTGTGTGTGTGTGTGTGTGTTTGTGTGTGTGTGTGTTTGTGTGTGTGTGTGTTGCTATAATGCACACGGGTGCATTTTTATATAGAATGCAACCACCCTGATTGTAATTGATTTTCGTTGTGTTGCAATTGGAGTTACTGTAGTTGCAATTAGTTCGTGTCGGGATGCAATTGGGTGGTCTATTTGCAATTCGTTCGTATCTAGTTGAAACGGGTCAGATTTGTTGTTATTAGTTCCGTCGAGATGCCATTAATATAGTGTAATGGTGCAATTGATCTAGTATCATTGTTGCAATTGGTTTACACGCAGTGAGCGCCTAGTTGGATCCGATTGCAATTGGTCCGCATCCAATTGCAACTGGTCTGTCTAGCTGCAATTAGTGCAATTGCACATTCCAAACTTCGAGAGTATGTACATTTATTGTGCAAAATGCTTTTCCGTTGAGTTGCAATTGGTACCGTGTTACAGTTGCAATTGCTCTAGTCCAACTGTTGCAATTGGTTGAAACTGCAGGGTCCGTGCATTTGTTGTACAATTGTTGTATATATAATGGTAATAATGGTAGAAGACCCACAATTTTGTGCTGGAGGTATTATTATCTTGCCAACGCAAATTCCTAGCTAGTAGCTACGCTGAGTTTTTGCCTCATTCATGCTCTGGGATGGTCCTCAACTTCTCTGTTCTCTTTGATTTTATGTGTCTTTTAATATTCTTTCGTTATGTGCAATATGCCCAGTAGATCATATATGTCAAAGTTACAGTCGTGCCCAAATATTTGAGAAGTCAATTTTCACATGAAATGGAGACACGGTATGATAACTCCACTTTATTCAAAATACAACAAGTGTCCTACTTGAATACCAATCCTGATTTTCAAAGACGCAGTTCAACATCATCTCACTTATATTAAATTTTTTGATAATCTGGATGGTGGCAAATCATACGCAAATCAGAAAAAAAATTACAATTCTAGTAATGAGAATACATAATTATATAGCAGGAACAAAGTTAGTTTTAATTATAGAGAGGAATTGGAGTTCTGTATTCAACATATAAAAAAGATCACAGTAAAGGATTTCCCCACATGTTTATCTCAAAAAATATGATATAGACACATTGCTAATATATGAAAGAAAAACATCATCAGAAATCAGAATATAATTGTCATACATATATTAGAGATACATTTATACTAGTTAATTGCATTGATATATTAGGGATACATTTATATATTGATAGCCTTGCATAGAATAGCAGTTCCAATAACATTCAACCTTGATATATGGTCTTTAGTGAGCTATGTTGCCATGCATCTTGGGATACCATACAAACACACGAGAGTCTTTTAACTATATGCCATTAAAAAAGTTGACTCAAACCTATATGCCACTAAAAAGTAGGCTCGCACATATGTGTCATCCACCTAAACTTCTTTGATGTCCAAGCCATTCCATCCATTTCCTCATGTAACGGTGTCAGTAGACAGTGGAAATGACCATTTTACCCTTCCACCCATCAGCAACAAACTCATCATTCGTTTACCAGTATGCCACCCATTTCTCAAGATCACAGCAGCAAACTTGTGATTTTTTTCATTTCATCACATAATAACCAAGATTTTTAAATTCTTCACATAAAAACCAACAAAACATACCTCACTTATTATCAAATTAATTCATCACATAATAAATACATCACTTTTTTCAAATTCATACCTCACATAATAACAAACATAACAAATATGTCTCTTGTGTTCATATCCATTCATCACATAATAGGGCACATGACAGATACATCAAGTGTTTTTAAATCCATCAAACAATAACCAAAACAATAGATACCTCACTTGTAGCTGGTTGTTTTCATTAAATCACATAAAAGCGACATATTGTTCTGGTCATCACCTAGCAACAAGTTCTAGTACATAGCAACAAGTTTTGGTCTTGACATAGCAAAATACTGAACATCACATGTTTTTGATGCATTAAAACAACAAAGAACATTACAACTGTGAGACATGGGTACCCCTGGGTCCCCACCGACCGGGCTCACGATCGTCCCCGACAAGTGGGTTCGGCCCACCAGAAGACTCGCCAACCTGTCAGTAGGCCTGTCCGACCTAACATGTGGGCTTGAAGACGAGAAGACAGCTTGGCATGCAAGACAAGGCAGTCCAGGCGGAATAAGGCAGCTCGGTAAGCCTTTCATATTGTAACTGACTAGAGATAGGTTTACATGTTGTAACCGACTTGGACCGGTCCACCGACCTTGTCCGTAACCCAATATAAGGCGGGCAAGGGCGTCCTTCTGAGGGCACATGTAATCTCGACCACCTTGACCACAATCAAATCAATACAATCTGGATGTAGGGTTTTACTCTCTAGAGGCCCGAACTAGTATAAAATCGCCTTGTCCCTTGTGTCTCGCCATGATGTTCATGTGCTACTCTAGTATAATTATCGCGTCCTTAGCTCCTGATCACCCCGCCGAACAAATAAACCACCGAGGTTAACCCCCCTTTGGACTGCTCAGACCTAAATCTCTGACAGTTGGCGCGCCAAGTAGGGGCAGATTGGGAGCTCTTTGTGTAACGCAATGGCAGTTCGCTTCGCCGATCATCTTCGGCGGCAACATGAAGGATATCTCCATAGCGACCTGCTCGCTGCCACCCTCCGATCTAATCATGGGGTCGGCATCTTCGTTTTGTGGATGGCGCGCCAGAAATAAAAATCTGCGCCCACCCACCCACACCTGCAATCTAATCGTGAGGTCGCACAGCGATGATAATACATGGGTGGGGGGAGCGGTAACGCTGTGACCCGCAAAGTACAGTATGGTGTATAGGCCACCGTCCTCAGGGTCGTGCCCTGACCACTGCCATGCCGCGTGAACCGCCGAGAGACGGAGCAGGCACCCTTCATCACGATCGAGTCAGATCGAGGGCCTTGTTTAGTTGGCAATTTTTTTGCAAAAAATTGCTACATTTTCAACTCTCTCCATCACATCACATTAAATACACCAAAAGACATATGTTCGGAGCAGTAAATGTAGGTAAAAAAATTACTAATCACACAATTATGTTGTACATCACGAGTTGAATCTTTTGAGCCCAATTACCCCATGGTAGGATAACATTTACCATAAATAAACGAAACATGCTGCAGTGTGCTACGAGAGTTCCAGAAGTTAAAAAGGCAAATTTTTCAACCAACTAAACTAGGCTACATCGTACTCCACAAGGAGTCGTATCGGTTTACACACTGGCGCAAACGTGCAGAAATACACCAGACGTGTAGGCAGTTGCATAATCCAAGGTCTCTGGATGTCCGCATGCAGCCCAACAAGTCAAGCAAGCTACAAGTTCTCACGTAGCACAGGGAATTATTCTACTTTATTTTTTCTGTCTTTACTAGAGCATCTCCAAGAGTTTGCCAAATTTTACTTGGCAAATCTTGTGTTTTGCCAACTTCTAAAAAGATATGCCACGTAAAAAAAAGAGTTCATCTCCAACAATTTGACATAATTCACTTGCCAAACTCAGATCTGACTTACATCAGGAATCCTGAGAGAAATAAAATTATGTTTATGCCCTTTCACCTCTTGAAAACTTACATAGGAAATCCTTCTCTATTCTTTATTTCTTTTTTCACCCTCCCACCTACAGGGAAACGACGATGGCAACCACGATCCGCGCGCGCATATATGCACATGGGGAGGTGAGTTTTGCCAAGTTTCTATTTTTGCTAAGTTGATTTGCCAAACTGTTGGAAGCCAATTTTTCTTGTTTTGCCAAAATTAGATGGATGCCAAGTTGATTTGCCAAACTGTTGGAGTTGTTGTATCGGATTTCTTTTGTTTTGGCACATAAGATTTATGCTAATCTATTTTCTTCTCCCTAACGTGATGCATGGAACTCCATGACGCACAACCTGCATGTGCATGAGGTGGACCAGCTAACCTTCACCGAGCCACGCGCCCAACACGTGGGGGATTAATACGTCTGTGTGCGCGCATAGCTTCGATGACCTCAGCCCGCCCGGCGACCTGTTGCATTTACGCGCAAGGACTAGCGACCTCTCCGACGGTTCCAGCTCGTGTCCCAGACCACGACGAGCTTCGTCGACCTTGGCTACACCCAAGCTAAGTGTTATTTACAATTAAAAATATTACCGCTTAAATTTCTTTTGTAGACCTGCTCTACATGTTTTTGTCTGCTCTTCCGATCCCTCCATCTCGACATGCTTGGGGGCTTGGCAATGCCAACATGTAGGCCGCAAAGACCTGAGGGTTCAAATTTTTTATCTTGTGCTATGTTGACTCTTGTTATGAGTATTCGATGCTGTGCGGTTGCAAAACCTGGGTCATAGGCCCCACCCTGTGCATCGTCTACATCTAAGGCTCATGTTGAGCATTGTAGAGGGGTGAAACACTTTGCAGAGAGCTTTTATATTCAAATAATGTGTGCCTGACACGATAAAGGGAATGCCTTTTTAAAGACAAAACATAGCACAAGAATGTTCAGCTCCGGCTAACATTGTTCAACTTCTGCATACTTAGCTCAAGCTATGTTTTCATTATATTCAACACATTGGTACACCGACCTGGTGTTTATTTTATTTTACAGGACCAGCTCTTTATTCTGGTGTCACCTTCGTCAGGTCGCTAGACCTCTCTCTAGCTCTGGCGTCACCTTTGGTGAACCTCCCTGTGGCTTCATCTTCACCAGCTTCAGGTTGGCGGATCTCCCTATGGCTCTATCATTGCCGGATTTTGGTCGGCAGACCTTCCTTTGGCTCCGTCATTGCTTTTATCAGGTCGCTAGACCTCCCTCCGGCTCCGTCGTCGCTTTCGTTAGGTCGCTAGACCTCCCTTCGACTCCGTCATCTCTTTGTCAGGTCGCTAGACCTCCCTCCGGCTCTGTCGTCGTGTTTGTCACTTTGTCAGGTCGCTACACCTTGCTCCGGCTCTGTCGTCACATTCGTCAGCTCGCTACACCTTCCTCCGGCTCCGTCGTCACGTTCGTCGAGTCGCTACACCTTCCTCCGACTCCGCCGTCACCTTCGCTAGTTCAGAAGACCTCCTTAGCGACTTCATTCTTCTAGCTCCAAGCTTCTACAATTTTGCATCCTACATTCTGGTGGATGGTTGCAAGCCCACGGCATGGCTGGAATTCTACTCTGCGGCTTCATAGCTCAACAATACTCGGTGCTTGCCTCCTTCAGTCTTATGGTGCTATTTATAGCCAGAGCCAACCTTGTGCAACTGATGAAGTGATGACACTTTACCACGTGATTGAGAGTGGGCAGTTTGTCATTTTTTGGGTGGCAAGAGAATCTCCGAGCGTTGTTGACCCATGACCCTGCAGTCTACAGAGGGATAAGCTTGACTTTGTGTCAGAGGGCCCTACTCCTCGTTACATTTTTGGACGACGACGACGACGATCAAATGCATGCACTAGGCTCTGCGTCCTAGTGCACCCGCTATGGCTCTGCACGTAAATGGACCTATTTCAATCAGCCTATATTTCTGTTTCCTCAGCAGAATGGTCGTAGGTTCGATTGAAGACCTTTCAGGGTTGGCGTGCCTCGCTGCTCTGCTAGATCTGTCTAGGCACCTGGACACCAGAAGCTTCACGTCTACGATTTCGTCGGGCCCCCGTGGTCGGTGTGCCCGCTACTTAGGTCGCTAATACCTCTGTACCATGGCTCCGCTAGATGACTGGCAGCTATGCTAGTCGTCTGGGCACCAAAATAACATCCCTGAGGTCGGCGTGCCTTTATACCTAGGTCTTCCAAGACCTCGGTGTGTCTACAACCCTGCCAACCTAGTTGGGCGCCACAAATGCGTGACCTTCCTGAGGTCGGTGTGCTCTTGAATACCTTCCAGCCTGCTCTTAACACCCAGGATTTTACGTCGGGAATGAAGGCCTTCGTGTGGGATGCGCTCCCAATGGCTCTGCCAAGTATCTCCGGGTGCTTGGGCACTTTTGATTTGAGATCTTCCTAAGGTCGGCATACCTCGAGTGGATCTGCCAGACTCTTTGCAGGTATGCAAGATATCTAGGTGTCTCTACACTCCATTTGTTCAAGATCAACATATTCTCATAGCTTCATCGTCGACGGTTCTGGACATCACAACTTTAGCTATGACATAACTGGCGACCTCTTCGTGCGATACACACTTGAAGATCCTGCTGGGAATTCTCGGATACTGGACAATGTTGATTTCAAGCCTCTTTGAAATCAGCACGCCTACAAAGGCCATCTCGAGGTCAGCCCTGCCAGACTCCTTGCAGCCATGTTGTGAGGTCTAGGTGTCTCTACACTTCGTTTAATCAAGACCACGACTCAACTTTCTTCTCTTTTGTGAGCATCAAACCAGCCATGTTGCCTGCTTCAATGCTCGAGGGCTACTCTACGAGAGCCTCTCTGACGCCCTCTTGTTTTCTTTGTCATACCGACCTATTGGGAGAACCTGTTTCTCATCATGTTGTTACTCAACCTATTTTTTCTCTTTCTTTTTTGGATCATGATACCAGACATCCTGCCCGCCATGATGCTCGGATACTACTCTATGAGTGCGTCCTTGACGCCCTCTGATTTTTTTCATTGTCGTTTCGATCTATTAGAAGTCTGCTTCCTATAGGTCGTCACTCGACCTCTCTTCATTCGGCAAGGCTACAAACAGGTCGGCTACTAAGCTGGCTAGTTCTTTTTTCTTTTGGACCGACGTGCTCGCTATTTGACCTGTTGATAGATCTATTACTTCGTCATGACCTTCTAAGGTTGTTGCGCCTACACATCGCTCGGGGGCTTGTGAGACATGGGTGCCCCTGGGTCCCCACCGACCAGGCTCACGATCATCCCCGACATGTGGGTCTGGCCCACCAGAAGACCCGCCGACCTGTCAGTAGGCATGTCTGACCTGACATGTGGGCCTGAAGACGAGAAGACAGCTTGGTGAGCAAGACAAGGCAGTCCATGCGGATTAAGGCGGCTCAGATAAGCCTTCCATATTGTAACTGACTAGAGATAGGTTACCTTGTTGTAACCGACTTGGACTCAGGTCCACCGACCTTGTCCGTCACCCAATATAAGGCGGGCAAGGGCGTCCTTCTGAGGGAACTTGAAATATCGACCACCTTCGCCACGATCAGATCAATACAATCAAGAACTGGATGTAGGGTTTTACTCTCCGGAGGCCAGAACCAATATAAAATTGCCTTGTCCCTTGTGTCTTGCCGTGATTTCCGTGTGCTACGCTAGCATAACCATCGCGTTCTTAGCTCCCGATCTCCCCGCCGAACAAATAAACCACCAGGGTTAACCCCCCTGTGGACTGCTCAAACCTAAACCTCTGACAACAACAGGCACATATCACTGCAAACTAAGGCTTTTTTTGCTTCTGGTATTTGAAGTAGAGCTGCCTTCGCTAGTTGTCTTGGCTGCTACAATGTTAAGTTTCTTTGGTGTAAGTTTCTTCTGCATCGTCCCCATCTTCTTCCTTGGTGTAGCCTAAGGTAGAACGGTCTCCAATGGCTCTGCCTGAACTAGTTATGTAGCTGTAGTTGGAGTCTTCATGAAAATGGGCTACTTGCAAAACTTAGATAGGAATAGGGTCATCGAGAAAAACAATTCAGATTTCTAAGTTGCAGCTAGAGTCCGCATCCATCCTACAGATGAACAAGGAGCACAAACGAAGCTAATACCAATGCATCAATCTCAATGGTGACCTAAACACACAATCTAGGAAGGGGAAAAGTAAGTATCTCACCCGTCTAGAAGCCAAGATGGTCGGTCGCACAAGACCTTGTTCGCCGTCATGTGTCGCCCTCTGTGCGTGCCTTTAACCCATGCACCTCCCTCTGTATACCCACGAGATCCGCCTCTACGTACCGACCCGAGCTGCCTCCATGTCCCCACTAGATGCACCAATGCTTGCCCCACCCCTGTCGCCACTGCTGGTTGTGCCGCCCGCACTACCGCCGACGCCGCTAGAGTTAGGTCTGGAGTGGAGAGCTTGAGAGGAGTAGGCGTGCGAGAGAGACGTGGGGGCATGAGGTCTTCTCGAGTCGGTCAACGACACCGCGGCGTTGTGCGCTTTTTCTGTGGAGGGCAAGATAGACATTTGGCATGCTCGATCCCACCTGTTAGGGCTCCTTAACGTTGAAATTCTAATAGACCATGGACGGAATGGCTTGGAGGGCAAAGAAGTTTGGCACATAGGTGTGAGCCAACTTTTTAGTGACATAGATTTGAGGCAACTTTCTTAATGGCATACGGGTAAAAGACTCAAACCATAGGTAACTAGTTACTAGTACATGTTATCTATGTCCACCCACAAACTATAGGTAACTAGTTACTTATCTATGTCCACCCACTACTCTGGAAGAAAACCTCCATGCTGATTACCAGTCAGGTCCATGTGGCTTCGGAGCCCCTCTAGTGCTAGAGTTGGAGAAGAGCTAGTACCCACCTGCTGGCCAGCCAATGTGCTCGCCTGGCCAGCACTGTACAAGAAGGGTGACCAAACTGGTGCAACGTTGTTAAAGGGAGCAATCTGCTAGTTGCCATATCCATAGCAGTTTGGGTTGTTATAAGCCCCACCAAACATGAGAGGATTGTCGACATCCCGGTTGCTGGAGTCATTATGTACCCATGGTTCATCATCATAGAGGCCGACATCATTAATAGTGTAGCGTTTCTTCTCAGATTTGTTCTTCATCTTAAGAAAGTACTTTTGTGCATGACTGGAGATCTGCGTTGGTGTCCTGGTGGTGACAAAATCCTTGCATATGTTCTTCCAGTTGCCACGACCGTGCACTTCTAGACCACAGAGAAATTGCCTGTGGTAAGAAATATGATGAATTTATTAGGATGAACGAGCTAGAAAATATTTTAGATCTTTCCCATGAATCATAATCTCAATATCTATGAAAACAAATAAAATCAGATCTCGACATCTGATCATAATAAATACCCTACACCGCATGCTTAACGAGTGTTATGCCACATGATACCTGTATAATAATTATGTGTATGCATGATGATCGACTTATGACTAAAAATACTAACATGTGCTCCTCCATGGTCCAAGGCCCCTCCTTGTGTTGCTTCTCTTGGCGAAGAGTGATTACTCGCCTTTGAGGTGCTTCCTTTACCATCCCTGTGGCCTTCGGCATCTTATTTGTCAAATAGCAAGCAAGCAACATATCCATGTTTTTCATGGGTGGATCCTCCATCGGAATCCCAAAGTTGTCATTTGCAAGGTTGTTGGTTGCCACAATAGAGTAGTTTCCACTTTGTACTGGCAGCATCATTTCCACCAGGAGCTCAACATACAGTTCAATTAACTTACCCTTCTCCTTTTGGGGAAACCATGCTTGTAGTTCCTTCATAATGGCTTTGTGAGTATTGTTTGTGTCGTTGGCAAAGCTGTTGTTGGCAACTTGACTAGCAATGAGTGATTTCACCATACTGATATTGGTGTCACTCCACTCATTATTGAACATGGGATCCATGGATGGGTTACCGAGTTTAAGACTGCACTACACAATAAGTGGTTGTAAGAACTATGAATAGGATGTTGGAATGGAGAGAATTGCAACCATAAGGCCTGATATTTATATAGGTCTTGTAGTGAATCTATTTTTCCTTGTCTCAATTAATTGGATAACAAGCTCTGATAGTCAGAGACAATGATTTGTTAGCGATAACTTAAAGATGTGGCATGCATATTCTTATATATCCTAATGATATTATGTATATACTACCAACACATATCTCAGACATGGATACATAAACATCGCAGCTCTCTCGCAGACCACAATGGAGATGTACATGTACATGGCTTTGTTTACATCCATAAGGACTAGGACTACTGGACCTAGTACACAAATGGACAAACATAGATGCCGTGTTGCCATTTTTGTGTCTAGGGGCACATGGATGCATGTCTAACTGCATGGTCAAATGTGTATATGTACATATGACTGCACCGCTACTACCCATATGATCAGTCTCGAGCTCATAGTGTTAGAAAAAACATGTCTGGTTTTTAAAATTTAATTACACCAGCTTCAATGATGATGTCTCATGACTAAATAATTTAACCACATGAAATATCTCTTTCTAAGATATTGTATTATTTGTTTATTTCTTGTTGCTATAAATGCTACTGAGCTATTAAACTCCTATACACACATATGCAAATCTTTTTTTTAGTGATATGGCACTTATATTATTTTTGTCTTATTTTCTGTAGCTTCATAGTGAAGTAAACTTTTCACAGTATGGGTAGTTAGAATTGTGTATATAGTACTATAGTCCAGGTATTCGAGCTTTATGGTTCAGAACTTTCTCCCTTTCTTGATACTAGGTTTTGTAAGAAACAATGATGTAAATGAGCCAGTTTTCTAAAACATAGTGGAAGAAACAATTTATTGGTTAGGGCTACTATCACTTGACTCTAACGTTAGTGATTAAGATTCATGTCTCCAAGGAATATATTTAATCATATAGTATCTCAATGTGTTAGTGTGCTGCTACTACATACATGATTATGAACTCATTAGTTGAGAATTTTGATTAGTTAACCCTTTATATATTTTTTTGCTTAATAACGGAATTAGGGCTTGGCTAATTCTCGACACCATCTGACAGGTTGTACTTGTTTATTTTCAATCTTGAGCTTAAACCTCCAATTGACATAGTTCCAATTGGGGTAGCGCTTCATAATTTCATCACTATGATTTAATCAATTTAGGAGTTATGATATAAATGTGACACATGATTCTACGGTGAAAAGTTTTCTGCGGCAGATTGTGCTATCAGATACCGACATCGGATATTTCACATTTTTGTCAAATTTGAATCTGGAATCGATAGAGAAAATACTTAAAATCAAATCCGAATACATCCATTTGATATCCACAATTAACACAAATATGAATACGGAAATCCATATTAGTGTTTTTAGAGGATATGAATCCAGATAATTTGAATTTCTAGACACCCATATTAATCTCTTGTTCGTTGCCTCCAGTGTTGCACCAACTACTTCCGTCTGTGGAGGTCGAACAAAACTTTTGTTCAATGGTTTCAGTGGTAAGTGTGGTGGGACCTATATCTCTACCTAATATTAAAGTAAGGATTGTTTCTACCTATTTTTAGGTACGTGCTGACAAGTTGCACCCACTTGTCAGAGTCTTTGTCTAAGTCTCTCTCACATCCCGGCCACAGCGATGCCGGGTCCAAGGCGGAGGAGGAAGGGAGGGGCGTCACTGAGGATCCCAGCGCGTTCGCGAGAGGCCACGACGGATCCATGGTGGAGGAGAGAGGGAGGAGTGCCGCTGAGAAGCCCAGCATCAATTATAGAGGGGAGAGGGAGGGGTCCTTGCCTCCTCCCTCCCTGTTGACGGATAAAAGATGTATCCACCTACGATCCGCAAGCGTAAGGACCTACACCTTTTTCACCACGGGATTCCCTAGGTT
The DNA here is from genome assembly GCA_947561735.1 of Cenchrus americanus. NCBI lineage: Eukaryota > Viridiplantae > Streptophyta > Magnoliopsida > Poales > Poaceae > Cenchrus > Cenchrus americanus. The sequence goes on along the minus strand of OX387239.1, from coordinate 76,632,931 downwards.
CTTGTCAAACCGCGGAGCAAGGGGATTACAAGCGTTTGATCTACCTCTACTCACTAACTTACTTAAACCCTAACTATGATTAAACTAGAAAACAACTACACTACACTAGAGAGGATGATTAAGCCGACGAGATATGAAAGAGGCACTTGCCCATGGGTCTACGATACTTGAACATGCAACCGCTAAAGCATGAAAAACCAATCTAATCTATCAAGGGTTGTGACCACGGTTTCGCCCTTTCCCTCCCCCCGTCTTCGTCCTTGTTGGTGTTTTAGACCGGCAACCTACCAAGGGGAGTACTCGAGGTAGATGAATGTGGCCTCGGCGAGATCGGTAACTCAAAGGAAGAGACATGTGGCACACAATTTAAACAGGTTCGGGCCGCGAGGTGTGTAATACCCTACGTCCTGTATGTTGCGTAGCTCTGGATTGATTGGGTGTGTTTACAAGATGATGCGTATGAGAGAGGTAAAGGTCCCTGCCTCGCCTTATATAGCCCGAGAGGCAGGGTTACAAGTCGGTTTGGGGAGAGAGTACTAGTCGGGTACGCCTAGGAGTTCTCTACATGGTACAGGACATGCATAGCTTCCTATCCAAGTACTTCTCCACCGAGATCCTTGTGCTCCACGCCAACAGGTGTCGTGCAACCCAACTCGAGTAGTCCCAGGGGCCCAGTGAGTAGTCGGTCCTGGTACCCACTGAGGTAGTGGGCCCAGGGAGGTCCATATGACAAACCCCCGAGTACTTTGTAGTCGAGCAGGATAGATTCGAGTAGTCTTGATGGCCTTGACGAGCAGTCCTCAGGCGTCCCCGAGTACTACAAGCCGAAAGTCCTCAAGAGTACTTGAAGCATCCCGAGGCTGGAAGGTACTCCAGCTGACTCATGAGTAGTCTTGAAGTCTTCTCGAGTAGTTCCCAAGCGTCCTCGAGTTCTCCTCTTGAAGGTCTTCAATAGTACTCGTGTCGTCTTGTAGAAGAAACCATATGGAAAATGCGATTTGAAGAATCGCATTCCATATGGAATGTAGCCCCCGAGCCTTAGGTCGAATCGTAGATTCAAGCTGAGGGTCAATCTGAAGTTCTGCCAAGATTATCGCATAAAATCTGGAGAAAAAACCGAAGGACACGTGGCACAGAGCCCCCGAGCCTTGAGTCGAGTACTTTCTCTCGAATTGAAGGGTCATCTTGATTGTAGAGTGTGTCCTGAGTTGCTCTTGAGTCTTGTCGTCACCCAGGAAATTTAGCAGTTGTAGCCGAGCCCCCGAGATGGAGTGCATCAAGTACTAGAAGGTGAAGGGTCAAGCCGCCACTACTGAGTCACCCGCTAGCACTTATCTGTTCGGCCGTTGTGGTGCCGCTTGGCTTGTTATAAATAGACGCCGAAACCCTTAGGGTTTTTTCATTCCCCGCAGTAGCAGCTGCTGCAGTAGATCTGTTTGAGCCTCCAGCCATTGTCACCTCTACTGCCGCACAAGAGAGAGAAAAAAATCTCCAGGCGCCACCACCACCCGCCGCCAGCGCAGCCCCGAGCGGATGCAAGTGAAGACCCCCTGCTCTTGGAGAATGAAGGCTTCTCCATCCAAGCATTCGAAGGTCGGCGCAGGGAAGAAGAGATCCCGCAGCGAGTCGGAGGGATCTGCCCAAGAGTCATCGCCGCCAACATCTCTGCCGCACCCCAACCCAGCCAAAGAGTGGAAGAAGTCCAAGCTGAAGACGGAGGATCTGCTAGCCTTGGTGAACAACGGGTTCCTGTGTGAGAAGGAGATGGATCCCTGGCGCCCTTCCGCTGGAGACCCGTATCTAATGGAGAAGAATCCAGATGAAATCCCCATGTTCGCTAGATTCGTGGAGCGCGGACTGGCAGTGCCAGCCATCGACTTCTTCAAACGGCTACTCAGGTACTACGACATCGAGTACCTGAATCTTAATCCCAATGGTACCTTCCACGTCTCCGTATTTGTCCATTTCTGCGAAGCCTTTGTGGGGTTCAAGCCCCACTAGGTACTCTTCCAGAAGTTCTTCCGAGTGAAGCCGCAACCCAGCACCAACGACTCGCGAGTAGTCGGTGGAGCAGGCATTCAGATGCGGGAGGACGCGGCTGACCGGTACTTGCCTTACAAGTTAATTAAGTTAAACCAAGACTAGAAGTCGAAGTGGTTCTACATATGTAACCCACCATCCGGAGCTGGCAAAGCCGAGCGGGAAGCAGCCCAAGCACAGGGTGTGGTGGAACACCAAGCCCACCATGCAAGAGGGTATTCGACTACCCGAGTTGATGCAGAAGATCAAGGCCTTGAGAGAGGCCGGACTGAGGGCCGAACACATGGCCTTCAGCTTCATGAAGAGGAGGGTGCAGCCACTGATGGCTCGCGACACCCTCGAGTACCAGTAAACGGGCAGCGAGGACACCTCAAGGATGCTCGGTGACGAAGTAGATGATGAAGACATCATCGAGAGGTTGGGCAAGATATTCAAGGATATGCCTCCCTACACTCCTTGCCCGGTCCCCGAGTTCTCCGCGGCACATCCATTGAACCAGGTACGTAGTCGAGACCTCTGCTCTTGAGTACTTATTGGTCTAGAGTAGTTGTGCTCACCCAAGTTGTGTTCTAACGGATGACATCACCAAGTATGTCTCCGACCTAACTCCCCCTCCTCGACTTGAAAATATTCCAGAGGAGGGAAAGAGCAAGGTGAAGGAACGCCGTGAAGTCGGCGAGGGTGACAACACCGTCACCATTGAAGACACATCCGACGAGGAGGATGGCGAGACACTCCAGGAGTGCTTTCAGCTACGGTCTAGGTTCAGCCGATCTGGACTTCCCCATATTCCCCTCATGGATGATAGAACGACTAGCCTAGAGGCTAGTCTCCCCGCACTGCCGAGAAAGCCGCGCAATGTGGCACGGAAGTGCGTCGCCAAGAAGCTGAAGGTGACAGAGACAACCGCCCACGAGGTGAGTTCCTCGAGTAGAGTAGTCGAGTACTTGTTTTGGAGACTTGCATGCTGACAGTTGAATTTGGAGCTGTCGCAGGATATCCCGTCGTCTGACCCCGTAGATCAGGGGGACGAAGAGAACTGGGACACGGTGGGGGGTGCCACTGAGAGGAGCCTCAGTCCAGCCCCCACCGTTGAAGAAGTCGTGCCGGAGTCGTCACAACAGGAGACTGGTGCCGGCAATCCGCCAGCATCGACAGAAGAGAGGAGGCCAGAGCCCTCCGCAACTACTGAAGCCGTGGATCCAGTAGTCACCCATGTTGAAGAGGAGGCGCCCGTGGAAACTGGGCTTGTTGATATCGCCAGCCTACTTGGCACTCCGACCGTGACTGTTGTCCGGTCCAACTTGTGAGTGAAGTCTATCTTTGAATAGTACTTGTAGGTTGGTAATCTTTGCTTGGCTGATCACAGAATTTGTACTTTGCAGGAAATCTACTGATCTGTCCTGGGAAGGCGAGGAACCCAGTACAACAGCTGGTGAAGAAGAACCGTCGCCAGCTGTTGAGGAGTCTGCGGCACTTCCTCAGGCTGAGTCCGTTGCGCAAGGCGCAGTGCCTACGCCACCAGAAGCCACCATAGTGGAAGGTACATAGACTGTGGTGATGTCGTCTACACATGTAGTAGTCGTAGCCCCCAGGTACTGATGTCTCGTGCTTTGTGATGACAGAAACACAAGTAGAGGGGGCCACGATCCCGGAAGCTGTGGCGATTGAGGGCGTCGTGCCCGAAGCCGAAGTGCCGGAGGGGGCAGCTGCCGGACAGAAGGTACCAATAGCCCCCGAGACCACAAGGGAGGTGCGCGACGACGCACTCCCGGAGTCGAGCATGGACGTTGTCATCTGGTCGCCAGAGATCCAGGACGCAGAGCCAATCCGGTCGGCGCCGATGTCAGAAGCGGCGACGACTAGTCGTGGCAGGCTGGAGCTTCTGGCAGATGACCTCATCGACCCGACGATGGTGGACCGCAACTTGGAGTCGATGCACCGGGCTGAGCAGTGGATGAAGGTACGCGACTGTGCCCTTAAGTAGTCGAATTCCCCATGAACTGAGTGCTCACTGGTGATTGTTGCCTTGTGCAGGATGTCATGGGGAGATCCCGACAAAAATTAGATATGCTCCAGGGATATGGCGACACAGTTCTCTGAGCAGAATCGCTAGAGAAGGAGCTCAATAAAGCCAGGAAGCACTCCGCCATGTTGCAATCCAAGCTAGACGGCGCTTTACCTAGTACCACAATGAGGTACAAGAAATGCAGGCGAAAAGTGATGACTTGATTCGGAAGAACAAGTCGTTGCGCCAGAAGAATAAAGGTATGCCCCCCCCCCACACACACCGAGCCCCCTCCATTTTTTAGGATAACGAAAGAAGAGGGAGGGAGCCCAGCCTCATGGCTGGCTTGTGACATCCTGCAGCCGTCAGCGAGATTGGATAGAGACTTGAGCAGGATCGACATGGAATACACATGGTGACCTCTAAATGGGATGATGAAGACAGTCTCATTTTCCCCTTTCTATTTTCTTCTTTCTTTTCTGTTCATCGACCCCCTTTCTATTTTCTTCTTTCTTTTCTGTTCATCGACGGATAGAACAGTCAACTTAAGCAAATATGGTACACTTGTTCAGATAGCCTCTAGAACTAATTTCCCATATATACAGAAGCCCTGATGCCATGTCATTGCTAGATCTATCTAATTAGGATAACAGATAATTGATGGTTCAATATACGCTATTTTATTTCATGTTAACAATATATTTCTGTAAAATGTTTGTATATCTATCTTGCCAACATCAACTATTTGAAGACCATCCTACAGCATGAATGAGACATAAGCTCTGTGTAACTAGGATTTTGGATCAGCAAGAACTGTCAACAAGATTACATACTATAGTACTGTTAGAAATGCAGTAAGCTGTTGAAGGAAATATGAGTGATAGAGAAAATGTGTAAAGGGATATCAGACTACAGCATATAAAGGTTATGTGTTACTGGAACTGTTCTATGCAGGGAATGCATTGAACTAGTGAAATGTATCCCTAATTAAAGTATGTATGACAATACATGTCAATTATATTGTGTGGTTTCTGGTCATGTCCATCGTCGTTCATGTATCAGAAATCTCTTTATGAACTTTTTTTAGATAAACATGAGGAGAAATCTTATATGGATCTTATTTTTATATATGTTCAAGGGATTTATACAAATAAATATAGCGAGGAAGATAAAAGAGCAAAAACAAAAGCCATAACCTAAAAGAAAAGAGTGGGTGCTTGTAGCTATTGCCCATCTTCACATGCTCATAGCATTTTGTCCTATTTAATGCTTTGTCTATTAAATGGAAACCAAAATCTTAACAAAACACAGAACAAAAAAACTTTGTTTTATAGATACCTATAAAAGCAAAATATCTATACAGAAAAACTTGGTTTTATAGATATTTCGGTTTTACAGTAAGAAGGTTTGCATAGAACCATAGACCTGATGTGGTACCCAGAGAGTGAAATTGACATATCATTGAGAACTTAATATAGAAAGCCGAGGGGAACTTGATATTAAGAACTTAATACAGTAAACGGGTGCTAATTCAAAAATAGACAGTAGAGTGAATCGGTGCTATAACAAGTTAACAACCATTTATTAAATAAATTTTTTTAGTAAACAAGTTGAGACCTTAGATCACTATTTATTTCTTGGTTACTCTCAACCAGTTAAAATATACTATATATGACACCATCTAGATTTAGTACAAGTAGCTACAAACCTAAGGCTGACCTATTGACAATTAGATATGTTCTCGAGGACTAAGTGATTACAAATAAGCACGTTCCCTTGCATAGTAGGAGTGCTATCAATAGTTTACTCTTCACGCTATGCTGAATTTGAAGGATGAAAAACAAATAAAGTTGCCCCTAATATGACTTGGTACCCAGCAGCTAGCTTGTTGTTAAGAAAGCCATTTCACACTATGGCATTGTTCAAGTAGAAGTGAAATCGCAAAATTATATCTTTTGACACAACCAGAGATTTTCCTAGTGATTTGTATGAAAACATGGAAGACAGCATCAGAAAATCTCACATCCCACACAGTAAAGGTGGAAGCAAAATCGTTAAAGCTTATTGAGAACTTGATTGTGAAGGGAATACACACTGATTCACTCTTGAAACCGAACAGGAGACACATACGATTTGAGAAAATTGTATCTTGGAGATGAAGCATAGAGAACCACTATTCTCTTATTTATTGTGCAATGAGCTATTTTATCTAGGACTCACTATGGGAAACAGGGGCACGGCAAAGGCCTTAAAACGCACGGCAAAGGGCGCACGGTAGCATTTTGCACGGCGAAGCCCTTTTGCGGTGCGCCGCGCCTGACAACGCACGGTAGACAATGTTTGCCGTGCGTTTTTCCACGACGCACGGCAAACAAAAGCAACTAACGGCACCGGCGCCAAACGGCGTGGAACAACCTTTGCCGTGCGCCGGGAGCAAAACGCACGGCAAACAGGGGCTGTTTGCCGTGCACAACCCCTGTTTGCCGTGCGCCTGCCCGAAAACGCACGGCAAACAGTGCTGTTTGCCGTGCGCTTTCCTGAAAAGCGCACGGCAACGAATGGCACGTTTGCCGTGCGCCTCCATAAACGCACGGCAAAGGCACTGTTTTGGCTGTTGGTTTTGGTCACTTTGCCGTGCGTCTTCCGAAAGACGCACGGCAAAGTGACCATTGCAATTTATTATTATTTTTGTTTTCACGTTTAAAAATACCCAAAAATCACAGTAATGTCATATATATCATAATATTCATCACAGGCATCATATATATCATAATATTCATCACAGGCATCATATATATCATAGTAACCATCACAGTCATCATATATGTCACAATAAGACATCACATATAAATAAATTCACACGTTACTCATCGACAAGTCCACTAGTACATCCAAGTTCATCGGAAAGTCCACAAGTTCATCGACAAGTCCACAAGTTCAACAAGCATTATTCAAGTTCATCGACAAAGCTCCACAAAGTCCAGGAACTCAAATGACATAAACGCGACTCACTGAGGAGGAGGGAAGAGCTGCTGTGGGGCCATCGGCGGTGACATGCCCGGGGACCCTTGTACATTATTCGAAGCCGCCGATTGATTCTTTTAATAAAAAAGTAAATTGCATGTGAGACCACAATCAAGTTTTCTATGTTATAATCTAAGTTCTAAGTCTCTACTTTCTCTAGGTTTCTAAGTGAGTCTAAGTCTCTACGTTCTCTACGTTCTCTACTTTCTCTAGGTTTCTAAGTGAGTTCTAAGTCTCTACTTTCTCTAGGTTTCTAAGTGGGGCCACCCTTCCCTCGACCCCTGCCTCTGGTGCCCACTGGCAACGGCGGAGGTACGTCGACCGATCTTTTGAAGATAGACGAGCACGTACGCTGAAGGGATCCACCCACCATCTTCGTTCTATCGCCTGAAAGTAAACAAATAACTAAGAGAAGTAAGGCATAATTAAAAAAACATGATATTTCAAAAGAGAAGTAAGACATAATTAAAAATAACATGATATTGCAAATATTAGTACAACAAGTGTGGAGCATACATTTATTAGTAATAAACATCTTCATGGAGATTATCAGGATCATAAGTCTCATCATCACTATCACGCATGTCCATGTCCAGGTATTCCTCCGATGGAGGAGCGTCTACATGAAGCCCGGCTGCAACTTTCTCAAGTAATTGTATGTCCCTCTCATCGTCAACCTCATCTCCATCGTCATCTTCTACTTCCATTGTTCCCAATGCTTCGGTTAGAAGATTTGTTAACATGGCATGCATGCTTCTACACGATATCTATCATGCTATTGTAGGTAAAGATAGGTCCTAAACCCACCCGAGGATGTGTAGATGGGTTTAGTTCCCATGCTCTACTCCTAGCCGAGACAGAATTTCGGCAGCACCTCCCCGATGTTCTCCAAGTACACGTCCTGGAAAGGAAATTGTGTACCGGGAGAACAACAGGAAGGTGAAGCCGAAACTCTGTCCCAGATCGGAGCAGACCATGGAAACTAAACCCATCTTCACATCCTCAGGCTGTCCAAAAAACGTGGACAATTCGAAACAGATACAGTCATAGATATGCAAGCATATGCATATTTCCAACTGTATCTCTTTCGAACGGGAGACGCCTAACTAGGTTACGTGATCTAGCCATCTAGGTACATGATATGGAAACAAGGGCATTGGCACATGCTCACCTACTAACTCGACATGAGACGGGGACGGGCGGCAAGACGGAGCCCGAAGAGGCCTCCTAGGCAACAGCAACGTGGCCTCCTCCTACTCCTTCGATGGTGGTTGCGGCAATGGGAGCTTTCCTGCAAAAACCCATCAAGACTTAGCGTTAATTTAAAATTTCGGCAGCACCTCCCCTGTACGGTGAGGTTTCCAAAACCTGCAAGAAAATCCACGACACGAAGGTCGGGCCACAAAAACAATTTCTTCCCACGGCTCGATTGCCGGACACAAGAAGTAGTGATTTGCCTCCGATATTTTGCCATTTTTTGACTGTGTCATTGAGCATAACAAAGTACCCCAATTTAATCTAACATACTTATGCATCACTAAATTTAACTAATTTGATCTAATTCTAACATACTTATGCATCACTACTACGAAAGTGTAGGTCATCAACTCATCATACTAAATTAATCTCAAAATTCGAGAAAGGTCGAGACATTGATTACCGATCGAATGGAGTGAGGTGTTGAGGCAGCGAGGTGCTTGAGCACGGCCGGAGCACACCCCTCCTCCCTGTTCACCCTCGGCCTCCTCCCTCTCCTCCTCCTTGTTCTCCGGCCCACTCCTACCCCTTCTCCATCTCCATCTCCTCCTCCTTATTCTCCCCTTCCCTCCTTCCCTTTCCCCCCTCCTCCTGCCTCTACTTCCCTTCCTGTGTAATTAAGATTAATGTGTTAGATTGCAGGAGGTGGTGAATAAGTCAGATTATAGCAATGCAACACATGGAAAAAAATTAGGGAAAACACCTGTCACTGTGCGGCGTCTGAAGGTGCTGGAGGAGGGGGGCCAGCGCTGGAGGAGGGGGCGGGGGCGGGCGGGGCGGGCGGGGGCGGTGGGCGGGGCGGCGGCCGGAGGAGGGGGCGGGGCGCGGCCGGCGCCGGAGCGGGGCCGGGCGCGGTGGCGGACGGGGTGCCGGACGAGGGGGGGGCGGGCGGCGGGGGCTCGGAGGGGGGGGGCGGGCACCGCCGGCCGCGCCGGGAGCGAGGGGCGGGCGAGGCGGCGGACCGGGGGCGGCGGCGGACGGGGGTGCGGCGGCGGACGGGCGCGCGCGGCGGGCGGGCGGCCGGGCGTGGCGGCGGACGGGCGGGCGGGCGGACGGGGCGCGGCGGTGGGCGGGCGGGCGGCCGGGCGCGGCGGCGGGCGGGCGGACCGGGCGCGGCGGATCTGGAGCTAGGGGTCTGGCGTCGCTGGAGATGTGGGAGAAGGGGCTGCGGTTGCTGTCGATGTGGGAGAAGGGCCGATGCGGTTGTTTTTTTTAACGCTGATGATTCGATCTCCCGGCTGCGGCGGGTGAGTGGGGCCAAGGTCTTTGCCGTGCGCCTGCGAAGTCAACACACGGCATTATATGCACTTTGCCGTGTGTTATTTACTGCAGCGCACGACAAAGAGATGTAAATTTCTATATTTTTTATTCCCATGAATGGAAAATTCAAATTCTTGTGAATGCAGTATTCAAAATTAGATGAAGCTTTTCATTATAGTAAAAAATATGAATGTCTTTTGTACAACTAGGTTAAGTTATTACTCAAATTCAATATATGTCTATTTAAATTATTTAGTTACAGTTATTTAGTCACAGTTAATATATGAAAATTAGCAAATGGATGCGAAAAAATACCATGAACTAACATGAGTCAATGTAAGTTTTATGTTCACTAGAGAAAAGTTTTCAAGTCAAAAACCAAGTTCAAAATTTACTAATCCTACGTACCAAGTGAGATGACTATAAACATTATGAAACTTCGAGTTAGATGCTTCGGTTTTTAAACACTATACGTGACGGATCGTTCCAAACCTCTCTGTACTATTTTTCACACCCTTCCCACGGTATATCACGAGCTCTTGACAAATCTCTTCACTTTCAAACTTCATTTGCAATTAATACAATAAAAAACATTTCACATACATATATTTTATCATTCCCCGCGAAAAATTGTTTAAAATTCCAAGTACTTTCATGCATAAGGTCCTAAAAAGGTATCAATTAAACAAATAACATTTTTCTAGAAACTATACTTTATTATTTTATGCACTTGCAGTTCAAATTTGGTTAACACAAAAAAAAATCCTATCCATCAAAACAATTCGTTAAAATTAGCAAAAATAAAGATATGAGTATATAATTGAAATCTAGAGTGCAAAATAATATACTTGTGGAGGAAAAATTGAAATAAGGTGTGAAAACTCAATTTTTAAAAATACATTGCCGTGCGCCAAAGCAAAACGCACGGCAATGCTGTAACTTTGCCGTGCGCCATGCAAAAACGCACGGCAAACTTCTTGTCTTTGCCGTGCGTTTTTCCAAGATGCACGGCAAAGCTTGACGCCCGTCAGCAGTCCGTTCGGTTGGGACGGCCAACCGTCAGTGTGCAATCATTGCCGTGCGTCCATAGAAAAACGCACGGCAAAGATTTATGATTGCCGTGCGCCACCATAAAAACGCACGGCGAAGTATATAGATACTGTGCATTTTTGTTTGACGTGCGTCATCCAGAAAACGCACGGCAAAGACGACGTTTGCCGTGCGCCCGATGAAAAGCGCACGGCAAACATTTTGACGCACGGCAATCTGCCGTTTTCCCGTAGTGACTGCCATATAGAATATAAAGAAGAGCACCCCAAAATGGTATTTTACATTAATTTATTGTTACAACAAAAAGGAGGGATAGAAAATATGGAAAAAGAGAGCATGTCAGACCATGAAACATACGTGCCAAAATGCATTTATGCAACAATGCAGTGGAAAAGAGCATTGTAGATGTCGTTGGAGTGGAACTAATGATTAACTGTTTCCTCTCATTATTGTTTACTTACTGATAATTGAGTTGAACTTTTATTTCCTTTGTCCACGAGAGGAAGAGCCACAAAGTTAGGACCAAATAAACAGAAAAACAAGTTAAAAAGAATGTACACAATTAAATAACATAGGACTCAGTCCCCAGGAAATAATCAGGCTATTGACAATATTTTGTTGTCCAAATTCTTGTTAAAATCTAACTAAGCATGGTCTTGGCAGATATAAGGTATTTTGGTTTTGACCCTACAGATATAATTTAGATTATGTTAATTACTTATTTTAAATAAGAACATGAAATATCTTGCCCCTCTCTCCTTATCAAGAACCATCATTTGAAGAATCTCTTGTTTGGTACTACAGCTACATGGTTCATTAGTTCTCAATATATAACGTCTCTATTTTTTGGAATCAGAGGAACTTTGATGTTTGATGCTTTTGTTAACAGATTACCAGTACACACCAACAAACAGTGCCTAAAGCTTTTCGTAGACAACCATAGGGAGAACTGGATACGTACAACAAATGTGTGATCCCAGCCAATTGCCTCTGTATATACCTCCATATTTTCAGAGCCAAAGGTACAGTAGATCAAATGAGCATGTCAAAAAAGCATGAAAATTGCAACAAAGACACATGGAACCTAAAGTTCTTCATGGTTGCTATATTGTATTCATATGAACAAATTGAGGTTTGATGTCTTTGAAAATTATTTAATTTTATCATACAAAAGTACACTAGCTGGGGCCACAAAATGTATGCAAACCTCTACTTTACCTTCTATTGAAAGGTGAGGCGCTTTGTGCTCTCTGACAAAAAAAAGTTGTTTGCCAGAAATCTGTTTCTCTAAATAAAAATGTACTGTATTATGCAAGATTCTAATATTTTATTATCTTGGACAGCATCTTTCTGCAAGTAGCTTTATACTTTGGACTTTAAGACACTAGATTTGTATTCAGTAGGATATTTGATATAATACAGAACTTGAAAATTGAAAGTAGATGGTACCATGCATGTTAGCCATAGGGTTCCACACAGCTACACCCGATAGTTGAGCTAAGCACTAGTGCAGTACTACTAGTAAGCATGGTTGCCGTACATATAAATTCAATGATCAGCTGAATGTACGGCAACGGCATGAATGAAGAGAGGAGACGACAGAGTATATCATAGACATCAAAAGGAAAGCACCGGGGTTTTTAGCCACACAAAAATCAAAGCCAAGACCAGAAATGTTTCCTTTGGTGATTCATCATATCCAACTAGGATACATTAAAGTTGCACTCATGGTCAGTTTGCCTGCATGGTACAAGTTCAAGGCTTCCAGCGGCATAGACACATTCTCACACACCAGGGTTTCCATCAATTTGCTACAATTAGTAGCATATATGGAAATAGAGGAATGCTAGTAGTAGATCCATAAGCACCCCAGCTCCAATTCACAGATGCTGAGCAGAAGTTGGAATCAAAACTTGCAGCCCCTTGACCATCTTATCCACAGCATTTTCTCCAATTCAAAGGCTATATATGTCTGCCAGAGGAAAAAAATTCAAAATTGTAATTATCACATTATTATGTCATCCAAAAGGTGAGAGATGTTTATCAAAGATTATCATCAATAACTTAGACTTCTGTCAGGTACACCATTTCAACCAGCAGCAGATTGGGGGGGGGGGGCCTCCCCCCCACACACACACACACCGAGCCCCCTCCATTTTTTAGGATAACGAAAGAAGAGGGAGGGAGCCCAGCCTCATGGCTGGCTTGTGACAGCCTGCAGACGTCAGCGAGATTGGATAGAGACTTGAGCAGGATCGACATGGAATACACATGGTGACCTCTAAATGGGATGATGAAGACAGTCTCATTTTCCCCTTTCTATTTTCTTCTTTCTTTTCTGTTCATCGACCCCCTTTCTATTTTCTTCTTTCTTTTCTGTTCATCGACGGATAGAACAGGCAACTTAAGCAAATATGGTACACTTGTTCAGATAGCCTCTAGAACTAATTTCCCATATATACAGAAGCCCTGATGCCATGTCATTGCTAGATCTATCTAATTAGGATAACAGATAATTGATGGTTCAATATACGCTATTTTGTTTCGTGTTAACAATATATTTCTGTAAAATGTTTGTATATCTATCTTGCCAACATCAACTATTTGAAGACCATCCTACAGCATGAATGAGACATAAGCTCTGTGTAACTAGGATTTTGGATCAGCAAGAACTGTCAACAAGATTACATACTATAGTACTGTTAGAAATGCAGTAAGCTGTTGAAGGAAATATGAGTGATAGAGAAAATGTGTAAAGGGATATCAGACTACAGCATATCTGCTCACATACACTTCAAACTAAATGCAATGAACAGACGCAGCATACTCAAATAATAGATAACTAGCTAGAATAATATAGGTAGTAGAACCTTATTAGAGTGTAAACACAGGTAGCTAGTGAGAGGGCTTGTTTAGTCAGAGTGTTCACCTCAAATTCGCTGCCATATCACCAATATCCTCTTCCACACAAACAGAGCCAGGGCAGGAACGACAATGAAGCAATTCAGAAGCACAATGCACAAGACTCCAACATCAACGATAAGAGAACCAAATCCGTCCGTCTGAGATCCCCTGAAGGGTGAGAAAGCTTTGACCAGAAAACCTAAAACTGTGACCAAGACGAAAGCCATAAGGGCGAGCATTCCAAGCAGGAGAACAAGTAGCACCGGCTGGTCTTCTGGTGGAATCAGATCATTCGTAGGAGCAACCTGGTAAGCAGACGAACGAAGAAATAGTATTCAGGAACAGAAATTGATTGTGCAGATGCATTCATGCATCAGCAATACGGAATTCGCAGTGCGCACGAGAGAAATTATTGGAACCGAAGTGAATGGATTTGTTGATTTTTGTGTTCGTACTATCTCGCCCTCCGTGTTGCAGGATACGAAGAAGGAGCACACCGCGGCGACGATGGTGACGAGAGCGAGCACGACGAGGGAGACCATGGCGAAGCTCGAGACCCCGTCAGCCGCGGCGACTGCGGCGCAGCTCTCCGCGCAGGCGGCGCGTACGACACGCCAGACGCCCAAGCTCGCGAAGAGGACCCAGTCCATTCCCAGGACCAGGTAGATGATGGCGGCGACCGCGGCGGCGGCCAGCGCGTAGCGGCTCGCCACCAGCTCCGCAGTGATGCTACGCCACCCGAGCGGCGGTGGAGGCGGCGGGGCGACCGGAGCGTTGGCGTCGGCCATGAGGGCGTGCGGGGGCGAGCGAAACCCTAGGTCCTCTCCTCGAGGTAGGTAGGCTGGTGGCAGAGTGGTCAGTTTGCTGACTTGCTGTGGACTATGGAGTGTGGGCTGGGCCAGTGGGGCGACAAGTAAGATGGACCAGGGCATCCAGCTGCGACCGTGGAGTGGGCCATGGTCAACTGCGGTGAAACCTTGACAAGCTGGCGTATGATCATGTGGGGGTACTGAGCACTCGCCGTAGACCGTACTTGTGGAGCTTACAAACATGGCTTGATTTATAGGTATTGAGGGAGTATGGCTTAGAGCAACTCCAGTGCTGACCTTCAAATTGAGGCCTCTAAAATCCATTTGCAGGCCTAGCTCTAAAAAATAGAGGCCCAAAATTACATCTCTAACTCCTGCAGGGAAATCAATCTAGACCTCTATTTGTCTGTGGGCCCCATGTGTCAGTGAGGTCCAACCTTGTCCTCTCCCTCCTTCCGCCACCCACCCAATCTTCCTTTTCCCCCATGGCCACAACTTCGCGGGCTCACCGCCGGCCATGCACCTGGTCAGGCCGCCACCTCTGCGCAGCCGGCGTCGAGGCCGCCCGTCGCGGTGGCCGAGGGCGACGGCGGTGGCGTGGGGCGGGACATGGCCGTCAACGACGTCGCCGCCGCCTCCATCGTCGTCTCTGTCTCTCTCTCTCTGCGCGCGCGTGCGTACCACGCAAGGCCGTGCGGAGAGAAGGAGAGAAGAGAAGAGAATAATAGCGGCGACCAATAATACACCACCGGCGGCGGCGGCGGCGGCGGTGCTGGTGCTCTGCTGCTTGGGTCGTCCCCGCGGGCGGCGGCCCGGGACGACGACCGCCGCAGCCGGTGCAACGACGCCTCCATGGGATGGGCTGTCGTGCGCCGGCTCTCTGCGCCGGCGCATGCTTCGAACAATTAGGTCGGTACTCGTCTCGTATGTATGTATGTTAGGGGGCCGGCCAGGTGGAGATAAACTTGCATTTCTTTTTCTATATGTATGTATGTATGATGGTCAGGGATTTCAACCATTAGTACGACGGCGGCGGAGGCGGCACCGCCAAAGCACCCAGCAGCTCCAGCTCCTGCACCTTCACCACAGCCACAGCTGCAGGGCGGCGGCGTGTTGCTGCCCAGGAAGGGCCTCAAGCCATCATGAGCAGCAAAATGATGACCATATATGAGTAGATGATGGCTATCAATGACTATTGTATTGTGTCCTGAGAAGAAGAAATGAATGAAATTAGGTGCTCGTCCCGTGCATGCGCGAGCTCCTCCACGGCGCGGTGCGCGGGCGAGCTCTATGGTCGGCCAGTCCGACGAATGCCGCGCGGCGTCCGCAGTCCTTCCCCTTCCTTTGCTCCCTCTTCTACATCGCACTCTCGTCCACTACGAGCGCAACGGCACGCAACGACATGCCCGGCAACGGCGCTGCGCGCGGGGCTCTTCCCCTGCGCCGCCGCTGGCAAGTCTCGAGGATTCAAGGACAGGAAGGTCGTCGCGCCGGTTGAGCCGTCACCGCACGCGCCTGCCTCTGCTCCCCTGTCGCGCCGGCACGGGAGTCGAGTGGATCGGGCGAGCACCGAACTATCCGGCGGCGGAGCAGGGCATGCTCCTGGCCGTGCCTCCCATGGCCCTCGGTGCGAACGGCGGCGTCCCTCCCCGCGGCCCCCGGTGCGAACGGCGGTGGCGCGGCACGGAGGCTGGCGGCCAGGTGAGCAGCGGCGGCGATGGGGAGCTGCGGGAAGAGAGAGACAGGGAGGAGGAGGAGGAGAGAGGGGAAAAGAAAGAAAATGGTGGGCCCACATTTGGAGGGGGAAATGGAGGGCCTCCAGAAATGGAGGGTGGGAGGGGGAATTTGGAGGGGCCTCAAAAATGGAGGGTCATTTGGAGGTCCTGCTGGAGTTGTGTTTTTTCACCAAACCTCTAATATTTGGAGTAGATGCCCATATGGAGGCCCCCACTGGAGTTGCTCTTATAAACATAATCGGAGGCAGTAGTTTTCTAGATCAACTTCTATACCTACAATATAGATGCATCTGAAAACCATGTAAAGTAGTTGGAAGTGTAGTGGTAGTGCCATAGGGGAACTTCCGGCAACTTTACATTGAGCTAGCATAGAGGAAGTGAGGGGAAAGGATAAAGGATCGAGTGGATGGGAGAACAGTAATGGATGAGAGGACGCGAGAGGAGGGAGGGGAAAGATAACGGGAGTGGGTGGATGTGGATATCATATCACAAAAATTGAACATGGTGCATCCACCACTATTTGTTTCTCCATTCCTTATCACTACCGGAATCCGAGGCTTTGCCTAGAGTTCGTTTCTGTGCCGAGAGCTAAATGAAAACACTCGGCACACAGACTTCTTTGCCGAGAGCCAAATTAAAAACTCTCGGCAAAGAAAAAAACACTTGGCAAAGATTTCTTTGCCAAGAGAAAATTTTTTGGCTCTTGGCAAAGAAATTTTAAAAAATCACTTTTTTACCTCCAATTTTTTCTATCCTCAACATACACTTATATAAAACTTATGCTCAAATTTGGCACAATTTTAACTTTGTTTGCTATATTTAACAATTTTACTTATTTCTAGGAATTTTTTCGCATATGTCTGATATGAACTGCAAATGCATGAAATTATATAGTAAAGTTGGTGAAAACATGATATTCATGTTCATGAGACATCTCTAAGACCATGTACATGAAATAATCAAGCTAAATTTCCGACATTTGGTTCTCCGATCCTGATGAAGATTGTAAGGCAGAAGGGTAAAAAAATGTATAGAATTCAAATGAAGTTTGAAAATCACAAAATTTGTTAAGTACTCATGATACCATATGAGGAGGCTGTGAAAAAAAATTGAGAATGTTTTGAACTCATGAACACGTCCGCTGCTTAGAAACTGGAACATTGCCGAGAGCTATTTCTGCTCTCGGTACACGTGTGCCGAGTGGGATCCACTTGGCTCTCGGCATAGGGCTCTTTGCCGGTCCAGCGGTGCCGAGTGGGCTGTGCCGAGAGTTCCCTCTCGGCACGGGTTGTGTCGAGAGTACTCGGGCCTGTACCAAGAGGAGCTCGCTCTCGTCACAGCCCCAGATTCTAGTAGTGTATAGAGTGACTTCATGGGTGAGCAGCCTATAAATTTTCTTGATTTGTAGGGATGGGTCACTCATAAGCTACTCTATAAATGTAATTTCATACTAAAAATTTTGGGTACAGTAGCCAAGCATGATATAAGCTATCACATAGTCTAGCTGTTTTGGTCCTTGTGGGTTTTTGTCTTCAGTTTATTTATTCTGTTCATATTTTAATTTTAATTTTTATGAACAATATATGTAACATGAGAGAGAAGGAGGGAATTATTATTATTTGGTTTGATAGAAAATAACTATTGGATTTGATCGAGCAGACATAAAGTAAGTACAAGTTGGAGATAAAGTTAATTTTACCACGTATCATTCAAAGAATGTGCTCCCAATGACATTCAAATTTCAAAAATTTATCATTATAAGAACTCACAAATTATATTTGGCGCATGATCTCCAAATTGCATAAAATTAATTATACCTCGGCACCATAAATGTACACTGGTTGTGCCTATTCAACAATACATAATTATAAATGTCCATCATTTGTGCCTGCTCAACATACACTATCTTGTGTATTTTTCCGCACTCGGTACCTTGTTATACATATATATACATGCACCCATATTCTGAAGATTTTTATCAAGCAATTGGAAGTACAACTAAAAAATCATGAACTAAGAAATTAAACGAGATAGTGGTGTGCTAGTAGTACCTGAGGTGTAAATGTACATAGATTCACATTCATTTTATACAAAGGGGCACAATCTAGCAAAGAGGGATGAGTTTGGTTACTACCTGGATCATAGGCGCTGAAGCAAAATAGGAAAAACACGAAAAAAGGAGTGTCTTAGTGTCTATATCATACTCGGAGAGTCTTGGAGCTAACTAGCACAATCTAACGGCTATCCTCGGTCTTCTACCTCAAGTTGAAGCCAACGTTCAGTCCATTTATTTTCTTAGTCAAGAATATTCGCCTAGCAGCCATGCCGCTGCCCAACCACGACGTGGTAAGGTCTCATCAGAGTGTCATACCTCTGCCACCTCCTACCACCAAACACTATGTAAGAACACATCAAAGAAGACACCATCACAGGAGATGCGGTTCTAACCCGCATATCTAATGACTTATAGGAGATGCGTGTTAAGTTAGCATGCATCATACATGACTTAATTTTGACCACCCGCCACCTCATGCGGATCTCGAAATGTACACGAAGTGCTTATTAGTGGCCTATCTTCCTTCAAGGTGTACAAAATTTGTGTCCAATTTTGTATGGCCAGCTCATGGGATGAGCCATTCCTAAAAATGAGAAGGATCCTATGTACTCTTACGCGATCTCAACACATCACTCAAATGCTTGAGGCCACATCATTTCATCCAATTTTATTGCTAAAATATTAAGTACCATGTTACAAATAAAAGTTAGTATCCATGGTACAAGCAAACTCATCAACTTTCAGCAATGGGCTCCGATGACACCAGTTACCAAATTGTCTTCATTTCCCTCGTGACCATACTTATGAAGTGTTTTTAAACAGTGTCACTTCAGCATGTGGCACCGTAACGCCAACCAAAAGAGTAAAAGAACCTAAGCATGAAAAGAAGCAAGGTATTTTAAAGAAAAAACATATCAACACACGTGATTCACTATAGTGGTTGGCCGCCATAGAAATAAGGACCGGCATATGAGCTTTTTATAACTTTTAATTCGTGATTTGGCAATTGTTTGGCATGTCAATCTAAAATTTTGAAACATGTTAAACCATGACAAATACACGTCACATCATACTAAACCTTCTAATCTAAGAAAGAATGCATACATCCATTAAACTTTGCAAACATCCAGATAGGTATACGCAGTCGGACTTGAAACCTCTACAACACCCATGATGCTTTTTCACGTGATCAAGCTATATTTATGGTGGATTCCCTTTGGTTGGTATTCACGTGGCCGGATCAAGGTATGACGAGAGCCAAATCACAACCATAAAACTGTTTAACACATCGTACTAAAATTTTTAGCCTATGAATGGATACAACCATAAAAGTTTACAAACATATCCAGATATGTATCCCACAATTATTTGAAACCTCCACAGCACCACCGATGCTTTTGTGGATTCACTTTGTTGGGTACTAGGTGATTCCCCGTGCATTGCTGCGGGATTAGAAAGAGTTTCTCGATAAACTATGATCACTGTGATTGTTTAGTTGCTCACGTAAAAGTAGTGCACTTGTAGAGATTACCCCGAGAGTTATATGAGCTATCTATCTCTTGATGAAAATTTCAAGCTTTTATGTTACTTTTGAAAATGTAAGAAAAAACTTCAGTCATAATTCAAGGTGATGCACACCAACTAAAAGAGAAATAGCAATTAATGCATCTTAGTGAGGTATTAATACATCTTAGTGGAAGATCATGATGTGGCTTCGTGGGACTTGAGAGAAATACTTATAGTGGGGTGCTACTATATAGTTATACTAGGTGATTCCCCGCGCGTTGCTGCGGGGTTGAAAGAGTTTTTTGATAAACTATGAATCATTGTGATTGTTTAGTTCCTCGTAAAAATAGCGCACTTGCAGAGATTATACCCCGAGAGTCATATGAGTTATCTCTTGACGAAAATCATAAACTTTTACTTTTGAATAATAAGAAAAAACCTTCCAGAATTCAAAATGATGTGCACCACGTAAGCGAGAAAAATAGCAATTAATGCATCTTACTGGGGTATTAATGCATCTCAGCGAAAGGTGATGATGCGCCTTCATGAGAGTTGAGAGAAATCCTTTGTGTGTGTGTGTGTGTGTGTTGCTATAATGCACATGGGTGCATTTGTATACAGAATGCAACCACCCTGATTGTAATTGATTTTCGTTGTGTTGCAATTGGAGTAACTGTAATTGCAATTAGTTCACGTCGGGATGCAATTGGGTGGTCTAGTTGCAATTCGTTCGTATCTAGTTGCAACGGGTCAGATTTGTTGTTATTAGTTCCGTCGAGATGCAATTAGTATAGTGTAATGGTTGCAATTGATCTAGTATCATTATTGCAATTGGTTTACACGCAGTGAGCGCCTAGTTGGGTCCGTGTAACACTCATAATGCGTAAAAGGAAAAATACGCTATGTATATTGGAATACATAAAGTGGACGACTAAAAACATGACTTTTTGTTACATCGCTCGAATGGACGAACGGAGGTCATGGTTGCGTAGAGCTCGCCGAATCCTTTCCGTTTGACTACTCACATGCATAATTCGGGATTCGGATCAAGAAGTTACACATGGCACAAGTTTTAACCTAACGGCTACAGTATGCATCTACAGTAGCGCGGCTACAGTACCCTGTGCCGTTTTGTCCGACTTCGTCGGTCCCTTTTCCCAAACCAAATCCGCTTCATAGCCTCCACATCGAGCGCCGCCATCTCCCTTGGTCGTGATCCAAAGGGAGTCAGAAGGGGAACAAGAGGATAGAGGGAGATTAGGGTACGCCGCCGTCCGTCGTCGCAGCTTCTCTCCATAAAAATTGGTTGGCCTTCCTTCCCTCTCTCCGTTTTCCCCCAATCAGTTGCCTTTTCCTCGCTGTTCATGGTGGTGCCGCTATGTGTGGTGCAGCTGAGATGAAATCGAGGGAGCTTTTGTGACGTTTGTCGCTACGGCGAGGAAACCGACTGGGAGTTGTCGTCGGAATCGCCGCCGTCATCTTTGCCCTCACCGTTTCGAAGGGAAACCCTAGGTGAGGCATGACTCACTGTATTTCATTCTTCCCCTAAGTTTTTGGACGTTCTAGCACATGCTTGTAGCGTCAATCTTTACCGTTAAGGGCTAGGGTAAAGTGGTACCCCCGTTGTTGTTTTCAGCACAAACTCAATCTGCGCAGTTTCCAGTAATTGCTGTTTTACACCCTTTTAATGGTCTCAAAAAAATAACAAACCTATATATGAGTTGTAGGAAATTTTTAGGGGTTTCCGTATCCGTAAAGAACACTACAATCGGATTTAAGATCGAAGAGATATCGAAGTTTCATTCTGTCAGTTTTTCAGAGTCACCAATCTGGGCAGTATCTGTTCACATAAATTTTAGGCAACCCAAACGACAGAACTGGATCTTGGGATGACTAAAGAAGTTTTAGAGAATTTCATAAACTTTCCATATTGGTTAAGTACATATTCATATGAATTTTGGAGCTCAAGATATGCCCATTTTGCTAGGACTGTTCTGCAGAGATTGCCAGATTTTCAGAATGAGATTCATCTCAAGATTAGTCTTTGTTCATGATTTTTCCCCTCTTGATGGATCACTAAAAAGTAGTGACTACTGAAGTTTTCTTTCTTTTGGCACATGATTGGAATTTTTAGCCATCAGAATTAAAAGATACAAAAAAGAGAAGACTTTTCGCTGCTGTCATGTCTAGACTTGTGTGTCTTTTTGTGAGAATGTCGGGTTCGGACGTAGGAGCGTTGTGATTTAAATTCTTTATGCTTGTGTGTATGTGTTGGTGCTGAGATATGTTTGTGGACAGGTGATGCGCCTTCGGATCGTGCTTAGCTCACGTTCTTGATCTTCGGTAAAGGCAAGTAAACGTAGTGATGGTCTACATGCTTTAACTTTGTTGTTTGAATTGCCTCCATTTAATTTCAGTACCTCACACCAGCAAGATCAATCTGAATTTATTTTTATATCAGAGTATTTTGATCCACGTGTGGCTTTACCTCTGAATTGAAGTTAAGAATTATGATGTATATGAAGTTCATGCATTGCAATCTTGCACTTGCATTCTCATGTTTTTATGCATATGAAGAAAACCGTAGCCGGATTGGTGCGGTAAGTACCGGTACAGCAATGCACGTTGAGATATAGCAATGTGGTTGCAGCCCTCATATCCTTCCTTCGGGATGTGTGGGTACAAGTGAAGACATGCATTGCATTGCACCATTTGCAATTCATCATGAAGCATTATTGTGGAGCATTTATTTTAACTTATTACTTGAAGTTATGTGGTGCATCTTTGATTATAGTGACTCTTAAATTGCTGCTTATTTTATTGTGATTTAAATGGCTTGGTTGAAGCAGTTTGCTTGCCGAGGTTTCCATAAACCTCATACGCTTTTCCCCTCCCCGCGAGGTCTTTGAGTTTGGAGTGCGATTGTGGATGGGAGTAGCAGCACGTGTGCACACACGTTCTTTAAATATATATTTTGGTCACATGTGTTGTATTAAAAATGTTTAGTTGAGAAGTCCTTGCTTAGCTTATAATCTCTTTGGACCTGTTTTGAGATGGTTACCTAGATGATTTATTTTGCTTCCGCGTGCTCTATTAATTTATCTCTTTGTTGCTGTTTTTTTCTTATGTGTGTGCCTATAATAGCTTGTTGTGGTGTGGTAACACTCCAGAATGTTGTTCCTATTCTGGGGTGTTACAGTAAGATTGCAATTGGTCCGCATCCAATTGCAACTGGTCCATCTAGCTGCAATTAGTGCAATCACACATTCCAAACTTCGAGAGTATGTACATTTATTGTGCAAAATGCTTTTCCGTTGAGTTGCAATTGGTACCGTGTTACAGTTGCAATTGCTCTAGTCCAACTGTTGCAATTGGTTGAAACTGCAGGGCCTGTGCATTTGTTGTACAATTGTTGTATATATAATGGTAATAATGGTAGAAGACCCACAATTTTGTGCTAGAGGTGTTATTATCTTGCCAACGCAAATTCCTAACTTGTAGCTACGCTGAGTTTTTGCCTCATTCATGCTCTGGGATGGTCCTCAACATCTTTGTTCTCTTTGATTTTATGTGTCTTTTAATATTCTTTTGTTATGTGCAATATGCCCAGTAGATCATATATGTCAAAGTTACAGTCGTGCCCAAATATTTGAGAAGTCAATTTTCACATGAAATGGAGACACGGTATGATAACTCCACTTTATTCAAAATACAACAAGTGTCCTACTTGAATACCAATCCTGATTTTCAAAGACGCAGTTCAACATCATCTCACTTATATTAAATTTTTTGATAATCTGGATGGTGGCAAATCATACGCAAATCAGAAAAAAAAAATTACAATTCTAGTAATGAGAATACATAATTATATAGCAGGAACAAAGTTAGTTTTAATTATAGAGAGGAATTGGAGTTTCGTATTCAACATATAAAAAAGATCACAGTAAAGGATTTCCCCACATGTTTATCTCAAAAAATATGATATAGACACATTGCTAATATATGAAAGAAAAACATCATCAGAAATCAGAATATAATTGTCATACATATATTAGAGATACATTTATACTAGTAAATTGCATTGATATATTAGGGATACATTTATATATTGATAGCCTTGCATAGAATAGCAGTTCAATAACATTCAACCTTGATATATGGTCTTTAGTGAGCTATGTTGCCATGCATCTTGGGATACCATACAAACACATGAGAGTCTTTTAACTATATGCCATTAAAAAAGTTGACTCAAACCTATATGCCACTAAAAAGTAGGCTCGCACATATGTTTCATCCACCTAAACTTCTTTGATGTCCAAGCCATTCCATCCATTTCCTCATGTAACGGTGTCAGTAGACAGTGGAAATGACCATTTTGCCCTTCCACCCATCAGCAACAAACTCATCATTCGTTTACCAGTATGCCACCCATTTTTCAAGATCACAGCAGCAAACTTGTGATTTTTTTTCATTTCATCACATAATAACTAAGATTTTTAAATTCTTCACATAAAAACCAACAAAACATACCTCACTTATTTTCAAATTAATTCATCACATAATAAATACATCACTTATTTCAAATTCATACCTCACATAATAACAAACATAACAAATATGTCTCCTGTGTTCATATCCATTCATCACATAATAAGGCACATAATAGATACATCAAGTGTTTTTAAATCCATCAAACAATAACCAAAACAATAGATACCTCACTTGTAGCTGGTTGTTTTTCATTAAATCACATAAAAGTGACATATTGTTCTGGTCATCACCTAGCAACAAGTTCTAGTACATAGCAACAAGTTTTGGTCTTGACATAGCAAAATAGTGAACATCACATGTTTTTGATGCATTAAAACAACAAAGAACATTACAACTGTGAGACATGGGTACCCCTGGGTCCCCACCGACCGGGCTCACGGTCGTCCCCGACAAGTGGGTTCGGCCCACCAGAAGACCCGCCAACCTGTCAGTAGGCCTGTCCGACCTAACATGTGGGCTTGAAGACGAGAAGACAGCTTGGCATGCAAGACAAGGCAGTCCAGGCGGAATAAGGCAGTTCGGTAAGCCTTTCATATTGTAACTGACTAGAGATAGGTTTACATGTTGTAACCGACTTGGACCGGTCCACCGACCTTGTCCGTAACCCAATATAAGGCGGGCAAGGGCGTCCTTCTGAGGGAACATGTAATCTCGACCACCTTCACCACAATAAAATCAATACAATCTGGATGTAGGGTTTTACTCTCTAGAGGCCCGAACTAGTATAAAATCGCCTTGTCCCTTGTGTCTCGACATGATGTTCATGTGCTACTCTAGCATAATCATCGCGTTCTTAGCTCCTGATCTCCCCGCCGAACAAATAAACCACCGGGGTTAACCCCCCTTTGGACTGCTCAGACCTAAATCTCTGACAGTTGGTGCGCCAAATAGGGGCAGATCTTTGTGTAACGCAATGGCAGTTCGCTTCGCCGATCATCTTCGATGGCGACATGAAGGATATCTCCATAGCGACCTGCTCGCTGCCACCCTCCGATCTAATCATGGGGTCGGCATCTTCGTTTTGTGGATGGCGCGACAGAAATAAAAATCTGCGCCCACCCACCCACACCTGCAATCTAATCGTGAGGTCGCACAGCGATGATAATACATGGGTGGGGGGAGCGGTAACGCTGTGACCCGCGAAGTACAGTATGGTGTATAGGACACCGTCCTTAGGGTCGTGCCCTGACCACTGCCATGCCGCGTGAACCGCCGAGAGATGGAGCAGGCACCCTTCATCACGATCGAGTCAGATCGAGGGCCTTGTTTAGTTGGCAATTGTTTTGCAAAAAATTGCTACGTTTTCAACTCTCTCCATCACATCACATTAAATACACCAAAAGACATACGTTCGGAGCAGTAAATGTAGGTAAAAAAATTACTAATCACACAATTATGTTGTACATCACGAGTTGAATCTTTTGAGCCCAATTACCCCATGGTAGGATAATATTTACCATAAATAAACGAAACATGCTACAGTGTGCTATGAGAGTTCCAGAAGTTAAAAAGGCAAAATTTTCAACCAACTAAACTAGGCTACATCGTACTCCACAAGGAGTCGTATCAGTTTACACACTGGCGGAAACGTGCAGGAATACACCAGACGTGTAGGCAGTTGCATAATCCAAGGTCTCTGGATGTCCGCATGCAGCCCAACAAGTCAAGCAAGCTACAAGTTCGCACGTAGCACAGGGAATTATTCTACTTTATTTTTTCTGTCTTTACTAAGAGCATCTCCAAGAGTTTGCCAAATTTTACTTGGCAAATCTTGTGTTTTGCCAACTTCTAAAAAGATATGCCAAATAAAAAAAGAGTTCATCTCCAACAATTTGACATAATTCACTTGCCAAACTCAGATCTGACTTACATCAGGATTCCTGAGAGAAATAAAATTATGTTTATGCCCTTTCACCTCTTGAAACCCTTGAAACCATACATAGGGAATCCTTCTCTATTCTTTATTTCTTTTTTCACCCTCCCACCTACGGGGAAACGACGATGGCAACCACAATCCGCGCGCGCATATATGCACATGGGGAGGTGAGTTTTGCCAAGTTTCTATTTTTGCCAAGTTGGTTTGCCAAACTGTTGGAAGCCAATTTTTCTTGTTTTGCCAAAATTATATGGATGCCAACTTGATTTGCCAAACTGTTGGAGTTGTTGTATCCGATTTCTTTTGTTTTGGCACATAAGATTTATGCTAATCTATTTTCTTCTCCCTAACGTGATGCATGGAACTCCATGACGCACAACCTGCATGTGGATGAGGTGGACCAGCCAACCTTCACCGAGCCACGCGCCTAACACGTGGGGGATTAATACGTCTGTGTGCGCGCATAGCTTCGATGACCTCAGCCCGCCCGGCGACCTGTTGCATTTACGCGCAAGGACTGGCGACCTCTCCGACAGTTCCAGCTCGTGTCCCAGACCACGACGAGCTTCGTCGACCTTGGCTACACCCAAGCTAAGTGTTATTTACAATTAAAAATATTACGACTTAAATTTCTTTTGTAGACCTGCTCTACATGTTTTTGTCTGCTCTTCCGATACCTCCATCTCAACATGCTTGGGGGCTTGGCAATGCCAACATGTAGGTCCCAAGACATGAGGGTTCAAATTTTTTATCTTGTGCTATGTTGACTCTTGTTATGAGTATTCGATGTTGTGTAGTTGCAAAACTTGGGCCATAGGCCCCACCCTGTGCGTCGTCTACATCTAAGGCTCCTGCTGAGCATTGTAGAGGGGTGAAACACTTTGTAGAGAGCTTTTATATTCAAATAATGTGTGCCTGACACGATAAGGGGAATGCATTTTTAAAGACAAAACATAGCACAAGAATGTTCAGCTCCGGCTAACATTATTCAACTTCTGCATACTTAGCTCAAGCTATGTTTTCATTATATTCGACACATCGGTACACCGACCTGGTGTTTATTTTATTTTACAGGACCAGCTCTTTATTCTGGTGTCACCTTCATCAGGTCGCTAGACCTCTCTCTAGCTCTGGCGTCACCTTTGGTGAACCACCCTGCGGCTTCATCTTCACCAGCTTCTGGTTGGCGGATCTCCCTATGGCTCTATCATTGCCGGCTTTTGGTCGGCGGACCTTCATTTGGCTCCGTCATTGCTTTTATCGGGTCGCTAGACCTCCCTCCGGCTTCGTCGTCGCTTTCGTCAGGTCGCTAGACCTCCCTTCGGCTCCGTCATCTCTTTGTCAGGTCGCTAGACCTCTCTCCGGCTCTGTCGTCGTGTTTGTCAGGTCGCTACACCTTCCTCCGGCTCTGTCATGACATTCGTCAGCTCGCTACACCTTCCTCCGGCTCCGTCGTCACGTTCGTCGAGTCGCTACACCTTCCTCCGACTCCGCTGTCACCTTCGCTCGTTCGGAAGACCTCCTTAGCGACTTCATTCTTCTAGCTCCAAGCTTCTACAATTTTGCATCCTACATTCTGGTGGATGGTTGCAAGCCCACGGCATGGCAGGAATTCTACTCTGCGGCTTCATAGCTCAACAATACTCGGTGCTTGCCTCCTTCAGTCTTATGGTGCTATTTATAGCCAGAGCCAACCTTGTGCAACTGATGAAGTGATGACACTTTACCATGTGATTGAGAGTGGGCAGTTTGTCATTTTTTGGGTGGCAAGAGAATCTCCGAGCGCTGTTGACCCATGACCCTGCAGTCTATAGAGGGATAAGCTTGACTTTGTGTCAGAGGGCCCTACTCCTCGTTACATTTATGGACGACGACGACGACGACGATCAAATGCATGCACTAGGCTCTGCGTCCTAGTGCACCCGCTATGGCTCTGCACGTAAATGGACCTATTTCAATCAGCCTATATTTCTGTTTTCTCAGTAGAATGGTCGTAGGTTCGATTGAAGACCTTTCAGGGTTGGCGTGCCTCGCTGCTCTGCTAGATCTGTCTAGGCACCTGGACACCAGAAGCTTCACGTCTACGATTTCGTCGGGCCTCCGTGGTCGGTGTGCCCGCTACTTAGGTCGCTAATACCTCTGTACCATGGCTCCGCTGGATGACTGGCAGCTATGCTGGTCGTCTGGGCACCAAAACAACATCCCTGAGGTCGGCGTGCCTTTATACCTAGGTCTTGCAACACCTTGGTGTGTCTACGACCCTGCCAACCTAGTTGGGCGCCACAAATGTGTGACCTTCCTGAGGTTGGTGTGCTCTTGAATACCTTCCAGCCTGCTCTGAACACCCAGGATTTTACGTCGGGAATGAAGGCCTTCGTGTGGGATGTCCTCCCAATGGCTCTGCCAAGTATCTCCGGGTGCTTGGGCATTTTTGATTTGAGATCTTCCTAAGGTCGGCATGCCTGGAGTGGCTCTGCCAGACTCTTTGCAGGTATGCAAGGTATCTGGGTGTCTCTACACTCCATTCGTTCAAGATCAACATATTCTCATAGCTTCATCGTCGACGGTTCTGGACATCACAACTTTAGCTATGACATAACTGGCGACCTCTTCATGCGATACGCACTTGAAGATCCTGCTGGGAATTCTCGGATACTGGACAATGTTGATTTCAAGCCTCTTTGAAATCAGCACGCCTACAAAGGCCATCTCGAGGTCAGCCCTGTCAGACTCCTTGCAGCCATGATGTGAGGTCTAGGTGTCTCTACACTTCGTTCGATCAAGACCACGACTCAACTTTCTTCTCTTTTGTGAGAATCAAACCAGCCATGTTGCCTGCTTCAATGCTCGAGGGCTACTCTACGAGAGCCTCTCTGACGCCCTATTGTTTTCTTCATCATACCGACCTATTGGGAGAACCTGTTTCTCATCATGTTGTTACTCAACCTATTTTTTCTCTTTCTTTTTTGGATCATGATACCGGCCATCCTGCCCGCCATGATGCTCGGATACTACTCTATGAGTGCATCCTTGACGCCCTCTGATTTTTTTCATCGTCGTTTGGATCTATTAGAAGTCTGCTTCCTATAGGTCGTCACTCGACCTCTCTTCATTCGGCAAGGCTACAAACAGGTCGGCTGCTAAGCTGGCTAGTTCTTTTTTCTTTGGACCGACATGCTCGCTATTCAACCTGTTGATGGCTCTATGACTTCGTCAGTACCTTCTAAGGTTGTTGCACCTACACATCGCTCGGGGGCTTGTGAGACATCGGTACCCCTGGGTCCCCACCGACCAGGCTCACGATCGTCCCCGACATGTGGGTCTGGCCCACCAGAAGACCCGCCGACCTGTCAGTAGGCATGTCTGACCTGACATGTGGGCCTGAAGACGAGAAGACAGCTTGGCAAGCAAGACAAGGCAGTCCATGCGGATTAAGGCGGCTCAGATAAGCCTTCCACATTGTAACTGACTAGAGATAGGTTACCTTGTTGTAACCGACTTGGACTCAGGTCCACCGACCTTGTCCGTCACCCAATATAAGGCGGGCAAGGGCGTCCTTCTGAGGGCACTTGAAATCTCGACCACCTTCGCCACGATCAGATCAATACAATCAAGAACTGGATGTAGGGTTTTACTCTCCGGAGGCCCGAACCAATATAAAATTGCCTTGTCCCTTGTGTCTTGCCGTGATTTCCGTGTGCTACGCTAGCATAACCATCGCGTCCTTAGCTCCCGATCTCCCCGCCGAACAAATAAACCACCAGGGTTAACCCCCCTTGGACTGCTCAAACCTAAACCTCTGACAACAACAGGCACATATCACTGCAAACTAAGGCTTTTTTGCTTCTGGTATTTGAAGTAGAGCTGCCTTCGCTAGTTGTGTTGGCTGCTACAATGTTAAGTTTCTTTGGTGTAAGTTTCTTCTGCATCGTCCCCATCTTCTTCCTTGGTGTAGCCTAAGGTAGAACGGTCTCCAATGGCTCTGCCTGAACTAGTTATGTAGCCGTAGTTGGAGTCTTCATGAAAATGGGCTACTTGCAAAACTTAGATAGGAATAGGGTCATCGAGAGAAACAATTCAGATTTCTAAGTTGCGGCTAGAGTTCGCATCCATCCTACGGATGAACAAGGAGCACAAACGAAGCTAATACCAATGCATCAATCTCAATGGTGACCTAAACACACAATCTAGGAAGGGGAAAAGTAAGTATCTCACCCGTCTAGAAGCCAAGATGGTCGGTCGCACAAGACCTTGTTCGCCGTCATGTGTCGCCCTCTCGTGCGTGCCTTTAACCCATGCACCTCCCTCTCGTATACCCACAAGATCCGCCTCTACGTACCCACCCGAGCTGCCTCCATGTCCCCACTAGATGCACCGATGCTTGCCCCACCCCCGTCGCCACCGCGGGTTGTGCCGCCCGCACTACCGCCGACGCCGCTAGAGTTAGGTCTGGAGTGGAGAGCTTGAGAGGAGTAGGCGTGCGAGAGAGACGTGGGGGCATGAGGTCTTCTCGAGTCGGTCAACGACACCGCGGCGTTGTGCGCTTTTTCTGTGGAGGGCAAGATAGACATTTGGCATGCTCGATCCCACCTGTTAGGGCTCCTTAACGTTGAAATTCTAATAGACCATGGACGGAATGGCTTGGAGGGCAAAGAAGTTTGGCACATAGGTGTGAGCCAACTTTTTAGTGACATAGATTTGAGGCAACTTTCTTAATGGCATACAGGTAAAAGACTCAAACCATAGGTAACTAGTTACTAGTACATGTTATCTATGTCCACCCACAAACTATAGGTAACTAGTTACTTATCTATGTCCACCCACTACTCTGGAAGAAAACCTCCATGCTGATTACCAGTCAGGTCCATGTGGCTTCGGAGCCCCTCTAGTGCTAGAGTTGGAGAAGAGCTAGTACCCACCTGCTGGCCAGCCAATGTGCTCGCCTGGCCAGCACTGTACAAGAAGGGTGACCAAACTGGTGCAACGTTGTTAAAGGGAGCAATCTGCTAGTTGCCATATCCATAGCAGTTTGGGTTGTTATAAGCCCCACCAAACATGAGAGGATTGTCGACATCCCGGTTGCTGGAGTCATTATGTACCCATGGTTCATCATCATAGAGGCCGACATCATTAATAGTGTAGCGTTTCTTCTCAGATTTGTTCTTCATCTTAAGAAAGTACTTTTGTGCATGACTGGAGATCTGCGTTGGTGTCCTGGTGGTGACAAAATCCTTGCATATGTTCTTCCAGTTGCCACGACCGTGCACTTCTAGACCACAGAGAAATTGCCTGTGGTAAGAAATATGATGAATTTATTAGGATGAACGAGCTAGAAAATATTTTAGATCTTTCCCATGAATCATAATCTCAATATCTATGAAAACAAATAAAATCAGATCTCGACATCTGATCATAATAAATACCCTACACCGCATGCTTAACGAGTGTTATGCCACATGATACCTGTATAATAATTATGTGTATGCATGATGATCGACTTATGACTAAAAATACTAACATGTGCTCCTCCATGGTCCAAGGCCCCTCCTTGTGTTGCTTCTCTTGGCGAAGAGTGATTACTCGCCTTTGAGGTGCTTCCTTTACCATCCCTGTGGCCTTCGGCATCTTATTTGTCAAATAGCAAGCAAGCAACATATCCATGTTTTTCATGGGTGGATCCTTGTCGTATGGACCTCCCTGGGCCCACTACCTCGGTGGGTACCAGGACCGACTACTCGGTGGGCCCCTGGGACTACCCGGCTTGCGCTACACGGCACCTGAAGGCGTGGAGCACAAGGATAACACAGGAGTAGTACTCGGTTAGGACTCTGTACACGTTCCGCACTGTATAGAGGTCTCCTAGACGTACTCGGCTAGTACTCCTTCCCTACTCCGACTTGTAACCCTGCCTCCCGGACTATATAAGGCGAGGCAGGGACCGATCTCAGGATCACCTCATACAATCTCCTACAACTCACGGCGCACTATTGCACCATCTTGTAATCGTGCCCTATCAATCCAGAGCTACGCAGCATACAGGACGTAGGGTATTACGCACCTCGCGGCCCGAACCTGTCTAAATTGTGTGCCACGTGTCTCTTCCTTCGAGTTACCGATCTCGGCGAGTCACAATCATCTACTTCGGGTACTCCCCGTAGTAGGTTGCCGGTCTAAAACACCGACGGTCGGCGCGCCGGGTAGGGGCTCTCGCTCGAGATCACATGGCGAACTCGACGGCTTCCGTTCGCATCAAGCCAACCGTCGCCTTCAACCGCGGCGACACCTTCGTCTTCGGCGCACGGGTCCGCACGCGCCGATGGCGCGGGTTCCTTCCGGCGCCGCCCCGACCATGCAGCCCAACCCGAGGACGGAGCCTCGTGACGCTTCCCGAAGTTGTCACGGGCGAACTCGCCGGCAAGTTCGGCGAAATTTCTCTCTTCAACCATCACGCCGACTTCGAGCTCGAGTCCGTCTCCAACTCGAACCCGACGTCGCCATGGGCCATCGCCGCGAGCCGGCCGCTCGGCCATCGCGAGGCGGCCCCTTCACCACGTCGGCGCTCCGCGCGTGGCCCCCGCGTCCTCGCCCGGGCCCGCACGGGGGCTCCCACTCCACGCCGGCCGGCAAGGAGCCCGTAACCGAGTACAACTCGGACTCCGACGCCGTCCCCGACCACATCTCGGACTCCGGCCCTCTCTCCGAGTTCTACTCGAACCCGGACTACGAGTTCGACTTCGGGTCGGACCACGAGGAGCCCGAGTCCGAAGACGACTCCACCGAGCTTCCCTTGTCGGGGCCGGCCTGCGGGGCCGGTTATAAAATCAACACCGACCGGCGGATACGTCTACGGCCGGACCGCAAGCCCGCCGAACCGACAAAGGAGGACTCACGCTACGTCGCCTACATCGACTCACTACCGTTCCGGGGAGGGAACACCACCGGCCCAGCCGACTCCAACACACCCACCGAGGTGGCGCCTTCGAGTCCGGCCTCGGCACCCCCGATCGTTAAGTCTTCATGGCTGCCGGCGACACCCGGGAACCTCGAGGCACGGCCGCGGACAAGTACACGGAGGACATCTCTGCGGACGAGGCGTTCGCGCGCGCGCACCCGCGGGCGAGACCGACGCCAACAGGGGACGCCCGGCGCGAACGTAACGAGAAGCGCAACGAACGACGCCGGCGGCTCGGAGACAACCTTCCCATCCGCAACCTTGCGGAAGCTCTCGAGGCGGTCGAGAGCGAGTCCACACCACTCCCGAGCAATGCCTCATGTCGATCACAACGATCGCACGGCGAGCTCGGGGCATACGCGGCGGGAGAGGTCATCGCCAAGCTCGGCCGAAGAAGCCTACTTCATGCGGGTCGACAAGAGAGTCGGCCAACCTCTCCCCGGCTAAGCCTCGCGACAACGAAGCTACTAGTCGCGGCCGACCCCGGTCCCAACCGTACTCGGGGCGACATCCCAGCTGACCCAAACCGTCGCCGCTCCAACGCCGGCGGACCTTCGCGACAAGAGCAAGGCAACCGAGAAGTCATCCCCCACCGTGCTCCGGCCGGTGGCGGCGGCAACGACCCCGACGGCGGCGGCGGCCGACGGCGGCGGCTCCAACCACGGGGCCAACAAGAAAGGCCGGAGGCGGCGGCGGCGCGGTGGCCGTGGCCACGCGCATAGCCACGCCTCCGTGCCTCTCATGGCGGGTACGATGCTCGCCGGAGGATCGAGGAGTTGCGGCGAAGAAGTCGACCACTGCCGCTGAAGGCGACGGCTTCCCCGCCTTCTCACCCCGGCCGCAACTTCGCTCCTCCCCGACAAGTTCAAGCCTTTGGGGATCACCAAGTACGACGCGAAGCAGGATCCCATCCAGTGGCTCCGATGCTACGCCCTCTCCATCGAGAACGCTGGCGGCAACAGCGACACCAAGTGCCTCTACTTCCCCTTCTGCCTGGACCAAGCTCCACTCACATGGCTCGAGTCGCTGGACAAGCACTCGATCGACAAGTGGGACCAGCTGAAGGAACAGTTCACGAGCAACTTCGCGGGCGCCATGGGCCGTTCGGGTACTCGCATGGACCTTGCCATGATCAAGCAGGAACAAGGCGAGACCCTCCGCAAGTACATGCGTCGTTTCTTCGACAAGCGCGCTACCGTCGTCGACGTCACCGACAACGAGGTCATCGACCTCTTCCGAGACGGTCTCTACCATCGCCGCACCTTCGAGGACTTCGGTCGCCGCCGCCCCGGTCCATTCCCCACCTCAAGGACATGATCACGTCCCGGGCGGACGAAGAGGACAAGGCCAACGCCAAGTACGACGCCATCCACGGCAAGTCCAAGCGAGAACCGGGGCGGCGGCGGCAAAGCAACACAAACCAAGGCGGCCGCAACAACAACAACAACAACTACTCGGGTTCCAACCGCAAGCGCAAGCCGTACAACACCGTCGCGGCTATCCGGCGCCCGCGAAAGGGAACTCGAAGAAGAACTCTGGCGGGTTCAAGGACCTGCTGAAGGAGAAGTGCCCGTGGCATCCGAACGGCAACCACACCACCGAGCGGTGCTACCGGCTCGGGCATGCACTCAAGGACACGCGGAGCCACCGCACCCTCACGACCGGAAGGGCAAGAAGAAGGACGGCGACAACAACGACTTCCAATAACCCGAGAAGACCGTCAACGTCCTCTTCGGCGGACCGCCAGCGAGGCGGGAGCGAAGGCTACCCGTCGTGAAGTGATGTCCATCGAGCAAGCGGTTATGACCCCTCTCGGGTGGTCGAAGTACCCATCACCTTCTCCCGCGCGGACCAGTGGACTAGCTTCTCCGAACCAGACGTTTCCCTCTCGTCCTGAAGCCAACGGTGGCGGGCTCCAAGCTCAACAAGGTGCTCATCGACGGTGGAAGCGGGCTCAACGTCCTCTTCACCAAAACATTGAAGAAGATGAACCTCGACGTCACCCCCATGCTCGACAAGAGCAGCATGCCTTTCTACGGCATCGTCCCAGGCAACGCGGCTATCCCACTGGGCTCGGTGGTACGCCGTTACCTTCGAGGTGTCTCGGGACAACTACCGCACCGAGTACATCAAGTTCGAGGTCGCGGATTTCGAGACTTCCTACCATGCCATCCTCGGCAGACCGGCCATCACAAAGTTCATGGCGGTGCCCCACTACACCTACTTGGTACTCAAGATGCCAAGCCCGGCCGGTGTACTCTCCCTCCGGGGGGACTTGAAGATCTCTCACGGCTCGCGATACGGAGGCCGTGGTGATCGCCTCAACAAACCAAGTACCCAACCCGATGATGGAGGTCTACGCCGCGTCGAAGAAGCTTTCCACAAGCGAACTCGACATCCCGGAGAAGTCCGACGGCGCCAACAAGCCTCGCCCACCGGAGGAGGTACTCGTCAAGTCGGTCGGCCTCGGAACGAGCGACCCCGGCAAGACCACCACCATCGGGGCCGGCCTCGACCCCAAATAGGAAGACGCGCTCATCGGCTTCCTTCGGGCTAACCGCGACATCTTCGCGTGGAAGCCGACGGACATGCCGAGAAGTGCCCGGGGAGCCGATCGAGCACCGCCTCAACGTCGATCCAAAGGCCACCCCCAAGCGACAACACCTCCGACTCTTTGCCGACGACAGACGGGACGCCATCAAGAAGGAACTTGCCAAACTACTCGCAGCCGGCTTCATCAGAGAAGTCTTCCATCCCGAGTGGCTCGCCAACCTTGTCCTCGTCCGCAAGAAGAACTCGAACGAGTGGAGGATGTGCGTCGACTACACCGACCTCAACAAGCACCGCCCCCAAGGACCCCTTCGGGTTGCCGCGGATCGATCAAGTCATCGACTCCACGGCGGGCTCCGACCTGCTCTGCTTCCTCGATCGCTACTCCGGTACCACCGGATCGCAATCAAGGAGGAAGACCGGGGAGAAGACCGCGTTCATCACCCCGTTTGGCGCGTCGCTACACGACCATGTCATTCGGGCCGAAGAACGCCGGCGCTACCTATCAACGGGCCATCCGGGCACGCTTCAAGCGGCAACTCAACAAGAACGTCGAGGCCTACGTGGATGACGTGGTTGTCAAAACCGGGGACTCCGGTACCCTCATCGACGACCTTGAAGAGACCTTCGCATCGCTACGCGAGTACCGCCGGAAGCTCAACCCGAACAAGTGCGTCTTCGGCGTCCCTTCGGGCAAACTACTCGGCTTCATCATCGCCCCGGGCGCGGCATTGAAGCCAACCCCGAGAAGATCTCCGCCATCACCGGCATGAAAGCTCCCACGAGCATCAAGGACGTCCGAAGCCGACGGGGTGCATGGCGGCGCCGACCGTATTCATCTCGAGGCTAGGAGAACGGGGTCTACCCTTCTTCAAACTACTCAAGCACCATGAGAAGTTCGTGTGGACTCCGGAGGCGGATCAAGCCCTTGCCCGACTCAAGGACTTTTCGTCGAAGCCGCCAATCCTCACGGCTCCTTACAAAGGCGAGCGCCTCTCGCTCTACCTAGCTGCGACTACTCACGTGGTCGGCATCGCCATCGTTGTCGAGCGGCGGGGAAGACGGCCACGCCTATCCGATCCGGCGCCCGGTCTACTTCGTCGGCGAGGTCCTATCGAGACCAAGGCTCGCTACCGGCCCGTACGAAGCTCCCGTATGCTCTACTCATCACCTCGCGGAAGCTACGACACTACTTCCCGGGGAGTACTCGGTCTCCGTCGTCACCGACTACCCGCTCGGCGACATTTTGAGGAACCAAGACGCCACCGGAAGAATCTCCAAGTGGGCTGTCGAGCTCGGCGCCCTCACCATCGACTTCAAGCCACGCACAGCCATCAAGTCGCAAGCGCTAGTCGACTTCATGGCAGAGTGGCGGGAGAACCAGCTACCTACTCCAACCGTGCGACCAGAGCATTGGGTGATGTACTTTGATGGCTCACTCAACCTCGAGGGCGCAGGCGCAGGGGTACTCCTGATCTCTCCAACGGGCGAACAACTCAAGTACGTCCTGCAGATCTTCTGGAAGGTCTCAAACAACGAAGCCGAGTACGAAGCCCTTCTACATGGGCTCCGCCTCGCGGCTTCACTTGGCATCAAGCGGCTACTAGTCTACGGCGACTCCGCAGT
Organism: Cenchrus americanus; assembly: GCA_947561735.1. NCBI lineage: Eukaryota > Viridiplantae > Streptophyta > Magnoliopsida > Poales > Poaceae > Cenchrus > Cenchrus americanus. Next base: position 76,595,726 of record OX387239.1, on the reverse strand, counting down.
GGTCATCAACCAAGTCAACAAGTCCTGGGACCGCAACAAGGAGAACATGGACGCCTACTGCCTAGAAGTCCGCAAGCTCGAGAACAAATTCTACGGTCTCGAGTTCCACCACATCGTCCGCGACAACAACGTCGCAGCGGACGTCCTCTCGAAGCTCGGATCCACCCGCGCCCAAGTACCCGGCGGGCGTCTTCGTCCATGAGCTTCACGCGCCATCCATCCCGGAGCCGGCGCCACCGACCACCGCCCCACCCCCATCCACCACTCGGGAAGGAGGCCATGATGATCGACGTGGACTGGAGGCAACCCTTCATCGACTACCTCGGCGAGCGAGAGGGTCCCCTCCGACAAGAACGCGGCCGAACAACTCGTCCGCCACGCCAAGTCTTACGTCCTCGTCGGAGACAAACTCTACAAGCGGGGCGCATCTTTGGAGTACTCATGAAGTGCGTCCCCCGCGAAGAAGGCAAGGACATCTTGGAGGAGATCCACAAGGGCGTCTGCGGCAACCACGCGTCTTCACGCACGCTGGTCAGCAAGGCCTTCCGGCGAGCTTTCTACTGGCCCACAGCCCTGGGCGATGCCGAAGAACTCGTCAGAAGGTGCCAAGGATGTCAATTCTTCGCCAAGCAGCAACACGTCCCAGCCTACAAGCTAGTCACCATACCGCCAACCTGGCCCTTTGCCTGCTGGGGGCTCGACATGATTGGGCCACTACCAACTGCGCCAGGCGGATTCAATAGGGTACTGGTGGCTATCGACAAGTTCACCAAGTGGATCGAGGTCAAGCCGGTCACATGCCCCAAGGCTGACAGAGTACTCGACTTCCTGGATGAACTCGTACACCGCTACGGGCTACCCCACCGCATCATCACGGACACGGGGTCCAACTTCAACAACCACCGAGCTTCGGGAGTACCGCGAGAACGGCGGATCGACGTCGATACGTCTCGGTCGCCCATCCACGGGCCAACGGACAATTCGAGCGCGCCAACGGGATGGTGCTCGACGCCCTCAAGAAGCGGCTACACGACGGCGCTAACTCCAAAGGGGGCAAGTGGATCAAGGAACTACCCAATGCACTGCGGGGGGCTGCGGACTCAACCATCCAAGCCAACGGGGCAATCCCCCTACTTCCTGGTCTACGGCTCTGAAGCCATCCTCCCTGCCGACGTCATATGGAACTCACCGGCAGTGGAACACTACGACGAAGGCGTCTCGGAAGACAGCAGACGAGTTGATATTGACAGCATCGAAGAAGCTCGCTGCGCCGCCCTCGTCCAATCAGCTAGGTACCTGGAGGGTATCCGACGCTACCATGATCGCAACGTCAAGGAACGCTCCTTCAACGTTGGAGATCTTGTCCTCCGTCGTATTCAGAACACGGAAGGACTCCACAAGCTCAGCTCCCCCTGGGAAGGCCCCTTCACCGTGGCTAAGGTGACCGGGCCGGGCTCCTACCGCCTCCAAACACTTGAAGGCGAAGACGTCAACAACTCATGGAACGTCGACCAACTCTGTCGATTCTACGCCTAGTCTACACGACTACTCCGGGGTTCAAGTCTACACGACTACTTCAACACCCCTTGCCGCAAGCGACCCTCCGGGTCCTGGCTCCAAGTCTCCGGACTACTCTCCTCCAGGTCCAGCCCGTGCGGCTACCTACGGACCCTGGGCTGCGACGAGCGTCAAGGACTCTAGCAGCGGTCTACCAAGAGACCACACTCCAAGATCCAGCCTCGCACGGCTACCTACGGATCTGCGATCCAGCCTCCACGGCTACCTACGGATCACCAGCTGCAAGCGGCTACCCGCTCCAGCGCCACTTAGCTGTAAGCGGCCTCCGGGTCCAGGCGACTACTTGTAATTACGGCCCTGGCCACCCAGGTGTACTTCTTCAGTAATAAAGCTTGATTTTTTATCAACTTGTTTACTGCTTTGCACCCTACGATGGGACTACTAAAGCCGAGTACTACTACTCGCACCTACTCCACGATGGGCGCTCCGCACTCTGAGATCGCGGTTACGAGTACTCATTGCTGGAACAACTTCATTTCATTGATACATGAAAAGTTCATTACAACTGTCTCCTGTACAATTATGGCTACTAAGCTACCTATGCGGGGCTACCGGAGGTTCAACTTTTCGGCTACCGCTCCGCGATGGGAGCCATCGCTCCGGCGGCTCGCGTCTCGCTCATCCGAGCGGTTGGCGGCTACCCCGCCGGCGACCACCTCCACCGGAGCCTTCGGGAAGTACGACTTCATGAAGGCCAGCACTTGCTTCGGGATCGACTTCGCCATGTGCTTGACGTAGGCGGCCAGCCGGCTTGGCGCTTCACGAAGTCGATCCGCCAGAGGAGCGATCTTGGGGCCGCCCGGGTGCGGCACCAGGAGCCTCGCGATCGGGAGGGCAGCCTCTTCAAGGTCCTTCAGCTGGGCCCGGAGCGCCTCGCAATCTTCGTTCAACTTCTGCAAAGATTTGTAGCAGTTGACGAGATCCCGGTCAGATGCAATCCGCAGCTCCATGTGCTTCTCGCACTCGAAGGCGAGCTCCTTGTAGTCGAGCTCAAGTACCTGGCGGGCTTCCTGCTCCCGGTAGAAGAGGTTCTTCATGCTGACCTCCGAGGCTTTCAGCTGCTCCACCTGGCCTTCGAGTTCTGCAATACAACACAACAACGGGTCAGAGGCTATGCGGCTTCCAACAAGTACCCGACAAGTCCAAGGACATACCTTTGTTCTTGTTGCGGAGGCCCTTGTTCTTCCGCACCAGGTCGTCGCCCTTCGCCTGCAGCTCCATCACATCGTTGTGGTACTTGGCGAAGGCGGCGTCGAGCTTCGACTGCATCGCGGCCGCGTGCTTCCGCGACTTCACGAGCTGCTCCTCCAGGGCCTCGGCTCGGAGCACGGTGTCGCCGTAGCCTTGCAGCATGTTCGACTTCTCGCGGGATCGCTCCGCGACGTCCTGCACAAGACAAGATCAAGTCGGCGAGTACTCAACGCAAAGGATTGACTACTCGGGAGGCTACGACTACGTACCTTCATCCACTTGCTCGGCCCGCCCGATCGCCTCCGTGTGCCGGGCTACCATCGCCGCTCGACGAGATCGTCGGCCAGCAGCTCAATCCCGCCACGGCTACTCGACGTAGCCTCCATCATCGGCGCCGAGCTGATCGGCTCCGCGTCTTGGATCTCGGGGGATCGGATTGCCACCTCCAGGGCAACCCCTGGCGACGTGGTAGCCGCCTCCCCCTCGGCGGACTTCTCGACGTTTTCCCCCACGGGCTCGGGGGCTCCTTTCGCGGCCTCCGGGGCCTCTGGTGCCAACTCCTGCATGGGCACCCCTGCAGGGATGTCACCTCCTTCAGCGTCTGTCAACAAGGAACACGCGCATCAGTGCCTACGACTACTCGTCCTGGAGTTCTATAGCTTCGGGGAAGGGCACTCACCTTCGACTATGGCCGCCTCCCGGCGGCCGGCGCTTCGGCGGCCGGGGGGCTCGGTCGCGGCTTGGGCCTCGGGGAGCGGGCTCCTCGACGGACGGCACGGCCTCTCCCCGCCTCTCGCCGTCGCGGGCTCTTCCCCGTCCCGGCTCGGATCCGTGGATTTTCCGCATAAGTATTCACAGAAGCTCGTCAGGCAATCGTCGACTACCGCAACAAGTACTACTCATGAAGACGTGGTACTTACAAGTTCGACCGGACGATAGTCACGGCCGGAGCTCCGAGGATGTCGGCAATGTCAACCGTCTACCCTCGGCGGGCGTTTCCTCCTCCGCCTCTTCGGCTACCGTCCGCACGGTAGCGGTGGCCGGCGCGCAGACGTCCTCGCGCGCCGCGGCTTCCATCTCCCCAACGGCGGCGGCCGCGGGTACTCGCTCTCCTCTCGGGAGCGGGGGGGCCGGCGCTCCGAGCCGCGCCGAAGTTCTTCAACGGAGAGAGGGGCCGGACTTCGGCTTCTCGCCGGCTCCCCCACCGTGGGCCACATGCCCTCGTCGCCCTCCTCCACGGGCTCCGCCGGCGGCACCTCCCGCACACAAAGGGGGGACTACTCGTCGCAATGTACTCGACTACCGGGTATTCGACTACTCTGCTCAAGATGACTTACCTCCGGAGGCGTGGTCTCCGAGACCCTCATCTTCTTTGCCACCCGCTTCTTGGTGGGGTTGCGCGGCTTCCTCGGCCGCGCGGCAAGGCTAGCCTCCAGGCTAGCCGGAGGATCTTGAACGAGTGACACATGAGGCAAGCCCGGACGGCTAAACCTCAACCGCGTACCGGAAGCGGTCCTTAAGAGTCTCTTCGTCTTCATCGTCGTCATCGGAGGTATCCTCCACAATGACGGTGTCGTCGCCTTCTCCAACTTCGCGGCGCTCTTTCACCTTCCCCCACCGCCGGGATCTCGATTCCGCTCGGTGGCGGCCGCGGCTCGGAGACAAACCGTCTCACATCATCCGCGCAAACACACAAGGCGTCGGAGACTTCACTACGGGTACTCACTACTCGACGAGGGGGTATGGGTGCTCACCTCGTTGGGCGGGCGCGCGGCGGAGTACTCCTCGACGGGGCACGCCGTGTACTCCGGCATGTCCTTGAAGATCCTCGACAACCTCTCGACGATGTCGTTGTCGTCCGGCCTCGCCCCCGCATCCGCGACGTATCGTTGTCGCCGGTGTACTCGAAGCCCATCGTGTCTCGCGCCATCGGCGGGCCGGATCCGCGCTTCATGAAACCGAAGGCCACATGCTCGGCCCTCGTCCCGCATCCCTGAGAGTCTTGATGCGCGCTAGCAACTCGGTGAGCCGGATCCCCTCTTGCATGGTGGGCTCCGTGTTCCACCACTCTTGGTGCCCGGGCTGCCGTCCGCTCGGCTTCGGTAGCTCGGGATGGTGGTTCGTGATGTAGAACCATCTCGTCTTCCGGTCGGTGTTGGAGTCCACGAGCTTGTACGCGGTGCTCGCTCCGCGGCGTCCTCCCTCAAGCGGATTCCGCCCCTCCGACTACCCTAGGGTTGGAGGCGCCGGGGGCCGCGGCTTGACGCGGAAGAATTTCCGGAAGAGCACCCGGGCGGCTTGATTCCCAAGAAGGCTTCGCGAGAAGTGTACGAAGACAGATGTATGGAAGATTCCGTTGGGGTTCAGATTGAGGTACTCGATGCCGTAGTACCTGAGCAGCCCCTTGAAGAAGTCGCTTGCTGGGAGCGCAAGCCCGCGCTCCACGAAGCGCGAGAACATTGGGATCTCGTCTTCGGCCTTCTCCATTGGATAGGGATCTCCTGCGGCGGATCTCCACATGTCGATTTCCTTCTCCCTGATGAACCCGCTGTTCAACAGGGTCAGCAGGTCCTCCGTCTTGACCTTCGACTTTTTCCACTCGCGGCTTGGATCAGCGTGCGGTGGAGACAAGTGGCGGCGCCGCACCGGTGGCAGCCGCGGCGGCCTCCGTACGGCCCCTCTTCTTTCCTCCGGCCTTCGATGTCTTCGACGGCGACGGCTTCATCCTCCAAGTACAAGGAGTCTTCACTCGCATCCGCTCGGGGGCTACCCTAAACCCTTCGGGTGGCGATGCGCTCGGATCTACTACGGCGGCAGCAGGCGCTGGAGTGGATCTACTTCAAGATTCAAGTGGAAATGACTGCGGCTCACTTGGGTGAAAAACCCTAAGGGTTTTGGCTCTTATTTATAAGCCAAGTCGCCTCCGTAACGGGCGGTCTGGATAAGTCCACGCGCGGCTGACTCAGCGGCTGCACGTGACTCTTCGTATTCTACTAGTCGACACGCCTCACCTCGGGGGCTCGGCTACTTCTACTCGACCGCCCGGGACGCGGCTAGTTTCAAAAGCATCTCGGGACACATGCTCCAAGAAGACCCTTCAATTCGAGAGGAAGTACTCGACTCAAGGCTCGGGGGCTCCGTGCCACGTGTCCTTCGGTTTTTTCTCTCCGGATTTTTTGGGATTTTCTTGCCGAGACTTCAGATGGATCCTCAGCCAGAGCTCGCGGCTCGAGGCTCGGGGGGCTACTCCATGTGGATTGCGGTTTCGCAAATCGCGTCTCCACGACGGCTTCGGCTTCAAGACAAGACAGGCATTTCTTGAAGACCTTCGAAGGCAGATTTCAAGGACGCTTGGGACTACTCGAGAAGACTTCAAGGTTGCTCAAACATCGAGCCGGAGTACATTCCGGCCTCGGGATGCTTCGACTACTCTTGAGGACTTTTGACTTGTAGCACTCGGGGACGCTTGAGGACTACTCGTTAAGGCCGTCAAGACTACCGGAAGCTACCCTTCTCGACTACAAAGTACTCGGGGGCTTGTCGTATGGACCTCCCCGGGCCCACTACCTCGGTGGGTACCGGGACCGACTACTCGGTGGGCCACGGGACTACCGGCTTGCGCTACACGGCACATGAAGGCGTGGAGCACAAGGATAACACGGGAGTAGTACTCGGTTAGGACTCGTACACGTTCCGCACCGTATAGAGGTCTCCTAGACGTACTCGGCTAGTACTCCTTCCCTACTCCGACTTGTAACCCCGCCTCCCGACTATATAAGGCGAGGCAGGGACCGATCTCGGGATCACCTCATACGCTCTCCTACAACTCACGGCGCACTATTGCACCATCTTGTAATCGTGCCCTATCAATCCGAGCTACGCAAAGCATACGAGACGTAGGGTATTACGCACCTCGCGGCCCGAACCTGTCTAAATTGTGTGCCACGTGTCTCTTCCTTCGAGTTACCGATCTCGGCGAGTCACAATCATCTACTTCGGGTACTCCCCGTAGTAGGTTGCCGGTCTAAAACACCGACAATCCTCCATCGGAATCCCAAAGTTGTCATTTGCAAGGTTGTTGGTTGCCACAATAGAGTGGTTTCCACTTTGTACTGGCAGCATCATTTCCACCAGGAGCTCAACATACAGTTCAATTAACTTACCCTTCTCCTTTTGGGGAAACCATGCTTGTAGTTCCTTCATAATGGCTTTGTGAGTATTGTTTGTGTCGTTGGCAAAGCTGTTGTTGGCAACTTGACTAGCAATGAGTGATTTCACCATACCGATATTGGTGTCACTCCACTCATTATTGAACATGGGATCCATGGATGGGTTACCGAGTTTAAGACTGCACTACACAATAAGTGGTTGTAAGAACTATGAATAGGATGTTGGAATGGAGAGAATTGCAACCATAAGGCCCGATATTTATATAGGTCTTGTAGTGAATCTATTTTTCCTTGTCTCAATTAATTGGATAACAAGCTCTGATAGTCAGAGACAATGATTTGTTAGCGATAACTTAAAGATGTGGCATGCATATTCTTATATATCCTAATGATATTATGTATATACTACCAACACATATCTCAGACATGGATACATAAACATCGCAGCTCTCTCGCAGACCACAATGGAGATGTACATGTACATGGCTTTGTTTACATCCATAAGGACTAGGACTACTGGACCTAGTACACAAATGGACAAACATAGATGCCGTGTTGCCATTTTTGTGTCTAGGGGCACATGGATGCATGTCTAACTGCATGGTCAAATGTGTATATGTACATATGACTGCACCGCTACTACCCATATGATCAGTCTCGAGCTCATAGTGTTAGAAAAAACATGTCTGGTTTTTAAAATTTAATTACACCAGCTTCAATGATGATGTCTCATGACTAAATAATTTAACCACATGAAATATCTCTTTCTAAGATATTGTATTATTTGTTTATTTCTTGTTGCTATAAATGCTACTGAGCTATTAAACTCCTATACACACATATGCAAATCTTTTTTTTAGTGATATGGCACTTATATTATTTTTGTCTTATTTTCTGTAGCTTCATAGTGAAGTAAACTTTTCACAGTATGGGTAGTTAGAATTGTGTATATAGTACTATAGTCCAGGTATTCGAGCTTTATGGTTCAGAACTTTCTCCCTTTCTTGATACTAGGTTTTGTAAGAAACAATGATGTAAATGAGCCAGTTTTCTAAAACATAGTGGAAGAAACAATTTATTGGTTAGGGCTACTATCACTTGACTCTAACGTTAGTGATTAAGATTCATGTCTCCAAGGAATATATTTAATCATATAGTATCTCAATGTGTTAGTGTGCTGCTACTACATACATGATTATGAACTCATTAGTTGAGAATTTTGATTAGTTAACCCTTTATATATTTTTTTGCTTAATAACGGAATTAGGGCTTGGCTAATTCTCGACACCATCTGACAGGTTGTACTTGTTTATTTTCAATCTTGAGCTTAAACCTCCAATTGACATAGTTCCAATTGGGGTAGCGCTTCATAATTTCATCACTATGATTTAATCAATTTAGGAGTTATGATATAAATGTGACACATGATTCTACGGTGAAAAGTTTTCTGCGGCAGATTGTGCTATCAGATACCGACATCGGATATTTCACATTTTTGTCAAATTTGAATCTGGAATCGATAGAGAAAATACTTAAAATCAAATCCGAATACATCCATTTGATATCCACAATTAACACAAATATGAATACGGAAATCCATATTAGTGTTTTTAGAGGATATGAATCCAGATAATTTGAATTTCTAGACACCCATATTAATCTCTTGTTCGTTGCCTCCGGTGTTGCACCAACTACTTCCGTCTGTGGAGGTTGAACAAAACTTTTGTTCAATGGTTTCAGTGGTAAGTGTGGTGGGACCTATATCTCTACCTAATATTAAAGTAAGGATTGTTTCTACCTATTTTTAGGTACGTTCTGACAAGTTGCACCCACTTGTCAGAGTCTTTGTCTAAGTCTCTCTCACATCCCGGCCACAGCGATGCCGGGTCCAAGGCGGAGGAGGGGCGTCACTGAGGATCCCAGCGCGTTCGCGAGAGGCCACGACGGATCCATGGTGGAGGAGAGAGGGAGGAGTGCCGCTGAGAAGCCCAGCATCAATTATAGAGGGGAGAGGGAGGGGTCCTTGCCTCCTCCCTCCCTGTTGACGGATAAAAGATGTATCCACCTACGATCCGCAAGCGTAAGGACCTACGCCTTTTTCACCACGGGATTCCCTAGGTTCTTGTCAAACCGCGGAGCAAGGGGATTACAAGCGTTTGATCTACCTCTACTCACTAACTTACTTAAACCCTAACTATGATTAAACTAGAAAACAACTACACTACACTAGAGAGGATGATTAAGCCGACGAGATATGAAAGAGGAACTTGCCCATGGGTCTACGATACTTGAACATGCAACCGCTAAAGCATAAAAAACCAATCTAATCTATCAAGGGTTGTGACCACGGTTTCGCCCTTTCCCTCCCCCCGTACTGTCACTGTTGGTGTTTTAGACCGGCAACCTACCAAGGGGAGTACTCGAGGTAGATGAATGTGGCCTCGCCGAGATCGGTAACTCGAAGGAAGAGACATGTGGCACACAATTTAAACAGGTTCGGGCCGCGAGGTGTGTAATACCCTACGTCCTGTATGTTGCGTAGCTCTGGATTGATTGGGTGTGTTTACAAGATGATGCGTATGAGAGAGGTAAAGGTCCCTGCCTCGCCTTATATAGCCCGGGAGGCAGGGTTACAAGTCGGTTTGGGGAGAGAGTACTAGTCGGGTACGCCTAGGAGTTCTCTACATGGTACAGGACACGCATAGCTTCCTATCCAAGTACTTCTCCACCGAGATCCTTGTGCTCCACGCCAACAGGTGTCGTGCAACCCAAGTCGAGTAGTCCCAGGGGCCCAGTGAGTAGTCGGTCCTGGTACCCAATGAGGTAGTGGGCCCAGGGAGGTCCATATGACAAACCCCCGAGTACTTTGTAGTCGAGCAGGATAGATTCGAGTAGTCTTGATGGCCTTGACGAGTAGTCCTCAGGCGTCCCCGAGTACTACAAGCCGAAAGTCCTCAAGAGTACTTGAAGCATCCCGAGGCTGGAAGGTACTCCAGCTGACTCATGAGTAGTCTTGAAGTCTTCTCGAGTAGTTCCCAAGCGTCCTCGAGTTCTCCTCTTGAAGGTCTTCAATAGTACTCGTGTCGTCTTGTAGAAGAAACCATATGGAAAATGCGATTCGAAGCATCGCATTCCATATGGAATGTAGCCGCCGAGCCTTAGGTCGAATCGTAGATTCAAGCTGAGGGTCAATTTGATGTTCTGCCAAGATTATCCCGTAAAATCTGGAGAAAAAACCGAAGGACACGTGGCACAGAGCCCCAGAGCCTTGAGTCGAGTACTTCCTCTCGAATTGAAGGGTCATCTGATTGTAGAATGTGTGCTGAGTTGCTCTTGAATCTTGTCGTCACCCAGGAAATTTAGCAGTTCTAGCCGAGCCCTTGAGATGCAGCGCATCGAGTACTGGAAGGTGAAGGGTCAAGCCGCCTCTGCTGAGTCACCCGCCAGCACTTATCCGTTCGGCCGTTGCGGTGCCGCTTAGCTTGTTATAAATAGACGCCGAAACCCTTAGGTTTTTTCATTCCTCGCAGTAGCAGCCGCTGCAGTAGATCCGTTTGAGCCTCCAGCCATTGTCACCTCTGCTGCAACACAAGAGAGAGAAAAAAATCTCCGCGCGCCGCCACCACCCGCCGCCAGCGCAGCCCCCGAACGGATGCGAGTGAAGACCCCCTGCTCTTGGAGAATGAAGGCTTCTCCGTCTAAGGGTTCGAAGGCCGGTGCAGGGAAGAAGAGATCCCGCAGCAAGTCGGAGGGATCTGCCCAAGAGTCATCGCCGCCAACATCTCTGCCGCACCCCAACCCAGCCAAAGAGTGGAAGAAGTCCAAGCTCAAGACGGAGGATCTGCTGGCCTTGGTGAACAGCGGGTTCCTGCGTGAGAAGGAGATGGATCTGTGGCGCCCTGCCGCTGGAGACCCGTATCTAATGGAGAAGAATCCGGATGAAATCCCCATATTCTCTAGATTCGTGGAGCGCGGACTGGCAGTGCCAGCCATCGACTTCTTCAAACGGCTACTCAGGTACTACGGCATCGAGTACCTGAATCTTAATCCCAACGGTATCTTCCACGTCTCCGTATTTGTCCATTTTTGCGAAGCCTTTGTGGGGATCAAGCCCCACTGGGTACTCTTCCAGAAGTTCTTCTGAGTGAAGCCGCAACCCAGCACCAACGACCCGCGAGTAGTCGGTGGAGAAGGCATTCAGATGCGGGAGGACGCGGCTGACCAGTACTTGCCTTACAAGTTAATTGAGTCAAACCAAGACTGGAAGTCGAAGTGGTTCTACATATGTAGCCCACCATCCGGAGCTGGCAAAGCCGAGCGGGAAGCAGCCCAAGCACAGGGTGTGGTGGAACACCGAGCCCACCATGCAAGAGGGTATTCAACTACCCGAGTTGATGCAGAAGATCAAGGCCTTGAGAGAGGCCGGACTGAGAGCCGAACACATGGCCTTCAGCTTCATGAAGAGGAGGGTGCAGCCATTGATGGCTCGCGACACCCTCGAGTACCAGTACACGGGCAGCGAGGACACCTCAAGGATGCCCGGCGACAAAGTAGATGATGAAGACATCATCGAGAGGCTGGGCAAGATATTCAAGGATATGCCTCCCTACACTCCTTGCCTGGTCCCCGAGTTCTCCGCGGCTCATCCATTGAACCAGGTACGTAGTCGAGACCTCTGCTCTTGAGTACTTATTGGTCTAGAGTAGTTGTGCTCACCCAAGTTGTGTTCTACAGGATGACATCACCAAGTATGTCTCCGACCCAACTCCCCCTCCTCGACTTGAAAATATTCCGGAGGAGGGAAAGAGCAAGGTGAAGGAACGCCGCGAAGTCAGCGAGGGTGACAACACCGTCACCATTGAAGACACATCCGACGAGGAGGATGGCGAGACACTCCAGGAGTGCTTTCAGCTACGGTCCAGGTTCAGCCGATCTGGATTTCCCCATATTCCCCTCATGGATGATAGAACGACTAGCCTAGAGGCTAGTCTCCCCGCACTGCCGAGAAAGCCACGCAATGTGGCACGGAAGTGCATCGCCAAGAAGCTGAAGGTGACAGAGACAACCGCCTACGAGGTGAGTTCCTCGAGTAGAGTAGTCGAGTACTTGTTTTGGAGCCTTGCATGCTGACAGTTGAATTTGGAGCTGTCGCAGGATATCCCATCGTCCGACCCCGTAGATCAGGGGGACGAAGAGAACTGGGACACGGTGGGGGGAGCCACTGAGAGGAGCCTCAGTCCAGCCCCACCGTTGAAGAAGACGTGTCGGAGTCGGCACAACAGGTGACTGGTGCCGGCAATCCGCCAGCATCGACAGAAGAGAGGAGGTCAGAGCCCTCCGCGACTACTGAAGCCGTGGATCCAGTAGTCGCCCATGTTGAAGAGGAGGCGCCCACGGAAGCTGGGCTTGTTGATATCGCCAACCTACTTGGCACTCCGACTGTGACTGTTGTCCGGTCCAACTTGTGAGTGAAGTCTATCTTTGAATAGTACTTGTAGGTTGGTAATCTTTGCTTGGCTGGTCACCGAATTTGTACTTTGCAGGAAATATACTGTTCTGTCCTGGGAAGGCGAGGAACCCAATATAGCAGCTGGTGAAGAAGAACCGTCGCCAGCTATTGAGGAGTCCGCGGCACTTCCTCAGGCTGAGTCCGTTGCGCAAGGCGCAGTGCCTACTCCACCAGAAGCCACCATAGTGGAAGGTACGTAGACTGTGGTGATGCCGTCTACACATGTAGTAGTCGTAGCCCCCAGGTACTGATGTCTTGTGCTTTGTGATGATAGAAACACAAGTCGAGGTGGCCACGATCCCAGAAGCTGTGGCGATTGAGGGCGTCGTGCCCGAAGCCGAAGTGCCGGAGGGGGCAGCTGCCGGACAGAAGGTACCAATAGCCCCTGAGACCACAGGGGAGGTGCGCGACAACGCACTCCCGGAGTCGAGCATGGACGTTGTCATCTAGTCGCCAGAGATCCAGGACGCAGAGCCAATCTGGTCGGCGCCAATGTCAGAAGCGGCAGCGACTAGTCGTGGCAGGCTGGAGCTTCTGGCAGATGACCTCATCGACCCGACGATGGTGGACCGCAACTTGGAGTCGATGCACCGGGCTGAGCAGTGGATGAAGGTACGCGACTGTGCCCTTAAGTAGTCGAATTCCCCATGAACTGAGTGCTCACTGGTGATTGTTGCCTTGTGCAGGATGTCATGGAGAGATCCCGACAAAAAATAGATATGCTCCAGGGATATGGCGACACAGTTCTCTGGGCAGAATCGCTAGAGAAGGAGCTCAATAAAGCCAGGAAGCACTTCGCCATGTTGCAATCCAAGCTAGACGACGCTTTACCCAGTACCACAATGAGGTACAAGAAATGCAGGCGAAAAGTGATGACTTGATTCGGAAGAACAAGTCGTTGCGCCAGAAGAATAAAGGTATGCCACCGTAAGCCTGTCGAGTACTTATTACGGGTACCTTGCAGTAGTCTGACATGTGTTCTTGAGCTTTGTAGATCTTGAGGCCCGGGTAGACCAGTTGATGGCAACCGAGACCGATCTGAAGAACATAGTCTACCGGGAGAAAGATGCCTGTGAGGTACTTGAGTACGAATATAAACAATTGTCTCATGAATGTGTTAAGCACATGGAGCTTCACGAAGCCTCAGATCGTGATCTGGTCAATTGCTATAAGTCTCTGCAGAAGCTCAATGAAGACTGCGAGAAGCTGCGCAGCCAACTCAAGGAACTTGAAGAAGCCGCATTTCCGATTGCGAGGCTTCTGGTACCTCATCCAAACGGGCCCAAGATAGCTCCATTGGTGGATCTGCTGAAAGAAGCCCCCGGGTGTCTGGCAACCTATGTGAAGCATATGGCCAAGTCCATCCCCAACCAAGTCTTGGTGTATATGAAGTCGTACTTCCCCAAGGCTTCGGTGGATGTAGTCGCGGGAGGACTAGCCGCCAATTGCACAGACGACCAGTACAACGAGCTACTGGAGCATATGGCGCCCATCGCGGAACAAGTCACGGAGAAGTTGAATCTCCAGTAGTTGTCCTGTAGGATTAGCTCGTGCCAATATATGTAATATAAACAAAGTTATGATGAACTTGTTTAAATTTGAATGAAAATATTCCATGATATGTACTGGTAATGAGTAGTCGTTATTGCAGTATGCATGTGCGGAGCACTCATCATGGAGATGTCGCGAGTAGCTGGACTCGACAGTAGATCCATTAGAGGAAATCACAGTAAATGAGTTGACAGGAAATCAAACTTTATTACTGAAGAAAGAGTACACCAGGATGGCTAGGGCCATTTATAAGTGTAATCTCCTTGACCCGGAGGCCGCCTACGTCTTGAGTAGTGTTGGGACCCGTGGCCGCTTACAGCTGTAGATCCGTTAGTAGCCGTATAGGCTGGATCTGAGAGTACATGGTCTCTTTGTAGACTGCCGCTAGATTCCTTGATGCTCTAAGTAGCCCGAGATCCGTTGGTAGTCGTTGACGCTGGATCTTGGAGTGGAGGTAGTCCGGAGACTAGTGCCTGGACCCGGAGGCTGCTTACGGCGAAGAGCACAGGAGTAGTCGTGTAGACGTGGACCCCCAGAGTAGTCGAGAGACTACACGTAGAATCGACAGAGCTGGTCGATGTTCCACGAGTTGCTGACGTTGTCGCCTTGAAGTGTTTGGAGGCGGTATGAGCCTGGTCCGGTCACCTTTGCAATTGAGAAGGGACCTTCCCATGGCAAGCTGAGCTTGTTTAGTCCTTCCATGTTCTGGATGCGGCGGAGGACTAGATCACCGACGTTGAAGGAGCATTCCTTAACATTGCGGTCATGATAGCGTCAGATACCCTCAAGGTACCTTGCTGACTGGACGAGGGCGGCACAGCGAGCTTCTTCGAGTCTATCGATATCAACTCGTCTGTTGTCTTCTGAGATGCCTTTGTCGTACTGCTCTACTGTCGGTGACTCCCACATGACGTCGGCAGGTAGGATAGCCTCGAAGCCGTAAACCAAGAAGTAGGGTGATTGCCCTGTTGGCTTGATAGGTTGAGTACAAAGCCCCCATAGTGCATTGGGTAGTTCCTTGATCCACTTGCCCCCCTTAGTGTTTGCAGCATCATGTAGTCGCTTCTTGAGAGCGTCGAGTACCATCCCATTGGCACGCTCTACTTGTCCATTGGCCCATGGATGGGCGACTGAGACATACCGGACGTCGATCCCACTGTTCTCGCAGTATTCCCAGAACTGGTGATTGTTGAAGTTGGAGCCCAGGTCTGTGATGATGCGGTGGGGTAGTCTGTGGCGGCGCACGAGTTCATCCAAGAAGTCGAGTACTATGTCAGCCTTTGGGAAAGTGACCGGCTTGACTTTGATCCACTTGGTGAACTTGTCGATGGCCACCAGAACTCTGTTGAATCCTCCTAGCGCAGTTGGGAGAGGCCCAATCATGTCGAGCCCCCAGCAGGCGAAAGGCCAAGTTGGTGGTATAGTGACTAGCTTGTAGGTTAGGACGTGTGTTGCTTGGCGAAGTACTGGCACCCTTGGCACCTTCTGACGAGTTCCTTAGCATCGCCCAAGGCTATGGGCCAGTAGAAAGCTCGTTGGAAAGCCTTACTGACCAGTGTGCGAGAAGACGCGTGGTTGCCGCAGACGCCTTTGTGGATCTCCTCCAAGATGTCCTTGCCTTCTTCCCGGGGAACGCACTTCATGAGTACTCTAGAAGTGGTGCCCCGCTGTAGAGCTTGTCTCCAACTAGTACGTAGGACTTGGCCCGGCAGATGATTTGCTCAGCCGGGTTCTTGTCTGTGGGAACCTTTTGCTCGAGGATGTAGTCGATGAAGGGTTGTCGCCAATCCACGTCTATCATCATGACCTCCTGGCCAGCTTGAGAAGGCGTTGGGTCAATGGTCGTGGGAGCCGACTCCAGAATGGATGGCGCGTGAAGCTCGTGGACGAAGACTCCCGCTGGTACTTGTTCGCGAGTAGAACCAAGCATCGACAGGACGTCCGCTGCGACGTTGTTGTCGCATACGACGTGATGGAACTTGAGACCATAGAATTTGTTCTCAAGCTTGCGGACTTCTAGGCAGTAGGCGTCCATGTTCTCCTTGTTGCGATCCCAAGACTTGTTAACTTGGTTGATGACCACTGCGGAGTCTCCGTAGACTTTGATGCCCAATGATATTGCGAGACGGAGCCCATGTAGCAAGGCTTCGTACTCGGCTTCGTTTTTTGAGACCTTCCAGAAGATCTATAGGATGTAGTTGAGTTGTTCGCCCTTTGGAGAACTCAAGAGTACTCCAGCACCCGCGCCCTCGAGCTTGAGCGATCCGTCAAAGTACAGCACCTAATACTCTGGTCACTCGGTTGGAGTTGGGAGCTGATTCTCCCGCCACTCTGCCATGAAGTCGACTAGGGCTTGCGACTTGATGGTTGTTCAAGGCTTGAAGTCGATGTTGAGGGCACCGAGTTCGACTGCCCATTTGGAGATTCTTCCAGTAGCATCTTGGTTCTGCAAAATGTCGTCGAGCGGGTAGTCGGTGACGACGGTGATCGAGTACTGCTAGAAGTAGTGTCGTAGCTTCCGCGATGTGATGAGCACTGCATACAGTAGCTTCTGTACTGATTGGTATCTTGCCTTGAATTCCGACAGGACCTCGCTGACGAAGTAGATTGGTCGCTGGAATGGGTAGGCATGGCCGTCTTCTTGCTACCTCGACGATGATGGCAGTAGTGACCACGTGAGTAGTCGTAGCGAGATAGAGCAGTAGCTGCTCCTTTTTGCGAGGATCCGTGAGGACTGGAGTCTTGGACAGGAAGTCCTTGAGCTGAGCCAAAGCTTGATCTGCCTCTGGGGTCCACACGAACTTCTCTTGGTGCTTGAGTAGTTTGAAGAAGGGTAGCGCCCGTTCTCCAAGCTTCGAGATAAATCTGTTCAAGGCCGCCATACACCCAGTAAGCTTCTGCACGTATTTGATGTAGGTGGGAGCTTTCATCTTGGTGATGGCGGAGATCTTCTTGGGATTGGCTTCGATGCCACAATGACTGATGATGAAGCCGAGTAGTTTTCCCGAAGGTACGCCGAAGACGCACTTGTTCGGGTTGAGCTTCCAGCGGTACTCTCACAAGGATGCGAAAGTCTCTTTAAGATCGGTGATGAGCATGTCAGAGTTTCAGGTCTTGACGACCACGTCATCCACATAGGCTTCGACATTCTTGTTGAGCTGTCTCTTGAAACAGGCCTGGATAGCTCGCTGGTAGGTAGCGCCGGCATTCTTCAACCCGAATGACATTGTCGTGTAGCAGTAGGCGCCAAATGGGGTGATGAACGCAGTCTTCTCCTGGTCTTCTTCCTTGATCGTGATCTGGTGGTACCTGGAGTAGCAGTTGAGGAAGCAGAGCAGGTCGCAGCCCACCGTGGAGTCGATGACTTGGTCGATCCGCGGCAACCCGAAGGGGTCCTTGGGGCAGTGTTTGTTGAGGTCAGTGTAGTCGACGTACATCCTCCACTCATTCGTGTTTTTCTTGTGGACGAGGACGGGGTTGGCGAGCCACTCAGGATGGAAGACTTCTCTGATGAAGCCAGACGCGTGTAGTTTGGCGAGTTCCATCTTGATGGCATCCCGTCGGTCATCGGCAAAATGGCGGAGATGTTGTCGTTTGGGGGTAGCTTTAGGATCGACGTTGAGTGAGTGCTCGATCAGATTCTTGGGCATTCCTGGCATGTTCACTGGTTTCCAAGCGAAGATGTCTCGGTTAGCCCGAAGGAAGCTAACGAGCGCGTCTTCCTATTTCGGGTCAAGGCCCACCCCGATCATGGTAGTCTTGCTGTTGTCGCCTGTCCCAAGGTCGATTGCCTTGACTTGCACTTCCTCAGAGGGTTGAGGCTTGTTGGCTATGTTAGACTTCTCTGGGATCTCGAGTTCGGTTGGGCAAGCTTCTTGGATGCAGCATAGATTTCCATCATTGCGTTGGGTACTTGATTGGTAGTTGCGAGTTCCACAGCCTCTGTGTCGCAGTCGAAGGATATCTTCAAGTCCCCTTGCAGTGAGAGTACTCCGGCTGGACTTGGCATTTTGAGTACCAAGAATGTGTAGTGGGGTACCGCCATGAACTTGGCTATAGCTGGTCTGCCGAGGATGGCATGGTAGGAAGTCTCAAAATCCGCAACCTCGAACTTGATGTACTCGGTGCGATAGTTTTCTATGGTTTCCCCGAAAGTAACTGGCAGGACCACTGAACCCAGTGAAATAGCCGCGTTCCCGGGGACGATGCCATACAAAGGCGATGTGCTCTTGGTGAGCATGTGGGTAATGTTGAGCTTCATCTTCTTCAAGGTCTTGGTGAAAAGGATGTTGAGCCCGCTTCCACCGTCGATGAGTACCTTGTTGAGTCTAGAGCCCGCGACTACTGGTTTCAGGACGAGTGGAAAACGCCCGGGCTCGGAGAAGCTTGTAATTGATCTGCGCGGGAGAAGATGATGGGTACCTCCGACCACTTGAGAGGGGTCGGGACCGCTGGTTCAATGTTCAAGACTTCCCGTCTGGTGGCCTTCTGAGACCGTTTGGTGGGTAGTCCGCCGAATAGGACGTTCACCGTCTTGTCGGGTTCTTGGAAGTCGGCGTTGCCCTCGTCAGCTTTTTTCTTGCCCTTCTTGTCATGAGGATGACGTGGGTCTGGAGTATCCTTGAGTGCTCGCCAGAGTTGATAGCACTGCTCGGTGGTGTGGTTGCCCTCCAGATGCCATAGGCACTTCTCTTTCATCAAGTCTTTGAAGCCGCTGGAGGTCTTCTTCGAGTTGTCTTTCGCAGGGCGCTGGATAGCCGCGACTATGTTGTATGGCTTGCGCTTGTGGTTAGGACCCGAGTAGTTGTTGTTGTTGCGACCCCCTTGATCCCTGTTATTGTTGTTGCCGCCGCCCGGGTTGTTATTGCTCTTGCCGAGAATGGCATCGTACTTGGCGTTTTCCTTGTCTTCTTCATCCGCCCATGAAGTAATCATGTCCTTGAGCTTAGTGATGGAACTCGGGCGACAGCGACCAAAGTCTTCAAAGTTACGACGGTGGTATAGACCGTCTTGGAAAAGATCGATGACCTCCTTGTCAGTGACATCGACTACCATAGCGCGTTTGTCGAAAAAGCGTCACATGTATTTGTGTAGCGTCGCGCCTTGTTCCTGCTTCACCATTGCCAGGTCCATGCGAGTACCCGAGCGTCCCATGGTGCCCGCGAAATTTCTGGTGAACTGGTCCGTGAGCCGGTCCCACGTGTCGATTGAGTTCTTGTCGAGCGACTCGAGCCAGGTGAGTGGTGCTTGGTCCAGACAGAAGGGAAAGTAGAGACACTTTGTGTCGTTGTTGCCACCAACGTTTTTGATGGATAAGGCATAGCATCTGAGCCACTGGACTGGGTCTTGCTTTACATCGTACTTGGTGATCCCCAGAGGTTTGAATTTCTCTCGGAGGAGCAGATTGCGAAGTCGAGCAGAGAAGGCAGGGAAACTGTCGTTGTCGTCTGCCGTGAAGGACTTCTTGCGTCGTAGTTCTTCAATTCTGCGGCGGGCATCATAGCCGCCGCGTGAGCTACCGGTGACGTGACTATCTGCGTGGCCTCAGCCTCCGCGATCACCACCGCCACCGGCTCTCCTTCTAGCTCCGTGTGAGGAGCTCCCACCGCTGCTGCCTCCACCACCAGCATCACCATGACTGGCAGCGCCGCGACTACTGCCGGTGCCACCGGCACTGTTGCCGCCTTGAGAAGGTCCACCAGCTGATGCCCTTGTACAGTTGGGGTTCTGTGGCTGGTCTCCTTGAGTACGGTTGCGTCCATTACCTGCTGGACTACGACTTGTGGCTTCATGATTCTCGTGTTCGCGAGTTCTGAGGGGAGGCACCTGAGTGACTCTGTTGTCAACTCTCATGAAGTAGGCATCCTCCGCGAGCTTGGCGATGACTTCTCCTACGCGTATATCCTGAGCCTGGCGTGCTATAGTAGTGATAGACATGAGGCATTGTTTGGGGGTAGTGTGTACCCGGCTGGTGACTTGATCGAGGGTCTCTGCGAGATTTCGTATAGGGAGGGATTCTCGGAGACATCTACGTCATTCGTTGCGCTTCCTGTTGCGTTCACATCGGGCGTTCTTGTCGTCATTGGTTTCATCGGCGGGTGCATTGGCAGACAGCTCGTTTGCTGAAATGTCATCGAAGTAGCGGTCAGGTCGGGTCCCTGAAGGTCCTGGCATCTCGCCAGCAGCCATGAAGACTTGGCGATCAGGGGTACCGAGGCCGGAGTTAGTAGTCGCCACCTCGGTTGGAGTATTCTCCTCTGTTGGAGCTAAGGGTGTTCCCTCCTGGAAGGGAAGTGAGTCGAGTTAGGCGACGCAGCGTGAGTTCCCGTCTGTCAGGTCCGGGAGCTTACGGTCCGGCCGTAGACGAATCTGCCGGCGGGTGTAGATGTTATAACCAGGCCCGTGGCTGGTCCTAACAACGGTTGCTCAGGCGTGGAGTTCTCGGACTCGGGCTCGTAAGGGTCCGACCCGAAGTCGAACTCGTATGAGGAGTCTGAATAGTAGTTGGAGACGATCTCCTTGCCGGCCCGACGTGCTGTGAGGGCTTCCACATGGGCCCTGCTAGCATTGCAGAGGCCATATGGGAAGTGCTCGTGGAGTGGGGCATCGACACACGATGTCTTAGTAGCCGACTCGCATGCGGTGACCCATGGGGACGTCGAGTTCGAGTTGGAGGCGGATTCGAACTTGAAGTCGGCGTGTTGGTTGTAAAGCGAAATTTCGCTGAATTTTCCAGCGAGATTGCCCGTGATCACCTTAGGAAGTGTCACGAGCCCGGTCTTCGGGTTGGGTGCCATGGTGAGGCGGTGTTGGAAGGACCCAGCGCCGTCGGCTATGCAGACCCAGGACCAGAAGACGAAGGTGCCGCCGCGGTTGAAGGCGACAGTTGGCTTGATGAAGATTGAAGCCGTAGAGTTCGCCATGAGATCTTCGGCGAGATCCCCTACCTGGCGCGCCAGCTCTCAGTGTTTTAGACTGGCAACCTACCAAGGGGAGTACCCGAGGTAGATGAATGTGGCCTCGCCGAGATCGGTAACTCGAAGGAAGAGACACGTGGCACACAAATTAGACAGGTTCGGGCCGCGAGGTGCGTAATACCCTACGTCCTGTATGATGCGTAGCTCTGGATTGATTAGGTGTGTTTACAAGATGATGCGTATGAGAGAGGTAAAGGTCCCTACCTCGCCTTATATAGCCCGAGAGGCAGGGTTACAAGTCGGTTTGGGGAGAGAGTACTAGTCGGGTACGCCTAGGAGTTCTCTACATGGTACAGGACATGCATAGATTCCTATCCGAGTACTTCTCCACTGAGGTCCTTGTGCTCCACGCCAACAGGTGTCGTGCAACCCAAGTCGAGTAGTCCCAGGGGCCCACCGAGTAGTCGGTCCTGGTACCCACCGAGGTAGTGGGCCCAGGGAGGTCCATACGACAGTCACTACGCGGAGGTATTCGTGACTAGACCTATGATGGACATGACGTATTGAATTGATCCAAGGGAGCATTGGGGCCCTTGCTTCCTTTACGGCATGGTAGCTAACCTTAAGCATCAAAGCATATTCAACACAAGATGATAGATAGATGTTCCAACAAAGTAGTGATTACATCTCAAGATCGATTCCAACCCATGGACAAATGAGAAGAGTACCCCATCAAGGTGCTAGACATGGCACCGTTGATCATGGTGACGCTTCCGACAGTGTCTTCCTTCTTCTCCACTTGTGGGTGCTTCCTTCGAGTTGGGTGATCCTCCTTGGGAGATCTCCCTCCTCTCTCTCTAGCTTGTGGAAGGCCTCCCGGTGCGAATGGCTCTCTCATTTGTGAATGGCGGCGCCTTCACGGACTTAGGGTTGAAGATCCTTCGGGTGCAAGGAAAGGGGGGCCGAACCGACTCTCGGAATGGGCCAGGCCGGCCGGATTGGACCGACAGGCCCAGGCCCATCCCGGCCCAGTAACTTCATCGAGCTCATGAACATGAACAAGACTCCGTAATTGCTCCTTTGAACTTGTTGTGAATCCGTCCTTTATGTCCATGTTTTCCTACATAAACACAACACTCCAAATGCATGCACAAAGATGAACTTGTTATATGATTAGTTGCCTAGTGGGGGGTTAGTTCCATAATCAAATCCAAACCAAAGTGTAACGAACATGTTTGGTGTACCAAAATACACCGTTAACACTCCCCGTACGCTGGAATCTGTTCGTTGACGATGCCTGTGGCTGTAGTGGATTTGGCCTTGCGGCTCAACAGCTCCACTGCCGCCCCTAGAAATAGGAAGCTCCATGGAGGGGTGGCGCGGCTAAGTGGCTCCCCAGATCCACCATAGCTTCCAGGGGCAATTAGCTTCGCGGATAGGCAATGTAGACCCATGGCTCGCCGGTTGGGGGAGCAGGCGATGCCCCGCAGCTCGCCGGCTGGGTAGCAGGCAAGGAGGCAGCGCGGCCTCACGGCTCCCTAGATCCACAACTGTTGTCGTCGGGGGCAGGGAGCTTCGTGGAGAGGCCTGCTCATCAGTTGGTGGAGCAGGAAACCGGGCAGCATGGCCTCATGGGCCTACCGACAGAGGAGAGAGAGATGTGGGGTATAGGGGGAAGGAGTGCATGGGATGGGTAGGCCAGCCGAAAAGGAGGAGGAGCGGCTCGGTCCTGCACTCCCATTTTTTCCTCTGTTCCCCTGTGCCCCGTGACCATGCAATGATACATGTTTACCCTTGTGCACCACCACCGACTTAGGGATGGCAACGGGGAGGGGCGGGGGTGGGGCTGGGGGAGCGTCCTCTGTCCCTGCCCCGATCCTCGATATCTGATCCCCGCCCTGGGCCCGAAATCTTAAATGGGGGCAAAACTTGCCCCATCCTGACCTCATCGGATCCCGAACCGTGACAAGGCTCCGTGGGGATCAACCACCAAGCAAATTGATCTCAAATCAGAAGTCCAAAACAACAAAATTTCAGCAGATGAGTTCAAAATGAGATGAGCTGGTAACGAGTAAAGGTACACAGATACAAACACAACTCAAGTACATAGTCGGATCGAGCACAAGGCCACAAGCTAACGAATCGATGCAAGCCCAAAAGCTAGCATATTAGCACATGCCTACTACTACTCAATGCTCACAAATTTTGATTGGACACGTATTTGCATGGGATTTAGGGAGTAATAGCAACAGAGCATTTTCTTTCACTCTTTCTTTGACGGCATGGCGGAGCAGTCACCGCTGCAGCGTCACCTCTGGCATGTGCCCTTCGGAGTCCAATCCAACCCTCCACCCTCGTACCTCGAGGACTCGATTCAAATCATGCTTGCGTGGGTGGCGGCTACTGTTGGCGGCTTGCCTAGTGCATGTGGCTGCGGGAGTGAGGATTTGCAATAGAGTTAGGGTTTGAGAAGCAAGTTGTTGATTATATACGTTGGAGTCATGATTGGTCTATTGGGCCTTATATTTCACATGGGCTTAGATTGTTTCAGGTCCCCGTAGTGTCTCTATGGGGAGAACTGTCTCCCTGCCCCCACCCTGATTCTATTTTGGGTCCCCACCCTGCTTCCCCCGCGGGGGGAATTTGGCCTCCGCCCCCACCTTGTTCGGGTCGGATCTCCGCAGGGATCCACCCCCGCGAGGGAAATTGCCATCCTGTTGACGGTGAATTTCCATCAACCTAGCCATGAGTTTACCTTTAATGTTGGCATTGATTTATTATTCTAACCACTGGAACTAACCCCCCATATATAACAAGTTCACTCTTGCATGTCGATTTTGCAGATTATTCTTTACGCAGGAAATCTACGCTAAAGATGAGACTTTCAGGATAAGTTCATCAAGCACTTTGGAAGAAGATCATGAAGCCCGACAAGAGTCAAGACATGTGATGAACATGACTCCAAATGACCCGAGGACCGAAGCGTCAACGTGCAAATCTTCAGTGACTCAACCAGAAAATGGCGAAGCTTGGATGGCAAGCATTCAAGCCTTAACTGCGAAGGAAACGACGTCAAAGGCCCACATGCAAGTGCACACAAATGGGGAATCGCGCGAGAAGCAACCAGGGAGGAAGACGGAGCTGAACTGGGCTGAAATGGGCCTAGGCCGGTCGGCCCAAGCTGGCCGGCCCAGCCCATTCCAGGTCCGGTTCGGCGCCCCTTTGACCTAGCCGCCATTCGGACTATTTATAGCCCCCTCGCCAAGAGCCACGCACCAATTCATTCATCATCCGCCGTCGAGGAGTAGAGAAGAGAGGGTCGTTCCGGAGAGGAGGATCAAGATGGTTGACTAGGGTTTCCCTAGCCGACGTGGGAACCTTGCATAGAAGACCACGTCAGAGTTCCCAGAGCTAGGGTCAAGATCAAGGTAGGATCCCGGTGGTGATCTTGTCCATGTATTATACTCTCATGTTGAATTTGCAAGATTGAATCCGATTTCTAGCAATCAAGTGCTTTCTTTACAACTTTGTCTTCGCTTGGATTTGCTTATTCCCCAATCTAGTATATAGCTAGATTGCTTAGGGTGCTCTTGTAGTCATCGTGGCTAGAGGTGCATACCCGATGTACCGAGTGTTTTCAACTTTTTCTTCTTGGACTCACCCTAGGCTAACCCGCACGAATAGGACTGCGTTGTGACAGGACGATGGCTCCAAAAGGCGGGCGCCTTCGGAGTTGGAAAGGAAGCCACAATTTAAAGAGGCTAGTAATGAGATTCATTTGCTTTATTCTTCTTTATTTTGGAACTTCAACAAAAGACCCAATCCAATCTCTAGATTGGTTTTATCTCACTTTCTCTTTCTACCTCCGGTGTTTAGTAGATTAGATGTGCTTTCATGGCTCTTTCTTAGATTAGATGCAAAACCAAACATCTCAAGATCAAAGTATTTTCCGCTTATTAGATTGGATCTTGCGTTACACATTGTTCCACGGATTCGATACCTTGGGTTCACACTTAAGGGAAGAAGGGTCCCTTGACTACGACAGAGGACTTGTTCGCTTGCAAGTCCAAACGAACTTTGATACGACAAACAACTGTCAACACATCCCTACACCGGCTCCTGCCCAATCCCTATGCGTAGCTCCACCCCGTCTCCCCATTATTGGGAAGTCTGCTTCAGCAAGGGCGGCCCGACTTTCCTCACTGCCGTCCACGTTGACACGATCTGGTGACGCCCCATCAGCCCCACTGAGGCTATCCACACTTGTCGTACTCCATTTCCATCCCCTAAAAGAGAATGTCCTGCCTAGTCATCAAGATTTTGTAATCCACTACCAATTTTTCTGCACTCATCATCCTCTATATCTCATATTCTATACAACTATTTCATATTGTATTGATATATCTCCAACTACTCTCACTCTCCCCTATCCTCCTTTTCTTTGTCCCCGTCCCTACCTAGCTCCTCCTCCCCTGCTTCACTCCTCCATCTTCTCCTGCCCCTGCGACGGCATGGCCTAGGCGAGCCCTGGTGGCTCCTCCCCCTCCCCCTCCTAGCAACATCCCATTCCATCCCTCTCCTACTCCCTCCACACTCCCTCTTCGACACCCTCACCCTCTCCGTGGTGGGCCTCAAGATCCACCTAGTGGTAACTCCCTACGTCGTCACCGGAGCAACTGGGCAGGGGCATCCTCACAACGGTGCTGACACCCTCCTCAAGTCCTCCCCTTCTCTCCCTCCCCATGCCGGTCGTGGTGGAGGAATCGGTCCGCATCGATCCGGTCCCCGATGCAGCCCACCTCCTCTCCTTGTCCTCCAGGCATGGGTGCGGGTAGCGGCATCGATGGAGGAGGAGTTAGTGAGGTGGTGATGCCCGCGCGTAGAGGCCCCACTCCTCTCCCCCTTCAATGCAAGCATCCCATGCTCCTACACAAGGCCTACTCGTCGTGAGATCCCGGCGACGACGATGCCTCCCTACCCTCCCTCCCTAGCGCGAGGTGAGGCCGCACGGCTTTCCTCCTCCCAGGTACGACGAACTCAATGGTGGCTCCATATTTCCAAGCTTGAGTTTGGTGGTTGCTCCGTGGTTGGGAATGGTGCACTGGAGGAGGGCAGCCGACGCGAGGTGGGGTGAG
Source organism: Cenchrus americanus (assembly GCA_947561735.1). Lineage (NCBI taxonomy): Eukaryota > Viridiplantae > Streptophyta > Magnoliopsida > Poales > Poaceae > Cenchrus > Cenchrus americanus. Next base: position 76,569,676 of record OX387239.1, on the reverse strand, counting down.
ACGCAGAGGCGGAGTTGTCGTGCAACAGGAGTGTGGTGGGTCGAGCCCAGGTGGCCATGCATCTCCAATGATCCCACCACTCTGACGGAGATCTTAGAGCTCCCTGGTGGCGGTAGAGACTTTCCTCTCCCCTGAGAGGTCCTCCCTCCGAGCATGGTGGAGATCTTAGAGCCTGAGTCGGAGCCGGGGTCCCTCTCTTGCTTTTCCCCAAATAGATTGATCTCCTGATTCACCTAGTGGATTGAAACAAAACTTTGGGGCAAGGTGGATTATCTCGTGGACAACCTAACTCAAATCTCACACCCCCAAAATGTACTCAATCATGAGGAATCGCAAAACTTGAGCATCTACCTCAAGCACTTGGGGAACAATGAAAACCACCAAATCGGAGGGCTTTCTACAGATTTTAAGGCGCAAGATCACCAAGAAAAGAGACACCAAGTCCTCATGCGTGATCCCCACAATGAAAACCACAAAGAAACTCAACGAAAAAGAGAAACGAATAGGACATGAAGGGAAATAAGGGAAACAACCACGAATGTTCCATACATAGAAGAAAAAAGTCTATACAAAGAGGCTAGCAACCTCCCATCTCCCTACCCTTTTGAGATATGGTTGGAAGCACTAGTTAGCCTAGAGAAGGAAGAGGAAGAGGAAAAACATAGGAGTCCAAAATGGAAAAGAGTTGAAGACTTGGTTGCCATCCACCCCTTGGAAGATATATATATATAGGTGGAGGGTAAAGACTAAACTACCCCTAGACCTTGAAAAGAAGATACACACCCTCGAGGGGCAACTTGGGTAACTTTGTCAATTCTCCATTGGACGGGCTCACATCCACCACAAGCCTGCTTAGCCTCGATGCAAGCTTTGCGATCACGCCGCATGTCCACTGCTTCGAAGCTCCTCGACGCACTGCGGCCCACAATGTTAGACCACCCTACCAAGGCAGTCAGACTGGCCTGGAGTGTCATCCATATCTCGTCGAGTCTTCGGGTTGGGCTGGTTTTGTGGCCAAACCAACGAACCCCGCGTGCATGGCACAACCTTACCACACCAAGCTTCGAGCACACCAAGCCTTTCACCTCCGGCACCCGGATATTCTACTCACACTAGCCTCATTCCTTGACTTGGCTTCCACTGATGCACCGGCTCCATGTTCACAACTTTGTGTTTCTCTTCTTGCACCATGTGAACCACACTTGATCCCGCTGTCTACCGAGTCCCTCGAACCAACACTACTTATCTCTCCATCACCCAAAGGCCACTCTGGTTAAGACCTTTCGCACTTGTTCTTCACCTGCAACAACACAAACCAAGCCGCATTCTACGCCTGCAATACTAGGTCAAGAGTTAGTCAACACCACGTTGTCAATCACTCATCACTAAGGAGCGATCATCCACCGGTCATCGGACACTCCTGGTCATTCACCGGCAGCGAGCTGCTAGAAATCTCCAGGTCATGCAAACCCAAGGAGCTATAGTGGTAGATCACACCATTGTGGACAGCAACCAATTAGAGCCTGAAGAAAGGTGGGGGCAGCTGCGGCTCCATGCATGTCGCCCGCTTGAGCCGGCGTCTCCGAGCTCGCGTCTCTCTCTCTCTCTCTCTCTCTCTCTCTCTCTCTCTCTCTCACTCTCTCTCTCTCTCTCTCTCTCTCTCTCTCTCTCTCTCTCTCTCTCTCACGTCGGATTTAGCCTGCTCTTCGCAGCTTATTATACTTGCTCTAGGAATTGGAGAGTATGGTGGTATTGGGATGGCTATGATGATTTGATGGATATCTCAACTGAGATAGATTAGTGTGGTAGTGGAACCAAAGGTAGTGGATGTACAGTAAGAGGTGAACTTGATATGGTTGAGCACACCATGGTTGCCAGCTTGGTTCCGGAAAAAGATGATGAGAGGAAGGAGAAAGGCGATAACATGATAGCACTTAGACCAACAGAGTTGATAACATTTGGATGTGGGCAAATCAGAACCAAAGATGATATTGCAATGGGTTGCTTAGTGGGTTGCATGCCATTCACCCTCCTGGGACTCCCGTTAGGGACAACTAGACCAAAAGTTGAGGATTATTTGCCACTACTTAATAGAATTGACAGCAGAATGATGGGTTTCAACACAATGTTATCTTATGATGGACGATTGATTTTGGTAAATTCAGTTTTGTCTTCTCTCCCAACATTCTACCTATCCACCTTCAAAATACCAGCAGGTGTCATTGATCAGATCGACTGTTATAGAAAACATGTGCTCTGGGACAGTGGTGACATTAACCGAAAGGGTGGCTGCCTAGTAACTTGGAAAAAAGCATGCAGATCAAAAGAGCAAGGAGGCCTTGGCATCATTGACCTGAAAAATGAGAACAGCTCCCTTCTCTTGAAATTTCTTCACAAATTATACAATCATGAGGGCTTGCCTTGGGTGCAAATCACCTGGAGATGCTTTTACCAATCTGCAGTTATGCCACATGTTAAGAGGCCAGTGGGGTCATGTTGGTGGAAAGATGTGATTGCCCTAGCAGTAGATTTCTTTTAGATGTCAAACAAGGCAATACATTATGTTTTTGGGCAGATCTTTGGGATACTGGTGTGATTGAGTTTCATTTTCCTCAACTCTTCTCTTTTGCCGGAGCCAAAAAGTTTCAGTCAGAAAATTTCTATCCCAAGTGATCTGATCAATGACACCTCTTTCACCTATCGCGAGTGATCAGCTGCAGGAACTTTCAGTTCTGGTTCAGAGTTTAGTGGCAGACCCATCTTTGGAAGATCAATGGCATTACAATTGGGGGTCTCAGCAATTCTCTACATCATTGTTGGATGCTGGGCTGTTTGGAAACATCGAAATGCAATCATTTTTTATGGAGAACCACTTTCCTTGTGTTGGTGGAAATTAATTTTCAGAGAGGAATTCAAGACTGATAATGAAAGCCAAGCCTTCATGTTGTTCACCTAAAAAAAGATGATATCTATAAAACTTTTTCTCAACTCTCAAGCTGCCACATCATCTCTTATGTCATCAATAATTACTCAGTAGTACCCCCTCAGGGCAGTCCCAATGGATGACTTCTAGTTGCGGCTTCCAAAAGCAATTAATATGTATAGAAACTATCTTTCCTAATCCTAGTTTCCATAAGCAGGGTCATAACTTAAATGCCACATTAAAATGAGATAGATCAATTGTGGCTTCTAGTTCTATACAAACACACTGCCACAATTTTACATGTTCCACTATTTCTGTACACTTCACAGAAGACAAGTGAATTAGCAAAAAAAATTAAAAGAAAGGACAACAATAGGCTTCCCAGAAGACACGAGTGAATAGAAAAAAGTTTAATAAGAACCGGTACCAGAGACCACTTGTCCTCCAAACGACCTTGTGCGCTCTCTCCCTCCTCACGTTACTTCCAAGGAACACAAAAGAACACAACAAAAAATCCTCTTGCGTCCTCTCCCAAATCCCACCTCTAAATTCAAAAATTAAGCTTTGCAAGTCAAATCACCTCTTCCTCCATCTAGAGAGCTCTCGGTTCCTCTAAGCAGCTCTTGTTGGTGTGGAGTATCGGAGGAGATCGAAGGAGGTCGCCCTCCAAACCTGCTCGATCCGTTGGTGGGGCCGGCTTGCTCGCCGGCGGAGAAGCTTGTAGGTACGGCGCGGTGGTCCGGCCTCCACGACGCGTAGCTCCTCCCACTAGAGCCCCACCGCGATGCTCGGCGGCGCGGCGTCCTCCCGCGGCAAGCCCTCCTCCCCGCCTCAGAGGCACGGCGAGTCCTCCTCCCCATCGCTGCTGCTTCTGCTCGATGACGGCTCTCCGGGACGGCCTGCGAGGAAGAAGGGGTCGCACGGGGGAAGCCACAGCCACGACGCAGTTGATCCTCTCGGATGAGGCAAAAAAACGAGCGGTTTCTTCCTAACGCAGTTTCCCTCGTTTCTTCGCTCCTCGTTGCTAGCGTCGACGCCGTTTCCTGCAGAAGAAATCGTTTCTTGTTTTCTCCTCTCTCTTCGTAAATGGGGCTGCCACGTCGACAAAAACGTCAGCAAAACGTCACATAGAAACGGCAATAAATGTCGCGTTGGCACTGCCCTCAACTCGCTCGCCTATCCATCCAGCGATTGTCATCAGCACCTCCGTGCATTGATGAGCAGGCCCGCGTCGATTCTAGGAGCGGAAGCAACTTCTCAACTTCTCTTCATTATACTGAGTCAATCAGCCTCCTCTCATTTACTCTTTATGCTACCTGAGTTAATGGAATTGAGATGCACATCGAAACTCTCTCCACCACCTTGCTTGCAATAAAGAGGCTACATTAGTACGGCTGTTGAGTATATAAAATGAAGAGCCAAATTCGTGGTCATGCTTGCGAATACCTCTACTTGATTTTTTTTGTCAACATACACGTTGCTTGGGGATGACCTTTGCTTCCATGTGCTCTAGAGCTCAATCCTTGGCAGCCGGCCACCCAATTTGGATGGCCCATGAGTGGCCCATGAGCGCAGGTGCGCATGTTTAGTGCCACATTGCTAGTTGAGCAAGGGTTGAACCAACTTATAAGCTTTCTCCACAAGCCATACCACCCTCGGGTTAACCCTTTTACACGAAGTGAGGACGAAAGTGTAAGCAGGGTGCTATGTGTACGTGTGCTCGCCCCTACGGAAGGGCTGGTGTTGACGGTGAAATTCCGTCAACCTAGCCATGAGTTTACCTTCGGTGTTGGCATAACTTTTGTATCTAATCCATTGGTACTAACCCCCGTGGTATAACAAGTTCACTTGTGCATGTCGGTTTTGTAGTTTAGTGTTTATGCAAGGTTTTAGCGTTGAAAGCAAGACTTCCGGGATAAGTTCATTAAGCACCTCATGACAAGACCTTGAAGCCCGGTACAAGTCAAGCAATGAAGTGAACACGACTCCAAGAAGCCCAAGGACCAAGCCCGAGAAGATGACAAACTCCGATGACCTAGCCAGAAAAGTGCCGAATCTTGCGAGACAAGGAGCTTCGTCCAATTCGGAAAGAAACTAACGACAAGGGCCTGCATGCAGAAGGGGGGAGGATATAGTAGACTCGGGAAGCAACACCGGACGAAGGAGGCCACGAACTGGGCCGAAGTGGGCCCAGGCCGGCCGGCCCAGCCCATTTCGAGGCCCAGTCGGGCCCCCCTTTGACCTAGATGCATCTCGGGCTATTTATAGCCCCCTAACCGAGAGCCACGCATCAATCAATTCGTCATCCGCCGCCGAGGAGCAGAGAAGCTTGAGGGACACCATCTCGGAGATGAGGGTCGTGCTAGTTGTCTAGGGTCTCCCTAGCCGACGTGGGAACCTTGCATGGAAGACCACGTCGGAGCTCCGGAGCAAGGATCAAGATCGAGGTAGGATCCCGGTGGTGATCTTGTTCATGTAATCATTCATGGTGAAGTTCTTATAGTGAATCCGATTTCTAGCGATTAAGTGCCTTCTCGATGATTTTGTTTTCTTCTTGGTTTTGCTTCTTCCCCAATCTATACTTAAGATAGATTGCTTAGGGTGCTCTTGTAGCCGCGGTGGCTAGAGGTGCATACCGGACCGACCAAGTGATTTCAACTTGTTCTTATCGAACTCGCCCTAGACTACCCGCATGAATAGGAATACGTTGTGACAGAACGGGGGTTCCGAAAGGTGGGCGTTTTCGGAATCGGACCGGAGGCCACGGTTTAAAGATGCTTTTAATGAGATTCGCTTTTCTACCTTCATCTATCTTGTTTGGAGCTACAAACATAAGCATGATCTAGACTCTCTAGATCGGTTATCTCTTGCTTTCTCTTGCTACCTCTTTAGTAGATTAGATTAGATGTGTTTACTTGATGATATCTTAGATTAGATGCAACTTGGTTCTTCAATAGATAGCTTTCCTTGCTTTACTAGATTGAATCCTTGCGTTGCACATTGTTCCACGGATTCGATACCTTGGGTTCACCACTCGAGGGAAGAAGGGTCCCTTGACTACGACGGGGGATTTGTCCACTTGCAAATCCATATGAACTTTGATATGATAATCTACCGTCAACAAGCCCCTTTTTCTGGCGCCGTTGCCGGGGAACAAGCAATCAAGATCCAATCTAGTATTGCTTATTTTTTCAGTTTTCTTTTGATTTTCTTTTGCATCTCTTAAGTTTGATCATCCTCAAAAAGAAAAAAAAATCAATCTAATTTAGTTTTTATTAACCCTAATTTTTCCTTTTTTAGATTTTTATTTTATTGCTAACCCTAACCGGAGATGGTTGGTTACCTCTCCAACAAACCCAAACTTTCTTTTGTGGATGATCCAGGAAAACTTTACAGGCAAAGGAGACGTGCAACACAAGCTAAAGGGTTCGAAACCCTAGATCAAAAAGTCGAAGGACCGTCGGAATCTCCAAGGGAATCACCACCTCCAAGTCCAAAGGAAGATCAACCTCAACCACCACCCATGGAACAACCACAACCGGAGCACGAGATCGAGCTATGCACACCAGGCATCGTTGATCTACCTGTCATAAACCTTCAGGACGCCGGAAGGCCGTTCAAGATCAAGGTCTCAACTATCCGCATGACGATTGCGAGAGCTTTGGAGCGTTTCAATGAATACATACGAGCCGAATTCCTTGAGTGGCATATAGGTTTACTTAAGAGGGGGATGGAGAAGATGGAGATAGAGAGAGAAGCTCAAGACCTAAAGGCTGCCGAAGCAAGATCCACATGCAAGGAGTGTGAGGAGTATGGCCATGTCCAAGGTAAACCCCAATCTAATTCAAGTTCGTCCATTCAAGATTTAGTTCCACTTTGTGCACAATTCAAGAACTGCATGGACGAAGCTAAGATCAACAAGGACATCGTCACTAAGTTCGAGGCTATGGAGAAAATATTGAAGAATTTAGATGGCAAGGTGACGGAGGTCGGAAGCTCTATACGTGAAGTGTTCATCATGATGAAGATGATAGAGATGCAAGTGGGACAACTTGTCGGACAACCGATGGGTGACAAAGAAGAATTTCCGAGACAACCCCAAGGTCCCAAGACGGCGAAGGCTACTCAAACTCATTCGGGAGAGATGGAGGATCAGACTAAGGAGACCATGAAGATCACGACTGAAGGACCGGAGTTTGAGATGCCGAGCCACTACATGAAGGAAGTTGTTGCATCCGTCAAGACCAAAGGACAAAGCCAGCCTGTGAAGACCAAAAATACGACTAAGCCGAAGAATAAGTCCGTGCCCAAGATGGTGCGGAAATGGGTACCCAAGATTGCAATGCCCGCAAAGAGCGTTGATCCGAAGTAATCAAGTGAAGAAGTCTAGCCATGGACTATAAACGAAGCGCAAGGCGGGAGGCAACCCATTTCGTCGAGCCAAGAATAAGCTACCGGAAGGACAACCCGATTCCAGGTTTTTCAAGTCTTTTCAACTAATTTAGTTTTTAATTTTACTACGCAAAACATTAGACTTAGAATGGTTGAACAATATTAGAGACATAATTCTTGGTTGAATATTTTGTTTTGATCATAAACCCTTTACATGAACCATCTTATGTTGTTTGCTTCTTTTTTGAGAAACCAAAACCAAATAAATTCAGAACCTATCTCAACCTTTCATCCTCTTTATGATGTTGTGGTTGACTTGCTTTTCATGCTAAAAACACACGAGTAGAGCCACGTCTTGTACCTAGATGTTATTTAAATTTCAGCGCATGGTAAGACTCGCGTGAACCTAGAAATTTGACTTTTGGTTGGTTTAAAAATCCTTATCCTTGGTTTCTCTAGAGTTAGAATTTTTCTAAGCCTCATTTAATTTTATTTTATTCAAAATCTCTCTCATCTAATCAAAATTAATACCTAAACCTATGCCCCCATGATCAAGTTGGGAAAAGTTTGCTCTCAACTAATGAAGGCAAACGATACCGTTGAGACCAACATAAAAGTAGTCGGGAAATATTTTCGACTTACATTTATTTTTAATGCTTTAAAAACTTCTCTAAATTTATATTTAATAGCTCTGATTTTATTTTTTATTTTCAAAATTAGAGGAGTACTTAGCATTAAAGCATGCTTAGAGGGAGGCAATCTAGTTAACCTAACTATACTTGCACCATGATACGTCATGGGATGCCCCTTTAACATCTTATCAAACCACATGCAAGGACAAGAATGGGGGCAGCCAAGGCTTTGTTTTGTAGGAATATCATGGAGGCATGTGAGGTAAGGGAGTATGGAAGTGAATCAAAGCGAAAACATCAAGTGGAAGGAGCTATAATGCAAGCGAAGGAGTGGACGAAAACGTTTGGAAGGTGCACGCGGTCACGAAGCATGAGTGAACTAGAGAAGAACCGAGCCAAGAGGAGGAGAGAGGTAAATCTCCCATCCATCTCTTTGATCGTGTGCTCTAGTTTGTAGTCCGGAACCACCTTAGACTTAGCCATCCACCTCGTTTGTTTCGTGCAACAAAACACATCTTAATTCCACTCAAAGTCCAGACTCCAAAATAATATTTGTGTACCTTGTTGCTGGTTGAAAACCCCAGATATATATTTGTGAGGGAGAGTGCTGCAATCATGGAAGAAACCTACAAGCTTTTTCACCAAAGAAGGGATCATCATCGTCTAAGCCATCATCGACAACCTCTTCGAGGAGGCGCTCGGTTTCCGAGTCTCCTCGGAGTATTGAGGAGGACACGGCACTGCCGAAGAGGAACCACACTCTTCTCCTCGGTGGCATGAGGGCCACACGAAACTTGTTTATGAGGTTCACCAGACCTCAAGGACATATGGAGGAGCCGCCTGTCCGACCTCGCCACTCGACACGATCATCCGCTCCACCTCCATACGCTCCGCGGTATTCCGAGGGGTTTGTCATCATGACGGAGGAGGAGGAGGAGAAGCTCGCTCGCCTTGAGTAGAGGCTTGTAGCGAACGTCGACTTCGACGACCAAGCTCTCCACATATTGGGTTTTCATACGGGACACCGAGGTTGGGTGCAATTCTCTAATGGAGTGTCGGCAAACACCCACAAGGAATTCGCCTAGGAAATTCTCATGACCATGGCGCATATCCTTGATGAAGGAGTGCTGAGTCTCTCATTCTGTTTGGAGAGAGCCATTCGCACCAAGAGGCCATCCACAAACTAGAGAGAGGGGAGGGAGATCTCCGGAGGGAGATCAACCACCTCGAAGGAAGCACCCACAAATGGAGAAGAAGGAAGACACCGTTGGAAGGGTAACTGTGATCAACGGTGCTATGTCTAGCACCTTGATGGGTTAATCTCCTTCATCCATGGGTTGTAATCGATCTTGAGATGTAATCATACTTTGTTGGATTATCTATCTACCATCTTGTGTTGAATATACTTTATTGCTTAGGGCTAGTTCGTTTCCACGGGATTCAATCCGGACGAAAATGACAGATACTATAGAAAAAATCAATATAGATAATATAGAGACCCGGATTTATTCCGGTTCGAGAACTAATTTACTCATCATGATAAACACAACAAGGAACCAAAGAGCCGGATTGATTCTGCACCTCTTGACTAGTGGATTAATTCCGAGTCTCTTGATGTCCATATCATGAGTAAATTGGTTTCCAACCCGGAATAAATCCGGATCTCTTATAGTAGATGTCATGATTTTCTTGTTATATTTATCAATTCCGACCGGATCCAATCCTGTAGAAACGAACTAGACCTTAAGGTTAGCTACCATGCCATAAAGGGAGTAGAGCTCCAATGCTTCCTTGGATCCATTCAATACGCCGTGTCCATCATAGGTCTAGTCATGAATACCTTCACGTAGTGAGTACAAGAGGAGGGAAAGGGTGAAACCGTGGTCACAACCCCCGATAGATTAGATTGGTTTTCATGATCAAAATGATTGCATGTTCTAGTATCGTAGACCCATGGGCGAGTGTCTCCTATCTTGATTGAACAAGCGGTTCCTTATGTATTAGGGAATAGCTAGGTTTTCAAAAGGGAGCCCCGGAACAAGTGGATGTGCATGGAGGCACATGGGAAGTTTTTTTGGAGTATGATCGCGGGAGAAGAACATCAACGAACAAATACTATCCGGAACCCCATCATCCAAGAGTTTCACTCATGGATGTGCAAAAGGATTTTGGGGAGAATAAGAGAGACAAAGATAACCAACACGGAGTTGAATTGGCTTTATTCAACTTCGATTGCCAGGCAGCCAATAGACCCCACTCACCTTATGATCAACCGGTGGTGTTGTGAGCAACATCGGATTCGGGAGATATTGGTTCGGGGTGTTACCTCTTCATGTTGGCTATCACTTTAAGACCGGGTATTACAAGGAACCCCGAGCATCTCTTACCCGGGACTTCCCATTTGAATATATAAAGGGAAGCAAATATATAAGTGAAGATGAGAGAGGAGGCTTCAAAGTGGCCAAAGTAAATTTGCCCCTATCGGATGGAAGATTAAGACTTTTTCTTGAGGGGAAAGAAGATTGGTTAGAGGAAGGACTTCTTGTGCCGGCAAAGAAAAATAAAAGAGAAGGATTGTAGGAGAAGGTTTTTCCACGGCCCAAGAAGGAGGTGCACAACAAAATAATGTCCTGCCATTTGGAGGAATCCCGGCGCCGCCGAGTTACTACGGTGTTATGCCAATGCAAGCATGGGGGAGTGGTGCAACCATGCCACCACCAAATTTTGCGGTGCCCAACGTAGCCTTTGCGGAGCCATATGCACATCTTCCTCAACCACAACAAAGTGGCCACCACTGGAGGATACGCTGCGAGTAACATGCAAAACATTGCAGCCATCCTAAACAATGCAAACCAAATGGGTGAAGGTAATGCAAACATCGCTTATGAGCTTTGACACCTTCACTTAGCACAGTCATACAATTCATAGGAGAAGCGGTGCAATCCTATTACGAGTAAGGGTACAACAACCAAGACTATCAATATGAACCACCGGCGGAAGATTAGAGAGAGGAGGAGCTTTAGTTATCTTTCCTTTACCCCCTCTTCTTTAATTTTCAGCTTGTATGCACCTATTTATGCGTAGTGTTTTCAATTTTTATTTAAATTTCAGCATGTGTGTTAGTGTTTATTTTCATCATGAATAAAGTCACCACTAAGTTTTTACCATTAGTAAAGTTACAAAGTTTGTGTCGTGATGATATATGATTATAATTGCCGCTTTGTTTATCTTTGTAATTGTTTTATGCATGTTTAAGCTAATGCTCTCTTAAAATACAAATCTGAAATTATCTAAATCTTAGCTTAATCTTTAGCGGAGGTTATGATAAAAATAAAGACCCATAGTGTTTTATGTGCTCTCAAGTTTTAGATGGATTAAAGATGATTTATTTTTGTTCTTAAAAGTAATGCTAACCTTGTCATAAATAACTCTTGCGTGTTGCTCTACCTATCCCGAGCCACATATATATTTGAGTGCAAAAACTTAGTATACAAGGTTTATTTTTGGGTGAGTTATTTCAGGCCTTGATTTCTCTGGCCCGAGACTAAGAAGCTGATCATTCCGTTTTTGCGTATCTATCTTTTTGCTAGCCTTTCTATCCGTGCATTGTGTATCCCCACATCGGAGATCTCACAAACCTCGCCAGATATCCACCCTTAAAACCAAATATCATCTTTTGTGATTATCTCCTTGACCACAACCTATCGTTGAGAATGGATCATCAATTCAAGGAAGATCGCAGATGGTGCCAAGATTGAAGATTTCAAGTATCTCTCCAAAGGAAAAGTATTTCCGGTACCTACCTTATCTCTATCACCTCTTTGCTCGAGGACGAGCAAACGTCTAAGCATGGGGGAGGAGGTAGGTACAATGCAATTTTAGAGTTCAATGGGAGCAAAGAAAAAATGAGAAATAAAGAAATAAAGAAAAATATATGTATGAGAAAAAAAGAAAAAAAATATGAGTATGTATGATATAAAAATAAAATAAAGTGAACTCCCCGGTTCTCTAAAGTGCATTAGGAATTTCAAGGACTCAAGATTAAAAGATCCATACTCATTTTCCAACCATGTGCAATCCGATAACGAGGACTTCCTTTGTGCCTCGGGATCACTCTTTGCCATTTGCATATGTCCACCTATCTCAAGTGTGTGTATTTTTCTCTTACCCCTCCTTGACTTAACATTATTTTCCAATGACCTTTTTGACGAGTCTCGATAAGACCATGAGAAGTTTGTCTTGTTTTGACAACATCTCATTAATAATATCTTGGTAGGACTAAACTTTCCCAAAAAGCTCCATATAAAAGCCTACCACATAAATATGTTATGAGAGGGAAAGGAGTAGAATAAATAGGCTTGAGAGACATGATGAGATGAGAGTTCATGAGCAAGATGTAAGGTGGTTTAAATTTTTGAACTTGGTTTAGCTCTTTTTCATCTTGTTTTATTTCAAAATTTCTGAGATTCATTTGAATTTTGGGAGCATGTTAATACTTGTGGGATAAGCTTAACTAATAATCTACCCTCCGTTAGGATGAAGGCTAGTACATTATGGAACTTTAACGTACTAAACTTTTGAGAGCATTATGTTTTCTCATGTATGATCAAGTGCAAGGTTTAAACAATGAAGGGCAACGATGATATCCATCGAAGGCTTACTCGAGGGCGAGCAAGGTTTAAGCATGGGGGAGCTGTTGACGGTGAAATTCTGTCAACCTAGCCATGAGTTTACCTTCGGTGTTGGCATGACTTCTGTATCTTTTTGGTACTAACCCCCGTGGTATAACAAGTTCACTTGTGCATGTCGGTTTTGGAGTTTAGTGTTTATGCAGGGTTTTAGCGTTGAAAGCAAGACTTCCGAGATAAGTTCATTAAGCACCTCATGACAAGACCTTGAAGCCCGGTACAAGTCAAGCAATGAAGTGAACACGACTCCAAGAAGCCCAAGGACCAAGCCCAAGAAGATGACAAACTCCGAGGACCTAGCCAGAAAAGTGCCGAATCTTGCGATACAAGGAGCTTCGTCCAATTCGGAGAGAAACTGACGACAAGGGCCCGCATGCAGAAGGGGGGATGATATAGAAGACTCGGGAAGCAACATCGGGCGAAGGAGGCCACGAACTGGGCCGAAGTGGGCCCAGGCCGGTCAGCCCAGGCCGGCCGGCCCAGCCCATTTCGAGGCCCAGTCGCCCCCCCCCCTTTGACCTAGATGCATCTCGGGCTATTTATAGCCCCCTGACCGAGAGCCACGCATCAATCAATTCGTCATCCACCGCCGAGGAGCAGAGAAGCTTGAGGGACACCATCTCGGAGATGAGGGTCGTGCTAGTTGTCTAGGGTCTCCCTAGCCGACGTGGGAACCTTGCATGGAAGACCACGTCGGAGCTCCGGAGCAAGGATCAAGATCGAGGTAGGATCCCGGTGGTGATCTTGTTCATGTGATCATTCATGGTGAAGTTTTTATAGTGAATCCGATTTCTAGCGATTAAGTGCCTTCTTGATGATCTTGTTTTCTTCTTGGTTTTGCTTCTTCCCCAATCTATACTTAAGATAGATTGCTTAGGGTGCTCTTGTAGCCGTCGGTGGCTAGAGGTGCATACCGGACCGACCAAATGATTTCAACTTGTTCTTATCGAACTCGCCCTAGACTACCCGCATGAATAGGAATACGTTGTGACAAAACGGGGGTTCCGAAAGGTGGGCGTTTTCGGAATCGGACCGGAGGCCACGGTTTAAAGATGCTTTTAATGAGATTCGCTTTTCTATCTTCATCTATCTTGTTTGGAGCTACAACATAAGCATGATCTAGATTCTCTAGATCGGTTATCTCTTGCTTTCTCTTGCTACCTCTTTAGTAGATTAGATTAGATGTGTTTACTTGATGATATCTTAGATTAGATGCAACTTGGTTCTTCAATAGATAGCTTACCTTGCTTTACTAGATTGAATCCTTGCGTTGCACATTGTTCCACGGATTCGATACCTTGGGTTCACCACTGGAGGGAAGAAGGGTCCCCCGACTACGACGGGGGATTTGTCCGCTTTCAAATCCATATGAAACGATAATCTACCGTCAACACTGGGCGGTGCGGCTTTGGTGGGTGGGGTGTTACAAGTGTAAGTAGGGTGCTATGTGTACGCGTGCTCGCCCCTACGGAAGGGCCGGGCGGTGCGGATTTTGTGGGCGGGGTGTTACAAATGGTATCAAAGCCGACTCTCGCGGTTGCGCGTACGGGTCGGTGTGCGGGCATAGGGAGCATGGCGCGTGTGGGCCCGAGATGGGACACACGGCATGACATATGGGTCGGCATTGGACGTACTTGTCGTGCCCTAAGAGGGAAGGTTCCTGGACATTTGCTCGGGTCGGTGTGCGGACATATGCATGCGCGTATGGGCACGGGGGTGGGACACACGACATGGCGTATGGGTCGGCACCGGACGGGTGAGTTGGACAGACGAGGACGTCGGGTTCTTTGAGAGGGGGTGAATGTCACACCCGACCCAATTTGGATGGCCCATGAGTGGCCCATGAGCGCAGGTGCGCGTGTTTAGTGCCACATTGCTAGCTGAGAAAGGGTGGAGCCAACTTATAAGCCTTTGTCCACCAGCCATACCACCCTCGGGTTAACTCTTTTACACAAAGCGAGGATGAAAGTGTAAGCAGGGTGCTATGTGTACGCGTGCTCACCCCTACGGAAGGGTTGGGCGGTGCGGCTTTGGTGGGCGTGGTGTTACAGCAGATTACAATTTTCTTTGGTTAATCATCTACTCAATCAGGTATGTTATATTTTCTAAATCACTAGACGTGATGTACTACTATGTTGTACCCTTGCTTTCCTTTTTTTTGTCGCTATATTCCTATCACATCATCTACCATATGCTTCAATCTTTACGTATTATACTGAGTTGATGCAATTTAACTATTACTACGTCAACATGTTGATTCTAATCCTAAATTAAGTTGCACTTTTGAGTTGCACAAGTTATGTATCATTTTGGGTTATCTGTGGGTTTCATTCTAATCATCTTTTGAGTTGCACTATCATATATGGATTTTGTTCTATATATGGTTGAAAAGAGGATTAGTAATTTAGAATATATAATATGCTCATCCACTATGTGCTTTTAGAATAGATGTTTTCCTAAATCTATTGTAAATAAAACTGTTTAAAGTTTCCGCAGCAACGCGCAGGGTGTCAAACTAGTTGATAAAATGACCAAGCATGGTACAGATGGGTCATTATATTTATTGTCCTTTGAGCAGCTAATAGTAAAAAATCTAACTTCATACAACTGCAACGTGGTATATGTTGATGTGTGTGTTTCTCAAAGGACACTTTCCTTTTGGATATCAACATTCATTCATCCCGGTAATACATGTGGGTTAGAGTAGAAATGGGAATATATTGATATTCTAGCCTTTGCATCAAAAGATGTATGTAGCTTACATTATTACAAAGGGAAAAGCTCCAATCCTCAAAGCACAAACAAAGGAATAAAGAAGCACATAAGTAAAGACCTATCTTGCAACAGAGTGACAACCAAACAAACCACTACTTTCATGTGACGACTACCATCACAACAGAAAGCCAAGGGGTCTAGCCTAAGCATTAGTTGAGTTATAACTGGTTGCCACTAGCTTCAAGCCACTAGTTCTAGGCCTCCAACATCGTTAAGTCCTGTGCAGCCCATCCTCCTGACACATCTTCTGCAACCTTAAGCACATAGCAAATGTTGGTGTTCCGCGCACCTTAGCCTTAAAACATAGTTCAAGGCTGCCACCATCAAGACCAACTTCTTCACACAGATCCAATTTGCCAGCTTTAAAACTTTGCACAAATATCAAACTCATCAGAGAATCATTGATGATATATGACAGCAACAACTGACGTAGAACTGGATCATAGATGAAAAAGATCAAGCCTGGTGTCTTGCAGATCGAACACCGCCGTGTCCAAATGCTAGCTGCGTAACTAGACATGTTTCACCCAGAACTTTGACCAAGAATGGACCCAGTGGACTCATCTTCCATCTTCCTCACCACGATACTTGCTTTCGTCACAGATTGACTCCACAATGACAACCACGGACGAGCCACCACCACCAAATGGGCCACACCACCCAAGGCCGCCTTCTCCCACAAATGACAACAAACTGACACCGCAAGCCAAGTCCAAGAGACAATGCCTCCAAGGAGGACGCAACGTCAAAGACGCCACTAACGCTCGTCCACAAATGGACAGGGTTTTCACCCAGAGACATCTCGTGTAATAGGAGGAGTGGCTCCACAGTGATGCCCCTAACAGGGGAAATTACGCAAGAGGACACCGTCACAAAGGCATTTGCCCAGAGCAACCCCAGTCTACTGAACAAACAATGGCCTACAGCCAGGCATGTCATTGCAGGGTAGAAAGCAATAGGTTCGGGGGCGCCAAACCAGCCCGCCTGGGTGGCTTATCTAGGGCACCCGCTCATGACAGGAAGAGGAAAAAGGGGAGCAGAGCATCACGCTGACCTCCCCCCACCACCTCCGCCATCACTGTCATCCGCTGTGTCGCCGCCGCGCACAAGTTGCAGCACGGCGAGCCACATCATGGCCAATGCATGCAGATCGAGGCTTGAGGGTAGCAGATCATCCCACCTGGGCGGTAGATCTTGCACCCCCAAGTCCCTCACCGTCGAAGCCCGTCATCGACGTAGCTGCAGTTGGGAAGACTGCCACCACCGCAACTGGGGAAATCCACCACCGTACTCCTTCTCCTTCCACCTTCCAAGCCCTCATCCGTAGATCCATGTCTCCCACTACACCTCTCTGCAGCGCCACTGCCATGGTCGTTGAATGCCCTCCACGCGTGGACACTGAGCGTCCACAGCCCTCCTGGCGAAGGTCTCGTCGCCGCCTTCCTTGGGGGTGTGCACGTATTGGCGGCGGCCCGTCTCCAGTGGCGGTGATGTGATGGAGGGGGGAGAAGGGGGTGGTAGCAGCAGCGCTAGGGTTTCCGCCCATGTCGCCCGCACGGGGTGGACGCAGGGGGGACTTCCCCAATCCCTCTATACACGCTTTTATTTGAACAATTTGAGTATGCTTTTTCCCATACGATTGCATACTCCAGGAACATGTCTAAACCACTCCTAATATCATCCATATTGCCATAGATAGCTCTTCTGAAATACTAACCCTTCTTAACCAATATGAAATTTAGCACAAGCTAATTAGTTTTAAAATGATTTAGTTTATTTACGTATCCTAAATGCCATATACTTAAGGCACCATCATGGGAGTGTGGGGAGGCTTCTTGAAGTGGAGGTGGAGCTGTTTGGCGGCGGCGCAAAGGGGTCTGCCATCGAATTCGGCCTTTTGAAAACTTGTGAGTTGGAGACTTAAAGTTGCTACTATTGTCCAAATTGTTACACACATTTTCCTGTGCTTGCACCTAATATATTGCGCACATAATTTCTTTAGTCATCATTTTAAATACTTCAACCAATAATGTGCATTATACTGGTAATTTTATTATACCATCAATACAACTTTTTAAAAAAAGATGTGATCTCTTTTTTCCAAAAAAAATCTATGTAAGTTTAAAAAAGTAAATACAACAATAGTAATTGAGGTTTGTCATTTCTCGGACAATTATATGTTAACACATATGCAGAATTGTGACAGATGTAGCTTGATGAGTCCTTAACCCAAGTGAATCATGGAAGCACTGTGGTAATGGTAAAAGTAGTAAACTTGTGGATTTCAGTATTATACCTGTTCTATTTCTTATTTTCCAATATATGGTCAGAAACATTAGTTTAACCAATTCGGCAATTCTGGGTACTAAAATTCCTTGCTGGATATAGCTCCATTTTAAACAATTTCTAGAGGTAGTCATCTCTAGTTCAATAAACTTTTAGAGTGAAATTGTTGGTAATTGAGGTATTCTATTTAGCTCCTCGTTCTTATTTTGTAGTGTTGAGCTACCTCATTCTTATTTTGGATTAAGAAAATGAGATTTAAACTACTTTAATTTATCCCACACACTTTAAATGTTACATGGATCTTGATATACCAAGCATACTCCAATAAAGAAGATATATGAGATGGTTTGGAGTTCTTTTTCATGGTTATGGCCAAGCTTTCAGTTTGAACCCAAGTGGGGTTGTTGTTTTCTCAGATCTGGAAAAACCATTAAGGGCTCGTTTGGGAAATGGAGGATTCAAGTGGATGGAAGAGGATTGAAGGCGACTTTGGGAAATTTTGACTTATAATGGAAATTCTCCTTCATTCCAATGATTCCCAAACAAGCCGTAAGGAATCAAAATTCCCTGTTGGTTTGAGACAATTATAAGAGAGATGCGCTCTGTTGCACCTGTTTCAGCAACAAATAGAGGTGGTGACGCCAACTGAGGATCATTGCGAGGATAAGCTTAGAGCAAGACAATGGTAGCAATAATGTGAGATGGCGATATCCACGAGGGTAGCGCCATATATGAAATGTTCATGGATTGGCAGGCACTAGATCAGCGAGATTCATCACAAATTTGTTTTGGCGATTACCCAGCAGCTATAATAGATATTGTCACCATTCTCGTACTGACAATACTATATGCAGACAGCATTTTATACTAGCAGTAGTAGATCCATAATGCATGGCATAAGAAAAACAATTAGCAAGCAAAGTTGTGATGACTACTACTCCTTCAAGACACTGTAACATATAGGAAAATAATGCATATAACCAATTATTAGATGTTGAGAATTTTATAATGGAAAATACACTTTAACACATAATCTTTCCAAGCTCATAATTACAGAGATAACAAATACTCTACCACAGAGCCAACTAGCAAATAAGGCAGTAGCAAGCTAGTCAACATAAAATGGTGACAGCAGATGAAGGTCTATATCATTCAGTGTGGATGGGAATTGGGAAGGGGAGTAAAAGCCACATAATGGCAAGTCACATCATATATCATTCCCTGGACACCAATTCCTGTATCATATGTACAACATACCAGCACTGGGAAACTCATGTCACCTACTCTTATCAGTCTTATGCATCAACTCATGTAACCGTAGGACTCCGCTTCCTTTTCCAAAAAAAAAAAATAAAGACATGGTGCCAGCAAATTGTGATAGGAAGTAATATAGGGAAGTATTGATTCTTCTAAACCCATAACAATAGTGAGCTTCATAGCTGAGGAATTAGGACTTTAGTCAGTTGTGTTTAGCCACCAACTTCAGCAACATTCAGGAGCAGGTTGTGTAACTCCTTTCGATCTTCAAATTCATGTCCTTTTTTCTTGTCATTGTTGTCTGCTAATAAAAACAGGCTATGTTTTTGTTAGATCAGCAGCATATAACATTGCTTTGTCATCAACAGTAAGCACACGACAAGATTTTTTCTGCAAAATCTGAATCATATTGTGCTTTTGTGCCACTAATATTTAGCTATACATGCAAGTATACCGCTAGTATATGTCACTCAACTCAACTTCCTAACATTCCGCGTACATGTAGTATAACTATAGATTTCCATCCAGCACATGGGCCGCCGGCACGGCCCGCAGCACGGACTTTTGGCACGGCCCATGGGCCGGCACGGCACGCAGGCCCCCGTGCCAGTGCCGGCACGGCACGAGGCCCAATGTCGTGTTTGGGCCGCCGGCCCGGCCCATGGCACGGCACGGGCACGGGCCAAATGAACCGCCGGCACGGGCGGCACGGGGAGGCGGGGAGCCCAGCTTCCCAGCCCACTAGCCCAGCGGCCAGCGCCGGCCGCTATATATAAGCGTCGGGCGGCTAGGGTTCCCCATCCCCCCCTTCCCAGTCGCCTCGCCCTCGCCACACCGCATCCCAGTCTCGTCTCTCGATCTGTCGTCGTCGCCGCCTGGATGACTGGATCCTTGACCTTGAGCTTGCTGCCAGCTCCGGCTCTACTCCAGTGACCTCGCTCCTTTCCCTCCCGCCTCCGGCCTCCCTCTCCCATCTGTCCTAACCTTCACTCTCTCTCAGACGCATCGTCTTCTTCTAGATCTGGATCCACTCCAGTTCCCTCTCGATCCGTCGCCGCCTGGATCCTTGAGCTCGCTGCAGGCCCTACTGGCCTACTCCGGTGACCTCACAGCTCGCTCCTTTCCCTCCCGCCTCCGGCCTTCCTCTCCCCTCCCGACCTCCCCGGTGACCGTGAACCATGTGAGTTCGTGAATCTGTGGGCCCTTCTGTCTCGCCGTCGATCTAACGGAGTCCATGTCGTCCTCTAGTTGGGTCTTGGCTCCCTATCCTCTTCTCCGACACTGGGCTCCGGTGGAGTAGGTGAGTGGAAACCCTAACCCTAGATCTTGCTCCTCTTAACCTCTTCTTTCTTTGCTTTGTTCTGAGTGGAAACCCTAACCCTGACTTCTTCTTCGCAGGTCGTTGGTGCCTGACGCTGCGTCCTCCTCTTCTGGTGGCGCGATGGCAAGGCCGCCAAAGCGCACTTGCCCACCGTCGAGGGGAGCTGCAGGAGTTGCAGGGAGGGGTCGGGGCCATCCTTCCCTCCCCACGTCGGCTAGGGTGACCATGCCAGTAGCTGCGGATGAGTACAATCACCGAACCGACGGCGAGGATCCCGAGCTCGTGGAGGAGTTGGAGATCGAGGACGACGACGACGTCCGCGAAGGCACAACCGCGATGTTTGGCATCGATCTTAGTGACGGCCCGATCGATGTTGACGCTGGCGACGGTGGGGTGGACGGTTCCGAGGACAAAAATGGTGCCTCATCTGGACCTGGTAAGCTCTCTGCTGCTTGTTGGGAGGATTTCATTCCGGTCTTCGATGAAAATCAGGTTAGAACTCATGCCATCTGCAAACAGTGTGGTAAGAAATATGTTGCTAGGCATTCGATTGGGACTGGAACCTTGAACAGGCACATGCGGGCATGTAGGAAAAAACATGATCAAGATCGTAAGGTCCAGTCCAGGCTTTATTTTAGTGGTGATGGGTTGCATAACTGGGTTTATGATGCTTCTCGTGCTCGTATTGAACTGTGTCGGTTGATTGCTAGGCTTGATCTTCCTTTAGGGATTGGTGAGACACAGGCCTTTGAGGATTACATTAAGCGTGCTCATAACCCTGCATTTGAAAAAGTTTCTAGACAAACCACCACTAGGGATATGCAAACTGTTTGATGATGATCGTGCTCTGCTTACAAATTCTATTTTGCCTGCTTGTTCATCTGTTTCCTTAACCTCTGACATCTGGTCTAGTAATGCTAAGGAGGACTACATTTCTGTTGTTACTCATTATGTTGGTTCTGATTGGGAGTTGCATAAAAAAGTGATTGGTTTTAGGCTCATTGAATCATCACGTACTGGGGAAAACATAGCTAACAAGATTGCATGTGTGGTTGAGGAGTTCGGTTTAACTGATAAGGTCTTTGCTGTCACTCTAGATAATGCTTCTGCTAATTCTAAGGCTTTTCATATTTTGCAACCTGTCTTGTTTGGTTACATGAGCTCTTATCCTGCACCTACTAGGGAAGATCCTCACAAAGTTAAGTACTTGCTTGTGCATCAGCGTTGTGCTTGCCATATCATCAACTTGATTGTTAAGGCTGGCTTGAAGGTGTTCAAACCTGTTCTTGAAAATTTTAGAACTGCAATCAACGTTTTGAATTCATCTAATCAAAGAATTGCACTGTTTGCTAATTACTGCAAGGCTCAGGGTGCTAAACCTAGAAAATTTGGCTTGGATACGGATGTTAGATGGAATTCCACTTATTTGTTGCTTAAACATCTGTTGCCATACAAAGATGTCTTCTCTGTCTGGCTTAATTCTAATTATGGTGACACATTGTTAACTCCACAGAATTGGGATTATGCTGAACAACTTATGAAATTTCTGGAAATGTTTTATGAATGCACTTGTTCTTTGTTTGGTGTTTACTATCCCACTGCTCCACTTGTTTTGCACCATATATTTGAATTTGCTGAGCATTTGCGTAAAGCTGAAAATGATCCTAATTTTAGACACATTGCAATGCCTATGAAACTTAAACTCCTTAAGTACTGGGAAACACCACCACTGTTGTATTCATATGCTTTCATTCTTGATCCTAGAGCTAAGATGAAAGGGTTCTTCAACATGCTTCAATTACTTACTGAGCAAACTGGTACCTTTTATAGTGTTTACTATGGTGATGTGAAAGCTGAAATGAGCAGGTTGTATAGCAAATATGAGCAAAGGTATGGTGAAAAGAGGTCTGAAAGGCCTGCAATTCCTTGTGCTGCTCATGCAGGTAAGAGGAAGCAGGCATGGGGAAGGCTCTTTGGAGGTCCTGGAGCATCCCCTGCCTGCTCATCTTCATCTGCTCCATCTGGTCTTAATGAGCTAACAGCATACATGGATAGTGACCCTATCACTGATTATGGAGAAGACTTCGATATTCTGCTATGGTGGCATGACCACAAGCTAACCTATCCTGTCTTATCAATTCTTGCTCGAGATGTCCTCTCTGTTCCAGTATCTACTGTCTCCTCCGAGTCTTGTTTCAGCAATACTGCCAGGATACTGGAAGACCGGCGTCGACGGTTGTTGCCAGAGCATGTGGAGATGCTCACCTGCCTGAAGGACTGGGACCTAGCAGCAAGAAAGGATTAGCACGCTCCTGAGGACACTGACTTGGAGGCGTTGTTCGAGAGCATGTACCTGGATGATGGAAGCAGGGGCAGCGGCGCCGGCGGTTCTACTTCTACTGCTGCTGGCTAGTGGTAATGGCGATGATGGACAACTGGAGTGGTGAGTATACTGATCAACTGTTTCATTTGTTGTTTACATTTTGGCTAAGTAGTGATCACTGATCAGCCAATGCTTGATTTTTGTTGGCACTTTTGGAGTCCAAGGAAGTGGACTGAGTACTGGACTAGTGGACTTCACTTCAGTACTTGATACTTCACTTCACTATGTTGAGTTCTGGTGATCTGGTCTGAGTAGAAACTAGAGAGTAGTCAGTAGTGTGAGATGAGTTAATTGTGAACTTTGCCACTCTAGTTGGCTTTTGTAATAGACTTAAAGACATTGACTGAGCTGGTTGTACTCTTTTTTCCTTTCTGGGGTTTCTCACAAGGGTGAGTTTTAGCCAGAAAGGTTTTTAATGAGGCAGCATTGCACAAAACAGCTCATTTAGTCATTTTGATGATCATTAGTTATTTCCATATGAATTCTTGTTTTTGTATTTGTTTTCTTCCTGAGTTTGTGATTTGTAGTTGTTATCTTATTTCCATATGAATATATGATCATTGTTTGTTGTTTGATAGTTGAATAGTTGTAGTTGATATTAAACCTGCCGGGCCATGGGCGGCACGGCACGGCCACTTTGGTCGTGCCCCATGGGCGGCACGGCACGGATATTCAGCCTGTGCCGTGTCGTGGGCCGATGGCCTGGCCCATGGCACGGCCAGGCACGGCACGGGTAGGCACGGCGACACGGGGAGGCACGGAGGAGTGTCGTGCCAGCACGGGACGCCCGTGCCGCGTGCTGTGCCGTGCCGGCACGGTGGCCATATATAGTATTAACAATTTACAGGAGCTTGGGGATAAAAATATGAACCTAAGTTAACCACAAACCATACGCCATGACTTCTTACATGAAACAATGTTATGAAAACATTGACAAGTTTATCTAACAATTTCTCAAGTTCATCTACTAGTTGCTGTTGTTTTATATTTGTACCAAGTTGATGTTAATAAAAACAAAAAGAACGGTAGAAATCTGTGAACAATGAGACAATTAACCTCCTACTGCTAATAAAGTATGTTTTGAACCACTTCTACGAAAATGCAATGATATATTGGCATTGCATCACCACAGACTGAGTGGGTAACTAGATATGTTCTGATGTTGGGATCCTGTTTTACTGCCATGTTTATCTATTACATCAAACAAAAAGGCACCAATTAAGTTGATATACAACATACATAAAACAGGGGATACTGTGTCCATAAGGACATGTGGCTGTGCCCTGTGCAGGAATACTAAATGGACGCCACCCAGCCCTTTGCAAATTTTGGGCTTTCCATCTGACTAGATGCAGATATTCTCTATGACAACTAGTTTTTAATCAGTGGTACTTGCTCAAAGTTTTCAGTTTGAAGCAAACAGCTATGCTGTAATAGCTGCCAAGCCACAAACAACATGGGAATTGTAAGCTAAATGGTCAATTCGTGTCCTAGTCCGTGTACATGAATGATCACAAAGTCAAACAGCAAGGTCACAACAGGAAAAAAAAGGATTGTATGCTACATAAACACAAGTACAGGTGAAGAAAAGGATGAAGACCTCAAACATTGCTGTCAGGTACCGCTGCAGCACCAAGCTTCATCCTCCAAAGCTTCAGTGCCATAAGTGGGAAGACAATAAAGCAAGAAATCGCCATGGAACTCACTTCCCCCACAACAACGAGCGTTCCTACCTGTCCAAGATTCCTTTGCAGGTGATAGAGCCACCAGCACTAGACAACCAATAGCACTGAGCAGGAAAAAAGAAAGAGCTGCAAGAAACACCCGCACAACAGCTTCACGCAGCATACTCCCAGCTGGCGTTCTGGGAACCTGGTTAGATTTTAAAAAATCAGTGAACATGAGCACATATATTACATGTTTTAATAGTCAAGAAAAATAAATTAAATCCTTAATCTTTCAGCCTGAACAACCTTGGTCATCTGATCCAAACTCGTAAGAGATGGTTAGCAAGTGATGGCTTCAAAACAGAAATCCAGGGACTTTTGCGGATGAGAATTTTAATTGGTAAGCTATGGTCGGGCGATTCTCTCATTGCTGGGGGCTTGAGAGGGTGGGGACTAACTATGTTGGATGTGAAGAAGTAAAGGGCATATTTCTCCAGTGAAATTGATAATTTGGAGTTCTGGACAGCTTATTCAGATAAAAAAAGGGGTTTACCTGGGGACAAATGGAAGCACAGATACTAATTAGAAGAGAAGCATAGACACATATACTCTAACTAACTTGGATGAGATCACGGAACATATAAGTGACTACTGTACGAAATTATTTGGTTCTGAAAAAAGCCAGGGAATTCTTCTAGATGATGTGATCTGGCAGCAAGTTTGTTAAACATATGAAGAAGAAATAATTGGCACACAACTCCACTCACTGATGATGCAATTGACAGGGTGGAGAAAGGAATGAAGACTAAAATGGTGCTGGTTCTCATTTTGGAGGAATAATGTTAGTAAGAAGCTGGTATCAAGAGGGGAGTATTCATCAAGTGATCAGTGGAGAATAAACATGTTTTAAATGCACTTTTGTGTGATGTATGGGCTGGCCAACAGACGTCTCAGGACTGTTATTATTCCTCTGTTTTTTCAGCATTTAGCATTGATGCACATACTAGGGCCACTGTTGATGAATCTTTTTTACAAAGTGAACTTCAGTTTGGTGCTAACAACACATTTTGGAAGGAAGAAGCACAAACATGGACTACTCCCAGAAAAATGGCTGATGGGGTCAGAATCCAAGAGGATAAAGACATATGCAAGTGTCTGTTCAATGGATGCAACCTCAGTTAGTCCCATAATGATACTAACATATGAAAGAGATCCGGGGTTCTAATTTTCCAATGAAAAATCAAGGTGTGTGTGTGTGTGTGTGTGGCAGTTCTTTGAGGACTGCAAGTCCACAACCAATCAGCAGTTTAGCTGCCAAAAATGGAACTGGGATGGTACGGAAACAACCGTTCTCATCTCTAAAACACACAGCTCATATACTAATCCATTTCCTGTGGAACTATTATTTAGCACAATAATCCAATCAATCCAGGAATTCTCGTCATATACAAATCCTTTTCCTGTGGAATCTATTGTTTAGCACAATAATCCAGTGAAGCCAGGAATCCTCGAAGCAAACTAACTCAGCTTAATTCCTCCAGCGGCGCGACATACCTGCAGGTGCCTGATGCATCCGACGACGAACTCCTCTCTGAAACCCGGGTCGCACACGGCGGCGCGGACGACCAGCAGCGGGGCGATGGGAGCGAGCAGCGCGGCGAAGACGACGGCTCTGATGGAGGTCGCAGACAGCACGTGGTACACCGGGCAGAGCTCGTCGTAGTCGCAGGCCGCGTTCGTCACGACAGCCGCGCCCAAGGCAGCGGAGCCGACCGACAGGCTGGTCAGGCACAGGAGCCCGAGCGCCTTCGCCGCCGCGAGGTCGGGGTGCCAGGGCGCCGCCGCGCCGCCGCCGGCAGCGGTGTCCGCCATGGCGGAGCGGAGCTCGAAGCTTCTGGAAGCCTCTCGAAGTGGAGAGGCCGGGCGCTCGGGGCTTTGGCGGCCGGCGGGTGGGAGTCGTGTGAACGCGAATGGGATTAGTGAGGAACAAGACGAGTGGATTGCGGGCCAAAATGGTGGGTTAAATGGGGCAAAAGGGCAGATGTACCCGGATCAGTTTAAGGAGACTTTTGATAGAGCCACTAAATGGTTTGCACACAACACAAGAGGGATTCTCCAAAATGGTGGGTTAATGGCATGCATAGTATAGGGACAATTACTTGCATGGAAGATCTGCCAATGCATCTGTCCATATAATACTAGATTTATAGCTATAGCACTTGTGTTTCAGCATTTTGGTGATTTGTCCACGATATTGTTGGTGGGGTTTAGCCTCTTGAGATTTAGAGGGATGGTAGCGAGGGAGGTGGAAATGAGCTAATCCCTCCCTTTCAAATCCATTTCAATTTGTAGATTGTTTTAACTTAAGTTCATAAAAAATAAACCAATGTGCAATTTGGTACAGAGGGAGGTTTTTTCTTTTGTGAACCCCTCCGGGTACATATTGGTTAGAGGGACCCTCTATTCAAACAATGCCTAAATGGGACTTGGACGTATGTGTATTTATCTCCATGAGTATGATCAATGTCACTCCCAGTGCCATCCATTCTGAAATACCACGTATAAAAACTCTTCTGAATACATCATAGTTCACACATCTCTCTCATCTCTTTGGCGCTAAACATGCATATCAGCAAACAGTTGGGTCAACAGTGAGAATTATCAAAGCAAAAAGGTTAAAAAAAACTTGAAGGCACATGATCAATCCAAACTCACCCCATTCAACACAACACAGAAAACGAAGATTTCACATGAGCCCACAAGATAACTACTACGCTGCAGAACTGAGTCAATTAACCGAAAGTCCATATTCATCCAAGAGAAATATGTACAAAATAGTCTTTGGTTTAATTACGTAAAAAGCACAGTGGCCTCATGCACCACTCACCATCTGTTTCCAAGATATACATCCCAGCCTCTTATATGCAGCATACCATTAAATTGTTGTACGGGAATATCATCCTAGGCTCACAATAGTGAAGCTCACAGATAAAAGGGATTATAGTCTAGTAGCTGTACAAAGCGATAAAACTGACTTCGATCAGTTGAATTTGATCCACAAACTTCATCAACATCCAGCGCCAGGTGTTGCAGCTCTCCTCATGATCATGATCCAATGCCCTCTCTTTCTTGTCTTTGCCTGTTAATGAAGCAAACAAAGGTTTGGTTAGATCAGCAGCATAAATTACTACTTTGTCATCAAAATAAGCACCCAATATACAACAAATTGGGAAGATCTAAATCAATGTCATTTATATCATAAAGTATACCTGTACATATAACGCAACTCAACTTTCTATTATTTCAATAATAGCTTCTCCAAGGAACTTTAATTAGAATTTACAGTTAATGACATGAACACACACATCTGAGTTTAACACTTACCAGTGCATGACATTTTTTTATAAGAAACATGTTATGAAAGTATGGACAAGGTTATTCACTATATTCCATTGTTGTGATAAGCAATTGTTGAGAGAATAAGAGCAAGAAATTCATTTACTATTTATTGCTCAATTTCTTAATACTAAAAACACATAACCATTAATTAAGTTGACAGACAATAAATAGAGCTGCCAAAAAACATAACATTAATTAAGTTAACAGATGATAAAAAGAACTTCAAAAACACATAAACATCAATTATGATGACATAAGATCAACATAACTACCAAAACATGCATAACATTAAACAGAACTACAAAAACAGACATTAATTAAGTTGACAGGTGGCAAAAAGAATAAGGTTTTCGGTGTAACATAAAGATGCAAATGCAGCTATACATAAAACACACCCAAATGACAGTCCTTTGAAAATTTTTAACAGAGGTATTACTGACAGTTTTCAGTCAGCATGGTAAGCCTAAATATTAAATGTTTCCTAGTAGAGATGATTTAATCATATTGACAATACCTAGGACTGATTGGGCACTTAACACAGATTTTCAATTGTTGACATGAAACCTTATGTCTAACAGTTGTGCCAACATTTTTTGCAGTTGGGACAATGACAATGATTGCATTACTACCTGAAAATTAAACAGGATGCCACTAACAGGCCACTTAATTTCTCTAGACCATGCAGTCAGAGTACAGAAGACAGGGACACTTATTTGAATTGCACCTCAAAGTAGATGGAGTTGTGCGTACTGGCTCCCTACATCATGTGAAAACCGACTTTCCAAATATTTGAGTACAGCTGCACACTAAACTTTGACATGATCTAACAAAGCATATCACTCAAAATGAAGAAATATAGACACATAATATCAAAGACAACAGAAATGATGAAGAGCATCCCACAGTATCAATGGGGGGCAAAGCTCAAGTGTAAGTAGGATTTTGATCATTACATCTCTAGCACATTATTGTGTCAAGAAAAGCATCATCTTTGCTAGGATGTCATATTAAAGTGGTAAGCCATATCCACTCACTTTGCCAGGGTAAAGATTCCAGCAACACAGATACCGTTTCAAATTTTCTCAGTTCATAGCATAGGGAGACACAACACAAATCTATGCTGACATTGTAAAGTTGGTAAATACATAAATAAAGCTCTTAGCATCATGAATATGTAATGAAATCTCTTTTTCCTTGGAACTTTCTGCTCAGATCTGCCTTTTTCATCAGCAAAGATTTTGTACTTAAGAGTTCCTTGTCATCTTCACAGCACTTCTCTTCTACTCCCTCCATCCCAAAGTGTAGGTCATTTTAGCGTTTCTAGGTTCATAGCTTTTACTATGTATCTATACATAGTGTATATCTAGATGAATAAAAAAATTATGAACCTAGAGATGCCAAAGCAACTATAAATTGGAACGGAGGGAGTAGCCTTTTGGCATGTTAGTTGGACAACTACAATTGTCCTACAACTGAATACGGCACTCAAGAATTGGTGGATAATGGTTACAGCTAAGGAAAACACTCCCCACATACCAAATCGGTATTAACTCAATAAATATGTTGTATAAGAGCATGGAATTTGCAATGGAACTTAAAGCTGGTACCTAGTAGAGCTTGATCCTAGCAAGCTATACTTGTCAATATGCAGTGGTACTTAAATATTATGGGAAAACTGTCGTCTCACACAATCAAAAGCAGTTTTGTCGTTATGGGGAAAATGGACTGAGGACACCAACAGTTATATCTTACGCAGTAAAGTAACGTATCAGAAATTCTAAGCCAGTGTGAGGGCTTGAGTTACAACCATTACTACTTTGCTTTCACAGACAAATCAGTTTGCTTTAATAATTTTTGTACTGCTTAGCTTTTTGGGAGAGGATAGAATACAGAGAAAGATCAATCGTAGAACTGTCAGCAAGCTTACTTACTATAACTGTTATAAATGCTAAGAGCATATCTGCTCAAATGCACTTCCAACTAAATGCAATGAAACATGTAACAGACACAACAAACAGCATTCGAATGGATAACTAGATACAGCACTAAAGAAGATAGGTACTACCAAACACCATGTTATTTTAATATAACACAGAATTGACTTTATTTTCCATTTCGAGAGTGCATTTTATGAGCATAGGGGCAGATGTCCACCCTATAACGTGGTGCACTCTCAGCCATCGGATCTGCATCGCAGGGCTGAGATTGAGCCACGTCACTTCTAGACTGGGATGACGTGGCTAAATCTCAACCTTGTGATGCCGATCCAACGGCTGAGAGATACGGTGGGCACCTGCCTCTATGTTCACAAAGTAATTTTCCATTTCCATTTGTTCACTTAGCGTAGGCACAAGGTACAAAAAGCATGGAGGTAAACATAATAAACAGAAGAATGGGCAATGAAATGAAGCTTTTCACTTAATAAAAATGCTCTGATTACCTAAGTGCTTAAAGCTTCCACATTTACCCTGTATTCCTAGGTTCGGTGGAAATAAACTCAACAAAAAAATAGAACTCAAGAGGGCGATGGTATCTATGAACAATTTTGTACAAGCAGTTTAGAGTCTTATTAGTTATTACTACATCACTAGCTGCATCATCAGCCTAGTCACAAGGATAACGGGTAAAGAAGCAGGGGCGGAGCTGGGCCTAAGGCCACCCGGGCCATGGCCTTAGGCGTGGGCCGAAATATCTTGTACCCCCTTAAATTTGTCATGGTCCAACTAAAATGTTCCCGGCCCAATTTCATTGGCAGACCAACAAATCACAAAGTAGCAGGCCAACAAACCATCAAACAGCCGGTGGTTTCGCGAGGCTCGTTGCCCACACAGCACAGGACACCGCCGCCGCCTCCTTCGACCTACGATGTGGACGCCGCCGCAGCAGTCTCCTCCTTCGTTTCCAGGTTGCCCCGCCGTTGCCCCGCCGCCTAGTACCTTTCCAGTCCACCTACCCCGCCGCCTAGTACCTTTCCAGTCCACCTACCCCGCCGCCGCAGCATCGCCACCGCCTCCCTCCCCATCTACTTGAATCCTCAACCCCAATCAGCTCATCTCATATAGAGGTCAGTTTTTAATCCCCAATTCCCCTCGATGAATTAACTGCTGATTTATGAGATTATCTATGCCCGTTTTGTAGATGGCCGGGAGGCAACGAACCTCGACCCTGGAGGGTGGAGGAGAAACTGATGTATGTTGGAGTCTCCCGGATGAGTAGAAGGATGTCGATTTTGATTTAAGTTCTCTTGTGATGATTACCTATTTCCAATCCAAATAAAAAAAAATTCCTTTGCGGAGAGCATGGTAAAAGTTCCCTTGGTAGGAGGATTTGATCCAAGTTGACCCTCTTAACGGCAGCCTCCGACACATGTGGCTTTTTTATTTTTTTGCCTCTAATCTAATCCTCGTTGCTCCAATTTATTATGGAGGGCCTCGTGACCAACTGAACCTGAAAATTCTCTGTGATGAGACTTATATGGCTTGTTTTGGGTGGTTATGCCCTTACAAGTTGGCCCTAGTCGTGCAAACTCGCCGGCTCCGCCACTGTAAAGAAGCCTAATTCTGCAAGCACAGTCTTAATTGACAAGTGTGCACAACATTAACCGGTACGCAAGCAAAGGGTGTGTGCATGTGTTTGTGTGTGTGAGTACTGGGGTGTTACAGTAAAGAGTGAATACCTCAAATGCGATGCCATATTGCGACCATCCTCTTCCATGCAAACAGTGCCAGAGCAGGAAGGACAATGAAGCAATTCAGCACCACGAGGCTCAAGACCCCAACATCCATGATGACTGAACCACTCCTCTCTGTGTGAGATCCCTTGACGGACGAGAAGGCTTTCAGCAGAAATCCTACAAGTGTGAGCAAGACCAAAGCCAAAAAGGCGAGCAATCCAAGCATGAGAACACACAGCACTGGCTCGTCTTCTGGTGCAATAAGATCGTCCGGAGCAGGACCCTGCTGCACAACAAAAGGGAAGCAGTTCAATGCGAGCGAAAAGGAGGGGAAGACATGCTCTGGAACTGAAATTGTTCGGATGCAGCAACATTACCAAATACCACAAACAACACCAAATTTGTGCAGATGCAGCAACACTTCCAAATTCCACAGATTACACTCGCTAAATTCGCAGCGGGCACAAGTGGAATTGGATCCAGAGCGAATCTATTGGCTTCCGCCGTACCTTCTCCGTTGCCGTGACGTTGCCGATAGCGACGCAGATGGAGCAAAACGCAGCGACGAGGGAGACGAAACAGAGCATCACAAGGGACGCCGCGGCGGCCCTCAAGATCCCCTCCGCCGCGGCAACCACGGCGCAGCCCTCGCCGCACGCGGCGAGCCCGATGCGCCTGACGCCCAAGCTCGCGAAGAGGAGCCACACCATCGTCAGGGTCAGGTCTATGGCGGCGGTGACCGCGGCGACGGCCCGCGCGCGGCGGCTCCGCACCAGCGCCGCGGCGACGCTCCGCCACGCGGGCGGCGGCGAGAGGACCGGCGCGTCGGCGTTGGCCATGGTGCCGAGTGGCGGGTGTGGGCGGGCCGGGGGGGGGGGGGGGGCAACCGCGCAGCGGCTGTGGAGTGGGCCATGGTCAACTGCGGTCAGACTTTGTTCCAGCTGTCGTCCACGAGTGATTTGGAAAAGATTCGCTGGCCCCACCTCACAGATTGAACTGTGATTGTGTCGCTGCGGCTGCGGATTGATCATATGGATGACCTGCCGTTCAAGGACACATTAGCAAGACAGGACAGCTTCGGTGTACTGCTAAATCGATTTTTGAGCTTACCAAACCGAACTTTGCACGCTGTGAGCATCCATTGTTATAGGAAAATCTACGACGATTTGTTTCTCACACACTTTGAAAAGGTGGTTTAGTATGCAAATATACTGTAATAAATATTTTTAGCTCGCATGCAACTCCGATAACCATTTCACCCTCACAGGTCTCATCGATCCTCTTATTTCTCCCCACTCTTTCATCCGTCTACTTTTCGGTCTGCCGTCCTGTCAGATGGTGAGATCTGGACAGCCCACGGGAGTATTAATCCCTGTGGTTTAGTTGTTCAGCGGGGTAGAATCTAAGGCTAAGAACTCGAAGGTCGCACACGAGTACGTACGCGGAACACAGAGAACACTGCGAGTTTATACTGGTTCGGGCCTCCGGAGAGTAAAATCCTACGTCCAGTTTCTCGGTTTGTATTGCTGAGAGATTGCGGGATTGGTCGGATACACAAGGGGTCGCCTCGTCCGCCTTATATTGGCTAGCGAACGAGGTCAGTTCCCAAACTCCTGGTCGGTTACGATAAGGAGACCTAAGTCTATGTTATACATCTTGCCATATCCCGTCGATCTGCTTTGGGCGAAATCCACTGAGGTCTTGTCTGGTACGCCAAGTCTTGAGGTCGTGTTGGACTAGGTCGTCTTGAGGAATCTTCTGGAAGGTCTTCGGGAGGTCATGTGGGTCGCCAACTAGATCGGTTCGGCCCACCGACAGGTCGGCGGGTCTTCTGGCAGGCTGGACCCACTTGTCGGGGACGGCCGTGAGCCTAGTCGGTGGGGACCCAGGGGTACCCATGTCTCACAAGCCCCCGAGCGAGGTGTAGGCGCAGCGACCTTAGAGAGGTCATGATGAAGTCGTGGAGCTATCGATAGGTCGAATAGCATGCACGTCAGTCCAAAAGAAAGAAAGAGAAACAAATCGACTTAGCAGCCGACATGTTTGTAGTCTTGCCGATTAAAGAGAGGTCGAGTGACGACCTATAAGAAGCGGACTTCCAATAGGTCGAAGCAACAATGAAAAAATTAGAGGGCATCGAAGATGCACTCATAGAGTAGTATCCGAGCATTGTGGTGGGCAGGATGGCTAGTATGATGATCCAAAAAAAGAAAAAGGAAGAAAAAGTAGATCGAGTAACGACGTGATGAGAAACAGGTTTCCCAACAGGTTAGTACGACGAGTAAAACAAGAGGGTGTCGAAGACGCACTCGTAGAGTAGTCCCTGAGCATTGAAGCAGGTAGCATGGCTGGTCTGATGCTCAAAAGAAGAAAACCACGTCATGGTCTTGATCGAACGAAGTGTAAAGACACCCAGATCTCCAAGCATAGCTGCAAGGAGTCTGGCAGGGCCGACCTTAGGGAGGCCTTATAGGCGTGCCGACCTCGAAGAGGCCTCAAATCAACGATGTCCAGTATTTGAGGATACCCAGTAATATCTTGAAAGGTGCGTCGTGTAAAGAGGTTGTCAACGATGTCGTAGCTGAAGTTGTGATGTCCGGAACCGTTGCTGACGAAGCCATGAAAGTATGTAGATCTTGAACATTTGGAGTGTAAAGACACCCAGATATCCTGCATGGCTGCAAGGAGTCTAGCAGAGCCACTCGAGGCATGCCGACCTCAAGAAGGCCTCAAGTCAAGAAGCACCCAAGCACCTGAAGTACTTGGCAGGGCCATTAGGAGCGCACCCCATAGAGAGGCCTTCATTCCCGACGTAAAATCCTAGGTGCCCAGAACAGGCTGGTTCGGCTACAAGAGCACACCGACCTCGGAAGGTCACGCATCCAGGGCGCCCAACTAGGTTGGCAGGGCCGTAGACTTACCAAGGTATTGTAAGACCTAAGCATTAAGGCACGCCGACCTCCAGGAGGTCATTTTGGTGTCCAGATGACCAACATAGCTGCCAGCCATCCGGCAGAGCCATTGCACTAAGATATTGGCGACCTCAATAACAAGCACACCGGTCACGGGGGCCCACCAAAATCATAGATCTCTGTGATACTTCTGATCTCCATGATACTTTTACATCTCCAGGCGCCTAGACGGATCTAGTAGAGCAGCGAGGCACGCCTACCCCGGAAGGTCTTCAATCAAACCTACGACCATTCTGCTTGGGAAACAGAAATATAGGCTGATTGGAATAGGTTCGTTTACGTGCAGGGCCATAGCGGGTGCACCAGGACGCAGAGACTAGCGGGTGCACATAAGAAACATCAAGTCGCAGAAGGATGTTGTGAAGTTGTTGTCGAGAGGGGGCTAAATTAGGTGTTGAGCCATCTGACACAAGGTCTGTTGTTTTGTCGTGTAGCGTAGACTACAGGGTCACGGATCAACAGTGGTCGGAGATTCCCTTGCCACCCAGGAAACGACAAGCTGCCCACTGATCGAGGGGGTTACTGTAGCCATGTGACTCTACAACTGGCTCAGGCATCATTGATGCACTAGCGACGAAGGACGTCACGGGGCAGGGGTAAAGTCACCTTTAATCATGTCCATGACTGCAGCCCCAAGACCACGTGGCGGTAGTGTCATTACTCCGCCAACTGCCCAAGGCCTTGGCTCCGGCTATAAATAGCACCATGAAGCTGAAGATGGCAAGCACCGAGCATTGTTGAGCTATGAGGCTGCAGATTAGTAGTCCCACCATGCCATGGGCATGTGTTCGTCCACCAAATTGTAGAGTCTTGTGCTTGTAGAAGCTTGGAGCTAGGAGAACTCTCGCGAAGTGTAGGCAACATCTCCATCCTCTGAGCCCTGCCTCTGCGGGGTATCATGTAGAGTTTGGAGGTGCTGCTGTTCGAGCTGGGGCTATAGCAGGACGTCACTGGTGAGCATCTGGTGCTCACTAGGGCTTGGATTTCAACACCGAAGAGCAAGCTCGTGTCTCCATTCCAATAGTTGGAGCCGAGCATGCCTTAGGTTGCATTTCGTCCTGCAACTGTCTCCCGCAAGGCCGTCATCAAGGTCCTGGTGCTAGGAGAAATCTCGTGACGTGCTTTGCTTCGGTAAAGTAGGTCACGATGATCGCTCTGGGTGGCACAGGCCTTGTAGTATGTTTATCTTGTGTGTCAGGTTCTGGATCCAATGAAGTCGCAGGCGACTTGTGTACCTTCAGACGGTCCATGTAATGTTCGCTCTCTTCTGTCATGTACTTGGTCAATTTGACAAAATGATTTGTCAAAGACCTAAATTAAAGTGACGTAGGGGCTTGCAAAACGTGTTTGCCATCAGGACGACCTGATGTTGTCTTCTTGTTCAGCTGACGACCTAAACTCAGAATTTAGGTCATAGTTGTAGTGTGTTAGCGAAAAATCTGCCTTAATCTTCTCGCGAACTTCTCGGAATAGAGCCGTTGAGACATGTTGTACGGCGGAAGGAACCGCAACGGGCAGATTCCGTGACCCCCCCATAAATAGGGCGGCCCGAGGCGAGGTTGACCCCATTCCCCTTTCATCTTCCTCTCGTCACTCTCACTTCCACTGCTGTTGCTTTCCTACGATCTTGCGACCGCCTCGCTCTAGTGTGCGCGCCCATCCAGCCACCAGCTCCGGCCGACCACGCGCTAGCGCCGCCGCCCCGCATCGCGCTCCTCTTGCGCATGCGCGTCAAGACCCTTTGCACCATTAGATCCATAGCTAACCCTAGCGGCGAAATGGCGGCGGATGTGGCTTCCATCCCGGACCCACAGGCGGCGTGGGTCCGGTCGAGGATGATCGAGGCCAATATCCAGGCTTTGGTGAACCGCTGGGAAGGAGTTGGAGTGGAGGGCTGCCGCTGGGGAGTAGTTCGCGAGCGAAGATGTCAATGAGCAAGTCGTCTTCGCGTCCTTCTTCGAGCGCGGCTTCAACCTCCCGGTGGGAGATTTCTTCCGCGGCCTGCTGTACTACTACCAGCTGGAGCTGGTACATCTCGTTCCTAACTCCATAACTGTAGTGTTGACCTTTATTCACTTCTATGAGGCGTATCTGGGGATATCGCCTCACTTCTTATTATGGAGGTATTTCTTCTGTGTTGAAGAGCACTGGCAAGAGGTCGAGGCTGGTGGGGGCTGTAATGTTTACCTTGAGGTCAGGCCTCAAGGCGGAGTGGATAGACACCGATCTCCCCGACAACACTGCTAGGTGGAGGTCGAAATGGTTCTATATTGCAGATCAGCTTCCTGGACTTCCACGTTGTACTGGCCATAAGCCAGTGAAGATAAATGAGTGGGACTTAGGGTTGTCATCCCGCGATCTTGGGGATCTCAAGGGAATCCTAGAGCTCGTTGGCGACATGAAGAAACAAGGGGTGACTGGGGCTGCAGTTGCCAGGTCGTTTTGCCGGCAGATGATTCAGTTGATCAAGGATCAGGTTCACCCCGCGTATGAATACTGGGGGCAGTCGGACCCCACGTGTGAAGTTAACCGCAAGGTCTCCAAGGAGGAGATGGCGGCCAGAGTTTCCCAGATGTACTCTGGAAAAGTGAAGGTGAAGAAGTGCCCAAAGGCGCACTCGTTGAAGAGGTCGGCTGACCCGGTAAGATCCGAAGACTTACTTTTAGGTTGTTTAGTGTATTCGCCATTTACTTTACATCGCGTGACATCTTGATCATTGTGTTTCTTGCAGGAGTGTGAACTCCAGATGTGGTGCCCCACGCCTATTTCCAAGGGCGAGCTGCACCGGAGGAAATTGAGGTCGGACAAGTATAAGCCTCCAGCAGGTCGTCTGCTGGAGTTTTATGAGTCTGATTCGTTGGTGGAGGACGACGAAGACACCAACGTCGAGGACGGAGATGATGTCGGGACAGGTTCAGATGCTGGTGGCGCCGCGAAGCCATGGCAGCGGACCAGGTCGGCAGTGGGGAAGCAACCGGCTTCAACTATCGTCGTTGTTGTTTCGCGGTGAAGGCCGCGAGAGGAGGAGGAGGAGGAGGAGCAAAGAAGAAGAAGAAGAAGAAGAAGAAGAAGAAGAAGAAGAAGAAGAAGAAGAAGAAGAAGAAGAAGAAGAAGAAGAAGAAGGCCGATTCCCCTCCACCGGTCGTGGCTCCAATGATTCCAACACCCCAATCAAGGGAGGTCGAATCGGAAGAAGAGGAGGAGGATGAAGCTGTCGAGGAGTTGCCAGACACCGAGGGTCGTCCGACGAGGAGGTCGGAGAGTCCTGCTGCCAAGAGGCAGCGGGAGCTGGTGAAGAAGACGTCAGAGGATGCCCTCCGGCGGGGTTTGGAGGCGCAACGGACTGCCGCTGCCGCTCAGGCAAAGATGCTTGCAGCGATTAAGCCTTGGGTTTTTAGGCCGAAGCTTCGCATCCCGATTTATGCGAGGCAAAATCTTGAAGACTCAATCTTTTTCTCTTGCTGTTGAATTCTTGTGTTGATGTGGCATTGCTTGTGCAGGCCAGTGGCGGTACCACAGGACGACCTGGGTGCCCCAGCTTCTCCATCCCACACGAGGTCAGGTGACCCAAAGGTCGTGAGGGAAGCGCTTGCTGATGACGCGCGTACTGCCACTCCGCCGCGGGGAACAGTTGAGAGCAGGGCGGCATCTCCGCCTGTGGCGGACTCTAGGGTGGAGACTCCCTTGCGTGCTATTGAAGAGGGGGGCGTAACTTCTGTTGGGGACGTCAAAGCGACGCCCCCTTCTGGGGTTATTGACGTCGACCCCATCAGTGTTCGACCTGCTGAGGCTGAGGACTTGGTCAGGGACCAACCTCAAATTGACCAGGCGCCAGGAGGTCCAGGAACATCTAGCGCACAGGTACCTCAATCTTCATCTTCAAGCCCGAAGTTGCCACGGCGGAAAATTAACTAGAATCATACCCCTTGGCAGGATGACTGGTTTGAAGATAACGAAGACATGCAGGCCTTGCGGACCAGCATTATTACCATCAACACCGCGCTGATGGTGAGTTGTCTACGACGTGTTGTTGTCACTTGATTATGCGTGGTTGAAATGGTACTGACGACCTTGTTGTTATGGCGATAGTCGCTGGCAGAGCGGGCCAAAGGCCGGGCTGACCTGTTGAAGAATGCGACTAAGAAGGAGTAGCGGACTGTCGACCTTGAGAGAGAGCTCAAGGAGGTTCGTGAGGCGATAGCCACTGAGAAGAAAAGACTTGAGGACGAGCTTGCCAAGGAGAAGCGCAAGGCCGTGGAGGCTACTGCGCAATTCAATACTATGTCCACTGGTAGGTCAAATCTTCGTATTGATGATCTTTTTGAGGAGAAGGTCGTTTAGTTGTGTGCTAACTGTTTTATCTTGCAGAGTTTCGTAACCGTGAAGAGGAGCTGAAGAACGCTCTTGCCGCCTCCAAGAGCAAGGTTCGGGACCTGGAGATATCACTTTGGGAGGTCAAGGCCGGTGGCCAGAAGCTTAAACGAGCGATGAAAGAAGCTACCGACACTGAGTACACCATATCTCAAAAGGTAGCTCATGAGACAGGAGCTCGTAGGAGTCTTGAAGCCGAATTCGAAGTTGTTTTGAAGTCATTGCAGAGTGACCAAATCACCATTGCAGGGTATGAGGTGGAGCTGAACGACCTGAAGGGTGCTGCCAACTATGCAATGGATTGCATAGTTGTGCCGGCTGAAGGGGAGGAGGCGAAATCCATTGTTTCGCCTGATAGATACCCCCAACAGGCTTCTGACTCTGCTGAAGGCGGCGAGCTTGGCGGCAGCTACAAATGCATTGGTGAGAGTTAAGTCTCACTACCCTGACGTCGACATGGCCAAGGTCAAGGCTGGACCTGATGCTGAAAAGGACCTCGCGGCCCTGGAGCTGGAGGTGCGGGATGCCGCTACAGAGGTGATGGACAATCTTGACTATGAAGGCGATGATGGCGACCAGTAGTCCTGGGCTAGGAGTTGTACCTCCCCCTCCCCTCATAGTTGTAAATAGTGCTTCATAAATACTTTGTTAAGCTTTAATGAAGTACTTGCCTTGTGCCTGTGCGAGCTTGGTAAATCTTGTAGATGACGACGTCTTGTGTTCTTGACTCGCTAACCACTTCTCACGGAGAGGCTGGCTTACCGACCTCCACAGCTCAGCGTGGAGGCTTACGTGAGGTCGGCGCGCGCGGGAGGAGCCTAGGGCTCAGGTCTGGCGACCTTCTTGACCAAGCATGCTCGCAGCGGCAGGAGGCTTTATATTCATTAGGGATGGTGTCCTCAGGTCGTACGACCCTTATGTTGGCTTTGAGCCAAGCCCCCAAGCATGTCGAGGGGGAGGAACAGGAACGACTGGGGACCCCCAGGTTTTGCAACCCGTGTATTGGTTTTAGCCAAGCCTCCGAGCATGTCGAGGGTAGGGCTGGACAAAAAACTCGAAGCTCGTTAGCTCGCTCGGCTCGTGGCAGGCTCGGCTCGGCTCGACTCGTTAGGATATCGAGCCGAGCTGAGCTCAGATTTTAGCTCGGTAGCTATAACGAGCCGAGCCGAGCCAGCTCGCGAGCTGCTCACGAGTTAATCGAGCTAAGTGTAAAAGGCCCAGCTCAAGCCAAGGTTACCCAGCGGCCCAGCCAAACGTGACTATTCGCGGCCCAAAATATTAGAGAGAGGTAAACCCTACCCTACTTCCCAGTCCCTGACCGTCCGCCGCCCGTCCCCAGTTCCCACTCGGAGGCCGCCTGAGTACCAGACGGGCAGACGGA
Organism: Cenchrus americanus; assembly: GCA_947561735.1. NCBI lineage: Eukaryota > Viridiplantae > Streptophyta > Magnoliopsida > Poales > Poaceae > Cenchrus > Cenchrus americanus. The sequence goes on along the minus strand of OX387239.1, from coordinate 76,529,556 downwards.
CAGACCGCCACCGCGGCGCCGCCCCTCCTCCTCACCCCGGTCCGCCGCCGCCCCTCCTCCTCACCCCGGCCCGTCGCCGCCCCTCCTCCCGTCGCCCCTACCACCCGCCGGTACCGCCCTCCAGCTCGTAGAGGGCGAGACGCAAGAGGACAAGACAGAGGAACTGGGTAAGCCAGTAGCCCAGCAGCGATTGCATCTCTCCATTTGTGACTTGATTTGTCGATCCTTCTCTCCTCTCTCATTATTCCTCAATTCTTCCGTTGATACCCGTGCTTGTGCTCAGCCGCGGCCATGGATGGAGATGGAGACGGAGATAATAATGCAAGTTCTCATCCTGGAACTGGAAGTTTGGAGTCGAGGAGTAAGCTTCGTAAACGTGCAACTCGTCCTTCATCAAATCCTTCAGTGTCTGCGGACGTGGTGGTATGTTATCTAATTTCAAAATACTACTTCCTAATCCATACTGAAATTGCTTGAATCAGTGATTGGCCTGTAGGGTTGTAGCCTGTAGGTATGTACTGCATCTGTGCATCATATCTTGCTAGTTCAAATTTATTGTTGGAATGATCTGATCCATGGCTACAACCTACAATGCTCCATACTATTTAGCTTTTGTTGAATATTTGAAGAACATTGGCAGTGTCATGACAATTTTAGAAGGGGATGCATGTATGTACCTGTAAGGCTGTAACTTATTTAATTAAATATCTATTGCCATTCAGAATATGCAGTATCAATGATTTGTATAATAATAATTTAATACATGTATGTTTCCTTATACAGACATTAGAGAATGTTCAAGAAGAAGAAGAAGAAGATGATGATAACAGCTTCGACCATAGGGATGATATGTCTGAAAGCATACCTACAGGGGATGGTGGAAGCGGAAGCAAAACAGGTGATGAGGTTGATGATGGAACGTCAAAGGCTAAGAAGGCAAGGAAAGGAGGGGAAAAAACTGGTGTTACATTGTCTCCCAAGTGCAAGGCAAGAGGAAAAAGAGCAGCATGTTGGCAACATTTTACTACTATTCAAGTGCAGTCCAAGAAGGAGAGAGGTGTCATGGAGACCAAGGCAAAGTGCAAATTCTGCCATAGGAGTTATCTGTACCATCCAGGTGGTCCCACTACTACTCTGAACCGGCATCTACTTAGTTGCTCTCAGTACCAGAACAAGTTGGCAAAGGCTAAATCTCAAGGTATGATAAACTTTGGTCTAGATGATGGCATTCCACTTGTTGTTAATCCTACTGAATATGATCATGGTCACACTAGAGAATTGATTTCCAAGATGATAATTGCTCATGATTATTCATTTAGGATGGTAGAGCATAAGTGGTTTAATATTTTGATGAAATGGATGAATGATAACTATGAATGGATTGGTAGGAAGACTATAAGAAATGAATGCATGAAAGTTTATGAATATGAGAAAAACCAACTCAAGCAAAGTATGAAAGGAGCAGAATCAATAAGTTTAACCACTGATTTATGGACATCTAATCAAAACCTTCAGTACATGTGTTTGGTGGCACATTATATAGATGAGAATTGGGTTTTGCAATGTCGTGTCTTGAACTTTATAGAGGTGGATCCTCCCCAAACTGGTGTTGTCATAGCTCAGGCTGTTTTTGAGTGTATGGTAGAATGGAAAATAGAAGACAAGGTCACAACAATAACACTTGACAATGCTACAAATAATGATACTGCTGTTACAAATTTGAAGGCAAAGCTTCTTGCTAGAAAGAATTCAAGTATTTGATCCCGGTTACTTCCATATTCGTTGTCTTGCTCACACAGTTAACTTGGTAGTTAATGATGGCCTTCAACCAATAGATAATTTGATATCTTGCTTGAGGAACACCGTAAAATACTTTAAGAGGTCCCCATCTCGCATGTATAAGTTTGTGGAAGTGTGCAACAATTATTCTGTCAAAGTGGGAAAGGGATTATCTCTAGATGTCAAAACAAGATGGAGTTCAACTTATAAAATGCTAGATACGTGCATTGCCTATAAGGATGCATTTGGTTATCACAAAGAAGTGGACAACAACTATGCTTGGAAACCTACAGAATCAGAGTGGGTAATATTTGAAAAAATTAGGCCTATATTGGGAACAATGGCAGAGGCCACTACTGCATTTTCTGGGTCAATATATCCTACTGCCAATTGTTTCTATCCTTACATAGCAAAAGTTAAGAGAACATTGATAGGGGCACAACAATCTGGAGATGCATATTTGAGGGGTATGGCAGCTACAATGTTGGACAAGTTCGATAAATATTGGGAGGACAAGAATAACATAATGGTTATTGCTACCATTCTTGACCCAAGGTTCAAGATGAGGTACATTAAATGGTGTTTTGAAAGGATGTTTGACACAACTAGGGCTGAAGTTGAGACTAGTGACATCAACCAAGAGTTGGAAAGACTGTTCAACAAGTATGAGGTGTTACATCGGCAAAAGATAGGTGACAGTGGTATGAATAGGCAATCAACCTCAGCTGAACTTGATAAAACCAACTCAATGGCTTCTATTGCAAATGATTTTCATGTATTTTTGCAGTCAAGTGGTACTGAAAGTTCAAAGTCAGAGTTGTTGATTTATCTAGATGAACCAAATGAGGACATAAATAATAAGCATTTCAACCTACTTAGATATTGGCATGTGAACTGTCACAGATTTCCAGTTTTGTCTACCTTAGCAAAGAGGTTCTTGGTTGTTCCAGTGAGCAGTGTGTCATCGGAGCAGACTTTCAGTAGTGCAGGCTGAGTTCTTGATGACTATAGAAGCTCACTAAAACCAGCCACAGTGCAGGCATTAGTTTGTGCTGCTAGCTGGATAAGGGCCACTTATGAGGACAAAAATAAACCTCTTGTGGTATGGACTCCTCATTCTAATATGTGTCATTACTGTGTTCAACTTCTGTTATCTTGTTGACATGTTAATATTTTTCTTTTCTATTTTCAGGTTGGAGTTGGAGATGATGAAGATGATGTCGAGTTCATTGAATTCCCAAATTGCATAGTGGCAAGCAATTAGTGTCTACGGACATTTCGCTATATGTCATTCTACTGTTTATTTACTGATTCAGTCAGTCTGTTATGTACTTATGTTTATTTACTCATGACTATGGATGATTCGATGAATATGTGATGGAGACATGGATGATGGACCTAATTCGTACTCTATTTCATTATTGGCTTGCTGTTTAATGTGTTTGATGGATAAATATGTGATGTATGTGTGTTTGATGGATAAATATGTGATGTAACACCTGTAGATAATCATCCTGTTACATGTCCAGGTGCTTGGCTCGCGAGCCAAACGAGCCGAGCCGAGCTTTTTCACGAGCCGAGCCGAGCTGGCTTTTGAGCTTGTTAGAGATAACGAGCCGAGCCGAGCCAGCTCGTTAGGATAACGAGCCAGACCGAGCCGAGCCGAGCCGAGACGGCTCGATATCCAGCCCTAGTCGAGGGGAAGGGTTTATGATATGAGGGAGGAGAAGGTAGTACTCAACACATAGCAGATGACTACTTGAAGTGATATTTATTTAATCTTAAAAAGGTACAAAGAAAGGAAATACATAGCTTAAATTTAAGAACTATTCTACGGATAGAATCGTCGCAGATGCTCCACGTTCCAGGGGTTGGGCACCCCTTGTCCGTCGCCCCACTGGAGGCGATATTTTGACGGGCTGATGACTTCGGTGACAATGAATGGTCCCTCCCAAGGGGCAGAGAAATTGTGCATGCCATTTGTTTTCTGGATATGCCTAAGGATGAGGTCGCCAATGTTGAAGGAAGTTTCCTTAAAGTTGCGATCATGATAGTGTCGGAGCTGTTGGTCGTGACGGGCTTGTCTCATGACAGTAGCGAGTCTTTGTTCTTCGAGGCTGTCGAGGTCGACGTGGTGTGTTTGCTCGGCCTCTCCTTCCTCGTAGAACTGGATGCGTGGAGCTCCAAAGGCGACGTCGGTAGGTAGTACAACTTTTGATCCGTAGACCAGAAAGAAGGGTGAGAAGCCTGTAGCAGAGCTGACTTGAGTCATGGACCCCAAATCACGTGTGGTAGCTCGGCTAACCACCGGGTGGCATAGTTGGAAGCGTCATCGTAGATATGATCTTTGAGAGCCTGGAGGACCATGCCGTTGGCACGTTTGACCTGGCCGTTGCACCGGGGGTGGGCGACCGAGGAATAGTAGACATCAATAGTGTTATCTTGGCAAAAGTCCCAAATGACTGAGCTAGTGAAAGCTGCACCCAGGTCAGTGATGATCCTATTGGGCACACCAAAGCGATGCTTGATGTCTCCGATGAATTTGACTGCTTCTTCCGATGTTACTTTCACAACAGGTCGGACTTCAATCCACTTGGTAAACTTGTCAACGACTACCAGTATATGTTTGTAGCCGCCTGGGGCGGTACGAAACGGTCCTACGGCGTCGAGACCCCACATAGCGAACGGCCATGATGGAGGGATGGTGCGCAGGACCTGAGCTGGCAGGTGTTGTTGTTTGGCAAAGAATTGGCTTCCTTTGCACCTCTTTACGAGATCTTTAGCGTCGGTCACAGTCGTGGGCTAGTAGAATCCAGATCGCTTTACCAACCAAATTGGTGGATGCCACGTGGCAGCCACATTCACCGCTGTGAATCTCATCTAAGAGCTGGAGACCTTCTGATCGTAGGATGCACTTCATCAAGACGCCAGTAGAGGTAGCTTTTCTGTATAGGTCGGTACCAATCATGACGTAGTTAGCACTTCGTCACGTGATACGTTCTCGCTCTGTTTTGTTGTCGGGGACGAGCTGGTCGAGTATGAAGTCTATGAAGGGCTTGCGCCAAACATCCTCTTTTCAGACATCAGCACATCGTGGGGAGGTGCTGAATTTTGATCGTTTGGAGGTGGTTCTGGGTTATCTGGATCCAGAAGCTTGATTGAAGGCTTGCGTAGGTCCTGGACGAACACGCCTTCTAGAACTAGAGCTCGTCGAGAGCCTAGTTTGGAAAGTACATCGGTGGCCACGTTGTTGTTTCGTGGGACGTGCTGGAACTCGATCCCCTCGAAGTGGCCTTCGAGTTTGCAAATCTCAGTGCGGTAAGCATCCATCGTGTCCTTGACGCAGTCCCACTCCTTGTTGACTTGCTTGATGACGACCTTGGAATCACCAAAAGCCAGTAGTCGCTTGATGCCAAGGGACACTGCTATGCGGAGCCCGTGGATCAGGGCTTCATACTCTGCACTGTTGTTGGAGGCCTTGTAATGGATTTGTAGAACATACTTGAGTTGTTCTCTCTAAGGAGAGATGAGTAATACGCCTGCGCCCACCCCTTTGAGGTTGAGGGCGCCGTAGAAGTACATTATCTAGTGCTCAGGCCGCTCCTTGGGAGGCAGACACAAAGTCTGCGAGGATCTGCGACTTGATCGCTTGCCTAGAGCAAAACTCGATTTCGAACTCTCCAAGATCGACTGACCACTTGACGATGCAGCCGTTGGCGTCGCGGTTGCGGATGATTTCTCCTAATGGAAATGATGATGGAACCATGATCTTGTGAGCTTGAAAGTAATGGCGAAGCTTTCTTGACGTAATCAGAAGCGCATAGAGAAACTTCTGAGGTTGTGTATAACGTGTCTTGGCATCGGCCAGGACCTCACTCAAGTAATACACAGATCGTTGAATGGGATAGGCATGCCCTTCTTCCTCTCGCTCGGCGACGAGAACCGTGCTGACCACATTAGTGGTGGCAGAGATGTAGAGTAGTAGTGTTTCCTTCGGAGTTGGAGGTGTCATGATTGGAGGTGTTGTCAAGGACTCTTTGAGAGCCTCGAACTCTTTCTGGGCTTCATCGTCCCACGCGAACTTGTCGGCCTTCTTCAATAGCTTGAAGAAGGGTAAGCTTTTTTCGCCGAGCTTGCTGATGAAACGACCTAGAGCCGCCATCATCCCTGTGAGCTTCATGACGTCTTTCTTATTGGATGGCTTGGCCATCTTACTTATAGCGTCAACCTTCACGGGGTTGGCCTCAATGCCTCGGTGCCCGACCATGAAGCCCAGGAGCAATCCAGAAGGCACACCGAAGACACACTTTGTTGGCGATGGCCGCTGTGACGCCCCAGGTTTTTAATTAACATCATTCACGCTAATGACCGATTCAGCCGAGTCAAACCGGCCGACACTGGTCAAACCTAGGCCAACCTGGGTCATCACCTCGAAAATCTCACCAATGAACCCAATTAGACCCCTTGACCAAGTCTACACACACACGTGGTCAACCCTTGGTCAAAGGCACGGTCAAACCCCGCTTAAGATTTGACGTCAGCGACTGTCGTCCGGAACTTTTGCCGCGTTCTCCAAAATTCACCTAAACACTTCAAAATCTACCTTTATGAAAGTTGTCCATCTTGTTGAGGGACACAACTTTCATGTAGATTGGCATTTCAAATTTTGAGTGGAAATTGGTGAAAAACTTGGTCGACCGACAGTACCTCTGGTTTGCTGAAACAGAGTGACATTCAAAGTTGGCAAGACGTTCCTGCAAAATCCGTTGAGAAAAACACTAGACGGCCTTTGTGGAAGTTGTGGAGGGTAGTGAGATCTACAACTTTCCTATTCACCACTTGGAGCACTTTTGTACAAATTTTTGGAGTTTAACGTGTTCAAACAGGGACACTGTAAAATTGTTTCACCCGGTCGACGCCGTACCGCGACGTCGTGCGCGCGCGCCGCGCCGTACCGCCGGCCCGCGCCCCGAGGCCGCGCCCCCCGAGGGCTCCCGCGTCCCGAGCCGTCCGGCGTCGTGCCCGCGCGTGCCGCCTGCGACGCCGTACGAGGCCGTGCGCGACTCCCGCATAAAAGGGGAGCCGGTCTTCACGTTCGCGCGGATGTGCCTCCCCTTCACCCCTCGCCTTGGCACGCCCCGGCCGGCGCCGGCGACTCCCTCGCTGCGCGCGCAAGACGGCCCGCCGCGGCGGCCGCCGCCGCCGGCCGCCGGGTGAGCCGCCCACCGTAGCTCCTCACCCCGACCGAGCCCGCAAATCGAACCCTAGTAGCCCCTAGGCCACTCCCCTACCCTCCCCCGACCGGAATCCGGCGATCCCCGGCCGGAATCGCCGCCGGACCGCCGCTGCCCGTCCCAAGGACCACATTGCAAAGAAAAAGTTCTTTTCGAGGGCCTGCCTGCAATTGGTAACTCAAATAGTAAAGTGCTTGTGGCTGATTCTTGTAAATTGTGTAGAAAATCGTAGAAAAATCAGAAAAATGCAAACCCAATTTTCTTGGGTTCGAGGTGAAAACTCGCACAACTTTTGTTATTCTTGCAGGAGCTAGTTCCTGAGAGTTTTTGCATGAAATAAAGAAATGTGAAAAACCTAAATCTGCAATATCTCAAAATCTATATATATTCTGTTGCTAATTTTTGGATATGTTGTGTATTAGGTCATGACTAGCTCCTGTGCCAAAAATTGCACAAAGTTATGATATACATCTTTTTATAAAAATATTTTTCCATTTCTGCAGGGTCTGCATAAATGATTTTTGTAGCTAGAAATAATTAGGTTTTTGCAACCAACTTCTTCATACTTTCTTGTTATCTCAAAATACACCTCTGGTGAATTAATCACAATTTTATAAATAACAGAAATAATTATTCTTGAATTATGCTTGGTTTTCTTTTAAAATACATAACTCAAGTTTCACAATAGTTCTAGGTGTACATGCTGCACCCCTAGGCTAGTTTTGGACCATATAACATGTGTGAGAAAGTTTGGATCATTTTGATGAATATTTATTTTTGTGTGCATTTACCTTGTCCTTCTAGCTAGCTTTTGTTATTTTCAAAAATAATTAATTTCTAGCCATCCAAAGCATGCATGTTTGTCCAGCGGCTTGTTATAGGTGTTTAGTGTTTAATACACCCTTCCACTGAATTTTATTAATTAATTTCATGAATAAAATCTATGGAAACAATTAAAGGCTTAATAGTCATTAAATGGGAAAATCACCAACCATCTTTAAGAACCTTGAGAGTGGTTGTAAATTGTTTTAAAAAGCTAAATGTACCCACCCACTACTGTTTGTGAAGTTGAATTAAATTATTTACATATATATGTACACAGTCACTATCAAAAAGAATATCTGTTAAAGAATTGCAAATTGTTCCTTTTTGGAAGAGTATGCTAAATGTATTCTTATCTAGGTGAATGTGTCCAACCAATACACCCCTTGGTCGTCATCTATTGTTTGTGGTTAATTAAATTAAAAATCATCGAATAAATCGTGCATTTGCATCTTCGTGTAGATCTTTCCGACGGTAGACGGACATTCGTGCCGGAAGAAGGGAATGAAGGTGCCGACGAAGAGCTGCAGTGCGTGGACGTAGCTCAAGACCTAGACCCCAGTCCAGAAGGGTCCAAGGCCAACCTTGCCGGCGAAGGCAAGCCCCGGATCATTAACCCCGTCTTTTAAAATTATGCAATTATGTTTGCTACGATTGTGCATTTACGTTTCAGGAGTTGAATTGAAACCCTAGATGCACGATCCCTAGGTACATTTGTCCTTACTAGTATGATAGGTCGATAGCTGCTAAGCTATAGGACCGTTACAAGTCGGGTGATGACCTCACTCGCAAGAATAGGTTCCTAGATAGGAATCACAATATATCCTTAATTGGATTTCTCATGTGGTAAGAGCATGGGATTTGGGCTCCGGTCCAATGGCTATTGTGGGTTAAGTGTTTGAACGTACTAAGCACTTGTCAGGAATGGGACCGGTAAGCCTAGTACCTTAATGAGACGGCTAGGGATGGAACTGTCACTACTCTTGGGGTTTGTCTCACAGCTAGCTACCGGTGGTGTATGGTGAGTCCGGGTACTTCGAGGGGTATTTCGGATAGCCTGCACCAAAGACTGTGGCCTTTCATCTCGACCCGAGGATTTTTGGGAACTGCTTGGGAAGTTGTCCTTGCGGGGGCAGCCTACCGTGTGTTTAGGTCTACCTTGCAAGGTTTGAATCAATCGAATGTCGGCCTCTCACCGTTATCTGAGACTACTTACTCCACTAGCCATGAGATCCCTAATGATGGAAGATGATGAATACTATGTTTGATTAATTGTATTGAACAACTTGTCTGTACTAGCTGGCAAATGTAGTAAAGATTAAACCCACTAGAACCTGTTCTAAAATCTTGAAAGTAAGGACATACTCTTTGTTACTTTTCAGCAAAAAGAAACTCAGTGGCCAAAAGCCTTTCATGTCTAGAGTTGGTGAAGTAGATATCACCGACGGGTAAGTCTTGCTGAGTATTAGTATACTCAGCCTTGCTATAATATGTTGATCCAGGTAATGCTTTCGGTGATGTGTGGCCCGGAGAGATCCCGCCCGGCTGGGAGCTGGAGTGGATGGAGGATGACGACTGAAGGCATCATGGATGGCCTCCCGTGGTGTTTCCGTTTCCGTTAGTTTAATTCCGCTGTTTCAAAACTCTAAACTACTTCATTATGGCAAAAACTTCGGTTTGTAATAATTAAACCCTTCGGGGTGCAAATTTGGATGTTAATAATGATGTATCTCTGGACTCGCCTTCGAGTGAGTTTTAATGCATATATGTCGATCCTTGTTGCTATTCAAGTGATTTACCGAGCGTTAACCCGGCGACTAACGACTGGATGATACTTTATTATCACTTAATGACCAAAGTGGATTGGTTTAGGCGATAGTACGGTATTTTCCCGGGTGGGTTGTCACAGCCGCGCGTCCTGCCCATCTGGGACGGTGGGGCCGCTAGATTCGCCATCATCGTCTCAACTGCTCCCACTCTAACCCATCATTGGTACTCACCCCTACCGCCTCCACCACTCGGATTCAGCGGCACTCGCACCACCTTTGCTCTCCTGCCATTTTGACTGCCGCCACTGCTGGCCCGCGAGCCGCCCTTGAAACGTCCTCTAGGCCGACTGACCATAGGTAACCTCCAGCTTGAAACCTGGAACCAAACCCTAAGGCTTGTTGGCACCATTGTCAGAGCTGAGGGAGACAACTCACAGAAGTGATCGATACAAATTAAAAAACATTTGAGCTATATCAAATATCTTTATTTAAAGTAGATGGTTGTTCTTTCACAAAAACTTGTATACAATCATATAAAATTTTTAACATGCCGCTCGTTGCCGCTTGAAAAATGGATTGACAAATATCTGTTTACAATCATTTAAAACTTTATAACATGCCAATTATTTCCACTGGAATAAAGCATTGACTTACCATGTTGCACTAATTCTTAATTTTTATAGAAATAAGAGAAAAATAGCAATGTATGATTCAATCATATTTTGCAAGTTTCATTAGAAAGCAAGGTTGAGGACCATGTGTGGTTCGAGGACTGGTGGATGGTCGCTTCCTGGTGTGACGAGTGATTGACAACGTTGTGTGGACTGATCCAGCGGCACCATTGTCCACACAACGTTGTCAATCACTCATTACACCAGGAAGCGACCATCCACCGGTCCTCGAACCACACGTATCCTTTTCTATTCTTTAAATTTTTTTCACCCTCCCACCTACAAGGAAACGCCGATGGCAACCACGATGCGCGCACATATATACCCGCGGAGAGGTGAGTTTTTGCCAAGTTTTTATTTTTGTCGAGTTTGTTTGCCAAACTGTTGGAAGCTAACTTTCCTTGTTTTGCCAAAATTAGATGGATGCCAAGTTGATTTGCCAAACTGTTGAAGTTTCTCTTAGAGCATCTCCAAGAGTTTGCTAAATTTTACTTGGCAAATCTTGTGTTTTGCCAACCTCTAAAAAGGTATGCCAAGTAAAAAAAGAGTTCATCTCCAACAATTTGGCATAATTCACTTGCCAAACACAGATCTAACTTACATTAGGAATCCTGAAAGAAACAAAAAATTTTATGCCATTCCACCTCTTAGAAACTTACATCAGGAATCCTTCTCTATTCTTTATTTCTTTTTTTCACCCTCCCACCTAGAGGGAAACGCCGATGGCAACACGATACGCGCGCACATATATGCGCGTGGGGAGGTGAGTTTTGCCAAGTTGGTTTGCCAAACTGTTGGAGGACAATTTTTCTCGTTTTGCCGAAATTAGATGGATGCCAAGTTGATTTGCCAAACTGTTGGAGTTGCTCGGCATAACTTTTTAGAAGTTGGCAAAACAAAAGATTTGTCGAGTAAAATTTAGCAAACTCTTAGCGATGCTCTTATGATGTTGGGTTGTCAAATTTGGCTTTGGAGAGCTAAATGACAACTCTTTTGGAGATGCTCTTAATACTTTAGGGCTACGTTTGGAAGTTGTCTTTGAGGGCCGGAATAGTGAATTGGCATTTAACACGCTCAATTCTGCTGTTTGGACGGCTTCACATTGGCGGACAGAAACGATGCGCCAATACCGTGAAGTATTCGGTCCTCCTAGCTGTGCCCACCCACGATTGGGAGCCCTCCCGCTTTGTGTTTATTGTCATCTTTATTCCCCACCTCCTGCGTATCGGCTCGCTCTCCTCGGGAGAAAACAAAAGAAACGTGCGCTAGGAAGGGAGAAGACGAGCCGCGAGCACCGTCGGCAGTCCTCTCCTTCCTTGGTCGCGTCCCTCCTCTTCCTCACCGTCACAACCACCTCCATGTTGCCCCCTTCCACGCCGCCCGTCTCCTTCCGCATCGGCCCCCTCCGCTTCGGCCCCTACGGGATCCCTCCGATGGTCACCCCTTGAGCAACCTTCCTGCCCCTCGAGTTCCCTCCACCGACGCGCCTCGAGATCCCTCTGCCGCCCCTCAAGCTTCCTCAGCCGACGCGCCAGAGAGGGAGAAGGCCACAGGGCGAATGAGCAACCGCACCGTCCCTCTAGCTCCCTGCACCGACCACGCCGGAGCCGGAGACGAAAGTCGCGCCGGAGCCGGAGTCGGAGATGAAGGCCGCGCCGGAGCTAGAGAAGAAGGTCGCGCCGCCTTCCAGTTCCATCCTTGCCTCTTTCCGCGGTAAAGCACGCGCCCCTCCGCAGACAAGCCGTATGGCTCCTTCGCTTCCTCCCTCTATGGCTTGCTCGTGCCCCTCCGCCGGCGAGGTTGTGGTGGTGGGTACTATGCGTGACCAAGGTAGAAGAAGCTAGCGAATAGCAATTTGATACTTGTGTACATCCAAACTGAAAACGGAATTGCTTTCTTTCCTACAATTCCAAACTCCATTACAATGACATCCAAATAATAGAATTGAAAATGCATCCTATTTCAATACAATGGGTGATTTGGTATTGAACACAATTCCATTCCATGCCCTCCAATGGTTACTTCCAAATGCAGGCTAAGATATTTATTTTGTTTTTGTCATAGCAAAATTAGTTATAAGTAAATTCTTAAGGACTATTTTTTTATATTTGGTCTCACCAGTTCAAGTACCTGCTACTTGTCGTATTTTCGTTGTTTCTACATTAGATTTGTCGGGTAGAATGACTCTTTTTTCCAATCATTCTCAAATTTCTCATTTTATAAGACAATGTAAGATACATGTGACCGGATTGGCCATCAAAAGTATTGTCAATAATTAAATCTATAACTCCTATATAAGAGCTCATCACTAGGGAGTTCTTTCAACGTGCAAGCATGCCACCTCAGCCCCATTAAGACCATGACATCCTGTGATGAGCCCCATTGTTTGAACTAGCTAAAAATGTTATAGCTCAAAAATCAAAAAGCCAAATTAAATTCTGATACACCATTGGATTCCTTTTAATAAATCCTTAAAAACAAGATTTCATATGAATATATTTTTGATAAAATGACAAATAGGCTCCATCGATGGTAGTTGGTATAGAGTAAAGTGAAAAATAAAAAAGAATGAAAAAAAGGAAAAGGGAAATGAAAAGGGAGAAAGAAAAAGAATAGGAGGGTGATAGTAATATTCTAACTCATAGATTTCTCCTACATACTCGCGACAATGCGTAGGGAATTGAGGAATATAAAGGAATAGCAGCGTAGATAGTCTAGCAGAAACATAACGATCGGATCTTTTTTCACATGAAATATATCCATTGTTATACTAGATGGCTATTCAACACATGAGTAGGCCCGGCACCACCCCTAAACTACGCTTAAAAAGTGTAAGTTATGGTTTCTAAAGTTCCTTTGGACACTGACAATCCGTCAAAGGGAAATGCTATTATAAGAGAGATATGTTATTGTAAGAGAAATCGTGCAAACTGCAAATAAAGCTAGGTGAATTTTGGTGAAATACCACCGTGACTTTAGTATGTCATCATGCTAACACATGGTAACACCGATTACTCTAGGGTTTAGGGCCGCAGCAACGCACATGGTGTTCAAACCTAGATCAAAACTAGCTAGATACAAGAATTACCAACGGTGGTGACGAGGTTGCCGAGGTCGTCGAAATTCTCTCTTATGATCAGACGCGCGAGGTTGCCGAAATTCTCTCGCATGATCATTGTATTTTTCTTAATTCTCGCAGCAACGCATGGGTGAGATTCCCATAGTTATAATCATTTGAACGACGGTTTCGTATTCCTCAGTTCGTTATTAAATGACGCTCCAATTCAAATTGAAATGTCCAAAAAATATATGACGCTCACCACCACATTTCCACTTTTGGTCCCAGTGTCTGACGTTGTCTAGAAGCAGCAGGTGCAGTGGATGCTGGCACACCAGTGATTACACACGCCGGCGAGGAGCGTTGCAATGAATTAGAAACGGGTGGGCACAACAGTAAAAGCCGCCCTCCTTAATTTCTGCTAACATGTCGGAAACGACATGTATTTCAGAACGGAGGGAGTAGTAATCATCGATCAAAGTTTCACCTAGTAGACTATGTTGATGTCCGTGCATATATTTTAAATCATATTGTAATGCAGTATCATTATGCTACAAAGTCAAGTCTGTTCGGCGTCACAGGCGAAGCCAACCCCCATACATCCTATCTCGGCCTGTTCCCTTCCACCCTAAGCAACCGCAGCTCTCCTCTGCCTCCCTCCCGCCCACCTCCAGCATTCTTGCCGGGGAGCGTCCGGAGGGGCCGACGCCATTAGCTACTAGTAGTTGTAGGTTTTTAGTAAATCTACCTTGCGTTGTGCTTCAGTGCCTTCATGGCTTCATCACTGCCTCAAGTCGCCTCCGTTGCCGGAGTTGTTGCCAACGGGGTGTTCCTCGATGTCTTCCTCGCCATCACTGTCGCCGACCTTCAGGTAAGTGGTAATAAAATAAATCCACCCCTCCTTCTCCTCGCCCACCTCATATGCTGGCCAGATCTCCCACCCCCATCTCTGCTTCGCCAGATCTGGCCACTTACGTTTCTCCTCCACCGCTTCTCGCCTCCGCTTCCACCAGTACTATGTAGCCGCCGTTTCTGTGGACTTGGGCTTAAAACATGCAACTCTGCATCCGACCCAACCTCAACGACCTCTTCTTCCCCCGGGTTTTGACTTGGAGCCTCTTCAAACTCCGACGACGACTATCAAATCATTCTTTGGGCGCCCAGTGTGTGCCTCCTCTACGGCTTAGTTGGGCCATCTTCAAATGTAGCTCTTGTGCACGGTCCTTCCATCCGGGTGTAAGCGGCATGAGCGCCTCTACAGCCCGCCGCCGCCGAGCTCGTCAGCGTTCGAGTCTTGGTTGTAGTTGTTGTTCTTATCCGGTCCAAGCACCCACATGTGATTGGGTCTTCTTTGGAGGACCTTATTGCATTCTGGCTGCTTAATATAGTATATTTGCGGTTGTAAAAAAAAGAGTTTGTTGGGCTTCTTTATTTGCGCGGTGTTTCTGACTCTTTATGCAATATTTTCCTCTCATAACAAATCAAAGGTACAAATAAGAAGTCTATGCAATATTTTCCTCTTATAACAAATCAAAGGTACAAATAAGTAAAAACCGCATTAAGATGATAGTAATAAAAGAACAAACAAATCCACTCTACACACTAAGAACTAAGAAATTCATTCTCAAATGATAGTGATAAAAAATGACAATTACATTCCAAAAGGCTAATTGTCAGTAAAGTTTTCGAAGTTTCACATTTTAAAATCCCAACACACCTGCTAAAATAGTAAAATGAGAAAAGGGGAGTAGGGGCCTCCCCTGCTGTATTTACTAAAAAAAACTGAATGCCGCTCAATTCATATCCTCCCATAAACAGAGCAAAAACTACAAGTCACGTTGCAGAAACAACAGCCACGTATGGCTTCACAAGCCGTGCCAATGTGTACTCCGCATCTGCAGCGTTGCATCGCTGTCATGGTAAGCCCAGCATGTTGTTGCAGTTCTCATAGCCTACCAGATTACGACTGCTTCAACGC
The DNA here is from genome assembly GCA_947561735.1 of Cenchrus americanus. Taxonomy (NCBI): domain Eukaryota; kingdom Viridiplantae; phylum Streptophyta; class Magnoliopsida; order Poales; family Poaceae; genus Cenchrus; species Cenchrus americanus. The sequence continues at coordinate 76,514,245 of OX387239.1, read as the reverse complement.
ACACCTGCCTTATCCATCATCCAAACCGTGGAGAGTGAGCAACATGCTGCAGCCTTGAAGGCAATCTGAGAAACCTTCAGCGTCATTTAGAGAGACCAGGCAACTTTTCCTTCCAGCACCAGCAGATTTTCCTAGACAACAATAACCGACGAAAAAAATGATCCTGTACAATAGGAGTGGCATCAGAGACAAATATATAATCTCTTAAGATAAACAACATGTTAGAATTGTAGGTTTATTTTAGAAGGCACCAGAGTAAATAATAATTCATAAATTCAGAACATGCGACTATGCGAGTGATTAAGACATTCTGTATTACCTGTATTCTCATTCAACAAATTATGGAACTCAACATTTCACGCTTCTGTCCTGAAGTTTATTCAACAACTGTCCATTATTCAGCAGCAGTCATTTATTCAACAGTTCTCTTTTATTTGACGCCGCAACAACTTTTATTTTGACAATCTAGTATACAAGTAATTTACAGGGCCACTTCATCAGTATTTAAGAGCCAAACTTGCAGCAAACTTCTGAGAATAAAGGAAAATGATTGACCAAGCTTTCCGAATTTCAGACTCTAAATCTTTATCTTCATTGAATTGGGTCTCCCATGATGAGATTTTCGTTATTAGCTACAGCAATAGGCAAACGAAATTATTGTATCTACAGTGAATCAGTAGTATAAAGCAATTTGGCTTCAAAGAAAGTTAAATGATTCCAACCTCCGTGATCAAGTAGTTGTTCTCATGCTCGATTAGACACCGAATCTGCCACACAAATTCACGCAGTGTATCTTCCTTTGGTAATTTGAAGCCAAGTTCAAGGATTCTTTTTTTAAGCCATGGAGGTGTTTCTCCTTTCCATTGAACATCACAGTCGAGAAGGTTCTCAAAGGAAGCTGCTGTTTTAGCTTTATCTGAAGAGTTGCAAAAGATCTTCTCTGTGCCAAAGTCGACTTTGGTATTGTTAGGCAGTTGGCTTGCAAGCTTGCAATGTGCCAAAGTAAATGTATTTAAAGCAAGAACATTCTCAAATTTCTTTCGAACTTTGAGCAGAGCTGATTGATTCAAAATATCCAATCTACAAAAAAAATATTAACAGTTATAGCTTTCATCTTTCAGCAAAAATATAAGCAACTGTAATGTTTCATATTTCAGAGAAAAAAATGCTCCAGAGGAAGAATATATTTACCCTTTAAGAGTACCATTTTGTATATTCTGGAAAAGGTCATCGATTTCTGGGGAGAACCATCCATGATTCTCGGCTGTCCTCTTAAGCATATATCCTAGCCTGCGCCAATCCTTATCTTTGGCATCCTCATTCCCTACAACAATAATCATGAAAGATTGCACAATAAGGCCAGCTCCAGTGTGGAGAGAACAAAAATTGGAACAAAAACAAAAACGAACATAGCACACTATGGCCATCGATGTTTGCTTGTCTGAAAATATGGTGGTGATTTCAATGGGAGCTTATCTAAGGAAGTGGGTAAACATCTAGAGGAAAATCTAGAGGTATTCTGGTAGGAGTCAATACCGAGTTTCTAGATTGAGCTGCTTCTTTGAAGGCCCTAGGAACATATATGCTGCAACTGAATCTATTCGATAAACAAATCAAGGCGGAAAGGAACTTCATAAATAACAGTATATGTGCCACTCAGGAGGAGAAAGATGCTTTCCCCTCCTAATTAGCACTCTTTTGCAGTAAAAACAAAGAGCCATATTTTATTGGAGATAATTTCAAATCAGATATGATTCGAGAAAAATAAAAAGAATGGAACAATAGGTACTCAGATATTTAATGCGATAATCCCCTGATTCTCTCTACTAACAGCGAAATTCCCCTAAAATGTGCCATTCCGTTTTGAGCTCTCTTGGTTTTCTCACCCTGAAATCTTAACCAAGGTGAAAGAAATACGGGATTCTCCCTGTCATGCTGAAACAGTATTTGATAGAATCCAGAAAAAAACTCAAAAAATTGAAGCAATATTTTGAAGGGTGGGGCTTTAATTAATCTTTAATGGGAGAAATGAAAACAGAAACAAAATATAAAAAATGAACTCTGACTTCTTTGAACAATGTGAATAAGAATCTCCGCTACCAATTGAACAACTTAAAAATAGAGTCAGGCTCTGTAGTGATCTAATGGCTTTTCTTGAAGAAGTATATTGGTATAAAAGATCACATGAGACTTGGCTACATTACGGTCATAATAACACTGATCAATGGTAGGAAAAGAGAAAAACACCATTTTCTCACTAGAGGATGGTGAAAATATGATTGAAGGAAATGATGTTTTCTCCAACATGCTACTAAACACTATAAAAATCTCTTTGGTCCTGAAAATAGAAATACCATCCACCTGGACCCTGATATGTGGAGTGAAGCTGAGAAATTAAATAAAGAAGATAATGAGGTACTTTCTCCGTTTCATAATACTTGTCATTCCAACAATCTTGGAGAGTCAAAGTTTCTCAAGTTTGACTAAATTTATACAATAAGATAATAACATTTATAATACCAACGAAGCATCATTAGCTTTGTCATTAGTTATATTTTCATTATATATCTATTTGATGTTATAATTCTTTGTGTATCTTTCTATAATTTTGGTCAAACTTTGAAATGCTTTGACTCTCCAAAATTCTTGGGAGTGACAGGTATTATGAAATGGAGGGAGTATTGTGCAAGGCCTTTGCAGACGAAGAGATTAAGTTTGCCCTGTTTCAACTGGAACCTAATAAGGCTGCCACCTTGATAGCATTGCTATAGAATTCTACCAAAAATTTTAGGCAATAATTAAAATTGACATTATTGAGATGTTTGATGAATTCCTTCAAGGTAAACTGGATGTAAGTAGACTAAACAATGGCATAATTAACATTTACCCAAAGTAGCTGATTCAAATAAATACAGCAATCCAGGCTCATTTGTCTGCTAAATTGCCTATACAAGTGAATTACTAAAGTTCTAACTTTAAGAATCTCCCCCTTTGCTGAGAAGATAATTGGCAGAGAACAATCAGCTTATATGAATGGAGGTTCATTATATCAGGGGTTGCACTCCATGAAATCTGACATGAAACCGAAAAGAAAATGTGGAGTAGTCTTGAAATTAGATTTCGGAAAAGCATATGATAAGGTCAGCTAGGTATTACTAATGGATTGCCCGAAGAGCAGAATGACCAAATGGTGTGAATGGATGTCACTGGTGGTGTCAGGAGGGTCAGTGAGTGTCAAGCTAAGTGTCAAGCTAAATGATCAGATAGGGCCTTACTTTGTGAACCATAAAGGGGTCAGGCAAGGTGACCCCTTGTCTCCTATTTTATTCAATTCATAGCAGACTGCCTACTGAAAATGATCAAGTATGATCAGGTGAACCACTTGATTACAGGTTTAGCTGAAAAACTCACACCTAATGTAAGTAAACCTCTTTCCTTTTTGATGAAATAATCTACAGCGAGGGCTTCCCTCGTTGTTTTCGGTTCCAAAAAATGGCATAGCAGTTCTGCAGTACGCAAATGGTACTATTATCCGCTTAGATAATAACAATATAGAAAAGCCATGAAATATGAAGTTGTTGCTATACCTCTACAAAATCATGTCAGGCTTGAAAATAAACTCCGCAAAAAAGTGAAGTGGTGATGATTAATGTAGACGAACTTAACAAATTATTTACTACAGAGATTATACCTTTCTTCAATACTTGGAAATCCCATAACCTGGCAGTGAAATGAGACTTTTCCTCCACAACAGCAATATTTCTTCCATTTAATTTGGGGCAATAAAATCCAAGGCGATGTAACTCCAATAGTGCCAGAACCACACACCTGACAGATAAACAAAATCATTTAAACAAATCTATAAATGTCAGAACTTAACATATGAATGTAAAATAAACAAAAGTAGTTTCTAACATACCATATCAACTCTATAAACACCTCAGTAAATCTTCCAAATTGCATAGTACGATCATCTTTCTTCTCCATATAAGCTGCAAGGGTTTCTTTGAAGTGTGGAAATGCCAAAAATATATACTCTTGGTGTTGCCCACTTCCACTCTCGTAGCCAAGACTTGTCATGATGTATGGATGATTAACTAAATTTAGTCTGCAATGCAAACATTCTACGTCCTCTTTCTCTTGTATATCAAAGGCCAAAATTGTTGCCTCCTCATAAAATGAATCATCATCATCACCACACCTCACTTTACCATTATAGTGAAAAAATGGATTCTTAGAAGATCCTGTCTTTCTAGCTCTTGTGTCTAATATGACTATTTTTGTAGTTCCTCTAACCTGAGAAAAAAAAACAACTAAAACTACTTAACATCCATATTAATTGGGTCATCTATTTAGCATTGTCATATTTGCTCTAATTGTAGTAAAAAATCACGCTTCATAAATGATAATATATGAAAAGATTTTTTTGACTGACAATTATATGAAAAGCTATTATACATCCAATATTAACATCATTGATTTTTAATATGAAGAAGGCTGCTTTTAATTATCAAGTTCTTATTGCCTAAATTTGAGATGATAAAATAAACAAAAGATAATGATATTTATAGGATAAAATGAAGAAAAAATAAAGAATATTTGTTGCACTCGAGATAATACCTTCCCAGCAATTTGTTGTGGTGGAGATAATAACTTCCCAGTTTCTTTATAAGGGGCAGAAGAGTTCATTGCAGCAATATTGCATGCCATGGTACCAGAGTTTAATACCAGCTGCTCAAAGAAATAAAGTAGAACGTATAATCAATTAACACTATTCAACATAAACAGAACCTTTTGAAATTACTTGAAGAAAAACAATTAACAATAGAAAAACATAGTGGCACATATTATTTGGTTAAACTGAGAGTGAGAACAGAACAGTAGGATAAGCAAACAACATAAACTTGTAAGAAACTCCTTATTTTCTTCCTTTAATAGTAAATTTGCCATCCAAGAAGAGTTAGGAGCTGCAAGACGCCAAGACGGTTCTCTGGTGCACCAAAACTAATAGAAAGTCAGGGGCATTAGACAACAAGTGCAAGGCCAAACCATGCACAACAGCTTGTCAAAACATAACTGCTTCATTAGAATTCGACAGATATCCGTATCTAACAAAACTTAATACATAGTCGCTGCACCCGCGTCCTCGCTCCCATGTGCCCCTACAGCTACTCAGCAATATAATACAAAAAGGCAAGGAAAAAATCTGATCTTCACACAAGTTCACAAACTGGTCACCGAGCTCTCAAGGCGTTGATGGCCGCACATGCCTCTCCTGTGGCACAACCTCCCTCCTCATTGGCAAGAAAGAGAGACCGGTTCATGGCCAAGATAGAAAAGAGGACAACAAGAATTCTTCCTACTTCGTGCGGCAACAAACTGCATCAGCACGCTCGTACTGCAACAGCCCGACCATGTCAGAGTCACCGCATCACAGGAGTTGAGCCTAATACAACATGGGAAGTGGCACCCAAAAGAACCAAGAAGAAGGTGATGCAGGCCTTTGGCATCATTAGTGGAAATTCAAAGCCACTATTAGAGGCCTACAAAGTTGGAGCCAACAGAAAGTTCAGCATTTTAATTCTCTTTTGGGGCTTGCTAGAGAAATCCTCCACCAACTAGGAATTGCCTAGGATGTAAGACCTCTGTGCAGCCTTGAAAAGTGGTTGCACAATTAGCTTAAAGGCACTCCCTAGCGTTGTCATATATGCAACAAACAATTGCTAGAAGCTGTTCCCGGTGAGGGTTACACCAACACAGCACTGTTCAGTAAGCTCATTTCTGAGGAGGGAGCGATGATCACAAATCGTGAAGGGAAGGAGCTTGCACAGCTTGGAATGATCGCAATCACTCGACGGATAAGAGAAGGTGGTCACCGGAGTTGGAGTTGCTGATTCGTTACATTTCTTTTGGATTTGTTACTCTTCTTCTTCTTCTTTCCCTTGTGGCTTTCCAAATCAGGGGACTCTTGATTTAATCCTTAATCAAGAGGCCTCTCCCTTTAGAATTTATGTTTTCATATATCCTTACATATTTTCACGTCCCTTAACTGGCCACCAAATACCAATCAGAAATGCAAATTGGTTTGGTTTTGAGCAATCCCGTCTTACTGATTAGCATCCCCAGTTCCCATTAATCAAGCAATGGCTGCAATGACCCTTTGCATCATAACATGGAGGCATCACAATTTGCAATGATCCTAAAAGCTAGTGGCAGGTGAAAAACTAATCACAACTCAAAAGCGAAGAACCCTTACCAAGCTGGTGGTACAGGAGGAAGTCGATTCGTCGGAGGCTCACTGCTGATTGGTGGGCACGTCCAGACTATTCTGGCAGCCGACGGTGGGGGCAGGAGGGGTCCGTGCCCCGAAGGCGTCGTCGAGCAACCTCGATGAGACCGTCGAGGCGAGTAGTTGGTGAAGCAGACGGTCGATGACGCGAGGGCGGCGGGGCCAGGACAGGAGGAAACCGGGTGGTGAGGTCGTCCGGAGGAAGCGGCGGGATGGAATCGGCGCGTCGGAACGACGGCGTCGAGGAAGCGCCCGACGATGATGAGGTCACCGAGGGGGGCGACGAGGCGGACCAGCCGCCGGGTGACGAGCGGGGGGCAGCGCGGCGGGAGGGAATCGGCGCGTCGGAACGACGGCGTCGAGGAAGGGCCCGACGAATCGACGATGATGTCGTCGAGGGGGGCCACGAGGAGGAGCAGCCGCCGGGTGACGAGCGGGCAGCGGCGCGGCGGGAGGCGTCGACCGTCGGCGGCGGCTCGCCGGCTCCAACGCCAATGTGACGTGAAAGGATCGCGTGCGGAGGAGGGGATTTTTTTTTCCTGAATTGTGGAAATGGATTGCTCGGAGATCAGAGGGGGAGGAGCCAGAAGCCGACAAGGCGAGACGGCGAGCGTAGTAGATGAGTGGAATTGTCAATCGGGGCCGCTAGCGCCGGCCGTCCGGCGGGTAACTCCCGTCGGGTCGGACGCATGCATTACCGTATGTTGAAAATCCGATGGTTACACTGCATCATAATAAATATCTGCTACCTCAGTGTTCCCTACTTCCCAAAATATTTGCACTTGTTGACTTTTGTGGTTCACTTTTGACCATTCGTCTTATCCGAGAAATTTGTGAAAATGTTATTTATCTTGCTATGACATGTTTTATCATCGTATATATTTTAAGTATATCATTATTATTTTTGTATTTTCGCAAATATTTTGAATAAGACGACTAGTCAAATGTGCTCTGTAAAAGTCAAAGGGTGCAAATATTTTGGGACGGAGGGTGTACCTCTGTTCTTAAATACTCTCCTGTCCGCGTTTATTTGACGCTTCGCACCATCTCGACAGGATTAAGGTAGGCACGATTTCTCTATTTTGCCCTTCGATCCCGTGAGCTTTGCTCCAAGACCTGTGGTGTTGCGCTTGATTACCAGCAGCTTGCTCGCTTGGAGGATAGGGGCAATAACGCCAGACCACTTTTGCCATGTAAGATGTTTTAAAACTTTTCTTATTTGACTTGCGGCGTCAAATAAACGCGAATGGAGGGAGTATATGACATCATTGACTTTTTTCACTCGTTTGAATATTCGTCTTTTCTGCACATATTTTTGCAAATAGATAAACTTACAAGTTAAATCTATAGGACATGTGACAACAGACATATTGATATATATTTTACTTTAGCTAACTAACTTGTTTAATATATATTTGTGGTCAAAGTTAAAATAAAAAGTCAATAGTGTCATTCACATATGTCTTTATATATATATATATATATATATAAGAACGGAGGGAGTACGGTTTAGGTCGTGCGTTTCGTCGTAATATCCAAATACAATATTTGCAACATTTGTTCACGTACGTTTCGTCACAACATCCAAATACAATATCTGCAATATTGAAATTTAATATTTGCAACACCAAAAAACATGTGGAAAAAATGTAGCTAGACATTACTTTGATGATGAGAAAATCCAGCCGCAACATCCTATTAATGTTGCATGGGACACATCTCCATGAAAATGAATCTTCCAAACTAAACACTTGCAACATGTGTTTGAAAACGTTTGCAACATCACAACATATGGACACCACCATACGAAACATCTCAAAATCACTTCATGCAACATTTAACGCCACCATATGAAAACACCTCGATAAATTCATGCAACACCAAACGACACCAGATGAAACATCTCAAAACACTTCATGCAACATCGAAAACACAACGGGGGTGAGCGTTTGGCTGCTACAACACGAACCGGAGGCGCGACTGCGGGGGAGTGGCGGCCTGCGCCGCTGGCGAGCTCCTCCCTTAGCCGCTGGGGAGCTCCGCCCCTGGCCATGGGGAGCGGCAGGCCGCGCCACCAGCCATGGAGGGGCGGCGACTCGCACCTAGATGCGTCGCCGGTGAGCATCGTGGGAGCGCACCAACATGAGAGACCAAGAGAGGCAAGCCAACGGAGAGGGGATCCTCGTTGTCGAGTTCTCGCGAATCACAATCATAGCGGCAGGGAGAGCGGTGGAGGGCCTCGACCGCAACGAGCAGTGCCGGCGGCGGGTGCTCGATCTCTGCGCACAGACCACGGGAGGAGGCAAAACCGGAGCGGATGGAAAGGTGGATGTGACAACCCGCCCAGGAAAATATCGTACTATCGCCTAAACCAATCCACTTTGGTTATTAAGCAATAATAAAGTATCATCTTGTCGTTAGTTGTCGGGTTAACGCCCGGTGAAATCACTTTACATAGCAACAAGGATCGACATATATCCATTAAAACTCACACGATGGCGAATCTAGAGACATCACATGATTAACATCCGAAATTTACTCCGAAGGGCTTAATTATTACAAACTGAAGTCTTTGACATGACAACGCAGTTCAGAGTTTTAAAATAGCGGAAATAAACTAAACGGAACGAGGAAACACCACGGGAGGCCAGCCATGATGCCTTCATTCTTCGTCTTCCACCCACTCCAGCTCCCAACCGGGCGGGATTTCTCTAGGCCACACATCAACAAAGGCATTACCTAGAACCACAGATTATAGCAAGTCTGAGTATACTAATACTCAGCAAGACTTACCTGTCGGTGTTTTAGACCGACAACCTACTAAGGGGAGTACCCGAAGTAGATGAATGTGGCCTCGCCGAGATCGGTAACTCGAAGGAAGAGACACGTGACACACAATTTAGACAGGTTCGGGCCGCGAGGTGCGTAATACCCTACGTCCTGTATGCTGCGTAGCTCTGGATTGATTGGGTACGATTACAAGATGATGCAATCTTACGCCGTGAGATGAGATGATAGAGAGAGGGGTCCCTGCCTCGCCTTATATAGTCCGGGAGGCAAGGTTACAAGTTGGTTTAGGGAGAGAGTACTAGTCGAGTACGTCTAGGAGTTTTCCATACAGTGTGGGACGTGTACAGCTTCCTAACAGAGTACTTCTCCTCTGTAGTCCTTGTGCTTCACGCCATCAGGTGCCGTGCAGCGCAAGTCGGGTAGTCCCAGGGGCCCACCGAGTAGTCGGTCCTGGTACCCACTGAGGTAATGGGCCCAGGGAGGTCTATACGACAAGCCCCCGAGTACTTTGTAGTCGAGAAGGATAGCTTCAAGTAATCTTGACGACCTTAACGAGTAGTCCTCAAGCGTCCCCGAGTACTACAAGTCAAAAGTCCTCAAGAGTAGTCGAAGCATCCCGAGGCCGGGAATGTACTCCGCCGATGTTTGAGCAATCCTGAAGTCTTCTCGAGTAGTCCCAAGCGTCCTCGAGTGCTGCCCTTGAAGGTCTTCAACAATGCCCGTGTTGTCTTGAAGCCGAAGCTGATATGGAAGTGCTATTGCAAAATCGCACTCCATATGGAGTAGCCCCTGAGTCTTAGGTTGAGTTGTAGACTCTGGCTGAGGGTCCGTCTGAAGTTTTGGCAAGAAAATCCCGAAAAATCCGGAGAAAAAACCGAAGGACACGTGGCACGGAGCCCCCGAGCCTTGAGTCGAGTACTTCCTCTCGAATTGAAGGGTCATCTTGTAGAATGTGTCCTGAGTTTCTCTTGAGTCTTGCCGCTTCCCAGGAAGTCGAGTAGAAGTAGCCGAGCCCCCGAGGTGAGGCGCGTCGACTAGTTGAAGTTGAAGGGTCACGCGCGGCCGCTGAGTCAACCGAGCGCAGACTTATCCATCCGGCCGTTGAGGGGCCGCGTTGACTTATAAATAGAAGCCAAAACTCTTAGGGGTTTTCACCCCACGTAGCTGTAGCCATTCCCAGCAGATCTAGCCAGGGATCGCCACTGGTGCAGACTGCCGCTGTTGAGAGCTTGTATATCCAAGCGCGCGCGCCGTAGAGAGTCCATTGCTGTAACCCTCGAGCGAATGCGCGTGAAGACGCTGTGCACCTGGAGGATGAAGCCGTCTCCGTCGAAGACCACGAAGGCCGCCGGCGGGAGGAAGAGGGGCCGTGAAGAGGCCACCGGATCTGCCGCAGGGACATCGCCGCCGGTGTCCCCGTCGCGGCCAGATCCAAACCGTGAATGGAAAACGTCCAAGGCGAAGACCGAAGACTTGTTGGCCCTTCTCAAAAGTGGATTCCTGTGGGAGAAGGAGGTGGACATGTGGAGGGCCGCCGCCGGGGATCCGTACCCCATGGAGAAGAATTCGGACGAGATCCCGATGTTCGCACGGTTCGCAGAGCGCGGACTATCTCTCCCGGCGAGCGACTTCTTCAAAGGGCTCATGGGGTACTACGGCATCGAGTACCTCAACCTCAACCCCAACAGTATCTTCCACACTGCCGTCTTCGTACATTTTTGCGAAGCCTTTCTGGGGATGAAGCCCCATTGGATCTTGTTCCGGAAGTTCTTCCGGGTGAAGCCGCAACCCAGCGCCAGCAACCCGCGAGTAGTTGGAGGAGCGGGGATCCAGATGAGGGAGGACGCCGCCGAGCAGTACCTCTCCTACAAATTGATAGATTCCAACCAGGATTGGAAAGCCAAATGGTTCTACGTCACGAACCACCACCCGGAGCTGCCGAAGCTGAGCGGGAAGTAGCCCAAGCACTGTCCGTGGTGGAACTCAGAACCAACGATGCAGGAAGGGATCCAGCTGCCCGAGTTGTTGGCGCGGATCAAGGCGCTGAGGGAAGTCGGGCTGAGGGCCGAGCACGTGGCCTTCAGCTTCATGAATCGCAGGGTGCAGCCACTGATGGCTCGCGACACTCTGGGGTACGAGTACACCGGCGATGACGACACGTCGCAGATGCCTGGAGATGAAGTCGACGACGACAACATTGTTGATAGGCTGGCCCGGATCTTCAAAGATATGCCGGTGTACACGCTGTGCCCCGTACCAGAGTTCTCCGCCACGCGCCCACCAAAAGAGGTTAGAAGACGCATCCAAAGTCGAGTACCCATTGCGTGAGAGTAGTCGCACTGATGAGTTGTTCTTCTTGCAGGATGACTTGAAGAAGTTCGTCTCCGAGCCGCCATCGCCTCCCCAGCTAGTCGAGGTCCCAGAGGAAGGGAAGGCCAAGGCTAAGGAGCGGCGCGAAGTCAGCGAGGGAGACGACACAGTTGTCGTGGAAGACACGTCCGAAGAGGACGATGACGAGGAGACGTTGCAGGACCGCTTCCAGCTGCGGTCGAGGTTCAGCCATCCTGGCTTACCTCACATCCCTCTCGTTCAGGATCAACCGTCTAGCCTAGAGGCTAGTCTGCCCACGCTGCCAAGGAGGCCGCGCAATGTGGCCCGCAAACGCGTGGCCAAGAAGTTGAAGGTCACGAAGACCACGTCCCAAGAATTAAGCCGTCTTGAGTAGTGTAGTCGAGTACTGATGTCTCGAGTTCATGTGTTGACGATGAAGTTTCCTTGCTTGCAGGAGATGCCACCTTCCGAGCCCTTTGAGCAGGGCGACAAAGACATCTGGGACACGGTGGGGGAGGCAGCTGAAGATAGTTGTAGCCCAGCCCCCACTGTAGAAGAGCTCTTGGCGCAGATGGAGCGCCAGCCCCCTGCTGCTCAAGGGAGCACGGAACCCGCCACTGCTGCTGCGGAAGAGACAGCGGCCGCAGAGGCGCAGGAAGAGGCGCCTGCCGAGGCAGGACTAGTCGACATCGCCAGTATCCTCGGCGCCCCAACCGTGACCGTAGTCCGGTCGAGCTTGTAAGTGTTGATTCTTCCCGAGTAGTACTTGATGTGGTAGTCGTAGTTGATTGACAAACGGCTTGTGTACTCTGCAGGAGATCGACGGATCTGTCCTGGGAGGGGGATGAACCCACTACAGAGGAGGCGGAGAAAGAAGTCGCGCCGCCTGCTGAGGAGTCCACTCCCGCCCCACAGGTAGAGCCCGAGGCGCTGACCGCTGAGGCTACGCTGCTCGAGGCTAGCATTGTTGAAGGTGAGTACTCTGCTGAGGTTGGAGTACCCCGGTAGAGTAGTCGTAGTCGCCATTTTGACTGATACACTTGTCTTCTTGTCGACAGGTGCTGAGGCCGAAGGAAGCGAGATCCCGTCGGCGGTGCCCGAAGAGGACGTGGCACCGAGAACTCAGGAGGCTGCCGTAGAATCCCCCGAGCCGATGGAGGTAGCCGCCGGAGGAGCCGCCGCGACCACTGGAGAAGGAGGGAACGACGCGCCACCAGAACCCGATCTGGAGGTGGTTGTCTATTCGCTAGAAATCCAGGACGCGGAGCCAATCCACTCGGCGCCGATGACCGAAGCCGCTACGAGTAGTCGTGGCGGGATAGAGTTGTTGGTGGACGATCTGGTCGACCCGGCAACGGTGGCTCGGCACCTGGAAGCAGTCCGCCAAGCCGAGCAATGGATGAAGGTGAGTAGTTATAACCCTTGAGTAGTCAATCCTTTAGCGTTGAGTACCCATCTGATGTATGTTGGCTGCATAGGACGTCGCTGAGAGGTCCCGGGAGAAGTCCAGCATGCTTCAAGGCTTCGGCGACGCCGTGCTCCGGGCGGAGGCTTTGGAAGAGGAACTCGCGAAGTCCCGGAAGCAAACCGTCACCATGCAGTTGAAGCTGGACACCGCCTTCGCCAAGTACCACAATGACGTACAAGAGATGCAGGCGAAGAGCGACGACTTGGTGCGGAAGAACAAGTCTCTCCGCAACAAGAACAAAGGTACACCATTATCTTGTTAAGTACTTATTGGAGGTCGAGAGGTAGTCTGACCCGCTGTGCCTTGTTGATTGCAGAGCTTAAGACTCGAGTTGACCAGCTGAAGGCTTTGGAGACTGATCTGAAGAACCTTTTCTACCGGGAGCAGGAGGCCCGCCAGGTACTGGAGTATGATTATAAGGAGCTTGCTTATGAGTGCGACAAGCACATGGAGCTCCATATTGCATCAGACTGTGACCTCGTCAACTGCTACAAATCACTGCAGAAGCTGAACGAGGATTGCGAGAAGCTGCGGGCCCAGCTCAAGGAACTGGAAGAAGTCGCGCTCCACATCGCGAGGCTGCTGGTGCCTCATCCTGGCGGTCCCAAGATAGCGCCGCTGGTGGACCGATTGAAAGAAGCCCCCAGCCGGCTGGCGACCTACGTGAAGCATCTGGCGAAGTCGATCCCAAACCAGGTGCTGGCCTTCATGAAGTCGTACTTACCGAAGGTTCCCGTAGATGTAGTCACCGGCGGGCTAGCCGCCAACTACACAGACGAGTAGTACGCGAAGCTGCTAGAGTAGATGGCGCCTATTGCAGAACAAGTCGCTGACAAGCTTAATCTCCAGTAGTCCTGTAATAGTTAGCTCGCAGCAGTAGTTGTACAAAAACAATTGTAATGGAATTGTTTAAGTATGAATGAAGAAAAATTTCCATCAATGAGTACTCGTTGCCGCGATCTTTGAGTGCAGAGTCCCATCGTGGAGTTGTCGCGAGTAGTCGTACTCGGTAGTAGTCCCGTTGAGGGGAGGAAGACAGTAAAGTAGTTGATGAATAATCAAGCTTTATTACTGAAGAAGTACACCTGGATGGCCAGGGCCGTAGTTACAGAGTAGTCGCCAGGACCCGGAGGCCGCCTACGACTAGGTAGTGCTAGGGCGTGTAGCCGCTTACAGCAATAGATCCGTAAGTAGCCGTATAGGCTGGATCTAGGAGTACATGGTCTCTCAGTAGACCGCTGCTAGAGTCCTTTGTCGCTCGTCACAGCCCAGGATCCGTAGGTAGCCGCGTGGGCTGGATTCTGGAGAGGAGTAGTCCAGAGACTGGTGCCTGGACCCGGAGGCCGCTTACAGCGAAGGGTCTTGATGTAGTCGTGTAGATTTGAGCCCCCAGGGTAGTCGTGTAGACTAGGCGTAGAAGCGACAGAGTTGGTCGACGTTCCACGAGTTGTTGACGTCTTCGCCTTCAAGTGTCTGGAGGCGGTAGGAGCCCGGTCCGATCACCTTTGCAACTGTGAAGGGACCTTCCCAGGGCGAGCTGAGCTTGTGTAGTCCTTTCGTGTTCTGGATGCGACGGAGGACAAGATCACCAACATTGAAGGAGCGTTCCTTGACGTTGCGATCATGGTAGCGCCGGATACCCTCCAGGTACCTTGCTGATTGGACGAGGGCAGCGCAGCGAGCTTCTTCGAGTCCGTCGATGTCAACTCGTCTGCTGTCTTCAGAGACGCCTTCGTCGTAGTGCTCCACTGCTGGTGAGTCCCACATGACATCGGCAGGGAGGATTGCTTCGGAGTCGTAGACTAGGAAGTACGGGGATTGTCCCGTTGGCTTGGAGGGCTGAGTGCGTAGCCCCTAGAGTGCATTGGGTAGTTCCTTGATCCACTTGCCTCCTTTAGAGTTAGCAGCGTCGTGTAGCCGCTTCTTGAGAGCATCGAGCACCATCCCGTTGGCGCGCTCGACTTGTCCGTTGGCCCGAGGATGGGCAACTGAGACATATCGGACGTCAATCCCGCTGTTCTCGCAGTACTCCCAGAACTGGTGGTTGTTGAAGTTGGAGCCCAGGTCTGTGATAATGCGATTGGGTAGTCCGTAGCGATGCACGAGTTCATCCAGGAAGTCGAGTACTCTGTCAGCCTTGGGGCATGTAACCGGCTTGACCTTGATCCACTTGGTGAACTTGTCGATGGCCATCAGTACTCTGTTGAATCCACCTGGCGCAGTTGTGAGTGGACCAATCATGTCGAGCCCCCAGCAGGCGAAGGGCCAGGTTGGTGGTGTGGTGACTAGCTTGTAGGCTGGGACATGTTGCTGCTTGGCGAAGTATTGGCACCCTTGGCACCTTCTGATGAGTTCTTCAGCGTCGCCCAGAGCTGTAGGCCAGTAGAAGGCTCGTCGGAAGGCCTTGCTGACCAGCGTGCGAGAGGACGCGTGGTTGCCGCAGACACCTTTGTGGATCTCCTCCAAGATGTCTTTGCCTTCTTGTCTGGGGATGCACTTCATGAGTACTCCTGAAGATGCGCCCCGCCTGTAGAGCTTGTCTCCGACGAGGACATAGGACTTGGCGCGGCGGATGAGGTGCTCAGCCAAGTTCTTGTCCGAGGGAATCTTCTGCTCGCTGAGGTAGTCGATGAAGGGTTGCCTCTAGTCCACGTCGATCATCATGACCTCCTGGCCAGCTGGAGGATGCGCTGGGACAGTGGTCGGTGGTGCTGGCTCCAGTATGGATGGCGTGTGAAGCTCGTGGACGAAGACACCCGCTGGTACTTGAGCGCGAGTAGAACCAAGCTTTGACAGGACGTCCGCTGCAACGTTGTTGTCGCAGACGACGTGGTGGAACTCGAGACCATAGAACTTGTTCTCGAGCTTGCGGACTTCTAGGCAGTAGGCGACCATGTTCTCCTTGTTGCGGTCTCAGGACTTGTTGACTTGGTTGATGTCCACTACGGAGTCGCCGTAGACTAGTAGCCGCTTGATACCCAGTGAAACCGCGAGGCGGAGCCCGTGTAGCAGGGCTTCGTACTCGGCTTCGTTGTTTGAGACCTTCCAGAAGATCTGCAGGACGTACTTGAGTTGTTCGCCCATTGGAGAGATCAGGAGTACCCCTGCACCTACGCCCTCGAGGTTGAGTGAGCTGTTGAAGTACATCACCCAATGCTCTGGTCGCTCGGTTGGAGTAGGTAGCTGATTCTCCCGCCACTCCGCCATGAAGCCGACTAGTGCCTGCGACTTGATGGCTGTGCGTGGCTTGAAGTCGATGGTGAGGGCGCCGAGTTCGACTGCCCACTTGGAGATTCTTCCAGTAGCATCTTGGTTCCACAGAATGTCGCCGAGCGGGTAGTCGGTGACGACGGAGATCGAGTACTCCTGGAAGTAGTGTCGTAGCTTCCGCGCGGTGATTAGTACTGCGTACAAAAGCTTCTGTACAGGCTGGTAGCATGCCTTGGACTCTAACAAGACCTCGCTAACGAAGTAGACTGGGCGCTGGACTGGGTAGGCGTGGTCGTCTTCCTGCCTCTCGACAATGATGGCAGTACTGACCACATGAGTAGTCGCAGCGAGGTAGAGCAGTAGCTGCTCGCCTTTGCGAGGAGCCGTGAAGACTGGTGGCTTTGGTAGGAAGTCCTTGAGCTGGGTGAGGGCTTGGTCCGCCTCTGTGGTCCACACGAACTTCTCTTGGTGCTTGAGTAGTTTGAAGAAGGGGAGCCCCCGTTCTCCAAGCTTCGAGATAAACCTGTTCAGGGCCGCCATGCACCCGGTCAGCTTCTGGACGTCTTTGATGCACGTGGGAGCTTTCATGCTGGTGATGGCAGAGATCTTCTCGGGGTTGGCTTCGATGCCGCGATGGCTGATGATGAAGCCGAGTAGTTTGCCGAAGGTACGCCGAAAACGCACTTGTTCGGGTTGAGCTTCCAGCGGTACTCGCGTAGGGATGCGAAAGTCTCTTCAAGATCATCGATGAGGGTACTGGAGTGTCTGGTCTTGATGACCACGTCATCCACGTAGGCTTCGACGTTCTTGTTGAGTTGCCTCTCGAAGCAGGCCTGGATAGCTCGTTGATATGTGGCGCCAGCGTTCTTCAACCCGAAGGACATAGTCATGCAGCAGTACGCGCCAAACGGGGTGATGAACGCGGTCTTCTCCTGGTCTTCTTCCTTGATCGCGATCTGGTGGTACCCGGAGTAGCAGTCGAGGAAGCGGAGAGCGAGTCGCGGCCCCCGTCGTGGAGTCGATGACTTGGTCAATCCGCGGCAACCCGAAGGGGTCCTTGGGGCAGTGCTTGTTGAGGTCGGCGTAGTCGACGCACATCCTCCACTCGTTCGAGTTCTTCTTGCGGACGAGGACGGGGTTGGCGAGCCACTCAGGATGGAAGACTTCTCTGATGAAGCCAGCCGCGAGTAGTTTGGCGAGTTCCTTCTTGATGGCGCCCCGTCTGTCGTCGGCGAACCGGCGGAGGTGTTGTCGCTTGGGGGTAGCTTTAGGATCGACGTTGAGGGAATGCTCGATCAACTCCCTGGGCACCCCTGGCGTGTCCGCTGGCTTCCACGCGAAGATGTCGCGGTTAGCCCGGAGGAAGTTGATGAGCGCGTCTTCCTATTTGGGGTCGAGGCCGGCCCCGATGGTGGTGGTCTTGCTGCTGTCGCCTGTCCCGAGGTCGATTGTCTTGACCAGAGCCTCCTCAGATGGCTGAGGCTTGTTGGCTTTGTCTGACTTCTCAGGGATGTCGAGTTCACTTGGGGCGAGCTTCTTTGACGCAGCGTAGATCTCCATCATAGTGTTGGGTACTTGATTTGTGGAGGCGATCTCCACAGCTTCCGTGTCGCAGTCGTGCGAGATCTTCAAGTCCCCTTGCAGTGAGAGTACACCTGTTGGACTTGGCATCTTGAGTACCAAATAGGTGTAGTGGGGCACCACCATGAACTTGGCGATGGCTGGTCTGCGGAGGATGGCGTGGTAGGATGTCTCGAAGTCCGCGACTTCGAACTTGATGTACTCGGTACGATAGTTGTCCCGAGATTCCCCGAAGGTAACTGGCAGGACCACTGAGCCTAGTGGGATAGCTGCGTTGCCGGGGACGATGCCGTAGAAGGGCGTGGTGCTCTTAGTGAGCATGTTGGTGATGTCGAGCCCCATCTTCTTTAAGGTTTTGGCGAAAAGGACGTTGAGCCCACTTCCGCCGTCGATGAGGACCTTGTTAAGCTTGGAGCCCACGACCACTGGCTTCAGAACGAGGGGGAACCACCCTGGTTCGGAGAAGCTGGTCCATTGATCCGCGCGGGAGAAGGCAATGGGTACCTCCGACCACCTGAGAGGGGTCGGAACCGCTGGTTCAATGCTCATGACTTCTCGACGGGTAGCCTTTTGTTCCCGTCTGCTGGGTAGTCCACTTAAGAGGACGTTGGCCGTCTTGTCGGGTTCCTGGAAGTCAGCATTGCCGTCGTCATGCTTCTTCTTGCCTTTCTTGTCATGAGGGTGCGGTGGCTTTGGAGTACTCTTGAGCGCTCGCCTGAGTTGGTAGCACTGCTCGGTGGTGTGGTTGCCGTCCAGATGCCACGGGCACTTCTCCTTCAGCAAGTCTTTGAAGCTTCCAGAGGTCTTCTTCGAGTTGTCCTTCGCAGGGCGCTGTATAGCCGCGACAGTGTTGTCTGGCTTGCGCTTGCGGTTGGGACCCGAGTAGTTGTGGTTGTTGCGATCGCCTTGGTTCCCGTTGTTGCTGCTGCCACCGCCATTGTTCTGCTTGTTCTTGCCCCGGATGGCATCGTACTTGGCGTTGGCTTTGTCTTCTTCGTCCGCCCAGGAGGTGATCATATCCTTCAGATGAGTGATAGACCTGGGGCGGTGTCGACCGAAGTTTTCGAAGGTGCGACGGTGGTAGAGACCGTCTTGGAAGAGGTCGATGACCTCCTTGTCGGTGACGTCGACTACGGTGGCGCGCTTGTCGAAGAAACGCCGCATGTACTTGCGAAGGGTCTCGCCCTGTTCCTGCTTCACCATGGCCAGGTCCATGCGAGTACCCGAGCGGCCCATGGCGCCCGCGAAGTTGCTGCTGAACTGCTCCTTTAGCTGGTCCCACTTGTCGATCGAGTGCTTGTCCAACGACTCGAGCCATGTGAGCGGAGCCTGGTCCAGGAAGAAGGGGAAGTAGAGGCACTTGGTGTCGTTGTTGCCGCCAACGTTCTCGTTGGAGAGGGCGTAGCACCTGAGCCACTGGATAGGGTCCTGCTTCGCATCGTACTTGGTGATTCCCAGAGGTTTGAACTTGTCCAGGAGGAGCAAGTTGCGAAGCCGAGGAGAGAAGGCGGGGAAGCCGTCGTTGTCGCCTGCTGTGGTAGACTTCTTCCACCGCAGTTCTTCAATCTTCTGGCGCGTGTCATAACCGCCCTGTGAGGCTCCGGAGGCGTGGCTGTTCACGTGGTCTCGACCGCCGCGACCGCCCCCACCACCGGCCCTCCTGTTGGCCCCATGGTTGGAGCTTCCGCCATCGCCGCCGCCGCCAGGGTCGCGGTGAGGGATGACCTCGCGATTGCCGCTAGTAGCTGCAGCCCTGTTGCCACCTTGAGAGGGTCCGCCGGCGTTTGCACGAGTGCGGTTGGGATGAGCCGGCAGCTCGGCTCGAGTACGGTTGCGGCTAAGGTCAGCGCTGCGACTTGTAGCTTCGTTGTCGCGGTTCCTGACGGGGGGCTGCTGGGTGACCCTGTTGTCGACCCGCATGAAGTAAGCGTCTTCTGCGAGCTTGGCGATGACTTCTCCAGCACGTATCCCCTGAGCTTGGCGTGCGATCGCTGTGATCGACATGAGGCACTGCTCCGGGGTGGTGTGTACCCTGCTCTCGATGGCCTCGAGAGCTTCTACGAGGTTGCAGATGGGAAGGTTGTCTCGGAGACGCCGGCGCCGTTCGTTGCGCTTTCTGTTACGCTCACGTCGAGCGTCCCTGTTGGCGTCGGTCTCATCCGTAGGTGCTTAAGCAGACAACTCGTCTGCAGAGATGTCTTCAAGGTACTTGTCTTGTGCCGTCCCTGAAGGTCCTGGCGTGTCGCCGACAGCCATGAAGACTTGGCGATCGGGGTTGCCAAGACTGGAGTCGGAGCTCACCACCTCAGTTGGAGTGTACGAGTCAGCTCGAGCGAGTGGTGTTCCCTCCTGGAACGGGAGCGAGTCGAGGTAGGCGACGTAGCGTGAGTCCCCGCTTATCAGGTCGGTGGGCTTACGATCTGGCCAGTAGACGAATCTCCCGGCAGGTGTGGACGTTATAACCAGCCCAGAAGCCGGCCCTGATAAGGGTTGCTCAGTAGTGTTTTCCTCGAACTCGGGATCCTCAGGGTCCGACCCGAAGTCGAACTCGTACGCGGAGTCCGAGTAGAAGCTGGAGAGGGGGTTGGAGTCCGAAGCGTGGCCGGGGGCGGCGTCGGAGTCCGAGTTGTACTCGGGTACGGGCTCCTTGCCGGCCCGGCGCGAAGAGGGAGCCTCTGTGCGGGCCCTGCTGAGGTTGCGGGGGCCACGCGTGGAGCGCTCACTGGGTGGTGAGACCACATGCGATGGCTGAGTAGCCGGCTCGCATGCGATAGCCCACGGGGACGTCGAGTTCGAGTTGGAAGCGGATCCGAGCTCGAAGTCAGCGTGTTGGTCGAAAAGCGAAATTTCGCCGAACTTGCCGGCGAGTTCGCCCGTGACTACTTCGGGAAGCGTCACGAAGCCGGTCTCCGGGTTGGGCGGTATGGCGAGGCGGCGTTGGAAAGATCCAGCACCGTCAGCAGTGCAGACCCAGGCGCCGAAGACGAAGGTGTCGCCGTGGTTGAAGGCGACGGTTGGCTTGATGCAGATAGGAGCCGTCGAGTTCGCCATGTGATCTCGGGCGAGACCCCCTACCTGGCGCGCCAGCTGTCGGTGTTTTAGACCGGCAACCTACTAAGGGGAGTACCCGAAGTAGATGAATGTGGCCTCGCCGAGATCGGTAACTCGAAGGAAGAGACACGTGCCACACAATTTAGACAGGTTCGGGCCGCGAGGTGCGTAATACCCTACGTCCTGTATGCTGCGTAGCTCTGGATTGATTGGGTACGATTACAAGATGATGCAATCTTACGCCGTGAGATGAGATGATAGAGAGAGGGGTCCCTGCCTCGCCTTATATAGTTCGGGAGGTAGGGTTACAAGTCGGTTTAGGGAGAGAGTACTAGTCGAGTACGTCTAGGAGTCTTCCATACAGTGCGGGACCATATGTCGAGTAAGATGCACTACTCAACATCATTATTGCTTTTAATTTTAAATATCAAACTAACGGTAATATTCTTTTGTGTGCAGCGAGCATTTGGAAGAACTGAGGGCACATGGATCCAGAAATCTTGATAAGCGACATGAGGCTCAACTCGTAAGATGGTTTGAAAGCAAGATCACAGGGATACATGCTAGAGGGGAAGTAAGTTCAGATTTGTTTGCACTTGCTCAAGGACCGGATCCCCGACCTCGTACATTGAATAGATGTCATATCAACAATTGGTTGTTTCGTACCGTTAACATCGAGAGAACCCTTGTGACACAAAACAGTGGTGTGCTTGTCAAGGGTGAGGCGACGGCACAAATTGGTATGGGGTGATTAAAAGAATGATCTCATTGGAATTCCCTGGACAAAAAAGTTATTCGTTCCAAGCAGGTGATCGGTTTGATGTGCCTCTTGTCACAAGTACCAACGAGAGGCAAAGGATACAAGAAAGATAAATATGGGGTCATTGACATCGATACTACTCGACACAAGTTTAGCAATGAACCCTATATTCCGGCAACACGAGCGAACCGGTGTTTTATGTGAATCTGGTGAACAAACCTGGTTGGAGCAGTGTTATTTCAATGAAACCAAGGAACTTGTTTGCCATGCCTGAATTAGATCTCGAGGACTCACTTGTTGTGGATATCGAAGGTATTAATTTGCTCGGTGAACACCAGGATTTGACAAATTGGTCTAGATCGGACAAGGAAGGCACAACCCACGATGTCTCAGTTATTAATCAGGTTCGGGCCGAGGCGGTTGATGAACTAGACGATGAAGTATTTGATGTTGATGATGAACATGATGCAGATGACACGTACATTGATGATGGAATTGTTGCACCAAAAGTTCAAGATGCCCAAGATGATGAGTTTTTCAATTGATACTTACTCGACCGTATTCATGACTTCCATGTTGCCATTATTTACTACTTCTGGAATACTTTTGCATAAAGCTTGGAGATCTTCTTCTCCATCACATCTAACTTGCCACCTACATCCTCCATGCATTAACGGTTAACTGATTTTTTATTATTTTTTAATAACATTTGATTGTATGTTATTTTTAAACAGAAAAAATATAATGAAATGTAGAATGTGATTTATTATGGTAAATGTTAATATTAAAAATATGAATCTAAAAATTGGTATTGGTATGACAAACAAAAATAGGGGGCTGTAGGGCAGGCCAGGTCACAACAGGCTCTACCGGCGAGCGTGAAGCCCAGCGAGTGGGAGCCCGATGGGCCGGCCAGCCCAACAAGCCCGGAGGTTAGTAGAGAGGAAGCAATGTTCAGAGGAGTTCGGGATGGCAAGCACGCCTCCCCTTTTAAGTTGTGGTGCGGCCGCTTGAGGTAGCGGTGTGGCACTAAAGATTATGCTGATGTGCTGCTGTGGAGCACTTCCCACACACCGGGAAGTAATAAGGACAAATGGGCCGGCCCACTCTCGGACTGCAATCCTTTTCTAACAAAAGTGCACATTGATAATTTGCATATGTGTTGTTCCTTTTAATATGTTGATATAGAAAATAAAAAATTGACTCACAAATGATAAAAATTAATCTTTAGTAAATCAACAAATAATTAGAGTAATATGGAAACTATCTGTCAAAAAATTGCCCAAATAAACAAGGCCTCTTAGTTTCAATCCATCACTGAATTACTAGAAATATGTACACAGATACTTGTTCCGAAAACCCAGAAATTCTACTTGCTACTTTTGGTTAGTACATTTGTTACATGATTCTAACAAATTAGCATCTGGCAGAAATCGGTAACCATGCTTGATCTCAAGCTGATTAGCAATCTCAAAAGACCGAAATACATCCTTGGAGGCGTATTTCACCTGCCATTCATGCAACACCCTCAAACCCCAATGCTTGTGGTCCACATTTCTGTCCTTGTACAGAGGTAGCTCCAGTACAAAATTTCCAATCTTCTCCAGTGAAGACCTGTAACCATTTTGGTACAGATGGCTATACTTGTCATCAACGTCAGAAACAATCAGTTGAAGGTCTTTCCAATTAGAAATCTTGATGCCGCAGTCCTCCTGTAGGCGTTCAACATCATTGGTGATATGCGCTCCGACAAAGATGTGGCCTTCCTCGCTGAGAAACTTGCTCAGGACATCAGGAAGGTTGTAGCCGGCATGGTGCACCTGGTAAATAAGGCAGCGCGACCCGACACACAATTGCAACAATGCGAGCTTGTACCCGCCACTGCGAAGCTCAATCCACTCGGTGTCCAATCCAACGAGCAAATGTTCTGGAGGTGGGCTACCTTTGATTTCGTTGATGTACTCCGCCACTACTCCTGCGTCGCAATTGACGGTGTTCTTGATGCTCGGGTATCGTTCCTTGAAGAATTGAACCTCATGCATCGAAGTTGGGGCAGTCCCTGCTTCTGCGAAAGTCGTGGACGGATGACGGCGGGGCGCCATTCATCCCATTCCCGCCCACCGCGATCTCGAACGTCGGCTGGATCAACGGCCTCCCACGGGTTCACGGCGACATGCTTGCCACCCTGCAGTCCCAATCCAAGAAAACAAAGTTCCGAATCTTCAACCTCGTGACAAATCCATGACTAGAAACTCATTGTGCCTTGAAGGACTAACCTTCAAAGCGACGCTCTCTGCTGACGTGGCCGGGATTGCTCCGCCCGCATCACCTAGGTTACTGTGGAGGCCGCCGGCGGCGGTTGCCTCTACGGCATCCCCCTTCGTTTGTGGGGCGCCGCCATCACCCGATGCGTCGCTTCGGGTCATCGCCACCGTTTGGAGGTCGCTTGCGATGGCGGTTGCCGAGATTGCAAGCTTCGGGGGTCGCCGGCAATGGCGGTAGGCAAGAAAACCCCTTCTCCTTCGATAAGATAGTTGGGGGCGGGGTAGGGATGAGGCTAAACTAGTATATTCTATGCTGTCGTTTCGGCTTCATATACAAGTCAAATCGACGTGGTGGTTGCCGAAGCAATGGGCATGGCAAGATTTGAAGACAACCGGCACGACGAAGGGGCGGCGGTTCCTAATTAACTGCGACACGCACGCGCGCCTGGGGAGTCGTCGTCTGGCCGCAACGCTTCACCTGCACCGGATATTTGCATGCAAAATCACACTAAGGGTGTGATGTCTGAAAAGGTTTGCGAAAAGCTCTGTATCGCAAAGTAGATCCAAACTATGTAATTAGTTTTAGATTTCATCTACATTTACTACTCCATGAATGTGCACCATTAATTACAAATATTAAAGTAAGTTATTTTCAAAACTACTTTCATAATCTGTAGCTAAATATGGATTAAGTACCTCATTAGATTCGTCACACAAAGTTACACTTACACGTGAAAAGGTTTTACAAATAAATTTTATTTAGTGTTCCATTTATGAAAGATTCTTGGGGTTAATTTTATTTAGATGCGAACGGGAGAAGGAACGCAGCGCTGCGCCTCGCGATCTCCCACGCGTTCAGTCGTACACTACTCGAGTACCCTGGACGACCGATCAACGAAGCTCCTACTGAGCACGCGTCAGGTGCTGTGACGGGTGACAAGACGGCATGGGGGGCCAGAGTTTGCTTCGTACACCCGACCACACCCACCCCGAAGCAGTGAACAAGAAATCGCAATGGCACAAACAAGGAACAATGCGACGAAGTTCGATTTCCTCAGCCACGAGGAGCCGGTACAGATTAATCTTACAAAGGTGAGTTACAGGCCGCCAATGTCGGCGGCGGCGCCGTCGCGAAGCACGCCGTCGATGTCAACCCCGCGGCGGCGGCATCGGCCGCAATGGGGAAGTGCGGCGCGTAGTGCGGCGCCGATCCGGCGGTAACGACCACTCCGCCGCAGATCAGCCAAGGGAAACTCGACTTGAATGTCCGCCATCGCGAGCGCGCGGGCGGCTCCCCGGCGCGCACCGGCACGCACCGCCTCCTGGACATGCCCGGGGAGCGCGCGAAGACGGTCGGGCGGCAGCTGGAGCCCCGGCCGACCACCGCGACGGCGACCTCCGCCGCGCGCGTAAGGTCATCGTGGCGATCCTCCAGATTGTTGTTGACGGTGTATTTTGGTGCACCTAGCATGTTCATTACACTTTGGTTTGGATTTGATTATGGAACTAACCCGCCACTAGG
Organism: Cenchrus americanus; assembly: GCA_947561735.1. Taxonomy (NCBI): domain Eukaryota; kingdom Viridiplantae; phylum Streptophyta; class Magnoliopsida; order Poales; family Poaceae; genus Cenchrus; species Cenchrus americanus. The sequence goes on along the minus strand of OX387239.1, from coordinate 76,488,979 downwards.
CACACTAATCATATAACAAGTTCATCTTTGTGCATGCATTTGGAAGTGTTGTGTTTATGTAGGAAAACATGGACATAAAGGACGGATTCGCAACAAGTTCAAAGGAGCATTCATGGAGTCTTGTTCGTGTTCATGAGCTTGCTGAAATCACTTCTAATGGTGGCGAGGACCGAAGTGCTACGAGGAACACCCCCGAGGATTGAAGCGTAAAAGATCAAACTTCATGCAAAGAGAGCCCCCATCTTGAACGCGAGGATAACAGCATCAAAATCGTGCAAGTGGAGGGGGAAAAGTACATAAGTGCGCGAGGACCCACGGAGCAAAGGGGCGACCGAACCGGCCGAGTGGGCCTGGGCCGGCCGGCCCGGGCCGGCCGGCCCGGCCCACTTCCCGCACCGGTTCGGTCCCGTCTTCCTTGCCCTCGAAGGATCTTCAACCCTAAAACCCCCGACGCGCCGCCAACACCGGGGGAGGAGTCATTCGCACCAGAAGGCCATCCACAAGCTAGAGAGAGAGAGAGGAGGAGGATCTCCGGCGGGAGATCAACCACCTCGAAGGAAGCACCCTCTCGTGGAGAAGAAGGAAGACACCGGCGGAAGGGAAACCATGATCAACGGTGCCATGATCAGCACCTTGATGGGGTAATCTTCTCATTCGTCCATGGGTTGTAATTGATCTTGAGATGTAATCTCACTTTGTCGGATTATCTATCTATCATCTTGTGTTGAATATACTTTAATGCTTAAGGCTTGCAACCGTGCCGTAGAGGGAGTACGAGCTCCAATGCTTCCTTGGATCCATTCAATACGCCGTGTCCATCAAAGGTCTCGTCATGAATACCTTCGCGTAGTGACAGTACGAGAGGAGGGAAAGGGCGAAACCGTGGTCACATCCCCGATAGATTAGATTGGTTTTCATGTCTTTAAGCGATTGCATGCTCAAGTATCGTAGACCCGTGGGCGAGTGTCTTCTATCTTGATCGTTTATCATTCTCTCTAGTGTAGTTTAGTGTTTTCTAGTATAATAGTAGTTAGGGTTTTAGTAGCTAGTGTGTCGTTGTTGATCGAACGCTTGTAATCCCCTTGCTTCGCGGATTGACAAGAACCTTGGGAATCCCGTGGTGAAAAAGGTGTGGGGTCCGTACGCTTGCGGATCGTAGAGGGATACGTCTTTTATCCGTCAACAAGCCTCTTTTTCTGGCGCCGTTGCCGGGGAGCAAGTTAGTTTACATCGTTTGATTTGCATCTAACTTAGTTTTATATTTTAGTTTATCTTTTATTCGCTATATCTAACATATATTATCCAGAAAAACACTTGTTTCTTTTTTGTTTTTGTTTTTATCTTATTGTCTAGATGGAGTTCGTTAATCAACCCGTGGAAGAACCGGAGAAATCATTAAGGGATTACGCTAGCCCTCGATGTGAAGACATAAAAGTACAAGAGTCGGATTCGAAGCTCGAAGCGACCAAGTATGAAATTAAATCCAAGATCATCAAGATGGTGGCGGAAAACCCATTTGAAGGGATGGTTACGGAGAACCCATATAGACACATAAGGGATTTCACGACAATATGCAACACGGTGCGTCAAGAAGGAGTTCCCGATGAATGGTTCAAATGGAATCTCTTTCCCTACTCACTTGCCGGCAAAGCAAAGACATGGTATTCGATTGCGTCCTTTGAAGTTGAAGGCAATTGGAACAAGTTGACAAAGAAGTTTTTGCGAGAAGTTCTTTCCAATTAGCAAGGTTCAACATCTAAGGAGGCAAGTGATCACTTTCATGCAAGGAGAAGAGGAAGGGATAGACCAAGCCTGGGATAGGTTTAATGAATTAATCGAACAAGGACCAAAACTCGGCTTCACCGGTGACGTACTCTTGCATACATTTTTCTTTTCCCTAACCCCTAGTTGCATGCGACACGTCGAAATGTGTGCGGTGGGGATCTCATGGAGAAAACACTCACGGAAGCCGCCCAACTTCTACAAAAAGTTAGTAAAGCGGCTGCCATGCGAAGAGATTGGGAAACAAGACTTGCGGAAGAGCCGGAATTCAATTCAAGGAAGAAAAAGCTTGCTGATTTTTCTAAAGAGGCAACCCGGAAGTCACAAAAGAGGAGCCAATCATGGAAAAGCTTGAACAAGAACACATCAAGTCAAGAACTACACCAAACGTCGACTTCGCCGCGCCAAATGAGACGAACAAGAGAAGCATGTCAAGCGCGAAGCCACTAAGGGAGTTCGAACCAATGGATTGGGTTCCTATTGATTACGGAGAAGTATTCGACAAGAGAAGACCGTTCCCTAATCAAAAGGGAATGGCAAGAGCATTGGAAGTGGATTTCCCACCGGAGAAGAAAGCTGAAAATTCATACGACCTCGAAACCACCGGTGAGATTTTTGAAAAGCTCTTTGGAGATGACGTGGTGGATCCGGAACATATTGCCGAGGTGAAGAGAATCATGGGGATCAAGCCCGAAGCATCACCATACGCTCGCCTCGCTGAAATTTACTCGATAGGATCCGAAGAAGAAGAGAAGATGACGCCGCACTTGAGTTGCGAGATCAACGGAGTTCAATGCAAAGCTTTATGCGACATCGGAGCCCAAGTAAGTGTTCTATCTTCTAAAATTTATGATAAAGTTCAATACCACAACCTTGACTTAGCTCCAACGTCAACGAAATTAATTATGGGAGATGGTAGAACTATCAAACCTCTAGGTATTGCTTGCAACATGAAAGTAAAAATCTCTAGAAACTATATACCAACCGATTTCTTTGTTATTGATGCTTACCATAGTAATTCTGATCATATAATCTTAGGTAGGCCTTTTCTTAAGTTGGTTGATGCCGTGTTAGATGCTGGAGAAGGCAAAGTAACAATGAACCTTAATGGAACAAGGTACACATATAACTTTCTTCGTGCTTCTAAACACCTTACACCTTTTCCTCCCGAAGATGAAGAAGTAGAAGAGATAGATAGTCTTTGTTTTGTTGAAACCCTTAGAGACCCGCTGCAAAGAGCGATGGAAAATCAAATTAGTAATCAACAAGATGAAGAACTAGAGGAAGCGACAAAAGGCCTAGAGCCGCATGATGGTAGTATGGAGGAAGAGAAATTCGAAGACATCGGAGAAATCAAACACGAGGAGCCACAAGTGCCCGAGGTAGACCTTAAACCTTTGCCCAAGGGATTAAAATATGAATTTTTGGGCCCAGACAAAACTTATCCAGATCATTGTGAGCGACGAGTTGAGCCCCGAAGAAAATGAAGCGTTGCTGATTTTATTAAAAAACATAGGAAGGTGATTGGATATTCAATTAATGATCTCAAAGGTATTAGCCCACCTTTTGCACTCATCGTATACCAATGGAAGACCAATGTAAGCCTGTAGTGGACCATCAAAGGAGGCTAACCCATGCCATGCGAGAGGTAGTAAAGAAAGAGGTTATCAAGTTACTTGATGCCGGAATCATCTACCCGGTTCCGCATAGTGAATGGGTGAGCCCGGTACATTGTGTACCGAAGAAAGGAGGTTTGACCGTGGTGAAAAATGAGAAGAACGAGTTGATACCGCAAAGAACCGTGACCGGGTGGCGGATGTGTATCGATTACCGTAAGCTTAACAAAGCGACGAAGAAAGATCACTTCCCCCTACCGTTCATAGATGAGATGCTCGAGAGGTTAGCAAACCACGCTTATTTTTGCTTTCTCGATGGATACTCGGGGTTCATGCAAATTCCTATTCACCGGAAGATCAACATAAGACAACGTTTACGTGTCCTTACGGAACGTTTGCATATAGGAGGATGCCCTTCGGCCTATGCAACGCTCCGGCCTCTTTTCAACGTTGCATGATGGCCGTGTTCTTGGAATTCATCGAAGAAATTGTTGAAGTATTTATGGATGATTTTTCCGTTTACGGGAAGACGTTCATGGATTGCTTAGCAAACTTAGAAAAGGTCCTTACAAGGTGTGCGGAGGTAGATTTGGTTTTAAATTGGGAAAAGTGCCACTTCATGGTTAAGCAAGGCATAGTGCTCGGACATGTTATATCCGAGAGAGGAATTGAAGTGGACAAGGCTAAGGTAGAGACGGTTGAGCAACTCCCACCTCCTACGGATGTTAAGTCCTTAAGGAGCTTTCTAGGCCATGCCGGATTCTATAGAAGATTTATAAAGGACTTCTCGAAGATCACTAAGCCTTTAACGCACCTTCTTCAAAAGGATGTGGCTTTCGACTTTGATGAGAAGTGCCTAGCGGCATTCCGGACCTTGAAAAATGCGTTGGTGAGTGCTCCCATCATCCAACCTCCGGATTGGAGCCAACCTTTCGAGATCATGTGTGACGCGAGTGACTACGCCGTAGGCGCGGTCTTGGGACAAAGAAAGGAAGGCCGAGTTCACGCCGTTTACTACGCTAGCAAAACTCTTAGTGGGGCACAATTAAATTACGCCACTACGGAAAAAGAGTTGCTAGCGGTGGTATTCGCTTTCGAAAAATTCAGATCTTACATCGTGAACTCGAAAGTCATTGTTTACACCGATCACGCAGCCATCAAGTATCTCTTGGCTAAGAAGGAAGCTAAACCACGTTTGATTCGTTGGATCCTTCTTCTCCAAGAGTTTGATGTTGAAATTCGTGATAAAAAGGGGGTGGAAAATGTTGTGGCCGATCATTTGTCTAGGATGAATCGTGGACAAGATGATAAAGAGCCCATAGAAGATAAGATGAGAGATGACCACCTCTATAGAGTGCTTGATAAAGATACTTGGATGATCGACATCATTCGAGCAATTCGAAAGATGCCCCTCGATCATCTAGATAAAAACACTCAAAGGAAGATAATCTGCGAAAGTAAGAAATATTTTTGGGATGCACCATACCTCTTCAAGCTTGGCAATGATGGAGTGATGAGAAGATGTGTGCCAAGAGAAGAGAGGCTTGAGATTCTAAGGAAGTGCCACTCGGCGGAGTACGGTGGACACTATAGCCATGTTCGAACCGAAGCAAAAGTATGGTCGAGCGGATTCTATTGGCCGGAGATGCATGAAGATACTAAAAGATATGTTGCGTCATGCCCCGAATGCCAAAGAACCGGAAACATCTCTCAAAGAAATTATATGCCTTTGAAATACAACTTGCAAATCGACATATTCGATGTATGGGGCATAGACTTCATGGGGCCTTTTAAAAACTCATTTGGATTCGAGTATATACTTATCATGGTTGATTATGTATCCAAGTGGGTAGAGGCTATACCATGTCGTAAAGCTTCCACGGAGGAGTCCATCACTATGATCAAGAACGTGATTTTTCCCCGTTTCGGTACACCGAGAATCTTGATAAGTGATGGAGGAACTCATTTCACCGGGAAGAACTTCAAAAGGTGCTTGTCCAAGTTGGGAATTGAGCATAGGGTCTCCACGGCCTATCACCCACAAACCAACGGACAAGCGGAGATGTCAAATAGGCAATTAAAAAGCATACTCAACAAAACCATAGAGAAGGGAGGCAAGGATTGGTCAAAGAAATTAGACGGAGCTTTATGGGCTTATCGAACGGCGTTTAAAACACCGATAGGTATGACCCCGTATCAATTCGTCTATGGAAAATCTTGCCACCTTCCAGTTGAGTTGGAACATAAAGCCTATTGGGCGATAAAAGAGATGAACCTTGATCTCGATGCCGCGGTGGTGAAACGAAGAATTCAAATAAGCGAGCTAGAGGAGTTGAGGTTGAAAGCATATGAAAACGCAAGCATATACATGGAGAGAATCAAAAGGTGGTATGATAAAAGATTGAAGAAAAAAGAATTTAAAGAAGGAGATAAGGTCCTCCTCTATAATTCGAGGTTTAAAACCGTCGGAAAGGGGAAATTGCAAAGCAAGTGGGACGGACCTTATGTTGTGCATTCGGTGTTCTCCAACGGAGCGGTAACCATTATGGATATAAACGGCGATCAATTTGTGGTGAATGGACAGCGGCTTAAGGTTTACTACGAACCCGATGTCGTCCCCCTTCACCATGTTGACGTCTTCACCATGGAGGAAGAGCCCGAACGTCCCGCCTAGGACGAAAAACAAGGCATCAACTTCTGTAAATAATTTTTCTTTTAGTTTTATGGAGTTTTTCACAAAGATTTACTGGGCCAACTTTTTCCCATGGGGTGAGGAAGAAAAAATAGGGCGGTGTGCAAAAACCCGGACCGGCCCGCCCCCGAGGGGGTGGGCCGGCCGGCCCGGGCGGGACCGCCCGGGAGGGCTCGACGCCCGATGACGCCGAATTTCGCCCAAATTGCTCCTTTTTGACTTCCTTGTTTGGTCGGAAAATTTTAAGGGAAGTGTAAAAAAGGAAAATAAGGTTCCCGGGGGCTTTTCTCTCGGGACTATTTATTTGGCCGAATTGGGAGCTCGAGAATCAAACCTTTCAAGCAATGTGTTGCACCCTTGTAGCAGCCATTGAGCCTCCAAAAAGCTTAGAGTTGAAGCTAGAAGCCAAGAAGCCATCGATGGAGGAGGCGATGCGATGCGAGCTCAAGCTACCCGTCAAGAGGACCGCACGTATCCGTTGCGGAGGACGTGTCCCGACCGGAGCTCTTGCATCTCGCAACCCCGTCGAAGGAGAGAAGGTCCCTACACCCGTCCGAAGGTCGGCACGCCTCCAAGGCATCAAGCGTAAAGATTACAAGGAGGTGTCGCCGGAGCCTAAGGATTATGGGGATAGCGACTACTCCGACGATCGTAGCCCGAGCTCGTGGGCGGCTGCCGGTAGAGATTATGATGATTGGGATGAGCAGCCCAACGAAAGGAGTCCCGAAGGCCCCAACGGCGACGGCAACGACGGTGGCGAAGGCAACGACAATGGAGGTGGCGACGACGGTGGTGACAACGGTGGAGATTATGGCGATGACGACCCCTTCGGATTGCATCCGGTGTCTCGTCGAGTTTGCCGTCAATCCATCGCGGATCTCTACACGTCGGCCGACGAATGTCTCCAAGCCATGGAAGCGATGAAGCGGCGTATGGAGGACTTGGAGCGCGTAGTTGAAGATGACTACAAGTTCCTTAACCGTAACGTGCGCAAACTTTTCGGCATGGTTGGAAACATGAGAGGCAAGTGGTGCAAAACTTGCTTGAAGTACCACTAGATCTAGTTTTCCCCTTAGGATTTTTGTAAGATACGACGAGGACGTCGTATGTTTTAAGTGTGGGGGAGAGCTAGCTCGCTAGCCTTAGCTTTTGAACTTCAAGTTTAGGTTCGGTTTAATCTTCGTGTGAGAGTCTTAGTGTTTTAATGAGTCTTTAGTTTTTAAGTCCGTTTTAAATTTTTTTTGCAAGTGTCTTAAATTAGTGTTGAGTCAAGAAAATCAAATAAAAAGAGTCTTTATATATATCTTTGTGTTTTATGTATTGTTTATCTTTATTTACTTGTTTGTTTAATCTTTGATTCTTGATATATGAACACAAGTATGTGGTTTGAAAATCGTTTATCGTGGTGCTTAGTGGAATCGCTACTACTTAAAGTACCCATACCGCACTTCGATCTTGAGCTTCACATGTTAGTTGTGCTATGTTCGATGCTAAAAATTGGAGGATTTCAGTTCTGAAAATTATTTTAAAACCCTTGTAATAAAGGTTAGCAAAACCTCTTTTTCCAAGTTGAGAGTAAGAAAAAAATTCCTATCCAAAGCCAAGTTTATTTTTTTCGCTCCACCATAAGTGTGATTAGCACGATGAGTTAGGCTAGGACCCTTCTCTCTTGGTGAGTTTTAATTTCGAGCAATGATCATGTCCTTGTGCTTATCTTTTGTTGCTAGCCTCGTCATATATTCGGTAACGTGACGTTCACAACGGAAGTCACGTATATCGCCGAATTCCATACCCAACCCTATACATCTCTTTTGTACATCGTATTCCTTGAACACAACCTATTTTCAAAGTTTCGTCTCGTCTCTAGCATGATTTATTTAATATTTCAGATTGTATGCATGCGAGGAAAGAGAGAATTGAAAGCTTTGAAAAGTTGTCAAGAGAGAGAAAAATAAAGAGAAAAAGTATGTGTATGGAAAAGAAAGAAAGAAAAAAAGAAAGAAAGAAAAATTGTATGTGAATGAAAGAAGAAAAAGAAAAAGAGAAAGATGAGTTAGCAATGAAGATATGAGAGGGATGGATCAAGTGAAAGAAAAGAAAAAAAATAAAGTGTAAGGAAGGATGTCACGTTGATTGTGAGACGAAACTTTTACTCTATTTCCAACCATGTGCAATCCGACAACGAGGACATCATTGGTGCCTTGAAGTCACAATTTTCTTTTTCTCTTGCACATGTCCACCATTCTAAATCTCCTCATCCTTGATATCCCTACATATGGTTAATTCTCATGATCATTGGCTTTGAAAGGTAGACAACCATTAGAGGAAGTTCTTAGTTTGACAATACTTGTGTTGATTGCGCTAGCCCTACCTATAGCTCCACTTTACATGATATATGAGAGATTAATGGGAGGTGAGAGTTTTATAAAATTTGGTTAGGATAGCCACGTCATATGAGTGACTTGAGAGAGCTTGGAGAAAGGTTTTTGCCTAATACTTGTTGCAGGAATTTTTGTTTTAAAAACCATAAAAACCCTCCGATGGAAGCAAAGGAGTAAGCATGGCTAAAATTGAAGACTTCGAGTGAAGAGTTTGAGTTGTGGGGTAAAACTTGACGTGGTAAAAGTTCTAAACGCCCATGTTTATGTTTGATTATCATTACTTTGTGTTTATGTATTAAAGATGAAGGGATTGACTAACTTGTGAAGAAGGATAAGTGGTACATGATTACAACACCTTGGACGAAATTCTTTTACGAGTACTTGCTCGAGGACGAGCAAGAGCTAAGTGTGGGGGAGATGTTGACGGTGTATTTTGGTGCACCTAGCATGTTCATTACACTTTGGTTTGGATTTGATTATGGAACTAACCCGCCACTAGGCACACTAATCATATAACAAGTTCATCTTTGTGCATGCATTTGGAAGTGTTGTGTTTATGTAGGAAAACATGGACATAAAGGACGGATTCGCAACAAGTTCAAAGGAGCATTCATGGAGTCTTGTTCGTGTTCATGAGCTTGCTGAAATCACTTCTAATGGTGGCGAGGACCGAAGTGCTACGAGGAACACCCCCGAGGATTGAAGCGTAAAAGATCAAACTTCATGCAAAGAGAGCCCCCATCTTGAACGCGAGGATAACAGCATCAAAATCGTGCAAGTGGAGGGGGAAAAGTACATAAGTGCGCGAGGACCCACGGAGCAAAAGGGGCGACCGAACCGGGCCGGGTGGGCCTGGGCGGCCGGCCCGGCCGGCCGGCCCGGCCCCACTTCCGGCACCGGTTCGGTCCCGTCTTCCTTGCCCTCGAAGGATCTTCAACCCTAAAACCCCCGACGCGCCGCCAACACCGAGGGGAGGAGTCATTCGCACCGAAGGCCATCCACAAGCTAGAGAGAGAGAGGAGGAGGATCTCCGGCGGGAGATCAACCACCTCGAAGGAAGCACCCTCTCGTGGAGAAGAAGGAAGACACGGCGGAAGGGAAACCATGATCAACGGTGCCATGATCAGCACCTTGATGGGGTAATCTTCTCATTCGTCCATGGGTTGTAATTGATCTTGAGATGTAATCGCACTTTGTCGGATTATCTATCTATCATCTTGTGTTGAATATACTTTAATGCTTAAGGCTTGCAACCGTGCCGTAGAGGGAGTACGAGCTCCAATGCTTCCTTGGATCCATTCAATACGCCGTGTCCATCAAAGGTCTAGTCATGAATACCTTCGCGTAGTGACGGAGCGAGAGGAGGGAAAGGGCGAAACCGTGGTCACATCCCCGATAGATTAGATTGGTTTTCATGTCTTTAAGCGATTGCATGCTCTAGTATCGTAGACCCGTGGGCGAGTGTCTTCTATCTTGATCGTTTATCATTCTCTCTAGTGTAGTTTAGTGTTTTCTAGTATAATAGTAGTTAGGGTTTTAGTAGCTAGTGTGTCGTTGTTGATCGAACGCTTGTAATCCCCTTGCTCCGCGGATTGAAAAGAACCTTGGGAATCCCGTGGTGAAAAAGGTGTGGGGTCCGTACGCTTGCGGATCGTAGAGGGATACGTCTTTTATCCGTCAACAATTGTTCAGGCGGTGGCGCAGCTCCTCTGCCTGCTCGCGGCGGAAAGACGCCTCTACCTCCTCAGCTGACGCAAGAAACAATGGCGACGAGTCAAACAAGAGCCTAGTGGGTGGCGTGCACTGACGAAATACAAGAACTCACCAAAGCAGCGGGCCTCCACATCGGCCTTGGCGCTGCGAAGTTCGGCTGTCTCCGTCTCAGCCGCCTGAAGGGCGGTATGCATCGCATCCCGGGTCCCCTCCAGGTCCCGTACCTTGCGCAGCGCGACGTCTAGACGACGCCGCGTCCACGCCAGTTCCTCTGCCGAGTCCCGGGCCTCCTGACGAACGGGGGCGTCGCCCCGAGACGAGGAAGAAGACAAGCTCCAGGATTCCGACAACGAAGATCCACCGGATGGAGGCGCCGCGCCAGCTGAAGGACTCGGGCCAAATGTCGCACTAGGAAACAGAAGAAGAATGACAACATCACATCCTCGGCAAGCACAGGAAATTATGGAGACAGGAAGACACTCACCTCCGGCGAGAAATCAACCGACGGAGACGCAGCGGGACCGACGGTGACGAACCACCAGGGGCCTCTTCTGCGGGGCGCTTCTCTCCGGCCATCGCTGCGCGTAGGGAGTCGAGGGGGAAGACGAGTGGCTACTCAAGATCGACGAGAGCAGCGCGGTGCAAAGGAGCGGGATTGGAAAACACAGCGAGGCCCCGCGGTTATATAACCCGCGTCGGGTGAAGCGGTTCCTATTCCGTTTGGCAACTGCATTCGTACCACTGCCGTGTGGGGCCGACAGATCAATGACTAAAAGGCAGAATATCCCATTGCATAAAATCTCCTCACCGGGGAATTGAAGGGACGCGACCCCACTCACTCGGCGGGGTGGGGCGGTTACCAAGGGTCAATGACGGGTGCACCCAGCCACTTGTTGGCCCACAAATCGATCTTTAACGGAAATTTGACTCCGGGTGACCCCATCCGTGGACGAGTTGCGGGTCCCACTGTCGGTAGGATTGTTGCGCCAACCGTTGGCTCGAACCCGCGAGAGATTTCCCCATTGGAAAGAGTTGTGGGCCCCACCTGTCGGCGCCCAGATTGGAATGTGTTCTTGAGTTGTTCATGTTCATAATGAACTTGATCATTTGTATCGTTTAATCATAACTTCAAAGTTGTTTATATTTAACAAATGACGTCCAAATCAGGAAATTTTTCCTACATTCTTATGACAACATAATCTAGATCATGGTGTCCACTGCATATCGTGTCACAGCGTCTGAGCAATCATAATTTAAAAATAGAACATTTCATAACTAGATTCAAGATTTTCAATCAGTAGACGATGTCAATTTGAAATGAGATGAATACCAAAGTTTCATAGCTCGTCGAGATGAACAATCTTTATATTGGTCGGATTTTGATTTGACGAAGTGGTACTACACATTGTTCGTTAATCCTAGGTTCACTGCCATTGTTTAAGAAACTTGGTTGGAGACATGTCATTTTTGTTCTATGTGATCGTACCCCTTCTTCAAATGAGAATCCAACCAATATAAAGATTGTTCATCTCGACTAGCTATGAAACTTTGGTATTCATCTCATTTCAAATTGACGTTGTCTACTGATTGAAAATCTTGATTCTAGTTATGAAATTTTCTATTTTTAAATTATGATTGCTCAAACACTGTGACACGATATGCAGTGGACACCATGATCTAGATTATGTTGTCATAAGAATGTAGGAAAATTATTTCCTGATTTGGACGTCATTTGACAAATATAAACAACTTTGAAGTTATGATTAAACGATACAAATGATCAAGTTCATTATGAACATGAACAACTCAAGAACACATCCCAATCTGGGCGCCGACAGGTGGGCCCATAACTCTGTGCAATGGGGAAATCTCTCGCGGGTTTAGGCCGACAGTTTGGCGCAACAATCCTACCGACAGGTGGGACCCACAACTCCGTCCACAGATGGGGTCACCCAGAGTCAAATTTCCGTAAAGACTGATTTGTGGGCCAACAAGTGGCTGGGTACACCCGTCATTGACCCTGTGATTCCGTGTACTCCCTATGAAAGCGCAGTTTCCTTAAAACCCAATGAACCCTGCGACCCCCCAAATTCAATCTACAACATGATCTGGAGGCGGCGGTTCTTTTCCATCTCCCTCATCCTCGCCGGGGATAACAGCGTCGCACATCCAATTACCCACCGCGCGTGACGAACTGCAACCACTCCATGGAAAAGAACTCCGCGGCTCGCTACCGAGGCGTCGTCGAGGCCGCCGGAACCGCCGACGGAGCCGACGATTGACATCGTCTCCCGCGTCGGCCGCGCGGTCGCGAGGATGCCATTGTGGATCTCCGCAACCTGCGCGCAACATGCAAGGCAATGTGCATGGTGGGCGGCGCCGCCACGGTCGGACGACGCCTAGCCCTGAAACGCGTCCTGCGGCGTCGATTCTACCTCAGCCACGAGTATCACGCGGTGCTCGTCAACACACTGGCCAACATCGGCAACCCGAAGGCCTTGTTCCAGAGCGGCTTGCGCCGCGCAGTACTGGGGAAGACACGTGGCGTAATCACGCCGTGCCTCGACCAGCTACGGCGCGCCGCGGAGGCGGGCCACAAGGAATCGATGTACGCCCTCTCCCTCTTCCTCTACAGACCCAACAGCGGCGAGGCCGACGACGATGAGGCCAGGCAGCTCCTGCGCTTGGTCGAGGCACCCCAAGAGGGGGCGACGGTGCTTCCTTGGATAAATTTGACTTGCACAAAACGCCGCTCCAGGATCATTGCGTCGACGTGGGACTACCGCTTACGGATGCGAATGCGATTGCCGTGTCGCCGGTGCCGGCGCCCGTACCTCGCCACGACAATTTGCGGTGTGCGGGTCGCGGGTGTGGCGACCACGCAGATGGCATGCTTGGTACTCGTGGCGTAGGTTCCGCATAGCCGAGGAGTGTAGGATCCGAAACGAGTGTGATTGGTTCTTCTACACACTCAAGGAAGCGTTAATGATCCGAAAGAAGGTATAAAGTTGTGCTTGCCGATATTTCTTGATAAATTTGTTCCACACATGATGCACCCTAAAAGTCATTCTCGGATTTCAGTTTACATGTTTGCGTTCTTTCTTGTGTTTTACAAGTTCAGTCGATTGCTAACATTGTTTCAAGGTGCACGGGATTTCGGTTATCAATTGTTCGACAGTTCGTTTAATGCTTTCTTCATTTTCGGGAAATTTATCCCGCCACCGACGAGGGACCTTGCAAAGAGGCTCGGCGTCATTTCGATCACATCTTTGAAGAAATCCAGCTAATAAACACAAAGCATGTCTCTCAAGTTGTGTCTTTCGACGATGTATGTGTCTTTACAATTGTGTCCTTGTAGAGCATGTTTTTGATGATCCTTAGTTGGTGTGGTGTCAACGTGACTCGGTAGCTAGCCTGTGTAAACTCAGTTGTCATAAATCTTACCCATTGCTACCCGGTCTTTATGTTTGTTACACATATTTGTGTGATACATTTTACTCTGGTACAAATTTGATAAAGAGTTTATGGTAGTCTGCTAAAGTTTATACAAATATGACATTCGTAAATTTACTCTGACCACATCAAAAAATGTGTAACCAATATACAATAACTTTGTGGTAAACAAGAAGTAAACTTTGTGGGACCCACCCGTCAGCTGGCCACACCAAAACGCATCCCTCAAATATGCCAACCGTTCAGAAAAAATGGGTAGCCAGCGATTTGGAATGTGGCGCCAGTTTTTTCCAATCCGAATTATTTAACTTTCGCCCAAACTACCGCGCAACCATGACTGGGGCCACCACGCCGGGTTACAAGAGTAAAAAGTCGCGCATCTTTACTTTCCCTCCTGAATCCCCTCGCAAAACAAATCTACATCTCGGGCAGTTAGGGGCCGGGTTGTCGATACGACTACCGCCGCCGCCGCCAAGTTGCTTCTCGCCGTACACGAGGATGCCGTCGTCGAGGGAGCCGGCAAGGGTGACCCCTACATCCTCTGAAGCGCAGCGCACACCGTCGTCGGCCATGCTACCTAGAATGTTCACAACAACCCCTGGTGCGGCGATTGGTGAACCTACCGCCACCATGGCCCCCCGTGCCTAGGGCGACGGGGGCGCTCTTTGGGTCATCATCACCTTCGAGCGACGATGAAGCATGCGTCGACGTGGACATAGATGCGGACACGATGTTTTACCTTCATCTCAGGACGAGACGACCGAGGCTAGGTACGCTGTATCGTGGTTCGATCTTTCCCCTCATTCGTACTGCTTCCAACATCTCATGCATCTGTGCACGCACTGGTACCCTAGATTTCATGCATTTGATCACGTGATTTGCACACCAAATTTCTTCACATGTTATTGATATGACATCGAAATGAATGCGCAGATCATTAGATGATCAGTCTTGGACCGTATATATGATTGAGAAGGGTATAGATGGGGAGCCAGATACAACACATACTTGTTACCCTCGTGGTAAACAAATCACCCTAGCAGCCATAAACAACCTGAAACAAAAACTGGGGTATAGGATAAGGGACATTGTTTACTACAAGACTAGAATTCCTGACTCTCCTGCGGAAGCAACACTCACTTAGATCGACTACGACGTCGACGTAGAAAGAATGAAACAGATTCACGAGGAGGAGATGGTGATCGATTAGTTATCTCCGGAGAGCCAATACCTATAAACCATACCATGGCCATAACACCTTTGAAATCCAAAAGTGCTTACATACATGCCGATGATGAAGAAGAAGTAGAAGAACGTGACTTAGATGAATACAAACTTTGGCTAGCTGATTTGCATCAAGAGAAGAAAGCCTTGGGTAAGATATGCTTCAGCCAAATATTTGTGTACTTATACTCCTGAATTTGCATGTTCAGTCACATGAATGAAATTAATTATGGATTCTATTTCAGAATTAAAAGACATTTTCAGGGATGACACAATCGAGACATACAGAGAATACCTGAATGTTGCAGGACTACTTGAAGACATCGGTAATATCCCTCTCCTAATTTGCAAGCAAATTACCATTTTTTCTCAGACTACAAAATATGATAGGTCATCATATGCCACTAAATTTTTTGCAGAACGGTATGTGGACCCCACCTTCATTTTGCAACACAGGAATGAAATGAACCCAACACTGCGCAGTGCGGCCTCCATCTCACGCTCGACGTTGGAAACAAATAGAGCAAGGATCTGTTAACATGTGTTCCATAGAAATTACCTGTCTGTGCATACAATTATTTTTTGGGTATTATCACATGCATGTTGTTCGCATGGAATAGGCTCACAAAAAGTTAAAAAAAGAGGACGCGTCCTGTAAGAGCATTGACGGTAATCGCCAAGAGAATCAAGGCGGGCAAGCAGCAGTTGGACATTCAATTCTCTAAACATGGAGGACCGGTAGGTGATAACTACCGCTCATTCGTTGATGAAGTGGTCATGTATACAAGGAAAAGGGCTCCTATCATTGGAGTGAAATCATGGAAAAATGTTAGGGAAGAAGTTAGAAACGCAGTAGCAACCGATGTATTGGTAATAATAGACTTTGCTTTTCAAGACAATTCAAATAAAAACTAACATATCAACTCACATAATATTTGAATGCTATTGTGATTATATAACAGGCAAAGTGGGACATGGAGGATAATGTTGAATCAAGGGAAAAGATATGGGCCATTGCTAGGGAGCGTTACAAAGGATGGCGTTCAACTTTCAGTGCTACAGCCAAGACATACAACAACTACCACCAGAGAATGTTACATAAGCCTACAGAATTAGATATTGTTGAATGACACTATCTGTTGAAGTATTTCAGTACTGCTAAATTCAAGGTTTGTTCCACATTGTTAATTACGATTTCAGACCACTACATTTTTCATTCAAATGGCGATGTCTGAGTATTTAAGATTTTTGTTCATAACTTTACATTGTATAGGAAAGGAGCACACAAAATTCTACGATTCGATGCCAACAAATGACAAGACATTTGTCAGGCGCTAAGCCTTATTCTCAGCGCAGCTATGAGAAGGTAATAACTGGAGAAGCACATCTCCAATCTGTCTTGCAGGATGAAGAACATTAATTTGTTATTTTCTTGGCATAACAGAGAGACCCAGAAACTGGTGAAGAGCCCGATGATATGGAACTTTGGTGGATAACTCACACTAACCAGGGGTCTTGGACAGACGAACAATCTAAAAATGTCTATGTGAGTTCTCAATGAATTAGTACATACATTACTATACATAGGCTTATGCAACTATAGAATGCAACCAATCTCTTGTTCAACTAACTCCTCCACATGTGCCTTGCAAATGTTAGGACACCGCAAGCAGCGTTATTGCTGAGGAGGAATCAAATGCAGAGAACAACTTCGTTTCCCAAAAGGAAAAAACGAGATGTTCCAAAAAGCCTACAATGAAGTCACGAAGTGCAAATCAACCAAGTTGTATGGAAACGGGTACCTGGCAAAAAACCCAACTAGAAGGCAGTTGCTCAATGCGGAGCGCGAGGAAAAAAATCGTAGGGAAGAGCTATAGCATGAGGAACACGTCGAGCTCATGGACGCATTTGGGCAGCTACAAGAAAAAATGTCAGGATGGGAAGAAGAAAGGGAAGCAGAAAGGAGAGAACATGCACACCGACTTGAAGAAAGTGAAAAGAGAAGGCGAGCGGATCTACAACGACTTAGGCAAGAGTTCCTATCAATGCCGCAAGCATCAAATGGACAATCACAAGTTCCACAGTATTGGTCAAGCTATTTGCATGAATGGGTTTCTTTCCTTGGGTTCTATATATGAATGTTTGTATCCTTTCGTAGGTTGACCAGCCAATATCTGTCCAACCAAGCCCAAGCAACAATGTCACTGAATCCGCCGACGTGGCGGTGGTTGCATCAATCACCCAAGCAAAACAACCTTGTCGCTGAATCCACAGACAACGTGGCGGCGGAACCATCAATTCCTACATCTGGGAATGTACAGCCAGACTCTAGGAATGTGCTCTCGTGTACTCAGGTTGTTCTCGAATTCACAACCTTTTACTAGTACATATCATCGATTCTCGATGAAATTACGCCTAATCTTGTCCTTCCAAATGATTGGTTCATAGGAGAAGGAATCGAAGAAGTTCGAAAACAAGTATTTCGCAAAACCGAAGCACTAAAGGTGGTGTTAACAATCCCGAAACACAATCCACCGTTAGACAAATTTCTTCTCAACAAGCTACAGTACAAGTTGCACAAAGGAGACGACAAAGCACCAAAAAGACATGAGGTGAAGCTTTTTTCAACAACTCTTACCGCCGTGAATGTAATTCATGTTTCAAATTGTCAAAGTGTGTTTATGGTTGTGGTAATTATTTGATGTCATTATGCTATTTTTATGAATCACAATCAATCTTTGGTTTGCTATATGTTGTTGTTTCACAAATTCCAATATTAGAGATTAATTGATGCTAGCTTAAAAATTTTGTTGATTCTTTACGGTGTGATGCGACCTCCTTGCATTGAATCCCCCTTTGTTGATCAAGTGTTGGGATCATCTCCAAGTCACAATTGGCAGACCAAGTTCTTCATGTCCTACCAAATTTGTCTACTATGTGTTGAAACAATGTCCCGTGCCAACCTTTTCGCATTTAAGTACTTCATGAGTCATGTAATTAACTCAGTGGATGGTTCAATGTTGGTTAATTAACTATAGATGCATAGTTATATTTATCTGCTGATGTTAATTAATGTTGCAATTAGTGCTGCTACATAAATGAGCGTGGCAGAATACACCATATGTTGCAAATGATAAATCATGATATCACAACCAGTGTTTTTCGTTGCCAAAAAGTAGCGTGGCAATAGTAAGGTGCACTTGTAGCACCCCTAATACGAACGTGGTAATAAGAAATTCAACTTGTAGCGACATAAAAGGAACGTGGCAATAGTATGGTGTACTTGTAGCAACCCTTAATAGGAACGTGGTAATAAGAAGTTCAACTTGTAGCAACACAAAAGGAACATGGCAATAGATAGTGCACTTGTAGCAACCCTAATAGAAACGTTGTAATAAAGACTTTAACTTATGGCAACCAACCAAATTTCGAAGCAATAATAGAGGACCACATATTACAACCAATCAAATTACATGGCAATAGAGGATACCACCTAAAGCAACGTAACCAATATCGTGGCATCAGACAATGCTACCTATCGCATCGAAATCAACTTTTGTGGCAATAGAGGAGACCACCTATAGCAACTAACCAATTTCGTGGCATCAGACAATACTACATATTGCAACCAAATTACTTTCGTGGTAATAGACGAGGTTCAACCAATAGCAACCAAAGTCGGTGCGTAGCAATACTATAACTTGCAACGAAACAGAAACGTTGCAATTGCACCTTTGGCAACACCACAGATGTGTCGCAATAGTACACTTTGCAACCAGAACAAGCGTTGTAAAAAAAACTAATTGCAACGTTGCGTTACGTTGCAACAAAAAAACTTTGGCAACCACTAGATGGACAACGTCATAATAACCTAATGCAACGCGGCTTTTCGCAGCCCACGGTCCACGGAACAATTTGGTTGCAATTGTGTCTATTGCAACCAAATATGGCATATTGCAACACATTTTGTGCGTTGCTTTAGGGGGGAAAATCTAGTAGTGCCAGTAGAGTAAGTAGTCTCAGATAATGGCGAGAGGCCAACAATCGATTGATTTAAACCTTGCAAGGTAGACCTAAACATAAGGTAGGGTGCCCCGCGAGGACAACCACCAAGCGGTTCCCAAAAATCTTCAATTTGGGATAAAAGGCCACAGTCTTTGGTACCGGTTATCTGGCATACCCCGCAAGGCACCCAGAGTCACACGTGCACCACCAGTTGCTAGTCGTGAGACGCATCCCAAGATTAGTGACGGTAAAATCCCTTACCGCCTCATTAAGGTACTAGGCTTACCGGTCTCATTCCCGACAAGTGCTTAGTACATTCAAACACTTAACCCACGAAAGACATTGGATCGGAGCTCACATCCCATGCTCTTGCCACATGAGCAATCCATTTATAAAGATCTTATGATTCCAACATAAGAACCTATTCTCGCGAGTGACGAACATCACTCGACTTGTAACGGTCCTATAGCATAGCAGCTACCGACCTACATGCTAGTAAAGGACATAGGTATCTAGGGATCATGCATCTAGGGTTTCATTTCAACTCTTGAACGTAAATGCACAATCATCCATAGATAGTTGCATAAGATTTCAAAAACACTTAGGTTGATGCATCGGGGCTTGCCTTCATCAGCAGGGTTAGCCTGAGTGCCCTCGATGTCTTCGATCAACTCCACGTACTGCAGCTCCGCTTCAGCTCCTCCCTCCTCGGCTTCCGGCACGAGCGTGTAGTTACCGTCAGGGAGAATTCTACACGAAATGCAATGCAGGGTTCAGGTGGAGTGAGGAATTATTTTATCCAACTCTTGTTGGCCATATTCACCTAGATAAATCTTTAATTACTAATTCTTTTTCATTAAGGTCATTATCGACAAAGGTTTATTCTTGACAAACAGTTAATTAATGTTTATTCTTATTGTGGTTATTTAATGTGAAGATTTATCATTTAATCTTTTAATAGCACTCGTGTGCACATCTATGTACATAAACCAAATTAAAAACTCACAAAGTGGATTTGGAGATAAAAAAATTAAGCTATGCACTCATTTACAAGGTCACAAGGTTAAAGGACACATTTTCCTAATTAACTCCTAATAACAAGCTTATGTGCACCTCAACTTTAAAAACCACAAATAAATTATACAAACAAGGACAGGGGTCCTTGCTGACCTAAATACTACTAAGCATCTACCTGATTCAAGCTTGGACATTAATAGAGCTACAAAACCTATATATGCAAGGATAACATTTCCTAGCTATTTAAATTAAAGGAAAAGCATACATAAATAATAAATAAATAAATAAATAAATAAATAAATAAATAAATAGCTCATGCATCCAAAAACAAGCCCACAACTACTCTAGCCTAGAACAAGATTAGAACACCAACAGGTTCATCACAAACATTTTTTTTGAAATTTGAACTATGCATTTAAATGTGTATCTAAGCATAAATCAGGATTAAATAATTCTTACAGAGGTAAATTCATGATAAATTCAGGAAAGTTACTTCTAGGCATAACATGAGCATAGCCACAAGTTGAGCACAAAAATCAATCCATATTTTGCTACAAAAATCAGTAAAGCAGAAATAGCATAAAAGCAAAGTAATTCATAATAAAAAATCTATTCAACAACTTTGTGCAATTTTTGTTCCAGAGTCTAATCATGACAAGTCTAGCAACATATCCAAAATTCAGCTCCATAGCCTTTCTAGATTTTGAATTATAGCAAAAAGGTGTCAAACTGAATTTGAATTTTCATTCAAAATCTTTAAGCCAAAACTATGGTCGTGCTTCGCAAATGTTGTAGATATACTCTCACTGAGATCAACAAAATTGGGTTTGCATTTTTCTGATTTTTCTGCGAATTTCTAGGCTTTTTATAAGGGGCTGGACTAACTTGTAAAGAAACTAAGATTACTTTCCTTGCAACCGAGCCCTTGGTTTACAAATACGCCCCTGGCCTTCACACATATGCCCTTGCAGCGTCGGGGAAGCTCGCCGGCGGCGAGGTGGGGCCGGAGCAGGTCAACAAATGGCGCGGGTGTGCGATTGGGCTCACCCCTAGACGATTGGTGGCGGTGGCGCGGTCGGAGGTGGCTCCAGCGAGTGGCGGTGACGAGGTCGCGGCGGCGCGCCCGCGGTCACCCGGATTCCGGCGAGGCTCAAGGCGGTGGAGGTCAATGCGCGGCCATTGAAGCTTCACCGGGGGCTAGGGAGGAGGTTGGGATGGTTGGCCGGCGGCGGGAGCTAGCAGAGGGGGATGCTCGTCTGCGGCAGTGGCAATGGCGGGCGGCGGACGGCCGGCTCACGCGTGGGAGCTGCGACGGTGGGGCTTTTATAGCCGAGGTGCGCGCGGGAAGCGAGGACGCTTCGCTGCTAAGCATCCCAGTGCATTTACGCGGGGTATGGCGACCCTCAGCGTGCATGCGTGGCGGGTGCACGAACGGCGCTGCAGGCGCGTGCGTACGCGCTTCGTGGCGCTCGGCTCCCCCCGAGGTCGTGTCTTGGAGCGCGCGCACGAGGCGGACGTCGGCCCGAGCTCACGCACGGACCTCAAGGCCGGCCGTAGCACGGCGGCGGCGCGGCGGTGACGCGTAGCGTCGCACGCGCGCGTGACGTCGCGCCGAGCGCATTCTCGGCCCGATCCATGCGATGTGCCCCTATTTGCGTGCACAAATCTCAAAAAGTTACATGTAAACTTCAAAACCTGTAGATAGGAAAGTTGTAGATGGGTCGATTCTCTGAAATATGGCTGAAGCCGAATTTGAATTGGATTCAAATTGAAAGAGAAATTCAAATGCCAACTTGCAGATTTTTATGCCTCGGGTGAACAGTAAATCTGAGTTTGAGTGGCAAATTTGAACCTTTTCCACTCAAAATTTGAAATGCCACCCTGAAGATGAAATGTGTTCCTGGAAAATTTGCAAAACTTATGTATAGGTAGATTTTTGAGTGTTTAGACAAAATTTGGAGAACGCGGCCAAAGTTCCAGAATAACACATTGACATCAAGGGGTTTGTCCCCCTTAGCTAGGGTTTTGACCAAGGAGAGTGTGTTTGACTTGCTTAAGGTGCTAATGGGTGAGTGTTGGTGAGGTTTTCGAGGTGATGACCCAGGTTGACCATGCTTTGACCCTAGTCAACAAGTTTGACTGGCAATTAAGTTTAATTAAAAACCTAGAGCGTCACAGTGGAGCAGCCGGGATCACAGATCGGAACTCAGTTTGGGCGGAGGTGACTGGTGCAGGGAGATCCTGCAGCGGCGGCGGCGAGATGCGTTGGGGCTCGCGGCGTGGAAGGTGGACAGGGTGAGGGACGATATGGATGTGTGGTGGTGTGCTGGTGTGGGAGTAGCTATGCTTTTTTGTATTTCAATGTTTGACAACGCGTGTTTTGCAGCGCTGGAAATTAAGTCTGCCACTGGGGAGGGTATGGACAAATCCACTCTTGTTCATACCCAAATCCAAATAATTATTATTCACTTCTTACCCTCTCCATTCCCACCCATACCCAATGGATAACTAGTTTTGTACTAGATTCTATACATACCCAATCGATTATTTGCACCCTCCCCGCACCCTCCCCTCCCCATTTCTTAAATGGATAATTATTTTCTACTCATACCCTCCCCATTTGAGGTGGGTATGGATTTGAATATGGACAATGGATAAAAACAAGAGTACTGGAAATAATGCGCGTCCGTCCGTCGAGGGGATCTTTCTTTCTTTTCCTTTTTCCACTTCTTTTCTCAATTCTTCGTTTACGTTTATGAAATTTCAAAAGAAAAAGCTCGATATTGTTCCTAGGCGGTAGAAAATGGACCGCATTCCTGTTAGATTTACTTAGCTAAGCTGTTCTACGTGCTCGACCTTTTCCTAAAATATTCTTCTTTCCATCATTTGCATGAAACAAAATCCCAATTATCTTATTTGTAGAAATCAGTCCTTATATGTTGTCAAAATCCCAATTATCTCATTTGTAGAAATCAGACCTTATATGTTGCCGGAAAGTGCTTTGACCTAATGGCTAGAGCATCTCGATAGCAATATAAGGCTTGGGTTCAGGGTTTTTTAGACCATGAACCGGTTGGTTTCCGTGAAGAAAAAACCCGCCCGGTTTACCGGTGAAACCAGTCAGTCCACCGAGAACTCCAATTTGTAGGCACGGTTTTGGGGTGGGAACCAATCAGTTTAGGTATCGGGCCGGGCCGGTACCACCGTGAACCGGCCGAACCGGCCCGATTCCCACCGGTTCTGTCAACCCTACTTGGGTTTGAATTCTCGTATGAGCAAATTTGTAAGGTTGGAGCTAAAATAAATCAAAGTTAGGATTTGAGATTTTTATCAACCAATAATACCCTCCCACATGATGCGTTTGTGGAAGTTGACATCTTCTTGGGCCGGTCGAGTTTAACTATCAAAAGTAACTACTATGGAAATAATTTTCTAGGACAGCCCTATGTGAACTACCTCAAGAAATCGCATCATAAGGTGGGTCTTGCAGGCGACCCTTCTTGTTCTTGTTTGTTGACAGAGATGAACAGCTTCCTTGGCCACCCCGTTCCCATCCCCTCCTCTTCGTTGTTGATTGGTGCGGAGGAAAACGCAGAGAGGAGGGTGGGGAGCTGCAACCGGTGTGGGAGCCTGCTGCCGCTTGCTGGTTCGGTGTTGTTCGCTTGCTTTTCCTTTGGATCCTCCACCAAGAACGGATTCTTAACCTGTCTTTTGTTAATGGGACATTTGGTTTCGATTCATGCATCATGTTTTGTACAGATGTGTGACACCTTAAAATTCCATCACTAAAATTCACCTAAGCAACATGTTATAGTTTAAGGATTTAAAATTGCCTTGATAATTAAATTGAGCTCTAAAGTATTTAATTTAATTTAATTTAATTAATTTAGAGACAACAAGTGCATCATTATTTGGCTATGCATGGTTTTGGTTGCTTGTGTGAGGTTTAAAAAGTCTACAAAATTTTTTGAAAAAGTTTGAGAAATTTTGAATGAAATTTGAGTTGAAAAGGTTTGAATTTTAAAAGAGTTTGAAAAAGAAAAGAAAAAAAGAAAGAGGACCTCACCCCCTTCAGCCCAGCCGGCCCACCGGCCCATCTTTCTCCCTCCCGCAGCAGCCCAGTTTCCCCCGCCTCCTTTTTTTTCCTCGATGTCGCTGACACACCGACCCCACCTGTCGGCGTCCCCTTCTTCTTCCTCCCGCGCCCCCCTTCTTTTCTTCTGTTGAAGCGGCGCCGACCGGGACACCGACCGCACCCACCCACCTTCCCTCGCCCTCCTTTCCATCTTCAAGTCGCGGTAATTGGAAATTAATCCACGCGCCCCCTCCTCCCTCAATTGCCCTGCTGTTTCTTGTCCCCACCACCCGTAATGCCCGCCGACCATCTATGGCAAGGCCGCCGGCCGCCGTCCCCTTCCACTTCCTCTTCCCCCCTCTCTCTGTCCCTACTTAAGATCCAGCCCGAGCTCTCGCCCCCCTTTGCACTCGCATCACACCTACAGTGCCCTTTCCCACTGAGCCGCGCCCTGCCTTCCGCCGTCGGTGCGCCGCCCGAGCTCGCCGCCGCAACGATTCTCGTCGCCGGCACTTCTTCCTCGCCAGCGAACACTTCCTCCCCGTCTCCGTGTGGTGAGCAACCTTCTCCCACCATCTTTTGTCCTGCACGCGCACCGTAGCACCGGTGCCCGCACGCCGGCGAGGCCCGCGCGCGCCCCTTTCGGTGTAGGTCGTCACGGTTGCTGGGGCTACCGTCTTTTTGACCTTGATGCGTTCGTGAGCACCCCAGCTACGTCTTGAACCCCCGTGCTTATGTTTTAAGGCCCCGTAGCCCGATCTAGGGCTGCGCCAGCGAGCTTTCCGCCGTGCGCCGCCGCCTCCGGCGCGCCCGCCACCGCCCTTCGCTTGCATGCGTCTGCGGCCGTTCATTCTAAGATGGACGCACGAGATCGCGTACCCTTTCATTGAAAACATCCGGTCCACCGTGGACCTGTGCACCAAGCACACGACACGGTTCATGCCACCGCGGCCGTTGGATCGAAGATCCACGGCTCAACTAGACCGTTTTCTCTAAAGAGCCCCTGAACTTTCTTGTTTTTGCATGCCGGTCCTTCCACCTATAGAAACCTGCACAAACAGGTCCTGATCTTTATGTTTCAGCCCCTATCTTCTCTGGTAAATAGCACCCGAGGTCCTTTTCTAACCTTTCCACATGTTAGCCCCTCTATTTTTTTTATATAAAATTATGTTTTAGTCCCTGGTTTTCTTCGTAATAGTTTTGTAGGCTTAGTTTTCTTACAGAAAAGTCCCTGTAGCTTGTTCAATATGATTCCACATGTATATGTTGATCGGTTTCCTTTCGAATGAATCTATTTTCATACAATTTCACATCTTTATTTATTTTCTTGCAATTACAGATGAGGCGTTAGTTTACTAAGATGCTGGTACCGTTCAGAAGAACATGTAAG
This sequence comes from Cenchrus americanus, assembly GCA_947561735.1. Taxonomy (NCBI): domain Eukaryota; kingdom Viridiplantae; phylum Streptophyta; class Magnoliopsida; order Poales; family Poaceae; genus Cenchrus; species Cenchrus americanus. Next base: position 76,463,631 of record OX387239.1, on the reverse strand, counting down.
CAAAACTTAGAGAATCAGCTTGCTTTTTTTTGTTGAGATGGCTTCTGAAAACTCAAGCAACTCCATCAATAACCTTTATTTTGAGCTCCTACTTTTCTGAGTAGGGGCTCCCCTACTTTCCAGGGTTATGATTTTTACCTCCAACTCAAGCAACAGCCCATAATTTGGTGTCCCTACATGCATTATGACAAATGGACCCACCTGTCAGTGTCTATATTTTTTATTTACCTTATCTCCCCCTCCCAGCCGCTGACCACTGGACACAACTCGTTTTCCCTCCATCGCGTCTTCCTCTCCCTCCGTTTCTCTCCCATCAATCTTCCCCCACTCCCCGACGGCAACCACTGCAAGCACTCCGGCGCAGATCCGCTCGTGCTGGACCTCCGAGCGGCTGGCCTGCGCGGCGGCGCGGCTCGCATGCCAGGCCCGCACGGCGGCGACGGTCAGCACCGAGAGGGAGCCTCATGGCCGATTTGTGCTGCGACAGCGCAGCAAGGGGCGCGCGCGGCCCGTACTCCACGAGCCTGCACAGGGGAAGCTCATCTGGCGGCGCCAAGGATCGACGGTGGTGCTGCGGGCTGGTTCAACCGGTTGAATCGAGCTCGAGGGCTAGCGTCCGGCCGGACGAATCGAGCTCGGGGGCTAGCAATATCACTTTCATTTCAATAAGTCGTGCTATATTGTTTTTTCCCAAAAAAATGCATGTTTCAAGATGTTTCAGATTTTCTTCAATATTTTATAAAAATGACAAAGAATCAACTCTGGAAAACACTAGGGACCGTACCTTCTCTTTTGCACCACCAGGTGAAAATCAATTCAGATGGCAGAGTGTTCCATGAAAGGTGTTGGGATTTGTAAAACACCTGTAAATTTGAGGCGAGTGGAGGCATATTTGCTTGAATTTGCTGATGTTTATATAACATTTCGCTCAAGACTTTATTATAAAGGTTGGGGCGGGCTAGGTATATATCACAAATACGAGTTGTGACAAGTTGAAGTGGTTTCGTTTTCTTTGAGTTTGTACGGGTTTAACTCACAAGCTTAAGTTTTAGGGTTGACTTTTAACATGAGATCCATATGTAGATTTATATTAGTCACACTACTTTGCACAAAGTATTAGAATGTCAAATTGAATCATCTTTTAATTCAGTTTTTTGAATAATCTCCAACACTTTCGATTATGTTCAAAATTTTAATTTAAGGGAAAGTTATATACTAATTTAAGGTGCGAACACGAGGTTCAGTTTTAAGATCCGACTCAACGCATGGTCTATACATAAGTAGCCGCGCTACTTTGCACAAAGTAGCAGACTAATCATTTTTCTAAAATTTTAAGGTGTGAATGCCAACGATTTTAGTTATATGGTCCAGCTGTTGACATTCATCGGCAGTTGGGGGCATAAGTTCAGATTCAGTAAGAACGTAAAAGTTACCCAAGTATAGCAAGCGCCACGGCCTCCCGACTCCGAAGCCTACAACTAAGATCGGCAGCAGCTTTCTGCAACCTCTCGGACTCCTCTCTGCAATGCAACCCCTAGGACTCCGAGTTCACGATTTCATGAGGAATTGATCAAACGACCACCCCATGGCTTTCCGAATCCGACCACGAACTAATCGGCAGCAGGGGTCAAGGGCTCCCTCCATATAATTCCCCGAATCTCCCTCCGGTGATCACCAAACGCTTCTCCAGCTCCCAAGCGCGCAGTTGCAATTTGCAAACGCAAACAATTCTGTCCTCAATCGCCGTGTCCGCCGCCACAACAGAGGTAGATCTTGACACCGTCCCAAGCTTCATGGCTGACGGCGAGCGCACCAGCCCAGCGCAAATGACCTCCGTCGCCACGCGGGTCGCGGCCATCTGCGACATGATCCAGGAGCACCGCCGCGCTGGGACAACGATCAGCGCCAGGCGAGCCGCCGTCATCTCCGCGATGATCGACGACGCCGCCGCCACTGCCGCCGAGGGGAGGCCGAGGGCCTTCAGGCGGAAGCGCCGCATGGCCAACGCTCGAGGGTACAAGCAGGAAGGGCGCAGGCTCGTCCAGGGCGAAAGCGGCATCGTCGTCGTCAGGGCGCGCCACCGCGCCACGGGCCAGGCCGTTGCCGTGAAGTCCCTTCACCGCAGGAGTGGCCGGAGCCACGCCAGTGACGTCCTGCGCGAGGCCTGCTTCACGGCGGCCGGCGGCGGCCACCCCTCGCTTCTTGCGTTCCGCACCGTCGCGCGAACGCCCGGCACAATGGACTACTCAATCATCACGGACTACGCCGGGCCGAGCCTCAGGGCCGTCATGGCAGACCGCGGCGGCAACCGGCCGTTCTCGGAGACTGAGGTGCGCCGAGTCATGCGGCAGCTGTTGGTTGCCGCCGAGGTGATGCACGGGCATGGCATCGTGCACCGGGACATCAAGCCCGAAAACATCTTCGTCGGGGGCGGTGACGACAGCGGCACCGTCAAGATCTGCAACTACGGGGCGGCCAAGTCTATGGCCGAGAAGGACACGCCGATCCGCTTCGCCGGGACGATGGAGTACATGGCGCCGGAGGTGCTTGCGAGGAACGCCGAACACGACGCTCTCGTGGACGCGTGGTCGCTCGGCTGCGTCATGGCGGAGCTACTCACCGGCAAACCGCCATTTGCGGGGAAGGATGAAACCAACCAGCTTTTCAAGATCTTCGACGTGCTCGGCGTGCCGTGCAAGAAGGTGTGGGAGGCCATGAAGCCTCAGGCCTACAATGACGAGGTGCAGATATGGCGGGCGCGGCAGCTGCGAGCGCGGCACCGCAACCGGCTGCGCGAGATGTTCAAGGAGGATATGCTGTCAACCGAGGGATTCCAGGTGCTCAAAGGACTCTTGACGTGTGACCCCCAGAAGCGGCTGACGGCGGCTGCCGCACTCCGGTGCCCATGGTTCACCAAGGACGTCGACAGTGCTCCTGTGTCGGAGACGGATCGGATCACGGTTATTACCAAGATTGCTGCCATGGCCAGCAAGTTCAGCTCACTGGCCATATCTTCCGTTGGATGTGCTCTAGGTTTACTTAGGCCTAAGTCATTGGTCCAGTGATTGTCCTCTGAGTTGCGACGGAAGAATAGTGACGATTAAGTACCGACTTCTTTTTAGTGATTTTTGGAAAAAAATCTTTTATCTCTACTCTACTCTACTCTACTAGAATAATGAAAATATGCCTCATTATATTTTAACTAGGTGATACCCCACGTGCTTTATTCTTTGGAACTTTTAAACAAAATTGTAAGATGAAAATTTAATAGTATAAACTAAGGTGATTGCTATGCAATATTTTTTTACAAATGACACTATATGTGAAAATATGTTCATTTTATTGAGAGAAAACAATTGTTAAATGATTGATCTTTCACGTATTTCTACTGTTGAAATTTTGGAGCATGGTACTCACAAAGATGTATGGATGCTACTCCCTCCGGTTTGGTAAAAAAAGACGTTTTGGACAAGATTTGAGTCAAACATTGGGAATATAATTCATGAATAACTTTTAAATTGTTGAGTTTGGAAATGTGAAAACTACATGAGTAGATTTCTCTTGTAAAATACTTTCAGAAAAGTATACATATGTTAGTTTTTAACAATTATTTTTGTAAAAATAGGAAGTCAAAGTTGCACTTCGGAGACCGTGTCGCTGTCCTAAACGTCTTTCTTTACCAAACCGGAGGGAGTATAGTCATAGAGAATTGGTGGAAGACATAAATTGATGATCTAGTGGATGATGATGTTGCATGTGAGGTGGATGACTTGCATGTTGAGAGATATATAGTTAATACATCTTAATGGGTTCCGTCCATATAGTTGTATATTATCTACATAGTTGTATATGATTAATGGTGTTTTAACTGTTCGTTTCATTCGTGGGAGTGTCTGTCTCAATAGATTAAGATATATGTTATTTCTCAATCACTTACCCCCATCACTCTCTCTTCCTTCCCCTCCCTCTCCTCCTTTGCTAAGATGGTCACTCAACTCTACTGATGGTCGCGCGTCCTACCCATCTTGGACGGTGGGGCCGCTAGATTCGCCATCATCGTCTCGACTGCTCCCACTCTAACCCATCATTGGTACTCGCCCCTACCGCCTCCACCACTCGGATTCGGCGGCACTCGCACCACTTCTGCTCTCCTGCCATTTTGACTGCCGCCACTGCTGGCCCGCGAGCCGCCCTTGAAACCTCCTGTAGGCCGTCTGACCATAGGTAACCTCCAGCTTGAAACCTGGAACCGAACCCTAAGGCTTGTTGGCACCATTGTCGGAGCTGAGGGAGACAACTCACAGAAGTGATCGATACAAATTAAAAAAACATTTGAGCAAAAAACATTTGAGCTATAGCAAATATCTTTATTTAAAGTAGATGGTTGTTCTTTCACAAAAACTTGTATACAATCATATAAAAATTTTAACACGCCAATCGTTGCCGCTTGAAAAATGGATTGACAAAAATCTGTTTACAATCATTTAAAACTTTATAACATGCCGATTGTTGCCACTGGAATAAAGCATTGACTTACCATGTTGCACTAATTCTTGATTTTTATAGAAATAAGAGAAAAATAGCAATGAATGATACAATCATATTTTGCAAGTTTCATTAGAAAGCAAGGTTGAGGACCATGTGTGGTTCGAGGACCAATGGATGGTCGCTTCCTGTTGCGATGAGTGATTCACAACGTTGTGTGGACTGATTCCTTGCTAAGTATTGCAGGTGCAGGTTGCGGCTTGAGTGGTGTTGGTGCAGGTGAAGAACAAGTGCGAAAGGTCGTTGCCAGTGAGGCCTCCAGGTGTGAGAAGACAAGTAGGCTTCGTTCGAGAGACCCGGTGGCCAGCGGGGTCAAGTGCGGGCCGCATGGTGGCAAGAACGGCAAGATGAAGTCATGGACATTTCCTTGGTTGAGCCTCAAAACCAAGGTCGAGCCGGAACTACGTGGGAGCTGAGTCATGAGTGGCGATTGGCGGAGGCTACACCGAGTTCGCGGGGTTTCCGGTGGTTCACCAGAAAACCACTGGGTTCCTTGGTTGATCCACAAAGCCAAGATCGAAGAACCGAAGACGGAGGTGTAGCAGCATCGGACCGGTCTGACCGGTGGGTCTGACCATTCTGACCGGTCTGACTTGTGAGGAGCACCGGTCTGACCGGTGTGCGACGACGCAGTCCGGAGACTTCGAAGTGGAGGACATGCGTCGGGATCGCAAGGCTTGCGTCGAGGCTAAGCGAGTTTGCGGTCGCTAGGCATCCGTCCGATGGAGCAATGACAAAGATTTCCGAATTCACCCTCGAGGGGCATGTATCCCTAATTAGCTAGTAAGGGCATTTTAGACTTTTGGTTGCCTCCATATAACCCAAGGGGTGAGAGGATGGCAGCCATCTCTTGGAACCCTAGCTCATTTGGCTTTCCTATTTTCCCTTCCTATTTTCTTTAGGTTTCTATAGGACTAGCTTGAGAGCTTCATGGTGAGATCTTGTGAGAGGGAAGGATGATTGGGCGGCAAGCTAGACCTTGTATGAACTGCTTTGTGATGTATAGATGATTTGACGTGGTTCCTCAAGGCTTGGATGTGTTGCTCCTGTTCGTTCTTTTTGGTGATTTTCGGAGCCTTTTCTTGGCGATTTTCTTGGAGCGATTTCGAGGCCTTTCTCTTTGGCATTTGGTGGGGGATGTATGCATGAACCCTTCGTGGTTCTTTTCCCTTTGATTCCCCTCCCAAATCTGTGAGCAAAGGGGCTTGATTTTGGGGTTTTCAGTGCTCTAGGGTCAGAGGTGTTCTTGGCGGGATTTCTTCGATTCCTATCGATTTAGAAAGTTTTGGTGGACCAAATATTGGCTATGGAGTACCCATGAGGTGTTCCTACTATCCCCAATGTCTTGCACAAATCCGTGGAGCGATTCAGGAGATCAGAAGTTGGATTTGGGGGAGTTGACCCGCAGGTGCTGCTCATCCCGAGAGCTCAGGTCACACCTGTCTGACCGGTGCCTCTCACCGGTCTGACCGGTGTAGAATCATGTTGAGTTTTGCTCAGGTGAACGTCTGGGTGAGTTCGCTGTTGTCAAGTGGTGCTGATGTTTCGAGTTTGGGTCAGTTTGGAGTTCGGTAGTCCTGTTTAGATTTGTGAGCTACATCAACCTGAACGGTGTAGGGGCCTTTCTGTGGAAGTTCCCAGGTTTCATCAGCAAGGACCGGTCTAGCCGGTGGTGCTCACCGGCCTGATCGGTGTAGGTTAGTGAAGCTCGAGTTGGTGTTCCACTGCGTTCTCGAGTTCGTGAAGGTGGTTGTTGGCTCCTAGGGCCAGTAGCACTCCGGTGGCTGCGCGGTCTTGGCCAACTTGGGTAGTTGAGTCAGAGACATGTGTTGGAAGCCGTGTTCATCTTGTTGGAGCCTTTATCTCCTTCGAGAATAATTTTTATCGGCTCCCATTCACTCCCCCCTCTCTGGTTTGCCGTTTCGGTCCTTCAAGTGGTATCAGAGCCGTTTACGGGTCTTGATTGATTCTAACTAGTCTAAGATCCAAGGATGGCGTACCAGGAACGAGGTTTGGGTCCTCCACGCTTCGATGGAAAAAACTACCAGATGTGGAGTAAGCGGATGGCGGTGTTCCTCCGCGGAAAGGGTCAGATCCTTTGGGATGTCATGGTGGACACAACTTTTGTCGATCCGATGAACTTCCTCACTCCAGGATCGAGGGATATGTTTGACGCCAACAACAAGGCGATCGACTACTTGTTTCGTGCTTTGTGTCAATCTGAATTAGATCGGGTGCATACAGATAACTTGGCTTGTAGAATCTAATCTGTGTTGAAGGAAACTCATGTAAGAAATGCTCAGGTTCAGGCTCGGATGTATGCGACTTACTGAAGAGAGTACGGGAACTTCACTCATCTCCCTGATGAGTCCATCGATGCATTGTTTCAGTGGTTTATGGTGGTGGTAAACAACATGAGGGCCAATGTGGACGTGCTCCCGTACGATGATCATGATAGGGCCGTCAAGCTCTTGCACTCGCTGGATCGTACAGTTTGGGGCGGAAAGTTCGAGGCCATTTTAGAGTCTGAGAAGTATGACACCTTGACGATGAACGAGCTATTCTCGAAACTCAAGTCGGCTGAGGTGGATCAGGGAATGACAACCAAGATTGAGGGCTCGACTGACTCTCGTAGTCTCACCCTCATCGGTGGCTCGAAAGAAAAATCTAACGCTAACCCATCCACCAGGATGTTCTCGTTGTCCTCTTTGATGTCTTTGCCAGATGAGGAGTTTGACGTGCTTGGAGAGGACGAGCTGGCGCTGCTGACCAGGCGTTTTGAGAGGATGCACGAGAACTGGGTGAACATGAGGAGGAACATGAGTACATGCTTCTAGTGCGGCAAGCCAGGACACTTCGCCGCCGACTGCCCCATAGAAGGTCGAGAGCAAGGATAACTACAAGCACAAGTCAAAGACAGATGGCAAGTACCGATCAAGGCGTGACCACAATAGCAAGCACAAGAACAAGCACAAGGACAAGTGACGATCGAGGAAGAAGGAGGGCCAAGGCAAGGCCTGAGCAATGGTTGGACGAGCGATGTCGACTCCAGTTCCGCGTACTCCACCTCAAGATCGAGCAGCAGTGAAGATGAAGGTGATCGGCGCAAGGGCAGGAAGTCATCCAAGAACCTGAGTGGGTGAGCTACTTCGCTAGAGATGGCTTCTACACCATGACGCTTAGCTCCGGCAGCAAGAAGAGTCACCAGAGAGACTCGGACTCTGATTCCGAGGATGAGGTACGTGACGAGCTTCTCTTCTCGCGTCAGGAGAATGAACGGCTTGGCTTGTTGCTTGATAATCGTGATGATATGCTTAGAGAGGCAAAGAAGATGAGGAAGGAGCTTAGGGACTCACTTGAGGATGCTAGGACTAGAGTGGCTGAGCTAGAAACGCAGAATCTAGATGCTAAGCTTGAAATTGATTCGCTTAAAGCTTTACCTGTTGTTTCTAATGAAGTTGAATGTGCTGATTGTTCTATCTTTCTAGCTGATCTTGCTATGTTTAAGGAAAAGCATGCCTCCAAGTGTGAGGAACTAGATGTGCTTAGGGTTGAAGTGGCTGAGCTTAAGTCTAGACCTGCTTTGCTAGGTGCTTGCACTTCTTGCCCTGTTTTGCATGAAAAAATTGATGAGAAGCATGCTTATACTGTTTTGCTTGAGGCTAAGCTGAAAGAACCTATTCGTACTTCTTGCTCTACCTGTGAGTTGCATGCTTTGAAGAATCTGGAATTTGCACATTATGTGGATCACTTGCAGGATGAGAATGATGACTTGAGAAAAATGATGGGTTGGTTGTCGGGGCATGAACCACAACTTAGGATGATGATAGAGGCATACAAGCGCTATGATGGGCAAGCGCTTGGCTCAGAGAAGATTGGAGAGTGCAGTGGTGAGGGAGGAGAGAAAATTGGTGATATCCAAGCTCCACCAAAAACCTACCACAAAAATACCTATGATCCTAAGCCCAACCCACTGAGAAACAAACTTGATACAACCCCAGATCCTCCCATATTCCCATAGCCCACAGATGATTTCCAAAAGTCTATCAAGTTCAAGAGCACTTTGGGGAATGTGTTCTTTGGGAAAGAGAGTGAGAAGCCAAGTGAGGTGAAACCGGTTGAGAAGCCGAGTGGAGAGAAACCAAATGAGCAGCCCCATCCCAAGCCTAAGCCTAAGCCCATAAGGTTTCATTGTGGCTATTGTGGGAGAGATGGCCACAAAGATGAGTTTTGCTTCAAGAGGAAGCGTGAGGAGAGAATGGCGAAGGAGTGGGCTAACAAGAACAAGTACCACCCTTCCAATGCTGTACTTGAGCCTCGTGTGCAGATGCCCGGGGCCAAAGCGATTGGGAGGACGGTTCCGGCTTGGGGAGAGCGAAAGCCTGCAAGAGGTGCTGCTGGTCGGGCTACATCAGTCAGACCGGTGCGCCACACCGGTCAAACGATGCAGGTCTAGGTAGACAGGGGGCTGGTTTTCGTGCCAGTGATGAGTCTCGGTTTGGTTCAGGAGGTCGTGGTTTGGAGAGTTTTTAGGTGGTCAATTGGAAAGGCGTTCTCCCCCTTGTACTCAATACAGGGATGGGAAGAGACGTAGCTTTGAGATAGAGAGGAGGAACGGTACACGGTCTTCCTTTTGTGGTTTTGGTCCTCCTCCAGTTAGAGAGGGCTGGTTCCCTCATAGTGGTTACCGTGGTGGTGTTCGTGGAGGTAGCTTTGATAGGACGAATGCTTTGGATTGTGTTAACCCCACTTTGGAGCAAATGGCCCAGCACTGGCTTTACTCTTTTGGTACTAACCCCAGTGCTGAGTCGTTTGTTCACTCACGTGCTCGCTTTTGAATTTTAGGAGGGAGACTTGAAGAACATTTGGTTGATTGACTCTGGTTGCTCGAGGCATATGACCAGAGACAAGGGGTGGTTCTCAAGTCTCGTCCCGGTGGTGACAAAGAGATACATCACCTTTGGGGACAATGGGCGCGGGCAATGTGCTGTCAGAAGGTGAGATTAAGGTGAGTGACAAGATCGCTCTCAGGCGTGTTGCTCTTATTCAATCGCTTGGATGCAATTTTCTTTCCGTGTCCCAACTATTGGATGAGGGTTTTGAGGTGTTGTTTCGGCCTGGTGGTTCTCGGATTTTGGATTCTCGAGGGGACCTTGTCTGTATGGTCGTTCCCGAGGGCAGGTGTTTCGAGCTGATTTTTCTCAGTCTTCTGGTGTTGAGCGTTGCTTCTTGGCTGGTTCTTTGAGTGAGTTGTGGAAGTGGCATAGGAAGTTGGGTCACTTGAGCACCTTTTGTCTCGCTTGAGTAAACTCAATTTGGTCCAAGGATTGCCACAACTAAGGTTTGAGAAAGAGTTGGTGTGTGCTCCGTGTCGACATGCTAAGATGGTAGATGCTTTCCATCCACCCCTCACCGATGTGATGACGGAGCGTCCATGCGAGCTGCTCCATATGGACCTTATTGGCACAGCTCGTGTGCGATCTGTGGGTGGGAAGTGGTACGTCCTTGTTGTGGTGGACGACTACTCTCGATATGCGTGGGCGTTCTTTCTTGATGAGAAAGGGGAGGCGTTTGGTTTTGTTCGAGATCTTGTCTTTAGGTTGAGGAATGAGAGGCACGGAGATGCCATACGAGTGATCCGCAGTGACAATGGCTCGGAATTTAGAAACTCTCGTTTTGAAACTTTTTGCCATGACTTGGGTCTTGAACACCAGTTTTCGAGTCTGTATACGCCTCCCCAAAATGGTGTTGTGGAAAGGAAAAACAGAACCCTGTGTGAGATGGCTCGGACGATGCTCGATGAGCATAGGACTCCGTGAAGGTTCTGGGCTGAGGCAGTCAATACCGCGTGCTATGTTTCGAACAAGATCTACCTCAGAGTGCATAAGAAGAAAACCTATTACGAGTTGATGCACGGTGGCACACCCAAGGTGAGTCACTTCCATGTCTTTGGTTGCAAGTGCTTTATCCTTAAGAAAGGGAAGAAGTTAGACAAGTTCGAGGCTAGGTCGGTCGATGGTATTTTCTTTGGTTATGCATCTCATTCTAGAGCATATCGTGTAACCAAATCGTGGAGACTTGGGAGGTAACCTTCGATGAGACACAACCATGTAGTCAGCTTGTCTTTGAGTGTGCAGGTGACGATGAACTTGGCGAGGAGATCTTTCAGGAGGAGGAGGATGAACATGGACATGATGAAGATGGTGGTGTGGTGCCCGCGGCTGAGCATGTACCTACTACTTCGACGACGATCAAGGAAGGCCCCTCTCCCACACCTGCGATGACAAACCAAGATCAAGGAGAAGCTGCTGGGGGAGGTAGCATCAAGGCGAGAACCTCCCCGGCGAGTTCAACATGGATCACCCAACTTCGAGGATCATCAGCGACATGAATGAACGTACCACACAGTCGAGGGTTCGAAACAATTCTCATTTCTCTCATGCTGCTTTTGTTGCCACCTTTGAGACCAAAGAAATTGGACATGCACTATCTCATCATAATTGGGTTAATTTGATGCATGAGAAGTTGGAGAACTTTGAGAGGATTCAAGTTTGGGAATTGGTTGAACCTCCCCTAGGGTGTAAGCCGATTGGGACAAAATGGGTGTGGAAGAACAAAGAGGGAGAGAAAGGTGAAGTGGTTAGAAACAAGTCAAGGCTTGTTGCTCAGGGATATAGTCAGAAAGTGGGGATCGACTACAAGGAGACCTTTGCTCTCGCAGCTCGTTTGGAGGCGATTAGGATCCTTCTAGCTTTTTCCGTGGCTAAAGGGTTCAAGTTGCACCAAATGGATGTGAAGAGTGCCTTCTTGAATGGTGTGTTGGAGGAAGAAGTGTACGTGAGGCAACCACCAGGGTTTTAGAGTGAGAAGTACCTCCACCGGGTGTACAAGTTGAGGAAGGCGTTGTATGGGTTGAAGCAGGCGCCTAGAGCTTGGTATGGTAGGTTGAGGGGGTTCCTGTTTGAGAGAGGGTTCGAGATGGGGAAGGTCGATCAGACCTTATTTCTCCTCAGGTAGGGTAGAGATATCCTGATTGTTCAGGTGTACGTGGATGATATTGTCTTTGGTGGCTCATCTAACTCTCTTGTTGCAAGGTTTGTAGAGACATGAGCAGGGAATTTGAGATGAGCATGATGTGTGAGTTGCAGTTCTTCCACGGGCTACAAATCTAGCAATCAAATGAAGGAACATTTGTGCACCAAGCTAAGTACACCAAGGACATTGTGAGGAAGTTCAAGATGGAGGATTCCAAGGCCATGGTGACGCCTATGAGTACAACCACAGCTCTTGATGCAGATGAGTAAGGTGAACACGTGGACCAGAAGGAGTACCGGAGCATGATCGGGTCACTCCTCTACTAGACGGCGACGATGCCGGACATCCAGTTCTCGGTATGTCTGTGCACTTGTTTTCAAGCGTCTCCAAGGACTTCGCATTGGCAGGCGGTCAAGCGCATTTTTAGGTATTTGCGTCGCACTCCTGACTTCAGCCTTTGGTACTCCGCGTCTTCTTCTTTTGCGCTTCATGGTTTTTCAGACGCGGATTTTGCCGTGTGTCGGTTGGATAGGAAGTCCACTTTCTGGGACTTGCCAGTTTTTGGGATCTTCTTTGGTGTCTTGGTCTTCCCGCAAACAGTCGAGCGTTGCTCAATCCACTACTGAAGTAGAGTATGTTGCCGCAGCTAGTTGTTGCTCTCAACTCCTTTGGGTCATTGTCGGGCGTACACCCCGGGTACTCATGCATGGAAGGAAGAAGAATAGAAGACAGACTCCTACTAGAATTCCCCTGTACTCCTAATAGGACTCGCTCTGTGTAATCCTACTAGGACTCTTACCTTGTAACCGACTAGGCACCCACCCCCTGGACTATATAAAGGAGGGCCGGGTACCTAGGAGGACATCCAATCCCTCCGGGGAACAACACCAAGCGCAGGGCGCAATATACTCCAAACAGGACGTAGGGTAGCTACTCTGGCTACCCGAACCTGTATAAATCTTGTGTCTTGTGTCCTCGCGCAGACCTTCGGGTTCCAGATCATGGCGATCCCCACCTTCTACCTTGCTGCGGGTACCTCCCATGGAGGTCGAGCGGTTTAAACACCGACAGCTGGCGCCCACCGTGGGGCCATCGTCACGATCATTGGGCGAATTCGGAGGACCTATTTTCAAGATCAAGATCAATCTACGCAGAACATGGCGTGACTGCTGATAGGCGACTACTCAATCCAGAGCGGATTCAATTCCGTGCTCGCTTCCGAGTTGAAGTCACTACGTTTCGTCGAGGCGAAATCAATCCATGCTCCTAACCGCAAGCCAGAACTCGCCGAGTTCGAGATGGAAACGGAGACAGCAGATGGAAACGGAACCGGAGTTCAATTCTAAAAAAGTCAAGATTCCATCTGCATCCCTGCCGGTTAACCAGAAGCACGATGGCCCGTCAAAACAGCAGATACAAGTCTACCGGTAGCCGCGCCTGCATCCAGAAAAAAAGAAGCAGAGCACTGTTGCTGCCTCGTTGCTTGTGCGACCAAAAAAAATCAATTTGGCGGAGAAGAAAAGTCAATCTGCCAACACGGAACAGCTTGTTGCATTGCTTGTTCGTTGCACGTACATGAAGAGGCGTACCAAGAGACTTCAAGACCTTTGCTTGCAGCACATGTGAAGATATACGTGAGCACACCTACTTCATCTACTCGAGTACAACTACACGTTGCGCCGCGACTACTCGTCATCCAGCCACACGAGCTCTATATCAACCTTGTCGTGCGCTGCGACTACTCGTCACCCGGCCGCACTGGCTCTACGTCAACCTTGCCGTGCGCCGTGAGCACTCATCTCTCGGCCGCAGCGGCTCTACATCGACTACGCCGTACGCCGCCACGACGTCGTCTTCTGGGCGTACGACTACCTCGACTACTTACCTCAACTAGTCTCAACCAGAAAACTAGTCGAGGACGGCTCCCGCGACATCAACAACTAGTCGGATCCACCTCCAACTAGTCGACTTCAGCTCCAACCGTCGCGGCTCCATCACCGACCGCCACGGCTTCGTCGACACTTGTCCGCGAATTAAGCTAAGTCACTTATTTCAATAATTATTTCTTCTTCGGCTTGTTTTTCGCATACAGGAACCAACGCTGAAGACTACTTCGTGTACGCCTCTCAACGGCTACCTGCCAGCAGAGCTACACCGTGCCAGTTATTCCTTGGGGATCCTTGACTAGTTGTCACAGGCTTGGTACACCAAATTAGGAGGCTCTTGCCACGACGTTTGGTGTACTGAGTGCTGGAGGCGCACAACGGCTACACCCTGAGGAGGCACTGCGCAATCCTGCTCTCCGCCATGCGGAACAACGAGCAATCGCGCTCCCTCTTGTCGCCATGTCGACTACTTTCGTCTACCTCTTAATGGTCTCGCTACAGTAGCACACGCCTTGATCCGCGCAAAGCCTCGGCTCTCCTGTCATGCCCCCACGCCCCCAGTGGCTATGGCTAAGCAGCGACCTCAGAGACCGGGCGCTTAAACCAACTCTCCTGTCATGCCTCCAAGCCCCCAGCGGCTATGGCTAAACAACGACCACAGAGACTGGGCGCTAAACTGCATCAGGCTAACTACTCGACGCCTAACGACCACAACAAGAGCATGACACATGACATTTACATCTATATTCATATTTGTATTTGTCATTTGTAGATTCAATTTCTACAAAAATGCTACATAATGTACGCATCTCTACTTTCAGGTAAAGCTTCGGCGACGACTTCCAGTACGCTCCGCGTACCTCCACCGGCGCGGCTAGTTCCCAACTTGGGGGCTACGCACCAAATCACTACTCGACAACAACTCGAGTAGTCTCCGCTAGCTCTCTAGCTCGGGGGGTGAACGCTGCAAGAGTACTCGGATGATGGCTTTCGCGAACACTGAAGACCCTTGGATTGATTACCTAATCATTTCAAGGCTCGGGGGCTACTAGGCTACACCCATCAATTGATTTTTTCAAGACAGAAGCAGAATCAAGATTGACCCTCAGCCAGAGTCTACAACTCAACCTAAGACTCAGGGGCTACTCCATATGGAGTGCGATTTTGCAATCGCACTTCCATATAATTTCGACTTCAAGACTGATGAGCTGGACCACCTTCCAGCCTCGCGGCAGTTCAAGTACTATTGAAGACTTCTCCAAGCAGTACTCGAGGACGCTCAAGAACTACTCGAAGAGGCTTCAAGACTACTCGAACTACTACTCTCGACTCCAACGTGCTCGGGGGCTTGTCGGGCATACACCCCGGGTACTCATGCAAGGAAGGAAGAAGAATAGAAGATGGACTCCTACTAGAATCCCCCTGTACTCCTACTAGGACTCGCTCTGTGTAATCCTACTAGGACTCTTACCTTGTAACCGACTAGGCACCCGCCCCCTGGACTATATAAAGGAGGGCCGGGTACCTAGGAGGACATCCAATCCCTCCGGGGAACAACACCAAGCGCAGGGCACAATATACTCCAAACAGGACGTAGGGTAACTACTCTGGCTACCCGAACCTGTATAAATCTTGTGTCTTGTGTCCTCGCGCAGACCTTCGGGTTCCAGATCATGGCGATCCCCACCTTCTACCTTGCAGCGGGTACCTCCCATAGAGGTCGAGCGGTTTAAACACCGACAGTCACATACACCATGAGTGACTTTGGTGAGGAGTATACCCATGTTCCACTTCAATGTGACAGCACCAGTGCCATAAGTGTAGCAAAGAAACCAGTTCTTCATTCCAAAACCAAGCACATAGAAGTGAGGTATCATTTTCTGAGAGACAGCGTAGATAAAGGGAAGATAGCCTTGATCCATGTACCCACACATGACCAACTAGCCGATATCTTCACCAAACCCCTAGATCAAGCAACTATCACTCATTTGCGGGGAGAGCTTGGTGTTTGTTTGATTTTTGAGTTGGTGTGTGGGAGCTCCTTTGTAGCATATTTATGGCTTTCCTTTATGCATTTCATGCTTTTGGCATTGCATTTGTATCATGATGTATAGTCATCTTTGTATGATAGCTTGCACACATTTTGTATAATATGCTTGTGTAGGAAAAGCTTCTCCTATACACAATGTTCACCATGGTATGCTATATATGTTCTTGTGAGCTAGCTTGGTATGATTTGGCTTAGTGTGGCTTAGCTCTTGATTATCTTGATTTATATTCATGGTTGATGGCTATGTTTTCCAAAAATCTCAAATGTATGCTCTCTTGTGAGTAAATGCTTTTATATGACCTTAACATGTTTTAGTGGCTAGGCTATGTTAATTTGTGGTTGGATAGCTTATTTTTTATCATATGGGGCCAAAAGCTCATTTGCCATCATGAATGTTTAGCCCCATGCCTTATCTTGTGGAGGGGCATAAGTTTCTTTTTGTCGCAAAGACATTTCATGTACCAAATATGAATCTGAAAATGAAATGTAATTTGCTTGGAAAATGTGCTCCCATGTCATATATGCTAAATTTAATTTGCTTTGGGTGCTAAACCGTTGCATGATGCCTATCAATGAGAAGTCTCATATATAGAAGTAGGCACATGGCTCGGTGGTTTTGACATGACATGAGGTGCTTGTGGGTGTTTGTGATGGTCTTATAATTAGAATGGTTGTCCTAGCATGAAGTTTGTGTGGCTTTGCTATTTTGACATGTTTCGCTCATGTTTAGGACTTTGCTCATGAGAGGCTAATTTTTCGCAAAATTGCTCAATTCTATCTTAGCTTCATCCAATGGTTGTGAAACTTGGTGATCTTGTAGTTTTTGTCCATACGAAGCTATCGAGTACCTAACTTGCTCATTTGGAGGTGTGTAGCTTGCTATGTTGAATTTTGTCTATTTGAGAAGCTCTAGGTTGCATTTTTTTTGCATTTTTGGCTTGATTCATGCATTGCCAACAAGGGGGAAAAGTTTGAGCTTGTTTTGGCTTGCTGCATCCATTTAGAAGGTTTCCAAGTGGTTTCGAGCTGTTTTTGAGCTCAGGCAATTTCCCAGGTGGGTGGTGCTCACCGGTCTGACCGATGTAGTTCCCAGGTGCTGGGTGATCTTGTCCACCAGTCTGACCGGTGAGGGTGACCGGTCTGGCCGGTCAGAGCTGAGCTATTGCAGCTGCTCTATTTCATGAAGTGGTTCACATGCATTCGTCCAGGGGGAGTTGCATTGGTTCAGGGGGAGCTCTTTGTGGTTTCGAGTTTTGGACTGGTGGTTTGTGCTTTTGCTTGAGCATGCTTTGTCTCAGATGTGTCAAGCCGTTGCCCTTGACTAAGGGGTCCGAGACTTGTCTTCTTCAAGTGATCTTACTCTTTGCCTTTTTCTTTGGCTTTCGATCGCTTGTTGGAGGTTCTTATTATTCGTTTCTTTTATTTTGTCTCTCTTGGGTTACTATATGTGTGTGTTGTCAATGCACTCATCAAGGGGGAGATTGAGGACCATGTGAGGTTTGAGGACCGGTGGATGGTCGCTTCCTAGTGTGATGAGTGACACATTGTGTGGACTGATTCCTGGCTAAGTATTGCAGGTGCAGGTTGCGGCTTGACTGGTGTTGGTGCAGGTGATGAACAAGCGCGAAAGGTCGTTGCCAGTGATGCCTCCAGGTGTGGAGACAAGTAGGCTTTGTTCGAGGGACTTGGTGGCCAGCGGGGTCAAGTGTGGGCTGCATGGTGGCAAGAACAACAATATGAAGTCATGGACGGTTTCTTGGTTGAGCCTCAAAACCAAGGTCGAGCCGGGATTACGTGGGAGTCGAGTCATGAGTGGCAATTGACGGAGGCTACACTGAGTTCGCAGGGTTTCCAGTGATTCACCAGAAAACCACTGGGTTCCTTGGTTGATCCACAAAGCCAAGACCGAAGAACCGAAGATGGGGGTACAACAGCATCGGACCGGTCTGACCGGTGGTTCTGATCGGTTTGACTGTGGGTACCGGTCTGACCCGTGAGGAGCACTGGTCTGACCGGTGTGCGATGACGCAGTCCGGAGACTTCGAAGTGGAGGACACACGTCAGGATCGCAAGGCTTGCGTCGAGGCTAAGTGAGTTTGCGGTCGCTGGGCATCCGCCCGATGGAGCGATGACAAAGATTTCCGAATTCGCCCTCAAGGGGCATGTATCCCTAGTTAGCTAGTAATGGCACTTTAGCTTTTTGGTTGCCTCCATATAACCCAAGGGGTGAGAGGATGGCAGCCATCTCTTGGAACCCTAGCTCATTTGGTTTTCCTATTTTTCCCTTCCTATTTTCTTTAGGTTTTCTATAGGACTAGCTTGAGAGCTTCATGGTGAGATCTTGTGAGAGGGAAGGATGATCGGGAGGCAAGCTAGACCTTGTATGAATCTCTTTGTGATGTATAGATGATTCGGCGTGGTTCCTCAAGGCTTGGATGTGTTGCTCCCGTTCATTCTTTTTGGTGATTTTGGGAGCCTTTTCTTGGCGATTTTCTTGGAGCGATTACGAGGCCTTTCTCTTTGGGATTTGGTGGGGGGATGTATGCATGAACTCTTCGTGGTTCTTTTCCCTTTGATTCCTAACAAGGGCCCGGATTAGGGCCCCCTTTGACGGTGAGATTATCTCCCCTAAAAAGACAAAACATGCCAACACCATCGACAATGTGAAGGCCAAGATCGACAATGTCAAGGCAAAGATTCAGGACAAGGAGGAGAGAAGATCCTGGTCAAGACCCACACTGGCAAGACTTCCAATCTTTGGCCAGTTGGCTGCATCTCTGACCAGTTTCCCACTAGAGGAACCCCCACGACAAGTCTCCGCCTCGCACGAGAAGTCTCCGCCTCGCACGAGAAGTCCGGTCCCGGCTGGTGCGTGGGCCCAGACGCACGGCATGAGCACCACCACCGACGCGTGTGGATGAACGAATCTCCATGTCATGCAGGTACAACAGCTGGCAGCCATGCAGAGGCCCGCCCCGACAAGAGCCTTAATGTTGTTCTGACCGGCTACGCGGCCATCACATCGCCATCATCTCCTACTCTGCCCCACACAAAACTCAACCCGAGGCACTCAAGCACTATCTACGACGCGCACAAGCCTAGACTTAGGCTCGGGCGTGGCTAGCTAGGCAGGTACTCGGGCGGACCAAGACGAGCCCAAACTACTCAGGGAGGAGGCCAAGTGTCCCGGAGTGAACAGTCCAGCCCGGCCACGCGGTGGCTCCCCCGACAAGGCATCGTGACTTGGCTTCAATGTACCCCGACAGACAGCGACGTACGATGGGACGTGCCAGCTGTCGATCACTGTAACTCTTTTTTACTTCCTCTTGTGCCCCTCCCCTTGTGACTATAAAAGAGAGTAGGGCAATGGTTACAAGGGTTAGACCTTCATAGGATCGAACACCATCACCCGGGACTTGGGCTCGACACCCTCTCCCGACCAGCTTGTAACCCCTACTACGAGCACTCCTAGCTCAGGAACACAACAACACCGCACTAGACGTAGGGTATTACTCCTTGGAGGCCCGAACCAGTATAAATCCTGTTGTCTCCTGTGCTAAACATCTGAGCCCGACGCATGATCGATATAAATTTACTGTCGGCGGTAGAGAACCCCGACAATGCCCCTCCCAAATCCATGAGCAAAGGGGCTCAATTTTGGGGTTTTCGTTGCTCTAGGGTTAGAGGTGTTCTTGGCGGGATTTCTTCGATTCCTCTCGATTATCAAGTTTTGGTGGACCAAATCTTGGTTATGGAGTACCCATGAGGTGTTCCTACTATCCCCAAAGTCTTGCACAAATCTGTGGAGCGATTCAGGAGATCGGAAGTTGGATTTGGGGGAGTTGACCCGCGGGTGCTGTTCATCCCGAGAGCTCAGGTCACACCGGTCTGACCGGTGCAGACTCCTGTTGAGTTTTGCTCGGGTGAACTTCTGGGTGAGTTCGCTGTTGTCCTGTGGTGCTGCTGTTTCGAGTTTGGGTCCGTTTGGAGCTCGGTAGGCCTGTTTGGTAGATTTGGGGTTTCCTAGCTTGAACTGGTCTGACCGGTGAGCTACATCAGCATGACCAGTGTAGGGGCCTTTCTATGGAAGTTCCCAGGTTTCACCAGAAGGGACCGGTCTGACCGGTGGTGCTCACCGGCCTGACCGGTGTAGGTCAGTGAGGCTCGAATTGGTGTTCTGCTGCGTTCTCAAGTCCGTGAAGGTGGTTGTTGGCTCCTAGGGCCAGTAGCACTCCAGTGGCTGCACAGTCTTGGCCAACTTGGGTAGTTGAGTCGAAGACGTGTGTTGTAAGCCGTGTTCATCTTGTTGGAGCCTCTATCTCCTTTGAGAAGAATTTTTATCGGCTCCCATTCACTCCCCCCTCTCTGGTTCGCCATTTCGGTCCTTCAAAGGTCAAAGAAAGTATTAGGGCTACTAGTGGTGAACCTAGTAAATTTTTTCTAACAAAAGTGTAGTTATAAGTCAAGTGACAAAATCTAAAATTTAAACTCACGAGCTCGGGGGCTACATCCGGCGGATGCGCTCGCGCCCACCCACCGAGAACGTGAAAAACATCACCAACACCAAGATCATCTGGCTTAGCCTGAGCGCGACTCCTTGACTCCCACTCAGGCTTGGGGGACTACTGACGAGGGCCCGGATTAGGGCCCCCTTTGACGATGAGATTATCTCCCCTAAAAAGACAAAAATGCCAACACCATCGACAATGTGAAGGCCAAGATCGACAATGTCAAGGCAAAGATTCAGGACAAGGAGGAGAGAAGATCCTGGTCAAGACCCACACTGGCAAGACTTCCAATCTTTGGCCAGTTGGCTGCATCTCTGACCAGTTTCCCACTAGAGGAACCCCCACGACAAGTCTCTGCCTCGCACGAGAAGTCCGGTCCAGGCTGGTGCGTGGGCCCAGACGCACGACACGAGCACCACCACCGACGCGTGTGGAGGAACGAATCTCCATGTCATGCAGGTACAACAGCTACCAGTCATGCAGACGGCCTGCCCCGACAAGAACCTTAATGCTGGTGTGACCGGCTGCACGGCCATCACATCGCCATCATCTCCTACTCTGCCACACGCAAAACTCAGCTAGAGGCACTCAAGCACCCTCTACGACGCACACAAGCCTAGACTTAGGCTCGGGCGTGGCAAGCTAGGTAGGTACTCAAGCGGACCAAGACGAGCCCAAACTACTCGGGGAGGAGACCAAGCGTCCTGGAGTGAACAGTCCAGCCCGGCCACGCGGCGGCTCCCCCGACAAGGCATCGCGACTTGGCTTCAATGCACCCCGACAGACAGCGACGTACGACGGGACGTGCCAGCTGCCGAGCACTGTAACTCTTTTTTACTTCCCCTTGTGCCCCTCCCCTTGTGACTATAAAAGGGAGAGGAGGGCAATGGTTACAAGGGTTAGACCTTCATAGGATCAAACACCATCACCCGGGACTTGGGCTCGACATCCTCTCCTGAACAGCTTGTAACCCCTACTACGACCACTCCTAGCTCAAGAACACGGCAGCACCACACTGGACGTAGGGTATTACTCCTCGGAGGCCCGAACCAGTATAAATCTCGTTGTCTTCTGTGCTAACCATCCGAGCCTGATGCACAATCGATATAAATTTACTACCGGCGGTAGAGAACCCCGACAATTGGTGTGCCAGGTAGGGGCACATCGTGTGTCTCGACGAACTCCAGTGGTTCGGATGGACGGTCGCAGGGTCACACTGACTCCTGGGACCACCCTACGCTTCGGTTCCCTCGGCTTCATCTACACCGGGCCGGTGGAGCCCGTCGTCGGGTGCACCTTCACTCGGCTACCTCGCCCCAATGTCCTCACGGGGGCTGCGGGACGCGAGGCTTTCGTCCGAGGCTTCTCGGACGACGTCATTCTCGGCATGTTGGGGCCAAACCCAACGCAGGAGCGTTTTAGGCTCGCCACCTACTACCTCACTGACCTTGCCTTCCAGGCCAGTGGAGACAGACCACTGGGCTGGGGGGAGTTCATGGAGAGGCACACCGCAGTGTACCCCCATGGACAGCCCGGCCTCCCGGACGACCCAGTGACGACCTACGTCAACAACCTCCGCGCGATCGACACTGCCCCTGGGTCTGCGACGACTCGGGGGACACGGACCATGCGACGCCACGACCCCACGTGTGAGTGCAATGTCTACATGGCCTCTTCATCGAGCAGCTCCGAATCGGAGCCAGCACCACGCCACCGCGGCGCCGACGCCCAGCGGCGTGTGCGCCTTGACGAACTTGTGGAGGTGAGATGCCAGCTCAACGAGGAGCTGGCCCTTCTACACTAAGAGCTCGGCGTGGATGCCGAGCCCCGCGATCGACAACCTGCTCAGGGGACCTTGATGTGTTTTCGGGATCTTGCTCTTGGGGATTTGGTGGGGGATGTATGTGTGAACCCTTCGTGGTTCTTTGCCCTTTGATTCCTCTCCCAAATCCATGAGTTAAGGGGCTCGATTTTGGGGTTTTCGATGCTCTAGGGTTAGAGGAGTTCTTGGCGGGATTTCTTTGATTCCTCTTGATTTGGCAAGTTTTGGTGGACAAAATCTTGGCTATGGACTCTCCATTAGGTGTTCCTACTATCCCCAAAGTCTTGCGCAAATCCGTGGAGCGATTCGGGAGATCGGGAGTTGGATTTGGGGGAGTTGACCCACAGGTGTTGTTCATCCCGATGAACTCAAGTCACACCGGTCTGACCGGTGCCTCTCACTGGTCTGACCGGTGTAGACCCCTGTTGGGTTTGGCTCAGGTGAACATTTGGGTGAGTTCGCTGTTGTCCCGTGTGGCTGCTGTTTCGAGTTTGGGTCAGTTTGATGCTTGGTAGGCCCGTTTGGTGTTTTTGGGCTTTTTGGCTTGGACCGGTCTGACCGGTGTGTCTCACCGGCCTGACCGGTGTAGAGCTGTTCTGTGGAAGTCGCCAGGTTTCACCAGCAGGGACCGGTCTGACCGGTATAGGTTAGTGAGGCTCGAGTTTTGTGTTCCGCTGCGTTCTCGGGTCTGTGAAGTTGGGAGTTGGTTCCTAGGTCCAGTAGCACTCCAGTGGCTGTGTGGGCTTGGCCAACTTGGGTAGTAAGTCGGAGATGTGTGTTGGAAGTTGTGTTCATCTTGTTGGAGCTTCCATATCCTCCGAGAAGAATTTTTATCAGCTCCCATTCACTCCCCCCACTCTGGTTCGCCGTATCGGTCCTTCAATTGGTATCAGAGCCGATTATGGGTCTTGATTGACTCTAACCAGTCTAAGATCCCAGGATGGTGTACCAAGATAGGGGTTTGGGTCCTCCACACTTCGATGGCAAAAACTACCAGATGTAGAGTAAGCGGATGGCGGCGTTCCTCTGTGGAAAGGGTCAGATCCTTTGGGATGTCACGGTGGACACAGACTATGTCCAGCCGATGAACTTCCTTGCTCCAGGATCGAGGGACATGTTCGACGCCAACAACAAGGCGGTCGACTACTTGTTTCGTGCTTTGTGTCAGCCTGAATTCGATCGGGTGCACACCGAGCACTTGGCTTGTAGAATCTGGTCAGTGTTGAAGTAAGCTCATGTTGGGAATGCCCAGGTTCAGGCTCGGATGTATGCAACTTCCCGGAGAGAGTACGAGAACTTCACTCATCTCCCCGGCGAGTCCATCGATGCCTTGTTTCAGAGGTTCACGGTGGTTGTGAACAACATCAGGGCCAATGTGGATGTGCTCCCGTACGATGATCATGATAGGGCTGTCAAGCTCTTACACTCATTGGAACGTACGGTTTGGGTGGAAAGTTCAAGGCCATTGTGGATTCAGAGAAGTATGACACTCTGACCGTGAACGAGTGTTCTCGAAGCTCAAGTCGGTTGAGGTAGATAGGGGCATGATAGCCAAGATCGAGGGGCATGACAGCCAAGATCGAGGGCCCGACTGACTCTCATAGTCTCGCCCTCATCGGTGGTTCGAAAGGAAAGACTAACGCTAACCCATCCACCAGGATGTTCTCTTTGTCCTCTTTGATGTATATGCCAGATGAGGAGTTCGACGTGCTTGGAGAGGACGAGCTAGCGTTGCCGACGAGGAGATTCAAGAGGCTGCACGAGAACCGGGTGAACATGAGGAGGAACACGAGGACATGCTTCCAGTGCGGCAAGACGAGACACTTCGTCGCTCACTGCCCGGAGGAGGTCGAGAACAAGGACAATTACAAGCACAAGTCGAAGACGGTGGCAAGTACCGGTCGAGGCATGACCACAAGAGCAAGCACAAGGACGAGCGATGATCAAGGAAGAAGGAGAGACAAGGCAAGACCCGAGCGATGGTTGGAGCGAGCGACGTCGACTCCAGTTCCGCGTACTCCACCTCGAGCTCAAGCAGCGGTGAAGATGAAGGTGATCGCCACAAGTTCAGGAAGTCGTCCAAGAACCTGAGTGGGCTAAGCTGCTTCGCTAGAGACGGCTTCCGCACCATGGCGCTGAGCTCCGGCAGCAAGAGGAGCACACAGAGCGACTCGGACTCTGACTCCGACGACAAGGTGCGTGATGAACTCCCCTTCTTGCGTCAGGAGAATGAACGGCTTGGCTTGTTGCTTGATAATCATGATGACATGCTTAGAGAGGCCAAGAAGATGAGGAAAGTGCTTAGGGCCTCGCTTGAGGATGCTAGGACTAGAGTGGCTGAGCTAGAAACACAGAATTTGGATGCTAAGCTTGAAATTGATTCTCTGAAAGCTTCACCTGTTGTTTCTGATGAAGTTGAATGTGCTGATTGTCCTATCTTTCTAGCTGATCTTGCCTTGTTTAAGGAAAAGCATGCCTCCTAGTGTGAGGAACTAGATGTGCTTAGGGTTGAAGTGTCTAAGCTTAAGTCTAGACCAGCTTTGCTAGGTGCTTGCAGTTCTTGCCCTGTTTTGCATGAAAAAATTGATGAGTGCATACTTACACTGTTTCTCTTGAGGCTAAGCTGAAAGAACCAATTCCTACATCTTGCTCTACCTGTGAATTGCATGCTTTGAAAAATCTGGAACTTGCACATTATGTTGATCGTTTGCAGGATGAGAATGATGAGTTGAGAAAGTTGATGGGTTGGTTGTCTGGTCATGAGCCTCAGTTGAGGATAATGATCGAGACATACAAGAGGCAAGATGGTGAGGGCCTTGGGGCAAACAAGGTTGGTGAGGGAAGTGGAGAAAATATCCCAGAGCCACCAAAAACCCACCACAAAAAAATTTCCCTCCTAAACCTAACCATCTTAGGAACCGACTAGACACAACCCCAGCTCCACCCGTGTTTCCTCCACAAACAAATGATTTACAAAAGCCTATCAAGTTTGTGAGCACTTCGGGGAAAGTGTTATTTGAGAAAGAGAGTGAGAAGGCTTGTGAGGAGAAACCAGTTGAGAAGTCGAGTGGAGAGAAACCAAGTGAGCAGCCCCAACCCAAGCCTAAACCTAAGCTTGTGAGATTTCATTGTGGCTATTGTGGGAGAGATGGCCATAAGGATGAGTTTTGCTTCAAGAGGAAGCGAGAGGAGAGAATGGCGAAGGAGTGGGCTAACAAGGACAAGTACCACCCTTCCAATGGTGTACTTGAGCCTTGTGTGCAGATGCCCAGGGCCAAGGCGAGTGTGAGGACAGTTCCGGCTTGGGGAGAGCGAAAGGCTGTTGGAGGTGCTGCTGGCCGGGCTACACCGGTCAGACCGGTGAGGGGCACCGGTCAGACCGGTGCAGGCCTGGACAGGTCGCAGTTTGGGTTTCGTGCTCGTACAGGTGCGAGGTTTGGTTCTGGAGGTCGTGGTTTCGGTGGTTGGGCTGGAGAGTTTGCAGGAGGTCAGTTTGCTAGGCATTCTCCCCCTCGTGCTCAATACAGGAATGGGAGGAGTCGTAGCTTTGAGTTGGAGAGGTGGGACGGTCCACGGTACTCCTTTCGTGGTTTTGGTCCTCCTCTAGGTAGAGAGGGTTGGTTCCCTCGTAGTGGTTACCGTGGTGGTTGTCACACCCGGTTTTCAAAACAAACCAAGTGTTACCTATATGTATGCCAGGATCTAGTTCCATACATATAGTGACATCATCAGTGAATAACAGAAACAATATCATGTAAAGAAAAGAGATTATCAGAGATTTACAGCAGAATCCTGGGAAGCAAAGGCTCCAAACTTCACAGGCAATCGACTGGGGGTTGCGTACGCCTAGCACATCTTCTGGACTTCATACACCTTCTTCTTCTGAACAGCGGTTTAGCAAGGATGAGTACACTTATGGTTGGTACTCAGCAAGGCCACAGAAATAACCAGAAAGCAATTTTAAATCCATCTTCAAGTTTATTAATCATGTGAGGGTCCAGGCCGCTCTTGACCGTGAGCACGGCTGTTATAACAGTTTAACACTCTGCAGAGGTTGTACACTTTCACCACAAGTCACGTAAAAGTTCCGAAGAACTTTGAACCCAACCATGTTGTGCAAAAGTAGGCACAATACCACACTTCCGAGGTGTGGTTGCATAGGGACGCTACGAGGCCTTTACAAAGAGTCCTCCCATGTGTATTAGTCCATAGTAGCACGTCCTAGAGGCTATCTTTCGTACCCTCCTTCTACCCTCGGACCAGGTTAGCCTAGAAGAGCACTTCCGTTCCAAAACCTGTCCGGAGTAGAAGAGTCATAAAAGCATTCCTCCGTACCCCAAGCTACTAAGGCTAATAACCACACAAGACTTCCCTAATTAATTGGCCAAGACAGAGCCATATGTCTTGTGGTTGTACTGTTTTCCTGGGTGGTTCTCCATGTTCCAATTAATTTACAGTGTTCTTGTATTAAAGCATAGGTAGAAGGATGGTTAGGGTCACTTGCCTTTCTCAACAAAAAGTTACTCTTGCTCTTCTGCTCTTGCTCTTTGAAACTCTTGATCTCCAGGACTTTCGATCAACAGCTCGATCTTCTACTCGAAGCAAACATCAAGCACAAACATGCAGAGCAGACAAACAAGAACAACTAAGAACAATACACCAAGCATGAAAAGCTTTAAAAGAGGACAAGGTTTGGTTCTAGGGCCGCGAACGCAAAAGAATCGGAACTATCGTAGGATTTGGATTATATCACACAAGGTTATGTGCTTGGTAAATTTTAATTCAAAAGAAGGTGCATAGGTTATTTCAGAGAAATACCCTTAATAATTAAGCAAGTTATATTTATATAAAAAGAACAATGTATAACTTATTCAGATTTTATTTATAAATGTTCAAGTATTATTTTATGCAAATTAAACATTTTAATTTAAAAGAAGCATGTAAAGCATCTAAACGTATATCTTTACATTTCGAATTGTACTAAGTAAATTATAATTTAGAAAACACATTTATGTTCATATTAATCAATTTAATATTTAATTATGAAAACTCGGGATAGACCTATGTTACTTTTATTTAGAAAACAAATTGAATAAATATTAATAAATTTAAGTTTGATTATAAAAACCGAGATATATCACTAATTAGATTTGAATTGAAAAGATTGTTTAAATAAATATTAATCAAATTATATTTCTTATAAAAACACGTGTTGATCTCTAATTAAATTTTAATTAGAAAAGGATGTATATAAGTATTTAATCATATTTACATATTGAATAAATTATAAAGCAAGGAACAAGTTCAACATTGTCTCTATTGCATACTTTAAGTTGTTATGAACCTAACGCAATTTGAAACGCTTGAAACGGAGCTAAAACGTGGAAACTACGCACTAAACAAGGTTACAAGGGCTAAACTGTGAAAAACTAGGGCTCCAGGGGCTTAACTGCAAGAAATCAGGGGCCTAAACACAATTACACATATAAACTCAAGGTTTATAGTGTAAAAGAACAAAGGTGGACTTCGGGTGGAAAACCGAGAAGCTTGGGGGCTTAAACGTGAAACCTGAACTTGATTGCAAGGATCTTATAAGGTGGAAGGGTCTTTTTGTGATATTTGAAACAACAGGGGTGTTTATGTAAGATGGCAGCGAAGACCTAGGGTTGACCTGTATGTGGCTGTTGACCAGGGAGCTTGACTCGATCCAGACCGTCCGTGCCTGATCAAATGGCGGGCGGCAGCGGTAAGCGGCAGGGGGCGGCGGGTTGCCTTCCAGGCGGCGGCGCCCCGCCGGAAGTTCGCCGGCGTCGACCAAAACGACGCTACCGAGCACGAGACAACAGGGAAAAGGCACCAAAATAAATAGGAGAGGCAGGGGGTTTCACTGAGCTGCTCGAAGAGGAAGGAAAGAGGAAGGAGAAGCGTCGGCAGAGGAGATCGACGACGAGGGGCGGAGCTTCGGTTTGGCCTCCTTGGGGCGGCGGTGTAGAGGAGAGGGGGAGCTCGAGTGAGCAGTGCGGGTTGAAGAGATGCTTGGGGGCGGCTTTTATAGGTGGAGAGGGGAGGAGAGGGGACGCGGCCGAGGCGGTGGAGTGGCACACCGGTGGACCGCCATTGATGGCTTGGTGGCTCGGTGCGCGGCGCGGGGGGGGTTTGGGGGGGGGGAGGAAGGGGAAGGGTTGGGCGGCGCCGGTTGAGTGCAGGGCGCACTAGAGGGGAAGGGGAGGAGGCGCGGGAAGGGGAAGAGGCGGCCGGGGTCGGCGGCCGGCGCGGGGAAGAAAGGGGGGCGGCCGGCTGGAGGTAGATGACAGGACTGACGGGTGGGCCCCGGTTGTCGGTGAGAGGGAGAGAGAGGAAGGTGAGGTGGGCCGCAGAGGCCGGCTGGGCCGAGCAGGAAGTGAAACGGGCCGATGTTAGATTGGGTTGGCGGGGGGGGAAGAGAAGGGAGGAGAGGGATGGTGGGCCGCGGCTGGGCCTAAAGGAGTAACGAAGCCGGGTTGGGCTAGAAGGAAAGAGAGGAAGGGAGAAAAGGTTTTGGGGCTTTGGGTTTTTTTGTTTTTTTCAACACACAACAACCAAAAACAAAACCAACAAAAATAAAAGCAACACACATACATTTATTTTATTTAATTTATAAAAACAATCAATTGATTTTTCTTATTCTAAATTTCCTGCAAAGAAGATAAATCTTGGGCAAAATTTTAAAATTAGGAAAAATCATTGTTTAATTATTTTTCCTATTAACATCCTGAAACTTCCAAATTTCAGGGTGTTACAGTGGTGTTCGTGGTGGTAGCTTTGGTAGGAAAGATGTTTTGGATTATGCTAACCCCAGTTTTGAGCAAATGACTCGGCACTTGTTTTACTCTTTTGGTACTAACCCCAGTGCTGAGTTAGTTGTTCGCTCACGTGCTTGTTTTTGAATTTCAGGTGGGAGACTTGAAGAACATTTGGTTGATTGACTCCGGTTGCTCAAGGCATATGACCGGAGACAAGGGGTGGTTCTCAAGTCTCGTCCCTGTGGTGACAAAGAGGTACATCACCTTTGGGGACAATGGGCGTGGGCGTGTGCTTTCAGATGGTGAGATTAAGGTGAGTGACAAGATCACTCTCAGGCATGTTGCTCTTGTTCAATCGCTTGGATACAATTTGCTTTCTGTGTCCCAGCTGTTGGATGAGGGTTTTGAGGTGTTGTTTCGGCCTGGTAGTTTTCGGATTTTGGACTCTCGAGAGGACCTTGTCTATATGGTCGTTCCTGACGGTCAGGTGTTTCGAGCTGATTTTTCTCAGTCTTCTGGTGTTGAGCGTTGTTTCTTGGCTGGTTCTTCGAGTGAGTTGTGGAAGTGGCACAGGAAGTTGGGTCACTTGAGCTTTGACCTTTTGTCTCGCTTGAGTAAACTCAATTTGGTCCAAGGATTGCCATGGTTGAGGCTTGAGAAAGAGTTGGTTTGTGCGCCGTGTAGGCATGCCAAGATGGTAGCCTCTTCTCACCTGCCTCTCACCGATGTGATGACTGAGCGTCCATGCGAGCTGCTCCATATGAACCTTGTTGGCCCAGCTCATGTGCGATCTGCGGGTGGGAAGTGGTATGTCCTTGTTGTGGTGGACGATTACTCTCGGTATGCGTGGGTGTTCTTTCTTGAGGAGAAAGGGGAGACGTTTGGTTTTGTTCGAGATCTTGTCTTGAGGTTGAGGAACGAGAGGCACGGAGATGCCATATGAGCAATCCGCGGTGACAAAGGCTCAAAATTCAGAAACTCTCATTTTGAAACCTTTTGCCATGATTTCGGTCTTGAACACCAGTTTTCGAGTCCGTATACGCCTCCCCAGAATGGTGTTGTGGAAAGGAAAAATAGAACCTTGTGTGAGATGGCTCGGACGATGCTCGATGAGCATAGGACTCCGAGAAGGTTCAGGGCTGAGGCGGTGAATACCACGTGCTATGTGTCGAACAGGATCTATCTCAGAGTACATAAGAAGAAAACCTGCTACGAGTTGATGCACGGTCGCACACCCAAGGTGAGTCACTTCCATGTCTTTGGTTGCAAGTGCTTTATTCTAAAGAAAGGGAAGAAGTTGGATAAGTTTGAGGCTAGGTCAGTCGATGGTATTTTCTTTGGTTATGCATCTCACTCTAGAGCATATCGTGAGCTCAACCTTGAAACTAACCAAATCGTGGAGACTTGCGAGGTAACCTTCGACGAGACAGAGCCACGTAGTTAGCTTGTCTTTCAGTGTGCAGTGACTTGCGAGTGTGCAGATGATGATGAACTTGGCGAGGAGATCTTTCAGGAGTTGGGGCATGAACATGGAGACGATGAAGATGGCGGTGTGGTGCCCGCGGCTGAACATGTACACACTACTTCGACTACGGTGATGGACGACCCCTCTCCCACACCTACGACGACAAATCAAGATCAAGGAGAAGCTACTATTGAGGGGGAGGTAGCATAAAGGCGAGAACCTCCCCGACGAGTACAAGTGGATCAACCAGCTTCAAGGATCATTGGTGACATGAATGAACGTACTACACGGTCGAGGGTTCGGAACAATTCTCATTTCGCTCATGCTACTTTTGTTGCCACCTTTGAGCCCAAAGACATTGGACATGCACTATGTGATCGTAATTGGGTTAATTCAATGCATGAGGAGTTGGAGAACTTTGAGAGAAACCAGGTTTGGGAATTGGTTGACCCTCCCCCAGGGTGTAAGCCGATTGGGACAAAATGGGTGTGGAAGAACAAAGAGGGAGAGAAAGGTGAAGTGGTGAGAAACAAGTCAAGACTTGTTGGTCAGGGATTCAATCAGAAGGAGAGGATTGTCTACGAGGAGACCTTTACTCCCGTAGCCCGTTTGGAGGCGATTAGGATCCTTCTAGCCTTTTCTGTGGCTAAAGGGTTCAAGTTGCACCAAATGGATGTGAAGAGTGCCTTCTTGAATGGTGTGTTGGAGGAAGAAGTGTATATGAGGCAACCACTGAGGTTTGAGAGTGAGAAATACCCCCACCGGGTGTACAAGTTGAGGAAGGTGTTGTATGGGTTGAAGTAGGCGCCTAGAGCTTGGTATGGTAGGTTGATGAGGTTCCTGTTTGAGTGAGGGTTTGAGATGGGAAAGTTCGATCAGACCCTATTTTTACTCAGGCAGGGCAGAGATATCCTGATTGTGCAGGTGTACGTGGATGATATTGTCTTTGGTGGCTCGTCTAACTCTCGGTTCACAGAGGATATGAGCAGGGAATTTGAGATGAGCATGATGGGTGAGTTGCAGTTCTTCCTCGGGCTACAAATCACGCAACTAAAGGAAGGAACATTTGTGCACCAAGCTAAGTACACGAAGGACATTGTGCGGAAGTTCAAGATGGAGGACTCCATGGCTATGGCGACGCCAATGAGTACGACTACAGCTCTTGATGCAGATGATGAAGGTGAACACGTGGACCAGAAGGAGTACCGAAGCATGATCGGGTCACTCCTCTACTTGACGGTGACAAGGCCGGACATCTAGTTTTCGGTATGTCTGTGCACTCGTTTTCAAGCGTCTCCAAGGACTTCGCATCGGCAAGTGGTGAAGCGAATGTTCAGGTACTTGCGTCACACTCCCGACTTCGGCCTTTGGTACTCCACGTCTTCTTCTTTGGCGCTTCATGGTTTTGTAGATGCGGATTTTGCCGGGTGTCGGTTGGATAGGAAGTCCACTTCTGGGACTTGCCAGTTCTTGGGATCTTCTTTGGTGTCTTGGTCTTCCCGCAAACAGTCGAGTGTTGCTCAATACATTACCGAGGCAGAGTACATTGCCACAGCTAGTTGTTGCTCTCAGCTCCTTTGGATCACATACACCATGAGTGACTTTGGTGAGGAGTATACCCACGTCCCACTTCAATGTGATAGCACCAGTGCCATAAGCGTTGCAAAGAACCCAGTGCTCCATTCCAAAACCAAGCACATAGAAGTGAGATACCATTTTCTGAGAGACAATGTAGAGAAAGGAAAGATAACCTTGATCCATGTACCCACACATGACCAACTAGCCTATATTTTCACCAAACCCCTAGATCAAGCAACATTCACTCGGTTGCGGGGGAAGCTTGGTGTGTGTTTGATTTCTTGAGTTGGGTGTGTGGGAGCTCCTTTGTAGCATATGTATAGCTTTCCTTTGTGCATTTCTTGCATTTGGCATGGCATATGTAACATGATGTATAAGCATCCTTGTATCTTAGATTGCATGCATTTTATATCTTATGCATTGGTTAGGAAGCTTCTCCTATATACATTATTTCACCATGGGATAATATATATGTCTTTGTGAGCTTGTTTGGTATGATATGGTTAGTTTGGCTTAGCTCTTGATAATCTTGGTTTATATCCATGGTTGATGGCTATGTTTTTTGAAAAATGTCATATGTATGCCCTCTTGTGAGTAAATGCCTTTATATGATCTTGACATGTTTTAGTGGCTTGGCTATGCTTAATTTGTGGTTGGATAGCTTATTTTGATCATATGGGGCCAAAGGCTCATTTGCCATCATGAATGTTTAGCCCTCATGCTTTATCTTGTGGAGGGGCATAAGTTCCTTTTTGTCACAAAGACATTTCATGTACCAAATATGAATCTGAAAATGAAATGTAAAATGCTTGGAAAATGTGCTCCCATGTCATATATGCTAAATTTAATTTGCTTTGGGTG
Organism: Cenchrus americanus; assembly: GCA_947561735.1. Taxonomy (NCBI): domain Eukaryota; kingdom Viridiplantae; phylum Streptophyta; class Magnoliopsida; order Poales; family Poaceae; genus Cenchrus; species Cenchrus americanus. Next base: position 76,431,099 of record OX387239.1, on the reverse strand, counting down.
CTAAACCGTTGCATGATGCCTACCAATGAGAAGTCTCATATATAGAAGTAGGCACATGGCTTGGTGGCTTTGACATGACATCTGGTGCTTGTGGGTGTTTGTGATGGTCTTATGATTAGAATGGTCATCCTAGCATGAAGTTTGTGTGGCCTTGCCATTTTGACATGTTTCGCTCATGTTTAGGACTTTGCTCATGAGAGGGTAAATTTTTGCAAAATTGATCAATTCCATCTTAGCTTCATCCAATGGTTGTGGAACTTGGTGATCATGTAGTTAATGTCAATACGAAGCTATAGAGTATCTAACTTGCTCATTTGGACATGTGTAGCATCCTATGTTGAATTTTGTCTATTTGAGAAGCTCTAGGTTGATTTTTTTTGCATTTTTGGCTTGATTCATGCATTGTCAACAAGGGGGAGAAGTTTGAGCTTGAAATGGCTTGCTGCATGCATTTAGAAGGTTGCCAAGTGGTTTCGAGCTATTTTTGAGCTCTGGAAGTTTCCCAGGTGGCATCGGCCTGACCGGTGAGGGGCACCGGTCTGACCGGTGTAGTTCCCAGGTGCTGGGCGATCTTGTACACCGGTCTAACCGGTGAGGGTGACCGGTCTGACCGGTGAGAGCTGAGCTGATGCAGCTGCTCTGTTTCATGAGGTGGTTCGCATGCATTCGTCCAGGGGAAGTTGCATTGGTTTATGGGGAGCTTGCATGTGTGCAAGGGGAGCTCTTTGTGGTTTTTGAGCTTTGGTTTGGTGTCTTGCGCTCTTTGTTTGAGCAGAGTTTTGTCTCGGATGTGTCAAGCCATTGCCCTTGCCTAAGGGGTCCGAGACTCGTCCTCTTCAAGTGATCTTGCTCTTTGCCTTTGTGTGGCTTTCGATCGCTTGTTGAAGTCTCCTTTTATTCGTTTATTTTCCTTTTCTTTTCTCTCTTGTTACTATTTGTGGGTGTTGTCAATGCACTCATCAAGAGGGAGACTGAGGACCATGTGTGGTTCGAGGACCGGTGGATGGTCGCTTCCTGGTGTGATGAGTGATTGACAACGTTGTGTGGACTAATTCTTGGCTAAGTATTGTAGGTGCAGGTTGCGGCTTGACTGGTGTTGGTGCAGGTGAGGAACAAGCACGAAAGGTCATTGCCGGTGAGGTATCCAGGTGTGGAGAAGACAAGTAGGCTTCGTTCGAGGGACCCGGTGTTGACGGTTAATAGTTGTATCAAAGTTCGTTTATGACTTGCAAGCGGACAAGTCTCCCGTCGTAGTCAAGGGACCCTTCTTCCCTCGAGTGGTGAACCCAAGGTATCGAATCTGTGGAACAATGTGCAATGCAAGGATTCAATCTAGTAAAGCAAGGTAAGCTATCTTATGAAGACAAGTTGCATCTAATCTACTAACTCATAAAGGAAACACATCTAATCTAATCTACTAAAGAGATAGCAAGAGAAAGCAAGAGGTAACCAATCTAGAGAATCTAGATCATGCTTATGTTGTAGCTCCAAACAAGATAGATGAAGATAGAAAAGCGAATCTCATTAAAAGCATCTTTAAATCGTGGCCTTCCATTCGACTCCGAAAACGCCCGCCTTTCGGAACCCCCGTTGTCACAACGTAACCCTACTCATGCGGGTAGTCTAGGCCGAGTTCGATACAACAAGTTGAAATCACTTGGCCGGTCCGGTATGCACCTCTAGCCACCGCGGCTACAAAAGCACCCTATGTAATCTAGCTATAGACTAGATCGTAGAAGAAGCAAAACCAAGAAGAAAACAAAATCATCGAGAAGGCACTTAATCGCTAGAAATCGGATTCACTTGCAAACTTCACCATGAATGATTACATGAACAAGATCACCACCGGGGCCCTCCCTCGATCTTGATCCTCGCTCCGGAGCTCCGACGTGGTCTTCCATGCAAGGTTCCCACGTCGGCTAGGGAGACCCTAGACAACTAGCACGACCTTCATCTCCGAGATGGTGTCCCTCAAGCTTCTCTGCTCCTCGGCGGCGGATGACGAATTGGTTCCTGCGTGGCTCTCGGTCAGGGGGCTATAAATAGCCAGAGATGCAACTAGGTCAAAGGGGAGGCCGACTGGGCCCCGAAACAAGCCGGGGCCAACCGGCCTGGGCCCGTTTCGGCCCAGTTCGTGTCCTCCTTCACCCGGTGTTGCTTCCCGCGTCTTCTAGATCCTCTCCCCTTTTGCATGTGGGCCCTTGTCGTCGGTTTCTCTCCGAATTGGACGAAGCTCCTTGTCTTGCAAGATTCAGCACTTTTATGGCTAGGTCCTCGGAGTTTGTCATCTTCTCGGGCTTGGTCCTTGGGCTCTTGGAGTCATGTTCACTTCATTGCTTGACTTGTACCGGGCTTCAAGGTCTTGTCATGAGGTGCTTAATGAACTTATCCCGGAAGTCTTGCTTTCAACGTTAAAACCCTGCGTAAACACTTAACTCCAAAACCGACATGCACAAGTGAACTTGTTATACCACGGGGGTTAGTACCAATGGATAAGATACAAAAGTCATGCCAACACCGAAGGTAAACTCATGGCTAGGTTGACGGATTTTCACCGTCAACACCCGGTGGCCAACAGAGTCAAGTGCGGGCCGCATGGTGGCATGAACAACAAGATGAAGTCATGGGCGGTTTCTTGGCTGAACCTCAAATCCAAGGTCGAGCCGGGACTACATGGGAGCCGAGTCATGAGTGGCGATTGGCGGAGGCTACACCGAGTTGGCGGGGTTTCCGGTGGTTCACCAGAAAACCACTGGGTTCCTTGGTTGATCCACAAACCCAAGACCGAAGAACCGAAGACGGAGATGCAGCAGCTCCAGACCGGTCTGACCGGTGGGTACCGGTCTGACCGGTGAGGAGCACCGGTCTGACCGATGTGCGATGACGCAGTCCGGAATATTCGAAGCGGAGGACACACGTCAAATTCGCAAGGCTTGCGCGAGGCTAAGCAGGTTGCGGTCGCTGGGCATCTATCCGATGGAGCGATGACAAAGATTTCCGATTTCGCCCTCGAGGGACATGTATCCCTAATTAGATAGTAAGGGTATTTTAGACTTTCGGTTGCCCCCATATAACCCAAGTGGTGAGAGCATGGCAGCCATCTTTGGGAATCCTAGATCATTTGGTTTTCCTATTTTCCCTTCCTATTTTCCCTAGGACTTCTGTAGGACTAGCTTGAGAGCTTCATGGTGAGATCTTGTGAGAGGGTTGGATGATCGGGTGGCAACCTAGACCTTGTATGAACCTCTTTGGTATGTATAGATGATTCGGCGTGGTTCCTCAAGGCTTGGTTGTGTTGTTCCCATTTGTTCTTGGTGGTGATTTTCGGAGCCCTCTCTTGGTGGATTTCTTGGTGTGTTTTCGGGACCTTGCTCTTGAGGATTTGGTGGGGGATGTATGTATGAACCCTTCGTGGTTCTTTTCCCTTTGATTCCCCTCCCAAATCTGTGAGTTAAGGGGCTCGATTTTGGGGTTTTCGGTGCTCTAGGGTTAGAGGAGTTCTTGGCGGGATTTCTTCGATTCCTCTTGATTTGGCAAGTTTTGGTGGACAAAATCTTGGCTATGGACTCTCCATTAGGTGTTCCTACTATCCCCAAAGTCTTGCACAAATCTGTGGAGCGATTCGGGAGATCGGGAGTTGGATTTAGGGGGGTTGACCAGCAGGTGCTGTTCATCCCGACGAACTCAGGTCACACCGGTCTGACCAGTGCCTCTCACCAGTCTGATCGGGGCAGACCCCTGTTGGGTTTGGCTCGGGTGAATTTTTGGGTGAGTTCGCTATTGTCCCGTGTGGCTGCTGTTTTGAGTTTGGGTCAGTTTGGAGCTTGGTAGGCCTGTTTGGTGTTTTGGGGCTTTCTGGCTTAGACTGGTCTGACCGGTGTGTCTTACCAGCCTGACCGGTGTAGAGCTGTTCTGTGGAAGTCGCCAGGTTTCACCAGCACGGATCGGTTTGACCGGTGGTGCTCACCGGCCTGACCGGTGTAGGTCAGTGAGGATCGAGTTTTGTGTTCCGCTGCGTTCTCGGGTCTGTGAAGTTGGGAGTTGGTTCCTAGGTCCAGTAGCACTCCAGTGGCTGCGTGGGCTTGGCCAACTTGGTAGTATGTCGGAGACGTGTGTTGGAAGTCGTGTTCATCTTGTTGGACCTTCCATCTCCTTCGAGAAGAATTTTTATTGGACATGTCATAATGGAGCGGTCACGTCTGTCAAATCGGCCGAGATGCCCGCGGCCATATCTGCGCCCACATTCACCACGACAGCCATAACTGCCCCGACGAAACAACCCCAAGTTGCAACGACTACAACTACAAATAAAAGCTCGCAAGCGAGTCTCCAACTCACTCACGAGCTCGGGGGCTACATCCGGCGGATGCGCTTGCGCGCACCCACCGAGAACGTGAAAAACATCACCAACACCAAGAACGTCCGGCTGAGCCTGAGCGTGACTCCTTGACTGCCACTCAGGCTTGGGGGCTACTGACGAGGGCCCAGATTAGGGCCCCCTTTGACGGTGGGATTATCTCCCCTACAAAGACAAAACATGCCAACACCATCGACAATGTGAAGGCCAAGATCGACAATGTCAAGGCAAAGATTCATGACAAGGAGGAGAGAAGATCCTGGTCAAGACCCACACTGGCAAGACGTCCAGTCTTTGGCCAGTTGGCTGCATCTCCGACTAGTTTCCCACTAGAGGAACCCCCACGACAAGTCTCCGCCTCGCACGAGAGATCTCTGCCTCACGCGACAAGTCTCCACCTCACACGAGAAGTTCGGTCCCAGCTGGTGTGTGGGGCCAGACGCACGGCACGAGCACCACCACCGACGCGTGTGGACAAACAAATCTCCACGTCATGCAGGTACAACAGCTGGCGGCCATGCTGACGGCCCACCCCGACAAGAGCTAATGGGGACGTGGGTTCCCGATCTTCCGTCAGGTGGAGATAGCTATCGATTTGGTGGAGATGTCACACAAACGATCCGGCTTCCAATCAACACGACTAGAACCCCGCAATAGCAGCACCACTTCTCCTCTGGTTATCAACCATGCACTGCACGATTGACCTCGCCACGAGGGCTAATCCTTGCCTGAGAATCAAAGACACAAGCAAGAACAAGAAAGAAACACAATCTGTAAAATTGCAGATGAATGATTAAGCTCACAAGTTGGGGTCTCACAAACCGATCGAGCGGCGAACTGTTCTTGACAGAATGACTTAAGCAAAACCCGAAACCCTAATGAAGGTGGCGGCTACAAATAAATAGAGGTTAGGGGCGTGACCCCCTCTCTGGACGCACCCCTAATGGGCTCAACAAAGATACACGGCCCAAAGGCCAAAATATGGTGTCGCAGCACCGAGGCAGATTTTCGACGTCAACTTGTTTCGAGGATTCCTGTTGACTCAGGACGAATTTTGGTATGAGACTGGTGCCATTGGAAGCTCTATGAAATTCTGCTTCCAACCATATATAGAACGTCCAAATCCAACTCCGTATGCGACCTGGGCGTCCGTTTTACGACAGGCTGTTCCTGGAGTCCGAAACTGAAACGAAGTCGAATTGATTTGGGTCTCCACCTTGGGGACTCGAACCGGATGAGCCTTGAACCTCCTCGTTGACTTGGACACCCTCTTTGGACTCCTTCTCCATGTCATGCTCCCATCATGGCCGTATGCATGGGTGCCATGTCCTCATCAAGAGCCTTAATGCTGGTCTGACTGGGTGCACGGCCATCACATCACCATCATCTCCTACTCTGCCACACGCAAAACTTAGCCCGAGGCACTCAAGCGCCCTCTACGACTCGCACAAGCCTAGACTTAGGCTCGGGCGTGGCAAGCTAGGCAGGTACTCGGGCGGACTAAGACGAGGCCAAACTACTCGGGGAGGAGGCCAAGCATCCCGGAGTGAACAGTCCAGCCCTTCTCGGGAGTGAACCTTTTTCTTTAAAACAAAACCGTTAGAGGAACATGTGAATATGTTTGTATCATAAATGCCCTCTAATCGATCACCATCTTGCACAACAAAAGAAGAATTCAGATTTGGACAAATGTAAACCCGATGTACCATATATTGTCCCTTGGAGTTATATTTGCCAATAACATGATATGAATGTCTAGACAACCATGACAAATCAGCATATGCAAAAATTCTCTCTTCTGAACAATCTAGATTACACAAATCATCAAATTCAATGTAACCCAAAGTATGTAAAGAAGACAATAAGTTTTGCTCATCATGTGCACTAGCAATAGGAATAACATGTTTATATCCAGCAGAAGTGTTTGGTTTCAAAACATGTAAAACTAAAGCATTTTCAAATAATTCATCTTTATCACAAGGAATATCAAGCAAATCATCATGTGACATAGATAAATCTAGAGAGGGTTCCACTAACAATTGCTCTTGGATAGCATGGTGTGTGGAAAAATTCAGCATATTATGACAATTCTCACCTTCTATAATTATAGCACCATGGTCATTACCTGTGTCCTCAGTAGAAATATCGGGTGCCTTGTGAAGTGGTGGTTCTGAATTTTCACATGAGGATGTGAGCTCCTCATTTTCTTCTATGTCATCCTTGTCCTCTTGCTTTTGTTCAGAATCCTGCAAAAGGTTAGGTGGAGCAAGAGATACAACAATGGACTGATCCTCTAAACTAATCACCTCATCATATAAATTTAATGTCGGAGGTGGATGAACAAAAGTTTCTCTCATAAGGATTTTCATAGCATTCCAAGTTTGAGGTTTATCAGAATTATTTAAAGACTCCCACCAAGATAAAGCTGAGTGTCGCAAAACACTAGCTGCATTTTTTACCTTCCTCCTTGGACACATAAAACGAGTAGCAAATATTTCTTCAATGGCAATTTCCCACTCCATGTATGCATCAGCACCCACACCATTGTATGTTGGTGGATATGAAGAATCTTTCATGGCTAGAAGACGAGAAAAAAAAACAACACAAACGGTGAAGTTTATCCCTAATAATCTCACTACACACTCCTCTCAGGTGGAACACCGGAACACACTCTATTGTGTCTTACCAAGCTCTTACAAGTGTCTGACGAAATACCAAGCAAATGATACTTACCAAAGGGAGTGAAACCACGATTGCAATGTCAAAGCTGTATTGATCAGAAGAAAGTATGTGGAGCTTGGGAGGCCAAAATATAATATGAAGGATTAGCAAATATCGAATGCAGATTAGCGAAGTTCAATAAGTGTCCAAGGCACAAGTCACAATTGCTGTCTAAGACGGGTCCTATCGTAGCACAATAAGGTAAAAATAACAAGGAACGATGGACAAAACTCAAAGAACTTAGCAGAATGGCAGTTCTGTAAATAGAGCAGTTTTTTCAGCACTAGTAGAAATAAAAAAACGGGCGCTTCCAAAGGGGTACCAGCAAACGAGTTGATCTTTGGCCAAATTTTTTACCACTGAACTAAGATCACCAAAGATGGAAGCACAAGAAAAATCACCTGAAACAAAGGTGTATTGCGGCCTAGGGAAATTCTGGAACTTTTTCAGAAATCCCTCGAAACGAGTAAATGAATTTTTTCTTTTTCTTCCTGATTTTTTTTGAATTTTTTGAGAACGGCGAAACCAACAAAGTTGGTGAATCGTATGTGCAACTTTTCGTTGCCGAGCTCCTGTAAAACTTTGAGCCAAAACGGAGCATCGAGCGAAAAGTTATGCCTGTTTTATGAAAGTTCACTCAACCTATGTTTTCCAAAAGGCACAAATCGGCAGGAAACGCAGCGGTGGCTATGGAACGCAGGGGCACAATCCTCCCTGGTATAAGCCGCAGGTATTGCAAGATTATGAATCAAGGAGGGGCTCAAAGGCGGTTTGCAACCTATCTATGGCTGGCGTGGCAGGAATTCACACAAGGCGGCTAGCGAGGGCAAGTCGAGTGATGTGGTGGCTCGACTTGTAATCTGGAAAAGGTGGATGGGCTAGCGGCGGAAACAAAACAGCGACGGCGCGGTTGAACTACGATAATGAACACAACCTAAACCAGCAACAAGACTCGAACACGGACACAAACTCAACAAAGCAATCTGAAAACGAAATTGCGAGGCTAAAAACTAGGGTTGTAGGACAGCGGAACTTTTTTAAAGCTTTTTGTGGACTATGGGACGAAGGCGAAAACACTCAAAACTAGGGTAAGCCTGACGATGATACCTGAGTCTCTGATTACCACTTAATGGGGACGTGGGTTCCCGATCTTCCGTCAGGTGGAGATAGCTATCGATTTGGTGGAGATGTCACACAAACGATCCGGCTTCCAATCAACACGACTAGAACCCCGCAATCGCAGCACCACTTCTCCTCTAGTTATCAACCATGCACTGCACGATTGACCTCGCCATGAGGGCTAATCATTGCCTGAGAATCGAAAGACACAAGCAAGAACAAGAAAGAAACACAATCTGGAAAGTTGCAGATGAATGATTAAGCTCACAAGTTGGGGTCTCACAAACCGATCGAGCGGCGAACTGTTCTTGACAGAATGACTTAAGCAAAACCCGAAACCCTAATGAGGGTGGCGGCTACGGATAAATAGAGGTTAGGGGCGTGACCCCCTCTCTGGACGCACCCCTAATGGGCTCAACAAAGATACACGGCCCAAAGGCCAAAATATGGTGTCGCAGCACCGAGGCAGATTTTCGACGTCAACTTGTTTCGACGATTCCCGTTGACTCAGGACGAATTTTGGTATGAGACCGGTGCCATTGGAAGCTCTATGAAATTCTGCTTCCAACCATATATAGAACGTCCAAATCCAACTCCGTATGCGACCTGGGCGTCCGTTTTACGACGGGCTGTTCCTGGAGTCCGAAACTGAAACGAAGTCGAATTGATTTGGGTCTCCACCTTGGGGACTCGAACCGGATGAGCCTTGAACCTCCTCGTTGACTTGGACACCCTCTTTGGACTCCTTCTTCTCCATGCCATGCTCCCATCATGGCCGTATGCATGGGTGCCATGTCCTCATCAAGAGCCTTAATGCTGGTCTGACCGGCTGCACGGCCATCACATCACCATCATCTCCTACTCTGCCACACGCAAAACTCAGCCCTAGGCACTCAAGCGCCCTCTACGACTCGCACAAGCCTAGACTTAGGCTCGAGCGTGGCAAGCTAGGCAGGTACTCGGGCCGACTAAGACGAGGCCAAACTACTCGGGGAGGAGGCCAAGCATCCCGGAGTGAACAGTCCAGCCCGGCCACGCGGCGGCTCCCCCGACAAGGCATCGCGACTTGGCTTCAATGCACCCCGACGGACAACGACGTACGACAGGACGTGCCAGCTGCCGATCACTGTAACTCTTTTTACTTCCCCTTGTGCCCCTCCCCTTGTGTCTATAAAAGGGAGAGGAGGGCAACAGTTACAAGGGTTAGACCTTCATAGGATCGAACACCATCACCCGGGACTTGGGCTCAACACCCTCTCCCGACCAGCTTGTAACCCCTACTACGAGCACTCCTAGCTCAGGAACACGACAACAACGCACTAGACGTAGGGTATTACTCCTTGGAGGCCCGAACCAGTATAAATCCCGTTGTCTCCTGCGCTGACCATCCGAGCCCGACACACGATCGATATAAATTTATGTCGGCGGTAGAGAACCCCGACAATTCCCCTCCCAAATCCGTGAGCAAAGGGGCTCAATTTTGGGGTTTTCGTTGCTCTAGGGTTAGAGGTGTTCTTGGCGGGATTTCTTCGATTCCTCTCGATTATCAAGTTTTGGTGGACCAAATCTTGTCTATGGAGTACCCATGAGGTGTTCCTACTATCCCCAAAGTCTTGCACAAATCCGTGGAGCGATTCGGGAGATCGGAAGTTGGATTTGGGGGAGTTGACCCGTGGGTGCTGTTCATCCCGAGAGCTCAGGTCACACCGGTCTGACCGGTGCAGACTCCTATTGAGTTTTGCTCGGGTGAACGTCTGGGTGAGTTCGCTGTTGTTCTGTGGTGCTGCTGTTTCGAGTTTGGGTCAGTTTGGAGCTTGGTAGGCCTGTTTGGTAGATTTGGGGTTTCCTAGCTTGAACTGGTCTGACCGGTGAGCTACATCAGCATGACTGGTGTAGGGGCCTTTCTGTGGAAGTTCCCAGGTTTCACCAGCAGGGACCGGTCTGACCGATGGTGCTCACCGGCCTGACCGGCGTAGGTCAGTGAGGCTTGAGTTGGTGTTCCGCTGCGTTCTCGAGTCCGTGAAGGTGGTTGTTGGCTCCTAGTGACAGTAGGACTCCAGTGGCTGTGCGGTCTTGGCCAACTTGGGTAGTTGAGTCGGAGACATGTGTTGGAAGCTGTGTTCATCTTGTTGGAGCCTCTATCTCCTTCGAGAAGAATTTTTATCGTCTCCCATTCACTCCCTCCTCTCTGGTTCGCCATTTCGGTCATTCAAAGGTCAAAGAAAGTATTAGGGCTACTAGTGGTGAACCTAGTAAATATTTTTCTAACAAAAGTATCAAGTTATAAGTCAAGTGACAAAATCTGAAATTTAAACTCAACTTGTACAGTGAAGAAATAAAAAAGAGAAATTTAATTAGGAGTAGATTGGACCAAATGAAATATTTAGGGTGGGGGGATAACTTGATTCTAAATTTTGCTTTGGGGTTAAGCGAACAAAGTAAATAGGTGAAGGGAGTAAAATGAACTTTTACTTTAAAGTACTATTTCATACATAGGAAAAAACCAAAAATATTTTATACTTTTCATATATTGTAAGTACAGATAATAGAAAATCATCATCATTTCTTTAAACATATGATTATGGGACCTGCACAATATAATACAAGAAACTATTTAATCTGTGACGTAATCATTCTTTCGCGGATCGTTGAAAATTCGTCGCAAAATCAGCATCCGCGACCAAACAAATGAGAGCCAGTATGCATGCGAAGGCTCCAAACCTAGAAGTATACAGACTATGTACATAGATGGGTGTGTTGTGACGCCTGGTGTATTTTTATTGGTTAAAAGGGTTTAAGTATCTAACAGAATGGGGGTGTTGTTGGAAGTGTTTTTTTGTCTTTGTGTTGGTTTGGGTTTAACTCACAAGTTTGAGTTTCAGGGTTTGACTCTTAACACGGGATCCATATGTTGGTTTAGTCATACTCTTTGTTCAAGGTACTAGTGTGTCAAAATGAACGATCTCTAACAATTTTTATTTCGATTTCCCTCTTTTAAGGCGTTGATGCAAGGTGTTAGTTTTAAAATCTGACTGTTGAGTGTTGATGTGTGAGCCAAGAAAAAGTATGGTCACACTCAATGGCCTAGTCAATGCAAGGGAGGGTTCACAGGGGCCATGCCCCTCCTAATTTTGAGTAAGGATGACAATGGATCAAGTTTAGAATGGATATCTGCAGATTTCGGGTTCGTGGGTTGCGGTTTTGGTTTCAGATTTTCACCCACAAGTTTGCGGATTCAGATACCCGAAACACCTAGGGTTTGGAGCGGATTCTATATTGCACCCATGGAGGTCCATTGAAGCTCTGAAAAGATTGAGCCCAATAGACCCACATAGGAATCCTAACTATATAACCTTGAAATCCCTTAGTCCCTTGGCTCCCTCATCCGTTCCATGCTTCCATCGGCACCGCCCGCACGGCCGCAATTAACACCTCTCAGCTCTCCCTCTATCCCTCCTGCCCACCCGCTCGCACGCAGTCGCCACGTGCCCACACCGACGCCTGTCGCCCATCTCGTCCCTGGTGCCCTGCACGCCTCCACATCGTGTCATTACCACGTGACCAGCGTCTGGCCTCCGGCCCCCGACGCCGTCAGCACACCGCCGCCAGGCTGCCACTCCAAGTGGGGCGCTCGGCATCCCACTCCCCTGCGCAATTGACGTCTAGCCTTTGGTCCTTAGTGCTGTCAGGTGCACGCATCCCCATCCCTGACGTTGTAGCAGGTACAACAGCACATCCTCATCCCCATCCCCATCCATGGATTTCAGACTTCATTCATCATCTATGTTTTTCCCTTCTGATTTTTTCAGGGAGAGAGCAATGTCCGCTCCTAGTACTTCAAGTGGATCTCAAGCTTCTTCTACATATCAATCTATGGATGTTGATTTGTGTTTTTTCCACTAATATTGAATTTAGAGTGTGATGTACTGAACTTGCAGTGTGTTGAATTGCATATTTTTGAAATAATTTGGACAATAATGTGATCTATTGATGTATTATGTGCTCTTGTTTGTAATAATTAGGGGTGTGTTGATTGATTTGTAAAGTTTTTTTATTTGGATTATCCATTGGGTTTCGGATATCCTCGGGTTGCGGTTTCGAAGCTAAAATTTCACTCGAACTGATGTTCAGGTCGGATTCGGGTTTTAGGTTTTGGGTGCCCAGATACTTCACCCCATCCTTGTCATCCCTAATTTTGAGCAAACATTAAAGCATGCACTTGTTGCTAATGTAGTTTAATATGTAATAAGAGGACACATAAACTAGCGACTGATCGAATGATTATTGGTTGTTGATCTATTTGTGATTTTTGAAATTAGTGTAACCATTTGTGCACAATATAAAAAGTATGTAACTCATTAAGTTAATCTTAAATTGAAGTTAGCCACTCATACTTTTTTGCATGCCCCTTGTGCCAAAATTCTGGCTACTACACCACTTGTCACGCACGAACTGAGATATCTCCAGCAAACTTCCAAGAGTATTCAACATTTTATTCCTAAAAACATGATGTTTTACAACTCCTAAAAGAGTATTTGAAGGAATAAATAAAGAAGGTCATCTACAAGAGTTTCTAATGAATCATTCCTAAAATATTGAAGACAATTTTATGTCACTAATTTTATACTATTTCTAAATTATTCTAACCACATACATATATAGTTTTTCTCTCTTGCACATTTGATTCACGAACTGTTTTCTACTTCCTATTCTTTCCATGTGTTTCACCTTTAAATTATGCGCGACTCAGAAGCGAGAGCATCTCTAATATTTTCCCGAATTCCTTTCTAATCCTTGGTTTTTTTTACTAAGATGAGGAATTAAAAACCCCTCTCCAACTCCTAATCTTTTAGGACTTTATGAAAAGTCATCATATTATGTGCTTTTGAGTCACGCATATCTAAAGGTCGAAGAACGTGGAAAAAATAAAAAGTAGGAAAGAATTCATGATGCAAATGTACTAGAAAGAAAGGGTATATAAAATTGGTTAGCATAGTTCATCAATAGTATAAGATTCTTGATATAAAATTACCTTCTATATTTTAGGAGTGAGTTAAGTATAAACTTTTGGAGATGATCTTCTTTATTCCTTCCAATATTTTGTTAGAAGTTGTAAAAATTCATATTTCCGAAAGAAAATATTAGATACTTTTAGATTAGAGATGCTCCAACTTTACACACACCAAGGTGGCTCATCTTCAATTCCTAAGGGCACTCCCGATGGTAAATTAAATGTGGTTTCCATATGCATTAATTACTTGGACAGCTAAGCAAAAATTTGATGTGGCACTAAAGTTATTGAAGAGAGAAGGTAAAAAAAGAAGAAACGGTTTCCTCCCCCAGACTCGACGTCCTTGCTCCGATCAAGACGCGAAGACCTTGCAAAATCACTGTTGGGAAGACCTCGGTAGAGTCTTGCGGATCCGCTGCTCCCCTCCTCCCGCGTGCTCCTCTCCCGCGCGCGCCGCCGCGTTCCCTCCCTCCGCGCGCAATTTCCCGCGCCGCACGAGCTCTTCTTCCTCCGCGCGCTCTTGTTCAGCGCTGCGTCATCTCCTACCAAAGCGTGCCGCACTCATTTTTCTTTGGGGCTGGGTCTCCCTTGCTGCTGCCCACCAAATCCCTCTCAAATCCCTCCCAATCTCGTGTTGCTGGCCAAGAATCCGTCCCAAATCCATCCTCTCTCCCGATTCCTTCGTAATTTGTTGCACATGAATCTACTGCGGCCGCCATCCTCGAGGTCTAGGCAACACAGGGTAGGGAAAGGCCGGCGTGCTCTCGCCCCCTCCCTGCCGGAGGCACTATGGCCGCCGTCACCCCCTCCCGGTCGGAGCTACTACGGTTGTCGCGGCCTTCCTCCCTGCCCCATATGCTACGGTCACCGCCCCCTCCTTGCCGGAGTGCATGATAAAATCATGAAGCCAGGGGATATATGGACTGGATCAGGCGATCAGCACTGGGAAACCAGACGTAATCAGATTGGGAGGCTGTTCATCGCATCTTCCAATGAAGATTTTTTTAATCGTCCAGCAGAGTGAAGATTGAATTGGAGGATTGAGATCCTCTGAGGTAGAGGCAGGTAGAAGCGCTAGCAGCCGTTCAATCTGAAATGAATGGATTAGATCGGCCGCTACAGTGGAAGCAAACAGTGAATCCTGGAAATATAAAATCTGATAAACAGTGAAATTGCTACAGTACTACGTCGATCTACTGTAGCATAAGACTCATTTTACTGTTCTCCTCTGAGGTAGATGGAACTACTTCAGAGGAGCTGGTTCCGAATTGGAACACCAACCAACAATCAGATCCAGGTATTTTATTGTAGACTCACCTTCAAGCAATCAGTACAGGTCTCTGGTGAACATAGTTTGGAACTTGGAAATACTGGAGTAATAGGAGCTGAAAAGGGTATCAAAGTAACAATAATTATGATGAGTATTGTGGCTGCAGAATTGTGGTGGAAGTAATTTTGGTTGTCGTATTTTTCTGAGAAATATTTTTGGTGGTATGCTTCTGATGGCAGTGTGTTGTTGCAGAACTTTGTGTTGGTTGTTGCAAAACTGTGCACTGTGTTGTGCCGCCGTTGATCCATCTCTTTTGGATGTTGTATTTAAGTTATTTGTTGTACAATGATTAGTATAGAAATCAGCTGTTGGGGAGGGTGATTTCTATTGGCATTAACTTCTCTTGGAAACTACTCCAAGAAACTTGCCATTGGGAGTGCCCTAATATATTAGATCAATGGATTAGAAGTTGGAGATATATTTCTTCACTTCTTGCTAAAAGTTAAGGATTACAAAAGAATTTAGTGAACTCTTTGGAGATACTCTATAGAATAGACTTAAAGTGTCGGGCTTCTTGGGGGTGGGGAGTAATGAGTTAATTCGATGGCGTTGGTTGGATTTCAACCCATTAGGATTTAGCAGGGCTAATAAAGGTGTAAATTAGTGTACACTATTCATCAAACCTATGTAGTTAGATTAGTGTACACTATTCATCAAACCTATGTAGTTTGACGCGATGTTGAGTTTCACCTCAATAGGGCGTTTCTGTTCTCATGGTTGAGCAGCGTAGGATCTCTCTCCCTTTCCCGAAGACCACACTTGCACGTGGGTGGGTCCGCAAAACCTTATCAATGGCATGGTCGTCACTCCCAACGTGTCGTCTCGTTTTTCTCCAATCTCACGTCTCTCTCCTCTCAGGCGTCCATGGAGGAGCGGCGGGGCAGACGTGCTCCCTGGCGAGCTGTCGCCGTCTCCCTCTCCCCGTTTCTCCTTCTCTCTCCCTTCAAGCTCGAGCGGGAGCGAGCTCCATGCCGTGCTGCTGCTGGTGTCGGGGGACAGCCCTAGGGGTCCCCTTTAACAACCGGGAAATCCCCACTTAAAATCTGCAACAAAGCCAAACACACTTTGCCTAACCATGCGGGGGGATACGACCCACGCCGCAAGGACCTCGACGGCCCACCAAGGCGACCGTCCCGAAGATCCCCTCAAGCGGGGCTTCGCCTCGCTCGAGGGTGCGCGCCTCCCTCGAGCGAGGCCCCGTCCCGCTCGAAGGGGGTGCGCTTCCCTCGAGCGGGCTCCGCCCCGCTCGAGGGCCCGCTCCCCCTCGAGCGAGGCTCCGCCTCGCTCGAGGGTCCGCCCCGCCCTCGACCGGGATCCGTCTCGCTCGAGGGCGCCCCCGCCGCGTACGCACCGCCCCCCGTACACGGGCATTTAACGCCCGACACCGGCGGGACGGCGCCATCATGCGCCGGGGCTCGCGCCCCGTGCCGCCGCACCAACTCCCCGAGGAGGGAGCCCATCCCCATCACCGTGGGGAGGGACCGTGCGCCGCGGCCGGTGTCGGTCCCGTGACGCCGTGCGCCCTGCTCCGATGACGGCTAACACGCCGAGCCCTCGAAGGGGGGCCGACTTCACCCTCGATTTGCTTTCTTGTGACCCTACAGGGTTAGGTGGACGTGCTAGGCAGGAGGAACGCCATCCCTGCCACTGTGACGGCATGGCAGCTGTCCCCGTGCGTGCAGACGCACGCCTGGCGCTGTAGCAACAACTCCAGTACGGCGAGGCGTATTGGAACGGGACGCCGTTTTTCCTACTCCTGTACTCCGTACGGGCCAACGTCAGCAACCCCCTCGAGCCCATCAGAAGACATCACCGCCATCCGCGGGCCATGATGGCCAGATCGCTGCAAGGATCGTCCGGACGGCCGCCCACTCTACAGCATAGCACGCCACGCCCCTTCACGTAGCTAGATAGCGCGGCGCGCATGTAATTCGCTCCCTCCTTGACCTATAAAAGGGGGACGAACCCCCCCCCTGCTGGGGGGGGGGGGTGGGGGGGGGGAAGAAAGGAACACAGTCACAACATAACTGGAGACGAGCTGTGCCACGCACTGGCTCTCCAATTCTCCCACAACATCTTCAGTCACTACACCAGGGACTTGGAAGCCAGGCTTCCTCTCCCGCCTTGCTTGTAGCCGCCCCACTACAGGCACCCCCGGTGCTAAGTAATATAGTGCCTTGAGCACGCCACTGCTGGACGTACGGCCCCCTCGGCCGGAACCAGGATAAAAACTCTGTGTCACTTGTTACTTAGCATCGACCATTGAGGGATAGACCACGGCGCTTACTACTGGTTAGTGTCGGGACCACATTCCGCACCGACAGTTGGCGCCCACCCTGGGGCTCTCTGAGCGCCTAAGGTCAATCCGTCAACTCCCTCCATGGTGATCCGCACTGAGTACCGTGGTACACGCTCTACCGCATGGGCGGCTCGGACCCCCTCCCCGCCGGGTTCGAAATCCGGTTCGGGGGCCGAACTTTCGGGCCACGGGGAATGGCTACCTCATGCGCCTCACCAACCGTGAGGAGCTCCGCGCGCGGCGCCGGGTCGGGTGCCGCTCCGGTCCCCGCGCACGCACCACCACGGCGCGCGGACGCCCGCAAGCGCGGACGCCGCGGGCCGTCGACTCCACGACGCCGCCGCCGCTGCGGGGGCGCGTTCGTGCCGGGCGCGGTCGGAGCGACGGCAAGCCGAGCGCGCGCGCCTCTCGGCACGGCGCGCCCACCGCCATGACGACCGCCACCACCCCGGCGGGGACGGCGCGCGGTCTCCGGACCGCGCGTCCCCATTGGGTTGCGTGGTGCCACGTCGGCCTACAACAACAACGTCAATACCACGATGCGCAGGATCCCGCCTGGTCGTCATGTCTTCGTCGCCAGGGATCCCGGCGCCTCAGTGGCTGACGAGTCGTCCCTGGGCTCCCTCGGCGCGTTGCCACCAGCCAACCGCCACGGGTACGCAGAATGGGACTTCTCCGGCGTGCCGAACCCAGTCATGTTCAGGTGTTTCCTTGACGCTACGGACTACTGGTTCGGCTGCTCCGACGATTCCAGCACCGGGAGCTACGACCCTGTGCGGGAGTGCTACGCCGTCATCACCAACGACCCAGCCAATGCCGCCAGCGCGGTGGGCGCCGGAGATGGGGAGATCACACCTGCCCCAGGGATCGCCACACGCCTAGCCGCGGGGCCAGGGTGCTCTCGCCGGGGGCCGACGCCGACGCGCGGTGGCCCAAGCCCGCGAGCTCGAGGCCAAGGCGGCGGAGGAATACCGGACGGTGCGGGCGCTCCGCGCCTCGATGGGCGGGGAAGCCTCCGCTCGCGGCGAACGCGTGCGGGGAGCGGGGGGCGAACGGGCCGCGACCACATCAACGCCGACAACCCTGACATGCCGCCGCGGGCAAGTCAGAAGCTCGTTGCCACCGCAACGGCGCTACGGGCCATGCGGCACCCTCGACTCCTGAGGCACGAGACCTGCACCGCGAGGTGCAGACTCTCATCGAGCAAGCGGCCGGTCCGGGGCGGGCCGAGAGCTCGGCCTCACGCATCCGCCAACAAGGGGATGCGCGGGGTGACGAGGCCGCACAAGGGGGGGCGAACCCTCGGTCCATGCGGGGAGGGGAGCGGCGGAGCGTCCCGCCTACTCCGGGACGCGCACCGGCCGGGGAACGGCTCCTTGACACGCGCGGGGGCTGCGGACGGTGACGCTCGCAACGTCATCAACGCCGCCGCACGAGCAAGGCGGACGTGCGGCGAGCGGTGGGCTACCACCCTCGACGGGGCGGACGCTACGACACCGGTGAGGACCGCTCCCCGACGCCGGAACCCCCGGGGACCCGTGTGTTCGGCGGGAGATCCGCGCGGCGGCCTTCCCCCCCGGCGCTTCGCCGACCCTCGACCATTGTCAAGTACAACGGGGAGACGGATCCCCGCATGTGGCTCAACGACTACCGCACGGCTTGCCCGGTGGGCGGGGCAACCGGCGGCGAGGTCATCATCCGCAACTTGCCCCTACACCTCGGCGATGCGGCCGGACATGGCTCGAGCACCGCCCGCCGGCCAAATCCACAATTGGGACGATGCGGTCCGCACGTTCGTGGGTAACTTCCGGGGCACGTACGTGCGCCCGGGAATTCCTCGGGACCTGCGCTCCTGCACACAGAAGCCCGGCGAGTCGCTGCGGGACTTCATACGGCGCTTCTCCAAGCGCTGCACAGAGCTCCCAAGCGTGGCGCAGTCCGAGATCGTGCATGCCTTCCTCAAGGGCACCACGTGCAGGGACCTCGTGCGGGAGCTGGGACGCAGCCCGCCCGCAGACTCCAACGAGCTATTCGACATCGCCACCAGCTTCGCCTCAGGAGAGGAGGCCGTGGGAGCGATCTTCGACGGCAAGAAGGGCAAGCGCTCGGAGGACGCGCCCGCGGAGGGCAGCAAGTCCAAGGAGCCCCACCGCAACGACAAGCGGGGCAAGAAGGGGGGGGAAAGAAGCCGCGCCGCAAGGCGCGCGAGCGAGGGCGCGACGGCGGTAATGCCGAGGCCCTCGGCCGTTGACCGCCGGCTCGACGGGGCCCTCGGCCGGCCCTTCGAGGCCGGGGGTGTTTGACGACATCTTCGAAAAATCCATGTCCTTATCACAAAACCCCAGTAAATCACACCCTTGAGCAGTGCGATATGCTCAAGAAGTTCTATGGCCGCGCCGCCGCGAAGGAGGCAGAGGCCAAGAAAGACGGAGGGGATGGCGACGCCGGCGGCTTCCCCGCCGTGGAAAACGTGTTCCTCATCTTTGGGGGGCCAACCGTCGACATGTCGACCCGCCAGCGCAAGAAGGAGCGGCACGAGGTCCTCGCCGCGGAGAAGGCGCCTCCCTCCTTCCTCAATTGGTCGGAGGACGCCATCACCTTCAGCCGGGAGGACCATCCGAACCGTGTCCCCAACCGGGTCGGTCCCGCTGGTGGTCGACCCCATCATCGGGAACGCGAGGTTCTCGAAGGTCTTGATGGACGGGGGCAGCAGCCTCAACATCCTCTACGCGCATACGCTGCGCTTGATGGGGATCGGGTTGGACCGAGTGCGGCCCAGCACGAAGCCGTTCCACGGCATCGCGCCGGCAAGCGGTGTCCGGCCCCTCGGGCGCATCGACCTGCCAGTTTGGTTTGGCACCGCGAAGAATTTCCGCAAGGAGATCCTCACCTTCGAGGTGGTAGGGTTCAAGGGAGCCTACCACGCTATACTTGGGCGACCCTGTTACGCCAAATTTATGGCGGTCCCCAACTATACGTACTTGAAGATGAGGATGCCAGGACCGAACGGCGTCATCACCGTCGGCTCGTCCATCGAGCACGCATTCGACTGCGACGTCGAGTGCGTAGAGCACGCAGAGGCGCTAGCGCTGGACGAAGCGCTGGTGACCACTTTGGAGAAGATGGTCAACGACGACCTCGACTCCGCCGCCAAGCACACCGGCACGTTCGAAGCCGCGGAGCAGACCAAGGAGGTCCCCCTCGATCCTTCTGCCCCCGAGGGCAAGGCGTTGAGGGTCAGCTCCACCCTCGACCCCAAATAGGAAGTAGTGCTCGTCGACTTCCTCCGCGCCAACGCCGACATCTTCGCGTGGAGCCCCTCGGATATGCCAGGCATCCCGAGAGAGGTCGCCGAGCACTCCCTTGACATCCTCGCTCACGCCGCGCGCCGTGCAACAACGGCTCCGCCGCTTCGACGAGGAGCGGCGACGGGCAATCGGAGCGGAGGCTGCGGAAGCTTCTCGAGGGCCGGATTCATCAAGGAGGTGTTTCACCCGACGTGGCTAGCAAACCCCGTGCTTGTAAAGAAAAAGAATGGGAAGTGGCGGATGTGTATAGACTACACTAGTCTTAATAAAGCATGTCCTAAAGTTCCTTTTCCTTTGCCACGCATTGATCAAATCGTTGATTCAATGGCCGGGTGTGAATTGCTTTGCTTCCTTGATGCTTACTCCGGATACCATCAAATAAAGATGAAGGAGTCTGACCAGCTCGCGACTTCGTTCATCACGCCGTTCGGGGTGTTCTGCTACGTCACGATGCCATTTGGCCTCCGAAACACAGATGCGACGTACCAGCGCTGCATGCAGCACGTTTTCGGAGATCACATCGGGCGGACGGTCGAGGCGTATGTGGATGACATCGTCGTAAAGACCAGGAAGGCGGACGACCTGGTTGGCGACCTTGGCATCGCGTTCGGTTGCCTACGGGCAAATGGGGTCAAGTTAAACCCCGAAAAATGTGTCTTTGGAGTGCCGCGAGGCATGCTCCTGGGATACATTGTCTCCCAACGGGGAATCGAGGCCAACCCCGAAAAGGTTGCGGCCCTCGAACGAATGGGTCCAATCCGAGACCTCAAAGGGGTGCAAAAGGTGCTAGGGTGCCTTGCCGCCTTGAGCCGTTTCATCTCGAGGCTCGGCGAGAAAGGCCTGCCCCTCTATCGCCTCCTCAAGAAACACGAACGCTTCTCCTGGACCGCTGGGGCCCAGGACGCGCTCGACAAGCTAAAGGCGTCCCTAGCGCATGCCCCTATTCTCACGCCGCCGCAGGACGGCGAGCCCTTACAGCTCTACGTTGCCGCGACCACCCAGGTGGTCAGCGCTGTGATCGTAGTGGAGCGCACGGAGGAAGGGCATGCCTTGCCTGTGCAGCGGCCCGTCTATTACATCAGCGAGGTCCTGTCAGACACCAAGACGTGCTACCCCCAGGTCCAGAAGCTGCTGTACGCGGTAGTCCTTGCACGGCGCAAGCTCCGGCACTACTTCGAGGCCCACCCCGTCACGGTGGGCTCCTCTTTCCCACTGGAGGAGATCATCCGCAACCCCGACGCCGCGGGCAGGATTGCCAAATGGTTCGTAGAGCTGATGGGCGAGACGCTTGCCTATGCCCCGCGCAAGGCCATCAAGTCTCAAATCCTGGCGGATTTCGTCGCTGAGTGGACGGATACGCAGGGCCGCCGCCCCCGCGCATCCAAGCAGGAGGCTTGGACTCGCGTTCTTCGACGGCTCAGTGATGAAAACAGGGGCGGGCGCGGACCTGCTCTTCGTGTCACCCCTTGGGGAGCACATGTGCTACGCAGTGCGCCTCCACTTTCCCGCGTCTAACAATATGGCTGAATACGAGGCCCTCCTCAGTGGCCTCAAAATCGCCATTGAGTTAGGCGTCAAGCGCCTCGACATGCGGGGGGACTCGCAGCTCGTAATCGATCAAGTCATGAAGAACGCGAGCTGCCATGACGACAAGATGGAGGCCTACTGCAAAGCCGTGCGAGCCCTCGAGGACAAGTTCTACGGCATCGAGCTCAACCATGTGCCCCGCCGGTACAACGAGGAGGCGGATGAACTGGCCAAGGTTGCGTCCGGGCGGATTACCGTTCCCCCGAACGTTTTCGCGCGCGACGTCGCTCAACCCTCGGTCGTCTTCGAGCCCCACCCCTCGAGTCACGCTGAACCCTCGGGGGCTCCCTCGAACCCAACGGGTGCGGAACCCATGGACGAGGACCCCTCGAACGAGGCGTACGTGCTCTCCCTCCTCGAGGGGTATGGCGCCTACGGAGCTGACGTGATGGACATCGAGCCAGCTCCTGTCAAAGCGGACTGGCGTGACAAATACATTGCCTGGATGGCTCGAGGGGAACTCCCCGCGGACCGGGCCGCGGCCAGGCGCATCGCCAGGATGGCCAAGTCCTTTGCCCTCGTTGACGGCGAGCTGTACAAGCGCGCCGCCTCTGGCATCCTGCAGCGGTGCGT
This sequence comes from Cenchrus americanus, assembly GCA_947561735.1. Lineage (NCBI taxonomy): Eukaryota > Viridiplantae > Streptophyta > Magnoliopsida > Poales > Poaceae > Cenchrus > Cenchrus americanus. Next base: position 76,408,794 of record OX387239.1, on the reverse strand, counting down.
GCCCATTCCTGAAGGGCGCGAACTCCTGCGGGACATCCACGCCGGATCCGCGGCCATCATGCGGCGCCTCGTACCCTCGTCGGCAATGCGTTTCGCCAAGGCTTTTATTGGCCTACCGCGGTTGCGGACGCCCGGCGAAATCGTGCGCATCCGCGAAGGGTGCCGGTTCTACGCCCGCAAATCCAACCTACCCGCCCATGCCCCGGAGACCATCCCCCGTAATGTGGCCATTTGCCGTGTGGGGGGCCGGACATCGTTGGGCCCCTCGCGGAAGGCGCCGGGGGGCTTCACCCACTTGTTGGTCGCAATCGACAAGTTCTCCAAGTGGGTCGAGGTGCGCCCCATCACGAATGCGAGGGCGAGCAGCGGTAACATTCTTCACCGACATCGTCTACCGCTTTGGAGTGCCGAACTCCATCATCACCGACAATGGGTCCCGAGTTCACGGGCGGGGAAGTTTTTTGGAGTTTTGCGACAAATTCCACATCCGTGTGGATTGCGCGGGGCTGTGGCACACCCACGGACCAACGGCCAAGTAGAGCGTGCCAACGGCATGATCCTACGGGGCCTTAAGCTCCGAATTTTCGACCGCTCAACAAATGCGGGCGAAAATGGCTCCAAGAGCTACCGGCGGTTGTGTGGAGCCTAAGGACCACCCCCGAGCGAGCCACCGGGTTCACCCCGTTTTTCCTAGTCCATGGTGCGGAGGCCGTCCTCCCCACGGACCTAGAATACGGATCGCCCTGGGGTTCGAGGCTATGACGAGGATGCCAACCGGCGAGCTCGCGAGGACTCGGCCCGGATCAGCCGGACGAGGCGCGCCTCGTGGCCTTAATGCATTCCGCAAGGTATCACCGTCCCTAAGACGCTACCAAGTACGCAAGATACGTCGACGAGACTTCAGTGAAGGGGACTTGGTCCTAAGGCTACGCCAAGACAACCGAGGGCGCCACAAGCTATGGCCCCCATGGGAGGGACCCTACGTCGTGGTGAAGGTACTCAAGCCCGGCACGTACAAGCTGGCCAACGAGGACGGTGAAGAGCTCACCAACGCTTGGAACATCCAACAGCTACGTCGCTTCTGCCCTTAGCTGGGACTTCCAAGTACTTTTTATTGTAAAAACCATACGGCCAACGCCCCAGTTGGTAACAACTATGTAAATGCTTCAAGTCTAATAAAAAGGGCAACTCGGCTTTCCCCTGAAACCCAAGTTACCCTCGGGGGCTACTGCGGGGGGCATCCCCCCCAAAATGGTCCCATTTTTCGCGCAAAAACAAAACAACTCACACGCACTAAGTTTGTTTTCTACTTCAACCCCGAGCAACGATTCGAACAGGGCGCAGGCGGCCTAGCGGAAGGAGCGCGCGAGCCAGAGATAGCCTACGCCGCGTGGATATGGCCCTTCTCTCTCGCCTCCAACCCAGCAAGCCCCCCGCGAAAATCGAACTCCCCTAACTAGAATCTACTCAGGAAGAAGGAGAAACAAAAAGCGTAGTAAACAAAAGACTTCATTTCAGCAGACGTTTATGTCAAAAATAACCCGTTCATTTACAAAGGCCGTGAGGCCAGAATACTGATACACATAAAAATGGGCCTAGCGCTCAGCTGTCTTCAGGCAGGAGGAGCGGCGGCGTCAACAGCGTCCGGGAAGAGGAAATCCTCAAAGGCTTCAGCGAGCGACCCGGCGGCGTCAGCGGCGAGCGCGTCCACACGCTCCATCGCCACCTCGTCCTCGACACCCTCGGGAACGACGTAGCCCTCCGCCAACGCCTCGAAGTTGACCTCGTAGTGGGATCGTACCACTTCGAGGGCCTTCCGGGACGCCAAGACGCAGCGCTCGGCGCATCCGCGCGGTGACGTGGCCGCCAAGGGCGCGCGGGCGGGCCGGCCGAGCCGCCGCCCGTGCTTCGCCCTCCTCTACGGCTTGGCGAGTGTTTCGAGGGCCACGCCACGCGGCCCCTGCAGCCTCTGCTCGGAGGAGTTATAGGAGGCTGCGCGTGCCTCGGCCCGCTCGAGCCGCATGCCCCGAGCGGTGCGCAAGCCCGGAGTCACCAAGACAAGAAAGAAATCGAGAAAAAAGGAGTGCGAACTCCCTAACGGAAAACCAACCAAATAAGAGTCAAGCAGCAGCTCACCTTCGACTTGCTTCCTCTCCCCCTTGAGGTCGCGGCGCACGGCCTCGACCGCCGGCTCGAGGCGCTTGACGGTCTCACCTTGCTCTGGAGGGGCCGGCTCATTGTTTGCATTTGTGATGCCGAGCACGATCGCTCGCCCTCGGCCTTGGAGAACGCGGTGTTCCGCTCCTCCCGGCCGACACGCGCGCCGCCTCGCGAGCGACGCGCTCTGCTCCCGGCGCCGACCGGGCGTCGACGAGGGCGGCTTGCTCTCGCCGGAGCCGCCCCTCGGCCCCTTGGCGGGCGGTGCGCTCCGCAAGAGCTGCTCCTCGGGGACGGCGAGCGCCGCAACCTTGGCGTCGAGGGCAGCCTTCAAATCGTCGGCCTCCTTGGCCCGCGCCCCGCCCGCGCGCCCGCTCCTCGGCCCCGGCGGCCGCCGTGCTTGCGCCCCTCGAGCGACGAGCGAAGCCCCCGGTTCTCGCCACGCACGTTGGCCACCTCCGCCTCCCGGCTTGTTGCCAACGTGCGCATCTTCTCCGGTCCGAGCGCGCGCCGCGGCGCCTCATCACGGTCGATGGGGGCCGCGCGGAACCGCTCGAGGCCGGAGCGGCGCGCGGGTCCCCGCCTTGAACTCTCGGGGGAGTTCGTCGCGCCGAGCCATGGCCCGTACGCCCGGCCCGGTGTCCCGGGGTCCGGAGGGCATCAGTAAGCGCGTCGAAAGCGCTGCATCGCTCCCGGAGCTGGTGGACCTCGGCGTTCACCCGGTCGAAGGCGTCGTACTTGTCGTGGGCGCGGCGCTCGAGCTCCTGGCACCCACAAATCAAAACCCGTAAGCGCTACGACACAGAGGCAGCACACAAAAATGAGAGAAAGAAGAGAACGAGCAACGATGCCCTACCTGGAAGACGCTCCATGCGGGGCCGCCATGGACCCTCAGCGCCTTGTTCAGCGCGCGGTTGAGCGTGACGCCGTGGCTCCGGAGCTCTCCCCAAAGCTCCTGCTCCCCCCGGGCGTCAGCAAACGCAGGGGGATCGCCACCGGCCCCCCCTCCACACGGGCGGGGTGGCCGGCGCGGGAGGACGAGGCCTCGGTGCCGTGTCCTCGGTCCCCCGCCACCATGTGACCCTCGTGCCGCCTCCACGAGGGCCCCCTCCCGGGGCTCGGGGGAGCGTGTGGGGAAGCTCGCCCACCGATCCCACCCGGGCGGCGGGGGAGTCGTCATCCGGGACCTCCACCACCTCCGCCGGGGAATCGCCGGCGGCGCCGCCCCTTGCGCCGCCTCCGCCGGCGCCTCCACTTGCGCCCCCACGGCGCGGGCGCCCGACGCGGCGCCGCGACCACCACCTCCGCCGTGCCTCCGCGACCACGGGCGCCGCCACGGGTTGCACCCGCTCCGCCTCCTCTCCGCGGCCGGCGCCACGGACCGCGCCTGCGTAGCGGCGACCTCCGCGGCCGCGCCTCCGCCACGGCCGCCGCCACGCGGCCGCGTCCCCAATATGGCTGGCGCCGGCCGCTCCTCGTGAGCGCCGGCCGCGCCATGGCGGGCCGATCCGCCGACCGAGGCCTCGAAGCCTCGGCCGGGCTTTGCGAGCTCTCGCCCGCCGCCATGCTTGCCCCCGCCCGCGACGCCCTCGACGAGCGCCGCCGGGTGGGGATGGATGCGTCCGCCCTCAGCACCTTGGCCGGTGCGAGGGGAGGCACAGTTGGCACCACCCCGCGCAAACACAAACGACAGATAGAATGCTCCGGTCGTCACAAAACCAAGCCGGGGGGCGAAAAGCGAGCTCCTTACCTCGAAGAGGAAAAGGCGCGTTTCCTTTTCCTCGTAGCCTCGGCGGATGAGGCGGCGCGGCCGCACGCCCGCCGCCGCGCCTCTCGACGACGCCACCGCGCGCGCGCGCACGCTTGCCGCGCGCGCGGGCGCGCTTGCCGCGCGAGCCTCCGCGGCACGCGCCGCCCTTGTTGTCGATTGCACGGCGGCGGGCGCCGTTGCGCCCGCCCGGGCGATGCCCGCCCTTGCCGCCGGCGCCGGCTCCGGCGACGGGGGCGCGTGCTCCCACCCATCGGAGGGGCCCTCCCCCTCGGCCCTCTTCCTCTTCGTCCTCCTCCGAGGACGAGTACTCCTCGGTCCCCAGGGAGGAGAGCCCCAGTTCCTCGCACCGTCGGTACTTCGCGTTCCGTCGATCGCGGCGCTCTTGGTGCCGCCTCGCGCGCTCCCTCTTGCGCGCCGCCCGCTCCTGCTCCCGTTGCTGCGCCGCCCGACCGAGCGCGCGGGAGTCCGGGGGGTGGGCGGAACGGACTTCGCGGCGGTGAAGCTCACCGGCTACATGCGGGGAACGACAAAGACGCGTCGGGGAGGCGAGAGGCAACGCCAAGAACCAAAACGGAATCGGGGAATCGAACTCACCGGCGGGCCGGTGGGGAGCATCTCGAGGTCCCACGGGGGTCCGGTCCGAGTGCGCCGACATCCGGGTGTCGACGGCGTTCCGCGCCCGGGTGAGCGCGTACGTCCGCCCGAGGGGGGTCGGGAGCATCCGCGACCTCGCCAGCATGACGGGGTCCGCCTCCTCTGTCATCTGAAAGATGTAGAGCGGCCTCTCCATCAGAGGCACGACCCGCCGGTGATGGAGGAAGGCGAGGACGCTCACCGCGGTTAGCCCTCGCGCCGTCAGGCTCCTCAGGGCGGCCAAAACCGACTCCTGCCGCCTCCGATGCTGGGGCGTGGACACCCCGTAGCCCCAGGAGCTGGGCTTCTCCTTGAACACCCGACCAGTGTAGGGGGGAGGCCGGGCTCGGCGTTGCGCAGGTAGAACCATCCCCGCTCCCAGCCCGGCGTTGTTCGTCGTAATGGTGCGGGGGATGTAGTCGTCCTGAAGCCGGCGCCGCGAGGGCGAGTGACATCCCGCCGGCGCGCACCACGCGGCGGGTCCTCGGCTCCGTCGTGGGCTGCGTGAAGAGCTCCGCGCGGAAGAGGTGCACCCAGAGCTCCCAGTTGACTGGGATCCCCAGATACCCCTCGCAGACGCCCACGAACGTGGCCGCCTGCGAGATCGCGTTGGGCGCGAAGTTGTGCAACTCCACGCCGTAGTAGTGGCACAACGCTCGCATGAAGCGGCTCGCCGCGCGTTGAAGCCTCGCTCGTGGAAGCGGACGAAGCTCACCACATAGCCTTCGGCGGGTTGGGCGCACGGTCCCCGGCCCGGCGGCACTATCCACTCCGCCGGGCGGCCATCCTCATTGGCCGCCAGCTGGCCGGCGGTGACCAGCTCGCCAAGGGCCAGCCGGGTCACCGTTGACCGCTCCCAGGCGTACGGGTCAAGGATCGTGAGGGGCTGAGGCGGCGCCATGAGGAAGGGCAAAGGATGCGGGGAACGAAGGACAGGAAGAGGAGGAAAAGCTCTAATGGCGAAGCCGCACGGTGGCAAAGGCCAAGCGGGGAAGAAAGCACGGAGGGCTAAAACGGCGGAGCGCTAAGGTAAAAAACCACCGTTTCCCCTTCTCCTCAGATTTATAAGCCGCGGGCGAGCTCTCCGGGGTGGATGTCCCGCGCGCATTAACTGCAGGGAATCTTCTCCTCTCGCTGGCGAGCGGACCCCACCACGACCGCAGCGGCCACATCACCGCAAATGGGCCATCATCACGGTGAAGACTAGCCGGGGCCGTGGCAGGCGGTCACGTCCGCCCGCCCACGCCGACCACTACGCGTGCGCGCGCGCGGCCGCGACGCCTAAAAAGGCGCGCCCGCAATGCGAAACGCAGCGGCCTCTCTCGTGGAGCATTTAATGGCCCGGTCCCTTGTAAAACAAGGAGAACCCTCGAGCGGCACGGACTCCTGGCTCGGGATAAATTCAGCCCTCGAGCAGGTGCAAGCGTGAGAAGGTCGCCCCGAGGCCCGCCTGAAACAAAGTGGGCCTCGCGAGCACCCATGCCACGTAGCACCCTCGAGCGGCATGAGCCCCTGGCTCTAGACAACGTCAACCCTCGAATAGGTGCAAGCGTGAGAAGGTCGCCCCGAGGCCCGCCTGAAACAAAGTGGGCCTCGCGAGCACCCATGCCACGTAGCACCCTCGAGCGGCACGAGCCCCTGGCTCTAGACAACGTCAACCCTCGAATAGGTGCAAGCGTGAGAAGGTCGCCCCGAGGCCCTCCTGAAACAAAGTGGGCCTTGCGAGCACCCATGCCACGTAGCACCCTCGAGCGGCGCGAGCCCCTGGCTCGAGACAATATCAACCTTTTAAAAGGGCACAAGCGTGAGAAGGTCGCCCTGAGGCCCGCCTGAAACAAGGCAGGTACCACGAGCACCCATGCCACGCTGTGCTGCTGACCAACGCCTCAAGGGCTGGCACGCCCAAACCCCTCGATGGCCGCGAACGCAAAGTCGGGGCTGCCCAGGCGCCGCCCCGCACGGCCCTACTGATCAGAGGTTCGAAGCCTGACCCTCGACGGGTTCGAACAGGCGCCCCAGATCGCAGAGTCAGGGACGACGAAGGCACGCGCATTCGAGCCATTCCACGAGCCCATCGGCTCGAGGGTGCCCCACATGTCGTGTTCGAGAGCCAGCGAGGGCAGCTAGCCGGGGGATCCCACCGAGGGAGAGCTTCCGCGCCCTCGGTCCCTATCGAACGGGACCGAGCCCCACCTAGCAAACCCACGCAAGCACTTCAATGGACGTGTCTCTGGACCATGCAGCCTACCCTTATCGAACGGGGCATGGGCGTCCACTCGAACCACCCACTAGCGACTCAACGAGGAATCCGCAATTCCGCGACCCGCTCGATGGGGGTTGCGGAAACCTCACCCTCCGTCCCGCGGAGGGACGGCGAGGGCGCGTTAAGAGACAAGTCGTAAAGCTCTACCCAATCGCCTCGAACGGGCCCAGGCTCGGGGGCTTGACGCACGGCTACACCTCCTTGAATTGCACCCGCCGGAGACAGTGCCAGCAACGCGTGCGTCACCGAAGCCGGCTGAGATATTGCCGATGCCGGTTGAAACATGTGCCACGCCCTCTGACCAGTTCTCACAGATAACCCCTGCAGGAGCATCCACGCTCTGCGCGGGGGCGAGCTGGACCCGCGGGGCCCGCTGACGCGGCCCCACGGAAAGCGTTCGCAAGACAAGGAGGGAAGAACATCCTATCAGTAGGTTCCAGCATGCGCGGGAGCCTCAATGGAAAACCCACGGATGCTCGGGGGCTGCGTCGGGGACAGCCCCTAGGGGTCCCCTTTAACAACCGGGAAATCCCCACTTAAAATCCGCAACAAAGCCAAACACACTTTGCCTAACCATGCGGGATACGGCCCACGCCGCAAGGACCTCGACGGCCCACCAAGGCGACCCTCTCGAAGATCCCCTCAAGCGGGGCTTCGCCTCGCTCGAGGGTGTGCGCCTCCCTCGAGGCGGCCCCCGTCCCGCTCGAAGGGGGTGCGCTTCCCTCGAGCGGGCTCCCGCCCGCTCGAGGGCCCGCTCCCCCTCGAGCGGGCTCCGCCTCGCTCGAGGGTCCGCCCCGCCCTCGACCGGGATCCGTCTCGCTCGAGGGCGCCCCCCTCCGCGCACGCCCGCCCCCGTACACGAGCATTTAACGCCCCGACACCGGCGGGACGGCGCCATCATGCGCCGGGGCTCGCGCCCCGGTGCCCCCGCACCAACTCCCCGGGGAGGGAGCCCATCCCCATCCCCGTGGGGAGGGACCGTGCGGCGCGGCCGGTGTCGGTCCCGTGACGCCGTGCGCTGCTCCAAGCGGCTAACACGCCGAGCCCTCGAATGGGGGCCGGCTTCACCCTCGATTTGCTTTCTTGTGACCCTACAGGGTTAGGTGGACGTGCTAGGCAGGAGGAACGCCATCCCTGCCACTGTGACGGCATGGCAGCCGTCCCCGTGCGTGCGCACGCACGCCCTGGCGCTGTAGCAACAACTCCAGTACGGCGAGGCGTATTGGAACGGGACGCCGTTTTACCTACTCCTGTACTCTGTACGGGCCAACGTCAGCAACCCCCTCGAGCCCATCAGAAGACATCACCGCCATCTGCCACCCCTCTACCCTCGAACCGCCACTGTTCGGGTACAAGATAGGCCATGATGGCCAGATCGCTGCAAGGATCGTCCGGACGGCCGCCCACTCTACAGCATAGCACGCCACGCCCCTTCACGTAGCTAGATAGCGCGGCGCGCATGTAATTCGCTCCCTCCTTGACCTATAAAAGGGGGACGAACCCCCCAACATAAGCGGGAGACGAGCCGTGCCACGCACCGGCTCTCCAATTCTCCCACAACATCTTCGGTCACTACACCGGGGACTTGGAAGACAAGCTTCCTCTCCCGCCTTGCTTGTAGCCGCCCCACTACGAGGCACCCCGGTGCTAAGTAATATAGTGCCTTGAGCACGCCCACCGCCGGACGTACGGCCCCCTCGGCCGGAACCAGGATAAAAACTCTGTGTCACTTGTTACTTAGTATCGACCATTGAGGGATAGACCACGGCGCTTACTACTGGTTAGTGTCGGGACCACATTCCGCACCGACAGCTGGGGTGGAGCGGCGGCGCAGCTAAGGTCCCCGGCGGGGACAACGACCGGTGCCGGACCTCTGAGGCCCCTGAGCAGTGACTTTTTCTTACAAATTTTGTTGCAGATTTTTTTTCAAAAGTTTTTGGTTCATTTTCCCTTACAAAATATTTTTATCCAAACTTTTTCCACAAGTTTGGCCTCAAAAATTTTGTCTTCAAATTCTTGTTCTAGATTTTGTTTGATAATTTTGCTTCAAATTTTTTGTCTACATTTGTAAAAAAAATTCCCTACTTTTTTGTTTCAAAAAATTTTCCCAAAATTTTCCTTTCCAAATTTTTTATCTAGATTTTTTACAAAACTTTTTCCAAACATTTTCTCTTTTCCAGTATTTCTTTCTGTTTTTTTTTTTGAGCTCAGGGTTCACACGACTCCCCCGTAGTTTGACAGCTAATCATTCATATTTTGTAAGAGCGTAAAAGTATCTTTGTAACATCTTTCCGACTCCGAAGCCTACGATCGGCACCAGCTTGCACGGCCTCTCGGACTCCGAGTTCACGTCCAAGTCGGACGGTTTTCACCACGGCTTTCCAAATCCGACAATGGACAGCAGGGGTCAGGCGCGCTCCCTCAATATAACCCCCGAATCGCCATGTCCGTGGCCACCACCCTTGACACCGTCCCAAGCTTCATGGCTGACGGCGAGCGCACCGGCCCAGCGAAAATGACCTCCGTCGCCACGCGGGTCGCGGCCATCTGCGACATGATCCAGGAGCACCGCCGCGCTGGGACAACGATCAGCGCCAGGCGAGCCGCCGTCATCTCCGCGATGATCGACGACGCCGCCGCCACTGCCGCCGAGGGGAGGCCGAGGGCCTTCAGGCGGAAGCGCCGCATGGCCAACGCTCGAGGGTACAAGCAGGAAGGGCGCAGGCTCGTCCAGGGCGAAAGCGGCATCGTCGTCGTCAGGGCGCGCCACCGCGCCACGGGCCAGGCCGTTGCCGTGAAGTCCCTTCACCGCAGGAGTGGCCGGAGCCACGCCAGTGACGTCCTGCGCGAGGCCTGCTTCACGGCGGCCGGCGGCGGCCACCCCTCGCTTCTTGCGTTCCGCACCGTCGCGCGAACGCCCGGCACAATGGACTACTCAATCATCACGGACTACGCCGGGCCGAGCCTCAGGGCCGTCATGGCAGACCGCGGCGGCAACCGGCCGTTCTCGGAGACTGAGGTGCGCCGAGTCATGCGGCAGCTGTTGGTTGCCGCCGAGGTGATGCACGGGCATGGCATCGTGCACCGGGACATCAAGCCCGAAAACATCTTCGTCGGGGGCGGTGACGACAGCGGCACCGTCAAGATCTGCAACTACGGGGCGGCCAAGTCTATGGCCGAGAAGGACACGCCGATCCGCTTCGCCGGGACGATGGAGTACATGGCGCCGGAGGTGCTTGCGAGGAACGCCGAACACGACGCTCTCGTGGACGCGTGGTCGCTCGGCTGCGTCATGGCGGAGCTACTCACCGGCAAACCGCCATTTGCGGGGAAGGATGAAACCAACCAGCTTTTCAAGATCTTCGACGTGCTCGGCGTGCCGTGCAAGAAGGTGTGGGAGGCCATGAAGCCTCAGGCCTACAATGACGAGGTGCAGATATGGCGGGCGCGGCAGCTGCGAGCGCGGCACCGCAACCGGCTGCGCGAGATGTTCAAGGAGGATATGCTGTCAACCGAGGGATTCCAGGTGCTCAAAGGACTCTTGACGTGTGACCCCCAGAAGCGGCTGACGGCGGCTGCCGCACTCCGGTGCCCATGGTTCACCAAGGACGTCGACAGTGCTCCTGTGTCGGAGACGGATCGGATCACGGTTATTACCAAGATTGCTGCCATGGCCAGCAAGTTCAGCTCACTGGCCATATCTTCCGTTGGATGTGCTCTAGGTTTACTTAGGCCTAAGTCATTGGTCCAGTGATTGTCCTCTGAGTTGCGACGGAAGAATAGTGACGATTAAGTACCGACTTCTTTTTAGTGATTTTTGGAAAAAAATCTTTTATCTCTACTCTACTCTACTCTACTAGAATAATGAAAATATGCCTCATTATATTTTAACTAGGTGATACCCCACGTGCTGTTGCTGGAACTTTTAAACAAAATTGTAAGATGAAAATTTAATAGTATAAACTAAGGTGATTGCTATGCAATATTTTTTTACAAATGACACTATATGTGAAAATATGTTCATTTTATTGAGAGAAAACAATTGTTAAATGATTGATCTTTCACGTATTTCTACTGTTGAAATTTTGGAGCATGGTACTCACAAAGATGTATGGATGCTACTCCCTCCGGTTTGGTAAAAAAAGACGTTTTGGACAAGATTTGAGTCAAACATTGGGAATATAATTCATGAATAACTTTTAAATTGTTGAGTTTGGAAATGTGAAAACTACATGAGTAGATTTCTCTTGTAAAATACTTTCAGAAAAGTATACATATGTTAGTTTTTAACAATTATTTTTGTAAAAATAGGAAGTCAAAGTTGCACTTCGGAGACCGTGTCGCTGTCCTAAACGTCTTTCTTTACCAAACCGGAGGGAGTATAGTCATAGAGAATTGGTGGAAGACATAAATTGATGATCTAGTGGATGATGATGTTGCATGTGAGGTGGATGACTTGCATGTTGAGAGATATATAGTTAATACATCTTAATGGGTTCCGTCCATATAGTTGTATATTATCTACATAGTTGTATATGATTAATGGTGTTTTAACTGTTCGTTTCATTCGTGGGAGTGTCTGTCTCAATAGATTAAGATATATGTTATTTCTCAATCACTTACCCCCATCACTCTCTCTTCCTTCCCCTCCCTCTCCTCCTTTGCTAAGATGGTCACTCAACTCTACGTTGAGCTTCCACTAGAACTCTCGTAGGTTGGCGAAGGTTTCCGTGAGGTCGGAGATGAGCTTATCTTCCTTTGTGGTCTTGACGACCATATCATCTACGTAAGCCTCGGCGTTCTTCCCAATTTGGGACTTTAGGCACTTCTGAATTGCCTTCTGATATGTTGCTCCAGCTTTTTTCAGGCCAAAGGTCATGACCTTGCAGCAATAGATGCCGTGAGGCATTATGAATGTCGTTTTATCTTCGTCATCAGGATGCAGGGCTATCTGGTGATACCCTGAGTAGTAGTCGAGGAAGTAGAGTAGGACGCTGCCAGCCATGGAATCCACGACCTGGTCGATACGAGGAAGAGGGAAAGGATCCTTCGGGCAGTGCTTGTTGAGGTCGGTGTAATCGATACAGATCCTTAATCCGCCAGTTTTCTTTGGTACAAGAACCGGGTTTGCGAGCCAAACCGGGTGTTTACATTCTCTGATAAATCCTGCAGCTAAGAGCTTACAGACTTCTACTAGTATAGCTTGTTTTCTATCTTTTGCAAATCGCCGGAGCTTTTGCTTGATAGATCGTGCATTCTTGTTGACTTCAAGCGTGTGCTCAGACAGCTCCCTAGGGACACCAAGCATATCGGATGGGCTCCATGAGAAAATGTCAACGTTGTCCCTGAGGAAACTGGTGAGCGCGAGTTCCTATTTGGGGTCGAGGTCGGCCCCGATGACAACTTCCTTGGATGCGTCGGGCAGGCCGAGGCAAACCTTCTTGACAGCTAGACTTGGGTCCAAAGCTGTACTTGTACGCTTCTGCTCTAGTACCTGTAGAGTGGTTTGGTCGATCTTGGCTGCTTTGGCGACCATGACCGTTGCTACGTCTTTGATCGCTGAATCTTTGGAGAGCTCGACGGTGGCGCTTTCACAGTTGTAGGAGACCATGATGTCCCCGAGGACGGAAAGGATTCCGTTTGGCGCTGGCATCTTCATGATGAGGTAGGTGTGGTGCGGTATGGCCATGAATTTGGCAAGCATAGGTCGTCCGAGGATGGCGTGGTATGATGAGCGGAAGTCCGCGACCTCAAATGTCAAGTACTCTGTACGGAAGTTCTCCTCTGTGCCAAAGGTGACCGGCAGGCATACACGACCTATGGGGTACGCAGCCTTGCCAGGAACGACCCCGTAGAAGGGCTCATCACAGTCGGTCATCTTGTTGAAGTCGAACTCCATCTTGCGTAGCGTATCTGTGAAGATGATGTTCAAGTTGCTGCCCCCGTCAATAAGGGTCTTAGGTAGGAAGGCCCCGTTGACTATGGGGTTAACGACCAGTGGGTAAGTCCCGGGGTCAGGGATGTGAACCCAATGATCTTTCCTGGAGAAAGTGATTGGGAATTCAGACCAACGCAGAGGCCGCGGGTTCTCGGTGTTGATATGCCCGATCTCCCTGGTGTTTGATCGGTTCTGTCTGTTGCTTTTGGTTGTTTGGCGACCACCGACGATGAAGTTGATCTCACAGTTGGCCTTCTGGAACGCGCCATTAGGGTTGCCCCCTTTGGGTAGTGGTGGTGGAGACCGCTCCTTCCGATTGTTGTCCTGGTGATTGTGGTCGTCCTGGTGACATCGATCATCACATCGGTCATCTCGTCGGTCGTTGCGCTGGTCGTCGTGGCGATCATCACGACGATCACTTCTGTGGTCGTCATGCCGTCGTTGCGGTCACCGCGACGGTAGTCGTCGCGCCTGTCATCGCGGCAGTAGTCGCGGCGATAATCACGTCAATCCCTGTCATCGTTGTGAGGATAGGGCCTGCGATCACGGTAATCTCGTCGATTAGGTCGACAGTTATGGTTGTCGAAACGTTGGCCACCATTCCAGTCGTCGTTGTTGTTGCTCCTGGTCCTCTTGGAGGTAGACGGGACTCCAAGGGCACGCTTCAGCTGCTCGCACTCCCGCATGGTGTGCTTAGCATCACGGTCGAATTGACACTGATCATCCATGACCATGTTGAAGTCGCCTTCAAGGAAGGTGGAAGGTCTTGGTGGATCTGCCACACAGGCTTCACCAGATCGCTTGCGCGACCTGGTGCCTCCGTCGTCGTGGTCTTCTCCGTTGAAGTCTTGCATCACTGCGTCTTGAGTGTTGACCAGTTTGTCGACATAGGCCATGAGATCACCAATGGTATGTGCGTCAACTTCGTGGATCTTCTCGAATAGTTTAATGTTGGTGATCCACTTCTTGTAATAAGCAATGACGTCTTCTTCTTTGACGCCTGCAAGGGTGTTGCGGTTCTCGAAGTAGCGGTTGGTGTACTCTTAGAGAGTTTCGTCACGTTTCATCTGCACTCTGGCGAGATGGTGAGTGTTACCAGGACGATTATAGGTCGTCTGGTAGTTGGTCGCAAAAAGGTGAGACAGTGTTGCCTAGGAGGTGATGCACTCTGCTGGGAGATTGTCGAGCCACAGGAGTGGTGCCTTGCCCATTACAAGGGAGAAGTATCCCTTCATGTGATCTTCGTTGCCTCTAGAGGCGCGTGTCGCAATGCTGTACATCTTGAGCCATATGCTCGGATCGGAGCGACCGTCATACTTCTCAATAGCCGGCTTGAAGTCCTTGGGGTATCTGATCGTCCGGAGACGTCGTGAAAATGCTGGAAAGTTATTGACCACTCCCGAGCTTGCTGGTGGGGCGTGAGCTACCGGGATGACGTAGAGGTTGTTGGGAGGGCCATTGTCTTGGTCGTACTAGGCACGTCGCAGGAGTTCCTGGTCGTGCATATGCCGGAGGTCCGCAGCTTGAACGGGGTTGTTGGCGTCAAGGGCGTCGGGAACCCCGTGTTCCCGATCGTAGTTAGCACATCGTGCTATCTCCACTTCGTCTCTTATACGGTGGCGTTGGCTGCCTTCCGCCCGATTGGTCAGTACTGGAGGAGGCTGAGCTCCTGCATTGTGCCTGAGGTTTGGAGCGGTGTTTCCCTGGATGTTGGCAGCGTTAGCTGCGTTGTTGACGACGTTGACAGTGGCATGGCCGGGGCATTAGCTACAGGGTTGGCTGGAGCATTAGCTGCAGCATTGGCAGCGGGGTTGACTGGCTGCAATACTTCGTTTTCGCCTCGTTCCTCTTCAGCCACTAGGTCGAGAGGACCCTGACTGTAACATCGCTGGTGAGGACGCTCCGGTCTGCTCCTGGAGTAGGAACTTGCTGTGGATCTACTGTATCTAGGACCTCTTTCTTCGATCTGAGCGGCGGTGACGCGAACATTGGCTTGAAGACGTCGCACCGCTGGAGAATCTTCGAGGTCGTTTAGGGCGGCAAGAGCAGCTCCTAAATTGGTTTGCAGAGAGTTGTAGACTTCAAGGCCATCGCGTTCAAAGTCCCTGAGAAGGTCTCTTGCATGTAGTCAGTTGGCACGAGGTGGATCATCATGGCGTCGCTGCTGAGGAGCAGTTGGTGCCGCAGGTGCTTGTTGCTCGGCGTTGTCATTGACTTGTCCGGCGTTGGCCGGTTGTTGGCCTGCACCTGGGGCAGCAGTGGTGATCTCTTGTTGTCGTCGGACAGCTCTGGCAGAATTGACGTTCTCACGCTCTTGGCGTTGCTCATCGGTTTCCCCATCTTGAGGTGGTACATCCGCAGAGACGATCAAGATCTGGCGATCTAGGGTTTCGAGCTCTTCTCCCGGATAATTCGGGGAGATGGTTGTGCGGGCGTCCTGGAACGCAAGGCGATCCGGAGATGTCTACCGGTTCATCTGGTGGTGATGAGCCGCTGTAAGAGGTCGACGAAGCTTCTTGAGGACACGACACTGGCTTGCGGTGTGTTTGGGGTTCTCGTGGATAGGGCAGGGTTCGTCGAGATGACTCCTGCATCTTCCATGATCTTGGGTCTTGGGTCCAGATTTGATCTGGATCTTATGCTTCATGTAGTGTGATGCTACATGAGCTGCGGTGCGCAAGCCAAGAGGCATGCCGGAGGGCGACGAGGTTCTGCGAGGGCGCTTGATGCGTTCACAGACTTTGATCGTGTTGGGGAGCATGTCTTCAATGCAATTGATCCCTGCGATCAGGTCACTTGGAGTGGGTGGATGGGACTCTGACGACAGATCTGTTTCGATCTGTTGGTCAGTGGCGACCGCATTGCCTTCGATGACGAGGCAAGCGGGTGGAGCGATGGATTCCGCCGGCATTGAGCCAAAGTGGATGTCAACGGGGTTGGCGAGGAAGTCCGCCATGCTCTCCGGGAAGATGACGCCGTTGGTCGAAGCCATCGAGTTGCACGAAGAACCTTGATTCAGCGTCTACCTGGCGCACCAACTTTTAGATGGTGAGATCTGGACAGCCCACGGGGGTGTTAATCCGTGTGGTTTAGTTGTTCGGCAGGGTAGAATCTAAGGCTAAGAACTCCAAGGTCGCACACGAGTACGCGGAACACAGAGAACACAATGAGTTTATACTTGTTCGGGCCTTCGGAGAGTAAAATCCTACGTCCAGTTCTTCGGTTTGTATTGCTGAGAGATTGTGGGATTGGTCGGATACACAAGGGGTCACCTCGTCCACCTTTTATTGGCCAGCAGACGAGGTCGGTTCCCAAACTCCTAGTCGGTTACGACCAGGAGACATAAGTCTACGTTATACATCTTGCCATATCGCGTCGATCTGCTTTGGGCGAAATCCACCGAGGTCTTGTCTGGTACGCCAAGTCTTGAGGTCGTGTTGGACTAGGTCATCTTGAGGAGTCTTCTGGAAGGTCTTTGGGAGGTCGTGTGGGTCGCCAACTAGGTCGGTTGGGCCCACTGACAGGTCGGCGGGTCTTCTAGCAGGCCGGACCCACTTGTCGGGGACGGCCGTGAGCCTGGTCAGTCGGGACCCAGGGGTACCCATGTCTCACACGTCCTATCTTTTAGTAGTAGCCTTATACACCTCCCCCTCCCCTTGCGTCAAGGGCAACCGCCTCCCCACGAACGCCATCACAAGAAGTGGTAATGTCGCCCTCATCTTCAACTCTGCAGCACTCGACTCGTCTTCAACACCATTTGCGGGAGTCAATATGGTCGACAATGGACGGAGCGCGTATCTGGTGAGTGGCCAAGGTGTGGCGTGTTCATCATGTTGCACCTAGCTTGCAGGGTCCATCTGCCATCCATGGCCTTTTATAGGGTCCTGTGAGGGGGTGATCGAGGCGGGACATGGTAGCGATATGTTACGACAACACCAGATGCCAATATTGGTACCCATGTCTCTCAGACGTGATGGAGCTAGCTGATAGGGAATGGGGGTTGTACGGTATGGAGACGCTCTAGGCATCAATGCTCATGGAGATGAGATGGTGAGGGAGGAGATGGGAAGATGACTTCGGGGCAATATGATCGTTTTTCACTTTACATTCAGCACGGTGACATGGGCATCAAACAATTTTTTTACAATGTGTGGGAGATGCAATCAACATGTTATTGTGGCGAACCACAGATAGATAGAGGGTTTGCCGGCAAAATCGCACGGCGAGGAGCACGGCGGCGCCACCTCGAGAGAAGGAAGAAGGATTAGGGTGTAGATACTGCTATATTGTTCATCGTTGCTCCACACGGGTTCATCACAGACGCTTACATGGTTCATCAGTAAACGATACATGGGCTCATGGGCCCATCTCGACTCACAGGTCGGCAATGGATACACAGGCTCGCTGGCCCACTTACTTAGCATTGTTAATACATGGCTCATAGGCCCAGGGTCTTGACATCCCCTCCCCCTTAAGAAGCAGCTCGTCTCGAGTTGCCAGAGTAATTCCCAGGAACAGCCAGATCAGAGATCAGTCAAATGAGCAGATATAACATGTAAGTTCTCCCATGTAGACCATTCCACAGGAGTCCCCTTCTAGTGTACCAAGGCAAAAGGAGTTGCTGTGGTGCCAATTAGCTGAAGTTTAGTCTTTATTACCTTAGTGGGTTGAAGAGGTTGCTCAGGAGCTAACTGCAGGAGTGTTTCATCACTGTTGACAGCAGTTTCCGGCGGGATTGCCTTTTTCATCTGAGAGACATGTACAACCGGGTGAATCTGACTAGAGGCTGGTAATTGAAGTCTGTAAGCTACCTTACCCACACGTTGTGTGATCAAATACGGTCCGAAGTACTTGTAAGACAACTTGTTGGAACGCCGCATTACAAATTGCTGCACATAGGGCTGAATTTTCAAGAACACCTAGTCACCAACATTGAACTCACGCTCTTGTCGGTGTTTATCAGCTTGCATCTTCATTCGGTGTTGTGCCCTCGACATATTGTGCTGAATCACTTGCATCATAGCATGTCTCTCTTGCAGCCATTCAGTCAGATCAGCAGATTTACAAACATCATTAACTGAAATACCAAAGTGTCTAGGAGTGTAACCATACAACACCTCAAATGGAGTTTTACCATGCGCGGAGTGGTATGTCGTGTTATACCAGTACTCCGCCAATGGTAACCATTGAGCCCATTTGGTAGAACACGCATCGACCATGTAACGAAGATATGTTTCTAGACACTGGTTTAATCTTTCGGTTTGTCCATCAGTTTGTGGGTGGTGGGAGGAGCTCATTTAACGTTGTTTCAGAGAGACGAAACATTTCTTTCCACAATGTGCTAGTGAAGATTTTGTCTCTATCTGAGATGATTACTTGAGGAAGGCCATGCAATTTGTATATGTGGTTAAGAAAATGTTGTGCTACAGACATGGCAATGTAGGGATGGGAAATAGGGATGAAGTGGCCATATTTTGTCAATTTATCTATAACTACGAGGATGGTAGTATATGATTTGGATTTGGGTAAACCTTCTATGAAATCTAAACTGATGGTATGCCAAGCATGCTCAGGAATCGGTAGTGGCCGCAAAAGACCAGGCAATCTTGAATGTTCAGACTTAGCTTTAGCACATACCTCACACTCCGAGCCATATTGCTTGATATCTTCCTTCATGCCTTGCCATGCAAATAATGTCTTGATTTTGTTGTAGGTAGCTGTGATGCTGTTGTGTCCTCCCAATCCACTACTATGCATAGCCAGCATGATTGCCTTGTGGGCTTCTACATTATGCCCAAGCCAGACACGATTTTTATATCAGATTACACCATCTACCAGGGTATACCCTTTATCATTCTTGCCTGTAATAGACAGTTCAGTGAGCAACGCCTTGGCTGTTTCATCCTGCTGATAGCCCTCTATAATCACTTCCATCCACTTCGGCCTGCTGACTGAGATTGCTGCTATGTGCTCTTGCTGCATGGTGTGATCTTGTCTAGATAAAGCATCTGCTGCTTTATTCAATACTTCTTTCGTATAGACCACCCTATACTGTAGTCCTAGCAACTTTAGGAATGCTTTTTGCTGCATGCCTTGCTGCAGTTTTTGCTCACCCAAGTGTACCAAACTTTTGTGATCTGTGAGTATGGTGAACTCCCTGTGTTGTAGATACGGTTTCCATTTAGTGACAGCCATTATAAGTGCTAAGCATTCTTTCTCGTAAGTGGATAGTGCTTGAGCCTTGACACCCAGAGATTTGCTGGGATATGCAATTGGGTGATTTTGCTGCATGAGCACTGCTCCAATTGCTGTTGGAGAGGCATCCGTCTCGACAGTAAACTCTTTGTTAAAGTCCGGCAAGGCTAACACTAGGGCAGATACAAGTGCTTGTTTCAGATTGTCAAAACATTGTAGTAACTGTGGTGTCCATAGAAACTGTGTATTCTTTTTTAACAGATCATTTAGGGGCCTGCTCATGACACCATAGTTTTTTATAAACTTTCGATAATATCCCGACAGCCCAAGAAATCCTCTCAGCTGTCTAACATCAGTGGGTGTAGGCCAAGATTGGACCGCTTTAATTTTTTCAGGGTCTGTAGCCACGCCATTGCCACTTATGATGTGCCCTAGGTACTCCAGAGAAGTTTGGGCAAAAGAGCACTTTGACTTGTTGAGGAAAAGGTTGTTCTCCCGTAGAATGACAAAGACCTCACTAAGATGTTGCTGATGGCCCTCCACTGTTTTGCTGTATACAAGAATATCATCAACAAAGACGAGACTGATTTTCTCAACAGTGGCTGAAAGATGGTGTTCATGATTGCTTGAAATGTCGTCGGTGCATTGGTGAGGCCAAACGACATGACTCTGAACTCCGAATGGCCGTGATGAGTGCGAAATGTTGTTTTTGGTTCATCTGTTGGTGTAAGGCGGATTTGATGATACCCCGACTTCATGTCCAACTTAGTGAACCATGCTGCCCCCTTTAGCTCATCCAACAATTCATCCACAATTGGTAGTGGGTATTTGTTTTTTACTGTGATCGCATTCAGCTGCCTGTAGTCGATGCAAAACCTCCATGTGCCGTCCTTCTTTTTCACTAGTAACACCGGGGAGGCAAATGGGCTTGTACTTGGTCTGAAGATCCCATTCGCTAGCATCTCTTTGATCTGCCTCTCGATCTCATCCTTTTGTGTTGGAGAGTATCGATATGGTTTCACATTCACCGGCTTGACTCCTGGAATTAATGGTATGTGGTGATCATATTCTCTGCTTGGTGGCAAGGATGTTGGGCTCTAGAACAGGTGTTCATACTGGTGAACCACTTGTTGTATCTCCTCTGGTATGCTATGGTTGTGTGTTGTTCCTTTTACTGGAGCTAGTTGCAATATCTGTGCTATGCTCCCTTGCTTGATAAGGCCTTTTAGTTTCGTGAGCTTTATCTTCTCACACTTATCAGTGCAGTCTTTGATGTCTTGCAGCTTGATCTGCTTCCCTTGATACATAAATCTCAGTGTCTTTTGTCTCTAGTGAATCCACATGGTACTGAATTGCTCGAGCCAGTCCATGCCAAGGATGAGGTCATAATGGGGAAGATCGAGGACACGGGCTGAAGAGTAGAAGGTGTGTCCCTGGGTCCACCACTAGATTTGTGGAACTCGGAGGTTACTTGTCATTTTTCCGCCACTAGCCACTGTAACTTGGGCTTCTTGCACGGCTCTCTGTAGGGAGCTTCAACTGGTCGACAGCCTTGTTGCTGATAAACGTCGCGGAGCTGCCTGAATCCACTAGGATTAATATCTCTTGCTTGTGAATGCGGCCATGTAATCTGACAGTCTTCCTCCCCTGAATTCCCACGGCAGCACATTGTGACAATGTTAGAAGTTCATCTTCTTCTCTATCTAAGCCATCACCAGAACAAGTTGATGCTGTGTCAACCTGAAAAGTTTGAAACAATTCCTCTAACACATGGAGCGGAACTGTTGCAGGGCACTTATGGCCTTTACTCCACCTTTCACCACATTTCATACACAATCCCATTTTTCTTCGCAGTGTCATCGATACTGTTGTTTTATCCTCTACCTTTGCTTTGGCGTTGCTCTTAGCTTCAGCCGGTGTAGTACCCAGGATGCTTTGTGCTGCAGCAGGTGCGTTGGAAGTGGACAGCTTGTCATGATACTTTGAAAACCCTTTTGATGGTCTTGTGAGAAATCGTCGTTGGGACGCCTCCAATAAGTCAGCTTGCATAAAAGCCAGAGATGCGGCAGCATCAACAGTTCTAGACTTGTGTAAAAGTATTGCATTTCTAATGTCTAGTTTGAGCTCATCAATGAATCTATTGACAAACAACACATCATCATATTTATTGTTGTGCAACAAAACTTTATGCCTAAGCTGCTCAATTTTTTCTACATACTTGTTAACACCAAAAATTGGTACAGGAAAGAGACTGATTTGTGGGCCGAGTTTGGTAACGAAAAACCATCCGGCAGGGAAAATCTCCTAAGAGGATTCGGTAAAGGTGCTTGCGGTCGGCAATACACCATCGTTCGACAAAAGGACGGTTTAAGTTTTTAAAAGGAAGTTTTCGGGAATGCGTGATGACGTGGCCCGGATAAAAGGAAGGGACGAATTGATGACGGGTACGAGATGAACATTGGCGCCAGAGCATTAATTTAGGTATTAAATGTTGTACTCGTAGTCGACCAGGAGTCGTGTTAGGATAAGGGTATAAATATAAACCCTTGATGTCTGTAATAGGGATCGAACAATTTCATAACAAACCAGCCTTATACCAACTTTTTGAGTCCTTTAGTCGAGTCGTCGAGTTCTTCGAGAGGAGCCATTGTTCCGTCGACCTCCGTAAGTACCGGTAACCTTGTATCATGTCTAGTATCATGTGTTGAATTTAGATCGTGATGCAAGTAGTCTTGTTACCATGCTTAGTATCATGCGGTGGATTTAAGCTTGGTTCAAGAGGGTTTCTTGTTAGATCACGAGTCATGTGGTAGGCTAAGATCTAGCTTGGAGCTAGTTATCGGCTCTATTAGATTTGGCAAGATGTAATAGATTCATTAAGTTACCATGTGTTGCTTTGGATTTTACTTTATATTTAATTCACATAACACATCCTTTGCCCAATTTAGATTGATTAGATTCGGCTCTATCTTGTTTTATGATCCTTATGTTACATACTCAAATCTTTAATCCAATGCGGTGCATGGATCACGTGTTCTCTAATAGCCGAACCCGAATCAATCTAGATTGTCACGTGTTGAGGGTTCAAGCTTATCGATTTTGTATAAAATCTTGAAAGAACTGAGTATCATGCGGTAGATGCAGTTTTTGGGTTGTTTTAGAGCTAGTCATCCGGTGGATTAGTTTTCGATTCAATCTAATAGTTTTATCGTCTTTGGTAATGCTTGTTCCTTCTCCACGGAAACCGATTCAGCTGTACAACTGTATTCGGTAGTCCTACCATGAGTGAAATGTGGTCATAAGTCTTGTTTTAAATAATGTATGGTTTTAGCTTTCCATATTTAGATTGTATCATGCGGTGGATTAATCTATTTGTGGTTGGTGGCTTGGTTTCAAACAAATTGTATCATGCGGTGGATTAACTTGTTTGATGTCATGCTCGACGGGTTTGAATGTACCTAGACATGCGGTAGACTAGTGCTTTTGGCCTATGCATGCTTGTTTACTTCATATTTATAATCATGCTTTCGCCTAATTTATTTTTATTGTTATTTATCTTCGAAAATCGGTCATGACCTCACGCAAGCAATCCCTTTTAAAACAAAGACCGATCTTTCGTTATGTTTACATTACGCATTCGGCTATACCCTGTTTTCATGTTTTAAAGTTCCCGAATGACATTAAAATTGCTGGCAGATAGCTTGTTGCAGCTATATGTCATTTTAATTGGCTTTTAGCCGTAAATACGAAACTGTCTGGTACCACCCGGCAAGTTCCAGGTTTTATCTAACTACTTTTCATCGTTTGTTAGTTTCAGGAAAATTGACTGGCACGCTTCGGATCCGGCACGTGTGTTAAGCCAGCTTCGTTCGGCTTGCTGTGTGCTTGGCGCGAGGTGCTGATTTTGCGTCAACACACTTTTTGGCACGCCTGGTGGGACAAATCTTGCTGATTCAAGATGCCTGATATTTATGATGTTATGGATGTCACCATAGATGACCTATCCCCAGAACAACAGATACAATTGAAGGATGCCATTGACCAATTTCAGCAGAACTGTTTAATGTCATTTGGCAAGAACAGAAGTGGTGTGCCGTATCTCAAAACTGACATGCCAAGGGTTCTACTACCTGGGGAACCAGATACCACGTCTGCTGAAGAGAAACAGGAAGCTATGGAGGCTTTTCGGCAAACTATGGAAAGCATAATGGTCAAACATCATACTGCTTTTTTGACTATGTTCAAGCATATGATGGTAGGAGTCTTTGGCCCAGGTATGGAGAGGACGCTTAATCGATTATCACCTCAAGCATCTACTGTAGAGGTTGGGGAAACAAGTATTGTTCGAAATGCAAGTGCTCAACCCCCTTTGCAAAGTACGGGGTGTCAACCAATCCAGCCGCCTCCACAGAGTGTGGGAAGTCAACCGCTCCAGCCACCCCTACAAAGCACTGGGGTTGTCCAGTCCAATAGTAGAACCCTTATCAGGCAATGCCTAACAGGCCCACTTATGGAGATTTGACATTTGGTTCTTCTGGAGTTCCACCCAACTCTACTTATAGAATAGCCCCAGCAAACAATAAGCTACAGAAGAATATGTATGGGGAGGGGTATTCAGAATTCAAGGAATATGGTGCCATTGATGCTTTCCCAAACCCTGGATATGCCACAACTGCAGGAATGCCCACTGGACCTACTGGAAGGACAGGAGATCAAGATGCTAATGTTGATCTCATGGTGCAGAAAATGGCTGATGTTTTGCAAAATCAATTCGGCCTGAAACCTAAGATGCAAGGGCAAGTTTATACGCCTCCTTTCCCAGAATGGTACCACAGCGTGGCTTTGCCACACAGGGTGAAACCTCCGGCAGATTTCACGAAATTCTCTGGGCAAGATGATACTAGCACTGTGGAGCATATAGCTTGATATCTGATGCAGCTTGGGGAAGCTTTAGCTGATGAGGCATTCAGGATCAGATACATTCCCTTGTCATTAACAGGCCCAGCTTTCACTTGGTTTGCTTCTTTTCCTGCTCAATCGATCTGTTCCTGGAAGGACTTGGAACAAAAGTTCCATGCTCATTACTTCATTGGTAGCAATGAGAAAAAGCTAATTGATCTAACCACCTTGAGGCAGAGGCACAATGAAACACCCATGGAGTTTCTCAGGAGGTTCAGAGAAACCAAAAGTATGTGCTACTCTTTGAATCTGCCGGATGATCAATTGGCTGACATGGCTGTTGCAGGTATGCTGCCAGCCATTCAGGAAAAGCTATTCGGCATGGAGTTCGACAATCTTGGCAGCTGTCACACAGGTTGTCATTGATGAGCAATCAAGCTTATGGATTCAAGTAAGACTCCCGATTTGCCAAACACAATGATATAGCTGACATCTACAACCAATTCCTCGAAAGAGCTGATCAAGGGGAAGAAGTTGATGATGATGAAGAGATAGCCGCAGCTGAGATGGTGTGGGGCAAAGAGCCACTGACAGTGAACCAGAGATGGATCAAGCAAGCCAAGGGCACATATGACTTTGATGTGACCAAGGCTGACAACCTCTTTGAGTTCCTTGTAAAGGAAGGCCGAATCAAGTTGCCAGAAGGGCATTCTATGCTTCGGCCTAATGGAGTTAAGGAAAAAAGATACTGTGGATTCCATGACAGGAATTCTCACTCCATCAACGATTGCAGGGTTTTCAGGATGAGGATCCAAAAGGCTATCTAGGAGGGCCATTTGAAGTTTGATAACTAAATGAAGTTGGATGGAAACCCTTTTCCTCAGAACATGGTTGGGTTTTCTGTTAACATGGTGACCGCTGAGGAATAAGGGAAAGTGAAGGTCTTAACTTCAGCAAGAGCAAAGCAGGATGGATCAGTTGACCCTGCTCGGCAGATAACAGTGGAACAAGTTCACAAAGAAGCACCTCTCATCCGGAAAAGCCAAATTGAGGTTGGGGAATCTTCTAAATCCAAGCCCAGGGTGACTACGCGTATTCTCCTTAACAAGTGGCAGCGTCAACAATAGAAAGAACGCTACCAGAAACAGAAATACGAGGACGAGAAGTGGAGGTTTGAAGAGGAAGCGCACAGAAGAGAGCGAGAAGAACATGCAGGAGAGCAAGAGCGTGCGCATTGGGGATGTGCGTTCTTCAGGCACTGCTGGAATGAGGGTTTGAAGCTCCCCACGTTGAACAATTACCCTGAATGCAGTGACAAGTACACTGAGTATAGGCAGGATACTGTCAATCGCCGATCCGTCCATGAAAGAATTGGAAGGATATATCCTATTGACGGTCGACGCGTAAAAATAAGTGAAGTTGATGATCACCCAAGGAAAAGATATGCTGATCAAAAATGGGTTGATCATGAAGAGCAAGAGTGTGAGTATGTTTGACAGGAAGGATAGTGGTGCCCACCTGGCTTGAGGAAAAGCCAAAAGAGAAGAGTTCAGCGCTTGAGGATTCAAGAGTTGAAACAAGCAGGAATCAAGAGGAAGCAGGTGTGGCGTCCAAAGGATAGGCCTGATGGATCTGGTCGTTCGGCTCCAACATGCATGGTATGCTTTTTGCCGAATGAGTTTATGCCTCCAGCTAATCAGGTTGTGCAGGAAGAAGCGTCGCCAGACATCAATGAGGATGAGCAACTTGGGCTGATGGCGCATCTAGTGTTGGCCAAGCAAGCAACCTTCGACAAGCCGGCCAAAAATCGACATATGAGGCCACTGTACTTGAGAGGATACGTCAATGGCAAGCCATTGACCAAGATGTTTGTTGACGGTGGAGCTGCGGTCAACGTGATGCCATACACCACGTTCAGGAAGCTTGGCATGGGCCCTGGGGATTTAACGCCAACAAGTATAATTCTGAATGATTTTGCTGGGAATCCTTCAGACACCAAGGGCTGCGTACATGTGGACCTGATGATTGGGTCTAAGACTTTTTTCATGACCTTCTTTGTCATTGAGGGCAAAGGAGCATATAGCTTGCTGCTTGGACGGGACTGGATCCATGCAAATTGCTGTATCTATCTACCATGCACCAACAACTTGTTCAATGGGTAGATGATGATATAGAGGTGGTCCAGGCAGATGATTCAGTGAGCATGGCTAACGTGGAACCAGCCTTCTGGGAGTATCAAGGTATAGATTGCTTCTCAGGCAAGGACTGGGGTGAAGGTCCTGTTGAACCAGTCAGCAGTGATCAACAGCCGATTCAAGCAGTCGGCTCTTATAGCAATTTTTAATGGATAATCCAATTGATGGAACTGATGGAAAGTTAGGACGTGGATTCATGTCGGCTGACAAGTTGGAAGAAACTGATATTGGAGATGGTGATAAGCCAAGGCCGACATTTATTAGTGCTAACTTGGATTCAAGTTTCAGAGAAGGGTTGATCAAGCTACTAAAAGAATATAAAGATTGCTTTGCTTGGGATTATTTGGAGATGCCTGGTTTAGATCGTTTAATTGTTGAGCATCGGTTGCCAATCAAGCCTGCTTTCAAACCTTACTAGCAACCTCCCCGAAAGATCTACAAGGATGAAGTATTGGCCGGCGTGAAAAAGGAAGTCGAGAGATTGATCGAAGCAAATTTCATTCGGCCATGCAGATATGCGGAGTGGATCTCTAATATTGTCCCTGTTTACAAGAAAAACGGAAAAATGAGGGTTTGCATAGACTTTAGAGATCTGAACAGAGCTACTCCCATGGATGGAAATCCAATGCCTGTTGCTGATTTATTGGTTGATGCCGCTGTTGGACATAAAGTTATTAGTTTCATGGATGGCAACGCAGGGTACAATCAAATTTTTATGGCAATAGAAGACATATCAAAGACAGCCTTCAGATGTACAGGACATATAGGCCTTTTTGAGTGGATTGTCATGACGTTTGGGTTGAAAAATGCCGGTGCAACTTATCTAAGAGCCATGAATTATATTTTGCATGAGTTGATCGGAAAAATTGTTGAGATATACATTGATGATGCTGTCGGTGCGGAACGTCGTCCCGACACTAAGTAGTAGTAAGCGCCAAGGTCTATCCCTCAATGGTCGGTGCTAAGCAACTAAAGACACAAGATTTATCCTGGTTCCGGCCGGGGGCCGTACGTCCAGCAGTGGTGTGCTAGAGGCACTGTATTGCTCTGCACCGGGGTGCCTGTAGTGGGGCGGCTACAAGCAAGGCGGGAGAGGAGGCGTGGCCTCCAAGTCCCTGGTGGAGTGATCTAAGTGAGTTCAGATGTTGTGGGAGAATTGGGGAGTGTGTGTGTGTTGTTCCCTACTGGATGTCTGATGTCCCATGTCCCCTGCGGCGAAGGGGTTCACCTTCCTTTTATAGACCAAGGATGGGGCGAATTACAGGCATGCCGCACTGTTCAGCTACATGGGGAAGTATGGCGTGCAGCGCCGCTGAGTTGGCGGCCGTCTTGACGGTCCTTGCCACGATCTTGTCATCATGGCGTGTCCTGTACCCGAACAGTGGCAGCTTCGAGGGTAGGGGCGTAGTGGTTGACCGTGGCGTCTTCAGACAGGCTCGAGGAAGCCGTTGACGGCGATCCGTACGGGATACAGTGGCAGGCGTGGCGGCGTCCACTCCCCACGCGCCTGACAGCGTCAGAGTGGTTGTAGCAGCGCCCGGCGTGGTGCTACAAGCACGAGGGCGGCCGCACAGGACCAACAGTGGTGGGGATGGCGTTCCGCCGGCCTAAGGTCATGGATTGCCCCTGTAGATTCACAAGAAAGCGGTTCGAGGGTGTGGCCGTCCCTCCTTCGAGGGTGCGGCACGTTAGCCGTACGGGAGTAGGCGGCACAGTGTCACGGAGCTGACACCGGCCATGTCGCACAGTCCCCCACAGTGGCGGGGATGGGTTCCCTCCTTAGGAGTTGGCAGAACAGCGCCGGGGTGTGATTCCCAGGCGCATGATGGCACGGCTCTGCTGTGTCAGAGCATTAAATGCCCGTACCCGCGTGCGGGGGCGGTCGTGCTCGTGAGGGGGCCTCGAGGGAGGCGTGTACCCTCGAGCGAGGCGGAGCCCGCTCGAGGGGGCGTGAGCCCTCGAGCGGGCGAGCTCGCTCGAGGGAGCCCTCGGCGGGCCACTCGGTGGGCCGTGGGGACCACCGCGGTGTGGGCCGGGCCTTGTGCTTGTGTTTAAGTGAGAGGTGCTTCGTTTGCGGGTTTTAAGCAGGGTTCCCCTGGTTGTTTTAGGGGACCCTCAGGGCTGTCCCCGACAGTAGCCCCGAGCATCTGTGGGTGTGCCGGCCGGGCTCCCGCAGATGCTGAAGCCTACTGTTAGGACATCCTTCCTCCTGGTTGCTAACGCTTTTCGTGGGGCCGCGTCAGCGGACCCGTGGGTCTAGCCCCCGAAGCCCTGCAGGAGCGTGAGTGCTCCTGTAGGGGTTTTACCGCGTAGTCTGGTCAGTGGGCGTGGTGCATATTCCAACCGGCGTCGGTGATGTTCCAGCCGGCTTCGGTGACGCATGCGCAGCTGACACTATCTGCGGCCGGTGCAACCCAGGGGGTGTAGCCGTGCGTCGAGCCCCTGAGCCTGGGCCCATTCAAGGCGATTAGGGCAAGCTCTTCATCTTGTTTAAGCGCGCCCTCGGCGTCCCTCCGCGGGACGGAGGGTGAGGTTTCCGCAACCCCCATCGATCGGGTCGCGGATTGCGGATTTCTCATCGAGCTGTTAGCGGGTGGTTCAAGTGGACGCCCATGCCCCGTTCGATAAGGGTAGGCTGCGCGGTCCGGAGACTCGTCCATTAAAGCGCTTGCATGGGTTTGCTAGGTGGGGCTCGGTCCCATTCGCTAGGGACCGAGGGCGCAGAAGCTCTCCCTCGGTGGGATCCCCCCGTCTAGCTACCCTTGCTGGCTCTTGAACACGACATGTGGGGCACCCTCGAGCCGGTAGGCTCGAGGAAAGGCTCGAATGCGCGTGCCCTCGTCGTCCCTGACTCTGGTGATCTGGGGCGCCTGTTCGAACCCGTCGAGGGTCAGGCTTCGAACCTCTGATCAGTAGGGCCGTGCGGGGTAACAGCCAAGTGACCCCGTCTTTTCGCATCTGCAGGTTTCGAGGGTCCATGGCCGTGCCAGTTCTCGAGCCGCTGATCAGTAATTTTCGTGAATCGAGGGCACCCGTGGCGCCCGTTTGTTTCAAACGGGCTTCGAGGCCACAGGTTAATGTTTGCACCCTTCGAGGGTCGTATTTATCTGAGCCAGGGGCTCGGGCCGCTCGAGGGTCTACCTTACGCAGTAAGGGACAGGGCCATTAAATGCTCGCAGTCGCGACTGTGGTTTCGCGCCGCGGGCGCGCCTTTTCAGGCGCCGCGGCCGCGCGCGTAGTGGGTGGAGTGGGCAGGCGGACGTGACCGCCTGCCACGGCCCCGATTCTACCGCGCCGTGATGATGGCCTGCGGACGGTTGCGTGGCTGCCGCGGTCGTGGTGGGGCCCGTTCGTCAGCGAGGGAATATTCCGCCTGCAGTTAATGCGCGCGGGGCGTGTGCTCCGGAGAGCACGCCTGCGGCCTATAAATCTGATGGGAGGGGAAAGGGCGGTTTTTACCTTAGTGTTTAGCACTTCACCGTTCTTGCTTCTTGCGCTCTAGCCCCCGAACCGCTCTCGCCATTGCACCTCTTTCCTCTCAGAGCTCTTCTTGTTCCCTGTCCTCCGCTTCTCCGTCTGCTCGCATGGCTCCTCAGTAGCCTCTCGTCATCGTCGACCCGTTGGCGTGGGAACGCTCGACGGTGACACCGTTGGCCCTGAACCAGCTGGTGGCCGGCGGCCAACTAGCAGCGAACGAGGACGGACGGCTGGCCGAGTGGATTGTGCCGTCGGAAAGGGAGCGAGCGCCCAACCCTCCACGCGGCTACGTGGTCAGCTTCGTCCGCTTCCACGAGCGCGGCTTCACGACGCCGACGAGCCGCTTCATGCAGGCCCTCTGCCACCACTACGGCGTGGAGCTTCACAACTTCGCGCCGAACGCGATCTCGCAGGCAGCCACATTTGTTGGCGTATGCGAGGGCTTCCTGGGGATCCCGGTGAACTAGGATCTCTGGGTTCATCTTTTCCGCGTGGAGCTGTACATGCTGCCGACGACGGAGACGAGGACCTGCCGCGCGGTGCGCGCCGGCGGCATGTCGCTCGCCGTGCGGAGCCAGCGCAAGGACGACTACATCCCCAACACCATGACGACCAACAACGCGGACTGGGAGCGCGGGTGGTTCTACCTCCGCAACGCCGAGCCCGGGCTCCCCCCTACACCGGCCTAGTGCTCCGGGAGAGGCCCGCCTCCTGGTACCACGGGGTGTCCCGCACCAGCACCAGGCGCGGTTGGACTCGCTCCTGGCTGCGCTGCGGAACCTGGCGGGCCGCGGGCTGAACGCGGAAGTTGTTCTCGCCCACCTCCACCACCGACGGGTCGTCCCCTTGATGGAGAGGCCGCTCCACATCTACGAGATGACCAAGATCGCGGACCCCGTCGCGTTGGCGAAATCGCGGCTGCTGCCGGGTCCCTTCCCGCGGGAGTATGCGGCCACCCGGGCGCGGCGCGCCATTGACCCCAAGTCCGGGCGCTACAACGACGAGGCCTTGTGGGATCTTGAGATGCTGCCCACTGGCCAGCTGGTGAGCGAAGTTCTTGATTTCGTTTCCAGTTTCGCCAGTTTTTCGAGTTGTTGGCGCATGCTAATGCCTTGCCTGTAGATGGTGAGCGTGAGCGCCGCGAAGTCCGAGCCGCCTACCCCTCGCTCTTGTGCGCTCGCGCGTGCGGCGCAGCAGCGAGAGCGGGAGTGGGTGGCCCGCAAGAAGGAGCGTGCGACGCGACATCGGGAGCGTCGCGAGCGGAGGAGTGAGGAGTTCCGGCTGCGCGGCGGCGGGGGGCTCTCCTCGCCGGGGACCGAGGAATACTTGTCATCGGATGAGGAGGAGGAAGAGGAGGAGAGGTTATGGGGCAGGCCCTCCCTGATAGGTGGGAGCCTGCCCCCCATCACCGGAGCCGGCTCCGGTGGCAAGAGTGGCATCGCCTGGGGCGGGCGCGGAGGCGCCCGCCGCTAGGCAATCGACGTCGGAGAGGCGGCGCGGGCCGCGGAGGTGCCCGCACGCGGGGCGGGCCCCCCGCGCGCGGTGGAGATGGCCGGAGGTGCGGCGGCGGCCGCGTCGGCCGCACCCGCAACGTCGTCGGGGACCTCGAGGAAGAGGAAGCGCATCTTCTCCTCCCAGAGGTAAGGGATCGTCTTTCGATGGGTTGCGTGCCCAATGGGCGAGAATCTGACAGTTTGTTTGCATCTCCGCAGGGCGGTGCCGACCGTGCCTCCCCTCGCACCGGCCAAGGTGCTGAGGGCAGATGCATCCGTCCCTACTCGGCGGCGTTCGTCAAGGGCACCGCGGGCGGGGGCGAGTGAGGCAGCGACGGCGGCGCGAGCTCGCGGGGGGCTGCGCGGGGCCTCGAGGCCACGGCCGGTGGCCTCGCTGCCGAGCCGCGGCCAGGCGGCTGGCGAGAAGCGCGGGCGGCGGTCGTGGTGGAGGCACGGCGGGCGGCGGTCGCGGCGGAGGCAAGGGCGGGAGGCGGAGGCACACCGGCGGCGCGGTTGCGGCGGGATTGCCGGCGGCGTCGCCGTGGAGGGCCACCGGAGCCGCGGCCGGCGGGGACGCGGCGGGGAGGCGGCGGTCGTGGTGCGCGGCGGGGAGCCCGCGGCGCGTGGAGGCGCGGTCGATGGCGGCGGTGGGGGCGCATCGGGGAGCCCGCGCTCGCCGGCGGCTCCGGGCGATGGTGGTGGAGATCCCGGACGACGACGCCCGTGCCGGGGATGGGACCGGTGGGTGAACCTGCCCATGCCGTCCCCGAGTCCCCGGGAGGGAGCGCTCGTGAGGTGGTGGGATGGCCACATGGTGGCCGGGGGCCGAGGGCACGGCGCCGGGGCTTCTTCTTCCCGCGCGGCCCCTTTGCTTCGGGGGAGGAGCGCGTTGACGAGCCGCCCGCCTTCGCCGACGCCCGGGGAGGAGCGGCGGTGTGGGGGGGAGCTCCGTGACCACGGCGCCGCGCTCAACCGAGCGTTGAACGAGGCGCTGCAGATCCATGGCGGCCTGGCGTGGCGCGTCTTCCAGGTGAAGCGTTGTTGCCTATTTCCTTTGATTTCGTCGTTTTCATGCTTGTTTCTCACAGCGTGGTGCTTACCAGGTTTGATCTGTTGGCGGCAGGTATGGCGCCTTTGATCAGATGAGCGCCGAGGCCGCGCCGGCTGAAACGACCCGGATTTCCGCGAACGGAATCCCGAATCTTAGCACCTCGGTGGTAGTCCCAGGAGGCTACCACGTGCAATCCCTGTCTCAGCGATTCCAAAATCCATACAGAAAAGTAAAAACAAAGGAATAGAGTACAACATTTATTTTATTACATTAATCGAGTACATCTCTTCGGCACATGCGGGTACAAGTCCGGCGGGGCCTGAATCAAACGAAATAAAACGTCTAAGGCGGCTCCATGAAAGCGCGGGAAACACCATATCCGCGAGAGCGGCTCAAGTGTAGGAAGAGCTCTAGTCCACCCAACCGTCGTTGTCGAAGTCGTAGTCCGGCTCTGCGTCAGAGTCACCAGGGTCTACCCGATAAGCGGGTAGGTCATGTCAGCTTCCCAACAAAGAGGCAAAAGCGGTGTATAATCTACTATGCATGAGATAACCCTAGTCTGGCTGTAGAAAGCTTAAGCATAGCAGCAGTGCAACATACAAGATAAGCAGAGTAGCGAGGAGGTCCACACCTCGGGGAAGCTTCCGCTTCCGAGGTCCACACCTCAGGGGTTCACACCCCGCTCAAGGAATTCCACACCAAAGCACCGGATCTCAACCACGATCCAGAATCCCAACTCTCATCTGCGATGTGGGGCCCACCGGCTCCTATCCCCACATCTCAACGGCCGCAGCCGGGCTCACTCACTCGGGGGAGAGAAGAAGCACAAGAGAAGTGTATCTAGTCAGGTGAGAGATCGAAAGGCCGTCCATAACCGGTGGACACGGACTATAGCTATAGGTTTAACACTGCGAGAGGTTGTACAAGCTGTACCCGCCCGAATAGGTCGGAGCCGGCCGTCACGGAGTCCGACCCTACCATACGGGCGAAGCCCAAGTAAGTGGATAGTACCCTTCTGCATCTCGAGGCACGGCCCGGCCTCCGCGGCGAGCTCATACTACCGCGAGAGGTCCCTCGAAGGCTGTGGAACCCTTCCCCCGGCCTCGCCGGGGGCAAAGTCTACTAAGGAGGGACGGACCACTCCCGACACGATCACACCGATCCTCCGGCGGGGAGGGGTGCTATCCACTACAAGTCTCACCCCGCACCCCGCCCAATACAAGGCGGGCGGTCCGTACGAAAGTAGTCATTCGAAACAAGGTCAGCGACGATCGGTCCTTAAGGGGCCGAGAGCGAGCACTCAACATCTCCATCCCACACGACACGACCCTTGGGTAAGAGGCCGAGATCGCATCTTCCCTCGGCGGCCGTTCGCAAGTAACCGGCGGCTCGCTCCCGCCAAAACACGGCAAGGGGTACACAACCCGAACGCACGCTAGAATCACCCGAGATACCCACATCTCGGCTCAAACCCGAGCACCATCCATAATCAAACAACAAAAGTATGGATAGTTGAAGTAAGGGACTAGCTAGGGGTGCGCAGCTAGTCCCGCGAGGTAGCGAGAACAAGGAACGGGATATATCAAAGCATCAAGGCATGGCTAATAAACGGGTTATGCAATTCATCGAACAATGCATTAAAGTAAAGCACTAGCGGCTAAATATCAACATGGGATCTATATGGTTGGGAGTGACATGACACCTTCGTTGCCGGCGAAGCGATCGGCTCGTCCGGAGCGATGTACTCGGGGTCCTCCACGTCCTCTGGTCGAAGCTCGGGTACGCGGCACGAGATTCGACGCGAAAATAAGATAACGGTGCACATCTAAGCAATAACTCCGGATAAAATCCAATTTAGAAGTTCCAAAAGCTCCCAAACTACCTACATTCAGCAAGGTTTCGCAAATACGGGTTTATAGAAATTAGTTTTGTATTTTTCGAGCTCCCTATAATTTATTAAGAATTTTTAAAGGTCAAAAACATTTTTACGGAATTTTTAAACAAAAGAGAAATAGGTTTTCGAGAAAAACATTGCGACGTCGACGCATGACGTCGGCGGTCCCCAGTACGACGGGGCGCGACTAGGCCTAAAGCGCGGGCGGGCCGTGGGCGGCCCGGCGGACCGGGTCTGCCGGGTTGGGTTTTGGCCCGCACGGCCCGGGGAGCTAAAGCCCGGCCTGGGTCGGCTTCTAAAGTTCGGAAAGCCCCCCGGCTCCCCTAACCTATGCCTGGGCGGCGGCCCCTACTAAAAGGTCGGTGGGCTTAGGGCCCAAGCTGGCTAGCGGCCCGATTAACCCACCATCCGGCGCGGCCTCTATGCCCTCCAAGTGCTCGACGAAACGGCGGAGGGCGCGGCGGACGCGCGGCGCGTCGCGCCGGCGCTGCGGCATCCACCCCGGCGAGTTCCCCGCCACGGCGCGGCCGGGGTGCGGCCGGCCGGGTTACTTGCACACACACCTACACACGCGAGAACGCGAACACGGCTCAAGGGTCGGTCCGCCGCACGCTCGCCACGCGCGCGCGGCGCGACACCGTCGCCGACGCGCGGCGCGTCTCCCGGTGCGGGCGAAGCCACGCGCGCGGGGTGCGGCCGGTAGGGTCATACGCTCGCACGTTCTGCGAGAAACAAGGGCACGGCTCAAGGCCGGCGCGGCGCGCGGAATGGCGGGCGGCGAGGCACGGGCCGCACGCGCGGCTCGCCGGGCGGCGGGGCCACGGCCATGGCGCGCATGGGTGCGGCCGGCCGGCGCCCCGCGCCCACCTCCACCCGCACGCCACATCCACGGCACGAAGGCCGGGTTCACGGCGGCACGAGACACGGCGAAAAGGACGCACTTGACCTCGGGGTGGCGGCGCGTCGCGCGCTCGGCGCGGCGCACGGCGGCGCGGCACCGCGCGGCGCGACACGGGGTGTTCCCCACCCCACCGCAAAAGCGCCAAGAACTCCACGAAACGGCGGCACGGGGGCGTCACGGCTTGGGGTTGCCACGACCCCGGGCGCCGCTAACACGTCGCGACGCGGCGTCGCCCATGGGGAGGCGGCGGCGCGGCGCGCTCGGGCGAAGCGGCTCGAAGGCACGCGCACAAGCGATTCAGCTATGGCGGCCCGGCGCAAGGAGAAGCGGGAGGTGACCGCGGTGCTCACCGTGGGTCGACGGTGTAGGCGCGGCGAGGAGCTTGGCGGCGCGGCGTCGGTGTACACGGCGGCGCGCGTTCCTCGGCCCGGTCCGGCTCCCCCTCAACCACGAGCGGCGCCTCCCCCCCCGTCCGGCTCCTCACGTACACGTCCCGCCTCCGCGGCCGACGCGCGGCGGGCGCGCGCGTCACCCTCCCCCTCGGCTCCTCTTCCCCTCTTCGCACTCCTTCTTCCCCCCTTCGATGGCTGCTGCGAGTTGGGGCAAAAACCCCAAGTGGGTTGGTAGCGGGGCGGTTGGCTCGGCTCTCCTCTTCCCCCCTTTTGAAACCACGGCGATGAGAGGCTTAGGCGAAATCCCGGCGGTTCCCCTCCCCGGCTTGGTCCGCTTGGCATCCAAGGCGGCGGCGGCGGTCCTCTCTCCTCTCTCACGTTGCCACTTGGAAAAGGCATAGGGGTAAAAAGGGGTTTCCCCCTCCCCGCGCCCGGCTCGGTTCGCGCGCTCGCCTGGCCCCCTCGGCGTGCGCGCCGGCCGGCGGCTCGGCCCGCGCCCCGCGCCGCGCGGCGGGGTGCGGCGGGACCGACGGCGGCGCGAGCACGGGTGGGGCTGGGCGGCTCGCGGGTAGGTGTAAAGGGGTAGGGGTACGGGCGGCCGGCGGGGTCCACCGGTCGGCGGGTGTAAGAGGGGGTGAAGGAAGGGTTGTGGTGCGGGTTTAGATGGGCCAAAAGGCGAGTGGGTTGGGCGTGGCAACGCAAGAGAAAAGAGATAGCGGCCCAAGGATTATGCTGGCCTTTGCCTATTAAAACAAATTAGATGACTAAGGGTTTTAATTTGATTGCCATTCAAATTCAAACAACACTCAAATGAACTTCAAATAAATCAAAGAAGATCCAACTCACTTGTTATACCATATTTTAAATATAATTTTTATAATTAGGATAAAATAGTGGAGATTTCGGTGAGTGGCTAGCAATTTTGGCTCAAAGATTGATAGCACTCCAAAGCAAACAAAAAGTTTTATATTTTCGCAAAATTCACACACCTAGATTCTGGGTTGTTACATTCTCCCCCACCACCGAGAATCTCGTCCTCGAGATTTAGTCCTCGACCTCCTCCGTGAACAAGTGAGGGTACTCCTTCCTGAGATCGGCTTCCTTCTCCCATGTTGCCTCTCGCTCTGTATGGTTGCTCCACAACACTTTACAGAAAGGAATGGTTGTTCTCCTTGTTTCCTTGACAGCTCTGTCCAAGATTTTCTCAGGGTATTCTGTATACTCCAGGTTGTCTTGCAAGTCAAGCAACTCCATGGGCACTTGCTTTGTCTCCACTGCCCTCTCACTCTTCTTCAGCTGTGACACGTGGAACAACGGGTGAACTCCGCCATTGTCTCGGGTAGTGCAAGGCTGGTAGGCCAAACTCCCAATCCTTCGGGTGATAGGGTACGGTCCCACGTACCGCGGTGCAAGCTTTCCCTTCACCAAGAACCTCTTGGTTCCTCGGAGCGGTGAGACTTTCAAGTACACTCTGTCGCCAACTGCAAAGGTCAACTCTCTCCTTCTCCTGTCGGCATAGCTCTTCTGACGACTTTGGGCGATTTTCAGGTTCTCACGAACTTTCTCGACTTTTTCTTCTGCTTCCTCAATGATTGCTGGTCCGAACAGAGCTCGCTCTCCAACCTCTGACCAAGCTAGCGGGGTCCTGCACTTCCGACCGTAAAGTGCCTCGAAGGGTGCCATCCGGAGGCTTGCTTGAAAGGGTTGTTGTTGTACGAGAACTCGCAAACGGCAACTGCTCTCCCAATCAATACCATAGGTGAGTGCACAAGCTCGTAGCATGTCCTCCGGGACCTGGTTAGCCCTCTCTGTCGACCATCCGTCCGCGGGTGGAAAGGCCGTGCTTGTGGGCGAGTGTGGTGCCCATCGGCTTGTGAAAGCTACGCCAAAACTTGGAGACAAGCGTGGCCCTCGATCGGACACAATACTTACGGGTGCCCCGTGCGGCACGAGTATGTGCTCTACGAACGGCTACGCCAACTTCTCGGTTGCATACACGGTCTTCACCGGCACAAAGTGAGCCACTTTAGTCGGCCGTCCACTATGACCCAAACCGAGTCGTTTCCTTTTGGTGTTCTAGGGAGTCCCACCACAAAGTCCATGGAGATGTCCTCCCACTTCCACCTTTGGAATATCCAACGGCTTCAACAAACCGGCGGGTTTCGATGTTCAATCTTTACTCTGCTACGGGTGTCGCAACGAGGCCACGTAGTGTGCAATATCCTCCTTCATGTCCTTCCACCGGTACCGATCTTCGGATCTCTGTACATCTTGGTCTTTGCCGGGTGAATCGAGTACCTCGAGTCGTGAGCTTCTCTCATGATGCGCTCCCGGAGTGCCTTGTCTTGTGGTACACGGATCCGTTCTTTCAACCACACGGTGCCTTGTTCATCAACCCGATAGTCCTCGCGCCTTGCCTGCTTCATTAGTTCTCTCGGCACTTTGATTTACGCACACCCCTTACGGGGGTCGTTCGGATTCGCTCTTCCAGGTCGTAGGTCACTTGCATCACGTTGACTTGGCCTTGGTCCACAATCTCGATTCTCAGCTTCTCTAGCTCTTCATGCAAAGCAGGTTGCTCCTCTTCTATCATGAGGTTGTTGCAGTATGTTTTCCGGCTCAGTGCATCCGCCACGACGTTAGCTTTGCCTGGGTGGTAGTTGATCTCGACGTCGTAGTCCTTGATCAGCTCTAACCACCGTCTCTGCCTCATGTTCAGCTCGGTCTGTGTAAAGAAGTACTTCAGGCTCTTGTGGTCGGAAAACAGTTCACACTTGTTCCCTATCAGGTAGTGTCTCCAGATTTTGAGCGCATGCACAACCGCTGCCAACTCCAAGTCGTGTGTCGGGTAGTTTTCCTCGTGTTTCTTCGGTTGTCGGAAGCATAAGCCACAACTTTCCCTTCTGCATCGGCACACAACCAAGTCCTTGCTTTGAAGCGTCACAGTAGACCACAAAGTCTTTCTTGATGTACGGCAAGGTAAGCACTTGGAGCTGTGGTGAGTCTCTTCTTCAGTTCCTGGAAGCTCTTCTCACACGCCTCTGACCACTCGAACTTTGTGTTGTTCTTGAGCAACTCTGTCATAGGCTTTGCAATTTTGGAGAAGTTCTCGATGAACCTCCGTAGTAACTTTGCCAACCCAAGGAAGCTCGACATCTGTCACGTTCAAGGGCTGCTCCCACTTGGTCACCGACTCAACTTTGGACGGATCCACTTTGCTATCCCCTCTGCCGACGACACGTGTCCCAAGAAAGCGACCTTCTCCATCCGGAACTCGCACTTGCTTGAACTTCGCATACGATTTCTTTGCCTCGGCCTCTCTAGCACGACTCTCGGGTGCTCCTCGTGCTCCTCGGTGGTCTCGAGTAGATCAAGATATCATCGATAAACACCACTACAAACTCGTCCAACTCTTCCATGAAGACCTTGTTCATCAAGTTCATGAAGTAAGCGAGGCGTTGGTCGGCCAAAAGAAACCACCACGAACTCGTACAAGCCGTAGCGTGTGGTGAAGGCTGTCTTAGGTATATCCTGCTCTCGGATCTTCATCGGTGGTAGCCGACCTCAAGTCGATCTTGGAGAAGAACCTTGCCTTTTTGAGTCTATCCGGCAAATCCTCGATTACGGCGAGAGGGTACTTGTTCTTGATCGTCATCGAGTTGAGCGTGCGGTAGTCAATGCACATCCTCTTGGTACCGTCTTTCTTCTCCACGAAGAGCACCGGTGAACCCCACGGTGAGGCACTCGGCCGAACAAACCCTTGCTCGAGCAACTTCTTGAGTTGTTTCTTCAACTCGTCCGGCTCGTCGGACGACATCTGTACGGACTCTTTGCAACGGGCCCCGCCCACGGCATCGGCTCAATCACAAACTCCACGTCCCGGTCGGGGGGTAACTCCGTAAGCTCCTCGCGGGAACACGTCGGAAACTCACGGACCACGGGATCTCTTCAATCTCCTTCCCACTCATGTTGCACAACATCGTAGCAACCTTCGGACTGCGAGGCTCGATCCGCACTTGTAGTTCCGGCTGGGGTGTTCAAGATGTATCACTGCGGGGTTGCAAGAAACTATCCCGTTGTGCTTTGCCAACCAATCCATCCCTAAGATCACGTCTATCCGGTAGACTCCAAAACTGTCAAGTCCGCCGTGAACGGTAATCCCTCAAACACCATCCTCACTCCCCTGCACTCTAACGTACTCCTCTTCTCTCCTAGCGGAGAGCTAGTCAAGATAGGCCTTGGTCGAGGCTTAGTTGGTAACGACCTTTCTTTAGCAAACTTGGTAGAAATATACGAAAACTGAGCTCCAGTATCAAACAAAACGGGAGCCAAAAGGCGAGTCAACAAGGAACTCACCAAGTGTGACGTCGGGTGCGAGCTTGCATCCTCAGCGGTGAGGTGGTTCAGACGGCCTCGAGTAGCTGGCGGCTGAGCAGTCCTCTGCTGTGTACGGGGTGGCTGTCCTCCTGGTGCTGGTGGCTTGGCTGGAGTCTGGAACTGAGTGCTGCGGCTCTGACTCCCTGGTGGTACCTGCTGGGGACACTCAAACGACTTATGCCCAACCTGACGGCAGTTGAAGCATGTCACCTTGGATCTGTCTGCTGCCTGCGGTGGTGGCCTCGGCTTCCAGCTGCTCTGACCTCCACTCCCACCTGGGTGGGCCCTGCTCTGCGGCTGAGACTGAGAGGCGTGGTGCCTCTGCTGAGTCTGGTGACCCTGAGCGTAACCTGTCCTCTGCCTCTGAGGTGGTCCTGAACGTCCTGCCTGGTCTGAGCGCTTGGACTTGCTCCCACGAACCTCCATGTACTCAAGCCTTGACCTCTCCACTATCAGGGCCTTGTCGATAATGGAGCGAAGTGTCGGGCAGTCGTGCGCGGACAAGTGGTGTGCCATACCCTTGTGCAGCCCCTTTCTGAACCAGTAGACCTTCTTCTTCTCTGTGTCGGTGTCTTCTGGCACGTACCTCATCAGCTCCTGGTAGCGGTTGGCGTACTCCTGTACAGACATGTTTCCCATCTTGAGGTGCCTGAACTCGTCAGCCTTCCTATCCATCACTGCGTCTGGGATGTGGTGACTCCTGAAGGCCTCCACGAACTCGTCCCACCCGATGTGCAACGGGTCCCGGTGCGAGTCACAGTAGCTGTCCCACCACGCACTGGCTGTGCCGATCAGCTGGTGCGCTGCCACAGTCACACACTCCTCCTCGGTAAGCTCGGTCAGCTCCAGCTTCTTCTCGATCTCACGCAACCAGTTATCCGCATCCATCGGGTCCGCTGAGTGGTCGAAGGTAGGCGGTCGCAGCTTGTTGAAGTTCTCAACCTTCTTCTGGAAACCCTCTGGTGCGTAGCGGTTCTGGCCCCTAGGGTTGTTGTTGTTGTTGTTCTGGGCTAGCATCTGAGTGATCGTCTGCATCAGCTGTGTTTGCACTGCCATCACGTCGGCCAAGTTCGGGGGAGGTGGCGGTGGTGGCACCTCGTGTCCCTGAGCCTGGCCTGCTCCTCCCTCAGGCTGGGGTACCTGCTCGTGCTCGAGCTCCTGCTCCTGAGCTCCCTCGTCGTCGCGTGCGGCTCCTCGACCGCCGACTCGGCCTACTCGGCCTCCGCGGAGCCCGCCTCGTGGCGCGTGACCTCCACGACGTCCGCGGCCTCTCGCTCCTGCTGGGTTAGGGGCATCCTCCCCTCCGTCGTCCCCAGCGACCTCCTCGAAACGGGCCAGGAGTCGCCCGGACCTCCTTGCTCCCGACATCTGTTCCAGTTGCAATAGTTAGTAGCGGTAGGGAGAATGTATTTAATCAGGTTATAAACTATAATGGAGTAATCCTGCTAGCAATCACAAAATTTCAGACAGACATTAAGAAGCATGAAATCTGAAAGAAACCATGAAGATCCATGTCACTCAATCAATGCCACCATACAAAAGGGGTGCACCTCGAGGTTTACTCCAACGACCTTCGAGGGTACACGGCAACACATCCTGCTAACGCATGGTACATCATGGGGTAGCTACTACAGGCATGTCACATGAACGGTAGCATTACACCTAACTCATTACATCTACTCAGAATCTGCTACAAGATCTCTACTCCCATCTTTGAATACTGCGAGGTGTCTCGGAGCCGGTGTCTGTGGACCCGAGTAGAACGGCGGGGAGTGGACTCTGGGTAACCGGCACCACGATCGCCGGTCCCCCGTAGTAGTCACGAGTGTCCTGGATAGCACGGTCCATCTCCGCCGTGTCCCGCGAACCACTCGGGTACGGCCGCACTCGTGGTAGGAGCGTCGGGGGAAGCTCGAAAGTATCCATCCTCGGTCCGGGCCTCTTCTTGGGTGGTAGCTGTGCGGAGAGCGCCTCCAGGCTCCGTCGGCCTCTGGCGGGTCGAACGCTCCCGGGCCGCGCGGGTCCCGTCTCGCTCGGTCCCTCTCCTCGTAGACCCGGTCCTCCCAGGTAACACATGTGGTGGTAGTTGTGTCGGCTCGCCTCCTGTAGGTCCCACACCCTGACCTGGTAGTCGACTGCTGCGGCTCCGATCGACTCCACCTGGTCTCGAGCCTCCGCGGCCCTCACTCGGTCCTCTCGCGCGGCCTCCACCGAAGCCCGGTGAGCCTCCCGCTCTCCGCCCTCAACCGTGCCTCCAAAGTAGCGATCCTCCAGAGTCTCTCTCGGTCGGGCTGCGGCCGCTGCTAGCCCAAGCGCACTAGCTCTCCGTTCCTCACGTGCGACGCCTCCGGCCTCGTCGAGTATATCCTCTCTCTCCTCCTCCAAGTCCCGAACTCCGCCGCAGGCGGCGTCGCACCTCCACCAGAAGGTACGGTACCTCCCCCCGTCCGCCCCCCTGAACGGTGCTCGGTCCCGGGCCGGGGATGCACCGCCCGGCCGCGAGCATCGCCCGGTCCTCCCCGTCCACCGGAGTCACCTCCGGTGTACGCGTGCTCGGTCACTCGAGTCCCGGCGACCGTGGTCGAAGATCTCCGACGGAAGTACTCGAATGGTGTGTCCTTCGGCCTCTCCCCGAGCGAGTCACAAACCTTCTTGAGAGCCCTGCGTGCTCCCGGGCCCGGTGCGCCTCCGTGACCGAACTCTCGAAGCGGTGCACCTCTACCTCCTCAAACTGCGGCACACTCGGGTCCGCCGGCACCTTGACGGCCGGGGTAGGTGGGGGTCTGCTCCAAGTGCCCCATGGCCCTCCCCTTGTAGCTGACACCGTCGGTCTCCACTCCTGCTGCCTCCAGGCACTCCCTCAGCAGGTGGCAGAAGCCTCCGTAGCTCTTGCCGTCCGACTCCAAGGAAACCCACGTCGTCTCCGCCATCTGCACAACGTTGTTAGAGCGTAGTTAGTAAGGCAGTTAGTGAAAGTTAATCAAGGTAATGCATATATATAAGTATAGTTATATACATACGGAAGCCAAGGAGTTTATATAAAGTTTCAAGGTTCAGAAACGGCTTCCTATGCTATCGACCATTCCTGGGGCTCGTCCTACAGTCAAGCATGGCTCTGGTACCAACTGAAACGACCCGGATTTCCGCGAACGGAATCCCGAATCTTAGCACCTCGGTGGTAGTCCCAGGAGGCTACCACGTGCAATCCCTGTCTCAGCGATTCCAAAATCCATACAGAAAAGTAAAAACAAAGGAATAGAGTACAACATTTATTTTATTACATTAATCAGAGTACATCTCTTCGGCACATGCGGGTACAAGTCCGGCGGGACCGAATCAAACGAAATAAAACGTCTAGCAAGCGGCTCCATGAAAGCGCGGGAAACACCATATCCGCGAGCGGCTCAAGTGTAGGAAGAGCTCTAGTCCACCCAACCGTCGTTGTCGAAGTCGTAGTCCGGCCCTGCGTCGTCGAGTCACCGGGGTCTACCCGATAAGCGGGTAGGTCATGTCGGCTTCCCAACAAAGAGGCAAAAGCGGTGTATAATCTACTATGCATGAGATAACCCTAGTACGGTACGTAGAAAGCTTAAGCATAGCAAGCGGTGCAACATACAAGATAAGCAGAGTAGCGAGGAGGTCCACACCTCGGGGAAGCTTCCGCTTCCGAGGTCCACACCTCAGGGGTCCACACCCCGCTCAAGGAATTCCACACCAAAGCACGGATCTCAACCACGATCCAGAATCCCAACTCTCATCTGCGATGTGGGGCCCACCGGCTCCTATCCCCACATCTCAACGGCCGCAGCCGGGCTCACTCACTCGGGGGAGAGAAGAAGCACAAGAGAAGTGTATCTAGTCAGGTGAGAGATCGAAAGAGCTTCGTCCATAACCGGTGGACACGGACTATAGCTATAGGTTTAACACTGCGAGAGGTTGTACAACCGTGCCCGCCCGAATAGGTCCGGAACCGGCCGTCACCGAGTCCGACCCTACCATACGGTGCCGAAGCCCAAGTAAGTGGATAGTACCCTTCGCATCTCCGAGCCCGGCCCGGCCCTCGCGGCGGAGCTCATACTACCCGCGAGAGGTCCCTCGAAGCTGTGGAACCCTTCCCTGGCCTCGCCAGGGCAAAGTCTACTAAGGAGGGAAAGACCACTCCCGACACGATCACACCGATCCTCCAGCGGGGAGGGGTGCTATCCACTACAAGTCTCACCCCGCACCCCCGCCCAATACAAGGCGGGCGGTCTGTACGAAAGTAGTCATTCGAAACAAGGTCAGCGACGATCGGTCCTTAAGGGGCCGAGAGCGAGCACTCAACATCTCCATCCCACACGACACGACCCTTGGGTAAGAGGCCGAGATCGCATCTTCCCTCGGCGGCCGTTCACAAGTAACCGGCGGCTCGCTCCCGCCAAAACACGGCAAGGGGTACACAACCCGAACGCACGCTAGAATCACCTTTGAGATACCCACATCTCGGCTCAAACCCGAGCACCATCCATAATCAAACAACAAAAGTATGGATAGTTGAAGTAAGGGACTAGCTAGGGGTTCGTAGCTAGTCCCGCGGGTAGCGGAACAAGGAACGAGATATATCAAAGCATCAAGGCATGGCTAATAAACGGGTTATGCAATTCATCGGAACAATGCATTAAAGTAAAGCACTAGCGGCTAAATATCAACATGGGATCTATATGGTTGGGAGTGACATGACACCTTCGTTGCGGCGAAGCGATCGTTGTCCGGAGCAGTGTACACGGGGTCCTCCACGTCCTCCCGGTCGAAGCTCGGGTCCGCGGCACGAGATTCGACGCGAAAATAAGATAACGGTGCACATCTAAGCAATAACTCCGGATAAAATCCAATTAAGAAGATCCAAAAGCTCCCAAACTACCTACATTCAGCAAGGTTTCGCAAATACGGGTTTATAGAAATTAGTTTTGTATTTTTCTGAGCTCCCTATAATTTATTACTAATTTTTAAAGGTCAAAAACATTTTCTGGAATTTTTAAACAGAAGAAAAATAGGTTTTTCAGAAAAAC
Source organism: Cenchrus americanus (assembly GCA_947561735.1). Classification (NCBI taxonomy): domain Eukaryota; kingdom Viridiplantae; phylum Streptophyta; class Magnoliopsida; order Poales; family Poaceae; genus Cenchrus; species Cenchrus americanus. Next base: position 76,364,110 of record OX387239.1, on the reverse strand, counting down.
ATTGCCGACGTCGGCATGACGTCGGCGGTCCCGTGTCCGACGGGCCGCGACTAGGCCTAAAGCGCGGGCCGGGCCGTGGGCGGCCCGACGGACCGGGTCCTGCCGGGTTGGGTTTTGGCCTGCACGGCCCAGGAGCTAAAGCCCAGCCTGGGTCAGCTTCTAAAGTTCGGAAAGCCCCCCTGGCTCCCTAACCTATGCTGGGCCGGCGGCCTACTAAAGGTCAGCTGGGCTTAGGGCCCAAGCTTGGCTAGCGGCCCGATTAACCCACCATCCGGCGCAGCACTCTATGCCCTCCAAGTGCTCGACGAAACGGCAGGAGGCGCGGCGGACGCGCAGCGCGTCGCCGGCGCTCTGGCATCCACCCAGCGAGTTCCCCGCCACGGCGCGCCGGGGTGCGGCCGGGCGGGTTACTTGCACACACACCTACACGCGCGAACGCGAACACGGCTCAAGGGTCGGTCCGCCGCACGCTCGCCATGGCGCGCGACGCGACACCGTCGCCCGACGCGCGGCGCGTCTCCCCGCGCGGGCGAAGCCCGGGGCGCGCCGGGGTGCGGCCGTAGGGTCATACGCTCGCACGTTCTGCCCGCGGAAACAAGGGCACGACTCAAGGCCGGCGCGGCCACGGAATGGCGGAGCGGCGAGGCACGGCCGCACGCGCGGCTCACCGGCGGCGGGGCCACGGCCATGGCGCGCATGGGTGCGGCCGGCCGGCGCCCGCGCCCACCTCCACCTCGCATCGGCACATCCACGGCACGAAGGCCGGGTTCACGGCAAAGCACGAGACACGGCGAAAAGGACGCACTTGTCCTCCGGCCGGGCGGCGCGTCGCGCGCTCGGCGCGGCGCACGACGGCGCGGCACCGACGACGCGACACGGGGTGTTCCCCCGGCCCACCCGCAAAAGCGCCAAGAACTCCACGAAACGGCGACGACGCACGGGCGTCACGGCTTGGGGTTGCCACGACCCCCGGCCGCCGCTAACATGTCGCGACGCGGCGTCGCCCATGGGAAGGCGGCGGCGCGCGCGCGCGCTCGGGCGAGCGGCTCGAAGGCACGCGCACGAGCGGTTCAACTATGGCGACCGGGCGCAAGGAGAAGCGGGAGGTGACCGCGGTGCTCACGCGTGGGTCGACGGTGTAGGCGCGGCGAGCTTGGCGGCGCGGCGTCGGTGTACACGGCGGCGCGCGTTCCTCGGCTCCGGTCCGGCTCCCCCTCAACCACGAACGGCGCCTCCCCCCCGTCCGGCTCCTCACGTACACGTCCCGCGTCCGCGCCGACGCGCGCGGCGGCGGCGCGCGTCACTCTCCCCCCTCGGCTCCTCTTCCCTCTCTCTTGCCTCCTTCTTCCCCCCTCCGATGGCTGCTCTGAGTTGGGGCAAAAACCCCAAGTGGGTTGGTAGCGGGGCGGTTGGCTCTGGCTCTCCTCTTCCCCCCCTTTTGAAACCACGGCGATGAGAGGCTTAGGCGAAATCCCGGCGGTGCCCTCCCCCGGCTTGGTCCGCTTGGCATCCGAGGCGGCGGCGGCGGTCCTCTCTCCTCTCTCACGTTGCCACTGGGAAAAGGCACAGGGGTAAAAAGGGGTTTCCCCCTCCCGACCCGGCTCGGTTCGCGCGCTCGCCCGGCCCCCTCGGCGTGCGCGCCGGCCGGGCGGCTCGGCGCGCCCCCGCGCCGCGCGAGCGGGTGCGGCGGGACCGGCGGCGGCGCGAGCACGGGTGGGCTGGCTGGCTCGCGGGTAGGTGTAAAGGGGTAGGGGTACGGCTGACTGGCGGGGTCCACCGGTCAGCGGGTGTAAGAGGGGGTGAAGGAAGGGTTGTGGTGCGGGTTTAGATGGGCCAAAAGGCTGAGTGGGTTGGGCCGGCTGCAACGCAAGAGAAAAGAGATAGCGGCCCAAGGATTATCTTGGCCTTTGCCTATTAAAACAAATTAGATGACTAAGGGTTTGAATTTGATTGCCATTCAAATTCAAACAACACTCAAATGAACTTCAAATAAATCAAAGAATATCCAACTCACTTGTTATACCATATTTTAAATATAATTTTTATAATTAGGATAAAATAGTGGAGATTTGGGTGAGTGGCTAGCAATTTTGGCTCAAAGATTGATAGCACTCCAAAGCAAACAAAAAGTTTTAAATTTTCGCAAAATTCACACACCTAGATTCTGGGTTGTTACACCGGCTCCGGGGAGCAGCGTGACGCCTTCAACGCGCTCGCGGAGGCCTTGGGAACCCCAGAGGGCTGGCTGTCGTACTAGGCAGAGGCCCTGCGCGACCAGCTCCTAGAGCACGAGGGTCAGGCCGCGGCGCGTCCCCCCACCCTTGAGCGGATTTGCACAGCCCTCATCGATCGAGATGAGGCGCTGCAGCAGGCGCGGGGGGATGTGGAGAAGGTGTGCGTCGTGGCGTCGGACTGGGAGGCGGAGGTGCGGACCGTCCGGTCCGACAACCAGGAGCTCCGCACCTGGCTCCAGGAGGCGCGAGGCCCGGCGAGCCGGCCGAAGAGAGGGCACGGACAGCCGAGCAGAAGGCCAAGGAGGCCGACGAGCTGAAGGCCGCCCTCGACGCCGAGGTCGCCGCGCTCGCCGCGGCGGAGGACCGCGCTCCGGCAAGAGCGTGCGCGCGCGCGGGGCCGAGGGGCAGCTCCGGCGGGGAGCGGGCTGCTCTGCCGATGCCCCGTCGGCGCTCAGCGGGAGCGCGCCGCCGCGAGACGGCCGCGAGTTGGCGGCGGAGCGGGAGCCGACGTCACAAGGCTCGACGGGGAGTTGGTAGCCCTCAGCATTACAAGTGCGGATCAGGAGCTGTCCCTCAAGGAGCAGGGCGCCACCGTCGTCAGCCTGCAACAAGCGGTCGAGGCTGAGCGCCGCGCTCTCGAGGTGGAGAAGAAGCAGGTTGAAGGTAGGTCGCCATTTTCGTTTTTTGTTTCGCTGATCTTTCCTTCGAGGGTTCGTTCCCCTTCTGATTTTTCTTGCTGGTGCCGTTCAGGCCTGCGCACTGCGCTGGGGCACGCTACCGACCGGGCCGAGGCGCTGCAGGCCTCCTACAACTCCTCCGAGCGGGAGCTGGTGGAGCTGCGTGCCGCGGCCCTCGAGACCCGCCGGGCTGTCGAAGAGGGCGAGGCGCAGGCTGGAAGCTCGTTGGCCAGCCGCCTACGCGCCCTCGGCGGGCACGTCTCTGAGCGTATGTGCCAAGCTTTGCGCCTTAGCGTCCAGAAGGCCCTCGGGGTGGTGCGGTCCCACTACGAGGTCAACTTCGAGGCCGTGGCGGAAGGCTACATCGTCCCAGAGGGCGTTGAGGATGAAGCGGCAAAGGAGCACATGGACGCGCTAGCCACTGATGCCGCTGGGGTGCTCGCCGAAGCCTTCGAGGAGTTCCTGTTTCCGGACGCCGCTGACGCTGATGCTCCTCAGGCCTGAAGATTGCTGGGCGTCAGGCCCTTTTTTATTTGTATGTTAGTGTATGGGTCGCGTGTTCATGTAAATAAACAACATTTTGTTTCAAACACTTGTGGAAGCGAATGGTGCTTGTTGTTTTTATCGCGTTGTTTTGTTTCTTCCTTTGCCTGAGTAAATTCGAGTTTGGGGAGTTCGATTTTCGCAAACAGCCTGCTGGGCTGGGGGCAAGAGAGAAGGGCCGTATCCTCGTGGAGGCGTAGGCTATCTCTGGCTTGCGCACCCTTTCCGCTAGGCCGTCCGCGCCCTGTCTGAATTTTGCTCGAGGATCAGGTCGAGTCATACTTAGCTCGTGTGGGTTTTTTTGCGAAAAAATGGGACCATTTTGGGGGGGGGGATACCCCCGCAGTAGCCCCCGAGGGTGACTTGGGTTTCAGGGGAAAGCCAAGTTGCCCTTTTTATTGAACTGCTGCTGTTTACATGTTCGTTGCCAACTGGGGTGTTGGGCACGTAATTTACAACAAAAGACTTGGAAATCCTAACTAGGGGTAGAAGCGACGTAGCTGCTGGATGTTCCAAGCGTTGGTGAGTTCTTCGCCGTCCTCGTTAGCTAGCTTGTACGTGCCGGGCTTGAGCACCTTCACCACGACGTAGGGTCCCTCCCACGGAGGTGATAGCTTGTGGCGTCCTCGGTTGTCTTGGCGTAGCCTTAGGACCAAATCCCCTTCCTCGAAGTCCCGTCGGCGTACCTTCCGAGCCTGGTAGCGCCTTAGGGACTGCTGGTATCTTGCGGAGTGCATCAGGGCCACGACGCGTGCTTCGTCCAGCCAGTCCAGTGAGTCCTCGTGGGCTCGCTGGTTGGTGTCCTCGTCATAGCCCCGCACCCTGGGTGACCCATACTCTAAATCCGTGGGGAGGACGGCCTCCGCGCCATGGACTAGAAAGAACGGGGTGAACCCGGTGGCTCTGCTTGGGGTTGTCCTGAGGCTCCACACGACTGCAGGAAGTTCCTGGAGCCATTTTCGACCAGTCTTGTTCAGCTGGTCGAAAATTCTGGGCTTGAGGCCTTGTAGAATCATGCCGTTGGTGCATTCTACTTGACCGTTGGTCTGTGGGTGTGCCACAGCTGCCCAGTCCACACGGATGTGGAACTTGTCGCAAAACTCCAGGAATTTCCTGCCCGTGAACTGGGACCCGTTGTCGGTGATGATGGAATTTGGCACTCCAAAACGATGGACAATGTCTGTGAAGAACATCACCGCCTGCTCTGCCCTAAGATTCGTAATGGGGCGCACCTCCACCCACTTCGAAAATTTGTCGATCGCGACTAACAGGTGGGTGAAGCCCCCGGGCGCTTTCCGCAAGGGCCCGACGATGTCCAGCCCCCACACAGCGAAAGACCACGTGATGGGGATGGTCTGCAGGACGTGCGCAGGGAGGTTGGATTTACGGGCGTAGAACTGGCACCCCTCGCAGGTGCGCACGATTTCGCTGGCGTCGGCGACCGCGGTGGGCCAGTAAAAGCCCTGGCGGAACGTGTTGCCTACAAGGGTGCGGGGTGCGGCATGGTGGCCGCAGATGCCCGCGTGAATGTCCCGGAGGAGCTCGCGCCCCTCGGTGACGGGCACGCATCGCTGCAGGATACCTGAGGTGGCGCGCTTGTACAGCTCGCCGTCGACGAGGGCGAAAGATTTGGCCATTCTGGCGATGTGCCTGGCCTCGGACCAGTCCGAGGGGAGTTCCCCTCGGCCCATCCAGGCGATGTATTTGTTGCGCCAGTCCACCCCGCGCGGGGGCGGACTCGACGTCCATGACTTCGGCCTCGGCGGCGCCCGTACCCCTCGAGGAGGGAGAGCACGTACGCCTCGTTCGAGGGGTCCTCGTCCATGGGCTCTGCGCCCGCTGGATTCGAGGGAGCCCCCGAGGGTTCCGTGTGGCTCGAGGGGTGTGGCTCGAGGGCGACGGACGGTTGGGCGATATCCCAAGCGAAAACGTTCAGGGGGACAGTGATCCGCCCCGACGCAATCTTGGCTAACTCTTCCGCCTCCTCGTTGTATCGGCGGGGCACGTGATTGAGCTCGATGCCGTAGAACCTGTCCTCGAGGGCCCGCACGGCCTTGCAGTACGCCTCCATCTTGTCGTCATGGCAGCTCGCATTTTTCATGACTTGGTCGATCACGAGGTGCGAGTCACCCCGCACGTCGAGGCGTTTGATGCCTATTTCGATGGCGATCTTGAGGCCGCAAAGCAGGGCCTCGTACTCAGCCATGTTGTTCGACGCGGGGAAGTGAAGGCGCACGGCGTACCGCATGTGCTCCCCGAGGGGTGACACGAAGAGCAGGCCCGCGCCCGCCCCTATCTTCATCACCGAGCCGTCGAAGTACAGAGTCTAGCACTCTGCTTGGATTTGTGGCGGCGGCAATTGCGTGTCCGTCCACTCGGCGACGAAGTCTGCCAAAATCCGGGACTTAATGGCCTTGCGTGGTGCGTAGGCAAGCGTTTCGCCCATCAACTCCACCGACCACTTGGCGATCCTGCCCGATGCGTCCGGATTGCGGATGATCTCCCCCAATGGAAAGGAGGAGACCACCGTGACAGGATGAGCCTCGAAGTAGTGGCGAAGCTTGCGCCGCGCGAGAACCACTGCATAGAGAAACTTCTGGACTTGGGGGTAGCGCGTCTTGGTGTCGGACAAGACTTCGCTGATGTAATACACCGGCCGTTGGATCGGCAAAGTGTGACCTTCCTCTGTGCGCTCCACAACGATCACGGCGCTGACCACCTAGGTAGTCGCGGCCACGTAGAGGTACAGAGGCTCGCCGTCTCGCGGCGGTGTGAGGATTGGGGCATGGGTCAGCGACGCCTTTAGCTTGTCAAGCGCCTCCTGGGCCTCGGCGGTCCAGGAGAAGCGCTCGTGCTTCTTGAGGAGACGGTAGAGGGGTAAGCCTTTCTCGCCGAGCCGCGAGATGAAGCGGCTCAAGGCGGCAAGGCACCCCAGCACCCTCTGAACCCCCTTGAGGTCCCGAATCGGACCCATTCGTTCGAGGGCCGCAACCTTTTCGGGGTTGTCCTCGATGCCTCGCTGGGAGACTATGTATCCTAGAAGCATGCCCCGCGGCACGCCAAAGTTTTTCGGGGTTCAATTTTACCCCATTGGCCCGTAGGCAACCAAACGCGACGTTGAGGTCGCTAACCAGGTCGTCCGCCTTCCTGGTTTTTACGACTAAGTCGTCTACGTACGCCTCGACGGTTCGCCCGATGTGGTCTCCAAAAACGTGCTGCATGCACCACTGGTACGTCGCACCCGCCTTTCGGAGGCCGAACGGCATCGTGACGTAGCAATACATCCTGAATGGCGTGATGAATGAAGTCGTGAGCTGGTCGGACTCCTTCATTTTTATTTGGTGGTACCCGGAATAGGCGTCAAGGAAGCAAAGCAGTTCACACCCGGCGGTCGAATCAACAATTTGATCGATACGTGGCAAAGGAAAAGGAACTTTCGGACATGCTTTATTAAGACTGGTGTAGTCTACACACATCCGCCACTTCCCATTCTTTTTCTTTACTAGTACAAGATTGGCTAACCACGTAGGGTGGAACACTTCCTTGATGAACCCAGCCTCGCGGAGCTTCCGTAGCTCCGCTTCGATCGCCCGCCGCCACTCCTCATCGAAGCGGCGGAGCCGTTGCTGCACGGCGCGGGAGTGAGGGAGGATATCAAGGGAGTGCTCGGCGACCTCCCTCGGGATGCCTGGCATGTCCGAGGGGCTCCACGCGAAAATGTCGGCGTTGGCGCGGAGGAAGTCGACGAGCACCACTTCCTATTTCGGATCGAGGGTAGAACTGACCCTCAACGCTTTGCCCTCAGGGGCAGCAGGGTCGAGAGGCACTTCCTTGGTGTGCTCAGCAGCCTCGAAGCTGCCGGCGTGCTTGGCGGTGGAGCTGAGGTCCTCGTTGACCATCTTCTCCATGTTGGCCACCAGCGCTTCGTCCAGCGCCAGTGCTTCCGCGTGCTCCACGCACTCGACGTCACAGTCGAAGGCGTGCTCGATGGACGAGCCCACGGTGATGACGCCGTTCGGCCCCGACATCTTCATCTTGGGGTAGGTGTAGTCGGGGACCGCCATGAACTTGGCGTAGCAGGGCCGCCCAAGTATGGCGTGGTATGCGCCCCTAAACCCCACCACCTCGAAGGTGAGCATCTCTTTGCGGTAGTTGCTTGGCGTGCAGAACCAAACAGGCAGGTCGATCTGCCCGAGGGGCTGAACGCGCTTGCCTGGCGCGACGCCATGGAATGGCGTCGTGCTGGGCCGCAGCTGGTCCAATCCGATCCCCAACAGGCGCAGCGTGTGCGCGTAGAGGATATTGAGGCTACTGCCTCCGTCCATCAGGACCTTCGAGAACCGCGCGTTCCCGATGACCGGGTCGACCACCAACGGATCCGGCCCGGGTTGGGGATGCAGTTCGGGTGATCCTCGCGGCTGAAGGTGATGGCGTCCTCCGACCAGTCGAGGAAGGAAGGAGGCACCTTCTCAGCGGCGAGAACCTCGTGCCGCTCCCGCTTGCGCTGGCGGGTCGACATGTTGACGGTAGGCCCCCCCGAAGATGAGGAAAACGTTTTACACAGCGGGGAAGCCGCCGACGTCACCATCACCCCCGTCCTTCTTGTCTTCGGCGTCCTTCGCGGCGGCGCGGCCATAGAACCGCTTGAGCAAGTCGCATTGCTCGAGGGTGTGGTTGATCGGTGTCTTGTGGTAGGGACATGGCTTCTTCAGCATGTCGTCAAAAACCCCCGGACCTCGAGGGGCCGGTCGAGGGCCCCGTCGAGCCAGGTCAACAGCAAGGGCCTCGGCGTCGTCACCGTCGCGTCCCTGCTCGCGCGCCTCGTGGCGCGACTTCTTCCCCTTCTTGCCCCGCTTGTTCTTCTGGTGGAGATCCCTGGACTTGCTGCCCTCCACGGGCGCATCGTCCGTGCGCTTGCCCTTCTTGCCGTCGAAGATCGCCCCCACTGCCTCTTCGCCTGAGGCAAAGCTGGTAGCGATGTCGAACAGTTCGTTTGAGTCGACCGGTGGGCTGCGCCCCAACTCGCGCACGAGGTCCCGGCACGTGGTGCCCTTGAGGAAGGCGTGCACAATCTCGGATTGCACCACGCTCGGGAGCTCCGTGCAGCGTTTGGAGAAGCGCCGTATGAAGTCCCGGAGCGATTCTCCAGGCTTCTGGGTGCAGGAGCGCAAGTCCCAGGAGTTCCCAGGGCGTACGTATGTGCCCTGGAAGTTTCCAACGAACGTGCGGACAAGGTCGTCCCAGTTGTGGATCTGGATGGCCGACAGGTGCTCGAGCCACGTCCGCGCCGAGTCGGCGAGGTGCAGGGGGAGGTTGCGGATGATGACTTCGTCGCTGGTGGCTCTGCCCAGCTGGCATGCTAGACGGTAGTCGTTAAGCCATACGCGGGGGTCCGTCTCCCCGTTGTACTTGACGATGGTCGTAGGCTGGCGGAAGCGCTGGGGAAAGGCCGCCGCGCAGATCTCCCGGCTGAACACGCGGGTTCCCGCGGACTCCGGCGTCGGCGAGCGATCCTCATCACTGTCGTAGCGTCCACCCCGTCGAGGGTGGTAGCCTGCTGCCGCCCGCGCCTCCGCTTTGCTCGTCCGCCGAGCGTTGATGACGTTGCGGGCATCACCGTCCCGCGCCTGCCCGCGTGTGTCGAGGAGCCGCTCCTTGGCCGGCGTGCGTCCCGGGTTGGCAGGAGGCTTGACCGTACCGCCCGCGTGGACCGAGGGCTCGGCACCTTGCACACCCCCATCGTTCCGTGCGCTCCCCTGCTGGCGAATGCGAGACGCCGAGCTCTCGGCCTGCTGGACTGCCGCTTGCTCGATGAGCGCCTGCGCCTCGCGGTGCAGGTTCCGTGCTTCGGGCGTCGAGGAGGCGGGCATGGCCCGCAGCAACGTTGCGGCGGCGATAAGCTTCTGGCTTGCTCGCGGGGGAGTCTCCGGGTTGTCGACGTTGAAGTCGGTGTTGATGCGGTCACGGGCCTGCCTGCCCAGCTCGCGTGCACGTTCGCCGCGCGCGGAGGCCTCCCCTGCCATGGAGGCACGCAGCAACCGCACGGTGCGGTACTCTTCCGCCAGCTTGGCCTCGAGCTCATGCACTTGGGCCAGCTGCGCGTTAATATCGGCCCCTGTTGGTGGTGAGGCAGGAGGAGCGCTCGGCCCCGCGGCCACGCGCGACCCGGTTCCTAAGGCGGGAGGAAGCTCCCCGTCGCCGGCGCCCGTTGTGCCGGTGGCGTTTGCTGGGTCGTTGGCGATAACGACGCAGCACTCCCGCGCAGGATCGTAGCTCCCCGCACTAGAGTCATCGGAGTAGCCGAACCAGTAGTCCGTGGCGTCGAGGAATCGCCTGAACATCACTGGGTCCGGCACGCTGGAGAAATCCCACTCCGCGTACCCATGCGAGGTGGCGGGTGGCAGCGCGTCGAGAGAGCCCAGGGAGGACTCGTCGCCGGCGGAGGCGCTAGGGTCCCTGGCGACCAAGACGTGGCGGCCAGGGGGAACCCTGCACATCGTCGTGTTGACGCTGGCGTTGGCGGCGTAGGCCATTGCTGTGCCGCGCAGACTGATGGGAAAGCGTGGTCCGGATACCGAGCGCTCCCCCGTCGGGGCGGCTGTCGTCGTGCTGACGGGCGCGCCTTGCTGTGAGGCGACGCGTTCAGCGTGCCGTCGCTCCAACCGCGCCCGTCGCGAGCGCCGGCCGGAACGGCGGCGGCGCCGTGGCGCCGATGGGCCCGCGGCGTCCGCGGCCGGCGGGCGTTGGCGTCGTGGCGACACGTGCAGCGGCGACTGGGGCGGACCCAGCTTGGCGCCGCGCGCGGAGTTCCTCACGGTTGGTGAGGCGCATCAGGTAGCCGTTCCCCATAGCCTGGAAGTTCAGGCCCTCGAACCGGATTTCGAACCCGGCGGGGAGGGGTCCGAGCTGCCCATGGAGTAACGCGTACCGCGGTACTCGGTGCGAATCACCATGGAGGGAGTTGATGACGGGTTGACCTTCAGCGCTCGCGTGCCCCACAGTGGGCGCCAACTGTCGGTGCGGAATGTAGTCCCGACACTAACTAGTAGTAAGCGCCAGGGTCTATCCCTCAATGGTCGGTGCTAAGCAACTAAAGACACAAGATTTATCCTGGTTCCGGCCAGGGGCCGTACGCCCAACAGTGGTGTGCTCGAGGCACTGTATTGCTCTGCACCGGGGTGCCTGTAGTGGGGCGGCTACAAGCAAGGCGGGAGAGGAGGCGTGGCCTCCAAGTCCCTGGTGGAGTGATCTAAGTGAGTTCAGATGTTGTGGGAGAATTGGGGTGTGTGTGTGTGTGTTGTTCCCTACTGGATGTCTGATGTCCCATGTCCCCTGCGGCGAAGGGGTTCACCTTCCTTTTATAGACCAAGGATGGGGCGAATTACAGGCATGCCGCACTGTTCAGCTACATGGGGAAGTATGGCGTGCAGCGCCGCTGAGTTGGCGGCCGTCTTGACGGTCCTTGCCACAATCTTGTCATCATGGCGTGTCCTGTACCCGAACAGTGGCAGCTTCGAGGGTAGGGGCGTAGTGGTTGACCTTGGTGTCTTCAGACGGGCTCGAGGAAGCCGTTGACGGCGATCCGTACGGGATACAGTGGCAGGCGTGGCGGCGTCCCGTCCCCGTGCGCTTGACAGCGCCGGAGTGGTTGTAACAGCGCCCGGTGTGGTGCTACAAGCACGGGGGCGGCCGCACAGGACCAACAGTGGTGGGGATGGCGTTCCGCCGGCCTAACGTCATGGCTTGCCCCTGTAGATTCACAAGAAAGCGGTTCGAGGGTGTGGCCGGCCCTCCTTCGAGGGCGCGGCACGTTAGCCGTACGGGAGTAGGCGGCGCAGTGTCACGGAGCTGACATCGGCCATGTCGCACAGTCCCCCACAGTGGCGGGGATGGGTTCCCTCCTAGGGAGTTGGCAGAACAATGCCGTGGTGTGATTCCCAGGCGCATGATGGCACGACTCTGCTGTGTCAGAGCATTAAATGCCCGTACCCGCATGCGGGGGCGGTCGTGCTCGTGAGGGGGCCTCGAGGGAGGCGTGTACCCTCGAGCGGGGCGGAGCCTGCTCGAGGGAGCCCTCGACTGGGCCACTCCGGTGGGCCGTGGGGACCACCGCGGTGTGGGCCGGGCCTTGTGCTTGTGTTTAAGTGAGAGGTGCTTCGTTTGCGGGTTTTAAGCAGGGTTCCCCTGGTTGTTTTAGGGGACCCTCAGGGCTGTCCCCGACATATGTCGTGATCAAATCCTTGAATCATGAGTCACACTTGGATGATGTGAGGAAAACTCTAGAGTGCACCAGAAAGCATGGGCTAAAGATGAACCCGAACAAGTGTGCCTTTGGGGTTTCAGCTGGAGAATTCTTGGGATTTTTTGTGCATGAAGGAGGAATAGAAGTTGGCAAGAAAAGCATGAAGGCTATTGATGAAGTTGTTCCTCCAACCAAACTCAAGGAGTTGCAATCATTGCTTGGCAAGATCAATTTTGTGAGAAGGTTTATTTCAAATTTGTCACAAAAGGTGTTGCCTTTCTCTCCACTGTTGAGGATCAAGAAAGATCATAAGTTTGTATGGGGTGACGAACAACAAAAGGCTTTTGATGAGATCAAGCAGTATATGAAGGAACCACTAGTGTTGGTGCCTCCACAATTAGACAAGCCTTTCAAGTTGTACGTGGCGTCCGATACCCAAACTATTGGATCGGCCCTTATACAATAATTTGAAGGAAAGGAACGGATAGTCGCGTACCTTAGCCGAAAGCTGCTTGATCCCGAAACAAGATATTCAGCTGCAGAAAAGCTTTGTCTGTGTGTTTACTACTCGTGTACAAAGTTTCAGCACTATTTGTTGAATGTCGAATGCATTGTATATTCAAAGTTTGATGTAATTTAACACATGTTATCTATGCCAATTTTGAGTGGAAGGATCGGCAAGTGGATTTTAGCTTTGTCTGAGTTTGAATTGAAGTTTGAATCGGCAAAAGCTGTTAAGGGTCAGATTATTGCTGATTTCATTACTGAGCATCGTGATCCATCAATTATTTGCTTGAAATTACTCCTTGGGCTTTGTTCTTTGATGGATCTTCATGTGATAAAGGTGGTGGAGTAGGAATTTTGTTGATTTCACCTAGGGGTAAGATGTTTGAATTTGCTATCCCTATTCAACCTACTATCACCAACAATCAAGCAGAATATGAAGCATTGCTTAGAGGGCTCCAATATTTGAAAGAAGCAAAGGCTATTTCAGTTGAAATTTATGGAGATTTACAGTTAGTTATAAAACAATTGAATGGCCAATACGAATGTAGAAATGATATCCTGAGGAATTACTACGAGGAGTGCAAGGAAATCTTGAAAAGTTTTCAGTTGGTAATTCTACAGCATATTCCTAGGGAACACAATGAAGAGGCAAATAGGTTGGCTCAAAGTGCTTCGGGTTACAGGGATAAGCAGGAGGTGTTTGCTGAAGAAGTGTGTGCTTTCGGGAGTGATTTAACAGAAGATGATTGGAGAAGAGAAATTGTTGATTATTTGGAGAATCCATCCCGAAAGGTCTCTAGGAAGCTCAGGTATAAAGCTATAAAGTTTGTGCTTCTTGATGGGCGTTTATTTTATAAATCATTAGATGGGGTGTTGCTGCAATGCTTGAGTCAAGAAGAAGCAAAGAGGATGATGAGTGAAGTGCATGATGGGCTTTGTGGAGCACATCATTCCGCTTATCGAATGAAATGGGTTATCAGGCATACTGGATGTTATTGGCCGACGATGCTGGAAGATTGCTTTGAGTATTACAAAGGGTGTCAGGATTGTCAGATGTTTGGGAATATCCAAAGAGTTCCAGCATCAGCTTTGAATCACATTATCAAGCCATGGCCATTCAGAGGATGGGGTATAGATTTGATTGGCCAAATAAATCCTCCATCTAGCAAGGGGCATAAGTTTGTGCTTTTAACAACAGATTATTTCACCAAATGGGTTGAGGCAATTCCATTAAAGAAAGTAACATCAGAAAACATAGTTGAATTCGTTAAAGAATACATCATCTACAGATTTGGGATTCCTCAAACAATTACAACTAATCAAGGAGCTCAATTTGTATCTCAATTTGTATCTTTAGAATTCAGGGAGTTTGCTGAAAGCATGGGGATCAAATTGTTGAATTCTTCTCCTTATTATGCCCAAGCTAATGGTCAGGCAGAGGCTTCTAACAAGATCATGATCAAAATTATGCAAAAGAAGATTGATCAGAAGCCAAAGAGGTGGCATTCGGTACTCAATGAAGCCTTGTGGGCTTACCGAATGGCTCCTCATGGAGCTACAAAAACATCTCCTTATGAATTGGTTTATGGGCATCATGCTGTTTTGCCATGGGAGTTACAGTCAGATTCAAGGAGAGTGGTTTTGCAGAAAGATTTAAGCTCCAAAGATTACAGTGGCTTAATGATGGACGAGTTAGAGGATATGAATATGATTCGTCTTAAGGCTCTGGAAAATATTGAAAAGAACAAGATGCGAGTTGCTAAATATTACAACAAGAAAGTAAAAGTTAAGCAATTTGCAGAAGGAGATTTAGTTTGGAAAGCGTTACTGCCGATCGGGACTAAGTACAACGCGTTCGGCAAATGGTCCCCGAATTGGGAGGGACCTTTTCGAGTAGTCAGATGCACGCCTGGAAATGCTTATATCTTGAGAACTTTACTAGGGGAGGAGTTTACTGCTGCTATAAATGGAAGGTATTTGAAGAAATATTATCCTAGTATTGAAGTTGATCGTTGGTTACAAACACCAGGATTACAAGCATCAGGAACACAGATGCAGCCGGCGTTCGAGAAAGAAGCCGCCTTTAGAACAAAAAATCCTAACATAGGAGATGGCCAATACTGAAATGTATTACCCTTAGCACAAAATATTCTACATTACAAATGTTTCTTGCAGGCTTTTATTTGACAACCCAACTACTTAAGATTACAAGAGGGTGGGAAGCAGAAGGCTTAGAGAAATAAGCGAAAGCATGCTTCATTTCTTTGATTCCACGTTCTTCCTCTTCAGCTCTTCTCTCTTCAGTCATTCCAGGACCACTGTAACAGCAACCTGGAAGCTTCGGGGGTTGCCATGACTTGCAGCTTCCATCAGGATATCCCAGGAAGCCTTCAAGTTGTTATACCTGTCAGAAACATCTGAAGAAAGGAACGGTTGTTGAATGTGGGATCTGAGTTTAAACGTGGGAATCAGATGAAGATGAAGATCTTACCTCCTACCAACGCCTCCAAACTCATGCCGCGTTCACGTTCGGCACTGCAACGAGCGGTGATGTCTCGCGGGCTGTGTTCTAGATGCCGAATGCGGCGGCGCAGTTGGTGGTTTATTCTTTGTTCCGGCGTGGTGTCTTCTCCTTCAGCGGAGGAATCAGAGAGGATGTACTCGGGAACCTCTTCAGTTCCAAAGATTTCTTCAGGAAGCAAGTCAAGGCTGGAAAAAGTAGAGAGGGGTAAGCCATGAGATTGAAATCAAGAGCACAAGAAAGGATTGACAGAAAACTTACTTTCGAATGGTACGCTTCTTTGGTGGAGCACTACCTTTCTTGATGGGTTGCTTTCCCTTGTCCGCCATGGTCTTGGGGTTTTTCCTCTGGAGCAGGGGGAGAAGATGTGAGGTGATGGAAGTGTATGCGAGTGGATTTGCAGAGCACCAAGGGGGCTATTTTATTAGTTGTGAGAGTGCATTGGGAGTGATGACTGGTTGGCGTACATTATTGGAATACCAAGCGGCAGGGTTTTCTCTCTGAATGCGAAGGGTTTTCATTGAATAGTGTTTATGGTTCTCGAATTGAGGATTTTCTGCGGATTCTGTGCCAAGGGGTAGGAGTTTTTGCGTGTTCCGCTAAGATAAAGTTCCCGAATTCGTTAAAAACAGTAAGGGTTCGCATTCACAAGCAAAAGGGGATCATCACAATACAAACACAGGAGTTAAAATTTCATTATTTATTGCCGAATTTCCAAACATCCCTAGTACAAACTAGTCAAAAAGCCTGTTCAGCACAGACTGGGGATGGATGGAATCGGCAATAGCGTCGCCGTGGCCGTCGAGGCGCTCTAGGATGACCTTGATCTCGTCGACGTCCTCTGGTGCGCCGCCCTGGAAGCCGCGCGGCTGCGTGGAGTAGTCGACGCCGGTGTGCGTTGCCATGGCGGCCAGGCCTAAGGTGGTGCCTAGACGAACGCCGTGGAGGGCCACCTCATCAACGCGGTCTTCCACCGCGGCAATGCGGGCTGCCGGCGTGTCCCCGGCGGCGTTCACCTTGTCAGCCAATTGCTTCACCAGCGTCTTCAACCAGTTGAGCTCGGCGTCGCGGTCTGCAGCATTACGGGGCAATGGCGGTTAGTTTGGAGTTGAGTTAAATTAAAGAAGACCAAGAGATTTACTCTCAATGGTCTCCAACAGCTGCTTGCGCTGGTGCTCCCATTCGAGCTCGGCGATTCCGGCCTTCTTGGAAACATCTTCCAGCTCGCGCCGGGTTTCCTCAAGCTCCGCCTTGAATCGAAGGGCGTCGCGCTCGCCGTAGCGCGCAGGAGAATAGTTGTACGACTCCAAGGAGTCGTCCGGCAAAGCTGGGTTCGTGGCCAGCGGGGGAGCTAGATTCCACTGGATAAGCCTGAAAATACAAAGGGGATCGTCAAAAACAGAAAGAAATCTAGAGAAAGCTGTGAAGGGAGTTGATGATCACCGCCTCCGCCGAGCGCCAGCGCGGCTTCCTTCAGCCTCGTCGTCGGCCCAGCGCCTGTTGCTGCTGCCCGCCATTAGGTTTTTGGGAGTACTAGTGCTGGAGAAGGAAGTTTAGATTGGCGGAGGCTTGAAGGCAAAAACTTGGTGAAAGACTAGGGGCACCCACGGTTCTTATTTATGGGGTTGGCAAAGAGATCGTGGCCAGAGATCGTGGTGCATATCCCGAGAAATTTGGAAGGTGGAGAGACTTCCTTAACCGAATCGTCGTCGGGTCGTTTGGAATTCAAGCTGAGTCATATTCGATTGACTGGTTCGGTTGAGTTGCAGTCGGATCGTTGTTCGGGTCTAGTACTGTTTGACCAAAATTGCCGAATGGATCGTCTAAAGTTACTCGCAAGGCAAGACAGAAGAAGGAAAGTGAAATTTATGATAAACAAAATTACAAGGACGATCAATTATCCGGCTACAAATTGTTTGACACAATCAAATGTTCAAATACTTTGAGATTACACTGGAAGCGTCTGATATCATTTGGTTGATATTCTCCAGCAGTTTCTGATCAGCTTATTGACCGTTGGACAGGGTGGAAAGTTTTGTTTTGAGCTGGTTTGATTCGATCATGGCTGCTGAAGTTTCCTTTTGGATTTTCTCTGTTAATCCAGGAAGTTCGGCTATCTTTTTCCTATCAGCTTCAATTTCAGCTGACAGATTCTTCAATTCAGTTTCTAATGCAGCTTTTCTGGCAATCTTCAATTTAAGTGCAGGCTGCAGTTTAGTCAACAATTCCTTGTTGCTCTGAATTTGAGCCTGTGATTCTTTCACGAATTGCTTAACTTTGGCTCTCTTTTGCTCAAGGACTGGTCGGGAGGATTGATTCTTTAAAGCTCGCCTCACCGCTGCATAGTGATTGTCCAGATGAGAGATGGGCTCCAGGGAAGCTTTAATATCATCGGGAAGTTCTTGACTAATGGATTCAAGTACTTCCTCCAAACGATCAACATCTCTGACTTGATCTTGGATATCCCTTTGCAACAAAGAGAAGACTTCTTTTAGTTTTGCTTGATTTTCCTCTGATAGAGCTTGATTTGAAGATGCCTTATCTCCTTTTTCGGCAGTTGGGTCATTCACAATAAATGGAGGGCTTGATGATGATGCAGCCTGGTTTTGAAAAGGAAGAATTGCCGAATTAGGGATGATTTATTAAATGGAAATAAAAGTGCAGATGTTTATGCTTACCTCATTCCTAGCTTCTTGAGTTGGAGAAAGGGGTTTTTCAGGCTCAAGAGGGGTTTTCTGGGTTGTCATTTGAGGAGGAGCTTGAAGAGTTCCTGGTAAAGCTGAAGCTTCTAACTGAGGGGAAGTTGAAGTCCCTGGGTTTGAAGCTTCTGGCTGAGGTGAAGATGGATCCATCCCTGGTGAAACTGGAGTTTCTACTTGAGAAGGGGATGATTGAATCCTTGGTGGAGATGAAGTTTCTGCTTGTGGGGGAGATATTTGGACCCTTGGTGAATTTGGATTTGAAGCATGTTGAGAAGAAGAACTCCCCACAGGTTGATTCACCAATGTTTCTTCTGCAAATGACAAGTAGAGAGTAAGTGCCAATGAAAAGAATGGTCTTTGAAAGAAAGTGAAATAGTAGAGGCCACACCAGCAGATGGAGCATTGGCAGGTTTTGTAGTGGTTGATGGTTGCTGAACTCTGGTTTGAAATTGTACAAGATAAATTTATCAGAATGAAGAATGGTTTTATGCTCAAGAAGGAAGAGATTTTAACCTCAATAAGAACTCTTTTGGAGGTTCTTTTCTTCTTGGCAGCTAGAGGAGCAACCAGGGATGGAGCTTTCCTCTTATCAGAAGTTGAATTGATAAGAGTTGGATCTGATGTAGCATATCTGGACATCAGCTGAGCCAGAGTTGTGGATTTGAATCCCAAGGCAGAAATTGGGCATGCAGCATTATAAGAAATTGTCCTAGCTGGAGAGGCAGGCACTGTATTCTGCAAAGGTGGCAAAAATCATGATCAGTAAGGAAGGATATGCTTGAGAAAAGAAAAAGATAAGTGCATTACCTCTGAAATTGGCTGAAAGTCAGGCATGTTTAAGGCAAAAAGAATGTACTAGCTCATTGAAGATGTGATCATGGAACTCTTGCCACCAGGAAGTGAAAGAAGGTTGAGATATTGATATTGGTACAAAGGGCCAGGTATAAACAGTTGGGCTGCATTGATACTCAAAGATTCTTCTGGCTTGCAGGTTTTCCTTGATTTCTTCTCTGGGCTTGAGGAATTCGTGAAGGAATAGCCTTGGGGGCACTTGGCCACATCCCAGCTGTCGGGCCATCATGTTTGGCTGGTAATATTCATAGGTGCTATGATTCTGCCTTCCTCCACAAAATTTTGCTGGCAGGATGCATGGATGGATGAAGATATTGAAAATTTCTATGGATCTTACATCATTGCATCCACTCTCAAAAGTGAACTCATAAGGGAGGATCAAGTTGTCATTGTTCAAATAAGGGAGCCAAAGGGGATTGGTGAAACCCTTGAAGAAAAGCTCGAAGAGTTGACTGATGTTTTGGTCAATGGATATGGTTGAGGCAGCTTCTCCATAGGTTTGGCATCCTTTGGTAATTTGAACTTCTCCTTCCTTATAGCTGGATGAAGGAAAATGCCGATTGTTGAGATCAATACCAACGATCTGGTGCATATATAGCTGCAGCCACATTTGTACAAACCACCAGGGGCCGTTGACACATGAGATCTTCTGGCTAGTGTGCATCAAAAGGGTGGTCTGGTGAAGCATATGATACACACTCCCTAGGAGATACTTTCCAAGGGGAATGAGATGACCAGCAGCCAAATCTTCAGCCATTGCAATATGGTTCAGGGTTGCCTCATTGGCTTTGCCACAGAAGATAAATCTGCATAGCCACATGTTCAGGAAGGCCCTGTACTCAACTTCAGTCAGAGGGACATCAGACATATGATTCTGGATATATGCCTTGTATCCAACTCCTGTTTTTACTCCTTTTTGCCTGGTGGAGCCTTTGTATTTGTAAGGATACATGGATCCTGTGATATCAAGGCCGGTCATCATGTATACATCGGCCAGAGTAGGGGACATTGGTCCATGAACAAAGAGGAAAGCATTGACACCATTTGACCAGAAATGGTAGGCTGTAATCAGAAGGCTCTCGTTCTTGGGAGTTTCCGGCCAAATATAACTCCAAACACTGGGCAATGCGAAGGTTGTCCCAATTGCCGGTTTTTGCACTGTTATCTTCGAGTATCCTCTTATACCAGTTTCTCCAACCTGCAATTGGAGGTAGGGGCCAGGTTTTGAAGGCATCTTGCCACTCATGGGGTCTTGACAGAGCTGCTTTAAAGGGGATTCTTTTAGATTCAGCTTCAATAAACTCACGGGGTTAGGGATTCCCATAGGTCCAAGGAAATAGGATGATGATTTATCTTCAATGGGAATCAAAAGCTCGGTGGATAGAGCCTATCGAGAGAAGACAGGAGGAGAAATCTAAGATGAGAATTGAAAAAGTAATACCAAATGGACCTTAAGGGGATGAAATTTACCTGGAGAGCTTGATCTTGGTCTGCCATTTGAAGATTTGAGCTTGGGGATTGATGACCTAGGGTTTGGATCTGAGCGGAGATTCCAACGGATTGCAAGAGGAAATAATGGGTGTTAACAGATTTAGCTCGGAGACGTTGCGCATTTATGGTCAATTTCGAAATAAAATCACTTTTATCCCGTAATTGAAGGGGCATATGTTAACACCAAACACTGGTACAGGAAAGAGACTGACTTGTGGGCCGAGTTTGGTAACGAAAAACCATTCGGCAGGGAAAATCTCCTCAGAGGATTCGGTAAAGGTGCTTGCGGTCAGCAATACACCATCGTTCGGCAAAAGGACTGTTTACGTTTTTAAAAGGAAGTTTTCGGGAATGTGTGATGACGTGGCCCGGATAAAAGGAAGGGACGAATTGATGACGGATACGAGATGAACATTGGCGCCGGAGCATTAATTTAGGTATTAAATGTTGTACTCGTAGTCGACTAGGAGTCGTGTTAGGACAAGGGTATAAATATAAACCCTTGATGTCTGTAATAGGGATCGAACAATTTCATAACAAACCGGCCTTACGCCAACTTTTCGAGTCCTTTAGTCGAGTCGTCAAGTTCTTCGAGAGGAGCCATCAATCCGTCGACCTCCGTAAGTACCGGCAACCTTGTATCATGTCTAGTATCATGCGGTGGATTTAGATTGTGATGCAAGTAGTCTTGTTACCATGCTTAGTATCATGCGGTGGATTTAAGCTTGGTTCAAGAGGGTTTCTTGTTAGATCACGAGCCATGCGGTAGGCTAAGATCTAGCTTGGAGCTAGTTATAGGCTCTATTAGATTTGGCAAGATCTAATAGATTCATTAAGTTACCATGTGTTGCTTTGGATTTTACTTTATGTTTAATTCACGTAACACATCATTTGCCCAATTTAGATTGATTAGATTCGGCTCTATCTTGTTTTATGATCCTTATGTTACATACTCAAATCTCTAATCCAATGCGGTGCATGGATGACGTGTTCTCTAATAGCCAAACCCGAATCAATCTAGATTGTCACGTGTTGCGGGTTCAAGCTTATCGATTTTGTATAAAATCTTGAAAGAACTGAGTATCATGCGGTAGATGCAGGTTTTTGGGTTGTTTTAGAGCTAGTCATCCGGTGGATTAGTTTTCGATTCAATCTAATAGGTTTATCGTCTTTGGTAATGCTTGTTCCTTCTCCACGGAACCCGATTCGAATTTTGTATAATTTCGTATTCGGTAGTCCTACCATGAGTGAAATGTGGTCATAAGTCTTGTTTTAAATAATGTATGCTTTTAGATTTCCATATTTAGATTGTATCATGCGGTGGATTAATCTATTTGTGGTTGGTGGCTTGGTTTCAAACAAATTGTATCATGCGGTGGATTAACTTGTTTGATGTCATGCTCGACGGGTTTGAAAGTACCTAGACATGCGGTAGACTAGTGCTTTTGGCCTATGCATGCTTGTTTACTTCATATTTATAATCATGCTTTCGCCTAATTTATTTTTATTGTTATTTATCTTCGAAAATCGGTCATGACCTCACGCAAGCAATCCCTTTTAAAACAAAGACCGATCTTTCGTTATGTTTACATTACGCATTCGGCTATACCCTGTTTTCATGTTTTAAAGTTCCCGAATGACATTAAAATTGCTGGCAGATAGCTTGTAGCAACTATATGTCATTTTAATTGGCTTTTAGCCGTAAATATGGAACTGTCTGGAACCACCCGACAAGTTCCAGGTTTTATCTAACTACTTTTCAGCCTTTGTTAGTTTCAGGAAAATTGACTGGCACACTTCGGATCCGGCACGTGTGTTAAGCCAGCTTCGTTCGGCTTGCTGTGTGCTTGGTGCAAGGTGCTGATTTTGCGTCAACAATACTCCTCTACAGAACCTATTTGTCTCAGATTTAAAAGCTCCCTCATAAAATTGTTATGCAGGTCTTTTCCAAACCTGTTCTCTACTGCGACACACGGTTCAGCCCTTGTTTCTATGTTGTGTTGAGCATCATATGACTGCAGCCAATAGGAAGCATTCCCCTTAAAGTGCATGGTAGCAAAAGGAACCCACATGTTTCATAGGAACTTTATACATAGCATAGTATTTTTCACTATTCTCCTTCCAAATCCTAGGGTGTTCACCATCAAATCTAGGAAAGCCTGTTTTTGGTAACCTATATTCCTTCTGGTAAGGATAAGCATGAACCAACTCGTTCTTTGGACCTCCATCATGAAAATTCAGTGTAAAAGGAGCACTGGAGTTGGTTTGCTTACCCTTGACCAGGGAGTGATGGGGGAGCGGTGTCCCCACATCATCACCCTGGTAACTGTGGTCGACGCGGTGGCCTTTAGCCCACCCCCTTCCTCGCGCGGCGGGGCCTCTAGAGTTGGAGCAGATGAGAGTGCCTCCAACGCCGCGATGGGCGATGTGAGACTCTTAATATCATTGCTCAGGTCCACTACTATCTTGTCGCCGTCGGAGCTCCACTTGGTGAGCCCTTCGACCGCCGTGTGCACCTTTAACTGGTTCGATTGGAGTGTCTTGACCTCCTTGATTAGGAAATCCAGCTTCTCCTTTGCCGTTTTCATCATGTAGGTTAGGGTTGGTGGTCTTTGTTTCTTTGGACGGGGGCAAACCTGGGCGATTGCCTGTGCTAATGGCGGCAAGGGTTGCGGAGGAGGTGGTGGTGGCGTTTTGTGATGGAGAGAGTATGTACAGATTTTCCACTACTATATGTGTCAAATATGAAATTGACCTCCCAGCTCAATTCGATGTGAGGTAATAAAGAAAATAATTAGCTTCGTTCCCTGCGGAGGAAGACAGATCAGCGAGCAGCTTCATGGCTTTCCGATGTTCTTCCCCCCGTCTCTCTTTCTTATTTGAGAGCACTAGGATTGTATGTGGGCGTTACTACTGAATTCTTTCTATATACTAAAAAAATGTATTCTTTCTATATGAACATCAATATTTATGGCATAAAAATATTAGTTTAACTTAATGGAAACATATTTATTGAAACCTCCTTTTGGCTATAACATATCAATTATTAGGGCAGTCCCAATGAGGGATTATCAATGCCCCCATCGCCCTGCCACCAACCATGGGCAGACCTAGGAAAAAATTGAGCGGCGGCGCACCTCCTGAAACAACAAAATTCGAAAGGTTACACATGGTGCAAGTTTGGTAAATGCACTAGCTTGAGTAATAAAGAACAAATTTGATAATCCTATAGTCATCAACATTTTCTACTCATACTCATCCCTTCTATAGAGATTGACGAGTGGGACCCACCCGGGTCAACCTTATCTCCTCATCCCATCCCTACCCCCAACCCCCATATCTCACACGTGTGGCAGCATGGCTCCCTCCACCGCCAGCAGGTGCTGGCCCTCCTCCTTGCACCCCTCCTCCCCAGCAACTCGTCAATGACCCTTCTCCCTCCCCACACCATCGGCGGCGCGTCTTTCCTTTCTCCCTTCCGTTCTTCCTTCTGCGCGCGGAGTAGAGTCACGATGATAGATCCGCGCGGAGGCTAGGGAACGACGCACCAAGGCGGGCAGTGTCAACAGGGAAGCCGATGAGGAGCTAGTTGCAATGGTGCGGGGAGGCCGGAGAAGGATGTGCCGAGGTGGGTGGTGCCAACATCGAGCTAGTCTCATCCCTAGTGAAGCTGGAAAATCGGTCTAGGAGGGGCTGCTCCTGCATCTTCTACCTCCAAACCCTCATTTCCTTCTTATCCCACCTCTTCTTCCTGGGGGAGGGGGGCTTCGGTGGGGCTGCCATGGTGGCAACAACGGTAGGAGGGGCTGCAACCCCTCCGCCCTACCGCTGCCTTCGCCCCTGCATCCCTTCCATCCTCGGTGGTAGTGCTCGGCTCATCTCCTAGATGGCGGCTCCCGTCTCTTCTTCGGTTGCCATTGGGAAGGTCGAGTGGAGGAAGTGCACGACTCATTCAAGGCCAGGCGTGCGGGGGCAGGGACGACGGGCCCTGCGCTACCATGGCGCCAGTGGTGGAGCTAGGATGAGGAAGAAGAGGGGGCCAACTTTTTATCATAATCTCAATAACCTCTAACTCAAGCACTATGTTATGTCAACACAAATTAACTCCATGAAAATATATCATAACTAGTATGAAAAGGCAATCAAGTATGGGATGGTCTAAGCAAAATATATATTAATTTGAATATAACATCCATACTTGGAGCTAATAAAGCTAATTGAGAGAGAAATGCTACAAGATGAGACATTCATGCATGTGGTCATGCATGTGTAGTAGCTACTTTCTCCCGGAGCAGGGGGGCCATGGCCCACCTTGGCCTCCATCTAGCTCCGCTAGTGCGTGGTGCATAGCACTCGTCCTAGATCTCCTCTGGATGTACCGTTTAGAGGCAGCTACGGGATGATAACATCCTAATTAGCATCCTGTGGTGTAGATGTTTTTCGACAAAAGTTTATTGGCGAACAGTTTCCAATTTGTCAGTGCATACAACCTAAGACTGACTATCTGCACTCGTGGTTCTTTATATCTTCCTTTAAAAGGGAATATTTTATCTTGGTAATCAACATTTTTCCCTGTAATTCCAATTTTCCTGCACTCATTTTCCTTTATATCTTTACCAACTACCTCCAATGGGACCCTACACACCATAAATTTTTTAACCACCCCTCCCCTCTGCTGCCCCTCTCCACTAACGACAGTGTTGGCCACTCCCTTCCCGTGCCGGCAGCACTCCTTCCCTCCCCGTGTTGGCTTCCCTGCTCCCTCCGCACGGACGGAGGCGTCAGATCCCCTAGCCCCCTGCCCTTCTCTTTACTTTGACCTTCCCCACCACCACGGGGGCTTTGGCATCGAGCTGGGGGGCGGAGAAGGCAAAGCACCCTGCACAAGTGAGGAGTGGGGGGCCACCCTCTCTCTCTCTCTGAGGACTATGTGTGGTTCGAGGACCGGTGGATGGTCGCTTCCTGGTGTGATGAGTGATTGACAACATTGTGTGGACTGATCCTTGGCTAAGTATTGCAGGTGCAGGTTGCGGCTTGACTCGTGTTGGTGCAGGTGAAGTACAAGCTTGAAAGGTCGTTGCCAGTGAGGCCTCCAGGTGTGGAGAAGACAAGTGGGCTTCGTTCAAGGGACCCGGTGGCAAGCGGGGTCAAATGCGGGCCGCATGGTGGAAAGAACAGCATGATGAAGTCAGTGGACGGTTTCTTGGTTGAGCCGCAAAACCAAGGTCGAGTCGGGACTTCGTGGGAGCCAAGTCATGAGTGGTGATTGGCGGAGGCTACATCAAGTTCACGGGTTTTGCGGTGGTTCACCAGAAAATCACCGCGTTACTCGGTTGATCCACAAAGCTGAGGCCGAAGACCGGGCATGGCTGTCTGGCCAAAACCGACCTGACTGGTTTGGAGAACCGGTCTGGCCGGTTTGGGGTCGCAGGGCGCCGGAAGCTTCGAAGCGGAGGACATGCGTCGGGATCGCAAGGCTTGCGTGGAGGCTACGCGAAGTGCGGTCGCCGGGCATCCGTCCGATGGTGCTACAAAGACAAATTCCCAAAGTGACTTTGGTGGGCATGTACCCTAGTTTAGGTTTTAGGGGTATTTTAGTCTTTCGGCTTGCCTTCGTATAACTCAAGGGGTGAGAGTGTAACATCCCTCAAATTTATTGAGGAATGTTAATTAATAAAAATGTGGATTTAAAATTTTCGATGAATTATTTGAGTGAATATCAACTTCATTAAGGATGTCTTCCATTTCTCTCCTTTAGTTCCTAGATTTATTTTGAGCTAAATGAAATTCCTAGGAAATATAAAAATGTTAGTGTGAGAAACTTGGAGTTCTTTTGGTTTTATTTGGAATTTATTTGAGTGGGATTTCAAATTTGAATCTCGCATTCAAATTTGAATCGAATCGAAAGGGGATTGGAAGAAAATAGAAAAGGTAAAGGGGGACGACTTCGGGCCGCGAGCCCAAGGTCTCGAAGTCCGCCGAACCACCCCATTCTCTTTTTCCCGCCGCGCCGCGCCACCCTCTCCTTTTCCCTTTCCGCCCCACCGCGGCCCATCTAACGCCGGCCCGCTCACCACCTACCGCGCCCGCGCCGGTCACCGCCGGGGTGGGGCCCGCGTGACGTCGCCCCGGCGTCACCTCTTCTTCCTCCCGTCACCCTTCTCTTTTTCCCATTTTCCGTCGTCGCCACGGCCTTACGCGCCGCGCCCCCGCCCGGCGGCCGTCCGAGCCCGCCGGAGCCATCCGCGCCGTCCACGCGTCCCGCGCCCCGCCTTGCCCTATAAGAAGGCCGCCGCCGCGCCTCAGGGCAGCCCCAACCCTAGCCGCCATGGGGAGTCCTCCCCGCTCCACTCGCCACCGCCCGCCGGGAGAAGAAGGAGGAGGAGGAGGGGAGAAGAAGACCCGGAGGCCCACCGCCAGCTCGCCGCCTACCTCGCGAAGCCGGAGGACCGCACGTGGGAGCTCGAGGACGCCGCGGGCCAAGTACCGCGACGCCCTCGCTTCCTCTGCTCCGCGCCGCCGTCTCCTTCCACGCCGACGACCCTGCTTCCTCTGCTCCGCCCCGCTTCACCGCCGCCTGCACGTCGGCCCGTGGCCACCAAGGTGAGGCGAAGCTCCCTCACCCCCTCTGTGGTCGACCCGGCCTTCGAGCCGAGGCGCTTTGCGGTCACCCCGTGCCGCTCATGCCGCCGCGCCGCCGCTGGTGATGCCGGCCATCGTGCCAGCCGGGACGCTCTCTTGTGCGGGTGCCACCGCCGCCGTCGCCGCAAACACGCACACGCGCCGCCGTTTCCCTTTTCGACCCCCGCGCCATCCTCACCTCGCCGACGCGCGCACGCCGCCGTGCGTGCTCCGCAGCGCCGCGCCACCGGCCTGCTCGACCCCGTTCCACACGCGCACGAGCGCGCCGCCACCCACGCAAGCCCGGCAACACGACCGCCACAACACCCCGGTCACCGTGCGCACGCACGCGAGCCACCCCGTGGCCGGAGCTGTGCTCGCACCGCGCGCCGCCACCGGCCAGAGCTCCGCCACGGCGGGGGGAGCCGTTCCAGGCGACCTAGGGGTAAAAAGCCCCGGCTTTAGGTGTCTTTGCGTCTTTAGGACCCTTTCGCAACCAGCCAAGAACGCTGGGCGTCGGTTAGCGCCGTCGCCGGCGACCCTCACCGCGCGCCGCCGCCCGCGCCCGTCGCCGCCGCTCCCTGTCTTGCCGTCGGCCGTCCATCTTTGGCCGAGGCCGTCCACGATTGGGGCCAAGATCCAGCCTTGCTGCCCCTCGTCCATGTCCCGGTCACTGTTGGCCGGCCGAGCGCGCCTCGCCGCCGGCGAGCCGCCGCCGCGCCGCCGCCCGTCACGGGCATTCCATCGAACACCGTACGCGTAGAGGAGGAAAACCCCTGGGGTTTAGCACGCACACGGGCACGCACACGCGCGCGTGACCGCGAGGGGGATCCGAGGGGATCCCGTGCGCCCGGCCAACCATAGCTAGGCCACACGGGCGCCGCACGGCCGCGCGCCGCGGGGATCCACCCCGAGGATCCGCCGCGCGCCGCGCCACGGGGCGCCGCGTGGCTAGCCACGCGAGCCGCCGCCGGCTTAAAGCCGGCCGGCGTGGCGGCCACCTCGGCCGGCCGTAGCCGGCTCGCCGCCGGCTTAAAGCCGAGGTTTGAGCCACCGTGGAGCTACCCTATAGCTAGCTAAGAGTCCGCAATATTGTATATGCGTATTTTAATTTCAGAAATGTATTTTATCTTTGGAAATTCATAATAAATCCGTTTTAGCTCCGAAAAATATGAAACTTCTTCTGAAAATCTTCTAAAAACCCAAACTCCGTGCTAGACTAGAGTTTGCCTCTTTTTGGGTTTTATTTGCTCTTACTTGGATTTAAGTTGCTTTAGGACCGCTATTTATTTCCTTTTTCGCGCTATTAGGAGCAGCGGGAGCCGGAGAGCTGAGCCAGGAGTACGACTACGCCGACGACTTCGCCGCGGAGGACTACCCGACCCCAGGTTCACGCCCGACTGATTCTGAACTACCCATTAGGCATTGCTGAGTAGTATTGCTAGCGCTTTACTTTAAGTATGCATGATGATGAACCTTGCACTGCCTCTTTATTTACCCTGTCCTTG
Organism: Cenchrus americanus; assembly: GCA_947561735.1. Taxonomy (NCBI): domain Eukaryota; kingdom Viridiplantae; phylum Streptophyta; class Magnoliopsida; order Poales; family Poaceae; genus Cenchrus; species Cenchrus americanus. The sequence continues at coordinate 76,336,212 of OX387239.1, read as the reverse complement.
ATTGTCCTACCACTACTATATATGTTTATGTGGGCTTGTATATGCGCCGAGCTTCGCGTTGCATGTGTTGGGATGGGAATAGTGGTTCTTGGCGTGTGTGGGGTAAAAACCGGCAGGAGAAGGCGTTTTGGGTACTTTGGCGGGGGTGAGCTCGAAACAACCGATCTGGGATCGGGGATAGGGGTGCACTCCTCGGTGCATCCCCCCGTTGCGGTTTTCGGAGCCTAGGTGTTGGGGTTTTACGTGCGCTTGGAGGACATGAGCTCGCCCCGGTCTGAAATCGAGTGGATCAACTTGTTTATAGGACATCGTACACACCACCCCGCCGAGAGTGGGGATAGGGCCGAGTTGAGCTCGGCAAGTGCGGAACCATACCTGCCTAGGAAGGATAGAGGGTATCTGTGGGGGAGCGGTGGAGGTGAGACCACCCTCTCAGAGCGTCTCCCGTGTGGCCACACGGGAGCATTTCACAGTTCCGGTGCTGTCTTCACTGCGGAGAGGACCGCTTTGAGGGCCGGATGCAGGGTGGGTACGTAACTACCGAGAGTTCGCCGGTAGGATGGGCTCGGTCGGCCGTACACCGACCGGGTACCATTCCGGGATGGGTGCAGGTGTACACGCTCTGCAGAGTCGTCCGATCTATAGCTATAGCCGCGTCCTCGGTCATGGACACTTCCTAGAAGACTTACTTGATCCTCATGTTTTGGGATTTCTACCTTCCCCCTGTAGGTGAGAGTGTGATGAGCCGTGGTTACAGCCGGTTAGAGGAGAGAGGCTCCATCTACCTCGTCGATCCGGTTGTAATCATTGAGGTGCGAGGAGAGGAAGTTCTCGCATCGACCCTAGACAGGAGTAGGAGGTGGTGACGGGTCTTCTGGGTGACCAGGTGGATCCGGGCTGTGTTGAGAGACTTGGGTTTTGGGATATTGGTGGAGATACCTTGTTTTTACTCCGCTCGTCGCTGCATAGGAACCCTGCAATTTGTTTCCTTGTCTACTCTCTTTTCCCTTTAGATGTTAGGCCACTTAAAGCTGCATACGGTTGGTGACGTGGACCTATCCCACTCCTTGGGGATAGACTTTGGGTGTGCGGTGTTACGAGTCCGAGTTCGATTGCAATGCCGACGGATGGTACGACTGAGGGATACGTCGCTTCGCTCGAGTTTGCCTGTGGCGGGAAGAATAAAGATGGAGACCCTTCTGAGGAGATAGCTACCGCTGCGTAGAATTTTCACTCTGATTCAGCCAAGAGGCTTGTAATGATGTACTCCATAATGGACTTGTAATAAATTAATGTACTCTTATCTTTATGTGATGCGATGTATGACTTTGTGTAACTATCTGTGAGACGTTCTGTACGCGATAGCCGCTGATCCAGGGACTATCGCGATGGTATAGGGATTCGGATTTTCTATGAAAAGCCGGGGTTTTACAGGTGGTACCAGAGCCATGCTTGACCGTAGCACGTATCCCTAGGAAAGGTCGATAGAAATAGGACTCTATACGCTCTACCTTTATAGTTATACCCTTGAGCTATGTTATAAAACTCGTTCCCTCTTTGAAAACTTCTTACTCACCTGCGCTGACAGAAATTTCTTGCGTTTCACAGGAGATGGAGCACCAGGTCGCGGAGATCACCCCCGAGACGTGCGGGGCGATGCCGCCCCGGATGGAGAGGGCCCTTCTCAGGCTTGGAGTCCCTCCGACCTACGTCACGTACCGCGCCGAGTACGTACCCGCCGTGACTGGGCGGATGGTGCTCTGCACGGTCGCTGTGCTCCCTCACCCGAGTCTCCCCGGGTTCAAGGGAGAGGTCTGCTACAGCGCTGCACTCACCGTCGCGACCGCGTTGGACGTCGCCTGCCGCCAGGCCCTGGGCTGCCTTCTCGCACAGTACCGCGCCTCCTTCGAGACCGGGACTCTTCGGCTGCTACCCCGGGACTACTGGCGCCTCGCACCACTCGTGGACGGAGTTCCTTCGTACGAGGGGATCCAGGACGACGTCGACGCTGCTCCCTTCCGCGAGATCGACGAGACCCTGGTGGAGACCGCTAGCTACTTGGTCGACCTCGACAAGTACGCGCGCCGACTGGAGGACGAGTCATGTACCCTCTACGGACAGGTCAGGGATGCCACCATCGACGCGCTCCAGTACCAGCCCCGCTGTGCCGAGCTGGAGAGAGAGAACACCGCTCTACGCCACCGTGTTCGCCAGCTCGAGCTGAGCCTCGACCGCGCGACCACTGTCCTGCTGCAGTCTGAGAGGGAGAGGGTGGACACCCGGGAGGAGATGCTGCACGCCAAGGAGGACCTACGCGGTCGACCGCGAGTCGAACAGGCCGAAGGACAAGCTCGAGCGCAAGGACGACCCGCTCACGGTGCGCGCTCACCGCTCGGGTGTGAGCGGCTCAAGGTGGAGAAGCCGGAGAAGAGCCGAGCGGACAACGTCGCCGCATCGCGTGGCTCACGCGCACGGCCGTCTACCCGAGAGACAAGGCCGAGAGACCGAGGAGGACTTGGGGAGGACGCCGACTCGCTTCGCGTGGACGAGCTCTTCGAGCTCAACGGAGAGCTACCCCCCGAGTCTCGCCGTGAGATTCGCACCGAGACCTTCGAGCCGCACCGGTCACGCCTCAAGCTTCACCGTGCCCGATGGCCCATCCGCCGACCCCCGTCGAGACCGAGGAGGTTCGAGAGGCTCACGCCTTGGTGTCCCGGATCTTTCCGCCGGACTACCCCACCGAGGACCGCTACCCCATCACGTACCAGAGGGCACGCACTGAGTAGAGAGCTGGGCCGGAGGCATGACCTGGAGTAGTGTTTTATGCTAGTAGTTTCCATGAGATGTTCCATGCAGCCGCGAGCATGTTCCGGTGCATGAAGAGAGTCATGCCACACCATGTAGACACTACCCTTTTGAGATTGTACCGATGTATTAGATCGTTGACTTGTTGCTGCTACCCCAAGGTCTGAGTCAGCCTCAGGGGAGCAAGTGTAATAATCATGTTTGATGTGTGCTTGGATCTTAATGGTGTTATTTGTGTCTTAATGCTTCTTCCACTTGAGTGTAGGTTATACTTAGAACTATTTTCTTGTTTGCTTAAGACTCATGTGTGAGTTGGTGAGTGACGTGCGTAAGCTTCTCCCTTTTTCCTTATGTTTTCAAAAGGATGTCGATCCGCCGCTCCAACCGGCTGATAGCCCGCCTCGAGGAGGCAGCTGCTGAGGAAGAAGCCCAGCAGGGGCGTGGACGCGATCGTGGCCGTGGCCGTCCACCCCTGCGTGGAGGAGCTTTGGGGGCCAGGGCCCGAGGTGACGGAGCACCGCCACCACTGCCCGAGAACCCTGAGGCCGAGGTTGCACAAGGAGCGGCCGAGCAAGCCCAGCCTGAGCCGGAACAGCCACCACCACCCCCACCTAACTTGGTGGAAGTGATGGCGCTCCAGACTCAGCTGATGCAGAGGATGGCGGAGGCCATGGAGCACCGTGGCAACAGTGGGAACCGCGTTGCTCCGCAGGACGAGGACCTCACGAGGAAGATCGAGAGGTTCATCCGCCTGAAGGCCCCCACCTTCAGCTACTCGGATGACCCACTCGAGGCCGACGACTGGCTGAGGGTGATCAAGACCAAGCTCGACCTCACCATCTGCTCCGACGAGGAGTGCGTCGCTATCGCCGCGCACCAGCTGGAGGGTCCTGCCAAGGCATGGTGGGACAACTACACTGCCACCCACCCGAACCCAGCTTTCATCACCTGGCTGGAGTTCTGCGAGGCGTTCCGCGAGCAGTACCTTCCCGATGAGCTGCTGGTCCAGAAGGCGCAGGAGTTCCGCACCATGACTCAGGGTGCGATGAGGGTCGAGGAGTACGAGCGTCACTTCATGAAGATGATGCGGTACGCCCCCGACGACACCAACACCGACCAGAAGAAGCAGTTCTGGTTCCTGCGAGGCCTCCACCACGGCCTTCGCCAGGCGCTGAAGACAAGTGAGCACAAGTCCCTGCGCCATCTCGTCAACCGCGCCATCGCGGTTGAGGACGAGAGGAGGGGCCACGAGGAACGCATGAGGGGCAAGAAGAGGATGGGAGATCGGGATCAGCCTGATCGATCCTTCCAGAAGCCGTGAAGCGGACAGAGCAACATGCTGAGGGGGAGCTACCGCCCGGGGCACAACCGGCCTGGGCGTGGCTTCGGAGGAAGTGGACGTAGCCCGTTCCCCGGAGGGAGGAACCCCGGCTACCCCCAGCAGACTGGAGGCTACACTCGTGCTCCACCGAGCACCGCGAGACCCGCCGCAGGAGGCTTCACCGTCACCTGCTTCGCGTGTGGCAAGCCAGGCCACAAGTCCTTCGAGTGCCCCGACAAGAAGGCCGCTGCTACCCCCGCGAGGGCACTCGCTCCGGAGAGGCCGACCTCCTCAGGCCGCGCCGCCCCCGGCCGCCGGCCGTGGGAGGCTGAACCACCTCACTGAGGAGGAGGCTGCCGATGCCCCCTACGTCGTGATCGGTAAGTTTTTGGTTTGTGGTACTTCTGCCCTGGTTCTCTTCGACACCGGTGCAACCGGGTCCTATATCACTTCTCGGTTCGTGAATAAACTCTCCCTCCCTACAACCACCCGAACGATGCCTATCATCACGAGCTCTCCGCTCGGGGATATCCGATGCACCCTGCTGTGCAAAGGAGTGGAAGTGGTCATCCAAGGTCACACATTCTATGGGGATCTTACCGTGCTGCCTTCCCATGGTATCGACGTGATACTGGGAATGGATTGGATCACTGCCCACAAAGGTGTGATCTCCACTTCGCTGAGACTGGTGACACTACTACACCCTGACGGAACAAGGGTTACCTTCGAGCCGATGAAGTCTCGAGACATACCGACCGTGTACAGCCTTCACACGAAGGCCATATCGGACGTACCGGTGGTCTGTGAGTATGAGGATGTGTTTCCAGAGGAGTTGCCCGGGTTGCCTCCTGATCGTGATGTGGAGTTCGTGATTAACCTGGTGCCGGGAACGGCGCCGATAGCCCAGAGTCCGTACCGTATGGCAGAGGTTGAGCTGAAGCTGTTGAAGGCAGAGCTAGACTCGCTACTCGAGAAAGGGTTCATTCGGCCAAGTGCTTCACCCTGGGGTTCACCGGCACTATTCGTACCGAAGAAGGATGGAACGCAACGTACGTGCGTCGATTACCGCGCGCCCCGAACGCGGTAACCATCAAGAACAAGTACCCACCGCCCGGGATTGATGATTTGATGGATCAGGCGAGGCAAGCCGAGTACTTCAAGAAGATTGATCTCCGGTCGGGTTATCACCGGATGAAGATCCGCCGGAGGACATCCACAAGACGGCATTCGTAACCCGGTATGGGCGTACGAGTACACGGTCGTGTCGTTTGGCCCGACCAATGCCCCAAAGCATACTTCATGAACATGATGAACAAGGTCTTCATGGATGAGTTGGACAAGTGTGTCGTCGTCTTCATTGACGATATCTTGGTCTACTCCCGCACGACGAGAAGAGCACGAGGAGCACCTGAGGATTGTGCTGGGGAAGCTCAGACAGCATCAGTTGTACGCCAAGTTCAGCAAGTGTGAGTTCTGGATGGAGGAAGTCGCGTTTTTGGGGCATGTGTTGTCAGCTAAAGGAGTTGCAGTCGATCCGAGCAAGATTGAGGCAGTGTCCAAGTGGCAGTCACCGAAGTTCGTGACAGAGATCCGCAGCTTTCTCGGTTTGGCCGGATACTACCGCCGATTCATCGAGAACTTCTCAAAGATCGCCAAGCCCATGACAGAACTGTTGAAGAGCAACACGCCGTATGTGTGGTCGGACAAGTGTGAAGCCAGCTTCCAAGAGCTCAAAACTCGTCTCACCACTACCCCGGTCCTGACCCTGCCCGATGCGAGCAAGGACTTCGTGGTGTACTGTGACGCGTCGAGACAAGGACTCGGCTGCGTGTTGATGCAAGGAGGCAAGGTAGTGGCCTACACCTCACGACAGCTAAGGAAGCATGAGGAGAACTACCCTACGCACGACCTCGAGCTAGCCGCTGTCATTCATGCGTTGAAGATATGTAGGCACTATCTGATGGGGAACAAGTGCGACATATATACTGATCACAAGAGTCTGAAGTATATCTTCACTCAGTCGGAGTTGAACCTGAGGCAAAGGAGATGGCTAGAGCTGATCAAGGACTACGACCTGAGCATTCACTACCACCCTAGTAAGGCAAACGTCGTAGCCGACGCTCTGAGCCGCAAGCACTACTGCAGCAACCTGATGGTGCGAGAGGAACAACCAGCCTTGCATGAAGAGCTGGAGAAGCTGAGCTTAGAGATTGTGGAGGAGGGGCAGTTGAACCAGTTGCGGGTGAAATACACACTCGAAGACCAAATCCGACAAGCTCAGAAGGAGTGCCCGGAGATTCAAGAGGTAAAACGCCTGATGGAGAATGGCAAAGCAGCTGACTATCGCCTCGATGAACAGGGTACGCTGTGGCTGAAGGACCGCATCTGCGTGCCTCAGGACAAGGAGATTCAGGACTCGATCCTTAAGGAGGCCCACGATTCTCGATACTCGATCCACCCTGGCTGTACCAAGATGTACAAGGACTTGAAGGTACGGTTCTGGTGGGAAAAGATGAGGGAAGATATTGCAGAGTACGTCGCTCGATGTGACACGTGTCAGCGAGTGAAGGCCGAACACCAGAGGCCTGCCGGGCTGCTGCAACCACTCGAGATACCCACGTGGAAGTGGGATGATATCAGTATGGACTTCATTGTGGGGTTGCCGCGCACGCAGAAAGGGCATGACTCCATATGGGTAATTGTTGATCGGCTGACCAAGGTAGCACATTTCTTACCCGTTAGGACGGACTACCGCGTAAGCCGACTTGCAGAACTGTATGTAGACAATATCCTAAAGCTCCATGGGGCTCCGAGGAGCATTGTGTCAGACAGAGGGCCCCAGTTCACTGCTCAGTTCTGGAAAAGTTTGCACGCTTCCATGGGTACCCAGCTGAACTACAGCACAGCGTTCCACCCACAGACTGACGGTCAGACAGAGAGGGTGAATCAAGTACTAGAGGACTTGCTGAGAGCTTGTGTGTTGACCTATGGGTCCGATTGGGAAAAGAGTCTATCATATGCCGAGTTCTCATACAACAACGGCTACCAGGCCAGCTTGAAGATGGCTCCTTTCGAAGCCCTGTACGGCAGAAAGTGTCGGACACCGTTGATGTGGTCCGAGGTGGGGGAGCGAACCTTTTTCGGTCCCGCCACCATTGTTGAGGCCGAGGAAAATGTCGCCAAGGTCAGGGAGAACCTGAAGATAGCTCAGAGCAGGCAGAAGAGCTATGCCGACGCGAAACGAAAGGATGCCTCGTTTGAAGTAGGAGATCACGTCTACTTGAAGGTGTCACCCCTCCGAGGCACAAAGAGGTTCCACATTAGAGGGAAGCTGTCCCCTAGGTACGTTGGGCCCTACCCTATTGTGAGTAAGGTCGGGAAGGTGGCTTACAGACTCGAGCTACCTCCGGAGCTTACGGGAGTGCACCCGGTGTTCCATGTTTCCCAACTTCGGAAGTGCGTGGTCGTCGAGAAGAGAGTGCCTGCTCAGGCGCCCGACGTCCAGGAAACCCTGGAGTACTTGGAGTACCCGGTTCGGATCCTGGACTGGGCGGAGAAGTCGACCAGGAACACCACCACGCGTTTCTGCAAGGTGTTATGGAGTAACCACTCCGAGCGCGAAGCTACATGGGAGAAGGAGTCAGCGTTGAGGGAGAATTACCCTCATCTCTTCGAAGCGGAGGTAACTTCTTAATCTCGGGGACGAGATTCTTGTGAGGGGGGAGTCCTGTAACATCCCTCAAATCTATTGAGGAACGTTAATTAATAGAAATGTGGATTTAAAATTTTCGATGAAGTATTTGAGTGAATATCAACTTCATTAAGGATGTCTTCCATTTCTCTCCTTTAGTTCCTAGATTTATTTTGAGCTAAATGAAATTCCTAGGAAATATAAAAATGTTAGTGTGAGAAACTTGGAGTTCTTTTGGTTTTATTTGGAATTTATTTGAGTGGGATTTCAAATTTGAATCTGCATTCAAATTTGAATCTGAATTAGAAAGGGGATTGGAAGAAATTAGAAAAGGGAAAGGGGGGTTGCTTCTGGGCCGCGAGCCCAAGGTCTCGAAGTCCGTTGGGCCACCCCCTTCTCTTTTTCCCGCGCGCCGCGACACCCTCTCTTCTTCCCTTTCCAGCCCACCGCGGCCCAGCTAACGCCGGCCCGCTTACCACCTACCACGCCCGCGCCGGGTCGCCGCCAGGTGGGGCCCGCGTGACGTCGCCCCGGCGTCACCTCTTCTTCCTCCCATCACCCTTCTCTTTTTCCCCTTTTCCGTCGTCGCCACGGCCTTCCGCGCCGCCCCCCCCCCCCCGCCCGGTGTTGACGGTTAATAATTGTATCAAAGTTCGTTCGTTACTCGCAAGCGTACAAGTCTCCCGTCGTAGTCAAGGGACCCTTCTTCCCTCGAGTGGTGAACCCAAGGTATCGAATCCGTGGAACAAATGTGTGACACAAGACTTAATCTATTAAAGCCAAATAACTGCAATCTTCAATAAAGAACCTAATGCATCTAAGTAAAAGACACAAAACGAATCTAATCTACTAAAAACCGGAGAAAACAAAGTAAGATTGGGTAGATAAACCGATCTAGAGGGATCGGGGTAAGCCTTTTGTTGAAGTTCCAAGCAAGAGAAGAAGTAGCAAATCGAATCTTAATAAAAGCCTCTTTAAATCGTGGTTTCCCGTCCAAATCCGAAAACATCCGCCTTTCGAGACCCCCGTTCTGTCACAACGTATCCCTATTCATGCGGGGAGCTTAGGGCGAGTCAAAAGACAAGTCGAAATTCTTTCGGAAGATCCGGTGTGTACCTCTAGCCACCGCGGCTACAAGAACACCCTATGTAATCTATCTCGAGAATAGAATTGAAATAAGCAAAGCCGATCGAAAAACGAAATCTTCGAGAAAACACTTGATCGGCCGAGAAAAGATTCAACTTGATAATTCAACTATAACAATGATACATACACAAGATCACCACCGGGATCCTTCCTTGATCTTGCTTCTAGCTCGGGAACTCCGACGTGGTCTTCCGTGCAAGGTTCCCACGTCGGCTAGGGAAACCCTAGTCAACTAGCTCGACCCTCTCCTCTCCTAGATGGTGTCCCTCTCTTCTCTGCTTCTCGGCGGCCGAAGACGAAATCTTCTGCGTGGCTCTCGGTCGGGGGACTATAAATAGCCCGATTGGCGGCTAGGGCAAAGGGCGACGGTTTTGGGCCCAAAATGGGCACGGGCCGACCGGCCCGGGCCGGCCGGCCCGGGCCCATTTAGGCCCGGCCCCGCGGGCTCCTTTGCCCGAGGTCGGTTCCCTTGCTTCCTGGATGCTTCCCCCTTCGCATGTAGGTCCATGTCGTCGGTTTCTCTCCGAATTGGACTCAACTCCTTGTCTTGCAAGATTCGAAGCACTTTTCCGGTCGGGTCCCCGGAGTTTGTCGTCTTCTCGGATCAAGTCCCCGGCTTCTTGGAGTTAATTTTGCTTCATTGCATGACTTGTTCGGGACTTCAAGGTCTTGTCATGAGGTGCTTGATGAACTTATCCCGAAAGTCTTGCATTCAACACTAAATCCCCGCATAAACATTAAACTCCAAAACCGACATGCACACGTGAACTTGTTATACCACGGGGGTTAGTACCAATGGATAAGGTATAAAACTCATGCCAACACCGAAGGTAAACTCATGGCTAGGTTGACGGATTTTCACCGTCAACATCTCCCCCATGCTTAAACCTTGCTCGTCCTCGAGTAAGCCTTCGATGGATATCATCATTGCTAAACAATGTTTAAACTTTGCACTTGATTACGCATGAGAAAACATAATGCTCTCAAAATTTTAATTCATTAAGGTTCCATAATGTACTAGCCTTCATCTCTACGGAGGGTAGATTCTCATTAAGCTTATCCCACAAGTATTAACATGCTCACAAAGTTTTAAATAGATCTCAGAATTTTTGAAATAAAGAGCGAGATAAAGAAAAGCTAAACCAGATTCACAAATTTAAATCATCTCATGCATTGCTCATGAACTCTCATCTCGCTTGTCTCTCAAGCCTATATATTCTACTCCTTTCCCTCTCATATATATGTGGTAGGCTTTATATGGAGCTTTGGGAAAGTTTAGTCCTAACAAGATTTTATAAATGAGGTGTTGTCAAAACAAGACAAGCTTCTCATGGTCTTACCGAGACTCGTCAAAAAGGTCATTGGAAAATAATGTTAAATCAAGGAGGGGAAAGAGAAAAATACACACACTTTTAGATGAGTGGACATGTGCAAATGACAAAGAGTGATCCCGAGGCACAAAGGAGGTCCTCGTTATCGGATTGCACATGGTTGGAAAATGAGAATGGATCTTTTTAACTTGAAGCCTTGAATGCACTTTTAGAGAGCTTAGGGAATTTACTTTACGCACATTTTTTTTTCTTTCTCATATTTCTCATTCTTTTCTTTCTTTCATTCATTCATTTTTTTCCTCGTCATACATTCAGCCCATGACTTCCACAATGAAGTTTTGATTTTTTATACCTTGAAAGTCATGAGTATCGCTGGATTTTTTTCTTTCATCATTTTTTTTAAAATATTCCCCTTTGAACTCTAAAACTGCACCGTACCTACCTCCTCCCCCATGCTTAGACGTTGCTCGTCCTCGAGCAAAGAGGCGAAAAATAAGGTAGGTACCGGAATATTTTTCCTTGGAGAGATACTTGAAATCTTCAATGTTGGCACCGTCTTGCGATCTTCCTTGAATTGATGATCCATTCTCAACGATAGGTTGTGGTCAAGGAGGTAATCACAAAAAGATGATAATTGGTTTAAGGGTGGATATCCGGCGAAGTTTGTGAGATCACCGATGCGGGGATACACAATGCACGGATAAAAGGCTAGCAAAAAGATAGATACGCAAAAATGGAATGACCAGCTTCTTAGTCTCGGGCCAGAGAAATCATGGCCTGCAATAACTCACTCAAAAATAAATCTTGTACACTAAGGTTTATGCACTCAATATATATAAGGCTTTGGATAGGTTGAGCAACACACAAGTGATATTTGTGACAAGGTTAGCGATAATTTTGAGCATAAAAGACATCTTTAATCTATTCATAACTTGAGAGCATATAAAACACTATGGGACTTTATTTTAATCATAGCCTCCGCTGAAAATTAAGCTAGCATTTAAATAAATTCAGATCTGTATTTTTAAGAGAGCACTAGCTTAAACATGCATAAATCAATTACAAAGATGAACAAAGCTGCAATTTTAATCATATATCATCATGGCACGAATTTTGTAACTTTTCCAATGATAAAATCAAGGTGGTGTCTTTATTAATGGTGATATCAAGTTGAAATACATACTGAAAATAAGCAAACATGCTTGCTGAAATTTAAATAAAAAACAGAAAATACTACGCAAACACACATAAGCAAAAGCTGAAAATTACGAGAGAAAAAGAAAAGAAAAGAAAACTAAAGTTCCTAAGCCTTCTAGTCCTCCGCCGGTGGTTGATGTTGATAGTCTTGATAATAATAACCTTGCTCATAACATGGTTGGACGCTTCCTCCGTCGAATTGATTTGGCTCCACAAGGTGAAGGCGTCCAAGTTCAAAGGCAATATTTGCGTTGCCTTCACCGAGTTGAGCTGCGTTAGATTGGATGGCTGCGATGTTTTGAGCATTTCTTGCAGCATACCCTCCAATAATGGCCATGCCTTGTTGTGGTTGGGGATGATGAGCGTAGGACTCCGCGAAGTTAGCGTTGGGCACAACATAATTTTGTGGGGGTACCGGTGCACCACCCCCCCCATGCTTGTTGTTGTGACCCCCCGTAATAACTTGGCGGAGGAGGAACTCGCCGAATGGTTGCACATTGGGTTGTGCTCCACTCGCTTGTGCGGAGGATGTTCCCTCCTCTACGATTCTTCCTCTTTTGTTCTTCCTTGCGGGGACAAGTAGTCCCTCTTCCAACCAATCTTCCCTTCCTTCGGTGAAAAGCCTAAGCCTCTCATCCGGAAGGGGTAGGTTTACAATGGCCAACCGATAACCTCCTCTCTCATCTCCACTAATGTACTTGCCTTGCCACAAGTACTCAAAACCGAGAGAGGTACCACGCAAAAGGTGAGCGGGGTTTCTTGCGATCCCCGGTCGCAATGAAAAGGCCAACATGGAGAGGTAACACCCCGAACCAATATTACCCGCCCCCGATGTTGCTTCACAACACCAACGGTTGATCATGAGGTAAGAGGGGTCAATTGGATGCCTGGCAATCAAAGCCGAGTATAGCCAATTCAACTCCGTGTCGGTCACCTTTGTTTCCTTCATCCTCCCCAATACCCTCTTGCACATCCAAGAGTGAAATATCCGGATAATGGGGTTGCGGATGCAATTGCGTTGTTGATGGGCATCTCCGGAGATCATGTTCCAAAATCCCGCCAACATGCCGGGTGGCACGTCAACTTTCTCCGGAGCTCCCTTGTGGAATCCAAGCAGCTCCCTAACGTGTTCGTAGGGAACCACTTGCTCGATTCCCTCCAAGCGGAATGACAAGCTTTGCACCCCATCATCATCAACGATGGGTGCAATAGTCATCAAAATTTCCAAGGCGTAACCCAAATGGGTGTCCACCGATATTCCGTTGGAGAAGCGCACCCATCCGAGGTGCCCCAACATATAGTATATGTCGGTGCAAAAACCCAAGGTGTAGAGTGCTTGGTCGTCGAACTCGACGTTCGGCACAAGCCTCTTCTCAAGATTTGCGAGCCTATCCTCCTCCTCTGCCGACAAGATGATGAAGCCGTACGAAGATTGTGTCGGGGTGTAAGGAGGTGGTGCGGTTGAGCGAGTCGATCGTCGTGGTGGCGCGGGCTGCTCCTCCGTGTGCCCACGAGGTTCGGTGAACCTCATGGAAGTGCTTCTCGCAGCCCTCATACCACCAAGGAGGAGAGCGTCGTTCCTCCTCGGTGGTGCCGTGTCCGTCTCCATGCTCGGGGAGACTCGGAAACCGAGTGCCTCCTCGAAGACGTGGTTGATGACGGCTTGGACGACGACGAACTCTTCTTCTTGGAGAAGAGACTTGTGGTCTTCTTCCACATGGTTGCTGCACTCTTTCTTCAACTAAAATTCCGGGTTGCAACCGGTAAACTAGGCACTTAAACTCTTTGCTTCGGATGTGGACTTTGAGTGGGTTAAGGATGTGGATTTTTCTTGAGCTATCAAGCTTGGGATGGTTGGCTAAGTCTACGGAGGTTCTGAGCACACAAACTTGAACACACAAACAAGGGAAGGAGAGGGAAGCTTGCTGCGAGAAAACGGGCACCGGGGGCTCCTTTTATAGGGCGGGCCGGCCGGCCTGGGCCGGCCGGCCCGGGGCTCCTCCGGCTCCTCCTCGGCGCGTCTTTCTCCCAGCACGATCATTTCGCCTCTGCAACTTTCCTGCCCGCGTGCTCCACGGGTTGCACCGCCCAAACGCTCTCGTCCACTCCTTTTCTTGAATTATTGGTCCTCCCACTTGATGCTCCATGCTTTGGGTCATGTCCATGCTCCCTAGCTCCACTTGCTTCACATGCCACCATGAAAATCCTGCAAAGTTGATGCTTGCTGCCCACCATGCTTGTCCTTTGCATGTGGAATTGGTGAAAGTTGATGAAAGGGAATCCAATGGTGCATGCATGATTAATTCAAACTTGATTGCCTCCATTTAGGTGTGTTTAAGGTTAAGCACTCCTCTAATTCGAAATTTAAAATATTTTTCAGAGCCATGCAAGAGCTCAAACATAATTTTAGAGAAGTTTTTAAACCATTAAAAACAAATGTAAGTCGAAAATATTTTTCGACTACGTCGATTTCGGTCTCACCGGTAAAGTTTGCTTTCATCGGTTGAGAGCGAACGTTTTCCGGCTTGATCATGGGGGCATAGGTTTAGGTTCTAATTTTGGCTAAATAAGAAAGATTTTGAATAAAACAAAATTAGAATGGGCTTAGAAAAATTCTAATCCTAGAGAAACCAAGGATAAAGATTTTTAAGACCAACCAAAAGCTTTGATTTCTAGGTTCACGCGAGTCCTACCACGTGCTGAATTTTATTAACACTTAAACACAAATCGTGGCTCTACTCGTGTGGTTTTAGCATGAAAAATAAGTCAACCTCAGCACCATAATGAGGGTGAAAGGTTGAGTTAAGGTTCTGAAATTATTTGGTTGAGGGGTTTCTCGAAAAGAAAAGAATCAAACAAGCACATAGGAGGGTTCATGCAAAGGGTTTATGATAAAGCAAACATTCAATCAAGAATTATGTCTCTAATATTGTTCAACCACTTCTAAGTCTAATGTCTTTGCGTAGTAAAACTCAAAAACTAAATTATTAAAAATACTCGAAAAACCTGGAATCGGGTTGTCCTCCCGGACTTATTCTTGACTCGACTTGACGAAACGGGTTGCCTCCCGCCTAGCGCTTCGTTTATAGTCTATAGCTAGACTTCTTCACTTGATTACTCCGGATCAACGCTCTTTGCGGGCGTTGCAATCTTGGGTACCCACTTCCGCACCATCTTGGGCGCGGGCTTTACTTCCGGCTTAGTTGGCTTAGTCATTTTTTTGGTCTTCACAGGCGGCTTCTCTTCCTTTGTCTTGACGGATGCAACACCTTCTTTGATTTTCGTTACGTTCATTTTTTTCGGCTCCTTCTTCTTTTTCAGCCCCTCCGTTTGTTTTGGTTCTCCCTTCACTCCAATCATGTTGCATGCCTCAATCCTTGGACGGAACTTGAAGGAACTCCTTTCTCCGTTGATATCGAACATGATCTCCCCCTTGCCAACATCAATAGTTGCTCCCACGGTCTTGAGGAACGGCCTCCCTAGGATGAGCGGCGGCTTCTCCCTCTCTCCCATCTCGAGCACAACGAAGTCGACGGAGATGAAGTGGTGTCCAATCTTCACGGGTACATCTTCAGCAATGCCCAAGGGATAGCGAATGGAGTTGTCTCCCAACTCCAAACATATTCCCGTAGGCTCCATCGGTAGGCGTAGCTTCTCGAACACATCCCTCGGCATGACGCTCACACTAGCTCCAAGGTCGCATAACGCCTTCTCGAAGTTGAAAGAACCAACTGAACATGGAATTGTAGGGCACCGGGGTCTTTTTGCTTCTCTAGCCCATAAGCAATAGCGCACTACACTCCTCGGACATTTTGACATGATCTACTCCGAGTGTTGCTATCTCATATTTATTTGCAAGTATATCTTTAAAGTAACGAGAATATGTAGGTACTTGTAGGGCATCTAGTAATGGCATGTTGATGCTAAGTCTATGCACAACTTCCACAAACTTCTCAAAGTGGTTGTCAAGTTTACCTCGGAAGTAGCGTGGCTTGAGTTGCGGTATCCTCGTGTCATCCTCCGGCATCTCGAATTCGGGTTCCTCGGTGACGATCCCCGTAACCTTCTCTTTAGCAGCTCCTTCCACCTCGGTGGACGGTTTAAGCTTCCTTGATCCCGCGGAACGTTCCGGATCTTCGGTCTCCTTCCCCGAACGTGTTTGAATGGCCTTCGCCGATTCGAAACATTTGGGTTGTCCCGGAAGCTTCCCTTCATCATTAGTGAGGCGCCCCGCAAGTTGTCCAACTTGCGTCTCGAGCATCTTCATCATGTTGAGCACTTGATGATTGGAACTTCCGACCTCCGTCACTTTGCTATCGATGTTCTCCAACACCTTGTCTATGGTCTTGAACTTGGTGACGGTGTCCTTGTTGATCTTAGCTTGCTCATCCATGAACTCCTTCAATTGTATACGAAGCGGAACCGCGTTAGGAATAGATGAGCTTGCATTAAATTGAGGCCTACCTTGCCGTAGCGGAAGTTCGGCAATTCTCCCTTCCTCATGTAGTCGAGCACTTTGGCTTCCTCCGGACAATCTTTGCGGACATGGCCATACTCTCCACATTCTTCGCATGTGGACCTTGCTTCGGCGGCCTTCAAGTCTTGAGCCTCTTTCTTTTCTATCTCCATCTTCTCCAACCTCCTCATGAGCGAGTCGATCTTGCCCTCAAGTATGTCTTCCTTCTCCACTTGCAAGACTCCTTTGACGTTCCCCATGGGTTGAGCGAGGGTGTAGGCGCCGGACGACGCCCACGTGTCATTATCCACGACCTTCTTGAATAGAGTGAAAGCTTCCGTCGGTGTAAGCTCGATGATAGATCCTCCCGTCGATGCATCGATGATCGTCCTTGACGCCATGGTGAGTCCTTGATAGAACTTTTGCACGAGGTCTTCTTTCGGGAACTTGTGATGTGGAACCGCCCGGTGTACTCGTTGAAGCGCTCGAATGCCTCCGAGATAGTTTTCGTAGGATATTGAACAAAGGTGGCAATCTTATTACGCAAGCTTTGAGTTTTACCGGTGAGTAGTATTCCTTCATGAAAGCCTTCATCAACGTGTTCCAATTTTGCACCGTCTCCGCCGGTTGAGAGTGGAACCATTGCAAAGCCTTCCCGAGTAGTGAGAACGGAAAAAGCCTTGCCCTCATTTGATCTTGAGTCACCCCATCGATGTTGAAAGTCGACATAGTTGAATGAATGCTTGGAGGTGAAGGTTCGGATCCTCTTTGCCGGTGAAGGGTGAATGTTGCACCATGCGGATTGTTGAGGTCTTGATCTCGAACGGTCTTCCGATCTCCTCGAGGTTCAAGATTGGTAGGTCGATGATGTATGGGGTGCATAGCTCCCCAATCTTGCGTTCTTCCGGTGGTTGGTCACCCATTGGTGGACGTCGGTTCTCCCGCGGACTTTGAGGTGGTGAATTCTCCGGAGATTCCTGCGATCCTTTGTCTTCCGACTCCGAATCTACAAAATCCAGCTTTTTAGCTTGATGTGCTTCGCGTCTCCTTAGCCTGTAAAGTTTTTCTGGATCATCCACAAAATTATTGGGTTTGTTGGAGAGGTAGCCGTCCATCTCCTGTTAGGGTTAGCAATAAACAAAGTATGCAAAAAAAACTAGAAAACAAAACAAATCTATAAAGACTAGAGTTAGACAAACTAGATTAGATGTATTTTGAGGATGATCAAAATTTAGTAGATGCAAAAATAAAACAAAATCAGTACTGAAAATTACAAAAAAAGCAATAAAAAATCAAATCTTGATCACTTGTTCCCCGGCAACGGCGCCAGAAAAAGGGGCTTGTTGACGGTTAATAATTGTATCAAAGTTCGTTCGTGACTCGCAAGCGTACAAGTCTCCCGTCGTAGTCAAGGGACCCTTCTTCCCTCGAGTGGTGAACCCAAGGTATCGAATCCGTGGAACAAATGTGTGACGCAAGACTTAATCTATTAAAGCCAAATAACCGCAATCTTCAATAAAGAACCTAATGCATCTAAGTAAAAGACACAAAACGAATCTAATCTACTAAAAACCGGAGAAAACAAAGTAAGATTGGGTAGATAAACCGATCTAGAGGGATCGGGGTAAGCCTTTTGTTGAAGTTCCAAGCAAGAGAAGAAGTAGCAAATCGAATCTTAATAAAAGCCTCTTTAAATCGTGGTTTCCCGTCCAAATCCGAAAACATCCGCCTTTCGAGACCCCCGTTCTGTCACAACGTATCCCTATTCATGCGGGGAGCTTAGGGCGAGTCAAAAGACAAGTCGAAATTCTTTCGGAAGATCCGGTGTGTACCTCTAGCCACCGCGGCTACAAGAACACCCTATGTAATCTATCTCGAGAATAGAATTGAAATAAGCAAAGCCGATCGAAAAACGAAATCTTCGAGGAAACACTTGATCGCTGAGAAAAGATTCAACTTGATAATTCAACTATAACAATGATACATACACAAGATCACCACCGGGATCCTTCCTTGATCTTGCTTCTAGCTCGGGAACTCCGACGTGGTCTTCCGTGCAAGGTTCCCACGTCGGCTAGGGAAACCCTAGTCAACTAGCTCGACCCTCTCCTCTCCTAGATGGTGTCCCTCTCTTCTCTGCTTCTCGGCGGCCGAAGACGAAATCTTCTCGCGTGGCTCTCGGTCGGGGGACTATAAATAGCCCGATTGGCGGCTAGGGCAAAGGGCGACGGTTTTGGGCCCAAAATGGGGCTGGGCCGACCGGCCCGGGCCGGCCGGCTGGGCCCATTTAGGCCCGGCCCGCGGGCTCCTTTGCCCGAGGTCGGTTCCCTTGCTTCCTGGATGCTTCCCCCTTCGCATGTAGGTCCATGTCGTCGGTTTCTCTCCGAATTGGACTCAACTCCTTGTCTTGCAAGATTCAGCACTTTTCTGGTCAGGTCCCTTGAGTTTGTCGTCTTCTCGGATCAAGTCCCCGGCTTCTTGGAGTTAATTTTGCTTCATTGCATGACTTGTTCGGGACTTCAAGGTCTTGTCATGAGGTGCTTGATGAACTTATCCCGAAAGTCTTGCATTCAACACTAAATCCCCGCATAAACATTAAACTCCAAAACCGACATGCACACGTGAACTTGTTATACCACGGGGGTTAGTACCAATGGATAAAGTATAAAACTCATGCCAACACCGAAGGTAAACTCATGGCTAGGTTGACGGATTTTCACCGTCAACACACGGTAGCCGTCCGAGCCCGCCGGAGCCATCCGCGCCGTCCACGCGTCCCGCGCCCCGCCTTGCCCTATAAGAAAGCCGCCACCGCGCCTCAGGGCAGCCCCAACCCTAGCCGCCACGGGGAGTCCTCCCCGCTCCACTCTGCCACTGCCCGCCGGAGAAGAAGGAGGAGGAGGAGGGGAGAAGAAGACCCGGAGGCCCACCGCCAGCTCGCCGCCTACCTCGCGAAGCCGGAGGACCGCACGTGGGAGCTCGAGGACGCCGCGAAGCCAAGTACCGCGACGCCCCTGCTTCCTCTGCTCCGCGCCGCCGTCTCCTTCCACGCCGACGACCCTGCTTCCTCTGCTCCGCCCCGCTTCATCGCCGCCTGCACGTCGGCCCGTGGCCACCAAGGTGAGGCGAAGCCCCCTCACCCCTCTGTGGTCGACCCGGCCTTCGAGCCGAGGCGCTTTGCGCTCGCCCCGTGTCGCTCATGCCGCTGTGCCGCCGCTGGTGATGCCGGCCTTCGTGCCAGGCTGGGACACTCTCTTGTGCAGGTGCCACCGCCGCCGTCGCCGCAAACACGC
Organism: Cenchrus americanus; assembly: GCA_947561735.1. NCBI lineage: Eukaryota > Viridiplantae > Streptophyta > Magnoliopsida > Poales > Poaceae > Cenchrus > Cenchrus americanus. The sequence continues at coordinate 76,316,972 of OX387239.1, read as the reverse complement.
ACACACGCCGCCGTTTCCCTTTTCTGACCCCGCGCCATCCTCACGTCGCCGACGCGCGTCACGCCGCCGTCGTGCTCCGCAGCGCCGCGCCACCGGCCGCTCGACCCCGTTCCACACGCGCACGAGCGCCCCGCCACCCACGCAAGCCCGGCAACACGACCGCCACGACACCACGGTCACCGTGCGCACGCACGCGAGCCACCCCGTGGCCGGAGGCCGTGCTCGCACGCGCGCGCCGCCCCACCGGCCGGAGCTCCGCCACGGCGGGTGGGAGCCGTTCCGGGCGACCTAGGGGGAAAAAGCCCCGGCTTTAGGTGTCTTTGCGTCTTTAGGACCCTTTCGCGACCAGCCAAGAACGGCCGGGCGTCGGTTAGCGCCGTCGCCGGCGACCCTCACCGCGCGCCGCCGCCCGCGCCCGTCGCCGCCGCTCCTCTGTCTCGCCGCCGGCCGTCGATCTTTGGCCGAGGCCGTCCACGATTGGGGCCAAGATCGAGCCTTGCTACCCCTCGTCCATGTCCCGGTCACTGTTGGCCCGGCCGAGCGCGCCTCGCCGCCGGCGAGCGGCCGCCGCGCCGCCACCCGTCACGGCCATTCCATCGAACACCGTACGCGCGAGAGGAGGAAAACCCCTGGGGTTTAGCACGCACACGGGCACGCACACGCGCGCGTGACCGCGGGGGATCCGAGGGGATCCCGTGCGCCGGCCAACCACGGCCCGGGCCACACGGGCGCCGCACGGCCGCGCGCCGCGGGGATCCACCCCGAGTTCGGCCGCGCGCCGCGCCACGCGGGCGCCGCGTGGCCGGCCACGCGAGCCGCCGCCGGCTTAAAGCCGGCGGCGTGGCAGCCACCTCGGCGGGCCGTAGCCGGCCGCCGCCGGCTTAAAGCCGGAGTTTGAGCCAGGCGGAGCTACCCTATAGCTAGCTAAGAGTCTGCAATATTGTATATGCGTATTTTAATTTCAGAAATGTATTTTATCTTTGGAAATTCATAATAAATCCATTTTAGCTCCGAAAAATATGAAACTTCTTCTGAAAATTTTCTAAAAACCCAAACTCCGTGCTAGACTAGAGTTTGCCTCTTTTTGGGTTTTATTTGCTCTTACTTGGATTTAAGTTGCTTTAGGACCGCTATTTATTTCCTTTTTCACGCTATTAGGAGCAGCGGGAGCCGGAGAGCTGAGCCAGGAGTACGACTACGCCGACGACTTCGCCGTGGAGGACTACCCGACCCCAGGTTCACGCCCGACTGATTTTGAACTACCCATTAGGCATTGCTGAGTAGTATTGCTAGCGCTTTACTTTAAGTATGCATGATGATGAACCTTGCACTGCCTCTTTATTTACCCTGTCCTTGATTGTCCTACCACTACTATATATGTTTATGTGGGCGTGTATATGCGCCGAGCTTCGCGTTGCATGTGTTGGGATGGGAATAGTGGTTCTTGGCGTGTGTGGGGTAAAAACCGGCAGGAGAAGGCGTTTTGGGTACTTTGGCGGGGGTGAGCTCGAAACAACCGATCTGGGATCGGGGATAGGGTGCACTCCTCAGTGCATCCCTCCTGTTGAGGTTTTCGGAGCCTAGGTGTTGGGGTTTTACGTGCGCTTGGAGGACATGAGCTCGCCCCGGTCTGAAATCGAGTGGATCAACTTGTTTATAGGACATCGTACACACCACCCCGCCGAGAGTGGGGATAGGGCCGAGTTGAGCTCGGCAAGTGCGGAACCTCACCTGCCTAGGAAGGATAGAGGGTATCTGTGGGGGAGCGGTGGAGGTGAGACCACCCTCTCAGAGCGTCTCCCGTGTGGCCACACGGGGAGCATTTCACGGTTCGGTCTTTGTCTTCCTCTGCGGAGAGGACCGCTTTGAGGGCGGATGCGGGGGTGGGTACGTAACTACCGAGAGTTCGCCGGTAGGATGGGCTCGGTCGGCCGTACACTGACCGGGTACCATTCCGGGATGGGTGCAGGTGTACACGCTCTGCAGAGTCGTCCGATCTATAGCTATAGCCGCGTCCTCGGTCATGGACACTGCATAGAAGACTTACTTGATCCTCATGTTTTGGGATTTCTACCTTCCCCCTGTAGGTGAGAGTGTGGTGAGCCGTGGTTACAGCCGGTTAGAGGAGAGAGGCTCCATCTACCTCGTCGATCCGGTTGTAATCATTGAGGTGCGAGGAGAGGAAGTTCTCGCATCGACCCTAGACAGGAGTAGGAGGTGGTGACGGGTCTTCTGGGTGACCAGGTGGATCCGGGCTGTGTTGAGAGACTTGGGTTTTGGGATATTGGTGGAGATACCTTGTTTTTACTCTGCTGCTGCTGCATAGGAACCCGCAGCCGTTTCCTTGTCTACTCTCTTTTCCCTTTAGATGTTAGGCCACTTAAAGCTGCATACGGTTGGTGACATGGACCTATCCCACTCCTTGGGGATAGACTTTGGGTGTGCAGGGTACGAGTCCGAGTTGGACTGCAACGCCGACGGATGGTACGACGAGGGATACGTCGCTTCGCTCGAGTTTGCCTGTGGCGGGAAGAATAAAGATGGAGACCCTTCTGAGGAGATAGCTACCGCTGCGTAGAATTTTCACTCTGATTCAGCCAAGAGGCTTGTAATGATGTACTCCATAATGGACTTGTAATAAATTAATGTACTCTTATCTTTATGTGATGCGATGTATGACTTTGTGTAACTATCTGTGAGACGTTCTGTACGTGATAGCCGCTGATCCAGGGACTATCGCGATGGTACAGGGATTCGGATTTTCTATGAAAATCTGGGGTTTTACAGAGAGGATGGTAGCCATCTCTTGTAACCCTAGCTCATTTGTTATCCTATTTTCCCTTCCTGTTTTCTTAGGATTTTCATAGGACTAGCTGGAGAGCTTCATGGTGAGATCTTGTGAGAGGGTTGGATGATCGAGCGGCAAGCTAGACCTTGTATGAACCTCATTGGTATGTATAGATGATTCGGCGTGGTTCCTCAAGGCTTTGTTGTGTTGTTCCCGGTTGTTTCTTGGTGGTGATTTTCGGAGCCCTCTCTTGGTGCTTTTCTCGGTGTGTTTTCGGGACCTTGCCCTTGGGGATTTGATGGGGGAAATTCGTGTGAACCCTTCGTGGTTCTTTTGCCTTTGATTCCCCTCCCAAATCCGCGAGTTAAGGGGCTCGATTTTGGTGTTTTCGGAGTTCTAGGGTTAGAGGTGTTCTTGAGGGTTGACTTTCGATTCCTCTTGATTGAGTGGGTTTTGGGGACCGAGCCTCCAGCCAAGGGTAGCCCACGAGGTACCCCAACTATCCCCAAAGTCTCACTTTGATCCGTGGAACGAATCGGGAGATCGATTGGTGGAAGGTTTGAGTTTTCCCGCGGGCTGTGTTCTTCCCGACTGTCCAAGCCAAAACCGGCCTGGCCGGTTTCCCAAACCGGCCTGACCGGTTTCGCCTTGTGGGCTGTCGTGAAGAGTTTTTGAGCAAGGAGAAGAGGTTCTTGAGGCATGAAGGTTTTTTTGGGGAGTTTATGGACAGAACCGGCCTGACCGGTTTGCTAAACCGGTCTGACCGGTTTCCCCTGCCTGTGTGAGGCTAAGTCCAACAGAAGTGGTCTGTCCGGTTTCAGAAACCGGCCTGACCGGTTTGGGCTTCCTGCAGCCGTGTCGTGTGTGTTTCCGCTGCATGTGTGCTGTGGCTGTTGGTTGGGTCTTGCTCCTAGGATCAGTAGCACTTTAGTGGCTACGTGGACTTGTCAAGAGAAGCTTGCGGAGGTGCACGAGTGAAATCGGGTTCATAGGCCGAATTCTTGAATAGAATTTTTATCGGCTGCCATTCACTCCCCCCTCTCTGGTTCGCCGTTTCGGTCCTTTAAGTGGTATCAGAGCCGGTTCGGATCTTTATTGACTCTAACTAGTCTGAGATCCAAGGATGGCGTACCAGGAACAGGGTTCGGGTCCTCCACACTTTGATGGAAAGAACTACTAGATGTGGAGTAAGCGGATGGCGGCGTTCCTCAGCGGAAAGGGTCAAATCCTTTGGGATGTCGCGGTGGACAACAACTATGTCCAGCCGATGAACTTCCTCGCTCCAGGATCGAGAGACATGTTCGACACCAACAATATGGAGGTCGACTACTTGTTTCGTGCTTTGTGTTAGCCTGAGTTCGATCAGGTGCACACCGAGCACTTGGCTTGTAGAATCGGGTCAGTGTTGAAGTAAGCTCATGTTGGGAATGCCCAGGTCCAGGCTCGGATGTATGCGACCTACCAGAGAGAGTACGAGAACTTCACTCATCTCCCCTGTGAGTCCATAGATGCCTTGTTTCAGAGGTTCACAGTGGTTGTGAACAACTTGAGGGCCAATGTGGATGTGCTCCTGTACGATGATCATGATAGAGCTGCCAAGCTCTTACACTCTTTGGATCATACGATTTGGGGCGGAAAGTTCGAGGCCATTGTGGAGTCGGAGAAGTATGACACTTTGACGGTGAAAGAGCTGTTCTCGATGCTCAAGTCAGCTGAGGTGGATAGGGGCATGACAGCCAAGCTCGAGGGCCCGACTGACTCTCATAGTCTTGCCCTCGTCGGTGGTTCGAAAGGAAAGGCTAACACTAACCCATCCACCAGGATGTTCTCTTTGTCTTCTTTGATGTCTATGCCAGATGAGGAGTTCGACGTGCTTGGAGAGGACGAGCTGGCGTTGCTGACGAGGAGATTCGAGAGGTTGCACGAGAACCGGGTGAACATGTGGAGGAACACGAGGACATGCTTCCAGTGCGGCAAGCCGGGACACTTCATCGCCGACTGCCCGGACAAGGTCGAGAACAATGATGGCTACAAGCACAAGTCAAGAACGGATGGCAAGTACCGGTCGAGGCGTGACCACAAGAGCAAGCACAAGAACAAGCACAAGGACGAACAACAATCAAGGAAGAAGGAGAGCCAAGGCAAGGCCCGAGCGATGGTTGGAGCGAGCGACGTCGACTCCAGTTCCGCATAGTCCACCTCGAGCTCAAGCAGCAGTAAAGATGAAGGTGATCGTCGCAAGAGCAGGAAGTCGTCCAAGAACCTGAATGGGCTGAGCTGCTTCGCCAGAGACGGCTTCTGCACCATGGCGCTGAGCTCCGGCAGCAAGAAGAGCACACAGAGCGACTCGGACTCTGACTCCGCCGACGAGGTGCGTGATGAACTCCCCTTCTTGCGTCAGGAGAATGAATGACTTGGTTTGTTGCTTGATAATCGTGATGAAATGCTTAGAGAGGCTAAGAAAATGAGGAAAGAGCTTAGGGCTTCACTCGTGGATGCTAGGACTAGAGTGGTTGAGCTAGAAACACAAAATTTGGATGCTAAGCTGGAAATTGATTCTCTGAAAGCTTCACCTGTTGTTTCTGACGATGTTGAATATGCCGATTGCTCTATTTTGCTTGCTGATCTTGTCTTGTTTAAGAAAAAGCATGCCTCCAAGTGTGAGGAACTAGATGTGCTTAGGGTTGAAGTGGCTGAGCTTAAGTCTAGGTCTGCTTTGCTAGGTGCTTGCACTTCTTGCCTTGTTTTGCATGATAAAATTGATGAGATGCATGCTTATACTGTTTCTCTTGAGACTAAATTGAAAGAACCAATTCCTACATCTTGCTCTACCTATGAATTGCATGCTTTGAAGAATCTGGAACTTGCACATTATGTTGATCGTTTGCAGGATGAGAATGATGAGTTGAGAAAATTGATGGGTTGGTTGTCTGGTCATGAGCCTTAGTTGAGGATAATGATCGAGATATTCAAGAGGCAGAATGGTAAGGGACTTGGGGCAAACAAGGTTGGTGAGGGAAGTGGAGAAAACTTTCCAGAGCCACCAAAAACCCACCACAAAAATGATTTTCCTCCTAAACCTAACCATCTCAGGAACCGACTAGACACAACCCCAGCTCCACCCGTGTTTCCTCCACAACCAAATGATTTTCAAAAGCCTATCCAGTTTGTGAGCACTTCGGGAAAAGTGTTCTTTGGGAAAGAAAGTGAGAAGGCTAGTGAGGAGAAACCGGTTGAGAAGCAGAGTGGAGAGAAACCAAGTGATCAGCCCCAACCCAAGCCTAAACCCAAGCTTATGAGGTTTCATTGTTGTTATTAAGAGAGAGATGGCCATAAGGATGAGTTTTGCTTCAAGAGGAAGCGAGAGTAGAGAATGGAGAAGGAGTGGGCTAACAAGGACAAGTACCACCCCTCCAATGGTGTACTTGAGCCTCATGTGCAGATGCCCAGAGCTAAGGCGAGTGTGAGAACAGTTCCGGCTTGGGGAGAGCAAAAGGCTGCAGGAGGTGCTGCTGGAAGTGTGAAACCAGTCAGACTGGTTTTGAAACTGGTCAGACCGATTTGGGGTCTGCAGGGGGGCAAGTTTGGTTTTCATGCTCGTGAGGAGTCTCGGTTTGTCTCAGGTGGTCGTGGTTCTGGTGGTTGGTCTGGGAAGTCTGCAGGTGGTCAGTTTGCTAGGCGTTCTCCCTCTCGTGCTCAATACGGGAATGGGAGGAGTCGTACCTTTGAGATGGAGAGGAGGGACGATCCACAGTTCTCCTTTTGTGGTTTTGGTCCTCCTCCAGGCGGAGAGGGTTGGTTTCCTCGGAGTGGTTATTGGGGTGGTGTTCGTGGAGGTAGCTTTGATAGGAGAGATGCTTTGGAGTGTGCTAACCCCACTTTCGAGCAAATGGCTCGGCACTGGTTTTACTCTTTTGGTACTAACCACAGTGTTGAGTCGTTTGTTCGCTCATGTGCCCGTTTTTGAATTTCAGGTGGGAGACTTGAAAAACATTTGGTTGATTGACTCCGGTTGCTCGAGGCATATGACCGGAGACAAGGGGTGGTTCTCAAGTCTCATCCCGGTGGTGACAAAGAGGTACATCACTTTTGGGGACAATGGGCGTGGGCGTGTGCTTTCAGAAGGTGAGATTAAGGTGAGTGACAAGATCACTCTCAGGCGTGTCGCTCTTGTTCACTCGCTTGGATACAATTTGCTTTCTTTTTCCCAGCTGTTGGATGAGGGTTTTGAGGTGTTGTTTCGGCCTGGTGGTTCTCAGATTTTGGACTCTCGAGGGGACCTTGTTTGTATGGTCGTTCCCGAGGGTCAGGTGTTTCGAGCTGATTTTTCTCAGCCTTCTGATGTTGAGCGTTGTTCCTTGGTTGGTTCTTCGAGTGAGTTGTGGAAGTGGCATAGGAAGTTGGGTCACTTGAGCTTTGACCTTTTGTCTCACTTGAGTAAACTCAATTTGGTCCGAGGATTGCCACGGTTGAGGCTTGAGAAAGAGTTGGTTTGTGCGCCGTGTAGGCATGCCAAGATGGTAGCCTCTTCTCACCCGCCTCTCATCGATGTGATGACTGAGCGTCCATGGGAGCTGCTCCATATGGACCATGTTGGCCCAGCTCGTGTGCGATCTGCGGGTGGGAAGTGGTATGTTCTTGTTGTGGTGGACGACTACTCTCGGTATGCGTGGGTGTTCTTTCTCAAGGATAAGGGGAGACATTTGGTTTTGTTCGAGATCTTGTCTTGAGGTTGAGGAACGAGAGGCATGAAGATGCCATACGAGCAATCCGCAGTGATAATGACTCAGAATTCAGAAACTCTCGTTTTGAAACCTTTTGCCATGACTTGGGTCGTGAACATCATTTTTCAAGTCCGTATACGCCTCCCCAGAATGGTGTTGTGGAAAGGAAAAACAGGACCTTGTGTGAGATGGCTCGTACGATGCTTGATGAGCATAGGACTCCAAGAAGGTTCTGGGCTGAGGTGGTGAATACCGCGTGCTATGTGTCGAACAGGATCTACCTCAGAGTGCATAAGAAGAAAACCTACTACGAGTTGATGCACGATCGCACACCCAAGGTGAGTCACTTCCATGACTTTGGATGCAAGTGCTTTATTCTGAAAAAGGGAAGAAGTTAGATAAGTTTGAGGCTAGGTCGGTCGATGGTATTTTCTTTAGTTATGCATCTCACTCTAGAGCATATCGTGTTCTCAATCTTGAAACTAACCAGATTGTGGAGACTTGCGAGGTAATCTTCGACGAGACACAGCCACATAGTCAGCTTGTCTTTGAGTGTGTAGGTGATGATGAACTTGGCGAGGAGATCTTTCAAGAGGAGGAGCATGAACTTGGAGATGATGAAGATGGCGGTATGGTGCCCGCGGCTGAACATGTACCTACTACTTCGACTACAGTGGTGGACGACCCCTCTCCTACACCTACGACGACAAATCAAGATCAAGGAGAAGCTATTCTTGAGGAGGAGGTAGCATCAAGGCGAGAACCTCCCCGGTGAGTACAAGTGGATCACCTAGCTTCAAGGATCATCAGCGACATGAATGAATGTACTACACGGTCGAGGGTTCGAAACAATTCTCATTTTTCTCATGCTGCATTTGTTGCCACCTTTGAGCCCAAAGACATTGGACACGCACTATCTGATCATAATTGGGTTAATTCGATGCATGAGGACTTGGAGAACTTTGAGAGAAATCAGGTTTGGGAATTGGTTGACCCTCCCCTAGGGTGTAAGCCGATTGGGACAAGATGGGTGTGGAAGAACAAAGAGGGAGAGAAAGGTGAAGTGGTGAGAAACAAGTCAAGACTTGTTGCTCAGGGGTTCAGTCAAAAGGAGGGGATCGACTACGATAAGACCTTTGCTCCCGTTGCCATCATGAATGTTTAGCCCCCATGCTTTATCTTGTGGAGGGGCATAAGTTTCTTTTTGTCGCAAAGACATTTCATGTACCAAATATGAATCTGAAAATGAAATGTAATTTGCTTGGAAAATGTGCTCCCATGTCATATATGCTAAATTTAATTTGCTTTGGGTGCTAAACCGTTGCATGATGCCTATCAATGAGAAGTATCATATATAGAAGTAGGAACATGGCTCGGTGGCTTTGACATGACATGAGGTGCTTGTGGGTGTTTGTGATGGTCTTATGATTAGAATGGTTGTCCTAGCATGAAGTTTGTGTGGCTTTGCCATTTTGACATGTTTTTCTCATGTTTAGGATTTTGCTCATGAGAGGGTAACTTTTCGCAAAATTGTTCAACTCTATCTTAGCTTCGTCCAATGGTTGTGAAACTTGGTAGTCATGAAGTTGATGTCATTACGAAGCTGTAGAGTATCTAACTTGCTCATTTAGACATGTGTAGCATCTTGTAATGAATTTTGTATACTTGAGAAGCTCTAGGTTGCATATTTTCAAATTTGAGCCTTGATTCAAAGGGGGAGAAAGAAAGGTGGAGAAAAGTTGCATTGCATCCCTGGAACCTATCCCAAGAGTCAAGGGGGAGATTGTACATTTCTTTTGCATTATTTGGCTTTTGGGGGTGTGGTCTGCTGTACGAAATCGGCCTGACCGGTTTTGGGAACTAGTCTGACCGGTTTTGGTGGAACCGGTCTGACCGGTTTTGGGAACCGGCCTGACTGGTTTGTGCCCAGAGTTGGCACTTGTTCAGTGGGAGCGTGCATATGTGCAGGGGGAGCTCTTGTTTGCTTTGGTGGTTTGTGCTCCTTTCTTGAGCATGGTTTTGTCTCGGATGTGTCGAGCCATTGCCCTTGCCTAAGGGGTCTGAGACTTGTCTTCTTCAAGTGATCTTTTTCTTTGCCTTTCTCGGTTTTCGATCACTTGTTGGAGTTTCTTTTTATTCGTTTCTTTCCTTTTTCCTTTTCTCTGGTTACCAAATGTGTGTATTGTCAATGCACTCATCAAGGGGGAGATTGAGGACCTGATGTAAGTTTTTAAGAGGTGGAAGGACATAAACATAATTTAGTTTCTTTCAGTGTGAGACATGGGTACCCCTAGGTCCCCACCAACCAGGCTCACGGCCGTCCTCGACAAGTGGGTCCGGCCTACCAGAAGACCTGCCGACCTGTCAGTGGGCCCAACTGACCTGACTGGCGGCCCACACGACCTCCTGAAGACCTTCCAGAAGATTCCCCAGACGACCTAGTTCAACACGACCTCAAGACTCGGCATACAAGACAAAGACCTCGGTGGACTTCGCCCAAAGCAGATCGACGGGATATGGCAAGATGTGTAATGTAGACTTAGGTCTCCTGGTCATAACCGACCAGGAGTCTGGGAATCAAACTCATCCGCTGGCCAATATAAGGTGGACGAGGTGCCCCCTTGTACTCGTATCCAATCCTCAAGCAATCTACACCGAAAACTGGACGTAGGGTATTACTCTCCGGAGGCCCGAACCAGTATAAACTCGCCATGTTCTCTGTGTTCCGCGTACTCGTGTGCGACCTTCGAGTTCTTAGCCTTAGACTCCTCCCCGCTGAACATCTAAACCACAGGGATTAACACCCCCGTGGGCTGTCCAGATCTCACCATCTGACAGTTGGCGCGCCAGGTAGGGGCTGAGTCAAGGTTCTCCGTGCAACTCGATGGCTTCGACCAACGGTGTCATCTTCCCGGAGAGCATGGCGGACATCCTTGCCAACCCCGTCGACATCTGCTTTGGCTCTAAGCCGGCGACATCCACCGCTCCAGCCGTCTGCCTCATCATCAAAGGCAACGCAGTCACCACCAACCAACAGATCGAAACAGATCTGTCATCAGAAACCAACCCACCCACTCCTAGCGACTTGATCGCTGGGATTCATCGTGTCGAGGGCATGCTCTCAGACACGATCAAAATTTGTGAGTGCGTCAAACGCCCTCGCACGACCTCGTCAACCTCTAGCATGCCTCTTGGCTTGCGCAACACTGCTCACGTAGCATCACGCTACATGAAGCGCAAGACCCAGAATGAATCTGGACCCAAGACCCAAGATCGTGGAAACTGCAGGAATCACCACGACAAACCCTGCCCTATTCAAGAGAAGTCCAAGCACACCGCACGCTAGTGCCGTGTCCTCAAGAAGCTTCGTCGACCCCTCACCACAACTCACCGCCGTCGGATGAACCAAGAGTCATCTCAGGACCACCTTGCGTTCCAGGTCACCCATACAACAATCTCCCTGAACTATCCGGGAGAAGAGTTCGAGACCCTAGATTGCCAGATCTTGGTCGTCTCTGCGGACGTGCCAACGCAAGAAGGAGAAACAAACGAGCAACGCCAAGAATGTGAGAACGCCAATGCTGCCAGAGCCGTCCGGCGACAACAAGAGCTCGCTATTGCTGCCCCAGGTGCAGGCCAACCTCCGGCTAACGCCGGTCAGGTCAACGTCAATGTCGGGCAACAAGCACCTGTGGCACCAGCTGCCCCACAGCAGCGACGCCAAGATGATCTACCTCGTGCCAACAGACTGCATGCATGAGACCTCCTCAGGGATTTCGAGCGTGACGGACTCAAAGTCTACAATTCACCACAAACCAACTTGGGAGCCGCTCTTGCCACTCTGAACCACCTCGAAGATTCTCCAATGGTCCGACGTCTCCAAGCCAACGTTCGCGTTACCGCTGCTCAGATCGAAGAAAGAGGTCCTGCATACAGCAGATCCGCAACAAGTTCTTACTCCAGAAGTAGATTGGAGCGTCCTCGCCAGCGACGTCATAGCCAGGGTCCCCTCGACCCAGTGGCTGAAGAGGTCGAGGCGAAAACGAAGTAGTGCAGCCGACCAATCCCGCTGCCAACGCTCCAGCCAATGCTGCAGCCAACCCTGCGGCTAATGCTCCAGCAAACGCCCTGGCCAATGCTGCTGGCAATGCCGCCAACAATGCAGCCAACACTGCCAACATCCAGGGGAACGCCGCCCCAAATCCAAGATGCAATGTAGGAGCTCAGCCTCCTCCGGTCCAGGCAAATCGTGCGGAGGGAAGTCAGTGTCACTGCATAAGAGATGAAGTCGAGATAGCTCGACGTGCAAACTACGACCGCGAGCATGGGGTCCCTGACACCCTCGACACCAACAACCTGTTGACGGATAAAAGACGTATCCCTCTACGATCCGCAAGCGTACGGACCCCACACCTTTTTCACCACGGGATTCCCAAGGTTCTTGTCAATCCGCGGAGCAAGGGGATTACAAGCGTTCGATCAACAACGACACACTAGCTACTAAAACCCTAACTACTATTATACTAGAAAACACTAAACTACACTAGAGAGAATGATAAACGATCAAGATAGAAGACACTCGCCCACGGGTCTACGATACTAGAGCATGCAATCGCTTAAAGACATGAAAAACCCAATCTAATCTATCGGGGTTGTGACCACGGTTTCGCCCTTTCCCTCCTCTCGTACTGTCACTACGTGAAGGTATTCATGACTAGACCTTTGATGGCCACGGCGTATTGAATGGATCCAAGGAAGCATTGAGGCCTATACTCCCTTTACGGCATGGTTGCAAGCCTTAAGCATTAAAGTATATTCAACACAAGATGATAGATAGATAATCCAACAAAGTGCGATTACATCTCACGATCGATTACAACCCATGGACGAATGAAAAGATTACCCCATCAAGGTGCTGATCATGGCACCGTTGATCATGGTTTCCCTTCCGTTGGTGTCTTCCTTCTTCTCCACGAGAGGGTGCTTCCTTCGAGGTGGTTGATCTCCCACCGGAGATCCTCCTCCTCTCTCTCTAGCTTGTGGATGGCCTTCGGTGCGAATAACTCCTCCCTCTCGTGTTGGCGGCGCGTCGGGGGTTTTAGGGTCGAAGATCCTTCGAGGGCAAGGAAGACGGGACCGAACCGGTGCCCGAAGTGGGCCGGGCCGGCCCCGCCGGGCCGGCCGGCCCGAGCCCGGTTTCGGCCGGTTCGGTCGCCCTTTTTGCTCCGTGGGTCCTCGTGCACTTATCTACTTTGCCCCCTCCACTTGGATGATTTTGACGCCGTTATCCTCGCGATCAAGATGGAGGCTCTCTTTGCATGAAGTTTGATCTTTTACGCTTCAATCCCCGGGGGTGTTCCTCGTAGCACTTCGGTCCTCACCACCATTGGAAGTAATTTCAGCGAGCTCATGAACACGAACAAGACTCCATGAATGCTCCTTTGAACTTATTGCGAATCCGTCCTTTATGTCCATGTTTTCCTACATAAACATAACACTTCCAAATGCATGCACAAAGATGAACTTGTTATATGATTAGTGTGCCTAGTGGCGGGTTAGTTCCATAATCAAATCCAAACCAAAGTGTAATGAACATGCTAGGTGCACCAAAATACACCGTCAACATCTCCCCCACACTTAGCTCTTGCTCGTCCTCGAGCAAGTACTCGTAAAAGAACTTCGTCCAAGGAGTGTAATCGTGTACCACTTATCCTTCTTCACAAGTTAGTCAATCCCTTCATCTTTAATACATAAACACAAAGTAATGATTAATCAAACATAAACATGGGCGTTTAGAATTTTTACCACGTCAAGATTTACCCCACAACTCAAACTCTTCACTCGAAGCTTTCAATTTCAGCCATACTTACTTCTTTGCTTCCATCGGAGGGTTTTTATGATTTTCAAAACAAAAATTCCTGCAACAAGTGTTAGACAAAAACCTTTCTCCAAGCTCTCTCAAGTCACTCATATGAAGTGGCTATCCTAACCAAATTTTATAAAACTCTCACTTCCCATTAATCTATCATATATCATGTAAAAGTGGAGCTATAGGTAGGGCTAGCGCAATCAACACAAGTATTGTCAAACTAAGAACTTCCTCTAATGGTTGTCTACCTTTCAAAGCCAATGATCATGAGAATTAACCATATGTAGGGATATCAAGGATGAGAAGATTTTGAATGGTGGACATGTGCAAGGGCAAAAGAAAATTGTGACTTCAAGGCACCAATGATGTCCTCGTTGTCGGATTGCACATGGTTGGAAATAGAGTAAAAGTTTCGTCTCACAATCAACCTGACATCCTTCCTTACACTTTATTATTATTTTTTTCTTTTCTTTCACTTGATCCATCCCTCTCATATCTTCATTGCTAACTCATCTTTCTCTCTTTTTCTTTTTTCTTTCATTCACATATGATATTTCTTTCTTTCTTTCTTTCTTTTCCATACACATACTTTTTCTCTTTATTTTTCTCTCTCTTGACAACTTTTCAAAGCTTTCAATTCTCTCTTTCCTCGCATGCATACAATCTGAAATTTTTAAACAAATCATGCTAGAGACGAGACGAAACTTTGAAAATAGGTTGTGTTCAAGGAATACGATGCACAAAAGAGATGTATAGGGTTGGGTATGGAATCCGGCGATATTCATGACTTTCGTTGTGAAAGTCATGGACTGAATATACGACGAGGCTAGCAACAAAAGATAAGCACAAGGACATGATCATTGCTCGAAATTAAAACTCACCAAGAGAGAAGGGTCCTAGCCTAACTCATCGTGCTAATCACACTTATGGTGGAGCGAAAAAATAAACTTGGCTTTGGATAGGAATTTTTTTCTTACCCTCAACTTGGAAAAAGAGGTTTTGCTAACCTTTATTACAAGGGTTTTAAAATAATTTTCAGAACTGAAATCCTCCAATTTGTAGCATCGAACATAGCACAACTAGCATGTGAAGCTCAAGATCAAAGTGCGGTATGGGTACTTTAAGTAGTAGCGATTCCACTAAGCACCACGGTAAACGATTTTCAAACCACATACTTGTGTTCATATATCAAGAATCGAAGATTAAACAAACAAGTAAATAAAGATAAACAATACATAAAACACAAAGATATATATAAAGACTCTTTTTATTTGATTTTCTTGACTCAACACTAATTTAAGACACTTGCAAAAATTTTAAAACGAGACTCAAAAACTAAAGACTCATTAAAACACTAAGACTCTCACACGAAGATTAAACCGAACCTAAACTTGAAGTTCAAAAGCTAAGGGTAGCGAGCTAGCTCTCCCCCACACTTAAAACATACGACGTCCTCGTCGTATCTTACAAAAATCCTAAGGGGAAAACTAGATCTAGTGGTACTTCAAGCAAGTTTTGCACCACTTGCCTCTCATGTTTCCAACCATGCCGAAAAGTTTGCGCACGTTGCGGTTAAGGAACTTGTAGTCATCTTCAACTACGCGCTCCAAGTCCTCCATACGCTGCTTCATCGCTTCCATGGCTTGGAGACATTCGTCGGCCGACGTGTAGAGATCCGCGATGGATTGACGGCAAACTCGACAGCACACCGGATGCAATCCGAAGGGGTCGTCGTCGCCATAATCTCCACCGTTGTCACCACCGTCGTCGCCACCTCCATTGTCGTTGCCTTCGCCACCGCCGTTGCCGTCGCCGTTGGGGCCTTCGGGAGTCCATTCATTGGGCTGCTCATCCCAATCGTCATCGTCTCTACCGGCAGCCGCCCACGAGCTCGGGCTACGATCGTCGGAGTAGTCGCTATCCCCATAATCCTTAGGCTCCGGCGACACCTCCTTGTAATCCTTGCGCTTGATGCCTTGGAGGCGTGCCGACCTTCGAACGGGTGTAGGGACCTTCTCTCCTTCGACGGGGTTGCGAGATGCAAGAGCTCCGGTCGGGACACGTCCTCCGCAACGGATACGTGCGGTCCTCTTGACGGGTAGCTTGACCTCGCATCGCATCGCCTCCTCCATCGATGGCTTCTTGGCTTCTAGCTTCAACTCTAAGCTTTTTGGAGGCTCAATGGCTGCTACAAGGGTGCAACACATTGCTTGAAAGGTTTGATTCTCGAGCTCCCAATTCGGCCAAATATATAGTCCCGAGAGAAAAGCCACGGGAACCTTATTTTCCTTTTTTACACTTCCCTTAAAATTTTCCGACCAAACAAGGAAGTCAAAAAGGAGCAATTCGGGCGAAATTCGGGGACATCGGGCGTCGGGCCACCCCCGGGCCGGTCCGCACGGGCCGGCCGGCCCACCCCCGCCTCGGGGGCCGGGCCGGTCCGGTTTTTTGCACACCGCCCTATTTTTTCTTCCTCGGCCCATGGGAAAAAGTTGGCCCGGTAAATCTTCGCGAAAAACTCCGGAAAACTAAAAGAAAAATTATTTACGAAGTTGATGCCTTGTTTTTCGTCCTAGGCGGGACGTTCGGGCTCTTCCTCCATGGTAAAGACGTCAACATGATGAATGGGCACGACATCGGGTTCGTAGTAAACCTTAAGCCGCTGTCCATTCACCACAAATTGATCGCCGTTTATATCCATAATGGTTACCGCTCCGTTGGAGAACACCGAATGCACAACATAAGGTCGCGTCCCACTTGCTTTGCAATTTCCCCTTTCCGAAGGTTTTAAACCTCGAATTGTAGAGGAGGACCTTATCTCCTTCTTTGAATTCTTTTTTCTTCAATCTTTTATCATACCACCTTTTGATTCTCTCCTTGTATATGCTTGCGTTTTCATAAGCTTTCAACCTCAACTCCTCTAGCTCGCTTATTTGAATTCTTCGTTTCACCACCGCGGCATCGAGATCAAGGTTCATCTCTTTAATCGCCCAATAGGCTTTATGTTCCAACTCAACCGGAAGGTGGCAAGCTTTTCCATAGACGAATTGATACGGGGTCATACCTATCGGTGTTTTAAACGCCGTTCGATAAGCCCATAAAGCTCCGTCTAATTTCTTTGACCAATCCTTGCCTCCCTTCTCTATGGTCTTGTTGAGTATGCTTTTTAATTGCCTATTTGATGTTTCCGCTTGTCCGTTGGTTTGTGGGTGATAGGCCGTGGAGACCCTATGCTCAATTCCCAACTTGGACAAGCACTTTTTGAAGTTCTTCCGGTGAAATGAGTCCCTCCATCACTTATCAAGATTCTCGGTGTGCCGAAACGGGGAAAAATCACGTTCTTGATCATAGTGATGGACTCCTCCGTGGAAGCTTTACGACATGGTATAGCCTCTACCCACTTGGATACATAATCA
Organism: Cenchrus americanus; assembly: GCA_947561735.1. NCBI lineage: Eukaryota > Viridiplantae > Streptophyta > Magnoliopsida > Poales > Poaceae > Cenchrus > Cenchrus americanus. Next base: position 76,300,175 of record OX387239.1, on the reverse strand, counting down.
ACCATAACAAGTATATACTCGAATCCAAATGAGTTTTTAAAAGGCCCCATGAAGTCTATGCCCCATACATCGAATATGTCGATTTGCAAGTTGTATTTCGAGAGGCATAGAATTTCTTTGAGAGATGTTTCCGGTTCTTTGGCATTCGGGGCATGACGCAACATATCTTTTAGTATCTTCATGCATCTCCGGCCAATAGAATCCGCTCGACCATACTTTGGCTTCGGTTCGAAAATGGCTATAGTGCCCACCGTACTCCGCCGAGTGGCACTTCCTTAGAATCTCGAGCCTCTCTTCTCTTGGCACACATCTTCTCATTACTCCATCATTGCCAAGCTTGAAGAGGTATGGTGCATCCCAAAAATATTTCTTACTTTCCGAGATTATCTTCCTTTGAGTGTTTTTGTCTAGATGATCGAGGGGCATCTTTCGAATTGCTCGAATGATATCGATCATCCAAGTATCTTTATCAAGCACTCTATAGAGGTGGTCATCTCTCATCTTATCTTCTATGGGCTCTTTATCATCTTGTCCACGATTCATCCTAGACAAATGATCGGCCACAACATTTTCCACCCCCTTTTTATCACGAATTTCAACATCAAACTCTTGGAGAAGAAGGATCCAACGAATCAAACGTGGTTTAGCTTCCTTCTTAGCCAAGAGATACTTTATGGCTGCGTGATCGGTGTAAACAATGACTTTCGAGTTCACGATGTAAGATCTGAATTTTTCGAAAGCGAATACCACCGCTAGCAACTCTTTTTCCGTAGTGGCGTAATTTAATTGTGCCCCACTAAGAGTTTTGCTAGCGTAGTAAACGGCGTGAACTCGGCCTTCCTTTCTTTGTCCCAAGACCGCGCCTACGGCGTAGTCACTTGCGTCACACATGATCTCGAAAGGTTGGCTCCAATCCGGAGGTTGGATGATGGGAGCACTCACCAACGCATTTTTCAAGGTTCGGAATGCCGCTAGGCACTTCTCATCAAAGTCGAAAGCCACATCCTTTTGAAGAAGGTGTGTTAAAGGCTTAGTGATCTTCGAGAAGTCCTTTATAAATCTTCTATAGAATCCGGCATGGCCTAGAAAGCTCCTTAAGGACTTAACATCCGTAGGAGGTGGGAGTTGCTCAACCGTCTCTACCTTAGCCTTGTCCACTTCAATTCCTCTTTCGGATATAACATGTCCGAGCACTATGCCTTGCTTAACCATGAAGTGGCACTTTTCCCAATTTAAAACCAAATCTACCTCCGCACACCTTGTAAGGACCTTTTCTAAGTTTGCTAAGCAATCCATGAACGTCTTCCCGTAAACGGAAAAATCATCCATAAACACTTCAACAATTTCTTCGATGAATTCCGAAAACACGGCCATCATGCAACGTTGAAAAGAGGCCGGAGCGTTGCATAGGCCGAAGGGCATCCTCCTATATGCGAACGTTCCGTAAGGACACGTAAACGTTGTCTTATGTTGATCTTCCGGGTGAATGGGAATTTGCATGAACCCCGAGTATCCATCGAGAAAGCAAAAATAAGCGTGGTTTGCTAACCTCTCGAGCATCTCGTCTATGAACGGTAGGGGGAAGTGATCTTTCTTCGTCGCTTTGTTAAGCTTACGGTAATCAATACACATCCGCCACCCGGTCACGGTTCTTTGCGGTATCAATTCGTTCTTCTCATTCTTCACCACGGTCAAACCTCCTTTCTTCGGTACACAATGTACGGGCTCACCCATTCGCTATGTGGAACCGGGTAGATGATTCCGGCATCAAGTAACTTGATAACCTCTTTCTTTACTACCTCTCGCATGGCATGGGTTAGCCTCCTTTGATGGTCCACTACGGGCTTACATTGGTCTTCCATTGGTATACGATGAGTGCAAAAGGTGGGCTAATACCTTTGAGATCATTAATTGAATATCCAATCACCTTCCTATGTTTTTTTAATAAAATCAGCAACGCTTCATTTTCTTCGGGACTCAACTCGTCGCTCACAATGACTGGATAAGTTTTGTCTGGGCCCAAAAATTCATATTTTAATCCCTTGGGCAAAGGTTTAAGGTCTACTTCGGGCACTTGCGGCTCCTCGGGTTTGATTTCTCCAATGTCTTCGAACTTCTCTTCCTCCACGCTACCATCATGCGGCTCTAAGCCTTTTGTCGCTTCCTCTAGTTCTTCATCTTGTTGATCACTAACTTGATTTTCTATCGCTCTTTGCAGCGGGTCTCTAAGGGTTTCAACAAAACAAAGACTATCTATCTCTTGTACTTCTTCATCTTCGGGAGGAAAAGGTGTAAGGTGTTTAGAAGCACGAAGGAAGTTATATGTGTACTTTGTTCCATTAAGGTTCATTGTTACTTTGCCTTCTCCGGCATCTAACACGGCATCAACCAACTTAAGAAAAGGCCTACCTAAGATTATATGATCAGAATTGCTATGGTAAGCATCAATAACAAAGAAATCGGTTGGTATATAGTTTCTAGAAATTTTTACTTTCATGTTGCAAGCAATACCTAGAGGTTTGATAGTTCTACCATCTCCCATAATTAATTTCGTTGATGTTGGAGCTAAGTCTAGGTTGTGGTATTGAACTTTATCGTAAATTTTAGAAGATAGAACACTTACTTGGGCTCCGATGTCGCATAAAGCTTTGCATTGAACTCCGTTGATCTTGCAACTCAAGTGCGGCGTCATCTTCTCTTCTTCTTCGGATCCGATCGAATAAATTTCAGCAAGGCGAGCGTATGGTGATGCTTCGGGCTTGATCCCCATGATCCTCTTCACCTCGGCAATATGTTCCGGATCCACCACGTCATCTCCAAAGAGCTTTTCAAAAATCTCACCGGTGGTTTCGAGGTCGTATGAATTTTCAGCTTTCTTCTCCGGTGGGAAATCCACTTCCAATGCTCTTGCCATTCCCTTTTGATTAGGGAACGGTCTTCTCTTGTCGAATACTTCTCCGTAATCAATAGGAACCCAATCCATTGGCTCGAACTCCCTTAGTGGCTTCGCGCTTGACATGCTTCTCTTGTTCGTCTCATTTGGTGCGGCGAAGTCGACGTTTGGTGTAGTTCTTGACTTGATGTGTTCTTGTTCAAGCTTTTCCATGATTGGCTCCTCTTTTGTGACTTCCGGGGTTGCCTCTTTAGAAAAATCAGCAAGCTTCTTCTTCCTTGAATTGAATTCTGGCTCTTCCGCAAGTCTTGTTTCCCAATCTCTTCACATGGCAGCCGCTTTACTAACTTTTTGTAGAAGTTGGGCGGCTTCCGTGAGTGTTTTCTCCATGAGATCCCCACCTGCACACATTTCGACGTGTCGCATGCAACTAGGGGTTAGGGAAAAGAAAAATGTATGCAAGAGTACGTCACCGGTGAAGCCGAGTTTTGGTCCTTGTTCGATTAATTCATTAAACCTATCCCGGGCTTGGTCTATCCCTTCCTCTTCTCCTTGCATGAAAGTGATCACTTGCCTCCTTAGATGTTGAACCTTGCTAATTGGAAAGAACTTCTCGCAAAACTTCTTTGTCAACTTGTTCCAATTGCCTTCAACTTCAAAGGACGCAACCGAATACCATGTCTTCGCTTTGCCGGCAAGTGAGTAGGGAAAGAGATTCCATTTGAACCATTCATCGGGAACTCCTTCTTGACGCACCGTGTTGCATATTGTCGTGAAATCCCTTATGTGTCTATATGGGTTCTCCGTAACCATCCCTTCAAATGGGTTTTCCGCCACCATCTTCATGATCTTGGATTTAATTTCATACTTGGTCGCTTCGAGCTTCGAATCCGACTCTTGTACTTTTATGTCTTCACATCGAGGGCTAGCGTAATCCCTTAATGATTTCTCCGGTTCTTCCACGGGTTGATTAACGAACTCCATCTAGACAATAAGATAAAAACAAAAACAAAAAAAGAAACAAGTGTTTTTCTGGATAATATATGTTAGATATAGCGAATAAAAGATAAACTAAAATATAAAACTAAGTTAGATGCAAATCAAACGATGTAAACTAACTTGCTCCCCGGCAACGGCGCCAGAAAAAGGGGCTTGTTGACGGATAAAAGACGTATCCCTCTACGATCCGCAAGCGTACGGACCCCACACCTTTTTCACCACGGGATTCCCAAGGTTCTTGTCAATCCGCGGAGCAAGGGGATTACAAGCGTTCGATCAACAACGACACACTAGCTACTAAAACCCTAACTACTATTATACTAGAAAACACTAAACTACACTAGAGAGAATGATAAACGATCAAGATAGAAGACACTCGCCCACGGGTCTACGATACTAGAGCATGCAATCGCTTAAAGACATGAAAAACCCAATCTAATCTATCGGGGTTGTGACCACGGTTTCGCCCTTTCCCTCCTCTCGTACTGTCACTACGCGAAGGTATTCATGACTAGACCTTTGATGGCCACGGCGTATTGAATGGATCTAAGGAAGCATTGAGGCCTATACTCCCTTTACGGCATGGTTGCAAGCCTTAAGCATTAAAGTATATTCAACACAAGATGATAGATAGATAATCCAACAAAGTGCGATTACATCTCACGATCGATTACAACCCATGGACGAATGAGAAGATTACCCCATCAAGGTGCTGATCATGGCACCGTTGATCATGGTTTCCCTTCCGCCGGTGTCTTCCTCCTTCTCCACGAGAGGGTGCTTCCTTCGAGGTGGTTGATCTCCCACCGGAGATCCTCCTCCTCTCTCTCTAGCTTGTGGATGGCCTTCTGGTGCGAATAACTCCTCCCTCTGTGTTGGCGGCGCGTCGGGGGTTTTAGGGTCGAAGATCCTTCGAGGGCAAGGAAGACGGGACCGAACCGGTGCCGAAGTGGGGCCGGGCCGGCCCGCACGGGCCGGCCGGCCCGGGCCCGTTTCGGCCCGGTTCGGTCGCCCTTTTTGCTCCGTGGGTCCTCGTGCACTTATCTACTTTGCCCCCTCCACTTGGATGATTTTGACGCCGTTATCCTCGCGATCAAGATGGAGGCTCTCTTTGCATGAAGTTTGATCTTTTACGCTTCAATCCCGGGGGTGTTCCTCGTAGCACTTCGGTCCTCACCACCATTGGAAGTAATTTCAGCGAGCTCATGAACACGAACAAGACTCCATGAATGCTCCTTTGAACTTATTGCGAATCCGTCCTTTATGTCCATGTTTTCCTACATAAACATAACACTTCCAAATGCATGCACAAAGATGAACTTGTTATATGATTAGTGTGCCTAGTGGCGGGTTAGTTCCATAATCAAATCCAAACCAAAGTGTAATGAACATGCTAGGTGCACCAAAATACACCGTCAACACAACCCTATCCAAGCTACAGATCTCCGGATCATGTACGATCAGGAACTCCTACGATGTGCCCAGTACGACCAAGACAACCGCCCTCCAGATGACATCTATGTCATCCCTACTGATCATGCTCCATGAGCAAGCCCGGGAGCAGTCAATAATTTCCCAGCTTTCTCATGACGTCTCCGGATGATCAGATACCCCTGTTGGGGAATTCAGGAAAACCCGTCACCCTCGAAACGTTGGGTTTAACAAAGTTCTCGAAGCATGTTTTTCAGGGGCAGGGAATTCACGATTTTCGGAAGCCTGGAACCTGTGAAGCCTCGAATTCGCGAATGTGCAAAGTTCGGGAATTTTAATTCGGTGAAGAAGTGGAGTCACGAACATGCGGAAGCCCGGAATCTCGAACTGTCGATGGCCCGAACTTCGGAGAACGGCCGACTCGGGAATCTGTTGAGGGCTGAGTTCGGGAGTCAGGCGCGTGGACATGCGCGAACCAGCGGAGAAGCGAAGGCCAACTCGGGAATCTGCTGAAGACCCAGTTCGGGAGTTTCACGCGAAGACATTCACGAACCAGGAGAGAAGCAAAGTCAAAGTTGTTGTCCCAAAAAGTCCGGGTTTAGAGTGTGAACTAGTGGCAGATTTGTAAATATGTTAGATGAAAAAGACAATCCTGTATGCGTTCACACTAGGAATATTCTCTGAGGCTAAGGGTGTTATCGGTATGTAAAAGTCCCTTCATCTCCCTATAAAAGGGGGCGCAAGGGCACGTGTAAACGGATTCAGACTTTTTGGAACTTGTGCTACTTGCAGAGGGAATCACAGTTTCTTTGCGCTCTCACTTTGTACTTGAACGTGTTAAGAACTCTCACTTGTGTTAGGGCAGTCATCCGAATTTTTCGGGTAACCCCCCAACATTGGCGCCCACCGTGTTCCAGCCGAAAGGAAACTCACGATGCCACCTCAGAAGAAGTCCAAGAAGACTGTTCCAGCACAGGCTAACCGAGACGATCGCCATCTCACCCAAGGGAATGAAACCTCGTTTGTTCCTGAATCCTCGAACATAACAGACCAAGAACGAAGAGAAAAGCTCGAGGCCCTCATGAAGGCAAGAGCAGAAAAGACAGCTCACATCCAAGAACAGCCCGCTGAGCAGCAGGAGTTCGAGAATGTCAATGATGATGATGATGCCATAGACAGAGAGCTAGCCATGGTTCAGCAAAAGATACGAAGAAACGAGAAAGACAAAGAAAAGTTCGCAGCTCAGTTGCAGGCGAAGAGAAAAATCTCCGAAAAGCTAGAGCAGCTGAACAAAGCAAAAGAGCAGATACAAGCAATACAGAAAGAAATTGACGAAATGAAAGAGCAAGAGAACAGCTCCCTGTGGCAAGAGTCACCGCATCAGAACCCTGCGCCTCCAAGAGAATCCCCGAAAGAAAACTTCTTCGCGGGAAGCGGAGTCTCACACTTTGTGGATTCTGAATCGCCACTGTCAATAGGGCTGCAAACAGCACCTTGGCCACCGAAGTTCAAGCCTGTCTCTCTTCCCAAGTACAACGGCTTCGGAAACTCCAGGCAGTTTCTCATGAGATACGAGTCAGCTGTGAACTCGGCAGGAGGAGATGATGTCGCGCTGGCCAAATCCTTCATCATAGCTTGCGAAGGACCGATCGAATTGGTACTCACTTCTGCCTCCACACTCGATCTACGAGCGGGTAGATCTCAAGACAAAGTTCATGCAAGCGTTTCGGTATGTTCCATGACATGACACCGAAGCCTCGTACTTGTATAAGCGCAAGCGGAAGGACGAGAGAACTACTCGCGGAACTTCGTGAGAAGGTTCATGCAACGAGAGGTCTCGGATCCCCGACGCCGATGACAAGACAACGATCAAGGCACCGATCAAAGGTCTCACCCCGGGGCCAACGGCTTCTCACCTCACAAGAAAGAAGCCCGAGACGGTTGAAGAACTATTTCGAGAATTGGAAGATTACATTCTGTCTGATGACGACCACCGCAAGAGGGTAGCCGAACGGAACGAGGCAAGACGGGGCAACGAGAGATATGACCTGGCGGGCACCACCCCAAAGATCCGCGAAACGTAAACAATGTTGGAAACCCTCAGCCACAACAAGACAGTAGGCCAAGCACCAGGGGAGGATTCAATCCCAGAGGAAGAGGGAGAGGTAGAGGACCCTCAGGACTCACGAACCATAACCCAAAAGACCCTCATTTCTATTGCCAGTATCATGGGAGAGGCCACAGCACCGAAGGGTGCCCAGAAACAAAGAAGAACATGGCAAGAATTCAGCAAGAGAAAGCGCTAATGAGCATTGCATCCTCCATGCCAAGCCGTTTCGTCCGAACCCCGGCAGCCGCAATTCGCGAATCCACGGTCGAGTTCCGTCTCGTTCAGCAATTTCCACAACCACAATCGCATGGCGGCCATCGCAGCAATTTTTCCCTTAGTCGCAAGCGATACGATCAATCCAAAGAACCACAACCCATTCGGGAAATCTTTCCACCGCCCCCAGAAAGTTCGTCAAGGCCTCAGTCAAGTTCGGGACCTCAGAACTCTAAGGCACTGCCATCGTTCGGGACTATCATGCCAATCACAGGAGGATCCGCTATGGAATTCGAAACCAAGAAGCAGAGAAGCAATTACATCAGATCTGTGAACACCATCATCAATGATGGCCCAGCTGCGCGCCCGGAATAGGCAAAGGTGCCAATCACCTTTACAGAAGAAGATTTCAGGCTAAAATCTGCGATTCATAATGACGCCATGGTCATTGAGGTCAATATTTCTGGGTGGGTCATAGGAAAAGTCCTAGTTGACAACGGGAGTTCGGCGGATATCCTGTTCCTGAAAACATTCGAGAAAATGAATCTGAGTCAGCATATGTTGGACCCACCAGAGTACCCATTGCAGGGATTCGGGGGAAAGCCCATCAAGCCGGTGGGAAAAATATCACTCCCAGTTTCTTTCGGAAATCTTGAGAATGCCAGAACGGAGAGCCTCACCTTCGATGTAGTTAACATATATCACCCGTACCTCGCGATCTTCGGCAGAGGTTTCATGAATAAGTTTGATGCTGTCATAAGACAACAGTTCCTATGCATGAAGATGCCTGCGCCCAAAGGGGTTATCACGGTGTTCGGCAATCAGCAGGAGGCCAGGAACATAGAAAAAGGCCACACACCCGGCCAAACAAATGTGTACCAGCTGAAAGCAGCTGACGAGAGGAGCGAAACCTATGAAGAGCCTAAGCGGGACAAAGAGAAAAATGAGATAGCCGCAAAAGATGAAACAAAGAAAGTGTATTTGGATGACATGCCCGACAGAGCAGTCATAGTAGGGGCGAACCTCAGCGCCGAAGAGGACGGTGAACTCATACGATTCCTAAATAGAAACAAGGATGTTTTCGCATGGTCAGCTAAGTACTTGCAAGGTGTTGACAGAGATATAATCGAACATGCCCTGGAAACAGATGACAAAATACCACCCAAGAAGCAAAAACTTCGGAAATGTCTGACGAAAAAGTCAAAGCAAAGGGAAGCGAAGTTCGGAGGTTGCAGGATGCCCAAGTAATCGAGAGGTCAAGTACCCGGTCGGCTAGCCAACACCGTGCCGCTTAAGAAGAAAAATGGAAAATGGAGAATGTGTGTGGACTTCACCGATTTGAACAAGGCATGCAAGAAGGACGATTTTCCCTTGGAAAGGGTAGACAAAATCGTGGATAATGCAACCAACGGTGAGATGCTTTCGCTCCCGGATATGTTCTCCGGGTATCATCGGATCGGGGGTTCGCAAAGAGGACGAAGAGAAGACAAGTTTCATCACTCCTTTCGGAACATTCTCGTTTCGTTAGAATGCCGTAGGGGTGAAGAATGCGGGATGCACGTTTTCGAGAATGATAGCAATAGTACCGCACCAGATAGATTCGAAGAAACATTTTGGCATATGTGGATGACATAGTTGTCAAAAGTGTTCAGAGGAGAGACCATATCAGTGATCTGGCAGAAACATTCGCGAACATGAGGGCAGCGAACTTAAAGCTAAATCCGGAAAAATGTGTGTTCGACATTCACAAGGGGAAAGTTCTTGGATGCCTAGTTCCAACGAAAGGCATAGAGGCAAACCCTGACAAAATAAAGGATCTGGTAGAAATGCAAGAGCCAATCTCAGTGAAAGATGTTCAGAAGTTGACAGGAAGAGTGGCTGCCCTCAACAGATTTATTCCCAGAGCCCCAGAAAGAAGTTTACCGTTCTTCCAAGTCCTCAGAAGTGCCAAGAAATTCTAGTGGTCCGAACCTCAGAAGCAGGCCTTTCACGAACTGAAGGATTACTTGTCCACCATGACCAAACTCTATCCTCCCGAACCAAAATCACCGCTTCTGCTGTATGTGTCCGCATCAAATTAGGCAGTAAGCGCAGTGTTGGTACAGGAAAAGGAAGAAGGAAAGCTCAGGCAAATTCCTGTATACTTCGCCTCTGAAGCATTGTCTCGGTTCCAAGGTTTTCTATTCCGAATCGGAAAAGATCGCGTATGCGGTCATTATGGCAAAGCAAGAAAGCTAAGACATTACTTCGAGGGTCACGGAATAGGAGTCATCACCAATCGGCCGTTGAGTGACTTGTTCGCAAATAGGGAGGCATCCACCCGAATCATCAAGTGGGGTGCCGAACTTTCCGAGTATGTGGTAGATTTCGAGAGAAGAAGTGAAATAAAATCGCAAGTTACGCGCATTTTGTCGCGGATCGGACTTCACCCACTCAAAATCTCGAGGAAAATATACCCGAACCTTGGATAGTGCGGTGTGATGGAGCATGGTGTTACAAGGGGGTTGGAATTTCGGCTGTTGTAACGTCCCCGACGGGCGTAGTCATAAGATACGCAGCACGGCTCGTATTCGCAAACAATGAACATTCCACGAACAACACAACGGAGTACGAAGCCCTACTGCTGGCATTAAGGAAAATGAAAGCCTTGGGGCAGCAGACCTTCATAATCAGAACGGATTCGAAAGTGATCCAAGAACATATTGAGAAGGAAAGAGAGGCCAGGAATCCAGTTCTCATGAAATATCTCGAAAAAGTTAGAGAAATGGAAAAACACTTCAAAGGGTATTCAGTCCAGCACATCCCAAGGGATGATAACAATGAGGCAGATAAACTGGCGAAGGCAGCAGCCAGAAACCAAGAGCTACCACCGGATGTGTTCTTCGAAATCATCAGAGAGCCCTCCATCAAAGATTCGAGGGCCCAAATCGTGAATATAGTGGAAATTCCAGACTGGAGAGCAGAAATCATGGCCTATCTGATAGGACATTACGAACCACAAGATGAATTGGAGGAAAAAAGGTTGAAGCAAAGGGCTCGGGGCTATACAGTAGTAAATGGAGAATTATACAAATCAGGAGTCACTGAGCCTTGGCTGCACTGCATCACCTCCGAAAAAGGTCGGGAACTTCTGAAAGAAATTCACAGCAGATTCTGTGGGGCGCACATAGGAACCAGGGCTTTAGCTGGAAAGGCGATAAAGCATGGATTCTATTGGCCCACCATAAACATCGATGCCAAGATGTTGGTTCGGCAATGTGAAGCGTGCCAGAAGACGGGAAATCAACAGAATCTGCCTTCAATGCCAGTTCATCTAATTCCTCCAACTTGGCCTCTGCGAGGTGGGGAATGGACCTAGTAGGCTCGTTGCCAACGGCTCAAGGCAACCGCCGATTCGCGGCCGTAGCATGTGATCGATTATTTCACGAAGTGGGTGGAGGCAAAACCACTCGCGAATATCACAAAGCAATAACGATTCAAAAATTCTTTTGGCGAATATAGTCCGCAGGTTCGGAGTTCCTAGAGAACCGACGGTTGACAATGGCAAACGGTTTGACCGTTACACCTTCAAAGAATACCGGTAACCTTAGGCACACAAGCGAAGTTTTCATCAAGCATATCATCCACGATCCCAATGGTGCGCTTGAAAGAGCCAATGGCCTGATCTTTTCGGGAATCAAGAAATGTTTGTTCGATCAGAAAAAGGGAATGTGGGTCGATGAACTTCCGAAGGTGATCTGGTCTCACAACACCACAGTTTCAAGAGCAACAGGTTTCACGCCTTTTCACCTGCTTTTCGGGACTGAGGCTATGACACCGGAGGAGATCAGGAATGAAAGCATGAGAGTCCTGAAGGGAAAAGAGATAGAGGAAATTGATAAAAAGGTGGAAAAAGACATGATAGAGCTGACAATCCTTGAAGCAGCAGAAAACATTGAGAAATACCAGAGAGAGACAAGGGCATGGAGGGACAAAAAGGTGGTCCGAAAGGACATTAAAACTGGTGATCTTGTCTTGAAAAGAAAGAAAAATTGGGAGAACCCAGGAAAACTTCATGAGTCATGGGAAGGGCCTTACATCGCCAGGGAAACAGATATGCCAGGGGCTTTTCTCCTGATGGAGCAGACTAGCGAAGAGTTGCCGTATTCGTGGAATGCCGACAGCCTAAAAAGGTATTATCCATGAAAACCCTAGTTGTAGATAGATGTAGCGTGTAGTAGTTTTTCGATTTTCGTAAGTTTGCATTTTAGAAAGATAGAAATCCGAATCACGTGTCTATAAGTGATTTCGGAGCAAAAATTAGTTTTACTTCTTATAGTTGTATCAGAATAAGAAGGACCGTACTCTTTTCCTTGCAAAGGGGGCTCTAAATCAAGAGGCAAGGTTTTTAACGAGGCGGACCCTATGTAAATACTCTTTCTGATATATATATGAAAAGAGTCTTCCCCCAAATTGCGTGTCTCGAGAATTCCATCGTGAAAAAAGAAAGAAGTTCGTGAGAAAGGCTTCGTGATAGCCGAAATTCTATCGTGAAAAAAGAAAAAGTTCGTGAGAAAGGCTTCGTGATAGCCGAAATTCCATCGTGAAAAAAGAAAGAAGTTCGTGAGAAAGGCATCGTGATAGCCGAAATTCCATCGTGAAAAAAGAAAAAGTTCGTGAGAAAGGCTTCGTGATAGCCAAAATTCCATCGTGAAAAAAGAAAGAAGTTCGTGAGAAAGGCATCGTGATAGCCGAAATTCCATCGTGAAAAAACAAAGAAGTTCGTGAGAAAGGCTTCGTGATAGCCGAAATTCCATCGTGAAAAAAGAAAAAGTTCATGAGAAAGGCTTCGTGATAGCCGAAATTCCATCATGAAAAAAGAAAAAGTTTGTGAGAAAGGCTTCGTGACAGCCAGAATTCCATCAACGAAAAAGAGGCCTGAGACAACGACAAGTTGTGGCCCAGAAAAATCCCATCCATCAAGGGATTCCCACCAAAAAGGCCTGAGACAACAACAAGTTGTGGCCTAGAAAAATCCCATCCATCAAGGGATTCCCACCGAAAAGGCCTGAGACAACAACAAGTTGTGGCCTAGAAAAATCCCATCCACGAAGGGATTCCCACCAGAAAGTTCGCATGATGATTTCGAGAAAGTGAATTCCTAAGAGTTTGCCTGCGTATTCTCACTCAGTATAGATCGTTGAAAATTTTTCAGGTATCATCATTGTAAGAAAGGGCAAGGGGCTCCATCAGAGAATCGTAGAAAAATCTTGGTTGAAGCAACTGAGGGTTGCAGCTTCAACCGAGGCAAGTCTGCCGATCAGGGAAAGTCCACAAAATTCGAGAAACAAATTTTGTCGACTTGCACAACGACAGTCGAAATTTTCAAAAATTAACGAAGATTTCTCCTAAAAGATGTGCTCGAAATCCTGGAACAATAAGATTCGTGAACCTGCCTTCGAGTTTTCATGCAAAACGGCAAGGTGGGGGAGGGTGACGTTTTTTCAAGAAAAAACGTATCCATTGCCTTATTCACATAAAAACTCCCGAATAGTTCGTCGATAATTACAACAATCAGTGCGAAATTTAGAATGAAAGTTCTACAACATGTCCTGGTTTACAAACGTTGTTTTCAGCCATATCGCTAGCATAGGCGAAGTCAGATGAACCGGCTAAGGGGCTAAGGGGCTCCGTCTTCGGAATTCTCGTGGATCGTGAAGTAGAGGACGCAGAACGACTCTTTTTACGAAGCAAGAAAAATGAAGAAAGATCAAAACAACCTATAGAAAATTTAAGTGAGGCCTCAAGCCAAACATCGAAAAAATCTTGTTCAGGATGTGCTTGTTTGAACAGGCGTCATGCTTCACCACTAACGAACATACAGTCTCGATGAATTCACAGCGGCAAAACGTCCTGCGCAGGCCCAGCTTGCAGGACCTGCGCAGGTTAAAAATATACAAAACATTTGTTCAGCGAAGTTTGAGGAATCTACATGAATCTACAACCAATCTCAAATACACCCAAGGTTTGGACATATTGTTTAGTTTGTAACATCCACCTTCGGCGAATCCTCCTCTTGTTCGGGGGCCTGTTCGCCGTCGTTGCCATCGTCGCTGCTGCTACTACTGCTGCTGCTGCCACCTGAGCCGTCTCCGCCGGACTCGCTCGAACCCTCGCCGGAAGTTGATCCTTCGGGAGACGCGACAATGTCCTCTCGATTCTCCGCTTCGTTCAGCTGAGAAAGGAAGGCAAAAGTGAAGAAGGCTTAAGAAACTAAAACATCTGCGACAAACACAAGTCATGAAATCGGACAAAAGAAACTACCTCAGCAAGCTTTGCTTGAGCAATGGTCTTAACAATATCCTCCCCGCCGGTCAGCCAAAACTCCCTCGCGAACTTCATCTTGATGGCTTGAACGTCGGAGTTGGCTCAAAGTATCGCGGTACTAGTAGCGCTGGGGAATCGAGACAGTCATAGTCGTGAAGAATTTTCGAAATACTCTCCACAGAGAAAGCAACAGCGAAGTTGCTGGCGCCGAAGATCACCTCAGTAAGGGCCTTGAACTCGGCCTCCAGCCAATCCATGAAATCAGGAATATCAATGTTATCCGGGAGAGAGGCTGGACGAACACCGAACTCATTCAAGGACTTCTGGTACTCCTTATAGAGCAGTTTCAGCTTTTCCAGAATCTCTGAAGTGTTTTTCTTCGAGGCCTCACTTTGTTCTGCCAACGCCTTCTCAAGATCTACGATTTTGCGGTCCTTTGCGCTCAGGGACTTGGCGAGGCTGGCATTATTGATACGAAGATCTTCGGTGATTTTCGTAGCTCACTCTTGCTTTTCCCGAAGCTTTTCAATCACGCTCAAATCATCTTCATGAGATTTTTGAACTTTCTCAAGCTCTTTCTTGGATTCCTCGAGCGCGGCCTCTGCGACCTTCTTTTCATCGTGACTCGTTTTCAAAGCCTCCGCCAACTCAGCCACCTTTTTCTCGAGTTCTAGGTTCGTGGATTGCGCGAGGGTGAAGTTACGCTCCAGTTCCTTGGACTTCTGGGAAAGCTGTTCGTTAATCTTCTCCTGTTCAGCGAGCCGCTCTATGGCAACCTTCCCGAGCATAGAGTGCTTGAGGGTATAATCCTCATGGAAGCGTGCAAGCTTTGAAGGAGAGTAAGAATGCAAAAGATTCTTGAATTCTGAAAAATTCAGGAGTAAGTCTCGGACCAAGATTCAACAATCGTGAAGGACATGAAGAGATAGTGAGAATGAACGAACCTTGCTTACTAAAATGCTGCATGGTGACTTGTTTAGTCGAACCAGAAGAGGTTTTCCCTCGAGGCGAAGGAGTGGTTTCGGAGACAGTGAGAGGCCCTTTCTCGGAGTCTTGAGCAACTTCTTCGGGTCGTTCTGAGGCCTCCTCTCCTGTTTCATCAACAATTGCGGACGATTTCCACAGAGTTAAAAACTTGGACGTCTTGCTCCCAACGCCACTCGTCTCGAAACCAACACGCAATAGCTTGCCGCGATGAGACGTACCAAAGCTTTTGTTAAAAGCGGCTAGGGAAGGAGAGGGCGCCTGGTCTTTGGGGACAATCTCCCGAACTTCAACCAAAGGAACATGTTCGGTAGGATTGTCTCCCCTTTGAATAGTGAGCTCAAGGTCCTGGGCGAATTCGGAGGAGGCTTGGTCAGCAACAGGGACTTCAACAACAGGAGCTTCGGCAGCAGCGGGGGACTCAGTGCGGACAGCAACATCAGCAGCAACAACAGACTTCTCAGCAGCGGCAGGAGCGGTCGCCTTTCGAACTTCGGGAGCAGCATCTGAAAAGGAATCAATATCCACGAATTCATTCTCGGAACCAGATGGACAGCTGTCTCGAAAGTTAAACAGTGGCCAAAGGAAAACACCTTTGAGGCTGTCTGTGTCCGCGAAGGTGTCGTCGTCAAAGGAGGATGGGACTCGCCGAACGCCGGTGGAAGAAACTTTCTTCACAGCCTTCTTCAATTTCTTGCGGCTCATCTGGGCAAGCCCCGAAGCAGCCTGGAGTTCAGCATCCGAAGATCGAAGTTCGGAAGTCTTTCGCTTCTGCTTCGACGATTCTAGCGATCTAGTCCTCAAAGGCTTAACTCCCGAAGAGGCCCCCTCGCTGGCAGGTGACGAGCCTCGCTTCGACGACCTTATTCGGGGAGCGTTGATAGGGGCGGCTGAGCAACTGGCCACAGCGACAGCGGGAAGTTTCAACTTGGGACCAGGGCCTCGAGAGCTGAAAAACTTGTCACCACAAACTTCCGAAAAGATGCGGTTGATCTTCTTCTTATGCTTCACCAGGGCCTTATATGCCTTGTACTCGTTCATGGTATATTCACCTGCCATGACGTTCACCCTTTTCTCCACTTCGTCCATAAAGTCTTTGGCGCTCTGGCCTTCGCGAAGCTTGATCCCAAACTTCGGGAAAGGCACCTTCTGGTCTGCCCAGTTGACATTGTAGTACACGAGCTCAGTAGGGGACCAACCGTTCGAGATAGGCCAGACCCGGGCGGCGACGAATTCTTCGATGATGTCTCGGCCGCCAAGTATGGTGCTGGCCAGATGAAATGCATTCTCACAGCTTCTTATTCCCAAAGCCCACTGGTTGAACTTCCCAACATTGACCGCGGTAAGAGGCGCGATCGGGCATGACAGCTTCGGCATATCGACCTTCAGATAAAACCAGTAAGATCTCCAATCATCTGTAAGGTTGGACTTGCAGCAAGGAGAGATCTGGATTCGGGTGATTCCTTGTCGGGTATTCTGACGTCGCGTGTTGAAGGTGCAGCACGCGTGCTAACTGTGGTAGAACTGCCCATCTTCACCCTTGACAACTTCGGGGATGATCACCAGTTCGTAGAATCTGGTGAAAGCGTCGACGCTAGGACTGCAGCCGAAGGTTTTCAAAATCCAGATAAACTTCGACACTTCAAGGAAAGATGTCGGAGAAAGCTGGTGAATCTTCACCGAAAATGCATCGAGAATAGCTGGCAGGACTGGGTCGCAGGGGAACCTCAGTCCGCAGATAAAGTAATCCCGAAAGACAACAATTTCTCCGTCCTTGGGAGTAGGAATCTGCTCGTCGAGCGGGGCGTGCCCAGCACTAGGAGAGAAGAATCCGGCCTTCTCATACTCCCGAATTGTGTTGCTTGTCACCTTCGACTCTCCGAAGCTGAGAGAGGGCGGCAACGGGCTGGAAGTCCTTAATATAACCAGATCGTCGACACCGGCATCCACACCTCCGAGGTCTTCGCCGCCGTCAGACTGAACCTCCCCATCTTCACGACTTCGGGAGCCGCTGGGAGAGCCAGAATCTTCGGCTGGTGCGGCACGCTCCGCACCTTCGGCAACTGGGTCGAGCGGAAGACCAGCCGCAGCAAGCTCTTCGTTAGTCATGGGTCTGGCTGTGATTTTAACTCGAGCCACCTAACCAACATATACGAACATACGAAAAGTTGAAAATGACATTCGAAAATAAGGTTCGCGAAATCGCGATACAATTGTACCAAAGTATAACAAGTAACAATTGATAAGAGATAGATGAGATAATACCTTAGAAAAGTGAGAAGAAGACCTGAAGCTCGCGAGCTTTTCAGCAGAAGACCAAATTCCGCGAAAAAGAGATGCACGAATCGTGAAAATCTGGAAAGCTGTAAAATTTTTTAACAGCGACAGCCCGCTATTTATAGGGCCGGGGAGGGGTAGTTCCGCGAAATGCGCCTCGATTTAACCGTCATTGGTTTCCCGGGCGACGCGTGTCCCCTCTGACGTTCCGAGGGTGACGTTTTTTACTAAATTTCCGAAGGATTCGTGGAATCGGATCGTCGGAGTCAACCCGCTTCCCCGAGGGGCTAGTGTTGGGGAATTCAGGAAAACCCGTCACCCTCGAAACGTTGGGTTTAACAAAGTTCTCGAAGCATGTTTTTCAGGGGCAGGGAATTCACGATTTTCGGAAGCCTGGAACCTGTGAAGCCTCGAATTCGCGAATGTGCAAAGTTCGGGAATCTTAATTCGGTGAAGAAGTGGAGTCACGAACATGCGGAAGCCCGGAATCTCGAACTGTCGATGGCCCAAACTTCGGAGAACGGCTGATTCGGGAATCTGTTGAGGGCTGAGTTCGGGAGTCAGGCGCGTAGACATGCGCGAACCAGCGGAGAAGCGAAGGCCAACTCGGGAATCTCGTCGAAGAGCCGGTTCGGGAGTTTCACGCGAAGACATTCACGAACCGAGAGAGAAGCAAAGTCAAAGTTGTTGTCCCAAAAAGTCCGGTTTAGAGTGTGAACTAGTGGCGGATTTGTAAATATGTTAGATGAAAAAGACAATCCTGTATGCGTTCACACTAGGAATATTCTCTGAGGCTAAGGGTGTTATCGGTATGTAAAAGTCCCTTCATCTCCCTATAAAAGGGGGTGCAAGGGCACGTGTAAACGGATTCAGACTTTTTGGAACTTGTGCTACTTGCAGAGGGAATCACAGTTTCTTTGCGCTCTCACGTTGTACTTGAACGTGTTAAGAACTCTCACTTGTGTTAGGGTAGTCATCCGAATTTTTCGGGTAACCCCCCAACAACCCCAAGGACTTCAAGCCATCCATTGAGAAGTACGACGGTCACTCCGACCCAAGTATATGGCTCAAAATGTACAGCATAGCGGCGCGTGCCTCTGGAGGGAACAAAGACCACATGGCAGGATACTTTCCCCTTGTGATGGGCAAGGCACCACTCCTATGGCTCGACAATCTCCCAGCAGAGTGCATCACCTCCTAGGCAACTTTGTCCCACCTTTTCACGACCAACTACCAGGCGACCTACAATCGTCCTGGCAATACTCACCACCTCGCCAGAGTGCGGATGAGAAGTGACGAAACTCTCCGTGAGTACACCAACTGCCACTTTGAGAACCGCAACACCCTTGCAGGTGTCAAATACGACGACGTCATCGCCTACTACAAAAAGGGAATCACCAACATCAAGTTGTTTGAGAAGATCCACGAAGCTGACACAAAAACCATTGGTGACCTCATGGCCTACGTCGACAAACTGGTCGACACGCAAGATGCGGTAATGCATGACTTCAACGGAGAAGACCATGATGATAGAAGCACTAGGTCGCGCAAGCGATCTGGCGAAGCCTATGTGACAGATCCACCAAGACCTTCCACCTTCCTCGAAGGTGACTTCAATATGGTCATGGATGACCAGTGCCAGTTTCACCGTGACGCCAAGCACACCATGAGGGAGTGCGAACAGTTGAAGCGTGCCCTTGGAGTTCCATCTACCTTGAAGAAGACAAGAAGCAACGACAACGACAACCGTAACGGTGGCCAACGCTTCGACAATCGTAACTATCGACCTGATCGACGAGATTATCGTGACCACAGGCCCTATCCTCGCAATGACGATAGGGATCGACGCGATTATCGCCGCGACTACCGCCGCGACGACAGACGTGACGACTACCGTCGCGACGACCGCAACGACAGGCGCGACGACCATAGCAGCGATCGTCGTGATGATCACCATGATGATCATCACAACGACCGACGAGACAACCAGCATGATGATCGACGTCGCCAGGATGACCACAGTCCCCGCGACAACAAACACAAGGAGCGGACTCCACCGCCACCGCCCAAAGGGGGCAACATCAATGGTGCATTCCAGAAGGCCAACCGCGAGATCAACTTCATCGTTGGAGGTCGCCAAGCGACCAAAAGCAACCGACAGACTCGATCAAACGCCAGGGAGATTGGACACGTCAACACCGAAAACCCGCGACCTCTGTGGTGGTCTGAATTCCCAATCACTTTCTCCAGGAAAGATCATTGGGTTCATATCCCGACCCCGGAACCTATCCGCTGGTCGTTAACCCCATAGTCAACGGGTCCTGACTGCCTAAGACCCTCATCGATGGAGGAAGCAGCCTAAACATCATCTTCACGGAGACGCTGCGCAAGATGGAGTTCGACTTCAGCAAGATGACTGCTTGTGACGAACCCTTCTACGGGGTTGTGCCCGGAAAGGCTGTGTACCCCATAGGTCGTGTATGCCTCCCAGTCACCTTTGGCACAGAGGAGAGCTTCCGTACAGAGTACCTGACGTTCGAGGTCATGGACTCCCGCTCTTCATACCACGCCATATTCGGTCGACCTATGCTCGCCAAATTCATGGCTATACCACATCACACCAACCTCATCATGAAGATGCCGGCACCAAACTGGATCCTCTCCGTCCTCGGGGACATCATGGTCTCCTACAATTGTGAAAGTGCCACTATCGAGCTCTCCAAGGATTCAGCGATCAAAGCCGCAGCAACGGTCATGGTCGCCCAGGCAGCCAGGATTGACCAGACAATTCTGCAGGTAGCAGAGTAGAAGCGCACAACCACAACTTTGGACCCGAGTCCAGCTGTCAAGAAGGTTTGCCTCAGCCTGCCCGACGCATCCAAGGAAGTCGTCATCGGGCCGACCTCGACCCCAAATAGGAACTCGTGCTCACCAGCTTCCTCAGGGACAACGCTGACATCTTCGCATGGAGTCCATCCGATATGCCTGGAGTTACCAGGGAGCTGGCTGAGCACAGACTCAAAATTAGCAAGTAAAAGCTCCGGCGATTTGCAAAAGACAGAAAACAAGCTATAGAAATGGAAGTCTGTAAGCTCTTAGCTGCAGGTTTTATTAGGGAATGTCAACACCCAGTTTGGCTCGCAAACCCGGTTCTTGTACCAAAGAAAACTAGTGGATTAAGAATGTGTATCGATTACACCGACCTTAACAAGCACTGCCCGAAGGATTTGTTTCCTCTTCCTCGTATTGACCAGGTCGTGGACTCCATGGTTGGTAGCGTCCTACTTTGTTTCCTCCACTGCTACTTAGGATATCACCAGATATCCTTGCATCCCGATGACGAAGACAAAACAACATTCATAACACCTCACGACATCTATTGCTACAAGGTCATGACCTTTGGCCTGAAAAACGCTGGAGCAACATACCTGAAGGCGATCCAGAAGTGTTTGAAGTCCCAAATTGGGAAGAACGTCGAGGCCTATGTAGACGATGTGGCCGTCAAGACCACAGTGGAAGACAAGCTCATCGCCGACCTCACCGAAACCTTCGCCAATCTGCGAGAATTCTAGTGGAAGCTCAACCCAACAAAGTGTGTCTTTGGTGTCCCCTCTGGACTGCTCCTGGGCTTCATGGTCGGGCACCGAGGCATTGAAGCCAACCCAGCGAAGGTCGATGCCATACGCAAGATGGCCAAGCCATCCAACAAGAAAGATGTCATGAAGCTTACCGACATGATGGCGGCTCTAGGTCGTTTCATCAGCAAGCTCGGTGAAAAAGGCTTACCCTTCTTCAGGCTATTGAAGAAGGCCGACAAGTTCGTGTGGGACGACGAAGCCCAGAAAGCTTTCGAGGCTCTCAAAGAGTCCTTGACGACGGCACCAGTTATGACACCTCCAATCCCGAAGGAAACACTCCTACTCTACATCTCCGCCACCACTAATGTGGTCAGCACAGTTCTCGTCGCCGAGCGAGAAGAAGAGGGGCAGGCCTACTGTTGACGATGAAATTCCGTCAACCTAGCCATGAGTTTACCTTTGGTGTTGGCATGACTTTTGTATCTTATCCATTGGTACTAACCCCCGTGGTATAACAAGTTCACTTGTGCATGTCGATTTTGGAGTTTAGTGTTTATGCAGGGTTTTAGCGGTAAAAGCAAGACTTCTGGGATAAGTTCATTAATCACCTCATGACAAGACCTTGAAGCCTGGTACAAGTCAAGCAATGAAGTGAACACGACTCCAAGAAGCCCAAGGACCCAACCCGAGAAGATGGAAAACTCCGAGGACCTAGCCAGAAAAGTGCTGAATCTTGCGAGATAAGGAGCTTCGTCCAATTCGGAGAGAAACTGGCGACAAGGGCCCACATGTAGAAAGGGGAAGGATCTAGAAGACTTGAGAAGCAACACCGGGCGAAGGAGGCCATGAACTGGGCTGAAGTGGGCCCAAGCCAGTCGGCCCAGGCCGGCCGGCCCAGCCCATTTCGAGGCCCAGTCGGCCCCCCCCCTTGATCTAGATGCCTCTCGGGCTATTTATAGCCCCTGACCGAGAGCCACGCATCAATCAATTCGTCATCCGCCGCCGAGGAGTAGAGAAGCTTGAGGGACACCATCTCGAAGATGAGGGTCATGCTAGTTGTCTACGGTCTCCCTAGCCGACGTGGGAACCTTGCATGGAAGACCACGTCGGAGCTCCGGAGCAAGGATCAAGATCGAGGTAGGATCCCGGTGGTGATCTTGTTCATGTAATCATTCATGGTGAAGTTTTTAT
Source organism: Cenchrus americanus (assembly GCA_947561735.1). Lineage (NCBI taxonomy): Eukaryota > Viridiplantae > Streptophyta > Magnoliopsida > Poales > Poaceae > Cenchrus > Cenchrus americanus. The sequence continues at coordinate 76,278,193 of OX387239.1, read as the reverse complement.
AGTGAATCCGATTTCTAGCGATCAAGTGCCTTCTCGATGATTTTGTTTTCTTCTTGGTTTTGCTTTTTCCCCAATCTATACTTAAGATAGATTGCTTAGGGTGCTCTTGTATCCGCGGTGGCTAGAGGTGCATACCAGACCGACCAAGTGATTTCCACTTGTTCTTATCGAACTCGCCCTAGACTACCCGCATGAATAGGAATACGTTGTGACAGAACGGGGGTTCCGAAAGGCGGGCGTTTTCGGAATCTATTGACGGTGAAAATCCGTCAACCTAGCCATGAGTTTACCTTCGGTGTTGGCATAAGTTTTATACCTTATCCTTTGGTACTAACCCCCGTGGTATAACAAGTTCATGTGTGCATGTCGGTTTTGGAGTTTAGTGTTTATGTAGGGTTTTAGTGTTGAAAGCACGACTTTCGGGATGAGTTCATCAAGCACCTTATGACAAGACCTTGAAGCCCCGTACAAGTCATGCAATGAAGCAAACTTAACTCCAAGAAGCCAGGGACTTGATCCGAGAAGACGACAAACTTCGAGGACCTGACCATAAAAGTGTTGAATCTTGCAAGACAAGGAGTTATGCCCAATTCGGAGAGAAACTGACGACATGGACCTACATGCAGAAGGGGGAAACATCCAGGAAGCAAGGGAACCGACGTAGAGCAAAGGAGGCCTCGGGCTGGGCCTGGATGGGCCCAGGTCGGCCGGCCCAGGCCGGTCGGCCCAGCCCTATCCAGGGCCCAGTGAGGCTCCCTTTTGCCCTAGCCGCCATTCAGGCTATTTATAGCCCCCTGACCGAGAGCCACGAAGAATCCAATTCGTCATCGGCCGCCGAGGAGCAGAGGAGAGAGGGACACCATCTCGGAGAGGAGAGGGTCGAGCTAGTTGACTAGGGATTCCCTAGCCGACATGGGAACCTTGCATGGAAGACCACGTCGGAGTTCCTGGAGCTAGAAGCAAGATCAAGGAAGGATCCCGGTGGTGATCTTGTGTATGTATCATTGTCATAGTTGAATTATCAAGTTGAATCTATTCTTAGCAATCAAGTGTTTCCTTGAAGATTTCGTTTTTCGATCGGTTTGCTTATTCTAGATCTATTCGCGCGATAGATCACATAGGGTGTTCTTGTAGCCGCGGTGGCTAGAGGTACACACCGGATCTTCTGAAAGAATCTCGACTTGTCTTTTGACTCACCCTAGACTCCCCGCATGAGTAGGGATACGTTGTGACAGAACGGGGGTTCCGAAAGGCGGATGTTTTCGGATTTGGACGGGAAACCACGATTTAAAGAGGCTTCTAATAAGATTCGATTTGCTACATCTTCTCTTGCTTGGAACTTCAAGGAAAGGCTTAACCCGATCTCTCTAGATCGGTTTATCTACCCAATCTTACTTTGTTATCTCCGGTCTTTAGTAGATTAGATTAGTTTCGTGTCTTTTATCTAGATGCATTAGGGTTTTACCAAAGATTGAAGTTACTTGGCTTTACTAGATCAACTTTTGCGTCACACATTTGTTCCACGGATTCGATACCTTGGGTTCACCACTCGAGGGAAGAAGGGTCCCTTGACTACGACGGGAGACTTGTCCGCTTGCAAGTCATAAATGAAATTTGATACAACTATTAACCGTCAACAAGCCCCTTTTTCTCGCACCGTTGCCGGGGAACAAGTGACCAAGATTTGGTTTTTTATTGCCTTTTTGTAATTTTCAGTTTTCTTTTAGTTTTTCTTTTTGCTTCTACTAAACTTTGATCATCCTCAAAATACATCTAATCTAGTTTGTCTAACCCTAGTTTTCATAGATTTATTTTTACTTTCTAGTTTTTGCATACTTTGTTTATTGCTAACCCTAACCGGAGATGGTTGGCTACCTCTCCAAGAAACCCAACTTTTTTTGTGGATGATCCAGGAAAACTTGACAGGCAAAGAAGACATGCAACACAAGCTAAAGGGTAGGAAACCCTAGATTCAAAAGCCGAAGTTGAAGGACCGCCGGAATCTCCAAGGGAATCACCACCTCCAAGTCCAAAGGAAGATCAACTGTAACAACCCAGGAATTTAGGTGTGCAAATTTTGCGAAAATTTAAAACTTTTTGACTGAAATTGAGTGCTATCAATTTTCAAGCCAAATTGCTAGCCCTCTTCTAAATTCTCCACCGGATTGATCCATTTATAAAAACATATATTCAAACTATGGTAAAATATGTGAGTTGGACTTTTCTGGTTTAATTTGGATTTTATTTGTGTGTGGTTTGCATTTGGAAATTATCCAAATTCAAACTTAAACTTTAGTTTTTAAACCAATCTTTATTCTCAAAGTTTCAGTTTTCTTCTTGGGCCGGCCTATCCTAAAGCCTGGCAGGCCCAGTAACCCAACCAGCCGCATCAGCCCACCATTCTCACCTTCCACTCATTTCTGCTTCACCCGCTGACGAAGGGGGCCCAGCTGTCAGCTTCCCCCCCTTCATCCCCTTTCTTCTTCACCTTTTCCAGCAGCCGGTCAACCGAGCCGATGCGCCAGGGCGGGCGACGGGGCGGTCGCGCCAACCAGGCGGTCCACACGCCGAGGACCGGTGTGTGCGCATTGGGGCCCGGATCCGACCGCGGGGGTAGGCAATGACCCTATTGCCCCCACACCGCGTGCATCTGAGGCGTGAACGACCGGCGGCCACGGGATCCACCTGCCCATCCCGGCGAACGGCCAGGGGCACTGGGGGCAACCCACCCCGGGCTGCCCACGGCCTCGCTTCAAAAGTGTCGGGGACAGCCCTAGGGGTCCCCTTAAACAATGGGGGAAAACCCACTTAAAACCCAGAACGAAACCCGATAATATTAAGCCTAATCATGCAGGTGCCTAACCATGCAGGACACGGCCCACAGGGACTCCGACGGCCCATCAAGGCAGACCACGTAAGGATCCCCTCGAAACGGACTCCGCCTCGTTCGAGGCTGCACGCTCCCTTCAGGCGGGCATCGCCCCGCTCGAGGGGCAGCACTTCCCTCGAGCGGGTTTCGCCTCGCTCGAGGGTACGCCCCGCCCTCGGCTGGGGTCCGCCACGCTCGCGGGCGTCGCGCACGCGTGCGCGCGGCCCCGTACGCGGGCATTTAACGCCCGACGCCGGAGACGGCGCCATCATGCGCCGGGGCTCGCACCCCGGTGCCGCCGCACCAACTCCCCGGGGAGGAGCCCATCCCCGCCCTCGTGGGAGGGTACGGTGGAGTGCGGCCGGTGTCGGCCCCGTGACACCGCGCGCACGCCCCGCACGGCTAACGCGCCGAGCCCTCGAAAGGGGGCCGGCGCACCCTCGATGTACTTTCTTGTGACCCTACGGGGGTTAGGTGGAGGCGGTAGGCCGGTGGACCGCCATCCCCGCCACGCGTAACGGCGTGGCCGCCGTACCGCGCGCGCGAGCGCACGCGGACCCCGTAGCAACGACTCCGGCCCCGTGAGGCGCGTTGGGAAGGAACGCCGTTCGCCAACTCCCGTGCGCCGTACGGGCGGCGTCGCACCTCCCTCGAGCCTATCGGAGGACATCACCGCCATCCGCCGCTCTCCTACCCTCGAACCGCCACCGTTCGGTACAAGTCGAGCCATGATGACCGGATCGTGGCGGGGATCGCACGGACGGCCGCCCACTCTACACCGTAGCACGTCGCACTTCTCCACATAGCTAAGTAGCGCGGCGCGCATGTAACCCGCCGTCCCCTTGATCTATAAAAGGGGAGGCGAGCCCCCAGCCGTGGGGGGACGGAGTTCAACACGACACGCCGTGCACTCACTCTCTTATTCTCCCACAACATCTTCAGCCATTCTCCCAGGGACTTGGAAGCCATGCTTCCTCTCCCGCCTTGCTTGTACTTGCCCCACTACAAGCACCCCCGGTGCTAAGTAATACAGTGCCCCGAGCACGCCCCTGCTGGACGTACGGCCCCCTCGGCCGGAACCGGGGATAAACTCGTGTCACTTGTTACTTAGCATCGACCATTGAGGGATAGACCACGGCGCTATCTACCGGTTAGTGTCGGGACCATATTCCGCACCGCCGGTTGGCGCCCACCGTGGGGCAAGCGAGCGCCTAAGGTCATTTCGCCAACTCCCTCCATGGTGATCCGCACTGAATACCGTGCTACACGCTACCGCATGGGTAGCTCGGACCCCCTCCCGCCGGGTTCGAGATCCGCTTCGGGGATCCGAACTTTCGAGCCACGGGGAATGGCTATCTCATGCGCCTCACTAACCGTGAGGAACTCCGCGCGCGGCGTCGGCCCGGTCGCTCGGACCCCCGCCACGCGCACGACTCCGGCGCAGCGCCCGCGGGCACCGACGTCGCGGGTCCGTCGGCGCCACGACGCCACCGTCGCTCCGGGCGCGCGCTCGCGTCGGGGCGCGGTTCGAGCGGCGGCGGCCGAGCGCGCCGCCACTCAAAGTGGCGCGCCCACCGTCACGACGGGCCGCCACCGCCCGGCGGGACCGCGCGCGGTCTGCGGACCGCGCATCCCCACCGGGTTGCGTGGCGCTATGACGGCCTACAACGCCAACGTCAACACGACAATGCGCGGGGTTCCGCCCCGGCCGCCGTGTCTTCATCGCCGGGGACCCCGCACCTCGGCGGCAGATGAGTCATCCCCCGGGCTCCGTCGACACGATGCCACCCGCCAACCGCCACGGATACGCGGAGTGGGACTTCTCCGGCGTGCCGGACCCGGGCCGCGTTCGGCGTTTCCTCGACGCCACGGACTCGGGTTCGGCTGCTCCGACGACTCAACGACCGGGAGCTACGACCCCACGCGGGAGTGTTGCGCCGTCATCACCAACGACCCGGCTAACGCCGCCGGGTGGCGGGGCGCCGGAGACGGGGGAAGTCACGCCCGCCCCGGGGATCGCCGCGCGCCCGGCCGCGCAGGCCAAGCGCTCCTGCTGGGGCCGACGTCGACGCACACTGGCCCAAGCCCGTGAGCTCGAGGCCAAGCTAGCGAAAGAGTACCGAACGGTGCGGTTGCTCCGCGCCTCAATGGCAGGGGAGGCTTCTGCGCGTGGCGAACGCGCGCGGGAGCTGGGCCGACAGGTCCGCGACCGCCTCAACACCGCCACCAACGTCGGAAACGCGGACGTGCCCCCGCGGGCGATCCGAAGCTCGTCGCCGCCGCGACGCCGCTACGGGCCATGCCAGCACCCTCGACCCCCGAGGCTCGGGATATGCACCGCGAGGTGCAAACTCTCATCGAGCAAGCGGCCGTCCGGCGAGACGAGAGCTCGGCCTCACGCATCCGTCAACGGGGGGGATGCGCGGGGCGATGAAGCCGCACCAGGGGGCGAACCCTCGGTGCACGCGGGGGGACCAGCGGGGCATCCCACCGAGCAAGGACGCACGCCGGCCAAGGAACGACTCCTCGACGCGCGCGAGGCACCGGATGGCGACGCTCGCAATGTCATCAACGCCGGCGCATGAGCAAGGCGGACGCGCGAGCGGCAAGGGGTTACCACCCTCGACGGGGTGGGCGCTACGACAGCGGCGAGGACCGCTCCCCGACGCCGGAGCCCCCCGGCACTCGCGTGTTCAGCCGGGAGATCCGAGCGGCAGCGTTCCCCCAACGCTTCCGCCAACCCTCGACGATCGTCAAGTACAACGGGGAGACGGACCCCCGTGTCTGGCTCAACGACTACCGCTTGGCTTGCCAGCTGGGCGGGGCCACTAACGACGAGGTTATCATCCGCAACTTGCCCCTGCATCTGGGCGACGCGGCCCGGACATGGCTCGAGCATTTGCCCGCCAGCCAGATCCATAACTGGGACGACCTAGTCCACACGTTCGTGGGCAACTTCCAGGGCACATACGTGCGCCCTGGGAACTCTTGGGACCTGCGCTCCTGCACGCAGAAGCCCGGCGAGTCGCTGCGGGACTTCATACGGCGCTTCTCCAAGCGCTGCACGGAGCTCCCCAGCGTGGCACAGTCCGAGATCGTGCACGCCTTCCTCGAGGGCACCACGTGCGGGACCTCGTGCGGGGAGCCGGGACGCGGCCCGCCCGCGGACTCCAACGAGCCGTTCGACATCGCAACCGCCTTCGCCTCCGGGAAGAGGCCGTAGGGGCGATCTTCGACGGCAAAAAGGGCAAGCGCTCCGAGGACACGCCCGCGGAGGGTAGCGGGTCCAAGGAGCCACACCGCAACGACAAACGGGGCAAGAAGGGGAAGAAGCCGCGCCGCGAGGCGCGCGAGCAGGGTGCAACGGCGGCAACGCCGAAGCCCTCGCCGTCGACCCGCTCGACGGGGCCCTCGACCGGCTCCTCGAGGCCCGGGGGTTTTCGACGACATGCTGAAGAAGCCATGTCCCTACCACAAAACCCCAGTGCAACACACCCTTGAGTAGTGCGACATGCTCAAGACGTTCTATGGTCGCGCCGTCGCGAAGGAGGCAGAGGCCAAGAAAGACGGGGGCGATAGCGAAGCCGGCGGCTTCCCCGCCGTCGAAAATGTGTTCCTCATCTTTGGGGGACCTACCGTCGACATGTCGACCTGGCAGCGCAAAAAGGAGCGACACGAAGTCCTCGCCGCGGAGAGGGCGCCTCCGGCCTTTCTCAATTGGTCGGAGGATGTCATCACCTTTAGCCGGGAAGACCACCCGAATCGCATCCCCAATCCGGCCAAGCACTCCGCCGGTGGTAGATCCCATCATTGGGAACGCCCGGTTTTCAAAAGTCCTTATGGACGGAGGCGTAGCCTCAACATCCTCTTCGCGCATACATTGCGCCCGATGGGGATCGGGGCCGGACCGGCCTACGGCCCGAAGACAAAGCCGTTCCACCCGCATCGCGCCGGCAAGGGGTTCGGCCCCTCGGGCGCATCGATCCGCCGGTCCGGTTTGGTACCCCTAAGAACTTCCGCAAGGAGACCCTCACCTTCGAGGTGGTGGGGTTCAAAGGGGCCTACCATGCCATCCTTGGGCGACCTTGTTATGCCAAATTTATGGCGGTCCCCAATTACACCTACCCTCGAAGATGAAGATGCCGGTCCAAACGGCGTCATCACCGTCCGGTCCTCCATCGAGCACGCATTCGATCGCGATGTCGAGTGCGTGGAACATGCAGAGGCACTAGCGCTGGATGAAGCGCTGGTAAACACGCTGGAGAAGATGGTCAACGAGGACCTCGACTCCGCCGCCAAGCACGTCGGCACCTTCGAGGCCGCCGAGCAGACCAAAGGGGTCCCCCTCGACCCGTCAGCCCCCGAGGGCAAGGCGTTGAGGGTCAGCTCCACCCTCGACCCCAAATAGGAAGCAGTGCTCGTCGACTTCCTCCGCGCCAACGCCGACATCTTCGCGTGGAGCCCCTCGGACATGCCAGGCATCCCGAGGGAAGTCGGCGAGCACTCCCTTGATATCCGCCAAACGCCCGCGCCGTGCGGCGGCGGGCCGCGCCGCTTCGACGAGTAGCGGCGACGGCGATCGGAGCGGAGCCGCGGAAGCTCCTCGAGGCCGGATTCATCAAGGAAGTATTCCACCCTACGTGGATAGCCAATCCCGTGCTTGTAAAGAAGAAAAATGGGAAGTGGCGGATGTGTGTAGACTATACGAGTCTTAATAAAGCATGTCCCAAAGTTCCTTTTCCTCTCGCCATGCATAGATCAAATCGTTGATTCAACAAAGACCGGGTGTGAATTACTCGTTTCCTTGATGCCTATTCCGGTATCATCAAATAAAAATGAAGGAGTCCGACCAGCTCGCGACTTCATTCATCACACCGTTCGGGACGTTCGCTACGTCACGATGCCGTTTGGCCTCGAAACACGAGCGCAACATACCGGCGGCCGCATGCAAGCACGTTTTTGGGGATCACATCGGGCGGACGGTCGAAGCATACGTGGACGACATCGTCGTGAAGACCGAGAAGGCGGACAACCCGGTTGGCGACCTTGGCGTCGCGTTCGACCGCCACGGGCCAATGGGGTCAAGTTAAACCCCGAAAAATGTGTCTTTGGAGTGCCGCGAGGCATGCTCCTCGGGGTACATCGTCTCCCAACGGGGAATCGAGGCCAACCCCCGAAAAGGTCGCGGCCCTCGAACGAATGGGTCCAATCCGGGACCTCAAAGGGGTGCAAAAGGTGTTTTGGTGCCTTGCCGCCTTGGGCCGCTTCATTTCGCGGCTCGGTGAGAAGGGCCTACCGCTCTACCGCCTACTCAAGAAGCACGAGCGCTTCTCCTGGACCACCGAGGCCCAGGACGCGCTCGACAAGCTGAAGGCGTCTCTGACGCACGCCCCGATTCTCACGCCGCCACAGGACGGCGAGCCCCTGCAGCTCTACGTGGCCGCGACCACCCAGGTGGTAAGCGCCGTGATCGTCGTGGAGCGCGTAGAGGAAGGGCACGCCTTGCCTGTGCAGCGGCCCGTCTACTACATCAGCGAGGTCCTCTCGGACACGAAGACGCGCTACCCCCAGGTCCAGAAGCTGCTATACGCGGTAGTCCTTGCGCGGCGCAAGCTCCGCCACTACTTCGAGGCCCACCCCGTCACGGTGGTTTCTTCCTTTCCGCTAGGGGTAATCATCCGCAACCCCAACGCCGCGGGAAGGATCGCCAAGTGGTCCGTGGAACTGATGGGCGAAACGCTCGCCTACGCCCCACGCAAGGCTATCAAATCGCAAATTCTGGCGGATTTCGTCGCTGAGTGGACAGACACACAGCTGCCACCCCCTCAAATCCAGGCAGAGTGCTGGACTCTGTTCTTCGACGGCTCCGTGATGAAAACGGGAGCGGGCGCGGGCCTGCTCTTCGTGTCACCCCTCGGGGAGCACATGCGCTACGCAGTACGCCTCCACTTCCCCGCGTCCAACAATATGGCTGAGTACGAGGCCCTTCTCTGTGGCCTCAAAATCGCCATTGAGTTGGGCGTCAAGCGCCTCGACGTACGGGGGGACTCGCAGCTCGTGATCGATCAAGTCATGAAGAACGCGAGCTGCCACGATGACAAGATGGAGGCCTACTGCAAGGCCGTGCGGGCCCTCGAGGACAGGTTCTACGGCATCGAGCTCAACCATGTGCCCCGAAGGTACAACGAAGAAGCGGACGAGCTCGCCAAGATCGCGTCCGGACGGATCACCGTTCCCCCCGAATGTTTTCGCGCGCGACATCGCTCAACCCTCGGTCGTCTTCGAGGCCTACCCCTCGAATCATGACCGGACCCCTCGGGGCTCCCTCGAACCAAGCGGGTGCGAAGCCCATGGACGAGGACCCCTCGAACGAGGCGTACGTGCTCTCCCTTCTCGAGGGGTACGGCTCTCACGAAGCCGATGCGATGGATGTCGAGCCGGCTCCCGTCCAGGCGGACTGGCGGGAGAAATACATTGCCTGGATCGCTCGAGGGGAACTCCCCGCGGACCGGGCCGCAGCTAGGCGCATCGCCAGGATGGCCAAATCCTTCACCCTCGTCGATGGCGAGCTGTACAAGCGCGCCGCCTCCGCATCCTACGGCGGTGCGTGCCAATCCCCGAGGGACGCGAGCTCCCCGCGGGACATCCATGCGGGGATCCGCGGCCACCACGCCGCACCCCGCGCCCTCGTCGGCAACTCGTTCCGCCAAGGCTTTTACCGGCCTACCGCGGTCGCGGACGCCGCCGAAATCGTACGCACCCGCGAAGGGTGCCGCTTCTACGCCCGCAAGTCCAACTTGCCCGCTCACACCCTACAGACCATCCCCGTTACATGGCCGTTCGCCGTGTGGGGGCCGGACATCGTCGGGCCCCCGCGAAGGCGCCGGGGGCTTCACCCACTTGCTAGTCGCGATCGACAAGTTCTCCAAGTGGGTGGAGGTGCGCCCCATCACGAACCTAAGGGCCGAGCGAGCGGTGACATTCTTCACCGATATCGTCTACCGCTTTGGAGTGCCAAACTCCATCATCACAGACAACGGTCCCGCTCACGGCCGGAAGTTCTTGGAGTTCTGTGACAAGTTCCACATCCGTGTGGATTGGGCAGCTGTGGCGCACCCACAGACCAACGGCCAAGTGGAACGTGCCAACGGCATGATCCTACAAGGCCTAAAACCCAGAATTTTCGACCAGCTCAACAAATCTGGGCGAAAATGGCTCCAAGAACTACCAGCGGTCGTGTGGAGCCTAAGGACCACCCCAAGCAGAGCCACCGGGTTCACCCCATTTTTTCTAGTCCACGGCGCGGAGGCCGTCCTCCCCACGGATTTAGAATACGGGTCACCCAAGGTTCGAGGCTACGACGAGGACGCTAACCAGCGAGCCCGCGAGGACTCGCTGGACCAGCTGGACGAGGCACGCCTCGTAGCCTTAATGCACTCCGCGAGGTACCAACAGTCCCTACGACGCTACCAAGCACGCAAGATACGTCGACGGGACTTCAGCGAGGGGGATCTGGTCCTAAGGCTGCGCCAAGATAACCGAGGACGCCACAAGCTATCACCCCCATGGGAGGGACCCTACGTCGTGGTGAAGGTACTCAAACCGGGCACATACAAGCTGGCCAACGAGGACGGCGAAGAGCTCACCAACGCTTGGAACATCCAACAGCTACGTCGCTTCTACCCTTAGCTAGGATTTTCCAAGTATTTTTGTTGTAAAACACATCGCCAACACCCCGACTTGGTAACGACTATGTAAATACGTCAAGTCTAATGAAAAGGATAACTCGGCTTTCCCCTGAAACCCAAGTTACCCTCGGGGGCTACTGCGGGGGCATCCCCCCCCAAAATGGTCCCATTTTTTCGCGCAAAAAACGCAACAATCCACACGCGCTAAGTTTGTTTCCTACTTCAACCTCGAGCCATGATTCGAACAGGGCGCAGGCGGCACAGCGGAAGGAGCGTGCGAGCCATAGATAGCCTATGCCGCGTGGCTATGGCCCTTCTCTCTCGCCTCCAACCCAGCGGGCCCCCGCGAAAATCGAACTTCCCTAACTAGAATCCACTCGGTGAAGAAGGAGAAACAAAAAAGCGTGATAAACAAACAATTTCATTTACATCTACCGCTTATGTTCATGAAACAACTTGTTTGTTTACAAAAGGCCACGAGGCCGAATTCGATACACATAAACAAAAAACGGCCTAGCGCCCAACCGCTTCAAAGCGGGAGGAGCAGCGAGCGTCGGCCGGCGTCCGGAAGAGGAACTCCTCGAAGGCCTCGGCGAGCGACCCGGCGGCATCGCCAGCCGAGCGCATCCATACACTCCATGGCCACCTCGTCCTCGACGCCCTCGGGTACGACGTAGCCTTCCGCCGCCGCCTCGAAGTTTACCTCGTAGTGGGATCGCACCACTCCGAGGGCCTTCGGACGCCCGCCCGCGGCCGCCCGCGCATCCGCTCGGTGACGTGGCCACCAAGGGCGCGCAGACGGCCGGCAGCGAGCCGCCGGCCCGTGCCTCGCCCTCCTCGACGGTGCGGCAAGTCTCGAGGGCCGCATCACGCAGCCCTCCCGCAGCCCCGCTCGGAGGAGTTGTAGGAGGCTCCGGCGCCGCCGCTCGCTCGCCGCGTGCCCCGCAGCAAAGGCGCAAGCTCGGGAACATCAAGGCAAGGGATAAATCGAAAAAAGGGAATGCGAAGTTCCCAATCGAAAATCCAACAAGACAAGAGTCGATTGTGGCTCACCTTCGACTTGCTTCTTCTCCATCTCGAGGTCGCGGCGCACGGCCTCGACCGCCGCCCTCGAGGCGCTTGACGGTCTCACCCTCGCTCCCGGAGGGCCATCTCCCCGGTTTGCGCTTGCAATGCCGAGCACAACGACCTCGCCCTCACCCCTTGGAGAGCTTTGCGCCCCGATCCGCCAAGGACTTCCGCGTCACCTCGTGGGCGGCGCGCTCTCGCTCCCCGCCGCACGGGCATCGTGAGGGCGGCTCGCTCCCCGCCGGGAGCCACTCCTCGCCCCTTGGCGGGCGGTGCTCTCTCGCAGAGCCGCTCCTCGGCCAGCTACGAGGGCCGCGGCCTTGGCGTCGAGGGCGGCCTTCGTGGTTGTCGGCCTCCTTGGCCCGCCGCTCCAACCCGCGCGCCCGCTCCTCGGCGGCGTTGCGCGCCCGGCGCCCCCTCGAGCGACGTGCGGAGCTCCCGGGTTCGGCGCGAGCGTGGCCACCTCTCGCCCTCCCGCTGGCGGCCGCCGTCCGCGTCTTCTCCGTGTCCGCGCGCGCGTTCCACGCGCCTCGTCACGATCGACGAGGGCCGCGCGGACCCGCTCGAGGCTCGAGCGCCGCGGTGCATCCCCGTCCCGAGCTCTCCGGGAGCTCATCGCACCACGCCATCGCCCGACACGCCGCCCCGCCGTCCGCGGGCCCCGAGAGCGTCGGCAAGCGCGTCGAAGGCGCTGCACCGCTCCCGGAGCTGGCGAACCTCGGCGTTCACCCGGTCGAAGGCGTCGTACTTGTCATGGGCACGACGCTCAAGCTCCCGGCAATCACGTAATCGAAGCCCATAAGCGCCAAGATTTGAATGCAGCGTACGAAAACGAAGGGGGAAAAGGACGAGCAACCATGGCTCACCCGGAAGACGAGCCGGGGCCGGCCGCCATGGACCCGCGGCGCCTCGTTCGGCGCACGGCTGAGCGTGGCACCGTGGCTCCGAGCTCGCCCCGCAGCCCCTCGCCCCCCCCGGCGCCGCCGAACGCCGGAGGATCGTCGACGGCCCCCTCCACCCGGGGCGGTGGCGGCCGGCGTGGGAGGACGAGGCCTCGGCACCATGTCCTCGGCCCCCCACCACCATGTGACCCTCGTGCCGCCTCACGAGGGCCCCCCCCGGGGCTCGGAGGGAGTTCGTGGGGCTAGCCGGCCCACCGATTCCACCCGGCGGCGGAGAGTCGTCCGAGACCTCCACCACCTCCGCCCGCAAATCGCCGGCGGGCGCGGCCGCTTGCGCCGCCTCCGCCGCACCTCCACCCAGCACCTCCGCGGCCGCGGCGCCCGGCGTGGCGCCGCGCCCGCCACCTCTCGGGCCGTGCCTCCGCGCCCACGGGCGCCGCGGGTTGCTCCCGCTCCGCCACCTCCACCGCAACAGCCCCCCGCGGCCGCGCCTCCACCCACCTGCCGGCCGCCGCCGCGCCCGTGTCTCCATGACGACCGGTGCCGCCCGCCCCCCGGCGACCACCGCCGCGCCGCGCGGCGGTCGATCCGACGGTCGGGGCCTCGAGGGCCCCCAACCGGGGCTTGCGAGCTCGCACCCGCCGCCGTGCTTGTCCCTCGGCGCGACGCCCTCGACGAGCGCCGCCGGTGGGGATGGACGCGTCCGTCCTCGGCGCACCTTGGCGGTGTGCGAGAGGAGGCACGGTAGGCACCACCCTGCACAGGCACGGACAGAAGGTTAGGGCGCCTAATCATCGACAAATCAAACCCAACGAAGAAGGACGGACTCCTTACCTCGAAGAGGAAAAGGCCCGTTTCCTCTTCCTCGAGGCCTCCGCGGATGAGGCCGGCGCAGCTGCCACGCCCGCCGCAACCGCCTCCCCGACGGCGCCGCCGTACGCGCGCAGCACGCCCGCCCGTGCGAGGGCGCGCCCGACGCCGCTCCTCCCGAAGGCACCGCCGCGCGCGGGGGCACACTCGCCCCGCGTGCGGACACGCCCGCCGACGCGCCTCCCGACGATGGTGCCGCGCGTGCGGGCACGCTCGCCCCGCGCGCGAGCACGCTTGACGCGCGCACGGCACGCTCGCCGCGCGCACCTCCGCGGCACGCGGCCGGGCGTCTCCGCGGCGCGCGCCGCCCTCGATGTCGATGGCCGGCGGCGGGCGCCGTTGCGCCCGCCCCAGCAATGCCGCCCTCGCCGCCGGCGCCGGCTCCGCCGTGGAGGCGCAGGCGCCACCGTCCGAGGGGCCCTCCCCCTCGCCCTTCTTCCTCTTCGTCCTCCTTCGAGGACGAGGGCTCCTCGGCCTACGCGAAGGAGAGCCCCGCCTCCTCGCGCCGTCGGCACTCGCGGCCCGCCGGTCGCGGCGTGCTTGACGTCGTCTCGCGTGCTCCCTCTGCGCGCCGCCCGCTCCCCGCCGCTCCCGCCGCGCCGCCCGCCGAGCGCACGGGAGTCGGGGGTGAGTGGAACGGACTTGGCGAGGGTGAACTTCACCAGCTGCACACATGAGCACCGAAGACACGTCAGGAGGCAAAGGCAACGCAAAGAACCAAAGCGAAATCAAGGACCACACTCACCAACGTGCCGGTGGGGAGCATCTCGATGTCCCATGGGGTCCGACCCGCGGGGGGCGCACCGGGTGTCGACGGCGCTCCGCGCCCGGTGAGCGCATACGGCCGCTCGAGGGGCGTCGGGAGCATCCGCGACCTCGCCGAGTCGACGGGGTTGGCCGCCTCTGTCATCTCGAAGATGCAGAGCGGCCTCTCCATCAACGGCACGATCCGCCGGGTGATGAAGGAAGGCGAGGACGCCCATCGCGTTCGCCCCCATCTTCGCCAGGCCGCAGCCGCGGCCAGGACCGACTCCTGCCGCGCCCGATGCTGGGGCGAGGACACCCCGTAGCCCCAGGAGGCAGGCCTCTCCTTGAACACCCGGCCGGTGTAGGGGGGGAGGCCGGGCTCGGCGTTACGCAAGTAGAACCACCCCCGCTCCCAGCCGGCGTTGTTCGTCGTCATGGTGCAGGGGATGTAGACGTTCTTGAATTGCCCCCGCAGGGCAAGCGACATCCCGCCGGCGCGCATCGCGCGGCGGGTCCTTGGCTCCGTCGTGGGCTGCGTGACGAGCTCCGCGCAGAAAAGGTGTACCCAGAGCTCCCAATTGACTGGGACCCCCGGTACCCTTTCGCAGACGCCCACGAATGTGGCCGCCTGCGAGATCGCGTTGGGGGCGAAGTTGTGCGGCTCCACCTCGTAGTAGTAGCACATCGCCCGCATGAAGGTGCTCGCCGGCACGGTGAAGCCCCCGCTCGTGGTAGCGGATGAAGCTCACCACGTAGCCCTCCGGTGGGTTGGGCTCGTGGTCCGGCCCGGCGGCACGATCCACTCTGCACGGACGCCCGTCTTCGTTGGCCGCCACCGGCCGGCGGCGACCAACTCGCCAAGGGCCGCCCGCGTCACCGTCGACCTCTCCCGTGCATATGGCTCCGGGATCCCGAGAGGAGGCTCCGGCGGCGCCATGAGGAAGGACGAAGGAATGCGAGGACGGAGAACAAGAAACGGAAGGAAAGCTCTAGCGACGACACCACGCAATGGCAGGAGCTAGGCGAAGACGAAGGGGCGGGGACCGAAAATGGTGAGATGCCAAGG
Organism: Cenchrus americanus; assembly: GCA_947561735.1. NCBI lineage: Eukaryota > Viridiplantae > Streptophyta > Magnoliopsida > Poales > Poaceae > Cenchrus > Cenchrus americanus. Next base: position 76,262,983 of record OX387239.1, on the reverse strand, counting down.
TAAAAAACCGCCGTCTCCTCCTCCCCCGCAGCCTTTATAGGCCGACGGGGCGAGCTCTCCGAGTGGACGCCCCGCTAGCATTAACCGGCAGGGAATCTTTCCATCGCGTCGACGAGCGGGCCCCACCACGACCGCGGCGGCCACGTCATTTGCGAGGCGGACCATCATTGCGGCAAAGACCAGCAGCAACCGAGGCGAAGCGGTCACGTCCGCTCGCCACGCCGCCCACTACGCGCGCGCGCGCGCCGCGCCGCCTAAAAAGACGCGCCCGCGTCGCAAAACCGCGGCCACGACCGCAAGGCACTTAAATGCCCCGGTCCCTTGCCAAGCAAGGAGAACCCTCGAGCGGGGCGAACCCCCGGCTCGAAACAAAGGCGACCCTCGATGGGATATCGCCGTGAGAAGGTCGTCCGGACTCGCTCGATGTAGAGCAGGAGGCCGCGCGGCACCCATGCCACGTAAAACCCTCGAGCGGCATGACCCTCGGCTCCAAACAAAAGCGACCTCGATGGGATACCGGCGTGAGAAGGTCGCCCGGACCTCGCTCGATGTAGAGCAGTGCAACCGCGGGCACCATGCCACGCAAAACCCTCGAGCGGCACGAGCCCTTGGCTCAAAATGACGTCAACCCTCGATGGGATATCGACGTGAGAAGGTCGCCCGGGACCTGCTCGATGTAGAGCAGGCAACCGCGGGCACCCATGCCACGCAAAACCCTCGAGCGGCGCGAGCCCTTGGCTCGAGACAATGTCAACCCTTTAAAAGAAAGCATATATGCTGTGCTACCAACCAGCACCTTGAGGGCTGGCCCGCCCATACCCCTCGACGGCCGCAAACGTGAAAAGACGGGGCCGCCCAGGCGCCACCCCGCACGGCCCTACTGATCAGAGGTTCGAAGCCTGACCCTCGACGGGTTCGAACAGCACCCACGGATCGCGCAGTTAGGGACGACGAGGGCACGCGCATTCGAGCCGTTCCTCGAGCCCGTTCGGCTCGAGGGTGCCCCACATGTCGTGTTCGAGAGCCAACGAGGGCGCCTAGCCGGGGGGATCCCACCGAGGGAGAGCTTCCGCGCCCTCGGCCCCTAGCAAACGGGACCGAGCCCCACCTAGCAAACCCACGCAAGCGCTTCCATGGACGTGTCTCCGGACCGCGCGCCCTACCCTTATCGAACGGGGCATGGGCGTCCACTTGAACCACCCGCTACCGGCTACCGAAGAGGAATCAGCATCCGCGACCCGCTCGATGGGAGTTGCAGACCCTCACCCTCCGTCCCGCGGAGGGACCGGCGAGGGCGCGTTGAAAAACAAGTCGTCGGGCACTACCCGATCGCCTCGAACGGGCCAAGGCTCGGGGGCTTGACGCACGGCTACACCTCCTTGAAACCGCACCCGCCCCGAGACAAAGGTCGGGCGGTGCGTGCACCCCCGAAGCCGGCTGAAATACCGCCGATGCCGGTTGGCATATGTGCCACGTCTCTCCGACCAAAATTCTCGCGAGAAACCCCCCGCAGAGTATCCACACCCCCGCAGGCTTCGGGACTAGACCCGCGGGGTCCGCCGACGCGGCCCCACGGAAAGCGTTCGCAAACAAGGAGGGAAGAACGTCCTATCGCAGGTTCCGCACCGCGGGAGCCGCAACGACAAACCCACAGATGCTCGGGGGCTACCGTCGGGGACAGCCCCTAGGGGTCCCCTTAAACAATGGGGGAAAACCCACTTAAAACCCGTAACGAAACCCGATAATATTAAGCCTAATCATGCGGGCGCCTAACCATGCAGACACGGCCCACAGGGGACTCCGACGGCCCATCAAGCGCGTACCACGTAAGGATCCCCTCGAAACGGACTCCGCCTCGTTCGAGGCCGCACGCTCCCTTCGGGCGGGCATCGCCCCGCCGAGGGGCGCACTTCCCTCGAGCGGGTTTCGCCTCGCTCGAGGGTACGCCCCGCCCTCGGCCGGGGCCCGCCACGCTCGCGGGCGTCGCGCACGCGTGCGCCGGCCCCGTACGCGGGCATCGAACGCCCGACGCCGCAGACGGCGCCATCATGCGCCGGGGCTCGCACCCCGTGCCGCCGCACCAACTCCCCGGGGAGGAGCCCATCCCCGCCACCGTGGGAGGGTACGGTGGAGTGCGGCCGGTGTCGGCCCCGTGACACCGCGCGCACGCCCCGTACGGCTAACGCGCCGAGCTCTCGAAAGGGGGCCCCGCGCACCCTCGATGTACTTTCTTGTGACCCCACGGGGGTTAGGGTGGAGGCGGTAGGCCGGCGGACCGGCATCCCCGCCACCGTAACGGCGTGGCCGCCGTACCCGCGCGCGCGTGCGCACGCCGGACCCCCGTAGCAACAACTCCAGCCCCGTGAGGCGCGTTGGGAAGGAACGCCGTTCTGCCAACTCCTGTGCGCCGTACGGGCCGGCGTCAGCACCTCCCTCGAGCCTATCGTAGGACATCACCGCCATCCGCCGCTCTCCTACCCTCGAAGCGCCACCTGTTCGGGTACAAGTCAGGCCATGATGACCGGATCGTGGCGGGGATCGCACGGACGGCCGCCCACTCTACACCGTAGCACGTCGCACTTCTCCACATAGCTAAGTAGCGCGGCGCGCATGTAACCCGCCGTCCCCTTGATCTATAAAAGGGGAGGCGAGCCCCCAGCCGTGGGGGGACGGAGTTCAACACGACACGCCGTGCACTCACTCTCTTATTCTCCCACAACATCTTCAGCCATTCTCCCAGGGACTTGGAAGCCACGCTTCCTCTCCCGCCTTGCTTGTACTTGCCCCACTACAAGCACCCCGTGCTAAGTAATATAGGCCCCGAGCACGCCCCGCCGGACGTACGGCCCCCTCGGCCGGGAACCGAGATAAACTCTGTGTCACTTGTTACTTAGCATCGACCATTGAGGGATAGACCACGGCGCTATCTACTGGTTAGTGTCGGGACCATATTCCGCACCGACAAAAAGAGCGCCAGGCAGGCGAATCACGGACGCCAAGCCACCAACCCCTTTGGGGTTTTCCACTCTCCACCGCCTCTGCCGGGTTGGAAGAAGGAAGGAGTGCGCTGTCGCCGCGTCGCGCCGGGAAAAGAAGGAGCCGGGAACGAGGAGCCGGGAGCGAGGAGCCGGGAGCAAGGGCCGGAGCTGAGGGAGAGGATCACCAGCGTGGACAACTACACCACCGGGAACGCCTACATCGCCCTGAACATCATCGCCACGCCACCGACTACCCCGAGCCGGCCACGACTACACCGCCGCCCCACCGTGAGCACCGCCCGGCCAATCTAATCTCTCCTACCCCTTGGTCTCTTTCCTGTGATGAATCGGCGACGTAGAGACGCGTCGCCCGTTTGTTCATGCCTGGTTGCTGGCCATCGCGCCGCAGGACTGCTATACCGCGACAGAGGGGGCTCCTGAGCCGTTCGTGCTCTTGGGTGCCGTCGTCATCGTGCGAGGAAGGTGTTTGAGACCGGCCGTCGTGCCGTGTTTTCTTGTGCAGGGAATGTTGTGTGCGTCGCCGCCTCGCTTCGAGCTGCGCCTCTGGCTACCAGAGGGCTGCACCGAGCGGGCACGGCGAGGCCGCGCGTGCGCAAGCACGGCTGTGGCCACGCACCATGGCACGATCTGGACTAGGTCGCGGGATAGCCTTGTGTGCTTGAGGACGCCCGCGGCGGCTCGTAGCACCTGAACCTTCCATGTCCTTGTGCTCACCGTTGCCGTGCATTTCCCCTGCGAACTGGTCGGCATGCTTTGTTTGGGTGCAGGTATCGTTGACGCCGCCGTGACGCCGCGGGCCGCGCCTCTGGTTACCAGGGCGCTGCTCCGTGTGGGCGTCCGGGGGAAATCCGCGCGCCAGCCGTGTCGGTAAACCACGCACCCCGGGGCGTGGAGGCCACGGCCGGGCCGGAGGTCGCCCGCACCCCGCGCCGCCGCGCGGGTGCGCCGGGCGCCCATGCCTAGCGCGCCGGTCTCGGCCTCGAAGAATTGTTCTGGGCGCCGTGGGTGACCCGCGGGTCGAAGGCTTGCCGCCTGGTGAACCCCAACCACCGCCGGTAAGGACCTGGGAGCGGTGTTGCACGGCGCGGCCGCAAGGAGTGCCGGGGCGTTTCGTCGAACACCTGGTATGCATGCGAACCTGGGGCGATGAATCGAACTAAGGAGTGGGCCGCCGGCCGGATCTGGGCCCTATGCCCAACTAACCTCTAACAGGTCATAGGTTCTGCGCAGGGGGAGTGTTTGGGGCTGATTTTCGAACCTCTGTTGGTTTGCCTGCTGGGCCGTGATGCCCGGTTCATCTGGGCCGTGACTCACCAACTGTCTGGGCCGAGTCCACTGGGCCACCTACGGCCCAGTGACACTTTCGGCCCATTTTCGGCCTGTTAACCGAGGGTCGCTGACGTCATGCTGTCGTCAGCGACATCTTTTCTAAAATCCTTTTCTTTTTCTGGGTTAATTTCCAGAAATGCTTAATAAATGGTTTTAACCTTTAAAAATTCATAACTATTTATAGGAAGCTCAGAGAAATATAAAACTAATTTCTATAAATTCGTATCTTCGAAACCTTGCTGTTTGTAGGTAGTTTGAGCTCTTTTGGATCTTCTAAAAATTGGTTCTTATTTGGAGTTATTGCTTAGATTTGCATCGTATTCTTGACGCGGAGGACCCCGAGTAAACTCCTCCGGACACGGATCGCTTCAACGGCAACGAAGGTGTCATGTCACTCCCAACCATGTAGATCCCATGTTGTTAATTAGATGCTAGTGCTTTACTTTATTTGCATTGCTCGATGAATTGCATAACTTGACTTAATAGCCATGCCTTGATATTTTGTTATACCCTGATTCCTTGTTTTACTTCCTGCGGGACTAGCTACAGACCCCTAGCTAGTCCCTTACCTCAACTATCCATACTTTTGTTGCTTGATTATGGATGGTATTCTGGTCTTGGGGCTGAGATGTGGATATCTCGGTGTGTTTCTAACGTGCGTTCTGGGTGCGTATCTCCTTGCTGTGTTTTGGCGGGAGCGAGCCGCTTGGTTACTCATGAATGTCTGCCGAGGGAAGATGCGATCTGGCCTCTAACCCAAGGGACGTGTCGTGTGGGATGGAGATGGTGAGTGCTCGCTCTCGGCCCCTTAAGGACCGATCGTCAGTTGACCTTGCTTCGGATGACTTTTACCGTACAAACCGCCCGCCTTGTATTGGGCGGGGGTGCGGGGTGAGACTTGAAGTGGATAGTGCCCCTCCTGTAAGCAGATCGGTTTGACCATGTCGGGAGTGGTCTTTCCCTCCTTAGAAGACTTTGTCCCGGCGAGGCCGGGGAAGGGTTCCACAGCTTCGAGGGACCTCTCGCGGGTAGTATGAGCTCTACCGCGGAGGCTGGGCCAGGCTCGGAGACGCAGGAGGGTACTACCCACTTACTTGGCCTTCAGCCGCATGGTAAGGTCGGGTACCGGTTACGGCCGGTTCCGGTCCTATTCGGGCGGGTACAGTTGTACAATCTCTGCAGAGTGTTAAACCTATAGCTATAGTCCGTGTCCACTGGTTATGGACAGTCTTTCGATCTCTCACCTGACTAGTTACTCTTTCCTTGTGCTTCTTCTCTCCCCTGAGTGTGTGAGCCCGGCTTCGGCCGTTGAGATGTGGGAATAGGAGCAGGTGGGCCCCACATCGCAGATGAGAGTTGGGATCTGGATCGTGGTTGAGATCCGGTGTTTTGGTGTGGTATTTCTTGAGCGAGGTGTGCACCCCCAGAGGTGTGGACCTCGGAAGCGTGAGCTTCTCCGAGGTGTGAACCTCACAGCTGAATTCTGCTTACCTTGATCGTTGCTTTGCTGCTTTGCTTAAGCCTTCTATAGCCAGAGTAGGGATAACTCATGCATAGTAGAATATACACCGCTTTTGCCTCTTTGTTGGGAAGCTGACATGACTACCCGCTTATCGGGTAGACCCTGGTGTCTCTGACACAGAGCCGGACTACGACTTCGACAACAACGGATGGGTGGACTAGTGCTCTTCCTACACTCGAGCTGCCTGCGGATATGGAGTTTCCTGCGCTTTCATGGAGTCGCTGCTAGACGTTTTATTTATGTTTGATTCAGTCCCGATGGACTTGTACTCGGCATGTGCCGATGAGATGTACTCTGATTAATGTAATAAAATAAATGTTGTACTCTTTCTATTCTGTTTTATCTTTTTGTATGGATTATGGCATCGCTGAGACAGGGATTGCACGTGGTAGCCCTCCTGGGACTACCACCGAGGTGCTAAGAGTCGGGCTTCCGTCCGCGGAAATCCAGTTCGTTTCAATTGGTACCAGAGCCATGCTTGACTGTAGGACGAGCCCCAGGAATGGTCGATAGCTTAGGAAGCCGTTTTTGAACCTTGAAACTTTATATAAACCCCCTTGGCTTCCGTATATATATATATATATATATCTATACTTATATATATGCATTATCTTGATTAACTTTCACTTACTACCTTACTAACTATGCTCTAACAACGTTGTGCAGATGGCGGAGGAAGCGTGGATCCCTCTGGAGTCGGACGGCAGGTGGGCCAGAGGCTTCTGCCACCTGCTAAGGGAGTGCCTAGAGGCAGCGGGAGTGGGGACCGACCGGGTCAGCTACGAGGGGTGGACCATGGGGCCCCTGGACCAGTCTGCCACGTTCCTGACCGTCACGGTACCAGTGGACCCACGAGTGCCAGAGTTCGAGGGAGTCAAGGTGCACTGCTTTGAGAGTTCTACCATGGAGGCACACCAGTCTTGCGCACGCCGAGCTCTCAAGGAGGTCTGTGTCCAGCTTGGGGAGAAGCTTAAGGACACCCCGTTCAGCGTTCTTCCGACGGGGTCTACGACCCGAGTCGCTGGGACACGTGCGACCGAGCTCAGTACCTTGAGGTGACTTCTGAGGAGGAGGACAAGAAGATGCACACGGCCAACCGGTGCATCCTCGCTCAGGACCAGGCACTCTTTTGGGCGGACAGTGAGATCACTTACCTGAGGTGGAAGTGGGACGAGTGTCGCAGCTTGCCCGGGAGAGCCGGAGATGGAGAGGCTGGACTTAGCCGACCGGCTGGAGGAGTCTCACCAGAGGAACGGTGAGCTGGTGCAGCTAGGGCTAGCAGCAGCCAGAGCTAGCACCGAGAGGGACGCCAGGAGGATCGCCACACTGGAGGCACGACTGAGGTCAGCACAGGAGTTGCACCGAGCTATAGTGGAGGCCACGCGCAAGGACAGAGAGAGGCTTGCAGAGGCGAGGGACCAGTTGGAGTCGGTTGGAGATGCAGCAGCTGACTATCAAGTGAGGACGTGGGACCTACAGGAGGCGAGTCGACACAACTACCACCACTTGTGCTACCTCGGTGGGTTGGTCCACGAGGAGAGGGACCGAGCTGCCAGGACCCGCACAGCCTGGGAGCGTTCCGACCAGTAGAGGCTGAGGGAGCTGGAGGAGCTCTCCCGCAGCTACCGCCCAAGAAGAGACCACGACTACGGACAGAGACCGTTGAGCTACCCCCGACACTCCTACCACGTCTACGCCCGTACCCGAGAGGCTCCCAGGACACAGCGGAGATGGACCGTGCTCTTCAGGATACCCGAGACTACTACGGAGGACCGGCGATCAGGATGCCGGGTTACCCAGGGGCTTACTCACCACCGTTCTACTCAGTTCCACCAGACTCCAGCCCAGAGGCACCCCAGATTACCCCGTGACGGGAGTAGAGACCTAGCAGTAGATTCTGAGATGTCTTAATGAGTTAGTTGTAATGCTACCGCTCATGTTGTCATGCCTGTAGTAGTTACCCCATGATGTACCATGCGTTAGCGTGATGTGTTGCCGTGTACCCTCGAAGGTCGTTGGAGTAAACCTCGAGGTGCACCCCTTTTGTATGGTGGCATTGATTGAGTGACATGGATCTTCATGGTTTTTTCTCGGATTTCATGCTTCTTTTTGTCTGAATGAAATTCTCTGATTGTTAGCAGGATTACTCCTTTATAGTTAAATAACCTTAATAATATTCTCCTACCACTACTGACTCTTGCAAATGGAACAGATGTCGGGGGCAAGGAGATCCGGGCGACTCCTGGCCCGTTTCGAGGAGGTCGCTGGGGACAACGGGGGGGAGGATGCCCCTAACCCAGCAGGAGCGAGAGGCCGCGGATGCCGTGGAGGTCACACGCCACAAGGAGGGCTCTGTGGAGGCCGAGCAGGCCGCGGAGGCCGAGGAGGCCGAGTCGGTGGTCGAGGACCCGTGTACGACGACGAGGGAGCTGAGGAGCAGGAGCTCGAGCACGAACAGGTACCCCAGCCCGAGGGAGGAGCAGGCCAGGCTCAGGGACACGAGGTGCCACCATCGCCACCTCCCCGAACTTGGCCGACGTGATGGCAGTACAGACCCAGCTGATGCAGACGATCACCCAGATGCTAGCTCAGAACAACAACAACAACAACCACAGGGGTCAGCACCGCAACGCGCTAGAGGGTTTCTAGAAGAAGGTTGAGAACTTCAACAAGCTGCGACCGCCTACTTTCGACCACCCAGCAGATCCAATGGACGCGGACAACTGGCTGCGAGAGATTGAGAAGAAGCTGGAGTTGACTGAGCTCACTGAGGAGGAGTGTGTGACCGTGGCAGCGCACGCACCGATCAACACGGCCAAGTGCGTGGTGGAACAGCTACTGTGACTCGCACCCGGACCCGTTGCACATCGGGTGGGACGAGTTCGTGGAGGCCTTCAAGAGCCACCACATTCCAGAGGCAGTGATGGATAGGAAGGCTGACGAGTTCAGGCACCTCAAGATGGGAAGTATGTCAGTGCAGGAGTACGCCAACCGCTACCAAGAGCTGATGAGGTACGTGCCAGATGACACCGACACAGAGAAGAAGAAGGTTTACTGGTTCAGGAAGGGAATGCACAAGGGGATGGCATACCACTTGTTCGCACACGACTGCCCGACACTTCGCTCTATTATCGACAAGGCACTGATCGTTGAGAGGTCGAGGCTCGAGTACATGGAGGTTCGTGGAAGCAAGTCCAAGCGCACGGTACCGAGCGAGACGCTCGTGTCCACCTCGGAGGCGAGAGGACGAGGTTACGCTCGGGGCCACCGGACACGGCGAGAGACACCACTCGGCCGCGGCCCGCGAGCGAGAGCCAACCCGGGCGGGAGTGGGAGGACGAACAACCGGAGACCGAGACCACCGCCGTCGGCAGACGAGAGCTAAGGTGACTTGCTTCAGCGTCGTCGGGTTGGGCACAAGTCGTTCGAGTGTCCACAGCAGGTGCAACCAGGAAGTCAGAACCGCAGCTCTCAGTTCCAGACTCCATCCAAGCCACCAGCACCAGGAGGACAGCCACCCCGTACACAGCAGAGGACCGCTCAGCCGCCAGCTACTCGAGGCCGCCTGAACCACCTCACCGCCGAGGATGCAGCAGCCGCACCCGACGTCACACTTGGTGAGTTTCTTGTTGACTCAGTTATGGCAACTATTTTGTTCGATACTGGATCTCAGTTTTCGTATATTTCTACCAAGTTTGTTAAAGAAAGGTCTTTAACAACTAAGCCTCGACCAAGGCCTATCTTGACTAGCTCTCCGCTAGAAGAGAAGAGGAGTACGTTAGAGTGCAGGGGAGTGAAGATGGTGTTTGAGGGGCAACTATTCACGGCAGACTTGACAGTCTTGGAGTCTACCGGGATAGACGTGATCCTAGGGATGGATTGGTTGGCAAAGCACAAAGGGATAGTCTCTTGCAACCCCAGGGTTATACAGCTAGAACACCCCTGTGGGACTAAAGTGCGGATCGAACCACAGAGTCCGAAGGCTGCTACGATGATGTGCAACATGAGTGGAAAAGAAATTGAAGAAATTCCAGTGGTTTGTGAGTTTCTGGACGTGTTTCCAGAGGAGCTTATGGAGTTACCCCCAGACCGAGACGTGGAGTTTGTGATTGAGCTGATGCCCGGGGCGGGGCCTGTTGCAAAGAGTCCGTACCGGATGTCGTCCGATGAGCTGGACGAGTTGAAGAAACAGCTCAAGAAGCTGCTCGAGCAAGGGTTTGTTCGGTCGAGTGCCTCACCGTGGGGTTCGCCTGTGCTCTTCGTGGAGAAGAAAGACGATACCAAGAGGATGTGTATAGACTACCGCACGCTCAACTCGATGACGATCAAGAATAAGTACCCACTACCCAGAATCGAGGACCTGCTGGATAGGCTCAAGAAGGCAAAGTTCTCCAAGATCGACCTGAGGTCAGGTTACCACCAGATGAAGATCCGAGAGCAGGATATTCCCAAGATAGCCTTCACCACATGGTACGGCTTGTACGAGTTCGTGGTGGTTTCTTTCGGGCTGACTAACGCCCCTGCTTACTTCATGAACTTGATGAACAAAGTCTTCATGGAAGAGTTGGACAGGTTTGTGGTGGTGTTTACCGACGATATATTGATTTACTCTGAGACCACGGAGGAGCACGAAGAGCACCTGAGGGTCGTGCTAGAGAGGCTGAGGCAGCAGAAACTGTACGCCAAATTCAGCAAGTGCGAGTTTTGGATGGAGAAGGTCGCGTTTTTGGGACACGTGTTGTCAGCAGAGGGGATAGCCGTGGATCCGTCCAAGGTAGAGTCAGTTACCAAGTGGGAGCAGCCGTTGAACGTGACAGATGTCAGAAGCTTCCTTGGGTTGGCAGGTTACTACCGAAGGTTCATTGAGAACTTCTCCAAGATCGCTAAGCCGATGACAGAGTTGCTCAAGAACAACACAAAGTTCGAGTGGTCAGAAGCGTGTGAGAAGAGCTTCCAGGAGTTGAAAAAGAGACTCACCACCGCCCTAGTGCTTACCTTGCCAGATATCAAGAAAGACTTCGTGGTCTATTGCGACGCTTCAAAGCAGTTGTGTGCTGATGCAGGAAGGGAAAGTTGTGGCTTATGCTTCCATGCAGCTGAAGAAACACGAGAAAAACTACCCGACACACGACTTGGAGTTGGCAGCTGTTGTGCATGCACTCAAGATCTGGAGACACTACCTGATAGGGAACAGGCGTGAGCTGTTTTCAGACCACAAGAGCCTGAAGTACTTCTTCACCCAAACTGAGCTGAACATGAGGCAGAGGTGATGGTTAGAGCTGATTAAGGACTACGACGTCGAGATCAACTACCACCCAGGCAAAGCTAACGTTGTGGCAGATGCACTGAGCCGAAAAACCTATTGCAACAACCTCATGGTGAGAGAAGAGCAACCTGCCGTACATGAAGAGCTAGAAAAGCTGAGGATTGAAATTGTGGACCAAGGCCAAGTCAACGAGCTGCGAGTGACCTACGACGTGGAGGAACGAATCCGAACAGCCCAGAAGTCGTGTGCAGAGATCAAAGCTTTGCGAGAACTGATGAAACAGGGTAAGGCAGAGGATTACCGGATAGATGAGCAGGGCACCGTGTGGTTGAAAGAACGGATCTGTGTACCCCAAGATAAGGCACTCCTAGAGCAGATCATGAGTGAAGCTCACGACTTGAGGTACTCGATCCACCCAGGCAGCACCAAGATGTACAAGGATTTGAATATCAGATACTGGTGGAAGGACATGAGGAGGGATATAGCTCACTACGTGGCCTGTTGCGACACCTGTAGCAGAGTGAAGATCGAACACCAGAAACTTGCAGGATTGCTTAAGCCGTTGGCTATTCCAGTTTGGAAGTGGGAGGACATTTCCATGGACTTTGTGGTGGGACTTCCCCAAACACCAAAGGGGAATGACTCGGTTTGGGTCATAGTGGACCGGCTGACCAAGGTGGCTCACTTTGTGCCGGTGAAGACCCGGTACGCAACCGAGAAGCAAGTAGAACTATACGTAGAGCACATACTCAGGCTGCACGGGGCACCCAGAAGCATTGTATCCGATCGAGGACCACAGTTTGTCTCCAAGTTTTGGCAGAGTTTCCACAAGCTGATGGGCACCACACTCAACTACAGCACAGCCTTTTACCCACAAACAGATGGTCAGACAGAGAGGGTCAACCATGTTCTGGAGGATATGCTACGAGCGTGTGCACTCACCTATGGCACCGATTGGGAGAGCAGTTTGCCGTTTGCAGAGTTCTCGTACAACAACAGCTTTCAAGCAAGTCTTCGGATGGCTCCCTTTGAGGCCCTTTACGGGCGGAAGTGCAGAACCCCGCTAGCTTGGTCGGAGGTGGGAGAACGGGCACTGTTTGGGCCAGCAATCATTGAGGAAGCAGAGGAGAAAGTTGAGAAAGTTCGTGAGAACTTGAAGGTCGCTCAAAGCCGTCAGAAGAGCTATGCCGACAAAAGAAGAAGAGAGTTGACTTTTGCAGTTGGAGACCGAGTGTACTTGAAAGTCTCACTGCTCCGAGGAACTAAAAGGTTCTTGGTGAAAGGAAAGCTCGCCTCGAAGTACGTAGGACCGTACCCTACCACCCGAAGGATTGGAAGTCTAGCCTACCAGCTTGCGCTACCCGAGACAATGGCAGGAGTACACCCAGTGTTTCACGTGTCACAGCTGAAAAAGAGTGAGAAGGCAGTGGAAGCTAAGCAAGTGCCCATGGAGTTGCTTGACCTGCAAGACAACCTAGAGTATGCAGAATATCCTGGGAAGATCTTTGACCGAGCCGTCAAGGAGACAAGGAGAACTACCATTCCCTTCTGTAAAGTGTTGTGGAGCAACCACACAGAGCGAGAAGCAACTTGGGAGAAGGAAGTTGATCTCAGAAAGGAGTACCCTCACTTTTTCACAGAGGAGGTTGAGGACTAAATCTCGAGGACGAGATTCTCGGTGGTGGGGGAGAATGTAACAACCCAGGAATTTAGGTGTGCAAATTTTGCCAAAATTTAAAACTTTTTGACTGCAATTGAGTGCTATCAATTTTCAAGCCAAATTGCTAGCCCTCTTCTAAATTCTCCACCGGATTGATCCATTTATAAAAACATATATTCAAACTATGGTAAAATATGTGAGTCGGACTTTTCTGGTTTAATTTGGATTTTATTTGTGTGTGGTTTGAATTTGGAAATTATCCAAATTCAAACTTAAACTTTAGCTTTTAAACCAATCTTTATTCTCCAAGTTTCAGTTTTCTTCCTGGGCCGGCCTATCCTAAAGCCCGGCCCGGCCCCAAAGAACCCAACCGGCCCGCATCGACCCCACCATTCTCACCTTCCACTCATTTCTGCTTCACCCGCTGACGAAGGGGGCCCACTGTCCCGCCTTTCCCCCCTTCATCCCCTTTCTTCTTCACCTTTTCCGGCCGGTCCGGTCAACCGAGCCGGTGTGCGGGGGCGGGCGATGGGGGCGGTCGCGCCGGCCCGAGCGGCCCGCACGCCGAGGACCGTGCGTGCGCATTGGGGCCGGATCCGACCGCGGGGGTAGGTAATGACCCTATTGCCCCCACACCGCGCGCATCCGAGGCGTGAACGAGCGGCAGCCACGGGATCCACCTGTCCAGCCCGGCGAACGGCCAGGGGCACTGGGGGCAATCCACCCCGGGCTGCCCGCGGCCTCGCTTCAAAAGAGCGCCAGGCAGGCGAATCACGGACGCCAAGCCACCAACCCCTTTGGGGTTTTCCACTCTCCACTGCCTCTGCTTGCGCCGGGTTGGAAGAAGGAAGGAGCGCGTCGCCGCCGCGCCACGTCGGGAAAAGAAGGAGCCGGGAACGAGGAGCCGGGAGCGAGGAGCCGGGAGCAAGGGCCGGAGCTGAGGGAGAGGATCACCGGCGTGGACAACTACACCACCGGGAACGCCTACATCGCCCTGAACATCATCGCCACGCCACCGACTACCCCGAGCTGGCCACGACTACACCGCCGCCCCACCGTGAGCACCGCCCGGCCAATCTAATCTCTCCTCCCCCTTGGTCTCTTTCCTGTGGTGAATCGGCGATGTCGAGACGCGTCGCCCGTTTATTCATGCCTGGTTGCTGCCCATCGCGCCGCAGGACTGCCGTACCGCGACGGAGGGGGCTCCTGAGCCGTTCGTGCTCTTGGGTGCCGCCGTCGCCGTGCGAGGAAGGTGTTTGGGACTGGTCGTCGTGCCGTGTTTTCTTGTGCAGGGAATGTTGTGTGCGTCGCCGCCTCGCTTCGAGCTGCGCCTCTGGCTACCAGAGGGCTGCACCGAGCGGGCACGGCAAGGCCGCGCGTTCACAAGCACGGCTGTGGCCACGCACCATGGCACGCTCTAGACTAGGTCGCGGGATAGCCTTGTCTGCTTGAGGACGCCCGCGGCGGCTCGTAGCACCTGGACCTTCCATGTCCTTGTGCTCGCCGTCGCCGTGCGTTTCCCCTACGAACTGATCGGCATGCTTTGTTTAGGTGCAGGTATCGTTGACGCCGCCGCGACACCGCGGGTCGCGCCTCTGGTTACCAGGGCGCTGCTCCATGTGGGCGTCCGGGGGAAATCCGCGCGCCAGCATGCTGGTAAACCACGCACCCCAGCATGGAGCCACGGCTGGGCCGAAGGTCAGCCGCACCCCGCGCCGCCGTGCCGGTGCGCCGGGCGCCCATGCCTAGCATGCCGGTCTCAGCCTCAAAGAATTGTTCTGGGCGTCGTGGGTGACCCGCGGGTTGAAGGCTTGCCGCCTAGTGAACCCCAACCACCGCCGGTAAGGACCTGGGAGCGGTGTTGCACAGCGCGGCCGCAAGGAGTGCCAGGGAATTTCGTCGAACACCTGGTATGCGTGCGAACCTAGGGCGATGAATCGAACTGAGGAGTGGGCTGCCGGCCGGATCTGGGCCCTAAGCCCAACTAACCTCTAACAGGCTGTCGGTTCTGCGCAGGGGGAGTGTTTGGGGGTGATTTTCGAACCTCTGTTGGTTTGCCTGCTGGGCCGTGATGCCTGGTTCATCTGGGCCGTGACTCACCAACTGTCTGGGCCGAGTCCACTGGGCCACCTACGGCCCAGTGACACTTCCGGCCCATCTTCGGCCTGTTAACCAAGCTTCGCTGACGTCATGCTGACGTCAGCGACATCTTTTCTAAAATCCTTTTCTTTTTTGGGTTAATTTCCAGAAATGCTTAATAAATGGTTTTAACCTTTGAAAATTCATAACTATTTATAGGAAGCTCAGAGAAATATAAAACTAATTTCTATAAATTCGTATCTTCGAAACCTTGCTGTTTGTATGTAGTTTGAGCTCTTTTGGATCTTCTAAAAATTGGTTCTTATTTGGAGTTATTGCTTAGATGTGCACCGTATTCTTATTTTCTCGTCGAATCTCGTGCCGCAGACCCGAGCTTCGACCAGAAGGACGCGGAGGACCCCGAGTACACTGCTCCGGACAGCGACTGCTTCAACGGCAACGAAGGTGTCCTGTCACTCCCAACCATGTAGATCCCATGTTGTTAATTAGATGCTAGTGCTTTACTTTATTTGCATTGCTCTGATGAATTGCATAACCAGCTTAATAGCATGCCTTGATATTTTGTTATACCCTGATTCCTTGTTTTACTTCCTGCGGGACTAGCTACAGACCCCTATCTAGTCCCTTACCTCAACTATCCATACTTTTGTTGCTTGATTATGGATGGTATTCTGGGCTTGGGGCTGAGATGTGGATATCTCGGTGTGTTTCTGGCATGCGTTCTGGGTGTGTATCTCCTTGCTGTGTTTTGGCGGGAGCGAGCCGCTTGGTTACTCGTGAACGTCTGCCGAGGGAAGATGCGATCTGGCCTCTAACCCGAGGGACGTGTCGTGTGGGATGGAGATGGTGAGTGCTCGCTCTCGGCCCCTTAAGGACCGATCGTCAGTTGACCTTGCTTCGGATGACTTTTACCGTACAAACCGCCCGCCTTGTATTGGGCAGGGGTGCAGGGTGAGACTTGAAGTGGATAGCGCCCCTCCTGTAGGCGGGTCGGTGTGACCGTGTCGGGAGTGGTATTTCCCTCCTTAGAAGACTTTGTCCCGGCGAGGCCGGGGAAGGGTTCCACAGCTTCGAGGGACCTCTCGTGGGCAGTATGAGCTCTACCGCTTAGGCTGGGCCAGGCTCGGAGATGCAGGAGGGTATTACCCACTTACTTGGCCTTCAGCCGCATGGTAGGGTCGGGTACCGGTGACGGCCGGTTCCGGTCCTATTCGGGTGGGTACAGTTGTACAACCTCTGCAGAGTGTTAAACCTATAGCTATAGTCCGTGTCCACTGGTTATGGACAGTCTTTCGATCTCTCACCTGACTAGTTACTCTTCCCTTGTGCTTCTTCTCTCCCCCGAGTGTGTGAGCCCGGCTTCGGCCGTTGAGATGTGGGGATAGGAGCAGGTGGGCCCCACATCGCAGATGAGAGTTGGGATCTGGATCGTGGTTGAGATCCGGTGTTTTGGTGTGGTATTCCTTGAGCGGGGTGTGGACCCCAGAGGTGTGGACCTCGGAAGCGTGAGCTTCTCCGAGGTGTGGACCTCACAGCTGAATTCTGCTTACCTTGATCGTTGCTTTGCTGCTTTGCTTAAGCCTTCTACAGCCAGAGTAGGGATAACTCATGCATAGTAGAATATACACCGCTTTTGCCTCTTTGTTGGGAAGCTGACATGACCTACCCGCTTATCGGGTAGACCCTGGTGTCTCTGACACAGAGCCGGACTACGACTTCGACAACGACGGATGGGTGGACTAGTGCTCTTCCTACACTCGAGCTGCCTGCAAATATAGAGTTTCCTGCGCTTTCATGGAGTCGCTGCTAGACGTTTTATTTATGTTTGATTCAGTCCCGATGGACTTGTACCCGGCATGTGCCCATGAGATGTACTCTGATTAATGTAATAAAATAAATGTTGTACTCTTTCTATTCTGTTTTATCTTTTTGTATGGATTATGGCATCGCTGAGACAGGGATTGCACGTGGTTGCCCTCCTGGGACTACCACCGAGGTGCTAAGAGTCGGGCTTCCATCCGCGGAAATTCGGGTCGTTTCATCAACCTAAACCGACATCGTTGATCTACCTATCATAAACCTTCAAGACGCCGAAAGGCCGTTCAAGATCAAGGTCTCAACTATCCGCATGACGATTGCGGGAGCTTTGGAGCGTTTCAATGAATACATACGAGCCGGATTCCTTGAGTGGCAAACCGGTTTACTTAAGAAGAGGATGGAGAAGATGGAGATAGAGAAAGAAGCTCAACACCTAAAGGCTGCCAAGGCAAGATCCACATGCGAGGATTGAAGTGTTCATCGTGATGAAGATGCTAGAGACGCAAGTGGGACAACTTGCCAGGCGCCCGATGGGTAACAAAGAAGAATATCCGAGACAACTCCAAGGTCCCAAGACGGCGAAGGCTACTCAAACTCATTCGGGAGAGAAGGAGGATCACACTAAGGAGACCATGAAGATCACAACCGAAGGACCGGAGTTCGAGATGCCGAGCCACTACATGAAGGAAGTTGTTGCATCTGTCAAGACAAAAAGACAAAGCCAGCATGTGAAGACCAAAAAAAATTGACTAAGCCGAAGAAGAAGCCCATGCCCAAGATGGTGCGGAAGTGGGTACCCAAGATTGCAACACCCGCAAAGAGCGCTGATCCAAAGTAATCAAGTGAAGAAGTCTAGCTATAGACTATAAACGAAGCGCTAGGCGGGAGGCAACCCGTTTCGTCGAGTCAAGAATAAGCTACCGGGAGGACAACCCGATTCCAGGGTTTTCGAGTCTTTTTAATAATTTAGTTCTAAGTTTTATTACACAAAGACATTAGACTTAGAAGTGGTTGAACAATATTAGAGACATAATTCTTGATTGAATGTTTTGCTTTATCATAAACCCTTTGCATGAACCCTCCTATTTGCTTGTTGTTCTTTTCTTTTCGAGAAACCACAACCAAATAATTTCAGAACCTAAATCAACCTTTCACCCTCATTATGGTGCTGTGGTTGACATATTTTTCATGCTAAAAACACACGAGTAGAGCCACGACTTATATCTATGTGTTAATAAAAATTCAGCACGTGGTAGGACTCACGTGAACCTAGAAATCAAAACTTTTGGTTGGTTTAAAAATCTATATCCTTGGTTTCTCTAGGATTAGAATTTTTCTAAGCCTCGTCTAATTTTGTTTTATTCAAAATCTTTCTCATTTAGCCAAAATTAGAACCTAAACCTATGCCCCCATGATCAAGCCGGGAAAAGTTTGCTCTCAACCGATGAAGGCAAACTATACTGGTGAGACCGATATCAACGTAGTCGGAAAATATTTTCGACCTACATTTGTTTTTAATGGTTTAAAAACTTCTCTAAAATTATGCTTGAGCTCTTGCATGGCTCTGAAAAATATTTTAAATTTCGAATTAGAGGAGTGCTTAACCTTAAACATACCTAAATGGAGGCAATCTAGTTTGAATTAATCATGCATGCACCATTGGATACCCTTTCATCAACTTTCACCAAATCCACATGCAAAGGACAAGCATGGTGGGCAGCAAGCATCAACTTTGCAGGAATTTCATGGTGGCATGTGAAGTAAGTGGAGCTAGGGAGCATGTACATGACCCAAAGCATGAAGCATCAAGTGGAAGGACCAATAATGCAAGAAAAGGAGTGGACGAGAGCGTTTGGGTGGTGCAACTCGTGGAGCACGCGGGCAGGGAAAGTTGCGAGGCGAAATGATCGTGCTTTGGAAGAAAGCCGAGGCGGGGAGGAGCACCGAGCCACCCGGGCCGGTCGGCCCCGGGCCGGCCGGCCTCCCCTACTTAAGGATCCCCCGGCTCCCATTTTCTCGGAGCAAGCTTCCCTCTCCTTCCTTTGTTTGTGTGTTCAAGTTTGTGTGCCCAAAACCTCCGTAGACATAGCCAACCTTCCCAAGCTTGATAGCTCAAAAAATCCACACCCTTAATCTACTCAAAGTCCACATCCGAAGTAAAGATTTTTAGTGCCTAGTTACCGGTTGCAACCCGGAGTTTTAGTAGAAGAGAAGAGTGCAGCAACCATGTGGAAGAAAACCACAAGTCTCTTCTCCAAGAAAAAGGGTTCGTCGTCATCCAAGCCGTCATCAACGACGTCTTCGAGGAGGCACTCGGTTTCCGAGTCTCCCCGGAGCATGGAGACGGATACGGCGCCACCAAGGAGGAACGATGCTCTCCTCCTTGGTGGTATGAGGGCTGCAAGGAGCACGTCCATGAGGTTTACCGAACCTCAAGGGCACACGGAGGAGCAGCCCGCGCCACCACGACGATCGACCCGTTCGACCGCGCCACCTCCTTACACTCCGATATATTCTTCGTACAACTTCATCATCTTGTCGTCGGAGGAGGAGGAGAGGCTCTCTCGTCTTGGGAAGAGGCTTGTGCCCAACGTCGAGTTCGACGACCAAGCACTCTACACCTTGGGTTTTGGCACCGACATATACTACATGTTGGGGCACCTTGGATGGGTGCAATTCTCCAACGGCGTATCGGCGGACACCCACAAGGGGTTCGCCTTGGAAATCTTGATGACCATTGCACCTATCCTTGATGATGGGGTGCAAAGCTTATCATTCCGTTTGGAGGGAGTCCAACAAGTGGTTCCCTACGAGCATGTTAGGGAGCTACTTGGATTCCATAAGGGAGCTCCGGAAAAAGTTCACGTGCCACCCGGCATGTTAGCGGGATTTTGGAATTTAATCTCCGGAGAAGCCCATCAACAACGTAATTGCATCCGCAACCCCATTATCCGGATATTTCACTCTTGGATGTGGGAGGATGAAGGAGACGAAGGTGACCGACACGGAGTTGAATTGGCTCTACTCGGCTTTAATTGCCAGGCAGCCAATAGACCCCTCTTACCTTATGATCAACAGTTGGTGTTGCGAAGCAACATCGGGGGCGGGACATATTGGTTCGGGGTGCTACCTCTCCATGTTGGCCTTCTCCTTACGGCCGGGGATCGCAAGAAACCCTGACCATCTTTTGCGTGGTACCTCTCTCGGCATTGAATATTTGCGACAAGGCAAATACATTAGTGGAGATGAGAGAGGAGGTTTTCGTTTGGCCATGGTGAACCTACCCCTCCCGGATGCGAGGCTTAGGCTTTTCATCGAAGGGACGGAAGATTGGTTGGAAGAGGGACTCCTTGTCCCGGCAAGGAAGAACAAAAGAGGAAGAATCGTAGAGGAGGGAACATCCTCCGCACAAGCGAGTGGAGCACAACCCAATGTGCCACCATTCGGCGGGATCCCTCCTCCGCCAAGTTATTACGGAGGGCCACAATAGCAAGCATGGGAGGGTGGTGCACCGGTACCCCCACCAAATTATGTGGTGCCCAACGCTAACTTCGTGGAGCCCTACGCACAATACCCCCAACCACAACAAAGCATGGCCATAATTGGAGGGTATGTTGCAAGAAACGCCCAAAACGTCGCAGCCATCCAAGCCAACGCGGCTCAACTTGGTGAGGGCAATGCAAATATTGCCTATGAGCTTGGACGCCTTCACCTAGTGGAGCCGAATCAATTCGTCGGAGGGAATGTCCAACCGTATTATGAGTAAGGGTATTACTATCAAGATCATCAACACCAACTGTCGGCGGAGGACTAGAAGATTTAGGAACTTTAGTTTTCTTTTCTCTTCTCTTTCTCTGTAATTTTCAGCTTTTGTTTATGTGTGTTTGCGTAATATTTTCTGTTTTTATTTTAATTTCAGCAAGTGTGTTTGTTTATTTTCAGTTTGTATTTCAACTTGATTTTCATTATTAATAAAGACACCACCTTGATTATATCATTGGAAAAGTTACAAAAGTTTGTGCCATAATGATATATGATTATAATTGCCGCTTTGTTTATCTTTGTAATTGATTTATGCATGTTAAAAGCTAGTGCTCTCTCAAAATACGAATCTGAATTTATTTAAATACTAGCTTAATCTTTAGCGGAGGTTATGATTAAAATAAGAACCCATAGTGTTTTATGTGCTCTCAAGTTATGAATAGATTGAAGATGGTTTTTATGCTCAAAAATATTGCTAACCTTGTCATAAATATCACTTGTGTGTTGCTCAACCTATCCAGAGCCTAATATATATTTGAGTGAATAAACCTTAGTGTACAAGATTTATTTTTGAGTGAGTTATTGCAGGCCATGATTTCTCTGGCCCGAGACTAAGAAGCTGGCCATTTCATTTTTGCGTATCTATCTTTTTGCTAGCCTTTTATCCGTGCATTGTGTATCCCAGCATCGGAGATCTCACAAACCTCGCTGGATATCCACCCTTAAAACCAAATATCTTTTTTTTATTACCTCCTTGACCACAATCTATCATTGAGAATGGATCATCGATTCAAGGAAGATCGCAAGACGGTGCCAACATTGAAGAATTCAAGTATCTCTCCAAGGAAAAATATTTCCGGTACCTACCTTATTTATCGCCTCCTTGCTCGAGGACGAGCAACATCTAAGCATGGGGGAGGAGGTAGGTACGATGCAATTCTAGAGTTCAAAGGGGGGGTATATTTAAAAAAATGAATGAAAGAAAAAAAGGCGATGTACGGGATTTCCAAGGTGAAAGTCTCACAAGAAAAAAAAAGATGAATGAATGAATGAAAGAAAGAAAGAAAGAAAGAAAAGAAGGAGAAATATGAGAAAAAGAAAAAATATGAGTATGCTTAAAGTGAACTCCCCGGTTCTCTAAAGTGCATGAGGAAATTCAAAGCTTCAAGATTAAAAGATCCATACTCAATTTTCCAACCATGTGCAATCCGATAACAAGGACTTCCTTTGTGCCTCGGGATCACTCTTTGCCATTTGCACATGTCCACTCATCTCAAGTGTGTGTGTATTTTTCTCTTTCCCCTCCTTGATATGACATTATTTTCCAATGACCTTTTTGACGAGTCTCGGTAAGACCATGAGAAGCTTGTCTTGTTTTGACAACACCTCATTTATAAAATCTTGTTAGGACTAAACTTTCCCAAAGCTCCATATAAAGCCTACCACACATATATGTTATGAGAGGGAAAGGAGTAGAATATATACGCTTGAGAGACAAGCGAGTTGAGAGTTCATGAGCAATATACAAGATGATTTAAATATGTGAACTTGGTTGAGCTCTTCTTTATCTCGTTCTTTATTTCAAAAATTCTGAGATCTATTTAAACTTTGTGAGCAAGTTAATACTTGTGGGATAAGCTTAACTAAGAATCTACCCTCCGTAGAGATGAAGGCTAGTACACTATGAAACTTTAATGAATTAAAATTTTGAGAGCATTATGTTTTCTCATGTGTGATCAAGCGCAAGGTTTAAACATTGTTTGGCAATGATGATATCCATTGAAGGCTTGCTCGAGGACGAGCAAGGTTTAAGCATGGGGGAGATGTTGACGGTGAAAATCCGTCAACCTAGCCATGAGTTTACCTTCGGTGTTGGCATAAGTTTTATACCTTATCCTTTGGTACTAACCGCCGTGGTATAACAAGTTCACGTGTGCATGTCGGTTTTGGAATTTAGTGTTTATGCAGGGTTTTAGCATTGAAAGCAAGACTTTCGGGATGAGTTCATCAAGCACCTTATGACAAGACCTTGAAGCCCTGTACAAGTCACGCAATGAAGAAAACTTAACTCCAAGAAGCCAGGGACTTGATCTGAGAAGACGACAAACTCCGAGGACCTGACCAGAAAAGTGTTGAATCTTGCAAGACAAGGAGTTATGCCCAATTCGGAGAGAAACTGACGACATGGACCTACATGCAGAAGGGGGAAACATCCAGGAAGCAAGGGAACCGACATAGAGCAAAGGAGGCCTCGGGGGCCGGGCTCCGGATGGGCCCAGGCCGGCCGGCCCAGGCCGCTTGGCCCAGCCCTGTCCAGGGCCCAGTGAGGCTCCCCTTTGCCCTAGCCGCCATTCAGGCTATTTATAGCCCCCTGGCCGAGAGCCACGAAGAATCCAATTCGTCATCGGCCGCCGAGGAGCAGAGAAGAGAGGGACACCATCTCGGAGAGGAGAGGGTTGAGCTAGTTGATTAGGGTTTCCCTAGCCGACGTGGGAACCTTGCATGGAAGACCACGTCGGAGTTCCCGGAGCTAGAAGCAAGATCAAGGAAGGATCCCGGTGGTGATCTTGTGTATGCATCATTGTCATAGTTGAATTATCAAGTTGAATCTATTCTTAGCGATCAAGTGTTTCCTCGAAGATTTCGTTTTTCGATCGGTTTGCTTATTCTAGATCTATTCGCGCGATAGATCACATAGGGTGTTCTTGTAGCCGTGGTGGCTAGAGGTACACGCCGGATCTTCCGAAGGAATCTCGACTTGTCTTTTGACTCGCCCTAGACTCCCCGCATGAGTAGGGATACGTTGTGACAGAACGCGGGTTCCGAAAGGCAGATGTTTTCGGATTTGGACGGGAAACCACGGTTTAAAGAGGCTTCTAATAAGATTCAATTTGCTACTTCTTCTCTTGCTTGAAACTTCAACGAAAGGCTTAACCCGATCTCTCTAGATCGGTTTATCTACCCAATCTTACTTTGTTATCTCTGGTCTTTAGTAAATTAGATTAGTTTCGTGTCTTTTATCTAGATGCATTAGGGTTTTACCGAAGATTGAAGTTACTTGGCTTTACTAGATCAACTTTTGCGTCACACATTTGTTCCACGGATTCGATACCTTGGGTTCACCACTCGAGGGAAGAAGGGTCCCTTGACTATGACGGGAGACTTGTCCTCTTGCAATTCATAAACAAAATTTGATACAACTATTAACCGTCAACAGAATCGGACCGGAGGCCACGGTTTAAAGATGCTTTTAATGAGATTCGTTTTTCTATCTTAATCTATCTTGTTTGGAGCTACAACATAAGCATGATCTAGACTCTCTAGATCGGTTATCTCTTGCTTTCTCTTGCTACTTCTTTAGTAGATTAGATGTGTTTTCTTTATGATATCTTAGATTAGATGCAACTTAGTTCTTTATAAGATAGCTTTCCTTGTTTTACTAGATTGAATCCTTGTGTTGCACATTGTTCCACGGATTCGATACCTTGGGTTCACCACTCGAGGGAAGAAGGGTCCCTTGACTACGACGAGGGATTTGTCCGCTTGCAAATCCATATGAACTTTGATACGATATTCTACCGTCAACAAGCCACTTTTTCTGGCACCGTTGCCGGGGAACAAGCAATCAAGATCTAATCTAGTATCACTTATTGTTTATTTTTTCTTTTGATTTTCTTTTGCATCTCATAAGTTTGATCATCCTCAAAAATAAAAAAAATCAATCTTATTTAGTTTTGATTAACCCTAATTTTTCTTTTTTTAGGTTTTTGTTTTTGCTAACTCTAACCGGAGATGGTTGGCTACCTCTCCAAGAAACCCAAACTTTCTTTTATGGATGATCCAAGAAAACTTTACAGGCAAAGGAGACGTGCAACACAAGCTAAAGGGTTGGAAATCCTAGATCGAAAAGTTGAAGTTGAAGGACCGTCGAAATCTCCAAGGGAATCACCACCTCCAAGTCCAAAGGAAGATCAACCTCAACCGCCGCCCGTGGGAGAACAATCACAACCGGAGCGCGAGATCGAGCTATGCACCCCGGACATCGTTGATCTACCTATCATAAACCTTCAAGACACCGGAAGGCCATTCAAGATCAAGGTCTCAACTATCCACATGACAATTGCGAGAGCTTTGGAGCGTTTCAATGAATACATATGAGCCGGATTCCTTGAGTGGCATATCGATTTACTTAAAAGGAGGATGGAGAAGATGGAGATAGAGAAAGAAGCTCAACACCTAAAGGCTGCCGAAGCAAGATCCACATGCAAGGAGTGTGAGGAGTATGGCCATGTCCAAGGTAAATCTCGATTTAATGCAAGCTCGTTGATTCAAGATTTGGTTCCTCTTTGTGCACAATTCAAGAACTTCATGGACGAGCAAGCTAAGATCAACAAGGACGTCATCACTAAGTTCGAGGCTATGGAGAAAATATTGAAGAATTTAGATGGCAAGGTGACAGAGGTCGGAAGCTCTATACATGAAGTGCTAGAGACGCAAGTGACAACTTGTCGGGCGCCCGATGGGTAGCAAAGGAGAATATCCGAGACAACCTCAAGGTCCCGAGACGGTGAAGGCTACTCAAACTCATTCGGGAGAGATGGAGAATCACACTAAGGAGACCACAAAGATCGCGACCGAAGGACCGGAGTTTGAGATGCCGAGCCACTACATGAAGGAAGTTGTTGCATCCGTCAAGACCAAAGGACAAAGCCAGCCTGTGAAGACCAAAAATATGACTAAGCCGAAGAATACGCCCGTGCCCAACATGGTGCGGAAGTGGGTACCCAAGATTGCAATGCCCACAAAGAGCGTTGATCCCAAGTAATCAAGTGAAGAAGTCTAGCCATGGACTATAAACGAAGCGCTAGGCGGGACGCAACCCGTTTCGTCAAGTCAAGAATAAGCTACCGGGAGGACAATCCGGTTCCAGGTTTTTCGAGCCTTTTCAAGTAATTTAGTTTTGAATTTTACTACGCAAAGACAATATACTTAGAATGGTTGAACGATATTAGAGACATAATTCTTGGTTGAATATTTTGTTTTGATCATAAACCCTTTACATGAACCATCCTATGTGATTGTTTGCTTCTTTTTGAGAAACCACAACCAATTAAATTCAGAACCTATTTCAACATTTCATCCTATTTATGATGTTTGTGATTGACTTGTTTTACATGCTAAAAACACACGAGTAGAGCCACGACTTGTATCTAGATGTTATTTAAATTTCAGCACGTGGTAGGACTCGCGTGAACCTAGAAACTCAACTTTTGGTTGTTTTAAAAATCTATATCCTTGGTTTCTCTAAGATTAGAATTTTTCTAAGCCTCATTTAATTTTATTTCATTCAAAATCTCTATCATCTAATCAAAATTAGAACCTAAACCTATGCCCCCATGATCAAGTCGGGAGAAATTTGCTCTCAACTAATGAAGGCAAACGATATCGGTGAGACCAATGTAAAAGTAGTCGAAAAATATTATTCGACTTACATTTGTTTTTAATGCTTTAAAAACTCCTCTAAATTTATATTTAATAGCTCTGATTTCATTTTTATTTTCGAAATTAGAGGAGTACTTAGCATTAAAACATGCTTAGAGGGAGGCAATCTAGTTCACCTAACCATACATGCACCATGATACATCATGGGATGCCCCTTTAACATCTTATCAAACCACATGCAAGGACAAGCATGGGGGGCAGCCAAGGCTTTGTTTTGTAGGAATATCATGGAGGCATGTGAGGCAAGGCAGTATGGAAGTGAGTCAAAGCGAAAACATCAAGTGGAAGGAATAATAATGCAAGCGAAGAAGTGGACGAGAACGTTTGGAAGGTGCATACGGTCACGAAGCAAAATGAGTGCGCTAGAGAAGAACCGAGCCAAGAGGAGGAGAGAGGTAAGTCTCCCATCCAGCTCTTTGTTCGTGTGCTCTAGTTTGTAGTCCGGAACCACCTTAGACTTAGCCATCCACCTCGTTTGTTTCGTGCAACAAAACACATCCTAATTCCACTCAAAGTCCAGACTCCAAAATAATATTTGTGTACCTTGTTACCGGTTGAAAACCCCGGATATATATTTGTGAGGGAGAGTGCTGCAATAATGGAAGAAACCTACAAGCTTGTTGACGGTGAATTTCCGTCAACCTAGAGCACTTGTTATACATTGGTTTTGATTATGATTTGCAACTAACCCGCCACTAGGCATACTAATGATGTAACAAGTTCACACTTGCATGTCGATTTTGGAGTTTGTTGTTTACGCAGGAAATCTACGCTAAAGAGGTGACTTTCGGGATAAGTTCACCAAGCACTTTGGAAGAAGATCATGAAGCCCGACAAGAGTCAAGACATGCGATGAACATGACTCCAAATGACCCGAGGACCGAAGCGTCAACGTGCAAGTCTTTAGGGACTCAACCAGAAAACAGCGAAGCTTGCATAGCAAGGATTCAAGCCTTAATCGTGAAGGAAATGATGTCAAAGGCCCACATGCAAGTGCAGACAAATAAGGGATCACACCAGAAGCAACCGGGGAGGAAACCGGGGCCGAAATGGGCCTGGGCCGACCGGCCCAGCCCACTCCAGAGTCGGTTCGGTGCCCCCTTTGCCCTAGGTGTTTGTCTATTTATTGCCTCCGCCGCCGTCGGCCGCCACATCGAACAAATCATCCTACCGACGCCATTGACCAGAACACCGCCGTCGTAAGATGAGGGAGAGAGTTAGATGAGCTCATCGCAAGGATCAACGCCGGCGGAGAGAAGGAAGCAAGAGGAGGACTCCAAGCCGCTGGCTTAAGGGTGTTCCCAAGCTCCATCACCGCCATCTTCATCGACGACGTTCTCCGGAGTCTCCATCACCCCTATGTGCTTCAATCCGTGTAAGATGATGGGGTAATGTCTCCGTTCATCCCTAGGGTAAGATGGATGCAAGCTTTGTGATCGATACTTGATTCGTGGTTTCAATCTATTGTTTTCATGTTGATGATGCTTTGATGATTAAGGTTAGCTACCGTGTTTTTCGGGCGTATGATATCCGCTACTCCCATAGATTCCATCAACATACCGTGTCCATCATAGGTCTAGTCACGATTACCTTCGCGTAGTGACAGTACGAGAGGAGGGAAAGGGCGAAACCGTGGTCACAACCCCAGGTAGATTGGTTTACCACTCTCGTGTAGTAGATGCATATCCATGTATCCTAGATCCTAGGGAGGGAACGCTTATCTTTCTTAATCACTCTCTTGTGTTCACCCTTTACCATCTAGTTTAACCCTAGATTTGTTTGATCAACTTAACTTAGATTAACTTAGGTTAGATTGTTTTACCTTTAGATTAATACTCTTTTAAAGGTTTCCCTAGTCAACTAGATTAGTACTTGGTTAAACGCTAGTAATACCCTTGCTCCGCGGATTGACAAGAACCTTGGGAATCCCGTGGTGAAAAAGGTGTAGGTCCGTACGCTTGCGGATCGTAGGTGGATACGAGTTTTATCCATCAACAAGCCCCTTTTTCTGGCTCCGTTGCCGGGGAGCAAGCCAGTTTGCTACATTTAATCTAGTATTGATTTTGTTGATTACTAACATCTAACCATTATTTTCTAGAAAAAAAATCTTTTTTGTTTTTCTTTCTACTTTTCTTGTGCCTAGATGGATTTGTTCACCTCACCATTGGAAGACGAAGAGATGTCGCTAAGGGAGTTAGCAATGCCGTCAATGGAAGACATTGAGGTGCAAAAATCAGATTTGGCGCTTGCTACAACCCACTATGAAGTAAAGCCTAGAATCATCAAGTTAGTGGCGACAAAACCATTTAGAGGATTGGAGGATGACAACCCATATAGACACATTAAGGAATTCACGATGATATGCAACACGGTGCAACAAGAAGGAGTTCCGGCCGCTTGGTTCAAGTGGAATTTTTTCCATTCTCTCTCGAAGATGAAGCGCGAAGATGGTACACACTTGCGTCCATTGAAGCAAAAGGAAATTGGGATGAGCTAGTGAAGAAGTTTCTTTTGAAGTTCTTTCCCATAAGCAAGGTCCAAGACTTAAGGAGGCAAGTGCTCACTTTCAAGCAAGCAGAGGATGAAGGAATTGATGAAGCATGGGACCGTTTTAATGAACTACTTGAGCGAGGCCCGAACTTGGGATTTTTTGGTGACTTCATGTTGCATACCTTTTATTTTGAGTAAACTGCACGGCCGGTCCCTAAACTATCATAGGTGTGTCATCCCGGTCCCTAAACTTTCAAATTAACCGTTTAGGTCCTTAAATTTGTTGAGTTGTGTCATCCCGGTCTCTAAACTTAAAAGTTACCCATTTAGATCCTCGAACTTGTTCAGTTGTATCACCTTGATCCCCAAATTGATTTTTGAGTCTCATCTAAACTAAAACATACCAATCTATAAACTGTATATCAAAAAGTTCATATTTTTCATACGAATTCAAATATAGACAAAATTTATATCAAAATTGTAGCCCTCAATGTGGTAAACAACTTTGTAGGTGAAATGTTTTTGAATTTAAACTGTTGAGGGCACCAAAATATTGTTGTATGCTTTAAATATTTTGAAATTTGAAATTAAAATTTGGGACCTTCAACAGTTTTAGTTACAAAAAATTCAACTACAAAGTTGTAGATCACTTCAAGGGTTTCAATTTTGATATAAAGTTTGTCTTCATTCGAGTTCGTATGAAAAAATTATGAATTATTTGTTATATAGATGAGATTCAGAACTAAGTTTGGGGACCGAGATAACACAATGGAACAAGTTTGATGATCTAAACATGTGATCTACAAGTTTTGGGACTGGGATGACATAACCCAACAAGTTTGAGGACCTGAATAGTAAATTTGAGAGTTTAGGGACCGGGATGACACACCACTGATAGTTTAAGGACCGCTAGTGCACTTTACTCTTTTATTTTTCACTAACCCCTAACTCGTCTCGTTTTGTAAGCATGTGTGCAGGAGGTGATATAATGGATAAAACAATTAGTGAAGCCGCACAAATCTTATAAAGGATAATGTTGACGGTTAAAAGTTGTATCAAAGTTCGTTTGTGACTTGCAAGCGGACAAGTCTCCCGTCGTAGTCAAGGGACCCTTCCTCCCTCGAGTGGTGAACCCAAGGTATCGAATCCGTGGAACAATGTGCAACGCAAGGATTCAATCTAGTAAAGCAAGGTAAAGCTATCCATTGAAGAATCAAATTGCATCTAATCTACTAACTCATAAAGAAAACGAATCTAATCTACTAAAGAGGTAACAAGAGAAAGCAAAAGATAACCAATCTAGAGAATCTAGATAATGCTTATGTTGCGGCTCCAAACAAGATAGACGAAGATAGAAAAGCGAATCTCATTAAAAGCATCTTTAAATCGTGGCCTTCCCATCCGACTCCGAAAACATCCGCCTTTCGAGACCCCCGTTCGTCACAACGTATCCCTATTCATGCGGGGAGCTTAGGGCGAGTTCGATAGAACAAGTTGAAATCACTTGGCCGGTCCGGTATGCACCTCTAGCCACCGCGGCTACAAGAGCACCCTATGTAATCTAGCCGCAAACTAGATCGTAGAAGAAGCAAAACCAAGAAGAAAACAAAATCATCGAGAAGGCACTTAATCGCTAGAAATCGGATTCACTTACAAACTTCACCATGAATGATTACATGAACAAGATCACCACCGGGGCCCTCCCTCGATCTTGATCCTCGCTCCGAGCTCCGACGTGGTCTTCCATGCAAGGTTCCCACGTCGGCCGGGGAAACCCTAGACAACTAGCACGACCCTCATCTTCAAGTTGGTGTCCCTCAAGCTTCTCTCGCTCCTCGGCGGCGGAATACGAAATCTTCTCTGCGTGGCTCTCGGTCGGGGGACTATAAATAGCCCGATTGGCGGCTAGGGCAAAGGGCGACGGGTTTGGGCCCTAAATGGGCACGGGGCCGACCGGACGGGGCCGGCCGGCCCGGGCCCATTTAGGCCCGGCCCGCGGGCTCCTTTGCCCGAGGTCGGTTCCCTTGCTTCCGGATGCTTCCCCCTTCGCATGTAGGTCCATGTCGTCGGTTTCTCTCCGAATTGGACTCAACTCCTTGTCTTGCAAGATTCACGCACTTTTCCGGTCGGGTCCCCGGAGTCCGTCGTCTTCTCGGATCAAGTCCCCGGCTTCTTGGAGTTAAGTTTACTTCATTGCTTGACTTGTATCGGGCTTCAAGGTCTTGTCATGAGGTGCTTAATGAACTTATCCCGGAAGTCTTGCTTTCGACGTTAAAACCCTCGCGTAAACACATAACTCCAAAACCGACATGCACAAGTGAACTTGTTATACCACGGGGGTTAGTACCAATGAATAAGATACAAAAGTTATGCCAACACCGAAGGTAAACTCATGGCTAGGTTGACGGATTTTCACCGTCAACATCTCCCCCATGCTTAAACCTTGCTCGTCCTCGAGTAAGCCTTCGATGGATATCATCATTGCCCTTCATTGTTTAAACCTTGCACTTGATCATACATGAAAAAAAACATAATGCTCTCAAAAGTTTAATTCGTTAAAGTTCCATAATGTACTAGCCTTCACCTCTACGGAGGGTAGATTCTTATTAAGCTTATCCCACAAGTATTAACATGCTCACAAAATTTAAATAGACCTCGAATTTTTGAAATAAAGAACGAGATAAAGAAAAGAGCTAAACCAAGTTCACAAATTTAAATCATCTCGTGTATTGCTCATAAACTCTCATCTCACTTGTCTCACAAGCCTATATATTCTACTCCTTTCCCTCTCATATATATGTGGTAGGCTTTTATATGGAGCTTTGGGAAAGTTTAGTCCTAACAAGATTTTATAAATGAGGTGTTGTCAAAACAAGACAAGCTTCTCATGGTCTTACCGAGACTCGTCAAAAAGGTCATTGGAAAATAATGTTAAATCAAGGAGGGGAAAGAGAAAAATACACACACTTTAGATGAGTGGACATGTGCAAATGGCAAAGAGTGATCCCGAGGCACAAAGGAAGTCCTCGTTATCGGATTGCACATGGTTGGAAAATGAGAATGGATCTTTTTAACTTGAAGCCTTGAATGCACTTTTAGAGAGCCGGGGAGTTCACTTTACGCACATATATATTTTTTTTCGTTTCTCATATTTCTCATTCTTTTCTTTCTTTCTTTCTTTCTTTCTTATATATATATATATATATATATATATATATATATATATATATATATATATATATATATATATTTCTTTCTTCACCTTGGAAGTCACGTACATCGCCGAATTTTTTTCTTTCATCATTATATATATTTTTTTTTTTTAATACTCCCTTTTGAACTCTAAAACTGCACCGTACCTACCTCCTCCCCCATGCTTAGACGTTGCTCGTCCTCGAGCAAAGAGGCGAAAAAAATAAGGTAGGTACCAGAGATATTTTTCCTTGGAGAGATACTTGAAATCTTCAACGTTGGCACCGTCTTGCGATCTTCCTTGAATTGATGATCCATTCTCAACGATAGGTTGTGGTCAAGGAGGTAATCACAAAAAGATGATATTTGGTTTAAGGGTGGATATCCGGCGAAGTTTGTGAGATCACCGATGCGGGGATACACAATGCACGGATAAGAGGCTAGCAAAAAGATAGATACGCAAAAACAGAATGACCGGCTTCTTAGTCTCGAGCCAGAGAAATCATGGCCTGCAATAACGCACTCAAAAATAAATCTTGTACACTAAGGTTTATGCACTCAAATATATATAAGGCTTTGGATAGGTTGAGCAACACACAAGTGATATTTGTGACAAGGTTAGCAATATTTTTGAGCATAAAAGACATCTTCAATCTATTCATAACTTGAGAGCACATAAAACACTATGGGTCTTTATTTTAATCATAACCTCCGCTGAAGATTGAGCTAGCATTTAGATAATTTCAGATTTGTATTTTTAAGAGAGCACTAGTTCAAACATGCATAAACCAATTACAAAGATAAACAAAGCGGCAATTATAATCATATATCATCATGGCACAAACTTTGTAACTTTACCAAGGGTAAAAACTTGGTGGTGACATTATTCATGATGAAAATAAAAAGTAAGATACATGCTGAAAAAGAAAATTAAACTAACACACTTTCTGAAATTTAAATAAAAAAACTGAAAACACTACGCATACATAGGCGCAAACAAGCTGAAAATTAAAGAAAAGGGGGTAAAGGAAAGATAACTAAAGCTCCTCCTCTCTCTAATCTTCCGCCGGTGGTTGATATTGATAGTCTTGGTTGTTGTACCCTTACTTGCAATAGGAATGCGCCTCTCCTCCTATGAATTGTCCAATGGTATTAGGTGAAGGTGTCAAAGCTCATAAGCGACGTTTGCATTTCCTTCACCCATTTGGTTTGCATTGGTTAGGATGGCTGCAATAATTTGCATGTTCCTTGCAGCGTATCCTCCAATGGTGGCCACATTTTGTTGTGGTTGAGGAAGGTGTGCAAATGGCTCCGCAAAGGCTACGTTGGGCACCGCAAAAATGGTGGGGGTATGGCTGCACCACTCCCCCATGCTTGCATTGGTACACCACCGTAGTAATTTGGCGGCGCCGGGGTTCCTCCCAATGGTGGGACATAATTTTGTTGTGCACCTCCTTCTTGGGTCGTGGAAAAACCTTCTCCTAATCCTTCTCTATTATTCTTTTTTTTTATTATTATTTTTTTTTCTTCGCCGGCACAAGAAGTCCTTCCTCTAACCGATCTTCTTCCCCTCAAGAAAAGTCTTAATCTTCAATCCGGAGGGGGCAAATTCACCTAGGACACTTGGAAGCCTCCTCTCTCATCTTCACTCTTATATTTTCCTTTCTTCATATATTCCTAGGGAAGTCCCGGGTAGGGGATGATTTGGGTTCCTTGTAATACCCGGTTTTAAAGAGATAGCCAATATGAAGAGGTAACACCCCGAACAAATATCTTCCGAACTCGATGTTGCAACAACACCACCGGTTGATCATAGGTGAGTGGGGTCTATTGGCTACTTGGCAATCAAAGCCGAGTAAAGCCAATTCAACTCCGTGTTGGTTATCTTTGTCTCTCTTGTTCTACCAAAAATCCACTTGCACAAAAGTGACACACTTGGATGATGGGGTTCCGGATAGTATTTCTTCGTTGATGGTCTCTTCCCGTGATCATACTCCAAAAGCCTTCCCATGTGCCTTCATGCACATACTTGTTCCGGAGCTCCCTTTTGAAAATAGGAGACACTCGCCCATGGGTCTACGATACTAGAACATGCAATCATTTCGAACATGAAAGCCAATCTAATCTATCGGGGATTGTGTTGAATGGATCCAAGGGAGGATAGAGCCCTTACTCCCTTTACGGCATGGTTGCAAGCCTTAAGCATTAAAGTATTTTCAACACAAGATGATAGATAGATAATTCAACAAAGTTCGATTACATCTCAAGACCGATTGCAACCCATGGATGAAAGGAGATTACCCCATCAAGGTGCTAGAAATAGCATCACCGATCAAGGTTACCCTTCCGACGGTGTCTTCCTTCTTCTCCTCTTGTGGGCTCCCTCCAACGGAATGAGAGACTCGGCACTCCTTCGTCAAGGGTATACGCCATGGTCATGAAAATTTCCTAGGCGAATTTCTTGTGGGTGTTTGCCGACACTCCGCTAGAGAATTGCACCGGTGTCCCGTGTGAAACCCAATATGTGGAGAGCTTGGTCGTCGGTGTCGACGTTCGCTACAAGCCTCTACTTAAGGCGAGCAAGCTTCTTCTCCTCCTCCGTCATGATGACATACCCCTCGGAATACCGCGGAGCATATGGAGATGGAGCGGATGATCGTGTCAAGTGGTGAGGTTGGACGGGCGGCTCCTCCATATGTTATTGAAGTTTGGTAAACCTAATAAACGAGTTTTGTGTGGCCCTCGTGCCACCAAGGAGAAGAGTGGTTCCTCCTCAGTGGTGCCGTGTCCTCCCCCATACTCCAAGGAGACTCGGAAACCGAGCGCCTCCTCGAAGAGGTTGTCGATGATGGCTTAGACGACGATGATCCCTTCTTCTTCGGTGAAAAGACTTGTAGTTTTCTTCCATGATTGCAGCACTCTCCCTCACAAATAAATATCCGGGGTTTTCACCCGGTAACAAGGTACACAAATATTATTTTGGAGTCTGGACTTTGAGTGGATTAAGGATGTGATTTGTTGCACGAAACAAACGCGGTGGAAGGCTAAGTCTAAGGTGATTGCGGCCTACAAACTAGAGCACATGAACAAAGAGTTGGATGAAAGACTTACCTCTCTCCTCCTCTTGGCTCGGTTCTTCTCTAGTGCATTCATGTTGCTTCGTGATCGCGTACACCTTCCAAACGTTCCCGTCCACTCCTTCGCTTGCACTATTGCTCCTTCCACTTGATGTTTTCGCTTTGACTCACTTCCATACTCCCTTGCCTCACATGCATCCATGATATTCCTACAAAACAAAGCCTTGGCTGCCCCCCATGCTTGTACTTTGCATGTGATTTAAATATGTTGGAGGGGCATCCCGTGATGTATCATGGTGCATGCATGGTTAGGTTAACTAGATTGCCTCCCTTTAAGGCTAAGCACTCCTCTAATTTCGAAATTTAAAAATATTTTTCAGAGCCATGCAAGAGCTCGAACATAATTTTAGAGAAGTTTTTAAACCATTAAAAACAAATGCAAGTCGAAAATATTTTTTTATTACGTCGATTTCGGTCTCACCGGTATAGTTTGCCTTCATTGGTTGAGAGCAAGCTTTTCCCGGCTTGATCATGGGGGCATAGGTTTAGGTCCTAATTTTGATTAGATGAGAGAGATTTTGAATGAAATAAAATTAAGTGAGGCTTAGAAAAATTCTAATCCTAGAGAAACCAAGGATATGGATTTTTAAACCAACCAAAAATCAAGTTTCTAGGTTCACGCGAGTCCTACCACGTGCTGAAATTTAAATAACATCTAGATACAAGTCGTGGCTCTACTCGTGTGTTTTTAGCATGAAAAACAAGTCAACCACAACATCATAAAGAGGATGAAAGGTTGAGTTTGGTTCTGAATTTTTTTTTGGTTTTGGTTATGGTTTCTCGAAAAGAAGCAAACAAACACATAGGATGGTTCATGAAAAGGGGTTATGATCAAGCAAAATATTCAACCAAGAATTATGTCTCTAATATTATTCAACCATTCTAAGTCTAAGGTTTTGCGTAGTAAAATTCAAAACTGAATTAGTAAAAAGACTCGAAAAACCTGGAATCGGGTAGTCCTCCCGGTAGCTTATTCTTGACTCGACGAAACGGGTTGCCTCCCGCCTAGCGCTTCGTTTATAGTCCATGGCTAGACTTCTTCACTTGATTACTCCGGATCAACGCTCTTTGCGGGCGTTGCAATCTTGGGTACCCACTTTGGCTTAGTCAATTTTTTTGGTCTTCACGAGCTGGCTTTGTCCTTTGGTCTTGACGGATGCAACAACTTCCTTGTGGCTCGGCATCTCGAACTCCGGTCCTTCGGTCGTGATCTTCATGGTCTCTAGTGTGATCCTTCATCTCTCCCGAATGAGCTTGAGTAGCCTTCGCCGTCTTGGGACCTTGGAGTTGTCTCGGATATTCTTCTTTGTTGCCCATCGGGCGCCCGGCAAGTTGTCCCACTTGCGTCTAGCGTCTTTATCACGATGAACACTTCACGCTCCTTGCATGTGGATCTTGCCTTGGCAGCCTTTAGGTGTTGAGCTTCTTTCTCCATCTCCATCCTCTCCATCCTCCTCTTAAGTGAACCGGTATGCCACTCAAGGAATCCGGCTCGTATGCTTTCAGCTCTCGCAATCGTCATGCGGATAGTTGAGACCTTGATCTTGAACGGCCTCCCGACGTCTTGACTTGGAGGTGGTGATTCCCTTGGAGATTTCGACGGTCCTTCGACTTCAACTTTGAATCTAGGGTTTCCACCCTTTTAGCTTGTGTTGCATGTCACCTTTGCTTGTAAAGTTTTCCTGGATCATCCACAAAAAAGTTTTGGGTTTCTTGGAGAGGTAGCCAACCATCTCCGGTTAGGGTTAGTGATAAAACAAAAATCTAACAAAAGAAAAATTAGGGTTCATCAAAACTAGATTAGATTGACTCTTTTTTTTTCTTTTCAGGGATGATCAAACATAAGAGATGCAAAAGAAAATCAAAAGAGAAACTGAAAGATAAGCGATACTAGATCGGATCTTGATTGCTTGTTCCCCGGCAACGGCGCCGGAAAAAGGGGCTTGTTGACGGTTAAAAGTTGTATCAAAGTTCGTTTGTGACTTGCAAGCGGACAAGTCTCCCGTCGTAGTCAAGGGACCTTTCCTCCCTCGAGTGGTGAACCCAAGGTATCGAATCCGTGGAACAATGTGCAACGCAAGGATTCAATCTAGTAAAGCAAGGTAAAGCTATCCATTGAAGAATCAAATTGCATCTAATCTACTAACTCATAAAGAAAACGAATCTAATCTAATCTACTAAAGAGGTAACAAGAGAAAGCAAAAGATAACCAATCTAGAGAATCTAGATAATGCTTATGTTGCAGCTCCAAACAAGATAGACGAAGATAGAAAAGCGAATCTCATTAAAAGCATCTTTAAATCGTGGCCTTCCCATCCGACTCCGAAAACATCCGCCTTTCGAGACCCCCGTTCGTCACAACGTATCCCTATTCATGCGGGGAGCTTAGGGCGAGTTCGATAGAACAAGTTGAAATCACTTGGCCGGTCCGGTATGCACCTCTAGCCACCGCGGCTACAAGAGCACCCTATGTAATCTAGCTGCAAACTAGATCGTAGAAGAAGCAAAACCAAGAAGAAAACAAAATCATCGAGAAGGCACTTAATCGCTAGAAATCGGATTCACTTACAAACTTCACCATGAATGATTACATGAACAAGATCACCACCGGGACCCTCCCTCGATCTTGATCCTCGCTCCGAGCTCCGACATGGTCTTCCATGCAAGGTTCCCACGTCGGCCAGGGAAACCCTAGACAACTAGCACGACCCTCATCTTCAAGTTGGTGTCCCTCAAGCTTCTCTGCTCCTCGGCGGCGGAATACGAAATCTTCTCTGCGTGGCTCTCGGTCAGGGGACTATAAATAGCCCGATTGGCGGCTAGGGCAAAGGGCGACGGGTTTGGGCCCTAAATGGGCCTGGGCCGACCGGACCTGGGCCGGCCGGCCCGGGCCCATTTAGGCCCGGCCCGCGGGCTCCTTTGCCCGAGGTCGGTTCCCTTGCTTCCCGGATGCTTCCCCCTTCGCATGTAGGTCCATGTCGTCGGTTTCTCTCCGAATTGGACTCAACTCCTTGTCTTGCAAGATTCAGGCACTTTTCCGGTCGGGTCCCCGGAGTCCGTCGTCTTCTCGGATCAAGTCCCCGGCTTCTTGGAGTTAAGTTTACTTCATTGCTTGACTTGTATCGGGCTTCAAGGTCTTGTCATGAGGTGCTTAATGAACTTATCCCGGAAGTCTTGCTTTCGACGTTAAAACCCCGCGTAAACACATAACTCCAAAACCGACATGCACAAGTGAACTTGTTATACCACGGGGGTTAGTACCAATGAATAAGATACAAAAGTTATGCCAACACCGAAGGTAAACTCATGGCTAGGTTGACGGATTTTCACCGTCAACGGATAAGCGATGGACAAAGAACGCAATGAGATTGGCAAAGATGTTGTCGAGAGGAGCAAAACAACAAAAGCAAGCCCAAGGTGCTTGCTGAAATTTCTGAAAAAGATGAACTGGAGGTCAAGAAAGATGAACCGACCGCACAAGAAATTAAGGATCCACTTCCCAAGGTAAGAGAAATCATTTCGGATGTTAAAAATGTTGAAACTAACATGAATGTAGGCCGAAGTATGTGGAATGCTAGACCATTGGAGGAGTTCATTCAATCCGGTTGGATTCAAGTCGATTTTGCCCCACTAATCAGCTACCGAAGGAAGGAGGAACGCCGACATGTTGCCAAACTAGTTGAAGATATTTTTGATCAAGAGATGAGTGGACAGTCGATCCAAAAGATATTTGAAGAAGAAAGAGAAGAAGATGATAAAGGATGGATCGATCAATTTGAAAACTCAAAGATTTGCAATAAAGGAAGAGAAGAGTACAACCGTGATGAGCCTAGCGACTCAAAGGATAAATGGGAGGAGATAGGACTCAGGCTAGAAGATGAATGGGAAGGGGTTGTCAAGTACTCCAAGAAGGCCCCTCCCCACAAGGTGATAGCTTGTGTGCTATTGAAGCCTACACACTAGCAAATCAAGACATGGAAGTACTCAAGGATGAAAAAAAGCGTAAATCAACAATGAGCGATCTTGATGACATGTGGTACATGGAAGATAAACAAAGCAACATACAAGACTTTGAAGACGAAGATTGGGATGACAATGAAGACTTCAAAGAAGAGACAAATGCAAATGTAGTTGATGGATTACACGTTCCACATGATGAGATGGAGGGGATGCAAAAAGGTAACAAAGAGACACCTTCACTCGTTGAAATTGATTCGCCTTCAACACCGCTAGATGAACCAAATATCACTCTTGTTGAAAAGGTTCTAAGGCCAAGGTACGCGCTGAAATCTCAAGATATTATTGGTATTGATGTTGATAAATTCAAATACTCATGCTCAACCAATAGTATGAATGATAGTTTAAATTCTATGCCTTGTTCCAATAATGATCATGTTGATACGCCAGATTTTCTTGAGAATGAAAAAGAGGAAACATTTATGTTTGATCCAATTAATCTCACACCTAAAGAACCTTTGCCTAATGATGAGCTAAGTGCTATGCATGAAACATATGCTTCTTTTATTTACACCTTGACTTGTTGCTACAATTCACATGTGGTGTTAATTATGGACGCGTATGTTTACAGTAAGTTTTGTAAATCTCGATCATGCTTTGCGCTTGGTCAAGCTAATGACATCAAAGAAGAACATGTCGAGAGAAGGCCCGATTTTCACTAACCATGTAGACAAGGCTTGAATAATGAAAAGAGAAGTCATGCCTAAACGAGTTGCAAGATGAATCATCAACCTCTCCGAATCAAGCGATGGATGCTGCTATCTTCATCAATTTGAGAGCTTGTTCAGAGGTGTACAAATGAAGAAAATGAGATATCCAGAAGCTCCATCAAGTTACCATTCCAACGCATCAAGAACCAACAAGTTTGAAGACCCGTGCAAGGAGTTATGGAGAAAACATTGAGCGTTGCGCGTTCTGAAATTTCAGGACAGATTTCATCGCCGAAGTAAAACGGACGTAACTCTCTTGTCCGGAGTCCGATTTGGGCAAATGAAGACTCGTTGGAAAGGAAATTTTGTGCACTATGCAATGGAGTAGAGATTGAGTATACTTTCTGTTCTGGACATTAAAAAAATTCATGGAGTGAAGGCAGCACCGAAGGATGATAAAGAAGGAGATAACGATGAAACAAAAGGATGCTTTGGGCAAGTCTTCTATAAGTGATCAAGCACAACATGGGAAGTAAATTAAAGCTTCATTGTTACCTTTTCTTCTTGCATGAAGGGCCATGGCTATGCAACGAAAAGAAGGTATGTGAGAAAGTCGAGCTTTATGACTTTAAATGAAGCGCTTTTCGGGAGGCAACCCGTTTCTTTATATTTTTACTACTTTGTTAGAGAAAATAAAGAATGACACTATCTTATAATGATCAACTTGTGGTTACTAATCTAAGTTCAGTTTTCCTTTTTAGAACCACCATCATGTTCATGCTCATATTTATTTGCATGCATTGCATTTTGTTAACAATGTGATGTTTCTTTGTGTATACATGTGTTGCACATAGTTGGCTTGGTTGTTTTATATACTTAATGATGTATGCTTCTTTTTCCATGTTAATACTTCATAAGGCATTATGAGTATTTTCCTTTTGTGATCTTGTGTAAACGTGGTGTTTAAATAAGATTGCGGACCATCATCGTTAAGTTCGATAAACCTAGCTAGCTTTTCATATGTTTTCATGTTGCATTGGTTAGTTTATAAGCTCTGCAATGTGCTTAATTTTTCTTGTGCTATAAGATTTATTGATTTAGGGATAGACATGGTGTTTTAACCCTTGATAAATAAACCTTTATAGCTATGGAGAAATTCGGCAACCTAGTTGTAAACATGGTGTTTAGAACTAGGTGAAAACATTGTCTTTGTTTATATGCTTTCCTATCATGTGCATACACACCTTGCGCCATGTACACTCTTTAGGTTTTTATTTCTCATTAGACTAATTATGCCACGGGTTAAGAATCTTAGGAGGTATTGTTGGATTGTTGGCAATTCTATCTACTCTCAACCGTCACCTTGGGGGTAGAATGTGCGCGTAAAACGTCTTACAGGAAAGATAAAGACTCTCACTACAAGGAAATTGAAGGATGGCTAAGAAATGCTTTGTCTTATTCTTCCATGACTAGCAAAATGCTAAGCATGGGGGAGACCCTGAATCTTCAACACGGAAGTGCAACACGACGCTCTAGAAGATAAAAATGATCAAGATCGTTAACATCTCCGGATCAATGCGCGAGAAGCTATCGATCTCATCAAAATTCTGCATGGTCTCGAAGGTAAACACTGGATATTTTTGGAAATTTAGAAGCCCCATGAAGTTACTATTCCAACAAATCAAGAATCAAGACAATCGGAGGTTCCTACAAGCGGTTATGCCCGAATCACCGAGTGCAATACGTCCTGAAATCAGTTTTGGACAGCACACAGCGCTGAAGTAAAACGGACATAGCTCCCTTGTTTGAACTCCGTTTTCGATGAATGACCACACGTTGGAAAGGTAATTTCATAAAATTTTCAATAGATCTATATTTAGATATATGTTCTGTTCTGGACAGAGGGGGAAATCCATGAAAAAGAGACAGCAAGGAGATGATGAGAACAAGAA
The DNA here is from genome assembly GCA_947561735.1 of Cenchrus americanus. NCBI lineage: Eukaryota > Viridiplantae > Streptophyta > Magnoliopsida > Poales > Poaceae > Cenchrus > Cenchrus americanus. Next base: position 76,221,587 of record OX387239.1, on the reverse strand, counting down.
AGAGGAGATGGTGATGACAACATTGAAGAGAAGGGCGACCAATGACTCCATTAAGCATACAAGATTAAATTCAGAAGTTTAGGAGCATTGATAAATCAAGACAAAAGCAAAAGCCACATCGATACATGGAGATGTCGGAAGAAGGCAATGAAGAATTACAAAGGGTGGTAACATCTCCATGGACCTTCTCTTTTCCAAACGCAAATGCTTGTAAGTATGCCTTCAACCTCAACTAGGTGCAACCTTTTGTTTTTCTCTTCCAACAATAACATGGCTACTAGGAGGACAACCTAGGTTTCTTTTTACTTTCAATAGATAGGCATGCCCATGTGTTCACCTCGATGTTTTATATTGCCTATGCTTACAGAAAGATGATGAAAGTTGCCGCTTTGTTTTGCCTACATGAAGTTATACATGTCTTGGCTAATTGCTCTCTATAATATGATCTGAAATTAATTTAAATACCGGCTCTTTTATTTGTGGAGGTGAAATGACTATGCTCTAGACCCACATACATATCTTTGCTCTTTGATTTAAGTTTATGGATAGCCGGATAACTTGTTGTTTTTATGAAAACTTAACTTTTATGCTATCTACATCTTTATGATGCTCTTGCAAAGTTCTACCTACCAAAGCCATATACATATATGTTTTATGATAACAAAACCCGTAGATTGCAAACATATGTTTTGATGAGTTTGATTAGGATTGATTTCTATGGTTTGAGAATAAGAAGCTGGTCATTCCTTTGTGTAACTTTTTCATGCTAGCCTTTTTGTCCATGCATTGTAAGTTTTCACATTGAAAATTTCACAAACTTCGTTGAGCATCCACCCTAAACCAAAAACATCTTTTTGTGATCACCTTCTTGTCCACAACCCAATTTGAGTATGGAGTAAAACTCTCGATGGAGATTCAAATATTCCGCAATATTATGGAATTTATACTTACTTTAGCAGTCATTTACCCTCTCTTTTATGCTCGAGGACGAGCATCGTTCAAGCATGGGGGAGGAGTCATTCTCTGACACAAAAGCTATGTAAGTATTATCTTGCAAAAAGTTTTGAGGAGCAAAAGAAAAAAAGAAAAAAATGAAAAATGAAAAAAATATGATAAGAAGAAAAGAAAAGTAAGAAAAATAGGAAGAATAAAGTGAAAAAAGAGAGAAAAATGATAAGGAAATAAAATAAAGAAAAAAATAAAGATGCTCCTCGGTTCTTTTTGCTTCATAAGTTCTCAAGTGCCTTGATGACACATCCATACTCAAATCTTCCAACCATGTGCATCCGATAACGAGGACTTCACTCGTTCCTCGGGATCATCCATTTGCCACTTGCACATGTACACTTATCTAAATGTGTGTGTTTCATCCCTCTCTCTTTCCAACATTTATTTTCCATGGCCTTTTTTACGAGTCTCGGTAATTCCAATAGATCTTTCTCTTAATTTGACAATATTTCGGATGTATGTTTTGCTAGGATTGTTTTTAACCTTCCAAGCTCCACATAAGCCTTCCACTATCACATATGAGTAGAGTAGGTTGAAAATAATCTAGGTATAGGCTTGAGTGACTTGATGAGATGAGTGTTTCCATGAGCTTTTGCAAGAGATTTTCACTTATGTTGGATATGAATCTTTTTGAAAATTTTCCATGTGACAACATAATGGTTTGAAGTTCACTTAAGTTTGAGAGCATCGTGTTAAATGTGGCTTGTTCTTTATTGTTAGTCTATCTTCCATAATGAAAAAGAAGTCGGTCACAACTTGAACTTTAAAAATAAATTCTTAAGAGAGAGCAATTTGCCTCGTCATGAATGACTAGGTGCAGGGACAACATTGGAAGGCAACACTGATTTCCCTTTTAAGCAAGGATTACTTACTCGAGAACGAGCAAGGTTTAAGCATGGGGGAGATGTTGATGGTGAATTTTCGTCAACCTAGAGTACTTGTTATACATTGGTTTCGATTATGATTTGCAACTAACCCGCCACTAGGCATACTAATGATGTAACAAGTTCACACTTGCATGTCGATTTTGGAGTTTGTTGTTTACGTAGGAAATCTACGCTAAAGAGGAGACTTTCGGGATAAGTTCACCAAGCACTTTGGAAGAAGATCATGAAGCCCGACAAGAGTCACGCGATGAACATGACTCCAAATGACCCGAGGACCGAAGCATCAATGTGCAAGTCTTCAGGGACTCAACCCGAAAATAGCGAAGCTTGCATAGCAAGGATTCAAGCCTTAACCGTGAAGGAAATGATGTCAAAGGCCCACATGCAAGTGCACACAAATAAGGGATCACGTGAGAAGCAACCGGGAAGGAAACCGGGGCCGAACCGAGCCGAAATGGGCCTGGGCCGACCGGCCCAGCCCACTCCGGGGTCGGTTCGGTGCCCCCTTTGCCCTAGGTGTTTGTCTATTTATTGCCTCCGCCGCCGTCGGCCGCCACATCGAACAAATCATCCTACCGATGCCATTGACCAGAACACCGCCACCACAAGATGAGGGAGAGAGTTAGATGAGCTCATCACAAGGATCAACGCCAGCAGAGAGAAGGAAGCAAGAGGAGGACTCCAAGCCGCTGGCTTAGGGTTGTTCCCAAGCTCCATCGCCGCCATCTTCATCGACGACATTCTCCGGAGTCTCCATCACCCCTATGTGCTTCAATCCGTGTAAGATGATGGGGTAATGTCTCCATTCATCCCTAGGGTTAGATGGATGCATGCTTTGTGATCGCTACTTGATTCGTGGTTTCAATCTATTGTTTTCATGTTGATGATGCTTTGATGATTAAGGTTAGCTACCGTGTTTTTTGGGCGTATGATATCCGCTACTCCCATAGATTCCATCAACATACCGTGTCCATCATAGGTCCAGTCACGATTACCTTCGCGTAGTGACAGTACGAGAGGAGGGAAAGGGCGAAACCGTGGTCACAACCCCCGGTAGATTGGTTTACCACTCTCGTGTAGTATATGCATATCCATGTATCCTAGATCCTAGGGAGGGAACGCTTATCTTTCTTAATCACTCTCTTGTGTTCACCCTTTACCATCTAGTTTAACCCTAGATTTGTTTGATCAACTTAACTTAGATTAACTTCGGTTAGATTGTTTTACCTTTAGATTAATACTCTTTTAAAGGTTTCCCTAGTCAACTAGATTAGTACTTGGTTAAGCGCTAGTAATCCCCTTGCTCCGCGGATTGACAAGAACCTTGGGAATCCCGTGGTGAAAAAGGTGTAGGTCCGTACGCTTGCGGATCGTAGGTGGATACGAGTTTTATCCGTCAACAAAGCTTTTTCACCAAAGAAGAAGGGATCTTCGTCGTCTAAGCCATAATCGACAACCTCTTCGAGGAGGCGCTCGGTTTCCGAGTCTCCTCGGAGTATGGAGGAGGACACGGCACCACCGAGGAGGAACGACACCCTTCTCCTTGGTGGCATGAGGGCCACACGAAGCTCGTCTATGAGGTTCACCGAACCTCATGGATGTAAGGAGGAGCCGCCCGTCCGACCTCACTGCTCGACAAGATCATCTGCTCCACCTTCACACACTCCGTGGTATTCCAATGGGTTTATCATCATGACGGAGGAGGAGGAGGAGAAGCTCGCTCGCCTTGAGTAGAGGCTTGTAGCGAACGTCGACTTCGACGACCAAGCTCTCCACATATTGTGTTTTCATACGGGTCACCGAGGTTGGGTGCAATTCTCTAGCGGAGTGTCGGCAAACACCCACAAGGAATTCGCCTAAAAAATTCATGACCATGTTGCATATTCTTGATGAAGGAGTGCTGAGTCTCTCATTCCGTTTGGAGAGAGCCATTCGCACCAGGAGGCCATCCACAAACTAGAGAGAGAGCAGGGAGATCTTTGGAGGGAGATCAACCACCTCGAAGGAAGCACCCACAAGTGGAGAAGAAGGAAGACACCGTCGGAAGGGTAACCATGATCAACGGTGCTATCTAGCACCTTGATGGGTTAATCTCCTTTCATCCATGGGTTGTAATCGATCTTGAGATGTAATCATACTTTGTTGGATTATCTATCTATCATCTTGTGTTGAACATACTTTAATGCTTAAGGTTAGCTACCATGCCATAAAGGGAGTAAGAGCTCCAATGCTTCCTTGGATCCATTCAATACGCCGTGACCATCATAGGTCTAGTCATGATTACCTTTGTGTAGTGAGTACGAGAGGAGGGAAAGGGCGAAACCGTGGTCACAACCCCGATAGATTAGATTGGTTTTCATGTTCAAAACGATTGCATGTTCTAGTATCATAGACCCATGGGCGAGTGTCTCCTATCTTGATTGAACAAGCGGTTCCCTATGTATTAGGGAATAGCTCGGTTTTCAAAAGGGAGCCCCGGAACAAGTGGATGTGCATGGAGGCACATGGGAAGGTTTTTGGAGTATGATCGCGGGAGAAGCGTAGCAACAAAGAAATTTTATCCGGAACCCCATCATCCAAGAGTTTCACTCATAGATGTGCAAAAGGATTTTGGGGAGGATGAGAGAAACAAAGATAACCAACACGGAGTTGAATTGGCTTTACTCGGCTTTGATTGCCAAACAACCAATCGACCCCACTCACCTTATGATCAACCGGTGGTATTGTGGCAACATCGAGTTCGGGAGATATTGGTTCGGGGTGTTACCTCTCTATGTTGGCTATCTCTTTGAAACCGGGTATTACAAGGAACCCGAAGCATCTCCTACCCGGCACCTCCCTAGGATTTGAGTATATGAAGAAAGACAAATATATAAGTGGAGATGAGAGAGGAGGCTTCAAGGTGGCCAAAGTAAACTTACCCCTTCTGGATTGAAGATTAAGACTTTTTCTTGAAGGGAAAGAAGATTGGTTAGAGGAAGGACTTCTTGTGCCGGTGAAGAAAAATAAAAGAGAAAGATTATAGGAGAAGGATCTCCCACAGCCCAAGAAGGAGGTGTGCAACAAAATTATGTGCCACCATTTGGAGGAATTCCGGTGCCGCCGAGTTTCCACGGTGGTGTACCAATGCAAGCATGGGGGAGTGATGCAACCATACCCCCCATAAAATTTTGCGATACCCAACGTAGCCTTCGTGGAGCCATATGCACACCTTCCTCAACCACAACAAAATGTGGCCATCATTGGAGGATACGCTGTGAGGAACATGCAAATTATTGCAGCCATCCTAAACAATGCAAACAAAATGGGTGAAGGTAATGCAAACATCGCTTATGAGCTTTGACACCTTCACTTAGCACCGTCATACAATTCATAGGAGAAGCGGTGCAATCCTATTATGAGTAAGGGTACAACAACCAAGACTATCAATATCAACCACCGGCGGAAGATTAGAGAGAGGAGGAGCTTTATTTATCTTTCCTTTGCACCCTTTTCTTTAATTTTCAGCTTGTATGCACCTATGTATGCGTAGTGTTTTCAGTTTTTATTTAAATTTCAGAATGTGTGTTAGTTTTTATTTTCATAATGAATAAAGTCACCACCTAGTTTTTGCCTTTGGTAAGGTTACAAAGTTTGTGCCATGATGATATATGATTATAATTGCCGCTTTGTTCATCTTTGTAATTGTTTTATGCATGTTTAAGCTAGTGCTCTCTTAAAATACAAATCTGAAATTATCTAAATGAGAGCTTAATCTTTAGCGGAGGTTATGATAAAAATAAAGACCCATAGTGTTTTATGTGCTCTCAAGTTTTAGATGGATTAAAGATGATTTATTTTTGTTCTTAAAAGTAATGCTAACCTTGTCATAAATACCACTTGCATGTTGCTCTACCTATCCAGAGCCATATAAATATTTGAGTGCAAAAACTTAGTATACAAGGTTTATTTTTGGGTGAGTTATTTCAGGCCTTGATTTCTCTGGCCCGAGACTAAGAAGCTGGTCATTCCGTTTTTGTGTATCTATCTTTTTGCTAGCCTTTCTATCCGTGCATTGTATATCCCCACATCGGAGATCTCACAAACCTCGCCGGATATCCACCCTTAAAACAAACTATCATCTTTTGTGTTTACCTCCTTGACCAGAACCTATCATTGAGTATGGATCATCAATTCAAGGAAGATCACAAGATGGTGCCATGATTGAAGATTTCAAGTATCTTTCAGAAGGAAAAGTATTTTCGGTACCTACCTTATCTCTATCACCTCTTTGCCCGAGGACGAGCAAACGTCTAAGCATGGGGGAGGAGGTAGGTACAATGCAATTTTAGAGTTCAAGGGGAGCAAATAAAAAATTTTGATGAGAAAGAAAAAGAAAAAAATGAGAAAAATAAAGAAAGAACAAAAATATGAGTATGAGAAAAAGAGAAGAAAAGAAAAATATTTGAGTATGTATGATATAAAAATAAAATAAAGTGAACTCCCCGGTTCTCTAAAGTGCATTAGGAATTTCAAGATTTCAAGATTTAAAGATCCATGCTCTTTTTCCAACCATGTGCAATCCAATAACGAGGACTTCCTTTGTGCCTCTGGATCACTCTTTGCCATTTGCACATGTCCACCTATCTCAAGTGTGTGTATTTTTCGCTTTCCCCTCCTTGATTTAACATTATTTTCCAATGACCTTTTTGACGAGTCTCGGTAAGACCATGAGAAGCTTGTCTTGTTTTGACAACATCTCATTTATAATATCTTGGTAGGACTAAACTTTCCCAAAGCTCCATATAAAGCCTACCACATATATGAATGTTTTGAGAGGGAAAGGAGTAGAAGAAATAGGCTTGAGAGACAAGATGAGATGAGAGTTCTTGAGCAAGATGCAAGGTGGTTTAAATTTGCGAACTTGGTTTAGCTCTTTTTCATATTGTTCTTTATTTCAAAATTTCTGAGATTCATTTGAATTTTGGGAGCATGTTAATACTTGTGGGATAAGCTTAATTAAATATCTACCCTCCGTAAGGGATGAAGGCTAGTACATTATGGAACTTTAATGAACTAAACTTTTGAGAGCATCATTTTTTCTCATGTATGATCAAGTGCAAGGTTTAAACAATGAAGGGCACCGATGATATCCATCGAAGGCTTACTTGAGGACGAGCAAGGTTTAAGCATGGGGGGAGCTGTTGACGGTGAAATTCCGTCAACCTAGCCATGAGTTTACCTTCGGTGTTGGCATGACTTTTGTATCTTATCCATTGGTACTAACCCCCGTGGTATAACAAGTTCACTTGTGCATGTCAGTTTTGGAGTTTAGTGTTTATGCAGGGTTTTAGCGTTGAAAGCAAGACTTCCGGGATAAGTTCATTAAGCACCTCATGACAAGACCTTGAAGCCCAGTACAAGTCAAGCAATGAAATGAACACGACTCCAAGAAGCCCAAGGACCCAACTCGAGAAGATGGAAAACTCTGAGGATCTAGCCAGAAAAGTGTTGAATTTTGCGAGATAAGGAGCTTCGTCCAATTCGGAGAGAAACTGATGACAAGGGCCCACATGCAGAAGGGGGAAAGATCTAGAAGACTCAGGAAGCAACACCGGGTGAAGGAGGCCACGAACTGGGCCGAAGTCGGCCCAGGTCGGCCGGCCCAGCCCATTTTGAGGCCCAGTCACCCCCCCTTTGACCTAGATGCCTCTCGGGCTATTTATAGCCCCTGACCGAGAGCCACGCATCAATCAATTCGTCATCCGCCGCTGAGGAGAAGAGAAGCTTGAGGGACACCATCTCGAAGATGAGGGTCGTGCTAGTTGTCTAGGGTCTCCCTAGCCGACGTGGGAACCTTGCATGGAAGACCACGTCGGAACTCCGGAGCAAGGATCAAGATCGAGGTAGGATCCCGGTGGTGATCTTGTTCATGTAATCATTCATGGTGAAGTTTTTATAGTGAATCCGATTTCTAGCGATCAAGTGCCTTCTCGATGATTTTGTTTTCTTATTGGTTTTGCTTCTTCCCCAATCTATACTTACGATAGATTTCTTAGGGTGCTCTTGTAGCCACGGTGGCTAGAGGTGCATACTGGACCGACCAAGTGATTTCAACTTGTTCTTATCGAACTCGCCCTAGACTACCCGCATGAATAGGAATACGTTGTGACAGAACGGAGGTTCCGAAACGCGGGTGTTTTCGGAATCAGACCGGAGGCCACGGTTTAAAGATGCTTTTAATGAGATTCGCTTTTCTATCTTCATCTATCTTGTTTGGAGCTACAACATAAGCATGATCTAGACTCTCTAGATCGGTTATTTCTTGCTTTCTCTTGCTACTTCTTTAGTAGATTAGATTAGATGTGTTTTCTTTATGATATCTTAGATTAGATGCAACTTAGTTCTTCATAAGATAGCTTTCCTTGCTTTACTAGATTTAATCCTTGTGTTGCACATTGTTCCACGGATTCGATACCTTGGGTTCACCACTCGAGGGAAGAAGGGTCCCTTGACTACGACGGGGGATTTGTCCGCTTGCAAATCCATATGAACTTTGATACGATATTCTACCGTAAACACCTACCTTGCTCAATGACCTGTGTATTACATGAGCGAGGTCCTGGCCGACGCCAAGACATGTTATACACAACCTCAGAAGCTGCTCTACGCACTCCTGATTACGTCGAGAAAACTTCGACATTACTTCCAAGCTCACAAGATCGTGGTACCGTCTTCGTTCCCCTTAGGAGAAATCATTCGCAACCGCGACGCCAATGGCCGCATCGTCAAGTGGTCAGTTGAGCTTGGAGAGTTTGAAATCGAGTTTTGCCCCAGGTAAGCGATCAAGTCGCAGATCCTCGCCGACTTCGTGTCTGAATGGACAGAGATCTAGATGCCCCCTCCCAAGGAGCGGCCTGAACACTAGATAATGTACTTCGATGGTGCCCTCAACCTTGAGGGAGCAGGCGCAGGTGTGTTACTTATCTCTCCTCAGGGAGAGCAGCTCAAGTACGCCCTGCAGATTCATTACAAGGCCTCCAACAACGGCGCAGATATGAAGCCCTGATCCACGGGCTTCGAATAGCAATGTCCCTTGGCATCAAGCGACTACTGGCTTTTGGCAATTCCAAGGTCATCATCGAGCAAGTCAACAAGGAGTGGGACAGCTTCAAGGACACAATGGATGCTTATTGTGCTGAGATTCGTAAACTTGAAGGCCATTTCGAGGGGATCGAGTTCCAGCACGTCCCACGGAACAACAATGTCGCCACCGATGTGCTTTCCAAACTAGGCCCTCGTCGAGCTCTAGTCCCTGCAGGCTTGTTCGTCCAAGACCTATGCAAGCCTTCAATCAAGCTCTTGGATCCTGATAATCCAGAGCCATCTCCTAATGACCAAAGCTCAGCACCTCCCCGTGACGTGCTCATGTCTGAAAAAGAGGATGATTGGCGCAAGGCCTTCATAGACTTTATACTCGACCAACTTGTCTCCGATGACAAAGCAGAGCGAGAACGCATCACGAGACGAAGTGCTAACTACGTCGTAATTGGTTCTGACCTATACAGAAAAGCTGCCTCCTCTGGCATCTTGATGAAGTGAATCCTACGATCAGAAGGTCTACAGCTCTTAGCTGAGATTCACAGCGGCGAGTGTGGCTGCCACGCGGCCTCCACCAACCTGGTCGGCAAAGCATACCGATCTGGATTCTATTGGCCCACGGCCGTGGCCGATGCTAAAGACCTCATGAAGAGATGCAAAGGATGTCAATTCTTTGCCAAACAGCAGCACCTGCCAGCCCAGGTCCTGCGCACTATCCCTCCGCCTTGGCCCTTTGCTATGTGGGGCCTCGACGCTGTAAGACCGTTTCGTACCGCTCCGGGTGACTACAAACATATCCTGGTCGCCGTAGACAAATTCACCAAGTGGATTGAAGCCCGACCTGTTATGAAAGTAACATCGGAAGAAGCAGTTAAATTCATTAGAGATATCAAACATCGCTTCGGTGTGCCTAACGGGATCATCACCGACCTAGGCAAAGCATTCATTGGCTCGGTCTTCTGGGACTTTTGCCAGGATAACCTCAGCGACGTCTACTACTCCTTGGTCGCCCACCCACGGTGCAACGGCCAGGTCGAGAGAGCCAACGGCATGGTGCTCCAAGCACTTAAGGACCGTATCTACGACAACGCCTCCAACTATGCCACCCGCTGGTTAGCCGAGCTGCCTCACATAATCTGGGGTATCAGGACTCAAGTCAGCTCTGCCATAGGCTTTTCGCCCTTCTTTCTGGTCTACGGATCAGAAGCCGTACTTCCTACCGAGGTCGCTTTCGGAGCTCCACGAATTCAGTTCTACGAGGAAGGAAAGGCCGAGCAAACACGCCACATCGACCTCGACAACCTCGAAGAACAAAGACTCGCCGCCGTCATGAGACAAGCTCGTCATGACCAACAACTACGTCGCTATCATGATCGCAACGTTAGGGAAACTTCCTTCAACGTTGGTGACCTCATCCTTAGATGCATCCAGAAGACCGGCGGCATGCACAAGCTCTCTACCCATTGGGAGGGACCTTTCATCACCACAGAAGTCATCAGCCCGTCTACATATCGACTCCAGTGGGGCGACGGGCAAGGAGTACCCAACCCTTGGAACGTGGAGCATCTACAACTATTCTATCCGTAGAATAGTTTTAAATTCAACTTATGTATTTCCTTTTCTTGTACCCTTCTTTTTTCATATTAAATAAATAAATATTTCAAGTAGTCATTTGCTATGAGTCGAGCACTACCTCCTCCTTCCTCATGCTTCCCCCCTCAACATGCTCAGGGGCTTGGCTAAAGCCAACTGTCAGATGGTGAGATCTGGACAGCCCACAGGGGTGTTAATCCTAGTGGTTTATTTGTTCGGCGGGGAGATGTCTAAGGCTAAGAACTCGAAGGTCGCACACGAGTATGCGGAACACAGAGAACACAGCGAGTTTATACTGGTTCGGGCCTCTGGAGAGTAATACCCTATGTCCAGTTGTTGGTGTAGATTGCTTGAGGATTGGATTGGTTGTGGTACAAAAGGGATCGCCTCGTCCGCCTTATATTGACTAGCGGATGAGGTCGGTTCCCAGACTCCTGGTCGGTTATGACCAGGAGACCTAAGTCTACGTTACACATCTTGCCATATCCCGTCGATCTGCTTTGGGCGAAGTCCACCCGAGTCTTGTCTTGTACGCCAAGTCTTGAGGTCGTGCCGAATGAGATCATCTGGGAAATCTTCTGGAAGGTCTTCAGGAGGTCGTGTGGGCTGCCAACTCGGTCGATTGGGCCCACTGACAGGTCAGCGGGTCTTCTGGTAGGCCGGACCCACTTGTCGGGGATGGTCGTGAGCCTGGTCGGTGCGGACCCAGGGGTACCCATGTCTCACAAGCCCGCAAGCGAGGTGTAGGTGCAGCAACCTTAGAAAGGTCATGACGAAGTCGTAGAGCTATCGATAAGTCGCATAGCATGCACGTCGGTCCAAAAAAAGAAAAGAACAAATCAGCTTGGCAGCCGATCTGTTTGAAGTCTTTGCCGAACGAAAGGAGGTCGAGTGACGATCTATAGGAAGTAGGCTTCCAATAGATCGAAACGACGATGAAAAAATTCAGAGGGCATCGAAGATGCACTCATGAGTAGTATCCGAGCATCATGGCGGGCAGGATGGCTAGTATGATGGTCCAAAAAGAAAGAAGAAAAAGTAGTTCGAGTAACGACGTGATGAGAAACAGGTTTCCAACAGGTCGGTACGACGAGGAAAACAAGAGGGCGTTGAAGACACTCGTAGTGTAGTCCCTGAGCATTGAAGCAGGCAGCATGGCTGGTTTGATGCTCAAAAGAGAAGAAACCGGAGTCATGGTCTTGGATCGAACGAAGTGTAGAGACACCCAAATCTCCAAGCATGGCTGCAAGGAGTCTGGCAGGGCCGACCTCATGGAGGCCTTGTAGGCGTGCCGACCTCTTAGAGGCCTCAAGTCATCAACGTTGTCTAGTATTCGAGGATACCTAGCAAGATCTTGAAAGGTGCATCGCGTGAAGGGGTCTTCAAACGAAGTCGTAGCTGAAGTTGCAATGTCCGAAAATCATCTAGGATGGAGCCGTCAATTTTGAACATATGTAGTGTAGAGACATCCAGATATCCTGCATAGCTGCAAAGAGTCTAGCAGAGCCACTCGAGACATGCCGACCTTAGGAAGGTCTCAACTCCAAGCGCCCAAGTACTCAAAAGTACTTGGTAGGGCCATCAGGCGCGCACCCCCCAGGGAGGCCTTCATTCTTGTCGTAAAATCCTTGGGAGGTCTTCCGAGCTAGCGAAGGCGACGATGGAGCCGTAGGAAGGTCTTGGTCATGACGAATGCGACAACGAAGCCGGAGAATGGTCTGGTGACCTGACGAATGGGACGACGAAGGAGCCGGAGGAAGGTCTAGCGACCTGACGCAGACGACGACAGAGCCGGAGGGAGGTCTTGCAACCTGACGAAGACGATGATGGATCCAGAAGAATGTCTAGCGGCCTAACGCCAGCGACGCCGGAGACACCGAGAGGTCCACTGACCCCAATTCGACGACAAAAGTGGCAATGGAGCTGTAGGGAGGTCTAGCGACCTGATAAAGATGCCAGTTCGAAGATCTTATCCTGTAAAATAAAATAATCACTAGGTCGGTGTATCAATCTGTCAAATATAAATATGATAAAAACTTTATCCTGAGATAAACATGCAGATGCTGAGTAATGCTAGCCGGAGCTGAGAGTTCTTGTGCTATGTTTTGTTTTGAAAAGGGCATTCCACTTATCGTGCCAAGCACACATTATGCGGACTCGAAAGCTCTGAAGCTGCAAAGTGTTTCACCCCTCTACAATGCTCAGCAGGGAGGCTTAGATGTAGCTGATGCACGGGGTGGGGCCTAGGACCCAGGTTTCGCAACCACACAACATCGAATACTCAGAACGAGAGTCAAACAGTTAAAGGAAGAACACACATAGGAGAAGTAGGACCCCACAGGTCTGGCAACCCTTAGATTGGCATGGCCAAGCCCCCGAGCATGTCGAGGGGGAGGGGAACATAGCACAAGATAAAAAATTGAATCCCTCGGGTCTGGTGACCTACGTGTTGGCACGGCCAAGCCCCCAAGCATGTCGAGGGGGAGGGATCGGAAGAGCGGACAAAAACATGTAGAACAGGTCCAAAAAGAAATTTAAGTCGTAAAAGATTTAATTTTAAAACTGGCACTTAGCTTGCGGAGACGTATGTAGTCGAGGAGGTCGTCGTGGTCGTCGACACGAGCTGAGGCCGTGGTGTAGATCTGCCGAGGCAATGGTACACAGTACATGGCACTATAGCATCTGACGATCTCATTGTCCATGTAGGTGTGGCCATGGTCCAGCAAGACGACTCGTGATCGAGCAAGGCTCCATCCCGCAAGCCGTAGTTTGATTTTGCATGCTGCATGCAGCTGGCCGCATGCAAATGCATCATGGTCGACGACGGTGCCGGCTGCAAAAACAACAGGAAGTGGGCACGCCGATTTGATGCCGGTGCTCGACGAATTGAGCACATCCTGTTTTGCCGATAGTGAAGTTCTGATTAGGTACAGTCTCATCTCTTTCCAGGACGTAGGTCGGTGCCGGTGCGTGTTACACGAAGAAGTCCTAACGCCTGGATGCTGTGAATCCTCATGCCTTCTCTCACGCCGATCAAGTTACACTGGCGTGCAATCCCATTGACGTACGAGCTCGTTATCCCTGCGAATAGATCGGAGGACGTGATGGGTGGGTTGCTGTCGGTGTTTTAGACCGGCAACCTACTAAGGGGAGTACCCGAAGTAGATGAATGTGGCCTCACCGAGATCGGTAACTCGAAGGAAGAGACACGTGGCATACAATTTAGACAGGTTCGGGTCGCGAGGTGCGTAATATCCTATGTCCTGTATGCTGCGTAGCTCTGGATTGATTGGGTACGATTACAAGATGATGCAATCTTACGCCGTGAGATGAGATGAGGGAGAGAGGGGTCCCTGCCTCGCCTTATATAGTCCGGGAGGCAGGGTTACAAGTCGGTTCAGGGAGAAAGTACTAGTCAAGTACGTCTAGGAGTCTTCCATACAGTGCGGGACATGTACAGCTTCCTAACTGAGTACTTCTCCTCTGTAGTCCTTGTGCTTCACGTCATCAGGTGCCGTGCAGCACAAGTCGGGTAGTCCCAGGGGCCCACCGAGTAGTCGGTCCTGGTACCCACCGAGGTAGTGGGCCCAGGGAGGTCCATACGACAAGCCCCCGAGTACTTTGTAGTCGAGAAGGATAGCTTCAAGTAGTATTGACGGCCTTAATGAGTAGTCCTCAAGCGTCCCTGAGTACTACAAGTCAAAAGTCCTCAAGAGTAGTCGAAGCATCCTGAGGCTGGAATGTACTCCAGCTGATATTTGAGCAATCCTGAAGTCTTCTCGAGTAGTCCCAAGAGTCCTCGAGTGTTGCCCTTGAAGGTCTTCAACATTGCCCGTGTTGCCTAGAAGCCGAAACTGATATGGAAGTGCGATTGCAAAATCGCGCTCCATATGGAGTAGCCCCCGAGCCTTAGGTTGAGTTGTAGACTCTGGCTGAGGGTCCATCTGAAGTTTTGGCAAGAATATCCCTAAAAATCCGGAGAAAAAACCGAAGGACACGTGGCACGCAGCCCCCGAGCCTTGAGTCGAGTACTTTCTCTCGAATTGAAGGGTCATCTTGTAGAATGTGTCCTGAGATGCTCTTGAGTCTTGTCGCTCCCCAGGAAGTTGAGTTGGAGTAGCCGAGCCCCCGAGGTGAGGCGCGTCGACTAGTAGAAGTTGAAAAGTCATGCGCTGCCGTTGAGTCAGCCGAGCGCAGACTTATCCATCCGGCTGTTGGAGGGGCCGCCGTTGACTTATAAATAGAAGCCAAAACCCTTAGGGTTTTTCACCCTACGCAGCTGCAGCCATTCCTAGCAGATCTAGCCAGGAATCACCACTGGTGCGCACCGCCGCTATTGAGTAGAGCGTATATCCAAGTGCGCCGCCGTAGGAAGCCACCACTGTAGCCCCCGAGCGAATGCGCAAGAAGACATCGTGCACCTGGAGAATGAAGCCTTCACCGTCGAAGACCGCGAAGGCCGCCGGCGGGAAGAAGAGGGCCCATGAAGAGGCCGCCGGATCTGCTGCAGGGACATCGCTGTCGGTGTCTCCGCTACGGCCAGATCCAAATCGCGAGTGGAAAACGTCCAAGGCCAAGACCAAAGACCTGCTGGCCCTTCTCAACAGTGGGTTCCTACAGGAGAAGGAGGTGGACATGTGGAGAGCCGCGGCAGGGGATCCGTACCCCATGGAGAAGAACCCAGACGAGATCCCAATGTTCGCTCGGTTCGCGGAGCGCGGACTGTCTCTCCCGGCCAGCGACTTCTTCAAGGGGCTGCTGGGGTACTACGGCATCGAGTACCTCAACCTCAATCCCAACGGTATCTTCCACACCGCCGTCTTTGTACATTTTTGCGAAGCCTTCCTGGGGATCAAGCCCCATTGGATCTTGTTCCGGAAGTTCTTCTGGGTCAAGCAGCAATCCCCGAGTAGTCGGAGGAGCGGGGATCCAGATGAGGGAGGATGCGGCAGAGCAGTACCTCTCCTACAAGTTGATAGATTCCAATCAAGACTGTAAGGCCAAGTGGTTCTACGTCACGAACCACCACCCGGAGCTGTCGAAGCCCAGCAGGAAGCAGCCCAAGCACCGGCCATGGTGGAACTCGGAGCCGACGATGCAAGAAGGACTCTAGTTGCCCGAGTTGTTAGCGAAGATCAAGGCGCTGAGGGAAGCCGGGCTGAGGGCCGAACATGTGGCTTTCAGCTTCATGAAGCGAAGGGTGCAGCCGCTGATGGCCCGCGACACCCTGGGGTACGAGTACACCGGCGACGACGACATAGTCGCAGATGCCTAGAGATGAAGTCGACGACGACGACATTGTTCATAGGCTGGGCAGAATCTTCAAAGATATGCCGGCGTACACACTGTGCCCAGTACCGGAGTTCTCCGCCGCGCGCCCACCAAATCAGGTTAGTAGCCGCATCCATAATCGAGTACTCATTACGTAAGAGTAGTCACACTGATGAGTTGTGCTTCTTGCAGGATGACTTGACGAAGTTCGTCTCCGATCCGGCGTCGCCTCCTCAGCTGGTCGAAGTCCCAGAAGAAGGGAAGGCCAAGGCCAAGGAGCGGCGCGAAGTTGGCGAGGGAGACGACACAATTGTTGTTGAAGACACGTCCGATGAGGACGATGATGAGGAGACGCTCAAAGAGCGCTTCCAGCTGCGGTCGCGGTTCAGCCGTCCTGGACTACCGCACATACCTCTCGTTCAGGATCCGCCGGCTAGCCTAGAGGCTGGTCTGCCCGCGCCGCCAAGGAAGCCACGCAATGTGGCCCGCAAACGCGTGGCCAAGAAGTTGAAGGTCATGGAGACCACATCCCAAGAGGTAAGCCATCTTGAATAAGGTAGTCGAGTACTGATGTCTCGAGTTTGTGTGTTGACGACGAAGTTTCCTTGCTTACAGGAGATGCCACCTTCCGAGCCCGTTGAGCAGGGCGAGGAAGGCGACTGGGACACAGTGGGGGAGGCAGCTAAGGGTAATCGTAGCCCAGCCCCCACCGTAGAAGAGCTCTTGGCGCAGATGGAGCGCCAGCCCCCTGTTACTCAGGGGAGCACAGAACCCGCCGCTGCTGCTACTGAGGAGGCAGCGGCTACAGAGGCGCAGGAGGCGGCGCCTGCCGAGGCGGGACTGGTCGACATCACCAGTATTCTCGGCACCCCAACCGTGACGGTGGTCCGGTCGAGCTTGTAAGTATTGATCCTTCCCGAGTAGTACTTGGATGTGGTAGTCATACTTGATTGACAATCGGCTTGTGTACTCTGCAGGAAATCGACGGACTTGTCCTGGGAGGGGGATGAACCCGCCACAGCAATGGCGGAAGAGGAAGTCACGCCGCCCGCTGAGGAGTCCGCTCCCGCTCCTCAGGCCGAACCCGGGGCGCCGGCCGCTGAGTCTACGTTGCCTGAGGCCAGCGTCGTTGAAGGTGAGTACTCTCTCAGGTGCGATTAGCCCAGAAGAGTAGTTGTAGTCGCCAGGTTTGACTAATACAATTGTCCTCTTGTCGACAGGTGCTGAGGCTGAGGGAAGCGATATCCCATCGGCGGTGCTCGTTGAGGATGTGGCACCGGAGACTCAGGAGGCTGCCGGAGAAGCCCCTGAGCCGATGGAGGTGACCGCTGGAGAAGCCGCCGCGGCGACTGGAGGAGAAGGCGATGACGCGCTGCCAGAACCGGCTCTGGAGGTGGTCATTCGCTCGCCAGAGATCCAGGACGCGGAGCCAATCCACTCGGCACCAATGTCCGAAGCCGCGACGAGTAGTCGTGGCAGGCTCGAGTTGTTGGCGGACGATCTGGTCGACCCGGCGATGGTGGCTCGGCACCTGGAGGCGGTGCGCCAGGCCGAGCAATGGATGAAGGTGAGTAGTTGTAACCCTTGAGTAGTCAATCCTTTAGTGTTGAGTACCCATTTGACATGTGTTGTCTGTGCAGGACGTCGCGGAGAGGTCCCGCCAGAAGTCCGAGATGCTTCAAGGATACGGCGACGCGGTGCTCCGGGCCGAGACATTGGAGGAGCAACTAGTGAAGTCCCGGAAGCACGCCGCCGCGATGCAGCCGAAGCTGGACACCACCTTCGCCAATTACCACAATGACGTTCAAGAGATGCAGGCGAAGAGTGACGATCTGGTGCGGAAGAACAAGTCTCTCCGCAACAAGAACAAAGGTACACCATTGTCTAGTTGAGTACTTATTGGAAGTACCTTGAAGTAGTCTGACCCACTGTGCCTTGTTGATTGCAGAGCTTGAGACTCGAGTAGATCAGTTGAAGGCTTCAGAAACTGATCTGAAGAACCTCTTCTACCGGGAGCAAGAGGCCCGCCAGGTACTGGAGTACGCTTATAAGGAGCTTGCTTAAGAGTGCGACAAGCACATGGAGCTCCGTATTGCATCAGATCGTGACCTCGTCAACTGCTACAAATCCTTGCAGAAGCTGAACGAAGACTGCGAGAAGCTGCGGGCTCAGCTCAAGGAGCTCGAGGAAGCCGCACTCCCCATCGCGAGGCTGCTGGTGCCTCACCCTGGCGGTCCGAAGATAGCACCACTGTTGGACCGGTTGAAGGAAGCCCCCAGCCGCCCGGCGACCTACGTGAAGCACTTGGCGAAGTCGATCCTGAACCAGGTGCTGGCCTTCATGAAGTCGTACTTCCCAAAAGCTCCCGTGGATGTAGTCGCCGATGGGCTAGCCGCCAACTGCACTGACGAGCAGTACGCGGAGCTGCTGGAGTAGATGGCGCCTATTGCAGAACAAGTCGCCGAGAAACTCAATCTCCAGTAGTCCTGTAATAGTTAGCTCATAGCAGTGGTTGGACAAAAACTATTGTAATGAAATTGTTTAAGTATGGAT
Source organism: Cenchrus americanus (assembly GCA_947561735.1). Lineage (NCBI taxonomy): Eukaryota > Viridiplantae > Streptophyta > Magnoliopsida > Poales > Poaceae > Cenchrus > Cenchrus americanus. The sequence continues at coordinate 76,203,195 of OX387239.1, read as the reverse complement.
GAAGAAAAACTTCCATGAGTGAGTACTCGTTATCGTGATCTTTGAGTGCGGAGTCCCATCATGGAGTTGTCGCGAGTAGTCGTACTCGCCAGTAGTCCCGTTGAGGGAGGAAGACAGTAAAGTAGTTGATTTATAATCAAACTTTATTACTGAAGAAGTACACCTGGATGGCCAGGGCCGTTGTTACAGAGTAGTCGCCAGGACTCGGAGGCCGCCTACGGCTAAGTAGTGCTAGGGCGTGTAGCCGCTTACAGCAGTAGACCCGTAAGTAGCCGTGTAGGCTGGATCTAGTAGTACATGGTCTCTCAGTAGACCACTGCTAGAGTCCTTTGTCGCTCGTCGTAGCCCAGGATCCGTAGGCATGAGCTGGATTCTGGAGAGGAGTAGTCCGGAGACTGGTGCCTGGACCCGGAGGCCGCTTACGGCGGAGGGGTCTTGATGTAGTCGTGTAGACTTGAGCCCCCAGGGTAGTCGTGTAGACTAGGCGTAGAACCGACAGAGTTGGTCGATGTTCCACGAGTTGTTGACGTCTTCGCCTTCAAGCGTCTGGAGGCGGTAGGAGCCCGGTCCGGTCACCTTTGCAACTGTGAAAGGACCTTCCCAGGGCGAGCTGAGCTTGTGTAGTCCTTCGGTGTTCTGGATGCGACGGAGGACAAGATCGCCAACGTTGAAGGAGTGTTCCTTGACGTTGCGATCATGGTAGCGTCGAATACCCTCCAGGTACCTTGCTGGTTGGACGAGGGCGGCACAGCGAGCTTCTTCGAGTCCGTCGATGTCAACTCGTCTACTGTCTTCGGAGACGCCTTCGTCGTAGTGCTCCACTGCTGGTGAGTCCCACATGACATCGGCAGGGAGGATTGCTTCAGAGCCGTAGACCAGGAAGTATGGAGATTGCCCCGTTGGCTTGGAGGGCTGAGTACGTAGCCCCCAGAGTGCATTGGGTAGTTCCTTGATCCACTTGCCTCCTTTAGAGTTAGCAGCGTCGTGTAGCCGCTTCTTGAGAGCATCGAGCACCATCCCGTTGGCGCACTCGACTTGTCTGTTGGCCCTAGGATGGGCAACTGAGACATATCGGACGTCGATCCCGCTGTTCTCGCAGTACTTCCTGAACTGGTGGTTGTTGAAGTTGGAGCCCAGATCTATGATGATGCGATGGGTTTGTCCGTAGCGATGTACCAGTTCATCCAGGAAGTCGAGTACTTTGTCAGCCTTGGGGCATGTGACCGGCTTGACCTCGATCCACTTGGTGAACTTGTCGATGGCCACCAATACTCTGTTGAATCCACCTGGCGCGGCCCAATCATGTCGAGCCCCTAGCAGGTGAAAGGCCAGGTTGGCGGTATGGTGACTAGCTTGTAGGCTGGGACGTGTTGCTGCTTGGCGAAGTATTGGCACCCTTGGCACCTTCTGATGAGTTCTTCGGCGTCGCCCAGAGCTGTGGGCCAATAGAAAGCTCGTCGGAAGGCCTTGCTGACCAGCGTGCGAGAGGATGCGTGGTTGCCGCAGACTCCTTTGTGGATCTCCTCCAAGATGTCCTTGCCTTCTTGTCTGGGGACGCACTTCATGAGTACTCCGGAAGATGCACCCCACCTGTAGAGCTTGTCTCCGACGAGGATGTAGGACTTGGCGCAACGGATGAGCTGCTCGGCCAAGTTCTTGTCCGAGGGAACCTTCTGCTCGCTGAGGTAGTCGATGAAGGGCTGCCTCCAGTCCACGTCGATCATCATGACCTCCTCGGCCGCCCGGGGGTGCGCCGGGGACGCGGTGGTCGGTGGCACCAGCTCCGGGATGGATGGCGCGTGAAGCTCGTGGACGAAGACACCCGCTGGTACTTGAGCACGAGTAGAACCAAGCTTCGGCAGGACGTCCGCTGCGACGTTGTTGTCACGGACGACGTGGTGGAACTCAAGACCATAGAACTTGTTCTCGAGCTTGCGGACTTCTAGGCAGTAGGCGTCCATGTTCTCCTTGTTGTGGTCCCAGGACTTGCTGACTTGGTTGATGACCACTGCGGAGTCGTCGTAGACTAGTAGCTGCTTGATGCCCAGTGAAGCCGTGAGGCGGAGCCCGTGTAGCAGAGCTTCATACTCGGCTTCATTGTTTGAGACCTTCCAGAAGATCTGCAGGACGTACTTGAGTTGTTCACTCGTTGGAGAGATCAAGAGTACTCCCGCACCTGCGCCCTCGAGGTTGAGTGAGCCGTCGAAGTACATCACCCAGTGCTCTGGTTGCTCGGCTGGAGTAGGTAGCTGGTTCTCCCGCCACTCCGCCATGAAGTCGACTAGTGCCTGCGACTTGATGGCTGTGCGTGGCTTGAAGTCGATGTTGAGGGCGCCGAGTTCGACTGCCCACTTCGAGATTCTTCCAGTAGCATCTTGGTTCCGCAAGATGTCGCCGAGCGGGTAGTCGGTGATGACGGAGATCGAGTACTCCTGGAAGTAGTGTCGTAGCTTCCACGAGGTGATGAGCACTGCATACAGAAGCTTCTGTACAAGCTGGTAGCATGCCTTGGATTCTGACAAGACCTCGCTGACGAAGTAGACTGGTCGCTGGACCGGGTAGGCGTGGCCGTCTTCCTGCCCCTCGACGATGATGGCAATACTGACCACGTGAGTAGTCGCAGCGAGGTAGAGCAGTAGCTGCTCGCCTTTGTGAGGATCCGTGAGGACTGGTGGCTTTGATAGGAAGTCCTTGAGCTGGGCAAGGGCTTGGTCCGCCTCTGGAGTCCACACGAACTTCTCTTGGTGCTTGAGTAGTTTGAAGAAGGGGAGCCCCCGTTCTCCAAGCTTCGAGATAGATCTGTTCAGGGCCGCCATGCACCCGGTCAGCTTCTGGACGTCTTTGATGCACGTGGGAGCTTTCATGCTGGTGATGGTGGAGATCTTCTCGGGATTGGCTTTGATGCCGTGATGGCTAATGATGAATCCGAGTAGTTTGCCCGAAGGTACGCCGAAGACGCACTTGTTCAGGTTGAGCTTCCAGCGGTACTCGCGCAGGGATGCGAAAGTCTCTTCAAGATCGTCGATGAGGGTACTGGAGTTTCTGGTCTTGACGACCACGTCATCCACGTAGGCTTCAACGTTCTTGTTGAGTTTCCTCTTGAAGCAGGCTTAGATAGCTCGTTGGTATGTAGCGCCGGCATTCTTCAACCCGAAGGACATGGTCGTGTAGTAGTACGCGCCAAACGGGGTGGTGAACGTGGTCTTCTCCTGGTCTTCTTCCTTGATCGCGATCTGGTGGTACCCGGAGTACAGTCGAGGAAGCAGAGCAGGTCGTAGCCCGCCGTGGAGTCGATGACTTGGTCGATCCGCGGCAACCCGAAGGGGTCCTTGGGGCAGTGCTTGTTGAGGTCGGTGTAGTCGACGCACATCCTCCACTCGTTCGAGTTCTTCTTGCGGACGAGGACGGGGTTGGCGAGCCACTCAGGATGGAAGACTTCTTTGATGAAGCCGCCCGCGAGTAGTTTGGCAAGTTCCTTCTTGATGGTGTCCCGTCTGTCGTCGGCGAAGCGGCGGAGGTGTTGTCGCTTCGGGGTAGCTTTAGGATCGAAGTTGAGGGAATGCTCGATCAACTCCCTGGGCACCCCTGGCATGTCCACTGGCTTCCACGTGAAGATGTCGCGGTTAGCCCGGAGGAAGTTGATGAGCGTGTCTTCCTATTTGGGGTCGAGGCCCGCCCCGTTGGTGGTGGTCTTGCTGATGTCGCCTGTCCCGAGGTCGATTGTCTTGACCAGAACCTCCTCAGCTGGCTGAGGCTTGTTAACTTTGTCTGACTTCTCTAGGATGTCGAGTTCACTTGGGGCAAGCTTCTTCGACGCAGCGTAGATCTCCATCATTGCATTGGGTACTTGATTTGTGGAGGCAATCTCCACAGCTTCCGTGTCGCAGTTGTGCGAGATCTTCAAGTCCCCTTGCAGTGAGAGTACACCTGATGGGCTTGGCATCTTGAGTACCAAGTAGGTGTAGTGGGGTACTGCCATGAACTTGGCAATAGCCGGTCTGCCGAGGATGGCATGGTAGGACGTCTCGAAGTCCGCGACTTCGAACTTGACGTACTCGGTACGGTAATTGTCCTGAGATTCCCCAAATGTAACTGGCAGGACCACTGAGCCCAGGGGATAGCCGCGTTCCCGGGGACGATGCCGTAGAAGGGCGAGGTGCTCTTGGTGAGCATGTGGGTGATGTCGAGCTTCATCTTCTTCAAGGTCTTGGCGAAAAGGACATTGAGCACGCTTCCACCATCGATGAGGACCTTGTTGAGCCTGGAGCCCGCAACCACCGGCTTCAGGACGAGAGGGAACCGCCGTGGTTCGGAGAAGCTAGTCCACTGATCTGCGCGGGAGAAGGTAATGGGTACCTCCGACCACCTGAGAGGGGTCGGAACCGCTGGTTCAATGCTCATAACTTCTCGACGGGTAGCCTTTTGTTCCCGTCTGCTGGGTAGTCCACCGAAGAGGATGTTGACCGTCTTGTCGGGTTCCTGAAAGTCGCCATTGCCGTCGCCGTGCTTCTTCTTGCCTTTTCTGCCATGAGGGTGCGGTGGCTCCGGAGTACTCTTTAGTGCTCGCCTGAGTTGGTAGCACTACTCGGTGGTGTGGTTGCCGTCCAGATGCCACGGGCACTTCTCCTTCAGCAAGTCTTTGAAGCCACCGGAGGTCTTCTTCGAGTTCTCCTTCGCAGGGCGCTGGATAGCCGCGATAGTGTTGTCTGGCTTGCGCTTGCGGTTGGGACCTGAGTAGTAGTAGTTGTTGCGACTGCCTTGGTTCCCGTTGTTGCTGCTGCCACCGCCCGTGTTCTGTTTGCTCTTGCCACGGATGGCAACGTACTTGGCGTTGGCTTTGTCTTCTTCATCCGCCCAGGACGTGATCATATCCTTGAGATGGGGGATGGACTTGGGGCGGCGGCGACCGAAGTCTTCGAAGGTGCGACGGTGGTAGAGGCCGTCTTGGAAGAGGTCGGTGACCTCCTTGTCGGTGACGTCGACTACGATGGCGCGCTTGTCGAATAAGCGCACATGTACTTGCGGAGGGTCTCGCCTTGTTCCTGCTTCACCATAGCTAGGTCCATGCGGGTACCCGAGCGGCCCATAGCGCCCGCGAAGTTGCTGGTGAACTGCTCCTTCAGCTAGTCCCACTTGTCGATTGAGTGCTTGTCCAGCGACTTGAGCCATGTGAGCGGGGCTTGGTCCAGGCAGAAGGGGAAGTAGAGGCACTTGGTGTCATTGTTGCCGCCAGCGTTCTCGATGGAGAGGGCATAGCACCTGAGCCACTGGATGGGGTCTTGCTTCGCGTCGTACTTGGTGATTCCCAGAGGTTTGAACTTGTCCGGGAGGAGTAAGTTGCGAAGCCGAGGAGAGAAGGCGGGGAAGCCGTCGTTGTCGCCTACGGTAGCGGACTTCTTCCACCGCAGTTCTTCAATCTTCTGGCGCCTTGTGAGGCTCCGGAGGCGTGGCTGTTCGCGTGGCCTCGGCTGCCGCGATCGCCTCCGCTACTGGCCCTCCTATTGGCTCCATGGTTGGAGCTTCCGCGGTCGCTGCCTCCGCCGCCAGGGTCGCGGTGGGGGATGATCTCACGACCACCGGCAGCAGCTGCGGCGCTATTGCCAGCTTGTGAGGGTCCGCCGGCGTTTGCACGAGTACGGTTGGGCTGAGCCGAGAGCTCGGCTCGAGTACGGTTACGGCCGAGGTCCGCGCTGCGACTTGTAGCTTCGTTGTCGCGGTTCCTGGCGAGAGGGGGCTGGTTGACCCTGTTGTCGACTCGCATGAAGTAAGTGTCTTCTGCAAGCTTGGTGATGACTTCTCCAGCACGTATCCCTGAGCTTGGCGTGCGATCGCTATGATCGACATGAGGCATTGCTCGGGGGTGGTGTGTACCCTGCTCTCGACTTGTTCGAGGGCCTCTGCAAGGTTGCGGATGGGGAGGTTGTCTCGGAGACGCCGGCGCCGTTCGTTCCGCTTTCTGTTACGCTCACGTCGAGCGTCCCTGTTGGCGCCGGTCCTCACGTCAACCGACAGCTCGTCTGCAGAGATGTCTTCAAGGTACCGGTCCTCTGCCGTCCCTGAAGGTCCTAGCATGTCGCTGGCAGCCATGAAGACTTGGCGATCGGGGTTGCCTAGACTGGAGTCAGAGCTCGCCACCTCAGTTGGAGTATACTCCTCAGCTTGAGCAAGTGGTGTTCCCTCCTGGAAGGGAAGCGAGTCGAGGTAGGCGACGTAGCGTGAGTCCCCGCTTATCAGGTCGGCAGGCTTGCGATCTGGCCAGTAGACGAATCTCCCAGCGGGTGTGGATGTTATAACTATCCCGGAAGCCGGCCCTAATAAGGGTTGCTCGGAGAGTCCATCGAGTCGTCCTCGGACTCGGGATCCTCGGTGGTCCGACCCGAAGTCGAACTCGTACGCGGAGTCCGAGTAGAAGCCGGAGAGGGGGTTGGAGTCCGAGGCGTGGCCGGGGGCGGTGTCGGAGTCCGAGTTGTACTCAGGTACGGGCTCCTTGCCGGCCCGGCATGTAGAGGGAGCCTCCGTGCAGGCCCTGCTGAGGTTGCGGGGGCCACGAGTGGAGCGCTCGCGGGATGGTGAAACCGCATGCGATGGCTGAGTAGCCGGCTCGCATGCGATAGCCCACAGGGACGTCGAGTTCGAGTTGGAAGCGGATCCGAGCTCGAAGTCGGCGTGTTGGTCGAAAAGCGAAATTTCGTCGAACTTGCCGGCGAGTTCGCCCGTGACTACTTCGGGAAGCGTCACGAAGCCGGTCTCCGGGTTGGGCCGCATGGTGAGGCGGCGTTGGAAAGACCCAGTGCCATCAGTAGTGCAGACCCAGGCACCGAAGACGAAGGTGTCGCCGCGGTTGAAGGCGACGGTTGGCTTGATGTAGACAGGAGCCGTCGAGTTTGCCATGTGATCTCGGGCGAGATCCCCTACCTGGCGCGCCAACTGTCGGTGTTTTAGATCGGCAACCTACTAAGGGGAGTACCCGAAGTAGATGAATGTGGCCTCGCTGAGATCGGTAACTCGAAGGAAGAGACACGTGGCACACAATTTAGACAGGTTCAGGCCGCGAGGTGTGTAATACCCTACGTCCTGTATGCTGTGTAGCTCTGGATTGATTGGGTACGATTACAAGATGATGCAATCTTACGCTGTGAGATGAGATGAGGGAGAGAGGGGTCCCTGCCTCACCTTATATAGTCTGGGAGGCAGGGTTACAAGTCGGTTCAGGGAGAAAGTACTAGTCGAGTACGTCTAGGAGTCTTCCATACAGTGCGGGACATGTACAGCTTCCTAACCGAGTACTTCTCCTCTGTAGTCCTTATGCTTCACGTCATCAGGTGCCGTGCGGCGCAAGTCGGCTAGTCCCAGGGGCCCACCGAGTAGTCGGTCCTTGTACCCACCGAGGTAGTGGACCCAGGGAGGTCCATACGACAGTTGCCGCTGGAGAAATTTTGGTGTGTCATCCGCTGAATGAAGACGTCGACCTCGCAATTAGATCGAAGGGTGGCAGTGAGCAGGTCGCTGTGGAGATATCTTTCATGTCGTCACGGAAGAGGTCGCCGAAGCGAGCTGCCGTCGCGTTGCACGAAGAGATTGCGATCGCCCCTACCTGGCGCGCCAACTGCCAGATGGTGAGATCTGGACAGCCCACGGGGGTGTTAATCCCAGTGGTTTATTTGTTCGGCGGGGAGGAGTCTAAGGCTAAGAACTCGAAGGTCGCACACGAGTACGCGGAACACAGAGAACACGACGAGTTTATACTGGTTCGGGCCTCCGGAGAGTAATACCCTACGTCCAGTTGTTGGTGTAGATTGCTTGAGGATTGGATTGGTTGTGGTACACAAGGGATCGCCTCGTCCACCTTATATTGGCTAGCAGATGAGGTCGGTTCCCAGACTCCTGGTCAGTTACGACCAGGAGACCTAAGTCTATGTTACACATCTTGCCATATCCCGTCAATCTGCTTTGGGTGAAGTCCACCAAAGTCTTGTCTTGTACGCCAAGTCTTGAGGTCGTGCCGAATGAGGTCGTGTGGGAAATCTTCTGGAAGGTCTTCAGGAGGTCATGTAGGCCGCTAACTCGGTCGGTTGGGCCCACTGATAGGTCGGCGGGTCTTCTGGTAGGCTGGACCCACTTGTCAGGGACGGCCGTGAGCCTGGTCGGTGGGGACCCAGGGGTACCCATGTCTCACACCAACATATGGGTTGCAAAACCTGGGGTTTTTTGGAGTCTCTCTTAGTCCTTCTCCTCGACATGCTCGGGGGCTTGGCACAAAGCCAACCCAAGGGTCATCCTGACCTAAGGACGCCATCCCTAAACGAGTATGAAGCCTCTCGCCGCCATGAGCATGCTTGGTCGCCAAGACCTGAGCCCTAGGCTCCTCCCTCGCGCGCCGACTTCTCGTAAGCCTTCACGCTGAGCTGTGAAGGTCGGTAAGCCAGCGTCTCCGTGAGTAGTGGTTAGCGAGTCAAGAACACAGTACGTCGCCATCTACAAGACCAATCAAACTCGTGCAGGCAAAAGGCAAGTACTTCGTTAGGGTTTCTTCAACATGTCCTTGAAGCATTATTTACAAGTCATGGGAGGAGGGGGAGGTACAACTCCTAACTACTACCGTTCGCCACCGTCGCCACCATCGCCACCGGCTCCACCATCACCTTCGAAGTCGATGTTCTCCATCACCTCGTTGGCGGCATCATCAACTTCAAGCTCCAGAGCTTGGAGGTCCTTCGTGGTATCCGCACCTCCCTTAATCTTGGCCATGTTGACCTCAGGATAGTAAGACTTAACTCTCACCAGTGCATCGGTCGCAGCCACCAAACCCGTCGCCCTCGGCAAAGTCAAAAGCCTGTTAGGAGTGTCTACCAGGCGATCAACAATGGACAGCTGCTGCTCCCCTTCTTCCGGAACTGGTATGCAAGACATTGCATAATTGGCAGCACCCTTGAGGTCGTTCAGCTCCACCTCATACTCTGCAATAGTGGTTTGGTCACTCTGCAACGACTTCAAAACAACCTTGAACTCGGCTTCAAGGCCCCGATGAGCTGCTGTCCATAAGACAGCTTTTGAGATATGGCATACTCACTGTCAGTAGCTTCTTTCATCGCCCTCTTGAGTTCCAGGCCCCCAGCCTCGATCTCCTGGACCTTTATTTCTAGGTCCCAAACCTTGCTTCGGGAGGTCGCCAGAGCGTTCTTCATCTCCTCCTCACGGTTTCGGAAATCTGCAGGATACAACAGTTAGCACTTAGCTAACGATCTTCTTTCTCAAAAGCGGTAAGGATTCAACCTAGCAGTAGCCGCAATGTTAAATTGCGTAGTAGCCTCCACGGTCTTGCACTTCTCCTCGGCGAGCTCGTCCTCGAGCTTCTTCTTATCGGCGGCCACAGCCTCACGAACCTCCTTGAGCTCTCGCTCAAGGTCGACGATCCGTTGCTCCTTCTCCGCTGCATGCTTCAGCAGGTCGGCCCGGCCTTTGGCCCTCTCTGCTAGCGACTGTTACAGAGTAACCAGGTCATCAGCAACACTTCAAACATGTACGATCAAGCAAACAAGCAACATGTCGTGGGAAACCTACCGTCAGCTCGTTGTTGATGGTGACGATGCTGGTCCGCAAGGCCTGCATGTCCTCGTTATCTTCAAACCAGTCCTCCTGCCAAGGGGTGTGATTCCAATTAATGGTGCATTGTGACAACCTTGGGCTCGAAGACGAAGATGGAGGTACCTGTGTGCCAGATGTTTCTGGACAACCTGGCGCTAAGTCGATCTGAGGTTGGTCCCCGACCAGGTCCTCACCCCCACCAGGAACTATCCTGATGGGGTTGGTGTCAATAATCATTGGGGAGGTCGTCGCCCCGACGTACCCAGCTGAAGTCCCCACAACCTCAGCAACGCACAGGGGCGTACCCACCCTCGCATCAGCTACAGGTGGTGAAGTCAACATGTTCTCAACCGCTCCTCATGGTGGGGTAGCGGTGTGCACGTTATCTACAAGCGCCTCCCCCACGACCTGTGGCTCAGGCAACCTCGTGCGGGAGGGAGACAACTGGGCAACTGGCACCCCTTGTGGCCTCGCCACCGGCCTGCATGAAAAAGCACCTCATCAAGACGAAAATCACATAACAAGTACAAATACAGAACCTGCCCTCAGGATTTTACCTCGTCACCACCGGAAGCCGAGCCTTCGGCCAAAACACCCGAGGCTTAATAGTTGCAAGCATCCTCGCCTGCGCCACTGCAGCACTACACTGCGCCTCCAATCCACGTCGAAGAGCATCCTCCGACGTCTTCTGCACCAGCTCCCGCTGCCTCTTGGCAGCAGGACTCTTCAGCCTTCTTGCCGCCTGATCCTCAGGGACCGGCAACTCCTCGACCGCCTCATCTTTTTCCTTCTCCGACTCTTCCTCCTCTTCCGATTCGACCTTCCACGAGTGAGGTGTCGGAATCGACGGAGTGACCACCGCCAGAGAGGAGGCCGCCCTCCTCTTCCTTTTCTTCTTCTTTTCTGCGGCCTTGACTGCAGAAACCGCAGCAGCAACGGCCGAAGTAGACTTCTTCGCAACCACTGACCTGGTGGTCCTGCGCCGCGCCTTCGCAGCACCACCAGCATCCGGAGCCGCCCCAGCATCTCCACCTCCGACCTCATCATCGGTATCCTCGTCGGCCTCCACCGACGAGTCTGACTCGTAAAACTCCAGCAGACGACCTGCTGGAGGCTTGTACTTGTCCGACCTAAGCTTCCTGCGGTGCTGCTCACCTTCAGGAAGAGGTGTTGGGCACCACATCTGAAGCTCGCACTCCTGCAAATAGAAGACAAGGGTGTTATACGACCTATGCAACTAACAAGTGAAGTAAAACGACCTAAAGATAAGATCTCAGGATCTTACCGGGTTCGCTGACCTCTTCAACGAGTGTGCCGACCTTGTGTTTATTTATTTTACAGGATAAGATCTTCGAATCGGCGTCTTTATCAGGTCTCTAGACCTCTCTATAGCTCCATTGCCACTTTTGTCATCGAATTGGGGTCAGCGGACCTCTCGGTGTCTCCGGTGTCGCTAGCGTTAGGCCGCTAGACGTTCTTCTGGATCCATCGTCATCTTCATCAGGTTGCAAAACCTCCCTCCGGCTCCGTCGTCGTCCGCGTGAGGTCGCTAGACCTTCCTCCGGCTCCTTGGTCGTCGCGTTCATCAGGTCGCCAGACCTTTCTCCGGCTTCGTTGTCGCCTTCGTCATGACCAAGACCTTCCTACGGCTCCATCATCGCCTTCGCCAGCTCGGAAGACCTCCCCAGGATTTTACAACAAGAATGATGGCCCTGCCAAGTACTTCTGGGTACTTGGGCGCTTGGATTTGAGACCTTCCTAAGGTCGGCATGCCTCGAGTGGCTCTGCTAGACTCTTTGCAGCTATGCAGGATATCTGGATGTCTCTACACTCCATATGTTCAAAATTGACAGCTCCATCCTAGACGATTTTCGGACATCGCAACTTCAGCTTTGACTTCGTATGAAGACCTCTTCATGCGATGCGCCTTTCAAGATCTTGCTGGGTATCCTCGGATACTAGACAACGTTGATGACTTGAGGCCTCTTCGAGGTTGGCATGCCTACAAAGACCCCCTTGAGGTCGGCCCTGCCAGACTCCTTGCAGCTATGCTCAGAGATGTGGGTGTCTCTACACTTCGTTCGATCAAGACCATGACCCAGTTTTCTTCTCCTTTTGGAGCATCAAACCAGCCATGCTGTCTGCTTCAATGCTCGGGGACTACTCTACGAGTGCATCTTCGACGCCCTCTCGTTTTCCTCGTCGTATCGACCTATTGGGAACTTGTTTCTCCTCACATCGCTACCCGATCTACTTTTTTTCCTCTTTTTCTTTTTTGGACCATCATACCGGCCATCCTGCCCGCCATGATGCTCAGATACTACTCATGAGTGCATCTTCGATGCCCTCTGAATTTTTTCATCGGCGTTTCGATCTATTGGAAGCCTGCTTCCTATAGGTCGTCACTTGACCTTCCTTCGTTCGGCAAGACATCAAACAGGTCAGCTGCTAAGTCCATTTGTTCTTTTCTTTTTGGACCGACATGCATGTTATTCGACCTGTCGATAGCTTTACGACTTCGTCATGACCTTTCTAAGGTCGATGCGCCTACACCTCGCTCGGGGGCTTGTGAGACATGGTTACTGTCGTATGGACCTCCCTGGGCCCACTGCCTCGGTGGGTACCAGGACCGACTGCTCGGTGGGCCCCTGGGACTACCCGACTTGTGCCGCACGGTACCTGTTGGCGTGAGGCGCAAGGACCACGGTGGAGAAGTACTCGGATAGGAAGCTGTACAAGTCCCGCACTGTATAGAGGACTCCTAGACGTACACGACTAGTACTCTCTCCCTAAACCGACTTGTAACCCTACCTCCCGGACTATATAAGGCGAGGCAGGGACCCTCCTCTCTCATATGCATTAGATTACACGCCATCTTGTAATCACACCCAATCAATTCAGAGCTACACAGCATACAGGACGTAGGGTATTACGCACCTCGCGGCCCGAACCTGTCTAAATTGTGTGCCACGTGTCTCTTCCTTTGAGTTACAGATCTCGGCGAGGCCACATTCATCTACTTCGGGTACTCCCCTTAGTAGGTTGCTAGTCTAAAACACCGACAGCTAGTGCGCCAGGTAGGGAATCTCGCCGAAGATCATATGGCGAACTCGACGACTTTCATCTACATCAAGCCAACCGTCGCCTTCAACCGCGGCGACACCTGAGGACCAGGAGCGTCCCAGTGGTCGATGGATGACCGCTCCTCAGTGATGAGTGATTGACAACGGGTGTTGGACTGACTCTTGGCTCAGTGCGCAGGTGTAGGCTGCGACCTAGTTTGTGTTGTTGCAGGTGAAGAATGGGCGCGAAAGGTCTTCAGCCTTGAGGGGCCTCCGGGAGATGGAGAGACAAGTAGGCTCGGTTCGAGGGACCCGGTGGACGGCGGGACTAGGTGCGGGCCACATGGTGGCGAGACGAGCAAGACGAAGTCGTGGACGATCGAGCCGGTGCACGGTGGCGGTCGAGTCAAGAGGCTTCGCGGGAGGCCGGGCCGAGCACGCGGGGTTTGGTGGTTTGCCCACAAAACCATCGGAGGACGGTTTCTTGGTTTGGGCCACAAAACCAAGTTCGAAGGCCCGACACGACGGAGACGGGATCCAGGCATGTCGGGAGGCTTCGAAGCGGAGGACACGTGGCAGGATCGCATGGCTTGCGTCGGGAGGACGCGGGGTGCGGCAAAGGCGTGGCCGTCCGATGGCAAGACCCACAAACATTACATAAATGCCCCTGCGTGGGTTGTATCGCTAGGAGTTGAGTTAGGGGTAGTCGAGTCATTTACCACACCGGCGGGACCCGATATATAAGCCATGAGTGTGGGTGGATGGCTCCCTCTCTCCGTGACTTAGGGTTTCATTTCCCCCCTCCCATTTCTCATTTTCCTTAGACATTTTCTTCTCCATTTTCGTCTAGGCTAGCATGAGAGCTTCATGAGAGATTTGTTGAGAGGGATGGATGTTAGGGCGGCATGCTAGACCTTGTGAATCTTTCCTGGTTTGTATAGAAGATTCGGCGTTGTGGTTCCCGTGATGATTTTCGGAGTCATTTTTGTGCTATTTTCGTGCTCGTCTTGATTCTCGTTTTCTAGACAGTTTTGGCTCGGATTTGTTTGGGGGATTCATCCTTGAGTGCCTTGTGCCTCTTTTCCCAGTGATTTCTTGCCCCCAAACTCCTCAAATCGTCCTAGATTCGTGATTCTTTGGATGAACTCGTGAGTAGGACTTGAGCTCGTGTGATCCGCGATTCCCGGTGATTTGGTGGGTTTGGAGACGAGATTTTTGGGGTATAATCTCACCTAGGGGTGCTTAACATCTCCCCCAAATCTTGTCTCAAGAACTTGAACCGTTTGGGATTTCCGGTGATGAGTTGGTGGAGTTGACTTCGCGAGCTCAGGATTTTTCTGTTCTATTTGAACTGGCGAACAGTCCGCCCCCTCTCCGAGGACCGTCCGCGAGGTGGCTGTTCAACCCAGTTCATCGTGGTGTTCTTCGTGTTCTTGTTTTGTTTCAGGTTGATCTGGTTTTGTTTTAGGTTTTTGTTGTAGCCAGTTTGCGGATGGTCCGAGCTTCAGTAGCGGACGGGCCGGACCCGGTGCGGACAGTCCGCCCGGTCCTCGCGGACCGTTCGTTTTTCGCGGTTCGTCTCTGGTGGTTCTGTTGGCTTTTACGGACTGTCCACGGCTCCTGGCAGGACTGTCCGCGTGGCCCTTGCGGACTGTCCGCGCACCCGGCCGGGCCGTCCGCGTGGCCGGTGCAGGGATCGTCCGCCCCTCCCCGGCCGGACAGCTCCGCGTGCACGGCGGCTTTGCTCCTTGGTTCGATTCCTCTCTCCTTTCTTTCGTGCTTCCGTGTGTTCTTCAAGGAATCATTCCTAAGACTTGAGGTTGATCCATAACCTTGTTGTCTTGGCGATTGGTGTGTGATTCGATCCATCGCTTGTGTGTGACCAGGATTTGTCTAGGGTATAGGCCGGGTTCTTTGAGAAGAATTTTTACCGGCTCCTATTCACTCCCCCCTCTCTAGTCCCCATCCGATCCTTCAATTGGTATCAGAGCTTGGTGCCGGATTCATGGTGACTTTGACAAGTCTTGGATCCTAAGATGGCGTACGTTGAGCGGGGCGGTCCGCGCGCACTTCGATGGGAAGGGTTACCACAAGTGGGCGGCCCGAATGATGATCTTTCTTCGTGGCAAGTTGTTGGATTTCATTGTGCTTGACAAGACCTATGCTATTCTGGTGGATATCCACACTCTTATGGTGACCGATGCCGGTGCTAAGGCTAAGTATGAGGCAAATGCAAAAGTCGTTGATCACTTGGTCCGAAGCTTGTTTGATCCTGAGTTTGAGCGTGTTCGCCATTTGAATCTTGCCTGGCAAATTTGGGAGAAGTTGTTGGTTGCTCACGGTGGTGATAACCATGTGAAGGCTCGCCTCTTTGTTTCTTACCGGATGCAATATGAGAACTTCACTCAACTTCCCGGTGAGGACATTGATGCGATGTTTCAGAGGTTCACCGCCATCGTGAACAACATGAAGGCCAATGTTGAGGGTTTCCCTTACACTGAGCATGATGAAGCTTTGAAGCTTTTACATATCTTGGACCAAAATGTTTGGGGTGCTAAGGTTGAGGCCATCAAGGAGTCCGGGCAATACTTGATCATTGAGTTGGATGATCTCTTTTCTAAGCTCAAGTCGTCTGAGGTTGACAGGAAGTTGCAATCCAAGCATGAGGGCTCGACTGATCATAGTCTTGCTCTTGTGGGCGGATCATAGGGCAAAGCCAACACTAACCCTTCCTGTCGACAGTTTTCCTTGTCTTCTCTCGTGTCTATTCCAGATGATGAGTTTGATGTGCTGAGCGAGGAGGAACTGGCCTTGCTCTCAAGGAGGTTTGATCGACTGCATGAGAACCGGAGAAATGCAAGACGGAGCTCAGGGACATGCTACAAGTGTGGCAAGCGTGGACACTTCATCGCCGAGTGCCCGAAAGCAGAGGAGATCAAGTACAAGATGAGCGAGTACAAGGCGCACCCGAGGCATGAAGACAAGTACTCCTCCAAGGGCAGGCACTACAGCAAGTCCAAGAGCAAGGACAAGGACAAGCGGCGATCGAGCAAGGGCGGCCACAAGAAGGACAAGGCAAGAGCCATGGTGGCCGGTGCAAGCAACGTCGACTCAAGCTCAAGCGATGTGCATTCAAGCTCAAGCAGTGAGGATGAAAATGCCGGGAGGTGCAAGGGGAAGAAGAATGCAAGCTGGAACCTCAGTGGTTTGAGCTGTGTGGCACTTGAAGGCTTTTGTGGCATGGCCCATAGCTCAAGCAGCAAGAAGGGCGAGAAGGAAGAAACTGACTCCGACTCAGAGGATGAGGTAAACCGTGACCCCAACTCTTTGCTTGCTGAGATCACTAGGTTGAATGGCTTGATTGACAACCGTGATAGTGTGTTGAGGGATGCCAAGAAGATGAGAAAAGATCTTAGGGCTCAACTTGAGAATGCTAGTGAGAAAGTAGGAGAGTTAGAGTCCAAATTGCTTGAATTGAAACTTGAGAATGACTCTTTGAAACTTACCCCTACCATTTCTGATGATGTTGAATGTCCTGAATGTGATGCATGGTTGAATGAGATCAAATTTCTTAATGAGAAGAATGCTTCCACTTTGGCTAAACTAGATGCTCTTAGGACTAAGTATGATGAGCTTAAGGCTAGACCCACTTTGCTTGGTGCTTCTAAATCATGTCCTACTATGCATGCTAAGCTTGTTGATGCTCGTTCTACCATTAGCACTTTGGAAGCTTCTTTGAAATCTCCTGTTGTTAATGCATGCACTAGTTGTGATGAAGTTACTTTGCGCAATCTTGAACTTACTTCCCGTTTGGATGTCATCTATGAGGAGAATGACTATTTGAGGAAGGTGTTGGGTTGGTTGTCTGGGCAGGAACCTCAATTGAAAATCATGATTGAGGAGTTCAAGAGAGCGGATGGTCGTGATTTGGGTTTTGAGAAGTTGGGTGAGAAAGTGGGAGAAAACAGTGGGGAGAGTGTGTATGAGAAGTGTGTTGAGTCCACCCCCGAGTTTGAGGTGATCGGAGACATCCAAGTTCCACTTCCAAAAGCACCCAAGAACTCTTTCACACCAAAGCCCAACCACCTTTGCAACAAGCTTGACACAACCCAAGATCCACCCAAATTCCCACCTAAAGCAAATGACTTCCAAAAATTGGTGAAGTTTGTGAGTGAGAAGGGTGTGAAGCCTAGAGAGAATCCAGAGTCAAAACCAAAACCCATCCCCTTCAGGTGTGAGTATTGTGGCAAGGAGAGGCATCTAGCAGAGTTTTGCTACAAGAGGAAGAGGGATGAGAGGCTTGCTAGGGAGCAAACAAACCAGGACAGGTATCGCCAGTCTCATGGTATTCCTGAGCCTAGAGTGCCACTTCCACGGGGTGTGGGAAGTGTGAGGAATGTTGGTAGAGTTGGAGCTCAGGGTGGTAGGTTCCCACAGAGAGGTGGTGGTGAGAGGTTTGATAGGAGAGATGATGGTGTGCGTGCTGGTGAGAGGTTTGGTCGGGCTCGTGGTGGTTTTGTTGGACGTCCCCCTACTCGTCCTCAATACGGGTCTAGGGGAGATGATCACAGCTTTGGGTTCCAGAGGAACTACGGACCACGCTTTCCCCCTCATGGTGCTCGTACTCCTTCCATGGGACATGGGAAATTTGGTGCCAAGGGAATGATGTTTGCTAACCCCTATTTTGAGCAGATGGCTCGACACTGGTTTAACTTTCTTTGTGCTAACCCCAGTGTCGAGTCATTGGCTCATTCTCGTTCTTGTTTCTGACTGCAGGCAGGAGGCTTGGAGAGCATTTGGTTGATTGACTCCGGATATTCCCGACACATAACCGGAGATAAGAAGTGGTTCTCCAGCCTCACTCCAGTGAAGGAAAAGATGTACATCACGTTTGGAGACAATGGATGAGGAAGGGTGATTTCTGAGGGTGTAGTGCATGTGAGTGACAAGGTAGCGTTGAAGAGGGTTGCTCTTGTGAAGTCTTTGGGTTTCAATTTGCTTTCGGTTTCTCAGTTGCTTGATGAGGGCTTTGAGGTTTGTTTCAAGTCTGGTGAGTCTCGTTTGCTGGATTCTCGAGGTGATCTTGTTTGTATGATCATCCCCGAGGGTCAGATTTTCATGGCTGATTTCTCTCGTTCTTTGGGTCTTGCTCGTTGTTTGATGGCCGATCCTTCTTGTGATTTGTGGAAATGGCATAGGCGGTTGGGTCACTTGAGCTTTGATTTGGTTTCCCGCTTGAGTGGTCTTAACCTTGTCCGAGGATTGCCGAAGTTGAAGTTTGAGAAGGATTTGGTTTGTGCTCCGTGTAGGCATGGCAAGATGGTAGCCACTCCCCATCCACCCCTGACAGATGTCATGACCGAGCGTCCGATAGACCTGTTGCATATGGACCTTGTTGGGCAAGCTCGAGTTCGCTCGGTGGGTGGGAAGTGGTATGTCCTTGTTGTGGTGGACGATTACTCTCGCTATGCCTGGGTGTTTTTCTTGGAGGACAAAAGTGAGACATTTGGTTTTGTTCGAGATCTGATCGTGAGGTTGAAGAACGAGAGGCATGGGAATGCTATTCGAGCTATACGCAGTGATAATGGCTCAGAGTTCAAGAACTCTCGTTTTGATGCCTTCTGTCGTGATCTAGGTCTTGAACATCAGTATTCAACCCCTTTTGTGCCCCCTCAAAATGGAGTCGTGGAAAGGAAAAATCGGACTCTTTGTGAGATGGCTAGGACGATGCTCGATGAGCATAGGACTCCTAGGAGGTATTGGGCTGAGGCGGTCAATACGGCCTGTCATGTCTCCAACAGGATTCTATTGCGAGCTTTCAAGAGGAAGACCTGTTATGAGCTTATGCATGGCCGGGCACCCAAGGTGAGTCATTTCCGAGTATTTGGCTGCAAGTGCTTTATTCTTAAGAAGGGAAAACTCGACAAGTTTGAGGCTAGGACTAGTGATGGGATTTTCTTTGGATATGCTAACCATTCTAGAGCCTATAGAGTGCTTAATCTTGAGACTAACAAAATCATGGAGACTTGCGAGGTAACCTTCGACGAGACAATGCCATGTACCTCTCTTGGCTTTGAATGTGCAGGTGATGAGGAGATGGCTGAGGACCTCTTTGAAGAGGAGAAGGATGAAGCTGGAGATGATGATGGAGAGAACCATGCACCTGAAGCTGAGTGTGTACCCAGTACTTCCCCTACGACAACTACGGAGGGTGGACCGTCTACTTCATGGACAATGACAGTGCGACAAGAGGATCGGGCGAGAGAAGCTGAAGTTGAGGGGGAGGTAGTATCGAGGCGTGAGGCTCCCCGGCGGATTCAAGAAGTGCATCCCCTATCGAAGATCATTGGGGACATCGACGTACGTACCACGCGGTCAAGGTCCAGAAATTCCTCTCATTTCGCTCATGCTGCATTTATTGCCTCCTTTGAGCCCAAGGACATTGGACACGCTTTATCTGATGCAAACTGGGTCAATTCTATGCATGAGGAGTTGGAAAATTTTGAGAGGAACCAGGTGTGGGAGTTAGTTGAACCACCTCCAAATTGCTATCCTATAGGAACCAAATGGGTTTGGAAGAACAAAGAGGGTGAGAATGGGATGATTGTGAGGAACAAGTCCAGACTTGTTGCTCAGGGATATAGTCAGAAGGAGGGGATCAACTATGAGGAGACCTTTGCTCCTGTGGCCCGTCTTGAGGCAATTCGGATCCTTCTAGCCTTTGCCATGGCTAAAGGGTTCAAGTTGTATCAGAGGATGTGAAGAGTGCTTTCCTGAATGGGGTCATAGAGGAGGAGGTGTATGTGAAGCAGCCACCGGGGTTCGAGAGTGAGAAGTACCCACACAGGGTGTACAGGTTGAAAAGGGCTCTGTATGGGTTGAAACAGGTGCCCCGGGCTTGGTACGGGAGATTGAGAGGTTTTCTGTTGAGCAGAGGGTTCGTGATGGGTACCGTGGATAAAACCTTGTTTCTCCTCAAGCATGGGAATGACTTATTGGTTGTGCAGATATACGTCGATGATATTGTCTTTGGTGGCTCGTCACGTAACCTTGTTGTCAAGTTTGCAGATGAGATGAGCAGGGAATTCGAGATGAGCATGATGGGTGAGCTGCAGTACTTTCTCGGGTTGCAGATCAAGCAAGTGAAGGACGGAACATTCGTGCATCAGACCAAGTACACGAAAGACATGCTGAGGAAGTTCCAGATGCAAGATGTGAAGCCTATGTCGACACCCATGGGGAGTACGGCTACTTTGGATGCGGACTAGGACGGAGAACCAGTGGACCAGCGAGAGTACCGGAGCATGATCGGCTCCCTCCTCTACCTGACGGCGACGAGGCCAGACATACAGTTCAGTGTGTGTCTGTGCGCTCGTTTTCAGGCCTCGCCGAGGACATCACATCGACAGGCCGTCAAGAGGATTTTCAGGTACCTACAGTCTGCCCCTGGTCTTGGCCTTTGGTATTCATCCTCCTCGACTCTTTCACTTCATGGTTTTTCTAATGCGGATTTCGCTGGTTGCCGAGTTGAGAGGAAGTCTACTTCTGGTTCTTGCCAGTTTCTTGGGTCCTCGTTGGTTTCGTGGTCTTCCCGCAAGCAGTCTAGTGTAGCTCAGTCCACCACCGAGGCGGAGTATGTTGCAGCCGCGAGTTGTTGTTCCCAGCTGTTGTGGATCTCATACACTTTGAGAGACTTTGGTGAGGAGTGCACCCGCATCCCACTTCTTTGTGATAGCACCGGTGCCATAAGCGTAGCAAAAAACCCAGTGCTTCATTCCAGAACCAAACACATAGAAGTGAGGTATCATTTCTTGAGAGACAATGTGGAGAAAGGGACCATTGTGTTGAGTCATGTTCCTACCCAAG
Source organism: Cenchrus americanus (assembly GCA_947561735.1). Classification (NCBI taxonomy): domain Eukaryota; kingdom Viridiplantae; phylum Streptophyta; class Magnoliopsida; order Poales; family Poaceae; genus Cenchrus; species Cenchrus americanus. Next base: position 76,182,682 of record OX387239.1, on the reverse strand, counting down.
ATCAGCTTGCAGACATCTTTACAAAGCCTCTCGACCAAGCTACATTTGTGCGCTTGCGAGGGGAACTTGGGGTTTCTTGCTCGTTGACGGTGAATTTCCGTCCACCTAGAGTACTTGTTATACATTGGTTTCGATTATGATTTGCAACTAACCCGCCACTAGGCATACTAATGATATAACAAGTTCACACTTGCATGTCGATTTTGGAGTTTGTTGTTTACGCAGAAATCGACGCTAATGAGGAGACTTTCGGGATAAGTTCACCAAGCACTTTGGAAGAAGATCATGAAGCCCGACAAGAGTCAAGACACGCGATGAACATGACTCCAAATGACCCGAGGACCGAAGCGTCAACGTGCAAGTCTTCAGGGACTCAACCAGAAAACAGCGAAGCTTGCATAGCAAGGATTCAAGCCTAAACCGTGAAGGAAACGACGTCAAAGGCCCACATGCAAGTGCACACGAATAAGGGATTACGCGAGAAGCAACCGGGGGAGAAAACCGGGCCCGAACCGAGCCGAAGTGGGCTCTGGGCCGGCCGGCCCGGTCCGACCGGCCCGACCCACTCCGGGGTCGGTTCGGTCCCTCCTTTGCCCTAGGTGTTTGTCTATTTATTGCCTCCGCCGCCGTCGACCGACACATCGAACAAATCATCCTACCGACGCCAATCACCGGAAAACCGCCGCCGCAAGATGAAGGAGAGAGTTAGATGAGCTCGTCGCAAGGATCAACGCCGGCGGAGAGAAGGAAGCAAGAGGAGGACTCCAAGCCGTTGGCCTAGGGGTGTTCCCAAGCTCCATCGCCGCCATCTTCATCGACGACGTTCTCCGGAGTCTCCATCACCCCTATGTGCTTCAATCCGTGTAAGATGATGGGGTAATGTCTCCGTTCATCCCTAGGATTAGATGGATACATGCTATGTAATTGCTACTTGATTCGTGGTTCCAATCTATTGTTTTCATGTTGATGATGCTTAGATGATTAAGGTAGGCCACCGTGTTTTTCGGGCGTATGATATCCGCTACTCCCATAGATTCCATCAACATACCGTGTCCATCATAGGTCTAGTCACGAATACCTTCGCGTAGTGACAAGACGAGAGGAGGGAAAGGGCGAAACCGTGGTCACAACCCCCGGTAGATTGGTTTACCGCTTTCGTGTAGTAGATGCATACCATGTTATCCTAGATCCTAGGGAGGGAACGCTTATCTTTCTTGCTCACTCTCTTGTGTTCACCCTTTACCATATAGTTTAACCCTACATTTGTTTGATCAACTTAACTTAGATTAACTTAGGTAGATTGTCTTTACTTTTAGATTAATACTCTCTTTCAAAGGTTTTCCATTCAACTAGATTAGTACTTGGTTAAGCGCTAGTAATCCCCTTGCTCCGCGGATTGACAAGAACCTTGGGAATCCCGTGGTGAAAAAGGTGTGGGGTCCGTACGCTTGCGGATCGTAGAGGGATACGTCTTTTATCCGTCAACAAGCCCCTTTTTCTGGCGCCGTTGCCGGGGAGCAAGCCAGTTTGCTACGTTTAATCTAGTATTAATTTTGTTGATTACTAACACCTAACCCTTATTTTCTAAAAAAAAAGAAAAAAAAATCTTTTTTGTTTTTCTTTCTACTCTTCTTGTGCCTAGATGGATTTGTTCACCTCACCATTGGAAGACGAAGAGATGTCGCTAAGGGAGCTAGCAATGCCGTCAATGGAAGACACCGAGATGCAAAAATCAGATTTGGCGCTTGCTACAACCCACTATGAATTGAAGCCCGGAATCATCAATTTAGTGGCGACAAAACCATTTAGAGGATTGGAGGATGACAACCCATATAGACACATTAAGGAATTCACGATGTTATGCAACACGGTCCAACAAAAAGGAGTTCCGCCGCTTGGTTCAAGTGGAATCTTTTTCCATTCTCTCTCGAAGATGAAGCGCGAAGATGGTACACACTTGCGTCCGTTGAAGCAAAAGGAAATTGGGATGAGCTAGTGAAGAAGTTTATTTTGAAGTTCTTTCCCATAAGCAAGGTCCAAGACTTAAGGAGGCAAGTGCTCAATTTCAAGCAAGGAGAGGATGAAGGAATTGATGAAGCATGGGACCGATTTAATGAACTACTTGAGCGAGGCCCGAACTTGGGATTTTCCGGTGACTTAATGTTGCATACCTTTTATTTTTCACTAACCCCTAACTCGTCTCGTTTTGTAAGCATGTGTGCAGGCGGTGATATATTGGATAAAACAATTAGTGAAGCCGCACAAATCTTACAAAGGATAAGCAATGGACAAAGAACAATACGAGATTGGCAAAGATGTTGTCAAGAGGAGCAAAATGACAAAAGCAAGCCCAAGGTGCTTGCTGAAATTTCTGAAAAAGATGAACCGAAGGTCAAGGAAGATGAACCGACCATACAAGAAAGTGAAGATCCACTTCCCAAGGTAAGAGAAGTCATTTCGGATGTTAAAAATGTTGAAACTAACATGAATGTAGGCCGAAGTATGTGGAATGCTAGACCATTGGCGGAGTTCATTCAATCCGGTTGGGTTCAAGTTGATTTCGCCCCACTAATTAACTACCGAAGGAAGGAGGAACGCCGACACGTTGCCAAACTAGTTGAAGATATATTTGATCAAGAGATGAGTGGAGAGTCGATCCAAAAGATGTTTGAAGAAGAAAGAGAAGAAGGAGATGAAGGATGGATCGACCGGTTTGACAAATCAAAGATTTATGATGAAGGAAGAGAAGAGTACAACCGTGATGAGCCTAGTGACTCAAAGGATAAATGGGAGGAGATAGGACTCAAGCTAGATGATAGCTTGTGTGCTATTGAAGCCTACACACTAGCAAATCAAGACATGGAAGTACTCAAGGATGAAGGAAAGAGTGAATCAACAATGAGCGATCTTGATGACATGTGGTACATGGAAGATAAAGAAAGCAACATACAAGTCTTTGAAGATGAAGATCTGGTTGATAAAGAAGACTTCAAAGAAGAGATGAATGCATACATAGTTGAAGGATTACATGTCCCACATGATGAGATGGAGGGGATGCAAAAAGGTAACAAAGAGACACCTTCACTCGTTGGGATCGATTCGCCTTCAACACCGCTTGATGAACCAAATATAACTCTTGTTGAAAAATCTCTAAGGCCAAGGTACGCGCTGAAATCTCAAGATATTATTGGTATTGATGTTGATAAATTCAAATACTCATGCTCAACCAATAGTATGAATGATAGTTTAATGCCTATGCCTTGTTCCAATAGTGATCATGTTGATAGGCTAGATTTTCTTGAGAATGAAAAAGAGGAAACATTTAAGTTTGATCCAATTAATCTCACACCTATACAACCTTTGCCTAATGATGAGCTAAGTGCTATGCATGAAACATATGCTTCTTTTATTTACACCTTGACTTGTTGCTACAATTCACATGTGGTGTTAATTATGGACGCGTATGTTTACAATAAGTTTTCTAAATCTCGATCATGCTTTGCGCTTGGTCAAGCTAGTGACCTTAAAGAATCATATGTCGGGAAAGGCCCGATTTTCACTAACCATGTAGACAAGGCTTGAATAATGAAAAAAAAAAGAAGTCATGCCCGAAAGAGTTGCAAGATAAATCATCAACCTCTCCGAATCCCGCGATGGATGCTGCTGTCTTCATCAATTTGAGAGCTTGTTCAGAGGTGTACAAATGAAGAAAATGAGATATCCAGAAGCTCCATCAAGTTACCATTCCAACGCATCAAGAACCAACAAGTTTGAAGACCCGTGCAAGGAGTTATGGAGAAAACATTGAGCGTTGCGCGTTCTGAAATTTCAGGACAGATTTTATCGCCGAAGTAAAACCGACGTAACTCTCTTGTCCGGAGTCCGATTTGAGCAAATGAAGACTCGTTGGAAAGGAAATTTTGTGCACTGTGCAATGGAGTAGAGCTTGAGTATACTTTCTGTTCTGGACATTAAAAAAAATAATAATAGAGTGAAGGCAGCACCGAAGGATGATAAAGAAGGAGATAACGATGAAACAAAAGGATGCTTTGGGCAAGTCTTCTATAAGTGATCAAGCACAACATGGGAAGTAAATTAAAGCTGCATTGGTACCTTTTCTTCTTGCATGAAGGGCCATGGCTATGCAACGAAAAGAAGGTATGTGAGAAAGTCGAGCTCTATGACTTTAAATGAAGCGCTTTTCGGGAGGCAACCCGTTTCTTTATATTTTTACTACTTTCTTAGAGAAAATAAAAGAATGGCACTATCTTATGATGATCAACTTGTGGTTATTAATCTAAGTTCAGTTTTCCTTTTTTTAGAACCACCATCATGTTCATGATCTTATTTATTTGCATGCATTGCATTTTGTTATCCTCGTGATGTTTCTTTGTGTATACATGTTTTGCACATAGTTGGCTTGGTTGTTTTATATACTTAATGATGTATGCTTCAGTTTCCATGTTAATGCTTCATATGGCCGTATGGGTATTTTCCTTTTGTGATCTTGTGTAAACATGGTGTTTAAACATGATTGCGGACCATCATCGTTAAGTTCGATAAACCTAGCTAGCTTTTCATATGTTTTCATGTTGCATTGGTTAGTTTATAAGCTCTGCAATGCGCTTAATTTTTCTTGTGCTATAAGAGTTATTGATTTAGGGATAGACATGGTGTTTTAACCCTAGATATATAAACCTTTATGGCTATGGAGAAGTTCAGCAACCTAGTTGTAAACATGGTGTTTAGAACTAGGTGAAAACATTGTCTTTGTTTATATGCTTTCCTATCATGTGCATACACACCTTGCACCACGTACACTCATTAGGTTTTTATTCCTCATTAAACTAATTATGCCACAAGTTAAGAGTCTTAGAGACATTGTTGGATTGTTGGCAATTCTATCTACTCCCAACCGTCACCTTGGGGGTGGAATGTGCGTTTAAAACGTCTTACGGGGCAAGATAAAGACTCTCACTACAAGGAAATTGAAGGATGGCTAAGAAGTGCTTTGTCTTCTTCTTCCATGACTAGCAAAATGCTAAGCATGGGGGAGACCCTGAATCTTCAACACGGAAGTGCAACATGACGTTCTAGAAGATAGAATGATCAAGATCGTTAACATCACCGGATCAATGCGCGAGAAGCTATCGATCTCATCAAAATTCTGCATGGTCTCGAAGGGAAAACACTGGATATTTTTGGATATTTAGAAGCCCCATGAAGTTACAATTCCAACAAATCAAGAATCAAGACAATCGGAGGTTCCTACAAGCGGTTATGCCTGAATCACCGAGTGCAACACGTCCTGAAATCAGTTTTGGACAGCACGCAGCGCTGAAGTAAAACGGACATAGCTCCCTTGTTCGAACTCCGTTTTCGATGAATGACCACACGTTGGAAAGGTAATTTCATAAACTTTTCAATAGAGCTATATTTCGATATATGTTCTGTTCTGGACAGAGGGGGAAATCCATGAAAAAGAGACAGCAAGGAGATGATGAGAACAAGAAAGAGGAGATGGTGATGACAACATTGAAGAGAAGGGTGACCAATGACTCCATTAAGCATACAAGATCAAATTCAGAAGTTTAGGAGCATTAATAAATCAAGACAAAAGCAAAAGCCACATCGATACATGGAGATGTCGGAAGAAGGCAACGAAGAATTACAAAGGATGGTAACATCTCCATGGACCTTCTCTTTTCCAAACACAAATGCTTGTAAGTATGCCTTCAACATCAACTAGGTGCAACCTTTTGTTTTTCTCTTCAAACAATAACATGGCTACTAGGAGGACAACCTAGGTTTCTTTTTACTTTCAATAGATAAGCATGACCATGTGTTCACCTCGATGTTCTATATTGCCTTTGCTTACGGAAAGATGATGAAAGTTGCCGCTTTGTTTTACCTACATGAAGTTATACATGTCTTGGCTGATTGCTCTCTATAATATGATCTGAAATTAATTTAAATACCGGCTCTTTTATTTGTGGAGGTGAAATGACCATGCTCTAGACCCACATTCATATCTTTGCTCTTTGATTTAAGTTTATGGATAGCCGGATAACTTGTTGCTTTTATGAAAACTTAACTTTTATGCTATCTACATATTTGTGATGCTCTTGCAAAGTTCTACCTACCAAAGCCATATACATATATGTTTTATGATAACAAAACCCGTAGATTGCAAACATATGTTTTGATGAGTTGGATTAGGATTGATTTCTATGGTTCGAGACTAAGAAGCTGGTCATTCCTTTGTGTAACGTTTTCATGCTAGCCTTTTTGTCCAAGCATTGTGGGTTTTCACATCGAAAATTTCACAAACTTCGCCGGGCATCCACCCTAAACCAAAAACATCTTTTTGTGATCACCTCCTTGTCCACAACCCAATTTGAGTATGGAGTAAAATTCTCGATGAAGATTCAAATATTCCACAATATTATGGAATTTATACTTACTTTAGCAGTTATTTCCCCTCTCTTTTATGCTCGAGGACGAGCATCGTTCAAGCATGGGGGAGGAGTCATTCTCTGACACAAATGCTATGTAAGTATTATGTTGCAAAAAGTTTTGAGGAGCAAAAGAAAAAAAAAGAATAGAAATGAAAAATGAAAAAAAAAATATGATAAGAATAAAAGAAAAGTAAGAAAAATAGGAAGAATAAAGTGAAAAAAGAAAGAGTGAAAATGAGAAGGAAATAAAATAAAGAAAAAAAATAAAGATGCTCCTCGGTTCTTTTTGCTTCATAAGTTCTCAAGTGCCTTGATGACACATCCATACTCAAATCTTCCAACCATGTGCAATCCGATAACGAGGACTTCACTCGTGCCTCGGGATCATCCATTTGCCACTTGCACATGTCCACTTATCTAAATGTGTGTGTTTCATCCCTCTCTCTTTCCAACATTTATTTTCCATGGCCTTTTTGACGAGTCTCGGTAATTCCAATAGATCTCTCTCTTAATTTGACAATATTTCGGATGTATGTTTTGCTAGGATTGTTTTTAACCTTCCAAGCTCCACATAAGCCTTCCACTATCACATATGAGTAGAGTAGGTTGAAAATAATCTAGTATAGGCTTGAGTGACTTGATGAGATGAGTGTTCCATGAGCTTTTGCAAGAGATTTTCACTTATGTTGGATATGCATCTTTTTGAAAATCTTCCATGTGACAAGGTAATGGTTTGAAGTTTACTTAAGTTTGAGAGCATCATGTTTATTAAATGTGGCTTGTTCTTTATTGTTAGTCTATCTTCCATAATGAAAAAGAAGTCGGCCACAACTTGAAGTTTAAAAATAAATTCTTAAGAGAGAGCAATTTGCCTCGTCATGAATGACTAAGTGCAGGGACAACATTGGAAGGCAACACTGATTTCCCTTTTAAGCAAGGATTACTTACTCGAGGACGAGCAAGGTTTAAGCATGGGGGAGATGTTGACGGTGAATTTCCGTCCACCTAGAGTACTTGTTATACATTGGTTTCGATTATGATTTGCAACTAACCCGCCACTAGGCATACTAATGATATAACAAGTTCACACTTGCATGTCGATTTTGGAGTTTGTTGTTTACGCAGAAATCGACGCTAATGAGGAGACTTTCGGGATAAGTTCACCAAGCACTTTGGAAGAAGATCATGAAGCCCGACAAGAGTCAAGACACGCGATGAACATGACTCCAAATGACCCGAGGACCGAAGCGTCAACGTGCAAGTCTTCAGGGACTCAACCAGAAAACAGCGAAGCTTGCATAGCAAGGATTCAAGCCTAAACCGTGAAGGAAACGACGTCAAAGGCCCACATGCAAGTGCACACGAATAAGGGATTACGCGAGAAGCAACCGGGGAGAAAACCGGGCCCGAACCGAGCCGAAGTGGGCTGGGCCGGCCGGCCCGGCCCGACCGGCCCGGCCCACTCCGGGGTCGGTTCGGTCCCTCCTTTGCCCTAGGTGTTTGTCTATTTATTGCCTCCGCCGCCGTCGACCGACACATCGAACAAATCATCCTACCGACGCCAATCACCGAAAACCGCCGCCGCAAGATGAAGGAGAGAGTTAGATGAGCTCGTCGCAAGGATCAACGCCGGCGGAGAGAAGGAAGCAAGAGGAGGACTCCAAGCCGTTGGCCTAGGGGTGTTCCCAAGCTCCATCGCCGCCATCTTCATCGACGACGTTCTCCGGAGTCTCCATCACCCCTATGTGCTTCAATCCGTGTAAGATGATGGGGTAATGTCTCCGTTCATCCCTAGGATTAGATGGATACATGCTATGTAATTGCTACTTGATTCGTGGTTCCAATCTATTGTTTTCATGTTGATGATGCTTAGATGATTAAGGTAGGCCACCGTGTTTTTCGGGCGTATGATATCCGCTACTCCCATAGATTCCATCAACATACCGTGTCCATCATAGGTCTAGTCACGAATACCTTCGCGTAGTGACGATACGAGAGGAGGGAAAGGGCGAAACCGTGGTCACAACCCCCAGTAGATTGGTTTACCGCTTTCGTGTAGTAGATGCATACCATGTTATCCTAGATCCTAGGGAGGGAACGCTTATCTTTCTTGCTCACTCTCTTGTGTTCACCCTTTACCATATAGTTTAACCCTACATTTGTTTGATCAACTTAACTTAGATTAACTTAGGTAGATTGTCTTTACTTTTAGATTAATACTCTCTTTCAAAGGTTTTCCATTCAACTAGATTAGTACTTGGTTAAGCGCTAGTAATCCCCTTGCTCCGCGGATTGACAAGAACCTTGGGAATCCCGTGGTGAAAAAGGTGTGGGGTCCGTACGCTTGCGGATCGTAGAGGGATACGTTTTTTATCCGTCAACACCCTTTCTAGTTGATTCTTGGGGGATTTACTTTTGTACCATATGTATCATACCATGTTTTCTTTGATGTATATACATGCTTTGCTTGATGTATAAACCATGGTAGGATAGCCATCTTGTTATATATCATGTTGCATTTGTATCATATTGCATTTTAGGATGATGAGCTTCTTCCATATGCCTTATCTGAGTTTCTTTGGCTACTTGTGAGATATTGGTCATGTATGTGGTGAAATGGCTATGTGAGGCTATGCTCTTGGAATGTTTGAGATATATGTGTTGTGAGATAGCCTTTTTGAATCAAATGCTAATCTTGACTAAATTTGTTGAAATGTGCTCCAAGTAGTGTATCCATGTCACTTTTTGGTCTAAATGTGCCTTACATGCTTAGATTGTGCTTGGATGTCTCTTTCTTGCATTTGGGCCAAAGGCTGATATCATTGTAAATGTTTAGCCTATGTTGCATTCATGGAGGAGCATAAGCTTCTTTTTGCCGCAAAGGCACTTCATGTACCATGAAATGAATTAATCTTGAAAAGAAGTGTGTATGCTTGAAAAATGCTCCATCCATCATGTTTATGCTTAAAATGTCTTATGTTTCACACATGGGTGCAAAACATGTTGCATGATGTTCACCAGTGGATAAGTCTCCCCGAAGTGGACACATGGCTCATGAGCTTTAACATGACATGCTTTGCTTTATGGGTGTTTGCAATGATCTTTTGTTAAGAATTTGATATCCTTGTATGATCTCTGGATGATATGCATGTTTTTGGCTAGAATATGACATGGATAGGCCTTTAAATTTGAAGTGAGCCATCTTTTGATAAAACTGCTCAAATCTGAAAATTTGCTTTGTCACATGCCTATATTTCCATATATTACTTGTGGCAATGCTTTGACTATGTTATGATCCATATGTGTGCTCTTTGTCTCACTTCTAGCCTTTGACACTAGATTTGGCCTATTTGAGAAGCTCATGTAGATGTTTATATGCTTTGTCTTACATTCCTGCATTTTCACCTTGATTCATACATTGTCAACAAGGGGTAGAAGAGGTGAGCTTAATGAAAAATTCAGAAAAATGCATCTAAAATTTGGAACTTTGCAACCACATGTTTAGGGGAGCTTGCATGTGTTCAGGGGGAGCTTTCTTGCTGTTTTCAGTGTGGAGTTTGTGCTTTGCTCGGCTTGTGAACTTTCTTTGCCTTTCTTTGGTTTTGGTCATGAGTTGAGCTTCTTTGTTTTTCCTTCTTTTTACTTTCTTTCTCTAAATTTCATTTCACGTTGTGTGTTGTCAATGCACTCATCAAGGGGGAGATTGAGGACCAGGAGCGTCCCGGTGGTCGATGGATGACCGCTCCTCAGTGATGAGTGATTGACAATGGGTGTTGGACTGACTCTTGGCTCAGTGCACAGGTGTAGGTTGCGGCCTAGTTCGTGTTGTTGCAGGTGAAGAACGGGCGCGAAAGGTCTTCAGCCTTGAGGGGCCTCCAGGAGATGGAGAGACAAGTAGGCTCGGTTCCAGGGACCCAGTGGACGGCGGGACTAGGTGCGGGCCACATGGTGGCGAGACGAGCAAGACGAAGTCGTGGACGATCGAGTCGGTGCATGGTGGCGGTCGAGTCAAGAGGCTTGGCGGGAGGCCGGGCCGAGCACGCGGGGTTTAGTGGTTTTCCCACAAAACCATCGGAGGACGGTTTCTTGGTTTGGGCCTCAAAACCAAGTCCGAATGCCCGACACGACGGAGACGGGATCCAGGCGTGTCGGGAGGCTTCGAAGCGGAGGACACGCGGCAGGATCACATGGCTTGTGTCGGGAGGACGCGGAGTGCGGCAAAGGCGTGGCCGTCCGATGGCAAGACCCACAAACATTACATAAATGCCCCTGCGTGGGTTGTATCGCTAGTAGTTGAGTTTGGGGTAGTCGAGTCATTTACCACACCGGCGGGACCCGATATATAAGCCATGAGTGTGGATGGATGGCTCCCTCTCTCCGTGACTTAGGGTTTCATTTCCCCCCTCCCATTTCTCATTTTCCTTAGACATTTTCTTCTCCATTTTCGTCTAGGCTAGCATGAGAGCTTCATGAGAGATTTGTTGAGAGGGATGGATTTTAGGGCGGCATGCTAGACCTTATGAATCTTTCCTGGTTTGTATAGAAGATTCGGCGTTGTGGTTCCCGTGATGATTTTCGGAGTCATTTTTGTGCTATTTTCGTGCTCGTCTTGATTCTCGTTTTCTAGATGGTTTTGGCTCGGACTTGTTTGGGGGATTCATCCTTGAGTGCCTTGTGCCTCTTTTCCCAGTGATTTCTTGCCCCCAAACTCCTCAAATCGTCCTAGATTCGTGATTCTTTAGATGAACTCGTGAGTAGGACTTGAGCTCGTGTGATTCGCGATTCCCGGTGATTTGGTGGGTTTGGAGACGAGATTTTTGGGGTATAATATCACCTAGGGGTGCTTAACATCTCCCCCAAATCTTGTCTCAAGAACTTGAACCGTTTGGGATTTCCGGTGATGAGTTGGTGGAGTTGACTTCGCGAGCTCAGAATTTTTCTATTCCGTTTGAACTGGCGGACAGTCCGCCCCTTCTCCGCGGACCGTCCGTGAGGTGGCTGTTCAGCCCAGTTCGTCGTGGTGTTATTCGTGTTCTTGTTTTGTTTCGGGTTGATCCGGTTTTGTTTTAGGTTTTTGTTGCAGTCGGTTTGCGGATGGTCCGAGCTTCAGTAGCGGACAGGCCGGACCCGGTGCGGACAGTCCGCCCGGTCCTCGCGGACAGTTCGTTTTTCGCGGTTCGTCTCTGGTGGTTCTGTTGGCTTTTACGGACTGTCCGCGGCTCCTGGCCGGACTGTCCGCATGGCCCTTGCGGACTGTCTGCGGCACCTGGCCGGGCCGTCCGTGTGGCCAGTGCGGACTGTCCGCCCCTCCTAGCCGGACAGTCCGCCAGTGCCTGGCAGCCTTGCTCCTTGGTTCGATTCCTCTCTCCATTCTTTCGTGCTTCCGTGTGTTCTTCAAGGTATCGTTCCTAAGACTAGAGGTTGATCCATAACCTTGTTGTCTTGGCGATTGGTGTGTGATTCGATCTATCGCTTGTGTGTGACCAGGATTTGTCTAGGGTATAGGCCGGGTTCTTTGAGAAGAATTTTTAGCAGCTCCTATTCACTCCCCCCCTCTCTAGTCGCCATCCGATCCTTCAACACCTTCGTCTTCGGCTCCTGGGTTTGTACCGCTGACGGCGCTGGGTCCTTCCAACGCCGCCTCACCATGCCGCCCAACCTGGAGACCGAGCTCGTGACGCTTCCCGAAGTAGTCACGGACAATCTCGCCGGAAAATTCGGCGAAATTTCGCTCTACAACCAACACTCCGACTTCGAGCTTGGATCCGACTCCAACTCGAACTCGACGTCCCCGTGGGCTATCGCATGCGAGTCGGCTACCCAGGCATCGCATGCAACATCCCCACTCCATGAGCGCTTCACACGTGGCCCCCGCAACGTCAGCAGGGCCCACGCGAAGGCTCCCACCTCTCACCGGGCCGGCAAGGAGATCGTGCTCGAGTACAACTCGGACTCTGACACCGCCCCCGGCTACAACTCGGACTCCAATCCTCTCTCCGCTTCTGCTTGGATTCCTCCTACGAGTTCGACTTCAGGTCGGACCCTAATGAGCCCGAGTCCAAGAACAACACTACATAGCAACCCCCGTCAGGACCAGCCTCCAGCCTGGTTATAACATCTACACCCGCCGGGAGATTTGTCTAATGGACTGACCGCAAGCCCGCAGACCTGACAGGAGGGAACTCACGTTGCGTCACCTACCTCGACTCTCTTCCTTTCCAGGAGGGAACACCACTTGCTCCAGCTGGGGAGCACACTCCAACAGAGGTGGGAACCAGTGACTCCAGCTTTGGCAGTCCTGACCGGCAAGTCTTCATGACTACCAACGAGACGCCAGGGCCCTCAAGGACGGTCCCCGACCAATACCTTGAGGACATCTCAGTGGACGAGTTGTCCACCAACGCACCCGCCGACGAGACCGACGCCAACAGGGACGCCCAACGTGAACGCAACAGAAAGCGGAATGAACGGTGCCGACGTCTCCGCGAGTCCCTCCCCATCTGCAACCTCGCAGAAGCACTCGACCAAGTCGAGAGCCGGGTACACAGTACCCCAGAACAGTGCCTCATGTCTATCACTACGATAGCACGTCAGGCTCAGGGGATGCGCGCGGGACAAGTCATCGCCAAGCTCGCGGAGGACGCCTACTTCATGCGAGTCAACAACAGGGTCGCCCAAGCGCCCCCCGTCAGGAACCGCGACAACGAAGCCACAAGTCGCAGTGCGAACATCGGTCGAAACCGTACTCGAGCGGAGCTACCTGCTAACCCCAATCGTACTCGGGCAACAGCCGGTGGACCCTCTCAGGGTGGCAACAGTGCTAGTGGTGACCAGGAGATCGTCCCTCACCGCGATCCTGGCGGTGGAGGTAGCGACGGCGGGAGCTCCAACCATGGGGCTAACAGGAGAGCTGGGGGAGGTGGCGACCGCGGCGACCGAGGCCACGCGGACAGTCACGTCTTCGACGCCTCACATGGCGGCTTTGACACCCGCCAGAAAATTGAAGAACTACGCCGCAAGAAGGCCTCCACGGCAGGCGACAACGACGACTTCCCTGCCTTCTCTGCGCGACTTCGCAACCTACTCCTCCCAGAGAAATTCAAACCTCTGGGGATTACCAAGTACGACGCGAAGCAGGATCTTGTCCAGTGGCTCAGATGCTACGCCCTCTCCATCGAGAACGCTGGTGGCAACAATGACACCAAGTGCCTCTACTTCCCCTTCTGTCTGGACCAAGCCCCGCTCACATGGCTCGAGTCACTCGAGAAGTACTCGATAGACAAGTGGGACCAGCTGAAGGAGCAGTTCACCAGCAACTTTGCGGGTGCTATGGGCCGCTCGGGTACTCGCATGGACCTAGCAATGGTGAAGCAGGAACAAGGCGAGACCCTTCGCAAGTACATGCGGAGCTTCTTCGACAAGCACGCCACCGTAGTAGATGTCTCTGACAAAGAAGTCATCGACCTCTTCCAAGACGGTCTCTACCACCGTCGCACCTTCGAAGACTTCGGTCGTCGCCGCCCAAGCTCCATCACCCACCACAAGGACATGATCACCTCCTGGGCTGATGAAGAAGAAAAGGCTAACGCCAAGTACGACGCCATCCGTGGCAAGAGCAAACAGAACACGGGCGGCGGCAGCAGCAACAACGGGAACCAAGGCGGTCGCAGCAACAACTACTCGGGTCCCAATCGCAAGCGCAAGCCAGACAACACTGTCACGGCTATCCAGTGCCCTGCGAAGGAGAACTCGAAGAAGACCTCTGGCGGCTTCAAAGACTTGCTGAACGAGAAGTGCCCGTGGCATCTGGACCGCAACCACACCACCGAGCAGTGCTACCAACTCTGGCGCGCACTCAAGGATACTCCAGAGCCACAGCACCCTCATGACAAGAAAGGCAAGAAGAAGACCGACGAAGGCAACGACGACTTCCAGGAACCCGACAAGACGGTGAACGTCCTCTTCGGCGGACTACCCAACCGACGGGCTCAGAAAGCTACTCGTCGAGAAGTCATGAGCATTGAACCAGCGGTCCCGACCCCTCTCCGGTGGTTGGAGGTACCCATCACCTTCTCCCACGCGGATCAATGGACAAGCTTCTCTGAACCAGGACAGATCCCACTCGTCTTGAAGCCGGTGGTCGTGGGCTCCAAGCTCAACAAGGTCCTCATCGACGGTGGAAGCGGGCTCAACGTCCTTTTCACCAAGACCTTGAAGAAGATGAAGCTCGACATCACCCACATGCACACCAAGAGCACCTCGCCCTTCTACGGCATCGTCCCAACGCGGCTATCCCACTGGGCTCAGTGGTTCTGCCAGTTACCTTCGGGGAAACAAGGGACAACCTACCGTACTGAGTACATCAAGTTCGAAGTCGCAGACTTCGAGACGTCCTACCATGCCATCCTCGGCAGACCGGCTATCGCCAAGTTCATGGCGGTACCCCACTACACCTACTTGGTACTCAAGATGCCAAGCCCAGCGGGTGTACTCTCACTGCAAGGGGACTTGAAGATATTGCACGACTGCGACACAGAAGCTGTGGAAATCGCATCCACAAACCAAGTACCCAACGCAATGACGGAGATCTACGCTGCGTCGAAGAAGCTTGCCCCAAGTGAACTCGACATCCCAGAGAAGTCCGACAAAGCCAACAAGCCTCAGCCAGCTGAGGAAGTTCTAGTCAAGACAACTGACCTCGGGAAAGGCGACAGCAGCAAGACCACCACCATCGGGGCGGGCCTTGACCCGAAATAGGAAGACGTGCTCATCAACTTCCTCCGGGCTAACCGCGACATCTTCGCGTGGAAACCAGCGGACATGCTAGGGGTGCCCAGGGAGTTGATTGAGCACTCACTCAACGTCGACCCTAAAGCTACCCCGAAGCGACAACACCTCTGCCGCTTCGCCGACGACAGACGGGACGCCATCAAGAAGGAACTCGCTAAACTACTCGCGGCTGGCTTCATCAGAGAAATCTTCCATCCTGAGTGGCTTGCCAACCCCGTCCTCGTCCGCAAGAAGAACTCGAACGAGTGGAGGATGTGCGTCGACTACACCAACCTCAACAAGCACTGCCCCAAGGACCCCTTTGGGTTGCCGCGGATTGATCAAGTCATCGACTCCACAGCGGGCTGCGACCTGCTCTACTTCTGTTGACGGTTAATAGTTGTATCAAAGTTCGTTTAATGACTTGCAAGCGGACAAGTCTCCCGTCGTAGTCAAGGGACCCTTCTTCCCTCGAGTGGTGAACCCAAGGTATCGAATCCGTGGAACAAATGTGTGACGCAAAACTTAATCTAGTAAAGCCAAGTAACTTCAATCTTCGGTAAAAGAAACCCTAATGCATCTAGGTAAAAGACACGAAACTAATCTAATCTACTAAAGACCGGAGAAAACAAAGTAAGATTGGGTAGATAAACCGATCTAGAGGGATCGGGGTAAGCCTTTTGTTGAAGTTCCAAGCAAGAGAAGAAGTAGCAAATCGAATCTTATTAGAAGCTTCTTTAAATCGTGGTTTCCCATCCAAATCCGAAAACATCCGCCTTTCGGAACCCCCGTTCTGTCACAACGTATCCCTACTCATGCAGGGAGCTTAGGGAGAGTCAAAAGACAAGTCAAGATTCTTTCGGAAGATCCGGCGTGTACCTCTAGCCACCGCGGCTACAAGAACACCCTATGTAATCTATCTCGAGAATAGAATTGGAATAAGCAAAGCCGATCAAAAAACGAAATCTTCGAGGAAACACTTGATCGCTAGGAAAAGATTCAACTTGATAATTCAACTATAACAATGATACATACACAAGATCACCACCGGGATCCTTCCTTGATCTTGCTTCTAGCTCCGGGAACTCCGACGTGGTCTTCCGTGCAAGGTTCCCACGCCGGCTAGGGGAACCCTAGTCAACTAGCTCGACCCTCTCCTCTCCGAGATGGTGTCCCTCTCTTCTCTGCTCCTCGGCGGTCGATGACGAATTGTATGATCCGTGGCTCTCGGTCAGGGGGCTATAAATAGCCTGATTGGCGGCCGGGGCAAAGGGGAGCCTCACCGGGCCCCGGACGGGCCGGGGCCGACCGGCCCGGGCCGGCCGGCCGGGCCCATCCGGGCCCGGCCCGAGGCCTCCTTTGCT
The DNA here is from genome assembly GCA_947561735.1 of Cenchrus americanus. Taxonomy (NCBI): domain Eukaryota; kingdom Viridiplantae; phylum Streptophyta; class Magnoliopsida; order Poales; family Poaceae; genus Cenchrus; species Cenchrus americanus. The sequence goes on along the minus strand of OX387239.1, from coordinate 76,166,091 downwards.
CTACGTCGGTTCCCTTGCTTCCCGGATGTTTCCCCCTTCGCATGTAGGTCCATGTCGTCGTTTCTCTCCGAATTGGACACAACTCCTTGTCTTGCAAGATTCAAGACTTTTCTCGCGGTCGGGTCCTCGGAGTTTGTCGTCTTCTCGGATCAAGTCCCTGGCTTCTTGGAGTTAAGTTTGCTTCATTGCATGACTTGTACGGGGCTTCAAGGTCTTGTCATGAGGTTCTTGATGAACTTATCCCGAAAGTCTTGCATTCAACACTAAAACCCTGCATAAACACTAAACTCCAAAACTGACAAGCACACGTGAACTTGTTATACCACGGGGGTTAGTACCAATGGATAAGGTATAAAACTCATGCCAACACCGAAGGTAAACTCATGGCTAGGTTGACGGATTTTCACCGTCAACATCTCCCCCATGCTTAAACCTTGCTCGTCCTCGAGTAAGCATTCGATGGATATCATCATTGCCAAACAATGTTTAAACCTTGCACTTGATCATACATGAGAAAACATAATGCTCTCAAAATTTTAATTCATTAAAGTTCCATAATGTACTAGCCTTCATCTCTACGGAGGGTAGATTCTTATTAAGCTTATCCCACGAGTATTAACATGCTCACGAAGTTTAAATAGATCTCAGAATTTTTGAAATAAAGAACGAGATAAAGAAAAGCTAAACCAAGTTTACAAATTTAAATCATCTTGTATATTGCTCATGAACTCTCATCTCGCTTGTCTCTCAAGCCTATATATTCTACTCCTTTCCCTCTTATAACATATATGTGTGGTAGGCTTTATATGGAGCTTTGGGAAAGTTTAGTCCTAACAAGATTTTATAAATGAGGTGTTGTCAAAACAAGACAAGCTTCTCATGGTCTTACCGAGACTCGTCAAAAAGGTCATTTGGAGAATAATGTTAAATCAAGGAGGGGAAAGAGAAAAATACACACACTTTAGATGAGTGGACATGTGCAAATGGCAAGAGTGATCCTGAGGCACAAAGGAAGTCCTCGTTATCGGATTGCACATGGTTGGAAAATGAGAATAGATCTTTTAAACTTGAAGCCTTGAATGCACTCTTAGAGAACCGGGGAGTTCACTTTACGCATACTCATATTTTTTCTCTTTCTCATATTTCTCATTCTTTTCTTTCTTTCTTTCTTTCTTTCTTTCTTTCTTTCATTATATATATATATATTTTTCTTGTGAGACTTTCACCTTGGAAGTCACGTACATCGCCTTTAATTTTTTTTTTCATTCATCATCATTTTTTAAAAAATACTCCCCTTTGAACTCTAAAACTGCACCGTACCTACCTCCTCCCCCATGCTTAGATGTTGCTCGTCCTCGAGCAAAGAGGCGAAAAATAAGGTAGGTACCTGAAATATTTTTCCTTTGGAGAGATACTTGAAATCTTCAATGTCGGCACCGTCTTGCGATCTTCCTTGAATTGATAATCCATTCTCAACGATAGGCTGTGGTCAAGGAGGTAATCACAAAAGATGATATTTGGTTTTAAGGGTGGATATCCGGCAAAGTTTGTGAGATCTCCAATGTGGGGATACACAATACACGGATAAAAGGCTACCAAAAAGATAGATACGCAAAAACGGAATGACCAGCTTCTTAGTCTCGGGCCAGAGAAATCATGGCCTGCAATAACTCACTCAACAATAAATCTTGTACACTAAGGTTTATGCACTCAAATATATATTAGGCTTTGGATAGGTTGAGCAACACACAAGTGATATTTATGACAAGGTTAGCGATATTTTTGAGCATAAAAGACATCTTTAATCTATTCATAACTTGAGAGCACATAAAACACTATGGGTCTTTATTTTAATCATAACCTCCGCTGAAGATTAAGCTAGCATTTAAATAAATTCATATTCGTATTTTAAGAGAGCACTAGCTTAAACATGCATAAATAAATTACAAAGATAAACAAAGCAGCAATTATAATCATATATCATCATGGCACAAATTTTTGTAACTTTTCCAATGATATAATCAAGGTGGTGTCTTTATTAATGATGATATCAAGTTGAAATACAAACTGAAAATAAACAAACATGCTTGCTGAAATTTAAATAAAAACAGAAAATATTACGCAAACACACATAAGCAAAAGCTGAAAATTACAGAGAAAAAGAAAAGAAAAGAAAACTAAAGTTCCTAAATCTTCTAGTCCTCCGCCGGTGGTTGATGTTGATGATCTTGATAGTAATACCCTTGCTCATAATATGATTGGACGTTCCCTCCGACGAATTGATTTGGCTCCACAAGGTGAAGGCGTCCAAGCTCAAAGGCAATATTTGCATTGCCCTCACCAAGTTGAGCTGCGTTGGCTTGGATGACTGAGATGTTTTGGGCGTTCCTTGCAGCATACCCTCCAATTATGGCCATGCTTTGTTGTGGTTGGGGATGATGTGCGTAGGACTCCGCGAAGTTAGCGTTGGGCACCACATAATTTGGTGGGGGTACCGGTGCACCACCCCCCCCATGCTTGCTCTTGTGGCCCTCCGTAATAACTTGGCGGAAAAGGGATCCCGCCGAATGGTTGCACATTGGGTTGTGCTCCACTCGCTTGTGCGGAGGATGTTCCCTCTTCTACGATTCTTCCTCTTTTGTTCTTCCTTGCAGGGACAAGGAGTCCCTCTTCTAACCAATCTTCTCTCCCTTCGGTGAAAAGCCTAAGTCTCTCATTGGGAAGGGGTAGGTTTACTATGGCCAAACGATAACCTCCTCTCTCATCTCCACTAATGTATTTGCCTTGCCGCAAATACTCAATGCCGAGAGAGGTACCACGCAAAAGATGGTCGGGGTTTCTTGCGATCCCCGGCCGTAAGGAGAAGGCCAACATGGAGAGGTAGCACCCCAGACCAATATGTCCCTCCCCCGATGTTGCTTCACAACACCAACGGTTGATCATGAGGTAAGAGGGGTCTATTGGCTGCCTGGCAATTAAAGCCGAGTAGAGCCAATTCAACTCCGTGTCGGTCACCTTCGTCTCCTTCATCCTCCCCAATACCCCCTTGCACATCCAAGAGTGAAATATCCGGATAATGGGGTTGCGGATGCAATTGCGTTGTTGATGGGCTTCTCCGGAGATCATATTCCAAAATCCCGCTAACATGCCGGGTGGCACGTCAACTTTCTCCGGAGCTCCCTTGTGGAATCCAAGTAGCTCCCTAACGTGCTCGTAGGGAACCACTTGTTGGACTCCCTCCAAACGGAATGACAAGCTTTGCACCCCATCATCAAGGATAGGTGCAATGGTCATTAAAATTTCCAAGGCGAACCCTATGTGGGTGTCCGCCGATACTCCGTTGGAGAACTGCACCCATCCAAGGTGCCCCAACATGTAGTATATGTCGGTGCCAAAACCCAAGGTGTAGAGTGCTTGGTCGTCGAATTCAACATTGGGCACAAGCCTCTTCTCAAGATGAGAGAGCCTCTCCTCCTCCGACGACGACAAGATGATGAAGCCATACGAAGAGTATATCGGAGTGTAAGGAGGTGGCGCGGTTGAACGGGTCGATCGTCGTGGTGGCGTGGGCTGCTCCTCCGTGTGCCCTCGAGGTTCAGTAAACCTCATGGACGTGCTTCTTGCAGCCCTCATACCACCAAGGAGGAGAGCATCGTTCCTCCTCGGTGGTGCCGTATCCGTCTCCATGCTCCGGGGAGACTCGGAAACCGAGTGCCTCCTCGAAGACGTGGTTGATGACGGCTTGGATGACGACGAACTCTTCTTCTTGGAGAAGAGACTTGTGGTTTCCTTCCACATGGTTGCTGCACTCTTTTCTTCAACTAAAACTCCGGGTTGCAACCGGAAACTAGGCACTAAAACTCTTACTTCGGATGCAGACTTTGAGTGGATTAAGGAAGTGGATTTTTTGAGCTATCAAGCTTGGGAAGGTTGGCTATGTCTACGGAGGTTTTGGGCACACAAACTTGAACACACAAACAAAGGAAGGAGAGGCAAGCTTGCCTACAGAAAACGGGAGCCGGGGGGCTCCTTAAGTAGGGGAGGCCGGCTGGCCTGGGCCGACCGGTCTGGGGGCCTCGGTGCACCTCCCCGCCTCGTCTTTCTTCCAAAGACGATCATTTCGCCTCCGCAACTTTCCCCGCCCGCGTGCTCCACGAGTTGCACCGCCCAAACGCTCTCGTCCACTCCTTTTCTTGCATTATTGGTCCTTCCACTTGATGCTTCATGCTTTGGGTCATGTACATGCTCCCTAGCTCCACTTACTTCACATGCCACCATGAAATTCCTGCAAAGTTGATGCTTGCTGCCCACCATGCTTGTCCTTTGCATGTGGATTTGGTAAAAGTTGATAAAAGGGAATCCAATGGTGCATGCATGATTAATTCAAACTAGATTGCCTCCATTTAGGTGTGTTTAAGGTTAAGCACTCCTCTAATTCGAAATTTAAAATATTTTTTAGAGCCATGCAAGAGCTCAAACATAATTTTAGAGAAGTTTTTAAACCATTAAAAACAAATGTAAGTCGAAAATATTTTTCGACTACGTCGATTTCGGTCTCACTAAAGATAGTTTGCCTTCATCGGTTGAGAGCAAACTTTTCCCGGCTTGATCATGGGGGCATAGGTTTAGGTTCTAATTTTGGCTAAATAAGAAAGATTTTGAATAAAACAAAATTAGATGAGGCTTAGAAAATTCTAATCTTAGAGAAACAAAGGATATATATTTTTAAACCAACCAAAAGTTTTGATTTTTAGGTTCACGCGAGTTCTACCACGTGCTGAATTTTATTAACACCTAAATATAAATCGTGGCTCTACTCGTGTGGTTTTAGCATGAAAAATAAGTCAACCTCAGCACCATAATGAGGGTGAAAGGTTGAGTTAGGTTCTGAAATTATTTGGTTGAGGTATCTCGAAAAGAAAAGAACAAACAAGCACATAGGAGGGTTCATGCAAAGGGTTTATGATAAAGCAAAATATTCAATCAAGAATTATGTCTCTAATATTGTTCAACCACTTCTAAGTATGTCTTTGCGTAATAAAACTCAAATGAAATTATTAAAAAGACTCGAAAAAACTGGAATCGGGTTGTCCTCCCGGTAGCTTATTCTTGACTCGACGAAACGGGTTGCCTCCCGCCTAGCGCTTCGTTTATAGTCTGTAGCTAGACTTCTTCACTTGATTACTTCGGATCAACGCTCTTTGCGGGCGTTGCAATCTTGGGTACCCACTTCCGCACCATCTTGGGCACGGGCTTGTCTTCCGGCTTAGTCATTTTTTTGGTCTTCACGAGCGGCTTCTCTTCCTTTGTCTTGACGGATGCAACACCTTCTTTGATTTTCTTTACGTTCATTTTTTTTGGCTCCTTCTTCTTTTTCAGCCCCTCCGTTTGTTTTGGTTCTCCCTTCACTCCAATCATGTTGCAGCCTCGATTCTTGGACGGAACATGAAGGAACTCCTTTCTCCGTTGATATCAAACATGATCTCCCCCTTGCCAACATCAGTAGTAGCTCCCACGGTCTTGAGGAAAGGCCTCCCTAGGATGAGCGGCGGCTTCTCCCTCTCTCCCATCTCGAGCACAACGAAGTCGACGGGGATGAAGTGGTGTCCGACCTTCACGGGTACATCTTCAGCAATGCCGAAGGGATAGCGAATGGAGTTGTCTCCCAACTCCAAACATATACCCGTAGGCTCCATTGGTAGGCGTAGCTTCTCGAACACATCCATCGGCATGACGCTCACACTTGCTCCAAGGTCGCATAACACCTTCTCAAAGTTGAAAGAACCAACCGAACATGGAATAGTAGGGCACCCGGGGTCTTTTTGCTTCTCTAGCCCATTAGCAATAGCGGCACTACACTCCTCGGACATCTTGACATGATCTACCCCGAGTCTTGCTATCTGATATTTATTTGCAAGTATGTCTTTAAAGTAACGAGAATATGTAGGTACTTGTAGGACATCTAGTAATGGCATGTTGATGCTAAGTCTACGCACAGCTTCCACAAACTTCTCAAAGTGGTTGTCAAGTTTACCTCAGAAGAAGCGTGGCTTGAGTTCTGGTATCCTCGTGTCTTCCTCCGTCATCTCAAATTCGGGTTCCTCGGTGACGATCCCCGTAACCTTCTCTTTAGCAACTCCTTCCACCTCGGTGGATGGTTTAAGCTTCCTTGCTCCCGCGGAATGTTCCGGATCTTCGGTCTCCTTCCCCGAACGTGTTTGAATGGCCTTCGCTGATTCGGGACTTTTGGGTTGTCCCGAAGCTTCCCTTCATCATTAGTGAGGCGCCCCGCAAGCCGTCCAACTTGCGTCTCGAGCATCTTCATCATGTTGAGCACTTGATGATTGGAACTTCGACCTCTCGTCACTTTGCTATCGATGTTCTCCAACACCTTGTCTATGGTCTTGAACTTGGTGAAGGTGTCCTTGTTGATCTTAGCTTGCTCATCCATGAACTCCTTCAATTGTATACGAAGCGGAACCGCGTTAGGAATAGATGAGCTTGCATTAAATTGAGGCCTACCTTGCCCGTAGCGGAAGTTCGGCAATTCTCCCTTCCTCATGTAGTCGAGCACTTTGGCTTCCTCCGGACAATCTTTGCGTACATAGCCATACTCTCCACATTCCTCGCATGTGGACCTTGCTTCGGCGTCCTTCAAGTCTTGAGCCTCTTTCTTTTCCATCTCCATCTTCTCCAACCTCCTCATGAGCGAGTCGATCTTGCCTTCAAGTATGTTCTCCTCCACTTGCAAGACTCCTTTGACGTTCCCCGTGGGTTGAACCGGATGTAGGCGCCCGGACGACGCCCATGTGTCATTATCCGCGACCTTCTTGAATAGAGTGAAAGCTTTCGTCGGTGTAAGTTCGATGATGGATCCTCCCGTCGATGCATCGATGATCGTCCTTGACGCCATGGTGAGTCCTTGATAGAACTTTTGCACGAGGTCTTCCTTCGGGTACTTGTGATGTGGAACCTCCCGGGTGTACTCGTTAAAGCGCTCGAATGCCTCCGAGATAGTTTCCGTAGGATATTGAACAAAGGTGGCAATCTTATTACGCAAGCTTTGAGTTTTACCCGGCGAGTAGTATTCCTTCATGAAAGCCTTCATCAACGTGTTCCAATTTTGCACCATCTCCGCCGGTTGAGAGTGGAACCATTGCAAAGCCTTCCCGAGTAGTCAGAACGGAAAAAGCCTTGCCCTCATTTGGTCTTGAGTCACCCCATCCATGTTGAAAGTCTGACATAGTTGAATGAATGCTTGGACGTGAAGGTTCGGGTCCTCTTTACCGGTGAAGGGTGAATGTTGCACCATGCGGATTGTTGAGGTCTTGATCTCGAACGGTCTTCCGATCTCCTCAAGGTTCAAGATTGGTAGGTCGATGATGTCTGGGGTGCATAGCTCCCCAATCTTGTGTTCTTGCGGTGGTTGGTCACCCATCGGTGGAAGTCGATTCTCCCAAGGACTTTGAGGTGGTGAATTCTTCGGAGATTCGCGATCCTTTGTCTTCCGACTCGAATCTACAAAATCCAACTTTTTAGCTTGATGTGCTTCGCGTCTCCTTAGCCTCGTAAAGTTTTTTTCGGATCATCCACAAAATTATCGGGTTTGTTGGAGAGGTAGCCGTCCATCTCCTGTTAGGGTTAGCAATAAACAAAGTATGCAGAAACTAGAAAGTAAAAACAAATCTATGAAAACTAGGGTTAGACAAACTAGATTAGATGTATTTTGAGGATGATCAAAGTTTAGTAGATGCAAAAAGAAAAACAAAAAGAAAACTGAAAATTACAAAAAGGCAATAAAAAATCAAATCTTGATCACTTGTTCCCCGGCAACGGCGCCAGAAAAAGGGGCTTGTTGACGGTTAATAGTTGTATCAAAGTTCATTTAATGACTTGCAAGCGGACAAGTCTCCTGTCGTAGTCAAGTGACCCTTCTTCCCTCGAGTGGTGAACCCAAGGTATCGAATCCGTGGAACAAATGTGTGACGCAAAACTTAATCCAGTAAAGCCAAGTAACTTCAATCTTCGGTAAAAGAAACCCTAATGCATCTAGGTAAAAGACACGAAACTAATCTAATCTACTAAAGACCGGAGAAAACAAAGTAAGATTGGGTAGATAAACCGATCTAGAGGGATCGGGGTGTCGTATGGACCTCCCTGGGCCCACTACCTCGGTGGGAACCAGGACCGACTACTCGGTGGGCCCCTGGGACTACCCGGCTTGTGCTACACGGCACCTGAAGGCGTGGAGCACAAGGACTACGGAGGAGGAGTACTCGGTTAGGAAGCTGTACATGTCCTGCACTGTATGGAAGACTCCTAGACGTACCCAACTAGTACTCTCTCCCTACTCCGACTTGTAACCCTGCCTCCCGGACTATATAAGGCGAGGCAGGGACCATTCTCTAGCATCTCACACAACTCACGGCGCACTATTGCACCATCTTGTAATCGTACCCAATCAATCCAGAGCTACGCAGCATACAGGACGTAGGGTATTACACACCTCACGGCCCGAACCTGTCTAAATTGTGTGCTACGTGTCTCTTCCTTCGAGTTACCGATCTCAGCGAGGCCACATTCATCTACTTTGGGTACTCCCCTTAGTAGGTTGCCGGTCTAAAACACCGACAGCTGGCGCGCCAGGTAGAGGATCTCGCCCGAGATCACATGGCAAACTCGACGGCTCCTGTCTACATCAAGCCAACCGTCGCCTTCAACCGCGGCGACACCTTCGTGTTCGGCGCCTGGGTCTGCACTGCTAACGGCGCGGGCTCCTTCCAGCGCCGCCTAACCATGCCGCCCAACCCGAAGACCGGCTTCGTGACGCTTCCCGAAGTTGTCACAGGCGAGCTCGCCGGCAAGTTCTGCGAAATTTCGCTCTTCAACCACCACGCTGACTTCGAGCTCGAGTCCGCTTCCAACTCGAACTCGACGTCTCCATGGGCCATCACATGCGAGCCGGCTGCTCAGCCATCGCGCAGCGGTCCCCTCACCTCGTGAGCGCTCGCGCGCGTGGCCCCCCGCACCCTCGCCCGGGCCCGCACGGGGGGCTCCCTCTTCGCGCCGGCCCGCAAGGAGCCCGTACCCGAGTACAACTCGGACTCCGACACCACCCCCCGGCCACGCTTCGGACTCCAACCCTCTCTCCGAGTTCTACTCGAACCCCGATTACGAGTTCGACTTCGGGTCGGACCCTGAGGAGCCCGAGTCCGAGGACAACTCCACTGAGCTTCCCTTGTCAGGGCCGGCCTCTGGGCTGGTTATAACATCCACACCGGCCGGGAGATTCGTCTACTGGCCAGACCGCAAGCCTGCTGACCTGATAAGTGGAGACTCACGCTACGTCGCCTACATCGACTCGCTACCGTTCCAGGAGGGAACACCACTAGCCCGGGCTGACTCAAGCACACCAACTGAGGTGGCGCCTTCTGAGTCCAGCCTTGGCACCCCCGATCGCCAAGTCTTCATGGCTGCCGGCGACACCCCAGGACCTTCAGGGACGGCCCAAGACAAGTACCTTGAAGACATCTCCTCCGACGAGCTCTCTGCTGATGCTCCAACAAACGAGACCCCTGCAGACAGAGACGCTCGACGTGAGCGTAACCGGAAGCGCAGCGAACATCGCCGGCGCCTCCGTGACAACTTCCCCGTCCGCAACCTTGCGGAAGCTCTTGAGGCGGTCGAGAGCAGAGTACACACTACCCCTGAGCAATGCCTCATGTCGATCACAGCGATCGCACGCCAGGCTCAGGGCATACGCGCTGGAGAGGTCATCGCCAAGCTCGCTGAAGACGCTTACTTCATGCGGGTCGACAACAGAGTCAACCAACCTCCCCCCGCCGGACCCCGCGACAACGAAGCCACAAGTCACGGCGCCAACAACGGTCCCAACCGTACTCGAGCCGAGCTCCCACCGAGCCGAACCGTCGTCGCTCCAACGCCGGCGGACCTCCGCGGCGTGACGACAAGAATCGCGAGATCGTCCCCCACCGCGCTCCGGCCGGTGGCGGCGGCAACGACCCCGATGACGGCGGAAGCTCCAACCAAGGAGCAAACAGAGGGCCGGCGGCGGCGGCGGCGGCCGCGGCGGCCGAGGCCACGCGAATGCCCACGCCTCCGGCGCCTCACGGGCGGCTACGATGCCCGCCAGAAGATTGAGGAGCTGCGGCGGAAGAAGTCGACCACTGCAGGCGACGGCGACGGCTTCCCCGCCTTCTCACCTCGACTTCGCAACTTGCTCCTCCCCGACAAGTTCAAGCCTTTGGGGATCACCAAGTACGACGCGAAGCAAGACCCCATCCAGTGGCTCAGGTGCTACGCCCTCTCCATCGAGAACGCTGGCGGCAACAACGACACCAAGTGCCTCTACTTCCCCTTCTGCCTGGACCAAGCTCCACTCACATGGCTCGAGTCGCTGGACAAGCACTCGATTGACAAGTGGGACCAGCTGAAGGAGCAGTTCACCAGCAACTTCGCGGGCGCCATGGGCCGATCGGGTACTCGCATGGACCTGGCCATGGTCAAGCAGGAACAAGGCGAGACCCTCCGCAAGTACATGCGCCGCTTCTTCGACAAGCGCGCTACCGTCGTCGACGTCACCGACAAGGAGGTCATCGACCTCTTTCAAGACGGTCTCTACCACCGCCGCACCTTCGAAGACTTCGGTCGTCGCCGCCCCAGGTCCATCCCCCACCTCAAGGACATGATCACGTCCTGGGCGGATGAAGAAGACAAGGCCAATGCTAAGTACGACGCCATCCGTGGCAAGAGCAAGCAGAACCAGGGCGGCGGCAGCGGCAACAACGCGAACCAAGGCGGTCGCAACAACAACAACAACAGCTACTCGGGTCCCAACCGCAAGCGCAAGCCAGACAACACTGTTGCGGCTATCCAGCGCCCTGCGAAGGAGAACTCGAAGAAGAACTCCGGCGGCTTCAAGGACCTGTTGAAGGAAAGGTGCTCGTGGCACCCAAACGGCAACCACACCACCGAGCAGTGCTACCAACTCAGGCACGCGCTCAAGGATACACCGGAGCCACCGCACCCTCACGACAAAAAGGGCAAGAAGAAGGATGGTGACAACAACGACTTCCAGGAGCCTGACAAGACCGTCAACGTCCTCTTCAACGGACTGCCCAGCAGGCGGGAGCAGAAGGCTACCTATCGCGAAGTCATGTCCATTGAGCCAGCGGTCCCGACCCCTCTCAGGTGGTCGGAGGTACCCATCACCTTCTCCCGCGCAGATCAATGGACCGGCTTCTCTAAACCAGGATGGTTCCCCCTCGTCCTGAAGCCGGTGGTTGCGGGCTCCAAACTCAACAAGGTGCTTATCGACGGTGGGAGCGGGCTCAACGTCCTTTTCACCAAGACCTTGAAGAAGATGAAGCTCGACATCACCCACATTCTCACCAAGAGCAACACGCCCTTCTACGGCATCGTCCCCGGCAACGCGGCTATTCCACTGGGCTCAGTGGTCCTGCCAGTTACATTCGGGGAATCTCAGGACAACTACCGTACCGAGTACATCAAGTTCGAGGTCGCGGACTTCGAGACTTCCTACCACGCCATCCTCGGCAGACCGGCCATCGCCAAGTTCATGGCGGTGCCCCACTACACCTACTTGGTACTCAAGATGCCAAGCCCAGCCGGTGTACTCTCTCTTCAAGGGGACTTGAAGATCTCTCACGACTGCGACACAGAAGCCGTGGAGATCGCTTCCACGAATCAAGTACCCAACACAATGATGGAGGTCTACGCCGCGTCGAAGAAGCTTGCTACAAGTGAACTCGACATCCCAGAGAAGTCTGGCGCCAACAAGCCTCAGCCACCTGAGGAGGTACTCGTCAAGACGATCGACCTCGGAACAGGCGACCCCAGCAAGACCACCACCATCGGGGCTGGCCTCGATCCCAAATAGGAAGACGCGCTCATCAGCTTCCTTCGGGCTAACCGCGACATCTTCGCGTGGAAGCCAGCGGACATGCCAGGAGTGCCCAGGGAGCTGATCGAGCACTGCCTCAACGTCGATCCTAAGGCTGTCGGTGTTTTAGACCGGCAAACCTACCAAGGGGGTACCCGAGGTAGTAGATTGTGCGGTGGGGATCGTGATCGGGAGATCGAGAACTCGAAGATATGCGCAAGGACACGGGACACAAGATTTATACAGGTTCGGGCCGCCAAGGTGGCGAGCCCTACGTCCTGTTTGGGGTATCAAGTATGGCGCCCTGCGCTTGGTGTTGGTTGTCCCCGGAGGGATTGGGGATGTGCGGCTAGGTACCCGGCCCTCCCTTATATAGTCCAGGGGGCGGGTTCCTAGTCGGTTACAAGGCAGGAGTCCTAGTAGGAGTACACAGAGCGAGTCCTAGTAGGAGTACGGGGGAATTCTACTAGGAGTTCGTCTTCTACTATTCTTCCTACCTTGCATGAGTACCGGGGAGTATGCCCGACAAGCCCCCGAGCACGTTGGAGTCGAGAGTAGTAGTTCGAGTAGTCTTGAAGCCTCTTCGAGTAGTTCTTGAGCGTCCTCGAGTACGCTTGGAGAAGTCTTCAATAGTACTTGAACCGCCGCGAGGCCGGAAGGTGGTCAAGCTCATCGGTCTTGAAAAAAAAATTTGAATGATGGGTGTAGCATAGCAGCCCCCGAGCCTTGAAATGATTAGGTAATCAATCCAAGGGTCTTCGGTGTTCGCGAAGCCATCATCCGAGTACTCTTGCGGCGTGTAGCCCCCGAGATAAGAGAGCCGTATGAGCCACGTCGAGTGATTGGTGAGGAGCCCCCGAGCTTGAGAGCGAGCGAAGCATGCTGAAGTTATCTTTAAGTAGCCCCCGAGCTGGAGAGATTCCAAGTAGCAGTTTGGCGTCGAGCTGTGGAGCTTGAGAAGTAGTCGTGCCGTCAGAGCGGACTTTAGAATGCGACTTAAAAACCGAAGTCGACTTTGTGCCGCGCAGAGCGGACTTTGAGATGCGACTTGAAGTCCGAAGTCGACTTTAGTTGCCGCGCGGAGCGGACTTTGACATGCGACTTTAGAAGTCGACTTTAGTTGCCGCGTAGAGCGGACTTTGATATGCGACTTTAGAAGTCGACTTTAGTTGCCGCGTAGAGCGGACTTTAGGTGCGACTGCAGTAGTCGACTTTGTGCCACGCGGGGTGGACTTAAGATGCAAAAAACGAAAAGCACTTTCCGGAAAGCCAAAGCGAATAAAAAATCAAAAAAACGAGTAGTTTTGCCGCCGGAGCGGGCTTAAGATTGCGACCGGAGTCGGCTCGTGCCACCGGAGTGGGCTTAAGTACCTGAGCCATGGATTTCAGACCCAAGGTACAGTTGCCGCCGGAGCGGGCTTGAGTGCGACCGTTAGCGTCGACTTGTGCCACCGGAGTGGGCTTGAGTACCTGAGCCATGGATTTCAGACCCAAGGTACAGTTGCCGCCGGAGCGGGCTTGAATGCGACCGTTAGCGTCGACTTGTGCCACCGGAGTGGGCTTGAGTACCTGAGCCATGGATTTCAGACCCAAGGTACGATTGCCGCCGGAGCGGGCTTTAGAATGCGACTTTAGAAGTCGACTTTAGATTGCCGCGCGTAGCGGACTTTAGAAACTGCCTCCTAGGGATAGCCCCCGAGTTGATGAAGTAGACTCGTGGCGACTTGATTGATATGCCCCAAGAGTAGTCAGCAGAGTGTAGCTCTCGTGAAAACCCGCCGAGAAGCATACACAAATGAGTAGTCGGCAAGTAGTCCTACATGATGAGGAAAACAAGCCAAGAGAACAGTAGTCATTTAAATAAATGACTTAGCTGTTGCTGCCTGGGCAGACTTGTAGATGAAGCCGTGGCGGTCGGTGATGGAGTCGTGACGGTTGTTGTTGAAGTTGACTAGTCAGAGTTGATTCCGGCTAATCGCTGGGGGCGTGACTGCCGTTCTCGACTAGTTTTCCAAACTAATCGAGATGAATGGTCGACGCGATGCGACCGAGGAAGATGACGTCGTGGTAGCATGCGGCGCGCTCGAAGTAGAGCCAGTGTTGCTGCGAGGCAAGTAGTCACCACGCACGGCGTGGCTGAAGTAGAGCCAGCGTGGCCGCGAGACAAAGTTGCGGCGCACGGAGTGGTCAACGACGACGAGCGGCGCGACGAGCCGCATGACGAGCCGCGCGACGTGCCGAGGCACCCGGACGCGAGGCGAAGACGAAGTAGTCGACGACGAGCCTGGGCGAGGCGGAGTAGTCGACGAGCGGCGTGACAAGCCGCGTGACGAGCCGTGCGACGTGCCGAGGCACCCGGACGCGCGGCGAAGACGAAGTAGTCGATGACGAGTAGTCGACGACGAGCGGCGCGACAAGCCGCGTGACGAGCCGCGCGACGTGCCGAGGCACCCGGACGCGCGGCGAAGACGAAGTAGTCGACGACGAGCGGCGCGACAAGCCGCGTGACGAGCCGCGCGACGTGCCGAGGCACCCGGACGCGCGGCGAAGACGAAGTAGTCGACGACGAGCCTGGGCGAGGCGGAGTAGTCGACGACGAGCGACGTGACAAGCCGCGTGGACGAGCCGCGCGACGTGCCGAGGCACCCGGACGCGCGGCGAAGACGAAGTAGTCGACGACGAGCCCGGGCGAGGCGAGTAGTCGACGAGCGGCGTGACAAGCCGCGTGACGAGCCGTGCGACGTGCCGAGGCACCCCGACGCGCGGCGAAGACGAAGTAGTCGACGACGAGTAGTCGACGACGAGCGGCGCGACAAGCCGCGTGACGAGCCGCGCGCGACGTGCCGAGGCACCCCGGACGCGCGGCGAAGACGAAGTAGTCGACGACGAGTAGTCGACGACGAGCGGTGCGACAAGCCGCGTGACGAGCCGCGCGACGTGCCGAGGGCACCCGGACGCGCGGCGAAGACGAAGTAGTCGACGACGAGTAGTCGACGACGAGCGGCGCGACAAGCCGCGTGACGAGCCGCGCGACGTGCCGAGGCACCCCGGACGCGCGGCGAAGACGAAGTAGTCGACGACGAGCCCGGGCGAGGCGGAGTAGTCGACGACGAGCGGCGCGACAAGCCTCGTGACGAGCCGCGCGACGTGCCGAGGCACCCCGGACGCGCGGCGAAGACGAAGTAGTCGACGACGAGCCCGGGCGAGGCGGAGTAGTCGACGGCGGCGTGACAAGCCGCGTGGACGAGCCGTGCGACGTGCCGAGGCACCCGCACGCGCGGCGAAGACGAAGTAGTCGACGACGAGTAGTCGACGACGAGCGGAGCAACAAGCCGCGTGGACGAGCCGCGCGACGTGCCGAGGCACCCCGGGACGCGCGGCGAAGACGAAGTAGTCGACGACGAGTAGTCGACGACGAGCGGCGCGACAAGCCGCGTGGACGAGCCGCGCGACGTGCCGAGGCACCCCGGACGCGCGGCGAAAACGAAGTAGTCGACGACGAGCCCGGGCGAGGCGGGAGTAGTCGACGACGAGCGGCGCGGGCGAGCCGCGGGACGAGCCGCGCGACGTGCCGAGGCACCCGGACGCGCGGCGGAGACGAAGTAGTCGACAACGAGCCGCCGCGAGGCGGAGTAGTCGACGAGTGGCGCGGCGAGCCGCGTGACGAGCCGCACGACGTGCCGAGGGCACCCGGACGCGCGGCGGAGACGAAGTAGTCGACGACGAGCCGCCGCGAGGCGGAGTAGTCGACGAGCGGCGCGGCGAGCCGCGTGACGAGCCGCGCGACGTGCCGAAGCAACCGAAGCGCGGCGTAGGAAGATTGATTCCGCTTTTACAAGAGCAAGGCGACTTGCTTCAATGGATCTCGGCGAGTCGACGAGTGGATTGATCTTGTTGACGAGGGTCCTTCGAATTCGTCCGGTGGTGATGATCACCCCTACCTGGCGCGCCAGCTGTCGGTGTTTTAGACCGGCAAACCTACCAAGGGGGTACCCGAGGTAGTAGATTGTGCGGTGGGGATCGTGATCGGGAGACCGAGAACTCGAAGGTATGTGCAAGGACACGGCACACAAGATTTATACAGGTTCGGGCCGCCAAGGTGGCGAGCCCTACGTCCTGTTTGGGGTATCAAGTATGGCGCCCTGCGCTTGGTGTTGGTTGTCCCCGGAGGGATTGGGGATGTGCGGCTAGGTACCCGGCCCTCCCTTATATAGTCCAGGGGGCGGGTTCCTAGTCGGTTACAAGGCAGGAGTCCTAGTAGGAGTACACAGAGCGAGTCCTAGTAGGAGTACAGGAGAATTCTACTAGGAGTCCGTCTTCTACTATTCTTCCTTCCTTGCATGAGTACCCGGGGAGTATGCCCGACAAAGACCACCCCCCAAGAGACAACACCTCCGGCGCTTTGCCGACGACAGACGGGACGCCATCAAGAAGGAACTCGCCAAACTACTCGCGGCCGGCTTCATCAGAGAAGTTCTCCATCCTGAGTGGCTCGCCAATCCCGTCCTCGTCCGCAAGAAGAACTCGAACGAGTGGAGGATGTGCGTCGACTACACCGACCTCAACAAGCACTGCCCCAAGGACCCCTTCGGGTTGCCGCGGATTGATCAAGTCATCGACTCCACGGCGGTACCGTGACTCGCTCCGCTTCCTCGATCGCTACTCCGGTACCACCGCATCGCGATCAAGGAAGAAGACCAGGTAGAAGACCGCGTTCATCACCCCGTTTGGCGCGTCATCGCTACACGACCATGTCCTTCGGGTTGAAGAACGCCGGCGCCACCTACCAACGAGCTATCCAGGCCTGCTTCAAGAGGCAACTCAACAAGAACGTCGAAGCCTACGTGGATGACGTGGTCGTCAAGACCAGAAACTCCAGTACCCTCATCGATGACCTTGAAGAGACTTTCGCATCACTGCGCGAGTACCGCTGGAAGCTCAACTCGAACAAGTGCGTCTTCGGCGTACCTTCGGGCAAGCTACTCGGCTTCATCATTAGCCAACGCGGCATCAAAGCCAACCCTGAGAAGATCTCCGCCATCACCAGCATGAAAGCTCCCACGAGCATCAAAGACGTCCAGAAGCTGACCGGGTGCATGGCGGCACTGACGATTCATCTCGAGGCTCGGAGAACGGGGGCTCCCCATCTTCAAACTACTCAAACATCAAGAGAAGTTCGTGTGGACTCCGTAGGCGGATCAAGCCCTTGCCCGGCCTCAAGGACTTCCTATCGAAGCCGCCGATCCTCACGGCTCCTCACAAGGGCGAGCGCTCATCGCTCTACCTCGGCCGCGACTACCCACGTGGTCGGCATCGCCATCGTCGTCGAGCGGAAGGAAGACGGCCACGCCTACCCGGGGGCCGGCGCCCCGCCTACTTCGTCGGGGCCGAGGTTCTATCAGAGTCCAAGGCACGCTATCAGCCTGTGCAGAAGCTCCTGTATGCAGTACTCATCACCTCGCGGAATCTACGACACTACTTCCAGGAGTACTCAATCTCCGTCGTCACCGACTACCCGCTCGGCGACATCCTACGGAACCAAGATGCTACTGGAAGAATCTCCAAGTGGGCGGTCGAGCTTGGCGCCCTCACTATCGACTTCAAGCCACGCATAGCCATCAAGTCGCAGGCACTAGTCAACTTCAGGGCAGAGTGGCGGGAGAACTAGCTACCCACTCCCACCGTGCGACCAGAGCATTGGGTGATGTACTTCGACGGCTCACTCAACCTCGAGGGCGCAGGTGCAGGGGTACTCCTGATCTCTCCAACGGGCGAACAACTCAAGTACGTCCTGCAGATCTTCTGGAAGGTCTCAAACAACGAAGCCGAGTACGAAGCTCTCCTACACGGGCTCCGCCTCGCGGCTTCACTGGGCATCAAGCGGCTACTAGTCTACGGCGACTCCGCAGTGGTCATCAACCAAGTCAACAAGTCCTGGGACCGCAACAAGGAGAACATGGACGCCTACTGCCTAGAAGTCCGCAAGCTCGAGAACAAGTTCTACGGTCTCGAGTTCCACCACATCGTCCGCAACAACAACGTTGCAGCGGACGTCCTCTCGAAGCTTGGATCTACCCGCGCTCAAGTACCAGCGGGTGTCTTCGTTCACGAGCTTCACGCGCCATCCATCCCGGAGCCGGCACCACCGACCACTGTCCCGGCCTCACCCACCACCGGACGAGAGGTCATGATGATCGACGTGGACTGGAGGCAACCCTTCATCGACTACCTCAGAGAGCAGAAAGTTCCCTCTGACAAGAACTCGGCTGAGCAGCTCATTCACCGTGCCAAGTCATACGTCCTCGTCAGAGACAAGCTTTACAAGCGGGGCGCATCTTCTGGAGTACTCATGAAGTGCGTCCCTCGTGAAGAAGGCAAGGACATCTTGGAGCAGATCCACAAGGGCGTCTGCGGCAACCACGCGTCCTCACGCACGGCCGGTCGGCAAGGCCTTCCGCGAGCCTTCTACCGGCCCCACGGCCGGGGCGATGCCGAAGAACTCGTCGAAGGTGCCGTGGATGCCGCATTCCCGCCAAGCAGCAACACGTCCCAGCCTACAAGCTAGTCACCATACCGCCAACCTGGCCCTTCGCCTGCTGGGGGCTCGACATGATTGGGCAACTGCCAACAGCGCCAGGAGGGTTCAATAGAGTATTGGTGGCCATCGACAAGTTCACCAAGTGGATCGAGGTCAAGCCGGTCACATGCCCCAAGGCTGACAGAGTACTCGACTTCCTGGATGAACTCGTACATCGCTACGGACTACCCCACCGCATCATCTCAGACCTGGGCTCCAACTTCAACAACCACCAGTTCTGGGAGTACTGCAAGAACAGCGAGATCGACGTCCGATACGTCTCAGTTGCCCATCCTCGGGCCAACGGACAAGTCGAGCGCGCCAATGGGATGGTGCTCGACGCTCTCAAGAAGCGGCTACACGACGCTGCTAACTCCAAAGGGGCAAGTGGATCAAGGAACTACCCAATGCACTCTGGGGGCTACGGACTCAGCCATCCAAGCCAACGGGGCAATCCCCTTACTTCCTGGTCTACGGCTCCGAAGCAATTCTCCCTGCCGACGTCATATGGAATTCACCAGCAGTGGAGTACTACGACGAAGGCGTCTCAGAAGACAGCAGACGAGTTGACATCGACAGCCTCGAAGAAGCTCGCTGCGCTGCCCTCGTCCAAGCAGCAAGGTACCTAGAGGGTATCCGACGCTACCACGATCGCAACGTCAAGGAACGCTCCTTCAACGTTGGTGATCTTATCCTCCATCGCATCCAGAACACGGAAGGACTACACAAGCTCAGCTCCCCCAGGGAAGGTCCCTTCAACCGTGGCAAAGGTGACTGGGCCGGGCTCCTACTGCCTCCAGACACTTGAAGGCGAAGACATCAACAACTCGTGGAACGTCGACTAGCTCTGTCGATTCTACGCCTAGTCTACACGACTACTCCGGGGTTCAAGTCTACACGACTACATCAACACCCCTTCTGCCGTAAGCGGCCTCCGGTCCCGGCCCCGCCTCGGACTACTCCTCTCCGAGATCCGGCCCGCGCGGCTACCTACGGATCCTGGGCTGTGACGAGCGTCAAGGACTCTAGCAGCAGTCTACTAAGAGACCATGTACTCCAAGATCCAGCCTACACGGCTACTTACGGATCTAATACTGTAAGTGGCCTCCGGGTCCAGGCGACTACTCTGTAACTACGGCCCTGGCCATCCAGGTGTACTTCTTCAGTAATAAAGTTTGATCGTTCATCAACTTCTTTACTGTCTACTCCCTTCAACGGGACCACTACTGCCGAGTACGACTACTCGCATCCACTCCACGATGGGCTCCGCACTCTGAGATCGCGACTACGAGTACTCATTGCTAGAAACTTTCTTTCATTAATACTTAAGCAATTCATTACAATTGTTTTTGTACAACTTTGGCTACTAGCTAACTATTACAGGGCTACTGGAGATTAAGCTTATCAGCTACTTGCTCCGCGATGGGAGCCATCTGCTCCAGCAGCTCCGCATACTGCTCATCGGTGCAGTTGGCGGCTACCCCGCCAGCGACTACCTTCACCGGGGCCTTCGGGAAGTAGGACTTCATGAAGGCCAAGATCTGCTTCGGGATCGACCTCGCCATATGCTTCACATAGGCCGCCAGTCTGTTGGGAGCTTCCCTGAGGCGATCCGCGAGTGGAGCAATCTTGGGGCCGCCCGGATGAGGAACCAGGAGTCTTGCGATCGGCAGCGAGGCTTCTTCAAGATCCTTCAGTTGGGCCCACAGCGCCTCGCAATCTTCATTCAACTTCTGCAATGATTTGTGGCAGTTGACGAGATCGCGGTCAGATGCAATCCGAAGCTCCATGTGCTTCTCGCACTCGAAGGCAAGTTCTTTGTAGTCGAGCTCGAGTACCGGCGGGCTTCCCCGTTCCCGTAGAAGAGGTTCTTCATACTCGTCTCCGAGGACTTCAACTGCTCCACTTGGCCCTCAAGCTCTACAAACACAACAAAGCGCAGTGGGTCAGACTACCTCTCGACCTCCAACAACTACCCGACAAGTCCAGCAGCGTACCTTTGTTCTTGTTGCGGAGGCCCTTGTTCTTCCGCACCAAGTCGTCGCCCTTTGCCTGCAGCTCTTGGATGTCATTATGATACTTGGCAAAGGCGGCGTCGAGCTTGGCCTGCATGGCAGCCGTGTACTTCCGCGACTTCAAAAGCTGATCCTCCAATGCTTCAGCCCGGAGCACTGTGTCACCAAAGCCCTGCAGCATGTTGGACTTTTCGCGGGACCTCTCCACGACGTCCTGCACAGACAACACACGTCAACGAGTACTCAACAACAGAGGATTGACTACTCAGAAGCTAAGGCTACTTACCTTCATCCACTGCTCGGCCTGGCGGACTGCCTCCAGGTGCCTGGCCACCGTTGCCGGGTCCACCAGATCGTCCGCGAGCAGCTCCACTCCGCCACGACTACTCGCGGCGGCCTCCGTCATCGGCGCAGAGCGGATGGGCTCTGCGTCCTGGATCTCCGGAGAGCGTATAGCCACCTCCGAGCAACCTCTGGTGGTACGGTGGCCTCCCCTCCTCCGGTCACCGCGGCGGCTTCCTCGGCGACCTCCTGCATCGGCTCGGGGGCTCCCTCAGCAGCCTCCGGCGCCTGTGGTGTCGACTTCTCCATGGGCACCGCCGCAGGGATGTCACTCCCTTCGGCCTCGACGCCTGACAAGAAGACGTCAAGTTCATCAGCATCTACGACTACTCTATGGGGAAGATCAAATCCATAGCAGAACACTTACCCTCGACCACGCTGGCCTCGGGCAACGCAGCTTTAGCGGCCGGCGCCTCGGACTCCACCTGGGGAGCAGGAGTCGACTCCTCGACGGGCGGCGCGACTTCTTCCTCCGCCACCGTCGTGGAGGGCTCATCTCCCTCCCAGGACAAGTCTGTCGATTTCCTGCAGAAGTACACAAAGCTGGTTGTCATTCAAGTTCGACTACTACACCAAGTACTACTCAGGAAGGTTAAGTACTTACAGGCTGGACCGGACTATCGTCACGGTTGGGGCTCCAAGGATGCTGGCAATATCCACCAGCCCAGCTTTGGTGGGCGCCTCCTCTTGCGCCTCTGTGGCTGTTGCTCCTCCTCCCGGCGGCGGTGAGCCGGCGCAAAGACTCTCCCCCGCGCTCCCGCGGCTACTACTTCTTCGGCGGCCGGCCGCCCGCGGGCTCTGTGCTCCCCTGAGGAGCAGGGGGCTGGCGCTCCAACTGCGCCAGGAGTTCTTCAACGGTGGGGGCTGGGCTACGACTCCCAGCCAGCTCCCCCACTGTATCCCACTCACCTTCGTCGCCCACTTCGACGGGCTCCGTTGGCGGCACCTCCTGGAAACAAGGAAGAATACTCATCAGCAAGCGTACTCGTACGACGGGTACTCGACTACACTAGTCAAGACATCTTACCTCTTGGGGCGTGGTCTCTGAGACCTTCAGCTTCTTCGTCACCCGCTTGCGGGCGGGGTTGCGCGGCTTCCGAGGCGGCGCAGCCAGCACTAGCCTCCGGAGTGCTAACCGGCGGGTCTTGCACAAGAGGTACATGAGGCAAGCCTGGACGGCTAAACCTCGACTGCAGCTGAAAGCGGTCCTGCAACGTCTCCTCGTCGTCGTCATCGTCGTAGTCGTCGGAGGTGTCCTCCACGATGACGGTGTCATCGCCTTCACCGACTTCTCGCCGCTCCTTGGCTTTGGCTTTCCCTTCCTTCGGGATCTCGATCCCGTGAGGGGCTGGCTGTGGCTCGGAGACGAACATTTTCAAGTCATCCTACAAGACACAAGACATCAGCACATCTACTCCAAGCGAGGACTACTCGACTAGGGGAGTACAACTACTTACCTCCTTTGGCGGGCGCGCGGCAGAGTACTCCTGGACAGGGCACGCAGTGTACGGTGGCATATCCTTGAAGATCCGCGTCAGCCTCTCGATAATGTCGTCGTCATCCATCTCGCCTCCAGGCATCCGCGACGTGTCGTCGTCGCCGGTGTACTCGAAGCCCAAGGTGTCGCGGGCCATCAGCGGCTGCACCCTCCGCTTCATGAAACTGAAGGCCACGTGCTCGGCCCTCAGTCCAGCTTCTCTGAGCACCTTGATGCGTGCCAGCAGCTCGGGGAGCTAGATCCCCTCCTGCATTGTGGGCTCCGTGTTCCACCAGTCGCGGTGCCTGGGCTGCCTCCCACTCGGCTTCGGCAGGCCGGGGTGGTGGTTCGTGATGTAGAACCACCTCGTCTTCCAATCGGTGTTGGAGTCAATGAGCTTGTACGCCAGGTACTGCTCAGCGGCGTCTTCCCTCATCTGGATGCCGGCCCCTCCGACTACTCTTGGATTGCTGGCGCTCGGCTGCGGCTTCACCCGGAAGAACTTCCGGAAGAGGATCCAGTGCGGCTTGATCCCAAGGAATGCTTCACAAAAATGAACAAAGACCGCGGTATGGAAAATGCCGTTAGGGTTCAGATTGAGGTACTCAACTCCGTAGTACCCGAGGAGGCCCTTGAAGAAATCACTAGCCAGAAGCGCGAGTCCGCGCTCCACGAAACGCGCAAACATTGGGATCTCGTCTTCGGCTTTCTCCATCGGATACGGATCTCCGGCAGCGGCCCTCCACATATCCACCTCCTTCTCCCGAATAAATCCGCTGTTCAGGAGGGCCAACAGATCTTCGGTCTTCACTTTTGACTTCTTCCACTCGCGGCTTGGATCTGCGCGCGGTGGAGACATCGGCGGCGCTGCTCCAGTGGCAGCCGCAGTGGCCTCTTCTCGGCCCCTCTTTTTTCCGGCTACCTTCGCAGACTTGGACGGTGAAGGTTTCATTCTCCAAGTACAAGGTGTCTTTACGCGCATCCGCTTGGGGGCTTCTCTGGAAGCTCTGGGTGGCGGTGCACTTGGATCTACTACGGTGGCGGCGTGCGCTGGAAGTGGATCTACCTCAGATCGAATCGAAATGACTGCTCGACCTGGCGGACTGCCTCCAACGGCCAGATCGATAAGTCCGCGCTCGGCTGACTCAGCGGCCGCGCGTGACCCTTCGCATTCTACTAGTCGATGCGCCTCACCTCGGGGGCTCGGCTACCTCTACTCGACTACCTGGGAAGCGGTTAGTCTCAGAAGCATCTCAGGACACATTCTTCAAGATGACCCTTCAATTCGAGAGGAAGTACTCGACTCAAGGCTCGGGGGCTCCATGCCACGTGTCCTTCGGTTTTTTCTCTCCGGATTTTTCGGGATTTTCTTGCCAAGACTTCAGATGGACCCTCAGCCAGAGCCTGCGGCTCAACCTAAGGCTCGGGGGCTACTCCATATGGAGTGCGATTTTGCAATCGCACCTCCATATCAGCTCCGGCTTCAAGACAAGACGGGCATTTTTTGAAGACCTTCGAAGGCAGCACTCGAGGACGCTTGGGACTACTCGAGAAGACTTCAAGATTGCTCAAATATCAGCTGGAGTACATTCCAGCCTCGGGATGCTTCGACTACTCTTGAGGACTTTTGACTTGTGGTACTCGGGGACACCTGAGGACTACTCGTTAAGGCCGTCAAGACTACTTGAAGCTATCCTTCTCGACTACAAAGTACTCGGGGGCTTGTTGTATGGACCTCCCTGGGCACACTACCTCGGTGGGAACCAGGACCGACTACTCGGTGGGCCCCTGGGACTACCCGGCTTGCGCTACATGGCACCTGAAGGCGTGGAGCACAAGGACTACGGAGGAGGAGTACTCGGTTAGGAAGCTGTACATGTCCTGCACTGTATGGAAGACTCCTAGACGTACCCGACTAGTACTCTCTCCCTACTCCGACTTGTAACCCTGCCTCCCGGACTATATAAGGCGAGGCAGGGACCGTTCTCTAGCATCTCATACAACTCACGGCGCACTATTGCACCATCTTGTAATCGTGCCCAATCAATCCAGAGCTACGCAGCATACAGGACGTAGGGTATTACGCACCTCGCGGCCCGAACCTGTCTAAATTGTGTGCCACATGTCTCTTCCTTCGAGTTACCGATCTCGGCGAGGCCACATTCATCTACTTCGGGTACTCCCCTTAGTAGGTTGCCGGTCTAAAACACCGACATGGGGTAAGCCTTTTGAAGTTCCAAGCAAGAGAAGAAGTAGCAAATCGAATCTTATTAGAAGCTTCTTTAAAGCGTGGTTTCCCGTCCAAATCCGAAAACATCCACCTTTTGGAACCCCCGTTCTGTCACAACGTATCCCTACTCATGCGGGGAGCTTAGGGCGAGTCAAAAGACAAGTCGAGATTCTTTCGGAAGATCCGGCGTGTACCTCTAGCCACCGCGGCTACAAGAACACCCTATGTAATCTATCTCGAGAATAGAATTGGAATAAGCAAAGCCGATCGAAAAATGAAATCTTCGAGGAAACACTTGATCGCTAGGAAAAGATTCAACTTGATAATTCAACTGTAACAATGATACATACACAAGATCACCACCGGGATCCTTCCTTGATCTTGCTTTTAGCTCCGGGAACTCCGACGTGGTCTTCCGTGCAAGGTTCCCACGTCGGCTAGGGGAACCCTAGTCAGAAGCTCGACCCTCTCCTCTCCGAGATGGTGCCCCTCTCTTCTCTGCTCTTCGGCGGCCGATGACGAATTGTAAGATCCGTGGCTCTCGGTCAGGGGGCTATAAATAGCCTGATTGGCGGCTAGGGCAAAGGGGAGCCTCACTGGGCCCTGGACAGGGCTGGGCCGACCGGCCTGGGCCCATCCAGGCCCGGCCCGAGGCCTCCTTTGCTCTACGTTGGTTCCCTTGCTTCCTGGATGTTTCCCCCTTCTGCATGTAGGTCCATGTCGTCAGTTTCTCTCCGAATTGGACACAACTCCTTGTCTTGCAAGATTCAGCACTTTTCTGGTCAGGTCCTCGGAGTTTGTCGTCTTCTCGGATCATGTCCCTGGCTTCTTGGAGTTAAGTTTGCTTCATTGCATGACTTGTACGGGGCTTCAAGGTCTTGTCATGAGGTGCTTGATGAACTTATCCCGAAAGTCTTGCATTCAACACTAAAATCCTGCATAAACACTAAACTCCAAAACCGACATGCACACGTGAACTTGTTATACCACGGGGGTTAGTACCAATGGATAAGGTATAAAACTCATGCCAACACCGAAGGTAAACTCATGGCTAGGTTGACGGATTTTCACTGTCAACAGCTTCCTCGACTGCTACTCCGGGACCACCAGATCGCGATCAAGGAAGAAGACCAGGAGAAGACCGTGTTCATCACCCCGTTAGGCGCTTACTGCTACACGACCATGTCCTTCGGGTTGAAGAACGCCGGTGCTACCTACCAACGAGCTATCCAGGCCTGCTTCAAGAGGCAACTCAACAAGAACGTCGAAGCTTACGTGGATGACGTGGTCGTCAAGACCAGAAACTCCAACACACTCATCGCCGATCTTTAAGAGACTTTCGCATCCCTGCGAGAGTACCACTGAAAGCTCAACCCGAACAAGTGCATCTTCCGCGTACCGTCAGGCAAACTACTCGGCTTCATCATTAGCCAACGCGGCATCGAAGCCAACCCCGAGAAGATCTCCGCCATCACCAGCATGAAAGCTCCCACGAGCATCAAAGACGTCCAGAAGCTGACCGGGTGCATGGCGGCACTGAACAGATTCATCTCGAGGCTCGAAGAACAGGGGCTCCCCTTCTTCAAACTACTCAAACATCAAGAGAAGTTCGTGTGGACTCCAGAGGCAGACCAAGCCCTTGCCCAGCTCAAGGATTTCCTATCAAAGCCACCAGTCCTCACGGCTCCTCGCAAAGGAGAGCAGCTGCTGCTCTACCTCACTTCGACTACTCACCTGGTAAGTACTGCCATCATCGTCGTGCGGCAAGAAGACGACCATGCCTACCCAGTTCAGTGCCCAGTCTACTTCGTTAGCGAGGTCTTGTCAGAATCCAAGGCACGCTACCAGCCAGTATAGAAGCTCCTGTATGCAGTGCTCATCACCTAGCGGAAGCTAGAGTACTCGATCTCCGTCATCACCGACTACCCGCTCGGCGACATCCTGCGGAACCAAGATGCTACTACAAGAATCTCCTAGTGGGCAGTCGAACTCGGCGCCCTCAACATCGACTTCAAGCCACGCACAGCCATCAAGTCACAGGCACTAGTCGACTTCATGGCGGAGTGGCGGGAGAACCAGCTACCTAAACCAACCGAGCGCCCAGAGCACTAGGTGATGTACTTCGACAGCTCGCTCAAGCTCGAAGGCGCGGGTGCAGGGGTACTCTTGATCTCTCCAACGGGCGAACAACTCAAGTACGTCCTGCAGATCTTCTGGAAGGTCTCAACAATGAAGCCGAGTACGAAGCTCTGCTACACGGGCTCCGCCTCGCGGCTTCATTGGGCATCAAGCAGCTACTAGTCTATGGCGACTCCGCAGTGGTCATCAACCAAGTCAACAAGTCCTAGGACCGCAACAAGGAGAACATGGACGCCTACTGCCTAGAAGTCCGCAAGCTCGAGAACAAGTTCTACGGTCTCGAGTTCCACCACGTCGTCCGCGACAACAACATTGCAGCGGACATCCTGTCGAAGCTTGGCTCTACTCGCGCTCAAATACCAACGGGTGTCTTCGTCCACGAGCTTCACACGCCATCCATCCCGGAGCCGGCACCAACGATCACTGACCCAGCACATCCCCCGGCTGGCCAGGAGGTCATGATGATCGACGTGGACTGGAGGCAACCCTTCATCGACTACCTCAGTGTAACACCCTGAAATTTGAAAGTTTCAGGATGTTAATAGGAAGAACAATTAATCAATGATTTTCTCATAATTTAAAATTTTCCCAACAATTATTCTCTTTACAGGAAATTTAGTATAGACGAAAAAAATCAATTGATTGTTTTTATAAATTAAATTAAAAAAATGTGTGTGAGTGTTGCATTCATTTTGGTTAAATTTGTTCTTAGTTGTGTGTAGTTTCAAATAGTTCAAAAGATCAAAAGTTCAAAAAGTCTGAAAACCACCCTCAATCTTTCCCTCCTCTCTTTCACCCTTTTTTCAGCCCAGCTCGACCCTTTCTTTCTCCTTTTCTTTTACCCTCACTGCAGCCCAAATCTCTATCGCGGCCCAGTTTGGCCCAGTCAGTCCCGCCGGCCCAGCAGAACCTCCCTCTCTCTGCCAGTCACCGACAACCGGGGCCCACTCGTCAGCTCTTCCTCCTACCTCCAGCCGCCTCCTCTCCACCATGGCCGGTCGCACCGCTGCCTCCCCGGCCCCCCAACTCTTCCCCTCCCTCCACTGAGCACGTCATTCAATGCCTAGCGGAGCACGCACCCTGCCACCGCCTCTTCCCCTTCCGAAACCGCCCCACCGAAGCTCCCCGAGCTTTAATGGTCGCCGGCCACTGAGCTCCCTCCACCGCCTTAGCTGCGCCCCCTCCTCTTCCCCCTCCACCCTATAAAAGTCGCCCCGAGCCCCTGCTCCTCCCGCACCAATCTCCTCTGCTCCCCCCGCTCGCGCGTAGTGTTGTCGTTGTCGAAGCCTGGAGCAGCGTCGTCTCGTCCTCCCCATTGCAACTTCAAAATTCGGCCATCTCCGTCCATCTCCATCGCCGGTGAGTGCATCTCCGAGGTCCCCTCCACTCCCTCTTTCTATTTTGCTTCTCTCCGGGATCCCTAGGCTGCCGGACCGCCACCATTTTGGATCGGCTAGGAGCTGCAGTCCGCCAATCGTGGTTGTACAGAAACAACCTATGTTCTTTCCCGTAAAGATAAGGTGGCAGTTTTGCCATTGGGTCCCTAGGGAATCCCCAAACAAAACCTTAATAATCTATGTCTTGAACCTTTTGTGGAAAACCCCCTAGAAATATCCCACCTTTTGCACATAAATCTCACCTTGGTTCTTTTACCTGCTAGCCCCTATCCTTTAATCTTTTCGCGAGCACTGTTTTGCATGTCTTGCAGATCTTCCAATCTAACCCCTGCGGGCTATAGTTAATAGTGTTTAAATCCTTGCAACCTTGTTTAGTGCATATATCTTGCATTTTAGCTCCGTTTCGACCGTTTCAAGTTGCGTTAGATTCGTCTCACAATAAAATACACGTTAGTGCTATTGTTTACCCTAAAATGTGTTTTAAGAATTTTATCACGAATTAATTTGATTAACACCTATTGGAATGTCTTTTCTTAATAATAATGTATTAGGACCTAATAACGGTTTTCTTATTTAAATATTAATTGACTAATACCTAGTGGAATTGTTTACTAATAAAATCTATCTAGAGCTACGCTTCGGTTTTTCATAATATAAATGTTAAAAGGTTAATATTTATTCAATCTGCTTTCTAAATAAAAGCAACATAGGCTATATCCCGAGCTTTCTTAATTAAATGTTAATTTGACTAAATCAAACATAAATATGTTTCTAATATAATTTAATTAGCTTAACTTGAAATGTAAAAGATATACGTTTAGATGCTTCACATGCTTCTTTTAAAGTAAATGTTTAATTTGCATAAATACTACTTGAATACTTATAAATAAAATTTGAATAAGTTATACACCGTTCTTTTTATATAAATATAACTTGCTTATTATTAAATAGGTATTTCTCTGAAATAACCTATGCACATCTTTTTGAATTAAAATTTTACTAAGCACATAGCCTTGTGTGATATAATCCAAATCTTCCGATAGTTCCGAGTGTTTTTGCGTTCACGGTCCTAGAACCAAACCTTGTCCTCTTTTAAAGCTTTTCATGCTTGGTGTATTGTTTCTTAGTTGCACTCGTTTGCTTTTGCATGTTTGTACCCGATGTGTGCTTCGAGTAGAAGATCGAGCTGTTGATCGAAAGTCCTGAAGATCAAGTGAGCAAGAGCAGATGAGCAAGAGTAGCTTTTTGTTGAGAAAGGCAAGTGACCCTAACCTTCCTTCTACCTATGCTTTAATACAAGAACACTGTAAATTAATCGGAACATGGAGAACCACCCAGGAAAACAGTACAACCACAAGACATATGGCTCTGTCTTGGCCAATTAATTAGGGAAGTCTTGTGTGGCTATTAGCCTTAGTAGCTTGAGGTACGGAGGAATGCTTTTATGACTCTTCTACTCTGGACAGGTTTTGGAACGGAAGTGCTTTTCTAGGCTAACCTGGTCTGAGGGTAGAAGGAGGGTACGAAAGGTAGCCTCTAGGACGTGCTACTATGGACTAATACACATAGGAGGACTCTTTGTAAAGGCCTCGTAGCGTCCCTATGCAACCACACCTCGGAAGTGTGGTATTGTGCCTACTTTTGCACAGCATGGTTGGGTTCAAAGTTCTTCGGAACTTTTACGTGACTTGTGGTGAAAGTGTACAACCTCTGCAGAGTGTAAAACTGTTATAACAGTCGTGCTCATAGTCAAGAGCGGCCTGGACCCTCACATGATTAACATACTTAAAGATGGAATTTAATTTGCATTCTGGTTAACTTTTGTGGCCTTGCTGAGTACCAACCATAAGTGTACTCATCCTTGCTTAAACACTGCTCAAAAAAAAGAAGAAGGTGCACGAAGTCCAGAAGATGGCGCTAGGCGTACGCAACCCCCAGTCGATTGCCTGTGAAGTTTGGAGCCTTTGCTTCCCAGGATTCCGCTGTAAATCTCTGATAATCTCTTTCTTTACGTGATATTGTTTCTGTTATTCACTATGATGTCACTATATGTATGAAACTTGATCATGGAATACATATAGTTAAGCACTTGGTTTTCTTCGGAAAATCGGGTGTGACACTCAGCGAGCAGAAGGTTCCCTCGGACAAGAACTTGGCCGAGCAACTCATCCGCCGCGCCAAGTCCTACGTTCTAGTTGGAGACAAGCTCTACAGGCGGGGCGCATCTTCTGGAGTACTCATGAAGTGCGTTCCCCGGGAAGAAGGCAAGGGAATCTTGGAGGAGATCCACAAAGGCGTCTGTGGCAACCACGCGTCCTCTCGCATGCTGGTCAACAAGGCTTTCCGACGAGCTTTCTATTGGCTCACGGCTCTGGGTGATGCTGAAGAACTCGTCAGAAGGTGCCAAGGGTGCCAATACTTCGCCAAGCAACAACATGTCCCGACCTACAAGCTAGTCACCATACCGCCAACCTGGCCTTTCGCCTGCTGGGGGCTCGGCATGATTGGGCCACTCCCAACTGCGCCAGGTGGATTCAACAGAGTACTGGTGGCCATCGACAAGTTCGCCAAGTGGATCGAGGTCAAGCCGGTCACATGCCCCAAGGCTGACAGAGTACTCGACTTCTTGGATGAACTCGTACATCACTACGGACTACCCCACCACATCATCACAGACCTGGGCTCCAACTTCAACAATCACCTGTTCTGGGAGCACTGCGAGAACAGCGGGATCGACGTCCGATATGTCTCAGTTGCCCATCCTCAGGCAACGGACAAGTCGAGTGTGCCAATGGAATGGTGCTCGACGCTCTCAAGAAGTGGCTACACGACGCCGCCAACACCAAAGGAGGCAAGTGGATCAAGGAACTACCCAATACGCTCTAGGGGCTACGTACTCAACCCTCCAAGCCGACGGGACAATCGCCATACTTCCTGGTCTATGGCTCCGAAGCAATCCTCCCTGCTCACGTCATGTGGGACTCACCGACAGTGGAGCAATACGACGAAGGCATATCTGAAGACAGCAGATGAGTTGACATCGATGGACTCGAAGAAGCTCGTTGTGCCGCCCTCGTCCAATCAGCAAGGTACCTCGAGGGTATCCGATGCTACCACGATTGCAACGTCAAGGAATGCTCCTTCAACGTTGGTGATCTTGTCCTCCGTCGCATCCAGAACACGGAAGGACTACACAAGCTCAGCTCGCCCTGGGAAGGTCCCTTCACAGTTGCAAAGGTGACCGGACCAGCTCCTACCGCCTCCAGACGCTCGAAGGCGAAGATGTCAACAACTCGTGGAATATCGACCAGCTCTGTCGATTCTACGCCTAGTCTACCGACTACCTTGGGGGCTCAAGTCTACACGACTACTCAAAGACCCTTTCGCCGTAAGCGGCCTCCGAGTCCAGGCACAAGTCTCCGGACTACTCTACTCCAAGGTCCAGTGTTAACGACTACTAACGGATCTTGGGCTGCTCCGAGCAACAAAGGACTCCAGCAGCGGTCTACTGAGAGACCATGTACTCCTAGATCCAGCCTATACGGCTACTAACGGATCTCCAACTATAAGCGGCCAAGAGCCCTAGCACCACTCAGCCGTAGGCGGCCTCCGGGTCCAGGCGACTACTCTTGTAACAACGGCCCTGGCCATCCAGGTGTCTCAGTAATAAAGTTTGATTATCTATCAACTGATTTACTGTCTCTTTCCCTCAACGGGCCTACTGGCGAGTACGACTACTCGTGACAACTCCATGATGGGACTCCGCATACACACATCGCGACAACGAGTACTCATTTATGGAAGTTTTTCTCATTCATACTTAAACAAGTTCATTACAACTTTGTTTATCTACAACTATTGCTACAAGCTAACCCTACAGGACTACTGGAGGTTAAGCTTCTCGGCGACTTGTTCAGTAATGGGCGCCATCTGCTCTAGCAGCTCCGCGTACTGCTCGTCTGTGCAGTTGGCAGCTAGTCCGACGACGACTACATCAACTGGAGCCTTTGGGAAGTACGACTTCATATATGCCAGGATCTGGTTGGGGATCGACTTCGCCAAGTGCTTGACGTACGTCGCCAGACGGCTGGGTGCTTCTCTCAGCCGGTCCACCAACGGAGCTATCTTCGGTCCGCCCGGGTGAGGCACCAGTAGCCTCGCGATGGGAAGTGCGGCCTCCTCGAGTTCCTTCATCTGGGCCCGCAGCTTCTCGCAGTCCTCGTTCAGCTTCTGCAAAGATTTGTAGCAGTTGACGAGGTCACGATCCGAGGCAATGCGCAGCTCCATGTGCTTATCACACTCGTAAGCCAACTGCTTGTAGTCATATTCAAGTACCTCGCGGGCTTCCTTCTCCCGGTAGAAGAGGTTCTTTGTCGACTTCGGAAGCTCTCAGCTGCTCGACACGAGTCTCAAGCTCTACAATCAACAAGCAAGGCGGGTCAGACTACTACAAGGTACTCCCAATATGTACTCGACAAGACAACACGTACCTTTATTCTTGTTGCGGAGCGACTTGTTCTTCCGCACAAGCTCGTCGCTCTTCGCCTGCATATCCTGGACTTCATTGTGGTATTGGGCGAAGGCGCCGTCCAGCTTTGATTGGAGCATGGCGGAGTGCTTCCGGGCCTTCACAAGTTGTTGCTCCAAGGCCTCCGCCCGGAGCACTGCGTCGCCATACCCCTGGAGCATGCCAGACTTCTGGCGGGATCTCTCCGCGACGTCCTGCATCAGACACCAGATGTCAACTGGGTACTCAGAATCAACAACAGATCAACTACTCAAGGGCGTCGACAACTCACCTTCATCCATTGTTCGGCCTGGCGCATCGCCTCCAAGTGGTGAGCTACCGCCTCCGGGTCGACAAGGTCATCCGCCAGCAGCTCAATCCCACCACGACTACTCGTGGCGACTCCAGACATTGGCGCCGAACGGATTGGCTCCGCATCCTGGACCTCCGGTGAATGGACGACTACTTCCAGAGTTGATTCTGGCAGTACGTCGTCTCGTTCTACTCCGGCCATCGCGGGGGCTTCTCCGCTGGCTACCTCCATCGGCTCGGGGGCTTCTGTGGCAGCTCCTTGGGTCTCCGGTGCCTGGCCTTCAACAGGCACCGCTTCGGGAATAGCGCTTCCCTCGGCTTTAGCACCTGTCAACAAGAAGACAACGGGATCAGTCACCCTTGGCGACTATGACTACTCCTCGAGGACACTTGCACTCGTGCAGTGTACTCACCTTCTACGATGCTGGCCTCCGGCAATGCAGCCTCCACGGCCGGTGCCTCGGACTCTGCCTGAGGGGCGGGAGCGGACTCCTCAGCGGCTGGCGCGGACTCCTCTTCAGCCATCACTGCGCTGGGTTCATCCCCATCCTATGTTAAGTCTGTCGATTTCCTGCAAAGTACACAACTGGTTGTCAACCCAGTACGACTACCAAACCAAATGTACTACTCGAGAAAGATCATCACTCACAGGCTCGACCGGACTACTATCACGGTTGGGGCGCCGAGGATGCTGGCGATGTCTACCAGTCCAGCCTCGGTAGGCGCCTCTTCTTGGGCCTCAGTAGCCGCCGGCTCCTCAGCGACAGTAGCGGCCGGTTCAGTACTCCCCTCAGCAACTGGGGGCTGGCGCATCAGCTGCGCCACGAGTTCTTCCACGGTGGGGGCTGGGCTGCGGCTGCCTCCAGCCGGCTCCCCCACCGTATCCCAGTCGCCTTCGTCACACTGCTCTACGGGGTCGGAAGGCGGCATCTCCCGCAAGCAACGAAGTTTCATCGTCAGCATACACAGCTTCGAGACACAAGTACTTGACTACTCTACTCAAGGAAGCTTACCTCTTGAGATGTGGTCTCCGTGACCTTAAGTTTCTTGGCCACGCGCTTGCGGGCCACGTTGCATGGCTTCCTTGGCGGCGCTAGCAAACTAGCCTCCAGGCTAGTTGGTGGATCCTGAACGAGAGGGACGTGGGGCAGCCCAGGGCGGATGAACCTTGACCGCAGCTGGAACCGCTCCTACAGCGTCTCCTCATCATCTTCTTCCGACGTGTCTTCAACGACTACTGTGTCGTCCCCTTCACCGACTTCGTGGCGCTCCTTGCCCTTGCCCTTCCCCTCATCTGGGATCTCGACAAGTCGAGGAGGCGACGCCGGCTCGGAGACGAACTTCACTACGTCGTCCTGCAAGAAGCACATTGGATGAGCACGACTACTACTACATAATCAGTACCCGACTTCAGTACGGCTACTGACCTCATTGGGTGGACGCGCGGCGGAGTACTCGGGCACGGGGCACGGCGTGTACGCTGGCATGTCCTTGAAGATCCTGCCCAGTCTATCAATGATGTCGTCGTCGTCGACCACACCACCGGGCATCCGTGACGAGTCGCCGTCGCCGGTGTATTGGTAGCCCAAGGTGTCGCGGGCCATCAGCGGCTGCACCCTTCTCTTCATGAAGCTGAAAGCCACATGCTCGGCCCTCAGCCCGATTTCTCTCAAAGCCTTGATCTTCGCCAGCAGCTCGGGTAGTTGGATACCCTCCTGCATCGTCGGCTCGGAGTTCCACCAGGGTCGGTGCTTCAACTGCTTCCCGCTCGGCTTCGGCAGGTCCGGGTGGTGATTGGTGATGTAGAACCACTTGGACTTCCAATCTTGGTTGGAGTCGATCAGTTTGTACGCGAGGTATTGCTCCGCGGCATCCTCACGCATCTGGATGCCAGCACCCCAACTACTCTGGGGTTGCTAGCACTCGGCTGGGGCTTCACTCGGAAGAATTTCCGGAAAAGTACCCAGTGGGGTTTGATCCCCAAGAAGGCTTCACAGAAGTGAATGAAGACGGAGGTGTGGAAAATACCGCTGGGGTTGAGGTTGAGGTACTCGATGCCGTAGTACTCCAAAAGCCCCTTGAAGAAATCGCTTGCCGGGAGAGACAACCCTCGCTCCGCGAATCGCGTAAACATGGGGATCTCGTCTGGGTTCTTTTCTCCCGCAGTGGCACGCCACATATTGACTTCCTTCTCCCGCAGAAACCCACTGTTGAGGAGCGCTAGCAGATCTTCAGTCTTCGCTTTGGACTTCTTCCACTCCTGGTTGGGATTTGGCCGCGGCGGAGACACCGGCGGTGATGTCCCCGCAGCTGATCCGGCGGCTTCCTCGTGGGACCTTTTCTTCCCACCGGCGGCCTTCAAGCTCTTCGACGGCGAGGGCTTCATCCTCCAAGTGCACCGGGTCTTCACTCGCATTCGCTCGGGGGCTATGGCGGTGGTTTCCGGCGGCGGCGCGCTTGGATCTACACTTTCCTCTGAGGCGGCAGTGCGCACTGGCGGTGGTTTCTAGGCGCGAACTGCTCGGAATGGCAGCAAGTGCGTGGGGTGAAAAACCCTAAGGGTTTCGGCTTCTATTTATAAGTCAACGGCGGCTCCTCCAACGACCGGATGGATAAGTCTACAAACGGCTGACTCAGCGGCGGCGCCTGACGCTTCAACTTCTACTAGTTGATGCGCCTCATCTCGGGGGCTCGGCTATATCTACTCAATTCCCTGGGTAGCGACAAGATTCCAGAGCAACTCAGGACACCTTCTACATACAAGATGACCGTTCAATTCGAGAGGAAGTACTCGACTCAAGTCTCGGGGGCTCCGTGCCACGTGTACTTCGGTTTTTTCTCCGGATTTTGCGGATAATCTTGTCAGAACTTCAGATGGACCCTCAGCCAGAGTCTACAACTCAACCTAAGGCTCGGGGGCTACTCCATATGGAGTGCGATTTTGCAACCGCACTTCCATATCAGCTTCGGCTTCAAGACAACACGGGTATTGTTGAAGACCTTCAAGAGCAGCACTCGAGGACGCTTGGGACTACTCGAGAAGACTTCAGGATTACTCAAATACCAGCTGGAGTGCATTCCAGCCTCGGGATGCTTCAAATATTCTTGAGGACTTTTGGCTTGTAGTACACGAGGACGCTTGAGGACTACTCGTTAAGGCCGTCAAGACTACTCGAAGCTATCCTACTCGACTACAAAGTACTCGAGGGCTTGTCGTATGGACCTCCCTGGGCCCACTACCTCGGTGGGTACCAGGACCGACTACTCGGTGGGCCCCTGGGACTACCCGACTTGCGCTGCACGGCACCTGATGGCGTGAAGCACAAGGACTACAGAGGAGAAGTACTCAGTTAGGAAGCTGTACATGTCCCGCGCTGTATGGAAGACTCCTAGACGTACTCGACTAGTACTCTCTCCCTGAACCGACTTGTAACCCTGCCTCCCGGACTATATAAGGCGAGACAGGGACCCCTTGTACTTATATCCAATCCTCAAGCAATCTACACCGACAACTGGACGTAGAGTATTACTCTCCGGAGGCTCGAACCAGTATAAACTCGTCGTGTTCTCTGTGTTCCGCGTACTCGTGTGCGACCTTCGATTCTTAGCCTTAGACTCCTCCCCGCCGAACAACTAAACCACAGGGATTAACACCCCCGTGGGCTGTCCAGATCTCACCATCTCTCACTCAGGATTCTTGATGTAAGTTAGATCTACGTTTGACAAGTGAATTATGCCAAATTGTTGGAGATGAACTCTTTTTTTATTTGGCATATCTTTTTAGAAACTGGCAAAACACAAGATTTGCCAAGTAAAATTTGGGAAACTCTCGGAGATGCTTAATAAATGAGCTCATCTCCAACAGTTTGTCATAATTCGCTTGCCAAATATGGATCTAACCTACATCAGGAACCCTGAGAGAGAAATAAAATTATGTTTATGCCCTTCCACCTCTTGAAAATTTGTATCAGAAATCCTTTTTTATTCTTTATTTCTTTTTTCACTCTCCCACCTGGCTTGGCCACGCCGATGCCAACCGGGATCGGCGCGCCAAGTTTCTATTTTTGCCAAGTTGGTTTGCCAAACTGTTGGAGGTTAAATTTTCTTATTTTGTCAAAATTAGATGTATGCCAAATTAGTTTGCCAAACTACTGGAGATGCTTACAGCTCCAACAATATCTCTATCCTCCTTTCCATCCCATCAAACTTGCAAAATCTCCAAACTCGGCAAGCCAACCCACTCTCCAAGCGCGCTTTCCAAATTGTTGGCACCACGTGTAGGGGTAAAGGGCATGGGTATGGGGCGCAACGCCGAGGTAGGACGGGAGAGCTGCGCGTGTGGGGGACAGGGGTAGGGGCGTGTGGCACACCGCCGAGGGCAGGGTCGGTGAGGAAGCACCGCGGTGGTGCGGCCGCGCAGGGAGGACTCGCGACGACGTTGGCGCGACGACACCTTGAGAATATGGCACAAAGGAGTAGTTGGTGGTGGGCACGAGGAGGAGCTGCCCGGAAAAGGTTCACAAGTGGAGGAGCTGCGACCGAGTAATCTGTAGCTTGTTTGTTTGGTTGGTGGCTGATGCTGATTTATTATGAGAGAAAAGTAACATTGTTTGATTGCTGGTGGCTGGTTTGTTACGAGAAACCAACTGCTGGCTGGTGACACGTAAAACGAACAGGGCACCGAAACTGGCCCTCCCGCGCGTGCCACGGGTGCTCAGAGGCTGTTGCGGCGGCGCCTACTGTGCTCGCAGACCCGCCAGAGTTAGTGTAAGAAAAAAAACTGAAAATGCTGATCAACTTTTGCATGAAAAAATTTGCTCCATTTTTTCCAAAAGGTTAAATACCATTTTTCTCTAAACAAATGCTGGTCAAACATTTTACCCTTTTAAAATGTTTTGCCCAACTTCTTATAGAGAAGTGTTGATCAACATTTTTAAACAAAATTTTTAGGAAGTTTATAATTAAGGAGAGCCATCCAACGGATTAAAATTTAACAATCTAAGCACTAGTTACTAGCAATTTGGTCTAACAACTAATTTTATTTATTAAATTAGCTCATATTTTTTTAAAAAAATAGAGAATAATTTTTGTTCGTCTAGGTTATTAGCCACCGGATAGCAATACTTTTTCCAGAACAATCAGTACTTGCTACCAGCTAGCAACCATCCAACAGTGCTTTGAACAATCAGCACCAACCACCAACCCACATCTATCAGCCGGCCAAACAGACCGAATTCACATAAATTTTTGTGTACAGAAAGTTGAGGCACAAGCGGGCGGATCCATGTGAGGGCGTCGGCGCCACAGGCGTATGAGCAGAGGTAGGGCGCGACGGGATATATCGGGAAAAAACGAAACGAACCGGTAAGTTGTGTAATCGGTGGCAAAGGTGGGTAACTAATTTACACCCAACTCCACGAGGAGTATGAAACCAGCCTTCGCAAAGTAACCCTTGAAGTACTCCATAGATTTGATGGAGTTGGGAGCTAAATCCATGAATTTGGTAGATCCGGAGTTTTCAGAGTTACGGTGTTTGCCATGAAAAAATTAGAGTTTGAGCTATTTTTTTAATCTCGAGCTGCTTAGAACCCTGGCCCTTTCTTTTTTTAAAAAAGAACCCTGGCCCCTTAATTCTGAGTTATCTTGCGCCTTTGTGGAACACCCCACCCCCACCCCACACGCGCGCGCGCACCACTCGCACCGTCTCGCCGAAAACCCTTGCTCCTCGGTCCGGACAGCGCCGCCGGTCCCCACCTCTCCCGCTGTTCCTCCGCCGACGACTACCGCCGCCGCAGGGTTGCTCCCCTCCTCTCCCGTTCTGGTGGTGGGGGATGGGCGAGGTCTGATTGCTTGCTGCGTTGGTGAGCAGAAGGGAATTTGCTTTTCTTTTGGGTGGGTTCCGTCACCCTAATTTCTCGGTCGGACCCTAATTCCTCGTTTTTGCTGTTCGGAATTTTTGTGCTGCATGGTGCCCTACTAATAAAATTCTCCGTGGGGTTCGTGCAGGTCCTTCGTTGCACAAGCTGTTTTGTTTGGTCTGAATCCCCGATGGTCCAAGTGGATTCCAGCCCTGCCTCCATCTCTCTCGATCCACAGGTAGGCCTCTTCTTTTGATTTCTTTGTATCAGTTCAAAATGTGCACGGACATGGCTTTGCCGTTGATTAGATGCTTCAAATTAACTACCTAAATAGAGTTACAGAGCATGCTGCAATTGATGGCATTGATCATCAATAGAATAAAGTAAAATGAAAGGATCATCCAAGGAAAGTGTAGTAGGGTAGTTTTTAAAAGGACGGGCCCTTTGATTTTGTGCTGCTCACCACTTATGTATAGTATTATATACTCTTTATCCTATAGTTAGTCTCGTTCCATGCCCTCCTATGTCCTGAACATTTAGACTTTTGTTCATTTGCCTCTGTAGAGGTTTGGTGCCCCTTTGATTAACCTCCACTGTTTTCTGTATTTGCGCAGTTACATAACTATCTTGTGTGTTTATGCAATCGTTGCTGCTTGCTAATTTTGGAATATCTTCATCATTTTTCCCTTTTTGCCCCTATCGAGAATCCTTTTAGACTGTTAGGTATATCTGATTGCTGTGTGACAGGTAAAAGTGAATGAGGAACATTACATGGG
Organism: Cenchrus americanus; assembly: GCA_947561735.1. Lineage (NCBI taxonomy): Eukaryota > Viridiplantae > Streptophyta > Magnoliopsida > Poales > Poaceae > Cenchrus > Cenchrus americanus. Next base: position 76,126,538 of record OX387239.1, on the reverse strand, counting down.
TTTGTTGGTGGAAGTGTCACTTCGGCTGGTCAGCAAAGATTTCCCGCTTGAAGTCCAGTGCCATGGAGCTAAAATGATAAAGGTCTTTCTAAATTCTTTCATTTGTCAACAGTGTGTAATGTCACACCTGCACATTAGTGCAGGCCTGAATGCATGAATAATCATTCATCAATCATCACATGTAAACTCAATCAAATTATACAAAATAATTGGCATGTACAATTACCTAAATTGAAATCAATTGTCATCAGGTCAAGCATCAAAAGACAAAAAAGTGTTATACCCAGGTTCCCACAGTGTATTGCTAGCACTTGGGCTGCATTGTTCTTGCTTGTGTTTATGACCTCTATGCTTATGGACTGGACTAGATAAAACATACTAATCTTTTCTCATATACATGGTTTGTTAGGATTTTAGCAGATAGTGATAAACTGTGTTTAACTGCTGCCACCATTTGCTGTATTTTGATGCTTGATTGGAATAAAATTGATAGATCATGGCTGTTGATTATGGTTTGCAAACATGTCCTTTAACTACATAAGATTTGGTGCCCTTTATTCTAGCATATACGGACCCAGGAGTATTGTTTTAGGGTGACAACACTACAATTTTTATTGATAATGATTTGTTGATGATACTAGGGTAATTATACAGTAATTATTTGTTTATTTTTACTTGGCTATTTTCAGCATCTCCTCGAAATCAGGTGCGAGGACCTTAGCAGCGCTGATCTTCTAAATTTGAACCTAGCGTTGGTTAAGTCTCCCAATGAATATCATACATTGAGAACAGCTGATCCTGGGGAAAAGACCAAGGATGCAAATAGTTTACTTCTGCTTTCTGTAAACAACAGCTTGAGAAGTCCAGCTGCCGAGGAAACAGGTGAATATATAGGAATATGGTAATTGTTTGTCCGATGCAAGTTGGCCTAATAGATGATGAAAAGTGGGCCTGATATGTCAGATTAACACTGAGGCCCTGTGTACTAGGAACTGGAAGAATTTATTTCTCTGTTTTTCTTTACCGCAAATTTTACTCCAGTCCAACATCTTTGCCCCTTCCTCGTCTACTTCAATTTTATCCTGTGAATTGTTTCGTTAGTTGGGCAGGATGCTAACTCATACACACCTACTCTACAGTTTCCCAAAGATGCTAACTGTTATTCTCTTCCTTTTCCCCCAGTTGGTGGCCATGCACCTATCTCTTATTTTGGATCACGTACAAAATCGGAGCATACAAGATTGATCTACATCTCAGAATCTGATGAAAGTAATCACAGCAGCAGCAGCACCACCTCAGGTACCAGATCCGATGGCACAAGATCTGCGACTGGCAGTTGGTGGAATAGTGAAAGCAGCAAGAGCAGTAATCTGTCTTGTACGGGATCCTTTGTATTGCCTTTCGATGACCAAGTGGACTATGATGAAAGTGAATTAGAAGTTCAGGTACTTCTAGTAATGTTTACATGTATTTTCCTTGGATCTTTTTTGGGGATGTATGTATTTTCCTTAGCTCTTGCTTATGCGCATGTCACTTTTGTACATCAATGGATCTGCATGTGACTAGTTTTTTTTTCTTTTTTCTTAGACACATTTCATGGAACAAAATCACATACTTCTTGACCATTTGAATATGTAAGCTGGAACATTTTGTAGTACGTGGAAACAATATTTGTTGTTACCCAGGAACATAAGTTATAAAGAGGGACTTGCACATAAGAAAAATTCTAGTTCAACTTTATATAGAGAAATTCACAAAACACAAGGGATAGAAAAAGTGATTCATGCATAAATCATAATCAAGATCTAATGATTATGCAGCAAAATCGTTTTTCTATTTAGTTTGGTCTCTGCATCAATTTAACCTTTACTATTCTTACTATTCGCTTCTATTTGCATTACAGAGGCTCATGTCAATCGACATCTTTGAGAATGATGAAGTCTATGGTGATCCTGACGATATAGTCGATCCTAAGGATCATGATGATTTTGGTAATAGGATTACCATCTCGAAAAAGGTTGCTGATATTGTTCACCCACGAATGTTGGTAAGTGTCCTTTTCACTCATCTGATACACTAGTATGCTATCAGTTATATTCTCTTATTTAAAGTCTTCTCGTTGATGGTACAGGGTTCGGATGGAAAAGCTTATAGTCATCAAGTTAAGGCCTGTCTACTCTTTGCAGAGCATAACATACTGTGTGAAGCTTTTGTTATAATATCCCGTTTGAGGTATAGCATAATTATCTTTTGATTAAATGGAACTACTCTCTCTTCACATGTGTGTGTTTATGTACTAAAGTATGTTGTTAATTGATTCAAATCAACTAGTATGTATAAATATTTCCTTTCATAGATTTTACAATGTGGGAGAGCTTTCAGCATTGGATACACCCTTAATGCTTAAATTTGTTTAAATCCAAGAATAGAATGATATTAGATTGTCTTCCGTAAAGTTAGCTAATGATTATAGTTATACCTTAAGATACTCTTTATGAGTAGGGATAATGGCCACAACCATCTTTGCATTAGGAAGTAATTCTTTACTTCTTAATTTCTTTGTAGGGACACCATCTACAAAGGTATACTTCCTTGGTTGCTTCATCCTCTCAACATGATATGGAACCAACCAGATTGGGAGAGTACATTTCTCGGTGATGGATTTGGGCTATCATGCCTGTTTTCTGATGGTATTTTCTTGAAGATGGTTAATAATGTTGTAAAGTTCTATGAGGATGAGCTCAAAAGAAGCATAGAAGAAGACTTCACTGAGAAGCAATCTTACGATACTTCCTCTGTATCCCTTGACCTGTTCCTTCCTTTGCTAATGCAGGTAGAAGTTAAATTGAACTTTTAAGTTTTCCCCAAATTAAGATTGTAAGAACATAACTGAGTAGATGCACATACTAATTAATTTGTTTGTTTCATATTTCTGGATAACATCTAAATTTATCATGTTTGATATTTAACATTTTATCTGCAGTTACTTCGATGCATACACGCTCTCTGGAAAGATCAAATTGCTTGCAATCTGTCTGAAGAACTTGAAAAGGCTAAAGCTCTGTTGAATTGTGAGGTTGATTCCCAACAGAACAAGACAGGAAAATTATTGGATCAAATCAGAGAGTGCGGGTGAGTATGTTGGTCATAGCAATTGAAGTGTTATCTCTATTATCTACTTTTTTTTTCATTTCATATTAGAAACACTTAAATGCCAAACAATAAAGTGCTGTTGAAATTGTGGGGGAACTAACAGGAACCTTACAATGATATAATATCATTTTTTTGTTAGATCCATTTTATGTACTTTGCTGTTATAGGAAACACCACATAGCACATTTGTACCTAACTTATCCCTTTCATAGTTTGTCCTGGTTGTTGTGCTTAAATCGCATATATGTGTTCCACTAAAGTTTTATTTCCTGTACTATCTTTCATAGAAATAAACTTATTTTTGTTATGTAAGTACCATGCATGCTGGTACATATTGTAAGTTGGAGGGTGGTATTTTGGATCCATTTTATAGTGTTAGATCAAAATGATGCCCATATAATGAAATTAATAGACTTGGACAATTTTTTATACACTTTAGTAGAGAAATGGAAGCTTACATCCACGTTCTTGAAAGGCAAAATAGGCAAGTTCGTCCCCGAACTTTTGTCAAAGGGTCGAGTTCGTCCTTGTACTTTTGCTTCGGCCAGTTTAGTCCTCAACTATCCTTCTTTGCTTCAGTTAAGTCCTTGACGCCCACGCCGTTCACGAATGAGTCAACGCCATCCGTGTACTCCGTTTCCCGTATGTTCAAGCTTTGAGTGCCCAAGCACTGCAGAGGAGCTTTGCACGGGGTGTGGACGGGCGGAGGAGGGAGGGGCACCGGGGCCTTACTCGTCTGCAGAGGAAGTCCACGCCGGCGCCATGCCCCTGCACTTCCCGCCGTCGCGTCTGGAAGGGGCCCTTGCTGGCGTCGTGAAGGAGGCGTTGCTGCTCCGCCCAGTCGCCGCCGCCGCTGCTCCTCCGAGTCATCGCACCGACGGCCCATGGTCAAGGTGCCTCTGACGACGCTCGCGATATCAACGCCTCACCAACCGGGTCTGCCCGAAGCATCGCTGAATCGACCGTTAGGTCCGTCGGCTCCAAGCTCGGGACCACCCGCGCTTGTCGTTCGTGTCAAGTAGCCGTCGACGCCACAACAAGCGGCTGCTCCGCTGTCGCCCAACTCCACCTGGCTCCCGGTGACACTCGAGCACCCCAAGGTGTCGCCACCACAGGCACAACCAAGTTTACTCCGCTATCGACTGTAGGAAGCTCGCCACCGCTCGCCGCCCCTGGAGAAATCCACCCCGCTGCCTGCACCACCAAGCTATCCCTCGGCGACGCTAGCGCCTTGCGCCCTACCAGCTCGCAGTGGCGGCCGGTGGATAGCCGGTGGGCGGTGGGTGATTTCGCCCTCCCAGCTCGCTGTGGTGGGCTGGCGGCGGAAGGGTTGCGGTCCTGTGGAGTGATAACGATAGAACAAAGGCAACCAAAGGTCCGTCAGCTACCGCGTGACGACGTCAACAGTAAAATTGGATGAAGGACTTAACGGACGCGGATCACAAAAGTTCGAGGACTAAACTGGCCATTGCAGAAGTTCGAGGACGAACTTGACTCTTTGCCAAGATTTCAGGGACGCCATTGCCTATTGTGCCTTCTTGAAATGTCATCTCTCTGCAATGAGGATTCTGAACAATGCTGGAAGGGAGGCAAAGGGAAGGTGAGAGGGAAGGGTTGTGTTGATCATCGTAGGTCCCACATATGGATTGGCACCACTTGGACACGAGAAAATTAAATCTCAATAGATAAATTGGTAAATACCGAAGGATATAACTTGGTAATCAATCAGCTAAATTGAGATTTTGATCTCTATGCCATCACTGTCAGCATTTTGATTTCTGCTGGCAGTGTCACCCTTGATTGAGCATTTAAATGGCATATTTTTTCTACGATCAATATGGTAGTTTTGTACTATGCACTTAGTGACTAATTTCAATATTGCATTTCCATTAATTGCAATATCATCACTTCATTTTTGGGTAATTTATCTTTTATAACATGACAGTGTAATTTCCGAGAAGTCTATGATTTAGTCTAGCTATCTTTTTGCAATCCTTTAGTAACTGGTTATGGAACTAATTTCTGCTGACTTATATGTTGTTGCAGGTACAGAATCATAGGTCTATGTATGTCTCTTAATGGAGCATTTGATGAGCTCTTGGACTGTTCATATTTAACTGTTACTTCTATTGATTTCGATTCAATGGAGTTTAGGCATTTGAGCAAGCTTATCCGTCTTGTTCTTCTTCCATTGGTCAAAAATTGCCCTCGCAAATTCTGGAAGGAATGGATGTTGAATATCCTTGGACCCTTACTTAGGCATTGTGAGGATGTACTGTACTATGCTTGGTTCAGCCTTTTGCATGAAGGTCGAGCTAAAGTTTCTTATTACTTTGGCAAACTTCCTGGATCAGCAGAACGTATCCAGGAGTTGGAACACACTATCTTACTTCAGTTCACACGTGATGTCTCTCAAATTTTGGGAAGTTCATCTTCCCCAGAGTTAAACAGTGGCCTCTCACACAAATATTTTGAAAATGTCAATAATAAAAATATGACTACTTTCCAAGATCTGGAATCATTAGCATCATATTCTCTTATTGGGTACACACCTTACTTTCAATTGTATTTAGTTTTATATTAAATATAAGTATGGAAAAACACACAGGTCTGTCATTATGTTGCAGGTATCTTTTAGTTAATGGTTGCTTTGGGAGATTAAGGATGAGTCTTTTTGGGTATTGGGTGGATGATGAAGCAGCCACAAAAGCTATTCCCTTTTGCCGTACTTTGGTTCAGCTTGCAGGTGTTAGTAAAGATGAAGGACTTAGGCTATTTGTTTCAGATGAACTACTTCCATCTGTTATCAAATGCCTAAATGATCAGCTACCATGTGCAATCAGACACCTAAGTCGCAAGTTCAACTCAAGTATAAGTGATAATGTGAACCGGGATCTTACCATCCTTTCTCAAGAAATGTACAACTATTTGTCCAACAGTTCTCATTCACGAAGTCAGGTGACTAATGGTTTTATTACAATTTTAAATTAATCAGAATTCAAATAGCAAGAATGGTCCATTTACACATGTTGTATAACTTAATGCAAGTCTTTTTGCTGTTTGTAATCTGCACCAGAATCTTGTTGCTGAATACAAGGACCGAGAAAATGCTTCAGATGACCTCACGTTTTGGTTGGCAAAGCTAAAGGAAGATTTTTATTTGAAGGCATGCTGTGCTGCTCCTGAAGAATTTGAAGGGATGGAAGTAGAATGGAATTGGGAGGTTAGTTCTCTTTTTTTATCTGCTATTTTGGGCATCTCAGTGTCGAATAATAAGGTATTGTTTTCGTTCTTATTTTTTCATTAATTTTCTTATTCATGTTTATCCAGTTTGAAGATGAATTTAGAAGATATCTTCCTGTTTATATTGATATGTTGAAAGAAGTTGATGCAATGGACAACACATCAGAGGTATTGCTATTTTAGTTCAGTAAATATAAGTGTTACATGAGGGCCAGAGAAATGCTTATGCTTGCCACATCTGATGCTGTTGAATTGAAGATGGTGTTTATGGACAAGTGACATGCAGTAGTTATTATGTTATCCATTGTCTATGTGGTTGTAGGTTTCATGCATAAATATAATTTTCAATGAATATTGAGAAGAGGTTATGTGAGAAAATGTTTACAGATAGTTTAGATACTTACATTTGATATTTTTAATACCAAATGACTTGTTTATTAATATGGAATTTATGATTTTAGAACAATGACAACCAAAGCAATTGTGTTTCCTTTTTAATTAAAGGCGCTCCCTCAAGCTTTATTAGGTCAATAAAATTGTAAAAGGATGGAAGGTTTAAGCTAATTCAAGATAGTCATCTCTTTGTTTGATGATTATTACATTTGGATTTGTGCACAAGATGGCTTTTATGGATGATTAAATCTACATTCGCAGCGTGATTATTTGGATCGGGGAGTTCTCCTACAGAAATTGAGGCCTGAATTTAAACTGAAGTATGCCATTAACAGTACGGAGCACCCTCATTTAATGGCCATCTCTTATATGCGAAGAGTATGTATTGTATATTGGTACATACTAGCCTGTGCATATTTACATACCATGATGTATATGTATATACTAACTTGTGCATATGCATGCATATTTTATTAATGAAGCGAAAGTTTATTTCAATGATTCAAGTTAGAAACCACAAAACAATGTTTGAGATTGTTAGCAAACTCATTGATCTCACTCCATACATTAAGGTACTTCTCTCTCTATTTTAGTTTTTCATCAATTTCAAGCAGCATGCTCTATGTTTTATATTATTCTATGTCAGGGTTCTAGCTGTCCTTACAGTGTGATTGATCATCTTGAACAAAATTCTGAGGCACTACCCAGTACTTTTGATGCTTATGATGTGGTAAAGTCAGTTCATGTGAGTGTTCACTTTGATAATTCTTACTTTTAGTTTTATTTATAGAATCCCTGTTAATTACTCTATTTTAAGATCACTATACTGATACTTTTCCAAGTCTAACCATTTCTTTTTCCTTTCAGTTCCTCATTGATTCTGTGCTGCATCTCTGGGAGCCTCAGTTTCATCCTCTGATCCGTGAGGTAATATGTGGACAACTAAGTAGTTTTCATTCCTTTTAAGTTGCCTTTGTATTGCAATAATGCTTTTATTGTGTAGGGACACAAGGATTTACTTCTATGGATAACTGGCCAGTTAACCAAGTCAAAAGAATTTGAAAAATTTAAGGTTTTCTCTTATAATATTTTGGAGTCCTTTTAGAAATTCAGTAAAATCAGATTTGCTTATTTTTTCTATTCTTTTCAACCACTAGCACTTCTTTATTCTTTTTTCCTTTTCAGCCACTAGTACTAGAAGTGGAAGACTTCCTACCACATTTGAGACCTTATGCAATGTCCTACATGGTGAAGAAGACGAAGACATCTCTGGTATGCCATTTGGTTTCCAAGTTTTTTCTCTTTGTCTGCAAAATATCGGTTATATTGTTATTAATGCTTGGGCATAATGACTTTGTGTTATATTTTAGAAACTGGTTCACATTTCAGGTCAGTAGCATCTCTTAACCCAATTGGGGCAATGATGTTACTATGTTGCTTTACACAAGTATCACTGCGGAGTTTGCTAGATTCGATAAATCTGCTTGTTTTGTTTCGCCCATGAGAGCTGCGTATCAATATATTAAGAAGATTAGGGGTTGAATAAAAACCTATTTACAGCAAAAGACTAGTACTAAAGGGAAAAATACCAGACCAAAACCTGCACTGATCTAGGCTACTGAAGGTGCCTGGGCAAGGGGGTGAGACTCCTTTAGCCCCAGCAAAAATCCATAGCCGTAGATCTTCTACCACAATTGACAATACTTCATTCAAGCTTGGACAGATTTGTTTGTTGCATTAGAACAACTTCAGCAAAGCCTCTACTCAAGCCCCTACTCAAAAAGAGGGACCGAGTGCAAAAAAAGGTGCTCCAGCAAGTGCCCCTACTTAGGTCCTACTCTTGGGGAGCCCCTACTTTCCCCTCTCCGGCCCCTTCTCCCACGGGTCTGTAGGGAGGCCCCTACTCGGTGGTTGCTGCAGTTTCCTCCTCCCACGCACGCATGAAATTACCATCGTCCACTCTGAAATCACCATCGCCGTGCCTTCTCTGCCACTGTTCGCTAGCCGGTGCTCTGCCAGCCCTTCTCCATCACCACATGCACTCCCCCACCCACGCTTGCAGTGCCGCAGCTGCTCCCAACTCCAGTGGCGGAGCTAGAAACGAACCGAAGAGGGAGCCAAATTACTCAATTTTCTGTAGTAATTACACTGTTAGCTATGTACAATGTAAAGCAAATGATTATTAAATTATGATTATCATCCCTAAGCATCTCCAGTTCTGTATCAAAATGAAAATGAAAGTTAGTAGACATCTCGGTTGTCAACATACTATATGAAAGTTCAGATTGGCACTCTTTGCATAAGCAGCTAGCTTAATCGCACTGCACAACTGGTGGTTTTAGCTGTCAAGGAAGGGTCAGGCAAAGTGAAATAGTCATGTACTTCATTGCTTCGGTTTGAGAAGAAGAGCACAAACCGAGTTAAATGATGTGCATGTTACTTGTAGTGTTAAAATGCTTTATTTGCATGTAGTTTGTTTGTGCTAATGGACTGCAGCTACGTCTTAATGAAAATTTTGTAAGGGGGGGGGGGGGGGGGGCATGGCCCTCCCACACTTAGCTCCGCCTATGCCAACTCCCCTGATGCACCAAAGCCATGTGGGCTGCTCAAAGCTCAGGCTCTCCAGCATCATCGCGGTCGCCCGGAGCTTTGGGCCCCACGCTGTCGTCAGTCGCTGGAGCTGGGCCTCTCCTGTATATATCATCAGAATCGCCCGGAGGTTGGGTCCCCGTCACTGCCAGCCGCTCGGAGCTCGGGCTCTTCCGTGCCGCCATGGCCGCCCAGAGCTGGAGCACAGGCGGATCCAGCACCTCCGCCACGAGCTTGGGGAGCTGCTGTTGCTTGTCTGCTTGGATCAGTGGAGAGGAGCAGCGGCTGGTTGCGTGCTTCAGCTGCTGGGGACAGTTCTTGCGTGGAGAAAACAGAAGGAGAAAGCAGCTAGCTCTCATGGTTCTGCAGGTCGGATGGAGCTGCATCCGAGAGAGAAAGGAAGAGTGATGCTGATTGGTGAGGTACAGGAGGGGGCTTTGCTTCAATTTGGAGGAGGAGCTAGCTGGTGGTTTGGATTGGATTTTTGGGTGGAGGGCAGCACTGCTTGGACATAGATTTAGGAGGCTTCGGTGGAGGCAGAAGAGCAAGCCAGCAAGGTTGTTGATTGGCGAGTTTGCGCAAGGAGAACCAGGCACGGCTGGCTCTGTTGCTGCTCAACGAAAGGGGCAAGGAAGGAGAAGATGCTGCTCCAGGGCTTGGACGGGGACAGCAAGGGTGTGCCGGCGGTTCCGCCGTCTATCTCGTTGTCTTGTGGTCTCATTGTCTTGTGGTCGGGAGAGAGGAGTGTACTGTAGGAGAGAAGGGGTGGGAGAAGAAAAAAATAGAGTTAGCCCACTGACAAGTAGGACCCATGTGTCATGTTAAAAGTAAGGGAACTGCTTACCACCTATTCTTTACCTGTAGCTTCAGTTCAGCCTGTTGGAACAAAATTGGCATACAATGGCACGTCAACCTTTCATTCTACAGGATGTTAAAGACTGCAAAAGACATGTTCCAAAACCCTTTTCTTCACGGAATCTTTATTATTATAGCTGCTTGGCACATCTGGAAGCAAAGGAAGGCACTGGTTTTTGTAGGGAAACATGTCATGACCCAAATATGGCCCAGAAGAAGCCCAAGGTTGTCAAGCCTATCTACTTCAGTTCAGCCCAATAGCCAAGGCCCATGCTACAAAAGAAAGAGCAGAGCACATCAAGAGGGCATCAAACAAGAAATTCAGAGAACAGAGAGACAGAGGAAGCGGAAGCGGAAGGTCTTCCTCCTCAGGTCATCTGAGATGCCCTCCTCCGATTTTCTCTGTAATTCCTCACACTCCTGGTTTGATCTCTACAGGGAGCCACGAGTTGTTACAAAACGTCCATCCTTAAATTCCTGGGTCTCACACTTTGTGGATGAGACCAGACTTCAAGCTCACAGAATCAAAGAAAGCAACAGGCAATCTTTCCTTAACTGGGTTGATTTAGTTTAACCTGTATAGCTTTCTCTTGCTGTTTCTTTTCCCTTTTGAGGGGATTGAGGGGACTTCAGCCCCTTTTTGTTAATTTCTTGTACAGTTCCCTGTTTGTTTTAATATATATATCTTTTCACAGTGGGGGCCTCCCCTGCTGTATAGTGTTTTTTTTTTAAGTAAGGGCTGTGAAGTAAGGAATTTGCTGGAGTTGGGAGTAAAAATACAGCCCCAGAAAGTTAGGAAGGCACTCAAGAAAGTACGGCCCTCAAGTAGGGGCTGTTGCTGAAGTTGCTCTTAAAAGCTGTGCTTTGGTTCATTCCGTCCGGCTACTGTGATGGCCACAAATACCCATTAGAACAATGCTCTGTGATGCTTGGTTATGTTGAGAGTGCTTGGCAAGTATTCATGCTATTTTTATCTTGATTTCCTGGTGAAGTACTTTGAGAGTGCTTGGCTAAATACTATACCATTTTCATCTTTATTTCCTGGTGAGGCCAACTTGTACATGATTTTCAATTGGATAATTTCATGTAAGCTTCGCTTCCCCCTCCCCCTACTGAACAGCAAATATTTTCTTCTAGGGATGTGAACTTGTAAGTTGTAAATTAATCTCTCCACCAGTTTCTGTTAGATTGTTTGTGGTTGTAAAACCTCATTTTTGCAATTGATCTTTTTCTTGTAGTTTGCTAAGTTACTTCGAAACTAAGAAAGATCATTTTTAAAACTGCTTTTTTTTTCTTCAGTATACTACTGCTGAAGTGCAATTACAGATGCACGAACAATATGATGACTATTTGGGCTCTGGTAAATTGGATGACTATATCTATGAGTCCATGCCCTTAGAGGTATAACATTTTGTTTAACTATGTCATGTACATAAAATATTTACTGCAGTTTCATACACAACTTCACAAGTTAAGTAATTCTTTTTGCAGGGTAATTTTTATGAAAAAGACCTTGACTGTTGGGCAGTGCCATATCAGTTCTCAGATTTGGACCATGGTCTTATTAAATTATCTCTCAAGGTGCTAATCATATTCTAGAAGTATGTGGAAGTTTGTTTTTGTTGAATTATTCCTTATCAAGTGTATTCTTTTTGCAGCGAAGAGCTGCAATTGTGCAAATAGATCATCAAGTTTGTGCATATTTGAATTGTCTAAGATGCCTCTTGGAAGATGATTTGGTATGGGATACAAACGAGACTTCATATTTGTTTATTACTTTGCAATATAATTGTTAACCTAAAAACTTTGTTGAAACTCTGTTCAATCTGAAAAAATCACTGGAGTACCATGCACAATTATTGAAGTAGGCACATTTTTGTACGAGATAATTTATTATGTTGTTATACTTATAGTTGAAACACCAGTCCCTGGTACAAACAACAACAACTTAGCCTTTTGTCCCAAGCAAGTTGGGGTAGGCTAGAGATGAAACCCACAAGAAACAAGGGTAGGGGAAGCACAAAGCACTAGAACACAAAAGCACAAAAGAAAAAGAAAAGATCATGTCTCAGGCACATTGATTGCAAGTCTCCAAGCACTTCTATCCATAACTAACTCCTTGGGGATGTCCCACTCCTTAAGGTCTCTCTTGGCCGACTCATCCCAAGTTAGTTTAGGTCGACCTCTAGCCCTCCTTACACTACCGACCCGGTCTAGCACCCCACTACGCACCGGTGCCTCGGGAGGCCTCCTTTGGACATGACCAAATCATCTCAACCGGTGTTGGACCAATTTTTCCTCAATTGGTGCCACCCCAACTCTATCCCGAATGTCCCTGGTACAAGGTGGATAAATATTACTTCTTTACAGAATCTAAAAAACATGTAGGTACTTCAACTTTCTTTTTCAAGTGCCTAGTATCCTGGAATCTTGCATAGATTAGGGTGAATCATATTACTGTGTTTTAGTGGATGTGAGCTTTTGAACCTGTCATGGCCTTGATCAGGGAGCCATGCAGAACGGGAGGGATCAGGGGATTGTGTGGGGTAAATGAACGCTGAGCCGGACATTTGAGATTGGGCATGCCGGCAGCGGCTGTGCCTAATCTCATGGCCCGGAGGTAGAGAGGATCTCTCATAGTAATTCTTACTTGATTGCCTTTAATCGATACATCTTCTTTCTTTATATAGAGAGGTTTACTTACCCCTAGGTAAGATATCTAATTCTATCTCTAACTCTAACCCTAACCCTAACCCTAACCCTATCTGAGGCCCAATAGGCTCGGTGTCGGCCCAGCCGAGCACCCATGCCAGAACCCATCAACTAGACTGGGTACAAATGTTCTGCGTGAAATGTTTATGAACCTAGGAAATATGTACATTTTTTGTTTCCCTTAAGTAACATAGTTGATAAGATTCAATGCACATGCTAGTATTTTGATACAGCAATTTTAGCAGAAGTATCTAAATTATCATAGACATGAATAACTAACAATATTTAATTGTTTCCTCATTGATTTATTTAGCTTTAGAATCTAGCAAAGTTTGGGAATATGAATTCCTTTTATGACCTTTGTTTCTTGATTAACTTGATTCGAAAATTTTACCGTACGTTTCAGCTTCAAGATCGTCTCGCAAATGTGATGAGTGAGCTTGAAGCGGCTGGTTTTTTTGACGTTGACAATTGCCGTATCAATTGGGTATATACTTTTCCACGAATATGTGATACCTTCTATATTCAGCACTTTCACGTGTATCGATTGCTTATGTAGGAGAAGAAGCATTTCACAGAGCTTGTTGATAAGTTCAGTATTGAAGTTTTCGCAGAGCATTCTCTTCCCAGACATTATATTATTCGGGGGATCATTGTAAGTTTTACATTGCCATTTATCTCTTCTGTTTGAACTTAAAAGTAATAATACCAGGTCAAATTCTGCTAATTTCAGGATTATAGAACAATAACTCTGAGGAGTGATAGGGCTCAGCGATCCTTTGAACAGGTGGTATACACTGGTCTGTTAGTCTTTAGCACCATAGACCCCACAGTATTTTGATCTTACCTGTTGTCAATGCAAACCATACACTACATACCAACAATATTCTTTGGTAATAATCTCTCTCGCAGAAAAGTTGAATTGCACCTGCCAATTATCATGTTTTGTTCTCTTGATTTCTTACCTTTATATGCTATGCATGTGAAAACTCATGGAATATCATCTCCATATTGAGCTGAGGTGATGTCAACGTTAGTGTGGTCATTTGGTCGTAGTTTTTTTTTCTGGTGGTTTTTTCTCCAACACCCAGGAGGTTTTTTTCCATCCTTGGGGGCCACTTTTGTGTGTCATCTTAGGTTTTTTCCTTCTTAAAACAATGAGATGCAGTTCATTTCTCCTGTTTATTTAAAAAAATTGAGCAGTGTTACTTTGTCTTTGACTAATTGCCTTCAATTGATTATCAAATTTATTGGTTGATTTCTTTTAGGTTATTGGTGAAGCATGTGAAAGATTGACTGCTTATCTTCCTCAGGTGCAGAAATGGGGAACACCTTTTCTTTTTTAGGAACTGGTGTAGTTCAATAATAATGTGAACTCTTAGCATGCATGTATTTTTGTTTCAGTTTTGGAGGGATACACGGCACTATACGCATAACTTCTATGACATTGTTCGTGACCCCCTAAAAAAGGTCAGTATCCTCTCTTTCCCTCCTTTATGAGCCAAGGAATAAGTTTAGAATCCTAAGTGGCTACAGAATTCAGATCATGCATATTAATAAAGGTGAATATTGTAGGTCATATAATTAAGGTCAGTGACTAATTTACTGATTGCTCTGGATTTGATAGGTTATTAGAGGCTACAATTATTGACTTAGCTCTACTATGTTTTTATTATGTTCTAGAATTTATCGGATGACTTACCATGCTTTTCTGATTTATTCAAGTTGCCCAAGTGATAATTTTATGATACTCCATCCACTCATATATATGACACTAAGGATAAGTTGATTAGTTCATATGTACTGTATATTTAAGAATGGATGTAGTACACTTTATGATCCATGAAATTCTTTACAAGGAGATGACTGTTTTCGCCACTCAGGGTGCAGGGGACTGAATTTAAGTGGTTTTTGCTGTCTGTTTCTACTGTCCTGAATTTCTTATAAACCTTAGGCCTCATACCCCATACGCCTAACTGCCTTGACGCTCTTGGATCGAGCGAGACTTTAGATTCCATCCTGTTTTATTTCTGGATGCGAGGGACAAGAAAGAATGTATGAGACTTCCGGAGCCAAGTTCTTTCAATATCTGTACTGTTCTAATTACTGAACTCAAAAGGGCTATTATCAGGTAGATAGTAGATTAGTGTGCAGTGACAATTAAGATTACTTTTCTTAGGTTGTACCTAGAGGATTTTGTTTGTTTTGTTTCATGTGGAGACAAGGTGATGATGGTTCAGAAACGAGTTTGCAGCTGTCATAGCTGGTTGTTTTTCGTTTGGTATATTCCTTCAGACCTACGTCTAGCTGTCTTCATGATGTCCAAGCCTAGGGCACAACATCCTCTCCAAACTTGTAGATCCACAATGAGTTTGAGGGAAAGGGGTGGGGGTCTTTCCATTCTAAAACTGTTGTACATATATCCATAGATTGGGATTTCTGACCTATAGTATATATACGAGCTGGGTTTCATTTAATGTTAATATTTACAGTCAATGATTGTTTAAAATTCAGAGAATCTTCCACTTAGAATTGGATAGCTCATAACCAAGTAAAGTTATTGTAATGTTAAACAGGAAGCAGATTGAAATTCCTTTTCTATGTTGGTTTTTCATTTTTCATACTTGTGCTATGCAAATTTAAGAAAAGGAGCACTGCAAGGAGTCTTTTGTCTTCTTTATATTATCCTTGATTCGTTTCCCAAACTGTGTAATTTTGTGATATATAAAACTTGTTAAATTGTTATACACTAATATTGCCACTCCATCAAAGTGCTACGAGCAGCATAATCAGCCTCATATAAGCATTTATTTTTCATATAGCTAGTTCAATCACATGAAATTGATGTTCAGACAAATGTAGTTCCTATTTTTTGTGAGTGCGGCTTGATATGCTTGTGGTTGGACATGGTCCACAATTCAATAGATTCAAGACATTTAGTTATGAGTTTTTTGCATTTGTTTTTCATGTTAGTTGGTTTATAGTATTAAAAGTTTTTTCCCCAGATCGTTGTGGAGGATGACTGACTGGGTGAGGGTCCTTGCTTAGCTGGTGTCGTCAAATCTGGAGCTCATATTACTGTTTGACCAATCAACACCTGCCATCTTTGGTGCTGTCAGTAAAGTAAGCATGTGAAGCTTTCTAATCCTCGGTGTATGATCAAAGTTGCAATATCTTTGTTTGAGAGGGATGACTTGTACGATATGAATTGCTTATCGCGACTGCAGCATTAGCAGTGACCATAAAATATTTTCTGCAAGTTTCCAGCTAACTGTTTTAGTTTACAGAGGAGCACTGCATCTTAGTGTTTTAATATCTGCGATACACAACTCTTTTCGCGAGGTTTATGTAGTTCAAACATGTGGATGTGCTCTCCTCTTGCTGAGGTTGGTGGAGAATCTTTGTACCACATGTGCCGTGACTGAATGCTTTTTGCTGGTGTTGAGAATGGAAAACTGCACAAGTTTCTACCTATCTAAACCATAATGCAAGGAAACGTTCTTCAAAGTTGGCTTTTGCCACAAACCATTAAAAACCTGTCTTCGCCACAAGACACTACTCAATTACACTTCATTGTTGTAGGACACTAAACTCTACATTCTAAGAGTAAATGACAAAATTACCCTATGCATACCAACCTTACAGATGACACCTCTTCATTTGCCATTGTCACGATGACACCTCTTCATTTACCATTGTCACGGATGACACCTCAGGATCACTGCGGTTGATGGTAGTAGAACCCTTGACTCGTGTATTAAGCCGCCTGCTCCTCTATTTGTCGTTGCTGCATCTGCTGAATGGTGTTGATCCTCTCGCCAGTCTGTCGCTGCCAATCCTGAGTGGACTGGACATGCATGTTCAAAGACTCCTCTACTTCGGTGACCTGAACAGTGAGCTCTCCAAGCTGTTGCGCAAGATGAGCATCTCGGGCAGAGGCTGAAGAGTGTTGCCTGAAGGACGAAGTGGGAGGACCACTGAAGCTAGAACTAGTGGGCTTGCCCACTGAGCACTGCTCGCACTCGCCTAAGTCGTACTACTCGCACCCTGCTGGTAGGTAGGCTGGTCCCAACTAGGTGCACATCCAGGGGTTACTCCGAACAAGTACCTTGCAGTGCCCCTCCTGCCATAGGTGGTGTAGTAGTGTCGGGGACAACCTTAGGGGTCCCCTTTAACAACCGGGAAATCCCCACTTAAAACCTGCAACAAAGCCAAACACACTTTGCCTAACCATGCAGGATACGGCCCACGCCGCAAGGACCTCAACGGCCCACCAAGGCGGCCCTCTTGAAGATCCCCTCGAGCAGGCTTCACCTCAGGGTGCGCGCCTCCCCGGGCGGGCTCCGTCCCGTTCGAGGGGGGTGCGCTCCCCTCGAGCGAGGCTCCGCCCCGCTCGAGGGCCCGCTCCCCCGCGAGCGGGCTCCGCCTCGCTCGAGGGTCCGCCCCGCCCTCGACCGGGGTCCGCCTCGCTCGAGGGCGCCCGCTCGCGTGCGCCCGCCCCCGTACACGGGCATTTAACGCCCGACACCGGCGGGACGGCGCCATCATGCGCCGGGGCTCGCGCCCCGGTGCCGCCGCACCAACTCCCCGGGGAGGGAGCCCATCCCCATCACCGTGGGAAGGGACCGTGCGGCGCGGCCGATGTCGGTCCCGTGACGCCGTGCGCTGCTCCGGACGGCTAACACGCCGAGCCCTCGAAGGGGGGCCGGCTACACCCTCGATTTGCTTTCTTGTGACCCTACAGGGTTAGGTGGAGGCGCTAGGCCGGAGGAACGCCATCCCCGCCCGCTTGTTACGGCATGGCTGCCGTCCCCGCGCGTGCAGGCGCACGCCCGGCGCCGTAGCAACAACTCCAGTACGGCGAAACGTATTGGAACGGGACGCCGTTTTACCAACTCCCGTACTCCGTGCGGGCCAACGTCGGCGGCTCCCTCGAGCCCGTCGAAGACATCACCGCCATCCGCCTCCCTTCTACCCTCGAACCGCCACTGTTCGGGTACAAGATAGGCCATGATGGCCGGATCGCTGCAAGGATCGTCCGGACGGCCGCCCACTCTACAGCATAGCACGCCACGCCCCTTCACGTAGCTAGATAGCGCGGCACGCATGTGATTCGCTCCCTCCTTGATCTATAAAAGGGGGACGAACCCCCCTGCCGCGGGGGGAGCATAGAGGACGAAGAGAACACAGACACAACACAACTGGAGACAGGTTGCACTACGCACTTGCTCTCCAATTCTCCCACAACATCTTCAGCCATCACACCAGGGACTTGGAAGCCAGGCTTCCTCTCCCGCCTCGCTTGTAGCAGCCCCACTACAGGCACCCCCGGTGCTAAGTAATATAGTGCCTTGAGCACGCCACTGCAGGACGTACGGCCCCCTCGGCCGGAACCAGGATAAAACTCTGTGTCACTTGTTGCTTAGCAACGACCATTGAGGGATAGACCACGGCGCTTACTACTGGTTAGTGTCGGGACCACATTCCGCACCGACAGTTGGCGCCCACCGTGGGGCGGTCTGAGCGCCTGAGGTCAATCCGTCAACTCCCTCCATGGTGATCCGCACTGAGTACCGTGGTACACGCTACTGCATGGGCAGCTCGGACCCCCTCCCCGTCGGGTTCGAAATCCGGGTTCGGGGGGCACGAACTTTCGGGCCACGGGGAATGGCTACCTCATGCGCCTCACCAACCGTGAGGAGCTCCGCGCGCGGCGCCAGGCCGGGCCCGCTCCGGTCCCCGCCGCACGCACCACCACGGCGCGGACGCCGCGCGGCGCGGATGCCGCGGGCCCGTCGACGCCACGACGTCGCCGCCGCTCGCGGGGCCGCGTTCGCGCCGGGCGCGGTCCGAGCGACGGCGGGCGAGCGCGCGCCTCTCAGCATGGCGCGCCCACCGCCACGATCACCACCATCCCGGCGGGACAGCGCACGGTCTCCGGACCACGCATCCCCATTGGGCTGTGTGGTGCCACGTCGGCCTACAACGCGAGCGTCAACACCACGATGCACAGGGTCCCGCCTGGCCGTCATGTCTTCGTCGCCAGGGATCCCGGCACCTCAGCGGCTGACGAGTCGTCCCTGGGCTCCCTCGACGCGTTGCCGCCCGCCAACCGCCACGGGTACGCAGAATGGGACTTCTCCGGCGTGCCGGACCCAGTCATGTTCAGGCGTTTCCTTGACGCTACGGACTGCGGTTCGGTCGTTCGACGACTCCGGCACCGGGAGCTACGACCCCCGCGCGGGAGTGCTACGCCGTCATCGCCAACGACCCGGCCAATGCCGCCGGCGCGGTGGGCGCGGGAGACGGGGGAGATCACGCCTGCCCCGAGGGGATCGCCACACGTCTAGCCGCGGGGCCAAGCGCTCTCGCCGGGCCGACGCCGACGCGCGGCGGCCCAAGCCCGCGAGCTCGAGGCCAAGGCCCGGCGGAGGAGTACGGACGGTGCGGGCGCTCCGCGCCTCGATGGCCGGAGAAGCCTCCGCTCGCGGCGAGCGCGTGCGGGGAGGGCGGGCGGACGGGCCCGCGACCGCATCAACGCCGACAACCCTGACATGCCGCCGCGGGCAAGTCAGAAGCTCGTTGCCGCCGCAATGCTGCTACGGGCCATGCCGCACCCTCGACCCCTGAGGCACGAGACCGCACCGCGAGGTGCGGACTCTCATCGAGCAAGCGGCCGTCCGGCGGGCCGAGAGCTCGGCGTCGCGCATCCGCCAACAAGGGGACGCACGCGGTGACGTGGCCGCGCAAGGGGGCGAACCCTCGGTCTACGCGGGGAGGAGCGGCGGAGCGTCCCGCCAACTCGGGACGCGCACGGCCGGGGAACGGCTCCTTGACACGCGCGAGCTGCGGACGGTGACGCTCGCAACGTCATCAACGCCCGCCGCACGAGCAAGGCGGACGCACGAGCGGCGATGGGCTACCACCCTCGACGGGGCGGACGCTACGCGGCAGCGGCGAGGACCGCTCCCCGACGCCGGAGCCCCCGGGGACCCGTGTGTTCAGCCGGGAGATCCGCGCGGCAGCCTTCCCCCAGCGCTTCCGCCAACCCTCGACCATTGTCAAGTACAACGGGGAGACGGATCCCCGCGTGTGGCTCAACGACTACCGCTTGGCTTGCCAGCTGGGCGGAGCAACCAGCGACGAGGTCATCATCCGCAACTTGCCCCTGCACCTCGGCGATGCGGCCGGGACATGGCTCGAGCACCGCCCGCCCGGCCAAATCCACAATTGGGACGATCCGGTCCGCACGTTCGTGGGCAACTTCCGGGGCACGTACGTGCGCCACGGGAATTCTCGGGGACCTGCGCTCCCGCACACGAGGCCGGCGAGTCGGCCGCGGGACTTCATACGGCGCTTCTCCAAGCGGCGTACGAGCTCCCCCGGCGTGGCGCAATCCGAAATCGTGCACGCCTTCCTCGAGGGCACCACGTGCGGGACCTCGTGTGGGAGGCCGGGACGCGGCCCGCCCGCGGACTCCAACGAGCTGTTCGACATCGCCACCAGCTTCGCCTCAGGAGAGGAGGCCGTGGGAGCAATCTTCGACGGCAAGAAGGGCAAGCGCTCGGAGGACGCGCCCGCGAAGGGCAGCAAGTCCAGGGAACCCCACTGCAACGACAAGCGGGGCAAGAAGGGAAAAAAGCCGCGCCGCGAGGCGCGCGAGCAGGGGCGCGACGGCGGTAATGCCGAGGCCCTCGCTGTTGACCCGGCTCGACGGGGCCCTCGGCCGGCCCCTCGAGGCCGGGGGGTGTTTGACGACATGCTTTGAAAAAGCCATGTCCTTATCACAAGACCCCGCAAAACCAAACCCTTTAGCAGTGCGACATGCTCAAGAAGTTCTATGGCCGCGCCGCCGCGAAGGAGGCGAGAGGCCAAGAAATACGGAGGAGATGGCGACGCCGGCGGCTTCCCCCGCCGTGGAAAACGTGTTCCTCATCTTTGGGGGGCCAACCGTCGACATGTAGACCCGCCAGCGCAAGAAGGAGCGGCACGAGGTCCTCGCCGCGGAGAAGGCGCCTCCCTCCTTCCTCAATTGGTCGGAGGACGCCATCACCTTCAGCCGGGAGGACCATCCGAACCGCGTCCCCAACCGGGCCGGTGCCGCCGGTGGTCGACCCCATCATCGGGAACGCGCGGTTCTCGAAGGTCTTGATGGACGGGGGCAGCAGCCTCAACATCCTCTACGCGCATACGTTGCGCTTGATGGGGATCGGGTTGGACCAGCTGCGGCCCAGCATGAAGCCGTTCCACGGCATCGCGCCCGGCAAGCAGGGCCAGCCCCTCGGGTAGATCGACCTGCCAGTTTGGTTTGGCACCGCGAAGAATTTCCGCAAGGAGATCCTCACCTTCGAGGTGGTGGGGTTCAAGGGAGCCTACCACGCTATACTTGGGCGACCCTGTTACGCCAAATTCATGGCGGTCCCCAACTATACTTACTTGAAGATGAAGATGCCAGGACCGAACGGCGTCATCACCGTTGGCTCGTCCATCGAGCACGCATTCGACTGCGACGTCGAGTGCGTAGAGCACGCAGAGGCGCTAGCGCTGGACGAAGCGCTGGTGACCACTATGGAGAAGATGGTCAACGACGACCTAGACTCCGCCGCCAAGCACACCGGCACGTTTGAGGCTGCGGAGCAGACCAAGGAGGTCCCCCTCGATCCTTCTGCCCCCGAGGGCAAGGCGTTGAGGGTCAGCTCCACCCTCGACCCCAAATAGGAAGTGGTGCTCGTCGACTTCCTCCGCGCCAACGCCGACATCTTCGCGTGGAGCCCCTCGGATATGCCAGGCATCCCGAGGGAGATCGCCGAGCACTCCCTTGACATCCTGCCTTACGCCCGCGCCGTGCAACAACAGCTCCGTCGCTTCGACGAGGAGCGGCGACGGGCAATCGGAGCGGAGCTGCGGAAGCTTCTCGAGGCCGGGTTCATCAAGGAGGTGTTCCACCCAACGTGGCTAGCAAACCCCGTGCTTGTAAAGAAAAAGAACGGGAAGTGGCGGATGTGTATAGACTACACTAGTCTTAATAAAGCATGTCCTAAAGTTCCTTTTCCTTTGCCACGTATTGACCAAATCGTCGATTCAACGGCTGGGTGTGAATTGCTTTGCTTCCTTGATGCTTACTCCGGATATCATCAAATAAAGATGAAGGAGTCCGACCAGCTCGCGACTTCGTTCATCACGCCGTTCGGGATGTTCTGCTACGTCACGATGCCATTTGGCCTCCGAAACGCAGGTGCAACATACCAGCGCTGCATGCAGCACGTTTTCGGAGACCACATCGGGCGGACGGTCGAGGCGTATGTGGATGACATCGTCGTAAAGACCAGGAAGGCGGACGACCTGGTTGGCGACCTTGGCATCGCGTTCGGCTGCCTACGGGCCAATGGGGTCAAGTTAAACCCCGAAAAGTGTGTCTTTGGAGTGCCGCGAGGCATGCTCCTGGGATACATTGTCTCCCAACGGGGAATCGAGGCCAACCCCGAAAAGGTTGCGGCCCTCGAACGAATGGGTCCAATCCGGGACCTCAAAGGGGTGCAAAAGGTGCTGGGGTGCCTTGCCGCCTTAAGCCGCTTCATCTCGAGGCTCGGCGAGAAGGGCCTGCCCCTCTATCACCTCCTCAAGAAACACGAACGCTTCTCCTGGACCGCCGAGGCCCAGGACGCGCTCGACAAGCTAAATGCGTCCTTAGCGCACGCCCCTATTCTCACGCCGCCGCGGGGCGGCAAGCCCTTCTGACTCTACGTTGCCGCGACCACCCAAGTGGTCAGCGCTGTGATCGTCGTGGAGCGCACGGAGGAAGGGCATGCTTTACCTGTACAGCGGCCCGTCTATTACATCGGCCGAGGTCCGTCGGACACCAAGACACGCTACCCCCGGAGTCCGGGAAGTTGCGTACGCGGTAGTCCTTGCGCGGCGCAAGCTCCGCCACTACTTCGAGGCCCACCCCGTCACGGTGGTCTCCTCTTTCCCGCTGGGGGAGATCATCCGCAACCCCGACGCCGCAGGCAGGATTGCCAAGTGGTCCGTAGAGCTGATGGGCGAGACGCTTGCCTACGCCTGCGCAAGGCCATCAAGTCTCAAATCTTGGCGGATTTCGTCGGCCGAGTGGACGGATACGCGACCGCCGCCCCCGCGATCCAAGCGAGTCTTGGACTGCGTTCTTCGACGGCTCGGTGATGAAAACAGGGGCGGGCGCGGGCCTGCTCTTCGTGTCACCCCTCGGGGAGCACATGCGCTACGCAGTGCGCCTCCACTTCCCCGCGTCTAACAACATGGCTGAATACGAGGCCCTCCTCTGTGGCCTCAAAATCGCCATTGAGTTAGGCGTCAAGCGCCTCGACGTGCGGGGGGACTCGCAGCTCGTAATCGATCAAGTCATGAAGAACGCGAGCTGCCATGACGACAAGATGGAGGCCTATTGCAAAGCCGTGCGAGCCCTCGAGGACAAGTTCTACGACATCGAGCTCAACCATGTGCCCCACCGGTACAACGAGGAGGCAGATGAGCTGGCCAAGATTGCGTCCGGGCGGATCACCGTTCCCCCGAACGTTTTCGCGCGCGATGTCGCTCAACCCTCGGTCATCTTCGAGCCCCACCCCTCGAGACACGCTGAACCCTCGGGGGCTTCCTCGAACCCAACGGGTGCGGAACCCATGGACGAGGACCCCTCGAACGAGGCGTACGTGCTCTCCCTCCTCGAGGGGTATGGCACCTACGGAGCTGACGTGATGGACATCGAGCCAGCTCTTGTCAAAACGGACTGGCGTGGCAAATACATTGCCTGGATGGCTCGAGGGGAACTCCCCGCGGACCGGGCCGCGGCCAGGCGCATCGCCAGGATGGCCAAGTCCTTTGCCCTCGTTGACGGCGAGCTGTACAAGCGCGCGCGCCCCGGCATCCTGCCGGCGGTGCGTGCCCATTCCCGAAGGGCGCGAACTCTGCGGGACATCCACGCGGGACCGCGGCCATCATGCAGCGCCTCGTACCCTCGTCGGCAATGCGTTCCGTCAAGGCTTTTACTGGCCTACCACGGTTGCGGACGCCAGCGAAATCGTACGCACCTGCAAAGGGTGCCAGTTCTACGCCCGCAAGTCCAACCTACCTGCCCATGCCCTGCAGACCATCCCCGTAACGTGGCCATTTGCCGTGTGGGGGCTGGACATCGTTGGGCCCCTGCGGAAGGCGCCCGGGGGCTTTACCCACTTGTTAGTCGCAATCGACAAGTTCTCCAAGTGGGTGGAAGTGCGCCCCATCACGAATCTCGGGCGAGAGCGGGCGGTAACATTCTTCACCGACATCGTCTACCGCTTTGGAGTGCCGAACTCCATCATCAACGACAATGGGTCCCGGTTCACGGGCGGGGAAGTTTTTGGAGTTTTGCGACAAATTCCACATCCGTGTAGATTGGGCGGCTGTGGCACACCCACAGACCAACGGCCAAGTAGAGCGTGCCAACAGCATGATCCTACAGGTCCTTAAGCCCAGAATTTTCGACCGGCTCAACAAATCTGGGCGAAAATGGCTCCAAGAGCTACCAGCGGTTGTGTGGAGCCTAAGGACCACCCCGAGCAGAGCCACTGGGTTCACCCCATTTTTCCTAGTCCATGGTGCGGAGGCCGTCCTCCCCACGGACTTAGAATACGGATCGCCCAGGGTTCGAGGCTATGACGAGGATGCCAACCAGCGAGCCCGCGAGGACTCGCTGGATCAACTGGACGAGGCACTCCTCGTGGCCTTAATGCATTCTGCAAGGTATCAACAGTCCCTAAGACGCTACCAAGCACGCAAGATACGTCGACGAGACTTCAGTGAAGGGGACTTGGTCCTAAAGCTATCGCCCCATGGGAGGGACCCTATGTCGTGGTGAAGGTACTCAAGCCCGGCACGTACAAGCTGGCCAACGAGGACGGTGAAGAGCTCACCAACGCTTGGAACATCCAACAGCTACGTCGCTTCTACCCTTAGCTAGGATTTCCAAGTACTTTTTATTGTAAAAATCATACGACCAACGCCCCAGTTGGTAACAACTATGTAAATGCTTCAAGTCTAATAAAAAGGGCAACCCGGCTTTCCCCTGAAACCCAAGTTACCCTCGGGGGCTACTGCGGGGGGCATCCCCCCCCCAAAATGGTCCCATTTTTCGCGCAAAAACAAAACAACTCACGCGCGCTAAGTTTGTTTTCTACTTCGACCCCGAGCAACGATTCGAAAAGGGCGCAGGCGGCCTAGCGGAAGGAGCGCGCGAGCCGAGATAGCCTACGCCGCGAGGATATGACCCTTCTCTCTCGCCTCCAACCCGGCGGCCCCCCCCCCCCGCGAAAATCGAACTCACCTAACTAGAATCTACTCACGAAGAAGGAGAAACAAAAAGCGTAGTAAACAAAAGACTTCATTTCGGCGACGTTTATGTCAAAAACAACTTGTTCATTTACAAAAGCCGCGAGGCTAGAATGCGATACACACATAAAAATGGGCCTAGCGCCCGGACCGTCTTCCGGCCGGGAGGAGCGGCAGCGTCAACAGCGTCCGGGAAGAGGAACTCCTCGAAGGCTTCAGCGAGCGACCCGGCGGTGTCAGCGGCGAGCGCGTCCACACGCTCCATCGCCACCTCGTCCTCGACACCCTTGGGAACGACTAGCCCTCCGCCAGCGCCTCGAAGTTGACCTCGTAGTGGGATCGAACCACTCCGAGGGCCTTTTGGACGCCAAGATGTAGCGCTCGGCGCATCCGCTCGGTGACGTGGCCGCCAAGGGCGCGCGGGCGGCCGGCCGGCCGAGCTACCGCCCGTGCTTCGCCCTCCTCCACGGCTTGGCGAGGTCTCGAGGGCCGCACCACGCAGCCTCTGCGGCTCTGCTCGGAGGAGTTATAGGAAGCCTGCGGTGCCTCGGCCGCTCCGCATGCCCCGGAGCGGTGCGCAAGCCGGAGTCACCAAGACAAGAAAGAAATCGAGAAAAAGGGGTGCGAATTCCCAAACGAGAAAATCAACCAAACAAGAGTCAAGCGACGGCTCACCTTCGACCTGCTTCCTCTCCGCCTCGAGGTCACGATGCACGGCCTCGACCGCCGGCTCGAGGCGCTTGACGGTCTCACCTTGCTCCGGAGGGCCGGCTCTGGTTTGCATTTGTAATGCCGAGCACAATCGGCTCGCCCTCGGCCTTGGAGAACGCGGTGTTCCGCTCCTCCGGCGACTCTCGCACCGCCTCGTGAACGACGCGCTCCTGCTCCCGGCGCCGACCGGGCGTCGACGAGGGCGGCTTGCTCTCGCCGGAGCCGCCCCTCGGCCCCTTGACGGGCGGTGCGCTCTCGCCGGCGCTCCTCGGCGACGGCGAGCGCCGCGACCTTGGCATCGAGGGCGGCTTTCAAATTGTCGGCCTCCTTGGCCCGCTGCTCTAGCCCGCGCGCCCGTTCCTCGGCCGGCGGCCGCGCGCGCGCCCCCTCGAGCGACGAGCGGAGCCCCCGGTTCTCGCCGCGGACGGCGGCCACCTCCGCCTCCCAGTTGGTTGCCGGCGTGCGCATCTTCTCCAGGTTTGAACGCGCCTGCCACAGCGCCTCATCGTGGTCGATGAGGGCTGCGCGGACCCGCTCGAGGCCGGAGCGGCGCGCCGGTCCTCGCCTCGAACTCTCAGGGAGTTCGTCGCGCCAGGCCATGGCCCGGTACGCCAACCAGCCGTCCGGAGTCCTGAGGGCGTCAGCAAGCGCGTCGAAAGCGCTGCATCGCTCCCGGAGCTGGTGGAGCTCGGCGTTCACCCGATCGAAGGCGTCGTACTTGTCGTGGGCGCGGCGCTCGAGCTCCTGGCACCCACAAATCAAAACCCGTAAGCGCCACGACACAGAGGCAACGCACAAAAATAAGAGAAAGAAGAAAACAAGCAACGACGCCCTACCTGGAAGACGCGCCATGCGGGGCCGCCATGGACCCTCAGCGCCTCGTTTAGCGCGCGGTTGAGCGTGGCGCCGTGGCTCCGGAGCTCTCCCCGAGCCCTGCTCCTCCCCCGGGCGTCGGCAAACGCGGGGGGGATCGCCGGCGGCCCCCTCACACGGGCGGAGTGGCCGGCGCGGGAGGACGAGGCCTCGGCGCCGTGTCCTCGGTCCCCCGCCACCATGTGACCCTCGCGCCGCCCTCACGAGGGCCCCCTCCGGGGCTCGGGGGGAGCGTGTGGGGAAGCTCCCCCACGGGTCCCACCCGGGCGGCGGGGGAGTCGTCATCCGGGACCTCCACCACCTCCGCTCGGGGACCGCCGGCGGGCGCCGGCCCTTGCGCCGCCTCCGCCGGCGCCTCCACTTGCGCCTCCACGACCACGGGCGCTTGACTCGGCGCCGCGGCCACCGCCTCTAGCCGCGCCCCGCGCGGCCGGCGCCCCGGCCGCCCTCGCGGCGGCCACCGTCTCTCCCGGCTGTGCCTCCGCGACCACGGGCGCCGCCGCGGGCTACACCCGCTCCGCCTCCTCTCGCAACCGGCGCCACGGACCGCGCCTCCGTAGCGGCGACCTCCGCGAGGCGCGCCTCCGCCACCGGCCGGCCGCCGCGGCCTGCGTCCCCACAATGGCCGGCGCCCGGCCCTCCTCGGCGACCGCCGGCTGCGCCAAGGCGGGCCGATCTGCCGGCCGAGGGCCTCGAAGCCTCGGCCGGGCTTTGCGAGCTCTCGCCCGCCGCCGCTATGCTTTCACCCGCCCGCGACGCCCTCGACGAGCGCCGCCGGGTGGGGATGGATGCATCCGCCCTCAGCACCTTGGCCGGTGCGAGGGGAGGCACAGTTGGCACCACCCTGCGCAAGCACAAATAGAAAGTCAGAATGCCTGACCGTCACAAAACCAAGACAAGCAGAAGAACGAGCCCCTTACCTCGAAGAGGAAAAGGCGCGCTTCCTTTTCCTCGAAGCCTCAGCGGATGAGGCCGGCGCGGCCGGCACGCCCGCCGCCGCGCCTCCCCGACGACGCCACCACGCGCGGGGGCCCCGCCCCGCACGCGGGCACGCTCACCCCGCGCGCGGCGCGCGCTTGCCGTGCGCGCCTCCGCGGCACGCGCCGGCACCTCGCGGCGCGCGCCGCCCTCGCGTCGATTGCACGGCGGCGGGCGCCGTTGCGCCCGCCCCAGGCGATGCCGCCCTTGCCGCCGGAGCCGGCTCCGGCGACGGGGGCGCAGGCTCCCACCTATCGGAGGGGCCCTCCCCCTCAGCCTCTTCCTCTTCGTCCTCCTCCGAGGACGAGTACTCCTCGGTCCCCGAGGAGGAGAGCCCCAGTTCCTCGCGCTGCCGGTACTCCGCGTTCCGTCGCTCGCGGCGCTCGCGGCGCCGCCTCGCGTGCTCCCTCTTGCGCACCGCCCGCTCCTGCTCCCGTTGCTGCGCCGCCCGACCAAGCGCGCGGGAGTCGGGGGGTGGGCGGAACGGACTTCGCGGCGGTGAAGCTCACCGGTGCATGCGGGGAACGACAAAGACGCGTCGGGGAGGCGGAGGCAACACCAAGAACTAAAACGGAATCAAGAATCGAACTCACCGGCGGGCCGGTGGGGAGCATCTCGAGGTCCCACGGGGTCCGGTCCGGGTGCGCCGGCATCCGGGTGTCGACGGTGTTCCGCGCCCGGGTGAGCACGTACGGCCGCCCGAGGGGGTCGGGAGCATCCGCGACCTCGCCAGCGCGACGGGGTCCGCCTCCTCTGTCATCTCAAAGATATAGAGCAGCCTCTCCATCAGAGGCACGACCCGCCGGTGATGGAGGAAGGCAAGGACGCTCGCGGCGGTCAGCCCTCGCGCCGTCAGGCTCCTCAGGGCGGCCAAAACCGAGTCCCCGCCGCCTCCGATCTTGGGGCGTGGACACCCCGTAGCCCCGGGGAGCTGGGCTTCTCCTTGAACACCCGACCGGTGTAGGGGGGAGGCCGGGCTCGGCGTTGCGCAGGTAGAACCATCCCCGCTCCCAGCCGGCGTTGTTCGTCGTCATGGTGCAGGGGATGTAGTCGTCCTTGAACTGCGCCCGCAGGGCGAGTGACATCCCGCCAGCGCGCACCGCGCGGCGGGTCCTCGGCTCCGTCGTGGGCTGCATGAAGAGCTCCACGCGGAAGAGGTGTACCCAGAGCTCCCAGTTGACCGGGATCCCCAGATATCCCTCGCAGACGCACACGAACGTGGCCGCCTGCGAAATCGCGTTGGGAGCGAAGTTGTGCGACTCCACGCCGTAGTAGTGGCACAACGCTCGCATGAAGCGGCTCGCCGGCGCGTTGAAGCCTCGCTCGTGGAAGCGGACAAAGCTCACCACATAGCCTTCCGGCGGGTTGGGCACGCGGTCCCCCGCCAGCGGCACTATCCACTCCGCCAGGCGGCCATCCTCGTTAGCCGCCAAGGCGGCCGGCGGTGACCAGTTCGCCAAGGGCCAGCCGGGTCACCGTCGACCGCTCCCAGGCGTACGGGTCAAGGATCGTGAGGGGCTGAGGCGGCGCCATGAGGAAGGGCAAAGGATGCGAAGAACGAAGGACAGGAAGAGGAGGAAAAGCTCTAATGGCGAAGCCGCTCGGTGGCAAAGGCAAAGCGGGGAAGAAAGCACGGGGGGCTAAAATGGCAGAGCGCTAAGGTAAAAAATCGCCGCTTCCCCTTCTCCTCAGATTTATAAGCCGCGGGCGAGCTCTCCGGGGCGGATGTCCCGCGCGCGTTAACTGCAGGGAATCTTCTCTTCTCGCTGGCGAGCGGACCCCACCACGACCGAAGCGGCCACATCACCATAAACGGGCCATCATCACGGTGAAGACTAGCGGGGCCGTGGCGGGCGGTCACGTCCGCCGCCCACGCCGCCCACTACGCGCGCGCGCGCGGCTGCGACGCCTAAAAAGGCGCGCCCGCGATGCAAAACCGCAGCCTCTAATGTAAAGCATTTAATGGACCGGTCCCTTGCAAAGCAAGGAGAACCCTCGAGCGGCACGGACTCCTGGCTCGGGATAAATTCAGCCCTCGAGCAGGTACAGGCGTGAGAAGGTCGCCCCGAGGCCCGCTTGTAACAAAGCAGGCATCGCGATCACCCATGCCACGTAGGACCCTCGAGCGGCACGAGCCCCTGGCTCTAGACGATGTCAGCCCTCGAATGGGTACAAGCGTGAGAAGGTCGCCCCGAGGCCTGCTTGAAACAAAGCGGGCATCGCAAGCACCCATGCCACGTAGCACCCTCGAGCGGCACGAGCCCCTGGCTCGAGACAATATCAACCTTCTAAAGGGGCACAAGCGTGAGAAGGTCGCCCCGAGGCCCGCCTGAAACAAGGCAGGTACCACGAGCACCCATGCCACGCTGTGTTGCTGACCAACGCCTCGAGGGCTGGCACGTCCAGGCCCCTCGACGGCCGCAAATGCAAAGACGGGGCTGCCCAAGCGCCGCCCGCACGGCCCTACTGATCAGAGGTTCGAAGCCTGACCCTCGACGGGTTCGAACGGGCGCCCCGGCATCACGAGTCAGGGACGACGAAGGCACGCGCATTCGAGCCGTTCCACGAGCCCATCGGCTCGAGGGTGCCCCACATGTCGTGTTCGAGAGCCAGCGAGGGCAGCTAGCCGGGGGATCCCACCGAGGGAGAGCTTCCGCGCCCTCGGTCCCTATCGAACGGGACCGAGCCCCACCTAGCAAACCCATGCAAGCGCTTCAATGGACGTGTCTCTAGACCACGCAGCCTACCCTTATCGAACGGGGCATGGGCGTCCACTCGAACCACCCACTAGCGACTCAACGAGGAATCCGCAATTCGCGACCCGCCGGATGGGAGTTGCGGAAACCTCACCCTCCGTCCCGCGGAGGGACGGCGAGGGCGCGTTAAGAAACAAGTCGTAAAGCTCTACCCGATCACCTCGAACGGGCCCCGGGCTCGGGGGCTTGACGCACGGCTACACCTCCTTGGTTTGCACCCGCCGGAGAACGGTGCCGGCGGCGCGTGCGTCACCGAAGCCGGGCCGAGATATTGCCGACGCCGGTTGAAACATGTGCCACGCCCTGCGACCGGTTCTCACGGTTAACCCCTGCAGGAGCATCCACGCTCCTGCAGGGCTTCGAGGGCTAGACCCGCGGGTCCGCGGACGCGGCCCCACGGAAAGCGTTCGCAAGACAAGAAGGGAAGAACGTCCTATCAGTAGGTTCCAGCATCTGTGGGAGCCTCAATGGCAAACCCACAGATGCTCGGGGGCTGCTGTCGGGGGACAACCTTAGGGGTCCCCTTTAACAACCGGGAAATCCCCACTTAAAACCTGCAACAAAGCCAAACACACTTTGCCTAACCATGCAGGATACGGCCCACGCCGCAAGGACCTCAACGGCCCACCAAGGCGGCCCTCTTGAAGATCCCCTCGAGCAGGCTTCACCTCAGGGTGCGCGCCTCCCCCGGGCGGGCTCCGTCCCGTTCGAGGGGGTGCGCTCCCCTCGAGCAGGCTCCGCCCCGCTCGAGGGCCCGCTCCCCCTCGAGCGGGCTCCGCCTCGCTCGAGGGTCCGCCCCGCCCTCGACCGGGGTCCGCCTCGCTCGAGGGCGCCCCGCTCGCGTGCGCCCTGCCCCCGTACACGGGCATTTAACACCCCGACACCGGCGGGACGGCGCCATCATGCGCCGGGGGCTCGCGCCCGGTGCCGCCGCACCAACTCCCCGGGGAGGGAGCCCATCCCCATCACCGTGGGAAGGGACCGTGCGGCGCGGCCGGTGTCGGTCCCGTGAGCGCCGTGCGCCTGCTCCGATGACGGCTAACACGCCGAGCCCTCGAAGGGGGGGCCGGCTACACCCTCGATTTGCTTTCTTGTGACCCTACGGGGGTTAGGTGGAGGCGCTAGGCGGAGGAACGCCATCCCCGCCCCTTTTACGGCATGGCCGCCGTCCCCGCGCGTGCGGGCGCACGCCCGGCGCCGCAGCAACAACTCCGGTACGGCTAAACGTATTGGAACGGGACGCCGTTTTACCTACTCCGTACTCCGTGCACGGCCAACGTCGACGGCTCCCTCGAGCCCGTCGGGAAGACATCACCGCCATCCGCCGCCCTTCTACCCTCGAACCGCCAGCTGTTCGGGTACAAGATAGGCGATGATGGCCGGATCGCTGCAAGGATCGTCCGGACGGCCGCCCACTCTACAGCATAGCACGCCACGCCCCTTCACGTAGCTAGATAGCGCGGCGCGCATGTGATTCGCTCCCTCCTTGATCTATAAAAGGGGGACGAACCCCCCCTGCCGCGGGGGAGCACAGAGGACGAAGAGAACACAGGCACAACACAACTGGAGACAGGTTGCACTACGCACTTGCTCTCCAATTCTCCCACAACATCTTCATCCATCACACCAGGGACTTGAAAGCCAGGCTTCCTCTCCCGCCTTTCTTGTAGCAGCCCCACTACAGGCACCCCCGGTGCTAAGTAATATAGTGCCTTGAGCACGCCACTGCTGGACGTACGGCCCCCTCGGCCGGAACCAGGATAAAACTCTGTGTCACTTGTTGCTTAGCATCGACCATTGAGGGATAGACCACGGCGCTTACTACTGGTTAGTGTCGGGACCACATTCCGCACCGACAATTAGGTTGTGGGTGTGGTGGTGGTTGCGATTGCTAGTAGGTTGTGGGTATGGTGGTGGTTGCGATTGCTGCTACTGCATGGGTGCTCGCCTCGGCGCGCTTCTGGTGGCCGTGCCGGAAACACAAGCATGACGGGCTTACTCTTATGCAACAAGGGGAATGTTTAATGACTCAGAGTTATACAATTGAAACCTCGGGTTAGATAACGAGATCTCATTTGTATTGCCCGAAAAGAAGAAAGTCAAAGAATCATTTGGACCCCTCTTATATGCCCCTGGATCAAGTATGTCTCATCGATGAGAGCTCGGGGAGTCCCAATGAAGGGGACGGGGTCTTCGCCTAAAATCCCGAGTCTAAGAGCAATATGATTAACCAAAGACGTACACTCAATACCATAATCTTATTGACGGCAGCATATAAAATCATCAACTCTTCGACGCGCATAGGTGTTGACGGTGAAAATCCGTCAACCTAGCCATGAGTTTACCTTCGGTGTTGGCATAACTTTTGTATCTTATTCATTGGTACTAACCCCCGTGGTATAACAAGTTCACTTGTGCATGTCGGTTTTGGAGTTAAGTGTTTACGTAGGGTTTTAACGATGAAAGCAAGACTTCCGGGATAAGTTCATTAAGCACCTCATGACAAGACCTTGAAGCCCGATACAAGTCAAGCAATGAAGTGAACATGACTCCAAGAGCCCAAGGACCAAGCCCGAGAAGATGATAAACTCCGAGGACTGAACCAGAAAAGTGCTGAATCTTGCAAGACAAGGAGTTGAGTCCAATTCGGAGAGAAACCGACGTCAAGGGCTCACATGCAAAAGGGGAGAACATCTAGAAGACGTGGGAAGCAACACCGGGCGAAGCAGGCTGCGGGATGGGCCGAATTGGGCCCAGGCCGGCCGGCCCAGCCCGATTCGGGGCCCAATCGGCCTCTCCTTTGACCTAATTGCTTCTCAGGCTATAAATAGCCCCCTGACCGAGAGCCACGGAGAACCGAAGTGGTAATCCGCCGCCGAGGAGCAGAGAAGCTTGAGGGACACCATCTCGGAGATGAGGGTCGTGCTAGTTGTCTAGGGTTTCCCTAGCCGACGTGGGAACCTTGCATGGAAGACCACGTTGGAGCTCCGTAGCGAGGATCAAGATCGAGGGAGGGCCCGGTGGTGATCTTGTTCATGTAATCATTCATGGTGAAGTTTGTAAGTGAATTCGATTTCTAGCGATCAAGTGCCTTCTCGATGATTTTGTTTTCTTCTTGGTTTTGCTTCTTCTACGATCTATACTTAAGATAGATTACATAGGGTGCTCTTGTAGCCGCGGTGGCTAGAGGTGCATACGGACCGGCCAAGTGATTTCAACTTGTTCTATCGAACTCGCCCTAGACTACCCGCATGAATAGGAATACGTTGTGACGAACGGGGGTTCCGAAAGGCGGGCGTTTTCGGAGTCGGATGGGAAGGCCACGATTTAAAGATGCTTTTAATGAGATTCGCTTTACTATCTTCATCTATCTTGTTTGGAGCTACAACATAAGCATGATCTAGATTCTCTAGATTGGTTATCTCTTGCTTTCTCTTGCTACCTCTTTAGTAGATTAGATTA
Source organism: Cenchrus americanus (assembly GCA_947561735.1). Classification (NCBI taxonomy): domain Eukaryota; kingdom Viridiplantae; phylum Streptophyta; class Magnoliopsida; order Poales; family Poaceae; genus Cenchrus; species Cenchrus americanus. Next base: position 76,092,474 of record OX387239.1, on the reverse strand, counting down.
GATTCGTTTTCTTTATGAGTTAGTAGATTAGATGCAACTTACCTTCATAAGATAGCTTACCTTGCTTTACTAGATTGAATCCTTGCGTTGCACATTGTTCCACGGATTCGATACCTTGGGTTCACCACTCGAGGGAAGAAGGGTCCCTTGACTACGACGGGAGACTTGTCCGCTTGCAAGTCATAAACGAACTTTGATACAATTATTAACCGTCAACAAGCCCCTTTTTCTGGCGCCGTTGCCGGGGAACAAGCAATCAAGATCCGATCTAGTATCGCTTATCTTTCAATTTTTCTTTCGATTTTCTTTTGCATCTCTTATGTTTGATCATCCTCAAAAAGAAAAAAAAATTCAATCTAATCTAGTTTTGATTAACCCTAGTTTTTATGTTTAGATTTTTGTTTTATTACTAACCCTAACCGGAGATGGTTGGCTACCTCTCCAAGAAACCCAAACTTTTTGTGGATGATCCAGGAAAACTTTACAGGCAAAGGTGACGTGCAACACAAGCTAAAGGGGTGGAAACCCTAGATTCAAAAGTTCGAAGGACCGTCGAAATCTCCAAGGGAATCACCACCTCCAAGTCAAGACGCCGGAAGGCCGTTCAAGATCAAAAGGAGGATGGAGAAGATGGAGATGGAGAAAGAAGCTCAACACCTAAAGGCTGCCAAGGCAAGATCCACATGTGAAGTGTTCATCATGATGAAGATGCTAGAGACGCAAGTGGGACAACTTGCCAGACGCCCGATGGGTAACAAAGAAGAGTATCCGAGACAACTCCAAGGTCCCAATACGGCGAAGGCTACTCAAACTCATTCGGGAGAGATGAAGGATCACACTAGAGACCATGAAGATCGCGACCGAAGGACCGGAGTTCAAGATGCCGAGCCACAAGGAAGTTGTTGCATCCGTCAAGACCAAAGGACAAAGCCAGCCTGTGAAGACCAAAAAAATGACTAAGCCAAAGTGGGTACCCAAGATTGCAACGCCCACAAAGAGCGTTGATCCGAAGTAATCAAGTGAAGAAGTCTAGCCATGGACTATAAACGAAGCGCTAGGCGGGAGGCAACCCGTTTCGTCAAGTCAAGAATAAGCTACCGGAGGACAACCCGATTCCAGGTTTTTCAAGTCTTTTTAAATATAATTCAGTTTTGAATTTTACTACGCAAAACATTAGACTTAGAATGGTTGAACAATATTAGAGACATAATTCTTGGTTGAATATTTTGCTTGATCATAAACCCTTTACATGAACCATCCTATGTGATTGTTTGCTTCTTTTTCGAGAAACCACAACCAAAAAGAAAAAAATTTCAGAACCTAACTCAACCCTTCACCCTCATTATGGTGCTGTGGTTGACTTGTTTTTCATGCTAAAAACACTCGAGTAGAGCCACAACTTATATCTAGATGTTATTTAAATTTCAGCATGTGGTAGGACTCGCGTGAACCTAGAAACTTGATTTTTGGTTGGTTTAAAAATCCATATCCTCGGTTTCTCTAAGATTAGAATTTTTCTAAGCCTCACTTAATTTTATTTCATTCAAAATCTCTCTCATCTAATCAAAATTAGGACCTGAACCTATGCCCCCATGATCAAGCCGGGAAAAGCTTGCTCTCAACTAATGAAGGCAAACTATACCGGTGAGACCGAAATCGACGTAGTCGAAAAATATTTTCGACTTACATTTGTTTTTAATGGGTTAAAAACTTCTCTAAATTTATGCTTGAGCTCTTGCATGGCTCTGAAAAATATTTTTTAAATTTCGAAATTAGAGGAGTGCTTAGCCTTAAACACACTTAAAGGGAGGCAATCTAGTTAACCTAACCATGCATGCACCATGATACATCACGGGATGCCCCTCCAACATATTTAAACCACATGCAAAGTACAAGCATGGGGGGGGGGCAGCCAAGGCTTTGTTTTGTAGGAATATCATGGATGCATGTGAGGCAAGGGAGTATGGAAGTGAGTCATAGCGAAAACATCAAGTGGAAGGAGCAATAATGCAAGCGAAGGAGTGGACGGGAACGTTTGGAAGGTGTACGCGATCACGAAGCAACATGAATGCACTAGAGAAGAACCGCGCCAAGAGGAGGAGAGAGGTAAGTCTTTCATCCAACTCTTTGTTCGTGTGCTCTAGTTTGTAGGCCGGAATCACCTTAGACTTAGCCATCCACCGCGTTTGTTTCGTGCAACAAACCACATCCTTAATCCACTCAAAGTCCAGACTCCAAAATAATATTTGTGTACCTTGTTACCGGGTGAAAACCCCGGATATATATTTGTGAGGGAGAGTGCTGCAACCATGGAAGAAAACTACAAGCCTTTTCACCAAAGAAGAAGGGATCATCGTCGTCTAAGCCATCATCGACAACCTCTTCGAGGAGGCACTCGGTTTCCGAGTTTCCTTGGAGTATGGAGGAGGACACGGCACCGCCGAGGAGGAATCGCACTCTTTTCCTTGGTGGCATGAGGGCCACATGAAACTCGTTTATGAGGTTTACCAAACTTCAATAACATATGGAGGAGCCGCTCGTCCAACCTCGCCACTTGACACGATCATCCGCTCCACCTCCATATGCTCCGCGGTATTCCGAGGGGTATGTCATCATGACGGAGGAGGAGAAGAAGCTCGCTCGCCTTAAGTAGAGGCTTGTAGTGAACGTCGACATCGACGACCAAGCTCTCCACATATTGGGTTTCACACGGGACACCGGTGCAATTCTCTAACGGAGTGTCGGCAAACACCCACAAGGAATTCGCCTAGGAAATTTTCGTGACCATGGCGCATACCCTTGATGAAGGAGTCTTTGAGTCTCTCATTCCGTTGGAGGGAGCCCACAAGTGGAGAAGGAGGAAGACACCGTCGGAAGGGTAACCTTGATCAACGATGCTATTTCTAGCACCTTGATGGGGTTATCTCCTTTCATCCATGGGTTGCAATCGATCTTGAGATGTGATCATACTTTGTTGGATTATCTATCTATCATCTTTCACCGTGACCATCATAGGTCTAGTCATGAATACCTTCGCGTAGTGAGAGTACGAGAGGAGGGAAAGGGCGAAACCGTGGTCACAACCCCCGATAGATTAGATTGGTTTTCATGTTTGAAATGATTGCATGTTCTAGTATCGTAGACCCATGGGCGAGTGTCTCCTATTTTCAAAAGGGAGCTCCGGAACAAGTGGATATGCATGAGGCACATGGGAAGGTTTTTGGAGTATGATCACGGGAAGAGACCATCAACGAAGAAATACTATCCGGAACCCCATCATCCAAGTGTGTCGCTTTTGTGCAAGTGGATTTTCGGGAGAACAAGAGAGACAAAGGTAACCAACACAGAGTTGAATTGGCTTTACTTGGCTTTGATTGCCAAGTGGCCAATAGACCCCACTCACCTATGATCAACCGGTGGTGTTGTTAAGCAACATCGAGTTCGGAAGATATTGGTTCGGGGTGTTGCCTCTCCATATTGGCTATCTCTTTAAAACCGGGTATTACAAGGAACCCAAATCATCTCCTACCCGGGACTTCCCTAGTAATATATGAAGAAAGGAAAATATAAGAGTGAAGATGAGAGAGGAGGCTTCCAAGTGGCCTAGGCGAATTTGCCCCTTCCGGATTGAAGATTAAGACTTTTCTTGAGGGGAAGAAGATCAGTTAGAGGAAGGACTTCTTGCGCCGGCAAAGAGAAAAAAAAAGAATAATAAAGAAGGATTAGGAGAAGGTTTTTCCACGACCCAAGAAGGAGGTGCACAACAAAATTATGTCCCACCATTGGGAGGAACCCCGGCGCCGCCGAGTTACTACGGTGGTGTACCAATGCAAGCATGGGGGAGTGGTGCAGCCATACCCCCACCATTTTTGCGGTGCCCAACATAGCCTTTGCGGAGCCATATGCACACCTTCCTCAACCACAACAAAATGTGGCCACCATTGGAGGATACGCTGCAAGGAACGTGCAAATTATTGCAGCCATCCTAACCAATGCAAACCAAATGGGTGAAGGAAATGCAAACGTCGCTTATGTGCTTAGACACCTTCACCTAGCACCGTCAGACAATTCATAGGAGTAGTGGTGCATTCCTATTGCAAGTAAGGGTACAACAACCAAGACTATCAATATCAACCACCGGCGGAAGATTAGAGAGAGGAGGAGCTTTAGTTATCTTTCCTTTACCCCTTTTCTTTAATTTTCAGCTTAGATGTGCCTATGTTTGCGTAGTATTTTCAGCTTTGTTTTAAATTTCAGCAAGTATGTTAGTTTAATTTTTAAGCGTGTGTCTTAGTTTTTATTTTCATCATGAATAATGTAACCACCAAGTTTTTACCTTTGGTAAAGTTACAAAGTTTGTGCCATGATGATATATGATTATAATTGCCGCTTTGTTTATCTTTGTAATTGATTTATGCATGTTTGAACTAGTGCTCTCTTAAAAATACAAATCTGAAATTATCTAAATGCTAGCTTAATCTTTAGCGGAGGTTATGATTAAAATAAAGACCCATAGTGTTTTATGTGCTCTCAAGTTATGAATAGATTAAAGATGTCTTTTATGCTCAAAAATATTGCTAACCTTGTCACAAATATCACTTGTGTGTTGCTCAACCTATCCAGAGCCTTATATATATTTGAGTGCATAAACCTTAGTGTACAAGATTTATTTTTGAGTGAGTTATTGCAGGCCATGATTTCTCTGGCCCGAGACTAAGAAGCTGGTCATTCCGTTTTTGCGTATCTATCTTTTTGCTAGCCTTCTATCCGTGCATTGTGTATCCCCGCATTGGAGATCTCACAAACCTCGCCGGATATCCACCCTTAAACCAAATATCATCTTTTGTGATTACCCCCTTGACCACAACCTATTGTTGAGATTGGATCATCAATTCAAGGAAGATCGCAAGACGGTGCCAACATTGAAGATTTCAAGTATCTCTCCAAGGAAAAATATTTCCGGTACCTACCTTATTTTTTTGCCTCTTTGCTCGAGGACGAGCAACGTCTAAGCATGGGGGAGGAGGTAGGTACGGTGCAGTTTTAGAGTTCAAAGGGGAGTATTTTAAAAAAAATGATGAATGAAAAAAAATTCGGCGATATACGTGACTTCCAAGGTGAAGGTATCACAAGAAGAAAGAAAAAAAATATATATAATGAATGAAAGAAAGAAAGAAAAGAATGAGAAATATGAGAAAGAGAAAAAAAATAATATATGCGTAAAGTGAACTCCCCGGTTCTCTAAGAGTGCATTCAAGGCTTCAAGTTAAAAAGATCCATTCTCATTTTCCAACCATGTGCAATCCGATAACGAGGACTTCCTTTGTGCCTCGGGATCACTCTTTGCCATTTGCACATGTCCACTCATCTAAAGTGTGTGTATTTTTCTCTTTCCCCTCCTTGATTTAACATTATTTTCCAATGACCTTTTTGACGAGTCTCGGTAAGACCATGAGAAGCTTGTCTTGTTTTGACAACACCTCATTTATAAAATCTTGTTAGGACTAAACTTTCCCAAAGCTCCATATAAAGCCTACCACACATATATGTGATGAGAGGGAAAGGAGTAGAATATATAGGCTTGAGAGACAAGTGAGATGAGAGTTCATGAGCAACATGCAAGGTGATTTAAATTTGTGAACTTGGTTTAGCTCTTTTCTTTATCTCATTCTTTATTTCAAAAACTCTGAGATCTATTTAAACTTTGTGAGCATGTTAATACTTGTGGGATAAGCTTAATTAAATATCTACCCTCCGTAGGGATGAAGGCTAGTACATTGTGGAACTTTAACGAATTAAACTTTTGAGAGCATTATGTTTTTTTTTCATGTATGATCAAGTGCAAGGTTTAAACATTGATGGGCAACGATGATATCCATCGAAGGCTTACTCGAGGACGAGCAAGGTTTAAGCATGGGGGAGATGTTGACGGTGAAAATCCGTCAACCTAGCCATGAGTTTACCTTCGGTGTTGGCATAACTTTTGTATCTTATTCATTGGTACTAACCCCCGTGGTATAAAAAGTTCACTTGTGCATGTCGGTTTTGGAGTTAAGTGTTTACGCGGGGTTTTAACGATGAAAGCAAGACTTCCGGGATAAGTTCATTAAGCACCTCATGACAAGACCTTGAAGCCCGATACAAGTCAAGCAATGAAGTGAACATGACTCCAAGAGCCCAAGGACCAAGCCCGAGAAGATGATAAACTCCGAGGACTGAACCGAAAAGTGCTGAATCTTGCAAGACAAGGAGTTGAGTCCAATTCGGAGAGAAACCGACGTCAAGGGCTCACATGCAAAAGGGGAGAACATCTAGAAGACGTGGGAAGCAACACGGGCGAAGCGAGGCCGTGGGATGGGCCGAAGTGGGCCCGGGCCGGTCGGCCGGCCGAGCCGGCCGGCCCGGCCCGATTTGGGGCCCAATCGGCCTCTCCTTTGACCTAATTGCTTCTCGGGCTATAAATAGCCCCCACGACCGAGAGCCACGGAGAACCGAAGTCGTAATCCGCCGCCGAGGAGCGAGAGAAGCTTGAGGGACACCATCTCGGAGATGAGGGTCGTGCTAGTTGTCTAGGGTTTCCCTAGCCGACGTGGGAACCTTGCATGGAAGACCACGTCGGAGCTCGGGGAGCGAGGATCAAGATCGAGGGAGGGCCCGGTGGTGATCTTGTTCATGTAATCATTCATGGTGAAGTTTGTAAGTGAATTCGATTTCTAGCGATCAAGTGCCTTCTCGATGATTTTGTTTTCTTCTTGGTTTTGCTTCTTCTACGATCTATACTTAAGATAGATTACATAGGGTGCTCTTGTAGCCGCGGTGGCTAGAGGTGCATACCGGACCGGCCAAGTGATTTCAACTTGTTCTATCGAACTCGCCCTAGACTACCCGCATGAATATGAATACGTTGTGACGAACGGGGGTTCCGAAAGGCGGGCGTTTTCGGAGTCGGATGGGAAGGCCACGATTTAAAGATGCTTTTAATGAGATTCGCTTTACTATCTTCATCTATCTTGTTTGGAGCTACAACATAAGCATGATCTAGATTCTCTAGATTGGTTATCTCTTGCTTTCTCTTGCTACCTCTTTAGTAGATTAAATTAGATTCGTTTTCTTTATGAGTTAGTAGATTAGATGCAACTTACCTTCATAAGATAGCTTACCTTGCTTTACTAGATTGAATCCTTGCGTTGCACATTGTTCCACGGATTCGATACCTTGGGTTCACCACTCGAGGGAAGAAGGGTCCCTTGACTACGACGGGAGACTTGTCCGCTTGCAAGTCATAAACGAACTTTGATACAATTATTAACCGTCAACAATAGGCTGAACATCCTCTCGTGGAAAGAGAGTAACGACGAGCCACTTGTGCCACAGACAAAGAGTCAGACGCAGAATGTCATTGCACCGAGGCACAATTTTGCCACCACCAACTCGACTAGAGATATCACCCCAGAAAGCCTATCGAGTAAAACCACCGCAAGCCTTTTTAAAAGAAATAGCACAACGAGAACTAAAACTGAGGTGGTGAATAAGATCTTTCCATTAAACCTGGTACTTGTCCCTGAAAAATCAAAACTTGATATCATTAGCCTCCTCAACAAGCAAGTAAAGAAACTGGATGGTGAGGGGCTGAGAGCCCAGCTCCGTGACCGGCACAAACTCCTCCCAACCAAGAGCGTACCAAATAGAGGTGAACTCAAAGTCCATACATGTCTTTTCCAGAAGAGTCGGATCGAAGTCCCGGGTGTGGGTGAAGACTCGATCGTTCAGGATAGCGTAGGCTTGGTTCTCTCGAGCACCTCGCAAGTCGAGGTAGGGGCCGTCATTGGCGGCTTCCCCTGTTACTTGTGGTGCGACTTGCTCTTCTTGCTCATCTTCTTCCTCTTCATAGTCCATCGTTGATGGGTTTGGCACCAGCTCAGAGGGGATGTATGAACTTGCGATAGCCCGCGAGCGGGAGCGTGTCACCCTCCGGTAGATGCCGGAAGCCCAACTCATGCTTTCACAACAATCAAACAACAAGAGCGACTCGGTGATGGATTAGTGAAACTGAATGAAATTCTTATCAAGTTTGCTCCACCAATAATCAATACTTGCAGCAACACAATAGAGAGAGTACTTGATGATCCAATCTTGAGCAAGAAATCCAAGAAAACCAAGAGAGCAAAGAGTGAGAGGGGAGTGTAATGGAAATGAGTTGAATGGGTGAAGAACACCCCATCTCCCCCTTCTATTTATAGGCCAATGGCGCCGGGCATCAAGGTGAGGCAGGAGTGCAACGACTAGGATCGGTCGACCCAAGGATCGGCCCATCCCTAGTCGAGCCCACCTGCTCTCTGCTTTGGCCAGTTGCCCCCCAATGGCTAGTTGGGGGAATGCCTGAGTGCTTCAGCCCAAATTTGCCAAAAATATGTTTCAAAAGATTTTCAAGGATTTTCAAACTCAGGAATTATTTTTAGAAATTTTATTCGAAGGGAAAAAAGGCTAGATAAATCTAGCATGCAGATGCAAGGTTGGAAAAATTAATCATGCATTTTGGAAAATCAAATAAATATTTGGAAAAGGAAATATGAGATAAATACCATCTTTTACCTTTTTGGTAGAAAGGACTCATCATTTTTAGTCCGACGATCAGGACTCATCTCGGCGATCAATACCACTCAGCATCCCACTCTCGAGAAGTAGAGTGTGATGCCTTCTCAACCTTTCGCCACTCTTTCCGGATTTTCTTTTGCTTTGATGAGGATGAAGGTTTCTTTGGCGGGGGTGAAGGATCCGTCCTTGCCCCCAAGCTGCTCAACACTATCATGCACTAAGTAGCACCGCTCTTCTTTTTCTTGACACTCGAACATCAAGTTCTTACTCCTAATGCGGAAACGGATCACTCCAGACCCCACATTGATCTTGCCTCTGACATCACTTAGGAATGGTCGCCTAAGAATGAGCGGCATTACACCATCATCTTCCATATCAAGGACCACGAAATCTGCAAAGACATTCTTGACCTTGACCAATAAACTCTCAACAGCTCCTTCCGTATATCGGATCGATGAATCGACAAGCTAGTCAGTCAGTGTAGTTGGAGAAAGAGCTGGATATCCTAGCTGCTTGAACATGGCCTTGGGCATGACATTGACACTTGCACCAAGGTCACAAAGGGCATGGTTGATCTTTTTATAATAAATGGTGCATGTGATAGTCGGATAGCAGGATTTCTTCTATGCAACACTGCTGATTCCTCTCATGGATCTTGAATTTGGTGTATGGGCTTCCCTGCATAGTTAGGAGCATATGTCTGCCTAGGCGGCTTACCCCACCTAGTCAACACTACACTAACATTTTTACAAGAGGACATGAGTTGCCCCGGGATCCTCCCATTACCAGCAGATGGAACCAGAGCAACTAATTGAGCCAACTGCATTTCTAACATTTTGTTAAAATTCAACTAACTCTTTTGAATAGAAGAAAAACTATCAAGCTTAATGTTGAAGTTCTCCAAAGATTTATCAAGGGCAACTAACTTTTTAGTAACTCCTTCATTAATTTTAGCATGCCCGAAAACAAGATCTCTCAAGGAGGGCTGGTTAGAATTGTAAGAATTATCTTGGTTACCTCCCTGATAATAAGGGCATTGTTGATTCCACGTTTGGCCTCCTTGTGGACGATAACCATTGTTAATTTGTTATTGCCGTTCATGTACATCACATCCTACTGAGTTCCAGGGCAGTGATTCCCTAAATGCCCAGTGTTACCACAGACCTCACAAGTCATATAAGAATCCATAGGTAGAGTAGTGGTGGCCATGACAACCTTTTTGCTGGTGTAATCATCCATTCTCTTCATAAGAAGGTCCATCTTAGCGGTAAGCATATCCACTTCCTTGACAATGCGAGTACCCCTTCGACGTGGTTGGAGTCATTCGTCACTCCACCCTTGGTTGGAAACCATCTTCTTAATAAGTGATTTTGCTTCATCAATAGTAAGTGAGAAAAAGGCTCCTTGAGCAGCAACATCAATATGACCACGGGCTATCAAAGTCAACCCATTGTAGAAGCTCTTAATAATAAGCCAATCCTCCATCCCATGGTGAGGAAGGGCATTAGTTTTACCCAACGGAAAGATCTTCTTGAGGAATGATTCTAAACACTTGCCCCATTTATCAATAGCCTCACGGTTCGCATAGAAACATTGCTTGGTTTTCCCTAAGAGAGAAAATGGGAACAGTCGAAGACGAACCGCATCCACATTCCCACCCCTTATGGTGAAAGTGCTGCATAGCTTTAGGAACTACTGAAGATGGGCACTAGCGTCCTCATTAGGCTTGCCACAGAATGGGATAGCCTGTACCATCCTGATTGAACCTGTCTTGATTTCAAAGTTTTCAGTCCCAACGGTCACATCAGGGCCTTGCAGCACCTAGTCAGCTAAGGGAACCGAATACTCAAGAAGTTTCTTCTGGGCCATATCGTTTCATGTGTATAGCACTAAGGAAGCTGGATCAACTTCCGAGCGAGTACGACAAGGAGAGTCGAAATGGGATTGAGATTTCCTTACTAGTGACTCTGGGTCTTCTGTAAATGTTGACGGATAAAACTCGTATCCACCTACGATCTGCAAGCATACAGACCTACACCTTTTTCACCACGGGGTTTCCCTAGGTTCTTGTCAATCCGCGGAGCAAGGGGATTACAAGCGTTTGATCTAGCACTACCTAGTTAACTAACCAAATCCTAACTAAAGACTAATCTAAAGAACACTATGCTACACTAGAGAGGGTTGTGAGACTCACAAGATATATAGAAGACACTTGCCCAAGGGTCTACGATACTTGAACATGCAACCGCTTAGAGATAAGAAAACCGATCTAATCTACCGGGGGTTGTGACCACGGTTTCGCCCTTTCCCTCCCCCCATACTGTCACTACACGGAGGTTTCGTGACTAGCCTATGATGATCACAGCGTATTGAAATGTTCTAAGGGAGAAGTGAGATCTATACTCCCTACTAGGCATGTTAGCTAACCTTAAACATGAAAGCATCTTCAACACTAGATGATAGATTGAAACCATAAAGGAGATTACATCTCAAGATCGATTACAACCCATGGACAAATGAGAAGATTACCCCATCAAAGCGCTAGACAAGGTGCCGTTGATCATGATGACAATTCTGACAGTGTCTTCCTTCTCCTCTGGGGGTGTCGTGGCAGGGCCTCGATGTCCTCCTCCACTTGTGGTTGCTTCCTTCGAGTAGAGCGATCCTCCTTGCGAATGATCTCTCTCCTCTCCTTCCTCTCTAGCTTGTGGACAGCCTCTCGAGCGAATGGCTCTCTCCTTGCGAATGGCAGCGCCTCCACGTACTTAGGGTTGCATCATCTTCACGTCAAGAAATGGGGGGCCGAACCGACTCGGAAATGGGCCAGGCCGACCGTCCTGGTCCGACCGACCCAGGCCCATCTCAGCCCGGTTCGGTCGCCCCTTCGCTCCCGTTGGTCCTTTTGACATTTTGCACTTTGCTCCCTTCACTTGCATTATTTTGGCGATGTCATCCTCGTGTCCAAGATAGAGGGTCTTCTCACATGAAGTTCGGTCTTTTACGCTTCAATCCTTAGGGATGTTCCTTTGTAACACGTCGGTCCTTGCCACCTTTGTGAGTGATTTCATCATGCTCTCGAACACGAACAAGACTCCTCATTTGCTCCTTTGAACTTGTTGTGACTCCTTCCTTTTTGTCCATGTTTTCCTGCAAAAACATGACACTTCTAAATACACATACAAAGATGAACTTTTTGTATCGTTAGTGTGCCTAGTGGCGGGTTAATTTCATAATCAAGCTCAAACCAAAGTGTAATGAACATGTTTGGTGTACCAAAATACACCGTCAACATCTCCCGCACGCTTAGATCTTGCTCGTCCTCGAGCAAGTCCTCGTGAAAGAACTTTTTTCCATGGTGTTGAAAACGTGGTCCATTAATTCTTCATTCACAAGTTAGTCAATCTTTTATCTTTAATATAATAAGCAAAAAGCAATGATCATGATACATAAACATGGGCATTTATAATTTTTACCAAATCGAGATTTACCCCACAACTCATACCTTTCACTCAAGGTCATCAATTCCAGCCATGCTTACTTCTTTGCTTCCATCGGAGGGTTTTCATGATTTTTCAAAAAATAAAATTCCTGCAACAAGTATTAGACAAAAACCTTTCTCTAAGTTCTCGCATGTTACTCATTTGAAGCGGCTATCTTAAACAATTTATAAACTCTTACCTCCCACAAATCTCTCATATATCGTGTAAGGTGGAGCTATAGGTATGGCTAGTGTAATCAACACAAGTATTGTCAAACTAAGAAATTCCTCTAATGGTTGTTTACCTTTCAAAGCCAATGATCATGAGAATTAAACCATGACGTGGGGATGTCAAGGATAAGAAGATATAGAATGGTGGACATGTGCAAGGGCAAAAGAAAATAAGGAGGCACCGATGACGTCCTCGTTGTCGAATTGCACATGGTTGGAAAAATAGAAGATTCATTCTTAACAACAACGTGGCATCCTTCCTTACACTTCATTTAATCTTCACTTAATTCATCCCTCTTCATACTTCTTGCTTTTCCTCTTTCTTTCTTTCTTTCTTTCTTTCTTTCTTTCTTTTTCTCTTCTCTTCTCTTTTCTTTTTTACCTTTTCTCTTTCTCTTTTTTCTTTTCTTTTCCATACACACACATATATATTATTTTTACTTCTCTCTCTCTCGCTCACGACATCTTTACCTCTCTTCCGAAGCTCTTTGCTCATCTTTTCTTGCATAAATACAATCTGAATTTTAAATAAAAAACATGCTAGGAACGAGACAAATCTTTGAGCATAGGTTGTGTTCAAGGAATACAATGTACAAAAGAGATATTATGGTTTGGGTATGAAATTCTGCGATGTACGGGACTTTCGATGTGAGAGTCTCATTACCGAATATATGACGAGGCTAGCAATAAAAGATATATACAAGGACATGGTCATTGCTCGAAATTAAAACTTCCAAAAGAGAAGGATCCTAGCCCAACTCATCATGCTAACCGTACTTATGGTGGAGTGGATATAGAGTTGGCCTTGTATAGGATTTTTCTTTGCCTCTCAACTCAGAAAAAGAGAGTTTGCTAACCTTTATTATAGGGGTTTTCATATAATTTTCAGAATTAAACTCCTCCAACGCTAGCATCAAACTTAGAACAACCGAAACAAGGTTCTAGATCAAAGTATGGTGCGGGTACTTTTAAAGGTAAAAACTCCACTAAGCACCACGGTAAACGTTTCAAACCGAATGCTCATGCTCATATATCAAAAATTAAAGACAAACATACAAGTAAAGAAAGAAAAAGCATCACATGAGACAAAAAATTAAAGGACACTTTGTATTTGATTTTTCGACTTGAACACTAAATTAACACACTCCAAACTAAAAATTTAAAAACACACCTACAAATTTAACTCAAAAACTCTCGCAAACTCTAAGCCAAACCAAACTAAACTCACTAAGGCAAAACATTTTAAGATCTAGCTAGCTAGTTCTCCCCCACGCTAAAATCATACAACGTCCTCATCGTATTTTTACAAAAATCCTAAGGGGTGAACCCTAACTTTCTAGTAGAACTTCCCACAATCCTTGCACCACCTTTTCTTCATGTTGCCGACCATCCCGAATAGCTTCGTCACGTTCCTATTAAGGAACTTGTAGTCGTCATCGACTACCTGCTCCAAATTCTCCATTCTCTGCCTCATCGCCTCCATAGCTTGGAAACACTCCTCGACCGACGCGTAGAGGTCCGAGATGGAGTGACGGCGAGCCGCACAACATAATGGATGCATCCCAAATGGGTCGCCGCCGTCATCAGGATCACCGTCGCCGTTTGGACCTTCGGGAGTCGGCTCTCTAGGGACCTCCTCCCAATAGAATAGGTCATTATCGTCCTTCCAGCGGTTGCCCACGAGCTCGGGGTACGGTCATTGGAGTAATTGCTCCCCCTTGCAGTCTTTCCTCATCATGCCCCAAAGTCGCTCCGATCTTCGGACGGGAGTTGAGACTTCCTCCTTGACATGGTGGTGAGATGCAATCGGCTCGGTCGGGACACGCCCTCCGCAACAGATGCGGGCGGTCCTCTTGATCTCCAATGTAGGCTTAATCTCACATTGCTTCGCCTCCTCCGGCTTCAAATGATTCTCGGCGCCTAGCTTTGTAACATCCTTGATTTTGCTTGCTTGTAAAAATGCTGAATTTCAAAAACTTGCTTTGGATCTGAGTGCTCATGAAATCAATTAAGGATGTCTTCTTTTTTCCCTTCCCTAAAATCCTAGATTTTAATTTAATTCAATCAATAATATTAGGACTTATAAAATGCTAGCGTGAGAAGTTGGATTTTCATTTGGGATTTATTTGGATTTGTTTGAGTGGATTCAAATTTGAATTGGAATTCAAATTTGAATCAAATAGAAAATAGGGTTAAGAAAATAAAAAAGATCTCTATACCTTTCGTGGGCCGCCAACCTCACTTTCAGCCCGCTCCATCTTTCGTCCCATGCGCGGCCCACCATCGAGCAGCCGACCCACCGGCCAGCTCAACCCGCGCCCGAGCCGATGACGGTCGGACCCCACTCGTTAGCCGGCCACCTCACCCCTTTCTTCCTTCTCCTTTTCCCCTTTCCCCCTCTTCTCTCTCAGCCCCGACGCGCCGCCATGGAAAGAAGGCCGTGCGGCCATGGCCGCCGGCGCTGGATGGCGTCCACGCATCGCGGAGCCTATCTAGCCGTCTGCCCTACCTACCCCCAGCTTATAAGAAGCACCGCGGGCGCCCGAGGCCAACCCTAGACAACTGGGGATTCCCCTCCCCAATCCACCGCCGGTGACGTCAAGGAGGGAGAGGAGGCGCAGGTGGTGGGGAGTCCGCCCGTGGAGCCGTCGTCACCGCGAAGCCGGAGCTGCTCGCGGGGAGGGAGTCGAACCAGGTCATCACTGCGTGTCTTCTTCCTCTACTTCCTCTACACCGCGTCGCCGTCTCCTTCCATGCCGACGAGCACGCTCCGCCTTTCTTCACCGACGCCTGCACTGCGGCCCGTGGCCACCAAGGTGAGGGAATGCTTCCCCACTCCTCTGTGGATGCCCCGGCCTTCGAGCCGAGGGGGAACACCGCCGTCCGCCACTGCGCTGCCACGCTCGCCGCTGGTGATGCCGACCTTCGTGCCAGGCTGGGTTTCATCTTTCTTGCAGGTGCCACTGCCGTCACCACTACGCGCACGTAGTTGCTTTGTTCCGTTTCTTGGTTCCTTGGGACGCCTTGCCGTGCATCACCGCTCCGGTCCACCATGTGGCTGAGCCGCCGGCATGCGCACGCCTGCGCGCCTGTGAAATCACGCGCGCCATCGCGCAGCTGTGCACCCCCGCACGCACACGCACCTACCTGGGAGGTCAAGGCCGAACCTTTGGCTCCTTTTCCTTGCGCTGAACCTCACCAGGGAGAGTTTCTCACCCAAGGGGTGTGAGCTCCAGGCAGCCACCGAGCACACGCACGCGTTCGCACGAACACACGCACAGGCCCTCGCCAGCCGTGGCCACCCCAGCCGCGCCGCCGGGCCGCACCGCCTTTGCCGCCGCGTCACGCTTCTTCACGCAGCCATTCGCCCTTCTGCGCGCTCGTGCAACCGAGCGCTCGCACCCGATGAAGGACCGATACGGCGAACCAGAGAGGGGGGGAGTGAATGGGAGCCGATAAAAATTCTTCTCGAAGGAGATGAAAACTCCAACAAGACGAACGCGACTTCCAACACACGTCTTCGACTCACTACCAAGTTTGGTCAAGCCCACGTAGCCACTGGAGTGCCACTAGACCTAGGAACCAACACACCACCTTCCGACCCGAGAAACGCGGCGGAAAAACCAAACCTCGAGTCTACGGACCCACACCGGTCGGACGGGTGAGCACCACCGGTCGGACCGGTCCCTGGCCGGTGAAACCGAGCAACTTCCACTAAGTGGCTCTACACCGGTCGGACCGGTGAGACGCACCGGTCGGACCGATGGCGGCGAAGAAAGCCCCCAAGGCACCAAACGGGTCAACCGACCACCAAACGGACCCAAACTTGAAACAGGCGGCAACACGGGACAACGGCGAACTCACCAAGACGTTCACCCGAGCAAAATCCCACAAGGGCTTGCCGGTCGGACCGGTCAAAAGCACCGGTCGGACCGGTGTAGCACGGGGCGGCTCGGGATGAACGAGCACCCGCGGTCAACTCCCCCAAATCCAAATCTCAATCTCCCGAATCGCTCCACGGACTTGAACAAGACTTTGGGGATATCAAGAACACCTCATGAGGAGTTCATAGCCAAGTTTAATCCCACCAAAACTCGTCCAAAAAGGAGGAATCGAAGAAATCCCGCCGAAAGCTCTTCCAACCCAAGAACTCAAGAAAACCCCAAAATCGAGCACTTTTACTCACGGATTTGGGAGGGGAATCACAGCCCAAAGAACCACGAAGGGTTCCCACAAATTTCCCCCATCAAATCCCCAAGAGAAAAGCCCCGAAAACACCCCAAAGAAATCACGAAGAGAGGGCTCCGAAAATCACCACCAAGAACAACGGGGAAAACACATCCAAACCTTGAGGAACCACGCCGAATCATCTATACATGAAACAAAGGTTCGTACAAGGTCTAGCAAGCCGCCCGATCATCCATCCCTCTCTACAAGATCTCTCCAGTGAAGCTCTCTTGCTAGTCCTAAGGAAAACCTAGAGTAAATAGGTGGAAAATAGGAAAACTAATGAGCTAGGGTTCCAAGAGTTGGCTGCCATCCTCTCACCTCTTGGGTTATATGGAGGCAACCGAATGTCTAAAATGCCCTTCTCTACTAACTAGGGATACAAGCCCCTCAAGGGCGGATTTGGAATTCTTGATGTCTTCACCATCGGACGGATGCCGGCGACCGCACCTGCGTAGCCTTGACGCAAGCCATGCGATCCCGACGCGTGTCCTCCGCTTCGAAGATTCGGACCGCGTCGTCGCACACCGGTCGGACCGGTGCTCCTCACCGGTCGGACCGGTCCCCACGGTCGGACCGGTCGGACCCACCGGTCGGACCGGTCCGTGCTTCTTGCACCTCCGTCTTCGGTTCTCCGGTCTTGGCTTTGTGGATCAACCAAGGAACCCGGTGGTTTTTACGGTGAACCACGGAAACCCCGCGAACTCGGTGTAGCCTCCGCCAATCTCCACTCATGACTTGGCTCCCACGTAGTCCCGACTCGACCTTGGTTTTGAGGCTCAACCAAGAAACCGTCCACGACTTCATCTTCTTGTTCATGCCACCATGCGGCCCGCACTTGACCCCGGCGGCCACCGGCTCCCTCGAACGAAGCCTACTTGTCTTCTCCACACCCGGAGGCCTCACCAGCAACGACCTTTCGCTCTTGTTCTTCACCCGCACCAACACGAGTCAAGCCGCAACCTTTGCACACCGCAATACTTAGCCAAGAATCGGTCCACACAACGTTGTCAATCACTCATCACACAAGGAAGCGACCATCCACCGGTCCTCGAACCACACATGGTCCTCAAT
The DNA here is from genome assembly GCA_947561735.1 of Cenchrus americanus. NCBI lineage: Eukaryota > Viridiplantae > Streptophyta > Magnoliopsida > Poales > Poaceae > Cenchrus > Cenchrus americanus. Next base: position 76,074,869 of record OX387239.1, on the reverse strand, counting down.
CTCTCCCCCTTGATGAGTGCATTGACAACACCCACACGAAAGTAACAAGAGAGAAAAGAAAATGAAAAGAAACGAACAAAAAGAAACTCCAACAAGCGATCGAAAGCCAAACAAAGGCAAAGAGCAAGATCACTTGAAGAAAACAAGTCTCGGACCCCTTAGGCAAGGGCAACGGCTCGACACATCCGAGACAAAGCAAAGCTCAAGCAAAGAGCACAAACCACATAAATAAAGCTCGAAAACTCTCAAAGAGCTCCCCCCGCACACATGCAAACTCCCACCGAACCAATGCAACTCCCCCGGACGAATGCATGCACGAAACCACATGAAACGGGACGAGCCGCAAAGCACTTTCGGCCCACACCGGTCGGACCGGTCATCACCATCGGTCGGACCGGTGCCTAACATATGTACGGGACCAGCACTCACACCGGTCGGACCGGTGCTCATCACCGGTCGGACCGGTGTACAACGAAACCCGAGAAATGGCTCAAAACCACACGAAAACCTTCTAAACGCGTCCAACAAGCCATTTCAAGCTCAAACTTCTCCCCCTTGTTGGCAATGCATGAATCAAGCCAAAAATGCAAAAAATGCAACCTAGAGCTTCTCAAATAGACAAAATTCAACAAAGAAAGCTACACATGTCCAAATGAGCAAGTTAGGTACTCTACGGCTTCGTATCGAACCCAACTACATGATCACCAAATTTCACAACCATTGGACGAAGCTAAGACGGATTTTGGCAATTTTGCGAAAAACTTGCCTCTCATGAGCAAAGTCCTAAACATGATCAAAGCATATCAAAATGGCAAAGCCACACAAACTTTATGCTAGGACAGCCATTCTAATCATAAGACCATCACAAACACCCACAAGCACCTCATGTCATGTCAAAGCCACCGAGCCATGTGCCTACTTCTATGTATGAGACTTCTCATTGGTAGGCATCATGCAACGGTTTAGCACCCAAAGCAAATTAAATTCAGCACATATGACATGGGAGCATATTTTCCAAGCATTTTTCATTTCATTTTCAGATTTGTACATGGTACATGAAATGTCTTTGCGACAAAAAGGAACTTATGCTCCTCCACAAGATAAATCAAGAGGGCTAAACATTCATGATGGCAAATGAGCCTTTGGCCCCATATGATCAATAAACTAGCTATCCAACCACAAACTAAGCATAGCAAGGCCACACAAACATGTCAAGAGCATGTAAAGGCATTTACACATGAGAGAGCATACATGTGACATTTTTCAAAAGCATAGCTATCAACCATGGATTATTCATCAAGATCATCAAGAGCTAAGCCAAACTAACCGTAGCATACCAAACAAGCTCACAAAGACATATATCTCATTCCATGGTGAACAATGTATATGAGAGAAGCTTTTCCTAACCAATGCATATGATACAAAATGCATGCAATCTAAGATACAAGGATGCCTATACATCATGTTACATATGCCATGCCAAATGCAAGAAATGCACAAAGAAAAGCTATACATATGCTACAAAAACCGGCTCCTCGAGGGGAGGCAAAACGGGCTCGACACCACCGGCAAAAGAAAGCACCCACACACCCAACTCAGGAAATCAAACACACACCAAGTTCCCCCCGCAGACGAGTGAAAGTTGCTTGATCTAGGGGTTTGGTGAAAATATCGGCTAGTTGGTCATGAGTGGGTACATGGATCAAGGCTATCTTTCCTTTCTCGACATTGTCTCTCAGAAAATGATACCTCACTTCTATGTGCTTGGTTTTGGAATGGAGCACTGGGTTCTTTGCAACGCTTATGGCACTGGTGCTATCACATTGAAGTGGGACATGGGTATACTCCTCACCAAAGTCACTCATGGTGTAGGTGATCCAAAGGAGCTGAGAGCAACAACTAGCAGCGGCAACATACTCGGCCTCGGTCGTGGATTGAGCTACGCTTGACTGCTTGCGGAAAGACCAAGACACCAAAGAAGAATCCAAAAACTGGCAAGTCCCAGAAGTGGACTTCCTATCCAACCGACACCCGGCAAAATCCGCATCTGAAAAGCCATGAAGCGCCAAAGAAGAGGACGCGGAGTACCAAAGGCCGAAGTCGGGAGTGTGACACAAGTACACGAAAATTCGCTTCACCGCTTGCCGATGCGAAGTCCTCGGAGACGCTTGAAAACGAGCGCACGGACACACCGAGAAGCCGTATGTCCGGCCTCGTCGCCGTCAAGTAGAGGAGTGACCCGATCATGCTCCGGTACTCCTTCGATCCACGTGTTCACCTTCCTCGTCCGCATCAAGAGCCGTAGTCGTACTCATCGGCGTCGTCATAGCCTTGGAGTCCTCCATCTTGAACTTCCTCACAATGTCCTTGGTGTACTTAGCACGGTGCACGAATGTTCCTTCCTTTGATTGCTTGATTTGTAGCCCGAGGAAGAAGCGCAACTCGCCCATCATGCTCATCTCAAACTCCCTGCTCATATCATCCGCAAACCTCGCAACAAGAGAGTTAGACGAGCCACCAAAGACAATATCATCCACGTACACCCGCACAATCGGGATATCTCACTTCCTGCCTCAGCAAAAACAAGGTCTGATCGACCTTCCCCATCTCAAAACCTCTCTCAAACAAGAACCCCCTCAACCTGCCATACCAAGCTCTAGGCGCCTGCTTCAACCCATATAGCGCCTTCCTCAACTTGTACACTCTGTGGGGGTACTTCTCACTCTCAAACCCCGGAGGCTGTCTCACATACACTTCTTCCTCCAACACTCCATTCAGAAAAGCACTCTTCACATCCATTTGGTGCAACTTGAACCCTTTAGCCACAGAAAAGGCTAGAAGGATCCTAATCGCCTCCAAACGGGCTACGGGAGCAAAGGTCTCCTCGTAGTCGATCCCCTCCTTCGGATCGAACCCTTGAGCAACAAGTCTAGACTTGTTCCTCACAACCTCACCCTTCTCTCCCTCTTTGTTTTTCCACACCCACTTGGTACCAATCGGCTTACACCCCGGGGGAGGGTCAACCAACTCCCACACCGATTCCTCTCAAAGTTCTCCAACTCCTCATGCATCGAGTTAACCCAATTGTGATCGGATAGTGCGTGTCCAATGTCTTTGGGCTCGAAAGAAGCAACAAATGCAGCATGAGCGAAATGAGAGTTGTTCCGAACCCTCGAACGTGTAGTGCGTTCATTCATGTCGCCGATGATCCTCGAAGCCGGGTGATCCACTTGAACTCGCCGGGGAGGTTCTCGCCTCGAAGCTACCTCCCCCTCAACATCGCCTTCTCCTCGTTCTTGATTTGTTGTCGTAGGTGTAGCAGAGGGTCCATCCATCATCGTAGTCGAAGTAGTGGGTGCATGTTCGGCGGGGGCACCGCACCGCCATCCTCATCATCACCATGTTCATGCTCCTCCTCCCGAAAGATCTCCTCGCCAAGCTCATCATCACTCGCACACTCAAAGACAAGCCGACTACGTGGCTCGTCTCGTCGAAGGTTACCTCGCAAGTCTCCACGATTTGGTTAGTTTCAAGATTGAGCACACGATATGCTCTAGAATGAGATGCATAACTAAAGAAAATGCCATCGACGGACCTAGCCTCAAACTTATCCAACTTCCCGCCTTTCTTCGAATGAAACACTTGCAACCAAAAACATGGAAGTGACTCACCTTGGGTGTGCGACCATGCATCAACTCATAGCATGTCTTCTTCTTGTGCACTGCGAGGTATATCCTGTTCGACACATAGCACGCGGTATTCACCGCCTCACCCCAATACCTCCTCGGAGTCCTATGCTCATCAAGCATCGTCCGAGCCATCTCGCACAAGGTCCCGTTCTTCCTTTCCACAACACCATTCGGGGAGGTGTATACGGACTCGAAAACGCGGTGCTCAAGACCCAAGTCATGACAAAAGGTTTCAAAACGAGAGTTCTCGAATTCCGAGCCATTATCACTTGCGGATAGCTCGTATGGCATCTCCGTGCCTCTCGTTCCTCAACCTCAAGACTAGATCTCGAACAAAACCAAACGTCTCCCCCTTATCCTCTAGAAAGAACACCCAAGCATACCGAGAATAGTCGTCCACCACAACAAGGACATACCACTTCCCACCGCGAGATCGCACACGAGCTGGGCCAACAAGGTCCATATGGAGCAGCTCGCATGGACGCTCAGTCATCACATCGGTGAGAGGCGGGTGAGAAGAGGCCACCATCTTGGCATGCCTACACGGAGCACAAACCAACTCTTTCTCAAGCTTCAACCGTGGCAATCCTCGGACCGAATTGAGTTTACTCAAGCGAGACAAAAGGTCAAAGCTCAAGTGACCCAACTTCCTATGCCACTTCCACAACTCACTCGAAGAACCAGCCAAGAAACAACGCTCAACACCCGAAGACTGAGAAAAATCAGCACGAAACACCTGACCCTCGGGAACGACCATACAAACAAGGTCCCCTCGAGAGTCCACAATCCGAGAACCACCAGGCCGAAACAACACCTCAAAACCCTCATCCAACAACTGAGACACAGAAAGCAAATTGTACCCTAGCGATTGAACAAGAGCAACACGCCTCAGAGTGATCTTGTCACTCACTTTTATCTCACCTTCTGAAAGCACACGCCCACGCCCATTGTCCCCAAAAGTGATGTACCTCTTCGTCACCACCGGGACGAGACTTGAGAACCACCCCCGTCTCCGGTCATATGCCTCGAACAACCGGAGTCAATCAACCAAATGTTCTTCAAGTCTCCCACCCGAAAAATCAAAAATAGGCACGTGAGCGAACAAACGACTCAAGACCGGGGTTAGTACCAAAGGAGGAAAACCAAGGCCGAGCCATTTGCTCGAAAGTGGGGTTAGCACCAACCAAAGCATCTCTCCTACCAAAGCTACCTCCACGAACACCACCACGGTAACCACCCCGAGGGAACCACCCCTCTCTGCCCGGAGGAGGACCAAGACCACGCAAGAAAGCCCGTGGAACATCCTTCCTCTCCAACTCAACGCCACGACTCCTCCAATCCCCGTATTGAGCACGAGGAGGAGAACGCCCTAGCAACCGACCACCGCACCCTTTCCGGCCCAACCACCGGAACCACGACCACCGAAACAACCCTCGCACCCGTACGAGCTCGAAACCCGAACATCCGTCTATCCGGGCCCGCACGCGCGCGCGCGCGCCCGGCGCGCGCGCGCCCACACCGGTCCGACCGATGTGACCACGGACAGCAGCAGCACCACTGCAGCCTTCTTCTCTCCCCAAGCCCGAACCGTCCGCACAATCGCCTTGCCCCCGGGCATCCGCATACGAGGCTCAAGTACACCATCGGAAGGGTGGTACTTGTCCTTGTTAGCCCACTCCTTCTTCATTCTCTCCTCTCGCTTCCTCTTGAAGCAAAACTCCTCCTTATGGCCATCTCTCCCACAATAGCCACAATGGAACCTCACAAGCTTAGGCTTTGGCTTGGGATGCGGCCGCTCACTTGGTTTCTCTCCACTCAAACGCTTCACCGGTTTCTCACCACTAGCCTTCTCACTCTCCTTCCCAAAGAACACTTTCCCCGAAGTGCTCACAAACTTGATAGGCTTTTGTAGGTCATTTGTGGGTGTAGGAAACACGGGTGGAGGCGGGGTTGTGTCTAGTCGGTTTCTTAGATGGTTAGGTTTTGGAGGGAAATCATTTTTGTGGTGGGTTTTTGGTGGCTCGGGGATATTCTCTCCACTTCCCTCACCAACCTTGTTTGCCCCAAGCCCCTCACCATCTTGCCTCTTAAAGGCCTCGATCATCATCCTCAAGCGAGGCTCGTGACCGGGACAACCAACCCATCAACTTCCTCAAATCATCATTCTCATCCTGCGGACGATCAACATAATGTGCAAGCTCCAAATTTTTCAATGCATGCATTTCACGGGTTGAGCAAGATGTAGGCATGGGTTCCTTCAATTTAGCCTCGAGCGAACTAGTGTAAGTATGCATCTCATCAATCTTAGCATGCAAAACGGGGCAAGAAGTGCAAGCACCTAGCAAAGCGAGTCTAGACTTAAGCTCGGCCACTTCGGCCCTAAGCACATCTAGTTCCTCACACTTGGAGGCATGCTTCTCCTTAAACAAAGCAAGATCGGCAAGGAATATGGAGCAATCAAGCACAATCATTCTCATCGAAACAACGGGGCTAGCCTTAAGCGAATCAATCTCAAGCTTGCTATCAAGCACTCGTGTCTCTAGCTCGGCCACTCTAGTCCTAGCATCCTCGAGTGAAGCCCTAAGCTCTTTCCTCATTTTCTTGGCCTCTCTAAGCATGTCATCACGGTTATCAAGCAAAGAGCCAAGCCTCTCATTCTCCTGGCGCAAGAAGGGAAGTTCATCACGCACCTCGTCGTCGGACTCGCAGTCCGAGTCGCTCCGTGTGCTCTTCTTGCTGCCGGAGCTCGGCGCCATGGTGCGGAAGCCATCTCTCGCGAAGCGGCTCGGCCGCTCGGGTTCTTGGACGACTTCTTGCTCTTGCGGCGATCTCCCTCGTCTTCCCGGCCGCTCGAGCTCGAGGTGGAGTACGCGGAACCGGAGTCGACGTCGCTCGCTCCAACCATCGCTCGGGCCTTGCCTCGGCCCTCCTTCTTCCTCGATCGTCGCTCGTCCTTGTACTTGTTCTTGTGCTTGCTCTTGTGGTCGCGCCTCGAACGGTACTTGCCATCGTTCATCCTCGGCTTGTGCTTGTAGCCGTCCTTGTTCTCGGCCTTCTCGGGCGGTCGGCGACGAAGTGTCCCGGCTTGCCGCATCGGGAAGCGAGTCCTCGTGTTCCTCCTCATGTTCACGCGGTTCTCGTGCAGCCTCTCGAACCGCCTCGTCAACAGCGCCAGCTCGTCCTCTCCAAGGTCATCAAACTCCTCATCTGGCATAGACATCAAAGAGGAAAACGAGAACATCCTGGTGGATGGGTTAGAGTTAGTCTTTCCTTTGGGACCACCAACGAGGGCAAGACTATGGGAGTCAGTCGGTCCCTCGAGCTTGGCAGTCATGCCCCTATCCACCTCAGCCGACTTGAGCTTCGAGAACAGCTCGTTCACCGTCAGAGTATCATACCTCTCCGACTCGACTATGGCCTCGAACTTCCCGCCCCATATCGTACGATCCAAAGAGTGTAAGAGCTTGACCGCTCTATCATGATCATCGTACGGGAGCACGTCCACATTGGCCCTCATGTTGTTCACCACCACCGTGAACCTGCGAAACAAGGCATCGATGGACTCACGGGGAGATGAGTGAAGTTCTCGTACTCTCTCTCCGTAGGTCGCATACAACCGTGCCCGAACACGGGCGTTCCCAACATGAGCCTCCTTCAACACCGCCCAAATCCTACAAGCCAAGTGCTCGGTGTGCACCCGATCGAACTCGGGGCCGACACAAAGCACGAAACAAGTAGTCGACCGCCTTATTGTTGGCGTCGAATCCGTCCCCTCGACCCCGGAGCAAGGAAATCCATCGGTGGACATAGCCTGTGTCCACCGTGACATCCCAAAGCAGTGACCCTTTCCGCGGAGGAACGCACCCATCCGCTTGCTCCACATCCGGTAGTTCTTGCCATCGAAGTGTGGAGGACCCGAACCCCCGTTCCGGTACGCCATCCTTGGATCTTAGGCGGTTAGAGTCAACAAAGACCCGAACCAGCTCTGATACCACTTGAAGGACCGATACGGCGAACCAGAGAGGGGGGGAGTGAATGGGAGCCGATAAAAATTCTTCTCGAAGGAGATGAAAACTCCAACAAGACGAACGCGGCTTCCAACACACGTCTTCGACTCACTACCAAGTTTGGTCAAGCCCACGTAGCCACTGGAGTGCCACTGGACCTAGGAACCAACACACCACCTTCCGACCCGAGAAACGCAGCGGAAAAACCAAACCTCGAGTCTACAGACCCACACCGGTCAGACCGGTGAGCACCACCGGTCAGACCGGTCCCTGCTGGTGAAACTGAGCAACTTCCACTAAGTGGCTCTACACCGGTCAGACCGGTGAGACGCACCGGTCAGACCGATGGCAGCCAGAAAGCCCCCAAGGCACCAAACAGGTCAACCGACCACCAAACGGACCCAAACTTGAAACAGCAGCAACACGGGACAACAGCGAACTCACCAAGACGTTCACCCGAGCAAAATCCCACAAGGGCTTGCACCGGTCAGACCGGTCAAGAGCACCGGTCGGGCCGTGTAGCTGGGCGACTCGGGATGAACAGACCCGCGGGTCAACTCCCCCAAATCCAAATCTCAATCTCCCGAATCGCTCCACGGACTTGAACAAGACTTTGGGGATATCAAGAACACCTCATGAGGAGTTCATAGCCAAGTTTAATCCCACCAAAACTCGTCCAAAAAGGAGGAATCGAAGAAATCCCGCCGAAAGCTCTTCCAACCCAAGAACTCAAGAAAACCCCAAAATCGAGCACTTTTACTCACGGATTTGGGAGGGGAATCACAGCCCAAAGAACCACGAAGGGTTCCCACAAATTTCCCCCATCAAATCCCCAAGAGAAAAGCCCCGAAAACACCCCAAAGAAATCACGAAGAGAGGGCTCCGAAAATCACCACCAAGAACAACCGGGGAAAACACATCCAAACCTTGAGGAACCACGCCGAATCATCTATACATGAAACAAAGGTTCGTACAAGGTCTAGCAAGCCGCCCGATCATCCATCCCTCTCTACAAGATCTCTCCGTGAAGCTCTCTTGCTAGTCCTAAGGAAAACCTAGAGAAAATAGGTGGAAAATAGGAAAACTAATGAGCTAGGGTTCCAAGAGTTGGCTGCCATCCTCTCACCTCTTGGGTTATATGGAGGCAACCGAATGTCTAAAATGCCCTTCTCTACTAACTAGGGATACAAGCCCCTCAAGGGCGGATTTGGAATTCTTGATGTCTTCACCATCGGACGGATGCCGGCGACCGCACCTGCGTAGCCTTGACGCAAGACATGCGATCCCGACGCGTGTCCTCCGCTTCGAAGATTCGGATGCGTCGCGCACACCCGGTCGACCGGTGCTCCTCACCGGTCGGACCGGTCCCCACCGGTCGACCGGTCGACCCACCGGCGGACCGGTCCGGTGCCGCCGCACCTCCGTCTTCGGTTCTCCGGTCTTGGCTTTGTGGATCAACCAAGGAACCCGGTGGTTTTTCTGGTGAACCACCGGAAACCCCGCAAACTCGGTGTAGCCTCCGCCAATCTCCACTCATGACTTGGCTCCCACGTAGTCCCGGCTCGACCTTGGTTTTGAGGCTCAACCAAGAAACCGTCCACGACTTCATCTTGCTGTTCATGCCACCATGCGGCCCGCACTTGACCCCGCTGGCCACCGGGTCCCTCGAACGAAGCCTACTTGTCTTCTCCACACCTGGAGGCCTCACCGGCAACGACCTTTCGCGCTTGTTCTTCACCTGCACCAACACGAGTCAAGCCGCAACCTGCACCTGCAATACTTAGCCAAGAATCAGTCCACACAATGTTGTCAATCACTCATCACACAAGGAAGCGACCATCCACCGGTCCTCGAACCACACATGGTCCTCACCCGAGACCGCACGCACATGCGCAAGCCGCACACCAGCAATGGCTTCACTGTCGTGCAGTCGTATCTTCCTCTGTCCCCGCTCCTTTCTTTGTCCTTGTAGCACCCTAGGACCGCCGGAGCTGCGATGTGCCGCTTGTTGGCCACCATGTGCTTACCTCGTCGCCGACGAGCCCCTGGCCGACCGCCGTCCCTTTGGGACAAACCGTCGAACACCTGCCAGCTCCGCCCAAAACCTAGTAGGGTTTTTCCTTAGCACGTAGGCCCTCATGCCGGTGTGGCCGCAGGGATCACTAGGATCCCGTGCGCCCAGCCAATCTGGTCCTTTGGTGCACGCTTGCCCGCTCCGCGCTGAGACGCAGCGGATCCGCCCGGATCCCGTGTGCCCAGCCACATGTGGCAGCCACTTGGGCTGTAGTTGGCTTAAAGCCACCCACGTGGACGCCACGTCGGCTCAAGTAGTCGGCATGCAGACACCTTAGAGCCAGCTTTAAGCCCCTAAGAGCCAGCCAGTAGTCAGCCTAGAGTCTGTGCTATTGTGTATGCGTATTTTATTTCTAGAAAACTATTTATCTTTGGAAAATCCTAATAAATCCATTTTTGCTCTGAAAAATACAAAACCTTTTCCAGAAATTCTCTAAAATCTTGTACTCCGTGCTGGGCTAGTGTTTGCTCTCTTTTGGCTCTTAATTGCCGTTCTTTTGGAGTTAATTGCAATAGGACTGTTGTTTATTTTCTTTTACGCGTTAATAGGAGCAGCTGGAGCCGGGGAGCTGATCCCGAAGTATGACTACGCCGACGACTTCGCCGCGGAGGACTACGAGACCCCGGGTTCACACCCGACTGACTTTGAAAACCTATTAGACATTGCAATATAGAATGCTAGAACTTTACTTTATATGCATGTTGATGAACCTTGCACTACCTACTTTAAATATCTTGTCCTTGATTGTCCTACTACTATATATGTTTATAAGTGTGTATATATGCTGAGCTTCGCGATGCATATGTTGGGATGGGATTAGTGGTTCTTGGCGTGAGTGGGATAAAACCGGCAGGAGAAGGCGTTTTGGGTACTTTAGCGGGGGTGAGCTCGAAACAACCGATCTAGGATCGGGGGTGGGGGTGCACTCCTTAGTGTATCCTACTTTGATGGTTTTCGGAGCCTAGGTGTTGGGGTTTTACTTGTGCTTGGAGGATATGAGCTCACCCTGGTCTGAAACCGAGTGGACAGACCTTTTCACGGGACCTTTACGTACACACCACCCCGCCGAGCGTGGGTTAGGGCCGAGTTGAGCTCGGCAAGAGAGGAACCGTACCTACCAGCAAGATAGCGAAGTAGCAGTGGGGGAGAGGTGGAGGAAAGACCACCCTCTCCGAGCGACTCCCGTGTGGCCACACGGGGGAATTTCACAGTTCTGGTGCTGTCCCTTCTGGGGGGGACCGTTTTGAGGGTCGAATGCAGGATGGGACCATAACTACCAAGAGTTCGCATGGTAGGATGGGCTCGGCGGCCATACACCAGCCGAGTGCCATTCCGGGTTGGGTTCAGGTGTACACTCTCTGCAGAGTTGTTTGATCTATAGCTATAGCCGCGTCCTCGGATATGGACATGCCCCCTGATAGCTTTGTTCTCATGTTTTGAGATTTCTACCTTCCCCATATAGATGAGTGCATGGTGAGCCGTGGTTGTAGTCGGCTAGAGGAGAGTGGCTCCCTCTACCTCGTCGATCTGATTGCAATCATTGAGGTGCGAGGAGAGGAAGTTCTCGCATCGACCCTAGTCGGGAGTAGATTGTGGAGATGGGGCCCTGGGTGACCAGGTGGTTCCGAGCTGTGATGAGAGCTTTGGGGTTGGGAACTTATTGGAGATATCTTGTTGTTACTCTGTTGCTGCATAGGAAACCCGAGCTCCTTCCTTATCTCTTTTTCTCCCTTTAGAAGTTAGGTCACTTAAAGCTGCATACAATTGGTGACGTGGACCTATCCCACTCCTTGGGGAAAGACTTTGGGTGTGCAGGGTACGAGTCCGAGTACGACAACAACACCGATGGATGATACGACTAAGGGATGCGTCGCTTCGCTCAAGGATGCATGTGGCGAGAAGAATAAAAGATGGAGACCCTTCTGAGAAGCTAGCTACTGTTGCGTAGAATTTCACTCTGATTTAGCCAAGAGGCTTGTAATGATGTACTCCATAATGGACATGTAATAAATTATGTACTATTGCTTATGTGTGATGCGATGTATGACTTTGTTTTACTATCTGTGAGACGTTCTGTACACGATAGCTACTGATCTAGGGACTATCGTGATAGTACAGTGATCCGAGTTTTCTATGTAAATCCAAGGTTTTATAGGTGGTACCAGAGCCATACTTGACCGTAGCACGTATCCCAAGAAATGTCTGATAGAAATAGGACTCTATACGCTCTATTTCTATATTTATACCCTTGAGCTATGTTATAAAAACTTATCTCTTTTTGAAAACATCTCATTCACCTGCGCTAACTAAGATTTGTTATGTTTCACAGGAGATGGAGCACCAAGTTGCTGAGATCACCCTCGAGACGTGCGGGGCGGTCTGCCACTGGATGGAGAGGGCCCTTCTCAGGCTTGGGGTCCCTCTTACCTACGTCACGTACCACGCTGAGTACGTACCCGCCCTGACAAGGCGGATGGTGCTCTGCACGGCCGCCGTTCTCCCTCACCCGAGCCTCCCGGGGTTCAAGGGAGAGGTCTGCTACAACACCGCACTGGACGTCGCCTGTCGTCAGGCACTATGCTGCCTTCTCGCTTAGTACCGCGCCACCTTTGAGACCGGGACGCTCCGACTTCTTCCCCGGGACTACTGGCGCCTTGCACCGCTCGTGGATGGAGTCCCTTCGCACGAGGGGATCCAGGACGACGTCGACGCTGCACCCTTCCTGAGGCCATCCGTGATGCCATCACTCGGCGTCAACATCCACCCATTCCAGCTCCTAGCCGGGTGGAATCTCACCAGCCAAACAACTTCACCTGAAAACAACAATTATAACAAGGCTGAGTATACTAATACTCAGCAAGACTTACCCGACAAAAGTACCTCTAGACATGTAGGATTTTGGCTAGTGGGTTTGTTTTGCGAAAAAGCAACTAGGATCATGGATCCTTACTTTCAAAATTTTAGCTCAGATTCTAGTGAGATTATCATTACTATAATGAGCAACTAATACAATCAAGAATTATACAATACAATTAATTGACATAGAAGATTTCTCATAGTTCCATCATTAGGGGATATCATGGCCAGTTGATTAAGCAGTCTCAGATAACGGTGAGAGGCCGACAATCGATTGATTCCAAAACCTTGCAAGGTAGACCTAAACACACGGAGTGGTGCCCCAACAAAGTCGACACCAACCAAACGGTTCCCAAAAATCCTCTGGTTGGGATAATAGCTTACAGTCCCGGGTACAAGGCTATCTGCCATGCCCGACCTAGTACCCCCAGCCTCACACAAGTACCCTCCTCCCGGTTGCAAGCCGGGCAGGAGACAAATCGAGAGTAGTAGTAGTAAAATCCTGTGCTGTCTCATTACGGTACTAGGTTTACCGGTCCCATTCTCGACAAGTGCTTAGTACGTTCAAAAGCTTAGCCCACGAAGCCACTAGACCGGAGCCCAAATCCCATGCTCTTACCACACGAGCAATCCATTTATAAATAGGGTGATTCCAAAAAGGAAATCCTATTCTCGCGAGTGAAGAACATCACTCGACTTTTACCAGGTCCTTAGAGCATAGCATCTAACGACCTAGCATACTAGTAAAAGAACATAGGCACTAGGGATCATGCAACTAGGGTTCATTCAATTCCTGAACGTAACTGCATATAGAATAACAAAGATAGTTGCATAATTTAAATAAAACATGGGTTAATGATAAACCGGGGCTTGCCTTTGCTGGCACAAGCAGTTACACAAACTTCCGGACTTTGGTCCGGGTCTTGCTCTACGGTGATGTAGTGCACGTCTCCTCCTACTCCCTCGTTCACGTCCACTGGCACGAGCGTGTAGCTACCGTCGGGAACTTCTACATGGAGGATGCAAATGCAAGACTTAATTGACAAATTGATTTAATTAGTTTCAAAACAACTTATGACAACCATGGGGTGCATGGCTGACCACATTCACCTAGATAATAATACATTCAGCATACTCTTCCTATAAAGGAACAATGTGCGTTGCTTTATTATCTAGACTTTTTAATAGTGACTGTGTGCATATATATACAAATAACTTATTTTAATTCTCACAAAACAGCAAGGGGTTGGTTATAAACTAGTTAGCAAGTTTTACCACACCAACACAAAAGGTCCTTAGGTAAGAGTTGCGATTTTCCAAATAATTTCAATATTAAACCTACAAAGGTTCTTTCAACTTTAAGCAACAAAATAACCATAAAACACCAAGTGGGTTACTCACTGAGCTCATTAAGTCTAATGCAAGCAACTGCTCACACATGCACACTTGCTTAAGCAATAAAACTAAATACATCAAATATAGCATTTCTATTCACCACAAACAAGATAAATGCACATAAAAATAAATAAAAGCACTTCTGGACCCAAACTTTCTCTCACTGTTTCTCTGGTCCAAAACAATTCTAGGAAACCAACAAACACATCTATAGTCTTTATAGATCTTGATCTACACATTAATGATTAAAAATAAGCATAAATTAGGAAATAATATTTTTAGCAGAGATAAAATCATGATAAATTCACCAAAGGTGCATATCGACATAACAAGACAATAGCCAGAAGTTGGGTTCAAAAATATATTTATTTTAAGCTATAAAATTCATCTAGGCAGATTTATCAATAAAACAAGATAAATCATATAAAAAGATTTCTTCAGTAACTTTGTGCAATTTGTGGCACAAGACCTATACATTCTAGTATCCACAACATATCCAAAATCTAGCTCAAGATCATGTATAGATTTTGCAGAATCACAGATCTAGGTAAATCACATTTCAATTTTTCAAGCAAAAACTATAGCTCAAAAGTATATATATTCTTTGCAAAAGTTGTAGGTCTAGTCACATAGAGCACAAAAAAATTGGGTTTGCAATTTTTGGATTTTCAACAATTTTATATGGATTTTACAAGTTGCAGCCAAAACACATCAAAGGGTAAAGATTCTTTTTACGAAGAAACCCTTGGGAAGATTAGGGTGCTCACAGTTATGCCCTTGGTTTGCACAAAACACCTCAGAAAGAGTACAGACCTCGCAATGTGGTCCTTGGGGCTTGGGGGCGGCGCGACCTGGAGAAATTTCGGCGACCTCGCCGGTGAGCTCGGCCGGGGAGTGGCTGGGGAGGCTCTAGGGGTTGCAGGAAACCGACTTGGGTGCTTACTCGCAGCGGAAACAGTGCCGGCGGGCGGGCACGGCGGCGGCGGCCGCTGGAGGTGCTACTCCGACGAGCTGGCGGCCTGGCCCGGGCAACAAGCGAAAGGGGAAGCTATGGGGGATCCTAGGGAAGGTAGGGGTAGCACGTATTGGCGGTGAAAGCGGCCGGAGAAAGGGGTTCACCGTAGGCACCAAGGCGGCAGCAATGGCGGTTTGGTGGCTTTGTGCACCCGCGCGTGAAGGACGACATCAAGCCTTTATATCCAAGCTCAAGGTGGTGGGAGGTGTTACTTGCGCGTCAAGGTAGCAAGGTCGCGGTATGGGGCGCCTGCACGGGTAGTGTGTGTGGCCGAGTACGGTGACGTCGCGAGTGGCGGGGCGGCGTGGGTCGGTACGGCGCCACCCGTGTGCGCGTGGCGCACGGGGAGAGGACCGGGATGGTGGTTCGGCAAGGGCGGCCCACGGTGCATGGACCAGCGGACCAAGGCCGGCCTCGGCGTGCGGGCCCGGCGGGGGCCGTGGCCCGGTCGGCGCGCAACGCCGGCGCGACGGCGCACTCTAGACGCCAAGGGGCCGAACACCATTCAGACTAGCACCCTTTGATCGAATTTTTCTCAAATTTTTCCAACAGAAGTGGTCCAAGGTTTCTATACCAAAGTTGCAGATCTCTTAATCCCCTACAATTCCTAGAAAGGGTGTATGGCCTTTTTCTCAACCAATTTTGCACAAAAGGCATGCCAAGATCACTATTTTCTGGGTGCCAGTGAATAGTGACTCTGGGCATTGACTTGCATTTTTCACCTATTTAGGCTTCAAATCTCAAATGCCACTCAACATGAAGGTTGTGTCCCTTGACAAAATACACAACTTTTACATTGGGAGATTTGGAAGTGTTTAGGTGAAATTTGGAGAACGCGGCAAAAGTTCCGGGCGACACTAGTGGGTCAAAGGGTGTTTAAGGGGTTTGACTAGGGTTTTGACCCAACCTTGACCATTAGTTGACCAAGGGGTGTCATTAGGTGTTGTTGGTGAAGTTTTCGAGGTGATGGCACAGGTTGACCGTCGTTTGACCAAAGTCAACACAGTTGACCTGCTCATTAAGGTTAACAACTCCGGCTGAAAACCTGGGGCGTCACAATGTGGGCCCTTGTTGTCAGTTTCTCTCCGAGTTGGACGAAGCTCCTTGTCTCGCAAGATTCGGCACTATTCTGGCTAAGTCCTCGGAGTTTGTCATCTTCTCGGGTTTGGTCCCTGGGCTTCTTGGAGTCATGTTTGCTTCATTGCATGACTTGTACTGGGCTTCAAGGTCTTGTCACAAGGTGCTTGATGAACTTATCCCGGAAGTCTTGCTTTCAACGCTAAAACCCTGCATAAACACTAAACTCCAAAACCGACATGCACGAATGAACTTGTTATACCAAGGGGGTTAGTACCAATGGATGAGGTATTAAACTCATGCCAACACCGAAGGTAAACTCATGGCTAGGTTGACGGAATTTCACCATGAACAATGAGCTCGAAGCAACCGATCTGGGATCGGGGATAGGGGTGCACTCCTTAGTGTATCCCTACTTTCGGTTTTCGAAGCCTAGGTGTTGGGGTTTTACTTGCGCTTGGAGGACATGAGCTCGCCCCGGTATGAAACCAAGTGGGCCAACGGCTTCACAAGACTTTACGTACACACCACCTCACCGAGCGTGGGGTTAGGGCCGAGTTGAGCTCGACAAGTGCGGAACCATACCTGCCAGCAGGATAGAGGGTATCAGTGGGGGAAAGGTGGAGTGAGACCACCTTCTCTCAGTGCGTCGCCCGTGTGGCCACACGGGGGCATTTCAAAGTTTCGGTGCAATTCCCTTTGCGAGGGGGATCGTTTTGAGGGCCGGATGCAGGATGGGACCGTAACTACCGAGAGTTCGCACGGTAGGATGGGCTCGGTCGGCCGTACACCAGCCGAGTGCCATTTCGGGTTGGGTACAGGTGTACAATCTTTGCAGAGTCATTCGATCTATAGCTATAGCTGCGTCCTCTATCATGGATGAGCCCAGTGGAGTGTTGGTTCTCATGTTTTGGGATTTCTACCTTCCCCCTATAGATGAGTGTATGGTGAGCCGTGGTTGCAGTCGGTTAGAGGAGAGAGGCTCCATCTACTCGTTGATCCGATTGCAACGATTAAGGTGAGAGGAGAGGAAGTTCTCACATCGACCCTAGACAAGAGTAGGTTATGGAGATGGGGCCCTTGGTGACCAGGTGGTTCCGAGTTGTGTTGAGAGCTTTGGGGTTGGGAACTTGATGGAGATGTCTTGATGTTACTCTGCTGCTGCTGCATAGGAAACCAGAGCCGCTTCCTTGTCTCTTTTTCTTCCTTTAGAAGTTAGACCACTTAAAGGCATACAGTTGGTGACGTGGACCTATCCCACTCCTTGGGGATAGACTTTGGGTGTGTAGGGTACGAGTCAGAGTACGACAACAACGCCGATGGATGGTATGCCTGAGGGATGCGTCGCTTCGCTCAAGGATGCCTGTGGCGAGAATAATAAAAGATGGAGACCCTTCTGAGACCTAGCTACCGCTGTGTAGAATTTCACATTGATTCAGCCAAGAGGCTTGTAATGATGTACTCCATAATGGACATGTAATAAATTATGTACTTTTACTCTTATGTGAGGCGATGCATGACTTTGTGTTATTATCTGTGAGACGTTCTGTACACGATAGCCACTGATCCAGGGACTATCGCGATGGTACAGGGATTCGAGTTTTCTATGAAAATCTGAGGTTTTACAGGTGGTACCAGAGCCATACTTGACCGTAGCACGTATCCCTAGAAATGCCCGATAGAGTTAGGACTCTATACGCTCTACTTCTATATTTATACCTTGAGCTATGTTATAAAAACTTATCCTCTTTTTGAAAACCTCTTACTCACCGGCGCTAACTAAAATTTCTTACTTTTCACAGGAGATGGAGCGCCAGGTCGTTGAGATCACCCCCGAGACGTGCGGGGAGATCTGCCACTGGATGGAGAGGGCCCTTCTCAGGCTTGGGGTCCCTCCTACCTACGTCACGTATCGCGTCGAGTACGTACCCACCGTGACAGGGCGGATGGTTCTCTGCACGGTAGCCATCCTTCCTCACCCGAGCCTTCTGGGGTTCAAGGGAGAGGTCTGCTACAGCCTACAACACCGCGCTCACTGTCGCGACCGCGCTGGACGTCGCCTGCCGTCAGGCACTGGGCTGCCTTCTCGCTCAGTACCGCGCCACCTTTGAGTCCGGGACGCTCCGACTTCTACCCCGGGACTACTGGTGCCTCGCACCGCTCGTGGACAGAGTCCCTTTGCATGAGGGGATCCAGGACGATGTTGACGCCGCACCCTTCCGCGAGACCGATGAGACTTTGGTGGAGACAGCCAGCTACTTGGTAGACCTCGACAAGTACGCACGCTGCTTGGGGGATGAGTCATAAACCCTCTTCGGCAGGATCAGAGACGCTACCGTCGACACCCGCCAGTACCTACCGTGCTATGTTCAGCTGGAGAGAGAGAACAGCGTGCTACGCCTCCGTGTTTGCCAGCTCGAGCAGAGCCTCGACCGCTCGACCACCGTCCTACTGCAGTCTGAGAGGGAGCGTGTGGACACCCGTGAGGATCTACTGCATGCCAGGGAGGACCTCCGCAGGATGACCGTGAGTCAGAACAGGCTGAAGGATAGACTTTAGAGCAAGGACGACTTGCTCACGGTGCACGCCCACCTGCTCGACTGCAAGCGGAACAAGGTGGAGATGCTGGCGAAGAACAGGGCAGAGAACATCGCCAACCTCGCGTGGCTTACACGCACAACCATCTACCTGAGGGACAAGGCCAATAGACTGAGGAGGTTGGGAGGACATCGACTCTCTCTGCGTGGACGAGCTCACAGAGCTCAACGGCGAGCTGCCCTTTGAGTTGCAGCGTGAGATCCGCGCCGAGACCTTCGAATGCGCCAGTCCCGCCTCAAGCTACACCTGTGCCCGATGGCTCGGCTGCCGACCCCCGTCGGGACTGAGGAGGTTCGAGAGGCACACGCCTTGGTGTCCTGGATCTTTCCGCTGGACTACCCCACTAAGGACCGTTACCCTGTCTTGTACAAGAGGGCTCGCACCGAGTAGAGTGCAGAGCGAGGGCATGACCTAGAGTAGAGTTGTAAAATAGTAGCTTTCATGAGTTGTTCCATGCAGTTGGGAGCATGTTCCGGCGCATGAAGAGAGTCATGTCACACCTTGTAGGCATTACCCTTTTGAGCATGTATCGATGTATTGGAGCGTTGATTTGAGCTGCTACCCCTAAGGTCTGAGTCAGCCTCGGGGAAGCATATGTACTACTCGCTTTATGTATGCTTGGATCTTAATGGAGTTATTCATGTCTTAATGCTTTTTCTCATTGAGTGTTGGTTATATAAATATCCTTATTTTCATGCTTGTCTCAGACTCATATGTGTGTTGGTGAGTGACGTTGTGTAAAAGTCTTTTCTTCCCCGCTTGTGTTTTCATAAGGATGTCGATCCGCCGATCCAACCGTTTGCTGGCGCGCCTCGAGGAGGCTGCTGCCGAGGAGGAAGCCCCACAAGGTCGTGGCCGTGACGCGGCTCATGAACGCGGTCGTGCACCTGCCCATGGCCGTGGATGCCCGCCCCTACGTGGAGGAGCTTTGGGAGCTCGAGGCCGGGGTGCCGAAGCACCGCCACCACCGCCCGAGGGCCCAGAAGCTGAAGCTGAGGATGGAGAAACTGAGCAAGATCAGGAGCAAGACCAGCCTGAGCCAGACTAGCCCGCGCCACCCCAACCTAACTTGGTGGATGTGATAGCGGTCTAGACTCAGCTGATGTAGAGGATGGCAGAAGCCATGGAGCACCGTGGCAATGGTGGAAACCGCGCTGCTCCGCCGGACGAGGATCTCACGAGGAAGATCGAGAGGTTCATCTGCCTGGAGGCCCCCACCTTCAGCTACTCGGATGACCTGCGACGCTGCCGACTTGCTGAGGGTGATCGAGACCAAGCTCGACCTCACCGTCTGCTCTGACGAGGAGTGCGTCGCCATCGCCGTGCACCAGCTGGAGGGTCCTGCCAAGTCATGGTGGGACAACTACACCGCCGCCCACCGGAACCCAGCATTCATCACCTGGCCGAAGTTCTACGAGGCATTTCGCGAGCAGTACCTACCCAGTGAGCTGCTGATCCAGAAGGCGCAGGAGTTCCGCACCATGATGCAGGGTGCGATGAGGGTCGAGGAGTATGAGCGCCACTTCATGAAGATGATGTGGTACGCCTGACGACACCAACACCGACCAGAAGAAGCAGTTCTGGTTCCTGTGAGGCCTTCACCATGGCCTTCACCAGGGACTAAAGGCGAGCGAGCACAAGTCCCTTCTCCACCTTGTCAACCGCGCCATCGTGGTCGAGGACAAGAGGAGGAGCCATGAGGAGCACATGAAGGGAAAGAAGAGGACGGGAGATTGGGACCACCATGACTGATCCTTCCAGAAGCAGAGGGGCAGACAGAGCAACTTGTTGAGGGGGAGCTACTGCCCGGGGCACGACTAGCCGGGGCGCAGCTTCGGAGGTGGAGGACGTAGCCCGTTCCCTGGAGGGAGGAACCCCGGCTACCCCCAGCAGACTGGAGGCTACCACCGTCTGCCGCCAAGCGCCACGAGACCTACCTCGGGAGGCTTCACTGTCACCTGATTCGCCTGTGACAAGCTTGGCCACAAGTCCTACGACTGCCCAGACAAGAAGACCACTGCTACACCCGCGAGAGCACCTGCTCCAGGAGGCCGACCTCCTCAGGTTGCACCGCCTCCGATTGCCGGCCGTGGGAGGCTGAATCACCTCACCGAGGAGGATGCTGCTGACGCTCCTGACATCATGATCGGTGAGTTTTTGGTTTGTGGTACTACTGCTTTGGTTCTCTTCGATACCGGTGCAACCGGGTCGTATATTACCTCTAGATTCATTAACAAACTCCCCCTCCCTACAACCACTCGATTGATTCCTATCATCATGAGTTCATCTCTTGGAGATATCAGATGCACCTTGTTGTGTAAAGGTGTGGAAGTGGTCATCCAGGAGCACAAGTTCTTGGGGGATCTGACAGTGTTGCCTTCCAATTGCATCGATGTGATACTGGGGATGGATTGGATCACCGCTCACAAGGGTGTCATCTCCACTTCACCGCGACTTGTGACCTTGGTACACCCCGACGGGACGAGAGTCACCTTCGAGCCAATGAAGTCCCGAGACATGCTAGCTGTGTACAATCTTTACACAAAAGCCATCTCTGATGTGCCAGTGGTTTGTGAGTATGAGGATGTGTTTCCAGAAGAGCTGCCGGGTTTGCCACTAGACCATGACGTGGAGTTCGTGATAACCTTGGTACCAGGGACTGCACCTATAGCTTAGAGTCCGTACCACATGGCAGATGTTGAGCTGAAGCTGTTGAAGGCAGAGTTAGACTCGCAGCTTGAGAAGGCGTTCATACGACCAAGTGCTTCACCATGGGGTTCACCAGCTCTTTTTGTACTGAAGAAGGATGGGACTCAGCGACTGTGTGTTGATTATCGTGCACTCAATGTGGTAACCATGAAGAACAAGTACCCGCTACCCCAGATCGATGACCTGATGGATCAGCTAAGGCAAGCCAAGTTCTTCAACAAGATTTATCTCCGATCAGGCTATGACCAGATGAAGATTCGACCGGAGGACATCTACAAGACCGCGTTTGTGACATGGTACGGACAATAAGAGTACACTGTCGTATCGTTCGGTCTTACGAATGCCCCGGCGTACTTCATGAACATGATGAACAAGGTGTTCATGGATGAGTTAGACAAGTGTGTCATTGTCTTCATTGACGACATACTGGTATTCTCCAAGACCACAGAGGAGCATGAAGAGCACCTGAGGATAGTGTTGGGAAAGCTCAGACAACAACAGTTGTATGCCAAGTTCAACAAGTGTGAGTTCTGGATGGAAGAAGTCACTTTTCTCAGTCACGTGTTGTCAGCTGAAGGAGTGGCCATAGATCCGAGCAAGATAGAAGCAGTGTCCAAGTTGCAATCACCCAAGTCAGTGACAGAGATCTGCAGTTTTCTCGGTTTGGCCGGTTACTACCGCCGATTTATCGAGAACTTCTCCAAGATTGCGAAGCTCATGATAGAACTGTTGAAGAGCAACACACCGTATGTGTGGTCAGACAAGTGTGAAGCCAGCTTTCAAGAGCTCAAGACTCACCTCACCACTACCCCAGTCCTGACTCTTCCCGATGCGAGCAAGGACTTCGTGGTGTACTGTGACGCATCGAGGCAAGGACTCGGTTGTGTGCTGATGTAGGGAGGCAAAGTTGTTGCATGTGCCTCGCGACAACTTCAGAAACATGAGGAGAACTACCCCACACATGACCTCGAGCTAGCTGCTGTCGTTCACGCTTTGAAGATGTGGAGGCACTACCTGATGGGCAACAAGTGCGACATTTACACCGATCACAGGAGTCTGAAGTACATCTTCACACAGTCAGAGCTGAACCTGAGACAGCGAAGATGGCTCGAGCTGATCAAGGACTACGACATGAACATTCACTACCACCCCGACAAAGCGAATGCCGTAGCTGATGCACTGAGCCGCAAGCATTACTGCAACAACCTGATGGTGAAGAAAGAGCAACCGACACTGTATGAGGAAATGGAGAAGTTGAAATTGGAGATAGTTGAGAAAGGACAACTGAACGAGTTGAGGGTGAAGTACACGCTCGAAGACCAGATTTGACAAGCTCAGAAAGGATGTCCATAAATTGAAGAAGTGAAATCCATGATGGCCAGAGGCAAAGCACCTGACTACCGCCTCGACGATCAAGGCACACTATGGTTAAAGGACCGCATCTGCATACCCCAAAGCAAGGAGATCCGAGACTCAATCCTGAAGGAAGCTCATGACTCACGCTACTTGATTCACCCTGGTTGCACCAAAATGTACCAAGATTTGAAGGTATGGTTCTGGTGGGAGAAGATGAGGGAAGACATTGCTGAGTACGTCACTCGATGTCAGAGAGTGAAGGCAGAACACCAGAGGCCCGCCGGTTTGCTTCAGCCGCTTGAGATAGCCACATGGAAGTGGGACGATATTAGCATGGACTTCGTAGTGGGTTTGCCGCGTACACAGAGAGGGCATGATGCCATATGGGTGATAGTTGACAAACTTACCAAGGTGGCCCACTTCATACTAGTACGGGAGGACTACCGGGCACTAAAGCTTGTGGACCTCTATGTAGAACACATTCTGAGGTTACATGGAGTTCCCCGCAGTATTGTCTCTGACCAAGGACCTCAGTTCACAGCTCAGTTTTGGAAGAGTTTTCATGGTTCCCTAGGTACGTCTCTCGACTATAGCTCCGCCTTTCACCCATAGACCGATGGACAGACGGAGAGAGTGAACCAAGTGCTTGAAGATTTGTTGAGGGCTTGTGTGCTGACCTACAACACCAACTGGGAAAAGAGTTTGCCTTATGCCGAGTTCTCGTACAACAACAACTTTCAGGCAAGTCTGAAGATGGCCCCTTTCGAGGCTCTATATGGCAGAAAGTGTCGAACACCGTTGATGTGGTTTGAGGTGGGGGAGCAAACCTTCTTCGGTCCCACCACCATTGCAGAAGCCGAAGAAAATGTTGCAAAGGTCAGAGATAATCTGAAGATAGCCCAAAGCCAGTAGAAGAGTTACGCTGACCCAAAGAGGAAGGATGTCTCATTCGAGGTGGGGGAACACGTCTACCTGAAGGTTTTACCCCTCCAAGGCACAAAGAGATTCCGTGTCAAAGGGAAGGTGTCTCCAAGGTATGCTGGCCTGTATCCAATTGTGAAAAGGATCGGGAAGGTAGAGCTAGAGCTACCACCAGAGCTTGCTGGAGTACACCCGGTGTTCCACGTGTCTCAGCTCCAGAAGTGTGTGGTTGTCGAGAAGAGAGTGCCCGCTCAGGCACTCGATGTCCAGGAGACCCCAGAGTACTTGGAGTACCCGGTCTAGATCCTAGACTGGGCGGAGAAGTCAACTAGGAGGACCACCACTCGCTTCTGCAAGGTGCTCTGGAGTAATCACTCTGAGCGCAAAGCAACATGGGAGAAGGAGTCCGTCATGAGGGAGAAATACCATCACCTCTTCAAACCGGAGGTAACTTCTTAATCTCGGGGATGAGATTCTTGTGAGGGGGGAGTTCTGTAACATCTTTTATTTTGCTTGCTTGTAAAAATGCTGAATTTCAAAAACTTGCTTTGGATTTGAGTGCTCATGAAATCAATTAAGGATGTCTTCTTTTTCCCTTCCCCAAAATCCTAGATTTTAATTTAATTCAATAAATAATATTAGGACTTATACAATGCTAGTGTGAGAAGTTGGATTTTCATTTGGGATTTAATTGGATTTGCTTCAGTGGATTCAAATTTGAATTGGAATTCAAATTTGAATCAAATAGAAAATAGGGTTAAGAAAATAGAAAAGACCTCTATACCTTTCGTGGGCCGCCAACCTCACTTTCAGCCCGCTCCAGCTTTCGGCCCATGCGCTACCCACTAGCGAGCAGCTGACCTGCCAGCTCAACCCGCACCCGAGCCACTGACGATCGGACCCCACTCGTCAGCCGACCACCTCACCCCTTTCTTCCTTCTCCTTTCCCCTTTTCCCCTTCTTTTCTCTCAGTCCCGAGGCGCCGCCATGGAAAGCAGACCGTGCGGCCATGGCCGCTGGCGCTGGATGGCGTCCACGCGTCGCGGAGCCTATCTAGTCGTCCGCCCTACCTACCCCCAGCCTACAAGAAGCACCGCGGGCCCCCGAGGCCAACCCTAGCCAATTGGGGATTCCCCTCCCCAATCCGCCGCCGGTGACATCAAGAAGGAGGGAGAGGAGGCGCAAGAGGCGGGGGAGTCCGGCCGTGGAGCCATCGTCGCCGCAAAGACAGAGCCACTCGCGGGGAGGGAGTCGAACCAGGTCGTCGCCGCACACCTTCTTCCTCTGCTTCCTCTGCACTGCACCTTCGTCTCCTTCAACGCCGACGAGCACGCTCCACCTTTCTTCACCGACGCCTTCATTGTGGCCCGTGGCCACCAAGGTGAGGGAATGCTTTGCCACTCCTCTGTGGATGCCCCCGCCTTCGAGCTGAGGGGGAACGCCGCCGTCCGCCACCGCGCTACCTCGCTCGCCACTGGTGATGCCAACCTTCGTGCCAGGCTGGGTTTCATCTTCTTGCAAGTGCTACTTGTTGGTGGAAATCAGGCCCGAAGGTGGACGTTGACACAACAGCCCCCTGATTTATCCACCCTCCTCCGAAGGGGTCAAGGCCGAAGCCCCCCTCGGAGACGAAGGGAACGCTCAATGACTATCTCTACCTCCAACTGAGCAAATCACACTATATTACGACTGGATTACTTCTACTTCTACTTCTACTTCTACCTTTACTGCTTTGCACTATGAAGGAAAACAAAATAGACAGAACCGAAAGTAATGGAATTGAACCAGAACCTTTGGAGCTCTCTTCTCATTAATGTGTGTCCGTTCAGTTACAAGGGAACCACTATTTATAGGAGGCCCCCGGGGTGATCAAACAACCCAATTACACCTTTTCTGTTCCTGACAAACGGATTTACACACTTTTGAAGAGTATAACAGTAACTCCCCGCTTCGTACGGGCATCTAGCGTGTCTTCGCACGGTCAACCCTCCTTTACACGCCGCGCCTTTTGTCTCTCCTTCGTACGACGACCTTTACACGTCCGGCGTGCTTACGTGCAGCGGGGCCCTTCTGACAGAGCCAGGGCCATCGTGCGCCCTGTACCTTCGGCGCCGAAACGGCCCACCATGCCACTGCGTCCATGGAAGACCTCCGCGACACTCCACGCGACCGGCTCCCGTCCGGCGTCGGAGCGCTTTCCGGCAAACGGGTTTCTCGACCGGTTCGCACCTTCGACGCTGAAGCTCTGCAGCTCCGAAACGACCGTGGGCGAACCAGCACCTGCAAGACAGCACACACACACACACGCTTCAAGTAACGTCAGCATTCTCATTAGATCATCATTGCATGCACTTAACCACTTCGTACACTTGGCACGAGGTTGGCGATCCGCGCCGGCTGTGACTAGACACTTCTGAAGGCCATATTCCCCAATAGTAGCCCCTCGTCAGTGAGGGCTGTCCTGCTCCTTAGATGGGCCGAGCTTGCGAACAACTCTTCAGATGGTGAAAATGGGCTTCGGAACTCCCATGGACGGCTCACACCGCTCTTTACCTGGGAGAAAGACGCGCGGTGCCCCTACTGAAATGACTGTTGAGAGATTCGTGAATTAGGGTAAAAAGGTAACAACGTGCATTATGCGCGAGATTATCGGGCGGCAACGCACTATAAAAGGGGGCCTGACCCTTGGGTTGCCCCACCCTGCTGCTATGATCGACCAACGAGAGGCTTGCACCCCCGCGGTCTCAACTGTAAGAGTCCCTTCGCGCACCTATCTTCCTTTTGTACACAATAGTTGCGGTCATGGCCCCAAAACGGAGATGTGATGCTATTGCGAAGGAGATTCTGAAGACGTACACCTTCGGGCGGAGCATGATAGATGGGGGCGATATATCGTCCCTTCAGGAAAACCGCATGGTCAGGACGGCGAGGGCTCCAGGGAGGGAGACCGTGCCAAAGCCCCAGGAAAATGAAGTCGTCATCTCTCAGGATCTGCTGTTTGCTGGGCTTCGGTTCCCTCTTCATCTAGTCATTGTTGACATCCTTCGCTACGTCGACATCTATCTGCACCAACTTACCCCCAATGCCATCCTGCGCCTTTCGGTGTATATGTGGATTTGCCGAACCACGAAGATCAAACCCTCCGCCGAAGGTTTCGCCTCGACGCACCAGGTCCACCACCAACGTCGCACCGTCTACGAGGAGGAGGGGGACAATACTGTGGAGAAGGACTGCCAGTTTGGCTGCCTAAACTTCTCGTACAAAACCGGAGTTGTCAGTCCTGTGACCGCGTACCGGAATAAGTGGCCTTCGGATTGGCAACAACACTGGCTGTACCACACCATGACTCCACTCGTCCCAGGGAAGCCGCATCCGCTGTATACGAAGGAGCTACCACCCCTGTACAATTCATACACAAAAAATCTGTCTTGTCCCGAAGGGGATGAGTTCACCATGATGCTTCACTGATTTGCCCGTAAGTACAGTACCCGCAACATCGTCAAAGAGTATCGCAGCATTCCCGTGTGCCCTCTCATCGATGGGTGGGCAGTGGCCGAAGACTCCTGGGCTGCCGACCTCGGCGACATCCCGTGCCCTGACTAGACAAAGGTTTTTGGCTTCACCTTGGCGCGTGAGTTTTTGCGCTCTCCTCTGACCCTTCGAATCGATGTAATCTTTTATGTCGCCTTGGCTTTGCCTGACACTTACTTATACTTGCTGATTCGCAGAGTTAAAGAAGAGAAAGGTGGAGGATCATGGTGATTTTATTATTGGCCCTGTGTCGCCAAAGGAGTACAAGGACACGGTGGCAAAGCTGAATGGATCTCGAACAAATCACGTTTTCGAGTTTTTCAAGTTCACTGCACCCGAACGACTCGGCTTCGCCAAGCACTGCGAGGCGGCCGAGAGGAAAGCTGCAGCACTCGCCGCCGCCAAAACGGATGCAGGCGAGACAACGACATCACCGCGTGCCGGAGGCGCGCCGTTGAAGAAGACTACAAAGGAAATTGCTCTTGCCGCTGCCGCCACTGCTGCTGCCGAAGGGAAAGCCCGACAGAAACGCGTCACCTGACCTACAAGCTCACCCTCGCTGGTCAAAAGAACCAGTGTTGTTGATGTTGAGACTGGCACCATAGGGACCGTGATCGCCGCCGTGCCCTTGCGCTTAGCTGCACCTTCAGGGGGGGATGTGGAGAAAAACCCAGCGGACCACTGCTCGTGCCGCTGAGCCCCAAAGAGAAAGACAACGATGAGGAGAGCGATATTCGCATCATGTCCTCAGTTGGCGATGCGCCTCATGGCCGAAGCCCCCCACCTCTCGATGAGGAAGCCTCTTGCGACGAAGGCAGAACAAGCTCGGCTTCCACCAGCTCATCAAGCTCCTCCTCTGAAAATACTAGCGAGTCCGCTTCGCCTTCGGCAACGGGTGGTGAAAAAGATTGCTTCAGTGCTGAAGTCGAAGAGGAGGAGGCGGAGGAGGAGGAGGACCCCGACAGTAGCAACTGCCGTGTAACACCAGAGGACCCTCAAGCCACTACCTTCCGTCTTCAAATCCTCACCGAGACGACGCAAATTGGTGAGAAGCAAATCCGCTTCTTGGGACTAATGTGTGGCAGGCATGAACGCAAATTCCTGGAAGAAGCGGGGTCGAGCTTCGCGATCCCCCACGAGGAGGAATATTTCAGCAGCTTTAGCTCCAAGGACCTGATAACCACGTGCGGTGATTTTGCCCTGAAAAATTTTGTGGCGTCGTGTTGCCTTGCACGAACGCTGGAGCGGGAGGATAAGGAGGCAAAAGAATTGTCGGCTGCTGCAACCGCATCGCTGCAAAAGCGGGTAACCGAGCTTGAAAAACTGCTGACCGCAGAGCAAAAACGAAGCCGACAACTTCAGCAAGAGAAAGAAAATGAAAGCAAGACCTCCCAGGCCGCTCTTGAGACGCTTCGCCTGGATGTGGAGAGGCTGGCCAGCCCTAAAGAGGACTTGAGCGTCCAACTTCGCAATAAAAATGTTGAGCTGACCGATGCGAAGAACGAGGCAGAACGATTGGGCGGCATCCTGGAGAGGTACCACATAGAACATATACAGAGCGCGGAGGTGCTGCGCTCCGAGTGCTGGAACTGTTTGCACAGTGCAATCTTAACGCCCCTCCAACTTCGTTCCCTCAATGCACCGTCGCTTCCTTTTATGAATGGGTGAGCGCCTGCTTCGACCTCATCACCATGAATACCTAGATCTTCGGCGAGCTTGGAGCTATGGTCGGGGTCCGCACGCTGGCGTACTCCATGTGCTCCTTGGTTTCGGCTAACTGCCCTTCGTCGGAAAAAACCATCGGCATGGGTGATCTTCAGCGCTCGATGAAAGATGACTTCAGTTGGCCAACCGACGCAGAGCTGGACGTGTCTAAACTCCCTGTGCTTGCCAAGAACTTCATGAATACCTTCTTCGCGAACGCGGATCCCGCCTTACCCTCGATGAATATGTTGGTCTAGGCGCTCACGTATGACGAAGTGGTTACATTTCTGTACCGACACATTCAACTTCCCTTGATTTACACTGACACCTTCATTCCTTTTCCCATCATGCAGATAGGGACTCATTTGCAGGCGCGGGTCGCGGCGAGTCTTCGGTCACGCCACGATGGTGCGCTCCCCCAGCCTTTGTTCATGGAGGAGGGTAGCTGGATCGAAATGACCGGGGTCCCACTGATCACCACCGAAGGTGTGGCCGCTGATGGCGCTGAGGGCGGAGGTGCTGAGACAGGGCGCGACTCCGACCACGGAGCCGAAGTTTTGACGAGACCAGGCGCTGAGGCCACACACGATGACGTGATGGAGCGCGCCGCCCCTACAGAGAGGGACCCCACCCACGAAACAGAAGATGCCTCGGGGGCTGAATGTGCCACGCTCGCGGTTAACACCCCCCGAAGCCCCTGATGTGGACGCTGAAAACGTCGTTCATGCACCGATCGAGGAGGTGGCCGAAGCTGCACCGATCGCCGTCAGCTCCCCGACACGTGAAGCACACCCCGAAGGTTCAGGCGATGCCGCGACTGAGCCCCCGCCATCCGCCGCTGCCGAAGCTGAGGTCTGAGGGGTCTAGAACTAGAGTCTAGTTGAACTAGAGTATTTTTTGCCTCTGTGGTTGTTCCAAGCACTAATGCAGGGTGCCTCTGCGCAAGTTCCCTTGGTGGTGCCTGCGCAGAGAACCAAAGGTGCGAGCGACCTGCCCTTGTCATTGAACTTGTTTTTTGTTGCCCCTAACACGTGGACAAAGTTTAGCATCCGTCATCCAGGCGTGTCATATTCTGAGTTTTTAACGTACCGTGCGCGGCGCTACCAAATCCGAAATGAGTCTGCCAAACATTTCTTTGCTGAATTTTCTAAGGATCCGACGCATCGTGAGGCGATTCTTAAGGAACGCGCCACCTGTCGGGCGGCGAAACGCAGTTTGCTAGATCCCTTCGTAGACGAAGGGTTGGTTCCCAAACCAGAGCCCATTGAGGAGGGTGTTGTAGGATCTCCTGAATATGTGTATCTGATTCCCGACACTTCGTCAGATGGCGTCGCGGTTGTGAAGACCAAGCATATGTAGATGCTCGCGCACCTGACTATGATCCTGTCTTCGGTGCAGGACGCATGCCCTCCGACGAAGAATTGCGCCAGATGGTGCTGGGTATAATTGACACGACGACACTTCGGCTAATCGACGAAATCTGCGAAGCCGTACTCAACGAGGACTGACCCATTGGCACAGGCCTCCTTCATGGACGAAACTCTTCCTCAGACGAAGATGAGTCTGTGTCGCGTCAAAACACACCGCGAAGACTTCAAGTGGCCTAATTCGGAACTCCCCCCGGAAGTGTTCGTGGCTGATTAGAGTGACACAACCCGAGCTGGCTTGTAAAGTGTGGATAGAAAAACTTGTATTGATTTGTTGCACCCTGTTGTATGGTAATAAACAAAAACGGTCATTTTTGTTATCTGTAAATTTTTCCATTGCACTACATATTCAACGTGATGTTCGCGCGCTTGCTTGCTTACATCATGATCGCCCCTAGCCGCTAACAACCGAAGCTGTCGCAAAGGGACAGGTGCCTGACTTCGATTAAGCATCCTAACTTGGCCGTGCGGGGAGCTAACACACCTCTTCACGCGCACCCCCACTTTGGCTGCTACTCAACTGGTACACCTTTTCTAAAACGGCGTTTCCCTTAGGCCGTGCCACAACCCCTGTGCCGCGTTACGAGAAACGTTTCCTTCAGTCATAATAAGTACCAATGCACCGCAGCAAGCGTGCCTTTTGTCAGGCCATCACGGGGCCAACGCGCCGCGTCAAGCGGGCTTTTGCTTCGGTCATAACGGGACCGACGCATCAAGCGTGCTTCCACTTAGGCCATAGCGGGGCCAATGCGCCGCGCTGAGCGGGCTTTTCCTTCAATCATAATGGGACCGACACATCGCATCAAGCATGCTTCCACTTAGGCCATAACAGGGCCAATGCACCGCGTAGAGCGGGCTTTTCCTTCGGTCATAACGGGACCGACGCATCGCATCAAGCATGCTTCCACTTAGGCCATAACGGGGCCAATGCACCACGTCGAGCGGGCTTTTCCTTCGGTCATAACGGGACCGACGCATCGCATCAAGCGTGCTTCCACTTAGGCCATAACGGGGCCAGTGCACTGCATCGAGCGGGCTTTTCCTTCAGTCGTAACAGGACCGACGCATCGCATCAAGCGTGCTTCCACTTAGGCCATAACGGGGCCAATGCGCCGTGTCGAGCGGGATTTTCCTTCGGTCATGATAATAAGTGATAGGCGTGGCCCGGGTGCACTCAATGCGATCCGCGCCTACGCCGTTACTTACCCCGCCGAAGCCCATTCCGAAGACTATGCCCCCGGAGCGTATAGAGGGAGCATAGCTTCGGTGAAACTGTGAAGACTCATTCAAAAAAGAAAATTGGGCAACAAGCGCTGGGGGAAGACTGACTTATATTACATGTCAAAAAGGGTATCTGGGTCCGCCTCATTAAAAACCTCACACTTCGCAGGTCCAGCGAGGAACCGTGAAGCCTCCCCCGTGAGGAAAAGAGTATGCCCCCTACTCAATGTTCATATATTACAAACTTCACAATAGAAAAGAAATAAGGCTACAAACGAAGATACAAAAGGCCGCCACTTCGGCGCGGTTTTAGATGAAGTACTTCTAGAGCATGTCCACGTTCCACGTGTAAGGCTCTTCTCTGCCGCTCAACCGCCGCAGCTTGAAAGCTGCTTCGTTCGATGTCGTGGTTGCTATGAATGGACCTTCCCACTTGTAGTGCATCTTGCCTTTCAATTTTCCCTTTGGGATCTTGCTTAGTACCAGGTCTCCCGACCGTATGAGCTTCGGTCGAATCTTCTTGTTTTTCCATCTTCTGGTTACTTCCTGGTAAGATAACAAGTTAGTTCCGGCCTGTAGGCGTGCTTCCTCGATGTTCTGGATCGAAGTCTTGAGGGCTTTGTCGCTGGAAGGGGTGTCCCTCCAGGTTCCCAGGCACAACTCCTCGGGTAACATGGCCTCCTCACCATAAAGCAACTTGAAAGGTGAAAACTGTGTGGTTCTAGAAGTTGTGGTGTTGTGAGACCAAATCACCCTCGGCAGCTCTTTGGCCCACTTGCTCTTGGGTAACTCAGTGATATTCCTTTTGACGCCGACAAAAATTACCCCGTTGGCCTGTTCTACTGCCCCGTTGGACTGCGGATGGTAAACCGAAGCGAAACACAGCTTGGTGCCCAGATAAGTATAGAATTCTTTGAAATCAGTGTTGTCAAACTGCTTGCCATTGTCCACGGTGACTTTGTATGGTACACCGAAGCGGCATACGATGTTCTGCCAAAAGAATTTCTATATTTTGGTCGTAGTGATGCTTAATAATGGCTTTGCTTCCACCCACTTGGAAAAATACTCCACGGCTACCACGACATGAGTGTAGTTACCTGGCGCTGCTGGTAACAGGCCGACGATGTCTGTCCCCCACCGAGCGAAGGGCCATACCGGGGGTATCAGCTGTATCTCATTGGAGGCAAACTTACCGTATGGCGCATGGCGCTGACATTCTGGGCATCGGCGTACAATATCATGTGCATCTTCCACCGTCGAAGGCCAGTAGAAACCCTGACGAAACGCCTTCTGCACTAGGGTTCTCGTGCCAATGTGATGTGAGCACATGCCACTATGGATTTCATGAAGCAGTTGCTTGCCTTCGGTTACTGATATGCACTTTAGCAATGGGGCACACACTCCCTTTCGGTACAAGTTACCGTCAATGATGTGATAATTCCTCGCCCTGATGGCCAATCTCTTGTCGATGACCCCATCCCCGGCCTCGTAATAACCCTTGATTGCCGCCACTATTAGGGAACACCAATCTTCACTGTGTATGGCATTCACGAACTTGGGGGGTGTTGCTTCGTCCGCAGCAGATCTTACTGTCGTTGCTTCGTAGAACACATCTGGGGGGTAAAGGCTCGAGTAGAGCAGTTGCTTTTGCTATGGCATCGGCTTCTTTGTTGTAGTGCATAGGAAAACTCTTAACTGTAATGCCGAGGAAGAACTTCTCCATGCTACACACGGCTTGCAGATACTTCATCATGTCTGGCTTCTTTGCCTTGTATGTTTTTCCGATGTGGCCAGCTACCAGCTCGGAGTCTGTCAAGATGACAAGTCTCCTTGCTCCCACTGCTCTGGCCTTCCGAAGCGCAAGCAACAATCCTTCATACTCTGCCATATTGTTGGTGCAATTGTCACAATTTAGCCGCAGTGCGTACCGAAGCTTGATACCAGAGGGAGACTTGAGAACCGCCGCCTTCGCCGAACCCAAGTGACAATACGCTCCATCACACTGAACTTCCCAAACTGGCTCAGAGACTATGGGATCCCCCTTCGTGACCGAGGGTGTCCATTCAGCAACGAAATCAGCCAGGACCTGAGACTTGATTGCGCTACGCGAAACGAAGTTTATGAGATGCTCCGCTAACTCTGTAGCCCACTTGCCTATTCTTCCTGTCGATTCCTTGTTTTCAAACATGTTGTGAAGGGGGAAAGCTGTGGGGACTAATATGTTGTGGCTCTGGAAATAGTGCCGAAGCTTCTTCTCCATCTCTGAGTAAAAAAGCTTTGAACCACTCAAGGCTTCGGAGACGTAATAGATGGGGAACTGCCTCAGAGTGTCCGACTCCATCCGCTCTTCTACGAAAACAGTGTTGACCGCTGTGTCGGTTGCTGCGATGTACAGTAGTAAATCGGCCTTCGGTGATGGCTTGGACATGACTGCCGCTTCCTCCAAATAGTTTCTCAGATCCTCGAAGGCTTGCTGCTGCTCCGCACCCCATTGAAAAATTGAGTTCGCGCGAAGAACCTTAAAGAAAGGTAGGCTTCGTTCGGCTGTCTTGGAGATGAATCGGTTCAACGATGCTATTTTGCCCGTAAGTCGTTGCACCTCCTTTCTGCTACTTGGTGGCTATATTCTGCGTAACGCTTCGATTTTCTTGGGGTTTGCCTGTATACCCCGTTTTGACACCATGCAACCTAACAATTTCCCCTTTCGGATACCGAATATGCACTTCTCTAGGTTGAGCTTGAGCCCATTACGCCTCATATTATCGAAGGTTTCAGTTAGGTCTGCAATGTGATCTGTTTCCTTCTCGTTCATGATGACTATGTCGTCCATGTAGGCTAAAGCATTGCGCCCCAACTGACTACAAAGGATTAGCTTCATCATGTGGTTGAAAGTGGGCCCAGCATTATGAAGGCCCTCTGGCATTCTGATGAAACAAAAAATTCCAAAGGGGGTTGTGAACCCTGTTTTGGCCTCGTCCTCCCTCCGCATCCACACCTGGTGATACCCGGAGAAACAATCTAGCAGGCTTAGCATTTCACAGCCGACTGTCTGGTCAATGATGATGTCGATCCTTGGGAGTGCGTAGGGGTCTTTCGGGCACACTTTGTTGAGCTCAGTGAAATCGATGCACATCCACATGTTCTCGTTCTTCTTCGGTACCATCACAACATTGGCCACCCACACAGGGTATTGCACCTCTCTTATGATTCTTGCGTCGAGCAGTTTCTGCACTTCGGCTTCCGCAGATTTAACCCTATCATCTGACATTGGCCGTTGCCACTGCAGCTTCGGCTTGACCTTCGGGTCGGTGTTTAGGGCGTGCTCTATGACGGAGCGGTGAACCCCTGTCAGGTCTGACTTGGACCATGCAAAAACATCCTGATTATGATGAAGGGACTGAAGGAGGTTATCTTCCTCCTCTTTGCTGACCTCGGTGCCTATCATGACGATTCTACTTGGCACGTCTGCACACAAGGGAACTGTTCTTGTGTCATCCACTGCTTTCATGCGTTCAACTTCGGCTTGTTTCATCGACTGCCTCATCTGTACCTCGACCTTCTGTTCAGCTTCTGGCACGATTTCGCTGCCCTCATCCTCATCAATGACGTGCACTGTGACAACCCCACCCGAGATAATTCTGTACTATCGCCTAAACCAATCCACTTGGTCATTAAGCGATAATAAAGAAGCATCCCGTTGAGTGTTACCGGGTTAACGCCCGGTAAATCACTTGACATCACAGAGAGGATCGAACGTATGCATTAAAACTCCCACGAAGGAGAGTCCAGAGTGCCTTACAACTTAAACTATCACATCCCCGTAGGGTTCATTATTACAAACATAGTTTCTTGACATGGAAGTAAATGGTTCAAAGTTTATTGAAAACAGCGGAAGATAACTAAACGATACGATCACATCATAGGAGGCCTGCCCATGATGCAATCACTCTTCGTCATCCACCCATTCCAGCTCCCAGCCGGGTGGAAGTTCTCCGGGCCACACATCAGATGCATTACCTGGAACAACATTTATAAAGAAAGGCTGAGTATACTAATACTCAGCAAGACTTACCTGTCGAAAAGAAAGACTATACCCCTAGTTATGCAAGGTGAAGAGTATCTTGGCCCCCTAAGTGGGTTTTGGTGATTTAATGACACACACCTAAGTGTCTAATGAATTTACCTAGTCCATGAGCAGGTATTAAAATTATGTATGGCATCAAGCACAGCTCGTTGACTACACAAAAGGAAAGTGGTGCTCTATAGGTTTCCTAAGAAGGCTTATTTATTTTTACTTTTGAATTTGAGTCTTAGGAATGCCGTACTATCAAGAGGGACAAGAATTATGTCTTCCAAGAGTCGAACAGGTGCTCTAGTTGCTAAAACAGAACCTATGAGAGACACCTTTGCACCAACACATTCACGGGGATCGTTTCGTGGGTGCTAGCCTTGGAAGGCCGGAGTGTCCGGGTTTACCCCGGAGACTCCGGACTTCCCGGAGATTCCGGGTTTACCCCGGATACTCCGGGTCATAAAGCCTCAACGGCTATATTCTGGGTGAGGGGGTATAAAAGCCCCTCCACCCCTTCATTTTCTACCCCCTGCCATTTCGTGCTGAACAGTTGCAAACCTCATTTACTCCCCCCTTTCTCCCTTTGGCTCAAAGTTGGTGAGATTTGTTGTGGGATTTAACACGATTTGAGAGCAAGGGCTTGGAGAGTGCTAGTGAGCTGATTTCTCATCTCTAGAGCACCTCATTCTTCGCTTGGTTGGCAACATTCGTGTTTGTTACTCTTGGAGCCTTGAGCTCCTAGACGGCTAGGCGTTGCCTTGGAGCATCCAAAGATTGTGGCTGCCCAAGGAAGTTTGTATCACCCCGACATTGAGTAAGTAATTCTAGCTTGATCTTTGTGGTCGCTAGAGGGAGGAAAGTGACCTAGGTGTAAAGGTCCACCCTTCATGGGTACCTCAACGGAGACGTAGACCTCAAGGTGTGAGGTTGAACTCCGGTAACAAATCCTTGTGTCTCTTGTTGTAACAACCCAGGAATTTAGGTGTGTAAATTTTGCGAAAATTTAAAACTTTTTGCTTGCATTTGAGTGCTATCAATTTTTGAACCAAATTGCTAGCCCTTCTCTAAATTCTCCACTAATTTATCCTATTTATAAAACATATGTTAAAAATATGGTAAAATACGTGAGTTGGTTTTTCTCTGGTTTATTTGGAGTTCAATGGTGTGAAGTTTGAATTTGATTGGGAATCAAATTCAAACTCTATTTCAAACTCTAGTTTAAAGCTAAATTCTTTAACTTGGCAAAGGACAACCTAGTGCGTTGGGCCGATTTCACCCTTCCCTTGTTTAGCGAGCGGCCAACCCTAGCCGCCTTTCGGCCCACCAGCCCGCGCCATCTCTCTCTCCCTTCTTTTTTCTCTGCCGCGAGGACCCCAGGCGTCAGCTCTATCTCATCTCTTCCTCCCCTTTTCCGCCCGACGCTCGCGCCGGTCAACCGAGCCGGGGCCGGGCGGCGCCGCCGGTCCGGCCCCACCGGCTCGCGCGGGGGTGAAGCGCGGCGGCCGGCCGCCGGCCGGCACGCACGCCAAGGACCGGCGCGCGCGGGACGGGAGGCGACCCGGGAAAAAGAGAATGGACGCCACTGCCCTCCCCAACGCGCATCCGAGGCGGGCCGGAACTTCACCGGGCGCGCCACCTGCCCCGGGACGGCGGCGAGCCAAGGGAAACGAGGGGTTTTCCCCTCGAGATCCCGCGGCGTGGATTCAAAAGGAGGGGGCCGGCGTGGCCTGGAGGCAAAGCCAACCACCCCCTCTTGGGGTTTCCACATCCACTGCTCGGTCGTGTTCGCCGGGGTGAAGGAGAAGGCGGGCGCGCCACCGCCGCGCCGTTGCAGAAGGGAGCGGGCGCGCCGTCGCCGCGACGCGCAGGACGAGGGAGAAGCCGAGGATCGGACCGGGGCAAGGACATCTTCGCCGCCAGGAAGCGCCGAGCCGTGCCAGAAGGGGGAAAGGCGAGAACCGGACCAGGGACAGGAGCAGGAGCCGAGGCGGCGACCACCGGAGAGAACCACTACCTCGCCTTCGCACGCTTCTCCACCGAGCCGGCCACGACTCCACCGTCGCCCCATCGTGAGCACCGCAGCCCCTTTCTCTCTTCTTCCCCTTGGTCTCTCTTTCCTGGGATGCACCGCGACGTCGAGCCGCGACGTCGTGGATTCTTGCCTGGATGCTGGCCGTCGCGCCGTAGAATTGCCGCACCGCGGCGAGGGAGCTCCTGAGCCGCCTGTGCTCTTGGGCGCCGCCGTCGCCGTGCGAGGAAGGGGGATGGATCCGGCCGTCGAGCCGTGATCGCTTGTGCAGGAACGTTGGTGTGCCGGCCTTCGCGCCGAGCTTTTCGTGCAGGAACGTGAACGCCGCCGTGCGCGCGCCGCGCGCGCCCCCGGTTACCAGCGACCGCGTCGGCCGGACGGGCACGGGTGCACGAGGCTTGTGTACCCGAACCGGGCTTCGACCCGAGGCATGTTGGGGGTGGGGTTTGGGGGCGCCGCGCCATGACGCGCGCGGCGCGGCGAAGCGTCGGCCCGGAACCAGGACGGCGGCCGCTCGCCGCGCGCGAGGCATTGGACGCGAGCGCCGGTCCGGGCCGGGAACACCCCGGTTCCGAGCCGGACGGGGGCATCATCTTGGGGGAAGGTGTGAAGCCCGGGCGTTGTTCAACCGCGAGCCGGACGCCGGCGACGCGCCACCGCCGCGCCGCGCCGTCTGAGCCTTTTTGTCGAACACCTGGTGTTCGTAGATCACCCGTGCGCGCTACTTAGGTTTTGGGCCACCAGCTGGTCCGGGATCTTAGCCCAGTTAGATTTCTCTAGCAGGCCGTCGGCCGGTGCAGAAGGAAGTTGGAGGAGGAAAACCAGACTTCCGTGAATCTGTTCAGTGGGCTGTGTTGTCTGGTTAGTTTTGGGCCAGAACCCACTTTCGATCTAGAGCAAGCCCACTGGGCCACCCACCGCCCAGTACCGTTTCTGGCCCCTTTTCGGCCTGTCAGCCGCGAGACGCTGACGTCATGCTGACGTCAGCAGCTCATTTTCTGAAAATCCCTTTTCTTCTCTGTTTAAAAATTCCAGAAAATGTTTTTAACCTTTAAAAATTCATAATAAATTCTAGGAAGCTCAGAAAAATACAAAACTAATTTCTATAAATCCGTATTTGTGAAACCTTGCTGATTGTAGGTAGTTTGGGTTCATTTGGATCTTCTAAATTGATTCTTATTTTGAGTTATTGCTTAGATGTGCACCGTTATCTTATTTTCGCGTCGAATCTCGTGCCGCGTACCCGAGCTTCGACCAGGAGGACGTGGAGGACCCCGAGTACATCGCTCCGACAGCCGATCGCTTCAACGGCAACGAAGGTGTCATGTCACTCCCAACCATATAGATCCTATGTTGCTACTTAGTCGCTAGTGCTTTACTTTAATGCATTGAACTGATGAATTGCATAACCCGTTTAATAGCCATGCCTGGATGTTTTGATATACCCCCGTTCCTTGTTCTACTACCCGCGGGACTAGCTACGTACCCCTAGCTAGTCCCTTACCTCAACTATCCATACTTTTGTTTGATTATGGATGGTACTCGGGCTTGAGCCGAGATGTGGGTATCTCGGTGTGATTCTAGCGTGCGTTCGGGTTGCGTACCTCCTTGCCGTGTTTTGGCGGGAGCGAGCCGCTTGGTTACTTGTGAACGGCCGCCGAGGGAAGATGCGATTCGGCCTTTTACCCGAGGGTCGTGTCCCGTGGGATGGAGATGTTGAGTGCTCGTTCTCGGCCCCTTAAGGACCGATCGTCGCTGACCTTGCTTCGAATGACTATTTTCGTACGTACCGCCCGCCTTGTATTGGGCGGGGGTGCGGGGTGAGACTTGTAGTGGATAGCACCCCCCCCTGCAGGAGGATCGGTGTGATCGTGTCGGGAGTGGTCTTTCCCTCCTTAGTAGACTTTGCCCCGGCGAGGCCGGGGAAGGGTTCCACGGCCTTCGAGGGACCTCTCGCGGGTAGTATGAGCTCGCCGCGGATGTCGGGCCGTGCTCGGAGATGCGGAAGGGTACTATCCACTTACTTGGGCTTCGCCGTATGGTAGGGTCGGACACGCGGTGACGGCCGGTTCCGGACCTATTCTGGGCGGGTACGGTTGTACAACCTCGCAAAGTGTTAAACCTATAGCTATAGTCCGTGTCCACCGGTTATGGACGGTCTTTCGATCTCTCACCCGACTAGCTACACTTCTCTTGTGCTTCTTCTCTCCCCCGAGTGTGTGAGCCCGACTTCGGCCGTTGAGATGTGGGGATAGGAGCCGGTGGGCCCCACATCGCGTATGAGAGTTGGGTTCTCGGATCGTGGTCGAGATCCGGTGTTTTGGTGTGGTATTCCTTGAGCGGGGTGTGGACCCCCGAGGTGTGGACCCCGGAAGCGGAAGCTTCCCCGAGGTGTGGACCTCCTCGCTATACTCTGCTTACCTTGTACGTTGCACTGCCGCTTTGCTTAAGCTTTCTACGACCGCATTAGGTATATCTCATGCATAGTAGAATATACACCGCTTTTGCCTCTTTGTTGGGAAGCTGACATGACCTACCCGCTTATCGGGTAGACCCCGGTGACTCGACGCAGAGCCGACTACGACTTCGACAACGACGGCCGGGTGGACTAGAGCTCTTCCTACACTTGAGCTGCCTGCGGAGATGGAGTTTCCCGCGCTTTCATGGAGCCGCTGCTAGACGATTTATTTATGTTTGATTCTGTCCTGTTGGACTTGTACCCGGCATGTGCCGAAGAGATGTACTCTGATTAATGTAATAAAATAAATGTTGTACTCTACTTTATTGTTTTTACCTTTCCGTATGGATTTTGGAATCGCTGAGACAGGGATTGCACGTGGTAGCCCTCCTGGGACTACCACCGAGGTGCTAAGATTCGGGATTCCATTCGCGGAAATTCGGGTCGTTTCAGTTGGTACCAGAGCCATGCTTGACTGTAGGACGAGCCCCAGAAATGGTCGATAGTATAGGAAGCCGTTTTTGAACCTTGAAACTTTATATAAACCCCTTGGCTTCCGTATGTATATAACTATACTTATATATATGCATTACTTTGATTAACTTTCACTAACTACCTTACTAACTACGCTCTAACAACGTTGTGCAGATGGCGGAGAGTACGTGGGTTCCTTTGGAGTCGGACGGCAAGAGCTACGGAGGCTTCTGCCGCTTGCTGAGAGAGTGCCCGGAGGCACTCGGAGGGAGACCGACGGAGTCGCCTACAAGGGGAGGGCCATGGGGCACTTGGAGCGCACCCCCACTTACCCGGCCGTCACGGTGCCGGCGATCCACGGGTGCCGCAGTTCGAGGAGGTTGAGGTGCACTGTTTCGAGAGTTCGACCACGGAGGCACACCAGACTGGCGCACGCAGGGCTCTCAAGAAGGTTTGTGTCCAGCTCAGGGAGAAGCTGAAGGACACTCCGTTCAGCGTGCTTCCGACAGAGATCTACGACCCGGGTCGCTGGGACACGAGCGACCGAGCACGGTACCTGGAGGTGACTTCAGTGGAGGAGGACACGGTGATGCTCGCAGCCAGACGGTGCATCCTGGCTCAGGACCAGGCGCTGTACTGGGCAGACGGTGAGGTCGCGTACCTTCGGTGGAGGTGTGACGCTGCCCTGCGGCAGGTTCGGGACCTGGAGGTGGAGAGAGAGGATATACTTGACGAGTTGGAGGCGTCGCACGTGAGGAACGAGAGAGGCGGGTACAGCCTTGGACCGAAGCGGCCGGCCGCAGCCGAAGACCGAGAGGGATGCCCTGAGGATCGCTACTCCGGGAGGCACGGTTGAGGGCGTAGCGGGAGTTGCACCGGGCTTCGGGGAGGCCGCGCGTGAGGACAAGAGTGAGGCCGGCGCAGGCGAGGGACCGCTGGAGTCGGTGGGAGTCGCCGGTACCGACTATCAAGTCAAGGTGTGGGATCTTCAGGAGGCGAGTCGACACAACTACCACCACTTGTGCTACCTTGGTGGACTGGTCTACGAGGAGAGAGACCGAGCAGCCAGGACCCGCGCGGCCTGGGAGCGTTCCGACCAGCAGAGGCTGACAGAGCTGGAGGCGCTCTCCGCACAGCTACCACCCAAGAAGAGGCCCCGACTGAGGACAGAGACTTTCGAGCTTCCCCCGACGCTCCTACCACGTGTGCGGCCGTACCCGAGTGGTTCGCAGGACACAACGGAGATGGATCGTGCTCTCCAGGATACCCGTGACTACAACGGAGGACCGGCGATCAGGGTGCCGGGTTACCCAGGAGTCCACTCACCGCCGTTCTACTCGGTTCCCACCGACACCGCCTCCGAGGCACCTCGCAGTACTCGGTGATGGGAGTAGAGATCTTGTAGCAGCATTCCGAGTAGATGTAATAAGTTAGATGTAATGCTACCGCTCATGTTGACATGCCTGTAGTAGCTACCCCATGTTGTACCATGCGTTAGCGTGATGTGTTGCCGTGTACCCTCGAAGGTCGTTGGAGTAGACCTCGAGGTGCACCCCTTTTGTATGGTGGCATTGATTGAGTGACATGGATCTTCATGGATTTTCTCGGAGTTCATGCTTCTTTATGTTTGTATGAAATTCTTTGTTTGTTAGCAGGATTACTCCTTTATAGTTAATAACCTTATTAAATACATTCTCCCTACCACTACTAACTATTGCAACTGGAACAGATGTCGGGAGCAAGGAGGTCCGGGCGACTCCTGGCCCGTTTCGAGGAGGTCGCTGGGGACGACGGAGGGGAGGATGCCCCTAACCCAGCAGGAGCGAGAGGCCGCGGACGTCGTGGAGGTCAAGCGCCACGAGGCGGGCTCCGCGGAGGCCCGGCAGGCCGCGGGAGGCCGAGGGAGGCCGAGTTGGCGGTCGAGGAGCCGCGCGCGACGACGAGGGAGCTCGGGGAGCAGGAGCTCAAGCACGAGCAGTACCCCGCCCCCGAGGGAGGAGCAAAGCCGAGCTCGGGGACACGAGGTGCCACCACCGCCACCTCCCCCCGAACTTGGCCGACGTGATGGCAAAGTGCGGACTCGACCGATGCGTACGATCACCCGTATGCTAGCTCAGAACAACAACAACAACAACCACAGGGGTCAGAACCGCAACGCTCCAGAGGGTTTCCAGAAGAAGGTTGAGAACTTCAACAAGCTGCGACCGCCTACCTTCGACCACTCAGCAGACCCGATGGACGCAGACAACTGGCTACGTGAAATTGAGAAGAAGCTGGAGCTGACTGAGCTCACCGAGGAGGAGTGTGTGACCGTGGCCGCGCACCAGTTGGTAGGCACGGCCAGTGCGTGGTGGGACGAGCCTACCGTGACTCGCACCGGACCCGTTGCACATCGGGTGGGACGAGTTCGTGGAGGCCTTCAGAGCCACCACATCCCGTACGCAAGGATGGACGAAAGGCCGACGAGTTCGGGCACCTCAAGATGGGAAACATGTCGCGTGTGAGTACGCCAACCGCTACCAGGAGCCGATGAGGTACGTGCCGACGACACCGACACGAGAGAAGAAGAAGGTCTACCGGGTTCGTAAAGGGGCCGCACAAGGGGATGGCACACCACTTGTCCGCGCACGACCGCCCGACACTTCGCTCCATTATCGATAAGGCACCGATCGTGGAGAGGTCAAGGCTTGAGTACATGGAGGTTCGTGGGAGTAGGTCCAAGCGCACGGACCGGCAGACGCTCGTGGCCACCCCGCAGGCAGAGAGGACGAGCTACGCACGGGGCCACCGCACACCGCAGAGGCACCACGTCACTCGGCCCCCGCCCGCAGAGCGAGAGCCCACCCGGTGTGGGAGTGGAGGTCGAATGTTCGGAAACCGAGGCCACCACCGCAGGGCCAGAGCGCATCCAAGGTGACTTGCTTCAACCGCCGTCGGGTTGGGCATAAGTCGTTTGGGTGTCCCCGGCCAGGCGCCACCAGGGAGTCGCAGCCGCAGCCCTCGCTTTTAGACCCCGCCCAAGCCACCGAACACCA
This sequence comes from Cenchrus americanus, assembly GCA_947561735.1. Lineage (NCBI taxonomy): Eukaryota > Viridiplantae > Streptophyta > Magnoliopsida > Poales > Poaceae > Cenchrus > Cenchrus americanus. The sequence continues at coordinate 76,031,221 of OX387239.1, read as the reverse complement.
GGAGGACAGCCCACCCCGTACACAAGCAGAGGACCGCTCGGGGCCCGCCGCCTACTCGAGGCCGTCCGAACCACCTCACCGCCGAGGATGCAGCAGCTCGCACCCGACGTCACACTTGGTGAGTTCCTTGTTGACTCGCCTTTGGCAACCGTTTTGTTCGATATCGGAGCTCGGTTTTCGTATATTTCTACCAAGTTTGCTAAAGAAAGGTCTTTACCAACTAAGCCTCGACCAAGGCCTATCTTGACTAGCTCTCCGCTAGGAGAGAAGAGGAGTACGTTAGAGGCGAGGGGAGTGAGGATGGTGTTTGAGGGGCTACCGTTCACGGCGACTTGATGCTTTGGAGTCTACCGGGATAGACGTCATCCTAGGGATGGATTGGTTGGCAAAGCACAACGGGATAGTCTCTTGCAACCCCAGAGTAATACAGCTAGAACACCCCAGTGGGACTATAGTGCGGATCGAACCACGGAATCCGAAGGTTGCTACGATGATGTGCAACATGAGTGGGAAAGAGATTGAAGAAATCCCAGTGGTCCGTGAGTTTCCGGACGTGTTCCCAGAGGAGCTTACGGAGTTACCCCCAGACCGGGACGTGGAGTTCGTGATTGAGCTGATGCCAGGGGCGGGGCCCGTTGCAAAGAGTCCGGACAGATGTCGTCCGACGAGCCGGACGAGTTGAAGAAACGGCTCAAGAAGCCGCTCGAGCAAGGGTTTGTTCGGCCGAGTGCCTCACCGTGGGGTTCACCAGTGCTCTTCGTGGAGAAGAAAGACGGCACAAAGAGGATGTGCATTGACTACCGCACGCTCAACTCAATGACAATCAAGAACAAGTACCCGCTACCCAGAATCGAGGACCTGCTGGATAGGCTCAAAAGGGCAAGGTTCTTCTCCAAGATCGACTTGAGGTCGGGTTACCACCGGATGAAGATCCGAGAGCAAAAGTTATACCCAAGACAGCCTTCACCACACGCTACGGCTTGTACGAGTTCGTGGTGGTTTCCTTCGGGCTGACCAACGCCCCTGCTTACTTCATGAACTTGATGAACAAGGTCTTCATGGAAGAGTTGGACAGGTTTGTAGTGGTGTTTATCGACGATATCTTGATCTACTCTGAGACCACTGAGGAGCACGAGGAGCACCTGAGAGTCGTGCTAGAGAGGCTGAGGCAGCAGAAACTGTACGCTAAGTTCAGCAAGTGCGAGTTACGGATGGAGAAGGTCGCGTTCTTGGGACACGTGTTGTCGGCGAGAGGGGATAGCCGTGGATCCGTCCAAGGTAGAGTCGTTGACCAAGTGGGAGCAGCTCGTTAAACGTGACAGATGTCGGGGAGCTTCCTTGGGTTGGCAAGGTGTTACTACCGGAGGTTCATCGAGAACTTTTCCAAGATCGCAAAGCCAATGACGTAGTTGCTCAAGAACAACACAAAGTTCGAGTGGTCGAAGCGTGTGAGAAGAGCTTCCGGAGAGCCGAAAAAAGAGACTCACCACGCCCAGTGCTTACCTTGCCGTATATCAAGAAAGACTTTGTGGTCTACCGTGACGCTTCAAGGCAAGGACTCGGATGTGTGCGATGCGGAGAAGGGAAAGTTGTGGCTTATGCTTCCGGGCACTCGAAGAAACACGAGGAAAACTACCCGACACACGACTTGGAGGCGGGTACCGTTGTGCATGCGCTCAAGATCCGGAGACACTACCCGATAGGGAACAAGTGTGAGCGTTCTCCGACCACAAGAGCCCGAAGTACTTCTTTACCCGGACGAGAGTTGAACATGAGGCGAGAGACAATGGCTGGAGCTGATCAAGGACTACGACGTCGAGATCAACTACCACCCAGGCAAAGCTAACGTCGTGGCAGATGCACTGAGCCGGAAAACATATTGCAACAACCTCATGGTAAAAGAAGAGCAACCTACTCTGCATGAAGAGCTAGAGAAGCTGAGAACCGAAATTGTAGACCAAGGCCAAGTCAACGTGATGCAAGTGACCTATGACCTGGAGGAGCGAATCCGTACAGCCCAGAAGGGGTGTGCAGAAATCAAAGTGCTGCGAGAACTAATGAAGCGGGGGCAAAGCGAGAGGACTACGGGTTGATGAACAAGGCACCGTGTGGTTGAAAGAACGGATCCGTGTACCACAAGACGAGCACTCCGGGAGCAGATCATGAGAGAAGCTCACGACTCGAGGTACTCGATTCACCCGGCAAAGCACCAAGATGTACAAAGATCTAAAGATCGGGTGCGGTGGAAGGACATGAAGAAGGACATAGCACACTACGTGGCCTGTTGCGACACCTGTAGCAAAGTGAAGATCGAACATCAGAAACCTGCTGGTTTGTTGAAGCCGTTGGCTATTCCAGTTTGGAAGTGGGAGGACATTTCCATGAACTTTGTGGTGGGACTTCCTCGAACACCAAAGGGAAATGACTCGGTTTGGGTCATAGTGGACAGGCTGACCAAAGTGGCTCACTTTGTGCCGGTGAAGACCTGGTACGCAACCGAGAAGTTGGCAGAACTGTACGTAGAGCACGTACTCAGGCTGCACGGAGCACCCAGAAGTATTGTATCTGATCGAGGGCCACAGTTTGTTTCCAAGTTTTGGCAGAGCTTCCACAAGGTTATGGGCACCACTCTCAGCTACAGCACAGCTTTTCACCCACGGACGGACGGTCAGACAGAGAGGGTCAACCAGGTCTTGGAGGACATGCTACGAGCTTGTGCACTCACCTATGGCACCGATTGGGAGAGCAGTTTGCCGTTTGCGAGTTCTCATACAACAACGGCTTTCAAGCAAGTCTCGGATGGCACCCTTTGAGGCCCTTTACGGGCGGAAGTGCAGAACCCCGCTAGCTTGGTCAAAGTGGGGGAGCGGACCTTGTTTGGGCCAGCAATCATTGAGGAAGCAGAGGAGAAAGTTGAGAAGATTCGTGAGAACCTGAAGATCGCTCAAAGCCGTCAGAAGAGCTATGCCGACAAGAGAAGGAGAGAGTTGTCTTTTGCAGTTGGCGACCGAGTGTACTTGAAAGTCTCACCGCTTCGAGGAACTAAGAGGTTCTTGGTGAAGGGAAAGCTTGCACCGAGGTACGTGGGGCCGTACCCTATCACCCGAAGGATTGGAAGTTTGGCCTACCAGCTTGCACTACCCGAGACAATGGCAGGAGTTCACCCAGTGTTTCACGTGTCACGACTCGAAGAAGAGCGAGAAGGCATGGAGGCAAAGCAAGTGCCCATGGAGTTGCTTGACTTGCAAGACAACCTGGAGTATACGAATATCCCGAGAAAATCTTGGACGTAGCCGTCAAGGAAACAAGGAGAACTACCATTCCTTTCGTAGAGTGTTGTGGAGCAACCATACGTAACGAGAGGCAACATGGGAGAAGGAAGCCGATCTCGAGAAAGAGTACCCTCACTTGTTCACGGAGGAGGTCGAGGACTAAATCTCGAGGACGAGATTCTCGGTGGTGGGGGAGAATGTAACAACCCAGGAATTTAGGTGTGTAAATTTTGCGAAAATTTAAAACTTTTTGCTTGCATTTGAGTGCTATCAATTTTTGAACCAAATTGCTAGCCCTTCTCTAAATTCTCCACTAATTTATCCTATTTATAAAACATATGTTAAAAATATGGTAAAATACGTGAGTTGGTTTTTCTCTGGTTTATTTGGAGTTCAATGGTGTGAAGTTTGAATTTGATTGGGAATCAAATTCAAACTCTATTTCAAACTCTAGTTTAAAGCTAAATTCTTTAACTTGGCAAAGGACAACCTAGTGCGTTGGGCCGATTTCACCCTTCCCTTGTTTAGCAGCGGGCCAACCCTAGCCGCCTTTCGGCCCACCAGCCCGCGCCATCTCTCTCTCCCTTCTTTTTTCTCTGCCGCGAGGACCCCAGGCGTCAGCTCTATCTCATCTCTTCCTCCCCTTTTCCGCCTGACGCTCGCGCCGGTCAACCGAGCCAGCCGGGGCAGCGCCGCGGGCCCGGCCCCACCGGCTCGCGCGGGGTGAAGCGCGCCGAGCCGCCCGGCCGGCACACACGCCAAGGACCGGCGCGCGCGCGGACGGGGAGGCGACCCGGGAAAAAAAGAGAATGGACGCCACTGCCCTCCCCAACGCGCATCCGAGGCGGGCCGGAACTTCACCGGGCGCGCCACCTGCCCCGGGACGGCGGCGAGCCAAGGGCAACGAGGGGTTTTCCCCTCGAGATCTCGCGGCGCGGATTCAAAAGGAGGGGGCCGGCGTGGCCTGGAGGCAAAGCCAACCACCCCCTCTTGGGGTTTCCACATCCACCGCTCGGTCGTGTTCGCCGGGGTGAAGGAGAAGGCGGGCGCGCCACCGCCGCGCCGCGCCGCGTGCGAAGGGGAGCGGGCGCGCGCCGCCGCGACGCGCGGAGACGAGGGAGAAGCCGAGGATCAGACCGGGGCAAGGACATCTTCGCCGCCAGGGAGCGCCGAGCCGTGCCAGAAGGGGGAAAGGCGAGAACCGGACCGGGGACAGGAGCAGGAGCCGAGGCGGCGACCACCGGGAGAGAACCGAGCCTCGCCTTCGCACGCCTCTCCACCGAGCCGGCCACGACTCCACCGTCGCCCCATCGTGAGCACCGCAGCCCCTTTCTCTCTTCTTCCCCTTGGTCTCTCTTTCCTGGGATGCACCGCGACGTCGAGCCGCGACGTCGTGGATTCTTGCCTGGTTGCTGGCCGTCTCACCGCAGAATTGCCGCACCGCGGCGGAGGGAACTCCTGAGCCGCCTGTGCTCTTGGGCGCTGTCGTCGCCGTGCGAGGAAGGGGGATGGATCCGGCCGTCGAGCCGTGATCGCTTGTGCAGGAACGTTGGTGTGTCGGCCTTCGCGCCGAGCTTTTCGTGCAGGAACGTGAACGCCGCCGTGCGCGCGCGCGCGGCGCGCGCCCGGTTACCGGGCGACCGCGCCGGCCGGGACAGCACGGGTGCGCGAGGCTTGTGCACCGAACCGGGCTTCGACCCGAGGCATGTTGCGGGTGGGGTTTGGGGGCGCCGCGCCATGACGCGCCGGGCGGAAGCGTCGGGCCCGAGAACCGGGACGGCGGCCGCCCGCCGCGCGCGAGGCCTTGGACGCGCGCGCCGGTCCGGCCGGGAACACCTCGGGGCCCGAGCCGGACGGGGGGCATCATCTTGGGGGAAGGTGTGAAGCCCGGGCGTTGTTCAACCGCGAGTCGGACGCCGGCGACGCGCCACCGCCGCGCCGCGCCGTCCGAGCCTTTTTGTCGAACACCTGGTGTTCGTAGATCACCCGTGCGCGCTACTTAGGTTTTGGGCCACCGACCGGTCCGGCTCTTAGCCCAGTTAGATTCTCTAGCGGGCCGGCGTGCGGCAAGGACGTTGGAGGAGGAAAACCGGACTTCCGTGAATGCTCTCAGTGGGCTGTGTTGTCTGGTTAGTTTTGGGCCAGAACCCACTTTCGATCTAGAGCAAGCCCACTGGGCCACCCACGGCCCAGTACCGTTTCTGGCCCCTTTTCGGCCTGTCAGCCGCGAGCCACTGACGTCATGCTGACGTCAGCAGCTCATTTTCTGAAAATCCCTTTTCTTCTCTGTTTAAAAATTCCAGAAAATGTTTTTAACCTTTAAAAATTCATAATAAATTCTAGGAAGCTCAGAAAAATACAAAACTAATTTCTATAAATCCGTATTTGCGAAACCTTGCTGATTGTAGGTAGTTTGGGTTCATTTGGATCTTCTAAATTGATTCTTATTTGGAGTTATTGCTTAGATGTGCACCGTTATCTTATTTTCGCGTCGAATCTCGTGCCGCGCACCCGAGCTTCGACCGGGGAGGACGTGGAGGACCCCGAGTACATCGCTCCGGACGGCGGCGCTTCAACGGCAACGAAGGTGTCATGTCACTCCCAACCATATAGATCCTATGTTGCTACTTAGCTGCTAGTGCTTTACTTTAATGCATTGAACTGATGAATTGCATAACCCGTTTAATAGCCATGCCTGGATGTTTTGATATACCCTGTTCCTTGTTCTACTACCTGCGGGACTAGCTACAGACCCCTAGCTAGTCCCTTACCTCAACTATCCATACTTTTGTTGTTTGATTATGGATGGTACTCTGGGCTTGAGCTGAGATGTGGGTATCTCGGTGTGATTCTAGCGTGCGTTCTGGGTTGCGTACCTCCTTGCTGTGTTTTGGCGGGAGCGAGCCGCTTGGTTACTTGTGAACGGCCGTCGAGGGATGATGCGATCGGCCTTTTACCCGAGGGTCGTGTCGTGTGGGATGGAGATGTTGAGTGCTCGCTCTCGGCCCCTTAAGGACCGATCGTCAGTTGACCTTGCTTCGAATGACTATTTTCGTACAGACCGCCCGCCTTGTATTGGGCGGGGGTGCGGGGTGAGACTTGTAGTGGATGGCACCCCTCCTGCAGGAGGATCGGTGTGATCGTGTCGGGAGTGGTCTTTCCCTCCTTAGTAGACTTTGCCCTGGCGAGGCCAGGGAAGGGTTCCACAGCTTCGAGGGACCTCTCGCGGGTAGTATGAGCTCGCCGCGGGAGGCCGGGGCTGGCTCGGAGATGCGAGAGGGTACTATCCACTTACTTGGGCTTCGCCGTATGGTAGGGTCGGACACGGTGACGGCCGGTTCCGGACCTATTCGGGCGGGTACGGTTGTACAACCTCTGCGAGTGTTAAACCTATAGCTATAGTCCGTGTCCACCGGTTATGGACGGTCTTTCGATCTCTCACCCGACTAGCTACACTTCTCTTGTGCTTCTTCTCTCCCCCGAGTGTGTGAGCCGGCTTCGGCCGTTGAGATGTGGGGATAGGAGCCTGTGGGCCCCACATCGCAGATGAGAGTTGGGTTCTGGATCGTGGTTGAGATCCGGTGTTTTGGTGTGGTATTCCTTGAGCGGGGTGTGGACCCCTGAGGTGTGGACCTCGGAAGCGGAAGCTTCCCCGAGGTGTGGACCTCCTCGCTATACTCTGCTTACCTTGTACGTTGCACTGCCGCTTTGCTTAAGCTTTCTACAGCCCGATTAGGTATATCTCATGCATAGTAGAATATACACCGCTTTTGCCTCTTTGTTGGGAAGCTGACATGACCTACCCGCTTATCGGGTAGACCCTGGTGACTCTGACGCAGAGCCGGACTACGACTTCGACAACGACGGCTGGGTGGACTAGAGCTCTTCCTACACTTGAGCTGCCTGCGGAGATGGAGTTTCCCGCGCTTTCATGGAGCCGCTGCTAGACGATTTATTTATGTTTGATTCGGTCCGTTGGACTTGTACCCGCATGTGCCGAAGAGATGTACTCTGATTAATGTAATAAAATAAATGTTGTACTCTACTTTATTGTTTTTACCTTTCCGTATGGATTTTGGAATCGCTGAGACAGGGATTGCACGTGGTAGCCCTCCTGGGACTACCACCGAGGTGCTAAGATTCGGGATTCCGTTCGCGGAAATCCGGGTCGTTTCACTTGTGCTTGTTCATCTTGTTATATGCTTGTTTCTTACTTGAACACATATCTAGGGTTTGGTGCCGATCTACTTCGTGTTGAGGTTCCTACAGGTTTTGAGTGGATAAACAGGCTTGTCTCACCTCAGTGCATAACCTATTTTCACAGATTTACTTTTGAGCAAGTTTAATTTCTGTCGATTTAATCTCTCCCTAGCAGGCCGGACTATCCGGACATTTTCCCGGATTCTTCGGATTTCCCGGAGTATCCAGAAAAATATCCGGAGTCTCCGGACCTGCATCTGACAGCTGCGAAAAAGTTTGTGTTTTTCAGGTTCGACTATTCACCCCTCCCCTCTAGTCGACATCTTGATCCTTTCAATTAATATCAGAGCCAACTGCTCCATATTTGAAGCTTAACCGCTTGGAGTTGAGAAGATGTCGAATCCAAATGATCAAGCCCTACCTCTCGGCGAAGGTGATCCCGTCAACAATGTTGTTGGCATGCTTCCCCTTCCTCAAGGAGACAACACCCATGGTGCAAGCACTAGTCATCAAGCGCATGGACGAGGTGATGAGTCCTCCGATAGTGAGGACGAGGAGTTCGATGATGCAAGGTCCACCCGCTCCGCTCGACGACCATCAACGGACTATACTCGAACCTCTTTCGATTACTCTCGCTTATCCTTTAACCATCCATCGGGTTCTAGCCACATTGGGAAGATACCCCAATTTGATGGAACCGGCTATTCCAAGTGGAAGAACTCGATCAAGGAGTATTTGATGGCGGTGAGTCCCACACTTTGGACTATTGTGAACAGGGGTATTACCTTTCCGAGTGGTGATGCGACACTATCTCAAGATCAAGCAAACGAGATACAAAGAAACTATCAAGCAATACGCATCATCAAGAGTTCTCTCACGTCCGAAGAATATGACAAGGTAGATGGTTTGAAGTCCGCCAAGGAAGTGTGGGACACCTTTTTCATCAACCATGAAGGGACAAAGCAAGTAAGAGAAGGAAGGATTCGAGCCTTGGGAAGTGAGCTCAACCGGTTTGTCATCAAGGATGATGAATCACCTCAAGACATGTACAACCGATTGAACAAGATCATCAACAAAATAAAATCACTTGGAAGTACAAGATGGGGAAGAAAAGAAGTGGTTGACAAGATCCTCTCCGCTTACATGGCAAGGGATGTTCAACTCCCTAATCTCATAAGGGAAAAGAGAGGGTTCAACAAGTTCACTCCGGCGGATGTGATTGGAAGAATGGAAGAACATCTTATCACCGTCAAGGAGTCCAAGCTCTCACAAGAAATGTCAAAGATGCATGAACAACTTGAGAAGAACAAGGGAGTGGCCCTCAAGGCATCTAGCAAGGAGAAAAGGTCAAGCTCATCAACCTCAAGGACCATGGTTGAGGAAGATGATGATGAAGATAGTGACATGGACATGACTCCCGAACAAATGGCTCTCTTTGTAAGGAAGTTCAACAAAATGTTCAAGAAGAGTGGCTTCTTCAACAAGAACAAGGACAAGGACAAGATCAAGACCAAGAGAACTTCCAAGAGACCATGCTTTGGGTGTGGCAAGGAGGGACATTTCATTGCGGAGTGCCATAACATAAAAGTAAGGAGAAGAGACACCAACAAGTTTGACAAGAACAAGAAAAAGGAAGTAGGTGAAGCTCATTTGTGAAGGACCGATACGGCGAACCAGAGAGGGGGGGAGTGAATGGGAGCCGATAAAAATTCTTCTCGAAGGAGATGGAAACTCCAACAAGATGAACACGACTTCCAAAACACGTCTCCGACTCACTACCAAGGTTGGTCAAGCCCACGTAGCCACTGGAGTGCTACTGGACCTAGGAACCAACACACCACCTTCCGACCCGAGAAGCGCAGCGGAAAAACCAAACCTCGAGTCTACAGACCCACACCGGTCAGACCGGTGAGCACCACCGGTCAGACCGGTCCCTGCTGGTGAAACTGAGCAACTTCCACTAAGTGGCTCTACACCCGGTCGACCGGTGAGACACACCGGTCGGACCGATGGCAACCCGAAAGCCCCCGGGGCACCAAACAGCCAACCGACCACCAAACCGACCCAAACTCGAAACAAAGCAGCAACACGGGACAACAACGAACACACCAAGACGTTCACCCGAGCAAAATCCCACAAGGGCTCGCACCGGCCGACCGGCCAAGAGCACCGGTCGACCGGTGTAGCACGGGCAGCTCGGGATGAACAAAGACCCGCGGGTCAACTCCCCCAAATCCAAATCTCGATCTCCCGAATCACTCCACGGGCTTGAACAAGACTTTGGGGATATCAGGAACACCTCATGAGGAGTCCATAGCCAAGTTTAATCCCACCAAATCTCGTCCAAAAAGGAGGAATTGAAGAAATCCCGCTGAAAGCACTTCCAACCCAAGAACTCAAGAAACCCCAAAATCGAGCACTTTTACTCATGGATTTGGGAGGGGAATCACAGCCCAAAGAACCACGAAGGGTTCCCACAAATTTCCCCCATCAAATCTCCAAGAGAAAAGTCTCGAAAACAACTCAAAGAAATCACCAAGAGAGGGCTCCGAAAATCACCACCAAGAACAACCGGGGAAAACACATCCAAACCTTGAGGAACCACGCCGAATCATCTATACATGAAACAAAGGTTCGTACAAGATCTAGCAAGCCGCCCGATCATCCATCCCTCTCAACAAGATCTCTCCGTGAAGCTCTCTTGCTAGTCCTAAAGAAAACCTAAGGAAAATAGGTGGAAAATAGGAAAACAAATGAGCTAGGGTTCCAAGAGTTGGCTGCCATCCTCTCACCTCTTGGGTTATATGGAGGCAACCGAATGTCTAAAATGCCCTTCTCTAACAACTAGGGATACAAGCCCCTCAAGGGCGGATTTGGAATTCTTGATGTCTTCACCATCGGACGGATGCCCGGCGACCGCACCTCGCGTAGCCTCGACGCAAGCCATGCGATCCCAACGCGTGTCCTCCGCTTCGAAGATTCCGGACTGCGTCGTCGCACACCGGTCGACCGGTGCTCCTCACGGGCCGACCGGTCCCCACCGGCCGACCGGCCGACCCACCGGTCGAGCCGGCCCGGCGCCGCCGCGCCTCCGTCTTCGGTTCTCCGGTCTTGGCTTTGTGGATCAACCAAGGAACCCGGTGGTTTTCTGGTGAACCACCTGAAACCCCGCGAACTCGGTGTAGCCTCTGCCAATCTCCACTCATGACTTGGCTCCCACGTAGTCCCGGCTCGACCTTGGTTTTGAGGCTCAACCAAGAAACCGTCCACGACTTCATCTTGCTGTTCATGCCACCATGCGGTATGCACTTGACCCCGCTGGACATCGAGTCCCTCGAACGAAGCCTACTTGTCTTCTACACACCTGGAGGCCTCACCGGCGACGACCTTTCACGCTTGTTCTTCACCTGCACCAACACCAGTCAAGCCGCAACCTGCACCTGCAATACTTAGCCAAGAATCAGTCCACACAACGTTGTCAATCACTCATCACACAAGGAAGCGACCATCCACCGGTCCTCGAACCACACATGGTCCTCAATCTCCCCCTTGATGAGTGCATTGACAACACCCACACGAAAGTAACAAGAGAGAAAAGAAAAGAAAAAGAAACGAACAAAAAGAAACTCCAACAAGCGATCGAAAGCCAAACAAAGGCAAAGAGCAAGATCACTTGAAGGAAACAAGTCTCGGACCCCTTAGGCAAGGGCAACGGCTCGACACATCCGAGACAAAGCAAAGCTCAAGCAAAGAGCGCAAACCACCAAAACAAAGCTCGAACACCACAAAGAGCTCCCCCCCGCACACATGCAAGCTCCCCCGAACCAATGCACCTCCCCCCGAACGAATGCATGCAAGACACCACTTGAAACGGGGGTACCGCAACAAAACAGCCCCCGACCGGTCGACCGGTCCACACCACCGGTCGACCGGTGTGCAACATGTGTACGAACCAAAGACTCACACCGATCGACCGGTGACCCCGACCGGTCGACCGGTGCACAACAGAGCCCGTAAAATGGCTCGAAACCACTCGAAAACCTTCTAAACACGTCCAAAGAAGCCATTTCAAGCTCAAACTTCTCCCCCTTGTTGGCAATGCATGAATCAAGCCAAAAATGCAAAACTTTCAACCTAGAGCTTCTCAAATAGACAAAATTCAACAAAGAATGCTACACATGTACAAATGAGCAAGTTAGGTACTCTACGGCTTCATATCGATCTCAACTACATGATCACCAAGTTTCACAACCATTGGACGAAGCTAAGATGGATTTTGGCAATTTTGCGAAAAAACTTGCCTCTCATGAGCAAAGTCCTAAACATGATCAAAGCATATCCAAAATGGCAAAGCCACACAAACTTCATGCTAGGATAGCCATTCTAATCATAAGACCATCACAAACACCCACAAGCATCTCATGTCATGTCAAAGCTACCGAGCCATGTGCCTACTTCTATGTATGAGACTTCTCATTGGTAGGCATCATGCAACGGTTTAGCACCCAAAGCGAATTAAATTCAGCACATATGACATGGGAACATAATTTCCAAGCATTTTTCATTTCATTTTCAGATTTGTAAATGGTACATGAAATGTCTTTGCGACAAAAAGGAACTTATGCCCCTCCACAAGATAAAACAAGAGGGCTAAACATTCATGATGGCAAATGAGCCTTTGGCCCCATATGATCAATAAACTAGCTATCCAACCACAAATTAAGCATAGCAAGGCCACAAAAACATGTCAAGAGCATGTAAAGGCATTTACACATGAGAGAACATACATGTGAATTTTTCAAAAGCATAGCTATCAACCATGGATTATTCATCAAGATCATCAAGAGCTAAGCCAAACTAACCATAGCATACCAAACAAGCTCACTAAGACATATATCTCATTCCATGGTGAACAATGTATATGACAGAAGCTTTTCCTAACCAATGCATATGATACAAAATGCATGCAATCTAAGATACAAGGATGCCTATACATCATGTTACATATGCCATGCCAAATGCAAGAAATGCACAAAGGAAAGCTATACATATGCTACAAAGGAGCTCCCACACACAAAGCTCACAAACCACCGGCTCCTCGAGGGGAGGCAAAAAGGGCTCGACACCACCGGCAAAAGAGCAAAGGAGCACCAAACTCACAAGCTCCCCCTAAACTCATGCATTAAGGCCAAAAAGCGTACAAAGCTCACCTTACACACATGAGATAAGGCAAAGAGCAAAAGAAACCAAGTGGCTTGACCAAGGCCACACACTCCAAGGTCACAAATACACTTACCTTTATCATTTCTTCACAATTCACTCATCCTTGTCCACCAACCCCGAAAGTGATGCACCTACATGTCACCACCGGGATATGAAGCCGAAGAACCACCCCCAATATCAACCAAATGTTCTCCGGGCCGTCCACCTGCAACTCAAAACCAAGAGCGAGGGCAAGCAAACGACTCAACACTGGGGTTAGTTCCAAATGTGTGAAACCAGTACCTAGCCATTTGCTCGAAAGTGGGGTTAGCACAAACCAAAACATCTTTCCTACCAAAGCTACCTCCACGAACACCACTACGGTAACCATCATGAGGGAACCAAACCTCTCTGCCTGGAGGAGGACCAAAACCCGTGGACCATCCCTCCTCTCCTTCTCAAAGCCATGACTCCTCCCATCCCCGTAGTGAGCTCGAGGGGGAGAATGCCTAGCAAACTGACCTCCTGCAAACTTTCCAGACCAATCACCAGAACCACGACCTCCAGAAACAACCCTCGCACCTGTACGAGCACGAAACCCAACCCGCCGCTCGTCCAGCTCGCACCGGTCCGACCGGTGCTCCACACCGTCCGACCGTGTAGCCCGGCGCAGCACCTCCAACAGCCTTCCGCTCTCCCCAAGCCCGAACTGACCTCACACTCGCCTTGGCCCTGGGCAACTGCACACGAGGCTCAAGTACACCATCGGAAGGGTGGTACTTGTCCTTGATAGCCCACTCCTTCGCCATTCTCTCCTCACGCTTCCTCTTGAAGCAAAATGCTCTCTTGTGACCATCCTTTCCACAAAACTCACAATGGAAACGGATCGATCTGGGCTTAGGCTTGGGATGAGGCTCTTCACAAGGCTTCTCATTTGGTTTCTCACTAGGCGTTTCACTTGCCTTCTCACTCGGTTTTTCTCTTGGTTGGTTTGGCTTGGAGGTAAACTTGTCTTTGGGTGTGGGTTGTGGTGGAACTGAAACATTCCCAAATTTCCTTTCTCTCTCACCACTACCCTCACCAACCTTATCCAATCACAAAGCCCAACCGTCAAAGCGCTTACGGCCTAGCAATCATCATACCAAGCCGAGGTTCTTGACTCGACAACCAACTCAGCGCTTCACGCAACTTATCATTCTCATCTTGCAAGCGACCAACACATTTTGCAAGATCCAAATTCTTCATAGCATGCAACTCACATGTAGAGCAAGAAGTAGGAATAGGCACTTTCAAATCAGCCTCAAGCGAAACAATGCGAGAACGAAGCTCAACAATTTTCTCATGCAAACCAGGGCAAGAAGTGCAAGCACCAAGCAAAGTGGGTCTAGATTGTAGCTCAACCAACTCAACCCTAAGCACATCTAGTTCCTCACACTGGAGGCATACTTCTCCCTAAGATCACCAAGTCGCCTAGGAAACCAGAGCAATCAACACAATCATTTTCATCGAAACAACGGGGCTAGCCTTAAGCGAATCAATTTCAAGCTTGCTATCAAGAACCGTGTTTCTAGCTCACCCACTCTAGTCCTAGCATCCTCGAGCAAGGATCTAAGCTCCTTCCTAAGCTTCTTAGCCTCTCTAAGCATGTGATCGCGATTATCAAGCAAGTCAACCAACTCCTCATTCTCCTTGCGCAAAGAAGAGAGCTCATCACATACCTCATCCTCAGAATCCAAGTCCGAGGCGTCCTTCTGGCTTCTCTTGCTGCTCGAACTGCGAGCCATGCCGCAAAAATCGTCCTTGAGGCTTAGGCCTGTCACACAAAGGCTGTTGAGATACTTGCCGATGTTCTTCTTCTTCTTGTCATCCTCTTCGTCTTCATCACTCGAGCTTGAAGACGTGTCCTTGGAATCAGACTCGATGTCGCTTGATCTCTTAATCTTCTCTCGAGACCGCATCTTCTTCTCATGTCCATGATCCTTCTTCCTGGACTTCTTCTTCTTGTCCATGAACTTGTGCTTGTCGTGGTTGTTCACCTTTGGACACTCGGCGAAATAGTGTCCAGTCTTGCCGCACTTGAAGCATGTCCTCGTGTTCCTCCTCTTGTTCACTCGGTTCTTGTGCAGCCTCTCGAACCGCCTCGTCAAGAGCACCAGCTCGTCCTCTCCAAGCACGTCGAACTCCTCATCTGGCATAGACATCAAAGAGGACAAAGAGAACATCCTGGTGGATGGGTTAGTGTTAGCCTTTCCATTTGAACCACCGATGAGGGCGAGACTATGAGAGTCAGTCGGGCCCTCGATCTTGGCTGTCATGCCCCTATCCACCTCAGCCGACTTGAGCTTCGAGAACAGCTCGTTCACCGTCAGAGTGTCATACTTCTCCGACTCCACAATGGCCTCGAACTTTCCGCTCCAAATCGTACGATCCAAAGAGTGTAAGAGCTTGACCGCTCTATCATGATCATAGTACGGGAGCACGTCCACATTGGCCCTCATATTGTTCACAACCACCGTGAACCTCTGAAACAAGGCATCGATGGACTCACCGGGGAGATGAGTGAAGTTCTCGTACTCTCTGAACCTGGGCGTTCCCAACATGAGCCTCCTTCAACACCGCCAAAATCCTACAAGCCAAGTGCTCGGTGTGCACCCGATCGAACTCAGACTGACACAAAGCACGAAACAAGTAGTCGACTGCCTTATTGTTGGCGTCGAATCTGTCCCTCGATCCTGGAGCGAGAAAGTCCATCGGCTGGACATAGCCTGTGTCCACCGTGACATCCCAAAGGATCTGACCCTTTCCGCGGAGAAAAGCACCCATCTGGTAGTTCTTGCCATCAAAGTGTGGAGGACCCGAACCCCGTTCCTGGTATGCCATCCTTGGATCTTAGACTGGTTAGAGTCAATAAAGACCCGAACCGGCTCTGATACCACTTGAAGGACCGATACGGCGAATCAGAGAGGGGGGGGAGTGAATGGGAGCCGATAAAAATTCTTCTCGAAGGAGATGGAAACTCCAACAAGATGAACACGGCTTCCAAAACACGTCTCCGACTCACTACCAAGGTTGGTTAAGCCCACGTAGCCACTGGAGTGCTACTGGACCTAGGAACCAACACACCACCTTCCGACCCGAGAAACGCAACGGAAAAACCAAACCTCGAGTCTACAGACCCACACCGGTCAGATCGGTGAGCACCACCGGCCGACCGGTCCCCGCCGGTGAAACCGAGCAACTTCCACTAAGTGGCTCTACACCGGTCGACCGGTGAGACACACCGGTCGGACCAATGGCGCGCACCGAAAGCCCCCAAGGCACCAAACAGGGCCAACCGACCACCAAACCGACCCAAACTCGAAACAAGGCAGCAACACGGGACAACAACGAACACACCAAGACGTTCACCCGAGCAAAATCCCACAAGGGCTCGCACCGGTCGGACCGGCCAAGAGCACCGGTCGACCGGTGTAGCACGGGCGGCTCGGGATGAAAGCACCCGCGGTGAACTCCCCCAAATCCAAATCTCGATCTCCCGAATCACTCCACGGACTTGAACAAGACTTTGGGGATATTAGGAACACCTCATGAGGAGTCCATAGCCAAGTTTAATCCCACCAAATCTCGTCCAAAAAGGAGGAATCGAAGAAATCCCGCTGAAAGCACTTCCAACCCAAGAACTCAAGAAACCCCAAAAGCGAGCACTTTTACTCACGGATTTGGGAGGGGAATCACAGCCCAAAGAACCACGAAGGGTTCCCACAAATTTCCCCCATCAAATCTCCAAGAGAAAAGTCTCGAAAACAACTCAAAGAAATCACCAAGAGAGGGCTCCGAGAATCACCACCAAGAACAACCGGGGAAAACACATCCAAACCTTGAGGAACCACGCCGAATCATCTATACATGAAACAAAGGTTCGTACAAGATCTAGCAAGCCGCCCGATCATCCATCCCTCTCAACAAGATCTCTCTGTGAAGCTCTCTTGCTAGTCCTAAAGAAAACCTAAGGAAAATAGGTGGAAAATAGGAAAACAAATGAGCTAGGGTTCCAAGAGTTGGCTGCCATCCTCTCACCTCTTGGGTTATATGGAGGCAACCGAATGTCTAAAATGCCCTTCTCTAACAACTAGGGATACAAGCCCCTCAAGGGCGGATTTGGAATTCTTGATGTCTTCACCATCGGACGGATGCCCGGCGGCCGCACCCTGCGTAGCCTCGACGCAAGCCATGCGATCCCAACGCGTGTCCTCCGCTTCGAAGATTCCGGACTGCGTCGTGGCACACGGTCGACCGGTGCTCCTCACCGGTCGGACCGGCCGGACCCACCGGTCGGACCGGTCCGCGCCGCTTGGCAGCCTCCGTCTTCGGTTCTCCGGTCTTGGCTTTGTGGATCAACCAAGGAACCCAGTGGTTTTCTGGTGAACCACCTGAAACCCCGCGAACTCGGTGTAGCTTCCGCCAATCTCCACTCATGACTTGGCTCCCACGTAGTCCCGGCTCGACCTTGGTTTTGAGGCTCAACCAAGAAACCGTCCACGACTTCATCTTGCTGTTCATGCCACCATGCGGTCTGCACTTGACCCCGCTGGCCACCGAGTCCCTCGAACGAAGCCTACTTGTCTTCTCCACACCTGGAGGCCTCACCGGCGACGACCTTTCGCGCTTGTTCTTCACCTGCACCAACACCAGTCAAGCCGCAACCTGCACCTGTAATACTTAGCCAAGAATCAGTCCACACAACGTTGTCAATCACTCATCACACAAGGAAGCGACCATCCACCGGTCCTCGAACCACACATGGTCCTCAATTTGGGTGAAGAATGGGATTCAAATGATGATAGCTCCGACTCCGACATGGAAGCTGGCCTTGCTACCATAACCATTAGGGAACCAATCAACAAGTCATCACTATTTGAAGATCTCACCGATGATGAAGATGACTTCACCCACACTTGCCTCATGGCTAGGGGCTCCAAGGTAGACACTCCCACCCCACCCCTAGATGATGATAGTGCGAATGATTTTGATTTTGAAAAAATGATCACTAGCTTTGGTAAAAGGGTAACAAAGAAAATTATGTTTTTAATGAAAGAAATTGAGAATAGAGATGGGACCCTTGAGGTGCAAGAACTCTTTAGACTTGAGCAGGAGAAAACCATTGCCCTTGAGGATGCCCTTGTAATTGAAAAGAAGGGTTTCAAGGCGCAAGAGGACTCGCTCAAGGAAAAGGAGATAGAAATTCTTAGCCTCAAGAAATCCCTAGCTAAAGATAAGTTGTTGGTAGATGAATTAACTAGGGAATCTTTCCTAGCTAAGGATGCTTGCAAGAAACTTGAGGGTGAAAAGCTTGAACTTCAAAAGAGCTTTGACAGCTTAAAGACTAGTCACATAGCATTAGAAGTTCAACTTGACAACCTCAAGAACAATGCTACAACTTCATCTAATGATGCTTTCTCTAACTCTCAAACATCAACAAGCAAAGGTTGTTCTAGATGTTATAAGATTGATATAAATGCTTGTGCTACTAATGTTGCCGAGATGAATGCCATGAAAAAGGAAATTGCTAGGTTGTCAAACTCTCTCATAATTGAAAAGAAGAAAGAACCCAAGAGAGGTGACTTTGAAAACCACACCAAAGGGTTTGGGTCAAGCTACATGAAGAAGTTTGGCTTTGAGAATGGGAAGGGGCTTGGTAAGCAAGAACAAGGTACAAAAGACCCCATTCCATTCATCAAGAACCACCACACCAAAGGTATGGGAACAAGAAATGTGGTGCACGACATGAAGCAAATGGGTGTCAAGAAGCATGACAACCAAGTTAGATACAACACTCTTATCAAGTTCAAAAGCACCCAAGCTACTACTCATGCACCAAAATCAATCCCAAACAAGTCAAGCAAGAAGCCCAAACCTCATGCATCACAAGATAACTTTTATGCCGATTATGTGTTGACTTGGAACCACAACGGTAAAGTGGTTGCCAAGTACGTGGGATCTCGCACAAAAGAGACAATAATCAAAAGGAATGTGTGGGTGCCCAAGATTCTTGTGACTAACACTCTAGGATCCAAATCCACTTGGGTACCTAAAACACAAGCATAATTTGTTATGTAGGCATACTCCTCCGGTGGAACAAAATGGGTGATTGATAGTGGATGCACAAATCATATGACCGGGGAGAAGAAAATGTTTACATCTTGTGATATGATTGAAAATCCTACGGAAAGCATTTCCTTTGGAGGCAATGGTGGAGGAACGGTTATTGGTCTTGGTAAAATTGCTATCTCAATCAATCATTCAATTTCCAATGTTTATTTGGTTGAATCTTTGGACTACAATTTGTTGTCAGTCTCACAACTTTGTGAGATGGGCTACAATTGTTTGTTCACAAATGAGGGTGTGACCGTCTTTAGAAGGAGCGATGACTCCGTTGCCTTTAAGGGTGAACTCAAGGGAAGGCTTTACTTGGTGGATTTTTCATCGGATAAAGCCCAACTTGACACATGCTTATTGGCAAAGTCTAGCTTGAGTTGGCTTTGGAATCACCGACTAGCTCACATTGGGATGAACAATCTCAATAAGCTTCTAAAGAGGGAACACATCCTAGGACTAACAAACGTTCATTTTGAGAAGAATAGAATTTGTAGTGCTTGTCAAGCCGGAAAGCAAGTTGGTGCTCCTCATCCCGCCAAGAATGTTGTATCTACCACAAGGCCATTGGAACTACTTCACATGGATATCTTTGGTCTGGTAGCCTATGTTAGCATTGGGGGAAACAAGTATGGATTTGTCATTGTTGATGATTACTCTCGGTACACTTGGGTATTCTTTATGAAAGACAAGAGCAGAGTTCATGAAATATTCAAGAAATTTGCAACAAGAGCCCAAAATGAATTTGATGTGAAGATCAAAAGAGTAAGAAGTGACAATGGCACCGAGTTCAAGAACACCAACATTGAAGAGTATCTTGATGAAGAAGGCATTGGTCATGAGCTCTCCGTCCCATACACTCCACAACAAAATGGGATTGTAGAGAGGAAGAATAGAACTCTCATTGAAGCCGCAAGAACCATGCTTGACGAGTACAAGACTTCGGATAGTTTTTGGGCGGAAGCAATCAACACGGCGTGTCATGCTATCAACCGTTTGTATCTCCACAAGCTTCTCCACAAGACCGCCTATGAGCTCCTAATTGGTAAAAAGCCTAATGTCTCTTACTTTAAAGTTTTTGGTTGTAAGTGCTTCATTCTCAACAAGAAGCCCAAAAGCCTTAAGTTTGCATCTAAAGTTGATGAAGGTATCTTTCTTGGTTATGCCTCAAACGCTCATGGCTATCGTGTCCTCAACAAAACCACCGGTTGTGTTGAAGTCACGTGTGACTTGACGTTTGATGAATCTAATGGCTCTCAAGAGGAGCAAGTTGATGAATTGTGTGTAGGCAAGGAAGTGCCCACTGAAAAGGCTATAAGGAGAATGGCAATTGGAGAAATCAAGCCTCAAGAAGAAGATGATGAGGACTGCATAATTGAAGATGCAGCAGCTCTGCCTCCTACTGCGCAACCCGGAGAGTCCGGACAAAGGCCCGAAGACTCCGGACTTTCCAGAAACTCCGGAGATAAGTCCGGAGACTCCGGACCTGCTGCTGAAGCTTTACAAGGCAGCCAAGAAATTGAGGATTTAATCCAAAAAGAAGTGTCTGACCCACATCCAAGAGTTCGACAAAATGTTCAACGAGATCATCCCATTGATAACAACTAGGAAGCATTCGTAGAGGGGTAACAACTCGCTCAAGATTAGCAAATTTTGGTGAACATTACTCGTTTGTTTCCATGTTGGAGCCTCTTAGGGTTGAAGATGCTCTTGGAGATGCTGATTGGGTGATTGCCATGCAAGAAGAGCTCAACAACTTCACTAGGAATGAAGTCTGGTCCTTGGTGGAACGCCCCAAACAAAATGTGATTGGAACCAAGTGGGTGTTTCGCAACAAACAAGATGAAGATGGCGTGGTGACCAAGAACAAAGCTAGATTGGTTGCAAAGGGTTATACTCAAGTAGAAGGCTTAGACTTTGGAGAAACTTACGCACCGGTGGCAAGACTTGAAGCAATTCGTATACTCTTAGCCTTTTCCACTCATCACAACTTCAAGCTACATCAAATGGATGTCAAGAGTGCCTTCTTGAATGATCCAATCTCCGAAGAAGTCTATGTTGAGCAACCACCAGTCTTTGAAGATCCTCAACTACCAAACCACGTCTACAAGCTCCATAAGGCGCTCTATGGGCTCAAGCAAGCCCCTAGAGCATGGTATGAATGCCTTAAGGAATTTCTCTTAAAGAAAGGCTTTGAAATAGGGAAAGCCGATCCTACTCTCTTCACTCGTAAACAAGGCAATGATTTCTTTTTGTGTCAAATTTATGTTGATGATATCATATTTGGCTCTACTAATCAAATTTGGGTTGATGAGTTTAGTAGGATCATGACTAAAAGATTCGAGATGTCTATGATGGGTGAGTTGAAGTTCTTTCTTGGTTTTCAAATCAAGCAACTCAAGGATGGCACATTCATAAGTCAAACCAAGTACACCCATGACATGCTTAAGAAGTTTGACATGAACAACGCCAAGCCCATCAAAACACCTATGCCATCAAATGGACATCTTGATCTAAATGAGGAAGGCAAAAGCATTGATCAAAAGGTATATCGTTCCATGATTGGTTCTTTGCTTTACCTTTGTGCATCTAGGCCCGATATTATGCTTAGTGTGTGCATGTGCGCAAGGTTTCAAGCTAATCCTAAGGAGTGCCATCTAAGGGCCGGTAAGAGAATTTTTAGACACTTGGTTCATACTCCTAACCTTGGTTTATGATATCCTAAGGGCTCCACTTTTGATCTTCTTGGCTACTCCGATTCGGATTATGCCGATTGCAAAGTAGATAGAAAGAGTACATCCGGGACTTGCCAATTCCTTGGAAGGTCCTTGGTGTCTTGGAGTTCCAAGAAACAAAATTCCGTTGCCCTTTCCACCGCCGAGGCCGAGTATGTTGCAGCCGGCACTTGTTGTGCTCAACTACTTTGGATGAGGCTCACTTTGAGAGACTTTGGTTGCAAGTTTAGCAAGGTGCCACTCTTGTGTGACAACGAGAGTGCCATTAAGCTAGCTAACAACCCCGTAAACCACTCAAGAACAAAGCACATAGACATAAGACACCATTTCTTGAGAGACCACGAAGCCAAAGGAGATATCGCTTTAAGTCATGTGAGCACCGATAAGCAACTAGCCGATATCTTCACAAAGTCTCTTGATGAACTAAGGTTTTGTGCTTTGAGGAGTGAGATAAATATCTTGGATTCTCGTAACTTGTCTTGAGATCATGCAGATGTTTGAGTGACCTAGTATAGAACTTTTGAAAGCAAAAGAATTTTGAAAAACTTGTATTGAATTTGTTTTGAAACATTTGGATCTTTAGAGTACAACATTTGGACTATAGTTCTCATTGCTTGTTTGTGACTAGTCCAAAATGTTTATACTGCTCAGGCTCACATTTATCACATAAGAAACCTTCCAAATCTATACAAAAACCAAATTCCTTGAAAATCTGCTCGCTGGATTCTGGGGGAGCGGAGTATCGGGGGTTGGGGCCGGAGACTCCGGCTTTCCCGGACACTCCGGACCTAGCCCGGAGACTCCGGGTTGTAAAGGTATAAAAACCTTTGACCACAGTAAAAAGGGCTCCTTTCACCTCTACTCAGTTTAACCGCGCCCCCCTTCTCTCCCGTCGCCTCTCTCCATCCCTTTGGGCGATTTCCACTTCCAACCCACCAAATCTCGTGAAAGTAAGGATTTGAAGGCCCCAAGGCGTGGAGATCAAGGATCTACTCAAGTTTCAAAAGATTCAAGTCCTCTCCCCTCTCTCCCCAAGGTATATTCAAAGGAGTTTTTCCCGATCTACTTCCCTAGCGTAGTCCTTGTAGTATCCTCGTAGGGAATAGGTAGGAAATACTCCATAGACTCTAGATCTGCGTTTCCTCTCAGTTTGGATGGATATATCTTGCTGCATTGTGATTTAGGGTTTCGGCTGCGAAACCCGGACACTCCGGGGTCGAAGAACCCGGACTCTCCGGTATCTCCGGAGTCTCCGGACTTTTTCCCGGAGTATCCGGGGTTCGCACTGCAACCCTAAACCACAAGTGTAGTGTGTCTCCAACTTACCTATCCAGATGGTGAGAGTGAAGGTCGGTCGTGGCAATGAAGAGCCATCCACCCAAAGGAGGACCACGGCTAGACACGATCCCGCCGCTCTTGAGGCCGTGCAAGAAGCCTTAGGGCATGAAGGATTTCAGCACAGCTCTAGGCCAAGGCGAGGTGACCCTCCTCCCTCCTATGCCGAAAGGAGTGAAGAAGAGATAGAGGAGGAGGAGGAAGAGGAAAGGACTGAGAGTGATGATGATGAAGTTGAAGATGAGACTTATGAGCAGTCCCCTGAGCCTCCTCGTCGCCATGGAAAGGGGCCAGCAAAAGAAAAACCCCGCTACAAGCCCCATCCCAAAAAGAGCCATCAAGCCCCATATGTCCATCAAAACCGTCCAGCTACTCGAGTTCCTCCTAAACATAAGCAAGGAGTAGCTGCTCACATCTGCCCCAAAACCCCTCCTAGGCTTATTCCTACCCTTCCACCAAATGTCCGAGTAGTTGACACCCCTATCAAGCTAAGGGACCCCGACTCAGTTCTTGGATTTGCTGAACACATGATTAGGGACTACTCAAGGAACTCTCTAGCAGTGAGGGAGCAAAGAGAGGAGAATGTCTATTTGTATCTCAAGGGAGAGGGACTTGAGGCAAGGTTTTGGTGTGACTTCCACCGGGATTTTTATCAATCCGTGATCCGCAATCCCAAGCTAGCTTCCAAGAACATGGCTCCCATTGTGCCAATGAAGTACATTGATTGAAAGTATTATGAAGAGCTAAACAACACCGTGTTCAACTCAGTTATTGACAAGTGCAAGGAAGTTGGCCTCTATGACATCATGGGTTTTAGGTACAATTGGAACAAAAAAAATTCTTGCTCAATTCCACTGCTCTTACTACTTCAATCCCCATGACAACACCATCACATGGACAACTCAAGGACAAAAGTGCACCATTGATTACATGACCTTCTCTAGGCTCTTGGGTCTTGGCTCTAAGGATGAGAGGTGCTCTCCCGTGCACAATGAGAACAAGTACAAGCCCAAGGAGCTCCCCTTTATGTTTCCTAGCCGAGATTTGGCCATTGAGGGCAAGGCGGACCAACTCAATCCCTACTACTACTATCTCAATGAATTCTTTCGTGCCACTATTGATCCTAAGATAGGAGATGTTACAACTTTGAGATATTATGCTCCGAATCTTCTCAATAGGATGGCACCGGATGGAGAAGGATTTTGTGTCTTTGACTTCATTTGGAATGAGTTGAGGAGGACCATGAATGATCCCATGAAGCATCTTCTGTATGCCCCCTATCTCATGTACATGATTGAGAGAGTTATAAATGTCTGCTATCCCAAGGATGTTGTCCATGATCCGCTTCGCCACCTCCGTGATCGTGCAAAGAGGCCTCCCAAAGGCCGTAAGTACGTTCGATCGTCAAGTACAGCTCCTCACCATGATGATTTGCCCGCTGCACGTTCCTCTTCTCCACCTCCCCGTCGGCACCATGGCTCAATGATAAAGAGGGTGCTCAAAAGAATTTTCAACATGTGCAAGACTATCGCCACGGAGACAAATGAGAACCGCTGCGACATCATCGAGATCAAGTCTCACCTTGGCCTTCCCACCGATCCCTACCGTGAGCTTCCCGACTTTGATGACCCTTTTGCGGAATGGGACGCCCAAGGTGCCCAAGAAGAAGAAGAGGAGGAGGGCAATGATGAAGAAGAAGAGGAGGAGGACGACGACTCCGAGTGACTCCGCTGCTCCACTCTTCCTTTTTGGCGCTTGATGCCAAAGGGGGAGTGAAGTTATCTATTTATGTGCTTGTGGAACAATGAACTTGTATTTGAATTTGTATTTGGAACTTGGCTTGTAATAACTCTAAATTTCGCTTGTGTGAGACTTTGTGAGCTTGAGAAATTTGGTTGTGTGATGTTTTTTCTCTGCCTTTTATCTGCTAAGGACAGTTTATGCTAGATTGAAAACTGTGTGATGTCTGTTTTTCTGCTGCTGTGCTGAAGCCCGGAGAGTCCGGACTTTTTCCCGGAGAATCCGGATTTTCCGGACACTCCGGACCTGGCCCGGAGACTCCGGACCTCTCAGCACCAGAATTCTTTTTCTTCTTGTTGAATGCATAACTTGTCACGAGCATTTCACTTTTGATCTGTTGCACGTCACAAGCACCCCACTGTTGTAATACTCTCTTGTTTCTCTTGTTGTGCAAAATTTTGGCCCTAATAGGACCATTGATATTCAAGATCAAAATGCACATATTAAGGGGGAGTATTACAAAAGTTTTTAATGTTCATTGATTATCTCTTGTATGAATTAAAGTGTGTTGTCATCAATCACCAAAAAGGGGGAGATTGAAGAGTATCTTGGCCCCCTAAGTGGGTTTTGGTGATTTAATGACACACACCTAAGTGGCTAATGAATTTACCTAGTCCATGAGCAGGTATTAAAATTATGTATGGCATCAAGCACAGCTCGTTAACTACACAAAAGGAAAGTGGTGCTCTAAAGGTTTCCTAAGAAGGTTTATTTATTTTTACTTTTGAATTTGAGTCTTAGGAATGCCGTACTATCAAGAGGGACAGGAATTATGTCTTCCAAGAGTCGAACAGGTGCTCTAGTTGCTAAAACAAAACCTATGAGAGACACCTTTGCACCAACACATTCACGGGGATCGTTTCGTGGGTGCTGGCCTTGGAAGGCCGGAGTGTCCGGGTTTACCCCGGAGACTCCGGACTTCCCGGAGATTCCGGGTTTACCCCGGATACTCCGGGTCATAAAGCCTCAATGGCTATATTCTGGGTGAGGGGGTATAAAAGCCCCCTCCACCCCTTCATTTTCTCCCCCCCTGCCATTTCGTGCTGAACAGTTGCAAACCACATTTACTCCCCCTCTTTCTCCCTTTGGCTCAAAGTTGGTGAGATTTGTTGTGGGATTTAAGAGGATTTGAGAGCAAGGGCTTGGAGAGTGCTAGTGAGCTGATTTCTCATCTCTAGAGCACCTCGTTCTTCGCTTGGTTGGAACATTCGTGTTTGTTACTCTTGGAGCCCTGAGCTCCTAGCCGGCTAGGCGTTGCCTTGGAGCATCCAAAGACTGTGGCTGCCCAAGGAAGTTTGTATCACCTCGACATTGAGTAAGTAACTCTAGCTTGATCTTTGTGGTCGCTAGAGGGAGGAAAGTGACCTAGGTGTAAAGGTCCACCCTTCGTGGGTACCTCAACGGAGACGTAGACCTCAAGGTGTGAGGTTGAACTCGGGTAACAAATCCTTGTGTCTCTTGTGCTTGTTCATCTTGTTGTATGCTTGTTTCTTGCTTGAACACATATCTAGGGTTTGGTGCCGATCTACTTCGTGTTGAGGTTCCTACAGGTTTTGAGTGGATAAACAGGCTTGTCTCACCTCAGTGCATAACCTATTTTCACAGATTTACTTTTGAGCAAGTTTAATTTCTGTCGATTTAATCTCTCCCTAGCAGGCCGGACTATCCAGACATTTTCCCGGATTCTCTGGATTTCCCGGAGTATCTGGAAAAATATCCGAAGTCTCTGGACCTGCATCTGACAGCTACGAAAAAGTTTGTGTTTTTCAGGTTCGACTATTCACCCCCTCTAGTCGACATCTTGATCCTTTCACAAGGCTTTTGGCTTGTGGGTTTGTTTGACCAAAAGCTTCTAAGTAGTGAATCCTTACTTTCCATATTTTAGCTCATGTTCTAGTAGAAGTAATCATTACTAGATAAGCAACTATTGCCACCAAAGTTGTACAAACAATTAACCAAAGTAATAATCTTCACAAAGTTCCATCATAAAGGGATATCATGGCCAGCTGATTAAGCAGTCTCGGATAACGGTGCGAGGCCGACAATCGATTGATTCAAACCTTGCAAGGTGGACCTAAACACACGGGAGGTGCCCTCACTAAGAGTTCACCAACCAGGCGGTTCCCGTCATTCTTCGGTTTGGGGATAATAGCTCACAGTCT
The DNA here is from genome assembly GCA_947561735.1 of Cenchrus americanus. Lineage (NCBI taxonomy): Eukaryota > Viridiplantae > Streptophyta > Magnoliopsida > Poales > Poaceae > Cenchrus > Cenchrus americanus. The sequence goes on along the minus strand of OX387239.1, from coordinate 76,004,362 downwards.
TAAGTACAAGGTTTATCTGGGTTACGCCACTAAGGTCACCCAGCCTCACGCATGCACTCGGGTAGCAAGCCCAGGGCCGCAACCCTAAGAGTGGTGATAGTAAAACCCCGTACCGCCTCATTTAGGTACTAGGCTTATCGTGCCCATTTCCGACAAGTGTTTAGTACTTTCAAACACTTAACCAACGAAGCCATTGGACCGGAGCCCAAACCCATGCTCTTACCACATGAGCAATCCATTTAAACATATGGTGATTCCATAAAGAAGATCCTATTCTCGCGAGTGACGAACATCACTCGACTTGTACCGGATCCTTAAGCATAGCATCTAGCGACCTGTCACTCTAGTAAAAGATCATAGGTACTTATGGATCATGCAACTAGGGTTTCATTTCAACTCCTGAACGTAAATGCACATACAATAACAAGAGGAAAATTCAGAAGTTTTAAGAAACACAGGGTTTAATGAATAAACCGGGGCTTGCCTTCGTTGGCACAAGTAGTTAGACACACTTCCGGACTTGGGCCCGGGTCTTGCTCTATGGCGACGTAGTGCACGTCTCCTCCAGCTCCCTCGTTCACGACCGCTGGCATGAGCGTGTAGCTACCATCAGGAAGTTCTACACAGAGGATGCAATGCAAGACTTAAGTGACCATTTGATTATTACTTTCCAAACATCTTATGACAACATGGGGTGCATGATTGAACACATTCACCTAGATAATAATACATTCAGCATACCCTTCCTATAAAGGAACAATATGCAATGCTTGATTATCTAGACTTTTAATAGTGACTGTGTACATATATATATGTAAATGGATTAATGTAATGCACACAACAAAACAGTAGCAACAGCTACAAAGAGTGTAAGGTTGGTCATTTTCACCTTAAGAAAAGTAATTAAACATTTCTCCTTTTAAAGATAATCAAAAAGCTTATTTAGCCTTCTCTTTAGGGTGATTGTGTGCACATCTATTAAAGAAATATTTAATTTAAATACAAACAGCAAGGAAAGGTCACCTTTATGCCACAATTTACTTTCCTAACTCATTTATGTGACTTATTCACAAAAGATTGTATTTTTCCTATTTTTCCTTTACTAGATTAATCTAGTTTGCAACCTTTTAATCAACTAAATACATATAAAATTGTCCCAGCTGTACCCACTGGTTCTAATGACCAGGAGTACTCTCTTGGACGGCAAGGAATTGATTTTTGCACCACTGAATTTAATGTACTAAATTTAAATACATTACTAGTTAGCATATAAGGGAATAATACATATTAAAATTATACAACATAATTGAATCTCAACTTTCTCCTACACATGCTTTGGTCCAAAACAAGCCCAAAGAACCAAGAAACACACCTATAGCCTTTATGAAACATGCTACACATATTTATGATTAAAAACAAGCATCAATAAGAAAATAGTATTTCTAACAGAGATAAAATCATGGTAAATTCACCAAGGATGCTTTTTAGCATAACAAGACAGTATCCAGAAGTTGGGCTCAAAAATAATTATATTTGAAGCTACAAAAATCATCTAGGCAGATTTGTCAATTTCACAAAATGATTTTTATAAAAAGATTTCTTCCGTAACTTTGTGCAATTTTTGGGGTGATGACCAGCCATGACATGGAGTACAACATATCCAAAATATATCTCAAGAACTTGTGTAGATTTTGCATAAACATAGATCTTGGGATTTTACATTTCTATTTTTCAAGTAAAAACTGTAGCTCAAAAGTATATACATCTTTGGAGAACGTTGTAGTTCTTATTACACTGAGCACTGCAAAATTGGATTTGCTATTTTTGGTTTTTCTACGAATTGATATGGATTTTACAAGTTTCAGCCAAAACACCTCAAAGGGTAAAGAATCATTTTGCGAAGGGGTCACTGGAAAGACTAAACAGTTCACAGATCTACCCTTAGTTTGCGCCAAGGCCCCTGGAAATAAAACTCACCCTGCAATTGGGTCCACAGGCATGGGGGCGGCGGAGGATCGCCGGATTCCGGTGAGGTGGGTCCCACGCGGGCTGGGGAAGAGTAGGGATGGGACCTGCGTTCACATAGGGCTTGGTTCCAGGGTTTGGACGGGTCAGAGCGGTGGCTGGTGAGGAGCTCGGCGGCGCCCGGCCTCGGCGGCCGCCGGGAGCCGTGCTCCAGCGAGCAGGCGGGTCGGCTCGGCCAATGCGCGGGCAGGCAAGCTCAAGGGGGGCGAGGGGAAGGGATAGAGGTGCTTAGCCGGCACGGAATTGAAGCGGGGCACTGAGCTCACCGAGGGAGTACTCATGGCGGGGCGGTGGCCGGCTCGGCGTCGCGCGAGGCAGGAGACCGGGGGACCCTTATAGTAGGCACAAGGCAGTGGGGGAAAGACGCTTCCTTATGTGCCAAGATAGCCAGGTCACGGCATGGGCACGGCATGGCCTAGGGGGGGCGGCGACGTGCGGCGGACGGAGCAGCCAGTGGCGGCTCGACGTGCGTGCACCGGCGAGTGCGGGCACGCCGCGTGGCACCGGCCTAGGGGTATGGCGCGCGTCACCCCTCCTGTCGAACAGTGCCCATGGTACCGGCTTCGGACCGGCAGTCCCTTAGGGGTCTCGACGTGCGCGCCGCGAGTACGACGTCCAGGGCCGACGCAGTGCGCCGCGACATCACGCGTTCCTGGCGTCGTTCAATCGATTTAGCCCTATTTGACCGCCACAAACTCGAGTTTTTGAAACTGAAGTTTACCCAGCGACCTATACGAAAGTTGTAGATCACTTAACCCTCTACAACTTCTAGAAAGGTTGTATGGTGTTTTTCTCCACCATTTGCGCACAATTTGAATGCTAAGTTGCAGATTTTCTAGGCGCCAGTGAATAGTGCCTAACTGCATTGACTAAGGTTTTTCACCTATTTACGCTTCAAATCTCAAATGCCACTCAACATGAAAGCTATGTCCCTCGACAAAATACACAACTTTTGTATCGGGAGAATTTGAAGTGTTTAGGGAAAATTTGGAGAACGCGGCAAAAGTACCGGGCGACATAGGAGGGTCAAAGGGTGTTTAAGGGGTTTGACTAGGGTTTTGACCAAGGGTTGACTATAGTTGACCAATAAGGGTCATTAGGGGTCATTGGTGATGTTTTCGAGGTGATGGCCCAGGTTGACCGTCATTTGACCAAAGTCAACTCTGTTGACCGGATCATTAGGGTTAATTAACCCGGCTGAAAACCTGGGGCGTCACATGCACCTGCCTGTTGTGCACTGAAGTGTTCCGCTCAGCACGCCGAGCCTCCTCTTGACTGCCATACTCCGAAATCACCCCAGTCGCGGTTGGTATCTTCATTAACAAATATCCCTGGTGAATGACCGCTGCGAACTTGTTGATAGTGTTGCGCCCGAAGATGGCATTATGTGGGTATACGAAGTCGAAAACGTCAAAGGTAATGACTTCAGTTCTCATGGTGGCATCCTGCCCGAAGGTCACATTGACATCAATTTTACCCAGCGCCTCAATTCTTTTGTTACCGAAGCTGTATAATGGGTGTTTCGCTTTGTGCAAGTCTTCCCTTTTGAAATCCATGCCAGAGAAACATTGCCAAGTTAAAATATCCGCTGAGCTGCCATTATCCACCAGAACCCGCCCGACGTCGTAACCGAAGTAATACTTCGTGTTCTTGCCTAAGTTCACCCTTATGACGAGTTGATCATTGTGGGGGTAGTGTTGCAACCAAATGTCAGCAACTGTGAAAGTTATTGGAATGTGAGACCAGGGCAGGTGGAAATACTTTCCCGAGCAGATGTGCGATACACTTCGGTAATACTCCTACCTCTGACGCTTCGTCGCGTGTACCGGCTCATTGGAGCCCCCCAAAATTGCATTGATGATGTTAACCATGCCCGTCATCCCCGAACTGCTGGAGTCAGGTGCCTCTTGCTTTGGTTGTGGCGGTGTCTGGAGTGGTGGCTGGTTGTAAGGCATTTGGTGGTGTGTGGGTGGGTTCGGCCACGAAGGCACAAAAACCGAAGATGGCTGCATATGCATGGGTGAGGGTGGTGGCAACTGCGGCGCCAAAGGGGCGAACGTTTGTGGCGTCTGGAACGCCAGCGACGGCGCTGAAGGTTGGAAAGGCTGGTGCGGGTGATACGGCGGCGGTAGAGCTCTAAACTGTTCTGAGTTCTGGAACTTCATGACATGATTTATGGCCAGCCCGGCTGTCTTCGCCTTTTCCTCAGCTTCCCAGTCCATCTTCTTCTTGATCGAAGAAGGGCAGTGATGCGTGTGGTGGTAAGCATTGATCCCATGGAGCCTACAGAAAAACCTTTCGCCGCCCCCTTGAGGTGGTGGAGGCGGTTGCGGTGGCTTCGGTCCCCTACCATTCTTGTGCCCTCCTTCGTGCCCACCGCTGTTTCTGCTCTGGTTTTGATCGGGGGGTGCAGATACATTGTTGACTTGACGGTATGACTGCTTTTCGGCGGATGATTCTGACATCCCTTCGGTGTGTCCCACTGACCCTGCTGCTTTTGCTTTTTGGCTGTATTAGCTCGGTCCAGCCTTCGGCGACCTTTGTCGGACTTGCAGTATTCTTGCATTACTTCAAACAGCTCCTGCAGGGACTTAGGTTTAATTCTATCAAGCATATCCTGGCAATTTTCTACACTCAAACCCCCTACGATAGCATCAATGGTGCTGCTTTCAGACACCCCAGGTGCGCGTGCTGTCAGCGCATATACTCTTGCAGTGATTCCTTGTCCCCTTGGACACAAATATTAACAAGGTCATTAGAACCTAGCTCTTCAACTTGCATGCCCTTGAAATTTGACAGTAGCTTGTTGTGGAGCTGAAACCATGAGGTTATGTCCCTCTTCGGTATGTTTGCATACCAATACTGAACCTCACCCTTGAGGGCCAATACAAGTGCCTTCGCCTTCGTTGTGGCATCGCCCCCGTTGGATTCCACTGCAGCCTCGAACTTCATGAGGAATTCTTTAGGATCGTAGTCTCTATCGTACTGAGGCAGGGTGTTGGCGTTGAAGTGACGGGGCCATGGGGCGCTCTCGAGCTCGACCGAGAGTGGGGACACCGGTACGATGTTACAGAACGGGGCATCGTCTGGCCCAAAGTGTTCCGACCCTTGCCCGCGTTCCTGTCGGTGCCCGATGCTCTGCCCTTCAGATGCATCCTTCTATTGCCTCCATTTGTCCAACTGAGCTTGCATGGCCTGTAAAGTGTGCCAGACGTGATGCTGTGATGCCGGGGCGGCCTGCGCAGCGGCCGCTGGTGCTGGTATGGCCGACGGAGGAGCGGAGTGTTGCTGTGGCAGCGCGCTGGCGATTTGCCCCTGGAGTAGGGCAAAGTACCACTCAGCCTACCTGATGTTGAAATCGAAGTCACCTGCAGATGCCTGTGTTGGTGCTGCACCCTGCTGCTAGGGCGGCTGTGCTTGGGACGAAGAGGGTCGATCTTCTTGCTCTTGCTGGGCTACGGCAGCCTTGCCCGCGATGAGAGCTCGTATCCTTCGCAGCGCTTCTATGTCTTGCACCGAAGCTCCAAGCCCTTTGAGGCTTACATTAAACACCCCAAAGCGGTGTGCTCAACCTCCGGGACGCTCACACCCGCGTCGGTCCCCGTCGAAGGTTGGGCAACCGCGACCGAAAGGTTGGCGGGTTCCGGCGCTGGCGGCGGGGTTGGCGCCTGAGCCGCGGTGGCTTCGGCCCTCGCTGAACGCGTCCTTGCCATCTGGCCTTGGATGCTTCCACGAGGTGGGTGCCAAACTATTGGTGGAAATTGGGCTCGAAGTTGGACGCCGACACAACAGCCCCCTGATTTATCCACCCTCCTCCGAAGGGGTCACGGCCGAAGGCCCCCTCAGAGACGAAGGGAACGCCTAATGACTATATCTACCTCCAACTGAGAAAATCACACTATATTACGACTGGATTACTTCTACTTCTACTTCTACTACTACCATTACTGCTTCGCACTATGAAGGAAAACAAAATAGAGAGAACCGAAAGCAAAGGAATTGAACCAGAACCTTCGGAGCTCTCTTCTCATTAATGTGTGTCCGTTCAGTTACAAGAGAACCACTATTTATAGGAGGCCCCCGGGGGTGATCAAACAACCCAATTACACCTTTTCCGTTCCTGACAAACAGCTTTACACACTTTTGAAGGGTATAACAGTTACTCCCCACTTCGTACGGGCATCCAGTGTGTCTTCGCACGGTTGACCCTCCTTTACACGCGGCGCCTTTTGTCACTCCTTCGTACGGCGACCTTTACACGTCTGGCGTGCTTACATGTAGTGGTGCCCTTCTGACCGCGCGCGCTGTACCTTCGGCACCGAAACGGCCCACCACGCCACTGCGTCTATGGAAGGCCTCCGCGACACTCCACATGACCCGCTCCCGTCCGGCGTCGGAGCGCTTTCCGACAAACGGGTTTCTCGACCGGTCTGCACCTTCGGCACTGAAGCTCTGCAGCTCCGAAACGACCGCGGGCGAATCAGCACCTGCAAGACAGCACACACACATGCTTCAAGTAATGTCAGCATTCTCATTAGATCATCATTGCACGCACTTAACCACTTCCTACACTTGGCACGAGATTGGCGATCCGCGTCGGCCGTGACTGGACGCTTCCGAAGGCCATATTCCCCAACACCACTACTGTCACCACCGTGCGCGTGTAGTTGCTTTGTTCCGTTTCTTGGTTCCTTGGGCCTCCTTGCTGTGCGTCGCTGCTCCGGTCCGCCGTCGTGGCTGAGCCGCCGGCATGCGCACACATGTGTGCCATCGCGCAGCCGTGCACCCCCGCACGCACGCGCACCTACCTGAGAGGTCAAGGCCGAGCCTTTGGATACTTTTCCTTGCGCCGAACCTCGCCGGGGAGAGTTTCTCAACCTAGGAGCGTGAGCACCAGGCTGCCGCCGAGCATGCGCACGCGTTCGCGCGAACACACACACAAGCCCTCGCCGGCCGTGGCCACCCCGGCCGTGCCGCCGGGCTGCGCTGCCTTTGCCGCCGCGTCTCGCATCTTCACGCACCCATTCGCCCTTCCGTGTGCCCGTGCAACTGAGCGCTCTCACCCGAGACCGCACATGCACGGGTGAGCTGCACACCAGCAATGGCTTCATCGCCGCGCCGCCGTATCTTCCTCTGTCCCCGCTCGACGAGCCGAGCTTTGCCTTCGCCGCCGAGCCAAGAATCCCGGGGTCAAGCCCGCTCCTTTCTTTGTCCTTGTAGCACCCTTGGACCACCGGAGCCGCGATGTGCCGCTTGTTGGCCACCATGTGCTTACCTCGCCGCCGACGAGCCCTTGGCCTACCGCCGTCCCTTTGGGACAAACCGTCAAACACTTGCCAGCTCTACCCAAAATCCAGTAGGGTTTTTCCTTCACACGCAGGCCCTCACGCCGGTGTGGTCGCAGGGGATCACTATGTTCCCGTGCGGCCGGCCAATCCGGTACTTTTTCGCACGCTTGCCCGCTCTGCGCCGAGCCGCAGCGGATCCGCCTGGATCCCGTGCGCCCAGCCACGTGTGGCAGCCACCTGGCATGTAGTTGGCTTAAAGCCACCCACATGGACGCCACGTCGGCTCTAGTAGTCGGCCTGCAGACACCTTAGAGCCAGCTTCAAGCCCCTAAGAGGCAGCCAGTAGTTAGCCTAGAGTCTGTGCTATTGTGTATGCGTATTTTATTTCTAGAAAACTATTTTATCTTTGGAAAATCCTAGTAAATCCATTTGTGCTCCAAACAATACAAAACCTTTTACAGAAGTTCTCTAAAATCTTGTACTCCGTGCTAGGCTAGTGTTTGCTCTCTTTTGGCTCTTAATTGCAGTTCTTTTGGATTTAATTGCAATAGGGCTGCTGTTTATTTTCTTTTACGCGTTAATGGGAGTAGCTGGAGCCGGGGAGCTAATCCAGGAGTACGACTACGCCGACGACTTCGCCACAAAGGACTACCAGACCCCAGGTTCATGCCCGACTGACTTTAAAAACCTATTAGACATTGCAATATAGAATGCTAGCACTTTACTTTATATGCATGTTGATGAACCTTGCACTACCAACTTTAAATATCCTGTCCATGATTGTCCTACTACTATATATGTTTATAAGCGTGTATATACACTGAGCTTTGTGATGCATGTGTTAGGATGGGATTAGTGGTTCTTGGCGTGAATGGGATAACATTGGCAGGAGAAGGCGTTTTGGGTACTTTGGCAGGGTTGAGCTCGAAACAACCGATCTGGGATCAGGGATGGGGGTGCACTCCTCAGTGTATCCCTACTTTGACAGTTTTCAGAGCCTAGGTGTTGGGGTTTTACTTGCGCTTAGAGGATATGAGCTCGCCCCGATCTGAAACCGAGTGGACAGACCCTTTCACAGGACCTTTACGTACACACCACCCCGCCGAGCGTGGGTTAGGGCTGAGTTGAGCTCGGCAAGTGCAGAACCATACATGCCAGCAGGATAGTGGGGTATCAGTGGGGGAGAGGTGGAGGTGAGACCACCCTCTCAGAGCGACTCCCATGTGGCTACATGGGGGCATTTCACAGTTCCGATGCTGTCCCTTCTGAGGGGGGCCTTTTGAGGGTCGGATGCAGGATGGGACTGTAACTACCAAGAGTTCGCATGGTAGGATTCGGTCGTCCGTACAACAGCCGGGTGCCATTCCGGGTTGGGTTCAGGTGTACACGCTCTGCAGAGTTGTTTGATCTATAGCTATAGCCACGTTCTCGGATATGGACATCTCCCCTGATAGCTTTGTTCTCATGTTTTGGGATTTCAACCTTCCTCCTATAGATGAGTGCATGATGAGCCGTGGTTGTAGTCGGCTAGAGGAGAGTGGCTCCCTCTACCTCGTCGATCTGATTGCAATCATTAAGGTGCGAGGAGAGGAAGTTCTCGCATCGACCCTAGTCGGGAGTAGGTTGTGGAGACAGGGCCCTGGGTGACCAGGTGGTTTCGAGCTTTGTTGAGAGCTTTGGGGTTGGGAACTTGTTGGAGATATCTTGTTGTTACTCTACTGCTGCTGCATAGGAAACCCATGCTCCTTCCTTGTCTCTTTTCTCCCTTTAGAAGGTAGGCCACTTAAAGCTGCATACAGTTGGTGACGTGGACCTATCCCACTCCTTGGGGATAGACTTTGGGTGTGCAGGGTACGAGTCCGAGTTCGACAACAACACCGATGGATGGTACGACTGAGGGATGCGTCGCTTCACTCAAGGATGCCTGTGGAGTGAAGAATAAAAGATGGAGACCCTTCTGAGAAACTAGCTACCGTTGCGTAGAATTTCACTCTGATTCAGCCAAGAGGCTTGTAATGATGTACTCCATAATGGACACGTACTAAATTATGTACTATTGCTTATGTGTGATGTGATGTATGACTTTGTTTTACAATCTGTGAGACGTTCAGTACGCGATAGCCACTAATCTAGGGACTATCGTGATGGTACAGGGATCCGGGTTTTCTATGAAAATATGGGGTTTTACAAGCTTGATCTCCTCGCTCCTTGGGGATGTCATGACTGCTGCTTGGGGGCAAAAGGATGTGAATTGGGATGGATTCCCGAGCTCCAGTCTCATTCCTTTAAATAGACCGAGAAGGAATGCCCTAGAACCCATCTTTTCCTTTTGACTTCCCTAAAATTTTCTGACCGAACATGGAAGTAAAAAACACGCGTCCCAGGGAAAAATGGGGGTGAACCCGCCGCCTGGGCCCCTAGGCCGATCGGATGGGGCTGGCCGTCCTGCCCTATTTCGCGGGCCGGTTCGGTCCATTTTTTCGTGTACTCCACTATTTTTTGATGTTTATCCCGTGTAGAGAAATTGTCCTTGTAAAACTTCACGAGAAACTCCAGAAAAATAAATTTAGAGCTATTTACAAAATGCTCACCTTGTTTTACATCCTAGGCTTGACGTTCGGGTTCATCCTCCATGATGAAAATATCAATATGGTGAAGGGGCACGACATAGGGTTCGAAATACACGTTAAGTCGTTGACTATTCACCATGAATTGATCTCCTTTCATATCCATGATGGTAACCGCTCCATTGAAGAGCACCGAATGAACAATGTAAGTTCCATCCCACTTGCTTTGCAATTTCCCCTTTGTGGAACTTTTGAATCTCAAATCATAGAGGATGACCTTATCTCCTTCTCTAAACTCCTTCTTAATTCTTTTGTTGTACCATCTTTTGATTCTCTCTTTGTACATGCTTGCACTTTCATAAGCCTTCAGCCTCATCTCCTCTAGCTCACTAATTTGGACTCTCCGTTTTATTACCACGACGTCTATATCGAGGTTCATCTCTTTTATTGCCCAATATGCCTTGTGTTCTACCTCAACTGGAAGGTGACAAGCCTTGCTATAAACAAATTGATATGGGGTCATACCTATCGATGTCTTGAACGCCATTTGATATGCCCACAAAGCTCCATCCAACTTCTTTGGCCAATCCTTGCCTCCCTTCTCTATAGTCTTGTTAAGGATGCTCTTTAGTTACCTATTCCATGTTTTCACATGTTCGTTGGTTTGTGGGTGATAAGCCGTAGACACTCTTTGTTCGATCCCCAATTTGGTCAAGCACTTCTTAAAGTTCTTCCCGGTGAAGTCACTTCCTCCATCGCTTATCACGATTCTCGGGGTACCGAAGCGAGGGAAAATCACACACTTAATCATCGCAATGGATTCTTCCGTGGAAGCTTTACGACATGGGATGACCTCTACCCACTTGGATACTTAGTCAACCATAACTAGGATGTGCTCAAATCCATGTGAGTTTTTGAAAGGCCCCATGAAGTAAATTCCCCAAACATTGAATAAATCGATTTGTAGATTGTAATTCAAGGGCATAACATTCCTTTTGAAGGATCAGATGGCGACTAGAGAGGGGGGAGTGAATAGGAGCCGGTAAAAATTCTTCTCAAAGAACCCGGCCTATACCCTAGTCAAATCCCGGTCACACACAAGCGATGGATCGAATCACACACCAATCGCCAAGACAACGAGGTTATGGATCAACCTCTAGCCTTAGGAACGATTCCTTGAAGCACACGCGGAAGCACGAAAGAAGGAAGGGAGGAATCGAACCAAGAAACAAAGCACTCAGGCTTTGGCGGACCGTCCGGCCAGGAGGGGCGGACCGTCGGCACGGGCCTCGCGGACCCTCCGGCCTGCTGCCGCGGACTGTCCGCACACACACCGCGGACTATCCACCCCTGCACCGCGGACCATCCGTTAAAGCGAATAGAACCACCAGAACCAACCCGAGAAAACGGACCGTCCACAAAGGCCAGGCGGACCGTCCGCGCGGGTCCCGGACCGTCCGCTACTGAAGCTCGGACCGTCCGCAAACCGGCTGCAACGAAAACCTAAAGCAAAACCGGATCGAAACGAAACGAAGCAAGAACACAAAGAACACCGCGACGAACTGGAGCGGCGCGGACTGTCCGCCTGGTCCTCGCAAACCGTCCGCGAGGTGCGGACAGAGCAGAAAACACACGACCCCGAAAGTCAACTTCCCCAAATCATCATCGGATTTCCCATACAGTTGAAGTTGTGGAGACAAGGGTTTGGGGACTTGAAAAGCGTCACACAAGGATGCTATAGCCCAAAAATCTTGCCTCCTAACTCCCTAAATCACCGGGAATCGCGAATCCTTTGAGCACCACCAAAAGCTAGAGCACCGAACGAAAATCCTTGAATCGAAGTGGTTTCCCGGCGTTTGAGGGCGCAAGATCAATCACAAAGATGCACGAGACATCTATCCATGTTTCCCTCAAAGAAATCCGGGGAGAAACCCACTCAAATCCGCGGAATCACACCGAGAACAAAAGCACGAAAACAAGCACAAAAAGACCACGAAAAACACAACTCCGAATCTTCTATACAAACCAGGAAAGATTCACAAGGTCTAGCATGCCGCCCTAGCATCCATCCCTCTCTACAAATATCTCATGAAGCTCTCATGCTAGACTAGAGAAAATGGAAGAAAAATAGCTACGAAAATGAGAAATGGGAGGGAGGAAATGAAACCCTAAGTTGCGGAGAGAGGGAGCCACTCACACACCCTCATGGCTTATATATCGGGTCGCGCCGGAGTGGTAAATGACTCGAGTACCCCTAACTTAACTACTGGCGATACAACCCACGCAGGGGCATTTAGGTAATGTTTGTGGGTCTTGCCATCGGACGGCCACGCCTTTGCCGCACCCCGCGTCCTCCCGACGCAAACCATGCGATCCCGCCGCGTGTCCTCCGCCTCGAAGCTTCCCGACACGCCCGGATCCCGTCTCCGTCGTGTTGGGCCCTCGGACTTGGTTTTGAGGCCCAAACCAAGAAACCGTCCTCCGATGGTTTTGTGGGGAAACCACCAAACCCTGCGTGCTCAGTCCGGCCTCCCGCCAAACCACTTGACTCGACCGCCACCGTGCACCGGCTCGATTGTCCATGACTTCGTCTTGCTCGTGTCGCCTCCATATGGCCCGCACCCAGTCCCGCCGTCCACCGGTCCCTCGAACCGAGCCTACTTGTCTCTCCATCTCCCGAGGCCCCTCAAGGCTGAAGACCTTTCGCGCCCGTTCTTCACCTGCAACAACACGAACTAGGCCGCAGCCTACACCTGCGCACTAAGCCAAGAGTCAGTCCAACACCCGTTGTCAATCACTCATCACTGAGGAACGGTCATCCATCGACCACTGGGACCCTCCTGGTCCTCAATCTCCCCCTTGATGAGTGCATTGACAACACACAACGCGAAATGAAATTCAGAGAAAGAAAGAATGGAAGAAGAAAGAAAAACAAAGAAGCTTAACTCATGACCAAAACCAAAGAAAGGCAAAGAAAGGTCACAAGCCAAGCAAAGCACAAACTCCACACTGAAAACAGCAAGAAAGCTCCCCCTGAACAAATGCAAGCTCCCCCTGAACATGTGGATGCAAACCTCCAAACTTTAGCTCACCTCTTCTGAATTTTCATTAATCTCACCTCTTCTCCCCCTTGTTGACAATGTATGAATCAAGGTGAAAATGCGTAAATGCAAAACAAAGCATATAAACATCTACATGAGCTTCTCAAATAGGCCAAATCTAGTGTCAAAGGCTAGAAAATGAGACAAAGATCACACATATGAATCATAGCATAGTCAAAGCATTGCCACAAGTAATATATGAAAATACAAGCATGTGACAAAGCAAAATTTTCAGATTTAAGCAGTTTTACCAAAAGAAGGCTCGCTTCACATGTAAAAGCCTATCCATGTCACACTTGAGCCACAATGCATACCATTCAAAGATCATACAAGGATATCAAATTCTCAGCAAAAGATCATGGCAAACACCCATAAAGCAAAGCATGTCATGTCAAAGCTCATGAGCCATGTGTCCACTTCGGGGAGACTTCTCCACTGGTGAACATCATGCAACATGTTTTGCACCCATGTGTGAAAGATAAGACATTTTAAGCATAGACATGATGGATGGAGCATTTTTCAAGAATTATACACTTTTTTTCAAGATTAAATCATTTCATGGTACATGAAGTGCCTTTGCGGCAAAAAGAAGCTTATGCTCCCCCATGAATGCAACATAGGCTAAACATTCACAATGATATTCGGCCTTTGGCCCAAATGCAAGAAAAAGACATCCAAGCACAATCTAAGCATGAAAAGCACATTAAGCCCAAACTGTGACATGGATATACTACTACACACGAGTGGAGCACATTTCACCAAAAATTAGTCAAGATTAGCATTTATTTCAAAAAGGGCTATCTCACCACACATATATCTCAAATATTCCAAGAGCGTAGCCTCACATAACCATTTCTCCACACATATGACCAATATCTCACAAATAGCAAAAGAGACTCAAATAAGGCATATGAAATAAGCTCATCATCCTAAAATCCAATATGATACAAATGCAACATGATATATGACAAGATGGCTATCCTACCATGGTTTATACATCAAGCAAAGCATGTATATACATCAAAGTAAAACATGGTATGATACATATGGTACAAGAAGAAAATCCCCCAAGAATCAACTAGAAAGGGCAACAAACCCCAAGTTCCCCCCGCAAGCGCACAAATGTAGCTTGGTCGAGAGGCTTTGTAAAGATGTCGGCTAGCTGATCTTGGGTAGGGACATGGCTCAACACAATGGTTCCTTTTTCCACATTGTCCCTCAAGAAATGATACCTCACTTCTATGTGTTTGGTTCTGGAGTGAAGCACCGGGTTTTTGGCTACGCTTATGGCACCGGTGCTATCACAAAGAAGTGGGATCCGGGTGCACTCCTCACCAAAGTCTCTCAAAGTGTATGAAATCCACAACAAGTCGGGAACAACAACTCGCGGCTGCAACATACTCCGCCTCGGTGGTAGACTGAGCTACACTAGATCGCTATGCGGGAAGACCATGAAACCAACGAAGACCCAAGAAACTGGCAAGTACCAGAAGTAGACTTCCTCTCGACTCGACAACCAGCAAAATCCGCATCGGAAAAACCATGAAGAGAAAGAGTCGAGGAGGACGAATACCAAAGGCCAAGACCAGGGGCAGACTGTAGGTACCTGAAGATCCTCTTGACGGCCTGTCGATGTGATGTCCTCGGCGAAGCCTGAAAACGAGCGCACAGACACACACTGAACTGTATGTCTGGCCTCGTCGCCGTCAGGTAGAGGAGGGGGCCGATCATGCTCCTGTACTCCCGCTGGTCCACTGGTTCTCCGTCCTCGTCCGCATCCAAAGTGGCCGTACTCCCCATGGGAGTCGACATCGGCTTCACATCTTGCATCTGGAACTTCTTCAGCATGTCTTTCGTGTACTTTGTCTGGTGTAGAAATGTTCCATCCTTCACTTGCTTGATCTGCAACCCGAGAAAGTACTGCAACTCGCCTATCATGCTCATCTCGAACTCCCTACTCATCTCATCTGCAAACTTGGCAACAAGGTTATGTGATGAGCCACCAAAGACAATATCATCCACGTATATCTGAACAATTAACAAGTCATTTCCATGCTTGAGGAGAAATAGGGTCCTATCCACGGTACCCATCACAAACCCTCTGCTCAACAGAAAACCTCTCAATCTCCCATACCAAGCACGGGGCGCCTGTGTCAACCCATATAGAGCCCTTTTCAACATGTACACCCTGTGTGGGTACAACTCGCTCTCAAACCCAGGTGGCTGCTTCACATACACCTCCTCCTCTATGACCCCATTCAGAAAGGCACTCTTCACATCCATCTGAAACAACTTGAACCCTTTAGCCACGGCAAAGGCTAGAAGGATCCGAATTGCCTCAAGACGGGCCACAGGAGCAAAAGTCTCCTCATAGTCGATCCCCTCCTTCTGACTAAACCCCTGAGCAACAAGTCTGGACTTGTTCCTCACAACCATCCCATTCTCACCCTCTTTGTTCTTCCAAACCCACTTGGTTCCTATAGGATGGCAATTTGGAGGTGGTTCAACTAACACCCACACCTGGTTCCTCTCAAAGTTTTCCAACTCCTCATGCATAGAATTGACCAAGTTTGCATCAGATAAAGCGTGTCCAATGTCCTTGGGCTCAAAGGTGGCAACAAATGCAGCATGAGCGAAATGAGAGGAATTCCTGGACCTTGACCGTGTAGTACGTTCGTCGATGTCCCCAATGATCTTCGACAGGGATGCACTTCGTGAATCCGCCGGGGAGCCTCACGCCTCGAGACTACCTCCCCCTCAACTTCGCCTTCTCTCGCCCGGTCCTCTTGTCGCACCGTTGTTGTCCATGAAGTAGACGGTCCACGCTCCGTAGTGGTCGTAGGGGAAGTAGTGGGTACACACTCAGCTTCAGGCGCATGGTTCTCCCCATCATCATCTCCAGCTTCATCCTTCTCCTCTTCGAAGAGGTCCTCGGCCATCTCCTCATCACCTGCACATTCAAAGCCAAGAGAGGTACATGGCATTGTCTCGTTGAAGGTCACCTCGCAAGTCTCCATGATTTTGTTAGTCTCAAGGTTAAGCACCCTATAGGCTCTAGAGTGGTTAGCATATCAAAAGAAAATACCATCACTATACCTAGCCTCAAACTTGTCGAGTTTTCCCTTCTTAAGAATAAAGCACTTGCAGCCAAAAACTCGGAAATGACTCACCTTGGGTGCCCGACCATGCATAAGCTCATAACAGGTCTTCTTCTTGAAAGATCGCAATAAAATCCTATTGGAAACATGACAAGCCGTATTGACCGCGTCAGCCCAATACCTCCTAAGAGTCCTGTGCTCATCGAGCATCGTCCTAGCCATCTCACAAAGAGTCCGATTTTTCCTTTCCACGACTCCATTTTGAGGGGGCACATAAGGGGTCGAATGCTGATGTTCAAGACCTAGATCACGACAAAAGGCATCAAAACGAGAGTTCTTGAACTCTGAGCCATTATCACTGCGGATAGCTCGAATAGCACTCCCATGCCTCTCGTTTTTCAACCTCATGATCAGATCTCGAACAAAACCAAAAGTCTCACTCTTATCCTCCAAGAAAACATCCAGGCATAGCGAGAGTAATCGTCCACCACAACAAAGACATACCACTTCCCACCCACCGAGCGAACTCGAGCTGGCCCAACAAGGTCCATGTGCAACAGCTCTATCGGACGCTCGGTCGTGACATTGGTCAGGGGTGGATGGGGAGTGGCTACCATCTTGCCATGCCTACACGGAGCACAAACCAAATCCTTCTCAAGCTTCAACCTCGGCAATCCTCGGACAAGATCAAGACCACTCAAGCGGGAAACCAAATCAAAGCTCAAGTGTCCCAACCGCCTATGCCATTTCTACAAATCGAAGAAGGACCGGCCATCAAACGGCGAGCAGGACCCAAAGAACGAGAGAAATCGACCTCGAAAATCGACCCTCGGGGATGATCGTACGTACAAGATCACCTCGAGAATCAAGCAAACGAGACTCACCGGACTTGAAACGCACCTCAAAACCCTCATCAAGCAACCGAGAAACCGAAAGCAAATTGAAACCCAAAGACTTCACAAGAGCAACTCTCTTCAACGTTACCTTGTCACCGACATGCACAACGCCCTCGTAAATCACCCTTCCTCGTCCATTGTCCCCAAATGTGATGTACATCTTTTCCTTCGCCGGGGTGAGGGCCGGAGAACCACTTCTTATCTCCGGTCATGTGTCGGGAACATCCGGAGTCGATCAACCAAATGTTCTCCAAGCCTCCCCGCCCGTAGTCGAAACAAGAACGAGAGTGAGCTAACGACTCGACACTGGGGTTAGCACAAAGAAAGTTAAATTAGTGTCGAGCCATCTGCTCAAAAGAGGGGTTAGCAAACATCATTCCCTTGCCACCAAACTTCCCATGTCCCATGGAAGAAGTACGAGCACCACGAGGGGGAAAACGTGGTCCGTAGTTCCTCTGGAACCCAAAGCTGCGATCATCTCCCCTAAACCCGTATTGAGGACGAGTAGGGGGATATCCAGCAAAACCACCACGAGCCCGACCAAACCTCTCACCAAAGACGCACACCATCATCTCTCCTAACAAACCTACCACCCTGAGCTCCAACTCTACCAACACTCTTCACACTTCCCACACCCCGTGGAAGTGGCACTCTAGGCTCAGGAATACCATGAGATGGGCGATACCTGTCCTGGTTTGCTTGCTCCCTAGCAAGCCTCTCATCCCTCTTCCTCTTATAGCAAAACTCTGCTAGGTGTCTCTCCTTGCCACAATATTCACACCTGAAGGGGATGGGTTTTGGTTTTGGCTCTGGCTTCTCTTTAGACTTCTCACCCATCTCACTCACAAACTTCACCGGTTTCTGGAAGTCATTTGTCTTAGGTGGGAATTTGGGAGGATCTTGGGTTGTGTCAAGCTTGTTGCAAAGGTGGTTGGGCTTTGGTGTGAAAGTGTTCTTGGGTGCCTTTGGAAGTGGGACTTGGATGTCTCCAATCACCTCAAACTCGGGGTTAGACTCAACACACTTCTCATACACACTCTCCCCACTGTTCTCTCCCACTTTCTCACCCAACTTCTCAAAACCCAAACCACGACCATCCGCTCTCTTGAACTCCTCAATCATGATTTTCAATTGAGGTTCCTGCCCAGACAACCAACCCAACACCTTCCTCAAATAGTCATTCTCCTCATAGATGACATCCAAACGGGAAGTAAGTTCAAGATTGCGCAAAGTAACTTCATCACAGCTAGAGCATGCATTTGCAACAGGAGATTTCAAAGATGGTTCCAAAGAACTAATGGTAGAACAAGCATCAACAAGCTTAGCATGCATAGTACGACATGATTTACAAGCACCAAGCAAAGTAGGTCTAGCCTTAAGCTCATCATACTCAGTCCTAAGAGCATCTAGTTTAGCCAAAGTAGAAGCATTCTTCTCATTAAGCAGCTTGATCTCATTCAACCATGCATCACACTCAAGACATTCAACATCATCAGGAGTAGTAGGATCAAGTTTCAAAGAATCATTCTCAAGTTTCAGTTCAAGCAATTTGGACTCTAACTCTCCTACTTTCTCACTAGCATTGTCAAGTTGAGCCCTAAGATCTTTCCTCATCTTTTTGGCATCTCTCAACACACTATCACGGTTGTCAATCAAGCCATTCAACCTAGTGATCTCAGCAAGCAAAGATTCGGGGTCACGATTTACCTCATCCTCCGAGTCGGAGTCGCTGTCTTCCTTGTCACTCTTCTTGCTGCTCGAGCTATGGGCAATCCCACAAAAGCCTTCAAGCGCCACACAGCTCAACCCACTGAGATTCCGGCTTGCACTCTTCTTGTCCTTGTGCCTCCCGGCGTCTTCATCTTCACTGCTTGAGCTTGACTGCGCGTCGCTTGAGCTCGAGTCGACGTCACTCGCACCGGCCACCATAGCTCTTGCCTTGTTCTTCTTGTAGCCGCCCTTGCTCGGTCGACGCTTGTCCTTGTCCTTGCTCTTGGACTTGCTGAAGTGCTTGCCCTTGGAGGAGTACTTGTCTTCACGCCTCGGGTGCGCCTTGTACTCGCTCATCTTGTACTTGTTCTCCTCCACTTCCGGACACTCGGAGATGAAGTGGCCACGCTTGCCACACTTGTAGCACATCCCTGAGCTCCGCCTTGCATTCCTCCGACTCTCGTGTAGTCGATCAAACCTTCTTGAGAGCAAGGCCAGCTCCCCCTCGCCCAGCACATCAAACTCCTCATCTGGAATAGACATAAGAGAAGACAAGGAAAACTGTCGACAGGAAGGGTTAGATTTGCCCTTTGATCCGCCCACAAGAGCAAGACTATGGTCGGCCGAGCCCTCATGCTTGGATTGCAACTTCCGTCAACCTCGACCGACTTAGCTTAGAAAAGAGGTCATCCAACTCAATAGTCAAATATTGCCCAGACTCCTTGATGGCCTCAACCTTAGCACCCCAAACATTTGGGTCCAAGACATGCAAGAGCTTCAAAGCCTGATCATGCTCGGTGTAAGGAAAATCCTCAACATTAGCCTTCATGTTGTTCACGATGGCGGTGAACCTCTGGAACATCGCATCAATGTCCTCACTAGGAAGTTGAGTAAAGTTCTCATATTGCATCCGGTAAGAAACAAAGAGGTGAGCCTTCACATGGTTATCACCACCGTGAGCAACAAACAACTTCTCCCAAATTTGCCAAGCAAGATTCAAATGGCGAACACGCTCAAACTCAGGATCACACAAGCTCCGGACCAAGTGATCAACGACTTTTGCATTAGCCTCATACTTTGCCTTAGCACCGGCATCGGTCACAATAAGAGTATGGATGTTGACCGGAATAGCATAGGTCTTGTCAAGCACAATGAAATCCAACAACTTGCCACGAAGAAAGATCATCATACGAGCCGCCCACTTGTGGTAACCCTTGCCATCGAAGTGCGGCGGACCGCCCCGCTCAAAGTACGCCATCTTATGATTCGAGACTTGTCAAAGTCACAAAGAATCTGGCACCAAGCTCTGATACCAATTGAAGGATCAGATGGCGACTAGAGAGGGGGGAGTGAATAGGAGCCGGTAAAAATTCTTCTCAAAGAACCCGGCCTATACCCTAGTCAAATCCCGGTCACACACAAGCGATGGATCGAATCGCACACCAATCGCCAAGACAACGAGGTTATGGATCAACCTCTAGCCTTAGGAACGATTCCTTGAAGCACACGCGGAAGCACGAAAGAAGGAAGGGAGGAATCGAACCAAGAAACAAAGCACTCAGGCTCTGGCAGACCGTCCGGCCAGGAGGGGCGGACCGTCCGCACGGGCCTCACGGACCGTCCGGCCGCTGCCGCGACCGTCCGCACACACACCGCGGACTGTCCGTCCCTGCACCGTGGACCGTCCGTTAAAGCGAACAGAACCACCAGAACCAACCCGAGAAAACGGACCGTCCGCAAAGGCCAGGCGGACCGTCCGCGCGGGTCCCGGACCGTCCGCTACTGAAGCTCGGACCGTCCGCAAACAGGCTGCAACGAAAACCTAAAGCAAAACCGGATCAAAACGAAACGAAGCAAGAACATGAAGAACACCGCGATGAACTGGAGCGGCGCGGACTGTCCGCCTGGTCCTCGCGGACCGTCCGCGAGGTGCGGACAGAGCAGAAAACGCACGACACCGGAAGTCAACTTCCCCAAATCATCATCGGATTTCCCAAACAGTTGAAGATGTGGAGACAAGGGTTTGGGGACTTGAAAAGCGTCACACAAGGATGCTATAGCCCAAAAATCTTGCCTCCTAACTCCCTAAATCACCGGGAATCGCGAATCCTTTGAGCACCACCAAAAGCTAGAGCACCGAACGAAAATCCTTGAATCGAAGTGGTTTCCCGGCGTTTGAGGGCGCAAGATCAATCACAAAGATGCACAAGACATCTATCCATGTTTCCCTCAAAGAAATCCGGGGAGAAACCCACTCAAATCCGCGGAATCACACCGAGAACAAAAGCACGAAAACAAGCAGAATCACACCGAGAACAAAAGCACGAAAACAAGCACAAAAAGACCACGAAAAACACAACTCCGAATCTTCTATACAAACCAGAAAGATTCACAAGGTCTAGCATGCCGCCCTAGCATCCATCCCTCTCTACAAATATCTCATGAAGCTCTCATGCTAGCCTAGAGAAAATGGAAGAAAAATAGCTACGAAAATGAGAAATGGGAGGGAGGAAATGAAACCCTAAGTTGCGGAGAGAGGGAGCCACTCACACACCCTCATGGCTTATATATCGGGTCCCGCCGGAGTGGTAAATGACTCGACTACCCCTAACTTAACTACTGGCGATACAACCCACGCAGGGGCATTTAGGTATACGGCCACGCCTTTGCCGCACCCCGCGTCCTCCCGACGCAAGCCATGCGATCCCGCCGCGTGTCCTCCGCCTCGAAGCTTCCCGACACGCCCGGATCCCGTCTCCGTCGTGTTGGGCCCTCGGACTTGGTTTTGAGGCCCAAACCAAGAAACCGTCCTCCGATGGTTTTGTGGGGAAACCACCAAACCCCGCGTGCTCGGTCTCGGCCTCCCCGCCAAACCACTTGACTCGACCGCCACCGTGCACCGGCCGATTGTCCATGACTTCGTCTTGCTCGTGTCGCCTCCATGTGGCCCGCACCCGGGCCCCGTCGTCCACCGGTCCCTCGAACCGAGCCTACTTGTCTCTCCATCTCCCGGAGGCCCCTCAAGGCTGAAGACCTTTCGCGCCCGTTCTTCACCTGCAACAACACAAACTAGGCCGCAGCCTACACCTGCGCACTAAGCCAAGAGTCAGTCCAACACCCGTTGTCAATCACCCATCACTAAGGAGCGGTCATCCATCGACCACTAGGACGCTCCTGGTCCTCACCTTTGAGATATGTTTCCGGTCCTTTGGCATTCGGGGCATGACGCAACATATCTTTTAGTATTTTCATGCATCTCCGGCCAAAAGAATCCGCTGGACCATACTTTTGCTTGGTTCGAAAATGACTATAGTGTCAACCGTACTCCGCCGTATGACACTTATAATTTCTTACCTCTCTTCTCTTGGTACACATTCCCAAGTTTAAAGAGGTAAGGTGAATCTCAAAAACATTTCCGGCTTTCGGAGATTATCCTCCTTTGAGTGTTTTTATCTAAGTGATCGAGAGGGATTCTCCGAATTGCTTGAATGATATCAATCATCCAAGTATCCTTGTCGACTATTTGATAGAGGTGGTCATCTCTAATCTTATCTTGGCTCTTTGTCATCTTGTCCACAGTTCATCCTAGACAAATGATCGTCCACAACATTTTCCACCCCCTTTTTATCACGAATTTAAACATCAAACTCTTGGAGAAGAAGGATCCAACGAATCAATCTTGGTTTAGCATCCTTCTTAGCCAAAAGATACTGATGGCTGCATGATCAGTGTAGACAATGACTTTCGAGTTCACGATGTAAGATATGAATTTTTCGAAAGCAAACACCACCTCTAGCAACTCTTTTTCCGTAGTGGCATAATTTAATTGTGCCTCACTGAGAGTTTTACTAGCATAGTATATGGTGTGAACACGACCTTCCTTTCTTTGTCCTAAAACTACCCCTACAGCATAGTCACTTGCATCGCACATGATCCCGAAAGGTTGGCTCCAATCCAAAGGTTGAATGATGGGAGCACTCACTAAGGCGTTCTTCAAGGTCCAGAATGTTGCTAAGCACTTCTCATCAAATTCAAAAGCCACATCTTTTTGAAGAAGTTGTGTTAAAGGCTTACTTATCTTTGAGAAGTCCTTAATAAATCTTCTATAGAATTCGGCATGGCCTACAAAGCTCCTCAAAGACTTAAAATCCATTGGATGCGGGAGTTGCTCAACCATCTCCACTTTAGCTTTATATACTTCAATTCCTCTCTCGGATATAACATGTCTGAGCACTATGCCTTGCTTTACCATGAAGTGGTACTTTTCCCAATTTAGCACTAGATCGACCTCCCCACACCTTGTGAGAACCTTGTCTAAGTTTGCCAAGCAATCCACGAATGTCTTCCCATAAACGGAAAGATCATCCATGAAAACCTTGAGAATTTCCTCGATAAATTCCGAGAACGCCGCCATCATGCAACGTTGAAAAGTGGCCGGAGTGTTGCATAAACCGAAGGGTGTCCTTCTATATGCAAATGTTCCATAAGGGCAAGTAAACATTTTTTCGTGCTGATCATCTGAGTGAATTGTAATTTGCATGAACCCCGAGTATCCACCGAGAAAGCAAAAATATGCGTGGTTTGCTAACCTCTCGAGCATCTCGTCAATGAACGATAAGGGAAATGATCTTTCTTCGTTGCTTTGTATAGATTTCGATAATCGATACACATCCGCCATCTGGTCATGGTTCTTTGCGGTATTAATTTGTACTTCTCATTTTTCACCACGGTCAAACCTCCTTTCTTCGGCACACAATGTACAGGGCTCACCCACTCGCTATGCGACACCGGGTAGATGATTCTGGCATCAAGTATCTTGATAACCTTCTTCTTCACTACCTCTCTCATGGCATGGGTTAGCCTCCTTTGATTGTCCACTATGGGCTTACATTGGTCTTCCATTGGTATGCGATGAGTGCAAAAGGCTGGGCTAAATCCCTTGAGATCATTGATCGAATATCCGATCACCTTCTTGTGCTTTTTCAATAAATTGTGCAACTTCTCATTTTCTTCGGGACTCAACTCATCGCTCATGATGACTAGATAAGTCTTGTGTGGGCCAAAGAATTTATACTTTAATCTTTTGTGCAAAGGTTTGAGATCCACCTTGGGCACTTGTGGTTCTTCAGGTTTAGTAACTCCTATGTCTTCGATTTTTTTTCTTCCTCCATGCTTCCATCTTGTGGTTGTAATCATTTTGATGCTTCCTATTGTTCCTCGTCTCGTTGATCATTGGATTGATTCTCCATCGCTCTTTGCAGCGGGTCTCTAAGGGTTTCAACAAAACAAAGACTACCTACCTCCTCTTCTTCATCCTCGGGAGGAAAGGGTGTAGCATGACTAGAAGCGTGAAGAAAATTATATGTGCACTTATCTCCATTAAGATTTATTGTTACTTTACCTTTTCCAGCATCCAACACGACATCAACCAACTTAAGGAAAGGCCTTCCTAAGATTATGTGATCATGATTATCATAGTAGGCATCTATAATAAAGAAATCAATTAGTATGCACTTTCCAGAGATGATTACATTAATGTTGCAAGAAATACCTAGAGGTTTAATAGTTCTACCATCTCCCGTAATTAATTTTGTTGAAGTTGGAGCTAAGTTTAGGTTATGGTCTTGAACTTTATTGCAAATTTTAGATGATATGACACTTACTTGAGCTCCGATGTCGCATAAAGCCTTGCATTGAATTCCATTGATCTCGCAGCTCAAGTGTGGTGTTGTCTTCTCTTCTTGATCAGATCCTATGGCATAAACTTCGGCGAGGTGAGCGTATGGCGATGCTTCATCATTTCCCTCAGCTATGTGATCCGGATCCACTTCATCATCGCTAAAGAGCTTTCAAAGGATCTCACCGGTGATTTTAAGATCATAAAGATTTTCCGCTTGCTTTTCCGGTGGGAAATCCACTTCTAGTGCTCTTGCCATCCCCTTTTGGTTAGGGAACAATATTCTCTTGTCGAATACTTCTCCATAATCTATTGGAACCCAATCCATTTTCTCAAACTCCCTTAGTGGCTTTGCGCTTGACATACTCCTTTTGTTTGTTTCATTTGACTTGGCGAAGTCAACACTTGGGGTAGTTCTTGCCTCGGTGTGTACTTCTTCAAGCTTTTCCGGGATTGGCTCCTCCTCCTTGTCTTTCGGGGTTGCCGTTTTGGAATCGTGTTCTAGCTCTCTCGAAAGTTGTGTTTCCCAATCTCTTCGCATTGCCGCCGCTTTGCTAATCTTTTGTAACAGTTGCGCGGCTTCCGTGAGTGTTTTCTCCATGAGATCCCCACTTGCACACATTTGAACATGTTCCTTGCAACTAGGGGTTAGGTAAAAGAAAAATGTATACAAAAGTACGTCACCGGAGAAGTCGAGTCTTGGTCCTTGTTCAATCAACTCATTAAATCTATTCCAAGCTTGGTCTATCCCTTCCTCTTCTCCTTGCGTGAAGAGGAGGCTAAAACCTTAATGGGGGGGAATTCATGAGGGAGTCTATGGGGCCCATCAATCGGCATTCAAGATGAAGTGGATGATCAGGAATAACAACTATTATTGGCCAATGATACTGGAAGATTGCTTCAAATACTACAAAGGATGCTAGGACTGTCAAAAGTTTGGAAGCATTCAAAGAGTTCCATCATCAGCAATGAACCCAATAATCAAGCCATGGCCGTCCAGGGGTTGGGCAATCGATCTGATCGGACAAATATATCCACCATTGAGCAAAAGTCATAAATTGGTACTAGTGTCTACGGATTACTTCACGATGTGGGTTGAAGCCATCCCAATCAAGACTGTGATATCTGGAAATATGATTGATTTTATTAAGGAACATATTGTCCATAGGTTTGGTATATCTCAACAACCAATTAAGGGAGTCAATTAACTTCAGGGGAATTTGAGGAATACTCAAACTCTCTAGGGATCAAGCTGTTGAACTCGTCTCCCTACTATGCTCAAGCAAACGGACAGGCAGAAGCAGCAAACAAAGGCACCATCAAATTGATCAAGAGAATTCCAAACGGTGTCACACAATCCTTAATGAAGCACTATGGCCATAGAGGATGGCATGCCATGGGGCAACCAAAGTGTCACCGTATCAACTAGTGTATGGTCATGATATTGTATTGCCTTGGGAATTAAAAACCAGATCCAGAAGGACTTCTTTACAAGATTAGTTATCACCCGATGATTATTCAACCATGATGAAAGAAGAACGGGAAGACCTTGCTGGTAATCGGCTGATAGCCTTGGAGAATATTGAGAACAATAAAAGGAGAATGGCCAGATGGTAAGATAAGAAAGTCAAAATTAAAGAGTTTGTCGAAGGGGATCTGGTTTGGAAACTTATATTACCAATCAGCTCTGGAGACCCAAAGTACAGGAAGTGGTCGCCAACATGGGAAGGACCGTACCATGTCAGCCAATGTGTGCTAGGCAATGCATATATCTTGGAAACGTTGGAAGGAGAAAAGTTTGCCAAAGCACTAAATGGAAAATACTTGAAGAAATACTATCCAAGCATATGGGTAGACGCTTAGTCAAATCAGAGCCTAAACGGCTGATCAAGAACTCAAGTTACAAACAATTGTAAGCATAATCGTCTTCAATATAAAATAGCTGATCATCAAAACATGTTCTGTTTCAGACCATGGCCGATGTACAAATCGCCCTTAAAACAAAAAATTATATATTTCTCATCTTCGATTACAATGGTGATGCTACAATATATGTCTGAAGAATAGATTGAGAAGACAAGTTGAGATGAATCACGACAGGTCCATTACATTCATCATCACTGGATGGGTGACTGTTGACAGTTGTTAAGTGCTGACTTTAGCCGCCAATTTACTCATGAATAAAGGAGCAAGAGGCATTTCTTACACGCATTTTAGTTAAGAATAATGTAGCTCCACTTGTCCTTGGAGATTATGTGATTGTAGAAAAATAAGCACAAAAGAAGTGGCAAACTCACCTTCTATGATTCATACCACGTCACCTCAAGGAGTTGCTGCCACCTAAGGTGCCATTCATGCAAGCTAAGCCACCTCAAGTGCCACGCAGGCACACCATGTCACCAATCCAAGGGTGGAAAGCCCTGACGAATCAGAGTGTGACACGTGGACTTCACATGGATCCATGGGCCCACTAGAGCGCCTAAACAGCCTCAAGAGCACGTGACACCAGGGACCGACTTAAGGGCCCACATGACAGCCACCCCGAGGAAGCACACCCCAAGTGGGTCGCACCTGGGGTCGGCTGATCCTGGGTTTCCACGTGACGCTTGTCCATTGGTCCTAGAGGCCATCCCCGGGGTGTTTCACTCCTTGCGCCGGTGCTCTGGCCTATAAATAGAAGTGGAGGGGGTTCATTTCTTACCAACGCACCTTACTCCTCCTCTCTCACTTTTGGTTTCTAAGGCTAGGAGGTAGGCTAGAGTACTTCTACTTCAGGTTCCAAGTCTACTTTGGGATCTATATGAGTGCTCTTGTATCTTTATTTTATTGTATGACTTTATCTACTTCAGTTATTCAGCTATTTCATATAAAGTTGTGCTTGTATACATGAGTGATTTGTTCATGTGTTCTTTGCTCGTTCATCATTTAGAGGCTGATGTTCTTAATGAACAAGGCCTTTCGATCCTGTTGACGAGTGACTTATACATGTTTTCAGTGTTTGTTCATAACTTAGAGGCTCGTGTTCATCACAAACACAACCCCTTGATCTTGTTGAATAGACATAGGAAAGCACAAGTCCGTTTGTGTACTTAGCCTAGTTTGATCTAGTTAGATCCCATGTTCGTGTTGCATGAAGTTTGTGCTCAAGCTACGGTACTCAGTGTAATTGGCCAGTTTATCTGGCGGCTCTGACCTCGGTCACAGTGGCCCGGGCCGGTCAGGGTCCTGCTAATAGCGTAGGCGTGGTGCTTAAGTTGCGTAGCTATGTTACTTATGAGTATCCCACGGTTTGTCTTGGGGTAGGCCACAGTGGTGACAA
Organism: Cenchrus americanus; assembly: GCA_947561735.1. NCBI lineage: Eukaryota > Viridiplantae > Streptophyta > Magnoliopsida > Poales > Poaceae > Cenchrus > Cenchrus americanus. The sequence continues at coordinate 75,976,681 of OX387239.1, read as the reverse complement.
CCATTGGACCCTTATGAAACCCCCCACGTTCAGATACTTTGTAGGAGTCTAAAGTCTAAGAACCAGAGTCGTGTGTAAGTGACGCAAGAGGTTAGCTTCCTATTTGTACCTGGGTGCTTGAGCCAGCGATCATGCAACGCTAGTGTGCGTCTAACTCGTCTGACTAAGTTTGTATGCTTAGTACCTTAGAACCTAGAACTAACTCGTATGTTGCCTCCTAAGCCTATGACCTTTAGAGAGAGTGTGTTTGTGTGTTCACACTACTATCTTATCTATATCATATCTCACCCCTGTACTTGAGTGTCTGGTTCAGCCCCATCTATGATTTATGCTCCTTGCAAGGGTGTTGAACTTGTTAATCTGCCCAGCCTTCCTTGGATTCGATACCCTTTGGAATACTCCTTTGGGAAAATGCTACAATGGTACTTCCGTGCGCTTGCGGACTCTTGTAATTGTTGGGATTAACATTTGGTCATTTCTGGCATCGTTGCTTGGAACTCATAACTCAGCATCGACGTTAAAAAATACCAACAAGCATTTCTAGTGCCGTTGCCGGGGAAGGCTAAGGATAACATGTCAACACTTTGCAATGTTTATAATCATGACAGGAATAAAACATTTCTCAATGCAGGCTAACTTTGAATGTCTTCTTTGTCTATTGATGATGAAGACAAGTTGTGTATGACTAGTTTTGACTTACCGCCAAATTTCACTAAAGATCCTGAGTCACTCGTAAGGAGAGCTAGAACTCATTTCGGTTCTCCCCAGCGTGTACGTACGGAAGTCGACCTAGCTTCCTTTCTGCCATCTACATCAACTCCTATGGCCAATCATGAGAAGACTCTTGCGAATACTCTACTTCCTCTGCTGATCAGGTGCCTACTTGCCCTGAGATCAACACCAAGAACAGAAACTTCAAGATCAAGGCTGGCCTCATTACGATGGTACAAGCTATCCCACTCTGTGGCAAGCCTAATAAAGACGCGAGTGCCCACTTGCAACAGTTCCTAGAGCTGTGCAATACCTTCACTATACGAGGAGTGGAGGAAGATGCCATTCGTCTGTGGTTGTTTCCATTCTCACTGATGGGAAAGGAGAAGTAGTGGTTCTATGCGAATCGTGCAGATATTGACACCTGGGCAAAGTGCTCAGCAGCATTCCTCGTGAAGTTCTTTCCGTTGGGCAGGACCAATGCCCTCTGGGGAAGAATTTCAAGGTTTCAGCAAGCGGCAAATAAAACCATTCTAGAAGCTTCAGAAAGGCTTCAGAAGTACATCCTAGCTTGTCCCCATCATGGGATGGACAACTGGCTTATTCTGTAGAGTTTCTACAATGGGCCGACTCCGACAGCCTGGGGCCATATTGATGTTGCTACTGGAGGGGCTTTCTTCTCTCTTACTATCACTAAAGCAACTAAACTTATTGAGAACATGGTCTCCAACCAAGTGTGGAGTGATGATCGACTCTAGCACCGTCAAGGAAGCGGATATGTTGCACGCCAAGATGGACCTACTTATGAAGAGAATGGATGCTCTAATCAGTGAGAAGGCTGCCATGGCCATCACTGCTCAAGCTATGGATGCTCGCATGACCTGCGAAGTTTGTGGTGACACTGGGCATTCAGGGAATTACTACCCTGCTACCAGGAGGATGTGATGTACATGAACGGCAACAACAATGGTTATCGTCCACAAGGAGGTCAAACGTGGAATCAACACGCCCTTACTATCAGGGAGGTAATCAAGGTAATACTTACAATCCGAACCAACCTTCTCTAAAAGATCTGGTTTTCGAGCAAGCTAAGATTAATGATGGTTTTAACAAGAAAATAGTTGCCTATGATAAGGTTTTAGAAAGCCTCAACACTAAAATCGATAGCCTTTCTTCTGCTCTTAAGAACCACCTGAGCTTTAACAAAATGATAGGAACCCAGTTGGCTCAATTAGCTGCTTTGGTTCCTTTTGCTGAAGACGGGAAGATTCCAGGACAACCCGTGTCATCTTGTGAGAATGTTTGTGCAGTGTCCACCAGATGGGGTAAGCCATCTGGGAGGGCACGAGCTGCTGACTATGCAGGGAGACCCATACGACAGGTTCTTGATCCATGGGAATCTTCAGGAATTGTGCACAGGTAAGACCCTGGTTATCCGGCTATCACCTGTACAATATACTACTAGATTTGGAATGATCTTTGTGATCTTGGTGCGAGTGTCAACCTCATGTTCAGGCTATGTTTGAAAGATTGGGATATCCTGCTCTTATCCCAACCTCGAGAATAGTTCAACTTGCTGATGCATCGATCCGGTATCCGGAGGGGATTGTGGAGAGTCTACTGGTATTTATGCAAGGTTCTTGCATCCTTGCGGATTTTGTGGTCCTTGATATGTAAGATGACGCGGAGATGCCACTCATTCTTGGGAGGCCGTTCCTAAGTGACGCTCAGGCAAGGATCAATGTGGAACATGGGACCATCTGTTTCCGCATTGGGAAGAAGAACTTGATGTTCCGATTTCGACCAACAGAAGAGCAATGCTATTCAGTGCAAGGAAATGATGAGCATACTTGGGGATGGATGGAGCCACAACCCTAGCTCACACAACCTCTGACCGCACCAAGAAAATCAAGGAAAACACAGAAGGTGTGGCGGCTCGGGAGTGGGGTAACGAGTGGAACTGATCACCGAGAAAAGTCCCGCTCTCGGACTTCAAAAGATGAGTCCTTTCACCAAAAGGTAAAATTGGTAGTTATCTCATATTTCCCTTTTCAAAATTTAATTTAATTTTTCCCAATGCATATTTGAATTTCCCATTCTTGCATTTGCATGCTAGAATTTTTTCTAGCTGAATTGCCTTTTCCAATAAAAAATCTAAAAATAAATTTTTGAGTTGGAAAATCCTTAAAAATTCATTTGAGCAAGTTTTCGGGCAAATTTGGACCGGGACACCTAGGCAGGTCCCCATGTGACCGTTAGAGAGCCGTTGCAAAAAGCTGGAGGCGGGTGAACCCGAGGTGGGTTCGGCAGACCCCATAGGTCGGCCGACCCAGCCTAACGGCTAAACCCGACCCTCCTTTCTCCAACGGCTCCTAGCCGTTGCACATGGCCCATCTCTTGGTGCCTAGCTTCATTGCTTATAAGTACCAGGGGGTTTGAGGGGTGTCTTCACCCATTGCAACACTCTCTCCCTCTCTTGTTCTTGCTCTCTGGTTTTCGTGGATTTATCGCTCGAGATTGAGGTGCCAAGTATTCTCTCCAAGTGCTGCTAAGATATTGATCAGTGGAGGAGCGAACTCGGTATGGATTTCATTTAGTTTCACTAACCCATCACCGAATTGCTCGTATTGTCCAATCGTTGTGCAAGATGAGTTGGGCCTCTGACGCATTCTGGAAGTTGACTCGCTCACGCTGTTCACATGACGGGGACAGCTCGTCTCGTCATTCCGAAGCTGCACCAAGCCTAATGTCAACTGGCCGTGAAGAAGGAGAGAAAGAGCTACCCACGCCACAAGCCGAGGAAGTGTACACCATCGACGCCGCCTTCATCGACTTGAGGAATGGTCGTGAGATACAAGCCTACGCTCTCATCAAGGGCCGAGTCTTCGCCAACACCAAGGAGTTTGACCCGGACCTTCTTGATAAAACAGGTATGGACTCTAAGTTCAATTCCATTTGGCAAGCTCTAGGATGGGAAGATTTTGTCCTAGTTCAGGAGGTTGGTTCTAGACCTACCACCATCCAGTTTCTATGCACTCTTCAAGAGGATGCATCCGGTATTTCATTCCAATTTCATGGAGTTCTGTATCGAGTTTCATGGAAAGGTCTTAGTCATACCCTCGGTTTTCATCATCGATGCGCTATTTTTCTTGAGCAAGCTTGCACTGGTTTTAATCATGAAGGTTTTGGGACGAGATCTCAGGTTGCCCTGTTCGCAGCAAGTTGACACCTCGGTGCAATGATATCTTGCATCCCACTCTCTGACTGTGGCACAAGTGGCTCGCCATCACCTTCTTTCTAAGGGATGATGTACGAACTGTGCACACCGGCGAGATGATGATCTTATATGTTGCAGTCAAATGAATCATGATCTCCCCTGTGCAAGCTATGATTCAGCAGTGGTTAATGAATTTTAAGATAACGAGTTCTATTGAGTGTACGTCTCTGCTTTCCCGCATCGTCACGAATCTTGAGATTGCGCAAGGGCCCAATGTACCCTCCATTGCTAATCCCCGAACTCAGATTGATGAGGCTTATTTGACTCAGGGGCATATTCTTAAGAAGGATCCAGATGATTATTTGGTTTTCTTTTACCTGGGCCATACAAACCAGATCCGGTTACCTAACCCGGATTTCAGGTTGTACGGCCAGGGGCCACTGACCGTTCCTCTCGAGGAACCTCGTCGTTCTAGTGTCTCTAGTGACAGGGTAACTAGGAGTGCATCAAGGAGAGCAGCTGGAGCACAACAGCCGCAACCACAGCCATCTCTGCAGCTGTCGCCTCAGCCACAGCCTCAGCCTACCACACCTCCGTCTGGTACATGGACCTCTACCAAGTACATGCCTGGGGCTACTCCCGAATATGCTCTCGGTTGGGATGAGCCCATGTACTAGTAGGGTGCGAATAGCTTAGCTTGGGCTAGTACAGATAGTGGCGAGTGGGTCGTCCCTACTGGTACTGCCTATGGAGATGCGACGTCTTCGTCATTCGGATTGCGCTCGTCATCTTGTGGGGCCACCCTCACTCAGCAGATGAGTGAGCTCAACATCCGAGTCGGTGACATGGAGGAGACCATGCACCAACACATCGAGTCCACTCAGGACTGGCAACGGATGTCTGGCGAGAGACTTCACACCATCGAGCTGGCACAACAGCAGCAGCTGGAAGAGCAAAGGGCCTACAACCGGTGGATGGGATCTCCCTGTTGGGGGGTTACCCGAAAAATTCGGATGACTACCCAAACACGAGAGAGAGTTCTTAACACGTTCAAGTACAAAGTGAGAGCGCAAAGAGACTGTGATTCCCTCTGCAAGTAGCACAAGTTCCAAAAAGTCTGAATCCGTTTACACGTGCCCTTGTGCCCCCTTTTATAGGGAGACGAAGGGACTTTTACATACCGATAACACCCTCGGGCTCGGAGAATATTCCTAGTGTGAACGCATACAAGAATGTCTTTTTCATCTAACATATTTACAAATCTGCCACTAGTTCACACTCTAAACCCGGACTTTTTGGGACAACAACTTTGACTTTGCTTCTCTCCTGGTTCGTGAATATCTTCGCATGAAACTCCACAATTGGGTCTTCAATAGATTCCCGAATTGGCCTTCACTTCTCCGCTGGTTCGCGCATGTCCTCGCGTGCAACTCCCGAACTCAGCCCTCGACAGATTCCAGAATCGGCCGTCCTCCGAAGTTCGGGCCATCGACAGCTCAAGACCCCGGGCTTCCGCATGTTCGTGACCCCATTTCTTTACCGAATCAAGATCCCCGAACTTCGCACATTCGCGAATTCGAGGCTTCACGAGCTCCGGGCTTCGAAAATTGTGAATTCCCTCGCTCCCGAAAAACATGTTTCGAGAACTTTGTTAGACTCAACGTTTCGAGGGTGACGGGTTTTCCTGAATTCCCCAACACTAGCCCCTCGGGGAAGCGGGTTGACTCCGACGATCCGATTCCACGAATCCTTCGGAAATTTAGTAAAAAACGTCACCCTCGGAACGTTGGAGGGGACACGCGTCGCCTGGGAAACCAAGGACGGTTAGATCGAGGCGGGTCTCGCGGAACTACCCCTCCCCGGCCCTATAAATAGCGGGCTGCCACTGTTAAAAAATTTTACGGCCTTTCTGCTTTCTTGCAGCTCATGAATCTGTCGTGTTCGCGGAACCTGGTCTTCTGCTGAAAAGCTCGCGAACTTCTGGTCTTCTTCGCACTTCTCTAAGGTATTCTTTTATTTCTTTCTTATCAATTCTTACTTGTTATACTTCGGTGCAGTGGTATCACGATTTTGTGAGCTTTATTCTTGAATGTTATTCTTAACAGTTCGTATGTTCGTGTCTGTTGGTTAGGTGGCTCGAGTAAAAAGCACAGCTAGACCCATGACTACCGAAGAGCTCATTGCGGCTGGTCTTCCGCTCGACCCAGTCGTCGAAGGTGCTGAGCATGCTGCACCAGCCGAGGATTCTGGTTCTCCCAGTGGCTCCAGGAGTCGCGAAGACGGGGAGGTTCAGTCTGACAATGGCGAAGACATCGGAGATGTGGACGCCGGCGTCAGTGACCTGATTAAAGCAAGGACCTCCGGCCCGCTGCCACCCTCACTCGCCTTCGGAGAGTCGAAGGTGACAACTAACACGATTCGGGAATACAAGAAGGTCGGGTTCTTCTCTCCGGGCGCTGGGCGAGCCCCGCTTGACGAGCAGATCCCTACCCCTAGGGACGGAGAAGTTGTTGTTTTTCGGGATTTCTTTATTTGCGGGCTGAGGTTCCCCTGCGACCCAGTCCTACCAGCTATTCTTGATGCGTTTTCAGTGAAAATCCACTAGCTTTCGCCGACATCTTTCCTTGAAGTGTCGAAGTTTATTTGGATTTTGAAGACATTCGGCTGCAATCCTAGCGTCGATGCCTTCACCAGATTCTACGAATTGGTGATTATCCCTGAGGTCGTCAAAGGTGAAGACGGGCAGTTCTATCACAGTCAGCATGCGTGTTGCACTTTCAACACGCGACGTCAGAATACCCGACAAGGAATTACCCGAATCCAGATTGCTCCTTGTTGCAAGTCTAACCTCACCGATGATTGGCGGTCTCATTGGTTTTATCTGAAAGTCGATATGCCGAAACTGTCTTGCCCGATTGCGCCTCTTGTCGCAGTGAATGTTGCCAAGTTCAACCAACGGGCCTTGGGAATTAGAAGTTGTGAGAATGCCTTTCACCTGGCCAGCACCATACTTGGCGGTCGTGACATTATTGAAGAATTCGTCGCTGCCCGGGTCTGGCCTATTTCGAGTGGTTGGTCCCCCTACCGAGCTCTTGTACTTCAACGTCAAGCGGCGATCGAAGGTGCCTTTCCCGAAGTTCGGGATTAAGCTTCGCGAAGACCAGAGTGCTAAGGCCTTCATGGAAGAAGTGGAAAAGAGGGTGAACGTCATGGTAGGCGAATATACCATGAATGAGTATAAGGCGTATAAGGCTCTGGTAAAACATAAGAAGAAGATCAACCGCGTTTTTTCGGAAGTTTGTGGGGACAAATTTTTCAGTTCTCGAGGCCCAGGTCCCAAGTTGAAGCTTCCAGCCGTTGCTGTGGCCAGTTGCTCAACTGCCCCGATCAATGCTTCCCGAATAAAGTCGTCGAAGCGAGGCTCATCACCTGCCAGCGAGGGAACTTCTTCGGGGGTCAAGCCTTCCAGGACTAAATCCCTGGAATCATCGAAACGCAAGCGAAAAACTTCTGAACTTCGGACTTCGGACGCTGAGCTCCAGGCTGCTTCGGGCCTTACCCAGATGAGCCGCAAGAGATTGAAGAAGGCGGTGAAGAAAGTTTCTTCCGTCGGCGTTCGGCGAGTCCCATCCACCTTCGACGACGACGCCTTCGTGGAAATAGACAGCCTCAAAGGTGTTTTCCTCTGGCCACTATTTAACTTTCGAGACAACTGTCCATCTGGTTCCGAGAATGAATTCGTGGATGTTGATTCCTTTTCAGATGCTGCTCCCAAAGTTCACAAGGAGGCCCCATTTCTCGCCGCCGCCGATGAGTCCACCATTTCTGCTCACGTTGCTGCCCCCCCTGAGGCCCCCGTTGCTGCTGAAGCCTCTGCTGCCAATGTCTCTCAACCCGCTCTCTCTCGGGATGAAGCCTCCCCCGAATTCGCCAAAGAGCTTGAGCTCACTGTACAAAGGGGGGTGAGTCCTACCGAACACGCTCCCCTGGTCGAAGTTCGGGAGGTTGTTCCCGAAGATCAAACTCCCTCTCCCTCTTTGGCCGCTTTCAACAAGAGCTTCGGTACGTCTCATCATGGCAAATTACTAAGTGTTGGCCTCAAGACCACTAGCATTGGGAGCAGGACTTCTAAGATTTTAACACTGTGGCAATCGTCTGTGACTATTGATGAATCAGGAGGGGAGAGTTCGGGACAACCTGGAGGAGGTGTTGCTGGTTCTGAGAAAGGGCCTCATCTTTCTCCCGAAGGCACCCCTTCGCCTCAGGGTAAAGCTTCCTCTGGTTCGGCTAAACAGGTCACCATGCAGCAGTTCAGTAAACAAGGTTCGTCCCTTCTCAGTGTTCTTTTGTGCTTTTTCTCCGATTCTTGAATTTTGACCTTATGCTCTAATCTTGAAATTTTCAGAATTCAAGGATCTCTTGCACTCCTACCCTCCCTCGAAGCTAGCGCGCTTTCAGGAGGATTATGCGCTTAAACACTCTATGCTGGGGAAAGTTGTCATAGAGCGGCTCGTCGAACAAGAGAAAATGAACAAGCAACTGTCCCAGAAATCTAAAGAACTCAAGCGCAGCTTTGCCCTTGCCCAATCCGTGAATGTTGAACTCGAGAAGAAGGTGGCCGAGTTGGCGGAGGCTCTGAAGGCAAGCCAGGATGCAAAGGGGCTCGCGGAATCGGCTCTTGAACAATTCAAGAAAGAACTTGAAAAGGTTCAAAAGTCCCACGAAGATGACCTTAGCGTGATTGAGAATCTTCAGGAGAAGCACGAGAGGGCTATGAAGATTGCCGAAGATCTCCGCATTAACAACGCCAGCCTCGCAAAGTCTCTAAGCGTGAAAGATCGCAAAATTCTGGATCTCGAAAAGGCGCTGGCAGAGCAGAGTGACGCTTTGAAGAAAAACACTTCCGAGATTCTTGAGAAGCTGAAACTGCTCTATGAGGAATACAAGAAGTCCTTGAACAAATTCGGCGTTCCAGCTCCCCTTCCGGACAACATTGAGATCCCCAAATTCATGGATTGGATGGAGGCCGAGTTCAAGGCCCTTACCGAGGTGATCTCCGGCGCCAGTGACTTCGCGGCCGCCTTCTCCGTGGAGAGCATTTTGAAGATTCTTCATAACTTCGACTGCGTTGACTTGGAGAAATTTCACGCAAATCTCTCCTAATTCCCCAGCGCTACTAGTACTGCGATACTTCGAGCCAACGCTGATGTTCAGGCTATCAAGATCAAGTTCGCAAGGGAGTTCTGGCTGACAAGCGGGAAGGAGACCATCAAGACCATTGCGCGTGCGAAGCTCGCTAAGGTAGTTTCTTTGTTCGATTTCGTGACTTGTGTCTGCCGCAGATGTTTCAGTCTCTCGAGCCCTCTTCACATTTACCTTTCTTTCTCAGCTGAACGAGGAGGAGAACCGTGAGGACATCGCCGCGTCCCCCGAAGGGTCGACTTCCGGCGAAGGTTCGAGTGACTCAGGCGAAGGAGGCTCAGGCGGCAGCAGCAGCAGCGATGGAGGCAGTGACGGCAAGCAAGCCCCCGAACATGAGGATGATTCCCCGAAGGTGGATGTTACGAACTAGACGCTATGTCCGAACCTTGGGTGTATTCAAGATTGCCTATACATTTATGTAGCTTCACTAAACTTCCCTGAACAAATGTTTTGTATACTTTAACCTGCACAGGTCCTGCAAGCTGGGCCTGCGCAGGACGTGTTGCCGCTGCAAATTCATTGGGATAGTATATTCGTTAGTGGTGAAGCGTGGCGTCTGTTCAAGCGAGCACATCCCGAACAAGACTTTTCCGATTTTTGGCTTGAGGCCTCGCTTAAATTTTCTATAGGCTGTTTTGATCTCTCTTCATTTTTCTTGTTTTGTAAGAAGAGACGTTCTGCATTTTCTTCTTCACGATCCGCGAAAATTCCGAAGACGGAGCCCCTTAGCCGGTGAGTCTGACTTCGCCTATGCTAGCGATATGGCTGAAAACAATGTTTGTAAACCAGGACATGTTGTGGAGCTTTCATTTTAAATTTTGTACTGACTATTGTAATTATTGATGAACTATTCGGAAGTTTTTATGCGAATAAGGCAACAAATACGTTTTTTTCTTGAAAAAACGTCACCCTCCCCCACCTTGCCGTTTTGCATGAAAACTTGAAGGCATGCTTAGGAAACTTGTAGTTCGCGTATTTCGATCGAGTATGCCTTTAGGAGGAAAATTTGCTAACTTTTGAAAAAATTTTAACCATCGTCGCGCAAGTCGACAAAATTTGTTTTCGAATTTTGTGGACTTGATCTATCTGGCAAATTTGCCCCGGTTGATATTGCAACCTTCAGTTGCTTCAACCAGGATTTTTCTATGATTTTTCGCACGAGCCCCTTGCCCTTTCCTTGTGACGACGTTATCACGAAAACTTTTTCAGCATTTACTTTCTCGAACTCAACCTGCTGGCATTTTCTTTTCGGTGGAAATCCCTTCGTGGGTGGGACTTTCTGGGCCACAGCTCGCTGCTGTTCCGGGCCTCTTTGGGTGGGAATCCCTTCGTGGATGGGATTTTCTAGGCCACAACTTGTTGTTGTCTCAGGCCTCTTTGGGTGGGAATCCCTTCGTGGATGGGATTTTCTAGGCCACAACTTGTTGTTGTCTCAGGCCTCTTTGGTGGGAATCCCTCAGTGGATAGGATTTTCTAGGCCACAACTTGTTGTTGTCTCAGGCCTCTTTTTTCTCAATGGAATTCTGGCTATCACGAAGCCTTTCTCACGAACTTTTTCTTTTTCACGATGGAATTCTGGCTATCACAAAGCCTTTCTCACGAACTTCTTTCTTTTTTCTCGATGGAATTGTGGCTATCACAAAGCCTTTTTCACGAACTTTTTCTTTTTTCACGATGGAATTCTCGAGATACGCAATTTGGGGGAAGACTCTTTTCATATATATATCACAAAGAGTATTTACATAGGATCCGCCTCGTTAAAAACCTTGCCTCTTGATTTAGAGCCCCCTTTGGAAGGAAAAGAGTACGGTCCTTCTTATTCTAATACGACTAGAAGAAGTAAAACTACTTTTTGTCCCGAAATCACTTATAGACACGTGATTCGGATTTTTTAGTTCTCTAAAGTACAAACTTACAAAAATCGAAAAACTACTAAATGTTACATCTATCTACAACTAGGGTTTTCATGGATAATACCTTTTCAGACTGTCGGCATTCCACGAATACGGCAACTCTTCGCCAGCCGCTCCATCGTGCGAAAAGCCCCCGGCATATCCGTTTCCCCGGCGATGTAAGGCCCTTCCCATGACTCATGAAGTTTTCCCGGGTTCTCCCAATTTTTCTTTCTTTTCAAGACAAGATCACCAGTTTTTATGTCCTTTCGGACCACCTTTTTGTCCCTCCATGCCCTTGTCTCTCTTTGGTATTTCTCAATGTTTTCCGCTGCTTCAAGGATTGTCAGCTCGATCATGTCCTTTTCCACCTTCTTATCAATTTCCTCTATCTCTTTTCCTTTCAGGACTCTCATGCTTTCATTCTTGATCTCCTCCAGTGTCATAGCCTCAGTCCCGAAGAGTAGGCGAAAAGGCGTGAAACCTGTGGCCCTTGAAACTGTGGTGTTGTGAGACCAGATCACCTTCGGAAGTTCATCCACCCACTTTCCCTTTTTCTGATCGAACAAACATCTCTTGATTCCCGAAAAATCAGGCCATTGGCTCTTTCAACTACACCATTGGACTGTGGATGATATACTGACGAAAATTTCGCCTGTGTGCCTAACGTTCTGCAGTATTCTTTGAAGGTGTAACAGTCAAACTGTTTGCCGCTGTCAACCGTCAATTCTCTAGGAACTCCGAACCTGCAGACTATGTTCTGCCAAAAGAATTTCTGAACTGTTGCTGCTGTGATATTCGCGAGTGGTTTTGTCTCCACCCACTTCGTGAAATAATTGACTGCTACAGCTGCGAATCGGCAGTTGCCTTGAGCTGTTGGCAACGGGCCCACTAGATCCATTCCCCACCGTTGCAGAGGCCAAGTTGGTGGAATTAGGTGAACTGGCATTGAAGGCAGATTCTGTTGATTTCCCGTTTTCTGGCATGCTAAACATTGCCGAACTAACATCTTGGCATCAATGTTTATGGTGGGCCAATAGAATCCCTGCTTTATCGCCTTTCCAGCCAAAGCCCTGGTGCCTATGTGTGCCCCACAGAATCCGCTGTGAATTTCCTTTAGAAGTTCCCGACCCTTTTCGGAGGTGATGCAGCGCAGCCAAGGTTCAGTGACTCCTGATTTGTATAATTCTCCATTTACTACTGTATAGCCCCGAGCCCTTTGCTTCAATCTTTTTTCCTCCATTTCATCTTGTGGTTTGTAATGTCCTCTCAGATAAGCCATGATTTCTGCTCTCCAGTCTGGAATTTCCACTACATTCACGATTTTGGCCCTCGAATCTTTGATGGAAGGCTCTCTGATGATTTCGAAGAACACATCCGGTGGTAGCTCTTGATTTCTGGCTGCCGCTTTCGCCGCCTTTGTCTGCCTCATTGTTGTCATCCCTTGGGATATGCTGGACTGAATACCCTTTGAAGTGTTTTTCCATTTCTCTGACTTTTTCGAGATATTTCATGAGAACTGGATTCCTGGCCTCGCTTTCCTTCTCAATATGTTCTTGGATCACTTTCAAATCCGTTCTGATTATGAAGGTCTGCTGCCCCAAGGCTCTGATTTTTCTTAATGCCAACAGTAGAGCTTCGTACTCCGTTGTGTTGTTCGTGGAATGTTCATTGTTCGCGAATACGAGCCGCGCTACGTATCTTAAGACTACGCCCGTCGGGGACGTTACAACAGCCGAAATTCCAACTCCCTTGTGACACCAGGCCCCGTCACACTGCACTATCCAAGGTTCGGGTATATTTTCCTCGAAGTTCTGAGTGGGTGAAGTCCAGTCCACGACAAAATCTGCCAGAACTTGCGATTTTATTGCACTTCTTCTCTGGAAGTCTACCACATACTCAGAAAGTTTGGCACCCCACTTGATGATTCGGGTGGATGCCTCTTTATTTGCGAACAAGTCATTCAGCAGCTGGTTGGTGATGACTCTTATTCTGTGACCCTCGAAGTAATGCCTTAGCTTCCTTGCTGCCATGATGACCGCATATGCGATCTTTTCCAGCTCGGGATAGAAGACCTTGGAACCAGACAATGCTTCAGAAGCGAAGTATACAGGAATTTGTCTGAGCTTTCCTTCTTCCGCCTCCTGCACTAGCACTGCGCTTACTGCTGAATTTGATGCGGACACATACAGCAGAAGTGGCGATTTTGGTTCAGGAGGACAAAGTTTGGTCATGGTGGACAAGTAATCCTTCAGTTCGTGAAAGGCCCGCTTCTGAGGTTCAGACCACTGGAAACTCTTAGCACTTCTGAGGACTTGGAAGAATGGTAAACTTCTTTCTGCGGCTCTGGGAATGAATCTGTTGAGAGCAGCTACTCTCCCTGTCAGCTTCTGAACATCTTTCACTGAGGCTGGATCTTGCATTTCCACCAGAGCCTTTATTTTGTCAGGATTCGCTTCTATGCCTTTCGTTGAAACTAGGCATCCAAGAACTTTCCCCTTGTGAATGCCGAACACACATTTTTCCGGATTTAGCTTTAAGTTTGCTACCCTCATGTTCGCAAATGTTTCGGCCAGGTCACTGATATGGTCTTTCCTCTGAACACTTTTGACAACTATGTCATCCACATATGCCAAGATGTTTCTCCGAATCTGCTGGTGCAGTACTATTGCTATCATTCTTGAAAATGTACATCCCGCGTTCTTCAGCCCCTCTGGCATTCTTACAAAGCAAAATGTTCCGAAGGGAGTGATGAAACTTGTTTTCTCCTCGTCCTCTCTGCGAACCCTCATCTGATGATACCCAGAGAACATGTCCAGGAGCGAAAGCATCTCACTGTTGGCTGCATCATCCACGATTTTGTCTACCCTTTCCAAGGGAAAATCGTCCTTCTTGCATGCCTTGTTCAAATCGGTGAAGTCCACACACATTCTCCATTTTCCATTTCTTTTCTTGACTGGCACAGTGTTGGCTAGCCAGACTGGGTACTTGACTTCTCTGATTACTTGGGCATCTTGCAACCTCTGAACTTCTGCTTCGACTGCTTTGACTTTTTCCTCAGACATTTTCCGAAGTTTTTGCTTCTTGGGTGGTATTTTCTCATCTGTTTCCAGGGCATGTTCGATGATATCCCTGTCAACACCTTGTAGGTCCTTAGCTGACCATTTGAAAACATCCTTGTTTCTGTTCAGAAATCGTATAAGTTCCCTGTCCTCTTCGGCGTTGAGGTTTGCCCCTATTATGACTGCTCTGTCGGACATGTCATCCAGATACACTTTCTTTGTTTCATCCTCTGTGGTTATCTCATTTTTTTCTTTGTCCCGCTTAGGTTCTTCGTAGGTTTCCTTCCTCTCATCAGCTGCTTTCAGCTGGTACACATTTGTTTGGCCGGGCGTGTGGCCTTTTTCTATATTCCTGGCCTCTTGCTGATTGCCGAACACCGTGATGACCCCTTTGGGCGCAGGCATCTTCATGCATAGGAATTGTTGTCTTATGACAGCATCAAACTTGTTCATGAAACCTCTGCCGAAAATCGCGAGGTATGGGTGGTATATGTCAACTACATCGAAAGTGAGGCTCTCTCGTTCGGCATTCTCAAGATCTCCGAAAGAAACCGGGAGTGATATTTTTCCCACCGGCTTGATGGGCTTTCCTCCGAACCCCTGCAACGGGTACTCGGTGGGTCCAACATGTGCTGGTTCAGATTCATCTTCTCGAAAGTTTTCAAGAACAGGATATCCGCCGAACTCCCGTTGTCAACTAGGACTTTTCCTATAACCCATCCAGCTATGTTCACTTCAATGACCATGGCGTCATTGTGAATCGCGGATTTCAGCCTGAAATCTTCTTCCGTGAAGGTGATTGGCACCTTTGCCCACTCCGGTCGTGCAGCTAGGCCGTCATTGATGATAGTATTCACAGACCTGAAGTAATTGCTTCTTTGCTTCTTGGTCTCGAATTCCATAGCAGACCGCCCGTGATTGGCATGATGGTTCCGAACGATGGCAAGGCTTTGGAATTCTGGGGTCCCGAACTTGACTGAGGCCTTGACGAACTTTCTAGCGGTGGCGGCAGTATTTCCCGAATGGGTTGTGGTTGCTGGATTGCCTGGATCGCTTGTGACTGAGGAAAAAACTGTTGCGATGGTCGCCACGTTGATCGTGGTTGCTTCGGAATTGTCGAACCGGGATAGAACTTGATCGCGGGTTCGTGAATTGAGGCTGCCAAAAATTCGGGCGAAACTGGCCTGGCATTGAGGATGCAATGCTCATCAGTGCTTTCTCTTGCTGAATTTTTGCCATGTTCTTATTTGTTTTTGGGCACCCTTCGGTGCTGTGGCCCCTTCCATGATACTGGCAGTAGAAGTAAGGATCTTTCGGGTTGTGGTTCGTGAGTGCTAGGGGTCCTCTGCCTCTCTCCCTTCCTCTGGGGTTGAATCCTCCCCTGGTGCTTGGCCTGCTGCCCTGTTCAGGTTTCGAGTTTCCGACGTTATTGACATTTCGCGGATGCTGGGGTGGTGCCCTCCACGTCATGTCTCGGTTGCCTTGCCTTGCCTCGTTCCGCTCGGCCACTCTTCTGTGATGGTCATCATCTGACAAAATGTACTCCTCCAATTTGTGAAAGAGTTCCTCAACTGTCTTGGGTTTCTTTCTTGTGAGATGTGACGCTGTAAGTCCTGGGGTGAGACCCTTGATCAGTGCGTTGATCGTTGTTTTGTCATCAGCTTCGGGGATTTGAGACCTTTGTTGCATGAACCTTCTCACGAAGTTCCGTAGTGGTTCTCTGTCCTTCTGCTTGCAGTTATACAAATCTGAGGCTTCGGCTGTCGTGTCGTGGAACATCTGAAACGCTTGCATGAACTTTGCCTTGAGATCTACCTAGCTGTAGACTGAGTGTGGAGGCAGCAGTGAGTACCAATTCAGTACTGGTCCTTCGCAAGCTATGATGAAGGATTTGGCCAGTGCAACATCATCTCCTCCCCGCCGAATTCACACCGATTCGTATCTCATGAGAAACCGCCCGGAGTTTCCGAAGCCGTTCTATTTGGGAAGAGAGACAAGGCTTGAACTTCGGCGGCCAAGGTCTTGTTTGCGGCCGATTGACGACGGCGATTCGAATCCACGAAGTGTGAGACTCCGTTTCCCGCGAAGAAATTTTCTTTCGGGGATTCTCTTGCGAGCCCGGGGTTCGATGCGGTGACTCCCGCCACTGTGGAACCGTTCTCTTGTTCTTTCATTTTCATCAATTTCTTTTTGTATTGCTTCTATCTCGCTCTTTTGCTTTGTTCGACCGCTCTAGCTTTTCGTAGATTTTCCTCTTCGCTTGTAAATCGAGCCGCGAACTTTTCTTTGTCTTTCTCGTAGCCGTTGTATCTTTTGTTGAACCATCGCTAGCTCTCTGTCTATGGTGTCATCATCATCATCCACATTCTCAAACTCTTGCTGTTCAGCAGGTTGTTCTTGGGTGTGAGCTGTCTTTTCTGCTCTTGCCTTCATGAGAGCTTTGAGCTTTTCTCTTCATTCTTGGTCTGTTGTGTTCGAAGATTCAGGAACAAAAGAGGTCTCATTCCCTTGGGTAGGATGGCGATCATCTTGGTTTGCCTGTGCTGGAACGTTCTTCTTGGATTTCTTCTGAGGTGGCATCGTGAGTTTCTTTTCGGCTGGAACACGGTGGGCGCCAATGTTGGGTGGTTACCCGAAAAATTCGGATGACTACCCAAACACGAGAGAGAGTTCTTAACATGTTCAAGTACAAAGTGAGAGCGCAAAGAGACTGTGATTCCCTCTGCAAGTAGCACAAGTTCCAAAAGGTCTGAATCCGTTTACACGTGCCCTTGCGCCCCCTTTTATAGGGAGATGAAGGGACTTTTACATACCGATAACACCCTCGGGCTCGGAGAATCTTCCTAGTGTGAACGCATACAAGAATGTCTTCTTCATCTAACATATTTACAAATCTGCCACTAGTTCACACTCTAAACCCGGACTTTTTGGGACAACAACTTTGACTTTGCTTCTCTCCTGGTTCATGAATATCTTCGCGTGAAACTCCCGAATTGGGTCTTCAATAGATTCCCGAATTGGCCTTCACTTCTCCGCTGGTTCGCGCATGTCCTCGCGTGCAACTTTCGAACTCAGCCCTCGACAGATTCCCGAATCGGCCGTCCTCCGAAGTTCGGGCCATCGACAGCTCAAGACCCCGGGCTTCCGCATGTTCGTGACCCCATTTCTTCACCGAATCAAGATCCCCGAACTTCGCACATTCGCGAATTCGAGGCTTCACAGGCTCCAGGCTTCCGAAAATCGTGAATTCCCTGCTCCTGAAAAACATGTTTCGAGAACTTTGTTAAACTCAACGTTTCGAGGGTGACGGGTTTTCCGGAATTCCCCAACACTCCCCCTCCACAATAGTGAGCTTGAAGCAAGCTTGGGGTAGGACCCCCACTCTCAGGTAACTTGTATCTTTATTTTCAGAATCCTACATGCTAAAAATACATTAACAATCTGCAAAATTAAAAAGACCAAAAATATTTATTTAAATTAGTTTTCTTTCATATGCGCGGGAAAGAATTTGTTCTTTATGGTTGAAATGATGAATAGTTGCTCTGTTTATTCCTTTTATATGCCTTGCTACAACTTAGTATCCTATGTTAGTTTTGAGTCAGTTGGCTTGTATGATCAAACCTTAGCTTGAAACTTGTGGGTAGCTGTTGACGGTGAAAATCCGTCAACCTAGCCATGAGTTTACCTTTGGTGTTGGCATAACTTTTGTATCTTATTCATTGGTACTAACCCCCGTGGTATAACAAGTTCACTTGTGCATGTCGGTTTTGGAGTTAAGTGTTTACGCAGGGTTTTAATGATGAATGCAAGACTTCCGGGATAAGTTCATTAAGCACCTCATGACAAGACCTTGAAGCCCGATACAAGTCAAGCAATGAAGTGAACATGACTCCAAGAGCCCAAGGACCAAGCCCGAGAAGATGATAAACTCCGAGGACTGAACCAGAAAAGTGCCGAATCTTGCAAGACATGGAGTTGAGTCCAATTCGGAGAGAAACCGACGTCAAGGGCCCACATGCAAAAGGGGAGAACATCTAGAAGAAGTGGGAAGCAACACGGGCGAAGCGAGCCGCGGGATGGGCCGAAGTGGGCCCGGGCCGGCCGGCCCGGCCAATTCGGGGCCCAATCGGCCTCTCCTTTGACCTAATTGCTTCTCGGGCTATAAATAGCCCCCCGACCGAGAGCCACGCGAACCGAAGTCGTAATCCGCCGCCGAGGAGCGAGAGAAGCTTGAGGGACACCATCTCGGAGATGAGGGTCGTGCTAGTTGTCTAGGGTTTCCCCGGCCGACGTGGGAACCTTGCATGGAAGACCACGTCGGAGCTCGGAGCGAGGATCAAGATCGAGGGAGGGCCCCGGTGGTGATCTTGTTCATGTAATCGTTCATGGTGAAGTTTGTAAGTGAATCCGATTTCTAGCGATCAAGTGCCTTCTCGATGATTTTGATTTCTTCTTGGTTTTGCTTCTTCTACGATCTAGTCTATAGCTAGATTACATAGGGTGCTATTGTAGCCGCGGTGGCTGGAGGTGCATACCGGACCGGCCAAGTGATTTCAACTTGTTCTATCGAACTCGCCCTAAGCTCCCCGCATGAATAGGGATACGTTGTGACAGAACGGGGGTCTCGAAAGGCGGATGTTTTCGGAGTCGGATGGGAAGGCCACGATTTAAAGATGCTTTTAATGAGATTCGCTTTTCTATCTTCATCTATCTTATTTGGAGCTACAACATAAGCATGATCTAGATTCTCTAGATTGGTTATCTCTTGCTTTCTCTTGCTACCTCTTTAGTAGATTAGATTAGATTCGTTTTCTTTATGAGTTAGTAGATTAGATGCAACTTACCTTCATAAGATAGCTTACCTTGCTTTACTAGATTGAATCCTTGCGTTGCACATTGTTCCACGGATTCGATACCTTGGGTTCACCACTCGAGGGAAGAAGGGTCCCTTGACTACGACGGGAGACTTGTCCGCTTGCAAGTCACAAACGAACTTTGATACAACTATTAACCATCAACAAGCCCCTTTTTCTGGCGCCGTTGCCGGGGAACAAGCACTCAAGGTCCGATCTAGTATCGCTTATCTTTCAGTTTTTCTTTTGATTTTCTTTTGCATCTCTTATGTTTGATCATCCTCAAAAAAAATTCAATCTAATCTAGTTTTGATTGACCCTAGTTTTTATGTTTAGAATTTTGTTTTATTACTGACCCTAACCGGAGATGGTTGGCTACCTCTCCAAGAAACCCAAACTTTTTTTTTGTGGATGATCCAGGAAAACTTTACAGGCAAAGGTGACGTGCAACACAAGCTAAAGGGATGGAAACCCTAGATTCAAAAGTTGAAGTCGAAGGACCATCAAAATCTCCAAGGGAATCACCACCTCCAAGCCAAGACGCCGGAAGGCCGTTCAAATCAAGAGGAGGATGGAGAAGATGGAGATAGAGAAAGAAGCTCAACACCTAAAGGCTGCCAAGGCAAGATCCACACGTGGGGTGTTCATTGTGATGAAGATGTTAGAGACGCAAGTGGGACAACTTGCCGGGCGCCCGATGGGCAACAAAGAAGAATTTCGGAGACAACTCCAAGGTCCCAAGACGGCGAAGGCTACTCAAGCTCATTCGGGAGAGATGAAGGATCACCATGAAGATCACAACCGAAGACCGGAGTTCGAGATGCCGAGCCACAAGGAAGATGTTGCATCCGTCAAGACCAAAGGACAAAGCCGACTCGTGAAGACCAAAAAAAATTGACTAAGCCAAAGTGGGTACCCAAGATTGCAACGCCCACAAAGAGCGTTGATCCGGAGTAATCAAGTGAAGAAGTCTAGCCATGGACTATAAACGAAGCGCTAGGCGGGAGGCAACCCGTTTCGTCGAGCCAAGAATAAGCTACGGGAGGACAACCCGATTCCGGTTTTTCGAGTTCTTTTAATTCAGTTTTGAATTTTACTATGCAAAACATTAGACTTAGAATGGTTGAACAATATTAGAGACATAATTCTTGGTTGAATATGTTGCTTGATCATAAACCCTTTACATGAACCATCCTATGTGTTTGTTTGCTTCTTTTCGAGAAACCACAACCAAAAAAAAATTTCAGAACCTAACTCAACCTTTCACCCTCATTATGGTGCTGTGGTTGACTTGCTTTTCATGCTAAAAACACTCGAGTAGAGCCACGACTTGTATCTAGATGTTATTTAAATTTCAGCATGTGGTAGGACTCGCGTGAACCTAGAATCTTGATTTTTGGTTGGTTTAAAAATCCATATCCTTGGTTTCTCTAAGATTAGAATTTTTCTAAGCCTCACTTAATTTTATTTCATTCAAAATCTCTCTCATCTAATCAAAATTAGGACCTAAACCTATGCCTCCATGATCAAGCCGGGAAAAGCTTGCTCTCAACTAATGAAGGCAAACTATACCGGTGAGACCGAAATCGACGTAGTCGAAAAATATTTTTGACTTACATTTGTTTTTAATGGTTTAAAAACTTCTCTAAATTTATGCTTGAGCTCTTGCGTGGCTCTGAAAAATACTTTTAAATTTCGAAATTAGAGGAGTGCTTAGCCTTAAACACACTTAAAGGGAGGCAATCTAGTTAACCTAACCATGCATGCACCATGATACATCACGGGATGCCCCTCCAACATATTTAAACCACATGCAAAGTACAAGCATGGGGGGGCAGCCAAGGCTTTGTTTTGTAGGAATATCTTGGATGCATGGGAGGCAAGGGAGTATGGAAGTGAATCAAGCGAAAACATCAAGTGGAAGGAGCAATAATGCAAGCGAAGGAGTGGACGGGAACGTTTGGAAGGTGTACGCGATCACGAAGCAACATGCATGCACTAGAGAAGAACCGAGCCAAGAGGAGGAGAGAGGTAAGTCTTTCATCCAACTCTTTGTTCATGTGCTCTAGTTTGTAGGACGGAATCACCTTAGACTTAGCCATCCACCGCGTTTGTTTCGTGCAACAAATCACATCCTTAATCCACTCAAAGTCCAGACTCCAAAATAATATTTGTGTACCTTGTTACCGGGCGAAAACCCCGGATATTTATTTGTGAGGGAGAGCGCTGCAATCAAGGAAGAAACTACAAGTCTTTTCATCGAAGAAGAAGGGATCATCGTCGTCTAAGCCATCATGGACAACCTCTTCGAGGAGGCACTCGGTTTCCGAGTTTCCTTGGAGTATGGAGGAGGACACGGCACCGCCGAGGAGGAACCACACTCTTCTCCTTGGTGGCATGAGGGCCACACAAAACTCGTTTATTAGGTTTACCAAACTTCAATAACATATGGAGGAGCCGCTCGTCCAACCTCGCCACTTGACACGATCATCCGCTCCACCTCCATACGCTCCGCGGTAATCCGAGGGGTACGTCATCTGACGGAGGAGGAGGAGAAGAAGCTCGCTCGCCTTAAGTAGAGGCTTGTAGCGAACGTCGACATCGACGACCAAGCTCTCCACATATTGGGTTTCACACGGGACACCGGTGCAATTCTCTAACGGAGTGTCGGCAAACACCCACAAGGAATTCGCCTAGGAAATTTTCATGACCATGGCGCATACCCTTGATGAAGGAGTCTTGAGTCTCTCATTCCGTTGGAGGGAGCCCACAAGTGGAGAAGAAGGAAGACACCGTCGAAGGGTAACCTTGATCAATGATGCTATTTCTAGTACCTTGATGGGGTAATCTCCTTTCATCCATGGGTTGCAATCGATCTTGAGATGTAATCACACTTTGTTGGATTATCTATCTATCATCTTGTGTTGGAAATACTTTAATGCTTAAGGCTAGCGACCATGCCGTAAAGGGAGTATGGGCTCTAATGCTTCCTTGGATCCATTCAACACAATCCCCGATAGATTAGATTGGTTTTCATGTTCGAAATGATTGCATGTTCTAGTATCGTAGACCCATGGGCGAGTGTCCCCTATTTTCAAAAGGGAGCTCCGGAACAAGTATGTGCATGAAGGCACATGGGAAGGTTTTTGGAGTATGATCACGGGAAGAGACCATCAACGAAAAAAAACTATCCGGAACCCATTATCCAAGTGTGTCACTTTTGTGCAAGTGGATTTTTGGGAGAACAAGAGAGACAAAGATAACCAACACGGAGTTGAATTGGCTTTACTCGGCTTTGATTGCCAAGTAGCCAATAGACCCCACTCACCTATGATCAACCGGTGGTGTTGTTAAGCAACATCGAGTTCGGAAGATATTGGTTCGGGGTGTTACCTCTCCATATTGGCTATCTCTTTAAAACCGGGTATTACAAGGAACCCAAATCATCTCCTACCCGGGACTTCCCTAGGAATATATGAAGAAAGGAAAATATAAGAGTGAAGATGAGAGAGGAGGCTTACAAGTGGCCTAGGTGAATTTGCCCCTTCCGGATTGAAGATTAAGACTTTTCTTGAGGGGAAGAAGATCGGTTAGAGGAAGGACTTCCTGTGCCGGCGAAGAAAAAAAATAATAGAGAAGAATTATAGGAGAAGGATCTTCTATGGCCCAAGAAGGAGGTGCACAACAAAATTATGTTCCACCATTCGGAGAAATTCCGGCATCGCCAAATTACTACGGTGGTGTACCAATGCAAGCATGGGGGAGTGGTGCAGCCATACCCCCACCATTTTTGCGGTGCCCAACGTAGCCTTTGCGGAGCCATATGCACACCTTCCTCAACCACAACAAAATGTGGCCACCATTGGAGGATACGCTGCGAGGAACATGCAATTTATTGCAGCCATCCAAACCAATGCAAACCAAATGGCTGAAGGAAATGCAAACATAGCTTATGTGCTTGGACACCTTCACCTAGCACCGTCAGACAATTCATAGGAGGAGTGGTGCATTCTTATTACAAGTAAGGGTACAACAACCAAGACTATCAATATCAACCACCGGCGGAAGATTAGAGAGAGGAGGAGCTTTAGTTATCTTTCCTTTACCCCCTTTTTCTTTAATTTTCAGCTTGGATGTGCCTATGTTTGCGTAGTATTTTCAGCTTTGTTTTAATTTTCAGTTTTTAATTTAATTTTCAGCGTGTATCTTAGTGTTTATTTTCATCATGAATAATCTCACCACCAAGTTTTTACCTTTGGTAAAGTTACAAAGTTTGTGCCATGATGATATATGATTATAATTGCCGCTTTGTTTATCTTTGTAATTGATTTATGCATGTTTAACCTAGTGCTCTCTTAAAAATACAAATCTGAAATTATCTAAATGCTAGCTCAATCTTCAGCGGAGGTTATGATTAAAATAAAGACCCATAGTGTTTTATGTGCTCTCAAGTTATGAATAGATTAAAGATGTCTTTTATGCTCAAAAATATTGCTAACCTTGTCACAAATATCACTTGTGTGTTGCTCAACCTATCCGAGCCTTATATATATTTGAGTGCATAAACCTTAGTGTACAAGATTTATTTTTGAGTGAGTTATTGCAGGCCATGATTTCTCTGGCCCGAGACTAAGAAGCTGGTCATTCCGTTTTTGCGTATCTATCTTTTTGCTAGCCTTTTATCCGTGCATTGTGTATCCCCGCATCGGAGATCTCACAAACCTCGCCGGATATCCACCCTTAAACCAAATATCATCTTTTGTGATTACCTCCTTGACCACAACCTATCGTTGAGAATGGATCATCAATTCAAGGAAGATCGCAAGACGGTGCCAACATTGAAGATTTCAAGTATCTCTCCAAGGAAAAATATCCCGGTACCTACCTTATTTTTCGCCTCTTTGCTCGAGGACGAGCAACGTCTAAGCATGGGGGAGGAGGTAGGTACGGTGCGGTTTTAGAGTTCAAAAAGGGAGTATTTTTAAAAAATATATATATAATGAAATAATGATGAAAGAAAAAAATCCGGCGATACTCATGACTTTCAAGGCGCGAGAAAGAAAAAATTTATATAATGAATGAAAGAAAGAAAGAAAGAAAGAAAAGAGAAATATGAGAAAGAAAAAAAATATGTGCGTAAAGTGAACTCCCTAGGTTCTCTAAGAGTGCATTCAAGGCTTCAAGTTAAAAAGATCCATTCTCATTTTCCAACCATGTGCAATCCGATAACGAGGACTTCCTTTGTGCCTCGGGATCACTCTTTGCCATTTGCACATGTCCACTCATCTAAAAGTGTGTGTATTTTTCTCTTTCCCCTCCTTGATTTAACATTATTTTCCAATGACCTTTTTGACGAGTCTCGGTAAGACCATGAGAAGCTTGTCTTGTTTTGACAACACCTCATTTATAAAATCTTGTTAGGACTAAACTTTCCCAAAGCTCCATATAAAGCCTACCACATATATATGAGAGGGAAAGGAGTAGAATATATAGGCTTGAGAGACAAGTGAGATGAGAGTTCATGAGCAACATGCAAGGTGATTTAAATTTGTGAATTTGGTTTAGCTCTTTTCTTTATCTCGTTCTTTATTTCAAAAATTCTGAGATCTATTTAAACTTTGTGAGCATGTTAATACTTGTGGGATAAGCTTAATTAAATATCTACCCTCCGTAGGGATGAAGGCTAGTACATTATGGAACTTTAACGAATTAAACTTTTGAGAGCATTATGTTTTTTTTCATGTATGATCAAGTGCAAGGTTTAAACATTGTTTGGCAATGATGATATCCATCGAAGGCTTACTCGAGGACGAGCAAGGTTTAAGCATGGGGGAGATGTTGACGGTGAAAATCCGTCAACCTAGCCATGAGTTTACCTTCGGTGTTGGTATAACTTTTGTATCTTATTCATTGGTACTAACCCCCGTGGTATAACAAGTTCACTTGTGCATGTCGGTTTTGGAGTTAAGTGTTTACGCAGGGTTTTAACGATGAATGCAAGACTTCCGGGATAAGTTCATTAAGCACCTCATGACAAGACCTTGAAGCCCGATACAAGTCAAGCAATGAAGTGAACATGACTCCAAGAGCCCAAGGACCAAGCCCGAGAAGATGATAAACTCCGAGGACTGAACCAGAAAAGTGCTGAATCTTGCAAGACAAGGAGTTGAGTCCAATTCGGAGAGAAACCGACGTCAAGGGCCCACATGCAAAAGGGGAGAACATCTAGAAGACGTGGGAAGCAACACCGGGCGAAGCACGCCGCGGGATGGGCCGGGTGGGCCCGGGCCGGCCGGCCCAGCCGGCCGGCCCGGCCCAATTCGGGGCCCAATCGGCCTCTCCTTTGACCTAATTGCTTCTCGGGCTATAAATAGCCCCCCGACCGAGAGCCACGCGGAGAACCGAAGTCGTAATCCGCCGCCGAGGAGCGAGAGAAGCTTGAGGGACACCATCTCGGAGATGAGGGTCGTGCTAGTTGTCTAGGGTTTCCCGGCCGACGTGGGAACCTTGCATGGAAGACCACGTCGGAGCTCGGAGCGAGGATCAAGATCGAGGGAGGGCCCCGGTGGTGATCTTGTTCATGTAATCATTCATGGTGAAGTTTGTAAGTGAATCCGATTTCTAGCGATCAAGTGCCTTCTCGATGATTTTGATTTCTTCTTGGTTTTGCTTCTTCTACGATCTAGTCTATAGCTAGATTACATAGGGTGCTCTTGTAGCCGCGGTGGTCGGAGGTGCATACCGGACCGGCCAAGTGATTTCAACTTGTTCTATCGAACTCGCCCTAAGCTCCCCGCATGAATAGGGATACGTTGTGACGAACGGGGTCTCGAAAGGCGGATGTTTTCGAGTCGGATGGGAAGGCCACGATTTAAAGATGCTTTTAATGAGATTCGCTTTTCTATCTTCATCTATCTTATTTGGAGCTACAACATAAGCATGATCTAGATTCTCTAGATTGGTTATCTCTTGCTTTCTCTTGCTACCTCTTTAGTAGATTAGATTAGATTCGTTTTCTTTATGAGTTAGTAGATTAGATGCAACTTACCTTCATAAGATAGCTTACCTTGCTTTACTAGATTGAATCCTTGCGTTGCACATTGTTCCACGGATTCGATACCTTGGGTTCACCACTCGAGGGAAGAAGGGTCCCTTGACTACGACGGGAGACTTGTCCGCTTGCAAGTCACAAACGAACTTTGATACAACTATTAACCGTCATCAGTAGCAAAAAGCATGACCTTTGCCTAGGTTGTTGTGAGGTATGATATGGTAAAATAGGGTTGCTATGATCTAGTGCTAAGTGATGTTTGATACCCGGAGTTTTCTTTTGAAAAATGATAAAATGATAAGTTCCTTAATGATGAGAAATTCTTATCCAAAGCCATATGTAGATCCTAGCTGTGGTTAGCCTCCACATATGCTACTTGCTTTCTTCATTGAGTCTTGTCGAATTGTTGTGACCCTCGGCGACAAACTTGTCATGCTCCCATGATCAAGATCACGTACACAACCACTATATGCTAAACTTCTGCACTGGAAGTTAGCACCCATCATTTCATCCATCCCCCATCCATTCCAGAAATAAAGCTCTGCACATTGTTTCATGATAACTCTCTCTCCAAAATATTCAGCAAGGACTACGGGCTATGGGGAAAAAAGAAAAAGAAAAAAGGGGCAGCACATGCTCAAGAGCATGAAAAGAAAAATAAAAAAAGGAAAGAGAAAGAATAAAGAGACATAGCCCAAGTCTCAAAAATTTCAAAGGAGAAGAGAGAATCATATCAAAAAAGGAGTTCTTCATCCATACACCATATACACACATGCACATCTTGATCAGGTTGTATAACTTGTTGCTCCCAAGGATTCGGTTTTCGACTTAATAACATATGAGAAATAGGTATGCCACATGTTTTCCCTACCTACAGCTCCACATATCAGATTATTAGGAGTAGGTGGAGAAAGAAGGCAATTTAATGCCTTGGTGAGGAATCATACACACTGAGCGATCCGAGAGTATCATTCGAAGAACTTGATTTCTTTATAAAGTTTAGCAAAACCTCCGGATTGACAACTGATCAAGGTACTTGTGATTAGTAATTTCTATACAACCGTTCTATCTTTCAACTGCCCAAGCCAGGTGAAGCTACAAGCCCTATAGAATCAATCGTATGGTAGGATCAATGCCAACTCATTCAATCCTTGATAGAGTACCTAGTCGTATGCTTGTCATAAACTAGGAGTACAACATCGTAGCAACTCCTAATCGACCAACCTAAGTCATAAGTGTCTTCCTCAGGAAGAGCAAGAGGGTAGCTTGGGGAAGTTGTTGACGACTGTTAAGTGCTGACTTTAGCCGCCAATTTACTCATGAATAAAGGAGCAAGAGGCATTTCTTACATGCATTTTAGTTAAGAATAATGTAGTTCCACTTGTCCTTGGATATTATGTGATTGCAATAAAATAAGCACAAAAGAACAGGCAAAATCACCTTCTATGATTCATGCCACGTCACCTCAAGGAGTGGCTGCCACCTTAGGTGCCATGCATGCAATCTAAGCCACCGCAAGTGCCACGCATGCACGTCATGTCACCAATCCAAGGAGGCAAGCCCCAACGAATCAGAGCGTGACACGTGGACTTCACATGGATCCATGGGTCCACCAGAGCGCCTAAACCACCTCAAGAGCACATGTACACCAGGGACCGACTTAAGGGCCCACAAGATAGCCACCTAAAGGACCGGAACTGGCGACCAGAGAGGGGGGGAGTGAATGGGAGCCGATAAAAATTGTTCTCGAAGGAGATGGACACTCCAACAAGATGAATAAGGCTTCCAAAACACGTCTCCGACTTAACTACCCAAGTTGGCCAAGACCACGCAACCACTGGAGTGCTACTGGTCCTAGGACCCAACAACCACCTACACCTACTCGAGAACGCAGCGGAAGTAGCAACTCGAGCAGCACTGTCCTGCACCGGTCAGACCGGTGAGCAGCACTAGTTAGACCGGTCCCTGCTAGAGCACACCTACAGATCCTGAGAACTTCCACAGAAAGCTCCTACACCAGTCAGGTCAGTGTAGTACGCCGGTCAGACCGGTCTAAGCCAGGAAGCCCCAAAATCACAAACCTGACCTTCCAAGCTCCAAAACAAACCAAACTCGAAACAATAGCAACACAAGACAACAGGGAACTCACCAAGACGTCCACCCGAGGCAAAACCCACAAGGCCTCTGCACCGATCAGACCAGTGAGCAGCACCGGTAAGACCGGTCAGGCTGGGACTCTCGGGATGAACAACACTCGCGAGTCAACTCCCCCAAATCCAACTCTCGATCTCCCGAATTGCTCCATGGATTTGCACAAGACTTTGGGGATAGTAGGAACACCTCATCGGTACTCCATAGCCAAGATTTGGTCCACCAATGCTCGGTAAATCGAGAGGAATCAAAGAAATCTCACCAAAAACACCTCTAACCCTAGAGCTAAGAAAACCACAAAATCGAGCCCCTTTGCTGATGGATTTGGGAGGGGAATCAAAAGGAAAAGAACCACGAAGGGTTCAAACATACACCCCCACCAAATCCCAAAGAGAAAGGCCTCGAAACCACCACATGAAATTTGCCAAGAAAGGGCTCCGAAAATCACCAAAAAGGAGAAACGGGAACGACACATCCAAGCCTTGAGGAACCACACCAAATCATCTATACATACTAAAGAGGTTCATACAAGGTCTAGCTTGCCGCCCGATCATCCTTCCCTCTCACAAGGTCTCACCATGAAGCTCTCAAGCTAGTCCTAGAAATTCCAAAGGAAAAAGGAAGAGGAAAATAGCAAAACAAAATGAGCTAGGGTTCCAAGAGATGGCTGCCATCCTCTCACCACTTAGGTTATATGGAGGCAAGCCGAAAGACTAAAATACCCCTAAGGCCTAATACTAGGATACACACCCCTGAAGGGGCACTTTGGGAAACTTTGTCTTCACACCATCTGACGGATGCCCAACAACCGCAAACTTGCTTAGCCTCAACGCAAGCCTTGCGATCCCGACGCGTGTCCTCTGCTTCGAAGTCTTTGGACTGCGTCATCGCATACCAGTCAGGTCAGTCAGACCCACCGGTCAGACCGGTCCGATGCTACTGCACCTCCGTCTTCGGTCTTCGGTCTTGGCTTTGTGGATCAACCAAGGAACCTAGTGGTTTTCTGGTGAACCACCAAAAACCCTGTGAACTCAGTGTAGCCATGTTGACGATGTATATTCGTATTAAAGTTCAAGTGGACTAGCAAGCGGACAAATCCTCCGTCGTAGTCAAGGGACCCTTCTTCCCTCAAGTGTGAACCCAAGGTATAATCCGTGGAACAATGTGCGATGCAAGAATCAATCTAATAAAGCTGTGAACTTTGATCTTCAAAGGAGAATCTTATGCATCTAATCTAGAAAACATCACGAAAACGAATCTAATCTATGAAAACCGGAGGTAGCAAAAAATAGAGGGGGATAGATAAACTAATCTAGGGAGAGATTGGATCAAGACTTCGTTGAAGTTCCGAGAAAAGAAGAAGTAAACAAGTTCAATCTCATAAAAAGCATCTTTAAATCATGGTTTCCCGTCTGACTCCGAAAACACACGCCTTTTGGAGCCACCGTTCTATCACAACGCACCCCTATTCGTGCAGGTTAGTCTAGGGCGAGTCCAAAGACAAGTTGAAATCTCTCAAAAGGTCAGGCATGCACCTCTAGACACCACGGCTACAAGAACACCCTCGATGATCTATCTCGAGAATAGATCTTAAGATACGAAAATCCAATTGAAATCAAAGTGGTAGGAGAAACATTCGATCGCTAGAAATCGGATTGCAACTTGATAATTCAACATAATACATGATACATGAATCAAGATCACCACCGGGATCCTACCTTGATCTTGCTTCTAGCTCCGGGAACTCCGACATGGTCTTCCTTGCAAGGTTCCCACACCGGCTAGGGAGATCCTCGTAAACTAGCTCGACCCTCTCCTCTCCGAGATGGTGTCCCTCTCTTCTCTGCTCCTCAGTGGCGGGTTTGGTCCATGGCCTTCTTGCAGTCATGTTTACTTCATTGCTTGACTTGTACCGGGCTTCAAGATCTTGTCATGAGGTGCTTAATGAACTTATCCCAGAAGTCTTGCTTTCAACACTAAAATCCTGCATAAACACTAAACTCCAAAATCGACATGCACAAATGAACTTGTTATACCAAGGGGGTTAGTACCAATGGATAAGATATAAAATTCATGCCAACACTGAAGGTAAACTCATGGCTAGGTTGACAGAATTTCACCGTCAACATCTCCCCATGCTGAATCCTTGCTCGTCCTCAAGTAAGCCTTCGATGGATATCATCGTTGCCCTTCATTGTTTAAACCTTGCACTTGATCATACACAAGAAAACATAATGCTCTCAAAAATTTAATTCGTTGAAGTTTCATAATGTACTAGCCTTCATCCCTACAGAGGGTAGATTATTAATTAAGCTTATCCCACAAGTATTAACATGCTCCCAAAATTCAAATAGATCTTAGAAATTTTGAAATAAAGAATGAGATGAAAAAGAGCTAAACCAAGTTCACAAATTTAAATCATCGTGCTCATGTACTCTCATCTCATCTTGTCTCTCAAGCCTATTTATTCTACTCCTCTCCCTCTTATAACATTCATATAAGTGGTAGGCTTTGTATGGAGCTTTTTGGGAAAGCTTAGTTCTACCAAGATATTATAAATGAGATGTTGTCAAAACAAGAAAAGCTTCTCATGGTCTTACCGAGACTCGTCAAAAAGGTCATTGGAAAATAATGTTATATCAAGGAGGGGAGAGAAAAATACGCACACTTGAGATAGGTGGACATGTGCAAATGGCAAAGAGTGATCCCGAGGCACAAAGGAAGTCCTCATTATCAGATTGCACATGGTTGGAAAAACGAGTTGAGATCTTTTAATCTTCAAACCTTGAAATTCCTAATGCACTTTAGAGAACCGGGGAGTTCACTTTATTTTATTTTTACACATACTCATATTTTTTCTCTTTTCTCATACATATTCTTTCTTTCTTTTTGTTTATACTTATTTTTTTCTCTTTTTATCCTCCCCTTGAACTCTAAAATTGCATTGTACATACCTCCTCCCCGATGCTTAGATGTTTTCTCGTCCTCAGGCAAAGAGGTGATAGAGATAAGGTAGGTACTAGAAATATTTTTCCTTTGGAGAGATACTTGAAATCTTCAATCTTGGCACCATCTTGCGATCTTCCTTGAATTGATGATCCATACTCAATGATAGGTTGTGGTCAAGGAGGTAATCACAAAATATGATATTTGGTTTTAAGGGTGGATATCCGGCGAGGTTTGTGAGATCTCCGGTGTGGGGATACACAATGCACGGATAAAAGGCTAGCAATAAGATAGATACGCAAAAACGAATGGCCAACTTCTTAATCTTGGGCCAGAGAAATCATGACCTGAAATAACTCAACCAAAAATAAATCTTTTACACTAAGGTTTATGCACTCAAATATATATATGGCTCTGGATAGGTAGAGCAACACGCAAGTGATATTTATGACAAGGTTAGCATTCTTTTGAGAATAAAAATCATCTTTAATCCATCTAAAACTTGAGAGCACATAAAACACTATGGGTCTTTATTTTTATCATAACCTCCGCTAAAGATTAAGCTAGCATTTAGATAATTTCAGATTTTCATTTAGAGAAAGCATACGCTTAATCATGCATAAAACAAATACAAAGATAAACAAAGCGGAAATTATAATCATATATCAACATGGCATAAACTTTGTAACTTTACCAAAGGGGTAAAACAAGGTGGTGACTTTATTCATTATGAAAATAAACTAACACACATGCTGAAAATTTAAATAAAAACTGAAAACACTACACATACATACACAAGCTGAAAATTAAAGAAAAAGAGAAAAGAAAAGAAAACTAAAGCTCCTCCTCTCTCTAATCTTACGCCGGTGGTTGGCATTGATAATCTTGATGGTTATACCCTTGCTCATAATAGGATTGAACATCCCCTCCTATGAATTGATTCGGTGGTGCTAGGTGAAGGCGTCCAAGCTCATAGGCAATGTTTGCATTGCCTTCACCTAATTGAGCCGCATTGGCTTGGATGTCTGCAATATTTTACATATTCCTTGCAGCATATCCTCCAATAATGTCCACACTTTGTTGTGGTCGAGGAAATTGTGCATAAGGATCCACAAAGGTTACGTTGGGCATCACATAATTTGGTGGGGGCATGGCTACACCACTCCCCCATGCTTGCATTGGTGGACAACCGTAGTAACTTGGCGGCGTTGGAATTCCTCCATACGGTGGCACATAGTTTTGTTGTGCACCTCCATCTTGTGCCGAGGAGGATCCTTCTTCTACAATTCTTCCTCTTATTTTTCCTTGCCGGCACAAGGAGTCCTTCCTCTAACCAATCTTCCTTCCCTTGAATAAAGAGTCTTAGTCTTGCATCCGGAAGGGGTAAGTTCACTTTGGCCACTTTAAAGCCTCCTCTCTCATCTCCACTTATATATTTGCCTTGCTTCATATATTCAAATCCGAGAGAGGTCCCAGGTAGAAGATACTCGGGGTTTCTTGGAATACCCAGTCTTAAAGAGATGGCCAACATGGAGAGGTAACACCCCGAACCAATATCTCCCGAACCCGATGTTGCTTCACAACACCATCGGTTGATCATGAGGTAGGAGGGGTCTATTGGCTGCCTGGCAATTAAAGCCGAGTAAAGCCAATTCAACTCTATGTCGGTCACCTTTGTTTCCCTCATTCTCCCCAAAATCCTTTTGCTCATCCATGAGTGAAACACTTGGATGATGGGATTTCGGATAGAATTTCTTTGTTGGTGGGCTTCCCCTGAGATCATATTCCAAAACCCATCCAACATGCCTTCTGACACGTCTACTTTTCTGGAGCTTCCTTTTGAAAACCAAGTAACTCCCTAATATGTTCATAGGGAACCACTTGCTGAATTCCCTCCAACCGGAATAAGAGACTCACCACCCTCTTATTAAGGATAGGCGCCATGGTCATTAGAATTTCCAAGGCACATTCCTTGTGGGTGTTTGCCAACACCCCGTTGGAGAATTGTACCTATCCTAGGTGCCCCAACATATAATAAATGTCTGTGCCAAAACCCAATGAGTTGAGAGCTTGAGCGTCGAAGTCGACGTTCGCTACAAGCCTCTTCTCAAGGCGAGCGAGCTTCTTCTCCTCCTCCTCTGACATAATGATAAATCCATATGTGGAGTACCGCGGAGTGTACGGAGGTGGAGCGGATGATCGTGTTGATCGACGAGGTGGGACGAGCGGCTCCTCTGTACGCCCTTGAGGTTCGGTGAACCTCATAGACGAGCTTCTTGTGGCCCTCATATGCCACCGAGGAGAAGAGTGTCGTTCCTCCTCGGTGGTGTCGTGTCCTCCTCCATGCTCCGAGGAGACTCAGAAACCGAGGGCCTCCTCGAAGACGTCGTCGAAGACGGCTTGGATGACGACGACCCCTTCTTATTGGTAAAGAGACTTGTGGTTTTCTTCCACATATTTGTTGCACTCTCCTCTCTAATATAATCCTGGGGTTTCAACTGGTAACAAGGCACTCAAAAATTATTTCAGAGTATGGACTTTGAGTGGATTTAGGATGTGATTTGTTGGCAAAACAAACTTGGGAAGGATGGCTAAGTCTAAGGTGGTTCTGGACTACAAATTCGAGCACACAAACAGAGAGCTGGATGAGCTGCTTACCTGCCGAAGAGGAGCAATAGGGTTGCTTAAATAGGGGGAGGCCGGCCGGCCTGGGCCGACCGGCCTGGGTGGCCTCGTGCCCTCCCCGGCTCCGGTTTCTTCCAGCACACTCATCTTCACTTTGTGACCATTGTGCCCGCGTGCTCCGCAGGTTGCACCGCCCAAACTCTCTCAACCACTCCTTTGCTTGTATTATTGGTCCTTCCACTTGATGTCTTTACTTTGAGTCATGTCCATGCTCCTTTGCTTCACATGCCTCCATGATTTTTCTGCAAAACAAGGCCTTGCTGCCCTCCCATGCTTGTCCTTTGCATGTGGCTTTGATGAAAGCTATTGGAAGAGCATCCCGTGATGCATCATGGTGCATGCATGCCCTTTAAGCATGTCTTAAGGCTAAGCACTCCTCTAATTTCGAAAATTAAAAATAAACTCAGAGCTATAAATGATCTCAAGCATAAATTTAGAGAAGTTTTTAAAGCATTAAAAACAAATGTAAGTTGAAAATATTTTCTGACTACTTTTATGTTGGTCTCACCAGTATTGTTTGCCTTCATTAGTTGAGTATACATGGCCAAACGGGTCGTGCCGGTCCGGCACGGCACTAGCACTTACCCGACACGGCACTAAGCAGCACAGCACTATGTCGTGCTCGTGCCTAGCCGTGCCGTGCCACTTCGGGCTACCGTGCCAAGGTTGAGGCACTAGCACGGCCCTACGAGATCTCAGGCGTGCCGTGCCGTGCCGACGGCATTACGAGGCACTATCGTTCTACAAGAGAATGGAGCGAATCAAGATGCAAATGTCAAAAAAAACATCACACAAATCATAAAAAATTCAACATATAAATCAAATCAATTTTAAATCCATCAAAAATGCCATCTTGAGGGTGGACGGGATACTCGGGTCCCGGCAACGGCGTCATGCGCTGCTAAAAATATCAAGTTTATAGGAATTATCGTGCCACCATCGTGCCAGCTCATTAGTCGTGTCGTGCCCATGCTAGTGCCGCGGGCCAGACCTACGGCCTAGGCACTATCTAGATCGTGCCTCGTACCGGCACTAGCACTATGGTGTCATGCCCGTGCCGTGCTAGGGCTGGGCTTTTTCGGGCCATGCCCGTGCTGGCCCATCGGGCCTAGCCCATTTGGCCATCTATATAGTTGAGAGCAAACTTTTCCCGGCTTGATCATGGGGACATAGGTTTAGGTTCTAATTTTGGCTAAATGACAGAGATTTTGAATGAAATAAAATTAAGTGAGGCTTTGAAAATTCTAATCTTAAAGAAACCAAGGATATAGATTTTTAAACCAACCCAAAGTTAAGTTTCTAGGTTTACGCGAGTCCTACCACGTGCTGAAATTTAAATAACATCTAGGTACAAGTCGTGGCTCTACTCGTGTGTTTTTAGCATGTAAAACAAGTTAACCATAACATCATAAAGAGGATGAAAGGTTGAGATAGGTTCTGAATTTATTTGGTTTTGGTTTCTCGAAAAGAAGCAAATAACACATAGGATGGTTCATGTAAAGGGTTTGTGATCCAAACAAAATATTCAACCAAGAATTATGTCTCTAATATTGTTCGACCACTCTATGTCTAATGTCTTGCGTAGTAAATTTCAAAACTAACTTACTTGAAAAGACTCGAAAAATCTAGAATCGGGTTGTCCTCCCGGTAGCTTATTCTTGACTCGACGAAACGGGTTGCCTCCCGCCTAGCGCTTTGTTTATAGTCCATGGCTAGACTTCACTTGATTACTTCGGATCAACGCTCTTTGCAGGCATTGCAATCTTGGGTACCCACTTCCGCACCATCTTGGGCGCGGGCTTATTCTCCGGCTTAGTCATCTTTTTGGTCTTCACAGGCGGGCTTAATCACCCTCTCATGAGCAAAGTCCTAAACATGGTCAAAACATATCAAAATGGCAAAGCCACACAAACTTCATACTAGGACAACCATTTTAAGCATAAGACCATCATAAACACCCACAAG
Organism: Cenchrus americanus; assembly: GCA_947561735.1. Classification (NCBI taxonomy): domain Eukaryota; kingdom Viridiplantae; phylum Streptophyta; class Magnoliopsida; order Poales; family Poaceae; genus Cenchrus; species Cenchrus americanus. Next base: position 75,940,946 of record OX387239.1, on the reverse strand, counting down.
CACCTCATGTCATGTCAAAGCCTCCGAGCCAGGTGCTTACTTCCAAATATGAGACTTCTCATTGGTAAGTAACATGTAACGGTTTAACACCCAAAAGCAAGTAAATTAAGCACATATGACATTGGAGCACATTTTCCAAGCAATTACATTTCATTTTCAAATTTATAATTGGTACATGAAATGTCTTTGCGACAAAAAGGAACTTATGCCCCTCCACAAGATGAAGCATGGGGGCTAAACATTCATGATGGCAAATGAGCATTTGGCCCCATATGATCAAAATAAGCTATCCAACCACAAATTAAGCACAACCAAGCCACAAAAACTTGTCAAGATCATATGAAGACATTTACCCACAAGAGAGCATATATATGATAATTTTTGAAAAACATAGCCATCAACCATGGATATAAATCAAGATCATCAAGAGCTAAGCCACATTAAACCATATCATACCACACTAGCTCACAAGAACATATATATCATACCATGGAGAACAATGTATATAGGAGAAGCTTTCCTACAAAATGCATAAGGTACACAATGCATGCAACCTATCATACAAAGATGACTATACATCATTATACAAATGCAATGCAAAATGCAAGAAATGCACAAAGGAAAGCTATACATATGCTACAAAGGAGCTCCCACACACCCTACTCAAGAAATCAAACAAACACCAAGCTCCCCTCGCAAACGAGTGAAAGTTGCTTGATCTAGGGGTTTGCTGAAAATATCGGCTAGCTAGTCATGTGTGGGTACATGGATCAAGGCGATTTCCCCTTTCTCTACGTTGTCTCTCAGGAAATGATACCTCACTTCTATGTGCTTGGTTTTGGAATGAAGTGCTGGATTCTTTGCAATGCTTATGGCACTGGGACATGGGTATACTCCTCACCAAGTCACTCATCTTGTATGTGATCCAAAGGAGCTGAGAGCAACAACTAGCTGCAACCACATACTCTGCCTCAGTAGTGAATTGTGCAACACTCGACTGTTTGCGGGAAGACCAAGACACCAAAGAAGAACCCAAGAACTGGCAAGTCCTAGAAGTGGACTTCCTATCCAACCGACACCCAGCAAAATACCGCTTCTGAAAATCCATGTAGAGCCAAAGAAGAAGACGCGGAGTACCAAAGGCAAAAGTCGGGAGTATGTCACAGATATCTGAATATGCGCTTGACTGCTTGTCGATGCGAAGTCCACAGAGATGCTTGAAAACGAGCGCACAGACATACCGAGAATTGGATGTCCAGCCACATCGTCATCAAGTAGAGGAGTGACCCGATCATGCTTCAGTACTCCTTCTGGTCCACGTGTTCACTGTCCTCGTCCACATCAAGAGCCGTAGTCGTACTCATAGGCGTCGCCATGGCCTTGGAGTCGTCCATCTTGAACTTCCTCACAATGTCCTTAGTGTACTTGGCTTGGTGCACAAATGTTCCTTCCTTTTATTACTTGATCTAGAGGCTGAGGAAGAACTGCAACTCACCCATCATGCTCATCTCAAATTCCCTACTCATGTCTTCTGCAAACCCAAGAGAGTTAGACGAGCAACCAAAGATAATGTCATCCACGTATACCTACATAATCAGGATATCTTTGCCCTGCCTAAGGAGAAACAAGGTCTGATCAACCTTCCCCATCTCAAACCCTCTCTCAAACAGGAACCCCCTCAACCTACCGTACCAAGCTCTAGGTGCCTGCTTCAACCCATACAACGCTTCCTCCACTTGTACATCCGGTGGGGGTACTTCTCACTGTCAAACCCTGGTGGTTGCTTCACATACACTACTTCCTCCAAAACACCGTTTAGGAAAGCACTCTTGACATCCATATGGTACAATTTGAACCCTTTAGCCACTGAAAAGGCTAGAAGGATCCTAATCACCTCCAAATGGGCTACGGGAGCAAAAGTCTCCTCATAGTCAATCCCCTCTTTCTGACTATACCCTTGCGCCACCAACCTCGACTTGTTTCTCACTACTTCTCCTTTCTCTCCCTCTTTATTTTTACACACCTATTTTGTCCCAATCGGCTTACACCCCGGTGGAGGATCCACCAACTCCCAAACTTGGTTTCTCTCGAAGTTCTCCAACTCCTCATGCATCGAATTAACCCAATTGTGATCAGATTGTGCGTGCCCAATGTCTTTGGGCTCAAAAGTAGCAACAAAAGCAGCATGAGCAAAGTGACAATTATTTCGAACCCTCAACCGTGTAGTACGTTCATTGATGTCGCCAATGATCCTCGAAGATGGGTGATCCACTTGAACTCGCTGGGGAGGTTCTCGCCTCGATTCTACCTCCCCCTCAATAGTAGCTTCACCTTGATCTGGGTTTGTCGTTGTAGGTGTGGGAGAAGGGCCGTTCACCACCGTATAGTCGAAGTAGTAGGTACATGCTCAGCCACGGGCACCACACTGCCATCTTCATCATCCTCATGTTCATGCTCCTCCTCTTGGAAAATCTCCTCGCCAAGGTCATCGTCACCTGCACACTCAAAAACAAGATGACTACGTGGTTGTGTCTCGTCGAAGGTAACCTCACAAGTCTCCACGATTTGGTTATGTTGACGGTTGAAACACGTAACAACCTTTGATCTGCAAGCGTACGAACCTACACCTTTTTCACCACGGGATGACCCCCAAGGTTCTTGTCAATCCGCGGAGCAAGGGGACTGCTAGCCCTTAACCAAGTACTAATTTAGTTGATGGGAAATCTTTGAAAGGGGTATTAATCTAAAGGTAAAGCCAATCTAACCTATGTTAATCTAAGAAGTCTAAGGTGAAACTAGATGGCAAAGGGTGGACACAAGAGAGAGACTAAGATAGATAAGTGTTCCCTCCCTAGGGTTTAGGATCACATGAACATGCATCTACTACATAAAAAGGGTGTTGCCTACACTAGCTTCATGGAGGTTATGCGGCCGCTAAGCCTTTTCCCTCCACCGTACTGTCACTACACAAGATAATCGAACACTTTCACATATAACCACATCTATACCTAAGCATCCATAGGGTTAAGCTAATCACCACGATTACCACAAACCCTACTAAGAACACATGTTGTACATACATATGTGAATAAAGCACTCGCATAGACATAGACCATTAAGCATCGAAAGGCATAGTGTTCATGTAGCAATCACATAACATGTATCCATCTAACCCTAGGGATGAATGGAGACATTACCCCATCATCTTACAAGGATTGAAGCACATAGGGGCGATGAAGACTCTGGAGAACGTCGTCGATGAAGATGGCGGTGATGAAGCTAGGGAACACCCCTAGGCCAGCGGCTTAGAGTCCTCTTGCTTCCTTCCCTCCGCCGACGTTGATCCTTGCGACGAGCTCATCCAACTCTCTCCCTCATCTTATGGTGGCAGTTTTCTAGTGAATGGCGTTGGTAGAATGATTTGTTCGATGTGGCGGAGGACGGAGGAAGAGGCAATAAATAGACGAACACCTAGGGCAAAGGGGGTGCCGAACCGGGCCCGGAGTGGGCTGGGCCGGTCGGCCCAGGACGGCCTGCCCAGGCCCATTTCGGCTCGGTTCGGCCATGGTTTCATCCCCGATTGCTTCTCGCGTGATTCCTTATTTGTGTGCACTTGCATGTGGGCCTTAGACGTCGTTCCTTCACGGTTAAGGCTTGAATCCTCGCTATCCAAGCTTCGTTGTTTTTTGGTTGAGTCCCTGAAGACTTGCACGTTGACGCTTCAGTCCTCGGGTCATTTGGAGTCATGTTCATCGCATGTCTTGACTCTTGTTGGGCTTCATGATCTTCTTCGAAAGTGCTTGGTGAACTTATCCCGAAAGTCTCCTCTTTAGCGTAGATTTCCTGCATAAACAATGAACTCCAAAATCGACATGTAAGAGTGAACTTGTTATATCATTAGTGTGCCTAGTGGCAGGTTAGTTGCAAATCATAATCGAAACCAATGCATAACAAGTACTCTAGGTTGACGGAAATGCACCGTCAACATCTCCCCCATGCTTAAACCTCGCTCGTCCTCGAGTAAGTAATCCTTGCTTAAAAGGGAAATCAGCGTTGCCTTTCAATGTTGTCCCTGCACTTAGTCATTCATGATGAGGCAAATTTCTCACTCTTAAAAAATTATTTTTAAAGTTCAAGTTGTGACCGGCTTCTTTTTCTTTATGGAAGATAGACTAATAATAATGAACAAGCCACATTTAAACGTGATGATCTCAAACTTAAGTGAACTTCAAACCATTACCTTGTAACATGGAAGAATTTTCAAAAAGTTTCATATCCAACATAAGTGAAAATCTCTTGCAAAAGCTCATGGGAACACTAATCTCATCAAGTCACTCAAGCCTATACTAGATTATTTTCAACCTATTCTACTCATGGAAGGCTTATGTGGAGCTTGGAAGGTTAAAAACAATCCTAGCAAAACATACATCTGAAATATTGTCAAATTGAGAGAGAGGACTATTGGAAATACCGAGACTCGTCAAAAAGACCATGGAAAATAAATATTGGAAAGAGAGGGAGATATGGAACACACACATTTAGATAGGTGGACATGTGCAAGTGGAAAATGGATGATCCCGAGGCATGAGTGAAGTCCTCGTTATCAGATTGCACATGGTTGCAAGATTTGAGTATGGATTTGTCATCAAGGAACTTGAGAACTTATGAAGCAAAAAGAACCGAGGAACATCTTTATTATTTTTCTTACTTTTATTTTATTTCCTTCTCATTTTCTTATCTTTCTTTTTTTTTCTTTCTTCTACCCTTTTTTCTTACTTTTCTTTTCTTCTCATCATTTTTTTTTCATTTTTCATTTTTTTCATTTGCTCCTCAGAACTTTTGCAACATAATACTTACATAGCATTTGTCAAAGATGATGTAATGACTCCTCCCCCATGCTTGAACGATGCTCGTCCTCGAGCATAAAAGAGAGGGGAAATGACTGCTAAATTCCATAATCTTGCGGAATATTTGAATCTCCATCGAGAATTTTACTGCATACTCAAATTGAGTTGTGGACAATGAGGTGATCACAAAAATATGTTTTTGGTTTAGGGTGGATGCCCAGTGAAGTTTGTGAAATTTTCAATTTCAAAACCCACAATGCATGGACAAAAAGGCTAGCATGAAAAGTTACACAAAGTAATGACCAGCTTCTTAGTCTCAAAATCATAGAAATCAATCCTAATCCAACTCATCAAAACATATGTTTGCAATCTACGGGTTTTGTTATCATAAAACATATATGTATATGGCTTTGGTAGGTAGAACTTTACAAGAGCATCACAAACATGTAGATAGCATAAAAGTTAAGTTTTCATAAAAACAACAAGTTATCCGGCTATCCATAAACTTAAATCAAAGAGCAAAGATATGTATGTGGGTCTAGAGCATAGTCATTTCACCTCCACAAATGAAAGAGCTGGTATTTAAATTAATTTCAGATCGTATTATAGAGAGCAATTAGCCAAGACATGTATAACTTCATGTAGGTAAAACAAAGCGGCAACTTTCATCATCTTTCCGTAAGCATAGGCAATATAAAACATCGAGGTGAACACATGGTCATGTCTATTTATTGTTGGAAGAGAAAAACAAAATGTTATTGTTGGAAGAGAAAAACAAAATGTTGCACCTAAGGTTGAAGGCATACTTACAAGCATTTATGTTCGGAAAAGAGAAGGTCTATGGAGATGTTACCATCCTTTGTAGTTCTTTGTTGCCTTCTTCCGACATCTCCATGTATCAATGTGGCTTTTGCTTTTGTCTTGATTTATCAATGCTCCTAAACTCCTGAATTTGATCTTGTATGCTTTATGGAGTCATTAGTCGCTCTTCTCTTCAATGTTGTCATCACCATCTCCTCTTTCTTGTTCTCTCATCATCTCTTTGTTGTCTCTTTTTCATGGATTTCCCCTGTGTCCAGAACAGAACATATATAGAAATATAACTCTATTGAAAAGTTTATGAAATACCTTTCCAACATGTGGTCATTCATCGAAAACAGAGTTCAAACAAGGGAGCTATGTCCTTTTACTTCAGTGTTGTGTGCTGTCCAAAACTGATTTCAGGACGTGTTGCACTCGGTGATTCGGGCATAACCGCTTGTAGGAACCTCCGATTGTATTGATTCTTGATTTGTTGGAATCGTAACTTCATGGGGCTTCTAAATATCCAAAAATATTCAGTGTTTTCCCTTCGAGACCACGCAGAATTTTGATGAGATTGGTGGCTTCTTGCGCATTGATCCGAAGACGTTAATGATCTTGATCGTTCTATCTTCTAGAGCATCATGTTGCACTTCCATGTTGAAGATTAAGGGTCTCCCCCATGCTTAGCTTTTTGCTAGGTATGGAAGTAGAAGATAAAACATTTTTATCTTAGTCATCCTTCAATTTCCTTGTAGTGAGAGTCTTTATCTTGCCTGCAAGACGTTTTAAGCGCACATTCTACCCCTAAGGTGACGGTTGGGAGTAGATAGAATTGCCAACAATCCAATAATACCTCCTAAGATTCTTAACTTGTGGCAAAATTAGTCTAATCATAAATAAAAATCTAATGAGTGTACGTGGTGTGAGGTGTGTATGCACATGATAGGAAAACATATAAACAAAGACAATGTTTTCACCTAGTTCTAAACACCATGTTTACAACTAGGTTGTCGAATTTCTCCATAGCCACAAAGGTTGATAAATCTAGGGTTAAAACACCATGTATATCCCTAGATCAATAACTCTCATAGCACAAGAAAAATTAAGTGCATTGCTAAGCTTATAAACTAACCAATGCAACATGAAAACATATGAAAAGCTAGCAAGGTTTATCGAACTTAACAATGATGGTCCGCAATCATATTTAAACACCATGTTTACACAAGATCACAAAAGGAAAATACTCATAAGGCCTTATGAAGCATTAACATGGAAACTGAAACATACATCATTAAGTGTATAAAACAACCAAACCAACTATGTACAAAACATGTATACACAAAGAAACATCACGTTGATAACAAAATGCAATGCATGCAAATAAATAAATATGAGCATGAACATGATGGTGGTTCTAAAAAGAAAACTAAACTTAGATTAATAACCAAAAGTTGATCATCATAAGAAGGTGTCGTTCTTTATTCTCTTTAAGAAAGGAATAAAAACATAAAGAAACGGGTTGCCTCCCGAAAAGCGCTTCATTTAAAGTCATAGAGCTCGACTTTCTCACATACCTTCCTTTCGTCGCATAGCCATGGTCCCTCATGCAAGAAGAAAAGGTACCAATTCAGCTTTAATTTACTTCCCATGTTGTGCTTGATCACTTATAGAAGACTTGCCCATGGCATCCTTTTGTTTCATCGCTATCTCCTTCTTTATCACCCTTCCGTGATGCCTTCACTCCATGTATTTTTATTTAATGTTCGTAACAGAAAGTATACCCAAGATCTACTCCATTGCACAGTACACAAAATTTCTTTTCCAACGAGTCTTTACTTTCCCAAATTGGACTCCATACAAGAGACTTACGTCCGTTTTACTTCGGCGATGAAATCTCTCATGAAATTTCAGAATGCGCAACACTCAATGTTTCTCCATAACTCCTTGCACGGGTCTTCAAATTCGTTGGTTCTTGATGCGTTGGAATGTCAACTTGATCGAACTTCTAGATATCTCATATTCTTCATTTGTACACCTCTGAACAAGCTCTCAAATTGATGAAGACAGCAGCATCCATTACGGGATTTGGAGACGTTGATGATTTATCTTGCAACTCTTTTAGGCATGACTTCTTTTTTTTAATTATTCGAGCCTCGTCTACATGGTTAGTGAAAATCAGGCCTTTCCTGACATGTGCTTCTTTTAAGGTCATTATCTTGACCAAGCGCAAAGCATGATCGAGATTTACAAAACTTATTGTAAACATACGCGTCTATAATTAACACCACAAACGAATTGTAGAAACAAGTCAAGGTGTAAACAAAAGAAGCATATGTTTCATGCATAGCACTTATCTCATCATTAGGCAAAGGTTCTTTAGGTGTGAGATTAATTGGTTCGAACATAAATGTTTCATCTTTTTCATTCTCAAGAAAATCTAGCCTATCAACATGATCATTATTGTCACAAGGCATAGAATTTAAATTATCATTCATTCTATTGGTTGAGCATGAGTATTTGAATTTATCATCATCAATACCAATAACATCTTGATATTTCAGCACGTACCTTGGACTTAGAGCTTTTTCAACAAGAGTGATATTTGGTTCATCTAGCGGTGTTGAAGGCGCACCAATCTCAACGAGTGAAGGTGTCTCTTTGTTACCTTTTTGCACCCCCTCCATCTCATATGTGGAACGTGTAATCCATCAACCACATTTGCATTTGTCTCTTCTTTAAAATTTTCATTGTCATCTCAATCTTTATCTTCAAAGTCTTGTATGTTGCTTTCTATATCTTCCATGTACCACAAGTTATTGCTAATCGTTGATTCACTCTTTTCTTCATCCTTGAGTGCTTCCATGTCTTGATTTGCTAGTGTGTAGGTTTCAATAGCACACAAGCTATCACCATCTTCTAGCTTGAGTCCTATCTTCTCCCATTTATCCTTCGAGTCACTAGGCTCGTCATGGTTGTACTCTTCTCTTTCTTCATCATAATATCTTGAGTTGTCAAACCGTTCGATCCATCCTTCATCTCCTTCTTCTCTTTCTTCTTCAAATATCTTTTGGATCGACTCTCCACTCATCTCTTGATCAAATTTATCTTGAACTAGTTTGGCAATGTGTCGGTGTTCATCCTTCCTTCGGTAGTTGATTAGTGGGGCAAAATCAAAGATTGATTGAACTCCGCCAATGGTCTAGCATTCCACATACTTCGGCCTACATTCATGTTAGTTTCAACATTTTTAACATCCGAAATGACTTCTCATACCTTGGGAAGTGGATCTTCAATTTCTTGTATGGTCGGTTCATCTTTCTTGACCTCCGGTTCATCTTTTTTAGAAAATTCAGCAAGCACCTTGGGCTTGCTTTTGTCGTTTTGCTCCTCTCAACAACGTCTTTGCCAATCTCATTGTGTTCTTTGTCCATTACTTATCCTTTGTAAGATTTGTGCGGCTTCACTAATAGTTTTATCCATTATATCACCACCTGCACACATGCTTACAAAACGAGATGAGTTAGGGGTTAGTGAAAAATAAAAGGTATGCAACATCAAGTCACGGGAAAATCCCAAGTTCGAGCCTCGCTCAAGTAGCTCATCAAAACAGTCCCATGCTTCATCAATTCCTTCATCCTCTCCTTGCTTGAAAGTGAGTACTTGCCTCCTTAAGTCTTGGACCTTGCATATGGGAAAGAACTTCAAAAGAAACTTCTTCACTAGCTCATCCCAATTTCCTTTTGCTTCAACAGATGCAAGTGTGTACCATCTTCGCGCTTCATCTCCAAGAGAGAACGGAAAAAGATTCCACTTGAACCAAGCGGCCGGAACTCCTTCTTGTTGCACAGTGTTGCATATCATCGTGAATTCCTTAATGTATCTATATGGGTTGTCATCCTCCAATCCTCTAAATGGTTTTGTCATCACTAACTTGATGATTCTAGGCTTCACTTCGTAGTGGGTTGTAGCCAGCGCCAATTCCGATTTTTGCATCTCAATGTCTTCCATAGACGGCATTGCTAGCTCCCTTAGCGACATCTCTTCGTCTTCCAATGGTGAGGTGAACAAATCCATATAGGCACAAGAAAAGTAGAAAGAAAAACAAAAAAAGATTTTTTTCTAGAAAATAAGAGTTAGATGTTAGTAATCAACAAAAATAATACTAGATTAAATGTAGCAAACTGGCTTTCTCCCCGGCAACGACGCCAGTAAAGGGGCTTGTTGACGGTTGAAACACGTAAAAACCCGTGATCCGCAAGCGTATGGACCTACACCTTTTTCACCACAGGGTGACCCCCAAGGTTCTTGTCAATCAATGGAGCAAGGGGATTGCTAGTGCTTATCCAAGTACTAATCTAGTTGATGGGAAACCTTTGAAAGGGGTATTAATCTAAAGGTAAAGACAATCTGACCTATGTTAATCTAAGAAGTCTAAGGTGAAACTAGATGGCAAAGGGTGGACACAAGAGAGAGATTAAGATAGATAAGCGTTCCCTCCCTAGGGTTTAGGATCACATGAACATGCATCTACTACAAGAAAATGGTGTTGCCTACACTAGCTTCATGGCGGTTAAGTGGCCACTAAGCCTTTTCCCTCCACCGTATTGTCACTACGCAAGGTAATCAAACACTTTCACGTATAACCGCATCTATACCTAACCATCCATAGGGTTAAGCTAATCACCACGATTACCACAAACCCTACTAAGAACACATGTTGTACATACATATGTGAATAAAGCACTCGCATAGACATAGACCATTAAGCATCGAAAGGCATAGTGTTCATGTAGCGATCACATAACATGTATCCATCTAACCCTAGGGATGAACGGAGACATTACCCCATCATCTTACAAGGATTGAAGCACATAGGGGTGATGAAGACTTCGGAGAACGTCGTCGACGAAGATGGCGGCGATGAAGCTTGGGAACACCCCTACGCCAGCGGCTTGGAGTCCTCCTCTTGCTTCCTTCCCTCCGCCGGCGTTAATCCTTGCGACGAGCTCATCCAACTCTCTCCCTCATCTTGCGGTGGTGGTTTTCTGGTGAATGGCATCGGTAGAATGATTTGTTCTATGTGGCGGCGGACGGAGAAAGAAGCAATAAATACACGAACACCTAGGGAAAGGGGGTGCCGAACCGGGCCCGGAGTGGGCTGGGCCAGTCGGCCCAGGCCCATTTCAGCCCGGTTCGGCCCCGGTTTGCTCCCCAATTGCTTCTCGCGTGATTCCTTATTTGTGTGCACTTGCTTGTGGGCCTTAGATGTTATTTCCTTCACGGTTAAGGCTTGAATCCTTGCTATCCAAGCTTCGCTGTTTTTTGGTTGAGTCCCTGAAGACTTGCACATTGACGCTTCGGTCCTTGGGTCATTTGGAGTCATGTTCATCGCGTGTCTTGACTCTTGTCGGGCTTCATGATCTTTTTCCAAAGTGCTTGGCGAACTTATCCCGAAAGTCTCCTCTTTAGCGTTGTTTCCTACGTAAACAATAAACTCCAAAATCGACATGCAAGAGTGAACTTGTTATATCATTAGTGTGCCTAGTGGCAGGTTAGTTGCAAATAATAATCGAAACCAATGCATAGCAAGTACTCTAGGTTGACAGAAATGCACCCTTAATAGGTTAGTTTCAAGATTGAGCTCTCGAAAGGCTCTAGAATGAGATGCGTAACCAAAGAAAATGCCATCGACAGACCTAGCCTCGAACTTGTCCAACTTCTTACCTTTCTTCAGATAAAGCATTTGCACCCAAACACATGAAAGTGACTCACCTTGGGTGTGCGCCTGTGCATAAACTCATAGCAAGTTTTCTACTTATGCACCCTACGGTAAATCCTGTTCGACACATAGCACGCGATATTCACCGCCTCGGCCCAGAACCTTCTCAGAGTCCTATGCTCATCGAGCATTGTCCTTGCCATCTCGCACAAGGTTGTATTTTTTCTTTCAACCACGCCATTCTGGGGAGGCATATACGGACTCGAAAACTGGTGTTCAAGATCCAAGTCATGGCAAGAGGTTTCGAAATGAGAGTTTTTAAATTCCGAGCCATTGTCACTATGGATCGCTTGTATGGCATCTCCGTGCCTCTCGTTTCTCAACCTCAAGACAAGATCTTGAACAAAACCAAACGTCTCCCCTTTATCCTCAAGAAAGAAAACCCACACATACCGAGGGTAGTCGTCCAACACAATCAGGACGTACCACTTCCCACCCACATATCGCACACGAGCTAGGCCAATAAGGTCCATATGGAGCAGCTCGCATGGACGCTCCGTCATCACATCGGTGAGGGGCGGGAAGCAGCTACCATCTTAGCTTGCCGACACGATGCACAAACCAACTCTTTCTCAAACCTCAGCAGTGGCAATCCTCGGACCAAATTGAGTTTACTCAAGCGAGACAAATGGTCAAAGCTTAAGTGACCCAACTTCCTATGCCACTTCCACAACTCACTCGAAGAGCCAGCCAAGAAACAATGCTCCACACCAGAAGACTGAAAGAAATCCGCTCAGAACACTTAACCCTCGGGAACAACCATGCAAACTAAGTCCCCTCGAGAATCCAAAATCTGAGAACCACCAGGCCGAAACAACACCTCAAAACCCTCATCCAACAACTGGGACACTGAAAGCAAATTGAACCCGATCGATTGAACAAGAGCAACACGCCTGAGAGTGACCTCCTTGATCTCACCTTCTGAAAGCACACGTCCTCGCCCATTGTCCCCAAAGGTGATGTATGTCTTGGACACCACCTAAACAAGACTTGAGAACCACCCCTTGTCTCCGGTCATATGCCTCAAGCAACCAGAGTCAATCAACCAAACGTTCCTCAAGTCTCCCACCTGAAATTCAAAAATGAGCACGTGAGTGAACAAACGACTCTGCACTCGGGTTAGTACCAAAAGAGTAAAACCAGTGCCGAGCCATTTGCTCCAAAGTGGGGTTAGCACAAACCAAATCATCGTGCCTATCAAAGCTACCACCACAAAAACCACCACGGGAACCACCACTAGGGAACCACCCCTATGTCGCTAGAGGAGAATGAAAACCACGAAAGGAAGACCGTGGACCGTTCCTCCTCTCCATCTCAAAGCTACGACTCCTCCCACCCTCGTATGCGCACGAGGTGGAGAACGTCAAGCAAACTGACAACCTACAAACTCTCCATGCCAATCACCAGAACCACGACCACCAGAATCGAACCAAGCATCCATACGAGCACAGATTCCAAACCACTGTCTGTCCGGGCCAGCACCAGTCTGACCAGTGGACTGCACCAGTCTGACCGGTGGCGCTTGGCCAGCAGCACCACCTGCCACCTTTCGATCTCCCCATGCCGGAACCGTCCTCACAATCGCCTTGGCCCTGGGCATCTGCATACAAGGCTCAGGTACACCATTGAAGGACCGATTAGGCGACCAGAGAGGGGGGAGTGAATGGGAGCCAATAAAAATTCTTCCAGAAGGATGAACTCGGCTTATGCCTCAAATTCACAACCAAGAGTTCCCACACGAGTTTGCCAAGGTCACATAGTCACAACAGACCTACCAACCCTAGGAACAAACCCCAAACAATCCCAAAGAGAAAGTGAAACTCAAGAGGCAAAGGATTTAGGCAATCTACAGTTGCCTGGGCGGACCGTCCCCAAGGAGGGGGCGGACTGTCCGGGCACCAGGCAGACCGTCCATGAGCTAGCGGCAGACTGTCTGAAAATGGTTCCCGAACCTCCAGTAGTGCACTATGAAAAACGGACCGTTCGTCCTCTACCCACGGACCGTCCGCGCCGAGCGAACTGTCCGATCTCACCTCGCGGACCGTCCGCCAAACCACGAGCAACAAAAAATACTAGACGAAATGGATCAAAACGAAGGCACTCAAGAACACGCGACGAACTCGAAGAACACTAGGCCGCCCAGCACCATGCGGACTGTCCGCGACCTCCTGTTGGACTGTCCGCCACACGCGGACAGAACAGCCCAAACTTGAAACCGCAAGCACGAGCTCACCTATCCATCCATGGATCTCCCAAACGGCTTGAGCTCCTAAGGAAAGATTTGGGGGAGATGTGAAGCATCCATAGGGGACGCTATGCCCCAAAACTTGAGACCTCAAATGAACTAAATCACCGGGAATCGAATCGCAATCGAGCTCTACCAAAAGCTAGGGTTTCAACCGAAATCCTTCAATCGGAGGCCGAATTCGGAGTTTGAGGGGTCATGATCAAGCACAAAGATGCACGAGGCAACTATCCATGATCCCCACCAACAAATCCGAACCCAAACACCTCCGAATCGACGGAATAAGGCATGCACGAAAATCCAAAAAAATAGCTCGAAAAAGACACGAAAATCACACGAGCTACAAGAAGGAGATCGACGCAACCATGAAAGCTTCCATACACTCGGAGGTCAGATTCTTTACAAACTGGTGAAAAATCTAAACCTATGGAGCAAGGAAATGAGAAGCAGTTCGGAAGGATGGTTTGCCTAGAAACCCTAGAGTTAATATATATGAGTCCCTCTGGGCCGGGCAAAAGACCAAGCTACCCCTAGCACTTAAGTTGTGATACAAACCCCTTAGGGGAAAATAGGTCATGTAGCACTCCTCTTTATCGCACGGCTACACCGTCGCCACAGTTCACATCCTCCCGACGCAAGCCTTGCGATCCTGCCACCTATCTGCCGGCATCGAAGCTTCTAGGCGCACCCGGATCCCATCTCTGCCTGCCGAACCCCCGGTCTTGGTTTTATGGCTCAACCAAGTAACTCGACAGTTTTGTGGCGAACCACCACAAACCCGATGTGCAGACTCCGGTCGTGAGCCGCTACCCTGCACCGGCTCCTGTCCATGACTTCGTCTTGCTTTTCTTTCCACCGGGTCCCTCAAGCCGAGCCTACTTGTCTCTCCACTCCTCGGAGGCCCTGCAAGGCATAGACCTTTCGCGCTCGCTCTTCACCCGCACCCACGCAAATCGAGCCGCAACCTGCACCTGCAATACTCGGCCAAGAGTTAGTCCACACCACATTGTGAATCACTCATCACAGCCAGGAGCGAACTTCCACCGGTCCTCGGACGCTCTGGTCCTCAACCGTCTGAAGGGCGGTACCTGTCCTTGTTAGCCTACTCCTTAGCCATTCTCTCCTCATGCTTCCTCTTGAAGCAAAACTCACCCTTGTGACCATCTATCCCACAATAGTCACAATGAAAGCGTATGGGCTTAGGCTTAGGCTTGGGATGGGGCTGCTCACTTGGTTTCTCTCCACTCGGCTTCTCACCCTCTTTAGGGCTCACAAACTTCACCGGTTTTTGGAAATATTTTATTGGGCGAGGGAATATGGGAGGATCTGGGGTTGCGTCAAGTTTGTTTTTCGGTCGGTTGGGCTTAGGAGCATAGGCATTCTTGCGGAAGGTTTTTGGTGGAGCTGGGAATCACCAATTTTCTCTACTCCCTCACCACTACACTCTTCAACTGTGAGACATGGGTACCCCTGGGTCCCCACAGACCAGGCTCACGGTCGTCCCCGACAAGTGGGTAAGGCTGTTGACACATTTTATCTATGTTTTTATCCCTCACATTGATTGGGAAAAAAGGACTAAAATATAATTAGATCACCTTATTAGGGTTTATATTAACAATTTCCACGAGTTTTGGTGAATCTATGAATCTACAGGGACTATTCAGAAAATATGCAAAGAAACCACTCTAGAAGACTCCAGAAGGCTCCGGAACTCAACGTCCCTTAGCACCTAAAAAAGAAGCATCTAGAAGGATCAAGGACCCACCTGGCCGAAGTGGACCCCGAATGGGGCCCACACCAGACCGACCGGCCCAGTGGTGGGGCCGGTCGGCCACCCCTTGGAACCAAATGGGCCCGGCTTCTAGATGTTCCTCCACCGCCTGTGAGAATCAATCTAAACCACTTGTTTAGGTCGGTTTGGTCCCACGACGCACGTCCACCCCTCTGGACTATGTAAGCAGCCCCCCTGCCCCCTGGTAGAGGCATCTGAATCAGCATACATCAGATCAAGTCATCAAGTCAGAGACACTACACCCTAGAAACACCATATAGCAGAGTAGCTAGCTAGTTTAGATCTAGGATGAGGCAAGGTGTCTACTTGGCTCCTGATCGTCTAGAAGTTGATCTAGCTTCGCTCTTGTAAATTCTTATCTAGTTCCTTACATTTGTTATACAGACATATGTTCTTATCAATGATTATATTCGACATTATATGCTTTGGTATTTATTATGATTACATGTTTAGCATAGTTGATTTGTTTTTGTATTCATGTATTGAGTCGTATAGCCCTCACCTAGATCATTTGTTAACATGGGTGAACGGTAAAGATAGTGTAAGCATGGTGCTTATATTGTATTTATCTGCGATTGCACCCTATATGTCGGGTCGTGTGGTAGATCGTGGTGGTGACACCACTATTGAGTCCTTCGTAGTCCACCCCCCGTATATAGGACTAGTGGAGCCTTATACTGTTTGGGTTGTTTCAAGTTTCAGCCTTGATCCTCTGGATGGTCTCCCCATGCATTGATATAAGAGTTCTTCTTCCATGATTTCTAAATGTTTGCACTAATCATAGTTTGCATTGACATATAGTTTAGAATTACCGAGGAGTATCCTCTCTAACTAGACTTTGCTATGTTTCTCTT
Organism: Cenchrus americanus; assembly: GCA_947561735.1. Lineage (NCBI taxonomy): Eukaryota > Viridiplantae > Streptophyta > Magnoliopsida > Poales > Poaceae > Cenchrus > Cenchrus americanus. The sequence continues at coordinate 75,924,625 of OX387239.1, read as the reverse complement.
GCTATAATGACACATTCTAGCTGCTCATGATGTTATGACTTGAACGGTGCTATCATTCTCTATATTTTATGTGACTTACCCCTGTTTATAGCAATTGATATATTTTTGCCACTCTACATTATTAAACTCAGAGATGAGCTTGTATTAGGTATTATGGATTAGAAAGACTTCTTTCCATGTGGTAAAACATAAATTAGCCAGCCCCCGTCGACTTGTTCTTTAAGCTTTGAAAGTGAGTAGGTAAATAATACAAAACATTGTACTGCACAAAGATAATCACACAAGTATGTCTCTTTAGATGCAAAATCACAGACACACAGATTACATCAAAAGAGACACGGATTAGCCAGCCCCCGTCGGCTTGTTCTTCAAGCTTTGCAAGTGAGTAGGTAAATGATACAAAAAATTGTACTGCACAAAGATAATCACACAAGCATGTCTCTTGAGATGCAAAATCACACACACACACAGATTACATCAAAAGAGACACGGATTAGCCAGCCCCCGTCGGCTTGTTCTTGAAGCTTTGCAAGTGAGTAGGTAAATCATACAAAAAATTGTACTACACAGAGATAATCACACAAGCATGTCTCTTGAGATGCAAAATCACACACACATAGATTACATCAAAAGAGACATGGATTAGCCAGCCCATGTCAGCTTGTTCTTCTTCATGCTTGTAAGTGAGTAGGTAAATCATAAAAAAATTGTACTGCACAGAGATAATCACACAAGCATGTCTCTTGATATGCAAAATCACACACACATAGATTACAGTCATCATTGATACATCAGAACAAGGTTAGAATGCGGCCATATCTTCATGACGAGATATGCAAAATCACACACACAGATCGATCTTGCTCGCAGGTCGATCTTGCTCGCAGGTCGTCGATCTTGCTGCACGTGGTCATCAAACAAGCTCCATTTCTACTGACGACTTAGAGACTTGATTCTTGACATGACTAAAGAGAGCTTCTGTCTTGCAACCCTAATTTTGGTTTGCAAGAGCCCAAGTGTGACGAAAAAGCTACAACAGGCTTTTCGTCGGCCGTTTCATCCTGATGCCAGGAGGTTCTGAGCTACCTTCCCCGGACACAGCTGTGAGCAAGGGTATGTCACAAGGATTCTTCTAGCAGCTGTGTTAGAGGGATGAGCAACCCAGTCACCCATATCACAAGAATTCTTATAGCAACTGAGAGATCGAGGAGGAGGAAGAAGAGAGAAAAGCAAAAGCTTGTGCCCTACAAGATCTGTTCTTTGCGCCATAGCTAGATCTAGATCTGGAGAAGAAGGAAGCGAGTGACTCGCTTTATTGTATCAGAAGAAGGAACCATATATCTAGATCTAGATCTAGAGAAGAAGGAAGCAACTTGAAGTGAGGAGGACCGATAGGCGTCAGTGCCTTTTTATAACAAAAACAAGGAAGGGATAACATCGGTTGTAAAAAAGAGAGAGGAAGGGATAAGATTAAGAGCACAGGAAACGAGAAGGTTCCCAAGACGGTCAATGGCGAAAATGTTGTCAGTCAATAGTTGAGAGCAGAGGTAGTGATTCTAATGTAGAATTAAAAGATATGCGGAGTAACCAAACATCGTCTCCAATGTACACATCGTCTCCAAAAAAAGAGAGTAAGGGATAAGATCAAGAGCACATGAAAGTGGGAGAGGAGTCTATCTATTAGTCAGAGTCCCGCCGTCATCGTCGTGGCTACCGTCGTCGCCGTCGGAGCCGCCTTCGACGAAGATGAAGTGGTGGCGGGCAGCCCGCTTGACCACGGGGAGGTTCTCGAGCTTCTCAGCCAACCCATGGATCCTGAAGGCGAGACCCTTCACGCTCAGGTCCTTGTACACATCATGATACGCCTTGATGTCGAAGGCCACGCCAACACCTTCAAGTTTCTGAAAGCGCTCCTGAGCAGCTTGACGGCGAACTTACTGTCGTTGAAGAGCGGTTCCTCGTCGGCGTCCTTGGTCACCGGCTCCTTCCCCTTCTCCAACTTCTTCTGACGGAGGCTTTCGTTGTCATCGTCCTCCCTTCGTCCCCGCTTCGACGGTGGCAGGCTCCTTGACGCCATCTCCTCCTTCTCTCGGTGACCGAAGATTTGTAGTGGTGGATCGCGAGGAGGAAGAAGAAGTGAAAAAGATGATAAGCTTATGGGAGAAGCAGGGGAAAGCAGGGGAGGGCGAGGGAGTTATATTGACAAGACGCAGAACCGTCAGGTGCCTCTGCCCCACCCACTACTCCATTACTGCCAGTACGTGCCACTCGATTGCGCATCAGGCTCCATTTCGGGTGCAAAACCGTCCAAAACATGTGTCACCTTTCAATTACGCGATAAGGAGAAGAGGCAGGGCAATGATGTCGGGCCCACTTGTCAACGGCAGCAACCAAACTATGACGCCTTTTCAATTTCCATTTATTGTTTTATTACATGGCCGAGGCGCCTTTTTCAACCTTCAACCCTCGTCGCCTTCTTCAACTTCAATCCTCGTCGCCAACTTCATCCCTCGTCGCGTTCAACTTCAATCCTCATTGCCAACTTCATCTCTCGTCACCAACTTCAACCCTCGTCGCCTTTCAATTTCCAAACCCCATCATTTTTCTATTTCCTCCTTTTCTCCTTGATGCTCGCGGTGTGCTTGATGTAGATGCTGTTAGATGAACTTGCCACCCAGATCATCATCCACTCCATCAAGGATGAGCCCGTCTTCCATTTTCTGAACCTTCGCAATAAAATCTGTGGCACCTTCCGGCGTATCTGCGACGTCGATGAGGTACTACTGCACGTGTTGCTGCGTGATCTTCATCAGGTGTGCAATAATCTCTACGTCAGGTCGTGCTTTGAGCGGTGCTTCTGCAAGGCCAATCATCCGGAGGCATTTTGCTTCGAGGGGATGGAGTAGTTGATGAGGAGGCGGAACCCCGATAAGGGTCTGAAGCTCATCGGAGATGCCGCTGTTGAAGACTCTGGTGCCAAGTACTTCTTAGCAATGTTGAAGTATCATTGCAACCCGACGGACCCCGAAGCCATGGCACTTCTCCAGGAAATCAGCGGCGGCCCGTCGCCCCCTGACGGTCGGTGGAAGAACCACAACCTGCGGTGGCTACGCTACCTCGTCAAGTAGAATCTCGACAACATTGTGTGGTGGTACAGGCTTGATGACAACGATGACGATGACATTCCGTTGCTACCCATCTAGAATCCCCACATCTGCACTTGGGCAGCGAGATGTAGGTGCTACGGGCCGGTTACCAAAGAGATCATCCACTACTACAGTGCCGAGTGTCGCATCCGTCATGAGTTCGAGCTCTGTAAGCGTAGCTTCCGCCCCGCCGTGGAGTACGCCGTCAGCAGGATGAACATTAGGATGTAGGCGCAAGCACAATGAATATTATCTATCTTGAATATAAATTATTAGATATTACTAAATGCGGATTTGATTTTATCAGGATATTGGTTTTAATCGATTTTTTGATAGATAATATTTGATTTGTCACGTTTGTCAGTCAAATCGAAGGTTGCGGTGGTCTCATTTGCCGCGGACGAGGCCTTGTTGACGGTTGAAACACGTAACAACCTTCGATCCGCAAGCGTACGGACCTACACCTTTTTCACCATGGGGTGACCCCCAAGGTTCTTGTCAATCCACGGAGCAAGGGGATTGCTAGCGCTTAACCAAGAACTAATCTAGTTGATTGGAAAGCCTTGAAAGAAAGGATACTCTAAGGTAAAAGCAATCTAACCCAAGTTAATCTAAGAAGTCTAAGGTTAAACTAGATAGCAAAGGGTGGACACAAGAGAGAGAGGTTAAGATAGATAAGCGTTCCCTCCCTAGGGTTTAGGAACACATGAAGATGCATCTACTACATGAAATGGGTGTTGCCTACACTAGCTTCATGGCGATTATGAGGCCGCTAAGCCTTTTCCCTCCACCGTACTGTCACAACGCAAGGTAATCAAACACTTTCACGTATAACCGCATCTATACCTAAGCATCCATAGGGTTAAGCTAATCACCATGATTACCACAAACCGTACTAAGACCACATGTTGCGCAAACATATGTAAACAAAGCATACGCGAAGACATAGACCATAAAGCATTGATTGGCATAAGGTTCATGTATAAATTACATATCATGCATCCATCTAACCCTAGGGATGAACAGAGACATTACCCCATCATCTTACACGGATTGAAGCACATAGGGGTGATGGAGACTCCGGAGAACGTCGTCGATGAAGATGGCGGCGATGAAGCTTGGGAACACCCCTAGGCCAGCGGCTTGGAGTCCTCCTCTTGCTTCCTTCCCTCCGCCGGTGTTGATCCTTGCGACGAGCTCATCCAACTCTCTCCCTCATCTTGCGGCGGCGGTTTTCTGGTGAATGACGTCGGTAGAATTATTGAATGCGACGGCCGTCGGAGGAGGGAGTTATTAAAAGACCAAGGAGCAACTAGGTCAAAGGGCAGGCCGAACCGCCACAGGAAGTCCCTGGGCCAGTCTGAACGGGCCGGCCGACCCAGCCCCTTTCTGGGCTGGTTCGAGCCCATCTTCCTCCCTGCAGCTCGTCTTCACAATTTGGACTTAGCCCCCTTGATTTGTGTCATTTTGAGGTCGTCATCCCCACGATCAAGATAGGGGGTCTTCTCGTATGAAGTCCGAGCTTTACGTCTTAGTCCTCGGGGATGATCCGTCGTACCACCTTGGTCCTTGCCACCTTTAGAAGTGATTTCGCCTTGCATTCGAACACGAACGGAACTCCTCATTTGCTCTTTTGAACTTGTTGTGACTCCATCCCTTTTGTCCATGTTTTCCTGTAAAAACACGATACTTCCAAATGCACATAGGAAGTTGAACTTGTTATATCATTAGTGTGCCTAGTGGCGGGTTGGTTACAAATCATAATCGAAACCAATGCATAACAAGTACTCTAGGTTGACGGAAATTCACCGTCAACATCTCCCCCATGCTTAAACCTTGCTCGTCCTCGAGTAAGTAATCCTCGCTTAAAAGAGAAATCAGTGTTGCCTTCCAATGTTGTCCCTGCACTTAGTCATTCATGAAGAGGCAAATTGCTCTCTCTTAAGAATTTATTTTTAAAGTTCAAGTTATGACCAACTTCTTTTTCATTATGGAAGATAGACTAACAATAAAGAACAAGCCACATTTAATAAACATGATGCTCTCAAACTTAAGTGAACTTCAAACCATTACCTTGTACCATGGAAGAATTTTCAAAAAGATGCATATCCAACATAAGTGAAAATCTCTTTGCAAAAGCTCATGGAAACACTCATCTCATCAAGTCACTCAAGCCTATACTAGATTATTTTCAACCTATTCTACTCTTATGTGATAGTGGAAGGATTATGTGGAGCTTGGAAGGTTAAAAACAATCCTAGCAAAACATACATTCAAAATATTGTCAAATTAAGAGAGAGATTTATTGGAATTACCGAGACTCGTCAAAAAGGCTATGGAAAATAAATGTTGGAAAGAGAGGGAGAGATGGAACACACACATTTAGAAAGGTGGTCATGTGCAAGTGGCAAATGGATGATCTCGAGGCACGAGTGAAGTCCTCGTTATCGGATTGCACATGGTTGGAAGATTTGAGTATGGATTTGTCAGCAAGGCACTTGAGAACTTATGAAGCAAAAAGAACCGAGGAGCATCTATATATATATATATATATATATTACTTTTATTTTATTTCCTTCTCATTTTTCTCTCTTTCTCTTTTTTTCTTCTTTTTCCTTTTTTCTTTTTTACTTTTCTTTTCATATCATCATATTATTTTTTTTCATTTTTCATTTTTTTCTTTTGCTCCTCAGAACTTTTGCAGCATAACACTTACATATCATTTGTCAGAGATGATGTAATGACTCCTCCCCCATGCTTGAACGATGCTCGTCCTCGAGCATAAAAGAGAGGGGAAATGACTGCTAAAGTATGTATAAATTCTATAATCTTGCGAAATATTTGAATCTCCATCGAGAATTTTACTCCATACTCAAATTGGGTTGTGGACAAGGAGGTGGTCGCAAAAAGATGTTTGGTTTAGGGTGGATGCCCAGCAAAGTTTGTGAAATTTTCGATGTGAAAACCCACAATGCATGGACAAAAAGGCAGGCATGAAAAAGCTACACAAAGGAATGACCAGCTTCTTAGTCTCGAACCATAGAAATCAATCCTAATCCAACTCATCAAAATATATGTTTGCAATCTACGGGTTTTGTTATCATAAAACATATATGTATACGTCTTTGGTAGGTAGAACTTTGCAAGAGCATCACAAATATGTAGATAGCATAAAAGTTAAGTTTTCATAAAAACAACAAGTTATCCGGCTATCCATAAACTTAAATCAAAGAGCAAATATATGTATGTGGGTCTAGAGCATAGTCATTTCACCTCCACAAATAAAAGAGCTGGTATTTAAATTGATTTCATATCATATTATAGAGAGCAATTAGCCAAGACATGTATAACTTCATGTAGGTAAAACAAAGCGGCAACTTTCATCATCTTTCCGTAAGCATAGGCAATATAAAACATCGAGGTGAACACATGGCCATGCCTATCTATTGAAAGTAAAAAGAAACCTAGGTTGTTCTCCTAGTATCCATGTTATTGTTGGAACAGAAAAACAAAAGGTTGCACCTAGTTGAGGTTGAAGGCATACTTATAAGCATTTGTGTTTGGAAAAGAGAAGGTCTATGGAGGTGTTACCATCCTTTGTAGTTCTTCATTGCCTTCTTCCGACATCTCCATGTATTGATGTGGCTTTTACTTTTGTCTTGATTTATCAATGCTCCTAAACTTCTGAATTTGATCTTATATGCTTAATGGAGTCATTGGTCGCCCTTCTCTTCAATGTTGTCATCACCATCTCCTCTTTCTTGTTCTCATCATCTCCTTGCTGTTTCTTTTTCATGGATTTCCCCCTCTCTCCAGAACAGAACATATATCGAAATATAGCTCTACTGAAAAGTTTATGAAATTACCTTTCCAACGTGTGGTCATTCATCGAAAACGGAGTTCAAACAAGGGAGCTATGTCCGTTTTACTTCAGCGCTGCGTGCTGTCCAAAACTGATTTCCATCAACCTAGAGTACTTTTATGCATTGGCTTCGATTATGATTTGCAACTAACCCACCACTAGGCACACTAATGATATAACAAGTTCACTCTTGCATGTCGATTTTGGAGTTTATTGTTTACGCAGGAAATCTACGCTAAAGAGCAGACTTTAGGGATAAGTTCACCAAGCACTTTGGAAGAAGATCGTGAAGCCCGACAAGAGTCAAGACACGCAATGAACATGACTCCAAATGACCCGAGGACCGAAGCGTCAACGTGCAAGTCTTCAGGGACTCAACCAGAAAATAGCGAAGTCTGCATAGCAAGGATTCAAGCCTTAACCATGAAGGAAACGACGTCAAAGGCCCACATGCAAGTGCACACAAATAAGGAGTCACGCGAGAAGCAACCGGGGAGGAAACCGAGGCCGAACCGGACCGAAATGGGCCTGGGCCAGTCGGCCTGGGCCGACCGACCCAGCCCTCTCCGGGCCCAGTTCGGCACCCCCTTTGCCCTAGGTGTTCGTCCCTCTTCCTCCGTCCGTCGCCACATCGAACAAATCATTCTATCGACGCCATTCACCAAAAAACCGCCACCGTAAGATGAGGGAGAGAGTTGGATGAGCTCGTCGTAAAGATCAACGTCGGCGGAGGGAAGGAAGCAAGAGGAGGACTCCAAGCTGTTGGCCTAGGGGTGTTCCCAACCTTCATCGCCGCCATCTTCATCGACGACGTTCTCCGGAGTCTTCATCACCCCTATGTGCTTCAGTACTTGTAAGATGATGGGGTAATGTCTCCGTTCATCCCTAGGGTTAGATGGATACATGTTATGTGATCGCTACATGAACACTATGCCTTTCGATCACTACAAGGTTTTGTATCAAATTCAACGCCACTGTATTGCAACGCCAAAAATTTGGTTGGTATAGATGGATGTATTGCAACCATTCTTAAAAATCGTAGCGATACGTGTTTTTAATACAACGGTTTTGAAGGTGTTGCAAAGCTTTGTTGCATTTGGGTGACGATATTGCAATGGTGTCAAAGGGTTGCACTAGAATTGATTTTGGTTGCAATTGTGTGGTAGTACGGCAACCACATTTGTGTTAGTTGCATTTAGTTGTGACTATTGCTTCTCTTGTGTGGTGTTGCATAAATTATCAGAAGCGTTGCAAATTATTGAAGCTTAATGCAACAAGAACTCTTGGAGGCGAAGCAAAAGGGAGGTTGAATTGCAACATATATTTACAGTTGCAATATACTTTGATATTGTTGCAAATGCTAAATTTTATTGCAACAAGATCTTTTGCTTCGAAGAAAAAATTGTGTTCAAGTGCAACACCTAATTTTTGTTGAGATATATACTTTGAGTGTTGCAACGAGAATTAATGAGCCAAGGCTGATTTGGGTTGGGCCTTGTAGTGTGTATGATATACTATGAAAAAAATATAATTCATAGTCAAAAATAGAACTTGGCTAATTTTGAATTTAGATTTTTTTCTAATTATTAATTTTAACAAAGAAGTTTGAATTGGTAGGAAAACAATCTGTCATTAGTGACAAAATAGAAAAAACACCATGCTGTGGAATTGAACCAAGGACCTCAATACTACACTTGTATATGACTTACCACTACACCATAACAATGTTTTTGTTAGCTAGCATAGTTCAAGCATTTTTCACGTTTCTATGTTGTCACTTATAGTAACCTTATAGCTATTAAAATAGATGTGGACCACGTGGTCCCCCTTCAGCCTTCCCTCTTTGTTTAAGTGTAGGGTTTGTGATAAAAAATTCATAATCATTGGACATGTTATTAGTGAGTTATCAATTATCTTGCAAAAATGCAAAAAAAACACGCTTCATAATGGGTTTGAACTACAGACCAACAACATCATACCAATTTGCCTTACCATTGAGCTACAACACCTTTTGCAATATTATTAGCACTTTAACAAGTAATGTACTTTAACAACATTTGAAGTAGCAAATGGTTTAAAATGGAAAACACATAAACATAGAAGTTGTAGAACTCATCAACATCTACACTTTGTATTATGATCATTTTTTGCATTTAACGGATTTTGAACGATTCAAATTTTGAATTTCAAAAATTTACAAAGTTAAACTAGTTTTTAAAATCCTACATGATTTTAAATTAAAAAGTCATGAATACCAAGTTTGTATAAGTTCTCAAGATCTACACTTCGTGTTCTAATCATTTTTGCATTTGATGATTTTGAACGATTCAATTTTGAATTTCAAAAATTTATAAAGAAAAATCAATTTTTTAAACCCTAGATGGTTTCAAATTAATTTTGTTTTGTGTCTAATGCAACACCGAAAAAACGTTGCAATGGGCCTAAAATGGTTGCAATAGACACAATGCGAGGAAACCAAAACAATTTTTAAATTGTCACCGGCTACGATTGCGATGTCACCCGGTCCCACCTTGAAGATGTGTCGATGTGGTCCCACCTTGAGGATGTGGTGATGCGGTAATACCAATGGGTGTCCCCCTCGGTGACGTGGCGTTGTGGTCCCACCAATGGTCCCACCTACACGACATGGCACTCGGTCCGATTTTACCTCGACCACGGTGGCGTTGTAGTCCCACCAGTGGATCCCAAATCGACGTGGACCATGTGGTCCCCCCATGTAGGCTACCCACGTGGACCACATGGTCCGGCTCCCCCTTCAGCCTTCCCTCCTTTTTCTACAAAAAATGCAAAAAAATCGCTTCATAGTGGGTTTGAACTATGGACTAGCAACATCATAACAATTTGACTTACCATTGAGCTACGACAACTTTTGTGATATTAGTTGCACCGAACCATCTACGTTAGTAGGTAATGCACCTCCACAATCCACTCATGAAGTTCATTAAGATTTATTGGACAACTCTTATTTTGGTCATTTGTTCATCGACAAAATGATAATAGCATTGTTCACAAAATTTATGTATCTCACTTATGAAACCATATGAGTGTCTAATGCAACACCGAAAAAGTGTTGCAATAGGCCTAAAACGGTTACAATAGACACAATACCGTAAATTTAATTGGCAAAAAAATGCCCGCTTGGGGATCGAACCTAAGACCTTTGTAACAAAAGTGACATGTGCAAACCAATAGAATAATCATTAGTTAATGTTGTATTATGGTGTTTTATTTCTTTTTGTTAATTGAACTACAATAAATCCTTTAAAACAAACATGGAAAAAATATGTGGCTATACAACATATTTTGACTCCATTAGAGCATTTTATGATATTATTTGAATTATGATAGAGTAAATTCGAGATGTAAGTTTGAATTACCCCTAATAAACTCGTCGAAATCAATTTTTCATTCGTTAAAGTTGTAGATCTTGGTAGAGAATGATTTTAGAAAATTTTAGAAAAAAGAATCATCGAATTTGGAGTTAGTATCGGGCGTAAAAACTAGTTACAAGTTTTAGTCAAAGATTAAAAAGAGAAAACACACGTGTTCATCACGAGTTGATAGCAATTGCAATTTCTGTTTTTAATCTTCGGATAAAACTTGTAAACTGTTTTTCTTCCTCATACGAACACCAAATCAGTTGATTTTTTTTCCTATTTTTTTCTAAAATCGAGATGTTTTACTCAGTGCCATTTGTTTGTATCTTAATTACTATTTCTTGATTGCTTTTCATACAACATAACTTTTCCAACTAAAAAGAGAATATAAAAAACATGTTTTTTCATAATAATTGCTAATATAACTTAATATTCTCTAATGTTATGGTCAACATGAGATGGTGTCAAAAATTGAGGTGCATACAAGTTCGGTCACGTTATTAGTTGTTCAAATCTCAAAGTTTGTTTTCAATTGTAGGAAACTATGTGAGTCTTGTGTCCTATTTGTGAACAACTATAATCTCACTTTATCAAAACCATATACGCTTAAAATATGGTTTCATTCCAATTTGTAGAATGTTTTTGAACAAAATTAAGTATTGTTATTATTATTTTACAACAAGATGAATAGTACAAGTTTGAGTTTTTCATATAAGTAAATCGATTTTTTTGTCAATCTCCAAGATGTGTCCTAGAATGGACCATAGGTAACTCTATCTAACATTTTTTGAAAAGTATGATACACTTCAATGTTCAAGTAGGGTTTTATGAAACTATGTGAGACATGTATCCATTTCTAAACAACGTAGGTTCCATCATTACCGGAATCATTTGAAATTTTTATCACAAGTTTATGGACGCAAATTATGTTACCATGTCAATTTGTAGAACCATCCGACCATTTTATGTTATTATTTGAATTATTATATTGTAAATTCGAGATGTAAGTTTGAATTACCCCTAATAAACTGCTGTCCAAATCATTTTGAATTTGCTAAAGTTGTAGATCTTGGTAGAGAACGATTTTAGAAAATTTTAGAAAAAAGAATCATCCAATTTGGAGTTAGTATGAGGTAGAAAAACTAGTTGCAAGGTTTAGTCAAAGATTAAAAAGAGAAAACACACTTGTTCATCTCAGTTCATAACAATTGCAGTTTGTGTTTTTAATCTTCGGATAAAACTTGTAAACTGTTTTTCTTCCTCATACGAACTCCAAATCGGTTGATTCTTTTTTCTAATTTTTTATAAAATCGAGATGTTTTACTCGGTGCCATTTTTTTTATATTAATTACCATTTCTTGATTGCTTTTCATACAACATATTTTTTCCAACTAAAAAGAGAATATAAAAAACATGTTTTTTCATAATAATTGCTGATATAACTTAATATTCTCTAATGTTATGGTCAACATGAGATGGTGTCAAACATTGAGGTGCATACAAGTTCGGTTATGTTATTAGTTGTTCAAATCTCAAAGTTTGTTTTCAATTGTAGGAGCTGAGGCTGATTTGGATAGGGCCTTGTAGCGTGTATGATATATTATTAAAAAATACAATTCATAGTAAAAATAGAACTTGGCTAATTTTGAATTTAGATTTTATTCTAATTATTAATTTTGAGAAATAAGTTTGATTGTAGATTTATTCTAATTATTTGACATAAAATTTATAGAACTCATCAAGATCTGCACTTTGTATTATGATCATTTTTTTGCATTTAACAGATTTTGAACGATTCAAATTTTGAATTACAAAAAATTACAAAGATAAACTATTTTTTAAAATCCTAGATGGTTTCAAATTGAAAAGTCATAAATACCAAAATAGTTTAACTTCTCAAGATCTACACTTTATATTATGATCATTTTTGCATTTGATGATTTTGAATGATTCAAATTTTGAATTTCAAAAATTTACAAAGATAAACTATTTTTTAAAATCCTAGATGGTTTCCAATTGAAAAGTCACGAATACCAAGTTTGTTTAACTTCTCAAGATCTACACATTGTATTATGATCATTTTTGCATTTTACTTAATGCAACACCGAAAAACTATTGCAATAGGCCTAAAATGGTTGCAATAGACACAATTTCGGGAAACCAAACAATTTTAAATTGTCATCGATCGTGATTGCCATGTCCCCCGGTCCCACCTTAAGGATGTGTCGATGCAGTCCCACCTTGAGGATGTGGTGATGCGGACCTACCAGCGCCCCCCTCAAAAAATAGTAATTAAATATGTTTGGGTGGGCAAAAAAAATTAAAAAAATAAAAATTGTGTGGATTACGGTTTGAACTATGCACCTCCTACTTCAACAAAAGCACTCTTACCACTACACTACATAACATTTTGTGTTTTTGCATTACATTTAACATTTCGTACTTGGTTTTGCCACCGCCCAATCGGCGGCCGCGCTCGGCCGAGCCCCGACCGGTCGTGCGATCCCCGGCCGGCTACGCCACGGCCTTAGCCGGCCGCGGCCCGGCCTCTAGCCTCCCGCGCCACGGCCCCAGCCGGCCGCAGCCTCCCACGCCACGCAGCGGCAAGTTCGGATGTTACGTGTCGCAGTATATTATCTAATATATCATCTGTTTGTATGATCGGAATCAAAGTGAACCATCTAACACATGTATCATTCCATTTTGGCAACGAAACACACTGCTACTCATAAAGTGTTTGAAGCTTTCAGATGCATTCAAGAGTGGATTCATAGTTAAACTGTGAATATATAAATTGTTATGTTCAACATTTTCTGAAAGCTAGATATTATTGTGATATGAGGTAGGTTTCTTGATTATTGAATGTGAATGTGCACCTTCATTTTATAAACATAAATTTCATTTATTATGGTTTTTAGACACGTGCATGCCGCACGTGCATTTTACTAGTATGTATAGGGTAGAAATACATTCGAAATATGTACCACACATGTATCAACTGATGATTAAATAAATATACTTTGCGTATTGGCCCATTTCAATACAGCCCAACCCAACATCGAACCCTCCTCCCTGCCTTATCCTGATGCATGCGCTGCCTCTCCCCTCCACTACTCCCATACGCATCATGCCGCCACCAGCTCACCACTCATGTGCCACCGTCCGCCCGCACACCCCTGGCACGAGCGCCACCGCTCGCCGGTGATGGACCTCTGCCGAACCTCCGGTGAGTAGTTACCCTTCGCCTTGTTCACTTCCCATTCTAGATCGACAGTTCTTATTGCTCTATTTTTTCAATCTGTTTCTTGATCTCCACGAGTAGGGGACTCCACCAGATCCACCTTCCTGTGCATCAAATCGTGGGGAGTAGGGGCCTTCTCCAGATCTACAGCAGGCTCCCTCCCATGGATCAGTAGCAGGCATCAATGATGGAGATGGGGAGCTAAGATGATTTTGCAGCAGGAAGTGGACATCATGGGCGGCCTCGCCGGGGATGACGCCTGAGGAGGATGTGATATATTTTTCCTTACTAAGGCACGGTCTCCTTCCCTCCTTTCATGTGATTTGTCGTGCGGATCTTATGTCCTGATGTAACACACTTGTTTAGTAGACATTGTGTTTGACAAGATGCAAATTTGGGTTATAAAATCAATTGTTCTCTTCATTAGTACTGTCTCTCATGAACTACCTGTACGAAATAGCTTGAAATATGAAGTTATTGAACTGAATAATCATGTAGCTCGTTCAGGGTTCAGCTTCTTGCATTCCCAACTGTCCCACTATACAACTAATGCACAAAGCACACATATACTTTTGGGTATATTTTAGATGGGATAAAAAGATAAACACATCGGTCCAGCAGTCAATATATGTTATTGGGTATATGGTCTTTCAATTTTAGACAGAAACTCTAATGTGTGATATTATTGCACTTGAGTTATTCTATTCTGTAAGTTTATCTTTTTTCTTGGCTGTGCAGATGTACTGATCAGCATCTATCAGATTGAGACTTTGTTCTTGAAACACAAGACACCCTGGATTTGCAGAATATCCACTTACGGATCAGCAAAAACTTACAGAATTGTGTACAAGGACTTCATCCTTATTGTAAATTAGGCAAAGTCCAATGGCTCCAGTGTGGGGGAAACTGCACACCTGATCACAGGTTTGCCTTTTGTTTTGCTCATATTTTTCTGTCACCTACATTTGTTTTTTTCAGCATCCACTTATTTGTATTGCATGTGTTGCTTCTAAGAAAGTTTTAAGGTTATCTTCGTTGATTAAATGAGATGTCTGAAACTAGGCTTCTAATTTTCTATTGGAAACACAATGCTTGGTATTCCCAGCTCATTACTCCTTGATATGATGAGAGTTATAATGCTATATTTTCATACCTTATAGGAATTATTCTTTCTTAAAGATAGACACCTTAATGTTTTGATGCATTTTTTGTAATGTTTTGTCTTGATTAGTTTGTTCTTTCTGCAGAGATATTGAGAGCTTATGATGCATAACAGTCATAAGAACGTGTGGATGGAAAGCTGATGCATCATGATGAGAAGCATAGTTTGACTTAGTCTTTACATTGAATTGTGTTTATGTATTGACGAGGTGTATCCGTGAATACTTTTAAATATTAATAAAAAAATTTTACAACGTTTTTCTTGTAGTGCTCGGACAGCCATATTCCTTGTCAACGTCAGTCAGCTTTTTGGTATTGGAAATTACCAAGTCAGTCATATTCCTTGTCAACTAATTTCAAGTTGTGTACAGATTGGAATTTGGAAGCTAATAATTTTGCTACCGCTGTTTATGGGGAACAATTTTGCAGGTGCAGACGGACAAGGCTTCCATGCTTGATGATGGCATTGAGTATCTGAAGCACCTTAAGTGCAGGTGACCAAACCTGAGATTTGCTTCTAATTTTGCACTCAAGATCTACAGGTTGAGTGATATTTTGGTGATGGAAATGATGCTGGATTTGTATTATCCATAGTTGATGGCGACTCTTATTCTAAGCAGAGGAGACCATGTTGATGATTCCTTCTACTTAATCTAGCACCTCTTATTTTGCCAAAAATTTCAAGTTTTGCATAATTAAAATTAGATTATCAGTTTCCAGCCTGGAGATCATATTATTTTCAGTAGTTGATCATTCTTCATATAAAGGAATAATCTATAGTAAATATCCTGAATTTGGCATTGAAATTTGTTAGTGTAAGAATAGTACTGCAAGAGTTAATGATATTGTTGTAGCACCTGCATTTGGTATTAATTTTTTATTTATCTCTAATTCACCTCACAAGTCATCCTATAGTGTACATGCAATAGCCAGCTACAAGGACAATGGTTAGAGTTGGAAGGGTTTCAATTACCTGACCATGATTGGTTACAGAATAATTAGGTATAGCTAGCTTCAGGATCATGATGTTAAAATTTTATTTTCACCTCTATGGTCGAATTTACTTTGTGTGGTGTCGGATTTCTCACCACATCCTTTTGCTGGTGAGAAAGAAAGGATCACATCTCTTTATTGTTGATAGTACAGATTTATGCAAATTGAACTCTACTATTGTTGACTTGCTGATCTGCGGAAATTATGCGTTAAGATAAATATTTCTATTTTTTAAGTTTATTATATATTTCTTGCTACGACATGTAACACACCTGATTGCTAATTGGGCTTTATACTACTATGTCAAGGTTCCTTCATTCCAAGATGATAAAGCAATTCATTCCCAGATGATATAGCAGCGACACTTCTGGAAGAAGAGCTTGGTCAACCTTGGAAAACAATCTACTCTGAGTTACCCCCCTCCCCAGTTGCTGCAGGTAGCTATACTAAAGAACTATGCATCCTATTTGTACTGCACTAACTGCCGTTCGTACAGTAAACTTGTCTTATGCATCGTATTGCAGCATCTTTGGGGCAATGTATGAAGTAGCATACAGGCTTTAATGTTTTAGGGTTAGTATTTCCTGTCTCGACAAGGCAGCTGGTAAGGTAGATGTCACTGATCGCTCATCGAGCATTCTGCATGTATTAGACTTGTGAAACAAGAGTTTTATTTCGACATCATCAGTTTGTTGTCTCTTCCTGGAAATCATATACAAATATAGAGTGGCTCTCACTCTCGTTTATTGTGTTCATTGGGAAAGCGTACGTAACTGCTTTCTCCCTGGCACTTCTCTTCCAAAAAGGGGCATTTTGACAAGAAAAGTGTTCAGCATATGCTTCTTTCTAATTCCACCTTTTTTACGTTGTACAACACTGCAAATCAATACCTGAGTTACAAAACTGATTTTTATTGTACAGTTCTTTAAGCATGCACTATCGTCAATCAAGTTATATCATGGTGGCAATGTCAGGCTACAGCAAGGATGGTGACGATGTCAGGCTACAGCTGCGCAGACTCAAATCAGCCAACACCAGGCAAGTGCTACTTGAATCCTAAGTATTCCTCATTGCTTTAATCATGTCAAAGTCATCTTGGGTTCTCATGATATCTGGCATAGCATTATTAGTTCTATTATTCAACATCACACTGTGGTTCTATGGGTTGAACACAAGAGATAATTTATGTTTAGTATATTTATTTAGTTGTTCAAACACTCCACAGTTTAACTATTGCTCGTATAAGATCTTTCCATCTAGCATTTACCTGTGTGAATTCTTAAGGCTGATCGTGGTGTGACTTCCCTCAACCTGATATGGTGGTGTGACTTCCCTGAACCTGATATGGTGGTGTGACCTCCTTGAACCTGAACATAATATGGTGGTTGTCTCTTACAGTTGTGAGGGAACCTTTGCAACGATTCCTAAAATATTAATATATCTGAGAATTGTTGCCTTGTTGGACAAACTGGTTGTATTTTATAACAATTGGATTTTCTAAGCCTATTTTATGTTGAATTTTTTGGACTCGAGTAGCTAGGTATTTGAAGGATGCAAAGTTTAATTCAGAGAAATTGACATTGGACCCATGCGTCAGCCTCTTTGAACTTCTAAAACCTTTCAAAAAAATCAAAACTACTGATGGATGATCAAGGCACACAGCCTGGTGGACCTGCAGATGAGCAATTGCATGAAAAGTAGTATCAGCTGCAGCCCCTAACAAGCAGTTAAAATTAAAAGAGACCTCATATGCTATGCTGCACTGCTAGTGATGATAGATTAGCAAAATGTGTGTGATCAGTTTGATGTGAATGTGATTCTGAATTAAATTATATATGTGATGCTACCATTTGTGAGCCGGAAAAGAGCATCCAAAAAGAATGCACAGGTACTATGTCAAACCTTTTATCTCTCTTTGCATTGACAAGGAACATGTACTCCTTTTCGACAAGGTTCATATTTGCCTTTTGAATGTCAATGAATTTTATTTCTACAACTTTTGTTTAACTAATGCATGTCAATGATTTTTTCAGGAGGAATCTTGAGCTTCAGAAGGAGCATGCGAATGTTGGGAAGATGGCCATCGATGGAACCTTCGCTGCTACAACATTAGTCTTTTCAGTACAATAAGTTCAAAAAATTGTGTGTGGTGGCCGCATTATTATGTGTTAAGCTACGTACTTGTGTTCTCAATGATCTTGACACTCAGTGTCTTTGGTTTCATTCTGTATGAACAAATTTTATTTGGGTTTAATGGATGTTGATGCCTCATTCATTACATATTTCTCGATTTGTGATTCTATTCAATAATTAAAACAATGCACTTAATTATTCATATATATGAATCTGGTGTCGCAATATACGTTTGAAATCAACCAAAATTCCGTTCCAATAGACTCACATATAACAACTACATTTAAATGTCGCAATAGGTACAACTATCGTGGCAAAACATATACATTCTCTTGCAACTACAAAAAGGCGACGGTGGCAATAGAAAACCTATATATAGCAACCATTCGGTATCATGGCAATAGATGACCTAACCGTAGCAACCAATCTAAGTACCGTGGCAATAGCATATGTCTCCTATAGCAACCATTCGGAAACGTGGCAATAGAGGACCTATCTATAGCAACGAACCTCCCAAAATGTTGCAATATCCTAAGCCAACTATAGCAACCATTTAGTTGATGTGGTAATTGAAGCGTCCCCTCATCCGAGGTGACTAAATGTGCCACAAATACCGATCCCAGGAGGTGGTAACACATTTAT
This sequence comes from Cenchrus americanus, assembly GCA_947561735.1. Lineage (NCBI taxonomy): Eukaryota > Viridiplantae > Streptophyta > Magnoliopsida > Poales > Poaceae > Cenchrus > Cenchrus americanus. The sequence continues at coordinate 75,906,049 of OX387239.1, read as the reverse complement.
TACAACGGTGGAAATCGGTCTTTCACATCACGGCGACACAAAGGGCACGGCGGTGCCGGCGCTACAAGGAACAACACAATCGCTAACGACCACACTACAATAGCAAAGGCTTCCAAAGCCTCCTCGGAGTACCACACCATGGAAGCTTTTGGTAGGGCCCCGGTACACGAGGCACGGTTGGGTGTAGGGCACAACCTACTCAACGTCTTCTCGGGATGAAATCGGGATCCTCCTCTCGTAAAATAGTTAGTAAACGGGAGTGAGCACATACGTACTCAAGCAAATCCAACCCCACCTAAGGAGGGGCTTATAAGCGATATCATGCACAAGGTATAACAAGGATAAGGTTCATTTTGCAAACTTACACATGCGAGAAGTTCATTTCAAAAAGGTTTTCACAAATCGTTTCCATAACCCGAGTAACTCAAATGTTTTAGGAAAACCACTATGGAACTACGGACTTCCCGTCCGTCGTAGCCCGGGCACACGCCCACACACTTCACCCGAGAAAGCAACTCACGCCGTAAAACATCCCATCCCAAACACTAGTTTTTGTGACCACACCGTGACTCGTCCAATACCGTGGACACGGCTATTCGAATAGGTTTGACACTGCGCAGGTTGTACATCTTTACCCACAAGTAGGGTACCGTCACACGGACACCTCGGCGCCGGTACGGATCCTATCATAGCCATTACCCACCTTAGCTAACACTACGAGCCACCACGGAAACACCCAAGGGGTTATCCCACATAACCAGGGCGTACCTCACACAGAACGTACCCCGACTCCTTGGTCTTCCGCTGCTCACCCGCACACCAGATGGCAAGTAGATTAACTAGTGGGGTTTATGCTAAGCCGTTGCCACATCCAACGGTCGAGTGGTTGTACGATGATTTGGGTCAGGTGAGATGTCACGCAACCCGGTCCTTAACCGACAAGATGGACAACTCCCAACACGCTCAACCACACAGGTACGAGCTCACCCATACTCCTGACACACACGTCCATCCCGTCTACCCAGTTCTTTACTCATTTTCCAAACATATCCCCTTTTTGTTTTTAAAGCACTCACACATTTTGAAAGCACTCACACATTTTTAAAGCACTCATTTAGGCCAAAACAAGGTTCAATCATAGCAATCAAAGGTGGCTATCCTACCATGTTTTTGCGGTAAAACAATATGCAATTTATAAAACGGGTATAGGGTATGTTTATAAAACTAGGACAGAAGCATGCATCAAAGGGGGGGGGTTGAACTTGCCGTCTTCGAAATCTTCGGGAAGTGCCGGCTCGGCGTCCGGGGCCTCGGGCACTGCTCGCGATGAATCGGCTTCGGTCTCCGGCTCGGGGTACCTCACTCCTTCTACTTCGTTGGCTATGGCATACACACCAGTAAGCAAGCAATGTTAGCATACATGTTTCCGACCGAGCTCGGGGAGGGGGTAGTGAGCGGAGGAGGGGTATATATAGGCACGGTAGGGTTTGGTCTTAACCGAGAAGGAAGGGCGTGTGTGAAAAGGGACTAGGTTTAGGGGGCTATAGATGTTAAGGACCTATTGGTAATTTCCTCTTAATGAGGTGGTTTAGGCGTGATTGGGATTAAACCCGCGCACGAATTGTCGGGTACAAGGGATGCTTAGGGTTAATTAAGTCCGGTTAGTAATTTAGTTGCGGACAAAAGGGCCTAAGCATAATACTTAAGTGAGGTGAGGTTAACTAAAATAGCCCTAGGGATCTATTTGAAAAAGGGCGGGGGTCTTGGTGGATTTGTTTAAAAGGTAGGGGTTAAATGAAAGGGGAAAGAGAGAGGGGGAATAGTGTCAAGGGTTCTTGGGGGAAAAAGGAAAAAGGGGCGGGGGGTTTTCGGTAAAACGGCCCCCCCTTCCTTCATCCCCTACCTCGCAACGAGCGAGGCGGGGGGAGGGCGGCCGCGGGGGCCTCGGTCCGGCGGCGGCCGGCCGGCCGGCCTCCCGGCCACGAACGCGGGCGGCGCGTGGGGGAAAAGGAGGAGGGCGACGAGGGGGTTCGATTCCACTCACTCACCTTGGGTTGAGGCGGCGCGAGGGGCGGATCGGCGGCGGCGGCGGACCGGTGGTGTTGGCCTACGGCGGTGGCTCGGTGTGGGCTTGCAGCGAGGCAGTGGAGGGTTGCGGTGGCTTGGTGGTGCGGCGAGGATGGGGGCGGGGCTATTTATAGCCGCAGCAAGGTCGGTTCGGGGGGATATTTTCCCCGGCGAGGTCGCCGGCGAGCTCGGGGAGCTTCGCGAGCTCCGGCCGGTGACGCGACGGCTCGGCTTGGTCGGGCGTGCGCGCGGGGTTCGGCGGGGGATTGGACTCGTCGTGCAGGGCGTCGGGGCGGCGCGGCGGCCGGGTGAGGGAGGTGACGGCTCGGACGGGGGGGCATTTATGGCGTCCGGCGACCGGCCGGCCTCCGGCGGGCGCGGGGGCGGGCGGGGCCGCGGTGGCGTGCAAGGGTGGCTCCCCCCGCCGGCCGGTGGCGTGCGGAGGCGGGGGGGGGGGCGGCGCGCGGGCGCGCGGCCCTAGGTCACCGGCGCCGGGGGCGCCGGGGCCGGGGCCGCCGTCCGGCCGCGCGGGAGGAAGAAGGAGGGAGGGAGAAGAAAGAAAGGAAAAGAGAAGAAAAAGAAAAGAGGAAAGAGAAAAAGAAGAAGGAAGAAGGAAAAGGGAAAAAGAAAAGAAAAATAGAAAAGAAAGAAGAGAAATTTGGGAAAAATTTAGAAAATTAGGGGAAAGTTGTTAGGGAGATTAGGGAAAGGGTTTTTGCGAGATTTTTCCGATTCCCGGCGTCGGCGCGTTTTCCGGGACGGCGGTGATGGCGGGGCGGACCGGGCATCGGGACCGCGGCGTGCGCGGGATTCCCGGCCGGTGGCCGACCGCGGCGTTGGGAAGGCGCGCGGGGGTGTGGGCCGAGGTGCGGTGCCGGTGGGATTCGCGGCACGCGCGTTGGGGAGAGACCGCGGCTAGGGTTTTAGTGGTAAGCGAGCTCGGCGGATCGGTTTTCGAATTTACGCATGATTTAATAGGTGATTTATTTAGTGCTAAAAACGCGGGCGTTACAAACCTACCCCACTTAAAATGAATCTCGTCCTCGAGATTCGGCTAAGTCTCGAATAGGTGGGGGGAATTCTTTCCTCGGAGCATCCTCTCGTTCCCACGTAGCTTCTTCCACCCCATGTCCGCTCCATTGGACCTCGCACACCCGTACTTCGGTCGTTCTTGTCCGTTTGACCACGGTGTCTAAGATCTTGACGGGCACCTCCCGGTACCTAAGGTCCGGGCCGTAGGTCGATGGCCTCTACCGTACTCGCTTCTCTTCCGGAACCTTCAAGCATCGGCGTAGGCGGGAGATGTGGAACACCGGGTGTATGTCCGACATTTCCTCGGGTAGCTCCGGTCGATACGCTATCGCTCCGACTTTCTTGATCACTTTATACGGGCCGATGTACCGAGGGGCCAACTTCCCATGTACTTGAAATCTCCGAGTTCCCCGGATGGGTGAAACCTTGAGGTAGACGAAGTCTCCGGATTGAAGCTCGCTTCACGCCTTCTCTTGTCCGCGTAGCTCTTCCGTCGGGACCGAGCGGCTTTCAACTTTTCTCGGATGTCCGCTACTCGCTCCTCGGCTTCTTTTATCGGCGCGGGCCCTACCGGGGCACGCTCTCCTACCTCCGACCACATCGGGGGTGTTCTACATTTTCTCCCGTATAACGCTTCGAATGGCGACATTCCCGGACTTGCTTGGTAGCCGTTGTTGTAGGAAAATTCCGCATACGGCGAGGCTCGCTCCCAATCCTTGCCGTAGGTGAGGACGCGAGCTCTCAACATATCTTCCAAAATTTGATTCACCCTTTCGGTCCGCCCGTCCGTCCGTGGGTGATATGCCGAGTCGAAGTCTAGCTTGGTGCCCATGGCTTTGTGCAAGCTTTTCCGAACCTAGAGGTGAGCGGGTCCCTCTCGTCCGAGACTATTCGCTAGGCACTCCATGCGGCTTCACTATATTTTCTATGTAGAGTTTCGCCAATTTCTCTCCACCATAAGTGGTCCGTACGGAGTAAAAAGTGAGCGACTTTGGTGAGTCGATCCACGATCACCCATATGGAGTCATGCCCTTTACGAGTCCTTGGCAACCCTACTATGAAGTCCATACCTATCTCATCCCACTTCCATACCGGGATTGGTAGAGGTTGCAAGAGTCCCGCGGGCTTCGATGTTCGGCTTTGATCCTCGACAAGTGTCGCAATGGGCGATGAACCGTGCAATGTCCGCCTTCATCCCATTCCACCGTACTTCGCTTTAAGTCCATGTACATCTTGGTGGATCCCGGTGAATGGAGTATGCCGAGTTGTGTGCCTCATCCATGATGGTCCGTCGGAAATCTCCACCTTCCGGCACGCATATCCCGTTCTTGTACCACAGGGTGCCTTGGTCATCTACCCTGAAGTCAGGGGCCTTGTTCTCTCCGGTGTGCTTGCGGATCCTCATCAGATCCTCGTCGGCTTCTTGGGCCTTCCGGATCTTCTCTTCTAGGGTAGGCTGAACACTCAGCTGGCGGACGTATCCTTGGGGAACGATGTGTACGTTGAGTCGGGCCATCTCCTCTTGCAACTGGGCACTCTTGGGTGCTGCCTTCTCATAGGTTTTCCGGCTTAGGGCATCCGCTACTACATTGGCCTTCCGGGATGGTAGTGAATCTCTAGGTTATAGTCCTTGACTAGCTCTAGCCATCTTCTCTCGCCTTAGGTTCGAGTCGGGCCGAGTGAAGATGTACTTTAGACTCTTGTGGTCCGTGTAGATCTCACACTTGTTCCCGATCAAGTAATGTCTCCATATTTTCGGGGCATGCACTACGGCCGCAAACTCCGGATCATGGGTGGGATAGTTCGCTCATGGGGTTTGAGCCGACGGGAGGCGTATGCCACTACCCTCCCATCTTGCATGAGCACACATCCCAACCCCTGTCGGGGAGGCGTCGCAATATACGACAAAGTCCCGTTGAATGTCCGGCGGGGGTTAGCACGGGGGCCGTGGTCAACCTCTTCTTCAACTCTTGGAAGCTTCTTTCGCGGGCCTCGGTCCGGTTAAACTTCTTCTCTTTCTTAAGCGGCTCTCCGTCATGGGCGGGCGATCTTGGAGAATCCCTCGATAAACCTCCGGTAGTACCCGGCTAAACCTAGGAAACTCCCGATCTCGCTCACGTTGGTTGGTTGCCGCCGGTTGGAGGCTGTCTCAACCTTCCCGGGGTCTACGGCCTACTCCTTCTGCAGTCAATATGTGCCCAAGGAAGGATATTTTCTCTAGCCAAAATTCACACTTGCTGAACTTGGCGTATAGCTTGTGTGCCCTTAATTTTCCCAGCACTACTCGAAGATGTTGTTCATGCTCCTCCACGCTCTTGGAGTACACAAGTATGTCGTCAATGAAGACCACGACAAACTTGTCCAGCTCTTCCATGAACACCTTATTCATGAGGTTCATGAAGTATGCTGGTGCATTGGTTAGTCCAAAGGACATCACCGTGAACTCATATTGCCCGTAGCGAGTGACAAAGGCAGTCTTGGGGATGTCACTTTCCCTGATCTTGAGCTGGTGGTACCCTGATCTTAGGTCCACCTTCGAGAAGTACTTGGCTCCCTTTAGTTGGTCAAACAGGTCATCTATTCTGGGAAGAGGGTACTTGTTTTTAATAGTGACCTCGTTCAGCGAGCGATAGTCCACACACATCCTCATGCTCTTATCCTTCTTTTCCACGAACAAAGACCGGGGCTCCCCAAGGTGATGAGCTTGGTCCGATGAACCCGCTTTGCCGAAGCTCGCTAGTCGCTTCTTCGGCTCCGCCAACTCGGGGCTGCCATCCTATAGGGTCTCTTGGCTATGGGAGAGGTTCCAGGGATAAGGTCGATCACGAACTCTATGTCCCTGTCTGGTGGCATTCCAGGGAGTTCTTCGGGGAACACATCTGGGTATTCTCGTACTACTGGGACATCTTCTATGGACTTGGCTTCTATGTTGAAAACCATTATGTCCGGCCTGTGTCCCCGGGTGTGGCAGGTCACTTGTATCCCGTCTGGGTTGGTCAGGTGCACTACTTTATCGGCGCAGCTTATGAGGCCATGGTGTTGGCTTAACCAGTCCATACCAAGGATCACATCTATCCCCTTGGATTTCAGTACTACCAGGTCTGCTAGGAATTCTACCCCACTTAAAATAATCCTTACCCGGGGGCATCCCAGTTGACACTTAATGTCACCTCCGGGCGTTCGAGTTATTAGGGGTGCTTTGAGTAGTACTGTGGGTATGCTATGCTTCTCCACAAAGCTTGAGGATATAAATGAGTGCGATGCTCCCGAATCAAATAGTATGGTAGCCAAGACTGAGCTGACCAGGAACTCACCGAGTACCACTCCTTGTGCTTCTTGTGCCTCCTGCGCATTGATGTGATTCACCCGAGCGCGTCCATACGACTGTTGGGGTTGCCTCATCTGCTGGTTGTTGGTGTTGTTGCCGAAGCTGTTGTTGCTGCGCACTGGCATGCGGTTGGCTCCTGACGCCAGTGGCCTTGGCCCGTTCACCGAGTTGGAGTAGGTGGTGGTGGCTGGCTTTTTAGCATAGGGGCAGTTGGCGATGAAGTGCCGGTTTCCGGCAGTTGAAACACACTCGGGAGTCGTTGTTGTTGTTGTTGGTAGTGATCCGGGTGGTGTTGTTCTCGTGGGGGCTTCATGGTATTCTGGTTGTAGGAGGGCTTGAACCGGGCTGCGGGGGCTTGTGAGCTTGTGGCTTGGGTTTGGGTTCGTACCGCATAGGGGCTTGGAACCCGGACATGGGGTGTCCAAAGTTTCTCGGTCTCTCGGGACCGCTCTTGTCGCTTGGCCTTGTGTTCCATGAACTTGCGCTTGTTTTCCTTCTTCTCCTCGGCCTTTGCCCTTTCCGTGAGGATTGCCATGTTCATAAGGGTGTTGAAGTCCGGGTAAATCCGAGGAGTCGGCGGTGTCCTCGGTTCGGAGTCGCCCCTTCTTGAACATTTCTTGCTTTTTGGAGTCTTTATCCACCTCCTCGGGGGCGTAGCGTGCCGGCTCTATGAAGCGGGTACGTGTACTCCTCCACGGACATGTTGCCTTGGCGGAGTTCGCGGAACTCATCTGCCTTCCGCTTCAGTGTAGCCTCCGGGATGTGGTAGCGGCGGAACTCCTCCACGAATTCATCCCATGTGATGGCGGAGGGATCCTTGGCCGCGGCGCGGTAATTCTCCCACCAGGCTAGGGCTGTCCCGGTGAGCCGGTGAGGCCGCCAGAGAACCTTGTCATGGTCCTCGCGGTGGAGGGGCTCTAGTTCCCTCGGGATGGCTCTCGGCCAATCGTCGCATCCGGAGGATTCACCGACCCGCTGAAGGTGGGCGGCTTAGTCCTGAGGAACTCGATCAGCTTCTCATTCATGCTCATGGCACGGGGTCTTGGGCGGTTGATGGCATTGAAGATAGCCTCCATCAAGACAGTCTGGTTGGCTAAGACTTGAGCCAAGTCAATAGGAGGGGGTGGTGGTGGCAGGACCACGTTCTCTCCTCCATCCTCATTTTGGTTAACTTCTTGTTCGGGGAGACGCTCCCTCCGATCGGCTTGCGATCCCTCAGCATCCGATCGGTGGGTCCTGACAGGGCGCCTGGAAACCATCTGTAAAGAAGCGGGTTTTTAAGAGATCTAGTTTTATGTGATGTTTAAGTGGATTATAACGGATTTCTTTTGAAAAGGCGGGGTTTATTCCGCCGGTAAGCACACAACAAGCATACAAGCAAACAAGCAAGCACAAACCAGTTTTTATTTCAACTAGTGAGGAGGATACATCCCGACTACGCGGACACACTACACGACTAAAGGCTAAGGGCGCGACTTGGACCGGTACGGCTTCATTCCCTGGGTCTTGGGCACACTACTCGCGAGGAGAGCTGTCTTCTGGGGTCGAGTGTTCTTCCAGCGGGATGAGCAGCTCGTCATCGTTTCCTCCTTCGGGGTCTCCGTTTTCCTGAGGCTGTGCTGCGGCTTCGGTGGTAGCTGTTGGGGGTTCGGTGACTGTTGGTGGTGCTGGTGGGACTTCTATGGCTCCTCCCCATCCTACCGGGGGGTGTTCCCGGCGAGACTTGGGGTTCCCCAATGGCCGGAACGGGCGTTCCGCCATGGGTCCATTCTTGCATGCGTTGGTCCTGGATCCTTCTGAGGCTTTCCTGGGCAACGGCTTCACTGCTTATGGCTGCGGCGGTTCTCGCTTCGGCTTGAGCCACTCGGACTTGGTGCATCCGCACCGTGACTTCGACTTGCTCGGCCCGCTGATCCGTTCCCTCAAGTGTCTGGCCTGGTCATCAAAGAGCTTGTCCAGGGAGACAAGGTAGGCGACTACGTGGTATAGCAGGTCTTCTTGGTGGCGGCGTCGCTCCAAGTTCCTCATGCGGGCACTCGCCAAACTGGGGTCCTGATGGCGGGAGGGAAGTACCTCATCGGTGTGGGGACGAGGTGCTCTTCGTAGATTCGGCACAGGTAGCGGAGGGCTTTTCTGAGGGCCAAGGGATAGGTATCCGGTGTCGGAACCCCGTGGCGGTCACGCGCCACGGCTCGATGTTGGTGTGGCGGTTGCTTCTAGCGACGGAGAGGACCACTCTACGGCCGAAGAGTGCCGAGTTGCTCGTACTCTCTCGCCGTAGTACCTATGGCGCTCGGTGATACCGAGGCGCTCCGGGGAGTGGATGAGCGAAGCGAGCAAAACCAGGCTCCCTCCCCGGCACACGCCTTGGGTCCATCCATCTTCCGCCATCCGAAAACAAAGATAGGGGTTGAACAAGGTTGTGGTGGGGTACAAAAGATGGATAACTTTATTTAGTAGGAAGGTTGGGGTACATCCTTCGGGGTACACTTATTATTACTAGGACTCAACTTCTAGCCTAACACACCCTAGTCTTATCTTCAAGGTGATTCTTCCTCTAACCGGATACGACGCTTCTTCGGTGGAAGATCTTGCTCCGCATCTCATCCTCGGTCCGAGTTCCTTTGTCCCGGTGGGTTTCTTCGGGTTCATTCTCTTCTCGCTCCGGCTCCTTCATCTCTCGCTTCTACGCTCCTTTAGTTCATCCCATAGGGCTTTATGGGCTAACGGCGTGCGCTCTCTTTCCCCGAGGTATTCTTGCTTTGTGTTGTGTAGTTCAACTCTCGCTATGGTTGTCTTCACCCTTTCTAGTTCTATCCTCTCGTCTCGCTCTTTCCGCTCCGTCGATCCGTCGTTGCTTCGCTTCCGGGCTTGCTCCCGATAAAGATGGTCTAGGCCTCTCGAGGTATATGGATAGGTGGGAGATCGCTTCTTCTAAGTCTTCTTCCTCTCGTCCCAAACCTCTCATGCGATCAATCCACGAGCGTCCTCTTCCTCCGGAGGGTGGAAAGAATCCCATTGGAGTCCTTCGGAGGTGCCTTGTTCGTAAACCACTCGTAGCCGACGCGGGGCCTTCCGAGCGACCTTGGGGTAGGTGTCGGCAAAGCGAAAACCGGTGGCGTTGACGAACCATGGCTCAATGTCGGGGTAAAGCGTGCTTCTTCCCACAAAGATCGCGGCTTACACCGAAGGGTGCCGAAGCGTTCGTACTCCCGTAGACGAACTGCGGCGGATCCCTTACTCCGACGCGCTCTAGGCCGAGTAGCAACGGAGTTAGGGAGGCCGAGCCGGACGGGGCAAATTCCCACCGTTCCACTCGGGGTTAGGCATCCGGAAGCAAGCAAGAATCAAAGTAAGAATTTGGGAAAAGGTGAGCTTAGCAAAGGAAGGGTTAGAGAGGGCCGAGAGGAGGTCTCGTATCCTAGGGGTCATGTCCTACGGCCAACCTACGGCTGCGATACCACCGAAGCGTCCCCTCATCCGAGGTGACTAAATGTGCCACAAATACCGGTCCCGGGAGGCCGGTAACACATTTATTACAACAAACGGTGGAAATCGGTCTTTCACATCACGGCGACACAAAGGGCACGGCGGTGCGCGCTACAAGGAACAACACAATCGCTAACGACCACACTACAATAGCAAAGGCTTCCAAAGCCTCCTCGGAGTACCACACCATGGAAGCTTTTGGTAGGGCCCCGGTACACGAGGCACGGTTGGGTGTAGGGCACAACCTACTCAACGTCTTCGGGATGAAATCGGGATCCTCCTCTCGTAAAATAGTTAGTAAACGAGGAGTGAGCACATACGTACTCAAGCAAATCCAACCCCACCCAAGGAGGGGCTTATAAGCGATATCATGCACAAGGTATAACAAGGATAAGGTTCATTTTGCAAACTTACACATGCGAAGTTCATTTCAAAAAGGTTTTCACAAATCGTTTCCATAACCCGAGTAACTCAAATGTTTTAGGAAAACCACTATGGAACTACGGACTTCCCGTCCGTCGTAGCCCGTGCACACGGCCACACACTTCACCCGAGAAAGCAACTCACGCCGTAAAACATCCCATCCCAAACACTAGTTTTTGTGACCACACCGTGACTCGTCCAATACCGTGGACACGGCTATTCGAATAGGTTTGACACTCGCAGAGGTTGTACATCTTTACCCACAAGTAGGGTACCGTCACGCGGACACCTCGGTCGGTACGGATCCTATCATAGCCATTACCCACCTTAGCTAACACTACGAGCCACCACGGAAACACCCAAGGGGTTATCCCACATAACCAGGGCGTACCTCACACAGAGCGTACCCCGACTCCTTGGTCTTCCGCTGCTCACCCGCACACCCGGATGGCAAGTAGATTAACTAGTGGGGTTTATGCTAAGCCGTTGCCACATACAACGGTCGAGTGGTTGTACGATGATTTGGGTCAGGTGAGATGTCACGCAACCCGGTCCTTAACCGACAAGATGGACAACTCCCAACACGCTCAACCACACAGTACGAGCTCACCCATACTCCCGACACACACGTCCATCCCGTCTACCGAGTTCTTTACTCATTTTCCAAACATATCCCCTTTTTGTTTTTAAAGCACTCACACATTTTGAAAGCACTCACACATTTTTAAAGCACTCATTTAGGCCAAGACAAGGTTCAATCATAGCAATCAAAGGTGGCTATCCTACCATGTTTTTGCGGTAAAACAATATGCAATTTATAAAACGGGTATAGGGTATGTTTATAAAACTAGGACGAGAAGCATGCATCAAAGGGGGGGTTGAACTTGCCGTCTTCGAAATCTTCGGGAAGTGCCGGCTCGGCGTCCGGGGCCTCGGGCACTGCTCGCGAGAATCGGCTTCGGTCTCCGGCTCGGGGTACCTCACTCCTTCTACTTCGTTGGCTATGGCATACACACCAGTAAGCAAGCAATGTTAGCATACATGTTTCCGACCGAGCTCGGGGAGGGGGTAGTGAGCGGAGGAGGGGTATATATAGGCACGGTAGGGTTTGGTCTTAACCGAGAAGGAAGGGCGTGTGTGAAAAGGGACTAGGTTTAGGGGGCTATAGATGTTAAGGACCTATTGGTAATTTCCTCTTAATGAGGTGGTTTAGGCGTGATTGGGATTAAACCCGCGCACGAATTGTCGGGTACAAGGGATGCTTAGGGTTAATTAAGTCGGTTAGTAATTTAGTTGCGGACAAAAGGGCCTAAGCATAATACTTAAGTGAGGTGAGGTTAACTAAAATAGCCCTAGGGATCTATTTGAAAAAGGGCGGGGGTCTTGGTGGATTTGTTTAAAAGGTAGGGGTTAAATGAAAGGGGAAAGAGAGAGGGGGAATAGTGTCAAGGGTTCTTGGGGGAAAAAGGAAAAAGGGGCGGGGGGGTTTTCGGTAAAACGGCCCCCCCTTCCTTCATCCCCTACCTCGCAACGAGCGAGAGGCGGGGGAGGGCGGCCGCGGGGGCCTCGGTCGGCGGCGGCCGGCCGGCCTCCCGCCACGAACGCGGGCGGCGCGTGGGGGAAAAGGAGGAGGGCGACGAGGGGGTTCGATTCCACTCACTCACCTTGGGTTGAGGCGGCGCGAGGGGCGGATCGGCGGCGGCGGCGGACCGGTGGTGTTGTCCTACGGCGGTGGCTCGGTGTGGGCTTGCAGCGAGGCAGTGGAGGGTTGCGGTGGCTTGGTGGTGCGGCGAGGATGGGGGCGGGGCTATTTATAGCCGGAGCAAGGTCGGTTCGGGGGGGGATATTTTCCCCGGCGAGGTCGCCGGCGAGCTCGGGGAGCTTCGCGAGCTCCGGCCGGGTGACGCGACGGCTCGGCTTGGTCGGCGTGCGCGGGGGTTCGGCGGGGGATTGGACTCGTCGTGCGGGCGTCGGGGCGGCCGCGGCGGCGGTGAGGGAGGTGACGGCTCGGACGGGGGGCATTTATGGCGTCCCGGCGACCGGCCGGCCTCCGGCGGGCGCGGGGCGGCGGGGCCGCGGTGGCGTGCAAGGGTGGCTCCCCCGCCGGCCGGTGGCGTGCGGAGGCGGGGGGGGCGGCGCGCGAGCACGCGGGCCCTAGGTCAACGCGCGCCGGGGGCGCCGGTCGGGGCCGCCGTCCCGGCCGCGCGGGAGGAAGAAGGAGGGAGGGAGAAGAAAGAAAGGAAAAGAGAAGAAAAAGAAAAGAGGAAAGAGAAAAAGAAGAAGGAAGAAGGAAAAGGGAAAAAGAAAAGAAAAATAGAAAAGAAAGAAGAGAAATTTGGGAAAAATTTAGAAAATTAGGGAAAGTTGTTAGGGAGATTAGGGAAAGGGTTTTTGCGAGATTTTTCCGATTCCCGGGCGTCGGCGCGTTTTCGGGACGGCGGTGATGGCGGGGCGGACCGGGCATCGGGACCGCGGCGTGCGCGGGATTCCCGGCCGGTGGCCGACCGCGGCGTTGGGAAGGCGCGCGAGGGGTGTGGGCCGAGGTGCGGTGCGGCGGGATTCGCGGCACGCGCGTTGGGGAGAGACCGCGGCTAGGGTTTTAGTGGTAACCGAGCTCGGCGGATCGGTTTTCGAATTTACGCATGATTTAATAGGTGATTTATTTAGTGCTAAAAACGCGGGCGTTACGGTAATAGAGACACTTTATTGCAATGATTTCTATGCGTAGCAAAACAGTCTATTGCAACACCTATGTTCAGTTGCCACTGCATTGTGTTGCTACACAACTAACGTGTCGCAATACGTGTCACTAGCAACGTCTCGTTCGTTGCGATTGGTACCATTGCAACACCCATAGTGGTTGCAATGGCCTATGTTACAACGCTCACCAAGTGTTGCAAAAGAGTCAAAATTGTTGCAATAGATGGGTACTTCGTATCGCTACTAAAACGTAAACTTGTTGCATTAAGCTATTGCTACGGTTACAAGTGCAACGACTTTTAACCAAAATAATATGGTAGCGAAAGTACTATTACTACCATTTTTCGGCCTATTGCAACACTTTTTCGGTGTTGATTTTGATACAAATCCTTGTAGTGGATGCTTAATGGTCTATGTCTATGCGAGTGCTTTATTCACATATGTATGTACAACATGTGTTCTTAGTAGGGTTTGTGGTAATCATGGTGATTAGCTTAACCCTATGGATGCTTAGGTATAGATGCGGTTATACGTGAAAGTGTTTGATTACCTTGCGTAGTGACGGTACAGTGGAGGGAAAAGGCTTAGTGGCCGCATAACCGCCATGAAGCTAGTGTAGGCAACAATTATCTATATTAATCTCTCTCTTGTGTTCCACCCTTTGCCATCTAGTTTCACCTTAGACTTCATAGATTAACTTAGGTTAGATTGCTTTTACCTTAGAGTATCCTCTCTTTCAAGGCTTTCCAATCAACTAGATTAGTGCTTGGTTAAGCGCTAGCAATCCCCTTGCTTCGCGGATTGACAAGAACCTTGGGGGTCACCCCGTGGTGAAAAAGGTGTAGGTCCGTACGCTTGCGGATCGAAGGTTGTTACGTGTTTCAACCATCAAAAATAATCAATAGATGAAATAGCAGCCTCTCTAGCAGCAGGAGCGTCGACAACAGCAGGAGGAGCCCAGGCAAACTACGCCAAAGCAGCAGCTGCAACATGAGGATAAGCAATATACGAAACAGCAGCCTCTCTAGCAGGAGGAGGAGGAGCACAGGCAATCTCCCCTTAAGCAGCAGATGCAACAAGTACAGCAGCCTCTGCAACAGGAGGAGCCTAGGAAATCTCCACTGCAGAAGGGGAACCAGGCCACGAAACCTTTGTCTAAAGATGAGATTCTTAACTGTATTATTGGGACAGAACAGGAATGACCAAAATACAAGCCTGGTGCACCTATGTTGTCAGAAGCAAAGGTAAAGGTTGCTGGACCAAATTGTGCCAAGTTGCATGCTTATGTCATGGAACACAGTAAGGATAAACTTGCCTTTCCGGCAAAGGTGGATCAAGACTACTTTAAAGGTGGTTGTGGTGCTTTAATGTTAAACATTGAATTCAGTAGCGTGTATAACCTTATAACCCTGGCTTCGCTGGATGTTACCTTCATGAGGTTGTGGACATTGTAAGTCCTTTAAAACCTAAAAAGATATTTCTTTAATTTTGACCACAAAGTTCATGCATGCTAACAATTTGATTTTTTGTAGGAAAATGATGGACAAGGCAGCGGAGGTGCAGATCAGTGTCGGTTTTTTAGATCCAGATTTGTTTACTTCAACAACTATTTCTCAGCGTTCTCAGCAAGTTGGCAAAGCAATCTCAAATGCAATGAACAACGACTACGTGGTGGGTGCCTACTGCACTAGCCACTGGGTAACAGTGATCATCTATATGAAGTTCAAAGAGGTTTGGTATCTAGATTCTGCTAAACAACATCCCCCGCTAAAGTTCCTAGACCTCCAACCTGTTTTGAACTGGTTAGTTTGTTGTAGGTTTTGTTCACAAAAATTCAATCTCTTAGTGTTTCTAATTGGTATTGCTGACCATGCAGGACCTTTGGTACATTATTTGTAGGTTTTGTTCACAAAAATTCAATCTCTTAGTGTTTCTAATTGGTATTGCTGATCATGCAGGGCCTTTGGTGAACATGCACAGGACGGAGTGACAAAAGGAAAGAAAAAAGCCAAAAGCCACACTCAAGCACAAAACAAATCTCGCTGTAAGACTGAGGTTTTTTTATGGTCCCTTCTTACCTATTTGGTACTGCATTAACTTGTCATTTTGGTACCTCGATACAGTGTGCTCAGCAGCCATGGGGGTCCTCTTTGTGTGGATTCCATGTGCCATTTCATATGTTAAGACTACTCGATGACATACCTGACATCAAGAAGGCTGTTGTAAGTAGATAATAATGCTCAAACTTGTCTTTGCTCATATTATCCATCTGATTTTAGAAACTGATTTCTACTTGTATTCTCATAAATGATTGTATTTTGCAGGATTTCAAATCTCTTGTAGATGTTTCCACAAAAGAAATAAAGCGTGTCCGGGAGATGATGTGCGAGTACATTCTTAAGGAGACCATCGATCGAAAGGGCAACTTCTACAGTGGTGCACCTTGAGTTTATTATAGCAAGAAACTTGAAACTCATTCAGTCTTCTTTAGTCAGGTGTTGTTGCCTGAGAAACCTGCTTGGCTCGCTTGGTTGGGGTCAGATACTACCTGGTTCAGGCAGTTTTCTCATGACTCCATCAAACAAGCCCTGATGAGAGTAACTTGAAACTTGATGTGATCCTAGCTTGTCTATAAATGTGATCTTGCTTGTCTATAAATGTGATCTTGCTTTGCTTATATCTGTGATGTGAGAATGTGTTTGTGATGTCTCCTTGTTGTGGTGGCTGCCATATCCTGGCTGGTTCCAGGATGCAGCCCCTGATGGCTGCCAAATCCTGGCTAGTTCTAGGATGCCGACGGCAAGCGGGTAGGTTACTATAGGGGTGGCCTACGTATCTGTAACAGGTGTTAATTAAAGCTCATTGCAAACATTGATCAGTGAGTAACAGGCTTCATTTGAAAAGCCCATTACAAACATGCCCACAATGCAACAAGCAGTGTAAAAGCCCGTTACCAGTCCTGACCGGTGGGCCCCAGGACCTGGCCTGTTCATCAAGATATAGGAGACGCAGGTTGAAAGCAAGCGTCTCCTTTAATAGAGAGAAAGCAGACGCGCGTAGAAACAGATGCGTCTCATTTCGTCGAGACAGAGGAGATGCAGGTTCACGGAACGTATCTTTGATGTTAATTTCACATGATGGGCTCTATTTCATGCTTGTTACCAAAGCTCCCTGTGGGCCCAGAGAAACAGCCATTTCACGTGACCGGTGACTAGTTGTGGTAACGGTCGTTGCTTGATGCCTGTTACGAATCCTATATGTACTGAGACGCACGTGAAATAGACGTGTCTCAGTTCGTCAATATAGTGGAGACGCAGGTGCACAGCAGGCGTCTCCGATATTGTGCTACTGTAAAGGGCTTTGCTTTGGTGCCCGTTACGAAAGTTCCCTATGGGCTGAGAGAAACAGCCATTTCACATGACTGGTGGGTAGTTGTGGTAACGGTCATTGTTTAATACCTGTTACGAATATGTCTTATCAGTAACGCGCATTGCTCGTTACCAAAGGCAGTCTATGCCCGCTACCAAAGCGTGTTTTTCACGTAGTGTGACCAAGAGGCTTCGTCAGCACTTAGTGCAGGAGCACGCACGGCCGCCACGGGCTGCAGTGCCATTTTGCGTCGGGGCGGCTTCACCTCCTCGGACGGGGACGGCTTCACCTCGGCTGGTGGGGGCGGCGGCACCTCCTCAGGCGGGGCCGCTTCACCTCCTCGGGCTCGGCGGGTGGGGGCGGTGGCACCTTCTCGGGCTTGGCGGGCAGGGACGGCGGCACCTCCTCGGGATCGATGGGCGGGGGCAGCGACACCTTCTCGGGCTCGGCGGGCGGGGGTGGCGACACCTCCTCCCTCCCCCGCTTCTTGGATGGCTCGCTTGACGCCATGTGCACGCTTGAGGAAGAAGAAGCTCTTGGATTCACTTCTTGGTGATCAGAGACGGTGGTGCTGGGGTTTTCTTGGTGTCGCGGTTGACGAAGTTCTTGGCCGGTCCGGATTTATATTGACAAGACAGCGAACCGTCAGGCGGCCGGTCACGCACCTCGGAACCCGTGTCCGCTCAGGAGAGCTCTTGGCCACAAAAAGAGTCATGTAGTCACAAGGAGACGTGTGATTGTTCATATTTTACTCAAAATACCAAATGCCCAACTACTCCTTTGAGTTGTTCAATTCTTGAAAAAACTATGAATTGTTCATATTTTTGTAATTTTTAGGTGCTGCTTTATGGGCCCTAATTTTTTAGGGAAGCAATTAAGTGTCATTTCAAAAAAAAGCGTCAATAGCCTAGTATAAAGAAGGTCACCATTGCCCGCCCGCACACCATCCAACAAAGCGACGCGGGTTTGCTAACCTGCGTCGGCATTGACTACTCCCTCCATCCTAAATATTTACACTTGTTGACTTCCGTGCTTCACGTTTGACCATTCGTCTTATTCGAAAAAATTGTGAAAGTATTATTTATTTTACTATGACATGTTTTATCATAATATATATTTTAAGTATATCATAATTATTTTTACATTTTCACAAATTTTTTGAATAAGACGAATGGTCAAATGTGATTTGTAAAAGTCAAAGGGTGCAAAATGAATATTCAACCGCCCCCTTCTTCTTTCTGAATGGATAAGCGCAACACTTTCCTTGAAAAAAAGCATAGAGAAGGCGTGAGGGGAGGCGTGGAGACAGAGACGACAATGAGCACAGGCAAGGGGCCAAGCAGCGGATGACCCCACACACTCGGGATCGAGGAGAACCGGAACATGAAGCGGTGCTGCAATTGGATTCGCACGCGTGTCGGCGAGATGGCGGCGAAGAGGGAGACGACGATGAGCGCCGGAGAGGGGCCAAGTGTCGGTGGAGTGAACCCAATGCCGGAGATGAGGGTCCTCGACTAGATCACCTCGGATTCCGACGAGGGGCCAAGCAGCGGCAAGGAGGAGCGTGCCAGCGAGGGGGCAGCGAAGTGGGCGAGGGGCCTGCCTCACGTTTGCAAGCACAAGTGTCTGACAACTACGAAGAGGTGTCGAGGGAGTGACGAAGAAGGTGTAGAGGACCTCATCTCTGACTCTGGCAACAACCACGACGACGGCGAGGCAAGTTTCTCTGAATCTCACTGCCTTTTTACTTGTTCTATAGATGGAGCTTAAGGTAGCTTGAGTTTGAGCTTCATAAAGTTAATTAGTGCCTATGATGATGTCTTCCATGTATGTCATCATCTTATACCAAGTTCTAAGGCAAATCAGTGCTGAACTAAGTTCTGCTTTTACTTGTCACACCCTGCTATGAAGCCTAGGATAATTTTCAAGTTCTTATATAATTTTCTTATGACTGTTCCTATACTGCTCCAAGTTCTGAGGCAAATTAGTTCTGAATTAACTATGTTATTCTTATACCATCTCTAAACCTGTTTCAGGCAAAACTCTTTGAGTCGCGAGCAGAGCTTGAGTTACTTCTAAACCTTAATGTCTTGGATTATGTGAAACCTGAGTTTGAAAAAATCACGAAAGAAGTGAACATCCTCATCAAAAAGGCTAAGAACATAAGCAGGTACAAGTATACTACTGAACAAAATCCCAATCTCATTGAAGGTGCGCTCGAAGGGCTTCAAGAATCCTTGGTTGCTTACGAAGAGGCTGCAAAAAGAGCCAATCTTGATGGGGCATGATCTAGTTCAAGCTTATTGATGTGCGGGGTCAGTAGTCATACTTTTGTGGATGTTCAAGGGGCATGCCTTTGTTGATGTGTATGTTCAAATAGCATGACCATAGTAAATAATGTGATGGACAAATTAAGTCCTATCCTGATATATGGACAAGTTAACCTTGTGTAATAATTATTTTTATTCCTATGGACAAGTTATCTTCATCTTTGTGGACAAGTTATCTCTCTTATGATGTCTGTTTTGTCTCAGAAGATATGTGTGTTGATTGTGCTTGTATGTCGAAATGGAAGCAATGAGAGATGGAGTTGACCAGCCAATGAGGACAGACACAAAGGAGCCGATGATTAACAAACCTCCGTCTCATTTGTTCATTGTCGCCGTGCTCCCGCTTCACGGCAGTGAAGAGTGCTCTCAGACTTTAATTATTGGGCTCTCAAACTAGTAACGAGCGTCAAATGCTCATCGGTAACGGACTTTATAGCACATTACCAATACGGAGTGATCACTAACGGACTTAAACAGTCTGTTACCGATAGGGTATTGATCAGTAACGGACTTTACGAGCTCGTTACCGATATGTTTAACTTGTGTAACAGGCTCTATTTAACGTTCGTTACAAAGAATTCATGTAACTGGCGTTTAAGAAGACCGTTACCAGAAGTCCACATTGGTAACGGGCGTTGCGGAGGCCAACCCTGGGGTCAGCCTGCCGCGCTTATCTGTAACTGGCGCCAAGTAACAACCGGTACAGATACGGGTGCATGTAACAGGTGTTAAGGGCCCGTTACAAATGTTGTGTGACCTATTTGAGATTTTCACGTAGTGTGAGAGACAAGATGAGATGCGAGTTCATTAAGCAAGATGCAAGGTGGTTTAAATTTTTGAACTTGGCTTAGCTCGTTTTCATCTCATTCTTTATTTCAAAATTTCTGACATCCATTTGAATTTTTAGGAGTATGTTTAATACTTGTGGGATGAGCTTAATTAATATCTACCCTCCGTAGGGATGAAGACTAGTACATTATGGAACTCTAACGAATTAAATTTTTGAGAGCATTATGTTTTCTCATGTATGATCAAGTGCAGGGTTTGAGCAATGAAAGGCAATGTTGATATTCATCGCAGGCTTGCTCGAGGACGAGCAAGGTTTGAGCATGGGGGAGATGTTGAAGGTGAATTTCCGTCAACCTAGCCATGAGTTTACCTTTGGTGTTGGAATGAATTTTATATCTTATCCATTAGTACTAACCCCCTGGATATAACAAGTTCATTCGTGCATGTCGGTTTTGGAGTTTGATGTTTATGCAGAAATTTAGCATTGAAAGAAACACTTCCGAGTAAAGTTCATCAAGCACCTCGTGACAAGATCTTGGAGTCCGGTACAAGTCAAGCAATGAAGTGAACATGACTCCAAGAAGCCCAAGTACCAAACCGTGAAGACGGAAAACTCCGAGGACCTGAACAGAAAATGTTGAATCTTGTGGGACGAGGAGCTTCATCTAAACCACGAAGAAACTGACGTCAAGAGCCCACATGCAGAAGGGAGAAACTTCTAGAAGACACGGGAAGCATCACCAAGGAAGGCGGCCACGAAATGGGCCAGAATGGGCCCAGGTCGGCCGGCCTAGCCTATTTCTCGGTCCATTCAAGCCCCCCTTTGACCTAGACACCTCTCGAACTATTTATAGTCTCCTGACCAAGAGCCACAGATCAACTCATTCGTCATTCGCCGCCGAGGAGTAGAGAAGAGAGGGACACCATTCCAGAGAGAAGAGGGTCGAGCTAGTTGTCTAGGGTTTCCCTAGCCAATGTGGGAACCTTGCAAGGAAGACCACGTCGGAGTTCCAGGAGCTAGAAGTAAGATCAAGGTAGGATCCCGGTAGTGATCTTGTTCATGTAATATGTACTATGTTGAATCATCAAGTTGCGATCTGATTTCTACTGATCAAATGCTTCTTCTACGACTTTGATTTTAATTGGCTTTTCTTACTTTAAGATCTATTCTCGAGATAGATCGTAGAGGGTGTTCTTGCAGCCGTGGTGGCTAGAGGTGCATGTCTGACCATCCAAGAGATTTCAACTTGTCCATTGGACTCGCCCTAGGCTAACCCGCACGAATAGGAGTGCATTGTGACAGAACGGTGGCTCCAAAAGGTGGACGTCTTCAGAGTTGGACGGGAAGCCGTGATTTAAAGACGCTTTTTATGAGATTCAACTTGACTATTTCTTCTTTATTTGGAACTTCAACAAGAGCTTGATCCAATCTCTATAGATTGGTTTTACCTATCCCTCTCTATCTCTTGCTACCTCCGATTTTCATAGATTAGATTTGTTTATTTTGATGTTCTTTAGATTAGATGCAAAAGCATTCCCTTTGAAGATCTAAGTGTTCTCGGCTTTAATAGATAGGTTCTTGCATCACACATTTGTTCCACGGATTCGATACCTTGGGTTCACACTTGAGGGAAGAAGTGTCCCTTATCTACGAGGGAGGACTTGTCCGCTTACAAGTCCAAACGAAATTGGATACACATACACACCGTTAACACAGTTCAAATTTTCGGGGATGAAAACTTCAAGTTGGTTATCTCGCCTGTTCAACTCCCTTTAGACAACATCAAGGTCCTTTCACTTTGTTGATGTGGTAACTAACTTAATGATGAGAGACATGTGAAAACTTAGAAATCAAGTCTATGGTAACTAATTTAATGATGAGAGACATGTGAAAACTTAGAAATCAAGTCTAAGTTAGACACCAAGTCTATGTGCAAACCGAAGCCTGTGTGGATCCGGTGTGGCTGCCCGCATGTCAACGTGTCCTCTTATTTAATAAAACGGGAGTAGAAGAACTGAGAGGAATATTAGAAAGGTTTCATGATAGAGGTGATTATAGTCTCTTGTGACAGAGGGGGGGGGGGGGGGGGCGCTCGTTTCTTGCCCTTTTGACCCAACTCCGCTACCGCAACGTGCGAGGGTAGTTCCTTCCCGCGCTCGCCCGCCTCTTTCCTCGACGATGCGTAGCTCCTCCCTCGCGCCCCTCGCTAGGCACTGCCATCGGCAGGGAGGCGAAGGTCACACTGGAGGGTTCCTCCTTCCTCGTGTCCAACCCCTACCATCTTCCTCACGTTCTTTCTCTCTCATTCCTCCCATGACTGACTACCTTTGAATCCAAGCCCTGCAGCGCCAACTTCTTGGGGAAGAGTGGCTAAATGGATCGAGGACGACAAGAGGAGGAAGAAGAGGTGTGTGTTAGAAGTGGACTGGTCCTTTCCCGTCACTTCAGGCTGCCATAGGGTTTGGTGAGTTGTATTTTTCTTCTCCCCTACACAAATTAGTCATCTATGAAAGGATTTGGCCATAGGAATAAGTGGATTTGTAGGGATAATGGTCATTAGCTTGTTGTTTGCCCTCGAATTTCAAAACTTTAGTTTATGCAGATTTGCTTGGGAGGGCTGTTCAGGGCTTCGGGCAACTTAGGGACTGAAATAAATCTTATGGTAAACTACAAAGTTTTAAGGGACATTCAGATCTAGTGGCTTGCAAATTTCTTGATTGAGTTTAGGCCTTGTAGTTTGGAGTTATGGATTTTTGAAATTGGCTGTCAGAATCTGACGAAATTTCAGAACAGGTTTAGATCTAACTTGTTTAAGGATATATTGTCAATAGACACTATCAACGTTCATATATGCATTGTCATATTCTGTGATTGATTGAATCAGCTTATGAGAGAATTGCTTGTGTGAGTGCAGTTGCGACAGATTTCTGTGGTATCTGTAGTCTCAGGTAGCATTTCCTGAAATCCTGTTTATGCATAGGTTGAGGTTATGGCTCAGTTACGTTAATGGATTATTGGCAAACAGTAAGCTTGAAGCAGCCAATCTAATTTTTCTTTTGAATTCAAGTGTGAACACTAGTACCATATAGTTCTGCTGTGAACCAGTTTGAACACTACAAGGAAGTTGCATCTTGGAAATATCCTGAGCTGTTCTTTTTGCATCTTGTGAAACTATTTTTTCTGCTGATATGAAATTGTTCTCTTGTAGATGGTGTCTTGTGTGGAGTACCTGCGTGAACTGATGGCTTCTGGAGTGTTGTGCGACCTGATGGCTTCTGGAGACTAGAGTTTGTGCTATTTTGCTTCTAGAGTGTTGTGTGACCTGATGACTTCTGGATAGAGAATAGAGATAGTGTTATTTTGTTCCGGGTCGCGGCAACCTGTTCCAGAAACATCTTTACTGGTTGGGGTAGTGCTGGACTGCAAAAATATTGTCTTTGTTTGCTGCCATGTGATGAAAGTGTGTTATGAAAACACTATTTACTGATGAAATAGTGCTGATTGAAATTGCGTTGTTGTAGAGGCTACATGGATGATTGCCACAGATGATCAACACTCTTTTTGTGTTGCATTTAATTTATCACATGTATTAACTCTGATGTAGAAACCTTGGGTTGGAAGAGATAGTTTCTACTTAACATTAATTGCTAATTTTCTCTCCTGGAATCTACATCTAGAAACCCCCATCCGGACTGCCCTTAGCTTTCTTTCATTAATGGTACCACACAATGGAGTAGTAGCTAGGGGAGACTAGCAGAGCCATGGACCGCCTAAAGTTTGATCAAACATGCACCATGTACTTATTAGTGCTATTGTAATTGTAATAGGTAACACATGACGATTAAATAATTATTGATTATTGTTCTATTTATGACTTGTGAAGCTGGTATTAACTGTTTTGTGCACACAATAAAAATATATAACCCATTAAATTATTCTTAAATTGAAGTTAAGCAATCATATGAGCCTGGCTATGCCTACCGCAGGTCACAGCCACCAGCCTACCCATAACCAACAATTGAAGTGTTTAATGTTGCATGTATCAAATAAAAGCATTGCAAGAATTTCAAAAATGTTATAATATAATGGTACAGCCATAAATGAAATTCAAAGGATCAACAACAACCGAACACATTATACATCTCTTCCAGTGTGTAACTAATTGACAGGTGTCTGCCTCTTCGGTACATAGTTTTCTTCATAATATAGTACAATGCGTCAAATGGATTGGCACGCTAGTATCTGTAAGAACTCATTTTGTCTTGAAAGTCTGCATGTATGCAGTCTCACCTGCACATATCAAGCATAGCAATTGTAAGTAGTTATTCAAAGGAAAAAAACTGTAAACATGAAAACAAGTATTAATATTTCCATAACTTACTTCTCAGTAGAGGTGACTCTTCAATCCAATTCAGTGGGCGTATTTGTCTCACCAACTTGATCATGTACTTAGGATTGATCTTTTGCACAAAAATTTCAATTGTTGTTTTGTCTGTGCCAACATCATCCTTAGCAAGAAAGTGGAGGAAAAAAATTGATTAGTGCAAGAAAAAATTGTATACTTCCTCGATCCGAAAATAAGTGCCTTTTAGCCTTCAAATTTTGCTCCATAAAGAGTATTCTTTAACTCCTAGCAAATCTCATCTAATTAAAGCAACACTAACACTAATTAAAAAACATATGGAGAAAAGTGTGCAGCCAAACAAATGATCAAATTGATGCCACTTCTCTGGATCCAGAAACCAAATAAACAGCAGATCTTTCAATCATAACTAGTTTGGGTAATCAGGGGCAGCATGGTTATTTCTAATGTACCTAAAATCTCCTAAAATAACACTTATTTTGGGACAGAGGGTAGGGAGTAGGTCTTGATGCTCATGTTGAACCTTATTGATCCATAAAACTCAGAATTAACAGACAAATTGCAGTTTAGCCTCTACATATGAAGTAAAAGGAAATAAAATGGCTAAAATGTTTAGTGAAAACTTGCATGTGCAAATTTAAATGCTGCTATAAAGATATTAGTGGGAAAAGCAGTAAGCTGACTTATATGCATAATACTCTTAGTTATTTAGTTTCTTTTATCAGTCTCAGACTAGTGCAATTATATATAACACATATTATTAAACATGTTCATACCTTTTTGCCACTATAGGTCTTGTAAGATGAATCTTGGTGTGCAACAATCTTCTTCCTTAAGAACTTGATGGAATCATAAAGGTTGTCGTCTGCATCAGAAAATCCTAAAGTTGCAATGACACTTTGGAGACCAAGACTTTCCTTGGACTTCAGTAGGTCCTCCCTTGCCTGGTTGTTGTCAAAACACCAAAACACTTCCCTGATATAGTGAATCTTCGTGTACACCGGCCAGAGTCCTGGCTCCCAAAGTAAATTCTTGTACCTACACAATTATGCATCAAAATAAAAATAGTAGTAAGTTAAAAAAGACTACCATTGGCTTTTGAATTAACTGATGCATGTATCAGTTTTTGTAATAGAGCATGCATATAGGATTAATGGTGAGAGGACTAATCAACTAACCTTTCCTCACCCTTAACCAATTTCTTACTCAGCATGGTGACTAGCTGTTTTAGTTCCTCATTCGGTTGAACATGAAAGCTCTTCCAAAGGCATTCCAAGAATGTTGCAAGAATATCCCAGTTAGCTGACCAAATCTCAGTCGCTGTTGGATCTGTTGAAATTTTTACATGAGATATGTTACAAATAGAAGAACTATTCAGCATGTACACATATAGCCTCATGTTGTTTAGTAAGGGACATTTAATTACTAAAATAAAGATCTGTACCCGAAGTATTAGAAGCATGAATAGGTAGATTACCTAAATATTATACTAGTTGAATATCTGTACAATTGCACAGCTAGATTCAAACCACAATCCTATTTTGAAAAACATAGAATACATAAAAGTATTTCTGACAGAAACATGTTGTATATCTTCATCTATCTAGATTAATGACTAAAAATGCATAAGGGAAAAACAAATACAGGAACAATAGTTGGAGTAAATACTAAAATAGCATGTATCTATTTTTGTTTAACATATAAAATATAAAATGTGTTCTAAGAAACTTTGCATAGTTTTCCACAATTGTATAGAAGATTATAGATTTAGTTATAATTTTGAATATTACATATTTCATCCAAATTTTTGTATTCATGAGGGAGATACCTCTTTTGTATTTTTTCCTCTCCTGAGCTTCGGTGAAGAAGTCCACCCATAACAAAACTCTATACTGTCCATCTTTCAGTCTGTTGTAGACGATTCTTCTAGGATTGAATTTCAATGAGCATAGCGAGAAAGGTTGTTTCGGGCTAGAAGATTCACCACCACTTCTGGTAACCTGCTCATACATATCATTTATATGCTTCACGGCGCCCAAAATATCACTGTGAAATCAATTGGATGATAATATTAGTGGGAATATTCAGTACAAAAAAGAAGAGTCACATGAGGGGTAATACATTTTATTTTATAACATGTACTCATGATAATAGTTGCTTA
This sequence comes from Cenchrus americanus, assembly GCA_947561735.1. NCBI lineage: Eukaryota > Viridiplantae > Streptophyta > Magnoliopsida > Poales > Poaceae > Cenchrus > Cenchrus americanus. Next base: position 75,879,997 of record OX387239.1, on the reverse strand, counting down.
CCAAAATACTTTGGAGCCTTCACAAGTGAAACCATAAGCATTAGATTGCATGCCGTCCGTTTTTACCACAAGTATGTCTTCTCTTGGCACATCAATCAGGGAACCATCAATGAGAGGAAAGGTAATGAATGCTTCAATCACTTTCTCCTTCTCCTTTCTCTTGTCTCCATCACTTTTTGCATGACACTCTTCAACTATCTTAGCCTTCTGGTTGTCATCAGCAATTTGCCCCTCCATCTCTTGCTTACTCCATTTCACTTTTGGATCAGCTATCCAAAGACCAAGTGGCTGGAGGATATTGGGGTGCTTACATCTAGGTCAATCGGCTATATATGCGCCTAGCTTCATCAGCTTTTTCAAAGGGGCGGGCAATGCAATATTGAATACATAGTCCTCTATGATTAAGTCCAGCATAATGGGAGCCCACCCCAAAAACAACCTTCTCATACACTGTTAGCACTTCATGCCCCTGTTTAATATTGATCTACGTCATTTAGGCAAAAAGTGCTGAGTTAGCTTCAAAAAAGAATGATTGTTCAATAAGAACATGCGAGAAATCACATTTCATTACCATGACATTTCCATGGCACTTCTTTGGTAGAGGACTGTAGATAAGCAAAAACAAACATGATTGTGTCAGATTCCAATGTAAGAGTTAATTTACACAAAAAAACGTAACGAAGAGTTAATTCCATAAAAGTAGGGTAATGTCTATTTTACTTTTCAGACCCCAAAATGAGCACCCTGGAAATATCAGTGTATAATGTGTTTTACAATTTACACGCTTGTGCTGGTTTGATATGTGGGTTTATTTGCCATGTTGCAACCACTGCACATAATTTATTTTTCTCCTTCGCCCTACACAATAAATTATTTCTTAGTTTTTTCATTAAGGTTGACATGTCTATAGAAAACATGGCTCACCGTCGTTTTCAAAGATAAGGTGTGTGTGATTCTTGACTTCAAGATATAGTGGGGGCAGGGCTTCAAATTTGAAGACAAGACAAGTAAAGGGCGCAAAATGGACATTGCTCTCAAACAAACATCGGAATGATTAGTAAAACTCACAATGGTCTGATTTCCTCACTTGGAGAAACAAATTTGATTGCTTCCATTCCTGGTGAAGTGGTGATAGGAGAATATGTTGTAGTGGTTGCCTTCTTTTCCTGCACTAAGTGGGACATAATGAGCTTTTAAACGTCTCAACATAAAAATGTACTGCAGCATAGTGGAAAAGAGTCTAAAAAACATATAGAAAACTAATGGTAGTAGTACTAAGAAAGTAAGCATACACCCCTTAGTTACAAAACTAGCATGCTAATTTCAGCCTCAATTGTTCGTTCAATATTTTTTCTTGCACGAATCTCAAGGTGGAAGATAGATAAGTTACTCCCTTCCGGATGATGAAATAGGATTGCCGGTACGTCGACTATTTCAGAGAACTAGGAAAAGAGAATTAGGTCCAGTTAGTACATGCATCTTCACAACAACTAGGAAAATATCCTGGTTCCTGTCACCTCTGCATCCCAAATCGGTCTGCCTCCACTGAAACTTTTACTGGTTGCAGGGAATTTGAGACTAATTGTGCGGAACATAAGCGACGCAGAAAGAATGCAAAGAGTGAAACACATAAAAAAGGTGTTGTTCGAAGAAAACACATAAAAAAGGTGTTGTTTTTGGTGTCACTGATCAAGAAGATCTTGTCCACGGTGGCAAGATTTCTCTGGTTCCAAAGTTCCAGAATTTACTTGTAACAGCTCATGGGGCGCGGGGCATCCTCTGGTCCTAAAATTTCAGGAACTTGTACGAAAAGGCTAATGGAATACGACAATCCCAGGCTCGAAAACAAGAAGACGGCGGACATATCGTTCTAGTTGCATTGCGCGCATCAAAAAGGTAGAATCTTTCTTTTCTTTAGCGAACTAGGATGCAAAGGTTGGGGTTTTAAGTACCTGCAGGTCTGCTTCTTCTTGCCTCCTTGGAGGTGAGGCGGAGGCGGACGCCGGGGACCTGAACGGGATGCAGCGCCGGCGATGGAGCTTTCCTGCGTCCGTGGACGCGCTCGAGCTCGAACGGAGACCGCGTCGTACGCCGGCCGGATATCGCACCGTCGGACGGTGGTGGGAGCGCGCGGGGCGGAGGCGGACGCCGGGGACGGGGATGGAAGGCGGCGCCGCAGAAGGAGCTCGTCCTTTGACGCGCTCGAGCTTGGACTAGTGAGCGCACCGGACGCCGGCCGGATGGCGCCGGTGGACGGTGGCGAGAGCGCGCGCGGGGCGGAGGTAGAAGCACCGGCTTTCTTGGTCTCCGGCGCCAGTGTGGGATTTTCTGCAGTTGATCCCTTCGTCGACGGGGGCCGACGAGATGGGGAAGCTATTGGGAGGACGGCGGCGGAGGAGCCGCCGAGGTGTGACTGGAGGCACACACCGTTCTCGCACCACCCTGAGGAGGCGTGGAAAGCAGAGAGGTTTAAGACAGGGGGTAGTGTCCGTACGGCTACTTGTGCTGGGTCCCAGTCGTCAGTGAGAGAAGGGTGTAAGGGAACTAGAAAAAACTAATTGTCCATTTCAGTTATTTTTAAAAAAACATGTGGGTCCATCATCTTAGGCACCAATGTGGTTGGGTTTCTTTGATTGAGGTGATTAGGAGGGTACTCTTACCATTCAGGCTTTGTTTAGTTTGCTAAAATTTCTAACGTTTTCTCCACTCTCTCCATCACATCACATTAAATACGCCAAAAGACATATGTTTGGAGTATTGAATATAGGTAAAAAAAAATTAATTACACAGTTTTGATGTACTTTGCGACACAAATCTTTTGAGCCTAGTTAGGTCATGGTAGGATAATATTTACCACAAACAAACGAAACGTGCTACAGTGTGCTACAGGAGTTCCAAACGTTGAAATAAAAAAATTTCACCGACTAAACAAGGCCTCTAGTTATCTTCTAACATTTGAGTCCTTGTTTTACCTCGTCAGTATGTCACCCGCACCACCGGCCCCGCCTACTGGTTGTCGTCCACCACCCGAGCAATGGTGCCACTGCCCTAGTTACCGCCGTAGGGCCAGCCGCTGCCCGAGCATCCCTCCACATAGGGTCATGCTCTCCAACTTCGGTAAGTTGTGGTGCCAACCCTAATCCCATCTTTCCTGTTCCCTTGGGCATCGACCACCATCCCAAATCCAAAAACCCTAAACCCCTAACCTCTAAACCCATAATGCCGCTTCTCCCAACTTGTGCAACTCATTGTTTCCCGAATGTTATTTTCTCATGTGCTTTATCATGAATGTAACAAAAAGAGCACTCTAGTTAACCTATCGAGAGGGCTTTCCATGTACTTTTACATTCGCCCTAAACCAAGAGGGCTTTCCATATACTACCATCTCCGTTCTTACATACTCCCTCAGTTGCTTTACATAAGCATTCCAAGCATTCAAATTCAACAAGCAACAATGGAAGGAAATGACAACTATACACCTCATTTTACACTACCCACCAACTCTCCACTCACCCACCAACCCCATTTCATTTTGTCCTATCCCTAGGAATGCTTATATTTTGGCAAAAAATTTGAACCCTAGGAATGCTTATATAGAGGTACGGATGGAGTATATGACATTATTGACTTTTTTTCATTTGTTTGACTATTTGTCTTTTCTACGAATAATTTTGCAAATCGATAAACCAACTAAGCTAGTTAAATCTAAAGTGCATTTGATAATAGATATAATGATGCACATTTTACTTTAGTTAATCAATTTGTCTAATATATATTAGTGGTTAAAGTTGGAGTAAAAAGTTAACGATGCCATATATTTAAAAACGGAGGGATTTTTATGTTCTTCGATTCCAACCTTCACTGCAAGCACCCATTTATTCTACTGCTGCGTGACCATCACAGTTCCATTGGCAGAATTCCAATTCTCCATCACTTGCTCCAAGCGCTTATTTTGTGGTGACATGGAAAAAGAGATAATAACATTAAACGTGTTGGAGGCGGCTCGATGGAAGTGGAGCACCATCGTACCGTACCCTAGCCCCTAGGAGAGCGCTGAGCTGAGGAGCTCCAAGTCAACGAAAACTCGCCGCGTTGACCTGGAAGGGCGCTGCAGCGTCAGCTTGTTCCGGGGTTTGTAGCGAGCGAAATTTTGGCCGGGTGCATGTGATGCCTTGTGGGTATTTTTTTCACGAGTCTACGTGGGTCACCCCTACCCTCGGCCTCCGCGCCGACCCGGTTCCTCCTCGGTGGTCGTCGGCGTTCCGTCATAAAATATTTGCACCCTTTGACTTTTACATGTCACATTTGACCATTCGTCTTATTCAAAATTTTTGCAAAAATACAAAAACAAATATGATATACTTAAAATATATACGATGATAAAACATGTCATAGCAAAATAAATAACCTTTTCACATTTTTTCGAATAAGACGTATGGTCAAAAGTGAGACGCAAAAGTCAATAAGTGCAAATATTTTGAGAGAGAGGGTGCATAACTAGCCTTCCATTTTCGGTCGTGCCGTCAGATCTCCATTGGAAGCTTCAGTGTCCTCGCACTCAAACTGCAAGCTCTCAGGGACCCATCTCAGCAGTGGCGCCCTGCCTGTCTGCCGCGCCAGTTGCTACCGTCCACAGTCTGCATCTCCATGCCCTAGGGCCGTGTTTGTTTGTTAGAGACTAATTTTTAGTTTCGAGGAATCTTGCGTGCATGAAGTATCAAATGAAGTTTATTTACAAAACCTTTTCACAAATGAGTGCAACTTTGCGTGACGAATCTAATGAGCATAATTAATCCATCATTTGCTACAGTGATGCTACAGTAATTATCCTCTAATCATGCGGTCAAAGACCTCATTAGACTTGTCTCGCGATTTAGCCCGGGGGTTGTGGAGTCAGTTTTGTAAAATAACTTCATGTAATACATCTAATTAATAGTCAAACTTGTTAATTTAGACCGGCTAAAGTTTAGCCGCACCAACCAAACACGCCCCTAGCCTTTTTTAGCTAGCGTTAGCTGCTCAAGCTAGCAAAGCCTGACCGATCCATCCTTCCTTCTCGATTGACAGGACTACCGCGGCGCTCACAACATGTACTCCCTCTGTCCCAAAATATAAGGACTTGTTGACTTTTGCTGGTCACGTTTGACTGGTCGTCTTATTCAAAAAAATTTATGAAAATATGAAAACAATTATGATATACTTAAAATATATATGATGAAAAAACATGTCGTAACAAAATAAATAATATTTTCACTAATTTTTTGAATAAGAGGAGCCGTCAAACGTGATCGGCAGAAGTCAACAAGTCCTTATATTTTGGGACGGAGTGAGTATATTCGAGAAAAAAAATGCAGGTTGCTAGTCATGTCGCAAAAGGGGAAGTTAACAGAAACAATTCCACGCAGCCTCCTATTTCAAAATTTTCAAACTAACGTAGGAAGGCTTATGCCGGAATCAACAGAGAACCAATTCTGAAAGATTTGCCAAATGCACCTTTAGTTGATGGGAAACGTCACGACCATTTGACGAAAATAGATAGTATGCTTGGTTGTCTATTCATTGTTCAAAGCTATGAGTCCATCCCTAATCATTATTCGGTATGGAAGACCGAGAGAATGAGATGGATGACAATTTAAACACTATTAGCCACATTACGTAGATTCCACCTTTGATCTAAAATGTGGACCCAAATGTCATTGTCTATTGAATATTTTTCATTTCATTTTTTTCCGGCCTTATCTTTCTTCATCCTCCCATATGAGGCCACGACGAACGCACCACGGCCACCGGGGGGGGGGGGGGGGGGGGTTCCAACCCTGACGATCCAGGGCCATGGTCGTGGCACGCCTTGCCGAGGGAGCTCAACCCCACCCAAGGCCAATGTCGCACCGCATTGGGGGAGTAGATCCCGCCAACTCGCCCCTACCACCTTCCGTGCAACTCGTTCTACTGGTCCTAGACGTGTCACGCCTATTGGGCTCATCACTGCCTGTTAGGGTAAATATTTCGCAACTAACCCCTCCCTTGTATCTCCAGCTCTTCGGAGAAGAAAGGACGTTGGTTCTGTGTGTCGTCTATTTCAGGGCGAGATCGATGATTAGCAGGCGAAGACCCGGTGAAGGTCGGGATCTTCGCAGAAGAATGCGAAGTTACTCCATGAGGAAACGGAGAGACGGCCGCCGCGAAGACGCGTCACGCTCGCGTGAAGATGACCCGCGAAGAGGACCGGCCGGGAGAGGAAGAGCACGACTTTCGGGGGAAGAGCGTGTCACAAAGAGGTGTGGTCAGGACGAAATCTAAGACGAGGGTGTGGAGGCGCCTGAGATTCAAGGGTGAGCGAAGAGAAAGCCCGCGTAGTTCTGGCCGGACGAGAAAGTCAACGAAGACTGAACTGCCAAGTTGGCACACACGTTGGCGGACATTGTGTAAAAGTGATCAACTGTAAAGTGTGTGAGTACGGGCCCTGTGAGGTTACCAAAATACCCTTGAGATAAAGGTGATGGCAAGTGTTGTAAAGTGTAATTGTTACGGGCCTATATAAAGGACCCGACGGTAATGAAATGGGGGCGATTGGAAGGCGACTGAGTTTCATTATGCTTAGTCGAGTTCGGTTGCTTACTTCTCGTTGTATTTGCATTTTTCTTTCCTTAATTCGTTTTGATTGTTGGACCCTCTTTGGGGAAGATTTTTATCCCAACACTACCATGCATCAGCCTCGACTCGCGTGGGTCATGAAGCAAATCCTTAATTCGTTTCGATTGTTGGACCCTCTTTGGGGAAGATTTTTATCCCAACACTACCATGCATCAGCCTCGACTCGCGTGGGTCATGAAGCAAAATTCTGAGCAACGCGAAGAACATGGGGTGAGCTCATCTGTTAGAATTTGGCCAAACGGGGCCATCACGCGACACATTCCTTCCAACCTAACATGGGATGAAGTGGGATCGTCCGTCCGACCGTCCAGTACCACTTCCTCCCTCCACCAAATGTGGGATAATGGTGTTGCTATCTGATTCTTGTGAAGGCAGTGGCTCTAAGGCAACTAAAAAATACACTTGAGAGGCATTGTTAGTTTTTGGTGGTAAGTAAAAAATTTCGCAAGCATTCCATAGAACATAGAGAATTCTCTCCTTCTCTCATCCTTCAAAACTTGAAACTAAAAAACTCTCCTTCTATCACCATTTAAAACTTGAAACTAAAAACTCAACTTGTACGTCACTACGGGAAATCCCAAAGTTGCTGAGTATTAAAATTTTCGCCAAGTATTTTCCATCCGGCACTCGACAACTCACCTTGTAAGGAGAAAAGAATGATAAATCTCACTGAGTAGATTGGATCTTTTTTTCCTAAAAAGGAGTGGATTGGACAGAATAAAGCTAATGAATTAAACAAAGTTTTTGCATGATTTTTGTAGTCAATGCAAATCTCTGCCTACCTTAAAGTTGAGCTCACTAACCCTCTAAGCCTTAGCTTGACTATTTTCGCTGGTTTGGTGCACTTATAAAGCTAAAATAACACTAGAGATTAAAAAAGGCATGAGTATACGAATAACTAATTTTTCTCCATATAAGACATATCATTTCCTCTTTGATCCTATGAAACTTGAACTTAAACTCAATGTGTACGTGGAGGAACAAAACATAATTTTTTGTAGATTGGAACAAATTTTGTTTCACGATAAATATAATAAAGCGAACTGATTTGCATGATTTTTTATACATCGTAAATCTCTGGTCACCTGCCTACCTCAAAGCAGAAAATTGAGCTCACCAACCCTCTATAAACACCAGGTTTCACTACACATATATATAGTATGCAATGAACAAAGGTGCAACAGTCAACAATAATTTATATAGGTTAGTGACGGGGCCTGAATCAGGGTTCATAGTTCAACCGGTTCGTCGGCCACAGGTGGCCGTAAGACCCTTCGAAATCAAATCAAATATCCACATAATGCGTCATGGCACTACGTCGGGTGGTTTCCGCCTCGCCCGGGAAGACTCTGCCTTGCCCGAGTGGACTCCACCTCACCCGTGTAGTCTCCACCTTACCCGAATAGATGTTCCTTCTCATCTAAGGAACCCTCGAAAAGATCTGCCTCGCCCGACGAGTTTCCACCTCGCTTGGGTGGTCTCAGCCGCACGACGCTCTGCTCCACCCATTCCGAGCCATACCCAGTGGGTACATTGGCTATCAGAATGGAATGGGCACATGTCCATCACCACAAGGCCACAATAGCGACCATCCCGTCCAACAAGAGCGCCACAGTACCTAGGAAAAGTGTTCACCCACTCCAACAATGACAATTGCGGTCAAGGAAGTACAACACGAGTCAAGTGTGATCGTATCCACTCAGCACAACACTGGAATGACCACCCGGACAACTACTCAGCGCTCCCAGAGTTCACCAAACCCGTTCAAAGGAGTCACGCCGCCCCATCAACTCCAAACTAGGAACAGTGGACGCATGTTCACCATGTACAAGGTGACGATCAAGCCTGTACGAAGCAATTTTGTGCATTTCACTATTGTAACCCTATCTTACCTCTTGCTTTGTTACCCCTTGTGATTGTAAAAGGAGAGAAGGGGCCGGGCAGCTGTAAAAGGGGGACGATGGACGAAGAGACAAATGAGCAACCATCTAGTCCACACGCACCAGCATCACACACGCGCCCATTTCAGGGACTTGGGACCAGATTCCCACTCCTGACTAGTTTGTAGCCCCTACTACAGACCTGGGCTCGAATACACCGAAACACACTAGACGTAGGGCTATTTAGGCCTGAACTAATATAATCCTCTGTGTCATTTGAATCACCATCCAACTCCAGACACATGATCGTAGAAATATTACTTGTCGGCAGTGGAGAACCACGATAGTTGGCGCGCCAGGTGGCGGCCTTCACATGTCGCTTCTTTCCACCGAAGTCTGGATGGCCCACGACGATACATTTTTGGTACCGTGCTCCCAAATTTGTTTAGGGTCCATTGACTTTGTCTGCAACGAGTCAGAGGAGCCCCTCCTCGGGGCCATCTTCGTATGCCCCGAGCCCACCATTGACGACTACACCACCACGGACCAAGACACACAACCCGAGGCTCCACAGGTCGTGACGAGAACCACGAAGTCCATCATGGATGTTGATGGTTGTTAAGTACTTCTTTTAGGGCTATCAACTCCTGCATTTTGACATGAGAAACATACATCCACACTAGAATAGGGGCTTATACTGACAAATTCCACAAGTGGTGATGTATATTCGAATGCAACATTTAGCATAAGAAAAATTGAGGGAAAGCACACATAAGTGATCCATGATTTGCCACCTCAGCTGATGAGGTGTTGCCACACCAGATCCTACATGGCCATGGCATGTCATCATTCCAAGGGAAGCAAGCTCTAGTGAATCAGAATGCACCACGTGGCTGTCACAAGTATCCAAGGGCCCACTCAGGGATCAAACTGATTAAAAATCTTACACACACCAAGAATGTACCCAGGGGGCCACTTACTAGTCACTGTGCAAAATTGGAGACAAACGGGCTCACAAAGGGTTTGGCCGAACTGTGGGTTCGGCCAAACCAACTTTGTGTCCGTTCATCCCGGCCTTCCACTTGGACTCGGTGATTGGTCTTAAGCTGCATTCCCAGGGTTCTTTCGGTGATCCTCAGTGAACCTCTCAGCCTATAAATAGAAGATGCACATCTCACTTTTGAGACACACACTTCTTCTCATTTTTCATTTTAGCCTTGGGCTACTCTCTTTAGGAGAGGAGAGCTTTCTTGCATAAGATTAGTGCTGACTTGCTAGTTGTTGGCAATCAAATATGATACCGCTAGGGCACTTGTTACACAATGGTTTCAGCATTGATTTGGAACTAACCCGCCACTAGGCGTACTAATGATGTAACAAGTTCATTTGTGCATATGCTTTTGGAAGTGTTATGTTTTTGCAGGAAATCACACACTTAATGGATAAGTTCACATTAAGTTTGGAGGATTCTAGCAAGAGGATCAAGAAGCTCCGTTCGTGTGCGAATGCAAGATGAACTTATGTGCAAAGGTGGTAAGGACCGAGATGCAACTGCAAGATATTCCCGAGGATCGAGATAAAAGAGTATCGGAGTTCATGCGACAAGTACCCTTATCTTGATCACGGGGATAATGGCAACTAAAGCCCACAAGCAAAGGCGCAAAAGGCCCCATCAACGAAAGAAGCCACGCGGAGGAAGGCGGAGGTGGGCCGGGCCGAAACGGGCCCAAGTCGGTCGGCCCATACCGGTCGAGCCACCCTATTTTTGAGGCAGTTCGGCCCCTCCTTCATCCCACCCTATTTTCGAGGCGGTTTGGCTCCTCCTTCATACTAGCATTGCTTCGGGGGATTAATAGTCTCCAGCCTCGACGGCCGCCAAATCCATTCACCAGAAGTCATCGTGAAGAGGGAGACACACCGAAGGGAGCCGATGGCCACCGGAAGTCCTTGAGTAGCCTAGGAGATGGCTTAGGCCATGCCCTAGCCGTCGTGGTTGGCCCTGCGTGGTAAAGCCATGGCGGAGTTCCGGAGCCATGCCTTGAATTCATCAAGGCATTTGTACATTCAACATTCGATGGTGGTATAAATCATTCATTGTCCTTACTTTGATCTACTATGAGTCATGCTTATTCATATGCGTAGCTACTATATGCCCTTAGTAGGAATAGATGTAATCATGGTGATTAGTCTATGTCTTGCAGATTAATTGTAGTAGTGCATGGGAAGTCGGTGGTTGGTTACCGTCGTGTGATGACAGCGTGCGGGGGGGGGGGGGGGGGAAGGCCGAACGAACGCGTAATGTTGAGTTCAATCTATGACAAGTTTCATAAGTGGCACTAGTTAAAGCTTTGGGAAACCTGTGTCCCTGACGCATGGCATTCACACGAAAGTACTAGGTTACATCTTTATCAAGGTACAAGATTAGATTGATCTTCATCTTTGCCGGAGTTGCAACTAGAAGACGGTACGCTTAGGTTACCTTTGGTCATGTTACCTTGTGTCATCCGAATGCGTTCATTCATCCATACACACTTATGTTCGCCCTCATATGCAATCTATGTTGAATGGGATCAGATCCTAGCTAGATAGAAAAGCTTAGGTAGTTCAATGTCGATCCACAGATGATAAACCTTGGGGGATACTCTAAGGGAAGAGATATAATGATCTGTGCGCTTGCGATTCAAACTTGACACGCTTCTGAGCCGTCAACAAGCTTTTCTAGCACTGTTGCTGGGGATCGGCAACTCAAACCCTAGGGCGATCTATCCATCTTCTTGGACTAACCCTAATTTTATTATTGCATATATCTTGTGTTTCTTGTTTGTGTCCTTGAATGCAGGTAAAACCCTAGACACAAAGCAATCGAAAAGTTCTCAACACCCAAAATAGTTGATGGATCTAAGAACAGTCATGCCAAAAGAGTTGCAAGATAAACCATCAACCTCTCCAGATCCTCCGATAGATGTCGTTGTCTTCATCAATTTTGTGCAATTGTTCAGAGGTGTACGAATGAAGAAAATTATATGTTCAAAAGCTCCATCAAGTTTCCATTCCAACGCAGCAAGAATCAACGAGTTTGAAGACTCGTGCAAGTAGTTATGGCGAAAACATTCAGTGTTGCACGTTTTGAAATTTCGAGACAGATTGCAACACCAGAGTAAAATGAGAATAACTATCTCGTTCGAAGTCCGATTTAGGCAAATAATGACTTTTTGGAAATTAAAATTTTGTGCACTGTGCAATGGAGTAGAGTTTGAGTCCACTTTATGTTCTCGAAATTAAAGAAAAATTCAAGGAGTGGAGGCACCACCGAAGGGCATTAAGAGATGGTGATGTCGCGGAAAGTGATAGCTTGGGCAAGACTTTCACTGAACAAAAGTGATCATGAGCAACATGGGAAGTGAATTAAAGCTGCGTGGAACATTTACTTCTTGCATAAAGGACCATGGCTTTGTGACAATGAGAATGTATGTGAGAAAGTTGAGCTGTATGACTTAAACGAAGAGCTTTTCGGAAGGCAACCCATTTCTTTGCGTTTTTATTTCTTACATAGAGAGAATAAAGAATGGCAACATTCTATGATGATTAAGTTGTGGCTGATTAATCAAAGTTTCATTTTCTTTTTAGACCACGACCATATTCATGTTCATATTTAATTTTATTTCACGTATTGGATTTTGTCATCGACATGATGTTTGTTTATTTGAATAGTCATGTTTGCATATAGTTGATTTGGTTGTTTTATAAGAATTTATGATGTATGCTTTCATATCATTGTCAATGCTCCAGTTGGGTGTTGTCCTTTTGTGATCTTGTGTAAATGTGGTGTTTGAACATGATTGCGGACTGTCATCATTAAGTTCTATAAACATTGCTAGCTTTTCATATGTTTTCATGTTGCATTTCATAGTTTGTAAGCTTTGCAATGCGCTTAATTTTTCTTGTGCTATAAAGGATTATTAATCTAGGGATAGACAATTTAACTCTGGATAAATAAATCTTTATGGCTATGGAGATATTCGGCAACCTAGTTGTAAATATGGTGTTTAGAACTAGGCGTATTATCTTTGTTTATATGCTTTCCTCTCATATGCAGACACACTTTGCACCCCACGTACACCCATTAAGTTTTAATTCCTCATTAAGACTAATAACACCACGAGTTAATCATTTTAGAAATATTTTTGAATTGTTGACAATTTTATCTATTCCCAACCGTCACTTTGGGGGTAGAATGTGCGCTAAAATGTTTTGCAGGCAGATTAAAACTCTCACGACAAGGAAATTGAAGGATGACTAAGAAGTTCTTTGTCATCTTCTTCCATGCCTAGCAAAATGCTAAGCAGGGGGGAGACCCTGAACCTTCAACATGGATGTGCGACATGGCGCTCTAGAAGATAAAAGACCAAGGTCATCAACATCTCCGGATCAATGCACAAGAAGCCACCGATCTTATCAAAATTCTGCATGGTTTCGAAGGGAACACATAATCCTTTTGGATATTTAGAAGCCTCATGAAGTTACGATTCCATCAAATCAAGAATGAAGATAATCGGAGGTTCCTACGAGTGGTTATGGCCAAATCACCGAGTGCAACACACCCTGAAATCAGTTCTAGATAACATGAAGTGCTAAAGTAAAACAGACATAACTCCCTTGTTTGAACTCCGTTTTACTTGAATGATCACACGTTGGAAAGGTAATTTCATAAACTTTTCAATAGATCTATACTTCGATATATATTCTTTCCTAGACAGAGGGAAAAATAGATGAGAAGAGACAGCAAGAAGATGATGGCGATGACAACATTGAAGAGAAGGGCGACCATTGGTTCCATTAAGCATACATAATTAAATTTAGAAGTTTAGGAGAATTGAAGATCAAGAGATAAGCAAAGCCACATTAAATAAATGGAGATGTCGGGAGAGGTAGCGAAGAACTACAAAAGATGATAACACCTCCATGGACCTTTTATTTTCCGAATAAAATACTTGTAAGTATGCCTTCAATCTCAACTAGGTGCAACTTTTGTTTTTCTCTTTCAATACTAACATGGATACGATGAGGACAACCTAGATTTCATTTTGTTTTCAATAAAATAGGCATGACCATGTGTTCACCTTGATGTTTTATATTGCTTATGCTTATGAAAAATGATGAAAGTTGTCATTTTGTTTTATGATATGACAACGCCGACTACATCATCCAAGATGACTACTTCTTCAACCAAGATGACTACTTCTTCAACCAAAATGACTACTTCTCCAACCAAGATGACTACTTCTCCAACCAAGATGACTACTTCTTCAAGTCAAGCTACATCAACTACACCTGCACATGCTTTTGATGGACAAATTACTCGTAGTCGAGCTATGAAGCTACAACAAGAGGTGCATGCGCTACTTTGTGAATTTCATTTTAATATTGATGAGAACTATATACTAGCTAAATCGTGCATGTTGCTTTTGCTCAGATTCACCAAGGAGGATGACAAGGATACACCAAGAGTGAACCAGAGAGATGGACCGCATTGAATCAGTTCAGCCTGACAGAACCATCAAGAAGAGACTCCCTAAAGCTATGAAGGTGCATGAGTACACGTTGGATAGATCTTGAAGTTAACTTTCTAATTCCACCGGTCTCGATTAGTTTGGTGATTCTAGTATGGCAGTTGAGTACTTTTAGTGCAGACTGGTCAGAAGGTCAACAACCAACCTAATGTTCAAGTTTTGGTGCAAAACTATACCATTCTACAATATCTCGTGGTACATGCTGCACATGTTGTGAACGAGCATCAAGTTAACTTTCCAATGCAACTGACGACATGTCTTTTAGAGTTCCCTAGATGGAGTTAGTGCCAAAACATTGAGGACTGCGCAGAAGTCCAACAGCCACGCGGGAACAACTCCAGAGCGTGGAGGCCTTTTCACATTTCGTCTTTTCATTTTCTGTTACGTGTTTTCACCTATCTAGGAGGACTGCTACTTGTATAAATACTCCTTTGCTCCGTAGCAAATGGAAGACTTTGATAATTGAAATACAGAACCCCTTGCTTAGCTGTGTGCTAGCAAACCCTTGAGAGAAATCTCTACCCCTTGCTCTTGTGATCTCTTTCGCGGGAATACAAAAGCGGCGACTTCATCCGCTCCCAATTGGTGCTCCTACTCCCTTTGAGATTTCCTCGATTGATTGTAGGCTGTGTTGTTGGTTCCTTGAGAGTGTGGTTGGGCGAGTCCTCGATTCAGGTTGCCGGTTAAAGACGGTGGTTGGCTTCGAGTTTTATTTGCCAGGTTGCACTAGTTATCGTTGCTTGCAGCAAGTTATTTTGGCTTCTTTGAAGCTAGTTATCCGGTGATCATCCTACGTCGTGAAGATCGGGACCCCCCTTGGCGCATCATTTTACCTACATGAAGTTATACATGTCTTGACTAATTGTTGGGACCGTCTTGTGTCCTTCCCTAATTTCCCACTGCATTTTGGCAGTATTACTTAGCAAATATTTTTTGTTATTATGGCTAGGGATCTTTACATTGTGCACATGTTTTTTCCGTCACCCTTTTTCCCACAATGGTAAAATAATTACCTGCTGCACCACACATTGAATGTTGCAGGAGATAAATGAATGTGATTGCTGGTAACCTGCAGTTTCATTAGGTTGATGTCTTAACATTAAGTGATAAATACAATGGTTCTGTACAGCGGTTCGATAATGAGTACTTGCTTTCACAAACAGTGTTCTACGGTTCTGTGCAACTAATCTAACCAATGGCCCGTTTTTTTTTCTTGAAAGGCAAAGGACAAGTAGAGAAGGCGTTAAAGTTCGACAAGGAGTTACAGTGCAAACCCTGAATTCTGCTGATGTTTGTGGTTGCAGCCAGCTGATCGACGCTTGAGAGAAATAATTCACTCGTGCAGACTCATGCTTTGCTAGGTTCTTGGAGGCATTGGATGGAGATGGAGTAGTTTCAGCCCATAGTTTGTAAACTACTCCATCTCCATAGTCCATGGGCAATTGCTGTTGTAAGTGGCCTACTATGAGCTGGAAGTTCTGCATATTTTCCTGGCAGGGCATGTTCTGGTGGGCTGAATTGGCATATAATGAATAGGCCAAGTAAGATAACCTATAATCGTCCTATCGTATCGCATTCTGAATTTCTTCCCTTCACCTCTGACTGATTCACAGAGTAAAACAACGGGCCATTAGTAGCAGTGCAGGGTGTGATTTAAATGAGGGTACAAGTTCCAAATTGGAGTAAGAACTGGTGGCAAACTAAGCCCACTTCCCAACACTCAACTTTAGGAGGCGAAGTTCGTTTTCCATCTGTTTTGCCGTTTGCGTGATCCACCAGAGAAAAATTCAGTACTCCATTATACAGTCAGATTGGATTATCCGTCTGCTACTCCATAATTGTACAATAAAGAAACTCGATCTGCGGAGCGTAAGGCCGGTATTCTATTAAGAAAAATCTACGAACCCCTATGCTAACCTTAAACCCTTTGCTTTGACATGAGACAGTCGATGAGATTTTTTTGCAACACGCCCACCACACTTTTTTTGCGACAAGCGCAGGTGCAAACTCTTGGGAGGGCGACAAGTGGCCGCTCAACCACCGCACTACCACGCGTCTGCGTGTGAAATAAATTCCCTCAGTAGGACACACGAGTGCGACTCCTAGGAGTCAAACCCGCGCAGGCAGTCCGACCACCGTGGAGGCACCATCCGAGCCAAGGTCAGTTCCTATTAATTGTACTATTAATGAAGTGAGTGAAAACATTCATTTAGAAGCCTAACTTTAACAAAAAAAGTTAATGATCTAAATGACCACTTTTTTAAGAACAATCTAAAGAACCACCGGTATGCATTCATGGATCTACACAAAAATATCAGTAAACTATACAAAATAGACTTAACGCGATGTGTCAAACATATTGGTACCTTTGATTGTTGAGGAGGTATACTGGATGCCATTTTATCTACTACGACGCTATAATTATGCACAACCCAGTGTTCTATACCAAATTACCCTATGATTTCAGTACTAATGATAATTTGATCATTACAAAATGATACTTTATCATTTGAGTATTTCTGTATTTGGTATTTCTGTAGTACACCTACCAAACTTCTCCGAAGTCAAGTACTCGGGCACTCGGAAGGCCATAATCCCATTCCATGTTCATCGCTATCCAGTCCCTCCACTTTCTCCTCCCCAAACTCCTCTAGCCCCGCTCCACGGCCCAGCCACTCCGCCTCCACTGTCGTCGAGAGGAGATCCAACATCGGGAGTCTAGGGTTTCACCACCCTCCCCTTCCCCTCACCCGACGCACCCATGGCCATCATCGAGGTGGTTCTCGAGGTTCAACCCTAGCCACAGTCACGGGAGGTGGCGGTCGCGTTCCCGGACGTCGTGGTGCCAAAATTTATTTAGAATCTCTAGTTTGTGTTAGAGTACATAAATAGCATCAAGTATGTCCAAGTTTAACTTCCCGAGATAGCAAATCAAACGAGTCTTTAAAAAAAGATTAAATAGGTTGAACTTCTCTAAAGGAAATAGAGGAAATGTTGCATAACGTCCAATTTATTTTTAAATATACTATTCTTGAAAGGGACTTGAAGAAATGTTAGGCCTTGTTTAGATGTTAGAAAATTTTGTCTTTTCAACATTTCGCACACTGTAGCACGTTTCGCTTGTTTGTGGCAAATATTATTCTACCATGGCCTAACTGGACTTAAAAGATTCGTGTCACGAAGTACATCAAAGTGGTGTAATTAGTTACTTTTTTACCTATATTTAATACTCCAAATTTATGTCTTTTGACTTATTTAATGTGATGTGATGGAGAGCGGAGAAAACGTTAGAATTCTTAGAAACCTAAACAAGGTCTAGGCAATGTCGCAGAACGATTATTTTTATTAGTATTCTTGAAATGGAACTTAAGAAATGTTCCAAACTCACTTGGGCACTCTGGAAGGAACCTGAAGTCGACACGTATCAGATTCCCTCCGTGTCCACTTTCCTCTCGCCTCCGTCGCCCACTTCACAGCCCAACCAACCACTCCACACTGCGGCTGCGAGCGAGACAGGAGAGCTTCGCCGTCGAGAGGCTAGGGTTTCCTTTCCACTCCTCCCGCGCCCCCATGGCCGTCGCCGAAGTCGTGCTAGAGGTCCTCCCCCAGCCGCCGCCGCCGCAGCAGCGGGAGCCGGCGCGCGCGCTCCGGGTCCCCGCCGTGCCAAGACTGGTCGAGTACCTGTACCTCGCGAGCACGTGGGTGGGCTGCGGGGCCGTGGCCGCCTCGACGGTCGCGCGCCGGGCCCTGGGCCTCGACTCCCCGGTGACCTGCGCGTTCGTCAACATCTCGATCGGATCCCTCGTCGTCCCCGCGCTGGTCATCGTCGTCGTCACCCTGCAGTTCTTGCGCGCCATGTGTGCGGCCGGGTTCAGATCATCGCTCCGCAACTCGGTCAAGGAGATCCAGTTCCAGATCCAATCCAGGAAGGTATCGGGACTAGGAAACGCTGCTCCTTCTTACAGTTGATGAGTTGATTCGGGTGGGTTTTAACCAGTAGTCATTAGATATACTAGTGGGTATGTTAGTTCCTAGGTTGATAGGCTCTAATTTATTCTACTGTTCTTGGAATCAAATTAATGGTACACACACAAAAGAAGAAGATTAATTTATCTGAAAGTTGTGAGTGCGTTTGTTTCCATCGAATTTCAAATTAAATCATATGTATCTTCTCTCTATATATGCTCGTGTGAACTGAAATTGACTGTGTTTGATTGAATTTTCTCCCAATCATCCCAATTGGGTCTCTAGAGTGTCAATGCAGGATCAGCTTTCAGTTAAGCTGTACAGATTAAGTATTAGTTTCCTAAAGAGTATTTAATCTGTGCACTAAATTTATGTGGGTGCATTTGTGTGTTTCCAGTTTTTTCATTAAAGCATGCATATACTATCCATATGGTTGGTTCATTCAGGAAACTGACCTGGTTTGCTTGCTGTCACTGTTGAGTATCCTTGTCAGATGTTTGGAGGGTTAACATGGAAGGTGCTGCGGAACCCTGTGCTCGTGATACTTGCAACTTTCCTTTTCTTCCTGCTGCTCGGAGCAGGTGCTCTGGTGCTTGGGGGGCTGTTACCGGTGGAGGAATCTCAGAGGGAAAAGATTGGTTATGCACTCTTTGATACTGGGGTACTGGGTACCATGGCCATGTTTTGCTTCGTCGTCATACCCAGTTTTGTGCTGAAGGTCTGGAGGAGCAAGTAGGGTGGCAGAAGGCAATGCCGCACATCATTGCGATATATGAGGTATCAAACAGTTGCCCTAGCCATCTTCTGTTCATGTGTCATATAAGTATATAACCTTTTGTATAATGACTTAATGAACATGCTCAATTGATCATTTGTAAGTTCCTTTTGTGCCAGTATCATTTTCCAGAACTGTGAAGCCTGGTAACATGGGTAGTTATTGAGCTATAGATTATTTGTATTAGCATAAACCTGCTAAAGGCTTAAAATTGTTTCCAATTCCCTTTGTTGGGAAATTAGCTGTGCCATTTACAATTTGTCTGTTGAACCCTGGGTGAGGCCCAGTTATCTGCATGCATGTTCATATTGCTTGTGTACCGTGTTGTTGTGTTTATAGTACATTATTGTATCAATGCCTTTATGTTTGGGTAAAGAAATGAAACTCTTTTTCATTACATAAGGGTCATAACTTTTTTTGTATTATCGATGCCGTTTATATTTCAGTAAATGAAATGAAAAAAACTCAACTTCATTATGCCAGCACATAAACATGGTAAGAAACCGGGACCATCTTTAGTCCTTAGCTAGTTTCCCACTGCATTTTGGCAGTATTACTTAAAAAAATATATGTTATGGTTTGGGATCTTTACATCGTGCACTGTTTTCCGTCACCCTTATTTCCCACAATGGTAAAATGACAACTTGCTGCACCACACAAGGGATAAATGAATGAATGAATGCGGATGCTGGTAACCTGTTGCATTAGAGGTTGATGTCTTAATTTGAAGTGATAAATAGAACGGTTCGATAATGAGTACTTAATTTCGCTAACAGTGTTCTATGGTTCTCTGCAACTAATCTAACCAATGGCCTGTTTTTTATGGCAAGGCAGAGGACAAGTAGAGAAGGCGATAAAGATCGACAAGCAGTTTACAGTGCAAACCCTGAATTCAGCTGATGTCAGTGCTTTTTTTATGGCTGCTAGGTTCTATTAACTAGTACGTAACCTGATGCTGAAGTGTGTGTAAACTGGGATCACTGGTTTTCGCTACCCTGGAGGCATAAAGTGCCTAATACATTTGGCTGGAACTGGAACTGGAACTGTGGGTGCCATCGAGAATGCCAGTTTCTGTGGATGTATCTTAGCTGTTGCCGACTCATGGTCATGGGTGTATCCGGTTCTGATCTCATGGGTCTGTGGTAAGCATGGGCAGGGTTTGGTCATCTGAGTTTATCGTTAACTTCTCGTTTTGATGATTGTGGTTGGGTTTACTGGGGTTCTATTTTGTTGTCTTTTTTCCCTACCCGTTTTGTATTTGTTGTCATTACCAACATGACGTAACTTGACTAAATATACAACTATGGAGTAGTTGCCTGGCGTAGTGGCTAGATAACATAGATGCTGTTGTACGTGGCCTTATATGGCTGGAAGGACTGCGTGTTCGTTGAGGGCATTGTTCTCTTGGGTTGAATTGTTAGGCCGACCCAACTAAGAGAATCTGCTCGCTTCACCTCACTCATTGTTTTCATAGATTAAAGCAATGGGCCAACTGTAACAGTGCAGCGATTGGGCTTTGTAGTCTAATGGTATGGACGGTCCAGTGGGACGCTACCCACTAGGGTTCAAATCCTGGATTTTCCAGGATTTACCGGTATTATGCGTTAAGTGGTAAGTGATGTTCCTGCCTTTAGTGACTTCGGGAATCTATAAATCTGCCGGTGCTCAGTACTTCGGAGGTGCTCATAGGGGTAGGGTTTGCGTATGTGTATTCATAGGGGTGAGTGTGCGTGCATGTTGTGAGAATTGGTGGCAAACTAAGCCCACTTCCCAACCCTCAGCTTTAGTGAAAAACATTCAAACGAACACTTCTTAAGAAATCTAAAGAAACACCAACGCTAGTATGCATCTTGTCTTTAAACGACATATATTTAAAGATGGATGTAAAGTGTCAAACATATTGATATCTTTGATTGTTGAGGAGATATGTCATTTTATATACTCTGAGGCTATAATTTTGCACAACTCTATTGTCTATACCCATGAGTCAATGACCATATAATTTCAGTACTAATGACAACATGATTACTAGAAAATGATATTCGATCAGCTCAGTATTTCTGTATTTGGTATTTGGAAGAAGGGAAGCTAAAGGAGCCCGCCTCATTAGGCTGGTCGCACTGGGTACTAGGAGCCGAAGGGGACGGCGTGCTCCAATATGCGTTTGGCGTTTTTAACGCCTCATTGGTGTGCACTACGGGCAACGGGACGTCCGTTCCCTACCGACATGCACCAAATTGTAACACCCCAGGTGTTTCGTTAAACTAAATACCCTATTTAATCATGGTAATCAAGTATAATTAGTCCCTAAGTATGTTTAGTATGGTTTTGATCAAATTTGCAAATAGACCTTTGGTCAAATTCTCAACACTTGGTCAAACCCCTTTAAGAACCCTAAATGCTGAAATGGTTTTCTTGCACGTTCTCCAAAAGTTTCTACAGAACTTCAAATTCGGCCAATCTAAAAGTTGTTCGTTACTTCCGGGAGCACAATTTTCATAATAGGCAGACATTCAAATTTTGAATGCAAATTCACTTAAATTTGAGTTGAAGTTCCAGTGTGCAGTAAATCGGGGCCGAGAAAATCAGCGATGTTGTCACATTTTTCCTGTCAAATGAATCATCAAAACATAGGTCGCCCTTTGTAAAAATCGCAGTGCTATAGTTCCTCTACAAATTCTATTTTTAGAGAATGTCATCTTAGTTGGCACTTTTTGGAGTTTAGTGTTTTCGAAATTGGGTAAATGAAATAAAATCAGGCGCAGAGCGCCGGCGACGATGCGTCCGCTTTCCACGCGTGACGTCGCACGCGCGACACGCGTCGCCCGTCTAGCCCTCCGACGTACGAACGCTTCAGCGTATTCACTGTGGACTCGCACGTGATGAGGACTCCGCACGACCCACGGGTCGTATGCCGCGCCTATGTATCAGCCGCCCGACGCCACGCGCCGCGCGGCGCCAGCGCCACACGCATCACACGCATGTGAGACTGGCTAGTTGGCCGTCCGCGCCGGCCTCCGCCGCCCCGGAGCCTCCTCCGCATTGCCTCTGTGCCGCCCGCCTATAAAAGCGCGAGCCCCCACGGCCGGAGATCCTTTTTACTCCCCCTGCCGAAGTTCCATGGCCGCCGCCATGGGCGACCACCTTTAGCTCCAAGCCAACCCTATCCGCGGTTGCTTTTAGCTCCCATGTTCCCCTGTGAAACCTTCCCCGCCGCCCATGCATCATCTGGCTGCACCGACGCCGGCCAATGGACGGCGCGGAGGGAGCTCCCCTGCTCGCTCGCCGCCAACGCCCGTTCCGGCCTCCTCCGGCCCGAGCTCCGCTGCCAATCGAACCAAGCGAGGTGCGCACGCAACCCTAGGGTATATGTTTTGGATTTAATCTTGTGTAGGAGTTTAAATTAAAAATTTGAGAAATATTTTGAATTTGCACCTATTATTTGGTCAGAGGCTTAGATTGGACCTAAATGAGTTGTAGGAAATGTTTGAGACCAAAAGGAATTGTAAATCTTTCTATAGGATTTAATGTAGATAAACTAGGCTAAAATTTGTTTTTTCATATAAATTAAAATATATGTAATATGGAGCTAAATTTTGGCATGTGAGCTTAGTGTAAGTATATGTTGTTGTGTACCAAAATTTAGGACCTTTGGAAGTGCAATTAATTTTATATTAATTTTTTATGAAAGGCTAGATAGATTTCAAGTAAATAACAAACTATCATTGTTTTGTTTATTTTTGAAATTTGGTGATGTGGATCTGTTCAAAATCGTTAGGACACACCCCTTACTGTTTTTTGAAGTTAAATAATTTAATTTGCTTAAATATGTACACAGTCACCATCCAACACCATCCAAGTTAACCTTTAATTATCCTCTCACACCCTCACCTCATGCATATGCATATGAACGTGTAGATTTACCGAACGGGACTTACACGTTCACTCAGGAGGAGGAGTGAGCAGCTAGTGGAGAGGTGAACCAAATTGGTGTGCAACAAGACCTGGACCAAAGTCCAGAAGAGCCTAAGGTTGTTGCTAACATAGAAGAAGGCAAGCACCGGAGTGCATATAACATTTTTGGATAAACTCCTATCTTTTACTTTTCAATATTTATGTTATGTTTTGTGCACTTAAGTTTTAGGAGTTGAATTGAAACCTAGATGCATGATCCTTAGGTTCCTATGCTCTTATACTAGTATGTTAGGGCGCTAGTGACATGCTTTAAGGACACGGTATAAGTCGAGTAATGACTCATTGCTCACGAGATATATGTTGCTTATGTTGGAATCATAAGTTGGTTAAATTGACTCGCTCATGTGGCAAGAGCAATGGGTTTGGTCTCCACCGAGTAGCATGGTGCTGGTTTAAGCTATTGAACGTACCAAGTGCTTGTCGGGAATGGGACCGGTAAGCCTAGTACCTAATGAATTAGTGCGGGGACTTTATCGCTACTACTCTTGAGATGTGTCTCCCAGTTCGCTACCGGTAGTGCATGTGTGAGTCTGGACATGTTGTGTGAGGGTGTTCCAGTAACCTTGTACTTAGGTCTGTACTGCCTATCCTAAATCGGGGGAATGACGGGAACCGTCTAGTCAGGGTAGACCCCGCATTCGCTTTTATTTGATTTCTTGGGGTCTACTTTATTCCGTGTATCTTGGGTTTACCTTGCAAGGATATAAATCGATCAATCATCGATCACTTGTCGTTATCTGAGTCTGCTTGACCACTGGCTACCCCATGTATTTATGGAACAGTTTGATTAATATTGCTGACTGATTAATTTTGTTTGCACAAACATGTTTGTCTAGTATAGGTGCTTACCTAGCATGGTTAACATACTAGAATATGAGCTAAAATTTGAAATTAAGGATCAACTCTTAGTCACTTTTGGCAAACAAACTCACCAGCCCAAAGCCTTACATGTCTAGTTTTAATTTTATTTCTGTCAGGTAAGCCTTGTTGAGTATTAATATACTCAACCTTGCTTTATTTGTGGTTTACAGGTAACCCCATGTGGCCTGGTTCTATCCGAGATGGTTGGGAGCTTGAGTGATAGCAGGATGACGATGAGTGATACTCTATGGATGGCCTCCCATGTGTATCTTCCGCTAGTTTTATTTCCGTTGTTTAAACTTTGAACACTTTACTTTCATGTATGAAAACTTGGTTTGTAATAATGTAACCAGGTGTACTTTTATGTAATGTTGCATTTGTACTCTGGTCCCGCCTTCGTGTGGGCTTTGCACATATCAGCGATCCTGTTGTAAGTGATTCACTGGGCATGATCCAACAAAGGCGACATAATAGTTCTTTATTATTGCTTAATAATAAAGAATTATTTTGGGCGATTCTGTCACACAAATACAACGCTTTCCAGGTGTGCACTACGGCCCCACGGCGGCCCCACCTCGCATCGCTGTTGCTACTCCACGCCAAGAGAGGAAAAGGAGATAGAAGACGATGCGCCATCATCCTAGGCGCTGAGGAGCTGTGACAACCCACCCAGGAAAATACCATACTATCGCCTAAATCAATCCACTTTGGCCATTAAGCGTCAATAAAATACCATCTTGTTGTTAGTTGTCGGGTTCACGCCCGGTAAATCACATGGAATTCACGCAGAGGATCGAACATATGCATTAAAACTCATGCGAAGACGAGTCCAGAGTATAAACACAAATTAAATCCAAATTACCCTTGAGGGTATAATTATTATAGCCCATTGTTTTTGACATGAAGTGAAGGTTTAGAGTTCGAAAAATAGCGTAATGAATAAATTAGCGCAACGATAAACATCACAGGAGGTCGTCCGTGATGCCATCACTCGTCATCACCACCCATTCCAGCTCCCAGACGGGTGGAATCTCACCAAGTCAACCACCTGCAACAACACTTTTAAAGCAAGGTTGAGTATACTAATACTCAGCAAGACTTAACCGTCGGGTGATAACTACATCACCAAACTCTAGACATGAGAGGCTTTTTGGCCGGGGAGTTCTTTTGCTGAAAAGAAACAAAGAGTATGTCCTTACTTTCAATATTTTAGCACAAAATTCTAGTTGATTACCATTTCCAAATGTGCCAACCAATTCAATCAAGAATTGTACAATACAATTAATCCAAGCAGTAGTATTCACAAAGTTTCATCATTAAGGGATATCATGTCCAGTTGATTAAGCAGTCTCAGATAACGGTGAGAGGCCAACAATCGATTGATTTAAACCTTGCAAGGTAAACCTAAACACACGGTAGGGTGTACTCACCAAGAGCCCACCAACCAGGTGATTCCCAAATGTCCTCGGCTTGGGATCGAATCTTACAGTCCTAGGTACAAGGCTATCTGGCATATCCCGCGAGGCACCCAGCTTCACACATGCACCCCCTCCCCCGGTAACTAGCCGGGTAGGTGATTACTCAAGATTAGTAATAGTAAGTTCTCGCATCGGCTCGTTAAGGTAATAGGCTTACTAGTCTCATTCCCGACAAGTGCCTACTACGTTCAAAAGCTTAGCCCATGAAAGCCATTGGACCGGAGCCCAAATCCCATGCTCTTACCACATGAGCAATCCATTTATAAAGATCTTATGATTCCAACATAAGAACCTATTCTCACGAGTGATGAACATCACTCGACTTCTTCCAGGTCCAATAGCATAGCAGCTATCAACCTAGCATACTAGACAAAGAACATAGGTACCTAAAGATCATGCATCTAAGGTTTCAATTCAACTCCTGAAATGTAAATGCACAAACATAGTAAAGATAATTGCATAATTTTATAGAAAGAGTTAATGATCTGAGGCTTGCCTTCGCTGGCAAGGTTGGCCTTGGGCCCTTCTGGACTTTGGTCCAGGTCTTGGGCTATGTACACATCTTGCAGCTCACCGACAGCACCTCCGTCTCCTCCTTCCGACACACGCGTACAGCTACCGTTGGGAAGATCTACACGAGGATGCAAATGCAAGATTTAATTGATAGTTTTTAATTTAATTTACTACCTGAAAGTGCATCTAGGCCCCTAAGTGGATTTTGGTGAATTGAATGACAAGGCGATTAAAGGACTAATGAACTTGTCTAAGATTGTGAGCAGGTTTTATTTATATAGTCATGCACAACAAGCATATGGTGCAAGACTTCATGTGTTTAATGGAAGAGAACATAATAATGAGTGTACACACTATGGTTCTAATTTGGAAGCTTGCACATCCGTTGTCAATCAAGATCAAGCATTTGAAGCGGGATTTTCAAATGAAGGTTAATTGTGTATGAAGCAAAGTGGAACTCAAAGTGAATTGGATAAGTGATGAAGAGATCAACCAAGATGTCTAGGGTGAGGGACTAAGCAATCTTTAGGGCCGTAGCTAAGTCGCCATTAGTGTTTTGCTAAGGTGAAGTTCTAGCATCAGTGGGGTCTTCAAGTATCATATTCAAACCTTAACCGAGGGAAGCATTACAAGTCATCAACTTGTTAAGATTGGCAATATGGAGTGACTTATGGATCCAAGTGTTCATTCCTATGCTATATGGAAAGATTCTAAGTCACTAGCTCAAGTATGGATGTGCTCAAGTCAAAGGCTATGTTGAAAGCCCTCAAGTGGATATTGATCAAGTATGGCAAGATTGAAAGTGTTCATGCTCAAGAGATCAACAAAGTGTTTTCATTCATTCTTGAGTATAGGTATGCCGTACTATCAAGAGGGATGCAACTTAGCAAGTTGACCAAGTCAAAGTGCTCTTTAGTTGACCTAAGTGAGATCTAGCCTTAGAGTGTGCTAACAAACCCTCCTAACCTAACCTGAATCATTTCATCTTGGTGGTGAAGTGCTAGTCTCTTAGAAAAGGTTTTTGGGGGTATCTCGGGCATGATCGGTCTGACCGGTGCCGCTAGCCCAACAACTAGTTTTTCGAACACCGGTCTGATCGGTGTGAGGCACCGGTCTGACCGGTGCCGCCTGAGGACTAACGACTAGTTTTCTCTTTTGAGGGGTATAAATACCCCAAGCCTTCTTCAAGTGAGGGTTGCTGTTTCTAGTGAGTTTGCTGAGATCCCAAGCCATTTCTAACTAGCTCTAAGCCTTAGTGGCTCTCCCCAACCCTCTCTTTGTGAGATTTGTGGATTCAAGCCATCATCTTGTGTTGGGTTGAGAAAGTGAGCTTAAGAGTGACCTAGTGAGCTAACAAGAGTATTTCTATAGCTTGAGCACTTTGGTTTCGCATCTACAAGGTTTGAAGCATTTGTTACTCTAGGAGGTTTGCCTCCTAGACGTCTAGGCGTCGCCGGCTAGCTCCCAAGGTTGTGGTGAGCAGCGGGAAGTTTGTAAGGGCTGCGATCTTGCCTCTTCGTGGAAAAGATCCCCTTAGTGGAAAGGAGGAATGTGGTTGAAAGAGACCCGGCTTGTTGTGGGAATTGTCTCTTACAAGCTCCTCAACGGAGACATAGCCATTCCTTAGTGGGTGGTGAACTTCGGGAAACAAATTCTCGCTTCTCTGTGTGGTTTGACTCTCTAAGTTGCTTTTCTAGCATATTACATTTGCTTCCGCTTCGATCTACTTGGGTGTGCTACTTGTGTGTGCAGGGCTCATTACTCTGCTTGTGATCATCTACAAAGGCCACACACCTAGTTCGGTTCATGCTAGAAGTCAAGAGGTGCTTGAAGTTGTTTTTGCAAGTGTTCTGTGCTACACCGATCTGACCGGTGAGGCACACCGGTCTGACTGGTATCACCTGTGAAGTTCAGTGCTTGACCGGTCTGACTGGTCATCATCGCCGGTCTGACCGGTGGAGCACTGTAATCTCAAGTGTTCGGGGAGAAAGAGTTTAATTTGGTCGTCACGCCTATTCACCCCTCCCCCCTCTAGGCGACATCAAGGTCATTTCAATTGGTATCAGAGCTTGGTGCTCCGATTCGAGCTTAACCACTTGGAGTTCTACGATGTCGACAACTTGTGAGGTACCGTTTGAGCCTCTAGCTCTAGATGGCTCAAACTATTCTTCTTGGTGCTCTAATATTCTCATTGCACTTAAGGTTTTGGGTCCTACCGCTGAGCACATTATGGTTGCGAGTATCCTTCCAAAGGATGAGACATGTGTCTCACCTAAGGAATTGGAGAAGAAGCGACTCAATGCCGTTATTACTAACCTTTTGTGTAGTTGTGTATGTAGAGAACTAAAGTATCTTATCCTAAAGAGCAAGAAGATTGTTGAAGATGCTCATCTCATTTGGAAATTACTATTTGAATTGGTAAACACCAAATGGGATGAAATTGAGAGTGATGATGAAGATGAGCCAGTGGAGATGTGCCCTACCTCTACAACATCCACTGATCATCAAGCATCAAACCCCGAGCAAGAAGAAGATCAAAGAAGTGAACATGTCGTCCCTCTGCAGGGACCGGTCAGACCGGTGATACCCACCAGTCAGACTGATGCCAGCAAGGGCACTCCAACTTGCTTGATGGCCAAGAAGGAAAAGAAGAGCAAGAAGAAGAAACAAGCCAAGGGAGCTAAGGGCCAGAAGATTGAAGCATCAAGCTCTCCGTCCTTGAACTTCTCAAATCCGAGCTTGCATCCTTCGCTTGTAAGTATGAATCCTTGGCTAACAAATATGATCATGACATCAAATCCTTTGCATGTAGAGCTAAAATAGAAGAAGAAGTAGTGAGCATATGGTTCTACAAACTAATCACAACGAACTTGAACACTCCTATGAGAAGCTTGTCGATTCTTATGCAACACTAGAGATAGCCCATGAGGTTGTGCTTTCGTCGGTAAAATCAATACAACCTCTATCTCACACATGCACATGCTCATAAGTTCAAGTTAATTTATCTTGCGCTCATGATTGTTTGTCTCAAGCAAGCCAATCTAGCATTGAGCATGTACTTGTAGAATCTTGTGATGACCTTATTGCTAAAGAAAATGATGAACTCAAGCAAAAGGTTGAAAAGCTTTAAAAGGACTTGTATGTGTTAAAGGAGAAGAGCAAAGTGCAAACTTCTCAAGATAACCGTGAAGACTTGGTGAAGAAGCTTGAGAAGGGATCAGCCGCCACTAGATCAACTCCTCAACAACATACAATGACCCACAAGAACAAGATTCAAGAAAAGAGCAAGGTTGGGCAAATCAAATCCCAATATCGCCCAATCAAGCACAAGACGCAAGAGTCACTCTCCAAGAAGCCTAGAAGCTCCAACAAGTGGAGGGTGTGCTACAAGTGCAGAGAGAAGGGACACTTTGCCGACTCGTGTCGAAATGCAACAGTGGGCAGTGGCACTGACCGTGACCAGTCAGACCGGTGCATCCCACCGGTCAGACCGGTGCATGCCACCGGTCAGACTCACCTCAAGCAAACAAGGCAAGAAGGACCCCTTCTCCAAGAACAAGGCTCAGAGGCAAGCATGGAAAAGAAATTGTGAGGAATGGTATGATCAACAATAATAAAAGCCGCATTTGCTCTGAATGTCGTCAAAAGGATCACATGGGCAAAGATTGTCCCAGTGGTAACGTTCCTCAATCAAGATTAGTCCATTATGATTTTCATAAGCTTAGGAATGATAAGAATGGAACTTGTGCTATGAGGGAGATTAGTTCACCTCATTGTAGCACGGGAGCTATTTGGGTTCCTAAGCACCTTGTGACTAACCCAATAGGACCCAACAAGTGTTGGGTACCAAGAAATGCTTGTTGAGCTTGCAGGATGAAAGAGATGCATTGAGCACATGGTTGGAAGTTTTGGAAATCATGATGGATTCAATTGACCATGTGAAGGGCAAACTCATATAAATCTTGAAATCAATGTCATCTCGGTAACTAGTACGCTTGATTGAGTCTAAGTCGCTCTTGGTCCTCGGTGAACATTCATGTGACACTTTTCTTGAATGAGCAAAACATGAGGATTTAAATTAGTGACATATTCATGAATTCAAGGAACAAGGAGGGAAAAATCACCAAAAAGGTGTAAATTGGTGGTCACCGGTCTGACCGTGATAGGCACCGGTCTAACCGGTGTCAACCAAGTAAGAGAACTTGGGCGGGTGACCTGGGGTTGACCCAACTTTCAAGAAAAAGTGTGATGTGGCGTCAAAGGTTATGAGAGACTCAACACATTTTAATTAATAAATCGTTTATGTGTTGTGACCAAGTTTGGAATGAGCCTCACCAAGTTCTTAATTGAACAAAGTGCTTTGTTTGAGAAATTCGAATTATCTCTAGCACTATTTAAGGGGGAGCTCATTACAACACTTGGGTCACTTGTGGGACTAACAATTTCTTCTAAGTGATCTTGTAGTCTCATTCGTTTGTGCATCTCAAAGCAAGCTCTTGATAAGCATATCTTCCAAAAGGAACAAGTAAGAGCTAGCACCGATCGAAATTTGAACATATGCACAAATGAATTGGTATTAAGGCAAAGGTATGTTTTCATGAATCTCATTGAAATACCGTAATGCATCTAGGCCATATTACCATGCTAGTATGTCATCCTTAGCATGTAATTGCTTCAAGTGAATTTCTTATGTGCCTCTCTAGATATTTGGTGATACCTTTATTTCCACTCGTCTTCGTGTCTCGAGGATGAAGGTATGAGCCAAATATGCTTGTTAAGCCATTCATTTGAAGTGGATGCATGCGCTTTGTGACATAGGATAGACTTTTCGAAAAAATCAACTAGCATGTGTAGGAAGTGTGCTCATTTTGAAAAATATTTGGCTCTTGGTCTTTGTGACCCAATCAACTTAATTGTGACTATAGTTCCCTTTATTTGATTGATGGCTAGTCACAATTAAGAAGATTTTCTCAAGTCCCTAAAATCTATCTTTATTTATCTCTCTCTTGGAAGAATCAAGAATTATCAATGAAATTGGATTATCCTCTAGTTTTTCAAGAACTTGGCAATATTTGGAACAATATCATCTCTATATCTCTTATCCAATCTTTGAGAAAGAGGAACACACCAAAATTTGTTGAAGTTGTGCCTCAGCAGGGCACCGGTCTGACTGGTGCTGTCCACCGGTCTGACCGGTGGAGACCCTAAGTCACAACTTTCTTTTTCTGAGGCTTAATTGGAAGAAAAGTGTCTCATAAAATATTTGGAGAAGATTTAAGAAGCAAAATCTCAAATTGGAAGTGAAGGATCGGAACTTCTGAGGCTAGGTCGGTACTACCGATATGGCTTCTCTGTTAAAATTATCCAAATCCTCGGTATTACCGACCCCAAGTCGGTACTTCCGATAAAGCCTCACTGGCTGGACCCTGGGGGTCACCGTTCTGACCGGTGTCGCCCGGGAGAAACCCGTGGGGCCACAGTAAAAGGAATCCACCTTTTATCCCCTTCCTTCTCTCTCCTCTATCATTTCACCAGGGGTTACTCCTCCTCCAAACCGTGAAGGCATCCCTCTCCTCCCTTCTTCCACCTCCCTTTCCCCCATGGAGATTTGAAGATTCAACCAAGGGAAAGGCTCAAGATTGGAAGCAAAAGGATCCTCTAAGGCTCCTCTTGACATTCCCCTTCAAGTTCTTTGGATTCAACTCGAGTT
The DNA here is from genome assembly GCA_947561735.1 of Cenchrus americanus. Taxonomy (NCBI): domain Eukaryota; kingdom Viridiplantae; phylum Streptophyta; class Magnoliopsida; order Poales; family Poaceae; genus Cenchrus; species Cenchrus americanus. The sequence goes on along the minus strand of OX387239.1, from coordinate 75,848,615 downwards.
CTTTTCTCCAAAGGTATTCAAGTCTTCTTTTTGCCTGATCTCCTTACATGGTGCAAAGATTTGAATTTCCTTTGGTAGAACATCTTCTGAGGTCACCTAGAAGACATACCTATAGATCCATAAGGTTTCGTTGGACACATTGTGAGAACCCAAGATTTGGGGTCGGACGGCCCTCAGTGGTCTGACCGGTGGCGGTCACCGGTCTGACCGGTGGTGCGTGTCCAGCCCCAAATGTTGTTTTCTCCATGTGTTTCAACACATATCTATTCTAGGATGTCTTATGTTCATCTAGACCAAATCTTAGATTCATAGCCGCTTAGATGGATTGTGGGAGCAATTGGCTCTGTTCTGGGTGGCACCGGTCTGACCGGTGCCCCTCACCGGTCTGACCGGTGTGGCCCAAAGCAGACCCAATTGTTCTGAACTTTCGAGAATCATTTCCATATTAATTCAATCTTTTTCCTAGAGTCTTATACGCTCCTGTCATCCTTTTGTGACTCAGGAAAGCAGCTATGGTCCGAGAAAAGGAGGGTGCTAAGAAAAGAAGAGAAGAGGTGCATTCTCACTGAGGGGCTGTCCCCTGTCACTTTGGGGAAGGGGGCAGCACAATCAATGTCAGCGGCAAAAGGTTGAGACGTTGCTCAGCTCAAGCAAGCACAGAGGCTCCCGACCTAGGAGGTGACACCGGCACTAGCAGTGATGACAATATTGAGGATGAAACCATTCCGGGTTAGTATGAGCTGAGGAGGCACCAGGAGGCTGGGTCTGATGATGATGACACCGACGAGGCTGAGGATGAGGATGAGGAGGATGAGGAAGAGGATGTGGATGCCATGGATGAGGATGAGGATGACCAGGGTAGATTGAAGATCATGCCACTCACTTATATCTATCCTGACATGCCGGTTAAGTACCACGGGGCAAGCATGACCAAGGCCCAAAAGAAGTTGAGAGATAAAAACCCTTATGAGGAGGCTAGGACCACGTCGGATCCGAGGTTTTGGGCTAAGTTTCAGCAAGACTATTATGCTACAGTAATCATCAAAAAGCCCAAAATCACTCATAAGGCATAGTATGTGTATTGGGAGCACATGGCTAGGAAAAATGACCCGATATTTAATGAAGTCATAAGCAAGTGTGAGAGGCGAAGGGTCAAGATGCTTATGGGGTTCTGACAGGATTGGAACAAGGAGATAATAGCCCAGTTTTATGCCACAGTGCACTTTGGATACATTGATACCGAGAGGGCTATGACTTGGATGGCAAATGGTCAGAAGTATTCCATCACCTTCCATAGATTCTTGAGGTGCTTTGGGATCATGTCGGGGGACAAGGACTTAAGGAAGCTCCATGATGAAGGAGAACTTGACAAGGATGCATTGCACCTTATGTACCCGAGAGGTGAGCATGCCAATTATGGGAGGGTGAAGAATCTCTATACCTACTATGCTGCACTCAATAGGCTCCTTAGGGTGTCTATTACACCTAGAGATGGAAACCCCTCTGAGATCACAAAGTTTCAGCAAAACTTGATGGTTGCTTTGAGGTTGGGAGCTCCGGAATTTAGTGTTGGGGATTTCATTTGGCAAGAAATCAAGCATCTATCTGAGGACCCCAAAAAAATTTGCAGCTATAGCCCATATATCATGTATATGATTGAAAAGGTTGCAAAGCACTGAATCACAACCACGATCCAACTCCCAACTCTCATCTGCGATGTGGGGCCCACCTGCTCCTATCCCCACATCTCAACGGCTTCAAGCCGGGCTCACTCACTCGGGGGAGAGAAGAAGCACAAGAAAAGAGTCTAGCCAGAATAACAGATCTCAGGACTGTTCATAACCTGTGGACACGGACTATAGCTATAGGTTTAAACACTCTGCAGAGGTTGTACAACTGTACCCGCCCGAATAGAGCTGGAAACGGTGGCCGCCGTCCCAATCTCTACCATACGGCTGGAGTCCACGTAAGTGGATAGTACCCTCCTGCGTCTCCGAGTCTGGCGCAGCCTCTGCTGCATAGATCGTACTGCCAGCGAGAGGTCCCTCGAAGCTGTGGAACCCTTCCCCGGCCTCGCCGGGGTGAAGTCTTCTAAGGAGGAACGTCGTTAGTGGGCCGAAAGTGGTTGTAGCCCAAAGGGACGGCCCAGAGTGGCCCAAGATTGTTAAAGTTTAGAAATGCACCCTTATTTCCTACTCAGCACAGCCTGGTTAACCTTCGGTCCAAAGGCCTTCATGGGCCAACAGGCCAACAAGACTCATTAGCTGAAGTCTAGCTTTCCTCCCCATACTCTCTTGAGGTCCACTCGTCAGGGAACTGAAGGATTCTCTGTGGCTTGTGTGGGCTGGTGTGCGTGTGGCTCGGTGTGTGGTTCCACTCAGGGTTAGGAGAAAGAGAGGCTGCACCCCAGGTGTTCGGTAGAATGCCCAAAAGGTGCGGTGACGCAGCGAGGGCTGGCCGGCGGTGAGGATAGCTATGGAGGCGCGTTCACTTGCACAAAAAACTCCATGGCACGAAGGCTGGCGACACGGTCGGTGGAACAGGGCAAGGTGGCGCGACGGCCAAGCAGAGCTCCAGAGCAGTGGGGGCGCGACCTAGGGCGGCGCGGCGCGGTGCTCCCGAGCAGAGCGGCACGGCAGGGCAAAGCGGAGTGGCACGACACGGGAGAGCAAGGAGCACGCGTGGCGCAGAGCGCGGCGAGGCAAGGCAAGGCGAGGTTAGTAGGTTCTCGAAGCACAAGACTCTAGCACCTATCGTCGAATAGGTAGCGCGCAAGCCGTGGTTTCTACCATGGCCAAGCTGTCCAGGCCCCTGGCGTTTCGGTGAGCACAGGAACACGCACGACACGAAGGTCGGCGACACAGGCAAGCGAACCAAGGACAAATGGGGACTGCTAGGGCGAGCGTTGCTCACCGTTGGGCTCGAGGAGGTTCACGGCGGGGCAGGTAGAGATCGAGGCCGTGATGACTCGGCGCAGTGCAGGCGAGCCGATGGTTGTGGTTCGGCTCACGGTTGGCGCCAGCTTCAGTCCCCTCAGATCGGGGTCGACGTCGACGTACTCGTCCCGATGCCCGTCACGGTGGCGGATGAGGTAGGTGGTCGGCCTCCTGCTCGGCGTAGACGTTCCCAATGGCACGGGTCGGCAAGGACGTCGTTCGGTGGTGTTCTCGAGCTTCAAGGTCTCTCGTGCAAAACGTCGAGCAGGTGGCGGGTGGCGACGGCTTGGCTGGCACATACCATCGAACACGTGGTGTGCGGTGTTGAGGGAAGCTTGTAGCTTGGGGGCAAGCAGTGCGGCGGGTTCGTGACCTGCAAGGGATGCCACACAGCGCGAAGGCTGGCTTCAGAGACACAGGAGAAGACGGAGGTTTGGCCTTTGGGCAAGCTCGCCATGCACAAGACAGGAAGCTCGTGTAGATGTGCTTACCATAGGGCATGTCAAAGTTCAAGGCAAGGCAGGGCGTCACTGGTGGTGAAGTTGTGCCCGGCTCACGACGACAGTGTTCAAGGCTCGGTCCTTAGCATCTCCGTCCATGGCAAGGTGGTGTCCCAGAGCTGCTCGACTTCTGCTTCAAGGCGACATCGCGACGTTCTCAAACGACGACGGTGGTGGCGAGGTGGACGCCCTCTAGTGCGCAGTGGCTGTCGTCGCGTTCACGGTTGAATACATGGTGAAGGTGACGCCTCCAACGCGGTGCGGGGTTCCTCAAGCACGTCACGACTCCAGTTCCACTCCGCGGGCGCCTCCCGCTCCTCCTTCCCTCCTTCCTCTCACAAGCGGCGCGGTGGATTGGGGTTTTCTCCCCTTTGGCGGTGGACACAGAGAGAAGGGTGTGACGCAGGCTTTATGGGGAGGCGAGTGCTAGGGTTTGGCGGCTTGGGCGGCCGGGATGCGGCGTGGGGCGCGTGGCTCGCATCCAGGCGCGTCAGCGCGGCCCGGGCGGTGCCATGGGTGAGGCCGGGGGCACGGTGCGCCGCGGTCTCCCATCCGCTCGCCTACGTCACGGGGAAGAAAGGGGAACAACGCCGGCTGCCAGGCGGGTCCCGCGCGTCGGTGAAAGAAGAAAGGAGAAAGGGTGGCGGGCCTAGCTGGGATGAGGTGTTGGGTTGGTCTAGGCCGGCACCAAAGGTGAAGGAAGTTCAGCGGTTCACAGGCTAGAAGTTAAGGGGGCTCCGGCGGACTATGGTTGCAGAGACTTGGCCTGAGTCAGTTGTTAGATTTTGAAATTATATTTGAATATAGTTTGGTTTATAGTTTGAATTTGAATTACTTTCAAATTCAAACTCCACTCAACTGAACTCCAAGATGAATCCAAGAACTCCAACTCACGATTATACCATAATTTGTAAATAATTTTATATGGTTTTTAATTTATAGAAAATTTAGGATGAGAACCTAGCAAATTGGGATCAAATTTGGTAGCACACAAGTTCAAACAAAAAGTTTTAAATTTTGTGAAAATCCATACATGGTAAATCATTCAAATTTCTGGTATGTTACACTACTTGTGTGTGCAGGGCTCATTACTCTGCTTGTGATCATCTACAAAGGCCACACACCAAGTTCGGTTCGTGCTAGAAGTAAAGAGGTGCTTGAAGTTGTTTTTGCAGGTATTCTGTGCTACACCAGTCTGACCGGTGAGGCACACCGGTCTGACCGGTGTCACCTGCGAAGTCCAATGCTTGACCGGTCTGACTGGTCATCATTACCGGTCTGACCGGTGGAGCACTGTCAGCTCAAGTGTTCGGGGAGAAAGAATTTAATTTGGTCGTCACGCCTATGCCCCCCCCCATCTAGGCGATATCGAGGTCCTTTCACTACCAAACCACACATGACAACCATGGGGTGCATGGTTAACCACATTCACTTAGATAAGAATACATTCATCATACTCTTCCAATAAAGGAACAATATGCGGGTCTTTATTACTTAATCTTTTTAATAGTGACTGTGTACATATTTATGTAAATAAATTAATTTAAATTTCACAAACAACAAGGGGTTGCTCTTGAGCCTTTAACTTGATTTACAACACACACACAAGGTCATTTAGGTGGGTGTTGGGGGTTTTCCCATTTAATTTAATATTAAGCTTAATTGCCTCCCATGGTTTTTATTCACAAAACAAATTAGGAAAAATCAGTGGGGTGTGTTATGAAACACTACAAACCTAAACAAATCCACGGCATAGACATGCACACTTAGGAGAGCTATGAAATTAATTACACCGAAAATATCTAAAAGCTAGCTACCAAAACATGATAAATGCATACCAAAATAATTACACATCAAAATGATTCCGGCTCTCTCACACATGGACTCTGGTCCAAAACTAAGCTAGGAATGCAACATATACACCTAGAGCTACTATAGATCTTGAGTTATGCAATTACAAAGAAAATTAAGCATTAAACAAGATTAATTATTTTGAAAAAAAAATAAAATTGTGATTAATTCACCAGAGGTTCATTTTGGCATAAAACAATCGCATGCAGAAGTTGAGCACAAAAATCTAATTATTTTTAGCTACAAAAATCATTTGGACAGATTCAGCATAAATACAAAATAAATCATAACAAAAGATTACTTAGTAAATTTGTGCAATTTTTGGTACAGGATCTTGGCATTGCATAACACAGAACATATCCAAAATGCAGCTACAATACACTTGTAGATTTTGAGATACAACAGATCTAGATTTATCACTCTTCTATTTTTCATGCAAACAATATTAAGAAAAAGCATGGTCAAGCTTTACCAAATTTGTAGTGTTTTTCACATGGAATCCGAAAAAATTGGATTTGCATTTTTTCTATTTTTTCTATGATTTTCCAAGGAATTTAAAAGAATCGGCAAAACTGAATTACTATTTAAGAAACTGATTTGCATGGAGGTCCCTAGAGGTTTTCAAACTTCACATATGTGCCCTTGCTTTACACTGGGGCCCTAGAACGATTGAAATCTTTGCAATGCGGCCCTTGGGCTTCGCCGGTGGCGGGTTCGGCCGGGGAAGAGGTTGGGGAGGTGGGTTAGCTCACCTATGGGCTAGGGGGCACCAGAGTTCGAGCGTAGGAGCGGCCGACGGTGGTGCCCGGCGATAGTGGCCGCGGGCTCTGCTGTTCCGGTGTGGTGGTGACTCCGTCAGAAAGATGAGTGAATCGATGAGCTTTAGTAGGTGCAAGAGAAGCTGGAGGGTGGCTCGGGTGGGTATGTGGCCGACCGGAACCTGAGGTTCACCGCAGCGACCTCTAATGGCGCCGGCGGACAGGGGGAGCGGCAACGACTCACACGCGTGAGGCGAGGAGGTGCCCTCCTTTTTATAGTCGGCGTCCCGTCCGCGTTGTGAAGCTAGACAGAGAGGAAGAGGGGGGTCCGGCACCGCGGCACGGTAGGCTCAGCCGGTGGGCGGCACGGCCAGGACCCGCGTGGGCGCGCGGGGTGCGACACACGCGAAGGCGCGGCCTTTAAAACGACTCGGGGTGCGGACCTCGGGGCACGCGTGGTCTCGGGATGCGCGGCTCAAGCGCGAGCCGGCGTGGAGGGGGCGGACGCCAAGGCGTCTAGACGCCACGCAGCGCGCGTGGGCACGCCTTGGAGCGGAAGTCCGGCGTGGCGCGGCGCAACGTGCCGAGTCCAATTCTGTTTGTGCATGTTTGACCGGCCGTAGCTCCAAATTTTTGAACCGAACTTCAAAATTGGTGAATACCAAAGTTGTAGAGTAAGTATAGGAGAACATTTTTCGTAAAGGACGACCTTTGATCAACCATTTGACCATGAACTGCAAGCAAAGTCGCTAGTATTCCATGGCGCCGATGAATAGTGTGCACTGCAGTTGACCAGTTTTTCGAGGGACACAACTTTGCTTTTGGGGGAGGTAGGAGGAAGAAAAGTCGCGACCGAGCTAGCGGAAGAGGTAGGGGACGAACGGTGGGAGGCAAGGGCGCACCACCGTCTCCGCCATCAGAGACTCGTACACGGAGCTCCATCGCCGCTGAAGAACTCGCGAGATAGATCCCGCCGACACGCCGCCGTGTGTGGAGCTCCTCCGCCTCCGCGCCTGCGCAGCTTCGCGCCTGTGCTGCGCCAGCTACGGCAGAGCGAGGGGCCACGACCCGCCTCGCCTGATTCTCCTCACGTCGGTCGTCTAGGATTCTCCACCGGGGTCACTCAATCCGGGGCCGCGGAGAGGAGCACACAGAGGTGTGACACGCGCGCTGCCATCGTGGCCTACGCACACATCGCTTCGCCAGTGTGATTTGATCCTCCATGGCCCTGTGCTCGAGCCGCTGCCGTCGCAGGTTCCCTACTCCGTCGGCCGAGGGCGTGCAAGGAGGTACTCACCGTGGAAGAAGCAGGGGAGGGTCCGAGAAGGAGGGACCAGCTGCCTGGCAGAGGATGGGTCGCACAACGGAGGTGGACTCTAAGATCCATGATGAGGAGACCTCGTTGGGGAAGATGAGCCGCTGGGAGGGCCACACCGCCTATCTCGACCGGCGCACCAGGGAGGAGGAGGGTCGCGCCGGGAAGCTCGAGCGTCGCGCCGAGGGAGGGGAGGCGGGCGGCGCGGGGAGCTCGAGCACCGCTAGCCCGAGCTCGAGGCCCACCGTCGCACACCGCACGGAGCGAGAGAGGAGGGAGCGGCCCCACGGATCGCCGATTCAACAGCCGCGGCCCCGCGGATCGCCGATTCGCCAGCGCGGGAGGTCCGCCGCCAGGAGGCCGCGGTCGCCGGATTCGGGTGCCGGCGTGAGGTCCACGGGCGTGGATGAGTGGAGGGGAGGAGAGAGAATGGTAGAGAGGGGAGACCGGTGCGGGGTAAAAAGAATTAAACGTGGGTCCCACGAGTGGGAGTTGGTGTGGAGTATGAGATTTAGGGACAACTGGTGTGGCAAAATTGGTGTTGTACTGGAAAATTTTGATGACTGGACATAATACTCTCTCTGTATCGAAATACCTGTCGCCATTGACTTTTTTCTACAACTTTGATCCTTCGTCGTATTCAAAAAAAATTGCATGTACAATTTATTTTGTTTGTTATATGATTTACTATCGTATGTATTTTAAGCTCGACTTATCGTTTTACATATTTGCAATAATTTTTTAATAAGATGAATGGTCAAAGTTACGAGAAAAAATCAATGACGATAAATATTTTGATGTGGAGGGAGTATTCTCTTTTAGATGTATGAAAATGGGAGCACGTTGAGTGCGATTTACTATGCAGCTGCAATCCATTTGCCAAACTTCTCTGGCCGAAGTGAAACTTTTGGGTCCCCTTTTAAGGTCTATTAAGTGTATTAAACGTAGATTGTTTACAAAATTAATTACACGAATGAATAGGAAATTGCGAGACGGCCATTAAGTCTAATTAATCTGTCATTAGAAATTGGTAATGTAGCACGACGTTGTCTAATTAGACTCGTTAGTTTCATCTCGAAAATTAAGATAGGAGCCGTGGTATGAGTTTTGTCATTAATCTATATTTAATACTCAAATTAGTGGAAAGAAGATTGATGTGAGGGATGTTAGTGAAAATTTGGTGAAGAAAACTGGCTCGAACCAGAACGCGACACGTGTGAAATTCCCCGTCCGTGTTCGTCGCTATCCTCTTCCACTTTCCCCACTCTCCACTCCACAGCCCAGCCACTCCACCTCCACTGCCATCGCGAGGAGCTCCAGCTTCGAGAGCCTAGGGTTTGGGTTTCCCCTCCTCCCCCTCGCTCCCATGGCCATCTCCGAGGTGGTTCTCGAGGTCCACCCCCAGCCACCGCCGGAGGCCGCGCTCCCGGTCGTCCCCGTGCCGAAATTTCTCCAGTACCTCTACCTCGCGAGCGCGTGGGTCGCCTGCGCAGGCGTGGCCGCCGCGACCGCCGCGCGCCGGGCCTTGGGCGACGATTCCCCGGTGACCTGCACGTTCCTCAAGGTCTCGGTCGGAGCCCTCGCGTTCCCCTCGCTGCTCGTCTTCGTCGTCGCCCTGCGGCTCCTGCGCGCCATGTGCGCGTCGGGGCTCAGGCTGTCGCTCCGCACCTTCGCCAGGGAGATCCAGATCAATTCGAGGAAGGTATCGCGAACAGTAAACGCTGTCTCTACAGTCGATTCGAGCGTGTTTTACTGCTAGTAGGTAAATTGTAAACTGTAATTGACTGCGCCCTTTAAACTGAAATGGTTAGCTGGGCTCTAATACCCTCTGTTTTTGGTATGCACAAGCGCCCTTTAAAATTAATTTGTGGTTTTTCCCCGTAGGAGAAAAATAATTTATCTGAAAAGTAATTTGCTCGAGTGACCAGTGAACTGAAATTGACTGCGTTTGATTTGAACTTGCTCCAAATCATCCTTGTTAGCAGGACCTGTTTTAATTTCAGCTAATCTGTTCTAGTTTCTCTATAGAAATTTTAATTTGTGCACAATATTTATGTGAATGTGTTTGCACCTTTCCAGTTTCACATTGGAGCATACATATTCTATCCACATCATTATGTGCACTCGAGAATACTGATGGTTTTTGATGGCTCTTGTTGTCGACTGTCCTTGACAGATGTTTGGAGCATTAACCTTGAAGATGCTGCTGAATCCTGCTGTGCTCGTGGTGCTCGTGTCTTTCCTTTTCTTCCTGCTGTTTGGAGCAGGTGCTCTGGTGCTTGGGGGGCTGTTACCAATAGAGGAATCTCAGAGGGAAAAGATTGGTTCTGCACTCTTTGATACAGGGGTATTGGGTGTCATGGGAATGTCTTGCTTTGTCATCATACCCAGCTTTGCACTGAAGCTCTGGAGGAGCAAGTAGGGTGGCAAGGTGGCAGTGCTGCACAGCATTGCGATATATCAGGTATCCAACATTTTCCCTGCTTATCTTGTGTTTATGTGTCATCAGTCATGCTGTTTTGTATGCAGCTGTGCGTTCTTCTCCTCAATTGTGCCAACAGTTCCTTTAGTGCCTTATTATGATATCGAGAATTATGAAGCCTGCTAGGATGGGTAGTGTTCCTTTAGTGCCTTATTATGATATCGAGAATTATGAAGCCTGCTAGGATGGGTAGTTATTGAACCATAGATTTTTTTTGAACATTAGCATAAAAGCTGCTACAGTCTGAGAATTGTTTGCAAGTAGCTTTGTTAGAAAACATGTTTGTGCCATCGGCAATTTCTCCATTGAACCCTGTGGGAGTACCTGATTAATCTACTTATCTGCATGCATGTTCACATTGACTCTGTACCCAATTATGTTTATTATACATAATTGTATTAATGCTTTTATGTTTGGGTCGGTAAAAGGTCTAAAACTCTGGTTGACTTTGTAAAATACATAAAGGGGTGATTATTAGTGTATCATACCCATATTAATGACTTCTATGCTTCAGTAAATGAAACCAAAAACTGAATTTGGTTACACCAGCATAAACATAGTAAATCCTAGATGGTTTCCCACTGCTTTTTGGCAGTTGTTAGAAAATACTCCCTCCGGTTCCATATTAGAAGCCGTTTAGGACAGCGACACGGTCACCAAAACACAATTTTGACTTCTCTTTTCTATAAAAAATCTTTATTGTAAAGTTACATATGTATATTCTTATGGAAGTTTTCAAGACAAATCTATTTATATGATTTTCACATTTTCAAACTCAACAACTTAAAAGTTATTCATGATTTATATTCCCAATGTTTGACTCATACCTTGTCCAAAACGACTTCTAATAGGGAACCGGAGGGAGTACGTTTGTTTCTGGTGAGGAATCTTTCCATCTGGATGTATTGTTCCCCGTCTTATTATTTCTCTCAATGATAAGTTGATAACTTGATGTACAACCAGCTTTTATGTATAAGTAAACTAGTTGATAGCTCCAAACATTGATTGTTCTGAAAGGGATAAATGAATGTGGTTGTTGCTAACCTGTTGCATTAGAGATCCGTGTCTTAATTTTAAGTGATAACTACATCTAGTATGGATGATAAGAAGATATGCTTTCTGTATTGCTGAATATGTATGTGGGTGCCACAACTGCAGAATTGTTGAATACTGAGTGGTTAATATCGCTGAAAATGTGTTGTTCTGTGCTCTAATCCTAATCTAACCGAAAGTTGGCCTATCCTGTTGATAGGCAAGGACAAGCAAAGAAGGCAGTAAAGATCGACAAGCAGTTACAGAAACAGACCCTGAATTGCTGCTGTCATCTGGGTTTTGAAGCTGTTTTTAGAGAAATAATTTGCTGTTGCAGACTTTATTAAGTCGTTAATCTTGGTGATGTGCTGTATATATATGTAATGTTGCTGGAACTCGTAACCTGATGCTAAGCGTGTGCAATGAGGGTCACTTTGGTTATCGCCACCCTGTCGGAACATAAGTAGTTCCTTGGCCCTAGTTGTCCCGTGAAATGAATGTAACTGTTTTGTTGGCATATTAGGCAATTTCCAGATTAAAAGCAGGATATAAATCATGACGAATGGAGCAACTAGATTAAGCATGTGTAGAAAACTCAAATCACAGATCAAAGTAACTAGTGTAAGCACGATTCGTACACTAGACAGATAAGCCAGATTGATCATGATAAACAAATAAAACAACAGCAAGATGAGAGTGCACCCAAAGGCGGGGCGGTTGCCTCCGGCAACTGATGTGTTGTTATCCTCTGGATTAGCCATACTAATCGTGGAGGACCTCTGGTGAATAACCGCCAGGAAGTAGTCGTACAGTAGGCCACCAAGAAGCAAATGAAGTAGTTGTTTGGGAGCAGTCGCGCGGAGAGCGCTTCCAAAAACCTTATTCGCCTTCTCCCGGTGCAGGATCGCAAAGACGACGATTCCGGAGACCTGCTTGCCCGATCGCAGGTGCACGCGAACGATCGGGTTGTAGTCTTAGCGGTGGCGGCGCAGCAATAAGCAGAGGCAAAACTCTAGTTGTTGAATCGGTACGTTTTAGCATGGGCGGTGGTCTGCTTATATAGTCCGAGAAACCGACCTCTCGGTGGTCTGCTTATATAGTCCGGAAAACCGAACTCATGAAACACAATCACGAGTAGGACTCAGCAAACTAAGAAACCAAAATCTAAAACTGCAAGGCGAGCAGCCGGATTTCGGCGGACCATTCACGCAGGTGTCGTGCGCCCACCACGCCACGGCCCGGCAAGGCGAGCGCGCGCGTGTGGACTTCCTTTCTCCTCCTCGTACTAGTCTGTACAAGATGAGAACAACTTCCATATATAAGTTGATTCCCTCCACCTCCCACTAGCAAGGTGGCACTAAAGGATTCCACTATTCCCTTATGCACTCATATGTATGGATCTTTGAGATTTATTTAGGAATTTCTGAATTTAATTGTTGGGCCAAACCAACATAAATTCTAACATGTTTCACCGTTGTGAGTTGTGTCACTTTCGCTTGCTTTGTGGGCTCGTGGCAAGTGTCTGGATATGTGGGTGGTTTGGGTGCGTTTTTGTGAACATTTGTCCTTCGTCACCATGTATATCAGCACCACGGTCAGGTGGACGTTGGTATTGTGGACTCATTCTCGCGGATATTGGGCGACCTCGGATTGATTTTGATTGTTGGAGTTTTTTTTCCTTGCTTTGCTTTTCTTTATAGTTTCATTTTATTGTTACTGCCAGTCAGCTATGTCTATGTGTCATATTAGTTTTCAGTGTTGTGCTGATCGACTGATGTGCGCTGTTTTTCTTGCACTATGTCCTTAGAAGTAGGTTGCATGGCGGAGAGGGATGCCTCGGTTTGAGTTTTGTGGACAGCAAATTGGAGTTTGTTGCAGTGATGACATGGTAAAATGGTGTTCTCCTTTCCTTTGTTTTAGTCCAAGTCTCCAGGCCTTGCTTGTGTGGCGTTGGTAAAGGGCACATGCTCCTGTGGGCTTAATTGCATAGTGTGCATGGGCTAGCCTAACTACGGGAAACTTATATTCCGGAATGTGGGAATCACTTGGCAGATCCTATATATACCTTCCGGATGGTGGGAAGGCCCACTGCCTTCCGGTGTTTGAGATTCGTGCGAGTCACGGGGACCGCACGATCTCCACCTTCTCCTTCCTCTATCTAGGTCGCGCATGCGCGCTCACAGGCGCCGCCGCTACTTCTAGCCGGCGAAGGAGCCGGGAGGGGTGGGAGGTGGGCGGGGCGGTCGGCGGCGGGTAGCCGCCCGCCGCCGCCGGCGTTCGAGGCGGCGGCCTTAGGGTTAGGGTTTCGGGGTTCGGGTTCGGGGCCTCCATTCGTCCCCCAACCTAGAAAAGGAGGGGTCGGGGGAAGGCGGAGGACCGGCGGTGGTGGCGGATCGGCGGCGGCGGAGGCGAGGACGCGCGGTAGCGCCGCCGGCCGGGCGAGAATGGATGGACGGTGGGCCGGAGACCGACAACGGGGGCGCGAGGAGAGGTTCGGGTTAGGAAGGGCGGGGTCGCGGTGGCGGTGGATCGCGGGCGGCGCGGCCGCGGGAGCCGCCGGCCGGGGTTGGTGGAGGAGGCGGCGGGGGTGGTGGCCGCTGCCGGCCTGAAGAAGGAGGCAGCGGGTGGGAGGAAGAAGAAGTTTAGTGGGCCGGTGGTGGGCTAGAAGTTTGCATGCTTATGCATCTTCCGGAAGCCATATAGGAACCCTCGAATCACTTGAAACTTCCGAATCTTTAAGATTCACGCATCATCATTGGTGAGGACCGGTGGATGGTCGCTCCTGGCTGTGATGAGTGATTGACAACGTGGTGTGGACTGACTCTTGGCCGAGTATTGCAGGTGCTGGTTGCGGCTTGATTTGCGTTGGTGCAGGTGAAGAGTGGGCGCGAAAGGTCTATGCCTTGCGGGGCCTCCGAGGAGTGGAGAGACAAGTAGGCCTGACTCGAGGGACCTGGTGGTCAGCGGGGTCAAGTGCGGGCCGCATGGTGGCAAGAAAAGCAAGACGAAGTCGTCGACTGGAGCCGGTGCAGGGTAGCGGCTCACGACCGGAGTTTGCACGCGGGGTTTGCGACGGTTCACCAGAAAACCATCGGATTACTTGGTTGTGCCACAAAACCAAGACCAGAGGCTCGGCGGGCGGAGACGGGATCCGGGCACACCGAGAAGCTTCGATGCCGGCGGACGTGTGGCGGGATCGCAAGACTTGCGTCAGGAGGACGCGGTCTGCGGCAACGGCGTGGCCGTGCGACGAAGAGGAGTGCTACATGATCTATTTGCCCCTGAGGGGTTGTATCACAACTTAAGTGCTAGGGGTAGCGTGGCCTTTTGCCTGGCCCGGAGAGGACTCATATATATTAGCTCTAGGGTTTCCAGGCAAACCATCCATGGACTGCTTCTCATTTCCTTGCTCTCTAGGGTTAGATTTTTCCTCTGTTTGTAAAGAATCTGACCTCTGAGTGAATGGAAGCTTTCATGGTTGCGTTGATTCCCGGTTGGTAGCTAGTTGGATTTTCGTGTCTTTTTCGAGCTATTTTCGTTGGTTTTTCGTGCGCGGCTTGTTCCTTTGATTCTGAGGTGTTTGGGCTCGAATTTGTTGGTGGGAATCATGGATAGTTGCCTCGTGCATCTTTGTGCTTGATCTTGACCCCACAAACTTCGAGTTCGGCCTCCGATTGAAGGATTTCGGTTGGGTCTTAGGTTTTTGGTTGGTTTCGATGGCGATTCGATTCCCAGCGATTTAGGTTGTTTGAGGACTCAAGTTTTAGGGCATAGCATCCCTTAGGGACGCTTCACGTCTTCCCCAAATCTTTCCTCAAGAGCTTCAACCGTTTGGGAGATCCATGGAAGGATAGGTGGTAGGGTGCTCTCGAGTTGGTTCTCGGGCTGCTGTTTTCGCACCTGGCGGACAGTCCGCGAGGAGGGTGCGGGCAGTCCACGTGGTGCATTTTGGCCCAGGTATTCTTCGTGTTCTTCGCGTGTTCTTGAGTGCCTTCGTTTCGATCCGGTTGGCCAGTGGCTTTTGGTGGAAACTGGTTTGGCGGACAGTCCGCCCGGAAGTCGCGGACAGTCCGCGCGACACGAGTTGCTCGCGGACCGTCCGAGGACGTGGTACGGACCGTGCACGTGTGGAGGTGCCGGTTGGGTTGTTCTGTTAGTGTTTAACGGACCGTCCGCCATGTGGCGCGGTCCGTCTGCGCCGTGGCCGCGGACCGTCCGCCAGGATTGCTGCAGAACAGCTAAGTCCTTTGCTTCTTGGTTCGTGCTTCTGCTTTGGGATCGTTTGGGGTTTGTTCCTAGGGTTGGTACGTCTGTCATGACTACGTGACCTTGGCAAACTCGTGTGGGAATCCTTGGTTGTGAATTTGGGGTATAGGCCGAGTTCTCTCTTAGGAGAAGAATTTTTATCGTCTCCCATTCACTCCCCCCTCGCTGGTTACCTAATCGGTCCTTCAATTGGACTGAGGATCATCATCTTCTTCCCTCCGCCTCTCCCGTCGTCTCCCTGGTCTCTCATCGGCGCGCCGCCGCGGCACCAGGAGGGGCGGCAGGTGGGGAGGGGCGGCGGGCAGTGGTCGAGGCCGGCGTGGAGTTAGGGTTAGGGTTTCGGGTTTGAAGTTGCTGTGGTGGGGGGTCCAATGTCCCAACAGTAGTAGAAGAATGGAAGAGGTCAGTTGAGATGGAGGACAGGCGGAGGCGGCGGTGGTGGCGAGGCAGTGCGGTAGCGCCGTCGACCGAGCAGGGATGGCCAGGCGGTGGGCCAAGGACCGGCAGCAAGGGCGGCGAGAAGGTTCGGATTCGGAAGGGTGGGTTGGAGGGCGACGGTGGACGGTGGGTGGGTGGCGCGGTTGCCACCGGTCGGGGCTGGTGGCGGAGGCGACGGGGGTGGTGTGCAGCGGGGGAAGAACAAGTTGTTGGGCCGGTATTAGACCGGAAGATAATTTCTTTATCGATCTTCCGGGAGGGAAATAGGAGGCCTCGCGTAACTAGGGTATTTTAGACGAAGGCTCCTATATGTCTACCGGGAGGAGGATTTGGGTTGAAACTTCCAACCCACCAAAGCCTACCTAAGATTACTAGTTACTAGTTTTCAACCATCCCACCTCATGACTATTAAATAAAAAATATTGTAATATATTTTTCAGAAATTTTACAACATTTTTGAAATAAAAAGTTAAGCCAACATTTTTTTTGAAGTGGTTGCACCAACATTTGGTTAGAGAAAATGATGGATCCAAGATTTTTAAAAAACATTTCCATCAACATTTACATAAAATGTTGATCAATATTTTTTGAAAATGTTTCAACATTTTTGGAATTTTTTCAACATTTAGGTTCTCCCTAGAGGCCAGCCGGTGGCGCACCAGCGAGCTCGAGCCGAGGGCGTGGCCGTAGCGAGCCCCGCAGCACGGGCTAGCTTCGGCAGAGGTCGCGGCGACGTGGGCACGAGACGGGCGCAGTGGCAGGAGGTGGAAGAAGATAGGCTAGGGTTTGTTGTTCTTCGGCTAGATGGATGTTATTTGGACTATGTGGGTTATGGTTTCATATATATATATATATATATATATATATATATATATATATATATATATATATATATATATATATATATATATATATATATATATATATATATATATATATATGACTGGCTCTCTCTATTAAATTTCTGTTTTCTTTCATTCCATCCATCCTCTCCCCCTCGCCATCAGGAGGCCCGTTGGCCGAGGAGGATCTAAATCGTTTTCTCCTCTCTCTACGATGCATGTTTCTTTCTTGTGTCCGAGAGGAAATGACGGCACACGGTCGCAAATGATGAGATTAGCCTCAACTATTCACATTCGTCATACTTCATCTTCTCCAAAACAGAATATATTTGCCTAGTCAGTGAGATTTCCTTCTTTATATCTACTTCTCCCGCATCTATCATCCTTGAGTATATCGCCTCTTCATCCCAACTACCAGGCCCACACATGTTTTTTATCCCCCACCCACCCCTATCTCTCGCGCAGTCTCGCCACACCTCTCTCGCTCCGCCGCCCCTTTTTTGCCTCGCTCCGCCTCCCACCGCTGGCGCGCCCTCCTCCCTCCTCGCGCCAGCTTTGCCGCTCCTCTCTCCTCCTCAACGCGCCGCCGTCGGGCCCCCTCCCTCCCTTTCCTCTCCTCCACGACGTCAACACCCCGCCACAATGACGACAGCGACGCCACAGTGCACGCGTCGTCATCAGGAGTAGGACTACACCACCACACGCGAGATCCTTCCGCCGCCGACCCGCGGGACGACCCTAGACTCCGCTACCATCGGCGGCGCGCGACGCTTGTACATCGTCGACTTCCTCCCTGTGCTGGATCTGGCGGCGGGAGGGAAGCAGAGGACTGAGGTGGCCCTGTCGCAGTCACGGAAGACGCCATGGGCGGAGTGGGGCCGTCGACGCCTCCTCTCTCTGTGAGTAGGCACCTCCTCTTCCCCATCTACGGCGGTGAAGAGCGAACGTGGATCTCTGACGGGAATCGAGCCACGCCACCACTCTATGACCGGGAATTGGAGGAGCAGGGGCGGAGGTGGAGGAGGAGCAAGGTTCTATGCAGTAGCTCGAGCAGAAGCGGCTCCATCCGAATCTGGCGAGCGGCGAGGGGAAGTGGACCTCGGTGGCGGAGGTCTCAAAGCCGAACCTCCACGACGGGGTTGCGGCAGCGGCGAGGAGCTCCAGGAGCGAGTGAGCAGGCGGTCGGCCAGCGGTTCTGGCCGTGCGAAGCATAGGCGACGAGGTGCAGGTGTGTGCGCGGCCTCACCATTTTGGCCGGCAAATCGATGGATCCAAGCGCGCGGTCGAACTTGGCAGCTCTGCTCCCTCCGCCCCCTCCCCTACTTGCGCGCCCCGCTTCTCCCTGCCGTCGCTCCTCCTCCCTCCTGCGCGGCGCGGCGCGGGATGGACCTCCAGGAGCAGGGCGCGCGGCGGGCGAAGTCGTTGGGGGAGCCGCGTGTGGTGGGCCCACCTTCTCTTGGAGGAGGCCCTCCATCCATGCCGCATCTCAAGGGAACTGGAGGGCGTCGCCATTTTTGCCGAGCTCCTCCAAGAGACCACTGCAGCTCGTTTTACTTCAAAAACCTCGTGGAGGAGGGGATGGTGATTTTTTACCGTCGCCACTTCGGATGGTCTAATGCACATTTTGAAATTATAGACAAAGGCCTGGAGTTTGAGCTTGATTTATACTCCATCCGTTCCAAACTATGCTCAATTGACTTTTTCTAACCTCAAGTTTTAACGCTCGTCTTATTCAAAAAAAACTATGTGAACATTGTCAAATTTAAGTTATTTTTCAAAAACTTTCATTAATAAAGCGAGACACAACAAAAAAATATAATATTTTACACAATATTTTGAATAAGATGAGTGGTTAAACCTGAGGACAAAGAAGTCAAATGTATTATAATTTGAAACGGAGGGAGTATTTGCTTTTATATGGTCCATTGGAAGGAAAGAATTGATGCGGTTTCTCACTAGGCCAGAAACGATTTGTCCTGGCACTAGCAAATTAGCGTGCTGGCGGGTGCAACTATGAACCGCTAGCAAAGTGGGGCGCAGGGGCGCCGGGGCAGCAACCGCCAGCATTGAAGAATCACTGCTGGCGTGCGACATAATCCACCCGCCAGCACAAATGGTACTATTTATGCTGGCGGACAAGTTATGTCGACCGCCAGCATAGAAGGTTTAGTGGGGGCGGCCTACATAAGCCAACCGCCAGCACAAATGGTCCCATTTCTGCTGGCGGGTGGCTTATATCGACCGCTAGCATGGATCTTTATTACTGGCGGGTTTTATATGCACCCGCCAACAAAGTGAAACTGAAAATAACTTGAAATTGATACAAGTCACCAATATTTCAACATGCATGGACAGCAACAACAAGTAAAATTCAAACTGAAATATCAACACAAACAACACCTTAGAAAGATTTATTTCATACAAACAACATGCGTGATGACAAATGTTTCAAAGCACACTTACAACTAACACAAATTAAAGTACACTACATTAGGGGCCTCTCACAAATCAACACAACTTTGTCTCACTCAAATTTCTTTGACAGTCCGGTTGTGATATAGCTACCAAGCACTAAACCTATTATCAAGACCACAACAGCGATGATGGTGCACTGCATGCAGAATCCTTGATTTTTGTTGCGCTTCTTCCTGTTGACGCAAAATGTGCACCTAGCGCCAAGCACACAGCAAGCCGAACAAGCTGGCTTCACACGTGCAGAGAATCGCAAGACGTGCCAGTCAATTTTCCCTGAAAATTAACAAAAGACAAAGTAGTTAAATACCAAAGCTTGGAACTTGCCGGGTGGTACCAGACAGTTCCATATTTACGGCTATAAAGCCAAATGGGATGGCATATAGCTATAGAAAGCTATCTGCCAGCAAACTGATACCATTCGGGAGCTTTAAAAAGGAAAAAAAGTAACATAGCCGAATGGGTGACGCAAGCATGACGGCGATCGGTCTTTGTTTGGACAAAGATGCATGTGCACAAGATCGCGACCGGTCCCCGTGGTGATCAACGTTAAATAAATAAATGAAGTAAAGCGCAGGCATAAATATGTAATAAACAAGCATGCATAGATCCAAAGCACTAGTCTACCGCATGTCTAGGTACTTTAAAACCCGTCGGGTACGACACCAAACAAATCTATCCACCGCATGATACAACTTGCGTGGGGATCGTACCACTTTCCACAAATAGATCTATCCACCGCATGATACAATCTAAATATGGAAAGCTAAAAGCATACATCATTTAAAGCATAAATTACGCTCGTGTTCTACTCGTGAAGAACATAACCGAATGCGGCTGAACAGCCGATTCGGGGTCCATGAAGAAGGACCGAACATTATTAAGCAAGACAAATCTATCAGGCTGATTTGAAATCTAATCCACCGGATGACTAGCTCCAAAACAACCCAAAAAACCTGCATCTACCGCGTGATACCCAGTTCTTTCAAGATTTATACAAACGTTGGCAAGCTTGAACCCGCAACACGTGACAACCTAGATCGATTCGGTTTCGGCTATCAAGGAGCGCGTGATCCACGTGTTAAATTAGCCAAAGGCATGAACTTGACTCGCATGAGGATCACCAAAAAGGATAAAGCCGATCCAAACCCATCTAGATTGGGCAAAAAGGTGTTACATGAATTTAAACATAAAGCAAAACTCAAAGTAACACGGGGTAACTTAATGAATCTATTGAATCTTGCCAAAATCCAATAGAGCCGATAACTAGCTTCAAGCTAGATCTTAGCCTACCGCATGGCTCATGACCTAACAAGAAACCCTCTTGAACCAAGCTTGAATCTACCGCATGACACTAAGCATGGTAACAAGACTACTTGCATCAGATCTAAATCCACCGCATGACACTAGATACGATACAAGGTTGCCGGTACTCACGGAGGTCGACGGATCGATGAACCCTCTCGAAGAACTCGACGACACGACAAATGGACTCTAGGGTTTGGCGTAAAGCCGGTTTGTATTGAGAATGATTACGTATCCTGTTACATACATTCAGGGTTCATAATTATACCCTGCCAAGCACAACCTCGAATGGATTTGATACCTAATTTATCTCTAAGCTTGATCGCTTATCCATCCATTCGTCCTTCCCGCTTGAGCCACGTCACCGTACAATCCCGCAAAATCAGCTCAACAGTTCTCTTGCCGAACGGAAGCAGATAGCCGACCACGGATTTTTCTGCCGAATGCATATGAAGAAACCTTCCTTCCGCCGGACGGATTTCTCACCGAGCTGGACCCACAAGTCAGACTCCTTACCAAATTTTGGTGTTAACACATGCCCCTTCAATTACGGGATAAAAGTGATTTTATTTCGGAATTGACTCCAGCCACCAACGTCTTCAAATCGAATCTGTTTAACACCTGTTCTCTTTCTTCGCAATCCGCCGAAATCTTCGTCTAGATCCAAACCCTAGATCCCCTTGTTCTGAGCTCGAATCCCCAATGGCGGCTCAAAATCAAGCTACTCAGGTGAATTCCTCTACCATAAGCTTCATTCTGCATTTAGGTTTTCAATTTTTACCTGAGATTTCTTTTCCGCTTTCCTTCAGGAGCTTTCCACCGAGCTTTTGATTCGTACCGAGGCCAATTCAATATCCTACTACCTTGGTCTTGTGGGAGTTTCTGATCCTCGAGAATTTATCACGACTGAATCCCGAAGGATCCCCTTCAAAGCGGCTCTGACCACGCCTCCTCAGTGGCAGGATGCTTTCAAGAACTGGCCCTTGCCCCCAATCGCAGGCTGGAAAAATTGGTACCAGAGGATCCTTGCAGATAAGAGTGCTAGGACCCAGAACTGGGATACCCTCCGCATTGCTCAATGCTTGGAATTGTCTTTGGCCGAGACCCCAAAAAGCGAAGACCTCTTGATAGCGGCTTGACATTTCTGGTCGAATGGCGTCAACGCCTTCCTTTTTGGCCACGGCCCAATGTCCCCAACTCTGGCTGATGTGTATATGATCACCGGCCTTGACATTACAGGATCTGTTCGTCCCTGGGATTTCAAAAATTCCACAAGACAAACAGGGGTGAAACCAGGGAGCGGATACAAAAATTATATCCTGAATCACATGAAGGACGGCCCTCTTGGTGAAGTTGAATACAGGGCGTTTCTGAACATGTGGCTATGCAGGTTCATCTTCTGTGGTAAAGCCAATGAGCCTACCCTGAATCATATTGCAATGGCTTCACACCTAGCCAATGGCAATCGCTTCCCTCTTGGGAAATACCTCCTGGGCAGTGTGTACCACATGCTTCATCAAACTGTCACCCAGATGTACACCAGCCAGAGGATAGCATGTGTCAACGGTCCCTGGTGGTTTGTCCAAATGTGGCTGCAACTGCATATGCATCAGATTGTTGGTGTTGATTTGAACACCCGACTCTTCCCTTCATCCAATCATCATGAAGGGGAACCCCAAGCCACCAGAGGATGCCACACTTATGGAGAAGCTGCTTCAACTGTTCTCATCAAGCAGAATGTCAGCCAGCTCTTCGAGCTCTTCTTCAAAGGTTTCCAAAATCCTCTCTGGCTCCCTTATTTGGATAATGACAATTTGACTCTCCCTTGTGAGTTCTCATTTGAAACTGAGCGCCAAGATGGAAGATTTCTGGAGATCCTCAATATCATCATCCGCCCATGCATTCTGCCGGCTGAATTCAGTGGAGGGAGGCTAAACCACAGTACTTATGAGTACTATCAGCCCAACATAATGGCTCGGCAACTTGGATGTGGCCAGATGCCCCCAAGCATATTTTTGCATGAATTTCTCAAGCCTCGAGAGGAAATCAAAGATCTTACCCAGACCAGCAGAGTATTTCAGTATGTGTGCAGTCCTTCTGTTTACACCTGGCCTTTCATACCCATAACAGTAGCTCACCCCACCTTCAACTCCTGGTGGCAAGAATTCCATGATCACATCTTTAGTGAGCCTGTGCATTTGTTCTGTGTAGAACTGATGCCTGATTTTCAACCAACTTCAGAGGTAATATGATCAACCCTTAAATCAGACATTTCCTCCTCTAACCATGATCCTGATTTTATTTCCTTTGCCCACAGAATACAATGCCTGCCCCTCTGGCCAGGGATATTGCTTACAATGCAAGAGGGCCCAATCTCGCATTGGGATTCGGATCACCAACCCCCGGCCCAAGCGATGGCTAGATATGCCACAACGGATCCAACTCCGTCCGAAGATTACCGCCGACGGGGAGGCAAGGCTTGTCTCTGATTGCACCTCCAAATGCTAAGAGGAGAAGAACCATCAAGAAAGTCCTTGTTGAGGTAACATTTCTTTCTTTCTTGATCACATGATTACTCTTTTCTGATAAATCATATCTTATGCATTTTCAGACTAGAACTCAGCAATCCTCAGCTTCAGAACCTGCCAATGCTCCATCCACTGGTATGACCTTTACTGTCCTTTTCTTGAGGACGAACACTGGCATTCATTCTTATTCTGGCATTTGCAGAGGAAACAATGGAAGATCAACTTGTAGACGTCCCAGTGTCTCAACAAGCAAGTCCACCCAGGGTTGAGCCCCCTGTCCAAGTGGAAATCTCATCTTCATGAGGGACTCAATCACCCCCTGCTCAAACAGAAACACCAGACTCGCCAGAGATGAATTTCCCAATCCAACCGGATCCATCAAGTCCTCCAAGGGCTCAATCACCCACTGGTCAAGCAGAAACATCAACCCCAGCAGAGGCGAATCCAACCTCTCTCCAGCTAGAAGCTTCAGGGTTACCAGAGACTACACCAACATCCTCTCACACAGAAGCTTCAGCTTTGCCTGGAACACCTCCTTCACCAGTGGCCGCCCCTGAACAAAATCCTGCTCCAGTTCAGGAAATCAGACATGAGGTACTTATTTGCACTTAACCCTGCTATCTTTTACTTCCAATACTCCTGACTCGGCAATATTGCTCTCTTAGGATCAGGTTCCATCATCATCAAGTCCATCAATGGGGAACAATCCAGTTGCCGAGGCAAGGGAAGGAGTGCCTCAAACTTTGTCAGAGGAAGTGCGAGAAAAGCTCAAGGAGATTTTTGCCTGGCTGCAAAAAGATGCGCGAGATCAGTTCAAAGATCTTGATCGCTTTGAAGAAATGCTTGAACCCATCAGCCAAGAACTCCCTGAGGACATCAATGCCTCACTTGAATCCATCTCAAGTCTGGAAATTCATTATGTGCCCATAAGACAAGCTCTGAGAAAGGTGTCCTCCCGCCCAGCTGTTGAACGGAAGAGGGCCAGAGCTGAACAAGCCGTGAAGGGGGCACAATCTCAGACCGAGAACCACAAAGATGCGTTGGCCAATCTGCAAGCTTCTCGTGAATTGAAGATCGCCAGAAAAGCCGCTTTGGAGGCAGAACTGAGAAGTCTGTCAGCTGAAATAGAGGCCGATGACAAGAAAATAGCCGAGCTCCCCGGATTGATAGAAAAGACCCAAGAGGCAGCGATATCGGCCATAGCTGAGGTGAATCAATGTGATGCAGAACTTACCACCCTGTCCAGCGCCCAGAAAGATTATCAAGAGCGGATGGAGAAATTTCGCCGGACAACATCGAATGTCTGTAATGTAATTGCGAAATATTTGAACATCTAGATGTTTCAATCGATGTGTAACCGAATTGGTCGCTCTTGTAACATTTGCTCTTGCAATCTTATTTCTCTTTTCTTCTGCACATTCTCAAATGCAACGCTGAATGACCCATTCGGTAAAGAAATTCCAATACCCGAACGACACTTTGACTCCTTTCAGCCAAGCCAGTCAACCGAATATGACTCAGCCTAGAACTCCAAATGACCCGCCGGCGGACTGGTCAAGGAAACCTCTCCACCTTCCGATTTTCTTGGGATATGCGCCACGATCCAGAGCCACGACCTGAGGCCACGATCTGTCTTGCCAGGCCTATAAATGAAAACCGTAGGTGCCCCTAGCTCTCCACCAAGCCTTTAGCTCTCAAATCTTTGCCAATCTCAAGTCTTCTTCTTTTTCTCCAAACAGCGCAAATCCCAGAAGCATGGTGCGCAGCCTCAACCGGTGCCGCGCCTCTGATGAGGCGGAGGGGAGACGTGCCAGTGCGCGTCGGAGGCAATGGTCGTCAATTCTCCTTTTATGATTCATCTTTGATCCCCTTTTGTCTTGACGATCGTCCTTGTTTCAGGTTGATTCAATGGAATCTATCTCCCGCGCCGGCCGGTCAGCCCCTACCGGACGACTCCTCGGAGTCCGACCATCACTCCCCCGTGCCCTACGGGGAACTGCTGACGCTCTCCGCTTCAAGGCGGAGGCCGGGAGGTGGCCCGGCGCGAGGCGCGGAGGATGTCTCCAAGAAGGGCGGCATAGCCGAGTGGAGTGGGAAGACCGGCGCAAGCGTACCGCCGGAGACCATCGAGGGTACGGCTGCGAAATCACTCTTTGATCCATTGATGCTAATCCCCCTTTTTCCTGCACTTTGCAGCCCGTGACGCCGAGCTCAACCAGCTAAAGATGCTGGTGGAGCAGTTGGCCGACAAGGTGAACGCCCGCAGAGATACGCCGGCGGAGCGCCTTGCTGCGGTGGAGCACCGCGTGGACGAAGTGGCTACCCATGGCGTCCGCTTGGGCACCACCCTGGGCCTGGCCGCCATGGCGACGCACACTGACGTCGACTACTCCACCAGGCCGCGCGGCTTCCGGGGCGGCGCGCCAGAAGACATCGAGGAGATCGAGATCATCTTGGAGCGCCTCGATGGCCACGGCGACGCCATTGCCGAACTCACTCATCCCCAATCTGTGTTGAACAGGCTCTTTGACTGGATTGTATTAGGGATGTTTGACATCGGCAATAAATGAAGAACTTTTGATTTCTGTGCTTGTACTGCGATGATTTTTTCCATGTTTGCATCCGTGAATCTTGTTTTTCCTTAAACGTATTCGGGAACTAGCTTGAGCCAAACACGCGAGAACAGATGCCCCTTGGCGCAAAATCCGCAGAAGATCCCCGAATCGGCAATCCGTAAGCACTGTTCAAACGAAAACCCTTCGCATTCGGGAAGAAAACCCTGCCGCTTGGTATTCCAATAGTGCACGCTGGCCAGTCATCACTCCCGATGCACCCCTTCGGTCAATAAAATAGTCTGCTGAGATGCCCTGCAAATCCACTCGCACACTCATCCATCACTTCTCATTTCCTCCCCTGTCCTTAGAGGAAAAAACCCCAAGGCCATGGACAAAGGCAACCAACCCTAGGAGAGCAGCACTCCGAAGAAACGCACGATTCGAGAGTGAGTTTTCCCTTGATCTGCTCCTTGTTCCTTCAGGTGATCTCGCGTTTTACCTCCTCTCTACCTTTCCTCTTTCAGCCTTGATTTGCTTCCCGAAGAAATCATAGGGACCGAAGACATGCCTGAGTACGTCTCCTCTGATTCTTCCCTCGAAGCAGAGGATGCCACACCTGAACAGAGAACCAGCCATCAACTGCGCCGCCGCGTTCGGCACCTGGAGCATGACCTCAGGGATATCACCGCTCGTTGCCAGGCCGAGCGCGAGCGTCGCATGTCTTTGGAGGCATTAGTGGGAGGTAACGTTTCTAACCCTTTCTTGACTTCGCGTTCACATCTGGATCTTTGCCCCTAATAACCACTCCTCTGTTTCGAGGTGTCTCGATAGGTACAACAACTCGAAAGCGGCTTGGGACAGCTTGGTGGAGGCAGCAAATCATGGTCACCCCCGTGCATTCCAAGTTGCCGTCACGATGGTCCTGGAGCAGTTGAAGAGGGAGCAGCCGAAGAAGCAAAGAAAAGATTGAATCATACTTTCGCTTCTTCCTCCAGGCCTTCTGCTTCCCACCTACTCGAAGTCCTGATCACCAGGGTTGTTGGATGTAAACCTGCAAGAAGCAGTTGTAATGTAATTTTGTGATAAGGGCAATGCATCTGGGCACTGGTCGTTCCTTCTGTTTGTGAATTTTTGTTCTAAAGGCGGCCTCGTTCTTGAGCGCCGGCTATTCCTGTGTCAGATGCATGTAATCCCACTGCTTGCGATCGCCGATCGATTTCAATGCTAGGATAATATTTCTTCAAATATCTCCCATTTATTGCAGCGGAAAATTCTTCTCCCAGTAAAGTTTTCAATATGTATGCATTACCAGGGACGCATCTGACCACGCGAAAGGGTCCTTCCCAGTTAAGGGACCATTTGCCGAATTCGCTGTATTTGGTTCCAATCGGCAATAGCGCCTTCCAAACCAGATCCCCTTCTGCAAATTGCCTGACTTTTACTTTCTTGTTATAATACTTGGCAACCCGCAGCTTGTTCTTCTCGATGTTTTCCAGGGCCCTAAGCCGGATCATGTGCAAATCTTCTAGCTCATCCATCATTAGGCCACTATAATCCTTGGAGCTTAAATCTTTCTGTAACACCTCTCCTGGAATCTGATTGTATCTCCCAAGGTAGAACCGCATGGTGTCCATAAACCAATTCATAAGGAGAGGTCTTTGTAGCTCCATGAGGGGCCATTCGGTAAGCCCATAATGCTTTACTGAGTACCGAATGCCACCTCCTTGGCTTCTGGTCGATCTTCTTTTTTATCAGCTTGATCATGATCTTATTAGAAGCCTCTGCCTGACCATTAGCTTGGGCATAATAGGGAGAAGAATTAAACAATTTGATTCCCATGCTTTCGGCAAATTCTCTGAACTCCAGGGACACGAATTGGGCCCCTTGATCAGCTGTGACTGTCTGAGGGATTCCAAACCGATAGATGATGTGCTCCTTGACAAATTCAACCATGTTTTCCGACGTCACCTTCTTCAGTGGAATTGCCTCAACCCATTTAGTAAAATAATCTGTAGCCAAAAGCACAAACTTATGCCCCTTGCTAGATGGTGGATTAATCTGGCCAATCAAGTCTATACCCTGCCCACCGAATGGCCATGGCTTGATAATGGGATTTAATGCTGACGCGGGGACCCTTTGAATATTTCCAAACCTCTGGCAATCTTGACATCCCTTGTAATACTCAAAGCAATCCTCTAATATCGTCGGCCAAAAGCACCCAACTTGCCTGATAACCCATTTCATGCGGTAGGCCGATTGGTGTGCTCCACATATCCCATCATGCACTTCACTCATCATCTTCTTGTCTTCTTCTGGACCCAGGCATCGTAACAACACCCCATCCAATGATTTGTAAAACAAATTGTCATCCAGAAGAACGAATGTTATGGCCTTGTACCTGAGCTTCCTAGAGACCTTTCGGGATGGATCTTTCAAATAGTCAACGATCTCTTTTCTCTAATCATCCTCCACAAGATCCGTTCCCAGTGCACATATATCTGCAGCAAACGCTTCTTGACTCTCTTTGTAACCAGAGGCGCTCTGAGCCAACCTTTTTCGCTTCTTCGTTATGTTCCCTAGGAATATGCTGTAGAGTTACCAACGGAAAGCTCTTCAAGATCTCCTTGCATTCTTCGTAGTAACTCCTCAGTGCTTCACTTTTGCATTCGTATTGGCCGTTCAATTGCTTGATTACCAACTCTGAATCTCCATAAAACTCAACCGAAACGGCCTAGGCTTCTCTCAAATATTGAAGCCCCCGAAGTAATGCCTCGTATTCAGCCTGATTGTTTGTAACAGTGGGCTGTATAGGGATGGCAAATTCAAACATCTCACCTCTGGGTGAAATCAACAGAATCCCTACTCCCCCACCTTTACCGATGATGACCCATCAAAAAATAAAGCCCAAGGAGTAATTTCAAGCAAATCAATTGACGGATCACGATGCTCAGTTATGAAATCGGCAATGATCTGACCTTTAATAGCTTTTGCTGATTCGAACTTTAACTCAAACTCTGATAAAGCCAAGATCCATTTGCCAATCCTGCCATTCAGAATTGGCATAGATAACATATGTTTTATTACATCAAACTTGGAATATACAGGTGCATTCGGCATTCAACAAGTAGTGCGAAACTTTGTACACGAGTAGTACACGCACGAGCACGGCTTCTCTGCGGCCGAATACCTGGTCTCGGGATCAAGTAATTTTCGGCTAAGATATGCTACTACCCGCTCCTTTCCTTCGAATTCTTGAATAAGGGCCGATCCAATGGTTTGGGTATCGGTCGCCACGTACAACTTGAAAGGCTTATCCAACTGAGGAGGGACCAGCACTGGTGGCTCCTTCATGTATTGCTTGATCTCATCAAAAGCCCTTTGTTGTTCGTCACCCCATGTGAATTTCTGATCTTTCTTTAGTTTCAGCAATGGAGAAAACGGCAAAACCTTCTGTGACAGATTTGAAATGAATCTCCTTACGAAATTAATTTTGCCGAGCAGTGATTGCAACTCCTTGAGATTAGTTGGAGGGACAACTTCATCAATGGCCTTCATGCTCTTCTTGCCAACTTCAATCCCCCCTTCGTGGACCAAAAATCCCAAGAATTCTCCAGCTGATACCCCAAAAGCGCATTTGTTTGGATTCATCTTCAAGCCATGCTTTCGGGTGCACTCCAAGGTCCTTTTCACATCTTCCAAATGTGTGTCATGACTAAGGGACTTGATCACGACATCATCAATGTAAATTTCAACAACTTTGCCGATCAACTCATGAAAGATGTAATTCATGGCTCGCTGGTAAGTTGCACCGGCATTTTTCAACCCAAATGTCATGACTATCCATTCAAACAGGCCTATATGACCAGGACATCTGAAGGCCGTCTTTGATATATCCTCTATTGCCATAAAAATTTGGTTGTATCCCGCATTGCCATCCATGAAACTGATAACTTTGTGCCCAGCAGCGGCGTCAACCAACAAATCGCCAACAGGCACGGGGTAACCATCCATCGCAGTAGCTCTGTTCAAATCCCTGAAATCTATGCAAACCCTCATCTTTCCATTCTTCTTGTAAACAGGGACAATGTTAGAAATCCACTCCGCATATCTGCATGGCCGAACGAAGTTTGCATCAAGTAATCTTTCAACTTCTTTCTTCACATCGGCCAATACCTCATCCTTGTAGATTTTCCGGGGTGGTTGCTTGTATGGTTTGAAACCAGATTTGATTGGCAATTGATGCTCAAAAATGGAACGATCTAGTCCAGGCATCTCCGAATAATCCCAGGCGAAGCAATCTTTATATTCCTTGAGTAGCTTGATTAATTCCTCCCTGAAGTCTGATTGCAAGTTTGCGCTGATGAACGTCGGCCTTGGCTTGTCACCGCTTCCAATGTCAACTTCTTCTAATTTATCGGCCGACATGAATCCTCACCCCAACTTGCCATCAGTACCATCGACGGGGTTATCCATTAAAAATTGCTATAAGAGCCGACTGCTTGAATCGGCTGTTGATCGCCGCCGACGAGCTCAACAGGACCTTCTCCCCAGTCTTTCCCTGAGAAACAGTCAATACCTTGATACTCCCAGAAAGCTGGTTCCACATTTGCAACGCTCACGGAGTCATCTGCTTGGACCACCTCAATGTCATCATCCACCCATTGGATGAGCTGCTGATGCATGGTGGATGGGACGCAGCAATTGGCGTGAATCCAGTCCCGTCCAAGCAGTAGGCTGTAGGCTCCTTTACCTTCGATAACAAAGAAGGTTGTGAGCAGTGTCTTGGACCCGATCATCAGATCCACGTGAGCGCATCCCTTGGTGTCTGAAGGATTCCCGGCGAAATCGTTCAGTATTATGCTTGTAGGTGTCAGATCGCCAGGGCCCATGCCAAGTTTCCTGAAGGTGGTGTACGGCATTACATTGACCGCCGCTCCACCGTCGACAAACATCTTGGTCAATGGCTTGCCATTGACATATCCCTTCAAGTACAGCGGCCTCATGTGTCGATTTTTGGCCGGTTTGTCGAAGATGGCTTACTTGGCTAGCACCAGCTGCGCCATCAGCCCTTCGATCTGCTCATCGTCCAAGGACGCCTCTTCCTGCACAACCTGATTAGCAGGAGCCATAAATTCATTCGACAGAAAATATACCATGCATGTTGGAGCCGAACGGTTTGACCCTTCAGGTTTATCCTTTGGACGCCACACCGTCTTGTCCGGATCCCCGCCTCGCCCTCGGTTCACGGTTCCTCAAGCGTTGAACCCTTCTCTTCTGACACTTTCTTAGGCCAGGCGGGCACCATTGCCCCTTTTGCCAGATGTAGTCGTCCTCGTCTTCTTCTCGATCAGCCCACCTCAAATCAGCTTGCCTTTTCCTGGGATGATCAATGATCTCAATTTTTTGGCGCCGATCCTCGCTAGGATGTATCCTTCCAATTCTTTCATGGACGGATCGGCGATTGGCAGTTTCCTACCTGTACTCAAAATACCTATCACTGCACTCAGGGCAGTTTCTCAGCGTGGGCAGCTTCAACCCTTCGTTCCAGCAGTGCCTGAAGAATGCACACCCCCAGTGTGCGCGCTCCTGCTCACGCGTATATTGCTCCAGATCTCTTCTGCACGCTTCCTCTTCAGCCCTGCGCCTCTCCTCCTCGTACTTCCGTTTCTGGTAGCGCTCTTTTTCCAGCTAGCGCTGCCACTTATTGAGGAGGATGCGCGTGGTCAACCTAGGTCTGGCTCTGGATGATTCCCCGATCTCGACATGGCTCTTGAGAACGCGGGGGGCTTCACCATGCACCTGTTCCAAAGTCACTTGACGTTCCGGGTCTACTGCTCCATCCTGCCTTGCCCTGGCTGAGGTCAAGACTTTGACCTTGCCCTTCTCCTCAGCTGTCACCATGTTGACGGAGAAACCCACCATGTTCTGAGGAAAAGGGTGGCCATCCAGCTTCATCTTGTTATCAAATTTGAGGTGTCCCTCCTGGATGGCTTTCTGGATCCTCATCCTGAAGACCCTGCAGTCGTTGATGGAGTGCGAGTTCCTGTCGTGGAAGCCACAGTAACATTTCTCCTTTACTCCATCAGGTCGAAGCATGGAATGCCCTTCAGGCAATCTGATTCGGCCTTCCTTCACCAGGAGCTCAAACAGCTTGTCGGCTTTAGTGATGTCGAAATCATAGGTGCCTTTGGTCTGTTTGACCCAGCGCTGGTTCATGGTCAATGGTTCTTTTCCCCACATGATTTCGGCCGCAGCCACGTCCTGGTCGTCATCAGAATCCTCCATCAGGTCGGCTTTGTCCAGGAACTGATTGTAGATATCCGCCACGTCGTGCTGTTTGCCGAACCTGGCATCTTTCTTGAAACCGTAGGCTTGGTTGCTCATTAACGACGGCTTTTGGGACGGTTGGCCCGGGTTATCGAACTCCATGCCAAACAGCTTCTCACGCACGGCCGGCAGCATCCCGGCAACGGCCATGTCGGCCAACTGGTCATCTGGCAGATTGAGCGAAAAACACATGCCCTTAACTTCCCTGAACCTCCTGAGGAACTCCAAGGGCGTCTCACTGTGTCTCTGCTTCAGGGTAGCGAGGTCGATCAGCTTCTTTTCCGAGCTGCCGCTGAAATAGTGGGCGTGGAATTTTCGTTCCAGCTCCTTCCATGTGCTAACTGATTGAGGGGGCTGAAGGATCAGATGGCGACTAGAGAGGGGGGGGACTGAATAGGAGCCGGTAAAAATTCTTCCCAAAGAACCCGGCCTATGCCCTAGTCAAATCCCGGTCTCACACAAGCGATGGATCGAATCACACACCAATCGCCAAGACAACGAGGTTATGGATCAACCTCTAGCCTTAGGAACGATTCCTTTAAGCACACGCGGAAGCACGAGAAAGGAAGGAAAGAATCGAACCAAGAAGCAAAGCTCACAGAGCTGCGGCGGACCGTCCCGGCCGGGGAGGGGCGGACCGTCCGCACCGGCCTCGCGGATCGTCCGGCCGCTACCGCGGACCGTCCGCGCCAACACCGCGGACCGTCCGACCTACCCCGTGGACCGTCCGTTAAATCACACGAACCAACCGAAGCGTCCCACGAACCACGGACCGTCCGCGGGGAGCACGCGGACCGTCCGCGGAGCACCCGCGACCGTCCGCCCCTCGCCGCGGACCGTCCGAAACTCCGTCCAACCGAAAACCAAAATCGCGACGGATCGAAACGAAAGGCGAGCAAGAACACGAAGAGCACGGGACGAACCCTAGCGGCGTGGACCGACCGCCAGGTCCTCGCGGACCGTCCGCCAGGTGCGGACAGAGCTGAAAACGCTTGACCCCGAAAGTCAACTCCCCCAAATCATCATCAGATTTCCCAAACGGTTGAAGCTGTGGAGACAAGGGTTTGGGGACTTGAAAAGCGTCACACAAGGATGCTATAGCCCAAAAATCTTGCCTCCTAACTCCCTAAATCACCGGGAATCGCGAATCCTTTGAGCACCACCAAAAGCTTGAGCACCAAACGAAAACTCTCGAATCGAAGTGGTTTCCCGGTGTTTGAGGGCACAAGATCAATCACAAAGATGCACGAGGCATCTATCCATGTTTCCCTCAAAGAAATCCGGGGAGAAACCCACTCAAATCCGCGGAATCGCACCGAGAACAAAGGCACGAAAACAAGCACAAAAGACCACGAAAAACACAACTCCGAATCTTCTATACAAACCAGGAAAGATTCACAAGGTCTAGCATGCCGCCCTAGCATCCATCCCTCTCAACAAATCTCTCATGAAGCTCTCATGCTAGCCTAGAGAAAATGGAAGAAAAATAGCTACGAAAATGAGAAATGGGAGGGAGGAAATGAAACCCTAAGTCGCCGAGAGAGAGAGCCACTCACACACCCTTATGGCTTATATATCGGGCCCCGCCGGAGTGGTAAATGACTCGACTACCCCTAACTTAACTACTGGCGATACAACCCACGCAGGGGCATTTAGGTAATGTTTGTGGGTCTTGCCATCGGACGGCCACGCCTTTGCCGCACCCCGCGTCCGCCCGACGCAAGCCATGCGATCTCGCCGCGTGTCCTCCGCCTCGAAGCTTCCCGACACGCCTGGATCCCGTCTCCGTCATGTTGGGCCCTCAGACATGGTTTTGAGGCCCAAACCAAGAAACCGTCCGCCGATGGTTTTGTGGGCAAACCACCAAACCCCGCGTGCTCGGTCCGGCCTCCCGCCAAACCACTTGACTTGACCGCCACCGTGCACCGGCTTGCTTGTGTCGCCACCATGTGACCCGCACCCAGTCCCGCTGTCCACCGGGTCCCTCGAACCGAGCCTACTTGTCTCTCCATCTCCCGGAGGCCCCTCAAGGCTGAAGACCTTTCGCGCCCGTTCTTCACCTGCAACAACACGAACTAGGCCGCAGCCTACACCTGCACACTAAGCCAAGAGTCAGTCCAACACCCGTTGTCAATCACTCATCACTGAGGAGCGGTCATCCATCGACCACTGGGACGCTCCTGGTCCTCAATCTCCCCCTTGATGAGTGCATTGACAACACACAACGCGAAATGAAATTCAGAGAAAGAAACAAAGGAAGAAGAAAGAAAAAACAAAGAAACTCAACTCATGACCAAAACCGAAGAAAGGCGAAGAAAGGTCACAAGCCAAGCAAAGCACAAACTCCACACCGAAAACAGCAAGAAAGCTCCCCCTGAACAAATGCAAGCTCCCCCTGAACATGTGGATGCAAACTTCCAAATTTCAGCTCACCTCTTCTGAATTTTCATTAAGCTCACCTATTCTCCCCCTTGTTGACAATGTATGAATCAAGGTGAAAATGCAGAAATGCAAAGCAAAGCATATAAACATCTACATGAGCTTCTCAAATAGGCCAAATCTAGTGTCAAAGGCTAAAAATGAGACAAAGATCACACATATGAATCATAGCATGGTCAAAGCATTGCCACAAGTAATATATGAAAATACAAGCATGTGACAAAGCAGAATTTTCAGATTTAAGCAATTTGACCAAAAGAAGGCTCGCTTCACATGTAAAAGCCTATCCATGTCACACTTGAGCCACAAACATGCATACCATTCAAAGATCATACAAGGATATCAAATTCTCAGCAAAAGATCATGGCAAACACCCATAAAGCAAAGCATGTTATGTCAAAGCTCATGAGCCATGTGTCCACTTCGGGGAGACTTCTCCACTGGTGAACATCATGCAACATGTTTTGCACCCATATGTGAAAGATAAGACATTTTAAGCATAGACATGATGGATGGAGCATTTTTCAAGCAATATACACTTCTTTTCAAGATTAAATCATTTCATGGTACATGAAGTGCCTTTGCGGCAAAAAGAAGCTTATGCTCCCCATGAATGCAACATAGGCTAAACATTCACAATGATATTCGGCCTTTGGCCCAAATGCAAGAACAAGGCATCCAAGCACAATCTAAGCATGAAAAGCACATTTAGACCAAACTGTGACATGGATACACAACTACACACGAGTGGAGCATATTTCATCAAAAATTAATCAAGATTAGCATTTATTTCAAAAAGGGCTATCTCACCATACATATATCTCAAATATTTCAAGAGCATAGCCTCACATCACCATTTCTCCACACATATGACCAAAATCTCACAAATAGCCAAAGAAACTCAAATATGGCATATGAAAGAAGCTCATCATCCTAAAATGCAATATGATACAAATGCAACATGATATATGACAAGATGGCTATCCTACCATGGTTTATACATCAGGCAAAGCATGTATATACATCAAAGTAAAACATGGAATGATACATATGGTACAAGAGAAAATCCCCCAAGAATCAATTAGAAAGGGCAACAAACCCCAAGTTCCCCCCGCAAGCGCACAAATGTAGCTTGGTCGAGAGGCTTTGTGAAAATGTCTGCAAGCTGATCTTGGGTAGGGACATGGCTCAACACAATGGTTCCTTTCTCCACATTGTCCCTCAAGAAATGATACCTCACTTCAATATGTTTGGTTCCGGGAGTGAAGCATCGGGTTTTTGGCTAGCTTATGGCACCGGTGCTATCACAAAGAAGTGGGATCTCGGGTGCACTCCTCACCAAAGTCTCTCAAAGTGTATGAAATCCACAACACTCGGGAACAACAACTCGCGGCAAGACAACATACTCCGCCTCGGTGGTAGACTGAGCTACACTAGACTGCTTGCGGGAAGACCATGAGACCAACGAAGAACCAAGAAACTGGCAAGTACCAGAAGTAGACTTCTTCTCGACTCGACAACCAGCAAAATCCGCATCGGAAAAACCATGAAGAGAAAGAGTCGAGGAGGACGAATACCAAAGGCCAAGACCAGGGGCAGACTGTAGGTACCTGAAAATCCTCTTGACGACTTGTCGATGTGATGTCCTCGGCGAAGCCTGAAAACGAGCGCACAGACACACGCTGAACTGTATGTCTTGCCTCATTGCCGTCAAGTAGAGGAGGGAGCCGATCATGCTCCTGTACTCCCGCTGGTCCACTGGTTCTCCGTCCTCATCCGCATCCAAAGTGGCCGTACTCCCCATGGGAGTCGACATCGGCTTCACATCTTGCATCTGGAACTTCCTCAGCATGTCTTTCGTGTACTTGATCTGGTGCACGAATGTTCCATCCTTCACTTGCTTGATCTCGCGCGACCCCGAGAAAATACCGCAACTCGCCCATCATGCTCATCTCGAACTTCCCGCTCATCTCATCCGCAAACTTGGCAACAAGGTTATGTGACGAGCCACCAAAGACAATATCATCCACGTATATCTGAACAATCAACAAGTCATTTCCAAGCTTGAGGAGAAACAAGGTCCTATCCACGGTACCCATCACAAACCCTCT
Source organism: Cenchrus americanus (assembly GCA_947561735.1). Classification (NCBI taxonomy): domain Eukaryota; kingdom Viridiplantae; phylum Streptophyta; class Magnoliopsida; order Poales; family Poaceae; genus Cenchrus; species Cenchrus americanus. Next base: position 75,812,458 of record OX387239.1, on the reverse strand, counting down.
CGCTCAACGTAGAAAACCTCTCAATCTCCCATACCAAGCACGGGCGACCGTTTCAACCCATACGAGCCCTTTTCAACTTGTACACCCTGTGTGGGTACAGCTCACTCTCAAACCCAGGTGGCTGCTTCACATACACCTCCTCCTCTATGACCCCATTCAGAAAAGCACTCTTCATGTCCATCTGAAACAACTTGAACCCTTTAGCCACGGCAAAGGCTAGAAGGATTCGAATTGCCTTAAGACGGGCCACAGGAGCAAAGGTCTCCTCATAGTCGATCCCCTTCTTCTGACTAAACCCCTGAGCAACAAGTCTGGACTTGTTCCTCACAACCATCCCATTCTCTCCCTCTTTGTTCTTCCAAACCCACTTGGTTCCTATGGGATGGCAATTTGGAGGTGGTTCAACTAACTCCCACACCTGGTTCCTCTCAAAGTTTTCCAACTCCTCATGCATAGAATTGACCCAGTTTGCATCAGATAAAGCGTGTCCAATGTCCTTGGGCTCAAAGGTGGCAACAAAAGCAGCTTGAGCAAAATGAGAGGAATTCCTGGACCTTGACCGTGTAGTGCGTTCGTCGATGTTCCCAATGATCTTCGACAGGGGATGCACTTCTTGAATCCGCCGGGGAGCCTCACGCCTCGAGACTACCTCCCCCTTAACTTCAGCTTCTCTCGCCTGATCTTCTTGTTGCACCGTCGTTATCCATGAAGTAGACGGTCCACGCTCCGTAGTGGTCGTAGGGGAAGTAGTGGGTACACACTCAGCTTCAGGCGCATGGTTCTCTCCATCATCATCTCCAGCTTCATCCTTCTCCTCTTCAAAGAGGTCCTCGGCCATCTCTTCATCACCTGCACATTCAAAGCCAAGAGAGGTACATGACATTGTCTCGTCGAAGGTTACCTCGCAAGTCTCCATGATTTTGTTAGTCTCAAGGTTAAGCACCCTATAGAGCACCCTCAAACTTGTCGAGTTTTCCTTTCTTAAGAATGAAGCATTTGCAACCAAAAACTCGGAAATGACTCACCTTGGGTGCCCGACCATGCATAAGCTCATAACAGGTCTTCTTCTTGAAAGCTCGCAATAAAATCCTGTTGGAAACATGACAAGCCGTATTGACCGCCTCAGCCCAATACCTCCTAGGAGACCTGTGCTCATCGAGCATCGTCCTAGCCATCTCACAAAGAGTCTGATTTTTCCTTTCCACGACTCCATTTTGAGGAGGCACATAAGGGGTCGAATACTGATGTTCAACACCTAGATCACGACAAAAGGCATCAAAACGAGAGTTCTTGAACTCAGAGCCATTATCACTGCGGATAGCTCGAATAGCATTCCCATGCCTCTCGTTTTTCAACCTCACGATCAGATCTCGAACAAAGCCAAATGTCTCACTCTTATCCTCCAAGAAAAACACCCAGGCATAGCGAGAGTAATCGTCCACCACAACAAGGACATACCACTTTCCACTCACCGAGCGAACTCGAGCTGGCCCAACAAGGTCCATGTGCAACAGCTCTGTCGGACGCTCGGTCATGACATCGGTCAGGGGTGGATGGGGAGTGTCTACCATCTTGCCATGCCTACACGGAGCACAAACCAAATCCTTCTCAAGCTTCAACCTCGGCAATCCTCGGACAAGGTCAAGACCACTCAAGCGGGAAACCAAATCAAAGCTCAAGTGTCCCAACCGCCTATGCCATTTCCACAAATCAGAAAAAGGACCAACCATCAAACAGCGAGCAGGACCCAAAGAACGAGAGAAATCAGCCCTGAAATCTGACCCTCGGGGATGATCATACAGACAAGATCACCTCGAGAATCCAGCAAACGAGACTCACCAGACTTGAAACGCACCTCAAAACCCTCATCAAGCAACTGAGAAACAGAAAGCAAATTGAAACCCAAAGACTTCACAAGAGCCACTCTCTTCAACGTTACCTTGTCACTCACATGCACAACACCCTCGTAAATCACCCTTCCTCGTCCATTGTCCCCAAATGTGATGTACATCTTTTCCTTCACTGGGGTGAGGCTGGAGAACCACTTCTTATCTCCGGTCATGTGTCGAGAACACCCGGAGTCGATCAACCAAATATCCTCCAAGCCTCCTGCCTGCAGTCAGAAACAAGAACGAGAATGAGCTAGCGACTCGACATTGGGGTTAGCACAAAGAAAGTTAAACCAGTGTCGAGCCATCTGCTCAAAAGAGGGGTTAGCAAACATCATTCCCTTGCCACCAAACTTCCCATGTCCCATGGGAGGAGTACGAGCACCACGAGGGGGAAAACGTGGTCCGTAGTTCCTCTGGAACACAAAGCTGCGATCATCTCCCCTAAACCCATATTGAGGACGAGTAGGGGGACGTCCAGCAAAGCCACCACAAGCCCGACCGAACCTCTCACCAGCACGCACACCATCATCTCTCCTCTCAAACCTCGCACCACCACCTCTCCGTGGGAACCCGCCAACACTCCTCACACTTCCCACACCCCGTGGAAGTGGCACTCTAGGCTCAGGAATACCATGAGGCTGGCGATACCTGTCCTGGTTTGCTTGCTCCCTAGCAAGCCTCTCATCCCTCTTCCTCTTGTAGCAAAACTCTGCAAGGTGTCTCTCCTTGCCACAATACTCACATCTGAAGGGGATGGGTTTTGGTTTTGGCTCTGGCTTCTCACTAGGCTTCACACCCTTCTCACTCACAAACTTCACAGGTTTCTTGAGGTCATTTGTCTTGAGTGGGAATTTGGGTGGATCTTGGGTTGTGTCAAGCTTGTTGCAAAGGTGGTTGGGCTTTGGTGTGAAAGAGTTCTTGGGTGCTTTTGGAAGTGGGACTTGGATGTCTCCGATCACCTCAAACTCGGGGTTAGACTCAACACACTTCTCATACACACTCTCCCCACTGTTCTCTCCCACTTTCTCACCCAACTTCTCAAACCCCAAACCACGACCATCAGCTCTCTTGAACTCCTCAATCATGATTTTCAATTGAGGTTCCCGCCGTACAACCAACCCAACACCTTCCTCAAATAGTCATTCTCCTCATAGATGACATCCAAACGGGAAGTAAGTTCAAGATTGCGCAAAGTAACTTCATCACGCCTAGAGCATGCATTTGCAACAGGAGATTTCAAAGATGCTTCCAAAGAACTAATGGTAGAACGAGCATCAACAAGCTTAGCATGCATAGTAGGACATGATTTGCAAGCACCAAGCAAAGTAGGTCTAGCCTTAAGCTCATCATACTCAGTCCTAAGAGCATCTAGTTTAGGCAAAGTAGAAGCATTCTTCTCATTAAGCAACTTGATCTCATTCAACCATGCATCACACTCAAGACATTCAACATCATCAGGAGTAGTAGGAGCAAGTTTCAAAGAGTCATTCTAAAGTTTCAATTCAAGCAATTTGGACTCTAGCTCTCCTACTTTCTCACTAGCATTCTCAAGTTGAGCCCTAAGATCTTTCCTCATCTTTTTGGCATCTCTTAGCACACTATCACGGTTGTCAATCAAGCCATTCAACCTAGCGATCTCAGTAAGCAAAGAGTCGGGGTCACGATTTACCTCATCCTCGAAGTCGGAGTCGTTGTCTTCCTTCTCGCTCTTCTTGCTGCTTGAGCTATGGGCCATGCCACAAAAGCCCTCAAGCGCCACACAGCTCAACCCGCTGAGGTTCCGACTTGCACTCTTCTTGCCCTTGCGCCTCCCGGCGTCTTCATCTTCGCTGCTTGAGCTTGACTGCTCGTCGCTTGAGCTTGAGTCAACGTCGCTCGCACCGGCCACCATCACTCTTGCCTTGTTCTTCTTGTAGCTGCTCATGCTCGGTCGCCGCTTGTCCTTGTCCTTGCTCTTGGACTTGTTGAAGTGCTTGCCATTGGAGGAGTACTTGTCTTCACGCCTCGGGTGCGCCTTGTACTCGTTCACCTTGTACTTGTTCTCCTCTGCTTCCGGGCACTCGGCGATGAAGTGGCCTCACTTGCCACACTTGTAGCACGTCCCTGAGCTCCGCCTTGCATTCCTCCGACTCTCGTGTAGTCGATCAAACCTCCTTGAGAGCAAGGCCACCTCCTCCTCGCCCGAAGACATCAAACTCCTCATCCGGAATAGACATGAGAGAAGACAAGGAAAAGCGTCGACGGGAAGGGTTAGATTTGCCCTTTGATCCGCCCACAAGAGCAAGACTATGGTCGGTCGAGCCCTCATGCTTGGATTGCAACTTCCCGTCAACCTCGGCCGACTTGAGCTTAGAAAAGAGGTCATCCAACTCAATAGTCAAATATTGCCCGGACTCCTTGATGGCCTCAACCTTAGCACCCCAAACATTTGGGTCCAAGACATGCAAGAGCTTCAAAGCCTGATCATGCTCGGTGTAAGGAAAATCCTCAACATTAGCTTTCATGTTGTTCACGATGACGGTGAACCTCTGAAACATCGCATCAATGTCCTCACCGGGAAGTGGAGTGAAATTCTCATATTGCATCCGGTAAGAGACAAAGAGGCGAGCCTTCACATGGTTATCACCACCGTGAGCAACCAACAACTTCTCCCCAATTTGCCAAGCAAGATTCAAATGGCAAACACGCTCAAACTCTGGATCACACAAGCTTCGGACCAAGTGATCAACGGCTTTTGCATTAGCCTCATACTTGGCCTTAGCACCAGCATCGGTCACCATAAGGGTATGGATGTTGACCGGAATAGCATATGTCTTGTCAAGAACAATGAAACCCAACAGCTTCCCACGAAGAAAGATCATCATTCGGGCCGCCCACTTGTGGTAACCCTTGCCATCGAAGTGCGGCGGACCGCCCCGCTCAACGTACGCCATCTTAGGATTCGAGACTTGTCAAAGTCGCAAAGAATCCGGCACCAAGCTCTGATACCAATTGAAGGATCAGATGGCGACTAGAGAGGGGGTGAGTGAATAGGAGCCGGTAAAAATTCTTCCCAAAGAACCCGGCCTATGCCCTAGTCAAATCCCGGTCTCACACAAGCGATGGGTCGAATCACACACCAATCGCCAAGACAACGAGGTTATGGATCAACCTCTAGCCTTAGGAACGATTCCTTTAAGCACACGCGGAAGCACGAGAAAGGAAGGAAAGAATCGAACCAAGAAGCAAAGCTCACAGGCTCTGGCGGACCGTCCGGCCAGGAGGGGCGGACCGTCCGCACTGGCCTCGCGGACTGTCCGGCCTGCTACCGTGGACCGTCCGCGCCAACACCGCGGACCGTCCGGCCTACCCCGCGGACCGTCCGTTAAATCACACGGAACCAACCGAAGCAACCCACGAACCACGGATCGTGTTCGCCTGCAACAACACGAACTAGGCCGCAGCCTACACCTGCGCACTATGCCAAGAGTCAGTCCAACACTCGTTGTCAATCACTCATCACTGAGGAGCGGTCGTCCATCGACCACTAGGATGCTCCTGGTCCTCAGGGGCAAAGATGAAAACCATTGGAATGCCGCACCCATCAGTGACGCGGGGAAGTATCTGACTCTGAACGCTTCTTCAGATGAGCACTCTCCAAGCTACATCAGGTAGCGAGCAATATGCTCCACTGTGCTCGTGTTATCCTGCCCCGAAAACTTTGTAAATTCTGTCGGAGGCTTTACCCTTGGCGGCAGGATCACATTGTAATACCACTCCGGGAACGGCGGCGTGTAGGTAGGTCCTTGCATTTTTGGTTTGAGGCCGAATTGATTCTGCATCAAATCGGCCATCTTCTGTGCCAGGATGTCGTCCTCCTGTGCGCCTGCAGCTGGTCCGTAACCCGGATTCGGGAGAACGTCGATGGCTCCGTAGTTCCCCACCTCGTGGTAGCCTCCGCCGTATAGATTCCTCTCTGCGCACTCGTTGCTTGCCGGAGCAATCCCGTAGCGGAAGCAAGCGGGGCCCCAGGCGAGCCGAATGCCAACTCCCCGTACGTGGGCTGGTACGAGTTCGGCCGTGCATGTTGCACGGGTTGACCCGTGCTACCCCGCGGTGGTGGCCGGACCGGTCGCCCTCCCCGCGGCCCGCGCAAGTGGGGGCCGAACCGGGCCGACCCCCGGCACCTTGTGGAGGAGGCCGGAAAGCTTGGCTCCCGAGCTCGCGGAGGAGGCCGGGCCGGGCCGGCTCGTAATGGCGGTTGAGAACTGGACTCGCCCATCTCTACGGTGCCTCCTTGAATGGGTGTCTTGTTGAACGCCTGCTCCATGCCTGGACCGAAGACAGCCACCATCATTTGTTTGAACGCACCCAAGAAAGCTCTATGGTGCCTGCTCAAGACGTGATCCGCGGCATCTCGGAACGCTTGTATGCATTCCTCCCTCTCCTGCTGGGTTGTGGCGTTGCTCTCCCCTGGCAACAATACCCTGGGCATCTCATTTTTCAAGTATGGGACGCCACTCCTGTTCTTCTTGAATGATAGCAAGCACTTTTGTTGGAATTGATCCACGGCATCCTGCAGCTGTTGCCGTTGTTCAGGAGAGAGGTCTTCAATGTTGACATCCATGATATCCCCGATGTTAGGCATCTTGATTTTCGGCTGTGGTCCCATCGGGCGTGCCAAAAAGTGTGTTGACGCAAAATGTGCACCTAGCGCCAAGCACACGGCAAGCCGAACAAGCTGGCTTCACAGGTGCAGAGAATCACAAGACGTGCCAGTCAATTTTCCCTGAAAATTAACAAAAGACAAAGTAGTTAAATACCAAAGCTTGGAACTTGCCGGGTGGTACCAGACAGTTCCATATTTACGGTTATAAAGCCAAATGGGATGGCATATAGCTATAGAAAGCTATCTGCCAGCAAACTGAAACCATTCGGGAGCTTTAAAAAGGAAAAAAGTAACATAGCCGAATGGGTGACGCAAGCATGACGGCGATCGGTCTTTGTTTGGACAAAGATGCATGTGCACAAGATCGCGACCGATCCCCGTGGTGATCAACGTTAAATAAATAAATGAAGTAAAGCGCAGGCATAAATATGTAATAAACAAGCATGCATAGATCCAAAGCACTAGTCTACCGCATGTCTAGGTACTTTAAAACCCGTCGGGTACGACACCAAACAAATCTATCCACCGCATGATACAACTTGCGTGGGGATCGTACCACTTTCCACAAATAGATCTATCCACCGCATGATACAATCTAAATATGGAAAGCTAAAAGCATACATCATTTAAAGCATAAATTACGCTCGTGTTCTACTCGTGAAGAACATAACCGAATGCGGCTGAACAGCCGATTCGAGGTCCATGAAGAAGGAACGAACATTACCAAGCAAGACAAATCTATCAGGCTGATTTGAAATCTAATCCACCGGATGACTAGCTCCAAAACAACCCAAAAAACCTGCATCTACCGCGTGATACCCAGTTCTTTCAAGATTTATACAAACGTTGGCAAGCTTGAACCCGCAACACGTGACAACCTAGATCGATTCGGTTTCGGCTATCAAGGAGCGCGTGATCCACGTGTTAAATTAGCCAAAGGCACGAACTTGACTCGCATAAGGATCACCAAAAAGGATAAAGCCGATCCAAACCCATCTAGATTGGGCAAAAAGGTGTTACATGAATTTAAACATAAAGCAAAACTCAAAGTAACACGGGGTAACTTAATGAATCTATTGAATCTTGCCAAAATCCAATAGAGCCGATAACTAGCTTCAAGCTAGATCTTAGCCTACCGCATGGCTCATGACCTAACAAGAAACCCTCTTGAACCAAGCTTGAATCTACCGCATGACACTAAGCATGGTAACAAGACTACTTGCATCAGATCTAAATCCACCGCATGATACTAGATATGATACAAGGTTGCCGGTACTCACGGAGGTCGACGGATCGATGAACCCTCTCGAAGAACTCGACGACACGACAAATGGACTCTAGGGTTTGGCGTAAAGCCGGTTTGTATTGAGAATGATTACGTATCCTGTTACATACATTCAGGGTTCATATTTATACCCTGCCAAGCACAACCTCGAATGGATTTGATACCTAATTTATCTCTAAGCTTGATCGCTTATCCATCCATTCGTCCTTCCCGCTTGAGCCACGTCACCGTACAATCCCGCAAAATCAGCTCAACAGTTCTCTTGCCGAACGAAAGCAGATAGCCGACCGCGGATTTTTCTGCCGAATGCATCTGAAGAAACCTTCCTTCCGCCAGACGGATTTCTCACCGAGCTGGACCCACAAGTCAGACTCCTTACCAAATTTTGGTGTTAACACTTCCCATAGCCAATTTCCGCCATAATGTCAATAAGTTGCCCTCTATGGTCTGCAAGTTCAAGCCTCGTTTCATTACTCGCTATCTTCAAATCACTCATCCCCACCTTCAGATCAGAAATGACAAACTTCATCTGATTCCATTGTTCCAGAAATTCTGAATTTGCTAGTGTTGGCTCTTGCACCTGCCCCGGTGGATACACAACACTAGACGGTTGTGCCGCTCTTGGTGCTGGCGTTGCACCAACTAAACTGCTGAACGACTGATAGTTTGACGGCAGCAAATGAGGGTGAAAATTTTTCAAATGGTTGATGTATTGATTTTCAAAATAAACTTCCTGACATGAATTAGGGCCCCCTAAAAGAATAAACAACAAATGTGACTTCCATCAATAAATTGGATAATTCTATAGACATAAAATTATATCAACCTAATCATTAATAATCAACAATTGTGGATAATTCTATATCTCTCGAATCAATAATAATCAACAAATCCTATTAATATTATATCAACTAATAATCAACTAATAATCACTACTATTAGATCAACCGAATCAGTACTAATCAAATGATTAGGGCATGAGATGAAAAAGAAACCACGTGGTTGTTCGGGCACTTGTAGATGATGGTATTTGAATTGGTCTTGTACCAAATTAACCGGAGCCGACACGACGGGAAGATCAGCAGGTGGAGAGGCACGAATTGGCTAAGGTTCGGCGCGATCGAGCTGCTCGCCATGCGACGGCTGTGAACCTGCTCGACGTCGGTCGAGGAACTGGAGGTTGAAGAGTGGGTCGACGGTTGTCGATTGCAGCGGGCGAGGCGCGGCGGCACACGAGCGAAGCTCACGCACGAGCGGCGGTGGCGGGGGGCGGGGGTCGGTTGCGGGGCCGCTTGCGGCGGCGGCACACGGGCGAAGCTCACACACGAGCGGCAGTGGCAGGGGGCAGGGTCGGTTGTCGCCGCTTGCGGCGGCGGCTAGGTTTGGGAGCGAGTGTGTGATTGAGTGTGTGTGTGAGTGAGTGAGTGAGTGAGTGAGTGAGTGAGTGAGTGAGTGAGTGAGTGAGTGAGTGAGTGAGTGAGTGAGTGAGTGAGTGAGTGAGTGAGTGAGTGAGTGAGTGAGTGAGTGAGTGAGTGAGTGAGTGAGTGTGTCAAACCGCGTTAGAACCGAAGATATTCAGACAAGTGTGCTGGCGGTTGTCTTAATAGCCCGCCGGGAGAGGCATCAATGCTGGCGGGTGGCTTAATAGCCCTCCAGGAGAGGTATCTGCGCTGGTGGTCAGCTTATGCCACCCGCCAGCATAAATGGACACAGTGCTGGCGGTCAACATAAGGCACTGCCAGCGCAGAGATTACTGCTGGCGGTTGCCTTATGCCAACCGCCAGCGCAGAGAATCACCCGAGGGGGCGTCAAGCCCTCGAGCGAGGCGGAGATGCGCCCGAGGGGGCGTCAGACCCTCGAGCGAAGCGAGTGTGTGAGTGAGTGAGTGAGTGGATGAGTCAAACCATGTTCCGACCGGAGATATTCCGACAAGTGTGCTGGCGGTTGGCTTAAGAGCCCGCCAGGAGAGATATTAGTACTGGCGGGTGGCTTAAGCGGACCGCCACCATAAATGTACACAATGCTGGCAGTGAATATAAGGCACGTCCAGCACAGAGATTACTGCTGGCGATTTCCTTATGCCAACCGCCAGAACTGTGTCTTCTATAAATATAGACCAGCCCCTTCTTCCCAGCAACCTTCCAATGGCGTTGTGCCCGAGAGGAGCTCGGGAAAAGCTGCAAAAACACCAAATCTAGGGGGGAAGGTTTTGCTCTTGATTCTCTTGGAGGAGGTGGCTATATAAGGTGAGTTTGTGCTATTTTAACCTTAGTTTTCTCCTTTTATTAATGATTTCTATGTAGTTAGGGATCTAGATCTAGACCTAGGGTTAGCTAGGAGAGAGAGGGGAGTGAAGAGAGATATTGATTTAGAGATTTATTTTTTAAATAGCTTTAGATTTAAATTATTAGTTTGTCAATGCAAAATATTTAAATGTTCATAATATAGAAGCAAGTTATATTAAATTATGTATAAGTTATTAGTTTGTCATTAATAGCAAGTTTACATTATAGAAGTAATTATATTTAATTATTACTGCAATTATAGAAGCAAGTTTACATATTAAATTATTAGTTTGTAATTAAAATTATTATCTTCAATAATTAAATTTATAGAATTTAGTTTTGTTTCCATTTTTTACATATTAAATGAAGCATAGAGCATACGGGGTTTTTAATTAATAGAATTACTTTTATAGGTTATTTAAGATGGAACATAGAGCGTGGATGTATGGCATACAGAGAAATTCGTCTATATTCTTGACAGAGTTAACAAACTTTCTTAAGGTTGCGCAAAAGCATGCCCAAATTTCTAGGACAAAGCAAATACATTGTCCATGTTGCGATTGTTGCAACAAAATTGTTTGGGAAGATATTAATGTCATTAAGATGCATTTGATAAAGCGTGGTTTTGTGAAAGGATACAAAACTTGGTCCCACCATGGTGAAGCAGAAAGTACTTTTAACAATGCAGACATCGGCATCAGGTATGATGAAGTGGGTGATGAAGATGCAGATGAAAATGATCATGTCATGACGGATGATGCTTTTGGCTGTGAAGATCAAAATGATGATCAAATAGATGCACCACAGGTGGACGAGGAATGTGATGTTGATATGGAAGAAATGTTGCGCCACATTGAACCGGAGGTGTTGCTAGGGAGTGCTAAAGGGTTAGAAAATTTTGAGACACTAAAGAAGGCAACAAAGGACCGTATGTATGAGGGTTGTGGGAAGGAGTGGACCGTGTTGCGTTTCATGCTCCATCTTCTGATTGTGAAGGCAAAATTTGGATGGTCGGACAATAGTTTTAACGAACTCCTTACTTTGTTGGCCAATCTACTCCCGAAGCCTAACTTGATCTCAAGAAACACATATGAAGCAAAGAAGATTATCAACCCATTAAAGATGCGAGTGCAAAGAATACACGCATGTAGGAACCATTGCATATTGTACTGCGGTGACTATGCAGAACTAGAGAAGTGTCCAAATTGTGATGCTAATCGTTACAAAAGTAATGCCGATTTTGCTGTGGAACGGGTCATTGCATCTAAAGGCACGAAGAGGAAGGTTGGTGGAAAGAAAAGTGTAATTTCTCAAGTTGAGGAGGAGTATAGTATTGGTACTGACACTGCTACTCAACGTAAAGTCCCTGCATTGGTGATGTGGTACTTGCCGGTGGAGGATCGTCTAAAGCGATTGTTCTCGAACCCAAAGACCACTGAACTAATGACTTGGCATGCAGATCGCCAAGAGAAGTCTGATGGGAAGCTTCGACATCCTTCTGATGCTCGGCAGTGGAGGACCTTTGATTCCAAGCACAAAGAGTTTAGAGAAGAAAAAATATAAGGTTCGCGTTAAGTACGGATGGTATGAATCCTTTTGGTGAAAGAAGCAAAGACGCACAAGACATGGCCAGTGTTGATGACCATATACAACCTCCCCCTGGCTATGTCACAAGAGAAAGTTCCTTTTGCTTACCATTCTAATCCAAGGACCGAAGCAACATGGTATTGATATAGATGTCTTCCTGGAGCCATTGATGGAAGGAATGGAGAAGTTTTGGAAACATGGGGTTGAGATGTGGGATGAGTACAGAAGGGAGACATTCACACTTAAGGCAATTATCTTTGTTACCATTAATGATTACCCTGCCCTATTTTCTTTGTCTGGTCAGAAAAAAAGGAAAAACAGGTTGTGTAGTTTGTTTGAATGGTACAATATCTGTGTACCTGAAAGGATCTCAGAAGACAGTGTATATGGGGCACAGACGCTGGCTACTAAGGACTCACAAGTATCGTAAGATGGTAGACTATTTCGATGGAAAGATTGAGAAGTACTCTTTTGCCCCACAACCGGCCACTGGTAGAACCGTATTTGAAATGTGTTAGAAGGTCAAGTTTAAACTTGGTAAGAAATCAAAAGGTGATAATTCAAAAGGGGGAAGGAAGGAGGCTGAAACTACAGAAAACATTGATGTGCCTTTCAAGAAGATGTCTATATTTTTTAAGTACTTGCCATGCGGGAAGATTTGACAAGTGCGCCATGCCATCGATGGGATGCATCTTCAAAAGAATGTGTTTGAAAGCACAATGGGATTCTTAGGCTTAACGGGAAAGGTAAAGGACGGACCGAAGTCGCGTAAGGATCTTGTTGACCTAAAAATTAGGCAAGAACTTCACCCACAACCACGTCCTAATGGTAAGCGAGTACCTTCCACCCGCTAGCTTCAACTTAACACAACATGAGAGGTTGGCTATCTGCAAATGCTTGCGCGGGCTGAAAGTGCCAACCGGATTCTCATCCAACATCTGATCATTGGTCTCGTTGAAGGACATGACGCTTACTGGTTGTAACTCTCATGACTGTCATGTGATGATTACTGTTTTTCTCGCGATTGCGATCCGAGCTGTCAAACCAATATTCCATAAGATGGTCATCACAAGGATGTGCTACTTTTTCAACGTCATTTCGCAGAAAGTGGTAGATTGTGTAGAGTTGGCAAGGCTTCAGCTGTTTATGTCAAAAACTCAAGCCCAGCTCGAGATGTGCTTCCCTCCGTCATTTTTTGATATCATGGAACATCTAATGATCCACATGGTCGAGCAAATTATCGAACTAGGACCTCGTACTTTCATCGGATGTGGACATACGAACAGGTTCATGTCGATTCTTAATGGATACATGAGAAACAAGGCATTTACGAGAGGGAAGCATGATCGAGAGCTACCATACAGAAGAGAGTGTTGATTGTTGCATAGACTACATAAAAGATAAGAGAGCGATCGGTTTACCGGAATCTCGACACGAAGGCGCATTGTCGGGGAAAGGGACCATTGGAAGGAAAAGATTCATTGACGAGGACAACCAACAACCGGAGAAAGCACATGCTAGTGTTCTGCAACAACTTGCAATAGTGGAGCCATTTATCGTGCAACACAAAAATGAGATTCGTGAGGAAAATGATAGTCAGACCGAGGATTGGGTCATCAAAGAGCAAAAGCGTCGTTTCCCATCATGGTTAAAGGAACATGAGCATCTATTTCAAGGAAATTCCATAGATGACACAACGTTGACTAGGTTGGTGGCTGGTCCATCAAGCAATGTTAACCTCATGGCAAGCATACGAAATTAATGGGTACACCTACTATACGAAGGCGAAAGACAACAAGAGTGTTGCGTATCAAAATAGTGGTGTTCGCATAGATGCGATTGATAAATCCGGAAACAACATCTTACTACGGGTTCATAGAGGAAATATGGGAACTTGACTATGGAGAGAATATCAGGTTCCCCGTATTTCGGTGCCAATGGGTCAAACACCCGAATGGCGTCACAGATGACAATTATGGATTGACACTTGTAGACCTTCCAATGTAGGTTACAAAGATGATCCATGGGTACTCGCCGAGCGTGTTGCACAAGTTTTCTACATAGCTGATCCTATGAATGTGAAGAAGCACATTGCCGTCTCGGAAAACAAAGAATTCTAGGAGTAGAAGGTGTAATTGATGTTGAGGATTACAATCAGTTCGAGGAACTAGTCTTGTTCAAAGATCATGAGAAGAGAATAAAAAAAATTGAAGCCACCATTCCTAAATCGGAGAAGCCATGGTTACGTACAGACTGTGATGGGAGAATTGTTAAAGGATAAACTTGCACTTCTTATTAGTCGGGCTTGATGTATCACTTGTACGACTTTATATAATTAGTGTTGTTGTAAGACTTTCAATCCATTTAGGAGAGTTTTTGGTGTATGAACATTAGGTGTATGAACCTATTTGAACTAACATTTTCTAACTAGGACTTATTTTACAAAAAACACACCCCCTATACTTAAATTGAAATATTTTATGATACATTGGGAAGTTTCAATGAAATTTGAATAATTTAAGCCCCTCGTTTCAAATTTTGCAAATTATGGAAAAACACTATCTTGGCGGTTATCATAAGTCAACCGTCAAGCATAGTGGTTCGCCAAAATTTGAAATCCTAGCTTGAAAATGTTCAAAATTCTTTGAAACTTCCAAAAATTATCATAAAATATTTGAATTTATTTATAGGAGGTGTTTTGTTATAAGAATAGGTTTGAATTTGAAAAGGTTAGTTCAAATGAGACCCTAGGGTCAAACAACCTATAACTCATTAGGTGTATGAACCTATTTGAACTAACCTTTTCTAACTAGGACTTATTTTAAAAAAACACACCCCCTATACTTAAATTGAAATATTTTATGATACATTGGGAAGTTTCAATGAAATTTGAATAATTTAAATCCCTGTTTCAAATTTTGCAAATTATGGAAAAATACTATGCTGGCGGTTATCATAAGTCAACCGCCAAAGATAGTGGTTTGCCAAAATTTGAAAATTTGAAATCTCGGCATGAAAATGTTCAAAATTCTTTGAAACTTCCAAAAATTATCATAAAATATTTGAATTTATTTATAGGAGGTGTTTTGTCATTTGCATTTGAAAAGCTTTGCATTTGAAAAGATAAGTTTAAATTCTTTCATATCACAGCGCTGGCGGGCGCTTATGAAAACCGCCAGCAGGAATTCTCACCACTGGCGGTTGCTTAAGTCACCCGCCTGTGGTAAGGTTCACAGCTGGCGGTGGTTTATGTGACCCGCCAGCAGTGGTCTACCACTAGCGGTTGCCTTATGTTGCCCGCCAGTGGTGACTCCATCTATATATACACGAGACACGGTCTCGAAAATTTTCTAAGTCTGGCGCGAATACGAAACGACGCCGTCAGGCTGCCAAATTTTCCCGCGGAGCGCCGCCGTCGTCCCCGACCGCCGCCGCCCCTCCGACCACCCCGCCGTCCTCCGGAGTGCCCGGCCCACGTCGACGAGCGCCCCTCCGCCATCCGCGAGGGCCCCGCCCCTTCTCCCCGTGGACCGCCGCCGTCTTCTCGCTAGGGCGCCGCCCCTTCTCCCCGTGGACCGCCGCCGCGCCATCATCCGCGGTCGCCCCGCCGACCGAGCGCCACCGCCCCTCTTCCCTACCGGGATGGCGTCCTCCTCCGCCGCCGCCGCCGACAAGACCGCCGCGGCCTCCGCCGCCGCCGCCGCCCCCGCTCGCCACCGACACCTCATCTCCTCACCGCTCGGGACGCATGGAGGCCGGGGATAGGGCGGCGGCGCGATGAACGACGGCCCCCTGTTTGGTTGGTGTTTTTTTCTTTTTTTCAAAATGCAATTACATGTGTTAAAAATGTGGATAAATAGATTGTGGATAAATGCAATTACATGGATTGTGGATAAATAGATTTAAAAATGTTACAAATGGACTATGGATTTTATTTTATTAATTTTGTTGTATAAATAAATGGATGATTCATTTTGTATAAATAAATGGATGATGCATTTTGTATAAATAAATGGATGATGTTTGTATAAATAAATTTATTATAAGTATGCACTATGGATTGTGTCTAATTTTTAAATAGATTTATTCTATAAAATGGATTGTGGATTTAATTTTATTAGTTTTGGTGTATAAATAATGAAATATGGAATATGGATTGTTGATAAATAGATTTTTTTTATAAAAATGGATTGTTGTATAAATATGGACTATGGATTATTGTATAAATATGGACTATGGACTATGGATTATCTATGATCAAATGTTAACAGTGAACAATCCGGTGAGGAGGAATCTAGTGATAGTGGTATAATTGGAGACTATGAAACTCCCTCTGAGTACGAACCAAGCGAACCACGACCTCATAGGCGTCCCGAAGACGATGATGTTGATTACGAACCAAGCGATAATGAGGTTTGCATGCACATTCACTCAACTTAATGTTTGTTTATTCAATTAAGATATACTTTAAATAGTGTTTTATGTGTAGAACAATGACCGATCCCCGCGACGACGTCGTAGAGCATCTAACATTCGTGCCGAAGAGGCAGAAGTCATTTCAGAACCACAACCTTCGGGTACTACTAGTTCAAGTAACCTGAAAAGGAAACGTGGTCATAGAAGAAGAAACCAGATCCCTGAAAGAGGACAACTTGTGATAGAACGGTTGGGTGACAAAGGTGAGCCTGTCGAACCTAAGGGGATAGCTGCTAGGTTTCGAAACATCGTCGGTGCAATTGTCAGAGACCAATTGGCGTCTTGGATCACAACTACTAATTGGAAGACAGTCCCTAAGGCTACGAAGGATGTATTATGGGCCAAAGTGAAAGAAAAAATTGTTTATCCGGAAGGTACAGAAAATGCAGGTAGAACTTTTGCTGAGGGCCTTGTGGAAGAGCTCTTAGGAATTGGAGGTCTACACTTAATACTGAATTTGTCCAGAAAGGAAACGATGCTAGGGATGTGTATGGTAACATTCCGCTAGCAGTCTGGGAAAAAATCGTAGATCAGAAGAAGACGACAGAAGCAGTAGCTCTGAGCGTCCAACAAAAGGAGAAGGCTATGAAAGCAGCTGAGAACCCCCATCGCTTGGGTTCCGGAGGATATGCTGCCAAAATGGCAAAATGGAGGAAGGAGGAAGAAGAAAGGCGGGTAGCTGGTTTACCAACTATTTTTGAAGGTGTGGATGAGCGTAGCAGGAATTGGATCCTTGCTCGAGTTCCGGCTATAGCACCTGATGGTAATGTTTCATTCTAGAAGCCCTCAACAGAACAAATTTATCAGAAGCTGGAAGAACTTGCGGAAATGCAAAAGAAAGGTCTTTTCGTGCCCGACAGGGAGAAAGATATGCTATCTGCTGCGATCGGAACGCCTGAGCACCTGGCCTTGTTCGAGGGATTTCTTCTACCTTGCCCTGGGGTAAAGCATTTTGTGAACACCGATCAAGTTATAAAAAGCGAGACCGTTATAAGAAGAAGCTTGAAGACAAGATGAGAGAAATTGCCAAGCAAGAATTGATAGGCTTCTTCATACAACAACAACAACAAGCTTCTGTTGGGCCAAGTGCAGAGAATCTAGTATCTGGTGGTTCTGGACAGGTTCCTCCAAACTTGATGCTTGACCAGATCGGAGCCATCCCGACTCCAAGAAGTGTTGGTTCTATTGCTATCGCCAAGCATCCTGTGGATGACATTGTAGAGGATACACCATGCAAGTTGGTTATTCCATATGGAAGAAAACTAGATAAGTTTCGAGAAGTTGGGATAGTCATGGCACTAATGGGTCGTGTGTTTCCGAATCCACCACCGCCAGAGTACACATAGGTTCAAGTTGTTTCGGTTTCTGATGAGTCGTGCGAGATTGATATCCCTACTGAGGATGGGATCGCGCTTCTCGGTGATGCGAGGAACCAATACATACTGTGGCATCGTCGAGATATCATAATTAATACATCACCAAGTCCCTGCTTGCAACCTAGCCAAGAACGAGTACCCCCCCAGGATCCAGATGCTGCAATGGTCGAGTACACAATGGGTGGGGAACATGGAGGCGGTAATAATGACAACAACATGATGGTTGTGGAGTAGGGAGTTAACAATAATGACAACAACAAGCCACAAACTCCTCCTGCATTAGGGGCAGGGGCAGGAGCATCATCATCTCCGAAATCCGATCCAAGACCACAAACTCCTCCGACATTAGGGGCAGGGGCAGGAACATCATCTCTGAAATCCGATCAAAGAACTCCTCCGACATCAGGGGCAGGGGCAGGGGCACCACCATCTCCTCTGCCATGTCCAAGACCACCATCTCCTCCTCCAGCAACCAAGACGCCAACAACAATACACCGGATGATAAACTCATATGAACCAAAGACGAAATCATCTGATGTTGACTTCTTCTTGAAAGTACTGAAGAATAAACCTAAACGGGCTCCAACATCTGGTAAAGAATCACCTAATGTTCAAGTACTCAAGAAGGCACCAGATGAAAAGTCTTTATCCCGCACCTCTTTACAAAAACAAAAGGAGGAGCACATAAGTATGTTTTTTGTCGGATGAGGTGCCCGACAAGTATGAGCATGGCAAACCATTCTTGTTTAGGTGGCAACTGAACGTAGGGCCGTCAGAATTAATGAGGCTGCATACTTGGATCATGCACGCCATGAAGCAAGGCATTTACACTATCACCGCCAATCTCCCGAAATGGGTGTTCAGTAGCTCTTATGACCGGAAGGTTGCAATCGATTTCCCCGATTTGCATGCGATGTTCCGTCGTGAAAAACTCGACATCAATCTCGTCACCATTTGGTCCATGTAAGTCAACATCCCTATACGACATCCAAATCTATTCCATATGTATTGTTATTACCATCCTAAATAAACTTTTTTGCAGGATGCAAGTGTCTGATGAAAAGAAAACAAATGGGAGGTGGAAGGTAGCATTTATTGACCCGCAACAAGTAACCAAATCACAACACACGTTCATAATGAGGGGTGAATTAATAAAGAAAATAGAGGAAGAAGCAAAGACACCAGAAGAGAAAGAAAAATTAATAAAGGGTTACGAGAAAGCTAAACTTCACGAGGTGTCTGTATACATTTCAACGGTCATGAGGAAAAACCAACATAAGGATTCTATCAAGTTTGCTTACAATTTTGAGTAAGATCCTTTAAATAACTATTTCATCATTTGCCTTCATTTTTTAGTCTATTTATATTAATTATTTTAATTTTATGTAGTGATCATTTCATTTGCTTTCACATGTGTCCGAAGTTGGAAACTGTGGGCGTCTTCGACTCATTACACTATTCATCGTCTTCTTACAAGACAATCATTGATATTATAAAAAAGTAAGACAACTAAGTGCAATATATAATCACTAATGCGTGTATAAACTATATTTCAAATTGTATTACTAACTTATGTTTTTATATCCTTAAAGTGCGTATAGGCTATACATACTCAATGGCAGGGAGCACAAGAAGGAAAAATTGGTGATACGCAATGCCAAATGGGTAAGAACACTTCTGTTAATAAGTATCAATCATTTTTATCATAGTTGGTACACTTCTGTTAATTACCACCGATCATTTTTTATTTGGTTGTAGTGCTACAAACAACATCCTGGTAGTGTACTATGTGGATATTATGTGTGTGAGGTTTTGAGAAATAATGGGAGGTACCGGAAGAATCCTGAAGACGTAAGCCTCTAGTTTCTACACAACTATGTATGTTCTAATTATGGTCCTGATGGTAATGCATAACAATCTTCATTTCTTGTGTTTACGTGCAGATGGCTACCATTGACAAATCATGGGGGCAACTTGGTGACAATCAAATCACCAACATTTGTGCGGACATGGCGAGATCCATCCTACGTGAGATTTGCCACGAGGATGGAGAATTCTTCGATAAAGAAGGAGTTTTGACATTAGATGATGCAGAAAGGTTACGTAGATGGGTGTCTTAGGGTTATCTATTATGCACAATGTTTTGTAATGTGACTTATGTATACATTTTTTGTTTTAGTTTGGATTGTGTGTTTGTGAGACATATATTTGGATTTGGCGGTTAAATACAAATTAAATTACTGTAAATTAAAGTGAATTTAGCATACAAATGCCAATGTGAAAAAAATAATAGACAAAAATGACAAATTATATACAAATAATAAACAATTATGGGGAATTATATAGGAAATGGGAAAAATGCTTTACGTGGCGGGCGGTCTAAGCAACCGCCAGGCAAAGATGAATTTTGTGTCGGCGGGCGTCCTAAGAAACCGCCAGCAGTGATGGCATTTGTGCGGCGGGCTGCTTAAGTAACCGCCGCGTCGATGACATTTGTCTTGGCGGCCGTTTAAGTGACCCACCAAGACAAATGGCTCGTGGCTTGGCGGGCCGGCCACCCGCCAGCACAAAGGGCCATTTCTAATGGCTCAAAGTTGCTGGCGGGTGCCTCGCCTGCCAGCAAAAACCGGTTTTAGCCGCCAGGACAAATCGTTTCTGGCCTAGTGTCTAGAGCTTAGCTAGTGTTTGGTTAAAAATTACGCGAACGTAAAAATCATTACCCAGATTGCACTAGTAACGCATGCATATGAAATAACCACCGTGAGTGGACAATCCACCGTATAAACAGGTCCTTCCCCTAAAAGTCTCCTCCAGCGCTCCCCAGATCTAGCCCCCGTCGGCCCTCTCCCTCCCGTCTCCGGTGAGCTCGCTTTGGTGAGCTAGCCACAATGGGAAAGAGCGGTGATGAGGGGATAAACCAGAGGTAATCAACTTAGCCCTTAATACCCCATCCACAAGACTAAGGTGGTCCACAGCTGCAACGGCCCAACACCAACTCCAGCATAGCAGGTCCATCTTCATCACCCAACGTAAGTCCTGTGTACCCTCGTAGGCCCGACTCTGATTTAAGCATTCGCCCTGCGTGACTTGAGAAGGAGCTCCGGCCTGACGGCTACCTCGGGAGAGAGCTCCACCTCGCACGACCTAAGGCCCCACCTCCCGCGACTAAGCGCCGCCCCCTCCCCCCTTGATGGGAACAACAACACGGCAGGGGTGGCTCCGCGCCGCTCGGGGGGCATGCCAGGGTCACAGGGCGGGAGGATCTCTACTGTCAGAAGCATGATGAGATCTCCCCGGTGTGGGAAGGACACTGCGAAGACGTCCCGTCACCAAAATGTGCTACAGTGGAAGGACAAGTGAATCCTTCGCAGATAAGTCATTGAACGACGTGTTCCGACCAAACCACTATCAGAGGAAAGATCGAGGCATGCACGGGAAGTCTCCGGCCTACCAAGAGCGCAAGACAATAAGTCAAGGAGCAACCGCCTCAGGGCAGGGGCGGCCGCCTACACTGCCCTACGAGGACTACCGAGTCTAGCCAGGCATATGACGCAAATCGAAGATGGAGGTCCACACTGTGGCGTTGTTCTGATGACTGTTTCGACACCATTACAGCACTGTAGCATAACATGATTTTACCTCCCTACCCCTTATACACCTGCACCCCTTGAACTTCACCACCACCCTAAGAGACTTGCTCCCTCTCTCGACCTAAGCTCGTACCCCCTACTACAAGCCCTTTGGGCATATAGAACACTTCCCCCGATTGGACGTAGGGCCTCGTCGTAGTAGAGTTTGAACTCATCCCAGGATGACACCTCATCACCCTGCATCTACGATGCGAGTAGGGTGGCAGTGTATGCCGCAAAGCGAAAAAGCTTCTGGGACTAGTTCGGCCCTAGGTCGTTCACCATGTCGTGGCCGATCAGGTCCAGGACCCGATTGGCGACGGATCAAGCACAGGGGTGTTGGGTTGGGAGCGCGTGAAGACGGTTCCAGCCGGGGATTCCACTGGTTTGTCGAAGACGAAGTCCAGTGAGCCAAAACGCAGCATGGTGCATGGCACCGAGTGAACGTCAGAATGGGCCATCCGGACCCTTATGGCATCGCGACACAAGAAATGCCCCTACCTGGCGCGCCAACTGTCGGGATTTGATACCACCGACAAGTAAATTTTGGTATGTTCGTATGTCAGATCCAGATGGTTGGGACTAGAGACATAAGGGTTATCTTGGTTCATGCACCGTAGCGGACATGGCTGCCCTACGGTAGGACAGGTGCCCACGCCGTAGGGGAAGACCATGATTTGGTCCCCTCGGAAGCATCCATAGGAAGATGTGGAGAGGTCGATAGTGGGGCGCCCCTCCTAACGGAGGCGGCGATGCCCCATAACCCGACACTCCAGCGCGTGAACGCGCACAAGAAGTACGCTGCCGCATCGACAACGACGACATTCACGAGACACCCATTGCCATCATCATATAGAATTATGAAGTTTTCTATTTTTACAAAGAGTTAAAATTCAAAATTTAGCTAACAAAAATAAAGAGGGTTGTTTGAGTTGCTCTAAGACTATCCTCACTGGTACCCTCTATATTTCACCCCCACAAGGAACGTTTGAAGGCTCCCTTAAAAACATTTACGCTCTAAATAACATTTTGTTGCAGCAATACCCTCCACTTTCATCCCCTATTCATAGGCCCCACCTATCATTTCTTTTTTCACTTCACAATCTTACCACGCCCACCCACACACGGCCATACCTATGTAACACCCTAAAATTCCATCACTAAATTAACTTAGCAACAAACGGCTAGATTTAATTTCTTTAAGGACATAAATAAATTACTAAACAAATTGGCTTTTCAAATATTTAAACATCACTAAAATAATTTAGAAATAATAAGTGTTTGTGCATCATGATTCGAATGCATGGATTTCTGTTTGTTTGAAGTTTGAATGTTTGAAAAATGAATTTGAAAAGAAATTTAAAAGAAAAAGGAAATCCCTTTCCCCTCTCTCTCTCTCTTTTTTCCTCCACAGCCCATCTCTTTTCCCTCTCCCTTTCTTTTCTTTCGGCCCGTGAACCATCCCAGGCCAACGGCCTTTTTCTTTTTTTTCCCCGTGCGCGCGCAGTCAGCCCACAGCGGCCCAGCCCGCCTCTTCCGCTGGCCCAGCACAGCGCCTCCCCCTTTTCTTTTTGCGCCAGTGACCGACAGGTGGGGCCCGGCCGTCAGGCCTTTCCCCTACCTTCGACCGTCGGGTCAGCCGCGCCCCCTTCAAGGCGTCGGCCGTTACCGGCCGCCTCCCCTGCGCCCCTCACCTTCAAACACCGCAATCAAGCCCGTAATGAAGCTCTCCCTTCATTCCCCCTCTTCAATCGACGGTTACCCTCCTTAATCTCCGCCCCCCCTTAATTCCCCATCAAGGCCGTGGCCATTGATGGCCATGCCACCGGGAAGCCGCCTTCCCCCTCTATCCCGAGCCTATATAAGCGCCCCCAGGGCACCCTCTCGTACTCCCCTTTGCACATTCCCCGAGCGCCCACGCCTTCCCGTGCCCTAGCCGCCCTTGCCACCGAGTTGGAGCGCCGGCCGCCGCGCCATTGCCGCCGCCCGAGCTCCCTCATCGTCGGTGAAGCTCCTCAACATCTCCCGATCGCTTCCTCTTCGTATTTGTGAACTAATTCGTGTACCCATTCGAATCCGCAGGCTCCCGTGCGCCCCAATCGAGATCGCCGTCGCCGCCCGTTGAGGTTCGGCCACCGGCGTTAATCTCCGCCGCCGCCGCCTTTTCCATCAAATCCTCGCCCACCGGAGCTCCTACACGCTGTAAGGATCATGTCCCCGCCCTTCTTTTCGCTTAAACCAAACCGTAGGGTGCACCGCCACTCGCCGGCCGCCGGCCGTCCACCCCTATGGACGCCGTACCTCGGTCGCCGCCCTTTTCACCCGTGCAAGCGCATGGTTAAGTTCGCAAGGTCCCCAGCCGCGTGTAGACGTTTTCCCCATGCGATTTCGTGGCCGGGAGCGCTATTTAGGTCGTCGCCGGCGATCCCGCCGCCGCGCGCCACCGCCGTCGGCGCAAACGCCGTCTCCCGGCCGGCGGCGCCGCCTCCCGCCCGCACGCGGGCGTGGCTGGCCGTTGGATAGGCCATCAACGGCCCCGATCCATTGGACCCGCGGGTCAAACCCGCAAGTACCGGTCAACCGGGGACGTTTTCTTTAAGAGACCCCCAGTTCTTTTAATTTCGCAGGCCGGTCCTTCCACCTCATAAGACCCTTTCAATTCAGTCCAAAAATTCATGTTTAAGCCCCTGTCTTATTAGAATTTCATACCCGAGGTCCAGAGCATCCTTTTTATGATTTAGACCTTCTGTTTTTAAGCATAATTACGTTTTAGCCCCTGTTTTCTTGCTGTTAGGTCCCTGTAAAGTTTAGTTTATCGCAGATTAGTCCTTATACCTTGTTTTTAGCATAACTTCTCCGTTATAGCTCCGTTTTTAGCGTTCTAGCAGTCTTTACGATCGTCTCAGCGAGCCCGTCGCTTTAGTAGCATGTTTTCAGTCTTTAGGATTGATTGGTGATCTGTTTTATTTATTGTATGCTTTATGTGTGAATCGTAGATATCGTGCCTGTTTCAACTGAGCCACCTCTCGGGGACGATCAGGAGCAGTTGTTTGAAGAGGAGGAAGTTTTTGCTGTAGCTGAAGAAGGCAAGTGGTCTTCTCCCCCTGCATGTTCTTTTTTGTCCTATATAAATGCATTATAATTAATGTTTACTTTTGTGATATCATTGCATTAATTTGATGGGAAAACCTTTTTAAGGTCTTACCTAGATCTTTTACCCTGATCCTTGGCCTAGCCCCTTTTAAATAAAGTTTTGGGTAGAAAACGCTAGTTGCTCAACATGGATTGGATAAAGGGGTCTTTTATGGAAATGATATATGTTTAATAGTTAATGTTTTGGGTAATGCAAGAACACTTGATTTAATCGGAACATGGAGAACCACACAAAAAAACATGCGCAACCACAGTGTTACATAGCTCTGACCTTAGCCGAATAATTAGGTGTGTGATCGTACTAGTGGCCCTTTTCCGAAAGGAGCAGAGGGGGATCCGGGTTGTAGGGGTATAGCCCGGTCCTTTTGGGGTAGTAGCCTTTGCTAAGGTACTGACCACTAGGGAGGGTTATGGTCCGCCCTGATCTGTAACTATGCAGGTCGTTAGTCTTTTGCGTGCCTTTGTAAAGGCTTCGTAGCGTCCCTATGCAATCACACCTCGGAAGTGTGGTATGGTGCTTGGCCAGCATCGCATGGTTGGGTTTAAAGTTCTTCGGAGCTTTTATGCGAACTGTGGGTAAAGTGTGCAAACCTCTGCAGAGTGTAAAACTGATCGATCAGCCGTGCTCACGGTCATGAGCGGCTTGGACCCTCACGTGATTAATAAACTTAAAGACGAGATAAATCGTGGTTGGTGAAGCTCGTTGAGCTTGGGCTGTTTTGTACTTAAGTTTTTCTTAAGTGGGATGGTACGAACTTACACATAGTAATTAGGTGTTCTTTAATTAAAACTTGACCAACATTAAAACGCTAAACCGCTGCAAAACCTTAGCCTATCCTTGATAGCCTTGCATTTTCCCCCACTTGCTGAGCTCCAACCATAAGTGTGCTCAGCCTTGCTTATCGCTGTTCAGAGGAAAACTTTGGAGGGCAGTTCTATGACGACTTCGATAAAATCTGAGGCTTGCGGACCCCCAGTCAAGTGCCTGTGGGAGCGGACGACGAGGACTCGACGAGTAGTTATCGTTTTCCGTTGTTAGAGACCTTCGAGTCTCCCACATGAGTGTAATAAGTGGTTAAACTCTGAAATACGTTTGAATACTATTTATGATATTTCACTCATTTTTGTCTATCATATGTGTGTGAACTGATCCTGGCGCACATATGAGATGCACTTGGTTCCTCTTCGGAAATCAGGTGTGACAGAGTGGTATCAGAGCAGTGTTGACTGTAGGAACGCAGCCTTAGTTAGAAATGGGCGAATTTTAAGGATTCATGATCTAGATCATTCTGTCATCTTTCAAAACCACTTTATTTTCGCATAAAAATATAATTTGTTCTTGTTCTTTTCGTTGAAAATTTGCATCATTTTGATTTCCTCTATGCTGAGTTCAGTTTCTCTTAACAGATGGCCAGGACTCGTCAGACTGCCCGCAAGAGCACCGGTGGTCGCCTTCCTTCAGGGCAGTTGGCTCCACGCTACCCAGCAGTCCAGGTGGAGGCACAACTGGAGGAGATGCAGCAGGAGGTTGGAGACTATCCCAGTACGGTTGCAGCCGGAGGCGGTGGAGCGAGGATATCAGGCGGTGCAGCACCAGGAAAATGTTGAGGAGGATCCAGAGGAAATCGTGTTTGAGGATGATGAGGCAGAGAAACATCCACAACTGTATGATGGAGTTTTTCTGGAGTTTGATGCAGATGGAGACATAATAATTCCACCAGAGGTTGAAGCTGTGCTAGAACCAGATATGGTAGAGGAAGAAGAGCTTGAACAAAATGCTGCAGGTAATGATCCAGATGACTCCGGAGATGATTCTAGTAGCAGTGAAGATAGTTCCAGTGAAGAAGAAGATGAAAATGGGGATGAAGGTGAAGAAGAATAAGATGTGGACATAGAAGGACTGCAGGATGACAACAGCGCTGTAGGCAATGGAGAGGACAACAATAATAATCAGAATGGTGGCAACAACAATAACAATGAAGATGGAGACGAGCAAGGTGATGAGCATAGGTATCACAGAGCTGAGTATCATCAGCACACCTACGTCGGCCCGGACGCTCCATTCTGTGAGCTATTGGAGGAACTGTTACAGGAGATAGAGCATGCAGTGAGACCGTTGTACATCACCAGGCACTATGTAGAGCCTGGAATGAGGGATTATTATACCACAGAGGTCCATGTCAGGCTTACCACGGCACGAGTAGGTAGATGGAGGACCCGTACAACCCACCCCTGCACAGCACATTTTGCTTCAGAAGCAGCTGCTATCAACGATGCCGCTAGAAGAGCACTATGGTCTATCAGCAACACATTCCGTGATCGCATAGAAGGCACAGACTTCCGGTTTGTTCCTAGCAGAGTCAGTGGTACAGAAAACACCGTGGTACCTATGGGGGACTTCCGAGATAGCCGTGTTGATATACTTGCTAGAGTGACGGCAGATCTTAACACAGATTTGGAAGGAGCGACAGCAGAGTTGGATAGGACACATAGGGAGCTACAGAATGCACAGGCAAGAATAGCTCAGCTGGAAGCCCAGCTGGCAGGACAGCAACCACCCGATGAAGCAGAAGCATCCTGTCCTTCCCGTTCGCCTCCGCGCAAAAGACTTCGATACGGCACTCCAGCAGCAACCACTAGTCTTCAGTGGAATAGGAACTAGGATATCCACCCTCTTTTTGTTTTTTCCGGTAGACGTTCCTGCGAGGACGAACGATTGTAATAAGTTGTTGATTGAACCATGTTTGATTTGGATCTTTGTGTGAGTGAGTTGTATTGTGGAGTGATGGCCACAAATGCAACAAGAAAAATCATGTTAAGTTAATGGTTAGTTGGGGTTCAATTCCAAGTTGTCTTCTACCTTACTTATTATATCAAATCAATCATACGAAATCTGTTCGCGCAGTTCCTTGACAACACAGCAATGTTTTAATCATAACTCAAGCTACAGAACTCCGATTTACCTAAATCCAGTTGGGTTGGTTCACAAATTTTGTGGATCAACCTCTGTCCAAAATTCAGTACTAAAGGATTAATATACAGAGAGTTATAAACAGAACAATGGGGCTAACAGAATCTGTAAAACCATGCTAACACAGCTGCGGTGTTCGAGTTTTATCTCAAGTTGTGGATTTCCAAATGAGATAAAACCAGTGGGGTTAGTTTCATGCATATGTTTTACACGGCCTAGCAAAAGTTCATAATTTTTGGGAAAGGACACTATGAGATACAACTGTTTTACCGAGATCAACCGAATCTGTCACAGAAAAGAAAATCATGCCGATTCCTTAATTCAAACTTACTTCTTTATACATCAGTTCAATATTCTTATCTGCAATATCTTTCTCTAACAATCAGATGGTAAACACCAGGTCAGGAGGAGGACAGGACGTTCCACCAGTTGTTCGGGCACATATAGCCAACCAGCAGAACCCGGTGCCACCTCCCCCACTCAATCCCGCAATGGATCCCGCTACCCGGCAATTCTTCGTCGCTCGTATGCACCGATTCGAACCTCACCGCCGCAAAGTGCACAACCTACAAGCCCAGCAAAATCAGCCGCAGGCACCACCCCCACCACCACCACCCGCTCCGAGAGACAAGCATAAGGAGTTCATGAGCCACCACCCTCCCACCTACTCCCACTCAACCGATCCGCTAGATGCTGACGATTGGTTGAAAACCGTTACCAAAAAGTTGGAGAGAGCTCAGTGTAATGACCGAGAAATGGTCCTTTATGCTTCTGGACGTCTGGAAGGGCAGGCATCGGATTGGTGGGATGCTTACACAGTCGCTCATCCTGCGCCCAACACCATTACATGGCAGCAGTTCAGAGATGCTTTCCGCGCACACCACATCCCTGATGGGGTACTGAAGCTAAAGCAGAGAGAGTTCCTTGCTCTGAAACAGGGCAATATGTCTGTAAATGAATACCTCGACAAATTTACTCAGTTGTCCCGCTATGCTCCAGACGAGGTCAACACAGACCCGAAAAGGCAAGAACGCTTCCTTGATGGATTGATAGGACCACTGAATTATCAGCTCCAGAGCCATACCTTTCCAGATTTTGCCACTCGTTAAACAAGGCAATTGTCCTAGAGAACAAACTCGAGAGCTTGGGGAGCGAAGCGTAAGTTTCGGTCCCGGGGTCGGCCCGGCGGCCATACCCGTCCACGCTACAGCTACCAACAGAATACACCATTCCGCTCTGGAGGACATGGTGGAAAGCACCCACAGAACATGCAGCTGCAGCGTTCTTTCCAGCAACCTCAACGATTCAACCCGCAAACTCCTCGCACCCCAAACTTCCAACAGAACCGCCCAGCTCTTACACCTGGTGCACCGGCAAGGAACACCATTCCTGTGCAGCCTAATGGATGCTTCCAATGTGGCGAGTTGGGACATTATGCTAATAATTGTCCTAAACGTGGGATGCAGACTCCCCAGAGGAGTAATATTCAGAAAGGTGGGCAGTCATCAACTCCAGCGCGCCCCGGAAATGCAGGTACTCCAGGCAACAAAGCACAGCAAAACTATGTGCGCAGCAAGGTGCACAACATGACCGTGGAGCAGCACGTGACGCTTCGGGGTTGTGCTTGGTACGTTCCCTATCGACTCGTACCTGCTACGGTACTATTTGATTCGGGAGAAACACATTCATTTATTACCGATCGTTCGTAGCAAAGCATAATATGCCTGTGAGTCCAATGAAGAAACCGTTGCTTGTTAGTTCACCGGGCGGTGATATGAAAGCCATCATCTGTGCCCACAAGTAAACCTTAAAATTATGGGGGTAGACTTTCCATCCAATCTGGTAGTCCTAAAATCTTGGGGCATAGATGTAATCTTAGTGATGGATTGGTTAAGAAAGTATGATGGGGTTATCCAAAGGTCAGGGAGAAATCGTTCACCCGACTAGTCCACAAGGGGACAGAATAGAATTTATCGCAACACCGTCACCTACTGGAAAGGAGATAGTGAATTCAATGAAAGGAAAAGTTCTGGAGGATATTAAAGTGGTGAATGAGTACCCGGATGTATTCCCTGATGACCTACCAGGTATGCCACCTGACCGAGACATTGAATTCAGTATCGAACTCTTACCTGGTACTGCTCCTATATCTAAAAGACCATATAGAATGGATGTTAAGGATTTGGCAGAATTAAAGAAACAAATAGAGGAATTGTTAAGTAAAAGGTTTATCCGTCCTAGTTCATCACCATGGGGATCCCCCACACTCTTCGTAGATAAAAAGGATGGATCTAGGAGGATGTGTGTAGACTATCGATCTCTCAATGAGGTCACTATCAAAAATAAATATCCTTTACCCCGGATCGAGGATCTGTTCGATCAAATGAGAGGGGAGAAAGTTTTCTCTAAGATAGATCTCGCTATCCGGCTACCATCAGCTGAAGATTCGTATGGAGGATATTCCTAAAACAGCTTTCACATCAAGATATGGTTTATATGAGTTCACAGTGATGTCTTTTGGATTGACCAACGCTCCAGCATACTTTATGTATCTGATGAATAAGGTTTTCATGGAATATCTTGATAGGTTTGTGGTAGTATTTATAGATGATATCCTAGTATTCTCTCAGAATGAAGTGGAACATGAGGAACACTTGAGATTGGTATTACAGAAACTTCGAGAGCATCAGTTATATGCCAAATTCAGCAAGTGTGATTTTTGGTTGAAGGAGGTTTCTTTTCTTGGGCACATTATCACTGACGGAGGAATTGTTGTAGACCCGAGTAAAGTTCAGGACGTGCTGAATTGGAATCCACCTAAAAATGTACCAGAGATCGGGAGTTTTCTTCGTTTGTGCTACTACCGACGGTTCATAGAGGGATTCTCGAGGATTGTAAAACCCCTCACGTCTTTGTTGGAGAAGGGAAAGGAGTTTAAGTGGGATGATAGGTGTCAAACTAGCTTTGAAGAATTGAAGAAGAAACTGACCACCGCCCCAGTACTGATAATGCCTGATATACACAAAGGATTTGATGTGTATTGTGATGCATCAAGACAAGGTCTAGGATGTGTTCTGATGCAGGAAGGAAAAGTGGTAGCATATGCTTCTAGGCAACTAAGGAAACATGAACGAAACTACCCTACGCATGATCTAGAGTTAGCAGCTATAGTGCACGCACTGAAGATTTGGAGACACTATATGATTGGAAATAAGTGTCAGATATTCACGGACCACAAAAGCTTGAAGTACATCTTCACTCAAAGAGATCTCAATCTCAGGCAGCGTAGATGGTTAGAACTGATTAAGGACTACGATTTGGATATACAGTATCATCCAGGAAAGGCCAATGTGGTGGCAGATGCTTTGAGTCGTAAGAGTCAAGCAAACATGTTAGTAGCTCGATTAATGCCCCAGGAACTGTGTTGGGAAATGGCACGACTCAATCTAGGGATAGCTGCACAGAGTGAAAGTATGACCTTAGAAATTGAGTCAACTCTTGAACAAGAGATTAGAAAAGGACAATTGGATGACGAAAAGATTAAGGGATATAAGAAGTTGATTGAACAAGGCAAAGTTCCGGAATTCAGAAAAGATGAACAGGGAACTATTTGGTTTAAGAACAGGATCTGTGTACCGGAAATCAAACATCTTCGTGAGTCTATATTGAAAGAAGCACACGATTCAGCACTCTCTATACATCCAGGAAGTACCAAAATGTACCAAGATTTAAAGCAGAAATATTGGTGGTACGGTATGAAGAAAGATGTTGCAGCTCATGTGGCATTGTGTGATGTATGCCAAAGAGTAAAAGCAGAGCATCAAAGACCAGCAGGGTTACTGCAACCATTGCAAGTACCAGAGTGGAAGTGGGAAGAGATTGGTATGGATTTTATAGTGGGATTACCACGTACACGTGATGGGTACGATTCGATATGGGTAACAGTGGACAGATTAACCAAAGTTGCACATTTCATACCAGTAAAGACCACCTACTCAGGAACAAAGTTAGCAGAACTATACATATCAAAGATAGTATGTTTGCATGGGTCCCAAAGAAGATAGTTTCAGACCGGGGCACTCAGTTCATGTCCCGATTCTGGCAGAAATTACATGAGTCTATGGATACGAAGTTAAATTTCAGCTCAGCATATCATCCACAGACAGATGGTCAGACTGAAAGGACAAATCAAATCTTAGAAGATATGTTAAGGGCATGTGCCTTGAAACATGGTGGAAGTTGGGATAAAAGCTTGCCATACGCGGAATTCGCATACAACAATAGTTATCAGAGTAGTCTCAAGATGGCACCGTTTGAAGCTCTGTATGGAAGGAAGTGCAGGACGCCATTGTTCTGGAACCAGACAGGAGAGAGTCAACTCTTTGGCCCGGAGATAATAAAGGAAGCTGAAAGACAAGTGGAGATAATTCGAGAAAATCTCAAAATTGCTCAATCTAGGCAAAAGAGTTATGCAGATCCTAAGAGAAGAGAAGTAGTATTTGAAGTCGGAGATTATGCATATCTTAGAGTGTCACCTATCTGAGGTCTTCGAAGGTTTAATATCAGAGGGAAGTTATCATCTCGCTTTATCGGACCTTTTCAAGTCTTGGAAAGACGTGGCGAAGTAGCTTATCGGTTGGAGTTACCTGAACGCTTGGCCGGTGTTCATGATGTGTTCCATGTGTCTCAATTGAAAAAGTGTTCAAGTGAGGTCAGAATAGAGCATTTACCATTGGAAGAACTTGAGGTAAAGGATGATCTGACATACAAGGAACACCCAGTCAAGATCTTGGATACCTCAGAAAGGGCTACTCGCAGCAAGGTCATTAGGATGTGCAAGGTGCAATGGAGTCACCATTCAGAGGATGAGGCTACTTGGGAAAGAGAGGACGAACTTAAGGAAGAATTCCCTCGCTGTTCTCAAATCTTCCCGAATCTCGGGACGAGATTCTCTTTAAGGGGGTAGGATTTGTAACACCCTAAAATTCCATCACTAAATTAACTTAGCAACAAACGGCTAGATTTAATTTCTTTAAGGACATAAATAAATTAATAAACAAATTGGCTTTTCAAATATTTAAACATCACTAAAATAATTTAGAAATAATAAGTGTTTGTGCATCATGATTCGAATGCATGGATTTCTGTTTGTTTGAAGTTTGAATGTTTGAAAAATGAATTTGAAAAGAAATTTAAAAGAAAAAGAAAATCCCTTTCCCCTCTCCTCTCTCTTTTTTTTCCTCCAGCCGGCCCATCTCTTTTCCCTCTCCCTTTCTTTTCTTTCGGCCCGTGAACCATCCCAGGCCAACGGCCTTTTTCTTTTTTTTCCCGTGCGCGCGCGATCCGGCCCACGGCGGCCCGGCCCCGCCTCTTCCGCCGGCCCAGCACAGCGCCTCCCCCTTTTCTTTTTGCGCCAGTGACCGACAGGTGGGGCCCGGCCGTCAGGCCTTTCCCCTACCTTCGACCGTCGGGTCAGCCGCGCCCCCTTCAAGGCGTCGGCCGTTACCGGCCGCCTCCCCCGCACCCCTCACCTTCAAACACCGCAATCAAGCCCACAATGAAGCTCTCCCTTCATTCCCCCTCTTCAATCGACGGTTACCCTCCTTAATCTCCCCCCCTTAATTCCCCATCAAGGTCGCGGCCATTGATGGCCATGCCGCCGGGAAGCCGCCTTCCCCCTCTATCCCGAGCCTATATAAGCGCCCCAGGGCACCTCCGTACTCCCCTTTGCACATTCCCGAGCGCCCACGCCTTCCCATGCCCTCGCCGCCCTTGCCACCGAGTTGGAGCGCCGGTCGCCGCGCCATTGCCGCCGCCCGAGCTCCCTCATCGTCGGTGAATCTCCTCAACTCCTCCCGTTCGCTTCCTCTTCATATTTGTGAACTTATTCGTGTACCCATTCGAATCCGCAGGCTCCCGTGTGCCCCAATCGAGCTCGCCGTCGTCGCCCGTTGAGGTTCGGCCGCCGGCGTTGATCTCCGCTGCCGCCGCCTTTTCCATCAAATCCTCGCCCACCGAAGCTCCTACACGCTGTAAGAATCATGTCCCCGCCCTTCTTTTCGCTTAAACCAAACCGTAGGGTGCACCGCCACTTGCCGGCCACCGGCCGTCCGCCCCCATGGACGCCGTGCCTCGGTCGCCGCCCTTTTCACCCGTGCAAGCGCATGGTTAAGTTCGCAAGGTCCCCAGCCGCGCGTAGACATTTTCCCCACGTGATTTCATGGCCGAGAGCGCTATTTAGGCCGTCGCCGGCGATCCCGCCGCCGCGCGCCACCGCCGTCGCGCGCAAACGCCGCTTCCCGGCCCGGCGGCGCCGCCTCCCGGCCGCACGCGGGCGTGGCTGGCCGTTGGATCGGCCATCAACGGCCCCGATCCATTGGACCCGCGGGTCAAACCCGCAAGTACCGGTCAACCGGGGACGTTTTCTTTAAGAGACCCCCAGTTCTTTTAATTTCGCAGGCCGGTCCTTGCACCTCATAAGACCCTTTCAATTCAGTCCTAAAATTCATGTTTAAGCCCCTGTCTTATTAGAATTTCATACCCGAGGTCCAGAGCATCCTTTTTATGATTTAGACCTTCTGTTTTTAAGAATAATTATGTTTTAGCCCCTGTTTTTTTGCTGTTAGGTCCCTGTAAAGTTTAGTTTATCGTAGATTAGTCCTTATACCTTGTTTTTAGCATAACTTCTCCGTTATAGCTCCGTTTTTAGCGTTCTAGCAGTCCTTACGATCGTCTCAGCGAGCCCGTCGCTTTAGTAGCATGTTTTCAGTCTTTAGGATTGATTGGTGATCTGTTTTATTTATTGTATGCTTTATGTGTGAATCGTAGATATCGTGCCTGTTTCAACTGAGCCACCTCTCGGGGACGATCAGGAGCAGTTGTTTGAAGAGGAGGAAATTTTTGCTATAGCTGAAGAAGGCAAGTGGTCTTCTCCCCCTGCATGTTCTCTTTTGTCCTATATAATTGCATTATAATTAATGTTTACTTTTATGATATCATTGCATTAATTTGATGGGAAAACTTTTTTAAGGTCTTACCTAGATCTTTTACCCTGATCCTTGGCCTAGCCCCTTTTAAATAAAGTTTTGGGTAGAAAACGCTAGTTGCTCAACATGGGTTGGATAAAGGGGTCTTTTATGGAAATGATATATGTTTAATAGTTAATGTTTTGGGTAATGAAGAACACTTGATTTAATCGGAACATGGAGAGCCACCCAAGAAAACATGCGCAACCATAGTGTTACATGGCTCTGACCTTAGCCGAATAATTAGGTGTGTGATCGTACTAGTGGCCCTTTTCCGAAAGGAGCAGAGGGGGATCCGGGTTGCAGGGGTATAGCCCGGTCCTTTTGGGGTGGTAGCCTTTGTTAAGGTGCTGACCACTAGGGAGGGTTATGGTCCGCCCTGATCTGTAACTATGCGGGTCGTTAGTCTTTTGCATGCCTTTGTAAAGGCTTCGTAGCGTCCCTATGCAATCACACCTCGGAAGTGTGGTATGGTGCTTGGCCAGCATCGCATGGTTGGGTTTAAAGTTCTTCGGAGCTTTTACGCGAACCGTGGGTAAAGTGTGCAAACCTGCGCAGTGTAAAACCGATCGATCGACCGTGCTCACGGTCATGAGCGGCTTGGACCCTCACATGATTAATAAACTTAAAGACGAGATAAATCATGGTTGGTGAAGCTCGTTGAGCTTGGGTCGTTTTGTACTTAAGTTTTTCTTAAGTGGGATGGTACGAACTTACACATAGTAATTAGGTGTTCTTTAATTAAAACTTGACCAACATTAAAATGCTAAACCGCTGCAAAACCTTAGCCTATCCTTGATATCCTTGCATTTTCCCCCACTTGCTGAGCTCCAACCATAAGTGTGCTCAGCCTTGCTTATCGCTGTTCAGAGGAAAACTTTGGAGGGGAGTTCTATGACGACTTCGATGAAATCTGAGGCTTGCGGACCCCCAGTC
Source organism: Cenchrus americanus (assembly GCA_947561735.1). Taxonomy (NCBI): domain Eukaryota; kingdom Viridiplantae; phylum Streptophyta; class Magnoliopsida; order Poales; family Poaceae; genus Cenchrus; species Cenchrus americanus. Next base: position 75,777,195 of record OX387239.1, on the reverse strand, counting down.
AAGTGCCTGTGGGAGCGGAAGACGAGGACTCGACGAGTAGTTATCGTTTTCCGTTGTTAGAGACCTTCGAGTCTCCCGCATGAGTGTAATAAGTGGTTAAACTCTGAAATACGTTTGAATAATGTTTATGATATTTCACTCATTTTTGTCTATCATATGTGTGTGAGCTGATCCTGGCGCACATATGAGATGCACTTGGTTCCTCTTCGGAAATCAGACGGCGGGATCGCCGGCGACGGCCTAAATAGCGCTCCCGGCCACGAAATCGCATGGGGAAAACGTCTACGCGCGGCTGGGGACCTTGCGAACTTAACCATGCGCTTGCACGGGTGAAAAGGGCGGCGACCGAGGCACGACGTCCATGGGGGCGGACGGCCGGCGGCCGGCGAGTGGCGGTGCACCCTACGGTTTGGTTTAAGCGAAAAGAAGGGCGGGGACATGATCCTTACAGCGTGTAGGAGCTCCGGTGGGCGAGGATTTGATGGAAAAGGCTGCGGCGACGGAGATCAACGCCGGCGGCCGAACCTCAACGGGCGGCGACGGCGAGCTCGATTGGGGCGCACAGGAGCCTGCGGATTCGAATGGGTACACGAATAAGTTCATAAATACGAAGAGGAAGTGAACGGGAGGAGTTGAGGAGCTTCACCGACGATGAGGGAGCTCGGGCGGCGGCAATGGCGCGGCGACCGGCGCTCCAACTCGGTGGCAAGGGCGGCGAGGGCACGGGAAGGCGTGTGCGCTCGGGAATGTGCAAAGGGGAGTACGGAGGTGCCCTGGGGGCGCTTATATAGGCTCGGGATAGAGGGGGAAGGCGGCTTCCCGGCGGCATGGCCATTAATGGTCGCGGCCTTGATGGGGAATTAAGGGGGGAGATTAAGGAGGGTAACCGTCGATTGAAGAGGGGGGATGAAGGGAGAGCTTCATTGTGGGCTTGATTGCGGTGTTTGAAGGTGAGGGGCGCGGGGGAGGCGGCCGGTAACGGCCGGCGCCTTGAAGGGGGCACGGCTGACCCGGCGGTCGAAGGTAGGGGAAAGGCCTGACGGCCGGGCCCCACCTGTCGGTCACTGGCGCAAAAATAAAAGGGGGAGGCACTGTGCTGGGCCGGCGGAAGAGGCGGGCTGGGCCGCCGTGGGCCGGATCGCGCGCGCACGGGGAAAAAAAAGAAAAAGGCCGTTGGCCTGGGATGGTTCACGGGCCGAAAGAAAAGAAAGGGAGAGGGAAAAGAGATGGGCCGACTGGAGGAAAAAAAGAGAGAGGAGAGGGGAAAGGGATTTCCTTTTTCTTTTAAATTTCTTTTCAAATTCATTTTTCAAACATTCAAACTTCAAACAAACAGAAATCCATGCATTCGAATCATGATGCACAAACACTTATTATTTCTAAATTATTTTAGTGATGTTTAAATATTTGAAAAGCCAATTTGTTTATTAATTTATTTATGTCCTTAAAGAAATTAAATCTAGCCGTTTGTTGCTAAGTTAATTTAGTGATGGAATTTTAGGGTGTTACAACCTACCCCCACCGGCCACCACCAGCCCACGACCGCCGGACCCTCCTCCCTCCGCCAGCCAGGCTCTCCTCCCTCCGTTATCATTTGCCGAGTGCATCCCTCCCAACGCGTCGACCGTCGGCCACCGCTCGGGCTGTCGACGCAGGGGGGCTAGCAGCGCTCCTCTCCCTTGGCGGTGAGATTCAGCGGCGGGTGCCATGGACAGCGAGCTAGCCTTCCCCACTCTCTCCTTCTAGCGCCAGTGGACACTATCGACAACAAGCTCATCTGTGGGCTCGACACCATGCCTGATGCGCCAGGCTTCGCGGTGGTCACCTCTTCTTCTGCGTGCCGTCAGACGCACCTGACCCCCTGCCTCTCCTCTGCGGGATCGACGATGTCATGCCTCTATGTCGTCCCTCCTCCCCTGACGACGCCGCCCCTCCACTGGCCCTCCTCCCTGCTACCAGGGGAGCAAATGATGGAGGCAACCATGACGACAGAGGACAGAGCGCACGGGGCAGTCGGGACACACGGGGGGAGGGAGTGGAGGAGACGCAGAGAGGGAGGAGGAGGAGTGGGCGGGTCTGTTACGAGTTACTGTAAGGAATCGGATGCCCGTTAGCCTAAGAGGGGGAGGGTGTGAATTAGGCAACTAAAAATCTTAACCTATGGCTTCACTAAATTTACAAAAAGTTAAACTAGAACATACTATCTAGATGTGCAACTAAGGTTGTTCTAGTGTGAAACTCCCATCCCAAAAGGAGGTTTGCAACCTATAGCCAATCCTAGCATGATACTACTCTAGGAAAGTAGAGGCAAACAAAGATTGCAATAGAGTAAATGCGGAAACGTAAAGGGGATGAGAGGAAGCAAACTCTTGACACACAATTTATCCCGTGGTATCGGTAGGCTCTAAGTCACCCCTAGTCCACGTTGTTGAAGCACTCACACAAGAGTATTGCTTCCCGGTCACCAAGTCTCTCCCAAGAGCACCACTTGACTCGCCACAAAGGCTAGCCACTTAGGCACTTGTCAAGCTCCCTTGGTCACCTTGATGTCGCCTCCACTAAGGAGCTTCTCCACCAAGGAAGGGGGTCTCCACGTCCCCGCACAAAGGGTCCTCGCCGCTCCACACCAAGCCGGAGGGTCGATGACGATTGCCGGTGAGCCACTTAGGCCCCAAGGCTTCCGGCTAACCTTGTACAACTGGATTCACTCAAGAATCACCTCACAAGGTTAGCACAACCTTGCACCCACTCAGCTCTAAGCTAAGCCTAGCACTAAGCACATACACAAAGAATGTACTAGTCTAAGGATGAGCAATTAAGCACTTGGATGGATTGGATATGATCTTGAATGTGTCTTAAACTCCTCTGCACTTCCACACAATCCAGCAACCTCAAATGGGTGAGTGGAGGGGGTATAAATAGCCCAAGGCATCAAACTAGCCGTTGGCTAAAAGCTGCTGAAAAAGGTACCGTCGGATGATCCGACGCTATGCTTTTCCAGGGCGTCGGTTCATCCGGTGCCCCTCCCACGTCACGTAGCCGTTGAGGTTCTCTGACACAACTGCTCTGACGCTATGCTCTGACGCTACATCGGATCATCTGGTGCTGAAGGACTCGCGTCCAAGTCGCCACTGTTAGCTTCTAACTGACCGACGGATAGACCGACGCTAACCGTGACCAAGGCGTCGGATCATCCGGTGATGAAGGCTTCATCTTGGCGCGTCTCTGTATGAATTCAAACTGAGCGTCGGATAGACCGACGGGGTCCCCACTCAGACCGTCGGATCATCCGGTGCTACTGTCTTCCTTGCTCTTCCTCTGCAACTCGTCCGACGCTACTAAATAATGGACCGTCGGTTCATCCGACGGTACCTAGGGTTTGACCCTGTGAACCAACTCGTCCGACGATTGCACCGACGCTTGTATTTGAGGGACCGTCGGTTCATCCGACGGTGTCTTTTCTTTTCCTTTTCTTGCTCGGTTTTGACCCTTGAAAAATACACTATCTTCTCAATTTGGCATATGGTTTTCTTGCATCCTTGGGACCTAGAAGTGTCTAGAAAGACATGCTAAAACAATAGAGTTAGTCCCAATGATCATGTTGTCATGAATCACCAAAATCAAACTCGAACTAATGGCATATGAGGCCATGTTCGCTACAGTTACGACGCCACCAAACCCGTCCCTGTGGATGTCGTCGTGCACCTCTCGCAGCCACGCAAGTGTCGACATCCAAGAACGCATCCTCCCTCCTCTGCCACTTCCTATGACTCCGGGGAGGAGACCCACGTGGTAGTGGCATCCCCGACCTCCCACGAAGCGGGTGGCGACTGCGAGAAGGAGGTGGCGGCGCACATAAAATTTACTAGTCGGCGTTACGAAACACCGACAAATCATTATTATTATTATTATTAAAATTGTAGAGTATCCAATTTTGAGAATTTACTAAAAATTTTTCTTTTTGTAGTTAGGCATATTGCATATCTAGGTAGTGATTATTAATTAATCAAATGATTATTGATTATGTGGCATAAACTCATAGTAGATTTCACTAAACCATTGTTAAACTATAAGGTGAGATGATAAAGTAAATGCACCAAAGTAGTTAGTAAAGTGACTTATTTGCACCAAATAAACATGAAGGATGAATAACATACTGTTGTAATACTTGAGAGATGAAAAATACACTTTTTCCTAATGTAAACGATTTAGCAGCCAATTGTCGCTAAAGATGTAAGAAGGCGGAGAAGAGTGGGTGCAAAAGCACACGGAGAAGCTTCACATGGAGAGGACAAAATCTTGGAGAGTTTTACCTTTATGCCATTAAAAAAAGTTGCTTGTGACCTGTGTGCCATTAAAAGTTGAGTTCGCACCCACATGCCACTGACTCAAACTTTTGCGACCCTCATGCCATTCGGTCCGCAATCCGTGAGATTTTCACCGTTAGAGGCCCTGGCATGTGGGACCGGGCATGTGAAATGTCCATTTTACCCTTTCCGTCATTGCAAAGTGGGCCCCACTTGTCAACCTTTTCAATGTTTTATTATTTTTTATGTCCACACTTCCTCCTTACTGGGCACGCCGGCCACCTCCGCGGGCATCACCGCCAGCCGATCGGGCTCCGACCTGTGCACGTGCACGCGCCGTCAGCCGGGCTCCTGGGCACGCAGCCCACTCAAACGTCGGTATCCCCGCTCTCCGGACGCAGACACCCCCCTGTGCATGCTCTGCCACTGGAGCTTAGCGGTCAGAGCTCGCTAGACTCCACACCCGAGAAAGCTTGCGCTCGTGCACGTCCCTGGCTCTCCTCCCTGCTCGCCATTGTGGAGCCATGTCCGCACGGAAAGAGAGGAGAGGAATTCCATCCCAGCCGCCGTCCGGTCGGTCCTTGCCACTCCTCTGCCGAGGGAGCAAAGGAACTCCATCATCCGGTCGGCCGGCCACGGCCACCCCTCGACGCATGCCCATCTCCTTCCCTCCCGCCGTTGTCGCGAGGGCAGATCTGAGTCGCACCGCCGTGCCCCGCCTCGCCTGCCCGTCGGTGTAGGGGGACGAGAGAGAGAAGGAAGGTCGAGGAGGGGCGGCGTGGCCCCGCGGTGAGTCGGCGGAGCAAGGAGACCGGCCGGGGCGGAGGGACGACGGCCGCCGTGGGGAGCTCCACCACCGGAAAAGCTGGGGTGTCGCCGTGAAAGTGCATCTAGGCTCCTAATTATTTTGGTGATATTGACAATGCAATTTGGGAGGATTAATACTTTCAATGAGATGTGTGCAGGCTTAAAACAATAAATAATGTGAATACTCAAAGGAAGGCCCTCATTTTCTTATGAATGGTGTTGAAGCTCAATTGGCGATTTAATTTTAATTCTCGGTTTGAATTTGATTTTAGGAAATACCGTACTATAAAGAGGGACGTGGTCGGTTGGTTGAGGTTCGCTACAAGTGCTACTCTTGATCTTCTCTCATCTTTTCTAAGAGTGGAAAACCTAGAAAAATCATTAGAAAAACCAAAATCAGCCCTTAAGTTGCTTAACCTGGCTCTTCCAACCTTACCGGGTCAACCGGCACGAGTGGTCGGGCGACCCGGGACGGTACTGGAGGTAGCCGGGTGACCCGGTCACCCGTGTCGGGTCACCCGGCCAGGCCGCAGGGAGCACCCAATGGCTAGCTCGGGGGGGAGTGAGTATATATACCCCTTCTTCCTCCTCTTTAGGGTTCCGCCTCCCACACCATTAGAACACCTCCAAAGCTTCAATCCCTCTCTACCAACTCCTTCCCAAGCATTCCAATCAAGGATTTCTCCTAGGGTTTGGGTGTGAGAGCATTTGAGGTGTGAGATTAAGCCCCCTTGTGAGAGTTCTTCACTTGTTTATCTCAAGAAGCACTTGTGGCGGCTTTGGTTGATCGATTCGCGTTTGTTACTCTTGAAGTTTGCTTCTAGATGGTTAGGCGTCACTCGTCGAGTGCCCTCTCCGTGTAGAGCACCCGGGAACGTTTGTATTACCCCTCCTTGGTGGAGTTTCTTAGTGAGCACCAATTTACCTTTGTGGTGGATTGGGTGAGGCAAGTGGCTCTTCGTGATAGCCCTCCCTTTGTGGGAACCTCAACGGAGACGTAGCTCTTCTTGGTGGAGGTGAACTTCAGTAAACAAATCGCTTGTCTCCTTTACTTGCTTGAATTTCTTCCCTCCTCTAACCCTAGAAACTATATTTGGATCGATCTCCATATTTGTGTTGTTGCTTGTAAAATCTTTGGTTGCACGTGGTTTATACTTCACATACGCAAAGTTTGATTCATATACTTTCTGCAAATTCAAGTTCTTTATAACTTATTGTACTCTACTCTTGCGTTCTGGTTGATCCGTCACAAGTGCCAGGGTGACTCGGACCCCCAGGTCATCCGGTCAGTCATGCCGGGTCATCCAGTCCCTGATCCGCTGCTAAGTTTTTGCAGAATTTTTAAAGTGGTCCTACTCCCCCCCCCCCCCCTCTAGGCATCACAAGGTCCTTTCACGCCGGGAGAAGAAGGGTAGAGGAAGAAGGAGGAGGTGGGGGCTGATAGATGGACCCACTCAAAGGGTAACATGGACATTTCACATACTGAAAATCTCACAAATTGCTAACAGAATGGCATGAGGGTCACAAAAGTTTGAGGAGATGGCATGTGGGTGCGAGCCCAACTTTCAATGGCACACAGGTCACGATCAACTTTTGTAATGGCATACAGGTAAAACTCTCCAAAATCTTGAGAGAAACAAAGACGAAGCACTCCCTCAGTCAAAAAAATGTGGATCTAGTGGCAAAAGTAAATTCATGTGGTGAGGAGTCTATTAACAACTTCGCCTAGAAGGCTCCACGCGTCCTTCCTCTTCAGCCTCCTCCCGGCCCCCTCCCTCCCGGCTCTGGCGAGCTCGCGTCACCACAGCGGGTAGGGAGAGGGGCCTCCTGACTTCCAGTAGTTGTAGATCCAGCTCGTAGTAGTAAAAGCTCTTTGTAGTATAGGTCGTATGGCGTTCTCCCCAAAGTTCTTCGTCGCCTTCGTCGTCGTTGCCGTGCTCTACCGCGGCCACTTCGTCGTCGATGCTGACTTTTTTGAGGTGAGTCTAAATAAAATCACTCCCCGGGCAGATCTCGTCCTCGCTTCCACCACTTCGCCTCATCAACTCCATCCTCGAGATCTGTCTCCTCCGCCACCGCCGCGTCTTCCCGTCGTCGTCTTAGATCTGGCAGGATTTGAGGCTGCTCCAGCTCCGTCCTGCCTAGATCCGGTTTCCCTCTGGGTGTATCAGGATATGGAGACAGTCCTTGGCTGCATCCCCTCTCTGGCTATGTTTGACGACATCCCTGCCTCCACTGCTCGCCCCGCCTCCACCGTTATCAAGCAGCCTTCAGGAAAGAAGTTCAAGTTCACATCAGAGCAACATCATTGGTGTCGACAAGATGATCTCGCCTTCATCTGGGCCTCGACTTAGAGCCTCATCAAGTACCGTCGGCAACGACTTTCCTCCAAATACTTCAGTCACTCGATGTGCATGCCATCCAAGGCTTTGTCGATCCTTCTACAACTGACGCACGACGCCGTCTTCTCACCCAGCCGTCCTCGCCTCCGGCGAAACATCAGCTTCTCGCCGGCGTGTTCGTCTCTGTCGCCACCGCCCTTGCTGTTGTATTCCGATCAGTGGACCAAATTGTAATGCATCCTTCTTTGAAGGACTGTTTTGCAATATAGCTGCTTAATATATAAAGGTGTTTATTGTAAAAACACACACACATATTTATCTCCCCTTTCTGGCTTTATCAGTTCAGTATCGATCGGTAATTCGTTGTTTGATTGCTGGTTTCAGCTTCTTTTCACCGTGACATAATTTAAACGTTTTCCAAAGAGTAAAATGCACCACCAGTCCTTAAACTTTCTATGGTGTGTCATCCCGATCCACGAACTTTTAAAGTGTGTCATTGTCATCCCTAAACTTACTTTGGGTCTCTAATCAGCCCGCTAATGGGCCTACGACGCCGAATAGTTCTTACATATTTACAACTGGAACTCTATCTCTTTTGTCAATTCATTTTTCATCCTTTCTCATTTAGATCGTTTTAATCTTTCTCGATTCATTTTCTACCCTCGTGTCGTGCCCACGCGTTGTGGCCCTTCTGCTAGTCCAAAAACCCTACGTGCGATGGACTCATGCGCGACAAACTCGGCGCGACGCATCTCGTGGCAACCGACGATCAGGGGGGTACAACTCCCTCGCCCCGGGACGTCCGTCGTCGCGTAGGAGTCGTCTGCCATAGACCCGCCGTAGGAGTCTTTCGCGAGGGCAGAAGGAGAGATTATAACGATCTAAAAGAGAAAGGATAAAAAATAAATTGACAAAAGAGATAGGGTTTCAGTTGTAAATATGTAACAACTATTCAGCGTCGCAGACCCATTAGCGGGCTGATTAGAGACCGAACGAAGTTTAGGGATGACAATGACACGTTTTAAAAGTTCGTGGACCGGGATGACACACCATAGAAAGTTTAAGGACCGGTGGTGCATTTTATTTTTTTTCCCAAACATAAGAGCAACTCCAACCGATCCTTCAAATTGTTTTCCATCGGTAAAAAGTGGAGAAACAAGCAGAAACGGACGTTCCAACAGCCTCGTTAAACTGCAGGATCGCAATCTTGCTCGCCATTCTCCCCCTCCCGCTCGCTAGCTTTGGCGAGCTCGGCCTCCTCGCAATAGCGGCGGATTTCGCGTCACCGGTCCCTCCTGCCCACTCTGCACGCCTGTCCCCCGACCCCCGCTGCTGTTGTCCACTGCTGGTCAAGCAGAGGTCAAGCACCGGGAGGGAGGGGCGGCACAAGTGAGAGATTGCCGACGGGAAGAGCTCGGGGGAGGGGCCAGCTCTGGCGCAGGGAGCTTGGGGGAGGGCCGGCGCGAGCATGGGGGAAGTCAGAGAGATGCCGAGCTGGCGGAGATGGCGGGCCCAGACGATTCAACTTCTCGTCTTCCTACGCGGGGCGGCGGTGGGGAGGAGCTCGGGGAAGGGGTCGGCTCCGGCGTAGAGGGACTCGGTGGAAGACCTGCAAGGGCATGGGTGGCGTCGGAGAGGTGCTCGGCGAAGGCACCGGTGGAGATGAGCTCCGGGAAGGCGCCGATGGAGATGAGCTTAGGGGACGACCTTCATGGGTGTGGCTGATGACGGGGAGAAGATGGGGAAGACGACCAGCTCGACGCCGCTCTCACGCCGCCTCTGTTCCACAGCGTTGGTCGGAAGAGGTGGAGGGGCTCGGGCCGTAGTCTCCACGACCGGGAGAGGAGCGACGCGTGCCGCCGGCCGGAGGAGCAGGGCACGGGTCTTCTCCCCCGCGCGTGTGACGGTCAACTCGGGTGGGCCGTGGTGTGGGATTTGGCGGCGCGGACGCCCCCTGCTGCGCCTCGACGGGAGAGGGATCTGCAGGAAGAGAGAAGAGGATGGGAAAAACCGAAGACAGAAGAAGGGGAAGGGGAGAGGATGACGGGTGGGACCATTGCGCCAGTGTTGGGGATGAAAAATTTGGAGAATGCAAATGGAGAGGCTGTTGGATTACCTCATGCAATTATAAACTTATCTATTTTTACAAATGGTTAAAACTCTAAATTTAGCTAATAAAAATAAAGAGGTTGTTGGAGTTACTCTAACTCATACAGCCGTATCCACATTTGGAAATGACTTCATTTTATACGACTTGGAATTGGAACTTCCTGATATACCTAAGGCTAGTCTCAGTGGTAGGGTCATCGACATTTAATAGACTGCCACATAGGCATCTTTGATGACATGGCACCAAATAAATGAAGAAAGAGAAGATCTCAGGGTCATGGTGATGACCCCAGGTCGACACGGATACCAATGCTCACGACCCTCCACTGAGAGCCCATGACCCTGCATTTGACCACAACACATGCAGATTTCAATGCTACATTTTATCTATGAAATTGTGCCTATGACCCTGTGCATTGAGAGTGAGAGGGTCATCATGCTGAAAAAACTGATGTGGCAAACTTGGTAAGGCCTCGTTCGGTTTGCTCGGAATGAGGCACGGAACGGCCCGTTCCACCTGGACTCTTTTTCCAACCGGATCGAAATCAGCCTGCGAAAAAATGTTGTTCGTTTCAAACTGGCCCAGGAAGGAAACAACCCAGGAACGATCCATTCCCCTCCGCCAACGCCTGGAATATACACCACACCTTCAGCCTCGTGGAACTCATCCGTTCCAGGTCCGGCGTCTCGTGGCGTCCGTAGAATCGCCAACCCTAGCGCAAGGCGGCGGCGGCAGAAGGCAGGAGGCGACGGCGCGGCGGCGCGACACGAGCACCACCTCGACGGCGACGACGACGGCATCCCGTTCGACCTCCACGCCCCCGTACCCTTTCTCGCCGAAGGAGATCGCGACGCGAAGCCGGCGACGCGGCGGCGACGCGAAGTGGCGGCGTGGCGGCGCGACGCGGCCTCGACGGCGAACACCCCCCTTCCGGCCCTCCACCTCCTCCGCCGCCTTCTCCCCGTAAGTTCTAGGGTTGTTTCATCTCCAATCCCCATGGGTTAGGGTTCTTGTGTCTTGTCCGGCTCCCTCTGTTCTTGATTTCATAGGACAGATTAATTTTTCCAAGAATATTTGCTCAATCGATCTGTTTGTTGGAGATTCATTTGTCCTCCGGCCAAGTAGACAGGGAGGCTTCAGTTTTCCTTCTGGAAAAAGCTGAAGAACAAGTAGACAAAAACAACACAAGTGAATTTTGATGCTAACATTTTTGTCTGCAACAACAAAAGTTGATACTAAGTAGTATATATATGCTATTATCTCATTTAATTATCCTTTGTTGTGCACAAAACAAATCCAATGGTAATATCAGAAGAATTTCAATGGTAAAATCCAATGGTGCTATTATCTCGGCTCAAAATTTCTCAAGCTCTTAGCATATCCACCAAGTGATTACAATAGTGCTTCTTAAGCTCTTGTGCAGTGGCAGCCAAAATATTTAAAATTCTAGCCTTGTTCTGAAATAGAAGTACAAGTGAAGCTGGTGCCAACTCGAGTGCTCGATTAGTATCTGTGACAGCCTTTACTGTATGGTCCTGCCTTCTGAACCTACTCTTCAGCACAAATACGACAGCAATAGACAAAATAAACGCTCATTGTAGTTAGAGCCACTCACTGCATTCTTTCCAAGTTCATTATTAGGATAGTATATGTATGTGCAAAACTATAAATACCATCTCAAATTCTCAACAGATGACAACAAATACTGAAATACTAGTGTATATCAAATTTCACTAATGTGTATGCTGATAACTTATGACAACAAGCAAGCCACCACATGGTTGCCGTGTCTAGAACCCAACCAGCTCTTTCATCTCTAAGCGTCATGTAAGCAGTCTCAAAATATAATACAGCCATACGGGATTGTTATTGGTTACAATTAGGATCAAGTACCGAATCGATAATATCGAGAGGAGGCCTCAATCATGGGATTGCGATTATTTGTGTGTGTTCATCTACAGTGAGTGGCTCTAACTACAGGAGACAGCTGCTTCCATGAGCGTTTATTTTGGGGTTACCCTCATAAGCAGAATTACTGAAATGTTGAGAATTGGCCTCCTGATGGAATGGTACCATTGAGATTGTTATATGCCACACTGAAGCTTGATAGAAAATTCAGCTTTGTTAATGAAGATGGGATGCCTCCAGTTAGAACAGGTGGGGTTGGGGTTGGTTTTGGGTTTGCCTTTCTGTGATCTGTTTTGTCCGCTGCCTGTCAGAGAACAAAGACTTGCCCCGCCGCCCTCGCTTATATAGGCGACGGCCGCCCGCCGCCCGCCGGCCGCCCGCTCGCGGCTTCTTTTACTTATACGCTTTTTTAGTGTGTCGACAAAGGAAGGAATGGTGTAGATGACTGCCAAAACTGGGGGCGGGGGGTCTGGGCTGGTGTACTGTACTACGGTAAATATGTGCCTATATATATCATGGTACATGTAAAATGTACTTGTCTAAGTATATATTGTATGTCATGTATGGTGCAGTATGGTTATTGGACCAAATTAAAGTGGCCATGTGTACATGGATTCTATACCAAATTAAACTTATGCTTCTGCTTGCAGCGAGTGATCCATGTACTGCTACTGCTAGCTGAACGATGTATATATATATATATATATATATATATATATATATATATATATATATATATATATATATATATATATATATATATATATATATATATATATGTTACAGTAGTGCTCAGCACCAGCAGGTTATACATATATACATGTTATTCCTCTATCACTATCTCTGCTTGCTGAACTTGCTATGCCATTCCATGCAGAATATAGTATTGTTAGCTGGAGTTTCTGCCTAGCTCATCATTTATTACCTTGCCTTGTAGATCCCTCCTGCACCGCTTAGAGTTGGGGAAGGTGAACCACCCCCTTCTTGGGAACCTATACCAAGTCCAAAAGGTAATTAAATATGTCTATCACCTGTGAATCTCTTGTTTGTCTTTACTTGTTTTCCAGAATTGTTCCATCTTGATAAACACATGATGGTTAATCCTGATTTGATAATCCTAAATATGGACCAACAAGTTGCACATGAATGGTTTGATAATACTCGTAATCGATAGTATTTGACTATAAATTTATTGTTTGTTTGACTATAAATTCATATGTTTTAGTTTTGCAATGAGTATCTCATTGCAAGACCATATTAGGAAGAGGAGGGAGGAAGATGATGAAGATATGATGCTATTTCTATTCCCTGTTTTATCTCTGATGGAAAGAAGAGAGGGGGGAGTAAAGAAGAAGCGTCATACATCACCAGAAACGGGAGAGATTAAGGTCAGAAGACTCCTTGAGGGGCACGTGAAGAACTGTCGAGTGGTATTTAGGATGGAACCTCATATATTCAAAGAGATAGCAAATTATCTTAGAAGCAATAGGCTTGTTGTTGATACACGGATAACGGTGGAGGAGAAGCCGGGTATCTTCCTATACATGTTAAGCATCAATGCCTCTTATGAGGTTTTAGCCGTGTTCTTTGGGCACAAGAATGATACATTCCACCATCACATCAACCATTTTTTCAAAAATGTCATTCCCACACTTTCTCAACGTTTCCTCCGGCCACCGCATCCTATCAAGTGCATCCGAAAATCCAAGATAATCCCGCATACTATCCATTCTTCAAAAGCCTGCCTAGGTGCTATTGACGGAACTCATGTTCCTATTTCCCTATCTCCCGATAAGCATTCTCCTTTTAGAAATAGGAAAGGTACACTAACCATAAATGTGATCTGGCTTGCGACTTCGACCTCAATGTCACCTTTATATCTAGTGGATGGGAAGGATCGACCACCGATTCAAGAGTGTTAAGATCCGCCATGAGTAAAGGATTTAAAGTACCTCCCGGAAAATTCTATTTGGTTGATGGGGGGTATCCAAACACTGAATCTTTCCTTGCTCCATACAGAGGGGTTAGATACCACTTGAAAGAGTTTGGAGTTAGGCATGCAAAGCCACAAAATCCAAAGGAGCTCTTTAACCACCGCCACGCAAAGTTAAGGAATCATGTGGAAAGGACTTTGGGGGTGGTTAAGAAGCGATTCCCTATTCTCAAAGTTGCCACTTTTCATACATTGGAAAATCAAGTAAAAATAACTGTGGCTGCAGCAATCTTTCACAATCTGATTCGGGCGCTTAATGGAGATGAAGAGTGGTTAGATCATCAGCCGGATAATATCAACCCAACACAGTTTGTTGCTTTACCAAGCGGTGAACAAAATAATGACCCGGGCACTACAGAAGGCAACGCTTTAAGAGATTCCATAGCCCAAGAAATGTGGGCTCAGTACCAGTAGCATGTAAATTAGCAACATGTAATAAGTTAGTTAGTAATAAGTTAGTTAGTAATAAGCAGCATGTACCATAAATAAGCTAATGTATTTGTTTTGCTTTACAAAGCAATGGTTGGAAAAGGCTCCCCAAAGAATGTGATGGCAAAGGGGTGCAGGTTCTTGTCAAGTGCTCCTAAGAAAAAACCTTCTCCTAAATTCAGTGGATCAAGGAGTGCAGGTTCTCCAAAAGGTATGTTTGTTCATGCTTTCTTCGGTGCTGGTTTGTTCTAAGAGAACCACCACTTGTTGCGATAGGTGACACTGCTATGGAAATTCTATTGCTGATGCTTGTCTATTGTTTATGTAGTGAAACGAAGAGCAGATTGGAATTCAATATTGGAGAAGTCATTGGTAGAAATTCTGCATGAGTATAAACAATGTGGGTACAGAGGTGACAACGGGTCTCGGAATTCGAAGGATGGAACAAGATGGTGAAGGAGTTTCATATGAGGAACAGATCTGTCTCGTTCACAAAAGCGCGAGATTCAAGAGAAAGAAGGGCAACTTAAAAGAGACTATAAGATGCTTAAAGCAAGCAAGAATGCGAGAGCGGCTCAAAATGGAACGAGGAGAGGAATATGGTTGAAGGATCAGCGGCATTGTGGGACAATCTCATTATAGTAAGTTGATTTCTTCAAGTAATTCGTGGATAAATCATAGTGACAACCTCATATTTAATCAGGCATTTTGTTTAAATCGTAGTCCTATCCAAAAATCAAGAAGTTTCGAAATAACAAGGCTACCTTTCCACTTTTTGATGATTTGGGAGAGTTATATGATGGTAAGTTCAATGGCGAGCATCTCATTTTTGTTTGTTGATTTGCTTTGCAGCTCCCTTTCTTTGGGCGATGTTTGACAAGATATTGTGCATTTGTGTAGGACATCCGTCGAAGGAAATTATAACTTCACTTCTCTTGAGCCTCGATGTGAGGAGGAACCTCTACATGAAATACATGATGCAGAGGATGATGCACATGTTGAGGAAGATGTAGATAATTATGCGCAGAGCCGAGGAAAATGAGGGAAGAGAAGAAGAGGAACCACCACTTGCTGCGATAGGTGACACTGCACTGTTGAAAGCAAAGTGGACGGCGAAGATCCGTCGCATCAAGGAGGAAACCACAAAAGGAAGAACCAAGGCCAAAGAAGAGCGCAAGAATTGAAAGTATGATGGGACAATTTCTAGAATTGAAGACCAAGCAAGCAGAAAATGATGAAGCACGCTTGAGAAGAGAAGAGGAGGCAAGAGAGAAGGAGGTTGGTAAAGGTGACGACTACTCCATCAAAAAGTGCATATCTGTTATCAACACAATGCCAGTGACCAAAGAGGAAAAAGCTAAAGCAATCGCAGTCTTCACAAAGAGCAAAGAAAATAGAGAAGCTTTCATATGCACTTGTGAAGCAGATCAAGAGTGCGCATTGATTTGGCTGAGGAATGAGATGACCTAGCAGGTATTAACTCTGTCTCAACTTTTTGGATCCATGTTTGTGTGCCTTTCAACATTGATTCTAGAGCTTTATTGGCATATCATTCACTGATGTGATGCAGCTGTTCTGGCAAATTAGTTCTTATTAGCACTTGTAGTCCCTTCAATCGCAAATTAGTTTTGGCAATTGTAGTTCCTGTTTTCCACACTTGCAGTTGCAGCTGTGTACCTTTGTTTTCAAGAAGATTCTACTATAAAGAATTCATCTGTTAGTTGATTGATTGTGTCTGTGCAATATCCACCACTTCTGTTTAATTTATGATGATAGTTCTTTTGTAATTCCTAAGATCTGAAATATCATTGCACTTGATTGGCAGTAGTGTGATCCAAGAAAGAGGAACAGGGAAGGGCATAGTTAATTTTGGACATGCTTTCAATCAATCATCATGGCCCATGTCATAGGGGCCTTAGCACTAGGTACCATGTTTTTCTTTTATGTTTTTGTGAAGATAGGAGCCGACCATTTCAACAAAAGTTCATTTGCTTGAGTTATTCAGGTCTAGTACCTGCAGCATGATGACACTTTTCATATAAGGCTAAGATGTGCCACTAGAAGCTGCTAGTATTGGGTTTTCAAAAAAAGCTGCTAGTATTTGAATTCCAACATTATAGCAGAGCTTTAGTTGTGCTGAATTATTTTTCTGTTATCCATGTCTTGTGAGTTGAGCTATCAATAGCCATGTAATGTAGTGCTGACACACATATGTTTATAGTCCTCTGTACTAGTTTCAGCTATTCAGAAGAGCACAAGTAGTGTCTTTGGAAGTATACTTTGCAAATGACAGTGGAATGAATTGCATAGCTCTTTGCCATTTCATTTGATTCCATGACACATTTTTTGACCACCTACTGTTTGTACCATTTTTCCTAGGTTCCTTTCAGAAAGTCTAGTGAAGAATGCAGAAACTTCCTCGCAATCGGTGGCGCACTACTGATTTTCGACAGCAGCCGGACAATAAACTTGTTAGGCTTGTGTTTTTATTCCATCGGTTGAACCTATTATGTATGAACTTATTATGTTTGGTCTGTAATTTGGTCGATTATGTATGCTCTGCTCTGTGGAATGTTTGTTGACATTATTTATTTTCTATGTTTGGTCACTCAGTTGTTCTCCATTGGGTGATATTAAATACTGTGACATTGATTATTCCCCATGTTTTTATTCTTGGTCAGCCGAACGGTAGTTTTGCAACCTTGTTTAGAATCCTGAGCTGGAATGGATGCTAACACCAGGATTGAGTGTGACACCAGGATCCACTTGATCCTGGCCAGGATTAGATATTGGTCTGGATTCAAAATTGGAGAACCGAACGAGGCCTAACTGTGCTCGTGACCAGCCACTGAGATTGGCCTAACGTATAGCAATGGCTGCCAACCGCAACACCGAAAGCAACGCGCAATCCTAATCCCAGGGGCTGGGCGGCAGTTCCGGCAACGGTTCGCTTTTCCGGCGGCACGTCGCAGGCGGCGGCAGGCAGTGGTACACGCCAGCGGCCGAGCGGCAGTCGGCACGACCTCGCACAGTCGCACGCCCAGTTTTGCCTGCTTGCCCAATGCCCACCCATGGCGCGTCACATGCGCGCGTCCATCCACGCTCTGCACTCAGCAGAACCAGCCATGGCACAAGTCCACACACACACACGAGCCTCCTCCCTCCGTCTCTCACCTCCATCCATCCGCGCAGAAAGCAGAGCGCGCCAGCCCAGCCAAAGCGGAAAAGCTTTGCTGCACCTGCACACCAGGAAAAAAGTTCCCTTCCTGTTTTTTCTCTCACCTGCACCACCATCTCTTCACACACACTGCAATCCCCGCAGTCCTCTCCCCCCCTCTGCCGTCGCCTTTCCGGTGCAAAAGATTTCCTCCTCGGGGAGCGCGGCGCGCATTTTCCTCCGCGGTCGGCGTGGCAACGGTGGGGAAAAGCCCCAACTCTAATCCCATGGCTGGCGGAAAGCGACGGCGGCGGCAGCGGGAAAAGAGCGCGAAAGCCGCCATGGCGACAGGGTGGCCGCAGCTCCTCCTCCTTTGCGCGTCGGACTGCAGATTCCTTCGATCTTGGTACTAGTACTACTACTAGCAGCAGCCAGCAGCAAGCAGTCCCCTGCCCGCGCCTTTTCTTTAGCGGTTGTTGCTTTCTTCTTTGGGCTCCTGCACCTTGTCCTCCTTCGCACGCAAAGAACCACCCGTCTTCTTCTTCTCCGGCGTGTCCTCGACGGCTCCTTCTTCGCCGTCCTCTGCTTGGACCCGTTCCTTGTTCCGCTTTTGAGTGGAGACGTGGAGTGGCAGCGGAGCGGAGTGAATCAGTGAGGTGAAGAGGTCGGTTTCTTGGGACGAGACAGGGGAGGAGGAGGATGGCCGGAGGAGGGGCGGCGCCGCCGCCGAAGCAGGAGGAGCTGCAACCGCACCCGATAAAGGACCAGCTGCCCAGCGTGTCGTACTGCATCACCAGCCCGCCGCCATGGCGTACGTCCCTCTCACCCACACCTACCTCGTCCTTCTGGTTGGGAGGCTTGGGGTTTGTTATGGTCTGCTGTACTTTTGGCATTTGCGTTCTTGTCGTGTGGATCTCCACCTTTGATGTTGATGTTTTTCCGATATATGTTTTGTTCGCCACATGGAGTTGGGAACACCGGGGATGGTCCAGTTTCTGCTGATCGATTTGATTTGTTGCCTGTCATCTGGTAATTAATCTAGCTGTTGGTGAATCTTGAATATGCAGCTGAGGCCATTATACTTGGATTCCAGCACTACATTGTGATGCTGGGCACGTCTGTCATCATACCAAGTGCCCTTGTTCCCCAGATGGGAGGAGGAAATGTGAGTTCCCCTGAATCACCTGAAAGTGCCACCCAATGTTCAAAGTTTTGCGGTGATGGCATATGCATGTAGGGTTGGACGAAAAGCTCGAAGCTCGTTAGTTCGCTCGAACTCGCTTGTTAGTGGCTCGGCTCGGCTCGTTAGTAAATTTGTAACCAGTTGAGCTTAGGTTTTAGCTCGCTACGGTAACGAGCCGAGCTCGAGCTGGCTTGCGAGCCGCTCGCGAGCCCAAACGAGCTAGGGTTGCAACAGCCACCAAACAGCCTAATAGATCTAATTTCAGATCACAACCTATATGCATGTCAAAATGCTGAACTTCCCTGTTGCTGAATTGCATTTCTGTCAGGAGGAGAAGGCTCGGGTGATCCAGACTCTGCTGTTCGTCGCCGGGATCAACACCTTGTGCCAGTCATTCTTTGGAACTCGTCTCCCCGCGGTGATGGGTGGATCTTACACCGTCGTCGCGCCGACCATTTCCATCATCATGGCCGGCCGCTACAGCAACGAAACAGACCCTCATCAGGTAACTCACTTGCTGCTTGATCTACAGGAATCACCATTGTCACATGCCCTGTATGATTTTCTAGTGAAGTTGACAAGATTTGTGTCACTGCTCTTAGAAATTCCTGCGGACTATGCGAGGAACGCAAGGCGCTCTCATCATCGCGTCGACAATTCAGATCATACTTGGTTTCAGTGGCCTCTGGCGCAATGTTGTTAGGTAGGCATCATGATTTTCTATTCATAAATTCTGTTAGCGCAGTCTATTATTGTAGAATTTCAGCTTGTAGTTTTAGTGCCATTGGAAAATGTATTAGTTCAGTTTTGTGGACTGACGAGAGGGCACTCCTTCCGCAGATTTCTAAGCCCATTGTCTGCTGTTCCTCTGATCTCACTAGCTGGATTTGGGCTCTATGAGCTTGGTTTTCCAGGGGTAAGCATTATAATTAATGCTACTAATATGGTGTGGTTGTTGCTTGATTCATTCATAATCCTTGCTTGCATCACTGGAACACTAACTACAGGATTCATTCGGTTTCAGGTTGCCAAGTGTGTGGAAATTGGACTCCCAGAAATCATTCTAATGCTCATATTTTCTCAGGTACATGTCATCCACTCATCTGTTCTGCCTTTCTATACGCTTAATAACCATTATAGCAGAAGTCATGAATTAATGTATTTTTTCTACATGGGCAGTATTTACCTCATGCTATTCATGTGGCAAAGCCCGTGTTCGACCGGTTTTCTGTGATCTTCACCATTGCGATTGTATGGCTATATGCATACATTCTTACTGCCAGCGGCGCGTACAAAAATGCCCGAACAAAGACACAAGTGCATTGCCGTGTTGACCGCTCTGGAATTATAAGTGGAGCACCTTGGTAAGAAAGTTTTCATCATTTCCTTTGTTTAGACCCTTGTTATGGTAAAAAATATATATGTATTTCAAGAGTGCTGAAAAAACATTGTAGGATTACTGTCCCGTACCCTTTCCAGTGGGGAGCTCCAACATTTGATGCTGGTGAATGTTTTGCGATGATGATGGCCTCATTCATCGCTCTTGTGGAGGTTTGTCTGCGTGGTTTTACCAAATAGTAAAAAAAGGTTTCAGCGGGTACAACTAAAGTTCTAAATTGGGCTCCTCTTTCAGTCAACTGGGACCTTTATCGCGGTGTCAAGATACGCAAGTGCAACTATGATACCTCCCTCTGTTCTTGGTCGTGGCATTGGTTGGCAGGTAACTGAGTTGATTATCACATTCATTTTCTTCTTACTAGTTTTGTTGTGGTCTAAATTGGGCTTCATCAACTGCAGGGCATTGGTACTTTACTGGGTGCATTTTTTGGGACAGCTAATGGAACTGGTGTGTCAGTGTAAGTGTAATGCTACCATCTACTGAACTGGCATTGGTTGCTCGGTGTACTGCTTTTCTCTAAAAAACCATTCATATTTGCAGTGAAAATGCTGGTTTACTTGCCTTGACACATGTTGGCAGCCGGAGAGTAGTCCAAATATCTGCAGGATTCATGATTTTCTTCTCTATTCTTGGTATGTATACATTGTTCTCCATTGATGTTCTTTCTTTTTTTTGCGGGAGCCATTGATGTTCTTTCAGGACAAAAACCGGCACAAATAGAACACTCCCGACAGACAGTCCTTAAAGCACACTCTGTTACTAATTGAATTCGTGGATTGTGACTGTAAATTTTGTGATTAGACTTTCGACTAGACTATTGATTTTACTTAGTATTTTACATGATTCGGCTCCTGTAGATCATCTGCTTTTGATAGACTGACTAATCGTGCTTCTTTTGCTTAACCAGGGAAATTCGGAGCGATATTTGCGTCCATCCCACTGCCTATATTTGCTGCCCTGTACTGCATATTCTTCGCATACATTGGTACCTCCGGATCTCTATATCCTTCAGCAGGCATTATCATTTTATCTCCAGGACATGTTCTTATACTCCAAAGTTTTCAATTTATCAATTCATATGCTTTTCAGGCGCCTGTGGCCTCAGCTTCCTTCAATTCTGCAACCTGAACAGCTTCAGGACCAAGTTCATCATGGGTTTCTCCATCTTCATGGGCTTGTCAGTACCCCAGTACTTCAACGAGTACACATCTGTTGCCGGCTATGGCCCAGTGCACACCGGCGCCCGATGGGTACGTGAAACAAACCCTGCAGCTCTCCGGGCCATCCCGGAATCGCTTCTGCATAGCTGAACCTCTCTCTGAAGTCTTAACTTTTGCTCAACCTTGTTGATTTCCCATGTTGGCAGTTCAACGACATGATCAACGTGCCCTTCTCGTCGAAGCCGTTCGTGGCGGTACTGGTGGCCTTCTTCCTAGACAACACGATCCAGCTCCGCGACACCGCGGTGCGGAGGGACAGGGGCTACCACTGGTGGGACAAATTCCGGAGCTTCAAGACCGACAGCCGCAGCGAGGAGTTCTACTCCCTGCCCTTCAACCTCAACAAGTTCTTCCCCTCTGTGTGATCATGATCCTGCAGCAGGGTTGATGGCTATGTTCGCAGTTCGCGATTGTTCCGGACTCTGTTCTTCGCCATAGCTGGAGAGCACCGGAGAACATCAAAGTCCGGTGCTGATGCTGCTGGACCGGAACTTGACTGATGGCAGTGTACATTCAGGGGTGGGCTGCTGGAATGTTTTCCACGGGAGCTTTTGGGTTTTGATGGCATGTCTCAATGGCTCAATGCTTTTGTTCCAGCAGTTTACTTCAAATGTTGATTAGTTGAGTCGTAGAAGAATTTCAGCTGTCATTGTGTTTCACTGATATGTAGAGTGTAGTAACCAATATAGCCTTGTTAGTTCACTGCGCAACTTTTTAGTTTTTGGCCACGAGAACGCGATATTTTGGATCAGACCCTGCGCAACGTCAAAAGATTTTGCTAAAAAATCATTTTGTTAGGAAACATTTTGAGGTATCTGAGTCTGTTCCATAAAACTTCTGCTGATTTGTATGGCAGATTTGCTCAACCGGAGTAGTACTGCAGTTGATTTGTTAGTACTGCACAAGAAGAGAAGAAGGTCTGTCTTGGATGTTTTTCGTGGCAAAGAAAAAGAATTCCAACATACTAGAGATAGCGATTTGTTTAGCAGGGCCCATCTTAATTTTCAACTGTTGGATTGGGCTGGCCCACGTGGTCGGAGCCTCCTAATTGATGTGGGCCTGCGAGCTGCGCCTACGGCCCAGAAATAGTTTGTCCATGCACAAGAAAGATATCTTCGAGTGCAGCCCACAGATTGCACGGTTTCAGGCCTAGTATTTTCCGGGCTCAAACAAAACGCGTGGACCGAGCGAGCGCGTAGCCGCACCTGAAATCATTTTTTTAGGCTAAAAAAAACCTGAAATCATTTTTAACGAAATTTTTGTAAACAAAATTAGAAAATAAAAAATAACGGTAACACACGCAACGATTTTGAATTGACTGGTCACTCGCGAATTGGTCACGAATGGAAGGTTAAAGGTTGTATGGTGTCTTCTTTTCTCCATGGATTGACCTAAACACATCCAAATGAACTACAGTAGCTCCAATATTTGAGACATAGGAAAACGATAATAACGAGAACAAGTCAAACAAAGTAACCTAAAACTGCCGGCTGTCACCCTACTACAATTCCTTCCCTATATATGTTGGCAAGGACGCCCGTAGTCTTTTTGGTTGGCCTGCCCGGTCGCTGGGAAACAAGTATTTGGGGGCGGCTTGTGCACGGGCACGAGTCGTCACGGCACACACAGCTTTTGGCACGTAGGCGTGTACGCACTCCAACCATCACGCGACGATTAAACAAGGAGCAAGAGCAAAGCAATGTTCCGGAGAGAGAGGTTAGGTTTGATTGTTATTACAGTAGGTTTAAGCACCTTCCGAGCAGCCTCTGGAACACGTGGATACGCAGGGACAGGGGAACAGTGGCAAACGTGCCCCTGACCCTCCTCCCCGGATGCCTTCGAAGCACAATGTGCCAATGAGCATGTTCTACTTGGATCGCAAAAGTTTTAAATGAAACGGAGACGCAGAGCAGAGCAGGTAACCCCGGCATATGCACCCACCCAGTCTGCAGGTGCAGAAAAGGGTCACCTACAAAGTTGGCAACTCTGCTGTGTTGAGTAAATTATTAATCCACATCTGTTAATTATACTATATAATCAGATAATAATCTTATCGGCTGGTCCGAGCGACCCTTGCTTGGTCGCGACACTTTCAGGTTTCAGCTCATGCCCGGCGGATCCCGGGCCAATTCCATCGGCCCCAACCCACCCCTCATGCCGTGCTGTCCCCTGACCGCCAGGGCACGCCACGAGCGAGGCCCCCCGGCGGGATCCGTGTCCTCGCGTCGGACAAGCCCCGGAGGCCCGACCAAGCGCGAGAGGAAGATTCCGGCTGCCCCGCCGCCGTCAGAGTTCAGACCAGTTCGGAGCATTTTTCTAATCGGCGGCGGGATCGGATCGTTCCGTGCAAGGCGGCGGCCGGCCGGTCAGCTTGCCGGGTTGGGCTGGGTGTCAGTGTCAAGCTGAAACGTGCCTGCAGTGCACGACGACATGGACTCGCTGCAAGCCAAGCCTGCAATGGAAGAGGCGGCTAGTTAAGCTGTTTACTAGTAGTAGTAAGATGAGCTCAATGATTTAACTAGCAATGGCTGATTGGCTGCCCCATGATCGGGACCGGAGGCCTGTCACTGTCGATGAAGTTTGTGATAAGCTCTCGATGTCTATTCGCCTAGCTAAATAAGGCTGATTAATTGATACAAATTGGGATAAACTCCAATCATTCGTTCGCCAACATCGCGTTTAAGGTTTGACTGCGTCCTCATTTTGCTGATCGATCGACGTCGTTTTATCAGGACTCGGTTTATCCTCTCGAGCCGACACATGGCAGCTCCCTTGTGATGTTCTGTAACGCTGCTGCAAATATTCTCTGAGATTTGCGTCAAGTACATCATAGCCACGAGGAGGAGACGTTGACAGGCACAAGGGGAGGATGTGTTGCCACCACGCAAAAATCTCGTCCGACTCCATCTTGCATCGTCCCTCTCTTTCAAGTGTTTGAGTAGATGTGGTCAAGCAATTGAGAGTAAATGGGAAGACGAACAGCCTGTTCGTTTGGTACAGTGTTGTCATGTGGAAATTTGGTTTATTCTCGGAGAAAAGATTCTTCTTGCCAGTTCTTGACTGATTGGTTTGTTTCGAGAGAAAAGTATTTGTTTGCTGGTAATAAGCCAAGTTAGTTAGGCGGAATGGGGGGAAGATGTGCGTGATAGCGGCAACGGCAAACCAATTTGTGTACGTGTTGGGCGCTGGCTACAAAGAGGAGGAAATGGCATCACACTACTAACCACAAAGCTATCGAGGCAATTGGTAGTTTAATTATTGATTGTTGGTAATATAATATTTATTCACATTCTTTTGCCATGCCACGTGTGATGGGACAATTGCTAGTGTGTAGTCAATTTAAGGTTTCGAAAGTATATGTAGGTTGTGATGAGTTCAAATCTTTAAAGGGAGCTTTTGGCACCAAAATGGATGAAGGTGATCCACGCCTAACCTGTTGTTGGTGACAATGAAATCAGTATTTGCCATGAAACAAAGTGAGCCATTTTGGTTGGCTATCCAGTAGGGCTAAATATTGAGGACTGAGCCCAGAAGCCTCGGCTCACTCTAGGCTGTTTACATAACGATCTAGCTCAGCTCCACTCGTAACACCGGCTCGTAAATCTAAATGAGCAGAAAATGAAGTTTGGCTCAATTCGTTAATACCTTGAATCTCTCGAATCGGCTTTACAACTATGTTTGCGAGACGGGTTGTGTTGAAGAATGATTAGTATTTGTAGTTACAAGTGACTAAAAGGACCCAAAATTGTATCGCATCGGGATTTAGAAGTGTAACTACTCAGACAAAAAAAATGACGTTTTAGAAATGTTCTAAGTCAAACTTTCTCAACTTTAACCAAGAATTCAGGAGTGTAACTACTCCCTCGGACCAAAAAGAATGATATTTTACAACTACCTAAGTCAAAATTTCTGAACTGTAACCAAAATTTTAGAGAAAAAAGTATCAATGTAGCCCCTGATGGCTGCCAAATCCTGGCTGGTTCCAGGATGCCGCCGGCAAGCGGGTAGGTTATTGCAGGGGTGGCTTACGTATCTGTAACGAGCGTTAATTAAAACTCGTTACAAACACTGATCACTGAGTAACGGGCTTCATTCGGAAAGACCGTTACAAACATGTCCACAATGTAACGGGCAGTGTAAAAGCCCGTTACCAATCCTGACCGATGGGCCCCAGGAGTTGGCCCGTTCATCGAGATATAGGAGACGCAGGTTGAAAGCAAGCGTCTCCTTTAATAGAGAGAAAGCAGACGCGTGTAGAAACTGATGCGTCTCATTTCGTCGAGACAAAGGAGACGCAGGTTCACGGAATGTGTCTCTGATGTTAATTTCACAGTAACGGGCTCTGTTTTCATGCTCATTACCAAAGTTCCCTGTGGGTCCAGAGAAACAGTCATTTCACGTGACCGCTGACTAGTTGTAGTAACGGTCGTTGTTTGATACCCGTTACGAATCCTATATGTCCTGAGACGCGCGTGAAATAGACGTGTCTCGGTTCGTCAAGATAGTGGAGACGCAGGTGCACAGCAGGCGTCTTCGATATTGAGTTACTGTAACGGGCTTTGCTTTGGTGCCCGTTACTAAAGTTCCCTGTGGGCCCAGAGAAACAGCCATTTCACGTGACCGGTGGCTAGTTGTGGTAATGGTCATTGTTTAATGTCTGTTACTAATGTGTCTTATCAGTAACAGGCATCTGACTGTTACCTTTCTTGGCTTATTTGTAACACTTGATCGGTAACGGACACATTACCCGTTACCAAAGGCGATCTACGCCCGTTACCAAAACGAGTTTTTCACATAGTGCCAGCAATTGAGAGTGAATGGGAAGACGAAGCCGGGGGAAAGGATGTGCGTGATAAACGGCAAACCAACTTGTGTACAAAGAGGAGGAAATGGCATCACACTACTATAACCGCAAAGATATCGAGGCATTTGGTAGTTTAATGATTGATTGTTGGTAATATAATATTTATTCCCTCTCTTTTGCTATGCCACGTGTGATGAGACAATTGCTAGTGTGTAGTCAATTTAAGGTTTGGAAAGTTATATGTAGGTTGTGATGAGTTCAAATCTTTAAAGGGAGCTTTTGGCACCAATATGGATAAAGGTGATCCACGCCTAACCTGTTGTTTTGGTGACAATGAAATCAGTATTTGCCATGAAACTAAGTGAGCCATTTTGGGTGGCTATCCAGTAGGGCTAAATATTGAGGACTGAGCCCAGAAGCCTCGGCTCACTCTGGGCTGTTTTCATAACGGTCTAGCTCAGCTCCACTCGTAACACCGGCTCGTAAATCTAAATGAGCAGAAAATGAAGTTTGGCTCGATTCGTTAATACCTTGAATCTCTCGAATCAGCTTTACAACTATGTTTGCGAGATGGGTTGTGCTGAAGAATGATTAGTATTTGTAGTTACAAGCGACTAAAAGGACCCAAAATTATATCGCATCGGGATTTAGGAGTGTAACTACTCAGAACAAAAAAATTGACGTTTTAGAAATGTTCTAAGTCAATTTCTCAACTTTAACCAAGGATTCAGGAGTGTAACTACTCCCTCAGACCAAAAAAAGAATGACATTTTACAATTACCTAAGTCAAACTTTCTCAACTTTAACCAACAATTTAGAGGAAAAGTATCAATGTCTATGACATCAAATAAATATATTATAAAAATAGATCTCGTGATCAATCTAATGATATAATTTATACATAAATATACGCAGTTTTTTCTATAATCTTAGTCAAAGTTAAGAAAGTTTGACTTAATATAAAAGAATCTTAAAATGACAAAAAAAAAATTGGACGGAGAGAGTGTTTTCATATAATTTCGGAATAAACCTTTATGTACCACTGTCAAAGAGGGACGGCCTTTTGCACGTACTTACGTGAGAACACACGAGGATAAACAACAGTCAAACGATGCAGATCCTCTTGCACAACTTTCCTCTCCATACTTTATATAATAATATACTCCAACCGCAGTAACTATTTAATTAGTAAACTAGATTCCAACCAGTGACCACACAGATAGAGCGTGGTTAGCGCACGGCACGCGCCGTACGTTCTACTACTAATTAAAATTGGCAGTGATCCGACAGGCCACCCGTTCAACTTGGTAACTGCGATGATGTCCTCTGCCCGAAACGGAACATGTTACTCTATCGTTGATCTCTCCGCTTTTAGTTACCGACGTGTGAATCTGGACTCACACGTCAGTGACACAGCGGCAGTGGAACTAACTGCAGAGATCGTTCGGCCCGAAACACGTACTACATGGCCCGGAGGATTTGATCCGATCCGTTTGCGTGGGAACCCATGCACGGCAACTGACGCAGAGACGGGAGCCTTGTTGACTCCCACACTGACACTGATGGTGGAGAGGCGCGGCGGGAACACGGCTTGACAGATACGTAGAACAAAAGCATATCGGTGATGGTGTCCGGTGCACGCGAACGTCGTTGCAAACCGTCGCCCATTTTTTGAAGTGTCTCGAGAGAGTGTGTAAGATTCTTCTTGTTTTCTTTTTACTATACTTGTTTTCTTTTTTTACTTTTCGGTTGAATTGAAAGACTAGTCTAGTTCACAATGAAGTTGCGCCGAGGTAACCATATATTAAACGCATGCATGCT
The DNA here is from genome assembly GCA_947561735.1 of Cenchrus americanus. Classification (NCBI taxonomy): domain Eukaryota; kingdom Viridiplantae; phylum Streptophyta; class Magnoliopsida; order Poales; family Poaceae; genus Cenchrus; species Cenchrus americanus. Next base: position 75,749,715 of record OX387239.1, on the reverse strand, counting down.
GTGAGGTAATTATCTTTGTAATGAAGCAGCGTTGTTTCTTCCTCTGATTCGGCAAGAATTTGTGCCGTGAGAAGCGAATTTGTTCGAGGAGCACTACAAACAAAAAAGTGTCTACACGTATATATTGTGTTGCTTTCGGATGCCATTGCTTCACGTGCTTCGTGACAGCAGCGTGCCTCACCCAAGTTGATTTTTTTCTCAAAAAAAACACCAATTTATCTACAACATTTTAAAAATAACAAATTTATATGTTGTATGTATAACGAGGGTAGCAGCGCATGTTGGAGCATACTTCACGTGGAAATCTACAGGATGGAGTCGTATACAAAAATATCACCGATTGCAACAAAGTGGTAAAAAGGCCACCAGTCAGCAGCACCGGCTTGTGTGTGGAGACAAATATTCGCGCTCTTCATAAACAACGCTAGGGAGAGAATATGCGTGGGAAGGAGGAAGGAAAACTCCCAAATAACAGGGTTTGTATCGATCGCGACCGGCCTTGAGTTCATTCCATTTTTGGTGATTTTGTAGCTCCTGTGTCTTTTTTTTTCTTTGAACAATTGTAGCTAGTGAGTGTGCTCATCCCTGGTTCCGTGTACACTTGCTTTGCGGATTGATATATGAAATAAAGCACATGTGTTCCACACCATCATTCTTGAAATTTGCTATTAGATGATACACTCCTATGTTCTCTAAGCTAATAACACGATGGATGAACATGAACTCCATCATGGCTGGCTGCTAGCACTGCTGTGCAGTGCTACTGCAGGACCAAAAAGTGCATTTGCTGACCGACCATCCAACCTTAATAACTTGAAAAAAAAAAAAACAGAGAAAAGAAACTTTCATGCCGTCCTTGCTAGCTTGGACCAAGGCACAAACCACTGATCTTGAGTATAAAACTACTATTCCGATCCCTCCACTCAAAACAGGCTGTACTCCAATATATTTAATTTGCCCACTGCATTTTGAATAGCAATATAGATTCCAATATAAATTATGAGACTAAAAAAAAGATTTTAAAAGTGAATCTAACACATAATTAATCCTTACAAACTAAATATTTTGATACTCAAAGTTACAAAAACTTGACAGGCTAGGACTTTCTTAAAATGTACGGAGTGCTATACTATAGCATCAGGCTCATATATAGGCACACTAACATCAGTACATCACACAGGCTCAGAACACCTCTTTTTCATGAACAATCATGGCTAATCATCCAGGCGCCGTTCAAAATACTAGTACCTGATTCGTCACTAAATTTAGTCAAACCGGAAAGTGCCCATAGATCAAGGAGGATGGTGTGGTAGCGATGATGATGGGATGGCCGAGCAGTACTCTAAGCAAAAAATGCCCTTTTTGGGTCGTCATGTGTTGGGGCTTTTTATCATCACTGACGGCATGCATAACCCCATACTACATGCTAAATTGATGGCATTATGAACTGTCACATGACTCGTGAATCCCTAGGTGTGGAATCGTGTTCATCCATCCACGGACCCGAGCTTCTGGAATCGTGTTCATCCATCCACGGATTATATTTGGACGGTTCGGATTTACTTTGCAGTGTGAGTCCATTTTGACCACGTACTAAATTTGGTATTGTGTGTGAGGCTGTGCAAGAGTTAATTGGTACTCACTCTATCCTTTAATATATGACGTTAGTTAGCTCAAAAATGAACTAATTGGCGTCATATAAAAAAAGAATGGATGTGGTACTACATGAGACTAGTAGTAAATCGGGTTAATCGATACCATTTTACGTGTTATTTTTTCTAAAATTCATTGGATGGCTTGTTTTTTAATGGAGGGAGTATGCGCTGAGCTCAATTTACTGACCTGCCCCTCTCGTTCCCTTGCGTGTATATAGCACATTAGCACGTATATAGAAGCATGGGAGAAGCTGTGGGCGCCTACTCAGTGCTCGACACGTGTCGGTGGGGCCCGGGGTATGCTGCCGCTGCCACGTCATCACATCAGTCACCAGTGCACGTCTCGTCCTCTCGACACCTCGTCGCTGCAAAAGGTACCTTTGCTAGCTTAGCGCTCTTCGTTTTGGCTTATCACCACCTGGCCAAAGAATACTTTTCACTCGTAACAAATCGGGCCACCAAAGAATCAATGACAAGATTCTTTCTCTCGGAACACCGCGTCATCATCCACAACCAAACGAACAGATCGCGTTGTCTCGAGTCCCGATTGCCGTCTTGCCACAATCTCAACTTGGCACCGTGCACGGCAAATGCAATTTTATTTTAAGCAACATTTTTTTTCCGTGGAAACGGTAGCACAAGAAAAAAAGGAAACAGGTATCTGTCATCGATTTATTTCCATTTCATGAGGAAATTGGGGAGAAAGGGGAACTCCAAGAATCTCAAGTGGAAATCGATTAATTTTCCACACCTAAGCTAAGCATAAAGGATAGAGTAATGCAAGAAGACCTTGCGTGAAAAAAAAAGAACAAGATTCTCAATTTAAATATAAATGTGGAAAATTATCAAGACAAATCAAAGAAAAAGCATAAGAGCGAGACTAAATGGAGAGAAAATCACGCTTTACTTCATCCATGTAATAAGTACCCCTTTCCACATTCGAAATCAGAACAAATCCTAAGGCTCCACTTTTGAACTTTGGAAGCGTGGCCATAATGTGTGCATTTCATGAATTATTTGCAAATTCTCATGTATTCTGTTCTCAATGGTATCAGGACAACATTTTTAGAGGATGCTTCTCTCCAACAGCAACAAATCACCGCCCTGTTCGTTTGGCTTGTCAGCCACTAGCCAACGGTAAGCCACAAGCAACCAGCCAACAATACTTTTCTCTCAGAACGAATCAACACCAGCCATCAACCAAACGAACATGCTCCACATCGTCAACAAAGGGCCATCAACTGTCTAATTGCATCGTGTCATATCAGCCTGTTGTTTCACTACCCTTAACAACGTCAAATAGCATGTAGGGACAAAAGAAATGATGTGACATGTGTGAAACCTCTACCTTCGCGTGTCGCTGTGAACTACTCCCTCTGTCCAAATATGTTGGTCGCTCGGGAATCGGAAACGGGAGGAGGGCACAGTTTTCCAGTGACAATGAAAACATGATAGAGGGAGTATTTGTGACTGTAATTCCCATGAACTTTGCCGTGCATTCCGCAATGAACTCGTATTGGTTTCTCTTGCAGACAAAAACGTTCACAACGACACATTTTACATGAACAACCTTTTTTAACGGAACACATAGCTACAAATGACATCTCTTTTTTTTTAAAACCTTCTATTGGTGCACATAAATCACACCGCACAAATATGCGAACACGTACTAAATACTCACATAATCCTATACAACCTATATTTGGTTTATTCTTTGTAGATTTTTCTACGCTTCTGGGTGAACCGATCGATATCCCTTGAAAGTGGAGGAGTTTAGTGGAGATCAAAGGAGCCATAATCCCCAATCCAACATAATCTTTACTGAATAAACTATAACTCGCTACTATTCACAAAATTTTCTAGTGCTTAGTTTCATAGGTTGATCCTCCTCATAGTTTTCAAGGTCCACCTCTTCTCGCAAGCATAGCTACTTTGACCCTATCGTAGAGCTATACTTGTAATAAAAATAGTTAGTGGACAAAACTTATATGTTATAAGTAGGGACAATTTCATGCCCTCGAGTTCGCGACATGTGGTGCGTCCATGTCATGCATGCCTCGGGTGAAAAAGGACAAAACGGGACGTGTACGGTGTACCCACTTCCCACTATGCATGCAGGCACTGCCATTTTGTAGGTTGTACTCCATCTCCTGAACAAGGCCTAAACACGTTGACCCCTTCCCCTAATCGCCTCGCAACGTGCCAACAATTACGTCCAAATCCGGATTAATCTAACGCTAACCAGCTCGCTAATCCCCCCTTCTGCCTTCTTCCCTGTCGCCGTCGCCGCCCACGCGCGCCCCCATATAAGACGCCCACCCCACCCCACGTCGTCCTCGGCAGAGCAGACCAAATTCCCCCAGCGCAAGCAGCGCCCGCGGCGGCTAGGCTCCAGCTCCACCACAATTCGCGACAACTAATCGCTCGAGCAGGAGGCGGCGGCGGACGGAGCGGAGATGGGCAACTGCCAGGCGGCGGAGGCGGCGGCCGTGGTGATCCAGCACCCCGGCGGCAAGGTGGAGCGGCTGCACGGGCCGGCCACGGCGGGGGAGGTGATGCGCAGCAATCCCGGGCACTACGTCGCGCTCGTCGTGCTCCGCGTCGCCGGCGTCGGCGGCGGCGCCAAGCCGGACCCCATGTCCCCGGGCGCGGCGGCGACTGCCGGTGGCGGCGGCGGGGTCACCAAGATCACCAAGGTGAAGCTCCTCAAGCCCAAGGACGCGCTGCTGCTCGGCCAGGTGTACCGCCTCATCACCTCGCAAGGTGCGTCTCTCCGTCCGTTCCCCTTCATTCAAAGGCGGTTCTTGTTGGATCGCCGCCCCTGTTCTGTTCCTGGGTCCGAGATTCCTCTGTTCCTCTCCCGGAGATCGACGAGCTCCTAATCTGTTTGCCCAATTGGTTTCCGCTCGCTCAGAGGTGGCGAAGGCGATCCAGGCCAGGCGGCAGGACAAGACGCGGCGGTGCGAGGAGCAGGAGGCGCCGCTACACGCGGGCGGCGAAGAGCGGGGGCAGCCCGCCGCGGAGCAGGTGTGTGATCGCCCCGGCCTCGTCCCCTCTGTTCCTGACTGGAATCTCCGATCGATCCCGAGACTGCGGTTACGGAATCGCTGACCTTGGCCGCGTTCTTCGGTGCAGGAACGGAAGCGGGCGGACCGAGAGCGTCGGAGCGGCTCCGGCGGCGGCGGCGGCGCGAGAGGAGGCGGGCGGCACTGGCGGCCGTCGCTGCAGAGCATCTCCGAGTCGGCGAGCTGACCACGACCGCAGGACTGCAACCGCGGCGAGCGGGCTCCGAGTAGTGGCTAGTAGAATAGGGGAAATGACAACAAGTGTTTGGATTTTTAGGATTTTAGAAGATGTACATTGGCCGAGAGAAAGAGTGGGGGGAAGAAGAAGACTCTGGGGAGCGGCTTGAGAAGAAGTGCTCCCCCGTGTCCGTCCGTGTAGCTGTTGTTTGGCATCAGATCGCAGCGATGGAACAGTGAACAAGTAGCCTTGCAATTTGCAAATCTCTCATTCTCTGGCCGGTCGGCCGGAAAATTCCGGATTTCCCCCCGAATCTCTCTCTCGCAGAGGCCGCGAAATGAAATCCTTTTGCATGATCCTCGTGCGCGTTCGATTGGGTAGGCATCGCATCACGCTGTGGGATGAGTCGTCACAGCTGGCCGGGGTTTCAGGCTGCTATCCGTACGCGCATGACGTTGGCATTACACACGCAAGCACGCACATAGAGGAGAGAGAGAGTAGTACTGTAGTAGTGTGGACTGAGGACTGTGGAGTTCTCCGGCTAGCAACAGGCGATGGCACCTCCATGGCTCCACCTGCAGAGACACACGGAAGAGATCCCATCCGGCAGCCTGTTGGTTTGGGTGATGGATGGTCTTCGATTTATTTTGAGAGGAAAGTACTAGTACTGTTGCGTGGTGGCCGATAACGCCGCCCCACGGCCTCCCTCGCCGCGGCCTCAAGCCTGCTCTGCGCTCTCTGCTCCCTCCCTCACCCCCTGCAGCCCAATGCCGTATTGCCGTCTCGTCTCGTTCGTCTCGTGTCCGTGCCAGCAGCCAGCAGGCGATCGCCGAATTGCCGTGCTTGCTTTTGCTGCTGCCACCGCCGTGTCCGATTCGATTGCTCATTCAGGTGCACGATCTCTGGTGGCACATCAAACGCATGCCCCGTCCCGTCGTGCATGACGAGAGAACGAGCAATGATGGATGGGAGCGCCACGCCGCGGCCATAGCGTGCGTGCGTTTGCGTGATGCAAAAGGGAGCGGCGATGGAAGGGGCAGGGCAGGGCAGGAACGAATCATGGATCCGGAAAGAGGGAGGAGGAGCGGCATCGGCTTTTTCTCCGGCCAGAGCAGCAAAGATCCGGCTGGTGCGTGCAGCATCAATCAGGAAAAAAGGTGAGGGTATCGATCAGATATCCGGGGCTGGTACGATGGAAAAGCAGGGACACGCACACAGAGAGACATACTTAACCACTGCTACGGCCAAGGCACAGATCTTTCCAACTTTTTCCTCCGGTTTTTTTTTCTGGTCCCAATGGAAGTGAACGTCTCCCAGAGCTGGTTTTCAAGCTCCCTGGGGAGTCCTTACCCCTTGCGTTCGTGAGTGTGCTCGACAAATTTTAAAGCGTATTTTGGTGATTTGTGTAGTTTATTTGTAAAAAAAATTACATAGAAGCAGAAACATGAAAAGAAAAGTGGAACGGGCTAGCGTTTCCGAGTGACGCAATGATACAGAATCGCTCCCAAACCCCCCACGTCCTCCGTTTGCTAGCCGAGTCTAGTCCTCTGTACATGTACCGCATCTCAGTCTCAGACGCTGGAGTGCGCACGGCTCGGTCTCGTGTCCGACCAGTAGCGGCCAAATGGCGCCATGGCGGGTGCACGGCCGCCCCCGCCCACACCGGGCACGTACGCGCTGCCGGCCTGCCGCCCACCCATGCACAGCACGCAGCATGTTTTGCTGTCTATTCAGAAATGCACTATATATACAAGTATATAAAGTATATATACATATATACAAATGGCTCTCCTTTGTCAGCCGGTACACTGCACCACTACGTACGTGATCCAGCTCCCAACCAACTGCTCCAGGCAGCAGACAACTCGAGCCCGGCCGGCCGGCACAGTTCAACGCCGCGGTCGGGAATAAGCGTTGTTCTACATATGATTGCAAACTGCGATAAGCGTCCTATATAGAAATTATCAAAGCAAAGGTGCTCTGAGATCAAATTTAGTCAGCATAGTATTATGTTGGTTGCCCTTCAAACAAAGCTAGCATATTATCCAAATGGTTAGGAAGAAATGAAATACATAGAGATGAGTAATGTTTAACGGTTTTTTGAAAAAACGTCCTGGGTCGCACAAATTCCTTTTAGGAGCTAGCCATCTGGAACAAAAAGGATTCAATCTCAAGAATTCCATTCCAACGGAACGGCTTTTGCTTCATATGAATTTTGGAGGGGCGCTAAGGTGAGGTCCAACATCTTTCTGCCTGCTATATATGTTTCTCTTCTTATTTTTCTTTTTCGTGCATTCCATCTAATATGAGAAGAAAATTGCTTTCAAGATAATGTTAATCATCGCGAAGATCAAGTTAGTGTGAAGAAAACAAAATTGCAGTACGAGAAGGAAAAAAAGTACTTTCAGGATAATGTTAATCATCATGAAGGTCAAGTTAACGAAGCTGCCATTTTTTTTCCTGGTAAAGCTACGTGCTATTTTGTCTTTATTGCGGCAAAAGATGCACTCAAACCCGATTAACTTCTAGGTATCTTTCTCAGATTTATTTGTTCACCGCTGTCATGATGTTACGAAGAGATGTTGACATGAATAAAAAGTGAAGCTTATGACGACGTACATGTGGCACTAACAAAGGTTGCTTGCATGCCTCTTTGGATCTGCGGATGGATATGCTTGATCATTGCCATGACACACGATTGTAGAAAACTAGGGGCGGAGCCGGGATTTGAGTAGGGGGGGGGCAATAGACAAAACTAAGTAGGACAAATGAACAAAGAAAAGAGGACCGATAAAGAAAGTCATTTGGTTTTAATCATGGGTGGATCCATGCTCATTGTAAAAAGATGCGGTCGCTTCCACAAACAATCCAAAAATGGTGATTATGTGCAATTTTGCATCATATATGCATGGTCATGTTCGGCTTCCAGCGAGTCCGAGCAAGCGGAGAGGCTGAGAGCAGAGACGCGATCATGTGGAGGCAGACAGCTGGAAAAGACGCAAAGCTATGGAGGGTGGACCGCAACTGCTCAAGTCATAAATCGAAGAAGACGAACAAATCGGCGACGGTGTGAGATGAACAGACGATTGGCATTCCGTAATTCCATTTGTGAGCAGCCGAACAGGGACACGTACAAGCTCGAAACTAAATGTGCTGCATACACATACACGTAATAATCGGCCAATTAGGCCTCAAACATGATTGTTTGGGTGGATTAGAAGCTAAGTAGCTATTGAATACATACATCATGAAGTATGTAATAGTAGAACTAATAAAGCATTGGGGGGTGCCCGGCCCCCGTCGCCCCCCTTCCTCCGCCCCGCGTAGAACTCACTTTTGGACAAGACAAAATTTTCCGAGTCATGCAAACAGTGATTAGTTTCCTAGTGTCTAAAAATTAGTCTCTAGGAATACTACAATAATCGTCCTTTAATCATGCGGTGAAAGGCCTCAATAGATTCGTCTTAGTGAATTAGCTCAGGGCTTGTGGAGGTAGTTTTATCAAACTGACTTGATTTAATATCTCTAATTAATGGTCAAACATGTGAACAATGCGGGGCTACTTTTTTAGCCCCCAAACCAAACACCTCCGAAGAAAGTAGCTTTGCAGGACAGCAGGAGACAAATGAATGGAGAGAGGATTACTGAGTGATATACTACCGGCGATAAACTTTTCCGATGTCATCGAACTTGTCGATGGCTTGCTACTTAAATTGGGCTCACAAGCAATGATGGTGGCAGGGCTCAAATGCCCATATGGCCACATCATGGCCCATCCAAACAGGTACCAAAATGGCCCCTTCATGCAACTGCCGCAAGAAGAAAAAGAAAAGAAAAGAAAAAAACTCACTCCACAGTCCACTCTTTTCGGAATATTTAACCAATCGCCATCATATAGGGGTGAGTGGCAACATATTTCCACCCATGAGAGAGAGTGAATGTGAGAGGGATTAATTGACCCTACTAAGAATTCAAGAATAGTTAAATATCCCTTTTCCACAACACAAGTGTGCTCAACAGCCGGAATGGGTGGTAATGGGCCATGACCCTAATGCATCATTCACAATCCAACTAAGACCTTTTATTTTTAAGTTCAAAATTGAATAAAATTATGATCCGATCCTTATAGAGTACGTCATTAAATTTCTTAGAATTACCACCCCTATGTCCTCTCCTCTGTCCTCTGTCCTCTCCACCGCAAGCCAGATTCCCCATTCCGGAGCACGGGACACCGGAGCAAGAGTATCACCGTCGACGATCGACAAAACCCCGAGGTATATATACACCCGCCAGTGATTCGAGCCCGCTTCGTTTCTCCCACCAGATCCCGCTCGACATCTTCCTCTTGCGCATTTCTATCTGCTCAAACTTCTAGATATCTTTTTTTTCGGATCATCATGTCAGGAAGAGATGTTGACATGCATAAAATCGAAGCTTACGGTGACACGTGGCATTAAGAAAGAAGGTTTTGTCTGATCATATTCATCATTGTCACGAATTGACTTTTGGACAGGATAAAATTTTTCTGTCGCGGAAACACTGATTATCATAAACAAATTAGCTTGCAGGTGACACAAATAAATACGGGCGATTAGCGATATTTCCATACAATTTTCCATCATCATCTTTTTGATCCCTGGCTTACTGATGAATTGGTGTGAAGTTCGGACTTTTTTTAGAACAAAGTTCGGACCATTATTCGCTGCTCATCTATTAGAACAAGGCCTTGATTGATAGGCCGTCAGCACGGAAGATGAAATGGCCACTAACGGCCCGTGTAGATAAATAAGCTCCCCACTCCGCTGCTGGCTACTGCAGGAGCGCCACACTTCCAAAAAAGAGAGCTAGAGGAGAACGCGCGGCCAGATTCCGGAGCAAGAAAAATCACCGTCGATCGACAAAACCCTTGAGGTACGCCGCCACCTATTCGCCGCCTCTTCGTTTCGGCGACCAGATCCCCCCCCACCCCACGCCTTTCCACCTGCGCATCGCCGTCCCGGCTCGCTCCACGCCAGTTGTTCGTGCAAATGCCCCAGAAGTTTGTGACTCGTTTCGTTGATCTTTCTGCTCGTCAGGTGCTTTTGATCGATTGATGGCGGCGCTCAACATCAAGCTTCTGGACGGCGCTGACGGCTACCTACGGTGGAAGGAGTCGGTGCTCCTGCTCCTCCACGGCGTCGACGTCGCCTACGTGCTCTTCGATGAGCCCCCGTCGGCTCAGGCCGGCGGCGACGGCTCCCAGGCGGCGGCAGCCAAGAAGTGGGCGCGTAACGACGGGCTTTGCCGCGGCCACATCCTCGCGGCGCTCTCGGACCGCCTGCTGCCTGTCTACGTCCGCCACACCACCGGCAGGGCGCTGTGGCAGGCCGTGGCGCGGACCTACGAACCGGACGCCACCTCTTGGGAGCTCAAGTTCGAGGAGCTCGAGTTCCGCGAGGACGAGACCCTCCGGCAGCGAGTCGCGCGCGCGGAGTCCCTGGCCGTCAACCAATCCACATTTCCGGAGCCGAGCGATAGCTTCGTGGCTTGCATGGTGTGCACAAAGCTTCCGGAAGTGGCCGAGGACGCCATCATGCAGAAGCCTGGTGAACAGAACAGCATGGCTGGGCTTTGGAGGTCTGCTCAGGGTATGGAGATGGTTCGCAACTGCACGCAGGCAAGACAGATAAGGGCGTCTAGGGAGGACAGGATCAGCGGCAAGAGGCGCAGGCGTGATCAAAGGCATGGTGATGCATATGGCACCAACTATCTGTGGAGCTAACCTTGGGACTTGGGTGTTCAAGGAAGGGGCCTGACTTGCCTGAGACCAACCGGGGCTGTTGTTATCTGAATCTTCGCATGTGTTTGATGAATCGCGCAGCCTTGACACTTTAGATGCCGAATTAGCTGAATCGAGCCTTTTCTAAGATTTCTTTTGTTGAGGTGAAGCTATCGATTTGTTTTGTTGCAGCTAGGATGCGCTCAAATCAGATCAGCTTCTAGATACCCATTTGAGATTTTGTTCAGCAGTCAACTCATCATGATGTTAGGATCATCAACATAAATTAGCGGGTTAACAAAAGTTCATGTTAATCAGAATTCCAAATTTAGTGAATATGCATACATAAGCATGTCAACAACCAAGCTGATCTAAATCCTTTTATCTCATAGTAAGTTCCTAGTTGCAAGATCGTCCGCGGGCTGGTCTCATGCAATGAAGAGTAAAGTCCATCAGCTGTCTTCAAGCTTGTTACACTAGTTATGCTATATCATCTCGGTCCATGAACTTATAAATTGCAGATTTAACCTCCTAAACTTTGGTTTGGTATCATCCCGGTCTCAAAATTTGCAAATTGCATATGTAGCCTCCTAAATTTAGCTTCGGGTGTCATTCGATCCCAAAACTCACAAACATGAATTGCAATACTGCAGGTCACGGAGTTAGCTTCGGCAGAGGCATGTATGAAAGGATTGGGTAAAACCATTAAGTCATGTACCAGTAACAAAGGATCGATCTCTACAGCTTAGATCATTTTCACCATGCTTTTCGTATGTAAGGCAAAACTCATGTTCTCACCTCTTTGAAAGGCTACACAGCATCAAGAGCTTAATAAGTTGCGAGCATGAAATATTCTGTATGGATAGGAGATCTTTTACTGATTTGTACGGTTTATTTGTTCTATGAATAAAATACTATGCACTGTTTGTACAACTGATTTGTTCTGAGAGAAAAATATTGTGTATTTTTTAAGACGTGCAAAGCACGTTTTTCATTAAGAGAAGAGAGAATAAAGTCTTACAAGATTCAACAAGTTATACAAAAAGAGTAAACAAAAAGAAAAAGAAGAAAAGCGCTACAGAGGACCCAAAGCCGAACGCCGACGAGACGAGCAACTGGGAGGAAGCCTGCGCGTGCGCAAGTCTTGGCCTCGTCGAGGATTGCCAGCGCGAGGGCCACCGACATCAGGGCCTCCCTATCGTGGACGCACCGGTTGCGCTCCCTTCAAATCAACCAAGCGACTAACCAGACGAAGGCATCGAAACCTTTTCGTTGGGTTTTAGCGACCGACTTCCTGGCGGAGTACCACCAAGCAGCGAGAGACATGGGACGATATGGGGCGAGCTGAGGTAGAATAATATGTCCGAGGGTTCGAAACCATGTCTCGCGACTGAAGACACAGTCGACAAGCAGGTGATCCAGAGTTTCGACCGCCTGTGCACAGAGTGCACAAGTATCAGAGTCCTTCAAGCAATGGCGATGAAGTCTGTCAGAGGTCCAACATTGACCATGCAACACTAACCAGGCAAAGAACTTGCATTTGCCTGGCATCTGAGTCTTCCAAATTTGACGGGCGCCCAGAATGTCAACACGACCAAGGAAGAGGGCGGCATAGGCAGAAGAAGAGGAGAACATGCCGTTAGGCGACCACTTCCAGAGAAACTTGTCGGGCACCGGCGACAACCTCACGGCCCGTACAAGGTCCCAGATGGAAAGGAACTGGACAATGACTTGCACGGTCCGCGCGTGCGTAATATCAGCGACCCAACGGATCCCACTAGGTCCCGTACTAAGGCCCTCCTGGACAGTGCGTGAGCGCCTGACCTGTGGTGAAACAACAACCCTGTTGACGGTGAAATTCTGTCAACCTAGCCATGAGTTTACCTTTGGTGTTGGCATGAGTTTTATATTTTATCCATTGGTACTAACCCCCTTGGTATAGCAAGTTCATTCGTGCATGTCGGTTTTGGAGTTTAGTATTTATGCAGGGTTTTAGCATTGAAAGCAAGACTTTCGGGATAAGTTCATCAAGCACCTCATGACAAGACCTTGAAGCCCGGTACAAGTCATGCAATGAAGCAAACTTAACTCCAAGAAGCCCAGGGACCAAACCCGAGAAGATGACAAACTCCGAGGACCTAGCCAGAAAAGTGCCGAATCTTGCGAGACAAGGAGCTTCGTCCAACTCGGAGAGAAACTGACGACAAGGGTCCACATGCGGAAGGGGGAAGGATCTAGAAGACTCGGGAACCAACGACGGGCGAAGGAGGCCACGGGCGGGCCGAAATGGGCCCGAGCCGGTCGGCCCGGAGCCGGTCGGCCCGGATCGTTTAGAGGCCCAGTCGGCCCCCCTTTGACCTAGATGCCTCTCGAGCTATTTATAGCCCCCTGACCGAGAGCCACACATCAATACATTTGTCATCCGCCGCCGAGGAGCAGAGAAGCTTGAGAGACACCATCTCGGAGATGAGGGTCGTGCTAGTTGTCTAGGGTCTCCCTAGCCGACGTGGGAACCTTGCATGGAAGACCACGTCGGAGCTCCGGAGCAAGGATCAAGATCGAGGTAGGATCCCGATGGTGATCTTGTTCATGTAATCATTCATGGTGAAGTTTTTATAGTGAATCCGATTTCTAGCGATCAAGTGCCATCTCGATGATTTTGTTCTCCCTTGGTTTAGCTTCTTCCCCAATCTATACTTAAGATAGATTGCATAGGATGCTCTTGTAGCCGTGGTGGCTAGAGGTGCATAACGGACCGACCAAGTGATTTCAACTTGTTCTTATCGAACTCGCCCTAGGCTAACCCGCACGAATAGGGGTGCGTTGTGACAGAACGGTGGCTCCAAAAGGCGGGCGTCTTCGGAATCGGACGGAGGCCATGGTTTGAAGATGCTTTTAATGAGATTCGCTTTTCTATCTTCATCTATCTTGCTTGGAGCTACAACATATGCATGATCTAGACTCTCTAGATCGGTTATCTCTTGCTTTCTCTTGCTACCTCTTTAGTAGAGTAGATTAGATGTGTTCTCTTGATGATCTCTTAGATTAGATGCAACTTGGTTCTTCAAAAGATAGCTTTCCTTTCTTTACTAGATTGAATCCTTGCGTTGCACATTGTTCCACGGATTTGATACCTTGGGTTCACCACTCGAGGGAAGAAGGGTCCCTTGACTACGACGGGGATTTGTCCACTTGCAAATCCATTTGAACTTTGATACGATAATCAACCGTCAACAAGCCCCTTTTTCTGGCGCCGTTGCCGGGGAACAAGCAATCAATATCCGATCTAGTATCACCTTTTTGTGAATATTTTTTCAGTTTTTCTTTTTATTTTCTTTTGCATCTCTTAACTTTGATCATCCTCAAAGAAAAAATCAATCTAATCTAGTTTTTGATTAACCCTAATTTTTCTTTTTTTAGATTTTTGTTTTTGCTAACCCTACAAACCCAAACTTTCTTTTGTGGATGATCCACGAAAACTTTACACGCAAAGGAGACGTGCAACACAAGCTAAAGGATTGGAAACTATAGATTCAAAAGCCAAAGTCGAAGGACCGTCGAAATCTCCAAGGGAATCACCACCTCCAAGTCCAAAGGAAGATGAACCTCAACCGCCACCCATGGGAGAACTACCACAACCGGAGCGCAAGATCGAGCTATGCACCCCGGACATCGTTGATCTACCTATTATAAACCTTCAAGACGCCAGAAGGCCATTCAAGATCAAGGTGACAACTATCCGCATGGTGCAACACTCGCCTTTCACCGGTAAAGAGGATCCGAATCTTCACCTCCAAGCATTCGTTCAACTATGTCATACTTTCGATGAGGATGGGGTGACGCAAGATCAACTGAGGGCAAGGCTTTTTCCGTTCTCACTACTTGGAAAAGCTTTGCGTTGGTTCCACACTTTACCGGCGGAGTCGAAGCAAGATTGGGAAGCGTTGATGAAGAACTTTATGAAGGAACTTTATTCACCGACCAAGACTCAGAGTTTGCGCAACAAGATTTATACGTTTGTTCAATTGCCCATGGAGACGATTGCGGAAGCCTTGGAGCGTTTCAATGAATACATGTGAGCCGAATTCCTTGAGTGGCATATCGATTTCCTTAAGAGGAGGATGGGGCAGATGGAGATAGAAAGAGAAGCTCAAGACCTAAAGGCTGTCAAGGCAAAATCCACATGCGAGGAGTGTGAAGAGTATGACCATGTCCAAGGTAAACCCTGATTTAATGCAACTTCGTCCATTCAAGATTTGGTTCCTCTTTGTGCACAATTGAAGGACTTCATGGACGAGCAAGCTAAGATCAACAAGGACGTCATCACTAAGTTCGAGACTATGGAGAAAATATTGGAGAATTTAGATGGCAAGGTGACGGAGGTCGGAAGCTCTATACGTGAAGTGTTCATTGTGATGAAGATGTTAGAAACGCAAGTGGGACAACTTGTCGGGTGCCTGATGGGTAACAAAGGAGAATATCCGGGACAACCTCAAGGTCCCGAGAAGGCTAAGGATACTTAAACTCATTCGGGGGTGATGGAGGATCACACTAAGGAGACCACGAAGATCACGACCGAAGGACCGGAGTTTGAAATGCCGAGCCACTACATGAAAGAAGTTGTTGCATCCGTCAAGACCAAAGGACAAAGCCAGCCTGTGAAGACCAAAAATATGACTAAGCCGAAGAATAAGCCCGTGCCCAAGATGGTGCGGAAGTGGGTACCCAAGATTGCAACGCCCGCAAAGAGCGTTGATCCGAAGTAATCAAGTGAAGAAGTCTAGCCATGGACTATAAACGAAGCGCTAGGCGGGAGGCAACCCGTTTCGTCGAGTCAAGAATAAGCTACCGGGAGGACAACCCGATTCAAGATTTTTCGAGTCTTTCAAGTAAGTTAGTTTTGAAATTTTGCTACGCAAAGCATTAGACTTAGAATGGTTGAATAATGTTAGAGACATAATTCTTGGTTTGATATTATATTGGATCATAAACCCTTTACATGAACATCCTATGTGTTATTTGCTTCTTTTCGAGAAACCAAAACCAAGAAATTCAGAACCTATCTCAACCTTTCATCCTCTTCATGATGTCATGGTTGACTTGTTTTACATTCTAAAAACACATGCGTAGAGCCACGCTTTGTACCTAGATGATATTTAATTTTCAACATGTGGTAGGACTCGCGTGAACCTAGAAACTTGACTTTGGTTGATTTAAAATCCATATCCTCGGTTTCTCGAAGATTCGAATTTTCTAAGCCTCGTTTAATTTTATTTCATTCAAAATCTCTCTCATCTAACCAAAATTAGAACCTAAACCTATGCCCCCATGATCAAGCCGGGAAAAGCTTGCTCTCAACTAATGAAGGCAAACGATACTGGTGAGACCAACATAAAAGTAGTCGGAAAATATTTTCGACTTACACTTGTTTTTAATGCTTTAAAAACTCCTCTAAATTTATATTTGAACTCAGTGCAAGCTCTGAGTTTATTTTTATTTTTCGAAATTATAGGAGTGCTTAGCATTAAAACATGCTTAGAGGGAGGCAATCTAGTTAACCTAACCATGCATGCACCATGATGCATCACGGGATGCCCCTCCAACATCTTTTATCAAACACATGCAAAGGGGGGTGGGGGCGGGGGCGGCCAAGGATTTGTTTTGCAGGAATATCACGGAGGCATGTGAGGCAAGGGAGCATGGAAGTGACTCAAAGCAAAATCATTAAGTGGAAGGAGCAAAAATGCAAGCAAAGAAGTGGATGAGAACGTAGAAGGTGCAATCCCGTGGAGCTCGCGGTCACGAAGCAATAAAGCAAGCTTGAGTGCAGTAGTTAAGTCGCTCATCCAGTTCTTTGTTCGTGTGCTCTAGTTTGTAGCCCAGAACCACCTTAGACTTAGCCATCCATCCCGTTTGTTTCGTTGAACAAAACACATCCTAACTCCACTTAAAGTCCATACTCCAAAATAATATTTGTGTACCTTGTTACCGATTGAAAACCCCGGATATTTATTTGTGAGGGAGAGTGCTGCAACCATGGAAGAAAACTACAAGTCTTTTCACCAAGAAGAAGGGATCATCATCATCCAAGCCATCATCGACAACCTCTTCGAGGAGGCACTCGGTTTCCGATCTCCTCGGGGCAAGGAGGAGGACACGTCACTGCCGAGGAGGAACTATACTCTTCTCCTCGGTGGGATGAGGACCACCCGAAACTCGTCTATGAGATTCACCGAACCTTAAGGACGTACGGAGGAGCCGCCCGTCCGACCTCACCGCTCGACATGATCATCCGCTCCACACTGGTGGAGAGCGAGGCTTTTGTTCGGGCCTTTAGTCCAAGTTCAACTTTGTAGCCGGGACTAAAGGCCTTTCATCGACGTGGCCTGAAATGGTCGCTGTAGCCGCCCCCTTTAGTCCCGGTTCGTATTACGAACCGTGACTAATGGGGGGGCTCCCAACGGCTCCATCCGGCAATAATTGCCCGCGGCCTTTAGTCCCGGGGGGTGTTACGAGCCGAGACTAAAGGGGAGCCGAGACTAAAGGGGTACCCTTTAGTCCCGGCTCGTAAAACCAGCCGGGACTAAAGGCCGGGGTCAATATAACGCCCGTACCTTCTTCTTCCTCCCGCCCCTGATCCATTCACCAGAGCCTTTCACCCGAGCCATTCAAGCTCCTCCCCCCATGGTGACTCAAGCCTAGGGTGGTGCTGCATTTTTCTTCATTAGTTTGTGAAGATTTCTCTCCTTCAAGGTGTTGTAAAGGTTAGAATCTTCATCCTCCCTTCATTTGTGGTGATTAAATTTTGTTTTATGGTTTAGAGATGGAAAAAATAGAAATGTTAATTAGAGAGATGAGATTTTGTATATACACGTGAAGATGTAGTTAGGATGGTACTTGCATTGTTCCTTCTTTCATTAAAATCTTGTTTTTCTTAATATTGAATTTTTCTTGTATATATATATAGTTTTATAAAATATATGCTCATAAAACAAGACATACCAAAAATGTATTAGGTATTTCCATTGTTTCATTGTTTAGAAATGATTTTATTCTAGGTAGCCATTGGAGGAAATAGAAGATTAATTATTTTGTTAAGTATGTTTTTAATTTATATATAGAATAAATGTAAGCATTCTCTTATTTTCATGTTTTTCACAATTTTGAATTTTATTTGTATATATAGTTTATAAAATATATGCTCATAAAGAAAAAATAGACATAGAGAAAATGTAGCTATAGTTTATTTTGTACATATAGTTTGTTTCCATTCTTTCATTATTTAGAAATGCTTTTATTTCTAGGTAGCTATAGAATATTAAATTCTTTTATTACGTATTTTTTAGTTTTATATACAATAAATGTAAGCATTTTTTTGATATAGAGCCCCACGTCCTAATTAGCTACAGTTTCACGTCGCGGGCTACGTGGGGGCTGCCTGCAGCTCTGCGAGGTGGGGCTGTAGCTAGATAGGAGGTGTAGCGCATGTGTGGTACTGTAAGTGGGTTAGTGATGTGTATATGATGGTGAGGTGAGACTGTTGTAGTTCCCGAAGCATCCAGTCTTCTTGTTTTTGATACATTGCCCCACATCCTAATTAGCTACAGTTTAACATCGCGGGCTACGTGGGGACTGCCTGCAGCTCCGCGATGTTGGACTGTAGCTAGATAGGAGGTGTAGCGCATGTGTAGTACTGTAAGTGGGAGAGTCAGGTGTATATGACGGTGAGGTGAGACTGTTGTAGTTCCCGGAGCATCTAGGTCTTCTGAGTCGCTGGTTCATAAAGGTTATGTACAGTAATAGTTCCCTTTTGTTTTTCTATTTATGCATATATTGAATCCAATGTATATATGCAAACTAATCCTATTTATTGTGAATAATGTGTGTTATTTTGATTTGGATGTAGTTTGAGCTAACAATGTCGTCGTCAAGTGGTGTTGGAAATGGCGTCCGTGGTCGTGGCATAGTCCGTCGCCGTGGCGGGCGTGGTGGCCGTGGCATTGGCCGTGCAGGTCTCGGTGGCCGTGGAGGTGGTTTGGAGGACCTGTTGCCTGTACGTCCAGGATTGCACTTTCACCGCGAGATTACCTTGCCAATGGGTGATCCAGGATGTGTAGCTAACTTGGTAATATAGGAATTGAAATTAAACTGCTTTACATAGAAACTTTTTCCATTTCACATGGAAAATCTGTAATTTTAGTTACATATATAATTATTGTAGGTTCTCAACAATATCAGATGGCTCAGAGACATTATCGGGGATATGAATGGTACTCCTCTTATAGTGCAAACTGAGCACGTTGATGAGCACATGGCAAGAATATATATCTCTTTCACCGTACCTGCTCGATATGTATACTACGGCCAGTTGCCAGCAGGCGCACCACACCCGATGGTTGCCATTGCAACAGTTGGCAAAACATCACCTATTCGGTTAACTCGAGAGAGGACTGCCGTGGAGAATTGTCTACAACAGCTCCAGAATAATGTTGGGTGCTTCGTGCCGGACCTTTCCTATTTTAAATTAAGGCAACTCGAGACGGGTGAAGGAACTGTGATTGAGACTACGAAGAGGCTTTGCAGGGCTCATCAAGATATGGTAATATACATTTATATATAAAAGAATTTCTATTCATTATTAATTAATTTGTTTTTGGTACATATATATCATCATCATCTGATTGTGTGCAGGATCACTCGGTTCTACCTATGCTTCAATTAGCTTCCGTGCGATTCCGAATCAAGTCGTGGAAAGAGGCCGGGGTGGATTACTATGGTGGGGAGCCGTTTTCACCAACAATTGGAAGTGTCAAGCAATTCTAAGTTTCTACAAGCTAGCAGAACCCGAGGCTCCATTGTTTGATGTCTGCAGTGGTGTTTGTGACACTCCTCCCCAATCGGAGGAGAGTGCACTAGTACGCGCTCTAGCTTATTTTGAGGGAGTTCTAGGCTAGAGGATTGCAGACATTAACCATGTTCCATATCTGCGCGCGTGCTGCTCATCAGTAACATTATGCATGCATGGATCAGGCTTTGTACCGTACCCGATTATGTGAACTTGTATTAATTATTAGCTAGCTACGTGAACCTTTATGAACTTATTATCAATTATTGTTAATTACATTCTTTATTATGAATTCATGTGGTTGAATTCATACGCGAATTCATAAATGTGTTTGAAGCAGAGGTTCAAAAGCTAGAAGCTGACCAGCTTCAGCTTGGGACCATCAGGTATTAATTAATGTCGTGCCTTGTAATAATCACTGTACGTATACGTAAGCCATTGTAGTTATATGGATCATTATATCAAAAAGACAATATGTGAATTCATAAATTTGTAAATAAAAAATAGTAACATTTGTTTCAACTAATATTTTTGAAACAAAGATTTTTCTGAGTAGGTTTACTAATATTTTCAATTTAAATTATTTTCCAATTCAAATTGTAAACAAAAAATAGTAATATTTGTTTCAACTTTGAAATAATGTGTGCATAGAAAAGTAAGTATTTTTGTGTTAACATAATATAATTTTGCATGGCACAAATATTTTGACTAATGATTTATTTTAAATGTTGAAAGCAAAAAGGAATGACATAAATGAGCAAGGAAAAGAGAAAAAGCCCGCGAATGAGATGAATGGGATAAATGAGCAAGGAAAAGAGCATGTTGATCATTCAAAGACAATTAATTAGAATTCATAAATTTATTTAAACCAGAGATTTTTCTGAGTAGGTTTCCTAATATTTTCATTTTAATTAATTTTCCCCTTCAAATTGTAAAAAAATAGTAATATTTGTTTCAACTCTTGAAATAATATGTGCATAGAAAAGTAGGTATTTTTTTGTTAACATAATACAATTTTGCATGGCACAAATATTTTGACTAATGATTTTTTTTAAATGTTGAAAGCAAAAAGGAATGACATAAATGAGCAAGGAAAAGAGAAAAAGCCCGCGAATGAGATGAATGAGATAAATGAGTAACGAAAAGAGCACGTTGATCATTCAAAGACAATTAATTAGAATTCATAAATTTATTCAAGAGATTTTTCTAAGTAGGTTTACTAATATTTTCATTTTAATTAATTTTCCCTTTCAAATTGTGAACAAAAAATAGTAATATTTTTTTCAACTCTTGAAATAATATGTGCATAGAAAAGTAGGTATTTCTTTTGTGTTAACATAATATAATTTTTCGTGGCACAAATATTTTGACTAATGAACTTTTTTAATGTTCAAAACAAAACGAATGAAATAAATTAGCAAACAAAAGAGAAAAAGCCCGCGAATGAGATGAATGAGATAAATGAGCAAGGAAAAGAGCATGTTGATCATTCAAAGACAATTAATTAAAATTCATAAATTTATTTAAACCAGAGATTTTTCTAAGTAGGTTTACTAATATTTTCATTTTAATTAATTTTCCCCTTCAAATTTTAAACAAAAAAAGTAATATTTGTTTCGACTCTTGAATAATATGTGCATAGAAAAGTAGGTATTTTTTTGTTAACATAATATAATTTTGCATGACACAAATATTTTGACTAATATTTTTTTAAAATGTTGAAAGCAAAAAGGAATGACATAAATGAGCAAGGAAAAGAGAAAAAGCTCGCGAATGAGATGAATGAGATAAATGAGCAAGGAAAAGAGTATGTTGATCATTCAAAGACAATTAATTAGAATTCATAAAATTATTTAAACCGGAGATTTTTCTGAGTAGGTATACTAATATTTTCAATTTAATTTATTTTCCCCTTCAAATTGTAAACAAAAAATAGTAATATTTGTTTCAACTCTTGAAATAATATGTGTATACAAAAGTAGGTTTTTTTTGTTTAAACATAATATAATTTTGCATGGCACAAATATTTCGACTAATGAATTTTTTAATGTTCAAAGCAAATAGAATGAGATAAATGAGCAAGGAAAAGAGAAATATTAATTTTCCGCGCAAAATTCCCCTTTAGTCTCGGGTAGTGTTACCACCCGAGACTAAAGGACCCCCTTTTGTCACGGGTTGTAACTCCAACCGTGACAAAAGGACGAAAATTCGCCTTCACTGCATCCCGCACGAATGCCCCTTTTGTCACGGTTCGTATTACCAACCGTGACAAAAGGTGGCTGTCACGGTTGCTAATACGAACCGTGACAAAAAGATGGGGGTTCTGTATAAACCCCTAGGGCACTTAACCGTTTTCCCCCAAATCGCGCCCTTCTTCCTCGACGCGCCCGTCCACACCGCCGCCTCTCCTTGCTGCGCCGCGCCGCTCCTCTCCGACGCGCCGCTCCTCCCCGACGCGCCGCTCCTCCCGACACACGCGCGCGCGCCGTCTCCCGACGCCGGCGAGCTCGGCCGCGCCGACGTCCGCCTCCCCGCGCATCTCCGTCCCCCGACGCAGCCGGCCCTCCCCGACACGCCGCCCCCCGCCGTCCCTCCTCTCCTCCACGGCGACCCCGGCCTCCTCTCCTCGGCGGCGGCGCGCGCGCGCGCCGACCCCTCCCTCTCCTCGGCGGCGACCGCGCGCCGGCGGTATGCCGCGCCGCCGCCGTCGACGCCTCCGCGTGCCGCCCTCCTCTACGGTCGCCGGCCGGCGTGCGTGTGCCCGATGGCCGGCCGGGACGCGGGGGGTTGCGCGTTGCGACGTCGGCCCGTGAAATGCGGCGTCGCAAACATTTATAATTAATTTTATTTTATTTAGTTTATGTTTTGATATTAATTATAAATTATAATTGTGTGTAAATTTTTAATATGAAATTTTATTGTAGGAATAGAAACAAAATTAATTAGAAACCCGTACTCCATCCATCCCAAAATAAATGCAATTCTAGGACCGAACACGCAAACCAATGTGAGGTGTAAAATGACCAAAATACCCTTTGTCTTTTATGAGAAAGATCTAGAAATTGGCTTGTCTCTTATTTTTGTGTGTATATTTGTGTACCAAAATCTAATTGTTTTGTAATATACAATTTCATAGTTTTGAGTATTTGAGTTATTAATTGTTTCTAATATATATGTAATTTTGAGTTCTTAATCTAGTATTTTAGTTATTAATTGTTTTCTAATATATATATATGTAATTTTGAGTTCTTATTTGTGTATTTGAGTTCTTAATTGTTTTCTAATATATATGTAATCTTGAGTTCTTAATTGTGTATTTTATTTCTAATATACAATTTCATTAGTTTGGTACTGCCGAAGTCGACGATTGCCGCATCGTCTCGAACAAGTGACTTCCCGTCACCTCTGTCATTCTCCCACACGACACCGTTATCAACAAGCATCGTCCGTCCACAAGTTAGTAGAAATATTGTGACTTTGTTTATTCAAGAAAATTCGTAGTAAATACTTGTTCATTCTGGAAAATCATATACAAACTTGTTGCTTATTCTACAAATTCAAAGAAAATTCTTAGTAAATACTTGTTTAATCTAGAAAGTTTTAGAAATCGTTGAAAATTACATAAATTCAAAGAATATTCTTGTTTATTATAGAAATGCATAGAAAATGCTTGTTTATTCTAGAAAATCATATAAAAACTTGTTGATTATTCTCGAAATTCATATAAAAACTTGTTGCTTTTTCTACAAATTCAAAGAAAATTCTTGTTTCATAAAGAAATCTTAGTAAATACTTGTTTAATTTAGAAAGTTTTAAAAATTGTTGAAAATTACATAAATTCATAGAAATTTCTTGTTTATTATAGAAATTCTTAGAAAATGCTTGTTTATTCATAATCATATAAAACTGGTTGATTATTCTAGAAATTCATTTAAAAACTTGTTGCTTATTCTACAAATTCAAAGAAAATTCTTGTTTTATAAGGAAATTTTTAGTAAATACTTGTTTAATCTAGAAAGTTTTAGAAATTGTTGAAAATTACATAAATTCATAGAAAATTCTTGTTTATTATAGAAATTCTTAGAAAATGCTTGTTTATTGTAGCAAATCATATAAAAACTTGTTGTTTATTCTAGAAAATCATAGAAAAACTTGTTGCTTATTCTAGAAATTCATAGAAAATTTTTGTTTATTCCCGATGGATGACAACCATGACAACTTTATGGCCGATATTATAGCTAGTGGTACAATTGCAACCTTCACCGGGGAGGAGTGTAGTCAGACAGACATGTACTTGAACATACTCCTGAATGAGGACACTGTTGCCCCTGTCATGGACACAACAACTAATATTTAGGACAATTCTAGAAACAATGAGGAAAGTGTTGTGAATGAAAGTATTGAATGTTTCCACGAGGTATATATATATATATATGTGTGTGTGTGTGTGTGTGTGTGTGTGTGTGTGTGTGTGTGTGTGTGTATCATGCATTAACTTCATAGTTATTATTTTTCTAACCTCAATTCTTAGGTATTAATTAATTAAATAACGAATCTGCAACATGTAGGCTTCAGCCTCCACATCAAAAAAGACAAAGAGAGGTCGTACACAAGTACTCACCGGCTATGTCATGTATCAGATCACAGAAGTATCAGATGATGGCCAACCATGTGCTCCAAAAAAATCAAGGACAAGTATGTGTCACAGTGTGGGGCCATTGTAAGGGACAACGTGCCCATCAGCTACAGGGAATGGAAGGGAAAAGCAAATAATCCACACGTGGTTCCAGAATCAGGGAAAAATTTGTTGTGAGATGAAATCATAAAACACTTCACACTTCCTGAAGGTGTTGAACCAACCAATGTGAAGCGTTGGGCTCTCACAAGGATGGCAACACAATTTCAGAAGTTCAAACAACAACTCGATAAAGATTATATCAAGAAGAATCGAACTTCAAATTGGATTGAATATCCCAAGTTAAAAGAACACTGGATGTCCTTTGTGGAATACAAGACAAGTGAAGATTTCTCCAAGGCGAGTGCACGAGCGAAGCAAAGTCGTGCTAAGAAGGAACACGACCATCATCTTGGTCAAGGTGGATATGCATTTGCAGTTCCCAAGTGGTGGAAGATGGAAGAAGACCTTCTCGCACAAGGTACCATACCAGCGGTCGTTGATTGGCCCGAGAGAGTGAAGAATTGGTATTATGCTCATGGAGGCACAATTAACTCCGAAGATGGTACCCTTGATTACCCACCCTCGTTACGAGAGACTGCACTTGAAATATTGAAAATACTTGAAGATGTCAAAGCGGGCAGAGTGAAGGTTGACAGAGAGATTGATGAGCTCACTATGGCGTCAAGAATCCAGAACACCCAGGACGGTGCAGGGGCTTCGGGGTGGTACCATGGAAATTTGGCTTCAGGGGAGACATTGCCACCTATCGAAGCCGCTGAAGAAGAAGAGAGCGCGAAGAGGAGGAACGACATCAAGAGTTAGAAAAAAGACTTAAAGAACACAAAGAAAAGCCGACGGCATATATTGAATGGCGAGTGGCCGCCGCCGTAAATGAGATGGCCCCAAGACAAGGACTCGCCTCTAGTATAAGTTCCTTCGCTCACTTTTCCAGATTGTGCTTCCGCGGCGGTTCTCGAAGAGCAAAGGGCAATAGAAGGAGTTCAAGTGGACGACCAACGGTACTCGTGGATGACATCGTCGGCGCACCGGATGTGAGCTTCACAAGCCATTCAAAGAACATCAAAATGAAGGTATGTCTAATTCATGCTTTTATTACCTCAATAATTGATCACATATATTACTTTGATTTTTGTGGACTTGCATTCACAATGCTAATAATAACTAATTAAATATTTATTCTGAGGTGGCGGACGGAAGTGCTTTTGTACAGTTTCCTGGACAGACGAGCCACGACATGCCGATTCCACCTGGCTACGCCTCAGTTAGCGTAGAGAGAATATGCCAACCTGATTTTGAGGAGCTAGAGATAGATATCCCAGGAGGTGACGGGGTAAAGACACTTAAGGATGCGCTACATAGTATCATATTATAGACAAAATGTTACATCGTCATAATCCCCGAGAATGATGGATCTCCGAGAGACCACCTGGAGCCGGGGCAGCCATCATCTCTGGGGCCATCATCGGCACTACCTGCTCGCTCACCTTCTGTGCAACAACCATACGACAATTCAGGTGCACGGAGCTCCAGCGATCACGATGATGACATCCCTCCCAATTAACCTCAGCAACCATTCGCCACAAGCTCTCGAGCGCAATATTTCAGGTCAGTGCAACCACCAAAGAAGAAACGAAAACGATCAGCAAAGAAAAAGGCAGAGGCAAAGTCAGATGAAGAAACAGAAGGGTCTGTATGGAAAGAAGTCAAGGACTTCTTTGAAAAAGTGAAAGAAAGAAGAAAACAGGAAAAACTGGAGGCCAAAAAAATGAAGGTCGTACGGAGAGACTCAAGGCTTTCATACACGATAAGGAAACAAAAAGGAGAAGGAAACCGCCGTTGAAAACAGACTATGAGCGTTCGGTGGACAAGTCTTATGCTAAGAAGAAACAGCGATGGTCGTCGAATAGTTACATCGAGCAAATACCTGCGTCGACGTCGGGGACCGCCACCACAGACAAGAACAAGGAGATTCCTGCGTTGACGTCGGGGACCGCCGCCGCAGACAAGAATGAGGAGAATCCTGCGTCGACGTCAGGGACCGCCAGAAACATCGAGCAAATACCTGCATCCACGACCCATCAGACTGACTTGTTTGCGGGCATCACTCCAGAAGTGCAAAGCGCTATTGACACCATGGGTGAAGAACAACTGGCTCAGGTCATTAGCTTTTTTGAACAAACAAAGCTGCCTATTGGTGGTCTTATTGGCCTTGAAGACCTACCAGCGGATAAAAATCAAGAATTTAGATGGCGCTTTGAGCTAGGAAAACCTCTAGTGAAGCCAGAATTGGTCAACAAGCTCCCAACTAAGATGCGCAGATTTCATGACTGGTACTTGAAGAAGTCAGCTAAGGGCCTGGAGATGTTTGATATGCTCGTGAGACATGGAGATTTTGCCCTTCAAAATGAGAAGGTGGCCTGGCTCCAATTCGCTGATATCTATGAAATTTACCATCTGGATGCCCTGAATACCGATCTTATGATGGACTGGTGTCTGTAAGTGACATATTTTCATATGTTTATAAATAACTTTATTACATTTGTCGATCTACTAATTAACATTTTGCTCTTCTTGTGTAGCCTGCAACTTATTGAGATGGGAAGGAAGGGTTATTCAAGAATTGCTTTCATGGACCCATCAAAAGTTAACGCGGATGAGATTAAAACCAACGGAAAACAACAGTCGAGACCATTTTTAGGCACTTAGATGAGTTTCATTACAAGAATCTTATACTACTGCCTTACAACTTCAAGTAAGTACGATTGTCATCTAATTATCATTGCTAATTCTATTTAGTCAATTCTAATCTCCATGAGGATGCATACAGATTCCACTGGGTTCTACTCATAATCAGTATCGACAATAGCAATATCAATGTGTATGACTCATTGAGAAAAGACCGCTCAGAATACCAAGACCTTGAAGATGTATTCCACGAGTAATAATTCTATCTATGACATTTTCTTTAATGCAATATATATATTTAGCTTTTACACTAACATATTTTATCTTTTATTATTTTGCCTTAGAGCTTTGACCGTGTTCATTGCAAAGCACCGAGGAGCATTTCAACCCAAAATTAGATGGGTGTATGATTTTTCGGTACGTATACAAATAACAACTTCGGATTGGGAATATTTAAAATGTATAACACTACAATTTCATATTCTGTTCTCTTCTCCAATTTTAGTGTTTGAGGCAAGAGCAAAGAAATAATTTATGCGGGTATTACGTTTGTGAGTTCATACACCATCACAGTGGCAACACGGATGATGATAGTGTAAGTAAAATAAACCTATTAACAATACATCATTTTTATCCTTTTTGTATATAATCGCTTGCTGTATTATATCAACCTATTTGCAAATTACAGAGGATTATAAAAGGGACGCACTCATTGAGAAGGATCGTCTCTTGGCAATTCAAGACGCTCTCGTGGGATTCCTCATGGACGAGGTGGTTAATCCACAAGGAAAAGATCATTACGACAGCCATCCAATTGACCAACTCACCTCCGAGGAAAGCTAAATGAGACAAGAAATTTGAACTGAATGATATTTTGAATATACTATATGGGGTTTTGATGTATATATACTAGTTTAAGAAAATACTATTTATTTTCATGTGTATAAAATATTATGTGTATATACATTTATAAGTTTATATATGTAGATATATAGGGTTTAATTTTTATATAAGTCTAATCTAACTGCGTATATGGTATATATATACTGGTATATACGTATATACAAGTTCAAATACGTATACGTGAATATACAGGTTAGACACCAATTAGAATATAAGCTCAAATCGAAAAACAAAAAAAAAGAGAAACGAGACCCTTTAGTCTCAGTTGGTAATACCAACCGAGACTAAAGGGGGTGGGCGCAGGTGCTGGCGTGCCCCCCTTTAGTCTCGGTTCGTAATACCAACCGGGACTAAAGGATCCTTTAGTCCCGGTTGGTTCAACAGGGACTAAAGGGGGGGCCTTTTGTCTCCGAACTTTAGTCCCGGTTGGACTTGAGAGATCTAAACCCCTCTCCAACCGGGACTAAAGCCCCCCTCCCTACCAGTGCCACCTCCACACATTCCGTGGTATTCCGAGTATGGGTTTATCATCATGACGGAGGAGGAGGAGAAGCTCACTCACCTTGAGAAGAGGCTTGTGGCGAACGTCAACTCCGATGACCAAGCTCGCCACATATTGGGTTTTCATATGGATATTTACTAGATGTTGGGACACCTAGGTTTGGGTGCAATTCTCCAACGGAGTGTCGGTAAACACCCACAAGGGATTCGCCTTGGAAATTCTCATGACCATGACGCATATCCTTGATGAAGGAGTGCCGAGTCTCTCATTCTGTTTGGAGGGAGTTGAACAAGTGGTTCCCTATGAGTATATTAGGGAATTGCTTGGTTTTCAAAAGGGAGCCCTAGAACAAGTGGATGTGCATGGAGGCACATTGGAAGGTTTTTGGAGTGTGATCGCGGGAGGAGCCCATTAACAAAGAAATAGTATCCGGACCCCATCATCTAAGTATGTCACTTTGTTGTACAAAAGAATTTTGGGGAGACTGAGAGAGACAAAGATAACCAACACGGAGTTGAATTGGCTTTATTCGGCTTTGATTGCCAGGCAGCCAATCGACCCCACTCACCTATGGTCAACCGGTGGTGTTGTGAGCAACATCGGGTTCGGGAGATATAGGTTCAGGGTGTTACCTTTTTTTATTGGCTATCTCTTGAGACCGGGTATTACAAGGAACCCGAAGCATCTCTTATCCGGGACCTCCCTAGGATTTGATCATATGAAGAAAGACAAATATATAAGTGGAGATGAGAGAGGAGGCTTTAAAGTGGCCAAAGTAAATTTGCCCCTATCGGATGGAAGATTAAGACTTTTTCGCGAGGGGAAAGAAGAAGGACTTCTTGTGCTGGCGAAGAAAAAAATAAAAGAGGAAGGATTAGAAGGTTCTTCCACGGCCCAAGAAGGAGGTGCGCAACAAAATTATGTGCCACCATTTGGAGGAATTTCGGCACCGCCAAGTTACTACGGTGGTGTACCAATGCAAGCATGGGGGAGTGGTGCAGCCATGCCCCACCATTTTGCGGTACCCAAAGTAGCCTTTGCGGAGCTATATGCACATCTTCCTCAACCACAAAAAGTGTGGCCGTCATTGGAGGATGCGCTGCAAGAAGCATGTAAAATATTGCAGCCATCCATACCAATGCAAACCAAATGGGTGAAGGAAATGCAAACATCGCTTATGAGCTTGGATGCCTTCACTTAGCACCGCCGGGACAATTCATAGGAGGAGCGGTGCAATCTTATTATGAGCAAGGGTACAACAACCAAGACTATCAATATCAATCACCGGCGGAAGATTAGAGAGAGGAGGAGCTTTAGTTATCTTTCCTTTACCCCCTTTTCTTTAATTTTCAGCTTGTTTGCGCCTATGTATGCATAGTGTTTTCAGTTTTTATTTTAGATTTCAGCATGTGTGTTAGTTTTTATTTTCATCATGAATAAAATCACCACCTTGTTTTACCTTTGGTAAAGTTATAAAGTTTGTGCCATGATGATATATGATGATAATTGCCGTTTTGTTTATCTTTGTACTTGTTTTATGCATGATTAAGCTAATGCTCTCTTAAAATACAAATATGAAATTATCTAAATGCTAGCTTAATCTTTAGTGGAGGTTACGATAAAAATAAAGACCCATAGTGTTTTATGTGCTCTCAAGTTTTAGATGGATTAAAGATGATTTATTTTTGTTCTTAAAAGTAATGCTAACCTTGTCATAAATACCTCTTGCATGTTGCTCTACCTATCCAGAGCCATATAAATATTTGAGTGCAAAAACTTAGTAAACAAGATTTATTTTTGGGTGAGTTATTTCAGGCCATGATTTCTCTAGCCCGAGACTAAGAAGCTGGTCTTTCCGTTTTTGCGTATCTATCTTTTTGCTAGCCTTTTTATCCGCGCATTGTATATCCCCACATCGGAGATTTCACAAACCTCGCCGGATATCCAACCTTAAAACCAAATATCATCTTTTGTGATTATCTCCTTGACCACAACCTATCATTGAGTATGGATCATCAACTCAAGGAAGATCACAAGATGGTGCCAAGATTGAATATTTCAAGTATCTCTCCAAAGGAAACATATTTTTAGTACCTACCTTATCTCTATCACCTTTTTGCTCGAGGACGAGCAAACGTCTAAGCATGGGGGAGGAGGTAGGTACAATGCAATTTTAGAGTTCAAAAAAAATTGAGAAAGAAAAGAAAAAGAAGAAAAAAATGAGAAAGAGAAAGAAAGAAAAATAAATAAAGAAAAAATATATATGTATAAGAAAAAAGAAAAAAAGTGAGTATGTAAAATAAAAAAAACTTCCCAGTTCTCTAAACCCATTAGGAATTCCAAGGCTTCAAGATTAAAAGATCCATACTCATTTTCCAACCATGTGCAATCCGATACGAGGACTTCCTTTGTGCCTCGGGATCACTCTTTGCCATTTGCACATGTCCACTTGTCTCAAAGTGTGTGTATTTTTATTTCCCCATCCTTGATATAACATCATTTTTCCAATGACCTTTTTGACGAGTCTCGGTAAGACCATGAGAAGCTTGTCTTGTTTTGACAACATCTCATTTATAAAATCTTGGTAGGATTGAACTTTCCCAAAAAGCTCCATATAAAAGCCTACCACATATATATGTTATGAGAGGGAAAGGAGTAGAATAAATAGGCTCGAGAGACAATATGAGATGAGAGTTCATGAGCAAGATGCAAGGTGGTTTAAATTTTTGAACTTGGTTTAGCTCTTTTTCATCTCATTCTTTATTTCAAAATTTCTGAGATCTATTTGAATTTTTGGGAGCATGTTAATACTTGTGGGATAAGCTTAATTAATAATCTACCCTCCGTAGGGATGAAGGCTAGTACATTGTGAAACTTTAACGAACTAAACTTTTGAGAGCATTATGTTTTCTCATGTATGATCAAGTGCAAGGTTTAAACAATGAAGGGCAACGATGATATCCATCGAAGGCTTACTCGAGGACGAGCAAGGTTTAAGCATGGGGGAGATGTTGACGGTGAAATTCCGTCAACCTAGCCATGAGTTTACCTTCGGTGTTGGCATGAGTTTTATATCTTATCCATTGGTACTAACCCCCTTGGTATAACAAGTTCATTCGTGCATGTCGGTTTTGGAGTTTAGTGTTTATGCAAGGTTTCGGCGTTGAAAGCAAGACTTCCGGGATAAGTTCATCAAGCACCTCATGACAAGACCTTGAAGCACTGGTATAAGTCATGCAATGAAGCAATCTTAACTCCAAGAAGCCCGGGGACCAAACCCGAGAAGATGACAAACTCCAAGGACCTAGCCGGAAAAGTGCCGAATCTTGCGAGACAAGGAGCTTCATCCAACTCGGAGAGAAACTGACGACAAGGGCCCACATGCAGAAGGGGAAGGATCTAGAAGACTCGGAAACCAACGCCGGGCGAAAGAGGCCATGAACTGGGCCAAAATGGGCCCAGGCCGGTCGGCCCAGCCTGTTTAGAGGCCCAGTCGGCCCCCTTTGACCTAGATGCCTCTCGGGCTATTAATAGCCCCCTGACCGAGAGCCACACATCAATTCATTCGTCATCTGCCGCTGAGGAGCAGAGAAGCTTGAGGGACACCATCTCGGAGATGAGGGTCGTGCTAGTTGTCTAGGGTCTCCTTAGCCGACGTGGGAACCTTGCATGGAAGACCACGTCGGAGCTCCGGAGCAAGGATCAAGATCGAGGTAGGATCTCGGTGGTGATCTTGTTCATGTAATCATTAATAGTGAAGTTTTTATAGTGAATCCGATTTCTAGCGATCAAGTGCCTTCTCGATGATTTTGTTCTCCCTTGGTTTAGCTTCTTCCCCAATCTATACTTAAGATAGATTGCATAGGGTGCTCTTGTAGCCGCGGTGGCTAGAGGTGCATACTAGACCGACCAAGTGATTTCAACTTGTTCTTATCGAACTCGCCCTAGGATAACCCGCACGAATAGGGGTGCATTGTGACAGAATGGTGGCTCCAAAAGGCGGGCGTCTTTGGAATCGGACCGGAGGCCACAGTTTAAAGATTCTTTTAATGAGATTCGCTTTTCTATCTTCATCTATCTTGCTTGGAGCTACAACATATGCATGATCTAGACTCTCTAGATCGATTATCTCTTGCTTTCTCTTGCTACCTCTTTAGTAGATTAGATTAGATGTGTTCTCTTGATGATCTCTTAGATTAGATGCAACTTGGTTCTTCAAAAGATAGCTTTCCTTGCTTTACTAGATTGAATCCTTGCGTTGCACATTGTTCCACGGATTCGATACCTTGGGTTCACCACTCGAGGGAAGAAGGGTCCCTTGACTACGATGGGGGATTTGTCCGCTTGCAAATCCATGTGAACTTGGATACGATAATCAACCGTCAACAGGCCCACAAGTTAGGCGCAAGGTGTTTAATGGAACAACCAACGAGCCAGTTGTCCTCCCAAAACAAGGCTTAGAGCCATCCCCGACCTCGACCGAGACTGAAGCGTCGAAGAAAGCCTGCGCAGAGCGATCGGTAGGGAAACAGAACAATGCCCACATCTTGTCCGGATCCGTACGCGCCAGCCAGAGCCACCGCAGATGAAGGGCCATCCCAAAAGTGCGGAGGTCTGGTAGGCCTAGGCCGCGAAAACGGGTAGAGCCGGTGACGTTTACCCATGCCACCAGACAATGACCACCACTAGCCACCTCTGTGCCGCACCAGAGGAAGCCCCGGATGAGCGTCTCCACTGCTTTGATAGCCCAAGGTGCAATGGAAATCGCCATAGAGATATGCACCGGGATAGCCGAGAGGGTGGATTTGGCTAGGACCAAGCGACCAACACGATTTAGTAGTCTCCCTTGCCAGGGGGAGACGCCTTGCAACCTTATCAACTAGTGGCTGAAAAGCCACCTTAGGGATTTTTTGATTGAAAGAGGGACTCCGAGGTAGGTACATATGAATTTGACGATAGAGCAAGAGAGATTGGAACGGACCAAGGAGATCTTCTCGTCCGAGCAGTTGATGGGATATACATGGCTCTTGGAGAGGTTTGCTGCAAGGCTAGATGCTCCTTCAAAAAGGGCCAGCACCCCCTTGACGACCCGAAGGTCGAGCTCGACCGGGGAGAAAATAGCGACCACATCATCTGCATAAAGTTAAGCGCGAAAACGTATATCATATCGTCCCAACTGTTGCAGAAACCCGAGAGAGTTAGCCTTGCGGATCAAGGCATGGAAGCATTCCATCACGAGCACGAAGAGCATGGGACAGAAAGGGTCCCCTTGTCGAAGACCATGACCATGGAAAATCCATTCCCCGGGGGTGCCATTGAGAAGGATTCTAGTACTAGAAGTGGAAAGAATGGTGGAGATCCAGTTGGTTCACTTGCGTGGACACCCAACCGCGACCAGAAGTTCTAGAAGGAAAACCCACCCAACAGAGTCAAAGGTCTTAGCAAGGTCAATCTTGAACATGATCCGAGGTAGCTTCCGACTCGAAAGCAACTTAGTCGTACCAAGGATGCATCGGAAATTATCGTGGATGAGACGACCTTTGATGAAGGCACTTTGGTTAGCAGAGATGAGGTTGGGGAGGTGAGGGACGAAGTGATTTGCCGCAGCCTTGGAGAAAATCTTATCAAAGCTATGAATGAGGCTAATGGGGCGGTAGTCAGAAAGCGAGTTTGGGTTGGGTTTTTTAGGGACCAAGGTAAGAAGTGCGCCATTTAGATGATGGAAGCTACGACAATCCATGTCGGAGAGAGCATTAAAAGCTCGAAGAATGTCTCCCCGGATGATCGACCAACACGACCGGTAGAAGCGACCTGTAAACCCATCGGGACCAGGAGCCTTGTCCAAGGGTAACTCTTTAATGACCTCCCAAATTTTGGCCTCCTTGAACGGTTGTCCAAGGTCCTGCAGATCCAATCTTGGGAGGCCGAGCTCCTCAAAATCAAGAGCGCAAGAGCGCTCATGAGTAGCTCCCAAAATCCTATCGAAGAACGTGTAGGCGGCGGCGACCTTCTCATCCTCACGTGTGAGGGTGCGACCGTCAACAAGCAGAGAGGGGATGTAGTTTTTCCTTCGGCAATGGTTAGAATGGAGGTGGAAGAGCTTGGTAAAGGCACCCCCCTCACGAAGCCATCAGAGGCTAGACTTCTGTCTAGCGATCGTACACTGGAGAGAAGTTAGTCCAAGATAGCGGAGTTTGAGGAAACGCCTCAAAGACTATTCTTCCGGGGAAAGCGACTGTGACTCCTGTGCAACCTCGAGACGAAAAATAGCCTCTTTAGCAACCTGAATTTGCATCCGAATGGAGCCCACCGCTTTCACACTCCACTTGACCAACGCCTTCACAGTCTCATGAAGCAGGTGGTCGATGAGACGTAAGGGGCCTGCATCAGGATGTTGCGCCGACCAAACTGCCTTGACAGTGTCAAGAAAACCTGCCACCTTGGGCCAAAACGCCTGAAAGGTGAAACGACACTTGGACTGGGTGCAATTTTCAAGATATAGGAGGAGGGGGGAATGATTAGAGCATCAGGAAGAAATAGCCTGCAACGAAGAGGAAGGAAAGAGCAGTTCCCAATCTGGAGAAACAAACACTCTGTTGATCCGCTCGAGCGTGGGGTGCGTATGCTTGTTGCTCCAAGTGAAGAGGCGACCACGAAGGTGGATCTCAAGTAACTCCAAGTCATTTAGAAAACGGCGAAAACGACCCATCATACGCCGAGAGAGGCGACCATTGTTCTTGCCGGTTGTCTGATAGATGAGGTTGAAGTCTCCGCAAAGCATCCAGGGACCAGAGAGGGAGGGGCGTAAGGAGCGGAGGTTGTTGAGGAAGGCGATCTTCTCGGCGTCAGATTGTGGCCCGTATACTGAGGTGAGCCACCAAGAAATGGAGGGAGCAGAGGTGAGGGCGATCTTAACAGATACATGATTAAGACCAAGAGACGGAGAGGAAACAAGCCACAAATCCTTGCGCCAAGCGACCAAGATACCTCCACAACTAGAAACCACATGCAAAGCAACATAATCGAAATCAGGTCCTAATAGATCAAGGATTAAATCATCATTTACAACATTTAGCTTCGTCTCCTGAAGACAAAGGAGAGAGACTTTTTCCAACCTCACTAGTTCATGGACCGCCGAGCGCCGAGCACGTTGGTTAAGCCCATGAAAATTCCAAACCACTAGGTTATGATCCATAGAAACAAAAGGAAAAATGACCAGCGACCAACACAGACTCAAGTCTGCACGTCCTCTACCAGCTGCTCCTCTGGGAAGATCTCGCGCACTGTCGCCTTGAACTCGTCGTCCTCAAGGACGGAACACTCGAAGGACCCGTCGACCTGGGCGCCGAAGAGCCCCCGAATGGCTCTACAGTGCTCCTCCGACAAGCCGACCGTGAAAAGTCGGATGTACCACTGGAACGACACCGCGTCCAGAGCCACGTGCTGTCGGATGACCCCTAGCTTCCGCATGAGCAAGTTCTGCCCTGCGGTGACAGGGTTAGAGCCTCAGCCCTTAGAAGCTGCGGCGATGCGACTGCTATGACGTAGGGTGCCCACCGGCAAGCCACCCTTAGCACGACGACGACGAGGGGCACACAACAACGGGGGAGAGGGTGGCCTCTGCACAGAGGCACAAAAGTCGGCCACAAGTGAAGCCAAGTCCGACCGTGGGGGCTCGACGGACACCGCAAGCGTCACTGTCGCCCAAGCGGAGTGCGGACCGACGGCCTAGTCGCCGAAGGAGACTCCACTCCAGGAGGGGAGGTGGGTGGAGTAAGTGGCGGAGGCGAGGAGTGCGGGGGCGACCTAAGGGGGGGAGTAGAGCGACCTGGCCAATATAGGGAGATCCACCACAGTGGTGCGCTGCACTAGAATGGGTGGAGGAAGGAGGAGGGGTGAGCGGATTCCGTCGAAGACGGTCGTCAACGAGACCGGACGCGCCGAGACGGGAGTGCGGACGCCACGCGAAGCGGCCTGAAGACCGGCTTCAAGGAGCATGGGGTCATCGGTCAAAGACCTGACCGGCGCCACGAGTGAAGGGGTGGTTAGCGCAACCTGTAGAACCATGGAAGACCAGAGCGGGGGTGGGGGAGTAGTCGCGGCTTCTGCAGCCACGACAGCAGTGACTGGATGGTCGGCGACCAAACCCGCATGCGCCAAAGCCTCAGACAAGGTCGACGAGGCAAGCGGGTGGAAGGGCCATGCGCTCGCTGAGAGGGAAGCCGAGCCTTCCGAGCGACCAGCCAGACGGAGTATGGGTAGGAAGCCGGGCGGGGCGCCGGCTCAGGTGTGGAAGTGGGCGCCCCAAAATAGTCGAGGGAGCAAGCGACCGCCCAACAACGACGTCCACGAAGCTACGACCCCGTCCACCAGGCTGGATAGGGGAGGGGTGGCCGCCAAGCACCATGCCCGGGCGACCCCCCTCCTGGGGGCGATCCGACGAGGGCCCTGAACAACCGGTCGGGCCACCACCCAAAGGCGCAGAGCCAGCGGACGAAGATGAAGGTCCGTCAGAAGGCGGGGGCGGAGGGGCACCAAGCATGGGACGAAGGTCGACGACGTCAATGATGTGGATCATTGCCTTGTACCTAAGGCAAAGCTGACCCGGGGCATCCTCAGTGATTGGTGCCAACATAGCCTTCTCGACCGGGATGAGGTTCGGGTGCACACACCCGGCGATGGCAAAGAACTCCTGCAAGTTGGCCTTCAACTCAGTCTCAGGCGCCAGCTCAATGATGAAGCAGGAGGAGCCGAGAATCTCCTGAGCAGTGCTGCGAAGCCAGAGGTGAGCCGACACTCCCACGATGCCGACGCGAATGCGGAAGGGCATGATAACTTCGGTGGCCCGGGGCCCTCGGGAAACAGGTGCATGCAAAACATAGCACCATGGCCTCGGCGTCCCTGAAGAGAACGAGGAAATCCTCGGGGTGATAGGGGTAGTTGATGAACGACCCTTGCTGAAGACCAAAGCGACCAAGGAGGTAGGCATCAACATCCCTCGTGGTAGTGAACGGGCGCATACCGACGACCACTGTGGCCAATGCCCTCTCGAGGGTGATCTCGTTGTTGGCGATCTCGGTGGTGCGCGGGATGACACATAGCTCGAGCTACGGACGCCTAGCAGGATGGCCGATCGGCAGTGGGAACGGGTTGCCCCCACCACCTGCCCGAGGCGAAGGCGACCCGGACGGAGACGGCATGCCACCGAACGCACTTGAACCATAGGCTGTGCTTGCCGAAGAGAGCGACCCGACAGCAGGGAGGCGTCGACAGCCTCACGCCGACCAGGAACAGGAGCTTCAGCCCGTAGGGGAGGAGGCCCCCCAGGGGGCGGCTGCTCCGCGCGAACCGGGGGTGGAGGAGGCGGAGGAGGGGCACGTCCCCGGCCACGAGCGGGCGTAACGCGCAGGGACGCAACTGCAGGACGAGCCACAAATGGCAACGGGCAGGAGCTCTTGCGATGTCCGAGTTGACGGCAGTTGAAGTAGCGAGGAGCGCGCAGACAGTGGATGGCGACGTGGTTCAGACTGAAGCAGTTGAAGCACTTCCCAAGGAGGTCCGCCGGCACCCCCGCCGGCGACGAGTGCGAACCCACGCGCGGCGGTGAGCGAGAAGCCTGACATTTGCACCCAATGACCTCAGTGAAACGATCCGCACCCACCTGCGAGCCAAAGGCACGCCTGGTGTCCGCCATGAATCCACGTGTGGCCACAACTGGGGGGGGGATGTGCCGCCGAACGATGTGAAGCCGAGTCTGAAGCGAAAGAAGGCGCCTTGGAGGCAGCATGCCTGGAGCGACCACTCCCGACCGTGGGGGCTGCGGCGGCGGGGGAGGTGGCGGCGGCACACTGCCCAGGATGCCTCTAAAAAGCACTGGAGGTGGGGGAGGCGGTGGAGGGGTGCGACCGTTGGCGTAGGGGCGGTGGGGGCCGGCCGCCGCGCCTTTGGGGGTTGGCCGTGACGTACGACCGGGGGGGGATCGCGCCTGCGGCCGGGGGGAGGAGGAGGGGGTGCGACCCGGCCACCGCGGCGGCAACGGCGGCTTGCTCCGCGAGGAGGGGGCGGCGGGGTTGTGCTGCGGCCCGAGGCCGCCGAGGAGGAAGCCGTGGGTCGGTCGACCCCACGGAGCGGCGACCGGGGAGGGGGGGTGGAGGCGACGCCGGCGAGAAGACGCCTCGCACCGGCTCGGCCGAAGGTGGGGGGAGGGGGAGCGGCGACCCGCCGGCGAGGCGGACGACGAGGCGGAGGCGTGGGAGCCGACATCTCCCACGGCTCGCGCGAAGAGGGGATGAGGGGCCCAGCTTGGTGGAACCCGGCGTGGGGGAGCCGCGACGGCCGGCCGAGGAGGCGCTGAGCAGGGAGGTCGGCGTGGAGGAGCTGCGCGGGCCGGACCTGACAACTGGCGAGGAGGCGCTGCGGGGGCCGGCCGTGACAGTTGCTAGCGCAGAGCGGGACGTCGTGGGCTCATCCTCACCGAGGAGGTCGTCGTCGTCGTCGTCGAACTCCACGATGACCATGGTGTCAGGATGGGGGTCGGAGGCGGAACAGGGCGGCGAGCCCGGTGTCGATTTCCCTGTGCAGTCCACGAGAGGAGGCGAGGGAGGTATGGATGGGACGAGCACCGCGCGAGGGTCGCGGATCCGTCGGCAGCGCAGGCAGGCAGGGAGATCCTGCTCCGGCAGTGTCCGGCGGCGGCGGACGAGACAGTGGCATGCAGTGTAAGAAGAGTCTCAAGATGGACTAAGCTTGTTTGATCATTCGTGGCGAGAACTTGTAGGTCCATGTGCAGGTCCTAAATGTTTGGACTCATACTAGTAATCAGTATACACTCAATTACCTGACCATATATATGTAAGCTAAATACTCCTTTGGTTCCAAATTATAATTCTTTTGACTTTTCAATTCAAGTTTGACCGCTTGCGTTATTCAAAAAATTATGCAAAATATCACATTTTGTTAATAAAAGATTTTCAAGAACGATTTATATTTGACTATGTTTGTATAATTTTCCGAATGACCAAATAACAAGTTCATTTGAAAATGCATATTTGCGATTTTGGGATAGAATGATGTCCGAAACTAAGTTTAGCTCAATCTGTAATTTGCTAGTTTCGCAATTAAAATGACACCTGAAACTTAAGGTTCGAGTTCGAGATCTGGAAGACACCACGTGACAAGTTTGAGAACCTTCCATGGATTTTACTCAGCAAGGAAAGTCTATGTACCATAAGACGTGCTGGTAAAGGTCTCTTTTGCTGCACATAAAAATAAAGATGAGCCTATATAAGTTTTTTAAACAAGGAACATGTATTGATCTTAGCGCATACACCGGTCCGTTTACAAATAAGATCGGAAAGAAAATAAAAATTACAAAGAAGTTCAAAACTCCTATTCATCTTCCTCGAAACCTTCAACGATCCGTTCGTCGCCACCGTCGAAGCCGCTTCCCAATCGTTGCCGGGCACCAGAGTCAAACTCCACAAAGTGGAGGCCGCAGAGGAGGGTTTACTTCTAGGCGAATCAGTTGAGTATGCTGCCTCCTAGGCACATCGGCTAACTCCAGTACCCACGACGCATCCTTTGTTTCCACCACCGGCAACCCGAGCAATGCTCAGATTTCTTCAAAAGATCATCTTCCTTGAGATTAACAGGGTCAACAATATCATCACTTGAAGAAGATGACGATGCACCGGCCCTCGACATCTGCACAGGTCTCCCCAGCCTATCCGTTGACGTCGGAGTAGATCGCCATCGGAGAACGAAAGAAGTTGGGAGAAATTATTCCTCTGCAACGACGTCGTTTCCGCATCGCCAGCGAGGTTGGGAAAACCAAGCCGCAGAGGAGTGCTCCACCGGCAAAACCTAATTCTACCGCCGAGCATCGGCGACGAGCAAACCCTAAAACTAAAACTAAGTGGACTCGATTAAAGACTTGATCTACAAGAGGATGGACCCCGCTCCCCTTGGCACCGGCTAGGAGGCCGGAGACGAGGGAGAATGGGGGCCGGACGCTGGAGGAGGCGGCGGCACATCAAACCTGCGGCGGCGGTTTCTCGGGGATTTCTGACAAGCATGAGCCTATATAAGTTGAACAGTACTGTAACATGGCGTGGAGTCGTGTAGTTGCAGCCAAACCATCATGCAGGCTCTCCGCATCAAGCCGCTGGACGGCCCCGACGGCTACCTCCCTTGGAAGGAGTCGGTGCTCCTCGGCCCCCACACCGTCGGCGTCGCTCACGAGCTCTCTGATGACCCCCCTCCACCGCCTCCTCCCGCTCGGGCTGGCGACAACGGCGCCGCCGCCGAGGCCCGGGCCGCCGCCCGGCCAAGAAGAATTGGGCGCGCGACGACGCGCTGTCCCGCGGCCAAATCTTCCGGGAGCTCTCCGACCGCCTGCTCCCGGTCTGCGTTCGGCACGGCACGGGCAGGGCGCTGTGGGAGGCCGTGGCGCGCACCTACGAGCCGGACCCTAACTCGTGGATGCTCGAGTTCGAAGAGCTCGAGTTCCGCGACGATTAGACCCTGATGGAGCGGCTCGCTCGCGCGGAGTCCCTCGCCATCATCGCCGGGTCCTGATCCATATTAGCGCCCCTCGGCGATAGGGCTGGCCGAGGAGGTGTCCATGAAGCTCACGCTGGACGTGTGCGGGCGCACCTTCAGCAAGGGTGACAAGGCCACCATGGCTCTGGAAGGTATGCCAGGCTGATGAGACCACACGCTTATGGCAGGAAATAAGGGATGCTAGGGACGAGAAGGAGGAGAGGATGGAGAAGCAGCGCAGGTCTTGATGGCGATGATCATGGCGTGGCGATGATGATTGATGCAACATATTGCTTCTTTTAGGACAATCACTACATTAATTAATTGTCCTAAACATCATAATATATATTTAGGAGTGGAGGGAGTAAATTTTCTATACTTTGTAACAAAAAAAAGGTGAAGTTATGTTTTGACACCCCAGCTTGATTTCCTACTTTTCTAAAGGTCACTTGTGTTGTGTGAGAAACGTGTACTCCCTCGATATAAGACATTTAAGGGTTCAAAATTTGTCTAAAAAATATAAGACATCTTAGAGCAACTCCAAGATCCTATCTAAAAATCACTAGCTAAAATCCTGATTTAGCTAATATGTAAAATGAAATAGCATAAAAAAGTTGTTGAAATCCAACAACATCTCTAAACCGAACTCTATATGCTCCACCGTCGGTGGGTCCCGCATGTCATACTCATGAAAATCGGGATACCTAGTCACCGGCCACTAGCCAAAGATAGCTAGCGAGGCAACGAATTTAGCTAGTCGAATAACTAGTTGGGTAGATAGCTAGTCCGTTGGAAGAGTGTTTTTGAGATTTATTCCAAAATTTAGCTAGCCAAGTCATTTTAGCTAGTCTCTTGGAGTTGTCCTTAGGAGTTTTTGGTAAGTACTCAATCAACTCAATTAAGCAACCAGGTTACAAATCAGTCCTCGAAAGAAGACCGAATTGCAAGTAGGTCCCTAGACCAGAAAAGCACTAGAACACCAAAGACAAAGACGACGACGAACTCGCCGGCGGAGGTCGCAGAGGCGCGGAGACGCATACACCGGGATGGAGGCCGCGCGAGTCGAAAGTGCATCTTGGCCCCTAATTATTTTGGTGATAATGACAAGCACGATTTGAGGTATTTAATGCTTCGACAAGATGTGTGCGGGGCTTAAACGAATGAAATCCTTTTGGATGATCAAAGGAAGTCCCCCCAATTCCAAGATGATGTTTTCTAATTCAAGTCAAGGCTTAATTCTCTTTTACTTTTGAATTTGAGTATAGGAAACACCGTACTATAAAGGGGGATGCAATTCAATAACCAAGAGATGCTAAAAGTGCTCTAGAAGGGATTCTAAGTGAGTGAGAAGAGTTGAGAGTCGGCACGTGCACTTATGCTTATCTTTTCTAAAAATCCGTGTCCGGTCGGTTCTACCGACCCCACGTCGGTTCTACCGCCCGAGCCCATCGGTAGTACCGGCGCAGGGCCGGTATACCGATATGCGTTCTCTGGCTCAGTTTTGCCAGGGGGCCGGTACTACCGACCCTGTGTCGGTACTACCGGTGCCGTACTGTTTTTCTTTAGAAAATTCACCCCCTCGGTAGTACCGACACCGTGTCGGTAGTACCGAGGTTATACGAGTTTGCACAGTAACGGCTAGTTTTCAGCCCCTAGTATTTAACCCCTCTTCTCCCTCCTCACTCATTGCTGACCAACCACGGGACAAACACTTCCTTGAGCATTCACTCCACCTCCCTCACCTCCTCTAGAGCTAATCCTTGGTTCCCTTGAGCTAGGACTTGAGAAGTGAGGTGATTTCTAGTGAAGTGTGACCAAGCTTTGAGAGCCCCATCGTTCTTCCCCTTCTCAAGAGCACTTGAAGCATCTCCGGGTTGTTGTGTTGCATTTGTTACTCTTGAAGCTTGCTTCTAGACGGTTAGGCGTCGCCCGCGAGTGCCCTCTTGGTGTGGTGCACCGGGATCGTTTGTATTGCCCTCTCCTTCGTGGAGAAATCTTAGTGAGCACCAATCTTCCTTTGTGGG
This sequence comes from Cenchrus americanus, assembly GCA_947561735.1. Classification (NCBI taxonomy): domain Eukaryota; kingdom Viridiplantae; phylum Streptophyta; class Magnoliopsida; order Poales; family Poaceae; genus Cenchrus; species Cenchrus americanus. The sequence goes on along the minus strand of OX387239.1, from coordinate 75,706,861 downwards.
GGTTGGAAGAGGAAAAGAGGCTCTTGGTGATAGCCCTCCCTTTGTGGGATCCTCAACGGAGACGTAGCATCCTTTGTGGGTGTGAACTTCGGATTAAATTTCGTGTCTCCTTTGCTTGCTTGCGTTTCTTCTTTTCTAACTAACCCTAGAACTTGTTTTTAGCCCGATCTATCATTTGGTTGCTATCCAACTTGTTTCGTGATTGCAGGTGGTTCTTAGCATCTAAACTTAAACTTTGATTCAAGTAGAATTGCTAGAAACCGCACAGAATTCAAATTTCGTTTTAAGTTTCCTCCGTTTTGTCGGTAGTACCGACACGGTACGGTAGTACCGACCCCGTCGGTAGAACCGGCACCACGTCGGTAGTACGGCAGGATATTTAATCCGCTGCTTTTGTTTCAGAAATTTGAAGTGATCCTATTCACCCCCCCTCTAGGCATCACAAGGTCCTTTCAATTGGTATCAGAGCCTAATCCCTTGATTTAGGCTTAACCGCTAAGGGATCAAGATGTCGGGGATTGGAAGCAACCCAACCGCCGAAGAAATTGCCGCGAAAGAAGCTCAAGAAAGAGAGCTCACAGCAGCTCAAGTCAGCGACCTCATCGGCAGGGCACCAAGCCGTACTCCATCCAACGTGGACAGCTCCGACGACTCCTCATCGGATTCCGATTCCGACTCGGACTCCGACTCAAGTGATGAGGACGCCAAGGACGATGATCTTGCGGCAAAGAAGGCGGCCAAGAAGAGAAGAAAGGCTAAGAGGAAGAAGAAGGCCAAGAAGATGGCCAAGAAGCTCCTCAAGAAGATGATCAAGAAGGAGCAAGCCAAGTACTCTCACTCCGGCTTCTACGAAGTGCCCCATCACTACGGGCAAATTCCGGCAACAACTCTAACGATAAATTCTATTCCGTGCATTTGGGAAAGCCTCCTCATTTCGATGGGAAGGACTATCCTAAATGGGCTTATGATATGCAAATGCATCTTTACGGGCTTCACCCCTCTCTTTGGAAGATTGTGGTTGTAGGTGTAACGATTCCCGCCGAAGGAGAAGCTCTCACCATTGAGCATGAACAAGATCTTCATCGCAATGTACAAGCCACAAGAGTTATCACGGGATCCTTGTGTGCACAAGAATTCAACAAGGTTCGGAACATCCAAATTGCCAAGGTGATTTGGGACACACTCAAGGAAGCACATGAAGGAACCGAGCATGTGAGACAAGGCAAGATGGACCTAATCAATGGAGAACTTGAGCTTTTCTTCATGAAGGATGGAGAGACCGTTCAAGAGATGTATGATAGGCTCATGGTGCTTGTATCGGATATTAGAGCCCTTGGGAGCAAAGATTGGGATGACTCGAAGGTCACAAAGAAGTTGCTAAGAGCCTTTGCCCCCAAGGACAAGAACTTGACTCAAATGATAAGAAGAGATCCAAGATATCCAACAATGACACCTACTCAACTCCTTGGAGAGATATTGCACCAAGAACTTGTTGATCAAGATGTGGAGAAGTCTCTAACTTTGAAGATGGGCAAGAGTCTAGCTCTCAAAGCTAGCTCTAATGAAGTAGTTGAAGAAAAGCCCAAGCCATCCAAAAGCAAGAAAGAAGACACTAGTGATGAAGAGAGCACGGATGAAGAAACCGCCTTTGCCATACGGAAGTACAAGAAATTCTTGAAGTCAAGAAACTCAAGAAAAGGTGGAGATGATAGAAGGAAGAAGTCACAAAGGAAGTGTTATGAGTGTGGAGAATATGGACATTTCATTGCCGAGTGTCCCAAGAACAAGAACAAGAATGAGGAAGAGAAGAGGTTCAAGGAGAGAAGCAAGGAGTACAAGAGCAAGTACCAAGGGCGTGCGCACGTGGGTCAACAATGGGACTCAAGTGATGAAGATGAAGAACCAAAGAAGCAAGGGATGGCAACAATTGCCATGGCACAAGGTTCATCCTCAACACGCCTCTTCAACAACCTCTCCGATGATGAAGACCACTCTCATTTTTGCCTCATGGCAAGGGGGAGCAAGGTACAAGAATCAACCATCTCATCCTCTCTAACATCCTCTTCTTCCACCTCTTGTAGTGACATAGAAAACTTAGATGAGGAAAAGGAACTAGAGAACAACATGATAAAGAAATTTGGTAAAAAGGGCCATAAAGAAATTAAAAGGCTATTGGACAAACTAGAGAAAAAGAAAGAGATCCTTCATGAGCAAGAAGACTTGCTTATCCTTGAAAAGGAAAGAAACCTTGCTTTAGAAAGATCTCTTGCCGAAGAGAAGGCTAAGGTGGAGAAGTTGACCATGGAATTATCCTTGGTTGGCGACTCTAATAAGAAGATGTCAAAGGATCTTACCTTGGCAAATGAATCTTTAGCTTCCCTAAAAACTACTCATAGTGAGCTTCAATCAAGCTTTTCATGCTTGACCGAGAAATACCAATCTCTTGAAGCCAACTTTAATAGTCTTTGGGAAAGCACCAAAGCAACTCCATCGGCAAACTTGGACTCTAGTGCCTCCACTAGCAAAACTTGCTCTTCTTGTGTTAATATTGATATGAATGCTATCAAGACTAACCTTGCAAAGCTTGAAGAGAAAATTAAGAGCAAGGACAAGGAAATTGCCTGATTGAACATGTTGTTTACACAAGGCAACATAAGTGCCAAGACAATACCCAAGGTGGTGGACAAGCAAGGACTTGGACACCGCAAGAACAACAAGGCAAATGGTAGGGTGGCCGTGAAAGGGCATGAGGTTCCCTTATGGAACAAGGGAGGGTACCTCAACACAATTATGGATATTGCTCATGGAGTCACCACGTCCACCACAACCAAGGAGGCCCCAAAGATTGTGCAAACCACAAAGGAAATTGGTGGGAGTAACATTCCACCTAAGGCATCGAAGAATGTGGTTGAGCATAAACCAACACCCAACTACACTTGTGATTACATTGTAACCTTGGACCATAATGGTAAAATAGTGGTCAAGTATGTTGGGGCCTATGCCATGAAGGCCATGAGAAAGAGTGTGTGGGTTCCAAAAGTTTTTGCATCTAACCTCCAAGGACCCAAATCCCTTTGGGTACCTAAACCAAGAGCTTAAACTTGTTTTGTAGGCCTACTCCCCGGTGGAAGTGCATGGTTGATTGATAGTGGTGCCACAAACCACATGACCGGAGAGGAAGGCTTGTTTGCATCTCTTGACCGTTATGATAACCCTACGGAAACTATCATTTATGGAGATAATGGTCAAGGAGATGTCATTGGTCTAGGTAAAATTGCTATCTCAACAACAAATTCAATTGAAGATGTTTATCATGTGCAAGGGTTGGGATACAACTTGTTGTCGGTTTCACAACTTTGTGAGAAAGGCTACAATTGTCTCTTTACTCATGAGGGTGTGACCGTCTCTAGAAGGGAGGATTCCTCTATTGTCTTTGCGGGTCACTTACGGGGAAAACTTTACTATGTGGACTTCACAAAAGTAAAGGTGGATCCTAAGGCTTGCTTAGTGGCAAAATCCGACTTGGGTTGGCTATGGCATCGCCGACTAGCCCATGTTGGCATGAGGAACTTGGCCAAACTTCAAAAAGACGAGCACATCCTAGGACTAACGAATGTTGTTTTTGAGAAAGATAGGTTGTGTAGCGCATGTCAAGCCGGGAAGCAAGTTGGAGCTCATCATCCCGCCAAGAACATTCTATCCTCATCAAGACCCTTGAAGTTGCTACACATGGATTTATTTGGACCAATTGCCTACATAAGCATCGGTGGTAATAAATATGGTTTAGTAATTGTTGATGACTTTTCCCGTTTCACTTGGGTATTCTTTTTGCAAGATAAAAGTGAGGCAAAGGGAATTGTGAAGAAGTTCATTAGAAGAGTTCAAAATGAGTTCGAGCTCAAGGTCAAGAATATAAGAAGTGACAACGGCTCGGAGTTTAGGAACACACAAGTCGAAGAGTTTCTAGATGAAGAAGGCATCAAGCATGAACTCTCCGCTCCATATACACCTCAACAAAATGGCATCGTTGAGAGGAAGAACCGCACGTTGATAGAAGCGGCAAGGACAATGCTTGATGAATACAAGACTCGGACTCATTTTGGGCGGAAGCCATCAACACCGCATGTCACGCCGCCAACCGCCTCTACCTCCATAAGTACTTGAACAAGACTCCCTACGAAATCATCACCGGTAAGAAACCTAGTGTGCATTACTTTAGGGTCTTTGGGTGTAAGTGTTTCATACTTAACAAGAAACCCAAAGCCTCAAAGTTTGCATCCAAGGTTGATGAAGGTTTTCTACTTGGTTATGGAACTAACGAGCATGCCTATCGTGTTTTCAACAAAACCACCGGTTGTGTTGAGACCACGGTAGACGTGAAATTTGATGAATCCAACGGCTCTCAACGAGAGCAAGTTAGTGAAAACCTTGTAGAAGATGAAGAGCCCCCAAGTGTATCCATCTTTAGAATGGGAACCGGTGAAGTGATGCCTCGGGAAGTTCAAGCACAAGCTCCGGTTGACACAAGCACTCATGATCCATCATCTTCAACACGAGTGGAGCCACCTAGTTCTCAAGTTCACCAAGATGAGAGTCAAGTTCATGGTGACGATCGTGAACGGGGCTTTGATCAAGGGGGAGAACTAAGCGATGAAGCTCAAGAGGAAACACCGCAAAGTGAAGATGATGATGATGGACCTATTCAACGTCAATCTCAAGAGCCACATCCAAGAGTACATCAAATGATTCAACGGGATCATCCCGTCGACAACATTCTCGGAAGTATTCAAAGAGGGGTAACAACTCGATCTAGATTGTCAAATTTTTGTGCATTTTACTCGTTTGTTTCCTCTTTGGAACCTCTTAGTGTGGAACAAGCCCTTGAGGATCCGGATTGGATTATTGCCATGGAGGAAGAGTTGAACAACTTCAAAAGAAATGAAGTTTGGGAGTTGGTACCAAGACCCAAGCAAAACGTGATCGGCACCAAATGGGTTTTTAGGAACAAGCAAGATGAATTTGGTGTCGTCACAAAGAACAAGGCAAGACTTGTTGGCAAGGGTTATACACAAGTTGAAGGCTTAGATTTTGGAGAGACGTATGCACCGGTAGCAAGGCTAGAGTCAATTCGTATTCTTCTAGCCTATGCCACTCATCATGATTTCAAGCTTCATCAAATGGATGTGAAGAGTGCATTCTTGAATGGACCTCTACAAGAAGAAGTTTATGTTGATCAACCACCGGGCTTTGAAGATTCAAGATATCCAAACCATGTGTACAAACTCCATAAGGCGCTCTACGGGCTTAAGCAAGCTCCTAGAGCATGGTATGAATGCTTTAAGGATTTTCTTCTCAAGAACTGCTTTGAGATAGGCAAAGCCGATTCTACTCTATTCATTCAAAGAAATGGAAAATATATCTTCGTTTGTCAAATTTATGTCAATGATATCATTTTTGGGTCTACTAATGATAAATTTTGTGAAGAATTTAGTAGGATCATGACCAAGAGATTTGAGATGTCTATGATGGGAGAATTGAAGTTCTTTCTTGGGTTTCAAATCAAGCAAATGAAGGAAGGGACTTTCTTGTGTCAAACTAAGTATGTGAAGGATATGCTCAAGAGGTTTGACATGGCCGATTCCAAGCCCATCAAAACACCCATGGCACTAAATGGACATCTTGATCTCAATGAAGAAGGGAAGTCGGTCGACCAAAAGGTATTCCGTTCCATGATTGGCTCCCTCCTTTACCTTTGTGCATCTAGGCCCGATATAATGCTTAGTGTGTGCATGTGTGCAAGATTTCAAGCCAATCCTAAGGAGTGTCATCTAATGGCCGTTAAGAGAATCTTTAGATATTTGGTTCATACTCCTAACCTAGGCTTGTGGTATCCTAAAGGCTCCACTTTTGATCTACTTGGGTACTCCGATTCGGACTATGCGGTTGCAAGGTAGATCGAAAGAGCACCACCGGGACTTGCCAATTTCTTGGTCGGTCCTTGGTGTCTTGGAGCTCAAAGAAGCAAAACTCGGTTGCTTTATCCACGGCCGAAGCTGAATATGTGGCGGCCGGTGCTTGTTGTGCACAACTCTTGTGGATGAAGCAAACGTTGAGTGATTATGGTTGCAAGTTTAGTAAGATTCCACTCTTATGTGACAATGAGAGTGCTATCAAGCTAGCGAACAATCCGGTCCAACACTCTCGAACAAAGCACATAGACATTAGACATCACTTCTTACGGGATCATGAGGCTAAGGGTGACATTGCTTTACGGCATGTTTGCACCGAAAAACAACTTGCCGACATTTTCACTAAGCCTCTAGACGAGCAAAGGTTCCGTGCTTTGAGGAGTGAGCTAAACATCTTAGATTCTCGTAACTTGGCTTGATGTTTTGCACATAAACTTGCTTGTTGCCTAGATAGGAAGCAAATTCTCTTTTCTTAACTTCTTTGTATGAGTTTTTACAAAACGTTGGATTTTCACATAGAGGGTGGTGACTATAGCTTTGACTGATTGTTTGTGAACTAGTCACCATCTCCTATGAGTTCTTAACATGTCCATACTCCTCTCTACCCAAGATCTCTCTTTAAATCCAAATCTTTCCAAAATCACGCTAAATCCACCGGTACAACCGACCCCGGGTCGGAAGTACCGATAAGAACTCTCTCGTTTGGATTTCCGGCGATCACCGGTACTACCGACCCCGTGTCGGTACTACCGGACCCCCCCGTAGAACCGACACGGGGGCGGTATACCGATAAGGACCTTCTGTTTCAATTTTAAGGGGACCCCGGTAGTACCGACGCCCCGTCGGTACTACCGATAAAACTCGCGGGTCTATATATACGGCGCGGCCGGGAGCTAGGGTTAACTCTCAACTTTTCAACCGTTGAAGCGCCCCCTTCCTCCTTCTCTCCAAATCCGCCAAGGCACCTCATCACCCATCCGTGGAAAGTGCTCCTAGCTCACATCTCTTGATTCTCCATCCTCCGGAACATCCGTTCCTCGCCGGAAGATCGTCGATTCGCGCGGGAAGCTTGTCAAGGTACTCATTCAAAATCTCCGGGATCGATCTCTCAATGTAGTTGTTTCTAGAGGAAATGCTTTAGGGAATCAATATCTCTACCTCCATAGAACCCGTGCTCATGATTTTGTAGACTCTTGTTGGCTAAAACCGCATTCCAATCCTTTCACCAAAAACCCGACCCTCATCGGTAGTACCGACCCCGTGTCGGTAGTACCGATGAGGGGTGGTTAACCCGCTTCCCATCTTCGGTTGAGCCCTTTCTCATCATATTCAAAACCCTTATCCTACATTGTTGCTAAATCTCCGGATGGGTCGTGGCCGGCAAGCAAGTTGTACGTGAAGGCTCCGACGAAGATGATGTTCCTCTCGCTCAAAGGAAGAGGAAAGGAGGAGCTAGCTCTCAAGGTCCTCGTGGTCGTGGACGTACCAATCCCTCCCCGCAGCCCCTCGTCGGTCCACCGGTCAAGGTCATCGTGCCCGCACCAAGCAAGCACATCAACCCGATGATCATTATGACGACTATGAGGATATCTCTTTGGAAACTCTCTCATCGTTCGTCCTTCGACCATCACGGCCTCCTCGTCCTGCCACTCAAATGGGGGTTGTAAGGATGGTGGACTACACTAGAGGCTCCCACAATGTCTACAAGGAGAGGTACTCTGACCCTGCTCTGTGGCAAAAGGAGTTTGATTCCGACATCCGTTTTTGGCTCAAGTTCAATGCCGATTGGTATGAGTCCGTCATTCTAAGCAAGGATCACATGACTATCGACATTAAATCTATCAATTGGGATCTCCTTAGGTCACTTGACATTCCTACCGTCAATGAAGCTATCGATATATGCCATGCCAAGGGGATGACAAATGTTATGTCAATCAACCGTGATTGGAATGAGGAGGTAGTCGCTCGGTTCTATGCTAATCTCTATATCCGTCGTGAGACCGGACTTTCCATTGGCTTCTTCAAGGCAAGCCTCTTTCCGTCTCCTATGAGCGCTTCGCTCGGATTCTTGGCTTTGGTGAGGAGGATCTCGCACTTCCAAAGCTACATGGTGGCGAATTTCCCCTTGACGGCCGAGATGGCTTTCATGTATGACTCGGCCTTATGGCAAGGTGGAATTTGGCACTACTCACGGGATGAAGCCGGTCTATCGGATGCTAAACCAACTCTTTCGCTACACTCTCACTCCAAAGATAGGTGACAACACCAATATCTCTAATGTGGCAAAAGAGATCCTAGTGAGGATGGCACCGGCAAGGAAAGCTTTAGTATCTTCAACTTCATTTGGAAAGAGATCATTGTGTGCTCCGTGTCCGCTAACAAGAGCCGCCGGTATGCCCCTTGGATTTTTCGGATGATATGTGAGATTGCGGGAGTTGACATCCTTCCCGACAAGACTCACTCTTGGTACAAGCCAAACAAAGGGAACATTGAGCGGCTCCTCAAGTTAGGCAAGCATGCCCCTCCTCGTCCTTCTACCGCAGGTGGATCCTCCTCCGGTGGCCCATCCTCTTTTGAGCCACCCTCCTCCTCTCGTGGACCATCCGCATCTAGAGGCACCGTTCCCCCGAGTGCAAGAAGAAGAGCATCTTCAACTTTCTATCTCAAGGCCTTTTTGCTTGTTTCAATGTGGGACGACACAATGCACAAGAGATTCGTGCCCATAGGCAGCACGTGGATGAGCAGCTCCTCAAGCTTGAGACGCGCCAAAAGTCCTTGCTCGCTCAACACAACATTGAGCACTCTCCGGTTCGCGAGCCCATGGACTTTCCTCCTCCACCAAACTTCTACAACCCTTGGGAGATCTACGGCGACGCCTCCATGATGTATGGAGCTCCTCCGGCCGACATCGACGACGAGGACTTTGGTGGTGCGAGAGGACGACGACGATGACGACGACTCCCCTCCCCGCCCACTCTCCACATGACTACGACGATTGAAGGGCCTCCTCTTTTTGGCGCTTGATGCCAAAGGGGGAGTGAGCTCACAATTTACTCATGTGTGGTGTGGGCTTGCACCTTCTTTTATCTATCTATCTATCCTTGTGTTTGTGGACATGTAAGGACTATGTGTGGATTCATGTGTGTGATGTAATGCTTGTCGAAGAACTTAAGAACCTAGAACTCGTTTAAATTTGTAAGTCTTAAGTTGTGCTTGTGGTGTGAGGAACCTTAGTTATCTATTTGTGATGCTTGTTATTTCTCTCTTTTATTGTTTTGTATATCATGACATATGCATCACGGTTTATACATCACACTCATGCACTTGTGTATGTAATTTGAGAATGAAAAATCTTCTAAATGTGTGATGGGCATTTGAAGCCTTCATAGAAGTTGAAGCACACATTTAGGGGGAGTTTCAATTTCAAATTCGTTGAATACACACATCTTTTTATAAACAAATTGTGGTTGTCATCAATCACCAAAAAGGGGGAGATTGAAAGTGCATCTTGGCCCCTAATTATTTTGGTGATAATGACAAGCACGATTTGAGGTATTTAATGCTTCGACAAGATGTGTGCAGGGCTTAAACGAATGAAATCCTTTTGGATGATCAAAGGAAGTCCCCCCAATTCCAAGATGATGTTTTCTAATTCAAGTCAAGGCTTAATTCTCTTTTACTTTTGAATTTGAGTATAGGAAACACCGTACTATAAAGGGGGATGCAATTCAATAACCAAGAGATGCTAAAAGTGCTCTAGAAGGGATTCTAAGTGAGTGAGAAGAGTTGAGAGTCGGCACGTGCACTTATGCTTATCTTTTCTAAAAATCTGTGTACTGGTCGGTTCTACCGACCCCACGTCGGTTCTACCGACCAGAGCCCATCGGAAGTACCGGCGCAGGGCCGGTATACCGATATGCGTTCTCTGGCTCAGTTTTGCCAGGGGGCCGGTACTACCGACCCTGTGTCGGTACTACCGGTGCCGTACTGTTTTTCTTCAGAAAATTCACCCCCCTCGGTAGTACCGACACCGTGTCGGTAGTACCGAGGTTATACGAGTTTGCACAGTAACGGCTAGTTTTCAGCCCCTAGTATTTAACCCCTCTTCTCCCTCCTCACTCATTGCTGACCAACCACGGGACAAACACTTCCTTGAGCATTCACTCCACCTCCCTCACCTCCTCTAGAGCTAATCCTTGGTTCCCTTGAGCTAGGACTTGAGAAGTGAGGTGATTTCTAGTGAAGTGTGACCAAGCTTTGAGAGCCCCATCGTTCTTCCCCTTCTCAAGAGCACTTGAAGCATCTCCGGGTTGTTGTGTTGCATTTGTTACTCTTGAAGCTTGCTTCTAGACGGTTAGGCGTCGCCCGCGAGTGCCCTCTTGGTGTGGTGCACCGGGATCGTTTGTATTGCCCTCTCCTTCGTGGAGAAATCTTAGTGAGCACCAATCTTCCTTTGTGGGGGTTGGAAGAGGAAAAGAGGCTCTTGGTGATAGCCCTCCCTTTGTGGGATCCTCAACGGAGACGTAGCATCCTTTGTGGGTGTGAACTTCGGATTAAATTCTCGTGTCTCCTTTGCTTGCTTGCGTTTCTTCTTTTCTAACTAACCCTAGAACTTGTTTTTAGCCCGATCTATCTTTTGGTTGCTATCCAACTTGTTTCGTGATTGCGGGTGGTTCTTAGCATCTAAACTTAAACTTTGATTCAAGTAGAATTGCTAAAAACCGCACGTAATTCAAATTTCGTTTTAAGTTTCCTCTGCTGTCGGTAGTACCGACCGGTACCGTAGTACCGACCCCGTCGGTAGAACCGGCACCACGTCGGTAGTACCGGCAGGATATTTAATCCGTCGCTTTTGTTTCGTAAATTTGAAGTGATCCTATTCACCCCCCTCTAGGCATCACAAGGTCCTTTCAAGAGCGTCGGTTGAGGTAGGCTCGATGGAGTTGATGATGAATGCACCGGCGGCCGAAGAATATGTTGGTAACCGTCGCCGGAGGTTGATGGTACTCCAAATCGAAGCCCGAGGGGAGGCGAAGACGTCGAGGCGAGCTCTTGGTGCTTCTTGTAGATAAGATCCGCACTCGTAGATGCTTCTTGGAGCTAAGGGGTGGTGGTGCGAGAGGCGGAGAGGCCGAGGGCGGAGGACGTCGGTGCGTTCAACAACTACATGAGGTAGTCGGAACAACCGCCGACGAACCGCTACAAGAGCCCGAGGTGGAAGCCGGGGAACATAGCGGTGAGGCCCGGCCGAGAGCGCACCGAGGTAAGTGCGTTCGACGACGACGAGCTTGCGGGCGGGCGGCCGGAGAAAATCGAGCATTCGATGACGAATCACGTCGGAACAACCACCAATTCGTAGACACAACTTCCACGGGTAGGGTGGAGGGGGAGGAGGGCGGGCCGGATCTCTGCGGTGGCGGGGCAAAGAAGCGCATGGTGGAGCGGATCCGTGGTGAGCGAGGCAAGGCGGGGGAAGGAGGAAGACGGGAAAGAACTTTATTTATGCATACCTTGACCAACGCTCCATTGACGGCGACGGGGGCGATCACGGCCACGACGATCGCGGCGAGGAGCACGGCCGGGGGGAGCAACCTTCGCGGGGCTCTTACATCTACTATACAACCGGAGGCGGGCCCCTAACCCTACCCACTCCGGCGCGAGCGTCGAGCAAGGAGGAAAGGGACCCTAAAGGTGTGGAGGGAGCGAACGAGCGAGGAGGGAAGGATTCGGTGGAGGCGAGGTTGAACGACGGCGGCGGCGAGATCTAGGAAGGGGCGGAGGAGGGGAGGAGGAAGGAGAGGAGAGGACGACAACTTGCCCGATATTGCGGGAGCTCCCCCCGGGAAGGCCTCGTTGAGTTATTTCTTCCTTGTGGGGCAAATATTAAGGGGGTGTTTGGTACCACGCTACAATGATTTGTGTGCGGGCAAAACGGCCGCCGCGGGATTGTAGGCGAGCAACGTTTATACCGAGTATTTTTTCGGGCCGGGCCGAGTTCGGATCGGGCAAAAAAATCTTGATTATTTGGGGTTGAAAAAATCTTGCTCATGACGTCTCACTAGGCAAGTCGGGCCTCGGCTTACTATGAAATAGTTAAAAAAGTGTATCAGCCGAGGTCGAGCCAAAAATAATTTTTTTTCGCACCGTGAGATCTCTCGCCTAGGCCTCGTCCGTTAAGGTTCATCGGCGGGCCAAAGCCCGTCGGGCCGGGCCGTGCTGCGGACCGAGTCGGGCCGGAGCTAATTTTGCTCGGGTATAGCCACCCCCGTAGTGCATTCACTCCATCGCGCCATTCGGCGGCATCCGACGGAGCGCCTTTCCCCGGGCAAACTACCCCTTCGCATATGGATGTTTTGGCCCACGGCCGTTAAGCGAGAAAAGTAGCGGTCGGCATTCCTTCTTTTTTTGACGCGATTGCTCACTTCGTTTTGGCGGGGACGCCGCTTTGTTTTGGCGCGGAGCCGGAGCTAGAACGACCGAGGCGATGCGGCGATCATCTACTTCTCATGGTACGTTACCATTGATACGATCGATTTGTGGAGTACTCTGCGGACATGGATCTTTCTCTCTTCTAATATTTTTCGTTGTTCTAATCTAGTCCTGGTTGGCATCCTTAGATGTGTTGATATGGAACGAAAGAAGTTTTGCGTGAAAACGAAATCTGCAAGATGGCGGAAAATAGGTGATCATGATTGTTTATTTGCATCATCAGATTAGATTAATGGCTTCACATAAGTACAGATTCTCCATTTTAATTGCCTAAGTTTAGCATGATTTTTTTACTTCGCCGTAGGGAGAGTTTGATTTCGGTTCGTTACCTCAAGTTGGCATGGAATTTAATACCATACAAGATACCTAGATGTTTTGGGTTACCTTTGGAGGTCAAGAAAGCTTTGAGGTTACAAAGAAGTATGCAAACAAAAGACAATCTGATGGAGCATTTAGATCTTGTAGATATGTTTGTGCAAATGAAGGCCATAGAGTGCCAGATAAAAGGGATCATCTCACAAAGCATCCAAGAGCTGAAACTAGAACGGATTGTTCAGTCCGCATAGGTCTCATACTGGACCGGGAGAAGAGAAATTATAAAGTGAATGATCTGATATTGGAACACGATCATAGCCTTCACCTGCCACAAACCTCACACTTGATGGCATCCCAAAGGAAAATTTCACAATCACAAGGTTTTGAAATTGAGATAGCTGACAACGCAGGAATTGGACCCAAAGCTGCACAGAATTGGCTTGCATTGAAGTTGGTGGCTCAACTAATCTCAGTTACACTCTTCAAGACCACAAAAACTATTTACGAGGCTGGAGATGGCATATGGTCAAGAAGGAAGCATGCTTAGATATTTTCAGGAAAAAATTACCGAGAACACATCATTTCAATATGCATTGCAGATGGATCAGGAAGAATAGATTGCAAACATATTCTGGGCTAATGCTAAAATGCTTACTGACTATGCATATTTTGGTGGTGATGTCAGTTTTGATACTACCTTTGGTACAAACAATGAGAGTTGGCCTTTTAGCATATTTGTTGGGTTCAATAAATTTAGAGAAACAATTGTTTTTGGTGCTTGTCTCATGTATGATGAGACATTTGAATCATTCAAGTGGCTATTTGAGACCTTGAAGCCCATAATGGCAAGCAACCCAAAACAACATATAATGATCAAGATTATGCAATGGGAAAAGAAATTAAGGCAGTCTTTTTAGAATCATGGCATGGTCTGTGCACTTTTCACATTATGCAGAATGTTGTCAAGCATATAGCTGAACTAGTTGATGAAGAATCAGATGCTTCTCCCGAATAGGAAGTAGAAGACAACGATACAGAATCAAGTATTCTCTAAAAATTCAGTGCGTGTATGTATGAGTACGAAGATGAAGCAACATTTGAAGAAGCATTTAACAACATGAGGTTGAAGGCAAGCAAGCAAACTTTGTTGGATAGTATATACAAGGTAAAGGAAAAATGGGCTGAATGTTATATGAAGGATGTGTTCTCATTAGGGATGAGAAGTACACAACTCAGTGAGAGTTTGAACAACGGCCTAACGTGGCATTTGAAATCTGATTTTGATATAATCAGATTTCTCAAGCAATTTGAAAGGGTCGTGGAATATTAAAGAAAGAAGGAATTGCAATCTTAATTTGATTCAAGGAAAAAATTACCTAGAATCAAAATGAGGACCCATATGTTAATCCAAGCTAGCAAGCTATGCACACAAACGTACAGGACATCAAAGGTCTAGACATAATAGAGAATCCAAAATTGGATGAATTGTTGAACTACAAAGATATGGCTCGCAAATTCAACAATTTGGCACAATGAGATGCAAGCCATCCGACATGCATCTTATTAGTAAAAAACACACTTGACATGCTCAGCAAGCAAATTGAAAAGAATTGAATGGTGTTACAAGTCCTATGGATCCCATCATCGCTCCCACCAATGTTACTTTGTCTAATGAATTGTTGAGTACAACAAGCCTAAAGAAAAAGGAGGTGGAAACAAAAACCGCAAAGCGCAAAAAAACTTGGTACGAGAAAAAGCGCAAGTGTGCAAAAAAGGGAGTTAAAACAAAGAAAGCAATACAAAGGTGTGTGACAAGAAAAAGGAAAATGTTCAAAGGTATTAGACAACACAAATCTCTCTTACTGTATTCGCTACGAAAGGTTTCAATTATAACTTTCTGATTCTCTTGTTTCTGATTAGGAGCAACAAATTATAGAAGTGTTAGTCGATGATGGCACAACATTACAAAATGCATGCCTGAACCATCCATCTTTACCTCAGGAAGAGATCTTTGAATCATACACAGTCGTCAATAGTTTCTCTCAACTACCGAAGGTAATGTTACAAAGTAATACATTTTTTCTTTGAATCACATATGTCTGAAACATACATACCTGAACCTTTTATTTTGCAGGGGTAATCACAAATGATGTCATTGCAGAATTCTAGTAGTATTGGTTCCAATAGGAGGAATGTATTTTGCTTCCTGGAACATAGATTATTTTGGAGTAGCTTTTGCATCTGTGGTTGAAGTATACAATAGTGCGAAAATTGTGAAGTCCATATGACCAGCAATAAGGTCATATAAACCTAGTGGATGCCAAAGAATAGCAGAACAATGTGTGCATCTCTTAATTTGCAAGACTCAACAATACTTTTTATTCAATTCCATGATAATTTACAACAAAATGGAAATCTATAAAATTCCATTTTTTATGCTTTCAATACAGCCTCAAGTTATACAGATCGCAAGCTCCTGCACAAATTCCACTATACATGCATTCTCTGCACATGTGTGAACTCCCTCCTTCTAGTTCCTACTCTTTACCTTGGTCCTGCCAAAATGGAGCATCACAATGGGAAAAATTAGCCGTGCTCTGGACGGCTCCTCGACGACGACGAGGTGGAAACGCTGCAGGCCGGTAGCATCAAGGACGACGACGGCGCTTAGCAAGGGACGGCGATGGGGAGACGCTCGGCCTGGGAACGACGACGATGCATCCCACGACGAAGGGATGGCGACGGCGCTGCTCTGAGCGAGGGGATGGCGACGGCACGGCTCTGGGAGAAGGGACGACGACGGCGCAGCTCTGAGCGAGGGGATGGCGATGGCCCCGCTCTCCTCCACGCGACGGCGGCGGCGGGATTGAGCTGGGACGGCGGCGGCAATATGGGGAGCGGCGTGGGTCTGCACGCTGCCTTCTCCACTTATTAGCGGGCCTCGTTATTGGGCCAAAATATGTACGAGGAGGAGGCAGATTGTTTGGACTCAGCTGCTCCGTCGGATGCCAGCGAACGGTACAGATGGAGTGACTGCCGACAGCAGTCACAAAGACCGAATTCAGAGGATCTCGTTCCGGCATTCAGTGTCCACCAACCAAGCGGCATCTAATATTCATTACATTTAGGCAACATATCGGTGCAAACCAATCTCTCTCACTAAAACTATGGAAACTTCAACCGATGCCCACATGATGTTGATCCAACGGAGCGCTTAGAGGAGGTGGGAGGAGTGATTTGCAAAAGCACCTTTGCAAATCATCCCTCCCACCTCCTATGAATTTGCAAATCACCCCTCCCACCTCTCATGAGTTCTCCCTTGGATCAAAATCGTGTGGTTTAGATTGAAGTTTCCATAGACAGACGAAGAGGTTGGTTTCCACCTGGATATGTTCCCTTACATGAGCATGTAGCGCATTGGAAATGTTCCGAGGATGAAATCCAATTGGGTTTGGGCTTAATGTTTCGGACTTACAAGGTACCGTTAGCCCAGAATTTCAGATTCGGCCCAACCGGCTCATAAGTTCAGATTTGGTCTTGGCCATCAGCTGCTGCTACTCGGCCTTCTCCCTGCGGGCTTCTTTGGTTGCAGCCCTGGAAAAACTGCCTGGCGCAGGCAACAGGCGTCCGATTTCAGTCTTCTGGGGCTGGATGATGCTGCCTGTCCGGCGAGATACCTGCCAGTCGCCAACCAAACAAGCCCTCAGGAGAACGCATCAAAAGGAGGAGAACGCGCGGCAACCCTGAGGTAAGCCATCACCGATTGGCGACCTCTTCTTTTCTGCCTATACCCCAGTCAACATTTCCACCCTACGCATTTTTCATCTGTTCATCGCCGTCCAGGTTCGTTTGCTGCACGCCGAGCGTTCGTGCAAATGCCCCAGCGAAGCAACGAATCCTCAGTTCGATAAATGTCGTGTTGATCTTTCCGCTCGTCAGGTTCTCTTGGTTTTAGCGACGTTCCCTGCTGGACGGCGCCGATAACTATCTACCTCCACTGGAAGGAGTCGGTGCTCCTGAGCCTGCACAGCGTCGGCGTCGCCCGACGTCCACCGGCCTTAGGAGCCGGGAACGTGGAAAGTGGCCACGTTCCTCATTCCGGACCGGGAGCGGGAACATTATGAGAACAATTTAGTGTAAAAATTCTTAATAAGTGTTGTTCCTCGTTCCGGGAATGTTTCCGTTCCGAGGACGGCGACGGGGACGGGAACATGGCTACTAAGCCACCGGCTCGGCCACCACATCTTCTACATGCTCTCTGACCGCATCTTCCCGGACTACGTCGGCGCTGTGGCAAGCTGACACCCACACCTTGCTAACTTATCCTTGAGATCTGGCGATGGTAGCATGAGCATGGACAGGATGTGGACCATCTTTTCCAGAAGACGATGCAGATGTAAATGGAGGTAAAACTGAACTGAATAAGGTAAAATTGTGCTTTAGTACGTTCTTGCCATAAATTGCTACTATGTGCTGCATGGTATTAGAAGTTTGTCATGTAGGGATGTGCATCTCTTTTTTAGAGTATCTGCTCTGCATGCAGGGTGTCATTATATTGTCAGTATATTTGCAAGTACTACAGAAGATATTAGCAGTGCTGTGGATTTAGCTTATCAGCCTGTACTTATTTCCCACCTTGTGATATCTTTTTTGGGCTAGTAACACAACCTTGGTTAACAACTCTTCGGCCAAGTGAAATAGGCTAGTCAGGAACTTTGATGGAAGATTGTGTCCACGTCAACCAAAGTCCGATTAGCCCCAGCAGGCGGCAGCCGCTGCTTAGGTAAGATTCAGCAGGTTACAACTCCTTGCCAAGCTAGGTTTGTTTCTCTCGAGTCTCTGGAGTCTGGACCTGTCTCTTATTCTTGTCTAGGTGAGTTTCCGCACGTCTCTGTCTGGTATGTGGTATGCTTCTCTGCCAGTTTCGATGAGGAAATCCGGTGACGCGAGGGGTGGTTAGGATCCAAGTCTTGTGGTCGTAGTCTACTTGTCCTGCCTTTTTGTATCCAGAAAGGTCGCTGCTGGTGGTAACATTGATTCTGTGAAAAATCTTTGAATACGAAGTCTAGAGTCATTTGCCGCTACGCATAGGCAAATCTGAATCTTGGGCAAAGACTTGTTGCTCCTCTGCGGCGTCTTCATGCTCATTTGTTTAAACAGGAGTAGTTGCCCGGCAAACTAGAAGTAACTTTTTCTGAAACAATGTAGCAAGACCTGAGCCAACAGCCAATTGAATGCATGTATGGAGAACATCTAATTATTCAATTTGATACATGATGCCAAGAAGTGCATATATATCAAATAAAGCAAGTCGCTATAACTCTCATCTTAATTACTCTCACTTATTGGGCATGAATGGATCCATGGGTTAGTGTTAGTTTGGGGCAAACTAACACAAAAGACTCATACATAGGTGTTATTTTGGTGTTAGTTTGAACTAACACCCAAAAAAACTAACATCTCCAAGAGGTGGTAATTGGTGTCGGCCCAGTAGACCCAACACCTTTTACTCTTTCTCTCTCCCTCTAGATCTTCCAATGATTGCAAAAGTAGCACCATATGCAAAAGTAACACATGTATGCATGCATCTAAGGTGTTACTTTCTAAGGTGTTAGTTTGATGTGCAAAATATTACCACTAAAACTAACACTAACACCAAGAACCATCCATTCATAGCCATTTTATAGCTAGTTGTGCATGAGCAGACTGCAAATAAAGCAACCCATGACGAGCATAGTATTTCCGAGAACTGCCTGTGAAGACTGACACATCATCCTTCTTCCTGCTTCATTCACTCATCTCCTTGGAAAGAATATCATTCCATTGGACAGACATGGATGATTGCAGGGCTGGGCTGGGTCTTCGTTGTAATAGGCTGGCTGCTGACACCCATCATCAGCTTGCTCTTCAACAGGTTCTTTTCACACCCCACTTATGACGACACATCAAGAAAGCTCTGGGACCTGGAAATCCACACCATCCCAAACCTGGAGCTGATGTTGAGGGACGTAGAGGAGCAGAGGATGCCGAGGGCAGCCAAGGACAAGGGATCTGAATCTGATCTGATAATACTCAACCAGCTGACGAAGGATCTCAAAGTCTGCCTTGTATGAAGACCGCGTTTAAATAAGGGAGGGAAAATTCTCAACCAAAATAATTTCATATGTTTAGCAAAAACAGTAGCTTGTGGGGCTAGTAAGGGGTAAGTTGCTTGGGTGCATGTAACATTTGCTGTCTTGTCCTCAACTGTAGTTGTGAAACACATGAAAATTGTTGTCAAACATATGGAAATTGTTGTTAAACATTAGAGAATTTTTTTGGGAGAAAAATTTTGCCCCCTACTTGTGTCGGGGACAGCCCGGGGTCCCCTTAAACAACTGGGGAAACCCCACTTAAAACCTGCAAAAAGCCAAAGCCAAACACGTCTTGCTTAAGCGCGCACACGGGGCACGGCCCACGCCGCGGTGGCCCCGGCGGCCCACCAAGGCGGCCCACTCAAAGATCCCCTCGAGCAGGCTCCGCCTCGCTCGAGGGCACACACCTCCCTCGAGTGGGCTCCGCCCCGTTCGAGGGTGTACGCTTACCTCGAGCGGGCTCCGCCTCGCTCGAGGGTCCACGCCGCCCCCGAGCAGGCTCCGCCTCGCTCGAGGGCACCCCGCACGCACACGCCCGTTCCCACACGCGGGTACGGGCATTTAATGCTCTGACAATGGCGGGGCGGCGCCATCATGCGCCGGGACTCACGCCCGGTCCTGTCGCACCAACTCCCTAGGAGGGAACCCATCCCCGCCACTGTGGGGGACTGTGCGACGTGGCCGGTGCTAGCCCCGTGACGCCGCGCCGCCTACTCCCGTACGGCTAACGCGCCGAGCCCTCGAAGGGGGGCCGGCCACACCCTCGAAATGCTTTCCCGTGACTTTGCGAGCCGGTCATGACGCTAGGCCGGCGGGGCGCCATCCCCGCCACCGGTAACGGTAGGCGGCCACCCCCGCGCGTACAACCCCACGTCGGGCACCGTGGTAACAACTCCGTGCCGTGAAGCGTGTGGGAACGGGACGCCGCCATGATCGCCACCGTATCCCGTACGGATCGACGTCGCAACCCCCTCGAGCTCGCACGGGGGGCGTCACGGCCATCCACCGCGCTCCTACCCTCGAAGCTACCACTTCGTTCGGGTACAAGATACGCCATGATGGCCGGATCGCGGCAAGGACCGTCAAGGCGGCCGCCTACTCTACGCGCGTGGCGCACCATGCTTCCCCATGTAGCTGAATAGTGCGGTATGCATGTAATTCGCCCTCTCCTTGGCCTATAAAAGGAAGGCGAACTCCCCCGCCGCAGGGGAGAACGGACAACGAACAACAGACACCAGACAATTCACGACACACCACACACGCATTCCTCAATTCTACCACAACATATTCAGCCACTTCACAGGGACTTGGAGGCCACTCCTCCTCTCTCGCCTTGCTTGTAGCAGCCCCACTACAGGCACCCCGGTGCTGAGCAATATAGTGCCCCGAGCACACCACTGCTGGACGTACGGCCCCCGGCTGGAACCAGGATAAACCTCGTGTCATTGATTGCTTAGCATCAACCATTGAGGGATAGACCTCGGCGCTTATTACTGGTTAGTGTCGGGACCACATTCAGCACCGACAGCTGGCGTCCACCGTGGGGCAAACGAGCGCATAAGGTCAATCCACCATCAACTCCCTCCATGGTGATTCGCACCGAGTACCACGGTACGCGCTACTCCATGGGCAGCTCGAACCCCCTCCCCGCCGGGTTTGAAATCCGGTTCGGAAGCCTGAATTTTCAGGCCACGGGGAATGGCTATCTGATGCGCCTCACCAACCGTGAGGAACTTCGTGCGCGGCGCCAAACCGGGTCCGCCCCCGGTCGCCGCCGCGCGCGTCGCCACGACGCAAACGCCCGCCGGCACGGATGCCGCAGCCCGTCGCCGTCTCGACGTCGCCGTCGCTCCGGTCGCCTCTCACGTCGGGCGCGGTCGGAATGACGACAAGCCGAACGTGCCGCCTCCCAACGCGGCGCGCCCGTCGGCCACGACGGCCGCCACCCCGGCGGGGGAGCGCGCGGTCTCCGGCCGTGCTTCCCCATCGGTCGCGCGCGCCGCTACGACGGCCTACAACGCCAACGTCAACACCGCGATGCGTAGGGTTCCCCCCGGCCGTCATGTCTTCGTCGTCGGGGATCCTAGCACCTCTCGCCGGCGACGAGTCGTCCCTAGGCTCCCTCGACGCGTTGCCACCCGCCAACCTACACGGGTATGCGGAATGGGGACTTCTCCGCGTGCCGGACCCGCAATGTTCGGGTGTTTTCTCGATGCCACGGACCACCGGTTCGGTTGCTCCGACGACTCCCAAAGCACGGGAGCTACGACCCCGCGCGGGAATGCTGCGTTGTCATCGCTAATGACCCGGCAAATGTCACCGCGCGCGGCGAGCGCCGACGACGGGGAAATTACGCCCGCCCCGGGGGATCGCTCCGCGCCCGGCGGCGGGACCGAACACCCCCGCCGGGGCCGACATTGACGCGCGCGTTAGCCCAAGCTCGCGAACTCGAAACCAAAGGCGGCGGAGGAGTATCGGACGGTGCGGTTGCTCCGTGTCTCCATAGCGGGGGAAGCCTCCGCGCGCGGCGAACGCGCGCGGGAGCCGGGCGTACGTGCCCGCGACCGCATCAACGCCGACTTCAACGTCGACAACCCGGACACGCCTCCGCGAGCGAGCCGGAAGCTTATTGCCGCCGCAACGCCGCCGCGGGCCATGCCGACCCCTCGACGCCCGAGGCGCGAAACCCGCACCGCGAGGCGCGGGCGCTCATTGAGCAAGCGTCCGTCCAACGGGCGAGAGAGCTCGGCGTCCCGCATCCGTCAACGGGGGGGGACGCACGAGGCGATGGAGGTGCGTAGGGGGCCGAGCCCTCGGTGCACGCGGGCGGAGCGACGGAGCGCCCCCGTCAACCCGGGACGCACGCCGGCTAAAGAACGACTCCTCGACACGCGCGGGCAAACACGGGACGGCGATGCCCGCAACGTCATTAATGCTCGGCAAACAAGCAAAGCGGATGCGCGGGCGGCGGCGAGGCTACCACCCTCGTCGAGGCGGACGCTACGACGGCCGACGAAGACCGCTCGCCAACGCCGGAACCCCCGGGGACCCGTGTGTTCAGCCGGGAGATCCGCGCGGCGGCCTTCCCCCAGCGCTTCCGCCAGCCCACGACCATCGTCAAGTACAACGGGGAAACGGATCCCCGCGTGTGGCTCAACGATTACCGCCTAGCGTGTCGCGCGGGCGGGGCCACCAGCGACGAGGTCATCATCCGCAACCTCCCCTTGCACCTCGCCGATTCAACCCGGACGTGGCTCAAGCATCTGCCGGCCAGTCAGATCCATAACTGGGATGACTTGGTCTGCACGTTCGTGGGCAACTTCCAGGGCACGTATGTGCGCCACGGGAATTCCTGGGACCTACGCTCCGCACCCGAAGCCCGGCGAGTCGCTCGGGACTTCATACGGCGCTTCTCCAAGCGCCGCACGGAGCTCCCAAGTGTGGCGCGGTCGCGAGGTTGTGCACGCCTTCCTCGAGGGCACCACGTGCCGGGATCTTGTGCGAGAGTTGGGGCGCAGCCCGCCTGCGGACTCAAACGAGCTGTTCGACATCACCACCAGCTTCGCCTCAGGTGAAGAGGCCGTGGGGGCGATCTTCGACGACAAAAAGGGCAAGCGCTCGGACGACGCGCCCGCGGAGGGCAGCAAGTCCAGGGAGCCCCACCGAAAGGACAAGCGGGGCAAGAAAGGGAAGAAGCCGCGCTGCAAGGCGCGCGAGCAGGGACGCGACGACGATGACGCCGAGGCCCTTGCTGTTGACCCGGCTCGACGGGGCCCTCGACCGGCCCCTCGAGGTCCGGGGGTGTTCGATGACATGCTGAAAAAGCCATGTCCATAACACAAGACTCCGGTGAACCACACCCCCGAGCAAAGGCGATATGCTCAAGAAGTTCTACGGTCGCGCCGCCGCAAAAGACGCGAGAGGCCAAGAAGGACGGAGGAGATGGCGACGCCGACGGCTTCCCCGCCGTAGAGAACGTGTTCCTCATCTTCGGGGGACCGACCGTTGACATGTCGAGCCGCCAGCGCAAGCGGGAGCGGCACGAGGTCCTCGCCGCGGAGAAGGCGCCTCCCTCCTTCCTCGACTGGTCGGAGGATGCCATCACCTTCGCCCGTGAAGACCACCCGAACCGCATCCCTAACCGGGCCGGTACCCACCGGTGGTCGACTCGGTCATTGGGAACGCGCGGTTCTCAAAGGTCCCGATGGACGGAGGCGGCGGCCTCAACATCCTCTACGCGCACACCGCCGCGCCCGCCGGGGATCGGGTTGGACCAAGCTGCGGCCCGGAACACGACGCCGTTCCATGGCGTCGTGCCGGTAAGCGCGTCCGGCCCCTCGAGCGGATCGACCGCCGGTTTGGTTCGGCACTCCGAGCAATTTCCGCAAGGAAATGCTCACCTTCGAGGTGGTGGGGTTCGGGGCGCCTATCACGCCATACTTGGGCGGCCCCGCTATGCCAAGTTCATGGCCGTCCCCAACTACACCTACCTCAATATGAAGATGCCGGGACCAAATGGTGTCATCACCGTGGGCTCGTCCATCGAGCACGCGTTCGACTCGCGACGTCGAATGCGTGGAGCACGCGGAAGCACCGGTGCTGGACGAAGCGCTGGTGACCACCTTGGAGAAGATGGTCAACGAAGACCTCGACTCCACCGCCAAGCACGCCGGCAATTTCGAGGCCGTGGAGCAGACCAAGGAGGTGCCCCTCGACCCTACTGCCCCCGAGGGCAAGGCGTTGAGGGTCAGCTCCACCCTCGACCCGAAATAGGAAGTGGTGCTCGTCGACTTCCTCCGCTCCAATGCCGACATCTTCGCGTGGAGCCCCTCGGATATGCCGGGCATCCCGAGGGAGGTCACCGAGCACTCCCTTGACATCCTGCCTCACTCCCGCGCCGTGCAACAACGGCTCCGCCGCTTCGACGAGGAGTGGCGGCGGGCGATCGGAGCGGAGCCGCGGAAGCTTCTCGAGGCCGGGTTCATCAAGGAAGTGTTCCACCCTACGTGGCTAGCTAATCCCGTACTAGTAAAGAAAAAAGAACGGGAAGTGGCGGATGTGTATAGACTACACCGGCCTTAATAAAGCATGTCCTAAAGTTCCTTTTCCTTTGCCACGCATTGATCAAATTGTTGATTCGACCGCCGTGTGCGAGCTGCTTTGCTTCCTTGATGCCTACTCCGGGTACCACTAAATCAAGATGAAGGAGTCTGACCAGCTCACGACTTCATTCATCACGCCGTTCGGGATGTTTTGTTACGTCACGATGCCGTTCGGCCTCCGGAACGCAGGTGCAACGTACCAACGCTGCATGCAGCACGTTTTCGGAGACCACATCGGGTGGTCCATCGAGGCGTACGTAGACGACATCGTCGTGAAAACCAGGAAGGCGGACGACCTGGTCGGCGACCTCAGCATCGCGTTCGGTTGCCTACGGGCCAACAGGGTAAAGTTAAACCCCGAGAAATGTGTCTTTGGCGTGCCGCGGGGCATGCTCCTAGGATACATAATCTCCCAGCGAGGCATCGAGGCCAACCCCGAGAAGGTTGCTGCCCTCGAGCGAATGGGTCCAATCCGAGACCTCAAAGGGGTACAAAAGGTGCTGGGGTGCCTTGCCGCCTTGAGCCGCTTCATCTCGCGGCTCGGCGAAAAAGGCTTGCCCCTCTACCGCCTCCTCAAAAAGCACGAGCGCTTCTCCTGGACCGTCGAGGCCCAGGATGCGCTCGACAAGCCGAAGGCGTCCTTGACTCGCGCCCCCAATCCTCACACCACCGCGGAGACGGCGAACCTCTCGCAACTCTACGTGGCCGCGACCACCCGGGTGGTCGCACCGTAATCGTGGTAGAGCGCACGGAGGAAGGGCACGCCCGCCGGTCCGGCGGCCGGTGTACTACATCGGCGAAGTCCTCGTCCGACACCAAGACACGATACTCTCAAGTTCGAAGGCCGCCGTACGCCGTGGTCCTTGCGCGTCACAAGCTTCGCCACTACTTCGAGGCTCACCCCCGTCCGCGGGGGTTTCCTCCTTCCCCGCCGGGGGAGATCATCCGCAATCCGGACGCGGCGGGCGGGATCGCCAAGTGGTCCGTGGAGCTGATGGGCGAGACACTCGCCTACGCCCCGCGCAAGGCCATCAAGTCCCGGATCCCCGGCGGATTTCGTCGGCCGAGTGGACGGACACGCAACCGCCGCCGCCGCGGCATCCGGGCAGAGGCCGGACTCTATATTTCGACGGCTCGGTGATGAAGACCGGGGCGGGCGCGGGCCTCGCTCTTCGTGTCGCCCCTCGGGGAGCATATGCGGTACGCAAGACGTCTCCACTTTCCCCGCGTCGAACAACATGGCCGAGTACGAGGCTCTTCTCTCGCGGCCTCAAGATCGCCATCAAGTTAGGCGTCAAACGCCTCGACGTACGGGGAGACTCGCGGCTCGTGATCGGCCAAGTCATGAAAAATGCGAGCTACCACGACGATAAGATGGAAGCCTACCGCAAGGCCGTGCGCACCCTCGAGGACAAGTTCTACGGCATAGAGCTCAACCACGTGCCCCGCCATTACAATGAGGAGGCGGACGAGCCGGCAATGATCGCGTCCGGCGGATCACCGTCCCCCCGAACGTGTTTGCTCGGGACATCGCTCGGCCCTCCGTCACCCTCGCGCCGCACCCCTCGAGCCACACGGAACCCTCGGGGGGCTCCCTCGAACCGGCCGGCGCGGAGCCCATGGATGAGGACCCCTCGAACGAGGCATATGTGCTCTCCCTCCTAGAGGGGTACGGCGCCAACAAGGCCGAAGTGATGGACGTCGAGCCGGCCCCCGTCGGGGCGGATTGGCGCGACAAGTATATCGCCTGGATGGCCCGAGGAGAACTCCCCTCGGATCGGTCCGAGGCCAGGCGCATCGCCAGGATGGCCAAGTTTTTCACCCTCGTCGACGGTGAGCTGTACAAGCGCGCCGCTTCCGGCATCTTGCAGCGATGCGTGCCAATCCCTGAGGGGCGCGAGCTCCTCCGGGACATACATGCGGGGATATGCGGCCATCACGCCACGCCCCGCACCCTCGTAGGCAACGCGTTCCGCCAAGGCTTTTACCGGCCCACGGCGGTCACGGATGCCGGCCGAGATCGTGCGCACCTGCGAAGGGTGCCAATTCTACGCCCGCAAATCCAACCTCTCTGCTCACGTCCTGCAGACCATCCCCATCACATGGACTTTTGCCGTGTGGGGGCTGGACATCGTCGGGCCCTTGCGAAAGGCGCCCGGGGGCTTCACCCACTTGTTGGTTGCAATCGACAAATTTTCCAAGTGGGTAGAGGTGCGCCCCATTACCAATCTCGGGGGGCGAGCAAGCGGTGACGTTCTTCACCGACATCGTCCACCGTTTTTGGAGTGCCGAACTCCATCATCACCGACAACGGGTCCCGGTTCACGGGCGGGGAAATTCCGGAGTTCTCGCGATAAATTCCACATCCGTGTGGCTTGGGAAGCCGTGGCACACCCACGGACCAACGGTCAAGTAGAACGTGCCAATGGCATGATCCTACAAGGCCTAAAGCCCCGAATTTTCGACCAGCTGAACAAGTCTGGTCGAAAATGGCTCCAAGAATTACCTGCGGTCGTGTGGAGCCTAAGGACCACCCCAAGCGAGCCACTCGGGTTCACCCTATTTTTTCTAGTCCACGGTGCGGAGGTCCCCCCCCCACGGACCCGGAATATGGGTCGCCCGGGGGTACGAGGATACGACAAAAACGCCAACCGGCGAGCCCGCGAGGACTCGTTGGACCCGAGGGACCGGACGAAGCGCGCCTCGTGGCCTTGATGCATTCCGCAAGATACCGGCGGTCCCTTAGGCGCTACCGGGCACGGAAGATATGCGGGCGGGACTTCGCCGAGGGGGATTTGGTCCTAAGGCTACGCCAGGACAACCGAGGACGCCACAAGCTCTCACCTCCGTGGGAGGGACCCTACGTCGTGGTGAAGGTGCTCAAGCCTGGCACATACAAGCTAGCCAACGAGGACGGCGAGGAACTCACCAACGTTTGGAACATCCAACAACTACGTCGCTTCTATCCCTAGCTAGGATTTCCAAGTTCTTTGTTGTAAATCACATGCCCAACACCCCAGTTGGCGACAATCATGTAAACATCACCAGTTCAATAAAAAGGGCAACTCGGCTTTCCCCTGAAACCCAAGTTACCCTCGGGGGCTACTGCGGGGGGCGTCCCCCCACAAAAAATGGTCCCATTTTTTCGCAAAAATCCACGTGCGCTAAGTACGTTTCGACTTCGGCCTCGAGTAAAATTCGAACGGGGCGCGGGCGCCCTAGCGGAAAGGACGCGCGAGTCGAGAGATAGCCTACGCCTCCGCGAGGATACGACCCTTCTCTCTTGCCTCCGGCTCAGCAGGCGGCTCGCGAAAATCGAACTTCCCTAACTCGAACTTATTCAGGAAGAAGGAGAAACAAAATAGCGCGATAAATTAAATAACATTATTACGCTTTCACAAACATTCGAAGCAAAAAGATCTGTTTATTTACATGGCCACGCGGCCCGTACACTAACATACAAAGAAAAAGGGCCCATCGCCCAGCAATCTTCAGGCCTGAGGAGCATCGGCGTCGGCGGCGTCCGGGAATAGGAACTCCTCGAAGGCTTCGGCGAGCGCCACGGCGGCGTCAACGGCTAACGCGTCCACGCGCTCCATCGCCACCTCGTCCTCGACGCCTTCAGGGACGATGTAGCCCTCCGCCACGGCCTCGAAGTTGATGTCGTAATGATATCACACCACTCCGAGGGCCTTCGGACGCCGAGGTGCGAGCCCGGCGCATGCGCCGGTGACGTGCCCGCCGAGGGCGCGCAGCGGCCGGCCGGGCCGAGCTCCCGGCCCGCGCCTCGCCCTCCTCCACGACCCGACGGGTCTCGAGGGCCGCGGAGCGCGGCCTCCGGCAGCCTCTGCTCGAAGGAGTTGTAGGAGGTGCGCGCGCCTCGGCCCGCTCGGTCGCGTGCCCTAGCGCGGTGCGCGGTCCGAACGTTGCGAGCAAGAAAGAAATTAGAAAAAGGGACGAACCCCTTTAAGGGAAAACCAAAGAAACAAAAGACAAACAACGACTCACCCTCGACCTCGCTTCTTCTCCACCTCGAGGGCGCGGCGCTCGGCCTCGACCGCCCGCCGAAGGCCGTTGACGGTGTCGCTCTCGCTCCCCGAGGGCCTCGCTCTTGGCTCGCGCTTGTGATGCCGAGCACCACCGTTCGCCCTCGATCTTCGAGAACTCCGCGTTCTGCTCCTCCGGCGACTCTCGCGCCGCCTCGCGAGCAACGCTCTCCCGCTCGAGCGCCGAACGGGCGTCGGCAAGAGCAGCCCGTTCTCGCCGAAGCTACCCCTCGGCCCCCGGTGGGCGGTACGCTCTTGCGGGGAGCCGGACCACCGCGATGGCGAGCGCGCGCAACCTTGACGTCGAGGGTGGCCTTCGGCTCGTCGGCCTCCTTGGCCCTCCGCTCGGCCGCGCGCGCCCGCTTCTCGGCCCGGCTCGCCGGGCTCGCGCCCCCGGAGCGGCCGAATGGAGCTCCGAGGGTTGTCGTTGCGGACGACGGCCCACCTCCGCCTTCCGGTTGGACGCCCGGGTACGCGTCCTCTCCGTGTCTCCCCGCGCCGGCCGCGGCGCCTCATCCCGATCGATGAGGGCCGTGCAAACCCACTCGAGAGTGGAGGGGGCGCACCGCGTCCGCCTTTCGCACTCCCGGAGCCGGTCGCGCGGGGCCTCGGCCCCGTACGACGGCCCGGTTGTCCCGGGTCCCCAAGGCATCGGCAAGCGCGTCGAAGGCGCCGCACCGTTCCCCGCGCCGGGGAAGCTCGGCGCTCATATCGTCAAAGCCGCCATACTTGTTGCGGGCGCAATGCTTGAGCTCCTGCCGCAAACAGATCGAAACCAGTGAGCGTCACGCCGCAAGGGTCGAGCGTGAAGACGAAGAAATCAAAGAAAAGACGACGGCGCCTCACCTGGAAAACACGCCACGCGGGGCCGCCATGGATCTGCAGCGCCTCGTTCAGCGCTCGGTTGAGCGCAGTGCCGTGGTCGCCGAGCTCCTCCCACAGCCCCTGCTCCTCCTGGACGTCGGCGAAGGCGGGCGGATCGTCAACGCGCCCTCTCTCCGGAGCGGGGGCGGCCGGCGCGGGAAGAAGAGGCCTCGGCGCCGTGCCCTCGGCCTCCTCGCCACCATGTGGCCATCCCGTAGCCTCACAAGGGCCCCCTCCGGGACTCGGAGGACCGCGTCGGGAAGCTCACCCACCGGTCCCACCCGGCGGCGGGGAGTCGTCGTCCGGATCTCCACCACCACCGCCGGGAGCCGCCGGCGGGTGCTGCCCCTCGCCGCGCCTCCACCCGCGCCTCCGTGGGCCGCAGCTCCCGCCGCGGCGCCGCGACCACCGCCTCCCGCCGCGTCTCCGCAATCACGGGCGTGGGGGTGGACCTCCACGGCGGACGTTGCCCGGCGGCGCCGCCGCAACCGGCGCCGCCGGCCGCGCCTCCACCACGGCCGGCGCCGCGGCCCCTCGACGGCCGCCGGGCCGCGCGCGAGGGGTGAAGCCACCGGCCGCGGCCTCGAGGCCTCGGCCCGCACCTTGCGGGTTCTCGCCCGCCGCCGCCACCGCGCTCGCCCCCGCCCGCGGCGCCCTCGACGAACGCCGCCGGGTGGGGATGGACGCGTCCGCCCTCGGCACCTTGGCCGATGCAAGGGGAGGCATGGTTGGCACCACCCTACGCAAGCATGAGCAAATTGTCGGGTCCCCGCCTATCGGACGCGCAACCTCTCGAAAGGACGAGTCTCTCACCTCGAGGAGGAAAAGGCACGCTTCCTCTTCCTCGAGGTCCCGGCCGACGATGCGGCGCGCGGCCGGCGCGGTCGCCGCCGCGCCTCCGGCCATCTCCATTGCGCGCGCGGGCCCTCGCCTCGCGCGTGGGCGCATCCGTCGCGCGTGCCTCGGGACGCGCGCCGGCGCCTCTCGCGGCCCGTGCCGCCCTCGTTGTCGATTGCACCGCGGCGGGCGCCTGCGCACCCGCCCCGGGCGATGCGGCTCCCGCCGCCGGAGCCGGCCCCCGCGACGAGGGCGCCGGTTCCCACCTGTCGGGGGGGGGCCCGCCCCTCACCTCTTCTTCCTCTTCCTCCTTCTCATCCGAGGACGAGTACTCCTCCGTCCCCGGTGAGGAGAGCCCCCTCGTCGCTCACGCGGCGGGTACTCCTCGCTCCTCCGCTCGCGACGCTCGCGATGTCGTTTCGCGCGCTCCTTCTTCCGAGCCACCCGCGCCCGCTCTCGCTCGCGCGCGGAGCGGGGAGTGGGCGGCACGTACTTCGCGGCGTTCACCCGCACCACTGCGAGCAAAGCATCGAAATGCATCAGCAACCCGAGGTATCAGCAAAATCAAAACGAAACCAAGAACTCCACTCACCGGGGGCGGCGGTGGGCAACATCTCAAGCTCCCACGGCGACCGGTCGGCCGCGCACGGACACGGAGTCGACGGCGCTCCGCGCCCGGTAGCCGCGTACTCCCGCGAGGAGGGGGGGTCCGTAGCATCCGTGGCCTCGCCAACGCGACGGGGTCCGCCGTCTCGGTCATCTCGAAGATGCGGAGCGGCCTCTCCATCGGGGGACGATCCGCCGGTTGTGGAGTTGTGCAAGGACGACTTCGGCGGTCAGCCCGCGGCCCGCCAAGTCCCTCAGCGTGGTGAGGAGCGAGTCCAGCCGGCTCTGGTGCTGGAGCGGCGACACCCCGTGGTGCCAGGAGTCGGGCCTCTCCCGAAGCACCAGGCCGGTGTAGGGAGGGAGGCCGGGCTCGTCGTTGCGGAGGTAGAACCACCCCCGCTCCCAGCGTGCGTTGTTGGTCGTCATGGTGCAGGGGATGTACTCGTCCTTGCGCTGACCCCGCAAGGCGAGCGACATGCCGCCGGCGTGCACCGCGCGGCGGGTCCTCTCGCTCCGTCGTCGGGCCGCGCGTAAACGGCTCCGCGCGAAAGAGGTGAATCCGGAGATCCCGTTCACCGGGATCCCTAGATAGCCCTCGCGGATGCCCACGAACGTGGCCGCTCGCGAGATTGCGTTCGGCGCGAAGTTGTGAAGCTCCACGCCGTAGTGGTGGCGAGAGCGCCCGCATGAAGCGGCTCGCCGGCACCGCGAAGCCTCGCTCGTGGAAGCGGATGAAGCTAACAACGTAGCGCTCGGGGGGTTGGGCGCATGGTCCCTTGCCGGTGGCACGATCCACTCCGCCGGCCGTCCGTCCTCGTTCGCCGCCGGTTGGCGGCGAGCCACCAACCGGTTCGGCACCGGCCGCGTTACCATCGAGCGCTCCCACGCGTACGGGTCGACGATGACAAGAGGCTGCGCCGGGGCACCATGTGAGCGGGCGAGGAAGCGAAGCGCAAGGAACGAGAAGAGATCCGAAAGGAGAAGATTCTATGGCAAGAACGACTCGGGGGCCGGAGCGCGAGGAGCGGAGAATGGCGAATGCTAAGGTAAAAACCCTTGTCGCCCCCTCTCATCCGATTTAAAGGCCGCGGGCGAGCTCTCCGAGCATGCGCCCCGCACGCATTAGCGGCAGTGGAATCTTCCCTCGCTGACGAACGGGCCCCACCACGACCGCGGCGGCCACGCAACCGCTCACGGGCCATCATCACGGTGCAGAAACGGGAGGGCCGTGGCAGGCGGTCACATCCGCCTGCCCGCACCGCCACTACGCGCGCGGTTACAACGCCTAAAAAGACGCGCCCGCGGCGCGAAACTACAGCCGCGACTGTGGAGCATTAAATGGCCCGGTCCCTTACCAAGTATGGAAGACCCTCGAGCGGCGCGAGCCCCTGGCTCAGAAAGATTCGACCCTCAAAGGGTGCAAGCATCGGCCGGTCACCTTGGGGCCTGTTTGAAGTAAAACAGGCACCACAGGTACCTTCGATGCACTATTTTGCGATCGGCGTCTCGAGGGCCGACGCGGTCGGGGACCCTCGAGGACTCGCGGATGCAAAGACGGGAGCGCCCGGCCGCCACCCCCGCACTATTTTGCGATCGGCGTCTCGAGGGCCGACACGGTCGGGGACCCTCGAGGACTCGCAGATGCAAAGACGGGAGCGCCTAGCCACCACCCCCGCACGGCCCTACCGATCGAGGTTCGAAGCCTGACCCTCGACGGGTTCGAACAGGGCGCCCCGCATCACCGCAGTCGGGGACGACGAGGGCACGCGCACTCAAGCCGTTCCTCGAGCCCGCCGGCTCGAGGGTGCCCCACATGTCGTGCTCGGGAGCCGGCCGAGGGCGGCTAGCCGGGGGGGATCCCACCGAGGGAGAGCTTCCGCGCCCTCGGTCCCTAGCGAATGGGACCGAGCCCCACCTAGCAAACCCACGCAAGCACTTTAATGGACGCGTCCCCCGACCGCGCAGCCTACCCTTATCGAACGGGGCATGGGCGTCCACCCGAACCACCCGCTAACGGCTCGACGAGGAATCCGCAATCCGCGACCCGATCGATAGGGGTTGCGGAAACCTCACCCTCCATCCCGCGGAGGGACGGCGAGGGCGCGTTAAAAACAAGTCGTAGAGCTACTACCCGATCGCCTCGAACGGGCCCGGGGCTCGACGCACGGCTACACCTCCTGGATTGCACCGGCCGCGGATGGTACCAGCTGCGCGTGCGTCACCAAAGCCGGCTGAAACATCGCCGACGCCGGTTGAAATGCGTACCACGCCCTCGACCAAATCTCACGGTAAAAGCCGTGCGGGGAGCACCCACGCTCCTACAGGGCTTCGGGGGCTAGACCCGCGGGTCCGCTGACGCGGCCCCACGGAGAGCATTCGCAAGCCGGGGAGGGAAGGACGTCCTATCCGTAGGCTCCGGCACCGCGGGAGCCTGGCCGGCGAACCCGCAGATGCTCGGGGGCTACTGTCGGGGACAGCCCTGGGGGTCCCCTTAAACAACTGGGGAAACCCCACTTAAAACCCGCAAAAAGCCAAGGCCAAACACGTCTTGCTTAAGCGCGCACATAGGGCACCGCCCACGCCCCGGCGTCCCACCAAGGCGGCCCACTCAAAGATCCCCTCGAGCGGTGCTCCACCTCGCTCGAGGGCACACACCTCCCTCGAGTGGGCTCCGCCCCGTTCGAGGGTGTACACTTACCTCGAGCGGGCTCCGCCTCGCTCGAGGGTCCACGCCGCCCCCGAGCGGGGCCCGCCTCGCTCGAGGGCGCCCCCACACGCACACGCCCGTTCCCGCACGCGGGTACGGGCATTTAATGCTCTGACAATGGCGGGGCGGCGCCATCATGCGCCGGGACTCACGCCCGGTCCGTCGCACCAACTCCCTAGGAGGGAACCCATCCCCGCCACTGTGGGGGACTGTGCGACGTGGCCGGTGCTAGCCCCGTGACGCCGCGCCGCCTACCCCCGTACGGCTAACGCGCCGAGCCCTCGAAGGGGGCCGGCCACACCCTCGAAATGCTTTCCCGTGACTTTGCATGGCCAGGTCGTGACGCTAGGCCGGCAGGGCGCCATCCCTGCCACTGTTAACGGCAGGCGGCCGCCCCCGCGCGTACAACCCCACGTCGGGCACTGTGGTAACAGCTCCGGTGCTGTGAAGCGTGCGGGAACGGGACGCCGCCATGACTGCCACTGTATCCCGTATGGATCGACGTCAGCAACCCCTCGAGCCCGCCTGGGGGCGTCACGGCCATCCACCGCGCTCCTACCCTCGAAGCTACTACTGTTCGGGTACAAGATACGCCATGATGGCCAGATCGCAGCAAGGACCGTCAAGGCGGCCGCCTACTCTATGGCGCGGCGCACCATGCTCCCCCATGTAGCTGAATAGTGCGGTATGCATGTAATTCGCCCTCTCCTTGGCCTATAAAAGGAAGGCGAACTCCCCCGCCGCAGGGGAGAACGGACAACGAACAACAGACACCAGACAATTCACGACACACCACACACGCATTCCTCAATTCTACCACAACATATTCAGCCACTTCACAGGGACTTGGAGGCCACTCCTCCTCTCCCGCCTTGCTTGTAGCAGCCCCACTACAAGCACCCCGGTGCCGAGCAATATAGTGCCCCGAGCACACCACCTTGGACGTACGGCCCACGGCCGGAACCGGGATAAACCTCGTGTCATTGATTGCTTAGCATCAACCATTGAGGGATAGACTCGGCGCTTATTACCGGTTAGTGTCGGGACCACATTCCGCACCGACAACTTAAACACGTTCGAAGCGGAAGACATTCTGGATCTCGTTGATTATTACTGGTTAGTGTGGGTGCTGATTGCTGAATCGCTCAGCAGCGGTCGCCAGCTGGGTGAAGCACCTCCACAAGTCATGGCCCGATCTCTGGTGCTGCAATGTGCAAAGAGATGGTACCGTCAGCTGGGCCTGGGCCAATTCAGAGGTGCCACATCAGGTGCCCTGCTACCAATTTCTGACACGCCGTCCATTTCCCGGCTTCAAAGGATTCATCGTTGGTCCACACACCTCGTCCTCAACATAATCAACTTCTTTCGGTCCGTACACATGCGGTTGACTGATGCCATTGTGGCTAACCAGGTACTGCCAGTAGCACCATCTCATTCAAGCTGCTAGCAATACTTTAACAGCAAATGCATGTGCTGTGGTCTTGTAGAATCTACCTGCTGCTTGGCAAGTTGGCATTTTGTTCCACAATATAATCTTGTTTTTATGCATGGCAGTCTCTTTTCTTTAATTTCGATGTGACAACTGAGGAGCAGCTTGGTTGGTAGGGTCTCCAGTAGAGAGGACGCTTACTCTGCTACTCTGCTCTGTCTTGTGAACAGGTATTTTGAAAGGGTTGGTTAGTCTCCTTTCTTAAGACAGGCGGAAGAATCTTCTTCCTGTGGTTTGTGTTTTTATTTTTATAATCTCAAAGGTAGTATCAAGGGGCACAGCGTAGTTTTTGAATATTCACAAAGATTCTATATAGAGGATTGACCAAATCAAGACCTCAACAGTACAGTTGATTCACACTTTCGCAGTATAGCAAAAAAGAAAGAATAGAAGGAACTTGAGAGTCTAGTTGTTGGAATATTTTTTTAGAGTTTCAAGGACTAAGCCCCCGCCTTAATCAAAAGACAAGAGTTAACAGTTTACAGCAAAGGTTCCCGAACGCTCGATACAAGGGGCATAAGCACCCAACTCAACATCCTTGCTACCCCTGCTCAAAGGGTAAAAACACCTACACACGACAAGTACACCATAAACTGGAAATAGGAATAGAGCTAGATTACATAGAAGCACTCAGACAAAACTGAGCAAATCAGAAAACTTGAACTCTAGCTTTGCTCCGACCAGCGCTTCGAGCAGCTAGTGTCTTCACCGGCCTATCTTCAAAGTCTTGGTCTAGTAGTTCCTCCATTTCTTGAACTTGCTCCAGCCATTTCCTCATGCACAACGCGCCAGTCCCAGATTTCAACCCCTGATTGTTTCTGGATTTTTTGCCATACATTGCAGTTGAGAAATATATCTCAGCAACTCCTCTTTTTTGTTGGCAGGGCAGAGAATTGTCCAATTCTGTGCCAGACCAACTATTCTCATCATAAGCATTTCCATATTCCTCCACCCTACATTTTGAAAACAAAGATCGTTTCTTAGTTTCCACAAATCCCAAATGGCAGCCAAACTGAAGATATTGATAACAGTGAACATATTTTCACTCAGCCAACAAATACCAATATCCTCAAAAGAATGTCCTATATTTCGATTAAACATAATAGAGATCATTCCCCACATCCTTTCAGCTACCACACATTCAAAGAAGAGATGTTGGCTAGTCTCCAACTCGGAGCAAAACAAGCAGGTTTTATCCTCAACATGTTGCCTGATAGCAAGATTATCTCTAGTGAGGGCTTTGTTTTTAAACAGAAGCCACAAAAAGAACTTCACTCTTGGAGGAATATGTAAAGACCAAAGTTTAGGAATATGAACAGGAACAACTCCCCTAAAGTTGATCACCTTATAAAGTGATTGAGAAGAATAAATGCCATTATAGGAGAACTTCCAAATCAAGGCATCTTCCTCCTCGCTAAAAACAATGGTAGAAGCTATCTGCACAATCTCTTGCCAGGTTCTTCCTAATCTACTATTTACAGTCCTTCTAAAGGTACATTTCAGATCCCTCCCATCCCAGAGATCAGCAATAGTACCAGTTTTTTCATTAACAATGGTGTACAAGTCCCAGAATTGAATGGCTAAACTAGAATTTCCCAGCCAATTGTCCTCCCAAAATTTTATTTTCTTCCCATCTCCCACCTTCCATCTGAAACCCATTTTAGCTGCTTTGGCAGCCCACATGAAACCTCTAAAAAACCGAGAGCTATTGTTATCTCTAGTGCAGAAAATATTTGGTTTATCAGTCTTGTATTTAAAATCAATCACCTCCCTCTGGAGCCTTGCTTTGTCAGCTTGGTATCTTTTTATCCAGGAGCCTAGGAGACCGATGTTGAGATCTCTGAGGTTTTGGACCCCTAAACCCCCAAAGTCCTTATGCATGCTAACACTTTCCCAGTTAACCAAATGGTACTTGTGCTTGCCCTCAGAGTCATTCCAGAGGCAATTTGAGAGATGAGTGTTCAAAATCTTAATAGCCCACTTAGGGAACTTGATAAAAGATAATAGATATACAGGGATACTAGCCAAACAAGCTTTGATCAAGGTCATTCTGGCTGCATAAGAGAGCAATTTCCCTCTCCAAGTAGCAATCTTTTTCATGATTTTATCTACCAGAGGTTGAAGATCCTCTCTTTTGAGTTTATCAAAATGAAGGGGTACTCCTAAGTACTTAATAGGGAAGGCTCCAATAGGGCAACCAAAAAATGTGAGAAGCTATGTGGATTTGGTCCTCATCTAGATTAAAAGGAATAAGCTCACTCTTGTGATAGTTTATTTTCATCCCTGAAAGCATCTCAAACCAGACCAGAGAGCATTTCAGGTTTCTAAGTTTTTGTTCAGCAGGATCAGAAAATAAAATAGTGTCATCTACATACTGCAGTGAGATAACTCCACTCCCTCTGAATCAGGCATCAAGCCTTTGATGAGTCCACCTCTTTCTGCTTTAACCAGCATCTTGGTTAACACATCTCCCACAAGATTAAACAGAAGGGAGGAGATGGGGTCTCCTTGTCTAAGACCTTTCCCAAGTTTGAAGTAGGAGCTGTCTTCCCCGTTGAGATTTAACACCTATTGAGCCTCCTATAACTAAGCATTTTATCCACATCACCCACTTCTCACCAAAACCCCTTGAGGTCAGCACCTCAAACAAGAAATCCTAGTTGACTCTGTCATAGGCCTTTTCATAGTCTAGTTTCAGGATGACACCAGGTTGTTCACTCTTATGGACATGATGGACTAGTTCATGAGCAATAACTACACTCTCTAAAATATATCTACCTTTTATGAAAGCACTTGATTAGGAGCAACTAGCCTCTAGGAAATGATACCAAGTCTACTAGTAAGGATTTTAGAAAAGATCTTAAAACTGCAGTTAATGAGGCTAATAGGTCTAAAGTTTCTCATATCCATAGCATTCTCTACTTTGGGAATGAGAGTAAGCATGGCACAGTTAAGTCTGTACAGATCTAAGTTTCCTTTATGAAACTCTTCCAACATCCTAACAAGGTCTCCCTTCAAGATATCCCAAAACTTTTGATAAAACAAAAAAAGCAGACCATCAGGCCCAGGGGCCCCTTCAGCATAACTACTAAAAACGGCCTCTTAATTTCCTCTACTGTAAAAGGAGCACTCAGAAAGACATTTTCCTCAAAAGTGATCTTCTCTTCATGAGCCCAGAAATCTTGGCCTAAAGAGACTCCAAATCTATTTTCTTTAGCAAAAAGGTGTTTGTAAAAGTCCACAGATACCCTCAGCATCCCAGCTTGATCTTCAACTAGACCAGCAGGACCCAAGAGGCAACTAACACTCTTCTTCCTACTCCTTTGATTGGCAATGGCCTGAAAATAAGCAGTATTCCTATCTCCTTCTAGGATATTTCTATCTCTAGATCTCTGCTTAGCCTTTATCTCCTCTAAGGCCCAGATCTTCCCTAACTCATCAGTAACACTTTTGAGTCTGTCTAGTTCTTGGGAGGATAGGCCAAGAGTTCTTCATCTAATATTTTTACTCTCAATACTTCATTTAATATTGTCGAAGAGGTTTAGTATCATTTAATATTAAACTGTTTTCTTATCAATTGAAGCAGCTTGGAATATTATGCAGATTTTGTCAGTTTCCCAACCTTGGATACACTAGCTGCCATATTCAATGTTTGATTGCGCACATTCTAGAATGAGTAATATTGATTTTTAAAGAAAGTAGAGGGTCTAGTTTGAATAAATGGCTACGATTAATAATCATTTGTGATTAACTTCTTGCAGAAGGATGGCAGTGCGTTAGATTCTTTCCTCCATACTATTGACAAAAGAAGCTTGAGGGAAAGAATAGAGCAGATAGAATATATTGCCAATGGTTCAAGGAAATCACATCTGTTGAATCAGCGAAGCACCAGAAGCAAAGTTTCTGTCAAGCATACTGAGAATGAAAGAAACAAAAAACAGAAGGATATTGACGACTTGTACAGAAGCATTGAGCACAAGGTATTCGGTCGAGAGAAGGAGCGTAAGCATACATGTGGCATGCTTCGAGAAGGACCCAATGCTCATGCAGCAAGCTCCAGTACTAGTAAGTGTTATTTTGTAGTTGGCATATATGGCATTGCAGGGTCGGGGAACAGTACCCTAGCACAATACATCTGTGAATATGAAGAGGTTATTTTGACTCTATCATGTTCATCCATGTGTCTAAGACTTTCAGATTGGATGGTGTATTTCGTGAAATGCTGGAGAAGATCACCCAAAGTCGGCCCTCCCGTACCAAAAGTCTTAAAAGTTTACACAAAGAGTTGAAGGAAAAACTGAAAGGCAAATGTTTCCTGTTGGTATTGGATGATGTCTGGGTGAACTACAGGAATAAGAAGGAATGGCAGTCAATGCTGGACAGCGTGGAAGCAGAATCCTGGTGACATCTCAAACAAAAGATGCAGCTACAGCTCTGGGTGCTCAGGAGCAAATTCCAATACCAGATTTAGGAAAGGACCACTACTTATCATTGTTCATGCATCATGCTATACAAGGTGCAGTTGATGATGATGGAGAGTACGAAAGGATTGGTAGAAGGATTGTGGAAAAGCTCCACAGATCACCTATTGCCGCGGTAACAGTAGCGAAGAGGCTCCAGAGGAACAGAAGTGTCGATTTCTGGGAAGCAACGGCAAACCTTGGCATGCTAAATGAGACCATGGGAGCTTTGTGGTGGAGCTATCAGCAACTTGGTGCAGACATCAGGCGATGCTTTGAGTATTGTAGCATGTTTCCTAGAGGATACATGTTGAAACGAGAGATATTGGTTCATCTGTGGATAGCACAAGGGTTTGTTAAGACCAGTGACGCAACAGAGGACATGGAGGATGTAGGCAACCGTTACTTTGACGAGTTACTGACATTCTCATTCCTACAAGTACAAAGAACAATCATTGGTACTGAGCAATTCACAATTCATGATCTGCTGCATGAGCTGGCGGAAAGGGTTACTGGAACTGATTTTTTCAAAATTGATATGAATGGCTTGCCCAAAGATATCCCAACAGAGGTCCAGCATCTGTTTATTGAGACCCATGATAGAGCAGAGAGCACAAGGAAACTTGTGGGCTTGGGAAACCTTCGCACCCTGATCCTTGAGGAGTTGGGAGGGAGTAAATACAATGAAAATGACTTGATCAATGAAGAAGTCTTTGAGAGTATGCTGATGAGGCTGAGGAAACTGCGGGTCCTGATCGTTAAAGTACGAGGGCACCATAAACTCGTGTTCTCAATCCAGCATCTATTGAGCAGCTAAAGCATTTACGTTATATCAGGTTTCGTTCTACCAGCATCCTGAAGCTGATTATCCCAAGCACAATTAGCAAGCTTTACCATATGCAGATCCTAGATCTCCGATTATCCTGTGCAGAAGATGTGGCTGATCTCATCCATCTGCGTCACTGCTATTCTAATCTGAATTTTCCTAATATTGGTAAGCTGGCATCATTCTAGACGGTGCCACACTTCAGAGTAGGGAAGGAACAAGGTTACCAGCTAAATCAGCTGAAGCACCTGAATAAACTTCGTGGTACCCTGAGGATAAGCAGTCTTGGAATTGTCGGAAGCAGAGAGGAAGCTCTTGAAGCCAAGCTGGCCTGCAAGAATCGACTCAGAGTGCTAGTGTTGGACTTCAATGAGAAAACTTGCAGTTCAGACGTCGAAACGGGGGTACTTGAGGGCCTTTTCCCACCGGAGCATCTTGTGCAGCTGTGCATCTGGTACTTCTGCGGCTCAAGGTATCCTAGTTGGATGTTGAGCCGGCACCGGCAGCACCCGGATGCCCCAAAGCACCTGGACAAGCTCGAGCTATGTGAATGTAGGCGCCTGGTGTCAATTCCCGAAGATAGTGATTTCTTCGCTCGTCTGCGTTTGCTCCGCATCGTCTCGTGTATCTGGGACGCCTTGCGAGATAATATGGAGGGCCTCAGGTCGCTTCAGAAGTTGGTCATCAGAAATTGCAAGAACATCGAGCTACTTCCAACACTGCCCTAGTCTCTAGTGGAGATTACCTTTGTTGATGTTGGCAAGCTCAAGGCGTCCTGTAAAGAAAAAGGCCATAGAAACTGGCAAAATATCCAGCACATTCCTAAGAAGAAATTGTATGATTGATAAGGTAACACCTCCTTCCACACCGTATCAATCTGAGTGGATTCTTGCTTATCCAAGCAATCAATCGAAAATTTGAATAGTGATCAAACCATTCTTTGCCTTCACAAAACAAATATTTGTTTGAGGAGTACATTAGTAATTTCGGTGGGTGTATCATGTTGATGATGCAAAATTAAATAACCAGGTACAACTCAAACAACATTAGTTGAGAATAATGTTGGGTTTGTTGAATATTGTTGTTCAACATATGTAGTACATAAACACAAGAATCTCAGAGCCTAAACCACAATCAATCTGCTAATGTGAAATTAGGTGAAATCAATCTTATACCAGCGTTGTAGGATCTAGGATACTGACCGGAGACGGGGTGAATAGGCGGTTTAAAATCTAAAAGCACAACACTAGAAAAATTTAATTAGAACCACAAGGAGAATTAAATCTCTACCTACTCTATTCCTATGTTGGGGGTTTTGCGGCCTAGGGTGACAAGATATACAACAATCTCTAGAAAATGAATGCTCAAAGTAAACTACTTGAAAGGAAATTGAGGAAAGAAATAACCGGGCACAAGAGACGAATTTTATCCCGTGGTATCGATGACTTACCGGTCACCCTTAATCCACGTTGAGGTGGATTCTATGTTCAACCGCTCCTCTATCAAGACACCACTTGATCTTGAGCCGGTTAGAACCAAAGAACCACTCCACACCTCGATTCCACTAGAGTTGCTATTTACCGCTCCGGTGAGGTGAGCACAATACCTCTCACAACACGAAATCCGGAGCCACGCACAATCTTCTTGCGAGCTTCAACGGATTCTTCCACCACCAAGCCGTCTAGGAAGCGGCAACTTCCAAGAGTAACAAATCAACCACTTGCTTGATGATTCCCTAGTGCCACAAAGATCAAAACTTTGATGCAATGCACTAGAAGCTCTCAATCTCACAAAGAATACAACCACTAAGCCAAGTGAGTGAGTGAGAGAGGAGAGGGAGAGCTCTACAAGGGAGTATGGACCTTTCAAAGTGCCAAGAGATCCTCTCCAACCCCGGCTTAGAGTATATATACTCCCCCTTCCCGTTACTAGCCGTTATGGGCAAAACGCGTACCTCGCGGACTGTCCGCGATGTCCTCGCGGACTGTCTGCGTTTGAATTCCAACAGTAAAAACACGAAGTCAACGGCTGGCGGGACTGACCGTTGGGTCGGGCGGACCGTCCGCCGGGGCCACGCGGACCGTCCACCCGGGCCCCGCGGACCGTCCGCCCGGTCCACCGAGCCGCACCCCGTTCGTTAAGAATAACGGACCGTCCGCCCGGGGTCCGCGGACGCTCCGCCCGAAGCGCATTTTCTCGAAACTTTTGCCAAAAAAGTCGCCTATTAAATAAATATCATAAACTCACGGACCGTCCGCCCCAAGGGCACGGACCGTCCGCCCAACACCCGAAAATAGTTTTTCCTTAAGATTTTCGCCCAACACCCGAAAATAGTTTTTCCTTAAGATTTTCAATGAATTCCTTTTAGCAAGAGAAATCGCCACTCATCTAAATGCAATGCATGCAAATTTTTGATCCAAGTGGCACTATGGAAAGTGAAGCCAATGAAATTGATCCCTCTTGATAGTACGGCTATCTATCCTATCAACCCGGTGATTTAACATCCTATAATCACCTTTATGACCGCAAAAAATAAAACCCTATCTTTTACCTTTGCCTTGAGCTCTCTCCAACACAAGTCATACAAGACCTTCTCATTTATACCGCATGATCTCATTATTTCACCGGACTAACCTATTCTTATAACTCAAATAAAAATGTTAGTCCATAATGAGTCATTAATTACCAAAATACGAATTAGGGGTCTAGATGCCTTCAAGGGTTAGTAGCCGCCATGGATGCGTTCCGAGTTGAAGAAGACGTCGGTGTAGCAGTAGTCGAGTTGATGCTGTCCGCCGACTCAAGAACAGGGGTTCTTGATAGGCAACTTGAGTTTCTTGCGGGATAGCGCGCCTCTCCTGTGGACACCAATGACACTGTCCTGGTCTTGGATGTGGTACTAGGGCTTCTCCCTCCTCCAGCTGCCTTAGCAATCGGGTGTTACGTGTTAAATCTTAAGAACTTAACTAACCACAAAAACACCCGTAGCTAATCATTCCGGTAGATACTTAATGATTACGGATAAGTAACTTAACCACCTAGATCTAGATCTACTACACCTAAAGCAACTACTAAAAGAAACGAGAGGAAGACGAGGGGGCGCGGACCATCGGGGTTTGAGGGGAGCGCGGAGTCGGAGGCCATCTCTAGCGTCGGGGTCGCGGGGCGGCGCGCCGCTTGACGTAGAGGTCGCAGGTGCCGGCTCGGGGACGAAGGGATCTCCGACGATGCGGTCGAGCGTCGGGCGGTGGCACCGGTGCGCCGGGATCCGGGGGAGGAGGGACGCGGTGGCGGCGGTGGCGGAGCTTCCCCGCCGCTCCGTGCTCCCTCGGTCGGTTAGGGTTTGTGGGGTGGGGTGTAGCGGCGGCGCGGTCAACCTCGCACCGCGAGCCGTGGTCCCCACCCACTCTTTATAGCACCGTGCGACGGGGGCCCACCAACCATGGATTGGTTGGG
This sequence comes from Cenchrus americanus, assembly GCA_947561735.1. NCBI lineage: Eukaryota > Viridiplantae > Streptophyta > Magnoliopsida > Poales > Poaceae > Cenchrus > Cenchrus americanus. The sequence continues at coordinate 75,663,561 of OX387239.1, read as the reverse complement.
CGCCCCCGACCGGGGCGCGGATCCCGGCCGTTACGGCCTTTGGGCCGTAACGGTGAAGAGATCGAACTAACATTCTCCCTCTCGATCTCTTCTACAAACATTCACTTAATCTCGAGTCCTTTACTTGACATCCATCTCATCACAAATAAACATATTGAGCATGGGTCATCTAAATTGTAATCACAACCGGATTAACCAGCCACAATACACTTATCCATTTTGATAGGATCTTAACATGGGCCCGGTCCGGAATCATAGGCTTTCCCTTAAACCCATACGGCTAAGTGTTCTCCGAACACATTGGGTGGTAAGCCTTTTGTGAGCGGATCCGCTAACATTTCTTTAGTGCCTAAATGCTCCGGACTTATAGTTTTATCCCGGACTCGTCTTTCACCGCATAGAATTTTATTTCTATCGGTTTGGTAGCATTACTTAACTTGTTGTTGTGAGCATAGAATATCGCTAGTTTATTATCGCAGCATAACCGTAGTGGTTTGTGAATACAATCCACTACTCTTAAGTCGGTATAAACTTCTTTAGCCACATCACCGTCCCGTTGCCTCATAACGAGCAATGAACTCGCATACATCGTAGATGTTGCAACTAGTTCTTGTTTTGAGCTTCTCCATGAAATAGCTCCTCCCGCGAGAGTGAATATATATCCCGACGTGGATTTTCTATCATCCCTATTTCCCGCATAATCGCATCCGAGTACCCTTTTATCTCTAGGGAATCGACCTTCTATATGTTAGCATTAAATCTTTCGTGCCTTGTAGATATCGAAAAGCCTTCTTTACCATCATCCAGGTGATCCTTTCCCGGATTACTTTGATATCCACCAAGCACTCCCGTAACAAATGCTAAATCGGGGCGAGTGCACACTTGTGCATACCGTAAGCTACCAACTCGCCGAAGCATATGGAACCATTTTCATTTGATCGATCTCATATTGGTTCCTTGGACATTGGTGAAGTCCAAACTTATCGCCCTTTACTATAGGAGCAGGTGTGGCTCTACTCGCATGCATATTATATTTCTTTAGTACCTTTTCGAGATATGCCTTTTGCGATAATCCTAAGACCCCCTTCTTCCTATCTCGATGAATCTCAATGCCTAAAACATATGAGGCTTCACCAAGATCTTTCATATCAAATTTTGAAGACAAGAACTTTTTCGTTTCCGTAGTAGTCTAACATCACTACTAGCTAGTAGAATGTCATCCACATACGTATTAGGAAAATGAATTTCCCATTCTTAAACTTTGCATAAACGCAGCTTGTCCTCAACATTTGCCTTCAAACCAAATTTTGTGATGGTCTCATCAAACTTTAGATTCCACTGTCTAGAGGCTTGCTTTAAACCATAAATGGATTTTCTTAAACGACATCCTAAATGTTCCTTCCCTTTCACAAACAAAACCTTTGGGTTGAGTCATGTATACATCTTCATATAAATCTCCATTCGTAAATGCCGTCTTAACATCCATCCGGTATAATTCCAAATCATAGTGCGCCACCAAAGCCATTATGATCCTAAAGGAATCCTTACATGAGACTGGAGAGAACGTCTCATTGTAATCTATCCCTTCTCTTTGCGTGTATCCCTTGGCCACAAGCCGTCCTTTATACTTTTCTATATTCCCTTTGGAGTCATATTTTATCTTGTAGACCCATTTGCAACCTCTTGTTTTGGCTCCTTTAGGAACTTCCTCTAAGTCCCAAACTCGTTGGTACTCATTGACTTCATTTCATCTTCCATGGCTTCTTGCCACTTCGATGCATCGGGATGACTCATAGCTTCTTCATAAGAAGTAGGATCACCTTCTATGTGAATTTCTTCACATTCATAAACTTCATAATCGTCGGGGATAGCCGACTTTCCGACTCTTGATGACCTCCTCGGAGCCTCTCGCAACCGGCTCTTCCCCGCACTTGGGGTTGTTGTGTTTCTTCCGTGCATCGCTTGTACTTGTAGGATTCTCGTGGAACAGTTTCCTCATTTTCTTCCACCGATGGCATGGGCGTACTAACAACGAGGTTCGGTACCACGGTGGGTTGCACCGTGGCTATCGGAACAACGAGCAGCTCAAAATACGGTTCTTCAACCATCGGAGTGGGTGCGCACACCCGCTTTTCTTCAAGATCAACCTTTCGAACCGCCTTGCTCCCTCTCGATCATTTCATCCTCTAGAAAAACGGCGTGTCTCGTTTCCACGAACCTTGTATGTCCGGTAGGACAAGAGAAACGATATCCTTTAGATTTTTCCGTGTAGCCAATGAAATGGCAACTTACCGTCTTGGGGTCTAACTTCCCAATATTTGGGTTAAAAACTTTAGCCTGCGCAGACATCCCCACACACGCATATAATTCAAGGAGGGTTCCCTACCCGTCCGGCATGGGGCCCGCACACCCATGCTCCGTCCGTGTCGTGCATGAGCCGGAAAGCGGAGAAGCACCACCATAAGTGAGGTCGCCGCCGCCGTGAAGATGAGGCCCTGCTCCACCTTGGCCTGCTCGGACACCGAAAACGCGTCCCAGGAGGACATGTTGGAGGACTCCCCGTCGCCATTGGAGAAGGGCGTACGCTGTTTCCAAGTTGAGTGTCGCGCTGCCAGGCAGGAGAAAGTCGGGGGAGAGAGGCACACCGCCAGGGAGGAGAGGGGCCGACGGGGAGAGAGCCATGTCGCCGGGAAGGAGAGAGCCGGGGATAGAGGCCGATAGTGTGGAATCACTGCCCCATGTCGCCATCGGGAGCTCGCCTGTGCCGCCGGGAAAGCAGGGCAAGGACGGTGCCGTACTCGGCGGCGCTCGAAGGCTGGCAACCCGGTGGCATGTCACTAGCAGCCCCGCCGTGCATATATAGGAGCTCAACCCCAGGGAGGCACTGCTCCGGTCCAATCGCTTAAGCTCCTTTGCCGCAGGTTCCCTACTCTACGTGCTAGAGAGGGAGGGATAAGCGGTGACGGGGAGAAGGAGCGGCCGGTGACGGGGGAGGATGTGAAGGGATACGGGGTGGCTACGCTAGCGCAAAACAAAATTTTCCCCGCAAAACGAGAACTGGCCGCCGTCGGAGATCACGGGATTACCACTAGACGCGCGGATGCGGCGGAACCGTCTCGATGTAGACGAACGCGTCGAGGGTAGCGAGCGGTGCGGTTGCTCACGTCCTTCTTGACTTGCACGTGCGGCTCGTCCGATCCAAGTGCTCCGGATGCAACACCTCTAAGGTATCCACACGTACGGAGAAGGAAGCGACGCACGCCGGATCGCTAGGTCCGCGAGTGCGACGAGGATAGAGCGTTGGCGCGCGCGGCCGCTACTTGAGAAAGTTGTGTCTTTTCAGGAGGGGTGTGGTCCATATTTATTGGGAGGAAAACCCCCCACAGCATCGTCCATTAGCAATATGGAACTAATAGATGGTGTACCCCTTCCAACGCTAATGGGCTTTACAACATTTGTGGCCCATTAGGACTTTTACACCATAATGGATCAAATCCATCTGAGTCCACTATTGGATCAAATCTAGTTGGATCTAGGGCATATTTCCAACAGTCTCCCACTTGCACCGGAGTCAACTATGCAAGTATATTCATCCTCATTCGGCTTCCAACCCCTTAAGTGTGTGACCCTATAGGTTCACGTACACATAGACTTGACCCGAGTACACTACTCGATCAATAGTTGATAGCGGCCTCTAGCAAGACGTGTCAATTCCTATGCATACGTAAAGATCTTATCGACAAACCATCACAACAATTCATACATGCTATTCCCTTTGCCTCACGATATTTGGTCTAGCTCCAAGCTGACCTCTCTTTCTCGACACTGTGATTCGGATCATCAAAAGGGTTAACCCTTAACCCAGCACGACCATGCATTTCTTGATCCGATCACTCGAGGGGCCCAGAGATATCTCTCTCAAGTAGAGGGGCAAATTTTATCTTGATTGACCATGCCTCACAAAGATGTTTCCCGACAAACCCGAAAGCCATCTTTATGACTACCCGGTTACGGAGTAGCGGTTGATGGCCCCTAAGTAGGTCAATTCACATCTTGAGTACATGAGACAATCTCAAGTCTAAGGACATAGCGTATACGTTGTGTAAACAGAGAACAAGGTCTCAAATTGGGTCGGTCCGCCCCATGTCATACATGTGCCCACATTATTAGTTATACATCTCCATGTTCATGACTTGTGAAACATAGTCATCAACTAATTCATGTGCTAGTCATTAACTCATACTAGGGACAACTTTTGAATAACCATACAAGTAAAAGAGTTTCACAAACAATTCACATAATTGCCAATCAAATACAAGTCGCCTTTCATGGATATTCAATAAAAGAACCAAGTGACATGGATATAATGAAATATAATCATCTCTATAATTCCTTATAAGACATATTTCTAACATTCTTCCACTTGCACTTGAGCTAATCTAGAATATATCTAATACCCATAGCTCTCATGTGCGCCTCATGCTTAGGCCGTGGAAGGGGTTTTGTCAAAGGATCTGCAACATTCAAATCCGTGTGTACTTTGCATATCTTGATATCACCTCGTCTAACGATCTCTCGTATCGGATGAAATTTCCACAAGACATGTTTATTCTTTTGGTGGTTCCTTGGCTCCTTCTTGCGCAATAGCCCCATTGTTGTCACAATAAAGATCCAATGGGCTAGAGATACTCGGAAACACACCAAGTTCGTAAAGGAACTTCCTTATCCAAACACCCTCCTTTGCGGCTTCCGAAGCCGCGATGTACTCGGCTTCGTTGTAGAATCGCCCATTGTCTCCTCGCTTGGAACTCTTCCGGCTCACGGCTCCACCATTTATCGTAAATACGTATCCCGATTGCGACTTTGAATCGTCTTGGTCGGTTTGAAAACTAGCATCGGTGTAACCCGTTACAACGAGCTCCTCCTCACCTCCATAGACTAGGAACATGCCTTTAGTTCTTCTTAAGTACCTAAAAACACTTTTAACCACCGTCCGGTGACCCTCACCTGGATCGATTGGTATATGCTTGTAACACCGTGTGCATACGAAATATCCGGACGTGTACATATCATTGCATACATAATAGATCCGATGGCCGAAGCATACCGTATTCTACTCATGCGTTCCCGCTCATCGGTTGTCGAAGGACACCGAGTCTTGCTAAGATGTATGCCATGCGACATAGGCAAGAACCCTTTCTTCGCCTCTTCCATGTTGAACCTTTTCAACACTTTATCAATGTAAGTGTCTTGGCTTAATCCTATAAGCCTTTTTGATCTATCTCTATAGATTTTGATGCCCAAAATGTATGCCGCCTCACCTAAGTCCTTCATTGAAAAACTATTTTTTTAATGAGGTCTTAGCGGCCTCAAGCATAGTAATGTCATTTCCAATCGGTAATATGTCATCCACATACAAGATTAGAAATACTACGAGCTCCCACTAGCCTTCTTGTAAACACAAGGCTCTTCTTCACTCTGAATGAAGCCAAACCCTTTAACCACCTCATCAAAGCGAAGGTTCCAACTCCGAGATGCTTGCTTCAATCCATAAATGAATTTTTGAAGTTTGCACACCTTTCCAGCATTGGTTGGATCAACAAATCCCTCAGGTTGTGTCATATACACATCCTCGTCGCTTTTCCATTTAGGAAAGTCTGTTTTGACATCCATCCGCCATATCTCATAATCGAAATATGCAGCTATAGCTAGAATGATCCGAATAGATTTAAGCATCGCTACGGGTGAGAATGTCTCGTCGTAGTCAACTCCTTGAACTTGTCGAAAACCTTTTACAACAAGTCGAGCTTTATGGATGTGAACATTTCCATCCATGTCCCTCTTCTTCTTATAGATCCATTTGCACTCTATGGGTTTAACACCATCCGGCGGGTCAACCAAGTCCCAAACTTGATTGTTATCCATGGAATCTATTTCGGATCTCATGGCACTTTGCCATTTCTCGGAATCTGGGTCCATCATTGCTTCCGCATATGTTATAGGTTCATCATTTTCTAACAACAATATGTCGCGCTCTCGCACGATCATGAGATTGAGCTTATCAGTTGCGCGACGTGCCCTTTCAGACCTTCGTGGTTGTGGTGGTGCTTCTCTTGCCACGGGCATCTCAACTCGTTCAGCTACATTAGCATCAATTGTGAAATCTTGCCCAACCGGCTCATCTTGAACTTCTTCAAGATACACCTTCGTCTACATTTTTCTCTTTTAAGAAACTCTTTCTCTAAGAAAACGCCGTTCCGAACGACAAACACTTTGCCTTCGATCGGTTGTAGAAATAATATCCCAAGGTTTCCTTTGGATATCCCACGAATATGCACTTGTCCGATTTAGGTGTTAACACTACAAGGTTTTCCCCCTATTGCAACAAATCCCTTCGGCAACACCACTATTTCGGTTGCAATAGGGGGGGTACTATTGCACCGAAATGGTGATTTGGTTGCAATTTGTGTGTCTATTGCAACACAAAATTTGAGTTGCATTATCTATTTGTTCGGTTGCAACATGTTGACGCTAATGCGCCCTTTTTTAGGATTTCGTTGCATTTGGTTGGAAATAATGCCACCCCAATTTTGTGTTGCATTAGCATTCCTTACGTTGCAAAGAAAGTTGCTATAGCCACCATACTAGGGATGGTTGCGTTTGAACAAGTATGTCGCAACGTAGAATTTTGGTTGCAAATATATCTTTGCGATGTTGCAACAAGTTGGCGCTAATGCACCCATTATTCGAATTGTGTTGCATTTGGTGGGAAATATTGCTACCCTATTTCGCGTTGCACTAGAAATTCGGGTGTTGCAATATAAACTTGCTATGGCTACCATACTAGGGTTGGTTGCGTTTGAACGGCCTTACGCAACGTCTTATTTGGGTTGCAAATATCTCTTTGCGTTGTTGCAATACAAGGAAGGCTACTTGCTTCGTTTCTAGCCTCAAGGAGGAATATTGTGTACGTATTGCCACAAAATTTGTTTTGATGAAAAAAATCTGCTATGGGGTTGTAGCGAAATTTAAAATGCGATTTAATAAATAAATTTTATTATGAAAAATCTGAATTTTAATAATATGGTATAGACTATATGTACCATGAAAAAAAGAGAGGATTTGTTTAGATGAAAAAATTGTGTTCTATGGGGATGTGGGCTAAGCCAGACCACAATAGGCTCAACCGGCGAGCGTAAAGCCCAGCGAGCGGGAGCCCGAGTGGACCGGCCAGCCCATTAAGCCCCGCAGCACAAGTAGCAAGCATTAGTTGATGATGGTAATACGGAGTTTGAAAGCGCGAGCACGCTTCTCCTTTTAAGCCGGGATACCCCCTTCTCGGTTTACGGGGTGGCACTAAAGGTACCGGAGACTAGGATGTGAAAATGTCAAATGGGCCGATGAGAGTAATAAAAACAAGGATATGCCGGCCCAAATCGTCTATAACTTACGGCTCCCCCACCCCCAATACACCGTTGCTCCCAACCATCCCCCTCGTCGGCTCGACCGTCGCGTCCACATCGAGATGCCCCGCATCGCGGTTTCCCCTACGGCAAGCGGTGACGGCGGCCGGAGTGGCCGCATCGAACCTTCCCGGACCGGTGGCGGGCGCGGACGGAAGGGGCGCGGCCGCCGTAACACGGCCCGAGCAGCCCGCCACGGCGGCGGCGGGGCCGCATCGAGGGGATCCCGGAGAGCGGCGGCGGCGGACGGCGGGGCCGCACCGAGGGTTTTCGGGGGCGAGCGGCGGCGGCGTACGGAGGTGCCACTACTCCACCACGCGAAGCGCGATGCACGCGGGCGGTTCAAGTGTTCCACACCACCTACCTCGTCATCCTCCCATGGTCGGCGGCACCCCAACCCCGTCGTCCTGCGGGTACGGACGACACCGCCACCTCGTCGTCGTCGTCCGACGGCCCGCATCGCCAAGTCGATCCATCCGTAAGGGTAAGCGGGGCCCTAGTCGGATGCAAGCGTTCCGTAAGAGAAGTGAGGTACACCGCCCTACCCTCTTTGATTTTCCGGGAATCGTGTGACTCCTTTTGCAATTAGAAAAATGTTAGTAGTTCATAGTAATCAAAATTTCATACTAGATAATGGTAATTGTGTTTTTGTGTGCATCCATCTCAACCCATACTAGATAATGATAATGATAATTGGCTTGATTTCTTGCCATCTTTTGCCGTGAATCGACTCGTGTACATTTGATCACAATCCCGAAAACAAAGCCCGCCAAATGAATGCGAATGTTGTCCCATTTAGTAGGTTAGGCCTTTTCTGGGAGGTAGTCGGGGGATCACGGGTAAATTGGTATACATTATGAGTCAAGAGATTGAATAGGCTGTTTTAAACTGAAAAACAGCAAATTGTTTTGTTTGGTCAGGCTAGTGAACACTGCTAATCAGGTGAGGATCATCATTCCAGACTCGGATGATGAGCAGGACAATAGCAAGAAACCGTCTCCATCGAAAGCTTCGGGATCATCGAAAAGAAAGGGGCATTTTTTGACTAATTTGCTGCATTGGCCACAACCGTTGTAACACATTTCATGTTAGTAACTTGTGTTTGTTGTCCGCCATAGCAAATGCCCTTGCGCCAAATGGTTCAACAAGTGAAGAAGCGCTATGATGATTTGCGGGGCGGATTGAGAACCTAAGTGTCGACATTGCTGGAACGCAGGAAGACATGGAGATGACCCCGAAGGAATTCATGGAGACCGTTGTCGACAAGTTAGAAGTGATGGCGAAGAAGATCCGCAAGCTTCGGGATAAAGTCAATCGCAAGTAGTAGTAAACTAGCTTAGTACGTAACATAACCAGGTCCTAGGTGAATGTTATGCGTATGCCGGTGAATGGTCTAATAATGGATGTGTATGTGACAACATCTAAGTATGCCAACATCTAAGTAATAACTTTGAACCTTTATATATGGATCTTCGTATGTCTATGTGTTTGGATCCGGATGAGCCCTTGCAAAATATTTGAACTTATGAGTGACACAAATTGAAATCGTTGAGTCCTGTCATGCATATTTGGACTAACCATCCGTCCGTTTTCGGAATTGCGACATGCTATTGTTTATGTTATTCATGTGTATATTCACAAAGCATTGTGATCAACAATTTGGAGACTCTTCACTAGAACTCCCGAATTTTGTGTATTATTGTTAGCCTCTATAGTAGCCCATCGGGAAAGAAAAATAATGAATTACGCATATGTTGAAAACCCCGAGAAAGGTCATACTACGTACAACCTCGAAATATTGAAACCGGGTATTCCTTGGTTGTACTAAAATTTTGTCTATCGTGTATGTATTGCCACGATCGGATAGGGGCTCTTCCGATCCGGACCATTCCAAAATTCCGTCTTCGACAACCCGGTTCTTGTTGCGGAGATCTCCACGAGGGCCTCTAGGGGATCGATCTCCACGGCGATCTTCACGTGATTCTTGTTGCGGAGATCCGAGCGGCGCTACGGCCACGGCCGTACGTACCGATGTCTTGATCTCGTATATATATTCAATCATTCGCCGCATATATATGCATATTGGTATATATATCGTGATCAAGGTCGATTGAAACATGAACAATGCGGATTAACTAATGGCATCGACGAAGATCGAAGTTGGATGCGCTTGCCTCGACACTCGGCGGATTGGCGAGAATAATTTTCGAATTTTTTTTTGCAAAAATTTACGGCCTCATCGGCGCGAGGTGGATCTATTGCGTGTCCATGTAATTTGTGTCAATGCATGATCGGACATTCCACCGTGGGTCCCATTCAAATTCATTTACTCAATAGAGGGTTTGCCGATTGTTTCATCGATGTCGGTAACATTCAAGACCAAACTAATACTTCTTCTCGGGGTCCCGTGAATCAAGATGTTACCGCCGATCTCAATAATCATGATGCGGTACCTACTACGGTCGATGATACAACACATTTATTTGTAGAAGACGATGAAGAAGATGGTTTGGATGATAACCCCGCTGCCACCAATACTCGATTAGAAACATTATCGGTGGCACTATACATCATGGACAAACCGAGAGATGAGGAAGAGGCGGATAAGCGAGCGAGAGATCTTTTTGAAACTATTAGAGCGAGCAAAGAAGGAATTGTATCCGGGATGCAAAAATGCAACGAAGGTCTCTTTTATTGTGGAGCTTTTTCGGATAAAGTGCATGTATGGCTTAAGTAACGCGTCATTGGAGGCCATACTTAAGCTCTTTGGAAAGGTTCTCCCCGACCGCATTGTATTCCCGACTCCTTGGATAAAGTGCAAAGGGTGATTCGAGACCCGGGCTTGGACTATGTCAAGATACACGCATGCCAAAATGATTGTGTGTTATTTTTTTGATAAATACGCAAATGCGGAAACATGTCCCATTTGTAAGGAGTCAAGGTGGAAAGTTGTAGATAAAACCTCGATAATAATTGCGGTGCGGTGGGTGCTACTTCGTTAAGAAGCGGTTACCGATTAAGATCCTACGCTACTTTCCTCTTATTCCTCGGCTTCAAAGAATGTATATGTCAAAGCAAATGTCAAAGGATATGCGGTGGCACAAGAATGAATTGGTGAATGATGGGAAAATGTGTCACCCCCTGCCGACTCAAAGGCATGGAAGCACGTGGATTCGAGTTTAAATGGTTTTCGAAGGAGGAGGTCGTAACGTTAGGTTGGGTCTTGCTTCGATGGGTTCAATCCCTTTGGCATGCAAAGTCTTACGTATTCCATTTGGCCCGTCATCCCGGTTCCTTACAATTTGCCTCCATGGATGTGTCGAAACAATCTAACCGGATTTTGTCAATGTTGATTCCTGGTCCAAAATCTCCGGAATGGATATTGATGTATATTTGAGGCCCCCGATATCGGAGCTCAAGGAGCTTTGGAATAATGGTGTTAAAACAAGAGATGCGGGGACTAAGAAGAATTTTAGATTGCGTGCTATACTTCTTTGGACAATTAATGACTTCCGGCCTATGCTATGTTGTCCGGTTGGAGCACTAAAGGAAAGTTTGCATGTCCATACCGCCACAAACATACCGAGTATTTGTGGTTGAAACATGGGCGGAAGCACCGCTACATGGCACATCGACGTTTTTTGGCCCCCGACCATCCATGGCGCAACAATGTAGTCGCCTTCAACAACAAGGTCGAAACCGGGGAGGCACCGAACCACTATACGGTGCACGGTACTTGAGTAGTATTCTACTTTTGAACAAGTAGAATTTGGAAAGACATTGTTATCAAAAAAAGGAAGCGTGACGAAGACAACAGATGGCACAACCGGAGGAAGAAGAGTATTTTTTTTGAGCTCCCTTATCGGTCTTCTTTGCTCATCGGGCATAATTTGAACGTGATGCACATTGAGAAAAATATATGCGAGAGCATACTAGGCACTCGCTTAAGTTGGATGGCAAATGTAAGGACGGGGAGAATGCTCGGCTTGACATGGAGCATCTACGGATACAACCGGATCGGCACCCCGTGATTAAAGATGATAAGTATACCTTGCCATCGGCCTTGTACGAGTTAGATAAGGATGCCGGGGAAAGTTTGTGTGAATTTCTATATGGAGTGAAGATGCCCGATGGGGTTTCCTCGAATATAAGAAGATGTGTTGATGTAAAGTCACGTAAGGTGTCGGGCTTGAAAACGCATGACTACCATCTAATTCTACGAAACTTTTACCCTTAGTGGTGCGTAGGATTTTGCCGGAAAAGTCGTTGTTATTGGATTGATTCAGCTTAGTAATTTCTTCGATGCACTATGTTCAAAGGAGTTGGTGGAATCGGAATTGGACGAGCTTAGTTGTTCAATTAGGGAGGTCGTTTGTCGACTTGAGATGATATTCCCACCGCATTTTTTGATATCATGATCCATTTGCTCGTTCATCTAGCTGAAGAAGCTAAACTTGGGGGGCAGTGTGTTACAGATGGATGTACCCAGTGGAACGGTACCTACGCACTGTGAAAGGATATGTGAGGAACAAGGCTCACCCTGAAGGTTCAATTGCTGAGGGATACATACTCGAGGAGTGCCTTACATTCTGCTCAAGATTCTTGGACGTGGACACCAAAGACAATCGTGTTGATCGACATGAAACGGTTACTGTTAATGAGCCACCATCTGGTTTGAGCATTTTTCAGAAATGGATTACAAGAGGAGAGGACAGACGGTTGAAGAAATACCACCAAATGAGTTTCGGAAGATGAGGCACTACATAATTTGCAATTGTGATGAAGCTAGACCATATGTCGAGTAAGATGCACTACTCAACATCATTATTGCTTTTAATTTTAAATATCAAACTAACGGTAATATTCTTTTGTGTGCAGCGAGCATTTGGAAGAAATGAGGGCACATGGATCCGTAAATCTTGATAAGCGACATGAGGCTCAACTCATAAGATGGTTTGAAAGCAAGATCACGGGTTTACATGCTAGAGGGGAAGTAAGTTCGTATTTGTTTGCACTTGCTCAAGGACCGGATCCCCGACCTCGTACATTGAATAGATGTCATATCAACAATTGGTTGTTTCGTACCGTTAACATCGAGAGAACCCTTGTGACACAAAACAGTGGTGTGCTTGTCAAGGGTGAGGCAGAAGGCACAAATTGGTATGGGGTGATTAAAAGAATGATCTCACTGGAATTCCCTGGACAAAAAGAAGTTATTCTGTTCCAGTGTGACTAGTTTGATGTGCCTCTTGTCACAAGTACCAACAGAGGCAAAGGATACAGTAAAGATAAATATGGGGTCATTGACATCGATACTACTCGACACAAGTTTAGCAATGAACCCTATATTCCGGCAACACGAGCGAGAATCGGTGTTTTATGTGAATCCGGTGAACAAACCGGGCCGGAGCAGGTGTTATTTCGATGAAACCAAGGAACTTGTTTGCCATGCTTGAATTAGATCTCGAGGACTCACTTGCTGTGGGTATCGAAGGTATTAATTTGCTCGGTGAACACCAGGTTTTGACAAATTGGTCTAGATCGGACAAGGAAGGCACAACCGGCGATGTCTCAGTTATTAATCAGGTTCGGGCCGAGGCGGTTGACGAACCAGATGATGAAGTATTTGATGTTGATGATGAACATGATGCAGATGACACGTACATTGATGATGGAATTGTTGCACCAATAGTTCAAGATGCCCAAGATGATGAGTTTTTCAATTGATACTTACTCGACCGTAGTCATGACTTCTATGTTGCCATTATTTACTACTTCTGGAAGACTTTTGCATAAATCTTAATATTTAAAATATGAATCTAAAAATTGGTATGACAAACAAAAATAGGGGGCTGTAGGGCGGGCCGGGTCACCAACAGCGCTCTACCGGCGAGCGTGAAGCCCAGCGAGCGGGAGCCCGATGGGCCGGCCAGCCCAACAAGCCCGGAGGTTAGTAGAGAAGAAGCGGTGTTCGAGAGGAGTTCGGGATGGCAAGCACGCCTCGCCTTTTAAGTTGTGGTGCGCCCGCTTGAGGTAGCGGTGTGGCACTAAAGATTATGCTGATGTGCTGCTGTGCAGCGCTTCCCACACACCGGGAAGTAATAAGGACAAATGGGCCGGCCCAATCTCGGACTGCAATCCTTTTCTAACAAAAGGGCACATTGATAATTTGCATATGTGTCTTGTTGCTTTTAATATGTTGATATAGAAAATAAAAAATTGACTCACAAATGATACAAATTAATCTTTAGTAAATCAACAAATAATTAGAGTAATATGGAAATTATCTGTCAAAATTGCCCAAATAAACAAGACCTCTTAGTTTCAATCCATCACCGAATTACTACTAATATGTACACATATACTTGTTCCGAAAACCAAGAAATTCTACTTGCTACTTTTGGTTAGTACATTAGTTACATGATTCTACAAATTAGCATCTGGCAGAAATCGGTAACCATGCTTGATCTCAAGCTGATTAGCAATCTCAAAGGACAGAAATGCATCCTTGGAGGCGTATTTCACCTGCCATTGGTGCAACACCCTCAAACCCCAAAGCCTGTGGTTCACATTTCTGTCCTTGTACAGAGGTAGCTCCAGTACTCGATTTCCAATCTTCTCCAGTGACGACCTGTAACCATTTCGGTACAGATGGCTATACTTCTCATCAATGTCGAAACAATCAGTTGAAGGTCTTTCCAATTAGAAATCTTGACGCCGCAGTCCTCCTGTAGGCGTTCAACATCGTTGGTGATATGCACTCCGACAAAGATGTGGCCTTCCTCGCTGAGAAACTTGCTCAGGACATCAGGAAGCTTGTAGCCGGCATGGTGCACCACGGTAAATAAGGCGGCGCGAACCGACACACAATTGCGGCAATGCGAGCTTGTACCCGCCACTGCGAAGCTCAATCCACTCGGTGTCCAATCCAACGAGCAAACGTTACGGGAGGTGGGCTACCTTTGATTTCGTTGATGTACTCCGCCACTACTCCCGCGTCGCAAGTGACGGTGGTCTTGATGCTCGGGTACCACTCCTTGAAGAATTCAACCTCGTGCATCGTAGTTGGGGGCGGTCCCTGCTCCTCCGAAAGTCGTGGACGGACGACGGCGGGGCGCCATTCGTCCCACTCCCAGCCGCTCCGATCTCGAACGTCGGTTGGATCAACGGCGGCCTCCCACGGGTTGAGGGCGACACGCTTGCCACCCTACAGTCCCAAACCAAGAAAACAAAGTTCCGAATCTTCAACCTCGTGACAAATCCACGACTAGAAACTCATTGTGCGTTGCAGGACTAACCTTCGAAGCGACGCTTTCTGCTGACGCGGCCGGGATTGCTCCGCCCGCATCACCTAGTCACAATTGGCAAACCAAGTTCTTCATGTCCTAGCAAATTTGTCTACTATGTGTTGAAACAATCTCCTGTGCCAAACTTTTCGGTATTTAAGTACTTCATGAGTCATGTAATTAACTCGGTGGATGGTTCAATGTTGGTTAATTAACTATAGATGCATTGTTATATTTATCTGCCGATGTTAATTAATGTTGCAATTACTACTCGCTACATAAATGAGCGTGGCGGAATGCACCATACGTTGCAAATGATAAATCATGATATCACAACCGGTGTTTTTCGTTGCCAAAAAGTAGCGTGGCAATAGTAAGGTGCACTTGTAGCACCCCTAATACGAACGTGGTAATAAGAAATTCAACTTGTAGCGACACAAAAGGAACGTGGCAATAGTATGGTGTACTTGTAGCAACCCTTAATAGGAACGTGGTAATAAGAAGTTCAACTTGTAGCAACACAAAATGAGCGTGGCAATAGATAGTGCACTTGTAGCAACCCTAATAGAAACGTTGTAATAAAGACTTTAACTTATGGCAACCAACCAAATTTCGATGCAATAATAGAGGACCACATATTACAACCAACCAAATTACGTGGCAATAGAGGATACCACCTAAAGCAACGTAACCAATATCGTGGCATCAGACAATGCTACCTATCACATCGAAATCAACTTTTGTGGCAATAGAGGAGACCACCTATAGCAACTAACCAATTTCGTGGCATCGGACAATACTACATATTGCAACCAAATTACTTTCGTGGTAATAGACGAGGTTCAACCAATAGCAACCAAAGTCAGTGCGTAGCAATACTATAACTTGCAACGAAACGAAACGTTGCAATTGCACCTTTGGCAACACCACAGATGTGTCGCAATAGTACACTTTGCAACTAGAACAAGCGTTGTAAAAAAACCTATTTGCAACGTTGCGTTATGTTGCAACAAAAAAACTTTGGCAACCACTAGATGGACAACGACGCAATACCCTAATACAACGCGGCCTTTCGCATCCCATGGCCCACGGAATAATTTGGTTGCAATTGTGTCTATTGCAACCAAATATGGCATATTGCAACACATTTTGTGCGTTGCATTAGGGGGAAAATCTAGTAGTGTAATTTATCCGATTGAAGTTTTATCACATAAACCTCACAACCCCAAATTTTCGAAAAGACAAACCGGGAGTCTTACCGGTCCACATCTCATATGGTGTCTTAACTACGGACTTAGAAGGTACCCTATTTAAAGTGAAAGCTGCGGTTTCTAGAGCATAACCCCAAAATGACAATGGTAGGTCCGATCGGCTCATCATTGATCGGACCATGTCCAACAAGGTTCGATTACGTCGCTCGGATACACCGTTTCTTTGAGGTGTTCCGGGTGGCGTAAGTTGTGGAACAATTCCGCAACTCTTTAGATGATTGCTAAACTCATGGCTCAAATACTCACCTCCACGATCGAGAAAGCAAGGTCTTTATTTTCTTGCCACGTTGATTTTCTACTTCACTGCGAAATTCTTTGAACTTTTCAAAAGTTTCGGACTTGTGCTTCATTAAATAGACACAACCATATCTACTTAAATCATCGGTGAACGTTATGAAGTATTGGTATCCACCTCTAGTTGTCGTACTCATTGGTCCGCACACATCCATATGTATGACTTCCGGTAAGTACGAGACTCTCTCGGGAAAACCCGAGAAAGGCATCTTGGTCATATTGCCTAGCAAACAAGCTTCACATGTCTCGTAGGATTCAAAATCAAACGAAGTTAAAAGTCCATCGTTATGGAGCTTCTTCATGCGCTTTTCAGCGATGTGACCCAAACGACAATGCCATATGTAGGTAGGACTTAAATCATTAGGTCGAGACCTTTTAGCACTCATGTTACGGATAGGTGAATCATCAAGATTTAAAACAAACAAGCCATTCACAATGGATGCACAAGCCACAAACATATTATCCTTAGAGATCACACAACCATTGTTTTCACTCGCAAAAGAATAATCATCCTTCATCAAACATGAAGGGGATAAAATGTTTCGACTCAAACTAGGAACAAAATAATAATTATTCATTTCCAATATAAATCCCGACGGGAGGTGTAGTTGCATCGTTCCAACGCTCAATGCAGCAACTCTTGCATTATTGCCTACGCGGAAATTAACTTCTCCTCGTTCCACGCTTCTACTTCTTATCATTCCTTGCATCGAGTTGCAAATATGAGCAACCGATCCGGTATCAAATACCCAAGAATTAGTATAAGAATCGGCGAGGAAAATATCGTAACATAAACATTAAGTGTACCTAAAGTGGAAGTACCCTTACTTCCCTTGCTTTTCATAGAAGCTAAGTACAACTTACAATTTCTTTTCCGAGTGACCGATTTTCTTACAATGAAAACATTCGGCCTTGGCATTTGGACTAGCCTTGGGCGCTGGTTTGGCATTGGGATCTTATCCTTGGCCTTACCTTTCTTCTTCCAAGAATTGCCCTTCCTTTTAAAGATCGGCTTCTTTTGGATCGCCATCACATGACTACGCCGTTGCTTTTCTTAACGTTATCATCTATTGGTAAGAGGGTGCCTAGAACTCCTTCCCTTTTCTCGGCTACGAGAACAATTCTCGAATTATGAATCCAATTCGTAAAGTTTGTTCCGGTCAACTTGTCCTTCTCAAGGACCGAATGCAAGGTAAACGATGTGGTGTTGCTAGGTGCCTTTAATCTACAACGAGAATAATAAATGCAAAATACTAAGACAATATATCCATGATAGAGTAAAACAAAATAATTTACTCCCACTAAAATCAATATCCCCACATTGATACTTAGTGATTCGAGAATCCACAACTAACAAGTCTACTAGTGAGCTTTTGCGTCACCGCTAGTAAACAAGGTAGATCGGTAAGCAACTCTTTGCTAATCATATCACATATGACTTCGTTGTTGGGTGACATCTCTATGTCTAGGCTCCCAACCTTTATGCCCCAAAATCCTTAACCGTTAAGATGACTTTGATAAGTAAACCAACACTTATGTATGTAAGTATACGATACAAACCCGTCTAGTCAAGGAAAACTAGTGGCACCCTAATTTCATAGACCCACCACTAATTGTACAAGACATGGGACGGTGGCAAGTGTTGGGAGGGCATGTTAACTTAAAATTCAAAAGGGATCGTTCTACTCGTAACATCACACGCAAGAAAATAACATTATCGCATGTAAAAGTAGAACGGTAAGAACGACATTCACACAGTTGTAACACGGTATGGCCTATTGTCACATGGTGATCTCCATCTCCATTGACTGTACATCATGTTGATCTCCATCTCCATGATCCGTGTGTGCCATCCTCCATGTGATGAGTCCTCTAAGAACTATCTAACGCGTGCTAGTAATGAAAGTTACATAATCGCGTATTAGATCATCACAAATTGGTACGCAGAGACCATTACATTAATTTTGACAATACACATGGCTCCAGCCGTATTGCCGTACACGTGACACGCAGGTCACGAATAAATTACACACATGCATCACATACACATATAGGCCATACCAATCACAAAACCCGCAAAACGGATTATCGCAATTCCGACGTCCAAACTTAAAACGCCCGAAAACCCATCTTGCAAGCCGAATTTGGCAAAACTAATTTCGCCGAGACCAGCAAAGCTGGTTTATCACATGTGTAAAAGTTTACGTAGATCAATTTTCATATAGAAAACTTCTTCATCCGAGTTAACCAAGAAAAGTTATGGCTGTTTTACCGAACAACATGTTTTACGGTTTTCCCGGCCGGTGGTAGCGGATCCAATGCGCCGCCGCCACGCATCCCATGCGCTTGGCACTTGACCTAGCTTCAATTCGACCAATCCAATCGATATCCTTCTCATTGTGATCGGATTTACGTGTATCACTTAACTCCGATGGCGGAATTCCGACCGGTAGGAGTAATTCGTTACACAACCATCACGTCAAGAACACGAAGCCGATCAAAACTTTGATCTACATCCGCATATCTCCATATGCACACATCCCGAATCTAAAACTTAGCGGACGGCTGCGATACCCGCGAAGGGATACGGGGTGGCTACGCTAGCGCAAAACAAAATTTTCCCCGCAAAACGAGAGCTGCTATGGCGTCGAGAGATCACGGGATTACCACTAGACGCGCGGATGCGGCGGAAGCTGTCTCGATGTAGACGAACGCGTCGAGGGTAGCGAGCGGTGCGGTTGCTCACGTCCTTCTTGACTTGCACGTGCGGCTCGTCCGATCCAAGTGCTCCGGATGCAACACCTCCAAGGTATCCACACATACGGAGAAGGAAGAGACGCACGCGCGGATGCTAGGTCCGCGAGTGCGACGAGGAGAGAGCATTGGCGGCGTGGCCGCTACTTGAGAAAGTTGTGTCTTTTCAGGAGGGGTGTGGTCCATATTTATTGGGAGGAAAACCCCCCACACCATCGTCCATTAGCAATATGGGACTAATAGATGGTGTACCCCTTCCAACGCTAATGGGCTTTACAACATTTGTGGTCCATTAGGACTTTTACACCATAATGGAACAAATCCATCTAAGTCCACTAGTGGATCAAATCCGATTGGCTCTAGGGCATATTTCCAACGGGATGGGCGTTGGGGAGAGAGATAGAGGGGATGGGGAAGGTGGTGGGTAGAGGTAGTAGGAGATCAAGTTGGTGAAATGGGTCGCTCATCAGCCACGGTAGAAAGGGTGAGTGGAATAGATTTGAGTAAAAAAAGTGGACGGCTAGGATATAAAGTATGATGAGTGCAGAAGAAAGTTGTATAAAGGAGGAAGGGAATATCGATTATGAGGACAAAATATTCCTTTTAAAGGAGGAAATATAGGATGATGACGACATGTCTTTGTGCCGTGCCGGCCCAAGCACGACCCTTGTGATATAAGTACATGTTATCATACGAGAACACAACGTTATTATGTTATGAATGATCATTATCACAATTTTGTATATGTAATGAAATTTTCATGATATACTTAATTATGATACTAGTTATATTAGGCTATATAATGTATATCATGAATGATACTACGATGGTATAACCTATGGATTTGCTATTGTACCATTTTCGTGCCGTGCCGGCCCAAACATGATAAAAAATGTGTCGTGTCGTGCTACCCATCATGTCGAGATTCCAGTCACAACATAACCTTTACATTCATATCGTACTATGTCGTGTTTTGAGTCGTGCCAAAAAGTCAAAAAGTCATGCTTAGTACAGCTGGCAGGTAGCACAACCCATGCCCCAGCTCTACTGCGGACATTCTCGATGATTCGAACCCATATGTCTACGTTCCACTGTAAAAAAAAAATATCAACTGTTCCCTTGATCCGCTGCACCCATTCATTATTCGTGATGTTTGCTACTACCTTGTCCAGTTGTCCTATGACCGACTCCAACAGCCTAGAGGCAAACATGGCATTCATTTGGTAGTTTAGGTACCGCACAGTGAAAACGGAAAGAAACCAAAAATTTCTCTTCTCCAACAGTCAAGAGGCCAACACGGCATGCACTTGTCGCCCGGGCCTGCCTCGTCGAGCGCCGCCACCAGCCAGGGGAGCTGTGATGCGTTGACCACGAGTACTACACCGTCGACTTGAGGAGCTCGCAACGCGGTCCATGGGAGGGGCACGGCGCCGGCCCAGCAAGCTCCGACGCGCTCGACGGGGAGGTGCATCGCGCCAGTCCGACCATTGAAGAACTCGACTGCCTATCCACCATCGCCTCGGACCGCGAGTCGTGCTCCACGGACCGCGCCGCCGAGGGCCGCCCTCACCGCAGCCTGCCATGCGGGGGGGGGGGGGGGGGGGGGCGGAAGAAGATGGGTCGCGCTCAGGAGAAGGCGCAACTTGGCATCGCGCATCGCCTTCAATAGGTTTTGTGATTGCGTCATCTGTTCGAGGGGGTTTTTAGAACTGAATACACTGTGCTAACCCTATTTTTAGGTTTGGGTAGCCTTGTTGGAGATAGTCTAATGTCCTTCCACTCATCATCCTGGTCAAATTCTACTTTTTTAAAAGGCACATTTTGCAACTGACTATCACAAAACTTACTTATACAAACGGCATAAACGGGCTCCGGATGTTGCTCGGCCCGGTTCTAAAAGAATTCGTCAACTACCCGTCAATCTCCGGACACTAATTAGAAATATTAAATATGGATTAATGACAAAATCCATTCTACAACCTTTACCTTCATGATTAGACAACGTCATGCTACAGTAACCAACTTTAATGATGAATTAATTAAACTTAATGGATTTGTCACTCCATCCGAGTAATTAGTTTTGTAATTACTCTACATTCAATACTCCTGATAGACTTTGAAAGTGGATCCAAAATTTTTTCCAAGGAACTAAAAGGGAATAGTGGCAGTTTGGCAGTTTGGCACGTTGTCACATCAAATTACATAATACACATCATCACTGAATACAGATGGAGATGATCTCCATATTTAATACACATGATCATCACTCAGTAAAGATGGAGTATTATGTGAAAGCGCACATTGAAGAAAGATCCCCGGCGAGCACTAATCACCCAATTATTCAAAACTCTATTTACTTCACAGGATGCCAGCATAGTCAGTGGACCCGTACGGTTGCAGCCAATCAGCAAGAAACCCTTCCGCCCGCTTTCTCCTTGGGTTGTACCCCATGTCCCGACATAGCTGATCATGGTACCACGTCGTGGCAGTGGCGATGCACGACTTGAGGAAGAAGGCGCCGCTGCAGCGCTTGGCCCACCGCCCCCATTGCTCCCACTCCGCCACGCTCCGCTCCATGGCCGCGACGTTGGGCAGGCGCACCGCGCCGTCGAGCAGGTGCGCCACCCACTTGGCCATCATCTCGTAGGGGTAGATGCTCGCCGCGCTCTCCGCGTACCCGACCACAGCCATCTGCGGTATCCGGGGGTGCACGCAGTGCCTGCCGAAGTGCCGAGATCGTCGATCACGGTCAGCATCGGGCCGGATCGAGCAGCTCGCCACGAGCGAAGAAACGAATGGAGGAAGCAAGAACGCTTGTGCGCGCACTGACCTGTATAGAGGAAGCATGGTGTCTGAAGGCTCCGCCACGACGATCTTGCGGAACCAGGGCGACACGAACACGCCGCTCAGCAGTCGGTCGGCGTCGAAGCCGGTGGCGAGGATGACCACGTCGGCGTCGACGACGCGCTCGCTGGCGCCGTCCACGTCAAGCACCACGCCGCCGGCGCAGAAGCTGAAGGAGCCGCACCTCCTGAGCACGATGCCGCCATCGTCCACCGTTTCGTAGAACCTTTCCGGGAGCGCGCTGATCCGCCAGCCCAGCATCGCAGCCGAGAAGCTGTGGTCGGGCACCATCCCGTGCTTCCGCATCGGCGCCATGAGCGCCTTGTAGTACGTCTCGGTCGCCATGGCTACCAGCCATCTTACTGGAGAGAGCACCGTGGCGAGAAGGCTTAGGACGAACCCTTGCCCGGGCTTGTGAACCATCAGCTCTGCCAACCGGCTGGTCATCAGCTTCTCAAAGAAAGCACCCCATTTAAGGTTGGGATCCACCGTCCAATTGGCATTTCTGTAAACCAAGGTACATGGGTACTTGCTACTACCTGTCGACAATTAATCATGGATGAAATTTCTCAGGCGTTCGGTTGCATTGGACTGGGAAATTTGTTGGCAAAGAAAAAGTTTAGCATATGGCAAGAAACTCTCCTTGCATTGCATCTCACCGTTGTTGGCTTCGGCACACTGCGCGACGATATCGATTCCTGACTTGCCGGAGCCGACAACGACGACACGCTTGCCTCTGATCAGCTCGTCGGCGTCGGCGTGCGGCATGCGGGAGAAGTCCATGGAGTGGACCACCTGCCCGTGGAACACTTCAGGGCCTGCTTCGTGGGGAAACTTTGGAAGCTTCGCCACGGCGTACCTCCCAACACAGAGGATCAGGAAATCGAACTTGTACGTCTGTGAAAAGTGAAGAGTGAAACGCGCAAAAAAAAATCAAGAGAACAAGTCATCAATTGAAATAAAAAAAGAATAAAATCTGATTCTGTCCTTGTTCAATGACATGCATTGGCGTACTAATCTCACCATTGGAAATCGTCCACAGTCAAATTTACAAAAAAAGAAAAAAACATGATTCTGTCCTTGTCCAATGACATGCATTGGCGTACTAATCTCACCATTGCAAATCGTCCACAATCACATCAAAAAGAAAAAAAAAGAAAAGAAAAAAAACATGTTCCTGTCCTTGTCCAATGACATGCACTGGCGTCCTAATCTCGCAATTCTATAGCGTCTAAATTCCAGGTCTCACCAATCTGTACTCCCTCCGTCCCAGAAAGACTATCCCAGAAAAACTGTCTGTTTAGAAAATTTAAGACATCTTAGTAGTTGTGACAAATGACCTTGTTACCCCTAATTAATCATGCATTGGAACTTGAAAAGAGTCATCAGATAAGCATTTCATTTGCTACATGTATTTCTCAATGCAATATTTTCTCGGTACTTGGTGCTGTTTAATGAGAAGAGCATTTAATACAAGCTAAAAGAACACTCTTCGTGGGACAAATTTTGAAAGCTATATGAACAGTCTTTGCGAGACGGAGGGAGTATAATATACATGAAACATTGAAACTGTCTTGGAGCTCTGCCGCCGTTGACCATACCTGAGCCTCCTCCGATTCGCCGTGCTTCACGGTGAGGTGCCACTCGCCGGTGCCGTCGCCGAACGCCTCGCCGTTCCCGGACCACCGCTCCCACGCTGCCACCTCTCGCTCCGACGCGCCGGCGTACTCGGCGGCGATCACCTTGCTGCCGAACCTGACGCACTCGAGGACGCCGAACTGCAGCGCGTACGCGGCCATGTACGCTGCCACGTGGTCGCTGCGCGGGAACTCGTCATCCTCGACGTCCGCCGGCCAGGGGAAGTCGGAGAACCGGAACGCGGCCGCCGGCGTCTGCAGCCTCGTGGAGGCCAGCGTCCGCGTCCACACGCCGCCGACGGCGTCGGAAGCCTCGAAGACCACCGGCCGGAAGCCCTTGGCAAGCGCGTGCTTGCACGCCGCCAGCCCGCTCGGGCCGGCTCCGATGATCGCCACGCGCTTCTTCTTGTTCACGTCCATTTTGCACTGTCTCTGTTATTCGTCTATCGTGTTGGAGGAGTGGTAGTCAAATTGTTGGCATCCATGGGCGGCCACTGAGCTTGTATTTATAGCGGAACACGTGTCGTGGTTAAGTTTGTTTTGTGAATTTATAACCTCTTTGGTTCACAATGAGCGCTCACTTTGACTGATTTATTGTTGTTTCGGTGGTAGGCACGTCGGGCATTGCGTGAATCAGTATACTCCCTATGTCCGTATAGTTTTCAAAATTTGTCCCACAAAGAGTGCTTTTTTAACTTGTAGTAAATGCTCTTCTCATTAAACTAACACCAAGTACCGAGGAAATATTGTATTGAGAAACACATGGAGCCAATGAAATGCTTATTTGATGTCTCTTTTCAAAGTTCCAATGCTTATTAATTAGGGGTAACAAGGTCATTTGTCACAACTACTAACATGTCCTAAATTTTCTAAACGAACGTTCTTTTTTTTTACGGAGGGAGTAATTCTTCTATAATTCCGCGTCTGTTCTTTGAGAGCTAGTGGATCATTCGAGACCTCACGCAAAAGATCTTTGCTAGTTGACTTTCAGGAACGTTGCATTGACACAGCATCTCGAGTCCCCGTAAATCTTCCTCAATAACTGGTTAATGTAGATAACTCAATACTCCCTCCGGTTTGGTAAAAGGAGTTTACAACAGCGACACGTTCTCCAAACCACAACTTTGACTTCTCTTTTCTATAAAAAATATTTATTCAAAAGTTATATATGTATATTTTATGAAAATGATTTTCAAAACAAATCTATTGAGATATGGTTTTCACATTTCTAAATTCAATGACTTAAAAGTTATTCATCATTTATATTCTTAATATTTGGCCCAAAACTTATCCAAAACGACTTCTTCTACCAAACTGGAGAGTATTTCTTTCATTGTTATTTAGATAGTTGCTTTTGCAGTTCCATAATAATCTATTTTCAACCTAGCTAGAGTAACAACTCCCCTTCAGTAGTAGGAGATTTAAGGTGGATTATTTTTAAAGATAATGGATACACTATCCGATCTCTATGTCAAGAGACATACACAACCCATTATTACAAAATTTGGTATCAAAACACACATCATCTCAAAATATAGATACAAGAATTAAAACAAACTATATAAATGCTTCCATCCTCTGTTGGCATGTTCTAAAGACACCATCTCTAGCTTTGTGCTCAACGAAGAGAGTAAATTCTTGTTGTGCTCATAACGCTGTAGTTGCACCTAGAAACATAGCCAATATGCCCCCCACCTGAAAATAACCCGTAGAATCGAGTTATGTGTAATTTTGTGAAAGATAATATCATTATGGGTTTTCCATATTGCTCAGCATAACACAACAATCCCCACCCAAATCAAGGCTCTAATCTTGCTATTTTGATCACAAAGCCAAGAACCGAACATATGTCGTATAGACTCGGGTTGAGTTAAATCTGTAGCTAGATATACCACCCACCAGACCATTCTCGCATAATGACAGTCCATAAATAAATGTTGGACTATCTCATTAAGGTTACAACCAATGCATTTCACTACGTGAAAAACTGGCTTTGGTAACGGGCATAGATAACCTTTGGTAACGGACAATGCACCCGTTACCGATCAAGTGTTACAAATAAGCCGAGAAAGGTAACGGGCAGATGCCTGTTACTGATAAGACATATTCGTAACGGGCATTAAACAACGACTGTTACCACAACTAGCCACCGGTCACGTGAAACGACTGTTTTTCTGGGCCCACAGGGAACTTTCGTAACGGGTACCAAAGCAAATCTCGTTACAGAAGCTCAATATCAGAGACACCTGATGTGCACCTGCGTCTCCACTATCTTGACGAATGAGACGCGTCTATTTCACGCGCGTCTCAGCACAACTAGTATTCGTAACGGGCATCAAACAACGACCGTTACCACAACTAGTTACCGGTCACGTGAAATGGTTGTTTCTTTGGACCCACATGGAAGGCTGACATGAAACAGAGCCCGTTACTGTTAAATTAACACCTGAGACACATTCTGTGAACCGGCGTCTCCACTGTCTCGACGAAATGAGATGCATCTGTTTGTACGCGCGTCTGCTTTCTCTCTATTAAAGGAGACGCTTGTTTTCAACCTGCGTCTCCTATATATCGATGAACGACCAGGTCTTGGCGCCCACCCATCAGGACTGGTAATGGGCTTTTACACTGCCCGTTACATTGTGGGCATTTTTGTAACGGGCTTTCCGAATGAAGCCCGTTACTTACTGATCAGTGTTTGTAACGAGTTTTAATTAACGCCTGTTACAGATACGGCGGCCACCCCTACAGTAACTTGCCCGGTTGCCGCCGGCATCACGGAACTGCCGAGATTTGGCGGCCACCAGGGGCTGGCAGCCGCCACAACAAGGAGACGTCACAAACACATTCTCACATCACAGATATTGGCAAAGCAAGATCACATTTATAGTCAAGCTAGCTAGGATCACATCAAGTTTCAAGTTACTCTCATCAGGGCTTGTTTGGATGGAGTCATGAGAAAACGCAGCCGAACCGAGCGATGATCCGACCCCAACCAAGTAAGCCAAGCGGGTTTCTCGAGCAACAACACCGACTAAAGAAGGCGAATGAGTTTCAAGTTTCTGGTCACAATAAACTCACGGTGCACCACTGTACAAGTTGCCCTTTCGGTCGATGGCCTCCTTAGGAATGTACTCGCACAACATCACCCGGACGCTTTACATCTTCTATGGAAACATCTACAGGAGGTTTCAAATCCTGCAAAATACAATCATTTATGAGAATACAAGTAGAAATAATTTTCTAAAATCAGATGGATAATATGAGTAGAGACAAGGTTGAGCATTATTATATACTTACAGCATCGAGTAGTCTTAACATATGGAATGCCACATGGAATCCACACAAAGAGGACCGCCGTGGCTGCTGAGCACACTGCATCAAGGTACCAAAATGACAAGTTAATGCAGTACCAAATAGGTAAGAAGGGACCATAAAAAAACTCGGTCTTAGAGCGAGACTTGTTTTGTGCTTGAGTGTGGCTTTTGGCTTTTTTTCTTTTCTTTCGTCACTCTGTACTGTGCATTACCAAGGGCCCTGCATGATCAGCAATACCAATTAGAAACACTAAGAGATTGATTTTTTATGAACAAAAAATATTGTACCAGAGGCCTTGCATGGTCAGCAATACCAATTAGAAACACTAAGAGATTGAATTTTTGTGAACAAAACCTACAAGAAACTGACCAGTTCAAAACATTTTGAAGGTCTGGGAACTTTAGCGGGGGATGCTATTTAGCAGAATCTAGATACCAAACCTCTGTGAACTTCATACAGACATACACAGTTGATACCACAATGGATCGTGACCGGATGACGAATGTGCATTGACTATAGGAAGTTGAACAAGGCAACAAGGAAGGATCACTTTCCGCTACCCTTTATCAACGAGATGCTTGAACGGTTAGCTAAACATTCTTACTTTTGTTTCCTTAATGGATACTCGGGGTTCATGCAAGTTCCCATTCAGCCGGATGATCAACAAAAGACAACCTTCACATGTTTGTATGGAACTTTCACATATAGAAGAATGCCATTTGGTTTATGTAATGCACCGGCCACTTTTCAAAGATGCATGATGGCTATATTCTCGGATTTTATTGAAGAAATTATGGAGGTATTCATGGAAGACTTCTCGGTGCATGGTACGTGTTTTGAAAGTTGCTTGAAAAATTTGGAAAAAGTTCTTGAAAGGTGTGGAGAAATTGACCTAGTGCTTAATTGGGAGAAGTGTCACTTTATGGTAAAACAAGGGATAGTCTTGGGACATGTAATCTCCAAGAGAGGAATAGAGGTGGACAAAGCTAAGATTGAAACGGTTGAAAAGTTGCCGCCTCCGACAAATATCAAATTGTTAAGAAGCTTTCTCGAGCATGCCGGATTTTATAGAAGATTTATAAAGGATTTCTCAAAGATCACCATGCCATTGACACGACTTCTCCAAAAAGATGTGGAATACGATTTTGATGAAGAATGCTTGCATGCTTTCTGGACGTTGAAGCAATCTCTCATAAGTGCACCTATTATGCAACCTCCCAATTGGAATCTACCATTTGAGATAATGTGCGACACAAGTGATTATGCCGTTGGAGCCGTTCTTGGACAAAGGAAGGAAGGGAAGGTACACACAATTTATTATGCACGTAAAACTTTAAATGATGCTCAAGTGAATTATGCAACTATAGAGAAGGAATTGCTTGCCGTAATGTTCGCATTTGAAAAATTCAGATCTTATATTGTGAACTCGAAGGTGATCGTGTACACCGACCATGCCGCAATCAAGTACCTTTTATCCAAGAAATATTCCAAGCCACGTTTGATTAGATGGATTCTATTATTACAAGAGTTTGATATGGAAATTAGAGACAAGAAAGGGTTGGACAATGTCGTAGCCGACCACCTATCAAGGATGCATCATGGAGATGATGGGATAATTGAAGATAGAATGAGAGATGACCATCTATATCGCATACTTGATAAAGGAGGATGGATGCATGATATCATAAGATGCCTACGGAAGATGCCATTAGACCACTTGGACAAAAATGCTAAAAGAAGGGTAATTGCCGAGAGCAGAAAATTTTATTGGGATGAACCATACCCGTATAGATGTGGAGATGATGGAGTGCTAAGAAAATGTGTGCCACGGGAAGAAATTGAAGAAATTCTAAGAAAATGCCACTCGTCGGAATATGGAGGACACTATGGACATTTTAGAACACAAGCAAAGGTATAGGCAAGCGGATTCTATTGGCCTGAGATGCACGAGAATGCGAAAAGGTTTGTTGCAACTTGCCCGGAGTGCCAAAGGAGTGGAAACATATCACAAAGGAATGCAATGCCGCTGAATTATAATTTGCATGTTGATCTATTTGATGTTTGGGGCATCAACTTTATGGGACCATTCGTGAACTCGAATGGATATCAACACATCTTGGTCGTAGTTGGTTATGTATCAAAATGGGTTGAAGCAATTCCATGTCGGAAAGCATCTACGAAAGAGGCTATTCAAATGATCAAGACGGTGATATTCCCTCGATACGGCATTCCTAGAAATTTAATAAGTGATGGTGGATCACACTTTATTGGCAAGGATTTTAAAAGATGTTTGGCAAAGTTGGGAATCGAGCATAGGGTGTCTACAGCCTATCATCCACAAACAATAATGGCCAAGCAGAAACATTGAACAAGCAACTCAAAGGAATCCTCATGAAGACGGTGACTAAAGGAGGAAAAGATTGGTCAAGGAAGCTAGATGGGGCATTGTGGGCATACCAGGCCGCACATAAAATACCGATAGGTATGACCCCTTATCAATTTGTTTATGGAAAAACATGTCATTTACCGGTAGAACAAGAGCACAAGGCTGATTGGGCAATAAAAGAGATGAATCTTGATATTGATGTGACACGAATAAAGCAGAGGATTCAAATAAGTGAACTTGAAGAGCTAAGATTGAAGGCATATCACAACGCTAGCATCTATAAAGAAAGGATGAAGAGATGGTATGACAAAAGATTGCATAAGAAGAAATTCAAGGAAGGAGACAAGGTCCTACTATACAATTCTCGATACAAAGTCTTCGGCAAAGGAAAACTACAAAGCAAATGGGATGGACCGTACGTCGTACATTCAGTGTCACCATCGGGAGCGGTAACAACCATGGACGCCAAAGGAGATCAATATGTTGTGAATGGACAACGACTCAAGGTATTCCTGGAGCCCGACGTTGTGCCTATTAAATACATTGATGTCTACACCTTGGATGGTGACCCGGACCATCAAGGCTAAGCGACGAAAACAAGGTAAGTTGTAAATAGCCTTCTACTTTATTTAATTTTCAGCATGTGTGTTAGTGTTAAAGATCACCATGAATAAAGTTTCCCACCTTGTCAACCTTTGGTAAAATAATAATAAGTTGATGCCATGATAATATATGATGAAAAGTTGCCACTTTGCTTAACTTTTGTACTTGTTTCAAGCATGATTAAACTAATGCTCTCTTTAATATGAATCTGAAATTAATTAAATGCTAATTTAATCTTTGTGGAGGTTATGATAAAAATAAGACCCATAGTGTTATTTTCATGCTCCCAACTTTGGATGAGTTAAAGATGATTTGTTCTTAAAAATTTATATGCTAACCTTGTCAATTAATGCTACTTGCATTTTCTCTACCTATCCAAAGCCATATATATATGTTGAATGCATAAACCTTAGTGTGCAAGAATTATTTTGGGTGAGTTATTTCAGGCCTTGATTTCTCTGGACCGATACTAAGAAGCTGGTCATTCCGTTTTTGCGTATCTCTCTTTTTGCTAGCCTTTCTATCTGTGCATTGTGTATCCCCACATCGGAGATTTCACAGACCTCGCCGGATATCCACCCTTAAACCAAAAATGTCATCTTTTGTGTTTACCTCCTTGACCACAACCTATCATTGAGTATGGATCGTCAATTCAAGGAAGATTGCAAGATGGTGCCAAGGTTGAAGATTTCAAGTATCTATCCAAAGGAAAAATATTTCTAGTACCTAGCTTATCTCTATCACCTCTTTGCCCGAGGACGAGCAAACGTCTAAGCATGGGGGAGGAGGTAGGTACAATGCAATTTAGAGTTCAAGGGGAGCAAATAAAAAATGATGAAAAAAAGAAAAATGAGTATAAAGAAAAAAATAGAGATATAGAAAAATATGTATAAGAAAAAATATGAGTTTATAAAAATAAAATAAAGTGAACTCCCCGGTTCTCTAAAGTGCATTGGGAATCTCAAAAGTTTCAAGATTTAAGATCCAAACTCATTTTTCCAACCATGTGCAATCCGATAACGAGGACTTCCTTTGTGCCTCAGATCACTCTTTGCCATTTGCACATGTCCAACTATCTTAAAGTGTATGTATTTTTTTCTCTCCCCCTCCTTGACATAACATTATTTTCCAATGACCTTTTTGACGAGTCTCGGTAAGACCATGAGAAGCTTGTCTTGTTTTGACAACATCTCATTTATAATATCTTGGTAGGACTAAACGTTTCCCATATAGCTCCACATAAAGCATTCCACTATATATATATATTGAGAGGGGAAAGGAATAGAATGAATAGCCTTTGAGAGACAAGATGAGATGGGAGTACATGTGCAAGATGCAAGGAAGTTTATTTTTGAACTTGGTTTAGCTCTTTTTCTTCATCTCGCTCTTAATTTCAAAATTTCTAAGGTTCATTAAAATTTGGGAGCATGAGGTAATTACTTGTGGGAAGTGCTTAAATTAATATCTACCCTCCATAACGACGAAGGCTAGTACATTATGGAACTTTAATGATTAAATCCTTGAGAGCATTATGTTTTCTTGTGAATGATCAAGTGCACGGTATAAAGCAATGAAATGCAACACTGATATTCATTAAAGGCTTACTCGAGGACGAGCAAGGTTTAAGCATAGGGGAGTTGTTGATGGTGAATTTCTGTCAACATAGAGTACTTGTTATACATTGGTTTCGATTATGATTTGCAACTAACCCGCCACTAGGCATACTAATGATGTAACAAGTTCACACTTGCATGTCGATTTTGGAGTTTGTTGTTTACGCAGGAAATTAACGTTAAAGAGGAGACTTTCGGGTTAAGTTCATCAAGCACTTCAAGAGAAGATCATGAAGCCCGTCACAAGTCAAGACACGAAGTGAACATGACTCCAAACAACCCAAGGACCGAAGCATCAACACGCAAAACTCTGAGGACTTGGATGTTTACAAACGAGATCAACTCTGCCCGAGAGATATTCTCGTAGCCCAGGACAACATGATCTTTCGGTGCAGATTCGGAGTTAAACGGCCTTTAATGGCAAAAGTTTTACTACCAAAGTTGTGGGCCTCGACGATACCTTCGATTTGGACATGTAGAAGGCCCATTTCGGATAAGGGAGCTAGGAGATAAGGCCCCCGAAATCCCTGCTGCGTAGTCAGTTCGAAATCAAAACAGATTATCTTCCAAGGCCGATTTGGAGATCTTATCTTCGTTTCCAAGGAAAGAAATGAATACCAAAGTTGAAGATAGTTTCGTGGCACACAACCTGGACACCGAATTTGCATTATTTGGAGTGCTGACGTGGGAGATATGGCGCCGGCAAGGAAGGGCTGCGAATCAGGAAAATCTGGACGAGGCTGATTTTATGGAAACCAAGTTCCCTTCTCTCCCAAGTAAGATCTCGTGGAAGGCAAGGTGGAGCATGCCCCAAGACTCCCCAAAGGCATAAATATAAGCCCCTAGGTACCCATGGAGAGGTTACCATTGAGGTTACCATCCGCCGCCACAAGACCGAGAACAAGAAGCAGATTGGATCGCGAAGGGAGCACTCGTGGCCTTCATCTACTTCGGGGGATTCTACACCATGATCAGCGCTACAATGAGTAACATTATGGGGTAAAGTCCTTGTTTGTCCTAGGGGTTGAAGGGGGATCTTGAGTTGTAATCACCAAACTTATGTTTTGAATCTTTTGCTATCATATTCATGTTCATGTTGATGGTGCTTTAATCTTATTGGTCGGCCGACTTGCTTTGGGGATGCATCGCTCGTAGCTTCGCTATTGTGTTCCTTTTTTGTTCTTTATGCAATTACCGTCGTGTAGTGACAGTGCGCGGGAGGGAAAACATAATGAACTTGGTTCACACCTTTGATCATGCATGCCTAGAACACATCAACATTTTGTGCACTTGGTGTTCGATCACGGATTACCCTCGTGTAGTGACTAGTATGCGAGAGGGAAAGGGTTGGACTCCGTGCACTTTTACCTTTGACAGATTAGATCAGGTTGTTCTTGCTAGGTGGTTACATCTTCAAGTGATCCTAGATCCCTTGGACAAGCGTTCTACACCCCATCTGGCATAGACATCAAAGAGGACAAAGAGAACATCCTGGTGGATGGGTTAGTGTTAGCCTTTCCTTTCAAACCACTAACGAGGGCAAGACTATGAGAGTCAGTCGGGCCCTCGAGCTTGGCTGTCATGCCCCTATCCACCTCAGCTGACTTGAGCTTCGAGAACAGCTTGTTCACCGTCAGAATGTCATACTTCTCCGACTCGACAATGGCCTCGAACTTTTCGCCCCAAATCGTACGATCCAAAGAGTGTAAGAGCTTGACAGCTCTATCATGATCATCGTATGGGAGCACGTCCACATTGGCCCTCATGTTGTTCACAACCACCGTGAACCTCTGAAACAAGGCATCGATGGACTCACGGGGCGATGAGTGAAGTTCTCGTACTCTCTCCGGTAGGTCGCATACATCCGAGCCTGAACCTGGGCATTCCCAACATGAGCCTCCTTCAACACCAACCAGATTCTACAAGCCAAGTGCTCGGTGTGCACCCAATCGAACTCAGGCTGACACAAAGCACGAAACAAGTAGTCGACCGCCTTATTGTTGGCGTCGAACATGTCCGCCGATCCTGGAGCAAGGAAGTTCATCGGCTGGACATAGCCTGTGTCCACCATGACATCCCAAAGGATCTGACCCTTTCCACGGAGGAACGCCGCCATCCGCTTACTCCACATCTGCTAGTTCTTGCCATCTAAGTGTGGAGGACCCGAACCTCGTTCCTGGTACGCCATCCTTGGATCTTAGACTGGTTAGAGTCAATCAAGACCCGTAACCGGTTCTGATACCACTTGAAGGACCGAAACGGCGAACCAGAGAGGGGGGGGAGTGAATGGGAGCCGATAAAAATTCTTCTCGAAGGAGATGGAAACTCCAACAAGACGAACACGACTTCCACCACACGTCTCCGACAAACTACCCAAGTTGGCCAAGCCCACGTAGCCACTGGAGTGCCACTGGACCTAGGAATCAACACACAACCTTCCGAGCCAAAACACACCAACACGCACAGCGGAAACTTGCACGGCTTGCTGCATGTGCTGCACCGGTCAAACCGATGGCCTGCGCCGTTCAGACCGGTGACACCGGCTAGACCAGTGGACAGAGCCGGTTAGGCCGGTGGCTACAACAGCCACACAACAAGCGTTCCAGAGATCCTTAGTGACTTCTCTAGGCCCTGGAACAAAACCACCCCCAAAACACAACCTGCACGCAAAGAAAACCCTACACAAGACCTAACAAAACAACTCCAAACAGACCAAGAACTAACCAGCAGCACAAAGACCCAAAGACACACGAGTCTAGCAGTTCACCCGAGGCAAATCCCACAAGAGACTTGCACTGGTCAGACTGGTCAAGAGCACCGGTCAGACCAGTGTAGCCTGGGCAGCTCGGGATGAACAGCACCCGCGGGTCAACTCCTCCAAATCCAAACTTCAATCTCCTGAATCGCTCCACGGAGAACAAGACTTTGGGGATAATAAGAACACCTCATGAGGAGTCCATAGCCATGGTTTTGTCCACCAAAACTTGCCAAATCAAGAAGAATCAAAGAAATCCCGCCAAGAACTACTCTAACCCTAGAACATCGAAAACCCCAAAATCGAGCCCCTTAACTCACGAATTTGGGAGGGGAATCACAAGCCAAAGAACCACGAAGGGTTCCCACAAACTTCCCCCATCAAATCCCCAAGAGCAAGGTCCCGAAAACACCCCAAGAAAACCACCAAGAGAGGGCACCGAAAATCACCACCAAGAACAACTGGGAACAACACAACAAAGCCTTGAGGAACCACGCCGAATCATCTATACATACCAAGGAGGTTCATACAAGGTCTAGCTTGCCGCCCGATCGTCCAACCGTCTCACAAAATCTCACCATGAAGCTCTCAAGCTAGTCCTATGGAAATCCTAAGAAAATAGGAAGGAAAATAGGAAAGCAAATGAACTAGGGTTCCAAGAGATGGCTGCCATCCTCTCACCTCATGGGTTATATAGGAGGCAACTGAAAGTCTAAAATGCCCTTACTTAACAACTAGGGATACAAGCCCCTCAAGGGCGGTTTTGGAAGTCTTCAAGTTTTCTCCATCGAACGGATGCCCGGCGACCGCAACCTGCTTAGACTCGAAGCAAGCCTTGCGATCCCGACGCGTGTCCTCCGCTTCGAAGATTCCGGACTACGTCGTCGCACACCGGCCAGACCGGTGCTCCTCACCGGTCAGACCGGTACCCACCGGTCAGACCGGTCTGGCGCTGCTGCAGCACCGTCTTCGGTTCTTCGGTCTTGGCTTTGTGGATCAACCAAGGAACCCAGTGGTTTTACGATGAACCACTGGAAACCCCGGGAACTCGGTGTAGCCTCCGCCAATCGCCACTCATGACTCGGCTCCCACGTAGTCCCGGCTCGACCTTGGTTTTGAAGCTCTACCAAGAAACCGTCCATGACTTCATCTTGCTGTTCATGCCACCATGCGGCCCGCACTTGACCCCGCTGGCCACCGGGTCCCTCGAACGAAGCCTTCTTGTCTTCTCCACACCTAGAGGCCTCACCGGCGACGACCTTTCGCTCTTGTTCTTCACCTGCACCAACACCAGTCAAGCCACAACCTGCACCTGCAATACTTAGCTAAGAATCAGTCCACACAACATTGTCAATCACTCATCACACAAGGAAGCGACCATCCACCGGTCCTCGAACCACACATGGTCCTCAGAGATGTCTCGGATGATGTTTGATGAGCATAGGACTCCGAGAAGGTTCTGGGTTGAGGTGGTGAATACCGCGTGCTATGTGTCAAACAGGATCTACCTCAGAGTGCATAAGAAGAAAACATGCTATGAGTTGATGCACGGTCGCACACCCAAGGTGAGTCACTTCCATGTTTTTGGTTGAAAGTGCTTTATTCTGAAGAAAGGAAAGAAGTTGGATAAGTTTGAGGCTAGGTCGGTCGATGGTATTTTCTTTGGTTATGCATCTCATTCTAGAGCATATCGTGTGCTCAATCTTGAAACTAACCAAATCGTGGAGACTTGCGAGGTTACCTTTGACGAGACACAACCACGTAGTCAGCTTGTCTTTGAGTGTGCAGGTGATGATGAACTTGGCGAGGAGATCTTTCAGGAGGAGGAGCATGAACTTGGAGATGATGAAGATAGCGATATGGCGCCCGCGACTGAACATGTACATACTACTTCGACTACAGTGGTGGACGACCCCTCTCCCACACCTACGACGACAATTCAAGATCGAGGAGAAGCTATAGTTGAGGGGGAGGTAGCATCAAGGCGAGAACCTCCCCGGCGAGTACAAGTGGATCACCCAGCTTCAAGGATCATCAGTGACATGAATGAGTGTACTACATGGTCAAGGGTTCGGAACAAATCTCATTTCGCTCATGCTTCATTTGTTGCCACCTTTGAGCCCAAAGACATTGGACACACACTATCTGATCATAATTGGGTTAATTTGATGCATGAGGAGTTGAAGAACTTTGAGAGGAATAAGGTTTGGGAGTTGGTTGACCCTCCCCCAGGGTGTAAGACGATTGGTACAAAGTGGGTGTGGAAGAACAAAGAGGGAGAGAAAGGTGAAGTGGTGAGGAACAAGTCAAGGCTTGTTGCTCAGGGGTTCAGTCAGAAGGAGGGGATCGACTACGAGGATACTTTTGCTCCCGTAGCCCATTTGGAGGCGATAAGGATCCTTCTAGCCTTTTCGGTGGCTTAAGGATTCAAGTTGCACCAAATGGATGTGAAGAGTGCTTTCCTAAATGGTGTGTTGGAGGAAGAAGTGTATGTGAGGCAACCACCGGGGTTTGAGAGTGAGAAGTACCCCCACCGGGTGTACAAGTTGAGGAAGGCGTTGTATGGGTTGAAGCAGGCGCCTAGAGCTTGGTATGGTAGGTTGAGAGGGTTCTTGTTTGAGAGAGGTTTTGAGATGGGAAAGGTTGATCAGACCTTGTTTTTACTTAGGCAGGGTAGAGATATCCTGATTGTGCAGGTGTACGTGGATGATATTGTCTTTGGTGGCTCATCTAACTCTCTTGTTTCAAGGTTTGCAGAGGATATGAGCAAGGAATTTGAGATGAGCACGATAGGCGAGTTGCAGTTCTTCCTCGGGCTACAAATCAAGAAATCAAAGGAAGGAACTTTTGTGCACCTAGCTAAGTACACCAAGGACATTGTGCGGAAGTTCAAGATGGAGGATTCCAAGGCTATGACGACGCCGATGAGTATGACTACAGCTCTTGATGCGAACGAGGAAGGTGAACACGTGGACCAGAAGGAGTACCGGAGCATGATCGGGTCACTCCTCTACTTGACGGCAACGAGGCCGGACATACAGTTCTCGGTATGTCTATGCGCTCGTTTTCAAGCGTCCTTGAGGACTTCGCATCAGCAAGCGGTGAAGCAAATTTTCAGGTACTTGCGTCACACTCCCGAGTTCGGCCTTTGGTACTCCGCATCCTCTTCTTTGGCTCTTCATGGTTTTTCGGATGCGGATTTTGCCAGGTGTCGATTGGATAGGAAGTCCACTTCTGGGACTTGCCAGTTTTTGGAATGTTCTTTTGTGTCTTGGTCTTTCCGCAAACAGTCGAGTGTTGCTCAATCCACTACCGAGGCAGAGTATGTTGCCGCTGCTAGTTGTTGCTCTCAGCTCCTTTGGATCACATACACCATGAGTGACTTTGGTGAGGAGTATACCCATGTTCCACTTCAATGTGACAGCACCAGTGCCATAAGCGTTGCGAAGAACCCAGTGCTCCATTCCAAAACCAAGCACATAGAAGTGAGGTATCATTTTCTGAGAGACAATGTTGAAAAAGGGAAGATAGCGTTGATCCATGTACCCACACATGATCAACTAGCCGATATTTTCACCAAACCCCTAGATCAAGCAACTTTCACTCGTTTGCGGGGGGAGCTTGGTGTGTGTTTGATTTCTTGAGTTGGGTGTGTGGGAGCTCCTTTGTAGCATATTTATAGTTTCGGTTGTGCATTTCTTGCATTTGGCATGACATATGTAACATGATGTATAGGCATCCTTGTATCTTAGATTGTATGCATTTTGTATCATATGCATTTTGTTGGAAAAACTTCTCTCATATACATTGTTCACCATGATGTGCTATATATGATCTTGTGAGCTAGTTTGATATGCTATGGTTAGTTTGGCTTAGCTCTTGATGATCTTGATTTATATCCATGGTTGATGGCTATGTTTTTGAAAAATGTCACATATATGCTATATCATGTGTAAATGCCTTTATATGATCTTGACATGTTTTAGTGGCTTGGTTATGCTTAATTTGTGGTTGGATAGCTAGTTTATTGATCATATGGGGCCAAAGGCTCATTTGCCATCATGAATGGGAGGGGCATAAGTTCCTTTTTGTCGCAAAGACATTTCATGTACCAAATATGAATCTGAAAATGAAATGTAAAATGCTTGGATAATGTGCTCTCATGTCATATGTGCTAAATTTAATTTGCTTTGGGTGCTAAGCCGTTGCATGATGCCTACCAATGAGAAGTCTCATACATAGAAGTGGGCACATGGCTCGGTGGCTTTGACATGACATGAGGTGCTTGTGGGTGTTTGTGATGGTCTTATGATTAGAATGGATGTCCTAGCATGAAGTTTGTGTGGCTTTGTCATTTTGACATGTTTTGCTCATGTTGAGGACTTCGCTCATGAGAGAGTAACTTTTCGCAAAATTGCTCAACTCTAGCTTAGCTTCGTCCAATGGTTGTGAAACTTGGTAGTCATGAAGTTGATGTCATTACGAAGTTGTAGAGTATCTAGCTTGATCATTTGGACATGTGTAGCATCTTGTGATGAATTTTGTATACTTGAGAAGCTCTAAGTTGCATATTTTCAAATTTGAGCCTTGATTCATGAATTGGCAACAAGGGGGAGAAAGAAAGGTGGAGAAAAGTTGCATTGCATCCCTGGAACCTATCCCAAGAGTCAAGGGGGAGCTTGTGCATTTATTTTGCATTTTTGGCTTTTGGGGGGTGGTCTGCTATATGAAATCGGCCTGACCGGTTTTGGTGGAACCGGTCTGACCGGTTTTGGGAACCGGCCTGACCGATTTGTGCCCAGAGTTGGCACTTGTTCAGGGGGAGTTTGCATATGTGCAGGGGGAGCTCTTGTTTGCTTTGGTGGTTTGTGCTCTTTGATTGAGCATGGTTTTGTCTCGGATGTGTCGAGCCGTTGCCCTTGCCTAAGGGGTCCGAGACTTGTCTTGTTCAACTCATCTTGTTCTTTGCCTTTCTTGGCTTTCGATCGCTTGTTGGAGTTTCTTTTTATTCAATTCTTTTTTTCTTTTCTCTGATTTTCAATTGTGTGTGTTGTCAATGCACTCATCAAGGGGGAGATTGAGGACCATGTGTGGTTCGAGGACCGTTGGATGGTTGCTTCCTGGTGTGATGAGTGATTGACAACATTGTGTGAACTGATCCTTGGCTAAGTATTGCAGGTGCAGGTTGCGGCTTGACTCGTGTTGGTGCAGGTGAAGAACAAGTGCGAAAGGTCGTTGCCGGTGAGGCCTCCAGTGTGGAGAAGACAAGTAGGCTTCGTTCGAGGGACCCGGTGGCCAGCGGGGTCAAGTGCGGGCCGCATGGTAGCAAGAACAGCAAGATGAAGTCGGTGGACGGTTTTTTGGTTGAGTCACAAAACCAAGGTCAAGCCGGGACTTCATGGGAGCCAATTCATCAGTGGTGATTGGCGGAGGCTCCATCAAGTTCGCGGGGTTTGCGGTGGTTCACCAGAAAATCACCGGGTTACTTGGCTGAGCCACAAAGCCGAGGCCGAAGACCGGGCATGGCTGTCTGGCCGAAACCGGTCTAACCGGTTTGGAGACCCCTCTTTTGCAGACCGCCTGGCGGTGGGCACTTCCGCACCCGCCCCAGGCACCTGTTCCACCACCGCCTCCGCGGCTCTTGGTGAAGGGAGTGCAGGCTCCCACCTCTCAGAGGGGGCTTGCCCCCCGTCGCTTTCTTCCTCCTCTCCCTCTCCCGACGACGAGTACTCTGAGGTCGCGGGGGGGGGGGGAAGAGTCCCTTGCTGCCGCGCGCCCGCACTCTTTGTCCCTCCGTTCGCGCGCGCTCCCCGCCGCCGGATCCTTCGCTCCTTCTTGCGCTCCGCTCGCTCCTCGCTCCCCGCCGCCGCGCGCGCACACGCGCGCGCTCGGGCTCGGGGCGTGGGCGGGTCGGACCGCGTGGTGTTCACGGCCACCCTCTGCTAGGAGGAGAGAAATGTTAGAGCCGCGGCGGCACGTCGCAGAGGAATAAAGGAAAAGGGGGAAGCCTACTCACCGGCGGGGCGTCGGGGAGCATAACGAACGACCAGAGGTCGTCGTCGCTATGCCTGACGGCCTTGAGGCTGATGGCGCGCCTCGCCCTCGTGGTCGTGTACTCCCGGGGAAGCAGTCGTGTACCAACCGCGAGCGCGCCAGTGACACGGGGTTTGCCGTCTCGCCCATGTAATAGATAAGGAGCTCCCTCTCCATGAGGGGGATGATCCGCCAGAGGTGGAGGTTTGCAAGGACCGAAGCCACGCCCAGCCCAGCATCCGCCAGGCCCTTCAACACGAGCAGGGCTGACTCAAGTCGATCCTGGCGTGAAGAAGGGGATAGGCCGTGCCACCAAGAGTCAGCCTTCTCCTTCAGCACCTTGCCGGTGTAGGGGGGAGGCCGGGCTCGTCGTTGCGGAGGTAGAACCACCCCCGCTCCCACTCCGCATTGTTGGAGGTCATCGTGCAGGGAATGTAAAACTCCCTGTGCGACTCCCGTAGCGAGATAGATAGGCCGCTGGCACGCACCGCCCGGCGCACCCGCGGCTCAGGTGTGGTGAGTGTGTGCAGCTCCATGCGGAAGAGGTGGACCCAGAGATTCCAGTTCACTGGGATCCCCAAGAACCCCTCGCAGACGCCGACAAAGGTAGCCACCTGCGAAATCGCATTAGGGGCGAAGTTGTGCAACTCCACCCCGTAGTGGTGGCATAGTCCGCGCATGAAGCGGCTCGCCGGCGCGGCGAAGCCACGTTCATGATGCTGGACGAAGCTAACCACATAGCCGAACGACGGGTTGGGCTCCCGATCCGCCGCCGGCGGAACGATCCACGCCAGAGGTTGTCCGTCCACATTCAGTGCCAGCTTCCCACCATTCACGAGCTCATTCAGCGCGAACTCCGTCACCGTCGAGTGGTGCCACGGCAGCGGGTCTAGCACCTGGACTGGCTGGGTGGGTGCCATTGCAGTTGGCGGAGGTGAGCGAAGGCGAGGCGGGTGGCGAACAAAAACAAAGGGGTGCGCGGTGCTCTGGAGCAGAAGCAAGGAGCAAGGGGCGACAGGCGCTAAGTGTTGAGGTAAAGGGCTCACCCCTTCCTTCCCCTTGGATTTATAGATCTAAGGGAGCCACACTCCCCAAACCGCGCGCGCCGCGCGCATTAACTGCAGGTGATGGCACCCGTCACTAACGAGCGGGCCCCACCACGACCTAAACAGCCAGGCGCATGCACGCGCGCGATCATTACAGTGTGGCAACCGAAGAGCTGCGGCGGACCATCACGTCCGCCTGCCCACGTCGCTCACTACGCGTGCGGCTACGTAGCCTGAAAAGGTGCACTCGCAGCGCATGACCACGGCCACGACTGTGGGTATTAAGACGGTATGGCTCCTTACCGTGTAAGTGAAGCCCTCGAACGGCCCGAGCCCAGGGCTCTAAAATTTAGACCCTTGAAGGGTGCGACTACCGACCAGTGGCCTCAAGACCCGCTCGACGAAAGCAGGCGCCACAAGTGCCCTCGACTCTAGAGGATTACCGATCAGCAACTCGGGGGCCGGTTCGACTGCAAGCCCATGAGTCCTGCAGATGTAGAAAAGACGGGGGCACCCAGCTGCCACCCTGCAGCGGCCCTACTGATTAGGGGTTCGAAGCCTGACCTTCAAAGGGTTCGAACAGGCGCCCCAGATCAATGGAGTAAGGGACGAAGAGAGCGCGCACATTTGAGCCTATCCTCGAGCTCACCAGCTCGAGGGCACCCCACAAGTCGTGTTCAAGAACCAGTGAGGGCAGCTAGTCGAGGGATCCCATCGAGGGAGAGCTTCTGCGCCCTCGGCCCCCAGCGAACGGGACCGAGCCCTGCCTAGCAAACCCACGCAAGCGCTTTCATGGACGAGTCTCTGTTGACGGTGTATTTTGGTGCACCTAGCATGTTCATTACACTTTGGTTTGGATTTTATTATGGAACTAACCCGCCACTAGGCACACTAATCATATAACAAGTTCATCTTTGTGCATGCATTTGGAAGTGTTATGTTTATGTAGGAAAACATGGACATAAAGGACGGATTCACAACAAGTTCAAAGGAGCATTTACGGAGTCTTGTTCGTGTTCATGAGCTTGATGAAATCACTTCCAATGGTGGCAAGGACCGAAGTGCTACGAGGACCACCCCCGGGGATAGAAGCGTAAAAGACCGAACTTCATGCGAAGAGAACCTCCATCTTGGACGCGAGGATGACATCGTCAAAATCATGCAAGTGGAGGGGGCAAAGAGCATAATTACATGAGGACCCACGGGAGCGAAGGGGCGACCGAACCGGGCCAAGGTGGGCCCCCGGCCGGCCGGCCGGCCCCACTTCGGTGGCCGGTTCGGCCCCCCTTTCCTTGCACCCGAAGGATTTTCAACCCTAAAACCTTGGAGGCGCCGCCATCGACAGGGAGAGAGCCATTCGCACCAGAAGGCCATCCACAAGCTAGAGAGAGAGGAGGAGGATCTCCGGAGGGAGATCAACCACCTCGAAGGATGCACCCTCTCATGGAGAAGAAGGAAGACACCGTCGGAAGGGAAACCATGATCAACGGTGCCATGATCGGCACCTTGATGGGGTAATCTCCTTGTTTGTCCATGGGTTGTAATCGATCGTAAGATGTAATCATACTTTGTCGGATTATCTATCTATCATCTTGTGTTGAATATACTTTAATGCTTAAGGTTTGCAACCTAGCCGTAAAGGGAGTAGGGCCCCAATGCTTCCTTGGATCCATTCAATACGCCGTGTCCATCATAGGTCTAGTCATGAATACCTTCGCGTAGTGACAGTACGAGAGGAGGAAAAGGGCGAAACCGTGGTCACAACCCCCAATAGATTAGATTTGTTTAATATCTTTAATTGATTGCATGATCGTAGACCCATGGGCAAGTGTCTCCTACCTTGATCGTTTATGGTTCTCTCTATTGTAATTTAGTTGTTTTCTAGTATAATAATAGTTAGGGTTTTTAGTAGGTAGTGCGTAAAAGTAGATTGAACGCTTGTAATCCCCTTGCTCCGCGGATTGACATGAACCTTGGGAATCCCATGGTGAAAAAGGTGTGGGGTCCGTACGCTTGCGGATCATAGAGGGATACGTCTTTTATCCGTCAACAAGCCCCTTTTTCTGGCGCCGTTGCCGGGGAGTAAGCTAGTTTACATCGTTTGATTTGCATTTAACTTAATTTTATATTTTAGTCTGTCTTTCGTTTGCTATATCTAACATATATTATCTAGAAAAACACTTGTTTCACTTTTGTTTTTGTTTTTATCTTATTGTCTAGATGGCGTTCGTCAATCAACCCGTGGAAGAACCGGAGAAATCACTAAGGGATTACGCTAGCCCTCGATGTGAAGACATAAAAGTACAAGAGTCATATTCGAAGCTCGAAGCGACCGAGTATGAGATTAAATCCAAGATCATCGAGATGGTGGCGGCAAACCTGTTTGAAGGGATGGTTTGAGGACCAGGAGCGTCCAGGTGGTCGGTGGATGACCGCTCCTCAGTGATGAGTGATTGACAACGGGTGTTGGACAGACTCTTGGCTCAGTGCGCAGGTGTAGGCTGCGGCCTAGTTCTTGTTGTTGCAGGTGAAGAACGGGCGTGAAAGGTCTTCAGCCTTGAGGGGCCTCCGGGAGATAGCACTACAAAAAACCTTGTGATCCATGACGATATTCACATGACGTTTTCGATTTCGTCATAGATCACACCGCATCCATGACGAACCGTCGATTTCGTCATAGATTCGCAGTGTTGGATATGAAGCCCAATATGAAGTCCAAACACCATGACGTTGTGCCAATTTCGTCATACATTTCGTCACAGATCACGTTGCATCCATGACAACATCCAGAATTCGTCATAGATCAGCAGTGTTGGATATGAAGCCCAATATGAAGTCCAAACACTATGACGTTGCACCAATTTCGTCATAATCCAACCACATTGCATTTCAACATTTCCTCATGATTAATTTTAAAATTAACAATTTCTTAAAATTAAAAGTTCTACTACTTTCATATTGAAAGGTTTTTTATTTGATCCCTAGATCTAGGAGAAAAATTGAGTTTACTTCTCAACTTCTTTAAATGAATTTGAACTTGAATTTTCAATTGGAGTTTAACTAAAAACTTTTGAAATATTTGAGATAATAGAAATATTCCAAATTTTCTAAAATTTATTAAGTCGTAAATAAAATTTTCTCGAGTTTTAATTGGAATTTCTAGCCCTTTTAATCAAATTAAATATCACAATAAACAATTTTAGCGAAAATAATTTTTTGTTACATTCATGTTGTTTCGTTGTTCTTTGTTTGCTAGTACATTAATTTGGGATTTAAATTCTGTTTGAATCCAAATTTAATTTGCATTTGTTGGGCTTCGAATAGTTTGTTTCTCGCCGAGTTCGTTTTACCCCTTCCAACTCTTCTTAAGTCTATTTTTGCCCCTCTAACTCTTCCATGTCGAGGTGGAGTTGCTGTGGGCCGAAATCTATTTTTGCCCCTCCAACTCTTCCATGTCGCGGGTGGGAGTTGCTGGGCCGGTGCGCGGGTTCA
Organism: Cenchrus americanus; assembly: GCA_947561735.1. Taxonomy (NCBI): domain Eukaryota; kingdom Viridiplantae; phylum Streptophyta; class Magnoliopsida; order Poales; family Poaceae; genus Cenchrus; species Cenchrus americanus. The sequence goes on along the minus strand of OX387239.1, from coordinate 75,618,766 downwards.
GCCCATGAGGGAGGTTGAGAGGAGGGGCGAAAACAAACCGGGCCGAGAGTTCAAGGGGTATTTCCGGACTTGGGCCTAACAACTTATAAAACCAAACAAATGTCATTCAAATTTGAATTTAAATATAGTTTAAATTTTAGGGTGTGATATCTAACTTCATATTTTTTAATTGTATGGTGAATATAAGTTTCTATCCAAGTTTGAGTTCCATATGAGTTAGAAAATTTAATGTGCTACTTAAATTTCAAAGTTTGACTTAAGTTATCAGAAGTTATGTTTGAGATGTATCCATTTTATGAACAATGTATACTATTTTTTCATGAAATCAATGAAAAATTTATGTCAAGTGTAAACATCCATAAAATGATTCCATGTCATTTTTTAGAATTTTTGGAGAAGTTTTAGGTATTATTATTATTATTGTATAACACGGTGACTAGTAGAAGTTCGAGTTTTCCCTATAAGTCAAATGAATTTTTCATTAACCTCTTAGATGTGGGCTATAATGGACCACGTAAACATAAATATATTTTGTTGAATTATTTGAATCTTATTAGAAGTACATATAAGTCAGTTTGGCATTACTTTTGATAAACACGTAGAAAATCATTTAAATGATAAAAAATAGCAAATCTACTTGAAATTTTTTGAAACTCCCGGGTGACAACTTCTATGTTGTTTGTTACATGTGAAAAATAAATTGGGATCATATAAGATAACAATTTTGCAACTTTCTTCACAAGGGTGTACTCATTAGTGATTTAAAAAATAGAAAGATCAACTTTTTGCACAACTATATAGAAAAACCATTTTTTCTTTGTAAAAGTTGTAGATCTTGGTAGAGAATGATTTTAGAAATTTTTAGAAAAATAAATCATCCAATTTGGAGTTAATATGAGGCAGTAAAATCTGTCACACCCGGTTTTAAAGGCAAAACCGAATGCATTGATCACGTGTGCGCCGAGATCGAGTTACACACACGCTTAGACATTATGAATACCAAAATCGGTGCCACACGAATAAAGAGTTATTACAAACCATAGTCTTAAACGAAACTTAAACAAACGAGTTCTCGCAGCGGACAAAATGCCTCCACAAAGTACCGATCGAAGACTACGCACACCTAGAACTCCCGGATATCTTCCGGATTATCTTCAAAGTTCTCCCGGTCCGAGCAAAGCAAATCCGGTATTGTAGATGCAAGAGAATAAACAAGCGTGAGCACATTTCGTACTCAGCAAGGAAAAACAACATAACATGCGAGGCCATATGGTGGATGGCTAAGGTTCAAGCACTTTAGCATTTTAGTTGGTCAAGTTTTATTAGCAACCTGATTACTAAAGGTGTAAGTTCATACCAACCCAATTACATAAGATATAAGCAGCAAAAATAAAGAGATAAGCCACAATTTAAACATTAAAGTTCCATAATTTAATCATGTGAGTGTCCAGGCCGCTCTTGACCGTGAGCACGGCTAATCGATTAGTTTAACACTGCGAGAGGTTGTACATCTTTACCCACAAGCGGCGTAAAAGCTCCGAAGAACTTTGGACCCAACCATGCGGTGTTTGCAAGACACCATACCACACTTCCGAGGTGTGATTGCATAGGGACGCTACATGGCCTTTACAAAGGTTCTTTAGCAAGTTATGACCCACAAGGTCCGGATCACTTAGCAAGGTATAAAGTCCCTTAGCAGGTCAATACCCCACCATAAAAGAATAACTCACCCAACCCCCTGCTAGAGCGAGTCCATACCCCACAGTACCGCCGATCCCTTGTCCTTATCAGGTAAGACCATCCCAAGCTAAAGTTCCTAATTATTCAGCCAAGACCATTGCCCATTAGTTCTTGTGGTTGTACTTGTTTTCCCGGGTGGTTCTCCATGTTCCGATTACACATTACAGTGGTCTTGTAAAGATAAAAGATCATAAACGGAACATGAAATAACAAAACGGCAACCAAGTAGATTAATACCAATACCCAGTTGAGCACGCTAAGCAATAACTACCACAAGATTAATTTAATTCCCGGCATCAAGGTAAAGGTAGTCAAAAGCTAGGCATGATCCTTAATAGGTTCCCATCAGATTAATGCAAGCGAAAAGTAAAAACAGTGAATTTAAATGCATGTTATGTAGGACAAGCGGGCATGCATCAAGGAATACTTGCCTTCAACAAAGCCTTGCTGCTCAAACTCTTGCACGACCGGATCTTCAAATCCCTCGAACGAATCGCTCTCTACGGTCCACAATCATCACATACAAGCATACAATAGAAATAAATAAGAAACAGTCACCAAACAGATCAAACAGATCTAAACAGTAGCATAAAACTAATCTACGCTTCGAGACGAACGCGTGGACATAAAGAACGCTAAAATCGGAGCTAAAACGACCAAGTTATGGGCTCGGGAAGTTTCAGGGACTAATCTGCGAAGATTTGAAAAGGTTTTGGGCTAAAATAAAGAAAAAGGACTAAACTGTGAGAAATCTTATACGGTGGAAGGATATTTTTGTAAATACCAAAAGCTCAGGGGTTTTCTTGCAAAAATTACGGGAACAGACCGGGTTGACCGGTATTGACTCGGGTCGGCTTGATCTAGATCCGTTGGATCTAGATCCAAAGGCTGTGGTCGCGCGCGGGTTAAGAGGGGCGGCGGGCTGAACCAGATGCGTCGGATCTTGATCCGACGAGGGCAGACGCGTGCGAGCGGCCGCGAGGCGGAGGGCGACGGCCGACGGCGGCGGCCGGCGGCGAGCGGCGGCGGGGCTCGCCGGCGAACTCGATCTAGGGCTCCGGGGCTCGGTTTGAGGCTCGGAGGACACCTATGCGCGCGCGCGCGAGGCCGCGAAGCGCGGCAGGCGGCGAGAGCGGCGGCCACGCGGCGGGGCGGCGGGACGACGCGGCGGAGCGGCAAGGAAGCTCCGGCGAGGTCGCTAGGGCGACGGGGTGCACGGGATCAACAACGAATAGCAGGGGCGTCTTGCTCACCTCCAGATGCAGCTCCCTAGCGGCTTCCCGACGACGGAACGACGGCGACGGCAAGGAATCGAAGGCGGCGACGGCTAGGGTTTGCGGCGCACGAGCAAGCGAAGGCGGCGGCTCGGTGTGGACGTCCAGGGGGCGGCGGCGGCTTTAAATAGCCCGGACGGGCTCCTAGGTATGCGGGCCACGCGTGGGGGCGCGTCCTCGGGACCGGACTCGGGGCCGGCGGCGGCGGAGTCCCGGTAGGAGACGACGCCGGGTAGGGGATGACGGGTGGACCCCGTCGGTCGGCCCTCGCCGGGCGGAGGCGGCGCCGGGCCGGCGCGTCGGGCTAGGTGGGCCGCGAAGCGGTGCCGGGCCTCACGCGGGTGGAAACGGCCGGGGGGGGCCGGCGAGCGCGCGGCCGGCGGGCCGGATGGCCGCCGCGCGGCCGGCCGCTGTGCCGCCGGGCTGGATTAGCTAGATGGGTTGGGGTAGAGGGAAAAGGGTAGGGGTTTAAGGGTTGATTAAAAAGGGTTCCAATCAAATGGGATTCAAACCTTGAATTTGAATTCCAGCAACCATAAGAAATGCACCAGCATGAATGCCACAATTAATTCCTATATTTCATTAATTTTATTTTAGAAAAGTTTTAAATGCCTAAAATTAAATAAACAACCTTATATTCCTTAGGCAAATAAATGGTTGCTAGCAAATTTTTAATAAAGCCAAAATTTTAATAGAATTAGGGTGTTACAAATCCTACCCCCTTAAGAAGAATCTCGTCCTCGAGATTCGGACGTATTGGGAAAAAGATCCGGAAACTCGCTTTCGCCTCATCCTCTCTCTCCCATGTTGCCTCATCCTCTCGCATGATTACTCCACCGTACTTTGCACATCCTAATCACACTATTCCCGGTGACCCTTGTCATGGTTTCCAATATTCGAACGGGGTGTTCAACAATAGTGAGATCCTCTTCAACGTTTAGATCATCCAAGGGTAACGGCTCCTTGTCATGAGGACCAAAACCCTTCTTCAACTGAGAGATATGGAATACATCATGCACATCGAGCCGGACCGGCAACTCCAATCGTAAGCCACTTCTCCCACTCTCTCAATGATCTTGAAAGGTCCAATAAAGCGAGGTGACAACTTTCCTTTAACTCGAATCGACGCAACCCTCTCGATAGGTGATACCTTTAGGTACACGTAATCGCCTTCCCGAAAAACCACATCCCTTCGTTTACCATCCGCATAGCTTTTTCGTCTGGACCGAGCAATCCTCAAATTTTCTCTCGATAATCCGAACCTCGTTTCTCCGCTTCTCCGATGATATCCGCCCCAAATAACCGCCTTTCGCCCGTCTCACTCCAAAATAACGGAGTCCTACACTTCCTTCCATATAGAGCCTCAAAGGGTGACATTTTGAGATCGGCTTGGTAGCTGTTGTTATAAGAGAACTCAGCATACGGCAAGCTCTTATCCCAACTACAACCATGCTTAAGCGCACATGCTCTCAGCATGTCCTCTAGGATCTGATTGGTTCTCTCTGTCTGCCCATCCGTCTGTGGATGATACGCTGAACTGAAATTTAGCTTAGTATCCAGAGATTCATGCAACTTCCCCCAGAAACGAGAAGTAAACTGAGTACCTCTGTCTGACACGATCTTCTTTGGTACGCCATGCAAACACACGATCCTGGACATGTATAGCTCTGCCAACTTAGCTCCTGTATAGGTAGTCTTTACCGGAATGAAGTGAGCTACCTTAGTCAAACGATCCACGATGACCCAAATCGAATCATAACCATCTCGGGTTCGGGGTAAACCCACTATGAAATCCATTCCGATCTCTTCCCACTTCCACTCGTGCACCTTCAAAGGCCGAAGCAAACCGACGGGTCTCTCGATGTTCAGCCTTAACCCGGTGACAAGTGTCGCACAAAGCCACATGGGCGGCCACGTCTCTCTTCATACCGTACCACCAATACCTCCGCTTGAGATCCCGGTACATCTTAGTACCGCCCGGATGGATAGAGTAAGCCGAGTCGTGAGCTTCTCTCAAGATCTTCTCTCTCCGAGATCTCCTGTCTCCGGTACACACAACCGGTTCTTAAACCACACGGTTCCTTGCTCATCTTCTCGTGAAATCCGGGGCTTCTCCTTGTTGCATGCTCTCTTTAATCTTTTGTATTCCAAAGATCCTCTAGCCGCCACTTGCGTATCTCTTGCTCCGCAGTAGACCGTACTTCCAAAGTTACTCCTTCGCATGTGCAACCACTTTCAAGTTGAGCCTTTCAAACTCTTTTACCAACTCGTCAGAAACCGAATGGTCATTGCCATGTTAGTGTGGCCCTTCCGACTCAAAGCATCAAGGCAACCGCATTCGCTTTACCCGATGGTAATGAATCTCTAGATCATAGTCCTTGATCAACTCTAACCAACGACGCCGTCTTAGATTAAGATCCTTCGAGTAAAGATGTACTTCAAACTCTTGTGATCGGTATAGATCCGGCACTTAGTTCCCATGATGTAGTGTCTCCAAATCTTTAATGCATGAACCACTCGTCGCTAACTCAAGATCATGCGTAGGATAGTTCGACTCATGCTTCCTCAACCGACGAGATGCATAGGCTATAACATGACCTTCTTGCATCAACACACATCCTAGTCCTTGTCGAGATGCATCACAATATATGTCAAAGCTCTTTCGTAGATCGGGCATTACCGAAACAGTGCCGTGGTTAACCGCTTCTTTAACTCTTCAAACCGGACTCGACATGCACCGGTCCATTTGAATTCCCCGTCCTTCTCTAGCAATGTAGTGAGAGGCTTCACAATCCGGGAGAATCCTTCAATGAACCGACGGTAGTAACCAAGCAAGTCCAAGGAAACTCCGAATCTAAGACACCGTACGAGGGGCTTCCCATTTCAACACATCACTAACCTTGCTAGGATCTACTGCAATACCTCCGTTGGTGATGATATGACCTAGAAAAGACACTTCCTTGATCCAGAACTCACACTTGCTGAACTTCGCATATAACTCATGCTCTCTCAGCTTCTGCAACACAAGTCTCAAATGCTCCTCATGATCCTCCTCATTCTTGGAGTAGATCGAATGTCATCAATGAATACCACAACGAACTTGTCCAGATACTCCATAAAGATCTTGTTCATCAAGTACATAAAGTACGCGGGTGCATTGGTTAACCCAAAGTACATAACTGTGTACTCATAAAGTCCGTACCTGGTAGTAAAAGCTGTCTTAGGAATATCTGAAGGCCTAATCTTTAGCTGATGATAACCTGATCGCAGATCGATCTTAGAGAACACGGTTGCTCCTCTCATCTGATCAAACAAATCTTCAATACGTGGCAGAGGACACTTGTTCTTGATAGTAACATCATTAAGAGACCTGTAATCAACACACATCCTCTGTGTGCCATCTTTCTTACCAACAAAGATAACGGGTGCTCCCCAAGGTGATGAACTAGCACGAATGAACCCTTTACCCAATAATTCTTTAATCTGAGCTTTAAGTTCTTGTAACTGATCACTAGACATTCTATATGGGCGCTTAGAGATAGGAGCAAGACTGTGTAAAAGATCAATAACGAACTCAACATCTCGGTCGGGGGGCATACCCGGCAATTCCTCGGGAAACACATCGGGATAATCGCACACTACTCGTATGTCTTCCAAGGTCGCTCCGTCAAGCTTATTCACGGCACCGGCATTTGATGGTGCGGGATCCGCCGCAAACTCAAACCTCTCACCACTGGACTTGTAAGAAGGATTGACCTCTTAGCACACCGAATCACCGCATCACACGCGGTCAACCATCCCATTCCCAATATCACATCGATCCCCTTTGAATCCAAGATTATAAGATTGGCACGGAAATCTCTCGCCCACAATCTTGAGATGGACGTTATCACATTTATAGATAGCTTTCAATTCCCCCCGTGCGAGGTAACTAACATGTGGCGAGACATGGGACCGATAGGTAGATTATGTTGAGCTACGAACCGGGATGTAATGAAAGAATGGGATGCTCCGTAATCAAACAAAAGCGAGGCGGGAGTAGAGTTAACTAGAAACATACCGAGCACTACTCCGGGGTTCTCTCGGGCGACTTCAGCATCAACGTGCATTGCCTTGCCTCGTGCATAGCTCGTTGTCCTTTGTTTGACCGCGGGGTTTGGCTTCCGCTCCTTGTCCGTCGCCGGTTCCGTGTGGGGGTGTGTGGAGGGTTCCTCTTTGGGCAAGCATTGGCATAGTGACCAAGTTCTCCGCACTTGAAGCAAGTAGTGGTGGCAGGATTGGGCGGTGCCACGGTCCTTACTGGGTGTGCCAACCGGGGCTCTCTCGCCGACTCGCCGGGAAGCCGGGCGGGGAGTCCGAGGAACGGGGACGCCGAAACCGCCGAGCGCACCGCCGGAACCGCCGAAGAGGACGTTGGGATTGCCGCCGCCCAAAGTTTCCACCCGGTCCCCCATAACGGAACGGGGTGTTCGGCGGTGGGTTGAAGCGCGGGCGAGACGCACTCCCAAACCGCCCGCAGCCGGCGGCCTTCCTCTTCGCTCTCCAAGCTCCTTGCGCTTGTGCTCCAAGCGGATAGCGGCATCAACTAGCCGCCGAAAGTTAGGAAAAGGATATGACATCACCGATACCGCAACGAACCAACCAACCCATCCAGGAACGGCTCCCGCTTCTTCCTATCCTCAGCAACCTCCTCACCGCATAGCGAGATAGCTTAGTGAACTTGTCTCTATATTCGCCCACCGACATTCCTCCCTCGCTTCGGCGAAAGGAACTCCTTCTTCTTGATCTTCATGACTCCGGAGGGTATGTGATGGCTCCCGAAGTTGGTGGTAAACTCCTCCCAAGCGATAGTGTCCGGGGCGGCATGAGCGGCGAGTACGCATCCCACCAAGCGGCCGCAGAACCTCGAAGTCGTCCCCGCAAATACAGACCTTCTCTCTGTCGTCACACTGACAGGTAGTGAGCATCTTAAGTATTGTCTTGAGCCAATCTTCAGCTTCCAGTGGATCAGCGGCGTGAGTAAACACAGGAGGGTGATGACTCATGAACTCTCGGTGTTTGTTGCGAGGCGCAGGTGGCGGCACCGGCGGATTGTTGACCTGAGCTTGCAAGTTTGTCACAGTGGTGGTCAAGTTCTCGGAGGAGCCGGGTCCGTGCCTCCAAGAACTGCTGCATAGCGGGATCCATTTGTACCGGGCTGGGGTGCTCTTCCTGCGAGTTGATTAACACCTGATCCTGTCCTGGTGTTCACCATCTGAGTGTTAGGAACATTATTTTAGATGATTGCACCAAGGTTTAAACTTAGGAAGATAAGATAGCAATGATATTCAGATAAGACAGATTCTGTTGACTCCAAACAATCAGGCATAGCTCTCTGTATAAGTAACCAAAAATTATGGATTTTGGACTGATAAAAGGTAATGAAATTACGAAGCTACTCCAACTGGAATCACCTCAATCGGGATTGTGTAGCTCTGGTTATAAAATAAACAAGTCAGGTAGGTCGGCAGTGTTTAACAGATTCGTGGGACTGTAATGTTTTAGTCATATCTCTCTGGTTTTCCATCCAAATATTCTGAATTTTTCACAGAAAACCAGTAATGAAATTCTTGAACTTTTCCAATTGGTTTTACTGCAATCGGAGTTTTGTAGCCCGAGATAAAATTAAAACAGTACTGCTGACTCAGAAAACTGTGCGAACAGATTTTTGGGATCTCGAATTTGTATTAAGGGAAAACTTAAGAGGACAAAAAGATTAAGATAGATAACTGATTGAGACTAAAAGATAACCCCACAAGCTTACTACTAAACCAATGTCGTTGTGGTCATCACTCCACAACACATTGCACTCAACCAAAAATCCAACTCACACATTAAGCACAAAATCAAGCATTCAACCACACCTCTAAACTAAACACACTTTACCGATCGTCTACTAGCGATTACAAGGAAATCCTATCCTTAATCTTAAACCTAAGGACTATCTTCAGCCATGGCATCCGTGCGAGCGTCGGGGGAGTCGTAGTGTGGCCTCTTGGGTGATGGGGAGGTACATCCTTCGCGGCTTCATGGGCTTCCGGCCGCTCCTCGTTCAACAAAGTGCCGCTTCCAAGGCACGCCTCTCGCGTCTCCGAGTGAAGATTTGCTGCCGTGCCTGCATATAGCGTGTTGTTGGCATCATCCAATGCGGTGTTCACCGCTGCAAGTAGACCTCGGACATTGTTGAGCGTCCCTTCATAGGCTGGTGCTGGGGCGATGTAAGTCTTGGCTTCCCCACTTGCCCCGAATGGTGTGTAGCGGCGGTGGGTATCCTCCAACCTCGTCACGCTCCTTGTGAGAGAGCACATAGAGCGCTCTCCGAGCTGACTCTGCTATCCCAGCATCCATAGTAGTCCTGTGAGCCACATCATGATGCTTGGACATCTCCTTCACCCCACGGCATGGAATGTACTCCTCCAAGATGGCAGCAACCTCCCAATGGGGCTCGAACCACGGATGGGTCCACAGCTCACAATGGTAGACAGGGGCCTTATCATAGCCTAGGCGAAGTACCATTGCCCTCGGGTGGTCCGCCATGGGTATGCCTACTCCATCGGCTCCGTAATGGTACACTTCCCGCATCGCTTCCCTCTCTTCCTCCTCTTGCTCTTGTTCCTCCATCTCTTGATCCGAGGAATCTTCATCTTCTTCCGGCGCTTGCTCCTCTAGGTTGGGTTGTTCGCCTAGCTCATCCTCCTCTTGGATCACCTCCTCCGGATCTTCCTCATCATCGTGCACCATGATAAGGTTAGGGAAAATCACAGGTGCGGGCTCCATCTCAATCTCCTCATCCGTATCTCCATCATGCAAATCATGGTACCGTTCCCGTGGAGCATACCGGTGGACCGCTCCTCCCCCGAGAAGTCTCCAAGCTACGAACCATCCGTAGTGTAGTGCGTAATGAGAAAGATGGTAAGGCAAAAAGGACGAGAGCTAAGGCAAGCACAAGATAAAGAATGCAGACAGCTCAAGAGTGAAGCAAAAAGGCAAGAGTAAGGTTAGTAAGAATAAAGCAAGCATGTGTAAGGAAGCTTCTATGAGTATAAAATCCTTAATTCGACCATTACTATCTAGGCTAGCGTTCCTACAGTCAACACAGCTCTGGTACCACTCTGTCACACCCGGTTTTAAAGGCAAAACCGAATGCATTGATCACGTGTGCGCCAGATCGAGTTACACACACGCTTAGACATTATGAATACCAAAATCGAGTGCCACACGAATAAAGAGTTATTACAAACCATAGTCTTAAACGAAACTTAAACAAACGAGTTCTCGCGACGGACAAAATGCCTCCACAGTACCGATCGAAGACTACGCACACCTAGAACTCCCGGATATCTTCCGGATTATCTTCAAAGTTCTCCCCGTACCGAGCAAAGAAATCCGGTATTGTAGATGCAAGAGAATAAACAAGCGTGAGCACATTTCGTACTCAAGCAAGGAAAAACAACATAACATGCGAGGCCATATGGTGGATGGCTAAGGTTCAAGCACTTTAGCATTTTAGTTGGTCAAGTTTTATTAGCAACCCGATTACTAAAGGTGTAAGTTCATACCAACCCAATTACATAAGATATAAGCAAGCATAAATAAAGAAATAAACCACAATTTAAACATTAAAGTTCCATAACTTAATCATGTGAGTGTCCAGGCCGCTCTTGACCGTGAGCACGGCTAATCGATTAGTTTAACACTCTGCAGAGGTTGTACATCTTTACCCACAAGCAGCGTAAAAGCTCCGAAGAACTTTAGACCCAACCATGCGGTGTTTGCAAGACACCATATCACACTTCCGAGGTGTGATTGCATAGGGACGCTACATGGCCTTTACAAAGGTTCTTTAGCAAGTTATGACCCACAAGGTCCGGATCGATTAGCAAGGTATAAAGTCCCCTAGCAGGTCAATACCCCACCATAAAAGAATAACTCACCCAACCCCCTCGCTAGAGCGAGTCCATACCCCACAGTACCGCCGATCCCTTGTCCTTATCGGTAAGACCATCCCAAGCTAAAGTTCCTAATTATTCGCCCAAGACCATTGCCCATTAGTTCTTGTGGTTGTACCGTTTTCCCTGGGTGGTTCTCCATGTTCCGATTACACATTACGGGTGGTCTTGTAAAGATAGAAGATCATAAACGGAACATGAAATAACAAAACGGTAACCAAGTAGATTAATACCAATACCCGATTGAGCACGCTAAGCAATAGCTACCACAAGATTAATTTAATTCCCGGCATCAAGGTAAAGGTAGTCAAAAGCTAGGCATGATCCTTAATAGGTTCCCATCGATTAATGCAAGCGAAAAGTAAAAACGGTGAATTTAAATGCATGTTATGTAGGACAAGCGGGCATGCATCAAGGAATACTTGCCTTCAACAAAGCCTTGCTGCTCAAACTCTTGCACGACCGGATCTTCAAATCCCTCGAACGAATCGCTCTCTACGGTCCACAATCATCACATACAAGCATACAATAGAAATAAATAAGAAACAGTCACCAAACAGATCAAACAGATCTAAACAGTAGCATAAAACTAATCTACGCTTCGAGACGAACGCGTGGACAGAAAGAACGCTAAAATCGGAGCTAAAACGACCAAGTTATGGGCTCGGGAAGTTTCAGGGACTAATCTGCGAAGATTTGAAAAGGTTTTGGGCTAAAATAAAGAAAAAGGACTAAACTGTGAGAAATCTTATACGGTGGAAGGATATTTTTGTAAATACCAAAAGCTCAGGGGTTTTCTTGCAAAAATTACGGGAACAGACCGGGTTGACCGGTATTGACTCGGGTCGGCTTGATCTAGATCCGTTGGATCTAGATCCAAAGGCTGTGGTCGCGCGCGGGTTAAGAGGGGCGGCGGGTTGAACCGAGGCGTCGGATCTTGATCCGACGCGTGCGGAGACGCGTGCGAGCGGCCGCGAGGCGGAGGGCGACGGCCGACGGCGGCGGCCGGCGGCGAGCGGCGGCGGGGCTCGCCGGCGAACTCGATCTAGGGCTCCGGGGCTCGGTTTGAGGCTCGGAGGACACCTATGCGCGCGCGCGCGAGGCCGCGAGCGGCGCAGGCGGCGAGAGCGGCGGCCACGCGGCGGGGCGGCGGGACGACGTGGCGGAGCGGCAAGGAAGCTCGGCGAGGTCGCTAGGGCGACGGGGTGCACGGGATCAACAACGAATAGCGGGGGCGTCTTGCTCACCTCCGGATGCGGCTCCCTAGCGGCTTCCCCGACGACGCGAACGACGGCGACGGCAAGGAATCGAAGGCGGCGACGGCTAGGGTTTGCGGCGCACGAGCAAGCGAAGGCGGCGGCTCGGTGTGGACGTCCGGGGGCGGCGGCGGCTTTAAATAGCCCCGGACGGGCTCCTAAGTATGCGGGCCACGCGTGGGGGGCGCGTCCTCGGGACGGACTCGGGGCCGCCGGCGGCGAGTCCTCGGTAGGAGACGACGCCGGTAGGGGATGACGGGTGGACCCCGTCGGTCGCCCTCGGCGGGCGGAGGCGGCGCCGGGCCGGCGCGGCCGGGCTAGGTGGGCCGCGAAGCGGTGCCGGGCCTCACGCGGGTGGAAACGGCCGGGCGGGGGTGGCGAGCGCGCGGCTGGCGGGCCGGATGGCTCGCTGCGGGGCCGCCGCTGTGCCGCCGGGCCGGATTAGCTAGATGGGTTGGGGTAGAGGGAAAAGGGTAGGGGTTTAAGGGTTGATTAAAAAGGGTTCCAATCAAATGGGATTCAAACCTTGAATTTGAATTCCAAAGCAACCATAAGAAATGCACCAAGATGAATGCCACAATTAATTCCTATATTTCATTAATTTTATTTTAGAAAAGTTTTAAATGCCTAAAATTAAATAAACAACCTTATATTCCTTAGGCAAATAAATGGTTGCTAGCAAATTTTTAATAAAGCCAAAATTTTAATAGAATTAGGGTGTTACAAAAACTAGTTACGAGTTTTAGACAAAGATTAAAAAGAGAAAACACACTTGTTCATCTCAGTTCATAGCAAGTGCAATTTTGTTTTTAATCTTCGGATAAAACTTGTAAACCGTTTTTTTCCTCATACGAACTCCAAATCGGTTGATTCTTTTTCCTAATTTTTTCTAAAATCACGTTCTTCCATATAATTTCATTTTTTTGTATGTTAATTATTATTAAAAGTATAATCTTCATAGGGCTTGTTTCCTTCTATTAAAGCATATAACATAAATACATGTTTTTTGCATGCCAATTAGTAATTAAACTTCATAATTGTTAAAGTCAAGGTCGACTTATGTTTGGGTACAAATTTGAGATGTAATGGAGTTTGAAAACGTTATGAGGTGTTCAAATATCAAAGTTCATGTTGAGATGTGTATGAAACAATATGGGGGATCCATTCATTTTGTGAGCAATGTACACTTCTTTTTTGCAAAATCCAATGAAACTTTTATGTCAAGTTTAAACATCAATACAATGATTTCATGGCAATTTTTAGAAGTTTTTAAGAAGTTTTAGATTTTATTATCATTATTTTACAGTAAATATGCAAGTAGAAATGTTAAGCAGAGTAGGAATGTAACAGGCCCATTATGGCCCAAAAAGCCCACATAACTCTAGCTGCTGGTGGCCATTGTCTTACTTATATGCCGTATTACTCATGTGAAAAGCATATTGATGTATATTAAATAATTTTTTCTATATGTTACTTCACAGGTGATGCGATCAAAAGAAAAGAAAACGAAAAAGAAAAATCTGAGAAGGAATGGAACCAGCCCGTTTCAGCCCAAATTGTTCGACTCATCCTAGCCGTCCGTCGGCGATCAAACGCTTCAAAATGATCCCGCGGTGAATAAAAGGCCCCTGAAACCCTAGCTCTCCCCCGCCTCCCTTATCCTGTGTCCTGTCTCTCCCTCCCTCAGATCTGCCTGCCTCTCTCCCCTCAGATCCACCCGCGGCTCCCTCTCTGTCTTCACCTCGCTCCTCTCCGGCCTCCTCTCGCCGCCCACCCCGGCCGGCCGGCCGGAAGAGCAGATCAGCGAGGGCGGCATGGAAACCAGCCTCTCGCTGCCGCGTGCCGCCTCGCTGATCCTCCCCCTCCTCCTCCTCGCCGTGTTCACGTCGGCGGCAGAGGCCACCGCTCCCCTGGTCCGGCGCCGCTACGATTCCATCTTCAGCCTGGGCGACTCGTACGCGGACACCGGCAACGGCCCCGTCGTCGTTGACAACCCCGTCGTCCGCCCGCCCTACGGCTGCACCTTCTTCGGCCGCCCCACCGGCCGATTTTGCGACGGACGCCTCGCCATCGACTTCATCGGTGCCGCTCCCAATCTCTCTCGGCTCTTGCTCGCCCCGACCCCAACGTGCTGCTGTTGCCGCCGCCATGTCGTCGGTCCACCGAGAGAGTGCTTGATTCCTCGCAGCTCGCAGCACCGGGCCCGCCGCTGCTCCCGCCTTTCCCGGCGCGCGACGGGAGCTTCCGGCCGGCACCAACTTCGCCGTCGCGGGCGCCACCGCCCTCGACGCGAGCTTCGAAATTCCCGTATGCATGTTATATATATAGAAAATCACGTGTGTTCATATTTTTTTTTATTTATGATGCGACTTAGATGTTCGACGGTATTCTCGCTAAGAAGAGGCCTCTATTCGGTTCCGTCCGCAACCCGGGTGCGGTGGGGGTACGAGTATAGAATTTGGTCCGCAACTTGGAGGTACGTACGGGTATAGAACTAAAGCCTCCGATTTGCTTGTAGTTGATTGTTTATCATGCTCATCTAATTGCATGTAATTTAAAGCATGTGGGAGGACCATTTTTATGATATGCAAACTCACTATTTAGTACCGACATCTCTAGCTCCATGCTTGGATATAGTACCACTGTCTTGCTATTTGGGTTGGAGAAGACTTTTGAGCTGCAGCAATTTACTGTTCCCTTACATTTTTGCAGAGAGACTCAGCGACTGCAAATGCAAGCGGCAAGCACTCGGGATTGCAAGTGGAAGCGCCTGCTTCTATTGCTGCGACGGCCACGTCTGGTGCCAGTAGCCAGGCAAGTTCAAAGTTTAAACTCTTCCATTCTCTCTCTCTCTCTCTTTTTTTTTTTTATACATATTGGGCTGCTGGATGTGAATGGTAGAGAGTAGTAAGTGACGTGGTGCTGAATCTCATTCTCATGGTGAATTGAATAACTGATTGGCTTAGGATCTTTTACCACTATAATAAGCTTAAGCTTGCTACTGCCATTGATTTATCCCACAAGTAGAGTTTCAGATCTGTTCTTGGTTGGTGCATTAAGCGTGCTACCGCTATTGTTTGATAGGATATTAAGTTCAATCTTGATTGTAAATACATTTCCTTAGGATTTTCTGTCGTTGTCGCTACGAATAAATTGGCATATATCCTATCAAGCAAGTAGAGTATCAAATCGTTCTAGGTCGGTGCGATAAGGGAGCGATTCCGGCTAGATGGGTAATTCTTTTCCTATTGTTCTTTTTATTTTACATCCGCATCCAAGTTCCAGTGATAACAACAGTAGATCCTTTATGCTTATAAGGACAGTTTTCTGCAAGCTCATGTGCTGCATCACCTTCTTTATGTTGTTCCCGTAATTGGTATTATGATTGCACTGACCTAGCTCCTCCATTCTGAGAGCATCAGGGTGGATATTTCTGAAGAGAAGTTTTTGAAGTACTTTTGGTGGTGCTGGAACAAGTTGAAGGTAAATGTTTTCTTTTGCTGTTTCGTATGAAATCACTTTGTGCTGGATGCCTACCATCTAGAATTGACAGAGCACAAACAGTTGAACTAATTCCACGAAACAGTTGAAAGACAAGATACTTCTATAGTTAGATTTTTATTTATCAAGTACTTTGTAGGCTTTGTATTGTTTTGGATGAATCTGTGAAAGGAACAGAAAAGAAAATTATTTATTTGAAGCTCTTGTCCTGTTTCAATCAACGGACTTCGATACATAGATATTCATATTTAATTCTCAGATAGATAAACCAGTGACCAATCTGTTATGTTAATGTGTTTTCCTTCTCTAGAATACATTAAAAAGCTGCACTTTTAATAAATTATTACTTGAGAAAAAAATTATTGGGGAAAAGTTTTTATTGAAGTGTTAGAAATACATCTTAAATGGCAGTTTGTATGCAATGGTTGCAAGTTTATTGCTCAAATATGCAAAAGACAACATGCTACATATTTAGTTACAAGTACAACCGGAAACTTGGAAAGCGTGACGAAGATGGAGCTACGGAATCCGATGCATTTTTGTTGATGTCTAAAGACGCTCTCATTTTCCTTTAACAAAAATGTTAATGGAAAATTGTTCACCGATATTAGTCCGTGCTTCGTTGATGTTAATGTGCTCATTGTCCGTGCTTCAAAAGCTATATAGTCATGTAATTTGCTAACCGGATTAGGAATCATTTGATTCACGCCCACCGACAAGTGTTTGGTAATGTTCCTCTTTCGGGTTGTTTAGAAGTTATCGAGCAAGAGTGGACCCGATATGCCGGATCGCTAGTGATGCTACAAGGGCTGGATTTGCTAGTGATGTTATACGGACATTTGATCGTTGTTTTGTGAGGCTTGTTGAGTTGAACTTTATATGGATTGTGTATTTATTGTTGAATGACTAGGTTTGAAAATTGGGCCGTTGATATTTGTTGCCATAAATTATATTGTTTGCCATTGAGATGGTGTCAATGTACCGGAGATTTATTAATTTAAGAATTATTATTGAAAGAATTATTATTGAATTGTGATTTTATTGTTGTATTCCTACTCGTACTAAATTAAGCGCCATGTGGCATCCACATCGGCACCACGTCATTGCCACGTGGCATCCACGCAATCGCCACGTGACGGCCACGTCGGCGCCACCGGCGGCCACGTCGGCAACCAACTCATCTCTACAAGCGATGTGGCGAGTCAATCCATGACGATCACTTTCGTCACAGATTTTGGGCTTCGGGCTGGGTTCAATGGGCTTTACACCAATCTATGACGCCTTGAGAACGTCATGGATCACGCTAATCTATGACGAAAATTTAAGGATGTCACGAGAAGGGATCGGTGACGCTCAATACATGACGTTCTCAAATTTCGTCATAGATGTCATTTTATGACGAAATTTTGATGATCCATGACGAAAATTGACCGTCATAGACCACAAGATTTTTTGTAGTGTAGAGAGACAAGTAGGCTCGGTTCGAGGGACCCGGTGGACGACGGGACTAGGTGCGGGCCACATGGTGGCAAGACGAGCAAGACAAAGTCATGGACGATCGAGCCGGTGCACGGTGGCGGTCGAGTCAAGAGGCTTGGCGGGAGGCCGGGCCGTGCACGCGGGGTTTGGTGGTTTGCCCACAAAACCATCAGAGGACGGTTTCTTGGTTTGGGCCTCAAAACCATGTCCGAAGGCCCAACACGATGGAGACGGGATCCGGGCGTGTCGGGAAGCTTCGAGGCGGAGGACACGCGGCGGGATCGCATGGCTTGCGTCGGGAGGACGCGGGGTGCTGCGAAGGCGTGGCCGTCCGATGGCAAGACCCACAAACATTACATAAATGCCCCTGCGTGGGTTGTATCGCCAGTAGTTGAGTTAGGGGTAGTTGAGTCATTTCCCACACCGGCGGGACCCGATATATAAGCCATGAGTGTGTGTGGATGGCTCTCTCTCTGCGACTTAGGGTTTCATTTCCCCCCTTCTCTTTCTCATTTTCCCGAGACATTTTCCCCTCCATTTCTTGTCTAGGCTAGCATGAGAGCTTCATGAGAGATTTGTTGAGAGGGATGGATGCTAGGGTGGCATGCTAGACCTTGTGAATCTTTCCTGGTTTGTATAGAAGATTCGGCGTTGTGAATTTCGTGGTCTTTTCGTGCTTGTTTTTGGTGACTTTGTTCTCAGTGTGATTCCGCGGATTTGAGTGGGTTTCTCCCCGGATTTCTTTGAGGTAAACATGGATGGATGTCTAGTGCATCTTTGTGATTGATCTTATGCCCTCAAACCCCGGGAAACCACTTCAATTCAAGGATTTTCGTTCGGAGCTCAAGCTTTTGGTGGTGTTCAAAGGATCCGCGATTCCCGATGATTTAGGAAGTTAGGAGGCGAAATTCTTCGAGTGTTCTTCGTGTTCTTGCTCGGCTTTGCTTTCGATCCGTTTTGGTTTTGGGCTTTGGTTGGAAGTGGTTTTGAACAGTCCGCAGCAGCGGGCGGACGGTCTGCGGGTGCCTGGCAGACAGTACGCGTGCTCCCCACGGACGGTCTGTTATTCGGGGTCGTCTCTGGAGGTTTTGTTTGCTTTTTCAGACAGTCCGCGGCTCAGGGCCGGACGGTCCGCGGTGTGGGTGCGGACGGGCCCGCGGCGGCGAGCCGGACGGTCCGCGTGGCCTGTGCGGACAGTCCGCCCCTCCTGCCCGGACGGTCCGCCAGAGCCTGAGTGCTTTGTTCCTTGGTTCGATCCCTCCCTTCCTTCTTTCGTGCTTCCGCGTGTGCTTGAAGGAATCATTCCTAAGGCTTGAGGTTGATCCATAACCTTGTTGTCTTGGCGGTTGGTGTGTGATTCGATCCGTCGCTCGTGTGTGACCAGGATTTGTCTAGGGTATAGGCCGGGTTCTTTGAGAAGAATTTTTACCGACTCCTATTCACTCCCCCCCTCTCTAGTCGCCATCTGATCCTTCAATTGGTATCAGAGCTTGATGCTGGATTCTTTGAGACTTTGACAAGTCTTGAATCCTAATATGGCGTACGTTGAGCGGGGCGGTCCACCGCACTTCGATGGGAAGGGTTACCACAAGTGGGTGGCTCGTATGATGATGTTTCTTCATGGCAAGTTGTTGGATTTCATTGTGCTTGACAAGACCTATGCTATTCCGGCCAACATCCATACTCTTATGGTGACCGATGCCGGTGCTAAGGCCAAGTATGAGGCAAATGCAAAAGCCGTTGATCACTTGGTCAGGAGCTTGTGTGATCCTAAGTTTGAGCGTGTTCGCCATTTGAATCTTGCTTGGAAAATTTGGGAGAAGTTATTGGTTGCTCACGGTGGTGATAACCATGTGAAGGCTCGCCTCTTTGTCTCTTACCAGATGCAATATGAGAACTTCACTCAACTTCCCGGTGAGGACATTGATGCGATGTTTCAGAGGTTTACCGCCATCGTGAACAACATGAAGGCTAATGTTGAGGATTTCCCTTACACTGAGCATGATCAAGCTTTGAAGCTCTTGCATATCTTGGACCCAAATGTTTGGGGTGCTAAGGTTGAGGCCATCAAGGAGTCCAAGCAATATTTGACCATTGAGTTGGATGACCTCTTTTCAAAGCTCAAGTCGGCTGAGGTTGACAGGAAGTTGCAATCCAAGCATGAGGGCTCGACTGACCATAGTCTTGCTCTTGTGGGCGGATCAAAGGGCAAAGCTAACCCTCCCTGTCGACAGTTTTCCTTGTCTTCTCTTATGTCTATTCCAGATGAGGAGTTTGATGTGCTGGGCGAGGAGGAGCTGGCCTTGCTCTCAAGGAGGTTTGATCGACTACATGAGAGCCGGAGGAATGCAAGGCGGAGTTCGGGGACATGCTACAAGTGTGGCAAGCGTGGACACTTCATCGCCGAGTGCCCAGAAGCGGAGGAGAACAAGTACAAGATGAGCGAGTACAAGGCGCACCCAAGGCGTGAAGACAAGTACTCCTCCAAGGGCAAGCACTTCAGCAAGTCCAAGAGCAAGGACAAGGACAAGCGGCGACCGAGCAAGGGCGGCTACAAGAAGGACAAGGCAAGAGCCATGGTGGCCGGTGCAAGCGACGTCGACTCAAGCTCAAGCGACGCGCAGTCAAGCTCTAGCAGTGAAGATGAAGACACCGGGAGGCGTAAGGGAAAGAAGAGTGCAAGCCGGAACCTCGGTGGATTGAGCCGTGTGGCGCTTGAAGGCTTTTGTGGCATGGCTCATAGCTCAAGCGGCAAGAGAGAGAGAGAAGGAAGACGGCGACTTTGACTCGGAGGATGAGGTAAATCGTGACCCCGACTCTTTACTTGCCGAGATCACTAGGTTGAATGGCTTGATTGACAACCGTGATAGTGTGTTGAGAGATGCTAAGAAGATGAGGAAAGATCTTATGGCTCAACTTGAGAATGCTAGTGAGAAAGTAGGAGAGTTAGAGTCTAAGTTGCTTGAATTGAAACTTGAGAATGACTCTTTGAAACTTGCTCCTACTATTTCTGATGATGTTGAATGCACTGAGTGTGATGCATGGTTGAATGAGATCAAGTTGCTTAATGAGAAGAATGCTTCCACTTTGGCTAAACTAGATGCTCTTAGGATCGAGTATGATGAGCTTAAGGCTAGACCCACTTTGCTTGGTGCTTGTAAATCATGTCCTACTATGCATGCTAAGCTTGTTGATGCTCGTTCTACCATTAGCACTTTGGAAGCTTCTTTGAAGTCTCTTGTTGTCAATGCATGCACTAGCCGTGATGAAGTTACTTTGCGCAATCTTGAACTTACTTCCCGTTTGGATGTCATCTATGAGGAGAATGATTATTTGAGGAAGGTGTTGGGTTGGTTGTCCGGGCAAGAACCTCAATTGAAAATCATGATTGAGGAGTTCAAGAGAGCTGATGGTCGTGGTTTGGGTTTTGAGAAGTTGGGTGAGAAAGTGGGAGAGAACAGTGGGGAGAGTGTGTATGAGAAGTGTGTTGAGTCTAATCCCGAGTTTGAGGTGATCGGAGACATCCAAGTCCCACTGCCAAAAGCACCCAAGAACTCTTTCACACCAAAGCCCAATCACCTTTGCAACAAGCTTGACACAACCCAAGATCCACCCAAATTCCCACCTAAGACAAATGATTTCCAGAAACCGGTGAAGTTTGTGAGTGAGAAGGGTGAGAAACCTAGAGAGAAGCCAGAGCCAAAACCAAAACCCATCCCCTTCAGGTGTGAGTATTGTGGCAAGGAGAGACATCTAGCAGAGTTTTGCTACAAGAGGAAGAGGGATGAGAGGCTTGCTAGGGACCAAGCAAACCAGGACAGGTATCGCCAGTCTCATGGTATTCCTGAGCCTAGAGTGCCACTTCCACGGGGGTGGTGGAAGTGTGAGGAGTGTTGGTAGAGTTGGAGCTCAGGGTGGTAGGTTCCCACAGAGAGGTGGTGGTGAGAGGCTTGATAGGAGAGATGATGGTGTGCGTGCTGGTAAGAGGTTTTGTCGGGCTCGTGGTGGTTTTGCTGGACGTCCTCCTACTCGTCCTCAATATGGGTTTAGAGGAGATGATCGCAGCTTTGGGTTCCAGAGGAACTACGGACCACGTTTTCCCCCTCGTGGTGCTCGTACTCCTTCCATGGGACATGGGAAGTTTGGTGGCAAGGGAATGATGTTTGCTAACCCCTCTTTTGAGCAGATGGCTCGACACTGGTTTAACTTTCTTTGTGCTAACCCCAGTGTCGAGTCGCTAGCTCATTCTCGTTCTTGTTTCTGACTACAGGCAGGAGGCTTGGAGAACATTTGGTTGATCGACTCCGGATGTTCCCGACACATGACCGGAGATAAGAAGTGGTTCTCCAGCCTCACCCCAGTGAAGGAAAAGATGTACATCACATTTGGGGACAATGCACGAGGAAGGGTGATTTCTGAGGGTGTGGTGCATGTGAGTGACAAGGTAACGTTGAAGAGGGTTTCTCTTGTGAAGTCTTTGGGTTTCAATTTGCTTTTGGTTTCTCAGTTGCTTGATTAGGGTTTTGAGGTGCGTTTCAAGTCTGGTGAGTCTCGTTTGCTGGATTCTCGAGGTGATCTTGTTTGTATGATCATCCCCGAGGGTCAGATTTTCAGAGCCGATTTCTCTCGTTCTTTGGGTCTTGCTCGCTGTTTGATGGCCGGTCCTTCTTCTGATTTGTGGAAATGGCATAGGCGGTTAGGTCACTTGAGCTTTGATTTGGTTTCCCGCTTGAGTGGTCTTGACCTTGTCTGAGGATTGCCGAGGTTGAAGCTTGAGAAGGATTTGGTTTGTGCTCTGTGTAGGCATGGCAAGATGGTGGCCACTCCCATCCACCCCTGACCGATGTCATGACCGAGCGTCCGACAGAGCTGTTGCATATGGACCTTTTTGGGCCAGCTCGAGTTCGCTCGGTGGGTGGGAAGTGGTATGTCCTTGTTGTGGTGGACGATTACTCTCACTATGCCTGGGTGTTTTTCTTGGAAGACAAGAGTGAGACATTTGTCTTTGTTTGGGATCTGATCGTGAGGTTGAAAAACGAGAGGCATGGGAATGCCATTCGAGCTATCCGTAGTGGTAACAGCTCAGAGTTCAAGAACTCTCGTTTTGATGCCTTTTGTCGTGATCTAGGTCTTGAGCATCAGTATTCGACCCCTTATGTGCCCCCTCAAAATGGAGTTGTGGAAAGGAAAAATTGGACTCTTTGTGAGATGGCTAGGACGATGCTCGATGAGCACAGGACTCCTAGGAGGTATTGGGCTGAGGCGGTCAATACGGCTTGTCATGTTTCCTACGGGATTTTATTGCGAGCTTTCAAGAAGAAGACCGTTATGAGCTTATGCATGGTCGGGCACCCAAGGTGAGTCATTTCCGAGTTTTTGGTTGCAAATGCTTCATTCTTAAGAAAAGAAAACTCGACAAGTTTGAGGCTAGGTCTAGTGATGGGATTTTCTTTGGATATGCTAATCATTCTAGAGCCTATAGGGTGCTTAACCTTGAGACTAACAAAATCATGGAGACTTGCGAGGTAACCTTCGACGAGACAATGCCATGTACCTCTCTTGGCTTTGAATGTGCAGGTGATGAAGAGATGGCCGAGGACCTCTTTGAAGAGGAGAAGGATGAAGCTGGAGATGATGATGGAGAGAACCATGTGCCTGAAGCTGAAGGTGTACCCACTACTTCCCCTACGACCACTATGGAGGGTGGACCGTCTACTTCATGGACAATGACGGTGCGACAAGAGGACCAGCCGAGAGAAGCTGAAGTTGAAGGGGAGGTAGTTTCGAGGCGTGAGGCTCCCCGACGGATTCAAGAAGTGCATCCCCTATCGAGGATCATTGGGGACATCGACGAACATACCACGCGGTCAAGGTCTAGAAATTCCTCTCACTTTGCTCATGCTGCATTTGTTGCCACATTTGAGCCCAAGGACATTGGACATGCTTTATCTGATGCAAACTGGGTCAATTCTATGCATGAGGAGTTGGAAAACTTTGAGAGGAACCAGGTGTGGGAGTTAGTTGAACCACCTCCAAATTGCCATCATATAGGAACCAAGTGGGTTTGGAAGAACAAAGAGGGTGAGAATGGCATGGTTGTGAGGAACAAGTCCAGACTTGTTGCTCAGGGATATAGTCAAAGTTTCAAATGGATGTGAAAAGTGCTTTTCTGAATGGGGTCATAGAGGGGAGGTGTATGTGAAGCAGCCACTGGGGTTCGAGAGTGAGAAGTATCCACACAGGGTGTACATGTTGAAAAGGGCTCTGTATGGGTTGAAATAGGTGCCCCGGGCTTGGTATGGGAGATTGAGAGGTTTTCTGGTGAGCAGAGGGTTTGTGATGGGTACCGTGGATAGGACCTTGTTTCTCCTCAAGCATGGAAATGACTTGTTGATTGTGCAGATATACGTGGATGATATTGTCTTTGGTGGCTCGTCACATAACATTGTTGCCAAGTTTGCAGATGAGATGAGCATGATGGGCGAGTTGCAGTACTTTCTCGGGTTGCAGATCAAGCAAGTGAAGGACGGAACATTTGTTCATCAGACCAAGTACACGAAAGACATGCTGAGGAAGTTCCAGATGCAAGATGTGAAGCCTATGTCGACACCCATGGGGAGTACGGCTACTCTGGATGAGGACGAGGACGGAGAACCAGTGGACCAGCGGGAGTACGGGGAGCATGATCGGCTCCCTCCTCTACCCGACGGCGACGAGGCCGGACATACGGTTCGGTGTGTGTCCGTGTGCTCGTTTTCGGGCTTCACCGAGGACATCACATCGACGGGCCGTCAAGAGGATTTTCGGTACCTACAGTCTGCCCCTGGTCTTGGCCTTTGGTATTCTTCCTCCTCGACTCTTTTTCTTCATGGTTTTTCTGATGCGGATTTTGCTGGTTGTCGAGTCGAGAGGAAGTCTACTTCTGGTTCTTGTCAGTTTCTTGGGTCCTCATTGGTTTCGTGGTCATCCCGCAAGCAGTCTAGTGTAGCTTAGTCTACCACCGAGGCAGAGTATGTTGCAGCCGCGAGTTGTTGTTCCCAGCTGTTGTGGATGTCATATACTTTGAGAGACTTTGGTGAGGAGTGCACCCAGATCCCACTTCTTTGTGATAGCACCAGTGCCATAAGCGTAGCGAAAAACCCTGTGCTTCACTCCAGAACCAAACATATAGAGGTGAGGTACCATTTCTTGAGAGACAATGTGGAGAAAGGGACCATTGTGTTGAGCCATGTCCCTACCCAAGATCAGCTTGCAGACATTTTTACAAAGCCTCTCGACCAAGCTACATTTGTGCGCTTGCGGGGGGAACTTGGGGTTTGTTGCCCTTTCTAGTTGATTCTTGGGGGATTTCCTTTTGTACCATATGTATCATATCATGTTTTATTTTGATGTATATACATGCTTTGCTTGATGTATAAAGCATGGTAGGATAGCCATCTTGTTATATATCATGTTGCATTTGTATCATATTGCATTTTAGGATGATGAGCTTCTTTCATATGCCTTATTTGAGTTTCTTTGGCTACTTGTGAGATATTGGTCATGTGTGTGGAGAAATGGCTATGTGAGGCTATGCTCTTGGAATATTTGAGATATATGTGTTGTGAGATAGCCCTTTTTGAATCAAATGCTAATCTTGACTAAATTTGCTGAAATGTGCTCCACTCATGTGTAGTAGTGTATCCATGTCACGTTTTGGTCTAAATGTGCTTTCTATGCTTAGATTGTGCTTGGATATCTTTTTCTTGCATTTGGGCCAAAGGCCAAATATCATTGTGAATGTTTAGCCTATGTTGCATTCATGGGGGAGCATAAGCTTCTTTTTGCCACAAAGGCACTTCATGTACCATGAAATGAATTAATATTGAAAAGAAGTGTGTATGCTTGAAAAATGCTCCATCCATTATGTTTATGCTTAAAATGTCTTATCCTTTATACATGGGTGCAAAACATGTTGCATGATGTTCACCAGTGGAGAAGTCTCCCCGAAGTGGACACATGGCTCATGAGCTTTAACATGACATGCTTTGCTTTATGGATGTTTGCCATGATCTTTTGCTGAGAATTTGATATCCTTGTATGATCTCTGGATGATATCCATGTTTTTGGCTAGAATATGACATGGATAGGCCTTAACATTTGAAGTGAGCCATCTTTTAATAAAACTACTTAAATCTGAAAATTTGCTTTGTCACATGCCTATATTTTCATATATTACTTGTGGCAATGCTTTGACTATGTTATGATCCATATATGTGCTCTTTGTCTCATTTCTAGCCTTTGACACTAGATTTGGCCTATTTGAGAAGCTCATGTAGATGTTTATATGCTTTGTTTTACATTCCTGCATTTTCACCTTGATTCATACATTGTCAACAAGGGGGAGAAGAGGTGAGCTTAATGCAAATTCAGAAGAGGTGAGCTAAAATTTGGAAGTTTGCATCCACATGTTCAGGGGGAGCTTGCATTTGTTCAGGGGGAGCTTTCTTGCTGTTTTCGGTGTGGAGTTTGTGCTTTGCTCGGCTTGTGACCTTTTTTTGTCTTTCCTTGGTTTTGGTCATGAGTTAAGCTTCTTTGTTTTTCTTTCTTCTTTCTCTCTTTCTCTGAATTTCATTTCGCGTTGTGTGTTGTCAATGCACTCATCAAGGGGGAGATTGAGGACCAGGAGTGTCCCGGTGGTCGGTGGATGACCGCTCCTCAGTGATGAGTGATTGACAACGGGTGTTGGACTGACTCTTGGCTCAGTGTGCGGTGTAGGTCGCGGCCTAGTTCGTGTTGTTGCAGGTGAAGAACGGGCGCGAAAGGTCTTCAGCCTTGAGGGGCCTCCGGGAGATGGAGAGACAAGTAGGCTCGGTTCGAGGGACCCGGTGGACGACGGGACTAGGTGCGGGCCACATGGTGGCGAGACGAGCAAGATGAAGTCATGGACGATTGAGCCGGTGCACGGTGGCGGTCGAGTCAAGAGGCTTGGCGGGAGGCCGGGCCGTGCACGCGGGGTTTGGTGGTTTGCCCACAAAACCATCGGAGGACGGTTTCTTGGTTTGGGCCTCGAAACCAAGTCCGAAGGCCCGACACGACGGAGAAGGGATCCGGGCATGTCGGGAAGCTTCGAGGCGGAGGACACACGGCGGGATCGCATGGCTTGCGTCGGGAGGACGCGGGGTGCGGCGAAGGCGTGGCCGTCCGATGGCAAGACCCACAAAAATTGCATAAATGCCCCTGCGTGGGTTGTATCGCCAGTAGTTGAGTTAGGGGTAGTCGAGTCATTTCCCACACCGGCGGGACCTGATATATAAGCCATGAGTGTGTGTGGATGGCTCTCTCTCTGCGACTTAGGGTTTCATTTCCCCCTTCTCTTTCTCATTTTCCCGAGACATTTTCCCCTCCATTTCTTGTCTAGGCTAGCATGAGAGTTAATGAGAGATTTGTTGAGAGGGATGGATGCTAGGGCGGCATGCTAGACCATGTGAATCTTTCCTGGTTTGTATAGAAGATTCGGCGTTGTGAATTTCGTGGTCTTTTCATGCTTGTTTTTGGTGCCTTTGTTCTCGGTGTGATTCCGCGGATTTGAGTGGGTTTCTCCCCGGATTTATTTGAGGGAAAATGGATGGATGTCTAGTGCATCTTTGTGATTGATCTTGTGCCCTCAAACCCCGGGAAACCACTTCGATTCGAGGATTTTCGTTCGGAGCTCAAGCTTTTGGTGGTGTTCAAAGGATCCGCGACCCCCGATGATTGGTATAGCATCCTTGGTTGACGCTTTTCATGTCCCCAAACTCTTGTCTCAACAGCTTATACCGTTTGGGAGATCCGGTGATGGATTGGGAGTGTTGACTTTTGGGGTCGAGTAGTTTTCAGTTCTGTTCGTGCCTGGCGGACGGTACGCGAGGGCTTGGTGGACGGTCCGCGAGCACAGTGATCTTCGCGTGTTCTTCGTGTTCTTGCTCGGCTTTGCTTTCGATCCGTTTTGGTTTTGGGCTTTGATTGGAAGTGGTTTCGGACAGTCCGCAGCAGCGGGCGGACGGTCCGCGGGTGCCTGGCGGACAGTCCGCGTGCTCCCCGCGGACGGTCCGTTATTCCGGTCATCTCTCGGAGGTTCTGTTTGCTTTTCGGACGGTCCGCGGCTCGGGGCCGGACGGTCCGTGGTGTGGGTGCAGACGGTCCGCGGCGGCGAGCCGGACGGTCCGTGTGGCCGTGCGGACAGTCCGCCCCTCCTGGCCGGACGGTCCGCCAGAGCTTGAGTGCTTTGTTCCTTGGTTCGATCCCCCCTTCCTTCTTTCATGCTTCCGCGTGGGCTTCAAGGAATCGTTCCTAAGACTTGAGGTTGATCCATAACCTTGTTGTCTTGGCGGTTGGTGTGTGATTCGATCCGTCGTTCGTGTGTGACCAGGATTTGTCTAGGGTATAGGCCGGGTTCTTTGAGAAGAATTTTTACCAGCTCCTATTCACTCCCCCCCTCTCTAGTCACCATCCGATCCTTCATGGTTACAGAGAACCCATATAGACACATAAGGGATTTCACGACGATATGCAACACGGTGCGTCAAGAAGGAGTCCCCGATGAATGGTTCAAATGGAATCTCTTTCCCTACTCACTTGCCGGCAATGCAAAGACATGGTACTCGTTTGCGTCCTTTGAAGTTGAAGGCAATTGGAACAAGTTGACAAAGAAGTTTTGCGAGAAGTTCTTTCCAATTAGCAAAGTTCAACATCTAAGGAGGCAAGTGATCAACTTCATGCAAGGAGAAGAGGAAGGGATAGACCCAGCCTGGGATAGGTTTAATGGGTTGATCGAACAAGGACCAAGACTCGGCTTCACCGGTGACGTACTCTTGCATACATTTTTCTTTTCCCTAACCCCTAGTTGCATGCAACACGTCGAAATGTGTGCAGGTGGGGATCTCATGGAGAAAACACTCACGGAAGCCGCTCAACTTCTACAAAAAGTTAGTAAAGCGGCTGCCATGCGAAGAGATTGGGAAACAAGACTTGCGGAAGATCCGGAATACAATTCAAGGAAGAAGAAGTGTGCTGAATTTTCTAAAGAGGCAACCCCGGAAGTCACAAAAGAGGAACCAATCACGGAAAAGCTTGAAGAAGAACACATCAAGTCAAGAACTACACCGAGCGTTGACTTCGCCGTACCAAATGAGACGAACAAGAGAAGCATGTCAAGCGCGAAGCCACTAAGGGAGTTTGAACCAATGGATTGGGTTCCTATTGAATACGGAGAAGTATTCGACAAGAGAAGACCGTTCCCTAATCAAAAGGGAATGGCGAGAGCATTGGAAGTGGATTTCCCACCGGAGAAGAAAGTGGAAAATTCATACGACCTTGAAACCACCGGTGAGATTTTTGAAAAACTCTTTGGAGATGACATAGTGGATATGGAACACATAGCCGAGGTGAAGAGGATCATGGGGATCAAGCCCGAAGCATCACCATACGCTCGCCTCGCCGAAATTTACGCGATAGGATCCGAAGAAGAAGAGAAGATGACACCACACTTGAGTTGCGTGATCAATGGAGTTCAATGCAAAGCTTTATGCGACATCGGAGCCCAAGTAAGTGTCCTATCTTCTAAAATTTACGATAAAGTTCAAGACCACAACCTAGACTTATCTCCAACATCAACTAAATTAATTATGGGTGACGGTAGAACTATTAATCCTCTAGGCATTGCTTGCAACATGAAAGTAAAAATCTCTAGAAACTATATACCAACCGATTTCTTTGTTATTGATGCTTACCATAGTAATCATGATCACATAATCTTAGGTAGGCCCTTTCTTAAGTTGGTTGATGCCGTGGTAGATGCCGGAGAAGGCAAAGTAACAATGAACCTTAATGGAACAAAGTAAACATATAACTTTCTTCGTGCTTCTAAACAGCTTACACCCTTTCCTCCCGAGGATGAAGAAGTAGAAGAGATAGATAGTCTTTGTTTTGTTGAAACCCTTAGAGACCCGATGCAAAGAGCGATGGAAAATCAAATTAGTGATCAACAAGAAGAAGAACTAGAAGAAGCAACAAAAGGGTTGGAACCACATGATGGAAGCGTGGAGGAAGGAAAATTTGAAGACATAGGAGAAATTAAAGGAGCCACAAGCGCCCGAGGTAGACCTTAAACCTTTGCCCAAAGGATTAAAGTATGAATTTTTGGGCCCCGATAAGACCTATTCAGTCATCGTGAGTGACGAGTGGAGTCCCAAAGAAAATGAGGCGTTGCTGATTTTATTGAAAAAACATAGGAAGGTGATTGGATATTCGATTAATGATCTCAAAGGTATAAGCCCAGCCTTTTGTAGTCATCGTATACCAATGGAAGACCAATGTAAGCCCGTAGTGGACCACCAAAGGAGGCTAACTCATGCCATGCGAGAGGTAGTAAAGAAAGAGGTCATCAAGTTACTTGATGCCAGAATCATCTACCCGGTTCCGCATAGCGAGTGGGTGAGCCCGGTACATTGTGTACCAAAGAAAGGAGGTTTGACCGTGGTGAAGAATGAGAAGAACGAATTGATACTGCAAAGAACCGTGACCGGGTGGCGGATGTGTATCGATTATCGTAAGCTTAATAAGGCGACGAAGAAAGATCACTTCCCCCTACCGTTCATTGACGAGATGCTCGAGAGGTTAGCAAACCACGCTTAGTTTTGCTTTCTCGATGGGTACTCGAGGTTCATGCAAATTCCCATACACCCGGAAGATCAACATAAGA
Source organism: Cenchrus americanus (assembly GCA_947561735.1). Classification (NCBI taxonomy): domain Eukaryota; kingdom Viridiplantae; phylum Streptophyta; class Magnoliopsida; order Poales; family Poaceae; genus Cenchrus; species Cenchrus americanus. The sequence goes on along the minus strand of OX387239.1, from coordinate 75,588,807 downwards.
CAACGTTTACATGCCCTTACGGAACGTTTGCATATAGAAGGATGCCCTTCGGTCTATGCAACGCTCCGGCCTCTTTTCAACATTGCATGATGGCCGTATTTTCGGAATTCATCGAAGAAATTGTCGAGGTGTTCATGGATGATTTTTCTGTTTATGGGAAGACGTTCATGGATTGCTTGGTAAACTTGGAAAAGGTCCTCACGAGGTGTGCGGAGGTAGATTTGGTGTTAAATTGGGAAAAGTGCCACTTCATGGTTAAGCAAGGCATAGTGCTCGGACATGTTATATCTGAGAGAGGAATTGAAGTGGACAAGGCTAAGGTAGAGACGGTTGAGCAACTCCCATCTCCTACGGATGTTAAGTCCTTAAGGAGCTTTTTAGGCCATGCCGGATTCTATAGAAGATTTATTAAGGACTTCTCAAAGATCACTAAGCCTTTAACGCATCTTCTTCAAAAGGATGTGGCTTTCGACTTTGATGAGAAGTGCCTAGCGGCATTCCGGACCTTGAAAAATGCATTGGTGAGTGCTCCCATCATCCAACCTCCGGATTGGAGCCAACCTTTCGAGATCATATGTGACGCATGTGACTACGCCGTAGGCGCGCTTTTGGGTCAAAGAAAGGAAGGCCGAGTTCACGCCGTTTACTATGCTAGTAAAACTCTTAGTGGGGCGCAATTAAATTATGCCACTACGGAAAAGGAGTTGCTAGCGGTAGTATTCGCTATCGAAAAATTCAGATCTTACATCGTGAACTCGAAGGTCATTGTTTACACCGATCACACAGCCATCAAGTATCTCTTGGCTAAGAAGGAAGCTAAACCATGTTTGATTCGTTGGATCCTTCTCCTCCAAGATTTTGATGTTGAAATTCGTGATAAAAAGGGGGTGGAGAATGTTGTGGCCGATCATTTGTCTAGGATGAATCGTGGACAAGATGATAAAGAGCCCATCGAAGATAAGATGAGAGATGACCACCTCTATCGAGTGCTTGATAAGGATACTTGGATGATCGATATCATTCGAGCAATTCGAAAGATGCCTCTCGATCATCTAGATAAAAACTCTCAAAAGAAGATAATCTCCGAAAGTAGGAAATACTTTTGGGATGCACCATACCTCTTCAAACTTGGCAATGATGGAGTAATGAGAAGATGTGTGCCAAGAGAAGAAAGGGTAGAGATTTTGAGAAAGTGCCACTCGGCGGAGTACGGTGGACACTATAGCCATTTTCGAACCCAAGCAAAAGTATGGTCAAGCAGATTCTTTTGGCCGGAGATGCATGAAGATACTAAAAGATATGTTGCATCATGCCCCGAATGCCAAAGAACCGGAAACATCTCTCAAAGGAATTCTATGCCTTTGAAATACAACCTACAAATCGACATATTCGATGTATGGGGTATAGACTTCATGGGGCCTTTCAAAAACTCATTTGGATTTGGGTATATCCTAGTCATGGTTGATTATGTATCCAAGTGGGTAGAGGCTATACCATGTCGTAAAGCTTCCACGGAGGAGTCCATTACTATGATCAAGAACGTGATTTTTCCTCGTTTCGGTACACCGAGAATCTTGATAAGTGATGGAGGAACTCACTTCACCGGGAAGAATTTCAAAAAGTGCTTGTCCAAGTTGGGAATTGAGCATAGGGTCTCTATGGCCTATCACCCACAAACCAACGGACAAGCGGAAACGTCAAATAGGTAATTAAAAAGCATCCTCAACAAAACCATAGAGAAGGGAGGCAACAATTGGTCAAAGAAATTAGACGGAGCTTTATGGGCTTATCGAACGGCGTTCAAAACACCAATAGGTATGACCCCTTATCAATTCGTCTATGGAAAAGCTTGCCACCTTCCAGTTGAGTTGGAACATAAAGCCTATTGGGCGATTAAAGAGATGAACCTCGATCTCGATGCCGCGATGGTGAAATGAAGGATCCAAATAAGCGAGCTAGAAGAGTTGAGGTTGAAAGAATATGAAAATGCAAGCATATACAAGGAGAGAATCAAAAGGTGGTATGATAAAAGATTGAAAAGAAATAATTTAAAGAAGGAGATAAGGTCCTCCTCTACAATTCGAGGTTTAAAACCTTCGGAAAGGGGAAATTGCAAAGCAAGTGGGACGGACCTTATGTTGTGCATTATGGATATAAACGGCGATCAATTTGTGGTGAATGGTCGGCGGCTTAAGGTTTACTACGAACCGGACATTGTGCCCCTTCACCATGTTGATGTCTTCACCATGGAGGAAGAGCCCGAACGTCCCGCCTAGGACGAAAAACAAGGCATGAATTTACGTAAATAGTTTTTCTTTTAGTTTTACGGGAGTTTCTCATGAAGATTTGCGGGCCAACTTTTTCCCATGGGCTAAGGAGGTGAAAAAAAGGGCGGTGCGCGAAAAGCCGGACCGGCCGGCCCCCGAGACGGGGGGTGGGCCGGCCGGCCCGAGCCGGCCGGCCCGGGTGGGTCCCGGCGGTAGTCGTCCCCGATTTTTGCCAGAATTGCTCCTTTTCGACTTCCTTCTTCGGTTAGAAAATTTTAAGGGAAGATTAAAAAGGAAAATGAGGTTCTCAGAGCTTTTCTCTTTGGACTATTTATTTGGCCGAATTGGGAGCTCGGGAATCAACCCCTTCAAGCAATATTTTGCACCCTTGCAGCAGCCATTGTGTCCCCAAGAAGCTTAGAGTTGAAGCTAGAAGCCAAGGAGCCATTGATGGAGGAGGCGATGCGTTGCGAGCTCAAGCTACCCGTCAGAGGACCGCCCGCATCCGTTGCGGAGGGCTTGTCCCGACCGGAGCTCTTGCATCTCGCAACCCCATCAAAGGAGAGAAGGTCCCTATGCCCGTTCGAAGGTCGGCACGCATACAAGGCATGAAGCGCAAAGACTACAAGGAGGCATCGCCCGAGCCTAAGGATTATGGGGGTAGCAACTACTCCGGCGATCGTAGCCTGAGCTCGTGGGAGGCCGCCGGAAGAGTTGAGAACGACCTCTACATTTGGGATGAGCAGCCCAATGAGAGGACTCCCGAAGGCCCCAACGGCGACGGCGACGACGACAATGGTGGCGGCAACGACGGTGGAGACAATGGCGATGATGACCCCTTTGGATTGCATCCGATGTGTTGTCGAACTTGTCGTCAATCCATCGGGGATCTCTACGTGTCGGTCGATGAATGTCTCCAAGCCATGGAAGCGATGAAGCATCGTATGGAGGATTTGGAGCACGTAGTTGAAGACAACTACAAGTTCCTTAACCGTAACGTGCGCAAACTTTTTGGCATGGTTGGAAACATGAGAGGCAAGTGGTGCAACACTTGCTTGATGTACCACTAGGTCTAGTTTTCCCCTTAGGAATTTAAGATACGACAAGGACGTCGTATGTTTTTAGCGTGGGGGAGAGCTAGCTAGCTAGCCTTAGCTTGAGTTTCAAAGATTAGGTTCGGTTTAGCCTTCGAGAGAGCGAGAGTCTTAGAGTTTAATGAGTCTTAGTTTTCGAGTGTGTTTTTAAATTTTTGCAAGTTTGAAAGTGTCTTAAATTAGTGTTGAGTCAAAGAAAATCAAATAAAAAGAGTCTATATATTTTTGTGTCTTGTGTGATGCTTATATTTATTCACTTGTTGGTTTATCTTTGATTCTTGATATATGAACATAAGTGTGAGGTTTGAAAATGTTTACCGTGGTGCTTAGTGGAGTTGCTACTATTTAAAGTATCCATACCACACTTCGATCTTGAGCTTCACATGTTAGTTGTGCTATGTTCAATGCTAAAAGTTGGAGGATTTTAGTTCTGAAAATTATCTTAAAACCCTTGTAATAAAGGTTAGCAAAACCTCTTTTTCCAAGATGAGAGTAAGAAAAAAAATACTATACAAAGCCAATTTATTTTTTTGCTCCACCATAAGTGTGATTAGCACGATGAGTTAGGCTAGGATCCTTCTCTCTTGGTGAGTTTTAATTTCGAGCAATGATCATGTCCTTGTGCTTACCTTTTTGTTGCTAGCCTCGTCATACATTCGGTAACGAGACTTTCACATTGGAAGTCCCGTACATCACCGAATTCCATACCCAACCCTATACATCTCTTTTGTACATCGCATTCCTTGAACACAACCTATTCTCTAAGTTTCGTCTCCTCTCTAGCATGGTTTAATTAAAATTTCAGATTGTATGCATGCAAGAAAGAGAGGAGTTGAGAGCTTTGCAAAGTTGTCAAGAGAGGGAACAATAAAGAGAAAAGTATGAGTATGGAAAAGAAAGAAACAAAGAAAGAAAGAAAAAATATGTGAATGAAAGAAAGAAGAATGAATGAAGAAGAAAAAGAGAAAAGAGGAGGTAGCAATAAAGATATGAGAGGGATGAATCAAGTGAAAGAAAAGAAAATTAAAAGTGTAAGGAAGGATGCCACGTTGTTGAGAGATGAAACTTTCACTCTTTTTCCAACCATGTGCAATCCGACAATGAGGACGTCATCGGTGCTTTGTAGTCATTAATTTTCTTTTGCCCTTGCACATGTCCACCATTCTAAATCTTCTCATCCTTGATATACCTACATATGGTTAATTCTCATGATCATTGGATTTGAAAGGTAAACAACCATTAGAGGAAGTTCTTAGTTTGACAATACTTGTGTTGATTGCGCTAGCCCTACCTATAGCTCCACTTTACATGTATATGAGAGACTTATGGGAGGTGAGAGTTTTATAAAATTGGTTTAGGATAGTCACCTCATATGAGTGATTTGAGAGAGCTTGGAGAAAGGTTTTTTTGTCTAATACTTGTTGCAGGAATTTTGTTTGAAAAATCATAAAAACCCTCCGATGGAAGCAAAGAAGTAAGCATGGCTGAAATTGAAGACTTCGAGTGAAGAGTTTGAGTTGTGGGGTAAATCTTGACGTGGTAAAGATTCTAAACGCCCATGTTTATGTTTGATGATCATTCTTTGTCACACCCGATTTTACAAAGAAAACCGAATGCATCTCATATGTGCGCCAGGATCATTTACACACACATGATAGACAAAACGAGAGTAATACCATTCTTGTAATAAAACGTACAAGAGTTTAAACCAGTATAACATCCTTTATTACATCCACAAGGGTGGACTCGAAGGTCCGAACAAGACGATAACTAAACGACGACGAGCATCTCCATCGGCCGACATCCACGGGCATGATGAGCGGGGGATCCGCATGCCTAGAACTCCTCGAAGTCGCTCCAATACTCATCCTCACCTCCGACGTTCTCCTGCGAACAGCGGTAAGCAAGGGTGAGCACACTTATGGTTGGAGCTCGGCAAGTGGGGGAAAAATGCAAGGCCATCAAGGATAGGCTATGGTTCACGGCGGTAAGCATTTTATAAGTTGGTCAAGTTTTATTAGCAAGCACCTAGTTACTAGATGTAAGTGTATACCAACCCACTTAACCTTTAAAAGGAACCTCAAACCAAACCTCCAACCCACGATTTACATTAATCTTCAAGTATATTACTCATGTGAGGGTCCAAGCCGCTCATGACCGTGAGCACGGGTGAGCGATCGTTTTACACTCTGCGAGAGGTTGTACACTTTACCCACGGTTCGTGTTCCCCATCTTGCCGGGTTAGCTAGACCCTTAAACACTTCCAAGGTGAGTGGCTAGGGGTCCACTACGAAGCCTTTACAAAGGAAAGAAGAGAAACCAACGGCCCGCAACGATTGCGACGGCGGAGCGGACCATAACCCTCCCTAGTGGTCAACACCTTAGCCAAGGCTGCTACCCCAAAAGGACCGGGCTATACCCCTTCAACTCCGGCCCCCTGTGCCCCTCTCGGAAAAGAGCTATCGGCTAACCCTCTCTCCTAATTACTTGGCTAAGCCGAGCCATGTGGACTTGTGGTTGTCTTGTTATCTTGGGTGGTTCTCCATGTTCCGATTATACCAAGTTGTCTAGTTTAAAGCACAAGCACATACATAAACAATACCGAGGTGTATAACATAAACAAAGCATAACCATACTTATGTTGAGCAAGCTAAGCATTTATCTACCCCAAGCATAAGTTTAAACGGGGTTGATCAAGGTAAGGTGGTAAAGCATCTAGTCAAGTCCTTAGCTAGGTGTTTGCCCATCAAATTTATGCATAACAACGAAATAGTAAACATTGTTTAGCATGCGGTGTCATAGGTTCCAAAAAGATTATGCAAAGGGGGAAAGCCACTTGCCTTCCTCTACAAGTTGGGTGAATTCCTCTTCAAAGACAGGTTCTTCCGGATCACCTCAGAACGGGGAGCTCGGACGAAACGAGGCACGATATCTACGAATCAAACATGGATAACAATCAATAAACAAAACAGTACACCAAACAGTAGAAAAATTGGTAAATTTACTGTTTAAAAGATTCTACTCGTCGAGACGATCATTTCGGTATATAGAACGCTAAAAACGGAGTTAAAATGAGAAAGATATGATTAAAACGAGTTTTCGGGGCCTATTTGCAAGAAAACTATGTCTACGGGGTTATTTATGAATAAATTCAGGGGCTAAAACATTTTTATAAATTAAATCAGAGGGTTTATGTGCAAAAAGAAGTGAAAAGGCTTAAAACGGAATTAAATAGGGTAGACGGGGGCTAATTTGCAAGAATCGGGACCTAAGCGTAATTATTTCCAAAGGTGGAAGGACCGGCTTGTGAATATTTGAATTCCCGGGGGACTCTTAATCAAATCTGCCACTCCGCACCGTGGATCTCGGATCCAACGGCGGATGGCGCATGGGTGCTGCTTGTGGACCGGCCGTAGGCGCGGTCCATGGGTCCACCGTGGACCATCCCCCTTTAAACAAAAGGGTACGCGATCCCGGCCGTTTGCTCGCGATCTAACGGCCTGGACGAGTGCGTGCGGCGGGCGGCGGTGAAGAAATTGGGCTCGGGCTCGGGCGCGTGAGTGCTTGCGAAGCGAAAGGGGGGGCCAAGGAGCGTGTGAGCAAGCTTATAAGAGCCCGAGGGAGGGTAGGCGAAGCGGCTAGAGGTCGGGGCGGCGGCGGCTTGCCATTGATGGCCGGCGGGCCGTCCGGGCTTAAAGATAGAAAGGGAAACGGCCGTGGGGTTTAGGGGAAGAGTAATTGCCTTAATTGGCATGCTCGCGGTGCGAGGGAAAGGAAGGGGAGAGGGCGGGGCGTGGCGGAATCGGCGGCATGCGGCGGCGGCCGGCGCGGGCGCGAGGAAGAAGAAAAGGAAGGGAAGGGATAGAGGCCGACGGGTGGGACCCACTGTCGGCGCCGCCGAAAAGAAAAAGGAAAAGGGAAGGGAAACGGTGGGCGGCGGGGTGGACTGGGTTGGGCCGGTTGGGCCGAAAGGGTAAGGGTGCGGGGTTCTTTTTTTTTTCTTTTCTTTTTCAAACCACATTTTCAAATTCATTTTCAATTCAAATCCATTTCAAACTTTTGCAAACTTTTCTCAAATATTTTATAGACTTTTTAGAGACTACTCAAGCAACCAAAATCATGCAAGCCAAATGATGATGCACATACACTTGTTGTTTCTAACTTTATTATATTATCTTTAATATTTTTAGAGCTAAATTTTATTTAGCATTTTAATCTCCTTAAATCCCTAAGACATTTTAAGTTGCTAAGTGATTTCAGTGATGGAATTTTAGGGTGTCACAAATCCTACCCCCTTAAAGAGAATCTCGTCCCGAGATTCGAAGATTTAGAGAAAGTCGAGGGAAGTCTTCCTTGAGTTCATCCTCTCTTTCCCAAGTTGCCTCTTCCTCGGTGTGATGACTCCACTGCACTTTACACATTCTGATGATCTTACTCCTGGTAACTCTTTCTGACACATCCAAGATCTTAACAGGGTATTCCTTGTATGTCAGGTCATTCTCCATTTGAATATCCTCCAAGCTGCGGTTCTATTCTAACCTCACTTGTGCACTTCTTTAACCGTGACACATGAAACACGTCATGAACTCCTGACAATTGTGCTGGCAACTCTAATCGGTATGCTACTTCTCCTTTCCGTTCCAAAATCTTGAAAGGTCCGATAAATCGAGGCGATAACTTTCCTCGACATTAAACCTTCGTAATCCGCGAATGGGTGACACTGCGAGGTATGCATAATCACCGACTTCCAAGATCACCTCTCTTCGTCGAGGATCGCATAACTCTTCGTCTTGACCGTGTCGCCTTAAGATTCTCCCTTATGATTTCAACTTGCTTTTCGCTTCTCGTATCTTTGTCCGGCCCAAAGAAGCGCCTTTCACCGGTCCGATTCCAAAACAACGGTGTTACGCACTTCCTTCCATACGAGCTTCAAAAGGTGCCATCTTGATGCTTGGACCGATAAGCCGTTGTTATAAGCAAACTCGCATAGGGCAAACTCTTATCCCAAGCGCCCTTGTTCTTTAACGCACAAGCTCTCAACATATCCTCAAGTATCCGATTTGTTCTCTCTCGTCCGCCCATCCGTCCGAGGATGGTATCTTCGAGCTGAAGTTTAACTTTGTATCCATTGATTCATGCAACTTCTGCCAAAACCGTGAGGTGAACTGTGTGCCTCGATCTGACACTATCTTCTTCGGTACCCCGTGCAAACACACTATCCTTGAATTATACAACTCGGCTAGTTTCACTCCTGTATAGGTTGTCTTCACTGGAATGAAATGCGCCACCTTGGTTAGTCTATCCACAATAACCCAGATAGAATCATACCCGTCACGAGTACGAGGTAATCCTACTATGAAATCCATACCGATTTCCTCCCATTTCCACTCAGGTACCTTCAGAGGCTGTAGCAACCCTGCTGGTCTTTGATACTCAGCTTTCACTCTTTGGCACACATCACACAAAGCTACATGAGCTGCCACATCTTTCTTCATCCCATACCACCGGTATCTCTCGCTTTAAGTCCGATACATCTTGGTACTACCGGGGTGTATAGAGTAGGCTGAATCATGTGCTTCCTTCAAGATAACTTCTCTCAATTCCTTGATCTCAGGTACACAGATTCTGTTCTTAAACCACCTTGTTCCTTGCTCATCTTCTCGAATTCCGGAACTTTGCCTAATTTAATCAACTTCCGTATTCTCGCGATCTTGGCATCATTCAATCGTCCCTTCCGATATCCTGCTCAAGTGTCGATTCAATCTCTAATGTCAAAGTCTCACTCGAAGCAACCATTCCCAAGTTAAGCTGTGCCATCTCCCAACATAGCTCCTGAGGTAACAGGTGTCCTAATAGCATGTTAGTCTGTCCCTTCCGACTCAAAGCATACGCTACAACATTCGCTTTTCCTGGATGATACTTGGATATCCAAATCATAATCTTTGATCAATTCTAACCATCTTCTTTGCCTCAAATTCAGATCCTTCGAGTGAAGATATATTTCGGACTCTTATGGTCGGTAAAAATCTTACACTTGTTCCCAATCATATAATGTCTCCCGGATCTTCAATGCGTGAACAACCGCGGCTAACTCAAGATCATGAGTAGGATAGTTCTGCTCATGTTTCCTCAAGCTGTCTTGAAGCATAAGCTACTACCTTTCCTTCCGCATTAACACACATCCCAAACCATGCCGAGAGGCATCACGGTACACATCAAACCCTTTGTGTATGTCCGGCATGATCAACACGAGTCTTGTGGTCGGCCTCTTCTTCAACTCCTCAAAACTAGCTCGACACCTCTCATCCCATTTGAATTCTCTTCCTTTCTCGAGCAGAGTGGTAAGTGGCTTCACTATCTTAGAAAACCCTTCAATGAACCTCCGATAGTATCCTGCAAGTCCAAGAAAACTCCTGATCTCTGGCACATTCTTAGGCGGACTCCAGTTCAATACATCCCGAACCTTGCTTGGATCGACTGCTATGCCTCCATACGTGATGATGTGTCCGAGAAAAGACACCTCCTTTAACCGAAAGCACACTTGCCGAACTTGGCATACGGTGATGTTCCCGTAGCTTCGTAACACAAGCCTCGAGATGTTCCTCATGTTCTTCCTCACTCCGAGAGAATACCAATATATCATCAATGAATACCACAACAAATTTATCCGGATACTCCATGAATACCTTGTTCATCAAATACATAAAGTATCTTTGGTGCATTGGTCGAGCCAAAGGACATCACAATGAACTCATATAACCCGTATCTAGATGTGAATCTTTGTCTTTGGTATATCCTCCACACTGATTTTTAGCTGGTGATAGCCTCGATCTAAGATCTATCTTAGAGAAGGCCTTAGCTCCTCTCATCGATCAAACAAATCCTCAATCCGAGGTAAAGGGTATTTATTCTTGATAGTAACCTCGTTAAGTGATCGATAGTCTATACACAACCTCCTAGAACCATCCTTCTTATCAACGAAGAGTGTGGGGGCTCCCCATGGTGATGAACTAGGACGGATAAACCCTTTACTAAGTAATTCTTCAATTTGTTTCTTTAATTCAGCTAGATCTTTAACATCCATTCTATATGGTCTTTTAGATATGGGAGCGATTCCGGGTATAAGTTCAATACTAAATTCAATGTCACGATCAGGTGGCATACCTGGTAAATCCTCTGGAAACACATCAGGGAATTCATTCACTACCCTTATATCCTCCAAGGCCTTGCCTTCAACGAGTTCATAACTCCCTTGACGGATGAGGGTGCACTCACATACTCTACTCTTTCCCCTTGAGGACCGGTTAACGATGCATCGACCTCTTCCGACACTGAATAACTCCATCACAACTCCTTAACCAATCCATACCAAGTATGACATCTATTCCCCATGATTTTAGAACTACCAGATTAGCAAGAAAGTCTACCCCCATGATATTTATCTTTACTTGTGGGCATATGTGACCAGTTTTCATTTCTCCCCCAGGAGTGCTAACTATCAGTGGGTTCTTCATTGTACTCATAGATAAGTTATATTTTGCCACAAATTGATCAGTTATGAATGAATGTGATGCTCCAGAATCAAATAATACGGTAGCGTGTACGAGTTGACGAAAAACGTACCCAATACCACGCCGGCATCATTCCGAGCTTGCTCCACCGATACAAGATTGACTCGGCCACGCACATGACTCGCGGCCTCTCTTCTGCCGGGTGTCCGTGGAGTACGAGCTCGCGAAGATGACCGCCCGATCCCGTTCCCAATGTCCCTCTCGTGGAGTCCGCATCACCCTCTTAGGACGGTTGTTAGCATAATGCCCCGGCTCTCCGCACTTGAAGCATCCACACGGGTCGAACGGGGTTGGTGTTTCCGACGAGTGCCCCGAGTTGTTGCTAGGACGACTCGGCTGTGGGGTAGGAGTTGCGGGGGTCCGAGGATTGAAGCGCCGTGGTTGAAACGAGCGCCGGAGCCGCATGTTACGTGGGTACCTCCCGGCTTGTCCACCGGGACGATATGGAGTCGAGCTCTGCCGAGAACCGAAACGGGGACGGGTGTTACCGCTAGGAGCGCCCCCGAGGACCGAAACTTGCGTTTATGTTCACCCATCTCTTTTCTCTTGCTTTCCGGCCCAATAGCTTTGTTTACCGGCGTCCGAAAATCCGGGAACATGTGACTGCGGTAAATAGTTCGGAAGGACCGATCAAGCCATCCGGGAACCTTTCTTGCCTCTTTGGATCAGTGTTGACTTCATCAGGTGCATAGCGTGACAAGTGAGTGAACTTGTCCAAATACTCAGTCACTGACATATTGACTTGCCTCAGCGACAAGAACTCCCTCTGCTTGAGCTTGAGAAACCCTGAAGGAATGTGATAAGTACGGAAGTTGTCACGAAATTCCTGCCAGGTGATGTTATGCTGTTAGGATGAGCGATTGAGTACGCATCCCACCAATCGCGGCTGTCCCACCGGTCTTCCGGCGCAGCATACAAAACCATCTCTCTGTCGGTGCACCGTACGATTTCCGAGTTTGCTTTGTGATAGTTTTCGGCCGGTCATCGGCATCCGGTGGATCGGTGAATGAGAAAATGTAGGGGGGTGGTGGCTCATGAACTCCTTGTGCTGTCCCTTGGTGGCGGGGGTGGTGGAGGCATCGGTGGTGGTGGCTGGTTCTGTTGGGCTTGCATGCTGCACTTTGTGTTGGTAAGGTTTTGAATCGGTTGCATCCGCGCTGCCGAGAATTGCTGCATGTTCGGGTCCATTGCTTGGTTGATCGGTGGAGGTGGTGCTGGGTTTGGTTGATTTGCAATATGTGCCCGAATCACAGGTGGCACGTCCTGACCTCCTCCGGACCTGGTGTTTACCATCTGATCGTTAGAAAAATCATATCTCAGATAATTGTACTTGAATCATTGCATATGAGAGTAACTCAAAATAAAATGACAGCATGTTCTTCAGTTAATACAGATTCTGTTGATCTCAAAGAGTTATGCATAACTTTCTGTGTAATTGTCCAATGACCACGAATTTTTACCAAATTATAGTGTATAAAATTATGAAACCATCCCAACTGGAATCACCTCATTTGGATATGTATAACTCGAGATATAATTCAAACAGTACAGCTATGTCAGCAGAAATTTACAGATTCTGACTTATTCATTACTTCATGCATAACTCCCAGAATATGTATAGTATACCATTGAATTTTTGACAGAAATTCATACTCTAAATTTGTGAACTAACCCAACTGGTTTCATGTCATTTGGATTTCTGTAGCTTGAGTTATAAACAAAACATTACTGACATGTCATATGACTGCGAAAACAGATTTGATCCAAACATACTTGCATGAGAGATTAAGCATTGACAACCGATAAAACCCAAACCAAACTTCAATTAACTTAAAATTTCAGATTGCATAGTGGCCATCACTCCACCATACAATTCACAATCAAGCAAAGATCCAACTCAAACATGTTTGCAAACAGCATTCATTATTACAAGCAAATACGTTCACGCAGGAACGGTCTATCGAAAAGGTAAATGATAAGGGCGAGCATCCTAGGATCCTAGCCAAGACGAGTAGTAGCTTCATCGGCGCCGTAACGAAGCCTCTTGCGCGGAGGGGAAGCTGTAGTCCGGTATGGCATGACTTCCGAGGCGTCGCCGTCCCGCAAGGCCGTGCTTCAAGACGCGCTATCTTTGCTCGAGCGACTGCGGCTCTTCATGATACTTGTTTATCTCCAAAGTTGCTCTCTCCGGATCAGCATTCGGAGCAGCGATCACCCTTGCCAAGACATCGATGCGGTCATCGCCTCCCGCCGGCACCACGGTCACTTCGTGCCACTTGCACGCCGAGGCACATGACGGTACTCCGATTGAAACAACCGCACCCGATTAGCATTACAAACCGACCGGAGCGCCCTCCTTGCTGCATCATTCACTGCGCGGCGTCATCCGTAGAGAAGCGAGCTATGCTATGGTGGGATGAGCGATACCTCCATCCTTCGGTATCATTCGAGAGGCTTCCCGATGTAAACTTTGCAAGTGTAGTAATCCCTCATTCCGGGCTCACCGAAATGCTTGGTCACATAGAGAGGCCTTATGGTATACCCCGGATACCTCGGAACATCCCACGGGAGAATGCGAACAGCCCATTCTCGGCTTCGGTAGAGTGCTTATGATATTCGGCTCCATGGTAGCGGGGATCTTCATCTTCCTCTCGGGTTGCCGGCAAAGATGGTTACCATCATCCTCACCCACACTTGTCATCACCCTTGGAGTCTTACGGATCACCTTCCGGCACAAGATCGGCGAGGTGCGGGGGGTGCTTCCTCATTGACTGCGGGCGCGGTGGAATCACAATGTCACCGTCTGCGTGCGCCTCAAGCACTGTGCCATCGTACGGACCGTGGCCGTTCCAATGGCTCTTGCTCCTCCTCCTCCATCTCAACTTCTTCGGGATCCTCTTCTTCTTCTTCTCGGGCTGGACCTCTTCGGGTCTTCCTCAACCTCAACCTCCCGCCGGAACTCCGCCTGTTCCTCCTCAACATCCTCAAGGCGATGGCGAGGGGCCGGTGTCCCAAGAGGAAAACGCCCACCGGTGCTCTTGCGAGGGGTCATGTAAGTCCCGGCCATCCGTCAAAGCAAAAGCGATCTCGAGTGCGAGAATAAATCAAAATGATAGTTTAAAATGATAAACAAAGTTAAATTAGATTTTTAGTGCGTAAATAAGATGATTTGAAGCATGATGAGGCTTTCTAGAACATGAATCCTTAATTTCGTCCATTTCTAACTAAGGCTGCGTCCTACGGTCATCACGGCTGCGGTACCACTTTGTCACACCCGATTTTACAAAGAAAACCGAATGCATCTCATATGTGCGCCGGGATCATTTACACACACATGATAGACAAAACGAGAGTAATACCATTCTTCGTAACAAAACGTACAAGAGTTTAAACCAGTATAACATCCTTTATTACATCCACAAGGGTGGACTCGAAGGTCCGAACAAGACGATAACTAAACGACGACGAGCATCTCCATCGCTGACATCCACAGGCATGATGACTGGGGGATCCGCATGCCTAGAACTCCTCGAAGTCGCTCCAATACTCGTCCTCACCTCCGACGTTCTCCTGCGAACGGCGGTAAGCAAGGGTGAGCACACTTATGGTTGGAGCTCGGCAAGTGGGGGAAAAATGCAAGGCCATCAAGGATAGGCTATGGTTCACGGCGGTAAGCATTTTATAAGTTGGTCAAGTTTTATTAGCAAGCACCTAGTTACTAGATGTAAGTGTATACCAGCCCACTTAACTTTAACAGAAACCTCAAACCAAACCTCCAACCCACGATTTACATTAATCTTCAAGTATATTACTCATGTGAGGGTCCAAGCCGCTCATGACCGTGAGCACGGCCGATCGATCGTTTTACACTCGCAGAGGTTGTACACTTTACCCACAGTTCGTGTTCCCCATCTTGCCCGGGTTAGCTAGACCCTTAAACACTTCCAAGGTGAGTGGCTAGGGGTCCACTACGAAGCCTTTACAAAGGAAAGAAGAGAAACCAACAGCCCGCAACAGTTACAGCAGCGGAGCGGACCATAACCCTCCCTAGTGGTCAACACCTTAGCCAAGGCTGCTACCCCAAAAGGACCGGGCTATACCCCTTCAACTCCGGCCCCCTGTGCCCCTCTCGGAAAAGAGCTATCAGCTAACCCTCTCTCCTAATTACTTGGCTAAGCCAGAGCCATGTGGACTGTGGTTGTACTGTTATCTTGGGTGGTTCTCCATGTTCCGATTATATCAAGTTGTCTAGTTTAAAACACAAGCACAAACATAAACAATACTGAGGTGTATAACATAACCAAAGCATAACCATACTTATGTTGAGCAAACTAAGCATTTATCTACCCCAAGCATAAGTTTAAACAGGGTTGATCAAGGTAAAGTGGTAAAGCATCTAGTCAAGTCCTTAGCTAGGTGTTTGCCCATCAGATTTATGCATAACAACGAAATAGTAAACATTGTTTAGCATGCGGTGTCATAGGTTCCAAAAAGATTATGCAGAGGGGGAAAGCCACTTGCCTTCCTCTACAAGCTGGGTGAATTCCTCTTCAAAGACGGGTTCTTCCGGATCACCTCCGACGGGGAGCTCGGACGAAACGAGCACGATATCTACGAATCAAACATGGATAACAATCAATAAACAAAACAGTACACCAAACAGTAGAAAAATTGGTAAATTTACTGTTTAAAAGATTCTACTCGTCGAGACGATCATTTCGGTACATAGAACGCTAAAAACGGAGTTAAAATGAGAAAGATATGGTTAAAACAGTTTTCAGGGGCCTATTTGCAAGAAAACTATGTCTACAGGGTTATTTATGAATAAATTCAGGGACTAAAACATTTTTATAATTTAAATCAGAGGGTTTATATGCAAAAAGTAGTGAAAAGGGTTAAAAACATAATTAAATAGGGTAGATAGGGGCTAGTTTGCAAGAATCAGGACCTAGCGTAATTATTTCCAAAGGTGGAAGGACCGGCTTGTGAATATTTGAATTCCCGGGGACTCTTAATCAAATGCGCCACTCCGCACCGTGGATCCCGGATCCAACGGCGGATGGCGCATGGGTGCACCGTGGACCCGGCCGTAGGCGCGGTCCATGGGTCCACCGTGGACCATCCCCCTTTAAACGAAAGGGTACGCGATCCCGGCCCGTTTGCTCGCGATCTAACGGCCCCGGACGAGTGCGTGCGGCGGGCGGCGGTGAAGAAATTGGGCTCGGGCTCGGGCGCGTGAGTGTCTTTGCGAAGCGAAAGGGGGGCCAAGGAGCGTGTGAGCAAGCTTATAAGAGCCCGAGGGAGGGTAGGCGAAGCGGCTAGAGGTCGGGGCGGCGGCGGCTTGCCATTGATGGCCGGCGGGCCGTCCGGCTTAAAGATAGAAAGGGAAACGGCCGTGGGGTTTAGGGGAAGAGTAATTGCCTTAATTGGCATGCTCGCAGTGCAGGGAAAGGAAGGGGAGAGGGCGGGGCGTGGCGGAATCAGCGGCGTGCGGCGGCGGCCGGCGCGGGCGCGGGGAAGAAGAAAGGAAGGGAAGGGATAGAGGCTGACAGGTGGGGCCCACCTGTCGGCGCCGCTGAAAAGAAAAAGGAAAAGGGAAGGGAAACGGTGGGCCGGCGGGGAGACTGGGTTGGGCCGGCTGGGCCGAAAGGGTAAGGGTGCGGGTTTTTTTTCTTTTCTTTTTCAAACCTCATTTTCAAATCCATTTTCAATTCAAATCCATTTCAAACTTTTGCAAACTTTTCTCAAATATTTTATAGACTTTTTAGAGACTACTCAAGCAACCAAAATCATGCAAGCCAAATGATGATGCACATACACTTGTTGTTTCTAACTTTATTATATTATCTTTAATATTTTTAGAGCTAATTTTTATTTAGCATTTTAATCTCCTTAAATCCCTAAGACATTTTAAGTTGCTAAGTGATTTCAGTGATGGAATTTTAGGGTGTCACAATTACTTTATGTTTATGTATTAAAGATGAAAGGATTGACTAACTTGTGAAGAAGGATTAGCGGTACACGATTACAACACTTTGGACGAAGTTCTTTTACGAGTACTTGCTCGAGGACGAGCAAGAGCTAAGCGTGGGGGAGATGTTGATGGTGTATTTTGGTGCACCTAACATGTTCATTACACTTTGGTTTGGATTTGATTATGGAACTAACCCGCCACTAGGCACACTAATCATATAACAAATTCATCTTTGTGTATGCATTTGGAAGTGTTGTGTTTATGTAGGAAAACATGGACATAAAGGACGGATTCACAACAAGTTCAAAGGAGCATTTACGGAGTCTTGTTCGTGTTCATGAGCTTGATGAAATCACTTCCAATGGTGGCAAGGACTGAAGTACTACGAGGAACACCCCCGGGGATTGAAGCGTAAAAGACCGAATTTCATGCGAAGAGAACCTCCATCTTGGACGCGAGGATGACATCGTCAAAATCATGCAAGTGGAGGGGGCAAAGAGCATAATTAGATGAGGACCCACGGGAGCGAAGGGGCGACCGAACCGGGCCGAGGTGGGCCCAGGCCGGCCAGCCCACCCCACTTCGGTGGCCAGTTCGGCCCCCCTTTCCTTGCACCCGAAGGATTTTCAACCCTAAAACCCTGGAGGCGCCGCCATCGACAGGGAGAGAGCCATTCGCACCAGAAGGCCATCCACAAGCTAGAGAGAGAGGAGGAGGATCTCCGGAGGGAGATCAACCACCTCGAAGGAAGCACCCTCTCGTGGAGAAGAAGGAAGACACCGTCGGAAGGGAAACCATGATCAACAGTGCCATGATCAGCACCTTGATGGGGTAATCTCCTTGTTCGTCCATGGGTTGTAATCGATCGTAAGATGTAATCATACTTTGTCGGATAATCTATCTATCATCTTGTGTTGAATATATACTTTAATGCTTAAGGTTTGCAACCTAGCCGTAAAGGGAGTAGGGCCCCAATGCTTCATTGGATCCATTCAATACGCCGTGTCCATCATAGGTCTAGTCATGAATACCTTCGCGTAGTAACAGTACGAGAGGAGGAAAAGGGCGAAACCGTGGTCACAACCCCCGATAGATTAGATTGGTTTAATATCTTTAATTGATTGCATGATCGTAGACCCATGGGCGAGTGTCTCCTACCTTGATCGTTTATCGTTCTCTCTAGTGTAATTTAGTTGTTTTCTAGTATAATAATAGTTACGTTTTTAGTAGCTAGTGCGTAAAAGTAGATTGAATGCTTGTAATCCCCTTGCTCCGCAGATTGACAGGAACCTTGGGAATCCCGTGGTGAAAAAGGTGTGGGGTCTGTACGCTTGCGGATCGTAGAGGGATATGTCTTTTATCCGTCAACAGTCTCCGGACCACGAGCCTACCCTTATCGAATGGGGCATGGGCGTCCACTTGAACCACCCGACAACAACTCAATGAGGAATCCTCAATTCGCGACCCGCTTGATGGGGGTTGCGGAAACCTCACCCTCCGTCCCGCGGAGGGACGGCGAGGGAACGTACAAACTAGTCGGAGAGCTCGCCCCGATCGCCTCGAATGGGCCCAGGCTCAGGGGCTTGACGCACGGCTACACCTCCTGGGGTGCACCAAATGCAGACGATGCCAGATACGTGCGCGTGGCACCGCCGAGGCTGGCTGAAATATCACCGATGCCGGCTGAAACTAACACCACGCACACCGGTAGATCCTGTGAAAAAAACCTTGCAGGAGCACCCACACTCCTGCAAGGCTTCGAGGGCTAGACCCGCGGGTCCGCTAGCGCGGCCCCACGGAATAGCACCAGCGACCAGGGGGGAAGAACGTCCCATCAGCAAGCGTCAGCATCTGCGGGATCCTAACAGACACACCCACAGATGCTCGGGGGCTACTGTCGGGGACAACCATAAGGGTCCCCTAAACAACTAGGGAAAACCCGCTTACCATCATAAAAAACAAACGCAAATGAACCTAAAAATATTCGTAAAAATAAACCCACGGGCCCACGGCCCACCAAACAGTCGGCCTAGCTGTCGTATGGACCTCCCTGGGCCCACTACCTCGGTGGGTACCAGGACCGACTACTCGGTGGGCCCCTGGGACTACCCGGCTTGCGCTACACGGCACCTGATGGCGTGGAGCACAAGGACTACGGAGGAGAAGTATTCGGTTAGGAAGCTGTACATGTCCTGCGCTGTATGGAAGACTCATAGATGTACCCGACTAGTACTCTCTCCCTACTCCGACTTGTAACCCTGCCACCCGGACTATATAAGGCGAGGCAGGGACCGATCTCTAGCATCACATACAACTCACAGTGCACTATTGCACCATCTTGTAATCGTGCCCAATCAATCCAGAGCTACGCAGCATACAGGACGTAGGGTATTACGCACCTCGCGGCCCGAACCTGTCTAAATTGTGTGCCACGTGTCTCTTCCTTCGAGTTACCGATCTCGGCGAGGCCACATTCATCTACTTCGGGTACTCCCCTTAGTAGGTTGCTTGGTATAAAACACCGGTACGCGGGTGCGCCAGGTAGGGGCTCTCGCCCGAGATCACATGGCGAACTCGACGGCTCCCGTCTACTTCAAGCCAACCGTCGCCTTCAACCGCGGTGACACCCTCGTGTTCGGCGCCCGGGTCCGCTGGCCGACGGCGCGGGCTCCTTCCAGCGCCGCCTAACCATGCCGCCCAACCCGAAGACCGGCTTCGTGACGCTTCCTGAAGTTGTCACAGGCGAACTCGCCGGCAAGTTCGGCGAAATTTCGCTCTTCAACCGCCACCACGACTTCGAGCTCGAGTCCGCTTCCAACTCGAACTCGACATTTCCATGGGCCATCGCATGCGAGCTGGCTACTCGGCCATCGCGGGCGGTCCCCTCACCTCGTGAGCGCTCCGCGCGTGGCCCCCGCATCCTCGGCCCGGGCCCGCACGGGGGCTCCCTCTTCGCGCCGGGCCGGCAAGGAGCCCGTACCCGATTACAACTCGGACTCCGACACCGCCCCCGGCCACGTTTCGGACTCCAACCCTCTCTCCGAGTTCTACTCAAACCCCGATTACGAGTTCGACTTCAGGTCGGACCCTGAGGAGCTCGAGTCCAAGGACAACTCCACTGAGCTTCCCTTGTCAGGGCCGGCCTCTGGGCTGGTTATAACATCCACACCGGCCGGAAGATTCGTCTACTGGCCAGACCGCAAGCCTGCTGACCTGATAAGCGGAGACTCACGCTACGTCGCCTACATCGACTCGCTACCATTCCAGGAGGGAACACCGCTAGCCCGGGCTGACTCGAGCACACCAACGGAGGTGGCGCCTTCTGAGTCCAGCCTTGGCACCCCCGATCGCCAAGTCTTCATGGCCGCTAGCGACGCCCCAGGGCCTTCAGGGGCGGCCCAAGATAGATACCTGGAAGACATCTCCTCCAACGAGCTCTCTGCTGATGCCCCACCAAACGAGAACCCTGCAGACAGAGACGCTCGACGTGAGCGTAACCGGAAGCGCAGCGAACGTCGCTGGCGCCTCCGCGACAACTTCCCCGTCCGCAATCTTGAGGAAGCTCTCGAGGTAGTCGAGAGCAGAGTACACACTACCCCTGAGCAATGCCTCATGTCGATCACAGCGATCGCACACCAGGCTCAGGGCATACGCGCTGGAGAGGTCATCGCCAAGCTCGCTGAAGACACCTACTTCGTGCGGGTCGACAATAGAGTCAACCAACCTCCTCCAGCTAGGCACCGCGACAACGAAGCCACAAGTCGCAGCGCCAACAACGGTCCCAACCGTACTCGAGCTGAGCTCCCGGCCCGAGCCGAACCGTCATCGCTCCAACGCCGGCGGACCTCCACAGCGTGACAACAGACACCGCGAGGTCGTCCCCCACCGCGCTCGGCCGGCGGCGGCGGCCACGACCCCGACGGCGGTGGCGGCGACGGTGGAAGCTCCAACCATGGAGCCAACGAAGGGCCGGTGGCGGAGGCAATCGCGGCGGCGGAGGCCACGTGAACGGCCACGCCTCTGGCGCCTCACAGGGCGGCTACGACGCCCGCCAGAAGATTCAGGAGCTGCGGCGGAAGAAGTCGACCATCGCAGGCGACGGCGACGGCTTCCCCGCCTTCTCACCTCGACTTCACAACTTGCTCCTCCCCGACAAGTTCTAGCCTTTGGGGATCACCAAGTACGATGCGAAGCAGGACCCCATCCAGTGGCTCAGGTGCTACGCCCTCTCCATCGAGAACGGCGGCGGCAACAACGACACCAAGTGCCTCTACTTCCCCTTCTCGCACCGGACCAAGCTCCACTCACATGGCTCGAGTCGCTGGACAAGCACTCGATCGACAAGTGGGACCAGCTGAAGGAGCAGTTCACCAGCAACTTCGCGGGCGCCATGGCCCGATCGGGTACTCGCATGGACCTGGCCATGGTCAAGCAGGAACAAGGCGAGACCCTCCGCAAGTACATGCGCCGCTTCTTAGACAAGCGCGCTACCGTCCTCGACGTCACCGACAAGGAGGTCATCGACCTCTTCCAAGACGGTCTCTACCACCACCGCACCTTCGAAGACTTCGGTCGTCGCCGCCCCGGGTCCATCCCCCACCTCAAGGACATGATCACGTCCTGGGCGGATGAAGAAGACAAGGCCAACGCCAAGTACGACGCCATTCGTGGCAAGAGCAAGTAGAACCAGGGCGGCGGCAGCGGCAACAACGCGAAACAAGGCGGTCGCAACAACAACAACAACTACTACTACTACTACTACTCGGGCCCGAACCGCAAGCGCAAGCCAGACAACACTGTCGCGGCTATCCAGCGCCTTGCGAAAGAGAACCTGAAGAAGAACTCCGGCGGCTTCAAGGACTGTGAAGGAAAGGTGCCGTGGCATCCAAACGGCAACCACACCACCGAGCGGTGCTACCAACTCGGGCACGCACTCAAGGATACGCGCGGAGCCACCGCACCCTCACGACAAAAAGGGCAAGAAGAAGGATGGAGACAACAACGACTTCCGGGAGTCCGACAAGACCGTCAACGTCCTCTTCGGCGGAGCGCCGGCGGCGGGCGGGGAGCGAAGGCTACCCGTCGTGAAGTCATGTCCATTGAGCCGGCGGTCCCGACCCCTCTCAGGTGGTCGGAGGTACCCATCACCTTCTCCCGCGTGTATCAATGGACCAGCTTCTCTGAACCAGGACGGTTCCCCCTCGTCCTGAAGCCGGTGGTCGCGGGCTCCAAACTCAACAAGGTGCTTATCGACGGTGGAAGCGGGCTCAACGTCCTTTTCACCAAGACCTTGAAGAAGATGAAGCTCGACATCACCCACATGCTCACCAAGAGCAACACGCCCTTCTACGGCATCGTCCCCGGCAACGCGGCTATTCCACTGGGCTCAGTGGTCCTGCCAGTTACCTTCGGGGAATCTCGGGACAACTACCGTACCGAGTACATCAAGTTCGAGGTCGCGGACTTCGAGACTTCCTACCACGCCATCCTCGGCGGCCGGCCATCGCCAAGTTCATGGCGGTGCCCCACTACACCTACTTGGTACTCAAGATGCCAAGCCCGGCCGATGTACTCTCTCTTCAAGGGGGACTTGAAGATCTCTCACGGCTCGCGACACGAAGCCGTGGAGATCGCTTCTACGAATCAAGTACCCAACGCGATGATGGAGGTCTACGCCGCGTCGAAGAAGCTTGCTACAAGTGAACTCGACATCCCGAGAGAAGTCGACGAGGCGCCAACAAGCCTCGCCCACCGAGGAGGTACTCGTCAAGACGATCGACCTCGGAACAGGCGACCCCGGCAAGACCACCACCATCGGGGCTAGCCTCGACCCCAAATAGGAAGACGCGCTCATCAGCTTCCTTTGGGCTAACCGCGACATCTTCGCGTGGAAGCCGACGGACATGCCGGGAGTGCCCGGGGAGCCGATTGAGCACCGCCTCAACGTCGATCCTAAGGCCACCCCCAAGCGACAACACCTCCAACGCTTTGCCGACGACGGATGGGACGCCATCAAGAAGGAACTCGCCAAACTACTCGCGGCGGCTTCATCGGAGAAGTCTTCCATCCCGAGTGGCTCGCCAACCCCGTCCTCGTCCGCAAGAAGAACTCGAACGAGTGGAGGATGTGCGTCGACTACACCGACCTCAACAAGCACTGCCCCAAGGACCCCTTTGGGTTGCCGCGGATTGATCAAGTCATCGATTCCACGGCGGGCTGCGACCTGCTCCGCTTCCTCGACTGCTACCCCGGGTACCACCAGATTGCGATCAAGGAAGAAGACCAGGAGAAGACCGCGTTCATCACCCTGTTTGGCGCGTACTGCTACACGACCATGTCCTTCGGGTTGAAGAACACCGGCGCCACCTACCAACGAGCTATCCAGGCCTGCTAAAAGAGGCAACTCAACAAGAACGTCGAAGCCTACGTGGATGACGTGGTCGTCAAGACCAGAGACTCCAGTACCCTCATCGACGACCTTGAAGAGACTTTCGCATCACTGCGCGAGTACCGCTGGAAGCTCAACCCGAACAAGTGCGTCTTCGGCGTACCTTCGGGCAAACTACTCGGCTTCATCATCAGCCAACGCGGCATCGAAGCCAACCCCGAGAAGATCTCCGCCATCACCAGCATGAAAGCTCCCATGAGCATCAAAGACGTCCAGAAGCTGACCGGGTGCATGGCGGCACTGAACAGATTTATCTCGAGGCTCGGAGAACGGGGGCTCCCCTTCTTCAAACTACTCAAGCATCAAGAGAAGTTCGTGTGGACTCCGAGAGGCAGATCAAGCCCTTGCCCAGCTCAAGGACTTCCTATCGAAGCCACCGATCCTCACGGCTCCTCACAAGGGCGAGCAGCCTCTTGCTCTACCTCGCTGCGACTACTCACGTGGTCGATCTTGCCATCGTCGTCGAGCGGCGAGAAGACGGCCATGCCTACCCGGTCCGGCACCCGGTCTACTTCGTCGGCGAGGTTCTATCGAGTCCAAGGCACGCTATCGGCTGTTCGAAGCTCCCGTACGCGGTACTCATCACCTCGCGGAAGCTACGACACTACTTCCCGGCGGTACTCGATCTTCGTTGTCACCGACTACCCGCTCGGCGACATCTGCGGAACCAAGACGCTGCTGGAAGAATCTTCAAGTGGGCGGTCGAGCTCGGCGCCCTCACCATCTACTTCAAGCCACGTACGGCCATCAAGTCGCGGGCACTAGTCGACTTCATGGCGGAGTGGCGAGAGAACCACCGCCCACTCCCACCGTGCGACCGAGCATTGGGTGATGTACTTCGACGGCTCACTCAACCTCGAGGGCGCGAGGTGCGGGGGTACTCCCCCGATCTCTCCAACGGGCGAACAACTCAAGTACGTCTCGCGGATCTTGTGGAAGGTGTCAAACAACGAAGCCGAGTACGAAGCTCTCCTACACGGCCTCCGCCTCGCGGCTTCACCGGGCATGAAGCGGCTACTAGTCTACGGCGACTCCGCGGTGGTCATCAACGAAGTCAACAAGTCCCGGGACCGCAACAAGGAGAACATGCCTAGAAGTCCGCAAGCTCGAGAACAAGTTCTACGATCTCGAGTTCCATCACATTGTCGGCGACAACAACGTTGCGGCGGACGTCCTCTCGAAGCTCAAATCTACCCGCGCTCAAGTACCGGCGGGTGTCTTCATTCACGAGCTTCACGCGCCATCCATCCCGGAGCCGGCGCCGCCGATCACCATCCCGGCTCACCCACCGGTGGACGGGGAGGTCATGATGATCGACGTGGACTGGAGGCAACCCTTCATCGACTACCTCAGCGAGCAGAAGGTTCCCTCCGACAAGAACTCGGCCGAGCACCTCATCCACCGTGCCAAGTCCTATGTCCTCGTCGGAGACAAGCTTTACAAGCAGGACGCATCTTCTGGAGTACTCATGAAGTGCGTCCTTCGGGAAGAAGGCAAGGACATCTTGGAGGAGATCCACAAGGGCGTCTGCGGCAACCACGCGTCCTCACGCACGCTGGTCAACAAGGCCTTCCGGCGAGCTTTCTACTGGCCCACAGCTCTGGGAGATGCCGAAGAACTCATCTGAAGGTGCCAGGGATGCCAGTACTTCGCCAAGCAGCAACACGTCCCAGCCTACAAGCTAGTCACCATACCGCCAACCTGGCCCTTTGCTCGCCGGGGGCTCGACATGATTGGGCCACCGCCAAGCGCGCCGGTGGTTTCAACGGAGTATTGGTGGCCATCAACAAGTTCACCAAGTGGATCAAGGTCAAGCCGGTCACATGCCCCAAGGCCGACGAGTACTCGACTTCTGGATGAACTCGTACATCGCTACGGACTACCCCACCGCATCATCACGGATCCGGGCTCCAACTTCAACAACCACCGGTCCGGGAGTACCGCGAGAACGGCGGGATCGACGTCCGATACGTCTCGGTTGCCCATCCTCGGGGCAACGGACATGTTGAGAGCGCCAATGGGATGGTGCTCGACGCTCTCAAAAAGCGGCTACACGATGCCGCAAACTCCAAAGGGGGCAAGTGGATCAAGGAACTACCCAACGCACCGTGGGGGCTACGGACTCGGCCATCCAAGCCAACGGGCCAATCCCCTTACTTCCTGGTCTACGGCTCCGAAGCAATCCTCCCCCGCCGACGTCATATGGAACTTGCCGGCGGTGGAGCACTACGACGAAGGCGTCTCGGAAGACGACGGACGAGTTGACATCGACGGCCTCGAAGAAGCTCGGCCGCGCCGCCCTCGTCCGGTCGGCAAGGTACCTAGAGGGTATCCGACGCTACCACGATCACAACGTCAAGGAATGCTCCTTTAACGTTGGTGATCTTGTCCTCCGTCGTATCCGAACACGGAAGGACTACACAAGCTCGGCTCCCCACGGGAAGGTCCCTTCACCGTGGCAAAGGTGACCGGGGCCGGGCTCCTACCGCCTCCGGACACGTGAAGGAGAAGACATCAACAACTCGTGGAACGTCAACCAGCTCTGTCGATTCTACGCCTAGTCTACACGACTACTCTGGGGTTCAAGTCTACACGACTACATCAACACCCCTCTGCCGTCTCCAGTCTCTGGACTACTCCTCTCCAGGATCCAGCCCGCGCGGCTACCTACAGATCCTGGGCTGCGATGAGCGTCAAGGACTCTAGCAGCGGTCTACTAAGAGACCATGTACTCCAAGATCCAGCCTACACGGATACCTACGGATCTACTGTTGTAGGCGGCTACCCGCCCTAGCACTACTCAGCTGTAAGCGGCCTCCGGTCCCGGGCGACTACTGCGTAACTACGACCCTGGCCATCCAGGTGTACTTCTTCAGTAATAAAGTTTGATCGTTCATCAACTTCTTTACTGTCTACTCCCTTCAACGGGACCACTACCGCCGAGTACGACTACTCACATCCACTCCACGATGGGCTCCGCACTCTGAGATCGCGACTACGAGTACTCATTGCTGGAATTTTTCTTTCATTATTACTTAAGCAATTCATTACAATTGTTTTTGTACAACTTTGGCTACTAGCTAACTATTACAGGGCTACTAGAGATTGAGCTTATCAGCTACTTGCTCCGCGATGGGAGCCATCTGCTCCAGCAGCTCCGCGTACTCCGCGTCGGTGCAGTTGGCGGCTACCCCGCCAGTGACTACTTCCACCGGCGCCTTTGGGAAGTAGGACTTCATGAAGGCCAAGACCCGCTTCGGGATCGACCTCGCCATGTGCTTCACATAAGCCGCCAGCCGGCTTGGGGCTTCCCTGAGGCGATCCACCAGTGGAGCGATCTTGGGGCCGCCTGGGTGTGGCACCAAGAGCC
Source organism: Cenchrus americanus (assembly GCA_947561735.1). Classification (NCBI taxonomy): domain Eukaryota; kingdom Viridiplantae; phylum Streptophyta; class Magnoliopsida; order Poales; family Poaceae; genus Cenchrus; species Cenchrus americanus. Next base: position 75,562,083 of record OX387239.1, on the reverse strand, counting down.
TTGCGATCGGCAGCGCGACTTCTTCAAGATCCTTCGGTGGGCCCGCGGCGCCTCGCAGTCTTCATTCAACTTCTGCAACGATTTGTAGCAGTTGACAAGATCGCGGTCAGAAGCAATTCGAAGCTCCATGTCCTTCTCGCACTCGAAGGCAAGTTCTTTGTAGTAGAGCTCGAGTACCTGGCGGGCCTCTTGCTCCCGGTAGAAGAGGTTCCTCATACTCGTCTCCGAGGACTTCAACTGCTCCACTTGGCCCTTAAGCTCTGCAAATACAACAAAGCGCAGTGGGTCAGACTACATCTCGACCCTCAACAACTACCCAACAAGTCAAGCAGCGTACCTTTGTTCTTGTTGCGGAGGCTCTTGTTCTTCCACACCAAGTCGTCGCCCTTTGCCTGCAGCTCTTGGATGTCATTGTGATACTTGGCAAAGGCGGCGTCAAGCTTGGCCTGCATGGCAGCCGCGTGCTTCCGCGACTTCAAAAGCTAATCCTCCAATGCCTCAGCCCGGAGCACTGTGTCACCAAAGCCCTGCAGCATGTTGGACTTGTCGCGGGACCTCTCCACGACGTCCTGCACAGACAACACACGTCAACGAGTACTCAACAACAGAGGATTGACTACTCAGAAGCTAAGGCTACTTACCTTCATCCACTGCTCGGCACGGCGCGGACCGCCTCCGGGTGCACGGCCACCGTTGCCGGGTCCACCGGATCGTCCGCGAGCAGCTCCACTCCGCCACAACTACTCGCGGCGGCCTTCGTCATCGGCGCAGAGCGGATGGGCTCTGCGTCCTAGATCTCCGGGGAGCGGACAGCTACCTCCAGAGCAACCTCTGGTGGCACGGTGGCCTCCTCTCCTCCGGTCGCTGCGGCGGCTTCCTCGGCGACCTCCTCCATCAGCTCGGGGGCTACTTCACCAGCTTCCGGTGCGCTCCCTTCGGCCTCGACGCCTGACAAGAAGACGTCAAATTCATCAGCAACTACGACTACTCTATGGGAAAGATTACAGCCTCAATAGAGTACTCACCCTCGACCACGCTGGCCTCGGGCAACGCGGCTCCAGCGGCTAGCACTCCTGACTCCGCCTGAGGGGTTGGGGTAGACTCCTCGGCGGGCGGCGCGACTTCTTCCTCCGCCACCGTCGTGGAGGGCTCATCTCTCTCCTAGGACAAGTCTGTTGATTTCCTGCAGAAGTACACAAAGCTGGTTGTCATTCAAGTTTGACTACTACACCAAGTACTACTCGGGAAGGCTCAATACTTACAGGCTCGACCGGACTATCGTCACGGTCGGGGCTCCAAGGATGCTGGCAATATCCACCAGTCCAGCTTCGGTGGGCGCCTCCTCTTGCGCCTCTGTGGCTGTTGCTTCTCCTCCAGCAGCAGTAGCCGGTGCAGCGCTCTCCTGCGCTCCCGCGGCTATCACTTCTTCAGCGGCAGCAGCCGCAGGCTCTGTGCCCCCCTGAGGAGCAGGGGGCTGGCGCTCCAACTGCGCTAGGAGTTCTTCAATAGTGGGGGCTGGGCTACGACTCCCAGCTGGCTCCCCACTGTGTCCCACTCTACTTCGTCGCCCTCCTCGACTGGCTCCGTCGGCGGCACCTCCTGCATTCAAGGGAGATCAATCGTCAGCAAGCGTACTCGTACGACTGGTACTCGACTACACTAGTCAAGACATCTTACCTCTTGAGGCGTGGTCTCTGAGACCCTCCGCTTATTCGCCACCCGCTCGCGGGCGGGGTTGCGCGGCTTCCGTGGCGGCGCAGCCAGACTAGCCTCTAGGCTAGCCGGCGGGTCTTGCACAAGAGGTACATGAGGCAAGCCTGGACGGCTAAACCTCGACCGCAGCTGAAAGCGGTCCTGCAGCGTCTCCTTGTCGTCGTCATCGTCATCACCGTCGAAGGTGTCCTCCACGATGACGGTGTCATTGCCTTCGCTGACTTCTCGCCGCTCCTTGGTTTTGGCTTTCCCTTCCTTTGGGATCTCGATCTCTTGAGGGGGTGGCTGCGGCTCGGAGACGAACATTTTCAAGTCATCTTGCAAGGCACAAGACATCAGCGCGACTACTAACAAGCAAGGACTACTCGACTAAGGGGTACGACTACTTACCTCCTTTGGTGGGCGCGCGGCGGAGTACTCCTGGACGGGGCACGCCGTGTACGGCGGCATGTCCTTGAAGATCCACGTCAGCCTCTCGATGATGTCGTCGTCTTCCATCTCACCTCCGGGCATCCGCGACGTGTCGTCGTCGCTGGTGTACTCGAAGCCCAAGGTGTCGCGGGACATCAGCGGCTGCACCCTCCGCTTCATGAAACTAAAGGCCACGTGCTCGGCCCTCAGTCCAGCTTCTCTGAGCACCTTGATGTGTGCCAATAGCTCGGGGAGCTGGATTCCCTCCTGCATTGTGGGCTCCGTGTTCCACCAGTCGCGGTGCTTGGGCTGCCTCCCACTCGGCTTCGGCAGGCCGGGGTGGTGGTTCGTGATGTAGAACCACCTCGCCTTCCAATCGGCGTTGGAGTCAATGAGCTTATACGCCAGGTACTACTCAGCGGCGTCTTCTCTCATCTGGATGCCGGCCCCTCCGACTACTCGTGGATTGCTGGCACTCGGCTGCGGCTTCACCCGGAAAAATTCTCGGAAGAGGATCCAGTGCGGCTTGATCCCAAGGAATGCTTCACAAAAATGGACGAAGACCGCGGTATGGAAAATGTCGTTAGGGTTCAGATTGAGGTACTCAACTCCGTAGTACCCGAGGAGGCCCTTGAAGAAATCACTAGCCGGAAGCGCGAGTCCGCGCACCACGAAACGCGCAAACATCGGGATCTCATCTTCGGCTTTCTCCATTGGATACGGATCTCCGGTGGCAGCCCTCCACATATCCACCTCCTTCTCTCGGATAAATCCGCTGTTCAGAAGGACCAACAGATCTTCGGTCTTCACCTTTGACTTTTTCCACTCGCGGCTTGGATCAGCTCGCGGTGGAGACATCGGCGGCGCTGCTCCAATGGCAGCCGCGGCGGCCTCTTCGCGTGTCACACCCTGAAATTTCCAATTTCAGGATGTGAATAGAGAGAATAATTAAATAACAATTTTCTCATAATTTTAAAATTTTTCCAACATTTATTTTTCTTTACAGGAAATATAGTATAGGAAAAATCCTTGTTTGATTTTTCTAAATTAAATAAAAGTTATGTGTGTTGCATTCATGCCGATGCATCTAGCGGTTCCTGAGTGCTTAAGGTTTCAAAATGTGTTTAGGAGCTGTCCAAATCTTTCTAAGAATTTTCTGGATTTTTCTGGGATTTATTCTCATTTTCTCTGAGCATTTTCTATTTAATAGAAGGCTCTAAAATCTTTTTCATGAGCTCCAAACACTTTACTTGGATTGTTCATGCTCCAATCTATCTCTGGGAATTTTCCTGGAATTTTTGGAATTTTACGAGTATTTTTAGTGCTTTAAAACAATTTCTAGATTTTTCCTAGAATTGTTTTCGCATTGGAAATTAAATTCGGAAAATGAAAATCTCTCCAATTCTTTTGGACCGAGTCCAAGCAAGCACAAGTCCACTCAAGCTCCCTCTTTTCCCCGTCTCGGTTTAGCCGGCGACCCTCTTCTCTTTATATTAGCTCAAGCCCATCTCCTCCTTAAGCCCAAACCTCCAAGTCTCTCTTTTCCCCCTCAACTCTCTAGTTTCGGCGGGCCGCGGCCGGTCCGCTCTAGCCCGGCATCCTAACCCACCGGCCCGGCCACGAGCCCGCCCGCGAAAGCCCATCCGGGGCCCCGGATCCCCAACTCCCCCGGTGTCCATGGAGGACACGGCTCGCGCCGGCCGCCGCCGGGACTCGCCGAGTCCGGCGCCTCCACGCCTCGGCGTCCGTGTCGTACCCGCCCGGGACTCCCGCCGCCGCGGCCCCTTTTAAGCCGCGCCCGAGCCCCCGCGCGCTCCGGCCGCCGCCACCCCGCGCCTCCTTGCGCGCGCGTTGCGCGGCCGCCGGCCGGTGCGCGCGCCGAACGCGATTCGTCGCCACCGGTGCTAGCCGACACCACCGCCGGCTCCGCGACTTCCTGCCGTGTCTCCTCAGCCACTTCATGCGGCCGGGGGAGCACCGGAGCACCAACATTGCCATGGGACCGAGCCCGCCGGCCAACTCCACCGCCGGCAGCCACCTCCCCGCCCGCTCTCGTCCGCGGTAAGCTCTACTCCGTGTTCCCCATCTCCTCCTCTCTCTTTTCCCCCACCTCGCTGAGCCCCTCATGCCCTAGGTCGCCAGCGCCGCCGTGGGATAGAGCTTCCCTGCTTTCCGCCATGGCAGTCCAGAGGAGGAAGAAGGGGAGATGCCAATCTTGCGGTTAGGACCCTGTCCTTTTCAGTAACTCTTTGACTTGTAAATCTTGCTCATAACCCCCTGCAGAGACCCCACCTCCTGCACATAAACCCTTCCCGGCAGTTTTGCAAGTAAATCCCTGAGTTTATATACATAATTAAGTATATGCCCCTGTCTTTTCACAGTAAACTCCCTGGAAGTTCCTGATCTCTGCATCTAGGTCCCTGGATCTTTAAAAGTCCATATCTTCCATGTTTTTGCTCCGATTTAATCCGTTCAAATTGCGTTAGATCCATAATAATGTAAAGCACGCGTTAGTGGTGTGTTTTCACCATGTTTTGTTTTCTGAAAATAAAATTAATATTAATTTTGATTAATGTCTAGTTATACATGCCTTTTGTAAATAAAAGCAAAATAGATCTATATGTCGTTTTTCATAATCCAATTTAATTTGATTAAAGTTTCTCTCACATGCTTTTGTAAATAAAATCTAATTAGATCTTTTACCCGGTTTTCCATAAGTCAAATATTAATTTGCTTAATGATTTATTAACTTTTATAATTAAAACTTGATTAGGCTTTTACTTCGGCTTTATGAGTAAATGTTAATTTTGATTAATACCAATGTAAATGCTGTTTTTAATAATAATAATATGATCTACTCGAATTACAAAGTTTCGTTTAGGTTATTCATATAGTTTAGTTTTTCTAAATTAAATGTTTAATTGGAATAATTCATATATGAATCTTTATAAATAAAACTTGACTAGTTCTTTACACCAGTTTTGCAAATAAAGTTTAATTTACTTTAATTCCAACATGGGGTATTTTATTTATGAAATATCCTTACCTATATTTTGTTAATTAAAATAAATCCGGCTCATAGCCTTGTTCTCTTATTTATGCAAATAATTCGTTAGACGTTCGGTGTCAGCTTTACCTTCGTATCTCTCTTGATCAAGTTTATCAGAAGCTCTAAACCTTTCTAGTGTTAGCCCAAGCTAAACCGTGTGTATTCAATCAAGCCATAGAGTTTCTGCTCAGCTTAATAGCTTTATCTGTGTGAGTAGTTTGCACTGCTCATTTGCCTATCAAGTAATCTTATCACTCTTGTTTCATGTTTATCTTAGAATCTTATTTATCGGCATCTAGCTAATTGATGTCTATTCCATCTCAGTTTGGTTGTCTCTCTTTGAATCAGCTGTGTTCTTGTACCTATTCTATCGTAGCTATCTTTCTTTAAAGTTTACCCTATTATCTACTTCACCTGTCAGATCAGTTCACCCTTGGTTGGTGTGTCAGCTCTTCATCCGAGCTCTCTTTGTAGATTAGTTTTCCGAAACCCACCTTAAGGTTTTCTTGTGCGCGGATAGTTTGTTTGTGCCGTTCTAGTTCGTTTCACAGTAACTTGTACGTTAGCATGTGTATCACCTGTTACTTGTTTTAACACTAAAGATGCATGTTAATCTTGACTAAATCTTATTCCAATGCTTTTATAAATAAAAAGTGATTAGGTTCTAATCCGGTTTTCTTTAATCATGATGTAATTGGTTAATCTCTATTCATAACTAGTTTTTCTAAATAAAAGATGTTAGAGTAAACATCGGTTTTTATAATAAAGTTAATATGCCTAATGACATCATAAATGCCTTTTCAATATTAAATATGTTTAGTTGAACGCGTGACATAAAGTTACTTGTCTAGATATCTTATACTTGCTTTATCTTTCTAAAGTAATTTGACATAACTTCTACTCAAATGGTACAAATAAAATATGATTAGGTCTATCGTGATTTCCTTAATTAAATGTAACTTGTTTAATGGTTACATAGAGTATTACTATGAAATATTCTTTCACATGATTTCTTAATTAAAATATGCCAAACGTAGTTTCTTGTTGTTTGGTTAATGATCTCACGATAGTTTCGAGCTTAGTTCTGTTTCAACGTTTCTTGCGCTTGCATAACCAATAGGATCGAGCTCTATCTCAATGTGACCTTTCCGGTCCCTGCTCAATCTTCCGCAATCATCTCTTCAAAGTTAACCAAGCCTTTCCCTTCCAAGCACTTTGTGTTCTTTAGTGATCCATCTAATCAAGCCTACCCTTTAGTGTGTTCTTTTAAAGCTTTTCTTTCAAGGGGTGTATTGTTCTTAGTTTGTTTGTTTGTCTGTCTACTTTGTGTATGTTTGTGCCCCATGATTGATGCGATTAGAGTGAACGTTGTTCGTGGTTCGAGAGCTTGGAAGAGTGTGAAGGTGAAGATTCTGAGCAACATCACCACTTTGGTTAAAGGCAAGTGTGTCCTTGATCTTTTGTCCCAATAACTTTATTAATCACTATCGCATGTGCCTTGCATTAATTTTGATGGGTTCCTATTAAGGATGACTAGCCTCTTTTGACCATTATCTTGAACCTGGTTTTAATTAATATTGATGGTAGCTATTGCTTAGTTTGCTCAACTGGGTTGGTAATAATCAACATGGTTATCATCTTATGCTCTATGTTCCAATGTGTTATGTGATGTTTAATATACAAGACCATATGTTTAATCGGAACATGGAGAACGACCCGGGAAAACAAGTACAACCACAAGAACTAATGGGCAATGGTCATGGCTGAATAATTAGGAACTTTAGCTTGGGGTGATCTTACCCGATAAGGACAAGGGATCGGCGGTGCTGCGGGGTGGACTCGCTCTAGCGGGGGGTTGGGTGAGTTATTCTTTTTATGGTGGGGTATCGACCCGCTAGGGGACTTTATACCTTGCTAAGCGATCCGGACCTTGTGGGTCATAACTTGCTAGGGAACCTTTGTAAAGGCCATGTAGCGTCCCTATGCAACCACACCTCGGTAGTGTGGTATGGTGCACGCGCGGCATCGCATGGTTGGGTTCAAAGTTCTTCGGAGCTTTTACGGCGCTTGTGGTGAAAGTGTACAACCTCTGCGCAGTGTTAAACTAATCGATTAGCCGTGCTCACGGTCAAGAGCGGCCTGGACCCTCACATGATTAATTGAACTTGAAGATGGACTTGAATTGTGGTTTCTAGTTATCCATGTGCTCATGGTGTTTCTCTTATCTTTATGCTTAATGTGGGTTGGTATAAACTTATACTTTATTAGTAAATAGGTGCTAATAAAATTTGACCAACTAAAATGCTAAATGCTTTAAGCCAGTCCACTATAAAGCCTTTGCATTCATTTTTTTCCCCACACTTGCTGAGTACGACAAGTGCTCACCCTTGCTATAAACAATGTTGCTCAGAAGGAGGAAGCTACTCTGAAGTCTTGTGAAGATGTTGCTGGTTCTAGGCGTACGCAACCCCCCAGTCGATTGCTTGTGAATTTGGTGCCTCCGTTTCCAAGATTAAGCGTAAACTCTGATAATCTCCCTTTTTCTTACGTGATATTGTTTCTGTTATTCACTTATGTCAACTATATGCATGAAAATTGATACTGGCATGCATATAGGTTTGCACTTGGTTTTCTTTGGGAAAACAGGTGTGACATCGCGGCCCCTCTTCTTCCCGGCGACCTTTGCAGACTTGGACGGTGACGGCTTCATTCTCCAAGTACAGGGCGTCTTCACGCGCATCCGCTCGGGGGCTACTCTGGAAGCTTTGGGTGGCGGCGCACTTAGATCTACTGCGGCGGCAGCGTGCGCTGGAAGTGGATCTGCTTCAGATCGATTCGAAATGGCTACAACACAGATGGGTGAAAAACCCTAAGGGTTTTGTCTTCTATTTATAAGTCAAACCGGCCCTCCAACGGCCAGATCGATAATTCCGCGCTCGGCTGACTCAGCGGCTGCGCGTGACCCTTCGCATTCTACTAGTCGACGCGCCTCACCTCGGGGGCTCGGCTACTTCTACTCGACTACCTGGGAAGCGGCTAGACTCGGGAGCATCTCGGGACACATTCTTCAAGATGACCCTTCAATTCGAGAGGAAGTACTCGACTCAAGGCTCGGGGGCTCCGTGCCACGTGTCCTTCGGTTTTTTTCTCTCCGGATTTTTCGGGATTTTCTTGCCAAGACTTCGGATGGACCCTCGGCCCGGAGCCCGCGGCTTAACCTAAGGCTCGGGGGGCTACTCCATATGGAGTGCGATTTTGCAATCGCACTTCGATATCGCTTCGGCTTTAAGACAAGACGGGCATTTTTTTGAAGACCTTCGAAGGCGGCACTCGAGGACGTTTGGGACTACTCGAGAAGACTTCAAGATTGCTCAAACATCGAGTGGAGTACATTCCGGCCTCGGGATGCTTCGACTACTCTTGAGGACTTTTGACTTGTAGTACTCGGGGACGCTTGGGGACTACTCGTTAAGGCCGTCAAGACTACTTGAAGCTATCCTTCTCGGCTACAAAGTACTCGGGGGCTTGTCGTATGGACCTCCCTGGGCCCACTACCTCGGTGGGTACCAGGACCGACTACTCGGTGGGCCCCTGGGACTACCCGCTTGCGCTACACGGCACCTGATGGTGTGGAGCACAAGGACTACGAAGGAGAAGTTCTCGGTTAGGAAGCTGTACATGTCCTGCGCTGTATGGAAGACTCCTAGACGTACCCGACTAGTACTCTCGCCCTACTCCGACTTGTAACCCCTGTCTCCGGACTATATAAGGCGAGGCGGGGACCCTTCTCTAGCATCCAATTTCATCTCATGGCGTACAATTACACCATCTTGTAATCGTACCCAATCAATCCAGAGCTACGCAGCATACAGGACGTAGGGTATTACGCACCTCGCGGCCCGAACCTGTCTAAATTGTGTGCCATGTGTCTCGTCCTTCGAGTTACCGATCTCGTCGAGGCCACATTCATCTACTTCGGGTACTCCCCTTAGTAGGTTGCCGGTCTAAAACACCGACACTAGCCACCCTCAGGCGGAACTCCGCTTCGCTCGAGGGGCGCGGTGCCGCATTGGTAAAGCTCCGCCTTGATCGAGGGCCGGTAGCCACCTCGGGTGGGGTTCCGCCTCGCTCGGGGCCCGGTCGCCCCCTCGGGTGAGGTTCCACCTCGCTCGGGGGCTGGGCGCCCCCTCGAGCGAGGTCCCGTCTCGATCGAGAGCTGAACGCCTCCACGAGCGAGTTTCTGTCTCGCTCGAGGACATCACAGGTCCGCCGCCTCCACACCTGCTCGCCCGACAGAGGGATTTAATGGACTGACATCTCGCAGGCGCCCAGGTCAAAGACGAATCCATGCCACGACACGCCTGGGAATCACGCCCCGGCACTGCTCCGCCAACTCCCCCGGTGTGGCCATCCCCGCCACTGTGTGACGCTGTGCGGCATGACCAGCAACGACCCCATGGCACTGTGCTACCCGCTCCCCTACGGCCGACGCGCTGCCCCCTCAAAAGAGGACGGCAGAGCCCTCGAAGGGGAGACGGACGACTATGCCGCACCCGCGCAAGGACGACGCCGTGACGTCGGCCCGGCGGGACCGGTCACTTCCATCGCCATCGGCCCTGTGCGGCCATCCGCGTCGTCCACAACATCATCCTGGGCACTGCATCACCATCTCCTCCACTATGGGGGGGGGCGGGGTGACAAGACGCCGCCACGCCGGCTGCTGTGCGCCCTGCGGCCTCCCGTCAGCCGCACCCTCGAGCCAATGTACGGACGACGACCACACGGGCGACCCCTACACCGCCACCCTCGAAGACGCTCCTGGACGGATACAGGGCACACCATGACGCACCACCAGATGCAAGATTCGCCAGGATGGCCGTCTACTCCACAACGTTGTACACCATGCCTCTACACATAGACAAATAGTGCGGCACGCTTGTAAACTGCCGCCTCCTTGGCGTATAAAAGGAGGGGTAGTCCCCCAGCCGCAGGGGGGACGGGACGACGGACAGCACTCACTGGCACGCTTTCCGCCTTCACCGCGATATTGGCACTTGCCTCAATCAGTACCTGTGGGACCTGGGGGATCGACCTCCTCTCCCGCCTCGCTTGTAGCCCCCTCTGCAAGCACTATGGTGCAATGCAATATAGTGCCTCGAGCACACCCCTGCTGGACGTACGGCCCCCGGCCGGAACCAGGACAAAATCTAGTGTCACTAGTTGCTTAGCACCGGCCATCGAGAGGTAGATCTCAGCGCTTATTACTAGTTATTGTCGGGACTACTTTCCGCACCGATACTTGTTGTGAATCCGTCCTTTATGTCCATGTTTTCCTACATAAACATAATACTTCCAAATGCATGCACATAGATGAACTTGTTATATGATTAGTGTGCCTAGTGGTGAGTTAGTTCCATAATCAAATCCAAACCAAAGTGTAATGAACATGTTTGGTGTACCAAAATATACCGTCAACATCTCCCCCACGCTTAGATCTTGTTCGTCCTCGAGCAAGTACTTGTAAAAGAACTTCGTCCAAGGCGTTGTAATCGTGTTCTGCTAAACCTTTCTTCACAAGTTAGTCAATCTTTTATCTTTAATACATAAACATAAAGTAATGATCATCATACATAAACATGGGCGTTTAGAATCTTTACCACGTCAAGATTTACCCCACAACTCAAACTCTTCACTTGAAGTCTTCAATTTCAGACATGCTTACTTCTTTGCTTCCATTGGAGGGTTTTTATGATTTTCAAAATAAAATTCCTACAACAAGTGTTAGACAAAAACCTTTCTCCAAGCTCTCTCATGTCACTTATATAAAGTGGCTATCCTAAACAAGTTTTATCAAACTCTCACCTCCCATAAATCTCTCATATAACATATAAAGTGGAGCTATATGTATTGCTAGCACAATCAACACAAGTATTGTCAAGCCAAGATCTCCCTCTAATGGTTGTTTACATTTCAAAGCCAATGACCATGAGAATTAACCATATGTGGGGATATCAAGGATATGAAGATTTAGAATGGTGGACATGTGCAAGGGCAAAAGAAAATATGACCACGAGGCACCGATGATGTCCTCGTTGTCGGATTGCACATGGTTGGAAAAAGAGTGAAAGTTTCGTCTCTCAACAACATGACATCCTTCCTCGCACTTTATTTTTTCTTTTACTTGATTCATCCCTCTCATATCTTTCTTGCCACTCCTCTTCTCTCTTTCTCTTCTTTTTCTTTTTCAATCACTCTCTTTCATTCTCTCATACACATATTTTTTACTTTCTTTACTTTTATATTTTCTTTCTTTCTTTTCCATACACATATTTTTCCCTTTACTTTTCCCTCTCTTGACATCTTTATCTCTCTTCTCAAAGCTCTCAACTCCTCTCTTTCTTGCATAAACACAATCTGAAATTTAAAATAAAACCATGCTAGAGACGAGACGAAACATTGAGAGTAGGTTGTGTTCAAGGAATGCGATGTACAAAAGAGATGTATAGGGTTGGGTATGGAATTCGGCGATGTACGGGAGTTCCGATGTGAAAGTCACGTTACCGAATGCATGACGAGGCTAGCAACAAAAGATAAGCACAAGGACATGATCATTGCTCGAAATTAAAACTCCCAAGAGAGAAAGATCCTAGCCCAACTCATCGTGCTAATCGCACTTATGGTGGAGCGAAAAATAAGTTTAGCTTTGTGTAGGAAGTTTTTCTTACTCTCAACTTGAAAAATAAGGATTTGCTAACCTTTATTACAAGGGTTTTTAGATAATTTTCAGAATTGAATCCCTCCAACTTTTAGCATTGAACATAGCACAACCAAAATTTAAAGCTCAAGATCAAAGTATGGTATGGGTACTTTTAGAGGTAGAAATTCCACTAAGCACCACGGTAAACGTTTTTCAAACCACACACTTATGTTCATATATCAAAAACTAAAGATGAACGAACGAGTAAATCAAGATAAGCATCACACAAGACACAAAATTTAAAGGACTCTTTTTATTTGATTTTCTTTGACGCAACACTAAGTTAAGACACTTGCAAAAATCTAAAAGCACACTCAAAAACTAAAGACTCTTAAACTCTAAAACTCTCTCAAAAACTAAACCGAACCAATCTAAACTTGAAGCTAAAGGCAAGCTAGCTAGCTCTCCCCCATGCTAAAATAATACGACGTCCTCGTCGTATCTTACAAAAATCCTAAGGGGGAAAACTAAACTTAGTGGTACTTCCGCAACTATTGCACCACTTGCCCTTCATGTTCCCCACCATGCCAAAAAGTTCTGCATGTTGCAATTTAGGAACTTGTAGTCGTCTTCGACCACAGGCTCCAAATCCTCCATGTGTTGCCTCATCGCCTCCATGGCCTGGAAACATTCATCGACCGATGCGTAGAGCTTCGAGATGGAGTGACGGCAAGCCACACAACACATAGGATGCATCCCGAAAGGGTCATCATCGCCAAGGTCTCCGTCGTCGTCACCGCCGTCGTCGCCATCATCGTCGTCGCCTTCGTCGTTGCCATTGCCGCCGCCGTTGGGGCCTTAGAGAGTCTTCTCCTTGGGCACCTCTTCCCAATAGTACAAATCATTGTCTTCTCTTCGGGCGGCCGCCCACGAGCTCGGGCTACGATCATCGGAATAGTCGCTACCCCCATAGTCTTTAGGCTCGGGCGACACCTCCTTGTAATCCTTCCGCTTCATGCCTCGGATGCGCGCCGACCTTCGAATGGGAGTGAGGACGTTCTCCTCTTTGATGGGGTTGTGAGATACGATAGCTCCGGTCGGGACACGCCCTCCGCAACGGATGCGAGCGGTCCTCTTGATCTCCACGGGTAGCTTGAGCTCGCATCGCTTCGCCTCCTCCATCGATGGCTCCTTCGTGCCTTGCTTCAGCTTTACGCTCTTCAGGGACACCATGGCTGCTGCGTGGGTGCAAACGAATGCTAGATGGGATGGATTCCCAAGCTCCCAATTCGGCCAAATAAATAATTCGAAAAGGAATACTCTAGAAACTGCATTTTCCTTATTCAAACTTCCCTTAAAATTTTCTGACCAAAGAAGGAAGTCGAAAAGGAGCATTCCGGGGAAAAACCGGGGCGAACCGCCGCCGGACTCCCACTGGGCCGGTCGGACTGGGCCGGCCGGCCCACCTTGTTCCGAGGGCCGGTCCGGTCCTGTTTCCCGTGTACCGCCCTTTTTCGCATTCTTAGCCCATGAGAAAAAGTTGACGCAGTAAATCTTCACGAGAAACTCTAGAAAAATAAAAGAAAAACTATTTACAAAAATCCACACCTTGTTTTACGTCCTAGGTTGGATGTTCGGGCTCTTCTTCCTTGGTGGAGACATCAATATGGTGAAGAGGCACAATGTCGGGTTCGTAGTAAACCTTAATCCGTTGACCATTCACCATGAATTGATCACCTTTCACATCCATAATGGTTACCTCTCCGCTGGAGAGCACCGAATGAACAACATAAGGTCCGTCCCACTTGCTTTGCAATTTCCCCTTTCCGAAGGTTTTAAACCTCGAATTATAGAGGAGGACCTTATCTCCTTCTTTAAACTCTTTTTTCTTCAACCTTTTGTCATACCACCTTTTAATTCTCTCTTTGTATATGCTTGCATTCTCGTATGCTTTCAACCTCATATACTCTAGCTCACTTATTTGAATTCTTCGTTTTACCACCGCGGCATCAAGATCGAGGCTCATCTCTTTGATCGCCCAATAGGCTTTATGTTCCAACTCCACCGGAAGGTGGCAAGCTTTTCCATAGACAAATTGATAAGGGGTCATACCTATCGGTGTCTCGAACACCGTTTGATACGCCCACAAAGCTCCGTCTAATTTATTTGACCAATCTTTGCCTCCCTTCTCTATGGTTTTGTTTAGGATGCTTTTTAATTGCCTATTCGACGTTTCCGCTTGTCTGTTGGTTTGTGGGTGATAGGTCGTAGAAAGCCTATGTTCAATTCCCAACTTGGACAAGCACTTTTTGAAATTATTCCCGGTGAAGTGAGTTGCTCCATCGCTTATCAAGATTCTCGGTGTACCGAAACGAGGAAAAATCATGCTCTTGCTCATGGCAATGGACTCCTCCGTGGAAGCCTTACGACATGGTATAGCCTCTACCCACTTGGATACATAATCAACCATGATGAGGATATGCTCAAATGCATGTGAGTTTCTGAAAGGCCCCATGAAGTCTATTCCCCACACATCGAACAAATCGATTTGTAGATTATATCTCAATGGCATATAATTTCTTTGAGAGATGTTTCTGGTTCTTTGGCATTCGGGGCATGATGCAGCATATCTTTTAGTATCTTCATGCATCTTCTCATGACTCCATTATTGCCAAGTTTGAAGAGGTAAGGTGCATCCTAAAAGTACTTTCGACTTTCGGAGATTATCCTCCTTTGAGAGTTTCTATCTAGATGGTCAAGAGGCATCTTCCGAATTGCTAGAATGATATCAATCATCCAAGTGTCTTTATCGAGCACTCGATAGAGGTGGTCATCTCTCATCTTGTCTTCTATGGGCTCTTTATCATCTTGTCCATGATTCATCCAAGACAAATGATCGACCACAACATTCTCCACCCCCTTCTTATCACGAATTTCAACACCGAACTCTTGGAGAAGAAGGATCCAATGGATCAATCGTGGTTTAGCATCCTTCTTAGCCAAGAGATACTTGATGGTAACGTGATCGGTTTAAACAATGACTTTTGAGTTCACGATGTAAGATCTGAATTTTTCAAATGCGAATACCACTGCTATCAACTCTTTCTTCGTAGTGGCATAATTTAATTGTGCCTCATTAAGAGTTTTACCAGCGTAGTAAACGACATGAACTCGGCCCTCCTTTCTTTGACCTAAAACCGCTCCTACAACGTAGTCACTTGCATCACACATGATCTCGAAAGGTTGGCTCCAATCCGAAGGTTGGATGATGGGAGCACTAACCAAAACACTTTTCAAGGTCCGGAATGCCGCTAGGCACTTCTAATCGAAGTCAAAAGCCACATCCTTTTGAAGAAGATGCGTTAAAGGCTTAGTGATCTTTGAGAAGTCCTTAATAAATCTTCTATAGAATCCGGCATGGCCTAGAAAGCTCCTCAAGGACTTAACATCCGTCGGAGGTGGGAGTTGCTCAACCGTCTCTACCTTAGCCTTGTCCACTTCGATTCCTCTCTCGGATATAACATGTCCGAGCACTATGCCTTGCTTAACCATGAAGTGGCATTTTTCCCAATTCAACACCAAGTCTACCTCTACACACCTCGTGAGGACCTTATCCAAGTTTGCCAAGCAATCCATGAACGTCTTCCCATAAACGGAAAAGTCATCCATGAACACCTCGACAATTTCTTCGATGAATTTCAAGAATACGGCCATCATGCAACATTGAAAAGAGGCCGGAGCGTTCCATAAGGGCATGTGAACATTGTTATGTGTTGATAATCTGGGTGAATGGGAATTTGCATGAACCCCGAGTACCCATCGAGAAAGCAAAAATAAGCGTGGTTTGCTAATCTCTCGAGCATCTCGTCAATGAATGATAGGGGGAAGTGATCTTTCTTCGTTGCTTTGTTTAGCTTTCGATAATTGATACACATCCGCCACCCGGTCACAGTTCTTTGTGGTATCAACTCATTCTTCTCATTCTTTACCACGGTTAAACCTCCTTTCTTCGGTACACAATGTACCGGGCTCACCCATTCGCTATGCGGAACTGGGTAGATGATTCCGGCATCAAGTAACTTGATGACCTCTTTCTTTACTACCTCTCACATGGCTTGAGTTAGCCTCCTTTGGTGGTCCACTACGGGCTTACATTGGTCTTCCATTGGTATACGATGAGTGCAAAAGGCTGGGCTAAGACCTTTGAGATCATTGATCGAATATCCAATCACCTTCCTATGTTTTTTCAATAAAATCAGCAACTTCTCATTTTCTTCGGGCTCAACTCGTCGCTCACAATGACTGGATAAGTCTTGTCTGGACCCAAAAATTCATACTTTAATCCTTTGGACAAAGGTTTAAGGTCCACCTCGGGCACTTGTGGCTCCTCGGGTTTAATTTCTCCTATGTCCTCAAATTTTTCTTCCTCCACGCTTCCATCTCGTGGTTCTAATCCTTTTGTTGCTTCTTCTAGTTCTTCATCTTGTTGATCATTAATTTGATTCTCCATCGCTCTTTGTAGAGGGTCTCTAAGAGTTTCAACAAAACAAAGACTATCTACCTCCTCTACTTCGTCTTCGGGAGGAAAAGGTGACGGGTGTTTAGAAACGCGAAGAAAGTTATATGTGTACTTCTTTCCATTAAGATTCATTGTTACTTTGCCTTTTCCGGCATCCAACACGACATCAACCAACTTAAGAAAGGGCCTACCTAGGATTATGTGATCATGATTACTATGGTAAGCATCAATAACTAAGAAATCGGTTGGTATACATTTTCCAGAGATGTTTACATTCATGTTGCAAGCAATACCTAGAGGTCTAATAGTTCTACCATCTCCTATGATTAATTACGTTGATGTTGGAGATAAGTCTAGGTTGTGGTCTTGAACTTTATTGTAAATTTTAGAAGATAGGACACTCACTTGGGCTCCGATGTCGTATAAAGCTTTGCATTGAACTCCATTGATCTCGCAACTCAAGTGTGGTGCCGTCTTCTCTTCTTCTTCGGATCCTATCACGTAAACTTCGGTGAGGCGAGCATATGGCGACGCTCTGGGCTTGATCCCCATGATTCTTTTCACCTCGACTATGTGTTCCAGATCCACTTCATCATCTTCGAAGAGCTTTTGAAAGATCTCACCGGTGGTTTCAAGGTCGTATGAGTCTTCCGCTTTCTGTTCCGGTGGGAAATCCACTTTTAATGCTCTTGCCATCCCCTTTTGGTTAGGGAACGGTCTTCTCTTGTTGAATACTTCTCCGTAATCGACTGAAACCCAATCCATGTGCTTGAACTCCCTTAATGGCTTCATGATTGACATACTTCTCTTGTTTGTTTCATTTGATACGGCGAAGTCAACGCTCGGGGTAGTTCTTGAATTGATGTTCTCTTGTTTAAGCTTTTCCGGGATTGGCTCCTCTTTTGTGACTTCCGGGGTTGTCTCTTTAGAAATTTCAGCACACATCTTCATCCTCGAATTGTGTTCCGGCCCTCTTGCAAGTCTTGTTTCCCAATCTCCTCGCATGGCCGCCGCTTTACTAATTTTTGTAAAAGTTGAGCGGCTTCCGTGAGTGTTTTCTCCATGAGATCTCCACCTGCACACATTTGGACGTGTTGCATGCAACTAGGGGTCAGGGAAAAGAAAATTGTATGCAAGAGTACGTCACCGGAGAAGCCGAGTCTTGGTCCTTATTCGATCAACTCGTTAAACCTATTCCAAGCTTGGTCTAACCCTTCCTCTTCTCCTTGCGTGAAGGTGATCACTTGACTCATTAGATGTTGAACCTTGCAAATTGGAAAGAACTTCTCGCAAAACTTCTTTGTGAACTTGTTCCAATTGCCTTCAACTTCAAAGGATGCAAACGAGTACCACGTCTTTGCTTCACCAGCAAGTGAGTAGGGAAAGAGATTCCATTTGAACCATTCATCGGGAACTCCTTCTTGATGCACCGTGTTGCATAGCGTCGTGAAATGCCTTATGTGTCTATATGGGTTCTCTGTAACCATCACTTAGAATGGGTTTACCGCTTCCATCTCGATGATCTTGGATTTGATCTCATACTTGGTCGCTTCGAGCTTCGAATCCGACTCTTGTACTTTTATGTCTTCACATCGAGGACTAGCGTAATCCCTTAGCGATTTCTCTGGTTCTTCCACAGGGTGATTAATGAATGCCATCTAGACAACAAGATAAAAACAAAAACAAAAACAAAAACAAAACAAAGTGGTTTTCTAGGTAATATGTGTTAGATGTTAGCAAACAAAAGATGAACTAAATATAAAACAAAGTTAGATGCAAACCAAACGATGTAAACTAGCTTGCTCCCCGGCAACGGCGCCAGAAAAAGGGGCTTGTTGACGGATAAAAGACGTATCCATCTACGATCCGCAAGAGTACGGACCTACACCTTTTTCACCACGGGATCCGCGGAGCAATGGGATTACAAGCGTTTGATCTACCTCTACTCACTAACTACTCAAACCCTAACTATGATTAGACTAGAAAACGACTACACTACACTAGAGAGGACGATTAAGCTAACAAGATAAAATACAATCGCCCATGGGTCTACGATACTTGAACATGCAACTGCTTTAAACATGTAAACCGATCTAATCTATCGGGGGTTGTGACCACAGTTTTGCCTTTACCCTCCCCTCGTACTGTCACTATGCGGAGGTATTCCTGACTAGACCTATGATGGACACGACGTATTGAACGGATCCAAGGGAGCATTGGAGCTCTACTTCCCTTTACGGCATGGTAGTTATCCTTAAACATTAAAGAATATTCAACACATGATGATAGATAGATGTTCCAACAAAATAGCGATTACATCTCAAGATCACTTACAACCCATGGACAAATGAGAAGATTACCCCATAAAGGTGCTAGACATAGCACCGTTGATCATGGTGACACTTCTGATGGTGTCTTCCCTCTTCTGCACTTTTGGGTGCTTCCTTCGAGTTGGGCGATCCTCATCCGGAGATCTTCCTCCTCTCTCTAGCTTGTGGATGGCCTCCTGGTGCGAATGGCTCTCTCTCTCTCTCTCGCAAATGGCGGTGCCTCCAGGACTTTAGGGTTGAAGATCCTTCGGGTGCAAGGAAAGGAGGGCCGAACCAACCCCCGAAGTGGGCCAGGCCG
Source organism: Cenchrus americanus (assembly GCA_947561735.1). Lineage (NCBI taxonomy): Eukaryota > Viridiplantae > Streptophyta > Magnoliopsida > Poales > Poaceae > Cenchrus > Cenchrus americanus. The sequence continues at coordinate 75,543,066 of OX387239.1, read as the reverse complement.
GCCGGCTTGGGCCGACCGGCCCAGGCCCATCCCAGCCCGGTTCGGTCACCCCTTCGCTCTCGTGGGTCCTCAGGTGATTATGCACTTTGCCCCTTCTATTTGCATGATTTTGACGATGTCATCCTCGCGTCCAAGGTGGAGGTTCTCCGTGCATGAAGTTCGGTCTTTTACGCTTCAATCCCCAGGGGTGTTCCTACGTAGCACTTCGGTACTTACCACCATTGGAAGTGATTTCATCAAGCTCATGAACACGAACAAGACTCTGTAAATGCTCCTTTGAACTCGTTGTGAATCCGTCCTTTATGTCCATGTTTTCGTACATAAACACAATACTTCCAAATGCATACACATAGATGAACTTGTTATATGATTAGTGTGCCTAGTGGCGGGTTAGTTCCATAATCAAATCCAAATCAAAGTGTAATGAACATGTTTGGTGTACCAAAATGTTTGATACTTCTCAATACTACCCAATACTTCTCAATACCTCCCAATACTAAAAATGCACCGTAAAAAAGCTCTTATGAAAAACATTGGTTTAGCCATTGAGAGAAATGTGGGGTTTAAAATTTTCATCAAAGAAATGTTGATCCAACTCTTTTTGAAAATATTAACCCAAACTTCTAATGAAAAAGTTAGTCCAACTTTTGAAAAATGTTTGACGTGGGCCCGGATTAGGTCCCCCTTTGACGGTGAAAAGATTTTCCTTAAACATAAGGTAACCCAACACCATTGACAACGTGAAGGCCAAGATTGACAATGTCAAGGCCAAGATTCAGGACGAGGAGGACTGAGGACACTGGTCAAGACCCACATTGGCAAGACGTCCAGTCTCCGGCCAGTTGGCTGCATCTCCAACCAGTTCCCTACCAGAGGAATCCCCACGACAAGTCTCCGCCTCGCACGAGAAGTCTTCGTCTCGCACGAGAAGTCTCCGCCTCGCACGACAAGTCTCTACCTCACACGAGAAGTCTCTGCCTCGCTCAACCTCCCCCGGGCTCCGACTGGTGCGTGGGCCATGGCACACAGCGCGAGCCCAAGGCTCGAGCACCACCGCCGACGCATGTGGGGGAACGATTCCCCACGTCATGCAAATACAACAGTTGGCCCAACCGGCTGCGCAGCCATCCCATCACCATCTTCTCCCACTCTGCCACACACAAGCTCAACCCAAGGTACTCGAGCACCCTCTACGACGCGTATGAGCCTAGAATTAGGCTCAAGCGTGGCGGGCTAGTCAAGTACTCGGGCAGACTGAGACAACAACGAGCTACTTGGAGGAGACACCAAGTGTCTTGGGATGTATAGTCACGCTCGGCCACCCGGCAGCTCCCCCGACCAAGCATCACGACTCCGCATCAATGCGTCTAGACAGACAGCGATGCACGATGGGACCTCCTAGCAACCAAGCACTGTACCTCTTTTTACTTCCCCCTTGTGCCCCTCCCCTTATGACAATGAAAGGGAGAGGAGGGCAACAGTTACAAGGGTTAGACCTTCGATAGATCAAGCACCACTTCAAAGGACTTGGGCTCAACACCCTCTCCCGACCAGCTTGTAAGCCCTACTACAAGCACCCCTAGCTCGGGAACACGGCAGCTCGACACTAGACGTAGGGTATTACTCCTCGGAAGTATGAACCAGTCTAAATCCCGTCGTCTCCTGTGCTAACCATCCGAGCCTGACGCACGATCGATACAAATTTACTGCCAGCAGTAGAGAACCCCGACAATTGGTGCACCAGGTAGGGGCACATCGTGTGTCTCGACGAACTTAAGCGGATCGGATGGATGGCCGCAAGATCTGACTCCTGGGGCCACTCTACGCTTCGGATCCCTCAGCTTCGTCTACACGGGGCCAGTGGAGTCTGTTGCCGGGCGCACCTTCACCCGGCCGCCTCGTCCCAATGTCCTAACGGGGGCTGCGGGACGCGAGGCTTTCGTCCGAGGCTTCTCGGACGAGACCATCATTGGCATGTTGGGGCCAAACCCAACACGGGAGCGTTTTAGGTTCACCGCCTACTACCTCACCGACCTTGCCATCCACGGTAGCGGTGATGAGTCGTTGGCCTGGGGGAGTTCATTACCCCCATGGACAACCCGGCCTCCCGGACGACCCGGTGACGGCCTACACCAACAACTTCCGCGCGACCGGCTCCGCCCCTGGGCTACGACGACTCGGAGGGCACGGACCACGTGACGACATGACCCCATGCAGGAATGCAATGTCTGTGTGGCCTTCGCATCGAGCAGCTCTAAACCAGAGCCGGCTCTGCGCCATCGTGCCGCCGACGCCTAGCGGCGGGCGTGGCTCGACGAGCTCACGGAGGCAAGGCGCTAGCTCAACGAGGAGCTGGCCCTTCTTCACCAAGAGCAGGGCATGGATGCCGAGCCCCACGACCGACGGCCCGCACAAGACATCCCTGTGCAGGAGAAGCCCCAAGAGGGGAACAGCGACCGGCGCGAGCACCGTCCGGCTGCCGACCAGCCGCATGACCGCGCACCAACGCCACCGGCACGCGGGCCGGCACGCGACAACAACCGACACGCCAACGAGGGCGCGAACGTTGACGCAAACGGCGATGCTCGAACCTACCGGTGGGCGTCGCGAACCTTACCACCGCGGCTATCGCCGCGCGCGCGCTGCTCGCAGGCGGCAACCTGTGAGGAGTGACGAGTACGCCAGCAACTGAAGGCGTTGCTCGAAGCAGCGGCGGCACAACAAGCGGAGAGCTCGGCCTCACGCCAGCACTCGGATCCTGGGCAGGCAGGAGCGTCGTCCGCCCACGGCCCGAATCCGCTCCTTCCCAACATCGAGAGCATGCGGAGGGAGGTGAGGCCGCGACATCGGCGGTCAGGAGCCGCCTTGGGCCCAACCGCGACATGGGGAACACCATCGAGGCCCAACGACGGGCTGAGAGCGTTGACAACCACCGCGATAATCGCTCGCGCCACCACGACGACCGTGGATGCGGGCGGCGCCACGATAGCGACGACGACCGCGACCGCAGCTGGTCTCCAAATCAAAGATGTCCACAGGCCTTTGGTCAGAGCATCCACGACGCGAAGCTTCCTTCGCGTTTCCGTGCTCCGACCAATGTGCCAAGGTACGATGGGGACACCAACCCCAGCGTGTGGCTCGAGGACTACCAGCTCGCTTGCCACGCCGGGGGAGCGACGGGCGATCTCATTGTCATCAAAAATCTGTCGCTCTACCTCGGCGACTCTGCGCGGACATGGCCTACATCGGGTCTTCGTCGGCAACTTCCAAGGCACCTACATGCGCCTCGACAAGCAGTGGGATATGCGCAACTGCAAGCAGCAGCCGGGGGAGAGTCTCCGCGAGTACATACGATGCTTCTCCAAGTGTTGCACCGAGCTCTCCAGTGCGACCGACAATGACACCATCTCGGTGTTCCAGAACAGCACGACGTGCAAGTCCCTCATCCACCGTTCGGGCGCCGCATGCCCCGCACGACCCGCGAGCTCCTCAACATCGCGAGCAACCATGCCGACGACAAGGAAGCGGTCACCACGACGCTCAACACCCCTCAGGGCAAGGGGAAGTAAGTCATGGACCACGACGAAGGGACGTCCTTGTGCTTCAACGACAAGCGCCACCGTGATGACAACTTCGTCGCGGTGGTGGAGCGCAAGACGTCGCGCCCCAAGGGCAACCCGACCAAGCCCGCACCATCCAAGGACCACTTCGAGAGGCTCATAGACGCACCGTGACCACACCATGAGGTCCCCGTCAAGCATTCGCTCAGAGAGTGCCGGCTCATGAAGAACTACGTCAACGACACCCTCAAGCCAAGAGTAGTGGGCCAGCCCAAGAAGGGATGGCCGTCCCCCGACAACAACGACGGCGCAGGGGCTGCGTACCCAGGGGAAGACAGCGTGGTGCACATGATCTTCGAGGGATCTCCGGCAAGACCCTCGAGGCGGCGCGAGAAGCTCATCCGACTAGAAGTCTTCAATGCCGACGTCGCGATGCCGTCCTATCCAAAGTGGTCGGAGGTTCCGATAACTTTCGACCGCAAGGACTATCCCGACCACGTGCCTCAGCCTGGATCCTACCCACTAGTGGTAGCTCCCCTATTCAAGTCCAAAAGGGTCCACAGGGTCCTGATGGATGGGGGAACCGAATCAACGTGCTCTATGAGTCGATGCTTGACGACATGGGCACCCCGCGGTCTGCGCTAAGGTCGTCGACTGCACCATTCCACGGGGTCGTACCCGGGATGGAGGCACTCCCCATCGGGCAGCTCGATCTGCCCGTCACGTTTGGAGATGTGCATAACTTCCGCACAGAAACCCTCACCTTCGAGTGGTGGGGTTCTCGGGAACGTACCACGCGATCCTCGGGAGGCCGGCATACGCGAAGTTTATGGCCGTGCCAAATTATACGTACCTGATATTGAAGATTCTCAGTCCTAAGGGGATCATCGCAGTAAGGCCAACGTATCAGCGCACATACGAGTGTGACACTGAGTGCTTTCAGTTCGTTGAAGCAATCGTCCGGTCTGAGAGGCTTCGCACCGAGCCTCGATCCGAGGACCAGGATGTCCTCGAGTTGTCCAAGCGAGCGGCCTTCTCTTTCGAGCCCGCCAAGGATGTCAAGGATGCGGTCATCTCCGATGCCAACCGTACACTCCGTATCGGGACGGTGCTCGATCCTAAAGCGGAAAGCACGCTCGTCGACTTCCTCAAAGCGAACCTCGATGTGTTTGCATGGAAACCCTCCGACATGAAGGGGATCCTGAGAGAGGTTGCCGAGAACAAGCTAAACATCAAGTCGGGATCGAAACTGGTGAAACAGCGCCTTCGCTACTTCAATGACGAGAAGTGCAAGGCGATTGGTGAGGTGGTCATGAAGCTCCTTAGTGCAGGGTTCGTCCAAGAAGTCTTCCACCCCGTGTGGTTAGCAAACCTTGTACTTGTAACAAAGAAGAATAAGAAATGGAGGATGTGTGTTGACTTCACGAGCCTTAACAAGGCATGTCCCAAGGATCCGTTTTCTTTGCCTCGCATAGATCAGGTAGTCGATTCAACGGCAGGGTGCGAAACCCTCTGTTTTCTCAATGCATACTCCGGGTACCACCAGATAGCAATGTGCATAGCAGACCAACTTGCGACCTCATTCATCACTCCCTTCAGTGCATACTGCTACCAGACGATGCCCTTCGGGCTCAAGAACACGGGCGCCACTTTCCAATCATGCATGCGACGTCTCTTTAGGGAGCTGATAGGATGAATCATAGAGGCGTACGTCGACGACATCGTTGTCAAGTCAAAAAAGATGAGGGACCTAGTTCCCGGCCTCACCGAGGTCTTCGCGAAGCTACAACAACACGGGGTAAAGCTAAACCCCGAGAAATGAATTTTCGGGGTTCTGAGGGGCATGCCCCTCGGCTTTGTCATGTCAGAACGTGGCATTGAGGCTAATCCCGAGAAGATCTCGACCATCATGGACATGGGGCCGATCAAGAACCTGAAGGGTGTGCAACATGTCACGGGCTGCCTCGCAGCTCTAAGTCGCTTCATCGCACGACTCAGAGAGCGCAGCCTGCCACTCTACAAGCTTATGAAGAAGTCCGACCACTTCATGTGGACCCCCGAGGCGCAAGAGGCACTCGATTTTCTCAAGAAAATGATCAACAGTCCTGCGATTCTGACCGCTCCGACCCCTGAGGAGCCAATGCTCCTGTACATCGACAACCCAGGTGGTGAGTGCGGCGTTGGTGGTTGAGTGAGAAGAGCCCGGAAGGTCGCAGAAGGTGCAATGACCTGTGTACTTCGTCAGCAAGGTGCTCTCCGACTCCAAGGCGCACTACTCCCAGATGCAGAAACTCGTGTACGCGATCTTGATGACCAAGCGCAAGCTCCAGCACTACTTCAACACACACCCCATCACGGTGGTGTCCAAGTATCCGCTCGGGAAGGTCATCCAGAACCCTGAGGCCGAAGGAAGGATCGCCAAGTGGGTGCTCGAGTTGATGGGACAAAACATCACATACGCACCACGCAGTGCTATCAAGTCACAAGTACTCACGGACTCTGTGGCCGAGTGGACGGAGATTTAAACTCCCCCAGTGTCGATTGAGCACGAGACATGGATCATGTATTTCGATGGCTCAGTCATGAAGGAGGGAGCCGGTGTAGTCCTTGTCTTCATCTCGCCTCTTGGCGTGCGCATGGAGTACTTGGTACAACTACACTTCCCAACATCGAACAACACTGCTGAGTATGAAGCCCTGATCAACGGTCTCCGAATCTCCGTTGCGCTTGGGATCAAGCGCCTCGAGATCAGGGGAGACTCGAAGCTGGTCGTGGATCAAGTCATGAAGGACAAAAACTGTGTGGACCCGAAGATGGCGGCGTACTGTCAGGCCGTACGCGATCTGGAGGGCAAGTTCCACGGCCTCGAGCTTCATCATGTGATGCGCGACTACAACAAAGCAGTTGACGTACTCGCAAAGACCGCATCCAGTCGTAGCCCGGTGCCTCACGGGGTCTTCGCGAGTGATCAACATGCACCCTCCGTACGAGCGGAGGGCGAGAAGCCACCCGAGGAGTCGGAACCCGAGGTCATGGCGGTCGACCAGCCACCCAAACTGAACCTTGAGGATCCGAACTGGCGGTTTCCAATCCTCGAGTGGTTAGTCGAAGAGAAACTCCCCTCTGACCAGACGGAGGCTGTTGACAGTTTAAATATGTAACAACCTTCGATCCGCAAGCGCACGGACCTACACCTTTTTCAACACAGGGTGACCCCAAGGTTCTTGTCAATCCGCGGAGCAAGGGGATTGCTAGCGCTTAACCAAGTACTAATCTACTAGTTGATGGGAAACCTTTGGAAGGGGTATTAATCTAAAGGTAAAGACAATCTAACCTATGTTAATCTAAGAAGTCTAAGGTGAAACTAGATGGCAAAGGGTGGACACAAGAGAGATATTAAGATAGATAAGCATTCCCTCCCTAGGGTTTAGGATCACATGAACATGCATCTACTACATGAAAAGGGTGTTGCCTACACTAGCTTCATGGTGGTTATGCGGCCGCTAAGCCTTTTCTCTCCACCGTACTGTCACTACGCAAGGTAATTAAACACTTTCACGTATAACCGCATCTATACCTAAGCATCCATAGGGTTAAGCTAATCACCATGATTACCACAAACCTTACTAAGAACACATCTTGTATATACATATGTGAATAAAGCACTCGCATAGACATAGACCATTAAGCATCGAAAGGCATAGTGTTCATGTAGCGATCACATAACATGTATCCATATAACCCTAGGGATGAATGGAGACATTACCCCATCATCTTACAAGGATTGAAGCACATAGGGGTGATGAAGACTCCGGAGAACGTTGTCGATGAATATGGGGGCGATGAAGCTTGGGAACACCCCTAGGCCAGCGGCTTGGAGTCCTCTTGCTTCCTTCCCTCCACCGGCGTTGATCCTTGTGACGAGCTTATCCAACTCTCTCCCTCATCTTGCGGTGGCAGTTTTCTAGTGAATGGCGTCGGTAGAATGATTTGTTCGACGTGGCGGCGGACAGAGGAAGAGGCAATAAATAGACGAACACCTAGGGCAAAGGGGGCGCCGAACTGGGCCCGGAGTGGGCTGGGCCGGTTAGCTCAGGCTGGCCGTCCCAGGCCCGGTTCGGCCTCGGTTTCCTCCCCGATTGCTTCTCACGTGATTCCTTATTTGTGTGCACTTGCATGTGGGCCTTTGACATTGCTTCCTTCACGGATAAAGCTTGAATCCTTGCTATCCAAGCTTCGCCGTTTTCGGTCCTCGGGTCATTTGGAGTCATGTCCATCACGTGTCTTTACTCTTGTCGGGCTTCATGATCTTCTTCCAAAGTGCTTTGTGAACTTATCCCGAAAGTCTCCTCTTTAGCGTAGATTTCCTGCGTAAACAATAAACTCCAAATACCACATTCACAAGTGAACTTGTTACATCATTAGTATGCCTAGTGGCGGGTTAGTTGCAAATCATAATCGAAACCAATGTATAACAAGTACTCTAGGTTGACGAAAATTCACCATCAACATCTCCCCCATGCTTAAACCTTGCTGATCCTCGAGTAAGTAATCCTTGCTTAAAAGGGAAATCAGCGTTGTCTTCTAATGTTGTCCCTGCACTTAGTCATTCATGACGAGGCAAATTGCTCTCTCTTAAGAATTTATTTTTAAAGTTCATGTTCGGCTTCTTTTTCATTATGGAAGATAGACTAACAATGAAGAACAAGCCGCATTTAATAAACACGATGCTCTCAAACTTAAGTGAACTTCAAACCATTACCTTGTTTCATGGCATAATTTTCAAAAAGATGCATATCCAACATAAGTGAAAATCTCTTGCAAAATCTCATGGAAACACTCATCTCATCAAGTCACTCAAGTCTATACTAGATTATTTTCAACCTATTCTACTCATATGTGATAGTGGCAGGCTTATGTGGAGCTTGGAAGGTTAAAAAAACAATCCTAGCAAAACATATATCCGAAATATTGTCAAATTAAGAGAGAGACCTATTGGAATTACCGAGACTCGTCAAAAAGGCCATGGAAAATAAATGTTGGAAAGAGAGAGGGATGAAACACACACATTTATATAGGTGGACATGTGCAAGTGGCAAATGGATGATCCCGAGGCACGAGTGAAGTCCTCATTATCGGATTGCACATGGTTGGAAGATTTGAGTATGGATTTGTCATCAAGACACTTGAGAACTTATGAAGCAAAAAGAACTGAGGAGCATCTTTATTATATTTTTTACTTTTATTTTATTTCCTTCTCACTTTTCTCTCTTTCTTTTTTTTTCTTACTTTATTCTTCCTTTTTTCCTTACTTTTCTTTTCTTCACATCATAATTTTTCATTTTTCCTTTTTCTCCTCAGGAACTTTTTCAACATAATACTTACATAACATTTGCTAGAGATGATGTAATGACTCCTCCCCCATGCTTGAACGATGCTCGTCCTCGAGCATAAAAGAGAGGGGGAATGACTGCTAAAGTAAGTATAAATTCCATAATCTTGATGAATATTTGAATCTCCATCGAGAATTTTACTCCATACTCAAATTGGGTTGTGGACAAGGAATTGATCACAAAAAGATGTTTTTGGTTTAGGGTGGATGCCCAGCGAAGTTTGTGAAATTTTTGATGTGAAAACCCATAATGCATGGACAAAAAGGCTATCATGAAAAGTTACACAAAGGAATGACCAGCTTCTTAGTCTCGAACCATAGAAATCAATCCTATTCCAACTCATCAAAACGTATGTTTGCAATCTATGGGTTTGGTTATCATAGAACATATATGTGTGTGGCTTTGATAGGTAGAACTTTTCAAGAGCATCACAAATATGTAGATAGCATAAAAGTTAAGTTTTCATAAAAACAAGTTTTCTGGCTATCCATAAACTTAAATCAAAGAGCAGAGATATGTATGTGGGTCTAGAGCAAAGTCATTTCACCTCCACAAATAAAAGAGCCAGTATTTAAATTAATTTCAGATCATATTATAGAGAGCAATTAGCCAAGATATGTATAACTTCATGTAGGTAAAACAAAGCGACAACTTTCATCATCTTTCCATAAGCATAGGCAATATAAAACATCGAGGTGAACACATGGTCATGTCTATCTATCGAAAATAAAAAGAAACCTAGGTTGTCCTCCTAGTAGACATGTTATTGTTGGAAGAGAAAAACAAAATGTTGCACCTAAGGTTGAAGGCACACTTACAAGTATTTATGTTCGGAAAAGAGAAGGTCCATGGAAATGTTACCATTCCTTTGTAGTTCCTCGTTGCCTTCTTCCGACATCTCCATGCATAGATGTGGCTTTGCTTTAGTCTTGATTTATCAATGCTCCTAAACTTCTGAATTTGATCTTGTATGATTAATGGAGTCATTGGTTGCCCTTCTCTTCAATGTTGTCATCACCATCTCCTCTTTCTTGTTCTCATCGTGTGCTTGCTGTCTCTTTTTCATGGATTTCCTCTCTGTCCAGAAAATAACATATATCGAAATATAGCTCTATTGAAAAGTTTATGAAATTACCTTTCCAACGTGTGGTCATTCATCAAAAACGGAGTTCAAACAAGGGAGCTATCTCCGTTTTACTTCAGTGTTGTGTGCTGTCCAAAAGTGATTTCAGGACGTGTTACACTCGGTGATTCGGGCATAACCTCTTGTAGGAACATCCGATTGTCTTGATTCTTGATTTGTTGGAATCGTAACTTCATGGTGCTTCTAAATATCAAAAATATTCAGTGTTTTCCCTTCGAGACCATGCAGAATTTTGATGAGATTGGTGGCTTCTTGCGCATTGATCCGGAGACGTTAATGATCTTGATCATTCTATCTTCTAGAGCGTCATGTTGCAGTTCTGTGTAGAAGACAAAGCATTTTTATCTTAGCCATCCTTCAATTTCGTTGTATTGAGAGTCTTTATCTTGCCTGCAAGATGTTTTAAGCGCACATTCTACCCCTAAGGTGGCAGTTGGGAGTAGATAGAATTGCCAACAATCCAACAATGTTTCCTAGGACTCTCACCTTGTGGCATAATTAGTCTAATGAGAAATAAAAACCTACTGAGTGTATGTGGTGCAAGGTGTGTATGCACATGATAGGAAAGCATATAAACAAAGACAATGTTTTCACCTAGTTCTAAACACCATGTTTACAACTAGGTTGCCGAATTTCTCCATAGCCATAAAGGTTGATAAATCTAGGGTTAAAACACCATGTCTATCCCTAGATCAATAATTCTTATAGCACAAGAAAAATTAAGTGCATTACAAAGCTTATAAACTATCCAATGCAACATGAAAACATATGAAAAGCTAGCAAGATTTATCGAACTTAATGATGATGGTCTGCAATCATGTTTAGACACCACGTTTACACAAGATCACAAAAGAAAAATACTCATAAGGTCTTATGAAGCATTAGCATGAAAAATGAATCATACATCATTAAGTATATAAAACAACCAAGACAACTATGTGCAAAACATGTATACACAAAGAAACATCACGTTGATAACAAAATGCAATGCATGCAAATAAGTAAATATGATCATGAACATGATGGTGGTTCTAAAAAGGAAAACTAAACTTAGATTAATAACCACAAGTTGATCATCATAGGATGGTGACATTCGTTATTTTCTCTAAGAAAGAAGTAAAAACATAAAGAAATGGGTTGCCTCCCGAAAAGCGCTTCATTTAAAGTCATAGAGCTCAACTTTCTCACATACCTTTTTTCGTCAAATAGCCATGGCTCTTCATGAAAGAAAAAAAAGGTACCAATGCAACTTTAATTTTCTTCCCATGTTGTGCTTGATCACTTATAGAAGACTTGCCCAAGGCATCCTTTTGCTTCATCACTATCTCCTTCTTTATCACCCTTCCGTGCTGCATTCACTCCATGAATTTTTCTTTAATGTCCATAACAGAAAGTATACCCAAGCTCTACTCCATTGCACAGTTCACAAATTTCCTTTCCAACGAGTCTTTATTTGCCCAAATCGGACTTCGGACAAGAGAGTTACGTCCATTTTACTTCGGCGATGAAATCTGTCCTGAAATTTCAGAATGCACAACACTCAATATTTTCTCCATAACTCCTTGCACGGGTCATCAAATTCGTTGGTTCTTGATGCATTGGAATGTCAACTTGATGGAGCTTCTGGATATTTCATTTTCTTCATTTGTACACCTCTGAACAAGCTCTCAAATTGATGAAGATAGCAGCATCCATTGCAGGATTTGGAGAGGTTGATGCTTTATCTTGCAACTCTTTTAGGCATGAGTTCTTTTTTAATTATTCGAGCCTTGTCTACATGGTTAGTGAAAATCGGGCCTTCTCCCGACATGTGCTTTTTAAGGTCATTAGCTTGACCAAGCGCAAAGCATGATCGAAATTTACAAAACTTATTGTAACATACGCGTCCATAATTAACACCACATGCGAATTGTAACAACAAGTCAAGGTGTAAACAAAAGAAGCATATGTTCATGCATAGCACTCAGCTCACCATTAGGAAAAGGTTCTTTAGGTGTGAGATTAATTGGTTCAAACATAAATGTTTCCTCCTTTTCATTCTCAAGAAAATATAGCCGATCAACATGATCATTATTTTATTGGTTGAGCATGAGTATTTGAATTTATCATCATCAATACCAATAATATCTTGAGATTTCAGCGCGTACCTTGGCCTTAGAACTTTTTCAACAAAAGTGATATTTTGTTCATCTAGCGGTGTTGAATGTGAATCAATCTCAACGAGTGAAGGTGTCTCTTTGTTACCTTTTTGCACCCCCTCCATCTCATCATGTGGAACGTGTAATCCATCAATTATGTACGCATTCATCTCTTCTTTGAATTCTTCATTATCAACCAAATCTTCATCTTCAAAGTATTGTACGTTGCTTTCTTTATCTCCCGTATACCACATATTGTCAAGATCGCTCATCATTGATTGACTCTTTCCTTCATCCTTGAGTACTTCCATGTCTTGGTTTGCTAGTGTGTGGGCTTCAATAGAACACAAGCTATAACCTTCTAGCTTGAGTCCTATCTTCTCCCATTTGTCCTTCGAGTCACTAGGCTCGTCACAGTTGTACTCTTCTCTTTCTTCTCCATAAATCTTTGAGTTGTCAAATTGGTCGATCCATCCTTCATGATCTTCTTCTCTTTCTTCTTTAAATATCTTTTGGATCGACTCTCCACTCATCTCTTGATAAAAAATGTCTTCGACTCTCTTAGCAACATGTCGGTGTTCCTCCTTCCTTCGGTAGTTGATTAGTGGGGCAAAATCAACTTGAATCCAACCGAATTGATTGAATTCTGCCAATGGTCTAGAATTCCACATACTTCGGCCTACATTCATGTTAGTTTCAACATTTTTAATATCCGAAATGACTTCTCTTACCTTGGGAAGTGGATCTTCAATTTCTTGTATGGTCGGTTCATCTTCCTTGACCTCCGGTTCATCTTTTTCAGAAAATTCAGCAAGCACCTTCGGCTTTCTTTTGTCGTTTTGCTCCTCCCGACAACGACTTTGCCAATCTCGTTGCATTCTTTGTCCATTGCTTATCCTTTGTAAGATTTGTGCAGCTTCACTAATTGTTTTATCCATTATATCACCGCCTGCACACATGCTTACAAAACAAGACGAGTTAGGGGTTAGTGAAAAATAAAAGGTATGCAACATCAAGTCACCGGAAAATCCCAAGTTCGGGCCTTGCTCAAGTAGTTCATTAAAACAATCCCATGCTTCGTCAATTCCTTCATCCTGTCCTTGCTTGGAAGTGAGCACTTGCCTCATTAAGTCTTGGACCTTACTTATGGGAAAGAACTTCAAAAGAAACTTCTTCACTAGCTCATCCTAATTTCCTTTTGCTTCAACGGACGCAAGTGTGTACCATCTTCGTGCTTCATCTTTGTTGACGGTGAAATTCCGTCAACCTAGCCATGAGTTTACCTTCAGTGTTGACATGAGTTTTATACTTTATCCACTGGTACTAACCCTCTTGGTATAACAAGTTCATTCGTGCATGTCGGTTTTGGAGTTTAGTGTTTATGCAAGGTTTTGACGTAGAAAGCGAGACTTCCGGGATAAGTTCATCAAGCACCTTGTGACAAGACCTTGAAGCCCCGTACAAACCAAGCAATGAAGCAAACTTGACTCCAAGAAGCCCAGGGACCAAACCTGAGAAGATGACAAACTCCGAGGACCTATCCAGAAAAGTGCCGAATCTTGCGGGACAAGGAGCTACGTCCAACTCGGAGAGAAACTGACGACAAGGACCCACATGCAGAAGGGGGAAGGATCTAGAAGACTCGGGAACCGACGCCACACGAAGGAGGCAGGCAACTGGGCTGGGGTGGGCCCAGGCCGGCCGGCCCAGCCCATTCCAGGGCCCAGTCACCCCCCTTTGACCTAGCTGTCATTCGGGCTATTTATAGCCCCGGGGTCAAGAGCCACGCATCGATCAATTCATCATCGGCTGCCAAGGAGCAGAGAAGAGAGGGACACCATCCCGAAGAGGAGAGGGTCGAGCTAGTTGACTAGGGTCTCCCTAGTCGACGTGGGAACCTTGCAAGGAAGACCACGTCGGAGTTCCCGGAGCTAGAAGCAAGATCAAGGTAGGATCCCGGTGGTGATCTTGTTCATAGATCATTGTACTAGTTGATGTATCAAGTTGAATCTGATTCTTAGCGAGTAAGTGTTTCTCCGGAGTCTTTGTTTTCGATCGACTTTGCTTATTTTAGATCTATTCTTGAGATAGATCACATAGGGTGTTCTTGTAGCCGCGGTGGCTAGAGGTGCACGCCTGATCTTCCGAAGGAACTCGACTTGTCCTCGGACTCGCCCTAGACTACCTACATGAATAGGAGTACGTTGCGACAGACGGGGGCTTTGAATGGCGGGCGTTTTTGGAGTCGGACGGGAAACCACGGTTTAAAGAGGCTTCTAATGAGATTTGATTTGCTACTTCTTTTTTCTCTTGGAACTTCAATAAAAGGCTCAACTCGATCTCTCTAGATCGGTTTATCTACCCCCTCTACCTTTGTTACCTCTGGTCTTTAGTAGATTAGATTCGTTCTTGTGTTGATTCTTATGATTAGATGCATTAGGGTTTTATCTATCGAAGATTGAAGTTACTTGGCATTACTAAATCATCTTTTGTGTCACACATTTGTTCCACGGTGTCGATACCTTAGGTTCACCACTCGAGGGAAGAAGGGTCCCTTGACTACGACGGGAGATTTGTCTGCTTGCAAGTCTAAACGAACTTTGATACAACTATTAACCGTGAACAAGCCCCTTTTTCTGGCGCCGTTGCCGGGGAACAAGTGATCAAGATTTGATCTTTTATTGCTTTTTTGTGATTTTCGGTTTTCTTTTAGTTTTTCTTTTTGCATCTACTAAACTTTGATCATCCTCAAAATAAATCTAATCTAGTTTGTCTAACCCTAGTTTTCTTAGATTTGTTTTTACTTTTTGTTTTTGCATATTTTGTTTATCGCTAACCCTAACAGGAGATGGACGGCTACCTCTCCAACAAACCCAATAATTTTGTGGATGATCTAGAAAAACTTTATAGGCTAAGGAGACGCGAAGCACATCAAGCTAAAAAGCTGGATTTTGTAGATTCGAAGTGGGAAGACAAAGGATCGAAGGAATCTCCGAAGAATCCACCACCTCAAAGTCCTCGGGAGAATCGACTTCCACCAATGGGTGAACAACCGCCGCAAGAACGCAAGATCGAGGAGCTATGCACCCCGGACTTCATCGACCTACCAATCTTGAACCTTGAGGAGATCGGAAGGCCATTCGAGATCAAGACCTCAACAATCCGTATGGTGCAACATTCTGCCTTCACCGGTAAAGAGGACCCGAACCTTCACCTCCAAGCGTTCATTCAACTATGCCATACTTTCAACATGGATGGGGTGACTCAAGACCAAATGAGGACAAGGCTTTTTCCGTTCTCACTACACGGGAAGGCTTTGCAATGGTTCCACTCTCAACCGGTGTAGACGGTGCAAAATTGGAACGAGTTGATGAAGGCTTTCATGAAGGAATACTACTCGCCGGTTAAAACTCAAAGCTTGCGTAATAAGATTGCCACTTTTGCTCAATATCCTACGGAGACTATCTCGGAGGCATTCGAGCGCTTCAACGAGTACAGTCAGGTGGTTCCACATCACAAGTTCCCGAAGGAAGACCTCGTGCAAAAGTTCGATCAAGGACTCACCATGGTGTCAAGGACGATCATCGATGCATCATCGAGCTTACGCTGACTGAAGCTTTCACTCTATTCAAGAAGGTCGAGGATAATGACACATGGGCGTCATCCGGACGCCTACTTCCGGTTCAACCCACGGGGAACGTCAAAGGAGTCTTGCAAGTGGAGAAGGAAAACATACTTGAAGGCAAGATCGATTCACTCGTGAGGAGGTTGGAAAAGATGGAGATAGAAAAGAAAGAGGCTCAAGATTTGAAGGCTGCCGAAGCAAGATCCACATGAGAAGAATGCGGAGAGTATGGCCATGTCCTCAAGGATTGTCCGGAGGAAGCCAAGGTGCTCGACTACATGAGGAAGGGAGAATTGCCGAACTTCCGCTACGGGCAAGGTAAACCTCAATTTAATGCAAGCTCATCCATCCCGAATTTGGTCCCGCTTCGTATACAATTGAAGGACTTCATGGAGGAGCAAGCTAAGATCAACAAGGACACCGTCACCAAGTTCAAGGCCATAGACAAGGTGTTGGAGAACATCGATAGTAAAGTGACGGAGGTCGGAAGCTCCAACCATCAAGTGCTCAACATGATGAAGATGCTCGAGATGCAAGTTGGACAACTCGCAGGGCGCCTCACTAATGATGAATGGAAGCTTCCGGGACAACCTAAAGGTCCCGAATCGGCGAAGGCTATTCAAACAAGTTCGGGAAAATAGACCGAAGATCTGGAATGTTCCTCGGGAGCAAGGAAGCTTAAACCATCCGTTGGGACGGAGGAATTTGCTAAGGATGAAGTTACGGGGATCGTCACCGAAGAACCCGAGTTTGAGATGCCAGGAGAAGACACGAGGATACCACAATTCAAGCCACGCTACTTCTGAGGTAAACTTGATAATCACTTTGAGAAGTTTGTGGAGGTTGTGCGTAGACTTAGCATCAACATACCGTTATTGGATGCCCTTCAAGTACCTACATATTCTCGTTACTTTAAAGACATACTTGCAAATAAATATGAGATAGCAACACTCGGGGTAGATCATGTCAAGATGTCCGAGGAGTGTAGTGCCGCTATTGCTAATGGGCTAGAGAAGCAAAAGGACCCCGGATGCCCGACAATTCCATGTTCCATTGGTTCATTCAAGTTCGAGAAGGCGTTATGCGACCTTGGAGCGAGTGTGAGCATCATGCCAAGAGATGTGTTCGAGAAGCTACACCTACCGTTGGAGCCTATGGGTATGTGTTTGGAGTTGGGTGACAACTCCATTCGCTATCCCTTGGACATCGCCGAAGATGTGCCCGTGAAGGTCGGACACCACTTCATCCCCGTCGACTTCTTGGTGCTCGAGATGGGAGAGAGGGAGAAGCCGCCGCTCATCCTTGGGAGGCCTTTCGTCAAGACCGTGGGAGCTACTATCGATGTTGGCAAGGGGGATCATGTTCGACATTAACGGAGAAAGGAGTTCCGTCAAGTTTCGACAACGCCTCAAGGTATGCAATATGATTGAAGTTAAAAATGTTCCACCCCATCGTCGCGTTGTTAAGGAAGAACCAAGGAAGAAGGAAGGGCTGAAGAAGAAGAAAGAGCCGAAGAAGAAGGACGTGAAGAAAGTCAAGGAAGATGTTGCATCCGTCAAGACAAAGGAAGTAAAGCTTCCTGTGAAGACCAAAAAATAACTAAGCTGGAAGACAAGCCTGTGCCCAAGACGGTGCAGAAGTGGGTACTGAAGATTGCAACACCCGCAAAGAGCATTGATCCGGAGTATCAAGTGAAGAAGTCTAGCCATGGACTATAAACGAAGCGCTAGGCTGGAGGCAACCCGTTTCGTCAAGTCAAGAATAAGCTACTGAGAGGACAACCCGATTCCAGGTTTTTCGAGTTTTTAATTCAGTTTTGAATTTTACTACGCAAAGACATTAGACTTAGAAGTGGTTGAGCAATATTAGAGACATAATTCTTGGTTGAATATTTTGATGTGATCATAAACCCTTTACATGAACCCTCCTATGTGTTTGTTTGCTTCTTTTCGAGAAACCACAACCAAATAAATTTAGAACCTAACTCAACCATTCATCCTTATTATGATGTTGTAGTTGACTTGTTTTTCATGATAAAAACACACGAGTAGAGCCACGACTTGTACCTAGGTGTTAATTAAATTTCAGAACGTGGTAGGATTCGCGTGAACCTAGAAACTAAACTTTTGGTTTGTTTAAAAATTTATATCCTTGGTTTCTCTAAAATTAGAATTTTTCTAAGCCTCATTCAATTTTATTTCATTCAAAATCTCTCTCATTTAGTCTTGATGGTAAAAACTCGTTTAACGTTTCGATTGGACTCGCAAGCGTACAAGTCACCTATGCCCTTCTTCACCTACGGGAGATCCCAAGGTATGTCAATCCACGGAGAAAGGGGATTGCTAGCACTTAACCAAACACTAATCTAGTTGACTAGGGAAACCTTTGAAAGTGTATTAATCTAAAGGTAAAGACAATCTAACATAAGTTAATCTAAGTTGATCAAACAAATCTAGGGTTAAACTAGATGATAAAGGCTGGACACAAGAGAGTGATTAAGAAAGATAAGCGTTCCCTCCCTAGGATCTAGGATAACATGGATATGCATCTACTACACGAAAGTGGTAAACCAATCTACCGGGGGTTGTGACCACGGTTTCGCCCTTTCCCTCCCCTCGTACTGTCACTACGCGAAGGTAATCGTAATTAAACCTATGATGGACACGGTATGTTGATGGAATCTATGGGAGTAGCGGATATCATACGCCCGAAAACACGGTAACTAACCTTAATCATCAAAGCATCATCAACATGAAAGCAATAGATTGAAACCACGAATCAAGTAGCGATCACATAGCATGCATCCATCTAACCCTAGGGATGAACGGAGACATTACCCCATCATCTTACACGGATTGAAGCACATAGGGGTCATGGAGACTCCGGAGAACGTCGTCGATGAAGATGGTGGCGATGAAGCTTGGGAACACCCCTAGGCCAGCGGCTTGGAGTCCTCCTCTTGCTTCCTTCCCTCCGCCGGTGTTGATTCTTGTGACGAGCTCATCTAACTCTCTCCCTCATCTTGCGGCGGCTCTCCGATGAATGGATGTCAATGGGTAACCATCTTGGGGTGCCTAGGGGGTTGTATTTATGTCCTTGGGGTGCCTTTGGGCGTGCTCCACCTTGCCTTTAACGAGATCCTCCTTGGGAGAGAAGCAAACTTGGTTTCCCTAAAATCAGCCAGATTTTCCTGATTCGCAGTCCTTCCTTGCCAGCGCCATATCTCCCACATCCGGACTCCAAATAATGCAAATTCTGTGTTGAGGTTGTGTGCCATGAAATTATCTTCAACTTTGGTATTCATTTCTTTCCTTAAAAACGAAGATAAGATCTCCAAATCGGCCTTGAAAGATAATCTGTTCTGATTTCGGACTGACTACGCAGCAGGGATTTCGGGGGTTATATCTCCTAGCTCCCTTATCCGAATTGGTCCTTCCACATGTCCAAATCGAAGGTATCGTCGAGGCCCACAACTTTGGTAGTCAAACTTTTACCATTAAAGATCGTTTAAGTCTCCGAATCTGTACTGAAAGATCATGCTGTCCTCAGCTGCGAGAATATCTCTCGGGCTGAGTTGATCACGTTGGTTAACATACAAGTTCCCGGAGTTTTGCGTGTTGATGCTTCAGTCCTTGGGTTGTTTGGAGTCTTGTTCACTTCATGTCTTGACTTGTGACGGGCTTCATGATCTTCTCTTGAAGTGCTTCATGAACTTATCCCGAAAGTCTCATCTTTAACGTCTATTTCCTGTGTAAACAACAAACTCCAAAATCAACATACAAGTGTGAACTTGTTACATCATTAGTATGCCTAGTGGTGGGTTAGTTGCAAATCATAATCGAAACCAATGTATAACAAGTACTCTAGGTTGACGGAAATTCACCGTCAACATCTCCCCCATGCTTAAACCTTGCTCGTCCTCGAGTAAGTAATCCTTGCTTACAAGAGAAATCAGTGTTGCCTTACAATGTTATCCCTGCACTTAGTCATTCATGACGAGGCAAATTGCTTTCTCTTAAGAATTTATTTTTAAAGTTCAAGTTGTGACCGGCTTCTTTTTCATTATGGAAGATAGACTAACAAAGAACAAGCCACATTTAATAAACACGATGCTCTCAAACTTAAGTGAACTTCAAACCATTACCTTGTCACATGGAAGAATTTTCAAGAAGATGCATATCCAACATATGTGAAAATCTCTTGCAAGAGCTCATGGAAACACTAATCTCATCAAGTCACTCAAGCTATACTAGATTGTTTTCAACCTACTCTACTCATATGTGATAGTGGAAGGCTTATGTGGAGCTTGGAAGTTTAAAAACAATCCTAGCAAAACATACATCCGAAATATTGTCGAATTAAGAGAGAGGTCTATTGGAATTACCGAGACTCGTCAAAAAGGCCATGGAAAATAAATGTTGGAAAGAGAGAGGGATGAAACACACACATTTAGATAAGTGGACATGTGCAAGTGGCAAGTGGAAGATCCCGAGGCACGAGTGAAGTCCTCGTTATCGGATTGCACATGGTTGGAAGATTCGAGTATGGATTTGTCATCAAGGCACTTGAGAACTTATGAAACAAAAAGATCCGAGGAGCATCTTTATTATTATTATTTACTTGTATTTTATTTCCTTCTCATTTTTCTCTCTTTCTTTTTTTCACTTTATTCTTCCTATTTTTCTTACTTTTCTTTTCTTCTCATCATATTTTTTTTCATTTTTTTCTTTTACTCCTCAAGACTTTTTGCAACATAATACTTACATAGCATTTGTGTCAGAGAATGACTCCTCCATGCTTGAACGACGCTCGTCCTTAAGCATAAAAGAGAGGGGAAATGACTGCTAACGTAAGTATAAATTCCATAATCTTGTGGAATATTTGAATCTCCATCGAGAATTTTACTCCATACTCAAATTGGGTTGTGGACAAGGAGGTGATCACAAAAATATGTTTTTGGTTTAGGGTGGAGGCCCAGCGAAGTTTGTGAAATTTTCAATGTGAAAACCCACAATGCATGGACAAAAAGGCTAGCATGAAAAAGTTACACAAAGGATTGACCAACTTCTTAGTCTCGAACCATAGAAATCAATCCTAATCCAACTCATCAAAAGATATGTTTGCAATCTACGGATTTTGTTACCATAAAACGTATATGTATATGGCTTTGGTAGGTAGTACTTTGCAAGAGCATCACAAATATGTAGATAGCATAAAAGTTAAGTTTTCATAAAATGAGAAGTTATCCGGATATCCATAGACTTAAATCAAAGAGCAAAGATATGTATGTGGGTCTAGAGCATAGTCATTTCACCTCCACAAATAAAAGAGTCGGTATTTAAATTAATTTCAGATCATATTATAGAGAGAAATTAGCCAAGACATGTGTAACTGCATGTAGGTAAAACAAAGCGGCTACTTTCATCATCTTTCCGTAAGCATAGGCAATATAAAACATCGAGGTGAACACATAGTCATGCCTATCTATTGAAAGTAAAAAGAAACCTAGGTTGTCCTCCTAGTAGACATGTTATTTTTGGAAGAGAAAAACAAAAGGTAGTACCTAGTTGAGGTTGAAGGCATACTTACAAGCATTTCTGTTTGGAAAAGAGAAGGTCTATGGAGGTGTTACCATCCTTTGTAGTTCTTCGTTGCTTTCTTCCGACATCTCCATATATCAACGTGGCTTTTGCTTTTGTCTTGATTTATCAACACTCCTAGACTTCTGAATTTGATCTTGTATTCTTAATGGATTCATTGGTCGCCCTTTTCTTCAATGTTGTCATCACCATCTCCTCTTTCTTGTTCTCATCATCTCCTTGCTATCTCTTTTTCATGGATTTCCCCTCTGTACAGAATAGAACATATATAAAAACATAGTTCTATTGAAAAGTTTATGAAATTACCTTTCCAACGTGTGGTCATTCATTGAAAACGGAGTTCAAACAAGAGAGCTATGTCCGTTTTGCTTCAGCGCTGTGTGCTGTCCAAAACTGATTTCAGGACGTGTTGCACTCAGGGATTCGGGCATAACCGCTTGTAGGAACCTCTGATTATCTTGATTCTTGATTTGTTGGAATCATAACTTCATGGGGGCTTCTAACTATCCAAAAATACCCAGTGTTTTCCCTTCGAGACCATGCAGAATTTTGATGAGATCGATAGCTTCTCGCTCATTGATCCGGAGATGTTAACGATCTTGATCATTCTATCTTCTAGAGTGTCATGTCGCACTTCCGTGTTGAAGATTCAGGGTCTCCCCCATGCTTAGCATTTTGCTAGTCATGGAAGAAGAAGACAAAGCATTTTTATCTTAGTCGTCCTTCAATTTCCTTGTAGTGAGAGTCTTTATCTTGCCTACAAGACGTTTTAAGCGCATATTCTACCCCCAAGGTGACGGTTGGGAGTAGATAGAATTGCCGACAATCCAATGTTTCCTAGGATTCTAAACTTGTGGCATAATTAGTCTAATGAGGAATAAAAACCTAATGAGTGTACGAGGTGCAAGGTGTGTATGCACATGAGAGGAGAGCATATAAACAAAGACAATGTTTTCACCTAGTTCTAAACACCATGTTTACAACTAGGTTGCCAAATTTCTCCATAGCCATAATGGTTTATTTATCAAGGGTTAAAACACCATGTCTATCCCTAAATCAATAACTCTTATAGTACAAGAAAAATTAAGCGTATTGCAAAGCTTATAAACTAACCAAAGCAACATGAAAACATATGAAAAGCTAGCTAGGTTTATCGAACTTAACGATGATAGTCCGCAATCATGTTTAAACACCACGTTTACACAAGATCACAAAAGGAAAATACTCATAAGGCCTTATGAAGCATTAACATGGAAAAATGAAGCATACATCATTAAGTATATAAAACAACCAAGCCAACTATGTACAAAACATGTATACGCAAAGCATCATCACGTTGATAACAAAATGCAATGCATGCAAATAAATAAATATGAGCATGAACATGATGGTGGTTAAAAAGAAAACTAAACTTAGATTAATAACCACAAGTTGATCATCATAAGATAGTTCCATTCTTTATTTTCTCTAAGAAAGTAGTAAAAATATAAAGAAACGGGTTGCCTCCTGAAAAGCGCTTCATTTAAAGTCATAGAGCTCGACTTTCTCACATACCTTCTTTTCGTCGCATAGCCATGGCCCTTTATGCAAGAAGAAAAGGTACCAATGTAGCTTTAATTTACTTCCCATGTTGTGCTTGATCACTTATAGAAGACTTTCCCAAGGCATCCTTTTGTTTCATCGCTATCTCCTTCTTTATCATCCTTCGTGCTGCCTTCACTCCATGAATTTTTTTCTTTAATGTCCATAACAGAAAGTATACCTAAGATCTACTCCATTTCACAGTGCACAAAATTTCCCTTCCAACGAGTCTTTATTTGCCCAAATCGGACTCCGGACAAGAGAGTTACGCCCGTTTTACTTCGGCGATGAAATCTGTCCTGAAATTTCAGAACGCGCAACGCTCAATGTTTTCTCCATAACTCCTTGCACGGGTCTTCAAACACGTTAGTTCTTGATGTGTTGGAATGGTAACTTGATGGAGCTTCTGGATATCTCATTTTCTCCATTTTTACACCTCTGAACAAGCTCTCAAATTGATGAAGACAGCAGCATACATCGCGGAATTTGGAGAGGTTGATGATTTATCTTACAACTCTTTTAGGCATGACATCTCTTTTCATTATTCGAGCCTTGTCTACATGGTTAGTGAAAATCGGGTCTTCTCCCGATATGTGCTTATTTAAGGTCATTAGCTTGACCAAGCGCAAAGCATGATTGAGATTTACAAAACTTATTGTAAACATACGCATCCATAATTGGCTCATCATTAGGCAAAGGTTCTTTACGTGTGAGATTAATTGGATCAAACATAAATGTTTCCTCTTTTTCATTCTCAAGAAAATCTAGCCTATCAACATGATCATTATTGGAACAAGTCATAGAATTTAAACTATTATTCATACTATTGGTTGAGCATGAGTATTTGAATTTATCAACATCAATACCAATAATATCCTGAGATTTCAGTGCGTACCTGTTTTTCAACAAGAGTGATATTCGGTTCATCTAGCAGTGTTGAAGGCGAATCAATCTCAACGAGTGAAGGTGTCTCTTTATTACCTTTTTGCACCCCCTCCATCTCATCATATGGAACGTGTAATCCATCAACTACATTTGCATTTGTCTCTTCTTTGAAGTCTTCATTGTCAATCAAGTCTTCATCTTCAAAGTCTTGTATGTTACTTTCTTTATCTCCCGTGTACCACATGTCGTCAAGATCGCTCATCGTTGATTCACTCTTTTCTTCATCCTTGAGTACTTCCATGTCTTGCCTTGCTATTGTGTGGGCTTCAATAGAACATAATCTATAACCTTCTAACTTGAGTCCTTTCTCCTCCCATTTATCCTTTGAGTCACTAGTCTCGTCACGGTTGTACTCTTCTCTTTCTTCATCATAAATCCTTGAGTTGTCAAACCGGTCGATCCATCCTTCATCTCCTTCTTCTCTTTCTTCTTCAAACATCTTTTGGATCGACTCTCCACTCATCTCTTGATCAAATATATCTTCAACTAGTTTGGCAACGTGTCGGCGTTCCTCCTTCCTTCAGTAGTTGATTAGTGGGGCAAAATCAACTTGAATCCAACCGGATTGAGTGAACTCCGCCAATGGTCTAGCATTCCACATACTTTGGCCTACATTCATGTTAGTTTCAACATTTTTAACATCCAAAATGACTTCTCTTACCTTGGGAAGTGGATCTTCAATTTCTTGTATGGTCGGTTCATCTTCCTTGACCTCCGGTTCATCTTCTTCAGAAATTTCAGCAAGCACCTTGGGCTTGCTTTTGTCATTTTGCTCCTCTCGACAACGTCTTTGCCAATCTCATTGCGTTCTTTGTCCATTGCTTATCCTTTGTAGGATTTGTGCGGCTTCACTAATTGTTTTATCCATTATACCACCACCTGCACACATGCTTACAAAACGAGACGAATTAGGGGTTAGTGAAAATAATAGGTATGTAACATCAAGTCACCGGAAAATCCCAAGTTCGGGCCTCGCTCAAGTAGTTCATTAAAACGGTCCCATGCTTCATCAATTCCTTCATCCTCTCCTTGCTTGAAAGTGAGCACTTGCCTCCTTAAGTCTTGGACCTTGCTTATGGGAAAGAACTTCAAAAGAAACTTCTTCACTAGATCATCCCAATTTCTTTTTACTTCAACGGACGCAAGTGTGTACCATCTTCGCGCTTCATCTTCGAGAGAGAATGGAAAAAGATTCCACTTGAACCAAGCGGCCGGAACTCCTTCTTGTTGCACTGTGTTGCATATCATCGTGAATTCCTTAATGTGTCTATATGGCTTGTCATCCTCCAATCCTCTAAATGGTTTTGTCGCCACTAACTTGATGATTCTAGGCTTCACTTCATAATGGGTTGTAGCAAGCGCCAAATCTGATTTTTGCATCTCAATGTCTTCCATTGACGGCATTGCTAGCTCCCTTAGCGACATCTGTTCGTCTTCCAATGGTGAGGTGAACAAATCCATCTAGGCACAAGAAAAGTAGAAAGAAAAACAAAAAAGATTTTTTTCTAGAAAATAAGGGTTAGATGTTAGTAATCAACAAAATCAATACTAGATAAAATGTAGCAAACGGCTTGCTCCCACGGCAACGAACGGCGCCAGAAAAAGGGGCTTGTTGATGGTAAAAACTCGTTTAACGTTTCGATTGGACTCGCAAGCGTACAAGTTACCTATGCCCTTCTTCACCTACGGGAGATCCCAAGGTTTGTCAATCCATGGAGCAAGGGGATCGCTAGCACTTAACCAAACACTAATCTAGTTGACTAGGGAAACCTTTGAAAGAGTATTAATCTAAAGGTAAAGACAATCTAACCTAAGTTAATCTAAGTTGATCAAACAAATCTAGGGTTAAACTAGATGATAAAGGGTGGACACAAGAGAGTGATTAAGAAAGATAAGCGTTCCCTCCCTAGGATCTAGGATAACATGGATATGCATCTACTACACGAAAGTGGTAAACCAATCTACCGGGGTTGTGACCACGGTTTCGCCCTTTCCCTCCCCTTGTACTGTCACTACGCGAAGGTAATCGTGACTAAACCTATGATAGACACGGTATGTTGATGGAATCTATGGGAGTAGCGGATATCATACGCCCGAAAAACATGGTAGCTAACCTTAATCATCAAAGCATCATCAACATGAAAGCAATAGATTGAAACCACAAATCAAGTAGCAATCACATAGCATGCATCCATCTAACCATAGGGATGAACGGAGATATTACCTCATCATCTTACACAGATTGAAGCACATAGGGGTGATGGAGACTCCGGAGAACGTCGTCGATGAAGATGGCGGCGATGAAGCTTGGGAACACCCCTAGGCCAGCGGCTTGGAGTCCTCTTGCTTCCTTCCCTCTGCCGGCGTTGATTCTTGCGACGAGCTCATCTAACTCTCTCTCCCTCATCTTGCGGCGGCTCTCCGATGAATCGATGTCAATGGGTAACCATCTTGGGGTGCCTAGGGGTTGTATTTATGTCCTTGGGGTGCCTTTGGGCATGCTCCACCTTGCCTTGCACGAGATCCTCCTTGGGAGAGAAGCAAACTTGGTTTCCATAAAATCAGCCACATTTTCCTGATTCGCAGTCCTTCCTTGCCAGCGCCATATCTTCCACGTCCGGGCTCCAAATAATGCAAATTCGGTGTCCAGGTTGTGTGCCAAGACATTATCTTCAACTTTGTTATTCATTTCTTTCCTTAAAGACGAAGATATGATCTCCAAATCGGTCTTGGAAGATAATCTGTTCTGATTTCGGACTGACTGCGCAACAGGGATTTCGGGGGCTATATCTCCTAGCTCCCTTATCCGAATTGGGCCTTCCACATGTTCAAATCGAAGGTATCGTCGAGGCCCACAACTTTGGTAGTTAAATTTTTGCCATTAAAGACCGTTTAAGTCTCCGAATCTGTACTGAAAGATCATTCTGTCCTGAGGTGCGAGAATATCTCTCAGGCTGAGTTGATCTCATTGGTTAACATCCAAGTTCCCGGAGTTTTGCGTGTTGATGCTTCAGTCCTTGGGTTGTTTGGAGTCTTGTTCACTTCGTTTCTTGACTTGTGACGGGCTTCATGATCTTCTCTTGAAGTACTTGATGAACTTATCCCGAATGTCTCCTCTTTAACGTCAATTTCCTGCGTAAACAACAAACTCCAAAATCGAAATGCAAGTGTGAACTTGTTACATCATTAGTATGCCTAGTGGTGGGTTAGTGCAAATCATAATCGAAACCAATGTATAACAAGAACTCTAGGTTGACAGAAATTCACCGTCAACATTTAGCCAAAATTAGAACCTAAACCTATGGCCCTCATGATCAAGCCGGGAAAAGTTTACTCTCAACCAATGAAGGCAAACTATACCGGTGAGACCGATATCAATTAGTCGGAAAATATTTTCGACTTATATTTGTTTTTAATGGTTTAAAAACTTCTCTAAATTTATGATTGAGCTTTACCATAGCTTTCAAAACATCTTTAATTTTCGAAATTAGAGGAGTGCTTGGCCATAAGACATACTTAGAGGGAGGCAATCTAGTTAAAGTTAATTATGCATGCACCATTGGATGCCCTTTCAACAACTTTCATCAAGACCACATGCAAAGGACAAGCATGGGTGGGCAGCAAGCATAACTTTGCAGGAAATTCATGGTGACATGTGAAGCAAGTGGAGCAAGGGAGCATGGACATGACTCAAAGCATGAAACATCAAGTGGAAGGACCAATAATGCAATAAAAGGAGTGGACGAGAGCATTTGGGCGGTGCAACTCGTGGAGCACGCGGGCAAGAAGGTCATGGAGGAGGAATGATCATGCTGGGAGAAAAGAGCAGAGCTAGGGGGACTAGACCACCCTAGGCCGGTCAGCCTGCCCTATAAAAGGAGCCCTCCGGCTCCCGTCTTCTACAGGCAAGCATCCCTCTCCTTCCTCTATTTGTGTGCTCAAGTTTTCGTGCCCAGAACCACCGTAGACATAGCCAACATTCCCAAGCTTGATAGCTCAAACAATTCACACCCTTAATCCACTCAAAGTCCACATTCCGAAGTAATTTTTAAGTATCTAGATACTGGTTGCAACCCGGAATTTTAGTGGAGAGAAGAGTGCTGCAATCATGTGGAAGAAAACCTCAAGTCTCTTCACCAAGAAGAATGGGTCATCATCGTCCAAGCCATCTTCGACGATGTCTTCGAGGAGGCACTCGGTTTCCGAGTCTCCTCAGACCATGGAGGAGGATACGGCACCGCCTAGGAGGAACGACACTCTCCTCCTCGGTGGCATGAGAGCAACAAGGAGCACGTCCATGAGGTTTACCGAACCCCAAGGGAGTACGGAGGAGCTGCTCGTCCCACCTCGTCGATCGATCCGTTCATCCGCGCCACCTTCATACACTCCACGGTACTCCACATATGGCTTCATCATATTGTCAGAGGAGGAGGAGAAGAAACTCTCTCACCTTGAGAAGAGGCGTGTGGCAAACATCGATTTCGATGATCAAGCTCTCAACGCATTGGGTTTCGGCACGGACATATATTATATGTTGGGGCACCTTGGATGGGTGCAATTCTCCAATGGGGTGTCGCCAAACACCCACAAGGAGTTTGCCTTGGAAATCTTGATGACTATGGCGCCTATCCCTGATGAGGGGGTGCAAAGTTTATCATTCCGTTTGGAGGGAATCCAACAAGTTGTTCCCTACGAGTATATTAGGGAGCTACTTGGGTTCCAAAAGGGAGCTCCGGAGAAAGTTGACGTGCCGGATGGCATGTTGGATGGATTTTGGAATTTAATCTCTAGAGAAGCCCACCAACAACGCAATTCCATCTGCAACCCCATTATCCAAGTATTCCACTCTTGGGTGTGCAAGAGGATTATGGGGAGGATGAGGGAGACGAAGGTGACCGACACGAAGTTGAATTGGCTCTACTCGACTTTAATTGCCAAGCAGCCAATAGACCCCTCATATCGTATGATCAACCGATGGTGTTGCGAGGCAACATCGGGATCGGGAGATATTGGTTCGGGGTGCTACCTCTCTATGTTGGCCATCTCCTTAAGGCCGGGGATTACAAGGAATCCCGAACATCTTTTACGTGGGACCCCTCTCGGATTTTAGTATTTGAAGCAAGGAAAATATATTAGTGGAGATGAGAGAGGAGGCTTTCATGTGGCCAAGGTGAACTTACCCCTTCTGGACCGAAGACTTAGGCTTTTCATTCAAGGGATGGAAGATTGGTTGGAGGAGGGACTCCTTGTCCCGGCAAGGAAGAATCAAAGAGGAAGAATTGTAGAGGAGGGATCTTCCTCCGCGCAAGGGGGTGGTGCACAACCAAACTATGCGCCACCATTCGGAGGAATCCCTACTCCGCCGAATTATTACGGAGGGCCAATAATGCAAGCATCAAGATCATCAATACCAACCACCGACGAAGGATTAAGAAGAAGGAGGGGCTTTAGTTTTCTTTTCTTTTACCTTTTTCTGTAATTTTCAGCTTATGTTTGCTTGTGTTTGCATAGTATTTTTCAGTTTTTATTTAAATTTCAGCAAGTGTGTTAGTTTATTTTCAGCATGTACTTCAACTAGTTTTCATCATTAATAAAGACACCACCTTGTTCATACCTTTGGAAAAGTTATAAAATTTGTGTCATGGTGATATATGATTATAATTGCCGCTTTGTTTATCTTTGTAATTGATTTATGCATGTTAAAGCTGGTGCGCTCTTAAAATACAGAATTGAATTTATCTAAATGCTAGCTTAATCTTTAGCGGAGGTTATGATTAAAATAAAGACCCATAGTGTTTTATGTGCTCTCGAGTTTTAGATAGATTAAAGATGGTTTTTATTCTTAAAAGTAATGCTAACCTTGTCATGAATATCACTTATGCGTTGCTCTACCTATCCAAAGCCTTATATATATTTGAGTGCATAAACCTTAGTGTACAGGATTTATTTTTGAGTGAGTTATTGTAGGCCATGATTTCTCTGGCCCAAGACTAAGAAGCTGGTCATTCCGTTTTTGCGTATCTATCTTATTGCTAGCCTCTTATCCGTGCATTGTGTATCCCCACATCGGAGATTTCACGAACCTCGTCAGATATCCACCCTTAAAACCAAATATCATCTTTTGTGATTACCTCCTTGACTACAACCTATCATTGAGAATGGATCATCAATTCAAAAAAGATCGATGGTGCCAAGATTGAAGATTTCAAGTATCTTTTTGAAGGAAAAGTATTTCCGGTACCTACCTTATCTATATCACCTCTTTGCCCGAGGACGAGCAAACATCTAAGCATGGGGGAGGAGGTAGGTACAATGCAATTTTAGAGTTCAAGGGGAGCAAATAAAAAAATTTGATGTGAAAGAAAAAGAAAAAATGAGAAAAATAAAGAAAGAACAAAAATATGAGTATGAGAAAAAGAAAAGAAAAAAATATATGAGTATGTGTAAAAATAAAGTGAACTCCCTGGTTCTCTAAAAGTGCACCAGGAATTCCAAGGCTTCAAGATTAAAAGATCCATACTCATTTTCCAACCATGTGCAATCCGATAACGAGGACTTCCTTTGTGCCTCGGGATCACTCTCTGCCATTTGCACATGTCCACCTATCTCAATGTGTGTGTATTTTTCTCTTTCCCCTTCTTGACATAACATTATTTTCCAATGACCTTTTTGACGAGTATCAGTAAGACCATGAAAAGCTTGTCTTGTTTTGACAACATCTCATTTATAATATCTTGGTAGGACTAAACGTTCCCAAAGCTCCATATAAAGCCTGCCACATATATATATATATATATATATATATATATATATATATATATATATATATATATATATATGTTATGAGAGGGAAAGGAGTAGAATAAATAGGCTTGACAGAGTGAGATGAGAGTTCATGAGCAATATGCAAGATGATTTAAATTTGTGAACTTGGTTTAGCTCTTTTTCATCTCGTTCTTTATTTCAAAATTTCTGAGATCTATTTAAACTTTGGAGCATGTTAATACTTGTGGGATAAGCTTAATTAGAATCTACCCTCTGTAGATATGAAGGCTAGTACATTATGGAACTTTAATGAATTAAAATTTTGAGAGCATTATGTTTTCTCATGTATGATCAAGTGCAAGGTTTAAATAATGAAGGGCGATGATAATATCCATCAAAGGCTTACTCGAGGACGAGCAAGGTTTAAGCATCGGGGAGATGTTGACAGTGAAATTCCGTCAACCTAGCCATGAGTTTACCTTCGGTGTTGACATGAGTTTTATACTTTATCCATTGGTACTAACCCCCTTGGTATAACAAGTTCATTCGTGCATGTCGGTTTTGGAGTTTAGTGTTTATGCAGGGTTTTGACGTAGAAAGCGAGACTTCCGGGATAAGTTCATCAAGCACCTTGTGACAAGACCTTGAAGCCCCGTACAAGTCATGCAATGAAGCAAACTTGACTCCAAGAAGCGTAGGGACCAAACCCAAGAAGATGACAAACTCCGAGGACCTATCCAAAAAAGTGCCGAATCTTGCAGGACAAGGAGCTACGTCCAACTCGGAGAGAAACTAACGACAAGGACCCACTGCAGAAGGGGGAAGGATATAGAAGACTCGGGAACCGACGCCACGCGAAGGAGGCACGCAACTAGGCCAGGGTGGGCCCAGGACGGTCGGCCAGCCCATTCCAGGGCCCAGTCGTCCCCCCCTTTGACCTAGCCGCCATTCAGGCTATTTATAGCCCTAGGGTCAAGAGCCACGCATCGATCAATTTGTCACCGGCCGCCAAGGAGCAAAGAAGAGAGGGACACCATCCCGGAGAGGAGAGGGTCGAGCTAGTTGACTAGGGTCTCCCTAGACGACGTGGGAACCTTGCAAGGAAGACCACGTCGGAGTTCCCAGAGCTAGAAGCAAGATCAAAGTAGGATCCCGGTGGTGATCTTGTTCATATATCATTGTACTAGTTGATGTATCAAGTTGAATCTGATTCTTAGCGACTAAGTGTTTCCCCGAAGTCTTCGTTTTCGATCAGCTTTGCTTATTTTAGATCTATTCTCGAGATAGATCACATAAGGTGTTCTTGTAGTCGTGGTGGCTAGAGGTGCACGCGTGATCTTCCGAAAGAACTCGACTTGTCCTCGGACTCGCCCTAGACTACCCGCATGAATAGGAGTACGTTGTGACAGAACGGGGGCTCTGAAAGGCGGGCGTTTTCGGAGTCGGACGGGAAACCACGGTTTAAAGAGGCTTCTAATGAGATTTGATTTGCTACTTCTTCTTTCGCTTGGAACTTCAACAAAAGGCTCAACCCGATCTCTCTAGATCGGTTTATCTACCCCCTCTATCTTTGTTACCTCCGGTCTTTAGTAGATTAGATTTGTTCTTGTGTTGATTCTTATGATTAGATGCATTAGGGTTTTATCTATCGAAGATTGAAGTTACTTTGCATTACTAGATCATCTTTTGCGTCACACATTTGTTCCACGGATTCGATACCTTGGGTTCACCACTCGAGGGAAGAAGGGTCCCTTTACTACGATGGGAGATTTGTCCGCTTGCAAGTCTAAACGAACTTTGATACAACTATTAACCGTCAACAATCTTTGAGAGAGAACGGAAAATGATTCCACTTGAACCAAGCGGCCGGAACTCCTTCTTATTGCACCATGTTGCACATCATCGTGAATTCCTTAATGTGTCTATATGGGTTGTCATCCTCCAATCCTCTAAAGAAGTTTGTCGCCACTAACTTGATGATTCTAGGCTTCACTTCATAGTGGGTCGTAGCAAGCGTCAAATCTGATTTTTGCATCTCAATGTCTTCCATTGACGGCATTGCTAGCTCCCTTAGCGACATCTCTTCGTCCTCCGAAGGTGAGATGAAAAAATCCATCTAGGCACTAAAAATAAAAAGAAAAACACAAAAGGGTTTTTTTCTAGAAATCGAGGGTTAGATGTTAGTAATCAACAAAACTAATACAAGGTTAAACGTAGAGCCAGAAAAAGTGGCTTGTTGACGGTTGAAACACGTAACAACCTTCGATCCGCAAGCGTACGGACCTACACCTTTTTCACCATGGGTGACCCCCAAGGTTCTTGTCAATCCTCGGAGCAAGGGGATTGCTAGTGCTTAACCAAGTACGAATCGAGTTGATGGGAAACCTTTGGAAGGGGTATTAATCTAAAGGTAAGGACAATCTAATCTATGTTAATCTAAGAAATCTAAGGTGAAATTAGATGGCAAAGGGTGGACACAAGAGACATATTAAGATAGATAAGCGTTCCCTCCCTAGGGTTTAGGATCACATGAACATGTATCTACTACTTGAAAAGGGTGTTGCCTACACTAGCTTCATGGCAGTTATGCGGCCGCTAAGCCTTTTCCCTCCACCGTACTGTCACTACACAAGGTAATCAAACACTTTCACGTATAACCGCATCTATACCTAAGCATCCAAAAGGTTAAGCTAATCACCACGATTACCACAAATCCTACTAAGAACACATGTTGCACATACATATGTGAATAAAGCACTCGCATAGACATAGACCACTAAGCATCGAAAGGCATAGTGTTCATGTAGTGATCACATAACATGTATCCATCTAACCCTAGGGATGAACAGAGACATTACCCCATCATCTCACAAGGATTGAAGCACATAGGGGTGATGAAGACTCCGGAGAACATCGTCGATGAAGATCGCGGCGATGAAGCTTGGGAACACCCCTAGGCCAGCGGCTTGGAGTCCTCCTCTTGCTTCCTTCCCTCCGTCAGCGTTGATCCTTGCGACGAGCTCATCCAACTCTCTCCCTCATCTTGCGGTGGCGGTTTTCTGGTGAATGGCGTCGGTAGAATGATTTGTTCGATGTGGCGGCAGACGGAGGGAGAGGCAATAAATAGACGAACATCTAGGGCAAAGGGGGCACTGAACCAGGCCCGGAGTGGGCTGGGCCGGTCGGCCCAGGCCGGCCGGCCTAGGCCTATTTCGGCTCGGTTCGGCTCCGGTTTCCTCCCCGGTTGCTTGTCGTCTGATTCCTTATTTGTGTGCACTTGCATGTGGGCCTTTGACATCGTTTCCTTCACGGCTAAGGCTAGAATACTTGCTATCCAAGCTTCGTCATTTTCCAGTTGAGTCCCTGAAGACTTGCACGTTGACACTTCGGTCCTCGGGTCATTTGGAGTCATGTTCATCGCGTGTCTTGACTCTTGTCGGGCTTCATAATCTTCTTCCAAAGTGCTTGGTGAAATTATCCCGAAAGTCTCCTCTTTAGCGTAGATTTCCTACGTAAAAAATAAACTCCAAATACCACATTCACAAGTGAACTTGTTACATCATTAGTGTGCTTAGTGGCGAGTTAGTTGCAAATCATAATCGAAACAAATGTATAACAAGTACTCTAGGTTGACGGAAATTCACCATCAACAGAGGCTCGACGCATCGCCCGTCGAGCAAAAGCGTTCGTCCTCATCGACGGCGAACTCTACAAGCGTGGGGCAGCCGGCATACTCATGCGGTGCAAGGGATACATGTCGGCGCCTGCGGTCACCACGCTGGTCCGAGAACACTTGTCGGGAAGGCTTTCCGACAAGTTTTCTATTAGCCCACAGCAGTCGCAGACTCCAAGGACGTCATGTGGCGCTGTGAGGGGTGCTAGTTCTACGCTCGACATACTCACCTCCTGGCGCAGGCGCTTCAGACGATCCCCATCACGTGGCTTTTCGCCGTCTGGCACGTCTACATGGTGGGGCCGCTCCGACAAGCGCTCGGGGGCTTCACCCACCTTCTCGTGGCGGTCGACAAGTTCTCCAAATGGATCGAGGCTCGGCCCATCGTCAATGTTTGCTCTGAGGAGGTGGTATCATTCTCCAACGCATGGAACATCGAGCACCTGCGCCCGTTTTATCCTTGAGTAAATGTTCAAACCTCGTACATCAATAAATAGATGTTGCATGCCATGTTCACATATCTTTGAATTCGGAAACTTATAGTTGGCTGTGTTCACATGTTTGCAACAACGTTTGGGGCTGAGCCGTGAGCGTCTTTGCACCAGTGCAAAGACGCTCTCTGCTCGGGGGCTACCCAAGGCACGATGCCCTCCCCCATTTTTACTAATTTTTTTCAAAAATCCCAACAACCATGTCGAGACCAATCGCACGAGCGAAAGGTTTTTTGACGGAAACTCGATCTCAAGAAAAGTGAAGACGACGGCCTGTGCGGGATGCGGGGCTGCTGTTCGTTCAAAGCTCCTAGTGCTTACGCCTCCGAGTCTTCAGGTCTTCGTCCGACCACTTTTCAAAAAGCATTTGAGTGACCGCCTGCACTCTGATCCAAAAAACGATTTCACAAGCAAAACCACGTCAAGTTACCTCTCGAACCTTTCGAGTTCTCGGGGGCTGCGAACAAGTGGTTGCGCTTAGCGAATTGAGGAGGCTGAGCCTTCCGAATCCTACGCCTCTGTGGCTCCAGAGTAAGGCTTAGTCGTCTCGGTTTTCCAAGATTGACTACATGTTGCTGCAGTCGTCCTCTGGCGCTCGGAAGCGGTTGGGATGTAACACAACTCGAATAAAGTACATAGCTACACGGCTTGTAGCCTCACAACTTATTCGGGTTATTTCACAAGACAAATTATGGTACAATTAACTCGAGGGCTCGGGGGCTTGTGGGTCCTCTGATGCATCCTGTAGCAGCAACTCCAGGTCCTTCAAAGCGGCGTCGGCCATGTCGCGAGCGAAGGAGGCGCAGTCTTCTTCCAGCTCGTCGCACTGCACGTCGGAGATGCTAAGGACCCAGCCGCCGCTCAATGCCATGCGGTCCATCCCTTGGTAGTGCAACTCGAACATGGCGAGGACTCGGTGCACTGCTCGCCGGGCTGTCGCCAACTCAAGCTCTCAGACCACGTTGGGGAGGCGCTCGACTTCTTCGGCTAGCATCTCGGGCGTCACTAACCCGAGTGACACGCCAAGTTCAGCCATAGTCGTGCTCATCACTCTTCCGAGCTTGGCCAGGTCCTCGATGGCCTTCTAGCGAGAGGCCTCCGACTTGCGCTGAGCATCTCAGGCTTGGTTCAGGTCGGTCGCATCTTGCTCCCGAGCCCTCTGCGAATTCCCCAGCTCGGTCTTGACCTCTGAAAGACGAACAAGAACGACAAGTTATGGCGGGTCCGCGGAAAAGAGGGGGACAAGGCCAAGATCTGACACTTACTCTGAAGCTGCTCCGACAGGCGCCCGATTGTGCCATCCTTCTAGATGACCTTGAGGAGGGTGGTGTTCAGCTCCTGCTTCTGCTCTGCCAGCTTCGCGGTCATCCCAGTGTGAATCACGCACGCCCCTGCGACCACAACCAGCAAGTCAGAACGTGACAAGAAATGAGCAGCGAGCGAGACAAAGAAAGAAGGCAACCACGCGGCTCACCCTCAAGGTCCTTCGACAACTTAGCGTTGTTTTCACGTAGCCGCATCGCCCCCTCAAAGACCACTTGAAGCTGGTTGGTGACCTGAGAGAACTGGCGGCCGACCGTCGCTAGGTCCGTCGTGGCACCGCCTTCTCGACCTCGTCCTAGGCGAGAGCCGCCTCGTCGCCGGCGAGTCCCGCCGGGGGCGGCCGGCGCGGCGGCGATCCGGGCGACAGTGGCACGGTCCTCTGCAGACTGTTGGGCGGCTTCAAGGGACGTCCACGTCGACGCCTCGCTCGCCACCGCTGCGGCCGCCACCACACGAGCCACGACATGCGTCTCTAGTTAGGCCCGCTCCGCGCGGAGCTCGCATGTCACGCGAGCCTGCCTCCGACCTGATGTCGCAAGGGTCTGCTGTGACAACCCGCCCAGGAAAGTACCGTACTATCGCCTAAGACTGATCCACTTTGGTCATTAAGCAATAATAAAGTACCATCCTGTCGTAAGTCGCCGGGTTAACGCCCGGTAAATCACTTGAGAGCAAAAGGATCGAATATATGCATTAAAACTCACTCGAAGGCGAGTCCAGAGATACAACAACATTCAGATTCAAATTCGTACCCCGAAGGGTTTAATTATTACAAACCATAGTTTTTGTCATGATGAAATAGTTCGAGTTTTGAAAAGCGAGCGGAAATTAACTAGCGGCAAAGCAAAGTCACCACGGGAGGCCATCCATGATGCTTTCGGCGGTCGTCCTCCACCCACTCCGGCTCCCGCGGCGGGCGGGATCTCACCGGGCCACACATCACCGAAGGCATTACCCGGATCAACACATTATAGCAAGGCCGAGTATACTAATACTCAGCAAGTCTTACCCGTCGGTGATATCTACTTCACCAAATCTAGACCATGAAAGGCTTTTTGGCTACTGGGTTGCTTTTGCTAAAAAGTAACAAAGAGTAGGTCCTTACTTTCAAGATTTTAGCACAAGTTCTAGTAGTTTTAATCTTTACTACATTAGCCAACTAGTACAAACAAAGTTGTACAATACAATTAATCAAGCATGATATTCAGCAACTTCCATCATTAGGGATCACATGACTAGTGGAGTAAGTAGTCTCGGGTAACGGTGAGAGGCCGACAATCGATTGATTTAAACCTTGCAAGGTAGACCCAAACACACGGTCGGCTGCCCCCGCGAGGACAACTCCCCGGTGCCGTCCCCATAAATCCTCGGGTTGGGATCGAATCTTACGGTCTTTGGTGCGGGCTATCCGCATACCCCGCGAGATACCCGGAGTCACCATACACCACCGGTAGCTAGCCGTGAGAGAGAATCCCAAGAGTAGTAATAGTAGGATCCCTCGCCGCCTCATTATGGTACTAGGCTTACCGGCCCCATAACCGACATGTGCTTAGTACGTTCAAAAACTTAACCCACATAACCACTGGACCGGAGCCAGATCCCATGCTCTTACCACGTGAGCAATCCATTTAAGGATATATTATGATTCCTATCTAGGAACCTATTCTCGCGAGTGAGGTCATCACCCGACTTGTAACGGTCCTATAGCTTAGCAGCTATCGACCTATAATACTAGTAGGGACCAAAGGTACCTATGGATCATGCATATAGGGTTTCATTCAACTCCTGTACGTAAATGCACAATCATTCATAGATAATTGAATAAAGAACTTTTAAAACTAGGTTAGATGCACCGGAGCTTGCCTTCGTCGACTAGGTTAGCTTGGGCACCCTCGGTGTCGAGTACGTCCACGTACCGCAGAACCTTCCACTCCGCCTTCCTCGGTTTCGGGACCAGGGGAGTAATCTCCGTCCGGAAGATCTACACGGAATGCAATGCATTTTAGGTGATGTGATAGTTTGTTGTCTTATCCAACTCTAGTTGGTCATATTCACCTTAACAAGCATTCATCTAAGGTTTCTATTTTAGGAAGTCATTGGTAGTACATGGGTTACTCTTTTATTCCACATTTAAATAAAGGTTCTTATTCAGTTTATCATTTTATGTGAAAACCTCATTTCATTTTATCTTTACCCACAAGGTGTAATTGTTATTTCTTTTTTATGAATTAGTTCCTTATCAGTGATGATAATTGAATTTCTTTTATTTATATTAAATAATACTTTCAAAAAGGAAAAAGATTTAATTAAGGATTTTTCTTTATTTAATTCCCCTTAATATTAAAAGGGCATTTAAGCCTTTTATAAATCAATTAAATTACCAAAAATTAAATGAGTGTTTCTTAAGCCTACTAGCACCTATACTGGTCCATTGGACCCACTTGTAAGTGTTGGAGGCTAGGAAATTAAATATTATGGAAAAGAACAAAGGTTTTCTAGTGATTCAACTTAAATGCATAAAAAAATAAATAAGCATCCAAATGATCCAAACTTTCTTGTGCATGCTCTCTGGTCCTAAACAAGCCTAAAAAGTGCATGTTCTCATGGAACCTCTACTGAACTTGGTTTATTAATTTACAAAGGAAAACATGCATAATTCAAGAATAATCATTTCTGTTAATCCAAAATTCATGATTAATTCACAGGATGTGTCTTTTAGTATTACAAGACAGTGTGCACAACTTGGGCCCAAGAACATAAATATTTTAACATGAAAAATCATCTAGGCAACTACGCGAAATGGAAAAGAATTTGTCTAGCAAAATCTACTCGCATAACTTTGTGAAAATTTTTGGGACAAAGCATCTAGTCATATCCTAACACACAACATATCCAAAACTTGGCTATAGAAGAGTTACACTTTGCAAGTTATGACAGATCCATGCATAACACATTTGTAATTTTCTCGCCAAAACTATTTTCAATCTAGCCATGAGTATACAACCAAGGGGTGGGGTTTAGCATCCCGAACCCCGCAAAATTGGTTTGGGATTTTTAGGATTTTTTCTGTGAATTTCTAGGGGTTTTACAAGTCACTGGACTGAAATGTAATAAAACTTAGTTAAGTTTCTTTGCAACTAAGCCCTCGAGTTCACAACCATGCCCTTGGCGGCGGCGGGAGGGCTCGTCGGCGGCGATGTGGGGCCCGGCCATGGCAACAAGCGGCACAGGAGTGAAATTGGGCTCACCACGGATCGTTGGGCGGTGGCGGCGGGGTCGGGCTGTGCTCCGGCGACGGCACACGGCGGTGGCCGGCGGCGGCGCTCACGGCGGCTCGGGTCTTGCGGCGTGGAAGCTAAATTGGAGCAAACAAGCGCGCGTGTGAGCTTGCACGGGTGCTAAGGAAGCTAACTACGTGCTTGGACGGCGGCGAACGCGAGCGAGGGGCGCTAGCACCGGCGACGGCGACGATGGCGGCGGCAATGGCGTGGGCGGCTTGGTGTGGCGCGCGGGGAGAGGCGGAGAGGGCTTAAATACCCGCCGGCTCGGCCTGCCCCGTGGGTGACGCGGTGATGACGGCGGAGATGCCGGCCGTGCTACGGCGGCTCGAGGCGCGCGCGTACGGCGGCGACGCCGCCGACGGACCGCCGGTCCGTGGCGCGTGCGCGCGTACGGCGCGCGCGTGCCTCGGGGCACCTCGGGACGGGGCGCTTCGGGGGGCGCGAGCATCGGACGGGGCGTGGCGCGAGTGGCGAGGCCTCGGGCGGCGCGGGCACGGACGCCGGGGCGTGGCCGGCGGCGGGCGGCGGCGACGGCGCACGGGGCGTGCACGACGTCGCGCGCGGCGCGCTCTGGCCCCAGCAGTGTTGCTGGAGCACTGTTTGAACCACTTTTTCTCTAAAATTTTGAATACAACTTGACCAAGCAATGAATACCAAAGTTGCAGATCTAAGTACCAGCTACCATTTTCACAAAGGTTGTATAGGTTTTTTCTCCCTAGATTTGAATATGTTTGAATGCCAACTTTGAATGTCAGCCTGTGCCTAGGAACAGTGAATCCTGCCTTCCAAGGGGTTTTTCACAATTCTCC
Source organism: Cenchrus americanus (assembly GCA_947561735.1). NCBI lineage: Eukaryota > Viridiplantae > Streptophyta > Magnoliopsida > Poales > Poaceae > Cenchrus > Cenchrus americanus. Next base: position 75,502,738 of record OX387239.1, on the reverse strand, counting down.
CCTCCAAATTTGAAATGCCACTCTACATGAAAGTTGTGTCCCTCAACAAGACCTACAACTTTCCTAAGGGTAGAATTTTAAGTGTTTAGGTGAAATTCGGAGAACGCGGCAAAAATTCCGGCAGACACCTGTGGACACTGGATGGCAAGGGGGTTTGACCCCCCCTTTGACCATGGGTTGGCCCCACAAGTGTTTTAACTATCCACTAAGGGTCACTAGGGGTGTGTTAGGGAGTTTTCATGGGTGAGGGCCCAGGTTGACCTAGGGTTGACCATTTGACCAGCCAATCCGGTCATTAGCGTTAATGACGGTAATTAAAAACCCGGGGGCGTCACGGCCTACCCCCCTTAAGAAGAATCTCGTCCGAGATTCGATTTGAAAACGAAGAGATGGGGAAAAGATTCATTGTTTCGGGATTGGAGGAAGCCCGGATACTTGGTGTTAAGATAATCCTCCGTCTCCCACGTGGCTTCTTCTTCCGTGTGATGGCTCCATTGGATCTTGTACATTCGCACGGTCTGCCTTCGAGTCTTTCGCTCTTTTTGGTCTAGTACCTTCAATGGATGCTCGACGAGTGAGAAATCCGGCTCGATCCAAGCATTAGCTTCGTAATGATCTCTTTCTCCGAACAGAGCGGTCCCTTCTTCAACTGAGTTACATGGAACACATTGTGAACTGCGGAAAACCGTTCTGGCAATTGGATACGGTAAGCCACGGGTCCACATACTTCTATTACTTCATAAGGTCCAATGTAGCGCGGGGCTAACTTTCCCTTGACTCCGAACCTTTGCACACCTTTGGTGGGGGATACTTTCAAGTATACATGATCTCCCACTTCAAAGTGTCGAGGTGCGGTTCCCTTATCATGGTAACTCTTTTGTCTCATCTGGGCCATCTTCAAATTCTCTCTTATCACTTGCACCTTTTCTTCGGCCTCTTTAACTAACTCGGTCCAAAGAGTGTTCTTTCTCCGGTCTCGACCGGTTCGGTGGGGTGCGGCATCTACGTCCGTATAGAGCATCGAACGGTGCCATTTTCAAGTCGGCTCGATAGCTGTTATTGTAAGAGAACTCTGCCAAGGACAAACACTTGTCCCAACTCTTGTCAAAGTGCAAGATGCTTGCTCTCAACATGTCCTCTAGAATCTGATTTATCCTCTCCGTCTGACCATCAGTCTGCGGATGATAACTGGAACTACGGAGTAGCTGAGTTCCCAAACACTCGTGCAATTGCTCCCAAAATCGGGCCACAAACTGAGTCCCTCTATCAGAGATTATAGTTTTTGGGATTCCATGCAGACGAACTATGTGGTCTACATACAACTCTGCATATTGTTGTACGGAATAAGTGGTATGCACGGCAATGAAGTGAGCGGTCTTGGTAAGCCTATCCACAATTACCCAAATAGAATCCTTCTTCCTAGGGGTCAGGGGTAAACCTACAATGAAATCCATACTAATATCGTCCCATTTCCACATAGGTATCGACAGGGGTTGGAGTACTCCTGCCGATTTCAAGTGACTTGCTTTCATCCGGTGGCAAGTATCGCACTCGGCTACATACTTGGCTACATCCACCTTCATATTGGACAACCAAAAGTTCTCGCTTTAGATCTTGGTACATCTTGGTACTACCGGGATGAATAGAGAACTTGGACTTGTGAGCTTCATCTAGAATGATTTTCTTGAGTTCTGGGTCAACGGGGACCACCAGACGTTTTCCAAACCAGACCACATCCTAGTGATCCTTCTGGAAACAAGTGTACTTTGGGTCTCCTTCTGCTAGCTTCTGCCTAATGGTTTGAACATCTGCATCATTGCGCTGGACAGTGACAATCCGGTCATAAAGGGTTGACTCTGCCGTCAAGGCATAAAGGATTCCCTGCGGTACCACTTCTAAGTTGAGCCTTCTCATTTCTTCACACAAAGGTTCACTGACTGGCTCTAACTCTAGGTGGTTGCAATGATCCTTGCGGCTAAGAGCATCCGCAACAACATTTGCTTTGCCGGGATGATAGTGCACTTCTAAATCATAATCCTTGATCAAGTCAAGCCATCTTCTCCCGCCTCATATTCAATTTCGACCGGGTGAAGATATATTTGAGGCTCTTGTGATCGGTGAAGATATTGCAATGATTGCCCATTAGATAATGTCTCCATATCTTGAGGGCATGAACAACGGCAGCTAACTCAAGATCATGGGTAGGATAGTTGAGCTCATGGGGTCGAAGGGCCCGTGAAGCATAGGAAATGACTCGGCCTTCTTGCATAAGTACACAGCCAAGGCCTGTGCCTGATGCGTCACAGAAGACTTCAAACGGTTTGGAATTATCGGGTTGAGCTAGCATTGGGGCTGAAGTTAGATGTTGTATGAGAGTGTGAAAAGCTCTTTCACATGCTTCACTCCACACGAATTTCACTCCCTTCTTGAGCAATTCGGTCATGGGTTTTGCGATTCTAGAAAAATCAGGAATGAATTGACGGTAATATCCTGCCAATCCTAGGAAACTGCGGATTTGATGTACGGATTTGGGTGGTTTCCAATCCATCACCTCTTGAACTTTGCTAGGATCTACGGAGATACCATCGTGGGAAATGGTGTGCCCTAAGAATTTGACACTTTTCAACCAGAATTCGCATTTGGAGAACTTAGCATAGAGTTTGTGATCTCGCAAACGCTAAAGGACAACTCGGAGATGATTGGCGTGATCTTCCTCGCTCTTAGAATAGATGAGGATATCATCGATAAAGACCACGACAAATTTATCGAGCTCCGTCATGAATACGGAGTCATGAGATACATGAAGTAGGCAGGTGCATTAGTGAGTCCGAAGGACATCACCAAGAACTCGTAAAGACCATAACGAGTGGAAAAAGCGGTTTTAGGAATGTCGCATGGTCGAATCTTGATTTTGTGGTAGCGTAACGAAGATCGATCTTAGAGAAGACTTTGGCACCGGCCCAATTGATCGAAAAGAACATCGATTCGAGGAAGTGGGTATTTGTTTTTGATGGTGACCGCATTGAGTGGTCGGTAATCTACGCACATTCTCAAGCTACCATCTTTCTTTTTGACAAAGAGAGCGGGGCAACCCCAAGGAGAAGAGCTCGGGCGAATGTAACCCTTATCTAACAATTCTTGGAGTTGGGTTTTTAGTTCGGCTAACTCTTTGGGTGGCATGCGATAAGGTCTTTTGGAAATGGGTGCGGTACCGGCCGGAGTTCGATCACAAATTCGACATCTCGTCCGGTGGCATACCGGGCAACTCGTCGGAGAAAAACATCCGGTACTCACACACTACCGGAATTTCATCAAGGGAGGAAATAATGGTCACATAGGCACAAGAGTCGGAGCCGTCCCGAAAGGTAGGTACAAGGTAGTGTGCCCGACCGTAGGAGAGTTGATCTCTACGACCCTATCTGATATATCTAGAACTACTTTATGTTGATTCATCCATTCCATACCCAAAATAATATCCATGCTTCCTAATTTGATGACTATCAGATTAGATTGAATGACCCGACTTCCTAGTCTTAGAGGAACTCCAAAAGTCACTAACTGAGACGTGATGTTTCCACCGGGTGTGGTAATTTTATAAGCAGATTTGGTTGGTACTCCTCTTAGACCCAATTTGTCTAGTAAACTCTCAGTTATGAAACTATGGGTGGCTCCCGAATCAAATAACACTTTAACAGGAGTGTTATTGATAGAGAATGTACCGGTGAGTACCGGAGCTCCGCGGGAATGTCACTCATGGTAGTGAAGTTCGGCTTGCCCCGGCGCACTTGCACCATAGGCTTCTTGGCCGGAGTGGCGGGGCTTGTTTCCCGTACTCGATTCGCGGGTTGGGCTTGATCCGCCGGGCTTGGGACACTCATTAATGTAGTGCCCCGGCGGCCACGGTTGTAGCAACGGCGATCTCCAACATCACGAAGGGGTGCGATAGGCTTCGGAGCCTCGCTCGCCGGGCACGACGGAACCGGAAGTTCCCGGCAGGTTTGCCCTAGAATGGCTTCATCGTCCAGCGTCTAGTTGAAGATTGCTGGGACGGGCCTGGAGCTTCCTTCTTCACAAAGCGAAACTTCTTGTTTGTTCCGCTGCCTTGGGTGAAACCGGACATCCTCTTGTTGTCCCCATGGGCTTTCTTCATAGCATCTTCTTGCGAGATAGCTTTATTCACGAGCTCATGGAAGTTCGCGGGCTCGAGCAGATTTAGGCGCTCATACAGTTTGCCATCAAGCCCGTTGCGGAACCTCTCCATCTTCTTGGCATCAGTATCAACATGATGCCCACCGTACTGGCATAAGCTATTGAACTTCTGAGCATAGCGGTACACGGAGTCAGATCCCCGGCGGAGGGCTAACGCCTCCCTCATCTTCCCGTCCATCGGACCCTTGGGAATGTGGTGGCTCTTGAAAGCCTCGCTTGAACTCTTCCCAAGTCACGGCGTGGCCTCGCCGCATGGACTTGAAGTGGTCCCACCACATCAAATCTTCTCCTCACGGTTGCGGTCTTTGCGAAGTTCGCTTTGTTCTCCTCGGAGCAAGGCAGCACAAAGGCGAGAGAATTACACCTCTATGGCCTTGACCCAAGCCTCGGCTTCCGAGAGGGTCTTCTCGCTTTAGCGAAGGTTGGCGGCTTCATGGCGATGAACCGGGCGTACGTGGTGACTCGGTTAGGTCCCTCGTGGTTGGCCCCATGTGGCGGCCCTCGGTTCATCCGCCGGGCAATTTGTCGTTGCGTCTGCAGGATCTGGCGCAGCACCTCGGTTTGGGTGGCCATGAAGGCCTCCGTTGGCGTCATGGGCGGGGGTGGTGGCAAGTCACCACTACCACTTGCTCCAAAACCGTTGGGAGAGCTGCGCGTGGTTCCCACCATCTGAAAAGTGAGCGTTATTAGTGATATAACCGAAAGCTTACTCCAAATGATGACAAGCACGATCATGCATTATCACATCTCATTAGTAATTAAAAATGAGGACAGTAACAAGCAGCAACATTCTATAGCCACCAAGACTCATAGAATCATTTCTCTCAACACGGTTAGGACGGCGATTACTCAATTGCGCGACTCATAATCGTTTCCGAACGAACACTTATTTGCTGGCAGCGAGGGATGCTCCTAACGATGCCTTGTTTTACCAACATGTGTAGAAGAATGCAACATTGACAAGCGTAGTCATTTGCAACGATTTATCCAAGGATCTAATATTCAACGCAAGACAATTTCAATCTTGAACAACCACGAAATTTACTTGAAGCATACAAGCTTAAGCAATTCTTATTACAACATGTCAGAACAAGGTTCAAGACATTACAACTCGAATTCAAAACATCATGACAATACACGATACAATAGTTGCTTGGCACGAAGACGTGCTGTCAAGCCAACTACTCTAACATCTCGAAGACAACTCGGTAAGATCGATATCCTGCTGCTCCCGGCTGTCGGCAACCTAGTTGCCCACTGAAGCACCACTGTACGAAGGCGAAGCTGGGGGAGTCGGTAGCGGTGGTCCCGCCCGGCTCGTCTGATCCGGACGGACACGGCCCGTCGCTCCTCGGTGTGTGCTCATGCGGGGGCGTGGCCGTAAGGCCACTATAGCACCGTAAGGCGGCCACCGTACGTCGCCCTCTCGCACGTGCTCCCGCATCTCGGCAATGTTCTCCGCGGCGGTGTCGGCCTCTCTATCTCGTGTGCGTCGGCATCCTCCTCTAGTGCATGGTTCTCCGCCTCTAGGTCCACGATCCTCCGGAGACGGTCACCTCTCTCAAGCTCCGGCCTAGAACCTCCTAGTACGCGGACTGTCGTTCTCCTACCGCACCTAGGTAAGCGTGAAGTTCGACCGCCGGTGTGTCCGCCGAAAGCTCGCTCCCAATCACGCCTAGATGCCTCCAAGCGCCGTGCAATGATCGCCGCGGTGTTATAACGCAGCCCCCGGAGTGTGAAGACCACGTCCATACAACGGGCAAGTGTCCGGGTAATGTCCAATGGCTCGCTAGGGTCGGTAGCTCCCGTAGATGGTCCATACGATCCAACCAAGCCGAGTCGTGAGGACTCACAGGCGAGAAACAGGTCCAAAAGGAGAAAGAGCTACCACGGTAGGGTTGTGGTCACAAAAGTCCGTCGGCACTCCGAGGGCGCCCGACTCCACGGACTCGTGCGTGATAAATCCCCGGTAAATAAAGCTCGGGTCAAACCGGTCGGCGTGGTGCGGGTGCCGCAAAGACACGGAACGATCACCCCGCGGCGGGGAACGCCAAAGCGCTCAAACTCCTTCACCTCGTACGTCGGTGGGGTAAGGTAGCTCGCAAAGATCGAGTGCTTCCCACGCCAAGCGCGGAAAACCCTCCTAGTGCAACCCGTTGGTACGGATCGTACCGTCGCCGTCGAACCGGTGGAACACGGGGAAGTAACTCATGTCAGATCTCAAAGAGAACGACATGTCAAATGGTGAAGTTCTGGCAGCTGTGAATAAAATTCATAACCCAATCCAGAAGCCTCAAAAAATTCCCCAAGTTTTCAATTTAACCTTTAATACTTTTAATTACGCTTTTTAAGGTTGAGCATGATCAAGGAACAAGATGAAGGGTCCTTAACCTGAATGTGCCTAGGGAAAAGTGAACCAACCCATCGAAACTAGGATCGAGATTTGCTTACTACAAGACAGCTAGTTGAGGAGCAATTAACAATTTGGTTTTAATTTAAACCTAGCACAAGGTAAACAGTTTTGCACAAAATTTCGGCAGCATGACGCCTAGGTATGGAAGGTATTCTAGTTTACAAAAAGCACACACTAACATAATCTTCCTTAGAGAACACATGGAATTCCGATTTTTTTTGGGTCCATTTTGGTTGTTTCGATTTTTAACATGCATGCAAGATGTCCTATTCGACCTCACATGGCAATCAAGCCAAAAATCGAAGTTAGTGCCGGTGGCAAGGCTTATATTCGTCTCTCCCTATAATATCTAGTCGAGAGCTATACGGTACTTGCTTAACAACTAACGAAGCGCTGTTATGTACCTGCAGAAAACGAACCTTTCGTGCCAGCACGTCACGAAAGCGTCCACATTCATTACCGTTCACTATAGAAACGGTATCCATGCGTTAAGCCGCTGCATGGACAGCGTCCTATTTAAGACTCTGACGCGACGTGAGTGCCCATTGGAATAGGCCTCACTCATCCCTCACGGACTTTCCCGTGGTACCATCACGTATGGCAAAACGTGACGAGACTCAGACGCGACGTGACACCCATTGGAATAGGTCCCACTAGTCCCTCACAGGACTTTCCTGTGGTACCACCACGTATGGCAAAACGTGATGAACTAGTATGGTTGTGCGAAAATGTAAGTCCGACATAAAGTAATGTGCTGGGAGTTAGCAAAATAAACCATAAGTTAATTAAGCCACCTGAAAGAACCCAAAATTCCCTCTAGGGCCTCTCGGTCTAGTTTATCCTTAGCGGACCAACGTATTTTGGAAAAGCAGAAAATCTTGGCATATTTTATTCAAAAATCAGTGATTAAGGTTTATTAATTAATCTCTCGGTGCATATAAGCTACGATGCCAATCGTGACAACCCGCCCAGGAAAGTACCGTACTATCGCCTAAGACCGATCCACTTTGGTCATTAAGCAATAATAAAGTACCATCCCGTCGTAAGTCGCCGGGTTAACGCCCGGTAAATCACTTGGGAGCACAAGGATCGAATATATGCATTAAAACTCACTCGAAGGCGAGTCCAGAGATACAACAACATTCAGATTCAAATTCGTACCCCGAAGGGTTTAATTATTACAAACCATAGTTTTTGTCATGACGAAATAGTTCAGAGTTTTGAAAAGCAGCGGAAATTAACTAGCGGCAGCAAAGTCACCACGGGAGGCCATCCATGATGCTTTCAGCAGTCGTCCTCCACCCACTCCAGCTCCCAGCCGGGCGGGATCTCACCGGGCCACACATCACTGAAGGCACTACCTGGATCAACACATTATAGCAAGGCTGAGTATACTAATACTCAGCAAGTCTTACCCACCGGTGATATCTACTTCACCAAATCTAGACCATGAAAGGCTTTTTGGCTACTGGGTTGCTTTTGCTAAAAAGTAACAAAGAGTAGGTCCTTACTTTCAAGATTTTAGCACAAGTTTTAGTAGTTTTAATCTTTACTATATTAGCCAACTAGTACAAACAAAGTTGTACAATACAATTAATCAAGCATGATATTCAGCAACTTCCATCATTAGGGATCACATGACTAGTGGAGTAAGTAGTCTCGGGTAACGGTGAGAGGCCGACAATCGATTGATTTAAACCTTGCAAGGTAGACCCAAACACATGGTCGGCTGCCCCCGCGAGGACAACTCCCCAGGCCGTCCCCATAAATCCTCGGGTTGGGATCGAATCTTACAGTCTTTGGTGCAAGCTATCCGGCATACCCCGTGAGATACCCGGAGTCACCATACACCACCGGTAGCTAGCCGTGAGAGCGAATCCCAAGAGTAGTAATAGTAGGATCCCTTGCCGCCTCATTATGGTACTAGGCTTACCGGCCCCATAACCGGCATGTGCTTAGTACGTTCAAAAACTTAACCCACATAACCACTGGACCGGAGCCCAGATCCTATGCTCTTACCACGTGAGCAATCCATTTAAGGACATAGTATGATTCCTATCTAGGTACCTATTCTCGCGAGTGAGGTCATCACCCGACTTGTAACGGTCCTATAGCTTAGCAGCTATCGACCTATAATACTAGTAGGGACCAAAGGTACCTATGGATCATGCATATAGGGTTTCATTCAACTCCTGTACGTAAATGCACAATCATTCATAGATAATTGAATAAAGAACTTTTAAAACTAGGTTAGATGCACCGGAGCTTGCCTTCGTCGACTAGGTTAGCTTGGGCACCCTCGGTGTCGAGTACGTCCACGTACTGCAGAGAACCTTCCGCTCCGCCTTCCTCGGTTTCCGGGACCAGGGAGTAATCTCCGTCCGGAAGATCTACACGGAATGCAATGCATTTTAGGTGATGTGATAGTTTGTTGTCTTATCCAACTCTAGTTGGTCATATTCACCTTAACAAGCATTCATCTAAGGTTTCTATTTTAGGAAGTCATTGGTAGTACATGGGTTACTCTTTTATTCCACATTTAAATAAAGGTTCTTATTCAGTTTATCATTTTATGTGAAAACCTCATTTCATTTTATCTTTACCCACAAGGTGTAATTGTTATTTCTTTTTTATGAATTAGTTCCTTATCAGTGATGATAATTGAATTTCTTTTATTTATATTAAATAATACTTTCAAAAAGGAAAAAGATTTAATTAAGGATTTTTCTTTATTTAATTCCCCTTAATATTAAAAGGGCATTTAAGCCTTTTATAAATCAATTAAATTACCAAAAATTAAATGAGTGTTTCTTAAGCCTACTAGCACCTATACTGGTCCATTGGACCCACTTGTAAGTGTTGGAGGCTAGGAAATTAAATATTATGGAAAAGAACAAAGGTTTTCTAGTGATTCAACTTAAATGCATAAAAAAATAAATAAGCATCCAAATGATCCAAACTTTCTTGTGCATGCTCTCTGGTCCTAAACAAGCCTAAAAAGTGCATGTTCTCATGGAACCTCTACTGAACTTGGTTTATTAATTTACAAAGGAAAACATGCATAATTCAAGAATAATCATTTCTGTTAATCCAAAATTCATGATTAATTCACAGGATGTGTCTTTTAGTATTACAAGACAGTGTGCACAACTTGGGCCCAAGAACATAAATATTTTTAACATGAAAAATCATCTAGGCAACTACTGCAGAAATGGAAAAGAATTTGTCTATCAAAATCTACTGCATAACTTTGTGCAAATTTTTGGCACAGCACCTAGTCATATCCTAACACACAACATATCCAAAACTTGGCTATAGAGGAGTTACACTTTGCAAGTTATGACAGATCCATGCATAACACATTTGTAATTTTCCTGCCAAACCTATTTTGAATCTAGCCATGAGTATACAACCAAGGGGTGGGGTTTAGCATCCTGAACCCTGCAAAATTGGTTTGGGATTTTTAGGATTTTTCTGTGAATTTCTAGGGGTTTTACAAGTCACCGAATTGAAATGTAATAAAACTTAGTTAAGTTTCTTTGCAACTAAGTCCTCGAGTTCACAACCATGCCCTTGGCGGCGGCGGGAGGGCTCGCCGGCGGCGATGTGGGGCCCGGCCACGGCAACAAGCGGCACGGGAGTGAAATTGGGCTCACTACGGATCGTTGGGCGGTGGCGGCGAGGTCGGGCCGTGCTCCCGGCGACGGCACACGGCGGTGGCGGTGGCGGCGCTCACGGCGGCTCGGGTCTTGCGGCGTGGAAGCTAAATTGGAGCAAACAAGCGCGCGTGTGAGCTTTCCCCGGGTGCTAAGGAAGCTAACTACGTGCTTGGACGGCGGCGAACGCGAGCGAGGGGCGCTAGCACCGCGGCGGCGGCGACGATGGCGGCGGCAATGGCGCGGGCGGCTCGGTGTGGCGCGCGGGGAGAGGCGAGAGGGCTTAAATACCGGCTCGGCCTGCCCGTGGGTGACGCGGTGATGACGGCGGAGATGCCGGCCGTGCTACGGCGGCTCGAGGCGCGCGCGTACGGCGGCGACGCCGCCGACGGACCGCCGGTCCGTGGCGCGTGCGCGCGTACGGCGGTGCGTGCCTCGGGGCACCTCGGGACGGGGCGCTTCGGGGGCGCGAGCATCGGGACGGGGCGTGGCGCGAGTGGCGAGGCCTCGGGCGGCGCGGGCACGGCCGCCGGGGTGTGGCCGGCGGCGGGCGGCGGCGGCGGCGCACGGGCGCGCACGACGCGCGCGCGCGCGCGCTCCGGCACGCGGCGTGTTGCTTGGAGCACCGTTCGAACCACTTTTTCTCTAAAATTTTGAATACAACTTTACCAAGCAATGAATACCAAAGTTGCAGATCTAAGTACCAGCTACCATTTTCACAAAGGTTGTATAGGTTTTTTCTCCCTAGATTTGAATATGTTTGAATGCCAACTTTGAATGTCAGCCTGTGCCTAGGAACAGTGAATCCTGCCTTCCAAGGGGTTTTTCACAATTCTCCCCTCCAAATTTGAAATGCCACCCTACATGAAAGTTGTGTCCCTCAACAAGACCTACAACTTTCCTAAAGGTAGAATTTTAAGTGTTTAGGTGAAATTCGGAGAACGCGGCAAAAATTCCGGCAGACACCTGTGGACACTGGATGGCAAGGGGGTTTGACCCCCCCCCCTTTGACCATGGGTTGGCCCCACAAGTGTTTTAACTATCCACTAAGGGTCACTAGGGGTGTGTTAGGGAGTTTTCATGGGTGAGGGCCCGGGTTGACCTAGGGTTGACCATTTGACCGGCTAATCCGGTCATTAGCGTTAATGACGGTAATTAAAAACCCGGGGCGTCACATCCGCCCCAAGCGACACAAGAATGAGCCACACTCCTCGAAAGAACTAGGGAATCGAGAAAACGAACCACTAAAGCAAGAAAACTTACCGATGTCTAGGGGAGAATCAACTCGTTAAACGCGTGGCGCGCCCACTCCAACCCTCGTTCAAGGGTGTTGCATGTCGTCACCTCCTCATCATCCTCGGCGTCGTTGCCGGCCTCGAAGGTGGCTGTCCACGGGGTGCGGGTGAGTTCAAGGGCTTGGGACCCACCGCTCGCGGCGCCTTGCCACAAGGGCGCGCCCGAGTCCTCCCCGCCTCTTGGATCTCGGGGAGGCGGCCCTTGTCGTGCCCTCGGGGGCAACACGCTCTTGAGGGGCCGCAGCGGGCTCGCCCGCACGAGAACCTCCTCCCGGCGGCGGCGACCGGACGGGGCGACGAAGGCCCCGCCTCCCCGACAACACCCTCTCGCCACGTCGGCCACCGTAGAAGCGGGTGCGGATGCGACTACTTCGCGCGGCCGGGGCGAGGGACGTGCCCCGGCCCTCTCGGTCGGCGATGGCATGGATACGACCACGACCGACTCCGGGCCGACCACGGACTCCTCAAGAACCCCCTCTCGCCGCCTCGGCGCGGCGGGGGCGCCTAGCTGCTGGCACCCTTATATTGGCGCAGCGCCGACGCGACTGACGTGATGGTGTCCAAGATCGACAGCTCGGCGAACATTCGTTCCGTCGCCACCTCCAGCATCTCCCGGTCATTGCTAGGGAGTTTAGGAGCGTCGAGGTCGATGGTCCCACCGCCGAGGAAGTCCACGTACCGGCACGCCACCAAGTCCATCACATCCTCGACCGACGCAGCCGCCCGCGGCAGGTGAAGGCTCCGGCGCCGTTGACATCACGACATCACGATCCCCCGCCGGTGGGGGCGGTGCCGAGTCTTTATTCGAGGGTACCATCACCAAGTCTACGCCGCCCGAGACAGCCCCAGCTGGTGGCTCCAATGCCGCTTGGGACGCGGTCATCTCCGTGGCCGTCCGTTCCTCCTCGACGGCGGCGGCGCTCACTGGCGGTGGTGGCGCGCCCGACTCCTCCACCGCAGGTGGCCACGACCAACCCCTCCTCAACCTCGCACCGGGAGCGGCTCGGCACACAGAGGCTGGGGACGAGGCTCAGAGGGCACGACTCGCACGCTCTGGGCCAAGCACCGCACCCCTACCTCGGGAACACGGCAGCTTGACACCGGACGTAGGCTATTACTCCTCGGAGACCCGAACCAGCTTAAATCTCGTCGTCTCCGTGCTAACCATCCGAGCCGGACGCACATCGATACAAATTTACTGCCGGCGGTAGAGAACCCCGACAATGTTGTAACATTTTTTTAATTGATGATCACGGGGTCGAAGTTGGAGAATAACAACAAACAATTAGATGAACTTTAGGTGCTGGAAGCCGGTAAACATATAGGAGCCTCACGAAAACGTAATATCACGGAAGCTGGAAAATGTTTAGATTCCAAGTTATTGGGTTCGGGCTTTTTCACGCACACGAGTGTAAAGTGGTAGCGATGGATTAGGCCAATAAATAATTTGGGATTTGGTACTTGGATAAGAAGATTATTTAAGTGTTGTTTGGAATTTATTCGAACTGAAATACAAATCACACGCAGAAAATCCATTAGATTTGAAAGAAAATCAAACTAAAAAGATAAAGATCACCATAAATTACCTTTTGTTGCACAATCTGAATTTCAGTGTGGATAGATTTAACCTAAAATGCAAATAAACTTAGTGATAGTTGATGAGCTTGTGCACGCATACAAGAATACACAAAACTGGTGATGTCTTTCCGGGTGCAAAATAGTTTGAATCTAAAAAAACTATAAATTTCACACCAAGTATTGAAATTAAATTATTATGATTACATCATTGGATTTCTTACTATTTAAGATTTACAATAATATCTCACTTGACTTTATTTTGATGATTTTTTTACCGAAGTCGGGAGTCGAGTCCCCAACCCTTTTTGATGAATTTTTTAGTCACATTGTCTTGCAGTACAATGTTTGCAACAAGGCTCGGAGGAAGAGGATGACTGTCGAAGAGAGGGGGAGATCTGAAAGAAACGAAGGGCATGACAGTGGGACCTACATATCAAGTGTGGGGGGTGGGGGGTGGGGGGGGGGTTAGCTACGCTGTTGGATAGCTCTACAAAATTAGATGGTTTTGTATTTTTACAAGAGGCTATAAACTCTAAATTTAACTTAAAAAATACAGAGGCTGTTGGAGTTGCATGCTCTAACCCAACGGAGCAGAGGAGCTAGAGTGAAGCTACCGGCAGACTCCCTCACTATTTCTCACCTCTCATCTCGCTGGTGTGCTGGTTTGGCTGACACGCTCGTGTTAACCTATCCCTGCCGGAGCCCAACTAAGGCCTCCTTTGGAACATACTCCCTCTGGCTCTCTTTGATTGTCATCGGAAGTAGGAACTCAAAACCAAAGCAGTTGGTAAAAGACCCTGAAGCGCCTACATAACAACGAATTGTCATCTCCACAAAAGGACATGTCATTAATGTTGTACAGTGCCACGGGTGGGATGAGGCCTGGTGTGACTGTGTGAGGCTGTGATTTTCCTTTTCGATGAGTGGGATGAGGTCTGTTGCGATGCAAGGGACATGTCTCTGTAGCTAAAACGACTATAAAAAAGGGACGGAGGGAGTAGGAATGGAAAATCATAGGAATAGGAAAAATGTACGAATAGGATAGGAATGCATATGCAAAAACAAAGGAATTAAACTTATAGAAATTGTAGAAATTTAGGGTGTTGGATGGTGTACGAAGAACATAGGAATTTAAAGGAATCTGAAGAGCAAATTTCAATTAATTAATGTGGCATGATTTAATTAGGCACAAGTGACCAGTACTTTCTTTGATTAGGCACCACATGCAGCCATTTATGTCTTGCTTGTCCTCGTTTCCTTGTGCATAAAAAATTTTCAAAGAGGTTTCAGTGGATTCTTTTTTTCCTATGGTTTTCCTATGGAATCAAAGGGAAAGGAATTTTTCCTTTAGTTTTCCTATAATCCATTTGTTAGATAATAGGCAATATTTCGGTATATTTTAATTCCATAATTAAATAGACATTTCAATATTGCGGTGAGTGAAACAATCCATGTGCAAATGTTTATGTTTAAACAATAATTAAACATAAATTATTTATGATTATACAACTAATAAACATGAATACTAGTTTAGGAATGTACCCTGTGGAAGGTAGGGTGACATGGTCACTCGACTTTCCGCTATCACTCGGATCAGTCATACCGATCGTAAAGTGACCTCAATTGATGTAGACGTACCACTACAAGAAAATCGTTGACTAGTGATGCAACCACATTTTAGCATCATTGATTTATGATGTTCCTAGCTGATCTCGTCATAATATTTCACTTCCGAGCAAATTCGGTGACAAAAAAATTTCGTCATTACGGTTGGTACCGTAGGCGAGCATTCACTATTCCATGTTTTTTTTGATGCCATAAGCTCTACAAAAATGTCATAAACCAACATCGGTCCCACGTGTAAGCATTATTTTAAAAACAAGGTGTTTCAAGTCATCATAAATTTCAGTAGGATCCCACATGTAAGCATTTTTTCGAAAATAGTGTTCCAAGTCGTCATAAAATTTTCCCGGGTCCCACATGTAAGCATTTTCGCCATGTCAGCAGCATCACAAACCAACTTCGGTCCCACATGTAGGCATTATTTTAAAATAGATTGTTCCAAGTCATCATAAAATTCAGTTAGGTCCCAAATGTAAGCATTTTTTTGAAAATAGAGTGTTCCAAGTCGTCATAAATAGTTCCAGGGTTCCACGTGTAAGCATTTTTGCCAGACTAGAGGCTAGGTTACAAAATGTTGCAAAATAATTTTCCATGGCATGGTTTCGAACCAGGGACCTGAAGAAACAAGGTTGTGCTACTTACCACTGCACCACTTCTTGGTTGTGTTATGCTAACAAGAAACACTTTCCTTATGGTTGTCTCAGGTGAATCTTTAATATAAATATGTCACATGCGAAACGCTTCACTGCCTTCGCAAAGACTCTCAACTTTTGCTACGCGTAGATCTGCAACGGCTCATGGTACGAATGGCGGATTCTAGCGGTGATGAGAGGGCGATTTATACGCCACCTCCCGGCTACGAGTACATGAAACAAGACGACAAGGTCAGTCCTCTGGTTTGAGCCACTATATTTTCCCCCTATCGACCTAGGGATGGGGATTTCTAGATTTGGGGATCTAGAGGATTGATGACCATATACAATAGATTCAGATTTTATCATATACTCAGATTTGCATTGCAATTGGTGTTAGAAGTTGATCGGCTATAGATACTTGGGGTTAGATTCAATTAGTTTTCGATATGCATCATTTTGTGAATTGATAGATTCTTGTATTTTACTAGCATCGGTGGTGGCTCGGTCCACCGATTTCGTTACATCAAAGCCTCCCGATGTTGATCTTATCGTTGTGGATCCTTATAACAAGTGCCGGCATGGGTATGTTCTCCTTGTCGGGGAAAGTTTCACCTCCCTTGGGCGCCGGTATGGAACCCGTGGTCGGGTAAACAATAACTTATTTAAATTTCAATAGACTTATAGTACTTGTACTCTTGATATTAGTGTTGAAAATGGACTATTTTATGAACATATATGTATTTGGTGTCTGCAGCCTCAAGGCAAAAAATGTCAGACATTTGTTTGGATTGATCCTGAATGGGATGGTAGGACTAAAGCTATTCTGGATAAGCTAACACGTAGGATAGCAAAAGCTGAAGAGGAAGCAAGGTCATGGAAAGAAGAATGCATAAAGGATAACATGAAGCTTGGAGATATTGAAAAATTGATGCTTGAAGATACTACCACTGAGCTTCAGAAGAGGAAGAAGGGTAAGCCAACACACACAGAATGTGTCCAAGTGTTCATGGAAATGGAATCGAACAATATGTAGTTACGATTATTGTAACAATGTTTAACGATGAATAACCATGACATGCCATCTTATGAAAGTTGTTGCTGATGTTTTCTTCATATCACGTGAACGACCCTCAGAATTTATCGATTTAAGTGATGCTTGAAGCCGAGCTGCAGAAGGTAAATGGACAGCTGCAGGAAGCCACACATAATATTACTTTGAATCTATATGCGGGGAGAATTTTCGATCTACTCATGTCTTAAAAAACATGTTTCTACCTCATCATGTTATAATGTTTGCTACTTGGTGGTGTAAACTTTGTGGTGATGAGTTGCTTTGAGATGCCATCTTATCATGCTGATTTTCTTTGAGCACTCTCACCATTCTGAGCTAATTTTTTGATGTTTTGCTGGTCCGGTCTGTTGATGTTTTGTTGGAAGGACCTTCCTGAGTAACGATCGTGAAACTGCTTATTTCTTATTGTCGTTCCAAGTCATCATAAAATGGAGGTCCCACATGGAAGCATTTTCATTAGGTCACGAAATGTTGCAAAAAAGAACTTACCATTTCAAGGGTTTGAACTAAAGACCTATAGGAACAAGACTATGTTGCTTACCACTGCACCACTTCTTGGTTCTGTCATTTTAACAGGAAACACTTTCTTTATGGTTGTGTAAAGTGAATCTTTAATATAAATCAGTAATTCGCAGGCGAAAGGCTTCACGGCCTTCGCAAAGACTCTCAACTTTTGCTACGCGCGGATCTACAACGGCTTGTGGAAGAAATGGCGGATGCTAGAGGCGACGGGAAGATGGTTCCACCGCCACCTTCCCGGCTACAAGAAGCTAAAACGGCTCGACAAGGTCGGTTCTGCGGAATGAGCTGCTATATTTCCCGCTATCTTCCTAGGGATTTCTAGATTTGGGGACCAAATGGATTGATGAGCATATACACTAGCTAGAATCGGATTTCATCGTACCCTCATATTTGTACTTCATTTGGTGTTACAAGTTGATAGGCTATAGACAATTCATAGGTGTTAGATTCAGTTAGTTTTCAGTTTGCATTGTTTGATGGATTGATAGTTTTTGAATTTTACTAGCTTGTAGAGGTGCTTGAAGCCACTAAAACTGGGTTGCAGGAGGTGCAAGAACAAGAAGGCAGAAAACTCATGGCGCGGCAAGAGGCCGTAAAATACAAGGAGTTGTGTCAGGAAATTCTAAATACAACTATGCAAGAGATGAGGAAATTCAATGATATGGCTGACCAATTGTTACATGAACAATTACAATAGAACAACAACTACAAGGAGTTGTGTGCCCATATGTTACGCCTGGACAATGCCTTATTGAAAGAAATAGGTGAGATTCTTGACCAAGAGTCGAAAGATCAGGTACTGGACAGGAAGGCAAAACCTGAAGAGGAGGCAAGGTCATGGAAGGAAGAATGTGCAAAGGCTAACATCAAGGTTAAAGCAACTACCACAGAGCTGGAAAACGTGAAGGGAAAGCTGAAACATGCCATCGATGCGATGGAAGTGTATAAGCAATCGGTTGAGCAGCTAGTTATCGAGACCGAGAAGGAGAAGCAATCGATACAACAGAGTGTTATCCAGATGGAGAAGGAGAAGCAATGGATACTATGCAAGAAAGATAAAAATAGGTAGTGCTTGATTATTATGAAACTTGTTCTTTGTTGATGTTTATTTACTGGTTGTTCCTCCTGATCATAATACATAGTGTTATGAAACTTGTTGGTGCTTATGTTTTCTTTAGGTCAGCAAAGCGAAAAAGGGATCAACAATGGGAAGGATCCTCATAAGCTACTGCAGCTGAGCTGCAAAAGGTGAAGGGACAACTACAAGATGGAACTGTTGAAGGAGAATCAACACCTACAGATGTAAATTGATGATTAGTTCTTATCGTTATGATTACAAATGGGTGGTTATGATTATTTTGAAAATCGTAATGATGATCATCCTATGATGTTTGCTACTTGGTGTTGTGAACTTTGTGGTCATGAGTTAAAAAACTTGCTGCTACTTCGTGTGATGATCATCCTATGATGTTTGCTACTTGGTGTTGTAACTTGTTGCTACTTGGTGTTGTGAACTTTGTGGTCATGAGTTGAGAAACTTGTTGCTACCTGATCACAATATGATGTTTGCTGCTCGGTGGACGGCAAAGTTCCGATCTATTGATGTTTTGTTGGAAGGACCTTCCTAAGGAACGATCGCGAAACTGCTTGTTTCCAACAGTGGTTCCAACTCGTCATAAAAATTAACAAGGTCCCACTAGTCAGTCTGATAAAAAAACATAGGAAAATTAAAAGGATACTATGTCAATAGCAGGGGTTGAACCCGTGGCCAACGGATATATCAACCGCATATCCTACAAGGGGCTTGCCAGCACGCTGTTGTGGGTCGTTGTGGCAAATATGTAGCCTAGAGGCCTTGGTGCGCAGATCTACAACCCATGGTAGGAATGGTGTTTCCTCGCGTCGAAGGGAGTAGAGTGAGATACGGTCAGGTCAGTACCCTATTTTGTGCCTCTGCTTTCCCCTTTCGTCAGAGGGAAGTGATATTTGGAATTGGGGATTTCGGTTGAAGCACGATTGTTGTTACAAGTTGATTGATAGGCTTTAGTTTAGAAAGTGCAATTTTTGAAGCATCCGTGTACTCCAGCATCTTCTTCCATTGGTAGTTACTGCTCGGAGACATCTTCCTGAAATATTAGCCATTTGCATCCTAAAGACAAGTGCAAACATGGGTTGAGAGTTGTGGTGAAGTATGCTTGGACCTTTCTCAACCCTGGCTGCCAGTTTGCTGGCTGCCCAAAGGTAATGGCTAGTTGGCTACCTACTTATGTGGTGCCTGTGGTCAATGGCTATTGCTAATGGGTCGTTTAATCTGCAAGAACAAAAAGAGTAATGCGATTACTTCTGCTGGATTGATCCAGAATGGGATGAAAGGTCGTATGATGTTATGTTGAAGCTCATGAAGAAGAAAGCGAAAGCTGAAGAGGATGCAAAGCAGTGCGAGGGGGAATTGGGAAAAGCTAACTGTGAGCTTAGAGAGATTAGTAATGAGCTCGAAATAGTGCGACAAAAACTTTAGAAGGTTACCGCCGAGCTTAAGTCAATTGAGAATTATAAGCACAATGTCGAACTCGGTGCTGCTTGCTTTATTTATTTTTTCACGGGAATGGCGGGATTGATGCTTGGTGGTAAGGATAATTAGATGTCTCGATCATGCATTTTGCAAGTGACACTTTTGTATTGTGAACAATGTGTCGATCATGTGTTCTGAACATTGTGCCCTATGCTTCTGAGTATTGTACTGATGATGTATTGCCAAAATCTACCGCGAAATGTGCGGCAGTTAGTATCCACCACATTGTACTGACCATTTAGTCCCACCTGTTCACATTTCCAAGAATATAATTTCTGTTAGGTTCCCCAACAGTCATAATGAATTATTATTGTTATCCCGAAATCAATGGAGCAGCAGCGAAGGTTGTTTTTGGTGGCAAAGGAGTGGTGAATTTACTGTAAATGCGGAGAAAGGAACAGTGGATTTGTTGTAAATGGGGCATTGATTGACTTCTTCCGCCTGGGGTAAAGAAAACATTTTTACAATTGCATCTCCTCCTCTCGGGAGGAAGATCCGTGAGAGTACAATGCTCTCTTCCAAGTCTCTATATCAATTTGAATGTGCATTTCACCTGGCACTCTGATGTTTGATGAAACTATTTTCAGGACACTCGTAGGTCAGTAATCATGTCATCGAGGCGGTTGCCGTTATCGCTGGTGGTGCTCCCTACAGAGGTGAACATTGACACCGCCGGCCACCTGTGACAACCCGCCCAGGAAAATACCGTACTATCGCCTAAAACCAATCCATTTTGGTCATTAAGCAATAGTACAGTATCATCCAGTCGTTAGTTGCCGAGTTAACGCCCGGTAAATCACTTGGAATTCATACAGAGGATCGACATATGCATTAAAACTCACACGAAGGCGAGTCCAGAGTACAACACGGATTAAATCCAAATTATTACAAACCATTGTTCATGACAGGAAGTAAAGATTCAAAGTTCGAAAACAACGGAAATAAAATAAACTAGCGCAACGTTAAGCATCACAGGAGGCCATCCGTGATGCCATCACTTATCGTCTTCCACCCAGTCAATAGCACCTGCACAGCAGTTTAAAAGCAAGGCTGAGTATACTAATACTCAGCAAGACTTAACCGTCGGGTGATAACTACATCACCAAACTCTGGACATGAGAGGCTTTTTGGCTCGTAGTGTTCTTTTGCTGAAAAGCAACAAAGAGTAGGTCCTTACTTTCAATATTTTAGCACAAGTTCTAGTTGATTACCATTTCTAAGTGTGCCAACTAATTCAATCAAGAATTGTAAAATCAATTAATTCATACAACAAAATTCACCAAATTCCATATTTACGGGATATCATGGCAAGTTGATTAAGCAGTCTCGGATAACGGTGAGAGGCCAACAATCGATTGGTTTATAACCTTGCAAGGTAGACCTAAACACACGGAAGAATGCATACCGCAAGAAGGTCCAACAAAAACGAAACGGGGTATACACCGACCAGGCGGTTCCCGTCGATCTCCAGCTCGGGAGCGGAACCTACATTCCTTGGTACAAGGCTTACTGGCTCGCCCACACACGAACGTCCAGACTCATGCAGGTACCACACTGTTGCAAGCGAGGGGGACACATCTGCGTGCCCCCGGGTGTAGTAGGGAAAGGTTCCCTTGCTGCGTCAATTGGGTACTAGGCTTACCGGTCCCATTCCCGGTAAGTGTTTAGTACGTTCAAAAGCTTAGCCCACGAAAGCCACTGGACCGGAGCCCAAATCCCATGCTCTTACCACATGAGCAATCCATTTATAAAGATCTTATGATTCCAACATAAGAACCTATTCTCGCGAGTGACGAACATCACTCGACTTCTACCGGGTCCTATAGCATAGCAGCTATCGACCTAGCATACTAGTAAAAGAACATAGGTACCTAGGGATCATGCATCTAGGGTTTCAAATCAACTCCTGAAACGTAAATGCACAATCATAGCAACGATAATTACATAAATTTCAAAAACAGGGTTAATGATCCGGGGCTTGCCTTCGATGGCAAGGTTGGCCTTGGGCCCTTCTGGACTTTGGTCCAGGTCTTGCTCTACAACGACGTGGTGCACGTCTCCGTCAGCTCCTCCGTCTCCTCCTTCCGGCACACGCGTACAGCTACCGTCGGAAGGATCTACACGAGGATGCAAATGCAAGATTTAATTGACAATTTTTAATTTAATTATTTATAAACAACATATGACAACCATGAAGAGTATGGTTGCCATATTCACCTTGACAAACACACCTTGGTATAATCTTTCTACTAAAGTAATTTCTCACGATGCTTTATTATTTATTCTTTTTGATAATGGTTGTGTACATATTTTGTGTAAATAAAATAATTTAGCTTTCACAAACAGCAAAGGGTTGATCTTTATCATTTTAAAATGATTTACATCACACCCATTGGGCCTTTAAATGTGTAGTTTGATGATTTTCTCATTTAATTTAATATCAAGCTTTAAAAGGCTTCCACAGCTTTTATTCAGTGGGATGTGTTATGAAGCATTTCCAAACCTACACAAGCCACTGCACACACATGCACTCTTAGGAGAGCTATGAATTTAATTATACCGAAAATAGCAAAGGCTAGTCACCCAAACATGAGAAATGCATACAAAAATAAATACACATCAAAATGATTCAAACTTTCTCACACATGATATATGGTCCAAACCTAAGCTAGGAATGCAACATATACACCTAGAACTATTATGAAACTTGACTTATGCAATTACAAAGAAAAACAAGAATATTTCAAGAATAAATATTTCTGATAACTACAAAATTGTGATTAATTCACCAAAGGTGCATTTTGGCATAAAAAGATAGCATGCTTAAGTTGGTCACAAAAACTTAATTATTTTTAGCTACAAAAATCATTTGGACAGATTCTGCAGAAATGGAAAACCATTTTATAAAAAGATTTACAACATAACTTTGTGCAATTTTTGGTTCAGGATCTAGGCATGGCCTGACACACAACATATCCAAAAATTAGATACAGAGGACTTATGGATTTTGACATATAGCAAATCTAGGGTTTTCACATTTCTATTTTCCATGCCAAAAATATTAGGAAACAGCTCAGGCAAGAATAAAAAAAAGTTGTAGGATTTTTCACAACAAATCCAACAAAATTGGGTTTGCATTTTTCTGATTTTTCTACGCATTTCTATGAATTTTCAAAGTTTCAGCAAAAGCCATTTACTATTTAAGACTAGGTTTTACCGGCAGGTCCCTGGAATTCTTGTTTCTATCGCGAATAGGTCCCTGGTTCACGAAAAACACCTTGGAAATAACAAAAGAGAAGCAATGTAGTCCCTGGGCATGGAGGGCGGCGCGGCTCGCCGGAATTGGGCGGCTCCGGTGGCGCCCTTGGTCGGGGAAGGGGTGGGGAAGGACGAGGGGCTTACCAACTGTCGATTTGTGGCCGCGGATGGGTGGAGGAGTGTCGGTAGTCGGCCGGCCGGCGGCGCAAAGGGAGCCTGGCCGCGGCGTGCCCTGCTTCGGCGATCTCCCGGTCTGGGAAGGGGCACGGGTGGCATTGGGAGGTTGTAGAGGCCGCGTGGAACTGCGAGGAGGTGGTTGACTGCGGCGAAACGACCGGAGGAGGGGGCTCCTCGGAAGGGGGCGCATCGGCAGAACCGCCGGCGTGTGCTGCGGCCGTGCGCGAGCTGGCCGATGCGCGGCCTTTAAAGGCAAGGCGCAGCGACGGGACGCCGGCTTCAATGCTGCGGTACGCGGCCATCTTGACCTGCGTGCACATGAGACCGGCGACGGACAGCTAGACATCCCGGAGCGGATGAGTACGGCACTGCACGCGCTCCCACGCGACGGGGTCGCGTTCCCAGGCGACAGGCGCGAAGGGGACTGACGACTCGCGCTCCGAGGCTGTGGGAACCGGACCAGCACGCACGCGAGGCGGCGCGGTGGCCTACGCGCGGCGCGCGGCGCAGCCAAGACGGTAGGGCACCCGGCGCGCCGGCGGCGCTCTAGAGCGCGGCCGATCCATTTTCCAGTTGGTCAACCATACTTTGACTGCGTGTTTCTCCAAAAAGTTGAACTGTGTGACAAAAACGGTAGATACGAAAGTTGTAAATGAGATATCCCTCTACAACATTTGCAAAGGTCGTACTATGTTTTTCTCGACGGTTTGAGCAGGAACGCCAAGCAAGTTGGGGTTCTGCAGAGTGCTGATGAACTGTGAAAACTGCAGTTGACCAAGTTTTTCACCCTTTTCCGCTCAAAATTTGAAATGCCATCCAACATGAAAGTTGTGTTCCTCGAAAAATTGGACAACTTTTATATTGGTAGAATTTGAAGTGTTTAGGTGAAATTTGGAGAATGCGGCAAAAGTTCCAGAATGACAAGGAGTGACAAGGGGTTTGACTAGGGTTCTAGCTAGAGTTTGACCAAGCTTTGACCACAAAAGTGTGTTGACTTAATTAAGAGAGTCATTAGCACTACTAATGGTATTTAAACACCTAGGGTGTTACACCACCTTGCTGCGACCTCGGAGCGGCCCATGGACGACCTTTGTAGCCTACGGGCGACCTGCCGGGAGATGCGTCATGTGTGCAACAACACGGCCGTTGGTTGGTGTGTGGCGCTAGAGCGATTTGTTGTCGAGCTGCAGTGAACGACCGCAAGGGCTATGACGCCCTCCTCGATTGCCTAACCCGCATAAGAAACACAGAGGCATGTTTCAAATCAGGGATGGACATCCTGTTCGGGGAAAACTACAGCTCCCGATCATCCATCGCGAAGCTCGAGGAGGCCGCCCAGGCCGGGCACAATGTGGCGGCCTACATAGACGCCATGGTCCTCTACAAGTCAAATGGCAGCACCAGTGATGATGACACTACGAGGCGGTACATCAAACGGGTCGAGGGCGAGGAAGAATCAGCAGTTGCGACATCGATGGTGATGCGGACGAACAATGGTTTCCTGCGGTGCCGTGCGGCAGCCTCAAAGGTGATCTAGCGAGTGACATGGTGCCAACGTGCAACAGTGGCACCGCCAGTGGCGCGCAGAAATCATCACTGCACAGGCCGCCTGTGCTTCAAGATGAGCTGGGAAGAATGGTCACATTTTTGTAACGAGGAATGTAGAATTCACGCTGAATGTGTTTTGTTCTTTAGAAAAATAATTGGATATCTACATCCAAAAAAATTACCCTGACATGTGAGAGTGATTTTGGATATATTTGTTTCTAGATCAGTCCACTGATATCTGTTTCTATCTCTCTTCCTTGATTCCCATGTAGCAATACTCGCACACGCATTGACGTGATGAAAACCAACTTCTGGTCTTCCCCCATTTATTTACCACGGCTGGTAGTTGGAATAGTTCATCGTAATTTATAGAGGTGGAAATCAATATTGGAAAATTAAAAAAATAATGTGATTTCACTTTCTCAGAAACTACGAAATCCGTAATTGGGTTTGCCCAATTCAAAACAAGCAACTTTTGCCAGGAAAGGAATGAAAATTTTACCCGGTCTGTTAATGTTTCTTAAACCCAAACATCCAGTCCTGCCCGGGTTATATTGCCTATCTCATTGCATGCTTTCATTTTGTTGTTACCAAGCATGACTCGTCAACAAGGAAGATTGAAGTTGTGGTACAAACTCTTAGTCAGCTTGCTTGTCTTCACAATTCTTTCCTATTAACCAAGTCTTTGAAAAACAAATTTTTCCTAGATGGGGTAGTGTACACTAGATAGAGTAGACACCATCTTACTGAAAGCCAATTTGTTGCCCATCACTTCAAATTGCTCTACCTAAGCCACTGCTCCACATTCGAATTGTGCACGTTTTTCGCTCTCCTTAAAAAGGATGTTATCATATCTCACCTTATCCATATTTAACACAAGCATCTTTTTGACATCAAATGA
Organism: Cenchrus americanus; assembly: GCA_947561735.1. Lineage (NCBI taxonomy): Eukaryota > Viridiplantae > Streptophyta > Magnoliopsida > Poales > Poaceae > Cenchrus > Cenchrus americanus. The sequence goes on along the minus strand of OX387239.1, from coordinate 75,477,279 downwards.
TTAAAAAATATTTCTTCGGTCTACTCATGGTTCGTAAACCGAAACATTCGACCTTGTATACCAGAATAACTGGTCTCATGGGAACTTTCGATCTTATCATGTTCAAGTGAATTAAGTTTGCTCCAAGTTCAATGAGATTGCAAGTTACGCGCCTAGTCCATTTGCCTGACACGATCCCCCATGAGACCCTGTGCCTTTCCCTTGGCAAATGATATCTATTAATATATACTGGAAAACACTTTTGCATCTCCTCCTCAACGAAAGAAAATCCCATCGACATCTCCTCGTCTCGGCACTAGAAGACCCCATCGGCATCGCCTCCTATCAGCGCAAGTACCATCGTCCTCTCTCCCAATTCAATCGATTTCTTTGTTCTTTCGACCTTTTCTGCCTCTTTGAGCAATCTAATTTCTATGTGCATTTCAGAGCATCTCCCCTAATGGTCAGCAACAATCATTGCGTGCCTCCTGTGGAGCTCGCTCTCCTACAATCCACGCCAGCTAAAGCTTTGGCGGGGCCGAGATGCGGCGACTGCGGTAGGACAGAAATGCCGCAATGGATGGCCGGGTTGATGGGGCCTGACACGCTCTGTGCCGACTGCGGCCTTAGTCGTTGGCATGTTGGGCAGTGGTGGGAGAGGCGTTCCCTCCACATCTATCAAGCCACGATTCCCGTCTCACCGTCGCCACCAGAAGCTGGCGTGTAGTGGGTCGAGTGCCCGAGAGGGCCGGGTTGGTCGCACGTGGCAGTCGTGGCCCTCCACTCCGCCATTGATGTCAAGTGTGCCCGTCGCTTGGACTATCCCGGAGAGTTGAGGCACACAGTCGTTCCCGTCCCTGCTCCATAGGCCGGCGGGGTTACCAGCCACTCGGCCATTGATGTCAAGCGCGTCTGCCGCTTCCACTGTCCCGGAGAGCTCAGGCGCATAGCCGTACCCGTCGCCACCAGAAGATGGCGTGCAGTGGGTGGAGTGCCCGAGAGGTCGGGCTGGTGTTGACGGTGAATTTTCGTCAACCTAGAGTACTTGTTATACATTGGTTTCAATTATGATTTCCAACTAACCCGCCACTAGGCATACTAATGATGTAACAAGTTCACACTGGCATGTCAATTTTGGAGTTTGTTGTTTACGCAGGAAATTAACGTTAAAGAGGAGACTTTCCGGATAAGTTCATCAATCACTTCAAGAGAAGATCATGAAGCCCGTCACAAGTCAAGACACGAAGTGAACAAGACTCCAAACAACCCAAGGACCGAAGTACCAACACGTAAAACTCCGGCGAGTTGGATGTTTACCAACGAGATCAACTCAGCCCGAGAGATATTCTCGCAGCCCAGGACAGCATGATCTTTCGGTACAGATTCGGAGACTTAAACGGCCTTTAATGGCAAAAGTTTGACTACCAAAGTTGTGGGTCTCGATGATACCTTCAATTTGGATGTGTGGAAGGCCCAATTCGGATAAGGGAGCTACGAGATATAGCCCCCGAAATCCCTGCTGCGCAGTCAGTCCGATATCAGAACAGATTATCTTCCAAGGCCAATTTGGAGATCTTATCTTCGTTTTCAAGGAAAGAAATGAATACCAAAGTTGAAAATAATTTCGTGGCACAAAACCTGGGCACTGAATTTGCTTTATTTGGAGTCCGGACGTGGGAGATATGGCGCCGGTAAGGAAGGGCTGTAAATCAGGAAAATCTGGACGAGGCTGGTTTTATGGAAACCAAGTTTGCTTCTCTCCCAAGGAGGATCTCGTGCAAGGCAAGGTGGAGCACGCCCCAAGGCACCCCAAGGACATAAATAGAACCCCCTAGGCGCCCCAAGATGGTTACCCATTGACATCCATTCATCGGAAAGCCGTCACAAGATAAGGGATGAGATTAGATGAGTTCGTCGCAAGGATCAATGTCGGCGGAGGGAAGGAAGCAAGAGAAGGACTCCAAGCCGCTAGCCTAGGGGTGTTCCCAAGCTTCATCGCTTCCATCTTCATCGACGACATTCTCTGGAGTCTCCATCACCCCTATGTGCTTCAATCTTTGTAAGATGATGGGGTAATGTCTCCATTCACCCCTAGGGTTAGATGGATACATGCTATGTGATCGCTACTTGGTTCGTGGTTTCAATCGATTGCTTTCATGTTGATGATGCTTTGATGATTAAGGTTAGCTATCGTGTTTTTCGGGCGTATGATATCCGCTAGTCCCATAGATTCCATCAACATACCATGTCCATCATAGGTCTAGTCACGATTACCTCCGCGTAGTGACAGTACGGGGGGGGAGGGAAAGGGCGAAACTATGGTCACAACCCCCGGTAGATTGGTTTACCACTCTCGTGTAGTAGATGCATATCCATGATATCCTAGATCCTAGGGAGGGAACGCTTATCTTTCTTAATCACTCTCTTGTACCAACCTTCGCCATCTAGCTTAATCTTAGACTAACATAGATTAGATTGCTTTTACTTTAAGTTTAATCCTCTCTTTAAAGGTTTCCATAGTCAACAAGATTAGTGCTTGGTTAAGCGCTAGCAATCCCCTTGCTCCGTGGATTGACAAAACTTGGGATCTCCCGTAGGTGAAGAAGGGCATATGTGACTTGTACGCTTGTGAATCCAATCAAAACGTTAAACAAGTTTTTTACCGTCAACAACTGGTCGCACGTGGCAGTTGTGGCCCTCCACAACGCCATTGATGTCAAGTGCGTCCGCTAGCCCAGAGAGTTTAGGCGCATGACCGTTCCCGTCCCTACTCGATAGGCCGACGGTGTTGCCAGCCGCTCGGCCATTGATGTCAAGTGCGCCCGCCGTGCCGACTGTCTCGGAGAGCTTAAGGGAACAAACGTTCCTGTCCCTTCTCGAAAGGCCGGTAGCGTTTCCAGCCGCTCGGCCATTAATGTCAAGTGTGCTCGCTGCACCGACTATCCTGAAGAGCTCAGACACACGGCCGTTCTCGTCCCTGCTCGACAGGCCGCAGCGTTGCCAGCCGCTCGGCCATGATGTCAAGTGCGCCCGCCGCGCCGACTGTCCCGGAGAGCTCAGGGGCACGAACAATCATGTCCTTGCTCGAAAGGTCGGCGGCGTTGCCAGCCGCTCAGCCCTCAATGTTGGACCTGTTCCTGCTCGATGGCTAGGCGGCACCTTTCATCCTCAATGACCCATACTGGATGAAACGATAATTGCCAATAATAACAAATGTCACTTTGTTGTAATGCTTATTAGTGTATGATCATAGAACTCTATTTCCTCCTATGAAGTATTTTGGATGGATGTTCGTTCGACAAATAATTTAGTCTGATCTTGTCACTTAGTAACATCCACTAGTTGCCATCCTCGTGCCACAACTTCCCATGGAAGTTGGTTGCCATCATCAAGAGATCACAGACGTGTTGGTCGTAGGGCGCGGGGGACCCGCACATCAGCCCCTCAACGGTAGAAGATGAATGGAAGCCACTCAAGAGTCAAGACTCAAGAGGCGCCCATTGCTTACCTTCTCATCGAAGCGGCACAACTTACCAGGCAAGGTGAGTAACTCCACATAAATCGCCATTCCCACCCCCACCATCGGCGTCCTCGCCAGTTCCGAACCACGCTACCACTTCCCATACACTCATGCTTCACTCATTCCCGGGCGATGCAATGAAGCGATCCGGCTCCCCGTCGCGCCAGCTATCCCCCACCGCTTCCCTGTCGCGCCGGCTATCCCCCACCGGCTCCCCGTCGCGACGGCTCTGACCCTCGCCCTTCAACACATCCTCCGCCGCCACATCCTCTTCGCGCGCCTGTGACTAGGTGCCGCCGCCCGACAACCAGCACTCCACATCCACGGCACACCGTCGCCGCGACCGGACACCTCCAACGTCTACCCACCGTCGCCGAGCTCCGACGCCGCCAACATCAACCCACCGTCGCTCGTTGGCAGTTTCCCGAGAGCTGGTGGTTGCTTGCTGGTGGATTCCCAGCCTCCTCCACCGTCGTTGCCGCCGCCCTCCGATGATGCCAACGTCGACCTGTCGTCGATCACCGACGCTTTGCGAAGAGCGATTGGTGTGTCTTGCCGGCGGATATCCAACATCCTCCACCGTCGCCGCCTCGGAAGCTAAAGTTTATCGTTACCCTTCCTACTGGTGAGTTTGACTCCGACTCCGACTCCCAAGCTGACACAGACTCGTCCGAGGACCGTTGCCACAGCTACATCCCTCCAATCCCCTGGGGCGATGCTTTACGCGTCTTCCGGCACCTCGAAAGCACGTACGGGTGCCTTGTCTGCCCCAACCTTATGCAGGCGCAAGCTGAATGAGGTCAAGGTCTGTGACGCTCCAGGTTTTTAATTAGTGTCATTAACGCAAATGACCGAATCAGCTGAGTCAAACCTGCTGGCATTGGTCAAACCTAGGTCAGCCTGGGTCCTCACCTCGAAAACCTCACCAACGAACCCTAATGACCCTCTTGATCAAGTCAACACCCACTTGTGGTCAATCCTTGGTCAAAGACATGGTCAAACCCCACTGAAACCATGATGTCTTTGAACGCCCGCTGGAACTTTTGCCGCGTTCTCCAAATTTCACCTAAACACTTCAAAATCTCCCAATATGAAAGTTGTCCAGTTTTTCGAGGGACATGTTGGAAGGCATTTCAAATTTTGAGTGGAAAAGGATGAAAAACTTGGTCGACTGCCAGCAGCTCCTGTTCACCGAAACAGAGTGGCATTAAAAGTTTGGCAGCAATTTTTGCAAAATCCGTTAAGAAAAATACCATTGAGTCTTCGTAAAAGTTGTAGAGGGTAGTGAGATCTACAACTTTCCTATTCACCACCTTGTGCACTTCAGTTCAAAAATTTAGAGAAGATCGTGTGCGAAGTGGCCTATGTTGAAACGGTTGCCAGCCAGAGCACCGCGCCGCGCCGCACCCGCGCCGCCCGCCCTCGGTGTCCACACCGCGCGCCTCCCGAGGTCGCACGCGCCTTCCCTAGGCCGCCCCCACGCCCCGAGAAACCTTGAGGTTCACGTCGTGCCACGCGCCGACTCCCTGTACGCGCCAGACCGAACGGACGCGCGCCGCGTTGGACCGTCGGTCCATCCGCGGTATCCCCTCCCCTGTGCGCCGTCGTGCGCCTTTAGAGCACCAACGTCGAGTTTCTCTTCCACGCGCGTCCGTCGCCGTCCAACCACCACAGCGCCCCCTAGGTTTCCCTCGAGCTACACGTGTCGCCTCTTGCCCCAGCCCGAGCCGTGGTTTCGTCGGAGCAGCTGCTCCCGCGGCCGCCGCCGCCTCGCGCCACCGGGTGGGCTCGCCGGAGCCGCCCCCACCCGTCTTCAGTCCCAAAATTGACCCCTTGCGCACCCTAGCCCCTCGCCGAACTCCTCCCTGACCGTTTGCGCCGCCGGCATCGCCGGATTCCGGCGAGCCGCGCCGGCCATCACCCCGAGGACCCAATGGCAAGGGGGACTTTCCTTCTGAGGGCCGATCTACAAAGCAGGGGTATGGTTGTGAATCTTTAAGAACTTCTAAGGGCCCGTTTGGAAATTTGTATCTTCAATAGTGTGGCTGTTTTGCAGAATCTTGTACAATGCATAGAAAATCACGAAACAATCAGAAAAATGCAAACCCAATTTTGCTAGACTCCTGGTGAAAAACACTGTACTTTAAAACTTGTCTAGGCTTTTTCTTGATAATTATTGCATAAAAAATAGAAATGTGAAAAACCTAGATTTGTTGTATCTCAAAATCTATAAGTCCTTTGTAGATACTTTTTGGATATGTTGTGTGCTATGTTATGGCTAGCTCCTGTACCAAAAATTGCACAAAGTTATGTTGCAAATATTTTTATGTAAATTGTTTTCTCTTTATACAGAATCTTTCCAGATGATTTTTGTAGCTAAAAACAATTAGTTTTTTGTGACCAACTTCTGCATGTTATCTTTTTATACCAAAATGCACATCTGGTGAATTAATCACAATTTTATAATTGTCAAAAATAGTTATTATTGAAATATGCTTGTTTTTTTATAATTGCATAAATCAAGATCCATAATAGTTCTAGGTGTATATGATGAATCCCTAGCATAGTTTTGGACCAGTGATCATGTGTGATAAAGTTAGGATCAATTTTATGTGTATTTATTTTTGTATACTTTTATCATGATGTGGTAACTAGCTTTTGTTATTTTCGGTATAAATAATTTCGTCGCTCTCCGAAGTGTGCATGTGTGTTCAGTAGCTTGTTATAGGTGATTAGTGCTTAATAAACCCTTCCACTAAATTTTATTAATTAATTTTATGAATAAAAGCTATGGAAGTCATTTAAGGCTTTATAGTCAATTAAATGAGAAAAATCACCAACCCACCTTTAATGACCTTGTGTGTGTGTAAATCTTATTAAAAGGCTAAATGTTACCAACCCCATGCTGTTTGTGTAATTTAAATTAAATTATTTCCATATATATTTACGCGGTCACTATCAAAAAGATTAAATAATAAAGAACTGCATATTGTTCCTTTTTTGGAAAAGTATGATGAATGTATTTCTTATCTAGGTGAATGTGGTCAACCATGCATCCCATGGTTATCATTTGTTGATTTGTAATTAATTAAAATAAAAATCGTCAAATAAATCTTGCATTTGCATCTTCATGTAGATCTTCCCGACAGTAGATATATGCTCGTGCCGGAAGGAGGAGACGAAGGTGCTGACGAAGAGTTGCAGCACGTGTTCATAGCTCAAGACCTGGACCAAAGTTCAGAAGGGCCCAAGGACAACCTTGCCAGCAAAGGCAAGGCCCGGATCATTAACCCTGTCTTTTAAAATTATGCAATTATCTTTTGCTATGATTGTCATTTACGTTTCACGAGTTGAATTGAAACCCTAGTTTCATGATCCCTAGGTACCTATGCTCTATCACTAGTATGATAGGTCGATAGCTGCTATGCTATAGGACCATAAATCTTGCATTTGCATCTTCATGTAGATCTTCCCGACAAGATATATATGCTCGTGCCGGAAGGAGGAGACGAAGGTGCTGACGAAGAGTTGCAGCACGTGTTCATAGCTCAAGACCTGGACCAAAGTTCAGAAGGGCCCAAGGACAACCTTGCCAGCAAAGGCAAGGCCCGGATCATTAACCCTGTCTTTTAAAATTATGCAATTATCTTTTGCTATGATTGTCATTTACGTTTCACGAGTTGAATTGAAACCCTAGTTTCATGATCTCTAGGTACCTATGCTCTATCACTAGTATGATAGGTCGATAGCTGCTATGCTATAGGACCCGGTAGAAGTTGAGTGATGTCCGTCACTCGCGAGAATAGGTTCTTATGTTGGACTCAAAAGATCTTTATAAATGGATTGCTCATGTGGTAAGAGCATGGGATTTGGGCTCCGGTCCAGTGGCTTTCGTGGGCTAAGCTTTTGAATGTACTAAGCACTTGTCGGGAATGGGACCGGTAAGCCTAGTACCTTAAAGAGACGGTACGGGAACTTACCCTTACTACTCTTGAGTAATCACCTACCGCTTTGCAACCGTAAGGTGGGTACATGTGTGAGGCTGGGTGTACTATGTGGGGCATGCCAGATAGCTTTGTACCCGGGTGTGTAAGCTTTGATCCCAAGCCGAGGATTTTTGGGAACCGCTTGGTCGGTGTCAGCTCTGTCAGGGCACCGCTCCGTGTGTTTAGGTCTACCTTGCAAGGTTATAAACCAATCGATTGTTGGCTTCTCACCGTTATCTGAGACTGCTTAATCAACTGGCCATGATATCCCGTAATGATGGAACTTGGTGAATATTACTGCTTGAATTAATTGCTTGTACAATTCTTGATTGAATTAGTTGGCACATTTAGAAATGGTAATCAATTAGAATTTATGCTAAAATATTGAAACTAAGGACACACTCCTTGTTGCTTTTCAGCAAAAGAACTCCACCGGCCAAAAAACCTCTCATGTCTAGAGTTTGGTGATGTAGTTATCACCCGACGGGTAAGTCTTGCTGAGTATTAGTATACTCAGCCTTGCTTTAAAACTGTTGTTGCAGGTGTTGTTTGGCCTGTGAGATTCCACCCAGTTGGGAGCTAGAATGGGTGGAAGAGGACGAGTGATGGCATCACGGATGACCTCCTGTGATGTGTGTCGTTGCGCTAGTTTATTTATTTCCGCTGTTTTCGAACTCTGAACATTTACTTCCTGTCATGAACAATGGTTTGTAATAATTTGGATTTAATTCGTGTTGTACTCTGGACTCGCCTTCGTGTGAGTTTTAATCCATATGTCGATCCTCTGTATTAATTCCAAGTGATTTACCAGGCGTTAACCCAGCAACTAATGACAGGATGATACTTTACTATTGCTTAATAACCAAAGTGGATCGGTTTAGGTGATAGTACGGTATTTTTCTGGGCTGGTTGTCATAGCTGGTATCAGAGCGATTATATGCAGTAGAGTTTAATTAATAACCTTAATCACTGTTTTTGAATAAAACTTGTCAAGATTGTTTGGATTTGCAAAATACGTTGGTCCGTTAAGTATAATTTAGACCGAAAGGCACTACAAGGAATTTTGGGTTCTTTTTGGTGGCTTATTAATATATGGTTTATTTTGCTAACTCCCAACACATATACTTTCTATCAGAACTTACTTTCCGTACAACCATACTAGTTCATCACGTTTTGCTATACATGGTGGTACCACATGGAAGTCATGCGAGGGATGGATGGGACCTATTCCAAAGGGAACCCACTGTCGCGTCAGTGTCTCGCCACGTTTTGCCATACCTGGATGTTCCGCATTTTGTATATGCGAGGCAAGGATCCGCTTCATTCCAAAAGGAGCATATCCGAGGTTGGACGCTGTCTATGCAGCGATAAACGCATGGGTGCCATTTCTATAGTGAACGGTAATGTATGTGGACGCTTTCATGAGTGCTGGTATGAAGGTTCATTGTGTTCTGTGATCTTCTGCAGGTACACTAACTGTGACGCCCCAGGTTTTTAATTACCGTCATTAACGCTAATGACCGGATCAGCCGGGTCAAACCAGTCAAACCCCGGTCAAACCTAGGTCAACCTGGGTCATCACCCGAAAACCTCGCCAATGAACCCTAATGAACCCCTTGACCAAGCCTACGCACACCCGTAATGGACCCTTGGTCAAAGACACGGTCAAAACCGGCTTAACCGTTGACGTCAGCGAATGTCGTCCGGAACTTTTGCTGCGTTCTCCAAAATTCACCTAAACACTTCAAAACCTACCTTTATGGAAGTTGTCCATCTTGTTGAGGGACACAACTTTCGTGTAGATTGGCATTTCAAATTTTGGGTGGAAATTGGTGAAAAACTTGATAGATTGACAGTACCTCGTTTTCCGAACGGGCCGCATTCAATGTTGGCACGACGTTCCCGCAAAATCCGTTGAGAAAAACACTATATGACCTTTTTGAAAGTTGTAGAGGGTAGTTAGATCTACAACTTTCCTATTCATTGCTTTGTGCACTTTTATTCAATTTTTGGGACAAAAACCCGCTTGAACGGGGGCCGGTCCGAATAATTTCAGCGCTCCGCGCGCCGGCCGCGCCGCGCGCGCGCCGGCCCGCGCCGGCCGTCCGCGCCTCGGCTTCCGGCCGCGCGCCAAGCGAGGGCCGCTCCTTCCCGATGCTCCGCGCGCCCTAAAGGCCCCTCGAAGTCCTCCCCCGGCCTCGCACCCCGTGCCGCCGTGCGCCGCGTCCGACGGCGGACGGACCGTCGTCGGACCGCAGTCGCCGCAAGGTGGCGCCCCCGCGCGCCGTACAAACGAGTTAAACACCGTCCTTGATTCGACGCGACGGCAAGGAACCCCCCCCCTCGCTATTTAGCGGTCGTCGGCCCCCCCCCCCCCGCATAGGCCGCGAGAACCTCCACCCCGCCATGGCGCCGCCGCAAGAGAGCCGCGGCCAACCGACGCCCCCGCAAGTCCCCTTGGACCCTATAAGGCTGCGTGTGCCCCCCGGTCCCCCATTCCGGTCGTGGGCTCACCGGCGCCGGTGCCTGCAGTGCCGCCGGCGCGCGCAGCCGCCGCCGCGCCCTACCCCCGGAGCCACCCCGACCTGAACTCCGGCCAAAAACCTAGACGCCAGTGACCCTTGCCCCTCCTCACGTCCTTCCCCGGCCAGGAACCGCGGCGAGCTCACCAGAATCGAGCAGCCCGCGCCGGCCGGCCGCCCCAAGGGCCACATTGCAAAGCAGCCATTCTTTCCAGGGTCTTTCTTGCAAAAGGGTAACTCCAATAGTTAAACTGATGTCCTGATTCTTGTAAATTGCATAGAAAATCACAGGAAAATCAGAAAAACTCAAGGTTAATTTTGTTGGATCCGTTGTGAATTATTCTACAACTTTTGTTATTCTGGCCTGAGCTAATTCCTTTAAGTTTTTGCACGAAAAATACAAATGTGAAAATCCTAGATCTGCAATATCTCAAAAACCATAAATCCTCTGTAGCTCATTTTTGGATATGTTGTGTGTTAGGTCATGACAAGCTCCTATGCCAACAATTGCACAAAGTTATGATGCAAATCGTTTTCTAAAAATGTTTTTCCATTTCTGGCAGATCTGCATAAATGATTTTTCTTGTTAAATATATTTATGTTTTTGAGCTCAACTTGTGCACACTGTCTAGTAATGTGAAAATACACATCTTGCGAATTAAGCATGATTTTTGAATTAAGAGAAATTATTATTCTTGATTTATGCATGTTTTCCTTTGTAAATTAATAAGCTAAGATCAGTAGAGTTTCTATGTGAACATGCTGGTTCTTTAGACTTGTTTAGGATCAGAGAGCATGCACAAGAAAGTTGGGAGCATTTTGATCCTTATCTATTTTTGTATGCTTTTAATTTGAATCACTAGCTGGTCCTTTGTTATTTTCAATAATATTTAATTTCCTAGCATCCAACACTCACATGTGGGTCCAATGGACCAGTGTAGGTGCTAGTAGGCTTAAGAAACACTCCTTTAATTTTTGGTAATTTAATTGCTTAATAAAAGCTTAAAAGCCCTTTTTAATATTAAAGAGAAATTCAATAAAGAAAAGCCCTTATTTAATTCTTTTTCCTTTTTGAAAGTATTATCTAATTTAATTAAAAGATAATTAATTCTCATTGCTGATAAGGAATTAATTCAAGGATAAAAATATTATTTATATCTTTGCTTGTGAAAGGAAAATGATTAAAGCTTTCACATGAAATGACAAGTACAAAGAAACCTTCATTCAATTGTGCAATAAAAGAATAACCCATGTACAACCAATAACCTCGCCTAAAAGAGAAATCACCAAACCACCCATGTTAACTTGAGTGTGGTTGCAATTCATGTTAAAAAGGTTAAATATACCTACCCACTACTGTTGGTGAATTTAAATTAAATTATTTACATATATATGTACACAATCACCATCAAAAAGAATAATTAATAAAGAGTTGCATATTGTTCCTTTATGGAAGAGTATGCTGAATGTATTCTTATCTAGGTGAATGTGCCCAACAAATACACCCCTTGATCGTCAATATGGGTTGTAATTGATTAAAGTAAAAACCTTCGAATAAATCCTGCATTTGCATCTTCGTGTAGATCTTTCCGCCAGTAGACGTACGCTCGTGCCGGAAGGAGGAGACGAAGGTGCCGACAAAGAGCTGCCGAGCGTGAACGTAGCTCAAGACCTGGGTCCAAGTCCAGAAGGGCCCAAGGCCGACCTTGCCAGCGAAGGCAAGCCCCGGATCATTAACCCCGTCTTTTAAAATTATGCAATTATGTTTGCTATTATTTTGCATTTACGTTTCAGGAGTTGATTTGAAACCCTAGATGCATGATCCCTAGGTACATATGCTCTATTACTAGTATGCTAGGTCGATAGCTGCTATGCTATAGGACCGATAGAAGTCGAGTGATGTTCGTCACTCGCGAGAATAGGTTCCTAGATAGGAATCATAAGATATCCTTAAATGGATTGCTCATGTGGTAAGAGCATTGGATTGGGCTCCGGTCCAGTGGTCATGTGGGCTAAGCTTTTGAACGTACTAAACACTCGCCGGTTATGGGGCCGGTAAGCCTAGTACCTTAATGAGGCAGCACGGGATCCTACCATTACTACTCTTGAGAAATCTCTTACCCGGATAGCTACCGGGAAGGGTGGTGTATGGTGACTCCGGATATCTCGCGGGGTATGCCGGATAGCCTGCACCAAGGACTGTAAGATTCAATCCCAACCCGAGGATTTTTGGGGACGGCCTGGGAAGTTGTCCTCGCGGGGACAGCCTACCGTGTGTTTGGGTCTACCTTGCAAGGTTTAAATCAATCGATTGTCGGCCTCTCGCCGTCATCCGAGACTGCTTAATCAACAGGCCATGATATCCCATAATGATTGAACTCGAGAAATATGGTTGGATGAATTAATTGCTTGTCCAATTCTTGATTGAATTAGTTGGCACACTTAGAAATGGTAATCAACTAGAACTTGTGCTAAAAGATTGAAAGTAAGGATCCACTCTTAGTAGGTTTCCAGCAAAAGAAACTCCACCGGCCAAAAGCCTTTCATGTCTAAAGGTTGGTGATGTAGCTATCACCTGACGATTAGTCTTGCTGAGTATTAGTATACTCAGCCTTGCTTTAAAACTGTTGTTGCAGGTGTGTTTGATCGGAAGGGTGACGACAAGTGATGACATCACGGATGGCCTCCTGTGATGTCTACCGTTGCGTTAGTTTAAATTAATTCCGCTGTATTTTCGAACTCTGAACCTTTATCTCATGCCTTGAACAATGGTTTGTAATAAAATGTTTAATTCATGTTGTACTCTGGACTCGCCTTCGCGCGAGTTTTAATGCATGTGTCGATCCTCTGTTCGATGTCCAAGTGATTTACCGGGCGTTAACCCGGCAACCAACGACAGGATGATACTTTACTATGGTTTAATGATCAAAGTGGATCGGTCTTAGGCGATAGTACGGTATTTTCCTGGGCGGGTTGTCACACTCGGTATCGGAGCGACTGCATGCACCGAGTTTAATTAACAACTCTAATCACATGATTTTCGAATAAAATTTGCCAAGATTGTTTGATTTGCAAAACACATTGGTCCGTTAAGGATAAACTAGACCGAGAGGCCCTAGAGGGAAATTTTGGGTTCTTTCAGGTGGCTTATTAATCTATGGTTTATTTTGCTAACTTCCAAGACATTACTTTATGTCGACTTACTTCCCCGCACAACCAAACTAGGAGCCACGTGTTTTATACGTATGCCGTTCCGCATCACGGGAATTGCGAGGGTTGATGGAGTGATCCATTCCACGGATCCCATCTTCGCGTCTGTTTATGAGTTGTGTCCTGCCACGTGTTTCATACGTGAGCATTCCGCATGTCGCTCATTGTTGACGGATAAAACTCGTATCCACCTACGATCCGCAAGCGTACGGACCTACACCTTTTTCACCACGGGATTCCCAAGGTTCTTGTCAATCCGCGGAGCAAGGGGATTACTAGCGCTTAACCATGCACTAATCTAGTTGAATGGAAAACCTTTGAAAGAGAGTATTAATCTAAAAGTAAAGACAATCTACCTAAGTTAATCTAAGTTAAGTTGATCAAACAAATCTAGGGATAAACTAGATGATAAAGGGCGAACACAAGAGAGTGAGCAAGAAAGATAAGCGTTCCCTCCCTAGGATCTAGGATAACATGGTATGCATCTACTACACGAAAGCGGTAAACCAATCTACCGGGGTTGTGACCACGGTTTCGCCCTTTCCCTCCTCTCGTATCGTCACTACGCGAAGGTATTCGTGACTAGACCTATGATGGACACGGTATGTTGATGGAATCTATGGGAGTAGCGGATATCATACGCCCGAAAAACACGGTAGCTAACCTTAATCATCAAAGCATCATCAACATGAAAACAATAGATTGAAACCACAAATCGAGTAGCGATCACATAGCATGTATCCATCTAATCCTAGGGATGAACGGAGACATTACCCCATCATCTTACACGGATTGAAGCACATAGGGGTGATGGAGACTCCGGAGAACGTCGTCGATGAAGATGGCGGCGATGGAGCTTGGGAACACCCCTAGGCCAACGGCTTCGAGTCCTCCTCTTGCTTCCTTCTCTCCGCCGGCGTTGATCCTTGCGACGAGCTCATCTAACTCTCTCCCTCATCTTGCGGCGGCGGTTTTTCGGTGATTGGCGTCGATAGGATGATTTGTTCGATGGGTCGGTCGACGGCGGCGGAGGGAATAAATAGATGAACATCTAGGGCAAAGGGGGGACCGAACCGACCCCGAGTGGGCTGGGCCGGTCGGCCCGAGGCCGGCCGGCCCGAGCCCACTTCGGCCGGTTCGGCCCCGGTTTCCTCCCCGGTTGCTTCTCTCGTGATCCCTTATTCGTGTGCACTTGCATGTGGGCCTTTGACGTCGTTTCCTTCAAGGTTAAGGCTTGAATCCTTGCTATGCAAGCTTCGCTATTTTCCGGTTGAGTCCCCGAAGACTTGCACGTTGACGCTTCGGTCCTCGGGTCATTTGGGGAGTCATGTTCATCGCGTGTCTTGACTCTTGTCGGGCTTCATGATCTTCTTCCAAAGTGCTTGGTGAACTTATCCCGAAAGTCTCCTCATTAGCGTAGATTTCCTGCGTAAACAACAAACTCCAAAATCGACATGCAAGTGTGAACTTGTTATATCATTAGTATGCCTAGTGGCGGGTTAGTTGCAAATCATAATCGAAACAAATGTATAACAAGTACTCTAGGTTGACGGAAATTTACCGTCAACATCTCCCCCATGCTTAAACCTTGCTCGTCCTCGAGTAAGTGGTCCTCGCTTAAAAGGGAAATCAGCATTGCCTTCCAATGTTATCCCTGCACTTAGTCATTCATGACGAGACAAATTGCTCTCTCTTAAAAATTTATTTTTAAGGTTCAAGTTGTGACCGACTTCTTTTTCATTATGGAAGATAGACTAACAATAAAGAACAAGCCACATTTAACACGATGCTCTCAAACTTAAGTGAACTTCAAACCATTACCTTGTCACATGGAAGATTTTCAAAAAGATGCATATCCAACATAAGTGAAAATCTCTTGCAAAAGCTCATGGAACACTCATCTCATCAAGTCACTCAAGCCTATACTAGATTATTTTCAACCTACTCTACTCATATGTGATAGTGGAAGGCTTATGTGGAGCTTGGAAGGTTAAAAACAATCCTAGCAAAACATACATCCGAAATATTGTCAAATTAAGAGAGAGATCTATTGGAATTACCGAGACTCGTCAAAAAGGCCATGGAAAATAAATGTTGGAAAGAGAGAAGGATGAAACACACACATTTAGATAAGTGGACATGTGCAAGTGGCAAATGGATGATCCCGAGGCACGAGTGAAGTCCTCGTTATCGGATTGCACATGGTTGGAAGATTTGAGTATGGATTTATCATCAAGGCACTTGAGAACTTATGAAGCAAAAAGAACCGAGGAGCATCTTTATTTTTTTCCTTATTTTATTTCCTTCTCATTTTTCTCTCTTTCTTTTTTTTCACTTTATTCTTCCTATTTTTCTTACTTTTCTTTTCTTCTTATCATATTTTTTTTCATTTTTCATTTTTTTTCTTTTGCTCCTCAAAACTTTTTGCAACATAATACTTACATAGCATTTGTGTCATAGAATGACTCCTCCCCCATGCTTGAACGATGCTCGTCCTCGAGCATAAAAGAGAGGGGAAATGACTGCTAAAGTAAGTATAAATTCCATAATCTTGCGGAATATTTGAATCTACATCGAGAATTTTACTCCATACTCAAATTGGGTTGTGGACAAGGAGGTGATCACAAAAAGATGTTTTTGGTTTAGGGTGGATGCCCAGCGAAGTTTGTGAAATTTTCGATGTGAAAACCCACAATGCACGGACAAAAAAGCTAGCATGAAAAAGTTACACAAAGGAATGACCAGCTTCTTAGTCTCAAACCATAGAAATCAATCCTAATCCAACTCATCAAGACATATGTTTGCAATCTACGGGTTTTGTTATCATAAAACATATATGTATATGGCTTTGGTAGGTAGAACTTTGCAAGAGCATCACAAATATGTAGATAGCATAAAAGTTAAGTTTTCATAAAAACAACAAGTTATCCGGCTATCCATAAACTTAAATCAAAGAGCAAAGATATGTATGTGGGTCTAGAGCATAGTCATTTCACCTCCACAAATAAAAGAGCCGGTATTTAAATTAATTTCAGATCATATTATAGAGAGCAATTAGCCAAGACATGTATAACTTCATGTAGGTAAAACAAAGCGGCAAGTTTCATCATCTTTCCGTAAGCATAGGCAATATAGAACATCGAGGTGAACACATGGTCATGCTTATCTATTGAAAGTAAAAAAAGAAACCTAGGTTGTCCTCCTAGTAGCCATGTTATTATTTGAAGAGAAATACAAAAGGTTGCACCTAGTTGAGGTTGAAGGCATACTTACAAGCATTTGTGTTTGGAAAAGAGAAGGTCCATGGAGATGTTACCATCCTTTGTAATTCTTCGTTGCCTTCTTCCGACATCTCCATGTATCGATGTGGCTTTTGCTTTTGTCTTGATTTATTAGTGCTCCTAAACTTCTGAATTTGATCTTGTATGCTTAATGGAGTCATTGGTCACCATTCTCTTCAATGTTGTCATCACCATCTCCTCTTTCTTGTTCTCATCATCTTCTTGCTGTCTCTTTTTCATGGATTTCCCCCTCTGTCTAGAGCAGAACATATATCGAAATATAGCTCTATTGAAAAGTTTATGAAATTACCTTTCCAACATGTGGTCATTCATCGAAAACGAAGTTCAAACAGGGGGAGCTATGTCCGTTTTACTTCAGCGCTGCGTGCTGTCCAAAACTGATTTCAGGACGTGTTGCACTCGGTGATTCGGGCATAACCGCTTGTAGGAACCTCCGATTGTCTTGATTCTTGATTTGTTGGAATCGTAACTTCATGGGGCTTCTAAATATCCAAAAATATCCAGTGTTTTCCCTTCGAGACCATGCAGAATTTTGATGAGATTGGTGGCTTTTTACGCATTGATCCGGAGATGTTAACGATCTTGATCATTCTATCTTCTAGAACGTCATGTTGCACTTCGTGTTGAAGATTCAGGGTCTCCCCCATGCTTAGCATTTTGCTAGTCATGGAAGAAGAAGACAAAGCACTTCTTAGTCATCCTTCAATTTCCTTGTAGTGAAAGTCTTTATCTTGCCCGTAAGATGTTTTAAACGCACATTCTACCCCCAAGGTGACAGCTTGGGAGTAGATAGAATTGCCAACAATCCAACAATGTCTCCTAAGATTCTTAACTTGTGGCATAATTAGTCTAATGAGGAATAAAAACCTAATGAGTGTACGTGGTGCAAGGTGTGTATGCACATGATAGGAAAGCATATAAACAAAGACAATGTCTTCACCTAGTTCTAAACACCATGTTTACAACTAGGTTGCTGAATTTCTCCATAGCCATAAAGGTTTATATATCTAGGGTTAAAACACTATGTATATCCCTAAATCAATAACTCTTATAGCACAAGAAAAATTAAGCGCATTGCAGAGCTTATAAACTAACCAATGCAACATGAAAACATATGAAAAGCTAGCAAGGTTTATCAAACTTAATGATGATGGTCCGCAATCATGTTTAAACACCACGTTTACACAAGATCACAAAAGGAAAATACTCATAATGCCTTATAAAGTATTAACATGGAAAAAGAAGCATACATCATTATGTTTTTACTTCCTCTCGCATGGCATGAGTTAGCCTCCTATGGTGGTCTACTACGGGCTTACATTGGTCTTCCATTGGTATACGATGAGTGCAAAAGGCTGGGCTAAGACCTTTGAGATCATTGATCGAATATCCATTCACCTTCCTATGTTTTTTCAAAAAAATCAGCAACTTCTCATTTTCTTCGGGACTCAACTCGTCGCTCACAATGACTGGATAAGTGTTGTCTAGGCCAAAAAATTCATACTTTAATCCTTTGGGCAAAGGTTTAAGGTCTACCTCGGGAACTTGTGGCTCCTCGGGTTTAATCTCTCCTATGTCCTCGAATTTTTCTTCCTCCACGCCTCCATCATGCGGTTCTAAGCCTTTTGTTGCTTCTTTTAGCTCTTCATTTTGTTGATCATTAATTTGATTTCCCATCGCTCTTTGCAGTGGGTCTCTAAGGGTTTCAACAAAACAAAGATTATCTACCTCCTCTACTTCGTCTTCGGGAGGAAAGGGCGTAGGGTGTTTAGAAACGCGAAGAAAATTTTATGTGTACTTCTTTCCATTAAGGTTCATTGTTACTTTGCCTTTTCCCGCATCCAACACGGCATCAACCAACTTAAGAAAGGGCCTACCTAGGATTATGTGATCATGATTACTATGGTAAGCATCAATAACAAAGAAATCGGTTGGTATACATTTTCCGGAGATTTTTACATTCATGTTGCAAGCAATACCTAGAGGTCTAATAGTTCTACCATCTCCCATGATTAATTTCGTTGATGTTGGGGCTAAGTCTAGGTTGTGGTCTTGAACTTTATCGTAAATTTTAGAAGATAGGACACTTACTTGGGCTCCGATGTCGCACAAAGCTTTGCATTGAACTCCATTGATCTCACAACTCAAATGTGGTGTCATCTTCTTTTCTTCTTCGGATCCTATCGCGTAAACTTTGGCGAGGTGAGCATATGGCGATGCTTCGGGCTTGATCCCCATGATTCTCTTCACCTCGGCTATGTGTTTTGGATCCACTTCATCATCTCCAAAGAGCTTTTGAAAGATCTCACCGGTGGTTTCAAGGTCGTATGATCCTTCCGCTTTCTTCTCCAGGTGGGAAATCCACTTCCAATGCTCTTGCCATCCCCTTTTAATTAGGGAACGGTCTTCTCTTGTCAAACACTTCTCCGTAATCGATAGGAACCCAATCCATTGGTTCGAACTTCCTTAGTGGCTTCGCACTTGACATGCTTCTCTTGTTGGTTTCATTTGATACGGCGAAGTCAACGCTCGGGGTAGTTCTTGACTTGATGTGCTCTTCTTCAAGCTTTTCCGGGATTGACTCCTCTTTTGTCACTTCGGGGTTGCCTCTTTACAAAATTCAGCACACTCTTTCATCCTTGAATTGTGTTTCGGCTCTCCCGCAAGTCTTGTTTCCCAATCTCTTCGCATGGAAGCCGCTTTACTAATTTTATGTAGAAGTTGAGAGGCTTCGGTGAGTGTTTTCTCCATGAGATCCCCACCCGCGCACATTTGGATGTGTTGCATGCAACTAGGGGTTAGGGAAAAGAAAAATGTATGCAATAGTACGTCACCGGAGAAGCCGAGTCTTGGTCCTTGTTTGATCAACTCATTAAACCTATTCCAAGCTTGGTCTATCCCTTCATCTTCTCCTTAGATGTTGAACCTTGCTAATTGGAAAGAACTTCTCGCAAAACTTATTTGTCAACTTGTTCCAATTGCCTTCAACTTCAAAGGATGCAAACGAGTACCATATCTTTGCTTCACCGGCAAGTGAGTAGGGAAAGATATTCCATTTGAACCATTCATCGGGAACTCCTTCTTGACGCACCGTGTTGCATAGCGTCGTGAAACACTACAAGGTTTTCCCCCCTATTGCAACAAACCCCTTAGGCAACACCACTATTTCGGTTGCAATAGGGGGTACTATTGCACCGAAACGGTGATTTGGTTGCAATTTGTGTGTCTATTGCAACACAAAATTTGAGTTGCATTATTTATTTGTTCGGTTGCAACATGTTGACGCTAATGCACCCTTTTTTAGGATTTCCGTTGCATTTGGTTGGAAATAATGCCACCCCAATTTTGTGTTGCATTAGCATTCCTTACGTTGCAACGAGAAAGTTGCTATAGCCACCATACTAGGGATGGTTGCGCTTGAACAAGTATGTCGCAACGTAGAATTT
Source organism: Cenchrus americanus (assembly GCA_947561735.1). Taxonomy (NCBI): domain Eukaryota; kingdom Viridiplantae; phylum Streptophyta; class Magnoliopsida; order Poales; family Poaceae; genus Cenchrus; species Cenchrus americanus. The sequence continues at coordinate 75,457,314 of OX387239.1, read as the reverse complement.
TGGTTGCAAATATATCTTTGCGATGTTGCAACAAGTTGGCGCTAATGCACCCATTATTCGGAATTGTGTTGCATTTGGTAGGAAATATTGCTACCCTACTTCTGCGTTGCACTAGAAATTCGGGTGTTGCAATATAAACTTGCTATGGCCACCATACTAGGGTTGGTTGCGTTTGAAATGCCTTACGCAACGTCTTATTTGGGTTGCAAATATCTCTTTGTGTTGTTGCAATACAAGGAAGGCTACTGCTTCGTTTCTAGCCTCAAGGAGGAATATTGTGTATGTATTGCCACAAAATTTGTTTAGATGAAAAAAATCTGCTATGGGGTTGTAGCGAAATTTAAAATGCGACTTAATAAATAAATTTTATTATGAAAAATCTGAATTTTAACAATATGGTATAGACTATATGTACCATGAAAAAAAGAGAGGAAAAAAAATTGTGTTCTATGGGGATGTGGGCTAAGCCAGACCACAATAGGCTCAACCGGCGAGCGTAAAGCCCAGCGAGCGGGAGCCCGAGTGGACCGGCCAGCCCATTAAGCCCCGCAGCGCAAGTAGCAAGCATTAGTTGATGATGGTCATACGGAGTTCGAAATCGCAGCACGCCTCTCCTTTTAAGCTGGGATACCCCCTTCTCAGTTTACGCGGCGGCACTAAAGGTACTGGAGACTAGGATGTGAAAATGTCAAATGGGCCGATGAGAGTAATAAAAACAAGGATATGCCGGCCCAAATCGTCTATAACTTACAGCTCCCCCACCCCCAATACACTGTTGCTCCCGACCATCCCCCTCGTCGGCTCTGACCGTCGCGTCCACATCGAGATGCCCCGCATCGCGGTTTCCCCGCGGCAGCGGCGACAGCGGCCGGAGTGGCCGCATCGAGCCTTCCCAGACCAGTGGCGGGCGCGGACGAAGGGGCCGCGGCGCCGCAACACGCCCGAGCGGCCGCCACGCAAGCGGGGCCGCATCGAGGGGATCCCGGAGAGCGGCGGCGGCGGACGGCGGGGCCGCACCGAGGGTTTTCGGGCGAGCGGCGGCGGCGACGGAGGTGCTACTACTCCACCACACGAAGCGCGATGCACGCGGGCGGTTCAAGTGTTCCACACCACCTACCTCGTCGTCCTCCGCATGGTCGGCGGCACCCCAACCCCCGTCGTCCTCGCGGTACGGACGACACCGCCACCTCGTCGTCGTCGTCCGACGGCCCGCATCGCCAAGTCGATCCATCCGGTAAGGGTAAGCGAGGCCCTAGTCGGATGCAAGCGTTCCGAGAAGAGAAGTGAGGTACATCGCCCTACCCTCTTTGATTTTCCGGGAATCGTGTGACTCCTTTTGCAATTAGAAAAATGTTAGTAGTTCATAGTAATCAAAATTTCATACTAGATAATGGTAATTGTGTTTTTGTGTGCATCCATCTCACCCCATACTAGATAATGATAATGATAATTGGCTTGATTTCTTGCCATCTTTTGCTTGTGAATCCGACTCCGTGTACATTTGATCACAATCCTGAAAACAAAGCCGCCCAAATGAATGCAAAGTCGTCCCATTTAGTAGGTTAGGCCTTTTCGGCGGGTAGTCGGGGGATCACGGGTAAATTGGTATACATTATGAGTCAAGAGATTGAATAGGTCGTTTAAAACCGAATAACAAAGAAATTGTTTTGTTTGCTCGGGCTAGTGAACACCGCTAGTCGGTGAGGATCATCATTCCGGACTCGGATGCCGAGCAGACAATAGCAAGAAACCGTCTCCATCAAAAGCTTCGGGATCATCAAAAAGAAAGGTGCATTTTTTTGACTAATTTGCTGCATTGGCCACAATTTGTTGTAACACATTTCATGTTAGTAACTTGTGTTTGTTGTCCGCCATAGCAAATGCCCTTGCGCCAAATGGTTCAACAAATTTGAAGGAGCGCTATGATGATTTGCGGGAGCAGATTGAGAACCTAAGCGTCGACATTGCCGGAACGCAGAAGACATGGAGATGACCCCGAAGGAATTCATGGAGACTGTTGTCGACAAGTTAGAAGTGATGGCGAAGAAGATCCGCAAGCTTCGGGATAAAGTCAATCGCAAGTAGTAGTAATCTAGCTTAGTACGTAACATAACCAGGTCCTAGGTGAATGTTATGCGATGTCGGTGAATGGTCTATGGATGTGTATGTGGCAACATCTAAGTAATAACTTTGAACATTTATACATGCATCTTCGTATGTCTATGTGTTTGGATCCGGATGAGCCCTTGCAAAATATTTGAACTCATGAGTGACACAAATTGAAATCGTTGGGTCCGTCATGCATATTTAGACTAACCATCCGTCCGTTTTCAGAATTGCGACATGCTATTGTTTATGCTATTCATGTGAATGTTCACAAAGCATTGTGATCAACAATTTGGAGACTCTTCACTAGAACTCCCGAATTTTGTGTATTATTGTTAGCCCCTATAGTAGCCGATCGTAAAAGAAAAATAATGAATTACGCATATGTTGAAAACCCCGAGAAAGGTCATACTACGTACAACCTCGTAAATATTGAAACCAGGTATTCCTTGGTTGTACTAAAATTTTGTCTATCGTGTATGTATTGCCACGATCGATAGGGGCTCTTCCGATCCGGACCATTCCAAAATTCCGTCTTCGACAACTCGGTTATTGTTGCGGAGATCTCCACGAGGGCCTCTAGGGGATTGATCTCCACGGCGATCTCCACGTGATTCTTGTTGCGGAGATCCGAGCGGCGCTACGGCCACGTCCGTACGTACCGATGTCTTGATCTCGTATATATATCCAATCGTTCGCCGCATATATATGCATATTGGTATATATATCGTCATCAAGGTCGATTGAAATTAAACATGAACAATGCGGATTAACTAATGGCATCGACGAAGATCGAAGTTGGATGCGCTTGCCTCGACACTCGCCGGATTGGCGAACAATTTTCGAATTTTTTTGCAAAAATTTACGGCCTCATCGCCGCGAGGTGGATCTATTGCGTGTCCATGTAAATTGTGTCAATGCATGATCGACATTCCACCGTGGGTCGCATTCAAATTCATTTACTCAATAGAGGGTTTGCCGATTGTTTCATCGATGCCGGCAACATTCAAGACCAAACTAATACTTCTTCTCGGGTCCCGTGAATCAAGATGTTACCGTCGATCTCGAAAATCATGATGCACTACCTACAACCGATGATACAACACATTTATTTGTAGAAGACGATGAAGAAGATGGTTTGGATGATAACCCCGTCGCCACCAATACTCGATTAGAAACATTATCGGTGGCACTATACATCATAGACAAACCGGAGATGAGGAAGAGGCGGATAAGCGAGCAGAGATCTTTTTGAAACTATTAGAGCGAGCAAAGAAGGAATTGTATCCAGGATGCAAAAATGCAACGAAGGTCTCTTTTATTGTGGAGCTTTTTCGGATAAAGTGCATGTATGGCTTAAGTAACGCGTCATTGGAGGCCATACTTAAGCTCTTTGGAAAGGTTCTCCCCGACCGGCATTGTATTCCCGACTCCTTGGATAAAGTGCAAAGGGTGATTCGAGACTCCGGGCTTGGACTATGTCAAGATACACGCATGCCAAAATGATTGTGTGTTATTTTTTGATAAATACGCAAATCTGGAAACATGTCCCATTTGTAAGGAGTCAAGGTGGAAAGTTGTAGATAAAACCTCGATAATAATTGCAGGCAGCAAAGGTGCTACTTCGTTAAGAAGCGGTTACCGTTAAGATCCTACGCTACTTTCCTCTTATTCCTCGGCTTCAAAGAATGTATATGTCAAAGCAAATGTCAAAGGATATGCGGTGGCACAAGAATGAATTGGTGAATGATGCGAAAATGCGTCACCCCGCCGACTCAAAGGCATGGAAGCACGTGGATTCGAGTTTACATGGTTTTCGAAGGAGGAGGTCGTAACGTTAGGCCGGGTCTTGCTTCGATGGGTTCAATCCCTTTGGCATGCAAAGTCTTACGTATTCCATTTGGCCCGTCATCCCGGTTCCTTACAATTTGCCTCCATGGATGTGTCGAAACAATCTAACCGGATTTTGTCAATGTTGATTCCTCGGTCCAAAATCTCCCGGAATGGATATTGATGTATACTTGAGGCCCTCGATACCGGAGCTCAAGGAGCTTTGGAATAATGGTGTTAAAACAAGAGATGCGGGGACTAAGGAGAATTTTAGATTGCGTGCTATACTTCTTTGGACAATTAATGACTTCCGGCCTATGCTATGTTGTCCGGTTGGAGCACTAAAGGGAAGTTTGCATGTCCATACCGCCACAAACATACTGAGTATTTGTGGTTGAAACATGGGCGGAAGCACTGCTACATGGCACATCGACGTTTTTTGGCCCCTGACCATCCATGGCGCAACAATGCGGTCAGCTTCAACAACAAGGTCGAAACCGAGGAGGCACCAGAACCACTATCTGGTGCATAGGTACTTGAGCAGTATTCTACTTTTGAACAAGTAGAATTTGGAAAGACATTGTTATCAAAAAAAGGAAGCGTGACGAAGACAACAGATGGCACAACTGGAGGAAGAAGAGTATTTTTTTTGAGCTCCCTTACTGGTCTTCTTTGCTCATCAGGCATAATTTGGACGTGATGCACATTGAGAAAAATATATGCGAGAGCATACTAGGCACTCTGCTTAAGTTGGATGGCAAATGTAAGGACGGGGAGAATGCTCGGCTTGACATGGAGCATCTACGGATACGACCGTATCAAGCACCCCGTGATTAAAGATGATAAGTATACCTTGCCATCAGCCTTGTACGAGTTAGATAAGGATGCCAGGGAAAGTTTGTGTGAATTTTTATATGGAGTGAAGATGCTCGATGGGGTTTCCTCGAATATAAGAAGATGTGTTGATGTAAAGTCACGTAAGGTGTCAGGCTTGAAAACGCATGACTACCATCTAATTCTACAGAAACTTTTACCCTTAGTGGTGCGTAGGATTTTGCCGTGCCGTTGTCATTGGATTGATTCAAGCTTAGTAATTTCTTCGATGCACTATGTTCAAAGGAGTTGGTGGAATCGTAATTGGACGAGCTCAATTGTTCAATTAGGGAGGTCTGTTTGTCGACTTGAGATGATATTCCCACCTCGCATTTTTTGATATCATGATCCATTTGCCCGTTCATCTAGTCAAGAAGCTAAACTTGGGGGGCCGGTGTGTTACGGATGGATGTACCCAAAGGGAACGGTACCTACGCACCGTGAAAGGATATGTGAGGAACAAGGCTCACCCCGAAGGTTCAATTGCCGAGGGATACATACTCGAGGAGTGCCTTACATTCCGCTCAAGATTCTTGGACGTGGACACCAAAGACAATCGTGTTGATCGACATGAAACTAGTATCGTTAATGAGCCACCATCCGGTTTGAGCATTTTTTCGTAAATGGATTACAAGAGGAGAGGACAGACGGTTGAAGAAATACCACCAAATGAGTTTCGGAAGATGAGGCACTACATAATTTGCAATTGTGATGAAGCTAGACCATATGTCGAGTAAGATGCACTACTGAACATCATTATTGCTTTTAATTTTAAATATCAAACTAACGGTAATATTCTTTTGTGTGCAGCGAGCATTTGGAAGAACTGAGGGCACATGGATCCAGAAATCTTGATAAGCGACATGAGGCTCAACTCGTAAGATGGTTTGAAAGCAAGATCACAGGTTTACATGCTAGAGGGGAAGTAAGTTCGTATTTGTTTGCACTTGCTCAAGGACCGGATCCCCGACCTCGTACATTGAATAGATGTCATATCAACAATTGGTCGTTTCGTACCGTTAACATCGAGAGAACCCTTGTGACACAAAACAGTGGTGTGCTTGTCAAGGGTGAGGCGAAGGCACAAATTGGTATGGGGTGATTAAAAGAATGATCTCACCGGAATTCCCCGGACAAAAAGAAGTTATTCCCGTTCCAAAGGTGATCGGTTTGATGTGCCTCTTGTCACAAGTACCAACAGAGGCGAGAGGATACAAGAAAGATAAATATGGGGTCATTGACATCGATACTACTCGACACAAGTTTAGCAATGAACCCTATATTCGGCAACACGAGCAAGAATCGGTGTTTTATGTGAATCGGTGAACAAAACTCGGGCCGGAGCAAGTGTTATTTCAATGAAACCAAGGAACTTGTTTGCCATGCTCGAATTAGATCTCGAGGACTCACTTGCTTGTGGGTATCGAAGGTATTAATTTGCTCGGTGAACACCAGGTTTTGACAAATTGGTCTAGATCGGACAAGGAAGGCACAACCGGCGATGTCTCGTTTATTAATCGGGTTCGGGCCGAGGCGGTTGACGAACCGTACGACGAAGTATTTGATGTTGATGATGAACATGATGCAGATGACACGTACATTGATGATGGAATTGTTGCACCAATAGTTCAAGATGCCCAAGATGATGAGTTTTTCAATTGATACTTACTCGACCGTAGTCCCGACTTCTATGTTGCCATTATTTACTACTTCGGGAAGACTTTTGCATAAATCTTAATATTTAAAATATGAATCAAAAAATTGGTATGACAAACAAAAAATAGGGGGCCGTAGGGCGGGCCAGTCACCAAGAGCTCTACCGGCGAGCGTGAAGCCCGGCGAGCGGGAGCCCGATGGGCCGGCCGGCCCAACAAGCCGGAGGTTAGTAGAGAGGAAGGAAGTGTTCGGAGGAGTTCGGGATGGCAAGCACGCCTCCCCTTTTAAGTTGTGGTGCGCCCGCTTGAGGTAGCGGTGTGGCACTAAAGATTTTGTCGATGATGTCGTCGTGCGCGCTTTCGCACACACCGGAAGTAATAAGGACAAATGGGCCGGCCCAATCTCGGACCGCAATCCTTTTCTAACAAAAGGGAACATTGATAATTTGCAAATGTGCTTGTTGCTTTTAATATGTTGATATAGAAAATAAAAAATTGACTAACAAATGATACAAATTAATCTTTAGTAAATCAACAAATAATTAGAGTAATATGGAAGTTATCCGTCAAAATTGCCCAAATAAACAAGGCCTCCTAGTTTCAATCCATCACCGAATTACTACTAATATGTACACATGTACTTGTTCCGAAAACCAAGAAATTCTACTTGCTACTTTTGGTTAGTACATTATTTACATGATTCTACAAATGAGCATCCGGCGAAATCGGTAACCATGCTTGATCTCAAGCCGATTAGCGATCTCAAAAGACAAATGCATCCTTGGCGGCGTATTGCACCGCCATTCGTGCAACACCCTCAAACCCCAAAGCCCGTGGTTCACATTTCGTCCTTGTACGAGAGGTAGCTCCCGATACTCGATTTCCAATCTTCTCCAGGTGACGATCCGTAACCATTTCGGTACGGATGCCTATACTTCTCATGAACGTCGGCAACAATCGGTTGAAGGTCTTTCCAATTAGAAATCTTGACGCCGCGGTCCTCCGTAGGCGTTCGGCATCGTTGGTGATGTGCGCTCCCACAAAGATGTGGCCTTCCTCGCCGAGAAACTTGCTCGGGACATCGGGAAGCTTGTAGCCGGCGTGGTGCACCCGGTAAATAAGGCAGCTCGAACCGACACACAATTGCAGCAATGCGAGCTTGTACCCGCCATCGCGAAGCCGAATCCACTCGGTGTCCAATCCGACGAGCAAACGTTGTGGAGGTGGGCTACCTTTGATTTCGTCGATGAACTCCGCCACTACTCCGGCGTCGCAAGTGACGATGGTGTTGATGTTCGGGTACCGCTCCTTGAAGAATTCAACCTCGTGCATGGTAGTTGGGGGCGGTCCCCGCTTCTCCAAAAGTCGTGGACGGATGACGGCGGGGCGCCATTCGTCCCGGCCGCTCCGATCTCGAACGTCGGCTGGATCAACGGCGGCCTCCCACGGGTTGAGGGCGACACGCTTGCCACCCTGCAGTCCCAAACCAAGAAAGCAAAGTTCCAAATCGTCGTCGAGGGACAAATCCACGACTAGCTAGCAACCGTTTGTGCCTTGCGAGACTAACCTGCTTCGAAGCGACGCTCGCTGCCGACGACGCGGCCGGGATTGCTCCGCCCGCATCACCTAGGTTACTGTACAGGCCGGCGGCGGCATCGGCCTCTACGGCATCCCCCTTCATTTGTGGGGCGCCGCCGTCACCCGATGCGTCGCTTCGGGTCATCGCCGCTGTTTCGAGGTCGCGCTTGCGATGGCGGTTGCAGAGATTGCAAGCTTTGGGGGGGTCGCCGGCAATGGAGGCAGGCAAGAAAACCCCTTCTCCTTCGATGCGACAGTGGGAGCGAGTGGGTGGGGCGGGGTAGGGAAGAGGCTAAACTAGTATATTATATGCTGTCGTTTCGGCTTCATATACAGGTCAAATCGACGTGCTGGTTGCCGAAGCGCATCGCAAGATTTGAAGACAACCGGCAACACGAAGGGGCGGCGGATCTTAATTAACCCGCTACACGCACGCGCGCCTGGGGAGTCGTGGTCTGGCCGCAACGCTTCGCCGGCACCGGATATTTGCATGCAAAATCACACTAAGGGGTTTGATGTCTGAAAAGGTTTGCGAAAAGCTCTGTATCGCAAAGTAGATCCAAATTATTTATGTAGTTTTAGATTTCATCTACATTTACTACTCCATGGAAAGTAAGTTATTTTCAAAACTACTTTCAAAATCTGTAGCTAAATACTGGATTAAGTAGGTTCATTAGATTCGTCACACAAAGTTACGCTGACACGTGAAAAGGTTTTACAAATAAATTATATTTAGTGTTCCATTTATGAAAGATTCTTGGGGCTAATTTCATTTAGATGCGAACGGAAGATGAAACGTAGCGCTGCGCCTCGCGATCTCCCACGCGTTCAGTCCTACGTACTCTACTCGAGTGCCCTACTGCCCTGGACGCCTGTTCAACGAAGCTCCTAGCCTCCCATCGCGCACGCGTCGACCGCCGTGACGGGTGACAAGACGGCACGGGGGGCCGGAGTAGTGAACAAAAATCGCAATGGCACAAACAAGGAACAATGCGAAGTTCGATTTCATCGGCCACGAGGGGCCGGTACGGATTAATCTTAGAAAGGTGAGTTACAGGCCGCCAATGTCGGCGGCGGCGCCGTCGCGAAGCACGCCGTCGATGTCAACCCCCGCGGCGGCGGCATCGGCCGCAATGCGGAAGTGCGGCGCGTAGTGCCGGTGCCGCTCCGGCGGGAACGGCCACCCGGCCGGCAGATCGGCCAAGGGAAAGTCGACTTGCGCGTCCGCCGTCGCGAGCGCGCGGGCGGCTCCCCGGCGCGCACCGCACGCACCGCCTCCTTGACACGCCTTGGGAGCGCGCGAAGACGGTCGGGCGGCCAGCCGGAGCCCCCGGCCGACCACCGTGACGGCGACCTCCGCCGCGCGCGTAAGTTCATCGTGGCGATCCTCCGGATCGTTCGGGCGGCGCGCAGCCTCCTCCGCCCGCTCGCGGCGGAAAGACGCCTCCGCCTCCTCCCGAGGCAAGAAACAATGGCGACGAGTCAAACAAGAGCCTAGTGGGCGGCGTGCACCGACGGAGTACGAGGGAACTCACCAAAGCGGCGGGCCTCCACATCGGCCTTGGCGCCGCGAACTTCGGCGTTGTCTCCGTCTCGGCCCGCCCGAAGGGCGGTGTGCATCGCATCCCGGTCCCCTCCGAGTCCCGTACCTTGCGCAGCGCGTCGTCTAGACTACGCCGCGTCCTCGCCGCTTCCTCGCCGAGTCCCCGGCCTCCCGACGAACGGGGGCGTCGCCCGAGACGAGGAAGAAGACAAGCTCCGAGATTCCGACGACGAAGATCCACCGGACGGAGGCGCCGCGCCGGCTGAAGGACCCGGGCCATATGTCGCACTAGGAAACAGAAGAAGGATGACAGCATCAGATCCTCGGCGAGCACAGGAAATTATGGAGACAGGAAGACACTCACCCCCGGCGAGAAATCAACCGACGGAGACGCGGCGGCACCGACGGCGACGAACCCCCAGGGGCCTCTTCGCGGGGCGCTTCTCTCCGGCCATAGATGCGCGCAGGGAGTCTAGGGGGCCGGGAGACGAGCGGCTACTCAAGATCGACGAGAGCGGCGCGGTGCAAAGGAGCGGGATTGGAAAACACAGCGACTCCCCCGCGGTTATATAACTCGCGTCGGGGCAACCGCATTCGTACCACCGCCGTGTGGGGCCCACGGATCAATGACTAAAAGGCGAATATCCCATTGCGGGGACGCGACCCCACTAACTCGGCGGGGTGGGGCGGTTACCAAGGGTCAATGACGGGTGTACCCAGCACTAGTTGGCCCACAAATCGCTCCGTACGGAAATTTGACCCCATCGTGGACGGAGTTGCGGGACCCCACCGTCGGTAGGATTGTTGCGCCAAACGGTCGGCCGAACCCGCGAGAGATTTCCCCATTGGACAGAGTTGTGGGCCCCACTGTCGGCACCCGCATTGGGATGTGTTCTTGAGTTGTTCATGTTCATAATGAACTTGATCATTTGTATCGTTTATTCATAACTTCATAGTTGTTTATATTTGTCAAATGACGTCCAAATCGGGAAATTTTTTTTCCTACATTCTTATGACAACATAATCTAGATCATGGTGTCCACTCCATATCGTGTCACAGTGTCTGAGCAATAATAATTTGAAAATAGAACATTTCATAACTAGATTCAAGATTTTCAATCAGTAGACGACGTCAATTTGAAATGAGATGAATACCAAAGTTTCATAGCTCGTCGAGATGAACAAAATTTATATTGGTTGGATTCTCATTTGAAGAAGTGGTCCTACACATTGTTAGTTAATCCTAGGTTCACTCTCATTGTTTAAGAAACTTGGTCGGAGACATGTCATTTTTGTTCTACGTGATCGTACCCCTTCTTCAAATGAGATGAATACCAAAGTTTCATAGCTCGTCGAGATGAACAATCTTTATATTGGTTGGATTCTCATTTGAAGAAGTGGTCCTACACATTGTTAGTTAATCCTAGGTTCACTCTCATTGTTTAAGAAACTTGGTCGGAGACATGTCATTTTTGTTCTACGTGATCGTACCCCTTCTTCAAATGAGAATCCAACCAATATAAATATTGTTCATCTCGACGAGCTATGAAACTTTGGTATTCATCTCATTTCAAATTGACGTCGTCTATCGATTGAAAATCTTGAATCTAGTTATGAAATGTTCTATTTTCAAATTATTATTGCTCGTACGCCGTGACACGATATGGAGTGGACACCATGATCTAGATTATGTTGTCATAAGAATGTAGGAAAAAAATTTCCCGATTTGGACGTCATTTGACAAATATAAACAACTTTGAAGTTATGAATAAACGATACAAATGATCAAGTTCATTATGAACATGAACAACTCAAGAACACATCCCAATCCGGGTGCCGACAGTGGGTCCCGCAACTCCGTCCACGGATGGGGTCAAATTTCCGTACGGGGACCGATTTGTGGGCCAACTAGTGCCGGGTACACCCGTCATTGACCCCGTGATTCCGTGTCCTCCCTATGAAAGCGCAGTTTCCTTAAAACCCAATGAACCCTGCGACCCCCCAAATTCAATCTACAACCTGATCTGGAGGCGGCGGTTCTTTTCCATCTCCCCTCATCCTCGCCGGGGATAACAGCGTCGCACATCCAATTACCCACCGTGCGTGACGAACTGCAACCACTCCATGGAAAAGATCTCCGTGCCTCGCTACGAGGCGTCGTCGAGGCTGCTGGAACTGCCGACGGAGCTGACGATTGACATCGTCTCCCGCGTCGCTGCGCAGTCAGAGGATGCCATTGTGGATCTCCGCAACCTGCGCGCAACATGCAAGGCAATGTGCGTGGTGGGCGGCGCCGCCACGGTCGGACGACGCCTAGCCCCGAAACGCGTCCCCGCGGCGTCGATTCTACCTCGGCCACGAGTATCGCGCGGCGCTCGTCAACACACCGGCCAACGTCGGAAACCCGGAGGCCTTGTTCCAGAGCGGCTTGCGCCGCGCAGTACTGGGGAACACACGTGGCGTCATCACGCCGTGCCTCGACCAGCTACGGCGCGCCGCGGAGGCGGGTCACAAGGAATCGATGTACGCCCTCTCCCTCTTCCTCTACGGACCCAACAGGCGGCGAGGCCGACGACGACGAGGCCAGGCGGCTCCTGCGCTTGGTCGAGGCACCCCAAGAGGGGGCGACGGTGCTTCCTTGGATAAATTTGACTTGCACAAAACGCCGCTCCAGGATCATTGCGTCGACGTGGGACTACCTGCTTACAGATGCGAATGCGATTGCCGTGTCGCCGGTGCCGGCGCCCGTACCTCGCCACGACGATTTGCAGTGTGCGGGTCGCGGGTGTGGCGACCACGCAGGATGGCATGCTTGGTACTCGTGGCGTAGGTTCGCGGCGAGGAGTGTAGGATCCGAAACGAGTGTGATTGGTTCTTCTACACACTCAAGGAAGCGTTAATGATCTGAAGGAAGGTATAAAAGTTGTGATTGCTGATATTTCTTGATAAATTAGTTCCACACATGATGCACCCTAAAAGACATTCTGGATTTCAGTGTACATGTTTGCGTTCTTTCTTGTGTTTTACAAGTTCAGCTGATTGCTAAACATTGTTTCAGTGCACAAGATTTGAGTTATCATTTGTTCTGACAGTTCGTTTAATGCTTTCTTCATGTTCAGGAAATTTATCTGCAAGTGACGAGGGACCTTGCAGAGAGGCTCTGGCGTCATTTCAGTCACATCTTTGAAGAAATCCAGCTAATAAACACAAAGCATGTATCTCAAGTTGTGTCTTTCGACTATGTATGTGTCTTTACAATTTATGTCCTTGTAGAGCATGTTTTTGATGATGCTTAGTTGGTGTGGTGTCAACGTGACTCGGGTAGCTAGCTTCGTGAAAACTCGGTTGTCATAAATCTTACCGATTGCTAACCGATCTTTATGTTTGTTACACATATTTGTGTGATGCATTTTACTCCGGTACAAATCGATAAAGGGTTTATGGTAGTCTGCTAAAGTTTATACAAATATGACATTCGTAAATTTACTTCCGACCACATCAAAAAATGTGTAACCAATATACAATAACTTTGTGGTAAACAAGAAGTAAACTTTGTGGGACCCACCCGTCACGTGGCCACACCAAAATGCATCCCTCAAATACGCCAAACGTTCGGTAAAAAATGGGTAGCCGGCGATTTGGAATGTGGCGCCGCTTTTTCCCATCCGAATTATTTAACTTTCGCCCAAACTACCGCGCAACCATGACCGGGGCCACCACGCCGGGTTACAAGAGTAAAAAGTCGCGCGTCTTTACTTTCCCTCCCGAATCCCCTCGCAAAACAAATCTACAACTCGGTCGGTTAGGGGCCGGGTAGACGATACGACTACCGCCGCCGCCGCCGCCAAGCCGCTTCTCGCCGCGCGTACACGAGGATGCCGTCGTCGAGGGAGCCGGCAAGGGTGACCCCTACGTCCTCTGAAGCGCAGCGCACACCGTCGTCGGCCATGCTACCTAGAATGTTCACAACCCCTGGTGCGGCGATTGGTGAACCTACCGCCACCATGGCCCCTAGGCCTAGGGCGACGGGGGCTCTCTTTGGGTCATCATCACCTTCGGCCGACGATGAAGCACGCGTCGACGTGGACATAGGTCCAGACCCTGATGTTTTACCTTCATCTCAGGACGAGACGACCGAGGCCAGGTACGCTGTATCGTGGTTCCATCTTTCCCCTCGTTCGTACTGCATCCAACATCTCATGCATCTGTGCACGCACTGGTACCCTAGATTTCATGCATTTGATCACGCGATTTGCACACCAAATTTCTTCACATGTTATTGATATGACATCGAAATGAATGCGCAGATCATTAGATGATCAGTCTTGGACCGTATATATGATTGAGAAGGGTATAGATGGGGAGCCAGATACAACACATACTTGTCACCCTCGTGGTTCACAAATCACCCTACAAACCATAAACAACCTGAAACAAAAACTGGGGTACAGGATGAGGGACATTGTTTACTACAAGACTAGAATTCCTGACTCTACTGCGGAAGCAACACTCACTGAGATCGACTACGACGTCGACGTAGAAAGAATGAAACAGATTCACGAGGAGGAGATGGTGATCGGATTAGTTGTCTCCGGAGAGCCAATACCTAGAAACCATACCATGGCCATAACACCTTTGAAATCCAAAAGTGCTTACATAAATGCCGATGATGAAGAAGAAGTAGAAGAATGTGACTTAGATGAATACAAACTTTGGCTAGCCGATTTGCATCAAGAGAAGAAAGCCTTGGGTAAGATATGCTTCACCAAATATTTGTGTACTTATACTCCGAATTTGCATGTTCGGTCACATGAATGAAATTAATTATGGATTATATTTCAGAATTAAAAGACATTTTCGGGGATGACACAATCGATACATACAGAGAATACCCGAATGTTGCGGGATCGTTTGAAGACATCGGTAATATCCCTCTCCTAATTTGCAAGCAAATTACCATTTTTTGTCATACTACAAAATATGATCGGTCATCATATGCCACTAAATTCTCTGCAGAACGGTACGTGGACCCCACCTTCATTTTGCAACACAGAATGAAATGAACCCAACACCTCGCGGTGCGGCCTCCATCTCATGCTCGGCGTTGGAAACAACACGAGCAAGGATCCGGTAACATGTGTTCCATAGAAATTACCCGTCCGTGCATACGGTTATTTTGTGGGTATTATCACATGCATGTTGTTCGCATGGAATAGGCTCCCAAAAAGTTAAGAAAAGAGGACGCGGTCCCGTAAGAGCATTGACGGTAATCGCCAAGAGAATCAAGGCGGGCAAGCGAGCGAGTTAGACATTCAATTCTCTAAACATGGAGGACCGGTAGGTGATAACTACCGCTCATTCGTTGATGAAGTGGTCATGTATACAAGGAAAAGGGCTCCTATCATTGGAGTGAAATCATGGAAAAATGTTAGGGAAGAAGTCAAAAACGCAATAGCAACTGATGTATTGGTAATAATAGACTTTGTTTTTTCAGTACAATTCAAATAAAAAGTAACATATAAACTCACACAATATTTGAATGCTATTGTGATTATATAACAGGCAAAGTGGGACATGGAGGATAATGCTGAATCAAGGGAAAAGATATGGGCCATTGCTAGGGAGCGTTACAAAGGATGGCGTTCAACTTTCAGTGCTACAGCCAAGACATACAACAGCTACCACCAGAGAATGTTACATAAGCCTACAGAATTAGATATTGTTGAATGGCACTATCTGTTGAAGTATTTCAGTACTGCTAAATTCAAGGTTTGTTCCACATTGTTAATTACGATTTCTGACCATACATTTTTCATTCAAATGGCGATGTCTGAGTCTTTAAGATTTTTGTTCATAAATTTTCATTGTATAGGAAAGGAGCACACAAAATTCTGCGATTCGATGCCAACAAATGACAAGACATTTGTCAGGCGCTAAGCCTTATTCTCGGCGCGGCTATGAGAAGGTAATAACCGGACAAGCACATCTCCAATCTGTCTTGCAGGATGAAGAACATTAATTTGTTATTTTCTTGGCATAACGAGAGAGACCCGAAACCGGTGAAGAGCCCGATGATATGGAACTTTGGTGGATAACTCACACTAACCAGGGGTCTTGGACAGACGAACAATCTAAAAATGTCTATGTGAGTTCTCAATGAATTAGTACATACATTACTATACATAGGCTTATGCAACTATAGAATGCAACCGATCTCTTGTTCAACTAACTCCTCCACCTGTGCCTTGCAAATGTTAGGACACCGCAAGCAGCGTTATTGCTGAGGCGGAATCAAATGCAGACAACAACTTTGTTTCCCAAAAGGAAAAAAACGAGATGTTCCAAAAAGCCTACAAAGATGTCACGAAGTGCAAATCAACCAAGTTGCATGGAAACGGGTACCTGGCAAAAAACCCAACTAGAAGGCAGCTGCTCAATGCGGAGCGCGAGGAACAAATTCGTAGGGAAGAGCTACAGCACGAGGAACACGTCGAGCTCATGGACGCATTTGGGCAGCTACAAGAAAAAATGTCAGGATGGGAAGAAGAAAGGGAAGCAGAAAGGAGAGAACATGCACGCCAACTTGAAGAAAGTGAAAAGAGAAGGCAGGCAGTAACTACAACAGCTTAGGCAAGAGTTCCTATCAATGCCGCAAGCATCAAATGGACAATCACAAGTTCCACAGTGCGGGTCAAGCTATTTGCATGAATGCGTTTCTTTCCTTGGGTTCTATATATGAATGTTTGTATCCTTTGGTAGGTTGACCAGCCAATATCCGTACAACCATGCCCAAGCAACAATGTCACCGAATCGCCGACGAAGCGGCGGTTGCATCAATCACCCAGCAAAACAACCTTGTCGCCGAATCCGCGTACAACGTGGCGGCGGAACAATCAATTCCTACATCCGGGAATGTACAACCGGACTCCAGAATGTGCTCTCGTGTACTCGGGTTGTTCTCGAATTCGCAACTTTTTACTAGTACATATCATCGATTCGATGAAATTACGCCTAATCTTGTCCTTCCAAATGATTGGTTCATAGGAGAAGGAATCTGACGAAGCTCGAAAACAAGTATTTCGCAAAACCAGAAGCACTAAAGGTGGTGTTAACAATCCTGAAACTCAATCCACCGTTAGACAAATTTCTTCTCAACAGCTACAGGTACAAGTTGCACAAAGGAGACGACAAAGCACCAAAAAGACAAGAGGTGAAGCTTTTTTCAACAACTCTTACTGCTGTGAATGTAATTCATGTTTCAAATTGTCAAAGTGTGTTTATGGTTGTGGTAATTATTTGATGTCATTATGCTATTTTTATGAATCACAATCAATCTTTGGTTTGCTATATGTTGTTGTTTCACAAATTCCAATATTAGAGATTAATTGATGCTACCTTAAAAATTTTGTTGATTCTTTACAGGTGATGACAACTCCTTGCATTGAATCCCCCTTTGCTGATCAAGTGTTGGGATCATCTCCAAGTAACAATTGGCAGACCAAGTTCTTCATGTCCTAGCAAATTTGTGTACTATGTGTTGAAACAATGTCCTGTGCCAAACTTTTCAGTATTTAAGTACTTCATGAGTCATGTAATTAACTCAGTGGATGGTTCAATGTTGGTTAATTAACTATAGATGCATTGTTATATTTATCTGCTGATGTTAATTAATGCTGCAATTACTCGCTACATAAATGAGCGTGGCGTAATACATCAGTGTTTTTCGTTGCCAAAAGTAGCGTGGCAATAGTAAGGTGCACTTGTAGCACCCCTAATACGAACGTGGTAATAAGAAATTCAACTTGTAGCAACACAAAGGGAACGTGGCAATAGTATGGTGTACTCGAAGCAACCCTAAATAGGAACGTGGTAATAAGAAGTTCAACTTGTAGCAACACAAAATGAGCGTGGCAATAGATAGTGCACTTGTAGCAACCCTAATAGAAACGTTGTAATAAAGACTTTAACTTATGGCAACCAACCAAATGACGAAGCAACCAATCAAATTACGTGGCAATAGATAGTGCACTTGTAGCAACCCTAATAGAAACGTTGTAATAAGGACTTTAACTTATGGCAACCAACCAAATTTCGAAGCAATAATAGAGGACCACATATTACAACCAATCAAATTACGTGGCAATAGAGGATACCACCTAAAGCAACGTAACCAATATCGTGGCATCGACAATGCTACCTATCGCATCGAAATCAACTTTTGTGGCAATAGAGGAGACCACCTATAGCAACTAACCAATTTCGTGGCATCAGACAATCCTACATATTGCAACCAAATTACTTTCGTGGTAATAGATGAGGTTCAACCAATAGCAACCAAAGTCAGTGCGTAGCAATACTATAACTTGCAACGAAACAGAAACGTTGCAATTGCACCTTTGGCAACACCACAGATGTGTCGCAATAGTACACTTTGCAACCAGAACAAGCGTTGTAAAAAAATCTAATTGCAACGTTGCGTTACGTTGCAACAAAAAAACTTTGGCAACCACTAGATGGACAACGTCGTAATAACCTAATGCAACGCGGCTTTTCGCAGCCCACGGTCCACGGAACAATTTGGTTGCAATTGTGTCTATTGCAACCAAATATGGCATATTGCAACACATTTTGTGCGTTGCATTAGGGGGAAAATCCAGTAGTGCAACTATATGCAAAACATGTACATGCAAAGAAACATCACGTTGATAACAAAATGCAATGCATGCAAATAAATAAATATGAGCATGAACATGATGGTGGTTCTAAAAAGAAAACTAAACTTAGATTAATAACCACAAGTTGATCATCATAAGATGGTGTCATTCTTTATTCTCTCTAAGAAAGGAATAAATACATAAAGAAACGGGTTGCCTCCCGAAAAGCGCTTCATTTAAAGTCATAGAGCTGGACTTTCTCACATACCTTCTTTTAGTTGCATAGCCATGGCCCTTCATGCAAGAATAAAAGGTACCAATGCAGATTTAATTTACTTCCCATGTTGTGCTTGATCACTTATAGAAGACTTGCCCAAAGCATCCTTTTGTTTCATCGTTATCTCCTTCTTTATCATCCTTCGGTGCTGCCTTCACTCCATGAATTTTTTTTAATGTCCAGAACAGAAAGTATACTCAAGCTCTACTCCATTGCACAGTGCACAAAATTTCCTTTCCAACGAGTCTTCATTTGCTCAAATCGGACTCCGGACAAGAGAGTTACGTCCGTTTTACTTCGGCGATGAAATCTGTCCTGAAATTTCAGAACGCGCAACGCCCAATGTTTTCTCCATAACTCCTTGCACGGGTCTTCAAACTTGTTGGTTCTTGATGCGTTGGAATGGTAACTTGATGGAGCTTCTGTATATCTCATTTTCTTCATTTGTACACCTCTGAACAAGCTCTCAAATTGATGAAGACAGCAGCATCCATCGCGGGATTCGGAGAGATTGATGATTTATCTTGCAACTCTTTTAGGCATGACTTCTTTTTTTCATTATTCAAGCCTGTCTACATGGTTAGTGAAAATCGGGCCTTTCCCGACATATGATTCTTTAAGGTCATTAGCTTCACCTAGCGCAAAGCATGATCGAGATTTACAAAACTTATTGTAAACATACGCATCCATAATTAACACCACATGTGAATTGTAGCAACCAATCAAGGTGTAAATAAAAGAAGCATATGTTTCATGCATAGCATTTAGCTCATTATTAGGCAAAGGTTGTTTAGGTGTGAGATTAATTGGATCAAAAATAAATGTTTCCTCTTTTTCATTCTCAAGAAAATCTAGCCTACCAACATGATCACTATTGGAACAAGGCATAGACATTAAACTATCATTCATACTATTGGTCGAGCATGAGTATTTGAATTTATCAACATCAATACCAATAATATCTTGAGATTTCAGCACGTACCTTGGCCTTAGAGATTGTTCAACAAGAGCGATATTTGGTTCATCAAGTGGTGTTGAAGGCGAATCGATCTCAACAAGTGCAGTTGCTTCTTCATCACCATCTTGCAATTTCTTCAACTCATCATGTGGAACATGTAATCCTTCAACTATGTACGCATTCATCTCTTCTTTGAAGTCTTCTTTATCAACCAGATCTTCATCTTCAAAGACTTGTATGTTGCTTTCTTTATCTTCCATGTACCACATGTCGTCAAGATCGCTCATTGTTGATTCACTCTTTCCTTCATCCTTGAGTACTTCCATGTCTTGATTTGCTAGTGTGTAGGCTTCAATAGCACACAAGCTATCATCTAGCTTGAGTCCTATCTCCTCCCATTTATCCTTTGAGTCACTAGGCTCATCACGGTTGTACTCTTCTCTTCCTTCATCATAAATCTTTGAGTTGTCAAACCGGTCGATCCATCCTTCATCTCCTTCTTCTCTTTCTTCTTCAAACATCTTTTGGATCGACTCTCCACTCATCTCTTGATCAAATATATCTTCAATGAGTTTGGCAACGTGTCGGCGTTCCTCCTTCCTTCGGTAGTTAATTAGTGGGGCGAAATCAACTTGAACCCAACCGGATTGCTTGAACTCCGCCAATGGTCTAGCATTCCACATACTTCGGCCTACATTCATGTTAGTTTCAACATTTTTAACATCCGAAATGACTTCTCTTACCTTGGGAAGTGTATCTTCACTTTCTTGTATGGTCGGTTCATCTTCCTTGACCTTCGGTTCATCTTTTTCAGAAATTTCAGCAAGCACCTTGGGCTTGATTTTGTCATTTTGCTCCTCTCCGCAACATCTTTGCCAATCTCGTATTGTTCTTTGTCCATTGCTTATCCTTTGTAAGATTTGTGCGGCTTCGTAATTGTTTTATCCATTATATCACCGCCCGCACACATGCTTACAAAACGAGACGAGTTAGGGGTTAGTGAAAAATAAAAGGTATGCAACATCAAGTCACCGGAAAATCCCAAGTTCGGGCCTCGCTCAAGTAGTTCATTAAAACGGTCCCATGCTTCATCAATTCCTTCATCCTCTCCTTGCTTGAAAGTGAGCACTTGCCTCCTTAAGTCTTGGACCTTGCTTATGGGAAAGAACTTCAAAAGAAATTTCTTCACTAGCTCATCCAATTTCCTTTTGCTTCAACGGACGCAAGTGTGTACCATCTTCGCGCTTCATCTTCGAGAGAGAACGGAAAAAGATTCCACTTGAACCAAGCGGCCGGAACTCCTTTTTGTTGCACCGTGTTGCATAACATCGTGAATTCCTTAATGTGTCTATATGGGTTGTCATCCTCCAATCCTCTAAATGGTTTTGTCGCCACTAACTTGATGATTCCAGGCTTCACTTTGTAGTGGGTTGTAGCAAACGTCAAATCTGATTTTTGCATCTCAATGTCTTCCATTGACGGCATTGCTAGCTCCCTTAGCGACATCTCTTCGTCTTCCAATGGTGAGGTGAACAAATCCATCTAGGCACAAGAAAAGTAGAAAGAAAAACAAAAAAGATTTTTTTTCTTTTTTTAGAAAATAAGGGTTAGGTGTTAGTAATCAACAAAATTAATACTAGATTAAACGTAGCAAATGGCTTGCTCCCTGGCAACGGCGCCAGAAAAAGGGGCTTGTTGACGGATAAAACTCGTATCCACCTACGATCCGCAAGCGTACAGACCTACACCTTTTTCACCACGGGATTCCCAAGGTTCTTGTCAATCCGCGGAGCAAGGGGATTACTAGCGCTTAACCAAGTACTAATCTAGTTGAATGGAAAACCTTTGAAAGAGAGTATTAATCTAAAAGTAAAGACAATCTACCTAAGTTAATCTATGTTAAGTTGATCAAACAAATCTAGGGATAAACTAGATGATAAAGGGTGAACACAAGAGAGCGAGCAAGAAAGATAAGCGTTCCCTCCCTAGGATCTAGGATAACATGGTATGCATCTACTACACGAAAGCGGTAAACCAATCTACTGGGGGTTGTGACCACGGTTTCGCCCTTTCCCTCCTCTCGTACTGTCACTACGCGAAGGTATTCGTGACTAGACCTATGATGGACACGGTATGTTGATGGAATCTATGGGAGTAGCGGATATCATACGCCCGAAAAACACGGTAGCTAACCTTAATCATCAAAGCATCATCAACATGAAAACAATAGATTGAAACCACAAATCGAGTAGCGATCACATAGCATGTATCCATCTAATCCTAGGGATGAACGGAGACATTACCCCATCATCTTACACGGATTGAAGCACATAGGGGTGATGGAGACTCGGAGAACGTCGTCGATGAAGATGGCGGCGATGGAGCTTGGGAACACCCCTAGGCCAACGGCTTCGAGTCCTCCTCTTGCTTCCTTCTCTCCGCCGACGTTGATCCTTGCGACGAGCTCATCTAACTCTCTCCCTCATCTTGCGGCGGCGGTTTTTCGGTGATTGGCGTCGATAGGATGATTTGTTCGATGGGTCGGTCGACGGCGGCGGAGGGAATAAATAGATGAACATCTAGGGCAAAGGGGGGACCGAACCGACCCCGGAGTGGGCTGGGCCGGTCGGCCCAGCCGGCCGGCCTGGGCCCACTTCGGCCGGTTCGGCCCCGGTTTCCTCCCCCGGTTGCTTCTCCCGTGATCCCTTATTCGTGTGCACTTGCATGTGGGCCTTTGACGTCGTTTCCTTCACGGTTAAGGCTTGAATCCTTGCTATGCAAGCTTCGCTATTTTTTGGTTGAGTCCCTGAAGATTTGCACGTTGACGCTTCGGTCCTCGGGTCATTTGGAGTCATGTTCATCGCGTGTCTTGACTCTTTGTCGGGCTTCATGATCTTCTTCCAAAGTGCTTGGTGAACTTATCCCGAAAGTCTCCTCATTAGCGTAGATTTCCTGCGTAAACAACAAACTCCAAAATCGACATGCAAGTGTGAACTTGTTATATCATTAGTATGCCTAGTGGCGGGTTAGTTGCAAATCATAATCGAAACCAATGTATAACAAGTACTCTAGGTTGACGGAAATTTACCGTCAACACTCATGCGAGGCAAGGATGTACTCCATTCAAACGGAGGATGTCCGAGGTTGGACGCTGTCCATGCAGCGGCTTAACACATGGATGCCATTTCTATAGTGAACGGTAATGTATGTGGACGCTTTCATGAGTGCTGGCATGAAAGGTTCGTTGTGTTCTGTGATCTTCTGCAGGTACACTAACCTCGTTTCGTAAGTCGTTAAGTAAGCATCGACTAGATCTCGACTAGTTATTATAGGGAGATACGCGTATGTGCCATGCCACCGGTGCTAACCCCGAGTTTCGGCTTGGATGCCTTGTGAGGACGATTAGGACGTCTTGCATCATGTTAAAAGTCATGAAAGAACCTAAACTGAACTCACGTCTGTTTTCGTGCTCTCTAAAGGTAAAATAGTGATAGCGCGTTTTGTCCTGTTTAGCCTCTTTAGGTGTAGACGTGTTGTCGTGCTTAAATTCAATAGAGTTGTTGCTTAAATTGCTGTTCTTGTCCAAGAACCTTTCGTCTTGGTGATCCTAACCTAGGTCGCTTCAATCTAATCCAGTTCTGCTCGCCAAAGTTCATGATCGTGACTTAGGTCTACCACAAGTTATGCTCGGTTAGTCAACCTTTGTCTTGCTATCTTCTTGAATCATTTGGAATCTTGCTTAAATAGCCCCTTCCCTAATCCTCTAGCTCAACCTTGCATACCCAACTTGAGTTTCATAGCCGGACTGCGGGTTTGAGTAGGATGTTCGGTTTCCGATTGCCAGACCATGTATCGTTGGTATGCCTGCTCGTTCGAGCTCAGCATACGATGGTATTTAAGTATGCATGGTTACCCCATACCTTGACCTTACCCGTACTCGTGGATTGAGTTACCTTTGTACACTCGCACCCGCCTGATTCTCACTTTTGTCATTATGTCCAGATGGACAACGTTGGCTTTACATCAACTGATGTGGAAGCATGGACTCTCGTGAATTACCTCGAGGAGGGTGGTTTTCCTGCACTTTTGTGGGACACCCTGAAGGACTTTGGGTACAGCACTTACCCAGAGTACTCGACACGTGAGGTCATGACCACAGGCCAACTCCTTCGTTGTGAAGTGAAGGTGAAGATTTCAGTGTGCCCGACCAACCCTGCTTGGGATGAGTGGGAGTGTACGGCACACGGAAGAAACTTGTCCGACACGGTGCAGAAGGCTGCTCTCGAAGCACTCACAACTTTCTGTGGAAAGCACCCTGCCGAGATAGCCAACTCTGCAGCCAAAGTAATTCTGGTACCCGAGCGACACATTGCACCGGGTGGTGAACGAGAGACTACCCTTCCAGCCCAGAACAACTCGCAATATAGTTCAGATCTTGTCACCTCAGTCCGCTTTTCAGAAGCCATGTACGACACCTACCAACGAATGGTGGGAGAAAGCGTATTCTATGGACACCAAATCTACAGATACAAAGTTAAGGAAGTGGAGTGTTCAGCTGAAGCGTTGAAGGAGGCCCGAGCAATGATCGCTACTCTCAAGAAGGAAAGACGAAAGGACAAGGCAAAGATACAAGAGTTAACGGAGATCATACATGAGCAGAATTTCTTGTTGCAGCATAACGATCAGTATATGCTTGAACTAGAAAATCAACTGGAAGCTCTAGCCGTTCCACCCCCAGAACCTATCATTCCTGGACCAGCGCAAGAAGAAAATGTTGAAGATATCCAGGGTGAATCTGGAATTGAGTCTGGACCCGCGTCACCGTAGACTTTCAGCATGGAAGCTCCCACCCTCGGAAGTTGGTCCATTTGAAATAAAAGCTCTGAGTCGTAAGAGTGTAGTAGTTATAGGGAACCTTCGTGCGCAATAATCACGTTGGGTTATCTATTGATGTCGGTTGAACTAAGAACCTTGTCATTGCAGCTAGTCTGCATTGTAATTCCAAATGTTGTTTGGTAATTCTGAAAACCCTCGTCGATTTACTGCCTGGATTAAATATCTCTTCCAGTAATGATCTGTGTAAGACATTATTTATGCTAGTTGTGGTGAATCAAGTTTTGTGCTCCACAAATTTCGTGTCAATCAAAGATCTAAACAATCCCTCAGTCCTGAACTTAGTCTTTTCGGTCTTGCTCAAACCTTGTGATTTAAATTAAAATGTGGCTTTTGAGCATGCGCTGCATAGCATATGCATTTGGGAAGCATGGGTATACTAACGTGCATTAGCATGAAACTCCGTACCCCTACTCTACCTCTCTTGTTTGGTGACGTTGTTACCCCTTAGCCAAAGGTGCCGCGACGGAACCTAGGGTATCGTGTGTGCTGCAGCCACACGACTGCCACTAGGAGCGCGCAAGATATCTTGGTTGTGAGATAGCAACTCGTCACACAGATCCTCTCTCTACTTTGATTGCCCTTGCAATCACTAACACATGTGGGTAATCGAATCATTCCAACATGCATCATAAGCACCATACCGCACAAGCATATGCGTTGCATCAACTTGAAAAGTATTACACTTTCAAAACAATGAGTTGTCAAAACCTCAAAATTTGCGAAATAAGTAAAGGTGTGAGCAAGATTATTCCTTGAAGTTCCCACTTGAAGTCATCCTTCGTACAGGAGATTAGGGAACTCTTTTATTAGCCTTCCTTTTCCTCATAATGCTCTTTTGGAAAATCCGATCGGCTTGGCATCATGCCGCCAATTCTGACGACCTTGTAGCATCAAATTCCTTTTCTGCCAGCCACGCGGAGGCCTTAGGCGTAGAAGTCCTCTTGAGCAGTCAAGGTTCTCGAATAGTCAATGTGGAGAAGTCGTCCATCGTGTATTCGTTCTTGGTCCGTGCTCATAACCTTTAAATCCTCAGAATCAAGCAAGGAAGTGCGCCCAGGATTGATCGAAGCTTTTTGCTACGCTTCTCTTTGTTGCTATCGCCAACATAAAGCGTTGTACACTGAGCTTTTCTCGTTTCGCTCCCCATCACGGTCAATTATTTAGACCGTTGAGCCCCATCGTCATCAGTGTCGCGACCGTACATCGCCGTGACGTCGCTCTACCATCGATTTCCGCAACCGTATTCATGACGCCGAGATCGCGTGAGCTGACCTTGTTGAGCTCCGTGTTGTCTACACCCGATACCGACTGGGTCAACTGACCGTTACAGCCCCGCATCGGTTATAAAATGGAACCTTTTACCCGGAACCGCCGATCCGGAAGCTCATTTTCCATCAAAGCTTGGCATCATCACTGTTCTTGTCCACTAAAGCATCTCTTCCACCTGATTCAATCCTCCCGAGCAAGCTGTTCTCCCGTGTTCGTTCCCGACGTCAAGAAGAAGCTCGGAGTAGACCGAAAGCAGAAATCAATCCAAGCTACCACCCATGACTACGTCTTCGGAAGAGCTCGAGTCGTTCCGCTGGACATTGTTAGGGATGTACCTCTGTATCGTAGGAGGATTATGTCTGCTAATAGTTGTGCATGTGCACATTCATCGTCCGCTTCCTCATGAACGGCGATGAGGTAGCAAGGAAAAGCACCTTGTACCTTTTTGTTTCATCTGCATTTTCCAATCATGAGATGTGTGGACCAGGCTTTACCAAATTGATATTGTGACTTTTGGGATGTCCGGTTTGCATCGCTTACCGTGAACAAGTCCCGTAGAGTACGTTCAATTTATAAGTTTCTAGGCGAGAATCTAAATATGCACTAATTAGGAACTTAAATTTCCAGATGTTCAGACCGGCATGGAATAACCCCTATGGTTTTGATGCATCAGGTAGTGGTGATCTTACGCTACCGCCGCCACGATGTTGATCGAAGCTTTCGTAACAGCACATACCGAGGTGTTGCGCCAACTCCTGCAAACACAGCAACGGATGGCTCGGCAACTACCGCGAATGGCACCGTCGCAACAGAAGATCCAACCTTCCAAGCCCTGTTCACCCGAAGTACCCACCCAGAGGGACATAAACGCCATTGTCGGCGCAACTCAACTGTTAGAAGGGCAAAATTCCGTGCTGAACCAGATAGTGTACGATGTTATCCAAGGACGTTATGGGAAACCATATCAGAATAGTTTGGCAGACAGTCTCTCTCAGTCCTTATCTGCCTCTATGGTCGAACAAGCCCGTTTGTTCAATCTGTTGGAGGAGTTTGTTAATCAAGACCAACCCCAAGCCTCCGACTCAATATTACCACCTTCTCGGCTACCGATGGATCTTAGGGCAGAAGAGAGGGCAAATAAAGGCAGTAAACGAGAACTATCTGAGATAGATGTAAGTGAGTGGGAAATTATCTGTACGGAGACTTGTCCGCGTGAAGGCGAGCGAAGATGTAACCCTAACAAGACCACTCAACTCCCCACTAGTGCAACACCTTCGCGAACCGCGAAGAGGGCAAAGAAAAAAGAGAGGAAGAGGCTCCGCCTTATCGAGAAAACCCAGCAACCGATCTCCAAACCCAGAGATCTTCCACCCCATTTGTGCTACAAGTGTAGACAGCCCGGGCATTTTGCCAATGAGTGCCTGAACCCCAGACAGCAGAAGCCCCAGCAGTAGAAGCAGAGCCCCGGATCTGCTATCAACAACAACAAGCCAAGCCCTCAAGTGGAGCAAAGCCAACTGAATTTCGTAGGTAACACCTCTATCCCAGAACCATTCCTCACCTCCCCTTGTAATGTCGAATCTCGGGACGAGATTCTTCTTAAGGGGGGGTAGGCTGTGACGCCCCAGGTTTTTAATTATCGTCATTAACGCTAATGACCGGATCAGCCGGGTCAAACCAGTCAAACCCCGGTCAAACCTAGGTCAACCTGGGTCATCACCCGAAAACCTCGCCAATGAACCCTAATGAACCCCTTGACCAAGCCTACGCACACCCGTAATGGACCCTTGGTCAAAGATACGGTCAAAACCGCTTACTGTTGACGTCGGCGAATGTCGTCCGGAACTTTTGCCTTGTTCTCCAAAATTCACCTAAACACTTCAAAACCTACCTTTATGGAAGTTGTCCATCTTGTTGAGGGACACAACTTTCGTGTAGATTGGCATTTCAAATTTTGGGTGGAAATTGGTGAAAAACTTGATAGATTGACAGTACCTCCTGTTTTCCGGAACAGGCCGGCATTCAATGTTGGCACGACGTTCCTGCAAAATCCGTTGAGAAAAACACTATATGGCCTTTTTGAAAGTTGTAGAGGGTAGTTAGATCTACAACTTTCCTATTCATTGCTTTGTGCACTTTTATTCAATTTTTGGGAGAAAACCCCGCTTGAACGGGGCCGGTCCCGAATAATTTCGGGCGCTCCGCGCGCCGAGCCGCGCCGCCGCCGCGCCCGCCCGCGCCGGCCTTCCGCGCCTCGGCTTCCGGCCACGCGCCAAGCGAGGGCCGCTCCTTCCCGATGCTCCGCGCGCCCCAAAGGCCCCTCGAAGTCCTCCCCCCGGCCTCGCACCGTGTGCCGCCGTGCGCCGCGTCCGACGGCCGGGACGGACCGCCGTCGGACCGCCGGTTGCCGCGGTGTGCCGCCCCCTCGCGCGCCGTACAAACGAGTTAAACACCGTCCTTGATTCGACGCGACGGCAAGGAACCCCCACTGCTATTTAGCGGCCGTCGGCTCCCCCCCCCTCGCGTAGGCCGCGAACCTCCACCCCGCCATGGCGCCGCCGCAGTAGAGCCGCCGCCCCACCCGCCTCCGCGGCCAATTGATGCCCCCGGCAAGTCCCCTTGGACCCTATAAGGCTGCACGTGCCCCCCGGTCCCCCATTTCGGCCGTGGGCTCACCGGCGCCGGTGCCTGCAGAGTGCCCGCCGGCGCAGCCGCCGCCGCGCCCTACCCCCGAGCCGCCCCCGACCCGAACTCCGGCCAAAAACCTAGACGCCGGTGACCCTTGCCCCTCCTCACGTCCTTCCCCGGCCGGGGAACCGCGGCGAGCTCACCAGAATCGAGCAGCCCGCGCCGGCCGGCCGCCCCAAGGGCCACATTGCAAAGCAGCCATTCTTTCCAGGGTCTTTCTTGCAAAAGGGTAACTCCAATAGTTAAACTGATTTCCTGATTCTTGTAAAGTGCATAGAAAATCAAAGGAAAATCAGAAAAATGCAAGGCCAATTTTGTTGGATCCGTTGTGAATTATTCTACAACTTTTGTTATTCTGGCCTGAGCTAATTCATTTTATTTTTTGCATGAAAAATACAAATTTGAAAACCCTAGATCTGCAATATCTCAAAAACCATAAATCCTATGTAGCTAATTTTTTGATATGTTGTGTGTCAGGTCATGACTAGCTCCTATGCCAAAAATTGCGCAAAGGTATGATGTAAATAGTTTTCTAAAAATGTTTTTCCCTTTCTGGCAGATCTGCATAAATGATTTTTCCTGTTAAATATATTTATGTTTTTGTGCTCAACTTATGCACATTGTCTTGTAATGTCAAAATACACATCTTGTGTATTAATCATGATTTTTGGATTAAAAGAAATAATTATTATTGATTTATGCATGTTTTCCTTTGTAAATTAATAAGCTAAGATCAGTAGGGTTTTTATGTGAACATGCTGGTTCTTTAGACTTGATTAGGATCAGAGAGAATGCACAAGAAAGTTGGGAGCATTTTGATGCTTATTTATTTTTGTATGCTTTTAATTTGAATCACTAGCTAGTCCTTTGTTATTTTCAATAATATTTAATTTCCTAGCATCCAACACTCACATGTGGGTCCAATGGACCAGTATAGGTGCTAGTAGGCTTAAGAAACACTCCTTTAATTTTTGGTAATTTAATTGCTTAATAAAAGCTTAAAAGCCCTTTTTAATATTAAAGAGAAATTAAATAAAGAAAAGCCCTTATTTAATTCTTTTTCCTTTTTGAAAGTATTATCTAATTTAATTAAAAGATAATTAATTCTCATTGCTGATAAGGAATTAATTCAAGGATAAAAATATTATTTATATCTTTGCTTGTGAAAGGAAAATGATTAAAGCTTTCACATGAAATGACAAGTATAAAGAAACCTTTATTCAATTGTGCAATAAAAGAATAACCCATGTACAACCAATAACCTGCCTAAAAGAGAAATCACCAAACCACCCATGTTAACTTGAGTGTGGTTGCAATTCATGTTAAAAAGGTTAAATATACCTACCCACTACTGTTGGTGAATTTAAATTAAATTATTTACATATATATGTACACAATCACCATCAAAAAGAATAATTAATAAAGAGTTGCATATTGTTCTTTTATGGAAGAGTATGCTGAATGTATTCTTATCTAGGTGAATGTGCCCAACAAATACACCCCTCGATCGTCAATATGGGTTGTAATTGATTAAAGTAAAAACCTTCGAATAAATCCTGCATTTGCATCTTCGTGTAGATCTTTCCGCCAGTAGACGTACGCTCGTGCCGGAAGGAGGAGACGAAGGTGCCGACAAAGAGCCGCCGAGCGTGAACGTAGCTCAAGACACCGGGCCCAAGTCCGAAGGGCCCAAGGCCAACCTTGCCGGCCGAAGGCAAGCCCCGGATCATTAACCCCGTCTTTTAAAATTATGCAATTATGTTTGCTATTATTGTGCATTTACGTTTCAAGAGTTGATTTGAAACCCTAGATGCATGATCCCTAGGTACCTATGCTTTATTACTAGTATGCTAGGTCGATAGCTGCTATGCTATAGGACCGATAGAAGTCGAGTGATGTTCGTCACTCGCGAGAATAGGTTCCTAGATAGGAATCATAAGATATCCTTAAATGGATTGCTCATGTGGTAAGAGCATGGGATTGGGCTCCGGTCCAGTGGTCATGTGGGCTAAGCTTTTGAACGTACTAAACATTCACCGGTTATGGGGCCGGTGTCGGTGTTTTAGACCGGCAACCTACTACGGGGAGTACCCGAAGTAGATGAATGTGACTCGCCGAGATCGGTAACTCGAAGGAAGAGACACGTGACACACAATTTAGACGAGGTTCGGGCCGCGAGGTGCGTAATACCCTACGTCCCGTATGCCGCGTAGCTCGGATTGATAGGGCACGATTACGGGATGGTGCAATAGTGCGCCGTGGATTGTATGTGTTGAGATTGGATGAGGGAGATCGGTCCCTGCCTCGCCTTATATAGTCGGGAGGCGGGGTTACAAGTCGGAGTAGGAAGAGAGTACTAGTCGAGTACGTCTAGGAGTCCTCTCGCGCGGTGCGGAACATGCACAGCTTCCTAACCGAGTACTACTCCTGTGTAGTCCTTGTGCTCCACGCCTTCAGGTGCGCGTGTAGCGCAAGCCGGGTAGTCCCAGGGGCCCACCGAGTAGTCGGTCCTGGTACCCACCGAGGTAGTGGGCCCAGGGAGGTCCATACGACAAGCCCCCGAGTACTTTGTAGTCGAGAAGGATAGCTTCAAGTAGTCTTGACGGCCTTAACGAGTAGTCCTCAAGCGTCCCTGAGTGCTACAAGTCAAAAGTCCTCAAGAGTAGTCGAAGCATCCCGAGGCTGGAATGTACTCCAGCTGATGTTTGAGCAATCTTGAAGTCTTCTCGAGTAGTCCCAAGCGTCCTTGAAATCTGCCTTCGAAGGTCTTCAAGAAGATGCCTGTCGTGCTTTGAAGCCGGAGCCGTCATGGAGATGCGATTTGCAGAACCGCAATCCACGTGGAGTAGCCCCCGAGCCTCGAGCCGCGGGCTCTGGCTGAGGATCCATCCGAAGTCTTGGCAAGAAAATCCCGAAAAATCCGGAGAGAAAAAACCGAAGGACACGTGGCACGGAGCCCCCGAGCCTTGAGTCGAGTACTTCCTCTCGAATTGAAGGGTCTTCTTGGAGAATGTGTCCTGAGATGCTCTTGAGACTAGCCGCGTCCCAGGTAGTCAAGTAGAGGTAGCCGAGCCCCCGAGGTGAGGCGCGTCGACTAGTGGAATACGAAGAGTCACGCGCAGCCGCTGAGTCAGCCGCGCGTGGACTTATCCAGCCGCCCGTTACGGAGGCGTTTTGGCTTATAAATACAAGCCGAAACCCTTAGGGTTTTTCACCCAAGTGAGCCGCAGTCATTCGCCACTTGAATCTTGAAGTAGATCCACTCCAGCGAGCGCTGCCGCCGTAGTAGATCCGAGCGCATCGCCACCCGAAAGCTGTAGGGTAGCCCCCGAGCGGATGCGAGTGAAGACTCCTTGCACTTGGAGGATGAAGCCGTCCCCGTCGAAGACGTCGAAAGCCGGCGGGAAGAAGAGGAGCCATGCAGAGGCTGCCGCGGCCGACGCCGGAGCAGCGCCGCCCACATCTCCACCGCGCGCTGACCCAAGCCGCGAGTGGAAAAAGTCGAAGGTGAAGACCGAGGACTTGCTGACCCCGTTGAACGGCGGGTTCATCGGGGAGAAGGAGATCGACATGTGGAGATCCGCCGCGAGAGATCCTTATCCAATGGAGAAGGCCGAAGACGAGATCCCGATGTTCTCGCGCTTCGTGGAGCGCGGGCTTGCGCTCCCGGCCGAGCGACTTCTTCAAAGGGCTTCTCGGGTACTACGGCATCGAGTACCTCAACTTGAACCCCAACGGTATTTTCCACACTTCGTCTTCGTCCACTTCTCGCGAAGCCTTCTTGGGAATCAAGCCGCACCGGGTTCTCTTCGGAAGTTCTTCCGCGTGAAGCCGCAGC
The DNA here is from genome assembly GCA_947561735.1 of Cenchrus americanus. Taxonomy (NCBI): domain Eukaryota; kingdom Viridiplantae; phylum Streptophyta; class Magnoliopsida; order Poales; family Poaceae; genus Cenchrus; species Cenchrus americanus. The sequence continues at coordinate 75,425,149 of OX387239.1, read as the reverse complement.
CCGGCGCCTCCAACCCCGAGTAGTCGGAGGGGCGGGATCCACCGAGGGAGGATGCCGCGGAGCGATGCACCGGCGTACAAGCTCGTGGACTCCAACACCGGCCGGAAGACGAGGTGGTTCTACACCACGAACCACCATCCCGAGCCGCCAAAACCGAGCGAACGGCGGCCCAAGCACCAAGAGTGGTGGAACACGGAACCCACCATGCAAGAAGGCATCCGGCTCCCGGAGTTGCTAGCACGCATCAAGACCTGCGGGATGCGGGACCGAGGGCCGAACACGTGGCCTTCGGTTTCATGAAGCGCCGGATCCGGCCCGCCGTCGGCGCGGGATACGATGGGCTTCGAGTACACCGGCGACGACGACACGTCGCGGATGCGGGGGGCGAGCTCGAGGACAACGACATTGTCGAGAGATTGTCGAGGATCTTCAAGGACATGCCGGAGTACACGGCGTGCCCGGTCGAGGAGTACTCCGCCGCGCGCCCGCCCAACGAGGTGAGTAGCCGTACCCCCCTCGTCGAGTAGTAGGCACTTGTAGCAGAATTGCTGACGCCTTGTGTCCTTTACGCGAGATGATGTGAAGCGGTTTGTCTCCGAGCCGCAGCCGCCACCGAGCGGAATCGAGATCCCAATGGTGGAGAAGGTGAAGGAGCGCCGAGTAGTAGGAGACGGCGACGACACCGTCATCGTGGAGGATACCTCCGATGACGATGATGAAGATGATGACACGCCGCGGGGACCGCTTCCGAGCTTGCGGTCGAGGTTTAGCCGTCCGGGCTTGCCTCATGTGCCACTTGTGCAAGATCCGCCGACTAGCTTGGAGGCTAGCCTTGCTGCGCCGCCAAGGAAGCCGCGCAACCCCCGCCAAGAAACGGGTGGCAAAGAAGATGAAGGTCTCGGAGACCACGCCTCCGGAGGTAAGTTATCTTTAGCGAGTGGTCGAGTTCCCGCTGTTCGAGTACATTGTTGACGAGTACTCTTTCTTTGTCTTCAGGAGAGGCCGCCAGCGGAGCCCGTGGAGGAGGGCGATGAGGGCATGTGGCCCACAGTGGGGGAACCGGCTGGAAGCCGAAGTCCAGCCCCCACTGTTGGAGAAATCCTGGCGCAGTTGGAGCGCCAGCCCCTCGCTCCGGAAGAGAGCGAGTACCCGCGTCCGCCACCGGTGGAGGGACGGAAACCGCGAGGGACGGACGAGGAGACGTCTGCGCCGGCCGCCGCCACCGTGGAGGAGGCGGTAGTCGAGGAGGCGCAGGAAGAAACGCCCGCCGAGGGTGGACTGGTTGACATCGCCAGCATCCTCGGTGCTCCGGCCGTGACTATCGTCCGGTCGAACTTGTAAGTACCACGCCTTCATGAGTAGTACTCATTGTAGTAGTCGATTTTATCTGACGACCCTCTGTGGATACTTGTGCAGAAAATCCACGGACTTGAGCTGGGACGGAGAGGAGCCCACGGCAGCAGAGGCGAAAAGGCCGCGCCGCTCGTCGAGGAGCCCGCTCCAGAAGCCCAAGCCGCGACCGAGCCCCCGCCGCCGAAGCGCCCGCGCCGGAGGCGGTCGTAGTCGAAGGTGAGTACTCCTCCTGAAGCTATAGAGCCCCAAAAAGAGTAGTCATAGATAGCGATGCGCGTGTTCCTTGGTGACGGGCGCCGAAAGAGGTGACATCCTGCGGGGGTGCCCATGGGGAGTTGACACCAGAAGCCCCAGAGGCTGCGGTAGGAGCCCCCGAGCCCATGGGGGAAACCGTCGAGAAGTCCGCCGAGGGGTAGGCGGCTACCACGTCGCCGAGGGGTTGCCCTGGAGGTGGCCATCCGATCCCCCGAGATCCAAGACGCGGAGCCTATCCGCTCGGCGCCAATGACGGAGGCTACGTCGAGTAGCCATGGCGGGATTGAGCTGCTTGCCGACGATCTTGTCGAGCCGGCGGTGTTGGCGCAGCACTTGGAGGCGATGCGGCGAGCCGAACAGTGGATGAAGGTACGTAGCCGTTGCCTCCCGAGTAGTCAATCCTTTGCGTTGAGTACTCTGTCTAACTTGAGCTTGTCTTGTGCAGGACGTCGCGGAGAGATCCCGCGAGAAGTCGAATCTGCTGCAAGGTTATGGCGACACGGTGCTGCGAGCCGAGGCCCTGGAGGAGCAGCTCGTGAAGTCGAGGAAGCATGCGGCCGCCATGCAGTCGAAGCTTGACGCCGCCTTCGCCAAGTACCACAACGACGTGATGGACTTGCAGGCGAAGGGCGACGAGCTGGTGCGGAAGAACAAAGGCCTCCGCAACAAGAATAAAGGTATGTCTCTTGACTTGTCGGGTACTTGTTGGAAGTTATCAAGCTCGACCCGTTGTTGTGTTCGGTGTTGCGAGAACTCGAAGGCCAAGTAGAGCGGTCGAAGGCCTCGGAGGTCGGCATGAAGAATCTCTTCTACGGGAGCGGGAAGCCCGCGGGTACTTGAACTCGACTACAAGGAGCTGGCCTTCGAGTGCGAGAAGCACATGGAATTGCGGAATGCATGCGGCGGGATCTCGTCAACTGCTACAAATCTTTGCAGAAGTTGAACGAAGACTGCGAGGCGCTCCGGGCCCAGCTGAAGGACCTTGAAGAGGCTGCCCTCCCGATCGCGAGGCTCCTGGTGCCGCACCCGGGCGGCCCCAAGATCGCTCCGTTGGCGGATCGACTTCGTGAGGCGCCAAGCCGGCTGGCCGCCTACGTGAAGCACATGGCCAAGTCGATCCCGAAGCAGGTGCTGGCCTTCATGAAGTCGTACTTCCCGAAGGCCCCGGTGGAGGTAGTCGCCGGCGGGGTAGCCGCCAACTGCTCGGATGAGCAGTACGCAGAGCTGCTGGAGCAGATGGCTCCCATCGCGGAGCGAGGTAGCCGATAAGTTGAACCTCCGGTAGCCCTGCATAGATAGCTAGTAGTCGTAGTTGTATAGGCGGCGGTTGTAATGAACTTTGTCATGTATCAATGAAAGGTGATGTTCCATCAATGAGTACTCGTAACCGCGATCTCGAGTGCGGAGCGCCCATCGTGGAGTAGGTGCGAGTAGTAGTACTCGGCTTAGTAGTCCCGTCGCAGGGAGTAGACAGTAAAGAAGTTGATGAACGATCAAACTTTATTAGTGAAGAAGTACACATGGGTGGCCAGGGCCGTAGTTACAAGTAGTCGCCTGGACCCGAAGGCCGCTTACAGCGCGAGTAGTACCGGAGCGGGTAGCCGCTTACGGTGAGTGATCCGTAGGTAGCCGTGTAGGGCTGGATCGCGGATCCGTAGGTAGCCGCGCGGCCGGATCTTGGAGTGTGGTCTCTTGGTAGACCGCCGCTAGAGTCCTTGACGCTCGTCGCGGCCCGGGGGTCCGTAGGTAGCCGCACGGGGCTGGACACGGAGGAGAGTAGTCCGGAGACTTGGAGCCGGGACCGGGGGGTCGCTTGCGGCAAGGGGTGTTGATGTAGTCGTGTAGACTTGAACCCGGAGTAGTCGAGTAGACTAGGCGTAGAAACGATAGAGTTGGTCGACGTTCCACGAGTTGTTGACTTCTTCGCCTTCAAGTGTTTGGAGGCGGTAGGAGCCGGCCCGATCACCTTAGCCACGGTGAAGGGGCCTTCCGCGGGGAGCCGAGCTTGTGAAGTCCTTCCGTGTTACGGATACGGCGGAGGACAAGATCTCCAACGTTGAAGGAGCGTTCCTTGACGTTGCGATCGTGGTAGCGTCGGATACCCTCCGGGTACCTTGCCGATTGGACGAGGGCGGCACGGCGAGCTTCTTCGAGGCCGTCGATATCAACTCGTCCGTTGTCTTCGAGACGCCTTCGTCGTAGTGTTCCACCGTCGGCGAGTTCCATATGACATCGGCGGGGAGGATGGCTTCGAGCCGTAGACCGAGAAGTAGGGGGGATTGCCCCGTTGGCTTGGATGGTTGGGTCCGCGGCCCCCGAGTGCGTTGGGTAGTTCCTTGATCCACTTGCCCCCTTTTGAGTTAGCAGACATCGTGTAGCCGCTTCTTGAGGGCGTCGAGCACCATCCCGTTGGCGCGCTCGACTTGTCCGTTGGCCCGTGGATGGGCGACGGAGACGTATCCGACGTCGATTCCGCCTGTTCTCGCGGTACTCCCGAACCGGTGATTGTTGAAATTGGACCCCGGTGTCTGTGATGATGCGGTGGGGTAGCCCGTAGCGGTGTACGAGTTCATCCAGGAAGTCGAGTACTCTGTCAGCCTTGGGGCATGTAACCGGCTTGACCTCGATCCACTTGGTGAACTTGTCGATGGCCACCGGTACCCGTTGAATCCTCCTGGTGCGGTTGGCGGTGGCCCGATCATGTCAAGCCCCCGGCGAGGCAAAGGGCCAGGTTGGCGGTATGGTGACTAGCTTGTAGGCTGGGACGTGTTGCTGCTTGGCGAAGAACTGACATCCTTGGCACCTTCTGACGAGTTCTTCGGCATCGCCCAGGGCTGTGGGCCAGTAGAAGGCTCGCCGGAAGGCCTTGCTGACCAGCGTGCGTGAGGACGCGTGGTTGCCGCAGACGCCCTTGTGGATCTCCTCCAAGATGTCCTTGCCTTCCTCGCGAGGGACGCACTTCATGAGTACTCCAGAAGATGCGCCTCGCTTGTAAAGCTTGTCGCCGACGAGGACGTAAGACTTGGCGCGGCGGAAGAGTTGTTCGGCTGCGTTCTTGTCGGAGGGGACCTTCTCGCTCGCCGAGGTAGTCGATGAAGGGTTGCCTCCGGTCCACGTCGATCATCATGACCTCCTGCCCGGTGGTGGATGGGGCCGGGGCAGTGGTCGGTGGCGCCGGCTCCGGGATGGATGGCGCGTGAAGCTCATGGACGAAGACGCCCGCGGGTACTTGGGCGCGGGTGGATCCGAGCTTCGAGAGGACGTCCGCTGCAACGTTGTTGTCGCGAACGATGTGGTGGAACTCGAGACCGTAGAATTTGTTCTCGAGCTTGCGGACTTCTAGGCGTATGGCGTCCATGTTCTCCTTGTTGCGGTCCCAAGACTTGTTGACTTGATTGATGACCACTTCGCGGAGTCGCCGTAGACTAGTAGCCGCTTGATGCCAAGTGAAGCGCGAGGCGGAGCCCGTGTAGGAGGGCTTCGTACTCGGCTTCGTTGTTTGAGACCTTCCGAGAAGATCCGCGGGACGTACTTGAGTTGCTCGCCCGTTGGAGAGATCGGGGAGTACCCCCGCGCCTACGCCCTCGAGGTTGAGTGAGCCGTCGAAGTACATCACCCAATGCTGCGGTCGCACGGTGGGAGTAGGTAGCTAGTTCTCCCGCCACTCGCCATGAAGTCGACTAGTGCTTGCGACTTAATGGCCGTGCGTGGCTTGAAGTCGATGGTGAGGGCGCCGAGCTCGACGGCCCATTTGGAGATCCTTCCGGTGGCGTCTTGGTTCCTCGGGATGTCGCCGAGCGGGTAGTCGGTGACGACGGAGACCGAGTACTCCCGGAAGTAGTGTCTTAGCTTCCGCGAGGTGATGAGTAGAGCGTACGGGGAGCTCGCACGGGCGATAGCGAGCCTTGGACTCGATAGAACCTCGGCCGACGAAGTAGGCGGGGCGGCCCGGACCGGATAGGTGTGGCCGTCTTCCCCGCCGCTCGACAACGATGGCGATGCGACCACGTGAGTAGTCGCGGCTAGGTAGAGCGATGGGCTGCTCGCCCTTGTGAGGAGCCGTGAGGATTGGCGGCTTCGACAGGAAGTCCTTGAGCTGGGCAAGGGCTTGATCCGCCTCTGTGGTCCACACGAACCTCTCGTGATGCTTGAGTAGTTTGAAGAAGGGGAGGCCCCGTTCTCCTAGCCTCGAGATGAATCTATTCAATGCCGCCATGCACCCCGTCAGCTTCTGGACGTCCTTGATGCTCGTGGGAGCTTTCATGCTGGTGATGGCGGAGATCTTCTCGGGGTTGGCTTCGATGCCGCGTTGGGCGATGATGAAGCCGAGTAGTTTGCCGAAGGGACGCCGAAGACGCACTTGTTCGGGTTAAGCTTCCAGCGGTACTCGCGTAGCGATGCGAAGGTCTCTTCAAGGTCGTCGATGAGGGTACCGGAGTCCCTGGTTTTGACAACCACGTCATCCACGTAGGCCTCGACGTTCTTGTTGAGTTGCCGCTTGAAGCGAGCCCGGATGGCCCGTTGATATGTAGCGCCGGCGTTCTTCAACCCGAAAGACATGGTCGTGTAGCGAGACGCGCCAAACGGGGTGATGAACGCGGTCTTCTCCTGGTCTTCCTCCTTGATTGCGATGCGGTGGTACCGGAGTAGCGATCGAGGAAGCGAGAGCGAGGTCGCGGCCCGCCGTGGAGTCGATGACTTGATCAATCCGCGGCAACCCGAAGGGGTCCTTGGGGGCGTGCTTGTTGAGGTCGGTGTAGTCGACGCACATCCTCCACTCGTTCGAGTTCTTCTTGCGGACGAGGACGGGGGTTGGCGAGCCACCGAGGGTGGAAGACTTCTCGAATGAAGCCGGCCGCCGGGGAGCTTGGCGAGCTCCTTCTTGATGGCGTCTCGTCCGTCGTCGGCAAAGCGTCGGAGGTGTTGTCGCTTGGGGGTGGCCTTTGGATCGACGTTGAGGCGGTGCTCAATCGGCTCCACGGGCACTCCCGGCATGTCCGTTGGCTTCCACGCGAAGATGTCGCGGTTAGCCCGAAGGAAGCTGATGAGCGCGTCTTCCTATTTAGGGTCGAGGCCGGCTCCGATGGTGGTGGTCTTGCTGGGGTCGCCTGTTCCAAGGTCGATCGCCCTGACGAGTACCTCCTCAGGTGGCTGAGGCTTGTTGGCGCTGTCAGACTTCTCTGGGATGTCGAGTTCGCTTGTGGCAAGCTTCTTCGACGCAGCGTAGACCTCCATCATCGGGTTGGGTACTTGGTTTGTTGAAGCGATCACCACGGCCTCGTATCGCGGTCGTGAGAGATCTTCAAGTCCCCTTGGAGGGAGAGTACGCCGGTGGACTTGGCATTTTGAGTACCAAGTATGTGTAGTGGGGCACCGCCATGAACTTGGCGATGGCCGGTCCGCCGAGGATGGCATGGTAGGAAGTCTTGATATCCGCGACCTCGAACTTGATGTACTCGGTGCGGTAGTTATCCCGAGACGCCCCGAAGGTAGCGGCGCGGTACCACCGAGCCTAGTGGGATAGCCGCGTTGCACGGGACGATGCCGTAGAAAGGGCATGTTGCTCTTGTCGAGCATGGGGGTGACGTCAAGGTTCATCTTCTTCGGGGTCTTGGTGAAGAGGACGTTGAGCCCGCTTCCGCCGTCGATGAGCACCTTGTTGAGCTTAGAGCCCGCCCTTTGTTGGTTTCGGGACGAGAGGGAAACGACCTGGTTCGGAGAAGCCGGTCCATTGGTCCGCGCGGGAGAAGGTGATGGGTGTCTCGACCACCCGAGAGGGGTCATAACCGCCGGTTCAATGGACATCACTTCACGGCGAGTAGCCTTCGCTCCCGCCTTGGCGGGTAGTCCGCCGAAGAGGACGTTGACGGTCTTCTCGGGTTCTTGGAAGTCGTCGTCGCCGTCCTTCTTCTTGTTCTTCGATCGTGAGGGTGCGGTGGCTCCGGCGTATCCTTGAGTGCATGCCTGAGCTGGTAGCACTGCTCGGTAGTGTGGTTGCCGTTTGGATGCCACGGGCACTTCTCCTTCAGCAGGTCTTTGAACCCGCCGGAATTCTTCTTCGAGTTCCCTTTCTGAGGGCGCTGGATAGCCGCGACAGTGTTGTCTGGCTTGCGCTTGCGGTTGGGACCCGAGTAGTTGTTGTTGTTGTTGTTGTTGCGGCCGCCTTGGTTTGGGTTGCTGCTGCTGCCGCCGCCCTGGTTCTGCTTGGACTTGCCGCGGATGGCGTCGTACTTGGCGTTAGCCTTGTCCTCTTCGTCCGCCCAGGACGTGATCATGTCCTTGAGGTGGGGAATGGACTTGGGGCGGCGACGACCGAAGTCCTCGAAGGTGCGGCGATGGTAGAGCCCGTCTGGAAGAGGTCGATGACCTCCTTGTCGGTGACGTCCACGACGGTAGCGCGCTTGTCGAAAAAGCGGCGCATGTACTTGCGGAGGGTCTCGCCTTGTTCTCGCTTGATCATGGCGAGGTCCATGCGAGTACCGCGAACGGCCCATGGCGCCGCGAAGTTGCTCGTGAACCTGTTCCTTCGGCCTGGTCCCACTTGTCGATTGAGTGCTTGTCCGGCGACTCGAGCCATGTGAGTGGGGCTTGGTCCCGGCGAAGGGGAAGTAGAGGCACTTGGTGTCGCTATTGCCGCCGGCGTTCTCGATGGAGAGAGCGTAGCATCGGAGCCACCGGATGGGATCTGCTTCGCGTCGTACTCGGTGATCCCCAAAGGCTTGAACTTGTCGGGGAGGAGCAAGGTTGCGAGCCGGGGTGAGAAGGCGGGGAAGTCGTCGCCTTCGGCGGCGGTCGTCGACTTCTTCTGCCGTAACTCCTCGATTCTGCGGCGGGCATCGTACCCGCCCCGAGAGGCGCCGAGGCGTGGATGTGCGCGTGGCCGCGGCCGCCGCGGCTGCCGCCGCCTCCGGCTCTTCGTTGGCCCCTTGGTTGGAGGCCGCCGCCGTCGGCCGCCGCCGCCGTCGGGGTCGTTACCGCCTCCACCGGCCGGAGCACGGTGGGGGACGACTTCTCGGTTGCCTTGCTCTTGTCGTGAAGGTCCGCCGGCGTTGGAGCGGCGGCGGTTTGGATCGCCGTGGGAGGTCGGCTCGAGTACGGTTGGGGGCCGGGATCAGACCTTGCGACTAGTAGCTTCGTTGTCGCGAGGCTTGGCTGGGAGAGGTTGGTTGACTCTGTTGTCGACCCGCATGAAGTAGGCGTCTTCGCCGAGCTTGGCGATGACCTCTCCGGCGCGTATACCCCGAGCCACGACGGGCGATCGCCGTGATCGACATGAGGCACCGCTCGGGGGGTGGTGTGTACTCGCTCTCGACCGCCTCGAGAGCCTCCGCAAGGTTGTGGATGGGGAGGTTGTCTCCGAGCCGCCGGCGCCGTTCGCCGCGCTTCCGTTGCGCTTGCGTCGGGCATCCCCGTTGGCGACGGTCTCGTCGGCGGGTGCATTGGCGGACGGCTCGTCCGCGGAGATGTCTTCCGGGCACTGTCTTCGGCGGGTGCCTCGAGGGTCCCGGGGTGTTGTCGCCAGCAGCCATGAAGACTTGGCGATCAGGGGTACCCAAGCTGGACTCAGAGGGTGCCACCTCAGTTGGTGTACTCGAGTCAGCCTGGGCCAGTGGTGTTCCCTCCTGGAACGGTAGTGAGTCGATGTAGGCGACGTAGCGCGAGTCCTCCTTTGTCAGTTCAGCAGGTTTGCGGTCTGGCCAGTAGACGTATCTTCCGGCCGGCGTCGATCTTATAACCAGCCCTGAGGCTGGCCCTGACAAGGGAAGCTCAGAGGAGTCATCTTCGGACTCGGGCTCCTCAGGATCCGACCCGAAGTCGAACTCGTAATCCGGGTTCGAGAAGAACTCGGAGAGAGGGCTGGAGTCCGAGACGCGGTTGGGGACGGCGTCGGAGTCCGAGTTGTACTCGGGTACGGGCTCCTTGCCGGCCCGGCGTGGTGTAGGAGCCTCCGTGCGGGCCCGGCTGGGAACGCGGGGGCCACGCGCGGAGCGCCGGCCCCGGTGACGGGGCCGCTGCGATGGCTGAGGAGCCGGCTCGCATGCGATGGCCTATGGCGACGTTGGGTTCGAGTTGGAGACGGACTCGAGCTCGAAGTCAGCGTGGATGTTGGAAAGCGAAATTTCGCCGAACTTGCCGGCGAGCTTGCCTGTGACAACTTCAGGAAGCGTCACAAGGCCGTCCTCGAGTCGGGTTGCATGATCGGGGGCGGCGGCGGAAGGAGCCCGCGCCATCGGCGGTGCGGACCCGTGCGCCGAAGACGAAGGTGTCGCCGCGGTTGAAGGCGACGGTTGGCTTGATGTGAACGGAAGCCGACGAGTTCGCCATGTGATCTCGAGCGAGACCCCCCTACCGGGCGCGCCGGTGTCGGTGTTTTAGACCGGCAATCTACTACGGGGAGTACCCGAAGTAGATGAATGTGACTCGCCGAGATCGGTAACTCGAAGGAAGAGACACGTGGCACACAATTTAGACAGGTTCGGGCCGCGAGGTGCGTAATACCCTACGTCCTGTATGCTGCGTAGCTACGGGATTGATAGGGCACGATTACGGGATGGTGCAATAGTGCACCGTGGATTGTATGTGTTGAGATTGGATGAGGGAGATCGGTCCCTGCCTCGCCTTATATAGTTCGGGAGGCGGGGTTACAAGTCGGAGTAGGAAGAGAGTACTAGTCGAGTACGTCTAGGAGTCCTCTCGCGCAAGGTGCGGAACATGCACGGCTTCCTAACCGAGTACTACTCCTGTGTAGTCCTTGTGCTCCACGCCTTCGGGTGCCGTGTAGCGCAAGCGGGGTAGTCCCGTGGGCCCACCGAGTAGTCGGTCCGGTACCCACCGAGGTAGTGGGCCCGGGGAGGTCCATACAACGGCCGGTAAGCCTAGTACCTTAATGAGGCGGCACGAGATCCTACCATTACTACTCTTGAGAAATCTCCTACCCGGCTAGCTACCGGGAAGGGTGGTGTATGGTGACTCCGGGTATCTCGCGGGGTATGCCGGATAGCCTGCACCAAGGACTGTAAGATTCGATCCCAACCCGAGGATTTTTGGGGACGGCCTGGGAAGTTGTCCTCGCGGGGACAGCCTACCGTGTGTTTGGGTCTACCTTGCAAGGTTTAAATCAATCGATTGTCGGCCTCTCACCGTCATCCGAGATCGCTTAATCAATAGGCCATGATATCCCATAATGATGGTGTTAACACCAAAATTTGGTAAGGAGTCCGACTTGTGGGTCCGGTTCGATAAAGAGTCCGTCCGGTGGAAGGAAGGATCTTTTCGGAGATGTTCGGCAAAGAGATCGCGGTCGGCTATCCGCTCCCGGTTCGGCAAAGGAACAAGAGAGCTGATTTTGCGGGATTGAATGGTGACGTGGCTCAATCGGGGAGAACGAATGGATGGATAGGCGATCGAGCTTAGAGATAAGATAGGCAACGAATCCATTCGAAGTTGTACTTGACGGGGTATAAATATGACCCCCGAATGTATGTAAAGGACACAATCATTCTTCAATACACACCGGCCTTACGCCAAACCCTAGAGTCCTTTTGTCGTGTCGTCGAGTTCTTCGAGAGGGCCAATCGATCCGTCGACCTCCGTGAGTACCGCAACCTTGTATCATGTCTAGTATCATGCGGTGGATTTAGATCTGATGCAAGTAGTCTTGTTACCATGCTTCGTGTCATGCGATAGATTCAAGCTTGGTTCAAGAGGGTTTCTTGTTAGGTCATGAGCCATGCGGTGGGCTAAGATCTAGCTTGAAGCTAGTTATCGGCTCTATTGGATTTTGGCAAGATCCAATAGATTCATTAAGTTACCCTGTGTTACTTCGAGTTTTTACTTTATGTTTAGATTCATGTAACACCTTTGCCCAATCTAGATGGGTTTGGATCGGCTTTACCTCTTTTACGATCCTTGTTCGAGTAGGTTTCATGTTTTAACACGTGGATCTTGTGCTTTCCGATAGCCGAAACCGAATCGATCTAGGTTGTTACGTGTTGTGGGTTCAAGCTTGCCATTGTTGGTATAAATCTTGAAAGAACCGAGTATCATGCGGTAGATGCAGGTTTTTGGGTTGCTTTAGAGCTAGTCATCCGGTGGATTAGATTTCGAATCAACCTGATAGATTTATCCGCTTGGTAATGTTCGTTTCTTCTCCATGGACCCTGAATCGGCTGTTCAGCCATATTCGGTTATGTTTCTCCACGAGTAAAACACGTGCGCATTTCATGCTTTAAATAATACGTGCTTTTAGCTTTCCATATTTAGATTGTATCATGCGGTGGATAGATCTATTTGTGGAAAGTGGTACGATTTCATGCAAATTGTATCATGCGGTGGATAGATTTGCGTGGTGTCGCACCCGACGGATCTTTAAGTACCTAGACATGCGGTAGACTAGTGCTTTGGATCTATGCATGCTCATTTATTACATGTTTACGTTCGTGCTTTAGTTTATTCATTTATTTAACATTGTTATTATGGGATCGGTCATATATCGCGTTTATGTATTGTTGACCAAACAGAGACCGATTGCCATCATGCTTACGTCATTCATTCGGCAGTATTGTTTTATTCTCTCGCAAGTTCCCGAATAATTTCAATCCTTTGGCAAATAGCTTTTGTATAGCTATGTGTCATCTTATGTGGCTTCTTAGCCGTAAATATGGAACTGTCAGGTACCACCCGGCAAGTTCCAAGCTTTGGTATCTAACTGCTTTATCTTTTGTTAATTTTCAGGAAAAATTGACTGGCACGTCATCGTCACTCTTTGCGCATGCGAAGCCAGCTTGTTCGGCTTGCAGTGTGTTTGGCGCTGGGTGCACTTTTTGCGTCAACACACTTTTTGGCACGCCTGGTGGGACACAGCCGAATAGATTCAAGATGCCCGAAATCGGAGACCTCATGGATGTCAACCTTGAAGATCTCTCTCCCGAGCAGCGGCAGCAACTCCAGGATGTCATGGACCAGTTTCAGCAGAAATGTCTGCTGTCATTCAAGAAAAATAGAAGCGGCGTCCCGTATTTGAAGAACGAGATGCCCAGGGTGTTGCTACCAGGGGAGAGCGATACCACAGCTCAGCAGGAGAAAGAGGAGTGCATGCGAGTATTCCAAGAATCTGCAGACTACATGCTTAGCAAGCACAACAAAGCTTTCCTCGGTGCGCTTCAGCAGATGATGGTGGCCGTCTTTGGCCGGGCATGGAACAAGCGTTCAAGCAAGGCACCCATCCGGGGGGGCACCGTGGAGCCGGGCGAGTCAAGCTCTCAACCGCCGTTACGGAGCCGGCCACAGGCAGCCCTCCTCCTCGAGCTGCGGAAGTCAAGCGTTCCCGGCCTCCTCCGCGGAGGCACCGGGGGTCGGCCGGTTCGGCCCCCATTACAAGCTTCGGGGAGGGCGACCAATTCGGCCACCGCCACGGAGCAAGACGGGTCGGCCGTGCAACGGCCGAATCCGTACCGGCCTACGTATGGAGATCTAGCGTTCGGCTCGCCCGGAGCCCCACTTGCTTCCGGCCACGAGATTGCGCCGGCGACCAGCGGTTGCGAGAGGAACTTGTACGGCGGAGGCTATCATGAGGTAGGAAACTACGGAGCATTTGACGCCTTCCCGCATCCGGGATACGCGCCGGTGCGGGCGCACAAGAGGATGACGCCCGGCGCGGAAAATGGCCGAATTGATGCAAAATCGGTTCGACCTCAAGCTAAAAATGCAAGGACCCGCCTATAAGCCATTGTTCCCGAGAATGGTACTACAATGTGCTCTTGCCGCCAAGGGTGAAGCCGCCAACGAGTTCACAAAATTTTCGGGGCAAGACGACACGAGCACGGTCGAGCACATCGCTCGTTACCTCATGCAGCTCGGGGAGTGCTCAGCTGAGGAGACATTCAGGGTCCGCTACTTCCCCGCATCACTGACAGGTCCAGCGTTCCAGTGGTTCTCGTCCCTACCCCCTGAATCAGTTGCCAGATGGAAGGACTTAGAGCGGAAATTCCACGCTCATTATTTCATAGGCAGCTCGGAGAAGAAGTTGATCGACCTTGCCACCCTAAAGCAGAGGCACAGCGAGACGCCGCTCGAATTTCTTAGAAGATTCAGGGAGGTTAAAGGCATGTGCTTCTCGCTTAACTTGCCAGACGACCAGTTGGCTGATATGGCCGTCGCCGGGATGTTGCCAGCCGTGCGTGAAAAGTTGTTCGGGATGGAGTTTGAGAATGCGGGCCGGCCTATTGCGAAGCTATCACTGATGAGCAATCAGGCGTATGGCTTCAAGAAGGATGCCAAATTTGGCAAGCAGCATGACGTCGCTGACGTCTACAACCAGTTCTTGGACAAGGCTGATCTGTTCGAGGATTCTGATGAGGAATTGGATGTAGCCGCAGCGAGAGATCATGTGGGGGAAGGAGCCTTTGACAATGAATCAGCGCTGGGTCAAGCAGACCAAGGGCACTTATGATTTTGATATCACGAAGGCTGATAAATTGTTCGAGCTCTTAGTGAAGGAAGGCCGAATCAAGCTGCCTGAGGGGCATTCCATGCTTCGGCCCGATGGAGTTAAAGCAAAACGTTACTGTGGCTTCCACGACAGGGATTCACACTCCATAAATGATTGCAGGGTCTTCAGGATGAAGATCCAGAAGGCCATCCAGGAGGGTCACCTTAAGTTCGACAGCAAAATGAAGCTGGATGGCCACCCCTTCCCTCAGAACATGGTGGGCTTTTCTGTTAACGTGATAACATCCGAGGAGAAGGGAAAAGTCAATGTCTTAACCTCAGCCAGGTCTAGACAAGATGGAGCAGTGGACCCAGAGCGCCAAGTGACTCTGGAACAGGTGCAAGGTGAAGCCCCCCGCATTCTTAGGAGTCACATCGAAATTGGGGAGTAATCCAGAGCCAAGCCCAGGGTGACATCGCGCATCCTCCTCAACAAGTGGCAGCGCCAGATGGAGAAAGAGCGCTACCAGAAGCACAGAGCTGAGGAGGAAAGGCGCAGAGCTGAGGAAGAAGCGCGCAGAAGGGAGCAGGAGCAATACACGCCCGAGCAAGAGCGCGCACACTAGGGATGTGCCTTCTTCAGGCATTGCTGGAATGAGGGTTTGAAGCTGCCCACATTGAAGAAGCGTCCCGAATGCGAGGACGGGTATTTTGAGTACGGGAGGAGAGCGCAATCGCCGATCCGTCCACGAGAGAATTGGAAGGATCCAACCTAATGGGGATCGGCGCCAAAAAATTGAAGTCATTGATCATCCTAGGAAGCGGCAAGCTGATCTCAGGTGGGCTGATCAAGAGGAGGACGAAGATGACTACGTCTGGCAGAAGGGGCAATGGTGCCCGCCCGGCCTGAGGAGCAGCCAGAAAAGACGGGTCCAGCGCTTGAGGAACCGCGAGTTGAGGCAGGCTGGAATCCAGACGAGGCAGGTGTGGCGCCCCAAAGATCAACCTGAAGGATCGAAGCGTTCGGCTCCAACATGCATGGTATACTTTCTGCCGAACGAATTCATGGCTCCTGCTAACCAGGTTGTGCAGGAGGAAGCGGCCCTAGATGATGAGCAGGCCGAGGGGATGCTGGCACAATTGGTGCTGGCCAAGCAGGCAATCTTCGACAAGCCGGCCAAGAATCGACATATGAGGCCGCTGTACTTGAGAGGATACGTCAATGGCAAGCCATTGACAAAGATGTTCGTCGATGGTGGAGCGGCAGTCAACGTAATGTCGTACACCACCTTCGGAGAAGCTTGGCATGGGCCCGAGCGATTTGACGCCTACGAGTATAATCCTCAATGACTTCGCCGGGAACCCTTCGGATACCAAGGGGTGTGCTCATGTGGATTTGATGATCGGATCCAAGACGTCGCTCACTACCTTCTTTGTCATCGAAGGCAAGGGGGCCTACGACCCTACGCTTGGGCGGGGACCGGATTCATGCTAGCTGTTGTGTCCCGTCCACCATGCATCAACGACTTATCCGGTGGGTGGACGATGAGATTGAGGTCGTCCGAGCAGATGACTCCGTGAGCGTGGCAAACATGGAACCGGCTTTCGGGAGTACCGGGGTATTGATTGCTTCTCGGGGAAAGGGCGGGGGGAAGGTCCGTTGAACCCGTCGGCGGTGATCAACGGCCGATTCAAGCGATCGGCTCTTATAGCAATTTTTAATGGAGAACCCCGTAGATGGCATTGATGGCAAGTTAGGGCGAGGATTCATGTCGGGCCGATAAATTGGAAGAGGTTGACATTGGAAGCGGTGATAAGCCAAGGCCGACGTTCATCGGTGCAAATTTGCGGCCGGACTTCGGGGGGGAATTTAATTAAGCTTCTCAAAGAATACAAGTATTGCTTCGCACGGGGATTATTCGGAGATGCCTCGGATTGGATCGTTCCATCGTCGAGCATCGGTTGCCAATCAAGCCTGGTTTCAAACCATATAAGCAACCACCCCGGAAAATCTACAAGGATGAGGTATTGGCCGATGTGAAGAAGGAAGTTGAAAGATTACTTGATGCAAACTTCGTTCGGCCATGCGGATGTGCGGAGTGGATTTCTAACATCGTCCCCGTGTACAAGAAGAATGGAAAAATGAGGATTTGCATAGATTTCGGGGGACCGAACGAGCTACTCCGATGGATGGTTACCCGATGCCTATTGCCGATTTGTTGATCGACGCCGCCGCAGGACACAAGGTGATCAGTTTCATGGACGGCAATGCGGGATACAATCAAATCTTCATGGCAATAGAAGACATATCAAAGACGGCCTTCAGATGTCCGGGCCATATAGGCTTGTTTGAATGGATAGTCATGACGTTTGGACTAAAAAATGCCGGTGCAACCTATCAGCGAGCCATGAATTACATTTTTCATGAGTTGATCGACAAAATCGTGGAGATCTATATTGATGATGTGGTAATCAAGTCCCTGAGTCATGACACGCATTTGGAAGATGTGAAGAGGACCTTGGAGTGCACTCGGAAGCATGGTTTGAAGATGAATCCAAACAAATGTGCTTTTGGGGTATCAGCTGGAGAATTCTTGGGGTTTTTGGTCCACGAAGGGGGAATTGAAGTTGGCAAAAAGAGCATGAAGGCCATTGATGAAGTTGTTCCTCCAACTAACCTCAAGGAGTTGCAGTCACTGCTCGGCAAGATCAATTTCGTAAGAAGATTCATATCGAATTTGTCACAGAAGGTCTTGCCATTTTCTCCGCTGTTGAAGTTAAAGAAAGATCAGAAGTTTATTTGGGGCGACGAACAACAAAAGGCTTTCGATGAGATCAAGCAGTACATGAAGGAGCCACCAGTACTGGTTCCTCCCCAGCTGAACAAGCCTTTCAAGTTGTACGTGGCGGCCGATACCCAAACCATTGGATCGGCCCTTATTCAAGAATTTGAAGGAAAGGAGCGGGTAGTAGCTTATCTTAGCCGAAAACTACTTGATCCCGAAACCGGGTATTCGGTACGTGGAGAAACCGTGTCTTTGCGTGTACTACTCGTGTACAAAGTTTCGGCACTACCGTTGAATGCCGAATGCACCGTGTATTCCGGGTTTGATGTAATAAAACATATGTTATCTATGCCAATTTTGAACGGCCGGATTGGCAAATGGATTTTAGCTTTATCGAGTTCGAGCTGAAGTTCGAATCGGCAAAAGCCGTCAAAGGTCGGATCATTGCCGATTTTATAACCGAACATCGTGATCCGTCAATTGATCTCGCTTGAGATTACCCCTTGGGTTTTATTTTTTGATGGGTCATCATGTGGTAAAGGTGGGGGAGTAGGCATCCTATCGATTTCTCCTAGAGGTGAGATGTTTGAATTTGCCATCCCTATTCCGCCACTGTCACAAATAATCGGCTGAATACGAGGCATTACTTCGAGGGCTTCAATACTTGAGAGAAGCGAGGGCCGTTTCGGTTGAAGTTTATGGAGATTCGGAGCCGGTGATCAAGCAATTGAACGGCCAATACAAGTGTAAAAGTGAAGCGCCGAGGAGTTACTACGAAGAATGCAGGGAAATCTTGAAGAGCTTCCCGTTGGTGACTCTACAAGACATCCCTAGGGAACATAACAAAGAAGCAAACAGGCTGGCTCAAAGCGCCTCTGGTTACAAAGAGAGCCAAGAAGCATTTGCTGCAGAGGCGTGTGCACTGGGAACGGATCTTGCAGAAGATGATTGGAGGAAAGAGATCGTTGATTACTTGAGAGATCCATCCCGAAAGGTCTCTAAGAAGCTCAGGTACAAGGCCATAAAGTTCGTTCTTCTGTATGATAATTTATTCTATAAATCATTAGATGGGGTATTATTACGCTTCCTGGGTCCAGAAGAAGCCAAGAACATGATGAGCGAAGTGCACGATGGGATATGCGGAGCACACCAATCGGCCTATCGTATGAAGTGGGTTATTAGACAAGCCGGATGCTTTTGGCCGACGATATTAGAGGACTGCTTTGAGTATTACAAGGGATGTCGGGATTGCCAAAGGTTTGGGAATATTCAAAGGGTCCCCGCATCGGCATTGAATCCCATCATCAAGCCGTGGCCATTCAGGGGTTGGGGTATAGACTTGATTGGCCAAATTAATCCACCATCTAGCAAGGGGCATAAGTTCGTGCTTTTGGCTACGGATTATTTCACTAAATGGGTTGAGGCGATCCCACTGAAGAAGGTGACGTCAGAAAACATGATTGAATTCGTCAAGGAGCACATCATCTATCGATTTGGAATCCCTCAGACAATTACCACTGATCAAGGGGCACAATTCGTGTCACTGGAGTTCAGAGAGTTTGCCGAAAGCATGGGGATCAAATTGTTTAACTCTTCTCCTTATTATGCCCAAGCTAATGGTCAAGCGGAGGCTTCTAACAAAATCATGATCAAACTAATACAAAAGAAGATCGATCGAAGCCAAGAAGGTGGCATTCGGTTCTCGGTGAAGCACCGTGGGCTTACCGAATGGCCCCCCATGGAGCTACAAAGACCTCTCCTTACGAGTTGGTTTACGGGCACCACGCGATTTTGCCTTGGGAGATGCAATCGATTCAAGGAGAGTGGTGCTCGCAAAAGGACTTGAGCTCCAAGGATTACGGTGGCCTAATGATGGACGAGCCGGAGGATTTACATATGATCCGCCTCAGGGCCCCGGAAAACATCGACAAAAACAAGCCGCGGGTTGCCAAGTACTACAACAAGAAGGTAAAAGTAAGGCAATTTGCAGAAGGCGATCTAGTTTGGAAAGCGCTATTGCCGATTGGAACTAAATACAGTGAATTCGGCAAATGGTCCCCTAACTGGGAAGGACCTTTCCGTGTGGTCAGATGCGTCCCTGGTAATGCATACATATTGAAAACTTTGCTAGGAGAAGAATTTTCCGCTGCAATAAATGGAAGATATACTGAAGAAATATTATCCTAGCATTGAGATCGATCGATAATTACACACATCGACGCGAGAGATAGCCGGCGCTCAAGAATGAGGCCGCCTTCAGAACAAAAAATCCATAAACAGAAGAAATGGCCAGTGCCTAGATGCATTGCCCTTAGCACAAACATTACAACTGCTTCTTGCAGGTTTACATCTAACAACCCTAGTGGTCAGATCCTCAAGGAGGAGGGAAGCGAGGAAGGCGTGGAGGAAGAAGCGAAAGTATGATTCGGTCTTTTCTTTACTTCTTCGGCTGCTCCCTCTTCGGTTGTTCCGGGACCACCGTGACGGCAACTTGGAACGCATGGGGGTGACCATGGAAGTCGGATCCACCTCTGTTGGGATTGGAGTCGCCGCGTGGACCGACGGTGATTGTGCTCTTGGAGGACTTGATGGCTCCGGCTGGATTGGGAGACTCATCTCTGGGGAATTCATTGCTTATGCAGAGGGTGATGAAGATGAAATCTCCACTGGGATAGGTAATTCAACCGTGGGTGGACTTGCTTGTTGAGCCACTGGAACATCAACCAGTTGTTCTTACACTGTTTCTTCTGCAAATGTCATGTCACAAGGGTAAATGCCAGTGTTCATCCTTAAAAGAGGACAATAAAGGTCATACCCGTGGATGGGGCATTGGCGGGGTTCGACACCGAAGGTTGCTCGAGCTGCGGTCCGAGAATGCACAAAGAGATAATTTATCGAGAACGAGTAATCTTGGGGTCAAGAAGGTAAAGGATTTTACCTCAACAAGGATTTTCTTGATAGTTCTCCTCCTCTTGGCATTTGGAGGAGCAACCAGAGATAAACCTTGCCTCCCTGTCGCCAGCAAGGCTAGAGAGGCTGGGGTCTGTTGTAGCAAACCCGGCCATTAACCGAGCCGTAGTTGTGGACTTGAATCCCGATCGTTGAGATTGGGCCTACATGGTTGTAGGTGATATTCCGGCTCGAGGGGCGAGCACCGTGTTCGTGGAATCAAAGGAATGAGGTCAGAATCATGATTGAGAGGAGAAATGTCTGATCCAAAGGTTCATTATGTTACCTCTGAAGTTGGCAGGAAATCAGGCATCAACTCTGCACAGAACACGTGTACAGGCTCACTGAAGATGTGATCGTGGAATTCTTGCCACCAGGAATTGAAGGTGGGATGAGTTAAGGTTATAGGCACAAAAGGCCAGGTATAGACAGTGGGACTGCACACATAATTGAAGACTCTGCTGCTGTGCATAGATTCTTTGATTTCCTCCCTGGGCTTAAGGAATTCATGCAGAAATAGCCTTGGGGGCATCTGGCCACATCCAAGTTGCCGGGCCATTATATTAGGCTGATAATATTCATAAGTGCTCTGATTCTGCCTTCCTCCATTGAATTCAGCCGGAAGTATACATGGGCGGATTATGATGTTGAAGATTTCAAGAAATCTCCCATCTTGACGACCGGGCTCAAAGGAGAATTCAACGGGGGAAAGTCAAGGTGTCATTATCCGGATAGGGGAGCCGGAGAGGATTTGGGAAACCTTTGAAGAATAATTCAAAAAGTCGGTCGATGTCTTGCTGAATAAGAACAGTTGAAGTCGCTTCTCCATAACTCTGGCATCCCCTGGTAGCATTGTTTTCTCCTTCAGGGTGATTGGACGAAGGGAAAAGCCTGGTGTTCAAATCAACACCAACAATTTGGTGCAGGTGGAGCTGCAGCCATATCTGAACAAACCACCAAGGGCCGTTGACACATGCTATCCTCTGGCTAGTATACATCTGAGTAACAGTTTGGTGAAGCATATGGTATACACTGCCGAGGAAGAATTTCCCAAGGGGAAGGTGGTTGCCACTGGCCAAATGAGACGCCATTGCAATATGGTTCAAGGTAGGCTCGTTGGCTTTGCCACAGAAGACAAATCGCACGCCCACATATTCGAAATGCTCTGTATTCAACATCACCAAGGGGATTGTCTTTCATGTGCTTCAAGATGTAATTCTTATATCCGTTCCCTGGCTTTACCCCTGTTTGCCGGGAAGAATTCTTGAATTTCCAAGGCTGAATAGACCCTGTGATGTCAAGGCCGGTAATCATATATACATCGGCCAGGGTTGGAGACATTGGGCCATGGCCAAAAAGGAAGGCGTTGACGCCGTTTGACCAGAAGTGGCAGGCTGCTATCAGGAGGTCTTCGTTCTTGGGGGTCTCAGCCATGGATAACTCCAAGCACTGGGCGATCCGGAGGGTATCCAGGTTGGTCAATCCACTCTGATCTGCGAGAATCCTCCGGTACCAAGTTTTCCAGCCTGCAATTGGAGGTAAAGGCCAGTTCTTGAAAGCATCTTGCCACTGAGGAGGTGGAGATAGAGCCGCTTTAAAGGGGATTCTGCGAGATTCGATTTGCGATGAAATCTCGAGGGTCGAGTTCCCTACGGGACCAAGGTAATAGATCTCGAATTGGCCTCGGTGCGAATCGAAGCTCGGTGGAAGGCTCCCGAAGCAAAAGCGGAAGAAGAAATCTCAGGTGAAATTGAAAACCTAAATGCCGAACGAAGTTTACGAGGGAGAAATTTACCTGAGCATCCTGGTTTTGAGCTGCCATTGGGGCTTTGAGCTCGGAACGAGGGGATCTAGGGTTTGGATCTGGATGAAGATTCCGGCGGATTGCGAAGAACAGGTGTTGACAGATTTGATTTGAGGTATTCGTGGCTGGAGTCAATTGTGGAACAAAATTACTTTTATCCCACAATTGAAGGGGCATGTGTTAACACCAAAATTTGGTAAGGAGTCTGACTTGTGGGTCCGGTTCGATAAAGAGTCCGTCTGGTGGAAGGAAGGATCTTTTCAGAGATGTTCGGCAAAGAGATGCGGTCGGCTATACGCTCCCGGTTCGGCAAAGGAACAAGAGAGCGATTTTGCGGGATTGAATGGTGACGTGGCTCAATCGGGGAGAACGAATGGATGGATAGGCGATCAAGCTTAGAGATAAGTTAGGCAACGAATCCATTCGAAGTTGTACTTGACGGGGTATAAATATGACCCCCGAATGTATGTAAAGGACACAATCATTCTTCAATACACACCGGCCTTACGCCAAACCCTAGAGTCCTTTTGTCGTGTCGTCGAGTTCTTAGAGAGGGCCAATCGATCCGTCGACCTCCGTGAGTACCGGCAACCTTGTACCATGTCTAGTATCATGCGGTGGATTTAGATCGATGCAAGTAGTCTTGTTACCATGCTTCGTGTCATGCGATAGATTCAAGCTTGGTTCAAGAGGGTTTCTTGTTAGGTCATGAGCCATGCGGTGGGCTAAGATCTAGCTTGAAGCTAGTTATCGGCTCTATTGGATTTTGGCAAGATCCAATAGATTCATTAAGTTACCCCGTGTTACTTCGAGTTTTTACTTTATGTTTAGATTCATGTAACACCTTTGCCCAATCTAGATGGGTTTGGATCGGCTTTACCTCTTTTACGATCCTTGTTCGAGTAGGTTTCATGTTTTAACACGTGGATCTTGTGCTTTCCGATAGCCGAAACCGAATCGATCTAGGTTGTTACATGTTGTGGGTTCAAGCTTGCCATTGTTGGTATAAATCTTGAAAGAACCGAGTATCATGCGGTAGATGCAGGTTTTTGGGGTGCTTTAGAGCTAGTCATCCGGTGGATTAGATTTCGAATCAACTTCGATAGATTTATTCGTTTGGTAATGTTTGTTCCTTCTTCATGGACCCCGAATCGTTTGTTCGGCCATATTCGGTTATGTTTCTCCACGAGTAAAACACGTGCGCAATTCATGCTTTAAATAATGCGTGCTTTTAGCTTTCCATATTTAGATTGTATCATGCGGTGGATAGATCTATTTGTGGAAAGTAGTACGATTTCATGCAAGTTGTATCATGCGGTGGATAGATTTGTTTTGGCATCGTACCCGACGGATCCTTAAGTACCTAGACATGCGGTAGGCTAGTGCTTTGGATCCATGCATGATCGTTTATTACATGTTTACGTTCGTGCTTTACTTTATTCATTTATTTAACATTGTTATTATGGGATCGGTCATATATCACGTTTATGTATTGTTGACCAAACAGAGACCGATTGCCATCATGCTTACGTCATTCATTCGGCAGTATTGTTTTATTCTCTCGCAAGTTCCCGAATGATTTCAATCCTTTGGCAAATAGCTTTTGTATAGCTATGTGTCATCTTATGTGGCTTCTTAGCCGTAAATATGGAACTGTCTGGCACCAACCGGCAAGTTCCAAGCTTTGGTATTTAACTACTTTATCTTTTGTTAATTTTCAGGAAAAATTGACTGGCACGTCATCGTCATTCTTCGCGCGTGCGAAGCCAGCTTGTTCGGCTTGCTGTGTGTTTGGCGCTGGGTGCACTTTTTGCGTCAACAGATGGAACTCGAGAAATATGGTTGGATGAATTAATTGCTTGTCCAATTCTTGATTGAATTAGTTGGCACACTTAGAAATGGTAATCAACTAGAACTTGTGCTAAAAGATTGAAAGTAAGGATCCACTCTTAGTAGCTTTCCAAAGCAAAAGAAACTCCACCGGCCAAAAGCCTTTCATGATGTAGCTATCACCCGACGGTTAAGTCTTGCTGAGTATTAGTATACTCAGCCTTGCTTTAAAAACTGTTGTTGCAGGTGTGCTTGATCGGAAGGGTGACGACAAGTGATGACATCACGGATGGCCTCCTGTGATGTCTACCGTTGCGTTAGTTTAAATTAATTCCGTTGTATTTTCGAACTCTGAACCTTTATCTCATGCCTTGAACAATGGTTAGTAATAAAATGTTTAATTCATGTTGTACTCTGGACTCGCCTTCGCGCGAGTTTTAATGCATGTGTCGATCCTCTGTTCGATGTCCAAGTGATTTACCGGGCGTTAACCCGGCAACCAACGACAGGATGATACTTTACTATGGTTTAATGACCAAAGTGGATCGGTCTTAGGCGATAGTACGGTATTTTCCTGGGCAGGTTATCACACTAACCACGATTCATAAGTTGCTAAGTGAGTATCGACTAGTTCTCGACTAGCTATTATAGGGAGAAACGTGTATGTGCCTTGCCACCGGCGCTAACTTCGAGTTTGGCTTGATTGCCTTGTGAGGACGAATAGGACGTCTTGCATCATGCTAAAAATCGGGAAAGCTTAAACTGAACCCATACTTGTTTATGTGCTTTATAAGGTAACATATTGCTAGTATGTTTTGTCCTGCCCAACCTCTCAGGTGTAGATGTGTTGCTGTCCAAAAATCTGTTGTAGCTGTTGGTGTAGATCTTGCACCCTGTTCAAGAATCTTTTTGCCGAGGTGATCTCTACCAAAGTTGCTCCAAATCTAATCTAGTTCCTGCTCACAACAAATCACAGTCATAGCTTTTGTATATCTCAAGTTATGCTCGGTTTAGTCAACCTCTGTCCTGCTATCTTTCCTACAACCAAATCTGAAATCTTGCTTAGTTAAAGCACCTTCCTAACCTTTCTAATGAATTTTTGTATACCAAAGATGTGTCTCATAATCTTGTTGAGTGCTACAACAATTCAATAATTTTTGGGACTCTGGTTTTAAGTTACGAATTTTTGTTCACAACTGCCAGAACTTTATGTCATTATGTATGCCTGCTCATTTCGAGTTCTAACATACGATTGTACCCTGGTACACATGACTACCCCATTTCATAACCATGTACTCTTTTATCGTGGATCGAGTTTATCCTGGTACACTCACAACCATCTGGTTCTCACTTTTGTCGTTATGTCCAGATGGACCCCCTTGAATCTGCATCGGCTGATGTGCAAGCACGGATTCTCGTGAACTATCTCGAGGAAGGTGGATTTCCTGCACTCTTGTGGGACACCCTGAAGGACTTTGGGTACACTGCTTACCCAGAGTACTCGACACGTGAGGTCATGACCACAGGCCAGCTCCTTCGTTGTGAGGTGAAGGTGAAGATCCCTGTGTGCCCGACATATCCTACTTGGGAAGGGTGGGAGTGTAAGGCACAAGGACGGAACCTGTCTGACACTGTGCAGAAGGCTGCTCTCGAAGTGCTCACAACTTTTTGTGGGAAGCACCCTGACATGGTGGCCAGTACTGCAGCCAAAGTGATTCCTATACCTGAGCGACACGTTGGACCACAGGTCAACCGAGAAGTTTTTCTTCTGGCTCAGGGCAACTCTCACTACAGTCCTGATCTTGTCACCTCAGTTCGTTTTTCCGAAGCCATGTTTGACACCTATCGACGAATGGTGGCAGAAAGTGTATTCTATAGACACCAAATCTATAGGTACCGAGTTAAAGAAATGGAGAACACCACTCAAGCATTGAAGGAAGCATGAGAAATGATAGCTTCTCTCAAGAAGGGAAGACGCAAGGATAAGGCCAAGATACAAGAATTAAGTGAAGTAATCCATGAGCAGAATTTCCTGTTGCAGCATAATGACCAATACATGTTAGAACTAGAGAATCAACTAGAAGCTATAGCAGGAACGCCTATAGAACCTGTCATTCCTGGACAACAAGAAGAAGATGCTGAAGAAATTCAAGGAGAATCTGGAATAGAGTCTGGACCTGCTTCACCGTAGCTTCCTTCGGCATGGAAGATTCAGACCGTAGGAAGTAAACCTAAGGCTGCCTTGTTGCTTAGTTGGAGTTTGGTGTGCTTGTAAGAATGTTTAAGTCGTACGAGTGTAGTAGTAGTAAGGAAACCCCTAGTGTGTGCAGCCGCTCTTGGTTGAGTTTTGTGGTAGGCTGGACTAGGAGCTTTCTTGATGCAACAAGTCTGCATTGTGACCCTAGGTGTTGTTATGATGATTCCGAGATCTTCCATCGATGTAATGTTGTTGTTAAACACCCACGGTTGTGGTGTGTGGAATGTGATTTGAGCTAGTTGTGATCAAATCTTGATCTTGAGTTAAATACTAGCTTTGGAGTACGTCTGCTGACCTTAAATGAGAATTTTCGGTACATGAGCATCGATTCCTGAATTTTATGCTTATGGCCACTGTGTTGTCCGGTTCCGTAAAACTTACCATAAATGGGCTTCCGCCGTGCATATTCTACTTGTCAATTTTATGAGCAAGCTTATGAATGTGTGTTTAATGAAAACTCAATTTTTCAGATGGTTGGACCGACACGCAACACTCCCAATGGTTTTGGTGCCTCAGGTAGTGGTGACCCACCGCCGCCACCACCCATGACACTGACAGAAGCACTCCTGACGCGCAAACCGACGTATTGCGCCAGCTCCTGCAGATGCAACAGCAAATGGACCAGCGGATATAGCAGCTGGAACAGAGACCTCCGCATGGGGCCAATCATGAGGGACCACATACGGTCACTACCTACACCCAGTTTATTGGGATGACGCCCCCAACGTTCACTAAGGCAGAAGAACCGCTTGAAGCTGACGCATGGGTCAGGGCCATAGAGGACAAATTTTCTGCTTTTACCCTTCCTTGTTCCGAGGAGCGCAAGGCAAACATTGCGACCTTGCAACTTCGGGGTGAAGCACTGATGTGGTGGGAACATTTCAAGTCTATGCAACCTGCTGGACACGAAGTCACTTGGGTTGAGTTCAAGCAAGCTTTCAAGCACCACCATATCCCTAAAGGACTTATGGACAGAAAAATGAGAGAATTGTTGGCTCTGAAGTAGGGAGCTGACATCGTGTACCAGTATGCACAGAAGTTCAATAGTCTCTGCCAGTACGGAGGACATCACGTGGACACTGATATCAAGAAGATGGAACATTTTCGTGATGGTCTCGATGGTGACTTGTACAAAAGGCTAATACTGCTGGAGCCCAATAGTTATCATGAGTTAGTAAACAAAGCTATCTCCCAGGAGGATGCCATGAAAAAGGAACAGAAAGATAGGAAGCGACAAGCTGATTTCACTTCCGGCGGTGAATCGAGCAAGCATACTCATGAGTCTTCACAATCCTCTCCATCTGGGCAGTGGAGAATGGCCTCATTCCAGAACAAGCCTTCGGAAAATTTCTAGTACCAGAAGAATCAGCAGCAAGTGTCCAAGCCTAAAGAACTTCCGTCCCGCATTTGCTACAATTGTAGACAGCCCGGTCATTATGCAAATGAGTGCCTGAACCCCAGGCAGTAGAAGCCCCAGCAACAGAAGCAGAACCCCAGATCTGCTAAAGGCAACCACAATAAGAAGCCAAGCTTTCGAGTGAAGCAAAGCAAACTGAATTTCATGGGTAACATCTTTATTCGAGAACACCTCCCTACTTTGTCTTTTACTTTCAAATCTCGGGACGAGATTCTGTTTAAGGGGGTAGGCTGTGACGCCCTAGGTTTCTAATTAGTGTCATTAACGCTAATGACCGAATCAGCCGAGCCAAACCTGCTGACATTGGTCAAACCTAGGTCAACCTGGGTCCTCACCTTGAAAACCTCGCCAACGAACCCTAATGACCCTCTTGATCAAGTCAACACCCACTTGTGATCGACCCTTGGTCAAAGACATGGTCAAACCCCACTGAAACCCAGCGCCCTGTTCGTTTGGCTT
The DNA here is from genome assembly GCA_947561735.1 of Cenchrus americanus. Taxonomy (NCBI): domain Eukaryota; kingdom Viridiplantae; phylum Streptophyta; class Magnoliopsida; order Poales; family Poaceae; genus Cenchrus; species Cenchrus americanus. The sequence continues at coordinate 75,397,610 of OX387239.1, read as the reverse complement.
ATCAGCCACCAGCCAGCAGTATTTTTCTCTTAGAATAAACCAGCCATCAACAACGAGCCAACAGTACTTTTCTCTCAGAACAAATCAGCACCAGCCACCAGCCAACAGCCAAACGAACAGGCTCCAGATGTCTTTGAACGTCCGCCGGAACTTTTGTCGCGTTCTCCAAATTTCACCTAAACAATTCAAAATCTCCCAATATGAAAGTTGTCTAGTTTTTCGAGGGACACAACTTTCATGTTGAAAGGCATTTCAAATTTTTAGTGGAAAAGGATGAAAAACTTGGTCAACTGCCAGCAGCTCCTGTTCACCGAAACAGAGTGGCATTCAAAATTTGGCAGCAATTTGTGCAAAATGCGTTGAGAAAAATACCCTAAAGCCTTTGTAAAAGTTGTAGAGTGTAGTGAGATCTACAACTTTCCTATTCACCACCTTATGCACTTCAGTTCAAAAATTTAGAGAAAATCGTGTGTGAAGTGGCCTATGTTGAAACGGTTGCCAACCAGAGCGTCGTTCCCGCGCCCACGCCGCCCGCCCTCGGCGTCGCGCGTCGCGCGCCTCTCGAGGTCGCGCGCTTCTTCTCCGGGCCGCCCCGCGCCCCGAGACACCTTGAGGTTCGCGCCGCGCCACGTGTCGGCCCCCTGTACGCGCCAGACCGACCGAACGTGCGTTGCGTCGGACCGCTGGTCCGTCCATGGTGTCCCCTCCCCTGTGCGCCATACCACAGACGACATATTTGTCTTCCTTCGCCGAGCACGCGCGTCGCCTATAAAAGACCACCGAGCGGCACTCGCACGTGCACCCACCGGTCCTGCCTCCTCCCTGTCCACCATCATGCGCCTTTAGAGCGCCACCGCCGAGCAGCTCTTCCACGCGTGTCCGTCGCCGTCCAAACACCCCAGCTCCTCCCCTAGCTTTCCCTCGAGCTACACGTGTCGCCTCTTGCCCCGGCCGAGCCGCGGTTTCACCGGGAGCAGGTTGCTCCGGCGGCCGCCGCCGCCCCGTGCCGCCGGGTGGGCTCGCCGGAGCCGCCCCCGCCCGTCTTCAGTTCCCAAATCGACCCCTAGCGCACCCTAGCCCCTCCCTGCACTCCTCCCTGGCCGTTCCCACCGTTGGCCTCGCCGGATTCCGGCGAGCCGCGCCGGCCATCACCCCGAGGACCCAATTGCAAGGGGGACTTTCCTTCTGAGGGCCGATCCGCAAAGCAGGGGTATGGTTGTGAATCTTTATGAACTTCCAAGGGCCCGTTTGGAAATCTGTATCTTCAATAGTGTGGCTATTTTGCAGAATCTTGTACAATGCATAGAAAATCACAAACAAATCAAAAAAATGCAAACCCAATTTTGCTAGACTCCTGGTGAATAACACTGCAACTTTTTTAAAACTTGTCTAGGCTTTTTTCCTGATAATTTTTGCATAAAAATAGAAATGTGAAAAACCTAGATCTATTGTATCTCAAAATCTGTAAGTCCTTTGTAGATAATTTTTGGATATGTTGTGTGCTATGTTATGACTAGCTCATGTACCAAAAATTGCACAAAGTTATGTTGCGAATCTTTTTATATAAATTGTTTTCTATTTATGCAGAATCTTTCCAAATTATTTTTGTAGCTAAAAATAATTAGTTTTTTTGTGACCAACTTCTGCATGTTATCTTTTGATGCCAAAATGCACCTCTGGTGAATTAATCACAATTTTATAATTGTTAGAAATTTTTATTATTGAAATAAGCTTGTTTTTCTTTATATTTGCATAAATCAAGATCCATAATAGTTATAGCTGTATTTGTTGCATCCTTAGCATAGTTTTGGACCAGAGATCATGTGTGAGAAAGTTAGGACCAATTTGATGTGTATTTATGTTTGTATGCTTTTATCATGATGTGGTAACTAGCTTTTGTTATTTTCGGTATAAATAATTTCGTAGCTCTCCGAAGTGTGCATGTTTGTTCAGTGGATTGTTATAGGTAATTAGTGCTTAATAAACCCTTCCACTGAATTTTATTAATTAATTTTATGAATAAAAGCTATGGAAGCAATTTAAGGTTTAATAGTCAATTAAATGGGAAAAATCACCAACCCACCTTTAATGACCTTGTGTGTGTGTAAATCTTATTAAAAGGCTAAATGTTACCAACCCATGCTGTTTGTGTAATTTAAATTAAATTATTTCCATATATATGTACGCAGTCACTATCAAAAAGATTAAATGATAAAGAACCGCATATTGTTCCTTTTTTGGAAGAGTATGCTGAATGTATTTCTTATCTAGGTGAATGTGGTCAACCATGCACCCCATGGTTGTCGTTTGTTGATTTGTAATTAATTAAAATAAAAATCATCAAATAAATCTTGCATTTGCATCTTCATGTAGATCTTCCCGACGGTAGATATACGCTCGTGCCAGAAGGAGGAGACGAAGAGCTACAGCACGTGTTCATAGCTCAAGACCTGGACCAAAGTCTAGAAGGGCCCACGGCCAACCTTGCCAGCGAAGGCAAGCCTCGAATCATTAACCCTATCTTTTAAAATTATGCAATTATCTTTTGCTATGATTGTGCATTTACGTTTCACGAGTTGAATTGAAACCCTAGTTGCATGATCCCTAGGTACCTATGCTCTATCACTAGTATGATAGGTCGTAGAAGTAGAGAGCTGCTATGCTATAGGATCCTGTAGAAGTAGAGATATGTTCGTCACTCGCGAGAATAGGTTCTTATGTTGGACTCATAAGATATTTATAAATGGATTGCTCATGTGGTAAGAGCATGGGATTTGGGCTCCGGTCTAGTGGCTTTCGTGGGCTAAGCTTTTGAACGTACTAAGCACTTGTTGGGAATGGGACAGGTAAGCCTAGTACCTTAAAGAGACGGTGCGGGAACTTACCCTTACTACTCTTGAGTAATCACCTGCCGCTTTGCAACCGGGAGGTGGGTACATGTGTGAGGCTGGGTGTACTGTGTGGGGCATGCTAGACAGCTTTGTACCTGGGACTGTAAGCTTCGATCCCAAGCCGAGGATTTTTGGGAACCGTCTGGTTGGTGTCAGCTGTGTCAGGGCACCGCTCCGTATTTTTAGGTCTACCTTGCAAGGTTATAAACCAATCAATTGTCGGCCTCTCACCGTTATCTGAGACTGCTTTATCAACTGGCCATGATATCCCGTAACGATGGAAGTTGGTGAATATTACTGCTTGAATTAATTGCTTGTACAATTCTTGATTGAATTAGTTGGCACATTTAGAAATGGTAATCAATTAGAATTTGTGCTAAAATATTGAATGTAAGGACACACTCCTTGTTGCTTTTCATCAAAAGAACTCCACCGGCCAAAAAGCCTCTCATGTCTAGAGTTTGGTGATGTAGTTATCACCCGACGGTTAAGTCTTACTGAGTATTAGTATACTCAGCCTTGCTTTAAAATTGTTGTTGCAAGTGTTGTTTGGCCTGGTGAGATTCCACCCGGTTGGGAGCTAGAATGGGTGGAAGAGGACGAGTGATGGCCTCACGGATGGCCTCCTGTGATGTGTGTCGTTGCGCTAGTTTATTTATTTCCGCTGTTTTCGAACTTTGAACCTTTACTTCTTGTATTGAACAATGGTTTGTAATAATTTGGATTTAGTTTGTGTTGTACTCTGGACTCGCCTTCGTGTGAGTTTTAATGCATATGTCGATCCTCTGTATGAATTCCAAGTGATTTACCGGGCGTTAACCCGACAACTAACGACAGGATGATACTTTACTATTGCTTAATAACCAAAGTGGATCGGTTATTAGGTGATAGTACGGTATTTTTCTGGGCGGGTTGTCACAAGGACCATGTCCTTGGGATGGCCAGGTCTGCGCCCCTGAGGAAGAAGTACAAGAAGTGGAGCTGCCACCGCGTCGTGGCCAGGAATGAGGGATGGATGGAGTAGATGGAGTAAGGGAGCCACGCCGATGGAAGATCTATGCTATTATGTTATCTGTGATGTTAATTTGTATCTTTAGATTTCGTTGAAACATTGTCTTATGTATGTGAACTTTGTGATGTTATGTTATTAGTGATGTTAATTGGTATCGTTAGATTTCGTTGGAACATTGTCTTATGTATGTTGAAATTGTGATGTTTAATTAGTCACTTTAGAATGGACTTTGTTTCTTACTTTGGATGGATGTTTGTTCGAATAATGCGATTGTATTTTCCTAATAACAATTCAACGAACCTTTTAGTCCGGTTCTCTCACTTTTGCAGATCAGTAAGATCTAGTCGTAGTCATTCTATTTTGCCCACAAATTCAACACTGAATTTAGTCCGGTCTGATCACCTTTTCGTATCAGTAACTTCCGGCCGTAGCCTTCCTCGACAGGCCAAAGCGCCCGTTGCCTAATTTCCCATAGAAGCTTGCCACAACACCTCATGGAAGCTTGTAAATGAATCACAGCCACTCGATCTAGAGGCCCGTTGCTTAGCTTGCATAAGCTTGCACAACTTCTCATGGAATCTGGCCACTGCATTCCTACTACCATCGGCGTCCTTGCCAGTTCTGAACCACTCTACCCATAGTTCTCTTCCCAAACATTTGCGTATCAGTCCTACTGCCCATCCGACGCAATGAAGCAATCAGTCTCCCCCAGAAACACAGAGCTCAAGCACATGCCTGTACCCGCCCCTGCTCATCGGTCCGACGCCGTTGCCAGCCACTCGCCCACCGCCTCCTCAGGAGCCAAATCTGGGTCCTGGCTGTCACCACGCAGCCTCCACTTCATCTGCTCCTACTTAGAGTGGCAAGGGCATCAATTCCACCGCACGAAGCCGCCCCGCTGCGACGCCGCCAACGTCGACCCGCCAATGCCCGGAGCCGCTAGTACGTCGCCGGCGGATTCCCAGCTTCCTCCACCACTTGCAGAGTTGGACTCTGACTCCAACTCTGACACCTTTGCTATGCGTGTCTTCCGGTGTACTACCAACACCAAAGGGTGCCCTGTCTGCCCCAACTGTATGCACCGGTAGAGGAACCTAAATGAGATCAAGGACCATGTCCTTGGGATGGCCAGGTCTGAGGCCCTAAGGGAGGACAACATGAAGAAGTGGAGCCACCACCGCGTCCTGGCCACAAACGAGGGATGCATGTAGATAAAGTGAGTGAACCGCGCCAGTGGAAGACCAATGCCGATATGTTATATGTGATGTTAGTTAGTATCTTTAGATTTTGTCAGAACATTGTCTTATGTATGTGAACATCGTGATGTTAATTAGTAACTTTACATTTCCATGAAACATGGTCTCATGTGTTGTCCGGCCTGTTCGTGTTTCTAGACAAGAACATCCGCTATTATTGTACTTATGCATGATCGTGTTTCCTAGCTTGACACATTTTTTTCGAATCGAGGGCATCCCCCATTTCCATTGCAACAACGGAAATACCGAACAAGTCACAAAACAGGGATAAAAGAGGAGTTCACTAGCCCTTGACTCGCCCTAACCTACATTGACTCAAGCTAGATTAGGTCAGTGATCACCCCTAGGACTCCTAGAGAGTAAGCATCACCAGACAACGAGTTTGAACATCATCACAAATTTCCAACCCAAAACATAGCACCACTAGACAGACCTACACCAACATCTGCCAATCGCTCGCTTGACAATGTCAGTTTCCTAGCTTGACACATGATATGCAGAAGTTGAAGATCAATATTGAATGATTAATAAGAAATATCAATGTGATCGTTGCTTACCTTGACCAAATTTAAAACAAGCATGCAGTTATTGCCAAACATCCAAAATGCTAATGCATCCCTAACCCAAACCATGTTTGTGATTTTGGTTATCGTTTGTTTGTTGATCAACCCCTTGTTTGAAGTTGTTTATGCTTTGTTTCCCTGACCATCTGTGTTCCTTGTCTCCCTATAAATGTTATCCTATTTTATTGCTCGCATAATCTATGAAATCATAGATCACCTTTACCCAAAATCAAAACAAGCATCTTTTACAGGTCCTGAAATACTTGTCATTTCTGTATCTTTTTAGACCGAACATCTGATCTGTTAATACATCCCATACCCGAACATCTGGTTTAATGGCAGCAAACAATTCATCTCTGCATGTTGAAGTGTTTTAAATATAGTTTGCTCTAAATTCACTAAGATTACAAATTTACATAATTCTTTTCTTTGCAAAAGACCGTTACGTTATTAGACATCGAGGCGCCTCCTTGCATTAGCGTGACACAACTCCCGAAGAGACACCCCGACTTTTTTTGAAACTGAGATATATTAATATATCGGACTCTTCCCACTCCCTCCATTGCCTTGTCTCAAACTCTCTTCCTCCAGAAAACCACAACCACCATGCCTTCTTCTCCAATTTGACTTCCCGCCTCCCCATTCCCTTCCAACCCCTCCTCCATCAGGACACCACCCGACTCCCCCCAACCAAGCGCATGCGAGCCATCTGAGCCCTTCTTGAGTGAATCTGATGTAGAAGACATGGAAAGGCACGAGAGCGAGGATAGCGAGGATGAGTACGACTACGTGGAAGAGGATGAAGAGGAAGAGGAAGAGTGTTGATGGATAAAACTCGTATCCACCTACGATCCGCAAGCATACGGACCTACACCTTTTTCACCACGGGGATTCCCAAGGTTCTTGTCAATCCGCGGAGCAAGGGGATTACTAGCGCTTAACCAAGTACTAATCTAGTTGACTAAGGAAACCTTTAAAGAGAGTATTAATCTAAAAGTAAAGACAATCTAACCTAAGTTAATCTAAGTTAAGTTGATCAAACAAATCTAGGGTTAAACTAGATGGTAAAGGGTGAACACAAGAGAGTGATTAAGAAAGATAAGTGTTCCCTCCCTAGGATCTAGGATAACATGGTATGCATCTACTACACGAGAGTGGTAAACCAATCTACCGGGGGTTGTGACCACAGTTTCGCCCTTTCCCTCCTCTCGTACTGTCACTACGCGAAAGTAATTGTGACTAGACCTATGATGGACACGGTATGTTGATGGAATCTATGGGAGTAGCGGATATCATACGCCCGAAAAACACGGTGGCCTACCTTAATCATCAAAGCATCATCAACATGAAAACAATAGATTGAAACCACGAATCAAGTAGCGATCACATAGCATGTATCCATCTAATCCTAGGGATGAACAGAGACATTACCCCATCATCTTACAAAGATTGAAGCACATAGGAGTGATGGAGACTCCGGAGAACGTCGTCGATGAAGATGGCGGCGATGGAGCTTGGGAACACCCCTAGGCCAGCGGCTTGGAGTCCTCCTCTTGCTTCCTTCTCTCCGCCGGTGTTGATCCTTGCGACGAGCTCATCTAACTCTCTCCCTCATCTTGCGGCGGCGGTTTTCTGGTGATTAGCGTCGGTAGGATGATTTGTTCGATGTGGCGGCCGACGACGGCGGAGGCAATAAATAGACGAACACCTAGGGCAAAGGGGGGGGTGAACCGACCCTGGAGTGGGCTGGGTCGGTCGGCCCAGGCCGGCCTAGGCCCATTTCGGCCCGGTTCGGCCCCGGTTTCCTCCCCGGTTGCTTCTCGCGTGATCCCTTATTTGTGTGCACTTGCATGTGGGCCTTTGACGTCGTTTCCTTCACGGTTAAGGCTTGAATCCTTGCTATGCAAGCTTCGTTGTTTTCTGGTTGAGTCCCTGAAGACTTGCACGTTGACGCTTCGGTCCTCGGGTCATTTGGAGTCATGTTCATCGCGTGTCTTGACTCTTGTCGGGCTTCATGATCTTCTTCCAAAGTGCTTGTTGAAGTTATCCCGAAAGTCTCCTCATTAGCGTAGATTTCCTACGTAAACAACAAACTCCAAAATCGACATGCAAGTGTGAACTTGTTATATCATTAGTATGCCTAGTGGCGGGTTAGTTGCAAATCATAATCAAAACCAATGTATAACAAGTACTCTAGGTTGACGGAAATTCACCGTCAACATCTCCCCCATGCTTAAACCTTGCTCGTCCTCGAGTAAGTAATCCTTGCTTAAAAGGGAAATCAGTGTTGCCTTCCAACGTTGTCCCTGCACTTAGTCATTCATGACGAGACAAATTGCTCTCTCTTCAATTTATTTTTAAAGTTCAAGTTGTGATCGACTTCTTTTTCATTATGGAAGATAGACTAACAATAAAGAACAAACCACATTTAACACAATGCTCTCAAACTTAAGTGAACTTCAAACCATTACCTTGTCACATGGAAGATTTTCAAAAAGATGCATATCCAACATAAGTGAAAATCTCTTGCAAGAGCTCATGGAACACTCATCTCATCAAGTCACTCAAGCCTATACTAGATTATTTTCAACCTACTCTACTCATATGTGATAGTGGAAGGCTTATGTGGAGCTTGGAAGGTTAAAAACAATCCTAGCAAAACATACATCCGAAATATTGTCAAATTAAGAGAGAGGTCTATTGGAATTACCGAGACTCGTCAAAAAGGCCATGGAAAATAAATGTTGGAAAGAGAGAGGGACGAAACACACACATTTAGATAAGTGGACATGTGCAAGTGGCAAATGGATGATCCCGAGGCACGAGTGAAGTCCTCGTTATCGGATTGCACATGGTTGGAAGATTTGAGTATGGATTTGTCATCAAGGCACTTGAGAACTTATGAAGCAAAAAGAACCGAGGAGCATCTTTATTTTTTTCTTTATTTTATTTCCTTCTCATTTTTTCTCTTTCTTTTTTTCACTTTATTCTTCCTATTTTTCTTACTTTTCTTTTCTTCTTATCATTTTTTCATTTTTCATTTTTATTCTTTTTTTCTTTTGCTCCTCAAAATTTTTTGCAACATAATACTTACATAGCATTTGTATCAGAGAATGACTCCTCCCCCATGCTTGAACGATGCTCGTCCTCGAGCATAAAAGAGAGGGGAAATGACTGCTAAAGTAAGTATAAATTCCATAATATTGCGGAATATTTGAATCTCCATCGAGAATTTTACTCCATACTCAAATTGGGTTGTGCACAAGGAGGTGATCACAAAAAGATATTTTTGGTTTAGGGTGGATGCCCAGCGAAGTTTGTGAAATTTTCGATGTGAAAACCCACAATGCATGGACAAAAAGGCTAGCATGAAAAAGTTACACAAAGGAATGACCGACTTCTTAATCTCGAACCATAGAAATCAATCCTAATCCAACTCATCAAAACATATGTTTGCAATCTACGGGTTTTGTTATCATAAAACATATATGTATATGGCTTTGGTAGGTGGAACTTTGCAAGAGCATCACAAATATGTAGATAGCATAAAAGTTAAATTTTCATAAAAACAACAAGTTATCCGGCTATCCATAAACTTAAATCAAAGAGCAAAGATATGTATGTGGGTCTAGAGCATAGTCATTTCACCTCCACAAATAAAAGAGCCAGTATTTAAATTAATTTCAGATCATATTATAGAGAGCAATTAGCCAAGACATGTATAACTTCATGTAGGTAAAACAAAGCGGCAACTTTCATCATCTTTCCGTAAGCATAGGAAATATAGAACATCGAGGTGAACACATGGTCATGCTTATCTATTGAAAGTAAAAAGAAACCTAGGTTGTCCTCCTAGTAGCCATGTTATTGTTGGAAGAGAAAAACGAAAGGTTGCACCTAGTTGAGGTTGAAGGCATACTTACAAGCATTTGTGGTTGGAAAAGAGAAGGTCCATGGAGATGTTACCATCCTTTGTAATTCTTTGTTGCCTTCTTCCGGCATCTCCATGTATCGATGTGGATTTTGCTTTTGTCTTGATTTATTAATGCTCCTAAACTTCTGAATTTGATCTTCTATGCTTAATGGAGTCATTGGTCACCCTTCTCTTCAATGTTGTCATCACCATCACCTGTTTCTTGTTCTCATCATCTCCTTGCTGTCTCTTTTTCATGGATTTCCCCCTCTGTCCAGAACAGAACATATATCGAAATATAGCTCTATTGAAAAGTTTATGAAATTACCTTTCCAACGTGTGGTCATTCATCGAAAACGGAGTTCAAACAAGGGAGCTATGTCCGTTTTACTTCAGCGCTACGTGCTGTCCAAAACTGATTTCAGGACGTGTTGCACTCGATGATTCGGGCATAACCGCTTGTAGGAACCTCCGATTGTCTTGATTCTTGATTTGTTGGAATCGTAACTTCATCTGGCTTCTAAATATCCAAAAATATCCGGTGTTTTCCCTTTGAGACCATGCAGAATTTTGATGAGATTGGTGGCTTCTTGCGCATTGATCTGGAGATGTTAACGATCTTTATCATTCTATCTTCTAGAGTGTCATGTTGCACTTCCGTGTTGAAGATTCAGGAAGAAGAAGACAAAGCACTTCTTAGTCATCCTTCAATTTCCTTGTAGTGAGAGTCTTTATCTTGCCTGTAAGACGTTTTAAACACACATTCTACCCCCAAGGTTACGGTTGGGAGTAGATAGAATTGCCAACAATCCAACAATGTCTCCTAAGATTCTTAACTTGTGGCATAATTAGTTTAATGAGGAATAAAAACTTAATGAGTGTACGTGGTGCAAGGTGTGTATGCACATGATAGGAAAGCATATAAACAAAGACAATGTTTTCACCTAGTTCTAAACACCATGTTTACAACTAGGTTGCCGAATTTCTCCATAGCCATAAAGGTTTATATATCTAGGGTTAAAACACCATGTCTATCCCTAAATCAATAACTCTTATAGCACAAGAAAAATTAAGCGCATTGCAAAGCTTATAAACTAACCAAAGCAACATGAAAACATATGAAAAGCCAGCTAGGTTTATCGAACTTAACGATAATGGTCCGCAATCTTGTTTAAACACCACGTTTACACAAGATCACAAAAGGAAAACACCCATAGGTACCTATGAATCATTAACATGGAAACTGAAGCATACATCATTAAGTATATAAAACAACCAAGCCAACTATGTGCAAAACATGTATACACAAAGAAACATCATATTGATAACAAAATGCAATGCATACAAATAAATATTATCATGAACATGATGGTGGTTCTAAAAAGGAAAACTGAACTTAGATTAATAACCACAAGTTGATCATCATAAGATAGTGCCATTCTTTATTTTCTCTAAGAAAGTAGTAAAAATATAAAGAAACGGGTTGCCTCCCGAAAAGCGCTTCATTTAAAGTCATAGAGGTTGGACTTTCTCACGGACCTTCTTTTCGTTGCATAGCCATGGCCCTTCATGCAAGAAGAAAAGGTACCAATGCAGCTTTAATTTACTTCTCATGTTGTGCTTGATCACTTATAGAAGACTTGCCCAAAGCATCATTTTGTTTCATCATTATCTCCTTCTTTATCATCCTTCAGTGCTGCCTTCACTCCATGAATTTTTTTTAATGTCCAGAACAGAAAGTATACTCAAGCTCTACTCCATTGCATAGTGCACAAAATTTCCTTTCCAACGAGTCTTCATTTGCCCAAATCGGACTCCAGACAAGAGAGTTACGTCTGTTTTACTTCGCCGATGAAATCTGTCCTGAAATTTCAGAACGCGCAACGCTCAATGTTTTCTCCATAACTCCTTGCACAGGTCTTCAAACTTGTTGGTTCTTGATGCATTGGAATGGTAATTTGATGGAGCTTCTGAATATCTCATTTTCATCATTTGTACACCTCTGAACAAGCTCTCAAATTGATGAAGACAGCAGCATCCATCGCGGGATTCGGAGAGGTTGATGATTTATCTTGCAACTCTTTTAGGCATGACTTTTTTTTCATTATTCAAGCCTTGTCTACATGGTTAGTGAAAATCGGGCCTTTCCCGACATATGATTCTTTAAGGTCATTAGCTTGACCAAGCACAAAGCATGATCGAGATTTACAAAACTTATTGTAAACATACACGTCCATAATTAACACCACATGTGAATTGTAGCAACAAGTCAAGGTGTAAATAAAAGAAGCATATGTTTCATGCATAGCACTTAGCTCATCATTAGGCAAAGGATGTTTAGGTGTAAGATTAATTGGATCAAAAATAAATGTTTCCTCTTTTTCATTCTCAAGAAAATCTAGCCTATCAACATGATCACTATTGGAACAAGGCATAGACATTAAACTATCATTCATACTATTGGTTGAGCATGAGTATTTGAATTTATCAACATCAATACCAATAATATCTTGAGATTTCAGCGCGTACCTTGGCCTTAGAGATTTTTCAACAAGAGTGATATTTGGTTCATCAAGCGGTGTTGAAGGCGAATCGATCTCAACAAGTGTAGTTGCCTCTTCATCACCATCTTGCAATTTCTTCAACTCATCATGTGGAACATGTAATCCTTCAACTATGTACGCATTCATCTCTTCTTTGAAGTCTTCTTTATCAACCAGATCTTCATCTTCAAAGACTTGTATGTTGCTTTCTTTATCTTCCATGTACTACATGTCGTCAAGATCGCTCATTGTTGATTCACTCTTTCCTTCATCCTTGAGTACTTCCATGTCTTGATTTGCTAGTGTGTAGGATTCAATAGCACACAAGCTATCATCTAGCTTGAGTCCTATCTCCTCCCATTTATCCTTTGAGTCACTAGGCTCATCACGGTTGTACTCTTCTCTTCCTTCATCATAAATCTTTGAGTTGTCAAACCGGTCGATCCATCCTTCATCTCCTTCTTCTCTTTCTTCTTCAAACATCTTTTGGATCGACTCTCCCCTCATATCTTGATCAAATATATCTTCAACTAGTTTGGCAACATGTCGGCGTTCCTCCTTCCTTCGGTAGTTAATTAGTGGGGCGAAATCAACTTGAACCCAACCAGATTGAATGAACTCCGCCAATGGTCTAGCATTCCACATACTTCGGCCTACATTCATGTTAGTTTCAACATCTTTAACATCCGAAATGACTTCTCTTACCTTGGGAAGTGGATCTTCACTTTCTTGTATGGTCGGTTCATCTTCCTTGACCTTCGGTTCATCTTTTTCAGAAATTTCAGCAAGCACCTTGGGCTTGCTTTTGTCATTTTGCTCCTCTCGACAACATCTTTGCCAAACTCGTAGTGTTCTTTGTCCATTGCTTATCCTTTGTAAGATTTGTGCGGCTTCACTAATTGTTTTATCCATTATATCACCGCCTGCACACATGCTTACAAAACGAGACGAGTTAGGGGTTAGTGAAAAATAAAAGGTATGCAACATCAAGTCACCGGAAAATCCCAAGTTCGGGCCTCGCTCAAGTAGTTCATTAAATCGGTCCCATGCTTCATCAATTCCTTCATCCTCTCCTTGCTTGAAATTGAGCACTTGCCTCCTTAAGTCTTGGACCTTGCTTATGGGAAAGAACTTCAAAAGAAATTTCTTCACTAGCTCATCCCAATTTCCTTTTGCTTCAACGAACGCAAATGTGTACCATCTTCACGCTTCATCTTCGAGAGAGAACGGAAAAAGATTCGACTTGAACCAAGCGGTTGGAACTCCTTTTTGTTGCACCGTGTTGCATATCATCATGAATTCCTTAATGTGTCTATATGGGTTGTCATCCTCCAATCCTCTAAATGGTTTTGTCGCCACTAACTTGATGATTCCAGGCTTCACTTCGTAGTGGGTTGTAGCAAGCATCAAATCTGATTTTTGTATCTCAATGTCTTCCATTGACGGCATTGCTAGCTCCCTTAGCGACATCTCTTCGTCTTCCAATGGTGAGGTGAACAAATCCATCTAGGCACAAGAAAAGTAGAAAGAAAAACAAAAAAATTCTTTTTTTAGAAAATAAGGTTTAGGTGTTAGTAATCAACAAAATTAATACTAGATTAAACGTAGCAAACTGGCTTGCTCCCCGGCAACGGCGCCAGAAAAAGGGGCTTGTTGACGGATAAAACTCGTATCCACCTACGATCCGCAAGCGTACGGACCTACACCTTTTTCACCACGGGGATTCCCAAGGTTCTTGTCAATCCGCGGAGCAAGGGGATTACTAGCGCTTAACCAAGTACTAATCTAGTTGACTAAGGAAACCTTTTAAGAGAGTATTAATCTAAAAGTAAAGACAATCTAACCTAAGTTAATCTAAGTTAAGTTGATCAAACAAATCTAGGGTTAAACTAGATGGTAAAGGGTGAACACAAGAGAGTGATTAAGAAAGATAAGCGTTCCCTCCCTAGGATCTAGGATAACATGGTATGCATCTACTACACGAGAGTGGTAAACCAATCTACCATGAGTTGTGACCACGGTTTCACCCTTTCCCTCCTCTCGTACTGTCACTACGTGAAGGTAATCGTGACTAGACCTATGATGGACACGGTATGTCGATGGAATCTATGGGAGTAGCGGATATCATACGCCCGAAAAACACGGTGGCCTACCTTAATCATCAAAGCATCATCAACATGAAAACAATAGATTGAAACCACGAATCAAGTAGCGATCACATAGCATGTATCCATCTAATCCTAGGGATGAACGGAGACTTTACCCCATCATCTTACATGGATTGAAGCACATAGGGGTGATGGAGACTCCGGAGAACGTCGTCGATGAAGATGGTGGCGATGGAGCTTGGGAACACCCCTAGGCCAGCGGCTTGGAGTCCTCCTCTGGCTTCCTTCTCTCCGCCGGCGTTGATCCTTGCGACGAGCTCATCTAACTCTCTCCCTCATCTTGCGGCGGCGGTTTTCTGGTGATTGGCGTCGGTAGGATGATTTGTTCAATGTGGCGGCTGACGGTGGTGGAGGCAATAAATAGACGAACACCTATGGCAAAGGGGGGACCGAACCGACCCCGGGGTGGGCTGGGCCGGTCGGCCCGAGCCGGCCGGCCCGGAGCCCATTTCGGCCCGGTTCGGCCCCGGTTTCCTCCCCGGTTGCTTCTCGTGTGATCCCTTATTTGTGTGCACTTGCATGTGGGCCTTTGACGTCGTTTCCTTCATGGTTAAGGCTTGAATCCTTGTTATGCAAGCTTCGCCATTTGTTTTTACGGTTGAGTCCCTGAAGACTTGCACGTTGACGCTTCGGTCCTCGGGTCATTTGGAGTCATGTTCATCGCGTGTCTTGACTCTTGTTGGGCTTCATGATCTTCTTCCAAAGTGCTTGGTGAACTTATCCCGAAAGTCTCCTCATTAGCGTAGATTTCCTGCGTAAACAACAAACTCCAAAATCGACATGCAAGTGTGAACTTGTTATATCATTAGTATGCCTAGTGGCGGGTTAGTTGTAAATCATAATCGAAACCAATGTATAACAAGTACTCTAGGTTGACGGAAATTCACCGTCAACAAAGAGGAAGAAATAGAAGAAGAGGGTGAAGAAGAGACGTGGGCGGCCATTGAGAAGAAGCAATTGGCGACCAAGAAGAGGAAGTGGGTGGAGGCAAAGAAGAGGAATCTATAGACGGAGGTGTTTGTGAGGCAGCTTTTGAAGGATGACAAGGCCGGTAAGCTTGATTTGTTCAAGGACATTCCGTCAGCGAAGGAGGAGGAGGAGGAGGAGGTGGACTCGAAGAGGACCAAGAAGAAAATGGACCTCAGCACTGGTCCTTCAAATGTCAGCCCCGCCAATCTCGGTCCCATGGCCCCGCAGCCATTGAAGCTCCCTCGACGCCAGAGTCATCGGGGAACTCCTCGGAGGGGTCATCTTAGATTACTCAGATTTGGGTTTTCCTTTTCACTTTCAAATAGGTGGTCTTGTGGATGGTAAGATCAATTGTATGTTTTCTTTTGGATGGAAAAGATCAATCCCCTCTTTTCCAACTCTGTGAATCTTGTAGTGGTAGGAAAATCCCCTGTATCCCCTGTTGTCCATGAAGAATATGGGTGTTCTTCTTTTCCATGATCGCCTTCCTTGCTTCAGTGGATTTCCCTGGTCATGATGTGTTGCCATAGTCTGAGATGTAATGTCTTGTCATGTAATATTTTATTCTTATCCCACCACATCGCATTGTAGATACACACGTAAATGATGACCAATTTTACAAATTTATCATTTGACTAAATTCACCGTTTTGCCACGAATATACAGAACGTAAATGATGGTCACCTTGCCCAAATTATTCAACTTAAATGTGCACATACATGATACATCCCCATAGACCTACACCCGTACAGTGGCACTGGCACTGGCGCGCACAAAAACACACCCAACAACGAAAACTTCGGACTTGGCAATGAGGAAGACAACAGACACGGTCATGGAGATGGATACGGCACACGCCTATCCTGCCATACCTAATGCACGACGAAATGTAGCATAACAAGGATCCGTGCGGAGATATTCCTCCAATGCACGGTGCCTACCCCTCGACTTCATAGTACGTCCCGAGCGACTAATTCCAGAAGCATGATGTTGGATGTCATGAAAACCCCACTATCGATTAGCAAGATTGCAGTAAGGGCACACACAGCGACATGGTGAAGCACACGAGTGTAACCCTGCTTCTGCAGCCAAGCCAAAGCATCTTTCTTCATCTCCTCCGTTTCTTCCTCGTCTGCTTCGTCCATGTCGTACAGATCATATGGATCCATGTATCCTGGCCGCTATGGAGGTGGCACAACATGGGAGTTGGTGGTTCCTCAATTTGCATCAGAAGCCATCCTCCTACACACTCGCCAACAACGTAAACATGATAAGCACTGACAAGAAACAATGATTGTATCTTGTAAAAACACGACGCGGAAGCTAAGAGCTCACCTCTTTTCACAGAGCACAGAACCAAATACAGAGGTCTACTAGCACAATGTGTGGAGGATGAAGAGGCGATGAGCAAAGGCCTTGGGGGCACACCTATTTATCGAACCATGACTGATACTAAGGCAGTGTGCACATGGAAGAGCATGCCCTCACTGGATTACAGTAGCCATGAAAATACGTGGGATGCTCGGAATACGAAGGCCTACACTGCTGAGGAATCCTGTCACAAGTATAGGGCGAAATATGTAGGCTTTTTCCCCGGTAAGCATGCAAAATATTTGGTGGGTACACGAGTGTGCTTAGGTCTGGTTAAGAACGCTCTATATCCGTATGACTTAAAAAAATAGACGTGTAAGCATTATAGTGGGAAAAGCAGATGTTAGGTTTTGTGATCTTCGACTAGAAACGCAACTAGCTTCACTGAAGCGTGGGCCTCTTCCAAATATCCGTCTCCTGCCTATATTGTACGCCACCGGAATCCCACCCAAACTCACTGACAATATGGGGCTGCTATTGCACAGCCTCACTTGTCAATGGCCCCGAAGCAAGTGTAGCTTACAAAATTTTCATTTCACGGTCAGGAAGTCGAAAGCGGGATTTTCAAATTTTGTATTCCCTCTCCGCCCTGAAATAATAAATACTCTACTCCATTGCTACTATGTTGCACCACTAAACTCCCATCTTCCATTTCCAAAAAGCATCACACTGCTCAGCTAGATATGCGGTGGCGGTCCAACCTCGCCGTCACCGATGCAGGGGAGGGGTATCTCAGTAGATGGTGAGCGGCAGATATCGGTGTTCTACTTCCGTCTGTTGTGCTGGCCAAGCTGAGCAGTTGAGCGAGGATACAGAGCAAGCATCGGCTCCCGATGCCCCCTCAATCCATGGGCCCCTGAATCTTGGAGCTTCACAAGTGAGAATCTCATTTACTTTTCTTTCTTGTCCCTTAGTAGTATTTTTGTTGGCTTAGAAAGTAAATTGCTTCATGTATTGTGTTAGTTTTGAGATTCTTCTCTTAACTTTGTCGCTCTAGATGCAGTCACTGATTTGGAACACAAGTTAATCGATGATCCATGCATTGAAATTAAATTGATTTGTGTATTATGTTAGATTGGAGATTCTTCTCTTACCTTGGTCGCTCTAGATGTAGTTACTGGTCTGTAACACAACTTAATAGGAGAGCCATGCTTAGAAAGTAATTTACTTTGTTTATTGTCTTAGATTTCAGATCCTTCTCTTACCTTGACTGCTCTAGATCCAGTTCCTGATTTGTAACTCTTTGTGCAGGGCCTAGCATCCCACTCTTGCATTGCTGAGCTTCAATCACATGTCGTGGTATGTAACAGAACGCATGATAATACTACTACTTTATTCTTAGGATTATTCTTATGTTTATTTCTTACTTCGTTTAAGGTTCAAGTTTGACTTCTCCTTTCATTTTTAGGCTCAAATGTTGAGGACAATCCTTGCGGTTCAAATATCACATTCATGTCCCTCCAATATGAAGTCAAAGCCATTCATTGATTACATGCCTCGAGATTATCTAGCTTTCTCTACATGCTCAAGACCTGAAGTTTCGTTGGGAGGGATCGATGCAGTTGTCGACCTTAGTGAAATCTTTGTTGAATAGGACCAAGTTTTGACAGACTTGAAGATCAAGGTAGAAGCATCAGATGTAGCAATGAAAGTACAGACTGATGAGATTGAGAGGTTGAAGAAACAAGTAGAAACTACAGAGACCCTCCTTCGTCAACTGCTAAGCTCGCGCCTTGGCTAAGGCCATTGTGTTTCTTACTCTTCTACTTGTGTCCTCCCAGCTAGTTGTGCAAGTTTGTGAGTACGGAGCTTTGTTATCTTAGTGGGTTCTATTTCAATACCAGCTTTATTTGTGAGCATGGAGATATCATGTGTATTGGTTTGTGAGCTCCTACTTACAATCTGCTTGTGGTGTTTTGTGTTCATTAATAATAATGTGTCATGTGTGATCCGAAACATTAATGTATATCAATGGTATGGAAATATTATCTGTGATGTCTATTACTTAAATGATTAGCATGTAATATGAGATTGAATTATATTTAATTAAGTGCAACCTGGAGTGCAGCCCAAAATAACAGGGAAAATATGTTGGCTTACCCCATCGGACCATTATTTTTTTACGAATTCAAAAACAATTTATTAATAAAATGGGTCGTATAAAAAATAACGTCAGCAAATGGTGGGTTGGGTCCAATATCAGTTGGGCCTTAATCATTGTATGACGTCATCGAATATCGAACTCTATCCAACCAGTATTGGACCCAAATCAAATTAATGACGAATGCAATTATTGGGCTCGATCATACTAAAATTGGGCCTAAAACACTCTATGACGACCTCGATTATTGGGTCAGTCCAACCAGAATTAGGCCTAAAAGTGTCAATGATGACAACAATTATTGGGCTCCATCCAACCATAAATAGGCTTTAAACATTCTATGGCGCAAACAATATTGGGCACCATCCAACCTTAATAAGGCCTAAAAACAATTTATGACGAAAGAAACATTGGGCTCAGCTTAATATTAAGTGGGCCAAATTCAATCTATGACGACAAGATATTTGGACCTTGGCCCATCAAAATATGGGCTGAATTCACTTAATGATGAAACGGTTTGTCACAAAACACCGTGCCACATCAGATTTTGGTCCGACGTGGTAGGTACCTTATGACGCCTTGGTGCTATGAATTTATACGCGTCATTAAACTCATGACGCCGGAAATAAGGTCTCATCATTAATCGCGGTTTGTGACGCTCGATTAACGACGACACGTTTTCGTAACAACTGGTGTCATTAATCGCGGTTTATGACGAGAAACAGCCTTTTTTGCGTCACTAGTCGGTGTTTTTCTTGTAGTGTACAAAGTCGGTGTAGGTAGATGATCATAGTGAAGACCCGGTTGTAGACGAAGTAGTCTTTTGTAGTCGACGTAGAGGAAGTAGTCGAACGGGAGCGAGCTGTCGTGTGAAGACGCTCCCCAACGACCTTATCGCCCGCCTCTCCTGAGCAAGATCTCAGCAGCAGGACGAGGTTCCGGAGGCTCTGCTCTCGCCGGTACCGTGCACGTGGTGCAGGCGATGGGAATGCAAAAGAAGCAGCAAACAGAGGGGGTGAGGGAGAGGCCTCCTGAACAGGAATACCTTAGTGTGAATTGGGGATCTGAGCAGGAGGAGGGACATCTTATATAGGCGAGCAGGCGCAAGGGGGGATGAACCTAGACATCACGGTTAATGCTCCTCTGGTAGTAACGGTCGTGGTTAAGGCTCAGTAACGGCTGTGGTTAAGGCGCCATGGTTAAGTCCCAGTAATGGTCGCGGTTAAGGCGCCATTATACCTTTCTAACAAACAACATCAAAAAGATGCTCCTGTCTCGCAACACATCACGTTCGTCCGTCCGCACCGCCCGTCTCGACTCGACTCGTCACGCCCACAGCCTCAGCCCAGCTCGACGCGGTGAGCGAGCATGCGTGCGCGTGTGGCACGCCTATCTTCTTTATTCAACTTCACAAGAGGTGTACTGAAAGGCTACCTCATAAGTTGGATGGGAGACTCCTCAAATACCCATATGGTATTTCTCACTTTTACCTAGCATTAAATAAATGGGCTTGCTACTTCCTTATTCTTCATAGGCACACGGTTCAGGACATGACAGGCCGTCAGTATCACCTCACCCCACCATTCCTTAGATAGTCCTGCGGTTTCTAACATGGCATTCACCAAGTCAGTCTGCGTGTGGTTCTTTCTTTCGGCAATTCCATTGGATTGGGGCGAATAAGGTGGTGTCCTCTCATGAACGTTCCTCACAGAATGAATCAAACGTACTAGAGAAGTATTCGCCACCTTGATCAGACCTTAGCTATTTAATCTTTCTCTCAATTTGATTTTCTACTTCAGCTTTATAGATCTTAAAGTAATGTAACGCTTCATCATTAGATTTTAACAAGTAGATGTAACAAAATCTAGTACTATCGTCTATCAAAGTGATGAAATATCTTTTACCACCCTTTGTCAACACACCGTCCATTTCGCTCAGATCGGAATGAACTAATTCTAGAGGTGCCAAGTTTCCAGCAATCTTATGTGGCTTGTGAGTTTGTTTCGATTCAACACATACATGACACTTAGAATTTTTGACAGAAGTAAACTTTGGAATTAAACTGAAACTATCTAAGTGCATCATACAACCAAAATTAATACGACAAAGCCTCAAATGTCAAACATTTCATTCATCATTCATCACATGGTTCACAACAATATCATCAAATAATAAAGAAAAGTGGAACAAGCCTCTGCTATCAATGCCTTTTCCAACAAAGACCAAATTTAGAAATGGTACATTTATTTGACTCAAAGACTAACTTAAAACCGTCTCTACATAGTAGAGACCTGTTGACTAAATTCTTCTTGATGGTAGGTACATGCTGCACATTCTTCAATTGTATGGTCTTCCTCGAAGTGAACTTCAGAGTGATCGTACCAGCACCAAGAACACACACATGGGCACCATTCCCCATCAACAAGGATGTAGTCCCCCCCGACCTGGTAAGAAGAAAACATAGAAATGTCAGCACATATATAAATATTAGCACTGATGTCTATCCACCACTCTGATGAAGAACATACTGAAAGAACTGTAGGTAAAAAATTACCATACCTCGATGTCCCTCCACCCTCACTAACAACCATGTTCGCTATCTTGGGGGCCTTGCGATCTTTGCGATCTGAGCACTTTGCAGCAAAGTGATCTGAACTGCCACACGTATAGCAAGCACCCTCGGCTTTCTCTTTTTCTTATTAGGCCTGTCGGCTTCCTTAGCCTTGGGCAGGTTTTGTGAAGGTTTCTTCCTCTTGTTCTGGTTGTTCTAGAACTTAGGATTGCCCCTCTGCACAAAGTTTGCGCTTGAGGAGCCGGCTATTGCCTTTCCACGTGTGTCCTTTGCTCTCGCCTTCTCTTCAACATCAAGAGTCGCAATAAGGTCATCAAAAGTGAATTCCTATCTCTTTTGTTTTAGAGAGGTAGCAAAGTCCCTCCAAGAATATGGCAGGTTAGTGATAATTGCTCCAGCCACAAATTTGGCAGGTAACACTCATGGGGCCTCTTTGCTGTAGTTTTCAAGCCCATTAGCCAGCGCCTGTACTTCATGGGCCTGTTCCACCATAGAACGGTCTTCAACCATCTTGTAGTCTAGGAACTGTTCCATTACGTACAACTCTCTTCTGGCGTCAGAAACTCCGTACCGAGCCTCAAGAGCCTCCCAAATGTCCTTCCCCGTCTTTTTTCTGGAGATAGGTGTCCACTAGATTATCAACCAGAACGCTGATGATGGCACCCTGGAACAGATTATCATCTGAATTGAACTTTTCCTCCGAGGCACCCTCGAAAGTTTTTCTGGTGATGACGTACATCACGTTCATGGCGGTGATCCACAGGGTGGCCAACTCACGCCACCTCTTAAAGTTGGAACCATCAAAAGGCTTTGGTTTAATTGCATTTGCAAAGCTAGTGGCACCAAACATATTTATATCAACATTATAAGGTTTTGTATTGTTAGATGATAGGTAGTATTTCAGTATATTTTAATTCCATAATTAAATAGACATTTCAATATTACAGTGAGTGAAACAATCCAAGTGCAAATGTTTATGTTTAAACAATAATAAAACATAAGTATATGCGTGATTATACAACTAATAAACATGAATACTAGATTAAGAATGTACCCTGTGGAAGGTAGGGTGACGGTGTCACCTGACTTTTCACTATCACTCGGATCAGTCATACTGATCGTAAAGTGACCTCAATCGATGTAGCCTTCGGTGCAGGTAGATGATCGCAGTGAAGACCCGGCTGTAGACGAAGTAGTCGTTCGTAGTCGGCATAGAGGAAGTAGTCGTACGGGAGCGAGTAGTCGCGTGAAGATGCTCCCCAAAAACCTTATTGCCCGCCAGTCCCGAGCAGGATCTCAACAGCATGAAAAGGTTCCGGAGGTTCTGCTCTTGCCGGTACGGTGCGCGCGGTGCAGGCGATGGGAATGCGAAAGAAGCAGCAAACAGAGGGATTGAGGGTGGGGTCTCCTGAACATGAATACCTTAGTGTGAATTGACGAACTGAGCAGGAGGAGGAAGGGCATCTTATATAGGCGAGCAGGCGCGGGAGGAGGAACCTTGACGTCACAGTTAATGCGCCTCGGGCAGCCACGCCCACGGCCTCGGCGAAGCGAGCGAGCGCGCGTGTGGCACGCATTCTTTATTCAACTTCAGAAGATGTGTACCGAAAGGCTACTTCATAAGTTGGATGAGAGACTCCTCAAATACTGTCACACCCAGATTTAAAGGAAAAAGTGAATGCATTGATCACGTGTGCGCCAGGATCAAGTTACACACACGCTTAGACATAATGATTACCAAAAACAGTGCCACACGAATAAAGAGTTATTACAAACCATAGTCTTAAAACGAATCTTAAATAACGAGTTCTTGCAGTGGACAAATGCCTCCACAGGCAGCTGACTGAAGACTACGCACACCTAGAACTCCTGGAAATCTCCTGGAATATCTTCAAAGTTCTCCCAGTCTGAGCAGCAAATCCGGGTATTGTAGATGCAAGAGAATAAACAAACGTGAGCACATGACGTACTCAACAAGAGAGAACAACATAACATGCAAGGCCATATGGTGGATGGCTAAGGTTCAAGCAGTTAAGCATTTTGGTGGATCAAGTTTTATTAGCAACCTGATTACTAAAAGAGTGTAAGTTCATACCAACCCAATTAATAAGATATAGGCATCGTAAATAAAGAATGAAACAGCAATTAAACATTAAAGTTCCATAATTTAATCATGTGAGTGTCCAGGCCGCTCTTGACCGTGAGCACGGCTAATCGATTAGTTTAACACTCTGCAGAGGTTGTACATCTCTACCCACAAGCAGCGTAAAAGCTCCAAAGAACTTTAGACCCAACCATGCAGTGTTTGCAAGGCACCATACCACACTACCGAGGTGTGATTGCATAGGGACGCTACAAGGCCTTTACAAAGGTTCCCTAGCAAGTTATGACCCACAAGGTCCGGATCAGTTAGCAAGGTATAAAGTCCCCTAGCAGGTCGATACCCCACCATAAAAAGAATAACTCACCCAACCCCCTGCTAGAGCGAGTCTATACCCCACAGTACCGCCGATCCCTTGTCATTATCAGGTAAGACCATCCCAAGCTAAACTTCCTAATTATTCAGCCAAGACCATTGCCCATTAGTTCTTGTGGTTGTACTGTTTTCCTGGGTGGTTCTCCATGTTCCGATTAACATATTAAAGTGGTCTTCTAAAGTAAAGAACATAAACGGAACATAGAATAGTAAAAGTAACCAAGTTTGATTAATACCAATCCTAGTTGAGCATGCTAAGCAATAGCTACCACAAGATTAATTTGATTAACCCGGCATCAAGGTAAAGGTAGAAAAAGTCTAGGCATGATCCTTAATAGGTTCCCATCAAATTAATGCAAGCGGAAAAGTAAAGACAGTGAAATTAAATGCATGTTATGTAGGACAAGCGGGTATGCATCAAGGAATACTTGCCTTCAACAAAGTCTTGCTGCTCAAACTCTTGCACGACTTGATCTTCAAATCCCTCGAACGAATCGCTCTCTACGGACCACAATCATCACATACAAGCATACAATAAGAATAAATAAGAAACAGTCACCAAACAGATCAAGCAGATCTAAACAGTAGCATAAAACTAATCTACGCTTCGAGACGAACGCGTGGACATAAAGAACGCTAAAATCGGAGCTAAAACGACTAAGTTATGGCTTAGGGAAGGTATAGGGACTAATCTGTAAAGACTTGAAAAGGTTCTGGGCTAAAATAAAGAAAAAGGACTAAACTATAAGAAAACTTCTAAGGTGGAAGAGTATTTTGTGAATATCGGAAAACATAAGGGCTTTTCTACAAAATTGCAGAATCAGGCCGGGTTGACCTAGTTGACTTCGGGTTGACTAGATCTGGGCCCGTTGGATCCAGATCTGGCGGCTGCGGCGGCTTACGGGCGGCGGGGACAGCGGGATGCGTCGGATCTAGATCCGACGGCTCGGTCGCGAGCAAGCGGCGGGGCGGCGGGGTGCGCGAGCCGACGGCGGCGGACGGCGGCGAACGGCGGCGGGCTCGCCGGCGAAACCCTAATCTAGGGTTCCCGGCCACGGTTTGAGGCGCGGACGGCCTTTACGCGAAGCACGCGGGGACGGCGGATCGATCTAAGGCGGCGGTCTTGGCGGAGACGCGGCGGCGCGGGCGCTCGGCGCGGCGGCGCGGCTCGGCAAGGGCGGCGAAGTCCGGCGAGGCCTCTAGGGCGGTGCAAAGCACGAGGACGTCCACAAGCGGCGCGATAGCACTCCTTACCTCCTTGCGCGACACCGGGCGAGCTCCTTGACGACGAGGCGGCGCCGGCGGCGGAAACCGGAAGCGGTGGTGGCTAGGGTTTCAGCGAGATGCGGCGCAAGAGGCGGCGGCTAGGGCACGGGGTCTCTGGTAGGCGGTCCAGGGGGCGGCGGCGGCCTTAAATAGTCCCGGGCGGACTCCTTGGCGTGCGGGCCACGCACGGGGAAGCGTGCTCCGGCGGACTCGGGTGGCGGCGCGGTCGTACTCGAAGACGAGTCCGGCCCGGGGACGACGCGGTGGAGGGGATGACCGGTGGGCCCCGGTCGTCATCCTCGGCGGCGGGGAGAGCGGAGCGGCGGCGGCGGGTGGGCTGGCTCGGGGCCGAAAAGGCCAAGCGGGACGGCGCTCAAGGCGGGCGCGCGCCGGTTTGCAAGGCGGCCACGGCCGTCGCCGAGCGAGCCGGGCCGGCTGGCTAGCGAGCGCGGGCCGGGCCGCGGCGCAAGCTGCTGCTGCAGCTGGGCTGCTAGATGGGTTGGGTAGGATAGGGTAGATGGTTTAGGCCTTAGGGATTTTTGGTTTAGGAAAAGGATTCAAACAATAGAATTCAAATTTGAATTTGAACTCCAGCAACCAAAAGAAATGCACCAGCATGAATGCAACAATTAACTCCTATAATTCATTAATTTATTTTAGAAAAGTTTTTAAATGCCTAAAAATAAATAAAACAACCTTATATTCCTTAAGCAATAAAAAGGTTTCTAGCAAATTTTAATAAAGCCAAATTTTTAGCAAACTTAGGGTGTTACAAATACCCATGTGGTATTTCTCATTTTTCCCTAGCATTAAATAAATGGGTTTTAATTCTTTCATTATTATAATAAATGACTCTAGACCCATTTATTCTAACGTCATTCATATGAACCAAAAGATGCTATAGGGAACCAAATGCATTTCATGTCAGCACTCCATTTTTTTGAAACGTCAGCACTCCATTTGTATCCACTGAAGCCGCAGACATTGAAGATCGTGGGCCGCGCCGAGGACACGGAGCGTTGGCCCAACTGGCATGTGGCTGGGTGACGACTACGGTCTACGGCGCTTCGCAGGCGTGTGTGCTTAAAAGCAAGCGCGTGTGTAGGATGCAGGGGCATCGACGCATCGTGTAACAAAATTCTGAAACGTGAGACGAAGCATTCAAACGTTACTACAAAAGAGCAATTTTTTTAGGATCGGGCCAATTTTGTGCCCGATCCAAGGAAAATATTTTTGAGAGCGAGTGACTTCATCACCCACACCTAGAAATCATTTTCATGTGCGAGTGGCGTCATCTCCCGCTCTTGTAAATATCCACATTTCTAGGTGCGGTGATGACGTCACCCGCATTTTTCAGGTGCAGCTGACGATGACACCCCCTCTAAGAATTGGATTTTCTAGGTTCGGGTGATGACATCAACTGCTCCTGGAAATGGTGTTGTGGCAAAAAAATTTAACTTTTTTATATGAATTCGGATGAAGACAAACTTTATATCAAAATTGTATAGCTTGACGAGATCTAAAACTTTGTACTTGACAAAATTTTCATTTGAGATTGTTGAGTATTTAAAAACATCCATTTAATTATTATGAGATTGTTTGCAAAAACCTATATCTCTTACATAATTTCATGAAACTATATAAGATGTATAAGATTTGTGAATAATGTTACTACAACCATACCGGATGACCAAATGACCAAAATAAAAGTTGTTCATGTTCAAAAATCATAGAACTTTGTAGTTGAACCATTTTGTATTTGAATTACTTTTGTCAAGGCAAAGTACGTCTGAATTTTTGAAATTTGAAAATTTGAATTTTTGAAGCAACCTCAAATGGAGAACCTCTCAACATGAAAGTTGTAGATCCTGAGAAGTTATGAACCTTTGTAGTTTACAAATTTTTTATTTGAAATCATATTCTCAACAAAATTCAAATTTGAATCACTCAAATTTGAAATTCAAAATTCGTAAATGACCTCAAATGGAAAAACTCCCAAAATGAAAGTTGTGGATCTCAGAAAGTTACAAAACATTGTAGTTGACAAGTTTTAAATTTAAATCTGTTTAGAACCTAAAAATGATTTCACACTCTGTGTGGTATAATATGAGTAGAATGAAAACCGGATATGCACGCATATGAGTATGTGGTGCAGTGATAGAGGAGGCTTCACACGAGAGTGGAGGTCACGATGCGACTTTACGCGAAAAAATGCGCGACTTGCAACTTGATGACAGGGACGTGTGGGTGGCTGGCTGGTGGGGTCTCTCATAAAAATATTTTTTTATTTATTTTGGCCTTTTAATGAATCAATGTTTTCTGTTTTTAATAGATTAGCAGGTTTGGGCCACCCAGTCATCCGCACCTGGAAATGGTGTTTCCATTCTCGGGTGTTTTACCTACTCCTAAAAATCGCTATTTCTAAAAGCGACGGCTAGGAGCGGGTCTCGCGCATGCACCTGAAAATGTGAATCTGCCCGCTCCTACATATATTTTTTGTAGTAGTCAGCGCCGTGCTCCTCTCTCCCTCGTTCCTTCTTCCGCACGACCTCTGCTGCCTCTCTTCTCCCAATTCACTTCTAGATCTCCAACCCTATCATTTCCCATGTTATGGCAGCTAGCACCCTTCTCACTTGGCGACGGACTGGGCATCTGGCCACCCCGTGTGATCCCTCTCTGCCTCCGCCTTTCTAATGGTCAAGCCCCACCCTTGTAGGAACGACTCAGCCGACGAGGATTCTAGTGTCGACACCACAGGTGTCTGCGATGCGACAAAGCGGGCGCGGAGGAAGAGCGGGCCACGGGAGAACCCCTGGCAGTGCAGCTCCGCGTACCGTGACATCACACAGTAAGCAAAGCAACTAGTCAACCACGCTGGGGGTGGCGACGGCTTAGCTGCCCTGTCCCAACCCACGTGCACGCACTTGGAAGGTGAAAGCTACAATCATATCTATACGCTTGTGTATTTATTTGTGTGACGCTAAAATACCCAACACTAGGCGAGCTCACCATTGCTATCACAAGCGTGGAGGAGCGCTAAACACGCACATCGAGTCTTCTCAGGCATGGCAGCAATAGATCGGTGAGAGGATCGACACCATGCAATAGAGGCAACAGTAGCAAATGGCTTACTACACGTCGATGGGATTTCACTACCCTCCGCAGCAGTAAGTCTGAAGCTAGCTTGGGGGAGGATCCCCACCATGAGGTAACTTGTATCTTCATTTGTTTTCAGAATTTTTTATGATAAAACCACAAAAAAGAATCTGCAAAATTAAAAAATCAAAAATATTTATCTAGTTATTTATTTGCTTTCTCATGCATGGTAAGAATGCTTTTGTCTCCATGGTTGAAATGATGAATGATTGCTCTATTTTCTTCTCATATGTCTTGCATACAACTAATACCCTGCTTAAGTTTTTGAGTTAGTTGGCTTGCATAATCAAACTTTAGCTTGAAACTTGTGCGTAGAGAAAAACATGATCCATTCCTAGGTTGTTGTGAGATATGATATGGTAGAATAGAGTTGCTTTGATCTTGTTCCAAGTGATTCTTGATTTTCGAAGTTTTCTTTTGAAATATAGTAAAATGATGAGGTCGTAAATGATGAGTATTTCCCATCCAAGGCCATAGTTCTAGCACATCATTTAGCTTCCGCATATGTTGCTTGTTCTCTCATTGAGCTTTGTCAAATTGTTGTGACCCTAGTTAGAACTTGCATGCTTCTATGATCAGGATCATGTACATGATCCATCCTTGCTAAACTTTTACAATGGAAGTTAGCAACCATCATTTCATACATACGTCCATTTATGCATTCGTCGACAAAATGAAGCTCCGCGCATTGATCTATGATTTATCCCTCTAAAAAAATGTTCAATAGACTTTGAGGATATGCAAAAGAGGAGGAGGAGGAGGAGGAGGAGGAGCAGAAGAAGAAGAAGAAGAAGAAGTCCGCGCATTGATCTATGATTTATCCCTCTAAAAAAATGTTCAATAGACTTTGAGGATATGCAAGAGAGGAGGAGGAGGAGGAGGAGGAGGAGGAGCGAGAAGAAGAAGAAGAAGAAGAAGAAGAAGAAGAAGAAGAAGAAGAAGAAGAAGAAGAAGAAGAAGAAGAAGAAGAAGAAGAAGAAGAAGAAGAAGAAGAAGAAGAAGAAGAAGAAGAAGAAGAAGAAGAGATAGCCCCTACTCTCAAAAATCTCAAAAGGAGATAGGAGGAAATCATGCAAAAAGGAGTTCCCATAATTTAGATCGTAATAATTAGTACTTGTCAGTGTTTAGATCTACAACCTACCAAGGGGGTTATCCGAGGTAGGCAATTGTGGCGGGGCTCACTAAGATCAGGAACTCGAAGGTGAGACATGAGGCACATAGTTAGACAGGATTCAGACCGCAATGTGCGTAATACCCTATGTCATGTGTGTTGTGTAGCTCTTGATTGATTGTGTAAGATTCAAGTGTTGTTCGGGGGGGTCTGAAAGGACCTTGATGTCGCCTAGAGGGGGGTGAATAAGTGTGACGACCAAATTAAACTCTTTCTCCCCAAACACTTGAGCTGACAGTGCTCCACTGGTCAGACCAGTGGTGATGACCGGTCAGACCGGTCAAGCACTGGACTTCACAGGTGACACCGGTTAGACCGATGCGCCTCACCGGTCAGACCGATGTAGCACAGAGCACCTGCAAAAACAACTTCAAGCACCTCTTGACTTCTAGCACGAACCAAACTTGGTGAGTGGCCTTTGTAGATGATCACAAGCAAGGTAATGAGCCCTGCACACACAAGTAGCGCACCCAAGTAGATCACAGTGGAAGCAAATCAAATATGCTAGAAAAACAACTTAGAGAGCCAAACCACACGGAGAAGCAAGGATTTGTTTCCCGAAGTTCACCACCCACTAAGGAATGGCTACGTCTCCGTTGAAGAGCTTGTAAGGGATAATTCCCACAACAAGTCAGGTCTCTTTCAACCACTTTCCTCCTTTCCACTAAGGGGATCTTTTCCACGAAGAGGTAAGATCGCAACCCTTACAAACTTCCCGCTGCTCATCACAACCTTGTGAGCTAGCCGGCGACGCCTAGCCGTCTAGGACGCAAACCTCCAAGAGTAACTAACGCTTCAAAGCTTGTAGACATGAAACCAAAGTGCTCAAGCTATGGAAATGCTCTTGTTAGCTCACAAGATCGCTCTTAAGCTCACTCTCTCAACCCAACACAAAGAATATGGCTTAAATCCACAAATCTCACAGAGAGAGGGTTGGGGAGAGCCACTAAGGCTTAGAGCTAGCAAAAAATGGCTTGGGACCTCAGCAAAGTCACTAGAAATAACAACCCTCACTTGAAGAAGGCTTGGGGTATTTATACCCCTCAAAGGAGAAAACTAGTCATTGGTCCTCGGGCAGCACCGGTCAGTCCGGTGTTGGAAAAACTAGCTGTTGGGGCTAGCGGCACCGGTCAGACCGGTGCCCCTGACCGGTCAGGCCCGAGACACCCTTAAAACCATTTTCTATGAAACTATCACTTCACCACTAAGATGAAATGGCTCAGGTTAGGTTAGTAGGGTTTGTTAGCACACTCTAAGGCTAGATCTCACTTAGGTCAACTAATGAGCACTTTGACTTGGTCAACTCGCTAAGTTGCATCCCTTTTGATAGTACGGCATACCTATACTCAACGATAAATAGAAACACTTTGTTGATCTCTTGAGCTTGAATGTCTTCAATCTTGCCATACTTGATCAATAACCACTTGAGGGCTTTCAACATAGCCTTTGACTTGAGCACGTCCATACTTGAGCTAATGACTTAGGATCTTTCCATATAGCATAGGAATGCACACTTGGATCCATGACTCACTACATATTGTCAATCTTAACATGTTGATGACTTACATTGCTTCCCTCAGTTAAGGTTTGGATATGATACTTGAAGATCCCACGGATGCTAGAACTTCACCTTAGCAAAACACTAATGGCGGCTTAGCTACGGCCCCAAAGATTGCTTAGTCCCTCACCTTAGACATCTCGGTTGATCTCTTCATCACTTATCCAATCCACTTTGAGTTCCACTTTGCTTCATACACAATTAACCTTTATTTGAAAACCCCGCTTCAAATGCTTGATCTTGATTGACAATGAATGAGCGAACTTCCAAATTAGAACCATAATGTGTACACTCATCCTTGTGTCCTCTTTCAATAAACACATGAAGCCTTGCACTTGACTTAGAGAATTACCATCTTCTCTTTTTGTGATCCTTGTAATTTTAATCAAGCCACGTCTTCATATGGGAGACCACGAATTGACCTTCTCAAATTATTTCAATATTTATCTTCATTTATTGATTGATACTTGTCACTTATGCATTAGGATCATCCATATATTTGTCTTCTCCAATGTGAGCCATATAATATTCATCCATAAATACAATAATTGCTTATGAATATGTAAATATAACCTGCTCACAATCTTAGACAAATAAATTAGTCCTTTAATCACCTTGTCATTCAATTCACCAAAATCCACTTAGGGGCCTAGATGCACTTCCAGGGTCCTTCCCTCGCCTTATATATCACGGGAGGCAGGGTTACAAGTCGATATAGGTAAAGCAGTACTAGTCAAGTACAACTAGGAGAAGCCTATGGTGGTTTACATGAGAAGCTTTCCTAATCTAGTACTAGTCCCGAGTTGCCTTGTAGTCCACACCATCTTGCACCATGGCCCACATGTCAGAGTAGTCTCGGTAGCCAATCTTGTATACGGGCATGGTCCACCTTGATGGTGGGCCTAGGGATATCCGTATGACAGTACCTACTCTGGGGCTAGTGTCCACCTTACCATCACCCTAGCTTTCATCAAAGTCAGGGTAATATCCAAAACCCACCTTATGAGGGACATGTATGCCACATTTCTTCCCTACCTACAGCTCCACATACCAACTTATTAGGAGTAGGTTGTGAAAGGAAGGCAATCTCTTGATTTGGTGAGGAACCATACACATTGAGCAATTCGAGAGTATCATTTGAGGAACTCTGATTTCTTTTTGAAATTTGCAAAAACATCTAGATTAAGAGTTGATCAAGGTATGAGTGATTAGTAATCTCCATATAATCATTTTGTCTCTCAACCACCCAAGGCAGGTGAAGCTGCATGCCCCATGTGATCAGGTGAAAGGTAAAATCGATGTCAACTTACTCAACTACTTGGTAGAGTACTTTGGTGTATGTTTGACATAGGTTAAAGATACAACATTGTAGTAACTCCTGATCAACCAACCTAAGTCCTTAGTGTGGGACGGGCAAGATGCTAGCTTGGCGGAGTTGTCGACAGCTGTTAAGTACCTCTTTTAGCTGTCAATATTCTCGTATAAAGGAGCAAAATGCATTTCTTACACGCATTTTAGTTAACAATAATGAAGTTTCACTTGTCCTTGGAGATTATTTATTTGCAGAAAAATAAGCACAAAAGGAGTGAAAAACCTACCTTCTATGATCCATGCATCACCATGTCAACTGATGAGGTGTAGCCACACTGGATTCCCCATGGCCACACCACATCACCGATCTAAGGGAGGCAGGCCTCGACAAATCAGAGCACGACATGTGGACAACACATGGATTGGAAGGCCCACGAGGACCCAAATTGACTCAAAATGTTACTCACCCAGGAGCTACCCAAGGGCCCACATACCAGTCACCATGCTAAAGGAGTGGACGAATCGGGGCCACAGGGGTTCGGCCAAACCGACCTAGTGGTGGTTCATCCTATCCTTACACGTGGTGGTTGTTCGTTGGTCCTAAAGACCATTTTGGGGGTGTTTCGCAGTGAGTTGAGGCTCAGGCCCGGGGTGTCCTAGACCTATAAATAAAAGTGGAGGGGTTCGTTATAAGCACACACTTTTTTGCGAATTACATAGTACATCGGAGACACTCACAACGCACGCACACCCATCCCTATGAATACACGCGCGCAAACCCTACCCCTAGGAGCATTTTCAAAGACTGGGCCGGAAAATCCTCAAGATTGACGAAGTCACCACAAGCGCCTCGCTGTCGACGGGAACGCCGCCTACCACTGAAAGCACAAACACCGTTAAATCCTGAGAAATTCGCTCTCACGGGAGTCGAACTCAGGACCTGAGGTGCTACCAAGGCTTTTGTAACCACTAGGCTACAAGCCCTTTTGCATAGGCAGTTAGGCACACACATTTGGCTCTCTCTTCTCACTTTTGGTTTCCGAGGCTAGGGAGTAGGCTAAAGTAGTTTTGCTTCAGGTTTCAAGTCTACTTTGAGATCTAGGTATAAGTGCTCTTGAACATTTATTTCTTTGTATGATTTTGATTTACTTCATTTATTCAGCTACTTCATATAAAGTAGTGCTTGCATGCATAGGTGATATGTTCTTGTGTTCTTCGTTTGTTCATCATTTAGAGGCTTGTGTTCTTCATGAACACGACCCTTTGATCTTGTTGGTCAAACATAGAAAGTACCATATTCATTTGTATGCCTAGCCTTAGTTTGATCCAATGACATTGCTCTTGTCTATTGCATGAAGTTAGTTTTTATGTTATGGTACTCGGTCTAAGTGGCCAGTCATCTGGTGGCTTCGACCTGGGTCACAATAGCCCCGGTTGGTGGGAGTCTAGTTGACAACAAAAGCAAGGTGCTTGGGTTGGGCAGCTACGAGATATGAGTGTGCCCTCTGTTTAGATAGAGGTAGGCCGCGGTAGTGACAGTCGTTGGACCCTTTGTATTCCTCTGCGCTTGGGTATCGATGTCGGAGTTCTTAAAGTAGACACCGCTGTCGTGTGGAAGCGGTGCGGGGCTATATTGTCGTTTGTACTGGCTGCTAGACCGTCTTCATGCAAAACTTTTGTGGATCTCTTGTATCTCTGACCTTTTATATGACTACTACATTAAACCAACTCCAAGAGAATGTGAATTTCACCCCAATACTTTGTTTTGGGAGGAACCTGGGAAAAAAGTCCTTCCAACAGAATGCTAAAACACACCCCCATCTATTCGCGTCTCGAAACGGACCGTCCTCGCTGCGGAAATATACGGGGCTCCCTTCCTCCCCCAAACCACCTGCGCGCCCTCAACTCCCATGCTTGCGGCCGGTTCCCGCGGCAAAATTTGCACCCCCCCCCCCCCCCCCCCTCGTTTTTGCCATTGACATCGCATCTCCTCCCCTGTACGTTGTTATGTCCCTGACACTCCAGATCATGAGTAGCAATGTATTGCAGGTAAATAGATACATAAACTGGGAGAACTCAGAGGTAAGACGGGGAGGAGCAAGAACAGCTAGGGTTCTAGGAGAGAGGTTCCAGGACAGGGGAACGGAGGAAGACAAAGATGTTGTATGTTCTCATGTTCGATGCCCTTTCCCTGGTCTTGCTTTCCTCTTATCTGCAGCATGCTTATCCTTCTCCTGTCCGGCCCATCGGCGAATGGTGGCCCTTACCATGACACTCCCCACCGCTTGAAATGCGGCTTGCCCTCAAGCCGCGGTTGTAAGTCACAGGATCCCTGACGGCTCCTGAAAAACCTGATCCGATGGCTGTAGGCTGTAGTAGCAATAATATCTCCTGAAAATCTTGACTGAAAAATTTTCAGTTTTGCACTTGACTGAAAGTCTTCAGGAACCTTTTGCAATTCACAGTGATCTGAACTATGTAACTCCACAAAACTGAAGCTGCCATGAGGCCAATACATCTCAGCTTTCGCACAAACCATGTCATGATCTTGGGTGTCATACCTGTGTAAGACAACAGTCCCAGTATAGCAGACAAGTACTCCAATCGTAGTCACCAGCAAGCTAATAAGCTGCTCTTGTGAACCTATCATCTTATCACCTGGAATTCTAGCAACTTGATCAGCAATAACATATAGTTCCAATTGATGGAGCTTCGGCACGTTCTGTAGCATTGTTGCACAAATAGGTGGTGGCCAAGAAACTTTCTGGATATAGTCAAGCACAAGCTGATAGTTGAAAGCCCCACACTTGGTCACCTCCCTGCCACCACAGATTATACTTTGACTGAAAATCTGCAACATGCAGGTTATACTAGTGATCTGAATCATGCAGGTGCACAAAGTTGAAATCACCACCCACAGCCTTGTGCATGATTCCTTCCAGAGGGGGCAGAGTTAGTGCAATAAGATTGATGTTGTCCGGCCTATGCAATATTTCCCAAGTCAGTGAACAAGGATGCAGCAAATGGAATTTCTTATGCTGCACACAATCACCAGCCCAGGCCAATAAGCTGGGAGATAACCATGAGAAGTTCCACTGAATGCACACGGATTCCTGCTGAGCAAACCCATAATGCACATATGGCTGGAAATGCATCCTGGGCTCACATATCAAGTACCAATCCTGATCTGGACACTCTCCTGAACTCCATGCCAAAATAGAACTTAGTACCAAGAACTGCTCATACTCAGTGGAATTGCAAATTGCAAGCAAGACTGACAGAAAATTCATCAATTGCACTTTAGCAGGATAATTGGCAAAGAAGCTTGCACAATGCCAAAACTGATGGTCCATACATAGTGCACAAAATAATAGGGTAGGTGACTGAATCCATATTAGCAGGCTGATATCCATAATAATCTGAATTGCAAAAGCCATGAGCCAACTGTAACACCACTTGGAGGTCTCAACTTCAAACTCAATAGCATTATGATATGTCTGACATATACCAACTGTGTAGCTATGAATTGTGCCTTTCCGTATAAGAATGACATCAACCCTTTGCATCAGCTTATGACATGAGAGCCAAGGAGGCTTGGGTGGTTTGCAGACCTGCCCATGACTGATTTTGCTAATGGTAGAGAGGAATGCTACTGAATGTAAGATTATCAGGACAGCGACCCATTCAGATATGCAGAATACTATGTTATAGCTATTGTCACCCTTGTGACTAACATGATTGCACTGAAATATGACTTGGTGTGATGCAGACTGAAATAAAGCACAATTAGAGCTGCAGGCAAGTCCAATTGTGTCAGTGGTCAGATCAGCAAAGTGACTACTAACCAAACTGTCCAATATCTCATAAGTGATGCCTGGCCAAGGTGGCGGCCCAGACATTCCTGAATTTGGCTCAGTCAGCTCACTAAGCACTTCACAGACTTCTCCCCATGAAAGCAATTTGATTTGCCAATTCTCACTGCTCTTGATATGAATACGTGAGATATGATGGCAAAGAAAATTCCCAATCAATTGCAGTAGTAACTCCTCATCCCAACTCACTAGTGCAAAACAAACCAATTTCTTCTGATGCAAAACTATTGAAACTGCCCAAGTGATTTCCCACATTACTAGATCACTTGTGAAGGTAAGCTGAGGTATTGTGCTGAGCTAGCAACTATCAAAGAGCAAGGTGTTCCATGGGGGTTTTGGTGGAATGCCAACCTGTTGAACATCCAGAATAGGTTGTCTTGGTCCTCTGTCAACTACATAGTAGGCCAGAGATCCAACTGTATAAGTGGAGTAGACAGGATGATGGCGGTGACAGTGTTCAGACCTGAGCATGTTGAGTTAAACTTGAGTATGTTGTTGTCGCGGTTCAGGAAAAACGTTGAACACCTGAGTGGCGTGGTGAAGATGACACCCTCCTCTATGTCCAGAGCAGCCGAGGACAACAATGGCATGCTCGAGGACAGGGGCGTTCGCTGGGGTGGCGGTGCAGGAGAAGGCGCAGCCCGACCGGCACTCAGCCCGCCCTCCACCGGTGGTGGCACGATCCTCGAACACGGCCCCAGCGACCGCGACTCCTGGTGCTGGCGCGCCTGCTTCGCGCGGGTGGATGCAGATGCGGCGCTCGGCATGGGCGCGCCCTCCTCGCGCAGGCAGATGTGGCCGCGACACGCGCTGCTCCGGCGAGACGCCCATGCGCGGTTGGACGCGGCCGACGCGGGCGCAACCAGGGTTTTTTTACCAACTGTTGGGTTTTTACCGCTAGGGGCCCTAGCGGTAAGGGGAGCTACCAAAATTCAAATTTCAAACCAAAACCGCTAAAACCGCTAGTTCAAACGGTATGCAGGGGTATACCGCGGTATAAACTATTTATACCGCGGTATAAACTATTTTTACCGCGCGGTAACGAGTTTATACCGGTGCAAAGAAAAAGACCATCCGACTTCGAATAAATGAAAATTTTGGCATGGTGTTGGCACAAATTAGTGTTAAATAGCACCCCCAAATAATGATTTATAGTTATACATAGAAATACTACACCAAACACAATAATACTAGCCGTGCATAAGTGAGTTGGTAGTTCAAATACAAATAGTTCATACAAATAATTCATACAAATAGTTCATACAACACAAGTTCAATGGTACAAAACACTTCCTTAACACTATACCTAATGAAAATGAATCTAATTCCGAAACAAATCATAACTAAAATTGGATCCTACACAAATCCTACATCATGCCACAAATTATCCTCCTAAACCTAAAAGCTAAAGCAACAATTCCATTTCTACCTAAAGCAGCAATTCTATTTCTACCTCTACCTCACATCCTAAATCCTACCAATAATCCTAAACCAAAGTAAACCTAAATCCTAACACAAATTCTAGATCCTAACACAATTCCTAAAGCCTAAATCTACTCAAAAGCAAAAAAAAAAACCTAACCGCAAGTATACCGCGGCGTCGCCCGCGTATACCGCGCTTCCCGCGCGGCTAACCGCGCCGCCCGCGCGGTAGGGCGTAGATCCGCCCGCGCGCGCGCGCACCGCCGCTACCGCGCGGTAAACCGCGGCCGGGCGCGGTGGCGCGCGGAGGCGCGCGGTAGGGGCGAAGCGGCGGCGGACGGGGAGTGGTGGCTTGCGCGGACGGGGGAAGCTGCGGACGCCGGGGGGCCGGGGGGCACGCGGTTGGGCACGGGGTAGGTTATCTAGTTCATTTGGGCTTCATGGGCCTTAATGGGCCGGCCCATGTTTTTTCTTTTTCTTTTTTTTCAACTTCTAAAGCTCCA
Organism: Cenchrus americanus; assembly: GCA_947561735.1. Classification (NCBI taxonomy): domain Eukaryota; kingdom Viridiplantae; phylum Streptophyta; class Magnoliopsida; order Poales; family Poaceae; genus Cenchrus; species Cenchrus americanus. The sequence continues at coordinate 75,359,516 of OX387239.1, read as the reverse complement.
AATAAATATCAAATGCGCTCAAATTTGAAAACATTCAACACCATAAGACTCTACAAATCATGAACTATTTTTTGGTGATTTTTATTGATTTTTTCATTTTTTTAATTCAAATTCAAATTTGAATGTTGGGGCCGGTTCCTACCGCTGGGTACCATTACCGTACCCCAGCGGTAGGAGCGGTTACCGCGGTAAGCCGCGCGGTAACCAACGGTAAAAAAAGCCCTGGGCGCAACACCCGGGCACGGACGGGCGCGGCCCCGGCACACAAGGCCTCGACACGACGCCCCGATGCGTGGGGATGCGGCCCTGGTACCACCTCGTGCAGCCCCTGGTGCGGTTGCTCCTGTCTTGTGCGGGCAGACACAGCTCTGGCGCGACACACAGATGCTGGTACACACATTCACGCTCGACCCTGATGCCGCGCCCTGGTGCGAGTGGACGCGGCCGCCGTGGACACGGAGATCCTGCGCAGGCAGACGTAGTTGACGGTTGTGGCCGAGCTCGTCGAGTCGGTGGAGGTGGTGGATGGAGCAGAGGCGACCGGTGCACCCTCCAGCGGCGGCGACGTTAGTCTCGGATGCGTCCGCTGCGCGCGCGGCGCTCTGCACACCATCCTCGCTCGGGCGGACACGGACGCGGATGTGGCTCTAGGCGACCCGGACGAGCGCGAGCGGCTCGCCTTGCCGATGCGATGGTCAGACCGACCGCAGCAAGGTACCCCATCCCCATAGTCAAAAACACGTTATGTAGAGATGAAAGAGAAGCAATCTTCACTCAAAAAGAGCAGGTCTCCCAGCAGTGTTGTCCAACCCCATCCCCATCCTCCCACACGCGGTCGCTGCCGTTGGCTCCCGCGTTCATGGAAGGAGGGCCGAGGTAGAAGAGGCGGCGGAGAAGGAGCGGCGGGAGGAACAGAAGGCAGCGAAGAAGGAGCAGCAGGAGGCACGGAAGTGGGCGGCGGCCAGGGCGAGCACGGCGAGGGTGGCGGCCGGCATCAAGCACGACGGTCTCCCATGGCAGCCGGCACGTCTCCCCTACCTCGCCGGCGGCTCTCCCCACTGGCGGATTGAGCGGCGGCGTGGTGTTGACCCACAGGAGCGGCAAGATCCAGAAGTGAACGCGGGAGGAACAAGCCTGCTCGCCGGCCGGGGTGGACGCCGCCCCCTAGAGGCCGCGCCAGGGAGGTCGTCGGGGCCAGTCCCTGCTACGGCCGCGGTCATATCTTGCCCCCGTTGTCGGAGTAGCTGTGGTTGAGAGTGTAGGCGGCCGCGGGATGTGGAGGTGTGTCCGTGTGGGCGGCCGTTGGGATGAGGGGGGGGAGAGAGAAACCTCAATATGGGTGTTGGGAGGCTTGTGACCTCAAAATGAGGATGGGAGTGACTGAGGGAGGGAATTGTTGGAGGCACAACAGTTCTATTTGACCACTCATTTTGGGTTTGAGGGAAGGGATGAGTGGATTGCTGGAGTCGGTCTCAAAGACGCCCAGGAGGCCGCAAACCAGCTCGTTCTCCAACATCTCCCGCAACGACATTCCCACAAACACCTTCTGGGCGCCATTAGAGAGGGTGGGCGGCTTAGTGGAAGCGGGCCCCCAAACTTGACGAAGACGCTCTCGAAGGTGAAAAGGAGAGAGGTGGAGGCGCTGTCGTGGTGCTGGTACCCGAGACCGCCACAGGCTCGGTGTCGCCCACCATCTTCTCCAGCTTCCTCAGAATCTCCTCTGCCAACCACGTGTTGTGGTTGACTGACTTGGAGAGGGACAAAGGGTACCCATGGCGGCATGCACGTGGTCGACAACAGCATGGAGATCCGCGACCGCCCCCGGATTCGATTTTCGCGAAAATTTGAGTAAATTTTTTGAGAAGGCTCTGAATACCAATTGTCATGTCCCTAACACTCTAGATCATGAAAAACAATGTATTACAGGTAAATGGATACATGTTTACAGTATAAATTGGGAGAACTCAGAGGTAAGACAGGGAGGAGCAAGATTTCGAGGTAGAGGAGCAAGAACAGCTAGGGCTCTAGGAGAGAGGTTCCAGGACACGCGAACGGAGGAAGACGAAGATGTTGTATGTTCTCATGTTCGATGCCCTTTCCCGGGTCTTGCTTTCCTTTTATCTGTAGCAGGTTGGTTATCCTTCTCCTGTCCGGCCCATCGGCGAATGGTGGCCCATACCATGACATGCGTCCAGCCGTCCACCTCCACCTTCCCTGCATACCCGCCACTGCCCCCATCCCGCACACCCGGCCCCCTCGCAGAAGTCCTGGACGCCGACATCAGGCGCTGTCGACGCGGCAAATCTTATATATCTTCCGGAAGGTGGGAAGGCACCTGACCTTTCGGTGTTTGAGACGTGCGGCTCATAGGAGCCGCACGATCGCCTTCTTCCTCGGCGGGTTCGAGGTGGGGTGTGGAGAGGATGCTTCCGGCGACAGGGTGGATGGTGGGCGAGAGTGGTGGTCGAGGCCGGCGGGGGTGGGAGGTCGGCAGACCAGAGGCTAGGGTTTCGGGTTTTTGGGTGGTGGAGGCGGCGGAGCCTGACGGCGACGATGACGGCGGCGGTGGTGGAGTTAGGGTTAGGGTTCGGGGGGTCCGGGTCTCCTGCGGACTTAGAAATGAGAGGGGGTCGGGGGGGCGGCCGGAGGACCGGCGGTGGAGACGCCTCGGCCGCGCCGCCGGTCGGGCGGGGGCCGGACGGCCGGTGGGCAAGGACCGGCGGCGAGGGGGGAGGAGCAAGCCGCCGGGTTAGGAAGGGCGGGGTCGCCGGCGGGGGTGAATGGCGGGCGAGCGGCGCGGTGGCCGCCGACCGGGGCTGGTGGAGGAGCTGGCGGGTGGTGCTAGAGGAAGAAGATGAACAGTAAATGGGATAATAGACTTTATAGTTGGCATGATTATCTACCTTCCGAAACGGAGATAGGATCCCCCTGTGGGTGATGTCCCTATCCGTTCATTAGGACGGTAACGGGGCGGAGAGAGAAAGGGAAAGCTGTGCCGCAGCTGTTGGCTTGAATGTTGACTCAAATAGTAGGAGGCGGGTTCTTTATAAAAAAATAGCAGGAGGCGGGTGAGATGGATCCAAATATAAAACGATTTATTTATTGGAGAACTGCTAAGTGATGTAACGATTACAGGGAGAATATTTGTTGGGGAGCTGCTAAAACATAGTTTTGGAGAGGTTTTTTTAACATCTCTAGGAGACGCTCTTAGTACCTAGAACTAGTTCTAGCTTGTATGTTACTCCCTAAGTCGTAGTTTTACTTGAGATGAAGGTCTTTGTCACAATACCCCATACTGATATCTTTATCTTGCCCCAGTGTTTGTGTCTTTCGTTCTTGGAAAATGTCTATTTAACCGCCAATCTATGAGGGTTGAAACACATCACCCCAACCTATGAAAATAGATTTTTGACCCCTGACCTTTCTAAAACAAGACAATCACCCCTTGAAGCAGTGTTGAAAAATCATAGTAAATCAAAAAAGATCATAAAATGAAAAATCAAACTGTGTTGGACTTCAAATTAGTAGTTATACGCAGTGAACATACAATATGGAATGCTTTAGTACATATTTTTTGTTGTAACTTTAGATCTATGATTTTCTCCATAACTATAAAAAATACTAAATATACCATATTATATGTTCATTGTGTAGATGTACTCATTTAGAATCCAACACAATTGGATTTTCCATTTTATGATTTTTCTGTGATTTACTATGATTTTTCAAAACTGCTTTAGAGGGTGATTTGTCTCGTTTTAGAAAGTTCAGGGGTAAAAAAATCTATTTTCATAAGTTCGGGATGATGTGTTCCAACCCTCGTAGGTTGGGGGTGAAGTAAACTTTTTCCTTCGTTCTTCCCCTACTCACAGCCTATATTCATTGCAATGGAATAAGTCTTGTTATCGAACCTTTGCTTCCGCAGATTTGATTCCCTTTGTAATACTCCTTTGGGATATGCTACATTGGTAGATATGTGCGTTTGCGGATTCCCTTGTGATCATTAGGATTACTAGGGGTCATTTTTTGGCGTCGTTGTTAGGAACACATCAAGTTAGTAGCAACGTTAAGAAATACCAACACTGACAAAACCACTCTACAAGACGAAGTGTGAAGAACTCTGTGTGCAGATCGGACTTTGTATCTGTAAGAGCATCTCCAAGAGTTTGCTAAATTTTACTTGGTAAATCTTGTGTTTTGCCAACTTCTAAAAAGTATGCCAAGTAAAAAAAGAGTTCATCTCCAACAGTTTGGTATAATTCACTTGCCAAACTCAGATCTAACTTACATCAGGAATCCTAAAAGAAACAAAATTATGTTTATGCCCTTCCACCTCTTGGAAAGTTACATCAGGAATCATTCTCTATTCTTTATTTCTTTTTTCACCCTCCCACCTAGAGGGGAACGACGATGGCAACCACGATCTGCGCGCGCATATATGCGCGTGGGAGGTGAGTTTTGCCAAGTTGGTTTGCCAAACTATTGGAGGCCATTTTTTTCGTTTTGCCAAAATTAGATGGATGCCAAGTTGATTTGCCAAACTGTTGGAGTTGCTCTAAGTAGTAGTGCACAAGTATTAGAAAGAGAATTATTGAATAAGTCTTTGTGCGCGAAAGGGTTTGTAGCCTAGTGGTTACAAGAGCCCCAGTAGCACCTCAGGTCCTGGGTTCGACTCCCCGTGGGAGCGAATTTCTCAGGATTTAACGGCGTTTGTGCTTTCAGTGCTAGGCGACGTTCCCGTCGACAGCGAGGATTTGCCGGCACAGTCTTCGAAGATGCTCCTAGGGGTAGGGTTTGCGTGCGTGTATTCATAGGGATGAGTGAGCGTGCGTTGTGAGTGTCTCCGTTGTATTGTATAATTCGCAAAAAAAAAGAATAAGTCTCTATGCTTGGCTTTTTTTGAAATTAAGGCAGGAGCACTGCCGCATCATATAAGAAGGAGGAGAATGCCGGTTCTTACAATGTTGTGATTACATAAAGAAAATGACTCATGACACTCTAGGCTATCATCATTAAGAAACTAAACTAAAGCACCACCCCGGCCTCCCAACGCCATGGACCTCAGCAGCAAATCTTGCTTGATCAACCCAACAATCTGCTGCGACGTCATGAATAATCCCTGAAAGATCCGTCTATTTCTTTCCTTCCAAATGTTCCATACCGTGCACATCAAAATGGCTGCCAATCTTCTAGTAATGTGCCTGGATCTCCCCTGCATAGCCCCATTCCACCACTGTTGAGAAGTAGCATGCTGCACTGGCACAGGGACGGACACCTCCGACACTGCCCAAACCGAGATTAAGTACCATACTTCTCGTGCATAAACACAATGAAGGCACAAGTGCGCTGCCGAACAAGTAGACAGTCCGTCGTCAAAATCCTGTTTTGCACGAACAGCCAAAGGAAAAGCTTATGCTTGCCTTCAGCACTTGCACTCCAAATGGCATTCGCATTGAATCTGCAGAAAGTACCAGCAAACTGTATCCTGTAGGCTGACTTGGAGGAATAGATCCCATTAGTAGTCCAGCGCCACGAAATGTTGTCCGGCTCCCCATTCAACTGAATATCCTGCAGAAGCCCCCACGGGTGAATGAACTCCGCGATCTGGTTAGCATTATTCATTCTCCATAAACCCCTAGTCCACCGATCATTTTGTAGGTCCTCAGCCACAGAGTTCTTCTTGCACCAAGCCAGCTTGAAGAGGTTAGGTGCAATGTCTCTAGGCGCTCTCCCATTTAGCCAAGATGAGCTCCAGAAACTCGTCGTTTGCCCATTCCCAATCCTCACCACAGTACTAACTCTAAAAAGCTACCTATCAACTTCTGAACATGGCACATCGGTACCAACCCAAGGTCTGTCTGGCTCCATCCATTCATACCAAAGCCATCGAAGCCGGAGTGCTCTGCTGAAAATTTCCAAGTCAAGAACACCTAATCCTCCTACAAATTTTGGCATTTTCACCCGTTCCCAGCGAACCAAGCTATGGCCTCCATGCGCATTATCCGTACCCTTCCACAAGAAGCTTCTGCGTATTCTATCAATTTTCTTGAAAGCCCACTTTTTCATGGAGAACATGGTGAGGAAGTATACTGGAATTGAAGACAAGACTGAATTAAGAAGCTTCAGTCTTGCTGATCTGTTGAGAAAACTTCCCTTCCACAGGGACAAATGCTTCCCTACCTTGTCAATCAAAGGCTGGATCTGCAGTCTGCTAGGTTGCCTGATATTCAACGGTAGTCCCAAGTAATTGCACGGGAAAGACAGAATTGAACATGAAAAAGGTTCCATGATTTCCTCCAGATTGACATCCTGGCATTGAATTGGGTAAGCAGCACATTTGCTTCTGTTAGTATGGAGGCCAGATGCATGACCAAATGTATGTAGAATATCTGCAATCACTTGTATTTCATTTTAGACCGATTTGACAAACACTGCCGCATCATCAGCATACAGGCTGACACGAAAAGAAGCACCTCAGTCACTTAGTGGTGACAGTAGCCCATCTGAAGCAGCAATTTCCATTATTTTTTGCAATGGCTCCATTGCTAATATAAACAGCATGGGGGACAGAGGATCTCCCTGTCGAAGGCCATTAAAATGATTGAACCAAGGCCCCCTGGAGCCGTTGAGTAACACTGAAGATGAGCTGGCCGACGGAAGAATGGATATCCAGTTTCTCCACCTAGCGCCAAACCCAAAGTTCTGCAAAACCTCCAACAGGAAATCCCACCGCACACTGTCAAAATCCTTGGAGATATCCAATTTCAGAAAAATTCCTTGTTGTTTGCCTTGATGCAATTGCCTGATGAGATTTTGTGCAAACAAGAAATTGTCTTGGATGCTTCTCTTTTTTATGAAAGCGCTTTGGGCTCTAGAGACTAATTTATCCAGTTCAGGTGCAAGACGAGATGCAAGGCACTTAGAAAACAGTTTTGCAATTGAGTGAGTCAAACTGATTGGCCTGTAATCCTTCACACTTGCCGCACCATGCTTTTTTGGTAACAGAACAATATGGGCTTTGCTCAGCTGCATGAGGTGCTGACTGTATTGTTGGTAGAAAAATGAAATGCTAATAGCAGGTCAGCCTTTATCACAGGCCACATTTTCTTGAGAAATAAGCCAATGAAACCATCTGGCCCTGGTGCCTTCTCAGCAGCTATTTCTTGGATTACTGCCAAAATTTCTTCCTCTGTAAACTGCTGCTCCAAATGAGACAAGTCAAACCTAGGCAGCCCAATTTCCTCCCAATTTAGTGAAAAATCTCTGGCCGGCGGCCTGCTGAACTGATTACTAAACTGTTGGTAGATGACAGCTTCCTTCTCCTCATGAGAATAACAGACACCAGACTGGGTTTCCAAGGAATGGATAGTGTTTTCTCGTCTCCTCCCATTTGCTTGCAGGAAGAATAACTTTTCATTTGCCTCAGCTGCTCTGATAAATGTGAGTCTGGAAGCTTGCCTGGATCTAAGTTTTTCCACTGCAGTCAGCCCCAGTGTCACACCCGGATTTAAGGCCAAATCCGAATGCAAGAGTACATGTGCACCAGGATCAAGTTACACACATGCATCGACTCAATGAATACCAAAACACAGTGTAAAGCGTAAATAGAGTATAAAACCAGTTATTACATGACCGAATGTCTCAACTAAACAAACGTTCGAGTAGCTAACAGCGGAAAAAACACACGCAGAAGTCCTCCACAGGCAGCTGACTGGAAAACGAACGCCTAGAACTCATCGAACTCTTCATGGAAATCCTCAAAACGTCCATCTGAGCAGCAGCCGGGTAGTGTAGATGCAATAAAGGAACAACAAGCATGAGCACATGTCGTACTCAACAAGGGAAAGATTCTATAACAACATGCAAGGCTTTATGGTGGAAGCTGATGGTTCATAAGCAAGTCAGCATTTTAGTTGGTCAAGTTTTATTAAGCAACTGTTACTAGCAAATGAAAGTATATACCAAACCCAATTAACAAATGCAACGGAACCATTGAATGCAATGCACAAGTTTAAAAGTCCATCTTTCATAAATTACTCATGTGAGTGTCCAGGCCGCCCTTGACCATGGGCACAGCTAACTAGTCAGTTCTACACTCTGCAGAGGTTGTACATCTTTACCCACAAGTCGCGTAAAAGTCCCGAAAAACTTTAGACCCAACCATGCGATGCTAGCTAGGCATCATACCACACTACCAAGGTGTGATTGAATAGGGACGCTACGAGGCCGTTACAAAGATCCCCAGATGTAGGCTGCCCGCTAGGTTACCTGATCAGTGCAACGTATAAAGCTCCTGGACGAGTACCGTGTCTTAGCTAAGCCCACACCTACGCCCGAGCAGGTCCATACCCCACTACTCGTCAGCCCCCAACCCTTATCAGGTAAAGCATACCTAACAACTAGTTCAGTAATTAATAAGCCAAGACAGAGCCATATGTCTTGTGGTTGCACTGTTTTTTCCTAGGCGGTTCTCCATGTTCTGATTAACAAGCATAAAGTGTTCTTGCATTACATGAATAATAGCATAAATAAATCCATATTAACAAGTGTTCATTAAACCACCTGAAACCACGTAAAGCGCTAGCATGTGCTACCCAACATAAAGTAAACCCAGGTTGACCAAGGCATAGGATAACAAAGCTAGTCAAACCTTAGCAATAGTACCCATCAATTTAATGCATAGCAATAATAAATAACAGTGTAAATAAAATGCATGTTGTAATAGGATTAACGGGAATGCAGCAAGGACCTGCCTTCTACCAGCACCGGAAACTGCTCGGGGTCTTGGTAATCTTCAACAACAGCGAAGTCCCCGAACTGCTCGTACTCTACGCTCCACACATTCACATACACGCATACAATGGAAACAAATAAGAAACATTACATCAATCATCTCAAACAGAGGTAAAAACGACAGAAAACTATTCTACTCGTCGAGACGATCGCGTAGACATAAAGAACGCTAAAAACAGAGTTAAAACGACTAAGATACGATTAAAACAAGTTTTAGGGCTATTATGTAAATAGAAAATTAGGTTTCGGGCTAAACTGAGGAAAAACATGACCTAATCATACAGGTTTCCTAAGGTGGAAGGACCGGGTTGCAATTTTGGAAAAACTCAGGGCTTTATTTGCAAAAGCACGCGGTTAAGGCGAGGGGACGGATCTGGTCCATTGGATCGAGATCCGGCGGCCGAGATCTAAAGCGGGCGTGGGGCGCGGGTTGACCGATGCATACCGGTTTGACCCCGGGGGGTCCATCTAATCTGGGCCGCAGATCTGGGATCCGGCGACCCTGGTCAAGCGCGAGCGGCGGGGGGCGACGCATGGCCGACGGCGGCGTGAGACGCGGCGGCGACGCGGCCGGCGAGCGGCGGCGCTCCGGCGAGCTTCGCCGATCTCGAGCTAGGAAGCTCGGTTTTGAGCGTGGGCGGCACCGGGATGACGAGGACGGCACGCGCGACCGATCTAGGGCACCGGGACGGGCGGTCGAGCAACGGCGACGGCGTGCGGCGCGGCGAGGCGGGAAGCCGCGGCGGTGCCATCTCCGGCGAGCACACACGGTTGAAACAAGGTGCGAGAACGTGAACAAATAACACAGACGAATCTCTTACTTCCTTGCGGTGCTTCCGGCGACCCTCCCGACAGCGGAACGGCGGCGAACAGGACGGCTTCCGGCGTCGGACAACGCAGCTAGGGTTAGACGCGGCGGCGCAGGATCGGGCAGCTAGGGTTGCAGGCGCGGGGTAAGGCGGCGAGTGGGGTAGGGCAGCACCTTAAATAGGTCGGAGGAACGCGCCTGACAGTGGGCCCGCAGGGGAGGGTGACGGCGCGACACGGACGCCGAGTCGGACCCGAGTCCCGGCTCGGCCGGCGGTGCGAGGTGGGCGATGACGGGCGGGGCCCGCCCGTCGCCCACCGACGGGGGCGCGCGCCGGGCCTAGGCCGGGCCGTCAGCCGGCTGGGCCGCGGCAAGCGGAGGGAGGCGAAGCGGCCTGCGGGGGAGAGCCTAGGGTGCACGGCTGGACTACGACAGTTGGGCTTGAAAACAAAACGGGCCAGAAATGGGATAGGGGTAAAGGGTTAAATAGAAAAGGGTTTCTAATTTTGAAAACACTCAAACAATCGAATTCAAACCTAGATTTGAATTCAAACACTTAAAAACAATGCACCAGCATGTATGCAACAGTAAACTCCTATATTTCATTAATTAATTAAGAAAAATGATTAAATGCCTATAAAAACACAATCTACTTATATTCCTTAAACGAGAACGCATTGTTGCTAAGCAAATTTTTAATTAAACTCAAGAAGTGGAATTTAGGGTGTTACAAATCCTACCCCCTTAAGATGAATCTCATCCTCGAGATTCGGATGGATCAAAGAGATGTGGATACTCTGCCCTCAACTCCTCTTCTCTTTCCCAAGTTGCCTCATCCTCTGCATGATTACTCCACTGCACCTTGCACATGGTGAAAGTCCGGTTCCTCATAACCCATGTCAACCTGTCCAGTATTCTGATAGGTCGTTCTGTAATGGTAAGATCTTCCTTAACATCCAACCCATCCATAAGCAATGGCTCCTTATCATGAGGCTTGAGACCCCTTTTTAACTGAGAGATATGGAACACATCATGCACATCTGCAAGCTGTTCTGGCAAATCAAGTCTGTATGCTACCTCTCCCACTCGTTGTAAGATCTGAAAGGGTCCAATAAAGCGAGGGGACAACTTTCCCTTCACCTTAAACCTGCGTAAACCTCTGATGGGTGACACCTTCAAGTATACATAGTCACCTTCCTGGAAAGATACATCCCTTCTCTTCCCGTCTGCATAGCTCTTCTGCCTGGACTGAGCAACTCTCAAGTTCTCTCTTATGATCTGAACTTGCCTTTATGCCTCCTTGATGATGTCTGTCCCAAACAACTGACTCTCACCTGTCTGACTCCAGTATAACGGTGTTCTGCACTTTCTTCCATACAATGCCTCGAAGGGTGCCATCTTCAGACTGGCTTGATAGTTGTTGTTGTAGAAGAACTCAGCATACGGCAAACTCACAGCTCTCACCATGCTTAAGAGCACAAGCTCTTAGCATGTCCTCCAGAATCTGATTTGTCCTTAGTCTGACCATCTGTCTGCGGCATGTGTCACACAACTCAACATGAGCGGCCACATCCCTCTTCATCCCATACACCAATACCTCTGCTTAAGATCTTGATACATCTTTGTACTGCCAGGGTGGATAGAATAAGCTGAGTCGTGGGCCTCTCTCAAGATCGTCTTCCGAAGGTCTCCCACATCAGGCACACAGATCCAATTCTTCAACCATATCGTACCCTGATCATCCTCAGTGAAATCCGGGGCCTTGCCCCTCTCCATGGTGTCCCTGATCTCCTTGATCTCCACATCCTCCAACTGCCCTTCACAAATCTCGTCGCTTCGCAGTAGACTCTACCTCCAAAGTGACTCCCTCGGTATGAGCGACCATCCCCGCATTGAGTCCCTCGAACTCCTTCATCGGCTCTTCGGAGCGGCGGAACGCCAAAGCAGTATTAGCCTGTCCCTTCCGACTCAAAGCATATGCAACCAGATTAGCCTTCCCAGGATGATACTGTATGTCTAGATCATAATCCTTGATCAGCTCCAACCATCGGCGTTGTCTCAGATTAAGATCCTTCTGAGTGAAGATGTACTTTAGGCTTTTGTGATCTGTGTAAATCTGGCACCTAGTTCCCATGATGTAATGTCTCCAGATCTTCAGAGCATGAACCACAGCTGCCAGTTCCAGATCGTGAGTAGGATAGTTCTGCTCATGCTTCCTCAACTGCCTCGATGCATAAGCTATGACGTGTCCTTCCTGCATAAGAACACAACCCAAACCTTGTCTAGATGCATCACAGTAGATATCAAAGCCCTTCTGTAAGTCTGGCATCACAAGCACTGGAGCGGTTGTCAACCTCTGCTTCAACTCCTCAAAACTGTCCTGACAGGCATCAGTCCACTTGAACTCTCTATCCTTCTCCAGTAAGGTGGTGAGAGGCTTCACAATCTTAGAGAACCCCTCGATGTACCGCTGATAGTACCCTGCAAGTCCAAGGAAACTCCTGATCTCCTTAACTGTCCTCGGCGGTTCCCACTTCAACACATCCTCAACCTCAGCTGGATCGACTGAAATACCTCCATATGTGATAATATGCCCAAGAAAAGAGACTTCCTTCAACCAGAAATCACACTTACTAAACTAGGCATACAAGTGCTGCTCTCTCAACTTCTGCAAGACAAGTCTCAAATGCTCCTCATGTTACTGCTCAGTCTTGGAGTAAACCAGAATATCATCAATAAACACCACAACGAACTTATCCAAGTACTCCATAAACACCTTGTTCATCAGATACATAAAGTAGCAGGTGCATTCGTCAACCCAAAGGACATAACAGTATACTCATACAGCCCATACCTGGTGGTGAATGCAGTTTTAGGAATATCCGACCATCTGATCTTCATCTGATGATAACCAGAACGCAAATCAATCTTGGAGAACACCTTAGCACCTCTCATCTGATCAAACAAGTCTTCGATGCGAGGCAATGGATATTTATTCTTGATGGTAACCTCATTAAGCAATCGATAATCCACACACATCCTCTGAGTACCATCCTTCTTCTCAACAAAGATAACTGGTGCCCCCCAAGGTGATGAACTAGGACGGATAAACCCCTTTTCCAACAATTCTTCAATCTGTTTCTTAAGTTCTATCAATTTTGTACTAGACATTCTATATGGACGTTTAGAAATAGAAGCAGTACCAGGTAATAGATCAATAACAAACTCAACATCACGGTCAGGTGGCATACCTGGTAACTCCTCTGGAAACAAGTCCGGGTACTCATTGACCACCTTGATATCCTCCAAAGCCTTGCCATCCAACTGCTGCACAGAACCTCCTGCCTCTGATGGTGGATCAGCCACAAGCTCAATCTTTACCCCGTTAGGACTGGTGAGAAGAATTGTCCTCTTAGCACACTGTATCGTCGCATGATGTATGCCCAACCAATCCATGCCCAGAATAACATCAAGATCCTTTGATTCCAGTACTATCAAGTTTGCCCAGAAGTCTGCTCCCATGATCTTTAGACTAACATTAGGACACATATATAAAGATTTCATTTCCCCCCTGGTGATCTAACTATCATGGTTTGTTTCATGGGACACATGGATATGCTATGCTTGGCCACAAATTGAGCAGATATAAACGAATGAGAAGCTCCAGAATCAAATAATACGGATGCGGGGATAGAGTTGACAAAGAACATACCAAGCACCACTTGCGGATTCTCCTGAGCGGTCTTAGTACTCACGTGGTTCACCCTGCCACGGCCCTGACTCTGATGCCCCTTTTTGCTTTGCGGGGTCTGGTTCCCGCTCCTCATCTGCTGCATTTGCTGGTTCTGCACAGGGGTGCCTGGGGGTGCCTCTTGGGACAGGCATTAGCATAATGCCCAACCTCTCCACATTTAAAGCAAGTGTTGCCCGCGGGGGTGTGAGGTGCACCTGGCCTCACGGGTGTACCAAGTGGAGTCATCGGACGGTGCTGCGGGTACGCAGTGCGTGGAGTCTGTGGCCCTGGGCGCGGAAACTGCTGAGGAGTGCGCTGGAACTGCTGGTATTGCTGTGGCTGGTACTGATACTGCTGCTGGCCATAACCTCCTGACGGGCCTCCTGGACGGAACGAGGCTCCCAGCGGTGAGGTAAAGCGGGGACGAGTGTGGCTCCCAGATGGTCCTAGAGTAGCGGCCTTCCTCTTCAGCTCCCCGAGCTCTCTGCGCATGGACTCCAAGACAATAGCTTTGTCTAACAGCTGCTGGAAGGACTGGAAGGTGTGCGACGTCAGCTGATAACGAAGCGGTCCAGCCAAACCCTCCAAGAAGCGCTCCTGCTTCTTAGGATCATCAGCTACCTCCTCTGGTGCATAGCGAGACAGCTCGATGAACCTATCCCGGTACTCTGCCACTGACATTCCCCCCTGTTTGAGAGAGAGGACCTCCTTCTTCAGCCTCATCACCCCTGCAGGAATGTGGTGGCTCCTGAAGCTCTCTGTGAACTCCTGCCAGGTGATGGCGTCATGTGTAGCATGGGCGGTAGTGTAAGCATCCCGCCATGCTCCTGCAGATCCCTGGAGTCTGCCTGCAGCAAACAGGACCTTCTCCCTGTCATCACACTGAGCGGTGGTGAGCATCTTGCTCACGGCCTTCAGTCAATCATCAGCATCAAGTGGATCAGCAGCATGGGTGAAAACTGGCGGACGGTGGCTCATGAACTCCCTGTGCTTGTTCATGGGCGCTGGCTGCTGTGGTGGTGGCTGAGGTGGGTTGTTGGCTTGGGCCTGCATGTTGGCCACAATGTTGGTCAGGTTCTCTAGTAGCTGCATCTGGTTCTGGAAGAACTGCTGCATGGGGTCCATTGGTGGCGGTGGTGGTGGCGGTGCACTACCTGAACTGTTGCCTCGTCCTTGACGTGCCACTGGAGGCTGATCAATCCCTGATCCGTACTTGGTGTTTACCATCTGAGCGTTAGAAACACTGATTCAGATTATGACAATAATAGAAAAGCCGAAATGATAAACCATGCAGAATTCCAGATTATGACAGATTCTGATAGCTGTAAAGAAACGCAGATATCTCACTGTACCAATAACCAAAAACCACGAATTTTTCTGGAGATATGGTGCATAAAATTACTGAACCAACCCAATTGGTTTTGCCTCAACCGGAGGTCTATAACTCGAGATATAAAATAATGAAGTCAGCCGTGACAGCAGGATTTGACAGATTCTGTTGCCTTAGTGTTTCGTCCATAACTCCCAGAATATACATTGGATAGTGCTGAATTTTTGACAGAAAATCATGTATAAAATTTGTGAACTAACTCGACTGGTTTTACTGAATTCGGAGTTCTGTAGCTCGAGATAAAAATAAAACACTACTGCTGTGTCAGGAAGTGACGTGAACAGATTTGCAGCAAGATATTCCTCATGATAGATAAATTATGATAGATAAAGAATTACGAATTTGCAAGATAAAAGATGCGTGGAACAGAACTTAAACCCACTAATCAAACTTTACTACTAAACCAATGTCATTGTGGCATTAATCCACAACACACTGCAATCACACAAAAATTCAACTCACAGATGTTCACAAACCAAGCACTCAAACACACCACTAGCTAACACACCGATCCAACGTGTCGTTCTAACAATTACAGACTTCTTGAAGATAAAAGACACCTAACTCCTAAGGCCAAATGATCCGAGTGCGGGATCTAAGTGACCCATAGCTTGTCCTCCTGGGTCTTGGTGACATTGCAGGCCATCTTTCTCCATCTTCCTGCACTTCTTCCTCATCTTGTCCCGCGATCACTGCCTTGAGCCTTTTAATCTCCCTCCGGTTCTCATCTTGCTGGTCACAGAGGTCTTGCAGCTCCATGATGGTGTCATCAAGGTTGGTGTTGAGAGCTGCTACAAGTCCCACTTGAGTTGCATAGCGTGGTCTCAAGGTTGCATTAGCCACTGGAATCACGCTGCCCACAGCTCCAGCACGTCGACGGGGAAAGTCACCCCACACAATGTTAGTGAGATGGTGAGCCTCCTCATAACACCATGCAGAAAGAGCCCTCCTAGAAGCATCATCTCTCCCTGCAGCGAAGGTAGCTCTGGTGGCTAGAGCATGGTGAACAACAACCTCGAACAGTCCGCCCTCCTGTGGATTATCCTCCAAGATGCGCACTGACACATCCCATTGCGTTGGATAGCGAGGATGAGTCCTCCTTAGTCCAACGTAGTCAATAGTCACATGTAGGTGAAGACGCTGGAATAGCCTCCTCAACTTGGACGGAAAACGTGCATGCCCTCCATCATGGTGGCAGACGACCACCTCCCACTCCTCAGGCGTTGGTTGCTCATCAGCACCTCCATCCTCCGGATCAGAGTCCTCAGGGTCTGAGTGGTCATCTGGATCACCTTCTGGTTCTTGCTCTTCAGCTGTCTCCTCTTCTGGCTCATCATCAGACAGCTCAATGACTGAAACGGGTGGTGAAGCTTGCCCTGAAGCAGAGTTCGCTTCACTTCCCTCATCAGAGGCTTCATGGTGCTCATCACTGTCCGTGGAGTAGCAGTAGAAGTCTTGGTCCTCCAGGTACCTTGGAAAGCGGTAAGCGCCTGAACGAGTGGTCTTCAGTTGGCGAACCATCTAAGATAGATGAGACAAGTGCAGATTACTAGATGAGACAAGATCAAGCTTAGATAACAAAAGCAAACCAAGGATGAGATTAAACCAAGATTAGATATAATAACTAGAATAAAGCAAGCTAAACTATGTGTGGCTTCTATTATTATAAAATCCTTAGTTTTCGACTAGTTCTAACTAGGCTAACGTCATACAGTCAACACGGCTCTGATACCACTTTGTCACACCCGGATTTAAGGCCAAATCCGAATGCAAGAGTACATGTGTGCCAGGATCAAGTTACACACATGTATCGACTCAGTGAATACCAAAACACAGTGTAAAGCATAAAGAGAGTATAAAACCAGTTATTACATGACCAAATGTCTCAACTAAACAAACGTTCGAGTAGCTAACATCGGAAAAAAAACACACGCAGAAGTCCTCCACAGGCAGCTGACTGGAAAACGAACGCCTAGAACTCATCGAACTCTTCATGGAAATCCTCAAAACGTCCATCTGAGCAGCAGCCGGGTAGTGTAGATGCAATAAAGGAACAACAAGCATGAGCACATGTCGTACTCAACGAGGGAAAGATTCTATAACAACATGCAAGGCTTTATGGTGGAAGCTGATGGTTCATAAGCAAGTCAGCATTTTAGTTGGTCAAGTTTTATTAAGCAACTGTTACTAGCAAATGAAAGTATATACCAAACCCAATTAACAAATGCAACAGAACCGTTGAATGCAATGCACAAGTTTAAAAGTCCATCTTTCATAAATTACTCATGTGAGGGTCCGGACCGCCCTTGACCGTGGGCACGGCTAACTAGTCAGTTTTACACTCTGCAGAGGTTGTACATCTTTACCCACAAGTCGCGTAAAAGTCCCGAAGAACTTTAGACCCAACCATGCGATACTAGCTAGGCATCATACCACACTACCGAGGTGTGATTGCATAGGGACGCTACGAGGCCGTTACAAAGATCCCCAGATGTAGGCTGCCCGCTAGGTTACCTGATCAGTGCAACATATAAAGCTCCCGGATGAGTACCGTGTCTTAGCTAAGCCCACACCTACGCCCGAGCAGGTCCATACGCCACTACCCGTCAGCCCCCAACCCTTATCAGGTAAAGCATAACACCTAGTTCACTAATTAATAAGCCAAGACAGAGCCATATGTCTTGTGGTTGTACTGTTTTCCTGGGTGGTTCTCCATGTTCCGATTAACAAGCATAAAGTGTTCTTGCATTACATGAATGACAGCATAAATAAATCCATATTAACAAGTGTTCATTAAACCACCTGAAACCACGTAAGCGCTAGCATGTGCTACCCAACATAAAGTAAACCCAGGTTGATCAAGGCACAGGATAACAAAGCTAGTCGAACCTTAGCAATAGGACCCATCAATTTAATGCATAGCAATAATTAATAACAGTGTAATTAAAATGCATGTTGTAATAGGATTAACGAGAATGCAGCAAGGACTTGCCTTCTACCAGCACCGGAAACTGCTCAGGGTCTTGGTAATCTTCAACAGCAACGAAGTCCCTGAACTGCTCGTACTCTACAATGGAAACAAATAAAAAAACAGTACATCAATCATCTCAAACAGAGGTAAAAATGACAGAAAACTATTCTACTCGTCGAGACGATCGCGTGGACATAAAGAACGCTAAAAACGGAGTTAAAATGACTAAGATACGATTAAAACAAGTTTTAGGGCTATTCTGTAAATAGAAAATTAAGTTTCGGGCTAAACTGAAGAAAAACAGGACCTAATCGTACAGGTTTTCCTAAGGTGGAAGGACCGGGTTGCAATTTTGTAAAAACTCAGGGCTTTATTTGCAAATGCGCGCGGTTAAGGCAAGGGGACGGATCTGATTCGTTGGATTGAGATCCGGCGGCCGAGATCTAAAGCGGGCGCGGGGCGGGGGTTGACCGGTGCATACCGGTTTGACCCGGGGGGTCCATCTAATTTGGACTGCAGATTTGGGATCCGGCGGCCATGGTCAAGCGCGAGCGGCGGGGGCGGCGCATGGCCGACGGCCGCGCGAGACGCGGCGGCGCGCGCGACGGCGAGCGGGCGCGCTCCGGCGAGCTTCGCCGATCTCGGGCTAGGAAGCTCGGTTTTGAGCGCGGGCGGCACCGGGATGACGAAGACGGCACTCGCGACCGATCTAGGGCACCGGGACCGGGCGGTCGAGCAACGGCGACGGCGTGCGGCGCGGGGAGGCGGGAAGCCGCGGCGGTGCCATCTCCGGCGAGCGCGCACGATTGAAACAAGATGCGAGAACGTGAACAAATAATACGGACGAGTCCCTTCCTTCCTTGCGGTGCTTCCAGCGACCCTCCCGACGGCGGAACGACGGTGAACAGGACGGCTCCGGCGGCGGACAGCGCAGCTAGGGTTAGACGCAGCGGCGGCACAGGCTCGGGCGGCTAGGGTTGCAGGCGCGGGGTAAGGAGGTGCGTGCAGTAGGGCAGCGCCTTAAATAGGCCAGAGGAACGCGCCTGATAGCGGGCCCGCAAGGGAGGTTGACGCGCGCGACACGGACGCCGAGTCGGACCCGAGTCCGGGCTCGGCCGGCGGTGCGAGGTGGGCGATGACGGGCGGGGCCCTCCCGTCGCCCACCGGCGGGCGCGCGCGCACGCCGGGGCCTAGGCCGGGCGTCGGCCGGCCGGGCCGCGGCAAGCGGAGGGAGGCGAAGCGGCCTGCGGGGGAGAGCCTAGGGTGCACGGCTGGACTACGACAGTTGGGCTTGAAAACAAAACGGGCCAGAAATGGGATAGGGGTAAAGGGTTAAATAGAAAAGGGTTTCTAATTTTGAAAACACTCAAACAATCGAATTCAAACCTAGATTTGAATTCAAACACTTAAAAACAATGCACCAGCATGTATGCAACAGTAAACTCCTATATTTCATTAATTAATTAAGAAAAATGATTAAATGACTATAAAAACACAATCTCCTTATTCCTTAAACGAGAACGCATTGTTGCTAAGCAAATTTTTAATTAAACTCAAGAAGTGGAATTTAGGGTGTTACACCGAGATACCTGACTTTTAGATCCCTTCTCAAACTAATTTCAGCTGGTGAAAGTGGCCTGAATTCTTGAACAATATCCAGAATATGAATTAGCTTTTGGGCTGCACACATGAGCACACGATTATTACCGATTAATCCTTGTGCCCATTTTCTCAGGTTCTTGCTGGTACGCTGAAGTTTTATGTGTAGCCGTAGAAAAGGATTGTTTGGCCGGACCGGCTTGTCCCATGCATCCTTCACCACCTCCATGAAACCTTGTAGTTTAGGCCAAAATGCCTCAAATCTGAACCTCTTGTATTTTCTTACACCGGCTGAATCAGAGATGAGCAACTGGCAATGGTCTGAGACCCGAGATGATAATGCTTGCAGCTGCACATTGGGTAGCATCCGATCCCACCCGGGAGTGCAAAAAGCTCTATCAATGCGAGTTTGAGTGTGGTTATTAGACCAAGTGAATTTGCGTCCCTTTAATTGCAGTTCTTTGAGTGACAAATCACGCACCACTTGTTTAAAAGCCCCCATCAATCGCCTGTTCACATTTGCATTGCTCTTATCTTCGGCTTCCAGGATCAAATTGAAATCCCCCAGTACCAACCACTTGTCACCCACACACTGTTGTATCCACCTTAGTTCACCTAGGAACTGCATCTTGGCTTGGTCTTCCTGGGGTCCGTAAACAACAGTTAAGCACCAACTATCCAAGCCCGAAGCAGCCAGAATGGTAGCTGTAACCGAATGCACTCCCAAATCATGCCAGAATCCCCCCTCTTGTTCCACTTGCCGGCAACACTACAAAGTTGTCCACAAACCTGGTCCCTAAAATCTCATACACCATCTGTCTGTCAACATGTTCCAACTTTGTTTCCTGAAGTGCCACAATAGTAGCTCTTGTATCTCTGACAGAATTGAAGACCACCTGGCGTCTTGCTGAGTTATTCAGATCTCGTACATTCCAATTGAAAATAACACAATGTTGATCTATCATTGAAAACCAGCTTCCCTCTTCCTCCCAGCAAACCAACGCCCGTTCGCTTGGCTTATCGCCCACCATGCCAAGAAGATTTCTTTCTCTCACAATAAACCAGCCACCAAAGAACCAGACCAAGAAGATTTTCTCTCGAACAAACCAAAGACTAGCCATCACCACCGCCCAACCGAACAAAGCCGCAAGTTACAACAGAACACAGTAACATCCGAAGCAGCACCCCCCCCCCCCAACAAACTCCCTTGGATAACTAACAACAACAACATAGCCGGCACCCCCAAACATGAAAAGGAGAGGTCGACAACATCCGAACACAGGACTGGAAAGAAAAAAAGCAGTAACAGCCCAAAATGTAATTTCAATGTAAGTCTTGTATCATGAGCATAATGGTTTTGCTAAGATAAAATTCTTAGGTTTGTTTAAATGACCTTGTATTTTTAATTAATTTATTGAATAAAGTGAATATGCATCCTTGGGAAGCAACTTAGATTTTGACCATAGAAGCTATGTTGTGTGATGACTTGATTAATTAGTACTTCTTCCAACATGAATTTAGGTATCTCTTTCGAATTTTTAGAGATCATCTTAATGTCAAAAGCCTTCCCCGAAATCTCAAAAGTATCATTCGGGGAAGAATTTTCTTTTCAATTCTATAATAGCTATGATTCCAATTTCAAGCAAAATGGGTTGCCCATGATTTCTTCTATTAACACAAATTTTTGTGGAATTTTTGGAGGCTTGGAAGATAAAGTTTAGGATTTAGAGAAAGGAGAGATGTTTCTGTCCGGAATGGACGGACGGTGCGTACCTCCCTCGCGGACGGTCCGTGCGTGCCGCCGCCCGCGTGTCGTGCGCGTAGAGAAGCCGCGCCACGCGCCCCGTCGGGTCCCACCGACCCCTCCACCTCACCCGCCGTCCTCCCCCTCTCCTTCCTCTCCTTAGACACTCCAGAGCCCCTCCCTCTCTTGTTTTCTCCTCCACCCAAGCCATGGAGGAAGGAACTCCTTCATCTCCATCAAATCCACCATATCTCGCCGGAGATCGTCGGAGGATCACCGTGAGGACGTCACCGACGAGCTTCTCCACTACCCCATCTACCTCTTCCTCGCCGGAGACCAAGGAGAAGGCCATCCCTAAGCTTCTTCATCTTCTTCCCCAAGCACCATGGATGAACTCAACCCGATTTACTCCAATTCCGCCCTACACCAACAAGCGGCCTATTGCTCATGCTCTACTCATCACCGGTGAGCTTCCCTCGCCCTCACCATCTCCCTTTCGCCCTTCTACAACTCCATAGCCTATCCATGGATCCCTTTTGAGTTTCATCACCATTGATGACCTAGAGCTCAAAATACCTTATGCATGTCAAATATATCACTTGGAATCAACTCTATACACTCTAAGGAACCCATAAAAACAAACCCCACCCAAAACTGAGGCCGGAGCCGCCGCCGGCGAGCTCGACAGTGAGCCACGGCTCAGTCGCGGATGTCCGGATGCCCATGTCGGACAGTCCGTAATAAAAATCAAAACATACAGAAACGTTGTTGGTTCTTCGAGGTCTCGCGGACAGTCCGTCCCTTCAGTTCGGACAGTCCGGAACCTCCGGGCGGACGGTCCGCCATTTCATCGCGGACGGTCCGCGGTTACTATTCATCTCTCGTATACCATCTTGTATAATTCATATAAAATTGTATATAGCTCAGAAAAATGTGAAATAAATTTTGTTGGTTTTCTAATGATGTCAAGAACCTATTAAAAATGAGGTTGACTCCAAATTAAATAATTATTTTATCCTAATTAATTATGTGAGTGTTTATCTTGTTAATCACATAGTTAATTCTCTATTAGTCCAAAAATTATGAAACCAATTTTGCTAATTCACTTATGATATGTATGATCAAATGTAAGTACTTGTTTTCATTAACTATGTGTAGATTGGTACAGTTTAAGATATCTTCTAACCTAATTAATTAGTATATGTATAATGTCTTCATATGTGCTTCTAAAATTATGAATCTAACTTGTTAGCTTCCATTGATCATGATATTACTCTCATGGTTAAGGATTTATGTTATAACAATTTAATTATGTGATACCTCATATGAAACTAAAATAGGACAACTAATGTTTATAGCCTTCTCATGTTATAATTTGACTTAGAATGTTATGTGCACTTGTGTGAATAATTGTTTGCACATTTTTACCCTATGCAATTACTTGTGCACCTTAATTCCAAATCTTTGATTGCTTACACAATGACCTTGGAGCATGTTATCCTTCATCTATCATAAGTCTTTGCATCATATATGCATACATTCATGTCATCCTTTCTAATTCATGCATTCATCTAATCTCATAGATGACGTTCCGAGTGTTGCGTTCTTGGAGCACCGATCTCAGTGGGCACCTATGTATCTCACTCTATTTTCTAAATGTGAAATGCTATTACTTACTAATGATTGTGCATGGGCTCAGCTCTATCTAGACATATGCAATGTGTAGAACCTATTAGACATATCAACTCTTGGAATTAGCTCAACTTATTTAGTGAAAGCATGCATGTTAGAAATATCGTTATAATTGCTTAAGTCATGCTTAGTTGTCGGTAGAAGTCGAGAGGTGGCAAGGTCACCACCACTCGCGAGTTATAGTATGCTTTCTTAATTAATACTTGAGTAGTCATGAATGGATAAAATTTGAGCCCTATGAATATGATTCGAGACTTGAGCAAGTGTGCTAGGGCCATGTTGGGAGTGAATCCAAGTGGTATAGGCTTGCTTGAGTCGATTAAGGCCTGATCGTTATCGCTGTGATACTTGAGCACTATTCCGTACAAACCACATGCTCATAATGGGTCGATAAGCTAAGTAGCATAAGTCGCACCGTACCTTGACCGGATTCGGCGCGGGGTGGGATGAGGTGTGATCGGCCGTGTCCGTACATCTATACACTTCCGGCCGTTCGCTCATAGTAGGGTGCGGGTATGTGAAAGGTCGAGGGCATGAATTAACACTTATCCTAGGCCGAGGATATGGTCGTTGGTCTTGCGTCTCGTGTGGGAAAAGTTGTACACCCCCGCAGGGTTATAATCTATTGCAATAGCCCCGCTCCAGACACGGAGCACGCTCATGTACTTGGACTTTAACGTAGAGTTTCGTGAAGGGCTTATGGAAGATTGAGCTCGTGAACACTTGATCACTTTATTTATGCAATTGTATTGATGCTTGATATAGAAAATAGGTTCTATGTCTTTTGCTTATTCACTTGATAAATTATACTTGCATTTTATTATCAAATGTTAAAAACTTGACAAGCCTCATGCATCCACCAAATATATAGTATTGTGGATAAGTCCTGCAAGTACGCAATGTACTTACGGTGCTGCCGTTAAGTTGTTTTGCAGGTTTCTTCTTGTGGGTGATTGTCACATTCATCCCGCCAGAGTTGGCAATGTGGATGTATGGTGGAAGTTGCTCCAAGCTAGTGCAGGTGGTGTCTTATGGGCAAGGACATCATCGTTGCACCATATATCTTTATTTTTTTGCTGCGATTTAACTCTCAACCTAGGAAAAACATGTTAGGATATCCACCTAGACTTAGGTTACATCTAGGATGGTTAATTATTCTCTTATAAACACTGAAACTCTGATATTCTAGGTGCTTATATTTTATAGTTATGATATAATTTCTGAAATTTCTGTAATATGATCAAGACTTGTAAACTAAAGTTTAAAATTTGCTCTCACATGTATCCTTGTGATGGTTGCCATGATGTAAATACGGTATGCGTGTTGTTCCTGGGCGATGCTCGAGACGCGTACCGGGGACTACCGGGGTTATCTCGATTAAGCCGGGTGGATCATTGGATGATAACTCGGTTTAGTCGAGGTAATTTGGGCGGTTCCTTACAGATTGGTATCAGAGCTTGGTCATGGAGAGAACCCTAGTTAGCTTAGTTAGATGGGTAATTAAAAGAAAATAATTTTCACTTAATGACCTACTTAATCACTTAAAAAAATTGTTGATGTTCTAAGTGTATTATTTTCTTTTAATTCTTATCTATCTTAGAGCTATTCTCTCCTCATGCTTAACCAATTGAATATGTTAATTTATTCCTAACTCTCCTTACCTACCATGTATGGGTGCGTAGGGAATGCCCCTCCATTTTAATGCTACTCCAAAATTTTGTTTCTTACCTGATCCTTGATGGAAAATTCATCTTTTATCTCATCTTACATTGGTCTACTCTCTTCTACATGCTATCTCAAGATGCCATGACTAGAGTTCTTTATATTAAGGATGAAGGCCTATAGGTGATAATAACCCCGGCCAATCTAGATAGCCACATATAAGTTAGTTTTGCGGGTAGTAAGGGTTAAGGTTGAGTCCATAATAAGGTTCAAGGTAAAAACATGACTAGACATGAGTGAGGATGAGTGTGCGCTATATTGTTAGCCCTATGTTTCTATAAAAAAAATTAGATTCTTGTGGTATGACTTATAGGTTGCCTATGAATGGTTTTGGTTTGAGAATTTCAGCAAGTGCAATTACTTTGTTTATGTTATATAATGTCTAATTATGCTTTAACTTTGCAATGTCGCAACTAAATCAAGATAAGAAAATAAGTAGTCGCTTATGCTTGCTGAAATTTCTAACCAGTTATGGTGATATGCATTGTTGTTTCCCTCGAGTCAAGCCATGTGCCTTTTTTTAATTAAAAGGATTTCTATTTGATTAGTAAGCTTGCTGAATTTTGTTGGTGAATGTCGAATGTGAGGACAACGTATAGTTAGGATTGCCGTAAATTAGTCATCCTCATGTTGCATGCATATGTATGTGTGTTAATGATAATATTTTCTATAAGTATGCTTATTGATATGTTTGTTGTTTGTTGTCCATTCTATGGAATTCCCCAATCTTGTTGTCTATGTTTTCTTCATGATTTAGTTAAACTTTCTCATGCTACCAATAAGTATACATCTATCTTATAAACTAGTTTCCACTTGCTAAATATATATCACTCTTGTTGTCCAACTTCTTGGGATAATATATTCTTTAGTAACTTGTGTCATTCGGTGGCCATTGGTGGTTTGTTGTGGTGAGGTCATGCCATATAACCCATAGTGCCGCGACGGAACCTAGAGCCTCCCGTGTGCTGCAGCCACATGGTTGTGTTGCTAGGTGCGCGCCGGTGCTTGGGTGTGTGCTCATGACCTACTACAGAATCCTACCGATGATTTACCTTAATCTCAAATAAATCTAGTGTTATCATTCTTGACATATAATCTTATCACAAAAGTCTACCAAGTCTTCTCATGAATTTCTAATGATGCTAGTGGCTACCAAATTTCAGTTTCATGATTTCATCCATCCTAACCTATGTCTCTCATTCTTGCTCACCCTAATAAAAATGTCATATAGAATATATATGTGCACCATCAAAAAAAATGTCTAACACGTGCACCATATCATGTATGTCATTATGAGTGTGCAACCTATGTACCAAGTGATGAGCATTTTTTTTAATTAATTAGAGAATCCACTTATATCAATTGCTAAGAAAATTGCACATCATCCAAAAAAATATATATATAAGAGAACCACTTCTCATTTTGTCATGTGCACTAATGGAATTTAAAAATGAGCAATCACCATGAGCAAGAAATTGGGAAAATTCCAATGCTACCATGGAGCCAAAGATATTTGAGTAAATTAGGTTAAAACCTATAAAGACTAGGGACCATGGATGCACATAGACCAATAGTTTGCTCTCTTGAAAATCAATCTTCCTAAGGAGACCAAAAATTTACTCTCTTTTAAAGTGTGCTCATTATCCAATCTAGCAAATATCTTCTTTGTGAAATGATCAAGAACATACCTCTTTATTATCGTATATGATTTTTCTTGATCCTTTAAATGGCTGCCATAAAAGTATCCAACTCTATGTCTACAATGATTATTCTTTTCCCATCCAAAAAAAATCAATAAAAGCCCCTAAGGATCAACTCCCCGTCAATACCTTCTTATCTAGTGGTGCTCACACTCTATCATCAAAGTACAAAGTTTCTTTATCTATCATGGTGTTTAACCACAAGTTCATATCACCAAATTTTTATCTGTATATGTTGCTCATCAACATATCTATTATCTTTTCTTATCATTTCGCTTGCTCTTATTTTAATCTCGGGACGAGATTCTTTTAAGGGGGTAGATTTGTAACAGCCCAAAATGTAATTTCAATGTAAGTCTTGTATCATGAGCATAATGGTTTTGCTAAGATAAAATTCTTAGGTTTGTTTAAATGACCTTGTTTTTTTAAATTAATTTATTGAATAAAGTGAATATGCATCCTTGGGAAGCAACTTAGATTTTGACCATAGAAGCTATGTTGTGTGATGACTTGATTAATTAGTACTTCTTCCAACATGAATTTAGGTATCTCTTTCTGAATTTTTAGAGATCATCTTAATATCAAA
The DNA here is from genome assembly GCA_947561735.1 of Cenchrus americanus. Classification (NCBI taxonomy): domain Eukaryota; kingdom Viridiplantae; phylum Streptophyta; class Magnoliopsida; order Poales; family Poaceae; genus Cenchrus; species Cenchrus americanus. The sequence continues at coordinate 75,332,778 of OX387239.1, read as the reverse complement.
CAAGCTTACTCGAAATCTCAAAAGTATCATTCTGGGAAGAATTTTCTTTTCAATTCTATAATAGCTATGATTCCAATTTCAAGCAAAATGGGTTGCCCATGATTTCTTCTATTAACACAAATTTTTGTGGAATTTTTGGAGGCTTGGAAGATAAAGTTTAGGATTTAGAGAAAGGAGAGATGTTTCTATCCGGAATGGACGGACGGTGCGTACCTCCCTCGCGGACGGTCCGTGCGTGCCGCCGCCCGCGTGTCGTGCGCGCGAGAGAAGCCGCGCCACGCGCCCCCGTCGGGTCCCACCGACCCCTCCACCTCACCCGCCGTCCTCCCCCCTCTCCTTCCTCTCCTTAGACACTCCAGAGCCCCTCCCTCTCTTGTTTTCTCCTCCACCCAAGCCATGGAGGAAGGAACTCCTTCATCTCCATCAAATCCACCATATCTCGCCGGAGATCGTCGGAGGATCACCGGAGGACGTCACCGACGAGCTTCTCCACTACCCCATCTACCTCTTCCTCGCCGGAGACCAAGGAGAAGGCCATCCCTAAGCTTCTTCATCTTCTTCCCCAAGCACCATGGATGAACTCGGCCCGATTTACTCCAATTCCGCCCTACACCAACAAGCGGCCTATTGCTCATGCTCTACTCATCACCGGTGAGCTTCCCTCGCCCTCACCATCTCCCTTTCACCATTGTGCAACTCCATAGCCTATCCATGGATCCCTTTTGAGTTTCATCACCATTGATGACGTAGAGCTCAAAATACCTTATGCATGTCAAATCTATCACTTGGAACCAACTCTATACACTCTTAGGAACCCATAGAAACAAACCCCACCCAAAACCGAGGCCGGAGCCGCCGACGACGAGCTCGACGGTGAGCCACGGCTCAGTCGCGGACAGTCCGGATGCCCATGTCGGACAGTCCGTAATAAAAATCAAAACATACGTAAACGTTGTTGGTTCTTCGAGGTCTCGCGGACAGTCCGTCCCTTCAGTTCGGACAGTCCGGAACCTCCGGGCGGACGGTCCGCCATTTCATCGCGGACGGTCCGCGGTTACTATTCATCTCTCGTATACCATCTTGTATAATTCATATAAAATTGTATATAGCTCAGAAAAATGTGAAATAAATTTTGTTGGTTTTCTAATGATGTCAAGAACCTATTAAAAATGAGGTTGACTCCAAATTAAATAATTATTTTATCCTAATTAATTATGTGAGTGTTTATCTTGTTAATCACATAGTTAATTCTCTATTAGTCCAAAAATTATGAAACCAATTTTGCTAATTCACTTATGATATGTATGATCAAATGTAAGTACTTGTTTTCATTAACTATGTGTAGATTGGTACAGTTTAAGATATCTTCTAACCTAATTAATTAGTATATGTATAATGTCTTCATATGTGCTTCTAAAATTATGAATCTAACTTGTTAGCTTCCATTGATCATGATATTACTCTCATGGTTAAGGATTTATGTTATAACATATTAATTATGTGATACCTCATATGAAACTAAAATAGGACAACTAATGTTTATAGCCTTCTCATGTTATAATTTGACTTAGAATGTTATGTGCACTTGTGTGAATAATTGTTTGCACATTTTTACCCTATGCAATTACTTGTGCACCTTAATTCCAAATCTTTGATTGCTTACACAATGACCTTGGAGCATGTTATCCTTCATCTATCATAAGTCTTTGCATCATATATGCATACATTCATGTCATCCTTTCTAATTCATGCATTCATCTAATCTCATAGATGACGTTCCGGAGTGTTGCGTTCTTGGAGCACCGATCTCAGGCAGGCACCTATGTATCTCACTCTATTTTCTAAATGTGAAATGCTATTACTTACTAATGATTGCGCATGGGCTCAGCTCTATCTAGACATATGCAATGTGTAGAACCTATTAGACATATCAACTCTTGGAATTAGCTCAACTTATTTAGTGAAAGCATGCATGTTAGAAATATCGTTATAATTGCTTAAGTCATGCTTAGTTGTCGGTAGAAGTCGAGAGGTGGCAAGGTCACCACCACTCGCGAGTTATAGTATGCTTTCTTAATTAATACTTGAGTAGTCATGAATGGATAAAATTTGAGCCCTATGAATATGATTCGAGACTTGAGCAAGTGTGCTAGGGCCATGTTGGGAGTGAATCCAAGTGGTATAGGCTTGCTTGAGTCGATTAAGGCCTCGATCGTTATCGCCGTGATACTTGAGCACTATTCCGTACAAACCACATGCTCATAATGGGTCGATAAGCTAAGTAGCATAAGTCGCACCGTACCTTGACCGGATTCGGCGCGGGGGTGGGATGAGGTGTGATCGGCCGTGTCCGGTACATCTATACACTTCCGGCCGTTCGCTCATAGTAGGGTGCGGGTATGTGAAAGGTCGAGGGCATGAATTAACACTTATCCTAGGCCGAGGATATGGTCGTTGGTCTTGCGTCTCGTGTGGGAAAAGTTGTACACCCCCGCAGGTTATAATCTATTGCAATAGCCCCGCTCCAGACACGGAGCACGCTCATGTACTTGGACTTTAACGTAGAGTTTCGTGAAGGGCTTATGGAAGATTGAGCTCGTGAACACTTGATCACTTTATTTATGCAATTGTATTGATGCTTGATATAGAAAATAGGTTCTATGTCTTTTGCTTATTCACTTGATAAATTATGCTCGCATTTTATTATTAAATGTTAAAACTTGACAAGCCTCATGCATCCACCAAATATATAGTATTGTGGATAAGTCCTGCAAGTACGCAATGTACTTACGGTGCTGCCGTTAAGTTGTTTTGCAGGTTTCTTCTTGTGGGTGATTGTCACATTCATCCCGCCAGAGTTGGCAATGTGGATGTATGGTGGAAGTTGCTCCAAGCTAGTGCAGGTGGTGTCTTATGGGCAAGGACATCATCGTTGCACCATATATCTTTATTTTTTTTGTTGCGATTTAACTCTCAACCTAGGAAAAACATGTTAGAATATCCACCTAGACTTAGGTTACATCTAGGATGGTTAATTATTCTCTTATAAACAATGAAACTCTGATATTCTAGGTGCTTATATTTTATAGTTATGATATAATTTCTGAAATTTCTGTAATATGATCAAGACTTGTAAACTAAAGTTTAAAATTTGCTCTCACATGTATCCTTGTGATGGTTGCCATGATGTAAATACGGTATGCGTGTTGTTCCTGGGCGATGCTCGAGACGCGTACCGGGGACTACCGGGGTTATCTCGATTAAGCCGTGTGGATCATTGGATGATAACTCGGTTTAGTCGAGGTAATTTGGGCGGTTCCTTACAAAAGCTATAGTTACTTGCGACAACATAGTGGAAATAAAAAATACACGAGCTCTATCCTGAGCCCCCCTTGGCTGACACAGGCATCCATCATGCTTCATCTTCAATTGCCAATGCATCAAGAACAGTGATGCCCCCTTCCTCTGAAATGCCAAAGCTGCTACGCATCTGCCCCACTAGTTCCTCAGTCATTGAGTTCAGAAATTGGCAACCAAACCGATCTTGTAGCTCGTCCGACACGGGCTCATTAGCAGACAATAGCCCGCTGGTTTTCAGAAGCAAAGCCGTCGCCTTCTCGTCAACAGTGGAGGCAGAATTGTTCTTGCCCATCATATTAATGTTCTTGTCGGACATCTGATTGGCCTGCAAACCATCCACAGTGCCCTTCCTACCGCACGACATCTTTCCTTTGCTGCACCGATTGCAAAGTAGGGACTTCCTGAGGGGGCAACAAACTTAGGCACGCCACAGCATGAGTTTTTTGCCACACCCGTAGCTTGGCGGTCTTTGTTGATTCGATCTTCGGCGCTAGCCAGCACTGCACTCAGACCCGTGTCGCTCTCAAGCATTCCTGAAAAAACCTCTGGCTCGATCGCTTCAGTTGAATCCCGCCCCACGTCGGACCATTACTCATAGACTCCGATGGCCCATTGGCCACCCAGCCTAACTGAGCCTCGTCAAGGCCCACGTTCAAGTCAAACACAACAGCTGCAGGTGGGATCAGCGGGCCATTTGGATCAGCACACACAATCCTTTCCTCCCCGGTAGGACCCACCTCCTGTCCACCTCCAACATGAGCATCCACAGCAGTATAGATGGCCAAACGTGCGTGCCGTGCCGACACCGGCACGGACACGGCCGTGTCGTGCCACGGCTAAGCACGACACTACCGTGCTGGCGTGCCTACCGTGTCGTGCCTAGACGTGCTTCGGCGTGCCGCATCCCGGCCCGGCACTACACTAAGGAAGCCGGAGCGTGTCGTGTCGTGTTACTCAAGCACGGCGGCCAAAGAGCCAGCGTTGCCCGTGCCGGCCCGAGGGCACGATGCAGGTGCCCAGGTTCAAATAAAACATAGATTCACCAAGTGTTCAAACACAAAAATTCATTCATTCAGAGTCACAACACATAAAGAAAACGCTCGCCTTTATATAGGAGGGGAGGGGAGGCCGGGATCAACGATAATAAGGGAGGGGCAGCCCGGATCCAACAATTATCGTGCGCCGCCCGTGCGGCCGCCGGAGCGGGTCGTGCCCGTGTCGTGTTCGCGTGCCGGGATTCCGGCCCAACACTAGCACGGGGGCCGTGCCGTGCCGCACCGGCACGGGACGACCGTGCCGTGTCGTTCTCGGGCCGTGTTTAAACGGGCCGTGTTCGTGCCGGCCCAACGGGCTGAGCCCATTTGGACATATCTACACAGCAGCCTGTACCCCTATCTTTCGGATCACGGGCAACTCCCCTATTATCTCCGAGTCTTGTTCCATTTGAACCAGCCCCACCATCGGACCCATCGGCTTCTGAAACATGCTGCAATTGCTGCGGCATCTGACCCCGGCTCAGCCCCCCGCAAAGCCCCATTGGTTGCAGTTGGCTCCACCGAGCGCTGCAACACCATGGGCTCACAAGCGGCATCCAGCAGCATTGGGTCCATCCAGCTGCTATCAACAGGGTCACCCCGCACTCGGCCGCTGACCATCACCTTGTTCTCCTTCTCTGCCAAACCACCGCTCTTAACTCTCCACTCATGAGGTGGGGTCCCACATCGCCACCGATACTGGTACTGACCTCCACCACGGCCACCCTCGCTCGAGTCACCCTGCTGGCGTCTCAAGAAAGGAAGATCATGCGGCCAGGACGGCGGCCATTGCCGCAAACCACCAGGAAAACCTCCTGCGCCACCACCACCACCTCTTGGCGGCGCGTCATCCCTCACCCGACCGCCAAGCCTGTCATGTACCCTCACACGAGGTTCATCTTCACCCCCATCTGGTACCCCAAGCCGCCAAACGAACGGATGACGAACAGGCCAGTCACTGCCAACTTCATCATCCAGCAGGCCACTCGTATCGCTGTGGTAACTCCTGGGTGATGGGCTGCTCGGAGGGGTGGAGTAGTCCAGCACCCGGTCCAGGTGGATGATCACATTGAAACGAAGCAGTTCCACCGCACACTGCTTCAATGCCGACGACGCAACCCCCAGCCCCTGCAAGAAATCACCATATCCATCTTCTGGTAGAATCACCGGCTCAGCCACCTCTAGCATCCCAGTCTGGGCAAATCCATCTGGATCAGACGTCCAAACCCAAAGACAAACACAATACTCCTCTTCCGACTTCTCCTTATCACAATGCAACTCATCTATAATGACAGGGTTCTTGAACAGAGTTGAAATCGACTCAAGCTGACGAACATGACTGGGTATACCCTTAATGCAAAGACGCGCACGAAACTGATACTTGGCAACATCATCTGCCGCACAAACTCGACGAGACCAAGGCATGAGGCGCAAACCTGTCTGGCCAACGCGCAGAGTCTTCCCCCTCGCCGCGTTTCTCTGCAGCTGGTTGTCGAACTTGATCAGAAACGTCGCCGGCGACAGGCGCGACACCCCCAGATTGAGGAAAGGCACGCACAGCTGCCGAGACGCCTCCATCTTGATGGCCTCCATCGAAAGCCTCACTCGCGCGTCCACCTGAACGGCGAGCAAGGCGAAGACCTCCAGTGCAGCCTCCTCCTCCCGAATGGCGTCCGACCGAGCAATGGCCACCATGACATGGCGCGGCCGCTGGCTCGGGGCACCCGGAACCCAGCTATCAAGCTCCATCCTCCTCCCACCACGGCACACAGCAGATGCCGCCGGCGCCGAATCAGCCCCAGAGGTAGCGGCGCGTGCAGGAAGCAGCGCTAGCAGCAGCGGAAGCAGAGGCCGCGGCAAGGAGCGAAGCATCGAGCGCAGCGGGAGCGACAGGGGAACGACTGCGGAGCGCCAGACAGAATCTTGCTTTGTGGCCAAAGCGAAAGCAGCGCAAGCACTTTGGTGGATCTCTACAGGAGGCAATACGGTGACTAGGAGCTAAACAATTGAAGCAGCGGTCAAGCCCCGCCCTGGACCGAAGATGCTCCAGCCAAAAACTACCAGCACGCTCACCCTCGTCAATGGCCACCTTCCCCCCCTCCCACCCTGTCATGAATGGTACCTCCACGCTGCAGCCTAGCCCAGAACGACGCACCGCCGGCCCCCCTCATGCTCTGCTCATTGTACCAACCATGATGATGACCCTTCAGAAACCGTGGCTTAAACGTCCTTGGCCGTAGCACCGCCTCCTTGTAAGATCCAAAAATCCTCACCTTCTCTGAAGCAATAGTTGGAATGCTTTAACTCCTTCATGACCTGCCCCCGCCGAGACGTCTCATCACCGTCCCCCGCAGGAATCTTGTCAGCTCCACGAGGAACAACTCCCTCCTCCAACGCCTGGTCTTGTCGCTGCGAAGGCCCCTCACTCACCGGACTCCCCGCAAAACTGAGATTGACGGCCTCCCCATCAGCAGCCGGATTTTTGTCGTGGAAGCGGATGTGGCACGCCGCCGGCGAGGAGCCGGGCGGAGCAGAGGACTCTCCCTCACCTCTCATCTCCCCCGTCTGACGCGAATTCTCTCCTTGGCTGTTTTTTGTTTCAGTTAGTTTAGTTAATCAATTAGAGAAGTGCATGGCAATCTGTTAGGCCGTGCGCTCGGGGTGGGCGCTCAGACTCGCGCTACGGTCATGAGGAGAGCGCGTCGTGCGGCATGGCTAAGATGCTTGCACTGGCAGGCATTGAGGAGGACATGCCGCATTAGCTAGAGGTTGTGGCCTCGGCTGTTTACTCTTTCTTGTAATCGTTTCCATAAAAGCAATAGAGTCCGAAGAAAGCGCTACCAGTTGCAGCACCAAAACAAGACTGTGTTCCGGGTGTGTTCACGTGAGTGCGTGTGTTGCAGCCACATGTGCGTGTTGTCGCTACTCCGGCGAGCTATGACAGCCCCTTCTCCACGCCTCCCACTTCTTTCCTTCAGACGGTGGCATATGGGTGGAAAAACCCCTAGACATCGTACCCTGGGTCCGTTTAGTTTGCGGACTGAAACTTTGGATCCCTTTTCAAAGTATATTAAGAGTGTTAAACGTAGATTATTTATAAATATAATTACACGAGTAACTTCTGGATCCCTTTTCAAAATATATTAAGAGTGTTAAACATAGATTATTTATAAATATAATTACACGAATGGACTTGGAAATTACGTGACGAATCCATTAAGTCTAATTGATTCGTCATTAAAGACTTGTAGGCTGTAGCACGACATTGTCTAATCATGACATAATTAGACTTGTTAGATTCGTCTCAAAACTTAGGGTAGGGGTCGTGGAGGGTTTTATCATTAATCTGCATTTAATACTCCAAATTAGTGAAAAGAAGATTGATGTGACATGTTGTTAGTGAAAAATCCGGGAACTAATCCGATGAGTTGTTGTTGAGCCAACATGTTCCAGTCGAAAAACAGAGGCGGCGGCACCAGTCACGGCAAGGATTCGCGGCGCGGGGATGGACGAGTGTGAGAGGAATAGGGCCGCGTGGTGCGCATCAGTGCGGCAGCCATGGGCGAGCTCGAGCTCGCGGGCGTGTCGCTGACTCGCTGTCACCATGTATCAGTGTCGAGAGGGGCAAATGTGTGAGCAGGGGAAGCGGTGGCTGACATGCGGTGTCAGCCACCGCTGTCCGTCCTCCGGCGGATTGGATGGGCTGGCGGACTAGGCCGCGGCCGGGCGTCTGGGTAGCGAAGTGCGTGCAGGCGAGCAAGGTTAGGATGGGCTGGCGAGATTAGCAGGCTAGGCTTAGCAGATGGTTTAGGCCTGGGTTAAGAAGTTGGTTTAGAATGTTAGCTTTGAATTCAAATCTGAAATCGAGTTTCATATTTGAATCGATTAAAATCCAAATAAAACCCTTATATAAGCCTGTATTCATATTATAAAACATTTAAATATGAATTTTTGGAGAGATTCAAAGAAGACAAATGGTTTAGACATTTAAGGTTTGAACTAGCACACCAAATTAATTAAATTTTTTAAAAATCCACAATTTTGCATTCACAACATCTCGCGAAAAATATGGGGATGTTAATAGTGCTACCACTTCCACACCTCAACTAAATGCCACCTAATTGATATTGAAAATTTTGATGGTGAAATTTAGATAAACCAAAAGAGTCAAAGCATCTCCAACTACTTTGGTAAAATTGATGTAAGAGAGATAAGACTTTTAAATAACTCTTATGTTCTTCTCCAACGGTTTTAGTAGAACGTAATACTTATAACTTTTCAAGGGACTAAATGTAACTGCAATAAATTTTCATGTTTCTAGCAAAATCAATGAAAAAATGTGTCTCACGTTGTGTAAATATAAAATATCACTTATTTTAGAAATGGGTTTAAATTAACTTCTGTGTTGTAATACAAATAGAGGTGATGACAAAACACAATCAAAAAATATAAACAAGTAGCATGTTTGGCTTCTAATTTCAGTTTATTTAGTTATAAATTGGATTTAAGTTGTTCCAAACCAGACTACTACCAAACTACTCTCGTTCACCAAAGCGCGTTTAGATATGTGAAAGGAGGTGAGATGAATAGTGAAGTGGAATGAAGTTGTTATGATGAGAATATGATGGGAGAATAGTGTATTGAACTACGTGCTGCGTGTTTGGATGGGTGAAAAGAGAGTGTATGAATAGTGCTGAAATAATGTTTTTTTAGAGAAGATGTGATTGATGTTATCAGGTGAATAGTGAAGGGTGAGAGAAGATGTGATGGGTGAAATGATGATAAATAGTGGAAATTGGATTGAAGATGTTTAGATTGGTGAAAAATGATGTGATGTGATAAGGTAAATAATGAACATTTCATCCCTTCACACCATCTAAATGCGAGCGATATAATTATTTGTCATCCTTATGGATGATGCCTCTTAATTCAAAAGCACATTTACATTTTTTGCAACTACATATTTGCCAACTTTGTTTCATATCGTTTACATTTTTGCCACTTTTGTTGACATGTCACGCTAACTCACATGTGCGCGCGTGGATCGAGATGTGAAAAGACCAAAATACCCCTACCTTGGGAGTGTTCGGCTGGTAGAATTAATAGTATTATGTGAGAGGAAAGAGGTAGAAAGAAACCAGCCGAGCACTGTTCATGTGCCAGCCGAACGAGCTGCTTATCTCTACTAGCTTCCTCCTTCCACTCTTTCCACCACTGATATGTGGGACCCACGTGTTAGGGTAATCTTCAACCTCTCCACATCTCTCTCCTCTCATCTTCACCGAGCTCGTCGGGCCGCCGCCGTCGCTCTCCCGGGCTAAGCTCGTCGGGTCACTGCCGCAGCTCCTCCCGAGAGAAGCTTGCCAAGGTTGTCGCTACTTCACGTGGGCAAAGCTCACCGGGCAACGACCGACACTGACCCCACAGGTGCTCGTCAGGCCCGTGGGCAAGCTCGTCTAGACGCTTGCTGCTCTCCCCGTAACACCCCGCCCACCAAAGCCGCACCGCCCGGCCCCTTCGTAGGGGCGAGCACGCGTACACATAGCACCCCGCTTACACTTTCGTCCTCGCTTCGTGTAAAAGGGTTAACCCGAGGGTGGTATGGGCCGGTGGACAAAGGCTTATAAGTTGGCTCTACCCTTGCTCTACTAGCAATGTGGCACTAAACACGCGCACTCGCGCTCATGGGCCACTCATGGGCCATCCAAATTGGGCCGGTGTGTGACATTCACCCCCCCCCTCAAAGAACCCGACGTCCTCGTCGGTCCAACTCACCCGTCCAAAGGCCGACCCATACGCCATGTCGTGTGCCACAATGTCCAGAACCTTCCCTCGCAACCGCGAGGGTCGGCTCGATACCATTTGTAACACCCCGCCCACCAAAGCCGCACCGCCCGGCCCTTCCGTAGGGGCGAGCACACGTACACATAGCACCCTCGCTTACACTTTCGTCCTCTCTTCGTGTAAAAGGGTTAACCCGAGGGGTGGTATGGCTGGTGGACAAAGGCTTATAAGTTGGCTCCACCCTTGCTCTACTAGCAATGTGGCACTAAACACGCGCACCGCGCTCATGGGCCACTCATGGGCTATCCAAATTGGGCCGGGTGTGACATCTCCCCATAGGCAGAGCTCGTCGGGGCGTTCGGGCGAAGTGCAAGCGCCGCCCACGAGGGGTGCACTAGCGACAGAAGGTTGAAGATAAGCTTGATGTGTGGGTCCCGCACGCTAGTGGAGGAAGGGAGAGGGAAAGGTAGGTGACATGAGAAAGGCAAGGGCAGTATGATCTTTTCACATGAGGTTGACACGCTTGCGCAAGGAGGTGGAGTGCCACATGGAGCAGAGTGGCAAATCTGTGGCCTTGTTTAGTTGGTGAAAATTTTGTCTTTTCAACGTTTTGAACTACTGTAGCACATTGTAGCACGTTTCGTTTATTTATGATAAATATTATCCTACCATGACCTAACTAGGCTTAAAAGATTTGTGTCGCAAAGTACATCAAAACTGTGTAATTAGTAATTTTTTTACCTACATTTACAGCTCCGAACATATGTCTTTTGGTGTATTTTAATGTGATGTGATGGAGAGAGAATTGAAAAAGTAACAATTTTTTTTGCTAAAATTTTGCCAACTAAACAAGACCCTAATTTGCAACTAATTTGACAGATTTGTTGTTGAATTTCTAAAAAATACTTCTTTTTGAAAAGAATTTTCTAAAAGTTGCATTTGGAAACGGGACATCGGTAAGGATCACGAATAGTTAAATGAGTCCTAAAAACCTTTTCAAAATTAAAAATAAAATACTATCCATGTCTGTCTTGTCACTTCACCTGTTGTCGTGCAGTAGCGCATTGGCTGACGGGACAAGTCCGGACTCTACTTTTCACAGCTTTTCACATGATGAGGTTGTAGCCAAGCTGAGTGAAGTAAAATCTCGGCAGACCAGCGTCTCTTCTACTCTCCTCACTCATCCACCGCCAGGAGCTGGAAAAACTTTCGGATCAAGAAGCGCGTTGTTGCCGATCTACAGGTATCGCCACTCTCTTCCCTAGTTCCCTCTGATCTCCTTGCAAGTCGCCTGCTAACGTATGAGAAATGCATGCTTAACCCGTGGCTCCACCAGGTGCTCGATGAAATGCCGCAGAGGAGCAAGAAATAGAAATCCCCCATCTTGCTTCTTGCAGTCCTCACCCCCACCATTGGGTTTCTGACGATGGCGCGTCGATTGTGCCTGTGACAGGTTGCTTTGTTCGATGGCGTCGCTCCCCATCAAGCCCCTGGACGGCCACCGCGGGTACCTCCGGTGGAAGGAGTCCCTGCTCCTCCGCGCCCACACCCTCGGCGTCGCCCGCGTCCTCTCCGAGGCCCCTCCCCCCGCCGGCGACGGCGACGAGGCTGCCGCCAAGAAGTGGGCGCGCGACGACGCAGTGTGCCGCGGCCACATCCTCGCCACGCTCTCCGACCGCCTGCTCCCGGACTACGCCCGCTTCGCCACGGCGGCGGACCTATGGCGCGCGCTGGCGCGCACCTACGACGTTCAGGTGCAGTCCGACTGGCACGACAAGTTCAGGCAGTTCTCCTTCGATGAATGCACGGGAGAAGTCTTTCTTGAGCAGCTCGCGCACGCTGAGGCTTTGGGCGTCGCCGCCGGGCTCAGCGATGACTCCATTGCTTACGGGCTGTACACCGGGAAGCTTCCACCGACTGTGAGCGCAGCCGTCATGGGTCACAAAGAGGGGATGGAGTTGGTATGGAAGGTTGCTCGGAAAGTCGTGTCTGCTGGCATCGATCCAGAACATCTTTGGGGGATGACGCCGGCAATGGTGGATTATCAGGAGGGTTGCTACGATGACGACGGTCCGAAGCCAGAGCAGAACACGGCGGGCAGGAAGCATGGCATGTCTGTACACGTTGCCAGGAACTGCAGGCGCAGGGCTTGATCATGGCATGATCATGAGCGGTGAGCCTGTCCACACTTGTTCTGGATGTCGGGTCCTGAGGCGATTGCCTTCAAGCAGTCATGATGGCGATCTGAATCTTCTGTCAATACTAGTGTTTGTAGTCCCTATCTAGTGTTTGTAGCCCGCCGGCATAGGGCTTGATCATGGTGTGATATATAATTGGCGCCTTGCAAGGGAATTGCCGTGCCTTCAAGCAGTCAAGATGGAGATCTGAATCTAGATGCTAGACTGAAGTGTTGCTGCTAAGTACTCACTGTCGACATGTTAGGAGTAATAAGACCAATTAGAAAGCTATGGGCATGTATGGAAACTGTTTGTCCACGGATGATGATTCTATGTGTGGATGGAATATGTCTTTTCCTAACTCATACAGAGTACCGTGAAGCTGTAATGACTCGGATTGAATCAACAGTGATGGTGTCTTGGTAACTTTGTTGTTCACAAGTGATGCTTATTCAGCAAAGTTTGCCTAACATTACGTCGTGTTGTACTCTTCCTGGCCATTTATTCTGCTCAGGACTGAGCAAATGGTGCTCAACAACTAGAAACTGCAGTAAATATGTGTTGAAAATTGAAACTTCTGCTGATGAGTTGGATTGCTGCTTCGCTGTCGCTCGACGTGGTGTTGTTCCTGCTGGATGTGGTCTGGGCCTTGTGTTGCTGCAGTTTCCCTGAAGTTTCTGTTGTGGTTTCAGCCTCGCAGGTGACTTCCCATTGCAACTGGAGTTTGTTTGAGTTTTTGCAGCTACAATTTGTTTCCAATATTTGTATTGTACTACAAAGGCTCTGTAATCTAGTTTCTAATTTTAGTGAAAAGGAAGCCATGGTCTCAGGATCAACAAAAGAATATACAAAGTTATGCAAAATGCACGACCTGAAACCAGGCATCTCTCATTTGACCAGTTTCAGGAGAGAACATAGGTAGAATAGCTGTTTGTTCAGCATGCAATCTTAGAATAGGTGCTATCACACAGACATTTTCAATATAGACCTACACAAATAAGCAGGTGAACAATCAAGATGAACCCACAGGATTGCTGCATTAAAGGAATTCTCAGTCACCAGGTAAACTTTCCAGCCACTGGCATCACATGGTACATTACTGCTTGTACAAAATTAAAAAGAGAATAAAATTATACAACAGGGACACCATTTCTTCCAAAATTGCAAAATTGTGGCACATGAAGCTTGTCATTCCATAAAGCTGCCACCTCGCTGTTTTCATCCAAGCAATACAACATTCCAAAGGCAGCCATTGCAGATCATGACAGCCCTCGTTCCACAGTCCACTTGAAGTGGCTCTATCAAACTTCTTCACCTTATAAGAACCAAAAGAATTTGGTTGCTAGGTTTTGTCAGGTCACACGAAAGGTTAGGCACTGAACTGTACTAGTATGGCCACCAATTGTTGACATTGTGCGGTTAGTTAGATACCATCCAGTCCTGCTGGATTTTATTGTTCTTTTCCATTCAGTACACAGGACTGCGGTCTCGTTTTCCTGTCAATCTTCGGCTCCTTGGAGATGGTGATGATGCTTTACCATAGCCACCTGATCTCATCTCTGTCCGGTAAATTAAGAAAGGAAAATAAGAAAAGTATTGCAATAAGCAAAATACCTCATCTCCATGCAATTGTAGATTAACATAAACTTCTATTTACCTCTTTCTCTTTTAAGCTCCTGGTCTAACTCTTCCTTCCACTTCTTTTGTATTTCGGAAAAGCTGAGGCTGTATAAGGTAGTAGTTTTAACTGTTAGGTACCAGTGGGAATATCAAGATGAACGAGTTAAGCAAGTGTTGGATTGACCAAATTAAACAAATGATAGCTCAAGACATGTTGTTCATTGGGAAATCAAGAGGGGAGAACAAGCAAATTACCCTAATTAGATTAGTCCTACAGAGAACCATTTTTACAACAAAGTTGAATTGCCATGCTATATAAATATTTTCTGTGGACATATGGGATCGTACAGCAGGTACTATTTCTTTTATATATATATATATATATATATATATATATATATATATATATTTCAGAAAAAGCTATTATGCTGGCTTAATGATACGACTAAACACCCCTCATCATGTATTGAATGGCAGGAGTATATACACAAGTGAATTTAATCTTTATACTGTTAGCAACGGGCTTCGCACAAACCTTGGATTGTCTTGAATCTCATCAAGGACCTCATCCTCAAGTTTATTGAGTTGAGGAGAAGCTATTTCTCTCAAGACACGACTGCTCTCCACACTGCTCCTTGAGAAACGCCTAGCACAACTCCTGGGACTGACATTATTCACATTGACACAAATTGGCTCTATTGCTGCACCTCCCACCATCTTAATTGCTCGAGGGGGTAACTGGGGATTGGCCATTATGCTTGCTCGGCAAACATCACCGAGTCTTTGAGAAGCTCTAGCATTCACTGTGTTGTAGAATTCATATAACGGTGTCTGTAGTTTCTTTAGATCCATGGCCTGTCAAGAACCGAAAAAAACTGTTAACTAAATTATTATTTATTAGAAACAAAGGGGCTGAACTTCGAATTTTCCAAACATAACAAAAACCTTTTCATCCAGAAACTCCTTTATTTTTGATTCTGTAAATTCATCTTCCTCTTCGCAGCTTCCTTCACAAGGGAAAGCAAAATCATTTTCAGACATCTGACTTTCTTGAAGCTTGGCTAATCCACCAAACTCCCTCGATTGACTAAATTGTTGTTCCGGGCTTATGTCCAGCCTTCTTTCCCATTCATCAGATGGTTCACACATAGGATTGAAGCTCTGGAGTTGACAAAAACATCACATAGCAGTAAGTGGACTTAGGCGATTCAAATACAAATTTCAGGGGTGTGTACAAACTAAGTTTAGTAGTGGAAGTAGATAAAATAGCAAGAGTGAAGAGCAAACTCTCTTACTGATCCAACCATTGGCACATCATCATTGCGGTGCAGATCCCATAATGGTCTGGTGTCTGATGACTTGTAAGAATTCAAGTTGCGTAGCTTGCCTGGGCGACTCAAGTCCCTATTCAGAAGTTTTGGAACTTGCTCAGTACACTACTGAAAGTGGACACCCTACCAGGTTCAAGATAAAATTACACCATAAGTTACTTACGAGTCATCAGTTGCTATTACGTAGGCAGCAGGTTCATTGCTGGTGGTGTCCTGTCAGTATTTACTTTTTTAGATTGCCATTTTAGGTCAAACAAGAGACAAGAAGGTATAGTCAAATTAGCGCTGACAATCAAACCTTGGGTGCAGCATGATTAATCTGACAAAAATCCTCCATAAGTCCTGTAACAAATGGGTGCTGCAAAAATGTTCAACACTGTTACTCTTTTCAAAGTATAACAATGTGCGATTAAGCTACTGAAATGCCACTGCATTAATACAGTAAATCTAATTTCCAATACCTGCAATAAGTCTGAAGCAGCAGTTCTCATTTCTGGTTCCCTGAAATAAGAATCAAGATTGTGAAGGTGCCTGGAGTCATTTACTAGTTATTATTTCCAAGTTCCAAGTGGAGAAAAGGCAAATTGATTTTCCTAGCTGATAAACTTTACAGACAATTTCTTAAAGATCCATGTACCAACAAATGTTGCCTGGACAACACGTAATTGCCTCCCCAGCAAAAAATTATGTGCTAGTTATTATTGTACAACTTATTTTGTCCCTGTCCCATCCTTGTTTCTATTTGGTGTTTATACATGTGCATACTTCGTTGAATTTGTATCCATCTTTAGTCTTAATATAAATCAGGTAGCTACACTTCAGGAAGAAGGAGCACTTTTCGCATCGACTTCAAAGTATGTAACGAAAAATAATTGCATTATTTTAAGAAAGTATCTGCATTTACATCAAACACATGCTAGTACACATGCTTGTGCAAAGCTCCTCAATCTGAAGAGGGGACATCACATAAGCAATGTAATGTGCTAATAAAGGTGTGCCATATTCCATTGTTATGTAATTGATACTTTTGTTGTAAACTCCAATAGACAACATCAATTAGTTTTACTATGATGGAAAACTAATCATGCAACTAAAGCCGTTTCCAGATGATCATCCTAGGAAGTGGAAGTATAGTTTTGTGAACACTGCAGATGAAAGTCTATTAACTTGCTTTAAAAGTTCCTTCTGTGATAATTTAGAATTTGGAAAAAGGTGTTACAGATTTGTGAATGTCATAACTTTAATACATCAATGATCAAATGTTGGAGCAGCTACAAGTATTATGATGATAGTTCTATCTCTGTATATAATCGCATACATGACTAGGAGCACTCATTTCAATTAAGATATAAAGTCAATGGCTTATAAGATTAACACTGAAACAAAATGCTTTTTGTGTTTTTTTGACAAAGAAAACTTGTAAGTTGGCAAAAGAATAGGAAGTTTTCATTAGACTACATGTCAAGGCTATTAAATTTTATCTTTCCTCATTAGGCTGTAATTTTTCCATGCAGCACTAATTGTCATTCATCAAGAGGTATAAGGCATAAAAATGTACTTTTGTAAGCATTGTAACAAAAAATCCTTGGCTTCTGCAGAGAGATGCTCTGGTATAGGTGGGTGTGATTTCGTCGTCCCAACATAATAAAGAAGAGAAACCTGAAAAGATTTATTGACTGTTCAGAATCCATGCCTATAAATTCCATGAGACTATAACATATGCTGCCATTCACCTCTTGATATTCATGACTCCAGGGGGGTTTCCCTGTCGCCATTTCAATAACAGTACACCCAACACTCCATATATCAGCAGAACTGCAACAATGGATACTAAGTATCAATTCAAAGGATATAAAAAAAGTTGGGAATGCAGAAGAAAGTGGCCCGGGATCCTGTTCTGAATTTGCCATAACTATCAGCATGCTTGGAACTCCGCCTAGGTTGACTGGAAGACTTGAGTCGTCTCAACATAGCCGGTCCCAAGCCCGGGTAAAGGAGGAGGGTGCGTTAGGTCTAGCGAACCAACAGCGAAATCAGCCACTCTAATGGATATGAAACCCATAAGAAATTCGTTGGGGCGTAACCTCTTAGCGACGCGCTACATCGGAACCCGGGTGTAGTGTTAAATGAGCAAGGGCCGGGTCGTCTTCCCCTTAGGGACGCGTCATATCGTGATCCGGGTACGATGATAAGTGAGCAAGGGTCGGGTCGTCGCAACCTGAGTGGCGCGCTACACCTACGCCTGGGTGTGGTGAAAAGTGAGCAAGGGTCTTCGCACTTTCCTCGACGGGTGCGAAGGGTAAGGAAGCTAGTCGGGCCAACTAGGATTCGTCTAGGGAGTTGGAACGTAGGATCCTTAACGGGTAAGTTAAGAGAGGTAGTCGATGCAGCAGTTAGGAGGCGTGTAAATATCCTTTGCGTTCAGGAGACTAAGTGGAAGGGTCAGAAGGCGAAAGAGGTGGAGGGTTCTGGTTTCAAGCTTTGGTACACGGGGGCAGCGTCGGGCAGGAATGGAGTGGGCATCTTGATCGATAGGAGTTTTAAGGATGGAGTTGTAGATGTTAAGAGGCAAGGTGACCGGATTATTCTAGTCCGGTTGGTAGTTGGGGATATGACTCTGAATGTGATCAGTGCCTATGCCCCACAGGTAGGTCTTAGTGAGAGCGTCAAGAGGCAGTTTTGGGAAGACTTGGATAGCATGGTTAGTACCGTGCCCATCAGGGAGAAGCTCTTCATAAGAGGAGACCTCAATGGTCATGTGGGTGCGACGAATGCTGGTTACGAGTGAGTGCATGGGGGGTTTGGGTATGGTGGTAGGAACCAAGAGGGAGAAGATGTGTTGAACTTCGCGCTGGCCTACGACTTGTTGATGGCAAATACCCTCTTTAGGAAGCGAGAGTCCCACTTGGTGACCTTTCAGAGTGGTCAACACTCGAGCCAGATTGACTTTATCCTTGCAAGGAGGGAGGATAGACGTGATTGCTTAGATTGTAAGGTGATACCTGGAGAGTGTGCTGTTCCCCAACACAAGCTTGTGGTGGCGGACTTTAGTTTTCGGGTACGTGTCGTTCGGGACAAACATGCCAAGATTGCGAGAACGAGGTGGTGGAAGCTTAGAGGAGTAGAGGCGCAAGTGTTCAAGGATAGGATGCTAGGTGAGGGGCCTTGGGAAGAAGGAGAAGATGCAAATGACATGTGGCTGAAGATGGCAACATGTGTTTGGAAGATGGCAGCGGAAGTGTTTGGCGTGAGTAGGGGAGGCAAGCAAGAGGCGAAGGACACTTGGTGGTGGAGTGAGGAGGTGCAAAAGGCTATTAAGGAAAAGAATGAGTGTTTCAAGCGAGTCCACCTGGACAGGAGTGCAACCAACATCGAGAGCTATAAAATAGCAAAGAGGGTTGCAAAGCGAGCTATGATTGTAGCCAAGGGCCAGGCGTACGATGACCTTTATCAGCGGCTAGGCACGAAGGAAGGGGAGAAGGACATTTTCCGGTTGGCGAGGATCCGAGAGAGGAAGACAAGAGACATCAACCAAATCAAATGCATCAAGGATGGGACAGACCAACTGCTGGTGAAGGATGAGGAGATCAAGGACAGATGGCGGGAGTACTTTGATAGGTTGTTTAATGGGGAGGATGAGAATCCTACTATTGAGTTGGATGACTCTTTTGATCACCCCGACAGACGTTTTGTAAGTAGAATTCAGGAGGCAGAGATTGAGGAGGCTTTGAAGAGGATGAAGAGAGGTAAAGCGATGGGCCCCGATGGCATTCCCATTGAGGTGTGGAGATGTTTGGGTGCTAGAGCCATAGTTTGGCTAGCAAAGCTTTTTAACCTCATTTTCCGAGAAAACAAGATGCCTGAGGAATGGAGTGTATTAGTGCCGATCTTCAAGAACAAGGGAGATGTTCAAAGTTGCACTAATTACCGAAGTATTAAGCTGATGAGCCATACGATGAAGCTCTGGGAGAGGGTTATCGAGCATCGCCTCAAAACAGCGACAAGCGTGACCCAAAACCAGTTTGGGTTCATGCCTGGAAGGTCGACTATGGAGGCGATTTTCTTGCTACGACAATTGATGGAGAGGTTTAGGGAGCAGAAGAAGGACTTGCACATGGTCTTTATTGACCTCGAGAAGGCGTATGACAAAGTACCAAGAAATGTCATGTGGTGGGCCTTGGAAAAACACAAAGTCCCAACTAATTACCCTTATCAAGGATATGTACAAAGATGTGGTGACGTGTGTGCGTACATGCGGTGGTAACACTAGTGACTTTCCAATTAAAATAGGACTACATCATAGGTCAACTTTGAGCCCTTATTTATTTGCTTTGGTGATGGATGAGGTCACAAGGGACATCCAAGGTAGTATCCCATGGTGTATGCTTTTTGCTGATGATGTGGTGCTAGTTGACGAGACTAGGGCAGGGGTTAATGGGAAGCTTGAGTTGTGGAAGGACTCTTTAGAGTCGAAAGGTTTCAGAATCAGCAGGACCAAGACCGAGTACATGATGTGCGATTTCGAGCATGACTGGACATGAAGATGGAGTTGTGAGCCTCGACGGACAAGTGGTGGCCATGAAAGAGACCTTTAGGTATTTGGGATCGATGCTACGGAAGGATGGTGACATTGATGAGGATGTTAGGCACGGGATTTCATCGGTTGGCTGAAATGGCGCCAAGCTCCGGCGTCCTCCGTGACAAGAAGGTGCCCCAAAAGCTAAAAGGTAAGTTCTATAGAATGGCGATTCGCCCGACGATGTTATACGGTCTCGAATGTTGGCCTACAAAGAGACGACATGTCCAGCAACTGAGTGTTGCCGAGATGCATATGTTGCGATGGATTTGTGGGCATACAAGAAGAGATAGAGTCCGAAATGAAGACATTCAGGATAGAGTTGGAGTGGCACCAATTGTGGAAAATTTGGTCCAACACCGGTTGAGATGGTTTGGTCATGTCCAGAGGAGGCCTCCCGAGGCACCGATGTGTCGTGGGGTGCTAGACCGGGTCGGTAGTGTAAGGAGGGGTAGAGGTCGACCTAAACTAACTTGGGAGGAGGCGGTCAAGAGAGACCTTAAGGAGTGGGACATCCCCAAGGAATTAGTTATGGATAGAAGTGCTTGGAGACTTGCAATCAATGTGCCTGAGACATGATCTTCCCTTTTTCTTTTGGGCTTTTGTGTACTTGTGCTTTGTGCTTCTCCTTTCCTTATTTCTTGTGGGTTTCATCTCTAGCCTACCCCAACTTTCTTGGGACAAAAGGCTAAGTTGTTGTTGTTGTATCAGCATGCTTGGAATAAACTAGCAGGAGCGATCTGTACTGCAACCTGAGCTAGGTGTACTCATGCAAATCCTTTGGAGCGGATTTTGAAATGGAAGAATTCAGATAAAACAAATGTCTACAGAAATGTTTACATGAAGTAAATGAAACTATAAGTAGTTTAATTACAAATAAAAAATGTTGGCAAACAGAAATATGTCAGTAAGAAACAATGCTCCTGGTCCCTGTTTTGCTGTTTATCTAATACCTTCCAGGATTTGTAACAAAAGTAGCAATATTACAGACATGATACAATTTTTTTAGACAGAAACAAATTGTACTTATATGGTTACTATAGTTAAGGGAGGTTACATATTGCTCTTCATTATTAAAAAGGAACCAGAGGTGTGATTTTTGTTTTCAACTACACAATGCTTAATTCGAAATAAAGTCATGGCTTACCAATTGTGGCCACTCCCAACAATAACCTCTGGTGCCATCCAATATGGTGTACCTTTCATCGTCTTTGCAGCAGTTGCAGTTGCCTAACACACATAGTAGTATGGTAAGGATTTAAACACATGCATGATATAGACAATAAAAGGACACAAGGCAACTGGAATGAGTTCTGCAAAAGAAAACTTGTTTCTGAATAGAATTGTAACAGGAATAAATTGTTTCTATTTTTCCCTTTTTACCCATCTCATATGGTTCTATAATGAGTTCCGCTATAATTTATTTACTTTATTTTAATAGGGCAACATATCAGGTGGAAACCAACCTCTTCATGCAAACTATGGAAACTTCAATCTGAGTCGCACGATCTTGATCCAACGGGGCGATCAAAGGAGGTGGGAGGAGTGATTTGCAAAATCACCTTTGCAAATCATGCCTCCCACCTCCCATGAATTTTGCAAATCACCCCTTCCACCTCCCACGAGTTCTCCCTTGGATCAAGATCGTGTGACTTGGATTGAAGTTTCCATAGTTTGCATGAAGAGGTCGGTTTCTGTTGGAGTATAAGTGAATTGCCCACCTTTCCCTATTAGCTTAAGCTTTTGGGTTGAACTAGTTGGTGTATGCAACTCAATATGGTATCAAAGCACAACATATAGTATGCTACCAACTAAGATTTCTTTTTCTCAATCATTTGATGATTGCTTACATACCAGAGCCAAAGTTCTCGAGTTCGAATCCTGGCGGGCGCGTTAATTAAAATAATTACAGCCCACTCCAATATTCCACGTATGCGGCCTGGGGGAGCCTACACGTGAGGGGGAGTGCTGGAGTATAAGTGAATTGCCCACCTTTCCCTATTAGCTTAAGCTTTTGGGTTGAACTGGTTGGTGTATGCAACTCAATAGTTTCCACTAGATATGTTCCCTTTTAATAGAGCTTAAAAAGGATAAAAATGAGAAGGAAAGTTAGATCTAGCACATGGTTAAACTTGACGTGAACTAGGATTAACAAATGAATTCCAAGACATATGCGGACAACAAATATTGGACATAACTAATATAACACTCACCAACTTTTCTACTTGTTTAGATGCTCCAAAATCCGCCAACTTGATGCATCCTTTGTTATCAACAAGTATGTTTGCTCCCTGAAATATGGTACAGTCTCATCATCAAAAACATTTAAGGATGTAAATTTTAATTACTGGAGAAATACTCGCCTTTATATCCCTATGTATGATTCCATTTTGATGCAAATACTCCAAGCCATGCAAAAGCTGTTTAGTGTACTTCCTAATGACCTGAACAACAAATAAAGTGAATGAAAATTTTCTCTTCACTGACCAACTCATCATAGAAGTGAAAAAAAAGAATATGTAATACTAACAGCCTCAGGGAATGATCCAAGCCTCCCAAGTAATGACTGTATCGATCCTCCAGGAACAAATTCTAACAAAATATTTAGTGTGTTTTCCTCCTGTACTGTCCCAATATATCTCTGTTCAAACAACACGAAAGGTATCAAACACTACTGTCAAAAGAAAGTTTAACCATGTCAAAATTGATAGCACACTTACAACAATGTTAGGATGTTTGAGGTTCTTAAGCATTCTCACTTCATCCTCGAGCTCTCTTACATGTGCCTAGTCAAGAAATTTTCATGTAAATATTATTTTAGGGTCCACCAAATTTGCAAAGTAGAGAAACGGCAAAGATTATCAAGCTAGAAGTGCAAGGATACTCACTTGGGCCTTCTCTCTTGTCGCGTTGCTGCTTCCGATCAGAACCTGCAACCAAAAAACCACCAAGAGGTCCATCAGATCGCCCAAGAACTCCCCCCAACATAAATCCTAGCTTCCCAACCTGCTTCACGGCCAGGAGCTCGCCGGAATGGAGATCCATGCCGAGGTAGACCTGCCCAAACGCACCGCTCCCGATAAGGTCGCCCTTCCGCCACCGGATCGGCGGATTCTCCTCCCCTCCGCCAGTTCCTTCTCCCTCTACACCGCCACATCCGTCCGAAGCAGAGGCTCCGGCCACGGCGGCAGGTGGAGGCCGCGACGGAGACGGCAGGAGGCGGCGCGTGGGCGAGGGGCTCTTGGCCGCCATCCCGAGCAGCCCCATCCCGCGCGACCTGCGGAGGCGGCTGCTGATCCGGTCCCTGAACCCTCCACCACCCGCGGCAGCGAAGGAAGAGGAGGGGGAAGCGGCGGCCTCGTCGAGCGCGGAGGCGCCCGAGCGGAAGGAGATGGAGCGGCGCACGGAGTCGAACAGCTCGTGGAACCCGCCGCCGCCGCCTGCGTCGTGGCGCCGCATGGTGTGACCGGCCGTCGGCGGCGAGGAGCGGAAGGGGTTGGGGATCGGATCGAGTGGGGGAATTGGGGATTTGGCGATTTCCTTGGCTTCGATCTCTGTGGTGTACCTCAGTGATTTGAAAATCTTGGCGTTGGGGGACGATGGGGTTGGACGGAAATGACCCTGCCGACTCGACCGTTGGGACGGGGAAGGACGCCGGGCATTTGGTTTTGCGGGTACAGTTAGCTTTAACTTTTTTAGTTAGGTGGTCAAAATTCTGGCAGTAGACACAGACTAATTCGTACAAATTTACTTTTTATTTTGTTATTACGATTTTGAAAAAATAATATGGCGTGATAAATTTATCAAAACAAGCTTTATGCTGCTGTTTGAAAGGGCGAGAAGGAAGAAATCATCGTTTTATTCCATGGTAAGTACCTACCGCCGGATACCAAGGGCGTGTTTGATATGGGCCAAATTTGGCCGGCCAAGCCCACCGGAGCCATTTCCACCTGTTTGATATGGAAACCCTAGCAGAGAGAGCGGGGGCGTCGGCGACCATTTCTCCCTCTCTCTCCCGGCTCGCGCCGCACGCCCCCCTCCCCTCGTTCCTCCTCGGCCCGGGCCGTGACGGCGCGCGGGGGGTGAATCTTGGGCGACGGCGGGGCCGAGGCGGGCTCGCGCGGGAAGGTGAAACTTCCGCGCGCGCTTCTAGCCCGGCGAAATCCATGGCCTACATATACCATCCCTCCTCCCTCCCTCGGTTTCTTCTCCTCCTCTCCACAGTCCACTCTCGTAGAAGCTCCGTCGTCGAGGTAAGCTCCACTGGCGGCGCGGCCGTGGTGTTCCCCGGGCTTCCTCTCCGTCCCCCCCCCCCCCCCGCGTGGATGCGTCCGGGCGGCGCGGCTCTCCGACGGACTCGGTGAGGCGGTCTTCTTCCTCTTCTTCTCCGGCTAGGTGGTGTTCTTGGTCGTAGATCCGTCGGCTCTTGTGCTTCCCCATCCGGATCTACTACCTCTTTCCCACCTCCTTCGCTCCCCTTCGGCCTTACCGAGGTAAATCCATATCCCCTTTCGTTACACGGTTGAATGTTTTCCTCGGATCTATGTGTTGTTTGTTGTTCTTTCATTTTGTGGTGATAAATCTTGGACGTATTTGTTCTGTATCGTTGTTATTGCTATGTTACGGTGTTCATTTGCATTATCTTTTTATCGTTTTTGCCTTTGCGATATAAATGGTCGATGATGACTAGCCAATGCGCCTTTGGGAGGCAATATTTGCATTGCGGCGTGCCTTTTGATGATTTTTGAATGCTTGCACTTACATTCGAGAGGCCGACCGGGGGTCTACTTAATTTGCTTATACATTTGTGAATGCATTGTAGATGGCTGAAAATGCACAACATGATGCGATGGCTAGGCAAACGTGCCATGGTTGTTGTGATGGTTTCCTTTGTCTTGAATAGGCTTAGACGTGTTAGAAGACAAGAGCCGATTCCTTATGGCCCTAGGACCGAAGCCGAGAGGCATAGACGAGAGGACACTCGAGATGTTGTACAACTACAATGATATAGAATGTATTGCCATGTTACACATGAAAAGAGTCCCCTTTTTACTTTGTGCAACCTTCTTAGGAGTAGAAAACTTGTTCCGAGACATTAGGGTGTCTGTGGAGGAGTAGGTGGCAATGTTTGTTTTTGTGGTTGGACACAATGTGAGGTTTAGGGTAGTCCATCAATTCTTTAGGAGGTCCATTGAGGCTGTGAGCGAGAATCTTCCACCAAGTGTTGTATGCCCTTTGGTGAATTAAGGGCCGACATGATCAATCCTCCAAGCACCGTCACACACCCTAAGATTGTAGGCGCCACGGATGGCTCCCTTATCTAAAGGTAAAGTCATATCTATGTGATTCAAACACATGCACATCCGTCCTTAAGTTTGACACACATGTTCATCTGTTCATGTTAATCTCTGTAGAAATGCATTGGTGCCATTGATGGCACACATGTGTTGGCAAGGGTGCCTAGACGCATGCAACAAGCTTTCAGGGGTAGGAAGTCCAACCCGACACAGAATGTTATGGCTGCTGTGAACTTTGATCTAAAGTTCACATATGTTCTAGCTGGCTGGGAAGGGTCAGCCCATGATGCACTAATTTTGGCTGATGCCATTGCCAGAAATGATGGGTTCACAGTCCCAGCAGGTAACTGCATTAGCTAGTACATGCACTTATGGTCACTTTGACACATTACACACTTGCACACTAATCCTCCACTAATTGTAGGTCATTACTACCTGGTAGATGCTGGATATTCATGCAAAAATGGCTTCTTACCTCCATTTAGGGGGGTTAGGTATCACTTGAGTGAGTTCTCAAGCACAAACCAACCCACCAATGCAAGAGAGCTATTCAACCTTAGACACTCTTCACTAAGGGTGACAATGGAGAGGGCCTTTGGTGAACTTAAAGGGAGGTTCGTAATTATAGACAACAAATCTTTCCACACATACGAGACACAAGTAAAACTTGTGCAAGCCGCTTGCATATTACACAACTGGATTATTGGTTTTGGGCTAAACTCGTTGTTCCGGTTGAGGAAGGATTCCGGTGTCTTGAGCCGGATGATGATCCGGTGAAGCGCCTCTAGAGGAACCCCGCAATGGCGTCGTTAGGGATGACATTTGCAATGCTATGTGGGCTGCTAGGGGTTCATCTAGGACTTGATTTCTTTGCATTTAATGGATGTGTAAAATAATTTATTAGACCCTGGACATGGAACTAATGTAGTTTAACATTTATGTATTTATGCATGCTATGTCTGAGACCAAATATTTGTTGTTCACTAATTGATTGATTTCTTGAGCTACAATTAGTTTGTCATTCCCTTATTTTCATAATGATAGGATGTCTGCATTTAACCTTGATGCCCAAGAGGGGTTTGTAGCTGCTGTCAACATGGCTGCCCCTGCTGTTGTAGACCTGGTAGATGCTGAGGCTGCCCCTGCTGCAGGGCAGGCGGGCCCTATGAGGTGGAATAACAACACTTCAGGGTTTGTCCTCAGGAGGATGGCCCAGATTGTTAGTAATGGGTCTAAGACTGACAAGACCTACAAGGATAAAGATGTTAATGCAGTAGCTAGGTTAGTTACTGAGTACAGTGGGGTGCCTATAAGTGCAACTCAGGTGTACAATCACTTGAGGAAGTGGAAGCAGAAGTGGTCTAAGATAGCTAAGCTGAAGGAACTTAGTGGGGCATCATTTGATGAAGATACTTGTGCCATAATGCTATAACAAGACCACTACCTAGGTCATTGCAAGGTACCTACCCATGTCCGAAGAATATCTTTCGTGCCCCTCTTCTTAATCGTGTGCTTCTCTCTTCTAAACTGTGTGCCCTCTCTTCAGGACCACCCTAAGGATGCTGAGTTCCTTAACACTCCAATTAGGTTCTACTTTGAGTTGGAGACTCTCTTTGGTAGTACCTTGGCAACTGGTAGGTTTGCCTTAGGTTCCAATGAACCTTTGGGTGTCAACAAGGCAGATAGTCTGACTGTAAAGCTGGAGGAAGATAGTGTGGGTGTTAAGCAGGAGGCTGATAGGGGTAAATCTACCTTTGAGTGTGGCAAGACCACTGTT
This sequence comes from Cenchrus americanus, assembly GCA_947561735.1. Taxonomy (NCBI): domain Eukaryota; kingdom Viridiplantae; phylum Streptophyta; class Magnoliopsida; order Poales; family Poaceae; genus Cenchrus; species Cenchrus americanus. The sequence goes on along the minus strand of OX387239.1, from coordinate 75,305,822 downwards.
CCAGTGTCTGAAAGTGTTTGTGGTAAGAGGAAGAGGGGCACTTTCACTGAAGAAGAGATCCTAATGATGACCAACATGAATGATGCTATCAACAATGTTGCCAATGCTATGATCAAGACAGGTTTTGCACATGTTGACCCAAACCTCTATCTTGTTGTCATGGATATGACTGAGTTCAGCACTGATGCCTTGATTGTTGCCCACACCTTCCTACTTGAGCACAAGGCCACTGCTACTGGTTTTGTGCAGATGTCAAGCCCACACAGGGCCATATGGTTGAGGACCTACCTTGCCAAGAACTACTGCATGTAGTTCTGTTGTGGCCTCTCTCTTTTCTGATGTATATTTTGGCTAGAATCTGTGCATGGTTGATGGCTGACCAGCACCCGTCTAGATGGTGATGTATATTTTGGGTAGAATCTGTGCATGGTTGAGGGCTGACCAGCACCTGACCTTTTGGTTTAGTTAGTGGGAAGGTGGCTAACTAAAGAAACTACATTTTGGCTCACTTTATGTGAGTGAAAACTACATTTGTCTCACTCAATGTGAGAAAAACTATGTAATTGGAGCCTTTGTTGGCTTCCTCAGGTTGATCACAAACACTGAATGTGTTGATGTTTCTGTCATTTTTGCTATTGTCTGCCATTTTCTGTTTCTGTCATTTTTGCTACTTGTTCGTTTAATTTGTGTTCATGTTTTCATGATTCTCGTTATATCCGTGCTTTTATCTCGTTTACCTTTTTGGTCGGGTTATAAAATTTGCCTATGATGATTCCATGTACCCCATAAATGATGACATGGCCTTGTGAGGAACTTGATGCTCGTTATTTCTTTTATTCTACCAGGTAGCCCTACTCTTGTCTCCCATCCGAACATGGGACACATCCATTCCTTGGGATGGATGTCTCCCATGCTCACATGGTAGACATGAACTGTGTCATACTCTTCTTCTTATACTTATGTTTCCTACTCGTCCACTAGTTGCCATTATGCTCCAAGTCCATGTCATATGATTGAAAAACATATAATCCGAGGCAAATCTTTTCGTTCTTTCAATTTTTTTGGCCTATGATGACCGGAGCTTATATATTACTCATGTCTCTCATCAAACCGTGGGACACATGCATTCCCATGTTTCTAAACTTGGGATGGATGTCTCCCCCGGTTCAATGACTGCCATGAAGGTTCTGTTTCACTTTTGCTCCAAGTTCAAGTAGTCTGAGGCCATTTTTGCATGTTCCTGTTGCACTGTCAGGCCGATGATGAACCTGTTCACCATTTATCTATCATGACATCCATCAAACCATGCGAGACGTCCATGCCCATGTTTCTCAAACTAGGGATGGACCTCTCGCATGGTTCCATGGTTGCCATGAAACATTTGCTACTCATTTATTTAGCTGAGGCCACAATTTGGACCTATCTTTTAGCCTATGATGATATGATCTATGATTATTGCTTGTCATGCATTCCATCAAAACATCAAATGCATCCATGGTCCAAATATTCAACTATGGACCATGTGAATTTGACGTTTCCATGGTTCACATGTACCCATTGATCTCCTATATCCGAGGCAATATTTTTATCTCCATTATGATTCTAAACTCTTTGTTGCTTTGGTTTTGAAGGAGCAATGACATGGTATGTAGTGTACGGAGAGGTCGCAAGCACGGGGTTTATCAAAATTGGGTAGCATGTCATCAACAGAGTTCTTGCCTTCAACAAGCTGGTCGCTACAAGAGCTTCAACCGCAAAGAAGAGGCAATTGCTTCTTATCTAGAGTTCACTTAGGTGAACCGTTGTTTCGTTGAAGGAGATGTTCCTAAAATCGGTGCGCATTTGCCTAGTAGTGGTAAATTGTGCTCGCTCTTCATAGCAATTGTCGAGTTTATTATTATTTTAGGGTTGCTTATGTTCATTTATTTCAGCTCTACATAATTATTTGGTCGCTTGTAATCTTGTTTTGTAATTAGTAATGTAATCACATTGATGGAAACTGCTATCTTCTCCTCTTCCTATGAAATGCAAAGTTGCACCATATGGGCTCGGCCCGAATCAAACACAATCACACATTGGTAGTTGCAGTTAGTTGGCCTTGGGCCAGGCTCCACACTCCGAATCAAACAAGAAAAAGGCTTGAGCCAGGCTCAAATCATACAAACTCATCAAACAAGGCCACTGGCCGTTTCGGACCGAGCTCTGGCTGGCCAGAGCCTGGTTCGCTGGCCAGGCTTTCCAGAGCCGCCATATCAAACACGCCCCAAGGCTCTCGCGGGTACGATATCTTCCAAGTCCATTTTAAAAAAATCATATTTTTTGTATGAATTGATATTGAGAAAGATTTCTATAAAAATTGTAGATATCATCGAGATTTATAACTATGTAGTTTAATCTTTTTCCGTTTAGAATCATCTTGGTACTTAAATAATTGTGAGACACGGGTACCCCTAAGTCCCCACCGACCAAGCTCACGGCCGTTCCCGACAAGTGGGTCCGGCCTACTAGAAGACCCGTCGACCTATCAGTGGGCCCAACCGACCTAGTTGGCGGCCCATACGACCTCCTGAAGACCTTCCAGAAGATTCCCTAGACGACCTTATTCAACACGACCTCAAGACTTGGCGTACAAGACAAGACATCGGTGGATTCTGACTAAACAGATCGACGGATATGGCAAGCATTGTAATCTAGACTTAGGTCTCCAGGTCGTAACTGACCAGGAGTCTGGGAACCGACCTCATCCGCTGGCCCATATATGGCGGGCAAGGCGACCCCTTGTATCATCACGCAATCCTTAAGCAATCTACACCAAAAACTGGACGTAGGGTTTTATTCTCCGGGGGCCGAACCAGTATAAACTTGCTGTGTTTTCTGTGTTCCACGTGCTCGTGCACGACCTTCAAATTCTTAGCCTTAGATTCCACCCCCCGAACAACTAAACCACAGAGATTAACACCCCCGTGGGCTGTCTAGGTCTCACCATCTGACAGTTGGCGCGCCAGTTGGCGTTCCAGGTAGGGGGAATCAAGGTTCTTCGTGCAACTCGAGGGCTTCGACCAACGGCGTCGTCTTCCCGGATAGCATGGTGGACATCCTCGCCAATCTCGTCGACATCTGCTTCGTCTCTATGTCGGCGAAATCTACCGCTCCAGCCGCCTGCCTCGTCATCGAGAGCAACGCGGTCACCTCCAACCAACAGATCAGGACAGATCTGTTGACGGAAACCCACCCACCCACTCCTAGCGACTTGATTGCGGGGATCGATCGTGTGGAGGGCATGCTCTCCGACACGATCAAGGTCTGCGAACGCGTCAAACGCCGTCGCAGGACCTCATCATCATCCAGCATGCCTCTTAGCTTGCGGAATGCAGCTCACATAGCATCCCGCTATATGGAGCGCAAGATCCAGATCGAATATGGACCCAAGACACCAGATCGTAAAACCTGCAGGAGTCACCTCGATGAACTCTGCCCTATCCACGAGAATCCCAAACACACTGCTCGCCAGTGTCGTGTCCTCGAGAAGCTTCGACAACATCATACTGTGACCCATCGCCGCCAGATCAACCGGGAGCCGTCTCCGGACCGCCTCGCGTTCCAGATTGCTTGTACAACTATCTCCTCGAACTATCTGGGAGAAGAGCTCGAGACCCTAGATCTTGAGATCTTGGTCGTCTCTGCGGATATACCACTTCAAGATGGAGAAACAGATGAACAACGCATGGAGCGCGAGAACGCCAACGCCGACAGAGTTGCTCGTCGGCAACAAGAACTCACTGCAGCTGCTCCAACCGCAGGTCAACACGCAGCCAATGCTGGGTAAGGCAACGACAACGTCGGGGCGCAAGCACCCGCAGCTCCAGCAAACCATCAACAGCATGAAGGTCGTCCAAGCCGCCTGTGTGCCAGAGACCCCCTGAGGGACTTTGAGCGGGATGGCCTCGAAGTCTACAACTCTCCTCAAACCAACTTGGGAGCTGCTCTTGCTGCACTAAAACAACTTGAGGATACTCCTGCGATACGGCGTCTTCAAGTTAATGTTTGTATCGCCGCCGCTCAGATTGAAGAAAGAGGCCCTGGATACAGTAGATCGGCAGCAAGTTCCTACTCCAGGAGTAGATCGGGACGTCCTCGTCAACAGCGTTGTAGAAACAGTCCCCTTGAGCCAGTAGCTGAAGAGGGACGAGGTGAAAATGAAGTCATGCAGTCGGCTAATCCTGTTGCCAACGCCACAGCTAACCCTACTGCCAATGGTGCAGCTAATGCTCCAGCCAACGTTGCCACCAACATTGCTGGTAACGTCGCCAACAATGTAGCTAATGCTGCCAACACCCAAGCAAATGTCGTTGCAAATCCAAGGCAAAACGCAAGAGCACAACCTCCACCGGTGCAAGCTAACCACACCGAAGGTAGTCAGTGTCGACGCATAAGAGACGAAGTGGAGATAGCACGAAGTGCTAACTACGACTGCGACCATGGGGTCCCCGACGCCCTCGATACCAACAACCCCATCCAAGCAACAGAGCCGCGCAACTTGCATGACCAAGAACTTCTACGACGTGCGCAGTACGACCAATACAACGGCCCTCCCGATGACCTCTACGTCATCCCGACGGCCTACGCCCCGTCAGCAAGTCCGGGAGTGGTCAACAACTTCCCTGCGTTCTCACGACGTCTCCGGACGATCAAATACCCCCCAAAGACTTCAAGACAGCTATTGAGAAATATGACGGTCGCTCTGACCCGAGTATATGGCTCAAGATGTACAACATTGCAGCACGTGCTTCTAGAGGCAACGAAGACCACATGGCGGGATACTTCCCCCTTGTGATTGGCAAGTCGCCACTCCTATGGCTCAAGAATCTCCTAGTTGAGTGCATCACCTCCTGGGCAACATTGTCCCGGCTCTTCACTACCAATTACCAGGCGACCTACAACCGACCTGGTAACACTCATCACCTCGCCAGAATGCGGATGAGACGTGACAAAACTCTTTGGGAGTACACCAACCGCTACTTCGAGAACCGCAACATCCTCGCGGGTGTCAAAGACGAGGATGTCATCGCCTAGTACAAGAAGGGGGTCACCAACATCAATCTCTTCGAAAAGATCCATGAAGCTGACGCTCATAAACATCGCCGACCTCATGGCTTACGTCGACAAGTTAGTTGACACTCAAGATGCGGTGATGCACGACTTCAACGGAGAAGATCACGACGATGGAGGAAACAGTCGCGCAAGTGATCTGGCGAAGCTTACATGGCAGATCCACCAAGACCTTCCACCTTCCTCGAGGGTGACTTCAACATGGTCATGGATGACCAATGTCAGTTCCACCGCGATGCCAAGCATACCATGAGGGAGTGCGAATAGTTGAAGCGTGCCCTCGGAGTACCCTCCGAATCCAAGAAGGCCAAGAGCAACAACAATGACGACCGGAACGGTGACCAACATTTCAACAATCGTAACCGTCGACCTGATCGACGTGATTACTGTTACCGCAGGCCTTATCGTCGCATCAACGATAGGAATCGACGTGATTATCTCCGCGGCTACCGCCGTGATGACAGACGCGACGACTATCGTCGCAACGACCATCATGACGATAACCGCAACGACCGGCGTGAAGACCGAAGGGGTGATCGCCATGATGACCAGCGCAATGACCACCGAGATGATTGGCGTGATGATCGACGTCGCCAGGACGACCACAACCGCAACAACAACAATCGCAAGGAGCACTCTCCACCACCACCACCTAAAGGGGGCAACCCTAACGGTGTGTTTCAGTCAGCCAACCGAGAGATCAACTTTATCGTCGGTGGTCGCCAAGCGACCAAAAGCAACAAGCAGCTCCGATCGAATGCAAGGGAGATCGGGCACGTCAACACCGAAACTCTACAACCTCTGCGTTGGTCGGAGTTCCCAATCACTTTCTCCAATAAAGATCATTGGGTCCACATACCTGACCCCGGGACCTACCCGCTGGTCGTTAACCCCATAGTCAATGGGGCGTTCCTACCTAAGACCCTCATTGATGGGGGCAACAGCCTGAACATCATCTTCACAGAGACACTCCGAAAGATGGACTTTGACTTTAACAAGATGACCGCCTGCGACGAGCCCTTCTACGGGGTCGTACCCGACAAGGATGCATACCCCATAGGTCGTGTATGCCTGCCGGTCACCTTTGGCACAAAGGAGAACTTCCACACGGAGTACTTAACATTTGAGGTCGCGGACTTCCGCTCCTCTTACCACACCATCCTCGGCCGACCTATGCTGGCCAAGTTCATGGCTATACCTCACAACACCTATCTCATCATGAAGATGCCGACACCAAACGGAATCATTTCTGTCCTCAGGGACATCATGGTCTCCTACAACTGCGAGAGTGCCACCGTTGAGCTCTCCAAAGACTCCGCGGTCAAAGTTGCAGCAACGGTCATGGTCGCCCAGGCAGCCAAGATCGACCAAACCACTCTGGAGGTGCCAAAGTAGAAGCGCACAAGCACAACTTTGGACCCAAGTCCAGCTGTAAAGAAGGTTTCGGCCTACCCGACACATCCAAGGAAGTCGTCATCGGGGCCAACCTCGACCCCAAATAGGAACTCGCGCTCACCAGTTTCCTTAGGGACAACACTGACATCTTCACATGGAGTCCTTCCGACATGCCAAGTGTCCCCAGGAGGCTGGCTGAGCACGCACTTGAAGTAAACAAGACTGCATGACCTATCAAGCAAAAGCTCCAGCGATTTGCAAAAGATAGAAAGCAGGCCATAGAAGTAGAAGTTTGTAAGCTCTTAGCTATAGGATTTATCAGAGAATGTAAACACCCGGTTTGGCTCGCAAACCCGGTCCTTGTACCAAAGAAAACTGGTGGATTAAGGATGTGTATCGATTACACTGATCTCAACAAGCACTGCCCGAAAGATCCCTTCCCTCTTCCTCGCATCAACCAGGTCGTGGACTCCACGACTGGTAGCATTCTACTTTGCTTCCTTGACTGCTACTCAGGATATCACCAGATAGCTTAACAGCCCGACGATGAAGACAAAACAACATTCATAACGCCCCATGGCATAGTCGTCGGGAAGAAATTTCTGAAGTCACAGATCGGGAAGAACGTCGAAGACTACGTAGACGACGTAGTCTTCAAGACTACCAAGGAAGATCAGCTCATCGCCAACCTCATCGAAACCTTCACCAATCTACGAGAGTTCCAATGGAAGCTCAACCCGACCAAGTGTGTCTTCGGTGTACCCTCCGGATTGCTCCTAGGCTTCATGGTTGGGCACCGAGGCATCGAAGCCAACCCTGTGAAGGTCGACGCTATACGCAACATGGCCAAACCATCCAATAAGAAAGACGTCATGAAGCTTACAGGGATGATGGCAGCTCTAGGTCGTTTCATCAGAAAGCTTAGTGAGAAGGGCTTACCCTTCTTCAAGCTATTGAAGAAGGCAGACAAGTTTGTGTGGGACGACGAGACACAAAAGGTGTTTGAAGCTCTCAAAGAATCCTTGATAACGCCACCAATCATGACACCACCGGTTCCAGGAGAAACTCTCCTCCTCTACATCTCCGCTACCACTAATGTGGTCAACATGGTTCTCATCGCTGAACGAGAAGAAGAAGGGCAGGCCTATCCTGTTCAATGACCTGTGTATTACGTAAGCGAGGTCCTGGCCAACGCTAAGACACGTTACTCACAGCCTCAGAAGTTGCTCTACGCACTCCTGATTACGTTGAGAAAGCTTCGTCACTACTTCCAAGCCCACAAGATCACGGTCCCATCATCAATTCCACTAGGAGAAATCATCCGCAACCGTGACACCAATGGCTGCATTGTCAAGTGGTCGGTCGAGCTTGGAGAATTTGACATCGAGTTTTCCCCCGGCTAGCAATCAAGTCGCAAATCCTCACAGACTTTGTGTCTGAGTGGACGGAGATCCAGATGCTCCCTCCCAAGGAGCGGCCTGAACACTGGATAATGTACTTCGACGGTGCCCTCAACCTCGAAGGCATAGGCGCGGGCGTATTACTCATCTCTCCTCAGGGAGAACACCTCAAGTACGTCCTGCAGATACACTACAAGGCCTCCAACAAAGGAGCAGAATACGAAGCCCTGATTCACGGACTCCGTATAGCAGTGTCCCTTGGCATCAAGCGACCACTAGCTTTCGGTGATTCTAAGGTCGTCATTGAACAAGTCAACAAGGAGTGGGACTGCGTCAAAGACACGATGGATGCCTATTGTGCTGAGATCCGAAAACTCGAAGGACACTTCGAAGGGATCGAGTTTAAGCACATACCACGAAACAACAATGTGGCCGCTGATGTACTTTCCAAACTAGGCTCTCGACGAGATCTAGTCCCGACAGGTGTGTTCGTCCAAGACCTACGCAAGCCTTCAATCAAGCTACTGGATCCAGACAATCCAGACTCACCTCAACACGAACAAGCCTCAGCACCTTCCCACGACGTGCTGATGACAGAAAAAGAAGATGATTGGCGCAAGCCTTTCATATACTTCATACTCGACCAACTCGTTCCATAGGACAAAGTAGAGCGCGAGCGTATCACACGACGAAGTGCCAACTACGTCGTGATTGGTACCGACCTTTATAGCAAAGCCGCCTCCACTAGTGTCTTGATGAAGTGCATCTTGCGATCAGAAGGTCTACAACTCCTAACTGAGATTCACAGTGGCGAATGCGGCTGCCACGCAGCATCCGCCAACTTGGTCGAAAAAGCGTACCGATCTGGATTCTACTGGCCCACATCCATGATCGACGCAAAAGACCTCGTAAAGAGGTGCAAAGGATGCAAATTCTTTGCCAAACAGCAGCACCTGCTAGCTCAGGCCCTGCGCACAATCCCTCTGTCATGTCCCTTTGCCATGTGGGGTCTCGATTTCGTGGGAACGCTTTGAACTGCCCCAGGCGGCTACAGGTTCATCCTAGTAGCCATCGACAAATTCACTAAGTGGATTGAAGTCCGACCTATTGCGAAAGTAATATTGGAAGAAGCGGCAAAATTATGCAGGACATAACACATCGCTTCGGTGTACCTAACAAGATCATCACCGACCTGGGTACAACCTTTACCAGCTCTGCCTTTTGGGTTTTCTGTCAGGACAACACCATCGAAGTCTACTACTCCTCGGTCGCCCACCCTCGGTGCAACGGCCAGGTCGAGCGTGCCAATGGCATGGTCCTTCAGTCTATCAAAGATCGTATCTATGACGGCGCCTCAAACTACGCCACCCGGTGGTTAGTCGAGCTACCACATGTGATTTGGGGACTAAGGACCCATGTCAGCTCCACCACGGGCTTTTCACCCTTCTTTTTGGTCTACGGATGAGAAGCCATATTACCCACCGACGTCGCCTTTGGAGCTTGTTGACGGTGAAAATCTGTAAACCTAGCCATGAGTTTACCTTCGGTGTTGGCATAAATTTTATACCTTATCCATTGGTACTAACCCCCGTGGTATAACAAGTTCACGTGTGCATGTCGGTTTTGGAGTTTAGTGTTTATGCGGGATTTTAGCATTGAATGCAAGACTTTCGGGATAATTTCATCAAGCACCTTATGACAAGACCTTGAAGCCCCGTACAAGTCATGCAATGAAGCAAACTTAACTCCAAGATGCCGGGGACTTGATCCGAGAAGACGACAAACTCCGAGGACCTAACTTCGAAAAGTGCTCGAATCTTGCAAGACAAGTTGTTATGCCCAATTCGGAGAGAAACGACGACATGGACCTACATGCGGAAGGGGGGAAACATCCGGGAAGCAAGGGAACCGACGTAGAGCAAAGGAGGCCTCGGGCCGGGCTCCGGATGGGCCCGGGCCGGTCGGCCCGGCCCGTCTAGGGCCCGTTTGCCCCCTCCTTTGCCCTAGCCGCCATTCGGGCTATTTATAGCCCCCCGGCCGAGAGCCACGCATCATTCAATTTGTCATCGGCCGCCGAGGAGCGAGAGAAGAGAGGGACACCATCTCGGAGAGGAGAGGGTCGAGCTAGTTGACTAGGGTTTGCCTAGCCAACGTGGGAACCTTGCATGGAAGACCACGTCGGAGTTCCGGAGCTAGAAGCAAGATCAAGGAAGGATCCCGATGGTGATCTTGTGTATGTATCATTGTCATAGTTGAATTATCAAGTTGAATCTATTCTTAGCGATCAAGTGTTTCCTCGAAGATTTCGTTTTTCGATCTGTTTGCTTATTCTAGATCTATTCGCGTAATAGATCACATAGGGTGTTCTTGTAGCCGCGGTGTCTAGAGGTACACGCCGGATCTTCCGAAAGAATCTCGACTTGTCTTTTGACTTGCCCTAGACTCCCCGCATGAGTAGGGATACGTTGTGACGAACGAGGGTTCCGAAAGGCGGATGTTTTCGGATTTGGACGGGAAACCACGGTTTAAAGAGGCTTCTAATAAGATTCGATTTGCTACTTCTTCTCTTGCTTGGAACTTCAACAAAAGGCTTAACCCTATCTCTCTAGATCGGTTTATCTACCCAATCTTACTTTGTTATCTCCGGTCTTTAGTAGATTAAATTAGTTTCGTGTCTTTTACCTAGATGCATTAGGGTTTCTCTTTTACCAAAGATTGAAGTTACTTGGCTTTACTAGATCAACTCTTGCGTCACACATTTGTTCCACGGATTCGATACCTTGGGTTCACCACTCGAGGGAAGAAGGGTCCCTTGATTACAACGGGAGACTTGTCCGCTTGCAAGTCATAAACGAACTTTGATATAACTATTAACCGTCAACAAGCCCCCTTTTCTCGGCGCCGTTGCGGGGAACAAGTGATCAAGATTTGATTTTTTATGGCCTTTTTGTGATTTTCAGTTTTCTTTTAGTTTTCCTTTTTTTGCATCTACTAAACTTTGATCATCCTCAAAATACATCTAATCTAGTTTGTCTAACCCTAGTTTTCATAGATTTATTTTTACTTTATAGTTTTTGCATACTTTGTTTATTGCTAACCCTAACTGGGAGATGGTTGGCTACCTCTCCGGGAAACCCAAACTTTTTTTTGTGGATGATCCGGGGAAAACTTTACGAGTGCAAAGGAGACGTGCAACACAAGCTAAAGGCTTAGAAACCCTAGATTCAAAAGCCGAAGTTGAAGGACCGCCGGAATCTCCAAGGGAATCACCACCTCCAAGTCCAAAGGAAGATCAACCTAAACCGACATCGTTGATCTTCCTATCATAAACCTTCAAGACGCCGGAAGGCCGTTCAAGATCAAGGTCTCAACTATCCGCATGACGATTGTGGGAGCTTTGGAGCGTTTCAATGAATACATACGAGCCGGATTCCTTGAGTAGCAAATGGGTTTACTTAAGAGGAGGATGGAGAAGATGGAGATAGAGAAAGAAGCTCAACACCTAAAGGCTGCCAAGGCAAGATCCACATGCAAGGATTGAAGTGTTCATCGTGATGAAGATGCTAGAGACGCAAGTGGGACAACTTGCCGGGCGCCTGATGGGTAACAAAGAAGAATATCCGAGACAACTCCAAGGTTCCAAGACGGCGAAAGCTACTCAAACTCATTCGGGAGAGAAGGAGGATCACACTAAGGAGACCATGAAGATCACAACCGAAGGACTGAAGTTCGAGATGCCGAGCCACTACATGAAGGAAGTTGTTGCATCCGTCAAGAACAAAAGACAAAGCCAGCCTCTGAAGACCAAAAAAATTGACTAAGCCGAAGAAAAAGCCCGTGCCCAAGATGGTGCGGAAGTGGGTACCCAAGATTGCAACGCCCGCAAAGAGCGTTGATCCGAGCTAATCAAGTGAAGAAGTCTAGCCATGGACTATAAACGAAGCGCTAGGCGGGAGGCAACCCGTTTCGTCGAGTAAAGAATAAGCTACCGGGAGGACAACCCGATTCCGGGTTTTTCGAGTCTTTTTTTAATAATAAGTTAGTTTTGAATTTTATTACGCAAAGACATTAGACTTAGAAGTGGTTGAACAATATTAGAGACATAATTCTTGATTGAATATTTTGCTTTATCATAAACCCTTTGCATGAACCCTCCTATGTGTTTGTTTGATTCTTTTCGAGAAACCACAACCAAATAATTTCAGAACCTAACTCAACCTTTCACCCTCATTATGGTGCTGTGGTTGACTTATTTTTTTCATGCTAAAAACACACGAGTAGAGCCATGACTTATACCTAGGAGTTAATTAAATTTCAGCACGTGGTAGGACTCGCGTGGACCTAGAAACTAAACTTTTGGTTGGTTTTAAAAAAATCTATATCCTTTGGTTTCTCTAAGATTAGAATTTTTGTAAGCCTCATCTAATTTTGTTTTATTCAAAATCTCTCTCATTTAGCCAAAATTGGAACCTAAACCTATGCCCCCATGATCAAGCGGGAAAAGTTTGCTCTCAACCAATGAAGGCAAACTATACCGGTGAGACCGATATCAACATAGTCGGAAAATATTTTCGATTTACATTTGTTTGTAATGGTTTAAAAACTTCTCTAAATTTATGCTTGAGCTCTTGCATGGCTCCGAAAAATATTTTTTAAATTTCGAAATTAGAGGAGTGCTTAACCTTAAACACACTTGAAGGGGGGCAATCTAGTTTGAATTGATCATGCATGCACCATTGGATACCCTTTCATCAACTTTCACCAAGTCCACATGCAAAGGACAAGCATGGTGGGCAGCAAGCATGAACTTTGCAGGAATTTCATGGTGGCATGTGAAGCAAGTGGAGCAAGGGAGCATGGACATGACTCAAAGCATGAAGCATCAAGTGGAAGGACCAATAATGCAAAAGGAGTGGACGAGAGCGTTTGGGCGGTGCAACTCGTGGAGCACGCGGGCAAGAAAGTTGCAGAGGAGAAATGATCGTGCTGGAAGAAAGCCGAGGCGGGGAGGAGCCGAGAGGCCACCTAGGCCGGTCGGACCGAGCCGCCCGGCCTCCCCTACTTAAGGAGCCCCCCGGCTCCCGTTTTCCTGCAGCAAGCTTCCCTCTCCTTCTTTAGTTTGTGTGTTCAAGTTTGTGTGCCCGGAACCTCCATAGACATAGCCAACCTCCCCAAGCTTGATAGCTCAAAAAAATCCACAACCTTAATCCACTCAAAGTCCACATCCCGAAGTAAGATTTTAAGTGCCTAGTTACCGGTTGCAACCCGGAGTTTTAGTGGAGAGAAGAGTGCAGCAACCATGTGGAAGAAACCACAAGTCTCTTCTCCAAGAAGAAGGGTTCACCGTCATCCAAGCCGTCGCCGACGACGTCTTCGAGGAGGCACTCGGTTTCCGAGTCTCTTCGGAGCATGGAGGAGGATACGGCACCACCAAGGAGGAACGACGCTCTCCTCCTTGGTGGCATGAGGGCAACAAGGAGCACGTCCATGAGGTTTACCGAACCTCAAAGGCACACGAGGAGCCGCCCATTCCACCACGACGATCGACCCGTTCGACCGCGCCTCCTCCATACACTCCGATTCATTCCTCGTATGGCTTCATCATATTGTCGGAGGAGGAGGAGAAGAGGCTCTCTCGTCTTGAGAAGAGGCTTGTGCCCAACGTCGAGTTCGACGACCAAGCACTCAACTACTTGGGTTTCGGCACCGACATATATTACATGTTGGGGCACCTTGGATGGGTGCAATTCTCCAATGGAGTGTCGGCGGACACCCACAAGGAGTTCGCCTTGGAAATCTTGATGACCATTGCACCTATCCTTGATGATGGGGTGCAAAGTTTATCATTCCGTTTGGAGGGAGTCCAACAAGTGATTCCCTACGAGCATGTTAGGGAGCTACTTGGATTCCATAAGGGAGCTCCGGAGAAAGTTGATGTGCCACCCGCATGTTAGATGGATTTTGGAATTTGATCTCCGGAGAAGCCCACCAACAACGCAATTGCATCCGCAACCCCATTATCCGAGTATTCCACTCTTGGATGTGCAAGAGGGTATTGGGGAGGATGAGGGAGACGAAGGTGACCGACACGGAGTTGAATTGGCTCTACTCGGCCTTAATTGCCAAGCAGCCAATAGACCCCTCATACCTTATGATCAACCGTTGGTGTTGCGAGGCAACATCGAGAGCGGGACATATTGGTTCGAGGTGCTACCTCTATATGTTGGCCATCTCCCTACGGCCGGGGATCACAAGAAACCTCAAACATCTTTTGCGTGGTACCTCTCTCGGCATTGAGTATTTGCGACAAGGCAAATATATTAGTGGAGACGAGAGAGGAGGTTTTCGTTTGGCCACGGTGAACCTACCCCTTTCGGATGCGAGGCTTAGGCTTTTCATCCAAGGGAGGGAAGACTGATTGGAAGAGGGACTCCTTGTCTCGGCAAGGAAAAATAAAAGAGGAAGAATCGTAGAGGAGGGAACATCTTCCGCACCGGCGAGTGGTGCACAACCCAATGTGCCACCATTCGGCGGAATCCCTCCTCCGCCAAGTTATTACGGAGGGCCACAAGAGCAAGCATGGGGGGTGGTGCACCGGTACCCCACCAAATTATGTGGTGCCCAACGTAAACTTTGCGGAGCCCTACGCACAATATCCCCAACCGCAACAAAGCGTGGCCATGATTGGAGGGTATGTTGGGAGAAACACTCAAAACATCGCAACCATCCAAGGCAACGCGACTCAACTTGGTGAGGGCAATGCAAATATTGCCTATGAGCTTAGACACCTTCACCTAGTGGAGCCGGATCAATTCGTTGGAGGGAATGTCCAACCTTACTACGAGCAAGGGTACTACTATCAAGATCATCAACACCAACCACCGGCGGAGGACTAGGAAGATTAAGGAACTTTAGTTTTCGTTTCTTTTCCCTTTCTCTGCAATTTTTAGCTTTTGTTTTTTGTGTGTTTGCGTAATATTTTCTGTTTTTATTTAAATTTCAGCAAGTGTGTTTGTTTATTTTCAGTTTGTATTTCAACTTGATTTCATCATTAATAAAGATACCACCTTGTTTATATCATTGGAAAAGTTACAAAAATTTGTGCCATAATGATATATGATTATAATTGCCACTTTGTTTATCTTTGTAATCGATTTATGCATGTTAAAGCTAGTGCTCTCTTAAAATACGAATATGAATTTATTTAAATGCTAGCTTAATCTTTAGTGCAGGTTATGATTAAAATAAAGACCCATAGTGTTTTATGTGCTCTCAAGTTATGAATAGATTGAAGATGGTTTTTATGCTAAAAAATATTGCTAACCTTGTCATAAATATCGCTTGTGTGTTGCTCAACCTATCCAGAGCCTAATGTATATTTGAGTGCATAAACCTTAGTGTACAAGATTTATTTTTGAGTGAGTTATTGCAGGCCATGATTTCTGCGGCCCGAGACTAAGAAGCTGGTCATTCCGTTTTTGCGTATCTATCTTTTTGCTAGCCTTTTATCCGTGCATTGTGTATCCCCGCATCGGACATCTCACAAACCTCGCCGGATATCCACCCTTAAAACCAAATATCATCTTTTGTGATTACCAACTTGACCACAACCTATTGTTGAGAATGGATCATCAATTCAAGGAAGATCGCAAGACGGTGACAACATTGAAGAATTCAAGTATCTCTCCTAGAAAAAATATTTTCGGTACCTACCTTATTTATCACCTCTTTGCTCGAGGACGAGCAACGTCTAAGCATGGGGGAGGAGGTAGGTACGGTGCAATTTTAGAATTCAAAGGGGAGCAATTAAATTTTTTTTCAAAAGGGTGTAAATTAAAAAAATCAAAACTCCAAGGTGAAAGTCTCGTGACCGAATGTATGACAAAAAGTAAGATAAAGAAAAAATGAATGGATGAGAAAAAGAATGAAAGAAAGAAAGAAAAAAAATATGAGTATGCGTAAAGTGAACTCCCTAGGTTCTCTAAAGTGCATGAGGAAATTCAAAGCTTCAAGATTAAAAGATCCATTCTCATTTTCCAACCATGTGCAATCCGATAACGAGGACTTCCTTTGTGCCTCGGGATCACTCTTTGCCCTTTGCACATGTCCACTCATCTCAAGTGTGTGTATTTTTCTCTTTCCCCTCCTTGATTTAACATTATTTTCCAATGACCTTTTTGACGAGTCTCTCGTAAGACCATGAGAAGCTTGTCTTGTTTTGACAACATCTCATTTATAAAATCTTGGTAGGACTAAACTTTCCCAAAGCTCCATATAAAGCCTACCACATATATATGTTATGAGAGGGAAAGGAGGAGAATATATAGGCTTGATAGACAAGTGAGAAGAGTTCATGAGCAATATACAAATGATTTAAATTTGTGAACTTGGTTTAGCTTTTCTTTATCTTGTTCTTTATTTCAAAAATTCGAGATCTATTTAAACTTAGTGAGCATGTTAATACTTGTGGGATAAGCTTAATTAAGAAACTACCCTCCGTAGAGATGAAGGCTAGTACATTATTGAACTTTAACGAATTAAAATTTTGAGAGCATTATGTTTTCTTATGTATGATCAAGTGCAAGGTTTGAACATTGTTTGGCAACGATGATATCCATCGAAGGCTTACTCGAGGACGAGCAAGGTTTAAGCATGGGGGAGATGTTGACGGTGAAAATCCGTCAACCTAGCCATGAGTTTACCTTCGGTGTTGGCATAAGTTTTATACCTTATCCATTGGTACTAACCCCCATGGTATAACAAGTTCACGTGTGCATGTCAGTTTTGGAGTTTAGTGTTTATGCAGGATTTTAGCGTTGAATGCAAGACTTTCGGGATGAGTTCATCAGCACCTTATGACAAGACCTTGAAGCCCCGTACAAGTCATGCAATGAAGCAAACTTAACTCCAAGATGCCGGGGACTTGATCCGGGAAGACGACAAACTCCGAGGACCTAACCCGAAAAGTGCCGAATCTTGCAAGACAAGGAGTTATGCCCAATTCGGAAGAAACCGACGACATGGACCTACATGCGAAGGGGGAAACATCCGAGAAGCAAGGGAACCGACGTAGAGCAAAGGAGGCCTCGGGGGCCGGGCCCGGATGGGCCCGGGCCGGCCGGCCCGGGCGGTCGGCCCGGCCTCGTCCGGGGCCCGTTTGCCCCCTCTTTTTCCCTAGCCGCCAATCGGGCTATTTATAGCCCCATGACCGAGAGCCACGCGGAATCTAATTCGTCATCGGCCGCCGAGGAGCGAGAGAAGAGAGGGACACCATCCCGGAGAGGAGAGGGTCGAGCTAGTTGACTAGGGTTTCCCTAGCCGACGTGGGAACCTTGCATGGAAGACTACGTCGGAGTTCCGGAGCTAGAAGCAAGATCAAGGAAGGATCCCGGTGGTGATCTTGTGTATGTATCATTGTCATAGTTGAATTATCAAGTTGAATCTATTCTTAGCGATCAAGTGTTTCCTCGAAGATTTCGTTTTTCAATCGGTTTGCTTATTTTAAATCTATTCGCGTGATAGATCACATAGGGTGTTCTTGTAGGCTGCGGTGGCTAGAGGTACATGCCGGATCTTCCGAAAGAATCTCGACTTGTCTTTTGACTCGCCCTAGACTCCCCGCATGAGTAGGGATACGTTGTGACGAACGGGGGTTGCGAAAGGCGGATGTTTTCGGATTTGGACGAGAAACCACGGTTTAAAGAGGCTTCTAATAAGATTCGATTTGCTACTTCTTCTCTTGCTTGGAACTTCAACAAAAGGCTTAACCCGATCTCTCTAGATCGGTTTATCTACCCAATCTTACTTTGTTATCTCCGTCCGTAGTAGATTAGATTAGTTTCGTTACCTAGATGCATTAGGGTTTCTCTTTTACCAAAGATTGAAGTTACTTGGCTTTACTAGATCAACTCTTGCGTCACACATTTGTTCCACGGATTCGATACCTTGGGTTCACCACTCGAGGGAAGAAGGGTCCCTTGATTACGACAGGAGACTTGTCCGCTTGCAAGTCATAAATGAACTTTGATATAACTATTAACCGTCAACGAGCTCCACGCATCCAATTCTACGAGGAAGGAGAAGCCGAGCAAACACGTCGAGTCGACCTCGACAGTCTTGAAGAACAGAGGCTTGCCACCATCATGAACAAGCTCATCACGGCCAACAACTCTTACGGTATCACAATCGCAACGTTAGGGAAACTTCCTTCAACGTTGGCGACCTCGTCCCCAGGCGCATCCAGAAGACCGACGACGCCTTGGAACATGGAACATCTACAACGATTCTACCCGTAGAATAGTTTTAATTACAACTATGTATTTCTTTTCTCTGTACCTTTTTCAGATCAAATAAATATTAGTTCAAAGTAGTCATCTGCTGTGTGCCAAGCCCTTCCTTCTCCTCTCTCGTGTCACCAACCCTCCCCCTCGACACGCTCTGGGGCTTGGCTAAAGCCAATACATGGGTCGTAAAAACTTGAGGGTTATAAATTTCTCCTACTCCTCTCTCTCGACATGCTCGGGGGCTTGGCTCAAAGCCAACCTAAGGGTCGTTCGACCTGAGGACATCATCCCTAATGAGTATAAAGCCCTCTGTCGCTGCGAGCATGCTTGGTCGATAAGGTCGCCAGACCTGAGTCCTAGACTCCTCCTCGTGCGCCGACCTCACGTAAAGCCTCCACGCTGAGCTGTGGAGGTCGGTAAGCCAGCCTCTCCGTGAGTAGTGGTCAACGAGGAAAGAAACAACACGTCGTCATCTACAAGACTACCAAGCTCGCGCAGGCACAAGGCAAGTACTTCTCTTAGGCATAACAAAATATTCATCAAGAAGCATTGTTTAAACGACGGAGAAGAGGAGGAGGTACAACTCCTAGTCTAAGACTACTACCTGCCGTCATCACCTTCATAGTCCAAGGAGTCTGCCACTTCCATGGCGGTATCTTGAACTTCCAGCTCCAGGGCTGTGAGGTCTTTTTCAGCATCAGCACCCCCTTGACCTTGGCCATGTCCACGTCGGGGTAGTGTGACTTGACCCTCACCAGGGCATCTGTAGCCGCTGCCAAGCTCGTCGCCTTCAGCAAACGTAAGGAGCCTGTTAGGGGTCTCTATGAGACGATCAACAACAAATTTCGCCTCCTCTGCTTCAACAGGCACCGCTATGAAGCCCATAGTGTAATTGGCGGCGCCCTTCAGGTCGTTCAGCTCCACTCTTATCCTGCAATGGTTACTTGGTCATTCTGTAATGACTTCAAAGCCACCTCAAGATTGACCTCAAGGTCTTGTCGAGCTCGTTTCTTATAATCTAGCTTTTGAGATACATCATACTCACTGTCAGCAGCTTCTTTCATTGCTCGCTTGAGCTCTTGGCCACCAGCCTCGACCTCCCGCAGCGTCACCTACAAGGACCGGACCTTCTCCTTGGTGTTCTTCAGATCGTTGTTGAGGTCCTCCTCATGCTTGCGGAAGTCTGCAAAATTGATAATCAACACTAAGACCTCAACTCTACTATAAGGGTAACGACACAAAGTCTCGACCTTACCTATGCTCACAGCATTGAACTGCGCATTGGCCTCCTGGGTCTTGCGCTTCTCCTCGGCGAGCTCGTTCTCGAGCTTCTTCTTCTCTACGGCCGCCGCCTCGCGGACTTGTTTGAGCTCCTGCTCAAGTTCAGTAACCCGCCACTGCGTTGCCTCAGCATTCTTCAGTAGGTCGATCCGACCCTTCGCACGATCTGCCAGCACCTGGTAAAGGACAATAGCTCATCAGTAACAACTCAACAGTACATCATTAGAAAGAACATCGTAAGCAAACTCACCGTCAATGCAACGTTGATGGTTATAATGCCGGTCCGCACGGCCTACATATCTTCATTGTCGTCGAAGATATCCTGCTGCCAAGGAGTGTCATTCCAGTCAATCTCTCGCTGCGGCAACCTCAGGCTTGACGGAGAAGAATCGGTTACCTGCACGCCAGACGTCCCCAGACCTCTTGGCGCTTGGTCAATCTGGGCCTGGTCCTTAACCAGGTCTTCCTCCATTCCACCAGGCCTCGCGCTGATGGGATCTACGTCGATGATCCACGGAGAAGCTGACGCTCCGACGTCCCCGACAGCACCTCCTGCTCCCGCATCATCAGCACGCGGCGGAGTCACCGCCCTCGAGTCTATAGCCAGTGGCGGAGTCGTCCCCCTTTCATCAGCAGTCGGTGGCGGGGTCGCCGTTCTCGCGTCGTCAACCAATGACTGTGCCACGACCTTAGGGTCGGGCGACCTCGTGCGGGAAAGAGAGGCCTGAGCGCCCAGGTCGCATTGAGGCTCCGCAACCGACCTACATAGTCCACAACACACAAACAAGTGTAAACAACATGACAACAATGAGTTAGAGATATCGAGCGTTGAAGACTTTACCTCGTGATGGTCGGGACACAAGGCTTCAGCTAAAAATCTGCATCCTATTCAAAACAGGCATCTTTGCCTGCATAGCAGCAACAACTCACTACGCCTTTAATCCTTGACGGAGGGCATCCTCCGTCGTCTTCTCCGCCAACTCCTGCTGCCTCTTGGCCGCGGGACTCATCGACCTCCTCACTGATCGTTCTTCCACGACCGGTGGCTCCTCGGTGGCTTCATCTTCTTCTTCTTCATTAGATTCGACCTCCCTAGACGCAGGCGTAGGAACCACCGGCATCTCAATCGCCGGTGGAGGACTTGTCTTCCTCTTCCTCTTCTCTGCGGCCTTCACTGCAGTGACCTTAGTAGCAGCCGTTGTGACTAACTCCTTCACTACCGCCACCCTGGTCTTGCGCCTGGGCTTCGCGACACTACCCGCCTCCGGGCCTGTCCTGGCGTCACCACCGACCTTAGTATCGGTGTCTTCGTCGGCCTCCACCGACGAGTCGGACTCGTAATACTCTAGCAGCCGAGCTGCCGGAGGTTGGTACTTGTCCGACCTCAGCTTCCACCGGTGCTGCTTGCCTTCACAAAAAGGTGCAGGGCACCAAAATTGCCACTCACGATCCTGCAAGCAACCAACGACCAAAGGGTTAAATGACGTAAATCAGCAAGCATAGTGAAACGACCTAAAACAAGTTCCCGGACTAACCGGGTCGGCCGACCTCTTCGGTGAATGTGCCTTCGGGTACTTCTTGATCTTCACCTTCTCAGAGTAGAACTTGGACACTCTTGCCGCCATCTCTTCCTTAGAGACCTTGCGGTTCACTTCACGAGTGGGGTACGACTGCCCCCAGTATTCATACGCGGGATGAACCTGGTCCTTGATCGGTTGAATCAGCCGCCGTCAAAACGACCTGGCAACCGAACCCCCTATTACACCCCTGTCCTTCAGGTCCTTGACCAGCTCCAAGACCTCCTTGAGGTCATCGGCTTCACGAGAAGACAACCCTAAGTCCCATTCAGAAATCTTCACGGGCTTGTGGCCAGAACACCGCGGGAGTGCTGGCAGCAATATAAAACCACTCCGACCTCCACCCGACGGTGTTGTTGGGGAGGTCGGTATCTATCCACTCTGACTTGAGGCCCGACCTCAAGTAGAACATTATAGCCCCCACTGGCCTCGACCTCTTGCCAGTACTCTTCACATAGAATAGATGCCTCCGAAGAAGAAAGGAGGTGATATCTCCAGATATGCCTCACAGAAGTGGATAAAGGTCGACACTACGGTGATGGAGTTGGGAAAGAGATGTACCAGCTCCAGCTTGTAGTAGTACAGCTGACCCCGGAAGAAGTCGCCCGCGCGGAGGTTGAAGCCACGCTCAAAGTACGACGCGAAGACGACTTGCTCCTTCACGTCCTCGGTCGGGAACTCCTCCCCCACCACCACCTTCCACTCCACCTCTTCCTTCGGCCTCAGCAGCCCGTGGTCCACTAGCGCCTGAATCTTGGCCTCCGTCATCATCGACCGCACCCACGCAGTGCGTGGGTCCGGGATCAGGAGGGCCTCCGCCACCATTTCTGCACTAGGTTTGGATCTGGATCTGAAAGTGCACAGGGTCTTGCGCGCATACGTAGCAACGAACGGTGCAGGCGGTGGCGCTAGCACGCGAATGGTCGGAACCGGTGATGGGATGGACGCGCGCGCAAGGGAAGCAAGCGCAAGGCTACGGCGGCTACGGTGCGGTGGCGGCGATAGTGACGGGAGGAAGAAGAGGGCGAGTGTGGTCAACCCCGACCCATGACATTCTATTTATAGGTGTCGGGGACAGCCCCGAGGGTCCCCTAAAACAACCGGGGAAATCCTCGCTTAAAACCTCGCAAAAAACCAAAGTGAAACACCTCTCACTTAAGCACACACACGGGGCACGGCCCACCTTTGCGGTGGTCCCCGCGGCCCACCGGAGTGGCCCACTCAAAGGCCCCCTCGAGCGAGGTTCCGCCTCGCTTGAGGTTTCACACCTCCCTCGAGTGGGTTCCACCTCGCTCGAGGGTTCACGACCCCCTCGAGCGGGCTCCGCTTCGCTCGAGGGTTTGCCTCCGCCTCGCTCGAGACTCCCTCACACGCACGCCCGTTCCCGCACGCGGGCCCGGACATTTAATGCTCGGCACGACGGGGGTGGCGCCATCATGCGCACGGGAATCATGCCCCGCCCTGTCGCACTAACTCCCTAGGGGGAACCCATCCCCGCCACCGTGGGGGACCGTGCGACATGGCGGTGTCGGTCCCGTGACACTGCGCCGCCTACTCCCGTACGGCTAACGCGCCGCGCCCTCGAAGGGGGGCCGGCCACACCCTCGAACCACTTTCTCGTGAACTTGCGGGGTCGGGTCATGACGCTAGGCCGGCGGGACGCCATCCCCCCGCCACTGTTGGTCCTGTGCGGCCGCCCCCGTGCTCGCAACACCACGCCGGCACCGTTACAACCACTCCGGCGCCGTGAGGCACGCGGGGGCGGGACGCCGCCACGCCCACCACCGTACCCCGTACGGATCACCGTCAACGGCTTCCTCAAGCCTTTACGAAGACGCCACGGACAACCACCGCGCCCCTACCCTCGAAGCCGCCCTTGTTCGGGTACAAGACACGCCATGATGACTAGATCGTGGCAAGGACCGTCAAGGCGGCCGCCAACTCCGCGCGCGCCGCACACCATACTTCCCCGTGTAGCCGAATAGTGCGGCATGCTTGTAATTCGCCCTCTCCTTGGTCTATAAAAGGAAGGTGAACCCCTTCGCCGCGGGGGACACGAGACAACACACATTCTCCAATTCTCCCATAACATCTGAACTCATTCCGATCATTCCACAAGGGACTTGGAGGCCACGCCTCCTCTCCCGCCTTGCTTGTAGCCGCCCCCACTACAAGCACCCGGTCTGCCGAGCAATACGGTGCCCCGAGCACACCGCCGTTGGACGTACGGCTCCCGCCGGAACCGGGAAAAATGTTGTGTCTTTAGTTGCTTAGCATCGACCAAGGTGAGGGATAGACCTCGACGCTTATTACTAGTTAGTGTCGGGACTACATTCCGCACCGAGCGGTTGGCGCCCACCGTGGGGCACGCGAGCGGCCGAAGGTCAATCCGCCATCAACTCCCTCCATGGTGATTCGCACCGAGTATCGTGGCACGCGTTACTCCATGGGCAGCTCGGACCCCCTCCCCACTGGATTCGAAATCCGGTTCGGGGGCCTGAACTTTCAGGCTATGGGGAACAGCTACCTGATGCGCCTCACCAACCGTGAGAAACTCCACGCGCGGCACCAAGCTGGGTCCGCCCCGGTCACCGCTGCACGAGTCGCCGCGACACCGGTTGTTGACGGTTAATAATTGTATCAAAGTTCGTTTGTGACTCGCAAGCGTACAAGTCTCCCGTCGTAGTCAAGGGACCCTTCTTCCCTCGAGTGGTGAACCCAAGGTATCGAATCCGTGGAACAAATGTGTGACGCGAGAGTTGATCTAGTAAAGCCAAGTAACTTCAATCTTTGGTAAAAGAGAAACCCTAATGCATCTAGATAAGAGCACAAAACAAAGATAAATCTAATCTACTAAAGACCGGAGAAAACAAAGTAAGATTGGGTAGATAAACCGATCTAAAGGGATCGAGATAAGCTTTTTGTTGAAGTTCCAAGCAAGAGAAGAAGTAGCAAATCGAATCTTAATAGAAGCCTCTTTAAATCGTGGTTTCCCGTCCAAATCCGAAAACATCCGCCTTTCGAGACTCCCGTTCGTCACAACGTATCCCTATTCATGCGGGGAGCTTAGGGCGAGTCAAAAGACAAGTCGAGATTCTTTCGGAAGACCCGGCGTGTACCTCTAGCCACCGCGGCTACAAGAACACCCTATGTAATCTATCGTACGAATAGAATTGGAATAAGCAAAGCCGATCGAAAAACAAAATCTTCGAGGAAACACTTGATCGCTAAGAAAAGATTCAACTTGATAATTCAACTATGACAATGATACATACACAAGATCACCACCGGGATCCTTCCTTGATCTTGCTTCTAGCTCCGGAACTCCGACGTGGTCTTCCATGCAAGGTTCCCACGTCGGCTAGGGAAACCCTAGTCAACTAGCTCGACCCTCTCCTCTCCGAGATGGTGTCCCTCTCTTCTCTCGCTTCTCGGCGGCCGAAGACGAAATCTTCTCTCGTGTGGCTCTCGGTCGGGGGACTATAAATAGCCCGATTGGCGGCTAGGGCAAAGGAGGACGAATTTGGGCCCTAAATGGGCACGGGCCGACCGGCCCGGGCCGGCCGGCCCGGGCCCATTTAGGCCCGGCCCCGTGGGCTCCTTTGCCCGACGTCGGTTCCCTTGCTTCCGGATGCTTCCCCCTTCGCATGTAGGTCCATGTCGTCGGTTTCTCTCCGAATTGGACTCAACTCCTTGTCTTGCAAGATTCGGCACTTTTCCGGTCGGGTCCCACGGAGTCCGTCGTCTTCTCGGATCAAGTCCCCGGCTTCTTGGAGTTAATTTTGCTTCATTGCATGACTTGTTCAGGACTTCAAGGTCTTGTCATGAGGTGCTTGATGAACTTATCCTGAAAGTCTTGCATTCAACACTAAAACCCTGCATAAACATTAAACTCCAAAACCGACATGCACACGTGAACTTGTTATACCACGGGGGTTAGTACCAATGGATAAGGTATAAAACTCATGCCAACACCGAAGGTAAACTCATGGCTAGGTTGACGGATTTTCACCGTCAACATCCCCCCCATGCTTAAACCTTGCTCGTCCTCGAGTAAGCCTTCGATGGATATCATCATTGCTAAACAATGTTTAAACCTTGCACTTGATTACACATGAGAAAACATAATGCTCTCAAAATTTTAATTCATTAAAGTTCCATAATGTACTAGCCTTCATTTCTACGGAGGGTAGATCCTTATTAAGCTTATCCCACAAGTATTAACATGCTCACAAAGTTTTAAATAGATCTCAGAATTTTTGAAATAAAGAACGAGATAAAGAAAAGCTTAAACCAAGTTCACAAATTTAAATCTTCTCGTGTATTGCTCATGAACTCTCATCTCACTTGTCTCCCAAGCCTATATATTCTACTCCTTTCCCTCTCATATATATGTGGTAGGCTTTATATGGAGCTTTGGGAATGTTTTAGTCCTAACAAGATTTTATAAATGAGGTGTTGTCAAAACAAGACAAGCTTCTCATGATCTTACCGAGACTCGTCAAAAAGGTCATTGGAAAATAATGTTAAATCGGGGAGGGGAAAGAGAAAAATACACACACTTTTAGATAAGTGGACATGTGCAAATGGCAAAGAGTGATCCCGAGGCACAAAGGAAGTCCTCGTTATCGGATTGCACATGGTTGGAAAATGAGAATGGATCTTTTTAACTTGAAGCCTTGAATGCACTTTTAGAGAGCCGAGGAGTTCACTTTACGCACATATATTTTTTTCTCTTTCTCATATTTCTCATTCTTTTCTTTCTTTCATTCATTCATTTTTTTTTCTTGTCATATATTCGGTCCATGACTTCCACAACGAAGTTTTGATTTTTTTTATACCTTGAAAGTCATGAGTATCACCGGAATTTTTTTTCTTTCATCATCATCATTTTTTTTTCTAAAATATTCCCCTTTGAACTCTAAAACTGCACCGTACCTACCTCCTCCCCCATGCTTAGACGTTGCTCGTCCTCGAGCAAAGAGGCGAAAAAATAAGGTAGGTACCGGAATATTTTTCCTTGGAGAGATACTTGAAATCTTCAACGTTGGCACCGTCTTGCAATCTTCCTTGAATTGATGATCCATTCTCAACGATAGGTTGTGGTCAAGAAGGTAATCACAAAAAATGATATTTGGTTTAAGGGTGGATATCCGGCGAAGTTTATGAGATCTCCAATGCGGGGATACACAATGCACGGATAAGAGGCTAGCAAAAAGATAGATACGCAAAAATGGAATGACCAGCTTCTTAGTCTCGGGCCAGAGAAATCATGGCCTGCAATAACTCACTCAAAAATAAATCTTGTACACTAAGGTTTATGCACTCAAATGTATATAAGGCTTTGGATAGGTTGAGCAACACACAAGTGATATTCGTGACAAGGTTAGCGATATTTTTGAGCATAAAAGACATCTTTAATCTATTCATAACTTGAGAGCACATAAAACACTATGGGTCTTTATTTTAATCATAACCTCCGCTGAAAAATTAAGCTAGCATTTAATTAAATTCAGATCTGTATTTTTAAGAGAGCACTAGCTTAAACATGCATAAATCAATTACAAAGATGAACAAAGCTGCAATTTTAATCATATATCATCATGGCACGAATTTTGTAACTTTTCCAATGATATAATCAAGGTGGTGTCTTTATTAATGGTGACATCAAGTTGAAATACATACTGAAAATAAACAAACATGCTTGCTGAAATTTAAATAAAAACAGAAAATACTACGCAAACACACATAAGCAAAAGCTGAAAATTACGAGAGAAAAAGAAAAGAGAAGAAAACTAAAGTTCCTAAATCTTCTAGTCCTCCGCCGGTGGTTGATGTTGATAATCTTGATAATAATACCCTTGCTCATAATACGATTGGACGCTTCCTCCGTCGAATTGATTTGGCTCCACAAGGTGAAGGCGTCCAAGTTCGAAGGCAATATTTGCGTTGCCTTCACCGAGTTGGGCTGCGTTAGATTGGATGGCTGCGATGTTTTGAGCATTTCTTGCAGCATACCCTCCAATAATGGCCATGCTTTGTTGTGGTTGGGGATGATGAGCGTAGGACTCCGCGAAGTTAGCGTTGGGCACAACATAATTTTGTGGGGGTACCGGTGCACCACCCCCCCATGCTTGTCCTTGTGACCCTCCGTAATAACTTGGCGGAGGAGGGACCCCGCCGAATGGTTGCACATTGGGTTGTGCTCCACTCGCTTGTGCGTAGGATGTTCCCTCCTCTACGATTCTTCCTCTTTTGTTCTTCCTTGCGGGGACAAGTAGTCCCTCTTCCAACCAACCTTCCCTTCCTTCGGTGAAAAGCCTAAGCCTCTCATTCGGAAGGGGTAGGTTCACAATGGCCAACCGATAACCTCCTCTCTCATCTCCACTAATGTATTTGCCTTGCCGCAAATACTCAAAACCGAGAGAGGTACCACGCAAAAGGTGAGCGGGGTTTCTTGCGATCCCCGGCCGCAAGGAAAAGGCCAACATGGAGAGGTAACACCCCGAACCAATATTACCCGCCCCCGATGTTGCTTCACAACACCAACGGTTGATCATGAGGTAAGAGGGGTCCATTGGCCGCCCGGCAATTAAAGCCGAGTATAGCCAATTCAACTCCGTGTCGGTCACCTTTGTTTCCTTCATCCTCCCCAATATCCTCTTGCACATCCAAGAGTGAAATATCCGGATAATGGGGTTGCGGATGCAATTGCGTTGTTGATGGGCTTCTCCGGAGATCATGTTCCAAAATCCCGCCAACATGCGGGTGGCACGTCAACTTTCTCCGGAGCTCCCTTGTGGAATCCGAGCAGCTCCCTAACGTGCTCGTAGGGAACCACTTGCTCGATTCCCTCCAACCGGAATGACAAGCTTTGCACCCCATCATCATCAACGATGGGTGCAATAGTCATCAAAATTTCCAAGGCGTAACCCAAATGGGTGTCCACCGATATTCCGTTGGAGAACCGCACCCATCCGAGGTGCCCCAACATATAGTATATGTCGGTGCAAAAACCCAAGGTGTAGAGTGCTTGGTCGTCGAACTCGACGTTCGGCACAAGCCTCTTCTCAAGATTGGCGAGCCTCTCCTCCTTCTCCGCCGACAAGATGATGAAGCCGTACGAAGAGTGTGTCGGGGTGTAAGGAGGTGGTGCGGTTGAGCGAGTCGATCGTCGTGGTGGCGCGGGCTGCTCCTCCGTGTGCCCACGAGGTTCGGTGAACCTCATGGAAGTGCTTCTCGCAGCCCTCATACCACCAAGGAGGAGAGCGTCGTTCCTCCTCGGTGGTGCCGTGTCCGTCTCCATGCTCCGGGAGACTCGGAAACCGAGTGCCTCCTCGAAGACATGGTTGATGACGCCTTGGACGACGACGAACTCTTCTTCTTGGAGAAGAGACTTGTGGTCTTCTTCCACATGGTTGCTGCACTCTTTCTTCAACTAAAATTCCGGGTTGCAACCGGTAAACTAGGCACTTAAACTCTTTGCTTCGGATATGGACTTTGAGTGGATTTAAGGATGTGGATTTTTCTTGAGCTATCAAGCTTGGGATGGTTGGCTATGTCTACGAGAGGTTCCGAGCACACAAACTTGAACACACAAACAAGGGAAGGAGAGGGAAGCTTGCTGCGCGAAAACGGGAGCGGGGGGCTCCTTAAGTAGGCGAGGCCGGCCGGCCCGGGGCCGGCCGGCCGGGGTCCTCCGGTTCCTCCCCGCCGCGTCTTTCTCCCGGCACGATCATTTCGCCTCTACAACTTTCCCTGCCCGCGTGCTCCACAAGTTGCACCGCCCAAACGCTCTCGTCCACTCCTTTTCTTGAATTATTGGTCCTCCCACTTGATGCTCCATGCTTTGGGTCATGTCCATGCTCCCTAGCTCCACTTGCTTCACATGCCACCATGAAAATCCTGCAAAGTTGATGCTTGCTGCCCACCATGCTTGTCCTTTGCATGTGGAATTGGTGAAAGTTGATAAAAGGGAATCCAATGGTGCATGCATGATTAATTCAAACTTGATTGCCTCCATTTAGGTGTGTTTAAGGTTAAGCACTCCTCTAATTCGAAATTTAAAATATTTTTCAGAGCCATGCAAGAGCTCAAGCATAATTTTAGAGAAGTTTTTAAACCATTAAAAACAAATGTAAGTCAAAAATATTTTTCGACTACGTCGATTTCGGTCTCACCGGTATAGTTTGCTTTCATCGGTTGAGAGCGGACATTTCCCGGCTTGATCATGGGGGCATAGGTTTAGGTTCTAATTTTGGCTAAATAAGAAAGATTTTGAACAGAACAAAATTAGAATAGGCTTAGAAAAATTCTAATCCTAGAGAAACCAAGGATAAAGATTTTTAAAACCAACCAAAAGCTTTGATTTCTAGGTTCACGCGAGTCCTACCACGTGCTGAATTTTTATAACACTTGAACATAAATCGTGGCTCTACTCGTGTGGTTTTAGCATGAAAAATAAGTCAACCTCAGCACCATAATGAGGGTGAAAGGTTGAGTTAAGGTTCTGAAATTATTTGGTTGAGGGGTTTCTCGAAAAGAAAAGAATCAAACAAGCACATAGGAGGGTTCATGCAAAGGGTTTATGATAAAGCAAACACTCAATCAAGAATTATGCCTCTAATATTGTTCAACCACTTCTAAGTCTAATGTCTTTGCGTAATAAAACTCAAAAACTAAATTATTAAAAATACTCGAAAAACCGGAATCGGGTTGTCCTCCCGTAGCTTATTCTTGACTCGACTTGACGAAACGGGTTGCCTCCCGCCTAGCGCTTCGTTTATAGTCTATAGCTAGACTTCTTCACTTGATCACTCCGGATCAACGCTCTTTGAGGGCGTTGCAATCTTGGGTACCCACTTCCGCACCATCTTGGGCGCGGGCTTGTCTTCCGGCTTAGTTGGCTTAGTCATTTTTTTGGTCTTCACGGGCGGCTTCTCTTCCTTTGTCTTGACGGATGCAACACCTTCTTTGATTTTCGTTACGTTCATTTTTTTCGGCTCCTTCT
This sequence comes from Cenchrus americanus, assembly GCA_947561735.1. Classification (NCBI taxonomy): domain Eukaryota; kingdom Viridiplantae; phylum Streptophyta; class Magnoliopsida; order Poales; family Poaceae; genus Cenchrus; species Cenchrus americanus. Next base: position 75,275,767 of record OX387239.1, on the reverse strand, counting down.
TCTTTTTCAGCCCCTCCGTTTGTTTTGGTTCTCCCTTCACTCCAATCATGTTGCATGCCTCAATCCTTGGACGGAACTTGAAGGAACTCCTTTCTCCGTTGATATCGAACATGATCTCCCCCTTGCCAACATCAATAGTAGCTCCCACGGTCTTGAGGAACGGCCTCCCTAGGATGAGCGGCGGCTTCTCCCTCTCTCCCATCTTGAGCACAACGAAGTCGACGGGGATGAAGTGGTGTCCAATCTTCACGGGTACATCTTCAGCAATGCCCAAGGGATAGCGAATGGAGTTGTCTCCCAACTCCAAACATATTCCCGTAGGCTCCATCGGTAGGCGTAGCTTCTCGAACACATCCCTCGGCATGACACTCACACTAGCTCCAAGGTCGCATAACGCCTTCTCAAAGTTGAAAGAACCAACCGAACATGGAATTGTAGGGCACCGGGGTCTTTTTGCTTCTCTAGCCCATAAGCAATAGCCGCACTACACTCCTCGGACATCTTGACATGATCTACCCCGAGTGTTGCTATCTCATATTTATTTGCAAGTATGTCTTTAAAGTAACGAGAATATGTAGGTACTTGTAGGGCATCTAGTAATGGCATGTTGATGCTAAGTCTACGCACAACTTCCACAAACTTCTCAAAGTGGTTGTCAAGTTTACCTCGGAAGTAGCGTGGCTTGAGTTGCGGTATCCTCGTGTCATCCTCCGGCATCTCGAATTCGGGTTCCTCGGTGACGATCCCCGTAACCTTCTCTTTAGCGGCTCCTTCCACCTCGGTGGATGGTTTAAGCTTCCTTGCTCCCGCGGAACGTTCCGGATCTTCGGTCTCCTTCCCCGAACGTGTTTGAATGGCCTTCGCCGATTCGGGACATTTGGGTTGTCCCGGAAGCTTCCCTTCATCATTAGTGAGGGCGCCCCGCAAGTTGTCCAACTTGCGTCTCGAGCATCTTCATCATGTTGAGCACTTGATGATTGGAACTTCCGACCTCCGTCACTTTGCTATCGATGTTCTCCAACACCTTGTCTATGGTCTTGAACTTGGTGACGGTGTCCTTGTTGATCTTAGCTTGCTCATCCATGAACTCCTTCAATTGTATCCGAAGCGGAACCGCGTTAGGAATAGATGAGCTTGCATTAAATTGAGGCCTACCTTGCTCGTAGCGGAAGTTCGGCAATTCTCCCTTCCTCATGTAGTCGAGCACTTTGGCTTCCTCCGACAATCTTTGCGGACATGGCCATACTCTCCACATTCTTCGCATGTGGACCTTGCTTCGGCGGCCTTCAAGTCTTGAGCCTCTTTCTTTTCCATCTCCATCTTCTCCAACCTCCTCATGAGCGAGTCGATCTTGCCCTCAAGTATGTCTTCCTTCTCCACTTGCAAGATTCCTTTGACGTTCCCCATGGGTTGAGCCGGATGTAGGCGCCGGATGACGCCCACGTGTCATTATCCGCGACCTTCTTGAATAGCGTGAAAGCTTCCGTCGGTGTAAGCTCGATGATAGATCCTCCCGCCGATGCATCGATGATCGTTCTTGACGCCATGGTGAGTCCTTGATAGAACTTTTGCACGAGGTCTTCTTTCGGGAACTTGTGATGTGGAACCGCCGGGTGTACTCGTTGAAGCGCTCGAATGCCTCCGAGATAGTTTCGTAGGATATTGAACAAAGGTGGCAATCTTATTACGCAAACTTTGAGTTTTACCCGGTGAGTAGTATTCCTTCATGAAAGCCTTCATCAACGTGTTCCAATTTTGCACCGTCTCCGCCGGTTGAGAGTGGAACCATTGCAAAGCCTTCCCGAGTAGTGAAAACGGAAAAAGCCTTGCCCTTATTTGATCTTGAGTCACCCCATCCATGTTGAAAGTCTGACATAATTGAATGAATGCTTGGAGGTGAAGGTTCGGATCCTCTTTGCCGGTGAAGGGTGAATGTTGCACCATGCGGATGGTTGAGGTCTTGATCTCGAACGGTCTTCCGATCTCCTCGAGGTTCAAGATTGGTAGGTCGATGATGTCTGGGGTGCATAGCTCCCCAATCTTGCGTTCTTCCGGTGGTTGGTCACCCATTGGTGGAAGTCGATTCTCCCGCGGACTTTGAGGTGGTGAATTCTCCGGAGATTCCTGCGATCCTTTGTCTTCCGACTCCGAATCTACAAAATCCGACTTTTTAGCTTGATGTGCTTCGCGTCTCCTTATCCGTAAAGTTTTTCCGGATCATCCACAAAATTATTGGGTTTGTTGGAGAGGTAGCCGTCCATCTCCTGTTAGGGTTAGCAATAAACAAAGTATGCAAAAAAACTAGAAAACAAAACAAATCTATAAAGACTAGAGTTAGACAAACTAGATTAGATGTATTTTGAGGATGATCGAAGTTTAGTAGATGCGAAAATAAAACAAAATCAGTACTGAAAATTACAAAAAAAAGCAATAAAAAATCAAATCTTGATCACTTGTTCCCCGGCAACGGCGCCAGAAAAAGGGGCTTGTTGACGGTTAATAATTGTATCAAAGTTCGTTCGTGACTCGCAAGCGTACAAGTCTCCCGTCGTAGTCAAGCGACCCTTCTTCCCTCGAGTGGTGAACCCAAGGTATCGAATCCGTGGAACAAATGTGTGACACGAGAGTTGATCTAGTAAAGCCAAGTAACTTCAATCTTTGGTAAAAGAGAAACCCTAATGCATCTAGATAAGAGCACAAAACAAAGATAAATCTAATCTACTAAAGACCGGAGAAAACAAAGTAAGATTGGGTAGATAAACCGATCTAAAGGGATCGGGATAAGCTTTTTGTTGAAGTTCCAAGCAAGAGAAGAAGTAGCAAATCGAATCTTAATAGAAGCCTCTTTAAATCGTGGTTTCCCGTCCAAATCCGAAAACATCCGCCTTTCGAGACCCCCGTTCGTCACAACGTATCCCTATTCATGCGGGGAGCTTAGGGCGAGTCAAAAGACAAGTCGAGATTCTTTCGGAAGACCGGCGTGTACCTCTAGCCACCGCGGCTACAAGAACACCCTATGTAATCTATCGTACGAATAGAATTGGAATAAGCAAAGCCGATCGAAAAACGAAATCTTCGAGGAAACACTTGATCGCTAAGAAAAGATTCAACTTGATAATTCAACTATGATAATGATACATACACAAGATCACCACCGGGATCCTTCCTTGATCTTGCTTCTAGCTCCGGGAACTCCGACGTGGTCTTCCATGCAAGGTTCCCACGTCGGCTAGGGAAACCCTAGTCAACTAGCTCGACCCTCTCCTCTCCGAGATGGTGTCCCTCTCTTCTCTGCTTCTCGGCGGCCGAAGACGAAATCTTCTCTCGTGTGGCTCTCGGTCGGGGGACTATAAATAGCCCGATTGGCGGCTAGGGCAAAGGAGGACGAATTTGGGCCCTAAATGGGCACGGGCCGACCGGCCGGGGCCGGCCGGCCCGGGCCCATTTAGGCCCGGCCCCGTGGGCTCCTTTGCCCGACGTCGGTTCCCTTGCTTCTGGATGCTTCCCCCTTCGCATGTATGTCCATGTCGTCGGTTTCTCTCCGAATTGGACTCAACTCCTTGTCTTGCAAGATTCGGCACTTTTCCGGTCGGGTCCCCGGAGTCCGTCGTCTTCTCGGATCAAGTCCCCGGCTTCTTGGAGTTAATTTTGCTTCATTGCATGACTTGTTCGGGACTTCAAGGTCTTGTCATGAGGTGCTTGATGAACTTATCCCGAAAGTCTTGCATTCAACACTAAAACCCCGCATAAACATTAAACTCCAAAACCGACATGCACACATGAACTTGTTATACCACGGGGGTTAGTACCAATGGATAAGGTATAAAACTCATGCCAACACCGAAGGTAAACTCATGGCTAGGTTGACGGATTTTCACCGTCAACATCCCCCCCATGCTTAAACCTTGCTCGTCCTCGAGTAAGCCTTCGATGGATATCATCATTGCTAAACAATGTTTAAACCTTGCATTTGATTACACATGAGAAAACATAATGCTCTCAAAATTTTAATTCATTAAAGTTCCATAATGTACTAGCCTTCATCTCTACGGAGGGTAGATTCTTATTAAGCTTATCCCACAAGTATTAACATGCTAACAAAGTTTTAAATAGATCTCGAATTTTTGAAATAAAGAACGAGATAAAGAAAAGCTAAACCAAGTTCACAAATTTAAATCTTCTCGTGTATTGCTCATGAACTCTCATCTCACTTGTCTCTCAAGCCTATATATTCTACTCCTTTCCCTCTCATATATATGTGGTAGGCTTTATATGGAGCTTTGGGAAAGTTTTAGTCCTAACAAGATTTTATAAATGAGGTGTTGTCAAAACAAGACAAGCTTCTCATGGTCTTACCGAGACTCGTCAAAAAGGTCATTGGAAAATAATGTTAAATCAAGGAGGGGAAAGAGAAAAATACACACACTTTTAGATAAGTGGACATGTGCAAATGGCAAAGAGTGATCCCGAGGCACAAAGGAAGTCCTCGTTATCGGATTGCACATGGTTGGAAAATGAGAATGGATCTTTTTAACTTGAAGCCTTGAATGCACTTTTAGAGAGCCGAGGAGTTTACTTTACGCACATATATTTTTTCTCTTTCTCATATTTCTCATTCTTTTCTTTCTTTCATTCATTCATTTTTTTTTTCTTGTCATATATTCAGTCCATGACTTCCACAACGAAGTTTTGATTTTTTTTATACCTTGAAAGTCATGAGTATCACTGGATTTTTTTTCTTTCATCATCATTTTTTTTCTAAAATATTCCCCTTTGAACTCTAAAACTGCACCGTACCTACCTCCTCCCCCATGCTTAGACGTTGCTCGTCCTCGAGCAAAGAGGCGAAAAAATAAGGTAGGTACGGAATATTTTTTCCTTGGAGAGATACTTGAAATCTTCAACGTTGGCACCGTCTTGCAATCTTCCTTGAATTGATGATCCATTCTCAACGATAGGTTGTGGTCAAGGAGGTAATCACAAAAAAAGATATTTGGTTTAAGGGTGGATATCCGGCGAGGTTTGTGAGATCTCCAATGCGGGGATACACAATGCACGGATAAAAGGCTAGCAAAAAGATAGATACGCAAAAATGGAATGACCAGCTTCTTAGTCTCGGGCCAGAGAAATCATGGCCTGCAATAACTCACTCAAAAATAAATCTTGTACACTAAGGTTCATGCACTCAAATGTATATAAGGCTCTGGATAGGTTGAGCAACACACAAGTGATATTTGTGACAAGGTTAGCAATATTTTTGAGCATAAAAGACATCTTTAATCTATTCATAACTTGAGAGCACATAAAACACTATGGGTCTTTATTTTAATCATAACCTCCGCTGAAAAATTAAGCTAGCATTTAATTAAATTCAGATCTGTATTTTTAAGAGAGCACTAGCTTAAACATGCATAAATCAATTACAAAGATGAACAAAGCTGCAATTTTAATCATATATCATCATGGCACGAATTTTGTAACTTTTCCAATGATATAATCAAGGTGGTGTCTTTATTAATGGTGACATCAAGTTGAAATACATACTGAAAATAAACAAACATGCTTGCTGAAATTTAAATAAAAACAGAAAATACTACGCAAACACACATAAGCAAAAGCTGAAAATTACGAGAGAAAAAGAAAAGAGAAGAAAACTAAAGTTCCTAAATCTTCTAGTCCTCCGCCGGTGGTTGATGTTGATAATCTTGATAATAATACCCTTGCTCATAATACGATTGGACGCTTCCTCCGTCGAATTGATTTGGCTCCACAAGGTGAAGGCGTCCAAGTTCGAAGGCAATATTTGCGTTGCCTTCACCGAGTTGGGCTGCGTTAGATTGGATGGCTGCGATGTTTTGAGCATTTCTTGCAGCATACCCTCCAATAATGGCCATGCTTTGTTGTGGTTGGGGATGATGAGCGTAGGACTCCGCGAAGTTAGCGTTGGGCACAACATAATTTTGTGGGGGTACCGGTGCACCACCCCCCCATGCTTGTCCTTGTGACCCTCCGTAATAACTTGGCGGAGGAGGGACCCCGCCGAATGGTTGCACATTGGGTTGTGCTCCACTCGCTTGTGCGTAGGATGTTCCCTCCTCTACGATTCTTCCTCTTTTGTTCTTCCTTGCAGGGACAAGTAGTCCCTCTTCCAACCAATCTTCCCTTCCTTCGGTGAAAAGCCTAAGCCTCTCATTCGGAAGGGGTAGGTTCACAATGGCCAACCGATAACCTCCTCTCTCATCTCCACTAATGTATTTGCCTTGCCGCAAATACTCAAAACCGAGAGAGGTACCACGCAAAAGGTGAGCGGGGTTTCTTGCGATCCCCGCCGCAAGGAAAAGGCCAACATGGAGAGGTAACACCCCGAACCAATATTACCCGCCCCCGATGTTGCTTCACAACACCAACGGTTGATCATGAGGTAAGAGGGGTCCATTGGCTGCCTGGCAATTAAAGCCGAGTATAGCCAATTCAACTCCGTGTCGGTCACCTTTGTTTCCTTCATCCTCCCCAATATCCTCTTGCACATCCAAGAGTGAAATATCCGGATAATGGGGTTGCGGATGCAATTGCGTTGTTGATGGGCTTCTCCGGAGATCATGTTCCAAAATCCCGCCAACATGCGGGTGGCACGTCAACTTTCTCCGGAGCTCCCTTGTGGAATCCGAGCAGCTCCCTAACGTGCTCGTAGGGAACCACTTGCTCGATTCCCTCCAACCGGAATGACAAGCTTTGCACCCCATCATCATCAACGATGGGTGCAATAGTCATCAAAATTTCCAAGGCGTAACCCAAATGGGTGTCCACCGATATTCCGTTGGAGAACCGCACCCATCCGAGGTGCCCCAACATATAGTATATGTCGGTGCAAAAACCCAAGGTGTAGAGTGCTTGGTCGTCGAACTCGACGTTCGGCACAAGCCTCTTCTCAAGATTGGCGAGCCTCTCCTCCTTCTCCGCCGACAAGATGATGAAGCCGTACGAAGAGTGTGTCGGGGTGTAAGGAGGTGGTGCGGTTGAGCGAGTCGATCGTCGTGGTGGCGCGGGCTGCTCCTCCGTGTGCCCACGAGGTTCGGTGAACCTCATGGAAGTGCTTCTCGCAGCCCTCATACCACCAAGGAGGAGAGCGTCGTTCCTCCTCGGTGGTGCCGTGTCCGTCTCCATGCTCACGGGAGACTCGGAAACCGAGTGCCTCCTCGAAGACATGGTTGATGACAGCTTGGACGACGACGAACTCTTCTTCTTGGAGAAGAGACTTGTGGTCTTCTTCCACATGGTTGCTGCACTCTTTCTTCAACTAAAATTCCGGGTTGCAACCGGTAAACTAGGCACTTAAACTCTTTGCTTCGGATGTGGACATTGAGTGGATTTAAGGATGTGGATTTTTCTTGAGCTATCAAGCTTGGGATGGTTGGCTATGTCTACGGAGGTTCCGAGCACACAAACTTGAACACACAAACAAGGGAAGGAGAGGGAAGCTTGCTGCAGAAAACGGGAGCGGGGGGCTCCTTAAGTAGGCGAGGCCGGCCGGCCCCGGGCCGGCCGGCCGGGGGTCCTCCGGTTCCTCCCCGCCGCGTCTTTCTCCCAGCACGATCATTTCGCCTCTGCAACTTTCCTGCCCGCGTGCTCCACAAGTTGCACCGCCCAAACGCTCTCGTCCACTCCTTTTCTTGAATTATTGGTCCTCCCACTTGATGCTCCATGCTTTGGGTCATGTCCATGCTCCCTAGCTCCACTTGCTTCACATGCCACCATGAAAATCCTGCAAAGTTGATGCTTGCTGCCCACCATGCTTGTCCTTTGCATGTGGAATTGGTGAAAGTTGATAAAAGGGAATCCAATGGTGCATGCATGATTAATTCAAACTTGATTGCCTCCATTTAGGTGTGTTTAAGGTTAAGCACTCCTCTAATTCGAAATTTAAAATATTTTTCAGAGCCATGCAAGAGCTCAAGCATAATTTTAGAGAAGTTTTTAAACCATTAAAAACAAATGTAAGTCGAAAATATTTTTCGACTACGTCGATTTCGGTCTCACCGGTATAGTTTGCTTTCATCGGTTGAGAGCAGACATTTCCCGGCTTGATCATGGGGGCATAGGTTTAGGTTCTAATTTTGGCTAAATAAGAAAGATTTTGAACAGAACAAAATTAGAATAGGCTTAGAAAAATTCTAATCCTAGAGAAACCAAGGATAAAGATTTTTGAAACCAACCAAAAGCTTTGATTTCTAGGTTCACGCGAGTCCTACCACGTGCTGAATTTTTATAACACTTGAATATAAATCGTGGCTCTACTCGTGTGGTTTTAGCATGAAAAATAAGCCAACCTCAGTACCATAATGAGGGTGAAAGGATGAGTTAAGGTTCTGAAATTATTTGGTTGAGGGGTTTCTCGAAAAGAAAAGAATCAAACAAGCACATAGGAGGGTTCATGCAAAGGGTTTATGATAAAGCAAACATTCAATCAAGAATTATGCCTCTAATATTGTTCAACCACTTCTAAGTCTAATGTCTTTGCGTAATAAAACTCAAAAACTAAATTATTAAAAATACTCGAAAAACCTGGAATCGGGTTGTCCTCCCGTAGACCCGGCGTGTACCTCTAGCCACCGCGGCTACAAGAACACCCTATGTAATCTATCGTACGAATAGAATTGGAATAAGCAAAGCCGATCGAAAAACGAAATCTTCGAGGAAACACTTGATCGCTAAGAAAAGATTCAACTTGATAATTCAACTATGACAATGATACATACACAAGATCACCACCGGGATCCTTCCTTGATCTTGCTTCTAGCTCGGGAACTCCGACGTGGTCTTCCATGCAAGGTTCCCACGTCGGCTAGGGAAACCCTAGTCAACTAGCTCGACCCTCTCCTCTCCGAGATGGTGTCCCTCTCTTCTCTGCTTCTCGGCGGCCGAAGACGAAATCTCTCTCTGTGTGGCTCTCGGTCGGGGGACTATAAATAGCCCGATTGGCGGCTAGGGCAAAGGAGGACGAATTTGGGCCCTAAATGGGCACGGGCCGACCGGACCGGGGCCGGCCGGCCCGGGCCCATTTAGGCCCGGCCCGTGGGCTCCTTTGCCCGACGTCGGTTCCCTTGCTTCTGGATGCTTCCCCCTTCGCATGTAGGTCCATGTCGTCGGTTTCTCTCCGAAGTGGACTCAACTCCTTGTCTTGCAAGATTCGACGCACTTTACGGTCGGGTCCCCGGAGTCCGTCGTCTTCTCGGATCAAGTCCCGGCTTCTTGGAGTTAATTTTGCTTCATTGCATGACTTGTTCGGGACTTCAAGGTCTTGTCATGAGGTGCTTGATGAACTTATCCCGAAAGTCTTGCATTCAACACTAAAACCCCGCATAAACATTAAACTCCAAAACCGACATGCACACGTGAACTTGTTATACCACGGGGGTTAGTACCAATGGATAAGGTATAAAACTCATGCCAACACCGAAGGTAAACTCATGGCTAGGTTGACGGATTTTCACCGTCAACACCGGTGCACCGCCGGCACGGACGCCGCGGGCCCATCGGCGTCACGGCGCCGCCACCGCTCCGGCCGGCGCTCGCGCCGGGCGCGGTCGGAGCGACGCACACCGAGCGCGTCGCCCGACAATGCGCGCGCGCCGTCGGCACGACGACCGCCGCCCCGGCGGGGGAGCGCACGGTCTCGGGCCGCGCTTCCCCATCGGTCCGCGCGGCGCCACGGCGGCCTACACCGCCAACGCCAATGCCGGCAACACGATGCACGAGTTCCCCCCGGACGCCACGTTTTCGTTGGCGGGGATCCTAGCGCCTCCGGCCGGCGATGAGTCGTCCCTGGGCTCTCTCGACGCGTTGCCACCCGCTACCTCGCACGGGTATGCGGAGTGGGACTTCTCCGGCGTACCGACCCGGGACCCCGTAATGTTCGGGGCGATTCCTCGACGCCACGGACTGCGGGTTCGGTGCTCCCGACGACTCCGGTGCGGGGGAGCTACGACCCCGCGCGGGGAGTGCTGCGTCGTCATCGCCAACGACCCGGCAAACGCCACCGCGCAACGGGCGCCGGCGACGGAGAAGTTCCGCCTGCTCTAGGGACCGCTTCGCACCTGGCAGTGGGACCAAGCGCCCCTGCTCCTTCACCCCAACTGGGGCTGATATCAACGCGCAGCTGGCCCAAGCTCGCGAACTCGAGGCCAAGCTGGCAGAGGAGTATCGGACGGTGTGGTTGCTCCACGCCTCTATGGCGGGGGAAGCCTCTGCGTGCGGTGAACGCGCGCGTGAGCTGGGCATATAGGTCCGCGACCGCATCAACGCTGATTTCAACGTCGACAACCCATACACGCCTCCGCGAGCGAGCCAGAAGCTCATTGCCGTCGCAATGCCGCCGCGGGCCATGCCCGCCCCCCTCGACACCCGAGGCGCGAAACCCGCACCGTGAGGCGCAGGCGCTCATTGAGCAAGCGGCCGTCCAGCAGGCCGAGAGCTCGGTGTCCCGCATCCGCCGGCGGGGGGACGCACGGGACGATGGGGGCGCGCGGGGGCCCGAACCTTCGGTACATGCGGGTAGAGCAACGGAGCACGCCGCCAACCCGGGCGCACGCCGGCCAAGGAACGACTCCTCGACACACGAGGGTAGGCGCGGGACGGCGACGCCCGCAATGTCATCAACGCTCGGCGGACGAGCAAAGCGGAGGCGCGGGCGGCCGCGGGCTACCACCCCCGACGGGGTCGGCGCTACGACGCCGACGAAGACCGCTCGCCAACGCCGAACCCCCGGGGACCCACGTGTTCGGCGGGAGATCCGCGCGGCCTTTCCCCGGCGCTTCGCCGGCCTACGACCATCGTCATGTACAACGGGGAGACGGATCCCCGCGTGTGGCTCAACGACTACCGCCCGGCGTGCCGGCCCGGGCGGAGCCACCAGAGGACGAGGTCATCATCCGCAACCCTCCCCCCTCGCACCTCGCCGACTCGGCCGGACGTGGCTCGAGCACCGCCGGCCCCGGATCCACAACTAGGATGACTTGGTCCGCACGTTCGTCGGCAACTTCCGGGGCACGTACGTGCGCCCCGGGAACTCATGGGACTTGCGCTCCCCGCACCCAAAAACCCGCGAGTCGCTCCGGACTTCATACGACACTTCTCCAAGCGCCGCACGGAGCTCCCAAGCATGGCGCAATCCGAGATTGTGCACACCTTCCTTGAGGGCACCACATGCGGGACCTCGTGCGCGAGTTGGGGCGCGGCCCGCCGGTCGACTCGAACGAAGCGTTCGATATCGCCACCGGATTTTGCTTCGGGCGAAGAAGCGGTGGGGGCGATCTTCGATGGGAAGAAGGGCAAGCGCACGGACGACGCACCCGCGAGAGGGCGGCAAGTCCAAGGAGCTCCACGGAAGGACAAGTGGGGCAAGAAGGGGAAGAAGCCGCGCCGTGAGGTGCGCGAGCAGGGACGCGACGGCAACGACGCCGAGGCCCTTGCTGTTGACCCGGCTCGACGGGGCCCTCGACCGGCCCCTCGAGGTCCGGGGGTGTTCGACGACATGCTAAAGAAGCCATGTCCCTACCACAAGACACCGGTGAACCACACCCTCGAGCAATGCGACTTGCTCAAGCGGTTCTATGGCCGCGCCGCCGCGAAGGACGCCGAAGCCAAGAAGGACGGGGGGTGATGGTGACGCCGGCGGCTTCCCGCCGTGGAGAACGTGTTCCTCATCTTCGGGGGGGCCGACCATCGACATGTCGAGCCGCCAGCGCAAGCGGGAGCGGCACGAGGTTCTCGCCGCGGAGAAAGGACCCCCCTCCTTCCTCGACCGGTCGGAGGATGCCATCACCTTCAACCGCGAGGATCACCCGAACCGCATCCCTAACCGGGCCGGTACCCACGCGGTGGTCGACCCGGTCATTGGGAACGCGCGGTTCTCGAAGGTCCTAATGGACGGAGGCAACGACCTCAATATCCTCTACGCGCACACGGCGCGCTTGCCGGGGATCGGTGTCGGTGTTTTAGACCGGCAACCTACTAAGGGGAGTACCCGAAGTAGATGAATGTGACTCGCCGAGATCGGTAACTCGAAGGAAGAGACACGTGGCACACAATTTAGACGAGTTCGGGCCGCGTGGTGCGTAATACCCTACGCCCGTATGCCGTGTAGCTCCGGATTGATTGGGCATGATTACAAGATGGTGCAATAGTGCGCCTTGAGTTGTATGAGATGAGATTGGATGCTAGAGATCGGTCCCTGCTTCGCCTTATATAGTCGGGAGGCGGGGTTACAAGTCGGAGTAGGGAGAGAGTACTAGTCGAGTACGTCTAGGAGTCCTCCATACAGTGCGGAACATGTACTGCTCCCTAACCGAGTACTACTCCTATGTAGTCCTTGTGCTCCACGCCTTCAGGTGCCGTGTAGCGCAAGCCGGTAGTCCCGGGGGCCCACCGAGTAGTCGGTCCTGGTACCCACCGAGGTAGTGGGCCCGGGGGAGGTCCATACGACAAGCCCCCGAGTACTTTGTAGTCGAGAAGGATAGCTTCAAGTAGTCTTGACGGCCTTAACGAGTAGTCCTCAAGCGTCCCCGAGTGCTACAAGTCAAAAGTCCTCAAGAGTAGTCGAAGCATCCCGAGGCCGGAATGTACTCCGGCGGATGTTTGAGCAATCTTGAAGTCTTCTCGAGTAGTCCCAAGCGTCCTCGAGCACCGCCTTCGAAGGTCTTCAAAAGCTCGCCTGTCTTGTCTTGAAGCCGGAGGGCGATATGGAGGTGCGATTGCCAAATCGCACTCCATATGGAGTAGCCCCCGAGCCTTAGGTTGAGCCGCGAGCTCGACCGAGGGTCCATCCGAAGTCTTGGCAAGAAAATCCCGAAAAATCCGGAGAGAAAAAATTGAAGGACACGTGGCACGGAGCCCCGAGCCTTGAGTCGAGTACTTCCTCTCGAATTGAAGGGTCATCTTGAAGAATGTGTCCTGAGATGCTCTTGAGACTAGCCGCTTCCCGGGTAGTCGAGTAGGAGTAGCCGAGCCCCCGAGGTGAGGCGCGTCGACTAGTAGAATACGAAGGGTCACGGCGAGCGGCCGAGTCGGCCGCGCGTGAACTTAGCCATCCGGCCGTTGCGGAGCCAGTTTGGCTTATAAATAGAAGCCGAAACCCTTAGGGTTTTTCACCCATTCGAGCCGTAGCCACTCCGTTTCCATCTGAGGTAGATCTACTCCCCGGCGCGTGCCGCCGCCGTAGTAGATCCAAGTGCGCCGCCACCCAAAGCTTTTAGGGTAGCCCCCGAGCGGATGCGCATGAAGACGCTCTCGTTCTTGGAGAATGAAGCCGTCACCATCCAAGTCGTCGAAAGCCGTCGGGAAGAAGAGGGGCCGCGAAGAGGCCGCCGCGGCCGTCACCGGAGTAGCGCCGCCCATGTCTCCACCGCGGGCCGATCCAAGCCGCGAGTGGAAGAAATCCAAGGTGAAGACCGGAGGATCGCCGGCCCTCCCGAACGGCGGGTTCATCCGGGAGAAGGAAGTCGACATGTGGAGGGCCGCTCGCCGGAGATCCATATCCAATGGAGAAGGTCGAAGATGAGATTCCAATGTTCGCGCGGTTCGTGGAGCGCGGGCTTGCGCTCCCGGCCAGTGATTTCTTCAAGGGTCTCCTCGGGTACTACGGAGTCGAGTACTTGAATCTGAACCCCAACGGCATCTTCCACACTGCGGTCTTCGTGCATTTTTGTGAGGCCTTTCTTGGGATCAAGCCGCACTGGATCCTTTTCCGGAAGTTCTTCCAGGTCAAGCCGCAGCCAAGTGCCACCAACCCAAGGGTAGTCGGAGGAGCTGGCATCCAATTGAGAGAAGATGCCGCGGAGCGATATCGGCGTACAAGCTTGTTGATTCCAACACCGATCGGAAGACAAGGTGGTTCTACATCACGAACCACCACCCCGGCCTCGCCGAAGCCGAGCGGACGGCGGCCCGTGCACCGTGAGTGGTGGAACACGGAGCCCACTATGCGGGAAGGGATCCGGCTTCCCGAGGTGCTAGCACGCATCAAGGTGCTCGGGGAAGCGAGACCGAGGGCCGAGCACGTGGCCTTCGGTTTCATGACGCGGAGGGTGCGGCCGTTGATGGCTCGAGACACCTTGGGCTTCGAGTACACCGGCGACGATGATACGTCGCGGATGCCGGAGGCGAGCCGGACGACAGCCGACATCGTCGAGAGGCGTCACGGATCTTCAAAGATATGCCGCCGTACACGGCGTGCCCCGTCCGGGGAGTACTCGCCGCGCGCCCGCCAAAGGAGGTGAGTAGTCGTACTCCTTTAGTCGAGTAGTCATTACTTTGTGTAGACTTGTCGACGTCTCCGTGTCTTGCGGGATGACTTGAAGAAGTTCATCTCCGAGCCGCGCCCGCCCCGGTGTGGGATCTAGGTCCCGAAGGAGGGGAAGACCAAGGAGAAAGAGCGGCGAGAAGTCGGTGCGGGCGATGACACCGTCGTCGTGGAGGACACCTCCGACGACGATGACGACGACGACGAGACGTTGCGGGACCGTTTTCGGTTGCGGTCGAGGTTTAGCCGCCCGGGCTTACGTCATGTGCCTGCGGTGCAAGACCCCCCGACTAGCACGGGAGGCTAGCACCGGCCGCGCCGCCATGGAAGCCGCGCAACCCCCGCCGGGAAGCGGGTGACGAAGAAGCTTAAGGTCTCAGAGACCACGCCTCAGGAGGTAAGTTGTCTTGACTAGAGTAGTCGAGTACCCATCGCACGAGTACCCTTGCTGATGAGTAGTCTTCCATGTTTGCGGGAGGTGCCGCCACCGCAGCCCGTCGAAGAGGGCGACGAAGGCGTATGGGACACGGTGGGGGAGCCGGGTGGAAGTCGTAGTCCAGCCCCCACTGTCGAGGAGCTCTTGGCGCGGTCGGGAGCGCCGGCCCCCTCGCTCCACGGGGGGGAGCACGGGGCTGCGGCCGCCGCCGTTGAAGAGGTGGTGGCTTCGGGGAGCGCAAGAGGGCGCCGCGCCGACCGACGCGTTGCGAGAGGAGGCGGTAGCCGCGGGGGCGCGAGGAGGAGGCGCCCACCGAGGGTGGATCGGTCGATATCGCCGGCATCCTTGGCACCCCGCCGTGACAATAGTCCGGTCGAACTTGTAAGTACTTGTTTCTTCGCGAGAAGTACTTGTTGTAGCGAGTCGAGGTTGATCGACGACCAATTGTGTGTGCTTACGCGAGAAAATCACGGATCCGTCCCGGGAGGGGGATGAGCCCTCTTCGGCGGTGGCGGAAGAAGTCGCGCCGCCCGCCGAGGAGTCCGCTCCCCGCTTCCCGGGCGGTGCCCGAGCCGCCGGGCCGTCGAAACACCGCCGCCGCCGGAGAGGCCGGCGTAGTCGAAGGTGAGTACTCTTCGAAGCTATGGAGCTCCTCGAGGAGTAGTCATAGTAGGCGATGCTCTTTGTCTTCTTTTTAACAAGCGGCGAGGGCCGAAGGCGGTGACATCCCCGCGGGGGTGCCGATGCGAAGTCGACACCGAGAGGCCCGGAGGGCGGCGGGAGGAGCCCCCGAGCCTATGGAAGAAGTCGTCGAGGAGGCCGCCGTGACGGCGCGGGGGAGAGGGGGTCACCACGTCGCCGGAGGTTGCTCGGAGGTGGCTATCCGCTCCCCGGAGATCCGGGACGCGAGCCCATCCGCTCCGCGCGGATGACGGAGGCCACCGCGAGTAGTCGCGGCGGGATAGAGTTGCTCGCGGATGATCTTGTCGAGCCTCGCGACGGTGGCGAGGCACCGGAGGCGATCCGCCAGGCCGAGCAGTGGATGAAGGTAAGTAGCCGTAGCTTCGAGTAGTCAATCCTCTATTTTGTTGAGTACTCATTTGACTTGAGTTGTCCGTGCGGGACGTTGCGGAGAGGTCCCGCGACAAGTCCAATATGCTCGCAAGGCTACGGTGACGCGGTGCTCCGGCCGAGGCGCCGGAAGAGCAACTTGTGAAGTCGTGGAAGCACGCGGCTGCCATGCGATCGAAGGTTGATGCCACCTTCGCCAAATACCACAACGACGTCCAAGAGTTGCGGGCGAAGGGCGACGACTTGGTGCGGAAGAATAAGGCCCTCCGCAACAAGAACAAAGGTATGCCACCGAACTTGTCGGGTACTTGTTGGAGGTCGAGAAGTCTCGACCCGCTGTTGTGTTGCCGTGGTGCGAGCTTGAGGGCCGGTGGAGCATTTCGAAGTCTTCGGGAGACGAGCATGAAGAATCTCTTCTACCGGGAGCAAGAAGCCCGCCGGGTACTCGAGCTCGACTACAAAGAACTTTCCTTTGAGTGCGAGAAGCACATGGAGCTCCGGATTGCCTCGACCGCGATCTCGTCAGCTGCTACAAATCCTTGCGGAAGTTGAATGAAGATTGCGAGGCACCTGCGGGCCCGACCGAAGGAGCTCGAGGAAGTCGCACCGCCGATCGCAAGGCTCCCGGTGCCGCACCCGGCGGCCCTAAGATTGCTCCACCGGTGGATCGCCTCAAGGAAGCTCCAAGCCGGCCGGCGGCCTACGTGAAGCACATGGCGAGGTCGATCCCGAGGCGAGGTCTTGGCCTTCATGAAGTCGTATTTCCCGAAGGCCCCGGTGGAGGTAGTCGCGGCGGAGTAGCCGCCAACCGCACTAATGAGCAAGATGCGAGCCGCCGGAGCGAGATGGCTCCCATCGCGGAGCAAGTAGCCGAGAAGCTTAACCTCCGGTAGCTCCCGTAATAGATAGCTAGTAGCCGGGGTTGTACAAAAAACAATTGTAATGAATTGCTTAAGTATCAATGAAGGAAAGTTTCCGGCAATGAGTACTCGTAGCCGCGATCTCGGAGTGCGGAGCCCCATCATGGAGTGGATCCGAGTAGTCGTACTCGGCGAGTAGTGGTCCCATTTTAGGGAGTAGACAGGAAAGAAGTTGATGAACGATCAAACTTTATTACCGAAGAAGTACACCCGGATGGCCGGGGCCGTAGTTATAGAGTAGTCGCTTGGACCGGAGGCCGCTTACGGTACCGAGTAGAGCCGGAGCGGGTATCCGCTTGCGGCGCAAAGAGATCCGTAGGTAGCCGTGTAGGCCGGATCGTAGATCCGTAGGTAGCCGTGCGGGCCGCATCTTGGAGTGTGGTCTCTCGGTAGACCACCGCTAGAGTCCTTGACGCTCGTCGCAGCCCCGGGTCCGTAGGTAGCCGTGTAGGCCGGAGCTCGGAGAGGAGAAGTCCGGAGACCGGGAGCCGGGGACCGGAGGCCGCTTACGGCGGCGGGGTGTTGGGTGTAGTCGTGTAGACTTGAACCCCGGAGTAGTCGTATAGACTAGGCGTAGAATCAACAGAGCTGGTCGACGTTCCACGAGTTGTTGATGTCTTCGCCTTCAAGTGTTTGGAGGCGGTAGGAGCCCGGCCCGGTCACCTTTGCAATGGTGAAGGGACCTTCCCAGGGGGAGCTGAGCTTGTGTAGTCCTTCCATGTTCTGGATACGGCGGAGGACAAGATCTCCAACGTTGAAGGAGCGTTCCTTGACGTTGCGATCATGGTAGCGTCGAATACCCTCTAGGTACCTTGCTGATTGGACGAGGGCGGCGCGGCGAGCTTCTTCGAGGCCGTCGATGTCAACTCGCCCGTCGTCTTCCGAGACGCCTTCGTCATAGTGCTCCACCGCTCGGCGAGTTCCATATGACGTCGGGCAGGGAGGATTGCTTCGGAGCCGTAGACCGGGGAAGTAGGGGGGATTGCCCCGTTGGCTTGGACACCGAGTCCGTAGCCCCCCAGTGCGTTGGGTAGTTCCTTGATCCACTTGCCCCCCTTGGAGTTAGCGGCGTCGTGTAGCCGCTTCTTCGGAGCGTCGAGCACCATCCCGTTGGCGCGCTCGACTTGTCCGTTAGCCCGTGGATGGGAAACCGAGACGTATCGGACGTCGATCCCGCCGTTCTCGCGGTACTCCCGGAAGCGGTGGTTGTTGAAGTTGGAGCCCGTGTCCGTGATGATGCGGTGGGGTAGTCCGTAGCAATGTACGAGTTCATCCGGGAAGTCGAGTACTCGTCGGCCTTGGGGCATGTGACCGGCTTGACCTCGATCCACTTGGTGAACTTGTCGATAGCCACCAATACCTTGTTGAATCCTCCGGCGCGGTTGGCGGTGGGCCAATCATGTCGAGCCCCCGGCAAGCGAAAGGCCGGGTTGGCGGTATGGTGACTAGCTTGTAGGCTGGGACGTGTTGCTGCTTGCCGAAGTATTGACATCCTTCGCATCTCCTGACGAGTTCTTCGGCATCGCCCAGAGCTGTGGGCCAGTAGATGGCTCGCCGGAAGGCTTTGCTGACCAGCGTTCGTGAGGACGCGTGGTTGCTGTAGACGCCCTTGTGGATCTCCTCCAAGATGTCCTTGCCTTCTTCACGAGGGACGCACTTCATGAGTACTTCAGAAGATGCGCCCCGCTTGTAAAGCTTGTCTCCGACGAGGACGTAGGACTTGGCGCGGCGGACGAGCTGCTCAGCCGAGTTCTTGTCGGAGGGGACCTTCTGCTCGCTGAGGTAGTCGATGAAGGGTTGCCTCCAGTCCACGTCGATCATCATGACCTCCTGCCCAGCTGGTTGATGGGCTGGGACAGTGGTCGGTGGCGCCGCTCCGGCCGGATGGCGCGTGAAGCTCGTGAACGAAGACGCCCGCTGGTACTTGAGCGCGGGTGGATCCAAGCTTCGAGAGGACGTCCGCTGCAACGTTGTTGTCGCGGACGATGTGATGGAACTCGAGACCATAGAACTTGTTCTCGAGCTTGCGGACTTCTATGCAGTAGGCGTCCATGTTCTCCTTGTTGCGGTCCCAGGACTTGTTGACTTGGTTGATGACCACTGCGGAGTCGCCGTAGACTAGTAGCCGCTTGATGCCCAATGAAGCCGCAAGGCGGAGCCCATGTAGGAGAGCTTCGTACTCGGCTTCGTTGTTTGAGACCTTCCGAGAAGATGCAGGACATACTTGAGTTGTTCGCCCGTTGGAGAGATCAGGAGTACCCCTGCACCTGCGCCCTCGAGGTTGAGTGAGCCGTCAAAGTACATCACCCAATGCTCGGTCGCACCGTGGGAGTAGGTAGTCGGTTCTCCCGCCACTCGCCATGAAGTCGACTAGTGCTCGCGACTTGATGGCCGTGCGTGGCTTGAAGTCGATAGTGAGGGCGCCGAGCTCGACCACCCACTTGGAGATTCTTCCGGTAGCATCTTGGTTCCGCAGATGTCGCCGAGCGGGTAGTCGGTGACGACGGAGATCGAGTACTGCCGGAAGTAGTGTCGCAGCCTTCCGCGAGGTGATGAGTACCGCGTACGGTAGCTTCACGCACGGCCGATAGCGGGCCTTGGACTACGATAGAACCTCGCCGACGAAGTAGACCGGGCACGCGGCCCCGGGTAGGTGTGGCCGTCTTCATGCCGCTCGACAACGATGGCGATGCGACCACATGAGTAGTCGCGGCCTAGGTAGAGCGATGGCCGCTCGCCCTTGTGAGGAGCCGTGAGGATTGGTGGCTTCGATAGGAAGTCCTTGAGGCCGGGCAAGGGCTTGATCCGCCTCTCGGAGTCCACAAAAACTTCTCTTGATGCTTGAGTAGTTCGAAGAAGGGGAGCCCCCGTTCTCCTAGCCTCGAGATGAACTGCTCGGCCGCCGCCATGCACCCCCGTCGCCTTCACGGACATCTTTGATGCTCGTGGGAGCTTGCATGCGTCGGTGATGGCGGAGATCTTCTCGGGCCGGCTTCGATGCCGCGCGGGCCGATGATGAAGCCGAGTAGTTTGCTCGAAGGTACGCCGAAGACGCACTTGTTCGGGTTGAGCTTCCGGCGGTACTCGCGCGGTGATGCGAAGGTCTCTTCAAGGTCGTCGATGAGGGTACCGGAGTTTCTAGTCTTGACGACCACGTCATCCACGTAGGCCTCGACGTTCTTGTTGAGCCGCCTCTTGAAGCTGTGCCCGGATAGCTAGTTGGTAGGTAGCGCCGGCGTTCTTCAACCCGAAGGACATGGTCGTGTAGCGAGCGCGCCAAACGGGGTGATGAACGCGGTCTTCTCCGGTCTTCTTCCTTGATCGCGATCCGGTGGTACCCGGAGTAGCGGTCGAGGAAGCGGAGAGCGGTCGCGGCCCCCGCCGTGGAGTCGATGACTTGATCAATCCGCGGCAACCCAAAGGGGTCCTTGGGGGCGGTGCTTGTTGAGGCTCGGTGTAGTCGACGCACATCCTCCACTCGTTCGAGTTCTTCTTGCGGATGAGGACAGGGGTTGGCGAGCCACTCGGGATGGAAGACTTCTCCGATGAAGCCGCCGCGAGTAGTTTGGCCGGTTCCTTCTTGATGGCGCCCGTCCGTCGTCGGCAAAGCGTCGGAGGTGTTGTCGCTTGGGGGTGGACTTAGGATCGACGTTGAGGCGGTGCTCAATCGGCTCCTCACCGGGCACTCCGGCATGTCCGCCGGCTTCCACGCGAAGATGTCGCGGTTAGCCCGAAGGAAGCCGATGAGCGCGTCTTCCTATTTGGGGTCGAGGCCTACCCCGATGGTGGTGGTCTTGGCCGGGATCGCCCGTTCCAAGGTCGATCGTCTTGACGAGTACCTCCTCAGGTGGCTGAGGCTTGTTGGTGTCGTCGACTTCTCCGGGATGTCGAGTTCACTTGTGGCAAGCTTCTTCGACGCAAGGTAGACCTCCATCATCGCGTTGGGTACCTGATTTGTGGAGGCGATCTCCACGGCTTCTGTGTCGCAGTCGTGGGAGATCTTCAGGTCCCCTTGGAGGGAGAGTACACCGGCTGGGCTTGGCATCTTGAGTACCAAGTAGGTGTAGTGGGGCACCGCCATGAACTTGGAGATGGCCGTCCGCCGAGGATGGCGTGGTAGGAGGTCTCGAAATCCGTGACCTTGAACTTGATGTACTCGGTACGATAGTTGTCCCGAGTTGCCCCGAAAGTAACTGGCAGGACCACTGAGCCCAGTGGAATAGCCGCGTTGCGGGGACGATGCCGTAGAAGGGCACGTTGCTCTTGGTGAGCATGTGAGTGATGTCGAGCTTCATTTTCTTCAAGGTCTTGGTGAAGAGGACGTTGAGTCCACTTCCGCCGTCGATGAGTACCTTGTTGAGTTTGGAGCCCGCCACCGTTGGCTTCGGGACGAGGGGGAACCGTCCCGGTTCGAGAAGCCGGTCCATTGATCCGCGCGGGAGAAGGTGATGGGTACCTCCGACCACCCGAGAGGATTCGGGACCGCCGGCTCAATGGACATCACTTCGCGACGGGTAGCCTTCGCTCCCGCCCGCCGGGCAATCCGCCGAAGAGGGCGTTGACGGTCTTCTCGTGCTCCCCGGAAATCGTTGTTGTCGCCGTCCTTCTTCTTGCCCTTTTGGTCGTGAGGGTGCGGTGGCTCCGGCGTCTCCTTGAGTGCGTGCCCGAGCCGGTAGCACCGTTCGGTGGTGTGGTTGCCGTTTGGACGCCACGGGCACTTCTCCTTTAGCAAGTCTTTGAAACCGCCGGAGTTCTTCTTCGAGTTCCCTTTCGGCCGGGCGCCGGATGGCCGCGACAAGGTGTTGTCCGGCTTGCGCTTGCGGTTGGGACCCGAGTAGTTGTTGTTGTTGTTGCGACCGCCCGGTTCGCGTTGCCGCGCCGGCCGCCGCCCGGTTCGCTTGGTCTTGCCACGGATGGCGTCGTACTTGGCGTTGGCCTTGTCTTCTTCATCCGCCCGGGACGTGATCATGTCCTTGAGGTGGGGGATGGACTCGGGGCGGCGACGACCGAAGTCTTCGAAGGTGCGGCGGTGGTAGAGGCCGTCTTGGAAGAGGTCGCCGACGTCCTTGTCGCGGACGTCGATGACGGTAGCGCGCTTGTCGAAAAGCGGCGCATGTACTTGCGCGAGGGTCTCGCCTTGTTCCCGCTTGATCATGGCTAGGTCCATGCGAGTACCCGATCGGCCCATGGCGCCCGCGAAGTTGCTTGTGAATCGCTCCTTCACCGGTCCCACTTGTCGATCGAGTGCTTATCCGGCCGACTCGAGCTTAGTGAGTGGTGCTTGGTCCAGCGAGAAGGGGAAGTAGAGGCACTTGGTGTTGTCGTTTCCGCCGCCGTTCTCGATGGAGAGGGCGTAGCACCCGAGCCACCGTATGGGATCCTCGCTTCGCATCATACTTGGTGATCCCCAAAGGCTTGAATTTGTCGGGGAGGAGCAAGTTGCGAAGTCGAGGTGAGAAGGCGGGGAAGCCGTCGCCCTCACTGCGGTGGTCGACTTCTTCCGCCGTAGCTCTTCAATCTTCTGGCGAGCGTCGTAGCCGCCCGCGAGGCGCCGGGAGGCGTGGTCGTTCGCGTGGCCTCGGCCGCCGCGGCCGCCGCCGCCTCCGGCCCCTCTTGTTGGCCTCGTGATTGGAGCCGCCGCCGCCGCCGCCACCGCCGTCGGGATCATTGCCGCCCCCCGCCGGCCGAGCGCGGTGAGGGGCGACTTCTCGGTTGCCGTGGTCGCGCAGGTGAAGGTCCGCCGGCGTTGGAGCAACGGCGGTTTGGCTCCGGGCCGGGAGGTCGGCTCGAGTACGGTTGGGACCGTTGTTGGCGCCGCGACCGGTAGCTTCGTTGTCGCGGGGTCCGGGCCGGAGGAGGCCGGGTTGACTCGTTGTCGACCCGCATGAAGTAGGCTTCTTCGGCCGAGCTTGGCGATGACCTCTCCGGCCGCGTATGCCCCGAGCTTGTCATGCGATCCCCCGTGATCGACATGAGGCAATCGCTTGGGGGTAGTGTGTACTCGCTCTCGACCGCCTCGAGAGCTTCCGCAAGGTTGCGGACGGGGAAGTTGTCGCGGGAGGCGCCTACGATGTTCGTTGCACTTCCGGTTACGTTCACGTCGAGCGTCTCCGTCCCGCCGAGTCTCGTTCGGTGGAGCGTCGGCGAGAGAGCTCGTCGGAGGAGATGTCTTCCTGTGTACTTGTCCCGAGCGGTGCCTCGAAGGCCCCGGGGTGTCGCCGGCAGCCATGAAGACTTGGCGATCGGGGGTGCCAAGGCCGGACTCGCAGGGTGCCACCTTAGTTGGTGTGCTTGAGTCGGCCCGAGCGAGGGGTGTTCCCTCCGGAACGGTAGTGAGTCGATGTAGGCGACGTAGCGTGAGTCTCCCCTTATCGGTCGGCGGGCTTGCGGTCCGGCCGCAGACGTATCTTCCGGCGGTGTGGATGCTATAACCGGCCCCGCAGGCCGGCCCCGACAAAGGAAGCTAGTAGAGTTGTCCTCGGACTCGGGCTCCTCGTGTCCGACCCGAAGTCGAACTCGTAGTCCCGGTTCGAGTAGAACTCGGAGAGGGGGTTGGAGTCCGGAGCACGATCGGGGGTGGCGTCGGATTCCGAGCCGTACCACTCGGGCACGGGCTCCTCGTCGGCCCGGCGCGAAGTGGGAGCCCCCATGCGGCCCGCCGAGGGTGCGGGGGCCACGCGCGGAGCGCTTGCGGGGGTGAGGGGACCGCCGCGATGGCCGAGCAGCCCGGCCGCATGCGACGGCCCATGGCGACGTCAAGTTCGAGTTGGAAGCGGACTCGAGCTCGAAGTCGCCGTGGTGGTTGAATAGCGAGATTTCGCCGAATTTTCCCGGCGAGGGCCCGCCCGTGACGACTTCCGGGAAGCGTCACGAGGCCGTCTTCGGGTTGGGCGGCACGGTGAGGCGGCATCGGAAGGAGCCCGCGCCGTCGGCGGTGCGGCACCCAAGCGCCGAACATGAAGGTGTCGCCGCGGTTGAAGGCGACGGTTGGCTTGAAGCGGACAGAGCCGTCGAGTTCGCCATGTGATCTCGGGCGAGAGCCCCTACCGGCGCGCCGGCGTCGGTGTTTTGGACCGGCAACCTACTAAGGGGAGTACCCGAAGTAGATGAATGTGACTCGCCGAGATCGGTAACTCGAAGGAAGAGACACGTGGCACACAATTTAGACGAGTTCGTGCCGCGTGGTGCGTAATACCCTACGTCCCGTATGCCGCGTAGCTCTGGATTGATTGGGCACGATTACAAGATGGTGCAATAGTGCGCCATGGTTGTATGAGATGAGATTGGATGCTAGAGATCGGTCCCTGCCTCTCCTTATATAGTCCGAGAGGCATGGTTACAAGTCGGAGTAGGGAGAGAGTACTAGTCGAGTACGTCTAGGAGTCCTCCATACAGTGCAGAACATGTACAGCTCCCTAACCGAGTACTACTCCTATGTAGTCCTTGTGCTCCACGCCTTCAGGTGCCGTGCAACGCATGCCAGGTAGTCCCAGGGGCCCACCGAGTAGTCGGTCCTGGTACCCTCCGAGGTAGTGGGCCCAAGGAGGTCCATACGACATGTGATCTCCACGGCTTGCCGGGGATCGGGTTGGACCAGCCGCGGCCCAACACGACGTCGTTCCATGGCGTCGCGCCGGCAAGCGCGTTTAGCCCCTTGGCGGCATCGATCCGCTCGTTTGGTTCGGCACTCCGAGCAACTACCGCAAGGAGATGCTCACCTTCGAGGTGGTGGGGTTCGTGGCCGCGTATCACGCTATACTTGGGCGGCCCTCGCTACGCCAAGTTTATGGCCGTCCCCAACTACACCAACCTCAAGATGAAGATGCCGGGACCGAACGGCGTCATCACCGTGGGCTCGTCCATCGAGCACGCCTTCGACTGCGGCGTCGAATGCGTGGAGCACGCGGAAGCACTAGCGCTGGATGAAGCGATGGTGACCAACCTGGAGAAGATGGTCAACGAGGACCTCGACTCCACCACCAAGCACGTCGGCAACTTCAAGGCCGCAGAGCAGACCAAGGAAGTGCCCCTCGACCCTGCTGCCCCCGAGGGCAAGGCGTTGAGGGTCAGTTCTACCCTTGACCCGAAATAGGAAGTGGTGCTCGTCGACTTCCTCCGCGCCAACGCCGACATCTTCACGTGGAGTCCCTCGGACATGCCAGGCATCCCGAGGGAGGTCGCCGAGCACTCCCTTGACATCCTACCTCACTCCCGCGCCGTGCAAGAACGGCTCCGCCGCTTCGACGAGGAGCGGCGGCGGGCGATCGGAGCGGAGCCGCGGAAGCTCCTTGAGGGCCGGGTTCATCAAGGAAGTGTTCCACCCTACATGGCTAGCCAATCCCGTACTAGTAAAGAAAAAGAATGGGAAGTGGCGGATGTGTGTAGACTACACCGCCCTTAATAAAGCATGTCCAAAGGTTCCTTTTCCTTTGCCACATATCGATCAAATTGTTGATTCGACCGCCGGGTGCGAACTACTTTGTTTCCTTGATGCCTATTCCGGTACCACCAAATCAAAATGAAGGAGTCCGACCAGCTCGCTACTTCATTCATCACGCCATTCGGGATGTATTGCTACGTCACGATGCCATTCGACCTTCGAAACGCGGGTGCAACGTACCAACGGTGCATGCAAGCACGTTTTCGGAGACCACATCGGCCGGACCATCGAGGCGTACGTGGACGACATAGTCGTGAAAACTAGGAAGGCGAACGACACGGTTGGCGACCTCGGCATCGCGTTCGGCCGCCTACGGCCAACGGGTAAAACCGAACCCCGAAAAATGTGTCTTTGGCGTGCCGCGGGGCATGCTTCTAGGATACATAGTCTCCCGGCCGAGGCATCGAGGCCAACCCCCGAAAAGGTCGCGGCCCTCGAGGGAATGGGTCCGATTTGGGACCTCAAAGGGGTACAAAAGGTGCCGGGGTGCCTTGTCGCCTTGAGCCGCTTCATCTCGCGGCTCGGCGAGAAAGGCTTGCCCCTCTATCGCCTCCTCAAGATGCACGAGCTCTTCTCCTGGACCGCCGAGGCCCAAGAGGCGCTTGACAAGTCGAAGGCGTCCCCGACTCACGCCCCAATCCTCACACCACCGCGAGACCGGTGAACCTCTCGCACCTCTACGTGGCCGCGACTACCCGTGTGGTCGCCGCCGTGATCGTGGTAGAGTGCATGGAGGAGGGGCACGCCTTGCCGGTCCGGGCGGCCGGTGTACTACATCGCCGAGGTCTTGTCCAATACCAAGGCCCGCTACCCTCAAGTCCGAAGTCGCTCTACGCAAGGGGTCCTCGCGCGGCGCAAGCTTCGCCACTACTTCGAGGCCCACCCCCGTCACGGTGGTTTCTTCCTTTCCACTAGGAGAGATCATCCGCAATCCGTACGCAAAGAGCGGGATCGCCAAGTGGCCGGTGGAACCGATGGGCGAAACGCTCGCCTACGCCCCGCGCAAGGCCATCAAGTCCCGCATCTTGGCGGATTTCGTTGCCGAGTGGACGGACACGCGGTTGCCGCCGCCGCGCATCTAGGCAGAGGCCGGACTCCGTACTTCGACGGCTCGCTGATGAAGACCGGGCGGGCGCGGGCCTCGCTCTTCGTGTCACCCCTCGGGGAGCACATGCGGTACGCGATACGCCTCCACTTCCTCGCGTCAAACAACATGGCCGAGTACGAGGCCTTGCTCGCGGCCTCAAGATCGCCATCGAGATAGGCGTCAAACGCCTCGATGTGCGGGGAGATTCGCAGCTCGTGATCGACCAAGTCATGAAAAACGCGAGCCGCCACAACGACAAGATGGAAGCATACCGCAAGGTTGTGCGGGCCCTCGAGGACAAGTTCTACGGCATTGAGCCGAACCACGTGCCCCGCCGGTACAACGAGGAGGCGGACGAGCTTGCCAAGATCGCGTCGGGGCGGATCACCGTCCCCCCGAACGTCTTCGCCCGAGATATCGCCCAACCATCCGTCACCCTCGAGCCGCACCCCTCGAACCACATGGAACCCTCGGGGGGCTCCCTCGAGTCCGGCGGGCGCGAGCCCATGGACGAGGACCCCTCGAACGAGGCGTACGTGTTCTCCCTCCTCGAGGGGTACGACGCCGCCGAGGCCAAAGTTATGGACGTCGAGCCGCCTCCCGGCAGGTGGACCGGCGCGACAAATACATCGCCCGGATGGATCGAGGGGGAACTCCCCTCGACCGATCCGAGGCCGGGCGCATCGCCGGGATGGCCAAATCTTTCGCCCTCGTCGATGGCGAGCCGTACAAGCGTGCCACCTCTCGGCATCCTGCGGCGATGCGTAACCATTCCCGAGGGGCGCGAGCTCCTCCGGGAGATTCACGCGGGCATCCGCGGCCACCACGCCACGCCCCGCACCCTTGTAGGCAACGCGTTCCGCTAGGGCTTATATCGGCCCACCGCGGTCGCCGACGCCGCCGAGATCGTGCGCACCGCGAAGGGTGCCAATTCTATGCCCGAAAATCCAACCTCCCCCGCGCACATCCTACGGACCATCCCCATTACATGGCCTTTCGCCGTATGGGGGCCGGACATCATCGGGCCCTTGCGAAAGGCGCCCGGTGGGCTTCACCCACCCGTTGGTCGCGATCGACAAATTTTCCAAGTGGGTAGAGGTGCGCCCCATTACGAATCTCGTGCGAGCAAAGCGGTGATGTTTTTCACGGACATCGTCCATCGCTTTGAAGTGCCCAATTCCATCATCACCGACAACGGGTCCCGAGTTCACGGGCGGGAAATTCCCCGGAGTTTTGCGATAAATTCCACATCCGTGTGGATCGGGTGCCGGTGGCACACCCACGGACTAACGGCCAAGTAGAGCGTGCCAACGGCATGATCCTACAAGGCCTCAAGCCGCGGAATTTTCAACCACCGAACAAGTCTGGTCGGAAATGGCTCCAGGAACTGCCTGCGGTCGTGTGGAGCCTAAGGACCACCCCAAGCAGAGCCACCGGATTCACCCCGTTCTTTCTAGTCCATGGCGCGGAGACCGTCCTCCCCACGGACTTAGAATATGGGTCACCCAGGGTGCGAGGCTATGACGAGGACACCAACCAGCGGGCCCGCGAGGACTCACTGGACCAGCTGGATGAAGCGCGCCTCGTGGCCCTAATGCATTCCGCAAGATACCAGCAGTCCCTAAGGCGCTACCAGGCTCGGAAGGTACGCCGACGGGACTTCAGCGAGGGGGATTTGGTCCTAAGGCTACGCCAAGACAACCGAGGACGCCACAAGCTATCACCTCCGTGGGAGGGACCCTATGTCGTGGTAAAGGTGCTCAAGCCCGCACGTACAAGCTAGCCAACGAGGACGGCGAAGAACTCACCAACGCTTGGAACATCCAGCAGCTACGTCGTTTCTACCCCTAGCTAGGATTTCCATGTCTTTTGTTGTAAATTACGCACCCAACACCCCAGTTGGCAACAAACATGTATATAGCAGCAGTTCAATAAAAAGGGTAACTCGGCTTTCCCCTGAAACCCAAGTCACCCTCGGGGGCTACTACGGGGGCATCCCCCCCCAAAAAAATGGTCCCATTTTTTCGCAAAAAACCCACGCACGCTAAGTTTGGCTCAACCTTAGCCTCGAGCAAAGTTCAAACAGGGCGTGGACGGCCTAGCGGAAAGGATGCGCGAGCCAGAGATAGCCTACGCCTCCACGAGGATACGGCCCTTCTCTCTTGCCTCCAGACCAGCAGGCTGCTCGCGAGAATCGAACTCCCCTAACTCGAATTTACTCGGTGCAAAGGAACAAACAAAACGGCGCCATAAAAATAACAAACATCATTTGCTCCCACAAGTGTTTGAAACAAAATGGTTGTTCATTTACATGGCCACGTGTCCCATACGCTAACATACAAACAAAAAAGGGCCCGGCGCCCGGCAATCTTCGGTGCCCGAGGAGCATCGGCGTCGGCGGCGTCCGAAACAGAACTCCTCGAAGGCTTCGGCGAGCGCCTCGGCGGCGTCGGCGGCTAACGCGTCCACGCGCTCCATCGCCACTTCATCCTCGACGCCCTCCCGAACAATGTAGCCCTCTCGCCATAG
The DNA here is from genome assembly GCA_947561735.1 of Cenchrus americanus. Taxonomy (NCBI): domain Eukaryota; kingdom Viridiplantae; phylum Streptophyta; class Magnoliopsida; order Poales; family Poaceae; genus Cenchrus; species Cenchrus americanus. Next base: position 75,246,988 of record OX387239.1, on the reverse strand, counting down.
CTTCAAAATTGATCTCGTAGTGGGACCACACCACCCCGAGAGCTTTCGGACGCCAAGGTGCGGTGCGCGGCGCATGCGCCCAGAGACGTGCTCGCGGAGGGCATGTGCGACCGGCCAACGAGCTTCCGACTCGCGCCCGCCCTCCTCCACGGCCTGGCAGTTCTCGAGGGCCGCGAACGCGGCTCCAACGGCTCCCGCTCGGAGGAGTTGTAGGAAGCTGCGGCGCCTCGGCCGGTCGGTCGCGTGCCCCGCGCGCGGTGCGCAGCTCCGAACGTTACCGGCGAAAGAAATCGAAGGGGGAACAAACCCTCAAAGGAAAGATCAAGCAAAACAAGAGACGAAACGGTGACCTACCTTCAACCTCGCTTCTTCTCCACCTCGAGGGCGCGCGCTCGGCCTCGACCGCTTGCTGCGGTGGCCGTTGACGGTTAATAGTTGTATCAAAGTTTGTTTGTGACTTGCAAGCGGACAAGTCTCCCGTCGTAGTCAAGGGACCCTTCTTCCCTCGAGTGGTGAACCCAAGGTATCGAATCCGTGGAACAATGTGCAACGCAAGGATTCAATCTAGTAAAGCAAGGTAAAGCTATCTAATGAAGACAAGTTGCATCTATCTACTAACTCATAAAGAAAACGAATCTAATCTAATCTACTAAAGAGGTAGCAAGATAAAGCAAGAGATAACCAATCTAGAGAATCTAGATCATGCTTATGTTGTAGCTCCAAACAAGATAGATGAAGATAGCAAAGCGAATCTCATTAAAAGCATCTTTAAATCGTGGCCTTCCCATCCGACTCCGAAAACATCCGCCTTTCGAGACCCCCGTTCGTCACAACGTATCCCTATTCATGCGGGGAGCTTAGGGCGAGTTCGATAGAACAAGTTGAAATCACTTGGCCGGTCCGTATGCACCTCTAGCCGCCGCGGCTACAAGAGCACCCTATGTAATCTAGCCGCAAACTAGATCGTAGAAGAAGCAAAACCAAGAAGAAAACAAAATCATCGAGAAGGCACTTAATCGCTAGAAATCGGATTCACTTACAAACTTCACCATGAATGATTACATGAACAAGATCACCACCGGGGCCCTCCCTCGATCTTGATCCTCGCTCCGAGCTCCGACGTGGTCTTCCATGCAAGGTTCCCACGTCGGCTAGGGAAACCCTAGACAACTAGCATGACCCTCATCTTCAAGTTGGTGTCCCTCAAGCTTCTCTCGCTCCTCGGCGGCGGATTACGACTTCGGTTCCGCGTGGCTCTCGGTCGGGGGGCTATTTATAGCCTCGAGAAGCAATTAGGTCAAAGGAGAGGCCGATTGGGCCCCGAATTGGGGGGCCGGGCCGTCCGGCTCGGGCCGGCCGTCCCGGGCCCAATTCGGCCCATCCCGCGGCTCGCTTCGCCGGTGTTGCTTCCCACGTCTTCTAGATGTTCTCCCCTTTTGCATGTGGGCCCTTGACGTCGGTTTCTCTCCGAATTGGACTCAACTCCTTGTCATGCAAGATTCGAAGCACTTTTCCGGTTCGGTCCTCGGAGTTTATCATCTTCTCGGGCTTGGTCCTTGGGCTCTTGGGGTCATGTTCACTTCATTGCTTGACTTGTATCGGGCTTCAAGGTCTTGTCATGAGGTGCTTAATGAACTTATCCCGAAGTCTTGCTTTCATCGTTAAAACCCCGCGTAAACACACAACTCCAAAACCGACATGCACAAGTGAACTTGTTATACCACGGGGGTTAGTACCGGTGAATAAGATACAAAAGTCATGCCAACACCGAAGGTAAACTCATGGCTAGGTTGACGGATTTTCACCGTCAACATCTCCCCCATGCTTAAACCTTGCTCGTCCTCGAGTAAGCCTTCGATGGATATCATCGTTGCCAAACAATGTTTAAACCTTGCACTTGATCATACATGAAAAAAAAACATAATGCTCTCAAAAGTTTAATTCGTTAAAGTTCCATAATGTACTAGCCTTCACCTCTACGGAGGGTAGATTCTTATTAAGCTTATCCCACAAGTATTAACATGCTCACAAAGTTTAAATAGATCTCGAATTTTTGAAATAAAGAACGAGATAAAGAAAAGAGCTAAACCAATGTTCACAAATTTAAATCACCTTGTATATTGCTCATGAACTCTCATCTCACTTATCTCTCAAGCCTATATATTCTACTCCTTTCCCTCTCATATATATGTGGTAGGCTTTATATGGAGCTTTGGGAAAGTTTAGTCCTAACAAGATTTTATAAATGAGGTGTTGTCAAAACAAGACAAGCTTCTCATGGTCTTACCGAGACTCGTCAAAAAGGTCATTGGAAAATAATGTTAAATCAAGGAGGGGAAAGAGAAAAATACACACACTTTAGATGAGTGGACATGTGCAAATGGCAAAGAGTGATCCCGAGGCACAAAGGAAGTCCTCGTTATCGGATTGCACATGGTTGGAAAATGAGAATGGATCTTTTTAACTTGAAGCCTTGAATGCACTTTTAGAGAGCCGGGGAGTTTACTTTATGCACATATATTTTTTCTCTTTCTCATATTTCTCATTCTTTTCTTTCTTTCATTCATTCATCATTTTATTTTTTCTTGTCATATATTCAGTCCATGACTTTCACAACGAAGTTTTGATTTTTTTATATATATTGAAAGTCATGAGTATCACCGGAAAATTTTTTTTTAAAATATTCCCCTTCGAACTCTAAAACTGCACCGTACCTACCTCCTCCCCCATGCTCGGACGTTGCTCGTCCTCGAGCAAAGAGGTGAAAAATAAGGTAGGTACCGGAATATTTTTCCTTGGAGAGATACTTGAAATCTTCAACGTTGGCACCGTCTTGCGATCTTCCTTGAATTGATGATCCATTCTCAACGATAGGTTGTGGTCAAGGAGGTAATCACAAAAGATGATATTTGGTTTAAGGGTGGATATCCGGCGAAGTTTGTGAGATCTCCGATGCGGGGATACACAATGCACGGATAAAAGGCTAGCAAAAAGATAGATACGCAAAAACGGAATGACCAGCTTCTTAGTCTCGGGCCGAGAAATCATGGCCTGCAATAACTCACTCAAAAATAAATCTTGTACACTAAAGTTTATGCACTCAAATATATATAAGGCTCTGGATAGGTTGAGCAACACACAAGTGATATTTGTGACAAGGTTAGCAATATTTTTGAGCATAAAAGACATCTTTAATCTATTCATAACTTGAGAGCACATAAAACACTATGGGTCTTTATTTTAATCATAACCTCCGCTGAAGATTAAGCTAGCATTTAGATAATTTCAGATTTGTATTTTTAAGAGAGCACTAGTTCAAACATGCATAAGTCAATTACAAAGATAAACAAAGCGGCAGTTATAATCATATATCATCATGGCACAAACTTTGTAACTTTATCAAAGGTAAAAACTTGGTGGCGACATTATTCATGATGAAAATAAACACAAAGGTACATGCTGAAAAAAATTAAACTAACAACTGAAAATTAAAGCAAAGCTGAAAATACTACGCAAACATAGGTGCAAACAAGCTGAAAATTAAAGAAAAGGGGGTAAAGGAAAGATAACTAAAGCTCCTCCTCTCTCTAATCTTCCGCCGGTGGTTGATATTGAAAGTCTTGGTTGTTGTACCCTTACTTGTAATAGGAAAGCACCACTCCTCCTATGAATTGTCCGACGGTGCTAGGTGAAGGTGTCAAAGCTCATAAGCGAATGTTGCATTACCTTCACCCATTTGGTTTGCATTGGTTTGGATGGCTGCAATATTTTGCATGTTTCTTGCAGCGTATCCTCCAATGGTGGCCACATTTTGTTGTGGTTGAGGAAGGTGTGCATATGGCTCCGCAAAGGCTACGTTGGGCACCGCAAAAATGGTGGGGGTATGGCTGCACCACTCCCCCATGCTTGCATTGGTACACCACCGTAGTAATTTGGCGATGCCGGAATTTCTCCGAATGGTGGAACATAATTTTGTTGTGCACCTCCTTCTTGGGCCATAGAAGATCCTTCTCCTATAATTCTTTTCTTTTATTATTTTTTTTCTTCGCCGGCACAAGAAGTCCTTCCTCTAACCGGTCTTCTTCCCCTCAAGAAAAGTCTTAATCTTCAATCCGGAAGGGGCAAATTCACCTAGGCCACTTGTAAGCCTCCTCTCTCATCTTCACTTATAAATTTTCCTTTCTTCATATATTCTTAGGGAAGTCTTGGGTAGGAGATGATTCGGGTTCCTTGTAATACCCGGTTTTAAAGAGATAGTCAACATGGAGAGGTAACAACCCGATCTCCCGAATCCGATGTTGCTCGCAACACCACCGGTTGATCATAGGTGAGTAGGGTTGATTGGCTGCGAGTAAATCCAATTCAACTCCGTGTTGGTTATCTATGTCTCTCTTATTCTCCCCAAAAATCCACTTGCACAAAAGTGACACACTTGGATGATGGGGTTCCGGATAGTATTTCTTCGTTGATGGTCTCCTCCCGTGATCATACTCCAAAAACCTTCCCATGTGCCTTCATGCACATACTTGTTCCGGAGCTCCCTTTTTGAAAATAGGGGACACTCGCCCATGGGTCTACGATACTAGAACATGCAATCGTTTCGAACATGAAAACCAATCTAATCTATCGGGGGTTGTGTTGAATGGATCCAAGGAAGCATTGAGGCCTTACTCCCTTTGCGGCATGGTTGCTAGCCTTAAGCATTAAAGTATTTTCAGCACAAGATGATAGATAGATAATCCAACAAAGTGTGATTACATCTCAAGATCGATTGCAACCCATGGATGAAAAGAGATTACCCCATCAAGGTGCTAGAAATAGCATCATTGATCAAGGTTACCCTTCCGACGATGTCTTCCTTCTTCTCCACTTGTGGGCTCCCTCCAACGGAATGAGAGACTCAAAGACTCCTTCATCAAGGGTATGCGCCATGGTCATGAAAATTTCCTAGGCGAATTCCTTGTGGGTGTTTGCCGACACTCCGCTAGAGAATTGCACCGGTGTCCCGTGTGAAACCCAATATGTGGAGAGCTTGGTCGTCGATGTCGACGTTCGCTACAAGCCTCTACTTAAGGCGAGCGAGCTTCTTCTCCTCCTCCGTCATGATGACATACCCCTCGGAATACCGCGAGCATATGGAGGTGGAGCGGATGATCGTGTCAATTGGTGAGGTTGGACAAAGCGGCTCCTCCATATGTTATTGAAGTTTGGTAAACCTAATAAACGAGTTGTGTGTGGCCCTCATGCCACCAAGGAGAAGAGTGGTTCCTCCTCAGTGGTGCCGTGTCCTCCTCCATACCCCGAGGAAACTCGGAAACCGAGCGCCTCCTCGAAGGGGTTGTCGATGATGGCTTAGACGACGATGATCCCTTCTTCTTCGGTGCAAAGGCTTGTAGTTTTCTTCCATGATTGCAGCACTCTCCCTCAGAAATATATATCCGGGGTTTTCACCCGGTAACAAGGTACACAAATATTATTTTGGAGTCTGGACTTTGAGTGGATTAAGGATGTGATTTGTTGCACGAAACAAACACGGTGGATGGCTAAGTCTAAGGTGATTCCGGCCTACAAACTAGAGCACACGAACAAAGAGTTGGATGAAAGACTTACCTCTCTCCTCCTCTTGGCTCGGTTCTTCTCTAGTGCATTCATGTTGCTTCGTGATCGCGTACACCTTCCAAATGTTCCCGTCCACTCCTTCGCTTGCATTATTGCTCCTTCCACTTGATGTTTTCGCTTGATTCACTTCCATACTCCCTTGCCTCACATGCATCCATGATATTCCTACAAAACAAAGCCTTGGCTGCCCCCCATGCTTGTACTTTGCATGTGGTTTAAATATGTTGGAGGGGCATCCCGTGATGTATCATGGTGCATGCATGGTTAGGTTAACTAGATTGCCTCCCTTTAAGGCTAAGCACTCCTCTAATTTCGAAATTTAAAAATATTTTTCAGAGCCATGCAAGAGCTCGAACATAATTTTAGAGAAGTTTTTAAACCATTAAAAACAAATGCAAGTCGAAAATATTTTTTTATTACGTCGATTTCGGTCTCACCGGTATAGTTTGCCTTCATTAGTTGAGAGCAAGCTTTTCCCGGCTTGATCATGGGGGCATAGGTTTAGGTCCTAATTTTGATTAGATGAGAGAGATTTTGAATGAAATAAAATTAAGTGAGGCTTAGAAAAATTCTAATCTTAGAGAAACCAAGGATATGGATTTTTAAACCAACCAAAAATCAAGATTCTATGTTCACGCGAGTCCTACCACATGCTGAAATTTAAATAACATCTAGATATAAGTCGTGGCTCTACTCATGTGTTTTTAGCATGAAAAACAAGTCAACCACAGCACCATAATGAGGGTGAAGGGTTGAGTTAGGTTCTGAAATTTTTTTCTTTTTGGTTGTGGTTTCTCGAAGAAGAAGCAAACAATCACATAGGATGGTTCATGTAAAGGGTTTATGATCAAGCAAAATATTCAACCAAGGATTATGTCTCTAATATTGTCCAACCATTCTAAGTCTAATGTTTTGCGTAGTAAAATTCAAAACTGAATTATTAAAAAGACTCGAAAAACCCGGAATCGGGTTGTCCTCCCGTAGCTTATTCTTGACTCGACGAAACGGGTTGCCTCCCGCCTAGCGCTCCGTTTATAGTCCATGGCTAGACTTCTTCACTTGATTACTCCGGATCAACGCTCTTTGCGGGCGTTGCAATCTTGGGTACCCACTTTGGCTTAGTCAATTTTTTTTTGGTCTTCACAGCTGGCTTTGTCCTTTGGTCTTGACGGATGCAACATCTTCCTTGTGGCTCGGCATCTCGAACTCCGGTCCTTCGGTCGTGATCTTCATGGTCTCTAGTGTGATCCTTCATCTCTCCCGAATGAGCTTGAGTAGCCTTCGCCGTCTTGGGACCTTGGAGTTGTCTCGGGTATTCTTCTTTGTCACCAATCGGTCGCCCGACAAGTTGTCCCACTTGCGTCTCTAGCATCTTCATCATGATGAACACTTCGCATGTGGATCTTGCCTTGGCAGCCTTTAGGTGTTGAGCTTCTTTCTCCATCTCCATCTTCTCCGTCCTCGTTGATCTTGAACGGCCTTCTGGCGTCTTGACTTGGAGGTGGTGATTCCCTTGGAGATTTCGACGGTCCTTCGACTTCAACTTTTGAATCTACGGTTTCCACCCCTTTAGCTTGTGTTGCACGTCACCTTTGCCTCGTAAAGTTTTCCCGGATCATCCACAAAAAAGTTTTGGGTTTCTTGGAGAGGTAGCCAACCATCTCCGGCTAGGGTTAGTGATAAAACAAAAATCTAACAATAGAAAAATTAGGGTTCATCAAAACTAGATTAGATTGACTCTTTTTTTTCTTTTCAGGGATGATCAAACATAAGAGATGCAAAAGAAAATCAAAAGAAAAACTGAAAGATAAGCGATACTAGATCGGATCTTGATTGCTTGTTCCCCGGCAACGGCGCCAGAAAAAGGGGCTTGTTGACGGTTAATAGTTGTATCAAAGTTTGTTTGTGACTTGCAAGCGGACAAGTCTCCCGTCGTAGTCAAGGGACCCTTCTTCCCTCGAGTGGTGAACCCAAGGTATCGAATCCGTGGAACAATGTGCAACGCAAGGATTCAATCTAGTAAAGCAAGGTAAAGCTATCTAATGAAGACAAGTTGCATCTATCTACTAACTCATAAAGAAAACGAATCTAATCTAATCTACTAAAGAGGTAGCAAGATAAAGCAAGAGATAACCAATCTAGAGAATCTAGATCATGCTTATGTTGTAGCTCCAAACAAGATAGATGAAGATAGCAAAGCGAATCTCATTAAAAGCATCTTTAAATCGTGGCCTTCCCATCCGACTCCGAAAACATCCGCCTTTCGAGACCCCCGTTCGTCACAACGTATCCCTATTCATGCGGGGAGCTTAGGGCGAGTTCGATAGAACAAGTTGAAATCACTTGGCCGGTCCGGTATGCACCTCTAGCCACCGCGGCTACAAGAGCACCCTATGTAATCTAGCCGCAAACTAGATCGTAGAAGAAGCAAAACCAAGAAGAAAACAAAATCATCGAGAAGGCACTTAATCGCTAGAAATCGGATTCACTTACAAACTTCACCATGAATGATTACATGAACAAGATCACCACCGGGGCCCTCCCTCGATCTTGATCCTCGCTCCGAGCTCCGACGTGGTCTTCCATGCAAGGTTCCCACGTCGGCTAGGGAAACCCTAGACAACTAGCACGACCCTCATCTTCAAGTTGGTGTCCCTCAAGCTTCTCTCGCTCCTCGGCGGCGGATTACGACTTCGGTTCCGCGTGGCTCTCGGTCGGGGGGCTATTTATAGCCCGAGAAGCAATTAGGTCAAAGGAGAGGCCGATTGGGCCCCGAATTGGGCCGGGCCGGCCGGCCCGGGCCGGCCGGCCCGGGCCCACTCGGCCCATCCCGCGGCCTCGCTTCGCCCGGTGTTGCTTCCCACGTCTTCTAGATGTTCTCCCCTTTTGCATGTGGGCCCTTGACGTCGGTTTCTCTCCGAATTGGACTCAACTCCTTGTCTTGCAAGATTCGAAGACTTTTCTCGGTCCGGTCCTCGGAGTTTATCATCTTCTCGGGCTTGGTCCTTGGGCTCTTGGGGTCATGTTCACTTCATTGCTTGACTTGTATCGGGCTTCAAGGTCTTGTCATGAGGTGCTTAATGAACTTATCCCGAAGTCTTGCTTTCATCGTTAAAACCCCGCGTAAACACACAACTCCAAAACCGACATGCACAAGTGAACTTGTTATACCACGGGGGTTAGTACCGGTGAATAAGATACAAAAGTCATGCCAACACCGAAGGTAAACTCATGGCTAGGTTGACGGATTTTCACCGTCAACACAAGCCGACGACCGTAGCGCTCTGCTCCTTGAGGGCCATCTCCTGATCCGCACTCGTAATGCTGAGGGCTACCAGCTCACCCTCGAGCTTTGAAACGTCAGTGTCCCGCGCCTCCCGCGCCTCCCGCGTTGTCTCACGAGCGGAACGCTCCCCTGCTCGAGCGTAGACCGAGCATCGGCAAGAGCGGCTCGCTCCCTCGCCGGAGCCGGTCCTCGACCTCCCGGCGGGCGGCGCGCTCCTCGCCGGGAGCCGCTCCTCCGCCGTGAGAAGCGCGGCGGCCTCCTTGGTCTTCCCCATCGCCCGCGCGCGCGCCTCTCCCCGCGGCGGCTCGCCGGGCCCGCGCCTCCCGCAGCCACGAGCGGAGCTTTTGATTGTCGGCCCGGACGGTGCCCACCTCCGCCTCCCGGCTGGACGCCACCGTGCGCATCTTCTCCATATCCCCCCCGCACCGTGCCGGCCGCCCTCATCCCGATCGATGAGGGCCGTGCAACCTGCTCGAGGGTGGGGGGGGGGGGGGGCGTCGCGGCCCGCCTCTCGTACTCCGGGGGCGGTGATCGCGTAGGGCCTCGGCCCGGTATGACGCCGGCCGTTTGGGGTCCCCAAGGCGTCCCGCGAGCGCGTCGAAGGCGTCACACCGCTCTCGGAGATGGCGGAGCTCGGCACTCATCCGGTCGAAGGCGCCATACTTGTCGTGGGCACGGTGCTCGAGCTCCCGCCGCCAACCGAGCGATTAGTAAGCGTCGCGCTGCAAGAAACAAACACGAAGACGAAGAAATCGAAGAAAAAAGAGCAACAGTGCCTCACCGGAAGACGCGCCACGCCGGGCCGCCGTGGATCTAGCCGCCTCGTTCGGCCGACCGGCTGAGCGCGGCGCCGTGGTCACGAAGCTCCCCCCAAGCCGCTTGCTCCTCTTGGAGCATCGGCGAAGGCGGCGGCTCGTCGACGCGCCCCTCTCCGGGAGGGAGCGGCCGATGCGGGAAGAAGAAGCCTCGGCGCCGTGCCCTCGGCCTCCGGCCACCATGTGGCCATCCCACCGCCTCACAAGTGCCCCCTACCGGGACTCTGGGGGGGGGACCGGCATGGGCCGGGTTCACCCACCGGTCCCACCCGGCGGCGGGGAGTCGTCGTCCCGGATCTCCCCACCACCACCGCCGGAGCCGCCGGGGCGCGGCTCCCCGCCGCGTCCCCACCGCCGCCTCCAACTACGCCTCCACGGCCGCGGTCTCCCGCCGCGGCACCGCGGCCGCCGCCTCCGCCGCCGCGCCTCTGGGCGCGGGTGCCGGGTGGCCCTCCACGGAAGACGCCGCCAGACAATGCCGCCGCAACCGGCGCCGCCGGCCGCACCTCCGCCTTCCACGGCAATGCCGCCGCAACCGCGCCGTGGCCGTGCCTCCTCCTCCGGCCTTGCCTCGCGCCGCGACCGCCGTCCGCCGCGCCTCCTCCACGGCCGGCGCCCGCCGCCCTCAACAACCGCCGATCGCGGCTCGGCGGCAAGGCCGCCGCCTATGACCTCGAGGCTTCGGACCGCACCCCGCGAACTCGCGCTCGCCGTCGCCGCTTCGCTCGCCCCCGCCCGCGGCGCCCTAGACGAGCGCCGCCGGTAGGGACGGATGCATCCGCCCTCGGCACCTTGGCCGATGCGAGGGGAGGCACAGCTTGGAACCACCCCGCGGGAGATGCAAACAAACCGTCGGGATTCCCCGCCCGACGGCACGCAACCCCTCGAAAGACAATCTCTCGACCTCGATGAGGAGAAGGCGCGCTTCCTCTTCCTTGAGGTCCCCGCCGACGTTGCGGGTGCGGCCGGCGCGACCGCCGCCGCACCTCCGCCCATCTCCACCGCCCGCGCGGCGCCTCCGCCGCGTGCACGGACGCCTCCGAGGTGCGCGCCGGCGCCTCCGCGGCCCGCGCCGCCTTTGTTGTCGATTTGCCCGGTGGCGGGCGCCTCCGCGCCGCCCCCCCGTGCGATGCCACTCTTGCCACCGGAGCCGGCTCCGGGGACGGGGCCGCGTGCTCCCACCTATCGGGGAGGTCCCGCCCCTCGACTTCCTCCTCCTCGTCCGATGACGAGTATTCCTCGGTCCCCGGCGAGGAGAGCCCCTCGCCGCCGCGCCAGTCGGAACTCCTCACCCTCCGCTCGCGATGCTTCGATGTCGCGTCGCACGCTCCTTCTTGCGGGCCGCCCGCTCCCGCCCGCTCGGCCGCGCCGCGCGCGCGCGAGCACGCGGGAGCGGGGGGTAGGCGGCTCGGACTTCGCGGCGCTCGGCCGCACCATCCGCGGGCAAAGCATTAAACGCGTCAACAACTCGGAAAGTCGGCGACTAGCGGGAATGAAATCAAGAACTCCGCTCACCAGCTGGCCAGTGGGCAACATCTCAAGATCCCACAGGGCCTTTTCGTTGTAGCGCCCGGACTTGGGGTCGATGGCGCGCCGCGTAGACCCGCGAGCAAGGGGGCTCGGCAGCGACCGCGATTTCGCCAACGCGACGGGGTCCGCGTCCTCGTGTTGCAGGAGGTAGAACCACCCCCGCTCCCGGTCCGCGTTGTTGGTTCTCATCATACGGGGGGATGTAGTCGTCCTTGCGCCGGCTCCGCACGGCAAGTGACATGCCACCGGCACGCACCGCGCGGTGGGTCCTCGTCTCCGTCGTCGGCCGGCGGCGTGCAGAGCCCGCGCGGAAGAGATGAACACAGAGATCCCGCCCGGGTCACCCGGATCCCCAGGAAGCCCTCGCGGACGCCAACGAATGTGGCCGCTCGCGAGATCGCGTTTGGCGCGAAGTTGTGGAGCTCCACGCCGTAGTGGTGGCGGAGAGCCCGCATGAAACGGCTCGCCGGGCACCATGAAGCCCCCGCTCATGGAAGCGACGAAGCCGACCACGTAGCCGCTCGGAGGGTTGGGCACCCGCTCCCTTTTCGACGGCACGATCCACTCGGCCGGCCGCCCATCCTCGTTCGCCGCCGCCCAGCCACCCTCACCGAGTCCCCCGGTTCGGGGCCGCCCGCGTCACCGTCGAGCGCTCCCACGCTAACGGGTCGATAATGATGAGAGGCGGCTGGGGCGCCATGCGAGCAGGCGAAGAGGCGAAGGACAAGGAACAAGAAGAGCTCCGAGAGGAGAGACGTGCAATGGCGAGAGCGGCTCGGGGGCTAGAGCGCAAGAGGCAAGAACGTCGAGTGCTGAACGCGAAGGTAAAAACCGCTCGTTCCCCTTCCATTGGATTTATAGGCCGCAGGCGTGCTCTCCGGGAGCACACACCCGCGCGCATTAACCGGCAGGTGGAATATTCCCTCGCCGACGAACGGGCCTCACCACGACCGCGGCGGCCACGCAACCGCCCGCAGCCATCATCACGGCGCGGCAACCGGGGGGCCGTGGCGGGGCGGTCACATCCGCCCGCCCACTCCGCCCACTACGCGCGCGGCGGCAGCCGCGCCGGCAAGGCGTGCCCGCGGCGTGAGATCACGGCCGCGACCGCGAGCATTTAATGGACCTGTCCCTTACTGAGTAAGGTAGACCCTCGAAGCGGCCCGAGCCTCTGGCTCAAATTAATACGACCCTCGAAGGGTGCAAACATTGGCCAGTGGCCTCGAAGCCCATTTGAGGTAGACGGGCGCTACAGGTGCCCTCGATTCACAAAAATCTACTGATCAGCGGCTCGGGGGCTGGCACGGCCATGGACCCTCGACACCTGCAGATGCGAAAGACGGGGGCGCCCAGCCGCCACCCCGCACGACTCTACTGATCAGCGGTTCGAGGGCCGACACGATCGGGGGGCCCTCGAAACCCGCAGATGCGAAAGACGGGGGCGCCCAGCCGCCACCCCCGAACGCCCCCACCGATCGAGGTTCGGAGCCCGACCTTCAACGGGTTCGAACATGCGCCCCGCATCACCGCAGTCGGGGACGACGAGGGCATGCGCATTCGAGCTTTTCCTCGAGCCCACCGGCTTGAGGGTGCCCCACATGTCGTGTTCGAGAGCCGGCGAGGGTAGCTAGCGGGGGGGATCCCACCAAGGGAGAGCTTCCGCGTCCTCGGTCCTTAGCGAATGGGACCGAGCCCCACCTAGCAAACCCACGCAAGCGCTTTAATGGACGCGTCTCTCCGACCGCGCAGCCCTACCCTTATCGAACGGGGCATGGGCGTCCACTCGAGCCACCGCTAACAACTCAATGAGGAATCCGCGACCCGATCGATGGGGGTTGCGGAAACCTCACCCTCCGTCCCGTGGAGGGATGGCGAGGGTGCGTTAAAAGCAAGTCGGAGAGCTCGCCCCGATCGCATTGAATGGGCCCGTGCTCGGGGGCTCGACGCATGGCTACACCTCCTCGGTTGCACCGACGCGAGTAGTGCCGGTTGCGCGTGCGTCACCGAAGCCGGCCGGGAACATCGCCGACGCCGGTTGGAATAAGCACCACGCCCACCGACCGGACTCCGCGGGAAAACCCCCCCGCAGAGCACTCACACTCCCCGAGGCTTCGGGGGGGGCTAGACCCGCGGGTCCCGCCGACGCGGCCCCACGGAAAGCATTAGCAACCGGGGGGGAGCCCGGCCGGCAAACCCGCGGATGCTCGGGGGCTACGTCGGGGGACAGCCCTGAGGGTCCCCTAAAACAACCAGGGAAATCCTGCTTAAAACCCGCAAAAAACCAAAGTGAAACACCTCTCACTTAAGCACACACACGGGGCACGGCCCACACTGCGGTGGTCCCCGCGGCCCACCGGGAGTGGCCCACTCAAAGGCCCCCTCGAGCGGGTTCCGCCTCGCTCGAGGGTTCACACCTCCCTCGAGCGGGTTCCGCCTCGCTCGAGGGTTCACGACCCTCTCGAGCGGGCTCCGCCTCGCTCGAGGGTTCGCCTCCGCCTCGCTCGAGACTCCCTCACACGCACGCCTGTTCCCGCACGCGGGTACAGACATTTAATGCTCTAGCACGGCAGGGCGGCGCCATCATGCCCCCGGGAATCATGCCTCGCCCCCGTCGCACCAACTCCCTAGGGGGAACCCATCCCCGCCACTGTGGGGGACTGTGCGACATGGCCGGTGTCGCCCCGTGACACCGCGCCGCCTACTCCCGTGGACGCCTAACGCGCCGCGCCCTCGAAGGGGGACCGGCCACACCCTCGAACCACTTTCTTGTGAACTTGCGGGGTCGGGGTCATGACGCTAGGCCGGCGGGACGCCATCCCCGCCACCGTTGGTCCCGTGCGGCCGCCCCCGTGCTCGCAACACCACGCCGGCATCGTTACAACCACTCCGGCGCCGTGAGGCACGCGGGGGCGGGACGCCGCCACGCCCACCACCGTACCCCGCACGGATCGCCGTCAACGGCTTCCTCAAGCCTTTCGAAGACGCCACGGACAACCACCGCGCCCCTACGCTCGAAGCCGCCACTATTCGGGTACAAGACACGCCATGATGACTAGATCGTGGCAAGGACCGTCAAGGCGGCCGCCAACTCCACGACGCCGCACACCATACTTCCCCGTGTAGCCGAACAAAGGCGGCATGCTTGTAATTCGCCCTCTCCTTGGTCTATAAAAGGAAGGTGAACCCCCACCACAGGGGACAGACAACACGACAACACACATTCTCCAATTCTCCCATAACATCTGAACTCATTCCGATCATTCCACAAGGGACTTGGAGGCCACGCCTCCTCTCCCGCCTTGCTTGTAGCCGCCCCACTACAAGAACCCCGGCCGAGCAATACGACTCCCCGAGAACACCGCCGCCGGACGTACGGCCCCGGCCGGAACCTCCGGATAAATCTTGTGTCTTTAGTTGCTTAGCATCGACCATTGAGGGATAGACCTTGGCGCTTATTACTAGTTAGTGTCGGGACTACATTCCGCACCGACAATAGGGGGGTCCACCGGGTCCGCCCGTTGCGGCTCCTTCCGTCGTACGGTGCTTGCTGTAACAGCTTTATAACGATAACTTCGCGAGAAGATCACGCTGGATTCTTCGCCAAAAAAGTGAGTAACGACCTAAGCTCCGAGTTTAGGTCGTCAGACATAACAACATCACCAGGTCATCTTGATGGTAACATTTTGATCCTCAAAAGGTCGATAAGCCCCCACATCACATTAATTTAGGTCTTTGAAAGGACCTTGATGTCGCATAGGGGGGGTGAATAGGTGTGACGACCAAATTAAACTCTTTCTCCCCGAACACTTGAGCTGACAGTGCTCCACCGGTCAAACCGTTGGTGATGACCATCGGACCAAGTAAAGCAATCGGACCTCACGGGTGACACCGGGCCGTACCGGTGCGCCTCACCCGGTTAGATTGGTGTAGCAGAGCAGCACCCGCAAAAAACAACTTCAAGCACCTCTTGACTTCTAGCAGGAACCAAACTTGGTGAGTGGCCTTTGTAGATGATCACAAGCAAGGTAATGAACCCTGCACACACGAGTGGCACACCCAAGTAGATCGAAGCGGAAGCAAATCAAATATGCTAGAAAAACAACTTAGAGAATTAAACCACACGAAGAAGCAAGGATTTGTTTTCCGAAGTTCACCGCCCACTAATGAATGGCTACCTCTCCGTTGAGGAGCTTGTAAGGGACAATTCCCACAACAAGTCGGGTCTCTTTCAACCACTTTCCTCCTTTCCACTAAGGGGATCTTTTCCACGAAGAGGCAAAATCGCAACCCTTACAAACTTCCCGCTGCTTACCACAACCTTGGGAGCTAGCTGGCGACGCCTAGTCGTCTAGGAGGCAAACCTCCAAGAGTAATAAACACTTCAAAGCTTGTAGACGTGAAACCAAAGTGCTCAAGCTATGGAAATGCTCTTGTTAGCTTACAAGGTCACTCTTGAGCTTACTTTCTCAACCCAACAGAAAGAATATGACTTGAATCCACAAATCTCACAAAGAGAGGGTTGGGGAGAGCCATTAAGGCTTGTAGCTTGTTAGGAATGGCTTAGGACCTCAGCAATAGCACTAGAAACAGCAACCCTCACTTGAAGAAGGCTTCGGCTATTTATACCCCTCAAAGGATAAAACTAGTCGTTGGTCCTCGAGTGACACCGGTCAGACCGGTGCCCCACACCGGTCATACCGGTGTTTGAAAAACTAGCCATTGGGGCTAGCGGCACGGTCAGACTGGTGCCCCTGACCGGCCGACCGTTCGTGCCCGACACACCCCCAAAAATAGACCGTTCGTGCCCGACACACCCCCAAAAATCCTTTCTATGAAACTAGCACCTCACCACCAAGATGAAATGGCTTAGGTTAAGTTAGGAGGGTTTATTAGCACACTCTAAGGTTAGATCTCACTTAGGTCAACTATTGAGCACTTTGACTTGGTCAACTCGCTAAGTTGCATCCCTCTTGATAGTACGACATACCTATACTCAAGAATGATTAAAAATACTTTGTTGATCTCTTGAGCTTGAACATCATCAATCTTGCCGTACTTGATCAATATCCACTTGAGGGCTTTCAACATAGCATTTGACTTGAGCACGTTCATACTTGAGCTAATGACTTAGGATCTTTCCATATAGCATAAGAATGCACACTTGGATCCATGAGTTACTCCATATTGCCAATCTTATCATGTTGATGACTTGCATTGCTTCCTCGGTTAAGGTTTGGATATGATACTTGGAGACCCCACGAATGCTAGAACTTCACCTTAGCAAAACACTAATGGCGGCTTAGCTATGGTCCCAAAGATTGCTTAGTCCCTCACCCTAGACATCTCGGTTGATCTCTTCATCACTTATCCAATCCGCTTTGAGTTTCACTTTTCTTAATACACAATTAACCTTCATCTGAAAAACCGCTTCAAATGCTTGATCTTGATTGACAACAAATGTGCAAGCTTCCAAATTAGAACCATAACACATACACTGATCCTTATGTTCTTCTTCAATAAGCACATGAAGCTTTGCACTTGACTTAGAGAATTACAATATTCTCTTTTGTGATCCTTATAATTTAAATCAAGCTACATCTTCATATGGGAGACCATGAATTGATCTTGTCAAATTATCCTGATATTTATCTTTATTTATTGCTTGATATTTGTCACTTAAGTATTAAGATCATCCATATATTTGTATTCTCCATTGTGAGCCATATAATATTCATCCATAAATAAATACTTCAATAGTTGGTCATGAGTATATAAATAGAACCCGCTCACAATCTTAGACAAATCCATTAGTCCTATAATCCCCTTGTCATTCAATTCACCAAAATCCACGGGCCTAGATGCACTTTCAATCTCCCCCTTTTTGGTGATTGATGACAACTCGATTAAAGCTTACAAATGAAATATTATAGAGCATTTAGATTCTTAGATATAGCTAGAGCCCCCCTTAATTTGTGCTTTGAGTTGAATTTCAAAAATTTGGCCTCAAATGTCAATAGCACAATTTTTTGGGAGAAAGCGTGTGTGAGCTCCCCCTATATCTTAGAATCAGTGAAGTACAACATGTGTGACCGATAAATACAAATCCGTGATGCGTATGACAAGATATGCACAAAGCAAAGATCACGTGTACTAACTGGGCAGCACCGGTAAGACCGGTGCCCCTGACCGGTCAGACCGGTCGGTCCAGCCAAAGACACCCAACCGGGTGGCACCGGCCGGGCCGGTGCCCCCGACCGGTTAGGGAGCGGGTCGGGCCGTCGAGCACAAATCAACAATAGTGCATGCTATTTGGTCCAAGGTGATCAGGCCAGGGTTGCAAGCCGGCTTAGATCACTTTGCTCCATTTAGCCAACACAAACAATACACCATTCAATTCATGCATCACAATCTATCAATAAATTCACTTAATTATTATAATAAGGTTCAAACACACAGTAGTACTCACACAAATGTTCTCAAGTCCACTAAGATGAAATTCTAGATTATTACAAGGCTGCTCTCATCAACCAGCATGCACCGGTCAAACCGGTGCAACACAGATAGCAGCACAAACAGCACAGATTTGAATTCTTTAATCTGAATCTTCTCCCCCATTGTCATCAAGCATCCAAGAAGGGCCTGGAGAAGAAGCAGTTGTCGATCACTGTCCCTGAGATCCGTCTCCCTGGTGAGAGCTCTCTCCTATTTGAGAGTTGTCAAAGATCCAGTGCAAAGGAGAGTTTAGATAAATAGAATCTGAGATAGTGATTTGAGATGGGTTAGCTATAGGAGCATTGTTTTTACCATAGTAGCATGGATTGTAGACAAAGATCTCGGTGGAGAAGCGAGCGCCCCAATCTTGTCCTTGCTCGGGAGGTGGAGGAGGTGGAGGTGCTTGCCCTTCTTCCATGTAGTGAGATTAACCTGCCACATCCGGAGGAGGAGGTGTCGGGCATACACCCTGGGTACTCAGACAAGGAAGGATGAAGACGGACTCCTATTAGAATTCCCCTGTAATCCTACTAGGACTCGTTCCGTGTAATCCTACTAGGACTCCTGCCTTTTAACCGACTAGGAACCCGCCCCTGGACTATATAAAGGAGGACCGGGTACCTAGCCGGGCACCTGATCTCAACCCAACACCAAGCGCAGGGCGCCATACTTGATCCCCCAAACAGGACGTAGGGTTCGCCACCTTGGCAACCTGAACCTGTATAACTCTTGTGTCTCGTGTCCTTGCGCATACCTTCGAGTTCTCGGTCTCCCGATCACGATCCTCACCGCACAATCTACTACCTCGGGTACCCCCTGGGTAGGTTTGCCGGTCCAAAACACCGACAGCTGGCGCGCCAGGTAGGGGTGATCATCACCACCAAGCGAATTCGAAGGACCCTCGTCAATAAGATCAATCTACTCGTCGACTCGCCGAGATCCATTGAAGCAAGTCGCTTTGCTCCTATCAAAAGAGGAATAAATTTTCCTACGCCACACGTCCGGTTGCTTCGGCACGTCACGTGGCTCGTCGCGCGGCTCATCGTCGACTACTTTGACTACGCCATGCGTCCGGGTTCCTCGGCACATCGCGCGTCTCATCACGCGGCTCGTCGTCGACTACTTCGACTACGCCACGCGTCCGGGTGCCTTGGCATGTCGCGTGGCTCGTCACGCGGCTCGTCATCGACTACTTCGACTACGCCGCGCGTCCGGGTGCCTCGGCATGTCGTGCGGCTCGTCGCGCCGCTCGTCGTCGACTACTTCGCCTCCGCCTCGCGTCCGGGTGCCTCGGCATGTCGTGCGGCTCGTCGCGCCGCTCGTCGTCGACTACTTCACCTACGTCGCGTGTTCGGTTGTTTCAGCACGTCGCGCGGCTTATCACGTGACTCATCGTCGACTACTTCGCCTCGCACAGGCTCGTCGTCGACTACTTCGCCTACTCCACGCGTCCGGGTGCCTCGGCACGTCGCGCGGCACACGGCTCGTCGTCGACTACTTCACCTACGCCGCGCGTCCGTGCCTCGATGTTGACGGTGAAAATCCGTCAACCTAGCCATGAGTTTACCTTCGGTGTTGGCATAAGTTTTATACCTTATCCATTGGTACTAACCCCCGTGGTATAACAAGTTCACGTGTGCATGTCGGTTTTGGAGTTTAGTGTTTATGCAGGGTTTTAGCGTTGAAAGCAAGACTTTAGGGATAAGTTCATCGAGCACCTTATGACAAGACCTTGAAGCCCCGTACAAGTCATGCAATGAAGCAAACTTAACTCCAAGAAGCCAGGGACTTGATCCGAGAAGATGACAAACTCCGAGGACCCGACCGTAAAAGTGCGTCGAATCTTGCAAGACAAGGAGTTATGCCCAATTCGGAGAGAAACTGACGACATGGACCTACATGCAGAAGGGGGAAACATCCGAGAAGCAAGGGAACCGACGTAGAGCAAAGGATGCCGCGGGCCGGGCCTCGGATGGGCCCGGATGGGCTCGGGCCGGCCGGCCCAGGCCGGTCGGCCCGGCCCCGACCAAGGCCCGTTTGCCCCCTCCTTTGCCCTAGCCGCCACTCGGACTATTTATAGCCCCCCGACCGAGATCCACGCATCATCCAATTCGTCATCGGCCGCCGAGGAGCAAGAGAAGAGAGGGACACCATCTCGGAGAGGAGAGGGTCGAGCTAGTTGACTAGGGTTTCCCTAGCCGACGTGGGAACCTTGCACGGAAGACCACGTCGGAGTTCCCGGAGCTAGAAGCAAGATCAAGGAAGGATCCCGGTGGTGATCTTGTGTATGTATCATTGTTATAGTTGATTTATCAAGTTGAATCTTTTCCTAGCGATCAAGTGTTTCCTCGAAGATTTTGTTTTTCGATCGGCTTTGCTTATTCCAATTCTATTCTCGAGATAGATTACATAGGGTGTTCTTGTAGCCGCGGTGGCTAGAGGTACACGCCGGATCTTCCGAAAGAATCTCGACTTGTCTTTTGACTCGCCCTAAGCTCCCCGCATGAGTAGGGATACATTGTGACAGAACGGGGGTTCCGAAAGGCGGATGTTTTCGGATTTGGACAGAAACCAAGATTTAAAGAGGCTTCTTATAAGATTCGATTTGCTACTTCTTCTCTTGCTTGGAACTTCAACAAAAGGCTTACCCCGATCTCTCTAGATCGGTTTATCTACCCAATCTTACTTTGTTATCTCCGGTCTTTAGTAGATTAGATTAGTTTCGTGTCTTTTACCTAGATGCATTAGGGTTTCTCTTTTATCGAAGATTGAAGTTACTTGGCTTTACTAGATCAACTTTTGCGTCACACAATTGTTCCACGTATTTGATACCTTGGGTTCACCACTCGAGGGAAGAAGGGTCCCTTGACTATGACGGGAGACTTGTCCGCTTGCAAGTCATAAACGAACTTTGATACAACTATTAACCGTCAACAAGCCCCTTTTTCTGGCGCCGTTGCCGGGGAACAAGTGATCAAGATTTGATTTTTTATTGCCTTTTCTTGTAATTTTCAGTTTTCTTTTAGTTTTTCTTTTTGCATCTACTAAACTTTGATCATCCTCAAAATACATCTAATCTAGTTTGTCTAACCCTAGTTTTTATAGATTTGTTTTTACTTTCTAGTTTTGCATACTTTGTTTATTGCTAACCCTAACAGGAGATGGACGGCTACCTCTCCAACAAACCCGATAATTTTGTGGATGATCCGTAAAAACTTTACAGAGCTAAGGAGACGCGAAGCACATCAAGCTAAAAAGCCGGATTTTGTAGATTCGGAGTCGGAAGACAAAGGATCGCAGAAATCTCCGAAGAATTCACCACCTCAAAGTCCTCGGGAGAATCTACTTCCATCGATGGGTGACCAACCACCGCAAGAGCGCAAGATTGGGGAGCTATGCACCCCGACATCATCGACCTACCAATCTTGAACCTTGAGGAGATCGGAAGACCGTTCGAGATCAAGACCTCAACAATCCGCATGGTGCAACATTCACCCTTCACCGGTAAAGAGGATCCGAACCTTCACCTCCAAGCGTTCATTCAACTATGTCGACTTTCAACATGGATGGGGTGACTCAAGATCAAATGAGGGCAAGGCTTTTTCCGTTCTCACTACTTGGGAAGGCGTTGCAATGGTTCCACTCTCAACCGGCGGAGACGGTGCAATATTGGAACACGTTGATGAAGGCTTTCATGAAGGAATACTACTCGTCGGGTAAAACTCAAAGCTTGCGTAATAAGATTGCCACCTTTGTTCAATATCCTACGGAGACTATCTCGGAGGCATTCGAGCGCTTCAACGAGTACACCCGGCGGTTCCACATCACAAGTTCCCGAAGGAAGACCTCGTGCAAAAGTTCTATCAAGGACTCACCATGGCGTCAAGGACGATCATCGATGCATCGGCGGGAGGATCCATCATCGAACTTACACCGACGGAAGCTTTCACGCTATTCAAGAAGGTCGCGGAGATAACGACACATGGGCGTCATCCGGCGCCTACATCCGGTTCAACCCACGGAGAATGTCAAAGGAGTCTTGCAAGTGGATAAGGAGGACATACTTGAAGGCAAGATCGACTCGCTCATGAGGAGGTTGGAGAAGATGGACATAAAAAAGAAAGAGGCTCAAGACTTGAAGGCCGCCGAAGCAAGATCCACATGCGAAGAATGTGGAGAGTATGACCTTGTCCACAAAGATTGTCCGGAGGAAGCTAAAATGCTCGACTACATGAGGAAGGGAGAATTGCCGAACTTCCACTACGGGCAAGGTAGACCTCAATTTAATGCAAGCTCATCTATTCCTAACGCGGTCCGCTTCGTATACAATTGAAGGAGTTCATGGATGAGCAAGCTAAGATCAACAAGGACACCGTCACCAAGTTCAAGACCATAGACAAGGTGTTGGAGAACATCGATAGCAAGGTGACGGAGGTCGGAAGTTCCAATCATCAAGTGCACAACATGATGAAGATGCTCATTGCGGGGCGCCTCACTAATGATGAAGGGAAGCTTCGGGACAACCCAAAAGTCCCGAATCGGCGAAGGCCATTCAAACATGTTCGGGGAAGGAGACCAAAGACCCGGAACGTTCCGCGGGAGCAAGGAAGCTTAAACCATCCACCGAGGTGGAAGGAGTCGCTAAAGAGAAGGTTACTGGGATCGTCACCGAAGAGCCCGAATTTGAGATGCCGGAGGAAGACACGAGGATACCGCAACTCAAGCCACGCTACTTCCGAGGTAAACTTAACAACCACTTTGAGAAGTTTGTGGAGGTTGTGCGTAGACTTAGCATCAACATGCCATTACTAGATGCCCTACAAGTACCTACATATTCTCATTACTTTAAAGACATACTTGCAAATAAATATGAGATAGCAACACTCGGGGTAAATGTTGACGGTGAAAATCCGTCAACCTAGCCATGAGTTTACCTTCGGTGTTGGCATAACTTTTATATCTTATTCATTGGTACTAACCCCCGTGGTATAACAAGTTCACTTGTGCATGTCGGTTTTGGAGTTATGTGTTTACGCAGGGTTTTAACGTTGAAAGCAAGACTTCCGGGATAAGTTCATTAAGCACCTCATGACAAGACCTTGAAGCCCGATACGAGTCAAGCAATGAAGTGAACATGACTCCAAGAGCCCAAGGACCAAGCCCGAGAAGATGATAAACTCCGAGGACTGAACCAGAAAAGTGCTGAATCTTGCAAGACAAGGAGTTGAGTCCAATTCGGAGAGAAACCGACGTCAAGGGCCCACATGCAAAAGGGGAGAACATCTAGAAGACGTGGGAAGCAACACCGGCGAAGCAGCCGCGGGATGGGCCGACGGTGGGCCCGGGCCGGCCGGCCCCGCCCAATTCGGGGCCCAATCGGCCTCTCCTTTGACCTAATTGCTTCTCGGGCTATAAATAGCCCCCCGACCGAGAGCCATGCAGAACCGAAGTCGTAATCCGCCGCCGAGGAGCAAGAGAAGCTTGAGGGACACCAACTTGAAGATGAGGGTCGTGCTAGTTGTCTAGGGTTTCCCTACCCGACGTGGGAACCTTGCATGGAAGACCACGTCGGAGCTCGGAGCGAGGATCAAGATCGAGGGAGGGCCCGGTGGTGATCTTGTTCATGTAATCATTCATGGTGAAGTTTGTAAGTGAATCCGATTTCTAGCGATTAAGTGCCTTCTCGATGATTTTGTTTTCTTCTTGGTTTTGCTTCTTCTACGATCTAGTTTGCAGCTAGATTACATAGGGTGCTTTTGTAGCCGCGGTGGCTAGAGGTGCATACCGGACCGGCCAAGTGATTTCAACTTGTTCTATCGAACTCGCCCTAAGCTCCCCGCATGAATAGGGATACGTTGTGACAGAACGGGGGTCTCGAAAGGCGGATGTTTTCGGAGTCGGATGGGAAGGCCACGATTTAAAGATGCTTTTAATGAGATTCGCTTTGCTATCTTCATCTATCTTGTTTGGAGCTACAACATAAGCATGATCTAGATTCTCTAGATTGGTTATCTCTTGCTTTCTCTTGTTACCTCTTTAGTAGATTAGATTAGATTCGTTTTCTTTATGAGTTAGTAGATTAGATGCAACTTACCTTCATAAGATAGCTTACCTTGCTTTACTAGATTGAATCCTTGCGTTGCACATTGTTCCACGGATTCGATACCTTGGGTTCACCACTCGAGGGAAGAAGGGTCCCTTGACTACGACGGGAGACTTGTCCGCTTGCAAGTCATAAACGAACTTTGATACAACTATTAACCGTCAACAAGCCCCTTTTTCTGGCGCCGTTGCCGGGGAACAAGCAATCAAGATCCGATCTAGTATCGCTTATCTTTCAGTTTTTCTTTTGATTTTCTTTTGCATCTCTTATGTTTGATCATCCCTGAAAAGAAAAAAAAGAGTCAATCTAATCTAGTTTTGATGAACCCTAATTTTTCTTTTGTTAGATTTTTGTTTTATCACTAACCCTAACCGGAGATGGTTGGCTACCTCTCCAAGAAACCCAAAACTTTTTTGTGGATGATCCAGGAAAACTTTACAGGCAAAGGTGACGTGCAACACACGCTAAAGGTTGGAAACCCTATATTCAAAAGTCAAACTCGAAGGACCATCAAAATCTCCAAGGGAATCACCACCTCCAAGTCCAAAGGAAGATCAACCTCAACCACCGGAGCGCTGCGTACCCCGGACATCGTTGATCTACCTATCATAAACCTTCAAGACGCCGGGAGGCCATTCAAGATCAAGGTCTCAACTATCCGCATGACGATTGCGAGAGCTGAATGCATACGAGCCGGATTCCTTGAGTGGCATATCGGTTCACTTAAGAGGAGGATGGAGAAGATGGAGATGGAGAAAGAAGCTCAACACCTCAAGGCTGCCAAGGCAAGATCCACATGCGAAGTGTTCATCATGATGAAGATGCTAGAGACGCAAGTGGGACAACTTGTCGGGCGCCCGATTGGTAACAAAGAAGAATATCCGAGACAACTCCAAGGTCCCAAGATGGCAAAGGCTACTCAAACTCATTCGGGAGAGATGAAGGATCACACTAGAGACCATGAAGATCACAACCGAAAACCGGAGTTCGAGATGCCGAGCCACAAGGAAGATGTTGCATCCGTCAAGACCAAAGGACAAAGCCACTCGTGAAGACCAAAAAAATTGACTAAGCCAAAGCGGGTACCCAAGATTGCAACGCCCACAAAGAGCGTTGATCCGAAGTAATCAAGTGAAGAAGTCTAGCCATGGACTATAAACGAAGCGCTAGGCGGGGAGGCAACCCGTTTCGTCAAGTCAAGAATAAGCTACCGGGAGGACAACCAGATTCCAGGTTTTTCGAGTCTTTTTAATAATTCAGTTTTGAATTTTACTACGCAAAACATTAGACTTAGAATGGTTGGACAATATTAGAGACATAATTCTTGGTTGAATATTTTGCTTGATCATAAACCCTTTACATAACCATCCTATGTGTTTGTTTGCTTCTTTTCGAGAAACCACAACCAAAAAGAAAAAAATTTCAGAACCTATCTCAACCCTTCACCCTCATTATGGTGCTGTGGTTGACTTGTTTTTCATGCTAAAAACACTCGAGTAGAGCCACAATTTATATCTAGATGTTATTTAAATTTCAGCATGTGGTAGGACTCGCGTGAACCTAGAAACTTGATTTTTGGTTGGTTTAAAAATCCATATCCTCGGTTTCTCTAAGATTAGAATTTTTCTAAGCCTCACTTAATTTTATTTCATTCAAAATCTCTCTCATCTAATCAAAATTAGGACCTAAACCTATGCCCCCATGATCAAGCCGGGAAAAGCTTGCTCTCAACTAATGAAGGCAAACTATACCGGTGAGACCGAAATCGACGTAATAAAAAAAATATTTTCGACTTGCATTTGTTTTTAATGGTTTAAAAACTTCTCTAAAATTATGTTCGAGCTCTTGCATGGCTCTGAAAAATACTTTTAAATTTCTAAATTAGAGGAGTGCTTAGCCTTAAACACACTTAAAGGGAGGCAATCTAGTTAACCTAACCATGCATGCACCATGATACATCACGGGATGCCCCTCCAACATATTTAAACCACATGCAAAGTACAAGCATGGGGGGCAGCCAAGGCTTTGTTTTGTAGGAATATCATGGATGCATGTGAGGCAAGGGAGTATGGAAGTGAGTCAAAGCGAAAACATCAAGTGGAAGGAGCAATAATGCAAGCGAAGGAGTGGATGGGAACGTTTGGAAGGTGTACGCGATCACGAAGCAACATGAATGCACTAGAGAAGAACCGAGCCAAGAGGAGGAGAGAGGTAAGTCTTTCATCCAACTCTTTGTTCGTGTGCTCTAGTTTGTAGGCCGGAATCACCTTAGACTTAGCCATCCACCGCGTTTGTTTCGTGCAACAAATCACATCCTTAATCCACTCAAAGTCCAGACTCCAAAATAATATTTGTGTACCTTGTTACCGGGTGAAAACCCCGGATATATATTTGTGAGGGAGAGTGCTGCAATCATGGAAGAAAACTACAAGCCTTTTCACCGAAGAAGAAGGGATCATCGTCGTCTAAGCCATCATCGACAACCTCTTCGAGGAGGCGCTCGGTTTCCGAGTTTCCTCGGGGTATGGAGGAGGACACAGCACCACTGAGGAGGAACCACTCTTCTCCTTGGTGGCATGAGGGCCACACACAACTCGTTTATTAGGTTTACCAAACTTCAATAACATATGGAGGAGCCGCCTGTCCAACCTCACCAATTGACACGATCATCCGCTCCACCTCCATATGCTCCGCGGTATTCCGAGGGGTATGTCATCATGACGGAGGAGGAGAAGAAGCTCGCTCGCCTTAAGTAGAGGCTTGTAGCGAACGTCGACATCGACGACCAAGCTCTCCACATATTGGGTTTCACACGGGACACCGGTGCAATTATCTAGCGGAGTGTCGGCAAACACCCACAAGAAGTTCGCCTAAGAAAATTTTCATGACCATGGCGTATACCCTTGATGAAGGAGTGCTGAGTCTCTCATTCCGTTGGAGGGAGCCCACAAGTGGAGAAGAAGGAAGACACCGTCGGAAGGGTAACCTTGATCAGTGATGCTATTTCTAGCACCTTGATGGGGTAATCTCCTTTCATCCATGGGTTGCAATCGATCTTGAGATGTAATCACACTTTGTTGGATTATCTATCTATCATCTTGTGTTGAAAATACTTTAATGCTTAAGGCTAGCAACCATGCCGTAAAGGGAGTAAGGGCTCCAATGCTTCCTTGGATCCATTCAACACAATCCCCGATAGATCATATTGGTTTTCATGTTCGAAACGATTGCATGTTATAGTATCATGGACCCATGGGCGAGTGTCTCCTATTTTCAAAAGGGAGCTCCGGAACAAGTATGTGCATGAAGGCACATGGGAAGGCTTTTGGAGTATGATCACGGGAAGAGACCATCAACGAAAAAAAATACTATCCGGAACCCATTATCCAAGTGTGTCACTTTTGTGCAAGTGGATTTTTGGGAGAACAAGAGAGACAAAGATAACCAACACGGAGTTGAATTGGCTTTACTTGGCTTTGATTGCCAAGTGGCCAATAGACCCCACTCACCTATGATCAACCGGTGGTGTTGTTAAGCAACATCGAGTTCGGGAGATATTGGTTCGGGGTGTTACCTCTCCATGTCGACTATCTCTTTAAAACCGGGTATTACAAGGAACCCAAATCATCTCTTACCCGGGACTTCCCTAGGAATATATGAAGAAAGGAAAATATAAGAGTGAAGATGAGAGAGGAGGCTTCCAAGTGGCCTAGGTGAATTTGCCACTTCCGGATTGAAGATTAAAACTTTTTTTTTTGAGAGGAAGAAGATTGGTTAGAGGAAGGACTTCTTGTGCCGGCGAAGAAAAATAAAAGAGAAGGATTATAGGAGAAGGATCTTCTATGGCCCAAGAATAAGGTGCACAACAAAATTATGTCCCACCATTGGGAGGAACCCCGGCGCCGCCGAGTTACTACGGTGGTGTACCAATGCAAGCATGGGGGAGTGGTGCAGCCATACCCCCACCATTTTTGCGGTGCCCAACGTAGCCTTTGCGGAGCCATATGCACACCTTCCTCAACCACAACAAAATGTGGCCACCATTGGAGGATACGCTGCAAGAAACATGCAAAATATTGCAGCCATCCAAACCAATGCAAACCAAATGGGTGAAGGTAATGCAACATTCGCTTATGAGCTTTGACACCTTCACCTAGCACCGTCGGACAATTCATAGGAGGAGTGGTGCTTTCCTATTACAAGTAAGGGTACAACAACCAAGACTTTCAATATCAACCACCGGCGGAAGATTAGAGAGAGGAGGAGCTTTAGCTATCTTTCCTTTACCCCCTTTTCTTTAATTTTCAGCTTGTTTGCGCCTATGTTTGCGTAGTATTTTTAGCTTTGCTTTAATTTTCAGTTGTTAGTTTAATTTTTTTCAGCATGTATCTTAGTGTTTATTTTCATCATGAATAATGTCGCCACCAAGTTTTTACCTTTGGTAAAGTTACAAAGTTTGTGCCATGATGATATATGATTATAACTGCCGCTTTGTTTATCTTTGTAATTGACTTATGCATGTTTGAACTAGTGCTCTCTTAAAAATACAAATCTGAAATTATCTAAATGCTAGCTTAATCTTCAGCGGAGGTTATGATTAAAATAAAGACCCATAGTGTTTTATGTGCTCTCAAGTTATGAATAGATTAAAGATGTCTTTTATGCTCAAAAATATTGCTAACCTTGTCACAAATATCACTTGTGTATTGCTCAACCTATCCAGAGCCTTATATATATTTGAGTGCATAAACTTTAGTGTACAAGATTTATTTTTGAGTGAGTTATTTCAGGCCATGATTTCTCTGGCCCGAGACTAAGAAGCTGGTCACTCCGTTTTTGCGTATCTATCTTTTTGCTAGCCTTTTATCCGTGCATTGTGTATCCCCGCATCGGTGATCTCACAAACTTCGCCGGATATCCACCCTTAAACCAAATATCATCTTTTGTGATTACCTCCTTGACCACAACCTATCGTTGAGAATGGATCATCAATTCAAGGAAGATCGCAAGACGGTGCCAACGTTGAAGATTTCAAGTATCTCTCCAAGGAAAAATATTCCGGTACCTACCTTATTTTTCGCCTCTTTGCTCGAGGACGAGCAACGTCTAAGCATGGGGGAGGAGGTAGGTACGGTGCAGTTTTAGAGTTCAAAAGGGGAATATTTTAAAAAAAATGATGATGAAAGAAAAAATCCAGCGATACTCATGACTTTCAAGGTATAAAAAATCAAAACTTCGTTGTGGAAGTCATGGGCTGAATATATGACGAGAAAAAAAAATGAATGAATGAAAGAAAGAAAAGAATGAGAAATATGAGAAAGAGAAAAAAATGTGCGTAAAGTAAACCCCCCGGCTCTCTAAAAGTGCATTCAAGGCTTCAAGTTAAAAAGATCCATTCTCATTTTCCAACCATGTGCAATCCGATAACGAGGACTTCCTTTGTGCCTCGGGATCACTCTTTGCCATTTGCACATGTCCACTTATCTAGAAGTGTGTGTATTTTTCTCTTTCCCCTCCTTGATTTAACATTATTTTCCAATGACCTTTTTGACGAGTCTCGGTAAGACCATGAGAAGCTTGTCTTGTTTTGACAACACCTCATTTATAAAATCTTGTTAGGACTAAACTTTCCCAAAGCTCCATATAAAGCCTACCACAAATATATGTTATGAGAGGGAAAGGAGTAGAATATATAGGCTTGAGAGACAAGTGAGATGAGAGTTCATGAGCAACATGCAAGGTGATTTAAATTTGTGAACTTGGTTTAGCTCTTTTCTTTATCTCGTTCTTTATTTCAAAAATTTCGAGATCTATTTAAACTTTGTGAGCATGTTAATACTTGTGGGATAAGCTTAATAAGAATCTACCCTCCGTAGAGGTGAAGTCTAGTACATTATGGAACTTTAACGAATTAAACTTTTGAGAGCATTATGTTTTTTTTTCATGTATGATTAAGTGCAAGGTTTAAACATTGATGGGCAACGATGATATCCATCGAAGGCTTACTCGAGGACGAGCAAGGTTTAAGCATGGGGGAGATGTTGACGGTGAAAATCCGTCAACCTAGCCATGAGTTTACCTTCGGTGTTGGCATAACTTTTGTATCTTATTCATTGGTACTAACCCCCGTGGTATAACAAGTTCACTTGTGCATGTCGGTTTTGGAGTTATGTGTTTACGCGAGGGTTTTAACGTTGAAAGCAAGACTTCCGGGATAAGTTCATTAAGCACCTCATGACAAGACCTTGAAGCCCGATACGAGTCAAGCAATGAAGTGAACATGACTCCAAGAGCCCAAGGACCAAGCCCGAGAAGATGATAAACTCCGAGGACCGAACTAGAAAAGTGCTTGAATCTTGCAAGACAAGGAGTTGAGTCCAATTCGGAGAGAAACCGACGTCAAGGGCCCACATGCAAAAGGGGAGAACATCTAGAAGACGTGGGAAGCAACACCGGCGAAGCAGCCGCGGGATGGGCCGAAGTGGGCCCGAGCCGGCCGGCCCAGAGCCGGCCGGCCCAGCCCAATTCGGGGCCCAATCGGCCTCTCCTTTGACCTAATTGCTTCTCAAGCTATAAATAGCCCCCTGACCGAGAGCCACGCAGAACCGAAGTCGTAATCCGCCGCCGAGGAGTAGAGAAGCTTGAGGGACACCAACTTGGAGATGAGGGTCATGCTAGTTGTCTAGGGTTTTCCTAGCCGACGTGGGAACCTTGCATAGAAGACCACGTCGGAGCTCCGGAGCGAGGATCAAGATCGAGGGAGGGCCCCAGTGGTGATCTTGTTCATGTAATCATTCATGGTGAAGTTTGTAAGTGAATTCGATTTCTAGCGATTAAGTGCCTTCTCGATGATTTTGATTTCTTCTTGGTTTTGCTTCTTCTACGATCTAGTTTGCGGCTAGATTACATAGGGTGCTTTTGTAGCCGCGGTGGCTAGAGGTGCATACCGGACCGGCCAAGTGATTTCAACTTGTTCTATCGAACTCGCCCTAAGCTCCCCGCATGAATAGGGATACGTTGTGACGAACGGGGGTCTCGAAAGGCGGATGTTTTCGAGTCGGATGGGAAGGCCACGATTTAAAGATGCTTTTAATGAGATTCGCTTTGCTATCTTTATCTATCTTGTTTGGAGCTACAACATAAGCATGATCTAGATTCTCTAGATTGGTTATCTCTTGCTTTCTCTTGTTACCTCTTTAGTAGATTAGATTAGATTCGTTTTCTTTATGAGTTAGTAGATTAGATGCAACTTACCTTCATAAGATAGCTTACCTTGCTTTACTAGATTGAATCCTTGCGTTGCACATTGTTCCACGGATTCGATACCTTGGGTTCACCACTCGAGGGAAGAAGGGTCCCTTGACTACGACGGGAGACTTGTCCGCTTGCAAGTCATAAACGAACTTTGATACAACTATTAACCGTCAACGATAAATCATGTTAAGATGTCCGAGGAGTGTAGTGCCGCTATTGCTAATGGGCTAGAGAAGCAAAAGACCCCGGGTGCCCCACTATTCCATGTTCGGTTGGTTCTTTCAACTTCGATAAGGCATTATGCGACCTTGGAGAAAGTGTGAGCATCATGCCGAGGGATGTGTTCGAGAAGCTACGCCTACCAATGGCGCCTACGGGTATATGTTTGGAGTTGGGAGATAACTCCATTCGCTATCCCTTGGCCATTGCCGAAGATGTACCCGTGAAGGTCGGACACCACTTCATCCCCGTCGACTTTGTGGTGCTCGAGATGGGAGAGAGGGAGAAGCCGCCGCTCATCCTTGGGAGGCCTTTCCTCAAGACCGTGGGAGCTACTATTGATGTTGGCAAGGGGGAGATCATGTTCGATATCAACGGAGAAAGGAGTTCCTTCAAGTTCCGTCCAAGAATCAAGGCATGCAACATGATTGGAGTAAAGGGAGAACCAAAGGGAAAGGAGGGACTAAAAAAGAAGAAGGAGCCGAAAAAAATGAACGTAAAGAAAATCAAAGAAGGTGTTGCATCCGTCAAGACAAAGGAAGAGAAGCAGCCCGTGAAGACCAAAAAAAATGACTAAGCCGGAAGACAAGCCCGTGCCCAAGATGGTGCGGAAGTGGGTACCCAAGATTGCAACGCCCGCAAAGAGCGTTGATCCGGAGTAATCAAGTGAAGAAGTCTAGCTATAGACTATAAACGAAGCGCTAGGCGGGAGGCAACCCGTTTTGTCGAGTCAATAATAAGCTACCGGGAGGACAACCCGATTCCAGGTTTTTCGAGTCTTTTTAAATAATTTAGTTTTGAGTTTTATTACGCAAAGACATTAGACTTAGAAGTGGTTGAACAATATTAGAGACATAATTCTTGATTGAATATTTTGCTTTATCATAAACCCTTTGCATGAACCCTCCTATGTGCTTGTTTGTTCTTTTCTTTTCGAGAAACCACAACCAAATAACTTCAGAACCTAACTCAACCTTTCACTCTCATTATGGTGCTGAGGTTGACTTATTTTTCATGCTAAAAACACACGAGTAGAGCCACGACTTATATCTAGGTGTTAACAAAATTCAGCACGTGGTAGGACTCGCGTGAACCTAGAAATTAAAACTTTTGGTTGGTTTAAAAATTTATATCCTTGGTTTCTCTAGGATTAGAATTTTTCTAAGCCTCATCTAATTTGTTTTATTCAAAATCTCTCTCATTTATCCAAAATTAGAACCTAAACCTATGCCCCATGATCAAGCCGGGAAAAGTTTGCTCTCAACCGATGAAGGCAAACTATACCGCCGAGACCGATATCAACGTAGTCGGAAAATATTTTCGACTTACATTTGTTTTTAATGGTTTAAAAACTTCTCTAAAATTATGTTTGAGCTCTTGCATGGCTCTGAAAAATATTTTAAATTTCGAATTAGGGGAGTGCTTAACCTAAAACATACCTAAATGGAGGCAATCTAGTTTGAATTAATCATGCATGCACCATTGGATACCCTTTCATCAACTTTCACCAAGTCCACATGCAAAGGACAAGCATGGTGGGCAGCAAGCATTAACTTTGCAGGAATTTCATGGTGGCATTAGAAGCAAGTGGAGCTAGGGAGCATGGACATGACCCAAAGCATGAAGCATCAAGTGGAAGGACCAATAATGCAAGAAAAGGAGTGGACGAGAGCGTTTGGGCGGTGCAACTCGTGGAGCACGCGGGCGGGGAAAGTTGCGAGAGGTGAAATGATCGGGGCGGGAAGAAAGCCGAGGCGGGGAGGAGCACCGAGCCACCCGGGCCGGTCGGCCCGAGCCGGCCGGCCTCCCCCTATTTAAGGAGCCCCCCGGCTCCCGTTTTCTGCAGCAAGCTTCCCTCTCCTTCCTTTGTTTGTGTGTTCAAGTTTGTGTGCCCAAAACCTCCGTAGACATAGCCAACCTTCCCAAGCTTGATAGCTCAAAAAAATCCACCACGTTAATCCACTCAAACTCCACATCCGAAGTAAAGATTTTTAGTGCCTAGTTACCGGTTGCAACCAAGAGTTTTAGTAGAAGAGAAGAGTGCAGCAACCATGTGGAATAAAACCACAAGTCTCTTCTCCAAGAAGAAGGGTTCGTCGTCATCCAAGCCATCATCAACGATGTCTTCGAGGAGGCACTCGGTTTCCGAGTCTCCCCGGAGCATGGAGCCGGATACGACGCCACCAAGGAGGAACGATGCTCTCCTCCTTGGTGGTATGAGGGCCGCAAGGAGCACGTCCATGAGGTTTACCGAACCTCAAGGGCACACGGAAGAGCAGCCCGCGCCACCACGATGATCGACCCGTTCGACCGCGCCACCTCCTTAAACCTTGATATATTCTTCGTACGACTTCATCATCTTGTCGTCGTCGGAGGATGAGAGGCTCTCTCGTCTTGAGAAGAGGCTTGTGCCCAACGTCGAGTTCGACGACCAAGCGATCTACACCATGGGTTTTGGCACCGACATATATTACATGTTGGGTCACCTTGGATGGGTGCAATTCTCCAACGGAGTATCGGCGGACACCCACAAGGGGTTCGCCTTGGAAATCTTGATGACCATTGCACCTATCCTTGATGCTGGGGTGCAAAGCTTATCATTCCGTTTGGAGGGAGTCCAACAAGTGGTTCCCTACGAGCATGTTAGGGAGCTACTTGGATTCCATAAGGGGGCTCCGGAGAAAGTTTACGTGCCACCCGACATGTTAGATGGATTTTGGAATTTAATCTCCGGAGAAGCCCATCAACAACGCAATTGCATCCGCAACCCCATTATCCGGATATTTCACTCTTGGATGAGCAAGAGGGTATTGGGGAGGATGAAGGAGACGAAGGTGACCGACACGGAGTTGAATTGGCTCTATTCGACTTTAATTGCCGGACAACCAATAGACCCCTCTTACCTTATGATCAACCGTTGGTGTTGCGAGGCAACATCGGGGGCGGGACATATTGGTTCGGAGTGCTACCTCTCCATGTTGGCCTTCTCCTTACGGCCGGGGATCGCAAGAAACCCCGACCATCTTTTGCATGGTACCTCTCTCGGCATTGAATATTTGCGACAAGGCAAATACATTAGTGGAGATGAGAGAGGAGGTTTTCGTTTGGCCATGGTGAACCTACCCCTTCCGGATGCGAGGCTTAGGCTTTTCATCGAAGGGAGGGAAGATTGGTTGGAAGAGGGACTCCTAGTCCCGGCAAGGAAGAACAAAAGAGGAACAATCGTAGAGGAGGGAACATCCTCCGCACAAGCGAGTGGTGCACAACCCAATGTGCCACCATTCGGCGGGATTCCTCCTACGCCAAGTTATTACGGAGGGCCACAAGAGCAAGCATGGGGGGTGGTGCACCGGTACCCCCACCAAATTATGTGGTGCCCAACGCTAACTTCGCGGAGCCCTACGCACAATACCCCCAACCACAACAAAGCATGACCATAATTGGAGGGTATGTTGCAAGAAACGCCCAAAACGTCGCAGCCATCCAAGCCAACGCGGCTCAACTTGGTGAGGGCAATGCAAATATTGCCTATGAGCTTGGACGCCTTCACCTAGTGGAGCCGAATCAATTCGTATTATGAGCAAGGGTATTACTATCAAGATCATCAACACCAACCACCGGCAGAGGACTAGGAAGATTAAGGAACTTTAGTTTTCTTTTCTTTTCTCTTTCTCTGTAATTTTCAGTTTTTGTTTGTGTGTGTTTGCGTAATATTTTTTGTTTTTATTTAAATTTCAGCAAGTGTGTTTGTTTATTTTCAGTTTGTATTTCAACTTGATTTCATCATTAATAAAGACACCACCTTGATTATATCATTGGAAAAGTTACAAAAATTTGTGCCATGATGATATATGATTATAATTGCCACTTGTTTATCTTTGTAATTGATTTATGCATGTTAAAGCTAGTGCTCTCTTAAAAATACGAATCTGAATTTATTTAAATGCTAGCTTAATCTTTAGCGGAGGTTATGATTAAAATAAAGACCCATAGTGTTTTATGTGCTCTCAAGTTATGAATAGATTGAAGATGGTTTTTATGCTCAAAAATATCGCTAACCTTGTCATAAATATCACTTGTGTGTTTCTCAACCTATCCAAAGCCTAATATATATTTGAGTGCATAAACCTTAGTGTACAAGATCTATTTTTGAGTGAGTTATTGCAGGCCATGATTTCTTTGGCCCGAGACTAAGAAGCCGGTCATTCCATTTTTGCGCATCTATCTTTTTGCTAGCCTTTTATCCGTGCATTGTGTATCCCCGCATCGGAGATCTCACAAACCTCGCCGGATATCCACCCTTAAAACCAAATATCATCTTTTGTGATTACCTCGTCGTATTGACCTCCCCGGGCCCACTACCTCGGTGGGTGCTAGGACCGACTACTCGGTGGGCCCCTGGGACTACCTGGCTTGCGCTAGATGGCTCCTGATGGCGTGGAGCACAAGGGCTACAAAGGAGTAGTACTCGGTTAGGGAGCTGTACATGTTCCGCACTGTATGGAGGACTCCTAGACGTACTCGACTAGTACTCTCTCCCTACTCCGACTTGTAACCCTGCCTCCCGGACTATATAAGGTGAGGCAGGGACCGATCTCTAGGATCATCTCACCTCATAACACCTCATCACGGTGCACTATTGCACCATCTTGTAATCGTGCCCAATCAATCCGAGCTACGCGGCATACGGGACGTAGGGTATTACGCACCTCGCGGCCCGAACCTGTCTAAATTGTGTGCCACGCGTCTCTTCCTTCGAGTTACCGATCTCGGTGAGGCCACATTCATCTACTTCGGGTACTCCACTTAATAGGTTGCCGGTCTAAAACACCGACACCGGCGCGCCGGGTAGGGGCTCTCGCCCGAGATCACATGGCGAACTCGACGGCTCCCGTCTACTTCAAGCCAACCGTCGCCTTCAACCGCGGCGACACCTTCGTGTTCGGCGCCCGGGTCCGCACCGCCGATGGCGCGGGCTCCTTCCGCCGCGCGCTCGACCGTGCGGCCCAACCCGAAGACCGGCTTTGTGACGCTCCCCGAAGTTGTCACGGGGAGAACTCGCCGGCAAATTCGGTGAAATTTCGCTCTTCAACCACCACGGCCGACTTCGAGCTCGAGTCCGCTTCCAACTCGAACTCGACGTCTCCATGGGCCATCGCATGTGAGCCGGCTGCTCAGCCATCGCAGGCGGTCCCCTCACCTCGTGAGCACTCCACGCGCGTCCCCGGCATCCTCGCACCGGGCCCGCACGGGGGCTCCCGCCCGCGCGGGCCGGCAAGGAGCCCGTACTCGAGTACAACTCGGACTCCGACACCGCCCCCGGTCACGCTTCGGACTCCGGCCCTCTCTCCGAGTTCTATTCGAACCCCCGATTACGAGTTCGACTTCGGGTCGGACCCCGAGGAGCCCGAGTCCGAGGACAACTCCACCGAGCTTCCCTTGTCGGGGCCGGCCTGCGGGGCCGGTTATAACATCCACACCGGCCGGGGAGATTCGTCTGCGGCCGGACCGCAAGCCCGCCGACTCGATAAGCGGAGACTCACGCTACATTGCCTACATCGACTCGCTACCGTTCCGAGAGGGGAACACCACTTTCCCGGAGGCCGACTCAAACACACCAACCGAGGTGGCGCCTTCGAGTCCGGCCTTGGCACCCCCGATCGCCAAGTCTTCATGGTCGCCGGCGACACCCCGGGGCCTTCGGGCACGGCTCAAGACAAGTACACGGAAGACATCTCCTCCGACGAGCTCTCTCGCCGACGCTCCGCCATACGAGAACCCTGCGGACGAGAGACGCTCGACGCGAGCGCAACCGAAGCGCGGCGAACGTCGCCGGCGCCTCCGCGACAACTTCCCCGTCCGCAACCTTGCGAAGCTCTCGAGGCGGTCAAGAGCGAGTACACACTACCCCCGAGCAATGCCTCATGTCGATCACGGCGATCGCACGTCAAGCTCGGGGCATCCGCGCCGGAAAGGTCATCGCCAAGCTAGGCGAAGATGCCTACTTCATGCGAGTCGACAACGGGGTCAACCGGCCTCCCCCCGCCGGGCAACGCGACAACGAGGCTACAAGTCGCGCGGCGGGAACGAGCCCCAACCGTACTCGAGTCGACCTCCCGGCCGAACCCAACCGCACCCGCTCCAACGCCGCCGGACGTCCACGGCGTGACAACGACAACCGCGAGGTCGTCCCCCACCGCGCTCCGGCCGGCGGCGGCGGCCACGATCCCGACGGAGCGCGGCGGTGACGGCGGAAGCTCCAATCATGGAGCCAACGGGGAGGGCCGGGAGGCGGTGGCGGTCGCGGCGGCCGAGGCCATGCGAACAACCATGCCTCCGGTGCCTTGCGGGGCGGGTATGATGCCCGCCGAGAAGATTGAGGAGCCGCGGCGGAAGAAGTCGACCCTTTGCGGGCGACGGCGAAGACTTCCCCGCCTTCTCACCTCGACTTCGCAACCTCGCTCCTCCCCGACAAGTTCAAACCTTTGGGGATCACCAAGTACGATGCGAAGCGAGATCCCATCCGGTGGCTCGGGTGCTACGCCCTCTCCATCGAGAACGGCGGCGGCAACAACGACACCAAGTGCCTCTACTTCCCCTTCGCCGGACCAAGCTCCACTCACATGGCTCGAGTCGCCGGACAAGCACTCGATCGACAAGTGGGACCACCGAAGGAGCGTTCACCGGCAACTTCGCGGGCGCCATGGGCCGATCGGGTACTCGCATGGACCCGGCCATGATCAAGCGAGAACGAGGCGAGACCCTCCGCAAGTACATGCGCCGCTTCTTCGACAAGCGCGCTACCGTCGTCGACGTCACCGACAAGGAGGTCATCGACCTCTTCCAAGACGACCTCTACCACCGCCGCACCTTCGAAGACTTCGGTCGTCGCCGCCCCAGGTCCATCCCCCACCTCAAGGACATGATCACGTCCGGGCGAGATGAAGAAGACAAGGCCAACGCCAAATATGACGCCATCCGTGGAAAGACCAAGCGAGAACCGGTGGCGGCGGCGGCAGCGGAAGTGCGAACCAAGGCGGTCGCAACAACAATAACAACTACTCGGGTTCCAACCACAAGCGCAAGCCGGACAACACTTGTCGCGGCTATCCGGCGCCTGCGAAAGGGAACTCGAAGAAGAACTCCGGTGGTTTCATAGACCCGCCGAAGGAGAAGTGCCCGTGGCATCCAAACGGCAACCACACCACCGAGCGGTGCTACCGGCTAAGGCATGCACTAAAGGATACGCCGCAGCCACCGCACCCTCACGACCAAAAGGGCAAGAAGAAGGACGACGACAACAACGACTTCCAAGAGCCCGACAAGACCGTCAACGTCCTCTTCGGCGCTACCCCGGCGAGCGGGAGCGAAGGCTACCCGTCGTGAAGTCATGTCCATTGAACCGGCGGTCTCGACCCCTCTCGGGTGGTCGGAGGTACCCATCACATTCTCCCGCGCGGATCAATGGACCCGGCTTTTCCGAGCCGGGACGGTCCCCCCTCGTTCGAAGCCGGTGGTCGCGGGCTCCAAGCTCAACAAGGTGCTTATCGACGGTGGAAGCAGGCCCAACGTCCTCTTCACTAAGACCTTGAAGAAAATGAAGCTCGACATCACTCACATGCTCACCAAGAGCAACACGCCCTTCTACGGCATCGTCCCCGCAACGCGGCTATTCCACCGGGCTCGGTGGTCCCGCCGATTACCTTCGGGGCATCTCGGGACAACTACCGTACCGAGTACATCAAGTTCGAGGTCGCGGACTTCGAGACTTCCTACCACGCCATCCTCGGCGGACCGGCCATCGCCAAGTTTATGGCGGTGCCCCACTACACCTACTTGGTACTCAAAATGCCAAGCCCAAACTGGTGTACTCTCCCTTCAAGGGGACTTGAAGATCTCCCACGACTACGATACGAAGCCGTGGAGATCGCCTCTACAAACCAAGTACCCAACGCGATGATGGAGGTCTACGCCGCGTCGAAGAAGCTTGCTACAAGTGTGTTGACGGTGAAAATCCGTCAACCTAGCCATGAGTTTACCTTCGGTGTTGGCATGAGTTTTATACCTTATCCATTGGTACTAACCCCCGTGGTATAACAAGTTCACGTGTGCATGTCGGTTTTGGAGTTTAATGTTTATGCGGGGTTTTAGTGTTGAATGCAAGGCTTTCGGGATAAGTTCATCAAGAACCTCATGACAAGACCTTGAAGCCCCGTACAAGTCATGCAATGAAGCAAACTTAACTCTAAGAAGCCGGGGGACTTGATCCGAGAAGACAACGAGACTCCGGGGACCGACCGGAAAAGTCGTCGAATCTTGCAAGACAAGGAGTTGAGTCCAATTCGGAGAGAAACCGACGACATGGACCTACATGCGAAGGGGGAAACATCCGGGAAGCAAGGGAACCGACTGGGGCAAAGGAGCCCACGGGCCGGGCCTAAATGGGCCCGGGCCGACCGGCCCGGATCCGGTCGGCCCGGGCCCATTTTGGGCCCAAATTCGCTCTCCTTTGCCCTAGCCGCCAATCGGGCTATTTATAGTCCCCCGACCGAGAGCCACGCGAGAGAAGATTTCGTCTTCGGCCGCCGAGGAGCGAGAGAAGAGAGGGACACCATGTCGGAGAGGAGAGGGTCGAGCTAGTTGACTAGGGTTTCCCTAGCCGACGTGGGAACCTTGCATGGAAGACCACGTCGGAGTTCCGGAGCTAGAAGTAAGATCAAGGAAGGATCCCGGTGGTGATCTTGTGTATGTATCATTGTCATAGTTGAATTATCAAGTTGAATCTTTTCTTAGCGATCAAGTGTTTCCTCGAAGATTTCGTTTTTCGATCGGCTTTGCTTATTCCAATTCTATTCGTACGATAGATTACATAGGGTGTTCTTGTAGCCGCGGTGTCTAGAGGTACACGCCGGATCTTCCGAAAGAATCTCGACTTGTCTTTTGACTTGCCCTAAGCTCCCCGCATGAATAGGGATACGTTGTGACGAACGGGGGTCTCGAAAGGCGGATGTTTTCGGATTTGGACGGGAAACCACGATTTAAAGAGGCTTCTATTAAGATTCGATTTGCTACTTCTTCTCTTGCTTGGAACTTCAACAAAAAGCTTACCCCGATCCCTTTAGATCGGTTTATCTACCCAATCTTACTTTGTTTTCTCCGGTCTTTAGTAGATTAGATTTATCTTTGTTTTGTGCTCTTATCTAGATGCATTAGGGTTTCTCTTTTACCAAAGATTCAAGTTACTTGGCTTTACTAGATCAACTCTTGCGTCACACATTTGTTCCACGGATTCGATACCTTGGGTTCACCACTCGAGGGAAGAAGGGTCCCTTGACTACGACGGGAGACTTGTACGCTTGCGAGTCACAAACGAACTTTGATACAATTATTAACCGTCAACAAGCCCCCTTTTTCTGGCGCCGTTGCCGGGGAACAAGTGATCAAGATTTGATTTTTTTTATTGCCTTTTTGTAATTTTCAGTTTTCTTTTTGTTTTTCTTTTTGCATCTACTAAACTTTGATCATCCTCAAAATACATCTAATCTAGTTTGTCTAACCCTAGTTTTCATAGATTTATTTTTCCTTTCTAGTTTTTGCATACTTTGCTTATTGCTAACCCTAACTGGAGATGGTTGGCTACCTCTCCAAGAAACCCAAACCTTTTTGTGGATGATCCAGGAAAACTTTACAGGCAAAGGTGACATGCAACACAAGCTAAAGGGGTGGAAACCCTAGATTCAAAAGTTGAAGTCGAAGGACCGTCGAAATCTCCAAGGGAATCACCACCTCCAAGTCCAAAGGAAGATCAACCTCAACCACCGGAGCGCTGCGCACCCCGGGCATCGTTGATCTACCTATCATAAACCTTCAAGATGCCGGAAGGCCGTTCAAGATCAAAGCCTCAACTATCCGCATGACGATTGTGAGAGCTGAATGCATACGAGTCGGATTCCTTGAGTGGCATATCAGTTTACTTAAGAGGAGGATGGAGAAGATGGAGATGGAGAAAGAAGCTCAACACCTAAAGGCCGCCGAAGCAAGATCCTCATGCAAGGAGTGTGTGGAGTACGACCATGTCCAAGGACGCCGTCACTAAGTTCGAGGCTATGGAGAAAATATTGAAGAATTTAGATGGCAAGGTGACGGAGGTCGGAAGCTCTATACGTGAAGTGTTCATCGTGATAAAGATGCTAGACGCAAGTGGGACAACTTGCCGGCGCCCGATGGGTAACGAAGAAGAATATCCGAGACAACTCCAAAGTCCCAAGACGGCGAAGGCTACTCAAGCTCATTCGGGAGAGATGAAGGATCACACTAGAGACCATGAAGATCACGACCGAAGGACCGGAGTTCGAGATGCCGAGCCACAAGGAAGTTGTTGCATCCGTCAAGACCAAAGGACAAAGCCAGACTGTGAAGACCAAAAAAATTGACTAAGCCAAAGCGGGTACCCAAGATTGCAACGCCCACAAAGAGCGTTGATCCGAAGTAATCAAGTGAAGAAGTCTAGCCATGGACTATAAACGAAGCGCTAGGCGGGAGGCAACCCGATTCGTCAAGTCAAGAATAAGCTACGGGAGGACAACCCGATTCCTGGTTTTTCGAGTCTTTTTAATAATTTAGTTTTTGAGTTTTATTACGCAAAGACATTAGACTTAGAAGTGGTTGAACAATATTAGAGACATAATTCTTGATTGAATGTTTGCTTTATCATAAACCCTTTGCATGCACCCTCCTATGTGCTTGTTTGTTCTTTTCTTTTCGAGAAACCTCAACCAAATAATTTCAGAACCTAACTCAACCTTTCGCCTTCATTATGGTGCTGAGGTTGACTTATTTTTCATGCTAAAACCACACGAGTAGAGCCACGACTTATATCTATGTGTTAATAAAAAAAATTCAGCACGTGGTAGAACTCGCGTGAACCTAGAAATCAAAACTTTTGGTTGGTTTTAAAAATCTATATCCTTGGTTTCTCTAGGATTAGAATTTTTCTAAGCCTATTCTAATTTTGTTTTATTCAAAATCTTTCTTATCTAGCCAAAATTAGAACCTAAACCTATGCCCCCATGATCAAGCGGGAAAAAGTCCGCTCTCAACCGATGAAGGCAAACTATACCGGTGAGACCGAAATCGACGTAATAAAAAAATATTTTCGACTTGCATTTGTTTTTAATGGTCTAAAAACTTCTCTAAAATTATGTTCGAGCTCTTGCATGGCTCTGAAAAATATTTTAAATTTCGAATTAGAGGAGTGCTTAACCTTAAACACACCTTAATGGAGGCAATCTAGTAATCATGCATGCACCATTGGATTCCCTTTCATCAACTTTCACCAATTTCACATGCGAAGGACAAGCATGGTGGGAAGAAAGCATCAACTTTGTAGGAATTTCATGGTGGCATGTGAAGCAAGTGGAGCTAGGGAGCATGGACATGACCCAAAACATGAAGCATCAAGTGGAAGGACAATAAAGGAGTGGACGAGAGCGTTTGGGCGGTGCAACTCGTGGAGCACGCGGGCGGGGAAAGTTGCGAGAGGTGAAATGATCGTCTTTGGAAGAAAGACGAGGCGGGGAGGAGCACCGAGGCCGGCCTCACCTACATAAGGAGCCCCCCGGCTCCCGTTTTACTGCGAGCAAGCTTCCCTCTCCTTCCTTTGTTTGTGTGTTCAAGTTTGTGTGCTCAAAACCTCCGTAGACATAGCCAACCTTCCCAAGCTTGAGAGCTCAAGAAAAAAAAAATCCACATCCTTAATCCACTCAAAGTCCACATCCGAAGCAAAGAGTTTAAGTGCCTAGTTACCGGTTGCAACCCGGAATTTTAGTTGAAGAAAAGAGTGCAGCAACCAAGAAGACCACAAGTCTCTTCTCCAAGAAGAAGAGTTCGTCGTCGTCCAAGCCGTCATCAACCACGTCTTCGAGGAGGCACTTGGTTTCCGAGTCTCCCGGAGCATGGAGACGGATACGGCACCACCGAGGAGGAACGATGCTCTCCTCCTTGGTGGTATGAGGGCTGCGAGAAGCACTTTCATGAGGTTCACCGAACCTTGTGGGCACACGGAGGAGCAGCCCGCGCCACCACGACGATCGACTCGCTCAACCGTGCCGCCTCCTTACACCCCGACACACTCTTCGTACGGCTTCATCATCTTGTCGGCGGAGGAGGAGGAGAGGCTCGCCAATCTTGAGAAGAGGCTTGTGCCGAACGTCGAGTTCGACGACCAAGCACTCTACACCTTGGGTTTTTGCACCGACATATACTATATGTTGGGGCACCTCGGATGGGTGCGGTTCTCCAACGGAGTATCGGTGAACACCCATTTGGGGTTCGCCTTGGAAATTTTAATGACTATTGCACCCATCGTTGATGATGATGGGGTGCAAAGCTTGTCATTCCGTTTGGAGGGAGTCCAACAAGTGGTTCCCTACGAGCACGTTAGGGAGCTGCTTGGATTCCAC
Organism: Cenchrus americanus; assembly: GCA_947561735.1. NCBI lineage: Eukaryota > Viridiplantae > Streptophyta > Magnoliopsida > Poales > Poaceae > Cenchrus > Cenchrus americanus. Next base: position 75,203,209 of record OX387239.1, on the reverse strand, counting down.
GAGGGAGCTCGGAGAAAGTTGACGTGCCACCGGCATGTTGGCGGGATTTTGGAACATGATCTCCGGAGAAGCCCATCAACAACGCAATTGCATCCGCAACCCCATTATCCGGATATTTCACTCTTGGATGTGCAAGAGGGTATTGGGGAGGATGAAGGAAACAAAGGTGACCGACACGGAGTTGAATTGGCTATACTCGGCTTTAATTGCCGGGCGGCCAATAGACCCCTCTTACCTCATGATCAACCGTTGGTGTTGTGAAGCAACATCGGGGGCGGGTAATATTGGTTCGGGGTGTTACCTCTCCATGTTGGCCTTTTCCTTGCGGCCGGGAAACCCCGCTCACCTTTTGCATGGTACCTCTCTCGGTTTTGAGTATTTGCGGCAAGGCAAATACATTAGTGGAGATGAGAGAGGAGGTTATCGGTTGGCCATAGTGAACCTACCCCTTCCGAATGAGAGGCTTAGGCTTTTCACCGAAGGGAGAGAAGATTGGTTGGAAGAGGGACTACTTGTCCCTGCAAGGAAGAACAAGAGAGGAAGAATCGTAGAGGAGGGAACATCCTCCGCACAAGCGAGTGGAGCACAACCCAATGTGCAACCGTTCGGTGGGGTCCCTCCTCCGCCAAGTTATTACGGAGGGCCACAAGAGCAAGCATGGGGGGGTGGTGCACCGGTACCCCCACCAAATTATGTTGTGCCCAACGCTAACTTCGCGGAGTCCTCGCGCTCATCATCCCCAACCACAACAAAGCATGGCCATTATTGGAGGGTATGCTGCAAGAAACGCTCAAAGCATCGCAGCCATCCAAGCTAACGCAACTCAACTTGGTGAAGGCAATGCAAATATTGCCTTTGAACTTGGACGCCTTCACCTTGTGGAGCCAAATCAATTCGTCGGAGGGAATGTCCAATCATATTACAAGCAAGGGTATTATTATCAAGATTATCAACATCAACCACCGGCGGAGGACTAGAAGATTTAGGAACTTTAGTTTTCTTTTCTTTTTCTTTTTCTCTGTAATTTTCAGCTTTTGCTTATGTGTGTTTGCGTAGTATTTTCTGTTTTTATTTAAATTTCAGCAAGCATGTTTGTTTATTTTCAGTTTGTATTTCAACTTGATGTCACCATTAATAAAGACACCACCTTGATTATATCATTGGAAAAGTTACAAAATTCGTGCCATGATGATATATGATTAAAATTGCAGCTTTGTTCATCTTTGTAATTGATTTATGCATGTTTAAGCTAGTGCTCTCTTAAAAATACAAATCTGAATTTATTTAAATGCTAGCTTAATTTTCAGCGGAGGTTATGATTAAAATAAAGACCCATAGTGTTTTATGTGCTCTCAAGTTATGAATAGATTAAAGATGTCTTTTATGCTCAAAAATATCGCTAACCTTGTAACAAATATCACTTGTGTGTTGCTCAACCTATCCAAAGCCTTATATATATTTGAGTGCATAAACCTTAGTGTACAAGATTTATTTTTGAGTGAGTTATTGCAGGCCATGATTTCTGCGGCCCGAGACTAAGAAAATTTGGTCATTCCGTTTTTGCGTATCTATCTTTTTGCTAGCCTTTTATCCGTGCATTGTGTATCCCCGCATTGGAGATCTCACAAACCTCGCCGGATATCCACCTTTAAACCAAATATCATCTTTTGTGATTACCTCCTGTTGACGGTTAATAGTTGTATCAAAGTTCGTTTGTGACTTGCAAGCGGACAAGTCTCCCGTCGTAGTCTAGGTACCCTTCTTCCCTCGAGTGGTGAACCCAAGGTATCGAATCCGTGGAACAATGTGTGACGCAAGAGTTGATCTAGTAAAGCCAAGTAACTTCAATCTTTGGTAAAAGAGAAACCCTAATGCATCTAGATAAGAACACAAAACAAAGATAAATCTAATCTACTAAAGACCGGAGAAAACAAAGTAAGATTGGGTAGATAAACCGATCTAGAGGGATCGGAGTAAGCCTTTTGTTGAAGTTCCAAGCAAGAGAAGAAGTAGCAAATCGAATCTTAATAGAAGCCTCTTTAAATCGTGGTTTCCCGTCCAAATCCGAAAACATCCGCCTTTCGAGACCCCCGTTCGTCACAACGTATCCCTATTCATGCGGGGAGCTTAGGGGCGAGTCAAAAGACAAGTCGAGATTCTTTCGGAAGATCCGGCGTGTACCTCTAGCCACCACGGCTACAAGAACACCCTATGTAATCTATCGCGCGAATAGAATTGAAATAAGCAAAGCCGATCGAAAAACGAAATCTTCGAGGAAACACTTGATCGCTAGGAAAAGATTCAACTTGATAATTCAACTATGACAATGATACATACACAAGATCACCACCGGGATCCTTCCTTGATCTTGCTTCTAGCTCCGGGAACTCCGACGTGGTCTTCCATGCAAGGTTCCCACGTCGGCTAGGGAAACCCTAGTCAACTAGCTCGACCCTCTCCTCTCCGACATGGTGTCCCTCTCTTCTCTGCTTCTCGGCGGCCGAAGACGAAATCTTCTCTCCGTGGCTCTCGGTCAGGGGACTATAAATAGCCCGATTGGCGGCTAGGGCAAAGGGCGACGGGTTTGGGCCCTAAATGGGCACGGGGCCGACCGGACCGGGCCGGCCGGCCCGGGCCCATTTAGGCCCGGCCCCGTGGGCTCCTTTGCCCGAGGTCGGTTCCCTTGCTTCCTGGATGCTTCCCCCTCTGCATGTAGGTCCATGTCGTCGGTTTCTCTCCGAATTGGACTCAACTCCTTGTCTTGCAAGATTCAGCACTTTTCTGGTCAGGTCCCTGGAGTCTGTCGTCTTCTCGGATCAAGTCCCCGGCTTCTTGGAGTTAATTTTGCTTCATTGCATGACTTGTTCGGGACTTCAAGGTCTTGTCATGAGGTGCTTGATGAACTTATCCCGAAAGTCTTGCATTCAACACTAAAACCCCGCATAAACATTAAACTCCAAAACCGACATGCACACGTGAACTTGTTATACCACGGGGGTTAGTACCAATGGATAAGGTATAAAATTCATGCCAACACCGAAGGTAAACTCATGGCTAGGTTGACGGATTTTCACCGCCAACACCTCCTTGACCACAACCTATTGTTGAGAATGGATCATCAATTCAAGGAAGATCGCAAGACGGTGCCAACATTGAAGATTTCAAGTATCTCTCCAAGGAAAAATATCTCCGGTACCTACCTTATTTTTCTCCTCTTTGCTCGAGGACGAGCAACGTCTAAGCATGGGGGAGGAGGTAGGTACGGTGCAGTTTTAGAGTTCAAAGGGGAATATGTTTAAAAAAATGATGATGAAAGAAAAAAATCCGGCGATACTCATGACTTTCAAGGTAAAAAATAAATAAATATATATGAAAGAAAGAAAGAAAGAAAAGAATGAGAACTATGAGAAAGAAAAAAAAATGTGCGTAAAGTGAACTCCCGGCTCTCTAAAAGTGCATTTAAGGTTTCAAGTTAAAAAGATCCATTCTCATCTTCCAACCATGTGCAATCCGATAACGAGGACTTCCTTTGTGCCTCGGGATCACTCTTTGCCATTTGCACATGTCCACTCATCTAAAAGTGTGTGTATTTTTCTCTTTCCCCTCCTTAATTTAACATTATTTTCCAATGACCTTTTTGACGAGTCTCGGTAAGACCATGAGAAGCTTGTCTTGTTTTGACAACACCTCATTTATAAAATCTTGTTAGGACTAAACTTTCCCAAAGCTCCATATAAAGCCTACCACATATATATGAGAGGGAAAGGAGTAGAATATATAGGCTCGAGAGACAAGTGAGATGAGAGTTCATGAGCAATACACGAGAAGATTTAAATTTGTGAACTTGGTTTAGCTTTTCTTTATCTCGTTCTTTATTTCAAAAATTCGAGATCTATTTAAAACTTTGTGAGCATGTTAATACTTGTGGGATAAGCTTAACAAGAATCTACCCTCCGTAGAGATGAAGGCTAGTACATTATGGAACTTTAATGAATTAAAATTTTGAGAGCATTATGTTTTCTCATGTGTGATCAAATGCAAAGTTTAAACATTGTTTGGCAATGATGATATCCATCGAAGGCTTACTCGAGGACGAGCAAGGTTTAAGCATGGGGGAGATGTTGACGGTGAAAATCCGTCAACCTAGCCATGAGTTTACCTTCGGTGTTGGCATGAGTTTTATACCTTATCCATTGGTACTAACCCCCGTGGTATAACAAGTTCACGTGTGCATGTCGGTTTTGGAGTTTAATGTTTATGCAGGGTTTTAGTGTTGAATGCAAGGCTTTCGGGATAAGTTCATCAAGCACCTCATGACAAGACCTTGAAGCCCCGTACAAGTCATGCAATGAAGCAAACTTAACTCTAAGAAGCCGGGGACTTGATCCGAGAAGACAACGGACTCCGGGGACCCGACCGAAAAGTCTTGAATCTTGCAAGACAAGGAGTTGAGTCCAATTCGGAGAGAAACCGACGACATGGACCTACATGCGAAAGAGGGAAACATCCGGGAAGCAAGGGAACCGACTGGGGCAAAGGAGCCCACGGGGCGGGCCTAAATGGGCCCGGCCGGCCGGCCCGGGGTCGGTCGGCCCCGTGCCCATTTTGGGCCCAAATTCGCTCTCCTTTGCCCTAGCCGCCAATCGGGCTATTTATAGTCCCCCCGACCGAGAGCCACGCGAGAGAAGATTTCGTCTTCGGCCGCCGAGGAGCAAGAGAAGAGAGGGACACCATGTCGGAGAGGAGAGGGTCGAGCTAGTTGACTAGGGTTTCCCTAGCCGACGTGGGAACCTTGCATGGAAGACCACGTCGGAGTTCCGGAGCTAGAAGCAAGATCAAGGAAGGATCCCGGTGGTGATCTTGTGTATGTATCATTGTCATAGTTGAATTATCAAGTTGAATCTTTTCTTAGCGATCAAGTGTTTCCTCGAAGATTTCGTTTTTCGATCGGCTTTGCTTATTCCAATTCTATTCGTACGATAGATTACATAGGGTGTTCTTGTAGCCGCGGTGGCTAGAGGTACACGCGGATCTTCCTAAAGAATCTCGACTTGTCTTTTGACTCACCCTAAGCTCCCCGCATGAATAGGGATACGTTGTGACGAACGGGGGTCTCGAAAGGCGGATGTTTTCGGATTTGGACGGGAAACCACGATTTAAAGAGGCTTCTATTAAGATTCGATTTGCTACTTCTTCTCTTGCTTGGAACTTCAACAAAAAGCTTACCCCGATCCCTTTAGATCGGTTTATCTACCCAATCTTACTTTGTTTTCTCCGGTCTTTAGTAGATTAGATTTATCTTTGTTTTGTGCTCTTATCTAGATGCATTAGGGTTTCTCTTTTACCAAAGATTCAAGTTACTTGGCTTTACTAGATCAACTCTTGCGTCACACATTTGTTCCACGGATTCGATTCCTTGGGTTCACCACTCGAGGGAAGAAGGGTCCCTTGACTACGACGGGAGACTTGTACGCTTGCGAGTCACAAACGAACTTTGATACAATTATTAACCGTCAACAAAGTGAACTCGACATCCCAGAGAAGTCTGACAGTGCCAACAAGCCTCAGCCACCTGAGGAGGTACTCGTCAAGACGATCGACCTCGGAACAGGCGACCCCAGCAAGACCACCACCATCGGGGCTGGCCTCGACCCCAAATAGGAAGACGCGCTCATCAGCTTCCTTCGGGCTAACCGCGACATCTTCGCGTGGAAGCCAGCGGACATGCCGGGAGTGCCCGGGGAGGCCGATTGAGCACGCGCCTCAACGTCGATCCTAAGGCCACCCCCAAGCGACAACACCTCCGACGCTTTGCCGACGACGGACGGGACACCATCAAGAAAGAACTCGCCAAACTACTCGCGGCTGGCTTCATCAGAGAAGTCTTCCATCCGAGTGGCTCGCCAACCCCGTCCTCGTCCGCAAGAAGAACTCGAACGAGTGGAGGATGTGCGCCGACTACACCGACCTCAACAAGCACCGCCCCCAAGGACTCCTTCGGGTTGCCACGGATTGATCAAGTCATCGACTCCACGGCGGGCTGCGACCTGCTCTACTTCCTCGGCGCTACTCTGGGTACCACCGGATCACGATCAAGGAAGAAGACCGAGAGAAGACCGCGTTCATCACCCCGTTTGGCGCATCTTGCTACATGACCATGTCCTTCGGGTTCAAGAACGCCGGCGCCACCTGCCAACGAGCTATCCGGGCTGCTTCAAGAGGCAACTCAACAAGAACGTCGAAGCCTACGTGGATGACGTGGTCGTCAAGACCGAGACTCCGTACCCTCATCGACGACCTTGAAGAGACTTTCGCATCCTCGCGCGAGTACCGCCTGGAAGCTCAACCCGAACAAGTGCGTCTTCGGCGTACCTTCGGGCAAACTACTCGGCTTCATCATCGCCCGGCGCAGCATTGAAGCCAACCCCCGAGAAGATCTCCGCCATCACCGCATGAAAGCTCCCACGAGCATCAAAGACGTCCGTAAGCCGACCGGGTGCGTGGCGGCACCGAACCGCATTTATCTCGAGGCTCGGAGAACGGGGACTCCCCTTCTTCAAACTACTCAAGCATCAAGAGAAGTTCGTGTGGACTCCAGAGGCGGATCAAGCCCTTGCCCAGCTCAAGGACTTCCTATCGAAGCCGCCGATCCTCACGGCTTCTCACAAGGGCGAGCAGCTATTGCTCTACCTAGCTGCGACTACTCATGTGGTCGATGTGCCATCGTCGTCGAGCGGCAAGAAGACGGCCACGCCTACCCAGTCCAGCGCCCAGTCTACTTCGTCAGCGAGGTTCTATCAGAGTCCAAGGCACGCTATCAGCCTGTGCAGAAGCTCCTGTATGCAGTACTCATCACCTCGCGGAAGCTACGACACTACTTCCAGGAGTACTCGATCTCCGTTGTCACCGACTACCCGCTCGGCGACATCTTGCAGAACCAAGATGCTACTTGGAAGAATCTCCAAGTGGGCGGTCGAGCTCGGCGCCCTCACCATCGACTTCAAGCCACGCACGACCATCAAGTCGCGGCGCTAGTCGACTTCATGGTGGAGTGGCGCGAGAACCAGCTACCTACTCCCACCGTGCGACCAGAGCATTGGGTGATGTACTTCGACGGCTCACTCAACCTCGAGGGCGCAGGTGCGGGGGTACTCCTGATATCTCCAATGGGCGAACAACTCAAGTACGTCATGCGGATCTTACGGAAGGTCTCAAACAACGAAGCCGAGTACGAAGCTCTCCTACACGGGCTCCGCCTCGCGGCTTCACTAGGCATCAAGCGGCTACTAGTCTACGGCGACTCCGCGGTGGTCATCAACCAAGTCAACAAGTCCCCGGGACCGCAACAAGAAGAACATGGACGCCTACGCCTAGAAGTCCGCAAGCTCGAGAACAAGTTCTATGGTCTCGAGTTCCACCACATCGTCCGTGACAACAACGTCGCGGCGGACGTCCTCTCGAAGCTTGGATCCACCCGCGCTCAAGTACCGGCGGGTGTCTTCGTTCACGAGCTTCACGCGCCATCCATCCGGAGCCGGCGCCACCGACCCTTGTCCCGGCTCACCCACCAGCCGGGCGGGGATGTCATGATGATCGACGTAGGCGGAGGCAACCCTTCATCGACTACCTCAACGAGCAAAAGGTTCCCTCGGACAAGAACTTGGGCCGGCGGCTCGTCCGCCGTGCCAAGTCCTACGTCCTCGTCGGAGACAAGCTTTACAAGCGGGGCGCATCTTCCGAGTACTCATGAAGTGCGTCCCTCGTGAAGAAGGCAAGGACATCTTGGAGGAGATCCACAAGGGCATGCGGCAACCACGCGTCCTCACGCACGCCGGTCGGCAAAGCCTTCGGCGATCTTTCTGCGGCCCACAACTGCGGGCGATGCCGAAGAACTCGTCGGGAAGGTGCCAAGGATGCCGGTACTTCGCCCAGCGAGCAACACGTCCTAGCCTACAAGCTAGTCACCATACCGCCAACCCGGCCCTTTGCCTGCTAGGGGCTCGACATGATTGGGCCCTTGTCAAGCTGCGCCGGAGTGGTTTCAACGAAATACTGGTGGCCATCGATAAGTTCACCAAGTGGATCGAAGTTAGGCCGGTAACATGCCCCAAGGGCGACGAGTACTCGACTTCTGGATGAACTCGTACACCGCTACGGACTACCCCACCGCATCATCACGGATACGGGCTCCAACTTCAACAACCACCGGTCCGGGAGTACCGCGAGAACGGCGGCGGGATCGACGTCCGATACGTCTCAGTTGCCCATCCTCGGGCCAACGGACAAGTCGAGCGCGCCAACGGGATGGTGCTCGACGCTCTCAAGAAGCGGCTACATGACGCTGCTAACTCCAAAGGGGCAAGTGGATCAAGGAACTACCCAACGCACTCTGGGGGCTACGGACTCAGCCATCCAAGCCAACGGGGCAATCCCCTTATTTCCTGGTCTACGACTCCGAAGCAATCCTCCCTGCCGACGTCATATGGAACTCACCGGCAGTAGAGAGCACTACGACGAAGGCGTCTCGGAAAGAACGACGAGACGAGTTGACATCGATAGCCTCGAAGAAGCTCGGCTGGCGGCGCCCTCGTCCAATCGGCAAGGTACCTAGAGGGTATCCGATGCTACCATGATCGCAACGTCAAGGAACGCTCCTTCAACGTTGGTGATCTCGTCCTCCGTCGCATCCGGCACACGGAAGGACTACACAAGATCGATTTCCACGGGAAGGTCCCTTCACCATTGCAAAGGTGACTGGGCCGGGCTCCTACCGCCTCCAAACACTTGAAGGCGAAGACATCAACAACTCGTGGAACGTCGACCAGCTCTGTCGGTTCTACGCCTAGTTTACACGACTACTCCAGGGTTCAAGTCTACACGACTACATCAACACCCCTCCGCCGTAAGCGGCCTCCGGTCCCGGCTCCGGTCTCGGACTACCCTTCTCCGAGATCCGGCCCGCGCGGCTACCTACGGATCACGGGCTGCGATGAGCGACGAAGGACTCTAGCAACAACCTGCGAGCGGCCTTCGGGTCCTCGGCTCCGGTCTCGGACTACTCCTCTCCGGGATCCGGCCCACGCGGCTACCTACGGATCCACGGGGCTGCGACGAGCATCAAGGACTCTAGCGGCGGTCTGCGAGAGACCACACTCTACGATCCGGCCCGCACGGCTACCTACGGATCTACGATCCGGCCTACACGGCTACCTACGGATCTACTGGGCGCAAGCGGCTACCCGCCCTAGCATTACTCAGCTGTAAGCGGCCTCCGGGTCCAGGCGACTACTCTGTAACTACGGCCCTGGCCATCCAGGTGTACTTCTTCAATAATAAAGTATGATTGTTCATCAACTTCTTTACTGTCTACTTCCCTCAACGGGATTACCGCCGAGTACGACTACTCGCATCCACTCCACGATGGGGCTCCGCACTCTGAGATCGCGACTACGAGTACTCATCGCTGGAAATTTTCTTTCATTAATACTTAAGCAATTCATTACAATTGTTTTTGTACAACTTTGGCTACTAGCTATCTATTACAGGGCTACTGGAGATTAAGCTTATCAGCTACCTGCTCCGCGATGGGAGCCATCTGCTCCGGCGGCTCCGAGTCTTGCTCATCGGTACGGTTGGCGGCTACCCCCGCCGGCGACTACCTCCGCCGGGGCCTTCGGGAAGTAAGACTTCATGAAGGCCAAGACTGCTTCGGGATCGACCTCGCCATGTGCTTCACATAGGCCGCCGTCTCGTCGGGGGCTTCCTTGAGGAGATCCACCGGTGGATCAATCTTGGGGCCGCCGGGTGCGGCACCAAGAGCCTTGCGATCGGCGGCGCGGCGTCCTCAAGCTCCTTCGGCTGGGCCCGCGGCGCCTCGCGATCTTCATTCAACTTCGCAATGATTTGTAGCGGTTGACGAGATCGCGGTCGAGGCAATCCGGAGCTCCATGTGCTTCTCGCACTTGAAGGCAAGTTCTTTGTAGTCGAGCTCGAGTACACTCGGCGGGCTTCTTGCTCCCGGTAGAAGAGATTCTTCATGCTCGTCTCCGAGGACTTCGATTTGCTCCACCACGGCCCTCAAGCTCGCAACACAACAATAGAACAACGGGTCGGACTACCTCTCGACCTCCAACAACTAGCGACAAGTCCCGGCGACGTACCTTTGTTCTTGTTGCGGAGGCCCTTGTTCTTCCGCACCAAGTCGTCGCCCTTTGCTCCCGGCTCTTGGACATCATTGTGATATTTGGCGAAGGCGGCATCGAGCCTAGAGCGCATGGCGGCCGCGTGCTTCCGCGACTTCAAAAGCTAATCTTCCGGCGCCTCGGCCCGGAGCACCGCGTCACCAAAGCCTGCGGCATGTTGGACTTCTCGCGGGACCTCTCCGCAACGTCACGCATTGACAACTCAAGTCACACGAGTACTCAACGACAGAGGATTGACTACTCGAAGCTACGGCTACTTACCTTCATCCTTGCTCGGCCTGGCGGACTGCCTCCAGGTGCTTCGCCACCGTCGCCGGGTCGACAAGATCGTCCGCGAGCAGTTCTATCCCGCCACGACTACTCGCGGCGGCCTCCGTCATCGGCGCAGAGCGGATGGGCTCTGCGTCCTGGATCTCCGGGGAGCGGATAGCCACCTCCAGAGCGACCTCTGGCGACGTGGTGACCCCCTCTCCTCCGGCCGCCACGGCGGCTTCCTCGGTGACTTCCTCCATAGGCTCGGGGGCTCCTCCGTCGACCTCCGGCACTCCGGTGTCGACTTCGCAGTGGCACCCCCCGCGGGGGATGTCACTCCTTTCGGCCTCGGCTTTGTCAAAGAGAAGAAAAGTGTATTAGCGACCACGACTACTCCTCGAGGAGCTCTACGGCTTCGAACGGTATTCACCTTCAACTACGGCGGCCTCCGACAACGGCGCTTTGGTAGCCGGTGGCTCGGGCACCGCCCGGTACGCGGGGAGCGGACTCCTCGGCGGGCGGCACGACTTCTTCCGCCACTGCGAAGAGGGTTCATCCCCCTCCCGGGACGGATCCGTCGATTTCCTTCGAAGCACACACAATTGGTCGTCGGTCAACCTCGACTACTACAACAAGTACTACTCGGGAAGATGCGGTACTTACAAGTTTGATAGGACTATTGTCACGGCGGGCACCGAGGATGCTGGCAATGTCTACCAGTCCACCCTCGGCGGGCGCCTCTTCCTGCGCCCCTACGGCCCTCGCCTCCTGCAGCAACGGCGGCCGGCGCAGTGCCCTCCTGCGCTCCCGTAGCCACCACCTCTTCAACGGCGGCGGCTGCGGGCTCCGTGCTCTCCTGTGGAGCAGGGGGCTGGCGCTCCAACTGCGCCAAGAGCTCCTCGACAGTGGGGGCTGGACTACGACTTCCGGCCGGCTCCCCCACTGTGTCCCATCCGCCTTCGTCGCCCTCCTCGACGGGCTCCGCTGGCGGCACCTCCTGCATACAAGGACAACTACTCATCAGCAAGCGTACTCATTCGATGGGTACTCGACTACTCTAGTCAAGACATCTTACCTCTTGAGGCGTGGTCTCCGTGACCTTCATCTTCTTCGTCACCCGCTTGCGAGCGATGTTGCGCGGCTTCCGTGGCGGCGCAGCCAGGCTAGCCTCCAGGCTAGCCGGCGGGTCTTGCACAAGAGGCACATGAGGTAAGCCTGGACGGCTAAACCTCGACCGCAGCTGAAAGCGGTCCTGCAATGTCTCCTCGTTGTCGTCGTCGTCGGTGGTATCCTCCACGATGACGGTGTCATCGCCTTCGACGGCTTCTCGCCGCTCCTTGGCTTTGGCTTTCCCTTCCGTGGGATCTCGATCCCATGAGGGGCGGCCGCGGCTCGAAGACGAACTTTTTCAAGTCATCCCGCAAGACACACGACATCGGCACGTCTACTCCAAGCAAGGACTACTCGACTAGGGGAATACGACTACTCACCTCCTTTGGCGGGCGCGCGGCGGAGTACTCTGGACGGGGCACGCCGTGTACGGCGGCATATCCTTGAAGATCCGCGTCGGCCTCTCAATGATGTCGTCGTCGTCCATCTCCGCTCCGGCATCCGCGACATGTCGTCGTTGCCGGTGTACTCGAAGCCCAAGGTGTCATGGGCCATCGGTGGCTGGACCCTCCGCTTCATGAAAGCGAAGGCCACATGCTCGGCCCTCGGTCCGGCTTCCCCGAGCACCTTGATGCGGGCCGGCGGCTCGGGGGAGGCGGATCCCTTCCTGCATGGTGGGCTCCGTGTTCCACCACTCGCGGTGCCTTGGGCGCCTTCCGATCGGCTTCGGCGGGCCGGGGTGGTGGTTCGTGATGTAGAACCACCTCGTCTTCCAATCGTGTTAGAGTCAACGAGCTTGTACGCCGGTGCGCGCTCCGCGGCGTCTTCTCTCAACTGGATGTCGGCTCCTCCGACTACTCTTGGATTGGTGGCGCTTGGGCGCGGCTTCACACGGAAGAATTTACGGAAGAGGATCCAGTGCGGCTTGATCCCAAGGAAAGCCTCGCAGAAATGCACAAAGACCGCGGTATGGAAAATACCGTTAGGGTTCAGATTCAGGTACTCAACTCCATAGTACCCGAGGAGGCCCTTAAAGAAATCGCTAGCGGGGAGTGCGAGTCCGCGCTCCATGAACCGCGCAAACATCGGGATTTCGTCTTCGGCTTTCTCCATAGGATATGGATCTCCGGCGGCGGCCCTCCACATATCAACCTCCTTCTCCCGGATAAAACCGGCGTTCGGGGAGGGCCAAGAGATCTTTGGTCTTCACCTTTGACTTCTTCCACTCACGGCTTGGATCGGACCGTGGTGGAGACATTGGCGGCGCGCTCCGGTGGCGGCCGCGCGCCGCCTCTTCGCGGCCCCTCTTCTTCCCGACGGTCTTTGCAGACTTGGACGGTGAAGGTTTCATTCTCCAAGTACAGGGCGTCTTCACGCGCATCCGCTCGGGGGCAACCCTAAAAGCTCTGGGTGGCGGCGCACTTGGATCTACTACGGCGGCAGCGTGCGCTGGGAGTGGATCTACTTCAGATGGAAACGAAATGACTGCAGCTTGAATGGGTGAAAAACCCTAAGGGTTTTGGCTTCTATTTATAAGTCAAACAGGCCCTCCAACGGCTAGATCGATAAGTCCGCGCTCGGCTGACTCAGCGGCCGCGCGTGACCCTTCGTATTCTACTAGTCGACGCGTCTCACCTCGGGGGCTCGACTACTTCTACTCGATTACACGGGAAGCGACAAGACTCGGAGCATCTCGGGACACATTCTTCAAGATGACCATTCAATTCGAGAGGAAGTACTCGACTCAAGGCTCGGGGCTCCGTGCCACGTGTCCTTCGGGTTTTCTCTCGGATTTTTCGGGATTTTCTTGCCAAGACTTCGAGATGGACCCTCAACCGTAGCCTGCGGCTCAACCTAAGGCTCGGGGGCTACTCCATATGGAGTGCGATTTTGCAATCGCACCTCCATATCAGCTTCGGCTTCAAGACAAGACGGGCATTTTTTGAAGACCTTCGAAGGCGCACTCGAGGACGCTTGGGACTACTCGAGAAGACTTCAAGATTGCTCAAACATCAGCTGGAGTACATTCCAGCCTCGGGATGTTTCGACTACTCTTGACGACTTTTGACTTGTAGTACTCGGGGACGCTTGAGGACTACTCGTTAAGGCCGCCAAGACTACTTGAAGCTATCCTTCTCGACTACAAAGTACTCCGGGGCTTGTCGTATGGACCTCCCTGGGCCCACTACCTCGGTGGGTGCCAGGACCGACTACTCAGTGGGCCCCTGGCACTACCCGGCTTGCGCTACACGGATCCTGATGGCGTGGAGCACAAGGGCTACAAAGGAGTAGTACTCGGTTAGGGAGCTGTACATGTTCCGCACTGTATGGAGGACTCCTAGACGTACTCTACTAGTACTCTCTCCCTACTCCGACTTATAACCCCGCCTCCGGACTACATAAGGTGAGGCGAGGGACCGATCTCTAGGATCATCTCATCTCATAACACCTCATCACGACGCACTATTGCACCATCTTGTAATCGTGCCCAATCAATCCGAGCTATGCGGCATACGGGACGTAGGGTATTACGCACCTCGCGGCCCGAACCTGTCTAAATTGTGTGCCACGTGTCTCTTCCTTCGAGTTACCGATCTCGGCGAGGCCACATTCATCTACTTCGGGTACTCCCCTTAGTAGGTTGCCGGTCTAAAACACCGACAACCTCCTTGACCACAACCTATTTTTGAGAATGGATCATCAATTCAAGGAAGATCGCAAGACGGTGCCAACATTGAAGATTTCAAGTATCTCTCCAAGGAAAAATATTTCCGGTACCTACCTTATTTATCGCCTCTTTGCTCGAGGACGAGCAACGTCTAAGCATGGGGGAGGAGGTAGGTACGATGCAATATTAAAGTTCAAAGGGGAGTATTTTTTTAGAAAAATTGATTGAAAGACAATTCAAAGGCGATGTACGTGATTTCCAAGGTGAAAGTCTCACGAAAAAAAAATGATGAATGAAAGAAAGAAAGAAAGAAAGAAAGAAAGAAAGAAAGAAAGAAAGAAAGAAAGAAAGAAAGAAAGAAAGAAAGAAAGAAAGAATGAAAAGAAGGAGAAATATGGGAAAGAAAGAAAAAAATATATGAGTATGCGTAAAGTGAACTCCCTAGGTTCTCTAAAAGTGCATTCAAGGCTTCAAGTTTAAAAGATCCATTCTCATTATCCAACCATGTGCAATCCGATAACGAGGACTTCCTTTGTGCCTCGGGATCACTCTTTGCCCTTTGCACATGTCCACTCATCTCAAGTGTGTGTATTTTTCTCTTTCCCCTTTTTGATTTAACATTATTTTCCAATGACCTTTTTGACGAGTCTCGGTAAGACCATGAGAGGCTTGTCTTGTTCGACAACACCTCATTTATAAAATCTTGTTAGGACTAAACTTTCTCAAAGCTCCATATAAAGCCTACCACACATATATGTTATGAGAGGGAAAGGAGTAGAATATATAGGCTTGAGAGACAAGCGATTTGAGAGTTCATGAGCAATATATAAGATGATTTAAATTTGTGAACTAGGTTTAGCTTTTCCTTATCTCGTTCTTTATTTCAAAAATTCCGAGATCTATTTAAACTTTGTGAGCATGTTAATACTTATGGGATAAGCTTAACTAAGAATCTACCCTCCGTAGAGATGAAGGCTAGTACACTATGGAACTTTAATGAATTAAAATTTTGAGAGCATTATGTTTTCTCATGTATGATCAAGTGCAAGGTTTAAACATTGTTTGGCAATGATGATATCCATCAAAGGCTTACTCGAGGACGAGCAAGGTTTAAGCACGGGGGAGATGTTGACGGTGAAAATCCGTCAACCTAGCCATGAGTTTACCTTCGGTGTTGGCATAAGTTTTATACCTTATCCATTGGTACTAACCCCCCGTGGTATAACAAGTTCACGTGTGCATGTCGGTTTTGGAGTTTAGTGTTTATGCGGGATTTTAGCGTTGAATGCAAGACTTTCGGGATGAGTTCATCAAGCACCTTATGACAAGACCTTGAAGCCCCATACAAGTCACGCAATGAAGCAAACTGAACTCCAAGAAGACGGGGACTTGATCCGAGAAGATGACAAACTCCGAGGACTCGACCGTAAAAGTGCTTCGAATCTTGCAAGACAAGGAGTTATGCCCAATTCGGAGAGAAACTAACGACATGGACCTACATGTAGAAGGGGGAAACATCCGAGAAGCAAGGGAACCGACATAGAGCAAAGGAGGCCTCGGGGCCGGACCCGGATGGGCCCGGCCGGCCGGCGCGAGCCGGTCGGCCCGGCCTGTCCGGGGCCCGGTGGAGGCTCCCCCTTTGCCCTAGCCTCCATTCGGGCTATTTATAGCCCCCCGACCGAGAGCCACGAATAATACAATTCGTCATCGGCCGCCGAGGAGCAGAGAAGAGAGGGACACCATCACGGAGAGAGGAGAGGGTCGAGCTAGTTGACTAGGGTTTCTCGGCCGACGTGAGAACCTTGCACGGAAGACCACGTCGGAGTTCCGGAGCTAGAAGCAAGATCAAGGAAGGATCCCGGTGGTGATCTTGTGTATGTATCATTGTTATAGTTGAATTATCAAGTTGAATCGTTTCTTAGCGTTCAAGTGTTTCCTCGAAGATTTTGTTTTTCGATCGGCTTTGCTTATTCCAATTCTATTCTCGAGATAGATTACATAGGGTGTTCTTGTAGCCGCGGTGGCTAGAGGTACACGCCGGATCTTCCGAAAGAATCTCGACTTGTCTTTTGACTCGCCCTAAGCTCCCCGCATGAGTAGGGATACGTTGTGACAGAACGGGGGTTCCGAAAGGCGGATGTTTTCGGATTTGGACGGGAAACCACGATTTAAAGAAGCTTCTTATAAGATTCGATTTGCTACTTCTTCTCTTGCTTGGAACTTCAACAAAAGGCTTACCCCAATCTCTCTGGATCGGTTTATCTACCCAATCTTACTTTGTTATCTCCGGTCTTTAGTAGATTAGATTAGTTTCGTGTCTTTTACCTAGATACATTAGGGTTTTACCGAAGATTGGAGTTACTTGGCTTTACTAGATCAACTTTTGCATCACACATTTGTTCCACGGATTCGATACCTTGGGTTCACCACTCGAGGGAAGAAGGGTCCCTTGACTACGACGGGAGACTTGTCCGCTTGCAAGTCATAAACGGACTTTGATACAACTATTAACCATCAACAAATATACAAGATGATTTAAATTTGTGAACTTGGTTTAGCTTTTCTTTATCTCGTTCTTATTTCAAAAATTTTGAGATCTATTTAAACTTTGTGAGCATGTTAATACTTATGGGATAAGCTTAATTAAGAATCTACCCTCCGTAGATATGAAGGCTAGTACATTATTGAACTTTAATGAATTAAAATTTTGAGAGCATTATGTTTTCTCATGTATGATCAAGTGCAAAGTTTAAACTTTGTTTGGCAACGATGATATCCATCGAAGGCTTACTCGAGGACGAGCAAGGTTTAAGCATTGGGGAGATGTTGACGGTGAAAATCCGTCAACCTAGCCATGAGTTTACCTTCGGTGTTAGCATAAGTTTTATACCTTATCCATTAGTACTAACCCCCGTGGTATAACAAGTTCACGTGTGCATGTCGGTTTTGGAGTTTAGTGTTTATGCAGGGTTTTAGCGTTGAAAGCAAGACTTTCGGGATAAGTTCATCAAGCACCTTATGACAAGACCTTGAAGCCCCGTACAAGTCATGCAATGAAGCAAACTTAACTCCAAAAAGCTAGGGACTTGATCCGAGATAATGACAAACTCCGAGGACCCGACCGAAAAGTGTTGAATCTTGCAAGAAAAGGAGTTATGCCCAATTCGGAGAGAAACCGACGACATGGACCTACATGCGGAAGGGGGAAACAACCGAGAAGCAAGGGAACCGACGTAGAGCAAAGGAGGCCGCAGGCCGGGCCCGGATGGGCCCGGGCGGTCGGCCCAACCCTGTCCGGGGCCCGTTTGCCCCCCTCCTTTGCCCTAGCCGCCATTCGGGCTATTTATAGCCCCCCCGACCGAGAGCCACGCATCATCCAATTCGTCATTGGCCGCCGAGGAGCGAGAGAAAAGAGGGACACCATCTCGGAGAGGAGAGAGTCGAGCTAGTTGACTAGGGTTTCCCTAGCCGACGTGGGAACCTTGCACGGAAGACCACGTCGGAGTTCCCGAGCTAGAAGCAAGATCAAGGAAGGATCCCGGTGGTGATCTTGTGTATGTATCATTGTTATAGTTGAATTATCAAGTTGAATCTTTTCCTAGCGATCAAGTGTTTCCTCGAATATTTCGTTTTTCGATCGGCTTTGCTTATTCCAATTCTATTCTCGAGATAGATTACATAGGGTGTTCTTGTAGCCGCGGTGGCTAGAGGTACACGCCGGATCTTCCGAAAGAATCTCGACTTGTCTTTTGACTCGCCCTAAGCTCCCCGCATGAGTAGGGATATGTTGTGACAGAACGGGGGTTCCGAAAGGCGGATGTTTTCGGATTTGGACGGGAAACCATGATTTAAAGATTCTTATAAGTCGGGGGTTCTTATAAGATTCGATTTGCTACTTCTTCTCTTGCTTGGAACTTCAACAAAAGGCTTAACCCGATCTCTCTAGATCGGTTTATCTACCCAATCTTACTTTCTTATCTCCGGTCTTTAGTAGATTAGATTAGTTTCGTGTCTTTTACCTAGATGCATTAGGGTTTCTCTTTTATTGAAGATTGAAGTTACTTGGCTTTACTAGATCAAATTTTGCGTCACACATTTGTTCCACGGATTCGATACCTTGGGTTCACCACTCGAGGGAAGAAGGGTCCCTTGACTACGACGGGAGACTTGTCCGCTTGCAAGTCTAAACGAACTTTGATACAACTACTAACCGTCAACACTTGACACGTCGTGCGGCTCGTCGTCGACTACTTCACCTACGTCGCGCGTCCGGGTGCCTTGGCACATCGCGCAGCTTGTCGTCGACTACTTGGCTGTGTCGCGCGGCTCGTCGCATGGCACGCCTCGCCGCTCGTTGTCGACTACTTCGCCTATGCCGCGTGTCCAGGTGCCTCGGCACGTCGTGCGGCTCGTCGTCGACTACTTTCCCTACTCCGCGCATCCGGGTGCCTCGGCACGTCGCGCGGCTCATCGTCGACTACTTGGCTGTGTCGCGCGGCTATCGCGTGGCTCATCTTGCCGCTCGTCGTCGACTACTGCCGCGCGTCCGGGTGCCTCGGCACGTCGCATGGCTCGTCACGTGGCTCGTCGTCGACTACTTCGACTACGCCGCGCGTCCAGGTGCCTCGGCATGTCGCGTGGCTCGTCACACGGCTCGTCGTGCCGCTCGTCGTCGACTACTTTGCCTACGCCGTGTGTCCGGGTGCCTCGGCACGTCGCGCGGCTCGTCACGTGGCTCGTCACGCGGTTCATCGTCGACTACTTCGACTACGCCGTGCGTCTAGGTGCCTCAGCATGTCGCACGGCTCGTCACGCGGCTCGTCGCGCCGCTCGTCGATGACTACTTCGCCTACGCCGCGCGTCCGGGTGCCTCGGCTCGTCACGCGGCTCGTCTCGCCGCTCGTCATCGACTACTTCGCCTACGCCGCGTGTCCGGGTGCCTCGGCACGTCGCGCGGCTCGTCACTTGGCTCGTCGTCGACTACTTCACCTACACCACGTGTCAGATTGTTTCGGCATGTCGCGTGGCTTGTCGCGTGACTCATCGTCGACTACTTCGCCTCGCGCAGGCTCGTCGTCGACTACTTCGCCTACGCCGCGCGTCCGGGTGCCTCAGCATGTCGCGTGGCTCGTCGTCGACTACTTGGCTACGTCGTGTGGCTCATCGCACGACTCGTCTTGCCGCTCGTCATCGACTACTCCGCCTCACAAAGGCTCGTCATCGACTACTTCACCTATGCCACACATCCGGGTGCCTCGGCACGTCGCGCGGCTCGTCGTCGACTACTTCGCCTACGCCGTGTGTCCGGGTGTCTCGGCATGTCGCGCGGCTCGTCTCGTGGCTCGTCATTGACTATTTCGCGTACGCCTCGCGTTCGGGTGCCTCGGCACGTGCACGGCTCATCATGCGGCTCATCGTCGACTACTTCGTGCGCCGTGACTTTGTCTTGCGGCCACACTGGCTCTACTTCAACCACATGGTGTATCACGACTACTTGTCTCGCGGCAACACCGGCTCTACTTCGAGTACGCCGCGCGCCACCGCGACATCATCTTTCGGTCGCATCGCGTCGACTACTCATCTCGACTAAACTAAGTCGACAACGACAATCATGCCCCCAACAACTAGTCGGAATCAACTCTGACTAGTCAACTTCAGCAACAACCGTCGCGGCTCCATCGCTGACCGCCACGGCTTCATCAATAGTCTGCCCAGGCAGCAACAGCTAAGTCATTTATTTAAATGATTATTGTTTTCTTTTCTTGGCTTGTTCTCCTCATCATGTAGGACTACTTGCCGACTAGTCATTTGTGTATGCTTCTCGGGGGGTTTTCACGGGAGCTACACTCTGCTGACTACTCTTGGGGTATATCAATCAAGTCACCACGAGCCTACTTCATCAACTCGGGGGCTATCCCAAAGAGGCAACTTCTAAAGTCCGCTACTCGCGGCAATCTAAAGTCGACTTCTAAAGTCGCATTCTAAAGTCCGCTCCGTGCGGCAATTTAAAGTCGACGCCGGTCGCATCTTCGCTTGCTTCGGTGGCATACTACGTGTGTAGGCTTCGTGGAACTTAGCTGTAAGTGGCCCTTGGGTCTTGCGACGATGGAACCTAGTTGCACGTGGTCTTCACGCTCTGTACCATGGGTCCAAGTACTCTAAGTACTCGTGCTCCGTATCTTGGGTCTGAAATCCATGGCCCAGGTACACAAGTCGACTCCGGTTGCACCTTCAAGCTCGCTCCTGCGACAACCGTACCTTGGGTCTGAAATCCATGGCCCAGTTACACAAGTCAACTTCGGTCACACCTTCAAGCCCGCTCTGGCGGCAATCGTACCTTGGGTCTGAAATCCATGGCTCAGGTACTTAAGCCCACTCCGGTGGCACAAGTCGACGCTAACAGTCGCACCCAAGCCCACTCTGTGGCACAAGGCGACTTTGGTCGCAATCTTAAGCCCTCTCCGGCGGCAAAACTATTCGTTTTCTCTCATGTTTCATTCGCTTTGACTTTCCGGAAAGTGCTTTTTGTTTTTTTGCATCTTAAGTCCACCCTACGTGGCACAAAGTCGACTATTGTAGTCGCATCTCAAAGTCGGCTCTACGTGACATCTAAAGTCGACTTCGGTTTTCAAGTCGCATCTCAAAGTCCGCTCCGCGCGGCACAAAGTCGACTTCGGTTTCAAGTCGCATCTAAAGCCCGCTCTGCCAGCATTTAAAGTCGACTTCGGTCACATCTAAAGTCCGCTTTGACTGCACGACTACTTCTCAAGCTCTACGGCTCGATGCCGAACTAGTACTCGGAACCTCTCCAGCTCGGGGGCTGCACTCAAATTACTACTCAAGGATAACTTCAGCAGGCTTCGCTCGCTCTTAAGCTCGGGGCTCCGTACCAACAACTACTCGACGTGGCTCATACGGCTCTTTTATCTCGGCGGCTACACGCTGTGAGAGTACTCGGATGATGGCTTTCACGAACACTGAAGACCCTTGGATTGATTAACTAATCATTTCAAGGCTCGGGGACTACTATGCTACACCCATCATTCAATTTTTTCAAGACAGAAGATTCAAAATCAAGATTGACCATCAGCTAGAGTCTGCAACTCAACCTAAGGCTCGGGGCTACTCTATATGGAGTGCGATTTTTCAATCGCACTTCCATATAATCTCGACTTCAAGACAGATGAGCTGGACCACCTTCCAGCCTCGTGGCAGTTCAAGTACTATTGAAGACTTCTCCAAGCAGTAGTCGAGGACGCTCAAGAACTACTCGAGGAGGCTTCAAGATTACTCGAACTACTAGTCTCGACTCCAACGTGCTCGGGGGCTTGTCGGGCATACACCCCGGGTACTCATACAAGGAAGGATGAAGATGGACTCCTATTAGAATTCCCTTGTAATCCTACTAGGACTCGTTCCGTGTAATCCTACTAGGACTCCTGCCTTGTAACCGACTAGGAACCCGCCCCCTGGACTATATAAAGGAGGGCCGGGTACCTAGCTGGGCACCTAATCTCAACCCAACACCAAGCGCAGGGCGCCATACTTGATCCCCCAAACAGAACGTAGGGTTCGCCACCTTGGCAACCCAAACCTGTATAACTCTTGTGTTTCGTGTCCTTGCGCATACCTTCAAGTTCTCAGTCTCCCGATCATGATCCTCACCGCACAATCTACTACCTCGGGTACCCCCTGGGTAGGTTTGCCGGTCCAAAACACCGACAGGAGGTGCAAATGGTGGAGGTGGAGGTGGAGCCGAAGATGAAGACCCTTGCCCTTGATTTGAGACGGGTGAGCTATAGGAGCGCTGTTTTTACCATAGTAGTATGGATTGTAGCCAAAGATTTTGGCGGAGAAGCGAGCACCCCAATCTTGTCCTTGATCAGGAGGTGGAGGTGCTTGCTCTTCTTCCATGTAGTGAGATGAACCTGCCACGTCCGGAGGAGGTGCAAAAGGTGGAGGTGGAGGAGGAGCCGAAGATGAAGACCCTTGCCCTTGCTCGGACTCAAAGAACATGGGCCCATATTGGTTAAGCATGTTGGAGTTGGTCCATCCTCTCATCCTATCCTCAAAGGAGGGTATCTCGTCGTATGCACCTCCCCGGGCCCACTACCTCGGTGGGTACCGGGACCGACTACTCGGTGGGCCCACGGGACTACCCGACTTGCGCCGCACGGCACCCGCCGGCGTGAAGCACAAGGACTACGAGAGGAGAAGTACTCGGATAGGAAGCCGTACATGTCCCGCACTCGTATAGAGGACTCCTAGACATACTCGACTTGTACTCTCTCCCCGAACCGACTTGTAACCCCGCCTCCCGGGACTATATAATGCAAGGCGAGAGACCCCTCTCTCTCTCACGGCTTAAGATTGCACCATCTTGTAATCGCACCCAATCAATCCAGAGCTACACAGGCATACAGGACGTAGGGTATTACGCACCTCGCGGCCCGAACCTGTCTAAATTGTGTGCCACGTGTCTCTTCCTTCGAGTTACCGATCTCGGCGAGGCCACATTCATCTACTTCGGGTACTCCCCTTAGTAGGTTGCCGGTCTAAAACACCGACAGCTGGTGCGCCAGGTAGGGGCTCTCGCCCGAGATCACATGGCGAACTCGACGGCTTCCGTCTACATCAAGCCAACCATCGCCTTCAACCGCGGCGACACCTTCGTCTTCGGCGCTTGGGTCTGCATCGCTGACGGCGCTGGGTCCTTCCAACGCCGCCTCACAATGCCGCCCAACCCGGAGACCGGCCTCGTGACACTTCCCGAAGTAGTCACGGGCGAACTCGCCGGCAAGTTCGGCGAACTTTCGCTTTTCGACCAGCACGCCGACTTCGAGCTCGGATCCGCCTCCAACTCGAACTCGACGTCCCCGTGGGCTATCGTATGCGAGCCGGCCACTCAGCCATCACATGCGGACTCCCCACCCCGTGAGCGCTTCACACGTGGCCCCCGCAACGTCAGCAGGGCCCACACGAAGGCTCCCATTATGCGCCGGCCGGCAAGGAGCCCGTACCCGAGTACGACTCGCACTCGACACCGCCCCCCGCCACGCCTCGGACTCCAACCCCCTCTTCGTCTTCTACTCGGACTCCGCGTACGAGTTCGACTTCAGGTCGGACCCTGAGGAGCCCGAGTCCGAGGACAACTCCACAGAGCAACCCCTGTCGGGACCGACCGTTGTCGGCTTGGTTATAACATCTACACCCGCCGGAAGATTTGTCTACTGGCCAGACCGCAAGCCCGCTAACCCGATGAGCGGGAACTCACGCCGCGTCGCCTACCTCGACTCGCTTCCCTTCCGGGAGGGGACACCACTTGCTCGAGCCGAGGAGTACACTCCAACGAGAGGTGGCGAACTCGACTCCGGTCTTGGCAACCTCGATCGCCAAGTCTTCATGGCCGCCGGCGACACGCCGGGACCTTCGGGGACGGCGAGAGGACCGTTACATTGAAGACATCTCCGCGGACAAGGCCGTCCGCCAAAGCACCCGCGGATGAGACCGACGCCAACGGAGACGCCCGACGTGAGCGTAACAGAAGCGGAACAAACGACGTCGGCGTCTTCGAGACAACCTTCCCATCCGCAACCTCGCGAGGCTCTCGACCAAGTCGAGAGTAGAGTACACACCACCCCGGAGTAATTCCTCATGTCGATCACGGCGATCGCACGCCAAGCTACGGGGATGCGCGCCGGAGAAGTCATCTCCAAGCTCGCGGAAGACGCTTACTTCATGCGAGTTGACGAGGGGGTCGCTCGCCCGCCCCCACCGAGGAACGAAGCCACAAGTCGCGGCACGGACCTCGGTCGTAACCGTACTCGAGCCGAGCCGCCGCCAATCCCAACCATACTCGTGCAACGGCCCGGGTGGACCCTCTCAAGGTGGCATCGGCGCCGCGGCCGCCGGCGGCGACCGTGAGATCATCCCTCATCGCGACCCCGGCGGTGGAGGCGGCGACGACGGAAGCTCCAACCGGGGGCCAACGGAGAAGGGCCGGTGGCGGGGGCGACCGCGGCGGCCGAGGCCACACGAACGACCACGTCTCCGAGCCTCACGGGGGCGGCTTCGATGCCCACCGAAGATCGAAGAACCGCGGCGGAAGAAGTCCGCCACCGTAGGCAACAACGACGGCTTCCCCGCCTTCTCTCCTCGGCTTCGCAACTTGCTCCTCCTAGAAAAATTTAAACCCTGCGGGAATCACCAAGTACGACGCGAAGCAAGACACCATCCGAGTGGTTCGGATGTTACGCCCTCTCCATCGAGAATGCCGGTGGCAACAACGACACCAAGTGCCTCTACTTCCCCTTCGTCCGGACCAAGCCCTCGCTCACATGGCTCGAGTCACTCGAAAAGTACTCGATTGACAAGTGGGACCAGTCGAAGGCCGTTCACCCGGCAACTTCGCGGACGCTATGGGCCGCTCGGGCACTTGCATGGACCTAGCTATGGTGAAGCAGGAACAGGGTGAGACCCTCCGCAAGTACATGCGGCGTTTCTTCGACAAGCACGCCACAGTAGTCGATGTCTCTGACAAAGAAGTCATCGACCTCTTCCAAGACGGTCTCTACCACTGTCGCACCTTCGAAGACTTCGGTCGACGCCGCCCAAGCTCCATCACCCACCTCAAGGACATGATTACGTCCTGGGCTGATGAAGAAGACAAGGCCAACGCCAAGTACGACGCCATCCGCGGCAAGAGCAAGCGAGAAAACGGGCGGCGGCGGAAGCAACAACGGGAACCAAGGCGGTCGCAACAACAATAACTACTCGAGTCCCAACCGCAAGCGCAAGCCAGACAACACCGTCGCGGCTATCCAGCGCCCTGCGAAGGAGAACTTGAAGAAGACCCCCGCCGGCTTCAAAGACTTGCTGAAAGAGAAGTGCCCGTGGCATCTGGACGGCAACCACACCACCGAGCAGTGCTACCAACTCAGGTGAGACTCAAGGACACGCCGGAGCCACAACACCCTCATGGCAAGAAAGGCAAGAAGAAGAACGACGAAGGCAATGGCGACTTCCAGGAACCCGACAAGATGGTCAACGTCCTCTTCGGCGGACTACCCAACAGACGGGTACAAAAGGCTACCCGTCGAGAAGTCATGAGCATTGAACCGGCGGTCCCTATCGGTGTTTTAGACCGGCAAACCTACCAAGGGGGTATCCGAGGTAGTAGATTGTGCGGTGCGGATCTTGATCGCGAGACCGAGAACTCGAAGGTATGCGCAAGGACACGGGACACAAGATTTATACGGGTTCGGGTCGCTAAGGTGGCAAGCCCTACGTCCCGTTTGGGGTATCAAGTATGGCGCCCGCGCTTGGAGTTGGTTGAGATCGGGTTAGGAGCCCGACTAGGTACTTGGCCCTCCTTTATATAGTCCGGGGGGTGGCTTCCTAGTCGGTTACAAGGCGAGGAGTCCTAGTAGGATTACACGGAACGAGTCCTAGTAGGATTACGGGGGAATTCTAGTAGGAGTCCGTCTTCATCCCTCCTTGCATGGGTACCGGGGGAGTATGCCCAACAAGCCCCCGAGCACATTGTAGTCGAGAGTAGTAGTTCGGGTAGTCTTGAAGCCTCTTCGAGTGGTTCTTAAGCGTCCTCGAGTACTCGCTTGGAGAAGTCTTCAATAGTACTTGAACCGCCACGAGGCCGGGAAGGTGGTTGTTGATGGTTAATAATTGTATCAAAGTTCGTTTGTGACTCGCAAGCGTACAAGTCTCCCGTCGTAGTCAAGGGACCCTTCTTCCCTCGAGTGGTGAACCCAAGGTATCGAATCCGTGGAACAAATGTGTGACGCAAGACTTAATCTATTAAAGCCAAGTAACTCCAATCTTCGATAAAGAACCTAATGCATCTAAGTAAAAGACACAAAACAAAGATAAATCTAATCTACTAAAGACCGGAGAAAACAAAGTAAGATTGGGTAGATAAACCGATCTAGAGGGATCGGGGTAAGCCTTTTGTTGAAGTTCCAAGCAAGAGAAGAAGTAGCAAATCGAATCTTAATAGAAGCCTCTTTAAATCGTGGTTTCCCGTCCAAATCCGAAAACATCCGCCTTTCGAGACCCCCGTTCGTCACAACGTATCCCTATTCATGCGGGGAGCTTAGGGCGAGTCAAAAGACAAGTCGAGATTCTTTCGGAAGATCCGGCGTGTACCTCTAGCCACCGCGGCTACAAGAACACCCTATGTAATCTATCTCGAGAATAGAATTGAAATAAGCAAAGCCGATCGAAAAACGAAATCTTCGAGGAAACACTTGATCGCTAGGAAAAGATTCAACTTGATAATTCAACTATGACAATGATACATACACAAGATCACCACCGGGATCCTTCCTTGATCTTGCTTCTAGCTCGGGAACTCCGACGTGGTCTTCCATGCAAGGTTCCCACGTCGGCTAGGGAAACCCTAGTCAACTAGCTCGACCCTCTCCTCTCCGACATGGTGTCCCTCTCTTCTCTGCTCCTCGGCGGCCGAAGACGAATTCTCCTCTCCGTGGCTCTCGGTCAGGGGACTATAAATAGCCCGATTGGCGGCTAGGGCAAAGGAGAGCGTGTTTGGGCCCAAAATGGGCCTGGGCCGACCGGCCTGGGCCGGCCGGCCTGGGCCCATTTAGGCCCAGCCCGTGGGCTCCTTTGCCCCACATCGGTTCCCTTGCTTCCCGGATGTTTCCCCCTTCGCATGTAGGTCCATGTCGTCGGTTTCTCTCCGAATTGGACTCAACTCCTTGTCTTGCAAGATTCAGGCACTTTTCCGGTCGGGTCCCCGGAGTCCGTCGTCTTCTCGGATCAAGTCCCCCGCTTCTTGGAGTTAAGTTTGCTTCATTGCATGACTTGTTCGGGGCTTCAAGGTTTTGTCATGAGGTGCTTGATGAACTTATCCCGAAAGTCTTGCATTCAACACTAAAACCCTGCATAAACATTAAACTCCAAAACCGACATGCACACGTGAACTTGTTATACCACGGGGGTTAGTACCAATGGATAAGGTATAAAACTCATGCCAACACCGAAGGTAAACTCATGGCTAGGTTGACGGATTTTCACCGTCAACATCTCCCCCATGCTTAAACCTTGCTCGTCCTCGAGTAAGCCTTCGATGGATATCATCATTTCCAAACAATGTTTAAACTTTGCATTTGATCACACATGAGAAAACATAATGCTCTCAAAATTTTAATTCATTAAAGTTCCATAATGTACTAGCCTTCATCTCTACGGAGGGTAGATTCTTGTTAAGCTTATCCCACAAGTATTAACATGCTCACAAAGTTTTAAATAGATCTCGAATTTTTGAAATAAAGAACGAGATAAAGAAAAGCTAAACCAAGTTCACAAATTTAAATCTTCTCGTGTATTGCTCATGAACTCTCATCTCACTTGTCTCTCAAGCCTATATATTCTACTCCTTTCCCTCTCATATATATGTGGTAGGCTTTATATGGAGCTTTGGGAAAGTTTAGTCCTAACAAGATTTTATAAATGAGGTGTTGTCAAAACAAGACAAGCTTCTCATGGTCTTACCGAGACTCGTCAAAAAGGTCATTGGAAAATAATGTTAAATCAAGGAGGAGAAAGAGAAAAATACACACACTTTTAGATGAGTGGACATGTGCAAATGGCAAAGAGTGATCCCGAGGCACAAAGGAAGTCCTCGTTATCGGATTGCACATGGTTGGAAAATGAGAATGGATCTTTTTAACTTGAAGCCTTGAATGCACTTTTAGAGAGCCGGGGAGTTCACTTTACGCACATTTTTTTTCTTTCTCATAGTTCTCATTCTTTTCTTTCTTTCTTTCTTTTTTTCATATATATATATTTATTTATTTTTTTACCTTGAAAGTCATGAGTATCACCGGATTTTTTCTTCTTTCATCATCATTTTTTTAAAAATATTCCGCTTTGAACTCTAAAACTGCACCGTACCTACCTCCTCCCCCATGCTTAGACGTTGCTCGTCCTCGAGCAAAGAGGCGAAAAATAAGGTAGGTACCGGAATATTTTTCCTTGGAGAGATACTTGAAATCTTCAACGATGGCACCGTCTTGCGATCTTCCTTGAATTGATGATCCATTCTCAACAATAGGTTGTGGTCAAGGAGGTAATCACAAAAGATGATATTTGGTTTAAGGGTGGATATCCGGCGAAGTTTGTGAGATCACCGATGCGGGGATACACAATGCACGGATAAAAGGCTAGCAAAAAGATAGATACGCAAAAATGGAATGACCAGCTTCTTAGTCTCGGGCCAGAGAAATCATGGCCTGCAATAACTCACTCAAAAATAAATCTTGTACACTAAGGTTCATGCACTCAAATATATATAAGGCTTTGAATAGGTTGAGCAACACACAAGTGATATTTGTGACAAGGTTAGCAATATTTTTGAGCATAAAAGACATCTTTAATCTATTCATAACTTGAGAGCACATAAAACACTATGGGTCTTTATTTTAATCATGACCTCCGCTGAAAATTAAGCTAGCATTTAAATAAATTCAGATCTGTATTTTTAAGAGAGCACTAGCTTAAACATGCATAAATCAATTACAAAGATGAACAAAGCTGCAATTTTAATCATATATCATCATGGCACGAATTTTTTAACTTTTCCAATGATATAATCAAGGTGGTGTCTTTATTAATGGTGACATCAAGTTGAAATACAAACTGAAAATAAACAAACATGCTTGCTGAAATTTAAATAAAAACAGAAAATACTACGCAAACACACATAAGCAAAAGCTGAAAATTACAGAGAAAAAGAAAAGAAAAGAAAACTAAAGTTCCTAAATCTTCTAGTCCTCCGCCGGTGGTTGATGTTGATGATCTTGATAATAATACCCTTGCTCGTAATATGATTGGACATTCCCTCCGACGAATTGATTTGGCTCCACAAGGTGAAGGCGTCCAAGTTCAAAGGCAATATTTGCATTGCCTTCACCAAGTTGAGTTGCGTTAGCTTGGATGGCTGCGATGTTTTGAGCGTTTCTTGCAGCATACCCTCCAATAATGGCCATGCTTTGTTGTGGTTGGGGATGATGAGCGTAGGACTCCGCGAAGTTAGCGTTGGGCACAACATAACTTTGTGGGGGTACCGGTGCACCACCCCCCATGCTTGCTCTTGTGGCCCTCCGTAATAACTTGGCGGAGGAGGAACTCCGCCGAATGTTTACACATTGGGTTGTGCTCCACTCGCTTGTGCGGAGGATGTTCCCTCCTCTACGATTCTTCCTCTCTTGTTCTTCCTCGCAGGGACAAGTAGTCCCTCTTCCAACCAATCTTCTCTCCCCTCATTGAAAAGCCTAAGCCTCTCGTTGGGAAGGGGTAGGTTCACTATGGCCAACCAATAACCTCCTCTCTCATCTCCACTAATGTATTTGCCTTGCCGCAAATATTCAAAGCCGAGAGAGGTAGCACACAAAAGGTGAGCGGGGTTTCTTGCTATCCCCGGCCACAAGGAAAAGGCCAACATGGAGAGGTAACACCCCGAACCAATATTACCCGCCCCCGATGTTGCTTCACAACACCAACGGTTGATCATGAGGTAAGAGGGGTCTATTGGCTGCCTGGCAATTAAAGCCGAGTATAGCCAATTCAACTCCGTGTCGGTCACCTTTGTTTCCTTCATCCTCCCCAATATCCTCTTGCACATCCAAGAGTGAAATATCCGGATAATGGGGTTGCGGATGCAATTGCATTGTTGATGGGCTTCTCCGGAGATCATGTTCCAAAATCCCGCTAACATGCCGGGTGGCACGTCAACTTTCTCCGGAGCTCCCTTGTGGAATCCAAGCAGCTCCCTAACGTGCTCGTAGGGAACCTCTTGTTGGACTCCCTCCAAACGGAATGACAAGCTTTGCACCCCATCATCATCAACGATGGGTGCAATAGTCATTAAAATTTCCAAGGCGAACCCCAAATGGGTGTCCACCGATACTCCGTTGGAGAACCGCACCCATCCGAGGTGCCCCAACATATAGTATATGTCGGTGCAAAAACCAAAGGTGCAGAGTGCTTGGTCGTCGAACTCGACGTTCGGCACAAGCCTCTTCTCAAGATTGGCGAGCCCCTCCTCCTCCTCCGTCGACAAGATGATGAAGCCGTACGAAGAGTGTGTCGGGGTGTAAGGAGGTGGTGCGGTTGAGCGAGTCGATCGTCGTGGTGGCGCGGGCTGCTCCTCCGTGTGCCCACGAGGTTCGGTAAACCTCATGGAAGTGCTTCTTGCAGCCCTCATACCACCAAGGAGGAGAGCATCGTTCCTTCTCGGTGGTGCCGTATCCGTCTCCATGCTCCGGGAGACTCGGAAACCAAGTGCCTCCTCGAAGACGTGGTTGATGACGGCTTGGACGACGACGAACTCTTCTTCTTGGAGAAGAGACTTGTGGTCTTCTTCCACATGGTTGCTGCACTCTTTTCTTCAACTAAAATTCCGGGTTGCAACCGGTAACTAGGCACTTAAACTCTTTGCTTCGAATGTGGACTTTGAGTGGATTAAGGATGTGGATTTTTTTTTTCTTGAGCTCTCAAGCTTGGGAAGGTCGGCTATGTCTACGGAGGTTTTGAGCACACAAACTTGAACACACAAACAAAGGAAGGAGAGGGAAGCTTGCTGCAGGAAAACGGGAGCCGGGGGGCTCCTTATGTAGGTGAGGCCGGCCTCGGTGCTCCTCCCCGCCTCGTCTTTCTTCCAGCACGATCATTTCACCTCTGCAACTTTCCTGCCCGCGTGCTCCACGAGTTGCACCGCCCAAACGCTCTCGTCCACTCCTTTATTGTCCTTCCACTTGATGCTTCATGTTTTGGGTCATGTCCATGCTCCCTAGCTCCACTTGCTTCACATGCCACCATGAAATTCCTACAAAGTTGATGCTTGCTGCCCACCATGCTTGTCCTTCGCATGTGAAATTGGTGAAAGTTGATGAAAGGGAATCCAATGGTGCATGCATGATTACTAGATTGCCTCCATTAAGGTGTGTTTAAGGTTAAGCACTCCTCTAATTCGAAATTTAAAATATTTTTCAGAGCCATGCAAGAGCTCGAACATAATTTTAGAGAAGTTTTTAAACCATTAAAAACAAATGCAAGTCGAAAATATTTTTTTATTACGTCGATTTCGGTCTCACCGGTATAGTTTGCCTTCATCGGTTGAGAGCAGACTTTTTCCCGGCTTGATCATGGGGGCATAGGTTTAGGTTCTAATTTTGGCTAGATAAGAAAGATTTTGAATAAAAAAAATTAGAATAGGCTTAGAAAAATTCTAATCCTAGAGAAACCAAGGATATAGATTTTTAAAACCAACCAAAAGTTTGGATTTCTAGGTTCACGCGAGTTCTACCACGTGCTGAATTTTTTTTATTAACACATAGATATAAGTCGTGGCTCTACTCGTGTGGTTTTAGCACGAAAAATAAGTCAACCTCAGCACCATCATGAAGGCGAAAGGTTGAGTTAGGTTCTGAAATTATTTGGTTGAGGTTTCTCGAAAAGAAAAGAACAAACAAGCACATAGGAGGGTTCATGCAAAGGGTTTATGATAAAGCAAACATTCAATCAAGAATTATGTCTCTAATATTGTTCAACCACTTCTAAGTCTAATGTCTTTGCGTAAGAAAACTCAAAAACTAAATTATTAAAAAGACTCGAAAAACCTGGAATCGGGTTGTCCTCCCGTAGCTTATTCTTGACTTGACGAAACGGGTTGCCTCCCCGCCTAGCGCTTCGTTTATAGTCCATGGCTAGACTTCTTCACTTGATTACTTCGGATCAACGCTCTTTGTGGGCGTTGCAATCTTGGGTACCCGCTTTGGCTTAGTCAATTTTTTTTGGTCTTCACGGCCGGCTTTGTCCTTTGGTCTTGACGGATGCAACATCTTCCTTGTGGCTCGGCATCTCGAACTCCGGTCCTTCGGTCGTGATCTTCATGGTCTCTAGTGTGATCCTTCATCTCTCCCGAATGAGCTTGAGTAGCCTTCGCCGTCTTGGGACCTTGGAGTTGTCTCGGATATTCTTCTTCGTTACCCATCGGGCGCCCGGCAAGTTGTCCCACTTGCGTCTAGCATCTTCATCACGATGAACACTTCACGTATAGAGCTTCCGACCTCCGTCACCTTGCCATCTAAATTCTTCAATATTTAGCCTCGAACTTAGTGACGGCGTCCTTGGACATGGTCGTACTCCACACACTCCTTGCATGAGGATCTTGCTTCGGCGGCCTTTAGGTGTTGAGCTAATTTCTCCATCTCCATCTTCTCCATCCTCCTCTTAAGTAAACCGATATGCCACTCAAGGAATCCGACTCGTATGCATTCGGCTCTCGCAATCGTCATGCGGATAGTTGAGACTTTGATCTTGAACGGCCTCCCGCGTCTTGAAGGTTTATGATAGGTAGATCAACGATGTCCGGGGTGCGCGGCGTTCCGGTGGTTGAGGTTGATCTTCCTTTGGACTTGGAGGTGGTGATTCCCTTGGAGATTTCGACGGTCCTTCGACTTCAACTTTTGAATCTAGGGTTTCCACACCTTTAGCTTGTGTTGCATGTCACCTTTGCTCGTAAAGTTTTCCCGGATCATCCGGAAAAAGATTTGGGTTTCTTGGAGAGGTAGCCAACCATCTCCGGTTAGGGTTAGCAATAAGCAAAGTATGCAAAAACTAGAAAGGAAAAATAAATCTATGAAAACTAGGGTTAGACAAACTAGATTAGATGTATTTTGAGGATGATCAAAGTTTAGTAGATGCAAAAAGAAAAACAAAAAGAAAACTGAAAATTACAAAAAGGCAATAAAAAAATCAAATCTTGATCACTTGTTCCCCAGCAACGGCGCCAGAAAAAGGGGCTTGTTGACGGTTAATAATTGTATCAAAGTTCGTTTGTGACTCGCAAGCGTACAAGTCTCCCGTCGTAGTCAAGGGACCCTTCTTCCCTCGAGTGGTGAACCCAAGGTATCGAATCCGTGGAACAAATGTGTGACGCAAGACTTAATCTATTAAAGCCAAGTAACTCCAATCTTCGATAAAGAACCTAATGCATCTAAGTAAAAGACACAAAACAAAGATAAATCTAATCTACTAAAGACCGAGAGAAAACAAAGTAAGATTGGGTAGATAAACCGATCTAGAGGGATCGGGGTAAGCCTTTTGTTGAAGTTCCAAGCAAGAGAAGAAGTAGCAAATCGAATCTTAATAGAAGCCTCTTTAAATCGTGGTTTCCCGTCCAAATCCGAAAACATCCGCCTTTCGAGACCCCCGTTCGTCACAACGTATCCCTATTCATGCGGGGAGCTTAGGGCGAGTCAAAAGACAAGTCGAGATTCTTTCGGAAGATCCGGCGTGTACCTCTAGCCACCGCGGCTACAAGAACACCCTATGTAATCTATCTCGAGAATAGAATTGAAATAAGCAAAGCCGATCGAAAAATGAAATCTTCGAGGAAACACTTGATCGCTAGGAAAAGATTCAACTTGATAATTCAACTATGACAATGATACATACACAAGATCACCACCGGATCCTTCCTTGATCTTGCTTCTAGCTCGGGAACTCCGACGTGGTCTTTCATGCAAGGTTCCCACGTCGGCTAGGGAAACCCTAGTCAACTAGCTCGACCCTCTCCTCTCCGACATGGTGTCCCTCTCTTCTCTCGCTCCTCGGCGGCCGAAGACGAATTCTCCTCTCCGTGATTCTCGGTCGGGGGACTATAAATAGCCCGATTGGCGGCTAGGGCAAAGGAGAGCGTGTTTGGGCCCAAAATGGGCCCGGGCCGACCGGACCGGGGCCGGCCGGCCCGGGCCCATTTAGGCCCGCCCCCGTGGGCTCCTTTGCCCCACGTCGGTTCCCTTGCTTCCCGGATGTTTCCCCCTTCGCATGTAGGTCCATGTCGTCGGTTTCTCTCCGAATTGGACTCAACTCCTTGTCTTGCAAGATTCAAGCACTTTTCCGGTCGGGTCCCCGGAGTCCGTCGTCTTCTCGGATCAAGTCCCCGGCTTCTTGGAGTTAAGTTTGCTTCATTGCATGACTTGTTCGGGCTTCAAGGTCTTGTCATGAGGTGCTTGATGAACTTATCCCGAAAGTCTTGCATTCAACACTAAAACCCCGCATAAACATTAAACTCCAAAACCGACATGCACACGTGAACTTGTTATACCACGGGGGTCGGTACCAATGGATAAGGTATAAAACTCATGCCAACACCGAAGGTAAACTCATGGCTAGGTTGACGGATTTTCACCGTCAACGGTGGTCCAGGCTCATTTGTCTTGAAGTCGAGATTTATATGGAAGTGCGGTTGCAAAATCACACTCCATATGGAGTAGCCCTCGAGCCTTAGGTTGAGTCACAGACTCTAGCTGAGGGTCAGTCTTGATTCTGAATCTTCCGTCTTGAAAAAATTGAACGATGGGTGTAGCATAGTAGCCCCCGAGCCTTGAAATGATTAGGTAATCAATCCAAGGGTCTTCAGTGTTCGCGAAAGCCATCATCCGAGTACTCGCAGCCGTGTAGCTCCCGATAAAGAGAGCCGTATGAGCCACATCGAATAATTGTTGGTGTGGAGCCCCCGAGCTTGAGAGTGAGCGAAGCATGCTGAAGTTATCCTCGAGTAGTATGTTGAGTGTAGCCCTCGAGCTGGAGAGATTTCGAGTAGTAGTTTGGCATCGAGCCGTGGAGCATGAGAAGTAGTAGTGTCGTCAGAGCGGACTTTAAATGCGACCGAAGTCGACTTTAGATGCCGGCAGAGCGGACTTTAGAATGCGACTTGAAAACTGAAGTCGACTTTGTGCCGCGCGGAGCGGACTTTGAGATGCGACTTAAAAACCGAAGTCGACTTTGTGCCGCGCGGAGCGGACTTTGGGATGCGACTTAAAAACCGAAGTCGAGTTTAGTTGCCGCACGAAGCGTACTTTGATATGTGACTTTAGAAGTCGACTATAGGATGTCGCGCGGAGCGGACTTTGAGATACGACTACAATAGTCGACTTTATGCCACGCGGGGTGGACTTAAGATGCAAAAAAACGAAAAGCACTTTCTCGGAAAGCCAAAGCGAATGAAAAATCGAGAAAACGAGTAGTTTTGCCGCCAGAGCGGGCTTAAGATTGCGACCGAAGTCGGCTTGTGCCATCGGAGTGGGCTTGGATGCGACCGTTAGCGTCGAGTTGTGCCACCGGAGTGGGCTTGGGTGCGACCGTTAGCTTCGACTTGTGCCACCGGAGTGGGCTTGGGTACGACCGTTAGCGTCGACTTGTGCCACCGGAGTGGGCTTGGGTGCGACCGTTAGCGTCGACTTGTGCCACCGGAGTGGGCTTGAGTACCTGAGCCATGGATTTCAGACCCAAGGTACGATTGCCGCTAGAGCGGGCTTGAAGGTGCGACCGGAGTCGACTTGTGTACCTGGGCCATGGATTTCAAACCCAAGGTACGTAGAGCGAGTACTAAGGGTATTTGGACCCATGGTACAGAGCGTGAAGACCACGTGCAACTAGGTTCCATCGTCGCCAGAACCCGAGGGCCACTTACAGCTAGGTTCCATCGAAGCTTACACGGGTAGTATGCCACCGAAGTAGGCGAAGATGCGACCGGAGTCGACTTTAAGTTGCCGCACGGAGCAGACTTTAGAATGCGACTTTAGAAGTCGACTATAGATTGCCGCGCGTAGCGGACTTTAGAAGCTGCCTCCTTGGGATAGCCCCCGAGTTGATGAAGTAGGCTCGTGGTGACTTGATCAATATACCCCAAGAGTAGTCGGCAGAGTGTAGCTTCCGTGAAAAACAGCCGAGAAGCGTACACAAATGAGTAGTCGGCAAGTAGTCCTACATGATGAGGAGAACAAGCCAAGAAAAGAAAACAGTAATCATTTAAATAAATGACTTAGCTGTTGCTGCCTGGGCAGACTGTTGATGAAGCCATGGCGGTCGGCGATGGAGCCGCGACGGTTGTTGCTGAAGTTGACTAGTCAGAGTTGATTCCGACTAGTTGTTGGGGGCGTGACTGCCGTTCTCGACTAGTTTGGAAAACTAGTCGAGATGAATGGTCGACGATGCGACCGGAAGACGACGTCGCGGCGGCGCGCGTAGTACTCGAAGTAGAGCCGGTGTTGCCGCGAGATGAAGTTGCGGCACACGGAGCGGTTGACGATGAGCCGCGTGATGGGCCGCGCGACGTGCCGAGGCACCCGGACGCGCGGCGTTGGCGAAGTAGTCGACGACGAGTGGCACAATGAGCCACGCGACGAGCCCGCGTGACGCGGAGTAGTCGACGAAGAGCGATGAGCCGCGCGACGTGCCGAGGCACCCGGACGCGCGGTGTAGGCGAAGTAGTCGACGACGAGCCTGCGCGAGGCGGCGTAGTCGACGACGAGCGGCGTGATGGGCCACGTGACGAGCCGCGTGACGTGCTGAGGCACCCGGACACGCGGCGTAGGCGAAGTAGTCGACAACGAGCCACATGACGAGTCGCGCGACGTGCCGAGGCACCCGGACGCGCAGCGTAGGCGAAGTAGTCGACGACGAGCCTGCGTGAGGCGGAGTAGTCGACGACGAGCCGGCGCGCGACGCAGTAGTCGACGATGAGTGGTGCGACGAGCCGCGTGACGAGTCGCGCGACGTGCCGAGGCACCCGGACGCGCGGCGTAGGCAAAGTAGTCGACGACGAGCAAGGCGACGAGCCGCGTGACGAGCCGCGTGACGTGCCGAGGCACCCCGGACGCGCGGCGTAGGCGAAGTAGTCGATGATGAGCCTCGCGTGAGGCGGAGTAGTCGACGACGAGCGCGCGCGACGGGCCGCGTGACGAGCCGCACGACGTGCCGAGGCACCCCGGACGCGCGGCGGAGGCGAAGTAGTCGACGACGAGCCCCGCGCGAGGCGGAGTAGTCGACGACGAGCCCGCGCGTGGTGGGGTAGTCGACGACAAGCCTAAGCGTGGCGGAGTAGTCGACGACGAGCGCGCGCGCGTGGCGCAGTAGTCGACGACGAGCGAGCGCGACGAGCCGCGTGGACGAGCCGCGCGACGTGCCGAGGCACCCGGATGCGCGGCGAGGCGAAGTAGTCGACGACGAGCGGCGCGACGAACCGCGTGACGAGCCGCGGGACATGCCGAGGCACCCGCACGCACGACGTAGGAGATGTAGTCGACGACGAGCTTGCGCGAGGCGAGTAGTCGACGACGAGCGGCGCGACGAGCCGCATGACGAGCCGTGCGACGTGCCGAGGCACCCGGACGCGTGGCGAAGGCGAAGTAGTCGACGACGAGCCTGTGCGAGGCGGAGTAGTCGACGACGAGTGGCGCGACGAGCCGCGTGATGAGCCGCGCGATGTGCCGAGGCACCGGACGCGCGGCGGAGGCGAAGTAGTCGACGACGAGCCTGCGCGAGGTGGAGTAGTCGATGACGAGCCTGCGCGAGGCGGAGTGGTCGACGACGAGCGGCACGACGAGTTGCGTGACGAGCCGCGCGACGTGCCGAGGCACCCAGACGCGCGGCGGAGGCGAAGTAGTCAACGACGAGCCCGCACGATGCGGAGTAGTCGACGATGAGCGGCGCGACGAGCCGCGTGACGTGCCGCGCGACATGCCGAGGCACCCGGATGCGCGGCGTAGTCGAAGTAGTCGACGACGAGCCGCGTGACGTGCCGAAGCAACCGGATGCGCGTCTTAGGAAAATTGATTCCGCTTTGACGGGAGCAAGGCGACTTGCTTCAATGGATCTCGACGGGTCGACGAGTAGATTGATCTTGATGACGAGGGTCCTTCGAATTCGCCGGTGGTGATGATCACCCCTACCTGGCGCACCAGCTGTCGGTGTTTTAGACCGGAAAACCTACCAAGGGGGTATCCGAGGTAGTAGATTGTGCGGTGCGGATCATGATCGCGAGACCGAGAACTCAAAGGTATGCGCAAGGACACGGGACACAAGATTTATACAGGTTCGGGTCGCCAAGGTGGCAAGCCCTACGCCCCGTTTGGGGTATCAAGTATGGTGCCCCGTGCTTGGTGTTGGTTGAGATCGGGTTAGGAGCCCGACTAGGTACCCGGACCTCCTTTATATAGTCCAGGGGGCGGGTTCCTAGTCGGTTACAAGGCAGGAGTCCTAGTAGGATTACACGGAACGAGTCCTAGTAGGATTACGGGGGGAATTCTAGTAGGAGTCCGTCTTCAACCCTCCTTGCATGGGTACCCGGGGAGTATGCCCGATAGTCCCGACCCCTCTCGGGTGGTCGGAGGTACCCATTACCTTCCCGCGCGGATCAATGGACCGGCTTCTCCAAACCGGGACGGTTTCCACTCGTGCTAAAACCAGGTGGTCGCGGGCTCCAAGCTCAACAAGGTCCTCATCGACGATGGAAGCGGGCTCAACGTCCTTTTCACCAAGACCTTGAAGAAGATGAAGCTCGACATCACCCACATGCTCACCAAGAGCACCTCGCCCTTCTACGGCATCGTCCCCGCAACACGGCTATCCCACCGGGCTCGGTGGTCCCGCCGATTACCTTTGGGGAATCTCGGGACAACTACCGTACCGAGTACATCAAGTTCGAAGTCGTGGACTTTGAGACGTCTTACCATGCCATCCTCGGCGGATCGGCTATCGCCTAGTTCATGGCGGTACCCCACTACACCTACTTGGTACTCAAGATGGCAAGTCCAGCGGTGTACTCTCACCGCAAGGAGACTTGAGGATTTCGCACGACCGCGACACCGAAGCCGTGGAGATCGCCTTCACAAATCAAGTACCCAACGCTATGATGGAGATCTATCTTTGCGTCGAAGAAGCTTGCCCACGGTGGAACTCGACATCCTGGAGAAGTCGGATAAAGCTAACAAGCCTCGGCCCACCGGGAGGAGGTTCCGGTCAAAATAATTGACCTTGGGACGGGCAACAACAAAGCAAGACCACCACCATCGGGGCGGGCCTCGACCCCAAATAGGAAGACGCGTTCATCAACTTCCTCCGGGCTAAGCGCGACATCTTCGCGTGGAAACCAACAAACATGCCGGAGGTGCCTAGGGAGTTGATTGAGCTCTCACTCAATATCGATCCTAAAGCTACCCCGAAGCGACAACACCTCCGCCGCTTCGCCGACGACGGACGGGACGCCATCAAGAAGGAACTCGCCAAACTACTCGCGGCCGGCTTCATCAAAGAAGTCTTCCATCCCGAGTGGCTCGCCAACCCCGTCGTCGTACGCAAGAAGAACTCGAACGAGTGGAGGATGTGCGTTGACTACACCGACCTCAACAAGCACCGCCCCCAAGGACCCCTTCGGGTTGCCGCGCGGATTGACCAAGTCATCGACTCCACGGCGGGCCGCGACTCGCTCTGCTTCCTCGATCGCTACTCCGGTACCACCGGATCGCGATCAAGGAAGAAGACCGAGGAGAAGACCGCGTTCATCACCCCGTTGGGCGCGTCTTCGCTACACGACCATGTCCTTCGGGTTACGCGGCGCTACATACCAACGAGCTATCCAAGCCTTCTTCAAGACACAACTCAACAAGAACGTCGAAGCCTACGTGGATGACGTGGTCGTCAAGACCGAAACTCCAACACGCTCATCGATGATCTTGAAGAGACTTTCGCATCCTCGCGCGAGTACCGCCGGAAGCTCAACCCGAACAAGTGCGTCTTCGGCGTACCTTCGGGCAAACTAATCTACTTCATCATCATCCATCGTAGCATCGAAGCCAATCCCGAGAAGATCTCCGCCATCACCAAAGATGAAAGCTCCCACGTGCATCAAAGACGTCCGAAGCTAACCGGGTGCATGGCGGCTGCGAACAGATTTATCTCGAAGCTTGGAGAACGGGGGCTCCCCTTCATCAAATTACTCAAACACCAAGAGAAGTTCGTGTGGACTCCGGAGGCGGACCAAGCCCTTGCCCGGCTCAAGGACTTCCTATCGAAGCCACCGCTCCTCACGGCTCCTCGCAAAGGCGAGCAACCATTGCTCTACCTCGATGCGACTACTCACGTAGTCGCATCGCCATCATCGTTGAGCGGCGGGGAAGACGGCCACGCCTACCCGGTCCAACGCGCGGTCTACTTCGTCGGCCGAGGTCCCGTCGGGAATCCAAGGCATGCTACCGGCCGGTACGAAGCTCCGTACGCGGTGCTCATCACCACGCGAAGCTACGACACTACTTCCCGGGAGTACTCGATCTCCGTTGTCACCGACTACCCGCTCGGCGACATCCTGCGGAACCAAGATGCTGCGGAAGAATCTCCAAGTGGGCGGTCGAACTCGGCGCCCCGAACATCGACTTCAAGCCACGCACGACCATCAAGTTGCGGGCACTAGTCGACTTCATGGTGGAGTGGCGGGAGAATCGGCTACCTACTCCAACCGAGCGCCCGAGCACGCGGGTGATGTCCTTCGACGGCTCACTCAACCTCGAGGGTGCGGGTGCGGGAGTACTCTTGATCTCTCCAACGGGAGAACAACTCAAGTATGTCTGCGAGATCTTCCGGAAGGTCTCAAACAACGAAGCCGAGTACGAAGCTCGCTACACGGGCTCCGCCTCGCGGCCTTCACCGGGCATCAAGCGGCTACTAGTCTACGGCGACTCCGCGGTGGTCATCAACCAAGTCAACAAGTCCCGGGACCGCAACAAGGAGAACATGGACGCCTACGCCTAGAAGTCCGCAAGCTCGAGAACAAGTTCTATGGTCTCGAGTTCCACCACGTCGTTCGCGACAACAACGTTGTAGCGGACATCCTCTCGAAGCTTGGTTCTACTCGCGCTCAAGTACCGGTGGGTGTCTTCATCCACGAGCTTCACGCACGCCGTCCATCTCGGAGCCGGCACCACCGACCACCGACCCGGCCGCATCCGCCGGCCGGCCAGAGGTCATGATGATCGACGTGGACCGGAGGCGGCCATTCATCGACTACCTCGGCGAGCGAAGGTTCCCTCGGACAAGAACTTGGCCGAACAACTCATCCGCCGTGCCAAGTCCTATGTCCTCGTCGGAGACAAGCTCTACGAGGTAGGGTGCATCTTCCGGAGTACCCATGAAGTGCGTTCCCGGACAAGAAGGCAAGGACATCTTGGAGGAGATCCACAAAGGCGTTCGCGGCAACCACGCGTCCTCTCGCACGGCCGGTCGGCAAGGCCTTTCGACGAGCTTTCTATTGGCCCACGGCTCCGGCAATGCCGAAGAACTCGTCAGAAGGTGCCAAGGGTGCCAATACTTCGCCAAGCAGTAACACGTCCCAGCCTACAAGCTAGTCATCATACCGCCAACCTGGCCTTTCGCCTGTTGGGGGCTCGACATAATTGGGCCACTCCCAACTGCGCCAGGTGGATTCAACGAGTTTTGGTGGCCATCGACAAGTTCACCAAGTGGATCGAGGTCAAGCCGTTACATGCCCCAAGGTCGACAGAGTACTCGACTTCCGGAGGAACTCGTGCATCGCTAGAGACTACCCCATCGCATCATCACGGACACGGGCTCCAACTTCAACAATCACCGGTTCCGGGAATACCGCGAGAACGACGGGATCGACGTCCGATATGTCTCAGTTGCCCATCCTCGGGCCAATGGACAAGTCGAGCGCGCCAACGGGATGGTGCTCAACACTCTCAAGAAGCGGCTACACGACGCTGCAAAAACCAAAGGAGGCAAGTGGATCAAGGAACTACCCAACGCTCTCTGGAGGCTACGTACTCAACCCTCCAAGCCAACGGGGCAATCTCCATACTTCCTGGTCTACGGCTCTGAAGCAATCCTCCCTGCTGATGTCATGTGGGACTCACCAGTAGTGGAGCACCATGACGAAGGCATCTCTGAAGACAGCAGACGAGTTGACATCGATGGACTCGAAGAAGCTCGCTGCGCCGCCCTCGTCCAGTCAGCAAGGTACCTAGAGGGTATCCGACGCTACCACGACCGCAACGTTAAGGAACGCT
Source organism: Cenchrus americanus (assembly GCA_947561735.1). Taxonomy (NCBI): domain Eukaryota; kingdom Viridiplantae; phylum Streptophyta; class Magnoliopsida; order Poales; family Poaceae; genus Cenchrus; species Cenchrus americanus. The sequence goes on along the minus strand of OX387239.1, from coordinate 75,161,072 downwards.
CCTTCAACGTTGGTGATCTTGTCCTCCGTCGCATCTAGAACACGGAAGTACTACACAAGCTCAGCTCGCCCTGGGAAGGTCCCTTCACAGTTGCAAAGGTGACCGGACCGGGCTCCTACCGTCTCCGGACACTTGAAGGTGAAGACGTCAACAACTCATGAAACATCGACCGGCTCCGTCGATTCTACACCTAGTCTATACGACTACTCCGGGGCTTCGGTCTATACGACTACTCCAATACCCCTTCACCGAAAGCGGCCTCTAGGTCCGGACTCTAGTCTCGGACTACTTCACTCCATGATCCGGCCCACACGGCTACTAACGGATCTTGGGCTGCGACGAGCGACAAAGGACTCGGCGGCGGTCTAGCGAGAGACCATGTACCTCTAGATCCGGCCTACACGGTGACTAACGGATCTACTCGCCGTAAGCGGCCGTACGCCCTAGCACTACTTAGCCGTAGGCGGCCTCCGGTCCCGGCGACTACTCAGTAACAACGGCCCCGGCCATCCGGTGTACTTCTTCGGTAATAGAGTTTGATTATCTATCAACTATTTTATCGTCCACTTCCCCTCAACGGGACTGCGGCGAGTACGACTACTCGAGACGACTCCACGATGGGACTCCGCACTCACGGATCGCGACAACGAGTACAACTTCATGAAGGCCGGGAATCCGGTTGGGGATCGACTTCGCCAAGTGCTTGACGTAGGTCGCCGGGCGGCCGGGGGCTTCCTTCGGCGGTGCACCGGAGGAGCTATCTTCGGACCGCCGGGGGTGAGGCACCGGCGGCCTCGCCATGGGAAGCGCGGCTTCCTTGACTTCCTTGAGCCGAGCCTACGGCCTCTCGCAGTCTTCGTTCGGCTTCTCGCAAGGATTTGTAGCAAGTTGACGAGGTCACGATTCGATGCAATACGGAGCTCCATGTGCTTGTCGCACTCGTAAGCAAGCTCCTTATAATCGTACTCCGGCACACGGCGGAGCCTCTTGCTCTCGGTAGAAGAGGTTCTTCGGATCGGTCTACGAAGCCTTCACCGATCGACCTTGGTCTCATGCTCCGCAATCAACAAAGGCAAAGTGGGTCGACTACCTCAAGCTACCATCAACAAGTACCCGACAAGGCGGTCGCGTACCTTTATTCTTGTTGCAGAGAGATTTGTTCTTCCGCACGAGCTCGTCGCTCTTCGTCCGCATATCTTGGATGTCATTGTGATAGCGGGCGAAGGCGGTGCCCGCCTTCGAGCGCATCGCGGCGGAGTGCTTCCGGGACTTCACGAGTCGCTCCTCTAAGGCTTCGCCCGAGTACCGCGTCGCCGTATCCTTGAAGCATGTTGGACTTCGGCGGGACCTCTCCGCGACGTCCCGCAACAGGCAACACATGTCAAATGGGTACTCAACGGTAAAAGATTGACTACTCAAGGGTGTCGACTACTCACCTTCATCCATTGCTCGGCTCGGCGCACCACCTTCGGGTGCCGAGCTACCGTCGCCGGTCGACAAGATCATCCGCCAACAACTCGACCCCGCCACGACTACTCGTCGCGGTTTCGGACATTAGCGCCGAGCGGATTGGCTCCGCGTTCTAGATCTCTGGCGAGCGCACGACTACCTCCAGAGCGGGTTCTAGCAGCGCGTCGCCGCCTTCTCCTCCAGTCGTCGCGGTGGCTTCTCCGACGGCCACCTCCACCGGCTCGGGGGCTCCTCCGGCAGCTCCCTGAGCCTCTGGTGTCACGTCTTCAACGGGCACCGCTGCCAGGATATCCCTTCCCTCGGCTTCAAGCACTCCGTCGATAAAAGGACAAGTGTATCAGTCATATCTGGCGACTACGACTAGTCTTCGGGGCTACTTGCATCCGGAGCGAGTACTCACCTTCAACGACGGCGGCTTCGTGCAACGTAATGTCCGCGGCCGACGCCTTAGACTCGCTGAGGGGCGGGAGCGGACTCCTCAGCGGGCGGCGCGACTTCCTCTTCCGCCACCGCCGTGGCGAGTTCATCCCCCCTCCCACGTCGGTGTCGATTGCCTCGTAGAGTATACAAGCTGGTTGTCAACCTAGTACGACTACCACATCCAATGTACTACTCGGGAAGGATCAACACTTACAAGCTCGATCGGACCACCGTCACGGTTGGGGCGCCAAGGATACTGGCAATGTCGACTCGCTCTGCCTCGGCGAGCGCCTCCTCTTGTGCTTCGCAGTCGCCGCTCTTTAGTGGCGGCAGCCGGCCGGCTGTGTGCTCCCCTCGGACCGGGGGCCGGCGCTCCAACCGCGCCAAGAGCTCTTCTACAGTGGGGGCTAGGCTACGACTACCCCCAGTTGGCTCCCCCACTGTGTCCCAATCGCCATCGTCACCCTGCTCAACGGGGTCGGAAGGCGGCATTTCCTGCAAGCAAGGACACTTCATTGTCAACACACAACATCGAGACATCAGTACTCGACTACTCTGTTCAAGACGGCATACCTCCTGGGACGTGGTCTCCGTGACCTTCAACTTCTTGGCCACGCGCTTGCGGGCCACGTTGCGCGGCTTCCTTAGCGGCGTGGGCAAGCTAGCCTCCGTGCTAGTTGGCCGATCCCGAACGAGAGGTATGTGCGGCAATCCGGGCGGGCCGAACCGCGACCGCGGCCGGAAGCGCACCGGAGCGTCTCCTCATAGTCGTCCTCCTCGGACGTGTCTTCGACGACAACCGTGTCATCTCCTTCGCCAACCTCGCACCACTCCTTAGCCTTGGCTTTCCCTTCCTGCGGGACCTCGACCGGTTGAGGAGGCGATGCCGGCTCGGAGACGAACTTCGCCAAGTCATCCCGCAAGAAGCACAACTCATCAAAGACGGCTACTCTTCGTAATGAGTACTCGACAATGGGAATGACTACCGACCTTATTTGGTGGGCGCGCGGCGGAGTACTCGGGTACGGGGCACGGCGTGTACGCCCGCATATCTTTAAAGATCCCGCCCACCTATCAACAATGTCGTCGTCATCGACTTCATCACCGGCATCCGCGACGTGTCGTCGCCGCCGTGTACTCATACCCTAGGGTGTCACGGGCCATCGGCGGCTGCACCCTTCGCTTCATGAAGCTGAAGGCCACATGTTCGGCCCTCAGCCCAGCTTCTCTCAGCGCCTTGATCTTCGCAAGCAGCTCGGGCAACTGGAGACCCTCTTGCATCGTCGGCTCCGAGTTCCACCACGGCGGTGCTTGGGCTGCTTCCCGCTTGGCTTCGGCAGCTTCGGGTGATGGTTCATGACGTAGAACCACTTCGCTTTCCAGTCCTGGTTGGAATCAATCAACTTGTAGGAGAGTCTTGCTCTTTTGCGTCCTCCCTCATCTGGATCCCGCCCCCCCACTACTCGGGGGCTGCTGGCGCCGGGCGGAGGCTTCACCCGGAAGAACTTCCGAACAAGATCCAATGGGGCTTGATCCCCAAGAAAGCTTCACGAAATGTATGAAGACCGAGGTGTGGAAGATACCGTTGGGGTTGAGGTTGAGGTACTTGATGCCGTGGTACCCCGCGTGCCCACTGTTGACGGTGAAAATCCGTCAACCTAGCCATGAGTTTACTCGCGGTGTTGGCATGAGTTTTATGCCTTATCTATTGGTACTAACCCCCGTGGTATAACAAGTTCACGTGTGCATGTCGGTTTTTTGAGTTTAGTGTTTATGCGGGGTTTTAGTGTTGAATGCAAGACTTTCGGGATAAGTTCATCAAGCACCTTATGACAAGACCTTGAAGCCCTGTACAAGTCATGCAATGAAGCAAACTTAACTCCAAGAAGCCGGGGACCGATCCGAGAAGACGACGGACTCCGAGGACACGACCGTAAAAGTGCCGAATCTTGCAAGACAAGGAGTTGTGTCCACTTCGGAGAGAAACCGACGACATGGATCTACATGCGAAGGGGGAAACATCCGAGAAGCAAGGGAACCGATGTAGAGCAAAGGAGGCCTCGGGCCGGGCCCGGATGGGCCCGGGCCGGCGGCCCGGTCCCGGTCGGCCCTGTGCCCATCCGGGGCCCATTTGCCCCTCCTTTGCCCTAGCCGCCAATTGGGCTATTTGTAGCCCCCCGACCGAGAGCCACGCATCATACAATTCGTCATCGGCCGCCGAGGAGCAAGAGAAGAGAGGGACACCATCTCGGAGAGGAGAGGGTCGAGCTAGTTGACTAGGGTTTTTCTAGCCGACGTGGGAACCTTGCACGGAAGACCACGTCGGAGTTCCCGGAGCTAGAAGCAAGATCAAGGAAGGATCCCGATGGTGATCTTGTGTATGTATCATTGTTATTGTCGGGGACAGCCCTAGGGGTTCCCCTAGACAACAGGAAATCCCCAATTAACAACCCGCAACTAAGCCAAACACGCCTAACCATGCGAGACACGGCCCACCAAGGCGGCCCACTCGAAGATCCCCTCGAGCGAGACTTCGCCTCGGTCGAGGATGCGTGCCTCCCTCGGGCGGGCTCCGTCCCGTTCGAGGGAGTGCGCTTCCCCTCGAGCGAGGCTCCGCCCCCGCTCGAGGGCCCGCTCCCCCCTCGAGCGAGGCTCCGCCCTCGCTCGAGGGTCCGCTCCGCCCTCGAACGGGGTCCGCCTCGCTCGAGAGCGCCCGCACACGTGCGCGCCGCTTCCGTGCACGGGCATTTAATGCCCCGACACCGGCGAGGGCGGCGCCATCATGCGCACGGGGCTCGCGCCCGGTGGCACCACACCAACTCCCCGGGAGGGATCCCATCCCCGCCCCGCTGCAAGGAAGCGTGCGGCGTGGCCGCGCCGGTCCCGTGACGCCGCGCCGCGCCGCTCGGTACGGCTAACACGCCGAGCCCTCGAAGGGGGGCCGGCTGCACCCTCGAGTTGCTTTCTTGTGACCTTGCAGGGTTAGGTGAAGGCGCTAGGCCGGTGGGACGCCATCCCTGCCACTGTTAACGGCATGGCTGCCGCCCCCGCTCGTACGAGCGCACGCCAGGCGCTGTGGCAACAGCTCCAGCACTGTGAGGTATGCGGGAACGGGGTGCCGCCTTACCCTCCACTGTGCTCCGTACGGACCAACGTCAGCGACCCCCTCGAGCCCGTCTGAGGACATCGCAGCCGTGCGCTGCCCTTCCACCCTCGAAGCCGCATCGTTCGGGTACAAGATACGCCATGATGGCCGGATCGGCTGCGAGGATCGTCCGGACGGCCGCCTACTCTACGAGATAGCACATCACCCTCTCTCACGTAGCTAAATAGCGCGGCGCGCATGTGATTCGCTCTCTCCTTGATCTATAAAAGGAGGACGAACCCCCCGGCCCGCAGGGGACGGGGGGGACAACAACGGAACACAACACGAGACGAGATGCTTCACTCACTTGCTCTCCAACCCTCCCACAACATCTTCGGTCACTACATCGGGGACTTGGAAGCTACGCTTTCTCTCCCGCCCGCTTGTAGCTGCCCCACTACGAGCACCCCCGGTCTTGCCGAGCAATATAGTGCCACGAGCACACCACCGCTTTTGGACGTATGGCCCCCTCGGCGGGAACCGGGATAAACTCGTGTCCCTTGTTGCTTAGCATCGACCATTGAGGGATAGACCTCGGCGCTTATTACCGGTTAGTGTCGGGACCACATTCCGCACCGACAGTTGGCGCCCACCGTGGGGCAATCGAGCGCCTAGGGTCATTCCACCAACTCCCTCCATGGTGATCCGCACCGAGTACCGCGGTTCGCGCTATCGCATGGGCGGCTCGGATCCCCTCCCCCGCCGGGTTCGAAATCCGGTTCGGGGGCCTGAACTTTCAGGTCACGGGGAACGGCTACCTCATGCGCCTCACTAACCGTGAGGAGCTCCGTGCGCGGCGCCGGCCGGGTCCGCTCCGGCCCCGCTGCTCGCACCACCACGGCGCGGACGCCCGCCGGCACACGGACGCCGCGGGCCCGTCGACGCCACGACGCCGCGCCGCGCGCGGTCCGCGTTCACGCCGGGCGCGGTCCGAGCGACGGGCGGCCGAGCGCGCCGCCTCTCGGCACGCGCGCGCCCGTCACCACGACAACCGCCGCCCCCAACGGGACGGCGCACGGTCTCCGGACCGCACTTTCCCATTGGGCCGCGTGGAGCCGCGACGGCCTACAACAACAACGTCAACACCACGACGCGCGGGGTTCCCCCGCCGTCACGTCTTTGTCGCCGAGTACCCCAACGCCTCGGCCGGCGACGAATCATCCCACGGGTTGCGTTGACGCGCCGCCACCCGCTAACCTCCACGGGTACGCGGAGTGAGACTTCTCGGCGTGCCGACCCGGTCATGTTTCGGCGTTTCCTCGACGCTACGGATTTGCGGGTTCGGCTGCTCCGATGACTCCAACACCGGGGAGCTACGACCCCGCGCGGGAGTGCTACGTCGTCGTCGCCAACGACCGAGGCCAACGCCACCGCGCCGTGGGCGCCGGGAGACGGGGAGATCATGCCCGCCGCAGGGATCGCTCCGCGCCCCGGCCGCGGGGGCCGAGCACTCCCGCCGGGGGCCGACGCCGATGCGCGGGCGGCCCGGGCCCGCGAGCTCGAGGCTAAGCCGGCGGAGGAGTACGGACGGTGCGGCCGCTCCGTGCCTCAATGGCGGGGGAAGCCTCCACGCGCGGCGAACGCGCGCGGGGAGCGGGCAGACAGGCCCGCGACCGCATCAACGCCGACAACCCTGACGCGCCTCCGCGGGCAAGCCAAAAGCTCATTGCCGCTGCGACACTGCTGCGGGCTATGCCGGCACCCTCGACCCCCGAGGCGCGGGACTTGCACCGCGAGGTGCAGGTTCTCATCGAGCAAGCGGCCGTCCAGCAAGCCGAGAGCTCGGCGAACGCATCCGCCAACAGGGGGACGCGCGGGACGACAGAGCCGCACAAGGGGGGCGAGCCCTCGGTCCACGCAGGTGAAGCGGCGGGGCGACCCGCCAACCCGAGACGCACGCCGGCCAAGGAGCGGCTCCTTGACGCGCTCGGGGGCGGCCCGGACATCGATGCCCGCAACGTCATCAACGCCGGCGCACGAGCAAGGCGGACGCGCGAGCAGCGGTGGGCTACCACCCTCGACGGGGTGGACGCTACGACAGCGACGAAGACCGCTCTCCGACGCCGGGAGCCCCCCCGGGGACCCGCGTGTTCAACCGGGGAAATCCGCGCGGCGGCCTTCCCCCAACGCTTCCGCCGGCCCTCGACTATCGTCAAGTACAACGGGGAGACGGATCCCCGCGTGTGGCTCAACGACTACCGCCCGGCGTGCCGGCGGGCGGGGGCCACCGGCCGACGAGGACATCATCCGCAACTTGCCCCTGCACCTCGGCGATGCGGCCGGACGTGGCTCGAGCACCCGCCCGGCCCGGATCCACAACCCGGGACGACCTAGTCCGCACGTTCGTGGGCAACTTCCAGGGCACGTACGTGCGCCCTGGGAACTCCCGGGACCGCGCTCCCGCACCCGAAGCCCGCGAGTCGGCTGCGGGACTTCATACGGCGCTTCTCTAAGCGCTGTACAGAGCTCCCCAGCGTGGCGCAGTCCGAGATCGTGCATGCCTTCCTCGAGGGCACCACGTGCCAGGACCTCGTGCGAGAGCTGGGGCGCAGCCCGCCCGCGGACTCCAACGAGCTGTTCGACATTGCCACCAGCTTCGCCTCAGGAGAGGAGGCCGTGGGGGCAATCTTCGACGGCAAGAAGGGCAAGCGCCCGGATGATGCGCCCGCGGAGGGCAGCAAGTCCAGGGAGCCCCCACCACAAGGATAAGCGGGGCAAGAAGGGAAAGAAGCCGCGCCGCGAGGCGCGCGAGCAGGGGCGCGACGGCGGTAATGCCGAGGCTCTTGCTGTCGACCCGGCTCGACGGGGCCCTCGACCTGCCCCTCGAGGTCCGGGGGTGTTCGATGACATGCTGAAAAAGCCATGTCCTTACCACAAGACCCCAGTGAACCATACCCTTGAGCAATGCGATATGCTCAAGAAGTTCTATGGCCGCGCCGCCGCGAAGGAGGCGGAGGCCAAGAAAGACGGAGGAGATGGCGACGCCGGCGGCTTCCCCGCCGTGGAAAACGTGTTCCTCATCTTTGGGGGACCCACCGTCGACATGTCGACCCGCCAGCGCAAGCGGGAGCGGCACGAGGTCCTCGCCGCGGAGAGGGCGCCTCCATCCTTCCTCAACTGGTCAGAAGACGCCATCACCTTCAGCAGGGAAGACCATCCGAACCGGATCCCCAACCCGGGCCAGTACCCACTGGTGGTCGACCCGATCATTGGGAACGCGCGGTTCTCAAAGGTCACGATGGACGGAGGCGGCGGCCTCAACATCCTCTACGCGCATACGCCGCGCCTAATGGGGATCGGGTTGGACCGGGTCGCGGCCCGGCACGAAGTCGTTCCATGGCGTCGTGCCCGGCAAGGAGTCCGGCCCCTCGGGCGGATCGATCCGCCGGTTTGGTTCGACACCGCGAAGAATTTCCGCAAGGAAACGCTTACCTTCGAGGTGGTGGGGTTCAAGGGCGCCTACCACGCCATACTTGGACGGCCCCTGCTACACCAAGTTCATGGCGGTCCCCAACTACACCTACTTGAAGATGAAGATGCCCGGACCGAACGGCATCATCACCGTCGGCTCGTCCATCGAGCACGCATTTGATCGCGACGTCGAGTGCGTAGAGCACGCAAGCACCGGCACTGGATGAAGCGCTGGTGACCACTTTGGAGAAGATGGTCAACGAGGACCTCGACTCCACCACCAAGCGCACCGGCACCTTCGAGGCCGCGGAGCGGACCAAGGAGGTCCCCCTCGACCCGCCCGCCCCCGAGGGCAAGGTGCCGAGGGTCGCGCTCCACCCTCGATCCCAAATAGGAAATGGTGCTCGTCGACTTCCTCCGCGCCAACGCCGACATCTTCGCGTGGAGCCCCTCGGATATGCCAGGCATCCCGAGGGAGGTCGCCGAGCACTCCCTTGACATCTCGCCTCACGCCCGCGCCGTGCAACAACGGCCGCGCCGCTTCGACGAGGAGCGGCGACGGGCTATTAGAGTGGAGCCGCGGAAGCTTCTAGAGGCCCGGTTCATCAAGGAGGTGTTCCACCCAACGTGGCTAGCAAACCCTGTACTTGTAAAGAAAAAGAATGGGAAGTGGAGGATGTGTATAGACTACACTAGTCTTAATAAAGCATGTCCTAAAGTTCCTTTTCCTTTGCCACGCATTGATCAAATTGTTGATTCAATGGCCGGGTGTGAACTGCTTTCGCTTCCTTGATGCCTACTCCGGGTACCACCGAATAAAGATGAAAGAGTCCGATCAGCTCGCGACCTCGTTCATCACGCCATTCGGGATGTTCTCGCTACGTCATGATGCCGTTCGGTCTCCGAAACGCGGGTGCGACATACCAACGCTCGCATGCGGCATGTTTTCGGAGATCACATCGGACGGACGGTCGAGGCGTACGTGGATGACATCATCGTGAAAACCGGGAAGGCGGACGACCGGTTGGCGACCTTGGCATCGCGTTCGGGCGCCTACGGCCAATGGAGGCAAATTAAACCCCGAAAAATGTGTCTTTGGAGTGCCGCGAGGCATGCTCCCGGGATACATCGTCTCCCAACGGGGGATCGAAGCCAACCTCGAGAAGGTCACGGCCCTCGAACGAATGGGTCCGATTCGGGACCTCAAGGGGGTGCAAAAGGTGGCTCGGGGGTGCCTTGCCGCCTTGAGCCGCTTCATCTCGCGGCTCGGCGAGATCGGGCCCGCCCCTCTATCACCTCCTCAAGAAGCACGAGCGCTTCTCCGGACCGCCGAGGCCCGAAGGCGCTCGACAACCGAAGGCATCCCTAACGCACGCCCCGGTCCTCACGCCGCCGCAGGACGGCGAACCTCTGCAGCTCTACGTGGCCGCAACCACCCAGGTGGTCAGCGCTGTGATCGTGGTGGAGCGCACGGAGGAAGGGGCACGCCCTGCCGGTCCAGCGGCCGGTCTACTACATCAGCGAGGTCTTGTCTGACACCAAGACGCGGTACCCTCAAGTCCGAAGGCTGCGTATGCGGTGGTCCTCGCGCGGCGCAAGCCGCGCCACTACTTCGAGGCCCACCCCGTCATGGTGGTCCGTTGACGGTGAAAATCCGTCAACCTAGCCATGAGTTTACCTTCGGTGTTGGCATGAATTTTATACCTTATCCATTGGTACTAACCCCCGTGGTATAACAAGTTCACGTGTGCATGTCGGTTTTGGAGTTTGATGTTTATGCGGGGATTTAGTGTTGAATGCAAGACTTTCGGGATAAGTTCATCAAGCACCTCATGACAAGACCTTGAAGCCCCCGAACAAGTCATGCAATGAAGCAAACTTAACTCCAAGAAGCGGGGGACTTGATCCGAGAAGACGACGGACTCCGGGGGACCCGACCGGAAAAGTGCCGAATCTTGCAAGACAAGGAGTTGAGTCCAATTCGGAGAGAAACCGACGACATGGACCTACATGCGAAGGGGGAAACATCCGGGAAGCAAGGAACCGACGTGGGGCAAAGGAGCCCACGGGGGCCGGGCCTAAATGGGCCCGGGTCGGCCGGCCCCGATCCGGTCGGCCCGGCGCCCATTTTGGGCCCAAACACGCTCTCCTTTGCCCTAGCCGCCAATCGGGCTATTTATAGTCCCACGACCGAGAGCCACGGGGAGAAGAATTCGTCTTCGGCCGCCGAGGAGCAGAGAAGAGAGGGACACCATGTCGGAGAGGAGAGGGTCGAGCCGGTTGACTAGGGTTTCCCTAGCCGACGTGGGAACCTTGCATGGAAGACCACGTCGGAGTTCCGGGAGCTAGAAGCAAGATCAAGGAAGGATCCCGGTGGTGATCTTGTGTATGTATCATTGTCATAGTTGAATTATCAAGTTGAATCTTTTCTTAGCGATCAAGTGTTTCCTCGAAGATTTCGTTTTTCGATCGGCTTTGCTTATTCCAATTCTATTCGTACGATAGATTACATAGGGTGTTCTTGTAGCCGCGGTGGCTAGAGGTACACGCCGGATCTTCCGAAAGAATCTCGACTTGTCTTTTGACTCGCCCTAAGCTCCCCGCATGAATAGGGATACGTTGTGACGAACGGGGGTCTCGAAAGGCGGATGTTTTCGGATTTGGACGGGAAACCACGATTTAAAGAGGCTTCTATTAAGATTCGATTTGCTACTTCTTCTCTTGCTTGGAACTTCAACAAAAGGCTTATCCCGATCCCTCTAGATCGGTTTATCTACCCAATCTTACTTTGTTTTCTCCGGTCTTTAGTAGATTAGATTTATCTTTGTTTTGTGCTCTTATCTAGATGCATTAGGGTTTCTCTTTTACCAAAGATTGAAGTTACTTGGCTTTACTAGATCAACTCTTGCGTCACACATTTGTTCCACGGATTCGATACCTTGGGTTCACCACGCCGCCCATTGCGCGCGCGGCTGCAACGCCTAAAAAAGCGAGCCCACGATGCGAAATCACAGCCTCGACTGTGGAGCATTTAATGGCCCGGTTCCTTGCAAGGTACGTAGAACCCTCGAGTGGCACGAGCCCCTGGCTCGGGAGAGATTCAACCCTCGAAAAGGTAAAGGCGTGAGAAGGTCGCCTCGGGGCCTGCTTGAAACGGAGCAGGCACCGCAAGCACCCGTGCCACGCAGGACCCTCGAGCGGCACGAGCCCCCGGCTCGGGACAATTTCAACCCTCTAAAGGGCACGGGCGTGAGAAGGTCACCTCGGGCGCGTTTTAGAACAAAGCGGGCACCGCAAGCACCCATGCCGCGCTGTGTTACTGATCAGCGCCTCGGGGGCCGGCTCGCCCGGTGCCCCTCGATGGCCGCGGATGCCATGCCGGGAGCGCTTAGCCGCCGCCCCGCACCATTGTTACTAATCGCACCTCGAGGGCCGGCTCGCCGGGCCCTCGACGGTCGCGGATGCAAAGACGGGGCCGCCCGGCGCGCCGCCTCGCACGGCCCCTGCGATCGGAGGTTCGAAGCTTGACCCTCGACGGGTTCGAACGGGCGCCCCGCATCACGGAGTCGGGGATGACGAAGGCACGCGTGTTCGAGCCGTTCCTCGAGCCCGTCGGCTCGAGGGTGCCCCATATGTCGTATTCGAGAGCCAGCGAGGGCGGCTAGCCGGGGATCCCACCGAGGGAGAGCTTCCGCGCCCTCGGTCCCTATCGAACGGGACCGAGCCCCACCTAGCAAACCCACGCAAGCGCTTCCATGGACGTGTCTCCGGACCACGCAGCCCTACCCTTATCGAATAGGGCATGGGCGTCCACTCGAACCACCCGCCAGCAGCTCAACGAGGAATCCGCAATCCGCGACCCGCTCGATGGGGGTTGTGGAAACCTCACCCTCCGTCCCGCGGAGGGACGACGAGGGCGTGTTAAAAGACAAGTCGTAAGGCTCTACCCGATCGCCTCGAACGGGCCCGTGCTCGGGGGCTTGACGCACGGCTACACCTTCTGGATTGCACCCGCCGGAGATAGTGCCAGCGGCGCGTGTGTCACCGAAGCCGGCCGAGACACTCGCCGACGCCGGCTGAAACATGTACCATGCCCCCGGCCAACTCTCGCGGTTAACCCCTCCCGGAGAGCGCCCACGCTCCTGCGGGGCTTCGGGGGCTGGACCCGCGGGTCCGCTGACGCGGGCCCACGGAAAGCGTTCGCAAAACCAGAAGGGAAGAACGTCCTATCAGTAGGTTCCAGCATCCGCGGGAGCCTCAATGGCAAACCCACATATGCTCGGGGGCTACTGTCGGGGATAGCCCTAGGGGTCCGCTTAGACAACAGGGAAATCCCCAATTAACAACCCGCAACTAAGCCAAACACGCCTAACCATGCAGGACACGGCCCACCAAGGCGGCCCACTCGAAGATCCCCTCGAGCAAACTCCGCCTCGCTCGAGGATGCGTGCCTCCCTCGGGCGGGCTCCGTCCCGTTCGAGGGAGTGCGCTTCCCTCGAGCAGGCTCCGCCCCGCTCGAGGGCCCGCTCCCCCCTCGAGCAGGCTCCGCCTCGCTCGAGGGTCTGCTCCGCCCTCGAGCGGGGTCCGCCTCGCTCGAGAGTACCCCGCACACGTGTGCCCGCTTCCGTGCATGGGCATTTAACGCCCTGACACCGGCAGGGTGGTGCCATCATGCATCCGGGGCTCGCGCCCGGTGCCACCGCACCAACTCCCCAGGAGGGATCCCATCCCCGCCCCTGCAGAAGGAACTATGCGGTGTGGCCGGCGCCGTCCCGTGACGCCGCGCCGCGCCGCTCGGTACGGCTAACACGCCGAGCCCTCGAAGGGGGGCCGGCTACACCCTCGAGTTGCTTTCTTGTGACCTTGCGGGGGTTAGGTGAAGGCGCTAGGCCGGTGGGACGCCATCCCCGCCACCGTTGGCGGCATGGGCGCCGCCCCCGCCCGTACGAGCGCACGCCGGGCGCCGTGGCAACAACTCCAAAGACCGTGAGGTGTGCGGGAACGGGGTGCCGCCTTGCCCTCCACCGTGCTCCGTACGGACCAACGTCGCCGACCCCCTCGAGCCCGTCCGAGGACATCGCAACCGTGCGCTGCCCTTCCACCCTCGAAGCCGCTACCGTTCGAGTACAAGATACGCCATGATGGCCGGATCGGCGCGAGGATCGTCCGGATGGCCGCCTTCTCTACGACATAGCACATCACCCTCTCTCACGTAGCTAAATAGCGCGGCGCGCATGTGATTCGCTCTCTCCTTGATCTATAAAAGGAGAACGAACCCCCCCAACCGCGAGGGGACGGGGGGACAACAACGGAACACAACACGAGACAGGCTGCATCACGCATTTGCTCTCCAACCCTCCCACAACATCTTCGGCCACTACATCGGGGACTTGGAAGCTACGCTTTCTCTCCCGCCCGCTTGTAGCGGCCCCACTACGAGCACCCCCGGTGCCGAGCAATATAGTGCCACGAGCACACCACCGCCGGACGTACGGCCCCCTCGGCCGTAACCGGGATAAACTCGTGTCCCTTGTTGCTTAACATCGACCATTGAGGGATAGACCTCGGCGCTTATTACTAGTTAGTGTCGGGACCACATTCCGCACCGACGAGTTATAGTTGAATTATCAAGTTGAATCTTTTCCTAGCGATCAAGTGTTTCCTCGAAGATTTCGTTTTTCAATCGTCTTTGCTTATTCCAATTCTATTCTCAAGATAGATTACATAGGGTGTTCTTGTAGCCGCGGTGGCTAGAGGTACATGCCGGATCTTCCAAAAGAATCTCGACTTGTCTTTTGACTCGCCCTAAGCTCCCCGCATGAGTAGGGATACGTTGTGACGAACGGGGGTTCCGAAAGGCGGATATTTTTGGATTTGGACGTGAAACCACAATTTAAAGACGTTTCTAATAAGATTCGATTTGCTACTTCTTCTCTTGCTTGGAACTTCAACAAAAGGCTTACCCCGATCCCTCTAGATCGGTTTATCTACCCAATCTTACTTTGTTTTCTCCGGTCTTTAGTAGATTAGATTCGTTTCGTGTCTTTTACTTAGATGCATTAGGGTTTCTTTCATCGAAGATTGGACTTACTTGGCTTTATTAGATTAAGTTTTGCGTCACACATTTGTTCCACGGATTCGATACCTTGGGTTCACCACTTGAGGGAAGAAGGGTCCCTTGACTACGACGGGAGACTTGTCCGCTTGCATGTCATTAAACGAACTTTGATATAATTATTAACCGTCAACAAGCCCCTTTTTCTGGCGCCGTTGCCGGGAACAAGTGATCAAGATTTGATTTTTTATTGCCTTTTTGTAATTTTCAGTTTTCTTTTTGTTTTTATTTTTGCATCTACTAAATTTTGATCATCCTCAAAATACATCTAATCTAGTTTGTCTAACCCTAGTTTTTATAGATTTGTTTTTACTATCTAGTTTTTGCATACTTTGTTTATTGCTAACCCTAACGGAGATGGAAGGCTACCTCTCCAACAAACCCGATAATTTTGTGGATGATCCGAGAAAAACTTTACGGAGCTAAGGAGACGTGAAGCACATCAAGCTAAAAAGCTGGATTTTGTAGATTCGGAGTCGGAAGACAAAGGATCGCAGGAATCTCCGAAGAATTCACCACCTCAAAGTCCTCGAGAGAATCGACTTCCACCGATGGGTGACCAACCACCGCAAGAACGCAAGATTGGGGAGCTATGCACCCCAAACATCATCGACCTACCAATCTTGAACCTTGAGGAGATCGAAAGACCGTTCGAGATCAAGACCTCAACAATCCGCATGGTGCAACATTCACCCTTCACCGATAAAGAGGATTCGAACCTTCACCTCCAAGCATTCATTCAACTATGTCGGACTTTCAACATGGATGGGGTGACTCAAGACCAAATGAGGGCAAGGCTTTTTCCGTTCTCACTACTCGGGAAGGCTTTGCAATGGTTCCACTCTCAACCGACGGAGACCGTGACGCCCCGTTTTCTAATTAACGTCATTAACGCTAATGACCAGCCAACCGGTCAAACCCCGGTCAAACACCGGTCAAACCTAGGTCAACCCGGGCCGTCACCCGAAAACCTCGCCATTAAACCCTAATGAACCCCTTGACCAAGCCTACACACACCCGTAGTCAACCTTTGGTCAAAGTCACGGTCAAACCCCGCTTGACCTTTGACGTCGCCGAATGTCGTCCGAACTTTTGCCGCGTTCCCCAAAATTCACCTAAACACTTCAAAATCTACCTTTATGAAAGTTGTCCATCTTGTTGAGGGACACAACTTTCATGTAGATTGGCATTTCAAATTTTGGGTGGAAATTAGCGAAAAACTTGATCGATTGACAGTACCCCCTGTTTTCCAGAACGGTGCCGCATTCAATATTGGCACGACGTTCCTGCAAAATCCGTCGAGAAAAACACTATATGGCCTTTTTGAAAGTTGTAGAGGGTAGCTAGATCTACAACTTCCCTATTCATTGCTTTGTGCACTTTTATTCAACTTTTTAGAGATTCAAGTGTTCGAAGAGGCCCTCGAAGAACACCCGCAGCCGGCCGTGCCGGCCACGCGGCCGCGCGCGCGCGCGAGCACCGCGCCGCGCCGTACGGCCGCCCGCGCCCCGATGCGCGCTCGCTCCCGAGGCCGCGCGCCCCGAGGCCGCGTACCCGAGGGCGTGCCCCGAGGCCGCGCGCATCCGGGCCCCGCGCCCGAGGGTACCGCGCGCGGGCGGCCGGCGCCGCGCCGTTGTACCGGCCGCCCGTGGCGGCCGCGCCCGAGCCGGCCCCCGCCCGCGCCCCCCTCCGCCGTCCCCGCCCGTGCCCGGGTCGGAGAGCCCTTATAAGGCGGCTACCGCTTCTCCGCGACGCGCGGACCCACCCCCGCCGGCCAACCGGGCCTGCCCTCGTCGGAAACGGGCGCGCGCGCGCCGGCCCTCCCGCCGCCGCCGTGAGCACCCGCGCCGGTACGGCCCGCCTCCCCCAAATCCGTTGCGAATCAACCCCTAGTGCCCCGTAGGACCTCCCCCCGCCCTTCCCCGGCCAAGACCGGCGGCGAGCTCGCCGGAATTTACCCACCCGCGCCGGCCACCGCCATAGGGACCACATTGCAAACTTTCAAGTCTTTCCGGGGTCTTATTTGCAAAAAGGTAACTCCAATAGTAAAAACTGTTTTGCTGTTTCTTGTAAATTGCGTAGAAAATCATAGAAAATTCTGAAAAATGTGAAACCAATTTTGTTGGATCCGTGGTGAATTATACTACAACTTTTGTTATTCTGGCCTGAGCTAATTCCTTTTAGTTTTTGCATGAAAAATACAAATGTGAAAACACTAGATCTGCAATAACTCAAAACCTATATATCCTCTGTGGCTAATTTTTGGATAAGTTATGTGTTAGGTCATGTCTAGCTCCTGAGCAAAAAATGGCACAAAGGTATTGTGTAAATCTTTTTATAAAAATGTTTTTCTATTTCAGACAGATCTGCTTTAGTGATTTTTCGTTTTAAATATATTTATATTTTTGACCCCAACTTGTGCACACTGTCTTGTAATACCAAAATGCACATCTTTTGAATTAATCATGATTTTTGGATTAACAGAAATAATTATTCTTGAATTATGTATGTTTTCCTTTGTAAATTAATAAACCAAGTTCAGTAGAGATTCCATGTGAACATGCTGGCTTTTTAGACTTGTTTAGGACCAGAGAGTAGGCACAAGAAAGTTTGGATCATTTTGATGATTATTTATTTTTATATGCATTTACTTTGAACCACTAGCTAACCTTTGATATTTTTCCACAATAATTAATTTCCTAGCATCCAACACTTGCATGTGGGTCCAATGGACCAGGATAGGTGCTAGTAGGCTTAAGAAACACTTGTTTAATTTTTGGTAATTTAATTGCTTAATAAAAAGCTTGAAAGCCCTTTTTAATATTAAAGGGAAATTAAATAAAGAAAAATCCCTAATTAATGCTTTTCCCTTTTGAGAAGTATTATTTAATACAATTAAAAGATAATCAATTATCATCATTAATAAGAAATTAATTCATAAATAAAAATATTAATTACACCTTTATTGGAGAAGATAAAAGGAAATGAAGTTTTCACATGAAATGATAAGTATAATAAGAACCTTTATTCAAATGTTTAATAATGAATTGCATATTGTTCCTTTTTGGAAGAGTATGCTAAATGTATTCTTATCTAGGTGAATGTGTCCAACTAATGCACCCTGTGGTTGTCATTTATTGTTTGTGTTTAATTAAATTAAAATCGTCAAGTAAATCTTGCATTTGCATCCTCGTGTAGATCTCCCGAACGGTAGCTGTACGCGTGTGCCGGACGGAGGAGACGGAGGAGCTGACGGAGACGTGCACCACGTCACTGTAGAGCAAGACCTGGACCAAGTCCAGAAGGGCCCAAGGCCAACCTTGCCATCGAAGGCAAGCCCCGGAACATTAACCCTGTTTTTGAAAGTTATGCAATTATGTTTGCTACAATTGTGCATTTACGTTTCAGGAGTTGATTTGAAACCCTAGATGCATGATCCCTAGGTACCTATGCTCTATCACTAGTATGCTAGGTCGATAGCTGCTATGCTATAGGACCGATAAAAGTCGAGTGATGTTCGTCACTCGCGAGATTAGGTTCCTAGATAGGAATCTAAAGATATCCTTAAATGGATTGCTCATGTGGTAAGAGCATGGGATTTGGGCTCCGGTCCGGTGGTTTTCGTGGGCTAAGCTTTTGAACGTAGTGAACATATGCCGGGAATGGGACCGGTAAGCCTAGTACCCGATTGACGCGGTAAGGGAACCTTTCCCTACTAAACCCGGGGCACTTGTGTCCCCCCGCTTGCAACAAAGGTGGTACCCGTGTGAGTCCGGACGTTCGTGAGGGAGCGATCCAAAGAAACCTTGTACCAAGGAATGTAGGTTCCGCTCCCGAGCCGAAGATCAACGGAAACGCCTTGGGAAGTTGTCCTTGCGGGGGCAGCCTACCGTGTGTTTGGGTTTACCTTGCAAGGTTTAAATCAATCGATTGTCGGCCTCTCACCGTTATCCGAGATCGCTTAATCAATCGGCCATGATATCCCATAATGATGGAACTCGAGAAATATTGTTGTATGAATTAATTGCTTGTCCAATTCTTGATTGGATTAGATGGCACCTTTAGAACCGGTAATCAACTAGAACTTGTGCTAAAATTTTGAAAGTAAGGTTCTACTCCTAGCATTTGTTTAAGCAAAAGAAACTCCACCGGCCAAAAGCCTTTCATGTCTAGAGGTTGGTGATGTAGTCATCACCCGACGGTTAAGTCTTGCCGAGTATTAGTATACTCACCTTGCTTTAAAAATTGTGGTTGCGGGTGTGATTGATCGGATGGGTGACGACAAGTGATGACATCACGGATGGCCCCCCGTGATGTCTACCGTGCGCTAGTTTATTTTATTTTCACCGTATTTTCGAACTCGAACCTTTACTCCATGTCACGAACAATGGTTTGTAATAAAATGTTTAATTCATGTTGTACTCCGGACTCGCCTTCGCGTGAGTTTAATGCATGTATCGATCCTCCGTTCGATGTCCAAGTGATTTACCGGCGTTAACCCGGCAACTAACGACAGGATGATACTTTACTATTGCTTAAATGACCAAAGTGGATCGGTCTTAGGCGATAGTACGGTATTTTCCCGGGTGGGTTGTCACGGAGACGGTGCAAAATTGGAACACGTTGATGAAGGCTTTCATGAAGGAATACTACTCACCGGGTAAAACTCAAAGCTTGCGTAATAAGATTGCCACATTTGTTCAATATCTACGGAAACTATCTCGGAGGCATTCGAGCGCTTCAACGAGTACACCCGGCGGTTCCACATCACAAGTTCCCGAAGGAAGACCTCGTGCAAAAGTTCTATCAAGGACTCACCATGGCGTCAAGGACGATCATCGATGCATCGGCGGGAGGATCCATCATCGAACTTACACCGACGGAAGCTTTCACTCTTTTCAAGAAGGTCGCGGATAATGACACATGGGCGTCATCCGGCGCCTACATCCGGTTCAACCCACGGGGAACGTCAAAGGAGTCTTGCAAGTGGAGAAGGAGAATATACTTGAAGGCAAGATCGACTCGCTCATGAGGAGGTTGGAGAAGATGGAGATGGAAAAGAAAGAGGCTCAAGACTTGAAGGCCGCCGAAGCAAGGTCCACATGCGAAGAATGTGGAGAGTATGGCCATGTCCGCAAAGATTGTCCGGAGGAAGCCAAAATGCTCGACTACATGAGGAAGGGAGAATTGCCGAACTTCCGCTACGGGCAAGGTAGGCCTCAATTTAATGCAAGCTCATCTATTCCTAACGCGGTTCCGCTTCGTATACAATTGAAGGAGTTTATGGATGAGCAAGCTAAGATCAACAAGGACACCGTCACAATCATCAAGTGATGGAGGTCGGAAGTTCCAATCATCAAGTGCTCAACATGATGAAGATGCCCGAGACGCAAGTTGGACAACTTGTGGGGCGCCTCACTAATGATGAAGGGAAGCTTCGGGGACAACCCAAAAGTCCCGAATCGGCGAAGGCCATTCAAACACGTTCGGGGAAGGAGACCGAAGATCCGTAACGTTCCGCGGGAGCAACGAAGCTTAAACCGTCCATCGAGGTGGAAGGAGTGGCTAAAGAGAAGGTTACGGGGATCGTCACCGAGGAACCCGAATTTGAGATGCCGGAGGAAGACACGAGGATACCGCAACTCAAGCCACGCTTCTTCCGAGGTAAACTTGACAACCACTTTGAGAAGTTTGTGGAAGTTGTGCGTAGACTTAGCATCAACATGCCATTACTAGATGCCCTACAAGTACCTACATATTCTCGTTACTTTAAAGATATACTTGCAAATAAATATGAGATAGCAACACTCGGGGTAGATCATGTCAAGATGTCCGAGGAGTGTAGTGCCGCTATTGCTAATGGGCTAGAGAAGCAAAAGGACCCCGGTGCCCTACAATTCCATGTTCGGTTGGTTCTTTCAACTTCGAGAAGGCGTTATGCGACCTTGGAGCTAGTGTGAGCGTCATGCCGAGGGATGTGTTCGAGAAGCTACGCCTACCAATGGAGCCTACGGGTATATGATTGGAGTTGGGTGACAACTCCATTCGCTATCCCTTGGGCATTGTCGAAGATGTACCCGTGAAGGTCGACACCACTTCATCCCCGTCGACTTCGTTGTGCTCGAGATGGCGAGAGGGAGAAGCCGCCGCTCATCCTAGGGAGGCCTTTCCTCAAGACCGTGGGAGCTACTATTGATGTTGGCAAGGGGGAGATCATGTTCGATATCAACGGAGAAAGGAGTTCCTTCAAGTTCCGTCCAAGAATCGAGGCATGCAACATGATTGGAGTGAAGGGAGAACCAAAACAAACGGAGGGGTAGAAAAAGAAGAAGGAGCCGAAAAAATGAACGTAAAGAAAATCAAAGAAGGTGTTGCATCCGTCAAGACAAAGGAAGAGAAGCAGCCTGTGAAGACCAAAAAAATGACTAAGCCGGAAGACAAGCCCGCGCCCAAGATGGTGCGGAAGTGGGTACCCAAGATTGCAATGCCCGCAAAGAGCGTTGATCCGGAGTAATCAAGTGAAGAAGTCTAGCTATAGACTATAAACGAAGCGCTAGGCGGGAGGCAACCCGTTTCGTCGAGTCAAGAATAAGCTACGGGAGGACAACCCGATTCCGGGTTTTTCGAGTCTTTTTAATAATTTAGTTTTGAGTTTTATTACACAAAGACATTAGACTTAGAAGTGGTTGAACAATATTAGAGACATAATTCTTGATTGAATGTTTTGCTTTATCATAAACCCTTTGCATGAACCCTCCTATGTGCTTGTTTGTTCTTTTCTTTTCGAGAAACCTCAACCAAATAATTTCAGAACCTAACTCAACCTTTCACCCTCATTATGGTGCTGAGGTTGACTTATTTTTCATGCTAAAACCACACAAGTAGAGCCACGATTTATATTTAGGTGTTAATAAAATTCAGCACGTGGTAGAACTCGCGTGAACCTAGAAATCAAAACTTTTGGTTGGTTTTAAAAATCTTTATCCTTGGTTTCTCTAGGATTAGAATTTTTCTAAGCCTATTATAATTTTGTTTTATTCAAAATCTTTCTTATTTAGCCAAAATTAGAACCTAAACCTATGCCCCCATGATCAAGCCGGTAAAAGTTTTCTCTCAACCGATGAAGGCAAACTATACCGGTGAGACCGAAATCGACGTAGTCAAAAAATATTTTCGACTTACATTTGTTTTTAATGGTTTAAAAACTTCTCTAAAATTATGTTTGAGCTCTTGCATGGCTCTGAAAAATATTTTAAATTTCGAATTAGAGGAGTGCTTAACCTTAAACACACCTTAATGGAGGCAATCTAGTTTGAATTAATCATGCATGCACCATTTGATTCCCTTTTATCAACTTTCACCAATTCCACATGCAAAGGACAAGCATGATGGGCACGAAGCATCAACTTTGCAGGAATTTCATGGTGGCATGTGAAGCAAGTGGAGCTAGGGAGCATGGATATGACCCAAAGCATGGAGCATCAAGTGGAAGGACCAATAATGCAAGAAAAGGAGTGGACGAGAGCGTTTGGGCGGTGCAACTCATGGAGCACGCGGGCAGGAAAGTTGCAGAGGCGAAATGATCATGCTGGGAAGAAAGCCGAGGCGGGGAGGTGCACCGAGGCCCCCGAGCCAGCCCGGCCCAGCCGGCCGGCCTCCCCTACATAAGGAGTCCCCCCGGCTCCCGTTTTCTCGCAGCAAGCTTTCCTCTCCTTCCTTTGTTTGTGTATTCAAGTTTGTGTGCTCAAAACCTCCGAGACATAGCCAACCTTCCCAAGCTTTATAGCTCAAGAAAAAAATCCACATCCTTAATCCACTCAAAGTTCACATCCGAAGTAAAGAGTTTTAGTGCCTAGTTACCGGTTGCAACTCGGAGTTTTAGTTGAAGAAAAGAGTGCAGCAACCATGTGGAAGAAGACCACAAGTCTCTTCTCCAAGAAGAAGAGTTCGTCATCATCCAAGCCGTCATCAACCACGTCTTCGAGGAGGCACTCGGTTTCCGAGTCTCGCCGGAGCATGGAGACGGATATGGCACCACCGAGGAGGAACTATGCTCTCCTCCTTGGTGGTATGAGGGCTGCAAGAAGCACGTCCATGAGGTTTACCGAACCTCGTGGGCACACGGAGGAGCAGCCCGCTCCACCACGACGATCGACCTGTTCAACCGGGCCACCTCCTTACACTCCGACATATTCTTCGTACGGCTTCATCTTCTTGTCGTCGGAGGAAGAGGAGAGGCTCTCTAATCTTGAGAAGAGGCTTGTGCCCAACGTCGAGTTCGACGACCAAGCACTCTACACCTTGGGTTTTGGCACCGACATATACTATATGTTGGAGCACCTTGGATGGGTGCAGGTTCTCCAATGGAGTATCGGTGGACACCCACTTGGGGTTCGCCTTGGAAATTTTAATGACTATTGCGCCTATCCTTGATGATGGGGTGCAAAGCTTGTCATTCCGTTTGGAGAGAGTCCAACAAGTGGTTCCCTACAAACACGTTAGGGAGCTACTTGGATTCCCCAAGGGGGCTCCGGGAGAAAGTTGACGTGCCACCCGGCATGTTAGCGGGATTTTGGAATATGATCTCCGGAGAAGCCCATCAACAACGCAATTGCATCCGCAACCCCATTATCCAGATATTTCACTCTTGGATGTGCAAGAGGGTATTGGGGAGGATGAAGGAGACGAAGGTGACCGACACATAGTTGAATTGGCTATACTCGGCTTTAATTGCCAGGCAGCCAATAGACCCCTCTTACCTTATGATCAACCGTTGGTGTTGTGAAGCAACATCGGGGGCGGGAAATATTGGTTCGGGGTGCTACCTCTCCATGTTGGCCTTCTCCTTACGGCCGGGGATCGCAAGAAACCCCGACCATCTTTTTGCGTGGTACCTCTCTCTGAATTGAGTATTTGCGGCAAGGCAAATACATTAGTGGAGATGAGAGAGGAGGTTATCGGTTGGCCATAGTAAACCTACCCCTTCCGAATGATAGGCTTAGGCTTTTCATCGAAGGGAGAGAAGATTGGTTGGAAGAGGGACTCCTTGTCCCTGCAAGGAAGAACAAAAGAGGAAGAATCGCAGAGGAGGGAACATCCTCCGCACAAGCGAGTGGAGCACAACCCAATGTGCAACCATTCGGCGGGATCTCTCCTCCGCTAAGTTATTACGGAGGGCCACAAGAGCAAGCATGGGGGGGTGGTGCACCGGTACCCCCACCAAATTATGTGGTGCCCAACGCTAACTTCGCGGAGCCCTACGCACATCATCCCCAACCACAACAAAGCATGGCCATAATTGGAGGGTATGCTGCAAGAAACGCCCAAAACATCGCAGCCATCCAAGCTAACGCAGCTCAACTTGGTGAGGGCAATGCAAATATCGCCTTTGAGCTCGGACGCCTTCACCTTGTGGAGCCAAATCAATTCGTCGGAGGGAATGTCCAATCATATTATGAGCAAGGGTATTACTATCAAGATCATCAACATCAACCACCGGCGGAGGACTAGAAGATTTAGGAACTTTAGTTTTCTTTTCTTTTCTTTTTCTCTGTAATTTTCAGCTTTTGCTTATGTGTGTTTGCGTAGTATTTCCTGTTTTTTATTTAAATTTCAGCAAGCATGTTTGTTTATTTTCAGTTTGTATTTCAACTTGATGTCATCATTAATAAAGACACCACCTTGATTATATCATTGGAAAAGTTACAAAAATTTGTGCCATGATGATATATGATTATAATTGCAGCTTTGTTCATCTTTGTAATTGATTTATGCATGTTTAAGCTAGTGCTCTCTTAAAATACGAATCTGAATTTATTTAAATGCTAGCTTAATCTTTAGCGGAGGTTATGATTAAAATAAAGTCCCATAGTGTTTTGTGTGCTCTCAAGTTATGAGTAGATTAAAGATGTCTATTATGCTCAAAAATATCGCTAACCTTGTCACAAATATCACTTGTGTGTTGCTCAACCTATCCAAAGCCTAATATATATTTGAGTGCATAAACCTTAGTGTACAAGATTTATTTTTGAGTGAGTTATTGCAGGCCATGATTTCTCTGGCCCGAGACTAAGAAGCTGGTCATTCCGTTTTTGCGTATCTATCTTTTTGCTAGCCTTTTATCCGTGCATTGTGTATCCCCGCATTGGAGATCTCACAAACCTCGCCGGATATCCACCCTTAAACCAAAATATCATTTTTTGTAATTACCTCCTTGACCACAACCTATCGTTGAGAATGGATCATCAATTCAAGGAAGATCGCAAGACGGTGCCGACATTGAAGATTTCAAGTATCTCTCCAAGGAAAATTATTTCCGGTACCTACCTTATTTTTCGCCTCTTTGCTCGAGGACGAGCAACGTCTAAGCATGGGGGAGGAGGTAGGTATGGTGCAGTTTTAGAGTTCAAAGGGGAGTATTTTAAAAAAATGATGACGAAAGAAAAAAATTCGGCGATATACGAGACTTCCAAGGTGAAGGTCTCACAAGAAGAAGAAAAAAAATATATATAATGAATGAAAGAAAGAAAGAAAGAAAGAAAGAAAGAAAGAAAGAAAGAAAGAAAGAAAGAAAGAAAGAAAAGAATGAGAAATATGAGAAAGAGAAAAAAATTTGAGTATGCGTAAAGTGAACTCCCCGGTTCTCTAAGAGTGCATTCAAGGCTTCAAGTTTAAAAGATCCATTCTCATTTTCCAACCATGTGCAATCCGATAACGAGGACTTCCTTTGTGCCTCGGGATCACTCTTTGCCATTTGCACATGTCCACTTATCTAAAGTATGTGTATTTTTCTCTTTCCCCTCCTTGATTTAATATTATTTTCCAATGACCTTTTTGATGAGTCTCGGTAAGACCATGAGAAGCTTGTCTTGTTTTGACAACACCTCATTTATAAAATCTTGTTAGGACTAAACTTTCCCAAAGCTCCATATAAAGCCTACCACACATATATGTTATGAGAGGGAAAGGAGTAGAATATATGGGCTTGAGAGACAAGTGAGATGAGAGTTCATGAGCAATATACAAGATGATTTAAATTTGTGAACTTGGTTTAGCTTTTCTTTATCTCGTTCTTTATTTCAAAAATTCTGAGATCTATTTAAACTTTGTGAGCATGTTAATACTTTTGGGATAAGCTTAATAAGAATCTACCCTCCGTAGAGATGAAGGCTAGTACATTATGGAATTTTAATGAATTAAAATTTTGAGAGCATTATGTTTTCTCATGTGTGATCAAGTGCAAGGTTTAAACATTGTTTGGCAATGATGATATCCATCGAAGGCTTACTCGAGGATGAGCAAGATTTAAGCATGGGGGAGATGTTGACGGTGAAAATCCGTCAACCTAGCCATGAGTTTACCTCGCGGTGTTGGCATGAGTTTTATACCTTATCCATTGGTACTAACCCCCGTGGTATAACAAGTTCACGTGTGCATGTCGGTTTTGGAGTTTAGTGTTTATGCGGGGTTTTAGTGTTGAATGCAAGACTTTCGGGATAAGTTCATCAAGCACCTTATGACAAGACCTTGAAGCCCCATACAAGTCATGCAATGAAGCAAACTTAACTCCAAGAAGCCGGGGACTTGATCCGAGAAGACGACGGACTCCGAGGACCCGACCGAAAAGTGCCGAATCTTGCAAGACAAGGAGTTGTGTCCAATTCGGAGAGAAACCGACGACATGGACCTACATGCGAAGGGGGAAACATCCGGGAAGCAAGGGAACCGACATAGAGCAAAAGAGGCCTCGGGGCCGGGCCCGGATGGGCCCGGGCCGGCCGGCCCGACGGTCGGCCCGGGCCCATCCGGGGGCCCATTTGCCCCCTCCTTTGCCCTAGCCGCCAATCGGGCTATTTATAGCCCCCTGACCGAGAGCCACGCATCATACAATTCTTCATCAGCCGCCGAGGAGCAGAGAAGAGAGGGACACCATCTCGGAGAGGAGAGGGTCGAGCTAGTTGACTAGGGTTTCCCTAGCCGACGTGGGAACCTTGCACGGAAGACCACGTCGGAGTTCCCGCAGCTAGAAGCAAGATCAAGGAAGGATCCGGTGGTGATCTTGTGTATGTATCTTTGTTATAGTTGAATTATTAAGTTGAATCTTTTCCTAGCGATGAAGTGTTTCCTCGAAGATTTCGTTTTTCGATCGGCTTTGCTTATTCCAATTCTATTCTCAAGATAGATTACATAGGGTGTTCTTGTAGCCGCGGTGGCTAGAGGTACAGCGCCGATCTTCCGAAAGAATCTCGACTTGTCTTTTGACTCGCCCTAAGCTCCCCGCATGAGTAGGGATACGTTGTGACAGAATGGGGGTTCCGAAAGGCGGATGTTTTCGGATTTGGATGGGAAACCACGATTTAAAGAGGCTTCTATTAAGATTCGATTTGCTACTTCTTCTCTTGCTTGGAACTTCAACAAAAGGCTTACCCCGATCCCTCTAGATCGGTTTATCTACCCAATATTACTTTGTTTTCTCCGGTCTTTAGTAGATTAGATTCGTTTCGTGACTTTTACTTAGATGCATTAGGGTTTCTTTTATCGAAGATTGGAGTTACTTTGCTTTATTAGATTAAGTTTTGCGTCACACATTTGTTCCACGGATTCGATACCTTGGGTTCACCACTCGAGGGAAGAATGGTCCCTTGACTACGACGGGAGACTTGTCCGCTTGCAAGTCATTAAACGAACTTTGATATAATTATTAACCGTCAACACGGCCGCTTGAAGAAGTCACCGGCCGGGAGGGACGATCCGCGCTCCGCGAACTGGGTGAACATCGGAATCTCATTCGGGTTCTTCTCCATGGGGTATTGATCCCCTGCGATGGCTCTCCACATGTCCACCTCCTTCTCCCGCAAGAACCCACTGTTGAGGAGGGCCAGTAGATTTCGGTTTTGGCTTTGGACTTCTTCCACTCGCGGTTCGGATCTGGTCACGGCGGAGACACCAGCGGCGATGTCCCCGCAGCAGATCCGATGGCTTCCTCACGAGCCCTCTTCATCCCACCGGCGGCCTTCGCGGTCATCGACGGTGAGGGCTTCATTCTCCAGGTGCACGATGTCTTCACGCGCATTCGCTCGGGGGCTACAGCGGTGGCTTCCTATGGCGGCGCGCTTGGATCTACAATCTTCGCAACGGCGGCAGTGCGCACTGGTGGTGATTCCTGGCTAGATCTGCTAGGAATGGCTGCAAATACGTGGGGGTGAAAAACCCTAAGGGTTTTGGCTTCTATTTATAAGTCAACGGCGGCTCCTCCAACGGCCGGATGGATAAGTCCGCGCTCACCGACTCGGCCGCGCGCCCGACTCTTCCACTTCTACTAGTCGACACGCCTCATCTCGGGGGCTCGGCTACTTCTACTCGACTTCCGGGTAGAGGCAAGACTCAAGAGCAACTCGAGACACATTTTACAAGACGACCCTTCAATTCGAGAGGAAGTACTCGACTCAAGGCTCGAGGGCTACGTGCCACGTGTCCTTCGGTTTTTTCTCCGGATTTTTTGGGATATTCTTGCCAAAACATCAAATGGACCCTTAGCCGCAGTCTAGAACTCAACCTAAGGCTCGGGGGCTACTCCATATGGAGTGCGATTTTGCAATCGCACTTCCATATCGTTTCGGCTTCAAGACAACACGGGCATTGTTGAAGACCTTCAAGAGCGACACTCGAGGACGCTTGGGACTACTCGAGAAGACTTCGAGATTGTTCAAATGTCACCGGGAGTACATTCCGGACCTTGAGATGCTTCGGCTATTCTTGAGGACTTTTGACTTGTATTACTCGGGGACGCTCGAGGACTACTCGTTAAGGCCGTCAAGACTACTCGAAGCTATCCTTCTCGACTACAAAGTACTCGGGGGCTTGTCGTATGGACCTCCCCGGGCCCACTACCTCGGTGGGTACCGGGACCGACTACTCGGTGGGCCCCTGGGACTACCCGACTAGCGCCGCACGGCACCCGCCGGCGTGAAGCACAAGGACTACGAGAGGAGAAGTACTCGGATAGGAAGCCGTACATGTCCCGCACCGTATAGAGGACTCCTAGACGTACTCGACTTGTACTCTCTCCCCGAACCGACTTGTAACCCCGCCTCCCGACTACATAAGGCGAGGCGGGGACCCCCCTCTCTCTCACGGCTTAAGATTGCACCATCTTGTAACCGCACCCAATCAATCCGAGCTACGCAAAGCATACGAGACGTAGGGTATTACGCACCTCGCGGCCCGAACCTCGTCTAAATCGTGTGCCACGTGTCTCTTCCTTCGAGTTACCGATCTCGGCGAGGCCACATTTATTTACTTCGGGTACTCCCCTTAGTAGGTTGCCGGTCTAAAACACCGACAGCCTCCACCGTGGAGACTCGGGAGATGGTGGAGAGCGAGGCGGTTGAAGCCCTTGAGCATTGTGCATTAAATTCATTGTGTCCCTCATTTGCTTGTTTGCCTTCCTAGACCTTTGTTGCTCAACTTAGATGTCATGCTGGATCTTGCACATGCCAAAAATGAAATTGAGGAGCTTCCTTAAAGAAGAAGTGGATCTGCGAGGCTCGCCGCGATCCCAGCCCCCCCCCACCGGCCGACCGGTGCTCAAGACCGGTCGGACCGTTGAAGCCCGAGGCCCCGTCTTCTGCGGCAGCTGGGTAGAACCTTCCTCAAATATTCCTTCTTCACGACCATGGGCTTGTTCAGCTCTAGGAGATGGAAGCCTTGGATTTTTGCTAGGATTGAACTTCAAAGGCTTGTGTGTCACATTTTTAGGAAACTCCGTCTTTGCCACCTTTTCAATCATATAAATGATATAGGGGCTATAGCTGCAAATCTTTTTGGGGTCCTCAGATAGATGCTTGATTTCTTGCCAAATGAAATCCCCAACACTAAACTTCGGAGCTCCCGGCCTCAAAGCAACCATCATATTTTTCTGAAACTTTGTAATCTCAGAAGGGTTCCCATCTCTAGGTGTGATAGACACCCTAAGGAGCCTATTGAGTGCAGCATAGTAGGTGTAGAGATTCTTCACCCTCCCATAGTTTGCAAGCTCACCTCTCGGGTACATAAGGTGCAAGGCATTCTTGTTGAGCTCCCCTTCATCATGGAGCTGCCTTAAGTCCTTATCTCCTGCCATGATCCCAAAGCACCTCAAGAACCTAGGGAAGGTGATGGAATACCTCTGACCATTTGTCATCCAAATCATAGCCCTCTCGATACCAATGTGTCCAAAGTGCATGGTGGCGTAAAACTGGGCTGTTATCTCCTTGTTCCAATCCCGTCGGAACCCCATAAGCATCTTGACCCTTTGCCTCTCACAGTTGCTTATGACTTCATTAAAGATGGGGTCATTCTTCCTAGCCATATGCTCCCAATCCACATATTGTTCCTTATGAGTGATTTTTGGGCTTTTTGATGATCACTGTAGCATAGTAGTCCTGCTGAAACTTAGCCCAAAACCTCAGATCAAACTCGGTCCTAGCCTCCTCATATGAGTTCTTATCCCTCAACTTCTTTAGGGCCTTGGTCATGCCAGCCCCATGGTACTTTAGTGGCCTGTTAGGATAGATATAGGTGGGTGGCATGATCTTTAATCTACCCTGGTCATCATCATCCTCGTCCATGGGATCCACATCCTCTTCTTCTTCCTCATCCACCTCATCCTCATCCATTGCCTCATCGGACTCAATATCATCAGAACCTGTCCTCCTATGTCTTCTCAACTCAAATTGACCCGGAAAGGTCTCATCTTCAACATCATCATCACTACTAGTGCCGGTGTCACCTCCAAGGTCAGGTGCCTCTGCACTCTCTTGAGCTGAGCGGCGTCTCAACCTTTTGCCGCTGACATTTACGGTGCTACCCCCTTCCCCAAAGTCATCGGGGATAGTCCCTCTGCGAGAATGCACCTCTTCTATTCTCTTCTTAGCACCATCTTTTTCCTAGGACCATAGCTGCTGTCCTGAGTCACAAAAAAGGATGACAAGAGTGTATAAGACTCTAGGAAAAGAATGAATTGATATAGACAAGATTCTTGAAAGATCGTAACAACCGGGTCTTCTTCGGGCCACACCGGTCGACGGTGAGGGGCACCGGTTAGACCGGTGCCACCCAGAACAGAGCCAATTGCTCCCATATTCAATCTGTGCAGCTTTGAATCTAAGATTTGGTTTAGATAAACATGATACAACCTAATATAAATATGTGTTGAAAAACATGAAGAAAACAAAATTTGGGACTGGACACACGCCACCAGTTAGACCGGTGACGGCCACCTATCAGACCGGTGAAGGCCGTCCGACCCCAAATCTTGGGTTCTCACAATGTGCCCAACAAAACTTTATGGATCTATAGGTATGTCTTCTAGGGGTTCTCAGGAGATGATATACCAAAGGAAATTCAAATATTTGCATGGAGTAAGGAGATCGAGCAAAAAGAAGATTTGAATGCCTTTGAAGAGATGAACTTGAGAGGAATCCAAAGAACTCGAAGGGGGAAGTGAATAGGGGCCTTGGGAGATCCTTTTGCTTCCAATCTTGAGGTCTTTCCTTGGTTGAAACTTCAACTCTCCATGGATTTTGAGGTGAAAGAAGGGTGAGGAGAGGCTTCCACGGTTTGGAATGGGATGAATGCTAGTGAATAATGGAGGAGAGAGAAGGAAGGGGAGGAGGGTAAAAGAGTAGATTCTCTTTACGGTTGGCCCACGGGTTGAAGTCGGGCGCCACAGATCAGACCAGTGACCGCCCTTGGTCGGGCCAGTGAGCCCTTAGCAGTTTTTCCGACCCGTGCTCGGTAGTACCGATGATTTTGATAAATCCAACAGAGAAATCATATCGGTAGAACCGACCTAGCCTTGGAAGTTCCGATCCTTCTTTCCAATTTTGTGTAAACTCCTCTGAAAACTTCTTCTGGTATTTTATAAGACACTTTGCATGCACTTAGTTCTCGGAAGAAAGATTATGTGACTTAAAGGGTACCACCGGTCAGACCGGTGGTGTGCACCGGTCAGACCGGTGCCCCCCCTGAGAAAATGACTTTAAGCCAAAAAGAGAGATTCTCATTCCAACTTTTTCAGATGTTTTGGATAGGAGATAAAGAGATGATATTGACCCCAAGTTCATCAATTCTTGGAAGAATGGAGGATAATCCAATTTATTTGATAATTCTTGATTTTTCCAAGAGAGAGAGATAGATAAGTAGAGATGGATTTAATGGACTTGAGAAAATCTTCTTAATTGTGACTAGACATCAATCAAACAAGGGGAACTGTAGTCACAACTAAGTAGATTGAGTCACAAAGACCAAGAATCAAATATTTTTTCAAAAGAGCGCACTTCCTACACATGCTAGTTGATTGATTTTTGAAAAGTCTATCCTATGTCACAAAGTGCATGCATCCACTTCAAATGGATAGCTTATCAAGCATATTTGGCTCATACCTTCATCCTCGAGACACAAAGACGAGTTAAAGTAAAGGTATCAACCAAATATTTAGAGAGGCACACAGAAATTCACTTGAAGCTATTACATGCTAAGAAAGACACATTAGCATGATATTATGGCCTAGATGCATTACGGTATTCAATGAGGTTCATGAAAACGTACCTTTTCCTTAAGACCATTTCATTTGTGCATATATTCAAATTTCAAATGGTGCTAGCTCTTACTTGATCTTTTGGAAGTTACACTTATCAAGAGCTTGCTTAGGAATGCACAAAAGAGTGAGACTACAAGATCACTAGAAGAAATTGTTAGTCTCACAAGTGACTCAAGTGTTGCAATGAGTGTCGTATGGACCTCCCGGGCCCACTACCTCGGTGGGTACCGGGACCGACTACTCGGTGGGTCCCTAGGAATACCCGACTTGCGCTCCATGGCACCTGCTGGCGTGAAGCACAAGGACTACAGAGGAGAAGTACTCGGTTAGGAAGCTGTACATGTCCCGCACTGTATAGAGGACTCCTAGACGTACTCGACTAGTACTCTCTCCCTATTCCGACTTGTAACCCTGCCTCCCGGACTATATAAGGCGAGGCAGGGACCCATCTCTGATCATCTCATCTCACAGCGTAAGATTGCATCATCTTGTAATCGTATCCAATCAATCCAGAGCTACACAGCATACAGGACGTAGGGTATTATGCACCTCGCGGCCCGAACCTGTCTAAATTTTGTGCCACGTGTCTCTTCCTTCGAGTTACCGATCTCGGCGAGGCCACATTCATCTACTTCGGGTACTCCCCTTAATAGGTTGCCGGTCTAAAACACCGACACGGTGGCGCGCCGGTAGGGGATCTCGCCCGAGATCACATGGCGAACTCGACGGCTCCCGTCTACATCAAGCCAAACGTCGCCTTCAACCGTGGTGACACCTTCGTCTTCGGCCGCACGGTCCGCACCGCCGACGTCTGCCGGATCTTTCCAACACGATGCCGCCTCGTGACGCTTCCCGAAGTAGTCATGGGCGAACTCGCCGACAAGTTCGGCGAAATTTCGCTTTTTGACCAACACGAGACTTCGATCTCGGATCCGCCTCCAACTCGAACTCGACGTCCCCCGTGGGCCACCGTGTGTGAGCCGGCTACTCGGCCATCGCATGTGGACAGCCCCACCTCGTGAGCGCTTCACGCGTGGTCCCCGCAATCTCGCAGGGGCCCGCATGGAGATCGCTCCTCCACGCCGGCCGCAAGGAGCCCGTACCCGAGTACAACTCGGACTCCGACACCGCCCCCGAGCATGCCTCGGACTCCAACCCCCTCTCCGGCTTCTACTCGGACTCCACGTACGAGTTCGACTTCGGGTCGGACCCCCGAGGATCCGGAGTCCGAGGACAACTCTACCGAGCAACCCTTATCGGGGCCGGCTTTCGGGCGGGTTATAACATCCACACCCGCCGGCGGATTCGTCTGCGGCTAGACCGTAAGCCCGCCGACCGATAGACGGGAACTCATGCTACGTCGCCTACCTCGACTCGCTTCCCTTCCGGAGGGAACACCACTCTCTCGAACCGAGGAGTACTCCCCAACTAAGGTGGCGAGTTCGACTCCGGCCTTGGAAACCCCGATCGCCAAGTCTTCATGGCTGCCGGCGACACTCCAGAACTTCGGGGCACGGGACCGGTACCTTGAAGACATCTCCACGGACGAGCCGTCCGCCGAAGCACCCATAGATGAGACCGACGCCAACAGGGACGCTCGACGTGAGCGTAACAGAAGGCGGAACGAACAGCGCCGGCGTCTCCGAGACAACCTCCCCATCCGCAACCTCGCAGAAGCCCTCGAGCAAGTCGAGAGCAGGGTACACACCACCCCTGAGCAGTGCCTCATGTCGATCATAGCGATCGCACGCCAAGCTCAGGGGATACGTGCTGGAGAAGTCATCGCCAAGCTTGCAGAAGACGCCTACTTCATGCGAGTTGACAACGGGGTCACCCGGCCGCCCCCGCCGAGAACCGCGACAATGAAGCTACAAGTCGCGGCCGCCGACCTCGGCCCGTAACCGTACTCGAGCCGAGCCGCCGGCCCGGCCCAACCGTACTCGTGCAAACGCCGGCGGACCCTCTCAAGTCGGCAACACCGCCGCGGCGCTACCGGCGATCGTGAGATCGTCTCCCACCGCGAGCCCGGCGGCGGAGGCGGCCGACGGCGGAAGCTCCAACCATGGGGCCATGGCGGCCGAGGCCACGAGAACAACCCACGCCTCCGAAGCCTCGCAAGGCGGCTACGACGCCGCCGAAGATTGAAGAACCGCGGCGGAAGAAGTCCGCCGGCGTAGGCGACAACGACGGCTTCCCCGCCTTCTCTCCTCGGCTTCACAACTTACTTCTCTCGGACAAGTTCAAGCCTGCGGGAATCACCAAGTACGACGCGAAGCAGGATCCCATCCAGTGGCTCAGATGCTACGCCCTCTCCATCGAGAACGCTAGTGGCAACAACGACACCAAGTGCCTCTACTTCCCCTTCGCCCGGACCAAGCCCCGCTCACATGGCTCGAGTCGCTGGACAAGCACTCGATCGACAAGTGGGACCACTGAAGGAGCAGTTCACCAGCAACTTCGCGGGCGCTATGGGCCGATCGGGTACTCGCATGGACCCGGCTATGGTGAAGCGAGAACAAGGCGAGACCCTTCGCAAGTACATGCGGTGTTTCTTTGACAAGCGCGCCACCGTAGTCGACGTCACCGACAAAGAGGTCATCGACCTCTTCCAAGACGGTCTCTATCACCGTCGCACCTTCGAAGACTTCGGTCGACGCCACCCCAAGTCCATCCCCCATCTCAAAGACATGATCACGTCCCGGGCGGATGAAGAAGACAAAGCCAACGCCAAGTACAATGCCATCCGTGGCAAGAGCAAGCAGAACACGGGCGGTGGCGAGGAAGCAACAACGGGAACCAAGGCAAGCCGCAACAACAACTACTACTCGGGTCCCAACCGCAAGCGCAAGCCGGACAACACGGTCGCGGCTATCCGGCGCCCGCGAAGGAGAACCCGAAGAAGACCTCCGGCGGCTTCAAAGACTTGTCGAAAGAGAAGTGCCCGTGGCATATGGACGGCAACTACACTACCGAGCAGGTGCTACCAACTCGGGCGAGCACTCAAGGGTACCCCGCAGCCACCGCACCCCCACGACAAGAAAGGCAAGAAGAAGAACGACAAAGGCAATGACGACTTCCCGAGAACCCGACAAGACGATCAACGTCCTCTTCGGTGGACTACCTAGCGAGATGGGAACAAAAGGCTACCCGTCGAGAAGTCATGAGCATTGAACCGGCAGTCCCGACCCCGTCTTAGGTGGTCGAGGTACCCATTACCGGTGTTCGATCGGGGCATCATCATCACAATTAGCCACTTCCGGATAGAATAGCGTGTGGCACTTGTGTCCCCGGGTGTATTGTTCATCACAATTGTAACGAGACCTTGGCGGTGCCTCTCCATCTTATATGCCGGTGAAAGTTTCTTGAAGGATTTCGTTGGAGGCTATAGCGGGTCTTGACGCGGGCGTCGAGGATGGATTGATGTGCTTTGGTGGAAGTGCGCCGTCGGTCATGGTGGTCGACCTCCAATGGCGAGCCGCCGCGGTGCGCCGCAACGAGTACCATGGCACGTTGAAGATCTTGTGGTGCTTGGAGTTCGACGTCGAGGCGGATTGCATCGGGAAGGCCACCCGTGAACAGCTCGAACTTGTTGCTCGGGGAGAGGTAGGCCGGCATGGGCCATCTTGCCTAGGAATGCCTCCTAATACTCTCCAATGGTGCCTCGGACTGGAAGGGGAGAGAGCTCGCGAGGTGATTAATCCCCACGGCTCGACCGAAGTGTTGATGGCACAAGGGTTTGATTGTGGCCCAAGGAACAATGCCGGTGTTGCATTCGAGCATGTAGTCCCGCTTGCCGCATCGCTCGGTCATGTGGAAGGAGGGTAGCCAAACCTTATTGGCCTCACGAGTGGGTGGGCCGTGCTCGGAAGAAATGTTCACAATGGTTCAACTATCCCAAGGGATCTTCTTTGCCTCGAACACCGGGGACGACAATTTGTAGAACGAGGAACTGTTGTGCCCTCGTCATCGTCCTCTTGCATAGTGTGGGGATCTCGGTGCAAAGGCGATGAGGTGGAGGATGGCCGGGGAGACGGCGAATGGGGAAAAGAGATTGATTGGATCGAAGCGGTTGGGAGGGGGCCGCGACATGGACGATGGTACAGGTCGTGAGTGGTGCTAATGATATGCCTCCATAGCGGGGCGGGCCATAAGACCGGGAGATTGGCGGCGTACGAGAAACAACCGGTGGTGGCGGCCGTTCTTCCATGGCGGACGGCGGGCGGCCATGGAGCCCGCTTGCCGCTACAATCCGAGGAGGGCGGTT
The DNA here is from genome assembly GCA_947561735.1 of Cenchrus americanus. NCBI lineage: Eukaryota > Viridiplantae > Streptophyta > Magnoliopsida > Poales > Poaceae > Cenchrus > Cenchrus americanus. The sequence continues at coordinate 75,124,666 of OX387239.1, read as the reverse complement.
GTGAGGGTGTCGGGTGGCGTGTCCGACGACGACGCGGATGCCACGGTTGACGGTAGAAACTACCGTGATGTGGTGATCGACGGGGATGGTGATGGCATGGCGGAAGAGTTTGGTAGCGATGAACTCGACGTCGTGGCGGAAGAGGTCGACATGGGATCGGTGGAGGAAGCCGATACCGCATTGTTGGAGCCCGGGTTGTTGAGGAAGTGGTAGGAATGCCGGACAAGGGGACGAGATGAAGGACTTCGCCGGCCAACGGTCGGACGCCGTCCCGATGGCCGGCGTTTTGGAGAACGAGGCGCGTGAACAAGCAACTCACGAATTGTATGCCACAAAGCAAAGGAACCTTAAAGACTAGATCCAATCTCTAGTTATTTTTTCCTAACACCAAGTGTTCTAAACATAAACTACTATTCCACAACTATTACACACACAAAACACAATTGAAAACACGAATTCAAACAAATTCAAATCACACACGCGCCCACGCCCCCTGTCTCGACCTTCGAACTTCGGTGTTCAAGTGGTGGAACGACTCCTAGAGTATGTGTACACAACATAAACTTTCTTGAGTGCCCAACAACTTGAGTACTAACTACATCAAACAATTTGCATTAATGAAACTATGTAATCCATCAGATAATAAAAAATATGCATGTCCGATGAAATGGTTGTTGCTATCGCTTCCATAACGAATCCTCGGTTAAACCGAATAAGTAAAGAAAATTAGCTCTTTCTCTTCGTCTCAGATCGATGGATCTTCTTGATTGGAAGATCTCCCATATGGATAATACACATTTCAGTTGACCCATCCTAATGCTAATTGTTTTGTTCCGAAGTAAAGATATCCGCGGAGGTCGTTCTTTCGTCCAATTCTGATATTCATGATGTAGATGATTTTTTTAGGTTTATGAAACTATTAAAATCCTAGTATGGCTCAACATCTTCTGTTTACTAGTACTACCGAGGTTGTGAACCTGTTAATTATCTCTGTTTTGTACATTTGACGGTGGATGTTGTTTGTTTCAAATGTAAAAAAAAATGGCGAAGACATGCACTGAATGTGTGTTCAATTTCCTGTTGGTTGCTTGCTTAAGTTTCATTTTTTTACTAATTTGTGCACATGCAACTTATGTGATATAATTTGATATCTTAAGTATTTTTGCTTGTGACGCTACAATGTCAAGAATCCAAATGATTATTGAAAAGTTGATATTTTTAGAGACAATTTTTGTTATGCCTTTATTTCTACGAGTTGTTCATACAAAATATTTTGTGAGTTCTTTAACAATTAACTGGTACTCATTTTCCGCATGAGTAGTTCAATATGTATTAGGAATGGAGAGCAAATGTATCGATTACAATAATCATGCATCACTGAGGAACACATACTACCTATCTCAGAGTCCATCACACACTCGTATAACACACTTTTTAAATCCATTGTTACATCCATCAAGGGCTGCTCCACTAGAGATGATGGGTCTCGACTGGGAGCATGTAATAAACATATAGATTCAAAATAACCTGTGAGGTGCTAATACGTTTGTAAGCCCTAGGGGCTTTTGGCTTTGTCGCATAAATATCTGCGTTTGTCGTGTTTACAGAGACGATTAAGCCTATGATTGGAGGAATATTTCTCTCACCCTGAGGACACACATTGAACCCATGTCTGTGTGCTCTGCTCCTTGCCGCCGCCAACATTGCCTTCCATAGGGGAGGTCTTCCCTCAACCACAACCTGGCTAAGAAAAGGACGACAATCTTACCATCCCCTGCATAGCATTAAGGTATCTATAGTCGATTCTACCTCTCTTGTACTAGACTCTTGATTTATTGATTGTCCACTTTGGACATTGGAGTAAGCTTCTCGATGCATTAACCCACTAGCACTTTGTTACATGAATTTGTCATGAAGGTTTCTTCATAATATGAAAATGTTTAGATCTTGGCTAACTCTTAGTTTCTCTCAAATATTTCTAATCGGATCTTATAAAACCCTAAAAACCCCAAAAAAGATGAAAACAATTCTCGAAGGAAGAATCTGTCAAGCATTGCAAAACTTTATCTTTCACAGACAAAGAGAAGATAGATGGAGGGTGGCCTTTTGGATGACCTGTCATATTCAGTAGGGCAATTTACCTATTCATCAACAAGTCAAACTATATAGTGTGCTCAATTTTAAGTTTGTTTTCTTTTGCTATATGCTTAAGTCGTTCTTCCCCTAGGATGTAACACCCCGAAATTTGGAAGTTTCGGGATGTTAATAGGGAAAATACGATTTTCACATAATTTTAAAATTTTGTCCAAGATTTATCTTCTTTACGGGAAATTTAGAATAAGAAAATCAATTGATTGTTTTTATAAATTAAATAAAATAAATGTATGTGTGTTGCTTTAATTTTTGTTGGATTTGTTTTTGGTTGTTGTGTGTTGAAAAAAAACAAAACAAACCTCAAACCCCTCCTCTCTCGTTTCCTCTAGCCCAACCCGGCCCACGTCTTCCTTTACACCCCGCGGCCCACCTTCTCTCTCCCCCCCTCTTTTATTTTTCCCCGCCCACCGGAGCGAGCCGCGAGCCAACTTGCTCTTCCGGCCCAACAGCCCACCGCCGGCCCGCTTTGCCCTCTCCCTCTCCCCTCTCGGCCGACACCGCGGCCCCACGCGTCGGGCCCGTCTCCTACCTCCCGCCGCCGCCGCCCTCGCTCCCCACCGGCCGACCGCGCCGCCGCCTCCCCGCTTCCCGCGCCGCATCCCCTCCCTCCACCGAGCTGCGCATCAATGAGCAGTGCACCGGCGCCACCACCTCTCCCCCTCCCCTTCCCGAAACCGACCCTCCACCGGCTCCACCACCATCAATGGCGCCTCCACCGAGCTCGCCTCCCCCACCGCCTTAGGTGCCCTCTCCACTTCCCCCTCTACCCTATAAAAGGAGGAGACCGAGCTCGCCTCCAAATCCGCACCGCACCCCGCTCTATCTTCGCAGCAGCAGGCCCCCCCCGAGCGTCGCCGCCGGAGCTCCGCAACTCGACGCCGATCCGCACCACCGTGCCTCTTCTTCCCCTTCAAGTAGCTCGGTGAAACCCCCCCGTCCTTCCTCTTTGTTTTGGCGTCTTCGCTCGTTGATTAGTGACCGGTAGCAAGTTCTTTGCTTCACCGGCGAGATGGCCGGCGAGCCGCCGCCCGTACCGCGCGCGCGCCGCCCGGAGGTTAAGCCGCCGCCGCCCATGTGCTTGCAAGCGTCCACCACCGCCCGATCTTCATCCGACGGCTCGGATCAACCCAAGCCGCCCCGGTCAAAGAAGTCATACCGGTCAACTAGGGTTGCGCGGCAATCTTTCTAAAGAGTCCCCGACCTTTCCACAATTTGCAAGCCGGCCCCCCCACCATATAGAACCCTTGCAAGTTAGCCCCCGGTTCTTGTAATCAAGCCCTTGAGCTTTCAAATTTATTCAACCACAGTCCAAGGCCCACTCTTTTGCACCAAAGACCTCTAGTTTATACCTATAATTATGTTTTAGCCCCCTGGAACCCCGCTTTTTTCACAGCTTTAGCCCCTAAACCTTGTTTAGTGCGTAGTTTTCACGTTTTAGCTCCGTTTCAAGCATTTCAAATTGCGTTAGGTTCGTAATAACTCAAAGAACGTAATAGAGACAATGTTGAACCTATTCTTTGCTTTATAATTTATTTATAATTTAATTTGATTAAATACTAATATATACATGCTTTTCTAATTAAAATTTAATTAGAGATCAACACGTGTTTTTATAAGAAAGATAATTTGATTAATATTTAATTAAACAATCTTTTCAATTAAAATCTAATTAGTGATATATCTCGGTTTTCATAATCAAACTTAAATTAATTAATATATATTAAATTTGCTTTCTAAATAAAAGTAGCATAGGTCTATCCCGAGTTTTCATAATTAAATATCAAATTGATTAATATGAACATAAACATGATTGTAAATTATAATTTTCTTAGTACAATTCAAAATGTAAAAATATTCGTTTAGATGCACATGCTTCTTTTCAATTAAAATGTTTAATTTGCATAAAATAATACTTGAATATTTATAAATAAAATTGGAATAAGTTATACACCGTTCCTTTTATATAAATATAACTTGCTTAATCATTAAATGGGGTATTTCTCTGAAATAACCTATGCACATCATTTTGAATTAAAATTTACCAAGCACATAACCTTGTGTGATATAATCCAAATCTTCCGATAGTTCCGAGTGTTTTTGCGTTCGCGGTCCTAGAGCCAAACCTTGTCCTCTTTTAAAAGCTTTTCATGCTTGGTGTATTGTTCTTAGTTGTTCTTGTTTGTCTGCGTTTCGCATGTTTGTGCTCGATGTTTGCTTCGAGTAGAAGATCGAGCTGCTGATCTGAAGTCCGGAAGATCAAGAGTTTTAAAGAGCAAGAGCGGAAGAGCAAGAGTAGCTTTTGTTGAGAAAGGCAAGTGACCCTAACCATCCTTCTACCTATGCTTTAATACAAGAACACTATAAATTAATTGGAACATGGAGAACCACCCAGGAAAACAGTACAACCACAAGACATATGGCTCTGTCTTGGCCAATTAATTAGGGAAGTCTTGTGTGGCTATTAGCCTTAGTAGCTTGGGGTACGGAGGAATGCTTTTATGACTCTTCTACTCCGGACGAGTTTTGGAACGGAAGTGCACTTCTAGGCTAACCTGGTCCGAGGGTAGAAGGAGGGTATGAAAGATAGCCTCTAGGACGTGCTACTATGGACCAATACACATGGGAGGACTCTTTGTAAAGGCCTCGTAGCATCCCTATGCAACCACACCTCGGAAGTGTGGTATTGTGCCTACTTTTGCACAAAGCATGGTTGGGTTCAAAGTTCTTCGGAACTTTTATGCGACTTGTGGTGAAAGTGTACAACCTCTCGCAGAGTGTTAAACCGTTATAACGGTCGTGCTCACGGTCAAGAGCGGCCCGGACCCTCACATGATTAATATACTTAAAGATGGAATTTAATTTGCATTACGGGTTATTTCGTGGCCTTGCCGAGTACCAACCATAAGTGTACTCAACCTTGCTAAAACGTTGCTCGAAAAAAGAAGAAGGTGCACGAAGTCCAAAAGATGGTGCTAGGTGTACGCAACCCCCGTCGATTGCCCGTGAAGTTTGGAGCCTTTGCTTCCCCGGGATTCCGTTGTACATCTCTCGATAATCTCTCTTTCTTTACGTGATATTGTTTACGTTATTCACTATGATGTCACTATATGTATGAAACTTGATCCGGCATACATATAGTTAAGCACTTGGTTTTCTTTGGAAGATTGGGTGTGACATAGGATGTTTTAAATAAATTAAGAAATACATGTTTTTGCATGATATTCTATAATTGCATTTTAGATATTTAGACACTCGTAGCAATACACGGGCACTTTTCTAGTAATATAATATATTAACAACAAGAAGGCCAAGGATTGTGGGCTAACTACCATTGTCAATGACACATGACTATGGGCCGACTCATACAATTGAATTTCTCACTAGGAGTCTATCTAGCATTTCTCCCAATGGTTGCTTCAAACATTTGATTACAATGAGTTAGGCGTGAATTCTATCCATGGGTCACACGATCCCCTATGTATGATTTGGTAGTAGGGAATTCGAAGTCTCCACTTCGGGGCTTTGCTCTATAGCCGATTGGATGTAAAAAGGTGTGTCATTTACATAGGGAATGTCCCACTTGTGTAGGCTTAACGAGGATGCATTATCAGCGGGAATAAGCCGAGGGGTAAAGTGTGGACTCGCCATGGCGATAGAATCCGGATGCAAGTTGTTGGCTCGATATTCTTTTAGTGTTCTCTCGATATGCTCTCTTCGACTCAATGCTAGTTTGCATCCTATTTTCCACCCTTTGTCGTTGGCTTGTTGCTTCCTTCTCTTTAGGTGTCTTGGTGTGATATGTTTCACGTCGCTTCTTATTCGCCACTTCTCTTTAATCCTTAGACATCTCAACATTTTAAGAAACAGCTTGGGCTCTGTCTTTTGCCTTTCTAATTTCTTTAGTATTGGTCACTTGAGATGGGTCCATGGATGAATTTGGTTCACCTGTATTATTAGAACTATCATTGTGTCCTACCTTTATAACCACTATGAGAGTCTTCACCGACTCTACATTTATAATAAACAACCATCTATGAGTACGGCATCGCAACAACAACAACAACAACAACAACAACAACAACAACAACAACAACAACAACAACAACAACAACAACAACAACAACAACAATAATAATAATAATAATAATAATAATAATAATAATAATAATAATATTAATAATAATAATAATAGAGCAATCAAAAGTCACAATGCATTAAATATCGTAAGATATAGGAAATGCATGATGAAAATATACCCGAAAGGTGTCCGGGTAGAGGGCTGAATCACCCTGGTTATGGTACCCGGGTTTGATGTTTTCCTTTTGATTTCTGGAATTTATTTATTTGGTATGATTCACGTGTGCTTTTTACTAATGTTAGGATCAACCACATGAGTTTCTGGTTTATATGCATCTTGACATCTTACTGCAAAATTAGATGTTAAACTACTGCTAAATGTGGAGTTTTAATTGATATATACATATATGGGCTGGAATAATCTGCAAGTCATGTCAAAAGTGATCTCATTGTCTCCATTTGCAGATGGGCTTAACCATATGATGTTCGATCATTGACTCTTTTTTCAAATGACTAACATGGATTGGTATTTTATATGTACCTGGACCGGAATAACTGTTTGTGGCAGTCATATCCAAATCGATATCATTGTCTATAGTTCTAGGTGTGCTGTTCCTAGTTATAATAAACACAAATTTTAAAAGTTATAATATAATATGGTACTGTTAAAACCCAAAATAATAATTATAATACCTAAGATGGACGGGTTACATATGAATCATTCTTGTGTAACCATTCACCTGAACACAAGTTTCCCATGCTTTCTCCTGAATCCACATCCAGTAAAATTTGTACGGGCATATAAGAAGGATGTTATAAAGTAATTCACAAATATCTCAAATTTTGATGGTACCTGAAACATGAATGAGTATATTTTTTATCCTAACCACCCAAAATTATGTTCCTTCACGGATACCAGGGTTTTATTACGATGGTAGATTTTCATTACACTTCCTATTTAGTTCACTTCTCTGTTCAGTAGTTATATTGCTGCACGCCTGCTCTAGATCGTGCTCTTGACATCTCCTTATGTTCTTTAGGATCTACCACTGAATTTGCTGAATTGATTATGCGTCCTTCCTCAACGGTTTTGGCCAAATCCACCAACGTCTGAATTGTTGTCAGATCCATACTAATTAAGCAAAGACTGACCAAAACAATCAATATAATTCACACACAAATGGCATGCATGATATTACAAAAGCAGTTACCCCTCCAACCCAGTTTATGACAAACGCACCAGCAGCACAACAAATCTGAGGAAGGAAAAGGCTGTATAATGGAATGCTAACATGTAAATAACTTCTAAGCTTCATGTTCAAGAAAATCAAATTACGTGACTAAGCCGAATCATGTTCAAGAAAATCAAATTATGTGACTAAGCCGAACAGAAGCCCTAAGATAATTTTACATTGAACCCGCCCTGGTCCAGTGCATGCCATTCTGGCTCTGCGCTCCTGCAAACCTCTATGCAAGTTCATGGCTGACTAACATCAGAAAGCATGAATGAACATACATCATAGAGGAAGGGAAAAATCACCTGGGATGCAAAACCTTCCATCATGAATAGAACCTGGCAAAACGTTCGATCATCAATAGAACCTGTTCACGTCACATTACCTATCTACCGAGATGACCTAAATTAACAGAAACCATATCATTCGAGAGGTCATTCTTGGTAGGCACCATCGAGTACGTAGTAGTAGGAGGAACGTACCTGCGTGCCGCTGACCAAGTATGAAGCTAGGACGGCGGACGGCGACGGGCGATGGTTGGCGCGTCTGTACGGCGGGCGGTAGAAGAGCAGCGCTGCGGCGGTCGAGGTTCCCGGCCGATGGTCGGCGCGATCTGTAGGGCGGGTAGTTGGAGAGCAGCGCTGCGGCGATCCAAGTTGCCGTGGGCCGGCAGCGGTCGAAGGGCGAGGCTCCACGGCAGGGACGATGTAGGAGAAGACGACGCCGGCAGGGATGTAGGCGCCGGTGGTGTTGTGGTAGAGGCGCGAGTTTGCAGGGCGGTGGCAGCCGGCCGTAGTAGATGACGACGACGGCGGCGGCGGGTTAGGAGACTGGCGACGACGCGTTGTTGGAGACGGCGGCGGCGAGCGGCCGATGGCAGAGGAGGGACGACGCGTAGGATCGGCGGCGACGAGTTGTAGGGCGTGATTGAAGGGATCGGAGCGCGTTTTGTTGCGGCTATGTGGTGATCAGTGGAATGCCCACCTGCCGTGCTGTGGGATCGTCGAGAGTGGAAGGCCCACCTGCCGGCGCCGTGGGATCGGCGAGGATGACGCGAATGTGGGAGGAGGGAACGCGAAGGTTGGAGCGGAAACCATTCTCCTTGTTGGAAGTAGATCTTGTTGTATTATGCACCACCGGTCCTTAAGCTTTCGTCGCTGTGTCATCCTAGTCCACGAATTTTCAAAGTGTGTCATTGTCATCCCTAAACTTAGTTTGTGTCTTGAATTCACCCATAACAGGTTCGGCTGGCTTTATATTTATGCAAATAACTCCTGCTCTTTTGTTTCTCTCGATAGAAAAGACCACCGGTATGTTGGTCTCTGGATCGAGGAATCGATCCGTTCATCGCTTCGTCTGTCCGCCCGCCGCGACTGTTCGCGTGTAGCAGGCGACGACGGTGCCGACACCCAGCGACGAGAACTCCACGACAACAGTCAGGCCATGGTACATGCACGCCTTTCCCGCGCTTGCGCCCGCGCCCTTCACCAGCATGCGCTGGGGCCGAGCACATCGCATAAGCATTAAAGTCTGGTACCACCCGCTATGGTTATGCTGTCGGATAGTCTTTTTGAATCAGAAGTCATTACCTCACCTTTGTTTGCAAACAGAAGCATTCTTTTAGCATTATATGAACATAGTTGTGTGGCACTTAGCATGTGCGCTGCTGGCAATTGCCGGAGTTGTTGCCGGAGTCGTCGCCGGAGGAGATGAGGTCTACCAGCACCACTCTTCTGCCTGGGTCGTCACTGGAGGAGTCCGCGCTCACCTCAATGCGCGTGGACCGCTTCTTCCTTCGCGTTGAGGAAAAAAATCCTGCCTCTCCATGGCGGGCGTCGCTGGAGTCCGCCAACTTGGCCCTTGCGCGCGTGTACGGCTTCCTCCCCCAGGCTGACAAAGAACCGACCTCTTCCATGGAGCGCCGAGGAAGACGCACGGGGGCGGCGCGCTGGGACGGCTCCTCTTCGTCACCGCGGAACCTCACTCTCTTGGCGGGGGCGGCGAACGGCACCGAGGAAGACGGACGGGGGATGTGGCCGCGGGGCCTTCTCCTTGGAGAATCTCCCCCTAGAATCACGGGCCATACTGCGACGGAGACAAGTAAGATGGAAGCCGAAGAAGGGGATAGAAGGCGGAAGGCATGGAGAGGCGTTTATTAAAAAGGTTCGGATGCGCAAATGATATGATGATTAACAACGACCCGTCGCCAATGAAGGGGTAGGGCCGGGTCTATTCGAATGAAGAACAGGTTTGTTTTTCCCCTTTTAATCGCAATCAAATTTTGTATCACGTATTTCTCCGTCAACCGTAATCCAAATTTGACGATATTTATTTATGAATTTTTCTAAAATCCACATCTATTCATTTATGACATTTTTTCGTATGTAATTCTATTTCTTGGATGTTGTTTATACACCTTATATTGTTCCTTATAAGCACAACATATAGATAATATTTGTTTTACACAACCATTACTAATGAAACTTTTCATTTCGTAATCTTATGATGAACTTCAAATGTTAAAATTTCGAATGCATATGAGTTCGAACATGTTTAAAGTGTGGAAAACTTCATTGTTGAAGTAACATTCTAAGAAACCTATGTGATAGATGTAGACATTTGTACACAAGTATAATCTTTCGTTTTTCGAATCCATTCGAATTTTTTAGACAAGTTTAGGGACTTAAATTATGTTACCAAGTCAAATTGTAGAATTTTTAAAACACACTAAGACGTTATTATAATTATTATATCGTAAACAAGAGATAAAAATCTAATTTTAAGAAATTTGGTTAGACAAATGTGTCTATTCATATTTTATTCAAATACTAAATTACCAACTATGAATTGTTCGTATTTTTTACGAATTTTTTGGTATTGTTTATGCGGTATAATATTTGAGGAAAGAAAGTTTCAATTCAAAAAAAATAGTGTCGGGCCCACGCGTCGTCGAAACCCTATATAAAAAAAGATAATTGCAGCACCTTGCCCAACCGACAAAGGCGATGCGGGAAGACTAACCATTGTCGCCAACAAGTGCTCCATTGTCCGAATGCCCCCGGCCGCATCCACCCCGTGACGGTAGTACACTAGCCATCGTCGCCAACAAGTGCTCCATTATCGAAATGCCCCTTGCCGAATGAATATGCATCCGCCCGGCGACGGTGGTACACTAACCATCGTCGCCAACAAGTGCTCCATTGTAAGAAATGGCCCTTACCGAATGAATATGCAACCGCCCCGACGCCCCGACCCCCGCCCCCTTCTTTTTCCCCGATCTAAGCTCCATTGCCGCCGCCCGCCCGTCCTTCCCCGCTCGTCGTGCACATGTTGCACTACACCGATTCGTCTAGAGGTGCACGTGTGAGGAGTAGGGGGTCAAGGTTGACGAGCGACCGCAATCACTCCATCGTCTTGGATCCGGTCGGTGAGCTAAGCGGCTTTCCAATGGTCCCTTTCTTGACCGTGGTATGGTTCGGGTGGTGGAGGGGTAGACGTAGAAGGAAGGTGAAAACCACGGTCGTCTTTATTTCGGGTGTGCAAGGAAATCGGTGAGTAGTCTGCTTGTGTCTCTCAAATGCGAGTTAGGGTTCTTATGTGCTTTCGATTCTACAATACACCAAGAATTGTAGATTTTATCGTTTCCACAAGGACTATCTTCGAATCTTTGAAGGATGTCGGTGTCATTGTTTTTCGACCGTTGAACGGGCGGACACGATCGATGAAGCGATTGATTCGGTGGAATGTCAAATTGGGAGCGGTGAGCGAGAGGCAAGCACCGGAGGACCAAAGCAGAGGAAGAAAGCTGCGGAGGAGAAGATGGACAATGTGATGCGGAAGATGAACTTGATTGTTGTAGCTGTTGTTTTTGTAGTATTTGGATGTTTACTAGGGATGTATCTTTGCAAAGAGGTAATTCGATGTTAAAAGTGGTGCTTTTGCTTCATCCGTGCGGATGAAGAATGAAAAATTTGTCACATATGACAAACTTAAATGTATGAATGAAGAATGGATGGAATGACAATTGGGTCACAAATCTTAATGTGTCAAAAATCACAAAATTCATCAATTCATCCGTGCCGACATTTCATTGCAAAGCACGAGGCAAAGGAAACATGGATTATTAACACAAATAGAGTAACAAACTTCCGGCATAACTCATATATACACATTGCAATTGATTGTGAAGCTGCGTTGCCATATAATGACACAAACGAGTAACAAACTTCGGCATACACATTGAAATTCATTGTAAGTCGCTACCATAGATATTGCAATGGCTTCCAAAATAGGAGACATGGATTGATCTCTGCGTCTCTTAGATCTACTAGTTCATCAAAAGTTCAACATACACATATGAGGAACATATTAACGAGAGGATCTACTAGTCCATCACAAGTTCAACAAGCACACTCGAAGAACACATTAACGAGAGGAACAAATTAATTAAGCGAGAGGTAGTAAACGCCGGAGGAGCCCCACCTATCGTATGGACCTCCCCGGGCCCACTACCTCGGTGGGTGCCGGGACCGACTACTCGGTGGGCCCCGGGGACTACCCGGCTTGTGCAACACGACACTGTTGGCATGGGGTGCAAATACTACGTAGGAGGAGCACTCGGATAGGAAGCTATGCATGTCCCGTACCTTGTAGAGAACACCTAGACGTACTTGACTAGTACTCTCTCCTCAACCGACTTGTAACCACCGCCTCCGGACTATATAAGGCGAGGCGGGGACCCCTATCTCTCTCATACGCATCATCTTGTAAACACACCCAATCAATCCGAGCTACGCGGCATACGGGACGTAGGGTATTACGCACCTCGCGGCCCGAACCTGTCTAAATTGTGTGCCACGTGTCTCTTCCTTCGAGTTACCGATCTCGGCAAGGACACATTCATCTACCTCGGGTACTCCCCTTGGTAGGTTGCCGGTCTAAAACACCGAACGGTGGCGCGCCGGTAGGGGCTCTCGCCGAAGATCTCATGGCAAACTCAACGGCTTCAATCTCCATCAAGCCAACCATAGCCTTCAACCGCGGCGACACCTTCGTCTTCGGGTCCTCGGGTTTGCACCGCCGCGGCCGCCGGATCTTTCCAACGCCGCCTCACCACGGCTCCCAACCCGAGCACCGGGCTCGTGACGCTTCCCGAAGTGATCACGGGCGACCTCACCGGAAAATTCGGCGAAATTTTGCCCTACAACCAACACGCCGACTTCGAGTTCGGATCCGCCTCCAACTTGAACTCGACGTCCCCGTCGGCCATCGCATGCGAGCCGGGCTGCGAGCCATCGTGTGCGGACATCCCACTCCAAGAGCACTTCCCATACGGCTACGCAACGCTAGCGGGGTGTTGACGGTTAATAGTTGTATCAAAGTTCGTTTGTGACTTGCAAGCGGACAAGTCTCCCGTCGTAGTCAAGGGACCCTTCTTCCCTCGAGTGGTGAACCCAAGGTATCGAATCCGTGGAACAATGTGCAACGCAAGGATTCAATCTAGTAAAGCAAGGTAAAGCTATCTAATGAAGACAAGTTGCATCTATCTACTAACTCATAAAGAAAACGAATCTAATCTAATCTACTAAAGAGGTAACAAGAGAAAGCAAGAGATAACCAATCTAGAGAATCTAGATCATGCTTATGTTGTAGCTCCAAACAAGATAGATGAAGATAGAAAAGCGAATCTCATTAAAAGCATCTTTAAATCGTGGCCTTCCCATCCGACTCCGAAAACATCCGCCTTTCGAGACCCCCGTTCTGTCACAACGTATCCCTATTCATGCGGGGAGCTTAGGGCGAGTTCGATAGAACAAGTTGAAATCACTTGACCGGTCTGGTATGCACCTCTAGCCACCGCGGCTACAAGAGCACCCTATGTAATCTAGCTATAAACTAGATCGTAGAAGAAGCAAAACCAAGAAGAAATCAAAATCATCGAGAAGGCACTTAATCGCTAGAAATCGGATTCACTTACAAACTTCACCATGAATGATTACATGAACAAGATCACCACCGGGCCCTCCCTCGATCTTGATCCTCGCTCCGAGCTCCGACGTGGTCTTCCATGCAAGGTTCCCACGTCGGCTAGGGAAACCCTAGACAACTAGCACGACCCTCATCTCCGAGATGGTGTCCCTCAAGCTTCTCTGCTCCTCGGCGGCGGATTACGACTTCGGTTCGCGTGGCTCTCGGTCAGGGGGCTATTTATAGCCTGAGAAGCAATTAGGTCAAAGGAGAGGCCGATTGGGCCCCGAATTGGGCCGGGGCCGGCCGGCCTGGGCCCATTCGGCCCATCCCGCGGCCTGCTTCGCCGGTGTTGCTTCCCACGTCTTCTAGATGTTCTCCCCTTTTGCATGTGGGCCCTTGACGTTGGTTTCTCTCCGAATTGGACTCAACTCCTTGTCTTGCAAGATTCAACACTTTCTCGGTTCGGTCCTCGGAGTTTATCATCTTCTCGGGCTTGGTCCTTGGGCTCTTGGAGTCATGTTCACTTCATTGCTTGACTTGTATCGGGCTTCAAGGTCTTGTCATGAGGTGCTTAATGAACTTATCCCGGAAGTCTTGCTTTCAACGTTAAAACCGCATAAACACATAACTCCAAAACCGACATGCACAAGTGAACTTGTTATACCACGGGGGTTAGTACCAATGAATAAGATACAAAACTCATGTCAACACCGAAGGTAAACTCATGGCTAGGATGACGGATTTTCACCGTCAACATCTCCCCCATGCTTAAACCTTGCTCGTCCTCGAGTAAGCCTTTGATGGATATCATCATTGCCCATCAATGTTTAAACCTTGCACTTGATCATACATGAAAAAAAACATAATGCTCTCAAAAGTTTAATTCGTTAAAGTTCCATAATGTACTAGCCTTCACCTCTACGGAGGGTAGATTCTTATTAAGCTTATCCCACAAGTATTAACATGCTCACCAAGTTTAAATAGATCTCAGAATTTTTGAAATAAAGAACGGGATAAAGAAAAGAGCTAAACCAAGTTCACAAATTTAAATCACCTTGCATATTGCTCATGAACTCTCATCTCGCTTGTCTCTCAAGCCTATATATTCTACTCCTTTCCCTCTCATAACATATATATGTGGTAGGCTTTATACGGAGCTTTGGGAAAGTTTAGTCCTAACAAGATTTTATAAATGAGGTGTTGTCAAAACAAGACAAGCTTCTCATGGTCTTACCGAGACTCGTCAAAAAGGTCATTGGAAAATAATGTTAAGTCAAGGAGGGGAAAGAGAAAAATACACACGCTTTTAGATGAGTGGACATGTGCAAATGGCAAAGAGTGATCCCGAGGCACAAAGGAAGTCCTCGTTATTGGATTGCACATGGTTGGAAAATGAGAATGGATCTTTTTAACTTGAAGCCTTGAATGCACTCTTAGAGAACCGGGGAGTTCACTTTATGCTCATACTTTTTTTTCTCTTTCTCATATTTCTCATTCTTTTCTTTCTTTCTTTCTTTCATTCATTATATATATTTTTTCTTTCTCGGAAGTCACGTATATCGCCGAATTTTTTCTTTCATCATCATTTTTTAAATATTCCCCTTTTAACTCTAAAACTGCACCGTACCTACCTCCTCCCCCATGCTTAGACGTTGCTCGTCCTCGAGCAAAGAGGCGAAAAATAAGGTAGGTACCGGAATATTTTTCCTTGGAGAGATGCTTGAAATCTTCAACGTTGGCACCGTCTTGCGATCTTCCTTGAATTGATGATCCATTCTCAACGATAGGTTGTGGTCAAGGAGGTAATCACAAAAGATGATATTTGGTTTTAAGGGTGGATATCCGGCGAAATTTGTGAGATCTCCGATGCGGGGATACACAATGCACGGATAAAAGGCTAGCAAAAAGATAGATACGCAAAAACGAAATGACCAGCTTCTTAGTCTCGGGCCAGAGAAATCATGGCCTGCAATAACTCACTCAAAAATAAATCTTGTACACTAAGGTTTATGCACTCAAATATATATAAGGCTCTGGATAGGTTGAGCAACACACAAGTGATATTTATGACAAGGTTAGCAATATTTTTGAGCATAAAAGACATCTTTAATCTATTCATAACTTGAGAGCACATAAAACACTATGGCGGAGGATTAAGCATAACCTCCGCTGAAGATTAAGCTAGCATTTAGATAATTTCAGATTTGTATTTTTATGAGAGCACTAGTTCAAACATGCATAAATCAATTACAAAGATAAACAAAGCGGCAATTATAATCATATATCATCATGGCACAAACTTTGTAACTTTACCAAAGGTAAAAACTTGGTGGCGACATTATTCATGATGAAAATAAACACTAAGATACATGCTGAAAAAATTAAACTAACACACTTTCTGAAATTTAAATAAAAAACTGAAAACACTACGCATACATAGGCGCAAACGAGCTGAAAATTAAAGAGAAGGGAGTAAAGGAAAGATAACTAAAGCTCCTCCTCTCTCTAATCTTCCGCCGGTGGTTGATATTGATAGTCTTGGTTGTTGTACCCTTACTTGCAATAGGAATGCGCCACTACTCCTATGAATTGTCCGACGGTGCTAGGTGAAGGTGTCAAAGCTCATAAGCGAATGTTGCATTACCTTCACCCATTTGGTTTGCATTGGTTTGGATGGCTGCAATAAATTGCATGTTCCTTGCACCGTATCCTCCAATGGTGGCCACATTTTGTTGCGGTTGAGGAAGGTGTGCATATGGCTCCGCAAAGGCTACGTTGGGCACCACAAAAATGGTGGGGGTATGGCTGCACCACTCCCCCATGCTTGCATTGGTACACCACCGTAGTAATTTGGCGATGTCGAAATTTCTCCGAATGGTGGAACATAATTTTGTTGTGCACCTCCTTCTTGGGCCATAGAAGATCCTTCTCCTATAATCCTTCTCTTTTATTTTTCTTCGCCGGCACAAGAAGTCCTTCCTCTAACCGATCTTCTTCCCCTCAAGAAAAGTCTTAATCTTCAATCCGGAAGGGGCAAATTCACCTAGGCCACTTGGAAGCCTCCTCTCTCATCTTCACTCTTACATTTTCCTTTCTTCATATATTCCTAGGGAAGTCCCGGGTAGGAGATGATTTGGGTTCCTTGTAATACCCGGTTTTAAAGAGATAGCCAATATGGAGAGGCAACACCCCGAACTAATATCTTCCGAACTCGATGTTGCTAACAACACCACCGGTTGATCATAGGTGAGTGGGGTCTATTGGCCACTTGGCAATCAAAGCCGAGTAAAGCCTATTCAACTCCGTGTTGGTTATCTTTGTCTCTCTTGTTCTCCCAAAAATCCACTTGCACAAAAGTGACACACTTGTATAATGGGTTTCGGATAGTATTTTTTTCGTTGATGGTCTCTTCCCGTGATCATACTCCAAAAGCCTTCCCATGTGCCTTCATGCACATACTTGTTCCGGAGCTCCCTTTTGAAAGTAGGAGACACTCGCCCATGGGTCTACGATACTAGACATGCAATCATTTCGAACATGAAAACCAATCTGATCTATCGGGGGTTGTGACCACGGTTTCGCCCTTTCCCTCCTCTCGTACTCTCACTACGCGAAGGTATTCATGACTAGACCTATGATGGTCACGGTGTAAGATGATAGATAGATAATCCAACAAAGTATGATCACATCTCAAGATCGATTGCAACCCATGGATGAAAGGAGATTACCCCATCAAGGTGCTAGAAATAGCATCATTGATCAAGGTTACCCTTCCGACTATGTCTTCCTTCTTCTCCACTTGTGGGCTCCCTCCAATGGCATGAGAGACTCGGCACTCCTTCATCAAGGGTATACGCCATGGTCATGAAAATTTCCTAGGCGAATTTCTTGTGGGTGTTTGCCGACACTCCGCTAGAGAATTGCACCGGTGTCCCGTGTGAAACCCAATATGTGGAGAGCTTGGTCGTCGATGTCGACGTTCACTACAAGCCTCTACTTAAGGCGAGCGAGCTTCTTCTCCTCCTCTGTCATGATGACATACCCCTCGAAATACCGCGGAGCATATGGAGGTGGAGCGGATGATCGTGTCAAGCGGTGAGGTTGGACGGGCGGCTCCTCCATATGTTATTGAAGTTTGGTAAACCTAATAAACGAGTTTAGTGTGGCCCTCATGCCACCAAGGAGAAGAGTGTGGTTCCTCCTCGGCGGTGCCGTGTCCTCCTCCATACTCCAAGGAAACTCGAAAACCGAGTGCCTCCTCGAAGAGGTTGTCGATGATGGCTTAGACGACGATGATCCCTTCTTCTTTGGTGAAAAGGCTTGTAGTTTTCTTCCATGATCGCAGCACTCTCCCTCACAAATAAATATCCGGGGTTTTCACCCGGTAACAAGGTACACAAATATTATTTTGGAGTCTGGACTTTGAGTGGATTAAGGATGTGATTTGTTGCACGAAACAAACGCGGTGGATGGCTAAGTCTAAGGTGATCCTGGCCTACAAACTAGAGCACACGAACAAAGAGTTGGATGAAAGACTTACCTCTCTCCTCCTCTTGGCTCGGTTCTTCTCTAGTGCATTCATGTTGCTTCGTGATCGCGTACACCTTCCAAACGTTCCCGTCCACTCCTTCGCTTGCATTATTGCTCCTTCCACTCGATGTTTTCGCTTTGACTTCCATACTCCATTGCCTCACATGCATCCATGATATTCCTACAAAACAAAGCCTTGGCTGCCCCCCATGCTTGTACCTTGCATGTGGTTTAAATATGTTGGAGGGGCATCCCGTGATGTATCATGGTGCATGCATGGTTAGGTTAACTAGATTGCCTCCCTTTAAGTGTGTTTAAGGCTAAGCACTCCTCTTATTTCGAAATTTAAAAATATTTTTCAGAGCCATGCAAGAGCTCAAGCATAAATTTAGAGAAGTTTTTAACCCATTAAAAACAAATGTAAGTCGAAAATATTTTTCGACTACGTCGATTTTGGTCTCACCGGTATAGTTTGCCTTCATTAGTTGAGAGCAAGCTTTTCCCGGCTTGATCATGGGGGCATAGGTTTAGGTCCTAATTTTGATTAGATGAGAGAGATTTTGAATGAAATAAAATTAAGTGAGGCTTAGAAAAATTCTAATCTTAGAGAAACCAAGGATATGGATTTTTAAACCAACCAAAAATCAAGCTTCTAGGTTCACGCGAGTCCTACCACATGCTGAAATTTAAATAACATCTAGATACAAGTCGTGGCTCTACTCGAGTGTTTTTAGCATGAAAAACAAGTCAACCACAGCACCATAATGAGGGTGAAGGGTTGAGTTAGGTTCTGAAATTTTTTTTCTTTTTGGTTGTGGTTTCTCGAAAAAGAAGCAAACAATCACATAGGATGGTTCATGTAAAGGGTTTATGATCAAGCAAAATATTCAACCAAGAATTATGTCTCTAATATAGTTCAACCATTCTAAGTCTAATGTTTTGCGTAGTAAAATTCAAAACTGAATTATAAAGACTCGAAAAACCTGGAATCGGGTTGTCCTTCCGGTAGCTTATTCTTGACTCGACGAAACGGGTTGCCTCCCGCCTAGCGCTTCGTTTATAGTCCATGGCTAGACTTCTTCACTTGATTACTTCGGATCAACGCTCTTTGTGGGCGTTGCAATCTTGGGTACCCACTTTGGCTTAGTCAATTTTTTTGGTCTTCACGGTGGCTTTGTCCTTTGGTCTTGACGGATGCAACAACTTCCTTGTGGCTCGGCATCTCGAACTCCGGTCCTTCGGTCGTGATCTTCATGGTCTCTAGTGTGATCCTTCATCTCTCCCGAATGAGTTTGAGTAGCCTTCGCCGTCTTGGGACCTTGGAGTTGTCTCGGATATTCTTCTTTGTTACCCATCGGGCGCCGGCAAGTTGTCCCACTTGCGTCTCTAACATCTTCATCACGATGAACACCCCGCATGTGGATCTTGCCTTGGCGGACTTTAGGTGTTGAGCTTCTTTCTCCATCTCCATCTTCTCCATCCTCCTCTTAAGTGAACCGGTATGCCACTCAAGGAATCCGGCTCGTATGCATTCGGCTCTCGCAATCGTCATGCGGATAGTTGAGACCTTGATCTTGAACGTCCTCCCGGCATCTTGAAGGTTTATGATAGGTAGATCAACGATGTCGGGTGCGTAGCGCTCCGGTGGTTGAGGTTGATCTTCCTTTGGACTTGGAGGTGGTGATTCCCTTGGAGATTTTGACGGTCCTTCGATTTGACTTTTGAATCTAGGGTTTCCAACCCTTTAGCTTGTGTTGCACGTCACCTTTGCCTGTAAAGTTTTCCTGGATCATCCACAAAAAAGTTTGGCTTTCTTGGAGAGGTAGCCAACCATCTCCGGTTAGGGTTAGTAATAAAACAAAAATCTAGGAAAAAAAAGAAAAATTAGGGTTACTCAAAACTAGATTAGATTGACTCTTTTTTTTCTTTTTGGGGATGATCAAACATAAGAGATGCAAAAGAAAATCAAAAGAAAAACTGAAAGATAAGCGATACTAGATCGGATCTTGATTGCTTGTTCCCCGGCAACGGCGCCAGAAAAAGGGGCTTGTTGACGGTTAATAGTTGTATCAAAGTTCGTTTGTGACTTGCAAGCGGACAAGTCTCCCGTCGTAGTCAAGGGACCCTTCTTCCCTCGAGTGGTGAACCCAAGGTATCGAATCCGTGGAACAATGTGCAACGCAAGGATTCAATCTAGTAAAGCAAGGTAAAGCTATCTAACGAAGACAAGTTGCATCTATCTACTAACTCATAAAGAAAACGAATCTAATCTAATCTACTAAAGAGGTAACAAGAGAAAGCAAGAGATAACCAATCTAGAGAATCTAGATCATGCTTATGTTGTAGCTCCAAACAAGATAGATGAAGATAGAAAAGCGAATCTCATTAAAAGCATCTTTAAATCGTGGCCTTCCCATCGACTCCGAAAACATCCGCGTTTCGAGACCCCGTTCGTCACAACGTATCCCTATTCATGCGGGGAGCTTAGGGCGAGTTCGATAGAACAAGTTGAAATCACTTGGCCGGTCCGTATGCACCTCTAGCCACCGCGGCTACAAGAGCACCCTATGTAATCTAGCTATAGACTAGATCGTAGAAGAAGCAAAACCAAGAAGAAATCAAAATCATCGAGAAGGCACTTAATCGCTAGAAATCGGATTCACTTACAAACTTCACCATGAATGATTACATGAACAAGATCACCACCGGGGCCCTCCCTCGATCTTGATCCTCGCTCGGAGCTCCGACGTGGTCTTCCATGCAAGGTTCCCACGTCGGCTAGGGAAACCCTAGACAACTAGCATGACCCTCATCTCCGAGATGGTGTCCCTCAAGCTTCTCTCGCTCCTCGGCGGCGGATTACGACTTCGGTTCCGCGTGGCTCTCGGTCGGGGGGCTATTTATAGCCCGAGAAGCAATTAGGTCAAAGGAGAGGCCGATTGGGCCCCGAAGTGGGTTGGGCCGGCGAGGCTGGGCCGGCCGGCTCGGGCCCAAGTCGGCCCATCCCGCGGCTCGCTTCGCCGGTGTTGCTTCCCACGTCTTCTAGATGTTCTCCCCTTTTGCATGTGGGCCCTTGACGTCGGTTTCTCTCCGAATTGGACTCAACTCCTTGTCTTGCAAGATTCAACACTTTTCGGTTCGGTCCTCGGAGTTTATCATCTTCTCGGGCTTGGTCCTTGGGCTCTTGGAGTCATGTTCACTTCATTGCTTGACTTGTATCGGGCTTCAAGGTCTTGTCATGAGGTGCTTAATGAACTTATCCCGGAAGTCTTGCTTTCAACGTTAAAACTCGCATAAACACATAACTCCAAAACCGACATGCACAAGTGAACTTGTTATACCATGGGGGTTAGTACCAATGAATAAGATACAAAACTCATGTCAACACCGAAGGTAAACTCATGGCTAGGATGACGGATTTTCACCGTCAACACGGGGCCCATGCGAAGGCTCTCACCGCACATCGGGCCGGCAAGGAGATCGTCTCCGACTACACTTCGGACTCCAACCCCGCCTCCGGCTACTACTCGGACTCCTCCTACGAATTCGACTTCGGATCGGACCCACGATGAGCCCGAGTCCGAGAACTCCATGAGCGAGCAACCACTTGTCGGGGACCGGCTACCGGCCTAGTTATAACATCTACACCCGTTGGGAGATTTGTCTACCGGCCGGACCACAAGCTCGCGGACATGACGGGCGGGAACTCACGCCGCGTCGCCTACCTCGACTCGCTTCCCTTCCGGGGAGGGAACACCCCTAGCTCCGGCAGAGGAGCACACTCCAACGAGAGGTGGCGACTACCGACTCGGTCTCGGCACTCCCCGATCGCCAAGTCTTCATGGCTGCCGGCGAGACGCTAGGACCCTCGGGGATACTTTGAAGATATCTCAGCAAATGAGTTGTCTGCCAATGCACCCACCGACGAAACCAACGACGACAAGAACGCCCGACGTGAGTGCAACAGGAAGCGGAACAAACGACGTAGACGTCTCCGTGAGAACCTCCCCATACGGAATCTCACAGAGGCCCTTGACCAAGTCGAAAGCCGGGTGCACACAACCCCAGAACAGTGTCTCATGTCTATCACCACGATAGCACGTTAGGCTCAGGGGATGCGCGCGGGTGAAGTTATCGCCAAGCTCGCGGAGGACGCCTACTTCATGAGAGTCGACAACAGAGTCGCTCAAGTGCCTCCCCTCAGAACTCACGAACCTGACAACCATGAAGCCACAAGTCGCAGTCCAGCGGACAATGGACGCAACCGTAGTCGAGGAGAACTACCGCAGAACCCCAACTGTACTAGGGCATCGGTGGTGGGCCTTCTCGGGGCGGTAACGGTCTCGGCGGCGGCGGCGGTAGCCGCGGCGGCGTCGCTCATGGTGATGCTAGCGGCGGAGGCAGCCGTGGTGGGAGCTCCTCACACGGGGCTAACGAGAGAGCCGGTGGCGAAGGCGATCGCGGAGGCCGAGGTCACGCGGACATCCACGTCACTTCGGTGCCTCACGCGGCGGCTACTATGTCCGCGCACGGAATTGAAGAAATTCGACGCAAAAAGTCCTCCACGGCGAGCGACAACGATGGCTTCTCTGCCTTCTCTTCTCGGCTTCGCAATCTATCGCTCCCCGAGAAAAATTCAAGCCTTTGGGGATCACTAAGTACGATGCAAAGCAAGACCCGGTCCAATGGCTCAAATGCTACGCTCTCTCCATCAAAAACGGCGGCGGCGACAATGATACAAAGTGCCTCTACTTTCTCTTCTATCCGGATCAAGCTCCACTTACATGGCTCGAGTCACTCGAGAAGTACTCGATCGACAAGTGGGACAAGCTCAAGGATCGGTTCACCGGCAACTTCGCGGGTGCTATGGGTCGCTCGGTGTTGATGGTAGATTATCGTATCAAAGTTCATATGGATTTGCAAGCGGACAAATTCCCCGTCGTAGTCAAGGGACCCTTCTTCCCTAGAGTGGTGAACCCAAGGTATCGAATCCGTGGAACAATGTGCAACACAAGGATTCAATCTAGTAAAGTAAGGATAGCTATCTTATGAAGAACCAAATTGCATCTAATCTACTAACTCGTAAAGGAAACACATCTAATCTAATGTACTAAAGAGGTAACAAGAGAAAGCAAGAGATAACCGATCTAGAGAGTCTAGATCATGCTTATGTTGTAGCTCCAAACAAGATAGATGAAGATAGAAAAGCGAATCTCATTACAAGCATCTTTAAACCGTGGCCTCCGGTCCGATTCCGAAAACGCTCGCCTTTCGGAACCCCCATTCTGTCACAATGTATTCCTATTCATGCGGGTAGTCTAGGACGAGTTCGATAAGAACAAGTTGAAATCACTTGGTCGGTCCGGTATGCACCTCTAGCCACTGCGGCTACAAGAGCACCCTAAGCAATATATCTTAAGTATAGATTGGGGAAGAAGCAAAACCAAGAAGAAAACAAAATCATCGAGAAGGCACTTGATCGCTAGAAATCGGATTCACTTAAAGACTTCACCATGAATGATTACATGAACAAGATCACCACCGGGATCCTACCTCGATCTTGATCCTTGCTCCAGAGCTCCGACGTGGTCTTCCATGCAAGGTTCCCACGTCGGCTAGGGAAACCCTAGACAACTAGCACGACCCTCATCTCGGAGATGGTGTCCCTCAAGCTTCTCTGCTCCTCGGCGGCGGATGACAAATTCGTTGATGCGTGGCTCTCGGTCGGGGGGCTATAAATAGCCCGAGATACATCTAGGTCAAGGGGGGCCGACTAGGCCCCGAAACGTGCCGGGGCCGGCCGGCCTGGGCCCACTTCGGCCCATTTCATGGCCTCCTTCGCCCGATGTTGCTTCCCGAGTCTTCTAGATCCTTCCCCCTTCGCATGTGGACCCTTGTCGTCGGTTTCTCTCCGAATTGGACGAAGCTCCTTATCTCGCAAGATTCAAAACTTTTACGGCTAGGTCCTCGAGTTTTCCATCTTCTCGGGTTGGGTCCTTGGGCTTCTTGGAGTCATGTTTACTTCATTGCTTGACTTGTACCGGGCTTCAAGGTCTTGTCATGAGGTGCTTAATGAACTTATCCGGAAGTCTTGCTTTCAACGCTAAAACCCCGCATAAACGGTAAACTCGAAAACCGACATGCACAAGTGAACTTGTTATACCATGGGGGTTAATACCAATGGATAAGATACAAAAGTCATACCAACACCGAAGGTAAACTCATGGCTAGGTTGACGGAATTTCACCGTCAGGGACGGCTCCCCCATGCTTAAACCTTGCTCGTCCTCGAGTAAGCCTTCGATGGATATCATCGTTGCCCTTCATTGTTTAATCCTTGCACTTGATCATACATGAGAAAACATAATGCTCTCAAAAGTTTAGTTCGTTAAAGTTTCATAATGTACTATCCTTCATCCCTACGGAGGGTAGATATTTAATTAAGCTTATCCCACAAGTATTAACGTGCTCCCAAAGATTCAAATGGATCTCGAAATTTTGAAATAAAGAATGAGATAAAAAAGAGCTAAACCAAGTTCACAAATTTAAACCACCTTGCATCTTGCTCATGAACTCTCATCTCATCATGTCTCTCAAGCCTATTTATTCTACTCCTTTCCCTCTCATAACATTCATATATGTGGTAGGCTTCATATGGAGCTCTTTGGGAAAGTTTACTCCTACCAAGATATTATAAATGAGATGTTGTCAAAACAAGACAAGCTTCTCATGGTCTTACCGAGACTCGTCAAAAAGGTCATTAGAAAATAATGTTAAATCAAGGAGGGGAGAGAGAAAAAAATACACACACTTGAGATAGGTGGACATGTGCAAATGGTAAAGAGTGATCCCGAGGAACAAAGGAAGTCCTCGTTATCGGATTGCACATGGTTGGAAAGATGAGTTTGGATCTTTTAAATCTTGAAACCTTGAAATTCCTAATGCACTTTAGAGAACCGGGGAGTTCACTTTATTTTATTTTTATATAATACATACTCATATTTTTTCTTTTCTTCTCTCATACTCATATTTTTGTTCTTTCTTTATTTCTCTCATTTTTTTTTTTTTTTTCTCATCATAATTTTTTTTATTTGCTCCCCTTGAACTCTAAAATTGCATTGTACCTACCTCCTTCACCATGCTTAGACGTTTGCTTGTCCTCGAGCAAAGAGGTGATAGAGATAAGGTAGGTACCGGAAATACTTTTCCTTTGGAGAGATACTTGAAATCTTCAATGTTGGCACCATCTTGCGATCTTCCTTCAATTGACGATCCATTCTCAACGATAGGATGTGGTCAAGGAGGTAATCACAAAAGATGATATTTGGTTTTAAGGGTGGATATCCGGCGAGGTTTGTGAGATCTCCGATGTGGGGATACAAAATGCACGGATAAAAAGGCTAGCAAAAAGATAGATACGCAAAAACGGAATGACCAGCTTCTTAGTCTCGGGCCAGAGAAATCAAGGCCTGAAATAACTCACCCAAAAATAAACCTTATATACTAAGTTTTTGCACTCAAATATTTATATGGCTTTGGATAGGTAGAGCAACACACAAGTGGTATTTATGACAAGGTTAGCATTACTTTTAAGAACAAAAATAAACCATCTTTAGTCCATCTAAAACTCGAGAGCACATAAAACACTATGGGTCTTTATTTTTATCATAACCTCCGCTAAAGATTAAGCTAGTATTTAGATAGTTTCAGATTTGTATTTTAAGAGAGCACTAGCTTTAACATGCATAAAACAATTACAAAGATAAACAAAGCGACAATTATAATCATATATCATCATGGCACAAACTTTGTAACTTTACTAATGGTAAAAAACTTAGTGGTGACTTTATTCATGATGAAAATAAACACTAACACACATGCTGAAGTTTAAATAAAAACTGAAAACACTACGCATAAATAGGCGCATACAAGCTGAAAATTAAAGAAAAGGGGGTAGAGGAAAGATAACTAAAGCTCCCCCTCTCTCTAATCTTCCGCCGTGGTTGATATTGATAGTCTTGGTTGTTGTACCCTTACTCATAATAGGATTGCACCGCTTCTCCTATGAATTGTATGACGGTGCTAAGTGAAGGTGTCAAAGCTCATAAGCGATGTTTGCATTACCTTCACCCATTTGGTTTGCATTGTTTAGGATGGCTGCAATAATTTGCATGTTCCTCACAGCGTATCCTCCAATGATGGCCACATTTTGTTGTGGTTGAGGAAGGTGTGCATATGGCTCCGCAAAGGCTACGTTGGGCACCGCAAAAATGGTGGGGGCATGGCTGCACCACTCCCCCATGCTTGCTTTGGTACACCACTGTAGTAACTTTGTGGCGCCGGAATTCCTCCAAATGGTGGCACATAATTTTTGTTGCGCATCTCCTCCTTGGGCCGTGGAAGAACATTCTCCTACAATCCTTCCTCTCTTATTTTTTTTCGACGGCACAAGAATTTCTTCCTCTAACCAATCTTCTTTCCCCTCAAGAAAAAGTCTTAACCTTCCTTCCGAAAGGGGCAAATTCACCTTGGCCACTTTGAAGCCTCCTCTCTCATCTCCACTTATATTCTTGCCTTGCTTCATATATTCAATCTAGGGAAGTCCCGAGTAGGAGATGATTCGAGTTCCTTGTAATAACCGGTCTCAAAGAGATAGCCAACATAGAGAGGTAACACCCCGAACCAATATCTCTCGAACTCGATGTTGCTCACAACACCACCAGTTGATCATAGGTGAGTGGGGTCGATTGGCTGCCTGGCAATCAAAGCCGAGTAAAGCCAACTCAACTCTGTGTCGGTTACCTTTGTTTCTCTCATTCTCCCCAAATCCTTTTGCAGTGAAACACATGGATGATGGGGTTCCAGATAGTATTTCTTCGTTGATGGTCTTCTCCCGCGATCATACTCCAAAAACCTTCCCATGTGCCTCCATGCACATCCACTTGTTCCGGAGCTCCCTTTTGAAAACCGAGCTATTCCCTAATACATAGGGAACCGCTTGTTCAATCAAGATAGGAGACACTCGCCCATGGGTCTACGATACTAGAACATGTAATCTTTTCGAACATGAAAACCAATCTAATCTATCGGGGTTGTGACCACGGTTTCGCCCTTTCCCTCCTCTCGTACTCACTACATGAAGGTATTGATGACTAGACCTATGATGGACATGGCATATTGAATGGATCCAAGGAAGCATTGGAGCTCTACTCCCTTTATGGCATGGTAGCTAACCTTAAGCAATAAAGTATATTCAACACAAGATGATAGATAGATAGTCCAACAAAGTATGATTACATCTCAAGATCGATTACAACCCATGGATGAAAGGAGATTAACCCATCAAGGTGCTAGACATAGCACCGTTGATCACGGTACCCTTCCGGCGGTGTCTTCCTTCTTCTCCACTTGTGGGTGCTTCCTTCGAGGTGGTTGATCTCCCTCCTCTCTCTCTAGTTTGTGGATGGCCTCCTGGTGCGAATGGCTCTCTATTGACGGTTAATAGTTGTATTAAATTTCGTTTATGACTTGCAAGCGGACAAGTCTCCGTCCTAGTCAAGGGACCTTTCTTGCCTCGAGTGGTGAACCCAAGGTATCGAATCCGTGGAACAAATGTATGACGCAAGAGTTGATCTAGTAAAGCCAAGTAACTTCAATCTTCGATAGAACCCTAATGCATCTAGGTAAAAGACACGAAACTTATCTAATCTACTAAAGACCGGAGATAACAAAGTAAGATTGGGTAGATAAACCGATCTAGACGGATCGGGGTAAGCCTTTTGTTGAAGTTCCAAGCAAAAGAAGAAGTAGCAAATCGAATCTTATAAGAAGCCTCTTTAAACCATGGTTTCCCGTCCAAATCCGAAAACATCCGCCTTTCGGAACCCCCGTTCTGTCACAACATATCCCTACTCATGCGGGGAGTCTAGGGCGAGTCAAAAGACAAGTCGAAATTCTTTCGGAAGATCCGGTGTGTACCTCTAGCCACCGCGGCTACAAGAACACCCTATATAATCTATCGCGCGAATAGATCTTAGAATAAGCAAACCGATCGAAAAATGAAATCTTCGAGGAAACACTTGATCGCTAAGAATAGATTCAACTTGATAATTCAACTATGACAATGATACATACACAAGATCACCACCGGGATCCTTCCTTGATCTTTCTTCTAGCTCCGGGAACTCCGACGTGGTCTTCCATGCAAGGTTCCCACGTCAGCTAGGGAAACCGTAGTCAACTAGCTCGACCCTCTCCTCTCCGAGATGGTGTCCCTCTCTTCTCTGCTCCTCGGCGGCCGATGACGAATTAGATGATGCGTGGCCTTGGTCAGGGGGCTATAAATAGCCCGATTGGCGGCTAGGGCAAAGGGGAGCCTCACTGGGCCCTGGACAGGGCTGGGCCGACCGGCCCGGCCGGCCGTCCCGGGCCCATCCGGGCCCGGCTTGAGGCCTCCTTTTCTCTACGTCGGTTCCCTTGCTTCCGGATGTTTCCCCCTTCGCATGTAGGTCCATGTCGTCGGTTTCTCTCCGAATTGGGCATAACTCCTTGTCTTGCAAGATTCAGGCACTTTTACGGTCGGGTCCTCGGAGTTTGTCGTCTTCTCGGATCAAGTCCCTGGCTTCTTGGAGTTAAGTTTGCTTCATTGCATGACTTGTACGGGCTTCAAGGTCTTGTCATAAGGTGCTTGATGAACTTATCCCGAAAGTCTTGCTTTCAACGCTAAAACCCTGCATAAACACTAAACTCCAAAACCGACATGCACACGTGAACTTGTTATACCACGGGGGTTAGTACCAATGGATAAGGTATAAAACTTAAGCCAACACCGAAGGTAAACTCATGGCTAGGTTGACGGATTTTCATCGTCAACATCTCCCCCATGCTTAAACCTTGCTCGTCCTCGAGTAAGCCTTCGATGGATATCATCGTTGCCAAACAATGTTTAAACCTTGCACTTGATCATACATGAGAAAACATAATGCTCTCAAAACTTTAATTCATTAAAGTTCCATAATGTCTTGGCCTTAATCTCTACGGAGGGTAGATTCTTATTAAGCTTATCCCACAAGTATTAACATGCTCACAAAGTTTTAAATAGATCTCGGAATTTTTGAAATAAAGAACGAGATAAAGAAAAGCTAAACCAAATTCACAAATTTAAATCATCTCGTGTATTGCTCATGAACTCTCATCTCACTTGTCTCTCAAGCCTATATATTCTACTCCTTTCCCTCTCATCACATATATGTGTGGTAGGCTTTATATGGAGCTTTTTGGGAAAATTTAGTCCTAACAAGATTTTATAAATGAGGTGTTGTCAAAACAAGACAAGCTTCTCATGGTCTTACCGAGACTCGTCAAAAAGGTCATTGGAAAATAATGTCATATCAAGGAGGGGAAAGAGAAAAATACGCACACTTTTAGATGAGTGGACATGTGCAAATGGCAAAGAGTGATCCCGAGGCACAAAGGAAGTCCTCGTTATCGGATTGCACATGGTTGGAAAATGAGAATGGATCTTTTAAACTTGAAGCCTTGAATGCACTTTAGAGAACCAGGGAGTTCATTTTACGTATACTCATTTTCTTCATTTTCTCATTTTTCTCCTTCTTTTCTTTCTTTCTTTCTTTCTTTCTTTCTTTCACTTTTTTTCTTGTGAGACTTTCACCTTGGAAGTCACGTACATCGCCTTTGAATTTTCTTTCATACATTTTTTTTAAAATTGCTCCCCTATGAACTCTAAAACTGCACCGTACCTACCTCCTCCCCCATGCTTAGACGTTGCTCGTCCTCGAGCAAAGAGGCGGTAGATAGGTAGGTACCGGAAATATTTTTCCTTTGGAGAGATACTTGAAATCTTCAATGTTGGCACCGTCTTGCGATCTTCCTTGAATTGATGATCCATTCTCAACAATAGGTTGTGGTCAAGGAGGTAATCACAAAAGATGATATTTGGTTTTAAGGGTGGATATCCGGCGAGATTTGTAAGATCTCCAATGTGGGGCTACACAATGCACAGATAAAAGGCTAGCAAAAAGATAGATACGCAAAAAAGGAATGACCAGCTTCTTAGTCTCGGGCCAGAGAAATCATGACCTGCAATAACTCACTCAAAAATAAATCTTGTACACTAAGGTTTATGCACTCAAATATATATTAGGCTTTGGATAGGTTGAGCAACACACAAGTGATATTTATGACAAGGTTAGCGATATTTTTGAGCATAAAAGACATCTTTAATCTATTCATAACTTGAGAGCACATAAAACACTATGGGTCTTTATTTTAATCATAACCTCCGCTAAAGATTAAGCTAGTATGTAAATAAATTCAGATTCGTATTTTAAGAGAGCACTAGCTTTAACATGCATAAATCAATTACAAAGATAAACAAAGCGGCAATTATAATCATATATCATCATGGCACAAATTTTTGTAACTTTTCCAATGATTTAATCAAGGTGGTGTCTTTATTAATGATGAAATCAAGTTGAAATACAAACTGAAAATAAACAAACACACTTGCTGAAATTTAAATAAAAACGGAAAATATTATGCAAACACACATAAACAAAAGCTGAAAATTACGAGAGAAAGATAAAAGAAAAGAAAACTAAAGTTCCTTAATCTTCCTAGTCCTCCGCCGGTGGTTGGTGTTGATGATCTTGATAATAATACCCTTGCTCATAATACGATTGGACATTCCCTCCGACGAATTGATTCGGCTCCACTAGGTGAAGGCGTCCAAGCTCATAGGCAATATTTGCATTGCCCTCACCAAGTTGAGCCGCGTTGGCTTGGATGGCTGCGACGTTTTGGGCGTTTCTTGCAACATACCCTCCAATTATGGCCATACTTTGTTGTGGTTGGGGATATTGTGCGTAGGGCTCCGCGAAGTTAGGGTTGGGCACCACATAATTTGGTGGGGGTACCGGTGCACCACCCCCCATGCTTGCTCTTGTGGCCCTCCGTAATAACTTGGCGGAGGAGGGATCCCCACCGAATGGTGGCACATTGGGTTGTGCACCACTCGCTTGTGCGAGAGGATGTTCCCTCCTCTACGATTCTTCTTCTTTTGTTTTTCCTTGCGGGGACAAGGAGTCCCTCTTCCAACCAATCTTCCCTTCCTTCGATAAAAAGCCTAAGCCTCTCATCCGGAAGGGGTAGGTTCACCATGGCCAAACGAAAACCTCCTCTCTCGTCTCCACTAATTTATTTGCCTTGTCGCAAATACTCAATGCCGAGAGAGGTACCACACAAAAGATGGTCGGGGTTTCTTGCGATCCCCGGCCGTAAGGAGAAGGCCAACATGGAGAGGTAGCACCCCGAACCAATATGTCCCGCCCCCGATGTTGCTTCACAACACCAACGGTTGATCATAAGGTAAGAGGGGTCTATTGGCTGCCTGGCAATTAAAGCCGAGTAGAGCCAATTCAACTCCGTGTCGGTCACCTTCATCTCCTTCATCCTCCCCAATACCCTCTTGCACATCCAAGAGTGAAATATCCGGATAATGGGGTTGCGGATGCAATTGCGTTGTTGATGGGCTTCTCCGGAGATTAAATTCCAAAATCCCGCTAACATGCCGGGTGGCACGTCAACTTTCTCCGGAGCTCCCTTATGGAATCCAAGTAGCTCCCTAACATGCTCATAGGGAACCACTTGTTGGACTCCCTCCAAACGGAATGATAAGCTTTGCACCCCATCATCAAGGATAGGTGCAATGGTCATCAAGATTTCCAAGGCGAACCCCTTGTGGGTGTCCGCCAATACTCCATTGGAGAATTGCACCCATCCAAGGTGTCCCAACATGTAGTATATGTCGGTGCCAAACCCAAGGTGTAGAGTGCTTGGTCGTCGAACTCGACGTTGGGCACAAGCCTCTTCTCAAGACGAGAGAGCCTTTCCTCTTCCTCCGATGACAAGATGATGAAGCCGTACGAAGAATATATCGGAGTGTAAGGAGGTGGCGCGGTCGAACGGGTTGATCGTCGTGGTGGCGCGGGCTGCTCCTCCGTGTGCCCTTGAGGTTCGGTAAACCTCATGGACGTGCTCCTTGCAGCCCTCATACCACCAAGGAGGAGAGCATCGTTCCTCCTCGGTGGTGCCGTATCCGTCTCCATGCTCGGGGAGACTCGGAAACCGAGTGCCTCCTCAAAGACGTCGTTGATGATGGCTTGGACGACGACGAACCCTTCTTCTTAGAGAAGAGACTTGTGGTTTTCTTCCACATGGTTGCTGCACTCTTTTCTTCTACTAAAACTCCGGGTTGCAACCGGTAACTAGGCACTTAAAATCTTACTTCGGGATGTGGACTTTGAGTGGATTAAGGTTGTCGGGGGACAGCACTAGGGGTCCCCTTAAACAACCGGGGAATCCCCACTTAAAACCCGCAACAAGCCAAAGCCAAACGCGCCTCGCTTAAGCGCACGGGGCATGGCCCACGCCGCGGTGGCCCCGACGGCCCACTTAAAGATCCCCTCGAGCAAGCTCCACCTCGCTCGAGGGCACACGCCTCCCTCGAGCGGGCTCGGCCCCGATTCGAGGGAGAACGATCCCCTCGAGCGGGCTCCGCCTCGCTCGAGGGTCCGCGCCGCCCTCGAACGAGGCTCCGCCTCGCTCGAGGGCGTCCCGCGCGCGCACGCCCGACCCCGTACGCGGGTACGGGAATTTAATGCTCGACCGTAGCGGTGCGGCGCCATCATGCGCCACGGGGCTCGCACCCCGGTCTGTCGCACCAACTCCCTAGGTGGGAACCCATCCCCGCCACTGTGGGGGACTGTGCGGTGTGGCCGGTGCCAGCCCCGTGACGCCGCGCCGCCTACTCCGTATGGCTAACGCGCTAAGCCCTCGAAGGGGGGCCGGCCGCACCCTCGATTTGTTTTCCGTGCCCTTGCCGGGTTAGGTTACGGCGTTAGGCCGGTGGGGAGCCATCCCTGCCACTGTTAACGGCGTGGCGGCCGCCCCCGCACGTACAACCCCACGCCGGGCGCCGTGGCGCGGCTCCGGCACCGCGACGCATGCGGGAACGGGACGGCCGCCTTTGCCCCGCCCCCGTGCTCCGTACGGATCGACGTCGACAACTCCCTCGAGCCCGCCTGAAGACATCACGGCCGTCCGCTGTGCTCCCGCCCTCGAGGCTACCCCTGTTCGGGTACAAGATACGCCATGATGGCCGGATCGCGGCAAGGACCGTCCGGGCGGCCGCCTACTCTACAGCATGGCACACCACACTTCCCCACGTAGCTAAGTAGCACGGCATGCATGTGATTCGCTCTCTCCTTGGCCTATAAAAGGAAGACGAACTCCCCCACCGCGGGGAAAAAAACGAAGTCAGGACACAACACAAGGCAGAGCAACGCCTGACACCAGGCACTTGTTCTCTAATTCTCCCACAACATCTCCGGCCACTTCACCGGGGACTTGGAGGCCACGCTTCCTCTCCCACCTTGCTTGTAGCCGCCCCACTACGGGCACCCCCGGTGCGGAGCAATATAGTGCCTCGAGCACACCCCTCGTGGATGTACGGCCCCTCGGCGGAACCGGGATAAAACTCGTGTCATTAGTTGCTTAGCATCGACCATTGAGGGAGAGACCTCGGCGCTTACTATCGGTTAGTGTCGGGACCATATTCCGCACCGACAAAGGTTGTGGATTTTTTTGAGCTATCAAGCTTGGGAAGGTTGGCTATGTCTACCGAGGTTACGGGCACACAAACTTGAACACACAAACTAAGGAAGGAGAGGGAAGCTTGCTCGCAGAAAACGGGAGCCGGGGGCTCCTTAAGTAGGGGAGGCCGGCCGGCCGGGGCCGACCGGCCCGGGTGGCCTACGGCTCCTCCCCGCCTCGGCTTTCTTCCCAGCACGATCATTTCTCCTCCGCAACTTTCCTACCCGCGTGCTCCACGAGTTGCACCGTCCAAACGTTCTCGTCCACTCCTTTTATTGGTCCTTCCACTTGATGCTTCATGCTTCGAGTCATGTCCATGCTCCCTAGCTCCACTTGCTTCACATGCCACCATGAAATTCCTGCAAAGTAGATGCTTGCTGCCCAACATGCTTGTCCTTTGCATGTGGACTTGGTGAAAGTTGACGAAAGGGTATCCAATGGTGCATGCATGATCAATTCGACTAGATTGCCCCCCTTTGAGTGTGTTTAAGGTTAAGCACTCCTCTAATTCAAATTTAAAAATATTTTTCGGAGCCATGCAAGAGCTCAAGCATAAATTTAGAGAAGTTTTTAAACCATTAAAAACAAATGTAAGTCGAAAATATTTTCCGACTACGTTGATATCGGTCTCACCGGTATAGTTTGCCTTCATCGGTTGAGAGCGAACTTTTCCAGGCTTGATCATGGGGGCATAGGTTTAGGTTCTAATTTTGGCTAAATAAGAGAGATTTTGAATAAAATAAAATTAGATGAGGCTTAGAAAAATTCTAATCCTAGAGAAACCAAGGATATAGATTTTTAAACCAACCAAAAGTTTTGATTTCTAGGTTCACGCGAGTCCTACCACGTGCTGAATTTTTATTAACATAGATATAAGTCGTGGCTCTACTCGTATGGTTTTAGCATGAAAAATAAGTCAACCTCAGCACCATAATGAGGGTGAAAGGTTGATTTAGGTTCTGAAATTATTTGGTTGTGGTTTCTCGAAAAGAAAAAAACAAACAAGCACATAGGAGGGTTCATGCAAAGGGTTTATAATGAAGCAAAACATTCAATCAAGAATTATGTCTCTAATATTGTTCAACCACTTCTAAGTCTAATATCTTTGCGTAATAAAATTCAAAACTAACTTATTATTAAAAAAGACTCGAAAAACCCGGAATCGGGTTGTCCTCCCGTAGCTTATTCTTGACTCGACGAAACGGGTTGCCTCCCGCCTAGCGCTTCGTTTATAGTCCATGGCTAGACTTCTTCACTTGATTACTTCGGATCAACGCTCTTTGCGGGCGTTGCAATCTTGGGTACCCACTTCCGCACCATCTTGGGCACGGGCTTCTTCTTCGGCTTTGTCAATTTTTTGGTCTTCACGAGTCGGCTTTGTCTTTCGGTCTTGACGGATGCAACAACTTCCTTCATGTAGTGGCTCGGCATCTCGAACTCGGTCCTTCGATTGTGATCTTCATGGTCTCCTTAGTGTGATCCTCCTTCTTTCCCGAATGAGTTTGAGTAGCCTTCGCCGTCTTTGGACCTTGGAGTTGTCTCGAATATTCTTCTTTGTTACCCATTGGGCGCCGGCAAGTTGTCCCACTTGCGTCTCTAGCATCTTCATCACGATGAACACTTCAATCCTCGCATGTGGATCTTGCCTTGGCAGCCTTTAGGTGTTGAGCTTCTTCCTCTATCTCCATCTTCTCCATCCTCCTCTTAAGTAAACCGATTTGCCACTCAAGGAATCCGGCTCGTATGTATTCATTGAAACGCTCCAAAGCTCCCGCAACCATCATGCGGATAGTTGATACCTTGATCTTGAACGGCCTTCCGGCGTCTTGAAGGTTTATGATAGGTAGATCAACGATGTCGGTTTAGGTTGATCTTCCTTTGGACTTGGAGGTGGTGATTCCCTTGGAGATTCCGGCGGTCCTTCAACTTCGGCT
Organism: Cenchrus americanus; assembly: GCA_947561735.1. Taxonomy (NCBI): domain Eukaryota; kingdom Viridiplantae; phylum Streptophyta; class Magnoliopsida; order Poales; family Poaceae; genus Cenchrus; species Cenchrus americanus. The sequence goes on along the minus strand of OX387239.1, from coordinate 75,089,095 downwards.
TTTGAATCTAGGGTTTCCAACCCTTTAGCTTGTGTTGCACGTCTCCTTTGCTCGTAAAGCTTTCCGGATCATCCACAAAAAAAAGTTTGGGTTTCTTGGAGAGTTAGCCAACCATCTCCGGTTAGGGTTAGCAATAAACAAAGTATGCAAAAACTAGAAAGTAAAAGTAAATCTATGAAAACTAGGGTTAGACAAACTAGATTAGATGTATTTTGAGGATGATCAAAGTTTAATAGATGCAAAAAGAAAAACTAAAAGAAAACTGAAAATTACAAGAAAAGACAATAAAAAATCAAATCTTGATCACTTGTTCCCCAAGCAAAGACGCCGGAAAAAGGGGCTTGTTGACGGTTAATAGTTGTATCAAATTTCGTTTATGACTTGCAAGCGGACAAGTCTCCCGTCGTAGTCAAGGGACCCTTCTTCCCTCGAGTGGTGAACCCAAGGTATCGAATCCGTGGAACAAATGTGTGACGCAAGAGTTGATCTAGTAAAGCCAGTAACTTAAATCTTCGATAAAACCCTAATGCATCTAAGTAAAAGACACGAAACCAATCTAATCTACTAAAGACCGTAGATAACAAAGTAAGATTGGGTAGATAAACCGATCTAGAGAGATCGGGATAAGCCTTTTGTTGAAGTTCCAAGCAAGAGAAGAAGTAGCAAATCGAATCTTATAAGAAGCCTCTTTAAACCATGGTTTCCCGTCCAAATCCGAAAACATCCGCCTTTCGGAACCCCCATTCCGTCACAACATATCCCTACTCATGCGGGGAGTCAAGGGCGAGTCAAAAGACAAGTCGAAATTCTTTCGGAAGATCCGGCTTGTACCTCTAGCCACCGCCGCTACAAGAACACCCTATGTGATCTATTGCGCGAATAGATCTTAGAATAAGCAAACCGATCGAAAAACGAAATCTTCGAGGAAACACTTGATCGCTAAGAATAGATTCAACTTGATAATTCAACTATGACAATGATACATACACAAGATCACCACCGGGATCCTTCCTTGATCTTGCTTCTAGCTCCGGGAACTCCGACGTGGTCTTCCATGCAAGGTTCCCACGTCGGCTAGGGAAACCCTAGTCAACTAGCTCGACCCTCTCCTCTCCGAGATGGTGTCCCTCTCTTCTCTCGCTCCTCGGCGGCCGATGACGAATTCGATCATGCGTGGCTCTCGGTCGGGGGGGCTATAAATAGCACGATTTGCGGCTAGGGCAAAGGGGAGCCTCACTAGGCCCCGGATAGGGGCTCGGGCCGACCGGCCTAGGCCCATCACTACAAGAAACTATTTAATCCGTGACGCTTTCTCCGTGACGTTTTCGAAAACGTCACGAATGTGCATTGCGGCCCAAAACACCGCGACGATTTCTTTAATTCGTCGCGATTCTACGACGTATTCCTTTTTTTCGTCACGGATTTGCATCGAAGCCCAAAACACCGTGACGATTTGTTAAATTCGTCGCGATTCTACGACGTATTCCTTTTTTTCGTCACAAACACTGCGACGATTTGTTTAGTTTGTCGCGATTCTACGACGTATTCATATTTTTTCGTCACGGACGTGCATGGATGGATATTGAAGCCCAAACCATCATGACGATTTGTTAAATTCGTCGCAATACGGCCCACAACACCGTGACGTTTTAGCGCATTCGTCGCGATCCGTAAAAAAACAGCCACCTCACCAGCACTTAGGACCCACCCACACTGCCACGCAGGCGCCACCTCACCCTGGCGCCACGTCACCACCACGCGCCCGGGGCCCACCTCACTGCCACGCAGGCGCCACCTCACCTTGGCGCCACGTCACCATCACGTGAGCGCCAAGGGCCCACCACACTGCCACGCACGCGCCACCTCACCCAGGCGCCACGTCACCACCACGTGAGCGCCGGGGGCCCACCACACCGCCACGCGAGCGCCACCTCACCCGGGCGCCACGTCACCACCACGTGAGCGCCCGTGGCCCACCTCACCGCCACGCGAGCGCCACCGCACCCGGGCGCCACGTCACCACCACGTGAGCGCCTCGGGCCCACCACACCGCCACGCGAGCGCCACCTCACCCGGGCGCCACGTCACCACCACGCGAGCGCCGGGGGGCCCACCTCACTTCCACGCGGGCGCCACCTCACCTAGGCGCCGAGTCACCACCACGTGAGCGCCGGGGCCCACCTCACTACCACGCGGCGCCACCTCACCCGGGCGCCACGTCACCACCACGCGAGCGCCGGGGGGCCCACCTCACCGCCACGCGGGCGCCATGTCACCACCACGTGAGCGCGCGGGGCCCACCTCACCGCCACGCGAGACGCCACCTCACCCGGGCGCCACGTCACCACCACGTGAGCGCCCCGGCCCACCACACCGCCACGCGAGCGCCACGTCACCACCACGCGAGCGCCGGGGGGCCCACCTCACCGCCACGCGAGCGCCACGTCACCACCACGCGAACGCTAGGGGCCCACCTCACCGCCACGTAGGCGTCACCTCACCCGGGCGCCACGTCACCACCACGCGAGCACCGGGGGCCCACCACACCGCCACCTCGGCTGCGGCCCCGGCGCGCATGGGCCGCCTACGCTAAGATGGCCCAACGACCGCACGGCCGCCGGCGCCAGGTTGGCCACTAGGCCGCCAGCCCGCCAACACCGCATGGGCCGCTAGCCCCACAAAGGCCCAGCCGACGCATGGGCCACAACGCCACATTGGCCCAACCCCTCTGAAATATATCCCGCATACAAAAAAAGCGTCGGATGGGGGACTCGAACCCACGACCTAGGGGTAGGGAGGAAGATGAGTTACCACTGAGTTACAAGTCAAGTTGTGTTTACTTGCAGAAGTTTGTATATATATATTAAAAACATGTTGGTTAGGGTTGCATTTTATATCCGAAATTTACAAATTGAAGAACACCTTAAGGGTTCATCTTTTTCTTTTTAATCCTGAATTAAAAGTTGTGTTTGGTTTTTCTCTTTCATATGAACTCCAAATCTTATGTTTCTTTTTCCCAAATTTTTCTAAAATCACGAACTTTCATTTAGTGATGTTTGTTTCTATGTTAATTGAAATTTGTTGAACTTTTTAGTATGACTTGTTTTCATCTATCGAGTATGTGTGTGTGTATATATATATACAGAAAAACCAAGTTTTTGCAAGAGAATTGATAATGCAACTTCATATTTGATCATATTATGCTCAACATAAGTTTGTCTCCAAGTTTGAAGTGCATACAAGTTCAAACTTATAATGAGGTACAGAAATCTCAAAGTTTGACTTTGAGTTTTAGGAACCGTAGAAGGGATGTATCCTTTTGTGAACAATGAATGATCCTACTTTCTTCAAACCACTTAAATGTTTTATGGCAATATTTTGGGACAAAAACATGATGTTATGCCAATTTGTAGAACAAGGTGACTAGTTGAAATTCGAGTTTTCCTAAAGTGATAGTGTAAATTCGAGATGTAAGTTTGAATTACTCCTAATAAACTGCTGTCGAAATCAATTTTTCATTTGTTAAAGTTGTAGATCTTGGTAGAGAATGATTTTAGAAAATTTTAGAAAAAAGAATCATCGAATTTGGAGTTAGTATGAGGCAGAAAAACTAGTTACAAGTTTTAGTCAAAGATTAAAAAGAGAAAACACACTTGTTCATCTCAGTTCATAGCAATTGCAGTTTCTGTTTTTAATCTTCGGATAAAACTTGTAAACTGTTTTTCTTCCTCATACGAACTCCAAATCGGTTGATTCTTTTTCCTAATTTTTTCTAAAATCGAGATGTTTTACTCAGTGTCATTTGTTTGTATCTTAATTACTATTTCTTGGTTGCTTTTCATACAACATAACTTTTCCAACTAAAAAGAGAATATAAAAAACATGTTTTTTCATAATAATTGCTAATATAACTTAATATTCTCTAATGTTATGGTCAACATGAGATGGTGTCAAAAATTGGGGTGCATACAAGATTGGTCACGTTATTAATTGTTCAAATCTCAAAGTTTGTTTTCAATTGTAGGAAAACTATGCGAGTCTTGTGTCCTATTTGTGAACATCTATAATTTGACTTTATCAAAACCATATGAATTTTTTATAGGAGCATTATACCCTTAAAATATGGTTTCATGTCAATTTGTAGAATGTTTTGAACAAATTTAAGTATCATTATCATTATTTTACAACAAGGTGACTAGTAGAAGTTTGAATTTTTCCCACAAGTCAATTGAAGTTTTCGTCAATCTCCTAGATGTGGCCTAGAATGGACCATAGAAGCCTAATTATGATTTTTGTGAAATTTTCCCAATCCTATTGGAGGTACACATAGTTCAAATTGTAATTATTTTCTTATTTCAAATAAATGCAAAAAGAAAAAGAAAAAATTAAGCAGGGGAGAAATGTAACAGGCCCATTTAAGCCCAAAACAGCCCAATCATTTTAGACCGTTCATCTGCAAACGGACGGCTAAAATTGTGTTTGCTTCGTATAAAAGGATCCCCAAACCCTATTCCACTGCCTCCCCCTCCCCTCAGTCTCCTCCTCCTGTCGCCGCCCGCCGCCCGCTCCCTCTCCATCTCCCTCTCCTCGCCTCTCCCTCCTCAGATCCGCCGTGCATGGGCCATGGCTGCAAACTTCCTCCCTCCTCAGATCGAGCGGCCGCCGCCACCTCTCTTCTCCCGCACCCACCGGCGCTCCGCTCTCATCCTCCCCTCCCTCCTCCCCACTCAGATCCGCTCGCCTTTGCTCCCTCTCCTTCACGCTCTCCGGCTCGGCACAGATCCACCGTGCAGGCCGCCTTCGGCGACGAGTCGGCCACTCCCTCGGTCTTCTTCGCCCCCGCGCCGCTCGCTGCCGTGCCGTCTCACGCCGCGCGGCTCGCTCACACCACCATTTCCACTCCCCCCAAAAAACCAAACGCAACCCTCACGCCGATGGCATCCTCCGCCGCGGCGGCGCGGCTGCGGGAGCCGGCGCCGGCGCCGGCGCGGGGGTGGAGCTCGACGCCCCGTGGCGCGGCCGCGCTCGCCGAGTGCCGCGCGGGCCTCCTCCTCCGCCCCGGCGACGCCGAGGCCGTGCGCGAGGCGCTCGAGGCGCTTTATTGCGCGGCGGGAGGAGGGGGTGCGATTCGGGGCCACGCCGACGGGCTCGCGCCGCTGGTCGTCGCGAGGCTTGGTGACGCCGACGCGACCGTCCGGGAGGCCGCTAGGAGGTTCCTCGTCCTGCTCATGGAGGTACTGGCGCTGCGACTCAAAAATGATTAATCTAAGAATCTGTCTCCTCGTCCTGCTCATGGAGGTACTGGCGCTGCGACTCAAAAATGATTAATCTAAGAATCTGTCTCCTCGTCAGTCTAACTATTACTACGTTTACAGCAGGAGGTTTTTGATTAATTGTTCCAAATTAGCCCAAATTTTCCATAATAGCTAGGAACGGTTCACTCTCTGTTATTGGCATGTTTTACATGAGTTCATCTTCTTTTGTGGAGAACTATTATGGAAAATTCAAAAGTACGGAGAACAGAGAAACTATTATTCTTTTCACTTCAAACTTAGGTTCAGATAAAAATTGTATTGTTGTTTTTCCCTCCTAACCTGGCAGATCTAAGATGAGGCATGAGATTCTCCATGTGAGCTCTAGTTTCCCCTTACTCATATCTGGCTCATGCATGACTTTTTTTTAATGTTGAATGTTGATCGCATATAACATGCTCCATTGATCTGTAGCTAGGCTTAGTTATTTCAGCAAATGTGCTTCAGTCAACAACTTGTCAATGCATTAGGTATATACATCAATATGTGTATATATTCCTTGTGTGATTACGTCATGGTGTCAGTTCTCTGCTTACTACATTATATGTGCATAGGTGCGGCTGGTTCCTGGTATATGTGCATAGGTGCGGCTGGTTCCTGGAACTGGTGGTGATGCTGCTCCCCTGCACAACACTCTCTTGTCTCCCACACTTCTGATCTCCAGCAATCTCAAGACCTAGGGAGAACATATCTTCAGAGGCCAGGTACGATTCTACCCAATTTTTTCGTAGGTATGATCCCACCTAATGTTTTCATGGCCGGAGGTCAGTTTAAATCAGTACTGGATAAGCTTGTGCTATACAGCTAGAGCTAGCTAGTGCCTTGTTCTCGTCTATTTGAATGGGAACTAAGCATGAAATTTCTCACGGCATCTCACATATCATGTGTGTTTGATAGAAGCCCCTATCATATATTGTCAGTAGTGACGCTCTTGTTATATATGCCAAACATTCAACATGTTTGTTAGTTTGTTGTAATATTGAAGAATGTGGGATTCAATATGTCTGTAGGATTACGACCAGTAAGTTCAGCCAATTTTATCTGTAGGGAGAACATGTTGTCAGTAAATACCACTTGCTATGTTTATAACTCAGTTGTCACTTAGGTCGTATAGCATTCTCTGGAAGACATAACCAGCTAACTCTTTTTGATTTTGCCATTTTTGTAGGAAATTGGAAGGACTTGATAGGCCATCTCTTGTGGTTGAACTATTTGAGAGCCTGAGGCCAAGGATGGCTAGCTACTTAAGGCTCTACATTTTTTCAGGTACAACACAATCAGAAGTAAAATAATGTTTTGTTCTATTAGGCTCAAACCATTGTAATTAGCAATGCATATGTATCTTTGGAGTTCTGTTCACAGTTGTAGTTGCAGCATTGTATAGGCCTCCTAGCATTTTTATGGGCATCATGATCATGTGAGGCCTCTTAGCATTGACTTGACTATGCACAGTTTCCTGACAAAATTGTTGTTCCTGGGAGCTGGTTAACCTACCCATTTAGCTAGCCTTCATACTGGGCTTTGTGAATGTAATGTGCAGACCCACTTTCTTGTTAATTCCACTTGTCAGTAGCTTCAGATCTGGGGAGTGACTGCTACGACATCATTTTGTTGCTTGCTCAGTTCCTTTGCTGGCACGATGTGGATCCCCTTTTGGTTCGGTCGAGTTGACTTCTCATGTGACACCTCATATCTGCTTTAACAATGAAAAAATTATTATCTTCATTGTTGAAGAATTTAGACATGTTTTAGCTCTATGTTTGTTCATTTCTTCGCATCATTGTAGTCAGTAATAGCTAAATATTTTGTCTGATTCATTAGTTTGTGCTAGCTGCTTGGACTGACAGATAATGGTCTTTCCCTTTTTTTTAAAAAATAATCATGAGCAGGAGGAGCAGCTGCATGAGCAGGAGGGGCAGCTGCTCTAGCTACAGATAAATGCCAACCTCTCAAATTCCCAAACAATTTTTGCTAGGTTGCATGACTAAGACTGTTGATGTTGACGAACATAAGTGCCATTTTGTCCTGTTTTGTTCTTTTGTTAACGGCCTTAAGAAGTATGCATGTGAAGCAATCCTATCTTGCATGGTTCCACAAGTGGTAGCATGGTTAATGCTTATGATTGCCTATAAACTGATCTACCTTATGCTAGATTTCACCTTCTGCGCTATTAGGGCTAAATGTCACTACTATTTCACCTAGCAGGCTTTTTGATTGCTTGTTCATGTGCACACTACTCGAGCTCTTGTTTATCGTTGATATATTAGTTGCATTATATCTGAATGACTACTTGCATTACTTGTTGTATTTCTGAACCATCTTGATTGGTTTAATCCGCATGATAAATGCTCCTATGTCTTGTTGGGAAGCGAGAGATTTCACTCATCGTGTACTCGTGTTGGTAGACTGTCTAGCTCTATTCTTCTCGTTGCTCGGATGTCAACACATTATATTGTTCACTACTACTTTTATTTTCAAATTATTTAATGATTCGAATATTGGTGTTTGTTACCTGTCATAGTAGATCAGTTTGGTCCATGTTGATTTGATTCGGAATATTTGAGAACTTTAACATTGCCCTCGACTATTACCAATGTGCTCTTTCAGTCCAGGATCAGATCAGCAAGGAGCAAGCCACTAGAAGTGATTGGATGAGCATCAATTACATCCAGTGAAAAGCAATTAGAAGGAAAGACGATACTTGATTTTCTATGCTTGCACTACTAGTGATTAACAAATCCTTGTGATCTTATAAATGCATGTAATCTTTTTTTATTCTAAATCGAAACATATGTGATGTCGCTAATTGTTAAAATTGTTGGAATTGCTTACTCGTTAAATGTTAAACTTGGGATGTTCTTGTTGCAATAAATTGGGCTCTAATTGCTTAGTGTTGAATGAATTGCGATGGAAAAATTATTGAAATTCGGTGTGTTAATTGCCACGTCATCATCCACGTAGGATGCCATGTCATCGTCCACGTAGGATGTCACGTCATCGTTCATCGTCCACGTAGGATGCCATGTCATCGTTCATCGTCCGCGTAGGATGCCACGTCATTGTCCACGTATTATGCCACGTTATCGTCCACGTAGGATGCCACATCATCATCTGCCACGTCATCGTCCATGTTGGATGTCACATCATCGTCCACGTAGGATGCCACGTCATCGTCCATGTAGAATGCCATGTCAGTAGCAATCCATGACGATTTTATTTCGTCACGGATAGTGGGCTATGGGTTGGGCTGCATGGGCCTCGGGCTACTCTGTGACGATCCAAATACGTCACGAATCATGACGTTTATTAAGGGAACGTCGAGAGATTTAATCAATGACGCTCATTCCACCACGAAAATGTAAATCGTCACAGATGCTGATTTACGATGAATTTTATTTAATCTGCGACAGAATGATTACGTCACGCGATTAAATAGTTTCTTGTAGTGCATCCAGGCCCGGCCGAGGCCTCCTTTGCTCTACATCGGTTCCCTTGCTTCCGGATGTTTCCCCCTTCGCATGTAGGTCCATGTCGTCGGTTTCTCTCCGAATTGGGCATAACTCCTTGTCTTGCAAGATTCAAGCACTTTTTCGGTCGGGTCCTCGGAGTTTTTCATCTTCTCGGATCAAGTCCCTGACTTCTTGGAGTCAAGTTTGCTTCATTGCATGACTTGTACGGGCTTCAAGGTCTTCTCATAAGGTGCTTGATGAACTTATCCCGAAAGTCTTGCTTTCAACACTAAAACCCTGCATAAACACTAAACTCCAAAATCGACATGCACAAGTGAACTTGTTATACCACGGGGGTTAGTACCAATGGATAAGGTATAAAACTTATGCCAACACCGAAGGTAAACTCATGGCTAGGTTGACGGATTTTCACCGTCAACACTCTCTCCAAACGGAATGAGAGACTCAACACTCCTTCATCAAGAATATGCGCCATGGTCATGAGAATTTCCTAGGCGAATTCCTTGTGGGTGTTTGCCGACACCCCTTTAGAGAATTGCACCCAACCTCGGTGTCCCGTATGAAAACCCAATATGTGGAGAGCTTGGTCGTCGAAGTCGACGTTCGCTACAAGCCTCTACTCAAGGCGAGCGAGCTTCTCCTCCTCCTCCTCCGTCATGATGACAAACCCCTCGGAATACCGCGGAGCGTATGGAGGTGGAGCGGATGATCGTGTTGAGTGGCGAGGTCGGACGGGCGGCTCGTCCATATGTCCTTGAGGTCCGGTGAACCTCATAAATGAGTTTCGTGCGGCCCTCATGCCACCGAGGAGAAGAGTGTGGTTCCTCCTCGGCGGTACCGTGTCCTCCTCAATACTCCGAGGAGACTCGAAACCGAGCGCCTCCTCGAAGAGGTTGTCGATGATGGCTTAAACAACGATGATCCCTTCTTCTTTGGTCAAAATGCTTGTAGGTTTCTTCCATGATTGCAGCACTCTCCCTCACAAATATATATCCGGGGTTTTCAACCGGTAACAAGGTACACAAATATTATTTTGGAGTCCGGACTTTGAGTGGAATTAGGATGTGTTTTGTTGCACGAAACAAACGAGGTGGATGGCTAAGTCTAAGGTGGTTCCGAACTACAAACTAGAGCACACGAACAAAGAGCTGGATGGGAGACTTACCTCTCTCCTCCTCTTGGCTCGGTTCTTCTCTAGCGCACTCATTTTGCTTCGTGACCGCGTGCACCTTCCAAATGTTCTCGTCCACTCCTTCGCTTGCATTATTATTCCTTCCACTTGATGTTTTCGCTTTGACTCACTTCCATACTCCCTTGCCTCACATGCCTCCATGATATTCCTACAAAACAAAGCCTTGGCTGCCCCCCACATGCGTTTACTTTGCATGTGGTTTGATAAAAGATGTTGAAGGGGCATCCCGTGATGCGTCATGGTGCATGTATGGTTAGGTTACTAGATTGCCTCCCTCTAAGCATGTTTTAATGCTAAGCACTCCTTTAATTTCGAAAATAAAAAATAAAATCAGAGCTATTAATGAGTTAAAATATAAATTTAGAAGAGTTTTTGAAGCATTAAAAACAGATATAAGTCGAAAATATTTTCCGACTACTTTTATGTTGGTCTCACCGGTATCGTTTGCCTTCATTAGTTGAGAGCAAACTTTTCCCGACTTGATCATGGTGGCATAGGTTTAGGTTCTAATTTTAGTTAGATGACAGAAATTTTAAATGAAATAAAATTAAATGAGGCTTAGAAAAATTCTAATCTTAGAGAAACCAAGGATATGGATTTTTAACACAACCAAAAGTCAAGTTTCTAGGTCCACGTGAGTCCTACCACGTGCTGAAAATTAAATAACATCTAGGTACAAGGCGTGGCTCTACTCGTGTGTTTTTAGCATGTAAAACAAGTTAACCACAACACCATAATGAGGATGAATGGTTGAGGTAGGTTCTGAATATTTTTTTGGTTGTGGTTTCTCGAAAAGAAGCAAACAATCACCTAGGATGGTTCATGTAACGGGTTTATGATCAAGCAAAATATTCAACCAAGAATTATGCCTCTAATATTGTTCAAACATTCTAAGTCTAATGTTTTGCGTAGTAAAATTCAAAACTGAATTATTAAAAAGACTCGAAAAAACCGGGATCGGGTTGTCCTCCCGTAGCTAATTCTTGACTCGACGAAACAAGGTTGCCTCCCGCCTAGCGCTTCGTTTATAGTCCATGGCTAGACTCCTTCACTTGATTACTTCGGATCAACGCTCTTTGAGGGCGTTGCAATCTTGGGTACCCACTTCCGCACCATCTTGGGCACGGTCTTATTCTTCGGCTTAGTCGTATTTTTGGTCTTCATAGGCTGGCTTTGTCCTTTGGTCTTGACGGATGCAACAACTTCCTTCATGTAGTGGCTCGGCATCTCAAACTCCGGTCCTTCAGTCGTGATCTTCGTGGTCTCCTTAGTGTGATCCTCCATCTCTCCCGAATGAGTTTGGGTAGCCTTCACCATCTCGGGACCTTGTGGTGGAAATTCTCCTTTGTTACCCATCGGGCGCCCGACAAGTTGTCCCACTTGCGTCTCTAGCATCTTCATCACGATGAATACTTCACGTATAGAGCTTCCGACCTCCGTCACCTTTCCATCTAAATTCTCCAATATTTTCTCCATACCCTCGAACTTAGTGACGATGTCCTTGTTGATTTTAGCTTGCTCGTCCATGAAGTCCTTGAATTGTGTACAAAGAGGAACCAAATCTTGAATGGACGAACTTGCATTAAATCGGGGTTTACCTTGGACATGGTCGTACTCCTCACACTCCTCGCATGTGGATATTGCCTTGGCAGCCTTTAGGTGTTGAGCTTCTTTCTCTATCTCCATCTTCTCCATCCTCCTCTTACCGATATGCCACTCAAGGAATTCGACTCGTATGTATTCATTGAAACGCTCCAAAGCTCTCGCAATCGTCATGCGGATAGTTGAGACCTTGATCTTGAACGGCCTTTCGGCGTCTTGAAGGTTTATGATAGGTAGATCAATGATGTCCGGGTGCATAGCTCGATCTTGCGCTCTCGGTTGTGATTGTTCACCCATGGGTGGCGGTTGAGGTTGATCTTCCTTTGGACTTGGAGGTGCCGATTCCCTTGGAGATTTCGACGGTCCTTCAACTTTTGGATCTAGGGTTTCCAACCCTTTAGCTTGTGTTGCACGACTCCTTTTCCGTAAAGTTTTCTTGGATCATCCAAAAAACATATTTGGGTTTCTTGGAGAGGTAGCCAACCATCTCCGGTTAGGGTTAGCAAAAGTAAAAATCTAACAAGGAAAAATTAGGGTTAATCAAAACTAGATTAGATTGATTTTTTTCTTTTTTTGAGGATGATCAAACTTAAGAGATGCAAAAGAAAATCAAAAGAAAAACTAAAAAATAAGTGATACTAGATCGGATCTTGATTGCTTATTCCCCGGCAACGATGCCAAAAAAGGGGGCTTGTTGACGGTAGATTATCGTATCAAACTTCATATGGATTTGCAAGCGGACAAATCCCCCGTCGTAGTCAAGGGACCCTTCTTCCCTCGAGTGGTGAACCCAAGGTATCGAATCCGTGGAACAATGTGCAACGCAAGGATTCAATCTAGTAAAGTAAGGATAGCTATCTTATGAAGAACCAAATTGCATCTAATCTACTAACTCGTAAAGGAAACACATCTAATCTAATGTACTAAAGAGGTAACAAGAGAAAGCAAGAGATAACCAATCTAGAGAGTCTAGATCATGCTTATGTTGTAGCTCCAAACAAGATAGATGAAGATAGAAAAGTGAATCTCATTAAAAGCATCTTTAAACTGTGGCCTCCGGTCCGTTTCCGAAAACGCCCGCCTTTCGGAACCCCCGTTCTGTCACAACGTATTCCTATTCATGCGGGTAGTCTAGGGCGAGTTCGATAAGAATAAGTTGAAATCACTTGGTCGGTCTGTTATGCACCTCTAGACACCGCGGCTGCAAGAGCACCCTAAGCAATCTATATTAAGTATAGATTGGGGAAGAAGCAAAACCAAGAAGAAAACAAAATCATCGAGAAGGCACTTGATCGCTAGAAATCGGATTCACTATAAAAACTTCACCATGAATGATTACATGAACAAGATCACCACCGGGATCCTACCTCGATCTTGATCCTTGCTCCGGAGCTCCGACGTGGTCTTCCATGCAAGGTTCCCACGTCGGCTAGGGAAACCCTAGACAACTAGCACGACCCTCATCTTCGAAATGGTGTCCCTCAAGCTTCTCTCGCTCCTCGGCGGCGGATGACGAATTCGTTGATGCCCGGCTCTCGGTCGGGAGGTATAAATAGCCCGAGATGCATCTAGGTCAAAGGGGGGCCGACTAGGCCTCGAAACGGGCCGGGCGGTCGGCTCGGGGCGACCGGGCCGGGCCCACTTCGGCCCGTTCGTGGCCTCCTTCGCCGGTGTTGCTTCCCAAGTCATCTAGATCCTCCCCCTTCGCATGTGAGCCCTTGTCGTTAGTTTCTCTCCGAATTGGACGAAGCTCCTTATCTCGCAAGATTCGACACTTTTCCGGCTATGTCCTCGGAGTTTTCCATCTTGTCGGGTTGGGTCCTTGGGCTTCTTGGAGTCATGTTCACTTAATTGCTTGACTTGTACCGGGCTTCAAGGTCTTGTCATGAGGTGCTTAATGAACTTATCCCGGAAGTCTTGCTTTCAACGCTAAAACCCTGCATAAACACTAAACTCCAAAACCGACATGCACAAGTGAACTTGTTATACCACGGGGGTTAGTACCAATGGATAAGATACAAAAGTCATGCCAACACCGAAGGTAAACTCATGGCTAGGTTGACGGAATTTCACGGTCAACACTCGGGTATTCGCATGGACCCGGCAATGGTGAAGCGGGAATAGGGCGAGACCCTACACAAGTACATGCGATGCTTTTTCAACAAGCGCGCTACTCCATCACTAAGCTCAAGGACATGATCACTTCATGGGCCGACGAAGAAGACAAGGCGAACGCCAAGTACGACGCCATTCGAGGCAAGAGAAAGCAAAACCCCGGCGGTAGCAACAACAACAACAGGGATCAAGGCGGTCGCAACAATAACTACTCGGGTCCTAACCGCAAGCGCAAGCTAGACAACACTTTCACGACTATCCAGCGCCCCGCGAAAGACAACTCGAAGATGACCTCCGGCGGCTTCAAAGACTTGCTGAAAGAGAAGTGCCCGTGGCACCTGGAGGGCAACCACACCACCGAGCAGTGCTACCAACTCCGGCGAGCACTCAAGGACTCTCCAGACCCACGGCCTCCTCACAACAAGAAGGGCAAGAAAAAGCCGACGAAGGCAACGACGACTTCCTAGAACCCGACAAGACAAGGATCGTCCTCTTTGGCGGACTACCCACCGACAGGGTCTCGAAGGCCAAAAGACGGGGAAGTCTTGAACATTGAACCGGTGGTCCCGACCCCTCTCGGTGGTCGAGGTACCCATCACCTTCTCCCCGCACGGATCAATGGACAAGCTTCTCCGAGTCGGGACGGTTTCCACTCGTCCTAAAACCGGTAGTCACGGGCTCCGGACTCAACAAGGTACTCATCGACGGTGTGAGCGGGCTCAATGTTCTTTTCACCAAGACCTTGAAGAAGATGAAGCTCAACATTACTCACATGCTCACCAAGAGCACATTGTCTTTCTATGGCATCGTCCCCGGGAATGCGGCTATTCCACTAGGCTCGGTGGTCCTGGCAGTTACCTTCGGGGAAACCAGGAATGCACCAAGTACATCAAGTTTGAAGTCGCGGATTTAAAGACTTCCTACCCTTCCATCCTCGGCGGACCGCCTATCGCCAAGTTCATAGCGGTACCCCACCGCACGTACTTGGTACTCAAAATACCAAGTCCCGCCGGTGTACTCTCGCTACAAGGGGACTTGAAGATATCTTTCGACTGCGACACAGAAGCCGTGGAACTCGCAGCCACCAATCAAGTACCCAATGCCATGATGGAGATCTACGCCGCATCCAAGAAACTTGCCCCAAGTGAGCTCGACATCCCAGAGAAGTCGGACACAACCAACAAGCCTCAGCCATCCGAGGAAGTTCAAGTCAAGGCGATCGATCTTGGGACAAAGCGACGGCAGAAAGAAGACTACCATGATCGGGGCGGGCCTTGACCCGAAATAGGAAGACGCTCTCGTCGGCTTCCTCCGGCTAACCGAGACATCATTGCTTGGAAGCCGGCGGACATGCCGGGGGGTGCCCGGGAGGCCGATCGAGCACTCACTTAACGTCCATCCTAAAGCTACCCGAAAATGACAACACCTCCGCCGTTTTGCCGACGACCTGCGGGATGCCATCAAGAAGGAACTCGCCAAACTACTCGCGGCCGGCTTCATCAGAGAAGTCTTCCATCCTGAGTGGCTCGCCAACCCCATCCTCGTCCGCAAGAAGAACACGAACGAGTGGAGGATGTGCGTCGACTACACCGACCTCAACAAGCACTGCCCCAAGGACCCCTTCGGGTTGCCGCGGATAGACCAAGTCATCGACTCCACGGTGGG
Organism: Cenchrus americanus; assembly: GCA_947561735.1. Taxonomy (NCBI): domain Eukaryota; kingdom Viridiplantae; phylum Streptophyta; class Magnoliopsida; order Poales; family Poaceae; genus Cenchrus; species Cenchrus americanus. The sequence continues at coordinate 75,073,739 of OX387239.1, read as the reverse complement.
TTGCGACCTGCTCGCTTCCTCGGCCGCTACTCCGGTACCACCATATCGCAATCAAGGAAGAAGACCAAGAGAAGACCACGTTCATCACCCCATTTGGCGCCTAGTGCTACACGACAATGTTGTTCGGGTTGAAGAACACCGGCGCCACTTACCGGTGAGCTATCCGGAAATGTTTCATGAAACAACTCAACAAGAACGTCGAGGCTTACGTGGATGGCGTGGTCGTCAAGACCCGAAACTCCGACACTCTTATCGCCGATCTTGAAGAGACTTTTGCGGCCTTGCGGGAGTACCGGTGGAAGCTCAACCTCGAACAAGTGCGTCTTCGGCGTACCTTCGGGAAAACTAGTCGGCTTCATCATCAGCCATCGTGGCATCGAAGCCAAACCTGAGAAGATCTCCGCCATCACCAAGATGAAAGCTCCCACTTGCATCAAAGATGTGCAGAAGCTCACCGGGTGCATGGCGGCCTTGAACAGATTTATCTCAAAGCTTGGATAATGGGGGCTACCCTTCTTCAAACTACTCAAGCACCAAGAGAAGTTCGTGTGGACCCCAGAGGCAAATCAAGCTCACGCTCGGCTCGAGGATTTCTTATCTAAGCCACCGGTCCTCACGGCTCCTCGCAAAAAAAAGAGTAGCTATTGCTCTACCTCGCCGTGACTACTCACGTGGTCGATCGCCATCGTTGTCGAGCGGCGGGGAAGACGGCCACGCCTACCCGGTCCGGGCCGACCGCCTACTTCGTCGGCGAGGTCCCGTCGAATCGAAGGCATGCTACCAACCGGTACGAAGCCACGGCGTACACGGTGCTCATCACCTCGCGAAGTTACGACACTACTTCCGGGAGTAGTCGATCTCTCGTCGTCACCGGCTACCCGCTCGGCGACATTCTACGGAACCAAGATGCTACCGGAAGAATCTCCAAGTGAGCGGTCGAACTCGGTGCTCTCAACATCGACTTCAAGCCATGAACAGCCATCAAGTCGCAAGCACTAGTCGACTTCATGGCAGAGTGGCGGGGAAAATCGGCTACCAACTACAACCGAGCGACCAGAGCATTGGGTGATGTACTTCGACGACTCGCTCAAGCTCGAAGGCGCGGTGCTGGAGTACTCCTGATTTCTCCAACGGGCGAACAACTCAAGAACATTCTGCAGATCTTCTGGAAGGTCTCAAACAACGAAGCTGAGTACGAAGCCCCGCTACATGGGCTCCGCATCACAATATCTCCGGGCATACGGCGACTCCGCGGTGGTCATCAACCAAGTCAACAAGTCTTGGGATCACAACAAGGAGAACATGGACGCCTACCGCCTAGAAGTCCGCAAGCTCGAGAGCAAGTTCTACGGTCTAGAGTTCCATCACGTCGTCCGCAACAACGGCGTTGCGGCGGATGTCCTATCAAAGCTTGGTTCTACTCGCGCACAAGTACCGGCGGGTGTCTTCGTCCACGAGCTTCATGCGCCATCCATCCCGGAGCCGCGTCCATGACAACCGACCCATCGTCTTCCCCGGCGGGCCAGGAGGTCATGGTGACAAACGTGGACCGGCGACAACTCTTCATCAACTACATCCGCGGGCGGAAGGTTCCGTTGACGGATAAAAGACGTATCCACCTACGATCCGCAAGCGTACGGACCTACACCTTTTTCACCACGGGATTCCCAAGGTTCTTGTCAATCCACGGAGCAAGGGGATTACAAGCGTTTGATATACCTCTACTCACTAGCTACTCAAACCCTAACTATGATTAAACTAGAAAACGACTAAACTACACTACAGAGAATGATTAAGCTATCAAGATAGGAGACACTCGCCCATGGGTCTACGATACTTGAACATGCAATCGCTTTAAACAAGAAAAACAATCTAATCTATCAGGGGTTGTGACCACGGTTTCGCCCTTTCCCTCCCCCCGTACTGTCACTACGCGGAGGTATTCATGACTAGACCTATGATGGACACGACGTATTGAATGGATCCAAGGGAGCATTGGAGCTCTACTTCCCTTTACGGCATGGTAGCTAACCTTAAGCATTAACGTATATTCAACACATGATGATAGATAGATGTTCTAGCAAAGTACGATGTCATCTCAAGATCGATTACAACCCATGGACGAATAAGGAGATTACCCCATCAAGGTGCTAGACATAGCACCGTTGATCATGGTCACCCTTCCGACGGTGTCTTCCTTCTTCTCCACTTGTGGGTGCTTCCTTCGAGGTGGTTGATCCCCCTCCGAGATCTCCCTCCTCTCTCTCTAGCTTGTGGATGGCCTCCCGGTGCGAATGGCTCTCTCCCCCGTGAATGGCGGCGCCTCCGGGGCTTTAGGGTTGAAGATCCTCCGGTGCAAGGAAAGGGGGGGGGGGGCGAACCGACCCACGGAGTGGGCTAGGCCGGCCGGCCCGGGCCAATCGTCCCGGGCCCACTTCGGCCCGGGTCGGCCGCGCCTTCGCTCCCGTGGGTCCTCATGCATTTATGCACTTTGCCCCCCTCCACTTGCATGATTTTGACGATGTCATCCTCGCGTCCAAGATGGAGGTTCTCTTTGCATGAAGTCCGGTCTTTTACGCTTCAATCCTCGCGGGTGTTCCTATGTAGCACTTTGGTCCTTGCCACCATTGGAAGTGATTTCATCAAGCCCATGAACACGAACGCGTAAATGCTCCTTTGAACTTGTTGTGAATCCGTCCTTTATGTCCATGTTTTCCCGCATAAACACAACACTTCCAAATGCATGCACATAGATGAACTTGTTATATGATTAGTGTGCCTAGTGGCCGGTTAGTTCCATAATCAAATCCAAACCAAAGTATAATGAACATGTTTTGTGTACCAAAATAGACCGTCAACATCTCCCCCACGCTTAGCTCTTGCTCGTCCTTGAGCAAGTACTCGTAAAAGAACTTCGTCCAAAGTGTTGTAATCGTGTTCCACTAATCCTTCTTCACAAGTTAGTCAATCTTTTATCTTTAATACATAAACATAAAGTAATGATCATCATACATAAACATGGACGTTTAGAATTTTTACCACGTCAAGATTTACCCCACAACTCAAACTCTTCACTCGAAGCCTTCGATTTCAGCCATGCTTACTTCTTTGCTTCCATCGAGGGTTTTTATTATTTTCAAAAAGAAAATTCCTGCAAGTTTCATAAAACTCTCACCTCCCATAAATCTCTCATATGACATGTAAAGTGGAGCTATAGGTAGGGCTAGTGCAATCAACACAAGTATTGTCAAACTAAGAACTTCCTCTAATGGTTGTTTACCTTTCAAAGCCAATGATCATGAGAATTAATCAATATGTGGGGATATCAAGGATGAAAAGGTATATAATGGTGGACATGTGCAAGGGCAAAAGAAAATATGACCACGAGGCACCGATGACGTCCTCGTTGTCGGATTGCACATGGTTGGAAAAAGAGTGAAAGTTCCGTCTCTCAACAACGTGACATCCTTCTTTGCACTCTATTATTTTTTTCTTTTACTTGATTCGTCCATCTCATATCTTTATTGCCACTCCTCTTTTGTCTTTCATTCCATACACATATTTATTTTTGTTTCTTTCTTTTCTATTTTTTCTTTCTTTCTTTTCCATACACATAATTTTCTTTTATTTTTCCCTCTCTTGACATCTTTTCTCTGTTTCCAAAGCTCTCAACTCCCCTCTTTCTTGCATGCACACAATCTGAAATTTTAAATAAACCATGCTAGAGACGAGACGAAACTTTGAGAGTAGGTTGTGTTCAAGGAATGTGATGTACAAAAGAGATGTATAGGGTTGGGTATGGAATTCGGCGATGTACGAGACTTCCGATGTCAAAGTCACGTTACCGAATGCATGACGAGGCTAGCAACGAAAGATAAGCACAAGGACATGATCATTGCTTGAAATTAAAACTCCCAAGAGAGAAGGGTCCTAGCCCAACTCATCGTGCTAATCACACTTATGGTGGAGCAAAAAATAAATTTGGCTTTGTATGGGATTTTTTTTCTTACTCTCATCTTGCAAAAAGAGGTTTTGCTAACCTTTATTACAAGGGTTTTTAGATAATTTTCAGAATTGAATTCCTCCAACTTTTAGCATTGAACAAAGCACAACCAACATGTGAAGCTCGAGATCGAAGTGTGGTATGGGTACTTTTAGAAGTAGCAATTCCACTAAGCACCACGAGAAATGTTTTTCAAACCACAAACTTATGTTCATATATCAAAAACTAAAGATGAACAAACGAGTAAATCAAGATAAGCAACACACAAGACACAAAATTTAAAGGACTCTTTTTATTTGATTTTCTTTGACGCAACACTAAATTAAGACACTTGCAAAAATTTAAAAGCACGTCTCAAAAAATAAAGACTCTTAAACTCTAAAACTCTCTCAAAAACTAAACTCTCTCGAAGACTAAACCAAACCAATCTAAACTTGAAGCTCAAAAACTAAAGGCTAGCTAACTAGCTCTCCCCACGCTAAAATCATACGACGTCCTCGTCATATCTTACAAAAATCCTAAGGGGGGGAATAAACCTAGTGGTACTTTCTCGCAACTATTGCACCACTTGCCCTTCGTGTTCCCAACCATGCCAAATAGTTTGCGCACGTTGCGGTTTAGGAACTTGTAGTCGTCTTCGACCGAGCGCTCAAAATTTTCCATACGTTGCCTCATCGCCTCCATGGCCCGGAAACATTCGTCGACCGATGCGTAGAGCTCCGAGATGGAGTGTCGGCAAGCCGCACAACACATCGGGTGCATCCCGAAAGGGTCGTCATCGCTAGGGTCTTCGCCGTCGTCGCCGCCGTCGTCGCCATCATCATTGTCACCGCCGCCATCGTCGCCATCATCATTGTCGCCGCCGCCGTCGTCGTTGTCGCCGCTATTGGTGCCTTCGGGAGTCTTCTCCTTGGGCACCTCTTCCCAAACACACAAATCATTATCATCTCTTTTCGCGGCCGCCCAAGAGCTCGGGCTACGATCGTCGGAGTAGTCCTTATCCCCATAGTCCTTAGGCTCGGGCAACACCTCCTTGTAGTCTTTCCGCTTCATGCATCGGATGCGCCCCGACCTTCGAATGGGAGTAGGGACGTTCTCCTCCTTGACGGGGTTGCGAGATGCGATAGCTCCGGTCGGGACACGCCCTCCACAATGGATGCGAGCGGTCCTCTTGATCTTGGCGGGTAGCTTGAGCTCACATGGCTTCGCCTCCTCCATCGATGGCTCCTTGGCGCCTTGCTTCAACTCTACGCTCTTTGGGGACACCATGGCCGCCGGGTGGGTGCAAAAGATTGCTAGATGGAATGGATTCCCAAGCTCCCAATTCGGCCAAATAAATAGTCCGAAAAGGAAAACCCTAGAAACCTCATTTTCCTTATTCAAACTTACCTTAAAATTTTTTCGACCAAAGAAGAAAGTCGAAAAGGAGCATTCCGGGAAAAACCAGGGCGAACTTCCACCGGGGCCCCCTTGGGGCCGGTCGGACCGGCCGGTCGGCCCTCCCCGTTCCCGGGGCCGGTCTCGGTCCGGTTTCCCATGTACCGCCCTTTTTTCTCATTCTTAGCCCGTGGGAAAAAGTTGGCCCGTTAATCTTCACAAGAAACTCCGTAAAAATAAAAGAAAAACTATTTACAAAAATTTGTACCTTGTTTTTTGTCCTAGGCCGGACGTTCGGGCACTTTTTCCATGGTGAAGACATCAATATGGTGAAGGGCCACAACGTCGGGTTCGTAGTAAACCTTAAGCCATTGACCATTCACCATGAATTGAACACCTTTCACATCCATAATGGTTACCGCTCCATTGGAGAGCACCGAATGGACAACATAAGGTCCGTTCCACTTGCTTTGCAATTTCCCCTTTCGAAGGTTTTAAACCTCGAATTTTAGAGGAGGACCTTATCTCCTTCTTTAAACTCTTTCTTCTTTAACCTTTTGTCATACCACCTTTTAATTGTCTCCTTGTATATGCTTGCATTCTCGTATGCTTTCAACCTCATCTCCTCTAGCTCGCTTATTTGAATCATTCGTTTTACCACCGCGACATCGAGATCAAGGTTCATCGCTTTAATCGCCCAATAAGCTTTATGTTCCAACACAACCGTAAGGTGGCAAGTACATCCATAGATGAATTGATAAGGGGTCATACCTATCGGTGTCTTAAACACCGTTCGATACGCCCACAAAGCTCCATCTAATTTCTTTGACCAATCTTTGCCTCCCTTCTCTATGGTTTTGCTGAGGATTCTCTTTAATTGCCTATTCGACATTTCCGCTTGTCCGTTGGTTTGCGGGTGATAGGCCGTAGAGACCCTATGTTCAATTCCCAACTTAGACAAGCACTTTTTGAAATTCTTTCCGGTTAAGTGAGTTCCTCTATCGCTTATCAAGATTCTCAGTGTACCGAAACGAGGAAAAATCATGCTCTTGATCATGGCAATGGACTCCTCCGTGGAAGCCTTACGACATGGCGTAGCCTCTACCCACTTGGATACATAATCAATCATGACTAGGATGTGCTCATATCCATGTGAGTTTTTGAAAGGCCCCATGAAGTCTATTCCCCACACATCGAACAAAGCGATTTGTAGATTATATCTTAAGGGCATAGAATTTCTTTGAGAGATGTTTCCGGTTCTTTGGCATTCAGGGCATGATGCAACATATCTTTTAGTATCTTCGTGGATCTCCGGCCAATAGAATCCGCTAGACCACACTTTTGCTTGGGTCCTAAAATGTCTATAGTGTCCACCGTACTCCGGCGAGTGGCACTTTCCCAAAATTTTTGGCCTCTCTTCTCGTTGGCACACATCTTCTCATGACTCCATCATTGCCAAGTTTGAAGAGGTATGCCGCACCCCAAAAGTATTTCTTACTTTCGGAGATTATCCTCCTTTGAGAGTTTCTATCTAGATGGTCAAGAGGCATCTTCCGAATTGCTCGAATGATATCAATTACCCAAGTGTCTTTATCGAGCACTCGATAGAGGTGGTCATCTCTCATCTTGTCTTCTATGGGCTCTTTATCATCTTGTCCACGATTCATCCTAGACAAATGATCGGCCACAAAATTCTCCACCCTTTTTTTATCACGAATTTCAACATCGAACTCTTGCATAAGAAGGATCCAACGAATCAATCGTGATTTAGCATCCTTCTTAGCCAAGAGATACTTGATGGCCGCGTGATCGGTGTAAACAATGACCTTCAAGTTCACGATGTAAGATCTGAATTTTTCGAAGGCGAATACTACCGCTAGCAACTCCTTTTCGGTAGTGGCATAATTCAATTGTGCCTCATTAAGAGTTTTGCTAGCGTAGTAAACGGCGTGAACTCGACCTTCTTTTCTTTGACCCAAAATCGTGCCTACGGCGTAGTCACTTGTGTCACACATGATTTCGAAAGGTTGGCTCCAATCCGGAGGTTGAATAATGGGAGCACTCACCAACACACTTTTCAAGGTCCGGAATGCCGCTAGGCACTTCTCATCAAAGTCGAAAGCCACATCCTTTTGAAGGAGATGCGTTAAAGGCTTAGTGATCTTTGAGAAGTCCTTAATAAATCTTCTATAAAATCCGGCATGGCCTAGAAAGCTCCTCAAGGACTTAACATCCGTCGGAGGTGGGAGTTGCTCAACTGTCTCTACCTTAGCCTTGTCCACTTCAATGCCTCTCTCGGATATAACATGTCCGAGCACTATGCCTTGCTTAACCATGAAGTGGCACTTTTCCCAATTTAACACCAAGTCTACCTCCGCACACCTCGTGAGGACCTTATCCATGTTTGCCAAGCAATCCATGAATGTCTTCCCATAAACGGAAAAATCACCCATGAACACCTCGATAATTTCTTCGATGAATTCCGAGAATACGACCATCATGCAACATTGAAAAGAGGCCGGAGTGTTGCATAGACCGAAGGGCATCCTTCTATATGCAAACGCTCCGTAAGGGCATGTAAACATTGTTTTGTGTTGATCATCCGGTGAATGGAAATTTGCATGAACATCGAGTACCCATCGACAAAGCAAAAATAAGCGTGGTTTGCTAATCTCTCGAGCATCTCGTTAATGAACGGTAGGGGGAAGTGATATATCTTCGTTACTTTGTTTAGCTTTCGTCAATCGATACACATCCGCCACCCGATCATGATTCTTTGCGTTATCAACTCGTTCTTCTCATTCTTCACCACGGTTAAACCTCCTTTCTTCGGTACACAATGTACCGGCTCACCCATTCGCTATGCGGAACCGGTAGATGATTCCGGCATCAAGTAACTTGATGACCTCTTTCTTTACTACCTCTCGCATGGCATGAGTTATCCTCCTTTGGTGGTATACTACGGGCTTACATTGGTCTTCCATTGGTATACCATGAGTGCAAAAGGCCGGGCTAAGACCTTTGAGATCATTGATCGAATATCCAATCACCTTCCTATGTCTTTTAAATAAAATCAGCAACTTCTCATTTTCTTCGGGACTCAACTCGTCGCTCACAATGACCGGATAAGTGTTGTCTAGGCCAAAAAATTCATACTTTAATCCTTTGGGCAAAGGTTTAAGGTCTACCTCGGGAACTTGTGGCTCCTCGGGTTTAATCTCTCCTATGTCCTCGAATTTTTCTTCCTCCACGCCTCCATCATGCGGTTCTAAGCCTTTTGTTGCTTCTTTTAGCTCTTCATTTTGTTGATCATTAATTTGATTTCCCATCGCTCTTTGCAAAGTGGGTCTCTAAGGGTTTCAACAAAACAAAGACTATCTACCTCCTCTACTTCGTCTTCGGGAGGAAAGGGCGTAGGGTGTTTAGAAACGCGAAGAAAATTTTATGTGTACTTCTTTCCATTAAGGTTCATTGTTACTTTGCCTTTTCCGGCATCCAACACGGCATCAACCAACTTAAGAAAGGGCCTACCTAGGATTATGTGATCATGATTACTATGGTAAGCATCAATAACAAAGAAATCGGTTGGTATACATTTTCCAGAGATTTTTACATTCATGTTGCAAGCAATACCTAGAGGTCTAATAGTTCTACCATCTCCCATGATTAATTTCGTTGATGTTGGGGCTAAGTCTAGGTTGTGGTCTTGAACTTTATCGTAAATTTTAGAAGATAGGACACTTACTTGGGCTCCGATGTCGCACAAAGCTTTGCATTGAACTCCATTGATCTCGCAACTCAAGTGCGGTGCCATCTTCTCCTCTTCTTCGGACCTATTGCGTAAACTTCGGCGAGGCGAGCGTATGGTGATGCTTCGGGCTTGATCCCCATGATTCTCTTCACCTCAGCTATGTGTTTTGGATCCACTTCATCATCTCCAAAGAGCTTTTGAAAGATCTCACCGGTGGTTTCAAGGTCGTATGATCCTTCCGCTTTCTTCTCCAAAGGGGGAAATCCACTTCCAATGCTCTTGCCATCCCCTTTTAATTAGGGAACGGTCTTCTCTTGTCAAACACTTCTCCGTAATCGATAGGAACCCAATCCATTGGTTCGAACTTCCTTAGTGGCTTCGCACTTGACATGCTTCTCTTGTTGGTTTCATTTGATACGGCGAAGTCAACGCTCGGGGTAGTTCTTGACTTGATGTGCTCTTCTTCAAGCTTTTCCGGGATTGACTCCTCTTTTGTCACTTCGGGGTTGCCTCTTTACAAAATTCAGCACACTCTTTCATCCTTGAATTGTGTTTCGGCTCTCCCGCAAGTCTTGTTTCCCAATCTCTTCGCATGGAAGCCGCTTTACTAATTTTATGTAGAAGTTGAGAGGCTTCAAGTGAGTGTTTTCTCCATGAGATCCCCACCCGCGCACATTTGGATGTGTTGCATGCAACTAGGGGTTAGGGAAAAGAAAAATGTATGCAATAGTACGTCACCGGAGAAGCCGAGTCTTGGTCCTTGTTCGATGAACTCATTAAAACCTATTCCAAGCTTGGTCTATCCCTTCCTCTTCTCCTTGCGTGAAAGTGATCACTTGCCTCCTTAGATGTTGAACCTTGCTAATTGGAAAGAACTTCTCGCAAAACTTTTTTGTCAACTTGTTCCAATTGCCTTCAACTTCAAAGGATGCAAACGAGTACCATGTCTTTGCTTCACCGGCAAGTGAGTAGGGAAAGAGATTCCATTTGAACCATTCATCGGGAACTCCTTCTTGACGCACCGTGTTGCATAGCGTCGTGAAACACTACAAGGTTTTCCCCTATTGCAACAAACCCCTTAGGCAACACCACTATTTCGGTTGCAATAGGGGGGTACTATTGCACCGAAACGGTGATTTGGTTGCAATTTGTGTGTCTATTGCAACACAAAATTTGAGTTGCATTATTTATTTGTTCGGTTGCAACATGTTGACGCTAATGCACCCTTTTTTAGGATTTCCGTTGCATTTGGTTGGAAATAATGCCACCCCAATTTTGTGTTGCATTAGCATTCCTTACGTTGCAACAGAAAGTTGCTATAGCCACCATACTAGGGATGGTTGCGCTTGAACAAGTATGTCGCAACGTAGAATTTTGGTTGCAAATATATCTTTGCGATGTTGCAACAAGTTGGCGCTAATGCACCCATTATTCAGAATTGTGTTGCATTTGGTAGGAAATATTGCTACCCTACTTCTGCGTTGCACTAGAAATTCGGGTGTTGCAATATAAACTTGCTATGGCCACCATACTAGGGTTGGTTGCGTTTGAAATGCCTTACGCAACGTCTTATTTGGGTTGCAAATATCTCTTTGTGTTGTTGCAATACAAGGAAGGCTACTGCTTCGTTTCTAGCCTCAAGGAGGAATATTGTGTATGTATTGCCACAAAATTTGTTTAGATGAAAAAAATCTGCTATGGGGTTGTAGCGAAATTTAAAATGCGACTTAATAAATAAATTTTATTATGAAAAATCTGAATTTTAACAATATGGTATAGACTATATGTACCATGAAAAAAAGAGAGGAAAAAAAAATTGTGTTCTATGGGGATGTGGGCTAAGCCGCACCACAATAGGCTCAACCGGCGAGCGTAAAGCCCGGCGAGCGGGAGCCCGAGTGGACCGGCCCCCCATTAAGCCCCGCAGCGCAAGTAGCAAGCATTAGTTGATGATGGTCATACGGAGTTCGAAATCGCAGCACGCCTCTCCTTTTAAGCCGGGATACCCCCTTCTCGCTTAGCGGCGGCACTAAAGGTACCGGAGACTAGGATGTGAAAATGTCAAATGGGCCGATGAGAGTAATAAAAACAAGGATATGCCGGCCCAAATCGTCTATAACTTACGGCTCCCCCACCCCCAATACACCGTTGCTCCCGACCATCCCCCTCGTCGGCTCCGACCGTCGCGTCCACATCGAGATGCCCCGCATCGCGGTTTCCCCGCGGCAAGCGGCGACGCCGGCCGGAGTGGCCGCATCGAGCCTTCCTGCACCGGTGGCGGGCGCGGACGAAGGGGCCGCGCCGCCGTAACACGCCCGAGCGGCCGCCACGGCAAGCGGGGCCGCATCGAGGGGATCCTAGAGAGCGGCGGCGGCGGACGGCGGGGCCGCACCGAGGGTTTTCGGGGCGAGCGGCGGCGGCGTACGGAGGTGCTACTACTCCACCACACGAAGCGCGATGCACGCGGGCGGTTCAAGTGTTCCACACCACCTACCTCGTCGTCCTCCGGCATGGTCGGCGGCACCCCAACCCCTGTCGTCCTGCGGCACGGACGACACCGCCACCTCGTCGTCGTCGTCGACGGCCCGCATCGCCAAGTCGATCCATCCGGTAAGGGTAAGCGGTGCCCTAGTCGGATGCAAGCGTTCCAGAAGAGAAGTGAGGTACACTGCCCTACCCTCTTTGATTTTCCAGGAATCGTGTGACTCCTTTTGCAATTAGAAAAATGTTAGTAGTTCATAGTAATCAAAATTTCATACTAGATAATGGTAATTGTGTTTTTGTGTGCATCCATCTCACCCCATACTAGATAATGATAATGATAATTGGCTTGATTTCTTGCCATCTTTTGCCGTGAATCCGACTCGTGTACATTTGATCACAATCCCGAAAACAAAGCCGCCCAAATGAATGCAAAGTCGTCCCATTTAGTAGGTTAGGCCTTTTCTCGGCGGGTAGTCGGGGGATCACGGGTAAATTGGTATACATTATGAGTCAAGAGATTGAATAGGTCGTTTAAAACTGAATAACAGCAAATTGTTTTGTTTGCTCAGGCTAGTGAACACTGCTAGTCAGGTGAGGATCATCATTCCAGACTCGGATGCTGAGCAGGACAATAGCAAGAAACCGTCTCCATCAAAAGCTTCGGGATCATCAAAAAGAAAGGTGCATTTTTTTGACTAATTTGCTGCATTGGCCACAGCTGTTGTAACACATTTCATGTTAGTAACTTGTGTTTGTTGTCTGCCATAGCAAATGCCCTTGCGCCAAATGGTTCAACAGCTGAAGGAGCGCTATGATGATTTGCGGGAGCAGATTGAGAACCTAAGCGTCGACATTGCCGGAACGCAGAAGACATGGAGATGACCCCGAAGGAATTCATGGAGACCGTTGTCGACAAGTTAGAAGTGATGGCGAAGAAGATCCGCAAGCTTCGGGATAAAGTCAATCGCAAGTAGTAGTAATCTAGCTTAGTACGTAACATAACCGGGTCCTAGGTGAATGTTATGCGATGCTCGGTGAATGGTCTATGGATGTGTATGTGGCAACATCTAAGTAATAACTTTGAACATTTATACATGCATCTTCGTATGTCTATGTGTTTGGATCCGGATGAGCCCTTGCAAAATATTTGAACTCATGAGTGACACAAATTGAAATCGTTGGGTCCCGTCATGCATATTTAGACTAACCATCCGTCCGTTTTCGAATTGCGACATGCTATTGTTTATGCTATTCATGTGAATGTTCACAAAGCATTGTGATCAACAATTTGGAGACTCTTCACTAGAACTCCCGAATTTTGTGTATTATTGTTAGCCCCTATAGTAGCCGATCGTAAAAGAAAAATAATGAATTACGCATATGTTGAAAACCCCGAGAAAGGTCATACTACGTACAACCTCGTAAATATTGAAACCAGGTATTCCTTGGTTGTACTAAAATTTTGTCTATCGTGTATGTATTGCCACGATCGATAGGGGCTCTTCCGATCCGGACCATTCCAAAATTCCGTCTTCGACAACCTCGGTTATTGTTGCGGAGATCTCCACGAGGGCCTCTAGGGGATTGATCTCCACGGCGATCTCCACGTGATTCTTGTTGCGGAGATCCGAGCGGCGCTACGGCCACGTCCGTACGTACCGATGTCTTGATCTCGTATATATATCCAATCGTTCGCTGCATATATATGCATATTGGTATATATATCGTCATCAAGGTCGATTGAAATTAAACATGAACAATGCAGATTAACTAATGGCATCGACGAAGATCGAAGTTGGATGCGCTTGCCTCGACACTCGGCGGATTGGCGAACAATTTTCGAATTTTTTTTGCAAAAATTTACGGCCTCATCGGCGCGAGGTGGATCTATTGCGTGTCCATGTAAATTGTGTCAATGCATGATCGACATTCCACCGTGGGTCGCATTCAAATTCATTTACTCAATAGAGGGTTTGCCGATTGTTTCATCGATGCCGGCAACATTCAAGACCAAACTAATACTTCTTCTCGTGGTCCCGTGAATCAAGATGTTACCGCTCGATCTCGAAAATCATGATGCACTACCTACACCGATGATACAACACATTTATTTGTAGAAGACGATGAAGAAGATGGTTTGGATGATAACCCCGCTGCCACCAATACTCGATTAGAAACATTATCGGTGGCACTATACATCATAGACAAACCGGAGATGAGGAAGAGGCAGATAAGCGAGCAGAGATCTTTTTGAAACTATTAGAGCAGCAAAGAAGGAATTGTATCCAGGATGCAAAAATGCAACGAAGGTCTCTTTTATTGTGGAGCTTTTTCGGATAAAGTGCATGTATGGCTTAAGTAACGCGTCATTGGAGGCCATACTTAAGCTCTTTGGAAAGGTTCTCCCCGACCGGCATTGTATTCCCGACTCCTTGGATAAAGTGCAAAGGGTGATTCGAGACACGGGCTTGGACTATGTCAAGATACACGCATGCCAAAATGATTGTGTGTTATTTTTTGATAAATACGCAAATCCGGAAACATGTCCCATTTGTAAGGAGTCAAGGTGGAAAGTTGTAGATAAAACCTCCGATAATAATTGCGGTGCGGTGGGTGCTACTTCGTTAAGAAGCGGTTACCGATTAAGATCCTACGCTACTTTCCTCTTATTCCTCGGCTTCAAAGAATGTATATGTCAAAGCAAATGTCAAAGGATATGCGGTGGCACAAGAATGAATTGGTGAATGATGCGAAAATGCGTCACCCCGCCGACTCAAAGGCATGGAAGCACGTGGATTCGCAGTTTACATGGTTTTCGAAGGAGGAGGTCGTAACGTTAGGCCGGGTCTTGCTTCGATGGGTTCAATCCCTTTGGCATGCAAAGTCTTACGTATTCCATTTGGCCCGTCATCCCGGTTCCTTACAATTTGCCTCCATGGATGTGTCGAAACAATCTAACCGGATTTTGTCAATGTTGATTCCTGGTCCAAAATCTCCCGGAATGGATATTGATGTATACTTGAGGCCCTCGATACCGGAGCTCAAGGAGCTTTGGAATAATGGTGTTAAAACAAGAGATGCGGGGACTAAGGAGAATTTTAGATTGCGTGCTATACTTCTTTGGACAATTAATGACTTCCGGCCTATGCTATGTTGTCCGGTTGGAGCACTAAAGGGAAGTTTGCATGTCCATACCGCCACAAACATACCGAGTATTTGTGGTTGAAACATGGGCGGAAGCACCGCTACATGGCACATCGACGTTTTTTGGCCCCCGACCATCCATGGCGCAACAATGCGGTCAGCTTCAACAACAAGGTCGAAACCGAGGAGGCACCGGAACCACTATCCGGTGCACAGTACTTGAGCAGTATTCTACTTTTGAACAAGTAGAATTTGGAAAGACATTGTTATCAAAAAAAAGGAAGCGTGACGAAGACAACAGATGGCACAACTGGAGGAAGAAGAGTATTTTTTTTGAGCTCCCTTATCGGTCTTCTTTGCTCATCGAGCATAATTTGGACGTGATGCACATTGAGAAAAATATATGCGAGAGCATACTAGGCACTCGCTTAAGTTGGATGGCAAATGTAAGGACGGGGAGAATGCTCGGCTTGACATGGAGCATCTACGGATACGACCGATCAAAGCACCCCGTGATTAAAGATGATAAGTATACCTTGCCATCGGCCTTGTACGAGTTAGATAAGGATGCCGGGGAAAGTTTGTGTGAATTTTTATATGGAGTGAAGATGCTCGATGGGGTTTCCTCGAATATAAGAAGATGTGTTGATGTAAAGTCACGTAAGGTGTCGGGCTTGAAAACGCATGACTACCATCTAATTCTACGAAACTTTTACCCTTAGTGGTGCGTAGGATTTTGCCGAAGTCGTTGTCATTGGATTGATTCAGGCTTAGTAATTTCTTCGATGCACTATGTTCAAAGGAGTTGGTGGAATCGAATTGGACGAGCTCACTGTTCAATTAGGGAGGCCGTTTGTCGACTTGAGATGATATTCCCACCGCATTTTTTGATATCATGATCCATTTGCTCGTTCATCTAGCCGAAGAAGCTAAACTTGGGGGGCCAAAGTGTGTTACGGATGGATGTACCCGGTGGAACGGTACCTACGCACCGTGAAAGGATATGTGAGGAACAAGGCTCACCCCGAAGGTTCAATTGCCGAGGGATACATACTCGAGGAGTGCCTTACATTCTCGCTCAAGATTCTTGGACGTGGACACCAAAGACAATCGTGTTGATCGACATGAAACGGTTCTATCGTTAATGAGCCACCATCCGGTTTGAGCATTTTTTCGGAAATGGATTACAAGAGGAGAGGACAGACGGTTGAAGAAATACCACCAAATGAGTTTCGGAAGATGAGGCACTACATAATTTGCAATTGTGATGAAGCTAGACCATATGTCGAGTAAGATGCACTACTGAACATCATTATTGCTTTTAATTTTAAATATCAAACTAACGGTAATATTCTTTTGTGTGCAGCGAGCATTTGGAAGAACCGAGGGCACATGGATCCGTAAATCTTGATAAGCGACATGAGGCTCAACTCGTAAGATGGTTTGAAAGCAAGATCACGAGTTTACATGCTAGAGGGGAAGTAAGTTCGGATTTGTTTGCACTTGCTCAAGGACCGGATCCCCGACCTCGTACATTGAATAGATGTCATATCAACAATTGGCTCGTTTCGTACCGTTAACATCGAGAGAACCCTTGTGACACAAAACGGTGGTGTGCTTGTCAAGGGTGAGGCGAAGGCACAAATTGGTATGGGGTGATTAAAAGAATGATCTCACCGGAATTCCCTGGACAAAAAGAAGTTATTCGTTCCAAGGTGATCTGGTTTGATGTGCCTCTTGTCACAAGTACCAACGAGAGGCAGAGGATACAAGTAAAGATAAATATGGGGTCATTGACATCGATACTACTCGACACAAGTTTAGCAATGAACCCTATATTCCGGCAACACGAGCAGAATCGGTGTTTTATGTGAATCGGTGAACAAACCCGGGCCGGAGCAGTGTTATTTCAATGAAACCAAGGAACTTGTTTGCCATGCCCGAATTAGATCTCGAGGACTCACTTGCTGTGGGTATCGAAGGTATTAATTTGCTCGGTGAACACCGGGTTTTGACAAATTGGTCTAGATCGGACAAGGAAGGCACAACCGGCGATGTCTCGATTATTAATCGGGTTCGGGCCGAGGCGGTTGACGAACCAGACGACGAAGTATTTGATGTTGATGATGAACATGATGCAGATGACACGTACATTGATGATGGAATTGTTGCACCAATAGTTCAAGATGCCCAAGATGATGAGTTTTTCAATTGATACTTACTCGTACCGTAGTCCCGACTTCTATGTTGCCATTATTTACTACTTCTGGAAGACTTTTGCATAAATCTTAATATTTAAAATATGAATCAAAAAATTGGTATGACAAACAAAAAATAGGGGGCCGTAGGGCGGGCAGGTCACCAACAGGCTCTACCGGCGAGCGTGAAGCCCAGCGAGCGGGAGCCCGATGGGCCGGCCAGCCCAACAAGCCCGGAGGTTAGTAGAGAGGAAGCAGTGTTCAGAGGAGTTCGGGATGGCAAGCACGCCTCCCCTTTTAAGTTGTGGTGCGCCCGCTTGAGGTAGCGGTGTGGCACTAAAGATTTTGTTGATGTCTTCTTTGTGCGGCGCTCGCACACACCGGAAGTAATAAGGACAAATGGGCCGGCCCAATCTCGGACTGCAATCCTTTTCTAACAAAAGGGAACATTGATAATTTGCAAATGTGCTGTTGCTTTTAATATGTTGATATAGAAAATAAAAAATTGACTAACAAATGATACAAATTAATCTTTAGTAAATCAACAAATAATTAGAGTAATATGGAAGTTATCTGTCAAAATTGCCCAAATAAACAAGGCCTCCTAGTTTCAATCCATCACTGAATTACTACTAATATGTACACATGTACTTGTTCCGAAAACCAAGAAATTCTACTTGCTACTTTTGGTTAGTACATTATTTACATGATTCTACAAATGAGCATCCGGCGGGAAATCGGTAACCATGCTTGATCTCAAGCTGATTAGCGATCTCAAAAGACGTAAATGCATCCTTCGCGGCGTATTGCACCTGCCATTCGTGCAACACCCTCAAACCCCAAAGCCTCGTGGTTCACATTTCGTCCTTGTACGAGAGGTAGCTCCGTACTCGATTTCCAATCTTCTCCAGTGACGATCTGTAACCATTTCGGTACAGATGCCTATACTTCTCATGAACGTCAGCAACAATCAGTTGAAGGTCTTTCCAATTAGAAATCTTGACGCCGCAGTCCTCCTGTAGGCGTTCAGCATCGTTGGTGATGTGCGCTCCCACAAAGATGTGGCCTTCCTCGCTGAGAAACTTGCTCAGGACATCAGGAAGCTTGTAGCCGGCATGGTGCACCTGGTAAATAAGGCAGCTCGAACCGACACACAATTGCAGCAATGCGAGCTTGTACCCGCCATCGCGAAGCTGAATCCACTCGGTGTCCAATCCGACGAGCAAACGTTCTGGAGGTGGGCTACCTTTGATTTCGTCGATGAACTCCGCCACTACTCCGGCCGTCGCAAGTGACGATGGTGTTGATGTTCGGGTACCGCTCCTTGAAGAATTCAACCTCGTGCATGGTAGTTGGGGGCGGTCCCTGCTTCTCCAAAAGTCGTGGACGGATGACGGCGGGGCGCCATTCGTCCCAGCCGCTCCGATCTCGAACGTCGGCTGGATCAACGGCGGCCTCCCACGGGTTGAGGGCGACACGCTTGCCACCCTGCAGTCCCAAACCAAGAAAGCAAAGTTCCAAATCGTCGTCGAGGGACAAATCCACGACTAGCTAGCAAGCGTTTGTGCCTTGCGAGACTAACACCGCTTCGAAGCGACGCTCGCTGCCGACGACGCGGCCGGGATTGCTCCGCCCGCATCACCTAGGTTCTTGTACGGCCGGCGGCGGCATCGGCCTCTACGGCATCCCCCTTCATTTGTGGGGCGCCGCCGTCACCCGATGCGTCGCTTCGGGTCATCGCCGCTTGTTTCGAGGTCGCGCTTGCGATGGCGGTTGCGAGAGATTGCAAGCTTTGGGGGGGTCGCCGGCAATGGAGGCGAGCAAGAAAACCCCTTCTCCTTCCATGCGACGGTGGGAGCGAGTGGGTGGGGCGGGGTAGGGAAGAGGCTAAACTAGTATATTATATGTTGTCGTTTCGGCTTCATATACGGGGTCAAATCGACGTCTTGGTTGCCGAAGCGCATCGCAAGATTTGAAGACAACCGGCAACACGAAGGGGCGGCGGATCTTAATTAACCGCTACACGCACGCGCGCACGGGGAGTCGTGGTGCGGCCGCAACGCTTCGCCGGCACCGGATATTTGCATGCAAAATCACACTAAGGGGTTTGATGTACGAAAAGGTTTGCGAAAAGCTCGTATCGCAAAGTAGATCCAAATTATTTATGTAGTTTTAGATTTCATCTACATTTACTACTCCATGGAAAGTAAGTTATTTTCAAAACTACTTTCAAAATGCGTAGCTAAATACTGGATTAAGTAGGTTCATTAGATTCGTCCACACAAAGTTACGCCGACACGTGAAAAGGTTTTACAAATAAATTATATTTAGTGTTCCATTTATGAAAGATTCTTGGGGCTAATTTCATTTAGATGCGAACGGAAGATGAAACGTAGCGCGCGCGCCTCGCGATCTCCCACGCGTTCGGCCCTACGTACTCTACTCGAGTGCCCTACCGCCCGGACGCCCGTTCAACGAAGCTCCCTAGCCTCCCTCGCGCACGCGTCGGCCCGCCGTGACGGGTGACAAGACGGCACGGGGGGCCGGAGTAGTTTGCTTCGTACACCCCGACCACGCCCCCCCCCCCCCCCGCGAAGTGAACAAAAATCGCAATGGCACAAACAAGGAACAATGCGAAGTTCGATTTCATCGGCCACGAGGGGCGGGTACGGATTAATCTTAGAAAGGTGAGTTACGGGCCGCCAATGTCGGCGGCGGCGCCGTCGCGAAGCACGCCGTCGATGTCAACCCCCGCGGCGGCGGCATCGGCCGCAATGCGGAAGTGCGGCGCGTAGTGCCGGTGCTTGCTCCGGCGGGGAACGGCCACTCGGCCGCGGATCGGCCAAGGGAAAGTCGACTTGCGCGTCCGCCGTCGCGAGCGCGCGGGCGGCTCCCCGGCGCGCACCGGCACGCACCGCCTCCTTGACACGCCTTGGGAGCGCGCGAAGACGGTCGGGCGGCGGCCGGAGCCCCGGGCCGACCACCGTGGCCGGCGACCTCCGCCGCGCGCGTAAGTTCATCGTGGCGATCCTCCCGGATCGTTCGGGCGGCGGCGCAGCTCCTCCGCCCGCTCGCGGCGGAAAGACGCCTCCGCCTCCTCGGGCGAGGCAAGAAACAATGGCGACGAGTCAAACAAGAGCCTAGTGGGCGGCGTGCACCGACGGAGTACGGGGAACTCACCAAAGCGGCGGGCCTCCACATCGGCCTTGGCGCCGCGAACTTCGGGTGTCTCCGTCTCGGCCCGCCCGAAGGGCGGTGTGCATCGCATCCGGGTCCCCTCCGAGTCCCGTACCTTGCGCGCCGCGTCGTCTAGACTACGCCGCGTCCTCGCCGTTCCTCCGCCGAGTCCCCGGCCTCCCCGACGAACGGGGGCGTCGCCCCGAGACGAGGAAGAAGACAAGCTCCGGGATTCCGACGACGAAGATCCACCGGACGGAGGCGCCGCGCCGGGGCCGAAGGACCGGGCCATATGTCGCACTAGGAAACGAGAAGAAGGATGACGAGCATCGGATCCTCGGCGAGCACAGGAAATTATGGAGACGAGAAGACACTCACCCCCGGCGAGAAATCAACCGACGGAGACGCGGCGGCACCGACGGCGACGAACCCCCGGGGGGCCTCTTCTCGCGGGGCGCTTCTCTCCGCCATAGATGCGCGCGCGGGGAGTCTAGGGGGCCGGGAGACGAGCGGCTACTCAAGATCGACGAGAGCGGCGCGGTGCAAAGGAGCGGGATTGGAAAACACGGCGAGGCCCCGCGGTTATATAACTCGCGTCGGGGCAACCGCATTCGTACCACCGCCGTGTGGGGCCCACGGATCAATGACTAAAAGGCGAGAATATCCCATTGCGGGGACGCGACCCCACTAACTCGGCGGGGTGGGGCGGTTACCAAGGGTCAATGACGGGTGTACCCGAGGCACTAGTTGGCCCACAAATCGTCCGTACGGAAATTTGACCCCATCCGCGGACGGAGTTGCGGGACCCACCGTCGGTAGGATTGTTGCGCCAAACGGTCGGCCGAACCCGCGAGAGATTTCCCCATTGGACGAGTTGTGGGCCCCACTGTCGGCACCCGGATTGGGATGTGTTCTTGAGTTGTTCATGTTCATAATGAACTTGATCATTTGTATCGTTTATTCATAACTTCAAAGTTGTTTATATTTGTCAAATGACGTCCAAATCGGGAAATTTTTTTTCCTACATTCTTATGACAACATAATCTAGATCATGGTGTCCACTCCATATCGTGTCACGATTGTCCGAGCAATAATAATTTGAAAATAGAACATTTCATAACTAGATTCAAGATTTTCAATCGGGAGACGACGTCAATTTGAAATGAGATGAATACCAAAGTTTCATAGCTCGTCGAGATGAACAAAATTTATATTGGTTGGATTCTCATTTGAAGAAGTGGTCCTACACATTGTTAGTTAATCCTAGGTTCACTCTCATTGTTTAAGAAACTTGGTCGGAGACATGTCATTTTTGTTCTACGTGATCGTACCCCTTCTTCAAATGAGATGAATACCAAAGTTTCATAGCTCGTCGAGATGAACAATCTTTATATTGGTTGGATTCTCATTTGAAGAAGTGGTCCTACACATTGTTAGTTAATCCTAGGTTCACTCTCATTGTTTAAGAAACTTGGTCGGAGACATGTCATTTTTGTTCTACGTGATCGTACCCCTTCTTCAAATGAGAATCCAACCAATATAAATATTGTTCATCTCGACGAGCTATGAAACTTTGGTATTCATCTCATTTCAAATTGACGTCGTCTCTCGATTGAAAATCTTGAATCTAGTTATGAAATGTTCTATTTTCAAATTATTATTGCTCAGACGCTGTGACACGATATGGAGTGGACACCATGATCTAGATTATGTTGTCATAAGAATGTAGGAAAAAAAATTTCCTGATTTGGACGTCATTTGACAAATATAAACAACTTTGAAGTTATGAATAAACGATACAAATGATCAAGTTCATTATGAACATGAACAACTCAAGAACACATCCCAATCTGGGTGCCGACAGGTGGGTCCCGCAACTCCGTCCACGGATGGGGTCAAATTTCCGTACGGAGCGATTTGTGGGCCAACTAGTGCACGGGTACACCCGTCATTGACCACCGTGATTCCGTGTCCTCCCTATGAAAGCGCAGTTTCCTTAAAACCCAATGAACCCTGCGACCCCCCAAATTCAATCTACAACCCGATCCGGAGGCGGCGGTTCTTTTCCATCTCCCCTCATCCTCGCCGGGGATAACGGCGTCGCACATCCAATTACCCACCGTGCGTGACGAACCGCAACCACTCCATGGAAAAGATCTCCGTGCCTCGCTACGAGGCGTCGTCGAGGCTGCCGGAACCGCCGACGGAGCCGACGATTGACATCGTCTCCCGCGTCGGCCGCGCGGTCGAGAGGATGCCATTGTGGATCTCCGCAACCCGCGCGCAACATGCAAGGCAATGTGCGTGGTGGGCGGCGCCGCCACGGTCGGACGACGCCTAGCCCCGAAACGCGTCTGCGGCGTCGATTCTACCTCGGCCACGAGTATCGCGCGGCGCTCGTCAACACACCGGCCAACGTCGGCAACCGGAGGCCTTGTTCCCGAGCGGCTTGCGCCGCGCGACCGGGGAACACACGTGGCGTCATCACGCCGTGCCTCGACCCGCCTACGGCGCGCGCGCGGAGGGGCGGGTCACAAGGAATCGATGTACGCCCTCTCCCTCTTCCTCTACGGACCCAACGGCGGCGAGGCCGACGACGACGAGGCCGGGCGGCTCCCGCGCTTGGTCGAGGCACCCCAAGAGGGGGCGACGGTGCTTCCTTGGATAAATTTGACTTGCACAAAACGCCGCTCCGGGATCATTGCGTCGACGTGGGACTACCTGCTTACAGATGCGAATGCGATTGCCGTGTCGCCGGTGCCGGCGCCCGTACCTCGCCACGACGATTTGCGGTGTGCGGGTCGCGGGTGTGGCGACCACGCGAGGATGGCATGCTTGGTACTCGTGGCGTAGGTTCCGCAGCCGAGGAGTGTAGGATCCGAAACGAGTGTGATTGGTTCTTCTACACACTCAAGGAAGCGTTAATGATGCGAAGGAAGGTATAAAAGTTGTGATTGCTGATATTTCTTGATAAATTAGTTCCACACATGATGCACCCTAAAAGACATTACTGGATTTCGGTGTACATGTTTGCGTTCTTTCTTGTGTTTTACAAGTTCGGTCGATTGCTAAACATTGTTTCAAAGTGCACAAGATTTGAGTTATCATTTGTTCGACAGTTCGTTTAATGCTTTCTTCATGTTCGGGAAATTTATCCGCAAGTGACGAGGGACCTTGCGGAGAGGCTCGGCGTCATTTCGGTCACATCTTTGAAGAAATCCAGCTAATAAACACAAAGCATGTCTCTCAAGTTGTGTCTTTCGACTATGTATGTGTCTTTACAATTTATGTCCTTGTAGAGCATGTTTTTGATGATGCTTAGTTGGTGTGGTGTCAACGTGACTCGGGTAGCTAGCCTGTGAAAACTCGGTTGTCATAAATCTTACCGATTGCTAACCGATCTTTATGTTTGTTACACATATTTGTGTGATGCATTTTACTCGGTACAAATGCGATAAAGGGTTTATGGTAGTACGCTAAAGTTTATACAAATATGACATTCGTAAATTTACTGCGACCACATCAAAAAATGTGTAACCAATATACAATAACTTTGTGGTAAACAAGAAGTAAACTTTGTGGGACCCACCCGTCGGTGGCCACACCAAAACGCATCCCTCAAATACGCCAAACGTTCAGAAAAAATGGGTAGCCAGCGATTTGGAATGTGGCGCCAGTTTTTCCCATCCGAATTATTTAACTTTCGCCCAAACTACCGCGCAACCATGACTGGGGCCACCACGCCGGGTTACAAGAGTAAAAAGTCGCGCGTCTTTACTTTCCCTCCTGAATCCCCTCGCAAAACAAATCTACAACTCGGTCAGTTAGGGGCCGGGTAGACGATACGACTACCGCCGCCGCCGCCGCCAAGCTGCTTCTCGCCGCGCGTACACGAGGATGCCGTCGTCGAGGGAGCCGGCAAGGGTGACCCCTACGTCCTCTGAAGCGCAGCGCACACCGTCGTCGGCCATGCTACCTAGAATGTTCACAACCCCCGGTGCGGCGATTGGTGAACCTACCGCCACCATGGCCCCTAGGCCTAGGGCGACGGGGGGCTCTCTTTGGGTCATCATCACCTTCGGCCGACGATGAAGCACGCGTCGACGTGGACATAGGTCCGGACCACGATGTTTTACCTTCATCTCGGGACGAGACGACCGAGGCCGGTACGGCTGTATCGTGGTTCCATCTTTCCCCTCGTTCGTACCGCATCCAACATCTCATGCATCCGTGCACGCACCGGTACCCTAGATTTCATGCATTTGATCACGCGATTTGCACACCAAATTTCTTCACATGTTATTGATATGACATCGAAATGAATGCGCGAGATCATTAGATGATCGGTCTTGGACCGTATATATGATTGAGAAGGGTATAGATGGGGAGCCGGATACAACACATACTTGTCACCCTCGTGGTTCACAAATCACCCTACAAACCATAAACAACCCGAAACAAAAAGCGGGGTACGGGATGAGGGACATTGTTTACTACAAGACTAGAATTCCGACTCTCTTGCGGAAGCAACACTCATCGAGATCGACTACGACGTCGACGTAGAAAGAATGAAACGATTCACGAGGAGGAGATGGTGATCAGATTAGTTGTCTCCAGAGAGCCAATACCTAGAAACCATACCATGGCCATAACACCTTTGAAATCCAAAAGTGCTTACATAAATGCTGATGATGAAGAAGAAGTAGAAGAATGTGACTTAGATGAATACAAACTTTGGCTAGCCGATTTGCATCAAGAGAAGAAAGCCTTGGGTAAGATATGCTTCGACCAAATATTTGTGTACTTATACTCCGAATTTGCATGTTCGATCACATGAATGAAATTAATTATGGATTATATTTCAGAATTAAAAGACATTTTCGGGGATGACACAATCGATACATACGAGAGAATACCCGAATGTTGCGGGATCGCTTGAAGACATCGGTAATATCCCTCTCCTAATTTGCAAGCAAATTACCATTTTTTGTCATACTACAAAATATGATCGGTCATCATATGCCACTAAATTCTCTGCAGAACGGTACGTGGACCCCACCTTCATTTTGCAACACGAGAATGAAATGAACCCAACACCGCAGGTGCGGCCTCCATCTCATGCTCGGCGTTGGAAACAACACGAGCAAGGATCCGGTAACATGTGTTCCATAGAAATTACCCGTCCGTGCATACGGTTATTTTGTGGGTATTATCACATGCATGTTGTTCGCATGGAATAGGCTCCCAAAAAGTTAAGAAAAGAGGACGCGGTCCCGTAAGAGCATTGACGGTAATCGCCAAGAGAATCAAGGCGGGCAAGCGGCGAGTTAGACATTCAATTCTCTAAACATGGAGGACCGGTAGGTGATAACTACCGCTCATTCGTTGATGAAGTGGT
Source organism: Cenchrus americanus (assembly GCA_947561735.1). Classification (NCBI taxonomy): domain Eukaryota; kingdom Viridiplantae; phylum Streptophyta; class Magnoliopsida; order Poales; family Poaceae; genus Cenchrus; species Cenchrus americanus. Next base: position 75,048,207 of record OX387239.1, on the reverse strand, counting down.
CATGTATACAAGGAAAAGGGCTCCTATCATTGGAGTGAAATCATGGAAAAATGTTAGGGAAGAAGTCAAAAACGCAATAGCAACCGATGTATTGGTAATAATAGACTTTGTTTTTTCGGTACAATTCAAATAAAAAGTAACATATAAACTCACACAATATTTGAATGCTATTGTGATTATATAACGAGGCAAAGTGGGACATGGAGGATAATGTTGAATCAAGGGAAAAGATATGGGCCATTGCTAGGGAGCGTTACAAAGGATGGCGTTCAACTTTCGGTGCTACGGCCAAGACATACAACGGCTACCACCGAGAGAATGTTACATAAGCCTACGGAATTAGATATTGTTGAATGGCACTATCGTTGAAGTATTTCAAGATCTTGCTAAATTCAAGGTTTGTTCCACATTGTTAATTACGATTTCGACCATACATTTTTCATTCAAATGGCGATGTCCGAGTCTTTAAGATTTTTGTTCATAAATTTTCATTGTATAGGAAAGGAGCACACAAAATTCTCGCGATTCGATGCCAACAAATGACAAGACATTTGTCGGGCGCTAAGCCTTATTCTCGCGCAGCTATGAGAAGGTAATAACCGGACAAGCACATCTCCAATCTGTCTTGCGGGATGAAGAACATTAATTTGTTATTTTCTTGGCATAACGAGAGAGACCCGAAACCGGTGAAGAGCCCGATGATATGGAACTTTGGTGGATAACTCACACTAACCGGGGGTCTTGGACGGACGAACAATCTAAAAATGTCTATGTGAGTTCTCAATGAATTAGTACATACATTACTATACATAGGCTTATGCAACTATAGAATGCAACCGATCTCTTGTTCAACTAACTCCTCCACCTGTGCCTTGCAAATGTTAGGACACCGCAAGCAGCGTTATTGCTGAGGCGGAATCAAATGCGGACAACAACTTTGTTTCCCAAAAGGAAAAAAACGAGATGTTCCAAAAAGCCTACAAAGATGTCACGAAGTGCAAATCAACCAAGTTGCATGGAAACGGGTACACGGCAAAAAACCCAACTAGAAGGCAACATGCGCTCAATGCGGAGCGCGAGGAACAAATTCGTAGGGAAGAGCTACAAGACGAGGAACACGTCGAGCTCATGGACGCATTTGGGCAGCTACAAGAAAAAATGTCGGGATGGGAAGAAGAAAGGGAAGCGAGAAAGGAGAGAACATGCACGCCAACTTGAAGAAAGTGAAAAGAGAAGGCGAGCGGAACTACAACGGCTTAGGCAAGAGTTCCTATCAATGCCGCAAGCATCAAATGGACGATCACAAGTTCCACAGTGCGGGTCAAGCTATTTGCATGAATGCGTTTCTTTCCTTGGGTTCTATATATGAATGTTTGTATCCTTTGGTAGGTTGACCAGCCAATATCCGTACAACCATGCCCAAGCAACAATGTCACCGAATCTGCCGACGAAGCGGCGGTTGCATCAATCACCCGGCAAAACAACCTTGTCGCCGAATCCGCGGACAACGTGGCGGCGGAACAATCAATTCCTACATGCGGGAATGTACAACCGGACTCCGGGAATGTGCTCTCGTGTACTCAGGTTGTTCTCGAATTCGCAACTTTTTACTAGTACATATCATCAGTTACTGATGAAATTACGCCTAATCTTGTCCTTCCAAATGATTGGTTCATAGGAGAAGGAATCTGACGAAGCTCGAAAACAAGTATTTCGCAAAACCAGAAGCACTAAAGGTGGTGTTAACAATCCTGAAACTCAATCCACCGTTAGACAAATTTCTTCTCAACGACTACGGTACAAGTTGCACAAAGGAGACGACAAAGCACCAAAAAGACAAGAGGTGAAGCTTTTTTCAACAACTCTTCTTCGCTGTGAATGTAATTCATGTTTCGGTATTTGTCAAAGTGTGTTTATGGTTGTGGTAATTATTTGATGTCATTATGCTATTTTTATGAATCACAATCAATCTTTGGTTTGCTATATGTTGTTGTTTCACAAATTCCAATATTAGAGATTAATTGATGCTACCTTAAAAATTTTGTTGATTCTTTACAGGTGATGACAACTCCTTGCATTGAATCCCCCTTTGCTGATCAAGTGTTGGGATCATCTCCAAGTAACAATTGGCAGACCAAGTTCTTCATGTCCTAGCAAATTTGTGTACTATGTGTTGAAACAATGTCTTGTGCCAAACTTTTCGGTATTTAAGTACTTCATGAGTCATGTAATTAACTCGGTGGATGGTTCAATGTTGGTTAATTAACTATAGATGCATTGTTATATTTATCTGCGATGTTAATTAATGCGCAATTACCTATTTGCTACATAAATGAGCGTGGCGGAATACATCGGTGTTTTTCGTTGCCAAAAGTAGCGTGGCAATAGTAAGGTGCACTTGTAGCACCCCTAATACGAACGTGGTAATAAGAAATTCAACTTGTAGCAACACAAAGGGAACGTGGCAATAGTATGGTGTACTCGAAGCAACCCTAAATAGGAACGTGGTAATAAGAAGTTCAACTTGTAGCAACACAAAATGAGCGTGGCAATAGATAGTGCACTTGTAGCAACCCTAATAGAAACGTTGTAATAAAGACTTTAACTTATGGCAACCAACCAAATGACGAAGCAACCAATCAAATTACGTGGCAATAGATAGTGCACTTGTAGCAACCCTAATAGAAACGTTGTAATAAGGACTTTAACTTATGGCAACCAACCAAATTTCGAAGCAATAATAGAGGACCACATATTACAACCAATCAAATTACGTGGCAATAGAGGATACCACCTAAAGCAACGTAACCAATATCGTGGCATCAGACAATGCTACCTATCGCATCGAAATCAACTTTTGTGGCAATAGAGGAGACCACCTATAGCAACTAACCAATTTCGTGGCATCGACAATCCTACATATTGCAACCAAATTACTTTCGTGGTAATAGATGAGGTTCAACCAATAGCAACCAAAGTCGGTGCGTAGCAATACTATAACTTGCAACGAAACGAAACGTTGCAATTGCACCTTTGGCAACACCACGGATGTGTCGCAATAGTACACTTTGCAACGGGAACAAGCGTTGTAAAAAAATCTAATTGCAACGTTGCGTTACGTTGCAACAAAAAAACTTTGGCAACCACTAGATGGACAACGTCGTAATAACCTAATGCAACGCGGCTTTTCGCAGCCCACGGTCCACGGAACAATTTGGTTGCAATTGTGTCTATTGCAACCAAATATGGCATATTGCAACACATTTTGTGCGTTGCATTAGGGGGAAAATCCGGTAGTGAAATGCCTTATTTGTCTATATGGGTTCTCTCGAAACTATCCCTTCAAACGGGTTTGCCGCCACCATCTCGATGATCTTGGATTTGATTTCATACTTGGTCTCTTCGAGCTTTGAATCCGACTCTTATACTCTTATGTCTTCACATCGAGGATCAGCGTAATCCCTTAGTGATTTCTCCGGTTCTTCCACGGGTTGATTGACGAACGCCATCTAGACAACAAGATAAAAACAAAAACAAAAACAAACAAAGTGGTTTTCTAGGTAATATGTGTTAGATATTAGTAAATAGGAGTTAAACTAAATATAAAAGAAAGTTAGATGCAAACCAAACGATGTAAACTAGCTTGCTCCCCGGCAACGGCGCCAGAAAAAGGGGCTTGTTGACGGATAAAAGACGTATCCACCTACGATCCGCAAGCGTACGGACCTACACCTTTTTCACCACGGGATTCCCAAGGTTCTTGTCAATTCGCGGAGGAAGGGGATTGCAAGCGTTTGATCTACCTCTACTCACTAGCTACTCAAACCCTAACTATGATTAAACTAAAAAACGACTAAACTACACTAGAGAGAATGATTAAGCTATCAAGATAGGAGACACTCGCCCATGGGTCTACGATACTAGAACATGCAATCTCTTTAAACAAGAAACCATTCTAATCTATCGGGGGTTGTGACAATGGTTTTGCCCTTTCCCTCCCCCCCGTCTCGTCACTACGCGGAGGTATTCGTGACTAGACATATGATGGACACGGCGTATTGAATGGATCCAAGGGGGCATTGGAGCTCTACTTCCCTTTACGGCATGGTAGCTAAACTTAAGCATTAAAGTATATTCAACACATGATGATAGATAGATATTCCAACAAAGTACGATTACATCTCAAGATCGATTACAACCCATGGACGAATAAGGAGATTACCCCATGAAGGTGCTATACATAGCACCGTTGATCATGGTCACCCTTCGACGGTGTCTTCCTTCTTCTCCACTTGTGGGTGCTTCCTTAGAGGTGGTCGATCCCCCTCCCGGAGATCTCCCTCCTCTCTCTCTCTCTCTCTCTAGATTGTGGATGGCCTCCCGGTGTGAATGGCTCTCTCCCCCGCAAATGGCGGCGCCTCTAGGGCTTTAGGGTTGACGATCCTTCACGTGCAAGGAAAGGGGGGCCAAACCGACCCCGGAGTGGGACGGGCCGGCCGGCACGGGCCGACCGTCCTAGGCCCACTTCGGCCCGTTTCGGTCGCCACTTCGCTCCCGTGGGTCCTCATGCATTTATGCACTTTGCGCCCTCCACTTGCATGATTTTTACGATGTCATCCTTGCGTCCAAGATGGAGGTTCTCTTTGCATGAAGTACGGTGTTTTACGCTTCAATCCCCGAGTGTGTTCCTACGTAGCACTTCGGTCCTTGTCACCATTGGAAGTGATTTCATCAAGCTCATGAACACAAACAAGACTCCGTAAATGCTCCTTTGAACTTGTTGTGAATCCGTCCTTTATGTCCATGTTTTCCTGCATAAACACAACACTTCCAAATGCATGCACATAGATGAACTTGTTATATGATTAGTGTGCCTAGTGGCGGGTTAGTTCCATAATCAAATCCAAACCAAAGTGTAATGAACATGTTTGGTGTACCAAAATACACCGTCAACAGTTCCCACGGACAAAAACTTGGTGAGCAAATCATCCGCCGTGCCAAGTCCTACGTACTAGTCAAGGACAAGCTCTACGGGCGGGCGCCACTTCGGAGTACTCATGAAGTGCATTCCCCGAGAAGAAGGCAAGGACATCTTGGAGGAGATCCACAAAGGCGTCTGCGGCAACCACGCGTCCTCACGTACGCTGGTCAGCATGGCTTTCCGACGAGCTTTCTATTGGCCCACAGCCCTGGGCAACGTTGAGGAACTCGTCAGAAGGTGCCAAGGGTGCCAGTACTTCGCCAAGCAACAGCACGTCCCGGCCTACAAGCTAGTCACTATACCACCAACTTGGCCTTTCGCCTGCTGGGGGCTCGACATGATTGGGCCTCTCCCGACTGCGCCAGGAGGATTCAACAGAGTTCTGGTGGCCATCGACAAGTTCACCAAGTGGATCGAAGTCAAGCCGGTCACCTGCCCAAAGGCCGACACGAGTACTCAACTTCCCCGGATGAACTCGTGCATCGCTACGGACTACCCCACCGCGGCATCACGGACACGGGCTCCAACTTCAACAACCACCGGTTCGGGGAGTACCGCGAGAATAGCGGGATTGACGTCGGTATGTCTCAGTCGCCCATCCATGGGCCAACGGACAAGTCGAGCACGCTAATGGGATGGTACTCGACGCTCTCAAGAAGCGGCGCACGATGCTGCTAACACAAAAGGAGGCAAGTGGATCAAGGAAGCGCCCAATGCATTATGGGGGCTGCGTACTCAACCCACCAAACCGACGGGACGGTCACCCTACTTCTCGGTCTACGGCTACGAAGCTATCCTACCGCCGACGTCATGTGGGATTCACCCCGGCGAGAGAGCAATACGACGAAGGCATCTGCGAAGACAGCGATGAGTTGACATCGACGGACTCGAAGAAGCTCGTTGCGCCGCCCTCGTCCAATCGCCAAGGTACCTTGAGGGTATCCGACGCTACCACGATCGCAACATCAAGGAACGCTCCTTCAACGTTGGCGATCTAGTCCTCCGTCTCACTCGAACACGGAAGGACTACACAAGCTCGGCTCGCCATGGGAAGGTCCCTTCTCGGTCGCAAAGGTGACCCGGACTAGGCTCGTATCACCTCCGGACACTTGAAGGCGACGACGTCGGCAACTCGTGGAACATCGACCGGCTCTGTCGATTCTACACGTAGTTTCTCGACTACTGCGGGGGCTCAAGTCTACACGACTACTTCCGGTCCCTTCGCCGTAAGCGGCCTCCATGTCCGGGCACTAGTCTCGGACTACTCTACTCCAAAATCCGGCGCTAACGGCTACTAACGGATCTCGAGTCGCTCGGGGCATCAAGGACTCTAGTAGCGGTCTATCAAGAGACCATGTACTCTCGGATCCGACCTATACGGCTACTAAGCGATCTACGGTATGTAAGCGGCCATGCGCCCTAGCATTACTTCAATCGTAGGTGGCCTCCGGTCCCGGCGACTACACTTGTAAGCGGCCCTTGCCATCCGGGTGTGTTTTTTCGGTAATAAAGTTTGATTCTTGGTCAACTCATTTACCGTGTCTCCCTCAACGGGTCTACTTTCGAGTACTACTACTCGCAACAACTTCATGGATGGGCACTCCGCACATACACATTGCGACAACGAGTACTCATTTATGGAAGATTTTCCATTATAACTTCAAACAAGTTCTTTACAACTTTGTTTATTAACCATTGCCAAAAGCAAACCCTACGGGACAACTACTAGAGGTTCGGCTTCTCCTTGACTTGTTCCGCGATTGGCACCATCCGCTCCCGAAGCTCCTTGTCTTGCTCATCCGTGCAATTGACGGCTAGTCCTCCCGCGACTACATCGTCCGGAGCCTTGGGGAAGTACCACTTCATATATGCCAAGACTTGGTTCGGGATGGACTTCGCCGGATGATTGACATAAGTTGCCACATGCCCGAGGGCTTCCTTCACCTATCAACCAAAGGAGCTATCTTTGGCCCGCCGGGTGTGGCACCCGGCAACCTTGCGATGGGAAGTGCGGCTTCTTTGAGTCTTGAGTTGGCCCCGCAGCCTTCTCGCAGTCTTCGTTGAGCTTCGCAGAGATTTATAGCGATTGACAAGGTCACGATCGAGGCTTCTCAAAGCTCCATGTGCTAGACACACTCATAAGATAGCTGCTTATATTCATACTCAAGTACCTCTCGGGCATCCTTCTCTCGGTAGACGATGTTCTTCGAGGTCGGTTTCCGACGCCTTCGGTGGTCTACCGGGCCTCGAGATCCGCAAAAGTCCGGGAAAATATGTCGGGCTACTACAAAAGTACTCTTAACAAGTACTCAACAAGCTAGCCGCGGCATACCTTTATTCTTCCGGCGCAACAACTTGTTCTTGCGAACCAAGTCATCACTCTTCGCTCGCATATCTTGTACCTTGTTGTGGTGCGGGCGAAGGCTCCATCCGGCTTGGATTGCAACATGGCGGAGTGCTTCCGGACTTGCCGAGTTTTTTCTCCGGCGCCTCCGCCCAAAGCACCGTGTCGCCATACCCCCGGTGCATGTCGGATTTCTATTGGGATCTCTCCACGACTTCCTACAACAAGGCAATAATCGTTTTTGAGTACTCGGTTCTCTTGGAATTCGACTACTCATGGGTATTATCGCGTACCTTCATCCTTTGCTCGGCTCGGCGCATGGACTCCAAGTTGCGGGCCACCGTCGCCGGTCGACAAGGTCATGCGCCGAAGCTCGATCCCGCCACGACTAGTCGTCGCGAGACTCGACATCGGCGCCAAACGGATCGGCTCCGCATCTTGGATCTCGGGCGACCGGACGATGACGTCCATGCTAGACTCGGCGGTCCGTCATCACGTACTTCTTCGTGGCCTCGGGGGCTATTGTCACCCGGGCTCGGGAAGGCTGCTCCCACGAGCACCTCGGCTTCGAGCACGACGCCTTCGACCGGCATGGCTTCAAGGATCGTGGTCCCCTTGACTTGTGTTTCGTCACCACAAGGCATATGATGTCGATGCTGGGGGCTACGACTACTACTTGGGGCGGGCGGCATCACCGCGATCTACGTACCTTCCACTACGGTGACCTTCGGCGGTGTAGCCTCTGCGCCGGCGCCACGGTCTTGGCCTAGGAAGAGGAGCGGACTCTTCAATAGCCGGCAACGGATTTTCCTCGGACGGCCGTCGTCTCGGGTTCTTCTCCCTCCCGGGACGGATCGGTGGATTTCCCGCACAATACGGATTTGGTGGTCGGCCAAGCAAGATTACCAAGCTACATGTACTACTCGGGAATGGTTTTCACTTACAAGTGGGACCGGACAACGGTCACGGTCGGAGCACCAAGTATCTTTGGCGATATCAAAGAGCCGGCTTCGCGGGCGCCTCCTCTTCGGCCGAGTTGCTACGGTCCTTCGGCTCCGGTAGTCGCGGCGAGCTGCGGCTTCGTTTTCTTCCGCCGACATCTCCGGCTCGGCGGCACCGGTGCATCCGTCGTGCCATCCGTGGCACAAGCTCTTCTACGGTAGAGGCCGGACCGCGGCTCCTTTTAGTCGGCTCGCCCACCGTGTCCCGATCATCTTCTTCCCTCGATAGGTTTAACTTGTGTAACGGGCTCTATTTAACGTCGTTACAAAGAATTCATGTAACGGGCGTTTAAGAAGATCGTTACCGAAGTCCACATTGGTAACGGGCGTTGCGGAGGCCGGCCCCGGGGTCGGTCTTCCGCGCTTATCCGTAACGGGCGCCAAGTAACAACCGTTACGGATGTGGGTGCATGTAACGGGTGTTAAGGGCCCGTTACAAATGCTTTGCGTGACCTATTTGAGGTTTTCACATAGTGATCGTCGCCTGCTGCATGCGAACAGTGCCGGCGGGCGAGCGGACGAAGCCATGGCGGCAACAAACAGATCGATTCTTCGATCTCGAGCCAAACATACAGGTGGTCCTTTATGTCACGAGAAACAAAAGAGGAGTAGTAATTTGCATAAATGTAAGGCTAGCTGGCCCATTATGAGTGAATTAGAGACCCGAACTAAGTTTAGGGATGACAATAACACACTTTGAAAGTTTGTGGACCGGGATGACACGGCGAGAAAAGTTTAAGGACCGGTGGCGCACCGAGATTCCTAGTAGTACGTAGGACTAGAAGTCCTTAGTCTTAATTCAATTGTTTGTGGGTTCTTACAAAAACTCTAGGCTAGATTCGGAGTATATATACGAGTGAGATCTTCAATGTAAATTAAATGATCCAATTGAGAAATAAAGTTTTGTCTCTCATACTTGTTCCTGTGTTCCATTGTGTTCTTATGCTTGTTGAGAGAAAAGCCATTCGACGTTGATAACGTGACGTTATCAACACTTTGCTCTACATCGATTCGCCGCCGAGCAAGGTCGTGGCCTTCCCCCGGCGGTCGGATGCACACACGATATAGGGCAGCAGCCACTGGATCTCACGCGGCACAGGTCTGGCTGGGGACGCCAGGGTCGATCCAGGGCAGCGGTCTCGATCCTGCGCACCACTCCTTCCCAATTCCTCCTCGCCGCCTTCGTCTCTTTCGACACACTCATAGCCACCGACATCAACGTCGGGTCCCCAACGAGTTGCTCCGGCCCCTCACCTCAACCAAATCTACCGTCATCTGGGTCTGCTGCCACGCTCGTACGTGCCTCCCTACAAGCTTGAGTTCTCTCCAAGTTTCTAGATTGGTTGGCATATATGCTGATCCGGAAAATCTGTTGTGTTTGCCTCCACCTTTTCTTTTGATCTACAGGGGTGCAATTGGTATCCAACGAAATTCGTGAAGTAAATGTCCAGTTCAAGGTGAGCCATGCCATTTTGTTGAGACCCCCAACCACTTTTTAGCCTGCATCTGATGGAGCATCTTTCCTTGAATGCTGAAATTTGACATGTTTGAATCGATTTTGTCAATCTCTGTGGTCAAATAACAGCGCTGGGTTTTGTTTATAGCTCCAATAACTCCATAGGTGGGCTCTGGAGAAGTTCAATTATTCCGTTTACATAGATATGAAATAGAACTGCCTTGGTTAGATTATAATATGAGACTTGTTATGCCTTTGCTATGTGTTATATTTGCAAATATAGTGAGATCATAGCTTCTTGTTGGTTGTGTGACAAACAAAAGAAGATGTATTTGTGGCTTTGGCTGCGGCTTTATTTCAACATTATCTAGCTATGGATCCATTTTTGTTTCTTAAATTGAGATTCTAGCAGGACAGGGTTTGTGACTTTTCGGCATGTGTTGGATTTTCGGTCATGTTTTCTGCGATAAGTGTGGGAGCATGAGAGTACTTGATAATTATAAGTATTCTAAGATCAGTCATGTCTCTGGTCATATTCTAGGGGTACTTGAGTTTATTGCTATTTGATCAGTCTGAAGCAGTTGGGTAGAATAAAAATAAGGATACAGAGAGTGTTTATCAGCTACCAAGGAGTTCCTTTTATTAATATTCAAGGTACACTCTCTAGCCCAAACAATACCGCAAAGGATCTGTTTTGTATTGTGTATTATGAGTATTTTACTTTTTCATTAGAATTGGTAAAAAATTTACTGTTGTAATGGGATTAACTAAAGGAAATATATACAGTAAGTGGTTCAATCAATTAGCAAGAAAATTTTTTATTCATTCAAGATACACTCTGTAGCCCCCACCACTTGGCATCTGGAATTATTGAAGTTTTTGCATTATTTTACTTGTTGGTTGTCCATCTGTTCATGACTATGCTTATGGTACTGGAGCAACCTCTGTTCAGCTTGGACCAATTTATTGGTCCATTTGCCTGCTGTTCAAACAATTTCAAAATCTCAGTTTGGTTATTTGCCTAGGGTTCTCTGAATTTCTTGCCTTTTCAGATATTTTCCTAGGGTGGCTTTCATGAAATATAAGAGGAAGAGTAGATTAATTTTTGAAGTTATTTCCATGAATGATGGATGGGTCCTGTATTCCGTCTAGAAGATTTTGGACAAATGTGAGTTCACTAATAGCTCCTACGTCTCTTGCATCCTTTTCACCTGTATTGCAACTATGCTCAGGTGGCTAAGTCTGCTATGATGGTTTCCTTATATTTTGGACAGGAGGGAAAGCTCTTGATCTGGTGAAATACACTTTGTGTGAACCTATATAATTCATACCTCAGAGTGCTGGCTCGGTTTTAATTGTTTTTTATATTCACAGATGAAATCTGAATGTAGAGCTACTATTTTTTATGGAGATCATTGTTGCTTAATGTATGATTTATTACATGTAGTTTAGGTGCAAAATTGGCAGGCAGAACAAACAAGTAGGCTATGTGGGCATCTGATTTAGCTTATGGCTGGCACCCCTATCATTTTATTACTATCAAAATTATTCCTAAAACTATGAGTATAATTAATTATGGTGGTGAATGTAGATAGTTTTTCAATGTTATTTCTTATATTATGTCCTCCATTTTGCTGACCCTTAGGCTGGGAGTCTGGGACTATTCAGAAGTTAAATGGAAATTCCTGCTCCTAAATGCCTTTCATTTCTTTCTTGGGCATTTCATTGGATTTGATACTTTGCTGGAATAGGATGGAGGGTGATCAACGGCAAGAGGTTCTACACGCGTTCCCATGGCAAATCACCAGCACCAACCACGGCTGCAAAACCATCATGGATGACCTGCCCTGCTGAGGTACGCATCCCTTCCTCCCGTTGGCCGCTGCCTTGCGCCATCATATACATGCACCTGCCTCCTTCCCTGCTCCTGATTCTCAAACCACTGCCTTTCTACGGGTCATTTCCTCACTCATCTCCGCTTAATCCTGCATTCAGTGTTCCGGAGCTAGTGGAGAGCTCACGCTGCGCCGGGTCGAGAAGTCCCAACAAAGGGGTTGCTGACGACTGCACAGGAAAGAGGTCGATCTGACCTTCGTGATGCCTCCGGTCACACCAGCGGTCGTAGCGAGTTGCATGTGTTACTGTTTTAAATGATTGAAATTATTCCTACTAATTGGCTTATATATATACTGATCCCATGTTCTAGTGTGCACATCTGAACTGAGGTTGCCTTTTGTATTGTCTAAGTCTAAAGTTAGGTTTCTAATTTTCCATTTGACAAATCATGTCAGTCTGATCAACTCTTGAGTCAGTAGTATTTGTATCAGTGAACTTTATGTTAAGCCAATTCTTGCTGGTGGGTTTTATGATGCAGATCAGCCATCAATAATTCTCCGTGACCAACAATTATTGCTGCCGGATTTTATTTTGCAGATCAGCAATGCGGAGAAACCAGTCCCTAGCGTCGAGTACCTCGCCCCTGCTGTAGTCGACCATGTCCCTCGTCGGTGCCTCAAGTCCGATCCGGCATGGACGACCTCACCCATGTCGTCATTTGTCATCGACCACACCATCACTCGTGCCGGCAGAGCTTCACGGCGTGTGCCATCACGACACAACATTCACCAATCTTCCTGTCACGGTGCGCTGGTTTATATCAGTATTGTTTCATTCAGGCAATAAGGTATATTGTTTCTTCTTTTCTTCCGAAAGTAGTACATACTAGCAATGTTTGTTTGCCGTGTGCTGATTACCTCAAATGTGCTAGCACAAAACGTATCATTCAGGCAGTAAGATACACTGATATTTCTTTACCGTGTGTCAGTTAGCTCAAATGACTAGCCATATATGTCTAGACAGTAGCTATCTATATGTGAAGTTCATATGTATCTTTTCCAGATATCTCACATGGGATTTCACATGCTTGCTACTTCTGCGGTGTTTTTAAAATTCATTGACCAGGTGCCCCCTTCAATGCAGATTTGTCTTTAGTGTGTTGTGGCACTTTTGCCTCTGATCACATCTTCTGTTGCAGTCTTGTAAACGAAGAATGCATGCCTTTGGGTGAACATCCGGTCTCACTTTCAGTTTCTGGTTCCGAATTAATTGAGAGCTCTATCTCTATGTGTAGGGAAGTCTTCTTCGGATGGTACGTTGCCCTGCCGCTTGCTCCAGCTGTTCTTGGGTTCTTGATGGATATTTCACATCGTTGCTTTCGTGACCGTTTGTTAGTCTTATTTGCGGTATTTCTTGGACCTCAGAGTCTTCCATGATGGGAGCGATGATGTTGCTGACAGGGTGCTGGAGCTCCCGTGATGCAGTAGCCCACATCCTGGATGCAATTTCAGTGGATGGAGAGGGAGTTACAAACTTGGGAAACTATCAGCCATGAAATTCATTGCAGCCTGGTAAAGTGGTAAACTGGTTAATTATACATAGAGCAAGCATGTGTTCTATTAATTACCCGAAGACATATATTAGTTCCTACTTCTAGCATCTATTTGTGCAGTTCTCCTTATAGTGGTTGTAGTTCATTGGGCATAGAAATTTTATTTGCAAGTTGCTTACACTGTCATGTCACCTGAATGTTTCCTTTTCATTTCAATAAATTATTAAATGGTACTACCACTTGATACTAGGAAAGCCACTATCAAGGCTTCTATTTTAGTTCATTGGATCAATAAACTGGTAGCAAACCAAAGTTGAAGTTTCTATCCCCGGCATCAACATGACCAAGTGAGAGGTGAGCAAACCAATCTTTTAATTTCACATTTGTCAAACAACCTTTTTTATTTCATTTACTGCTAACATGAATGCAGTCCTACTTATCATCAGCCGAGTTCAGAGACAAGTTTGTTATGACGAGGGTAGCATTTTACAAGCTCTGCAAGTGGAAGTAAGACCAAACTAAAGCCTGGTGTTGATCTCTTTTGGCATGCCAAGGTCAGGACAGGAACCGTATGTGAGGGCCATATGGAGAACTATACATCTAAAATTGCTATATTTTGCAGCAATACAACATAGTGTCATGGTAATTGAGGGCTTGAATTGGAAATAAGTGGTAGTTGTGCGTAGATGCCATAGCTTCTTAGAAGTGCACGGGTATAGATGTCTGTAGTGCTTGAGGACAGGTTTTACATGACATGAATTTTCCTTAATACCAGTTCACTTGCCATTTCACTAACTCAAGGAGATCACACAGCATTCCAATTTTCTAAGTTTAAGCTGCCCAATAGCCATGAACTTAAAAACTAAGAAAGGGATTTTCCTCTATTTTAATTCCGTTAATAGTGAATGATAGATGTGCAGTTGAGATGCAAACCTAATTCTAGGGTAAAGGGGGGCAAAATATTTTTTATTATTTTTGTTAATTGTTATCCATGGTTGAGATACAAACCTGATTCTAAGTCAAGGGTCCAAGATCTATTTGGTTACTGTTTTTGTTTATATAATAGTATTATGGATTTTTTTGTTCAAGGTTTACTTTAGTTGGTCGTTCTACATCTTGATATCACATAATATTAATTACTATCTTGTGTCACAGTAATATTAATTTTATACCCGTAGCAACGCACGAGCACATACCTAGTAGTATGTAGGACTAGAAGTCCTTAATCTTAATTCGGTTGTTTGTGGGTTCTTACCAAAACTCTAGGCTAGATTCGGAGTATATATACGAGTGAGATCTTCAATGTAAATTAAATATCCAATTGAGAAATAAAGTTTTGTCTCACATACTTGTTCCTGGGTTCCATTGTGTTCTTATGCTTGTTGAGAGAGAAGCCATTCGACGTTGATAACGTGACGTTATCAACACTTTGCTCTACATCGATCGCCAAAGTATGATGACACCGGAGAGATCTACATCAACTTTGTGCACTCGCACTAGTACAAGTACTCAACATCAATGACCAAACGATTTGGTCACGGTACATGCAAATTTGGTCACGGAACACTTTTTTTATGACCAACTTATGACCAAATTGAATTGGTCACGAAGCTCCGTCACATTTGGTCTACCATGACCAATCGGTCATTTTGGTCATAGAAGTGGAACTTTTCCATGACCAACACGTTTTTCGTCATAGAAGTGTATTTCTTCTATGACCAAGCCAAATGGTCACGAAATTGGTCACGGAAGGGGATGCCACGTGGCACGGCCCATGCTGGCTGCTGACGTGGCAAGGCGCGTGCTGACATGGATATGATGACGTGGCTCTTTGACACAGCGCCACGTGTCGCGTTGCGGTTTGTCCACGTGTCACGCTCCGAATGGTCCACGTGTCGCACTTTGGTTTGTCCACGTGTCGCACTCGGTTTGTCCACGTGTCGCACTCGGGTTGCTCCACGTTTTGACATGGATCGATGCCACGCCGGCTATCTACATGGACGATGACGTGGCCGCCTACGTGTACAATGATGTGGCCGCCTACATAGACGATGACATGGCGTTGATGTGGCAATGATGACGTCACCACCACATACACAATTCATAGATGAGCCTAAATGGACAATTATTTCACCGATTCACTTTTTTATTCGAGCTCATCCGAAATAATAAAAATTCAAAATCGCCAAATTTAAACCCACTTATTTCAACAAATTACATACCCCGGATCACATACATGCTCACAACAAGTACAATATAATATCTCATAAATCTCAAAAAATAGAGATTCTACATCTCATGTTACATTTAGAATCACATTACCATATAGTTGATTACATTATGCTTTCATCTTGCATCCACTAGACCTCTTCGTCAATAACCTACGTTCAAAATATAATACTCGAACTAGCTAATGATTATAGTAACATCAACTATACATGAAAATTTTTACTTTGACCACACCATATTTTAAAAACAACACCGAGAAAATTACTCATTGTGCCTCATTTGCATTCGGATAGTAGCATACAATGTTCAAGGAGCAATACAACAGCAGTACTAAATGTGCCTCATTTGTATTCGGATGGTAGTATACAATGTTCAAGGAGCGATACAACATCACAAAAAGAGGCTAATGGATGCAAAGCACCCGAACTTGGATCATTGCACAAAAAGACGGTGATAATAATGAAACACACATCCAATAGAATGAATGGACGAGAAAATGGTAAAGTAAATATCGTTGCTTTAAAAGTCAATAACTCCGGATAATGGAGCATGTTAAAATTATTTACTATCATTCATTATATAAATGCATAGCCAAAACTATTTACGAAGAAACCGGAAGCGAGAAGCGAGCATCAATCATACATTCATTTATCTACACAAATTTGCCAAATACTACTGTTTACCTTAGAAATTGTATACAAGGATAGGTGCACAGATGAAGTTAAGACCATATCAAATTTCGCTCACAAAATTCGAAAGGATATCTATCTGTCAGCATCACCATTTCACAGTACAACTCACAACACACTACCGATACATTTGGGAGCCAAAGGCATGACACATAACCCCTAGATTCAAGCAGATGACAGAACTCACAAACAAGCACTAGAGCAGCAGTGTGAAAACTGAAGGGATAAAACCATTATCACGGCATCACCGTACCTCTGGATGCTCCTCCTTATTGAGCTCGGTAGCACGGGAGTCAAGCATCATGGCCTCCACGCTAAGTCCCTAGAGTGCTCCTCCCGGTAGCTCCTCTCGCACCTTCCTCTCCTCCACCTCCGGGCCCCCGCAACACCAACACAGGCGTGAAACCATCATCGGTCCCCACACTCGAGTACAACTTACCGGACTACGGATTGAAATTATTGCTATTGCTCTCGTGGTCACACCGATATATGGTACTCTGCATAGAAGTCAGATAGTTTCATTAAGTGTAGTGATCCTTTTAAGAAAACAGGGTAATCTGCAATAAATGGGAGTGCTCTGGAAATGCAACAATGTAAACATGGAAAATCCTATGGAAAACTATGACCAATCACTAGAAATTTTAAAGGAAGACATAACCATGTTAACTAAAGCAGAATGCATGTAATGACATGTAAATTCATATGTAAGAATAACTTTAAATTGCCAAGAGCCTATTTCAGCAATGGAAAATGTAGCAACATGGACAAACTTCACGAGGCATGATGAATTTAATAAACAAGTATCAACAAGCTAACTTCAGTAGCAAATGCAGGTCACCACAGGCCTCCGTCACTACAGAAATACCAAAAGGCATGGCCAAACAATAAGCCCACAGCAAGGAACTGAACAAATCCAAGGTGTGCATCTGAGTTCCAAATGCAGGGTCCAACATTTAACATAGTGTTATAGCCTATCATGAGCATAGTTCAGCATACCTGTGCTTAGCCGGGGGGAGGGGATCGGCTCCGGGACAAGGTATCATGCGGCATGAACTCAGCAACAAGCAGCCGTTCGCCACTCTCGCAGCAACATCCAATGAGATTGGCCAGCCGGCCACTGCGCAGCTGCCCAACAGCCCTTGCCTCCTCCTGCACCCACAGATACACAGCCATTCAATCAGACGCCAGAGAAGCAGAGACGCAAGACGAACTACAAGAATGATCCATCACACGAAGCAAGCTACACGGACCAGGATATTTTAGGAAGTGAGGGGGCGCTCCAATCATCAAATTTGTTTTCACAGACTGCTGCCATACACCCACATATGCATAAACAAGACGAAATCAAAAAAAATCGTCACATTAACTACATATTCATTCCTCTACCACATCTGAGCTTCAGTCATTTCCCCAGCCAAAGGAAAAAACCAAAATAAATCAGTATCCTCCGCCTCTGATATTGTACTTGTGTTCCGTTTTCCCAAAAGAAAATCATTGGAGAAGTTTTAGACTGTCAGGTTATACGCCCCCCCCCCCCCCCCCCCCCCGTTGTCTTAATGCACCTAGAACCCAGCAATTCAGCATGCATGTTCCTGAACTGCAAGAAATGCTTACTCATCATGCGCATGTTCCGCAGTTTCCTGGATGAACAGATTTGCGTTCTGGATTGCAGGCTTGCTGTAGCGTCAGCACCAGCGCCCCGTTCTCTTCTCCAGCATGGTTGTCTTGTCGGCAGGCCGGAGTCCTCGCCGTCCACGGTCAGTCCTCCGTCGGTGAATCGCTCGATATCCTTGCCGCACTTGAACCCGATGGATTTCCTGCGGAGGTGGAACGAAGGAGTAAAGAGCTGTTTGAGTGGGGAAGGGATTGGGTGCATATTGCGCTTCACTTGCCTTTGTGGGACATGCGAAGGTCGTCGCCGAGAGATGCGGAGACCGGAAACACTTGGCGCAGGACCGACAGTTTCGTGTCGCCGGCAGCGGCGGCGGCGGCGTCAAGGGAGCCGAAGCGATTCCCAGTGGCGAGAGTCCGAGACCCAACGGAGCAAGCAAGTGCGCCTCGGCTTCTTCGGTCGTGCTGCTGCGGGGGAGAGTGGGAGCAGGGGCGGCGGATCTAGGGAGGGGGATGGGTGAGGCGGGAGACGGGAGGAGGGACTGCGGGAGGAGGAGGGGGGATGGGGTTAGGGTTGGATCTTCGCATTACGTACGAACGTGAAAATATGATGAAGCCATTGGATCGACGATCGATGGCCGCAAATCGTTGGGCTATTTGGGCCGACATGGGCTTCTTTGTTTATTGTCTTTCTTTTTTTTTTTCCTTTTTATTGCACCATTGTGAAGTAACACTAAAAAATAATTATGTTATATGTACAAATATATTTTTTATATATAACGTATGGATACACGTTTTCATCTAGGAGTTTCAAGATTTTTCGAGTGGATTTGCTATTTTCTATCATTTAAATGAATTTCTACGTGTTTACCGAAAGTAATTCAAAATTGACCTATACGTGCATCTAATAAGTTTAAAAAATTCAAAAAAATATATATTTAGGCGCCTATGGTCCATTCTAGGCCACATCTAGGAGATTCACGAAAAGTTCAATTAGCTTGTAGGAAATTTCAAACTTCTACTAGTCACCTTGTTATAAAATAATGATAATAATAAATACAACTTATCAAAAAATTATGTAAATTGGCATAGGATCATTTTATCAATGTACAAGCTTGACAAAAAAGTTTCATAATATTTTGTGAAAATTGGAGTATACATTGTTCATAAACTAATTTGGATCATCACATTGTTTCATACAACTCAACTTAAACTTCAAAGTTTGTAAACACTCAAATACTTTCTTACTCGTGAGCACCTCAAATTTGGATGCAACCTTGTGTTGACCATAACATTAGAGAATATTAAGTTATATTAGCAATTTTTATGAAAAAACATGTTTTTTATATTCTCTTTTTAGTTGGAAAAGATATGTTGTATGAAAAGCAATCAAGAAATAGTAATTAAGATACAAACAAATGGCACTGAGTAAAACATCTCGATTTTAAAAAACATTAGGAAAAAGAATCAACTGATTTGGAATTCGTATGAGGAAGAAAAACAGTTTACAAGTTTTAATCCGAGGAAAAAAAGAGAAATCGGTCCTTCTTCATGAACACGTGACGAACTGGAATGAACTGATCAATTTTTCTTTTTTTCCTCGAATTAAAACTTGTAACTAGTCGTTCTCCCTCATACGAACTCGAAATGAGGTGATTCTTCTTCCCAAAAATTTTTAAAATCATGATTTATCAAGTTATGGTGTTGGATTCAATCATTTCTTCATGCAACAAAACATGAGCAATTCAAATTTTAAAATCCAAGTTTGACTCGGTCAAAACTCAGTCAAACGAAACACGAAATGAACTCGGATGAAAATCTTTTGAACACAAAAGTTTCATAACTTGTAGAGACTAACAAACTTTGTGTAGGTCAAATTTCCATTTGAGGAAGTGGTGATATTATGTAGTTCAAATATAACAAGCCACTCACATAGTTTAAGGAACTATGTGAGTGACTTGTTATATTTGGACTACATAACACTCAACTTTTTTGAAATGACTTGAGATTTTTTTGGTAGTCATTTGTAGCAAAAATACGGTCCCTCACAAGAACTTACATTTTTTGGACAATTATTTTAATTTTTATAATTTTTTTCGTGTTGTGTGAGACAAAATATGGTGAATTATACATTGAAAACTCTATAATTATGCAGCGACCTCCACATGTATTTGTTTCCTAGGACACAAGGGCATGAAAAATGGTACTTAGAAGGAAAAACAATTTGATGTGATTGCTAAGAGTAACATTTTGTCCTCACTATATGTAGGCGTTTTCAATAGAGTTTTTAATTGTGAAAATGCTCATGAGCCATTGTCACATCCCGAAATTTCCAATTTCGGGATGTGCATAGAAAGAATAATTATTTTAAAAAATTTTCCAACATTTATTTTTCTTTACAGGGAATATAGTATAGGAAAAATCCATTGTTTGATTTTCTAAATTGAATAAAAAGTTATGTGTGTTGCATTCATGCCGATGCATCAAGTGGTTCTTGAGTGCAAAAGGTTTTTAAAAATGCGTTTAGGAGCTGTCCTAATTTTCCCGAGAATTTTCCGGATTTTTCTGGAACTTATTCTCATTTTCCTTGAGCTATTTCTATTTATTAGAAGGCTCTAAAATCTTTTTCATGAGCTCCAAATGTTTTATTTGGATTGTTCATGTCTTAATCTATCTCTAGGAATTTTTCCTGGAATTTTTGTGATTTTGTCGAGTATTTTTCGTGCTCTAAAAACATTTTACGGTGTTTACCGAAATTGTTTTCGCATTGAAAAATAAATTTGAAAAAAAAAACCTATCCTACTAGAACGGGCCGAGCCCGAAGGCCCGACCCGCTCGGCCAGCCCGCCAAGCCCATCGGGGCCGGCCGCATGCAACAGATTCGTCTCACCCCTCACTCGTCAACTGTGACCAAATTCAACAATTCGTCACTGTTGAATTAACTACTATGACCAAATTTGTATATCGTCATAGAAAGAATAATCTTCTATGACCAAATATTTTTTCGTCACTGCAAAGAGAACTTCTATGACCAAACAGGAAATCGTCACTAGGTAATGGTCATAGATGATAGCATTTGTACTAGTGTCGGCTTGATCGTTGACTCGACGTCGTCTGCGTTTCAGGTCTGCACCAACTCACAACAACGTCGACATCACACCGGTAGGTCCCCCGACTAGGCCAAACTATCCTACCCGACAACCTTCATTTTTTCCTCTACACAAACCCAAAGGTATTGGATAAAATCATTTTCTAGTCAATCTATTTTGTACATACATATGCATATCTATCTAGATGAACATCATGTAAATCCATATCTAGTTTTTGCCTATGCATATGTTTGCCTAGTTTTCTCACCTGAATAGTATGTGCTCGATTCATCAGAAAAGAAAGTGCAAGTGTCAATGGGAAACAGAAAACGAGGAAAAATTTCTCACCATAAGCTCAAAAATTCCACAGGGTACACACCACTGACACGAAGATTGGCAACCAAATCACATAGATCAACTCACAGATTGAATCAGCTTAAACTTGGCACTATCATTCTTCTACCAAAGAGTAGTGATGTAAAAAAGATTCAACAGTATAGACCAATATGTTTGCTAAATGTAAGTTTCAAAATTTTCACTAAGGTGGTCACAAGTAGAATTACAAGAGTAGCACAAAAAATATCATACCATCTCAAACAGCCTTCCTTCCGGGTAGAAATATTATGGAAGGGGCAGTCATTCTACATGAAACAATTCATGAGTTACATACAAAGAAGCAACATGGAATTATCTTTAAAATTGATTTTGAGAAAGTGTATGATAAAATAAAGTGAGATTTCTTGCAACAAACTTTAAGGCTTCGTTTAGCAATTGCGGGAATCAAATCACGTGTGAACTAAACCACAAGTGGATTGGATGAATCCCCTCCCACCACCTAATCCCTCCCCGCCAATCCTCCCCACCGGAGAAACTACCCGAGATTACACATGAGCACCATGAGTACGCTCCCCTCCCCGATCTTGGAAAAAGACATGGTCACCCCGGCTATGTCTTCGCGCACCACACATTCTTCTTCACGCCCAACGAGATAATATAATTGCCTCGCACATGCCATATTGCATTTTGACCTCGTCGGCCGCATTCATGTAGGGCTGCCGCACCATCACGCCGTGCTTCAACCCCCGACGACCTCGTCCACTTGCACAATTCGTGAATGCACGCACCGGGAACCGGAGATGCGGCCGAAACCGACAGTCAGCACTTCCTATGGCAACACGTTCACTTTTACGGAGGCGGTCGGGGATTCTTACCGGAGGCCCTTCGCCGCCACGCACCGTGGTGGCGGAGGCGTTAGATCAAGTAGATATTGATGTATAGGTGTATCTTGAGTTGTAACAGATTGCACCGCGTGTGCATATATTGTGGGACTCTTTGTATACTCGGTAGGGTAGTTAGTTAGCGTATCTAACCGGGTATCTTAGAGATCAAGCTTGTACACCTTCATGTATATCTGTTGGCCACCGGCCCTATATAACATGGACACGGGGCGAGCCAAGATAGGCAGCCACGCTTGCCATAGGCGTGCATTCTTTCATGGTAATCGAGCCATCTTCTTCAATCACATCTACTGCCATGTCTTCCTCCTCCTCCTTGCCGCCGGCGCCCACGCACTATCCTTCTCTCGGTCCTCCAGTCACGGAAAAACTCACCCGTGACAACTACATCCTATGGAGGGCGCAGGTGCTTCCCCCGATCAGAGGAGCACAGCTTGAAGGGATCCTAGATGTATCCGTACTAGCGCCACCCAAGATCATGGAGGTCATCAAGGATGACAAGACCAAGGAGACGGTGCCCAATGAGGCATATGCCGTCCGGTTGAAGCACGGGACCAACGGGTCCTCGGCCACCGCTCAACTCCCTCACCAAAGACGTCTTTGGGGCGGTGGCCACGGCGACGACAAATGGCCGAAGCATGGGCGGCGCTGGACAGCATGTTCAGTGCTCAGTCCCGTGCTCGCATCACCAATCTACGTATGCAACTGGCGACCCTGAAGAAGGGAAACCTCACCACCGCTGTCTACTTCAACAAGATGAAGGGCATAGCGGATGAACTTGCGGTGCGGGCAAGAAAGTTGACGACGAGGAGATGGTATCATTCATCCTAGCGGGTCTTGATTTTGATTACAATCCTATTGTTTCCTCGGTACTTGGTCGTGCGGATCCAATATCGCTTAGTGATCTGTATGCCCAAGTTACCTCCTATGAGATGAGACTGCAGATGCTCCAGGATCAGCAGTCCAACGGCCAGCAATATCAGTCATCGGCAAACATGGCCTCAAGAGGTCGTGGAGGCTTCAACAACCGGGGTCGCGGCTCTAACCGTGGTCGCGGTGGCAGAGGTGGTCGAGGCTCTGGTGGTCGAGGCAATAGCCCCACCGGAGCAAATGCAGGCGGTCAATCCTCTTCCAAGGCGAGGTGTCAGATCTGTGACAAGCCGAACCACACTGCCATTGAGTGTTGGTATAGGTTTGAGGAGGACTTCCAGCCTAGCAATAACAAGAACGCAGGATACTCGACGGCCTATGGTGTGGACACCAATTGGTACGTCGACAGTGGAGCATCAGATCATATCACAGGTGAACTTGACAAGCTCACAATGAGCGAGAAGTATGGGGGACGTGATCAAGTGCACGTTGCCAACGAGTCGGTATGCACATTAGCAACATTGGCCATACTACGTTATTTTCCCCTAGTCGTAATTTATACCTCAAAAATATCTTGCATGTTCCTAACGCCCACAAAAGCCTTGCTTCCGTTCATCGTATTTCATCCGATATCAATGTCTTTATCGAGTTTCACCCCGATTTTTTCCTTATTAAGGATCAAACAACGAAGAAAATCCTTCATCGAGGAAGATGTGAAGGAGGTCTTTATCCCCTAGGGCTAAGTCAAGCAAGTCGGAGCAAGCGGGGTGTTTGGAGTCAATAAGCCATCCACATCAAGGTGGCACGGTCGGCTAGGGCATCCGGCCTTTCCAATCGTAGCTAGAGTTCTTAGAGATCATAAGCTCCCTTTTGTTAGTGATAATTCTAGTGATTTGGTGTGTGACTCTTGCCAAAGAGCAAAGAGTCATCAACTTTTCTATTTTGTTTCGAATAAAACTGCTATCGCTCCGCTTGAATTAATACACTCGGATGTCCGGGTCCAAGACCAACTTCGGTTGGTAGATTCTCTTACTATGTTAGTTTTATCGATGATCATACCAAATACACATGGATATACCTGCTACGTCAGAAATCTGATGTCTTTTCTGTTTTTAAGGACTTTCAAGCTTTGGTAGAAAGAAATTTTAATAAGAAAATCTTATCTATGCAAACTGACTGGGGTGGGGAATATGAGAGATTAAATTCCTTCTTTCAACGAATGGGAATAGCACATCGAGTTTCCTGCCCCCATGCCCATCAGCAAAATGGGTCTGCTGAAAGAAAACACAGGCATATAGTAGAGGTCGGCCTAGCGCTTCTTGCTAATGCTTCCATGCCTCTTAAGTTTTGGGATGAGGCGTTTCTCACAAGAACTCGACTCATTAACCTCCTTCCTAGCAAAGTTGTTAACTATCAAACACCCACCGAACTTCTCCTCAATGAAGCCCCTGATTATTCTTCCCTTCGAGTCTTTGGGTGTGCCTGCTGGCCTAACCTCAGGCCGTTTAACTCTCGAAAGCTTGAGTTTCGATCTAAGCAGTGCGCCTTCCTTGGATATAGTCCTCTACATAAAGGGTATAAATGCCTTGACACCACAACAGGGAGAGTTTATATATCACGGGACGTGGTTTTTGACGAAGATGTTTTTCCCTTTGCTTCTCTTCACGAGAATGCTGGTGCTCGCCTCCGGCATGAGATATCTCTACTTCCTGAACATCTCCTTAGCTCTAATCACGGGGGAGTAACTAGTATTGGTCCAGATTTGTCTAATGATGCTCACCCAGATACTGTTGAAGGTGCTATGATTAATGAGCAGGAGATACCAGGAGGCGAACAGGGAGAAAATTTGAGCCAAAATCGTGCAAAAACAAAGGTGCAGGAGGAGCTCCTTCAAGCATGGCTCCGGGGAGACAAAACCGGCGCCGAACGCCATGCGATTCGGGCGGTGGTGCGGTCGAGGGGGGATCCAATCCTCCTCGGATCGCCCGCCCCTTTCCCGCCCGACGCGGCCCGGCGGCGCAAAACCCGGGACGGGAACGGCGTCGGGGGCGCGTGGCGACGCGGAGAGAGGTTGCGCCGTCTGCGCACCGACAGGGGCGACGGGATACTCGCGGACGTCCCAGGATCAGCACCGACTGGATCTTCTGCGGCTGCGCCTGATGCAGATACGGGTGTTGAACCCCAACGCCCCAAGACCAGATTACAAAGCGGTATCTCTAAGCCCAAAGTTTTTACTGATGGTACTGTAAGATATGCGTATTTTACCTCTACAGGAGAGCCATCAAACTTGAGTGAGGCACTTGGGGACCCAAGATGGAAGGCAGCAATGCAAGATGAGATCAAGGCGCTTGAGAGAAATCACACATGGCATCTTGTCCCAGCAAGGAAAGGTATTAATATTATTGACTCAAAATGGGTATTTAAAGTTAAAAGAAAGGCAGATGGAAGTATAGATAGATACAAGGGAAGACTAGTTGCAAAAGGTTTTAAACAACGTTATGGAATTGATTATGAAGATACGTTCAGTCCAGTAGTAAAAGTGGCAACTATCAGATTAGTCTTATCTATTGCTGTGTCAAGAGGCTGGTGTTTGAGGCAGTTAGATGTTCAGAACGCGTTTCTTCATGGTGTTCTTGAAGAAGAAGTATATATGCGACAACCTCCAGGCTTTGAGGATCTGAGTAAACCATATCATGTGTGTAAGCTTGATAAGGCACTGTATGGGCTTAAACAAGCACCTCGAGCCTGGTATGCAAGGTTAAGCACAAAGTTGATTGGTCTTGGTTTTAAGGCATCAAAATCAGATACATCTCTATTTATTTACTCAAAGAATGGTGTTACTATATTTATGCTCATCTATGTTGATGATATCATTGTAACTAGCTCATCCTCAGAAGCAGTGACAGCCCTACTTGAAGATCTAAGAGTGGAGTTCGCACTTAAGGATCTTGGAGAGCTAAGTTATTTCTTGGGAATTGAGGTTGTACCGATACAGGGAGGCATAATGCTAAAACAAGAAAAGTATGCAGGAGATATCTTGACTCGTGTTGGTATGACAAAATGCAAGACCTCTCCCGCACCATTGGCCGGGTCAGAGAAGTTGTCAAAAACAGCTGGCGACCTACTTTCTGATGAAGACGCTACAAGATATAGAAGTACAAGTAGGGGCATTGCAATACCTCACTATAACCCGACCGGACCCGGCATTTGCGGTTAATAAGGTATGCCGGTATTTGCATTCGCCTACCACCGAACATTGGACGTACCGTGAAGAGAATTCCGCGATATGTAAGGGGTACAAGCAATATTGGACTCAAAATACCGAGGTCCCCCTCCTTGATGTTAAGTGCATTTTCAGATGCTGACTGGGCAGGAGATGTTGATGACAGGAGATCCACTGGTGGCTTTGCAATTTTCTGTGGACCTAATCTCATATCATGGAGTGCACGTAAACAAGCCACAGTGTCAAGATCTAGTACTGAGGCAGAATATAAATCCCTTGCTAATGCCACAGCCGAAGTGATCTGGGTAGAAGCACTACTCAAGGAGTTGGGAGTACAGTCAAGATACCCACCTCGTTTGTGGTGTGACAATCTTGGAGCCACCTATCTATCTGCCAACCCGGTGTTTCATGCACGAGCAAAACATATTGAGATCGACTTTCACTTTGTAAGAGAAAGGGTAATGAAGAAGCAGTTAGAGGTCAGGTTCATCTCTACAAAGGATCAGATAGCGGATGGCTTCACCAAAGCTTTAGGTATACGATTGTTCACACAATTTCGTAACAATCTAAACCTAACAAGTAAGCCCGGTTAAGATTGAGGGAGGCTGTTAGATCAAGTAGATATTGATGTATAGGTGTATCTCGAGTTGTAACAGATTGCACCTGCGTGTGCACATATTGTGGGACTCTTTGTATACTCGGTAGGGTAGGTAGTTAGCGTATCTAACCGGGTATCTTAGAGATCAAGCTTGTACACCTCCATGTATATCCGTTGGCCACCGCCCTATATAACACGGACGGGGGGCGAGCCAAGATAGGCAGCCACGCTTGCCATAGGCGTGCATTCTTTCGGCGAACACATGAGCGGTGCGGGGAGAGGTACGTGCGGTCGGTGCCTCGGTGGCTAGCTTCCACGCACCACGCAACTTTAATTTCGGGTGGGGAAGGCTGGCTGCTCTCCTTGGTGGGTGGTCGGGAAACACGGCCGGTGACAGCGCGGGCAAGAGCCGCCGAGTAGACGGACACACACGATGAGGTCGCCACCGAGAGAAGACGATGGCTAGAGTTCCACGCATTGGCACTCATGGATTGGCGGGGTTTGGGCTGAGGTCCACGCAAATACACCGGTTGCCAAATACACTTTTAGCCCCGAAGTGGGAGCTCTCCCCGCCGTGGGCTTCGTTCCACGAGAGGCCGGGTTTGGGCCTTTTTCCACGCCGAACCATGTGTTCCCGAACGAAGCCTAAGGATGAGAAGATTCTTAACAACATGGTGTAATTGGATACAAGCATTTACCGAAGGAGGGAATGTAGGGATAAATGTTAATCAACAAATGGGCTCATACTTCCAAACTAAAAAGGTCTTTGGTAGGGTGATTCACTATCACCATTGCTATTTAATATAGTGGTTGATATGTTGGCTATCATATCATTGCTAGAGCAAAGGAGGATGGGCAAGTGCAAGGGGTTGTACCACACTTGGTAGAAGATGGCTTCTCTATACCGCAATATATATGCAAATGACACTATGATTTTGATGGACCATGATATTGAAAAGGCAAAAATATGAAACTAGTGTCTTTGAACAATTATCGTGTCCGAAAATTAACTTTCACAAGAGCAAAATTTTCTGCTTCAAGTTCATATATTCAAGTTTGTTTGGTTGTAAGTGGGTTCATATCCCTTTTGCTACCTCGGTATTCCAATGACTATAGAAAGCTAGCTAATAATGATTGTAAGGCAATAGAAAAACATTTTGAGAAGAGATTAAGTGGGTGGAGTATTGATTAACTCGGTGTTGTAGAGTCTTGTCGGTGTTTTGGACCGGCAACCTACTAAGGGGAGTACCCGAAGTAGATGAATGTGGCCTCACCGAGATCGGTAACTCGAAGGAAGAGACACGTGGCACACAATTTAGACGAGGTTCGGGCCGCCGGGTGCGTAATACCCTACGTCCTGTATGCTTTGCGTGGCTCGGGATTGATTGGGTGCGATTACAAGATGATGCAATCGATGCGTATGAGCGAGATGATCTAGAG
This sequence comes from Cenchrus americanus, assembly GCA_947561735.1. Classification (NCBI taxonomy): domain Eukaryota; kingdom Viridiplantae; phylum Streptophyta; class Magnoliopsida; order Poales; family Poaceae; genus Cenchrus; species Cenchrus americanus. The sequence goes on along the minus strand of OX387239.1, from coordinate 75,020,053 downwards.
AGGGGTCCCCGCCACGCCTTATATAGTCCGGGAGGCAGGGTTACAAGTCGGTTCAGGGAGAGAGTACTAGTCGAGTACGTCTAGGAGTCCTCTATACAGTGCGGGACTTGTACAGCTTCTTATCCGAGTACTTCTCCTCTGTAGTCCTTGTGCTTCACGCCATCAGGTGCCGTGCAGCGCAAGTCGAGTAGTCCCAGGGGCCCACGGAGTAGTTAGTCCTGGTACCCACCGAGGTAGTGGGCCCAGGGAGGTCCATACGACAAGCCCCCGAGTACTTTGTGGTCGAGAAGGATAGCTCTGAGTAGTCTTGACGGCCTTAACGAGTAGTCCTCAAGCATCCCCGAGCGCTACAAGTCAAAAGCCCTCAAGAATAGTTGAAGCATCCGAGGCCGGAATGTACTCCGGTCGATGTTTGAGCAATCTTGAAGTCTTCTCGAGTAGTCCCAAGCGTCCTCGAGTGCGCCCTTGAAGGTCTTCAACAATGCCCGTGTTGTCCTCGAAGCCGAAAGCGATATGGAAGTGCGATTGCAAAATCGCACTCCATATGGAGTAGCCCCCGAGCCTTAGGTTGAGTTTTAGACTTTGGCCGAGGGTCCATGCGAAGTTTTGGCAAGAATGTCTCGCAAAATCCGGAAAAAAACCGAAGGACACGTGGCACGGAGCCCCCGAGCCTTGAGTCGAGTACTTCCTCTCGAATTGAAGGGTCATCTTGTAGAATGTGTCCCGAGTGGCTCTTAAATCTTGTCGCTACCCAAGAAGTTGAGTAGAAGTAGTCGAGCCCCCGAGATGAGGCGCGTCGACTAGTAGATGTTGAAGAGTCGGGCGCGCGCCGCCGAGTCGGCCCGTCCGGAGACTTATCCATCCGGCCTTTGGAGGGGCCGCCGTAGGCTTATAAATAGAAGCCGAAACCCTTAGGTGTTTTTTTACCCCACGCATTTGCGGCCATTCCTAGCGGATCGTGCCGAAATCACCACCGGTGCGCACTGCCGCCTTTAAGGGTAGTGTATATCCAAGCACGTCACCGTAGGAAGCCACCGCAGTAGCCCCCGAGCGAATGCGAGTGAAGACACCGTGCACTTGGAGAATGAAGCCCTCACCATCGAAGACCATGAAGACCACCGGTGGGAAGAAAAGATCTCACGGGGAAGCCGTCGGATCCGTCGCGGGGACCTCGCCGCCGGTGTCTCCGCCGCGGCCAGATCCGAATCAAGAGTGGAAGAAATCCAAGGCCAAGACCGAAGACCTGTTGGCCCTTCTCAACAATGGATTCCTGCGGGAAAAGGAGGTTGACATGTGGCGGGCCGTTGCAGGGGATCCGTACCCCATGGAGAAGAACCCGGACGAGATCCCTATGTTCACCCGATTCGCGGAGCGAGGGCTGTCTCTCCCGGCCAGCGACTTCTTTAAGGGGCTGCTGAGGTACTACGGGATCGAGTACCTCAACCTCAACCCCAACGGTATATTCCACACCTCCGTCTTCGTACACTTCTGCGAAGGTTTTTTGGGGATCAAGACCCACTGGGTACTTTTTCGAAAATTCTTCCGAGTGAAGCCCCGGCCCGGTGCCAACAATCCCCGAGTAGTGGGGGAGATGGGATCCAAATGCGTGAGGACGCCGCGGAGCAGTACCTCTCGTACAAGCTGATCGACTCCAACCAAGATTGGAAGTCGAAGTGGTTCTATATCACCAACCACCACCGGAGGCCGCCGAAGCCGAGCGGGAAGCGACCAAAGCACCCGCCATGGTGGAACTCGGAGCCAACGATGCAAGAGGGTATCCAACTACCCGAGCTGCTGGCGAGGATTAAGGCTTTGAGAGAAACCGGGGCCGAGGGCCGAACATGTGGCCTTCGGCTTCATGAAGCGAAGGGTGTGGCCGCCGATGGCCCGCGACACCCTTGGGTACCGGTACACGGCGACAACGACACATCGCGGATGCCGGTGATGTGGTCGACAACAATGACATCGTTGATAGGCAGGGGCGAATCTTCAAAGATATGCCGGCGTACACGCCGTGCCCGTGCTCCGAGTACTCCGTCATCCGATATGCTTCTTGCGGGAGGACGTAGTTAAGTTTGTTTCCGAGTCGGTGTCGCCTCCTCGACTTGTCGAGATCCCGGATGAAGGGAAAGGGAAGGACAAGGAGTGTCGTGAAGTCGGTGAAGAGGGCGACACCGTAGTCGTGGAAGACACTTCGGAGGAAGACGATGAAGAGACGCCGCTGCAGAGCGTTTCCGACCGTGGTCGAGATTCAGCCTCCCTGGATTGCCGCATGTTCCTCTCGTTCAGGATCCGCCGACTAGCCTGGAGGCTAGTTTGCCCGCGCCGCCAAGGAGGCCGTGCAACGTGGCCCGCAAGCGCGTGGCCAAGAAGTTGAAGGTCACGGAGACCACGTCCCAGGAGGTAAGCCGTTTTGAATAGGGTAGTCGAGTACTTATGTCTCGATTTTGTATATTGACGACGAAATTCCCTTGCTTGCAGGAGATGCCGCCTTCCGACCCCGTAGAGCGGGCGACAAAGGCGATTGGGACACAGTGGGAGAGCCAGCTGGAGCCAGCCGGAGCCCAGCCCCCACCGTAGATGAACTCTTGGTGCAGTTGTCGCGCCAGCCCCCTGTTGCTGAGGAGGGTACCGCACCGGCCGCCGCCGTTGCCGAGGAGGGCGGCGACTACGAGAGGCCCAAGAGGAGGCGCCCGCCGAGGGCCGGGTTGGTTGATATCGCCAGCATCCTCGGCGCCCCAACCGTGACGGTGGTCCGGTCGAGCCTGTAAGTGCTTATCCTTCCCGAGTAGTACATTAGATTTGGTAGTCGTACTGGGTTGACAACCGACTTGTGTACTCGCGAGAAATCGACGGACTTGACCCGGGAGGGAGATGAAACCACCACAATAGTGGCCGGAGAGGAAACCGCGCCGCCCGCTGAGGAGTCCGCTCCCGCCCCTCAGGTAGAATCCGAGGCGCCGGCCACGGAGGCTACCTTGCCGAGGCCAACATCGTAGATGGTGAGTACTTTGCTCGGTGCAAGTGACCCCCGGAGAGTAGTCGTAGCCGCCAGGTATAACTGATCCAGTTGTCCTTTTGTCGACAGGTGCTGAAGCCGAGGGAAACGCTATCCCGTCGGCGGTGCCCGTTGAAGATGTGACACCGGAGACTCAAGGAGCTGCCGGAAGAGCCCCGAGCCGATGGAGGTGGCCGTCGGAGAAGCCGCCGCGACGGCTGGAGGAGAGGGCGACGACGCGCTACCGAACCGGCTCCGGAGGTAGTCGTTCGCTCGGCCGAAGATCCAAAACGCGGAGCCAATGCGCTCGGCGCCAATGTCCGAGCCGCAACGAGTAGTCGTGGCGGGATCGAGCCGTTGGCGGATGATCTTGTCGACCCGACGACGAGGGCTCGGCACATGGAGGCAATGCGCCAGGCCGAGCAATGGATGAAGGTGAGTAGTCGACACCCTTGAGTAGTCAATCCTTTAATGTTGAGTACCCGGTTGACATCGTTGCCCGATGTAGGACGTCGCGGAGAGGTCCCGGCAAAAATCGACATGCTTCGGGGGTACGGCGACATGGTGCTCGGGCGAGAGGCCTTAGAGGAGCAACTCGTGAAGTCCCGGAAACACGCCGCCATGTTGCAGTCGAAGCTTGACGGCGCCTTCGCCCAGTATCACAACGAAATCCAAGATATGCAGGCGAAGAGCGACGAGCTGGTGCGAAAGAACAAGTCTCTCTGCAACAAGAACAAAGGTACGCCGTTGATGTGCTGAGTACTTATTGGTAGTACCCTGAAGGAATCTGACCCACTTTGCCTTTGTTGATTGCAGAGCTTGAGACCCGTGTTGATCAGATGAAGGCTTCAGAGACCGACCTGAAGAACCTCTTCTACCGAGAGCAATAGGCCCGCGAGGTACTGGAGTATGATTATAAGCAACTTGCTTACGAGTGCGACAAGCACATGGAGCTTCGCATTGCGTCGGATCGTGACCTCGTCAACTGCTACAAATCTTTGCAGAAGCTGAACGAGGATCGCGAGAAGCGCGGGCCCAGTCGAAGGAACTAAAGGAGGCCGCGCTTCCCATCACGAGGCTACTTGTGCCTCACCCCCGGGGGTCCAAAGATAGCTCCTTTGGTGGAGCGGCCGAGGGAAGCCCCCGGCCGCTTGACGACGTACGTGAAGCGCTTGGCGAAGTCGATCCCCAACCGGATCGCGGCGTATATGAAGTCGTACTTCCCAAAGGCTCTGTTGAAGTAATCGCCGGCGAGCTAGCCGCCAACCGCACCGACGAGCGTACGCGGAGGCTCGCCGGAGCGAGATGGTGCCCATTGCTTCGAACAAGTCGCCGAGAAGCTCAATCTCCGGTAGTCCTGTAAAGTTAGCTCATAGCGATAGTTGTGTATAAACAAAGTTGTAATGAACTTGTTTAAGTATGACCGAAGAAAACTTCCATAAATGAGTACTCATTATCACAATGCGTGAGTGCGAGAGTCCCATCACGGAGTCGTCGCGAGTAATCGTACTCGCCGTAGTCCCGTTGAGGGAAAGAGACGATAAAGCGGTTGATAGATAATCAAACTTTATTGCGAAGAAGTACACCTGGATGGCCGAGTGGCGTTGTTACGAGTAGTCGCCGGGACCGGAGGCCGCCTATGGCTAAGTAGTGCTAGGGCGTATGGCCGCTTACAGCACTAGATCCGTTAGTAGCCGTGTAGGCTAGATCTAGAAGTACATGGTCTCTCAGTAGACCGCTGCTGGAGTCCTTTGTCGCTCGTCACGGCCCAAGATCCGTTAGTAGCCGCGTGAGCCGGATCCGGAGTTGAGTAGTCGGAGACTAGGGCACGGACACGGAGGCCGCTTACGGCGAAAGGGTCTTTGAGTAGTCGTATAGACTAGAGCCCCGGTGTAGTCGTGTAGACTAGGCGTAGAATCGACAGAGTTGGTCGATGTTCCACGAGTTGTTGACGTCTCCACCTTCAAGCGTACGGGAGGCGGTAGGAGCCCGGTCCGGTCACCTTTGCAACCGTGAAGGGACCTTCCCGGGGCGAGCCGAGCTTGTGCGGTCCTTTCGTGTTACGTATGCGGCGGATGACAAGATCACCAACGTTGAAGGAACGTTCCTTAACGTTGCGATCGTGGTAGCGTCGGATACCCTCTAGGTACCTTGCGATTGGACGAGGCGGGCACGGCGAGCTTCTTCAAGTCCGTCGATGTCAACTTGTCTGCGTTGTCTTCGAGAGATGCCTTCGTCATATTGTTCTACCGCCGGTGAATCCCACATGACATCGGCGGGGAGGATTGCTTCGGAGCCGTAGACCGGGAAGTACGGGGATTGTCCCGTTGGCTTGGAAGGTTGAGTACGCGGCCCCCAAAGCGCATTGGGTAGTTCCTTGATCCACTTGCCTCCTTTGGTATTGGCGGCGTCATGTAGCCGCTTCTTGAGAGCGTCGAGCACCATCCCATTGGCGTGCTTGACTTGTCCATTGGCCCGAGGATGGGCAAGGCGAGACATATCGGATGTCGATCCCGCTGTTCTCGCGGTACTCTCGAGAGCGGTGATTGTTGAAGTTGGAGCCCGTGTCCGTGATGATGCGGTGCGGTAGTCCGTAGCGACGCACGAGTTCATCCGGAAGTCGAGTACTCTGTCGGCCTTGGGGCATGTAACCGGCTTGACCTCGATCCACTTGGTGAACTTGTCGATGGCCACCGATGCTCGTTGAATCCACCGGCGCGGTTGGTAGTGGCCCAATCATGTCGAGCCCCCGGCGGGCGAAAGGCCGGGTTGGAGGTATGGTGACTAGCTTGTAGGCCGGGACGTGTTGTTGCTTGGCGAAGTATTGGCATCCTTGGAACCTTCTGACGAGTTCTTCGGCGTCGCACAGAGCTGTGGGCCAATAGAAAGCCCGTCGGAAGGCCTTGCTGACCAGCGTGTGTGAGGACGCGTGGTTGCCGCAGACGCCTTTATGGATCTCCTCCAAGATGTCCTTGCCTTCTTGTCGGGGAACGCACTTCATGAGTACTCCGGAAGATGCACCCCACTGTAGATCTTGTCTCCGACGAGGACGTAGGACATGGCCGGCGGATGAGTTGCTCGGCCAAATTCTTGTCCGAGGGGACCTTCTCGCTCCCTAAGATAGTCGATGAAGGGCCGCCTCCGGTCCACGTTGATCATCATGACCTCCTGGCCGGCGGGGGGGGATGCGGCGGGTCGGTGGTCGGTGGCGCCGGCTCCGGGATGGATGGCGCGTGAAGCTCGTAGACGAAGACACCCGCCGGTACTTGAGCGCGAGTAGAACCAAGCTTCGACGGGACGTTCGGCGCAACGTTGTTGTCGCGGACGACGTGGTGGAACTCGAGACCATAGAACTTGTTCTCGAGCTTGCGGACTTCTAGGCGAAGGCGTCCATGTTCTTCTTGTTGCGGTCCCGAGGACTTGTTGACTTGGTTGATAACCACTCTGCGGAGTCGTCGTAGACTAGTAGCCGCTTGATACCCGGTGAAGCCGCGAGGCGGGAGCCCGTGTAGCAGAGCTTCGTACTCGGCTTCGTTGTTTGAGACCTTCCAGAAGATCTGCAGGACGTACTTGAGTTGTTCGCCTGTTGGAGAGATCAAGAGTACTCCTGCACCTGCACCCTCGAGGTTGAGTGAGTCGTCGAAGTACATCACCCAGTGCTCTGGACGCTCGGTTGGAGTAGGTAGCTGATTCTCCCGCCACTCTGCCATGAAGTCGACTAGTGCATGCGACTTGATGGCTGTGCGTGGCTTGAAGTCGATGTTGAGGGCGCCGAGTTCGACTGCCCACTTGGAGATTCTTCCAGTAGCATCTTGGTTCCGCAAGATGTCGCCGAGCGGGTAATCGGTGATGGCGGAAATCGAGTACTCCTGGAAGTAGTGTCGTAGCTTCCGCGAGGTGATGAGCACCGCGTACGGATGCTTTTGTCTTGGCTGGTAGCGTTCCTTGGATTACGATAGGACCTCGCCGACGAAGTAGGCGGGGCGCCGGACTAGATAGGCGTGGCCGTCTTCCCGCCGCTCGACGATGATGGCGATGCGACCACGTGAGTAGTCGCGGCGAGGTAGAGCGATGGCCGCTCACCTTTACGAGGAGCCGTGAGGACCGGTGGCTTCGATAGGAAGTCCTTGAGCCGGGCAAGGGCTTGGTCCGCCTCCGGAGTACACACGAACTTCTCTTGGTGTTTGAGTAATTTGAAGAAGGGGAGCCCCCGTTCTCCAACCTTCGAGATGAATCTGTTCAAGGCCGCCATGCACCGGTCGGCTTACGGACGTCTTTGATGCACGGGAGCTTTCATGCCGGTGATGGCGGAGATCTTCTCGGGATTGGCTTCGATGCCGCGATGGGCGATGATGAAGCCGAGTAGTTTGCCCGATGGTACGCCGAAGACGCACTTGTTCGGGTTGAGCTTCCGGCGGTACTTGCACGGGGATGCGAAAGTCTCTTCAAGGTCGTCGATGAGCGTGCGGGAGTTTACGGTCTTGACGACCACATCATCCACGTAGGCTTCGACGTTCTTGTTGAGTTGCTTCTTGAAGCGAGCCCGGATAGCTCGTTGGTATGTAGCGCCGGCGTTCTTCAACCCGAAGGACATGGTCGTGTAGCGAGACGCGCAAAACGGGGTGATGAACGCGGTCTTCTCCGGTCTTCTTCCTTGATCGCGATCCGTGGTACGCGGAGTAGGCGTCGAGGAAGCGAGAGCGAGTCGCGGCCCGCCGTGGAGTCGATGACTTGGTCAATCCGCGGCAACCCGAAGGGGTCCTTGGGGGCGAGTGCTTGTTGAGGTCGGTGTAGTCGACGCACATCCTCCACTCGTTCGAATTCTTCTTGCGGACGAGGACGGGGTTGGCGAGCCACTCGGGATGGAAGATGTTGACGGTGTATTTTGGTGCACCTAGCATGTTCATTACACTTTGGTTTGGATTTGATTATGGAACTAACTTTGCCACTAGGCACACTAATCATATAACGAGTTCATCTTTGTGCATGCATTTGGAAGTGTTATGTTTATGTAGGAAAACATGGACATAAAGGACGGATTTGCAACAAGTTCAAAGGAGCATTCATGGAGTCTTGTTCGTGCTCATGAGCTTGCTGAAATCACTTCCAATGGTGGCGAGGACCGAAGTGCTACGAGGAACACCCCCGAGGATTGAAGCGTAAAAGATCAAACTTCATTCAAAGAGAGCCTCCATCTTGATCGTGAGGATATCAGCGTCAAAATCATGCAAGTGGAGGGGGCAAAGTAGATAAGTGCACGAGGACCCACGGAGCAAAAAGGGCGACCGAACCGGGCCGAAATTGGGTCCGGGCCGGCCGGCCAAGGCGGGCGGCCCCGCCCACTTCGGGCACCGGTTCGGTCCCGTCTTCCTTGCCCTCGAAGGATCTTCGACCCTAAAACCCCCGACGCGCCGCCAACACGAGAGGAGAGGAGTTATTCGCACCGAGAAGGCCATCCACAAGCTAGAGAGAGAGGAGGAGGATCTGCGGCGGGAGATCAACCACCTCGAAGGAAGCACCCTCTCGTGGAGAAGAAGGAAGACACCGGCGGAAGGGAAACCATGATCAACGGTGCCATGATCGGCACCTTGATGGGGTAATCTTCTCATTCGTCCATGGGTTGTAATCGATATTGAGATGTAATCGCACTTTGTCGGATTATCTATCTATCATCTTGTGTTGAATATACTTTAATGCTTAAGGCTTGCAACCATGCCGTAAAGGGAGTATAGGCCTCAATGCTTCCTTGGATCCATTCAATACGCCGTGGCCATCAAAGGTCTAGTCATGAATACCTTCGCGTAGTGACAGTACGAGAGGAGGGAAAGGGCGAAACCGTGGTCACAACCCCGATAGATTAGATTGGTTTTTCATGTCTTTAAGCGATTGCATGCTCTAGTATCGTAGACCCGTGGGCGAGTGTCTTCTACCTTGATCGTTTATCATTCTCTCTAGTGTGTTTAGTTGTTTTCTAGTATAATATAGTTAGGGTTTTAGTAGCTAGTGTGTCGTTGTTGATCGAACGCTTGTAATCCCCCTTGCTCCGCGGATTGACAAGAACCTTGGGAATCCCGTGGTGAAAAAGGTGTGGGGTCCGTACGCTTGCGGATCGTAGAGGGATACGTCTTTTATCCGTCAACAAGCCCCTTTTTCTGGCGCCGTTGCCGGGGAGCAAGTTAGTTTACATCGTTTGATTTGCATCTAACTTAGTTTTATATTTTAGTTTATCTTTTGTTTGCTTTATCTAACATATATTATCAGAAAAACACTTGTTTCTTTTTTGTTTTTGTTTTTATCTTATTGTCTAGATGGAGTTCGTTAATCAACCCGTGGAAGAACCGGAGAAATCATTAAGGGATTACGCTAGCCCTCGATGTGAAGACATAAAAGTACAAGAGTCGGATTCGAAGCTCGAAGCGACCAAGTATGAAATTAAATCCAAGATCATCAAGATGGTGGCGAAAAACCCATTTGAAGGGATGGTTACGGAGAACCCATATAGACACATAAGGGATTTCACGACAATATGCAACACGGTGCGTCAAGAAGGAGTTCCGATGAATGGTTCAAATGGAATCTCTTTCCCTACTCACTTGCGGTAAAGCAAAGACATGGTATTCGGTTGCGTCCTTTGAAGTTGAAGGCAATTGGAACAAGTTGACAAAGAAGTTTTGCGAGAAGTTCTTTCCAATTAGCAAGGTTCAACATCTAAGGAGGCAAGTGATCACTTTCATGCAAGGAGAAGAGGAAGGGATAGACCAAGCACGGGATAGGTTTAATGAATTAATCGAACAAGGACCAAAACTCGGCTTCACCGGTGACGTACTCTTGCATACATTTTTCTTTTCCCTAACCCCTAGTTGCATGCGACACGTCGAAATGTGTGCAGGTGGGGATCTCATGGAGAAAACACTCACGGAAGCCGCCCAACTTCTACAAAAAGTTAGTAAAGCGGCTGCCATGCGAAGAGATTGGGAAACAAGACTTGCGGAAGAGCCGGAATTCAATTCAAGGAAGAAAAGGCTTGCTGAATTTTCTAAAGAGGCAACTCCGGAAGTCACAAAAGAGGAGCCAATCATGGAAAAGCTTGAACAAGAACACATCAAGTCAAGAACTACACCAAACGTCGACTTCGCCGCACCAAATGAGACGAACAAGAGAAGCATGTCAAGCGCGAAGCCACTAAGGGAGTTCGAGCCAATGGATTGGGTTCCTATTGATTACGGAGAAGTATTCGACAAGAGAAGACCGTTGCCTAATCAAAAGGGAATAGCAAGAGCATTGGAAGTCGATTTCCCACCGGAGAAGAAAGCTGAAAATTCATACGACCTCGAAACCACCGGTGAGATTTTTGAAAAGCTCTTTGGAGATGACGTGGTGGATCCGGAACATATTGCCGAGGTGAAGAGGATCATGGGGATCAAGCCCGAAGCATCACCATACGCTCGCCTTGCTGAAATTTATTCGATCGGATCCGAAGAAGAAGAGAAGATGACGCCGCACTTGAGTTGCGAGATCAACGGAGTTCAATGCAAAGCCTTATGCGACATCGGAGCCCAAGTAAGTGTTCTATCTTCTAAAATTTACGATAAAGTTCAATACCACAACCTAGACTTAGCTCCAACATCAACGAAATTAATTATGGGAGATGGTAGAACTATCAAACCTCTAGGTATTGCTTGCAACATGAAAGTAAAAATTTCTAGAAACTATATACCAACCGATTTCTTTGTTATTGATGCTTACCATGGTAATTCTGATCATATAATCTTAGGTAGGCCTTTTCTTAAGTTGGTTGATGCCGTGTTAGATGCCGGAGAAGGCAAAGTAACAATGAACCTTAATGGAACAAAGTACACATATAACTTTCTTCGTGCTTCTAAACACCTTACTCCTTTTCCTCCCGAAGATGAAGAAGTAGAAGAGATAGATAGTCTTTGTTTTGTTGAAACCCTTAGAGACCCGCTGCAAAGAGCGATGGAAAATCAAATTAGTAATCAACAAGATGAAGAACTAGAGGAAGCGACAAAAGGCTTAGAGCCGCATGACGGTAGCGTGGAGGAAGAGAAGTTTGAAGACATAGGAGAAATCAAACCCGAGGAGCCACAAGTGCCCGAGGTAGACCTTAAACCTTTGCCCAAGGGATTAAAATATGAATTTTTGGGCCCAGACAAAACTTATCCAGTCATTGTGAGCGACGAGTTGAGTCCCGAAGAAAATGAAGCGTTGCTGATTTTATTAAAAAAACATAGGAAGGTGATTGGATATTCAATTAATGATCTCAAAGGTATTAGCCCAGCCTTTTGCACTCATCGTATACCAATGGAAGACCAATGTAAGCCCGTAGTGGACCACCAAAGGAGGCTAACCCATGCCATGCGAGAGGTAGTAAAGAAAGAGGTTATCAAGTTACTTGATGCCGGAATCATCTACCGGTTCCGCATAGCGAATGGGTGAGCCCGTACATTGTGTGCCGAAGAAAGGAGGTTTAACCGTGGTGAAGAATGAGAAGAACGAGTTGATACCGCAAAGAACCGTGACCGGGTGGCGGATGTGTATCGATTATCGTAAGCTTAACAAAGCGACGAAGAAAGATCACTTCCCCCTACCGTTCATAGACGAGATGCTCGAGAGGTTAGCAAACCACGCTTATTTTTGCTTTCTCGATGGATACTCGGGGTTCATGCAAATTCCTATTCACCGGAAGATCAACATAAGACAACGTTTACGTGTCCTTACGGAACGTTTGCATATAGGAGGATGCCCTTCGGCCTATGCAACGCTCCGGCCTCTTTTCAACGTTGCATGATGGCCATGTTTTCGGAATTCATCGAAGAAATTGTTGAAGTGTTTATGGATGATTTTTCCGTTTACGGGAAGACGTTCATGGATTGCTTAGCAAACTTAGAAAAGGTCCTTACAAGGTGTGCGGAGGTAGATTTGGTTTTAAATTGGGAAAAGTGCCACTTCATGGTTAAGCAAGGCATAGTGCTCGGACATGTTATATCCGAGAGAGGAATTGAAGTGGACAAGGCTAAGGTAGAGACGGTTGAGCAACTCCCACCTCCTACGGATGTTAAGTCCCTAAGGAGCTTTCTAGGCCATGCGGATTCTATAGAAGATTTATAAAGGACTTCTCGAAGATCACTAAGCCTTTAACGCACCTTCTTCAAAAGGATGTGGCTTTCGACTTTGATGAGAAGTGTTTAGCGGCATTCCGGACCTTGAAAATGCGTTGGTGAGTGCTCCCATCATCCAACCTCCGGATTGGAGCCAACCTTTCGAGATCATGTGTGACGCAAGTGACTACGCCGTAGGCGCGGTCTTGGGACAAAGAAAGGAAGGCCGAGTTCACGCCGTTTACTACGCCGGACAAAACTCTTAGTGGGGCACAATTAAATTACGCCACTACGGAAAAAGAGTTGCTAGCGGTGGTATTCGCTTTCTAAAAATTCAGATCTTACATCGTGAACTCGAAAGTCATTGTTTACACCGATCACGCAGTCATCAAGTATCTCTTGGCTAAGAAGGAAGCTAAACCACGTTTGATTCGTTGGATCCTTCTTCTCCAAGAGTTTGATGTTGAAATTCGTGATAAAAAGGGGGTGGAAAATGTTGTGGCCGATCATTTGTCTAGGATGAATCGTGGACAAGATGATAAAGAGCCCATAGAAGATAAGATGAGAGATGACCACCTCTATAGAGTGCTTGATAAAGACACTTGGATGATCGACATCATTCGAGCAATTCGAAAGATGCCCCTCGATCATCTAGATAAAAACACTCAAAGGAAGATAATCTCTCGAAAGTAAGAAATATTTTTGGGATGCACCATACCTCTTCAAACTTGGCAATGATGGAGTGATGAGAAGATGTGTGCTAAGAGAAGAGAGGGTTGAGATTCTAAGGAAGTGCCACTCGGCGGAGTACGGTGGGCACTATAGCCATTTTCGAACCGAAGCAAAAGAATGGTCGAGCGGATTCTATTGGCCGGAGATGCATGAAGATACTAAAAGATATGTTGCGTCATGCCCCGAATGTCAAAGAACCGGAAACATCTCTCAAAGAAATTCTATGCCTTTGAAATACAACTTGCAAATCGACATATTCGATGTATGGGGCATAGACTTCATGGGGCCTTTTAAAAACTCATTTGGATTCGAGTATATACTTGTTATGGTTGATTATGTATCCAAGTGGGTAGAGGCTATACCATGTCGTAAAGCTTCCACGGAGGAGTCCATCACTATGATCAAGAACGTGATTTTTCCTCGTTTCGGTACACCGAGAATCTTGATAAGTGATGGAGGAACTCATTTCACCGGGAAGAACTTCAAAAGGTGCTTGTCCAAGTTGGGAATTGAGCATAGGGTCTCCACGGCCTATCACCCACAAACCAACGGACAAGCGGAGACGTCAAATAGGCAATTAAAAAGCATACTTAACAAGACCATAGAGAAGGGAGGCAAGGATTGGTCAAAGAAATTAGACGGAGCTTTATGGGCTTATCGAACGGCGTTTAAAACACCGATAGGTATGACCCCTTATCAATTCGTCTATGGAAAAGCTTGCCACCTTCCGGTTGAGTTGGAACATAAAGCCTATTGGGCGATATAAGAGATGAACCTTGATCTCGATGCCGCGGTGGTGAAACGAAGGATTCAAATAAGCGAGCTAGAGGAGTTGAGGTTGAAAGCATATGAAAACGCAAGCATATACAAGGAGAGAATCAAAAGGTGGTATGATAAAAGATTGAAGAAAAAAGAATTTAAAGAAGGAGATAAGGTCCTCCTCTACAATTCGAGGTTTAAAACCTTCGGAAAGGGGAAATTGCAAAGCAAGTGGGACGGACCTTATGTTGTGCATTCGGTGTTCTCCAACGGAGCGGTAACCATTATGGATATCAACGGCAATCAATTTGTGGTGAATGGACAGCGGCTTAAAGTTTACTACGAACTCCGATGTCGTGCCCCTTCACCATGTTGACGTCTTCACAATGGAGGAAGAGCCCGAACGTCCCGCCTAGGACGAAAAACAAGGCATCAACTTCGTAAATAATTTTTCTTTTAGCCTTCTCGGGAGTTTTTCGCGAAGATTTCTCGGGCCAACTTTTTCCCATGGGCCGAGGAAAAAAAATAGGGCGGTGTGCAAAAACCGGACCGGCCCGCCCCCGAGGCGGGGGTGGGCCGGCCGGCCCGTGCGGACCGGCCCGGGGGTGGCCCGACGCCCGATGACCCCGAATTTCGCCGCCTCGAACCGCTCCTTTTTGACTTCCTTGTTTGGTCGGAAAATTTTAAGGGAAGTGTAAAAAAGGAAAATAAGGTTTCCGCAGCTTTTCTCTCGGGACTATATATTTGGCCGAATTGGGAGCTCGAGAATCAAACCTTTCAAGCAATGTGTTGCACCCTTGTAGCGACCATTGAGCCTCCAAAAAGCTTAGAGTTGAAGCAAGAAGCCAAGAAGCCATCGATGGAGGAGGCGATGCGATGCGAGCTCAAGCTACCCGTCAAGAGGACCGCACGTATCCGTTGTGGAGGACGTGTCCCGACCGGAGCTCTTGCATCTCGCAACCCCGTCAAAGGAGAGAAGGTCCCTACACCCGTGCGAAGGTCGGCACGCCTCCAAGGCATCAAGCGCAAGGATTACAAGGAGGTGTCGCCGGAGCCTAAGGATTATGGGGATAGCGACTACTCCGACGATCGTAGCCCGAGCTCGTGGGCGGCCGCCGGTAGAGATGATGATGATTGGGATGAGCACCCCTATGAAAGGACTCCCGAAGGCCCCAACGGCGACGGCAACGGCGGTGGCGAAGGCAACAACAATGGAGGTGGCGACGACGGTGGTGACAACGGTGGAGATTATGGCGACGACGACCCCTTCGGATTGCATCCGGTGTGTTGTCGATTTTGCCGTCAATCCATCGCGGATCTCTACACGTCGGCCGACGAATGTCGCCAAGCCATGGAAGCGATGAAGCAGCGTATGGAGGACTTGGAGCGCGTAGTTGAAGATGACTACAAGTTCCTTAACCGCAACGTGCGCAAGCTTTTCGGCATGGTTGGAAACATGAGAGGCAAGTGGTGCAAAACTTGCTTGAAGTACCACTAGATCTAGTTTCCCCCTTAGGATTTTTGTAAGATACGACGAGGACGTCGTATGTTTTAAGTGTGGGGGAGAGCTAGCTCGCTAGCCTTAGCTTTTGAACTTCAAGTTTAGGTTCGGTTTAATATTCGTATGAGAGTCTTAGTGTTTTTAATGAGTCTTTAGTTTTCGAGTCGTTTTTTAAATTTTTGCAAGTGTCTTAAATTAGTGTTGAGTCAAGAAAACCAAATAAAAAGAGTCTTTACATATATCTTTGTGTTTTATGTATTGTTTATCTTTATTTACTTGTTTGCTTAATCTTCGATTCTTGATATATGAACACAAGTATATGGTTTGAAAACGTTTACCGTGGTGCTTAGTGGAATCGCTACTACTTAAAGTACCCATACCGCACTTCGATCTTGAGCTTCACATGCTAGTTGTGCTATGTTCGATGCTAAAAATTGGAGGATTTCAGTTCTGAAAATCATTTTAAAACCCATGTAATAAAGGTTAGCAAAACCTCTTTTTCCAAGTTGAGAGTAAGAAAAAATTCCTATCCAAAGCCAAGTTTATTTTTTCGCTCCACCATAAGTGTGATTAGCATAATGAGTTAGGCTAGGACCCTTCTCTTGGTGAGTTTTAATTTCAAGCAATGATCATGTCCTTGTGCTTATCTTTTGTTGCTAGCCTCGTCATATATTCAGTTCATGACTTTCACAACGAAAGTCATGAGTATCACTGGATTCCATACCCAACCCTATACATCTCTTTTGTACATCGTATTCCTTGAACACAACCTATTTTCAAAGTTTCGTCTCGTCTCTAGCATGATTTATTTAAAAATTCAGATTGTATGCATGCGAGGAAAGAGGGAATTGAAAGCTTTGAAAAGTTGTCAAGAGAGAGAAAAATAAAGAGAAAAAATATGTGTATGGAAAAGAAAGAAAGAAAGAAAAATCATATGTGAATGAAAGAAGAAAAAGAAAAAAAAGAGAAAGATGAGTTAGCAATGAAGATATGAGAGGGATGGATCAATTGAAAGAAAAGAAAAAAATAAGTGTAAGGAAGGATGTCACGTTGATTGTGAGACGAAACTTTTACTCTTTTTCCAACCATGTGCAATCCGACAACGAGGACATCATTGGTGCCTTGAAGTCACAATTTTCTTTTGCCCTTGCACATGTCCACCATTCTAAATCTTCTCATCCTTGATATCCCTACATATGGTTAATTCTCATGATCATTGGCTTTGAAAGGTAGACAACCATTAGAGGAAGTTCTTAGTTTGACAATACTTGTGTTGATTGCGCTAGCCCTACCTACAGCTCCACTTTTACATGATATATGAGAGATTAATGGGAGGTGAGAGTTTTATAAAATTTGGTTAGGATAGCCACTTCATAAGAGTGATTTGAGAGAGCTTGGAGAAAGATTTTTGTCTAATACTTGTTGCAGGAATTTTTGTTTTGAAAATCATAAAAACCCTCCGATGGAAGCAAAGAAGTAAGTATGGCTGAAATTGAAGACTTCGAGTGAAGAGTTTGAGTTGTGGGGTAAATCTTGACGTGGTAAAAATTCTAAACGCCCATGTTTATGTTTGATTACCATTACTTTGTGTTTATGTATTAGAGATGAAGGGATTGACTAACTTGTGAAGAAGGATAAGTGGTACACGATTACACTCCTTGGACGAAGTTCTTTTACGAGTACTTGCTCGAGGACGAGCAAGAGCTAAGTGTGGGGTAGATGTTGACGGTGTATTTTGGTGCACCTAGCATGTTCATTACACTTTGGTTTGGATTTGATTATGGAACTAACCTGCCACTAGGCACACTAATCATATAACGAGTTCATCTTTGTGCATGCATTTGGAAGTGTTATGTTTATGTAGGAAAACATGGACATAAAGGACGGATTCGCAACAAGTTCAAAGGAGCATTCATGGAGTCTTGTTCGTGCTCATGAGCTTGCTGAAATCACTTCCAATGGTGGCGAGGACCGAAGTGCTACGAGGAACACCCCCGAGGATTGAAGCGTAAAAGATCAAACTTCATGCAAAGAGAGCCTCCATCTTGATCGTGAGGATATCAGCGTCAAAATCATGCAAGTGGAGGGGGCAAAGTAGATAAGTGCACGAGGACCCACGGAGCAAAAAGGGCGACCGAACCGGGCCGAAATTGGGCCTGGGCCGGCCGGCCCAGGCGGCCGGCCCGGCCCACTTCGGGCACCGGTTCGGTCCCGTCTTCCTTGCCCTCGAAGGATCTTCGACCCTAAAACCCCCGACGCGCCGCCAACACGGAGGGAGAGGAGTTATTCGCACCGAAGGCCATCCACAAGCTAGAGAGAGAGGAGGAGGATCTGCGGCGGGAGATCAACCACCTCGAAGGAAGCACCCTCTCGTGGAGAAGAAGGAAGACACGGCGGAAGGGAAACCATGATCAACGGTGCCATGATCGGCACCTTGATGGGGTAATCTTCTCATTCGTCCATGGGTTGTAATCGATATTGAGATGTAATCGCACTTTGTCGGATTATCTATCTATCATCTTGTGTTGAATATACTTTAATGCTTAAGGCTTGCAACCATGCCGTAAAGGGAGTATAGGCCTCAATGCTTCCTTGGATCCATTCAATACGCCGTGGCCATCAAAGGTCTAGTCATGAATACCTTCGCGTAGTGACAGTACGAGAGGAGGGAAAGGGCGAAACCGTGGTCACAACCCCGATAGATTAGATTGGTTTTTCATGTCTTTAAGCGATTGCATGCTCTAGTATCGTAGACCCGTGGGCGAGTGTCTTCTACCTTGATCGTTTATCATTCTCTCTAGTGTGTTTAGTTGTTTTATAGTATAATATAGTTAGGGTTTTAGTAGCTAGTGTGTCATTGTTGATCGAACGCTTGTAATCCTCTTGCTCCGCGGATTGACAAGAACCTTGGGAATCACGTGGTGAAAAAGGTGTGGGGTCCGTACGCTTGCGGATCGTAGAGGGATACGTCTTTTATCCGTCAACGAAGACTTCTCCGATGAAGCCGGTCGCGAGTAGTTTGGCGAGTTCCTTCTTGATGGCGTCCCGTCCGTCGTCGGCGAAGCGGCGGAAGTTGATGAGCGCGTCTTCCTATTTGGGGTCATGGTCCGCCCCGATAGTGGTGGTCTTGGTGTTGTCACCGTCCCAAGGTCAATTGTCTTGACCAAAACTTCCTCGCCGGGCCGAGGCTTGTTAGCTTTATCCGACTTCTCTAGGATGTCGAGTTCACTTGGGGCAAGCTTCTTCGACGCGGCGTAGATCTCCATCATTGTATTGGGTACTTGATTTGTGGAGGCGATCTCCACGGCTTCCGTGTCGCGGTCGTGCGATATCTTCAAGTCCCATTGCGGCGAGAGTACACCCGTTGGACTCGGCATCTTGAGTACCAAGTAGGTGTAGTGGGGTACCGCCATGAACTTGGCGATAGCCGATCCGCCGAGGATGGCATGGTAGGACGTCTCGAAGTCCGCGACTTCGAACTTGACGTACTTGGTACAATAGTTGTCCCGAGATTCCCCGAAGGTAGCGGCGGGACCACTGAGCCTAGTGGGATAGCCGCGTTCCCGGGGACGATGTCGTAGAAGGGTGAGGTGCTCTTGGTGAGCATGTGGGTGATGTCGAGCTTCATCTTCTTCAAGGTCTTGGTGAAAAGGACGTTAAGCCCGCTTCCACCGTCGATGAGGACCTTGTTGAGCTTGGAGCCCGCGACCACCGGCTCCCGGGACAAGTGGGAACCGCCCGGTTCGGAGAAGCTAGTCCATTGATCCGCGCGGGAGAAGGTAATGGGTACCTCCGACCACCTGAGAGGGGTCGGAACCGCTGGTTCAATGCTCATGACTTCTCGACGGGTAGCCTTTTGGACCCGTCGCGCCGGGTAGCCCGCCGAAGAGGACGTTCACCGTCTTGTCGGGTTCCCGGAAGTTGCCGTTGCCTTCGTCGTTCTTCTTCTTACCTTTCTTGTCATGAGGGTGCCGTGGCTACGGGAGTATCCTTGAGTGCTCGCCCGAGTTGGTAGCTTGCTCGGTGGTGTGGTTGCTTTGTCCGGATGCCACGAGCACTTCTCTTTCGGCAAGTCTTTGAAGCCGCCGGAGGTCTTCTTCGAGTTCTCTTGCGCGGGGCGGCTGGATAGCCGCGACGGTGTTGTCCGGCTTACGCTTGCGGTTGGGACCCGAGTAGTTGTTGCGTTGTTGCGACCGCCTTGGTTCCCGTTGTTCTTGCTTGTCGCCGCCCGTGTTCTGTTTGCTCTTGCCACGAATGGCGTCGCACTTGGCGTTGGCTTTGTCTTCTTCATCGGCCCGAGAGGTGATCATGTCCTTGAGATGGGTGATGGAGCCGGGGGAGGCGTCGACCGAAGTCTTCGAAGGTGCGGCGGTGGTAGAGACCGTCTTGGAAGAGGTCGATGACCTCCTTGTCGGTGACGTCGACTACGGTAGAGCGCTTGTCAAAGAAGCGACGCATGTACTTGCGAACGGCCTCGCCTTGTTTTCGCTTCACCATGGCCGGGTCCATGCGAGTACCCGAGTGACCCATAGCGCCCGCGAAGTAGCCGGTGAGCTGTTCCTTCGGTGGTCCCACTTGTCGATCGAGTACTTTTCGAGTGACTCGAGCCATGTGAGCGGGGCTTGGTCCAGGCAGAAGGGGAAGTAGAGGCACTTGGTGTCATTGTTTCCACCAGCGTTCTCGATGGAGAGGGCGTAGCACCTGAGCCACTAGATGGGGTCTTGCTTCGCGTCGTACTTGGTGATTCCCAGAGGTTTGAATTTGTCCGGGAGGAGCAAGTTGCGAAGCCGAGGAGATAAGGCAGGGAAGCCGTCGTTGTCTCCTGCGGTGGCGGACTTCTTCCGCCGCAGTTTTTCAATCTTCTATCGGGCATCGAAGCCGCCCTGAGAGGCTCTGGAGGCGTGGCTATTCACGTAACGTCGGCCGCCGCGATCGCCTCCTCCACCGGCCCTTCTGTTGGCCCATGGTTGGAGCTTCCACTGTCGCTGCCACCACCGCCGGGGTCGTGAGGAGGGACGATCTCACGATCACCGCCGGCGGCAGCGTAGCGCCGTTGCCACCTTGAGAGGGTTCGCCGGCCGTTGCACGAGTACGGTTGGGATTGGCCGGCAGCTCGGCTCGAGTACGGTTACGACCGAGGTCCGCGCTGCGACTTGTGGCTTCATTGTCGCGGGTCCGGCGGGGGGGGGGGGGGGGTTGAGCGACCATGTTGTTAACTCGCATGAAGTAAGCGTCTTCGCAAGCTTGGCGATGACTTCTCCCGCACGCATCCCCCGAGCTTGGTGTGCGATTGCCGTGATCGACATGAGGCATTGCTTTGTGGGGTAGTGTGTACCCTACTCTTGACTTGGTCGAGAGCCTCGCGAGGTTGCGGATGGGGAGGTTGTCTCGAAGACGCCGGCGTCGTTCGTTCCGCTTCTCGTTACGCTCACGTCGAGCGTCCCTATTGGCGTCGGGCTCATCCGCGGGTGCGTCGGCGGACGGCGGCTCGTCCGCGGAGATGTCTTCGAGGTATCGGTCGCTTGTCGTCCCTAAGGGTCCCGGCGTATCGCCGGCGGCCATGAAGACTTGGCGGTCGGGGTTGCCGAGACCGGAGTCGAACTCGCCACCTCCGTTGGGGTGTACTCCTCGGCTAGAGCGAGTGGTGTTCCCTCCGGAAGGGAAGCGAGTCGAGGTAGGCGACGTAGCGTGAGTTCCCGTTCGTCGGGGTCGGCGAGGCTTGCGGTCCGGCTAGTAGACGAATCTCCCGGCAGTGTAGATGTTATAACCGGCCGGAAGCCGGTCCCGACAAGGGTTGCTCGGTAGAGTTGTCCTCGGACTCGGGATCCTCAGGGTCCGACCCGAAGTCGAACTCGTACGCGGAGTCCGAGTAGAAGCCGAAGAGGGGGTTGGAGTCCGAGGCGCGGCCGGGAGCGGTGTCGGAGTCCGAGTCGTACTCGGGTACGGGCTCCTTGCCGCCCGGTGCGTAGTGGGAGCCTTCGTGTGGGCCCTGCGACGTTGCGGGGGCCACGCGTGAAGCGCTCGCGGGGTGGGGAGTCCACATGCGATGGGCGAGTTCGACGGCTCGCATACGATAGCCCACGGGGACGTCGAGCTCGAGTTGGAGCCGGATCCAAGCTCGAAGTCGACGTGTTGGTCGAAAAGCAAAATTTCGCCGAATTTGCCGGCGAGTTCACCCGTGACTACTTCGGGAAGTGTTCGAGGTCGGTCTCGGGTTGGGCGGCATGGTGAGGCGGCATTGGAAGGATCCGGCGCCGTCGGCGGTGCGGACCCGTGCACCGAAGAAGAAGGTGTCGCCACGGTTGAAGGCGACGGTTGTCTTGATGTGGACGGAAACCGTCGAGTTCTCCATGTGATCTCGGGCGAGATCCCCTACCGGGCGCGCGGTGTCGGTGTTTTGGACCGGCAACCTTCTAAGGGGAGTACCCGAAGTAGATGAATGTGGCCTCGCCGAGATCGGTAACTCGAAAGAAGAGATACGTGGCACACAATTTAGACGAGGTTCGAGCCGCGAGGTGCGTAATACCCTACGTCCCGTATCTTTGCGTGGCTCGGGATTGATTGGGTGCGATTACAAGATGATGCAATCCGATGCTTATGAGCGAGATGATCTAGAGAGGGGTCCCCGCCTCGCCTTATATAGTCCGGGAGGCGGGGTTACAAGTCCGTTCGGAGAGAGAGTACTAGTCGAGTACGTCTAGGAATCTTCTATACGGTGCGGGACTTGTACGGCTTCCTATCCGAGTACTTATCCTCTGTAGTCCTTGTGCTTCACGCCGGCGAGTGCTTGTGCGGCGCAAGTCGAGTAGTCCCGGGGCCCACCGAGTAGTCGGTCCTAGTACCCACCGAGGTAGTGGGCCTAGGGAGGTCCATACGACAAGTCTACCAATGTTCATGCTTTCTTTCTTTGAGATCCACAGGGGTGTTCTCAAAAAATTAGATTATTATAGATCAAGATTTTTTCGGCAATATGATCAACATAAAAAAGAAATATAGATTAGTAAAATGGAGTATTTTGTGCTAGCCAAAAGAACAAGGATGAATGGGAATAAAAAATCCTTATATACGGAATAAATGTCTATTGAGTAAGTGGTTTTTTAGACTATGCAATGAGGATGGAATTTGGCAAGAGTTGCTGAGAAATAAGTACTTGAAAATTAAGAGTTTAGGTCAGGTAAACAAGAAACTAGGATACTCACATTTTTGGATGGGTCTCATGGGTGTGAGGGATAAATTCATTAGTTTAGGAAGATTCAAAGTTGCAGCAAGAGGGCGCACAAGTTAGGTTGTCGGAAGACATATGGCTGGGTAACCAGACGTTGAAATTACAGTACCCATCCCTCTATGATATTGCTCTTTGAAGATATATTATGGTTGCAAAAGTGTTTAACTCATCACGTTTAAATATATCCTTTTGAAGGGCTTTAGTAGGTGATAATAAGTTACAAGAATTGCATAATATGGTATCAAGACTAGTAAAAATAAATTTGCAGGAAGACAAAGACATATTTATATGGTCTTTACATGTAAAGGGATCTTTCTCAGTACGCTCTATGTATAAGTACATTGTCAATAGTGGAATTGGAGTCACACATGATGACACGCCAAGTTACCATTAAAAATCAAGATTTTTATGTGGTACGTAAAGAATGGGGCTATACTTACAAAAGATAATCTATCAAGAAGGAATTGGAATTGTAGTAAATTTTGTTGCTTTTGTAAGGTGGAAGAGTCCATTAAACACCTATTCCTTGATTGCCCTTATACTAGATTCCTGTGGATGGCTGTATGTTTGGTATTGTTCCTCCTTTAAATGTATAATGATGATCTATTCAATAATTGGATAAACTTATTGATAGGGCTGGAAGATTTATTTTGGACAATTTGGCTAAACTAGAAATGATGTGGTTATGATAAATGTCGGCCGAAAATTTTTATGCAGGTCTTATTCGGAGGAACTTGTTGGCTGCGAGAATGGGCGCAATTAAAGTGTCGTGATGAGCAAAATGATATGATGATCCAAGTGTGCCGGACGTTGGAGACTTCGGCGCTTCATTTCTTTGCCACCCATGGATGACCTTCTAGTTTACAGATTGATTTTTAATCATATGTGATGAACATATAAATAAATAAATAAATAAATAAATAAATAAATAATAGTCATGCTGGCATGTAGTGCAAGCATAATACATGCAATAATTTGTGGACTGATTCCTCCTCTATAATGTGGGTGAGGCTGGATTTTTTTTTCATTATTTAAAAAATAAGGGAATGAAAATACAGGCATGTAAGCCCCAACTCAAACACAAAACCTATCCGTAGATCCTGAACGCTCGGATCCCAAACCAGTTCGATTTGCCTGCAGCTATCCCGAGACTCGGAGCAAGTATTACAATCCACTTGAGCGGGCGGGTGGGCTGGACAAGTCGGCAGCGTTCGACGTGGGGGAGAGAGAATGTAGGAGAGAGACGGAAGCTGACGAGCGGTGAGTCGCCCGCAGGCAGCCGGCGCATGAGACATCTCGCTTTCCCATTGGTTCGCGTAGCAGCGGGAAGTGCATGGCGCATTAAAAGCCGGTGGAGCCCACCACCACAAACACGGCAGCTCGCATGAGCTGGCATGCGATACGCCAGCAAGCGGACGAAACCGTAAGACCTGCTCTCATAGTCACTAGCAGCTGCAGACTAAGTCAATGCGTCGCTAGCAGTAATGCCGTGCCGAACTCCTTCACCGCCCACACGCCGCCATTCGAAGCTATGATTGTGCCAAGCTCTTGTGCAGCATGCAGCCACATGGACCCCTACCGTATCTGTAGCGCCATCCGTAGCCTTCCATCCCGCAGCGCCGCCCGCAGTGGTCTCCAACAACACCAGAACAAAGAAGAGAAAATTCCTTGTATGCCACGAAAAATTGTAGGCTCATGTGCTTCTATGTCATTGAAAATTAGAATTTGAGCTCTACGCCATAAGTTGTATTTTTTGATGTGCTCTATGCCATTTTTTGCATTTTTTGATGTGCTCTATGCCATTGAATGTATTTTTTTACGATGTCTTATATGCCATCAAAATGGCGTGGAGCACATCAAAAAATACAACCTATGACGTGGAGGGCTCAAATTCTAATTTTCATGGTATAAAGACACGTGCTTTATATTTTTTTACATGGCATACGGACAATTTTCTCAACAAAGAAAGATGCGGCTGGGAAGGGAAGAAAGTGGAGGCCCCTAGGGTTATGCACCGGCCTCCAACCTTTTATACATGGGCCAGGAAGGCCATGTGCGCCGACCCAATCGATTGTGGTTATTTTGGTAAAACCCCCTAGAGAATTAGAATTTGCGAGCACATATTTTAAAACTTGCAGTTTAATCCGACAGAGATGGAATTCCATGTTTTTATAGTGTACCCCTGTAAATTAATATGTATAAAGTTACCTTGCTGTTTTTATGTTATATTAATCATAATTACACATAATTAAATTCAGTATTTTTGTGACTTTAAATCATAGAAACATGACTTTTAGGTATATACATGAGCTCTGTATCCTTTTTCGAAACCCCCTTTGAAGCTCACATTTCAACTTTTTCTAACAAATATTAATGGATAAATTATGAAGTACGAACCATTTGTTGGAAAAAACAGCCTAATTATGAATAATCCAAATTTAATGTTGAGGAAAAGCATATTGACTAAAAATGATGCAATCACACAACACAAATGAACGAGCCACATATTAAGAAATTAGTCACGGTTCTTGCGCGGTGAGTTGACGAACGCGTCGAAGAAGTAGTTGCGGATCCACCAAGCGGTCGCGTGTGACGCTGCCCAAAAACCCGATTACCGCCCCGTGGAGGAATGTTGCGGTAGTGGTTTTGGAGATCCCGCTTCCTCCAAGCCCGGTGCACGCCGAGGTCGAAGGTCGACGAAGTGCATCGGCTAGCGGTCGAACGGCGAACGCGTGGGAGATGAAGTGTATGTCTACTCGTGTCACGCCCACCAAGACGTCTCCTGGTGTTTATAGGCTCCGGCCAAAGTTTCATATTCCTCCCATCAATCGACCGATAACCGCTCAATTGATTCAAGCGAGAAGCGCCACCTTTATCAAGCGGTAGGCCGAAACCGCCTATTTGATTGCAGTAAATCTGTCACCATTAAGCGATCGAAACCGAAACCTCATTGACACAACACAAAAATTAAAATGCACCCGTAAGAGCCGGTTGTACACATATGCGTCGCGCTCGCCGCAAGGCACAAGTCACGCGATAATTTACGCGAAAATGCGCGGGCCGCACGTGCGTGTATCAACGATCTCCTTTTCTCTCACATGCATCTATTTTGCTATGATAGGAGACTCCCATATTTAAACAAGGCAACCTCTCCTTGTCTTGGCAATACGGGACTATTATTGTGCATGCTTTAGAATTTACTAAATGGGCCACATGGACCAAATTCCAACATTCCCCCACCAATTCTAAAGCGATTCTTGTTCCAAACCACTTTTATATACTAGAATTTCGGTACAAGTCCCATACGGGTTGAACTTACACCTAGATGAACAAGATCCATCTTTCAGCAGCTTGTGAATGGACTAAGACTTGAATTCATAGCTTTTTGCTATCAGATTTCTCTTGAAAATCTATCTAGTACTAGACTACCAGAACGCCAAGTCTAAACGGAGCTTTAAAGGTCTTGCTCCTCGATCTTCTCATGAGCTTTCTAGAAAGCACCCCACTCTCATAAACTGCGACCCAACCGTTGAGCTCACATAGGTGTGTTCATTATAGGTATCCTGTAGGACGATACCTTTTCTCTCGGTAGACACTAGAACACATTAAGGTATTATAGCCAACCTTCCATACGAACGCAGTACATATTATGAACATGGGTAATTTAAATGAATTGTACTCCTTGTTACAACAAGAACTTTGTTTTTCTCATTTTCCAAATAAGGGATCTCCTTTCGAGAGGACGTGAGTTACCATTACTTTGCAACTAAATGGGTCTCGGTCCCATGTCCATACTTGCAACATATATCGTCGTCCGTGCAAGCCCTTTTGTAAAAGGATCGCTAGAGTTTTCTCACTCGCCAATATAATTCACAAGCAATTACTCCGGAGTTTTTCAGCTTTCTAACGATTTAAGCCTCCGCTTCACATGTCTCGAGGACTTCATGTTATCCTTAGTACTCATTATCTTGGCCAAGACTCGTTTGATTATCACAATATGTAAGGATAGCGAGGAAGCGGTTTCTCTACCGGTGGCAAGTCCATGAGTAGTTCTCTCAACCACTCGGCTTCAATTGTAGCCGTGTCAAGTGCTACAAGCTCGGATTCCATGGTTGATCGCGTCAAAATGGTCCGTTTACATGACCTCCATGAAATTGCAAGCACCTACTAATGTAAACACATAGCCACTCGTGGCTTTAATCTCATCCGTGTCGAGAGATCCAATTTGCATCACTATATCCTTCTAGTACGGATGGATAACCCGTATAGTGAATTCCACATGCGATTGTTCCTACTAGATAACGTAGCACTCTCACTAGTGCTTCCCGGTGATCCTTCCCTGGATTGGAAGTAAATTGACTTAATTTGCTCACGGCAAAAGAGATGTTGGGACGTGTTGCTCCAGCAAGATACAAGAGGGAACCAATTATTTGTGAAAATCTCAACTGGTCCAACCCTTCGCCCCGATTTTTTCTTAATTTTACACTCGCATCATAGGGTGTAGGGGCTACTTTGGCATTCTCAAAACCAAAGCGACATAACATTTTTTCCACATAATGAGATTGATTTAAAATAATCACATTCTCATTTCTTGTCAACTTAATATTTAGGATAACATCGCTTCTCCCCGATCCTTCATGTCAAAGCATGAGGACAAGAATGATTTGACCTCGTCAATTCCGCAATATTAGTCCCAAATATAAGTATGTCATCCACATACGGACATAAGATCACCGTTTGACCCCCACCATGACGATAATAAACACACTTATCCGCTTCGTTTGCAACAAAACCAACGGATGTTAAAGTCCGATCAAATTTCTCGTGCCATTGTTTGGGTGCTTGTCTCGGACCATACAAAGATTTTAGTAATCTACACACTTTACTCTCTTGACCCTTAACCACAAAACCATCAGAGTTGCTTCATATAGATTTCTTCCTCCAACTCTCCATTAAGAAAAGTTGTCTTTACATCCATCCGATAAATGTGCGGACCATAGGAAGCGACTAATGCTATGAGGAGCCTGATAGTGGTTAACCTGGCCACAGGTGAATATGTGTCAAAATAATCTTCACCTTCTTTCTATGTAAATCCTTTGGCCACAAGCCTCGCTTTATATTTGTCAATCGTGCCATCTGGTCTCATCTTTTTCTTGAAAATCCATTTACATCCAATGGGTTTACGCCCCAGTGGACGTTATATGACTTCCCAAGTCTCATTTGCCATGATGGATTCCATCTCGCTTCGAACCGCCTCTTTCCAATACTCGCATCCGAAGATGCATAAGCATCGCCTAGAGTCTTAGGCACGTCATCCACAAGGTATACAATAAAGTCATCTCCAAAGGATTTCTCGACCCTTTGTCTCTTACTCCCGCGCGGAGTGATGACTAAATTGTTGTCTTCCTCATCATCATCCTCTCGCGAGAGGTATGTTCTCTACTTGTTCACAATGAGGAAAGTCCGGAACGACTACATCCACATTTTCTAAACTACCGCTAGTCTGTCTCATAGGAAAGATATTTTCAAAGAAAGTCGCATCCTTAGACTCCATTATAGTATCAACTATCATCTCGGAGTTTCGATTTAACTATCAAAAATCTATAGGCAAGACAATTCCGAGCATATCCTATAAAAATGCAATTGATCGTTTTTGGCCCAAGCTTTCTCTTCTTTGGCTCGGAATATTGACTTTCGCTAAACATCCCCATGTTCTCGGAAAGTTGACATTGGGTTTTCTTCCCCTCCACGCCTCGTATGGAGTTATGTCACTTCTTTTCGTGATCACTCTATTGAGCATGAAATTTACTGTCGGGATTGCTTCCCCCCACCACATCTTAGGCATACCGGCACTTTGTAGTAAGGCATCCACCAAATCTAAAAGCGTCCGATTTTTCCTCTCGGCTACACCATTTGATTGTGGTCAATATGGTGGTGTAAATTCATGGATGATCCCATGCTCGGAACGAGAAATTAGAAAAGTCGGTGGAGGTATACTCTCCTCCTCTATCATCTCTCGGTCTTTTAATATTTCTTTCTAATTGGTTCTCAACCTCTCGCCTTATAAATTTTAAAATAGTTGAGCGCTTCATCTTTAGTTTTCAGCAAGTAGACTTGGCGTAACGTGTTGCATCATCAATAAAAGTAAGACAATATCTTTTTCCTCCTTTAGTCAAAACACCATTCATCTCACATAAATCGGTGTGAATTAAATCTAGAGGTGCCAAAACCTTCTCAAACTCTAATGCTTTGAAAGGTTTTCGAGGTTGTTTTGCTTGCACACAAGTTTGGCACTTAGAATTTTTGACTATGTCGCACTTAGGAATTAACTCGGATCCGGACATTCTAGCAATTGTATCAAAACCAACATGACGGAATCTCGAATGCCACACATTAGAAAGATTTTTGTTCGTAACGGTATTAATATTCATCTCATAACAAGAATCAACGGTACTTAGGCGGAACAAGCCTCCGCTATCATAACCTTTTCCTATAAAGGTCCCAAACCCGGACACACAACTAATTTATTTGACTCGAAAACTAGCTTATAACCACTCCTACACGGGAGAGACCCGCTCAACGGAGTTCTTGTTTATGGCGGGCGCGTCTTCGGACATTCTTCAATTGGAGGGTTTTCCCCGAAGTTAACTTCGGATCCACCGTGCCAACACCAAGAACGAAGCACGCGATCCGTTCCCCATCGGGACGCCGGAAGCCCCCGCTGCCCGATACGAAGAAAACAAAGAAATATCGGAAAACACGTGAACATTTGCACCGGTATCGACCCACCGGTCAATAGAATGAAATGCGAGAATAGACAACAAAAGGATTACCATACCCTTCGAAGTAGAGGCCTCGCCTATGGTCACATGAGTGAACTTTTGTCTAAGTTCGGTGGTCCCGTCCTTGCGGTCTATACAATCCTTGGCAAAGTGACCAGGATTACCGCACACGAAACGAGTAAGGTTCTTCATATCCTTCTTCTCTCGTTTTCTTCTTTTTGAAGCTAGTAGTTTTGTTCTGCTTGAGACCCTTTTTCTTGTTAAATTGTTTGTTCTTTTGAACAAAATTGGCACTGCTCTGCACGTTCTTGGTCTGCGCATCTTTTGCCCTTGCCTTCTCTTCGACATCGAGAGCTGCAATGAGATCCTCCGTAGAAATCACCTCTCTTTTGTGCTTTATAGAAGTAGCAAAATCACGCCACTGCAGCAGAAGTTTTGCAACTATCGCAGCTGCAACAAACTTTGGAGGCAAAGCACATCCCAAATGTGCAATATCACCAACCGAAAGTTGGAGGTCGTGTGCTTGAGTCACAATTGATTTAGCATTATCCATGCTGAAATCAAAGAACTTTTCACACACATACAACCGGCGACTAGCTTCGGCTTCCGCATATTTTTGCTCCAAAGCATCCCACACGGCGGTGGCCGACGTGTAATTCATATACACATCATAGAGTTGATGCGCCGGGATGGTGAGTAGACAGCCCAATGCGGTGTTATTCGCATTCTCAACCGGGCTCTCCCGTTCCTCCGGAAAAGGAAACATCGGGCGTATCACCCACCATAATCCCAACGACATGAGCCAAAACTTGGCCCTTGTCCGCCATCTACGGAAGTTTTCACCTCCAAACCTCTCGGGTTTCATGGCATCGATGCTTTTGCCATTGCTAGATCATAAAAATAGGCGTAATCGGGTTTTTGGATTGTTAGAAAAAACAGCCTAATTATGAATAATCCAGATTTAATGTTGAGGAAAAGCATATTGACTAAAAATGATGCAATCACACAACACAAATGAACAAGCTACATATTAAGAAATTACTCATAGTTCTTGCGCGGTGAGTTGACGAACGCGTCGAAGAAGTAGTTGCGGATCCACCAAGCGGTCGCGTGTGACGCTGCCCAAAAACCCGATTACCGCTCCGTGCGGGAATGTTGCGGTAGTGGTTTCGGAGATCCCGCTTCCTCCAAGCCCGGTGCACGCCGAGGTCGAAGGTCGACGAAGCGCAGCAGCTAGCGGTCAGAACATCGAATGCGTGAGAGATGAAGTGTATGTCTACTCTGTGTCACAGCCACCAAGACGTCTCCTGGTGTTTATAGGCTCCAGCCAACGTTTCATATTCCTCTCATCAATCAGACTGATAACTCCTCAATTGATTCAAGCAGAAACTGCCACCTTTATCAAGCAGGCTGAAACTGCCTATTTGATTGCGGTAAATCTGTCACCATTAAGCGATCAAAACTGAAACGTCATTGACACAACACAAAAATTAAAATGCACCGTAATGCCAGTTGTACACGTACGCGTCGCGCTCGCCGCAAGTCACGAGTCACGCGATAATTTACGCGAAAATGCGGGGGCTGCGCGTGCGTGTATCAACGGTCTCCTTTTCTCTCACATGCATCTATTTTGCTATTGTAGGAGACTCCCATATTTAAACAAGGCAACCCTCCTTGTCTTGGCAATACGTGACTATTATTGTGCATGCTTTAGAATTTACTAAATGGGCCACATGGACCAAATTCCAACACCATTAATGTTATAGAACTCTATAATTATTTAAGCATTACGTCCACTTTATTTTTTGTAATACAACTTGTTTACCTGCAGTAAACTTACTTGCACATTATTTTTTATCATGTAGAAAATGTCTGACCTTCTGAAGCGAGACATCACTGAGCTAGCCCCCGAATGGCAGCAACTACCTTTCTTTGTCCTTAGATGTTGAGATTGTCTTGGATGGGGAAAAAACTCCTGCATGCAATTGAACCCGCCAATCACAAAGTTGCAACAAGTGCTGATCATGAAAGAGCACAATCTCTACACTTTCTCAGACATCACATAAGCTCATCACTGAACGTGACCCATAGTCTTGTGGAATGCATTGCATGGACGCTTTATTTCAAAGATGCAGACTATACTTCTCCCTCGTGTGAAACACGAATGGCAGAATCTTCTCTTTCAAAACTACAAGACTATGGAGGCAATACAATGCCAAACTCTATGGGATTGTCACATGCATGAAGTTGTGTGGCATTGCATTGAAAAAATCCGTTCTCACAGATAAAACATTCTCCACTTTCCATCCAAAACAATCATACTTAAGGCACCAGTACAAGAAAAAAAAATTACAAGTACATTGACCTTAGTAAAGCATTTGTTGGGTACCAAACCACAGTTTAAACACAATAGAAAATGTAACTTGAAACACACTCAAGCTTCACTTCATTTCTCAAAATCTTTCATTGGCGGGGTGGGTCCCCTTTTATAGTGTCGAAGGCCATTATTACATTATGAATTTATCCTAACAACCCTAGCAATATCTCTAATGAATATAATGTACTAAAATGTACAAGAGAATCACGTTTGCAACGTGAACCCCCTCAGAGTTCATGTTCCACATGCCACCTTCGTCGTGTCAAACACGCTTCCGTTCTCATGTGACACTTCTCCAAATTTGATAACCTGACGGGAAAAACTAATCTGAGCTCCAACGCACCCGAAGCCACCTACAATGAAGACTTGAAATGAAAGAGCTATCTGAGCTTCACCGCACTCCAATCCGCTGAAGCCGACACCTACTTTTCAACTATCGGACCCTGCAAAAAGGAAAATGAGGAAAAAAGGTCATGACGCCAGAAGCTGGAGGCTTTCTTTCCCCTTCCAGAGCTCTGATGCTCTAGATCACATGATGCCTAGAAGCTAGAAATTTTCCATGCTCCCAAAAGCTTACAAAGCCCGTCGTATATAGGAACTACGACATGCAAAGATAGAAAGCTTACAAAGATGTTTTCCTATCCAGCGAAGCTTAAAACACTTTGAGACAACCGCTGGAGCTAACTAGTAATTCTACCCTCGAAGCCGTGGGCTTAGCCATTTGCGCGCTTTTTCCGTCGGAGACTCGAGGGTCGACATTGATCCCCAACAGCTTTACAGCAAGACCAAGGTGCAGATGAAGAGTTGATGCATAATTATCTATCTCGTCCTACCAACCTTAAGTAAGCCTTAAGCAAATGTTTTTTCTTCATCTCAAAAGAATGAAGAAAAAAGGAAATGCACCACAGAAGGAACCTTGGAAAGGAAAGAACCAGACGTCTAAAAACTTCAAGATGAAGGGATAGTGAAATTGGGAAAATATGGCAAACAGGACCAAGTATGCTATAAGTGTGGGATGAAAGGCCATCGATCTAGAATTTGCCACAGTCCTATGCATATAGTGTAAGCTCTATCAAGAACTCAACGGTCAGCTCAAGAAAAGGAATCAGCATGAAGCTCACTTTGTTTCAAGCTAGAAGTTTGAAATTGGAGAATCTTCCAAGTCAAAGGAAACATGAATGGAATACCAAATCATTTTGTAATACCAATAATTCATGGTTTCCGGTGGTTTTGGTCAGTTGTCTGTCCATCACCTTCTATTATAGTTAGCAGAATGAGAAATTTGTGAATGCCATGAATTTGGAGGTAATCATCATGGCCAGAATAATTTGTCCTAGCTATCATTTTCACACATTGGAGGCAGCCATGAATGTATATTATTTCAGATTTACAATTTTTATAATATGAAGAATAGCGCATATACAAGGCACATGATATTTCAGATTTTCTTGTTGACTCTTTCATGACTGTTACTGTAGCTTAAATAAGCATAGTTTCTGAACTATGGCTGGAAGACAAGGAAGTTACTACTTATAGATAGAAGTTATAATTAATGCTTGGAGGTCGTTGATATCTTGGTTTTGGCCCTCTTGCTTTGATGCTTGACATGTTCGTCAGAATTTGATGTTCAAAACATCCAATACAAGCCATGTACATATTTTGCAGTACTGCAGCCTGTGATGGCTCTTCCATGGTGCTTCAGTCCTAATCCTTCTACTTAAATAGATTTATTTTTTGGGGGTGGGGTGTATTAATTATGAAGCATTGTTTGCGTTATTATGTTTAGTTGTTGTTGACGCTTTTTCCGGCCAACACAGGAGAGCACTAGGGCGTGCGGGTCGCGAACAGACCAAAAAGCAAAGTTGCTGTGCAAACTGATCAGACTGGTTAAGCAACCTGGTCAGGCCAGTTTTCTAGGGCTTCGCTCAAGTTGATCGCTCGAAGGGATAACTACCACACTTACGTGATGGAGGATAGCTAGAGGTTTTCGAGCAAACCAACAATGGATAAACAACACACTTACGTGGCGAAGAATTACTAGTTTACGAGCAAACTAACAAAGACCGTCGAAGCTCTCGCTCGGGAGGGACTACGTCGGGATGTGGACATCACCGGCATGCCCTAGGTTGACCAGCGAGCCTTAGGACGCCATCTATGGTCATAGAGATTAGTAGACGAACAACAAAGGAGGTTGGAAGAGTTTTAGAGTTTAGAGAGGATACAAAGTACATGCATAGTTTTTTTGGTTCGATTGTGTTCCCCTCAATCAGCCATGATCCTTCATAAATATAGGGTGGGGAGGTCCCGTGGGAGGTCGAAAACACACCATAAACCAAACGTAAGTCAATCTACAACTCTAATTCGGATTCAGCCATCACAAACCGGTCAACTATGATGCATACGACCTGCACAACACATATGCATACCAGAATTGCTGAATAATGAATGTCAGCTCTAAATTGCCAATTTTGGCCTTAAGCTCCCATTTCTTGGAACGTGCCATTTCTGGGTGCGAACACATGCCCCCGTTTCTTCGTAAAGCTTGTGTACCAAGTAATACTCCTCAGCACTAAAACTGCAAATGAACAATGTTGAGCACAAGCGTAGCAAACAAGTTTCACTTTTAAAGGACGATAGCATCTATCGTCCATATTACATGATTTTGTCCAATATGAATAATTCAATTTGTTGCTTCTGTTTAAATACCTTGTGTGAGTGAATCAAGCCAAAGCACTCTCTATCTCGATTATGAGTCCTTTAAATATTAATCTAAAACAATTTTCACACTTGTAAACTATTGTGAATGCATGAATCGACCACATTGCTATAATGACAATTGGTCTTTGCAATACCTCTCAAATTGACAATGGAGAAGGATGGAATAATTCAGTATTTCATTCAAAAGTTATTCTAACCAGAAATAAAGTAAGATGAGCAATCAGCCCCAAAAATGATTAAGACACAATTGCCTTGTAATTGATGATAGCTAGATTACTCTTGAACCTTTCTTGTTTGTTCTTGACTTACTTATCCTTTCAATGCATCTCATATTATGCTAGTATCCAACAACACACTTTCTCCGAAAGCTAATCTTGGCTTAAACAAGTTCTGAAATCTTGATAGCCAAATCAAAAGGATACCGGTCACAATTGTTTTAGAAAGCGGTCGGACCAGTTTTGCCCAGGATGTGACCTCGCATTACCGAACACCGGCCCTTTCTCATGATCATGTCTTTTGGACACGATGGCCGATGTTCATTGTTTGAGAGTGCTAATCCAAAATTTTCTTGTTTAGACATATCAGTATGTTATAAATATCAATAAAAATATCTAGTGACTCATGTTTAGACATAATCCTAAATTCTAGACACATATCAATAAAAAAATATCTAGTGACTCATTTTAATGTAAGATTTTTGTTGCACCCCAAAGCAATGAATCACCAAACACCTCTCGTATGATTTTACAACCATGGATCACCAATTTGTAGCCTAAATTAGAGAATTTTATATTCGATTTCCAAGGCTAAATACTCTATCCGGCAAAAAACCTCAAAACAATGTCACTTGGTGAAATAAGGACAACACAAATGTTATGAGAAACTTTGAAAGCCGATTTAGTAAATAGGAACACCATAGTGGAAAATTGCTCTTTTTGTTAAAGTCCCGCCCCAAGCACTTAAGGCACCAAAAAGGTCATAAGAAACCTCTCATCGGTAGGCTATTACTTTAGGAAGATGATCAAAGAGATTCATCGGCCATGTATGTTATCAAAAATGATAATTTAGTATCATCCCACTACAAGAAAATCGTTGACTAGCGACGCAACCACATTTTAGCGTCGGTGATTTATGGTGTTCGTGGCCGATCTCGTCATAATATTTCACATCCGAGCAAATTTAGTGACAAAAAAAACTTTCGTCATTACGGTTGGTATTGTAGCAGGGCTTTCACCTGTTCCACGCTGTTTTGTGACGCCATAAGCTTTGAAGAAACGTCATAAACCAACACCGGTCCCACATGTAAGCATTATTTTAAAAATAGAGTGTTCCAATCCTCATAAAATTCAGTAGGGTCCCACATGTAAGCATTTTTTTTGAAAACGAGTGTTCCAAGTCATCATAAATTTTTCCGGGGTCCCACATGTAATCATTTTCACCATGTTAGCGGTGTCATAAACCAATTGTGGCCCCACATGTAAGCATTATTTTAAAAATAGAGTGTTCAAAGTCATCATAAAATTTAGTTGGGTCCCACATGTATGAATTTTTTCGAATCTTTAATATAAATCAATAATTCCCCGGGTGAAACGCTTCACTACCTTCGAAAAGACTCTCAACTTTTGCTACACGCAGATTTGCAACGGCTCATGGTACGAATGGCGGATTTTAGCGGCGACGAGAGGGTGGTTTATGTGCCACCTCCTGGCTACGAGTTCATGAAACAAGACGACAAGGTCAGTCCTCTGGTTTGAGCCATTATATTTTCCCCTATCGACCTAGGGATGGGGATTTATAGATTGGAAGATCTAGAGGACTGATGACCATATACAATAGATTCAGATTTCATCATACACCCAGATTTGAATTGCAATTGGTGTTAGAAGTTGATTCGGTTAGTTTTCGAGTTTGAATCATTTGATGGATTGATAGGTTCTTGTATTTTTCTAGCTTATGGAGCTGCTTGAATCCATTGAATATCTTAGCTGATTTCATCCACTCAGATTTGAATTGCAATTGGTGTTAGAAGTTGATTCAATTAGTTTTCGGTTTGCATAGTTTGATGGACTGATAGGTTCTTGTATTTTTCTAGCTTCTGGAG
This sequence comes from Cenchrus americanus, assembly GCA_947561735.1. NCBI lineage: Eukaryota > Viridiplantae > Streptophyta > Magnoliopsida > Poales > Poaceae > Cenchrus > Cenchrus americanus. The sequence goes on along the minus strand of OX387239.1, from coordinate 74,983,741 downwards.
GTGCTTGAATCCACTAAAGTCGAGATGCAGAAGGTGAAGAGAAACTCGCAAGAGGCTCTAAATTACAAGGACTCGTATTATGAATCGGTACAACGGAAGAATGAACAACCGGAAGAGATTAATCAATTGCTGCAATAGGAGAAAGACGATTCGAATCAAATGGCATTGTTACGGCAGGAGAACAATGCCCCGATGGAAGAGCCGACCAAATAGAGGGGCCATGTTAAACAATTGTTATGGCGGTAGCATGACCAGCTAAAAGAGAATCATCAATTGTTAGCAGAGAATGCCCTGTTGAAAGAAAGAGCAAATATACTCTTACCGAGCCGCGACAATCAATAAAACATTTCGGGTGTTACTGCTAGCTAGACGGTTTAGAGGTGGTGTGTACTTTGTGGTGATGAATTTGTTTGTATTTTTTTGTTTGCTACTTGCCGGTGGTGTAAACTTTGTGGTGATGAGTGCTATGAGATTCCATCTTATTATGTCAATTTGGTTTAGTCTCGTTTAAAATTGAGTCGAGCATACTCACCATTCCGAATTAATTTTGCTAATGTTTTGTTGGTCCATTCGCCGATATTTTGCTAGAAGGACCCTCTTGAGTAATGATTGAGAAACCGCTTATTTCCTACCGTTGGTCACGAAATGTTGCAAAAATAATTTGCCATAGCAAGGGTTCAAACTAGAGACCTATAGGAATGAGACGGGACTATCTACCACCGCACCACCTCTTGGTTGTGTCAATTTAATGAGAAACACTTTCCACCCCAACAACAAAGCACGGAACAGCTTGTTCGATAAGTTGGCGGGAGAAAAGCCCGTGTTGTAGCAAACAAATAGTTTTCCCGCAGCCCGCAGCCCCGAAAACGGGAAAATAAAGAACGGAGAGGCAAGTAGGCTACCAAAACTGATCATTCCGGCGGTGATTTGCGACTTCCAACGGCTGCTCACTCCTACGGCCACAACCCGGGTGATACTTGCAGCGGTGGCATGTCAATCCGGTAAGTAATTTTGTGTTCAATCCGGAAAATTTCATTTCGCAGAATGTTCTCCTTTTCGATTCGTTCGTGATCGGTAATTTTGAGTTGGATTCACCAAAAACTTCCAAATGGATAGACACCGGATAACCGGTTCAACCGGTTTTACCACCGATCATCGAAAGGGGTCCGGGATTTCTTGGCATTTCTTCGGACAAGATACGCCGAGGACGAAGAAATACTATGCCCATGTCGTCAATGCCTCAATAACTCTAGAAGGACTATAGAGCAAATTGGAGTTCGGTTACTTGTGAGTGGGATGGGAACCACTTACACTAGGTGGATTGTTGACGGTGAAAATCCGTCAACCTAGCCATGAGTTTACCTTCGGTGTTGGCATAAGTTTTATACCTTATCCATTGGTACTAACCCCCGTGGTATAACAAGTTCACGTGTGCATGTCGGTTTTGGAGTTTAGTGTTTATGCAGGGTTTTAGCGTTGAAAGCAAGACTTTCGGAATAAGTTCATCAAGCACCTTATGACAAGACCTTGAAGCCCCGTACTAGTCATGCAATGAAGCAAACTTAACTCCAAGAAGCCGGGGACTTGATCCGAGAAGACGACAAACTCCGAGGACCTAACCAGAAAAGTGCTGAATCTTGCAAGACAAGGAGTTATGCCCAATTCGGAGAGAAACTGACGACATGGACCTACATGCGTAAGGGGGAAACATCCGGGAAGCAAGGGAACCGACGTAGAGCAAAGGAGACCTCGGGCCGGGCCCGGATGGGCCCGTGCCGGCCGGCCCGGGCCGGTCGGCCCAGCCCCATTCCGGGGACCGTTTGCCCCATCCTTTGCCCTAGCCGCCAATCGAGCTATTTATAGCCCCCCGACCGAGAGCCACGCATCATCTAATTCGTCATCGACCGCCAAGGAGCGGAGAAGAGAGGGACACCATCTCGGAGAGGAGAGGGTCGAGCTAGTTGACTAGGGTTTCCTTGCCGACGTGGGAACCTTGCATGGAAGACCACATCGGAGTTCCGGAGCTAGAAGCAAGATCAAGGAAGGATCCCGGTGGTGATCTTGTGTATGTATCGTTGTCATAGTTGAATTATCAAGTTGAATCTATTCTTAGCGATCAAGTGTTTCCTCGAAGATTTCGTTTTTTCAATCGGTTTGCTTATTCTAAGATCTATTCGCGCGATAGATCACATAGGGTGTTCTTGTAGCCACGGTGGCTAGAGGTACACGCCGGATCTTCCGAAAGAATCTCGACTTGTCTTTTGACTCGCCCTAGACTCCCCGCATGAGTAGGGATACGTTGTGACAGAACGGGGGTTCCAAAAGGCGGATGTTTTCGGATTTGGACGGGAAACCACGATTTAAAGAGGCTTCTTATAAGATTCGATTTGCTACTTCTTCTCTTGCTTGGAACTTCAACAAAAGGCTTAACCCGATCTCTCTAGATCGGTTTATCTACCCAATCTTACTTTGTTTTCTCCGGTCCTTAGTAGATTAGATTAGTTTCGTGTCTTTTATCTAGATGCATTAGGGTTTTACCGAAGATTGAAGTTACTTGGCTTTACTAGATCAACTTTTGCGTCACACATTTGTTCCACGGATTCGATACCTTGGGTTCACCACTCGAGGGAAGAAGGGTCCCTTGACTACGACGGGAGACTTGTCCGCTTGCAAGTCATAAACGAACTTTGATACAACTATTAACCGTCAACATGGATCCATCATGGAGAAGCTTTGGAGGATACACTAGTAGGGATGTTGTCATCAATGACGTTACATTAACGTCATTGAAGACGCCAGAATGGTCACAATTAGTCTTTTGTGACGATTTTGTTTTGGTCACTATGGTGGCGTCACATTTGTTCATCGGTGACGAAATTGGTTTTTTCGTCATAGATGTGTCTCCAATCTGTGACGAATTTTGTGTAGTCATGGATTTGAATTCATTCTATGACGAGCATTTTTGGTCATAGATTATACCCTATTTTCGTCATAATTTCACGTCCGCCTAGCTAAGCGACGTCGTCGTTAACGGTGTTTGTGATGTGTGATGATCAGATTTGGTCACGGATGTTCCTATGTTTTGGTCATAATCTCCCGTTAAAGGCGTTTGCATCGACGTGGTGCCGACATCGGCAATGACGTGGCAGGTGACGTGGTGGTGACATCATCAATGACATGGCAGGCTCGACGTCATCTTTTTGAATCATCATAGAAGACAAGTTTATATCGTCACATAATGATATTTGTCATCATCACCTTTTGATATAAAATGGTCACGGATTTTCCATTATTTTGGTTACGAGCTTTTTCTCTCATTTTGGTCACGGATTGTCCTTTATTGAGCCATGTGGCTTGATCGATCAGTTTTATTTCGTCTCAAAAGTGCAAATGGTAATTATCAATAGAATTTATAAATAATACCGAAATAACAAAAAAATTGTATAAATTAACAGATCTAGTATTCCAATGACCATACAACTCCATAACTCAACTCAATTCACATTATTACTCACATTACAACAAATTCGAACTACAAATTATAGCAGATCTTAACTACAAGTTACATCTTAGTTTACATCTTGTACTTCTCATAGAAACCACACTTCCTTTCAGCATCCTTCACACATGCCATTCAAAATAACGTTCTTACATTGTTACTGCTTTGCATTAGGGGAGAAGAAAGAGGCAAAGGGGTTATTCTGACCTTGATCTTGTTCTCACCTGAGAGAAATCAAACTCGATCTGTTGCAGCTTGTGCATGAGCTGTCTAGAATGTTTTGACTTAAATAACGTGCTAACTTGGGTAGCACAAATGGAGGCTAGGCAACAATAAGCAGGCAAGGTTGGGACCTGTTGATAGGTTCAACTAGCATATTCAGGTAAATGCTAAGAGAAGTGGTTCTAAATTTAACATGATTACATGAGAAGATGCAAAAAAAAGGATCACATTACTAGATGGAAACTACTTGCACACAGACTTGAGCATGAGCTGGTTAAATAAAATGTCATTCTGATTTGAACTAAGTATACAAAATCAGACGTGCAACTACCATTTTCTTTCGCAGAGACAACATTAGATAGGTCAATCCTCATCAGTTTCAATTGCCTGGCTTACATAACAGTCTCTAGGATTTGGTTTGGAGCTGCACTTACATAGTTATATCTCGCTCATAGATGTCTAAACAACAGATGATCAATACATCATCAATTGTCGAATTGTTGTTCATCATTATAGATCGCATTGTAACACCGAAATCCGAATATTGTTCGGTTCTTGTACTATGACATGAAACAAGTTACACAACCGACCATCGAACTACATAGAGACATGAGCACTTGTAGATCGAGCACAAGCAGCCACAAGTTCACCACGCACAGACTACCAACAGTAGGGATAGAGGAGGGAGGGGAAGGGGGAGAGGAAGACACACACATATACATGACTAGCCGCAAGGGCTGGAGATAAAACACCAATGAACACTCTACCAGTAGCATTAGAGATGCTTCTGTAAACAAAATTATTATAGTTATTGCAATGTATCCAAGGAAAAACATTCAGAACAAATAGCTGCCATATTTGTTATAGTATTAGTAAACATGTAGGGCAAACAATGGAATCTAGGCCTGGTGAAATTAGGCCAGCTAACACAAGATGCTGTCATGATCCACAGCAATGGTGATATAAGTTATTATTTAAATAAATCAAACGGGTAATAGCAGGTTAAAGCCCGTCTAGTACAGATAAGAAAGAAAGTAACTGCATCCCCATCCTGGAAGTTGTAGGTTTATGTATGATAGTATGAGGCTCCCAAGCAGCTGCAAGCTTACAAATGCCAAAAGCAATGGTACAAGTGACCCAACCGGGAATTCAAAATGACCCAACCGGAAATTGAAAATGCAAAGCAATATGCAAGTAACCCAAAAGAAAACCTTAGAAACCGAATGCCAACGAGATAAGCAGGCTCTTATGTACTCTAGCAAATGAGGCATTTCATTAAAATATTGTTTCCTTTACGTGAAGAAGCTAGGAATGCAAGAGAGTGTTTCAGAAGATGCAAGTATGCAACACTATGTATGATTTGTTTACTTACTCGCACAACTCTACTATTGACTTGTACTGGACGGCGCAACCTAGTGCCGGTGCTACTACCACATTTACTGAACACAGGTAGATACAAAACATCAGTGAATTTTGGTGAGAATTCTTCATACCGATATGTTCTAGTAACACAAAATGCATTGGACCAATGGACCTCATACATTGTAGCAATTCTATCTTCTATGTACAAAACGTAGATTTGGTCCCATGGCCCATCTCCATTCCATTAAACGTGGATTAGGGATCCCCTGCCTGGATTGGGGGTCGAGAAGGGGATGGGGGAGAGAGGAGGTAGCGTACCCACAATCCTTGTTGCCGAAGAAGGCATCGAAGAGCTTCTAGAATGCCCGCCCCATCTCGCGGGCCTTGGGCCGGGCGAGTTGTATCCCCAATCGGAGGAGCCTCCTCATGCGCCCTCGGTCGAACCGGATCTAGGAGGTCGCCGCCATGTCGAGGGAGTCGGGAGTTGGTGACGGGGAGAACAAGCACCTCCGACTTCTCTTCGCTCGATTGGAGAAGGAGCGGTCGACGATGTTGATGGTGAAGATGCGGACAACTTCTCGATCTAAGGAGGAGGAGCGGGGGCGCGGAGGGCGACTTGGTGCTCATCGCCATGGACGGACGGGGAGGGGAAGGGAAGGAGAGCAGCCGAGCGGCTAGTGGGAAGAGGGAGGTGAGGGGACGAAGAGGGAGCGTGCGTGGCTAGGGGCTGCGGGTGAGGGGTGTGCGGCGGCGACGACGGGGGTAGGCACGGTCGGTGCCCTCGGATCCGTGGGGAGAGAGCGGCGCGGTGAGTAGAGGGGAAGGACGGCTAGGGTTCGGGTGGGAGTGTCGAGCCTACGGGTTTTAAACACCACCGATGTGATCTACACCGTCCAATTAATGATGAATGGATATGAGTAATTGGGTCGTGCACGGCATAGGGAAAACATCCCGGTTAGCGGCCCGTTTCGGTGGAAAGACCGGATGACCGGGCCGCACGGTGGGATACTAGGCATGCGTGTGTTGTGCTGGTGCGAAGGGTAATAATTTTGTCTATTGTTAATATTATTTCCTGATTTAATAAAGAATAAAGGTTAACAACATCTAATCTTGTTTTAAAAATCTGAAAATTTGCATGAGCTCCACCTTTTGGTGTATCATGTTATCAAAAAAGTTTCAAGTGATTCCGAGAAAGTGGTGATGCACATCGTCACTAAAGTATACCTGTCTCACACATGTTATTTCACTTAGCGAGAGATCTTCATCCCTATGTGGGATGTGTAGTACCAGTTGGTCGAAATCATTTGAAACTTTTTTGGGATTCTTATGAATCCAAATCATGATGTTGTGTGAAGTTTGGGAATTTTCGGACCATTTTTGCATTTTATTGTAATTAGTTGATGATTTAATGAACAATAAATGTTTAAATCATATAATCTTGTTTAAAAAATCTGAAAATTTGCATGAGATCCACCTTTTGGTGTATAATGTTGTCAAAAAAGTTTCAAATGATTCTCGAGAAAGTGATGATGCACATCGCCACTAAAGCATACCTATCTCACACATGTCATTGTCACTTAGCGAGAGATCCTCATCCCTATGTGGGATGTGTAGTACCGTTGCTTGGAATCATTTGAAAATTCTTTGGGATTCTTATGGATCCAAACTATGATGTTGTGTGAAGTTTGGAAATTTTCATACCATTTTTGCATATTATTGCAATTATTTAATGATTTAATAAAGAATAAATGTTAAAATCATCTAATCTTGCTTAAAAAATCTGAAAATTTGCATGAGATCCACCTTTTGGTGTATTATATTGTCAAAAAAGTTTCAAGTGATTCTGAGAAAGTGATGATGCACATCGCCACTAAAGCATACATGTCTCACACATGTCATTGTCATTGTCACTTAGCGATAGATCCTCATCCCTATGTGGGATGTGTAGTTCCGATTGCTCGGAAACATTTGAAATTTTTTTGGGATTCTTATGGATCCAAACTGTGATGTTGTGTGAAGTTTGGAAATTTTCATACTATTTTTGCATATTATTGCAACTATTTCATGATTTAATAAAGAATAAATGTTAAAATCATCTAATCTTGCTTAAAAAATCTGAAAATTTGCATGAGATCCACCTTTTGGTGTATCATGTTGTCAAAAAGTTTCAAGTGATTCGAGAAAGTGATGATGCACATCGCCACTAAAGCATACCTATCTCACACATGTCATTGTCACTTAGCGAGAGATCCTCATCCCTATGTGGGATGTGTAGTACCAGTTGCTTGGAATCATTTGAAAATTTTTTGGGATTCTTATGGATCCAAACTATGATGTTGTGTGAAGTTTGGAAATTTTCATACCATTTTTGCATATTATTGCAAGTATTTAATGATTTAATAAAGAATAAATGTTAAAATCATCTAATATTGCTTAACAAATCTGAAAATTTGCATGAGATCCACCTTTTGGTGTATTATATTGTCAAAAAAGTTTCAAGTGATTCGAGAAAGTGATGATGCACATCGCCACTAAAGCATACATGTCTCACACATGTCATTGTCATTGTCACTTAGCGAGAGATCCTCATCCCTATGTGGGATGTGTAGTTCCAGTTGCTCGGAATCATTTGAAATTTTTTTGGGATTCTTATGGATCCAAACTGTGATGTTGTGTGAAGTTTGGAAATTTTCATACTATTTTTGCATATTATTGCAACTATTTCATGATTTAATAAAGAATAAATGTTAAAATCATCTAATCTTGCTTAAAAAATCTGAAAATTTGCATGAGATCCACCTTTTGGTGTATCATGTTGTCAAAAGGTTTCAAGTGATTCGAGAAAGTGATGATGCACATCGCCACTAAAGCATACCTGTCTCACACATGTCATTGTCACTTAGCGAGAGATCCTCATCCCTATGTGGGATGTGTAGTACCGATTGCTTGGAATCATTTGAAAATTTTTTGGGATTCTTATGGATCCAAACTATGATGTTGTGTGAAGTTTGGAAATTTTCATACCATTTTTGCATATTATTGCAATTATTTAATGATTTAATAAAGAATAAATGTTAAAATCATCTAATCTTGCTTAAAAAATCTGAAAATTTGCATGAGATCCACCTTTTGGTGTATTATATTGTCAAAAAAGTTTCAAGTGATTCGAGAAAGTGATGATGCACATCGCCACTAAAGCATACATGTCTCACACATGTCATTGTCATTGTCACTTAGCGAGAGATCCTCATCCCTATGTGGGATGTGTAGTTCCAGTTGCTCGGAATCATTTGAAATTTTTTTGGGATTCTTATGGATCCAAACTGTGATGTTGTGTGAAGTTTGGAAATTTTCATACTATTTTTGCATATTATTGCAACTATTTCATGATTTAATAAAGAATAAATGTTAAAATCATCTAATCTTGCTTAAAAAATCTGAAAATTTGCATGACATCCACCTTTTGGTGTATCATGTTGTCAAAAAAGTTTCAAGTGATTCGAGAAAGTGTTGATGCACATCGCCACTAAAGCATACCTGTCTCACACATGTCATTGTCACTTAGCGAGAGATCCTCATCCCTATGTGGGATGTGTAGTACCAGTTGCTCGGAATCATTTGAAATTTTTTTGGGATTCTTATGGATCTAAACTATGATGTTGTGTGAAGTTTGGGAATTTTCATACTATTTTTGCATATTATTACAATTATTTATGCTTTAGTAGAGAATAAAGGTTAAAATCATCTAATCTTGATTAAAAATTCTGAAAATTTGCATGAGATCCACCTTTTGGTGTATCATGTTGTCAAAAAAGTTTCAAGTGATTCGAGAAAGTGATGATGCACATCGCCACTAAAGCATACCCGAATCACACATGTCATTGTCACTTAGTGAGAGATCTTCATCCCTATGTGGGATGTGTAGTACCAGCTTGCTCGAAATCATTTGAAACTTTTTTGGGATTCTTATGGATCTAAATCAAGATGTTGTGTGAAGTTTTGGAATTTTCCGACCAAGTTTGCCTCGTTATTGTCATTTGAAAATTTTGAACCATTCCAATTTTTGAATTTCACTAAATTTTATAGAATTTTCTCGTTTTTCGAACCCTAACTATATCGAATTGAAAAGTCATGAATACTAAAAATTCACAACTCATCAAGATATACAAAGTTCATTTAGGTCATTTTTACATTTTACATCATTTAGTGTTAAAAGAATATTGCTTTTAGTTGTTATTTTTTAGAATTCAAAATTCAAATTGTTCAAAATTTTACTCATGAACAGATGACCAAAGTCAACATCATAAATTGATAGAAAACAAATATAAATTCCATAAACGTGTGTGTACTTAATAAGGGCAATATTTGCCCCTTCTATCACAAAAAGAAGAATGGTGTAGTGGTATGACTTGGTATTTTATTGCAAGAGATTTTATGTTCCAATCCCATGTTCCACATATATTTTTTAAGTTTGATTTTATAATATTTTTGCATTAAATTAATAAAAAAGAAATAAAACACCCTAATACAACAAAAACTAATGCTTGTCCTCGGTCAGGCACACTTCGATTTTGTTCCAAAGGTCTTCGGTGGTTCAAATCCTTGAGCGAGCAACTTTTTTGCAATTTAGGTTTATTTACGGGATTTATTGTGTTTCATTGATAAGAAGAAGTAAAAAACCCCAATATAACACAAATGACTTTTCGTCTTATTGGTTAGTGCACTTCAATTTTGTTCCAAAGGTCTCGGGTTCAAATCCCCGAGTGGGCAACTTTTTTACAATTTAGGTTTATTTACGGGATTTATTGCGTTTCATTGATAAAAAGAAGTAAATACCCCAATATAACACAAATTGATTCTTGTCTTAGTCGTTAGCGCACTTCAATTTTGTTCGAAAGGTCTTAGGTTCAAATCCCAGTGGGAGCCTTTTGTGCAAGGCAACATATTAGGTGGAAACTAACCTCTCCATGCAAACTATGGAAACTTCAATCCGAGTCACACGATGTTGATCCAACGGGACGCTCGGAGGAGGTGGGAGGAGTGATTTGCAAAATCACCTTTTCAAATCACGCCTCCCACCTCCCATGAATTTTGCAAATCACCCCTTCCATCTCCCATGAGCTCTCCCTTGGATCAAGATCGTGTGACTCGGATTGAAGTTTCCATAGTTTGCATGAAGAGGTCGGTTTCCACTAGATATGTTCCTTTTGTGCAACTTAGGTTTATTTATAGGATTTATTGTGTTTCATTGATAAAAAGAAGTAAAAACCCCAATATAACACAAATTGATTCTCGTCTTAGTGGTTAGCGCACTTTAATTTTGTTCCAAAGGTCTCGGGTTCAAATCCCCGAGTGGGCAACTTTTTTGCAATTGAAGCACATTTAATGTGGCCCACGTATCGCAAGCCGTCAAGGTGGAACCGGACATGTTATCTATGATGATTCCTAAAACTTACATGTGACCAAATATCTAATGCATTGCACACCATCAAGTGGTAGACAAGAGGAAAACCCAGACACATTATCTATGACGAATTCTAAAACTCAACTGTGACCAATTTGCATCATCATTAAATGTGCCAAACAAGGCACATAAATGATGACGATGTCAAATCTAATCGGTGACGATTAGATTTTGTCACAAAATAAAGACATAATCTATGACCATTTGCAGTTACATTTCTGTGACGATTTTTTTATTTTCATCATTAATAATTAAGGAAAAACTTACCTTATGACGATAATGAATATTTCGTCACAGAAAGCTATTATTCTATGACAAAGTTTTGCATCGTCACAAGCAAAATGTCATGGATTAGAGTATTTCTACTAGTGATATGGTTGACGATGATGAAAATGTACGAGATAATGCAATTCGTCGGATACGGGAGGGGGGATGTGGATAATGCAGCTCCACGGGATGGTGGTGATTAGGAAACGGTCCGGGAAAACCAATACATATCGGGTATGGAGGAGGATGAAGGCTGCGAAGACGAAGGGATGTCCGAGTTGATTGCCGACTTGGGCAAGGGTCACATAACCTTGTTGCCAAGTTTGCAGATGAGATGAGCAGGGAATTCGAGATGAGCATGATGGGCGAGTTGCAGTACTTTCTCGGGTTGCAGATCAAGCAAGTGAAGGACGGAACATTTGTACATCAGACCAAGTACACAAAAGACATGCTGAGGAAGTTCCAGATGCAAGATGTGAAGCCTATGTCGACACCCATGGGGAGTACGGCTACTTTGGATGCGGACGAGGATGGAGAACCGGTGGACCGGCGGGAGTACGGAGCATGATCGGCTCCCTCCTTTACTTGACGGTGACGAGGCCAAACATACGGTTCGGTGTGTGTCCGTGCGCTCATTTTCGGGCTTCGCCGAGGACATCACATCGACAAGCCGTCAAGAGGATCTTCGGTGTACCTACGATCCGCCTTCGGTCTTGGCCTTTGGTATTCTTCCTCCTCGACTCTTTCACTTCATGGTTTTTCTGATGCGGATTTTGCTGGTTGCCGAGTCGAGAGGAAGTCTACTTCTAGTTCTTGTCAGTTTCTTGGGTCCTCGTTGGTTTCGTGGTCTTCCCGCAAGCAGTCTAGTGTAGCTCAGTCTACCACCGAGGCAGAGTATGTTGCAGCCGCGAGTTGTTGTTCCCAGCTACTGTGGATCTCATACACATTGAGAGACTTTGGTGAGGAGTGCACCCAGATCCCACTTCTTTGTGATAGCACCAGTGCCATAAGCGTAGCGAAAAACCCCGTGCTTCACTCCGGAACCAAACACATAGTGGTGAGGTATCATTTCTTGAGAGACAATGTGGAGAAAGGGACCATTTTGTTGAGTCATGTCCCTACCCAAGATCAGCTTGCGGACATATTTACAAAGCCTCTCGACCAAGCTACATTTGTGCGCTTGCGGGGGAACTTGGGGTTTGTTTCCCTTTCTAGTTGATTCTTGGGGGATTTACTTGTGCACCATATGTATCATACCATGTTTACTTTGATGTATATACATGCTTTGCTTGTTGTATAAACCATGGTAGGATAGCCATCTTGTTATATATCATGTTGCATTTGTATCTCGTTGACGCAAAATGTGCACCTAGTGCCAAACACACAAGCAAGCCGAACAAGCTGGCTTCACACGTGCAAAGAATCACAAGACGTGCCAGTCAATTTTCTCTGAAAATTAACAAAAGACAAAGTAGTTAAATTCCAAATCTTGGAACTTGCCGGGTGGTACCAGACAGTTCCATATTTACGGCCATAAAGCCAGATAAAATGACATATAGCTATACAAAGCTATCTGCCAGCAAACTGAAACCATTCGGGAGCTTTAAAAAGGAAAAAGGAACATAGCCGAATGGATGATGTAATCATGACAGCGATCGGTCTTTGTTTGAACAAAGATACACGTGCACAAGACCATGACCGATCCCCGTGATGATCAACATTGAATAAATAAATAAAGTAAAGCGCGAGTGTAAACATGTAATAAACAAGCATGCATAGATCCAAAGCACTAGTCTACCGCATGTTTAGGTACTTCGAAACTGTCGGGTACGACACCAAACAAATCTATCCACCGCATGATACAACTTGCGTGGGGATCGTACCACTTTCCACAAATAGATCTATCCACCGCATGATACGATCTAAATATGGAAAGCTAAAAGCATACATTATTTAAAGCATAGATTACACACGTGTTCTACTCATGAGAAACATAACCGAATGCGGCCGAATGTACCGATTCGGGTCCATGAAGAAGGAACGAACATTACCAAGTGAGATAAATCTATCGGATCGATTTGAAATCTAATCCACCGGATGACTATCTCCAAAGCAACCCAAAAACTCGCATCTACCGCGTGATACTCGGTTCTTTCAAGATTTATACCAACGTTGGCAAGCTTGAACCCGCAACACGTAACAACCTAGATCGATTCGGTTTCGGCTATCAAAGAGCACGTGATCCACATGTTAAATTAGCCACAAACATGAACTTGACTCGCACAAGGATCATCAAAAGATATAAAACCGATCCAAACCCATCTAGATTGGGCAAAAGGGTGTTACATGAATTTAAACATAAAGCAAAACTCAAAGCAACACGGGGTAACTTAATGAATCTATTGGATCTTGCCAAACTCCAATAGAGCCGATAACTAGATTCAAGCTAGATCTTAGCCTACCGCATGGCTCATGACCTAACAAGAAACCCTCTTGAACCAAGCTTGAATCTACCGCATGACACTAAGCATGGTAACAAGACTACTTGCATCAGATCTAAATCCACCGCATGATACTAGATATGATACAAGGTTGCCGGTATTCACGGAGGTCGACGGATCGATGAACCCTCTCGAAGAACTCGACGACACGACAAATGGACTCTAGGGTTTGGCGTAAGGCCGGTTTGTATTGAGAATGATTACGTATATGTTACATACATTCAGGGCTCATATTTATACCCTGCCAAGCACAACCTCGAATGGATTTGATGCCTAATTTATCTCTAAGCTTGATCGCATATCCATCCATTCGTCCTTCCTACTTGAGCCACGTCACCGTACAATCCCGCAAAATCGGCTCAACTGTTCCCTTGCCGAACGGAAGCGGTATAGCCGACCGCGGATTCTTCCGCCGATTGCATCCGGAGAAACCTTCCTTCCGCCGGACGGACTCCTCATCGAGCCGGACCCACAAGTCGACTCCTTACCAAATTTTGGTGTTAACGGTATCATATTGCATTTTAGGATGATGAGCTTCTTTCATATGCCTTATTTGAGTTTCTTTGGCTACTTGTGAGATATTGATCATGTGTGTGGAGAATGGCTATGTGAGGCTATGCCCTTGGAATATTTGAGATATATGTGTTGTGAGATAGCCCTTTTTGAATCAAATGCTAATCTTGACTAAATTTGATGAAATGTGCTCCACTCATGTGTAGTAGTGTATCCATGTCACGTTTTGTTATAAATGTGCTTTCTATGCTTAGATTGTGCTTGGATGTCTTTTTCTTGCATTTGGGCCAAAGGCCGATATCATTGAGAATGTTTAGCCTATGTTGCATTCATGGAGGACCATAAGCTTCTTTTTGCCACAAAGGCACTTCATGTACTATGAAATGAATAAATCTTGAAAAGAAGTGTGTATGCTTGAAAAATGCTCCATCCATCATGTCTATGCTTAAAATGTCTTATCTTTTACACATGGGTGCAAAACATGTTACATGATGTTCACTAGTGGAGAAGTCTCCCCGAAGTGGACACATGGCTCATGAGCTTTAACATGACATGCTTTGCTTTATGGGTGTTTGCAATGATCCTTTGTTGAGAATTGGATATCCTTGTATGATCTCCGGATGATATGCATGTTTTTGGCTAGAATATGACATGGATAGGCCTTTACATTTGAAGTGAGCCATCTTTTGCTAAAACTGCTCAAATCCGAAACTTTGCTTTGTCACATGCCTATATTTCCATATATTACTTGTGGCAATGCTTTGACTATGCGATGACCCATATGTGTGCTCTTTGTCTCATTTTTAGCCTTTGACACTACATTTGGCCTATTTGAGAAGCTCATGTAGATGTTTATATACTTTGTCTTACATTCCTGCATTTTCACCTTGATTCATACATTGTCAACAAGGGGGAGAAGAGGTGAGCTTATTGAAATTTGAGAAGAGGTGATTTTAATGCAAATTCAGAAGAGGTGAGCTTAATGAATTTTCAGAAAAATGCATCTAAAATTTGGAAGTTTGCATCCACATGTTCAGGGGGAGCTTGCATTTGTTCAGGGGGAGCTTTCTTGCTGTTTTCAGTGTGGAGTTTGTGCTTTACTCGGCTTGTGACCTTTCTTTGCCTTTCTTTGGTTTTGGTCATGGGTTGAGCTTCTTTGTTCTTCTTTCTTCTTACTTTCTTTCTCTCGAATTTCATTTCGCATTGTGTGTTGTCAATGCACTCATCAAGGGGGAGATTGAGGACCGGGAGCGTCCGGTGGTCGATGGATGACCGCTCCTCGGTGATGAGTGATTGACAACGGGTGTTGGACCGACTCTTGGCTCGGTGCGCGGGTATATGCTGCGGCCTAGTTTGTGTTGTTGCGGGTGAAGAACGGGCGCGAAAGGTCTTCATCCTTGAGGGGCCTCCGGGAGATGGAGAGACAAATAGGCTCGGTTCGAGGGACCCGGTGGACGGCGGGACTAGGTGCCGGCCACATGGTGGCGAGACGAGCAAGACGAAGTCATGGACGATCGAGCGGTGCACGGTGGCGGTCGAGTCAAGAGGATTGGCGAGAGGCCGGGCCGAGCATTCGGGGGTTGGGTGGTTTGCCCACAAAACCATCGGTGGACGGTTTCTTGGTTTGGGCCTCAAAACCAAGTCCGAAGGCCCAACACGACGGAGACGGGATCCGGCGTGTCGGGAAGCTTCGAAGCGGAGGACACGCGGCGGGATCACATGGCTTGCGTCGGGAGGACGCGGGGTGCGGCGAAGGCGTGGCCGTACGATGGCAAGACCCACAAACATTACATAAATGCCCCCGTGTTGGTTGTATAGCCAATAGTTGAGTTAGGGGTAGTCGAGTCATTTACCACACCGGCGGGACCGGATATATAAGCCATGAGTGTGGGTGGATGGCTCCCTCTCTCCGCGACTTAGGGTTTCCTTTCCCCCCTTCCATTTCTCTTTTTATGGACTATTTTCTTCTCCATTTTCTCTAGGCTAGCATGAGAGCTTCATGAGAGATTTGTTGAAAGGGATAAATGCTAGGGTCGCATGCTAGACCTTGTGAATCTTTCCTGGTTTGTATAGAAGATTCGGCGTTGTGAATTTTGTCGTCTTTTTCGTTCTTGTCTTGGTGCCTTTGTTCTTGGTGTGGTTCCGCTGATTTGAGTGGGTTTCTCCCCGGATTTCTTTGAGGGAAACATGGATGGATGTCTGGTGCATCTTTGGGATTGATCTTGTGCCCTCAAACGTCGGGAAACCACATCGATTCATGGATTTTCGGTCGGAGCTCTAGTTTTTGGTGGTGTTCAAAGGATCCGCGATTCCCGATGATTTAGGAAGTTAGGAGGCGAAAGTTTTGGGGTATAGCATCCTTGGTTGATGCTTTTCATGTCAATAGCTTCTACCGTTTGGGAGATCCGGTGATGGATTGGGAGTGTTGACTTTCGGGGTCGAGCAGTTTTCAGTTCTGTTCGTGCCTCGCAGACGGTCCGTGAGAGCCTGGCGGACGGTCCGCGCGCACAGTGTTCGTCGTGTGTTCTTCGTGTTCTTGCTCGTCTTCGCATTCGATCCGTTGTGGCTTTGAGTTTTCGTTGGACGAGGTTTCGGACGGTCCGCGTGTGCCGGGCGGACAGTCCGCGGGTGCCTGGCAGACAGTCCGCGTGCTCCCCGCGGACGGTCCGTTTTTCGGGGTTCGCTACTGGAGGTTTTGTTGGATTTAATGGACGGTCCGCGGCTCTAGGCCAGACGGTCCGTGGCACGGGTGCGGACAGTCCACGATACCCTGCAGGACAGTCCGCGCGGCCTGTGCGGACAGTCCGCCCCACCTGGCCGGACGGTCCCCGCCGCAGCCCGGTCGTTTGGCTCTTTGGTTCGATTCCTTCCTTCCTTCTTTCGTGCTTCCGCGTGTGCTTCAAGGAACCATTCCTAAAACTTGAGGTTGATCCATAACCTTGTTGTCTTGGCGGTTGGTGTGTGATTCGATCCATCGCTCGTGTGTGACCGGGATTGGTCTAGGGTATAGGCCGGGTTCTTCGAGAAGAATTTTTACCGGCTCCTATTCACTCCCCCTCTCTAGTCGCCATCCGATCCTTCAAGAAGTTTGACATGGACAAGGCAAAGCCCATCAAGACTCCAATGCCTACCAATGGACACTTAGACTTCAATGAAGAAGGCAAATTCGTGGACCAAAAGGTATATCACTCCGTGATTGGCGATCTTCTTTACTTATGTGCATCTAGGCCGGATATTATGCTTAGTGTGTGCATGTGTGCTAGATTTCAAGCTAACCCGAAAGAGTGCCATCTTATGGCCGTAAAGAGAATCTTGAGATATCTAGTGCATACCCCTAACCTTGGCTTGTGGTATCCTAAGGGCTCCACTTTTAATCTACTTGGCTATTCGGATTCCGATTATGCCGATTGCAAGGTAGATAGAAAGAGTACATCGGGGACTTGCCAATTCCTTGGTAGGTCCCTTATGTCTTGGAGTTCTAAAAAGCAAAACTCAGTAGCCCTTTCCACTGCCGAGGCCGAGTATGTTGCAGCCGGCGCTTGTTGTGCTCAACTACTTTAGATGAAGCAAACCTTAAAAGATTATGGGTGTCACTATACCCATATCCCACTTTTGTGTGACAATGAAAGTGCCATAAAGCTTGCAAACAACCCCGTTAGTCACCCTCGTACAAAACATATAGACATCCGTCATCGCTTCTTGAGAGACCACGAAGCCAAAGGAGGTATCACTCTAAGTCATGTGAGCACCGATAAACAACTAGCCGATATCTTCACTAAGCCTCTCAACGAGTCAAAGTTTTGCGTTTAATGAATGAGCTAAATATTCTTGATTCTTGTTGTGTGGTTTGATTTATAGCACATCTTTATTGATATGATGCCTTGCTGAAAATCCTTTAAAAATTTTAATACATGTGTTTCAAAATGAGTTTTATGCCCCAACTTGTTCCAAAAGGCTATAGTTGTGTGTTGGATGTTTGTTTTCTAGCCAATTGGAACAAGGAGTCCATGACCTAAGAATTAAATCTAGTCAAAGTACCCAAATCTTTGAAGAACAAGCAAGCTCTCTCGTTTCTAGCTCCAATGATCCGGAGGTTCCGGTATTTCTCGGAGGTTCGGACCTTTATCTATCCAAGCTATCGGGTTCAAGCATAAGTGTCCACAAGCGCGGAGGTTCCGGTATGGACCCCGGAGGTTCCGGACTTAAAGCGATTAGCAACACGGCGCGGAGGTTCCGGTATGGACCCGGAGGTTCCGGACTTAAAGCAGATTAGCAGTCAAGCAAAAATAGAAGAAAATCTCGAACGGAATATTCTACGGATCAAATCTTCTACCCCTAGGGTAACTTCCGGAGTCAACCTCATTTCTTTACCGCAAGAGATCTCGATTCACCGTCTCCTTTCACACGCCCCTCTCCCTCCCTCACGCGTGCCGCCTCCTTCCACCGCCGTGCGCCGCCGCCACCGCCATATTTGCCTCCGGTCGTTAGACATCTTCCCGTGCGGCTCTCATATCTTGTTCACGCCGAAGGTCGAAGTAAGGGAGAAGGGCTCGGGTCGTCTCGTGGGTCCGCATTGACGGTTGGAGCCGCCCGCTATTCGGGGAGAAGATCAAGAAGAAGGTCGCGCTCTTCATCCTCTTCATCCAGTTATTCTTCTCCCCGTCTTGACGGAATGTTTGTGTGAAGTAGGAGCTCGGCCGTTACACTCCGCATCCAATCCGGAAGGTTGACTCCAAGCACCACTAGGTCATCCCGTGACCTAGAGAGGGCCTCGGGCTACGTCCTCGGTGTCAAAAACTTCACAAGCATCACCGTCATCGTTTCCCAAGTCTCGGTTCCAAGGTAAAACCCTAACCCTAGACTTGTCGGTTCATCTCTCATTCTCATTTTCTAGGAGCCAAATCGAGTATAGACATTCTACTAGATGCCTTCCGTGCCTTAGATTTAGATACATTGTGGTAAAATTCAATTGAAAGTTGAATTAGACGACACAATTCTGAAATTGCATGCGGTCCGGAGGTTCCGGGATAATCCCTAGAAGTTCCGGCTCGCAACAACAAAAGCTTTGAAATTGTATGCGATCCGCAGGTTCCGGATTTTCTCGGAGGTTCCGGCTCGCAACAACAAGCAGCAGTGACCCTATTTCAAAGTTTAAATGAGTAGTACCACGCTTGTAACTAAGTCATTTCTTCGGCCTCTCACATCATTCCAATCCTTTCAATTCTCTCGAGCCTTATTCATTCCCTCACCTATGTTCGGATGTCCGGAGACTCCTCCGAGAGAAGGGACAAGAGGTCCATCCCCTATGAAGACATAGAGGGTGAAGAGGCTTTCAACATTGCCGTTAGGCGAGTTGCTCCCAAGAAATCAACACCCAAGAAGAGCGAGAGGTTCGGGGCGTATCTCGAGAGGGAAAGGATCATTGACCGGACAACATGTGGAGGACAATGGTGGCAAAGAGGGCAAGACCATTCTCATTGAAATCAATGCACCAAAGTGCAACTTGGTGAGATTGACTCATCCTACTTAGTGCACTATCCACTTTTCCCAAGAAGAGGTCACCCACCAAATATGATAGTTACCGGTAAAGAAGAGTACCAAAACTATGAAGGGACATCGTTCGAGTCAAGCTTGCTAGGGACGAAAATCCATATACTCGGCCCAAGCATGCAGGCATTGACAAGAGGTTTTGGTCTCTGTTCCACTATTCCTTCTATTCTTCGTGTGCTTGAGCAAGCCAAGGATCGAAAAATGCAATGGGTGGACCGGCAAGATTTTGAAAACTTTGACAAGCTAGAGGTGGAAGAAGTGCTTGAAGTGGTTGATAGATTTCGGATGAAAGATCTAATGGGATTCAAGTATGACCGGAATATTGGGATTATAGCCCAGTTCCATGCCACTTTCTTCTATGACAGCTATGCGACTCCATTCACTCGGATGACGAGAGGGTGTTTAATACAAAATTAACTTTGTGACCTTTGCCGATCGTTGGGTTTTGGGAAGACCGATAGGGAGAGGGACACAATCAACTCGAGAACCATCCGAAGAATCATCGATTACGGATGCATATTTCTTGGATGAGATGGCTCGGGGGACCACTTTGGGGCTAAAACTAGTGTACTATGTGCTGAATAACTTGCTCAGGCAGACCATATACCCCAAGGGTGGAAGTGACTCCACTTCCCTTAGAGGCTTTGCCCTAAATCGATTGGTAGAATGCTCCCCGGTGCTGCTCCTTTCTCTCGTTAGTAAATTCATTTGGTATGATCCGATCACAAGTATGGAAAATGGTGTGGATAACTTTCCATATGCACCATATGTCATGTACATCATAGAGCTAGTCACCGGATATATTTTCAAGAAGGATCGTGAGCACCGATCTTATCAAGTCAAGCAAAGTGGCGCATCGGAAGACGAGAGGTAGCAGTCCGGGCATGTATTGATTCATCCAGCAAGTCTTCCAAAAAGCCCGTTGCTCATGATGATGAAGTCGGCCCTAGTAGGCCCAAGAAGGAGCCCACTTTCAAGAAAATGAAGGAACCGATCGTGCACTCTCTCTCCATGTGCACCTACTCGGCCCACTCGAGGCTTATGAGGCCGTAAAGGACATTAACGGGCATTTGTCCCACAATGGCCTTGCTACTCGACCCTTCCTCCTCCTCCTATCTTCTTTGATGATTTCTCTTCTAGTGAAGAAGAAGCCCCACAACATGTATCCAAAGGAAGATGAGGAGCCCCTCGGTGCCAAGCTTCGTAAAATGAAGGCCAAGACTAAGGGCCCCTTTGGCGGAGATGTGGCTATGGCCGAAACAAATTTCGTGGTTGTGGTCGCTATGGTAAAATGACTTTTTTGGTAAAGCTAAAGCCATTTTGTAAAGTGTTTGGCAAAATGGTTGTGGTTGTGGCTTCTCTCGTATTTTTAATGTCACGGGTGGGGAAGAAGCCGCGGGAAGCCATTATTTTTGGCTTCACCTCCGTAGTACAAATTGCAAAATGGCTTTTCCATAGCTTCAGGTTGGAAGCCGTTTTTTTGTTAGGTGTTTGGCAGGGCTTCTATAGAAGCCGGTGGAGAAGCACTTGGAAAAGCCCTTCCAAAGGGCCACTAAGCCCAAACCCGGAGGCATCGGGAAGGGTGTCGGGGGGAGTTGCCGGCCGTGGCAAGCGTCCCCCATCCGATGAAGATGAAGACCCCGGCTCCGAGGACTCCGGTGAGGAGTGGAGTGAGTGATGTTGCTCAACAATCTTATTCCTCTCTTATTTTCTTGTCCTTTTTGTTAACATGTTGACAAAGGGGGAGAAGGAAGATTGAGATGCATTCAAGAAGTTGGGACTTTGCTTTTGAGAGTTGAGAGAAGCCGCTGCCGATGCCTTGTTTTCTTTTCACAACCGAACTCATTTGGTGTGTAATATTTGTGGTACTCTATTGGTTGGTTGCCTATGTTGGCAACTTGAATTTGGTTATGGACAAGTAGGGGATTTGAAAACTTTAAAACTCGTGTTGTTGTAATAGGACTAGATGCGCTTGCTATGCTATCTTATTTCTAGTTCCTATTTAGTTGTGGTATTTCTTGCCCGTGTTGATTGTTAAGATCGGTTGCTGCCGAGTCCGGAGGTTCGGGGTCCGGATCAAAACCCGGAGGTTCCGGATTTTTCCGGAGGTTCCGGGTCCGGGCACAACCGGTCTCCCGCTTGAATCCTTTATGTCATATGCATCATGTTTACTTGTTACACCTTTCTTTGCACCCCACGATGAGTTGAATACATTGCGGTTGTTACACATGCTCATAATGTATGCCTACATATCTTGAAGGGATGTTCACTCTCTATTCAAAAGGAGAAAGGCATACATTAAGAGGGAGCTTTGTATTCAAATCATCAAAAGCTCAATCTTATCAATTAAATGTAAGCTTTAATTAGGTTGTCAACATTTACCAAAAAGGGGGGGATTGTAAGTGCAATCAAGCCCCTAAGTGGGTTTTGGTGATGTTGACCACTTAATTAAAGGTCTAATGAGCTTTTGAGTATGAGTGACAGGTTTAAATTTGAAGAAAGGTGAAAAGGAAAGAATGGTGACCCCTCATTGTTTGAAGTGGCTTCCTAGAGCTCAAGACAAGCTTTAAATTCATTTTCTATTTTGAATTGGAATATAGGACAAGTCGTACTATCAAAAAGGATACTAACTGTGGCATGGATGAAACCAAGTGCTTAAAAATCTTCTCTAAAACCAAAATCATCCCAACCACAAATGACCTATCAACTAGCTGCCTTAGCCTTAAATTCATTTTTCCGGAAGTTACGGGCTACACCCTTATCGCCACGAAGTCGCCGGTTCCGGAGGTTCCAGGATTTTGAAACTAATCGTTGCGGATCTAGATTTTAGGGTATTTATACCCCCTTGTGTCCCAACGGTTACCTTTCTTCCTTCCTGTGCCAAACAAGTAGCTTTTGCTCCCCATCTCTCCCAAGCATTGACTCCCACCTACTTGAATCCAAATCCAACCCAAGCATTCAACGGTGGAGTGATTCCTTGTGAGAATAAGCAAATCCAAGCCCCTTCTTGTGTCCTTGAGCACTTGGTGGACCCCTAGCTCCTTGGTGGATCTTTTACTCTTGGAGCCTTGCTCCTAGACGGATAGAGGTTGCTTGAAAGCTCTCTAATCGATTGTGAAAGCTCCAAGAAGTTTGTATTACCCTCATTTGCTTAGTGGAAACCCTCCATCTATTACTTTGGTGATAGGTGTGAGAGGAGTGGATCTAGAGAGATTCCATAGCCTTTGTGGCTAACCTCAACAACGTGGATGTAGGCCAACCATTGTGGTGAGCTGAACCACGAGATAAATTGTTGTCCCTTGTGCTTAATCTTTTATATCTTGTTGTTGTTTGATCTATTTAGGTTGCTTGCTCACTAGATCTATTAGGGTTTACATTTTTTCTTGCTATACCTCTAACTCTAAGGTTGCTAGTATGTTTAGGATCTTCCCTTGAGTACCTATAACCAATTTCTTTTTATTTTGTTACTCTCTAATCTTGTCATCCATAGCAAATCGACGGGGGAACTAATTCCCGAAAGCTCCAGGCAACATACACCTAAGTGCATTTTCCCGTAGGTTCCGGGGAAAAACCGGAGGTTCCGGGTCCGGGGAAGAAAGCGGCGAAATTGGTTGATTTTGTTTTGCGGGCCTATTCACCCCCTCTAGGACACTTGCATTATTCCTCTCACATAGTCAAGGCCGGTTGCGGCGCCTTGGGCCACCGGAACCTCGCCGCCACGCGCGCGGGGCGGGCCGACCTCCGGCCGTCGTAGCGCAGCGACCCTCGTCGGATCCGAAGGGGAGGAGTCGCCGCTCCGTGAGGCGGTCCCGGCCGGCACTACCGGTGCCGCAAGCCGCGCCATCGCCGGATCCGGAGGGTAGTAGCGCCGCGGTGCGGGAGGTGGGGAGGGGGCGAGCCACGGCTCCACGAGGCGGCCCGACTAGCGGCGGGGAGGCCCGGATCTAGGTGGGGAAGGGCGGCCAACAGGTGCGGGAACCACGGTTGCGGGAGGCCGGTCGATGGGGGCCGACATGGGGAGTGGGAGGGCGTGGATGCGGAGGGAGGAGGGGGGTTGTGGCCGGCAGGGGAGGCATGGTGTGCGGGAGCGAGAGGAAATGAGTTAGGGTTTGGGATGTGGTTGCTTATATACTTTGTGAATGTGATAACGGTCGTCGAATCGGTCATGGGCGACCGGAAATAGTTGGTTGGGCCATTTGGGCCGACACGAGCTTTGTTTCATTCCTTCTCTACTTGGCATTTTTCTTTTTTTCGTTTTATGCACCATTGTGAAGTATCACACACAAATAATAATCTTATATGTATCATTATATTTTTGAATACAATATACTACACATAAGTTGTTATTGAAGTTCTAGTAATTTACTCACTCATCTACCATTTTCTACGGTTTAAATGAATTTATGTAGGTTTATTGAAAATAATAAAAATTTGAACTACATGTATATCAAATACACTTTGTAAAATTTCTAAAAACTATATTTAGAGTACATTTGCTCTAGTGTAGCTCATATCCCGAAAATAGATCAAAATTTCAAGTGATAAAATAAACTTGTACTAGTCACCTTGTTATAAAATAATGATAATAATATCTAAAACTTCTCTGAAAATTCTAAAAATTGACATGGAATCATTTTATGGATGTTTAAACATTACATAAAATGGTCAAATGGTTTCGGTAATGGCGGAACCTACATTGTTTACAAATGGATACATCCCTCTTATAGTTTTCTAAAACTCAAAGTCGAACTTTGAGATTTGAATAACTCATGATAATTTTGGAACTGTATGCATCCAAATTTTGGACACAATCTTATGTTGACCATAACATTAGAAAATATGAAGTTACATTACTATTTTTTCTTTAAAAAGTTGGTTTTCTATTTTTAAATACCTAATTAAGACACCTTTATGAAATAACTTGAAAATTAATTATCTTATATACTCTCAATACATTTTTCGCACGTAGCAGACAACATTTAAGTTTCCTTCCAGGTGTTTCAAGATTTTTCGAATAGATTTGCTATTTTCTATCATTTAATTGAATTTCTGCGTGCTTAGCGAGAGAAATTCCTAGTTGACCTATGTACCACCAATAAAACTTGGAAACTTTCACAAAAATAATATTTAAGCTTCTATGTTCCAATCTAGTCCATGTTTTGCAGATTGATGACAAATTCAATTCGAGTTATAAGGAACATTCAAATTTTTATCTCAAAAGTACAACATAATAATTACAATAATATCTAAATTTGATTAGAAAATTCTACTAATTGGCAAAATTGCATGTTTCTAGCCCACAATCTTTCCATAAAAAATACAAGTAGTTTTAACAAGGTGAGACTATAGATGTTCATAAATGGGAACATCTCTCACATAGTTTCTTATAACTATAGTCAAACCTTCAAAGTTTGTACACCTTATAATGCTACTAAACTTGTATGCAACTAAATTTTGGACACAACCTTGTTTTGATCTTAATATGAGTTAATATAAAGTTATACTTTAAATTGTATCAAAAAAATATGTTATTTTTATTTGCTACTTGGGTGAAAGAAAACAAGATGTATGTAAAAGATCGAAGCATAATAAGTAACATATAAAATAATACCAATAAATGAAGGAGTGTGATTTTAGAAGAAAGTAGGAAAAAAACCTATCAAATTTGGAGTTACTATGAAGGAGAAATACCGGCTAGAAATTTAAAATTTGGATTAAAAAGAAAAATATGAACTTTTTATGTGTTCTTCATCTTAAATCAGTTATGTGCCACAACTCGATTGGTCCAAACGGTCGCTCCATCCAAGTATGAGAAAATGCTAGAGCAAGACACTAATGATATCTTAGTGCGGTGGTAAGATGATGCTTCACGTCCTTGGCGGCCGGGGTTTGAACCCTCATTGTTGCACATTTTTTGGTTATTTGGACTCGACATGATAAATAGTATAACTAAGGGTTAATTGGAAATATGCCATTACAATTTTCAAGGATTGGAGATCTGCCATTAAAAATCACCTAATTGGAAATTTGCCATTGCAATTCGGAGTGATATTGGAAATTTGCCATTCAATTTCGACATCTGGTTGAACTGCAAGGGCATATGTCCAATTAGGTGATTTCCAATGACAGATCTCCAGTCCTAGAAAGTTGTAATGGCATATTTCCAATTTATATTAGTAGCAGAAATCACAAAACAAAAGGTAGCTCAATGGTAGATCGTCTTCCACCGAGCGACGAGGTCGTGGGTTCGAGTCCCCCACGCCTTTTTTTCGCGCCCAATTGAATTCCGGGGGTGAATAGCTAGTCGCGGCCTAAGGCCGGCCGAGGCTAGCTGGACATGGTCGTGGCAACCGCCGCCGGTCGTGGCCGCACGGGCGGGGTGCGGCGGGTCTATGGCCGGCCATGGCTAGGATGCGGCCGGCCGGGCCGGCTCGGGCGCGATCACGGCCAATTGCTACCGGTTGGGCCATGGTCGCGGCCAACCACTACCACCATTTGCTTTTTTTTGTTTTCTTCAATTTTTTGCATTTATAACATGGCTATGTGTTATTTTTTACCTTTTTAGGTTTTTTATTTTTAGATCTTTTCCATTCATAACATGACTATTTGTTATTTGTTGATTTTTTATTTTTTAATTCATCAATTTTTTCCATTCCTAACATGACTATTTGTTATTTGTTGATCGTGACGAATCGCTAAAATGTCGCGAGCGTCCTGGCCGGATTGCCCCAAATTTAACAAATCGTCGCGGTGTTGTGGGCTTCAATATCCATCCGACATGGCTATGTGTTATTTTTTGATATTTTTAGTTTTTTTATTTTTAGATCTTTTCCATTCATAACATGACTATATGTTATTTACCGACTTTTATAATTTAATTTACCAATTTTTTCCATTCCTAACATGACTATTTATTATTTGTTGATCGTGACGAATTTGCTGAAATGTCGCAGCGTCCCGGGTCGGATTGCGACAAATTTAACAAATCGTTGCGGTGTTCCGGGCTTCAATATCTATCGGTGCACATCCGTGACGGAAAACCGGAATAAGTCGTAGAATCACAACGAATTTAACACATTGTCGCGGTGTTCCGAGCTTCAATATCCATCGAGAGCACATCCGTGACAAAAATAGGAATACGTCGCGGACACGGTGCTCTTCGTGATGTTTACCGAGAACGTCGCGCAGAAAGATCATCACAGATTAAATAGTTTGTTGTAGTGTAATTAGATGATGGGTGGGACCAACGTGAGGAGTAAGGTGGACCCAATTTGAGTGAGAAAGGTTTTTCAAATTATTCAATTTCGGTGAGTAAGCCGGGTGTGGCTTGATGGTTGGGTGACATAATTTGTATCCGCCGGCGCCGGAGAGAGGGCAAAGTTTTTTTGTTTTGCATGTAGCATATCTATATGCAAATATTAATGACAACTCTATGTACATGAACATGAGGAAAATAGGACACAATGTCCAGGCATTCGTTCACGTGGGAAACATTTATTAACATGAGCAAATAAATAGTCCACACGATCAATAACTTGTCCTGTGTTCGTTGCTAACAAAATTTTTTGATGGATACGACAGGTGGGTAAGAGGAGCGTGGGCCCGATGTGGTTACGGGTGGGTACATGCGAGATGGGTGAGAAAAATAATTCGTTTTTAAGCAGAAACACTCTCCATATTGCGATTTTATGGATCTTCCACCCTATCCACTCCCCAATTAATTGACAGGTGGGTCCGTTGTGAGGGGTAAGTAGGCCGAATTGGGTGAGAAAGGTTTTTCAAATTATTCGATCTTTATAATATATAGATAGTTTTTCCACTCTATCCACTTCCAAAGACATATGACGGGTGGGTCCGTCGTGAGGGGTAAGACGGGCCTAAATTGGATGAGAAAAGTTTTCAATTATTTTCACTCCTTATAGTATACAGATAATTTACCGAACAAGTTTTTTTTTCACCCATCACAACTCCATGCCACACTTTGAGATACCAGCTTGGGCCCACCCTACAAACCTTCCCCTCCCCTTCTTGTCGTTTTCTGAAAGCGTAATGAACCCCGGTGACCATCCACCCTCCCTCCATGGTAGAGAGCTGCCGGAGCGCCGCCGCGGCGGCTTACTCGGAGGGGATGGAAGTGGCGGCGGAGGGAAGGACAGCCGGGGCAAGAGCAAGCGCCCGTCGGCCTTCACGCACCCGCAGGCCCCGCTGTCACCCTGCAAGCAATGGGAGGTGAGCGCGAGCTCCTCCTTCTCCGCCACTGCTGCTGCTCCGTAGCCTGAGTCTTTTCGATTGGGGCTAATGTGGGCATTAGACAATGCAGTGCGAGGAGCACGCGACAACCGCCGTGGCGGGGGAGAGGTCGAGGCCCGCGGTGACGAGGGATCCCTTCGTGCAGAAGTGGCACCAGCTGCCGCGGGCTTTGGGGAGGATGTGGTCGCAATCCTTGCAGGTGCGTTCTTACTGTTTCTTTACCTTCCTGAGGGTCCTTTACGGGGTTTATTGGTTGGCGATGGTTCTTTGCATTTCTGCCATCTGAGTGCTGCTTGCGCTTTATGAGGTGTTAGGGTTCATGGGCTACCACGATGGCACTTGCTCGCTCAAGTGCGCAATTTCTTGGATGTTTAGGCTCAACAATGTTGGTCTTCAAATTTCATCATAGTTCTTGGAGGTTAGGAATTAGCAATACAAGAGAACCGGTTCAGCTGTGCAGTTTCTTAATGCTCTTGGCTTTAGGTTATCAGGAATCCTCAATGTTTTGTTTATCAAGATGATGTAGTATCTGTGCTGACCTTGAAATTTCCAAGTGGTTCTTGGGTATTAGGAATTAGCAGTACTGGGGAATCGGCTCTCTGATGTTGTATATGTTGGTTTAGTGTTTGCTATCACTTCTGTCTGATTTTTAGATCATGGCACCTAATTAAGTTCTTAAAAATAATACATTTTGACTCAGCATAGGGAACCTTCTAGATTGTAGAAATTCTAGTGCTGTTACATCAAGAATTGTCGGTGTGGAGAGCGTTAGTAAAGTATATGTTTTTCATGTAATAACATTAGATAAAATATCTTTATTTTCATTTATTTGTATTACAAGCCTTAACCAACATGAAGTTGTAGTCATGGTTCATAAATTTTGAGCTACCTTTCTTCATTTCTTGTGACTTACTAAAATCTGCTCATTAAAAGTATCTCACGCTTTTGGTAACTTTATGCATTTGTTCATTATTGCCATTCAGTCGTAATGCTCAAACTACTTTTAATTGATAACAATATCAACCATATGCAATTAGTTGATATTGATATTGCTTTTAACTTTTGCATCTTGAGGTCTTTTAATGCTTCTGAGCTGCTACAGTTTTGTTATGTTGTCATATTTCTTGGCATTTGTTGTAAACAACATTTTTGTTTCTTATTCCAGAAAGGAGGTTCATGTCAGTTAGAGAACATAGGCCAAGCTGCTATGGTTGAAAAATAGAGCAGATGGCAATCCTTTAGGGATGGGCTGAAACAAGCTATCCTTAGCCTGGGTGATATTGAAATAACCATCAGTTCACCATATTATGACAGGTAATATTCTAGTTCGAGATAATGATCCTTGGGTTTTTTTTATTTTTTTGTTATACTACTTTCTTTCTTATTAACCAGTGCTCATATATTGCAGTGGTACTACAAATGAAATGTTGTTATCATACAGTGATATGTGTGGAGAAGTTCAGGAAACACATGCAAGAAATTTCATCTATACATCGACGTATTCTAGTGTCTGGCCCAGAAGTTCTTTTCTTTTGTCGGTAGTTTGTTTTATTATATTATTGCATTATCTATCCTGAAGCTGTGCTAAGCTATTATGTATATCTCCAACCATATTGCACAAACGCTTATAGGTTCCCAAGTGTTGGAATTTATGGTGGCTCGAATAACCACTAAGCTGAGGACCTACACCTAGGACACCAACTCATGTTGGAAGTCTATGTTGGAATTTGGATGAGATGCATGTCGCGCTTGCTCTTTTGGCTAGAACTACGACTAGAAGACGATAGGCCGTAGTTTCCCTTGCTTACTCCTTACCTTGTCTACGTTCATGGATGTGATCAACACTTATACCTCATTCATATCTATTGTGTTACCTCTTCCTATGCAATCAATGCTTCATGTTAGGATAGATCGATAGGTTAGATGGAGAATCTTGGGAGTTTGCTTCCGATCCTTGGATTGACAAATCTAGGGAGGACCCTCCTTGGTGAAAAAGGCACCAAGTCACTCGTAGGCTTGCGGTGAACTTGAGCACGGTTTTGAACTCGTCAACAAGCCCCCTTTTTTCGGCGCCGTTGCCGGGGATCGGCAACTCGAACCCTAGGGCGATCCATCTATCTCTTTGACTAACCCTAATTTCTATTATTGCATATACGCTTGCTTTCTTGTTTGTGTCTTTGAAAGTAGATGATGAAAAGCTAGACACAAGATGTACGAGAAGTTCACAATCCACTCCGACAAGATGATGACTGCATCAAGATTTACTCTTTAGTGGTAGGTGCTAACTTTTGCTAGTGGCCCATCATCCTCTATTGAGTCCACACCCTACACGAGCGGTGATAAACAATGTATGTCAATGTGTCAATTAAAGTTTTTTAAGACTAATATTTTGTGGAGGTTTGTTTGTCCAAGCAATAGGTGTTGGAAGAAATCACGTTGCGAAAGAAGTACCCGTCACTTTAGCTAAATCAAAATCATGAAGAAGACACACCATTGCCATCATATTAGTCACTGGTCCAGCAATGGTGATGACTTAAAGCCGAAGGAGACGAGACGTAACGCCCCGATGACCACAAGATCAAGGTTGTCAACATGTTCGGATCGATTCGCAAGAAGTCTATGTTTGCATCAATCTCTGCAGAACCTCAAGAGAGAAAACAGTATATCTTTCGATATTTAGAAGCCCCATGAAGTTACACTTGCAACGAACCAAGAATCAAGTCAATCGGAGGTTCCTACAAGCGGATATTGCCGAATTACCGAAGGTTGCGCGTTCTGAAATTTTCTGGACAGCATGCAAGAGTGGAAACAAAATGGCCATAGCTCCCTCATTTGGGATCCGATTAAGATGAATGAGTACCCATTGGAAAGGTAATTTTATAAATTTTTTAATGGAACAATATTTTGGTATATGTTCTATTATGTACACAGGGAAAATCCATGAAAAAGAGGCAGCAGCAACACGATGAGAACAAGATAGCGGAGATGAGGATGACGACAACGAAGTGGAGCTTGGGCAATGCTTCCATTAGACCACACGAGATGAAATTCAGAAGTTTGGAACAAAACTAAGACCCCAAGAGCATTGGCTAAAGAAGGCACAAGTTGGCAACATCCGACACTAGGAGATGTTAGAAGAAAATCGCAATGGATTACACACAAATGATGACATCCAATGGCGCGGATACTCTGGGCTCTCACATGAAGGATCATGGAGTTACATGAAGCTATTTGAGACATGTGTGAAGTCCCGCAAATGAATAAGAAGAGTGAGTCCACACAAGGCAACCTTGATGACATGTGGCACGAACGAAGGAATTGCGAAAGACGATGCAAGCCACCGATCATTAGAAAGTGTTTGCTTTCAACTCCGAGAGACCACTCACGATGAAAAGCTCGAAGGCCAAGGTACAAATTAACCTCTCAAGATACTTTTAGAGATGATAATATTCTTTTGATATATCTATGATTCATATCCAATAGTGATTCAATTCTATGCCTTGTTCTTATGATGTTCATGATAGGCTAGAATTTCTTGAGAGTGATAAAGAGGCTTTGTTGTGTTTAAACTTTGTTACATGTCTAATGAACCTTTTACTAATGAGAGCTTAGCTCTAAGCAAGAAAACTTATGCTACAATTAATTACAACTTACTTTGTCATAAATTGTGGTTATGGATGTGCTTGTATGCGATATGATTTGTGCTCGGTCAAGCTAGTGACCTTAAAAGAGCAAATAGTGGGAGAAATCCCAAGTTTCACTAACTATTCATGACATTAAACATAAATTAAGAGGAGAGAAGTCATACCCAAAGGAATTGCAAACCCGTGCATCACCGTCACCGAACATCAAAAACGGACATTGCTGTTTTCATCAATTTTGAGGACCTGATCAGACATGTTCAAGGAAGAAAAAGTTGAAAATAAGAAGCTCCATAAAGTGTCGTTTCCAACGCATCCAAGATCCATGAATTTGAAGACCCGTACAAGGAGATATGACAAAAACATTACGCGACATGCAGTCTGAAATCAGCTTTGGACAGATTGCAGCGCCGGAGTAGAACGGGCATAACTCACTCGATCGGAGTCCGTTGGGGGTGAATAAGTACTTGATGGAAAGACAATTTCATGCGCCACACATGGAAGTTATTGTTGTCTACATTTTCCTATCTGGACAGAGAGGAAAATTTGTGAAAGAAGAGGCAGTGATAAAGTGTGAGGGAGAAGGTGATGATGATGATGCAAGGAGACGATTGGGCAAGCTTCTCATCGAGCATAAGTGATCGTGTCAATCATGGAGAGTGGATCAATGCTGCTTGAACACCTTAAAATCTTGCATGAAGGATCATGGATCCGCAACAACAAGAAGGTATGTGAGAAAGTCTAGCTCTACAACTTCAAATGAATCACTTTGCGGGAGGCAACCCAGTTTTTATTATATATATACATGATTGTCTACATTGTGCTCTTTAATCAAACCATCAAGTAACATTGTACCATTGCTCTAATAAAAACCACAACACCATGTTGTATGTTCTAATTGCTATTGAGGGAGCGCTTTGTTATTTGATCTTGGAAATCTTGTAGACCTTTTTATGTGCCCATTAGAGTTTAGAGTCTTTTTCTTGTGTGTATTTTTAGAGAGATACATGAAGTTGACATCATCCTTTGATTCTAAACTTGTGGCTAGTTAAATTAGGCTAACTTTTGTTTTTGTTTTAGACAATCACCATATCATGTTGTTTTGCTCATCCATGTTATATTGCATTGCATGTTGTGTTGATCTAACTTTTTGTCCAACCAACCTAAGCCTTCCTATAACCCCCACCAAAAATCATTGCCAATAGAGGTAGGATTGCTTGAGTTGACCGGGGGCTGTCACCCTCCGGGTTGAACAAGTCTATCCCTTCCCTCTTTTCTAATTAAAACTTTGACTAGCTTCCCCATAAAATCCTTAGGAAAACTTCCCCTACCTATAGACATCCTAAAACCATAGGTTTGTAAAAAGACTCTAGCGTCACCTTAGTTAGAATTTCTATACTTACTTCCTCTCTTCAAAATCCTTGTTTGAGCCAAAAATATAGGATACCCATGACCTACCCTTAAACCTTGTTAGTTTGGTTGATTGATTCTTTTCGATGGATGACTTCCTTGTTGACAATACTTACTTCGTATGAAGTGTGAGATCAAGCTTGGTCCTTTGATTATTGTAGACCACATCAAAAGTGTTTTCAAACCTTGCTAATTCTTGTTTGTGATAACTTTTTGCATTTGCATTTTGTATCCATCTTTTTGTCATCATCCACTTTATGTTAGCTTGGAACCTTTTTGAGAAACTTTATGATGTTTGCTTTCATATTCATGTTAATGCTTGTCGACATGCGTTACTACTTTTTGCAATCTTGTGTAAACATGGTGTTTAGACATGATTGGAGACCATCATCATTTAGTCTTATATCCCGAGCTATCATGTTGCATTGGTTGGTTTATAAACTTAGCAACGCGCCCTACTTTTCTTGCGCTAGAAAGAATTGTTGATCTTGGGATGAACATGGTGTTTTGACCTTGGTTAATAAATCTCTATAGGAATAGAAAGTTTGGCAACCACTTTGTAAGCATGGAGCTTAGAATTTGGTGTAAACATTGTTTTGTTTTTATACCATCCTATCATTTACAATCACGCTTGAACTCACGTACACCCATTAGGATTTTCGCTAGATTAACTATGCCACAAGTGAAGATCTTAGGGTGTCATGGTTTGTTGGCATATGGTGAGTATTCCCGACGGTCACCTCGGGGGTACTTTGTGCATTATAGTTATTTGCAGGCATGGTGAATCACTCCCATGAGTTCGTAATAAAAGCTGAAATCAAGACTATCAACACCTCAAAAATCCTGAAAGGAGCACTGCTGTTTTCATCAAGATTAAGCACATGTTCGGAGATGTACAAAAGGGAAAATTGGATATTCAAGTGCTCCATTAAATCTAATTTCCAATGCATCAAGAATCAATATTTTTGGAGACCCGTGCAAAAAGTTACAACCAAATCTTTGGGCGTCACACATTCTGAAATCAGCCTGGGACAGCTTGCACCAACAAAGTAAAAAGGGTGTAACTCTCTTTTTCGGAGTCCGATCGGGATGAATGACCACTCGTTGGAAAGTTAATTTCAAGAACTTTGCAATGGAGTGATGGTTCAGTACATACTCAGTTCTGGAAGTAGAAGGAAAACTCATGGAAGATGAACCAGCGATAAGGGACAACATGGAAGGACGAGAAGATGAGATGAGAAATAATTGGGATCAAGGCTCGTGGAAAAGGGCGGACACCGAAGGATGAATAAAGGCAACAATGTGATGATGATCTCCTTGCATGGTGGTAGGACTTCAAGAATTTTAAGATGGTTCATCATCTTTCGTGCCTAGCAACATGCTAAGCATGGGGGAAAACTTGGTGGACGAAGGAAGACCGCATGGAGTTCAAGGATCACGGTTGTTGCGGATGCCGATCTTCCTTATTCCATGCTAGGCACAATGCTTAAGCATGGGGGAGAGCGCACTACGTCACAATCATCAAAGGACGATAACAATTCCTCAACCCTCTCTTTGTCCTTGTCTTTCTAAATGCTTGTATATATCTATATGCCTTCAACAACCTTAGATGCAACTTTTGTATGTCTCTCTTGTTAAATAACATGGCTTCTAGGAGTACAACCTAGTTTTTGTTTTTGTTTATTATCATCACCTTGTGATCACCATGATGAAATAATTTTGGCTTGATCTTGCTCGTTGATATATGATGATTGTTGCCGCTTTGTTTGAACTTTGTGTTTGTTTATGCATGATTAAGCTATTGCTCTTTCTAATACAAATCTGAATCAATTAAATGCTAGCTTAATCTTTTGTGGAGGTCATGATAAAAATAATGACCCATGGTTTCTTTTATGCTCTCAACTTTGGATGGGTCGAAGGACATATTACTTTTTGCTTTTAAAAGTCATGCTAACCTTGTCATTAATACCTCTTGCATTTTGCTCTACCTATCCAAAGCCTTATATATTGAGTGCAACCATAGATTACAAGAGTTTTTTTTGGGTGAATTGATTCAAGGTTCGGTTCTCCGGCTCGTGACTAAGAAGCCTGGTCATTCCGTTTTTTGCGTAACTTATCTTTTGCTAGCCTATTCTATTTGTGCATTGTGAGCTCCCACGTCGGAAGTTTAGCAAACCTCACCGGATATCCACCCTTTAAACTAACAATCATCTTTTGTGTTAACTTCCTTGACCTACCTATCACTTGAGTATGGAGACGACACGTCACAAGAAGGTGCTTCTAAGGGAAGATTCAAGTTCCCTTTCATCAAGACATCCGGTACCTACCTTAACACCACTTCCTCTTTGCTCGGGGACAAGCAAACGTCTAAGCATGAGGGAGGAGGTGGGTACTATGCAAATTAGAGTTCTAGGGGAGATAAAAAATGAATAAGATAAAAGGATAAAATAAAAAATCAAAGCACCTCGCACATGTCAAAAAGAAAAAGAAGAAGAAGAAAAAGAGTAATAATAATCTCCCCCAGTTCTCTAGTTGCTTAAGGATTTTTCAAGGACTTCAAGATCAAGACCCATACTCATTTTTTTCCAACCATGTACAATCTGATAACGAGGACTTCGTTGGGGCCTCAAGATCATTTTTTGCCATTTGCACATGTCCACCTATCTAAAAGTGTGAGTTCTTTCTCTCCCCCTTCCTTGTGAACATTATTTTTTCAATGACCTTTTTGAGGAGTCATGATAAGTCCATGAGAAGCTTGCCTTGTTTTGATAATAGTCTCAACTTTAACATCTTGATAGAATAAAAACTTTCCTATGAGCTCCAAATAAAACCCTTTCACCTACAAACATGAGAGGGAAAGGATATAGATCAAGTAGGATTGAGAGTGTTGTGAGATGAGAGAGTTATGAGCAAGATGCAAGAAGGTTTAAATTTTTGTACTTGGTTTAGCTCTTTTATTCACCTCGTTCCTCACTTCAAAAGTTTCTAAGACCTATTCGAATTTTGTGGAGCATGATCGATTACTTGTGGAAAGAGCTTAAATTATATCTACCCTCCATAGAGATGAAAGCTAGTTACATTATGGAATTTAACAAATATAAACTTGGAGAGCATTATGCTTTCTCATGTGTGATCAAGTGCGGGGTACGAACAATGAAAGGCAATGCGATATCCATTGAAACTTACTCGAGAACGAGCAAGGTTTAAGCATGGGGGAGATGTTGACGGTGAATTTTCATCAACCTAGAGTACTTTTACATTGGTTTCGATTATGATTTGCAACTAACCCGCCACTAGGCATTCTAATGATATAACAAGTTCACTTGTGGATGTGGTATTTGGAGTATGTTATTTATGCGGGATTTAGGCACTAAAAGGAGCACTTCCATGAGAAGTTCGGTGAGCACTTTGTGAGAGGATCATGAAGCCCCGCACAAGTCAACACTCGAGGTGAACATGACTCCAAATGACCCAAGTACAACAATGTGAAGGCACAAAACTCCGGGGACCCGAACGGAAGATGCCGAAGCTTGCGCGACAAGGAGCTCCATCTAAACCGTGGGGAAGACAACATCAAGGGCCCACATGCGGAAGGGAAAAAGTCAACAATTGACCGAGAAGCATCGGGGAGCGAAACGGGGCCGGAACGGGCCTGGGCCGGTCGTCCCAAGCCGGCCGGCCCGGGCTGTTTCGGGCTCGGTTCGCGACCCTCTTTGACCTAGGTGTTTGTCTATAAATTTCCTCTCGCCTCCGTCCGCCGCCACATCCATCTATCCGCGGGAACTCGGCGAAACCTAGGAGAGAGCAATGACGGCCGCCGCGAGTCCTCGAAGTTGTCTAGGAGATGGCCTAAGCCTACCCTAGCCGCCATGGCCGCCTTGCACGGTTGAGCCATGGTAGAGTTCGGAGCTAGTTGAGGTCATCAATGGTATGTACTCGGTGGAGATGATCTAAACATGTTTATTATGTGAGTAAAGTATTTCATGTCATCCGATCTTTTAGCGACTCGATTCCTCCTTTTTCGATTTTGCTCTCGCTTGGCTATGCTTCATCTTCAATCTATTCAATAGATATATTGCTTGGGATGCTCTTGTAGTCATGGTGGCTAGAGGTGCATACCGGATCGACCAAGTGTGTTCAACTTGTTCTTCAAACTCGCCCTAGGCTAACCCACACGAATAGGAGTGTGTTGTGATAGGACGGTGGATCCAAAAGGCGGGCGTCTTCGGAATCGGACCGGATGATAGTAGTTTAAAGATGGCTTTGGATAAGATGCATGTCGTGCTTGCTCTTTTGGCTAGAACTATGACTAGAAGACGATAGGCCTTAGTTTCCCTTGCTTGCTGCTTACCTTGTCGACGTTCATGGATGTGATCAACACTTATACTTCATTCAAATCTATTAAGTGTTACCTCTTCTTATGCAATCAATGCTTCATGTTAGGATAGAGCGATAGGTTAGATGGAGAATCCGGGAGTTTGCTTCGATCCTTGGATTGACAACTCTAGGGAGGACCCTCCTTGGTGAAAAAGGCACCAAGTCACCCATAGGCTTGTGGTGAACTTGAGCACGGTTTTGAACCGTCAACAACAAGGCTCTCTATTCCCCCCCTCGAAATATGGCGTAAATGATAGTGCCATAATTTCGATGACATTTCATGAGTTCTCTTTCTTTTCTTTTGTACACTCTCCGACCCGGAATTATTTGCAACATGAACATTCACATCACACACGGAATTAACTTTTTAACACAAGGATAATAAATAAAGCTTACCATGAAGGTAAGCAATACCAACACAAGCATTATTACACCAAATGGCACACTAGCCATGTCCAAAATGACATTCAAAACCATCTTTGTCCAAACGTGAAATACAAATCAAGTTTTTGTTTAACGAAGGAACATAAAACATCTCTAAGAAAAAGTATAAAACCATCAACAAGCTCCAAAGAGACATCACCAACGACTTCAACTTCGTCTTGGACTCCATTTGCAACTTCAATGGAACTTTCTCTTCCTTCCATGGTCCGAGTCGAAGTGAATCCCCGTAAAGAATTTGCAACATCAACGGTTGCACCCGAGTCAATCCACCAAGTAGATTTTGAAAACTTTGTATACAAGGATTCATTTACAAAAGAAACTATATTATTACCTTTAGAAGCTATGACTGACTTCAACCATTCGGGATTGTTAGAGAACGGCCCAACGACCGGGACGCGAGGCTACGCGCATGATGCATTCGCCGCGGGAAGCTTGGAGTCAACACGCGCGCGGGGGCTCACTCGCCACGCCTCGCTCGCCACCCATGTGTGCCCGTCTTGCTCGCCACTCCTCGCTCGCCGCCCACGCGCTCCCGCATAGCTCGCTATGGCCGTTAGCCCCGCGGGGTCCGTGTACTCTATATATGTAAATCCTCATGGATGAATGGAGGTGTGCGGTGATTCTCCAATTCCTCTCCTCCCCCCTCAAGTTCATTACGTACATGGTATCGGTGACTAGTCGATCGGACCTTGTCAACCCTTTCGCGTCCTCTTCGCTTCCGCCATGGCCCATTCTCCCGTGCACTCTGCCGCCTCTTCCTCCTCCTCTCGTGGATGACGACGGACCACTACTTGACGGGTCCTTCTACGGAAGCATGGCGGGCGCGCTCTAGTATCTTACGGTAACACGCCCCGACATTGCTTTTGGCTGTGCGGTGGGTGTGCTTACACATGCACTCGCAACGTGACGTTCATCTGGCCATGCTCAAGCGCGTTTTACGCTGCATCAAGGGCACGCCGCAAGTGTGCATCCTCCTCCGCGCCACGACATCGTGCGACCTAATGGCATACACGGCCCGCGGACCGGGCGGGATGCCCAGACACACGGCGCTCTACATCGGGGTTCTGTGTGTTCCTCGGTGATTCACTCGTTTCATGGTCGTCAAAACGGCAAAGCACGATCTCAAGATCCAGGTCCGGGGCGGAATGCGGGGGTGTGGCGAACGCGATCACGGAGTGCACTTGGTTGCGCAATCTTCTTGGCGAGATTCGCCGCAAGATCGTAAAGGCAATGTTGGTGTTCGCGACAACGTATCTACGGTCTACATGGAGAAAAACCCAGTCCATCATAAATGAATGAAGCATATTGAACCGGACATTCACTTTGTTCGGGAGAAGGTGGCCATCGGTGAAGTATGTGTCGCACAAATACCGACCATGCAGTAGCTCGCCGACATTTTCACGAAGGGGTTGCCGACATCCTTGTTCGGGGATTTCAAACGCAGCCTATGCATCGGGAACGACGACGTTGCGTCTACGGGGGGAGGGGGTTGTTAGCGAACGGCCCAATGGCCAAGAAGCGGGCTACGCGCACGACGCGTTCGCCGCGGGAAGCTTGGAGTCAACATGTGCGCCGGCTCGCTCGCCACGCCTCGCTCGCCACCCACGTGCGCCGGCTCTCGCCACTCCTCGCTCGCCGACCATGCGCTCCCTCATAGCTCGCTATGGTTGTTAGCCCCGTAGGGGTCTCGTTTACTCTATATATGTAAATCATCATGGATCAATGGAGGTGTGCGGTGATTCTTGAGGACCATGTGTGGTTTGATGACCGGTGGATGGTCGCTTCACGGTGTGATGAGTGATTGACAATGTTGTGTGGAGTGATTCTTGGCTAAGTATTGCGAGTGCGAGTTGCAACTTGACTAGTGTTGGCGTAGGTGAAGAACAAGTGCGAAAGGTCATTGCGGTGAGGCCTCCGGTGTGTGGAGAAAACAAGTAGGCTTCGTTTGAGGGACCGGTGCCCGGCGGAGTCAAGTGCGGGCCGCATGGTGGCATGAACGAGCAAGATGAAATCATGGACGGTTTCTTGGCGAGCCTCAAAACCAAGGTCGAGCCGGGACTACGTGGGAGCCGAGTCATGAGTGGCGATTGGCGGAGCTACACCGAGTTCGCGGGGGTTTCCGGTGGTTCACCAGAAAACCACTGGGTTCCTTGGTTGATCCACAAAGCCAAGACCGAAGAACCGAAGACGGAGGTGCAGAAGCATCGGACCGGTATGACCGGTGGGTCCGACCAATCGACCGGTGGAGCCGGTCGACCGGTGAGGATCACCGGTCTGACCGGTGTGCGACAACGCAGTCCGGAGACTTCAAAGCGGAGGACACGCGTCGGGATCACAAGGCTTGCGTTGAGGCTAAGCAAGTTTGCGGTCGCTGGGCATCCGTCCTATGGAGAGATGACAAAGATTTCCAAATTCGCTCTCGAGGGACATGTATCCCTAGTTATCTAGTAAGGGTATTTTAGACTTTCGGTTGCCTCCATATAACCCAAGTGGTGAGAGGATTGCATCCATCTCTTGGAACACTAGCTCATTTTGGTTTTCCTATTTTCCCTTCCTATTTTCCTTAGGATTTAAATATGACTAGCTTGATAGCTTCATGATGAGATCTTGTGAGAGAGTTGGATGATCGGGCAGCAAGCTAGACCATGTATGAACCTTTTTGTGATGTATAGATGATTCGGCATGGTTCCTCAAGGCTTGGATGTGTTGTTCCCGTTCGTTCTTTTTGGTGATCTTCGGAGCTTTTTCTTGGCAATTTTCTTGGAGAGATTTTGAGGCTGTTTTCTTGAGGATTTGTTGGGGGATGTATGCATGAACCCTTCGTGGTTCTTTTCCCTTTGATTCCCCTCCCAAATCCGTGAGAAAAGGGGCTCGGTTTTGGGGTTTTCGTCGTCTTAGGGTTTGTGGTGTTCTTGGCGGAAATCCTTCGATTCCTTTTGTTTCAACGAGATTTGGTGGACCATAACTTGGTTATGGAGTTCCCATGAGGTGTTCCTACTATCCTCAAAGTCTTGTTTGAAACCGTGGAGTGAATCGGGAGATTGGGAGATCGGGAGTTGGATTTGGTGGAGTTGACACGCGGGTTCGTTCATCCCAAGTCGCCTAGGTTACACTGGTCTGACCGGTGCTCTTGACCGGTCTTACCGGTGTAAACCCTTTGTGGGATTTGCCTTGGGTGAGTTGCCTAATCTGTGTGTCTTTGGGTTGTCTTGTTCTTGGTCGGTTCTTGGTTTGTTGGGTGTTGTTTTGCTTGGTTTTGTGTAGGATTTTCCTTCGTGCGGGTTGTGTCGTGGGGGTGTTTTTGTTCCGGGGCCTAGAGAAGTCACCGAGGCTCTTTGAAACATTTGTTGTGCGGCTGCTATAGCCACCCGCGGCCGACCGGCTCGTCCACCGCCCCGGCGGCGCGGTGCCATCGGTCGACCGGTGTAGCACGAGCGCAAGCCGTGCAAGTTTCTCGCAAGGTGCGTGTTGGTGTGTTTTGGCTCAAAAGGTTGTTTGTTGGTTCCTAGGATCGGTAGCACTCCGGTGGCTACGTGGTCTTGACCAACTTGGGTAGTTGGGTCGGAGATGTGTGTTGGAAGTCATGTTCATCTTGTTGGAGCCTCTATCTCATTCGAGAAGAATTTTTATCGGCTCCCATTCACTCCCCCCTATCTGGTTCGCCGTTTCGGTCCTTCAAGTGGTATCAGAGCCGGTTACAGGTCTTGATTGACTCTAACTAGTCTAAGATCCAAGGATGGCGTACCAGGAATGGGGTTCGGGTCCTCCACACTTCGATGGCAAAAACTACCAGATGTGGAGTAAGCGGATGGCGGCGTTCCTCCGCGGAAAGGGTCAGATCCTTTGGGATGTCACGGTGGACACGGGCTATGTCCGGCCGATGAACTTCCTCGCTCCGGCATCGAGGGACATGTTCGACGCCAACAACAAGGCGGTCGACTACTTGTTTTGTGCTTTGTGTCGGCTGAATTCGATGCGGTGCACACCAAGCACTTGGCTTGTAGAATCTGGTCGGTGTTGAAGGAAGCTCATGTTGGAAACGCCTAGGTTCGGGCTCGGATATATGCGACTTACGGGAGAGAGTACGAGAATTTCACTCATCTCCCGGTGAGTCCATCGATGCCTTGTTTCAGAGGTTCACGGTTGTGGTGAACAACATGAGGGCCAATGTGGATGTGCTCTCGTATGATGATCATGATAGAGAAGTCAAGCCCTTACACTCGTTGGATCATACGAGTTTGGGGCAGAAAGTTTGAGGCCATTGTGGAGTCGAGAGAAGTATGACACTCGACCATGAACGAGTTGTACTCGAAGCTCAAGTTGGCCGAGGTGGATCGGGGCATGACGGCCAAGATTGAGGGCCCGACCGACTCTCATAGTCTCGCCCTCATCGGTGGCTCGAAAGGAAAGACTAACGCTAACCCATCCACCAAGATGTTCTCCTTGTCTTCTTTGATGTCTATGACGGATGAAGAGTTCGACGTGCTTGGAGAGGACGAGCCGGCGGCCGCCGACGAGGCGGTTCAAGAGGCTACACGAGAACCGGGTGAGCATGAGGAGGAACACAAGGACATGCTTCTAGTGTGGCAAGCCGAGGCACTTCGTCGCCGGCCCGCCCGGAGAAGGTCGAGAACGAGGGACGGCTACAAGCACAAGTCGAAGATGAATGGCAAGTACGGTCGAGGCGTGACCACAAGAGCAAGCACAAGGACAAGCGACGATCGAGGAAGAAGGAGAGCCGAGGCAAGGCCCGAGCGATGGTTGGAGCGAGCGACGTCGACTCCGATTCGCATACTCCACCTCGAGCTCGAGCAAGTAGTGAAGATAAAGGTGATCGTCGCAAGGGTAGGAAGTCTTCCAAGAACCGAGCGGGCTGAGTTGCTTCGTGAGAGACGGCTTCTCGCACTATGGTGTTGAGTTCGGCAGCAAGAAGAGCAACCAGAGCGACTCGGACTCCGACTCCGACGACGAGGTGTGTGATGAACTTCCCTTCTTGCGTCAGGAGAATGAACAGCTTGGCTTCTTGCTTGATAATCGTGATGACATGCTTAGAGAGGCCAAGAAGATGAGGAAAGAGCTTAGGGCCTCGCTTGAGGATGCTAGGACTAGAGTGGCTGAGCTAGAAACACAGAATTTGGATGCTAAGCTTGAAATTGATTCTCTGAAAGCTTCACCTGTTGTTTCTGATGAAGTTGAATGTGTTGATTGTCCTATCTTTCTAGTTGATCTTGCCTTGTTGAAGCAAAAGCTTGCCTCCAAGTGTGAGGAACTAGATGTGCTTAGGGTTGAAGTGGTCGAACTTAAGTCTAGACTGCTTTGTTAGGTGCTTACGCTTCTTGCCCTATTTTGCATGGTAAAATTGATGAGATACATGCTTACACTGTTTCTCTTGAGGCTAAGCTGAAAGAACCGATTCATACTTCTTGCTCTACCTGTGAATTGCATGCTTTGAGGAATTTGTAACTTGCACATTATGTGGATCGCTTGCAGGACGAAAATGATGAGTTGAGAAAGTTGATGGGTTGGTTGTCTGGTCATGAGCCTCAGTTGAGGATAATGATTGAGACATACAAGCGGCAGGATGGTGAGGGACTTGGGGCAAACAAGGTTGGTGAGGGAAGTGGAGAGAATATCCCAGAGCCACCCAAAACCCACCACAAAATTTTTTTTGTCCCTAAACCTAACCATCTTAGGAACCGACTAGACACAACCCCAACTCCACCCGTGTTTCCTCCACAAACCAACAATTTCCAAA
The DNA here is from genome assembly GCA_947561735.1 of Cenchrus americanus. Taxonomy (NCBI): domain Eukaryota; kingdom Viridiplantae; phylum Streptophyta; class Magnoliopsida; order Poales; family Poaceae; genus Cenchrus; species Cenchrus americanus. The sequence goes on along the minus strand of OX387239.1, from coordinate 74,940,486 downwards.
AGCCTAACAAGTTCATGAGCACTTTGGGGAAAGTGTTCTTTGGGAAACAGAGTGAGAAAGCAAGTGAGGTGAAATCAGTTGAGAAGCCCAGTGAGGAGAAATCGGTCGAGAAGGCAAGTGGAGAGAAACCAAGTGAGCAGCCCCAACCCAAGCCTAAACTAAGCTCGTGAGGTTTCATTATGGCTATTATGGAAGAGATGGTCACAAGGATGAGTTTTGCTTCAAAAGGAAGCGAGAGGAGTGAATGGCGAAGGAGTGGGCTAACAAGGACAAGTACCACTCTCAAAATGATGTACTTGAGCCTCGTGTGCGGATGCCCGGGGCCAAGGCGAGTGTGAGGACGAGTTCCGACTTGGGGAGAGCAAAATGCTTGCGGGAGGTGCTGCGGCCGAGCCACACCCGACCCGGCCAGGTGCGCCACACCGGTCGGACCGGGTGTGGGTCCGGGACAGATAGCATTTTGGGTTTCCTGCTCGTACAAATTCTAGGTTTGGTTACGGGAGGTCGTGGTTCGGTGGTTGGTCCGGAGAGTACGCGGGTGGTCGGTTGCTAGACGTTCTCCCCCTCGTGCTCAATACGGGAATGGGAGAAGTCGTAGCTTTGAGATGGAGAGGAGGAACGGTCCACGGTTTTCCTTTTGTGGTTTTGGTCCTCCTGAGGGTTGGTTCCTTCATAGTGGTTACCATGGTGGTGTTTGTGGAGGTAGCTCTGATAGGAAAGATGGTTTGGATTGTGCTAACCCCACTTTTGAGCAAATGGCTCGGACTTCGGTTTTACTCTTTTGGTACTAACCCCAGTGCTGAGTCGTTTGTTCGCTTACGTGCCGGTTTTTGAATTTCAGGTGGGAGACATGAAGAACATTTGGTTGATTGACTCCGGTTGCTCGAGGCATATGACCAGAGACAAGGGGTGGTTCTCAAGTCTCGTTCCGGTGGTGACAAAGAGGTACATCACCTTTGGGGACAATGGGCGTGGGCGTGTGCTATCGAAGGTGAGATTAAGGTGAGTGACAAGATCACTCTCGGTCGTGTTGCTCTTGTTCAATCGCGACACAATTTGCTTTCCGTATCCCGGCTAAATGAGGGTTTTGAGGTGTTGTTTCGGCCGGGTGGTTCTCGAATTTTGGATTCTCGAGGGGACCTTGGGCGTATGGTCGTTCCGAGGGTCGGGTGTTTCGAGCTGATTTTTCTCGGTCTTCTTCGGTGTTGAGCGTTGTTTATTGGCTGGTTCTTCGAGTGAGTTGTGGAAGTGGCATAGGAAGTTGGGTCACTTGAGCTTTGACCTTTTGTCTTGCTTGAGTAAACTCAATTTGGTCCGAGGATGGCCACGGTTGAGGCTTGAGAAAGAGTTGGTTTGTGCGTCGTGTAGGCATGCCAAGATGGTAGCCTCTTCTCACCCGCCTCTCACCGATGTGATGACTAAGCATCCATGCGAGCTACTCCATGTGGACCTTGTTGGCCCGGCTCGTGTGCGATCCGCAAGTGGGAAGTGGTACATCCTTATTGTGGTGGACGATTACTCTCGGTATGTGTGGGTGTTCTTTCTTGAGGAGAAATGGGAGACGTTTGGTATTGTTCGAGATCTTGTCTTGAGGTTAAGGAACGAGAGGCACGGAGATGCCATACGAGCTATCGTAGTGATAATGGCTCGGAATTCGAAACTCTCGTTTCGAAATATTTTGCCATGACTTGGGTCTTGAACACCGTTTTCGAGTACGTATACGCCTTCCCGGAATGGTGTTGTGGAAAGGAAAAATAGAACTTTGTGTGAGATGACTCGGACGATGCTTGATGAGCATAGGACTCCGAGAAGGTTCGGGGGCCGAGGCGGTGAATACCGCGTTGTAGTGAACATGGCACGATATGCCATTAGTTCGAGTTTCATTTTGGTGATTCATGACAACATGATCAATGGGACTAACCTTATTGTTTAGCATGTTTTTGCGGACACTTCTAGGTCCCAAGGACGCCAAAATACCACATGCCAATTTGAGAAGATAGTGTATTTTTCAAGGGTCAAAACCGAGCAAGAAAGGAAAAGAAAACACACCTTGTCGGATGAACCGACGGTACCTAGATTGCAAGCGTTGGTGCAATCGTCGGACGAGTTGGTTCATTGGGTGAAACCCCGTGCACTTTGTCGGATGAATCGACGGTCCAATTTCTAGTAGCGTCCGACGAGTTACGAGAGGAAGAGCGATGGAAGACGATAGCACCGGATGATCCGACGGTCCGAGTAAGGACACCGTCGGTCTATCCGACGCTCGGTTTGAATCAAGACGAGAGACGCGCCAAGACGAAGTCTTCGGCACCGGATGATCCGACGCCTTGGTCAAGAGGAAGCGTCGGTCTATCCAACGGTCGCGTGAAAGCTAACAGAGACGACTTGGTCGCGGGGTCTTCAGGACCGGATGATTCAACGCACCGTCGGTGTATAGCGTCAGAGCAGTTGTGTCGGAGAATCTCACCGGCTAAGTGACATGGGAGGGGCATCGGATGAACCGACGCCTAGAAAAAGCATAGCATCGGTTCATCCGACGCTACCTTTTTCAGTGGTCGTTAGCCAACGACTCTTTGGATGCCTTGGGCTATTTATACCCTCTCCACTCACCCATTTGAGGTTGCTGGATTGTGTGGAAGTGCGAGCGAGTTCAAGACACATTGAAGATCATATCCAATCCATCCAAGTGCTTAATTGCTCATCCTTAGACTTGCATATGCTTTGTATATGTGATTAGTGCTAGGCTTAGCTTAGAGCCGAGTGAGTGCAAGGTTGTGCCAACCTTGTGAGGTGATTCTTTAGTGAATCAAGGTGTACAAGGTTCACCGGAAACCTTGGGGCCTAAGTGGCTCACCGGCAATCGTCATCGACCCTCGGCTTGGTGTGGAGCGGCGAGGACACTTTGTGCGGGGGACGTGGAGACCCCCGTCCTTGGTGGAGAAGCTCCTTAGTGGAGGCGGCATCAAGGTGACCAAGGTAGCTTGGCAAGTGCCTAAGTGGCTAGCTTTTGTGGCGAGTCAAGTGGTGCTCTTGGGAGAGACTTGGTGACCGGGAAGCAATACTCTTGTGTGAGTGCTTCAACAACGTGGACTAGGGGTGGCTTGGTGCCTACCGATACCACGGGATAAATCGCAAGTCGAGAGTTTGCTTTCTCTCATCCCCTTTACATTTTCGCATTTACTCTATTGCAATCTTTGCTTGCCTTTACTTTCCTAGAGTAGTATCATGCTAGGATTGTCTATAGGTTGCAAACCTTGTTTTGGGATGGGAGCTTCACACTAGAACAACCCTAGTTGCACATCTAAATAGTGTGTTCTAGTTTATCTTTGTGTAAAAATAGTGAAGCCATAGGTTGAGGTTTTAGATTTTCTAATTCACCCCCTCCCCCTCTTAGGCTAATGAGCATCCGATTCCTTACAAGTGATATCGAGTCGGGACTCACTTCCTTCACAAGGAAACGCCAATTCGATTGGTAAATTGTGAAAACCGGCTCATTGGAACGGTTAGGCTTCACCGCCTAGTGAGTTGCTCTATAGAGGAATGAAAGGGGCGGATACCTTAGGTTTGGCTCCACATTTCGATGGCATGGGCTATCCTCGGTGGAAGGTTCTCATGGGGGCCTATCTCCAAGCAAAGGACCTTGATGTTTGGAGAGTCACCGATGAGGGCATGAGAAATGGTACTAAGAAGGAAAAGCAATTTGATGTGATTCTTAAGAGTATCATTTTGTCCTCACTAGATATAGGCATTTTCAATAGAGTTTTTAATTGTGAAAATGCTCATGAGCTATGGAAAACCATCAAGGAGCAAAATGAGAGTTCAAAAGAAGTTGCTAATGAATGCTACGGTTGTCTCCTTGAGGAATTCAATAGCTTTAAGCAACTTACAAATGAAAATACCAAATCAATGTACTCACGCCTAAATGTGCTTGTCAATGAGATTAATGCTTTAGGTGTGAAGAACATCATGGACTTGAACATCAATCGCAAGATCCTTCAAAGTCTCCGCAAGCCCGATTATGACTTGGTGAAGGCAATGTTCTATGAGAAGAAGCTCGAAGATTTGAAGCCATCTCATATCTTGAGCAAGATCTTGGCACATGAGCTTCAAATCATGCCCAAGTCAAAGAAAGCGCCCCAAGAGAAGCTCCAAGAATGATCCTCTCCAACTACAAGCCATGCTCTCTCGAGCCAACAAGAGAAGGTGTTGAGTAGGATGGCTACTCATGGAGGCTCAAGCGAGGATGATTGTGATGATGGTGACGATGAAGATTCCTCAAGTGATGAAGAGGTTGAATCAATGGTAGCAGAGTACGTGAAGAAGATCTTCAAGTATGTGAAGAAAGTCAACATGTACGGCTACAACGTCCACTTGAGAGAAGAGCATCATCATCAACACAACAAATTCACCAAGATCGAGCACAAGCCTAAGAAGAAGGCGGTCAAGAAGAGGAGACCAATGCAAGAAGCAACTATCGTCGTTCGTGAGTGGACAAGTGGTGGAGAATCAAGTTCTTCTAGCTCAAGTGATGAATCAAGAAAGAACTTCACCACCCACTTCATGCAACGTCCTTCAGCATCACTACACATGTGCCTTATGGCCAAAGGTATGGAAAACAATGTAAGTGATGACGAATCCGACACCACCTCTCTTGATGATCTTGTTGAGTTTGTCCATGAGCAAAAAGGAATGCTTAAGAAACAAGCTAATGAAATTAAAGAACTCAATGCTCTCAATTATCTTAGTGCAACCCTTGCTACAAATTATGAGCATTTGTTGTGCAAATTCAAATTGCTTAGCAAGGAGTGTGATGAGGTAAAATCTAAGCTTGAGAGCAATGAGACTAAAACAAGTAATTCCTTTGAGCTTGATGAATCATCTATCCCTTGTGCAATTCCTATCTCCAAGGTAGATGCTTCAACTTCTTGCATTGATTTAATTGATGAATCTTGCTCACCATCTTGCAATGAGAATGTTGTTGTAGAAACATGTGATTGTCTCATAGCCAAGAAAAATGATGAGCTCAAGCGAGAAGTGAAATGGCTCCAAGAGAGGTTGGCGAGGCTTGATGGGCAAAGGCAAGAATGATGAGGAACAAGTGGACATCTCTCAAGACATGAAGAGCAAAGTCCAACATTCTCAAGATAACCGTGAGCCCATGGTGAAGAAGCTTGAGAAGGGTGCAACCATGACTTGCTACAAGTGTCATGGAGAAGGGCACAAGTTCTACAAATGCCCTCAATTTGTCAAGAAGATGGACAAGGGCGCAAAGAAGAAGTTGAACCCCACCATCAAGAGCTCTCTCATCTCCACCAAGCCCAACCGCAAGAACAAAACCAAGAGCAACACCTACATCATCAAGAAGAAGGCAAATGGCAAGGTGGTTGTGCACAAGGTTGGGAAGATGAAGGAGGAGCGGGGTTGGAACCAACCCATTTGGGTGCCCAAGGAAGTCAACATCAACATGAAGGGGCCTCAAATGGTTTGGGTTCCGAAGGCCACTTGAAGGCCTTGTAGTTGGGGACTTGGGAGGCTTGGCACAATCAAGATGAGAAGATTCAATCCTATAAGCCAAGCTCGCAAATTGGACATGTGTTGCCCAAGTTCCCCGGTTGAGGTAATGGAAATTAGTACCTATCTCTTGTATCATTGTAGATCCATTGCCTTGTTTAGGTTGCATTTGTTGCAATGCTTACGATAGTAGGTTGCTTGTGTCATATGCTAACCCATGAGCAACCTACATGGTTTGATTAGTGTGTAGGAAAGCTACACTTTGTTCTTTCATGGTGCATGTTTTCATATATATCTCCTTGCATCATGAGCAAGCTATAGGGTTAGCTTCCCTTTTGTTGTCATAAACAATGTGCATACATTTGGTTGTTGATTCAAACACTAAATGCACACATTTAGGGGGGGACCTCATCCTATAATTTGGTTACGGGACTAACATTGTTTCAAGCTTATCTTATATAGTCCCTGGACGACGCGTTCCGATGCGGTACTTCATTCTAAGAGAATGCTATTTCACTCTCAATGTGATCTAACATCTCTAAAATAGTGAATTTAGCAATATGAGCTTCATGCTATTGAGTCATGTCCTTGCGAGCTTATGTCTCTATATAAGTTCAAAGGCGAGAGGTATGCAATGATCAAAAGACTACAAGTGATATCTACAAGTGGTAATGTAACAAGAACCCATTTGTCTTATCTCTTGTCCCTTAAGCTACCTCCTTTCATGATATGCTCTAAGCTTCCTTGACTCACAAGTTTGTAGTTGTGCACTTGATTTTCACACTATCATATTGTGCACACACTTAGGGGGAGCTTAGTTTGTATCATGCTAAGTCTCATGAGCTTGTGATCCACCTTAGTTTTTCTTACATGTGGTATCTTCATTGATATCATACTTATGGATCATGGTTCATGCGGCTTTCTCCCTTGTATTTAATATTTCTCTTTGAGCTATGCTTGCTAGGTCTTGCTAGTTTCTTTGGACCCCTTTTGTTTTGGACTTTTTGGAGATTTTATTCCAAAGGGGGAGAATGTGGGACCAAAGCAATGTGTGAACATAGGAAGAGAAGATCAAAAAGGGGGAAGTTTGATGTAGGGGGAGTTTGGATGATGGTAAACATACAAGCAAGTGTAAGTGGTTCTAATTTTGTCATTTTTTGCAAATTTATGCTTGCTTTGGTTGTGTTGTCATAAATCATCAAAAAGGGGGAGATTGTAGTGAACATGGCCCCATATGCCATTAGTTCGAGTTTGATTTTGGTGATTCATGACAACATGATCAATGGGACTAACCATATTGTCTAGCATGTCCTTGTAGGCATTTATAGGTCCCAAGGATGCCAAAATACCACATGTCAATTTGAGAAGATAGTGTATTTTTCAAGGGTCAAAACCGAGCAAGAAAGGAAACGAAAACACACCATCGGATGAACCGACGGTACCTAGATTGCAAGTGTCGGTGCAATCGTCGGACGAGTTGGTTCACCGGGTGAAACCCTAGGCACCGTCGGATGAACCGATGGTCCAATTTCTAGTAGAGTCGGACGAGTTGCGGAGGAAGAGCGGCGAAGATAGTAGCACCGGATGATCCGACGGTCCGAGTAAGGACACCATCGGTCTATCCGACGCTTAGTTTGAATCAAGACCGTAAGGAATCGGATGCCCGTTGGCCTAAGAGGGGGAGGGGGTGAATTAGGCAACTTAAAAACTTAACCTATGGCTTCACTAATTTTGCGCAAAGGTAAACTAGAACATACTATCTATATGTGCAACTACGGTTGTTCTAGTGTGAAACTCCCATCCCAAAAGAAGGTTTGCAACCTATAGCCAATCCTAGCATGATACTACTCTAGGAATGTAGAGGCAAGCAAAGATTGCAAGAGAGTAAATGCGGAAACGTAAAGGGGATGAGAGGAAGCAAACTCTTGACACGCGATTTATCCCGTGGTATCGGTAGGCACTAAGCCACCCCTAGTCCACGTTGTTGAAGCACTCACACAAGAGTATTGCTTCCCGGTCACCAAGTCTCTCCCAAGAGCACCAACTTGACTTGCCACAAAGGCTAGCCACTTAGGCACTTGTCAAGCTCCCTTGGTCACCTTGATGCCGCCTCCACTAAGGAGCTTCTCCACCAAGGAAGGGGGTCTCCACGTCCCCCGCACAAAGTGTCCTCGCCGCTCCACACCAAGCCGGAGGGTCGATGACGATTGCCGGTGAGCCACTTAGGCCCCAAGGCTTCCGGCGAACCTTGTACAACTGGATTCACTCAAGAATCACCTCACAAGGTTGGCACAACCTTGCACTCACTCAGCTCTAAGCTAAGCCTAGCACTAAGCACATACACAAAGCATGCACTAGTCTAAGGGTGAGCAATTAAGCACTTGGATGGATTGGATATGATCTTGAATGTGTCTTAAACTCCTCTGCACTTCCACACAATCCAGCACCTTCAAATGGGAGAGTTGAAGGGGTATAAATAGGCCAACACACCAATATAGCCGTTGCTCTAACGGCTATTTAAGATATACCGTCGGATGAACCGACGGTGTCATTTTATGTAGCGTTGGATCATCCTGTGCTGCCATATGCCCTTCCGTATTTTGGCCATAACTCTCTGCTCCGAACTCCGTTTTGGGCGATCTTGTACTTGTTGGAAAGCTTATGAAATTCTCTACAAGATTCTGAAAAAATCCTTAGCATTTGAGCATTTTTTAAGCGTCGGATGAACTGATGACAGCGTCGGTTCATCCGGTGCTAGACATTTCGCGCGAATACCTCTCTCGTATGTTTCCCGAAAAAGCATAGGATGAACCGATGCAATCATCCGATGGTACCACCAGATCATCCGGTGCTTATACACTTGTTTTCTTCTTCTCAGGAGTTCATCCGGTGCTCACAAAAATGGGACCGTCGGATCATCCTGTGCCCTATTTTCAGCACATCTTAATTTGGGCATAACTTTTCACTCCGGATTCCGATTTTGATGATCTTGGACTCTATGGAAAGCTTGTGGAATAATCTTCATGATTCTGTAGCATTTAATACCATTTGATTGATCTAAGAATAATTTATTCATAGGACAAGTCTAATTCATTCCTCTTTTTATCCCGGCTTCATATTTCTTCTTTTGTCATGCTTTGCATTGTGTGCGGTTGCATCCATGGGACCTAGAAATGTCTACAAAGACATGCTCAAACAATATGGTTAGTCCCAATGATCATGTTGTCATGAATCACCAAAATCAAACTCCGAACAAATGGCATATGAGGCCATGTTCGCTACAATCTCCCCCTTTTTGGTGATTTATGACAACACAACCAAAGCAAGTATAAATTTGCTAGAATTGACGAGAATTAGAACCACTTACACTTGCTTGGATGCTTACCATCATCCAAACTCCCCCTAGATCAAACTTCCCCCTTTTTGATCTTATGTTCACATTCTCCCCCTTTGGTCTCATATCCTTGAAATCACTTGTAAGCATCCTTGAGCCCACTTGTAAGCTTAAGCTACAAGCTTGCTTTGGTCCCACATTCTCCCCCTTTGGAATAAAATCTCCAAAAAGTCCAAAGCAAACGGGTCCAAGGAAACTAGCAAGATCTAGCAACCATAGCTCAAAGGAGAGATGTTAAATGCAAGGGAGAAAGCCGCATGAACCATGATCCATATGTATGATATCGATGAAGATACCATATGTGAGAATAACTAAGGTGGATCACATGCTCATGAGACTAGCATGATACAAACTAAGCTCCCCCTAAGTGTGTGCATAAAAAGAATACCACTTGTAAGACAAGGGTAGTGAGAAACAAGTGCACAACTACAAACTTGTAAAACAAGGAAGCTTAGAGCATATCATGCAAAGAGGTAGCTTAAAGAACAAGAGATAAGACAAATGGGTTCTTGTTACATTACCACTTGTAGATATCACTTGTAGTCTTTTGATCATTGCATACCTCCGGGGGTTGATTCTCTCTACCTTGTTGGCACCACATTGAGATGAGCCACTTGGAAATGATATCACTAGGTGACACCACTTGAAAGGAGCTTGTATAGAAGACGCTTGGGGTGCCACAAGGATTAGGAATGTATGAGTACATTGCCTTTGAACTTATATAGAAACATAAGCTCGCAAGGACATGACTCAATAGCATGAAGCTCATATTGCTATATCCACTCTTTTAGAGATGTTAGATCACATTGAGAGTGAAATAGCATTCTCTTAGAATGAAACACCGCACGGAACGCGTCGCTAAGGGACTACATAAGAAAAGCTTGAAACAATGTTAGTCCCATAACCAAACCATAGGATGAGCTCCCCCTAAATGTGTGCATTTAGTGTTTGAATCACCAACCAAATGTATGCACATTGTTTATGATAACAAAAAGGGAAGCTTACCCTATAGCTTGCTCATGATGCAAAGAGATATATATGAAAACATGCACCATGAAAGAACAAGTGTAGCTTTCCTACACACTAATCAAACAATGTAGATTGCTCATGGGTTAGCAAATGACACAAGCAACCTACCATATGTAAACATTGCAACAAATGCAACCTAAACAAGGCAATGGATCTACAATGATGCAAGAGATAGGTACTAGTTTCCATTACCTCAATCGGGGAACTTGGGCAACACATGTCCAATTTGCAAGCTTGGCTTATAGGCTTGAATCTTCTCATCTTGATTGTACCAAGCCTCCCAAGTCCCCGCTTTCATGGCCTTCAAGTGGCCTTTGGAACCCAAACCATTTGAGGCCCCTTCATGTTGGTGATGACTTCCTTGGGCACCCAAATGGGTTGGTTCCTACCCCGCTCTTCCTTCATCTTCCCAACCTTGTGTGCAACCACCTTGCCATTTGCCTTCTTCTTGATGACGTAGGTGTTGCTCTTGATCTTGTTCTTGCGGTTGGGCTTGGTGTAGATGAGGGAGCTCTTGATGGTGGGCTTCAACTTCTTCTTTGCGCCCTTGTCCATCTTCTTGACAAATTGAGGGCATTTGTAGAACTTGTGCCCTTCTCCATGACACTTGTAGCAAGTCACGGTTGCACCCTTCTCAAGCTTCTTCACCATGGGATCACGGTTATCTTGAGAAGGTTGGACTTGGCTCTTCATGTCTTGAGAGATGTCCACTTGTTCTTCATCATTCTTGCCCTTGCCCATCAAGTTTGCCAACCTCTCTCGGAGCCATTTCACTTCTTGCTTGAGCTCATCATTTTCCTTGCCTATGAGACAATCACATGATTCTACAACAACATTCTCATGGCAAGATGGTGAGCAAGATTCATCAATTAAATCAATGCAAGAAGTTGAAGCATCTACCTTGGAGATAGGAATTGCACAAGGGATAGATGTTTCATCAAGCTCAAAGGAATTACTTGTTTTAGTCTCATTGCTCTCAAGCTTAGATTTTAGCTCATCACACTCCTTGCTAAGCAATTTGAATTTGCACAACAAATGTTCATAATTTGTAGCAAGGGTGTCACTAAGATCATTGAGAGCATTGAGTTCTTTGATTTCATTAGCTTGTTGTTCAAGCATTCCTTTTTGCTCATGGATTAGCTCAACAAGATCATTGAGAGAGGTGGTGTCGGATTCGTCATCACTTACATTGCTTTCCATACCTTTGGCCATAAGGCATATGTGTGATGATGAAGGACCTTGCATGAAGCGGGTGGTGAAGTTCTTTCTTGATTCATCGCTTGAGCTAGAAGAACTTGATCCACCACTTGTCCACTCGTGGATGGCGAAAGTTGCTTCTTGCCTTGGTCTTCTCTCCTTGACCACCTTCTTTTTGGGCTTGTGCTCAATCTTGGTGAACTTGATGTGTTGATGATGGCGCCCTTCTCTCAAGTGGATGTTGTAGCCGTACATGTTGACTTTCTTCACATACTTGAAGATCTTCTTCACGTACTCGGCCACCATAGATTCAACCTCTTCATCACTTGAGGAATCTTCATTATCACCATCATCACCATCATCTTCGCTTGACCTTCCACGAGTAGCCATCCTACTCAACATTTTCTCTTGTCGGCTTGAGAGAGCATGGCTTGTGGTTGGAGAAGATGGTTCTTGGGGCTTTTCTTGGGGCGCCTTCTTTGACTTGGGCATTAGTTGAAGCTCATGTGCCATGATCTTGCTCAAGATATGCGATGGCTTTAAATCTTCGAGCTTCTTCTCGTAGATGATTGCTTTCACCAAGTCATAGTCGGGCTTCGGAGACTTTGAAGGATCTTGCGGTTGATGTTCAAGTCCGTGATGTCCTTCACACCTAAGGCATTAATCTCATTGACAAGCACATTTAGGCGTGAGTACATAGATTCGGCATTTTCATTAGCAAGTTGCTTAAAGCTATTGAATTCCTCAAGGAGACAACCGTAGCGTTCATTAGCAACTTCTTTTGAACCCTCATTTTGCTCCTTGATGGTTTTCCATAGCTCATGAGCATTTTCACAAGTAAAAACTCTATTGAAAACGCCTACATCTAGTGAGGACAAAATGATACTCTTAGCAATTACATCAAATTGCTTTTCCTTCCTAGTACCATTTTTCATACCCTCATCGGTGACTCTCCAAACATCAAGGTCCCTTGCTTGGAGATAGGCCTCCATGAGAACCTTCCACCGAGGATAGCCCGTGCCATCGAAATGTGGAGCCAAACCTAAGGTATCCACCCCTTTCATCCCTCTATAGAGCAACTCACTAGGCGGTGAAGCCTAACCGTTCCAATGAGCCGGTTTTCACAATTTACCAATCGAATTGGTGTATCCTTGTGAAGGAAGTGAGTCCCGGCTCTGATACCACTTGTAAGGAATCGGATGCCCGTTGGCCTAAGAGGGGGAGGGGGTGAATTAGGCAACTTAAAAACTTAACCTATGGCTTCACTAATTTTGCGCAAAGGTAAACTAGAACATACTATCTATATGTGCAACTACGGTTGTTCTAGTGTGAAACTCCCATCCCAAAAGAAGGTTTGCAACCTATAGCCAATCCTAGCATGATACTACTCTAGGAATGTAGAGGCAAGCAAAGATTGCAAGAGAGTAAATGCGGAAACGTAAAGGGGATGAGAGGAAGCAAACTCTTGACACGCGATTTATCCCGTGGTATCGGTAGGCACTAAGCCACCCCTAGTCCACGTTGTTGAAGCACTCACACAAGAGTATTGCTTCCCGGTCACCAAGTCTCTCCCAAGAGCACCAACTTGACTTGCCACAAAGGCTAGCCACTTAGGCACTTGTCAAGCTCCCTTGGTCACCTTGATGCCGCCTCCACTAAGGAGCTTCTCCACCAAGGAAGGGGGTCTCCACGTCCCCCGCACAAAGTGTCCTCGCCGCTCCACACCAAGCCGGAGGGTCGATGACGATTGCCGGTGAGCCACTTAGGCCCCAAGGCTTCCGGCGAACCTTGTACAACTGGATTCACTCAAGAATCACCTCACAAGGTTGGCACAACCTTGCACTCACTCAGCTCTAAGCTAAGCCTAGCACTAAGCACATACACAAAGCATGCACTAGTCTAAGGGTGAGCAATTAAGCACTTGGATGGATTGGATATGATCTTGAATGTGTCTTAAACTCCTCTGCACTTCCACACAATCCAGCACCTTCAAATGGGAGAGTTGAAGGGGTATAAATAGGCCAACACACCAATATAGCCGTTGCTCTAACGGCTATTTAAGATATACCGTCGGATGAACCGACGGTGTCATTTTATGTAGCGTTGGATCATCCTGTGCTGCCATATGCCCTTCCGTATTTTGGCCATAACTCTCTGCTCCGAACTCCGTTTTGGGCGATCTTGTACTTGTTGGAAAGCTTATGAAATTCTCTACAAGATTCTGAGAAAATCCTGAGCATTTGAGCATTTTTTAAGCGTCGGATGAACCGATGACAGCGTCGGTTCATCCGGTGCTAGACATTTCTGCGCGAATACCTCTCTGTATGTTTCCCAAAAAAGCATAGGATGAACCGATGCAATCATCCAATGGTACCACCAGATCATCCGGTGCTTATACACTTGTTTTCTTCTTCTCAGGAGTTCATCCGGTGCTCACAAAAATGGGACCGTCGGATCATCCTGTGCCCTATTTTCAGCACATCTTAATTTGGGCATAACTTTTCACTCCGGATTCCGATTTTGATGATCTTGGACTCTATGGAAAGCTTGTGGAATAATCTTCATGATTCTGTAGCATTTAATACCATTTGATTGATCTAAGAATAATTTATTTATAGGACAAGTCCAATTCATTCCTCTTTTTATCCTGGCTTCATATTTCTTCTTTTGTCATGCTTTGCATTGTGTGCGGTTGCATCCATGGGACCTAGAAATGTCTACAAAGACATGCTCAAACAATATGGTTAGTCCCAATGATCATGTTGTCATGAATCACCAAAATCAAACTCCGAACAAATGGCATATGAGGCCATGTTCGCTACAAAGACAGAGACGCGCCAAGGTGAAGTCTTCAAGACGGATGATCCGACGCCTTGGTCAAGAGGAAGCGCGACCTATCCGACGGTCGCGTGAAAGCTAACATAGATGACTTGGTCGCGGGGTCTTCAGCACCGGATGATCCGACGCACTGTCGGTGTATAGCGTCGGAGCGGTTGTGTCGGCAGAATCTCAACGGCTAAGTGACGTGGGAGGGGCATCGGATGAACCGACGCCTAGAAAAAGCATAGCATTGGTTCATCCGACGCTACCTTTTTCAGTGGTCGTTAGCCAACGGTTAATTGGATGCCTTGGGCTATTTATATCCCCTCCACTCACCCATTTGAGGTTGCTGGATTGTGTGGAAGTGCGAGAGGAGTTCAAGACACATTGAAGATCATATCCAATCCATCCAAGTGCTTAATTGCTCATCCTTAGACTTGCATATGCTTTGTGTATGTGCTTAGTGCTAGGCTTAGCTTAGAGCTGAGTGAGCGCAAGGTTGTGCCAACCTTGCGAGGTGATTCTTGAGTGAATCAAGGTGTACAAGGTTCGTCGGAAGCCTTAGGGCCTAAGTGGCTCACCGGCAATTGTCATCGACCCTCGGCTTGGTGTGGAGCAGCGAGGACACTTTGTGTGGGGACGTGGAGACCCCCTTCCTTGGTGGAGAAGCTCCTTAGTGGAGGCGGCATCAAGGTGACCAAGGGAGCTTGGCAAGTGCCTAAGTGGCTAGCCTTTGTGGCGAGTCAAGTGGTGCTCTTGGGAGAGACTTGGTGACCGGGAAGCAATACTCTTGTGTGAGTGCTTCAACAACGTGGACTAGGGGTGACTTAGTGCCTACTGATACCACGGGATAAATCTCGTGTCAAGAGTTTGCTTTCTCTCATCCCTTTTATGTTTCGGCTTTCGCGTTTGAAGGATCGGATGGCGACTAGAGAGGGGGCGGTGAATAGGAACCGGTAAAAATTCTTCCCAAAGAACTCGGCCTATACCCTAGTCAAATCCCGATCACACACAAGCGATGGATCGAATCACACACCAATCGCCAAGACAACGAGGTTATGGATCAACCTCTAGACTTAGGAACGATTCCTTGAAGCACACGCGGAAGCACGAAAGAAGGAAGGGAGGAATCGAACCAAGGAACAAAGCACTCGGGCTGCGGCGGACCGTCCCGGCCGGGTGGGGCGGACCGTCCGGACGGGCCACACGGACCGTCCGCCCGCTCGCCGCGAACCGTCCGCACACACACCGCGGACCGTCCGGCCCCCGCGCCGCGGACCGTCCGAAAAAGCAAACGGAACCTCCAAAGACGACCCCGAATAACGGACCGTCCATGGGGAGCACGCGGGACCGCCCGCGGGCACCCGCGGACCGTCCGCCCGTACACGCGGACCGTCCGAAACTTCCCCCAACGAAAACTCAAAGCCATGACGGATCGAAACAAAAGGCGAGCAAGAACACGAAGAACACCCGAAGAACGAGAGACGGCGCGGATTGTCGCCCGGGTCCTCGCGGACCGTCCGCGAGGTGCAGACAGAGCAGAAAACGCACGACCCCGAAAGTCAACTCCCCCAAAACATCATCGGATTTCCCAAACGGTAGAAGCTATAGAGACAAGGGTTTGGGGACTTGAAAAGCGTCACACAAGGATGCTATAGCCCAAAAATTTTGCCTCCTAACTCCCTAAATCACCGGGAATCGCGAATCCTTTGAGCACCACCAAAAGCTAGAGCACCAAACGAAAATCCTTGAATCGAAGTGGTTTCCGGCGTTTGAGGGCACAAGATCAATCACAAAGATGCACGAGACATCCATCCATGTTTCCCTCAAAGAGATCCGGGAGAAACCCACTCAAATCCGCGGAATCACACCGAGAACAAAGGCACCAAAAACAAGCACGAAAAAGACCACGGAAAACACAACGCCGAATCTTCTATACAAACCGGGAAAGATTCACAAGGTCTAGCATGCCGCCCTAGCATCCATCCCTCTCAACAAATCTCTCATGAAGCTCTCATGCTAGCCTAGAGAAAATGGAGAAGAAAATAGTCCAGGAAAATGAGAAAGAGGACGGGGGAAATGAAACCCTAAGTCACGGAGAGAGGGAGCCATCCACACACACTCATGGCTTATATATCGGGTCCCGCCGGTGTGGGAAATGACTTGACTACCCCTAACTTAACTACCGGCGATACAACCTACGCGAGAGGCATTTATGTAATGTTTGTGAGTCTTGCCATCGGACGGCCACGCCTTCGCCGCACCCCGCGTCCTCCCGATGCAAGCCATGCGATCTGCCGCGTGTCCTCCGCTTCGAAGCTTCCCGACACGCCCGAATCCTGTCTCCGTCGTGTTGGGCCCTCGGACTTGGTTTTGAGGCCCAAACCAAGAAACCGTCCTCCGATGGTTTTGTGGGCAAACCACCAAACCCCGCGTGCTCGGCCCGGCCTCCCGCCAAGCCTCTTGACTCGACCGCCACCGTGCACCGGCTCGATCGTCCATGACTTCGTCTTGCTCGTCTCGCCACCATGTGGCCCGCACCTAGTCCCGCCGTCCACCGGGTCCCTCGAACCGAGCCTACTTGTCTCTCCATCTCCCGGAGGCCCCTCAAGGCTGAAGACCTTTCGCACCCGTTCTTCACCTGCAACAACACGAACTAGGTCGCGGCCTACACTCGCGCACCGAGCCAAGAGTCGGTCCAACACCTCGTTGTCAATCACTCATCACCGAGGAGAGGTCATCCACCGACCACCGGGACGCTCCCGGTCCTCGGCATTTACACTATTGCAATCTTTGCTTGCCTTTACTTTCCTAGAGTAGTATCATGCTAGGATTGGCTATTGGTTGCAAACCTTGTTTTGGGATGGGAGTTTCACACTAGAACAACCCTAGTTGCACATCTAAATAGTGTGTTCTAGTTTATCTTTGTGTAAAAATAGTGAAGCCATAGGTTGAGGTTTTAGATTTCCTAATTCACCCCTCCCACTCTTAGTCTAACGAGCATCCGATTCCTTACACACGTGCTATGTTTCGAACGAGAATCTACCTCGAGTGCATAAGAAGAAAACCTCGCTACGAGTTGATGCACGGTCGCACACCCAAGGTGAGTCACTTCCAAGTCTTTGGTTGCAAGTGCTTTATCTTGAAGAAAGGGAAGAAGTTGGATAAGTTTGAGGCTAGGTCGGTCGATGGTTTTTTCTTTGGTTATGCATCTCATTCTAGAGCATATCGTGTGCTCAATCTTGAAACTAACCAAATTGTGGAGACTTGCAAGGTAACCTTTGACGAGACACCGCCACATAGTCGGCTTGTCTTTGAGTGTGCAGGTGATGATGAACTTGGCGAGGAGATCTTTCAGGAGGAGGAGCATGAACATGGAGATGATGAAGATGGCGGTGTGGTGCCCGCGGCTGAGCATGTACCTGCTACTTCGACTACGGTGATGGACATCCCCTCTCCCACATCTACGATGACAAACCAAAATCAAGGAGAAGCTACAGTTGAGGGGGAGGTAGCATCAAGGCGAGAACCTCCCCGGCGAGTACAAGTGGATCACCCAACTTCAAGAATCATCGGAGACTTGAATGAACGTATTACACGGTTGAGGGTTCGGAACAATTCTCATTTCGCTCATACTGCTTTTGTTGCCACTTTTGAGCCCAAAGACATTGGACACGCACTATTTGATCATAATAGGGTTAATTCGATGCATGAGGAGTTGGAGATGAGAGAAATCAGGTTTGGGAATTGGTTGACCCTCCTCCGGGGTGTAAGCCGATTGGGACAAAATAGGTGTGGAAGAATAAAGAGGGAGAGAAAGGTGAAGTGGTGAGAAACAAGTCAAGGGTTGTTGCTCGGGGGTTCGGTCGAAGGAGGGGATCGACTACGAGGAGACCTTTGCTCCTATAGCTCGTTTGGAGGCGATTAGGATCCTTCTAGCCTTTTCCGTGGCTAAAGGGTTCAAGTTGCACCAAATGGATGTGAAGAGTGCCTTCTCGAATGGTGTGTTGGAGGAAGAAGTGTATGTGAGGCAGCCACCGGGTTTGAGAGTGAGAAGTAGCCCCACCGGGTGTACAAGTTGAGGAAGGCGCCGTATGGGTTGAAGCGGGTGCCTAGAGCTTGGTATGGTAGGTTGAGGGGGTTCTGTTTGAGAGAGGGTTTGAGATGGGGAAGGTCGATCAGACCTCGTTTCTACTCAAGCAGGGCAGAGATATCTTGATTGTGCAGGTGTACGTGGATGATATTGTCTTTGGTGGCTCGTCTAACTCTCTTGTTGCAAGGTTTGCAGATGATATGAGCAGGGAATTTGAGATGAGCATGATGGGCGAGTTGCGGTTCTTCCTCGGGCTACAAATCAAGCAATGAAAGGAAGGAACATTTGTCCACCAAGCTAAGTACACCAAGGATATTGTGAGGAAGTTCAAGATGGAGGATTCCAAAGCCATGGCGACGCCTATGAGTACGACTACAGCTCTTGATGCGGATGAGGAAGGTGAACGCGTGGACCAGAAGGAGTACCGGAGCATGATCGGGTCACTCCTCTACTTGACGGCGACGAGGCCGGACATCCAGTTCTCGGTATGTTTGTGCGCTCATTCTCAAGCGTCTCCAAGGACTTTGCATCGGCAAGCGGTGAAGCGAATTTTCGGGTACTTGCGTCACACTCTCGACTTCGGCTTTGTGGTACTCCGCGTCTTCTTCTTTGGCGCTTCATGGTTTTTCGGACGCGGATTGTGTCGGGTGTCGGTTGGATAGGAAGTCCACTTCCGAGACTTGCCGAGGTTTTGGGATCTTCTTTGGTGTCTTGGTCTTCCCGCAAACGGTCGAGTGTTGCTCAATCCACTACCGAGGCAGAGTATGTTGCCGCAGCCCGTTGTTGCTCTCGGCTCCTTTTGATCACATATACCATGAGTGATATTGGTGAGGAGTATACCCATGTACCACTTCAATGTGATAACACCGAGTGCCATAAGTGTTGCAAAGAACCCAGTGCTCCATTCCAAAACCAAACACATAGAAGTGAGGTATCATTTTCTGAGAGACAATGTAGAGAAAGAGAAGATATCCTTGATCCATGTACCCACACATGACCAACTAGCCGATATTTTCACCAAACCCCTAGATCAAGCAACTTTCACTCGTTTGCGGGGGGGGGGAGCTTGGTGTTTGTTTGATTTCTTGAGTTGGGTGTGTGGGAGCTCCTTTGTAGCATATGTATAGCTTTTCTTTGTGTATTTCTTGCATTTGGCATGGCATATGTAACATGATGTATAGGCATCCTTGTATCTTAGATTGCATGCATTTTGTATCATATGCATTGGATAGAAAAAGCTTCTCCTATATACATTGTTCACCATAAAATGATATTTATGTCTTTGTGAACTTGTTTGGTATGATATGGTTAGTTTGCCTTAGCTCTTGATAATTTTGGTTTATATCCATGGTTGATGGATATGCTTTTGAAAAATGTCATGTATATGCTCTCTTGTGAGTAAATGCCTTTATATGATCTTGACATGTTTTAGTGGTTTGGCTATGCTTAATTTGTGGATGGATATCTTATTTTGATCATATGGGGCCAAAGGCTCATTTGCCCTCATGCTTTATCTTGTGGAGGGCATAAGTTCCTTTTTGTCGCAAAGACATTTCATATACCAAATATGAATCTGAAAATGAAATGTAAATTGCTTGGAAAATGTGCTCCAATGTCATATGTGCTAAAATTATTTTGCTTTGGGTGCTAAACCGTTGCATGATGCCTACAATGAGAAGTCTCATATATAGAAGTAGGCACATGGCTCGGTGGCTTTGACATGACATGAGGTGCTTGTGTGTGTTTGTGATGGTCTTATGATTAGAATGGTTGTCCTAGCATGAAGTTTGTGTGCCTTTGCCATTTTGACATGGTTGGCTCATGTTTAGGTTGCTCATGAGAGGGTAAATTTTCGCAAAATTGTCCAATTCCATCTTAGCTTCGTCCAATGGTTGTGAAACTTGGTGATCATGTAGTTGATGTCAATACGAAGCTATAGAGTATCTAACTTTTTCATTTGGACATGTGTAGCATCCTTTGCTGAATTTTGTCTATTTGAGAAGCTTTAGGTTGAATGTTTTGCATTTTTGGCTTGATTCATGCATTGTCAACAAGGGGGAGAAGTTTGAGCTTGTTTTGGGCTACCGAATGCATTTAGAAGGTTTTCGGGTGGTTTCGAGCCATTTACGGGCTCCGTTGGTGCACCGGTCGACCGGTCGTGGTCACCGGTCCGATCGCCGAGTGCCGGTCCTGTGCACATGTTGAGCACCGGTTTGACCGGTGGTGGTGACAGGTCTGACCGGTCAGAGCTGAGCTGATGCAGCAGCTCTGTTTTCATCAAGTGGTTAGCATGCATTCATCCAGGGGGAGTTGCATTGGTTCAGGGGGAGCTTTCATGTGTGTAGTGGGAGCTCTTTGTGGTTTTAGAGCTTTGGTTTGGTGGTTTGTGCTCTTTGCTTGAGCACAGTTTTGTCTTGAATGTGTCGAGCCGTTGCCCTTGCCTAAGGGGTCCGAGACTTGCCTTCTTCAGGTGATCCTTCTCTTTGCCTTTCTTTGGCTTTCGATCGCTTGTTGGAGTTTCTTTTTATTCTTTTATTTTCTTTTTCTTTTCTTCTCGGGTTACTATATGTGTGTGTTGTCAATGCACTCATCAAGGGGGAAATTGAGGACATATGTGGTTCGATGACCGGTGGATGGTCTCTTCCTGGTGTGATGAGTGATTGACAATGTTGTGTGGACTGACTCTTGGCTAAGTATTGCAGATGCGAGTTGCGGCTTGACTAGTGCTTGGTGTAGGTGAAGAACAAGTGCGAAAGGTCATTGCCGGTGAGGCCTCCGGGTGTGGAGAAGACAAGTAGGCTTCGTTTGAGGTACCCGGTGGCCGGTAGAGAGTCAAGTGCGGGCCGCATGGTGGCATAAACAAGAATATGAAGTCATGGACGGTTTCTTGGTAGAGCCTCAAAACCAAGGTCGAGCCGGGACCACGTGGGAGCCGAGTCATGAGTGGATATTGGCGGAGTTCCGAGCTAGTTGAGGTCATCAATGGTATGTACTCGGTGGAGATGATCTAAACATGTTTATTATGTGAGTAAAGTACTTCATGTAATCCGATCTTTTAGTGACTTGATTCCTCCTTTTCGATTTTGCTCTCGCTTGGCTATGCTTCATCTTCAATCTATTCTATAGGTAGATTGCTTGGGGTGCTCTTGTAGTCATGGTGGCTAGAGGTGCATACGGATCGACCAAGCGTTTTCAACTTGTTCTTCGAACTCGCCCTAGGCTAACCCACATGAATAGGAGTGTGTTGTGACGAGACGTTGGCTCCAAAAGGCGGGCGTCTTCGGAATCGGACCGGAGGATAGTAGTTTAAAGATGGCTTTGGATAAGATGCATGTCGCGCTTGCTCTTTTGGCTAGAACTGCGACTAGAAGACGATAGGCCTTAGTTTCCCTTGCATGCTCCTTACCTTGTCGATGTTCAAGGATGTGATCAACACTTATACTTCATTCAAATCTATTAAGTGTTACCTCATCTTATGCAATCAATGCTTCATGTTAGGATAGATCGATAGGTTAGATGGAGAATCCTAAGAGTTTGCTTTAGATCCTTGGATTGACAAATCTAGGGAGGAGCGTCCTTGGTGAAAAAGGCACCAAGTCACCCATAGGCTTGCGGTGAACTTGAGCACGGTTTTGAACCGTCAACGGTGAGGCTCCCTATTCTCCCCCTCGAAATATGGTCTAAATGATAGTGCCATAATTTCGACGACGTTTCATGAGTTCTCTTTCTTTTCTTTTGTACACTCTCGATCCGGAATCATTTGCAACATGAACATTCACATCACACACGGCATTAACTTTTTTAATGCGCGGATAATAAATAACGCTCATCATGAAGGTAAGCAATACCAACACAAGCATTATTACACCAAATGTCACACTAGCCATGTCCAAAATGACATTCAAAACCATCTTTGTCCAAACGGGAAATACAAATCAAGTTTTTGTTTAACGAAGGAACATAAAAAACATCTCTAAGAAAAAGTATAAAACCATCAACTAGCTCCAAAAGAGACATCGCCAACACTTCAACTTCGTCTTGGACTCCATTTGCAACTTCAATGGAACTTTCTCTTCTTTCCATGGTCCGAGTCGAAGTGAATCCCCGTAAAGAATTTGCAACACGAACAGTTGCACTCGAGTCAATCCACCAAGTAGATTTTGAAAACTTTGTACACAAGGACTCATTTACAAAAGAAACTATATTATTACCTTTAGAAGCCATGACCGACTTCAACCATTCGGATCGTTAGCGAACGGCCCAACGGCCGGGACGCGAGCTACGCGCATGACGCATTCGCCGCGGGAAGCTCGGAGTCAACACGCGCGCCGGCTCACTCGCCACGCCTCGCTCGCCACCCACGCGTGCCCGGCTTGCTTGCCACTCCTCGCTCGCCGCCCACGCACTCCAAAGCATAGCTTGCTATGGCCGTTAGCCCCGCAGGGGTCCGTGTACTCTATATATGTAAATCATCATGGATGAATGGAGGTGTGCGGTGATTCTCCTATTCCTCTCCTTCCCCTAAAGTTCATTATTTACATGGTATCGGTGACTAGTCGATTATACCTTGTCAACCCTTTCGCGTCCTCTTCCGCTTCTACCATGGCCCATTCTCCTGTGCACTCGCTGCCTCTTCCTCCTCTTTTGCGGACGACGGCGGACCACTACCCGATGGGTCCTTCTACGAAGCATGGCGGGCGTTGTCAGTGTTTTAGACCGGCAACCTACTAAGGGGAGTACCCGAAGTAGATGAATGTGGCCTCGCCGAGTTCGGTAACTCGAAGGAAGAGACACGTGGCACATAATTTAGACAGGTTCGGGCCGCGAGGTGCATAATACCCTACGTCCTGTATGCTGCGTAGCTCTGGATTGATTGGGTACGATTACAAGATGATGCAATTGTACGCCGTGAGATGAGATGATGAGAGAGGGGTCCCTGCCTCGCCTTATATAGTCCGGGAGGCAGGGTTACAAGTCGGAATAGGGAGAGAGTACTAGTCGAGTACGTCTAGGAGTCTTCCATACGGTATGGGACATGTACGGCCTTCCTAACCGAGTACTTCTCTCGTAGTCCTTGTGCTTCACGCCATCAGGTGCCGTGCAGCGCAAGCCGGGTAGTCCCAGGGGCCCACCGAGTAGTCGGTCCTGGTACCCACCGAGGTAGTGGGCCCAGGGAGGTCCATACGACAAGCCCCCGAGTACTTTGTAGTCGAGAAGGATAGCTTCAAGTAGTCTTGACGGCCTTAACGAGTAGTCCTCAAGCGTCCCCGAGTACTACAAGTCAAAAGTTCTCAAGAGTAGTCGAAGCATCCCGAGGCTGGAATGTACTCCAGCTGATGTTTGAGCAATCTTGAAGTCTTCTCGAGTAGTCCCAAGCATCCTCGAGTGTCGCCCTCGAAGGTCTTCAAAAACGCCTGCGTTGACTTGAAGCCGAAGCGATATGGGAGTGCGATTGCAAAATCGCACTCCATATGGAGTAGCCCCCGAGCCTTAGGTTGAGTTGTAGGCTGCGGGGCCGAGGGTCCATCCGAAGTTTTGTCAAGAATATCCCAAAAAATCCGAGAGAAAAAACCGAAGGACACGTGGCACGGAGCACCCGAGCCTTGAGTCGAGTACTTCCCCTCGAATTGAGGGGTCAATTTGTAGAATGTGTCCCGAGATGCTCCCGAGTCTTGTCGCTTCCCCGGGTAGTCGAGTAGAGGTAGCCGAGCCCCCGAGATGAGGCTCGTCGACTAGTTGAAGTTGAAGAGTCGCGCGCGGCCGTTGAGTCGGCCCAAGCGCAAGACTTATCCATCCGCCGTTGGAGGGCCGCGTTGACTTATAAATAGAAGCCAAATCCCTTAGGGTTTTTCACCCTACGCGGTACTGTCGCCATTTCGAATAGACCTTGGCCGGAATCGCCGCCGGCACACGCCGCCGCCGCCGTAGATCCGAGCGCACCACCACCCGCAGCCACTAGAGTAGCCCCCGAGCGAATGCGCGTGAAGACGTCGTGCACTTGGAGGATGAAGTCGTCGCCATCTAAGACCACGAAGGCCACCGGCGGGAAGAAAAGGGGCCGCGACGAGGCCGCCGGATCCGCCGTAGGGGGCAAAGACCGCCGATGTCTCCACCGCGGCCGGATCCGAACCGCGAGTGGAAGAAGTCGAAGGTGAAGACCGAAGACTTGGCCGGCCCTCCTCAACGGCCGGATTCATCCGTGAGAAGGAGGTGGACATGTGGAGGGCCGCCGTCGGGGATCCGTACCCAATGGAGAAAAGCGAAGACGAGATCCCGATGTTCGCGCGCTTCGCGGAGCGCGGACATGCGCTCCCGGCCGAGCGACTTCTTCAAGGGGCTCATGGGGTACTACGGCATCGAGTACCTCAACCTCAACCCCAACGGTATTTTCCACACCACTTGTCTTCGTCCACTTCGTGAAGCGTTTTCGGGGATCAATCCCCACCGGATCTTGTTCCGGAAGTTCTTCCGGTGAATCCGCAACCTAGCGCCAACAACCCGCGGGTAGTCGAAGGAGTGGGGATCCGGATGCGGGAGGACGCCGCCGAGCAGCACCTCTCGTAAAAGCTCATCGACTCCAACCAGACCGGAAGGCGAAATGGTTCTACATCACGAACCACCACCCCGGGTTGCCGAAGCCGAGCGGGAAGCGGCCCAAGCATCGCCCATGGTGGAACACGGAGCCAATGATGCGGGGAGGGGATCCGGCTCCCCGAGTTGTTGGCGCGGATCAAGGCGCTGAGGGAAGCCGGGCTGAGGGTCGAGCACGTGGCCTTCAGCTTCATGAAGCGCAGGGTGCAGCCACTGATGGCGCGGGACACCCTTGGGTTCGAGTACACCGGCGACGATGACACGTCGCGGATGCCTGGAGACGAAGTCGACGACGACGACATTGTTGACAGGCTGGCGTGGATCTTCAAGGGCATGCCACCGTACACGGCATGCCCCGTCCCGGAGTACTCTTCCTCACGCCCGCCAAAGGAGGTAAGTAGCCGTGCCCCCGTGTCGAGTACCCAATCCTTCTGAGTAGTCGCGCTGATGAGTTGTGTCTTGCAGGACGACTTGAAGAAGTTCGTCTCCGAGCCACCGCGCCGCCGCCCCCTCGGGAAGTTGAGATCCCGGGAGGAGGGAAAGACCAAGGCCAAGGAGCGGCGGGAAGTCGGCGAAGGAGACGACATTGTTGTCGTGGAGGACACGTCCGACGAGGACGATGACTAGGAGACGCTTCGGGACCGCTTCCACCGGCGGTCGAGGTTCGGCCGTCCCGGCCTACCTCACGTCCCCCTCGTGCGGGGATCCACCGACTAGCCCGTGGAAGCCGCGCAATGCGTCCCGCAAAGCGCGTGTCGAAGAAGTTGAAGGTCACCGAGACCACGTCCCTAGAGGTGAGCCATCTTGAGTAGTGTAGTCAAGTATTCGTGGCTCGAGTTCGCTTGCCGACGATGAACTTTCCTTGCTTTGCGAGAGGTGCCGCCCACGGAGCCCACCGATCGGGTCGACGAAGGCGAGTGGGGCATGGTGGGGGAAGCCACCGGGAGTCGTAGCCCGGCCCCCCCACCGTTGAGGAGCTCCCGGCGCGGATGGAGCGCCGGCCCCCCGCTCATCAAGAGAGCACGGAGCCCGTAGGGCCGCCGCCGCAGAAGAAGTCGTGGCCGCGAAGGTGCGGAGGAGAGTACCGCACCCGCGGCCGTCATTGCAGAAGATGAGGTGCAAGGGGAGGCGCCCGCCGAGGGTGGACCGGTGGACATTGCCGCATCCTTGGCGCCCCGACCGTGACGGTAGTCCGGTCAAGCTTGTAAGTGTTGGATCTTCCCGAGTAGTAGTTGATGTAGTAGTCGAACTTCATTGACAACCAACTTGTGTACTGCAGAAATCAACGGATCCGTCCCGTGAGGGGGATGAACCCTCTACGGCGGTGGTGGAAGAAGAAACCGCGCCACCTGCCGAGGAGTCCGCTCCCGCCCCTCAGGCAGAGCCCGAAGCGCCGGCTACTGAGGCTACGTCGCCTGAAGCCCGCGTAGTCGAAGGTGAGTACTCTGCTGAGGCTGTAGTACCCCCCCAAAGAGTAGTCATAGTCGTCAGATGACGCTGATGCACGTGTCTTCTTGTTGACAAGTGCTGAAGCCGAAGGGAGCGAAATCCCTGCGGCGATGCCCATGGAGAGGTTGACACCAGAAGTGCAGGAGGCTGCTGAAGGAGCCCCCGAGCGGATGGAGGTGGCCGTCGGAGAGGCCGCCACGGCCGACCGGAGGAGAGGAGGCCACCGCGCAACCGAACCCGCTCGGGAGGTGGTCGTCCACTCCCCGAGATCCAAGACGCGGAGCCCATCCGCTCCGCACCGATGACCGAAGCCGCCACGAGTAGTCGCGGCGGAGCGAGTAGCCGCCGGCGGATGACTTGGTCGATCTCGTCAACGGTGGCTCGGCATCCGGAGACGACTCCGCCAAGCCGAGCAGTGGATGAAGGTGAGTAGTCGTAACTCCTGAGTAGTCAATCTTCTAGCATTGAGTACCCATTTGATGTGTATTGCCTGTGTAGGAAGTCGTGGAGAGGTCCCGCGAGAAGTCCAATATGCTTCAAGGCTTCGGCGACGCAGTGCTTCGGGCAGAGGCGCTGGAGGACCAACTCGTGAAGTCCCGGAAGCACGCAGCCGCCATGCAGTCCAAGCTTGACACCGCCTTCGCCAAGTACCACAACGACATCCAGGAATGCAGGCGAAGAGCGACGACTTGGTGCGGAAGAACAAGTCGCTCCGCAACAAGAACAAAGGTACACCACTTGTTTTGTTGAGTAGTTGTTGGAGGTCGAAAGGTAGTCTAACCCGCCGCGCCTTCTTGTTTGCGAGCTTGAGACTCGGGTTGAGCAGTTGAAGACTTCGAGAGACGGATCCGAAGAACCTCTTCTATCGGGAGCGAGGAGGCCCGCCAGTGTACTCGAGCTAGACTATAAGGAGCTTGCCTTCGAGTGCGACAAGCACATGGATCTTCGTATTGCCTCCGATCGTGACCTCGTCAACCGCTACAAATCGTTGCGAAGCCGAACAAGGACCGCGAGGCGGCGCGGGCCCACCGAAGGAGCTTGAAGAGGCCGCGCTTCCCATCGCAAGAATCTTGGTGCCTCATCCCGGCGGCCCCAAGATAGTACCGCTCGTGGATCGACCGAAGGAAGCCCCCCGGCCGGGCCGGCGGCCTACGTGAAGCATCTAGCGAAGTCGATCCCGAACCGTGTGCCGGCCTTCATGAAGTCCTACTTCCCAAAGGCGCCCGTGGATGTAGTCGCCGGCGGGATAGCCGCCAACCGTATGGGCGAGCGGTATGCGGAGCTGGCCGGGAGCGGATGGCGCCCATTGCGGCGCAAGTAGCCGACAAGCTCAATCTCCAGTAGTCCTGTAATAGTTAGCTCGTAGCAATTGATGTACAAAAAACAATTGTAATGAAATTGTTTAAGTATTAATGAAGAGAAGTTCCATCAATGAGTACTCGTAGTCGCGATCTCAGAGTGCGGAGTCCCATCGTGGAGTTGTCGCGAGTAGTGGTACTCGGCGGTAGTCCCGTTGAGGGAAGTAGACAATAAAGAAGTTGATGAACGATCAAACTTTATTACTGAAGAAGTACACACGGATGGCCGGGGCCGTAGTTACGAGTAGTCACCGGGACCGGAGGCCGCTTACGGCTAAGTGGTGCTAGGGCAAGTAGCTGCTTACGCAGTAGATCCGTAGGTAGCCGTATAGGCTGGATCTAGAAGTACATGGTCTCTCAGTAGACCGCTGCTAGAGTCCTTTGTCGCTCGTCGCGGCCCGAGATCCGTAGGTAGCCGCATGGGCCGGATTCTCGGAGAAGAGTAGTCCGGAGACTAGTGCCCGGACCCGGAGGCCGCTTACGGCGAAGGAGTAGTCCGAGACCGGAGCCCGGACCCGGAGGCCGCTTAGGGTGGAGGGGTCTTGATGTAGTCGTGTAGACTTGAGCCCCCCGGGGTAGTCGTGTAGACTTAGGCGTAGAACCGACAGAGCCGGTCGACGTTCCACAAGTTGTTGACATCTTCGCCTTCAAGTGACCGGAGGCGATAGGAGCCTCGGTCCGGCCACCTTTGCCACGGTGAAGGGACCTTCCCGCAGGGAGCCGAGCTTGTGCGGTCCTTTCGTGTTCGTATGCGACGGAGGACGAGATCGCCAACGTTGAAGGAGCGTTCCTTGACGTTGCGGTCGTGGTAGCGTTGGATACCCTCCGGTACCTTGTTGATTGGACGAGGGCGGCGCAGCCGAGCTTCTTCGAGTCCATCGATGTCAACTCATCCGTCGTCTTCGAGAGACGCCTTCGTCGTAGTCCTCCACCGCCGGTGAGTTCCATATGACATCGGCAGGGAGAATTGCTTCGGAGTCGTAGACCGGGGAAGTAAGGGGATTGCCCCGTTGGCTTGGAGGGCCGAGTAGGCGGCCCCCGCAGTGCATTAGGTAGTTCCTTGATCCACTTGCCTCCTTTAGAGTTAGCGGCGTCGTGTAGCCGCTTCTTGAGAGCGTCGAGCACCATCCCGTTGGCACGCTCGACTTGTCCGTTGGCCCTAGGATGGGCGACCGAGACGTATCGGACGTCGATCCCGCCGTTCTCGCAGATCGCCGGGAACCGGTGGTTGTTAAAGTTGGAGCCCGTGTCCGTGATGATGTGGTGGGGTAGTCCGTAGCGATGCACGAGTTCATCCGGAAGTCGAGTACTCGTCGCCCTTGGGGCATGTGACCGGCTTGACCTCGATCCACTTGGTGAACTTGTCGATGGCCACCAATACTCGTTGAATCCACTCGGCGTAGTTGGCGGTGGCCCAATCATGTCGAGCTCCCGGCAAGCGAAGGGCCGGGTTGGCGGTATGGTGACTAGCTTGTAGGCCGGGACGTGTCTGTCGCTTGGCGAAGTATTGACATCCTTGGCACCTTCCAACGAGTTCTTCGGCGTTGCCTAAGGCCGTGGGGCCGTAGAAAGCTCGCTGGAAGGCCTTGCTGACCAGCGTACGAGAGGACGCGTGGTTGCCGCAGACGCCCTTGTGGATCTCCTCCAAGATGTCCTTGCCTTCTTGTCTGGGGACGCACTTCATGAGTACTCCAGAAGATGTGCCCCACTTGTAAAGCTTGTCTCCGACGAGGACGTAGGACTTGGCACAGCAGATGAGTTGCTCAGCCAAGTTCTTGTCCGAGGGAACCTTCTGCTCGCTGAGGTAGTCGATGAAGGGTTGCCTCCAGTCCACGTCGATCATCATGACCTCCTCGGCCGGCGGGTAGATGCGCTGAGACAGTGGTCGGTGGCGCCGGCTCCGGGATGGATGGCGCGTGTAGCTCGTGGACGAAAACGCCCACTGGTACTTGAGTGCGAGTAGAACCGAGCTTCGACAGGACGTCCGCTGCAACATTGTTGTCGCGGACGATGTGGTGGAACTCGAGACCGTAGAACTTGTTCTCGAGCTTGCGGACTTCTAGGCAGTAGGCGTCCATGTTCTCCTTGTTGCGGTCCCAGGACTTGTTGACTTGGTTGATGACCACTGCGGAGTCGCCATAGACTAGTAGCCGCTTGATGCCCAGTGAAGCCGCGAGGCGGAGCCCGTGTAGGAGAGCTTCGTACTCGGCTTCGTTGTTTGAGACCTTCCAGAAGATCTGCAGGACGTACTTGAGTTGTTCGCCCGTTGGAGAGATCAGGAGTACCCCCCGCACTCGCGCCCTCGTGGTTGAGTGAGCCGTCGAAGTACATCACCCAATGCTCGGTCGCACGGTTGGAGTAGGTAGCCGGTTCTCCCACCACTCGCCATGAAGTCGACTAGCGCCCGCGACATGATGGCCGTGCGTGGCTTGAAGTCGATGGTGAGGGCACCGAGCTCGACCGCCCACTTGGAGATTCTTCCGTAGCATCTTGGTTCCGCAGATGTCGCCGAGCGGGTAGTCGGTGACGACGGAGATCGAGTACTCCCGGAAGTAGTGTTGTAGCTTCGCGAGGTGATGAGTACCGCGTACGGGAGCTTCTACATAGGCCGATAGCGTGCCTTGGACTCGACAGACCTCGCCGACGAAGTAGACCGGGCACCGGACCGGGTAGGCGTGGCCGTCTTCCCCGCCGCTCGACAACGATGGCGTATGCGACCACATGAGTAGTCGCAGCGAGGTAGAGCAGTAGCTGCTCGCCTTTGCGAGGAGCCGTGAGGACTGGTGGCTTCGATAGGAAGTCCTTGAGCTGAGCAAGGGCTTGGTCCGCCTCTGGAGTCCACACGAACTTCTCTTGATGCTTGAGTAGTTTGAAGAAGGGGAGCCCCCGTTCTCCAAGCTTCGAGATGAATCTGTTCAAGGCCGCCATGCACCCGGTCAGCTTCTGGACGTCTTTGATGCACGTGGGAGCTTTCATGCTGGTGATGGCGGAGATCTTCTCGGGGTTGGCTTCGATGCCGCGTTGGCTGATGATGAAGCCGAGTAGTTTGCCCGAGGGTACGCCGAAGACGCACTTGTTCGGGTTGAGCTTCCAGCGGTACTCGCGCAGAGATGCGAAAGTCTCTTCAAGGTCGTCGATGAGGGTAGCGGAGTCTCTCGGTCTTGACGACTACGTCATCCACGTAGGCTTCGACATTCTTGTTGAGTTGCCTCTTGAAGCTGTGCCCGGATAGCTCGTTGATAGGTGGCGCCGGCATTCTTCAACCCGAAGGACATGGTCGTGTAGCAAGACGCGCCAAACGGGGTGATGAACGCGGTCTTCTCCGGTCTTCTTCCTTGATCGCGATCCGGTGGTACCGGAGTAGCGGTCGAGGAAGCGAGAGCAAGTCGCGCCCGCCGTGGAGTCGATGACTTGATCAATCCGCGGCAACCCGAAGGGGTCCTTAGGGGCGTGCTTGTTGAGATCGGTGTAGTCGACGCACATCCTCGACTCGTTCGAGTTCTTCTTGCGGATGAGGACGGGGTTGGCGAGCCACTCGAGATGGAAGACTTCTCCGATGAAGCCGGCCGCGAGTAGTTTGGCGAATTCCTTCTTGATGGCGTCTCGTCCGTCGTCGGCGAAGCGTCGGAGGTGTTGTCGCTTGGGGGTGGCCTTAGGATCGACGTTGAGGCGGTGCTAAGTCAACTCCCCGGGCACTCTCGGCATGTCCGTCGGCTTCCACGCGAAGATGTCGCGGTTAGCCCGGAGGAAGTTGATGAGCGCGTCTTCCTATTTGGGGTCGAGGCCGGCCCCGATGGTGGTAGTCTTCTTGGCGTCGCTCGTCCCGAGATCGATTGTCTTGACCAGGACCTCCTCGACTGGTTGAGGCTTTTTTCCTTTGTCGGACTTCTCGGGGATGTCGAGTTCAATGCAGCAAGCTTCTTCGACGCAACGTAGACCTCCATCATGGCGTTGGGTACTTGATTTGTAGAGGCGATCTCCACGGCTTCGGTGTCGCAGCTTGTGCGAGATCTTCAAGTCCCCTTGGAGAGAGAGCACACCTGCTGGGCTTGGCATCTTGAGCACCAAGTAGGTGTAGTGAGGCACCGCCATGAACTTGGCGATGGCCGATCCGCCGAGGATGGCATGGTAGGATGTTTCGAAGTCCGCGACCTCGAACTTGATGTACTCGGTACGGTAGTTGTCCCGAGATTCCCCGAAGGTAATCGGGCGGGACCACCGAGCCCGGTGGGATAGCCGCGTTGCCGGGGACGATGCCATAGAAGGGCATGTTGCTCTTGGTGAGCATGTGGGTGATGTCGAGCTTCATTTTTTTCAAGTCTTGGTGAAAAGGACGTTGAGCCCACTTCCACCGTCGATGAGGACCTTGTTGAGCTTGGAGCCCGCGACCACCGGTTTCGGGACGAGAGGGAACCGTCCCGTTCGGTGAAGCAGGTCCATTGATCCGCGAGGGGAGAAGGTAATGGGTACCTTTGACCACCCGAGGGGGGTCGGGACCGCCGGTTCAATGCTCATGACTTCTCGACGGGTAGCCTTTTGCTCGCTCGCTGGGTAGTCCGCCGAAGAGGACGTTGACGGTCTTGTCGGGTTCCTAGAAGTCGTTTTTGTCTCCGTCATTCTTCTTCTTGCCTTTCTTGTCGTGAGGGTGCGGTGGCTCTGGAGTACTCTTGAGTGCATGCCTGAGTTGGTAGCACTGCTCGGTGGTGTGGTTGCCGTTCAGATGCCACGGGCACTTCTCCTTCAGCAAGTCTTTGAAGCCGCCGGAGTTCCTCTTCGAGTTCTCCTTCGCGAGGGCGCTGGATAGCCGCGACAGTGTTGTCTGGCTTGCGCTTGCGGTTGGGACCCGAGTAGTTGTTGTTGTTGTTGCGACCGCCTTGGTTCCCGTTGTTGCGGCCGCCGCCGCCCGCGTTCGCTTGCTTTTGCCACGGATGGCGTCGTACTTGGCATTGGCTTTGTCTTCTTCATCCGCCCAGGACGTGATCATGTCCTTGAGATGGGGGATGGACTTGGGGGCGGCGACGACCGAAGTCTTCAAAGGTGCGGCGATGGTAGAGGCCGTCTTGGAAGAGGTCGATGACCTCCTTGTCGGTGACGTCAACTACGGTAGCGCGCTTGTCGAAGATGCGGCGCATGTACTTGCGGAGGGTCTCGCCTTGTTCTCGCTTGACCATGGCCGGTGTCCATGCGAGTACCGATCGGCCCATGGCGCCCGCGAAGTTGCCGGTGAACTCGCTCCTTCGGTGGTCCCACTTGTCGATCGAGTGCTTGTCCAGCGACTCGAGCCATGTGAGTGGAGCTTGGTCCAGGCAGAAGGGGAAGTAGAGGCACTTGGTGTCGTTGTTGCCGCCAGCGTTCTCGATGGAGAGGGCGTAGCACCTGAGCCACTGGATGGGGTCTTGCTTCGCGTCGTACTTGGTGATCCCCAAAGGCTTGAACTTTTCGGGGAGGAGCAAGTTGCGAAGTCGAGGTGAGAAGGCGGGGAAGCCGTCGTTGTCGCCGGCGGTGGGCGACTTCTTCGCGCCGCAGCTCCGACGGGCGTCGTAGCCGCCCTGTGAGGCACCAGAGGCGTGGCTGTTCGCGTGGTCACGACCGCCGCGATTGCCGCCGCCGCCGGCCCTCCCGTTGGCTCCGTGGTTGGAGCTTCCGTCGCCGCCGCCGCCGCCGGGGCCGCGGCGCCGCCGCCGCCGCCGGCGAGGAGCACGGTGAGGAACGACCTCGCGATTGTTGTTGCCACCCCGTGAGGGTCCGCCGACGTTCGCGCGAGTACGGTTGGGCCGAGCCGGGAGCTCGGCTCGAGTACGGTTGCGACCGAGGTCGCATCGCGACTTGTAGCTTCGTTGTCGCGGTTCTCGGGGGGAGGAGGGCCGGTTGACCTCGTTGTCGACCCGCATGAAGTAGGCATCTTCAGCGAGCTTGGCGATGACTTCTCCAACGCGTATGCCCCGAGCACGGCGTGCGATCGGGGTAGTGTGTACTCTGCTCTCGACTGCTTCGAGAGCTTCCGCCAGGTTGCGGATGGGGAGGTTGTCTCTGAGCCGCCGGCGCCGTTCGTTGCGCTTCCTGTTATGCTCACGTCGAGCGTCCCTGTTGGCGGGGGTCTCGTGCGGAGTGCGTCGGCGGACGCCGGCTCGTCTGCGGAGATGTCTTCAAGGTACTTGTCTGTAGCCGTCCCAGATGGTCCGGGGGTGTCGCCGGCAGCCATGAAGACTTGGTGATCGGGGGTGCCAAGACCGGGACTCGGTGCTCGCCACCTTAGTTGGGGTGTTCGAGTCGGCTCGAACAAGTGGTGTTCCCTCCTGGAACGGGAGCGAGTCGATGTAGGCGACGTAGCGTGAGTCTCCACTTATCAGGTCAGCGGGCTTGCGGTCTGGCCAGTAGACGAATCTTTCGGCGGGCGTGGAGGTTATAACCGGCCCCGGAGGCCGGGCTCGATAAGGGGTGCTCGGTAGAGTTGTCCTCGAACTCGGGATCCTGCGGGTCCGATCCGAAGTCGAACTCATATGCGGAATCCGAGTAGAACCCGGGAGAGGGGATTGGAGTCCGAAGCGTGGCGGGGGCGGTGTCGGAGTCCGAGTTGTACTCGGGTACGGGCTCCTTTGCCGGCCGGCGCGAAGAGGGAGCCCCCGTGCGGGCCCTGCGGGGGTTGCGGGGCAATGCGTGGACCGCTCGCGGGATGGGGGACCACATGCGATGGCCGAGTAGCCGGCTCGCATGCGATAGCCCATAGAGACGTCGAGTTCGAGTTGGAAGCGAACTCGAGCTCGAAGTCGGCGTGATGGTTGAAGAGCGAAATTTCGCCGAACTTGCGGCGAGTTCGCCCGTGACAACTTCGGGAAGCGTCACGAGGCCAGTCTTCGGGTTGGGCGGCATGTCGAGGCGGCGCTGGAAAGAGCCCGCGCCGTCTGCAGTGCAGACCCAGGCGTTGAACATGAAGGTGTCGCCGCGGTTGAAGGCGATGGTTGGCTTGAAGTAGACGGGAGCCGTCGAGTTCGCCATGTGATCTCGGGCGAGAGCCCCTACCTGGCGCGCCAGCTGTCGGTGTTTTAGACCGGCAACCTACTAAGGGGAGTACCCGAAGTAGATGAATGTGGCCTCGCCGAGATCGGTAACTCGAAGGAAGAGACACGTGGCACACAATTTAGACAGGTTCGGGCCACGAGGTGCGTAATACCCTACGTCCTGTATGCTGCGTAGCTCTGGATTGATTGGGTACGATTACAAGATGATGCAATTGTACGCCGTGAGATGAGATGATGAGAGAGGGGTCCCTGCCTCGCCTTATATAGTCCGGGAGGCAGGGTTACAAGTCGGAGTAGGGAGAGAGTACTAGTCGAGTACGTCTATGAGTCTTCCATACAATGCGGGATTTGTACAAAGCATCCTAACCGAGTACTTCTCCTCCGTAGTCCTTGTGTTTCACGCTATCGTGTGTCGTGCGGCGCAAGCCGGGTAGTCCCGGGGGCCCACCGAGTAGTCGGTCCCCGGTACCCACCGAGGTACCGGGCCCGGGGAGGTCCATACGACATGCGTGCTCCGATATCCGACGGTAACATGCCCCGACATTGCTTTTGCTATGCAGCAGGTATGCTTACACATGCACTCACCACGCGACATTCATCTATCCATGCTCAAGAGTGTTCTATGCTACATCAAGGGCACACCACGAGTGGGCATCCTCCTCCACGCCACGACATCGTGCGACCTAACGGCGCATACACGGCGCGGACTAGGCGAGATGCCAAGACACATGGTGCTCCACATCGGGGTTCGTGTGTTCCTCGGTGATTCTATCGTTTCATGGTCGTCAAAATGGCAAAGCACATTGTCAAGATCCGGTGCCGAGGTGGAATACCGGGGTGTGGTGAACGCGATCACGGAGTGCACTTAGCTACTCAACCTTCTTGGCGAGCTTTGTTGCAAGATCGTAAAGGCAATGTTGGTGTTCTGCGACAACGTATCTACGGTCTACATGGAGAAAGACCCAGTCCACCATAAATGAATGAAGCATATTGAACTGGACATTCACTTTGTTCGGGAGAAGGTGGCCATCGGTGAAGTCCGTGTCGCACAAATACCGACCACACGGCGGCTCGCCGACATTTTCACGAAGGGGTTGCCGACATCCTTGTTCAAGGATTTCGGACGTAGCTTGTGCATCGGGAACGACGATGCTACGTCCGGGGGGGTGCTAGCGAACGGCCCAACGGCCGGGACACGAGCTACGCGCACGACGCGTTCGCCGCGGGATGCTTAGAGTCAACACGCACTCCCGGCTCGCTCGCCAAGCCTCGCTCGCCACCCACGTGCGCCCGGCTCGCTCGCCACTCCTCACCCACCGCCCATGCGCTCCCGCATAGCTTGCTATGGTCATTAGTCTTGCGGGGGTCCGTGTACTCTATATATGTAAATCATCATGGGTGAATGGAGGTGTGCGGTGATTCTCCTATTCCTCTCCTTCCCCCTCAAGTACATTCTCTACCTAGTATTAGTGACTAGTCGATCGGACCTTGTCAACCCTTTTGCGTCCTCTTCCGCTTCCGCCATGGCCCATTCTCCTGTGCACTCTGCCGCCTCTTCCTCCTCCTTTGCGGACGACGGCGGACCACTACCCGATGGGTCCTTCTACGAAGCATGGCGGGCGTGCTCTAGTATCCGACAGTAACACGCCCCCGACATTGCTTTTGCTATGCGGCGAGGTGTGCTTACACATGCACTCGCCATGCGACATTCATCTATCCATGCTCAAGCGTGTTCTACGCTACATCAAGGGCACACCGCGAGTGCGCATCCTCCTCCACGCCACGACATTGAGCGACCTAACAAGCATACACGACCGCGGACTAGGCGGGATGCCAAGACACACGGTGTCGTATGGACCTCCCCGGGCCCACTACCTCGGTGGGTACCGGGACCGACTACTCGGTGGGCCCCGGGACTACCGGCTTGCGCTACACGACAGACCGAAGGTGTGGAGCACAAGGACTACGGAGGAGAAGTACTCGGTTAGGAAGCTGTACATGTCCTGCACTGTATGGAAGACTCCTAGACGTACCCGACTAGTACTCTCTCCCTACTCCGACTTGTAACCCTGCCTCCCGGACTATATAAGGCGAGGCAGGGACCTTTCTCTAGCATCTCATCCAATCCACGGTGCACTATTACACCATCTTGTAATCGTGCCCAATCAATCCAGAGCTACACAGCATACAGGACGTAGGGTATTACGCACCTCGCGGCCCGAACCTGTCTAAATTGTGTGCCACGTGTCTCTTCCTTCGAGTTACCGATCTCGGCGAGGCCACATTCATCTACTTCGGGTACTCCCCTTAGTAGGTTGCCGGTCTAAAACACCGACACCGGCGCGCCGGGTAGGGGGATCTCGCCCGAGATCACATGGCGAACTCGACGGCTCCCGGTCTACTTCAAGCCAACCGTCGCCTTCAACCGCGGCGACACCTTCGTGTTCGGCGCCTGGGTCTGCACTGCTGACGGCGCGGGCTCCTTCCAGCGCCGCCTAACCATGCCGCCCAACCCGAAGACCGGCTTCGTGACGCTTCCCGAAGTTGTCACAGGCGAACTCGCCGGCAAGTTCGGCGAAATTTCGCTCTTCAACCACCACGCCGACTTCGAGCTCGAGTCCGCTTCCAACTCGAACTCGACGTTTCCATGGGTCATTGCATGCGAGCCGGCTGCTCGGCCATCGCGAGCGGTCCCCTCACCTCGTGAGCGCTCCGCGCGTGGTCCCCGTATCCTCGGCCCGGGCCCGCACGGGGGCTTTCTCTTCGCGCGGGCCGGCAAGGAGCCCGTACCCGAGTACAACTCGGACTCCGACACCGCCCCCGGCCATGCTTCGGACTCCAACCCTCTCTCCGAGTTCTACTCGAACCCCCGAATACGAGTTCGACTTCGGGTCGGACCCCGAGGATCCCGAGTTCGATGACAACTCCACCGAGCATCCCTTGTCGGGGCCGGCCTGCGGGCCGGTTATAACATCCACACCGGCCGGGGAGATTCGTCTGCGGCCGACCGCAAGCCTCGCCGACCTCGATAAGTGGAGACTCACGCTACGTCGCCTACATCGACTCGCTACCGTTCCGGAGGGAACACCACTCGCCCGAGCCGACTCGAACACCCCAAGCCGAGGTGGCGGTTTCGAGTCCGGCCTTGGCACCCCCGATCGCCAAGTCTTCATGGCCGCCGCCGACACCCCATGACCTTCAGGGACGGCTCAAGACAAGTACCTTGAAGACATCTCCTCCGACGAGCTCTCTCGCGATGCTCCGCAAACGAGGCCCCCTGCAGACAGAGACGCTCGACGTGAGCGTAACCGGAAGCGCGGCAAACGTTGCCGGCACCTCCGCGACAACTTCCCCGTCCGCAACCTTGCGGAAGCTCTCGAGGCGGTCGAGAGCAGAGTACACACTACCCCTAAGCAATGCCTCATGTCGATCACAGCGATCGCACGCCAGGCTCGGGGCATACGCGCCGGGAGAGGTCATCGCCAAGCTCGCTGAAGACGCCTACTTCATGCGGGTTGACAACGGGGTCAATCAACCGCGACAACGAAGCCACAAGTCGCGGTGCCAACAACGGTCCCAACCGTACTCGAGCCGAGCTTCCCGCTCGGCCCAACCGCACTCAAGCCAACGCCGGCGGACCCCCACGAGTGGCAACGCCCACCGCGAAGTCGTCCCTCACCGTGCTCCGGCCGGCGGCGGCGCCCCCGACCCCCGACGGCGGCGGCGGCGACGGCGGAAGCTCCAACCATGGGGCCAACAAGAGGGTCGGTGGCGGCGGCGGTCATGGCAGCCGAGGCCACGCGAACGCCCACGCCTGCGGAGCCTCACGGAGCGGCTACGACGCCCGCCGGAAGATTGAGGAGCCGCGGCGGAAGAAGTCGACCACCACGAGCGACAACGACGGATTCCCCGCCTTCTCACCTCGACTTCGCAACTTGCTCCTCCCCGACAAGTTCAAGCCTTTGGGGATCACCAAGTACGATGCGAGCGAACCCCATCCGGTGGCTCGGATGCTACGCCATCTCCATCGAGAATGCCGGCGGCAACGGCGACACCAAGTGCCTCTACTTCCCTTCGCCGGACCAAGCTCCACTCACATGGCTCGAGTCGCTGGATAAGCACTCGATCGACAAGTGGGACCAGCTGAAGGAGCAATTCACCAGCAACTTCGCGAGGGCCATGGGCCGATCGGGTACTCGCATGGACTTGGCCATGGTCAAGCAAGAACAAGGCGAGACCCTCCGCAAGTACATGCACCGCTTCTTCGATAAGCGCGCTACCGTGGTTGACGTCACCGACAAGGAGGTCATCGACCTCTTCCAAGACGGCCTCTACCACCGCCGCACCTTCGAAGACTTCGGTCGTCGCCGCCCCAGGTCCATCCCCCACCTCAAGGACATGATCACGTCCTGGGCGGATGAAGAAGACAAGGCCAACGCCAAGTACGACGCCATCCGTGGCAAGACCAAGCAGAACCAGGGCGGCGGCAGCGGCAACAACGCGAACCAAGGCGGTCGCAACAACAACAACAACAACTACTCAGGTCCCAACCGCAAGCGCAAGCCAGACAACACTGTCGCGGCTATCCAGCGCCCTGCGAAGGACAACTCGAAGAAGAACTCCGGTGGCTTCAAAGACTCCGTCGAAGGAGAGGTGCCCGTGGCATCCAAACGGCAACCACACCACCGAGCAGTGCTACCAACTCGGGCATGCACTCAAGGATACGCTAGAGCCACCGCACCCTCACGAACAAAAGGGCAAGAAGAAGGACGGCGACAACAACGACTTCCAAGAACCCGACAAGACCGTCAACGTCCTCTTCGGTGTATTGCCCGGCGGGCGGGAGCGAGAAGGCTACCCGTCGAGAAGTCATGTCAATTGAGCCGGCGGTCCCGACCCCCCCTCGGGTGGTCGGAGGTACCCATCACCTTCTCCCGCGCGGACCAATGGACCGGCTTCTCCGAACCGGGCGTTTCCCCCTCGTCCCGAAACCGGTGGTTGCGGGCTCCAAGCTCAACAAGGTCCTCATTGACGGTGGAAGTGGGCTCAACGTCCTTTTCACCAAGACCTTAAAGAAGATGAAGCTCGACATCACCCACATGCTCACCAAGAGCAACACGCCCTTCTACGAAGCATCGTCCTCGGCAACGCGGCTATCCCACTAGGCTCGGTGGTCCCGCCGGCTACCTTCGGGGAACCTCGGGACCACTACCATACCGAGTACATCAAGTTCGAGGTCGCGGACTTCGAGATTTCTTACCACGCCATCCTCGGCGGACCGGCCATCGCCAAGTTCATGGCGGTGCCCCACTACACCTACTTAGTACTCAAGATGCCAAGCCCGGCGGGTGTACTCTCTCTCCAAGGGGACTTGAAGATCTCCCACGACCGCGACACGAGAAGCCGTGGAGATCGCTTCTACAAATCAAGTACCCGGCGTGATGATGGAGGTCTACGCTGCGTCGAAGAAGCTTGTTACAAGTGAACTCGACATCCGGAGAAGTCCGACGGCGCCAACAAGCCTCGGCCACCGAGGAGGTCCTCGTCAAGACGATCGACCTCGGAACGGGCGACCCCGGCAAGACCGAGGACCATGTGTGGTTCGAGGACCGGTGGATGGTCGCTTCCTTGTGTGATGAGTGATTGACAACGTTGTGTGGACCGATTCTTGGCTAAGTATTGCGGGTGCGGGTTGCGGCTTGACCGGTGTTGGTGCGGGTGAAGAACAAGCGCAAAAGGTCGTCGCGGTGAGGCCTCCGGGTGTGGGGAAGACAAGTAGGCTTCGTTCGAGGGACCGGTGGCCGGCGGGGGTCAAGTGCGGGCCGCATGGTGGCATGAACAGCAAGAAGAAGTCGTGGACGGTTTCTTGGTTGAGCCTCAAAACCAAGGTCGAGCCGGGACTACGTGGGAGCCAAGTCATGAGTGGAGATTGGCGGAGGCTACACCGAGTTCGCGGGGTTTACGGTGGTTCACCGAGAAAACCACCGGGTTCCTTGGTTGATCCACAAAGCCAAGACCGGAGAACCGAAGATGGAGCCGCGAGCGC
This sequence comes from Cenchrus americanus, assembly GCA_947561735.1. Classification (NCBI taxonomy): domain Eukaryota; kingdom Viridiplantae; phylum Streptophyta; class Magnoliopsida; order Poales; family Poaceae; genus Cenchrus; species Cenchrus americanus. The sequence continues at coordinate 74,899,979 of OX387239.1, read as the reverse complement.
CGCCGCACCGGTCCGACCGGTGGGTCCGGCCGGGTGAGGAGCACCGGTCGACCGGTGTGCGACGACGCGGTCCGGAATCTTCGAAGCGGAGGACACGCGTTGGGATCGCATGGCTTGCGTCGAGGCTACGCGAGGTGCGGTCGCCGGGCATCCGTCCGATGGTGAAGACATCAAGAATTCCAAATCCGCCCTTGAGGGGCTTGTATCCCTAGTTAGTAGAGAAGGGCATTTTAGACATTCGGTTGCCTCCATATAACCCAAGAGGTGAGAGGATGGCAGCCAACTCTTGGAACCCTAGCTCATTAGTTTTCCTATTTTCCACCTGTTTTCCTTAGGTTTTCTTTAGGACTAGCAAGAGAGCTTCACGGAGAGATCTTGTTGAGAGGGATGGATGATCGGGCGGCTTGCTAGACCTTGTACGAACCTTTGTTTCATGTATAGATGATTCGGCATGGTTCCTCAAGGTTTGGATGTGTTTTCCCCGGTTGTTCTTGGTGGTGATTTTCGGAGCCCTCTCTCGGTGATTTCTTTGGGTTGTTTTCGGGACCTTTCTCTTGGGGATTTGATGGGGGAAATTTGTGGGAACCCTTCGTGGTTCTTTGGGCTGTGATTCCCCTCCCAAATACGTGAGTAAAGGTGCTCGATTTTGGGGTTTCTTGAGTTCGTGGGTTGGAAGTGCTCTTGGCGGGATTTCTTCGATTCCTCCTTTTTGGACGAGTTTTGGTGGGATTAAAATTGGCTATGGACTCCTCATGAGGTGTTCCTAATATCCCCAAAGTCTTGTTCAAGTCCGTGGAGCGATTCGGGAGATCGAGATTTGGATTTGGGGGAGTTGACTCGCGGGTCTTTGTTCATCCCGAGTCGCCCGAGCTACACCGGTCGACCGGTGCTCTTGACCGGTCCGACCGGTGCAAGCCCTAGTGGGTTTTTGCTCGGGTGAATGTCTTGGTGTGTTCGTTGTTGTCCCGTGTTGCTTTCTTGTTTCGAGTTTGGGTCGGTTTGGTGGTCGGTTGGCTGTTGGGTGCCTTGGGGGCTTTCAAGCCGCGATCGGTCGGCCGACCGGTGTGCCTCACCGGTCCGACCGGTGTGGAGCCACTTAGTGAAAGTTGCTCAGTTTCGCCAGCAGGGACCGGTGGTGCTCACCAGTCTGACCGGTGTTCGTCTGTAGACTCGAGGTTTGGTTTTCCGCTGCGTTCTCGGGTTGGAAGGTTGTGTGTTGGTTCCTAGGTCCAGTGGCACTCCAGTGGCTACGTGGGCTTGACCAACCTTGGTAGTGAGTCGGAGACGTGTGTTGGAAGCCGTGTTCATCTTGTTGGAGTTCCATCTCCTTCGAGAAGAATTTTTATCGGCTCCCATTCACTCCCCCCCCCCTCTCTTGTTCGCCGTATCGGTCCTTCAAGTGGTATCGGAGCCGGTTCGAGTCTTTGTTGACTCTTACCGGTCTAAGATCCAAGGATGGCGTACCGAGAACGGGGTTCGGGTCCTCCACACTTCGATGGCAAGAACTACCGGATGTGGAGCAAGCGGATGGGTGCGTTTCTCCGCGGAAAGGGTCGGATCATTTGGGATGTCACGGTGGACACGAGGCTATGCCCGGCCAGATGGACTTCCTCGCTCCGGGATCGAGGGACGGATTCGACGCCAACAATAAGGCGGTCGACTACTTATTTCGTGCTTTGTGTCGGCCGAGTTCGATCGGGTGCACACCGAGCACTTGGCTTGTAGGATTTGGGCGGTGTTGAAGGAGGCTCATGTTGGGAATGCCCGGTGTTCGGGCGCGGATGTATGCGACCTACCGAGAGAGAGTCCGAGAACTTCACTCATCTCCCAGGTGAGTCCATCGATGCCTTGTTTCGGAGGTTCACGGTGGTTGTGAACAACATGAGGGCCAATGTGGACGTGCTCCCGTACGATGATCATGATAGAGCGGTCAAGCTCTTACACTCTTTGGATCATGCGATTTGGGGCGAAAAGTTCGAGGCCATTGTGGAGTCGGAGAAGTATGACACTCGACGGTGAACGAGCCGTTCTCGAAGCTCAAGTTGGGCCGAGGTGGATAGGGGCATGAGCGCCAAGCTCAAGGGACCGACCGATTCCCATAGTCTTGCCCTCGTTGGTGGTTCCAAAGGAAAGGCTAACTCTAACCCATCCACCACGATGTTCTCTTTCTCCTCCTTGATGTCTATGGCGGATGAAGAGTTCGACGAGCTTGTAGAGGACGAGCCGGCGCTCCGACGAGGCGGTTCGAGAGGCCGCACGAGAACCGCGTGAACATGAGGAGGAACACGAGGACTTGCTTCCGGTGAGGCAAGCCGGGACACTTCGTCGCCGACCGCCCGGGAGAAGGCCGAGAACAAGGACGACTACAAGCACAAGAACAAGTACAAGGATGAGCGACGATCGAGGAAGAAGGAGAGCCGAGGCAAGGCCCGAGCGATGGTTGGAGCGAGAGACGTCGACTCCAGTTCCGCGTACTCCACCTCGAGCTCGAGCGACAGTGAAGATGAAGGTGATCGTCGCAAGAACAAAAAGTCGTCCAAGAACCCGAGCGGGCTGAGCTGCTTCGCGAGAGATGGCTTCTACACCATGGCGCTGAGCTCCGGCAGCAAGAAGAGCACACAGAGCGACTCGGACTCCGAGTCCGACGACGAGGTGCGTGATGAACTTCCCTTCTTGCGCCGGGGAGAATGAGAGGCTTGGCTCTTTGCTTGATAACCGTGATGACATGCTTAGAGAGGCCAAGAAAATGAGAAAAGAGCTTAGGGCTTCACTCGAGGATGCTAGGACTAGAGTGGGTGAGCTAGAGACACGGGTGCTTGATAGCAAGCTTGAGATTGATTCCCTTAAGGCTAGCCCCGTTGTTTCGGATGAGAATGATTGTCTTGATTGCTCCATATTCCTTGCTGATCTTGCTTTGTTTAAGGAGAAGCATGCCTCCAAGTGTGAGGAACTAGATGTGCTTAGGGTTGAAGTGGTCGAGCTTAAGTCTAGACTGCTTTGCTAGGTGCTTGCACTTCTTGCCCTGTTTTGCATGCTAAGATTGATGAGATGCATGCTTACACTAGTTCTCTTGAGGCTCAATTGAAGGAACTCATGCCTACATCTTGCTCTACCTGTGAAATGCATGCATTGAAAAAAATTTGGAACTTGCACATTATGTTGATCGTTTGCGGGATGAGAATGATGACTTGAGGAAGTTGATGGGTTGGTTGTCGGTCATGAGCCTCGGTTGAGGATGATGATCGAGGCCTTTAAGAGGCAAGATGGTGAGGGACTTGGGGCAAACAAGGTTGGTGAGGGAAGTGGAGAGAATATCCCGGAGCCACCAAAAACCCACCACAAAAATGATATTTTCCCCCCAAAACCTAACCATATTAGGAACCGACTAGACACAACCCCGGCTCCACCGTGTTACCTACACCCACAAACGATCTCCGAAAGCCTATCAAGTTTGTGAGCACTTCGGGGAAAGTGTTCTTTGGAAAGGAGAGTGAGAAGGCTAGTGGTGAGAAACTGGTGGAGGATTTGAGTGGAGAGAAACCAAGTGAGCGAGTCACATCCCAAGCCTAAGCCTAAGCTTGTGAGGTTCCATTGTGGCTATTGTGGGAGAGATGGCCATAAGGAGGAGTTTTGCTTCAAGAGGAAGCGTGAGGAGAGAATGGCAAAGGAGTGGGCTAACAAGGACAAGTACCACCCTTCCGATGGTGTACTTGAGCCTTGTGTGCGGATGCCCGGGGCCAAGGCGAATGTGAGGACGGTTCGGGCTTGGGGAGAGCGGAAGGCCGTTTGGAGGTCTTTGCCCGGGTCACACCGGTCGGACGGTGTGGGGCACCGATCGGACCGGTGCGGGCCTGGACGGATAGTTGTTTGGGTTTCGGGCTCGTACGGGTGCGAGGGTTGTTTCTAGAGGTCGTGGTTCGGGTGGTTGGGGTGGAGAGTTTGCGGGTGGTCGGTTGCTAGGCGTTCTCCTCCTCGTGCTCAATACGGGGATCGGAGGGGGTCGTAGCTTTGAGTTGGAGAGGAGGGACGTTCCACGGGCTTTCTTTCGTGGTTTTGGTCCTCCTCCAGGCAGAGAGGGGTGGTTCCCTCGGGGGTGGTTACCGTGGTGGTGTTCGTGGAGGTAGCTTTGGTAGGAGAGATGCTTTGGTTGGTGCTAACCCCACTTTCGAGCAAATGGCTCGGACTCGGTTTTACTCTTTTGGTACTAACCCCGGTCTTTCGAGTCGTTTGTTCGCTCACGTGCTCGTTGTTGAATTTCGGGTGGGAGACTTGAAGAACATTTGGTTGATTGACTCCGGTTGCTCGAGGCATATGACCGGAGACAGGGGGTGGTTCTCAAGTCTCGTCCCGGTGGTGACAAAGAGGTGCATCACCCTTGGGGACAATGGGCGTGGACGTGTGCTTTCGGAAGGTGAGATCAAAGTGAGTGACAAGATCACTGCGAGGCGTGTTGCTCTTGTTCAATCGGCGGGGTACAATTTGCTTTACGTGTCCCGGTTGTTGGATGAGGGTTTTGAGGTGTTGTTTCGGCCGGGTGGTTCTCGGATTGTGGACTCTCGAGGAGACCTTGTCCGTATGGTCGTTCCCGAGGGTCGGGTGTTTCGTGCTTGATTTTTCTCGGTCTTCGGGCGTGGAGTGTTGTTTCTTGGTTGGTTCTTCGAGTGAGTTGTGGAAGTGTCATAGGAAGTTGGGTCACTTGAGCTTTGACCTTTTGTCTCGCTTGAGTAAACTCAATTTGGTCCGAGCCACGGTTGAGGCTTGAGAAAGAGTTGGTTTGTGCGCCGTGTAGGCATGCCAAGATGGTGGCCTCTTCTCACCCGCCTCTCACCGATGTGATGAGCGAGCGTCCATGCGAGCCGCTCCATATGGACCTTGTTGGCCCGGCTCGTGTGCGATCCGCGGATGGGAAGTGGTATGTCCTTGTTGTGGTGGACGACTATTCTCGGTATGCTTGGGTGTTCTTTCTAGAGGAAAAGGGGGAGACGTTTGGTTTTGTTCGAGATCTAGTCTTGAGGTTGAGGAACGAGAGGCACGGAGAGATGCCATACGAGCTATCCGCGGTGATAATGGCTCGGAATTCGGGAACTCTCATTTTGAAACCTTTTGCCGGGACTTGGGTCTTGAGCACCGTTTTCGAGTCCGTATACACCTCCCTAGAATGGTGTTGTGGAAAGGAAGAACGAGACCTTGTGCGAGATGGCTCGGACGATGCTTGATGAGCATAGGACTCCGAGGAGGTATTGGGCCGAGGGCGGTGAATACCGCGTGCTATGTGTCGAACGAATATACCTCGAGTGCACAAGAAGAAGACATGCTATGAGTTGATGCATGGTCGCACACCCAAGGTGAGTCACTTCCATGTCTTTGGTTGCAAGTGTTTCATTCGAAGAAAGGCGAGGAAGTTGGATAAGTTTGAGGCTAGGTCTCGTCGATGGCATTTTCTTTGGTTATGCATCTCACTCTAGAGCATATCGTGTGCTCAATCTTGAAACTAACCAAATCGTGGAGACTTGCGAGGTAACCTTCGACGAGACGAGCCACATAGTCGGCTTGTCTTTGAGTGTGCGGGTGATGATGAGCTTGGCGGGGAGATCTTTCGGGGAGGAGGAGCATGAATATGGAGACGATGAGAATGGCGGTGCGGTGCCCCGGCTGAACATGTACCCACTACTTTGACTACAATGATGGATGGACCCTCTGCTACACCTACGACGACAAATAAAGAATGAGGAGAAGGCGATGTTGAGGGGGAGGTAGCTTCGAGGCGAGAACCTCCCCGGCGAGTACAAGTGGATCACCCAGCTTCGAGGATCATCGGCGACATGAATGAACACACTACACGGTCGAGGGTTCAAAACAACTCCCATTTCGCTCATGCTGCGTTTGTTGCTACTTTTGAGCCCAAAGACATTAGACATGCACTATCTGATCACAATTGGGTTAATTCGATGCATGAGGAGTTGGAGAATTTTGAAAGGAATCAGGTGTGGGAGTTGGTTGACCCTCCCCCGGGGTGTAAGCCGATTGGTACAAACTAGGTGTGGAAAAACAAGGAGGGAGAGAAGGGTGAGGTTGTGAGAAACAAGTCGAGGCTTGTTGCTCAGGGGTTCAGTCAGAAGGAGGGGATCGACTACGAGGAGACCTTTGCTCCCGTAGCCCGTTTGGAGGCGATTAGGATCCTTCTAGCCTTTTCCGTGGCTAAAGGGTTCAAGTTGCACCAAATGGATGTGAAGAGTGCTTTTCTGAATGGTGTGTTGGAGGAAGAAGTGTATGTGAGGCAGCCTCCGGGGTTTGAGAGCGAGAAGTACCCCCACCGGGTGTACAAGTTGAGGAAGGCGCTGTATGGGCTGAAGCAGACGCCTAGAGCTTGGTATGGCAGGTTGAGGGGGTTCTTGTTTGAGAGAGGTTTTGAGATGGGGAAGGTCGATCAGACCTTGTTTTTGCCGAGGCGGGCGAGAGATATCCCGATTGTGCAAGTGTATGTGGATGATATTGTCTTTGGTGGCTCGTCTAACTCTCTTATTGCAAGGTTTGCGAGATGATATGAGCGGGGAATTTGAGATGAGCATGATTGGCGAGTTGCAGTTCTTCCCGGGCTACAAATCAAACAATCAAAGGAAGGAACATTTGTACACCGGAGCTAAGTACACCAAGGACATTGTGCGGAAGTTCAAGATGGAGGACTCCAAGGCTATGACGACGCCGATGAGTACAACTACAGCTCTTGATGCGGATGAGGAAGGTGAACATGTGGACCAGAAGGAGTACCGGAGCATGATCAGGTCACTCCTCTACTTGACGGCGACGAGGCCAGACATCCAGTTCTCGGTGTGTCTGTGCGCTCGTTTTCAAGCGTCTCCGAGGACTTCGCAGCGGCAAGCGGTGAAGAGAATTTTCGGGTACTTGCGTCACACTCCCGACTTCGGACTTTGGTACTCCGCGTCCTCTTCTTTGGCGCTTCATGGTTTTTCGGACGCGGATTTTGCCGGGTGTCGGTTGGATAGGAAGTCCACTTCCCGGGACTTGCCGGTTTTTGGGTTCCTCTTTGGTCTATTGGTCTTCCCGCAAGCGGTCGAGTGTTGCTCAATCCACGAGCGAGGCCGAGTATGTTGCCGTCGCTAGTTGTTGCTCTCGGCTCCTTTGGATCACCTACACCATGAGTGACTTTGGTGAGGAGTATACCCATGTCCCACTTCAATGTGATAGCACCGGTGCCATAAGCGTTGCAAAGAACCCGGTGCTCCATTCCAAAACCAAGCACATAGAAGTGAGGTATCATTTCCGAGAGACAACGTAGAGAAAGGAAAGATAGCTTTGATCCATGTACCCACACATGACCAACTAGCCGATATTTTCACCAAACCCCTAGATCAAGCAACTTTCACTCGTTTGCGGGGGGGACTTGGTGTGTGTTTGATTTCTGAGTTGGGTGTGTGGGAGCTCCCTTGTAGCATATGTATAGCTTTCCTTTGTGCATTTCTTGCATTTTGCATGGCATATGTAACATGATGTATAGGCATCCTTGTATCTTAGATTGCATGCATTTTGTATCATATGCATTAATTAGGAAAAGCTTCTCTCATATACATTGTTCACCATGGAATGAGATATATGTCTTTGTGAGCTTGTTTGGTTGCTATGGTTAGTTTGGCTTAGCTCTTGATGATCTTGATGAATAATCCATGGTTGATAGCTATGTTTTTGAAAATGTCACATGTATGCTCTCTCATGTGTAAATGCCTTTATATGATCTTGACATGTTTTAGTGGCTTTGCTATGCTTAATTTGTGGTTGGATAGCTAGTTTATTGATCATATGGGGCCAAAGGCTCATTTGCCATCATGAATGTTTAGCCCTCTTGTTTTATCTTGTGGAGGGGCATAAGTTCCTTTTTGTCGCAAAGACATTTCATGTACCATTTACAAATCTGAAAATGAAATGAAAAATGCTTGGAAATGTTCTCCCATGTCATATGTGCTAATTTTAATTTGCTTTGGGTGCTAAACCGTTGCATGATGCCTACCAATGAGAAGTCTCATACATAGAAGTAAGCACATGGCTCGGTGGCTTTGACATGACATGAGGTGCTTGTGGGTGTTTGTGATGGTCTTATGGTTAGAATGGCTGTCCTAGCATGAAGTTTGTGTGGCTTTGCCGGTTTGATATGCTTTGATCATGTTTAGGACTTTGCTCATGAGAGGCAAGTTTTTCGCAAAATTGCCAAAATCCATCTTAGCTTCGTCCAATGGTTGTGCAACTTGGTGATCATGTAGTTGAGATCGATACGAAGCCGTAGAGTATCTAACTTGCTCATTTGGACATTTGTAGCATTCTTTGTTGAATTGTGTCTATTTGAGAAGCTATAGGTTGAAAGTTTTGCATTTTTGGCTTGATTCATGCATTGCCAACAAGGGGGAGAAGTTTGAGCTTGAAATGGCTTGTCGAACGTATTTAGAAGGTTTTCGGAGTGGTTTCAAGCCATTTACGGGCTCTGTTGTGCACCGGTCTCGACCGGTCGGGGTCACCGGTCCGACCGGTGTCGTCTTTGGTTCTGTTCACATGTTGCACACTGGTCTGACCGGTGGTGTTGACCGGTCCGACCGGTCGGGCCGAGTTGTTGCACTGCCCTGTTTCAAGTGGTGCCTTGCGTGCATTCGTCTAGGGGGGAGGTGCATTGGTTCGGGGGAGCTTGCATGTGTGCGGGGGGAGCTCTTTGTGGTTGTTCAAGCTTTGTTTCGGTGGTTTGTGCTCTTTGCTTGAGCTTTGCTTTGTCTCGGATGTGTCGAGCCGTTACCCTTGCCTAAGGGGTCCGAGACTTGTCTTCTTCAAGTGATCTTGCTCTTTGCCTTTGTTTGGCTTTCAATCGCTTGTTGGAGTTTATTTTTGTTCGTTTCTTTTCTTTTTGTTTTCTCTCTTGTTACTTTCGTGTGGGTGTTGTCAATGCACTCATCAAGGGGGACATTGAGGACCATGTGTGGTTCGAGGACCGGTGGATGGTCGCTTCCTTGTGTGATGAGTGATTGACAACGTTGTGTGGACCGATTCTTGGCTAAGTATTGCGGGTGCGGGTTGCGGCTTGGCGGGTGTTGGTGCGGGTGAAGAACAAGCGCGAAAGGTCATCGCGGTGAGGCCTCCGGGGTGTGGGGAAGACAAGTAGGCTTCGTTCGAGGGACCCGGTGGCCGGCGGGGTCAAGTGCGGGCCGCATGGTGTCATGAACAAGAAGAAGAAGTCGTGGACGGTTTCTTGGTTGAGCCTCAAAACCAAGATCGAGCCGGGACTACGTGGGAGCCAAGTCATGAGTGGAGATTGGCGGAGGCTACACCGAGTTCGCGGGGTTCCGGTGGTTCACCGAGAAAACCACCGGGTTCCTTGGTTGATCCACAAAGCCAAGACCGGAGAACCGAAGACGGAGGCTGCGCGGCGCGGACCGGTTTGACCGGTGGGTCCGACCCCGGTCTGACCGGTGAGGAGCACCGGTCTGACTGGTGTGCGACGACGCAGCCCGAAATCTTCGAAGCGGAGGACACGCGTTGGGATCGCATGGCTTGCGTCGAGGCTACGCGGGGGTGCGGTCGCCGGGCATCCGTCCGATGGTGAAGACATCAAGAATTCCAAATCCGCCCTTGAGGGGCTTGTATCCCTAGTTAGTAGAGAAGGGCATTTTAGACATTCGGTTGCCTCCATATAACCCAAGAGGTGAGAGGATGGCAGCCAACTCTTGGAACCCTAGCTCATTAGTTTTCCTATTTTCCACCTATTTTCCTTAGGTTTTCTTTAGGACTAGCAAGAGAGCTTCACGGAGAGATCTTGTTGAGAGGGATGGATGATCGGGCGGCTTGCTAGACCTTGTACGAACCTTTGTTTCATGTATAGATGATTCGGCGTGGTTCCTCAAGGTTTGGATGTGTTTTCCCCGGTTGTTCTTGGTGGTAATTTTCGGAGCCCTCTCTCGGTGATTTCTTTGGGTTGTTTTCGGGACCTTTCTCTTGGGGATTTGATGGGGGAAATTTGTGGGAACCCTTCGTGGTTCTTTGGGCTGTGATTCCCCTCCAAAATCCATGAGTAAAGGTGCTCGATTTTGGGGTTTCTTGAGTTCTTGGGTTGGAAGTGCTCTTGGTGGGATTTCTTTGATTCCTCCTTTTTGGACGAGTTTTGGTGGGATTAAACTTGGCTATGGACTCCTCATGAGGTGTTCCTAATATCCCCAAAGTCTTGTTCAAGTTCGTGGAGCGATTCGGGAGATCAAGATTTGGATTTGGGGGAGTTGACCGCGGGTCTTGTTCATCCCGAGCTGCCGAGCTACACCGGTCTGACCGGTGCTCTTGACCGGTCTGACCGGTGCAAGCCCTGGTGGGTTTTTGCTCGGGTGAACGTCTTGTTGTGTTCGTTGTTGTCCCGTGTTGCTTTCGTTGTTTCGAGTTTGGGTCGGTTTGGTGGTCGGTTGGCTTTGTTTTGTGCCTTGGTGGCTTTCGAGCCGCGATCGGTCGACCGGTGTGCCTCACCGGTCGACCGGTGTAGAGCCACTTAGTGAAAGTTGCTCAGTTTCACCAGCGGGGACCGGTTTGATCGGTGGTGCTCACCGATCCGACCGGTGTGGGTCCGTAGACTCGAGGTTTGGTTTTCCGCCGCGTTCTCGGGTCGGAAGGTTGTGTGTTGGTTCCTAGGTCCGGTGGCACTCCGGTGTCTTCGTGGGCTTGACCAACCTTGGTAATGAGTCGGAGACGTGTGTTGGAAGCCGTGTTCATCTTGTTGGAGTTTCCATCTCCTTCGAGAAGAATTTTTATCGGCTCCCATTCACTCCCCCCCCCCCTCTCTCGGTTCGCCGTATCGGTCCTTCAAAGACCACCACCATCGGGGCTGGCCTCGACCCCAAATAGGAAGACGAGCTCATCGGCTTCCTTCGGGCTAACCGCGACATCTTCGCGTGGAAGCCGACGGACATGCCGGGAGTGCCCGGTGAGCCGATTAAGCACCGCCTCAATGTCGATCCTAAAGCCACCCCCAAGCGACAACACCTCCGACGCTTTGCCGAAGACGGACGGGATGCCATCAAGAAGGAACTCGCCAAACTACTCGCGGCTGGCTTCATCAGAGAAGTCTTCCATCCGAGTGGCTCGCCAACCCCGTCCTCGTCCGCAAGAAGAACTCAAATGAGTGGAGGATGTGCGTCGACTACACCGACCTCAACAAGCACTGCCCCAAGGACCCCTTTAGGTTGCCGCGGATTGATCAAGTCATCGACTCCACGGCGGGCTCGCGACCTGCTCTGCTTCCTCGGACCGCTATTCCGGGTACCACCGGATCGCAATCAAGGAAGAAGACCGGGGAGAAGACCGTGTTCATTACCCCGTTTGGCGCGTACGCTACACGACCATGTCCTTCGGGGTGAAGAACGCCGGCGCCACCTATCAACGAGCTATCCGGGCACAGCTTCAAGAGGAAACTCAACAAGAACGTCGAAGCCTACGTGGATGACATGGTCGTCAAGACCGAGACTCCGGTACCCTCATCGACGACCTTGAAGAGACTTTCGCATCCCCGCGCGAGTACCGCCGGATGCTCAACCCGAACAAGTGCATCTTCGGCGTACCTTCGGGCAAACTACTCGGCTTCATCATCGGCCGGCCACGGCATCGAAGCCAACCCCGAGAAGATCTCCACCATCACCAGCATGAAAGCTCCCACGAGCATCAAAGACGTCCAGAAGCTGACCGGGTGCATGGCGGCACTGAACAGATTCATCTCGAAGCTTGGAGAACGGGGGGCTCCCCTTCTTCAAACCACTCAAGCACCAAGAAAAGTTCGTGTGGACTCCGGAGGAGGATCAAGCCCTTGCCCAGCTCAAGGACTTCCTATCGAAGCCGCCGGTCCTCACGGCTCCTCACAAGGGCGAGCGGACTCTCGCTCTACCTCGCCGCGACTACTCACGTGGTCGATCTTGCCATCGTCGTCGAGCGGCGGGGAAGACGGCCATGCCTACCCGGTCCGGCGCCCAGTCTACTTCGTCAGCGAGGTCCTGTCGAGTCCAAGGCACGCTATCAGCTTGTGCAGAAGCTCCTGTACGCGGTACTCATCACCTCGCGGAAGCTACAACACTACTTCCAGGAGTACTCGATCTCCGTCGTCACCGACTACCCGCTCGGTGACATCTTGCGGAACCAAGATGCTACCGGAAGAATCTTCAAGTGGGCGATCGAGCTCGATGCCCTCACCATCGACTTCAAGCCACGCACGGCCATCAAATCACGGGCGCTAGTCGACTTCATGGCGGAGTGGCGGGAGAACCGGATACCTACTCCAACCGTGCGACCGAGCATTGGGTGATGTACTTCGACGGCTCACTCAACCTCGAGGGCGCGGGTGCGGGGGTACTTCGATCTCTCCAACGGGCGAACAACTCAAGTACGTCCTGCGGATCTTCCGGAAGGTCTCAAACAACGAAGCCGAGTACGAAGCTCTCCTACATGGGCTCCGCCTCGCGGCCCACCGGGCATCAAGCGGCTACTAGTCTACGGCGACCCCGCGGTGGTCATCAACCAAGTCAACAAGTCCCGGGACCGCAACAAGGAGAACATGGACGCCATGCGCCTAGAAGTCCGCAAGCTCGAGAACAAGTTCTACGGTCTCGAGTTCCACCATATCGCCCACGACAACAACGTTGCGGCGGAAGTTCTCTCGAAGCTTGGATCTACCCGCGCTCAAGTACCGGCGGGTGTCTTCGTTCACGAGCTTCACGCGCCATCCATCCCGGAGCGGCGCCACCGACCACCGTCCTAGCGCACCCACCGGCCGGACGGGAGGTCATGATGATCGACGTGGACTGGAGGCAACCCTTCATCGACTACCTCAGCGAACAGAAGGTTCCCTCGGATAAGAACTCGGCCGAGCAGCTCATCCGCCGCGCCAAGTCCTACGTCCTCGTCGGAGACAAGCTTTACAAGCGGGGCGCATCTTCTGGAGTACTCATGAAGTGCGTCCCTCGGCAAGAAGGCAAGGACATCTTGGAGGAGATCCACAAGGGCGTCTGCGGCAACCACGCGTCCTCCCGCACGCTGGTCAGCAAGGCCTTCCGGCGAGCTTTCTACTGGCCCTCTGCTCTGGGCGACGCTGAGGAACTCATCAGAAAGTGCCAAGGATGCCAGTACTTCGCCAAGCAGCAACACGTCCCAGCCTACAAGCTAGTCACCATACCGCCAACCTGGCCCTTTGCCTGCTGGGGGCTCGACATGATTGGGCCACTGCCAACTGCGCTAGGTGGTTTCAACAGAGTATTGGTGGCCATCGACAAGTTCACCAAGTGGATCGAGGTCAAGCCGGTCACATGCCCCAAGGCTGACAGAGTACTCGACTTCCTGGATGAACTCGTGCATCGCTACGGACTACCCCACTGCATCATCACAAACCTGGGCTCCAACTTCAACAACCACCGGTTCGGGAGTACCGCGAGAACGATAGGATCGACGTCCGATACGTCTCAGTTGCCCATCCTCGGGCCAACGGACAAGTCGAGCGCGCCAATGGGATGGTGCTCGACGCTCTCAAGAAGCGGCTACACGACGCCGCTAACTCCAAAGGGGGCAAGTGGATCAAGGAACTACCCAACGCACTGCGGGGGCTACGGACTCGGCCATCCAAGCCAACGGGACAATCCCCTTACTTCCCGGTCTACGGCTCCGAAGCAATCCTCCCCTACCGACGTCATATGGGACTCGCCGGCGGTGGAGCACTACGACGAAGGCGTCTGCGAAGACGACAGACGAGTTGACATCGACGGCCTCGAAGAAGCTCGGCCGCGCTACCCTCGTCCAATCGGCAAGGTACCCGGAGGGTATCCGACGCTACCACGATCGCAACGTCAAGGAACGCTCCTTCAACGTTGGTGATCTTGTCCTCCGTCGTATCCCGAACACGGAAGGACTACACAAGCTCGGCTCCCCCCCGGGAAGGTCCCTTCACCGTGGCAAAGGTGACCAGGGCCGGGCTCCTACCGCCTCCCGGACACTTGAAAGCGAAGACATCAACAACTCGTGGAACGTCGACTAGCTCTGTCGATTCTACGCCTAGTCTACACAACTACTCCGGGGTTCAAGTCTACACGACTACATCAACACCCCTCTGCCGTAAGCGGTCTCCGGGTCCCGGCCCCGGTCTCCGGACTACTCCTCTCCAGGATCCGGCCCGCGGCCCCGCTACCTACGGATCCCGGGGCGCGACGAGCGACAAAGGACTCTATCGACGGTCTACTAAGAGACCATGTACTCCAAGATCCGGCCTACACGGCTACCTATGGATCTACCGCGTAAGCGGCTACCCGCCCTAGCACCACTTGGGCCGTAAGCGGCCTCCGGTCCGGGCGACTACTGCGTAACTACGGCCCACGGCCATCCGGGTGTACTTCTTCAATAATAAAGTTTGATCGTTCATCAACTTCTTTTCTCGTCTACTTCCCTCAACGGACTACCGCCGAGTACGACTACTCGCATCCACTCCACGATGGGGCTCCGCATTATGAGATCGCGACTACGAGTACTCATTGCTTGGAATTTTCCTTTCATTAATACTTAAGCAATTCCATTACAATTGTTTTTGTACAACTTTGGCTACTAGCTAACTATTACGGGGCTCTCGGGAGATTGAGCTTATCGGCTACTTGCTCCGCGATGGGCGCCATCGCTCCGGCGGCTCCGCATACTGCTCATCGGTACAGTTGGCGGCTACCCCGCCAGCGACTACTTCCACCGGTACCTTCGGGAAGTAGGACTTCATGAAGGCCAAGACCTGCTTCGGGATCGACCTCGCCATGTGCTTCACATAGGCCGCCAGCCGGCTGGGGGCTTCCCTGAGGCGATCCACGAGCGGAGCGATCTTGGGGCCGCCGGGATGAGGAACCAAGAGTCTTGCGATCGGCGGCGAGGCTTCTACGAGATCCTTCGGTTGGGGCCGCGGCGCCTCACAATCTTCATTCAACTTCGCAACGATTTGTAGCAGGTTGACGAGATCGCGGTCGGATGCAATACAAAGCTCCATGTGCTTCTCGCACTCGAAGTCAAGTTATTTATAGTCGAGCTCGAGTACGGCGGGCCTTTTGCTCCCGGTAGAAGAGGTTCTTCATACTTGTCTCTCGAGGACTTCAACTGCTCCACTTGGCCCTCAAGCTCTGCAAATACAACAAAGCGCAGCGGGTCAGACTACCTCTCGACCTCCAACAACTACCCAACAAGTCGAGCGGCGTACCTTTGTTTTTGTTGCGGAGGCTCTTGTTCTTCCGCACCAAGTCATCACCCTTTGCCTGCAACTCTTGGATGTCATTGTGATACTTGGCAAAAGCGGCGTCGAGCTTGGGCTGCATGGCGGCCGCGTGCTTCCGCGACTTCACAAGCTGATCTTCTAGTGCCTCAGCCCGGAGCACCGTGTCACCAAAGCCTTGCAGCATGTTGGACTTCTCGCGGGACCTCTCCACAACGTCCTGCACAGACAACGCATGTCACACGAGTACTCAAAAACATAGGATTGACTACTCAGAAGTTAAGACTACTTACCTTCATCCACTGCTCAGCCTGGCGGACTGCCTCCAGGTGCCTGGCCACCGTTGCCGGGTCCACCAGATCGTCCGCGAGCAGCTCCACTCCGCCACGACTACTCGCGGTGGTCTCTGTCATCGGCGCAGAGCGGATGGGCTCTGCGTCCTGGATCTCCGGGGAGCGGATAGCCACCTCCAGAGCAACCTCTGGTGGCACGGTGGCCTCCTCTCCTCCGGTCGCCGTGGCGGCTTCTTCGGCGACCTCCTCCACTGGCTCGGGGGCTCCCTCAGCAGCCTCCGGCGCTTGTGGTGTCGACTTCTCCATGGGCACCACCGCAGGGATGTCACTCCCTTCGGCCTCGACGCCTGACAAGAAGACGTCAAGTTCATCAGCAACTATGACTACTCTATGGGGAAGACTACGGCCACGGCGAGAACACTTACCCTCGACCACGGCGGCCTCGGGCGGCGCGGCTCCGGCGGCCCGGCGCCTCGGACTGCGCTCGGGGGCGGGAGTTGACTCCCTCGACGGGCGGCGCGACTTCTTCCTCCGCCACCATCGCGGAGGGTTCATCTCCCTCCCGAGACAAGTCCGTTGATTTCTGGGGAAGTACACAAAGGCGGTTGTCATTCAAGCTCGACTACTACACCAAGTACTACTCGGGAAGGTTCGGTACTTACGGGGCCGGACCGGACTATCATCACGGCCGAGGCACGCGAGGATGCCGGCAATGTCTACCGGTCCACCCTCGGCGGGCGCCTCCTCCGCGCCTGCGGCCGGTGCCTCCTCTGCGCACGCGGCGGCCGGTGCGGCGCCCTTCGCGCTCTGCCGGCCACCACCTCTTCGATGGTGGGGGCTGCGGGTTGTGCTCTCTTGACGAGCGGGGGCTGGCGCTCCAACTGCGCTAAGAGCTCCTCGACGGTGGGGGGCGGACTACGACTCCCGGCGGGCTCCCCCACTCGTGTCCCACTCGCCTTCGTCGCCCTCCTCGACGGGCTCCGTCGGCGGCACCTCCTACATACAAGGAAGACTACTCATCGGCAAGTGAACTCGCACGACGGGTACTCGACTACACTAGTCAAGACTTCTTACCTCTTGAGGCGTGGTCTGCGAGACCTTCGACTTCTTCGCCACCCGCTTGTGGGCGGGGTTGCGCGGCTTCCGTGGCGGCGCAGCCAGACTAGCCTCCAGGCTAGCCGGCGGGTCTTGCACAAGAGGTACATGAGGCAAGCACGGACGGCTAAACCTCAACCGCGGCCGGAAGCGGTCTTGTAGCGTCTCGTCGTCGTCGTCGTCGTTGGACATGTCTTCTACGATGACGGTGTCATCTCCTTCGCCGACCTCTCGCCGCTCCTTGGATCCGGCTTTCCCTTCCTTCGGGATCTCGATTCCCCGAGGGGGCGGGCCGAGGCTCGGAGACGAACCTCTTCAAGTCGTCCCGCAAGACACAAGACATCGGCACGACTACTCGCAAAGAAAGGACTACTCGACTAGGGGGGTACGGCTACTTACCTCCTTTGGCGGGCGCGCGGCGGAGTACTCCCTGGACGGGGCACGCCGTGTACGGCGGCATGTCCTTGAAGATCCACGTCGACCTCTCGATGATGTCGTCGTCGTCCATCTCGCCTCGCGGCATCCACGATGTGTCGTCGTCGCCGGTGTACTCGAAGCCGAGGGTGTCGCGAGCCATCGGCGGCCGCACCCTCCGCTTCATGAACCGAAGGCCACGTGCTCGGCCCTCGGTCCGGCTTCTCCGAGCACCTTGATGCGTGGCGGCGGCTCGGGGAGCCGGATCCTCTCTGCATCGTGGGCTCCGTGTTCCACCGGGCCCGGTGCACCGGGCGCCTTCCGCTCGGCTTCGGCAGGCCAGGGTGGTGGTTCGTGACGTAGAACCACCTCGCCTTCCAATCGGCGTTGGAGTCAATGAGCTTGTACGCCAAGTACTGCTCAGTGGCGTCTTCTCTCATCTGGATGTAAGCTCCTCCGACTACTCGAGGATTGCTGGCGCTTGGTTGCAGCTTCACCTGGAAGAATTTCCGGAAGAGGATCCAGTGCGGCTTGATTCCCAAAAATGCTTCACAAAAATGGACGAAGACTGCGGTATGGAAAATGCCGTTAGGGTTCAGATTGAGGTACTCAATTCCGTAGTACCCGAGGAGGCCCTTGAAGAAATCAGCGGCCGGAAGCGCGAGTCCGCGCTCCACGAAACGCGCGAACATCGGGATCTCGTCTTCAGCCTTCTCCATGGGGTACGGATCTCCGGCGGCGGCTCTCCACATATCCACCTCCTTCTCCCAGATAAATCCGCTGTTGAGAAGGGCCAACAAATCCTCGGTCTTCACCTTCGACTTTTTCCACTCACGGCTTGGATCTGCCCGCGGTGGAGACATCGGCGGCGCTGCCCCAGTGGCAGCCGCGGCGGCCTCTTCGCAGCCCCTCTTCTTCCCGGTGACCTTCGCAGACTTGGACGGTGAAGGCTTCATTCTCCAAGTGCAAGGCGTCTTCACGCGCATCCGCTCGGGGGCTACTGCGGAAACTGCGGGTGGCGGCGCGCTTGGATCTCTTGCGGCGGCGGCGTGCGGCCGGAAGTGGATGCGCCGGTTCGATTCGAAATGGCTACATCGGCGATGGGTGAAAAACCCTATGGGTTTTGGCTTCTATTTATAAGTCAAACCGGCCCTCCAACGGCCGGATGGATAACTCCGCGCTTGGGCGACTCGGCGGCCGCGCATGACTCTTCGCATTCTACTAGTCGACGTGCCTCACCTTGGGGGCTCGGCTACTTCTACTCGACTACCCGGGGAAGCGACAAGACTCGGGAGCATCTCGGGACACATTCTTACGGAAGACCCTTCAATTCGAGAGGAAGTACTCGACTCAAGGCTCGGGGGCTCCGTGCCACATGTCCTTCGGTTTTTTCTCTCCGGATTTTTCGGGATTTTCTTGCCAAGACTTCGAGATGGACCCTCGCCCGAGCTCGCGGCTCAACCTAAGGCTCGGGGGCTACTCCATATGGAGTGCGATTTTGCAATCGCACCTCCATATCGCCTCCGGCTTCAAGACAAGACGGGCATTTTTTGAAGACCTTCGAAGGCGGCACTCGAGGACGCTTGGGGACTACTCGAGAAGACTTCAAGATTGCTCAAACATCGAGCGGAGTGCATTCCGGCCTCGGGATGCTTCGACTACTCTTGAGGACTACTCGTTAAGGCCGTCAAGACTACTTGAAGCTATCCTTCTCGACTACAAAGTACTCGGGGCCTTGTCGTATGGACCTCCCTGGGCCCACTACCTCGGTGGGTTCCGGGACCGACTACTCGGTGGGCCCACGGGACTACCGGCTTTCGCTACACGGCACCTGAAGGCGTGGAGCACAAGGACTACGGAGGAGAAGTACTCGGTTAGGAAGCTGTACATGTCCCGCCTTTCGTATGGAAGACTCTAGACGAACCCGACTAGTACTCTCTCCCTACTCCGACTTGTAACCCTACCTCCGGACTATATAAGGTGAGGCGGGGACCTTTCTCTAGCATCTCATCCAATCCATGGAGCACAATTACACTATCTTGTAATCGTGCCCAATCAATCCGAGCTACGCGGCATACAAGACGTAGGGTATTACGCACCTCGCGGCCCGAACTCGTCTAAATTGTGTGCCACGTGTCTCTTCCTTCGAGTTACCGATCTCGGTGAGGCCACATTCATCTACTTCGGGTACTCCCCTTAGTAGGTTGCCGGTCTAAAACACCGACACACGGTGCTCCACATCGAGGTTCCGTGTGTTCCTTGGTGATTCTCTCGTTTCATGGTCGTCAAAATGGCAAAGCACGGTCTCAAGATCCGGTGCCGAGGTGGAATACCGGGGGTGTGGTGAACGCGATCGCGGAGTGCACTTAGTCGCGCAACCTTCTTGGCGAGCTTCGCTACAAGATCGTAAAGGCAATGTTGGTGTTCTGCGACAACGTATCTACGGTCTACATGGCGAAAGACCCCGTCCACCATAAATGAATGAAGGATATTGAAGCGGACATTCACTTTGTTCGGGAGAAGGTGGCCATCGGTGAAGTCCGTGTCGCACAAATACCGACCACGCGGCGGCTCGCCGACATTTTCACGAAGGGGTTGTCGACATCCTTGTTCGGGGATTTCGGACGCGGCTTGTGCATCGGGAATGACAATGCTACGTACGCGGGGGGTGTTAGCGAACGACCCAACGGCCGGGACGCGAGCTACGCGCACGATGCGTTCGCCGCGGGAAGCTTAGAGTCAACACGCGCTCCTAGCTTGCTCGCCAAGCCTCGCTCGCCACCCACGTGCGCCCGGCTCGCTCGCCACTCCTCACTCGCCGCCCATGAGCTCCCGCATAGCTCGCTATGGTCATTAGCCTTGTAGGGGTATGTGTACTCTATATATGTAAATCATCATGGATGAATGGAGGTGTGCGGTGATTCTTGAGGACCATGTGTGGTTCGATGACCGGTGGATGGTTGCTTCTTGGTGTGATGAGTGATTGACAACGTTGTGTGGACTTATTCTTGGCTAAGTATTGCGGGTGCGGAGTTGCGGCTTGACTAGTGTTGGTGCGGGTGAAGAACAAGTGCGAAAGATCGTTGCGGGTGAGGCCTCTAGGTGTGGAGAAAACAAGTAGGCTTCATTTGAGGGACCGGTGGCCGGCGGAGTCAAGTGCGGGCCGCATGGTGGCATGAACAGCAAGATGAAGTCATGGACGGTTTCTTGGTAGAGCCTCGAAACCAAGGTCGAGCCGGGACTACGTGGGAGTCGAGTCATGAGTGGCGATTAGCGGAGGCTACACCGAGTTCGCGGGGTTTCCGGTGGTTCACCGGAAAACCACTAGGTTCCTTTGTTGATCCACAAAGACAAGACCGAAGAACCGAAGACGGAGGTGCGGCAAGAAGATCGGACCGGTCCGACCGGTGGGTACGGGTCCGACCGGTGTGTGACGACGCAATCCGAAGACTTCGAAGCGGAGGACACGCGTCGGGATCGCAAGGCTTGCGTCGAGGCTAAGCAAGTTTGCGGTCGTTGGGCATCCGTCCGATGGAGCGATGACAAAGACTTCGAATTTGCCCTCGAGGAGAATGTATCCCTAATTAGCTAGTAAGGCTATTTTAGACTTTCGGTTGCCTCCATATAACCCAAGAGGTGAGAGGATGGCGGTCATCTCTTAGAACCCTAGCTCATTCGGTTTTCCGTTTCTCCTTCCTATTTTCTCAAGGATTTCTATAGGACTAGCTTGAGAGCTTCATCGTGAGATCTTGTGAGAGGGTTGGATGATCAAGTGGCAAGCTAGACACCGTTAACACCAAAATTTGGTAAGGAGTCGACTTGTGGGTCCAGGCTCGGTAAGGAGTCCGCTTGGTGGAAGGAAACGATTTTTTCGGATGTATTCGGCAAAGAGGTACGCGATCGGCTATCTTCTCCCGTTCGGCAAAGGAAAAGTTGAGGCCGATTTTGCGGGATTGGACGGTGACGTGGCTCAAGCGGGAAGGGCGAATGGATGGATAGGCGATCAAGCTTAGAGATAAGTTAGGCGGCGAATCCATTCGAGATTGTACTTGGCGGGGGTATAAATATGAGCCCCGAATGTATGTAATACGCACAATCATTCTTCAATACAAACCGGCCTTACGCCAAACCCTAGAGTCCTTTTATCGTGTCGTCGAGTTCTTCGAGAGGGTTCATCGATTCGTCGACCTCCGTGAGTACCGGCAACCTTGTATCATGTCTAGTATCATGCGGTGGATTTAGATCTGATGCAAGTAGTCTTGTTACCATGCTTCGTGTCATGCGATAGATTCAAGCTTGGTTCAAGAGGGTTTCTTGTTAGGTCATGAGCCATGCGGTAGGCTAAGATCTAGCTTGAAGCTAGTTATCGGCTCTATTGGGTTTTGGCAAGATCCAATAGATTCATTAAGTTACCTCGTGTTGCTTTGAGTTTTTACCTTATGTTTAGATTCATGTAACACTTTTTGCCCAATCTAGATGGATTTGGATCGGCTTTATCCTTTTTGTGATCCTTATGCGAATAGAATTCGTGTTTTAACACGTGGATCTTGTGCTTTCCGATAGCCGAAACCGAATCGATCTAGGTTGTTACGTGTTGTGGGTTCAAGCTTGCCAATGTTGGTATAAATCTTGAAAGAACTGAGTATCATGCGGTAGATGCAAGTTTTTGGGTTGCTTTGGAGCTAGTCATCCGGTGGATTAGATTTCAAATCAATCTGATAGATTTATTCGCTTGGTAATGTTCGTTCCTTCTTCATGGACCCCGAATCGGTACGTTCAACCGTATTCGGTTATGTTCCTTCACGAGTAGAACACGTGTGTAATTCATGCTTTAAATAACGTATGCTTTTAGCTTTCCATATTTAGATTGTATCATGCGGTGGATAGATCTATTTGTGGAAAGTGGTACGGTTTTCATGCAAGTTGTATCATGCAGTGGATAGATTTGCTTGGCATCGTACCCGACGGGTTTCAAAGTACCTAGACATGCGGTAGACTAGTGCTTTGGATCTATGCATGCTTGTTTATTACATGTTTATGTTCGTGCTTTACTTTATTCATTTATTTAATGTTAATTATCATGGGGATCGGTCATGGCCTCGTGCATGTGAATCTTTGTTCAAACAAAGACCGATCGTCGTCATGCTTACGTCATCCATTCGGCAATGTTACTTTTTTCTTTTATAAGTTCCCGAATGGTTTTCGGTTTATTGGCGGATAGCTCTTTATAGCTATGTGTCATCACATACGGCTTCCTAGCCGTAAATATGGAACCTGTCGGTACCACCGGCAAGTTCCAAGCTTTGGCATCTAACTACTTTATCTTTTTGTTAATTTTCGGGAAAAATTGACCGGCATGTCTCGTGACTCTTTGCGCGTGTGAAGCCAGCTTTGTTCGGCTTGCTGTGTGTTTGGCGCTAGGTGCACATTTTGCGTCAACACACTTTTTGGCACGCTCGGTGGGACAACAGCCGAAGAGATCAAGATGCCTGAAATCGCGGACATCATGGATGTCAACATTGAGGACCTCTCTCCCGAACAACGGCGGCGGCTCCGGGACGCCATGGACTAGTTCCGGCGAAATGTCTCGTCGTCCTTCAAGAAAAACGAAGTGGCGTCTCGTACCCGAAGAATGAGATGCCCGGGGTATTGCTACCAGGGAGAGCGACGCCACGACACGGCAGGGGAGGGAGAGGAGTGCATGCAAGCATTCCGAGAGTCGCAGACTACATGTTGAGCAAGCACCACAAAGCTTTCCTTGGTGCGTTCCGGCAAATGATGGTGGCTGTCTTTTGCCCGGGGCATGGAGCGAGGCATTCGGCAAGGCACCCGTCCAAGGGGGCACCGTGGAGCGGGGCGAGTCAAGCTCTCAACCACCATTACGGAGCCGCCCAATTCGGCCTCCTCCTCGCAGCGCCGGAAGTCAAGCTTTCCGGCCTCCTCCGCGCGGGCGCCGGGGGTCGGCCGGTTCGGCCTCCGCTACAGGCCTCGGGGAGGGCGCCAATCCGGCCACCCACCGCGGGCGCGCACGGGTCAGCCCGTGCAACGGCCCGAATCCGTACCAGCCCACGTACGGAGACCTAGCGTTCGGCTCGCCTGGGGCCCCGCTTGCCTCCAGCCACAGGATTGCTCCGGCAAACAACTGGTTGCAGAGGAACCTATACGGCGGAGGCTACCACGAGGTGGGAAACTATGGAGCATTTGATGCTTTCCCGCATCCAGGTTACGCGCCAGCTGCAGGCGCACAGGAGGACGACGCTCTGGCGCGGAAGATGGCCGAGTTGATGCAAAATCAGTTCGGCCTCAAGCAAAAAATGCAGGGACCTGCCTACAAGCCGCCGTTCCCAGAATGGTACTTCAACGTGCTCCTTCCGCCAAGGGTGAAACCTCCGACGGAGTACTCGAAATTTTCCGGCAAGACGACACAAGCACAGGTGGAGCACATTGCTCGTTACCCGATGCGGCTCGGGGAATGCTCGCCGAGGAAACATTCGGGGTCGATACTTCCCCGCGTCACCGACGGGCCCGGCATTCCGGTGGTTCTCGTCCCTACCTCCCGAGTCGGTTAGCGAGATGGAAGGACCCGGAACGGAAATTCCACGCCCACTATTTCAGTGGTAGCTCGAGAAGAAGCCGATCGACCTTGCCACCTTGAAACGAGAGGCACAGCGAGACGCCATTGGAATTTCTCAGGAGATTCAGGGAGGTTAAGGGCATGTGCTTCTCGCTCAACTTGCCAGATGACCAGTTGGCCGATATGGCCGTCGCCGGGATGCGTCGGCCGTGCGTGAGAAGCCGTTCGGCATGGAGTTTGAAAACCACGGGACGATTTGTCTCAAAAGCTATCGTTAATGAGCAACCGGGCGTATGGCTTCAAGAAGGACGCCGGGTTTGGCAAGCAAGCATGACGTGGCGGACATCTACAACCAGTTCTTGGACAAAGCCGACCCGATTGAGGATTCGATGATGAACCGGATGTGGCCGCACCGAAATCATGTGGGGGAAAGAGCCTTTAATGATGAATCGGGGGTGGGTCAAACAGACCAAGGGCACCTACGATTTCGATATCACGAAGGCTGACAAGCTGTTTGAGCTCCTAGTGAAGGAAGGCCGAATCAGACTGCCTGAAGGGCATTCCATGCTTCGGCCCGATGGAGTCAAGGGGAAACGTTACTGTGGCTTCCACGACAGGGATTCGCACTCCATCAACGACTGCAGGGTCTTCAGGATGAGGATCCAGAAAGCCATCCAGGAGGGGCACCTCAAATTCGACAACAAGATGAAGCTGGATGGCCACCCCTTCCCTCAGAACATGGTGGGCTTCTCTGTCAACATGGTAACGGCTGAGGAGAAGGGCAAGGTCAAGGTCTTGACCTCAGCCAGGGCTAGACAGGATGGAGCAGTGACCCGGAGCGCCAAGTAACTCTGGAACAAGTGCATGGTGAAGCCCCCCGCATTCTCAAGAGCCACATCGAAATCGGGGAATCATCCGAGCCAAGCCCGGGGTGACCACGCGCATCCTCCTCAACAAGTGGCGGCGCCGAGATGAAAAAAAGAGCGCTACCAGAAGCGAAGATACGAGGAGGAGAAGCGCAGAGCCGAAGAGGAAGCACACAGAAGGGACCTGGAGCAATACACGCGCAAGCAGGAGTGCACACACTGGGGATGTGTGTTCTTCAGGCACTGTTGGAACGAGGGTTTGAAGCTGCCCACGCTGAGGAACTGTCCTGAGTGCAGTGACAGATATTTTGAGTACAGGCAGGAGACTGCCAATCGCCGATCCGTCCATGAGAGAATTGGAAGGATCCACCCTAACGAGGATCGGCGCCAAAAAATTGAAATCATTGATCACCCCAGGAAGCGGCAAGCTGATTTAAGGTGGGCCGATCAAGAAGAGGATGAGGACGAGTACATCTGGCAGAAGGGGCAATGGTGCCCGCCTAGCCTACGCAAAAGTCAGAAGAGACGGGTTCAACGCTTGAGGAACCGTGAACTGAGGCAGGCCAGGATCCAAACAAAGCAGGTGTGGCGTCCAAAGGACCAACCAGAAGGGTCAAGGCGTTCAGCTCCAACATGCATGGTATATTTTCTGCCGAACGAATTCATGGCTCCTGCTAACCAGGTTGTGCAGGAAGAGGCGTCCCTAGATGATGAGCAGGTCGAGGGGATGATGGCACGGTGGTCGGTGCCGGCCAAGCGAGCAATCTTCGACAAACCGGCCAAAAATCGACACATGAGGCCGCCGTACTTGAGAGGATACGTCAATGGCAAGCCATTGACCAAGATGTTTGTCGACGGTGGAGCGGCAATCAACGTAATGCCGTACACCACCTTCGGGAAACTTGGCATGGGCCCGAGCGATCGACGCCTACAAGCATAATACCGAATGATTTCGCCGGGAATCCTTCGGATACCAAGGGATGCGCTCACGTGGATGCGATGATCGGGTCCAAGACACCGCTCACGACCTTCTTTGTTATCGAAGGTAAAGGAGCCTACGGCCCTACGCTTGGATGGGACCGGATTCATGCCAATTCTTTGCGTCCCATCCACCATGCACCTGTGACTCATCCGATGGGTGGACGATGATATTGAGGTTGTCCAAGAAGATGACTCCGTGAGCATTGCAAACATGGAACCGGCTTTGCGGGAGTATCAAGGCATTGATCGCTTCTCGGGGAAAGAGCGGGGAGAAGGTCCTGTTGAAACTGTCGGCAACAATCAACGGCCCGATTCAAGCGGTCGGCTCTTATAGTAATTTTTAATGGAGAACCCCGTAGATGGCACCGATGGCAAGTTGTGGCGAGGATTTATGTCGGCCGATAAATTAGAAGGGGTTGACATTGGAAGCGGTGGTAAGCCAAGGCCGACGTTCATCGGCGCAAACTTGCGGCCGGACTTCGGGGAGGAATTAATCAAGCTTCTCAAGGAATACAAAGATTGCTTCGCCCGGGATTATTCGGAGATGCCCGGATTGGATCGTTCTATCGTTGAGCATCGGTTGCCAATCAAATCCGGTTTCAAACCATACAAGCAACCACCCCGGAAAATCTACAAGGATGAGGTATTGGCCGATGTGAAGAAAGAAGTTGAAAGATTACTTGATGCAAACTTCGTTCGGCCATGCGGATATGCGGAGTGGATTTCTAACATTGTCCCCGTGTACAAGAAGAATGGAAAAATGAGGGTCGCATAGATTTCGGGGACACGAACGGAGCTACTCCGATGGATGGTTACCCCATGCCTATTGCCGATTTGTTGATTGACGCCGCGGTGGACACAAAGTCATCGGTTTCATGGATGGCAATGCGGGATACAACCAAATCTTCATGGCAATAGAGGATATATCAAAGACGGCCTTGAGATGTCCTGGTCATATAGGCTCGTTTGAATGGATAGTCATGACATTTGGGTTAAAAAATGCCGGTGCAACTTATCGGCGAGCCATGAATTACATTTTTCACGAGTTGATTGGCAAAGTGGTGGAAATCTACATTGATGATGTGGTAATCAAGTCCCTAAGTCATGACACACATTTGGAAGATGTGAAGAAGACCTTGGAGTGCACCGGAAGCATGGTTTAAAGATGAATCCAAACAAGTGCGCTTTTGGGGTATCAGTTTGGAGAGTTCTTGGGATTTTTAGTCCACGAGGGGGGAATTGAAATTGGCAAGAAGAGCATGAAGGCCATCGATGAAGTTGTTCCTCCAACTAATCTCAAGAAGTTGCAATCATTGCTCGGCAAAATTAATTTCGTGAGAAGATTCATTTCAAATTTGTCGCAGAAGGTTTTGCCATTCTCTCCGCTGCTGAAGCTAAAGAAAGATCAGAAGTTCACATGGGGCGACGAACAACAAAAGGCTTTCGATGAGATCAAGTAGTACATGAAGGAGCCACCAGTGTTGGTCCCTCCTCAGCTGGATAAGCCTTTCAAGTTGTACGTGGCGGCCGATACCCAAACCATTGGATCGGCCCTTATTCAAGAATTCGAAGGGAAGGAACGGGTAGTAGCATATCTTAGCCGAAAACTACTTGATCCCGAGACCAGGTATTCGGCTACAGAGAAACTGTGCTTGTGCGTGTACTACTCATGTACAAAGTTTCGGCACTACTTGTTGAATGCCGAATACACTGCGTATTCCAAGTTTGACGTAATAAAACATATGTTATCTATGCCAATTTTGAACGGCAGGATTGGCAAATGGATTTTGGCTTTATCAGAGTTTGAGTTGAAGTTCGAATCGGCAAAGGCTATCAAGGGACGAGATCATTGCCGATTTTATAACCGAACATCGCGATCCGTCAATTGATTTGCTTGAAATCACCCCTTGGGCTTTATTTTTTGATGGATCATCATGTAGTAAAGGTGGGGGAGTAGGGATCCTACTAATTTCACCTAGGGGTGAGATGTTTGAATTTGCCATCCCTATACGCCCCACCGTTACAAACAATCGGGCCGAGTACGAGGCCATCGCTTCGAGGGCTTCAATATTTGAGAGAAGTCGGGGCCGTTTCGGTTGAAGTTTATGGAGATTCGAGCTGGTGATCAAGCAATTGAACGGCCAATACGAGTGCAAAAGTGAAGCGCTAAGGAGTTACTACGAAGAGTGCGGGGAAATCTTGAAGAGATTCCCGTTGGTAACTCTACAAACATATTCCTAGGGAACATAATGAAGAAGTGAACAGTGGCTCAAAGCGCCTGCGGTTACAAAGAGAGTCAAGAAGCATTTCTTTGCAGAGGTATGTGCACTCGGGGACGGATCTTGCGGAAGATGATTGGAGGAAAGAGATCGTTGATTACTTGAGGGATCCATCCCGAAAGGTCTCTAGGAAGCTCAGGTACAAGGCCATAAAATTCGTTCTTCTGGATGACAATTTGTTCTATAAATCACTAGATGGGGTATTGTTACGATGCCTGGGTCCAGAAGAAGCCAAGAACATGATGAGCAAAGTGCACGATGGGATATGTGGAGCACACCAATCGGCCTACCGTATGAAATGGGTTATTAGACAAGCTGGGTGCTTTTGGCCGACGATATTAGAGGATTGCTTTGAGTATTACAAGGGATGTCAGGATTGCCAGAGGTTTGGAAATATTCAAAGGGTCCCCGTGTCAGCATTGAATCCCATCATCAAGCCATGGCCATTCGGTGGGCGGGGGTATAGACTTGATTGGCCAAATTAATCCACCATCTAGTAAGGGGCCTAAGTTCGTGCTTTTGGCTACGGATTATTTTACTAAATGGGTTAAGGCGATCCCACTGAAGAAGGTGACATCAGAAAACATGGTTGAATTTGTCAAAAAGCACATCATCTATCGGTTTGGAATCCCTCGAGAAAATCACCACCGATCAAGGGGCACAATTCGTGTCACCGGAGTTCGGAGAGTTTGCCGAAAGCATGGGAATCAAATTGTTTAACTCTTCTCCCCGTTATGCCCAAGCTAATGGTCAAGCGGATACAAAAGAAGATCGACCGGAAGCCAAGAAGGTGGCATTCGGTACTCAGTGAGGCACTGTGGGCTTACCGAATGGCCCCCCATGGAGCTACAAAGACCTCTCCTTATGAATTGGTTTATGGACACCACGCGGTTCTACCTTGGGAGATGCAATCAGATTCAAGGAGAGTTGTGTTACAGAAAGATTTGAGCTCCAAAGATTACAGTGGCCTAATGATGGATGAGCTAGAGGATTTACATATGATCCGTCTTAGAGCCCTGGAAAACATCAAGAAGAACAAGCTGCGGGTTGCCAAGTACTATAACAAGAAAGTAAAAGTCAGGCAATTCGCAGAAGGAGATTTGGTTTGGAAAGCACTATTGCCGATTGGAACTAAATATAGCGAATTCGGCAAATGGTCCCCTAACCGGGAGGGGCCTTTTCGTGTGGTCGGATGCGTCCCCGGTAATGCATACATATTGAAAACTTTGCTAGGAGAAGAATTTTCCGCCGCGATAAATGGAAGATATCGAAGAAATATTATCCTAGCATTGAGATCGATCGATGATCACCGGCGAGCGGGATTACACACATCCGACACGAAACGGCCGGCGCTCAAGAACGAGGCCGCCTTCGAACAAAAATTCACAAACGGAAGAAATGGCCGGTGCCTAGATGCATTGCCCTTAGCACAAATCTACATTACAAGCTGCTTCTTGCGGGTTTACATCCAACAACCCCGGTGATCGAATCTCAAGGAGATGGGAAGCGAGAAGGCGTGGAGGAAGAAGCGAAAGTATGATTCAATCTTTTCTTTGCTTCTTCTCCGCTGCTCCCTCTTCAGTTGTTCCAGGACCACCGTGACGGCAACTTGGAATGCACGGGGGTGACCATGATTTGCGGCCTCCACCAAGCTGTCCCAAGCCGCTTTCAGGTTGTTGTACCTGTCAGAAACATCTGAAACAGAGGAGTGGATGTTAGGGGCAAGAAATCCAGATGTGGGCACAAAGTCAAGAAGAAGTCAGAAGCATTTACCCCCCACTAGTGCCTCCAGAGCCATGCGACGCTCGCGCTCGGCTTGGCAACGGGCGGTGATGTCCCTGAGGCCGTGCTCCAGGTGCCGAACGCGGCGGCGCAGTTGATGGCTGGTCCTCTGTTCAGGCGTGGCGTCCTCTGCTTCGAAGGAGGAATCGGAGGAGATGTACTCGGGCACGTCTTCGGTCCCGATGATTTCTTCAGGAAGCAAATCAAGGCTGAAAGGGGAAAAAGAAGGGGAGGTAAAGCGCAAGATCATGTGGAAACAGGAAGTAAATCAAGAGAAAACTCACCTTCAAATCGTGCGTTTCTTTGGAGGACCGCTCTCTCGGGGTTGCTTGCCCTTGTCCATGGCCTTGGGGTTTTTTCCTGCGGAGGCGGGGGAGGAGATGAGAAGTGATGGATGAGTGTGCGAGTGGATTTGCGGGGCATCTCGGCGGGCTATTTTATTGACCGAAGGGGTGCATTGGGAGTGATGATAGGCCGGTACACACCGTTGGAATATCAAACTGCGGGGTTTTCTTCCGGACGCGAAGGGTTTTTGCTTGAACGGTGCTTACGGATTGCCGATTCGGGGATCTTCGCGGATTTTGCGCCAAGGGGCATCCGTTCTTGCGTATTCGGCTCAAGACAGTTCCGGATACGTTTAAGGAAAAACAAGATTCACGGATGCAAATGTAAAAAAAATCATCACAGAGCAAGCACGACGAATTCAAAAGTTCTTCATTTATTGCGATATTCAAACATCCCTAATACAATCTAGTCAAAAAGTACGTTCGGCACGGATTGGGGATGAGTGATTTCGGCAATGGCGTCGCCGTGGCCATCGAAGCGCTCCAAGATGAGCTCGATCTCCTCAATGTCCTGCGGCGCGCCGCCCGGAAGCCGCGCGGCTGGTGGAGTAGTCGACGTTCGTGTGCATCGCCATGGCGGCCCGGAGCCCGGGGTAGTGCCCAAGCGAACGCCATGGGTGGCCACCTCGCCAACGCGGTGCTCCACCGCAGCAAGGCGCTCCGCCGACGTGTCACCGCGGGCGTTCACCTTGTCGGCCGAGTGCTCCACCGGCGCCTTCGGCTAGTTGAGCTCGGCATCGCGGGCGCAAGGAGCAAGAAGAAAGGAGATTAGCATCAAAAGCCGGGTTGGATCAAAGATTTGATTTCAGAGCTGTACCGTCGATGGTTTCCGGCGGCGTTTGCGCCGGTCCTCCCACTCCCGGCTCGGCTATGCCCGCCTTTTTGGAGACGTCCTCCAACTCGCGGCCGGGCCGTCTCCGGCTCCGCCTTGAAGCGGAGGGCGTCGAGTTCCCCGTAGGGCATGGGGGAGTGGCCGTCGGACTCCGAGGAGTCGTCCGGATGGGGCTGATTGGCCGGCGCAGGAGATGGATTCCACTGAATCAACCTGAAAGGGAGATGATCGTCAAAACAAGAAAAGATCAAAGGTGAATCAAAGAAGAGGAATCGACGATCATTGCCTCCGGCGCGCATTGGCGCTGCTCCCCTCTGCCTCATCAGAGGCACGACGGCGGTTGAGGCGGCGCACCATGTTGCTTTGGGATGTGCACTGTTTGGAGAGAAGAAGAACTGAGATTGGCAAAGATTCGAGAGCTAAAAGGCTTGGTGGAGAGCTAGGGGCACCTACGATTTCATTTATAGGCACTGGCAAGACGGATCGTGGCCTCGAGTCGTGGCTTTGGATCGTGGCGCATATCCCAAGAAAATCGGAAGGTGGAAAGGTTTCCTTGGCCGGCCCGCTAGTGGGTCGCTTGGAGTTCTAGGCCGAGTTGCATTCGGTTGATCGGCTCGGTACCGAGAGGAGTCAAAGTGCCATTCGGGTGTTGGCATTTCTTTGCCGAATGGGTCGTTCAGCATTACACTTGGAGGTGCGCAGAAGAAAAAAGGAGATAAAATTGCGAGAGCGAATATTACAAGAGCGGCCAATTCGGTTATACATCAATTGAAGCATTTAAATGTTCAAGTATTTCGCAATCACACTACGGACATTTGATGTTGCTTGGCGGAAATTGTCCAACCGCTCTTGGCAATCTTTCTGGGCACTAGACAAGGTGAGCGACTTTCCTGGCAATTTTCAAATCACAAGAAGCTTGCAGACTGGCCAATGTATCTTTGTGGCTCTCTGTTTGAGATTGCGCCCCGTTCATGGCTTTTTCAGCACTGGCTTTCTTCTTTTCAATAGCCGGGCGGGAGCGCACTTTCCTCAAAGCCTGCCTTATGGGCACATAATGGATTTCCAGGCCACAGATAGATGCAAGAGAAGCACTGATGTCCTCAAGGAGTTCTTGGCTAATAGATTCAAGCATCTCTTCAAAGTGATCGAGATCCTTGAACTGATCATGTGCGTCTCTTTCTAGCCAGGCAACAATTTCTCTGAGCTTTTTTAGCACTGCCTCGACGAGTTTGATGCACTCCTACCATCGCCTCGGCAAGCGGATTGTTCCCCGTTGACGGACTAGATGATGATGGGGCCCGATCCTAAGAAAGCGATATTGCCGAGTTAGGAGTGCTAAAAGTAAAGGTAGCGAGAGTTAAGTGCAAATGAGTACCTCATGTCCGATTTCTTGGTGGGGGCGAGGACTTTGTTTAGGGGCAATCACGGGTGAAGGAGGTGTTCTAGGCAAGGCTGAAGCTTCTATGTGAGAAGGCGCTATTCTTGGCGACTCGGGGGCTTACGGGTCGAAGAGAAGATGGGTTCACCTCTGCCGGGGTTGGTGTCTGCATGACCGGCGGGTGGACCGTGCCCTTGGAGGACTTGACGGTTCGGGCTGGATTGGGAGACTCATCTCCGGAGAATTCATTGCTTCGAGAAGGTGATTGAGTCCACGATGAAGATGAGATCTCCTTTGGGATAGGTAATTCAACCCCGGGTGGACTTGCTTGCCGAGACACCGGGATGTCCAAAAGTTGTTCTTCCATGGTTTCTTCTGCAAGTGTCAAATTAAAAGGTAAATGTCAGTGTTCATCCTTAAAAGAGGATAGTAAAGGTCATACCAGTGGATGGGGCATTGGCGGGGTTCGCACCGAAGGTTCTTTGGGCTACGGTCCGAAAATGCACAAGATATGATTTATCAGAACCAGAGTAATCTTGTGATCAAGAAAAGAGAAGGTTTTTACCTCAACAAGGACTTTCTTAACAGTTCTTCTTCTCTTGGCATTTGGGGGAGCTATTAGAGACAAGCCTTGCCTCCTATCAGCAGCAAGGCTGGAAAGGCTTGGGTCTGTTGTGGTAAACCTGGCCATTAGCTGAGCCAGGGTTGGAGATCTGAATCCCAGTGCTGAGATCAAGCCTACGGCATTGTAGGTAATATTCCTGGCCCGAGGGGCAGGCACTGTGTTCTGTGGGTAAGAGAAGTAAAGGTCAGAATCATGATTGAAAGAGGATATGTCTGATTCAATAGTTCATCATGTTACCTCTGAAGTTGGATGAAAATCAGGCATCAACTCTGCACAGAACAAGTGTACAGGTTCACTGAAGATATGATCATGGAGTTCTTGCCACCAGGAGTTAAAGGTGGAGTGAGCTATGGTTATGGGTACAAAAGGCCAGGTGTAGACAGGTGGGACCGCACACATAACGGAAGACTGCGCTATCGTGCATGAGTTCTGTGATTTCCTCTCTGGGCTTGAGGAATTCATGCAGAAACAGTCTTGGGGGCATCTGGCCACACCCAAGTTGCCGAGCCATTACATTGGGCTGATAATATTCATAAGTGCTATAGGTCAGCCTTCCTCCATTGAATTCAGCCGGCAGCATGCATGGGCGGATTATGATGTTGAGGATCTCGAAGAATCGCCCATCTTGGCGTTCGGATTCAAAAGAGAATTCACAGGGGAAAATCAAAGTGTCATTGTCCAGATAAGGGAGCCAGATAGGATTCTGGAAACCTTTGAAGAACAGCTCAAAAAGCTGGCTGATGTCCTGCTGAATAAGAACAGATTGAAGCGACTTCTCCATAATTCGGCATCCTGCGGTGGCTTGGGGTTCCCCTTCGGGGTGATTGGATGAAGGGAAGAGCCTGGTGTTCAAATCAACACCGGCGATCGATGCATGTGAAGGCTGCGGCCACATTTGAACAAACCACCAAGGACCGTTGACACATGTTATCCTCGGCTAGTATACATCCGGGTGACGAGTTTGGTGAAGCATATGGTACACACTGCCTAGGAAGAATTTCCCAAGGGGGAGGCGGTTGCCACTGACCAAATGAGAAGCCATTGCAATGTGATTCAGGGTAGGCTCATTGGCTTTACCACAGAAGACGAACCTGCATAGCCACATGTTCAGAAATGCCCTGTATTCAATTTCACCAAGGGGATTGTCCTTCATGTGCTTCAAGATGTAGTTCTTGTATCCGCTCCCTGGTTTCACCCCTGTTTGCCGTGAAGAGCTTCTGAAATCCCAGGGTTGAACGGATCCTGTAATGTCAAGGCCGGTGATCATATACACATCGGCCAGAGTTGGAGACATCGGGCCGTGACCAAAGAGGAAGGCGTTGACGCCGTTTGACCAAAAATGGCAAGCTGCTATCAGGAGGTCTTCATTCTTGGGGGTCTCGGCCAAGGATAACTCCAAGCACTGAGCAATGCGGAGGGTATCCCAGTTTTGGGTTATGGCACTCTTGTCTGCGAGGATCCTCCGGTACCAAGTTTTCCAGCCTGCGATTGGAGGCAAGGGCCAGTTCTTGAAAGCATCTTGCCACCGAGGAGGTGGGGACGAGCCGCTTTGAAAGGGATCCTGCGAGATTCGGTCGTGATGAAATCTCGAGGATCAGAGTTTCCCACGGGACCAAGGTAATAGGATCTTGAATTGGCCTCGGTGCGAATCAAAAGCTCAGTAGAAGGCTCCTGAAGAAAAGCGGAAAATAAATCTCAGGTAAAATTGAAAACCTAAATGTCGAATGAAGCTTATAGGAGGGGGATTTACCTGAGCATCTTGGTTTTGAGCCGCCATTGGGGATTTGAGCTTAGAACAAGGGGATCTAGGGTTTGGATCTAGACGAGGATTCCGACAGATTGCGAAGAAGGAAGAACAGGTGTTGACAGATTCGATTTGAAAATGTTCGTGGCTGGAGTCAATTGCGGAACAAAATCACTTTTATCCCGCAATAGAAGGGGCATGTGTTAACACCAAAATTTGGTAAGGAGTCGACTTATGGGTCCGGCTCGGTAAGGAGTCCGTTTGGTGGAAGGAAAGGATTTTTTTTCGGATGTATTCGGCAAAGAGGTGCGCGGTCGGCTATCCGCTCCCGTTCGGCAAAGGAAAAGTTGAGGCTGATTTTGCGGGATTGGACGGTGACGTGGCTCAAGCGGGGAAGGGCGAATGGATGGATAGGCGATCAAGCTTAGAGATAAGTTAGGCAGCGAATCAATTCGAGATTGTACTTGGCAGGGTATAAATATGAGCCCTGAATGTATGTAATACACACAATCATTCTTCAATACAAACCGGCCTAACGCCAAACCCTATAGTCCTTTTGTCGTGTCGTCGAGTTCTTCGAGAGGGTTCATCGATCTGTCGACCTCCGTGAGTACCGGCAACCTTGTATCATGTCTAGTATCATGCGGTGGATTTAGATCTGATGCAAGTAGTCTTGTTACCATGCTTCGTGTCATGCGGTAGATTCAAGCTTGGTTCAAGAGGGTTTCTTGTTAGGTCATGAGCCATGCGGTAGGCTAAGATCTAGCTTGAAGCTAGTTATCGGCTCTATTGGGTTTTGGCAAGATCCAATAGATTCATTAAGTTACCTCGTGTTGCTTTGAGTTTTTACTTTATGTTTAGATTCATGTAACACCTTTTTGCCCAATCTAGATGGGTTTGGATCGGCTTTATCCTTTTCGTGATCCTTATGCGAATAGAATTCGTGTTTTAACACGTGGATCTTGTGCTTTCCGATAGCCGAAACCGAATCGATCTAGGTTGTTACGTGTTGCGGGTTCAAGCTTGCCAACGTTGATATAAATCTTGAAAGAACTGAGTATCATGCGGTAGATGCAGGTTTTTGGGTTGCTTTGGAGCTAGTCATCCGGTGGATTAGATTTCAAATCAATCTGATAGATTTATTCACTTGGTAATGTTCGTTCCTTCTTCATGGACCCCGAATCGGTACGTTCAACCGTATTCGGTTATGTTCCTTCACGAGTAGAACACGTGCGTAATTCATGCTTTAAATAACGTATGCTTTTAGCTTTCCATATTTAGATTGTATCATGCGGTGGATAGATCTATTTGTGGAAAGTGGTACGGTTTTCATGCAAGTTGTATCATGCGGTGGATAGATTTGCTTGGCATCGTACTCGACGGGTTTCAAAGTACCTAGACATGCGGTAGACTAGTGCTTTGGATCTATGCATGCTTGTTTATTACATGTTTATGTTCGTGCTTTACTTTATTCATTTATTTAATGTTAATTATCATGGGGATCGGTCATGGCCTCGTGCATGTGAATCTTTGTTCAAACAAAGACCGATCGCTCGTCATGCTTACGTCATCCATTCGGCAATGTTACTTTTTTTCTTTTATAAGTTCCCGAATGGTTTCGGTTTATTGGCGGATAGCTCTTTATAGCTATGTGTCATCCCATCCGGCTTCCTAGCCGTAAATATGGAACTATACGGTACCACCGGCAAGTTCCAAGCTTTGGCATCTAACTACTTTATCTTTTTGTTAATTTTCGGGAAAAATTGGGCGGCACGTCTCGTGACTCTTTGCGCGTGTGAAGCCGGCTTGTTCGGCTTTCTTTGTGTGTTTGGCGCTAGGTGCACATTTTGCGTCAACAAGACCTTGTATGAACCTCTTTGTGATGTATAGATGATTCGGCGTGGTTCCTCAAGGCTTGAATGTGTTGTTCCCGTTCGTTCTTTTTGGTGATTTTCGGAGCTTTTTCTTGGCGATTTTCTTGGAGAGATTTCGAGGCCGTTTTCTTGAGGATTTATTGGGCGATGTATGCATGAACCTTTCGTGGTTCTTTTCCCTTTGATTCCCCTCCCGCGGGTTCTCGTTCATCCCGAGCCGCCCGGGATACACCGGTCGGCGGGTGCTCTTGACCGGTCGACCCGTGTGAACCCTTTGTGGGATTTGCCTCGGGTGAGTTGCCTAATCCGTGTGTCTTTGGGTTGTCTTTGTTCTTTGGTCGGTTCGTGGTCTGTTGGGTGTTGTTTTGCTAGGTTTTGTGTAGGGTTTTCCTTCCGTGCGGGTTGTGTTGTGGGGGTGTTTTTGTTCCGGGGCCTAGAGAAGTCACTAAGGCTCTCCGGAATCTTTGTTGTGCGGCTTCTATAGCCACGGGCCTAACCGGCTTTGTCCACCGGTCGATCGATGTCACCGGTCGGCACGGTGTAGCACGAGCGACAAGCCGTGCAAGTTTCGCCGCGCGTGTGGGTCCGTTTTGGCTTGGAAGGTTGTTTGTTGGTTCCTAGGATCGGTAGCACTCCGGTGGCTACGTGGTCTTGACCAACTTGGGTAGTAGAGTGGGAGACGTGTGTTGGAAGTCGTGTTCATCTTGTTGGAGCCTCTATCTCCTTCGAGAAGAATTTTTATCGGCTCCCATTCACCCCCCCCCCCCTCCGGTTCGCCGTTTCAATCCTTCAATTCTCGAATTCCTCTCCTTCCCCCTCAAGTTCATTCTCTACAAGGACATTTTTTCTTGAAATGCCCCTTCTTCTTGCAAGAGAGACACCGATCCTTGTCCACCGGAAGATCACTCTTCGATGCCGATACTATTGTTGCATGTGACCTTTACCGTGTGGCTTTGAAGAAGAAGAAGAGCCGAATCGAAGTTCTTTTTCTTTGCAAAGTTCAAAGAACCACCGCTCCGAGACTTTATCCTTTCCTCTTCCGGACAAGCATGACTATAGTCTTTTCCACATCCCACTTTGCTCCGGATGTATGTTGTAGTTGGTAACAAAAGTGTCAAACTCCTTTGGTAGGGAAGCCATAACCAAGTGAACAAGGAGCTTACCTAATCTCAAGTTCCTCATCCAATGGCTTTAGCTTAGATGCCGATTGCTCATCTTGAGGAAGTTCTCTCTCACACCTTTTCCATTACCGGTATACTTTTTCATTAACCAATTGTCTTAGCATCATGGTGGTATATGTCTTTGAAGAGCGATGAACCGGCTCTTTATCCTGTCAAGTAACTGCGTAGCGAGAGGTACAACCTTCAATCGAGCTCAAGAGTGAGGGCTCAAGTGTGTTCTCTATGAAAGCCATGCACTTTTTGTTTGTCGTGGTCCACTTCTTGTTAGCAATAGACCATGATAACTCTAAGGGAGCATAATCTCTTTATTTCTTTGCCCATGCGGCATCATCGTCTTTTCATCTCTCTCGGCTTCTGTGGTGGGCGGGTTGTGGCTCCTTCAACACCGAGTCAAGCTCGGCACATACAAAAGCCGAGATCCACCAACTCGATCCATTCCTTGTGATTTTCAGCATTGAGGATTGGAACTTTGTTGATGGAGCTCATCAAGTACCCTCCTAAAAACCACAATAAGTGAGATCCATACCAACAATTGCATGCATTAATCCAACGTTGGTCAAAATTAAAACATACAATTGTTTATGCAATTAAATCTATATCACCGCCGAGCGAGTAAAATAGAAATAAATGCACAAAAGAAACCATTTAATCATGATATCCGTTATTAACAATGTTGGTCAACAATAACAACACCATAATTACCAAAACAATCACTTTAACATTCTCCTTAAACTTAATTTTCTCGTTGGTTCCAATTAAATTTAAAAAATAAGCATCACTTTAAACAATTCGCAACGGAAAACATGAATAATATTAATGAAAAAACTTTCTGTTCGGAAGCAATATTACTATTAAATTCACTTTTTTATAAACAAATTATCTTGTTGGTTCAAATTTGAATAGATATAAAAAACCATACAAAATTCACATAAATATGCTTATGAAAAAAATCATCTAAACAATTCGAAGTTGTCACTCGTTCATGTGGCCCGCTGCGAAAACGGGCTCGTGGCCTTCTCCATGCGTCCGCTTCGGGCCGGCGGCCCACAAACCGACGAGCAAGCCGCCAAACTAGCCCGCGCGCCTCACCCGCTTGGGCCAAAAGCCGACCCGGTAGTCACCGGTTGCTCGCAACCATCCATCGTCGTCGATGATGATCCGAATGTCGCCCTTGCTTTTTGCGGGAATAAAAGTTGCTGCGGTCGATCGGATGTGCAAAACCCTAACCATATCTTTCTCCTCCCCCGGCTTTCTCGCACGCTAGCAGCCTAGGCGGCGGCGGCGGTGGGGTGGCTCGTCCATGACCGGCGGTTCGCCGGCGACGGCGAGGACGAGCGCCGCTTAGCCCGAGGTTGTCGGTGTCCCTTCCTCCTCTATGCTTTCCCTCCCCTCTTCCCTAGCCCCACAACCACGAGACCCGAGAGAGTTGCACCGCCCATGGCGGCACGGAGAAGAAGGTGGCGGCGGCGCCGTGGGTCCTTTCGCGGTGAGCGTGTTCCCCACGAGGGAGAGCGCGGCGCCGTCGGGCGGATGCGCGACGGTGCCCTTTGGACCAACCCCGCACGGCGGCGAGAGACCCAACGAGCACCGGCTCACTTGTCCGTCCACGCGGTGCGCACAAGGCGGTGCGGCGGCGGTGGTGACGGTGAGGTGGAGCCCACGGTGGGTCCCCTTCCCTCCGTCCTTTGCATCTTTAGATCTAGGGTTATGGTTAGGGTTTCATTCGATTTGCCTTTTTTCGATTCGAGATCGAGTTCCTTCTCCTTTTCTTCTACTCGTGACTAGATCTACAACCTAGCTTCGCTCCGATACCATTGATAGATTACTTGGATCCTCTAGGTGCACATCTAGTCGGGGAAGAACCGTGTAACCGTGTCCGTGTTCATGTGATGCATGTATGTACCGAGAACGACCGAGAAATGGGAGAGAGTGAGTATACCATCTCCGGCAAGGGTGCCGCCGGAACCACTAGCCATGTAGGAGATCCGTGCTTAGGCGGCGACACGAAGTGTAGATCCGCGCTAGGGCGGCGACGATCGATGTAGTGGCGGCGGCGGCGGAGCTTCCCATCACTAACTGCGCACCCCGTAGATCGGACTAGGGTTGTAGGTGGGGAGTGTGGCTGGCGGCGAACCTCGTGACGCGAGCTCGCGGCCCCCTCTTTTTTTGAGCGAACCACCATTTATCATTAGACAAGCGGAGGTACGGAGTTATCAATTCCCGCTCGGTGGAACTAGGAGCCGGACTTGCCAACCAACTTCAAAATAAGCCGAAGTTTTGGCTAAACTATGCGCGTCGCGATTCGATGATCGCCCTTCATGAACTATGATACATGACTCAAAAATGCTAGCTTGGTCCTTGATCTCTTTAACAATCCGACCATACGGTCCTCGGCCTTCACCTCGTATACTTCGACCACCGACTCGCGGTCGATGCTAGCTTGAAACGCCGCAACATGAGGTCACTCGCCGGCCGCTAGACCTTCACGGCAAGCCACGGCCTCCATAGTTTACGGGTCAACGCATCCTTTCACCACCAATGCCGATGCCCACGAGGAACCGGTCGCCGCCATCGCGCACAATGGCTGCCGCCGATGCCCTGTTCGTGTTCTTTGATATAGCAGCATCCACATTGATCTTCATCAAGCCGGCCGGCGGGGAATCCACCGTGTTGTCTTCGGCACTTTTATCTTGTTCGCAATCGCTCCATGTTGGTTATGCCAAGATCCGCAATATACCCGTTGATGAAGAGATGTATAGTCATAGGGCTGCGGAAAGAGTCCTCATGTATCGCCTTCCGTCTCACATACCGGATGGACCACAAGGTGATCGCCACCCCGATGAAGTCTTGGCTTCATAGAGTCTCAATTGCTAACATGAGCCAATCATATGCACTTGTGTCTTGGATGCAACGCAAGTGTTCAACCACTTCTTCGCTCTCTAGTGCCCAAATGCACTTAGCTAGATTGCACTCGATCAATGAGTGTTTCCATGAGTCCCTTGCTCCACAAATATCGCACTTATCATGCATCGACATATTGTGGTGGTGTAGGACGTCCGTGACGGAATAGAAGCATGTGCCGGACGCCACAAGAACACTTTGATATTCGATAGAATTCGAGTTTCCATATGCCAACCATCCCTTCTCCACCGCTGCAATATCTGACATGCCCGCTATGCTCTCCAGATAAGCTGTAGCTCTTTCTTTATTGATCACGAGCATCAGATAGGCAAACCTGATTGAGAAAATCCCACCGTTCGTGGTGCCAAGCCCAAACATCATCCTGGCGTCTAGTACACAGCGGTATAGAGAGTATCGCCTCCACATCTGCTGGCAGAACATGAGTCTGCAGTTTTGCTGATCCCAGGTAGCCGAGGTTGCATCTATTAGTTCACTCACCAACATCAGCGCTCCCTGCAACACCCGTCACACAGGGCGTAAGCGCCCTTCTCTGGAGATCAATTGTCCCATATATTGGTTGTCTCACCCGTTCCAATTCTCGGGTTAGTCCCCGTTCAAGCACTTCCCTTCCGTCCAAGATAGCACGCCAAATACGGGACGTTGCCGACCCCCAATGTTGCTTCAAGGAAGTCACGCTCGGAAAATAAAAACGGCTTCCAATATTCGTGCGATGAGTGAACTTGCATCCTCAAGAATTCTCCATACCTGTTTAGCTAGTAATGCCAGATTAAACAGTTCTATATCATGGAAGCCCAGACCTCCGAAGAATTTGGTTTTACCATCTCCTCCCAAGCCACCCAACAGGGTTTTCTCTTTCCTTCCTTGCTGCCCCACCAGAAGTTGCGCAGCAAACCATTGATGTGTTCGCACAAACCCCTTGGTAGTCGGAAGCAGGACATCGAATATGTGGGGATTGCTTGTGCGACGGATTTTAAGCACCTCCTTTCCCCTGTCGAGAGGCACATCTCAATCCATCCTTGTACTCGCTTCCAAACCCGATCCTTTAGATACTTAAAAGCACCATTGACTGAGCTCCCCACATCACACGGCATGCCCAAGTATTTCTCATTTAGAGACTCCTTTTGGACATTCAGTATCTCTTTTATGTCATCTCGCACATCCTGTCGACAACCCTTGGCAAAATGAATAGAAGATTTATCCAAATTTATTTGTTGTCCCGAGGCTCGACGGAAAGCCGCAACACATCCTTGATCTCTTGAGCACTTGTCGGTGCGGAATATGGTCCCGACACTAACCGGTAGATAGCGCCCGGGTCTATCCCTCAATGGTCGATGCTAAGTAACAAATGGCACGAGAGGTTTTATCCTGGTTCCGACCGCGGGGCCGTACGTCCCGGCGGTGGCGTGCTCGGGGCACTATATTACTTAGCACGGGGGGTGCTTGTAGTGGGGCAAATACAAGCAAGGCGGGAGAGGAAGCGTGGCCTCCAAGTCCCCGGAGGAGTGGTTGAAGATATTGCGGGAGAGTGAGAAGTGAATGTGTGGTGTGTGAAGTGTTCTTCGTCCGTCTCGTCCCCCCCGCGGGCGGGGGGCTCGCCTCCCCCTTTTATAGGCCAAGGGGGCGGCGAGTTACATGCACGCCGCGCTATCCGGCTACGTGGGGGTGCACGTTGTGCTACGAGGTAGAGTGGGCGGCCGTCGGACGATCTTCGCGGCGACCCGGCCATGATGGCCTACTTCGTACCCGAACGGTGGCGGTTCGAGGGTAGGAAGGCGGCGCTGGTGGTGGCGTCCCCCGATAGGCTTCGAGGGAGGTGCTGATGATGGCTGGTACGGGGTACAGGAGCAGGCAGAACGGCGTTCCTTCCCAATGCGCTTCACGGTAGTGGAGTGGTTGCTACAGCACCCGGCGTGCGCCTGCACGCGCGGGTACGGCGGCCACGCCGTCACAGTGGCCGGGATGGCGATCCACCGGCCTAGCGCCTCCACCTAATCCTGTAGGGTCACGGGAAAGTGAAATCGAGGGTGCACCCGGCCCCCCTTCGAGGGTCGGGCGCGTTAGCCGTACTGTAGTGGGCGCGCGGTGTCACGGGGACCGACACCGGTCGTGCCGCACAGTCCCTTCCCACGGTGGTGGGGATGGGCGCCTCCCGGGGAGTTGGTGCGACGACGCGGGGCACGAGCCCCGGGCGCATGATGGCGCCGTCCCGCGGCGTCGGGGCGTTAAATGCCCGTGT
This sequence comes from Cenchrus americanus, assembly GCA_947561735.1. NCBI lineage: Eukaryota > Viridiplantae > Streptophyta > Magnoliopsida > Poales > Poaceae > Cenchrus > Cenchrus americanus. Next base: position 74,857,312 of record OX387239.1, on the reverse strand, counting down.
ACGGGGGGGCGGCGCACGCGTGCGGGGCGCGCCGTGATCGTGGCGGGCCCCGGCCGAGGGCGGGACGCACCCTCGAGCGAGACGCGACCCGCTCGAGGGGGAGTGAGCCCTCGAACGGGGCGGGACCATTCGAGGGAGGATTTGCTCCTCGAACGGGGCGGAGCTCGCCCGAGGGGGAGTGCGCCCTCGAGCGGGGGCGGAGCCTGCTCGAGGGGACTGCTAAAGGGGCCGTCTCGGTGGGCCGTCGGAGTCCCGCGGCGTGGGGCGTATCTGCATGGTTAGTCACCTGCATGGTTAGGCTTAGCGTGTTTTGGTGTAGTTGCTGGATTTAAGTGAGGATTTCCCCATTGTTTAGGGGGACCCCTAGGGCTGCCCCGACAGTAGCCCCCGAGCATCTGCGGGTTTGCCTTTGAGGCTCCCGCAGATGCTGGAACCTGCGATAGGACGTTCTTCCCTCCTTGTTTGCGAACGCTTTTCGTGGGGCCGCGTCGGCGGACCCGCGGGTCCTAGCCCCGAAGCCTGCGGGGAGTGTGGGTTCTCGTGGGGGGGGTTAACCGCGAGAATTCGGTCGGAGAGACGTGGCACATATGCCAACCGGCATCGGCGGTATTTCAGCCGGCTTCGGGGGTGCACGCACCGCCGACACTTTGTCTCGGGCGGGTGCAGTTTCAAGGAGGTGTAGCCGTGCGTCAAGCCCCCGAGCCTTGGCCCGTTCGAGGCGATCGGGTAGAGCCTGACGACTTGTTTTTTAACGCGCCCTCGCCGTCCCTCCGCGGGACGGAGGGTGAGGTTTCTGCAACTCCCATCGAGCGGGTCGCGAAGTGCGATTCCTCTTCGAGGCTGGTAGCGGGTGATTCAAGTGGACGCCCATGCCCCGTTCGATAAGGGTAGGCCGCGCGGTCGGAGACACGTCCATGGAAGCGCTTGCGTGGGTTTGCTAGGTGGGGCTCGGTCCCGTTCGCTAGGGACCGAGGGCGCGGAAGCTCTCCCTCGGTGGGATCCCCCGGCTGGGCCGCCCTCGGCGGCTCTCGAACACGACATGTAGGGCACCCTCGAGCCGACGGGCTCGAGGAACGGCTCGAATGCGCGTGCCCTCGTCGTCCCTAACTCGCGATCCGTGGCGCCGTTCGAACCCGTCGAGGGTCGGGCTTCGAACCTCGATCGGTAGGGCCGTGCGGGGGTGGCGCACGGGCGGCCCCGTCTTTTCACGTTTGCGGCCGGTCGAGGGGTACGGGCGAGCCAGCCCTCGAGGTGCTGGTTGGTAGTACGGCGCGGCATGGGTGCTTGCGGTGCTCGTTTTATTTCAAGCGAGGCCCGGGCGACCCTTCTCACGTGTGTGCCTTCTCTTAGAGGGTTGACATTGTCTCGGCGGGGGCTCGCTCCGCTCGAGGGTTTTGCGTGGCATGGGTGCCCGCGGTTGCTGCTCTACATCGAGCGAGGTCCCGGGCGACCTTCTCACGTCGATATCCCATCGAGGGTTGACGTCATCTTGAGCCAAGGGCTCGTGCCGCTCGAGGGTTTTACGTGGCATGGGTGCCCGCGGTTGCTGCTCTACATCGAGCGAGGTCCCGGCGACCTTCTCACGCCGATATCCCATCGAGGGTCGCTTTTGTTTTGAACCGGGGTTCGCCCCGCTCGAGGGTTCTCCTTGCTTGGCAAGGGACCGGGCATTTAAGTGCCTCGCGGTCGTGGCCGCGGTTTTGCGGAGCGGGCGCGCCTTTTTAGGCGGCGGCGCGGCGCGCGCGCGCGTAGTGGGCGGCGTGGCGGGTGGACGTGATGGCTTCGCCTCGGTCGCTGCCGGTCTTTGCGTAATGATGGCCCGCCTGCGGTGTTGTGGCCGGCTGCGGTCGTGGTGGGGCCCGCCGTCGACGCGATGGAAAGATTCCTGCCGGTTAATGCTAGCGGGGCGTCCGCTCGGAGAGCTCGCCGTCGGCCTATAAAAAGCTGCGGGGAGGGAGGGGACGGTGGTTTTTTACCTTAGCGTCTCACCGTTTTCGGTCCTCCGCCCCTTCGCCTTCGTCTTGCTCTTGCCACCGCGCGGGGTCGCTGTTAGAGCTTTTTCTTCCGTTCCTTGTCCTCCGCTCCTGTTTTCCTTCGTCCTCTTCATGGCGCCGCCTCAGCCTCCCCTTAGGATCCTGGAGCCGTACGCACGGGAGAGGTCGTCGGTGACCGCTCGCCACGGGCGAGCGGTCGCCGCCGGCCGGTGGCGGCCAACGAAGACGGACGTCCGGCGGAGTGGATCGTGCCGCCGGGCCGCGGACCGCGAGCCCAACCCGCCGGGAGGGCTACGTGGTGAGTTTCACCCGTTACCACGAGCGGGGCTTCACCGCGCGCGGCGAGCACCTTCATGCGGGCAATGTGCCACCACTACGGGGGTGGAGGCCCCGCACAACTTCGCCCCCAACGCGATCTCGCGGGCGGCCACATTCGTGGGCGTGCGAAGGGTACCCGGGGATCCCGATTAGGTGGGAGCTGCGGGTACACCTTTCCGCGCGGAGCTCATCACGCAGCCCACGACGGAGCCAAGGACCCGCCGCGCGATGCGTGCCGGCCGGATGTCGCTTGCCTGCGGGGGCAATTCAAGGACGTCTACATCCCCTGCACCATGACGACAAACAACGCCGGCTGGGAGCGGGGATGGTTTTATCTGCGCAACGCCGAGCCCGGCCTTCCCCCCTACACCGGCGGGTGTTCAAGGAGAGGCACCGCCTCCCGGGGCTACGGGGTGTCCACGCCCCGGCATCGGGCGCGGCGGGGAGTCGGTCTTGGGCGCGGCTGCGGCGGCCCGAGGAAGCACGGGGCCGAACGCGATGGGCGTCCTCGCCTTCCTCCACCATCGGCGGGTCGTGCCTCGATGGAGAGGCCGCTCTGTATCTTCGAGATGACGGAGGGCGGCCAACCCCGTCGACCGGCGAGGTCGCGGATGCTCCCGACGCCCCTTGAGCGGCCGTATGCGCTCACCGGGCGCGGAGCGCCGTCGACACCCGGACGCCGCCGATGCCCGAGGGGCGGGACCCCGTGGGACCTCGAGATGCTCCCCCTCGGCCCGGCGGTGAGTGCGGCTTTTGATTTCGTTTTAGTTCTTGGTCTTGCTTTCGTTTTCGATGTGCCATTACCGCTTTTGCGTGCGGTCGGTGGAGTTCACCATCGCCAAGTCCGTTCCGCCCACCCCAGGCTCCCGCGCCCGGGGCGGGCGGCGCGGCGGCGGCGGCGAGAGGAGGCGGCGCGCAAGAAGGAGCGCGGAAGGCGGCGTCAAGCGCGTCGCGGCCGGCGGTGCGGAGTATCGGCGGCGTGAAGAGCGGGGCTCTCCTCCCGGGGACCGAATGGTGCTCGTCCTCGGAGGAGGACGAAGAGGAAGAGGGCGAGGGGGAGGGCCCCTCGGACGGGGGTGGCGACTGCGCCCCCGTCGCGGAGGCGGCGCCCGGCGGCGAGGGCGGCATTGCAGGGGGCGGGAGCACGGCGCCCGCCGCCGGGCCATCGACATCGGGAGCGGCGCGCGCGGGCGGGGTCGCCGGCGCGCGCCACCGGAGGCGCGCGCGGCGAGCGCGCCGTGCGCGCGTCAAGCGTGCTGCGCGCGGGGCGAGCATGCCCGCACGCGCGGCACCATCGTCGGGGGGCGCGACGGCCGGCGCGTCCGCACGCGGGGCGAGCGTGCCCCCGCGCGCGGCGGCGCCTCCGGGAGGTGCGGCGTCGGTCGCGCCCTCGCACGGGGGCGGGCGTGCTGCGCACGTACGGCGGCGCCGCCGGGAAGCGCTACGGCGGGGGCGCGGCGGTGTGCCGGCCTCGTCCGCGAGAGGCCTCGAGGAAAAGGAAACGGGCCTTTTCCTCTTCGAGGTAAGGAGCTCGTCTTTTTTCGCTTGGTTTGGTTCGTTGGTGATCGGGTGATCTAACCCTCCGTTCGTGCTGTGTAGGGTGGTGCCAACCATTCCCCCTCTTGCACCGGCCAAGGTGCCCGAGGACGGACGCGTCGATCCCCACCGGCGGCGCTCGTCGAGGGGGTCGCGCCGGGGACAAGCACGGTGGCGGGCACGAGCTCGCAAAGCCCGGCCGGGGCCTCGAGGCCCCGGCCGGCGGATCAGCCCGCCGTCGCGCGGCCGGTGGCCGCGGGGGGCGGCCGGCGCCGGTCGTCGTGGAGACACGGGGGCGCGGCGGCGGCCGTGGTGGAGGTGGAGCGGGCGCATCCTACGGGGGGCGCCCACGGACGCGGCCGGCGGGCGGAGGCGGCGGCCGCGGCGCCGCGCCGGGCGCCGCGGCCGCGGTGGCGCAAGTAGAGGTGCGGCGGAGGCGGCGCGGGCGGCGGCGTCCGCCGTCCATCCCCGAGGAGGAGGTGGTGGAGGTCTCGGACGACTCCCCACCGCCTGGGTGGGATCGGTGGGCCGGGCGGCCCCACGAACTCCCCCGAGCCCCAGGAGGGGGCCCTCGTGAGGCGGCACGAGAGTCACATGGTGGTGGGGGGTCGAGGACGCGGTGCCGAGGCCTCGTCCTCCCGCGCCGGCCGCCCCGCCCAGGTGGAGGGGGCCGTCGAGGATCCCCCTGCGTTCGCCGACGCCGGGGGGGGGAGCGGGAGCTGCGGGGCGAGCTCGGAGCCACGGCGCCACGCTCAACCGCGCGGCGAACGAGGCGGCGCGGGTCCATGGCGGTCCGGCCCGGCTCGTCTTCCGGGTGAGCCATGGTTGCTCGTTCTTTTCCCCTTTCATTTTCATACACCGCATTCAAGTCTTGGCGCTTACGGGCTTCGATTACGCGTGATTGCCGGGGAGCTCGAGCGTCGTGCCCACGACAAGTACGACGCCTTCGACCGGGTGAACGGCGAGGTTCACCGGCTCGGGAGCGGTGCGGCGCCTTCGACGCGCTTGCGGATGCTCTCGGGACACGGACGATTGGGCCGGCGTGCGGGCGATGGCATGGTGCGACGAGCTCCCGGAGAGCTCAGGACAGGACGCCCCGCGGCGTTCGAGCCTCGAGCGGGTTCGCGCAGCCCTCGTCGATCGTGACGAGGCGTTGTGGAATGCGCGCGCGGACCTAGAGAAGACGCGGACGGCGGCCGCCAGGCGGGAGGCGGAGGTGGCCACCGCTCGCGGCGGAAGCTCGGGAGCTCCGCACGTCGCTCGAGGGGGCACGGGCGCAACACCGCCGGGGGGGCGAGGAGCGGGCGCGCGAGTTGGAGCGGCGCGCCAAGGAGGCCGACGACACGAAGGCGCCCTCGACGCCAAGGGCCGCGGCCCTCGTCGCCGGCGAGGATCGGCTCCGGAAGAGAGCGCCGCCCGCCAAGGGGCCGAGGAGCGGTTGCGGCGGGGGCGGGCCGCCCACGAAGTGACGCGGAAGTCGGCCGGAGGAGCGGAACGCCGCGCTCTCCAAGGTCGAGGACGAGGCGCTCGTGCTCGGCATCGGCAACGCCAACCGGGGAGGGCGGCCCTCCGCGAGCGAGGGCGAAGCCGTCCGGCGCCTCGAGGCGTCGGTCGAGGCCGTGCGCGGGACTTCGAGATGGAGAGGAAGCAAGTCGAAGGTGAGCCTTTGTTTGACTCTTGTTCTATTGGTTTTTCGTTTGGGAACTTGCATTCCCTTTTTCGATTTCTTCTTGTCTTGTCGATTCCGAGGCTTACGCACCGCCTTGGGGCACGCGGGCGGCGGGCCGAGGCGGCTGCCGGAGCTTCCTACAACTCCTCCGGCGGGGAGTTGCGGGAATTGCGCGATGCGGCCCTCGAGACCGCCACGTCGTCGAGGAGGGCGAGGCCCCGGCCGGCGGCTCCACGGCCGGCCGTCGCGTGCCCTCGGTGGCCATGTCACGCGAGCGGATGCGCCGGGCGTTGCGGTGGGTGTCCGAGAAGGCCCTCGGAGTGGTGCGATCCCACTACGAGGTTAACTTCGAGGGCGGCGGAGGGCTACGTCGTACCCGAGGGCGTCGAGGACGAGGTGGCCATGGAGCGCGCGGATGCGCTCGCCCGCCGACGCCGCCGGGTCGCTCGTCGAGGCCTTCGAAGAATTCCTCTTCCGGACGTCGCCGATGTTCTTCGCTCCTCCCGCCCGAAAGTAGTTGGGCGCTAGACCCATTTTTTGTTTATGTGTATCGAAATTCGGCCTCGTGGCCTTTTGTAAACAAACAAGTTGTTTCGTGAACATGAGCGATTCTTGTAAATGAAGTTGTTTGTTTATCACGCTTTTTGTTTCTCCTTCTTCCCGAGTAGATTCTAGTTAGGGGAGTTTGATTTTCGTAGGGGGGCCCGCCTGGGTTGGAGGCGAGAGAGAAGGGCCATAGCCACGCGGCGTAGGCTATCTCTGACTCGCACGCTCCTTCCGCCGTGCCGCCGCGCCTGTTCGAATCGTGGCTCGAGGTTGAAGTAGGAAACAAACTTAGCGCGTGTTGTTTTGTTTTTTGCGCGAAAAAATGGGACCGTTTTTGGGGGGGTGCCCCCCGCAGTAGCCCCCGAGGGTAACTTGGGTTTCAGGGGAAAGCCGAGTTGCCCTTTTATTAGACTTGGAGCGTTTACATAGTTGACACCAACTGGGGCGTTGGCCATGTGTTTTTACAACAGAAAGTACTTGGAAACATCCTAGCTAAGGGTAGAAGCGACGTAGGTTGTTGGATGTTCCAAGCGTTGGTGAGCTCTTCACCGTCCTCGTTGGCCGGCTTGTATGTGCCGGCTTGAGTACCTTCACCACGACGTAGGGTCCCTCCCATGGGGGCGATAGCTTGTGGCGCCCTCGGTTATCTTGGCGCGGCCTTAGGACCGGATCCCCTTCGGCGAAATCCCGCCGACGTATCTTGCGTGCCCGATAACGTCGTAGGACTGTTGATACCTTGCGGAGTGCATCAAGGCTACGAGGCGTGCCTCGTCCGAATCGGTCCGGCGAGTCCTCGCGGGCTCGGCGGTTAGCATCCTCGTCGTAGCCTCGAACCACGGGTGACCCGTATTCCAAGTCCGTGGGGAGGACGGCCTCCACGCCATGTACTAGGAAGAACGGGGGTGAACCGGTTGCTGCGCTGGGGTTGTCCTTAGGCTCCACACAACGCCGGGTAGTTCTTGGAGCCATCTTCGTCCGCATTTGTTGAGCCGGTCGAAAATTCGGGGCTTGAGGCCCCGTAGGATCATGCCGTTGGCACGCTCCACTTGGCCGTTGGTACGTGGGTGTGCCACGGCCGCCCAATCCACGCGGATGTGGAACTTATCACGAGAACTCCAAGAACTTCCGGCCCGTGAACCGGGACCCGTTGTACGTGATGATGGAGTTTGGCACTCCAAAGCGGTAGACGATGTCGGTGAAGAACGTGACCGCACCGCTCGGCCCTTAAATTCGTGATGGGGCGCACCTCCACCCACTTGGAGAATTTGTCGATCGCGACTAGCGGTGGGTGAAGCCCCCGGCGCCTTCCGCGGGGGCCCGACGATATCCGGCCCCCACACGGCGAATGGCCATGTTACGGGGATGGTTTGCGGGGGCGTGAGCGGGCGAGGTTGGATTTGCGGGCGTAGAGCGGCACCCCTCGCGGGCGCGTACGATTTCGGCCGGCGTCGCGACCGCGGTAGGCCAGTAGAAGCCTTGGCGGAACGCGTTGCCGACGAGGGTGCGGGGTGCGGCGTGGTGGCCACAGATCCCTGCGTGGATGTCCCGCAGGAGCTCGCGCCCCTCGGGGATGGGCACGCACCGCTGTAGGATGCCACGGAGGCGGCGCGCTTGTACAGCTCGCCGTCGACGAGGGTGAACGACTTGGCCATCCTGGCGATGCGCCTGGCCGCGGCCCGGTCTTCGGGGAGTTCCCCTCGAGCGATCCAGGCAATATATTTCTCCCGCCAGTCCGCCTGGACGGGAGCCGGCTCGATGTCCATCGCGTCGGCCTCGTGGGAGCCGTACCCCTCGAGGAGGGAGAGCACGTACGCCTCGCTCGAGGGGTCCTCGTCCATGGGCTCCGCACCCACCGGGTTCGAGGGGAGCCCCCGAGGGTCCGTCATGATTCGAGGGGTAGGGCTCGAAGACGACCGAGGGGTTGAGCGACGTCACGCGCGAAACGTTCGGGGGGGACGGTGATCCGCCGGACGCAATCTTGGCGAGTTCGTCCGCCTCTTCATTGTACTGCGGGGCACATGGTTGAGCTCGATGCCGTAGAACCTGTCTTCGAGGGCCCGCACGGCTTTGCAGTAGGCCTCCATCTTGTCGTCGTGGCGGCTTGCGTTCTTCATGACTTGATCGATCACGAGCTGCGAGTCCCCGCGCACGTCGAGGCGCTTGACGCCCAACTCAATGGCGATTTTGAGGCCGCGAGAGCGGGGCCTCGTACTCGGCCATATTGTTGGACGCGGGGAAGTGTAGGCGCCTTTGCGTAGCGCATGTGCTCCCCGAGGGGTGACACGAAGAGCGAGGCCCGCGCCCGCTCCCGTTTTCATCACCGAGCCGTCGAAGAACGGAGTCCGGCCTCGCCCTGGATTTGTGGGGGCGGCGGTGCGTGTCCTGTCCACTCGGCGACAAAATCCGCCGGGATTTGCGATTTGATGGCCTTGCGCGGGGCGTAGGCGAGCGTTTCGCCCATCGGCTCCACGGACCACTTGGCGATCCTACCCGCGGCGTCGGGGTTGCGGATGATTTCTCCTAGTGGGAAGGAGGAAACCACCGTGACGGGGGTGGGCCTCGAAGTAGTGGCGGAGTTTGCGCCGCGCAAGAACCCTTGCGTACGGCAGCTTCGGACCCGTGGGTAGCGCGTCTTCGTGTCCGAGAGGACCTCGGCGATATAGTAGGCGGCCGGCCGCACGCGGCGGGGCGTGTCCTTCTTCCGTGCGCTCCACAACGATCACGGCGCTCACCACACGGGTGGTCGCGGCTACGTAGAGCCGAAGGGGCTCGCGCGTCCGCGGCGGCGTGAGGATCGGGGCGTGTGTCGGTGACGCCTTTAGCTTGTCGAGCGCGTCCCGGGCCTCGGTGGTCCGGGGAGAAGCGCTCGTGCTTCCCGAGTAGGCGGTAGAGGGGCAGGCCCTTCTCGCCGAGCCGCGAGATGAAGCGGCTCAAGGCGGCAAGGCACCCCAACACTTTCTGCACCCCCTTGAGGTCCCGGATCGGACCCATCCGTTCGAGGGCCGCAACCTTTTCAGGGTTGGCCTCGATTCCCCGTTGGGAGACGATGTATCCCAGGAGCATGCCTCGCGGCACTCCGAAGACACATTTTTCGGGGTTTAACTTGACCCCGTTGGCCCGTAGGCAGTTGAACGCGACGCCAAGGTCGCCAACCAGGTCGCCCGCCTTCCTGGTTTTCACGACGATGTCGTCCACGTACGCTTCGACCGTCTGCCCGATGTGATCCCCAAAAACGTGCTGCATGCAACGTTGGTATGTCGCACCCGCGTTTCTGAGGCCAAATGGCATCGTGACGTAGCAAAACGTCCCGAACGGTGTGATGAACGAAGTCGCGAGCTGGTCGGACTCCTTCATTTTTATTTGGTGATATCCGGAGTAAGCATCAAGGAAACAGAGCAGTTCGCACCCAGCAGTTGAGTCAACAATTTGATCAATGCGTGGCAAAGGAAAAGGAACTTTGGGACATGCTTTATTAAGACTAGTGTAGTCTACACACATCCGCCACTTCCCATTTTTCTTTTTTACAAGCACAGGATTAGCTAGCCACGTAGGGTGGAACACCTCCTTGATGAATCCGGCCTCGAGGAGCTTCCGCAGCTCCGCTCCGATTGCCCGTCGCCGCTCCTCGTCGAAGCGGCGCAGCCGTTGCTGTACGGCGCGAGCATTTGGCAGGATGTCAAGGGAGTGCTCGGCGACTTCCCTCGGGATGCCTGGCATGTCCGAGGGGCTCCACGCGAAGATGTCGGCGTTGGCGCGGAGGAAGTCGACGAGCACTGCTTCCTATTTGGGGTCGAGGGTGGAGCTGACCCTCAACGCCTTGCCCTCGGGGGCCGAAGGGTCGAGGGGGACCCCCTTGGTCTGCTCCGCAGCCTCGAAGGTGCCTGCGTGCTTGGCGGCGGAGTTTAGGTCCTCGTTGACCGGCCTCGCAACGTGTTCACCGGCGCTTCGTCCGGCGCTAGTGCCTGCGTGCTCCACGCATTCGACGTCGCGGTCGAATGCGTGCTCGATGGACGACCGGCGGTGATGACGCCGTTTGGACCCGGCATCTTCATCTTAAGGTAAGAGTAGTTGGAGACCGCCATGAATTTGGCATAGCGGGAGGTCGCCCAAGTATTGCGTGGTAGGCCCCCTTGAACCCCACCACCTCGAAGGTGAGGAATTCCTTGCGGAAATTCTTCGGAGTGCCAAACCGGACCGGCGAGGGTCGATGCGCCCGAGGGGCCGAACCCCGCTTGCCGGGCGCGATGCCGTGGAACGGCTTCGTGCCGGGCGCGGCTCGGTCCAACCCAATCCCCATCGGGCGCAATGTATGCGCGAAGAGGATGTTGAGGCTACGCCTCCGTCCATAAGGACTTTTGAGAACCGGGCGTTCCCAATGATGGGATCGACCACCGGTGGGTACCGGCCGGGTTGGGGATGCGATTCGGGTGGTCTTCCCGCTAAAGGTGATGACGTCCTCCGACCAATTGAGAAAGGCCGGAGGCGCCCTCTCCGCGGCGAGGGCTTCGTGTCGCTCCTTCTTGCGCCGCCGGGTCGACATGTCGACGGTAGGTCCCCCAAAGATGAGGAACACATTCTCGACGGCGGGGGAAGCCGCCGGCGTCGCCCTCGCCCCCGTCTTTCTTGGCCTCTCGCCTCCTTCGCGGCGGCGCGGCCATAGAACTTCTTGAGCATGTCGCCTCGCTCAAGGGTGTGTTGCACGCGGGGTCTTGTGGTAGGGACATGGCTTCTTCAGGCATGTCGTCGAACACTCCCGGGCCTCGAGGGGCCGGTCGAGGGCCCCGTCGAGCCGGGTCGACGGCGAGGGCCTCGGCGTTACCGCCGTCGCGCCCTTGCTCGCGCGCCTCGCGCGCGCGGCTTCTTCCCCTTATTGCCCCGCTTGTCGTTGCGGTGCGGCCCCTTTGACTTGCCGCCCTCCGCGGGCACGTCCTCGGGCGCTTGCCTTTTTTGCCGTCGAAGATCGCCCCCACGGCCTCCTCCCGGAGGTGAAGCCGGTGGCGATGTCGAACGGCTCGTTGGAGTCCGCGGGCGGGCGCGTCCCGGCTCCCGCACGAGATCCCGGCACGTGGTGCCCTCGAGGAAGGCGTGCACGATTTCGGGATCGCGCCACACCGGGGAGCTCCGTGCGGCCGCTTGGAGAAGCGCCTTATGAAGTCCCGCGGCGACTCGCGGGGCCTCTCGCGTGCGGGGAGCGCGAGTCCCAAGAGTTCCCCGGGCGCACGTATGTGCCCCCGGAAGTTGCCCACGAACGTGTGGACTAGGGTCGTCCCGGTCATGGATCTGGCTGGCGGGCAAGTGCTCGAGCCATGTCCGGGCCGCGTCGCCCAGATGCAGGGGCAAGTTGCGGATGATGACCTCGTCGTTAGTGGCCCCGCCCAGCTGGCAAGCCAAGCGGTAGTCGTTGAGCCAGACACGGGGATCCGTCTCCCCGTTGTACTTGACGATCGTCGAGGGTTGGCGGAAGCGTTGGGGGAACGCTGCCGCTCGGATCTCCCGGCTGAACACGCGGGTGCCCGGGGGCTCCGGCGTCGGGGAGCGGTCCTCGCCGGCCGTCGTAGCGCCCACCCCGTCGAGGGTGGTAGCCTCTTGCTTGCTCGTGCGTCCGCCTTGGCCGGTGCGCCGGCGTTGATGACGTTGCGAGCGTCGCCATCTAGTGCCCCGCGCGCGTCGAGGAGTCGCTCCTTGGCCGGCGTGCGCCCTTGCTCGGTGGGTTGCCCCATTTGTGCCCCCGCGTGCACCGAGGGGTTCGCCTCCCGGTGCGGCTTCGTCGGCGCGGGCATCCCCCCGCCGTCGGATGCGTGAGGCCGAGCTTTCGGCCTCGCCGGACGGCCGCTTGCTCGATGAGAGTTTGCACCTCGCGGTGCATGTCTCGAGCCTCGGGGGTCGAGGGTGCGCGGCATAGCCCGCGGCAACGTCGCGGCGGCCGACGAGCCTCGGCTCGCCGCGCGGGGGTACGTCCGCGTTTCGGCGTTGGGGACGGCGTTGATGTGGTTGCGGACGCGTCGGCCCCGGCTCCCTCGCGCGTTCGCGCGCGCGCGCGAAGCCTCCCCCGCCATCGAGGCGCGGAGCGGCCGCACCGTTCGGTACTCTTCCGCCGGCTTGGCCTCGAGCTCGCGGGCTTGGGCCGCCGTGCGTCGACGTCGGCCCCAACGAGAGCGCTTGGCCCCGCGGCCGGCGCGCGCGCCGATCCCCGGGGCGGGTGTGACCTCCCCGTCTCCGGCGCCCACCGCGCGGCGGCGTTGGCCGGTCGTTGGTGATGACGGCGCAACACTCCCGCGTGGGGTCGTAGCTCCCGTGCCGGAGTCGTCGGAGCGGCCGAACCGGCAGTCCGCGGCGTCGAGGAAGCGCCGAACGCAACCGGGTCGGGTATGCCGGAGAAGTCCCCACTCCGCGTAGCCGTGGCGGTTGGCGGGTGGCATCGTGTCGACGGAGCCCGGGGGATGACTCATCCGCCGCCGAGGTGCGGGGTCCCCGGCGACGAAGACGTGGCGGCGGGGCGGAACCTCGCGCATCGTCGTGTTCACGTTGGCGTTGTGGGCCGTCGTGGCGCCACGCGGCCCAATGGGGATGCGCGGTCCGAGACCGCGCGCGCGCCCCCGCCGGGGCGGTGGCGGTCGTTGTGGTCGGCACACCGCGGCGGGGCGGCGGCACGCTCGCCCTGCCGCCGCTCGGATCGCGCCCGACGCGAGCGGCGCCGCGAGCGACGGTGGCGTCGCGGCGCCGACGGGCCCGCGGCATCCGTGCTCGCGGGCGCTCGCGCCGTGGTCGTGCGTGCGGCGGGGGTACGGCGGCACCGGCCCGAGCGCGCGCGCGCGGAGTTCCTCACGGTTAGTGAGGTGCATGAGATAGCCGTTCCCCGTGGCCCGAAAGTTCGGGTCCCCAAAGCGGATTTCGAACCCGACGGGGAGGGGGTCCGAGCTACCCATGCGGTAGGCGTGTAGCACGATACTCGGTGTGAATCACCATGGAGGGAGTTGGTGGAACGACCTTAGGCGCTCGTTTAGCCCCACGGTGGGCGCCAGCGTCGGTGCGGAATATGGTCCCGACACTAACCGATAGATAGCGCCCGGGTCTATCCCTCAATGGTCGATGCTAAGTAACAAATGGCACAGAGGTTTTATCCTGGTTCGCCGCCGCGGGGCCGTACGTCCCGGCGGTGGTGTGCTCGGGGGCACTATATTACTTAGCACCGGGGGTGCTTGTAGTGGGGCAAATACAAGCAAGGCGGGGAGAGGAAGCGTGGCCTCCAAGTCCCCGGAGGAGTGGTTGAAGATATTGCGGGAGAGTGAGAAGTGAATGTGTGGTGTGTGAAGTGTTCTTCGTCTGTCTCGTCCCCCCGCGGGCGGGGGCTCGCCTCCCCTTTTATAGGCCAAGGGGGCGGCGAGTTACATGCACGCCGCGCTATCCGGCTACGTGGGGGTGCACGTCGTGCTACGCGGTAGAGTGGGCGGCCGTCCGGACGATCTTCGCGGCGACCCGGCCATGATGGCCTACTTCGTACCCGAACAGTGGCGGTTCGAGGGTAGGAAGGCGGCGGTGGTGGTGGCGTCCCCCGATAGGCTTCGAGGGAGGTGCCGATGATGGCGGTACGGGGTACGGGAGCGGGCGAACGGCGTTCCTTCCCAATGCGCTTCACGGTAGTGGAGTGGTTGCTACGACCCGGCGTGCGCCCGCACGCGCGCGGGTACGGCGGCCACGCCGTCACAGTGGCCGGGATGGCGATCCACCGGCCTAGCGCCTCCACCTAATCCGTAAGGTCACGGGAAAGTGAAATCGAGGGTGCGCCCGGCCCCCCTTCGAGGGTCGGGCGCGTTAGCCGTCCTTGTAGTGGGCGCGCGGTGTCACGGGACCGACACGGCCGTGCCGCACGGTCCCTTCCCACGGTGGTGGGGATGGGCGCCTCCCTCGGGGAGTTGGTGCGGCGGCACGGGGCACGAGCCCGGGCGCATGATGGCGCCGTCCCGCGGCGTCGGGGCGTTAAATGCCCGTGTACGGGGGCCGGCGCACGCGTGCGGGGCGCCCGTGATCGTGGCGGGCCCCGGCCGAGGGGCGGGACGCACCCTCGAGCGAGACGCGACCCGCTCGAGGGGGGAGTGAGCCCTCGAACGGGGCGGGACCATTCGAGGGAGGATTTGCTCCTCGAACGGGGCGGAGCTCGCCCGGGGGGAGTGCGCCCTCGAGCGGGGCGGAGCTCGCTCGAGGGGACTACTAAAGGGGCCGTCTCGGTGGGCCGTCGGAGTCCCGCGGCGTGGGCCGTATCTGCATGGTTAGTCACCCGCATGGTTAGGCTTAGCGTGTTTTGGTGTAGTTGCGGGATTTAAGTGAGGATTTCCCCCATTGTTTAGGGGGACCCCTAGGGCTGCCCCCGACAAAGCACTCTCTCTAGTTGTTGTGAAGAACGAGCGGTGTCATCCGCAAAGAGTAAGTGGCTGACCATCGGAGATGACGGTGCCACAATTATTCCCTTGAGAACTGATGACTGATTCCTGGATTTGAGGAGGCATGAAAGGCCCTCTGCTGCCAACAAAAAAAGATAGGGAGAGATAGGATCACCCTGACGTATGCCTCTCGACGGTGTAAAGCTATTAAGAGAATCTCCGTTAAACAAAACTTAGAAGGATACCGACGTTACCAATCTCATAACCATATCCACCCAACTCCGGTGAAAGCCCAAGCACAACATGATAGCCTGCAGATAACTCCATTCAACTCTGTCATAGGCTTTCTTCATGTCCAACTTGAGAGTGCAACATCTCTCGTTCTGAGGCCTCTTCTATTTCATAACGTGGAGGCACTCATATGCCGCAATGATATTATCCGTTATTAGCCTCCCTGGAACAAAGGTCGATTGCTCCTCAGAAATAACCTCAGGTAGAAGCACCTTGAGTCTGTTTGCAACCACTTTAGAGGCGATTTTGTATAACACATTGCACAAGCTGATCGGTCGAAATTGACAGAGCTCTTATGGACTCGCCACCTTTGGAATCAAAACAATTAAAGTATTGTTAATGCTTTTGAAATCAACCTCACCTCGCAACATGCGCATCACAACGGTGGTCACCTCGCCCGCACACATATTCGCGAGCACCCAACTCGAATATGGTGGGATACAAGAACAGTTACATTGACCTATGGGCCTTCGGGCAAGCAGTGGGGCTTTAGGCAGACACATGGAGGCAGCTCCCACTTATCTTCCACGACGCTGACGTCGTGGAGGCCGTTGAAATCAGGCTGTTAGATCATATGAAGTGGGAGGAGGTCTTTTACACCGCACAATAGGACTTGTACTACTAGCTGAAAAAGGACTCGTACGTAATAGATAAGGACCAACTTGCAAAGATCGGACGGTTGAGATTAATACCATACTATGTTTTTTTAAAGGTGGTATGGGTAGTATTTGTAGGTAGTACGGGTAGTATAGGTATAATTGGAAATAAAAAAGGATGGCATTGTTGTAATATATGAGATCTTTGCATTTTCATTTTTGAAATAATACATCTTATCTTATGTCTTGTTGATTTCATTTCATTTCCGGGACGGCGGCGGCGCGGGGGCGGGCAATGGCTGCTGTGGCGCGGGGGCGCGAGGGGCCGGGGCGGGCCCACTTGGTATTCAATGGTATTCATTGAATACCAATTATTTTGAAAAAAAAAAAACCTGGATATATATAGTATATCTTCATGTGTGTATTCAACTAAATGTAAAAATACAAAGCAACTCGAGCCACCCTATCGACTCATTTCGCAAAACTGGGCCAACAACCCAACAATTGGGCCCAACTCATACCCCGCCTCCCTCCCCTCAACCCGCAATTTAAGCCTGGCCAAAAAATTTTTTTTTACACTCTTTACTAAATTCGAATACCAAGACTCCAAATCCTGGGCCCGCCCGTGGCGGGCGGGCGACGGCTTCTGCGTCGCGGGGGGCGGGCGTCGACCCCTACATCAGCACCAGCGGCTGCGGTGCGGGGGGCTGGCTACGGTCTGCGACGGTCCTCACGGACACGCCCTGGATCTGCGCATCTGCCACGGTGGAGGCCACGCCGACTCGTCTTCACCGCGCCCGTTCTGCATCAGTCCTAGGCGCCGTCGCCGGGGACGCGGCGACGACCCTCGCGCGCGGGGTCGTGTGGCGCAGTGCCGCCCAGGCAGCCGCCGTGGCGCCGGCGCTGCTGCTGCTCGCACGCCGCCGCAGCCGCGGCCTCGGCCTCCGGGCCGTCGCCTTCCTCTCCCTCGGGGCGACTGCAGCAAACCGCTGACATGAAGGTCAGTGAAGATCAGGTTAGTCTTACATCTTTTGTTGTGTGTTGCTTTGCATTGTCACACAGAATCATCGTCATGGCTCTGCCAGAATGGATAGCTTCTTGTTTTCTACTTTAGATGCCAGAATGGATAGCTTCTTGTTTTCTACTTTAGATGCTAGAATGGATAGCTTCTTGTTTTTATGGCATCTTCATGTTGTTTATCACCTCTGTATATGTAAAAAATTCATTAATTGATAATTTTGGTATGTATTAATTCACCTAAGCACTATAGTGAATGTGTCCATAAGGAATGTTGCAGACCTGATAATTTTGATCAGAGATGGTATATCAAGTAGTACATGTCCATAAATGATGCCATCTAAAAAATTCAGGCACTTATTTTTGGAACAATTGTGACTCAACTTTAGTACACATGTTTGAAGAGTCAAGAGGCCGCAGCTTTGAAGAGTGAAATGATTTGCATTGTTAAGTAGATAAGTAGATAATTTTGCCTACCATCTCGTTGTTCCACCAATGCAAAGGCGTATGCAGTAGTGATCAATCCCTCAAACTGCTGGCACAACCAATCCATCACATACTCTAATCTGCTACTCACTACATTGAAAATTCTCCATTATGCTTTCTTCCTACACAAAATGGTCGAGATGCTTTCTTCCTGCATTGAAAATCTCTGATCTTCATGTTGTTTATCACCTCTGTATATGTTAAATCTTTAATCACAAAAAAATCTTTATCATGGCATCTTCATGTTGTTTCCTAGTTGTTTATTTGGTACATCACACATGACATGTGTGCATTTCGAACTTCGAAACTGTTACAATATAGAACACAATTTGAAACATGGAATACTCAACATGCTGCAACTGGATTTTTTTTTGTTCTTGAACATAAGAGAGTGAATGATGTATAAAAGGTGAACACAAGTGTAACTGTGGCACTTCTGATTATTACATATATGAAAATAACATTATTGGACTGGAATTTTCAAAGATCCTAGATATAAGGAAGTAAAGAAGTATAAGAACATTTAGTTTTTCTTTGCATTCTCTTCCGACGTGTAGTTCTCGTCGACATCACTAGCCTTCCACACTGGACTTGCTTGAATTGTGTTCCATGGATAGTTAACCAATGTGACAGCTAGCTTAAGCCTGAAATTACTCATATCCTTCTGCACGTAACAAATACAAATGATCTAATTATAAATGTTGTTAGATGCTGCACACATGGGGTTGCTGAATTGATATTGTCCAACTTACCTGCGTGAATATGGAAGATAATTTGTTTCCGGTCTAAAGCTCCATGAATTTCAACGTGAATAGTGCACACGATGTGCTGCAAGATTATTTGGTATTTACACAAGTTAGCTAGTAAGGATTACAGGGATAATAGTATACTGAGAATGTGGATTGTACTTGTCCATCTGGATTTTCTCTTTGATGCATTCAATGGGTCGCCATTTTTTGACTTGTGTGTCTTGCCATTTATGTTTCCCGATCAAGTCCAGGTCTGCAAGCCGTTTGATACGGTTCTGCAACCATTGCAACTGAGATCCATATAAGCATCATTTCTTAATGTAATCATGTATATTTGTAATAAGTTAGTCAATACTGCATTAGTATTGTCTCACCAGGTGTTGTACTTGTGGGCGGCGAGTGGCAGTCCCCTTGGAGTCTAGTATCTGAATGACACCCTTTTCACCATTGATGACCATCAAATACCAATGATTATTTTTAACATTGATTGGAAAGAAGGCCTGAAAAACTTGCTTCGTTAGATGTTTGCATGTGACAACTCAATCTTAGATGGCTGGAATAGGATGCAAGGTGTACCATATCATGATTTAGATAAGTTAATGTCCGCTTTAAACGGAAGCTTGTTTCGTCTTGATCTCGTAATGAAGCGACAGTATCCTGAAATATCTGGGTGGTATTGTAAGTTGTTTCTAGGTAGGCATATCCGTCTTCCCTTTTCTTGATGGTAGGTTGTGCTTTCAGTATTCGGATGTAAGAATTAATAACCTTCATTTGCAAGTAAAACATTTTTAGATTGTATTTTGAAATTGAACCTTTAGTTGTAGATAAATACTTACTGAATCATTCAGCCACATTTCAGTATTGTGAGGCTGTCTAGATCGTTTCTTGTTGCTGTGTATTGACCAATATCAAACAAAACTTTATCCATTGACGCTGAATAGATGTACTCAACAGTAGTCATGTCACCTGCATTGATCAAGTACTCTGGTGAAAAGAGTCAAACGACTAATATGTTATATGGAAAGTTAAATAAACTCGTACAGAGTCGTACCTTGTGATGTGCTTTCATCATAATATGGTTGATAAGGCATCGCAGCACCATTTTGGACCTCATCTTTGTCCTTGTCTTTGTTGGGGTGAGGACGTTTTTTAGAAATATTGTAGTCATAATCGACGTTTGTTTGTTGGATGGGTTTTTTCTGACGCTGCGGTCTATTCCTAGTTGTACCTTGCTTCTTTGTTTGTGCTTTATCCTCCTCTTTTGTGTTGATTTCAGGATTGCCTGTTTGTGTGTCTGATTTATCCTGCGTGCCAATTTCAGAATATGGCGTTACACCACAAAGGGAAGGTCCATCAATGGATGAAGAAGAAGATGCAAGACGTAGTTTCTCAGCACTCGAGAATCAAAAGAAAAGGAAAAACAGAAAGTAGTGTCAATCCAAATATTTGGTCAGGTTCTAGTTACATATTCATCATCAAGTGATAGTTAGATATTTGGTCTAGTTCGATATTTGGATAGTTCAAAGGATATGGTTTCAATCTTCAATGGACGGTCTCATGTAACAAATTTAGTACTTTTATTCTAAAACCAATCAGGTTTCTTAAGTGACTGCTTTTCATATTCGAAGCATTAAGTATTTCTGCGAATTGTTGTTTCTGGCAATGGCAAGGGACAAGGTTGACAAGGCCATCCTGAGGATCTGCACATCCTGATAAACTAATATAGCACCCCTGTTGGAATGAAAATGTAATTTCCAAAATGCTTTCTGGATATATTTATTTGATGCTATTTGTCCACCTCGGCTGGTCCTGTTATGGGTGTGCTTTACCTGTCCAATGTAAAAATGGCATTCTGTATTGACAATCCACTCGCTTACCAGGTTGGAGACAAAACTGTTTTGTATTGAAAGTAGCAGAATTCATGTAATCTTTTATTTCTTATCTTCATGTTTTTTAACGAAGCAGACTTTGTTACCTAAACAAAATCTGCACATAGATTTGCATGCAAGTGGAAATGGTAAAACATGAAGCAAATCTGCACACAGAGGCCCTCGTTCTCAGGAAAACCAACGTACCATGTTTAACATACACCAACATTGTACACATGATACAATAAAATATGTAAAGCGCAGGGCATCAGTCTAGCTAGCTACACAAAATAATTCACCATTTATTCCATTAGTATTCTTTGAATAACATTCCTAAAACACATGCAGATGTGTCCTACGAACAGGGCCTCCAGCTTTCTTGTGAGGCCAACAGCACTGATTCATAGCGGGGGCATAAAACTTCAGATGAGGGCTACCTGCATTACAGAGGGTTAATATCAGAATGAGAAAGGAAGTAACCAAACTTCTATGCCAACAAGAATGTTAATCATAACTGAATGATAGCTGAGCAAAAAAATAATAATGCCACACCCGCCCAAAGCTTAAGTTGAAAATGCTAATCATAACTGAATGATAGCTGAGCATCACTCCATTCCATAACATAATAAGAGAAGGCAAAGGTTCATCCGAGATCTCACAATTTCATATTCATTTCTGGCACCAACAAGAATGTTGACACAAAGGGGTTCTCAAAAAAAAATTGTTGTCAAAGGGCACTATGGTATGTCAGTTAAATAAGAATATGAGGGCATCTAAGTTGACAAAAACTCACATGCCTGCAACTATTTCACCAGGATACAGCAGCACAACACAGGGCATGTTTAATGAAATGCAATAAAAAAATAACCAGAGGTATCCTTATCACAGCTTACAACCTGTGTGCTGATAGGATTCTATTTTGTCCACAGGAGGCAACTTCAATATTACAGGCATATATCACACAATTTTGACGTCAGCTACCCCATAAGGCCATAATGCCATAAGACGGAAACATAACATAAACATCCACCACTCACCACAAAACAGCTTTCTACCATGGGGTGCAGAAAATAATTTAATCTACTAGTGAGACTTGATTAAGCAAGGACTCAATAATAAACAAATTAGCATTCTAAATTTAGCAGGTCAAGGCATCAGGCTTGCTACTTTTAGTATACTAAATTTAGAAAAATCAACAAATTAGACCACATTAAAAAGACATCAACCTTAACAGAGCCAATTAAGCTACAAAAGTAAGTTTCATACATTAGGTTCAATGAGGTAAGATATATGAAACAAGCATTGCATATATACAATCTAACCTGAAGGTTTTCAAACACTTCCCCAGAATTCATGGCTTGCCTTCCACCTCTTGTTGTTGGATCGCGGAGCACCTTTCGGAATAATCTTGACCGGATCAAGTACTTTGGTGCCAGAAGGCTGGTTGGCTGCTGAAAAATGAGCCGATAATGGCACAAATGATGTCTCCTCTCTTGTGCTGCCATCCTGCATGTCTTGGCTGCATATATCATCGAATAACTTCATAAGCCTCTCCGTCTCATCTGGGCTCTTAGAACCTTTGAATATAGCAAGAATGACCTTTCGGCGAAGGATGTGCTAACGGTCCATTTGTTTTGTCCACACATGCGTGTTGGTTCGCAGTCCACCTCACGCAAACACAACAACGAGGGATTCTCTCTATACCAAAGCATACTTCAAGGCGCGAGAAAACATGGGCACATGGAATTCCTTCACTCTCCTACTTCCGGCAATGGCATCTAACATCAACTAAAGAAGCCCCAACAGAGGAACAACTGACGTGAAAAAAACGCTTGATGTTTCCTTGTAGTGAAACCTCATACCTGAAACACCCATTCTGGAATGTAACCTCTGTTCACCGCCCAGCTGCTTGATTTCTCAATCTGAAAATTCACTTTCTCGAAAATATTTGTTGTGTACATTTCCGCAGTACTTTTCTCAATAGGATCCGCACAAATCATAGTGAACGATGCGGAACATAGCGCAATCGCATCAAGCTCAATCTCATTCCTACGAGTGCCGACAAACGAAACTCGTAGTGCTCCACTAAATCAACCAGGGACATCTTTCGGTCTAAATGGTTGTGAAGCACCGAGTTCGGACTCTCGCTCCTCCGATTGCTTTGCATGCCAAAAAACGCGTCTCTTGTGAAAGTCTTTGCTCACTTCCTCCTTAGTTCGTAGAGCCTATTCATCCATAAGTTATCTTCTCCGACATTATGTTTATCTCTAAATTCTCTCCAAAGCCCATCAAATTCATCAACCTCCGTTGCATTGTATATGAACTTTCTAAATTCCTTCACCTTCGCACCACGAAATCGTATCAAGCACGTTCTTGAAAGACATCTAGGCCCTTAAGTGGGTTTTGGTGTATTAATTGACAACTAGATTAAAGATCTAATGTCTTTCTCAAGCATGTGAATAGGTTGATATATATGACATTGGTTATCTACTGGTGAAAACAAGCTATGTGTATACAAGATAAGTTGAGGCATGGTTTTAGCCTCATATTGTGAAATGGCTTAACTCAATGGTGAATGTCATGATATTTGATATGTGTGTTCCCATGAAGCATATAGATGGTATATGACAAGCTAATGAAGGATAAGAAAGAGGCATATTGATTTTGGAACGTTGGATGTCCTCTTATTGAAGGAAGAAGCTTGTTATAATAAGAAGGGATATTTAAATTAAAAGAAGGCATGATCTCAATAGAATTCCACTCTTGATGTTGAATCAAAGTTTCACTCAAATTGGCAATGAATGGATGAAGAAATCAAGCAAGCGATTAGAAACGAGGTACTAAGCTAAGGTTGGCCGAGTAGTGACTTGGACCATGTGCTTGGCTAGGGTGAAGTGGCTATAGCTTGGAAAGTTTCGAGGTATCAAGTCGAGCCTAACCGAGTGAAGCAATGAAGAAGCATTACATATTCGTTGAGTCATGTGAAGGGTAACTTAATCGAGAATTGGGTTTCATTCTTATATAAAGATCAAAGTCACTAGCTCAAGGTAGAAGTGCTCAAATCAATGAGGCATTGATGGATGAATCTCTCAAATGGATATATTGTTCAAGTATGGTGATTCATGAAGATGAAGCTCAAGAGTTCTAATAATCCATTTATAATTGATCTTGAGTATATGTATGGTGTACTAGAAGAGGGATGCAACGTGGATAGCTTTGCTTATGTCTCGGTGCTCAAATCTAACCCCAAGTGGTATCATGAGAGAAACACTTTTCACAACACATGCACATGATGATTTTGGAGCTTATTTTCAGTTGGAATGGATGCTCCTCTGAATAAGCTTTCCTTAGAGTCCAAGATTATCGAATTCGGAGTCCGGAGTAAAAAGTTATGCCTTTTTTTCTCGGGGTGACTTGTGCTTGTCCGGTGAAGCTTCGGATATTCCGGGGAATTTTCCGGAGATTCCGGACTTCCCAAATATTCTGGAAAAATGTTCGGAATATCCGGAACTTTTGAATCTAACGGCTAGTTTTGGGGATTCCGGAGTATCCGGGGATTTTTCCGGAGATTCCGAGACTTAACAGCCAACGGCTAGTTTTTGGGTGATGGGTATAAATACCCCTCACCCTCTCCCTTTTGGGGCTGCTGGTTCCCCACATGAAAAACACATATCCACAGCCCTTTTAAGCCCTCCCATCTCTAGTATAGCAAGAGATTTGAGAAGAGAAGAGATTTGGGTGAGGGATTGAAAGATTGAGTGAAAGTTGAGCTAATCCATCCTTGAGCACTCGAGTTCATAGCAAGAGATCTTCGTGGCGTTTGTTACTCTTGGAGGGTTGCCTCCTAGACGGCTAGGCGTCGCCCATAAGCTCCCAAGGTGTGGTGAGCTGTGGGAAAGTTTGTGAAGGTCTTGCTTCGCCTCCGCAAGGGAAGAAGCCATCTAGTGGATCGGGAAAAGGGTTGAATGCAACCCGGCTCGGATAGGAGAAGCACCCAATGGAGACTAGGATTCACACGGTGGTGAATCCGAACTTCGGTAAAACAAATCATTGTGTCTCTTGTTGATTTACCTCACATTTACCTTACTTCTTATTCCTAGCTTGCTCTTTGTCATATTTGTTGATCTACTCGGGTGTTTGTGTTTGTGAAGTGCGGGCATTGAATATTCTTCATAGAACTTCACTCGATCTACTCACCCGGCTTTAGTTGATTTCAAGCAAGCAATCAAGAAGGAGGTTAGTGTCGGTGTTTAAACCTCTCGACCTCCATGGGAGGTACCCGCAGCAAGGTAGAAGGTGGGGATCGCCATGATCCGGAACCCGAAGGTACGCGCGAGGACACAAGACACGAGATTTATACGGGTTCGGGTAGCGGAGTAGCTACCCTACGTCCGTTTAGAGAAGTATTGCGCCCGCGCTTGGTGTTGTCCCGGAGGGATTGAGGATGTTTGGCTAGGTACCCGGCCCTCCTTTATATAGTCCGGGGGGAGGGTTCCTAGTCGGTTACAAGGCAGGAGTCCTAGTAGGATTACACGGAGAGCGAGTCCTAGTAGGAGTACGGGGGGAACTCTAGTAGGAGTCCGTCTTCTACTCTTCCTCCTTCCTTGCATGAGTACCGGGGTGTATGCCCGACAAGCCCCCGAGCACGTTGGAGTCGAGAGTAGTAGTTCGAGTAGTCTTGAAGCCTCTTCGAGTAGTTCTTGAGCGTCCTCGAGTACGCTTTGGAGAAGTCTTCAATAGTGTCGGGGACCGCCCTAGGGGTCCCCTTAAACAACGGGGAAACCCACACTTAAATCCCGGCGCCAAAACACGCTAAGCCTAATCATGCGGGTGACTAACCATGCGGGACACGGCCCACGCCGCGAGACTCCGACGGCCCGCCGAGACGGCCCCCTTAGAAGTCCCCTCGAGCCGAGGCTCCGCCCCGCTCGAGGGCGCACTCCCCCCTCGGGCGGGCTCCGCCCCGTTCGAGGGACAAATCCTCCATCGAGTGGTCCCGCACCCGCTCGAGGGCTCACTCCCCCCTCGAGCGGGTCGCGTCTCGCTCGAGGGTTCGTCTTGCCCACGGGCGGGGCCCGCCACGATCACGGGCGCCCGCACGCGTGCGCCGGCCCCGTACACGGGCATTTAACGCCCGACGCCGCGGGACGGCGCCATCATGCGCCGGGGCTCGCGCCCCGGTGCCGTCGCACCAACTCCCCGGGGAGGCGCCCATCCCCGCCACCGTGGGAAGGGAGCGTGCGGTACGGCCGGTGTCGGTCCCGTGACACCGCGCGCCCACTACGGTACGGCTAACGCGCCCGACCCTCGAAGGGGGCCGGGTGCACCCTCGATTTCACTTTCCCGTGACCTTACGGGATTAGGGTGGAGGCGCTAGGCCGGTGGACCGCCATCCCGGTCACTCGTGACGGCGTGGCCGCCGTACCCGCGCGTGCAGGCGCACGCCGGGCGCTGTAGCAACCACTCCACTACCGTGAAGCGCATGGGGAAGGAACGCCGTTCTGCCCGCTCCTGTACACCGTACCAGCCATCATCAGCGCCTCCCTCGAAGCCTATCGGAGAACGCCACCACCAGCTGCCGCCTTCCTACCCTCGAACCGCCACTGTTCGGGTACGAAGTAGGCCATCATGGCCAGATCGCTGCGAAGATCGTCGGACGGCCGCCCACTCTACAGCGTAGCACGACGTGCACCCCCACGTAGCTGGATAGCGCGGCGTGCATGTAACTCGCCGCCCCCTTGGCCTATAAAAGGGGAGGCGAGCCCCCAGCCGCGGGGGGAGAACGGACGAACGAAGAACACTTCACACCACACACTCACTTCTCATTCTCCCACAATATCTTCAGCCACTCTTCCGGGGACTTGGAAGCCACGCTTCCTCTCCCGCCTTGCTTGTACTTGCCCCACTACAAGCACTCCCGGTGCTAAGTAATATAGTGCCCCGAGCACGCCTCTGGCGGGACGTACGGCCCCCGCGGCGGGAACCGGGGATAAACCTCTCGTGTCACTTGTTACTTAGCATCGACCATTGAGGGATAGGCCTAGGCGCTATCTACTGGTTAGTGTCGGGACCATATTCCGCACCGACAGTTGGCGCCCACCGTGGGGCAAAACGAGCGCCTAAGGTCGTTCCACCAACTCCCTCCATGGTGATTCGCACCGAGTATCGTGCTACACGCTACTGCATGGGTAGCTCGGACCCCCTCCCGGCCGGGTTCGAAATCCGCTTTGGGGACCTGAACTTTCAGGCCACGGGGAACGGCTATCTCATGCGCCTCACTAACCGTGAGGAACTCCGCGCGCGGCGTCGGCCGGGTCCTGCTGCGAGCCCCCGCCGCACGCACGACCACGGCGCGGGCGCCCGCGAGGCACGGATGCCGCGGGCCCGTCGGCGCCGCGACGCCCACCGTCGCTGCGGGCGGCGCTCGCGTCGGGCGCGATCCGAGCGGCGGCGAGCCGAGCGTGCGCGCCGCCCGGCGCGGTGTGCCGACCACAACGACCGCCACCGCCCCCGGCGGGGCGGCGCGCGGTCTGCGGACCGCGCATCCCCATTGGGCCGCGTGGCGCCACGACGGCCCACAACGCCAACGTGAACACGACGATGCGCGAGGGTTCCGCCGGCCGCCACGTCTTCGTCGCCGGGGACCCCGGCACCTCGGCGACGGATGAGTCATCCCTGGGCTCCGTCGACACGATGCCACCCGCCAACCGCCACGGCTACGCGGAGTGGGACTTCTCCGGCGTACCCGACCCAGTTGCGTTCCGGCGCTTCCTCGACGCCGCGGACTACTGGTTCGGCTGCTCCGACGACTCCAGCACCGGGAGCTACGACCCCACGCGGGAGTGTTGCGCCGTCATCACCAACGACCCGGCTAACGCCGCCGGCGCGGTGGGCGCCGGGAGACGGGGAGGTCACACACCGCCCGGGGGATCGCCGCGCGCCCGGCCGCGGGGCCAAGCGCTCTGTTGGGTCCGACGTCGACGCACGGTGGCCCAAGCCCGCGAGCTCGAGGCCAAGCTAGCGGAAGAGTACCGAACGGTGCGGTTGCTCCGCGCCTCAATGGCGGGGGGAGGCTACGCACGTGGCGAACGCGCGCGGGAGGCGGGGCGGCGGGTCCGCGACCACATCAACGCCGTCCCCAACGTCGGAAACGCGGACGTACCCCCACGGGCGAGCCAGAAGCTCGTCGGCCGCCGCGACGCTGCTACGGGCTATGCCAGCACCCTCGACCCCCGAGGCTCGAGACATGCACCGCGAGGTGCAAACTCTCATCGAGCAAGCGGCCGTCCGGAGGGCCGAGAGCTCGGCCTCACGCATCCGCCGGCGGGGGGACGCTCGCGCGCGACGAAGCCGCACGGGGAGGCGAACCCTCGGTGCACGCGGGGGCACAAATGGGGCAACCCACCGAACAAGGGCGCACGCCGGCCAAGGAGCGACTCCTCGACGCGCGCGAGGCACTAGATGGCGACGCTCGCAACGTCATCAACGCCCGGCGCACCGGCAAGGCGGACGCACGAGCGGCAAGAGGCTACCACCCTCGACGGGGTGGGAGCTACGACGGCGGCGAGGACCGCTCCCCGACGCCGGAGCCCCCGGCACCCGCGTGTTCGGCGGGAGATCCGAGCGGCGGCGTTCCCCCAACGCTTCCGCCAACCCTCGACGATCGTCAAGTACAACGGGGAGACGGATCCCCGTGTCCGGCTCAACGACTACCGCTTGGCTTGCCCCGGTGGGGCGGGGCCACTAACGACGAGGTCATCATCCGCAACTTGCCCCCGCATCCGGGCGACGCGGCCGGACATGGCTCGAGCACTTGCCGGGCGCCGGATCCATGACCGGGACGACCTAGTCCACACGTTCGTGGGCAACTTCCGGGGGCACATACGTGCGCCACGGGAACTCTTGGGACCTGCGCTCCCCGCACGCGAAGCCCGGCGAGTCGCTGCGGGACTTCATACGGCACTTCTCCAAGCGCCGCACGGAGCTCCCCGGTGTGGCGCGTCCGAAATCGTGCACGCCTTCCTCGAGGGCACCACGTGCGGGATCTCGTGCGGGGGCCGGGACGCGCGCCCGCCGCGGACTCCAACGAGCCGTTCGACATCGCCACCGGCTTCGCCTCGGGGAGGAGGCCGTGGGGGCGATCTTCGACGGCAAAAAAAGCAAGCGCCCCGAGGACGTGCCCGCGGAGGGCGGCAAGTCAAAGGGGCCGCACCGCAACGACAAGCGGGGCAATAAGGGGGGGAAGAAGCCGCGCCGCGAGGCGCGCGAGCAAGGGCGCGACGGCGGTAACGCCGAGGCCCTCGCTGTCGACCCGGCTCGACGGGGCCCTCGACCGGCCCCTCGAGGCCCGGGAGTGTTCGACGACATGCTTCGAAGAAGCCATGTCCCTACCACAAGACCCCAGTGCAACACACCCTTGAGCAGTGCGACATGCTCAAGAAGTTCTATGGCCGCGCCGCCGCGAAGGAGGCGAGAGGCCAAGAAAGACGGGGGCGAGGGCGACGCGGCGGCTTCCCCGCCGTCGAGAATGTGTTCCTCATATTTGGGGGACCTACCGTCGACATGTCGACCCGGCGGGCGCAAGAAGGAGCGACACGAAGTCCTCGCCGTGGAGAGGGCGCCTCCGGCCTTTCTCAATTGGTCGGAGGACGTCATCACCTTTAGCCGGGAAGACCACCCGAATCGCATCCCCAACCGGGCCGGTACCCACCGGTGGTCGATCCCATCATTGGGAACGCCGGTTCTCAAAGGTCCTTATGGACCGGAGGCGTAGCCTCAACATCCTCTTCGCGCATACATTGCGCCTGATGGGGATCGGGTTGGACCGGCTGCGGCCCGAAGACGAAGGCGCGTTCCACGGCATCGCGCCGGCAAGCGAGGTTCGGCCCCTCGGGCGGATCGACTGCCCGATGCGGTTTGGCACCCCAAAGAATTTCCGCAAGGAAACCCTCACCTTCGAGGTGGTGGGGTTCAAGGGGGCCTACCACGCAATACTTGGGCGACCCTGCTATGCCAAATTCATGGCGGTCCCCAACTACACTTACCTGAAGATGAAGATGCCGGGTCCAAACGGCGTCATCACCGTCGGGTCGTCCATCGAGCACGCATTCGACTGCGACGTCGAGTGCGTGGAGCACGCAGAGGCACTAGCGCTGGACGAAGCGCTGGTGAACACGCTGGAGAAGATGGTCAACGAGGACCTAAACTCCGCCGCCAAGCACGCGAGGCACCTTCGAGGGCGCGGAGCGAACCAAGGGGGTCCCCCTCGACCCTTCGGCCCCCGAGGGCAAGGCGTTGAGGGTCGGCTCCACCCTCGACCCCAAATAGGAAGCGGTGCTCGTCGACTTCCTCCGCGCCAACGCCGTCATCTTCGCGTGGAGCCCCTCGGACATGCCGGGCATTCCGAGGGAAGTCGCCGAGCACTCCCTTGACATCCGCCAAATGCTCGCGCCGTACAGCAACGGCTGCGCCGCTTCGACGAGGAGCGGCGACGGGCAATCGGAGCGGAGCTGCGGAAGCTCCTCGAGGCCGGATTCATCAAGGAGGTGTTCCA
The DNA here is from genome assembly GCA_947561735.1 of Cenchrus americanus. NCBI lineage: Eukaryota > Viridiplantae > Streptophyta > Magnoliopsida > Poales > Poaceae > Cenchrus > Cenchrus americanus. The sequence goes on along the minus strand of OX387239.1, from coordinate 74,828,311 downwards.
CCCTACGTGGCTAGCTAATCCTGTGCTTGTAAAAAAGAAAAATGGGAAGTGGCGGATGTGTGTAGACTACACTAGTCTTAATAAAGCATGTCCCAAAGTTCCTTTTCCTTTACCATGCATTGATCAAATTGTTGACTCAAGCGCCGGGTGCGAACTTCGGCTCGTTTCCTTGATGCTTACTCCGGATATCACCAAATAAAAATGAAGGAGTCCGACCAGCTCGCGACTTCGTTCATCACACCGTTCGGGACATTTTGCTACGTCACGATGCCATTTGGCCTCGAAACGCGGGTGCGACATACCAACGTTGCATGCGGCACGTTTTTGGGGATCACATCGGGCGGACGGTCGAAGCGTACGTGGACGACATCGTCGTGAAAACCAGGAAGGCGGGCGACCCGGTTGGCAACCTTGGCGTCGCGTTCAAGCGCCTACGGGCCAACGGGGGTCAAGTTAAACCCCGAAAAATGTGTCTTCGGAGTGCCGCGAGGCATGCTCCTAGGATACATCGTCTCCCAATGGGGAATCAAGGCCAACCCCGAAAAGGTTGCGGCCCTCGAACGGATGGGTCCGATCCGGGACCTCAAGGGGGTGCAGAAAGTGTTGGGGTGCCTTGCCGCCTTGAGCCGCTTCATCTCGCGGCTCGGCGAGAAGGGCCTGCCCCTCTACAGCCTACTCAAGAAGCACGAGCGTTTCTCCTGGACCACCGAGGCCCAAGATGCGCTTGACAAGCTAAAGGCGTCACTGACACGCGCCCCGATTCTCACGCCGCCGCGGGACGGCGAGCCCCTGCAGCTCTACGTGGCCGCGACCACCCAGGTGGTGAGCGCCGTGATCGTTGTGGAGCGCACGGAGGAAGGACACGCCCGCCGGTGCGGCGGCCGCCGCCTACTACATCGGCGAGGTCCTCTCGGACACGAAGACGCGCTACCCACGGTGTCCGGGCCGCCGCGTACGCAAGGGGTTCTTGCGCGGCGCAAACTCCGCCACTACTTCGAGGCCCACCCCCGTCACGGTGGTTTCCTCCTTCCCACTAGGAGAAATCATCCGCAACCCCGACGCCGCGGTAGGATCGCCAAGTGGTCCGTAGAGCCGATGGGCGAAACGCTCGCATACGCCCCGCGCAAGGCCATCAAATCGCAAATCCCGGCGGATTTCGTCGCCGAGTGGACGGACACGCAACCGCCGCCTCCACAAATCCAGGCAGAGGCCGGACCTGCGTTCTTCGACGGCTCGGTGATGAAGACGGGAGCAGGTGCGCGGGCCTGCTCTTCGTGTCACCCCTCGGGGAGCACATGCGCTACGCAAAGGCGCTTCCACTTCCCCGCGTCCAACAATATGGCCGAGTACGAGGCCCCGCTCTCCGTGGCCTCAAAATCGCCATTGAGTTGGGCGTCAAGCGCCTCGACGTACGCGGGGACTCGCGGCTCGTGATTGATCAAGTCATGAAGAACGCGAGCCGCCACGACGACAAGATGGAGGCCTACCGCAAGGCCGTGCGGGCCCTCGAGGACAAGTTCTACGGCATCGAGCTCAACCACGTGCCCCGAAGGTACAACGAAGAGGCGGACGAGCTCGCCAAGATTGCGTCCGAGCGAATCACCGTCCCCCCGAACGTTTTCGTGCGCGATATCGCCCAACCCTCGGCCGCCTTCGAGCCCTACCCCTCGAACCACAACGAACCCTCGGGGGCTCCCTCGAGCCCGGCGGGTGCGGAGCCCATGGACGAGGACCCCTCGAACGAGGCGTACGTGCTCTCTCTCCTCGAGGGGTACGGCTCCCACGAGGCCGACGCGATGGACATCGAACCGGCTCCCGTCCGGGCGGACCGGAGGGAGAAATATATTGCTCGGATCACTCGAGGGGAACTCCCCGAAGACCGGGCCGCGGCCGAGCGCTTCGCCGGGATGGCCAAATCGTTCACCCTCGTCGACGGCGAGCCGTACAAGCGCGCCGCCTCCGCATCCTACGGCGGTGCGTGCCCATTCCCGAGGGGCGCGAGCTCCTACGGGACATCCACGCGGGGATCTGCGGCCACCACGCCGCACCCCGCACCCTCGTCGGCAACGCGTTCCGCCAAGGCTTCTATGCGGCCTACCGCGGTCGCGGACGCCGGCCGAGATCGTGCGCACATGCGAAGGGTGCCGGTTCTACGCCCGCAAATTCAACCCCGCCCGCTCACGCCCCCGCAAACCATCCCCGTAACATGGCCATTCGCCGTATGGGGACCGGATATCGTCGGGCCCCTACGGAAGGCGAACGGGGGGCTTCACCCACACTCGCTAGTCGCGATCGACAAATTCTCCAAGTGGGTGGAGGTGCGCCCCATCACGAATTTAAGGGCCGAGCAGGCGGTCACGTTCTTCACCGACATCGTCTACCGCTTTGGAGTGCCAAACTCCATCATCACGGACAACGGGTCCCGGCTCACGGGCCGGAAGTTCTTGGAGTTCTGGACAAGTTCCACATCCGTGTGGATTGGGCGGCCGTGGCACACCCACGGACCAACCGCCAAGTGGAGCGTGCCAACGGCATGATCCTACGGGGCCTCAAGCCCCAAATTTTCGACCGACTCAACAAATCTGGGCGAAAATGGCTCCAAGAACTACCAGCGGTTGTGTGGAGCCTAAGGACAACCCCAAGCAGAGCAACCGGGTTCACCCCGTTCTTCCTAGTACATGGCGCGGAGGCCGTCCTCCCCACGGACTTGGAATACGGGTCACCCAGGGTTCGAGGCTACGACGAGGACGCTAACCAGCGAGCCCGCGAGGACTCGCTGGACCAGCTGGACGAGGCACGCCTCGTAGCCTTGATGCACTCCGCAAGGTATCAACAGTCCCTACGACGTTATCAGGCACGCAAGATACGTCGACGGGATTTCAGCGAAGGGGATCTGGTCCTAAGGCTGCGCCAAGATAACCGAGGGCGCCACAAGCTATCGCCCCCATGGGAGGGACCCTACGTCGTGGTGAAGGTACTCAAGCCGGGCACATACAAGCTGGCCAACGAGGACGGAGAAGAGCTCACCAACGCTTGGAATATCCAACAGCTACGTCGCTTCTACCCTTAGCTAGGATGTTTCCAAGTACTTTCTGTTGTAAAAACACATGGCCAACGCCCCGCTTGGTGTCAACTATGTAAACGCTCCAAGTCTAATAAAAGGGCAACTCGGCTTTCCCCCGAAAACCCAAGTTACCCTCGGGGGCCCTGCGGGGGGCATCCCCCCAAAACGGTCCCATTTTTTCGCGCAAAAAACAAAACAACACGCGCTAAGTTTGTTTTCTACTTCAACCTTGAGCCACGATTCGAACGGGCGCGGGCGGCACGGCGGAAGGAGCGTGCGAGCCGAGAGATAGCCTACGCCGCGTGGCTATGGCCCTTCTCTCTCGCCTCCAACCCGGCGGGCCCCCCTACGAAAATCGAACTCCCCTAACTAGAATCTACTCGGGGAAGAAGGAGAAACAAAAAGCGTGATAAACAAACAACTTCATTTACAAGAATCGCTCATGTTCACGAAACAACTTGTTTGTTTACAAAAGGCCACGAGGCCGAATTCGATACACATAAAACAAAAAATGGGCCTAGCGCCCAAATGTTTTCGGAGCGGGAGGAGCAACGGCATCGGCGACGTCCGGAAGAGGAATTCTTCGAAGGCCTCGGCGAGCGACCGGCGGCGTCGGCGGCGAGCGCATCCGCACGCTCCATGGCCACCTCGTCCTCGACGCCCTCGGGCACGACGTAGCCTTCCGCCAGCGCCTCGAAGTTAACCTCGTAGTGGGATCGCACCACTCCGAGGGCCTTCGGACACCCACCGCGCCGCCGGTGCATCCGCTCGGTGACATGGCCACCAAGGGCGAGCAGGGCGGGCCGGCCGCCGAGCCTGCCGGCCGGGCCTCGCCCTCCTCGACGACGTGGCAGGTCTCGAGGGCCGCATCGCGCAATTCCCGCAACTCCTGCTCGGAGGAGTTGTAGGAAGCCTGCAGCGCCTCGGCCGCTCAGCCGCGTGCCCCAAGGCGGTGCGCAAGCCTGGAATCGATAAGACAAGAAGAAATCAGAAAAGGGGGATGCGAGTTCCCAAACAAAAAACCAACAAGCAAGAGTCAAACAGTGGCTCACCTTCGACTTGCTTCCTCTCCATCTCGAAGTCCCGGCGCACGGCCTCGACCGACAGCTCGAGGCGCCGGACCGGTTTCGCCCTGCTCGCGGAGGGCCAGCTCCTGGTTGGCGTTGCGATGGCGCGAGCACGAGCGCCTCGTCCTCGACCTTGGAGAGCGCGGCGTTCCGCTCCTCCCGGCGACTTCCGCGTCACCTCGTGGGCGGCGCGCTCCGCTCCGGCGCCGCACGGGCGTCGACAAGGGCGGCGCCGCCCTCGCCGCGGCCGCTCCTCGCCCCTTGGCGGGCGGCGCTCTCTTGCAGAGCCGCTCCTCGGCCGACGACGAGGGCCGCGGCCTTGGCGTCGAGGGCGGCCTTCGGTCGTCGGCCTCCTTGGCGCGTCGCTCCAACCCGCGCGCCCGCTCCTCGGCCGGCGGTGTTGCGCCCGTGCCCCCTCGAGCGACGTGCGGAGCTCCCGAGCTTCGGCGCGAGCGGTGGCCACCTCCGCCTCCCGGTTGGCGGCCAGCGTCCGCGTCTTCTCTAGGTCCGCGCGCGCATTCCACGGCGCCTCGTCACGATCGACGAGGGCCGCACGGACCCGCTCGAGGCTCGAACACCGCGGGGCGTCCTGTCCCGAGCCCTCCGGGAGCTCGTCGCACCACGCCATCGCCCGCACGCCGGCCCGGCCGTCCGGTGTCCCGAGAGCATCCGCAAGCGCGTCGAAAGCGCTGCACCGCTCCCGGAGCTGGTGAACCTCGCCGTTCACCGGTCGAAGGCGTCGTACTTGTCGTGGGCACGACGCTCGAGCTCCTGGCAATCACAGAATCGAAGCCCGTAAGCGCCAAGACTCGAATGCAGCGTACGAAAACGAAAAGGGAAAAAGAACGAGCAACCATGGCTCACCCGGAAGACGAGCCGGGCCGGGCCGCCATGGACCCGCAGCGCCTCGTTCGGGCGCGCGGTTGAGCGTGGCGCCGTGGCCCGGAGCTCGCCCGCAGCTCCCTGCTCCCCCCGGCGTCGGCGAACGCAGAGGATCCTCCACGGCCCCCTCCACCCCGGGCGGGGCGGCCGGCGCGGGGAGGACGAGGCCTCGGCACCGCGTCCTCGGCCCCCCACCACCATGTGACCCTCGTGCCGCCTCACGAGGGCCCCTTCCCCGGGACTCGGGGGAGTTCGTGGGCCGGCCCGGCCCACCGATCCCACCCGGGCGGTGGGGAGTCGTCCGAGACCTCCACCACCTCCGCCCGGGGATGGACGCGCGGACGCCGCCACCGCGCCGCCTCCGCCGCCGCACCTCCACTTGCGCCACCGCGGCCGCGGCGCGCCGGCGCGGCGCCGCGGCCGCCGCCTCCGCGCCGCGCCGCCGCGTCCATTGGCGCCCCCGTAGGATGCGCCCGCTCCACCTCCACCACGGCCGCCGCCGCGCGCCCGTGTCTCCGCGACGACCGGCCGCCGGCCGCCCGCCGGCGGCCTGCGGCCGCGCGACGGCGGGCGGATCCGCCGGGGCCGGGCCTCGAGGCCCCGGCCGGCCTTGCGAGCTCGTGCCCGCCGCCGTGCTTGTCCCCGGGCGCGCCCCCCTCGACGAGCGCCGCCGGTGGGGATCGACGCGTCCGTCCTCGCACCTTGGTCGGTGCAAGAGGGGGAATAGTTGGCACCACCCTACACGAGCACGAACGGAGGGTTAGATCACCCGATCACCAACGAACCAAACCAAGCGAAAAAAGACGAGCTCCTTACCTCGAAGAGGAAAAGGCCCGTTCCTTTTCCTCGAAGCCTCCGCGACGAGGCCGGTAGCCGCCGCGCCGCCGTAGCGCCTCCCGATGGCGCCGCCCGTAAGCGAGGGCACGCCCGCCCCGTGTGCGGGCGCGACCGACGCCGCACCTCCCGGAGGGCGCCGCCGCGCGCGGGGGCACGCTCGCCCCCGCGTGCGGACGCGCCCGGCCGTCGCGCCCCGACGATGGTGCCGCGCGTGCGGGCACGCTCGCCCGCGCGCGCGGCACGCTTGACGCGCGCAAGGCGCGCTCGCCGCGCGCGCCTCCGTGGCGCGCGCCGCGCACCTCCGCGGCGCGCACCGCTCCTAATGTCGATGGCCCGGCGGCGGGCGCCGGCGGCGCCCCGCCTCGAGCAATGCGCCCTCGCCGCCGGCGCCGGCTCCGGCGACGGGGGCGCAGGCTGCCACCTGTCTGAGGGGCCCTCCCCCTCAGCCTCTTCCTCTTCGTCCTCCTCCGAGGACGAGCACCACTCGTCCCCGGGGAGGAGAGCCCCAGCTCTTCACGCCGCGGTACTCCGCGGACCGCCGGTCGCGACGCGCTTGACGTCGCCTCGCGCGCTCCTTCTTGCGCGCCGCCTCCTCTCGGCCGCCGCTGCCGCGCCGCCCGGCCCGGCGCGCGGGAGTCGGGGGGTGGGCGGAACGGACTTGGCGATGGTGAACTCCACCCACCGCACGCGGGAGCGGTAATGGCACATCGGAAAACGAAAGCAAGACCTAGAACTAAAACGAAACCAAAAGCCGACTCACCGGCCGGGCCGAGGGGGGAGCATCTCGAGGTCCCACGGGGTCCGGCCCTCGGGCATCGGTGGCGTCCGGGTGTCGACGGCGCTCCGCGCCCGGTGAGCGCATACGGCCGCTCAAGGGGCGTCGGGAGCATCCGCGACCTCGCCGAGTCGACGGGGTTGGCCGCCTCCGTCATCTCGAAGATGCAGAGAGCGGCCTCTCCATCGAGGCATGACCCGCCGATGGTGGAGGAAGGCGAGGACGCCCATCGCGTTCGGCCCGTGCTTCCTCGTCGGCCGCCGCGCGCCGCGCCAAAGACCGATTCCTCGCCGCGCCCGCCGCCGGGGCGTGGACACCCCGTAGCCCCGGGGAGGCGGTGCCTCTCCTTGAACACCCGGCCGGTGTAGGGGGGGGAAGGCGGGCTCGGCGTTGCGCGGATAAAACCATCCCCGCTCCCACCGGTGTTGTTCGTCGTCATGGTGCGAGGGATGTAGACGTCCTTTAATTGCCCCCCGCAAGGCAAGCGACATCCCGCCGGCGCGCATCGCGCGGCGGGTCCTTGGCTCCGTCGTGGGCTGCGTGATGAGCTCCGCGCGGAAAAGGTGTACCCGGAGCTCCCACCAACCGGGATCCCCGGGTACCCTTCGCGGACGCCCACGAATGTGGCCGCGCGCGAGATCGCGTTGGGGGCGAAGTTGTGCGGCTCCACCCCGTAGTGGTGGCACATTGCCCGCATGAAGGTGCTCGCCGGCGCGGCGAAGCCCCGCTCGTGGTAACGGGTGAAACTCACCACGTAGCCCTCCGGCGGGTTGGGCTCGCGGTCCGCGGCCGGCGGCACGATCCACTCCGCCGGACGTCCGTCTTCGTTGGCCGCCGGGCCGGCCGGCGGCGACCCGGCTCGCCCGTGGCGAGCGGGTCACCGACGACCTCTCCCGGGCGTACGGCTCCGGGATCCTAAGGGGAGGCCGAGGCGGCGCCATGAAGAGGACGAAGGAAAACGAGGAGCGGAGGACAAGGAACGGAAGAAAAAGCTCTAACAAGCAACCCCGCGCGGTGGCAAGAGCAAGACGAAGGCGAAGGGCGGGGGGGACCGAAAACGGTGAGACGCTAAGGTAAAAAACCGCCGTCCCCTCCTCCCCCGCAGCTTTATAGGCCGACGGGCGAGCTCTCGGAGCGGACGCCCCGCTAGCATTAACGTGGCGGGGAATCTTTCCATCGCGTCGACGGGCGGGCCCCACCACGACCGCGGCGGCCACAACACCGCGGGCGGGCCATCATTGCGGCAAAGACCGGCGCCGACCGAGGCGAAGCCGTCACGTCCGCCCGCCACGCCGCCCACTACGCGCGCGCGCGGCCGCAGCGCCTAAAAAGGCGCGCCCGCGCTGCAAAACCGCGGCCACGACCGCAAGGCACCTAAGTGCCCGGGTCCCTTGCCAAGCAAGGAGAACCCTCGAGCGGGGCGAACCCCCGGTTCGAAACAAAAGCAACCCTCGATGGGATATCAGCGTGAGAAGGTCGCCCGGGACCTGCTCGATGTAGAGCAGGCGACCGCGGGCACCCATGCCACGTGAAACCCTCGAGCGGCGCGAGCCCTTGGCTCAAGATGACGTCAACCCTCGATGGGATATCGACGTGAGAAGGTCGCCCGGGACCTGCTCGATGTAGAGCAGGCAACCGCGGGCACCCATGCCACGCAAAACCCTCGAGCGGAGCGAGCCCCCGGCTCGAGACAATGTCAACCCTCTACGAGAAGGCACACGCGTGAGAAGGGTCGCCCAGTGCCTGCTTGAAGTAAAACGGGCACCGCAAGCACCCATGCCGCGCTGTACCACCAACCAGCACCTCGAGGGCTGGCTCGCCCAGACCCCTCGACGGCCGCAAACGTGAAAAGACGGGGCCGCCCAGGCGCCACCCCGCACGGCCCTCCGATCGAGGTTCGAAGCCCGACCCTCGACGGGTTCGAACGAGCGCCACGGATCGCGAGTTAGGGACGACGAGGGCACGCGCATTCGAGCCGTTCCTCGAGCCCGTCGGCTCGAGGGTGCCCCACATGTCGTGTTCGAGAGCCGCCGAGGGCGCCTAGCCGGGGGTATCCCACCGAGGGAGAGCTTCCGCGCCCTCGGTCCCTAGCGAACGGGACCGAGCCCCACCTAGCAAACCCACGCAAGCGCTTCCATGGACGTGTCTCCGACCGCGCGGCCTACCCTTATCGAACGGGGCATGGGCGTCCACTTGAACCACCCGCTACCAGCTCGAAGAGGAATTAGCAATTCGCGACCCGCTCGATGGGAGTTGCGAGAAACCTCACCCTCCGTCCCGCGGAGGGACGGCGAGGGCGCGTTAAAAAACAAGTCGTCAGGCTCTACCCGATCGCCTCGAACGGGCCAAGGCTCGGGGGCTTGACGCACGGCTACACCTCCTTGAAACCGCACCCGCCCGAGACAGGTGTCGGCGGTGCGTGCACCCCGGGCCGGCCGAAATACCGCCGATGCCGGTTGGCATATGTGCCACGTCTCTGCGACCGAGAATTCTCGCGGTTAACCCCCCGCAGAGAACCCATACCCCGCAGGGCTTCGGGGGCTAGACCCGCGGGTCCGCCGACGCGGCCCCACGGAAAGCGTTCGCAAACAAGGAGGGAAGAACGTCCTATCGCAGTGGGTTCCAACATCCGCGGGAGCCTCAATGGCGAACCCGCGGATGCTCGGGGGCTACTGTCGGGGACCGCCCTAGGGGTCCCCTTAAACAACGGGGAAACCCTCACTTAAATCCCCGCGCCAAAACACGCTAAGCCTAATCATGCGGGTGACTAACCATGCAGGACACGGCCCACGCCGCGGGACTCCGACGGCCCGCCAAGACGGCCCCCTTAGAAGTCCTCTCGAGCGAGGCTCCGCCCCGCTCGAGGGCGCACTCCCCTCGGGCGGGCTCCGCCCCGTTCGAGGGACAAATCCTCCCTCGAGTGGTCCCGCACCCGCTCGAGGGCTCACTCCCCTCGAGCGGGTCGCGTCTCGCTCGAGGGTTCGTCTTGCCCACGGCCGGGGCCCGCCACGATCACGGGCGCCCCGCACTCGTGCGCCAACCCCCGTACACGGGCATTTAACGCCCCGACGCCGCGGGACGGCGCCATCATGCGCCGGGGCTCGCGCCCCGTGCCGCCGCACCAACTCCCCGGGAGGCGCCCATCCCCGCCACCGTGGGAAGGGGGACCGTGCGGTACGGCCGGTGTCGGTCCCGTGACACCGCGCGCCTACTACGGACGGCTAACGCGCCCGACCCTCGAAGGGGGGCCGGTGCACCCTCGATTTCACTTTCCCGTGACCTTACGGAGATTAGGTGGGAGGCGCTAGGCCGGTGGACCGCCATCCCGGTCACCGTGACGGCGTGGTCGCCGTACCCACGCGTGCGGGGCGCACGCCGGGGCGCCGTAGCAACCACTCCACTACCGTGAAGCGCATGGGGAAGGAGCGCCGTTCGCCCGCTCCTGTACACCGTACCAGCCATCATCAGCGCCTCCCTCGAAGCCTATCGGGGAACGCCACCACCAGCTGCCGCCTTCCTACCCTCGAACCGCCACTGTTCGGGTACGAAGTAGGCCATCATGGCCAGATTGCTGCGAAGATCGTCCGGACGGCCGCCCACTCTACAGCGTAGCACGACGTGCACCCCCACGTAGCTGGATAGCGCGGCGTGCATGTAACTCGCCGCCCCCTTGGCCTATAAAAGGGGGAGGCGAGCCCCCGGCCGCGCGGGGGAGAACGGACGAACGAAGAACACTTCACACACCACACACTCACTTCTCATTCTACCACAATATCTTCACCACTCTTCCAGGGACTTGGAAGCCACGCTTCCTCTCCCGCCTTGCTTGTACTTGCCCCACTACAAGCACTCCCGGTGCTAAGTAATATAGTGCCCCGAGCACGCCTCTGTCGGACGTACGGCCCCCGCGGCCGGGAACCGGGGATAAACCTCTCGTGTCACTTGTTACTTAGCATCGACCATTGAGGGATAGACCTAGGCGCTATCTACCGGTTAGTGTCGGGACCATATTCCGCACCGACAAATAGTACTTGAACTGCCGCGAGGCTGGAAGGTGGTCCAGCTCATCAGTCTTGAAGTCGAGATTATATGGAAGTGCGGTTGCAAAATCGCACTCCATATGGAGTAGCCCCCGAGCCTTAGGTTGAGTTGCAGACTCTAGCTGAGGGTCAATCTTGATTCCGAATCTTGTCTTGAAAAAATTGAACGATGGGTGTAGCATAGCAGCCCCCGAGCCTTGAAATGATTAGGTAATCAATCCAAGGGTCTTCAGTGTTCGTGAAAGCCATCATCCGAGTACTCTTGCAGCGTGCAACTCCCGAAATAAGAGAGGCATATGAGCCACGTCGAGTAGTGATTGGTGAGGAGCCCCCGAGCTTGGAGAGCGAGTGAAGCATGCTAAAGTTATCTTCGAGTAGTATGTTAATTGCAGCCCCCGAGCTGGAGAGATTCCAAGTAGTAGTTTGGCATCGAGCCATGGAGCTTGAGAAGTAGCCGTGCCGTCAGAGCGGACTTTAGGTGCGACCAAAGTCTACTTTAGATGCCGGCAGAGCGGACTTTAGAATGCGACTTCGAAAACCGAAGTCGACTTTGTGCCGCGCGGGAGCGTACTATGAGATGCGACTTAAAAACCGAAGTCGACTTTGTGATGCCGCGTGGAGCGGACTTTTGAGTCGCGACTTAAAAACCGAAGTCGACTTTAGATTGCCACGTAAAGCGGACTTTGATATGCGACTTTAGAAGTTGACTTTAGGATGCCGCGTGGAGCGGACTTTGAGTTGCGACCGAAGAAGTCGACTTTGTGCCACGTGGAGCGGACTTTAGATGCGACCGCTAGTAGTCGACTTTGTGCCACGCGGGGTGGACTTAAGATGCAAAAACGAAAAGCACTTTCCGGAAAGCCAAAGCGAATAAAAAATCAGAGAAAACAAATAGTTTTGCCGCCGGAGCGGGCTTAAGATTGCGACCGAAGTCGGCTTGTGCCACCGGAGTGGGCTTGGGTGCGACCGTTAGCGTCGACTTGTGCCACCGGAGTGGGCTTGGGTGCGACCGTTAGCGCCGACTTGTGCCACCGGAGTGGGCTTAAGTACCTGAGCCATGGATTTCAGACTCAAGGTACAGTTGTCGCCAAAGCGGGCTTGAGGGTGCCACCGGAGTCGGCTTGTGTACCTAGGCCATGGATTTCAGACTCAAGGTACAGTTGTCGCCAGAGCGGGCTTGAGGGTGCGACCGGAGTCGACTTGCGTGCTCGCGCCATGGATTTCGGACCCAAGGTACGGAGCGCGAGTACTTAGGGTACTTGGACCCATGGTACGGAGCGTGAAGACCACGTGCGGCTAGGTTCCATCGTCGCCGAGACTCGAGGGCCGCTTACGCCTAGGTTCCATCGAAGCTTACACACGTAGTATGCCACCGAAGCAGGCAAAGATGCGACCGGAGTCGACTTTAAGTTGCCGCACGGAGCGGACTTTAGAATGCGACTTTAGAAGTCGACTTTAGATTGCCGCGCGTAGCGGACTTTAGAAACTACCTCCTAGGGATAGCCCCCGAGTTGATGAAGTAGACTCGTGGCGACTTGATTGATATACCCCAAGAGTAGTCGCGGAGTGTAGCTCTCGTGAAAACCCGCCGAGAAGCAAGCACAAATGAGTAGTCGGCAAGTAGTCCTACATGATGAGGAGAACAAGCCAAGAAAAAAGAATCATTTAGATAAATGACTTAACTGTTGCTGCCTGGGCAGACTGATGATGAACTCGTGGCGATCGGCGATGGAGCCGCGACCATTGTTGTTGAAGTGGACTAGTCAGAGTTGATTCCGACTAGTTGTTGGGGGCGTGATCGTTGTTCTCGACTAGTTTGGAAAACTAGTCGAGATGAATGGTCAACGCGATGCGACCGGAAGACGACGTCATGGCGGCGTGCGGCGTACTCGAAGTAGAGCCAGTGTTGCCGCGAGACAAGTAGTCGCGACGCACGCCGTGGCTGAAGTAGAGCCAGTGTGGCCGTAAGAGGAAGTTGCGGCGCACGGAGTAGTCGACGACGAACCCCGTGACGGGTCGCGCGACGTGCCGAGGCACCCAGACGCGCGGCGTAGGCGAAGTAGTCGACGACGAGTGGCGCGACGAGCCACGCGACGAGTCACGCGACGTGCCGAGGCACCCGGCCGCGCGGCGAGGCGAAGTAGTCGACGACGAGCTCGCGCGAGGCGGAGTAGTCGACGACGAGCGGCGCGACGAGCCGCGTGACGAGCCGCGTGACGTGCCGAGGCACCCGGACGCGTGGCGGAGGTGAAGTAGTCGACGACGAGCTTGGAGTAGTCGACGATGAGCGACGCGACGAGCCGCGTGACGAGCCGCGCGACGTGCCGAGGCACACGGACGCGCGCGGAGGTGAAGTAGTCGACGACGATCCCGCGTGAAGCGGAGTAGTCGACGACGAGCGCGCGACGAGCCGCGTGACGAGCCGCGCGATGTGCCGAGGCACCCGGACGCGCGGCGGGGGTGAAGTAGTCGACGACGAGCCCGGGAGTAGTCGACGATGAGCGGCGCGACGAGCCGCGTGATGAGCGCGCGTGACGTGCCGAGGCACCCGGACGCGTGGCAGAGGAGAAGTAGTTGATGACGAGCCTACGCGAGGCGGAGTAGTCGACGACGAGTGGTGCGACGAGCCGCGTGACGAGCCGCGCGACGTGCCGAGGCACCCGGGACGCGCGGGGGGGGTGAAGTAGTCGACGACGAGCCCGGAGTAGTCGACGATGGGCGGCACGACGAGCCGCGTGACGAGCCGCGCGACGTGCTGAGGCACCCGGACGCGCGGCGGAGGTGAAGTAGTCGACGACGAGCTCGCGCGAGGCGGAGTAGTCGACGATGAGCGGCGCGACGAGCCGCGTGACGGGCCGCACGACGTGCCGAGGCATCCAGACGCACGGCGTAGGCGAAGTAGTCGCTGCAGCCGGGAGAGTGGAGATGAGTACTCGCGGTGCACGACGAGGTTGACGTAGAGCGCGTGCGGCCCGGAGACGAGTAGTCGCGGCGCACGGCAAAGTTGACATAGAGCCCGTGGCCGAATGACAAGTAGTTGCGGCGCGTGTAGTTGTACCCGCGTACATTCCTTGTGTGCATCAAGCGTTAACACTTGGAGCCTTGTGGTGTAGCTATTCGTGTGCAAGTAGGAGAAATCATGATTTGCACATGCAACTGATGGAAGCCAGCTACATCACGAATTTGCACCCCGTATCGTGCGTCAGCCACTTGATTGATTAGGAAAAATCTGTTGGTCCCCACACCAATCTCTGTTCTGCATGGTGGATGGCACCGCGTGTGGATGTGGACAGCCTTGATCTACATGCTCGGCCTCCGGAATAGAACTCGGCGAGATCTTCTCGGCGTGTGGACGAAACAATGAAATTAATTCCGTAGCAATAGCGAGTTGCGAATCCGAACTTGATTCCGTCTCGGCAGACATGTGACACAAAGTTGATTCCGTGTTGTTCTTGAACTCGAGCGAAACTCCACCGAGTCGATGAGTTGCCGACCCGTCGGGCCGATTGGCGCGGCGAGTTGATCGAATCAGCCTAACAACCGTTGCGGTAGATTGATTTTGCGGATGAGGTCCTTCGAATTTGCCCGATGATCGTGACGATGGCCCCACGGTGGGTGCCGGTGTCGGTGTTTAAACCTCTCGACCTCCATGGGAGGTACCCGCAAAGAAGGTAGAAGGTGGGGATCGCCATGATCCGGAACCCGAAGGTACGCGCGAGGACACAAGACACGAGATTTATACAAAGTTCGGGTAGCCGGAGTAGCTACCCTACGTCCCGTTTCGAGTAGTATTGCGCCCTCGCGCTTGGTGTTGTCCCCGCAGGGATTGAGGATGTTTGGCTAGGTACCCGCCCTCCTTTATATAGTCCAGGGGGTGGGTTCCTAGTCGGTTACAAGGCAGAGTCCTAGTAGGATTACACGGAGCGAGTCCTAGTAGGAGTACGAGAGGAACTCTAGTAGGAGTCCGTCTTCTACTCTTCCTCCTTCCTTGCATGAGTACCCGGGGTGTATGCCCGATAGTTAGAGGGGAGTCACCGCCGGGCAAACCCGGTGGCACCGGATTTGCAAAACCGGTGGCACCGGTTTTGGGCAAGGTGTGCATATTCTCGCTGCGCGCAGCGCCGGTCCAAAGATTCCGGAGATTTTTCCAAAGATTCCGGACTTTCCCGAAAACTCCGAGAAAAGTCCGGAGTATCCGGTTTCACTAATAAAATTGTTTTAAGTGGTGATTTTCAAGACTCGCCTATTCACCCCCTCTAGGCGACATCAAGATCCTTTCAATTAGTATTAGAGCCTCGGTGCTCCGATTCGAGCTTAACCGCCCGGAGTTTAAGGATGTCGACTTCTTGTGAGGTATCGTTTGAGCCTCTTCGGTTTGATGGCTCAAACTACGATTCTTGGTCTCGCTCATGTTCTTCATGTATTACATACTTGGGGTTCTCCTTTTGAACGAGTTGTGAAGGCTAGCATCCTTCCGAAGATTTTGATAGTGAGGACACGTCCAACCTATCAAAGGAGGAAAAGGAAAGTGTTCTCCATAACTACTCTATTACTAACCTCATGTATAATAATGTGAGCAAGGTTATTCGAGAATTCATCTTCAACAATGAAGACATTTGCGATGATGCACATCATATTTGGGTGGCACTCAAAGACATGTATACTAGTGTCGATGATGACGATGATGAAGATGAGGAGGAGACACTAGAGGAGTGCTCAACATCAAGATCTTGCACCCCTCCTCTAAAGACCTCATCCACGAAGCAAAAGAATGACAACATTGCAACCGCTGCCTCTGACAAGGCAAACTCAGTTGCACCGAGTTCAGAACTCGGTGGCACCGGGTTTGGCAGTGATCAACACCAACTTGCTTCGTCGAACTTCAGAGCAGCATCGCACAAGACTATTGAGGTATCTACAGCCCCTAGTACTTCCTTACTATGTACTAGCAATTCCAAGTCTCAAGTGACTAAAGGTAAAAGGAAGAAGGGAAGTGAAGTTGAGCAATTTAACTTCGAGCTTGACAAGATGACCAAGAAAGACAAGAAGAATGTGCTAGAGCTCATAAAGAGAGTAAGAAGGCAAGAAGATGAGCTCACAAGACAACAAGCTTATCGAGACTCCTTTGAAGAAGAATTGAAGAAACTAGGAGTCAAATGATGTCTTGTCTAGAAAGTGCAAGGATGACATTACCAAGGCATATGCTTGTGCTACTAACTCTCTATCTTGTGTAGCATCCTTGTAAAAGGAAAATCAAGCTCTCAAGGACCAACTTGAGGAAATCACTTGCAAGTTTGTGAAATTATAAGGAACTCACATAGAACTTGAATATTCTCACGAGAGGCTTGTAGAATCACACACTTTGCTAGAAGTGGAAAAATGAGGTTTTGGTAAACTCGTTAAATTCTACACACCTCATTGCACCACTAGCACTTGTACTCAAGTTGAAAATGATATATCTTGTGCTAACCCAAGTAGCCCAAAAGGCAAACCTTCTTGGTATGATCATGTAATTGCAGAATCTTGTGATGACTTCATTGCTCAAGAGAATGATGATCTTATGCAAGAAATTGAAAAGCTCAAGAAAGAGGTGGCTAAGTTGAAGAGAAATGAAAAGGTGCAACCTTCTCAAGATAACCGTGAGCCCATGGTAAAGAAGCTTGAGAAGAGAATAATCGTCACTTGATCAATCTCTCAACAAAGCCACAAAATCAATGATCACAAGATTAGCAACAAAAAGAAGCTAGATCATATCAAGTGCTCACACATGGGACATTATGCATCCATATGCTCATTCAAGGAAGAAGACAATCCAAACCAATCAAAGAGGCAAAGAAGTCTTGCTCAAAGAAGATGCTTTGGTTGTCATGAGAAAGGGCACAAGATTGAAGCTTGTATCAACCGGGCAAACGTTCCCTCAGGGAAACCCAGTGGCACCAGATTTACAAAACCGGTGGCACCGGTTTCCACTGAGAAACCTCAAGTGAAGCTCAACAAGGGATTTCTGAGGGCTCAAGCAAAATTCAGAGAGAAGAATGGCTCAGTGACAAGTGTAAATGGCAATGGCAACATCAAGCACAAGATTTGCTACACTTGTCGCCAAAAGGGACATCTTGGTAAAGATTGTCCCAATAGTAAGAATCCTAAGCTCAACCACGTTCATTTTAGTAATGAGAAGCTTAGGAGTAACTCAAATGGCTCTAGTGCCCCTAAAGTGGGTACTTCACAAAGGAAGGGCACAAAGGCCATTTGGGTACCTAAGTCCTTGATCACTAACCTTGTCGGACCCAATGGACGTTGGGTACCACAACATGCCTAAAAGGACTTTGCAGGTACTTGGAGTAGCATTGGAGGCTTGGCTCACTTGAGAAGATATTAATTTACATTCATCTTTATCTCAAGACAAACTTTGTGATTCATCAATAGAAAAGGGCCAAGTGACAATAAATCAAAGAAATCTCATTCAATGCTCCTCCCATGATAAGTACCTCTCGCTGTTGTTGTTCACTCTCATATGCAAAACTTGCTCTTGTGCTAGTTGATCATATGAGGTGGACAACCTACATATGTTCTCTTTAGCAAAATTATGTCAAATACCATTCGATGCTATTAACCGCTTCATCTAGAAGCTTTGAGTGGTTTTTGCATGCGGGAACATATATATGAGCAAAAGCAAAAGGATGAATCAAGAGAAGGATCAGTAAGATCTGCAAAATGCAAAAGTGCCAAATTCTCGAAAGAATGCGGTGGCACCGGATTCATTAACTCGGTGGCACCGAATTTCCCGGAACCAAAGAAAGGACGGAGAGGAAATTTTTGCAAATACCTCAAGGCACATTATTCTTGATTCAAAATAAAAGGAGACTAAGCAAATATAGTTTGTGAGCTACTCTTGATCTCATTTCACATATTCTAATTTGCTTATGTATTTTGACCAAAATGTGGAGCCTCGCTACCCTAGTGCTTTAATTGAGCCAAAAGTGCACTTCTCAAGATTCAAATAGTTGATGCACCTATTTAGGGGGAGCTCACTTCACATTTTGTGTCTCTTGGTACTCACATCACTTGCAAGAATTCATGTGTGTAGTTCAAGTGTGAGGCGTCTCAATATTTTATCTATGCTCTTCACTTGAATAAATCTTATGGCAAGGGTGTTGGTTGTGAGCAAGCCACATGACATGGAGGTCACCAATCCATATATGTAATTGTATCTACTCTTTACTTGCTTTCGGATTGGATTACATTTATCTTTGGCTACTCACCATAGCATGGTTTAAATTCCTTAACTTGGACATATTTGACCAAGGTAGTGCACATGTCCCTTCCATCCACATATCCTTGTGTGCACTATATCTTTGAGAAATTTAGCCCATGCTATGAGGTTTCATGTTGGGTGACTTACTTCCATTCCACTCTCAAAGTGTCATCCAATGTGAGACTAGAGCGTGTGCTTTTAACATTTATGTTCTCTTGTCATCTTAGCACACAATGTGTATTTCTCATCAAAAGTGACAAGAGGAAGTTATTGAAAGACTAAAAAGTGCAAGTTAACTTATGTGAGTTTCTCTAAGTGAGAAAATCTATACTGAAGGCAAAGGTATGAATCCTAAATTCAAGTTATTAATTTGGGCATCTAGGCCCTATTCTTGCTAGTGTGAGTTTTGGTATGCAAAGGGAGCTAGCATCACCTTGATTTGTTGCTTGGTGGTAGTGATGAGCTTTTAGATATTTAGTTGATGCCTCACAAGTTTTTGTTGGAAATTTTGTTTTTCTAACCGTGGCTGAAAAATTTTAGTAGAGGCATGAGCTAAATATGCTAAGACCTATCTTGGCTAGTAATCCTTGCATACTCTTTGTGACTTAGGATAGACTTTCAAAATTCACTAGCATGTGTAGGTGGTGTGCTTTTTGCAAAATAATTGAGTCTTGATCTTTTAGATTATGTCTTGTTGTTTATGGTTATTGTTGCTCATGTTTGAATATTGGCTAACCATAAATGGCAAGATTCTCTCAAGTTCAAAGGAAGCTACTCATCCTTATCCCAAGGGATTGCAAACTTTGGATTTCTCACATTTCATCAAAATCTCTCAAATCCATATCTGAGACGAGAGGGTTGTGCAAAAATGAATATAAAAGACAAAGAAAGAAAGACAAATGAAAAAGGAAGTGTAGAGGTGAATTTGTGGACAAAAGTCCACGGGTCAAGTGAAACCCGGTGGCACCGGTTTCGAAAACCGGTGGCACCTATTCGTCGGCAGTAAAAGGATAAGACCCGTGACTCACCCTACACAGTCACCATTCATTCCCATTTACACCCATGACCCAAAACAGTAAAAGGAGAGGCAAGAGGGGCGATTCCATGGCGATTTGAGGGCTCAACCGTGGGATTCAAGGAGTGAGGCAAGAATCCGGTCCTCCAATCCGGTGGGATCGAGTTCCCCTCAATTTCTTTCTTTGCAAAGACACTTTCACCATGTCGGGGTGTACCCCATATCTTGGTTTTGCCTCGATCTACTTTTCTAGGGACTATCTCTTGGATTCCTTTAGTAGAATGGCTTCTATATGGTCCTAGAACGGATTAAAATCAATGGATTGAAGATTTATTGGCCGTTGGTCGGGGACATATTCTAGGGTTCATCTTGAACCCGGTGGCACCGAGTTTCCCAACTCGGTGGCACCCGGTTTCGAGCTTGCGCTCTCCGATTCGGTTGCAAAATGGGCTCCAGAAAATTCAATTGCATATATTTGTGGCAGAGAATTGTTCCTAAGGCACATATGTATCTATTTTTGTCACAGATCCAAGGTTTGACATGGTTTATGGGAGAAGGCAACCTAGAACTAAGAATGCAAGTTTTGAGTTCAGAAGAAGAGAAGGGTCTAGCAGTGCTCATGAAATCACAGAAGATGTTCCAGAGCCACCTAGAAGGTCAAAGAGGGCAGCAGGAAGAATCAATCTCCCTAGAGGTGCTATGCGCATTGATGACTCCGAGCCTGAGTCAACCTCTAGTGATGATGAGGAGGAGAGCCCATACGAGCAAGAACCATCCCCTCCCGAGTCACCTACGTAGGCCGCTTAGCGCAAGAGAAAGGGCAAGAACATTCGCACGGCTAGCCATGAGCATAGTCGGGGCACCGGGAGAGGATGACGGTGATGGTGAGTATGAAGGCATCTCGGTTATTGGACCGCGAGACCATTGAGAGTGGTGATGTGACTCACTTCAATGTGAGAATGAGGCCACCCATTGACCCCGAGCACCGTAACATAGTTAACCATAAGGGAAGGGGTATGATAGAGAGGGCAAGAAAAGAAAGGGAAAAGAATCCTTTGGCCGTTGGTGGAAGGAATTTGGATTATCGTTTTGGCACCCAATTTCATCGGGACTATTATGCAAGTGCCATCATCAAGAAAGACTACCCTACTGCTCCCTCGAATACATTTATCGGGGATTCTTGTCGGTCATGGAGGATCCGAAGATTGCTGAAATTATTTGGAGTGCAAGAGGAAAAATGTTTATGACATTATGGGCTTTGCCAAGTCATGAAACAATGAAGTGATTGCACAATTCTATGCCACATGTTACTTCACTACTTGGAAGAATGACAAAATTGTGCATTGGATGACCGAGGGAAAATGGTTTGGCATCACTATCACTGAGTTTTCCTATCTACTTGGGTTTGATGAAGAATATCTTGGAAGGATTAAGATCCATAGAGATCATGACATGGACAAGGTTGATATGAAGTTCATGTATATCCTGGGACAAGAATGGAACTTTGGATGAGTCAATGGCATGCTACCATTCTATGCATACTTGCACCGCATGTTTAGAAAGACACTTGCTCCTAGGGAAGGGGACCAATCAAATGTGTCAAATTATGGAAGAGATTTGTTGAAACACATGTGTCCTAGTGAGCCGGAACTTAGTGTTGTGGACTACATTTGGGAGGAAATTCATTCCATCTCCGGCTCACCACAAAAGAGTTGTGGATATGCTTCTTATCTCATGCATGTCATTGAGGCTATCGCCAACTATACATTTGTCTATGATCATGAGCATAAGCCTTTCCACTTGAAGAATGATGTTGTGGAACCTTTACTAGCTGATTTGGCAAGGGCACGGGTAAATATTGGAGGCCAAGAAGCCCCCGAACAGCCCACCGCAGCTGCTGCACCATCTAAGGCAGCAAGGACTTCACATGGTCGAGGGCGTGGACGTGGGCAATAACTAGTGCAAAAGCCCCCTTCCCCACTTAAAAAATTGTTCAATTTTTGGTGTGGGTCTTGCATGAAAGCAAGTGATGCGGTTCACAAGGAAAGACAACTTAGGAAGAGGGATTCAAGGATGATAAGGCTCATGTATGAAAACCCTCTCCCACAAATAGGCCTCCCATGCCACATGCACCATCCGATGAGGAAGAGAGTGAACCGAGAGACCTTTGAGAGCATTTGGGAAAGATCACAACAAGTTGATCCGGCAACCAACAAGGACTATTGGGATAGAGCCTATGGAAACTCATATTACAATCCCACCTTTGGAGGAGTGTATAGTGCTCGATCGTCTTATTCAGAGATTCCTTTCATGGGCACACAAGGCCAAGGCACATCCTCTAGCATGCCTCTCGTGGATCCCGATGCACAAGGAAGTTCAAGCGCTGTTGGTGGATACTACTATGGCAGTCTCTTTGGCTCGGTGAACCCATATGAGGGAATGGCTTCTCATCTTCCTCCATTTCCATCACCACCATCTTTTGTGCCTCCGAGTCAATTTGTGCCACCGCCTCAAGATGATGATGAAGAAGAACCATGAGCAGATGTCCAAGACCCCCAGGACCTTTTTGAGTGATAGATGACAAAGGGGGAGAGAATATGTCGATTGAAAGCTTGTTGATCTGCTCTGTCTGTCAAAATCCGGTGGAACCGGTTTCCAGATCTCGGTGGCACCGGCTTCAGTGTGCCTCAGCCTCAGTATCCCTTCGTCGGTGCAAACTCGGTGGCACCGAGTTTCCGCGAACCGGTGGCACGGTTTTGGGCGTTGTATGCAACAGCCCTTGTAATAAAATTCTCCTAGCTTCAATTGGACTTGAGAACCTTTGTTATGTGTGCTATAATGTGTGGTGAACCTTTTAATGCTTATTAAGACTCAATTGCATGTTAGTGTGATTTTATGAGTGATGTATTGCTTTTTGACAGGGCTGCCTGAGCAAAACCGATGGCACCGAGTTTGGTAACTCAGTGGCACCGAGTTTGGCTGGACAACACTTCCTTTTCTTTCTTTAGGTATTGAAGTGCTTATTTAGTGCATGCATCACGGTTTAATTGTTCACACACTTGTTTTGCACCCCACTGTTGCTAATATTTAGGGGGAGCTCCATGGTTTCTTGAAAATGTGCAAAGTGGCATTTGAAGCCAATTTTATGAATTCCACTCATAGCACATATTAAGGGGGTGCACAACCTAAATCCGAGTATTTCAGCTTTATTTAATATATTTTGTAAGCTTTAATCGATGTTGTCATCAATCACCAAAAAGGGGGAGATTGAAAGACATCTAGGCCCTTAAGTGGATTTTGGTCTATTGATTGACAACTAGATTAAAGATCTAATGTCTTTGTCAAGCATGTGAACAGGTTGATATATATGACATTGGTTATCTACATGGTGAAAACAAGCTATGTGTATAGAAGATAAGTTGAGGCATGGTTTTAGCCTCATATTGTGAAATGGCTTAACTCAATGGTGAATGTCATGATATTTGATATGTGTGTTCACATGAACCATATAGATGGTATATGACAAACTAATGAAGGATAAGAAAGAGGCATATTGATTTTGGAACATTGGATGTCCTCTTATTGAAGAAAGAAGCTTATTATAATAAAAAGGGATATTTAAATTAAAAGAAGGCATTGTGACAACCCCGTCCGAGATAATTCCGTACTATCGCCCGAACCGCTCCATTGGTCATTAAGCGACAATAAAGAATCATCCCGTTGAGTGTTGCGGGTTTACACCCGTAAATCACTTGGAAACACGAGAGAGGATCGAACGAATGCATTAAACTCCCACGAAGGAGAGTCCGGAGTGACTTACACATTAGTACCAATCTCCCCGTAGGGTCCATTTATTACAAACCATTATTTCGACATAAAAGTAAATCATTCGGAGTTTTACTAAAACAAGCGGAAGTACTAATATCGATGCGTCACGACATCACCGGAGGCCATCCGTGATGCCATTACTCGGTGTCCTCATCCACCCATTCCGGCTCCCTACGGGTGGAATCTCACCAGGCCAAACAACATCTCCCGAAGACAACAATTTATGCAAGGCCGAGTATACTAATACTCAAGCAAGACTTACCCGACAAAAATTACCTCTAGACATGTAGGGCTTTTGGTTGGTGGGTTTGTTTTCCCCAAAAGCAACTCGCGATCATGGGTCCTTAATTTCAATATTTTAGCTCAATTTCTAGTGAAATTATCATGACTATGATGAGCAACTAATTCAATCAAGAATTGTACAAGACCATTAATTCACGCAGGAGATTTCACATAGTTCCATCATTAAGGGATATCATGGCCACCGATTCGGCGAGGTCTCGGATAACGGTGAGAAGCCGACAATCGATTGATTTATAACCCTTGCAAGGTAGACCTAAACACATGGAGCGGTGCCCCACAGAGCTGACACCGACCAAACGGTTCCCAAAATCCTCGGTTTGGGATGATAGCCTACAGTCCCGGGTACAAGGCTATCTGGAATGCCCCACTTAGTACATCCAGCCTCACATAGGTACCCTCCTCCCGGTTGCAAGCCAGGCAGGAGACGAATCGAGATTAGTAGTAGTAAAATCCCGTACCGTCTCATTAAGGTACTAGGCTTACTGGTCCCACTCCCGACAAGTGCTTAGTACATTCAAAAGCTTAGCCCACGAAGCCACTGGACTGGAGCCCAAATCCCATGCTCTTACCACATGAGCAATTCATTAATTCATATGGGGGTTCCACAAAGGAAAACCTATTCTCGCGAGTGAAGAACATCACTCGACTTTTACCGGGTCCTTAGAGCATAGCATCTAGCGACCTAGCATACTAATAAAAGAACGTAGGCACCTAGAGATCATGCAACTAGGGTTTCATCCAATTCCTGAACGTAAATGCACATAAAATAACATAGATAGTTGCACGAATTTAAATAAAACAGGGGTTAATGATAAACCGGGGCTTGCCCTCGCTAGCACAAGCAGTTAGACAATCTTCCGGACTTTGGTTCGGGTCTTGCTCTATGGCGACGTAGTGCACGCCTCTTCCTCGCTCCCTCGTTCACATCCTCTAACACGAGCATGTAACTACCGTCGGAAACTTCTACACGGAGGATGCAATGCAAACTTGAGTGACAAATCAGATTTAAATAATTTCAAACAACTTAGGACCACAAGGGGTGCACGTTTGAACACATTCACTTAGATAATAAATACATTCAACATACTCTTCCCGTAAAGGGACAATATGCAATGCTTTCCTATCCAGACTTTTCAATAGTGACTGTGTACATATATATATAAATAAATTAATGTAATTCACATAGCAAACGGCAGCAATAGCTACAAGTGGTATCGGGTTGGTCATTTTCACCCTAAGAAAAGTATTTAAACATTTACTTATTTAAAGAAATACAAAAAATTATGCGACACTTGCATGATGGTGAATACATGCACATCTATAAGACAATATTACCTTTAATTACTAACAGCAAGGAAATTTACGTTTAGTACCACCATTTTATTTCCTTAGCTCATCTTCATTACTTATCCATAAAGGATGCATTTTCCCTATTTTCCCTTTACTAGATTAATCGAATTTGCACTCTTTTAATCAATTAAAAACACATCAACTATTGCAGCAGTACCTACTGGTTCTAATGACCAGGAATGCTCTGTTGGACATCAAGAAACTATCCTTTGCACTACTGAAATTAATTACACAATTAAAGGCATTACTAGTTAGCATATAAGGGAATATTACATATGAAAATAAATATAACAGGAATGCATGCAAACTTTCTTCCACACATGCTTTGGTCCAAAACAAGCTTAAAGAACTAACAAACACACATATTGCCTTTATGAAACATGCTAAACATGTTTATGATTAAAAGCAAGCATAAATAAGGAAATGATATTTCTAATAGAGATAAAATCATGGTAAATTCACAAAAGTGGATTTTTAGCATAACATGACTATAGCCAGAAGTTGGGCTCAAAAATAATTTTATTTGGAGCTACGAAAATTATCTAGGCAGATTTATCAATTTCACAAAATGCTTTTTATAAAAATATTTCATCAGTAACTTTGTGCAAGTTTTGGCACAAAACCTAGAAATAATAGTACTCACAACATATCCAAAACTCAGCTCAAGATCTGTTGTAGATTTTACAGAATCACGGATCTAGGTATTTTACATTTCTATTTTTCAAGCAAAAACTACAGCTCAAAATTATATACACCTTTGGGGAAAGTTGTAGTTTTGAGTACACAGAGCACAAAAAAATTGGGTTTGCTAATTTTGGATTTTTCTACGATTTTTAATCGATTTTACAAGTTACAGCCATTTCACCCAAAGAGGATAGAATCTTTTAGCACTCGGGTCCCCGGGAGTTTTAAACCCTTCACAACTATACCCTTGGTTCCTCACCCTTGCACCCGCGGCGAAGGTGAGCTCGCCGGCGGCGAGGTGAGGCACGGGGTGGCAAACAAGCGAGGGGGATTAGCAATTAGGCTCACCCGTGATCGATTGGTGGCGGTGGATTGACCCGAGGTGTCGCCGGTGAGCGGCGACGGCGGACAAGTGGTGGCGCGGCCACGGGCGCTCGATTCCGGCGAGGACGGGGGTGGAACCGGTCAACGTGTGGCACGGGCGGCTTCACCGGGACCTAGGGGATGTGCCGAGACGGTTGGTTGGCTCGGGGATCGCGCGGGGAGCGAGCTCGTCGATGGCCGTCCGATGAGCCGGCGGCTCGGGTAGGCCAACAAGCGAGCGTAGGATCTACGGGGGGTCCTAGTGGACCGAGGAGCGGCACGCGTTTGCGAGGAAAAGCAGGGGCGGGGGTGGAGTTCACCGTGTGGCACCCATGGCGGACGGCGGCGGCTCGGTGCTCACGCGAGGAGAAGAACGACCGGCTTTATAGCCCGGCTCGAGGCGGTTGAGGCGATGGCTTGGGCACCAAGTTGAAGCTAGTCCAGGTATGGGCTGCAGCATGGCCGGAGTACGGTGGGATGGGCGGCGACGCACGGCGGCCAATCGCCAACCGGGGGCGGCGCGCGCGCGTGCATCGCGGCGACGCCGTTGGGCGGCCGGCGCGGCGGGTGTGAGCACGTGGCGCACGGGGGAGAGGGTCGGGGATGGCGGTTCGACGCGGGCGGCCCCACGGCGCACGGTACCGGCGGGTAGTCGGCCGCCTCGGTGTTCGGACCCAAGGGGCCGGTCGCGGTGAGCGCGCGCGACGAGGCGCGACGCGACGCGACGTCGTGCGGTGCGGCGCTCCGGCTCAAACGGTTCCAAGTACCCTACTTCGAATTAAATTTCCTCAAATTTTCCAAACGAACCGCACCAAGGTTTGACTACCAAACTTGCTCACCTCACTACCCTCTACAAGTTTTACAAAGGTTCTAGGGTTGTAGATCAAAGGATTTGGCATAAGCTGCAGGGAAACTTGACGAAATCTCGGCCCCGGTGAATAGTGAAAGCAGACGTTGACTTGCATTTTCCCCCCATTTGCACTTCAAACCAGCAATGCCACTCAACATGAAAGCTGTGTCCCTCGACAAAATACACAACTTTTATATCGGGAGAATTTGAAGTGTTTAGGGAAAATTTGGAGAACGCGACAAAAGTTCCGCTGACATTGATGGGTCAACAAGGAGTCAAGGGTTTTTGAGTGGGGTTTTGACCAAGGTGGGCTATGGTTGACCAAAAGGTGTCATTAGGGTTTGCCGGTGATGTTTTCGAGGTGATGGCCCAGGTGGACAGTCGTTTGACCAAAGTCAATCCAGTTGACTGGATCATTAGGGTTAATTAACCCGACCGAAAACCTGGGGCGTCACAGCCTACCCCCTTAAACAGAATCTCGTCCCAAGATTTGACAATAAGAGTGGAGCAGCACTTTCTAATAAGATAAGGTTTACAAGATGGAAGATGTACTCGCTTACATTTCTAGGTAGAGAGAATTCATATAGGGCAAAAGATACACGGTGCTCTCTTCACTGCTTCATCGCAGTTCGTGAGGAAGAGGACGATGGATATGTACATGGAAAACTAAAAGAAGACAAACTCGGCCGACGATACGAGAGATACATCGCTACAAGCGTCTAGCGGAGGGACTCGAACATTTCCTCGAACCGAGGCATGGTCGACGATGGAGTCGGGGGTTCTTCCTTCGGTCTTCTTCGAGCTTCTTCGGTGGTGGTCGACGAAGGCGGCTAACAAGCTTGCTCATCGAGTGGGCGGAGCAACGGCAGAGATGGACTAACGACGGGGCCGGCCAAAACTAGCCGGAGGGGAAAAACAAGAGTGGCGACACTGTCGAGCTCGAAAGCAGGCGAGACTTGGCAATGGCAACACCGCGGAAGGGTTTTTTTATATAGCCCAACGGAACGCAACGGTCATCCCAACCGACTGAGGTAGGGACTAGCGGAGTGATCCGGTGGTTGCCACACGGGGCTCAATACCGGTCGGCTCGTGAGGTCTCGACGACGTGATCATGGTCGCGAGAAAAGAGATGGCAGGGTGACGCTACGGCGTCGCATCGTCGTGGCACCGAAACGAATGGGGTCCAACGGTCTAAAGATCCGACCGTGATTTCTCAAGAAATCTTTGATCCCACTCCTTCAACTTATATGGTTGATCGATGTGAACCTTGGGGATTTCGGTAGAAGGACTAAGTTGAGAAAGATATGATTACCTTCAAGATTTCTATGAAGAAAGGGGAGGCTAGTAAACAAATGTGTCATTACATTTGTTCACCAAGATTTCTGGGTTTAGCTCTTAAAACATCTAGAATGTGGGAATGGGGTAAGTCCCATCATTAAAGTAAACGGTATGGAGGCATGCTCTCAGATAGAAGGGTTACCCGTGAAGTTAAGCTGACCTTACTTCACTTGAATCATGGGCTTCTTGTCTCGATTGCCCTTAGTTACTCCAGGGTTCGGAGCCTGTTGCTCGGTCTTGATCCTCTTAGGGTTTGGGAACTCATTGGCATAATGCCCGGGTTGCCTACAATTGTAGCAAACACGGGGTTGAAATTCCTTTGGCTTGAAGACTTGTGGGCGAGCTCGGCGGTATTGAAAATTTCCCAAAGGCTTATCTTTGGGACGGAGTCATTCTCCAATGGCCTAATGCGGATGATTGGGAAGAACCATGCACATTCCTCTTGACGAAACGAAATTTCTTGCCCGATCCAATTCCCGAAGCAAATTCATTATGCCTCTTCTTCTCTTTCTCGTACCTTCATCATGGCATCCTCTTGCGAGATAGCTTTGTTCACCAACTCATGATAAGCGTTTGGCTCTAATAGGTTTAGTCTTTCATACAATTCACTCCCCGAGACCATCACGAAACGTTCCATCTTTTTGGCATCGGTGTCCACGTGATGTTCTCCATATTGGCAAAGGTCGTTAAACTTCGTGCATACCGATACACGGTGTCATCACCTTGCTTAAGAGCAAGCAACTCTTTCATTTTTCTAACCATGAGTCCTTTTGGAATGTGGTGGTCCTTGAAGGCTCTCTTGAATTCTCGTCCGGAGTAACTTCATGTCCAAGCGGGTTGCATGATCTTAAATTGCTCCCACCACATTAAGGCTTCTCCACGAAGTTGCAAGGCTGCAAATCTAGCCTTGTGCTCCTCCGAACAAGGTAGGACAAATGCGAGAGAATTTGGCCTCAATAGCCCTAACCCATGCATCGGCATCAAGGGGTTCTTCGCTTTGGCGAAAGTTGGGGGTTTCATTCCGATAAACTCGTGAATAGGTGGTAACCATTTGCGGTCCATCTTGATTAGCTCCCAATGGTGGTCTGCGGTGCATCCGTTGCGCGATTTGCTTGTTGCATCCGCAAAATGCGGCGCAACACTTCGGTCTCGAGTGGCCATGGAAGTCTCCACCGGCGTCATAGGTGGCGGCGGTGGTAGATCACCATTACCCGACGCGTCAAAACCGTTGGGGGTGTTACGTGTCGATCCGACCATCCGAAAATTTGAGCTCTCATTAAACACATATTCGGAAGCTTGCTCACATAAATCAACAAGTAGAATATGTATGACGAAAACTCATTCAAGCAAACTTTCGGAATCGGCAGCACGTCGGTCATAAGCATAAAGTTCATAAATCCTTGCTTATACACCGAAAAATTCCCATTTTTGGTCGGTGGATGTAGGATTTCATAATCTTCAATGTTGGTATTCAACTCCGAGTCAAATTCCAACATCATCATGCCCGAAGAACGCCGTACCGAGATTCCGCCTAGCTGTTTTCACACGGAAGGCCGAGGTGCACGTCAATTACCATAACTCTCGGTACGCATATGCAAACGTGATAAACTCATTGAGCAAGATCTCCACAACATTTATCACAAGTTGATATTCAACACATGGTCCAAGTTGATCATAACCACGTCATTACCGGATCCATTCTTACAACACATTACTTCACCGAAAGCGTAGCCAACATCAACTAGATAACACATCTAGCCTAAGTTCACTTATGGTGAAGCGGGTCCGATCTCCACTCCTGCATTCTCCTTGGATCTCCTCGGGATCTTCTTCCTCTTCCGGATTAGGAGGTGGGCTTTCTGACTTCTAGTTGATTCTCTAAGTCAAGCATATATTGGTCATTATGCCGCAACAAGAAATATTGTTCATGAATGACTTCGCTCAATTCTTGTATGGTTGTTTTATCCTTCCTTCTTTTCTTCTTGAGATCGGCTATCGTTGCTCGAGCTTCATTCAACTCTTGGGCGACAGCTCCTGCACCATTAACTTGTTGTCTATAAATTTGGTGCCTATAGAACATGCTTTCTCCAACCATCATTTGATAGAGGTCCAACATAGCTTTGGAGAAACGGACTGAGGTGTCAAGTTCAGGACTATAGTGAGGATTGCCCTGAGCGGAGAGAAAAGCTTCACGTTCGATTCCATGTCCGGAATGTTGCTTAGGTATTGGAATCACCTTAGCTGCAGTACTAGCTACCAAATCAGCATGCTTCTCACGAAAAGTTGTGAGTGCTTCGAACGCAGCCTTTTGCACGGTGCCAGCCAATTTCCACCCTTGTGCCTTCACCTCCCACTCTTCCCAAGTAGGATGTGTCAGACACATGGGGATCTTTACATTCACTTCCCAACGAAGCAGTTGGTCTGATGTCATGAGCTCACGTGCCGAGTACTCGGGATACGCTGTGTACCCAAAGTCCTTTAGGGTGTCCCACAAAAGTGCAGGGAAACCACCCTCTTCGAGGCAGTTCAAGTGAGTCCACGCCTGCGCGTCAACGTTCATGGATCCGGAGGCAGACATCTGGAATAAGTGACAAATGTCAGAACCCGATGCGAACACGTGCACCAAGTTCTCACGACTACAAAAGAATGTTGCCTACACAACCCACTACTAAAGGTTTCCAACTTCCATAAGATTTCAAAGAGTAAAAGGGGTAGTTGGATTATCAATTTGGTGAAATTTAGGGCAGCCATTAGCACAAGGTGCAAGATATGCCGGAACTCGAAACAAGTACGCATAAAATGATGGCGTAACGTTCGGGGTGGTGAATCAAAAATTCATAACTCAGAACCTACGAACCCAAACATCACCAAATTTTGGTAGCAACTCAGTGAGATTATGATACACCTTTTCGGTATTCAAAGGTAGGGTTAGATTGGATTGGAACATGATCGAAAAATTTCTTTTGCAGAAGGGGCTGTTATGAAAAACAGCAGAACAGAGACTCACTAGACTTAGCATAACTCTCTACAGAAAATTCCTAAAATCCTGAAACATTCACACTGAATGCTCAACTTGATAAGAAACAACTTTCCTAAAGGATGTCTAGTCAGATTCTCTACAGATTTGCCTACAAAAATTGAGAAATGACAGAGACAGAATCGGCCAAAATTTTCCTAAGCTCAAAAGAGAGGAAAACCTTATCTAAGATCAAGCAATTCACCCTAGAAAAATTACTCAAGCAATTGGGAACCAATTTTAGGTTTATCAAGATTTTAATTATGCATGCACACGCCTTAAACGACCTTCCAACTAGATCCAAAAGTCGTAGTTAGTGCCGGTGGCAAGCTTATAATCGGCTCTCCTTATAATAACTAGTCGAGCTATTCGATTCGCACTTAACGACTTACGACGTTGTTAGGGTACCTGCAGAAAATGAACCTTTCGTGCCGGCACGTCATGAAAGTGTCCACATACGATCTTGTTCACTTATAGAAACGGTATCCATGCGTCAAGCCGCTGCATGGACAGCGTCCAACCTCGGAAACCCTCCGTTTGAATGGAGTGTATCCTTGCCTCGCATGATCGACATGCGAGAATGCACACGTATGAAACACGTGGCGACACCACAACTCATATCTCGACACGAAGATGGGATCCATGTAAGGGATCACTCCATCAACCTTCGCAATTCCCGTGATGCGGAACAACACACGTATTAAACACGTGGCTCATCAAGTTTGGTTGTGCGATAAAGTAAGTCCGACATAAAGTAAAGTCTTTGGAAGTTAGCAAAATAAACCATAGATTCTTATGCCACCTTAAAGAACCCAAAAATTCCCTCTAGGGCCTCTCGATCTAGATCATTCCTTAATGATCCAATGATTTTTCAAAATCCTATCAATCTTGGCAAGTTTTATTGTAAATCATGTGATTAATATTAAGCAAATCACTCGGTGCATTCGGTCGCTCGATACCAAATTTGTGGCAACCCCATCCGAGATAATTCCGTACTATCACCCGAACCGCTCCATTGGTCATTAAGCGACAATAAAGTATCATCCCGTTGAGTGTTGCGGGGTTTACACCGGTAAATCACTTGGAAACACGAGAGAGGATCGAACGAATGCATTAAACTCCCACGAAGGAGAGTCCGAGTGACTTACACATTAGTACCAATCTCCCCGTAGGGTCCATTTATTACAAACCATTATTTCGACATAAAAGTAAATCATTCGAGTTTTACTAAAACAGCGGAAGTACTAATAGCGATACGTCACGACATCACCAGAGGCCATCTGTGATGCCATTACTCAGTGTCCTCATCCACCCATTCCAGCTCCCAGCCGGGTGGAATCTCACCAGGCCAAACAACATCTCTTGAAAACAACAATTTAAGCAAGGCTGAGTATACTAATACTCAAGAAGACTTACCCGACAAAAATTACCTCTAGACATGTAGGGTTTTTGGTGGGTGGGTTTTTTTTTTTTTGCCCAAAAGCAACTGCGATCATGGGTCCTTAATTTTAATATTTTAGCTCAATTTCTAGTGAAATTATCATGACTATGATGAGCAACTAATTCAATCAAGAATTGTACAATACAATTAATTCACGCGGAGGTTTCACATAGTTCCATCATTAAGGGATATCATGGTCGGTGATTAAGCAGTCTCAGATAACGGTGAGAGGCCGACAATCGATTGATTCATAACCCTTGCAAGGTAAACCTAAACACCCGGAGCGGTGCCCCACAGAGCTGACACCGACCAAACGGTTCCCAAAAATCCTCGGGTTGGGATGATAGCCTACAGTCTCGGGTACAAGGCTATCTGGAATGCCCCACTTAGTACATCCAGCCTCACACATGTACCCTCCTCCTGGTTGCAAGCCGGGCAGGAGACGAATCGAGATTAGTAGTAGTAAAATCCCGTACCGTCTCATTAAGGTACTAGGCTTACCGGTCACATTCCCGACAAGTGCTTAGTACATTCAAAAGCTTAGCCCACGAAGCCACTGGACCGGAGCCCAAATCCCATGCTCTTACCACATGAGCAATTCATTAATTCATATGGGGGTTCCACAAAGGAAAACCTATTCTCGCGAGTGACGAGCATCACTCGACTTTTACCGAGTCCTTAGAGCATAGCATCTAGCGACCTAGCATACTAGTAAAAGAACATAGGCACCTAAGGATCATGCAATTAGGGTTTCATCCAATTCCTGAACGTAAATGCACATAGAATAACATAGATAGTTGCATGAATTTAAATAAAACATGGGTTAATGATAAAACTGGGGCTTGCCTTCGCTAGCACAAACAGTTAGACAATCTTCTGGACTTTGGCCCGGGTCTTGCTCTATGGCGACGTAGTGCACGCCTCCTCCCCGTTCCTCGTTCACGTCCTCCGGAACGAGCGTGTAACTACCGTCGGGAACTTCTACACGGAGGATGCAATGCAAACTTGAGTGATAAATCGGATTTAAATAATTTCAAACAACTTAGGACCACAATGGGTGCATGTTTGAGCACATTCACTTAGATAATAAATACATTCAGCATACTCTTCCTGTAAAGGGACAATATGCAATGCTTTCCTATCCAGACTTTTCAATAGTGACTGTGTACATATATATATAAATAAATTAATGTAATTCACATAGCAAACGGCAGCAATAGCTACAAGTGGTATCGGGTTGGTCATTTTCACCCTAAGAAAAGTATTTAAACATTTACTTATTTAAAGCAACACAAAAGACTATGTGACACTTGCATGATGGTGAATATGGGCACACCTATAAAAGAATATTACTTTTAATTACCAACAGCAATGAAATTTACTTTTGATACCACCATTTTATTTCCTTAGCTCATCCCCATAACTTATCCATAAAGGATGCATTTTCCCTATTTTCCCTTTACTAGATTAATCGAATTTGCACTCTTTTAATCAATTAAAAACACATCAACTATTGCAGCAGTACCTACTGGTTCTAATGACCAGGAATGCTCTGTTGGACAGCAAGAAACTATCCTTTGCACTACTGAGATTAATTACACGATTAAAGGCATTACTAGTTAGCATATAAGGGAATATTACATAAAAAAATAAATATAACAGGAACGCATGCAAACTTTCTTCCACACATGCTTTGGTCCAAAACAAGCTTAAAGAACTAACAAACACACATATAGCCTTTATGAAACATGCTACACATGTTTATGATTAAAAGCAAGCATAAATAAGGAAATAATATTTCTAACAAAGATAAAATCATGGTAAATTCACCAAAGGGGTTTTTTAGCATAACTTGACTATAGACAGAAGTTGGGCTCAAAAATAATTACATTTGGAGCTACAAAAATCATCTATGCAGATCTATCAATTTCACAAAATGATTTATATAAAAAGATTTCTTTAGTAACTTTGTGCAAGTTTTGGCATAGAACCTAGACATACTAGTACTCACAACATATCCAAAACTCAGCTCAAGATCAGTTGTAGATTTTGCATAATCACATATCTAGGTATTTTACATTTCTATTTTTCAAGCAAAAATTATAGCTCAAAAGTATATACACCTTTGGAGAAAGTTGTAGTTTTAGGTACACAGAGCACAAAAAAATTGAGTTTGCTAATTTTGGATTTTTCTACAATTTTTAATCGATTTTACAAGTTACAGCCATTTCACCCAAAGAGGATAGAATCTTTTAGCACTCGGGTCCCCGGGAGTTTTAAACCCTTCACAACTATACCCTTGGTTCCTCACCCTTGCACCGGCGGCGAAGGTGAGCTCGCCGGCGGTGAGGTGAGGCACGGGGTGGCAAACAAGCGAGGGGGGATTAGCAATTAGGCTCGGCCCGTGATCGATTGGTGGCGGTGGATTGACCCGAGGTGTTGTCGGCAAGCGGCGGTGGCGGACCGGTGGTGGCGCGGCCACGGGCGCTCGAATTCCGGCGAGGACAGGGGTGGAACTGGTCAACGTGTGGCATGGGCGGCTTCACCGGGACCTAGGGGATGTGGCCGAGACGGTTGGTTGGCTCGGGGATCGCGTGGGGAGCAGAGCTCGTCGATGGTCGTCCTGGCGGCGGCTGCGGTGACGCTAGCTCCGATGAGCCGGCGGCTCGGGTAGGCCAACAAGCGAGCGCAGGATCTACGGGGGGGTCCTAGTGGAGTGAGGAGCGGCACGTGTTTGCGAGGAAAAGCAAGCGGGGGTGGAGTTCACCGTGTGGCACCCATGGCGGACGGCGGCGGTGCGGTGCTCGCGCGAGGAGAAGACCGACCGACTTTATAGCCCAACTCGAGTTGGTTGAGGCGATGGCTTGGGCACCAAGTTGAAGCTAGTCCGGTATGGGCCGCGGCATGGCCGGAGTACGGTTGAATGGGGGGCGACGCACGGCGGCCAATCGCCAACCGGGGGCGGCGCGGCGCGCGCGTACGATGGCGACGCCGTTGGGTGGCCGGCGCGGCGGCGGTGTGAGCACGTGGCGCACGGGGAGAGGGTCGGGGGATGGCGGTTCGACGCGGGCGGCCCCACGGCGCACAAACCGGCGGGTAGTCGGCTGCCTCGGCGTTCGGGCCCAAGGGGGTGGTCGCGGTGAGCGTGCGCGACGCGGCGCGACGCGACGCGACGTCGTGCGGTGCGACGCTCCGGCTCAAACGGTTCCAAGTACCCTACTTCGAATTGAATTTTCTCAAATTTTCCAAACAGAACTGCACCAACGACTACCAAACTAGCTCACCACACTACCCTCTACAAGTTCTATAAAGGCTCTAGGGTTTTAGATCAAAGGATTTGGCATAAACTGCAGGGAAACTTGACAGAAATCTCGGCCCCGGTGAACAGTGAAAGCAGACGTTGACTTGCATTTTTCACACATTTCCACTCCAAACCAGCAATGCCACTCAACATGAAAGTTGTGTCCCTTGACAAAATACACAACTTTTGTATTGGGAGAATTTGAAGTGTTTAGGGAAAATTTGGAGAACGCGGCAAAAGTTCCTACGACGTTGATGGGTCAACAAGGAGTCAAAGGTTTTTGAGTGCGGTTTTGACCAAAGTGAGCTATGGTTGACCAAAAGGTGTCATTAGGGTTTGCCGGTGATGTTTTCGAGGTGATGGCCCGGGTAGACCATCGTTTGACCAAAGTCAATCCAGCTTGATCGGATCATTAGGGTTAATTAACCCTACCGAAAACCTGGGGCATCACGAGCATGATCTCAATAGAATTTCACTCTTGATGTTGAATCAAAGTTTCACTCAAATTGGCAACCAATGGATGAAGAAATCAAGCCAGGGATTAGCAACGAGGTACTAAGCTAAGGTTGGCCGAGTAGTGACTTGGACCATGTGCTTGGCTAGGGTGAAGTGGCTATAGCTTGGAAAGTTTCGAGGTACCAAGTCGAGCCTAACCGAGTGAAGCAATGAAGAAGCATTACATATTCGTTGAGTCATGTGAAGGGTGACTTCATCGAGAATTGGGTTTCATTCTTATATAAAGATCAAAGTCACTAGCTCAAGGTAGAAGTGCTCAAATCAATGAGGCATTGATGGATGAATCTCTCATGAGGATATATTGATCAAGTATGGCCATTCATGAAGATGAAGCTCAAAGAGTTCTAATGTTGCATTTATATTTGATCTTGAGTATAGGTATGTCGTACTATCAAGAGGGATGCAACATGGATAACTTTGCTTATGTCTCGGTGCTCAAACCTAACCTCCCAAGTGCTATCATGAGAGAAACACTTTTCACAACACATGCACTCGATGGTTTTGGAGCTTATTTTCAGTTTGAATGGATGCTTCTCCGAATAAGCTTTTGTTGACGGATAAAACTTGTATCCACCTACGATCCGCAAGCGTACGGACCTACACCTTTTTCACCACGGGATTCCCAAGGTTCTCGTCAATCCGCGGAGCAAGGGGATTACTAGCGCTTAACCAAGTACTAATCTAGTTGAATGGAAAACCTTTGAAAGAGAGTATTAATCTAAAAGTAAAGACAATCTAACCTAAGTTAAACTAAGTTAAGTTGATCAAACAAATCTAGGGATAAACTAGATGGTAAATGGCTGAACACAAGAGAGCGAGGTTAAGATAGATAAGCGTTCCCTCCCTAGGATCTAGGATAACATGGTATGCATCTACTACACGAAAGCGGTAAACCAATCTACCGGGGGTTGTGACCACGGTTTCGCCCTTTCCCTCCTCTCGTACTGTCACTACGCGAAGGTATTCGTGACTAGACCTATGATGGACACGGTATGTTGATGGAATCTATGGGAGTAGCGGATAT
The DNA here is from genome assembly GCA_947561735.1 of Cenchrus americanus. Lineage (NCBI taxonomy): Eukaryota > Viridiplantae > Streptophyta > Magnoliopsida > Poales > Poaceae > Cenchrus > Cenchrus americanus. Next base: position 74,791,362 of record OX387239.1, on the reverse strand, counting down.
CATACGCCCGAAAAACAAGGTGGCCTACCTTAATCATCAAAGCATCATCAACATGAAAACAATAGATTGAAACCACGAATCAAGTAGCGATCACATAGCATGTATCCATCTAATCCTAGGGATGAACGGAGACATTACCCCATCATCTTACACGGAGTGAAGCACATAGGGGTGATGGAGACTCGTTTTTCGGTTGAGTCCCCGAAGACTTGCACGTTGACGCTTCGGTCCTTGGGTCATTTGGAGTCATGTTCATCGCGTGTCTTGACTCTTGTCGGGCTTCGTGATCTTCTTCCAAAGTGCTTGGTGAACTTATCCCGAAAGTCTCCTCATTAGCGTAGATTTCTAGTTGAGTCCCCGAAGACTTGCACGTTGACGCTTCGGTCCTTGGGTCATTTAGAGTCATGTTCATCGCGTGTCTTGACTCTTGTCGGGCTTCATGATCTTCTTCCAAAGTGCTTGGTGAACTTATCCCGAAAGTCTCCTCATTAGCGTAGATTTCTTGCGTAAACAACAAACTCCAAAATTGACATGCAAGTGTGAACTTGTTATATCATTAGTATGCCTAGTGGCGGGTTAGTTGCAAATCGAAACCAATGTATAACAAGTACTCTAGGTTGACGGAAATTCACCGTCAACATCTCCCCCATGCTTAAACCTTGCTCGTCCTCGAGTAAGTAATCCTTGCTTAAAAGGGAAATTAGTGTTGCCTTCCAATGTTGTCCCTGCACTTAGTCATTCATGACGAGGCAAATTGCTCTATCTTAAGAATTTATTTTTAAAGTTCAAGTTGTGACTAGCTTCTTTTTCATTATGGAAGATAGACTAACAATAATGAACAAGCCACATTTAACACGATGCTCTCAAACTTAAGTGAACTTCAAACCATTACCTTGTCACATGGAAGATTTTCAAAAAGATGCATATCCAACATAAGTGAAAATCTCTTGCAAGAGCTCATGGAACACTCATCTCATCAAGTCACTCAAGCCTATACTAGATTATTTTCAACCTACTCTACTCATATGTGATAGCGGAAGGCTTATGTGGAGCTTGGAAGGTTAAAAAAACAATCCTAGCAAAACATACATCCGAAATATTGTCAAATTAAGAGAGAGATCTATTGGAATTACCGAGACTCGTCAAAAAGGCCATGGAAAATAAATGTTGGAAAGAGAGAGAGAGATGAAACACACACATTTAGATAGGTGGACATGTGCAAGTGGCAAATGGATGATCCCGAGGCACAAGTGAAGTCGTCGTTATCGGATTGCACATGGTTGGAAGATTTGAGTATGGATTTGTCATCAAGGCACTTGAGAACTTATGAAGCAAAAAGATCCGAGGATTATTATTATTATTATTATTATTATTATTATTATTATTATTACTTTTATTTTATTTCCTTCTCATTTTCTCTCTCTTTCTTTCTTTCTTTCTTTCTTTCTTTCTTTTTTCCTTACTTTTCTTTTCTTCTCATCATAATAATTTTTTTCTTCTTTCATTTTTTTCATTTTTTTTTTTTTTTTTCTCGTTGCTCCCCTCAAAACTTTTTGCAACATAATACTTACATAGCATTTGTGTCAGAGAATGACTCCTCCCCCATGCTTGAACGATGCTCGTCCTCGAGCATAAAAGAGAGGGGAAATGACTGCTAAAGTAAGTATAAATTCCATAATATTGCGAATATTTGAATTTCCATCGAGAATTTTACTCCATACTCAAATTGGGTTGTGGACAAGGAGGTGATCACAAAAAGATGTTTTTGGTTTAGGGTGGATGCCCAGCAAAGTTTGTGAAATTTTTGATGTGAAAACCCACAATGCATGGACAAAAAGGCTAGCATGAAAAAGTTACACAAAGGAATGACCAACTTCTTAGTCTCGAACCATAGAAATCAATCCTAATCCAACTCATCAAAACACATGTTTGCAATCTACGGGTTTTGTTATCATAAAACATATATGTATATGGCTTTGGTAGGTAGAACTTTGCAAGAGCATCACAAATATGTAGATAGCATAAAAGTTAAGTTTTCATAAAAACAACAAGTTATCCGGCTATCCATAAACTTAAATCAAAGAGCAAAGATATGTATGTGAGTCTAGAGCATAGTCATTTCACCTCCACAAATAAAAGAGCCGGTATTTAAATTAATTTCAGATCATATTATAGAGAGCAATTAGCCAAGACTTGTATAACTTCATGTAGGTAAAACAAAGCGGCAAGTTTCATCATCTTTCCATAAGCATAGGCAATATAGAACATCGAGGTGAACACATGGTCATGCTTATCTATTGAAAGTAAAAAGAAACCTAGGTTTTCCTCCTAGTAGCCATGTTATTGTTGGAAGAAAAAAACAAAAGGTTGCACCTAGTTGAGGTTGAAGGCATACTTACAAACATTTGTGTTTGGAAAAGAGAAGGTCCATGGAGATGTTACCATCCTTTGTAATTCTTTGTTGCCTTCTTCCGACATCTCCATGTATCGATGTGGCTTTTGCTTTTGTCTTGATTTATTAATGCTCCTAAACTTCTGAATTTGATCTTGTATGCTTAATGGAGTCATTGGTCACCCTTCTCTTCAATGTTGTCATCACCATCTCCTCTTTCTTGTTCTCATCATCTCCTTGCTGTCTCTTTTTCATGGATTTCCCCCTCTGTCCAGAACAGAACATATATCGAAATATAGCTCTATTGAAAATTTTATGAAATTACCTTTCCAACGTGTGGTCATTCATCAAAAACGGAGTTCAAGGGGGCTATGTCCGTTTTACTTCAGCGCTGCGTGCTGTCCAAAACTGATTTCAGGACGTGTTGCACTTGGTGATTCGGGCATAACCGCTTGTAGGAACCTCCGATTGTCTTGATTCTTGATTTGTTGGAATCGTAAATTCATGGGGCTTCTAAATATCCAAAAATATCCAGTGTTTTCCCTTCGAGACCATGCAGAATTTTGATGAGATCGATAGCTTCTCGCGCATTGATCCGGTGATATTAACGATCTTGATCATTCTATCTTCTAGAACGTCATGTTGCACTTCCGTGTTGAAGATTCAGGGTCTCCCCCATGCTTAGCATTTTGCTAGTCATGGAAGAAGAAGGCAAAGCACTTCTTAGCCATCCTTCAATTTCCTTGTAGTGAGAGTCTTTATCTTGCCTGTAAGACGTTTTAAACGCACATTCTACCCCCAAGGTGACGGTTGGGAGTAGATAGAATTGCCAACAATCCAACAATGTCTCCTAAGATTCTTAACTTGTGGCATAATTAGTCTAATGAGGAATAAAAACCTAATGAGTGTACGTGGTGCAAGGTGTGTATGCACATGAGAGGAAAGCATATAAACAAAGACAATGTTTTCACCTAGTTCTAAACACCATGTTTACAACTAGGTTGCTGAATTTCTCCATAGCCATAAAGGTTTATATATCTAGGGTTAAAACACCATGTCTATCCCTAATCAATAACTTATAGCACAAGAAAAATTAAGCGCATTGCAAAGCTTATAAACTGACCAAAGCAACATGAAAACATATGAAAAGCTAGCTAGGTTTATCGAACTTAACGATGATGGTCCGCAATCTTGTTTAAACACCACGTTTACACAAGATCACAAAAGGAAAATACCCATAGGGCCCTATGAAGCATTAACATGGAAACTGAAGCATACATCATTAAGTATATAAAACAATCAAGCCAACTATGTGCAAAACATGTATACACAAAGAAACATCACGAGGACAACAAAATGCAATGCATGCAAATAAATATTATCATGAACATGATGGTGGTTCTAAAGAGAAAAACTGAACTTAGATTAATAACCACAAGTTGATCATCATAATATAGTGCCATTCTTTATTTTCTCTAAGAAAGTAGTAAAAATATAAAGAAAACAGGTTGCCTCCCGAAAAGAGCTTCAGTTAAAGTCATAGAGCTGGACTTTCTCACATACCTTCTTTTCGTTACATAGCCATGGCCCTTCATGCAAGAAGAAAAAGGTACCAATGCAGCTTTAATTTACTTACCATGTTGTGCTTGATCACTTATATAAGACTTGCCCAAAGCATCCTTTTGTTTCATCATTATCTCCTTCTTTATCATCCTTCGGTGCTGCCTTAACTCCATGAATTTTTTTAATGTCCAGAACAGAAAGTATACTCAAGCTCTACTCCATTGCACAGTGCACAAAATTTCATTTCCAACGAGTCTTTATTTGCTCAAATCGGACTCCGGACAAGAGAGTTACGTCCGTTTTACTTCAGCGATGAAATCTGTCCTGAAATTTCAGAACGCGCAACGCTCAATGTTTTCTCCATAACTCCTTGCACGGGTCTTCAAACTTGTTGGTTCTTGATGCGTTGGAATGGTAATTTGATAGAGCTTCTGAATATCTCATTTTCTTCATTTGTACACCTCTGAACAAGCTCTAAAATTGATGAAGACAGCAGCATCCATCGCGGGATTCGGAGAGGTTGATGATTTATCTTGCAACTCTTTTAGGCATGACTTCTTTTTTTTCATTATTCAAGCCTTGTCTACATGGTTAGTAAAAATCGGGCCTTTACCGACATATGATTCTTTAAGGTCATTAGCTTGACCAAGCGCAAAGCATGATCGAGATTTACAAAACTTATTGTAAACATACGCGTCCATAATTAACACCACATGTGAATTGTAGCAACAAGTCAAGGTGTAAATAAAAGAAGCATATGTTTCATGCATAGCACTTAGCTCATCATTAGGCAAAGGTTGTTTAGGTGTGAGATTAATTGGATCAAAAATAAATGTTTCCTCTTTTTCATTCTCAAGAAAATCTAGCCTATCAACATGATCACTATTGGAACAAGGCATAGACATTAAACTATCATTCATACTATTGGTTGAGCATGAGTATTTGAATTTATCAACATCAATACCAATAATATCTTGAGATTTCAGTGCGTACCTTGGCCTTAGAGATTTTTCAACAAGAGTGATATTTGGTTCATCAAGCGGTGTTGAAGGCGAATCGATCTCAACAAGTGTAGTTGCCTCTTCATCACCATCTTGCAATTTCTTCAACTCATCATGTGGAACATGTAATCCTTCAACTATGTACGCATTCATCTCTTCTTTGAAGTCTTCTTTATCAACCAGATCTTCATCTTCAAAGAATTGTATGTTGCTTTCTTTATCTTCCATGTACCACATGTCGTCAAGATCGCTCATTGTTGATTCACTCTTTCCTTCATCCTTGAGTACTTCCATGTCTTGATTTGCTAGTGTGTAGGCTTCAATAGCACACAAGCTATCATCTAGCTTGAGTCCTATCTCGTCCCATTTATCCTTTGAGTCACTAGGCTCATCACGGTTGTACTCTTCTCTTCCTTCATCATAAATCTTTGAGTTGTCAAACCGGTCGATCCATCCTTCATCTCCTTCTTCTCTTTCTTCTTCAAACATATTTTGGATCGACTCTCCACTCATCTCTTGATCAAATATATCTTCAATTAGTTTGGCAACGTGTCGGCATTCCTCCTTCCTTCGGTAGTTAATTAGTGGGGCGAAATCAACTTGAACCCAACCGGATTGAATGAACTCCGCCAATGGTCTAGTATTTCACATACTTCGGCCTACATTCATGTTAGTTTCAACATTTTTAACATCCAAAATGACTTCTCTTATCTTGGGAAGTGGGTCTTCACTTTCTTGTATGGTCGGTTCATCTTCCTTGACCTTCGGTTCATCTTTTTCAGAAATTTCAGCAAGCATCTTGGGCTTGCTTTTGTCATTTTGCTCCTCTCGACAACATCTTTGCCAATCTCGTAGTGTTCTTTGTCCATTGCTTATCCTTTGTAAGATTTGTGCGGCTTCACTAATTGTTTTATCCATTATATCACCGCCTGCACACATGCTTACAAAACGAGACGAGTTAGGGGTTAGTGAAAAATAAAAGGTATGCAACATCAAGTCACCGGAAAATCCCAAGTTCGGGCCTTGCTCAAGTAGTTCATTAAAACGGTCCCATGCTTCATCAATTCCTTCATCCTCTCCTTGCTTGAAAGTGAGCACTTGCCTCCTTAAGTATTGGACCTTGCTTATGGGAAAGAACTTCAAAAGAAATTTCTTCACTAGCTCATCCCAATTTCCTTTTGCTTCAACGGACGCAAGTGTGTACCATCTTCGTGCTTCATCTTCGAGAGAACGAAAAAAAGATTCCACTTGAACCAAGCGGACGGAACTCCTTTTTGTTGCACCGTGTTGCATAACATCATGAATTCCTTAATGTGTCTATATGGGTTGTCATCCTCCAATCCTCTAAATGGTTTTGTCGCCACTAACTTGATGATTCCAGGCTTCACTTCGTAGTGGGTTGTAGCAAGCATCAAATCTGATTTTTGTATCTCAATGTCTTCCGTTGACAGCATTGCTAACTCCCTTAGCGACATCTCTTCGTCTTCCAATGGTGAGGTGAACAAATCCATCTAGGAACAAGAAAAGTAGAAAGAAAAACAAAAAAGATTTTTTTCTTTTTTTAGAAAATAAGGGTTAGGTGTTAGTAATCAACAAAATTAATAATAGATTAAACGTAGCAAACTGGCTTGCTCCCGACAACGGCGCCAGAAAAAGGGGCTTGTTGACGGATAGAACTCGTATCCACCTACGATCCGCAAGCGTACGGACCTACACCTTTTTCACGACGGGATTCCTAAGGTTCTTGTCAATCCGCGGAGCAAGGGGATTACTAGCGCTTAACCAAGTACTAATCTAGTTGAATGGAAAACCTTTGAAAGAGAGTATTAATCTAAAAGTAAAGACAATCTAACCTAAGTTAAACTAAGTTAAGTTGATCAAACAAATCTAGGGATAAACTAGATGGTAAATGGGTGAACACAAGAGAGCGAGGTTAAGATAGATAAGCGTTCCCTCCCTAGGATCTAGGATAACATGGTATGCATCTACTACACGAAAGCGGTAAACCAATCTACCGGGGGTTGTGACCACGGTTTCGCCCTTTCCCTCCTCTCGTATCGTCACTACGCGAAGGTATTCGTGACTAGACCTATGATGGACACGGTATGTTGATGGAATCTATGGGAGTAGCGGATCATACGCCCGAAAACAAGGTGGCCTACCTTAATCATCAAAGCATCATCAACATGAAAACAATAGATTGAAACCACGAATCAAGTAGCGATCACATAGCATGTATCCATCTAATCCTAGGGATGAACGGAGACATTACCCCATCATCTTACATGGATTGAAGCACATAGGGGTGATGGAGACTCGGAGAACGTCGTCGATGAAGATGGCGGCGATGGAGCTTGGGAACACCCCTAGGCCGGTGGCTTGGAGTCCTCCTCTTTCTTCCTTCTCTTCGCGGCGTTGATCCTTGCGACGAGCTCATCTAACTCTCTCCCTCATCTTGCGGCGGCGGTTTTTCGGTGATTGGCGTCGGTAGGATGATTTGTTCGATGTGGCGGCCGACGGCGGCGGAGGCAATAAATAGACAAATACCTAGGGCAAAGGAGGGACCGAAGCCGACCCCGGAGTGGGCCGGGCCGGTCGGCCCGGGCCGGGCGGCCCAGCCCACTTCGGCCCGGTTCGGCCCCGGTTTCCTCCCCGGTTGCTTCTTGCGTGATCCCTTATTCGTGTGCACTTGCATGTGGGCCTTTGACATCGTTTCCTTCACGGTTAAGGCTTGAATCCTTGCTATGCAAGCTTCGTCGTTTTCTTGTTGAGTCCCTGAAGACTTGCACGTTGACGCTTCGGTCCTTGGGTCATTTGGAGTCATGTTCATCGCGTGTCTTGACTCTTGTCGGGCTTCATGATCTTCTTCCAAAGTGCTTGGTGAACTTATCCCGAAAGTCTCCTCATTAGCGTAGATTTCCGCGTAAACAACAAACTCCAAAATCGACATGCAAGTGTGAACTTGTTATATCATTAGTATGTCTAGTGGCGGGTTAGTTGCAAATCATAATCGAAACCAATGTATAACAAGTACTCTAGGTTGACGGAAATTCACCGTCAACGACTTTCCATAGAGTCCAAGATCATCGAATTCGGAGTCGGAGTAAAAAGTTATGGCTTTTTCTCCGGAGTGACTTGTCTTTGTCCAGTGAAGCTTCGGATATTCCGGGGAATTTTCCGGAGATTCCGGACTTTCCAAAGATTCCGGAAAAATGTCCGGAATATCCTAAACTTTTGAATCTAACGGCTAGTTTTGGGGATTCCGGAGTATCCGGGGATTTTTCCGGAGATTCGGGACTTAACGACCATGACTAGTTTTTGGGTGATGGGTATAAATACCCCTCACCCTCTCCCTTTTGGAGCTGCTGGTTCGCCACATGAAAAACACATATCCACAGCCCTTTTAATCCCTCCCATCTCTAGTATTGCAAGAGATTTGAGAAGAGAAGAGATTTGGGTGAGGGATTGAAAGATTGAGTGAAAGTTGAGCTAATCCATCCTTGAGCACTCGAGTTCATAGCAAGAGATCTTCGTGGCATTTGTTACTCTTGGAGGGTTGCCTCCTAGACAGCTAGGCGTCGCCCATAAGCTCCCAAGGTGTGGTGAGTGTGGGAAAGTTTGTGAAGGTCTTGCTTCGCCTCCGCAAGGGAAGAAGCCATCTAGTGGATCGGCAAAAGGATTGAATGCAACCCGGCTTCGTAGGAGAAGCACCCAACGGAGATTAGGATTCACACGGTGGTGAATCCGAACTTCGATAAAACAAATCATTGTATCTCTTGTTGATTTACCTCACATTTACCTTACTTCTTATTCCTAGCTTGCTTTTTGTCATATTTGTCGATCTACTCGGGTGTTTGTGTTTGTGAAGTGCGGGTATTGAATATTCTTCATAGAACTTCACTCGATCTACTCACCCGGCTTTAGTTGATTTCAAGCAAGCAATCAAGAAGGAGGTTAGAGGGGGAGTCACTGCCGAGCAAACCGGTGGCACCGTATTTGCAAAACCGGTGGCACCGGTTTTGGGTAGTGCGCATATTCGCTGCGCGAGCACCGATCCAAAGATTCTGGAGATTTTTCCAAAGATTCCGGACTTTCCGTAAACTCCGGAAAAAGTCCGGAGTATCCGGTTTCACTAATAAAATTGTTTTAAGTGGTGATTTTCAGAACTCGCCTATTCACCCCCTTTAGGCGACATCGAGATCCTTTCGTTCTGCTCTATGTGCCACCGCACAACTGCGTGATCCGCATCGGGCATGACAATCTCAATAGCTCTCGCCATCGCTGCATCCCCATCATTGATTAAGGATATTGGATGCTTTTGGTGCATCGCCGCTAGTAGAGCGTGAAGCGACGGACATATGACAGACGAGTTTCATCCGACAATATGCCACAACCAAAGACAATTGTACTTCGATGATGGTTAACTCCAATAAAAGGAATAAATGGAAGATTGTACCGATTGATGCGGTACGTCTTGTGTCGAATACAACAACGTCTCCAAAAGCACCATAGTCCATCCGCGATTGTGCATCCGACCGGAAAAGATTCTTCAATCTCACGCATATGATTCAAACAAATTCTGCATCGCCGCCTTCAACCTTATCCTTCTTGTACCTTGAAAAAAAAATTGTACAAATCCCGAGAAATAAATCCAGTCTCTCCGGACCACCGTGGCTCATCTCCATTACATTCATGATCCGGAATGGACGAAGCCCACCCAACCCCAACTCAACCGCCTCGGTTTTTTGAGGATCATTGAGCCCTCGGTGAGATCGCAAAACGTATGTATGCTCTCATTTTGCAAGGGCATGTGAATGCACATCCACAAAGTCCTTCACATACCGGATGTCATCCCTTTCACTCCACTCCACGTCAAGCCTAGCCGTGCATCCACATCCGGAAAGAGCACGCGACTTTCTTTTTTTATCCGTCCTTTCGAAGTACTTCTTCAATCTATATCCTTCACAAGAGCATATGAACCTCCTCCATATCACCTCTTTTGTCCCTGTCTTGTACCTAACTCTATCTTTTCCGACACCGAATCCTTTATCGAATGCGTAGTCATTGTAAAAATCATAGAGATCTTCCTCCCTTAAAAATGTGTGACCCGCAACACTCTTGTATTCATTTAATTGCTCCAGGCTATCAAACCCTTCAAAGCATCCATTACGGTGATCCGGAAGAAAAAACACATGACACCCTATACAAAGCAAACCTTTGTATCACAAAAAAATGAATTACTTCATCCCAACCAAAGTAACCAATGCTAACCACTTCGTAATTGCGGAACTTAGATTACTAAAGTATTCATACTTAAAAATGATTCTTTTTATACATTCCCCTCCCGTTCCTTCAAAATAAAGGAACAAGGACGGATATACTTATGGATTTCTTCTCCCTCCGCTCGGTTTGAACGTATCCAATGTTTTTCAAATGCAACGAGACAAAGTTTATGGCTATATTACATTCTTATAAAGTTGTGTAAATATATGCACCTCCACATCTCGTGCTCTATTTTGCGAGCCCACATACACCAATTACCTAGGCATTGCATTATTTGCTTGATAGGATCCTTAAATTCTACATGACCTAAAGTGCAAATGCAAGAACCATGATAGTTCAACTAGCATATACGGTATTGATTGAGCCGATAGATGGAGACATTAACCACGGAATGGAGAGAAATGCGCAGCGGTGACGGCGCGAGGATGGAGGGGAAGATGCCCGGCGGCGGGGAGTGTAGGGAGGCGGCGGCGGCCGCGGCACGTGGAGGTGCCCGGGAGGCGGCGGCGGCCACGACACGAGGAGGTGTCCCGTGAGGTGGCGGCGGCCGAGGCGCGGGACTAGGGAACGTGCCTCGGATGAGACGGCGGTGTGGAATGCGTGGAGGTGCGTGGCGGGGATGCGGCGGTGGAGCCGAATGGGAGCCCCCCCCCGGCGGTGGTGCGCGGGGAATGGAGGCGGCGCACGGTGCGGGATGGGTCACGGCCGAAAGGCACGTGAGAAGCAGGGTGGGGTTTTTTTCCAAAACGTATATGTGGAGCAAATGACCATTGTGCCCATAGGAAAAAAACCGATAATACTACCGTACTACCTTTGATCGTATTGTGCGCCGTGAAAGACCTCTAGTGTCGTGCCGAAACGGACACCATCGGCAAGGTGTTGAAGAAGCACCCGGGTCCCATCCGATTGTAAGTGCAATCAAGCCCTAAGTGGGTTTTGGTGAATTAAGTGACAACTTGATTAAAACCCTAACACTCTTGTGAAGCATGTGAGTAGGTTATTGATAATTGATAAATGTTATCTATTTGTAAATTCATGCATTTGGCTCTTATTGCAAGTAAGACAAGAGCGGATCATGACAATGTACATGAAATGATTACAAGCATGCCAAGAATGAGTGTCATGATGAAGTTAGGATATTCTTCCCATCGGACGTTTTATTAAGATATACAACAAGTGATCCTAAGCTAAAAGAAAAGCAAATATAAAGGCATGATGATATATGATAATTGGTTGGCTTTTCTATGTTGGGCAAAGAACATTGTGAAGAAAGGAGAAGCTTGTGATATAATAATGGGAGAATTAAATCAAAGTTGAATATGGCATCAAGGGATTGCACCATTAACACATGATAGAGCTTGATGACCAACGTTGTGAGTTTTGTCAAGTAAAACATCAAGGGATTTCACTATTGCTACAAGATGGAACTTGATGATCTAGACAATAAGTTTACCAAGTTCAATATCAAATGTTTTTCACTCTTATACTTTATGAAGATTATTGACTTGTTCAAAGAAGATAATTGCAAGACTTCGAGTTGGGTTTTGACAAAGGTCATATGGTTATCTATATTACTTTGGACCTACAAATGGAAGTTTGCAAGAGCTAGATTAATTGATATCAATCAAAGGACAAACAAATTGAGTGGCATCTCAAATGGTTTTCTCTCTATGGTGCAAGGCTTGACTCAATTGTGGCAAGGATAAGTGATGAAGAGATCAAGATGGCTAAAACGAGGAACTAAGCTAAGACTATGGATAGCGACCATAAGCGAAGTGCCTAGGGTGAAGTTGAGAGTATCAAGGATCTCGAAAAATCATATCCAAACCTACCGAGGAAAGTGATAAATTGCATCTAACATCATGATTGATAAATCAAAGTGGCTTAAGAGTTCAAAGTGGTTGATCTCTACTCTATGAAAGAATTCTAAGTCACTAGCTCAAGGTGGACATGCTCAAGCACATGCATATATATTTGTTTAGCTACAACATGTGCTCGGTTGGTACACATCATTGAAAGCCCTCGAATCATTGAAGATCAATTACCGGCATACCTTGAAGGTTCAAGCTCAAGTGGGTTAATTAGGGTTTATCTTCTATCTTGAGTTTAGGTATGTCGTACTATCAAGAGGGATGAATCATTGATTGGACAACAAACATCAAAAAGTGCTCAAGTGAAACCTAGAGAGACTAACCCGTGAGATCAAAACCTTAGTTGAGCTCTCGGCCAAAACCGCCGCCTCGACCGGTTTTGGAAATCGGTCCGACCGGTTTGGGCACTAACACCGTCCAACGGCTAGTTGGTTTGAAAACCGGTCCGGCCGGTTTGGCAAACCGGTCTGACCGGTTTTGTCCGGCGTACTAATGGCTAGTTTTGTGTGTGGTGGGTATTTATACCCATGAGCTCCTCTTTGAGGGGCTGCCTGGCTCTCTCCACTCTCAACACCTTCCCGGAACCATAGCAAAGCTCTCCCCAACCTCTCTAAGTGAGATTTAAGCCTATAGTGCCATATCCTTGAGTTGGGTTGAGAGAGTGACTAGTGTTAGAGCTTTAGAGAGCTTTGAGAAGCCTAGTGAGCATCCCACACTTGAGCACCTCGATTTCGGTGAAGATCATTGAAGCATCTTTTACTCTTGGAGCATTTGCTCCTAGACGACTAGAGGTTGCTTGGAAGCTCCAATCCGAGATTGTGGAAGCTCCAAGAAGTTTCTATTACCCCGTGAATCTAATGAAACCTTCTCATCTTAAGAGTTCGTTCTCTTGACTTGAGACCGAGGTAAAGGGAAAGCCTTGTGTGGCGAGTCTATCCTTGTGTGAAGACCTCAACAACGTGGACGTAAGCAAGCCTTTGTGGCGAGCTGAACCACGGGATAAATCCTTGTGTCATTTGTGCTTTTACTTCATATATATCTTGCTTGTTGATTTATCTCTCTATCTAGCTTATATCTTGTTCTTCCGCTTTGATCTACTTTGGTGTGCTTGTCTTTGTGTGAAGGGACTTCATTGATACTCTTGGACACCCCGTGGTAGCCCTACACCAAGTTTGGTTTGTGCTAGAACTCGTAGAGGGGATTTACATATTGTCGGTTACGTTCGTGTAAAACCGGTCGACCGGTTTTGGAAATCGGTCCGACCGATTTCAATACTAACAAGTGGGTTGAATTTTTATAAGTGTGCGGATTCGCCTATTCACACCCCTCTAGGCGACATCAAGATCCTTTCACCGATGCCTCTGCCTCGGCGCACGGCATGGATGTTCGGGAACCGGTGCTCTTAAATGTTAATCGCACCATGGAGGACTTGGAATTCCCTCTCCCCGCCTCCGAGCCACGGCTTACGGAGCCCGGCGTGGCGCACCGGCCTTCTTCGGGTTGGCGGCACCGCGCCTTGACTTGTATGACAATTTGGCATCCATTCGTGACCTTAGCCTGTTGGGTTGCCGCTTCTCCGGGCTAGCTCTCTCGACGGTCATTGGCAACCTTGCCGCCGTAGCCGAGCGACCGACGGTGGGGTGGAGCGACTTGACCGCCGGATGCGACGGGCAAGGTCCGTTGATCGACTCAAGAACACTCAAGACTGCGAACCACGGGAAGTGCGGTGATGCCAATGGCCTCACCATTGCATACGCCCCGCACCGGAAGGCCTTACCACGGGCCTTGTCCCGGACAACGCGCACGCAGTCGGTCGACGGTCTTCATCCATTTGAGGTCCACCCCCGTCTTTGTGGAGGATCAATGAACTTAGCCTCTAGTTGCATCGGCTACGGATCTTGAGTGACCATGTTGTACGGTTCAATGGTCCGCGTGTCATCTCGCTACCATGTCCGGAGATCGTAAGGAATCGTATGCTCGTATCCTAACAGGGGAGGGAGTGAATTAGGCAAACTAAAAACCTTAACCTATGCCTTCACTATTTTTGCATAAAGATAAATTAGAACATACTATCTAGATGTGCAACTAGGGTTGTTCTAGTGTGAAACTCCCATCCCAAAACAAGATTTGCAACCTATAGCCAATCGTAACATGATACTACTCTAGGAAAATAAAGGCAAGCAAAGATTGCAATAAAGTAAATGCGGAAACGTAAAGGGGATGAGAGGAAGCAAACTCTTGACACGCGATTTATCCCTTAGTATCGGTAGGCACTAAACCACCCCTAGTCCACGTTGTTGAAGCACTCACACAAGAGTATTACTTCCGGTCACCAAGTCTCTCCCAATGAGGACCGGGGAGCGTCCGGTGGTCGATGGATGACCGCTCCTCGGTGATGAGTGATTGACAACGGGTGTTGGACCGACTCTTGGCTTAGTGCGCGGGTGTAGGCCGCGGCCTAGTTCGTGTTGTTGCGGGTGAAGAACGAGCGCGAAAGGTCTTCAACCTTGAGGGGCCTCCGGGAGATGAAGAGACAAGTAGGCTCGGTTCGAGGGACCCGGTGGACGGCGGGACTAGGTGTGGGCCACATGGTGGCGAGACGAGCAAGACGAAGTCATGGACAATCGAGCCGGTGCACGGTGGCGGTCGAGTCAAGTGGTTTGGCGGGAGGCCGGATCGAGCACGAGAGGTTTGGTGGTTTGCCCACAAAACCATCGAAGGACGATTTATTGGTTTGGGCCTCAAAACCAAGTCCGAGGGCCCAACACGACGGAGACGGGATCCGGGCGTGTCGGGAAGCTTCGAAGCGGAGGACACGCGGCGGGATCGCATGGCTTGCGTCGGAAGGACGCCGGGTGCGGCAAAGGCGTGGCCGTCCGATGGCAAGACCCACAAACATTACCTAAATGCCCCTACGTGGGTTGTATCGCCGTAGTTAAGTTAGGGGCGGTCGAGTCATTTACCACTCCGGCGGGACCGATATATAAGCCATGAGTGTGTGTGGATGGCTCTCACTCCATGACTTAGGGTTTCATTTCCCCCCTCCCATTTCTCATTTTCGTAGCTATTTTTCTTCTCCATTTTCTCTAGGCTAGCATGAGAGCTTCATGAGAGATTTGTTGAGAGGGATGGATGCTAGGGCGGCATGCTAGACCTTGTGAATCTTTCCTGGTTTGTATAGAAGATTCGGAGTTGTGTTTTTCGTGGTCTTTTTCGTGCTTGTTTTTGGTGCCTTTGTTCTCGGTGTGATTCCGCGGATTTGAGTGGGTTTCTCTCCGGATTTCTTTGAGGGGATCATGGGTGAGTGCTTTGTGCCTCTTTGTGGATGATCTTGACCCCTCAAACGCCGGATTTGGCCTTCGATTCGTTGACTTTTGGATGAACCCTAGGCCATAGTGTTATAGTGTTCTTGACAAGGATCTGCGATTCCGGGAGTTGTAGGATGTTTGAGGCTGTAATTTTTGGGGCATAACCTCTCCTTGGGGTGTTCATCATCTCACCAAAATTTCGTCTCAAGACTCCTTGTGGTTTGGGAGATCCATCGATTGAAGTTTGAGGTTGTTTCTCGTGTTCCTCGGCTGTGCTGATTCGCACCTGGTGGACCGTCCGCGAGGTAGCCGCGGACCGTCCGCGAGGTAGCCGCGGACCGTCCGCGAGCTCACCGCGGACCGTCCGCGAGGTGCCTGACCCCAGTTGTTCTTCGTGTTCTTGCGGGTTCTTGAGCGCCTCTCTTTCGATTCATTTTGTCGGTGAGTTTTTGGTGCATGAAGTTTGCGGACGGTCCGTACTAGAGTGTCGGACGGTCCGTGATGAGGCGGACGGTCCGCGGGTCCATCACGGACGGTCCATTTTTCTCGGTGCGATGCGGAGGTTCGGGTAGCAATTTCGGACGGTCCGTGCCCTCCTCGCGGACAGTCCGCGCCCTCCTCGCGGACGGTCCGCCGGACCTTGCGGACGGTCCGCCCGGTGCTTTCCAGATTGCCTAAGTCCCTTGCTTTTTGAGTTGTGCTTCCGCGTTGGATTGGTTTGGGACTTGTTCCTAGGCTACTTGGTGGTTCCTTTGAGGTTGCTTGAGCCCTGTTTGGGATCTTGTTTGTGCATGTGGGTTCGTGGAGTTGTGATTGGGGTATAGGCCGAATTCAAAGGGAAGAATTTTTATCGGCTCCCATTCACTCCCCCCCCTCTCGGTCGCCCGAATTGGTCCTTCACCCAAGAGCACCACTTGACTCGCCACAAAGGCTAGCCACTTATCCCTTGGTCACCTTGTTGCCGCCTCCATTAAGGAGCTTCTCCACCAAGGAAGGGGGTCTCCACGTCCCCCGCACAAAGTGTCATCGCCGCTCCACATCAAGCGGGAGGGTCGATGACGATTGTCGGTGAGCCACTAGGCCCCAAGGCTTCCGGCGAACCTTGTACACCTTGATTAACTCAAGAATCACCTCACAAGGTTGGCACAACCTTGCACTCACTCAGCCTCTAAGCTAAGCCTACCACTAAGCACATACACTAAGCATATGCAAGTCTATGGATGGGCAATTAAGCACTTGGATGGATTGGATATGATCTTCTAGGTGTCTTGAACTCCTTTGCACTTCCACATAATCCAGCGGCCTCAAATGGGTGAGTGGAGGGGGTATAAATAGCCCAAGACACTCGGCTAGCGTTGGCTAACGGCTCACTGAAAAGTTGACTGTCGGATGAACCGACGCCTACTTTTCAGGAGCATCGGTTCATCCGGTGCCCCTCCCATGTCACGTAGCCGTTGAGGTTCTCTGACACAACTGTTCCGACGCATTGCACTGATGGTGCGTCAGTTCATCCGGTGTTGAAGGACTTCTCGCCAAACCGTCTCTATTGGTTTCTTCGTAACCGTCGAATAGATTGACGCTTCCCCTTGACTAAGGCGTCGGTTCATCCGGTGCTGAAGAGCTTGTCCTGGCACGTCTCTGTCTTATTCAAACTTGACCACCGGATAGACCGACGGCTCCCTTCAATGGACCGTCGGTTCATCCGACGCTGCTGTCTTCGTGAGTTCTCTTCTCCAACTCATCCGACACAACTAGGAAAGGGACCGTTGGTTCATCCGACTGTGTCAAGTTAATCTGCAGTCGTTGCGCATTGTACCAAGTGCTTCGACGTTTGCACCGATGGTACCGTCGGTTCATCCGACGATGTCTTTTTCCTTCTTTTTCTTCGCGTCTTCAACTTGGATCTTTGCTTCAACTTAACATACTTAACATGCCATTACTTATAGCCTCAAAATGTATACTAAGTCCTCAAATTTGCTATAAGTAATGTAACATGTCCATGGTATGTTAACTCGTGGTGTGACATGTTAGCTTGGGCATGGTATGTTAACATGTGGTAACATCCATGGGACCTAGGAATGCCTACAAAGACATGGTAGATAATGTGGTTAGTCCCATTACTTGTGTTAGCATGAATCACAAAAATTAACTCGAACAAATGGCAAATGAGGCCATGCTCGCTACAATCTCCCCCTTTACGGTGATTTATGACAACTCATGCAAAGCAAGCATAAAGTTGCAAAAATTAACAAATTTAGAACCACTTACACTTGCTTGGATGCTTACCCTCATCCAAACTCTCCCTAGATCAAACATCCCCCATTTTGATCTTCTCTTCCTATGTTCACACATAGCTTACCTCTTCCCATTGTGGAAACACTAGCTTACATTGGTCCCACAATCTTCCCCTTTGGAATGAAATCTCCAAAAAGGTCCAAAACAAAAGGTCTCCACGGAAATTTGGCAAGTCCTAGCAAACATAGCTCAAAGAGAAAAATGAAATACAAGGGAGAAAGCCGCATGATCCATGATCCATATGTATGATATCAATGAAGATACCACATGTGCGAATAACTAAGTTGGATCACAAGCTCATGAGACTAGCATGATACAAACTAAGCTCCCCCTAAGTGTGTGCACAAAATGATAGTGTGTAAATCAAGTGCACAATTACAAACTTGTAAGACAAGGAAGCTTAGAGCATATCGTGCAAGGAGGTAGCTTAAGGGACAAGAGATAAGACAAATGAGTTCTTGTTACATTACCACTTGTAGATACCACTTGTAATCTTTTGATCATTGCATACCTTCGGGGGTTGTTCCTATCTACCTTGTTGGCACCACATTGAGATGAGCCACCTGGAAATGATATCACTAGGTGACACCACTTGAAAGAAGCTTGCAAAGACAAAACTTGGGGTGCCACAAGGATTAGGAATGTATGAGTACATTGCCTTTGAACTTATATAGAGACATAAGCTCGCAAGGACATGACTCAATAGCATGAAGCTCATATTGCTATATTCACTCTTTTAGAGATGTTAGATCACATTGAGAGTGAAATAGCATTCTCTTAGAACGAAGTACCGCACCGGAACGTGTCGCCAAGGGACTACACAAAATAAGCTTAAAACAATATTAGTCCCATAACCAAACCATAGGATGAGCTCCCCCTAAATGTGTGCATTTAGTGTTTGAATCACCAACCAAATGTATGGACATTGTTTATGACAACACAAGGGAAGCAAACCCTTTAGCTTGCTCGTGATGTATTGACGGTTAAAAGTTGTATCAAAGTTAGTTTAGACTTGCAAGCGGACAAGTCTCCCGTCGTAGTCAAGGGACCCTTCTTCCCTCGAGTGGTGAACCCAAGGTATCGAATCCGTGGAACAATGTGCAACGCAAGTAATCAATCTAGTAAAGCAAGGTAAACTATCTTATGAAGACAAGTTGCATCTAATCTACTAACTCATAAAGAAAACACATCTAATCTAATCTACTATAGAGGTAGCAAGAGAAAGCAAGAGATAACCGATCTGGAGAGTCTAGATCATGCTTATGTTGTAGCTCCAAACAAGATAGATGAAGATAGAAAAGAGAATCTCATTAAAAGCATCTTTAAATCGTGGCCTCCCGTCCGACTCCGAAAACGCCCGCCTTTCGGAACCCCAGTTCTGTCACAACGTATCCCTATTCATGCAGGTAGTCTAGGGCGAGTTTGATAAGAACAAGTTGAAATCACTTGGACGGTCCGGTATGCACCACTAGCCACCACAGCTACAAGAGCACCCTATGTAATCTATCTTAAGTATAGATCGTAGAAGAAGCAAAACCAAGAAGAAAACAAAATCATCGAGAAGGCACTTGATCGCTAGAAATCGAATTCACTTACAAACTTAACCATGAATGATTACATGAACAAGATCACCACCGGGGCCCTACCTCGATCTTGATCCTCGCTCCGAGCTCCGACGTGGTCTTCCATGCAAGGTTCCCACGTCGGCTAGGGAAACCCTAGACAACTAGAACGACCCTCATCTCCGAGATGGTGTCCCTCAAGCTTCTCTCGCTCCTCGGCGGCGGATTACGACTTGGATTGTGCGTGGCTCTCGGTCGGGGGGCTATTTATAGCCCGAGAAGCAATTAGGTCAAAGGGGAGGCCGATTGGGCCCCGAAAAGGGCGGGCCGGTCGGCCTGGGCCGACCGGCCTAGGCCCAAGTCGGCCCGGCTCGTGGCCCGCTTCGCTCGGTGTTGCTTCTCTCGTCTTTGAGATCCTCTCCCCTTTTGCATGTGGGCCCTTGACGTCGGTTTCTCTCCGAATTGGACTCAACTCCTTGTCTTGCAAGATTCAATACTTTTCTGGTTCGGTCCTCGGAGTTTATCATCTTCTCGGGCTTGGTCCTTGGGCTCTTGGAGTCATGTTCACTTCATTGCTTGACTTGTATCGGGCTTCAAGGTCTTGTCATGAGGTGCTTAATGAACTTATCCCGGAAGTCTTGCTTTCAACATTAAAACCCTGCGTAAACACTTAACTCCAAAACCGACATGCACAAGTGAACTTGTTATACCACGGGGGTTAGTACCAATGGATAAGATACAAAAGTCATGCCAACACCGAAGGTAAACTAATGGCTAGGTTGACGGATTTTCACCGTCAACATCTCCCCCATGCTTAAACCTTGCTCGTCCTCGAGTAAGCCTTCGATAGATATCATCATTGCCCAACAATGTTTAAACCTTGCACTTGATCACACATGAGAAAACATAATGCTCTCAAAATTTTAATTCATTAAAGTTCCATAATGTACTAGCCTTCATCCCTACGGAGGGTAGACATTTAATTAAGCTTATCCCACAAGTATTAACATGCTCACAAAGTTTAAAGAATTTTTGAAATAAAGAATGAGATAAAGAAAAGAGCTAAACCAAGTTCACAAATTTAAATCACCTTGCATGTTGCTCATGAACTCTCATCTCACTTGGCTCTCAAGCCTATATATTCTACTCCTTTCCCTCTCATCACATATGCTGTAGGCTTTATATGGAGCTTTGGGAAAGTTTAGTCCTACCAAGATTTTATAAATGAGGTGTTGTCAAAACAAGACAAGCTTCTCATGGTCTTACCGAGACTCGTCAAAAAGGTCATTGGAAAATAATGTTAAGTCAAGGAGGGGAAAGAGAAAAATACACACACTTTAGATGAGTGGATATGTGCAAATGGCAAAGAGTGATCCCAAGGCACAAAGGAAGTCCTCGTTATCGGATTGCACATGGTTGGAAAATGAGAATGGATCTTTTAAACTTGAAGCCTTGAATTTCCTAATGCACTTTAGAGAACCGGGGAGTTCACTTTACGCATACTCATATATTTTTTTCTCTTTCTCATATTTCTCATTCTTTTCTTTCTTTCTTTCTTTCATTATATATATATATATTTTTTCTTGTGAGACTTTCACCTTGGAAGTCACGTACATCACCTTTAATAATTTTTTTTCATTCATCATCATTTTTTTTAAAAATACTCCCCTTTGAACTCTCAAACCGCACCGTACCTACCTCCTACCCCATGCTTAGACGTTGCTCGTCCTCGAGCAAAGAGGCGATAAATAAGGTAGGTACCGGAAATATTTTTCCTTGGAGAGATACTTGAATTCTTCAATATTGGCACCGTCTTGCAATCTTCCTTGAATTGATGATCCACTCTCAATGATAGGTTGTGGTCAAGGAGGTAAACACAAAAGATGATATTTGGTTTAAAGGGTGGATATCCGGCGAGGTTTGTGAGATCTCCGATGTGGGGATACACAATGCACGGATAAAAAGGCTAGCAAAAAGATAGATACGCAAAAACGGAATGACCAGCTTCTTAGTCTCGGGCCAGAGAAATCATGGCCCGCAATAACTCACTCAAAAAATAAATTTTGTATACTAAGTTTTTGCACCCAAATATTTATATGGCTCTGGATAGGTAGAGCAACACGCAAGTGGTATTTATGACAAGGTTAGATTTACATTTAAGAACAAAAATAAATCATCTTTAATCCATCTAAAACTTGAGAGCACATAAAACACTATGGGCCTTTATTTTTATCATAACCTCCGCTAAAGATTAAGCTAGTATTTAGATAATTTCAGATTTGTATTTTTAAGAGAGCACTAGGTTAAACATGCATAAATCAATTACAAAGATAAACAAAGCAGCAATTATAATCATATATCATCATGGCACAAACCTTGTAACTTTACTAATGGTAAAAACTTGGTGGTGACATTATTCATGATGAAAATAAACACTAACACACATGCTGAAAATAAAAGTGAAAACTAAAAATTAAAGTAAAGCTGAAAATACTACGCATACATAGGTGCAAACAAGCTCAAAATTAAAGAAAAGGGGGTAAAGGAAAGATAGCTAAAGCTCCTCCTCTCTCTAATCTTCCGCCGGTGGTTGATATTGATAGTCTTGGTTGTTGTACCCTTACTCATAATAGGAATGCACTACTCCTCATATGAATTGTCTGACGGTGCTAGGTGAAGGTGTCCAAGCACATAAGCAATGTTTGCATTTCCTTCACCCATTTGGTTTGCATTGGTTTGGATGGCTGCAATAATTTGCATGTTTCTTGCAAGCATATCCTCCAATGGTGGCCACATTTTGTTGTGGTTGAGGAAGATGTGCAAATGGCTCCGCAAAGGCTACGTTGGTGTCGGGGACAGCCCTAGGGGTCCCCTTAAACAACGGGGAAATCCTCACTTAAATCCCGAGCACCGAAACACGTTAAGCCTAACCATGCGGGTGACTAACCATGCAGGGGCACGGCCCACACCGTGGGACCCCGACGGCCCACCAAGACGGCCCTCTTCGCTCGAAAGCGCGCGCCCCCTCGGGCGGGCTCCGCCCGTTCGAGGAGCAACGCTCCCCCTCGAGCGGGTCTCGCCCCGCTCGAGGGATCACTCCCCCTCGAGCGGGTCTCGTCTCGCTCGAGGGTTCGTCCCGCCCGCGGCCGGGGCCCGCCACGCTCACGGGCGTCCCGCACGCGTGCGCCCGGCCCCCCGTACACGGGCCTTTAACGCCCCGACGCCGCGGACGGCGCCATCATGCGCCGGGGCTCGCGCCCCGTGCCGCCGCACCAACTCCCCGAGGGAGGCGCCCATCCCCACCACCGTGGGAAGGGACCGTGCGGTACGGCCGCGTCGGCCCCGTGACACCACGCGCCCACTACAGGACGGCTAACGCGCCCGACCCTCGAAGGGGGGCGGGCGCACCCTCGATTTCACCTTCTTGTGACCCTACGGGGGTTGGGTGGAGGCGCTAGGCCGGTGGACCGCCATCCCGGCCACCGTGACGGCATGGCCGCCGTACCCGCGCATGCGGGCGCACGCCGGCGCTCGTAGCAACCACTCCACTACCGTGAAGCGCATTGGGAAGGAACGCCGTTCGCCCGCTCCCGTACCCGGTACCGCCCATCATCGGCGCCTCCCTCGAAGCCTATCGGGGAACTCCACCACCATCTGCCGCCTTCCTACCCTCGAACCACCACTGTTCGGGTACGAAGTAGGCCATCATGGCCAGATCGCTGCGGAGATCGTCCGGACGGCCGCCCACTCTACAGCGTAGCACGACGTACACCCCCACGTAGCTGGATAGCGCGGCGTGCATGTAACTCGCCGCCCCCTTGGCTTATAAAAGGGGAGGCGAGCCCCCGCCCGCGGGGAAAGGGGGGACGAGGACGACGAAAAGGAGAAGAGACACACCAGACCACGTACTCAAACTCGTTCTCCCACAATATCTTCAGCCACTCCTCTAGGGACTTGGAAGCCACGCTTCCTCTCCCGCCTTGCTTGTATTTGCCCCACTACAAGCACCCCCGGTGCTAAGTAATATAGTGCCCCGAGCACGCCTCTCGTCGGACGTACGGCCCCCCATGGCCGGAACCGGGATAAAACCTCTCGTGTCACTTGTTGCTTAGCATCGACCATTGAGGGATAGACCACGGCGCTATCTACTGGTTAGTGTCGGGACCACATTCCGCACCGACAGTTGGCGCCCACCGTGGGGCAAACGAGCGCCTAAGGTCATTTCACCAACTCCCTCCATGGTGATTCGCACCGAATATCGTGCTACACGCTACCGCATGGGTAGTTCGGACCCCCTCCCGCCGGGTTCCAAATCCGCTTCGGGGGACCCGAACTTTCGGGCCACGGGGAACGGCTATCTCATGCGCCTCACGAACCGTGAGGAGCTCCGCGCGCGGCGTCGGGCTAGGTCGGCAGTGGCCCCCGCCGCGCGCACCACCACGGCGCAAGCGCCCGCGGGCACGGATGTCGCGGGTCCGTCGGCGCCACGACGCCACCGTCGCTGCGGGCGCGCGCTCGCGTCGGGGCGCGATCCGAGCGGCGGCGGCCGAGCGCGCGCGCCGCCCGGCCGCGGTGTGCCGACCACAACGACCGCCACCGCCCCGGGCGCCGCGCGCGGTCTGCGGACCGCGCATCCCCATCGGGCCGCGTGGCGCTACGACGGCCTACAACGCCAACGTAAACACGACGATGTGTAGGGTTCCGCCCGGCCGCCACGTCTTTGTCGCCGAGGAACCCCGCACCTCGGCAGCGGATGAGTCATCCCCGGGCTCCGTCGACACGATGCCACCCGCCAACCGCCACGGATACGCGGAGTGGGACTTCTCTCGGCGTGCCGGACCCGGTTGCGTTCCGGCGCTTCCTCGACGCCGCGGACCACCGGTTCGGCCTGCTCCGACGACTCCAAAGACGCGGGAGCTACGACCCCACGCGGGAGTGTTGCGCCGTCAACGACCCGGCCAACGCCGCCGGCGCGGTGGGCGCCGGAGACGGGGAGGTCACACCCGCCCCGGGGGATCGCGCGCGCGCCCAGCCGCGGGGCCAAGCGCTCCTGTTGGGGCCGACGTCGACGCACGGCCGGCCCAAGCCCGCGAGCTCGAGGCCAAGCCGGCGGAAGAGTACCGAACGGTGCGGTTGCTCGCGCCTCAATGGCGGGGGGAAGCCCGCGCGCGCGGCGAACGCGCGAGGGAGCCGGGCCGACAGTCCGCGACCGCATCAACACCGTCCCCCAACGACGCGGACGTACCCCCGCGGCGAGCCAAAACTCGTCGGCGCCGCCGCGACGCCGCCGCGGGCTATGCCGCACCCTCGACCCCCGAGGCTCGAGACATGCACCGCGAGGTGCAAACTCTCATCGAGCGGGCGGCCGTCCGGCCAGACGAGAGCTCGGCCTCACGCATCCGCCGCCAGGGGGGATGCTCGAGGCGACGAAGCCGCGCCGGGAGGCGAACCCTCGGTGCACGCAGGGGGGACGAGCGGGGCAACCCACCGAGCAAGGGCGCACGCCGGCCAAGGAGCGACTCCTTGACGCGCGCAGGGGGAGCTGGATGGCGACGCTCGCAACGTCATCAACGCCGGGCGCACCAGCAAGGCGGACGCACGAGCGGCAAGGGGCTACCACCCTCGACGGGGGTGGGCGCTACGACGGCGGCGAGGACCGCTCCCCGACGCCGGAGCCACCGGCACCCGCGTGTTCAGCCGGGAGATCCGAGCGGCAGCGTTCCCCCAACGCTTCCGCCAACCCTCGACGATCGTCAAGTACAACGGGGAGACGGACCCCCGTGTCTGGCTCAACGACTACCGCTTGGCTTGCCGCGACCGGGCGGGGCCACTAACGACGAGGTCATCATCCGCAACTTGCCCCTGCATCTGGGCGACGCGGCCCGGACATGGCTCGAGCACTTGCCCGCCACCGGATCCATAACCGAGATGACCTAGTCCACACGTTCGTGGGCAACTTCCGGGGCACATACGTGCACCCCGGGAACTCTTGGGACTCGCGCTCCGCACGCGTGAAGCCCGGCGAGTCGCTGCGGGACTTCATACGGCGCTTCTCCAAGCGCTGCACGGAGCTCCCCAGCGTGGCGCAGTCCGAAATCGTGCATGCCTTCCTCGAGGGCACCACGTGCCGGGATCTCGTGCGGGAGCTGGGACGCAGCCCGCCTGCGGACTCCAACGAGCTGTTCGACATCGCCACCAGCTTCGCCTCCGGGGAGGAGGCCGTGGGGGCGATCTTCGACGGCAAAAAAGGCAAGCGCCCTGAGGACGCGCCCGCGGAGGGCAGCAAGTCAAAGGGGCCGCACCGCAACGACAAGCGGGGCAATAAGGGAAGAAGCCGCGCCGCGAGGCGCGCGAGCAAGGGCGTGACGGCGGTAACGCCGAGGCCCTCGCCGTCGACCCGCTCGACGGGGCCCTCGACCGGCCCCTCGAGGCCCGGGAGTGTTCGACGACATGTCGAAGAAGCCATGTCCCTACCACAAGACCCCGTACAACACACCCTCGAGCAAAGGCGACATGCTCAAGAAGTTCTATGGCCGCGCCGCCGCGAAGGAGGCAGAGGCCAAGAAAGACGGGGCGAGGGCGACGCCGGCGGCTTCCCCGCCGTCGAAAATGTGTTCCTCATCTTTCGGGGACCTACCGTCGACATGTCGACCGGCGGCGCAAGAAGGAGCGACACGAAGTCCTCGCCGCGGAGAGGGCGCCACCGGCCTTTCTTAATTGGTCAGAGGACGTCATCACCTTTAGCCGGGAAGACCACCCGAATCGCATCCCCAACCCGGCCGGTACCGCCGGTGGTCGATCCCATCATTGGGAACGCCCGGTTCTCAAAGGTCCTTATGGACGGAGGCAGTAGCCTCAACATCCTCTTCGCGCATACATTGCGCCTGATGGGGATCGGGTTGGACCCGGCCTGCGGCCCGAAGACGAAGCCGTTCCACCCGCATCGCGCCCGCAAGCGTGTTCGGCCCCCCTCGGCGGATCGACTCGCCTGGGCCGGTTTGGCACCCCTAAGAACTTCCGCAAGGAAACCCTCACCTTCGAGGTGGTGGGGTTCAAAGGGGCCTACCATGCTATACTTGGGCGACCCCGCTACGCCAAATTCATGGCGGTCCCCAATTATACCTATCTAAAGATGAAGATGCCCGCCCGAACGGCGTCATCACCGTCGGCTCGTCGATCGAGCACGCGTTCGAGCGCGATGTCGAATGCGTGGAGCACGCAGAGGCACTAGCGCTGGATGAAGCGCTGGTGAACACGCTGGAGAAGATGGTCAACGAAGACCTCAACCCCGCCGCCAAGCATGCGGGCACCTTCGAGGCCGCGGGAGCGGCACCAAGGGCGTCCCCCTCGACCCTTCGGCCCCCGAGGGCAAGGCGTTGAGGGTCAGCTCCACCCTCGACCCCAAATAGGAAGCAGTGCTCGTCGACTTCCTCCGCGCCAACGCCGATATCTTCGCGTGGAGCCCCTCGGACATGCCAGGCATCCCGAGGGAAGTCGCCGAGCACTCCCTTGATATCCCGCCAAACGCTCGCGCCGTGCAGCAACGGCTCCGCCGCTTCGACGAGGAGCGGCGACGGCGATCGGAGCGGAGCCGCGGAAGCTCCTCGAGGCCGGATTCATCAAGGAGGTGTTCCACCCTACGTGGCTAGCTAATCCGTGCTTGTAAAAAAGAAAAATGGGAAGTGGCGGATGTGTGTAGACTACACTAGTCTTAATAAAGCATGTCCCAAAGTTCCTTTTCCTTTGCCACGCATCGATCAAATTGTTGACTCAACAGCTGGGTGCGAACTGCTCTGTTTCCTTGATGCTTATTCCGGGTACCACCAAATAAAAATGAAGGAGTCCGACCAGCTCGCGACTTCGTTCATTACACCGTTCGGGACGTTCTGCTACGTCACGATGCCGTTTGGCCTCAGAAACGCGGGTGCAACATACCAGCGCTGCATGCAGCACGTTTTTGGGGATCACATCGGGCGGACGGTCGAAGCATATGTGGACGACATCGTCGTGAAGACCAGGAAGGCGGGCGACCTGGTTAGCGACCTTGGCGTCGCGTTCAGCTGCCTACGGGCCAATGGGGTCAAGTTAAACCCCGAAAAATGTGTCTTTGGAGTGCCGCGAGGCATGCTCCTGGGGTACATTGTCTCCCAGCGGGGAATCGAGGCCAACCATGAAAAGGTCGCGGCCCTCGAACGAATGGGGCCGATCCGGGACCTCAAAGGGGTGCGAAGGTGTTGGGGTGCCTTGCCGCCTTGAGCCGCTTCATCTCGCGGCTCGGTGAGAAGGGCCTCGCCCCTCTACCGCTTACTCAAGAAGCACGAGCGTTTCTCCCGGACCACCGAGGCCCAAGATGCGCTTGACAAGCCGAAGGCATCTCTCGGCGCGCGCCTCGATTCTCACGCCACCCCCGGACGGCGAGCCCCCGCAGCCTCTACGTGGCCGCGACCACCCGGGTGGTGAGCGCCGTGATCGTCGTGGAGCGCACAGAGGAAGGGCACGCCTTGCCCGTACGGCGGCCGGTTACTACATCGGGCCGAGGTCCTATCGACACGAAGACGCGCTACCCCCGGTGTCCAAAAGTTGCCGTACGCGGTAGTCCTTGCGCGGCGCAAGCTCCGCCACTACTTCGAGGCCCACCCCCGTCACGATGGTTTCTTCCTTTCCGCTAGGAGAAATCATCCGCAACCCCGACGCCGCGGGAAGGATCACCAAATGGTCCGTAGAGCCGATGGGCGAAACGCTCGCCTACGCCCCGCGCAAGGCCATCAAATCGCAAATCCTGGAGGATTTTGTCGCTGAGTGGACAGACACGCAGCTGCCGCCCCCACAAATCCGGGCGCACGTCGGACTCTCGTTCTTCGACGGCTCAGTGATGAAGACGGGAGCGAGCGCGGGCCTGCTCTTCGTGTCACCCCTCGGGGAGCACATGCGCTACGCAGTGCGCCTCCACTTCCCCGCGTCCAACAATATGGCTGAGTACGAGGCCCTGCTCTGCGGCCTCAAAATCGCCATTGAGTTGGGCGTCAAGCGCCTCGACGTGCGCGGGGACTCGCAGCTCGTGATCGATCAAGTCATGAAGAACGCGAGCTGCCATGATGACAAGATGGAGGCCTACTGCAAGGCCGTGCGGGCCCTCGAGGACAAGTTCTACGGCATCGAGCTCAACCATGTGCCCCGAAGGTACAACGAAGAGGCGGACGAACTCGCCAAGATCGCGTCCGGCGGATCACCGTCCCCCCCGAACGTTTTCGCGCGCGACATCGCTCAACCCTCGGTTGTCTTCGAGCCCTACCCCCTCGAATCACGACGGACCCTCGGGGGCTCCCTCGAACCCGGTGGGTGCGGAGCCCATGGACGAAGACCCCTCGAACGAGGCGTACGTGCTCTCCCTTCTCGAGGGGTACGACTCCCACGAGGCCGACGCGATGGACATCGAGCCGGCCCCCCGTCCGTGCGGACCGGCGGGAGAAATATATTGCCCGGATCGCTCGAGGGAAACTCCCCGCGGACCGAGCCGCGGCCGGCGCATTGCCGGGATGGCCAAGTCATTCACCCTCATCGACGGCGAGCCGTACAAGCGCGCGCCTCCGCATCCTACAACCGTGCGTGCCCATTCCCGAGGGGCGCGAGCTCTTGCGGGACATCCACGCGGGGATCCGTGGCCACCACGCCGCGCCCCGCACCCTCGTCGGCAACGCGTTCCGCCGGTGGCTTCTATCGGCCCACCGCGGTCGCGACGCCGCCGAGATCGTGCGCACCGCGAGGGGTGCCGGCTCTACGCCCGCAAGACCAACCCCGCCCGCCCACGCCCTACGTACCATCCCCGTAACATGGCCGTTCGCCGTGTGGGGGTTGGACATCGTCGGGCCCCTCGCGGAAGGCGCCCGGGGGCTTCACCCACTTGCTAGTCGCGATTGACAAGTTCTCCAAGTGGGTGGAGGTGCGCCCCATCACGAACCTAAGGGCTGAGCAGGCGGTGACATTCTTCACCGATATCGTCTACCGCTTTGGAGTGCCAAACTCCATCATCACAGACAACGGGTCCCGCTCACGGCCGGAAGTTCTTGGAGTTCGCGACAAGTTCCACATCCGTGTGGATCGGGCAGCTGTGGCGCACCCACAGACCAACGGCCAAGTGGAACGTGCCAATGGCATGATCCTACAAGGCCTAAAACCCGAATTTTCGACCAGCTCAACAAATGCGGGCGAAAATGGCTCCAAGAACTACCGGCGGTCGTGTGGAGCCTAAGAACCACCCCAAGCGTAGCCACCCGGGTTCACCCCATTTTTTCTAGTCCACGGCGCGGAGGCCGTCCCTCCCCACGGATTTAGAATACGGGTCGCCCAAGGTTCGGGGCTACGACGAGAATGCTAACCGGCCGAGCCCGCGAGGACTCGCCGGACCGGGCCCGGACGAGGCACGCCTCGTAGCCTTAATGCACTCCGCGAGGTATCAACGTCCCTAAGACGCTACCAAGCACGCAAGATACGTCGACGGGACTTCGGGGCCGAGGGGGATGGGTCCTAAGGCTGCGCCAAGATAACCGAGGGCGCCACAAGCTATCGCCCCCATGGGAGGGACCCTACGTCGTGGTGAAGGTACTCAAGCCGGGCACATACAAGCTGGCCAACGAGGACGGTGAAGAGCTCACCAACGCTTGGAACATCCAACAGCTACGTCGCTTCTACCCTTAGCTAGGATTCTCCAAGCATTTTTTGTTGTAAAAATCACATCGCCAACGCCCCAGTTGGCAACGACTATGTAAATACTTCAAGTCTAACGAAAAGGGCAACTCGGCTTTCCCCTAAAACCCAAGTGACCCTCGGGGGCTACTGCGGGGGGCATCCCCCCCCCCCAAAATGGTCCCATTTTTTCGCGCAAAAAACGCAACAACCCATACGCGCTAAGTTTGTTTCCTACTTCAACCTCGAGCCACGATTCGAACAGGGCGCGTGCGGCACGACGGAAGGAGCATGCGAGCCGAGATAGCCTACGCCGCGTGGCTATGGCCCTTCTCTCTCGCCTCCAACCCAGCGGGCCCCCTGCGAAAATCGAACTCCCCTAACTAGAATCTACTCGAGAAGAAGGAGAAACAAAAGCGTGATAAACAAACAACTTCATTTACAGCAAATACTCATGTTCATGAAATAACTTGTTTGTTTACAAAAGGCCACGAGGCCGGAATTCGATACACATAAAAAAAAAAAAATGGGCCTAGCGCCCAACTCGCTTTCGGGCGGGAGGAGCGAAAGAAGATTGGCGACGTCCGGAAGAGGAATTCTTCGAAGGCCTCGGCGAGCGACCCGGCGGCGTCGGCGGCCGAGCGCATCCGCGCGCTCCATGGCTACCTCGTCCTCGACGCCCTCGGGTACGACGTAGCCTTCCGCCAGCGCCTCGAAGTCTACCTCGTAGTGGGATCGCACCACTCCGAGGGCCTTCTGGACGCCCAGCTGCAGCGCCCGGCGCATCCGCTCGGTGACGTGGCCACCAAGGGCGCGCAGCGGCCGGCCGCCGAGCCGCCGGCCCGGGCCTCGCCCTCCTCGACAACGCGGCGGTGTCTCGAGGGCCGCATCGCGCGCCTCCCGCAACTCCGGCTCGGAGGAATTGTAGGAAGCCCCGCAACGCCTCGCCCCGCTCGCCCGCATGCCCCGTGGCGGTGCGCAAGCCCGGAAACGCCAAGACAAGAAAGAAATCGAGAAAAGGGAATGCGAGTTCCCAAACGAAAAACCAATAAAACAAGAGTCAAACAAAGGCTCACCTTCGACTTGCTTCCTCTCCATCTCGAAGTCCCGCGCACGGCCTCGACCGACGCCTCGAGGCGCCGGACGCCGTTTCGCCCGCTCGCGGAGGGCCGCCCTCCCCGGTTGGCGTTGTCGATGCCGAGCGCAAGCGCCCTCGTCCTCGACCTTGGAGAACGCGGCGTTCCGCTCCTCCGCGGACTTCTCCGCCGCCCTCGCGAGCGACGCGCTCCCGCTCCGCCGTCCGGCGGCCGCCGAGGGCGGCCCCGCTCCCGCCGGAGTCGCCCCTCGCCCCCCGGCGAGCGATGCGCTCTTGCGGGAGTCGCTCCTCGTGGGCGACGAGGGCCGCGGCCTTGGCGTCGAGGGCGGCCCTCGGGTTGTCGGCCTCCTTGGCGCGCTGCTCCAACTCGCGCGCCCGCTCCTCGCCGGCGGTGTTGCGCCCGTGCCCCCTCGAGCGACGTGCGGAGCTCCCGAGTTTCGGCGCGAGCGGTGACCACCTCCGCCTCCCGCCTGGCGGCCGCCGTCCGCGTCTTCTCTAGGTCCGCGCGCGCATTCCGCGCCGCCTCGTCACGATCGACGAGGGCCGCGCGGACCCGCCGAGGCTCGAACGCCGCGGGCGGCCCCGTCCCGAGCTCTCCGGGAGCTCGTCGCACCACGCCATCGCCCGACACGCCGCCCGCCGTCCGGCGTCCTAAGAGCGCGCAAGCGCGTCGAAGGCGCCGCACCGCTCCCGTAGCCGATGAACCTCGGCGTTCACCCGGTCGAAGGCGTCGTACTTGTCATGGGCACGACGCTCGAGCTCCCGGCAACCGCGAATCGAAGCCCGTAAGCGCCAAGACTTGAATGCGCGTACGAAAACGAAAGGGGAAAAGGACGAGCGACCATGGCTCACCCGGAAGACGAGCCGGGCCGGGCCGCCATGGACCCGCGCCGCCTCGTTCGGGGCGCGCGGCTGAGCGTGGCGCCGTGGCTCCGAGCTCGCCCCGCAGCTCTTGCTCCCCCCCGGCGGCGGCGAACGCAGAGGATCCTCGACGACCCCCTCCACCGGGCGGGGCGGCCGGCGTGGGAGGACGAGGCCTCGGCACCATGTCCTCGGCCCCCCACCACCATGTGACCCTCATGCCGCCTCACGAGGGCCCCCCCTCCGGGGCTCGGGGAGTTCGTGGGCCGCCCGGCCCACCGATTCCACCCCGGCGGCGGAGAGTCGTCCGAGACCTCCACCACCTCCGCCCGAAGATCGCCGGCGGGCGCAGCCGCTCGCGCCGCCTCCGCCGCACCTCCACCCGCACCTCCGCGGCCATAGGCGCCCGTCGTGGCGCCGTGGCCGCCACCTCTCGGCCGTGCCACCGCATCCACGGGCGCCCCCGCAGGCCGCGCCCGCTCCACCTCCTCCACGCCGGCGCCCTCCGCGGCCGCACCACCACCACGGCCGCCGCCGCGTCCCGTGCCTCCATGACGACCGGTGCCGGCCGCCCCCGGCCGACCCCCCGGCCGCGCCGCGGCGGGCCGATCCGATGGCCGGGGCCTCGAAGCCCCGGCCGGGGCTTGCGAGCTCGCGCCCGCCGCCGTGCTTGTCCCCGGCGCGACGCCCTTGACGAGCGCCGCCGGGTGGGGGATCGATGCGTCCGTCCTCGGCACCTTGGCCGGTGCAAGGGGAGGGACGGTTGGCACCACCGCGCGAGCACGGACGTAAGGTTGCACCTAATCATCGACAAATCAAACCAAACGAAAAAGGACGGGCTCCTTACCTCGAAGAGGAAAAGGCCCGTTCCTTTCCTCGAGGCCTCGGCAGATGAGGCCGGCGCACTGCCACGCCGCCGTAGCGCCTCCCGACGGCGCCGCCGCACGCGCGAGCACGCCCGTCCCGTGCGCGGGCGCGACCGACGCCGCACCTCCCGGAGGCACCGCCGCGCGCGGGGCACGCTCGCCCCGCGTGCGGACACGCCGCCCGCCGCGCCCCCGACGATGGTGCCGCGCGTGCGGGCACGCTCGCCCCCGCGCGCGAGCACGTTGGACGCGCGCACGGGTGCGCGCCGCGCGCGCGCCGCGCGCGCGCGCGCGCGCGCGCCCGCGGCGCGCGCCGGCACCCCTCCGCGGCGCGCGCCGCTCCCGATGTCGATTGCCCCGGCGGCGGACACCGTGCGCCCGCCCCGGCGAAGCCGCCCTTGTCGCCGGCGCTGGTTCTGGCGACGGGGGCGCAGGCTGCCACCTGTCTGAGGGGCCCTCCCCCTCAGCCTCTTCCTCTTCGTCCTCCTCCGAGGACGAGCACCATTCGGTCCCCCGGGGAGGAGAGCCCCAGCTCTTCACGCCGCCGGTACTCCGCGGACCGCCGGTCGCGACGCGCTTGACGTCGCCTTGCGCGCTCCTTCTTGCGCGCCGCCTCCTCTCGCCGCCGGCCGCCGCGCCGCCCGCCCCGGCGCGCGGGGAGTCGGGGGGTGGGCGGAACGGTACTTGGCGATGGTGAAGGTCACCGCCTACACACGGGAGCGACAAGGGCGCGTCGGGAGGCAAAGACAACACAAAGAACTAAAATGAAATCAAAAGCCGACTCACCGGCGGGCCGAGGGGGAGCATCTCGAGGTCCCACCGGGGTCCGGTCCTCGGGCATCGGCGGCGTCCGGTGTCGACGGCGCTCCGCGCCCGGTGAGCGCATATGGCCGCTCGAGGGGCGTCGGGAGCATCCGCGACCTCGCCAGGTCGATGGGGTTGGTCGCCTCTCGTCATCTCGAAGATGCAGAGCGGCCTCTCCATCAAAGGCACGACCCGCCTATGATGGAGGAAGGCGAGGACGCCCACCGCCCTCAGCCCCATCTTTGACAGGCGCTGCAGCGCGCCCAGCACCGACTCCTGCCGCGCCCGATGCTGGGGCGTGGACACCCCGTAGCCCCAGGAGGCAGGCCTCTCCTTGAACACCCGCCCGGTGTAGGGGGGAAGGACGGGCTCGGCATTACGCAAGTAGAACCATCCCCGCTCCCGGCCCGGCGTTGTTCGTCGTCATGGTGCGGGGGATGTAGACGTCCTTGAATTGCCACCCGCGGGCAAGCGACATCCCGCCGCGCGCATCGCGCGGCGGGTCCTTGGCTCCGTCGTGGGCCGCGTGATGAGCTCCGCGCGAAAAAGGTGTACCCGCAGCTCCCAATTGACCGGGATCCCCGGTGCACCCTTCGCGACGCCCACGAATGTGGCCGCCGCGAGATCGCGTTGGGGGCGAAGTTGTGCAGCTCCACCCCGTAGTAGTAGCACATCGCCCGCATGAAGGTGCTCGCCGGCGCGGTGAAGCCCCGCTCGTGGTAATGGATGAAACTCACCACGTAGCCCTCCCGGCGGGTTGGGCTCGCGGTCCGCGGCCGGCGGCACGATCCACTCCGCCGGACGTCCGTCTTCGTTGGCCGCCAGCTGGCCGGCGGCGACCAGCTCGCCAAGGGCCAACCGCGTCACCGTCGACCTCTCCCAGGCATACGGCTCCAGGATCCTAAGGGGAGGCTGAGGCGGCGCCATGGAGAAGGCAAAGGAAGGCGAGAGCGGAGGACAAGAAACGGAAGGAAAGCTCTAGTAGCGACACCGCGCGGTGGCAGGAGCTAGGCGAAGACGAAGGGGCGGGGGACTGAAAATGGTGAGATGCCAAGGTAAAAAACCGCCGTCTCCCCCCCCCCCCCCCCCCGCCTTTATAGGCGGTCCCGCTAGCATTAACCGGCAGGGAATCTTTCCATCGCGTCGACGAGCGGGCCCCACTACGACCGCCGCGGCCACGTCATTGCGGGCGGACCATCATTACGGCAAAGACCGGCAGCGAACCGAGGCGAAGCGGTCACGTCCGCCCGCCACGCCACCCACTACGTGCGCGCACGGCCGCGGCGCCTAAAAAGGCGCGCCCGCGTCGCAACCCGCGGCCACGACCGCGAGGCACTTAAATGCCGGGTCCCTTGCCAAGCAAGGAGAACCCTCGAGCGGGGCGAACCCCCCCGGCTCGAAACAAAAGTGACCCTCGATGGGATATCGGCGTGAGAAGGTCGCCGGGACCTCGCTCGATGTAGAGCGTGAGCAACCGCGGCACCCATGCCACGTAAAACCCTCGAGCGGCACGAGCCCTTGGCTCAAGATGACGTCAACCCTCGATGGGATATCGACGTGAGAAGGTCGCCGGGACCTGCTCGATGTAGAGCGGACACCGCGGGCACCCATGCCACGCAAAACCCTCGAGCGGAGCGAGCCCCCGCTCGAGACAATGTCAACCCTCT
The DNA here is from genome assembly GCA_947561735.1 of Cenchrus americanus. Classification (NCBI taxonomy): domain Eukaryota; kingdom Viridiplantae; phylum Streptophyta; class Magnoliopsida; order Poales; family Poaceae; genus Cenchrus; species Cenchrus americanus. The sequence continues at coordinate 74,756,110 of OX387239.1, read as the reverse complement.
AAGAGAAGGCACACGCGTGAGAAGGGTCGCCCGGGGCTCGGCTCGAAGTAAAGCGGGCACCGCAAGCACCCATGCCGCGCCGTGCCGCCAACCGCCGCCTCGAGGGCCGGCTCGCCCGGACCCTCGACGGTCGCATACGCGAAAAGACGGGGGCTGTCCGGGCACGGCCCCGCACGGCCCTACCGATCGAGGTTCGAAGCCCGACCCTCGACGGGTTCGAACAGCGCCACGGATCGCGAGTTAGGGACGACGAGGGCACGCGCATTCGAGCCGTTCCTCGAGCCCGTCGGCTCGAGGGTGCCCCACATGTCGTGTTCGAGAGCCGCCGAGGGCGGCTAGCGGGGGGATCCCACCGAGGGAGAGCTTCGCGCCCTCGGTCCCTAGCGAACGGGACCGAGCCCCACCTAGCAAACCCATGCAAGCGCTTCCATGGACGTGTCTCCGGACCGCGCAGCCCTACCCTTATCGAACGGGGCATGGGCGTCCACTTGAACCACCCGCTACCGGCTCGAAGAGGAATCGCAAGTCGCGACCCGCTCGATGGGAGTTGCGAAACCTCACCCTCCGTCCCGCGGAGGGACCGGCGAGGGCGCGTTAAAAAACAAGTCGTCGGGCTCTACCCGATCGCCTCGAACGAGCCAAGGCTCGGGGGCTTGACGCACGGCTACACCTCCTTGAAACCGCACCCGCCCGAGACAAAGGACGGCGGTGCGTGCACCCCCGAGCCGCCGAAACACCGCCGATGCCGGTTGGCATATGTGCCACGCCTCTCGACCAAAATTCTCGCGGTTAACCCCCCCGCAGAGAACTCACACTCCCCGCAGGGCTTCGGGGGCTAGACCCGCGGGTCCGCCGACGCGGCCCCCCGAAAGCGTTCGCAAACAAGGAGGGAAGAACGTCCTATCGAAGGTTCCGGCATCCGCGGGAGCCTCAATGGCAAACCCGCGGATGCTCGATGGCTACCGTCGGGGACAGCCCTAGGGGTCCCCTTAAACAACGGGGGAAATCCTCACTTAAATCCCGCACCAAAACACGTTAAGCCTAACCATGCAGGTGACTAACCATGCGGGGCACGGCCCACACCGTGGGACCCCGACGGCCCACCAAGACGGCCCTCTTCGCTCGAAAGCGCGCGCCCCCTCGGGCGAGGCTCCGCCCCGTTCGAGGAGCAACGCTCCCCCTCGAGCGGGTCTCGCCCCCGCTCGAGGGATCACTCCCCCTCGAGCGGGTCTCGTCTCGCTCGAGGGTTCGTCCCGCCCGCGGCCGGGGCCCGCCACGCTCACGGGCGTCCCGCACGCGTGCGCCGGCCCCCGTACACGGGCCTTTAACGCCCCGACGCCGCGCAGACGGCGCCATCATGCGCCGGGGCTCGCGCCCCGTGCCGCCGCACCAACTCCCCGGTGGAGGCGCCCATCCCCACCACCGTGGGAAGGGACCGTGCGGTACGGCCGACGTCGGTCCCGTGACACCGCGCGCCCACTACAAGACGGCTAACGCGCCCGACCCTCGAAGGGGGCCCGGCGCACCCTCGATTTCACCTTCTTGTGACCCTACGGGGGTTGGGTGGAGGCGCTAGGCCGGTGGACCGCCATCCCGGCCACCGTGACGGCATGGCCGCCGTACCCGCGCATGCGGGGCGCACGCCGGCGCCGTAGCAACCACTCCACTACCGTGAAGCGCATTGGGAAGGAACGCCGTTCGCGCCGCTCCTGTACCCCGTACCAGCCATCATCAGCGCCTCCCTCGAAGCCTATCGGGGAACGCCACCACCATCTGCCGCCTTCCTACCCTCGAACCACCACTGTTCGGGTACGAAGTAGGCCATCATGGCCAGATCGCTGCGGAGATCGTCCGGACGGCCGCCCACTCTACAGCGTAGCACGACGTGCACCCCCACGTAGCTGGATAGCGCGGCGTGCATGTAACTCGCCGCCCCCTTGGCCTATAAAAGGGGAGGCGAGCCCCCGGCCCACGGGGAAAGGGGGGGGGACGAGGACGACGAAAAGGAGAAGAGACACACCAGACCACGTACTCAAACTCGTTCTCCCACAATATCTTCAGCTACTCCTCCAGGGACTTGGAAGCCACGCTTCCTCTCCCGCATTGCTTGTATTTGCCCCACTACAAGCACCCCCGGTGCTAAGTAATATAGTGCCCCGAGCACGCCCTCTCGCCGGACGTACGACCCCCACGGCCGGAACCAGGATAAAACCTCTCGTGTCACTTGTTGCTTAGCATCGACCATTGAGGGATAGACCACGACGCTATCTACTGGTTAGTGTCGGGACTACATTCCGCACCGACAGCTTGGGCACCGCAAAAATGGTGGGGGTATGGCCGCACCACTCCCCCATGCTTGCCTTGGTACACCACCGTAGTAATTTGGCGGCGCGGGATTCCTCCAAATGGTGGCACATAATTTTGTTGTGCACCTCCTTCTTGGGCCATAGAAGATCCTTCTCCTATAATTCTTCTCTTTTATTTTTCTTCACCGGCACAAGAAGTCCTTCCTCTAACCAATCTTCTTCCCCTCAAGAAAAAGTCTTAACCTTACTCCCGAAAGAGGCAAATTCACCTAGGCCACTTGGAAGCCTCCTCTCTCATCTTCACTTTTATATTTTCCTTTCTTCATATATTCCTAGGGAAGTCCCGGGTAGGAGATGATTCGGGTTCCTTGTAATACCCGGTTTTAAAGAGATAGTCAACATGGAGAGGTAACAACCCGATCTCCCGAATCCGATGTTGCTCACAACACCACCGGTTGATCATAGGTGAGTGGGGTCTATTGGCCACTTGACAATCAAAGCCGAGTAAAGCCAATTTCAACTCGTGTTGGTTATCTTTGTCTCTCTTATTCTCCCCAAAAATCCAATTGCACAAAAGTGACACACTTGGATGATGGGGTTCCGGATAGTATTTCTTCGTTGATGGTCTCCTCCCATGATCATACTGCAAAAACCTTCCCATGTGCCTTCATGCACATCCACTTGTTCCGGAGCTCCCTTTTGAAAATAGGAGACACTCGCCCATGGGTCTACGATACTAGAACATGTAATCGTTTCGAACATGAAAGCCAATCTAATCTACCGGGGATTGTGTTGAATGGATCCAAGGAAGCATTGAGCCCTTACTCCCTTTACGGCATGGTAGCTAACCTTAAGCACTAAAGTATTTTCAACACAAGATGATAGATAGATAATCCAACAAAGTGTAATTACATCTCAAGATCGATTGCAACCCATGGATGAAAGGAGATTACCCCATCAAGGTGCTAGAAATAGCATCGTTGATCAAGGTTACCCTTCCGACGGTGTCTTCCTTCTTCTCCACTTGTGGGCTCCCTCCAAACGGAATGAGAGACTCAAGACTCCTTCATCAAGGGTATGCGCCATGGTCATGAAAATTTCCTAGGCGAATTCCTTGTGGGTGTTTGCCGACACTCCGTTAGAGAATTGCACCGATGTCCAGGTGTGAAACCCAATATGTGGAGTGCTTGGTCGTCGAAGTCGACGTTCGCTACAAGCCTCTACTCAAGGCGAGCGAGATTCTTCTCCTCCTCCGTCATGATGATAAACCCATTGGAATACCACGGAGCGTGTGGAGGTGGAGCGGATGATCGTGTCAAGTGGTGAGGTTGGACGGGCGGCTCCTCATATGTCCTTGAGGTTTGGTGAACTTCATAGACGAGTTTCGTGTGACCCTCATGCCACCGAGGAGAAGAGTGTGGTTCCTCCTCGGCGGTGTCGTGTCCTCCTCCATACTCCGAGGAAACTCGGAAACCGAGTGCCTCCTCGAAGAGGTTGATGGCTTAGACGATGATGATCCCTTCTTCTTCTTCGGTGAAAAGGCTTGTAGTTTTCCTCCATGATTGCAGCACTCTCCCTCACAAATATATATCCGGGGTTTTCACTTGGTAACAAGGTACACAAATATTATTTTGGAGTCCGGACTTTGATTGGATTAAGGATGTGATTTGTTGCACGAAACAAACACGGTGGATGGCTAAGTCTAAGGTGGTTCCGGCCTACACACTAGAGCACACGAACGAAGAGCCGGATGGGAGACTTACCCCTCTCCTTCTCTTGGCTCGGTTCTCCTCTAGTGCATTCATGCTTGTTGCTTCGTGACCGCGTACACCTTCCAAACGTTCCCGTCTACTCCTTCGCTTGCATTATTGCTCCTTCCACTTGATGTTTTTGCTTGATTCACTTCCATACTCCCTTGCCTCACATGCGTCCATGATATTCGTACAAAACAAAGCCTTGGTTGCCCCCCCCATGCTTGTACTTTGCATGCGGTTTGATAAAAGATGTTGGAGGGGCATCCCGTGATGCATCATGGTGCACGCATGGTTAAGTTAACTAGATTGCCTCCCTCTAAGAATGTTTTAATGCTAAGCACTCCTCTAATTTCGAAAATTAAAAATAAATTCAGAGCTATGGGAGATCTCAAGCATAAATTTAGAGAAGCTTTTAAAGCATTAAAAATAAATGTAAGTCAAAAAATATTTCTGACTACTTTTATGTTGGTCTCACCGGTATTGTTTGCCTTCATTAGTTAAGAGCAAGCTTTTCCGGGTTGATCATGGGGGCATAGGTTTAGGTTCTAATTTTGATTAGATAGGAGAGATTTTGAATAAAATTAAATTAAATGAGGCTTAGAAAAATTCTATCTCTAGAGAAACCAAGGATATGGATTTTTAAACCAACCAAAAATCAAGTTTCTAGGTCCACGTGAGTCCTACCACGTGCTGAAATTTAATAACATCTAGATACAAGTCGTGGCTCTACTCGTGTGTTTTTAGCATGAAAAACAAGTCAACCACGACATCATAAAGAGGATTAATGGTTGAGTTAGGTTCTGAAATTTTTTTTTGGTTGTGGTTTCTCGAAAAGAAGCAAACAATCACATAGGATGGTTCATGTACGGGTTTTATGATCAAGCAAAATATTCAACCAAGAATTATGTCTCTAATATTGTTCAACCATTCTAAGTCTAATGTCTTGCATAGTAAATTTCAAAACTAAATTACTTGAAATGATTTGAAAAACCTGAAATCGGGTTGTCCTCCCGGTAGCTTATTCTTGACTCGACGAAACGGTTGCCTCCCGCCTAGCGCTTCGTTTATAGTCCATGGCTAGACTTCTTCACTTGATTACTCCGTATCAACGCTCTTTGCGGGCGTTGCAATCTTGGGTGCCCACTTCGGCTTAGTCATTTTTTTTTGGTTTTCACAAGGCGGCTTTGTCCTTTGGTCTTGACGGATGCAACATCTTCCTTGTGGCTCGGCATCTCGAACTCCGGTCCTTCGGTCGTGATCTTCATGGTCTCTAGTGTGATTCTTCATCTCTCCCCAATGAGCTTGAGTAGCCTTCGCCGTCTTGGGACCTTGGAGTTGTCTCGGATATTCTTCTTTGTCACCAATCGGTTGTCCGGCAAGTTGTCCCACTTGCGTCTCTAACATCTTCATCACGATGAACACCCCGCATGTGGATCTTGCCTTGGCAGCCTTTAGGTTTTAAGCTTCTTTCTCTATCTCCATCTTCTCCATCCTCGTTGATCTTGAACGGCCTTCCGGCGTCTTGACTTGGAGGTGGTGATTCCCTTAGAGATTTTGATGGTCCTTCGAGTTTGACTTTTGAATCTAGGGTTTCCAACCCTTTAGCTTGTGTTGCACGTCACCTTTGCCTCGTAAAGTTTTCCCGAATCATCCACAAAAAAAGTTTGGGTTTCTTGGAGAGGTAGACAACCATCTCCGGTTAGGGTTAGCAATAAAACAAAAATCTAAAAAGAAAAGAAAAATTAGGGTTAATCAAAACTAGATTAGATTGATTTTTTTTCTTTTTGAGGATGATCAAACTTAAGAGATGCAAAAGAAAATCGAAAGAACAACCGAAAGATAAGCGATACTAGATCGGATCTTGATTGCTTGTTCCCCGGCAACGGCGCCAGAAAAAGGGGCTTGTTGACGGTTAATAGTTGTATCAAAGTTCGTTTAGACTTGCAAGCGGACAAGTCTCCCGTCGTAGTCAAGGGACCCTTCTTCCCTCGAGTGGTGAACCTAAGGTATCAAATCCGTGGAACAATGTGCAAGGCAAGGAATCAATCTAGTAAAGCAAGGTAAACTATCTTATGAAGACAAGTTGCATCTAATCTACTAACTCATAAAGAAAACACATCTAATCTAATCTACTAAAGAGGTAGCAAGAGAAAGCAAGAGATAACCGATCTAGAGAGTCTAGATCATGCTTATGTTGTAGCTCCAAACAATATAGATGAAGATAGAAAAGCGAATCTCATTAAAAGCATCTTTAAATCGTGTCCTTCCCATCCGACTCCGAAAACGCCCGCCTTTCGGAACCCCCGTTCGTCACAACGTATCCCTACTCATGCGGGTAGTCTAGGGCGAGTTCGATAAGAACAAGTTGAAATCACTTGGCCGGTCCGGTATGCACCTCTAGCCACCGCGGCTACAAGAGCACCCTATGTAATCTATCTTAAGTATAGATCGTAGAAGAAGCAAAACCAAGAAGAAAACAAAATCATCGAGAAGGCACTTGATCGATAGAAATCGAATTCACTTACAAACTTCACCATGAATGATTACATGAACAAGATCACCACCTCGGCCCTACCTCGATCTTGATCCTCGCTCCGAGCTCCGACGTGGTCTTCCATGCAAGGTTCCCACGTCGGCTATGGAAACCCTAGACAACTAGCACGACCCTCATCTCCGAGATGGTGTCCCTCAAGCTTCTCTCGCTCCTCGGCGGCGGATTACGACTTGGTTGTGCGTGGCTCTCGGTCGGGGGGCTATTTATAGCCTCGAGAAGCAATTAGGGTCAAAGGGGAGGCCGATTGGGCCCCGAAAAGGGCTGGGCCGGCCGGCCTGGGCCGGCCGGCCCGGGCCCACTCGGCCCAGCTCGTGGCCTGCTTCGCCCGGTGTTGCTTCTCTCGTCTTCTAGATCCTCTCCCCTTTTGCATGTGGGCCCTTGACGTCGGTTTCTCTCCGAATTGGACTCAACTCCTTGTCTTGCAAGATTCAACACTTTTCTGGTTCGGTCCTCGGAGTTTATCATCTTCTCGGGCTTGGTCCTTGGGCTCTTGGAGTCATGTTCACTTCATTGCTTGACTTGTATCGGGCTTCAAGGTCTTGTCATGAGGTGCTTAATGAACTTATCCCGGAAGTCTTGCTTTCAACGTTAAAACCTCGCGTAAACACTTAACTCCAAAACCGACATGCACAAGTGAACTTGTTATACCACGGGGGTTAGTACCAATGAATAAGATACAAAAGTCATGCCAACACCGAAGGTAAACTCATGGCTAGGTTGACGGATTTTCACTGTCAACATGATGCAAAGAGATATATATGAAACCATGCACCATGAAAGAACAAGTGTAGCTTTCCTACACACTAATCAAACCATGTAGGTTGCTCATGGGTTAGCACATGACACAAGCAATGTACCATATGTAAACAACTAGGCAAAGAAACGAGATGAAAACCTAGACAAGGCAATGGAACTACAAAGATACATGAGATAGGTTCTAATTTCCATTACCTCAACCTAGGGAACTTGGGCAACACATGTCCAACTTGCAATCTGGGCTTCTAGGCTTGAATCTTCTCTTCTCTTTTATGTGCCAAGCCTCCCAAGTCCCCGCTATCATGGCCTTCAAGTGGCCTTTTGAATCCAAACCATTTGAGACCCCTTCATGTTGAGGATGACTTCCTTGGGCACCCAAATGGGTTGGTTCCAACTGAAAGTGCATCTAGGCTCCTAATTGTTTTTGTGATAATGACAATGCAATTTGGGAGGATTAATGCTTTCAATGAGATGTGTGCAGGCTTAAAAGATTAAATAAATGTGAATACTCAAAGGAAGGCCCTCATTTTCTTATGAATGGTGTTGAAGCTCATTCGACGATTTAATTTTAATTTTCAGTTTGAATTTGAGTTTAGGAAACATCGTACTATAAAGAGGGATGCGGTCGGATAGTCAAAGTTCGCTACAAGTGCTCTTCTTGATCTCCTCTCATATTTTCTAAGAGTGAAAACACTAGAAAAATCCTTAGAAAAACTCTTTATGGCCTTAGACTCACCCTTCCTTCCCCCTCCAGCCTTACCGGGTCAACCGGCACGAGTGGTCGGGCCACCCGGGACGGTACTGGAGGGAGGTGGGTGACCCGGCCACTCGTGTCGGGTGACCCGGCCGGGTCGCGAGGAAGCTCCCAACGGCTAGCTCGGGGGGAAGTGGGTATAAATACCCCTTCTTCCTCCTCTTTAGGGTTCCACTTCTCCCTCCATTGTTTCACCTCTCAAGCTTCATTTCCTTTCTCCAAACTCATTCCCAAGCGAGTCCAATCAAAGATTCCTCCTAGGGTTTGAGTGTGAGAGCATTTGAGGTGTAGGATTTAGCCCCTGTGTGAGAGCTCTTCAATTCCTCCTCTCAAGAAGCACTTGTGGTGGCTTTGGTTGATTGATTCACGTTTGTTACTCTTAAAGCTTGCTTTTAGACGGTTAGGCGTCGCCCGAGTGCCCTCTCCGTGTGGAGCACCCAGGAACATTTGTATTGCCCCTCCTTTGTGGAGTTTTCTTAGTGAGCACCAGTGTGGTGAATTGGGAGAGGCAAGTGACTCTTCGTGATAGCCCTCCCTTTGTGGGAACCTCAACGGAGACGTAGCCTTCTTAGTAGAGGTGAACTTCGGTAAACAAATCGCTTGTCTCCTTTGCTTGCTTGTGTTCTTCATCTTTACCCTAACCCTAGAAATCACCTTTGAATCGATCTACCTTGTTGTGTTGTTGCTTGTAATATCTTTTGTTGCAGGTTGCGTCCTCATCAATCACACTAAGTTTGGTTCATTTACTATTTGCAAATTCATCTTATTCATAAGTTATTGTGTTTCACCTCTGCGAGCTGGTTGATCCGGCACAAGTGCCAGGGTGACCCGGACCCCTGGGTCATCCGGTCAGTTGTGTCGGGTCATCCGGTCCCTGATCCGCTGCTAAGATTTTGTAGATTATCAAAGTGATCCTATTCAACCCCCCCTCTAGGCATCACAAGGTCCTTTCATTTGGTATCAGAGCCTAATCCCTTGATTTAGGCTTAACCGCTAAGGGATCGAGATGTCGGGGATTGGAAGCAACCCAACCGCCGAAGAAATTGCCGCAAAAGAAGCTCAAGAGAGAGAGAGCTCAAGGCAGCTCGAGTCGGTGACCTCACCGGCAAGGCCCCAAGCCGAACGCCATCCAACATCAATAGCTCCGACGACTCGTCATCGGATTCCAACTTCGACTCGGACTCCGAATCAAGTGATGAAGATGTCAAGGATGATGATGATGCGGCACGAAGAAGAAAGCCAAGAAGATGGCCAAAAAGCTCCTCAAGAAGATGATCAAGAAGGAGCAAGCCAAGTACACACACTCCGGCTTCTATGAAGTGCCCCACAACTACGGACAAATTCCGGGCAACAACTCTAATGAAAAATTCTATTCCGTGCATTTGGGGAAGCCTCCCCGTTTCGATGGGAAGGACTATCCCAAGTGGGCTTATGATATGTAAATGCGCCTTTACGAGCTTTACCCTTCTCTTTGAAAGATGGTGGTTGTAGGTGTTACAATACCCGCCGAAGGAGAAGCCCTCACAATTGAGCATGAACAAGATCTCCACCGCAATGTACAAGCAACAAGATTCATCACGGGATCCTTGTGTGCACAAGAATTCAACAAAGTGCGGAACATCCAAATTTCCAAGGTGATTTGGGATACACTCAAGGAAGCACGAGGAGGGAATCGAACATGTGAGACAAGGAAAGATGGACCTAATCAATGGGGAGCTTGAGCTATTCTTCATGAAGGATGGAGAGACCGTACAAGAAATGTATGATAGGCTCATGGTCCTTATCTCGGACATTAGAGCCCTTGGAAGTAAAGATTGGGATGATTCAAAGATCACAAAGAAGTTGCTAAGAGCTTTTGCCCCTAAGGACAAGAAGCGACGGCAATGATAAGAAGGGATCCAAGATACCCAACAATGACACCCACTCAACTTCTTGGAGAAATTTTGCATCAAGAACTAGTTGATCAAGATGTGGAGAAATGTTTAACCTTGAAGATGGGCAAGAGCTTAGCCCTCAATCTAGCTCTAGTGAAGTGGTGGAAGCAAAGCCCAAGCCCTCCAAGAGCAAGAAGGAAGACACTAGCGATGAAGCACGGATGAAGAAACCGCCTTTGTCATAAGGAAGTACAAGAAATTCTTGAAGTCAAGAGCATCAAGAAAAGGCGGTGATGAAAGAAAGAAGAAGTCTCAAAGGAAATGCTATGAGTGTGGAGAGTATGGACACTTTATTGCCGAGTGTCCCAAGAACAAAAACAAGAATGAGGAAGAGAAGAAATACAAGGAGAAGAGTAAGGAATACAAGAACAAGTACTAAGGACGTGCACATGTTGGTCAACAATGGGACTCAAGTGATGAAGATGAGGAACCAAAGAAGCAAGGCATGGCAACCGTCGCCATGGCACAAGGGTTATCTTCACCACGCCTCTTCAACAACCTCTCCGATGATGAGGACCACTCTCACTTTTTCCTCATGGCAAGGGGGAGCAAGGTACAAGAATCTACCACCTCATCTTCTCCAACCTCTTCTTCATCCACACCTAGTAGTGACATAGAAAACATAGATGGGGAAAAGGAAATGAAAGATAATATGATAAATAAATTTGGTAAAAAGGGCCACAAGGAAATTAAAAATCTTTTGGACAAACTAGAGGAAAAGAAGAAGATTCTCCATGAGCAAGAAGACTTGCTTATCCTTGAAAATGAAAGAAACCTTGCTCTAGAGAAATCTCTTGCCGAGGAGAAGGCTAAGGTGGAAAAGTTGACCACAGACATGTCTTTGGCCAATGATTCCAATAAAAGGATGTCAAAATATTATACTTTAGCAAATGAATCTCTAGCTTCTCTAAAGGCTACCCATAGTGAACTTCAATCAAGCCTTTCATGCTTGACGGAGAAATATAAGAATCTTGAAGCTAACTATAGTAGTCTTTGGGAAAGCACCAAAGCCACTCCTACGGCAATATTGGACTCTAGTGCATCCACTAGCAAAGGTTGTTCTATTTGTTCAAACATTGAGATATATGCTCTTAAGACTAACCATGCAAGGATTGAAGAGAAAATTAAGAGCAAGGATAAGGAAATTGTTTGTTTGAACATGTTGATTACTCAAGGAAACATTGGTGCTAAGTCCATACCCAAGGTGGTTGACAAGCAAGGACTTGGGCACCGCAAGAGCAACAAGGCCAATGGTAGAATTGTGGTGAAAGGGCATGAGATCCCCTTGTGGAACAATGGTGGATACTTAAACACCATTATGGATATTGCCCATGGAGTCACCACCTCTACCACAACCTAGGACATGCCAAAGAAAATGAACACCACAAAAGGAAAAAATGGAGTTAACACTCCACAAAAGGCATCGAAGAATGTGGTTGAGCACAAGCCCTCACCCAACTACACTTGTGACTATATTGTAACCTTGGACCATAATGGTAAAATGGTAGTCAAGTATGTTGGGGCCTATGCCATGAAGGCCATGAGGAAGAGTGTGTGGGTTCCAAAAGTTTATGTATCTAACCTCCAAGGACCCAAATCATTTTGGGTACCTAAACCAAAAGATTAAACTTGTTTTGTAGGCGGTGGAAGTGCATGGTTGATTGATAGTGGTGCCACTAATCATATGACTGGAGATGAAGGCTTATTTGCATCCCTTGACCATTATGAAACCCTACGGAAACTATCATCTATGGTGACAACGGTCAAGGAGATGTTGTTGGTCTAGGTAAAATTGCTATCTCAACAACAAATTCAATTGAAGATGTTTATCATGTTCAAGGATTGGGATACAACTTATTGTCGGTTTAACAACTTTGTGAGAAAGGCTACAATTGTCTCTTACTCATGAGGGTGTGACCGTCTCTAGCAGGGGGATTCCTCTATTGTCTTTGCTGATCCCTTACGGGGAAAGCTTTACTATGTGGGTTTCACAAAAGTGAAGGTGGACCGTAAGGCTTGCTTAGTGGAAAAATCCGACTTGGGTTGGCTATGGCATCGCCAACTAGCCCATGTTGGCATGAGGAACTTGGCCAAACTTCAAAAAGACGAGCACATTCTAGGACTAACAAATGTTGTTTTTGAGAAAGATAGGTTATGTAGTGCTTGTCAAGACGGGAAGCAAGTTGGAGCCCATCATCCCGCCAGAACATCCTATCCTCATCAAGACCATTGAAGCTACTACACATGGACTTATTGGACCAATTGCCTACATAAGCATCGGTGGTAACGAATATGGTTTAGTAATTGTTGATGATTTTTCCCGTTTCACTTGGGTATTCTTTTTGCAAGATAAAAGTGAAGCAAAGGGAATTGTGAAGAAGTTCATTAGAAGAGTTCAAAATGAGTTCGAGCTCAAGGTCAAGAACATAAGAAGTGACAATGGATTGGAGTTTAGGAACACTCAAGTTGAAGAATTCCTAGATGAAGGCATCAAGCATGAACTCTCCGCTCCATACAAAGTCCTCAACAAAATGGCATCATTGAGAGGATGAATAGTACATTGATTGAAGCGGCAAGGACAATGCTTGATGAATACAACACTCCGGACTCATTTTGGGCGGAAGCCATCAACACCGCATGCCATGCCGCCAACCGCCTCTACCTCCACAAGTACTTGAACAAGACTCCCTACGAAATCATCACCGGTAAGAAGCCCAAGTGTGCATTACTTTAGGGTCTTTGGGTGTAAGTGTTTCATACTTAACAAGAAACCCAAAGCCTCAAAGTTTGCATCTAAGGTTGATGAAGGTTTTTTTCTTGGTTATGGAACTAACGAGCATGCCTATCGTGTTTTCAACAAAACCACCGGTTTTGTTGAGACCACGATAGATGTGAAATTTGATGAATCCAACGGCTCTCAACGAGAGCAAGTTAGTGAAAACCTTGTATTTGATGAAGAGCCCCCAAGCGTATCCATCTTTAGAATGGGGACTGGTGAAGTGATGCGTCAGGAGGTTTAAGTACAAGCTCCGGTTCATACAAACAATCAAGATCCACCATCATCAACAAGAGTGGAATCACCAAGTTCTCAAGTTCATCAAGATGAAAGTAAAGTTCATTGTGACAATCATGGACGGGGCTTTGATCAATGGGGAGAACAAGGTGGTGAAGCTCAAGGAGAAGCTCCACAAGTTGAAGATGATGATGATGATGGACCTATTCAACGTCAATCTCAAGCACCACACCCAAGACTACATCAAATGGTTCAACGGGATCATCCCGTTGGCAACATACTTGGGAGTATTCAAAGAGGGGTAACAACTCGCTCAAGATTGTCAAATTTTTGTGCATTTTACTCGTTTGTTTCCTCTTTGGAACCTCTTAGTGTGGAACAAGCTCTTGAGGATCCGGATTGGATTATTGCAATGGAGGAAGAGTTGAACAACTTCAAGTGAAATGAACTTTGGGAGTTAGTACCAAGACCCAAGCAAAATGTGATCGGCACCAAATGGGTTTTTAGGAACAAGCAAGATGAATTTGGTGTTGTCACAAAGAACAAGGCAAGGCTCGTTGGCAAGGGTTACACTCAAGTTGAAGGCTTGGACTTTGGAGAGACTTATGCTCCGGTAGCAAGGCTTGAGTCAATTCGTATTGTTTTGGCCTATGCTACTCATCATGATTTCAAGCTCCATCAAATGGATGTGAAGAGTGCATTCTTGAATGGACCTCTCTAAGAAGAAGTTTATGTTGAGCAACCACCAGGCTTCGAAGATTGAAAATTTCCAAACCATGTGTACAAGCTCCATAAGGCGCTCTACGGGCTTAAGCAAGCTCCTAGAGCATGGTATGAATGCCTTAAGGATTTTCTTCTCAAGAACGGTTTTGAAATAGGCAAAGCTGATTCTACTCTCTTCATTCAAAGAAATAGAAAAGATATCTTCATTTGCCAAATTTATGTTGATGATATCATATTTGGGTCTACTAATAATAAATTTTGTGAAGAATTTAGTAGGATCACGACCAAGAGATTCGAGATGTCTATGATGGGTGAATTGAAGTTCTTCCTTGGTTTTAAAATCAAGCAAATGAAGGAAGGGGACTTTCTTATGTCAAACCAAGTATGTGAAGGATATGCTAAAGAGATTCGACATGGCCAATTGCAAGCCCATCAAGACTCCCATGGCTTTAAATGGACATCTTGATCAATGAAGAAGGGAAGTCGGTCGACCAATGTTGACGGTAGATTATTGTATCAAAGTTCATATGGATTTGCAAGCGGACAAATCCCCCGTCGTAGTCAAGGGACCCTTCTTCCCTCGAGTGGTGAACCCAAGGTATCGAATCCGTGGAACAATGTGAAACGCAAGGATTCAATCTAGTAAAGCAAGGAAATCTATCTTATGAAGAACCAAATTGCATCTAATCTACTAACTCATAAAGGAAACACATCTAATCTAATCTACTAAAGAGGTAGCAAGAGAAAGCAAGAGATAACGGATCTAGAGAGTCTAGATCATGCTTAAGTTGTAGCTCCAAACAAGATAGATGAAGATAGAAAAGCGAATCTCATTAAAAGCATCTTTAAACCGTGGCCTCCGGTCCAATTCCGAAAACGCCCGCCTTTCGGATCCCCCGTTCGTCACAACGTACTCCTATTCATGCGGGTAGTCTAGGGTGAGTTCGATAAGAACAAGTTGAAATCACTTGGTCGGCCCGGTATGCACCTCTAGCAACCGCGGCTACAAGAGCACCCTATACAATCTATCTTAAGTATAGATTGGGGAAGAAGAAAAACCAAGAAGAAAACAAAATCATCGAGAAGGCACTTGATCGCTAGAAATCGGATTCACTTAAAGACTTCACCATGAATGATTACATGAACAAGATCACCACCGGGATCCTACCTCGATCTTGATCCTTGCTCCGGAGCTCCGATGTGGTCTTCCATGCAAGGTTCCCACGTCGGCTAGGGAGACCCTCGACAACTAGCACGACCCTCATCTCCGAGATGGTGTCCCTTAAGCTTCTCTGCTCCTTGGCGGCGGATGACGAATTGGTTGATGCGTGGCTCTCGGCCAGGGGGCTATAAATAGTCCGAGAGGCACCTAGGTCAAAGGGGGGCTGACTGGGGCTCGAAACGGGTTGGGCCGGCCGGCCTGGGCCAACCGGCCTGGGCCCACTTCAGACCAATTTGTGGCCTCCTTCGCCGGTGTTGCTTCCCGAGTCTTCTAGATCCTTCCCCTTCGCATGTTGGCCCTTGTCATCGGTTTCTCTCCGAATTGGACGAAGCTCCTTATCTCGCAAGATTCAAGCACTTTTCTGTCTAGGTCCTCGAGTTTTCCATCTTCTCGGGTTGGGTCCTTGGGCTTCTTGGAGTCGTGTTCTCTTCATTGCTTGACTTGTACCGAGCTTCAAGGTCTTGTCATGAGGTGCTTAATGAACTTATCCCGAAGTCTTGCTTTCAACGCTAAAACCCCGCATAAACACTAAACTCCAAAAATCGACATGCACAAGTGAACTTGTTATACCACGGGGGTTAGTACCAATGGATAAGATATAAAACTCATGCTAACACCGAAGGTAAACTCATGGCTAGGTTGACGGAATTTCACCGTCAACATCTCCCCCATGCTTAAACCTTGCTCGTCCTCGAGTAAGCCTTCAATGGATATCATTGTTGCCCTTCATTGCTTAAACCTTGCACTTGATCATACACGAGAAGACATAATGCTCTCAAAGATTTGATTGGTTAAAGTTTCATAATGTACTAGCCTTCATCCTTAGGGAGGGTAGACTATTAATTAAGCTTATCCCACAAGTATTAACATGCTCCCAAAGTTCAAATAGTTCTCAGAAATTTTGAAATAAAGAACGAGATGAAAAAGAGCTAAACCATGTTCAAAAATTTAAACCACCTTGCATCTTGCTCATGAACTCTCATCTCATCTTGTCTCTCAAGCCTATTTATTCTGCTCCTTTGCCTCTCATAACACATATATATGTCGTAGGCTTTTATATGGAGCTTTTTGGGAAAGTTTAGTCCTACCAAGGTTTTATAAATGAGATGTTGTCAAAACAAGACAAGCTTCTCAAGGTCTTACCGTGACTTGTCAAAAAGGTCATTGGAAAATAATTTTATATCAAGGAGGGGAAAGAGAAAAATACACATGCTTGAGATAGGTGGACATGTGCAAATGACAAAGAGTGATCCCGAGGCACAAAGGAAGTCCTTGTTATCGGATTGCACATGGTTTGAAAGATGAGTTTGGATCTTTTAATCTTGAAACCTTGAAATTCCTAATGCACTTTAGAGAATCGGGGAGTTCATTTTATTTTACTTTTATATCATACATACTCATTTTTTTCTTTTCTCCTCTTTTTCTCATACTCGTATTTTTGTTCTTTCTTTATTTTTCTCATTTTTTTCTCTTTTTCTTTCTCATCAAAATTTTTTATTTGCTCCCCTTGAACTCTAAAATTGCATTGTACCTACCTCCTCCCCCATGCTTAGACGTTGCTCGTCCTCGGGCAAAGAGGTGATAGAGATAAGGTAGGTACCGGAAATACTTTTCCTTTGGAGAGATACTTGAAATCTTCAATAATGGCATCGTCTTGCTATCTTCCTTGAATTGATGATCCATACTCAACGATAGGTTGTGGTCAAGGAGGTAAACACAAAAGATGATATTTGGTTTAAAGGATGGATATCCGGCGAGGTTTGTGGGATCTCCGATGTGGGGATACACAATGCACGGATAAAAGGCTAGCAATAAGATACATACGAAAAACGGAATGACCAGCTTCTTAGTCTCGGGCTAGAGAAATGAAGGCCTTAAATAACTCAACCAAAAATAAACCTTGTATGCTAAGTTTTTGCACTCAAATATTTATATGGCTCTGGATAGGTAGAGCAACATGCAAGTAATATTTATGACAAGGTTAGTGTTACTTTTTAGAGCAAAAACAAATCGATCATCTTTAATCCATCTAAAACTTGAGAGCACATAAAACACTATGGGTTTTTATTTTTATGATAACCTCTGCTAAAGATTAAGCTAGCATTTTGATAATTTCAGATTTGCATTTTAAGGATAGCATTAGCTTAATCATGCATAAAACAAATATAAAGATAAACAAAGCGGTAATTGTAATCACATATCATCATGGCATAAACTTTGTAACTTCACCAAAGGTAAAAACTAGGTGGTGACATTATTCATGATGAAAATAAAAACTAACACACATGCTGAAAATTAAAGTAAAAAACTAAAAATTAAAGTAAAAGCTGAAAATACTACACATACATAGCCGCAAAAAAGCTGAAAATTAGAGAAAAGGGGGTAAAGGAAAGATAACTAAAGCTCCTCCTCTCTCTAATCTTCCGCCGGTGGTTGATATTAATAAACATGGTTGTTGTACCCTTGCTCATAATAGGATTGCCCCGCTCCTCCTATGAATTGTCCGATGGTGCTAGGTGAAGGTGTCAAAGCTCATAAGCGATGTTTGCATTTCCTTCACCCATTGGGTTCGCATTGGTTTGGATGGCTGTAATAATTTGCATGTTTCTTGCAGCGTATCCTCTAATGATGGCCACTTTGTTGTGGTTGAGGAAGATGTGCATATGGATCCGCAAAGGCTACATTGGGAACCGCAAAATTTGGTGGGGCATGGCTGCACCACTCCCCCATGCTTGCATTGGTACACAACCGTAACAACTCGGCGGCGGCGGAATTCCTACAAATGGTGGAACATAATTTTGTTTCGCACCTCCTCCTTGGGCCGTGGAAGAACCTTCTCCTATAACCCTCCCTCTTTTATTTTTTTCCTTGCCGGCACAAGAAGTCCTTCCTCTAACCAATCTTCTTTCCCCTCAAGAAAAGTCTTAATCTTCCATCCGATAGGGGCAAATTTACTTTGGCCACTTTGAAGCCTCCTCTCTCATCTTCACTTATATATTTGCTTTTCTTCATATAATCAAATCCTAGGGAAGTCCCGGCTAGGAGATGCTTCGGGTTCCTTGTAATACCCGGTCTTAAAGAGATAGCCAACATGGAGAGGTAACACCCCGAGCCAATATCTCTCGAACCCGATGTTGCTTCACAACACCACCGGTTGATCATAAGTTGAGTGGGGTCGATTGGCTACCTGGCAATCAAAGACGAGTAAAGCCAATTCAACTTCGTGTTGGTTATCTTTGTCTCTCTTATTCTCCCCAAAATCTTTTGCACATCCTTGAGTGAAAGTCTTGGATGACGGGGTTCCAGATAAAATTTCTTTGTTGCTACGCTTCTCCCATGATCACATTCCAAAAACCTTCCCATGTGCCTCCATGCACATCCACTTGTTCCGGGGCTCCCTTTTGAAAACCAAGCTATTCCCTAATACATAGGGAACCGCTTGTTCAATCAAGATAGGAGACACTCGTCCATGGGTCTACAATACTAGAACATGCAATCGTTTCGAACATGAAAACCAACCTAATCTATCGGGGGTTGTGGCCACGATTTCGCCCTTTCCCTCCACTCATACTCACTATGCGAAGGTATTCAAGACTAGACCTATGATGGACACGGCGTATTGAATGGATCCAAGGAAGCATTGGAGCTCTACTCCCTTTATGGCATGGTAGCTAACCTTAAGCAATAAAGTATATTCAACACAAGATGATAGATAGATAATCCAACAAAGTATGATTACACCTCAAGATCGATTACAACCCATGGATGAATAAGGAGATTACCCCATCAAGGTGCTAGACATAGCACCATTGATCATGGTTACCCTTCCGACGGTGTCTTCCTTCTTCTCCACTTGTGGGTGCTTCCTTCGAGGTGGTCGATCCCCCTCCAGAGATCTTCCTCCTCTCTCTCCAGCTTGTGGATGGCCTCTTGGTGAGAATGGCTCCCTCCAAACGGAATGAGAGACTCAGCACTCCTTCATCAAGGATATGCGCCATGGTCATGAGAATTTCCTAGGCAAATTCCTTGTGGGTGTTTGCCGACACTCCGTTAGAGAATTGCACCCAACCTCGGTGTCCCGTATGAAAACCCAATATGTGGAGAGCTTGGTCGTCGAAGTCTACATTCACTACAAGCCTCTACTCAAGGCGAGCAAGCTTCTTCTCCTCCTCCTTCGTCATGATGACAAACCCCTCGGAATACCGCGGAGCGTATGGAGGTGGAGCGGATGATCGTGTCGACCGGCGAGGTCCGACGGGCGGCTCCTCCATATGTCCTTGAGGTCCGGTGAAGCTCATAAACGAGTTTTGTGTGGCCCTCATGCCACCGAGGAGAAGAGTGTGGTTCCTCCTCGGCGGTGCCGTGTCCTCCTCCATACTCCGAGGAGACTCGAAACCGAATGCCTCCTCGAAGAGGTTGTCGATGATGGCTTAGACGATGATGATCCCTTCTTCTTTGGTGAAAAGGCTTGTAGTTTTCTTCCATGGTTGCAGCACTCTCCCTCACAAATATGTATCTGAGGTTTTCAACCGGTAACAAGGTACACAAATATTATTTTGGAGTCTGGACTTTGAGTGAAATTAGGATGTGTTTTGTTGCACGAAACAAACGAGGTGGATGGCTAAGTCTAAGGTGGTTCCGGACTACAAACTAGAGCACACGAACAAAGAGCTAGATGGGAGACTTACCTCTCTCCTCCTCTTGGCTCGGTTCTTCTTTAGCGTACTCATTTTGCTTCGTGACCGCGTGCACCTTCCAAACGTTCTCGTCCACTCCTTCGCTTGCATTATCACGAACAAAGAGCTAGATGGGAGACTTACCTCTATCCTCCTCCTGGCTCGGTTCTTCTCTAGCGCACTTTTTGCTTCGTGACCGCGTGCACCTTCCAAACGTTCTTGTCCACTCCTTTGCTTGCATTATTATTCCTTCCACTTGATGTTTTCTTTGAGTCACCTCCATGCTCCCTTGCCTCACATGCGTCCATGATATTCCTGAAAAACAAAGCCTTGGCTGCCCCCCATGCTTGTACTTTGCATGTGGTTTGATAAAAGATGTTGGAGGGGCATCCCGTGATGCATCATGGTGCACGCATGGTTAGGTTAACTAGATTGCCTCCCTTTAAGCATGTTTTAATGCTAAGCACTCCTCTAATTTCGAAAATTAAAAATAAATTCAGAGCTATGGGAGAGCTCAAGCATAAATTTAGAGAAAGTTTTAAAGCATTAAAAACAAATGTAAGTCGAAAAAATATTTCCAACTACTTTTATGTTGGTCTCACCGGTATTGTTTGCCTTCATTAGTTGAGAGCAAGCTTTTCCCGGCTTGATCATGGGGGCATAGGTTTAGGTTCTAATTTTTATTAGATAAGAGAGATTTAGAATAAAATTAAATTAAATGAGGCTTAGAAAAATTCTAACTCTAGAGAAACCAAGGATATGGATTTTTAAATCAACCAAAAATCAAGTTTCTAGGTCCACGCGAGTCCTACCACGTGCTGAAATTTGAATAACATCTAGGTACAAGTCGTGGCTCTACTCGTGTGTTTTTAGCATGAAAAACAAGTCAACCACAACATCATAAAGAGGATTAATGGTTGAGTTAGGTTCTGAAATTTTTTTTTGGTTGTGGTTTCTCGAAAAGAAGCAAATAATCACATAGGATGGTTCATGTAGAGGGTTTATGATCAAGCAAAATATTCAACCAAGAATTATGTCTCTAATATTGTTCAACCATTCTAAGTCTAATGTCTTGCGTAGTAAATTTCAAAACTAAATTACTTGAAATGATTTGAAAAACCCGGAATCAGAGTTGTCCTCCCGTAGCTTATTCTTGACTCGACGAAACGGTTGCCTCCCCGCCTAGCGCTTCGTTTATAGTCCATGGCTAGACTTCTTCACTTGATTACTTCGGATCAATGCTCTTTGTGAGCGTTGCAATCTTGGGTACCCACTTCCGCACCATCTTGGGCACGGGCTTATTTTTCGGCTTAGTCGTATTTTTGGTCTTCACAGTCGGCTTTGTCCTTTGGTCTTGACGGATGCAACAACTTCCTTCATGTAGCGGCTCGGCATCTCAAACTCCGGTCCTTCGGTCGTGATCTTTCATGGTCTCCTTAGTGTGATCCTTCATCTCTCCCGAATGAGTTTGAGTAGCCTTCGCCTTCAAGCGACCTTGAGATTGTCTCGGAAATTCTCCTTTGTTACCCATCGGGTGCTCGACAAGTTGTCCCACTTGCGTCTCTAACATCTTCATCACGAAGAACACTTCACGTATAGAGCTTCCGACCTCCGTCACCTTTCCGTCTAAATTCTCCAATATTTTCTCCATAGCCTCGAACTTAGTGACGACATCCTTGTTGATCTTAGCTTGCTCGTCCATAAAGTCCTTGAATTGTGTACAAAGAGGAACCAAATCTTGAATGGACGAACTTGCATTAAATCGGGGTTTACCTTGGACATGGTCGTACTCCTCACACTCCTCGCATGTGGATATTGCCTTGGCAGCCTTTAGGTGTTGAGCTTCTTTCTCTATCTCCATCTTCTCCATCCTCCTCTTAAGTAAACCGATATGCCACTCAAGGAATCCGGCTCGTATGTATTCATTGAAACGCTCCAAAGCTCTCGCAATCGTCATGCGGATAGTTGAGACCTTGATCTTGAACGGCCTTCCGGTTTATGATAGGTAGATCAACGATGTCCGGGGTGCATAGCTCGATCTTGCGCTCCGGTTGTAGTTGTTCTCCCATGGGTGGCGGTTCGGGTTTATCTTCCTTTGGACTTGGAGGTGGTGATTCCTTTGGAGATTTTGACGGTCCTTCGACTTTGGCTTTTGGATCCAGGGTTTCCAACCCTTTAGCTTGTGTTGCACATCTCCTTTGCCTGTAAAGTTTTCCTGGATCATCCACAAAAATATTTGGGTTTCTTAGAGAGGTAGCCAACCATCTCCGGTTAGGGTTAGAAAAAACAAAAATATAAAAAAGAAAAATTAGGGTTAATCAAAACTAGATTAGATTGATTTTTTTCTTTTGGGGGATGATCAAACTTAAGAGATGCAAAAGAAAATCAAAAGAAAAACTGAAAAATAAGCGATACTAGATTGGATCTTGATTGCTTGTTCCCCGGCAACGGCGCCAGAAAAAGGGGCTTGTTGATGGTAGATTATCGTATCAAAGTTCATATGGATTTGCAAGCGGACAAATCCCCCGTCGTAGTCAAGGGACCCTTCTTCCCTCGAGTGGTGAACCCAAGGTATCGAATCTGTGGAACAATGTGCAACGCAAGGATTCAATCTAGTAAAGCAAGGAAATCTATCTTATGAAGAACCAAATTGCATCTAATCTACTAACTCATAAAGGAAACACATCTAATCTAATCTACTTAAAAGGTAGCAAGAGAAAGCAAGAGATAACCGATCTAGAGAGTCTAGATCATGCTTATGTTGTAGCTCCAAACAAGATAGATGAAGATAGAAAAGCGAATCTCATTAAAAGCATCTTTAAACCGTGGCCTCCGGTCCGATTCCGAAAACGCCCGCCTTTCGAGCCCCCGTTCGTCACAACGTACTCCTATTCATGCGGGTAGTCTAGGGTGAGTTCGATAAGAACAAGTTGAAATCACTTGGTCGGTCCGGTATGCACCTCTAGACACCGCGGCTACAAGAGCACCCTAAGCAGTGTATCTTAAGTATAGATTGGGGAAGAAGCAAAACCAAGAAGAAAACAAAATCATCGAGAAAGCACTTGATCGCTAGAAATCGGATTCACTTAAAGACTTCACCATGAATGATTACATGAACAAGATCACCACCGGGATCCTACCTCGATCTTGATCCTTGCTCGGAGCTCCGGCGTGGTCTTCCATTGAGGACCATGTGTGGTTCGAGGACCGGTGGATGGTCGCTTCCTTGTGTGATGAGTGATTGACAACGTTGTGTGGACCGATTCTTGGCTAAGTATTGCGGGTGCAAGTTGCGGCTTGACTCGTGTTGGTGCGGGTGAAGAACAAGTGCGAAAGGTCATCGCCGTTGAGGCCTCCGGGTGTGGAGAAGACAAGTAGGCTTCGTTCGAGGGACCCGGTGACCGGCGGGGGTCAAGTGCGGGCCGCATGGTGGCATGAACAAAGCAAGATGAAGTCGTGGACGGTTTCTTGGTAGAGCCTCAAAACCAAGGTTGTGCGGGACTACGTGGGAGCCAAGTCATGAGTGGAGATTGACGGAGGCTACACCGAGTTCGCGGGGTTTGCGGTGGTTCACCGGGAAAACCACCGGGTTACTCGGATTGAGCCACAAAACCGAGGCCGAAGACTCGACGAGGAGGTGCGGCCACCCCGGGCCGGTTCAACCGCCCGGGAGGGGCGGTCGGATCGTCCGGGGCCGGTCGGATTGCCGGGCCGCCCCGGGGGGGCGGTCTGACCGCCCTGGTCGCTGGCGCCGAGATGCTTCGAAGCAGAGGACACGCGTCGGGATCGCAAGGCTTGCGTTGGGGCTAAGCAAGTTGCGGTCGCCGAACATCCGTCCGATGAAGAAAACCTGAAGACTTACAAATTCGCCCTTGAGGGGCATGTATCCCTAGTTATTAGGTAAGGGTAGTTTAGTCTTTTGGGTCCCTCCATATATAATCTTTGAGGGGATGGATGGCAGCCAACTCTTTGAACCCTAGCTCATTTGTTTTTCCATTTTCGTTCTCATTTTCCCCAGTTTTCCTTAGGACTAGCTTGAGAGCTTCATGTGGGATCTAGAGAGAGGGATGGATGTATGGGTGGCAAGCTAGACCTTGTACGAACCTTCATGGTATGTATAGATGGTTCAGCGTTGTTCCTCAAGGTGGTGAAGTGTTTTCCCCGTGGTGATTTTCGGAGCTCTTTGTTCGCGGAGTTTTGAGGAAGATTTCTTGGGGTTTTTAGTGGGTGTCACGTATGAGGATCTTGTGCCTCTTTGGCTGGTCACTTTGCCCCCAAATCTCTCTTGACTCGGACTCGATTTAGTGGTTTTTCGAGTTGGGCGAGTTCTTGACCTAGGGAGGCGATTTCTTCGATTCCTCTTGATTGTGAGCGATTCGGATCGATTCCTTTGAGGTAGAGGTTGCCCAGGGAGGTAACCCGGCAAATCCCGAAGTTTTGCTGCAATCCGTGGAGTGATTCGGGAGATCGGGAGCGAGGAAGTTGAAGTTTGACCCGCGGGTTGGTTTTACGGAAGGGGCGGTCTAACCGCCCGGAGGGGGCGGTCTAACCGCCTTGGGCCTTCAAGGTTGAAGTTCCGTTTCGCCGGATTTTCCTCTCGTGAGTTTGTTCGCCTTGATCGGAGGAGCGTCCGGATGAAATTTCGGGTCGTTCTCGTCTTGTTTGCTAGGAGTTCTTGTTTGGAGTTCGTCGCCGGGTATAGGAGGTTATACCGCCCCGGTAGCCGGTCTAACCGCCCTAGGCCCCCGGGTGAAGTTTTGGTTTTTGCCAAGATTTTCTATTAGCTAGCATGGCTGCGACCGAGAGATCTCCGTTGGTGAAACCGTGGTGTGTTTTAGTGCTCGGAAGAGGTGTTTTGAAGGATTTCTTGGTTACCTGGTGGAGGCGGTCTAACCGCCCCCCATACCCGGTCTAACCGCCCCCCTCCGGGACGGCCCCGGCTTTCGAGTTGTTTCCGTTGTCGTGGGTGCGTGTGTGTTGAGGTTGCTTTGGTAGTGTTTGTTCCTAGGACCGGTAGCACTCCGGTGGCTACGTGGTCTTGGCAAACGGAAGGTAGGAGTGCAGAGCGTGTGATTTTGGGGGTCCGACCGAGTGAGTTCATCTTGTCGGAGTTTCAATCTCCTTCGAGAAGAATTTTTATCGGCTCCCATTCACTCCCCCCCCTTTCGGTCACCTAATCGGTCCTTCAAGTGGTATCAGAGCCGGTTCGGGTCTTTATTGACTCTAACCAGTCTAAGATCCAAGGATGGCGTACCGGAGAACGGGGGTTCGGGTCCTCCACACTTCGACGGCAAGAACTACCAGATGTGGAGTAAGCGGATGGGTGCGTTCCTCCGCGGAAAGGGTCGGATCCTTTGGGATGTCACGGTGGACACAGAGCTATGTCCGGCCGATGGACTTCCTCGCTTCGGGATCAAGGGACGGGTTCGACGTCAACAACAAGGCGGTCGACTACTTGTTTCGTGCTTTGTGTCGACCGAGTTCGATCGGGTGCACACCGAGCACTTGGCTTGTAGAATTTGGACGGTCTTTGAAGGATGCTCATGTTGGGAATGCCCGGGTTCGAGCACGGATGTATGTGACCTACGGAGAGAGTACGAGAACTTCACTCATCTCCCCGGTGAGTCCATCGATGCCTTGTTTCGAGAGATTCACGGTGGTTGTGAACAACATGAGGGCCAATGTGGACATGCTCCGTACGATGATCATGATAGAGCCGTCAAGCTCTTACACTCTTTGGATCGTACAATATGGGGCGGAAAGTTCGAGGCCATTGTGGAGTCGGAGAAGTATGACACTCTGACGGTGAACGAGCTGTTCTCGAAGCTCAAGTTAGCTGAGGTGGATAGGGGCATGACCGCCAAGCTCGAGGGTCCGACTGACTCCCATAGTCTCGCCCTCGTTGGTGGTTCCAAAGGAAAGGCTAACTCTAACCCATCCACCGGGATGTTCTCCTTCTCCTCTTTGATGTCTATGCCGGATGAGGAGTTCGACGAGCTTGGAGAGGACGAGCCGGCGCTCTCCCGACGAGGCGGTTCGAGAGGCCGCACGAGAACCGCGTGAACATGAGGAGGAACACGAGAACATACTTCCGGTGCGGCAAGCCGGGACACTTTGTCGCCGACCGCCGGAGAAGGCCGATAACAAGCACGGCTACAAGAACAAGCCGAGGATGGACGACAAGTACCATTTGAGGCGCGACCACAAGAGCAAGCACAAGAACAAGTACAAGGACGAGCGACGATCGAGGAAGAAGGAGAGCCGAGGCAAGGCCCGAGTGATGGTTGGAGCGAGCGACGTCGACTCCAGTTCCGCGTATTCCACCTCGAGCTCGAGCAGCAGTGAAGACGAAGCTGATCATCGGAAGAACAAGAAGTCGTCCAAGAACTTGAGCGGGCTGAGCTGCTTCGCGAGAGACGGCTTCTGCACCATGGCGCCGAGCTCGGCGGCAAGAAGAGCACACGGAGCGACTCGGACTGCGATTCGACGATGAGGTGCGTGATGAACTTCCCTTCTTGCGCCGGGAGAATGAGAGGCTTGGCTCTTTGCTTGATAACCGTGATGACATGCTTAGAGAGGCCAAGAAAATGAGAAAAGAGCTTAGGGCTTCACTCGAGGATGCTAGGACTAGAGTGGGCTGAGCTAGAGACACGGGTGCTTGATAGCAAGCTTGAGATTGATTCCCTTAAGGCTAGCCCCGTTGTTTCGGATGAGGTTGATTGTCTTGATTGCTCCATATTTCTTGCTGATCTTGCTTTTTTAAGGAGAAGCATGCCTTCAAGTGTGAGGAACTAGATGTGCTTAGGGTTGAAGTGGCGAGCTTAAGTCCGGACTTGCTTTGCTAGGTGCTTGTACTTCTTGCCCTATTTTGCATGATAAGATTGATGAGATGCATGCTTACACTAGTTCTCTTGAGGCTAAATTGAAGGAACCCATGCCTACATCATGCTCTACCCGTGAAATGCATGCTTTGAAAAATACGGGAAATTGCACATTATGTTGATCGTTTGCGGGATGAGAATGAAGAGCCGAGGAAGTTGATGGGTTGGTTGTCCGGTCATGAGCCTCGGTTGAGGATGATGATCGAGGCATTTAAGAGGCGGGATGGTGAGGGACTTGGGGCAAACAAGGTTGGTGAGGGAAGTGGAGAGAATATCCGGAGCCACCAAAAACCCACCACAAAAATGATTACCCCCAAAACCAAACCATCTTAGGAACCGACTAGACACAACCCCAGCTCCACCCATGTTTCCTACACCCACAAATGATCTACAAAAGCCTATCAAGTTTGTGAGCACTTCGGGGAAAGTGTTCTTTGGGAAAGAAAGTGAGAAGGCTAGTGAGGGGAAACCGGTGGAGGATTTGAGTGGAGAGAAACCAAGTGAGCGGCCCCAATCCAAGCCTAAACCTAAACTTGTGAGATTCCATTGTGGCTATTGTGGGAAAGAGGGTCACAAGGATGAGTTTTGCTTCAAGAGGAAGCGTGAGGAAAGGATGGGAAAGGAGTGGGCAAACAAGGATAGGTACAACCCTTCCCATGGTGTACCTAAGCCTCGTATGCCACTGCCCAGGGGTAAAGCTGTGGTGAGAAGTGTTCGGCGGGGGGGAGATGTGAGTTCCCGCGGCCGAGGAGCCGTTCCGGAGAGGGCGATCGAGGCCGGCCCGGCTAGGCGGTCGGACCGGCCCGGCCCGAGAGGGAGGCGGTTAGACCGGCCCGGCTAGGCGGTTTAACCGCCCCCCCCCGCACTGCGGGCGGAGTGGTTTTCAAGGTGGTGAGTCGAGAGGTTTTAGTTCGGGAGATAGTGGTACCGGTGGTTGGTCCGGAGAGTCGGCGGGTGGTCGGTTTGCTACGCATTCTCCCCCTCGAGTTCACTATGGGGATGGGAGGAGTCGTAGCTTTGAGAAGGAGAGGAGGGACGGTCCACGAGCCTTCTTTCGTGGTTTTGGTCCTCCTCCAGGCAGCGAGGGTTGGTTTCCTCGGAGTGGTTACCGAGGTGGTGTTCGTGGTGGTAGTTTTGGTAGGAAAGATGGTTTGGTGTGTGCTAACCCCACTTTCGAGCAAATGGCTCGGCACTGGTTTTACTCTTTTGGTACTAACCCCAGTGTTGAGTCGTTTGTTCGCTCACGTGCTCGTTTTTGAATTTCAGGTGGGAGACTTGAAGAACATTTGGTTGATTGACTCCGGTTGCTCGAGGCATATGACCGGAGACAGGGGGTGGTTCTCAAGTCTCGTCCCGGTGGTGACAAAGAGGTACATCACTTTTGGGGACAATGGGCGTGGGCGTGTGCTTTCAGAAGGTGAGATTAAGGTGAGTGACAAGATCACTGTGAGGCGTGTTGCTCTTGTTCAATCGGCGGGGTACAATCCGCTTTCGTGTCCCGGTTGTCGGATGAGGGTTTTGAGGTGTTGTTTCGGCCAGGTGGTTCTCGGATTTTGGACTCTCGAGGGGACCTTGTCTGTATGGTCGTTCCCGAGGGTCAGGTGTTTCGTGCTGATTTTTCTCAGTCTTCGGGTGTGGAGCGTTGTTTCTTGGCTGGTTTTTCGAGTGAGTTGTGGAAGTGGCATATGAAGTTGGGTCACTTGAGCTTTGACCTTTTGTCTCGCTTGAGTAAACTCAATTTGGTCCGAGGATTGCCACGGTTGAGGCTTGTGAAAGAGTTGGTTTGTGCATCGTGTAGGCATGCCAAGATGGTAGCCTCTTCTCACCCGCCTCTCACCGATGTGATGAGCGAGCGTCCATGCGAGCTGCTCCATATGGACCTTGTTGGCCCGGCTCGTGTGCGATCGCGGGTGGGAAGTGGTACGTCCTTGTTGTGGTGGACGACTATTCTCGGTATGTGTGGGTGTTCTTTCTTGAGAATAAGGGGGAGACGTTTGGTTTTGTTCGAGATCTAGTCTTGAGGTTGAGGAACGAGAGGCACGGAGATGCCATACGAGCTATCCGCGGTGACAATGGCTCGGAATTCGAAACTCTCGTTTTGAAACCTTTTGCCATGACTTGGGTCTTGAGCACCGCTTTTCGAGTCCGTATACGCCTCCCCGAATGGTGTTGTGGAAAGGAAGAACGGGACCTTGTGCGAGATGGCTCGGACGATGCTTGATGAGCATAGGACTCCGAGGAGGTATTGGGCCGAGGCGGTGAATACCGCGTGCTATGTGTCAAACGAGATCTATCTCGAGTGCACAAGAAGAAAACATGCTATGAGTTGATGCATGGTCGCACACCCAAGGTGAGTCACTTCCATGTCTATGGTTGCAAGTGTTTCATTCGAAGAAAGGCGAGGAAGTTGGATAAGTTTGAGGCTAGGTCCGTCGATGGTATTTTCTTTGGTTATGCATCTCATTCTAGAGCATATCGTGTGCTCAATCTTGAAACTAACCAAATCGTGGAGACTTGCGAGGTAACCTTCGACGAGACAGAGCCACGTAGTCGGCTTGTCTTTGAGTGTGCGTGTGATGATGTAACGCCCGCGTTTTTAGCCATAAATAAATCACCCGGTAAAGCATGCGTAATTTCAAAACCGATCCGCCGAGCTCAAATATCAATCAAACCCTAGCCCTTTTTTTCCTCTCTCTCTCTCTCTCTTTCCCCGACGCGCGTGCCGCGATTCCCGCCGGCACCGCACCTCGGTCACGCCCCCGCGCACCTTCCCAACGCCGCGGTCGGCCACCGGCCGGAATCCCCGCGCCCGCCGCGGTCCCGCCGGCGGTCCGCCTCGCCGTCACCGCCGGCCCGAAAATCACGCCGACGCCCGGGAAATTAGAAGAAACCCCACAAAACCCTCCCCTAATCTCCCTAGCAATTTTCCTAATTTTTCCAACCTCTTCCCTATTTTTCTCCATTTTCCTTTTCTTTTCCTCCCTTTTTCCTTCTTTCTTTTCTCTCCTTTTCCTTTTTCCTCTTTTCTTTTTCCTCTTTTCTCTTTCCTTTCTCCTTCTTTCTTCCCTCCCCCTCCCTTCTCCTTCCTCCCGCGGCCGGCCCCGCCGCGCGCCGCGCACGCCGGTGCGCGTTGACCCCGGCCCGCGCGCCCGCGCCGACCACGCCACCCCCTTCGGCACGCCACCGTGCCGCCCATCTCTCGCGCCGCGCGCGGGCGGCCCCCACGACGCGACCCGTCGCGCCGCCGCCGCACCATCACGCCCCGCCACCACCGGCAGCCGTCGACCCCGCCCCGCCGCCGCACACGCCGAACCGTCCCCCCCCCCCCCCCCGTCGGCAAGAGTTGACCCGCCGCCGCCGCCCGAGCCATCTTGTCACCGGTCGCCGCCTCGCGAAGCTCCTCGAGCTCGCCGGAGTGAGCTCGCCGGGAAGATTTTTCTCCCCCGGAACCGACCATCGGGGCCTATAAAAGGCCGGCGCCACCCCCCCCCCCTCGACCGCCACACCTCGCCAAGCAAGCCGCTCCGTGCTCACCGCGCCGCCCGACCTCCACCACCGCGGCCCCACCGCCGCCGCACAACCCAACCGCCGCGCCGCCCCCTACGGTCCACCGGAGCTCGAGGTGAGCACGGGGGCGGGATCCCCTCGACCTACTCCCTCTATTCCCCCCTCTTCCGGGCCGCCGCCGTGGCCGGGAGGGCCGCCGGCGAGCCCCATGCCGGCGGCGGGATGGACCCCCCCCCGTTCGGATCGGGGAGGAAGAAAGGGGGGGGCGATTTGCCCACGCCCCCCCGAAGTTTTCCCTTATCCCGAGCCCCTCCGACTATATTTCCCTTCTCTCTTGCTCTTTTCGGATAAACCCCTAGGTTAAGGACTAATTATAAATAGAATCCGCAAGGCCCTAAAATAAGGCCCTAATTAAGTTTATAAATCATAACCACACCCTTTTTCCCATTAATAAAAGAATTACTAATAGATCCTTAGCCTCTATACCCTCTCTCTAACCTCGTGCACAATTAAATCCAAATTCACCTCACCCTTCCCAACAATACCCCCGCCGAACCAACCCCCTAGGGCTTATAAATATACCCCCTCTCTCCGCTCACTTCCCCTCCCCCGAGCTCGGTCGGAAACATGTGTGCTAATATCGCTTGCTTGCTTGTGCGTGCGCTATAGCCGACGGAGTAGACGGAGGAAGGTACCCCGAGCCGGAGATCGAAGCCGACTACTGCGAGCAGGAGCCCGAGGTCCCGAACGCCGAGCCGGCACTCCCCGAAGACTACGAAGACGGCAAGTTCAACCTCCCCCTTTGATGCATGCTTCTGTCCTAGTTTTATAAATATACCCCTATACCCGTTTTATAAATTGCATATTATTTTACTGCAAAACATGGTAGGATAGCCACCCTTGATTGCTATGATTGAACCTTGTTTTGGCCTAAATGAGTGTTTTAAAAATGTGTGAGTGCTTTAAAAATGGGAATGGGATATTTTTGGAAAATGAGTACGGAAGCGGGTAGACGGGATGGACGTGTGTGTCGGGAGTATGGGTGAGCTCGTACTGTGTGGTTGAGCGTGTTGGGGTGTTGTCCATCTTGTCGGTTAAGGACCGGGTTGCGTGACATCTCACCTGACCCAAAACATCGTACAACCACTCGACCGTTGTATGTGGCAACGGCTTAGCATAAACCCCACTAGTTAATCTACTTGCCATCTGGTGTGCGGGTGAGCAGCGGGAGACCAAGGAGTAGGGGTACGCTCTGTGTGAGGTACGCCCTGGTTATGTGGGATAACCCCTTGGGTGCTTCCGTGGTGGCTCGTAGTGTTAGCTAAGGTGGGTAATGGCTATGATAGGATCCGTACCGCGCCGAGGTGTCCGTGTGACGGTACCCTACTTGTGGGTAAAGATGTACAACCTCTGCGCAGTGTCAAACCTATTCGAATAGCCGTGTCCACGGTATTGGACGAGTCACGGTGTGGTCACAAAAACTAGTGTTTGGGATGGGATGTTTTACGGCGTGAGTTGTTTTCTGGGTGAAGAGTGTGGCTGTGTGCCTGGGCTACGACGGACGGGAAGTCCGGTAGATCCACAGTGGTTTTTCCCTAAAACAATTGAGTTACGGGGTTATGAAAATGATTTGCGAAAACCTTTTTGAAATGAACCCCCGCATGTGTAAGTTTGCTAAATGAACCTTAACTTGATCCTTGTTGTACCTTGTGCATGATTCGCTTATAAGCCCCTCCGTGGGTGGGGTTGGATTTGTTGAGTACGTATGTGCTCACCCCCGTTTACTAACCATTTTACGAGAGGAGGATCCCGATTACATTCCGAGAGGACGTTGAGTAGGTCATTGCCCTACACCCAACCGTGCCTCGTGTACCGGGTGGCCCTACCTAAAGTTTCCATGGTGTGGTACTGCGAGGAGGCTATGGAAGCCTTTGCTATCGTAGTGTGGTCGCTAGCGTTTGTGTTGTTTGTCGTAGCGTTGGCACTACCGTGCCCTTTTTGTAACCGTAATGTAAAAGACTCGATTCCACCCGTTGTAATAAATGTGCTACCGGCCTCCCGGGGACCGGTATTTGTGTCACATTTGGTCACCTCGGATGAGGGGACGCTTCGGGTGGTATCGGAGCCGTAGGTTGGCCGTAGGACATGACCCCTAGGATACGAGACCTCCTCTCGGCCCTCTCTAACCTTTCCTTTGCTAAGCTCACCTTTTTCCAAATCCTTACCTTGATTCTTGCTCGTTTCCGGATGCCTAACCCCGAGTGGAACGGTGGAATTTGCCCCGTCCGGCTCGGCCTCCCTAACTTTGTTGCTACTCGGCCCTAGAGCGCGTCGGAGTAAGGGATCCGCCGAGTTCGTCTACGGGAGTACGAACGCTTCGGCACCCTTCGGTGTAAGCTGCCGATCTTTGTGGGAAGAAGCACGCTTTACCCCGACATAGAGCCATGGTTCGTCTCTCGCCACCGGTTTTCGCTTTGCCGACACCTACCCCAAGGGCGCTCGGAAGGCCCTGCGACGCCTACGAGTGGTTTATAGACGGCACCTCCGAAGGACTCCAATGGGATTCTTTCCACCCTCCGGAGGAAGAGGACGCTCGTGGATTGATCGCATGAGAGGTCTAGAACGAGAGGAAGAAGACTTAGAAGAGGCGATCTCCCACCTATCCATATACCTCGGAGGCCTAGACCACCTTTATCGGGAGCAAGCCCAAAGGCGAAGCAAACGGATCGACGGAGCGGAAAGAGCGAGAACGAGAGGATAGAACTAGAAAGGGTGAAGACAACCATAGCGGAAGTTGAACTACACAACATAAAGCAAGAATACCTCGGGGAAAGAGAGCGCACGCCGTTGGCCCATAAAGCCCTATGGGATGAGCGAAGGAGCGTAGAAGCGAGAGAGATGAAGGAGCCGAGAGCGAGAAGAGAATGAACCCGAAGAAACCCACCGGGACAAGGGAACCCGGACCGAAGACGAGATATCGGAGCAAGATCTTCCACTAAAGAAGCGTTGTATCCGGTTAGAGGAAGAGTCACCATGAGGATAAGACTAGGGTGTTAGGCTAGAAGTTGAGTCCTAGTAATAATGAGTGTACCCCGAAGGATGTACCCCAACCTTCCTACTAAATAAAGTTATCCATCTTTTGTACCCCACCACAACTCGTTCAACCCTATCTTTGTTTTCGGATGGCGGAAGATGGATGGACCCGGGCGTGTGCCGGGGAGGAGCCTGGTTTTGCTCGCTTCGCTCATCCACTCCCTGGAGCGCCTCGGTATCACCGAGCGCCCTAGGTACTACGGCAGAGAGTACGAGCAACTCGGCACTCTTCGCCGTAGAGTGGTCCTCTCCGTCGCTAGAAGCAACCGCCACACCAACATCGAGCCGTGGCGCGTGACCGCCACGGGGTTCCGACACCGGGATACCTATCCCTTGGCCCTCGGAAAAGCCCTCCGCTACCCGTGTCGAATCTACGAAGAGCACCTCGTCCCCACACCGATGAGGTACTTCCCTCCCGCCATCAGGACCCCAGTTTGGCAGGCCCGCATGAGGAACTTGGAGCGACGCCGCCACCAAGAAGATGCGCTATACCACGTAGTCGCCTACCTTGTCTCCCTGGACAAGCTCTTTGATGACCAGGCCAGACACTTGAGGGAACAGATCAGCCGGGCCGAGCAAGCTGAAGTCACAGTGCGGATGCACCAAGTCCGAGTGGCTCAAGCTGAAGCGAGGACCGCCGCGGCCATAAGCAGTGAAGCCGTTGCCCAGGAAAGCCTCAGAAGGATCCAGGACCAACGCATGCAAGAATGGACCCATGGCGGAACGCCCGTTCCAGCCATTGGAGAACCTCAAGTCCTGCTGGGGAACGCCCCCGGTAGGATGGGGAGGAGCCATAGAAGTCCCACCAAGCACCACCAACGGTCCACCGAACCCCCGGCGGCTACCACCGAAGCCGCAGGCACGGCCTCGGGGAAAACGGAGACCCCGAAGGCGGAAACGATGACGAGTCGCTCATTCCGCCGGAAGAACACTCGACCCCGCGGGAGGACGGCTCCCCTCGCGAGTAGTATGCCCCAAGACCCGGGGAATGAAGCCGTGCACCGGTCCAAGTCGCGCCCTTAGTCCTTAGCCGTGTGATGTGTCCGCGTAGTCGGGATGTATCCTCCTCGCCGGTTTGTAATAAAAACTTGTTTGTGCTTGCTTGTTTGCTTGTATGCTTGTTGTGTGCTTACCGGCGAATAAACCCCGCCTTTTCAAAAGAAATCCGTTATAATCCACTTAAACATCACATAAAACTAGATCTCTTAGAAACCCGCTTCTTTACGGATGGTTTCCGGTGCGCCTGTCGGGACCCACCGGTCGGACTGTCGAGAGATCGCAAGCCGATCGGAGGGAGCGTCTCCCCGAACGAGAAGTTAACCAAAATGAAGATGGAGGAGAGAATGTGGTCCCGCCACCACCACCCCCTCCTATTGACTTGGCTCAAGTCTTGGCCAACCGGATCGTCTTGATGGAGGCACAAGAAGCACAAGGAGTGGTACTCGGTGAGTTCCCGGTCGGCTCGGTTTTGGCTACCATCTTGTTCGATTCGGGAGCATCACACTCATTCATATCCTCAAGCTTTGTGGAAAAGCATAGCATACCCACGGTACTACTAAAAGCACCCCTAATAACTCGAACGCCCGGAGGTGACATTAATCGTCAACCGGGATGCCCCGGATAAGGATTATTTTAAGTGGGGTAGAGTTCCTAGCGGACCTGGTAGTACCGAAATCCAAGGGGATAGATGTGATCCTTGGTATGGACCGGTTAAGCCAACACCATGGCCTCATAAGCCGCGCCGATAAAGTAGTGCACCCGACCAACCCGGACGGGATACAAGTGACACCGCCACACCGGGGACACCGGCCGGACATAATGGTTTTCAACATAGAAGCCAAGTCCATAGAAGACGTCCCGTAGTACGAGAGTACCCGGATGTGTTCCCCGAAGAACTCCCCGGAATGCCACCGGACGGGGATATAGAGTTCGTAATCGACCTTATCCCCGGAACCTCTCCCATAGCCAAGAGACCCTATAGAATGGCAGCCCCGAGTTGGCGTAATTGAAGAAGCGGCTAGCGAGCTCCGGCGAAGTGGGTTCATCGGACCAAGCTCATCACCATGGGGAGCCCCGGTGCTTTTCGTGGAAAAGAAGGATAAGAGCATGAGGATGTGTGTGGACTATCGCTCGGCCGAACGAGGTCACTATTAAGAACAAGTACCCTCTTCCCGGAATAGATGACCTGTTTGACCAACTGAAGGGAGCCAAGTATTTCTCGAAGGTGGATCTAAGATCAGGGTACCACCAGCTCAAGATCAGGGAGAGTGACATCCCCAAGACTGCCTTTGTCACTCGCTACGGGCAATATGAGTTCACGGTGATGTCCTTTGGACTAACCAATGCCCCAGCGTACTTCATGAACCTCATGAATAAGGTGTTCATGGAGGAACTGGACAAGTTTGTCGTGGTCTTCATTGACGACATACTTGTTTACTCCAAGAGTGTGGAGGAGCATGAACAACATCTTCGAGTAGTGGCCGGGAAAATTGAGGGCACACAAGCTATACGCCAAGTTCGGCAAGTGTGAATTTTGGCTAGAGAAAATATCCTTCCTTGGGCACAAATTGACCTGCGGAAGGAGTAGGCGTAGACCCCGGGAAAGTTGAGACAGTCTCCAACGCGGCGGCAACCAACCAACGTGAGTGAGATCGGGAGTTTCCTAGGTTTAGCCGGGTACTACGGGAGGTTTATCGAGGGATTCTCCAAGATCGCCGGCCCATGACGAGCTGCTCAAGAAAGAGAAGAAGTTTATCCGGACCGAGGCCCGTGAAAGAAGTTTCCAAGAGTTGAAGAAGAGGTTGACCACGGCCCCGCTTGCCGACCCCCGCCGACATTCAACGGGACTTTGTCGTATATTGCGACGCCTCCCGACAAGGGTTGGGATGTGTGCTCATGCAAGATGGGAAGGTAGTGGCATACGCCTCCCGTCGGCTTAAACCCCATGAGCGAGAACTATCCCACCCATGATGCGGAGTTTGCGGCCGTAGTGCATGCCCCGAAGATCCGGAGGCACTATCGATCGGGAACAAGTGTGAAATCTACACGGACCACAAGAGTCTAAAGTATATCTTTACCCAGCCCGACCTAAACCTAAGGCAGAGAAGATGGCTAGAGCTAGTCAAGGACTATAATCTAGAGATTCACTACCACCCGGGGAAGGCCAATGTGGTAGCAGATGCTCTAAGCCGGAAAACCTATGAGAAGGCGGCACCCAAGAGTGCCCAGTTGCAGGAGGAGATGGCCCGACTCAACGTGCATATCGTCCCCCAAGGCTACGTCCACCAGCTGAGTGTTCAGCCTACCCTAGAGGAAAAGATCCGGAAGGCCCAAGAGACCGATGAAGATCTAATGAAGATCCGCAAGCACACCGGAGAGAACAAGGCCCCCGACTTCAGGGTAGATGACCAAGGCACCCTGTGGTACAAGAACAGGATATGCGTGCCCGAAGGTGGAGATTTTCGACGGACCATCATGGATGAGGCACACAACTCGAAGATACTCCATTCACCGGGATCCACCAAGATGTACATGGACTTAAAGCGAAATACCGGTGGAATGGGATGAAGGCAGACATTGCACGGTTCGTCGCCCATTGCGACACTTGTCAGAGGATCAAAGCCGAACATCAGAAGCCCGCAGGACTGTTGCAACCTCTACCAATCCCAGTATGGAAGTGGGACGAGATAGGTATGGACTTCATAGTAGGGTTGCCAAGGACTCAGAAGGGACATGACTCCATATGGGTGATCGTGGACCGACTCACTAAGGTCGCTCACTTTCTACCCGTACGGACCACCTATGGAGGAGAAAAGTTGGCAAAACTCTACATAGAGAACATAGTAAAGCGCACGGAGTGCCCGGCGAGAATAGTCTCGGACGAGAGGGACCCGAGTTCACCTCTAGGTTGCGGAAAAGCTTGCACAAAGCCATGGGCACCAAGCTAGACTTCGGCTCGACATACCACCCACAGACAGACGGGCAGACCGAAAGGGTGAATCAAATTTTGGAAGATATGTTGAGAGCCTGCGTCCTCACCTACGGCAAGGATTGGGAGCAGAGCCTGCCGTATGCGGAATTTTCCTACAACAACGGCTACCAAGCAAGTCTGGGAATGTCGCCATTCGAAGCACTATACGGGAGAAAGTGCAGAACACCCCTGATGTGGTCAGAAGTAGGAGAGCGTGCCCTGGTTGGGCCCGCACTTATAAAGGAAGCCGAGGAGCGAGTAGCTGATATCCGAGAAAAGTTGAAAGCCGCTCAGTCCCGACAGAAGAGCTACGCAGACAAGAAAAGGCGTGAAGCGGGCTTCAACCCAGGAGACTTCGTCTACCTCAAGGTTTCACCCATCCGGGGAACTCGGAGGTTTCAAGTACACGGGAAGTTGGCCCCTCGGTACATCGGTCCGTATAAAGTGATCAAGAGAGTCGGAGCGGTAGCATATCGGCTGGAGCTACCCGAAGAAATGTCAGATATACACCCGGTATTCCACATCTCCCAGCTACGCCGATGTCTGAAGGTTCTGGAAGAAAAACGAGTACCGGTGGAGACCATCGATCTACAGCCAGACCTTAGGTATCAGGAGGTGCCCGTCAAGATCTTAGACACCGTGGTCAAGCAAACAAGAACGACCGAAGTACGGGTGTGCGAGAGTCCAATGGAGTAGACACGGGGTGGAAGAAGCTACGTGGGAACGAGAGGATGCACCGAGGAAAGAATTCCCCCACCTATTCGACACTTAGCCGAATCTCGAGGACGAGATTCATTTTAAGTGGGGTAGGTTTGTAACGCCCGCATTTTTAGCCATAAATAAATCACCCGGTAAAGCATGCGTAATTTCAAAACCGATCCGCCGAGCTCAAATATCAATCAAGCCCTAGCCACCGTTTTTCCTTCTCTCTCTCTCTCTCTCTCTCTCTCTCTTTCCCCGACGCGCGTGCCGCGATTCCCCGCCGGCACCGCACCTCGGTCACGCCCCCGCGCACCTTCCCAACGCCGCGGTCGGCCACCGGCCGGGAATCCCGCGCCCGCCGCGGTCCCGCCGGCCGGTCCGCCTCGCCGTCACCGCCGGCCCGAAAATCACGCCGACGCCCGGAAATTAGAAGAAACCCCACAAAACCCTCCCCTAATCTCCCTAGCAATTTTCCTAATTTTTCCAACCTCTTCCCTATTTTTCTCCATTTTCCTTTTCTTTTCCTCCCTTTTTCCTTCTTTCTTTTCTCTCCTTTTCCTTTTTCCTCTTTTCTTTTTCCTCTTTTCTCTTTCCTTTCTCCTTCTTTCTTCCCTCCCCCTCCCTTCTCCTTCCTCCCGCGGCCGGCCCCCGCGCGCGCGCCCGCGCACGCCGATGCGCCGGGTCGACCCCGGGCCCGCGCGCCCGCGCCGACCACGCCACCCCCCTCGGCACGCCACCGTGCCGCCCATCTCGCGCGCGCGCGCGGGACGGCCCCCACGACGCGACCCGTCGCTGCCGCCCGCACCATCACGCCCCCGCCACCACCGCAGCCGTCGACCCCGCCCCGCCGCCGCACACGCCGAACCGTCTCCCCCCCCCCCCCCCCCCGTCGGCAAGAGTTGACCGCCGCCGCCGCCCGAGCCATCTTGTCACCGGTCGCCGCCTCGCGAAGCTCCTCGAGCTCGCCGGAGTGAGCTCGCCGGGAAGATTTTTCTCCCCCGGAACCGACCATCGGGGCCTATAAAAGGCCGGCGCCACCCCCCCCCCCCCTCGACCGCCACACCTCGCCAAGCAAGCCGCTCCGTGCTCACCGCGCCGCCCGACCTCCACCACCGCGGCCCACCGCCGCCGCACAACCCAACCGCCGCGCCGCCCCCTACGGTCCACCGGAGCTCGAGGTGAGCACGGGGGCGGGATCCCCTCGACCTACTCCCTCTATTCCCCCTCTTCGGGCCGCCGCCGGGCCGGGAGGGCCGCCGGCGAGCCCCCATGCGGGCGGCCGGATGGACCCCCCCCCCGTTGCGGATCGGGGAGGAAGAAAGGGGGGGCGATTTGCCCTGACCCCACGAAGTTTTCCCTTATCCCGAGCCCCTCTCGACTATATTTCCCTTCTCTCTTGCTCTTTTCGGATAAACCCCTAGGTTAAGGACTAATTATAAATAGAATCGCGAGGCCCTAAAATAAGGCCCTAATTAAGTTTATAAATCATAACCACACCCTTTTTCCCATTAATAAAAGAATTACTAATAGATCCTTAGCCTCTATACCCTCTCTCTAACCCGGCATTTCGTGCACAATTAAATCCAAATTCACCTCACCCTTCCCAACAATACCCCCGCCGAACCAACCCCCTAGGGCTTATAAATATACCCCCTCTCTCCGCTCACTTCCCCTCCCCGAGCTCGGTCGGAAACATGTGTGCTAATGCGCTTGCTTGCTTGTGCGTGCACTATAGCCGACGGAGTAGACGGAGGAAGGTACCCCGAGCCGGAGATCGAAGCCGACTATCGCGAGCGGGAGCCCGAGGTCCCGAACGCCGAGCCGGCACTCCCCGAAGACTACGAAGACGGCAAGTTCAACCTCCCCCTTTGATGCATGCTTCGTCCTAGTTTTATAAATATACCCTTATACCCGTTTTATAAATTGCATAATGTTTTACGCAAAACATGGTAGGATAGCCACCCTTGATTGCTATGATTGAACCTTGTTTTGGCCTAAATGAGTGCTTTAAAAATGTGTGAGTGCTTTAAAAGTGGGAATGGGATATTTTTGGAAAATGAGTACGTGGCGGGTAGACGGGATGGACGTGTGTGTCGGGAGTATGGGTGAGCTCGTACCGTGTGGTTGAGCGTGTTGGGGTGTTGTCCATCTTGTCGGTTAAGGACCGGGTTGCGTGACATCTCACCCGACCCAAAACATCGTACAACCACTCGACCGTTGTATGTGGCAACGGCTTAGCATAAACCCCACTAGTTAATCTACTTGCCATCGGGTGTGCGGGTGAGCGGCGGGAGACCAAGGAGTAGGGGTACGCTCGTGTGAGGTACGCCCCTGGTTATGTGGGATAACCCCTTGGGTGCTTCCGTGGTGGCTCGTAGTGTTAGCTAAGGTGGGTAATGGCTATGATAGGATCCGTACCGCGCCGAGGTGTCCGTGTGACGGTACCCTACTTGTGGGTAAAGATGTACAACCTCTGCAGAGTGTCAAACCTATTCGAATAGCCGTGTCCACGGTATTGGACGAGTCACGGTGTGGTCACAAAAACTAGTGTTTGGGATGGGATGTTTTCTGGCGTGAGTTGTTTTCTGGGTGAAGAGTGTGGCTGTGTGCCTGGGCTACGACGGACGGGAAGTCCGGTAGATCCACAGTGGTTTTTCCCTAAAACAATTGAGTTGCTGGGGTTATGAAAATGATTTGCGAAAACCTTTTTGAAATGAACCCCCGCATGTGTAAGTTTGCTAAATGAACCTTAACTTGATCCTTGTTGTACCTTGTGCATGATTCTCGCTTATAAGCCCCTCCGTGGGTGGGGTTGGATTTGTCGAGTACGTATGTGCTCACCCTCGTTTACTAACCATTTTACGAGAGGAGGATCCCGATTACATTCCGAGAGGACGTTGAGTAGGTCATTGCCCTACACCCAACCGTGCCTCGTGTACCGGGGCCCTACCTAAAGTTTCCATGGTGTGGTACTGCGAGGAGGCTATGGAAGCCTTTGCTATCGTAGTGTGGTCGCTAGCGTTTGTGTTGTTTGTCGTAGCGTTGGCACTACCGTGCCCTTTTTGTAACCGTAATGTAAAAGACTCGATTCCACCTGTTGTAATAAATGTGCTACCAGCCCTCCCGGGACCGGTATTTGTGTCACATTTGGTCACCTCGGATGAGGGGACGCTTCGGATGATGAGCTTAGCGAGGAGATCTTTCGGGAGGAGGAGCATGAACATGGAGACGACGAAGATGGCGGTGCGGTGCCCCCGCTGAACATGTACCCGCTACTTCGACTACGGTGGTGGTGTGGACCGGGAGCGTCCCGGTGGTCGATGGATGACCGCTCCTCGGTGATGAGTGATTGACAACGGGTGTTGGACTCGACTCTTGGCTTAGTGCGCGGGTGTAGGCCGCGGCCTAGTTTGTCTTGTGTTGCAGGTGAAGAACGGGCGCGAAAGGTCTTCATCCTTGAGGGGCCTCCGGGAGATGGAGAGACAAGTAGGCTCGGTTCGAGGGACCGGTGGACGGCGGGGCCCGGGTGCGGGCCACATGGTGGCGACACGAGCAAGACGAAGTCATGGACAATCGAGCCGGTGCACGGTGGCGGTCGAGTCAAGTGGTTTGGCGGGAGACCGGACCGAGCACGCGGGGTTTGGTGGTTTGCCCACAAAACCATCGGCGGACCGTTTCTTGGTTTGGGCACGAAAACCAAGTCCGAGGGCCCAACACGACGAGAGACGGGATCCGGGGCGTGTCGGGAAGCTTCGAGGCGGAGGACACGCGGCGGGATCGCATGGCTTGCGTCGGGAGGACGCGGGGTGCGGCAAAGGCGTGGTCGTCCAATGGCAAGACCCACAAACATTACCTAAATGCCCCTACGTGGGTTGTATCGCCGTAGTTAAGTTAGGGGTAGTCGAGTCATTTACCACTCCGGCGGGACCTGATATATAAGCCATGAGTGTGTGTGGATGGCTCCCTCTCTCCGTGACTTAGGGTTTCATTCCCCCCTCCCATTTCTCATTTTCGTAGCTATTTTTCTTCCATTTTCTCTAGGCTAGCATGAGAGCTTCATGAGAGATTTGTTGAGAGGGATGGATGCTAGGGCGGCATGCTAGACCTTGTGAATCTTTCCTGGTTTGTATAGAAGATTCGGGGTTGTGTTTTCGTGGCCTTTTTGTGCTTGTTTTCATGCCTTTGTTCCGGTTCGATTCCGTGGTTTGAGTGGGTTTCTCCCCGGATTTCTTTGAGGAAAACATTGATAGATGTCTCGTGCATCTTTGTGATTGATCTTGTGCCCTCAAACGCCGAGAAACCACTTGGATTCGCAGTTTTTTGTTCGGTGCTCTAGCTTTTGGTGGTGCTCAAAGGATTCGCGATTCCGGTGATTTAGAGAGTTAGGAGGCAAGATTTTTGGGCTATAGCATCCTTGTGTGACACTTTTCAAGTCCCTAAACCCTTGTCTCCATAGCTTCAACCGTTTGGGAAATCCGATGATGAATTGGGAGAGTTGACTTTCGGGGTCGGGCGTTTTACGCTCTGTCCCCCCCGGCGGACGTCCGCGAGGTGCTAGCAAACGGTCCGCGCGGCTAGGGTTCTTCGCGTGTTCGTCGTGTTCTTGCGCATCCTTGCTTTCGATCCGGTTTGGCTTTTGGTTTTTGTTGCAGCTGGTTTGCGGACGGTCCGAGCTTGAGTAGCGGACGGTACGTGACCCACGCGGACGGTCCGCCCGGCCTTGGCGGACGGTCCGCCGGCCTTGGCGGACGGTCCATTTTTCTCGGGTCGCTTCTGGTGGTTCTGTGTGCTTTAACGGACGGTCCGCGACGTAGGGCCAGACGGTCCGCGGTGTTGGCGCGGACGGTCCGCGACTTCGGGTCGGACGGTCGCGAGGCTGCGCGGACGGTCCGCCCCTCATGGCCGGACGGTCCGCGAGCTGTGCGCTTTGCTTCTTGGTTCGATTCCTCCCCTCCTTCTTTCGTGCTTCCGCGTGTGCTTCAAGGAATCGTTCCTAAGGCTAGAGGTTGATCCATAACCTCGTGGTCTTGGCGATTGGTGTGTGATTCGATCCATCGCTCGTGTGTGACCGGGGATTGACTAGGGTATAGGACGGGTTCTTTTGGAAGAATTTTTACCGGCTCCTATTCACTCCCCCCCTCTCTAGTCGCCATCTGATCCTTCAATTGGTATCAGAGCTTGGTGCCGGATTCTTTGCGACTTTGACAAGTCCCGAATCCTAAGATGGCGTACGTTGAGCGGGGTGGTCCGCCGCACTTCGATGGCAAGGGTTACCACAAGTGGGCGGCTCGTATGATGATCTTTCTTCGTGGAAAGTTGTTGGATTTCATTGTGCTTGACAAGATCTATGCTATTCGGTCAACATCCATACTCTTATGGTGGCCGATGCCGGTGCTAAGGCCAAATATGAGGCTAATGCAAAAGCCGTTGATCACTTGGTCGGAGCTTGTGTGATCCCGAGTTTGAGCGTGTTCGCCATTTGAATCTAGCTTGGCAAATTTGGGAAAAGTTGTTGGTTGCTCACGGTGGTGATAACCATGTGAAGGCTCGCCTCTTTGTCTCTTACCGGATGCAATATGAGAATTTCACTCCACTTCCGGTGAGGACATCGATGCGATGTTTCGGAGGTTCACCGCCATCGTGAACAACATGAAGGCTACTGTTGAGGATTTTCCGTACACCGAGCATGATCGGGCTTTGAAGCTCTTGCATGTCTTGGACCCAAATGTTTGGGGTGCTAAGGTTGAGGCCATCAAAGAGTCCGGGCATTATTTGACTGCGAGTTGGATGACCTCTTTTCTAAGCTCAAGTCGGCCGAGGTTGACGGGAAGTTGCAATCCAAGCATGAGGGCTTGACCGACCATAGTCTTGCTCTTGTGGGCGGATCAAAGGGCAAATCTAACCCTTCCTGTCGACGAGTTTTCCTTGTCTTCTCTTATGTCCATTCCGGATGAGGAGTTTGATGTCTTGGGCGAGGAGGAGGGCGGCCTTGCTCTCAAGGAGGTTTGAGCGGCTACACGAGAGTCGGAGGAACGCAAGGCGGAGCTCGGGGACGTGCTACAAGTGTGGCAAGCGTGGCCACTTCATCGCCGAGTGCCGGAAGCGGAGGAGAACAAGTACAAGGTGAACGAGTACAAGGCGCACCCGAGGCGTGAAGACAAGTACTCCTCCAAGGGCAAGCACTTCAACAAGTCCAAGAGCAAGGACAAGGACAAGCGGCGACCGAGCAAGAGCGGCTACAAGAAGAACAAGGCAAGAGCGATGGTAGCCGGTGCGAGCGACGTCGACTCAAGCTCAAGCGACGAGCGATCAAGCTCAAGCGGCGAAGATGAAGACGCCGAGAGGCGCAAGGGCAAGAAGAGTGCAAGCGGAACCTCGGCGGGTTGAGCCGTGTGGCGCTTGAGGGC
Organism: Cenchrus americanus; assembly: GCA_947561735.1. Lineage (NCBI taxonomy): Eukaryota > Viridiplantae > Streptophyta > Magnoliopsida > Poales > Poaceae > Cenchrus > Cenchrus americanus. Next base: position 74,711,858 of record OX387239.1, on the reverse strand, counting down.
TTTTGTGGCATGGCCCATAGCTCAAGCGGCAAGAAGAGCGAGAAGGAAGACGGCGACTCCGACTCGGAGGATGAGGTAAACCGTGACCCCGACTCTTCGCTTGCCGAGATTGCTAGGTTGAATGGCTTGCTTGACAACCGCGATAGTGTGCTTAGAGATGCCAAAAAAGATGAGGAAAGATCTTAGGGAACAACTTGAGAATGCTAGTGAGAAAGTAGGAGAGTTAGAGTCCAAATTGCTTGAATTGAAACTTGAGAATGACTCTTTGAAACTTGCTCCTACTACTCTTGATGATGTTGAATGTGTTGAGTGTGATGCATGGTTGAATGAGATCAAACTGCTTAATGAGAAGAATGCTTCTACTTTGGCTAAACTAGATGCTCTTAGGACTGAGTATGATGAGCTTAAGGCTAGACCTACTTTGCTTCGTGCTTGTAAATCATGTCCTACTATGCATGCTAAGCTTGTCGATGCTCGTTCTACCATTAGTTCTTTGGAAGCCTCTTTGAAATCTCCTGTTGTCAATGCTTGCACTAGCTGTGGTGAAGTTACTTTGCGCAATCTTGAACTTACTTCCCGTTTGGATGTCATCTATGAGGAGAATGACTATTTGAGGAAGGTGTTGGGTTGGTTGTCTGGGCAGGAACCTCAATTGAAAATCATGATTGAGGAGTTCAAGAGAGCGGATGGTCGTGGTTTGGGTTTTGAGAAGTTGGGTGAGAAAGTGGGAGAGAACAGTGGGGAGAGTGTGTATGAGAAGTGTGTTGAGTCTAACCCCGAGTTTGAGGTGATCGGAGAGATCCAAGTCCCACTTCCAAAAGCACCCAAGAACTCTTTCACACCAAAGCCCAACCACCTTTGCAACAAGCTTGACACCACCCAAGATCCACCCAAATTCCCACCTAAGACAAATGACTTCCGAAACCGGTGAAGTTTGTGGGTGAAAAGGGTAAGAAGCCTAGAGAGAAGCGAGCCAAAACCAAAACCCATCCCCTTCGGGTGTGAGTATTGTGGCAAGGAGAGGCATCTTGCGAGTTTTGCTACAAGAGGAAGAGGGATGAGAGGCTTGCTAGAGAGCAAGCGAACCGGGGCAAGGTATCGCCGGTCTCATGGTATTCCCGAGCCTAGAGTGCCACTTCCACGGGGTGTGGGAAGTGTGAGGAGTGTCGGCGGGTTCCCACGGAGAGGTGGTGGTGAGAGGTTTGTCGGGGAGAGATGATGGTGTGCGTCTTTGGTGAGAGGTTTGGTCGGGCTCGTGGTGGTTTTGTTGGACGTCCCCCTACTCGTCCTCAATACGGGTTTAGGGGAGATGATCGCAACTTTGGGTTCCGGAGGAACTACGGACCACGTTTTCCCCCCTCGTGGTGCTCGTACTCCTCCCATGGGACATGGGAAGTTTGGTGGCAAGGGAATGATGTTTGTTAACCCCTCTTTTGAGCGGATGGCTCGACAACGGTTTAACTTTCTTTGTGCTAACCCCGGTGTCGAGTCGTTAGCTCATTCTCGTTCTTGTTTCGACTACGGGCGGGGAGGCTTGGAGAACATTTGGTTGATTGACTCGGATGTTCTCGACACATGACGGGAGATAAGAAGTGGTTCTCCGGCCCTCACCCCGGTGAAGGAAAAGTTGTACATCACATTTGGGGACAATGGACGAGGAAGGGTGCTTTCGGAGGGTGTTGTGCATGTGAGTGACAAGGTAACATTGAAGAGAGTTGCGCTTGTGAAGTCTTTGGGTTTCAATTTGCTTTCGGTTTCTCGGTTCCTTGATGAAGGTTTTGAGGTGCGGTTCAAGTACGGCGAGTCTCGTTTGCTTGATTCTCGAGGTGATCTTGTACGTATGATCATCCCCGAGGGTCGATTTTCGGGGCTGATTTCTCTCATTCTTTAGGTCCCGCTTTCATTTGTTTGATGGCCGGTCCTTCTTCGATTTGTGGAAATGTCATAGGCGGTTGGGACACTTGAGCTTTGATTTGGTTTCCCGCTTGAGTGGTCTTGACCTTGTCCGAGGATTGCCGAGGTTGAAGCTTGAGAAGGATTTGGTTTGTGCTCCTTGTAGGCATGGCAAGATGGTAGCCACTCCCCATCCACCCCTGACCGATGTCATGACCGAGCGTCCGACAGAGCTGTTGCATATGGACCTTGTTGGGCCAGCTCGAGTTCGCTCGGTGGGTGGGAAGTGGTATGTCCTTGTTGTAGTGGACGATTACTCTCGCTATGCTTGGGTGTTTTTCTTGGAAGATAAGAGTGAGACATTTGGTTTTGTTCGAGATGCGATCGTGAGGTTGAAGAACGAGAGGCATGGGAATGCTATTCGAGCTATCCGCGGTGATAATGGCTCGCAGTTCAAGAACTCTCGTTTTGATGCCTTTTGTCGTGATCTAGGTCTTGAACATCGGTATTCGACCCCTTATTTGCCCCCTCAAAATGGAGTCGTGGAAAGGAAAAATCGACTCTTTGTGAGATGGCTAGGACGATGCTCGATGACCACGGGACTCCTAGGAGGTATTGGGCTGAGGCGGTCAATACGGCTTGTCATGTTTCCAACGAGGATTTTATTGCGAGCTTTCAAGAAGAAGACCTGTTATGAGCTTATGCATGGTCGGGCACCCAAGGTGAGTCATTTCGAGTCTTTGGGTGCGCAAGTGCTTTATTCTTAAGAAGGGAAAACTCGACAAGTTGGAAACTAGGTCTAGTGATGGTATTTTCTTTGGATATGCTAACCACTCTAGAGCCTATAGGGTGCTTAACCTTGAGACTAACAAAATCATGGAGACTTGCGAGGTGACCTTCGACGAGACAATGCCATGTACCTCTCTTGGCTTTGAATGTGCGGGTGATGAAGAGATGGCCGAGGACCTCTTTGACGAGGAGAAGGATGAAGCCGGAGATGATGATGGAGAGAACCATGCGCCGAAGGCCGAATGTGTACCCACTACTTCCCCTACGACCACTATGGAGCGTGGACCGTCTACTTCATGGACAACGACGTTGCAACAAGAGGACCGGGCGAGAGAAGGCCGAAGTTGAGGGGGAGGTAGTCTCGAGGCGTGAGGCTCCCGGCGGATTCAAGAAGTGCATCCCCTGTCGAAGATCATTGGGAACATCGACGAACGCACTACACGGTCGAGGTCCGGGAATTCCTCTCATTTTGCTCATCTTTGCTTTTGTTGCCACCTTTGAGCCCAAGGACATTGGACATGCCTTATCGATGCAAACCGGGTCAATTCTATGCATGAGGAGTTGGAAAACTTTGAGAGGAACCGGGGTGTGGGAGTTAGTTGAACCACCTCCAAATTGCCATCCCATAGGAACCAAGTGGGCTTGGAAGAACAAAGAGGGAGAGAATGGGATGGTTGTGAGGAACAAGTCCGGACTTGTTGCTCGGGGGTTTAGTCGAAGGGAGGGGGATCGACTATGAGGAGACTTTTGCTCCGTGGCCCGTCTTGAGGCAATTCGGATCCTTCGGCCTTTGCCGTGGCTAAAGGGTTCAAGTTGTTTCGGATGGACGTGAAGAGTGCTTTTCCGAATGGGGTCATAGAGGAGGAGGTGTATGTGAAGCGACCACACGGGGTTTGAGAGCGAGTTGTACCCACACGGGGTGTACGGGTTGAAAAGGGCTGCGTATGGGTTGAAACGGGCGCCCGTGCTTGGTATGGGAGATTGAGAGGTTTTTTTGTTGAGCGAGAGGGTTTGTGATGGGTACCGTAGATAGGACTTTGTTTCTCCTCAAGCATGGAAATGACTTGTTGATTGTTCGGATATACGTGGATGATATTGTCTTTGGTGGCTCGTCACATAACCTTGTTGCCAAGTTTGCGGATGAGATGAGCGGGGAGTTCGAGATGAGCATGATGGGCGAGTTGCAGTATTTTCTCGGGCTGCAGATCAAGCAAGTGAAGGATGGAACGTTCGTGCACCAGACCAAGTACACGAAAGACATGCTGAGGAAGTTCCAGATGCAAGATGTGAAGCCGATGTCGACTCCCATGGGGAGTACGGCCACTTTGGATGCGGACGAGGACGGAGAACCAGTGGACCAGCGAGAGTACCGGAGCATGATCGGCTCCCTCCTCTACTTGACGGCGTCGAGGCCGGACATACGGTTCGGCGTGTGTTTGTGCGCTCGTTTTCGGGCTTCGCCGAGGACTTCACATCAACGGGCCGTCAAGAGGATTTTCGGTACCTACGGTCTGCCCCTTTTGGTCTTGGCCTTTGGTATTCTTCCTTCTCGACTCTTTCTCTTCATGGTTTTTCCGATGCGGATTTTTGTTGGATGTCGAGTCGAGAGGAAGTCTACTTATGGTACTTGCCGGTTTCTTGGGTCTTCGTTGGTCTCATGGTCTTCCCGCAAGCGATCTAGTGTAGCTCGGTCTACCACCGAGGCGGAGTATGTTCTTTGCCGCGAGTTGTTGTTCCCAGTTGTTGTGGATTTCATACACTTTGAGAGACTTTGGTGAGGAGTGCACCCGGATCCCACTTCTTTGTGATAGCACCGGTGCCATAAGCGTAGCCAAAACCCGAGTGCTTCACTCCGGAACCAAACATATAGAAGTGAGGTATCATTTCTTGAGGGACAATGTGGAGAAAGGAACCATTGTTTTGAGCCATGTCCCTACCCAAGATCAGCTAGCCGACATCTTTACAAAGCCTCTCGACCAAGCTACATTTGTGCGCTTGCGGGGGGAACTTGGGGTTTGTTTCCCTTTCTAGTTGATTCTTGGGGGATTTCCTTTTTGTATCATATGTATCATACCATGTTTACTTTGATGTATATACATGCTTTGCTTGATGTACAAACCATGGTAGGATAGCCATCTTGTCATATATCATGTTGCATTTGTATCATATTGCATTTTAGGATGATGAGCTTCTTTCATATGCCATATTTGAGTCTCTTTGGCTATTTGTGAGATATTGGTCATATGTGTGGAGAAATGGTGATGTGAGGCTATGCTCTTGGAATATTTGAGATATATGTGTGGTGAGATAGCCTCTTTTGAAATAAATGCTAATCTTGACTAATTTTTGATAAATTATGCTCCACTCGTGTGTAGTTGTGTATCCATGTCACAGTTTGGTCTAAATGTGCTTTTCATGCTTAGATTGTGCTTGGATGCCTTGTTCTTGCATTTGGGCCAAAGGCCGAATATCATTGTGAATGTTTAGCCTATGTTGCATTCATGGGGGAGCATAAGCTTCTTTTTGCCGCAAAGGCACTTCATGTACCATAAAATGATTTAATCTTGAAAAGAAGTGTAAAATGCTTGAAAAATGCTCCATCCATCATGTCTGTGCTTAAAATATCTTATCTTTCACATATGGGTGCAAAACATGTTGCATGATGTTCACCTGTGGAGAAGTCTCCCCGAAGTGGACACATGGCTCATGAGCTTTGACATGACATGCTTTGCTTTATGGGTGTTTGCCATGATCTTTTGCGAGAATTTGATATCCTTATATGATCTTTGAATGGTATGCATGTTTGTGGCTCAAGTGTGACATGCATAGGCTTTTACATGTGAAGCGAGCCTTCTTTTGGTAAAAGCTGCTTACATCCGAAAATTTTGCTTTGTCACATGCTTGTATTTTCATATATTACTTGTGGCAATGCTTTGACTATACTATGATTCATATGTGTGACCTTTGTCTCATTTTTAGCCTTTGACACTAGATTTGGCCTATTTGAGAAGCTCATGTAGATGTTTATATGCTTTGTTTTGCATTTCTACATTTTCACCTTGATTCATACATTGTCAACAAGGGGGAGAAGAGGCGAGCTTAATGAAGATTCGAAGAGGTGAGCTGAAATTTGGAAGTTTGCATCCACATGTTCGGGGGGAGCTTGCATTTGTTCGGGGGAGCTTTCTTCTTGTTTTCGGTGTGGAGTTTGTGCTTTGCTTGACTTGTGACCTTTTTTCGCCTTTCGTGGTTTTGGTCATGAGTTGAGCTTCTTTGTTTTTCTTTCTTCTTCCTTTCTTTCTTTCTGCGAATTTCATTTCGCGTTGTGTGTTGTCAATGCACTCATCAAGGGGGAGATTGAGGACCGGGAGCGTCCCGGTGGTCGATGGATGACCGCTCCTCGGTGATGAGTGATTGACAACGGGTGTTGGAGCGACTCTTGGCTTAGTGCGCGGGTGTAGGCTGCGACCTAGTTCGTCTTGTTGCGGGGTGAAGAACGGGCGCGAAAGGTCTTCGGCCTTGAGGGGCCTCCGGGAGATGGAGAGACAAGTAGGCTCGGTTCCATGGACCCGGTGGACGACGGGGCCGGGTGCGGGCCACATGGTGGCGACACGAGCAAGACGAAGTCATGCACAATCGAGCCGGTGCACGGTGGCGGTCGAGTCAAGTGGTTTGGCGGGGGAGGCCGGTGTCGGTGTTTTGGACCGGCAACCTACTACGGGGAGTACCCGAAGTAGATGAATGTGACTCGCCGAGATCGGTAACTCGAAGGAAGAGGCACGCGACACACAATTTAGACGAGGTTCGGGCCGCGAGGTGCGTAATACCCTACGTCTGTATGTTGCGTAGCTACGGATTGATAGGGCGCGATTACACGATGGTGCAATGGTGCGCCGTGAGTTGGATGAGGTGAGGTTAGGTGATCCTGGGATCGGTCCCCGCCTCGCCTTATATAGTCCGGGGAGGCGGGGTTACAAGTCGGAGTAGGGAAGGAGTACTAGTCGAGTACGTCTAGGAGACTTCTACACGGTGCGGAACATGTACGAGTCCTATCCGAGTACTACTCCTTTCTTTGTCCTTGTGCTCCACGCCTTCGGGTGCGCGTGTAGCGCAAGTCGGGTAGTCCCGGGGGCCCACCGAGTAGTCGGTCCCGGTACCCACCGAGGTAGTGGGCCCGGGGAGGTCCATACGACAAGCCCCCGAGTACTTTGTAGTCGAGAAGGATAGCTTCCAGTAGTCTTGACGGCCTTAACGAGTAGTCCTCAAGCGTCCCTGAGTGCTACAAGTCAAAAGTCCTCAAGAGTAGTCGAAGCATCCCGAGGCTGGAATGTACTCCAGCTGATGTTTGAGCAATCTTGAAGTCTTCTCGAGTAGTCCCAAGCGTCCTTGAAATCTGCCTTCGAAGGTCTTCAAAAATGCCTGCCTTGTCTTGAAGCCGGAGCCGTCAAGAAAGATGCGATTTGCTGAACCGCAATCCACGTGGAGTAGCCCCCGAGCCTCGAGCCGCGGGCTCTGGCTGAGGATCTATCCGAAGTCTTGGAGAGAAAATCCCGAAAAATCCGGAGAGAAAAAACCGAAGGACACGTGGCACGGAGCCCCCGAGCCTTGAGTCGAGTACTTCCTCTCGAATTGAAGGGTCTTCTTTTGGAGAATGTGTCCGAGATGCTCTTGAGACTAGCCGCGTCCCCGGGTAGTCGAGTAAAAGTAGCCGAGCCACCGAGGGTGAGGCACGTCGACTAGTAGAATACGAAGAGTCACGCGCGCGGTGGCCGAGTCGGCCACGCGCGGACTTATCCGGCCGCCGTTACGGAGGCGGTTTGGCTTATAAATTCAAGCCGAAACCCTTAGGGTTTTCACCCAAGTGAGCCGCGGTCATTCGCGCACTTGAATCTTGAAGTAGATCCACTCCAACGAGCACCGCCGCCGCGGTAGATCCAAGCGCATCGCCACCCGAAAGGCGTAGGGTAGCCCCCGAGCGGATGCGAGTGAAGACTTCTGTTCTTGGAGAATGAAGCGCGTCCCCGTCGAAGACGTTGAAGGCCGGCGGGAAGAAGAGGAGCCATGCGAGAAGCGCCGCGGCGGCACCGGAGCGGCGCCGCCCACGTCTCCACCGCGCGGCCGACCCAAGCCGCGAGTGGAAAAGGTCGAAGGTGAAGACCGAGGACCCTGGCGACCCTGCCGAACTCCGGGTTCATCGGGGAGAAGGAGATCGACATGTGGAGGTACGCGCGAGAGAGATCCCTATCCAATGGAGAAGGCGCAAGACGAGATCCCGATGTTCTCGCGCTTCGTGGAGCGCGGGCTTGCGCTCCCGGCCGAGCGATTTCTTCAAAGGGCTTCTCGGGTACTACGGCATCGAGTACCTCAACTTGAACCCCAACGGAATCTTCCACGCTTGTCTTCGTCCATTTCGCGAAGCATTCTTGGGGATCAAGCCGCATTGGATTCTATTCGGAAATTCTTCCGCGTGAAGCCGCGACCCGGCGCCTCCAACCCTAGAGTAGTCGGCGGGGCCGGGATCCGGTTGAGGGAAGACGCCGCCGAGCGTACTTGGCGTACAAGCTCGTGGACTCCAACACGGATTGGAAGACGAGGTGGTTCTATACCACGAACCACCATCCCGAGCCGCCGAAGCCGAGCGGACGGCGGCCCAAGCACCGGGGAGTGGTGGAACGCGGAACCCACCATGCAAGAGGGGATCCGGCTCCGGAGTTGCGGGAAGAATCAAGGCCCTGCGAGATGCGGGGCGAGGGCCGAGCATGTGGCCTTCGGTTTCATGAAGCGTCGGATCCGGCCGGCCGTCGGCGCGGGATACGATGGGCTTCGAGTACAACGGCGACGACGACACGTCGCGGATGCGGGGGTGAGATTGAAGACAACGACATCGTCGAGAGGTTGTCGAAGATCTTCAAGGACATGCGGAGTACACGGCGTGCCTGTCGAGGAGTTCTCCGCCGCGCGCCCGCCCAACGAGGTAAGTAGCCGTACCCGCCTCGTCGAGTAGTAGGCACTTGTAGCGAGTTGCCGACGCCTTTGTGTCTTTTTGATGCGGGACGATGTGAAGCGGTTTGTCTCCGAGCCGCGGCCACCACCGAGCGGAATTGAGATTCCGGCGGTGGAGAAGGCGAAGGAGCGCCGAGTAGTCGGAGACGACGATCCCGTCATCGTGGAGGATACCTCCGATGACGAAGAGGACGAGGAGACGGCGGCGGGGATCGCTTCCGGTCGCGGTCGAGGTTTAGCCGTCCGGGCTTGCCTCATGTGCCTCTCGTCCAAGACCCTCCGGCTAGCACGGAGGCTAGCCTTGCCGCGCCGCCGAAGAAGCCGCGCAACCCCGCCAAGAAGCGGGTAGCCAAGAAGATGAAGGTCTCGGAGACCACGCCTCTTGAGGTAAGTCATCTTGAGCGAGAAGACGTCGAGTACCCAATGATCGAGTACGGTGCGACGAGTAGTTATCCCCATGTGCGGGGAGAGGCCGCCGGCGGGAGCCGGTGGAGGAGGGCGATGAGGGCACGTGGCCCACGGTGGGGGAACGGGGCCGGGAAGCCGAAGTCCGGCTCCCCGCGTCGAAGAGCTCGGCGCGGCACTGGAGCGCCGGCCCCCCGCCCCGAAGGGAGCGAGTACCCGCGGCCGCCGCCGTTGGAGAGATGGAAGCCGCGAGGGACGCGAGAAGACGTCGCGCGCGGCCGCCGCCACGGTGGAGGAGGCGTGGCCGAAGAGGCGGAAGAAGAGACGCCCGCCGAGGGTGGACCGGTCGATATCGCCGGCATCCTCGGTGCTCCGGCCGTGACTATCGTCCGGTCGAACTTGTAAGTACCACACTTCGTGAGTAGTACTCATTGTAGTAGCCGATGTTGTTCGATGAACCTTTGTGGATACTTGTGCGAGAAAATCCACCGACTTGAGGCCGGGACGGAGAGGAGCCCGCGGCGGCGAGAGGCGAGAAGAGGCCGCGCCGCCCGTCGAGGAACCCGCTCCGAGAGGCCCAAGCCGCGACCGAGCCCCCGGTGCCGAAGCGGCGGCGCCGAGGCGGTCATGGTCGAAGGTGAGTACTCTTCCTCGAAGGCCGTAGAGCCCCAAAAAGAGTAGTCGTAGATGCGATGCGCGTGCTATTTGTCGACGGGGCGGCGAAGGTGGTGACATCCCCTGCGGGGGGTACCCGTGCGGGGAGTTGACACCGAGAGGCCCGGAGGTCGCGGCGGGGAGCCCCCGAGCCCGTGAGGGAAACCGTCGAGAAGGCCGCCGAAGAGGAGGCGGCCGCCACGTCGCCGGGGGGTTGCCCCGGAGGTGGTGATCCGGTCCCGAGGAGATCCAAGACGCGGAGCCTATCCGCTCGGCGCCGATGGCGGAGGCTACGTCAAGTAGCCGCGGCGGGATCGAGCTGCTGGCCGACGATCTCGTCGAGCCGGCAACGGTAGCCCAGCACCTGGAGGCGATCCGGCGGGGCCGAGCGGTGGATGAAGGTACGTAGTCGTAGCCTTCGAGTAGTCTATCCTTTGCGTAGAGTACTGCGCTTGACTTGAGCTTGTATTGTGCAGGACGTCGCGGAGCGATCCCGCGAGAAGTCCAACATCTTTGCGGGGCTATGGCGACACCGTGCTGCGAGCCGAAGCCTTGGAGGAGCAGCTCATGAAGTCGAAGAAACACGCGGCCGCCATGCGGTCGAGGGCTTGACGCCGCCTTCGCCAAGTATCACAACGACGTGATGGACTTGCGGGGCGAAGAGCGACGATGCGGTGCGGAAGAACAAAGGCCTCCGCAACAAGAATAAAGGTATGTCTCTTGACTTGTCGGGTACTTGTTGGGAGTCATCAAGCTGCGACCCGTTGTTGTGTTCTGTGTTGCGAGAACTCGAAGACCGAGGTGGAGCGTGCGAAGGGCTCGGAGATCGGCATGAAGAATCTCTTCTACCGGGAGCAAGAAGCCCGCCGGGTACTTGAACTCGACTACAAGGAGCCGGCCTTCGAGTGCGAGAAGCACATGGAGTTGAGAATTGCATCCGACCGGGATCTCGTCCAGGCGCTACAAATCCTTGCGGAAGTTGAACGAAGACCGCGCGAGGCACTCCGAGCCCAGGCGAAGGACACGGAAGAGGCCGCCCTCCCCGATCGCGAGGCTCCGGTGCCGCACCGGGCGGCCCCAAGATTGCTCCGTTGGCGGATCGACTTCGTGAGGCGCCAAGCCGGCCGGCCGCCTACGTGAAGCACATGGCCAAGTCGATCCCGAAGCGAGGTGCCGGCCTTCATGAAGTCGTACTTCCGAAGGCCCGGTGGAGGTGGTCGCCGGCGGAGTAGCCGCCAGCTGCTCGGACGAGCGTACGCGGAGTTGCTTCGGAGCGAGATGGCTCCCATCGCGGAGCGGTAGCCGATAAGTTGAATCTCCGGTAGCTCGCATAGATAGCTAGTAGCCATAGTTGTATAGGAAACGGTTGTAATGAACTATCTCATATATCAATGAAATGTGAAGTTCCATCAATGAGTACTCGTAGCCGCGATATCGAGTGCGGAGCGCCCATCGTGGAGTAGGTGCGAGTAGTAGTACTCGGCTTAGTAGTCCCGTCGCGGGGAGTAGGCGATAAAGAAGTTGATGAACAATCAAACTTTATTGCGAAGAAGTACACACGGGTGGCCGGGGCCGTAGTTACAAGTAGTCGCCCGGACCGGAGGCCGCTTACGGTACCGAGTAGTAGTGCGGAGCGGGTAGCCGCTTACGGTGAGTGATCCGTAGGTAGCCGTGTGGGGTGGATCGCGAGATCCGTAAGTAAGCCGCGCGGCCGGATCTTAGAGTGTGGTCTTCTTGGTAGACCGCTGCTAGAGTCCTTGACGCTCATTGCAGCCCAGGGTCCGTAGGTAGCCGCACGGGCTGGACCTGGAGTAGAATAGTCCGGAGACTTGAAGCCAGGACCCGGAGGGTCGCATGCGGCTGGGGGTGTTGATGCAGTCGTGTAGACTTGAACCCCGAAGTAGTCGAGTAGACTAGGCGTAGAATCGACAGAGCTGGTCGACGTTCCACGAGTTGGTGACTTCTTCGCCTTCAAGTGTTTGGAGGCGGTAGGAGCCTGGCCCGGTCACCTTAGCCACGGTGAAGGGCCCTTCCCAGGGGGAGCTGAGTTTGTGAAGTCCTTCCGTGTTCTGTATACGGCGGAGGACAAGATCTCCAACGTTGAAGGAGCGTTCCTTGACGTTGCGATCATGGTAGCGTCGGATACCCTCCGAGGTACCTTGCTGATTGGACGAGGGCGGCACAGCGAGCTTCTTCGAGGCTGTCGATATCAACTCGTCTGCGTCGTCTTACGAGACGCCTTCGTCGTAGTGCTCCACCGCCGGCGAGTTCCATATGACATCGGCGGGGAGGATGGCTTCGGAGCCGTAGACCGGGAAGTAGGGGGATTGCCCCGTTGGCTTGGATGGTTGAGTCCGCGGCCCCCGAGTGCGTTGGGTAGTTCCTTGATCCACTTGCCCCCTTTTGAGTTGGCGGCGTCGTGTAGCCGCTTCTTTAGGGCGTCGAGCACCATCCCGTTGGCGCGCTCGACTTGTCCGTTGGCCCGTGGATGGGCGACGGAGACGTATCTGACGTCGATTCCGCTGTTCTCGCGGTACTCCCGGGCGGGTGGTTGTTGAAGTTGGACCCCGGTGTCCGTGATGATGCGGTGGGGTAGCCCGTAGCGGTGTACGAGTTCATCCAGGAAGTCGAGTACTCTGTCAGCCTTGGGGCATGTGACCGGCTTGACCTCGATCCACTTGGTGAACTTGTCGATAGCCACCAGTACCCGGTTGAATCCTCCTGGCGCAGTTGGCAGTGGCCCAATCATGTCGAGCCCCCAGCAGGCAAAGGGCCAGGTTGGTGGTATGGTGACTAGCTTGTAGGCGGGGACATGTTGCTTGCTTGGCGAAGAACCGACATCCTTGGCACCGTCGACGAGTTCTTCGGCATCGCCCGGGGGCGTGGGCCGGTAGAAGGCTCGCGGAAGGCCCTGGCCGACCGGCGTGCGGGAGGACGCGTGGTTGCCGCGAGACACCCTTGTGGATCTCCTCCAAGATGTCCTTGCCTTCTTCGCGAGGGACGCATTTCATGAGTACTCCGAGAAGATGCGCCTCGCTTGTAAAGCTTGTCGCCGACGAGGACGTAAGACTTGGCGCGGCGGACGGAGTTGTTCGGCTGCGTTCTTGTCGGAGGGGACCTTCGCTCGCCGAGGTAGTCGATGAAGGGTTGCCTCCGGTCCACGTCGATCATCATGACCTCCTGCCCGGTGGTTGGTTAGGCGGGACGGTGGTCGGTGGCGCGGCTCCGGGATGGATGGCGCGTGAAGCTCATGGACGAAGACGCCGCGGGTACTTGGGCGCGGGTGGATCCGAGCTTCGAGAGGACGTCCGCGGCAACGTTGTTGTCGCGAACGATGTGGTGGAACTCGAGACCATAGAATTTGTTCTCGAGCTTGCGGACTTCTAGGCGGTAGGCGTCCATGTTCTCCTTGTTGCGGTCCCGGGACTTGTTGACTTGGTTGATGACCCTCTGCGGAGTCGCCGTAGACTAGTAGCCGCTTGATGCCAAGTGAAGCCGCGAGGCGGGCCCGTGTAGGAGGGCTTCGTACTCGGCTTCGTTGTTTGAGACCTTCCGGGAAGATGCGGGACGTACTTGAGTTGTTCGCCCGTTGGGGAGATCGGGGAGTACCCCCGCGCTGCGCCCTCGAGGTTGAGTGAGCCGTCGAAGTACATCACCCAATGCTCGGTCGCACGGTGGGAGTAGGTAGGCGGTTCTCCCGCCACTCTGCCATGAAGTCGACTAGAGCACTCGCGACTTGATGGCTGTGCGTGGCTTGAAGTCGATGGTGAGGGCGCCGAGCTCGACGGCCCATTTGGAGGTTCTTCGGTGGCGTGCGGGTTCCTCGGGATGTCGCCGAGCGGGTAGTCGGTGACGACGGAGACCGAGTACTCTGGAAGTAGTGTCGTAGCTTCCGCGAGGTGATGAGTAGAGCGTACGGGGAGCTTCGCACGGGCGGGGTAGCGAGCCTTGGACTCGATAGAACCTCGGCGACGAAGTAGGCGGGGCGGCCCGGACCGGGTAGGCGTGGCCGTCTTCCGCCGCTCGACGACGATGGCGATGCGACCACGTGAGTAGTCGCGGCGAGGTAGAGCGATGGCTGCTCGCCCTTGTAGGGAGCCGTGAGGACCGGGGGGCTTCGACGGGGAAGTCCTTGAGGCCGGGCAAGGGCTTGGTCCGCCTCTGCGGTCCACACGAACTTCTCGTGGTGCTTGAGTAGTTTGAAGAAGGGGGAGACCCCGTTCTCCTAGCTTCGAGATGAATCTGTTCAATGCCGCCATGCACCCCGTCGGCTTACGGGACGTCCTTGATGCTCGTGGGAGCTTTCATGCCGGTGATGGCGGAGATCTTCTCGGGGTTGGCTTCGATGCCGCGTTGGGCGATGATGAAGCCGAGTAGTTTGCCCGAAGGTACGCCGAAGACGCACTTGTTCGGGTTGAGCTTCCGGCGGTACTCGCGTAGCGATGCGAAGGTCTCTTCAAGGTCGTCGATGAGGGTACCGGAGTCCCTGGTTTTGACAACCACGTCATCCACGTAGGCCTCGACGTTCTTGTTGAGTTGCCGCTTGAAGCGAGCTCCGGATGGCCCGTTGGTAAGTAGCGCCGGCGTTCTTCAACCCGAAAGACATGGTCGTGTAGCGACGCGCCAAACGGGGTGATGAACGCGGTCTTCTCCTGGTCTTCCTCCTTGATTGCGATGCGGTGGTACCGGAGTAGCGATCGAGGAAGCGAGCGGGTCGCGCCCGCCGTGGAGTCGATGACTTGATCAATCCGTGGCAACCCGAAGGGGTCCTTGGGGCGCGTGCTTGTTGAGGTCGGTGTAGTCGACGCACATCCTCCACTCGTTCGAGTTCTTCTTGCGGACGAGGACGGGGTTGGCGAGCCACTCGGGATGGAAAACTTCTCCGATGAAGCCGGCGGCGAGTAGCTTGGCGAGTTCCTTCTTGATGGCGTCCCGTCCGTCGTCGGCGAAGCGTCGGAGGTGTTGTCGTTTGGGGGGTGGCCTTTGGGTCGACGTTGAGGCGGTGCTCGATCGGCTCCACGGGCACTCCGGCATGTCCGTCGGCTTCCACGCGAAAATGTCGCGGTTAGCCCGAAGGAAGCCGATGAGCGCGTCTTCCTATTTGGGGTCGAGGCCGGCCCCGATGGTGGTAGTCTTGGTGGGGTCGCCTCGTTCCGAGGTCGACCGTCTTGGTGAGCACCCTCCTCGGGTGGCCGAGGCTTGTTGGCGTTGTCGGACTTCTGCGGGATGTCGAGTTCGCTTGTAGCAAGCTTCTTCGACGCGGCGTAGACCTCCATCATTGGGGTGGGTACTTGATTTGTCGAAGCAATCACCACGGCCTCTCGTATCGCGGTCGTGAGAGATCTTCAAGTCCCCCCGGAGGGAGAGTACGCCGGTGGACTTGGCATTTTGAGTACCAAGTATGTGTAGTGGGGCACCGCCATGAACTTGGCGATGGCCGGTCCGCCGAGGATGGCGTGGTAGGAAGTCTCGATGTCCGCGACCTCGAACTTGATGTACTCGGTGCGGTAGTTGTCGCGAGACGCCCCGAAGGTAAGCGGCGGTACCACCGAGCCCGGTGGGATAGCCGCGTTGCCGGGACAATGCCGTAGAAAGGCATGCTTTGCTCTTGTTGAGCATGGGGGTGACGTCAAGGTTCATCTTCCGAGAGTCTTGGTGAAGAGGACGTTGAGCCCGCTTCCGCCGTCGATGAGCACCTTGTTGAGCTTAGAGCCCGCCCTTGTTGGTTGCGGGACGAGAGGGAAACGTCTGGTTCGGAGAAGCTGGTCCATTGGTCCGCGCGGGAGAAGGTGATGGGCGTCTCGACCACCCGAGAGGGGTCATAACCGCCGGTTCAATGGACATCACTTCGCGGCGAGTAGCCTTCGCTCCCGCCCTGCGGGGTAGTCCGTCGAAGAGGACGTTGACGGTCTTCTCGGGTTCTTGGAAGTCGTCGCCGTCCTTCTTCTTGTTCTTCGATCGTGAGGGTGCGGTGGCTCGGCGTATCCTTGAGCGCATGCCCGAGCCGGTAGCACTTGCTCGGTGGTGTGGTTGCCGTTTGGATGCCACGGGCACTTCTCCTTCGGCGGGTCTTTAAACCCGCCGGAGTTCTTTTTCGAGTTCCCTTTCGGAGGGCGCCGGATAGCCGCGACGGTGTTGTACGGCTTGCGCTTGCGGTTGGAACCCGAGAAGTTGTTGTTGTTATTGTTGTTGTTGCGGCCGCCTTGGTTTGGGTTGCCGCCGCCGCCGCCGCCTTGGTTCCGCTTGGACTTGGCGCGGAGGGCGTCGTACTTGGCGTTGGCCTTGTCCTCTTCATCCGCCCGGGACGTGATCATGTCCTTGAGGTGGGGAATGGACCCGGGACGGCGCGGCCGAAGTCCTCGAAGGTGCGGCGATGGTAGAGCCCGTCTGGAAGAGGTCGATGACCTCCTTGTCGGTGACGTCCACGACGGTAGCGCGCTTGTCGAAGAAGCGGCGCATGTATTTGCGGAGGGTCTCGCCTTGTTCTGCTTGATCATGGCAAGGTCCATGCGAGTACCCGAACGGCCCATGGCGCCCGCGAAGTTGCTTGTGGTGCTCCTTCGACTGGTCCCACTTGTCGATTGAGTGCTTGTCCGGCGACTCGAGCCACGTGAGTGGGGCTTGGTCCGAGCGAGAAGGGGAAGTAGAGGCACTTGGTGTCGCCGTTGCCGCCAGCGTTCTCGATGGAGAGAGCGTAGCATCGGAGCCACTGGATGGGATCTGCTTCGCGTCGTATTTGGTGATCCCCAAAGGCTTGAACTTGTCGGGGAGGAGCGAGGGTTGCGAAGCCGGGGGTGAGAAGGCGGGGAAGCCGTCGCCTTCAGCAACGCGGTCGTCGACTTCTTCGCCGCAACTCTTCGATTCTGCGGCGGGCATCGTACCCGCCGTGAGAGGCGCCGGAGGCGTGGCTATGCGCGTGGCCGCGGCCGCCGCGGCCGCCGCCGCCTCCCGCCTTTCTTGTTGGCTCCGTGGTTGGAGGGCGCCGCCGTCGGCCGCCGCCGCCGCCGTCGGGGTCGTCGCCGCCACCACCGGCGGAGCACGGTGGGGGACGACTTCTCGATTGACGTTGTCTTGTCGTGAGGGTCCGCCGGCGGTGGGAGCGTCGACGGTTTGGTTCAGGCGGGATGTCGCCTCGAGTACGGTTGGGACCGAGGTCAACACCTGCGACTAGTAGCCTCGTTGTCGCGAGGCTTGGCTTGGAGAGGTTGGGCGACTCTCTTGTCGACCCGCATGAAGTAAGCTTCCTCAGCGAGCTTGGCGATGACTTCTCCAGCCCGTATGCCCTGAGCCTGCCGTGCGATCGCTGTGATCGACATGAGGCACTGCTCGGGAGTGGTGTGAACTCTGCTCTCGGCCCGCTCCGAGAGCTTCCGCAAGGTTGCGGATGGGGAGGTTGTCTCTGAGCCGCCGGCGTCGTTCGTTGCGCTTCCTGTTACGTTCGCGCCGGCGTCCTCGCCGGCGTCGGTCTCGTCCGCGGGGGCCTCGCGAGACGGCTCATCTCGCGGAGATGTCCTCCAAGTACTTGTACGCGGCCGTGCCCGAGGTTCCGGGGTGTCGCCGGCGGCCATGAAGACTTGACGGTCAGGGGTACCCAAGCTTGGCTCAGAAGGTGCCACCTCAGTTGGTGTGCTTGAGTCAGCTTGGGCTAGTGGTGTTCCCTCCTGGAACGGTAGCGAGTCGATGTAGGCGACGTAGCGTGAGTCCTTTGTCAGCTCAGCAGGTTTGCGATCTGGCCAGTAGACGTATCTTCCGGCCGGCGTCGATCTTATAACCAGCCCAGAGGCTGGCCCTGACAAGGGAAGCTCAGAGGAGTTGTCTTCGGACTCAGGCTCCTCAGGGTCCGACCCGAAGTCGAACTCGTAGTCCGGGTTCGAGAAGAACTCGGAGAGAGGGTCGGGAGTCCAAGACGCGGTTGGAGACGGCGTCGGAGTCCGAGTTGTACTCGGTTGCGGGCTCCTTGCCGGCCCGTCGTGGCGTAGAAGCCTCCGTGCGGGGCCCGGCCGGGAACGCGAGGGCCACGCACGGAGCGCCGACGTGGAGAGGGGACCACCCGCGATGGCCGAGGAGCGGCTCGCATGCGATGGCCCATGGCGACGTCGGGTTCGAGTTGGAGACGGACTCGAGCTCGAAGTCGCCGTGGAGGTTGGAGAGCGAAATTTCGCCGAACTTGCCGGCGAGCTTGCCCGTGACAACTTCGGGAAGCGTCACAAGGCTCCGTCCTCGAGTCGGGTTGCATGATCAAGCGGCGGCGGAAAGAGCCCGCGCCATCGGCGGTGCGGGACCCAAGCCCCGAAGACGAAGGTGTCGCCACGGTTGAAGGCGACGGTTGGCTTGATGTGAACGAAGCCGTCGAGTTCGCCATGTGATCTCGAGCGAGAGCCCTTGAGCACGCGGGGTTTGGTGGTTTGCCCACAAAACCATCGGCGGACGGTTTCTTGGTTTGGGCCTCGAAAACCAAGTCCGAGGGCCCAACACGACGGAGACGGGATCCGGGCGTGTCGGGAAGCTTCGAGGCGGAGGACACGCGGCGGGATCGCATGGCTTGCGTCGGGAGGACGCGGGGTGCGGCAAAGGCGTGGCCGTCCGATGGCAAGACCCACAAACATTACCTAAATGCCCCTACGTGGGTTGTATCGCCAGTAGTTAAGTTAGGGGTAGTCGAGTCATTTACCACTCCGGCGGGACCTGATATATAAGCCATGAGTGTGTGTGGATGGCTCCCTCTCTCCGCGACTTAGGGTTTCATTTCCCCCCTCCCATTTCTCATTTTCGTAGCTATTTTTCTTCCATTTTCTCTAGGCTAGCATGAGAGCTTCATGAGAGATTTGTTGAGAGGGATGGATGCTAGGGCGGCATGCTAGACCTTGTGAATCTTTCCTGGTTTGTATAGAAGATTCGGGGTTGTGTTTTCGTGGCCTTTTTGTGCTTATTTTCGTGTCTTTGTTCCCGGTTCGATTCCGCGGATTTGAGTGGGTTTCTCCCCGGATTTCTTTGAGGAAAACATGGATAGATATCTCGTGCATCTTTGTGATTGATCTTGTGCCCTCAAACGCCGGAAACCACTTGGATTCGCGGTTTTCGTTCGGTGCTCTAGCTTTTGGTGGTGCTCAAAGGATTCGCGATTCCCGGTGATTTAGAGAGTTAGGAGGCAAGATTTTTGGGCTATAGCATCCTTGTTTGACGCTTTTCAAGTCCCCAAACCCTTGTCTCCATAGCTTCAACCGTTTGGGAAATCCGATGATGATTTGGGGGTGTTGACTTTCGGGGTCGGGGCGTTTTCTCGCTCGTCCGCACCCGCGGACGATCCGCGAGGTGCCGGGCGGACGGTCCGCGCGGCTAGGGTTCGTCACGTGTTCATCGTGTTCTTGCGCGTCCTTGCTTTCGATCCGGTTTGGCTTTTGGTTTTTGTTGCGGGTGGTTTGCGGACGGTCCGAGCTTGAGTAGCGGACGGTCCGTGACCCACGCGGACGGTCCGTTTTTCTCGAATCACTTACGGTGGTTGTGTGCTTTACGCCGGACGGACGGTCCGCGGTGTAGGGCCGGACGGTCCGCGGTGTTGGCGCGGACGGTCGCGGCTTCGAGGTCGGACGGTCCGCGAGGCTGCGCGGACGGTCCGCCCCCTCTGGCCGGACGGTCCGCGAGCCTCGTGCGCTTTGCTTCTTGGTTCGATTCCTCCCCTCCTTCTTTCGTGCTTCCGCGTGTCTGCAAGGAATCGTTCCTAAGGCTAGAGGTTGATCCATAACCTCGTGGTCTTGGCGATTGGTGTGTGATTCGATCCATCGCTCGTGTGTGACCGGGGATTGACTAGGGTATAGTTCGGGTTCTTTTGGAAGAATTTTTACCGGCTCCTATTCACTCCCCCCCTCTCTAGTCGCCATCCGATCCTTCAAGTGGACGGACCCTCTCCTACACCTACGACGACAAATCAAGAACGAGAAGAAGGCGATGTTGAGGGGGAGGTAGCATCGAGGCGAGAACCTCCCGGCGAGTACAAGTGGATCACCCAGCTTCGAGGATCATGGGCGACATGAATGAACGCACTACACGGTCGAGGGTTCAAAACAATTCTCATTTCACTCATGCTGCATTTGTTGCTACTTTTGAGCCCAAAGACATTGGACACACACTATCTGATCACAATTGGGTTAATTCGATGCATGAGGAGTTGGAGAACTTTGAGAGGAATCGGGTTTGGGAGTTGGTTGACCTTCCCCCGGGGTGTAAGCCGATCGGTACAAAGTAGGTGTGGAAGAACAAAGAGGGAGAGAAGGGTGAGGTTGTGAGGAACAAGTCGAGGCTTGTTGCTCAAGGGTTCAGTCAGAAGGAGGGGATTGACTACGAGGAGACTTTTGCTCCCGTAGCCCGTTTGGAGGCGATTAGGATCCTTCTAGCCTTTTCCGTGGCTAAAGGGTTCAAGTTGCACCAGATGGATGTGAAGAGTGCTTTTCTGAATGGTGTGTTGGAGGAAGAAGTGTATGTGAGGTAGCCTGCGGGGTTTGAGAGTGAGAAGTACCCCCACCGGGTGTACAAGTTGAGGAAGGCAACCGTATGGGTTGAAGCGGGCGCCTAGAGCTTGGTATGGTAGGTTGAGGGGGTTCTTGTTTGAGAGAGGTTTTGAGATGGGGAAGGTCGATCAGACCTTGTTTTTGCCGAGGCGGGGTAGAAATATCCTGATTGTGTAGGTGTACGTGGATGATATTGTCTTTGGTGGCTCGTCTAACTCTCTTGTTGCAAGGTTTGCGAGAGGATATGAGCAGGGAATTTGAGATGAGCATGATGGGCGAGTTGCGGTTCTTCCTCGGGCTACAAATCAAGCAATCAAAGGAAGGAACATTTTTGCACCAAGCTAAGTACACCAAGGACATTGTGTGGAAGTTCAAGATGGAGGAGTCCAAGGCTATGGTGACGCCGATGAGTACGACTACGGCTCTTGATGCGGACGAGGAAGGTGAACACGTGGGACCGGAAGGAGTACGGAGCATGATCGGGTCACTCCTCTACTTGACGGTGACGAAGCCGGACATCCGGTTCTCGGTATGTCCGTGCGCTCGTTTTCAAGCATCTCCAAGGACTTCGCATCGGCAAGCGGTGAAGCGAATTTTCGTGTACTTGCGTCACACTCCCGACTTCGGCCTTTGGTACTCGCGTCCTCTTCTTTGGCGCTTCATGGTTTTTCGTACGCGGATTTTTCCGGTGTCGGTTGGATAGGAAGTCCACTTCCGGGACTTGCCGCTTTTTGCGATCTTCTTTGGTGTCTTGGTCTTCCCGCAAACAGTCGAGTGTTGCTCGGTCCACTACCGAGGCATAGTATGTTGCCGCCGCTAGTTGTTGCTCTCGGCTTCTTTGGATTTCATACACCATGAGTGACTTTGGTGAGGAGTATACCCATGTCCCACTTCAATGTGATAGCACCGTTGCCATAAGTGTTGCAAGGAACCCGGTGCTCCATTCCAAAACCAAGCACATAGAAGTGAGGTATCATTTTCCGAGAGACAACGTAGAGAAGGGAAAGATAGCCTTGATCCATGTACCCACACATGACCAACTAGCCGATATTTTCACCAAACCCCTAGATCAAGCAACTTTCACTCGTTTGCGGGGGGAACTTGGTGTTTGTTTGATTTCTTGAGTTGGGTGTCCGGGAGCTCCTTTGTAGCATATGTATAGTTTCCTTTGTGCATTTCTTGCATTTGGCATGGCATATGTAACATGATGTATAGGCATCCTTGTATCTTAGATTGCATGCATTTTGTATCATATGCATTGGATAGGAAAAGCTTCTCCTATATACATTGTTCACCATGGGATGCTATACATGTCTTTGTGAGCTTGTTTGGTATGCTATGGTTAGTTAGCTCTTGATGATCTTGATGAATAATCCATGGTTGATGGCTATGTTTTTTGAAAAATGTCACATATATGCTCTCTCATTTGTAATTGCCTTTATATGATCTTGACATGCTTTAGTGGCTTTGCTATGCTTAATTTGTGGTTGGATAGCTAGTTTATTGATCATATGGGGCCAAAGGCTCATTTGTGAGGGCCGGGAGTGTCCGGTGGTCGATGGATGACCGCTCCTCGGTGATGAGTGATTGACAACGGGTGTTGGACCGACTCTTGGCTCGGTGCGGCCGGTGTAGGCTACGGCCTAGTTCGTGTTGTTGCGAGGTGAAGAACGGGCGCGAAAGGTCTTCAGCCTTGAGGGGCCTCCGGGAGATGGAGAGACAAGTAGGCTCGGTTCGAGGGACCCGGTGGATGGCGGGACTAGGTGCGGGCCACATGGTGGTGAGACGAGCAAGACGAAGTCGTGGACGATCGAGCCGGTGCACGGTGGCGGTCGAGTCAAGAGGCTTGGCGGGAGGCCGAAGGACCGATACGGCGAACCAGAGAGGGGGGGGAGTGAATGGGAGCCGATAAAAATTCTTCTCGAAGGATATGGAAACTCCAACAAGATGAACACGACTTCCAACACACGTCTCCGACTCACTACCCAAGTTGGTCAAGCCCACGTAGCCACTGGAGTGCCACTGGACCTAGGAACCAACACACAACCTTCCAACCTGAGAACGCGACGGAACACCAAACCTCGAGTCTTCAGACCAACACCGGTCAGACCGGTGAGCACCACCGGTCAGACCGGTCCCTGCTGGTGAAACTGGGCAACTTTCACTAAGTGGCTGCACACCGGTCAGACTGGGTGAGACACACCGGTTAGACCGGTCACAGCCTGAAAGCCCCCAAGGCACCAAACAGGTCAACCGACCTCCAAACTGACCCAAACTCGAAACAGCAGCAACACGGGACAACAGCGAACACACCCAGACGTTCACCCGAGCAAAATCCCACCGAGGGTTGCACCGGTCAGACCGGTCAAGAGCACCGGTCAGACCGGTGTAGCCTGGGCAGCTCGGGATGAACAGCACCCGTGGGTCAACTCCCCCAAATCCAAACCTCGATCTCCCGAATCGCTCCACGGACTTGAACAAGACTTTGGGGATATTAGGAACACCTCATGAGGAGTCCATAGCCAAGTTTAATCCCAGCAAAACTCGTCCAAAAAGGAGGAATCAAGGAAATCCCGCCAAGAGCACTTCCAACCCAAGAACTCAAGAAACCCCAAAATCGAGCACCTTTACTCACGGATTTGGGAGGGGGAATCACAGCCCAAAGAACCATGAAGGGTTCCCACAAATTTCCCCCATCAAATCCCCAAGAGAAAGGTCCCGAAAACAACCCAAAGAAATCACCAAGAGAGGGCTCCGAAAATCACCACCAAGAACAACCGGGGAAAACACATCAAAACCTTGAGGGACCATGCCGAATCATCTATACATGAAACAAAGGTTCATACAAGGTCTAGCAAGCCGCCCGATCATCCATCCCTCTCAACAAGATCTCTCCATGAAGCTCTCTTGCTAGTCCTATGGAAAACCTAAGGAAAATAGGAAGGAAAAAGGGAAAACAAATGAGCTAGGGTTCCAAGAGTTGGCTGCCATCCTCTCACCTCTTGGGTTATATGGAGGCAACCGAATGTCTAAAATGCCCTTTCCTAATAACTAGGGATACAAGCCCCTCAAGGGCGGATTTGGAAGTCTTCATGTCTTCACCATCGGAGGGATGCCGGCGACCGCACCCTGCGTAGCCTCGACGCAAGCCATGCGATCCCGATGCGTGTCCTCCGCTTCGAAGTCTCCGATCGCGTCGTCGCACACCGGTCGGACCGGTGCTCCTCACCGCCGACCGGTCCGGCGCTACCGCAGCCTCCGTCTTCGGTTCTTCGGTCTTGGCTTTATGGATCAACCAAGGAACCGAGTGGCTTTCGATGAACCACGGAAACCCCGCGAACTCGGTGTAGCCTCCGCCAATCTCCACTCATGACTTGGCTCCCACGTAGTCCCGGCTCGACCTTGGTTTTGAGGCTCAACCAAGAAACCGTCCACGACTTCATCTTGTCTGTTCATGCCACCATGCGGCTCGCACTTGACCCCCGCCGGCCACCGGTCCCTCGAACGAAGCCTACTTGTCTTCTCCACACCCGGAGGCCTCACCGGTGATGACCTTTCGCGCTTGTTCTTCACCCGCACCAACACCGGTCAAGCCGCAACCCGCACCCGCAATACTTAGCCAAGAATCGGTCCACACAACGTTGTCAATCACTCATCACACAAGGAAGCGACCATCCACCGATCCTCGAACCACACATGGTCCTCGGAGGCCGGGCCGAGCACGCGGGGTTTGGTGGTTTGCCCACAAAACCATCAGAGGATGGTTTCTTGGTTTGGGCCTCAAAACCAAGTCCGAAGGCCCAACACAACGGAGACGGGATCCGGGCGTGTCGGGAAGCTTCGAAGCGGAGGACACGCGGCGAGATCGCATGGCTTGCGTCGGGAGGACGTGGGGTGCGGCGAAGGTGTGGCCGTCCGATGGCAAGACCCACAAACATTACATAAATGCCCCCGCCCGGGTTGTATCGCCAGTAGTTGAGTTAGGGGTAGTCGAGTCATTTCCCACACCGGCGGGACCCGATATATAAGCCATGAGTGTGTGTGGATGGCTCTCTCTCCACGACTTAGGGTTTCATTTTCCCCCTCCTCTTTCTCATTTTTCCGAGACATTTTCTTCTCCATTTCTTGTCTAGGCTAGCATGAGAGATTCATGAGAGATTTTTTGAGAGGGATGGATGTTAGGGCGGCATGCTAGACCTTGTGAATCTTTCCTAGTTTGTATAGAAGATTCGGCGTTGTGAATTTCGTGGTCTTTTTTGTGCTCGTTTTTTGGTGCCTTTCTTCTTGGTGTGGTTCCGCGGAGTTGAGTGGGTTTCTCCCCGGATTTCATTGAGGGAAACATGGATGGATGTCTTGTGCATCTTTGGGATTGATCTTGTGCCCTCAAACGCCGGAAACCACTTCGATTCAAGGATTTTCGTTCGGAGCTCTAGTTTTTGGTGGTGTTCAAAGGATCCGTGATTCCCCGTGATTTAGGGAGTTAGGAGGCAAAATTTTTGGGGTATAGCATCCTTGGTTGACGCTTATCATGTCCCCAAACTCTTGTCTCAACAGCCTTCTACCATTTGGGAGATCCGGTGATGAGTTGGGGTGTTGACCTTCGTGGTCGTCTTTGTTCTTGCCTCTGTCCGTGAGGCGCGGACAGTCCGCGTGGGGCCGGCGGATAGTCCGCGGGTGCTAAGTTTGTCGCGTGTTCTTCGTGTTCTTGCTCGGCTTCGCTTTCGATCCGTTTTGGTTATGAGCTTTGGTTGGAAGAGGTTTCGGACGATCCGCTACATCGGCGCGGACGGTCCGCGGGTGCTCGGCGGACAATCCGCGTGCTCCCCGCGGACGGTCCGTTTTTTTCGGGGTTCGCCGCCGGAGGTTCGGTAGCTTTAACGGACGGTCCGCGGCTCGGGCCGGACGGTCCGCGGTACGGGTGTGGACGGTCCCCGCGACGAGGGGCCGGGACGGTCCGCGTGGCCCGTGCGGACGCCTCCGCCCCTCTGGCCGGACGGTCCGCCGGAGCCCGGTCGCTTTGTTCCTTGGTTCGATTCCTCCCTCCTTTCGTGCTTCCGCGTGTGCTTTAAGGAATCGTTCCTAAGACTTGAGGTTGATCCATAACCTTGTTGTCTTGGCGGTTGGTGTGTGATTCGATCCATCGCTTGTGTGTGACCGGGATTTGTCTAGGGTATAGGCCGGGTTCTTTGAGAAGAATTTTTACCGGCTCCTATTCGCCATCTGATCCTTCAATTGGTGCCGGATTCGTGGTGACTTTAACAAGTCTTGAACCCTAAGATGGTGTACGTTGAGCGGGGCGGTCCACCGCACTTTGATGAGAAGGGTTACCCAAGTGGGCGGCTCGTATGATGATGTTTCTTCGTGGCAAGTTGTTGGATTTCATTGTGCTTGACAAGACCTATGCTATTCCGGCTGAGATCCACACTCTTATGGTGACCGATGCCGGTGCTAAGGCCAAGTATGAGGCAAATGCAAAAGTTGTTGATCACTTGGTCCGGAGCTTGTGTGATCCTGAGTTTGAGCGTGTTCGCCATTTGAATCTTTCTTGGAAAATTTGGGAGAAGTTGTTGGTTGCTCACGGTGGTGATAACCATGTGAAGGCTCGCCTCTTTGTTTCTTACCGGATGCAATATGAGAACTTTACTCAACTTCCGGTGAGGACATTGATGTGATGTTTCGAGAGGTTCACCGCCATCGTGAACAACATGAATCCAATGTTGAGGATTTCCCTTACACCGAGCATGATCAAGCTTTGAAGCTTTTGCATATCTTGGACCAAAATGTTTTGGGTGCTAAGGTTGAGGCCATCAAGGAGTCCGGGCAATACTTGACTATTGAGTTGGATGATCTCTTTTCTAAGCTCAAGTCGGCCGAGGTTGACGGGAAGTTGCAATCCAAGCATGAGGGCTCGACCGATCATAGTCTTGCTCTTGTGGGAGGATCAAATGGCAAAGCCAACACTAACCCTTCCCGTCGACGCTTTTCCTTTTCTTCTCTCATGTCCATTCCGGATGATGAGTTTGATGTGCCGAGCGAGGAGGAACTTGCCTTGCTCTAAAGGAGGTTCGATCGACTACATGAGAACCGGAGGAATGCAAGGTGGAGCTCGGGGACATGCTCCAAGTGTGGCAAGCGTGGACACTTCATCGCCGAGTGCCGGAAGCGGAGGAGAACAAGTACAAGATGAGCGAGTACAAGGCGCACCCAAGGCGTGAAGACAAGTACTCCTCCAAGGGCAAGCACTACGGCAAGTCCTAGAGCAAGGACAAGGACAAGCGGCGATCGAGCAAGGGAGGCCACAAGAAGGACAAGGCAAGAGCCATGGTGGCCGGTGCAAGAGACGTCGACACCGGCTCAAGCGACGCACATTCAAGCTCAAGTAGTGAGGATGAAGACGCCGGGAGGCGCAAGGGCAAGAAGAATGCAAGCCGGAACCTCGGTGGGGGAGCCGTGTTGCACTTGGAGGCTTTTGTGGCATGGCCCATAGCTCAAGCAGCAAGAAGAGCGAGAAAGAAGACACCAACTCCGACTCAGAGGATGAGGTAAACCGTGACCCCGACTCTTTGCTTGCTGAGATCACTAGGTTGAATGGCTTGATTGACAACCGTGATAGTGTGTTGAGAGATGCTAAGAAAATGAGGAGAGATCTTAGGGCTCAACTTGAGAATGCTTGTGAGAAAGTAGGAGAGTTAGAGTCTAAATTGCTTGAATTGAAACTTGAGAATGACTCTTTAAAACTTACTCCTACAATTTCGATGATGTTGAATGTTCCGAATGTAATGCATGGTTGAATGAGATCAAATTGCTTAATGAGAAGAATGCTTCCACTTTGGCTAAACTAGATGCTCTTAGGACTGAGTATGATGAGCTTAAGGCTAGACCCACTTTTCTTGGTGCTTGTAAATCATGTCCTACTATGCATGCTAAGCTTGTTGATGCTCGTTCTACCATTAGCACTTTGGAAGCTTCTTTGAAATCTCCGTTGTCAATGCATGCACTAGCCGTGATGAAGTTACTTTGCGCAATCTTGAACTTACTTCCCGTTTGGATGTCATCTATGAGGAGAATGATTATTTGAGGAAGGTGTTGGGTTGGTTGTACGGGCGGGAACCTCAATTGAAAATCATGATTGAGGAGTTCAAGAGAGCGGATGGTCGTGGTTTGCGTTTTCGAAGTTGGGTGAGAAAGTGGGAGAAAATAGTGGGGAGAGTGTGTATGAGAAGTGTGTTGAGTCTAACTCCGAGTTTGAGGTGATCGGAGACATCCAAGTTCACTTCCAAAAGCACCCAAGAACTCTTTCACTCCAAAGCCCAACCACCTTTGCAACAAGCTTGACACAACCCAAGATCCACCCAAATTCCCACCTAAAACAAATGACTTCCGAACCGGTGAAGTTTGTGAGTGAGAAGAGTGTGAAACCTAGAGAGAAGCCAGAGCCAAAACCAAAACCCATCCCCTTCAGGTTTGAGTATTGTGGCAAGGAGAGGCACCTAGCAGAGTTTTGCTACGAGAGGAAGAGGGATGAGAGGATTTCTAGGGAGCAAGCAAACCAAGACAAGTATCGCCAGTCTCATGGTATTCCTGAGCCTAGAGTGCCGCTTCCACGGGGTGTGGGAAGTGTGAGGAGTGTTGGTAGAGTTGGAGCTCAGGGTGGTAGGTTCCCACAGAGAGGTGGTGGTGAGAGGTTTGATAGGAGAGATGATGGTGTGCGTGCTGGTGAGAGGTTTGGTCGGGCTCGTGGTGGTTTCGCTCGGACGTCCCCCTACTCGTCCTCAATACGGATTTAGGGGAGATGATCGTAGCTTTGGGTTCCGGAGGAACTACGGACCACGTTTTCCCCCTCGTGGTGCTCGTACTCCTTTCATGGGACATGGGAAATTTGTTGGCAAGGGAATGATGTTTGCTAACCCCTCTTTTGAGCGAGATGGCTCGACACCGGCTCAACTTTCTTTGTGCTAACCCCGAGTGTCGAGTCGTTGGCTCTTCTCGTTCTTGTTTCGACTACGGGCGGGGAGGCTTGGAGAACATTTGGTTGATCGACTCCGGATGTTCCCGACACATGACCGGAGACAAGAAGTGGTTCTCCGGACCTCACCCCGGTGAAGGAAAAGATGTACATCACTTTTGGGGACAACGGACGAGGAAGGGTGATTTCTGAGGGTGTGGTGCATTTGAGTGACAAGGTAACGTTGAAGAGGGTTGCTCTTGTGAAGTCTTTGGGTTTCAATTTGCTTTCGGTTTCTCGGTTGCTTGATGAGGGCTTTGAGGTGTGTTTCAAGTCCGGTGAGTCTCATTTGCCGGATTCTTGAGGTGATATTGTTTGTATGATCATCCCCGAGGGTCGATTTTCGTGGCTAATTTCTCTCGTTCTTTGGGTCCTCCTCACCTTGTTTGATGGCCGGTCCTTCTTCGATTTGTGGAAATGACATAGGTGGTTGGGTCACTTGAGCTTTTATTTGGTTTCCCTCTTGAGTGGTCTTGACCTTGTCCGAGGATTGCCTAGGTTGAAGTTTGAGAAGGATTTGGTTTGTGCTCCGTGTAGGCATGGCAAGATGGTAGCCACTCCCCATCCACCCTCGACCGATGTCATGACCGAGCGTCCGACGTAGCCGTTGCATATGGACCTTTTTGGGCTAGCTCGAGTTCGCTCGGTGGGTGGGAAGTGGTATGTCCTTGTTGTGGTGGACGATTACTCTCGCTATGCCTGGGTGTTTTTCTTGGAGGACAAAAGTGAGACATTTGGTTTTGTTCGAGATCCGATTGTGAGGTTGAAGAACGAGAGGCATGGGAATGCCATTCGAGCTATCCGCAAGTGATAATGTCTCGCAGTTCAAGAACTCTCGTTTTGATGCCTTCGTCGTGATCTAGGTCTTGAACATCGTATTCGACCCCTTATGTGCCCCCTCAAAATGGAGTCGTGGAAAGGAAAAATCGGACTCTTTGTGAGATGGCTAGGACGATGCTCGATGAGCACGGGACTCCTAGGAGGTATTGGGCCGAGGCGGTCAATACGGCCTATCATGTCTCCAACGAGATTTTATTGCGAGCTTTCAAGAAGAAGACCGTTATGAGCTTATGCATGGTCGGGCACCCAAGGTGAGTCATTTTCGAGTCTTTGGATGCAAGTGCTTTATTCTTAAGAAGGGAAAACTCGAAAAGTTTGAGGCTAGGTCTACCGATGGGATTTTCTTTGGATATGCTAATCATTCTAGAGCCTATAGGGTGCTTAACCTTGAGACTAACAAAATCATGGAGACTTGCGAGGTAACCTTCAACAAGACAATGCCATGTACCTCTCTTGGTTTTGAATGTGCGGGTGATGAAGAGATGGCCGAGGACCTCTTTGAAGAGGAGAAGGATGAAGCCGGAGATGATGATGGAGAGAACCATGCGCCCGAAGCCGAGTGTGTACCCACTACTTCCCTTACGATCACTACGGAGGGTGGACCGTCTACTTCATGGACAACGACGGTGCGACAAGAGGACCGGGCAAGAGAAGCCGAAGTTGAGGGGGGAGGTAGTCTCGAGGCGTGAGGCTCCCCGGCGGATTCAAGAAGTGCATCCCCTATCGAAGAACATTGGGGACATCGACGAACGTACTACGCGGTCAAGGTCCGTAAATTCTTCTCATTTTGCTCATGCCGCATTTGTTGCCTCCTTTGAGCCCAAGGACATTGGACACGCTTTATCCGATGCAAACCGGGTCAATTCTATGCATGAGGAGTTGGAAAATTTTGAGAGGAACCGGGTGTGGGAGTTAGTTGAATCACCTCCAAATTGCCATCCTATAGGAGACAAATGGGTTTGGAAGAACAAAGAGGGTGAGAATGGGATGGTTGTGAGGAACAAGTCTAGACTTGTTGCTCGGGGATATAGTCGAAGGAGGGGATCGACTATGAGGAGACCTTTGCTCCCGTGGCCCGTCTTGAGGCAATTTGAATCCTTCTAGCCTTTGCGGTGGATAAAGGGTTCAAGTTGTTTCAAATGGATGTGAAGAGTGCTTTTTCGAATGGGGTCATAGAGGAGGAGGTGTATGTGAAGCAGCCACCGGGGTTTGAGAGTGAGAAGTATCCACACAGGGTGTACAGGTTGAAAAGGGCTCTGTATGGGTTGAAACAGGCGCCCGGGCTTGGTATGGGAGATTGAGAGGTTTTCTGTTGAGCAGAGGGTTCGTGATGGGTACCGTGGATAGGACCTTGTTTCTCCTCAAGCATGGGAATGACTTGTTGATTGTGCGGATATACGTGGATGATATTTTCATTGGTGGCTCATCACATAACATTGTTGCCAAGTTTGCGGTATGAGATGAGCGGGGAATTCGAGATGAGCATGATGGGCGAGTTGCAGTACTTTCTCGGGTTGCAGATCAAGCAAGTGAAGGACGGAACATTTGTACATCAGACCAAGTACACGAAAGACATGCTGAGGAAGTTCCAGATGCAAGATGTGAAGCCTATGTCGACACCCATGGGGAGTACGGCTACTTTGGACGCGGACGAGGACGGAGAACCAGTGGACCAGCGGGAGTACCGGAGCATGATCGGCTCCCTCCTCTACCTGACGGCGACGAGGCCAGACATACAGTTCAGTGTGTGTCTGTGCGCTCGTTTTCAGGCTTCGCCGAGGACATCACATCGATAGGCCGTTAAGAGGATCTTCGTGTACCTACGATCCGCCCTTCGGTCTTGGCCTTTGGTATTCTTCCTCCTCGACTCTTTCTCTTCATGGTTTTTCGATGCGGATTTCGCCGGTTGCCGAGTCGAGAGGAAGTCTACTTCCGGTTCTTGCCGGTTCTTGGGTCCTCGTTGGTTTCGTGGTCTTCCCGCAAGCGATCTAGTGTAGCTCGGTCTACCACCGAGGCGGAGTATGTTGCGGCCGCGAGTTGTTGTTCCCACCGTTGTGGATCTCATACACCTTGAGAGACGTTGGTGAGGAATGCACCCGCATCCCACTTCTTTGTGATAGCACCGGTGCGATAAGCGTAGAAAAAAACCCGGTGCTTCATTCCGGAACCAAACACATAGAAGTGAGGTATCATTTCTTGAGAGACAATGTGGAGAAAGGGACCATTGTGTTGAGTCATGTCCCTACCCAAGATCGGCTTGCGGACATCTTTACAAAGCCTCTCGACCAAGCTACATTTGTGCGCTTGCGGGGGGCACTTGGGGTTTGTTGCCCTTTCTAGTTGATTCTTGGGGGATTTACTTGTGTACCATATGTATCATACCATGTTTACTTTGATGTATATACTTGCTTTGCTTGATGTATAAACCATGGTAGGATAGCCATCTTGTTATATATATCATGTTGCATTTGTATCATATTGCATTTTAGGTGAGCTTCTTTCATATGCCTTATTTGAGTTTCTTTGGCTACTTGTGTGATATTGGTCATGTGTGTGGAGAAATGCCTATGTGAGGCTATGCTCTTGCAATATTTGAGATATATGTGTTGTGAGATAGCCTTTTTGAATGAAATGCTAATCTTGACTAAATTTGATGAAATGTGCTCCACTCATGTGTAGTAGTGTATCCATGTCACGTTTTGGTCTAAATGTGCCTTTCATGCTTAGATTGTGCTTGGATGTCTCTTTCTTGCATTTGGGCCAAAGGCCGATATCATTGTGAATGTTTAGCCTATGTTGCATTCATGGAGGAGCATAAGCTTCTTTTTGCCGCAAAGGCACTTCATGTACCGTGAAATGAATTAATCTTGAAAAGAAGTGTGTATGCTTGGAAAATGCCCCATACATCATGTTTATGCTTAAAATGTCTTATCTTTTACACATGGGTGCAAAACATGTTGCATGATGTTCACCGGTGGAGAAGTCCCCCCGAAGTGGACACATGGCTCATGAGCTTTAACATGACATGCTTTGCTTTATGGGTGTTTGCAATGATCTTTTGTTAAGAATTTGATATCCTTGTATGATCTCTGGATGATATGCATGTTTTTGGCTAGAATATGACATGGATAGGCCTTTACATTTGAACCGAGCCATCTTTTGATAAAACTGCTCAAATCCGAAAATTTGCTTTGTCACATGCCTATATTTCTATATATTACTTGTGGCAATGCTTTGACTATGCTATGATTCATATGTGTGCTCTTTGTCTCATTTCTAGCCTTTGACACTAGATTGGCCTATTTGAGAAGCTCATGTAGCTGTTTATACGCTTTGTCTTACATTCCTGCATTTTCACCTTGATTCATACATTGTCAACAAGGGGGAGAAGAGGTGAAAGAGGTGAGCTTAATGCAAATTCAGAAAAATGCATCTAAAATTTGGAAGTTTGCATCCACATGTTCAGGGGGAGCTTGCATTTGTTCAGGGGGAGCTTTCTTGCTGTTTTCAGTGTGGAGTTTGTGCTTTGCTCGGCTTGTGACCTTTCTTTGCCTTTCTTTGGTTTTGGTCATGAGTTGAGCTTCTTTGTTTTTCTTTCTTCTTTCTTTCTTTCTCTGAATTTCATTTCGCGTTGTGTGTTGTCAATGCACTCATCAAGGGGGAGATTGAGGACCAGGAGCGTCCCGGTGGTCGATGGATGACCGCTCCTCGGTGATGAGTGATTGACAATGGGTGTTGGATTGACTCTTGGCTCGGTGCGCGGGTCTAGGGCCGCGGCCTAGTTCGTGTTGTTGAAGGTGAAGAACGGGCGTGAAAGGTCTTCGGCCTTGAGGGGCCTCCGGAGATGGAGAGACAAGTAGGCTCGGTTCGAGGGACCCGGTGGACGACGGGACTAGGTGCGGGCCACATGGTGGCGAGACGAGCAAGACGAAGTCGTGGACGATCGAGCCAGTGCACGGTGGCGGTCGAGTCAAGAGGCTTGGCGGGAGGCTGGGCCGAGCACGCGGGGTTTAGTGGTTTGCCCACAAAACCATCGGAGGACGATTTCTTGGTTTGGGCCTCAAAACCAAGTCCGAAGGCCCAACACGACGGAGACGGGATCCGGGCGTGTCGGGAAGCTTCGAAGCGGAGGACATGCGACGGGATCGCATGGCTTGCGTCGGGAGGACACGGGGGTGCGGCGAAGTCGTTGCCGTCCAATGGCAAGACCCACAAACATTACATAAATGCCCCCGCGTGGGTTGTATCGCCGTAGTTGAGTTAGGGGTAGTCGAGTCATTTCCCACACCGGCGGGACCCGATATATAAGCCATGAGTGTGTGTGGATGGCTCTCTCTCCGCAACTTAGGGTTTCATTTTCCCCCTCCTCTT
This sequence comes from Cenchrus americanus, assembly GCA_947561735.1. Taxonomy (NCBI): domain Eukaryota; kingdom Viridiplantae; phylum Streptophyta; class Magnoliopsida; order Poales; family Poaceae; genus Cenchrus; species Cenchrus americanus. The sequence goes on along the minus strand of OX387239.1, from coordinate 74,678,393 downwards.
TCTCATTTTCCCAAGACATTTTCTTCTCCATTTCTTGTCTAGGCTAGCATGAGAGATTCATGAGAGATTTTTTGGGAGGGATGGATGTTACGGAGGCATGCTAGACCTCGTGAATCTTTCCTAGTTTGAATAGAAGATTCGGCGCCGTGAATTTCGTGATCTTTTTTGTGCTCGTTTTTTGGTGCCTTTGTTCTTGGTGTGGTTCCGCGGATTTGAGTGGGTTTCTCCCCGGATTTCTTTGAGGGAAACATGGATGGATGTCTTGTGCATCTTTGGGATTGATCGTGTGCCCTCAAACGCCAGGAAACCACTTCGATTCAAGGATTTTCGGTCGGAGGTCTAGTTTTTGGTGGTGTTCAAAGGATCTTTGATTCCCCGTGATTTAGGGAGTTAGGAGGCAAAATTTTTGGGGTATAGCATCCTTGGTTGACGCTTATCATGTCCCCAAACTCTTGTCTCAACAGCTTCTACCGTTTGGGAGATCCAAGTGATGAGTTGGGGTGTTGACCTTCGGGGTCGTGCTGTTCTTGCCTCTCGTCCGTGAGGCGCGGACGATCCGCGTGGGGGCGGCGGACGCTCCGCGGGTGTTGAGTTTGTCGCGTGTTCTTTGTGTTCTTGCTCGGCTTCGCTTTCGATCCGTTTTGGTTACGAGCTTTGGTTGGAAGAGGTTTCGGACGATCCGCTACGGCGGCGCGGACGGTCCGCGGGTGCCCGGCGGACAGTCCGCGTGCTCCCCGCGGACGGTCCGTTTTTCGGGGTTCGCTACTGGAGGTTCTGTTAGCTTTAACGGATAGTCCGCGGCTCGGGGCCGGACGGTCGCGGTACGGGTGCGGACGGTCCGCGGCAGAAGCGGCCGGACGATCCGCGTGGACCGTGCGGACAGTCCGCCCCTCCCGGCCGAACGGTCCGCCGAGCCCGGTCGCTTTGTTCCTTGGTTCGATTCCTCCCTCCTTCTTTCGTGCTTCCGTGTGTGCTTTAAGGAATCATTCCTAAGACTTGAGGTTGATCCATAACCTCGTTGTCTTGGCGATTGGTGTGTGATTCGATCCATCGCTCGTGAGTGACCGGTATTTTTCTAGGGTATAGGCCGGGTTCTTTGAGAAGATTTTTTATCGGCTCCTATTCACCCCCCCCCCCCCCCCTAGTCGCCATCCGATCCTTCAATTTGTCATCATGAATGTTTAGCCCTCTTGCTTCATCTTGTGGAGGGGCTTAACTTCCTTTTTGTTGCAAAGACATTTCATGTACCATTTATGAATTTGAAAATGAAATGTAAAATGCTTGGAAAATGTGCTCCCATGTCATATGTGCTGAAATTAATTTGCTTTGGGTGCTAAACCGTTGCATGATGCCTACCAATGAGAAGTCTCATACATAGAAGTAGGCACATGGCCCGGTTGCTTTGACATGACATGAGGTGCTTGTGGGTGTTTGTGATGGTCTTATGATTAGAATGGTCGTCCAATGATGAAGTTTGTGTGGCTTTGCCATTTTGACATGTTTTGCTCATGTTTAGGTTTTTGCTTATGAGAGAGTAACTTTTCGCAAAATTACTCAAATCCTTTTTAGCCTTGTCCAATGGTTGTGAAACTTGGTGATCATGTAGTTAAGGTCATTACGAACCTGTAGAGTATCTAACTTGATCATTTGGACTTGTGTAGCTCCTTGTGATGAATTTTGTATATTTGAGAAGCTATATGTTGAAACTTTTCGCATTTTTCCTTGATTCATGCATTGTCAACAAGGGGGAGAAGTTTGTGCATGCTTTGGGCACCTGGGTGTGTTTGGAAGGTGTTCCAATTGGTCCGGGCAAATTTTGAGCAGTTTAGTGCAGGGCCGGTCTCTTGGGGCGGTCTAACCGCCCCAGGCGGTCGCTGAGGAGCAGAGCGGTCTAACCGCCCCGAGCTTTTTGAGCGATTCTTGCTCTTTGTTGCATTCCCGTGTTGCATTGCTGCATTGGTTCAGGGGGAGTGTGCTTTGGCTCAGGGGGAGTTTGCAAATGTGCAGGGGGAGCTCTTTGTGGTGTTCGATCTTTGGTTCGGTGGTTTGCGCTCTTTGTTTGAGCATGGTTTTGTCTCAGATGTGTCGAGCCGTTACCCTTGCCTAAGGGGTCCGAGACTTGTCTTCCTCAAGTGATCTTGCTTTTCGCCTTTCTTTGGCTTTCGATCGCTTGTTGAGGTTTCTTTTTATTTGTTTCTTTTCTTTTTCTCTTCTCTCGTGTTACTTCATGTGGGTGTTGTCAATGCACTCATCAAGGGGGAGATTGAGGACCATGTGTGGTTCGAGGACCGGTGGATGGTCGCTTCCTTGTGTGATGAGTGATTGACAATGTTGTGTGGACTGATTCTTGGCTAAGTATTGCAGGTGCAGGTTGCGGCTTGACTCGTGTTGGTGCAGGTGAAGAACAAGCGCGAAAGGTCGTCGCCGGTGAGGCCTCCATGTGTGGAGAAGACAAGTAGGCTTTGTTCGAGGGACCCGGTGACCGGCGGGGGTCAAGTGCGGGCCGCATGGTGGCATGAACAAGCAAGATGAAGTCATGGACGGTTTCTTGGTAGAGCCTCAAAACCAAGGTCGTGCCGGGACTACGTGGGAGCCAAGTCATGAGTGGAGATTGGTGGAGGCTACACCGAGTTCGCGGGGGTTTGCGGTGGGTTCACCGTAAAACCACCGGGTTACTCGGATTGAGCCACAAAACCGAGGCCGAAGACTCGACGAGGAGGTGCGGCCACCCCGTGCCGGTTCAACCGCCCGGGAGGGGCGGGGCCGGACCGCCCGGGGCCGGTCGGATTGCCGGGCCGGTCCTAACCGCCTGGGGGGGGGCGATCTGACCGCCCTGGTCGCTGGCGCCGAGATGCTTCAAAGCGAAGGACACGCGTCGGGATCGCAAGGCTTGCGTCGAGGCTAAGCAGGTTGCGGTCGCCGGGCATCCGTCCGATGAAGAAAATCAAGACTTCTAAATTCGCCCTTGAGGGGCATGTATCCCTAGTTATTAGGTAAGGGTAGTTTAGTCTTTTGGGTGCCTCCATATATACTCTTTGAGGGGATGGATGGCAGCCAACTCTTGGAACCCTAGCTCATTAGTTTTTCCATTTTCGTTCTCTTTTTCCCTAGTTTTTCCTAGGACTAGCTTGAGATCTTCATGTGAATCTAGAGAGAGGGATGGATGTATGGGTGGCAAGCTAGACCTTGTACGAACCTTCATGGTATGTATAGATGGTTCGGCGTTGTTCCTCAAGGTGGTGAAGTGTTTTTCCCATTTCTCTTTGTGGTGATTTTCGGAGCTCTTTGTTGGCGGTGTTTTGAGGACAATTTCTTGGGGTTTTTGGTGGGTGTCACGTATGAGGATCTTGTGCCTCTTTGGTGGTGACTTTGCCCCCAAATCTCTCTTGAATTGGACTCGATTTGGTGGTTTTTCGAGTTGGGCGAGTTCTTGACCTAGAGAGGCGATTTCTTCGATTCCTCTTGATTGAGAGCGATTCGGGTCGATTCCTTTGAGGTAGAGGTTGCCCGGGAGGTAACCTGGCTAATCCCGAAGTTTCGTTGCAATCCGTGGAGTGATTCGGGAGATCGGGCGCGAGGAAGTTGAAGTTTGACCCGCGGGTTGGTTTTCCGGAAGGGGCGGTCTAACCGCCCGGAGGGGGCGGTCTAACCGCCCGGGCCTTCCGGAGTCGAAGTTCTCCGTTTCACCGAATTTTCCTCTATGAGTTTGTTCTCCTTGATCGAGGAGCGTCCGGGTGAAATTTTGGGTCGTTCTCGTGCTTGTTTGCTAGGAGTTCTTGTTTGGAGTTCGTCGCCGGGTACGGGAGGTTAGACCGCCCCCGCTAGCCGGTCTAACCGCCCCTAGGCCCCCGGGTGAAGTTTTGGTTTTTGCCGAGATTTTCCGGTAGCTAGCATGGCCCGGACCGGAGATCTCTCGTTGGTGAAACCGTGGTGTGTTTTGGTGCTCGGAAGAGGTGTTTCGAAGGATTTCTTGGTTACCTTGTTGAGGCGGTCTAACCGCCCCCCATACCAGCCTAACCGCCCCCTGCGGACGGCCTCGGCTTTCGAGTTGTTTCCGCCGTCGTGGGTGCGTGTGTGTTGAGGTTGCTCGGTAGTGTTTGTTCCAAGGACCCGTAGCACTCTAGTGGCTACGTGGTCTTGGCAAACAGAAGGTAGAAGTGTGGAGCATGTAATTTTGGGGGTCCGACCGAGCGAGTTCATCTTGTCGGAGTTTCAATCTCCTTCGAGAAGAATTTTTATCGACTCCCATTCACCGCCCCCCTCTCGGTCGCCTAATCGGTCCTTCATCCATGCAAGGTTCCCACGTCGGCCTAGGGAGACCCTAGACAACTAGCACGACCCTCATCTCCGAGATGGTGTCCCTCAAGCTTCTCTCGCTCCTTGGCGGCGGATGACGAGTTGGTTGATCCGTGGCTCTCGGTCGGGGGGCTATAAATAGCCCGAGAGGCATCTAGGTCAAAGGGGGGCCGACCGGGCCTCGAAATGGGCCGGGCCGGTCGGCCGGGCCGACCGGCCTGGGCCCACTTCGGCCCGTTCGTGGCCTCCTTCGCCGGTGTTGCTTCCCGAGTCTTCTAGATCCTTCCCCCTTCCGCATGTGGGCCCTTGTCGTCGGTTTCTCTCCGAATTTGACGAAGCTCCTTATCTCGCAAGATTCAAGCACTTTTCTAGTTAGGTCCTCGGAGTTTTCCATCTTCTCGGGTTGGGTCCTTGGGCTTCTTGGAGTCGTTTTCACTTCATTGCTTGACTTGTACGGGGCTTCAAGGTCTAGTCATGAGGTGCTTAATGAACTTATCCCGGAAGTCTTGCTTTCGCCGCTAAAATCCCGCATAAATACTAAACTCCAAAACCGACATGCACAAGTGAACTTGTTATACAACGGGGGTTAGTACCGGTGGATAAGATACAAAAGTCATGCCAACACCGAAGGTAAACTCAAGGATAGGTTGACGGAATTTCACCGTCAACAACCAAAAGGTATTTCATTCCGTAAGGAATCGGATGCTCGTTAGCCTAAGAGTAGGAGAGGGTGAATTAGGCAACCTAAAACCTTAACCTATGACTTCACTAATTTTGCACAAAGGTAAACTAGAACATACTATCTAGATGTGCAACTAGGGTTGTTCTAGTGTGAAACTCCCATCCCAAACCAAGGTTTGCAACCTATAACCAATCCTAGCATGATACTACTCTAGGAAAGTAAAGGCAAGCAAAGATTGCAAGAGAGTAAATGTGGAAACCTAAAGGGGGTGAGAGGAAGCAAACTCTTGACACGCGATTTATCCCGTGGTATCGGTAGGCACTAAGCCACCCCTAGTCCATGTTGTTGAAGCACTCCCACAAGAGTATTGCTTCCCGGTCACCAAGTCTATCCCAAGAGCACCACTTGACTCGCCACAAAGGCTAGCCACTTAGGCACTTGCCAAGCTCCTTGGTCACATTGATGCCGCCTCCACTAAGGAGCTTCTCCACCAAGGAAGGGGGTCTCCACGTCCCCCGCACAAAGTGTCCTCGCCGCTCCACACCAAGTCGGAGGGTCGATGATGATTGCCGACTAGAGGGGGGTGAATAGGCGGTTTAAAATCTAAAATCACAACACTATAGAAATTTAATTAGAACCACAAGGAGAATTAAATCTCTACCTACTCTATTCCTATGTTAGAGGTTTTGCGGCCTAGGGTGACAAGATATACAACAATCTCTAGAAATTGAATGCTCAAAGTGAAGTACTTGAAAGGGAAATTGAGGAAAGAAATAACCGAGCACAAGAGACGAATTTTATCCCGTGGTATCGATGACTTGCTGGGTCACCCCTAATCCACATTGAGGTGGATGCAATGTTCAACCGCTCCTCTATCAAGACACCGCTTGATCTTGAGTCGGTTAGAACCAAAGAACCACTCCACACCTCGATTCCACTAGAGTTGCTCTTTACCGCTCCGGTGAGGTGAGCACAATACCTCTCACAACACGAAATTCGGAGCCACGCACAATCTTCTTGCGAGCTTCAACGGATTCTTCCACCACCAAGCCGTCTAGGAAGCGGCAACTTCCAAGAGTAACAAATCAACCACTTGCTTGATGATTCCCTAGTGCCACAAAGATCAAAACCTTGATGCAATGCACTAGAAGCTCTCAATCTCACAAAGAATACAATCACTAAGCCAAGTGAGTGAGAGAGAGGAGAGGGAGAGCTCTACAAGGGAGTATGGACCTTTCAAAGTGCCAAGCGAACCTCTCCAACCCCGGGCTTGGAGTATATATACTCCCCCTTCCCGTTACTAGCCGTTATGAGTAAAACGTGTACCTCGCGGGACCGTCCGCGATGTCCTCGCGGACCGTCCGCGTTTGAATTCCAACGGTAAAAACGCGAAGTCAACGACCGGTGGGGACCGACCGTTGGGCCGGGCGGACCGTCCGCCGGGGCCACGCGACCGTCCGCCGGGGCCACGCGGACCGTCCGCCCGGGCCCCGCGGACCGTCCGCGGGCGGCGCCGCGACCGTCCGCCCGGCCCACCGAGCTACACCCTGTTCTGTTAAGAATATCAGACCGTCTGCCTGGGGTCGGTGGACAGTCCGCCCGGAAGCGCATATTCTCGAAAACTTTTGCCAAAAATGTCAGATATTAAATAAATATCAAAAACTCGCGGACCGTTCGCCCCAAGGGCCCGGACTGTCCGCCCAACACCTGAAAACTGTTTTTCCTTAAGATTTTTGATGAATTCCTTTTAGCAAGAGAAATCGCCACTCATCTAAATGCAATGCATGCAAATTTTTGATCCAAGTGGCACTATGGAAAGTCAAGCCAATGAAATTGATCCCTCTTGATAGTATGGCTATCTATCCTATCAATCCGGTCATTTAACATCCTCTAATCATTTTATGACCGGCAAAAATAAAACCCTATCTTTTACCTTTGCCTTGAGCTCTTTTCAACACAAGTCATACAAGACCTTCTCATTTATACCGCATGATCTCATCATTTCACCGGACTAACCTATTCTTATAACTCAAATAAAAATGTTAGTCCATAATGATTGTCATTAATTACCAAAACACGAATTAGGGGCCTAGATGCCTTCAATCTCCCCCTTTTTGGTAATTGATGACAACCATTTAAAGGAGTGATATAAGAAAGGTTTTGTGTTTTGGAATCACTTACTCCTCAAATAAGTTCAATAAAGGGATAGAGTGAATGTCTCCAAAAGAAGAATATAGCGAGAACTCCCCCCACATATGTGCATATAATTTTCATTTGATTTTCACACATATGCATAAATATAATAAATTTTGACGGAGTTTCCCTACAAAATAGAGATCAAGGCAACAACCACATATATATATCCGAAAAAAATTAAGGAAGGGTTAGCTTCAAAACTACTACGGGAACTAGAACAAGCCACAAGATAAGCAAAATGAGATCACAACCATAGATCATCACAAGATAACCACAAGTTCTAGTTCTCAACCACATCACACACCAAAACATAAGTCTCAAAAAATTATTACAAGCCAACCAAAGTTCATGCATAACCGAAATTAAACATGCGGGTGCAATGCAAGAGTTCCAAATGCATGCAAGAAAAGTGAGCTCCCCCTAAAGATCACACAACACTCCTCCAAATCTCTCTCCCCCTTTGGCATCAAATATCAAAAGGTCTAGTCATTCCGAGACGGCGGCGGAGGAGGACAGAAGCGTGGTGGTGGAGCCGGAGCTGGATAGTAATGATAAAAATGATCTCTCGAAATCTCCAAAAGTAGTGTTCGGGGCATGGACATTGTCTTGTCAAGCCGAGTCCGCCGATCGTGTAACCGCCGATATCGCTCCGAGGTGGACATCCGAGAGAATCCGTCATTTAAGGCACCGAGGTCATTCGAAGATCGGTCCGCATATCACCCAACCTTTGCATCATGGGGTCATGCATAGTATTATAGACATGATGACCAAAATTATCCGGACTAGTGTCAATCTGTCGTCGAAATTCTCGCCGCATAATCCGAAAAGTATCATTCATCCGCTACCCATATGCCTCAAAGTGAGAGTTGAACCCGGATTGCATCCGCTAAAACCGAGAGTTCATGGACTCGCTAAATATTAGCAAAATAAGAATCAAAGTATCCAAAGCAGAGGCTCCCACCGTGGCCGCATGGGATGAACCGGAGGAGGAGGAGGCATAGCATAAGCACCTTCATCAACATTAGCATAGCCCATGTTACCAACATTTGCATTTTCATCATCACTAGCATGAGCCTCAATATTTTCTCGCAACATTGTGAGCCACCGCATCCCGCCCATAAGGTGTCAATGGCTTGTTGAGAAAGGCTTTAACATTGTAAAATGGACGATAAAGTTCATGCTTCACATCACATAAACCATTGAACCCCATCTTGATCTTGATCAATGACATAATATAGGGAGCAAAATAAATACTATCTCGGACAAGACGCTTCTTGCAAATCATTTGATCAAGAATAAGCTTCACGACATCAAATTTAGTTCCATTCATGACGTGATCAATCACATTCCAATAGTGTTCTCAGACCTTATCCTTATTACCACTTTTAGGCATAAAGGTATGTCTAATGATGTTGTTGATGGCAGTCGGATGATGTCTAAGGGCATCTCCAACAATCTAGCTTAGAGCTAGTGAAACTAATTTTTTAATCATGAAACATTGCAAAAGACAAGAGACTAACTAGGAGAGAAGATATAAGCTCGCTCAATTCCCAATACACCGTTCTCTCACCGCACAATATTCAAAGCTAGTTGTTGCACTCTTTTCTCGTTTAAATTCATCGGCTTAGAGCTAGTGTGAGCTCATACGATTGGAGACGCCCTAAGTCTTGCTGCTAGCCGAGTTCATTATAGTTGCATTAGAGGTGCCAGGCTCATAGAAGACAAATTTCGTGTTTTCCGAGAATATCCTCATTATAAACATCAACACCCTCACTAAAATATTCATAGTTAAGAAGATTGGCGGTTGCAAATTTTACAAATGTGGCCTCATACTCACTCTTACCAGTCATCCACCTCATTTTCTTTCCTATGAAATCCATTTCATAAGTTGCATAGAATTGTCTAACTATGGTATCATTCCAATCACATCTATGCGGAAGAAACGGTTTCAAGCCCACATTTTCAAGTTTCGTTGCCACCCCGCCTAAGACAGTTTAGACTCAAGATAATCAAAATCAACCCTTTGATGAGTGAAAACCGTGCACTCCATCAAACTACTAAAAAATGCTTGCTCTTGCATAAGGGTGTGGAAGTATAAATTGTGGGTGTCACGGGGTTGATTATAAGCATTTCATTTCGAGCAATAGCAAACTCTCTTTGTGTACACCGCCTTCTAGGAGCCGTGTAATTAACCACATCAATGATGTCAACATTATTACCTCCCCCTTGATTTATCTCATCTTCATCCACCATGAATGCGACGCGGCCGCTTCATCGGCCGGATCAAAGTCGTTGTCATTTGGATTGTCGGGTTCCTCTTCTTCCTCGGAGGTATCATCTTTTCTCCGCCTCTTTGATGTCCCAACATCCTTGCTCTTCTTCTTTGATGTGCCCTTTTTGGTCACCTTTCTAGTGAGTGAAGCTATAGCCTTGCGAGCACTGTCAAAAACCATATATTTCAATGAGTATTAACAGTTGGAAGCAATTAGAAGTGAGAGTGAAACCCCATACTAGAAGCTACTGGGCACGGGTGCCGCTGTCGGGGCCGCGCGGACCGTCCACGCAGAGGCTGCGGACGATCCGCCCGGTCCGGACGGCGGCGCCCGTGAACAAGAGGGTCCGAATCTTCCCATCCTCATAACTTGATCAAAATCCAATATTTCTTTACCAAAATTTTGCCACAACACCACATTGATATCCCAAACACATTCACCAAGCCAAAATCTTGAAATCATGGATGAATTTTAGATCACACTCCCAAACCCTAATCACCTTCTTGCTCAAAATCCTAGAAATAGAATGAGGGATTCGAAAAAATACCCGGATGACATGGTGGAGAACCTTGCGGAGAGTCCGGGGATATGTAGTGCTCGAATCAAAATCCCCAAGGAGGGAGCCTTTTCTTAGAGAGAGGGGGCGAGAAAGAGAGAGAGGAGGAGTCTTCTTTCGGTTTGGGGATGAGAAGGGATGTAGCAAACTTAACTCCTTCGCGACCTAGGACCCACGGGTGCGCGGTAGGTGCGGACGGTCCGTGACGCCCCCGCGGACGGTCCGCGAGGAGCGCGGACGGTCCGGGACCAAGGCGCGGACGGTCCGTTAAAGCTTACGGAACGTCCGCAGATGCACTCGCTCCCCCACCGCCCGCGCGGACGGTCCGCGCTAGCACCGGCGGACGGTCCGCGGGGACCAACCGGATGGTCCGGCTGTCTCCGCGGACGGTCCGGCCTCCCCTTTTAATTTTGGCTTGATATAACTCGAGATAAAGATTTGCAAGGATATCTTTTGGGGTCATTGCTCAAGAATAATGGAGGACATTTGTTGAAAGATGCAATGTACCAAGTAATGCTAGAAAATTATGCAAAAGCAAGCTTCACAAAAATTAGAGAATAAAAGACAAGAGATAATCTATAAATGAATAAGAGAGATAGACAAATGCATATGGATAAACACATGTGCTAGCTCTCAATCCACATTCGAGATGTCAATAACATTTAGCTCATTTCTCAATTTGCAAAACTGAGACTCATCCAAAGGCTTGGTAAATATATCCGTCAATTGATTATCCGTGCTTACACCATCAGTCTTGATATCTCCTTTGCTCACATGATCTCTAAGAAAATGGTGCCGAATATCGATATGCTTGGTTCTAGAGTGTTGGACTGGATTGTTGGCAATCTTGATGGAACTTTCATTATCACATAAGAGAGGAATTTCCTTGAATTTCACACCATAATCAAGAAGTGTTTGTTTCATCCATAGCAATTGAGCACAACAACTTCCCGCCAAGATATATTCCGCTTCGGCGATAGAAAGAGCCACCGAATTTTGCTTCTCGGATGACCAAGAAAAAAGTGACCGCCCAAGCAATTGACAACCTCCGGAAGTACTCTTCCTATCAACCTTGCAACCGGCGTAATCCGAGTCCGAAAAGCCTACTAACTCAAATGGAGCACCCTTTGGATACCAAAGACCAATGTTAGGAGAATACTTCAAATATCTCATAATCCGCTTTACGGCGGTCAAATGACATTCTTTAGGTGCGGCTTGAAATCTAGCACACATGCATACACTAAACATGATATCGGGCCTAAATGCGGTAAGATAAAGCAAACTACCAATCATGGACCTATAAAGCTTAAGATCAACCGGTTTACCTCCCTCATCAAGATCAAGATGTCCATTAGTAGCCATAGGAGTTTTGATGGGTTTTGCATCTTCCATGCCAAATTTCTTTAAGATGTCCCTCACATATTTAGATTGGCAAACAAAAGTGCCTTCCTTCAATTGTTTGATTTGAAGACCAAGGAAGAAACTCAATTAACCAATCATAGACATTTCAAATTCCCTAGACATCATTTCTCCAAATTCTTTACAAAAGTCTTCTTTTGTTGAACCAAAGATGATATCATCAACATAAATTTGACAAATAAAGATGTCATTTCCAATTTTCTTGGTGAACAATGTAGTATCAACCTTTCCAATTTTAAAGCCCTTTGAAAGAAGAAAGTCCCAAAGCCTTTCATACCAAGCACGAGGGGTTTGTTTCAACCCATATAATGCCTTAGAGAGCTTGTACACATGATTAGGCTTTGTGGGATCTTCAAAGCCGGGAGGTTGCTCAACATATACTAGTTCACTAATTTTCCCATTCAAGAAGGCACTTTTGACATCCATTTGATATAACTTGATATTGCGAGAACAAGCATAAGCAAGCAAGATTCTTATGGCTTCAAGTCTAGCTACGAGAGCAAAGGTTTCATCAAAATCCAATCCCTCTACTTGAGTATAACCTTGAGCAACTAATCTAGACTTGTTCTTCAAAACAATACCATCTTCATTTTCTTTGTTTCGGAAGATCCATTTAGTGCCAATGACGTTATGATTCTTGGGTCTTTCAACCAACTCCCAAACCTTCATTTCTAGTGAAATTATTTAATTCTTCTTGCATGGAAATAACCCAATCCGGATCATTAAGTGCTTCATCTACACGCTTAGGCTCATGGAAAGAAACAAAAGAATAATATTGACAAAAAGAAGCAACACGAGATCGAGTTTGAACACCCTTACTAATGTCACCCATGATTTGATCAATGGGGTGATCTTTGGCGACTTGATGATGAATTCTTGGTTGATCAATTTCTTTTTGAGTAGATGGAGAAGGTTTAGTCATATGGACCATTTGATCATCTTCTTGGGGTGAGTCATTGTTGCTTGAGTTACCATTTTGTTGATCATGATTATTTGTTGTGGAAGTAGATGGGTTAACTTGAATAGATATTGATGGACCTTCATCATCATCTTCTTCTCTAGGCATGATATCCAGAATGGCCATAGTCTTCATTGCTTTGCTTAATTCTTCACCTCTCACATGATCTAAATTCTCTTTTTTTTATCTTGAGAGCCAATGTTTCATCAAATTGCACATCATATGCTTCCTCAACAAATCCTTTGGACTTGTTGTATACTTTATAGGCTTCGGAACTTGAAGAATATCCAAGAAGAAATCCCTCATCACACTTGCTTTGAAATTTAGACAACCGAGATCCTTTCCTCAAGATATAGCACTTGCAATCAAAGATACGGAAATATGAAATATTGGGTTTCCTTCCATTTAGAAATTCATATGGTGTTTTGTTGAAGAATCTATGACAATATAGCCTATTAGAGGCATGGCCGGCGGTGTTGATAGCTTCGGCCCAAAAAGAATCCGAAACTTTGTACTCATCAAGCATTGATCTTGCCATCTCAATCAAGGCCCTATTCTTCCTCTCAACTACACCATTTTGTTATGGTGTATATGTAGTTGAAAACTCATGCTTGATTCCTTTCGATCACAAAACTCTTAAACATTTGTGTTCTTGAACTCACTACCATTGTCACTTCTAACTTTCTTCAACTTTAGTTCAAATTCATTTTTGGCTCTTCTCACAAATGACTTGAAAATATCACAAGTAATAGCTTTGTCATGAAGAAAAAATACCCATGTGAATCTTGAATAATCATCCACAATTACAAGACAATAGGTATTTCCACCAATGCTTCTATAGGTAGTAGAGCCAAATAAATCCATATGTAGCAATTCCAATGGTCTTGTGGTTGACATAGTGCTCTTGTTAGGATGTGGATTGGCAACTTGTTTTCCGCCTTGACAAGCACTACACAATTTATCTTTCTCAAACTTTACATCTTTCAAGCCAAGAACTAAGTCATGCTTCACCAACCGGTTGAGTTGTTTCATACCAACATGACCAAGTCTTCTATGCCATAACCAACCCATAGAGGCTTTTGAGAATAAACAAGTAGTCAAATTAGCCTTCTTAGACGAGAAATCCACTAGATATAAGCTCTCATGACGAAAGCCCTTAAAAATAGAATCTTTCCCATCAAGTGAGGTAACCTCAAAATCATTGCTAGTGAATGTACATTTATAACCATTATCACAAAGTTGAGCAATAGATAGCAAATTGAAATTGAGAGAATCAACTAGCAAGACATTAGAGAGATTATAATCTTTAGAGATAGGTATTTCACCAATGCCTTTTACACCTCCCTTGCTATCATCTCCAAAAGTGATGTTATCAAAATCGGAAATGTCTTCATCAAGATGAGAGAATATTTTTCTTTCGCCGGTCATGTGGTTTGTACAACCACTATCAATTACCCAATGTCTTCCTCCGGCTTTATAGTTCACCTACAAAAGAAATTACTTTGTTTTAGGTACCCAAATTTTCTTGGGTCCTTCAATGTCGTTGACCAAAATTTTAGGCACCCAAATAGATTTCTTTTTACTACTACCAAGAGAACAACCAACATATTTAGCACAAACAACACCCTTAGAATCTTTCTTGAGAATATAGGAAGGATCCAAGGATATGGTCTTCTTGCTCTTGCATTGGTGATCCACATCAACCCTTGTCTTGCACTTATGGCACATCTTAATCTTTTCTTCTTCCTCAAAGGAAACATTTGAATTTACAAAGATACTTTCCTTAGGAATGAAGGCCTCTTTTCCTTTCTTTGGCAAGTAACCAAGTGCATCTTTATTTAAGGTGAATTTTTTATTTGTCCAAATATGATTAAACCGAACATGACTTCCAAAATACCGTGCAAGATCCTTAGACAAGCACTCAATCTCCTTCTTCAAAGATTCATTTTCCAATAATAGAGTCATAAGACATATCCTCACTAATGCAAGAGCTAGTGCTTGTGCTACAAGATGGGTTAGATGAATATGGAGAAGTGTTCAATATATTACATTCAACACCAATGCTCATTTTTCCTTTGACTTCTTGTGCAAGGAGAGAGTTGTGAGCTTCCTTAAGCTCCTCATGCTTATCTTTAAGAGTTTCCAAAGAAATGTTAAGTGTTTAATGAGAAGTCTTAAGATTTACATGAGTAGTCTTTAGCTCCTCAAAGGAATTTTGAAGTGAAATATTTTTCAACTCCAAATCCCTCAACTTTGATCTCTCCATGCGCAATTTGTCATCGGACTTAATGACCATGGTAACAAGATCATCATAAGAAAAAGCATTATCATCATTATCACTATCACAATCATCATCATCATTGTCGATTATTACCTTTGATTCACCTTTTGCCATAAGACAATATGGCTTGGAGAAGAGTGAAGGTGCTTCTTTGATAGCAACCCCGGCAAGACCTCTTGAATGCTTGTCATCATCATCTTCATCGTAGCTTGCATCGGAATCCCACTCAACAAAGTATGCTTGGCCATTTTTCTCCTTCTTGTAATATTTCTTCAGGTACACTCTTCTTGTCTTTCTTCTTGCCATATTTGTCTTCTTTCTTGTTTGGACAATTAATTGAAATATGTCCAATTTCACCACAATTGAAGCAATCTTTGCCTTCAAAAGGATTCTTCTTTGAAGATTGCCCCATCTTGCCAAACTTCTTCTTCTTCATAATTCTTCTAAGCCCTTTTACAATAAGAGTCATTTCCTCATCGAGTCAATGTCTTCGTTCTTATCATCATTTTCTTCTTGAGTAGCCTTGGCCTTGAGAGCAATATTTTTCTTCTCTTCATTCATTGATTGGACTTGAACTTTCTTTTGTGATTGCTTGAATAAGTCATGAGTTTGCACGTCACCAAACACCTCCGTAGGAGTCATCTTACTCAAGTCGCTCCTCACAAGCAAAGTCACAATTGTCTCATATTTTTCCGGAAGACATCTAAGAAACTTGTGAGAGAAGTCTTTGTTTGAGACATCAAAATCAAGACACTTGAGTTCATTCACTATATCATTCAACCGGTTGAACATGGTTGAAACATCTTCATCCTTCTTCATGGTGAACTCATTGAACTTTCCCTTGTACACATAGAGCTTAGCTTCTTTAACGGTGGATGTTCCCTTGTAGATTTCCATAAGCTTCTCCCATATCTCATTTGCCTTTTCAAGTCCCTTCACTCTATTGAATTCACTAAGAGCAAGAGCATTGTAAAGCACACTCAAGGCTCTATCATTGAGTTTTTCATTTTTATCATCTTGATCCGACTTATTCTTAGGATCCAAAATAACATATCCTTCCATTACAATTCTCCATAATTCTCTTCCCAAGGCCTTGAAACTTATCACCGTGCGAGCTATGACGGCGGATGCCGAGAACCGCTCCCAAGGTAGTGAATTGGTTCGGCTTTGGCTCAAGAAGCTCAAATATGCCGCCTACAACATTGAAGACATGATTGATGAGCCGGAGGCCAATACAATGATATGGAGGAGCAAAGCAAATGCCCGGTAGTACCTACATTCGAGCCTTGAATGAATATAGAGCTTATTTCATTAGATAAATTTGCAAGTATACCTCTCTATGAATATTTCGTGTGCCACATTATACATCTATTTCCCATTCTTTCTCATTCCCCCTTGGTCTTAAATATGTTGTGGTAGAAACTGATGAAATTCTATCATATGAAACTTTAACTCGGTTGCAATCATGCAACCATTGAAATTTCATCAACATGAAAAACTAATATGAAGTTTGAGGACATCTTTGTTGGAGTGTTACATCACCGTTTAATTTCAACCCAACTAATCAAACTCGCCGTGACCTCCGAGATCGTGTGGCTAGATCCGAACTAAATTGTATAATATGTTATACAACTTTCTTCTTTAAGATTTAATATTCTTAAATAAATTGGTTTATCTACCTCACATAGAAAGGGCATTCCTAAGCCGTAACCAAAGCTAAGTGATGGCATGCTTTTTTGTGTGTGTGAAAGTCTACTACATTTTAGCTTTTATTTAGCATATGTAAACGGATGGAATGCTAGCAGACAAGTGGTAACCGTGTACCTTAGTTTAAAAATACAACTTATGGGTATTTATTGTTTTTTAATGCAATGCAGTGCTTAAATGTATTTTTTATAACGTATACACTAACAATTAAAATTATTTATTGTAGATTGTGCCGTATCCAAAAGTTTCACAAATGGTTTTAATAAAGTGATCGTGTTTGATCTTGACATCGGGTTTCAAGCACAATTTTGAGAACTAGTTCTTATCATAATTTAGTGTACAATATTGCAAATCACTTTCGAAATGTCTAATTACATGATTTTATTTGTCAATCCTTTATCCATTCTCGTAGATAATGCAATGTTTATGAAGTGTGTGCCTTATTTAACTTTCATTTTTGCTATTTTTATAAATAGTTTTTTATTTTAGGGGTAGATTACACCGATTCAATGCTCAATTATTAATTTATGATATTTGCTTTGAAAATTGCACGAGTTAGTAATTATACTAAAATCAGCACATACCCACTTAATAGGACAAAACAAATTCGATGGTCTAATAAACTACATACCGTAGGTAAAATTGGAGCTTATGTCATTCGGTCCACTAATCACACGCTTCACCCCGTCAAACAAGATGAAAAAAATCGGGGAAGAGCCGAAAAAAAATAGCAGAGGAACATAGAAAGTTCAATTTTCTCGCAACTAGCGGATACAAGACATGTGAACATCAATAACAAAGAAACATCCGTGGTTTCTAGTGATAAAATTGAGATGATAGGAAGAGAAAGTGAAAAAACCAGGATACTAAATTTGGCATTGCGGAATGATGGTCAAGCAAAAATATCCATAATTCCCATTGTTGGACTTGGTGGTATGGGTAAGACAACACTTGCAAAAACTGTTTTTATAGCTAAGGAGACAAATATGTTTGATGTGAAAGCATGGGTCCATGTCTCGATGGAGTTTGATGTGAACAAGATTATAGCTGCTATTATATCTCGGATTGAAGGTTTAATTGTATTGGATGACCTATGGGAGAAGAGGGGAGATAGTTTGGAGAAATTGATGAAAATGTTACAGGTATGGTAAGGAAGGGAGTAAGATAATAGTAACCACTAGAAGTGATCAAGTTGCCACATCATTATCTATCATCAAACCTTCGGAATTTCATACCGTTCCACCAACTAAATTGGAGGCCTTATCAAGCGGCGATTGCTTTTCTATTATGAATCCTTCATTTCAAGGAAATAGGTTTGATGATGACCTTGTCAAGATCGGAGAATAAATTGCTAAGAAATGTGGTGGAGTACCGTTAGTTGCTAAAGCTCTTGGTTATGTGATGAATAAGCATTGCACAAAAGAAGCATGGATGGCGCTTAAAGACAATAATATTCTAGAGATCGAAGATGATGATTATGGGATTATGAGTGGCTTGATGCTAAGTTATTACCACATGCCCTCACACTAGAGACTATGTCTCATGTATTGCTCTGTCTTTCCTAAGAGCCATAACATAGATCATGACAACTTGATTCAACAATGGATTGCTCTTGGCTTCATTCAAGATGATCATGGGATCTCACCGCAACAAGTTGGTCATGACCGTATTAATGATTTCTTGGGGATGTCCTTCCTCACTCGTTCTACTACCCCCGAGGTGAGTATGGTTGCATTCCTCATATAATTGTATTTGTCCGTACTATTTCTTACTTTGTTTATATAAAAGGGTGTTACTCAATTTCGTTAATAAAGCTAGTGCTGCAAATCATGTTCAAAACAAGAACACCCTTTTTTAGCACCTTTGTTTCCTAGATATTCACCGGATTCAAAAACTGCTTCCACATTCAAAAACTATGAAACACAAATGTATGCGTGAAACTGAAGATGCAAGAAATGTTTGCTATACATAATGCCCACTTTAATTTTAATAATACTATGGGTCCTTATTGTTTCCATATCTACTTATTCAATGAATCTACAGTTGAACCAACCTTGCAAAATCATTTCATCTTGCATTAGCTGTTGTAGTTGAATGCCACTTGAGAACTTTTGAACCAAAGCACCGGTAGTTGAATGCCACATGAGAATATTTTTCACTCATATTGCCCCTTACGAATTTTTTTCTTCCCTTACCCACATGCAAGGACAAGGTTGTCCAAAGCCTACATCCATCTACATGGAATTTAATATCTTTTTTCATGGTTCTTGCTCCCATTTCACAGTTTGAGCTTGAAAAAAGTACATACCTAAATCATGAGCGAGAAAATGGTAGAAGATTTTGATAGTTGGCCAAACACACTTTTTAGTGATACTATATGAGTATCGGTTCCGCAAATAATATACAAGAATCTATTTAGGGTAATCTTTAGAATTGTGACATGAATTTCCACATCCGTACCAATAGATGTCTTACCGTATAATTCATCCATAGCGAACTTGAAACCTTTGATCCTGTTGCTTACGACGATCAAATTCTCGATTTTCTAATTAATGACTTTTTAATTCCTTGTGTTTCAAGGTACTTGATTCAGGGAGGTTCAAACCTACACCGAAATTTCATATGCATGATGTGGTACATGATCTTGCAAGATATGTTGCCACCGATGAATTTTCACATGAAAAAACAATGATGCACAACAATAGAACCGGCAATTGGAATTGTCATTATCGGCTATTGATGAATCATAAGGAGTCTTTGTTAGCCTATAAGTCTTTGCCAACAAAGGTCGGGGCCATGCATTTTAGGGACTGCAATAAGCTTCATCTTCCTAAGCAATCATTCTCATACACATTATATTTGAGAGTTCTGGATTTGAGTGGATGCCACGTGTCACGACTACCAAGTTCGTTTCTAAACTAAAGCTATTAAGGTATCTTGATGCTTCAAACCTTCCTATCTCAAACTTACCTAAATCCTTGAACCGTCTCCTGAACTTGCAAACCTTGATACTTTCAAAGACTTCTCTCGGAGACATTGCCCACAAACATTGGCTGCCTCCAAAAGCTGCAAGATACTTTGACCTATCGGGATGTGTCAATCTTCGTGAGCTTCCCACCTCTTTTGGCAACCTAAGTGCTCGTTCTTCCCGAACTTGGCAAGCTGCCATGAATTGCCTATCCTTCCGGAATCCTTTGGCAAGTTGCATAAGCTTCAGTTTTTGAACCTATCATATTGCTACAAACTCCACTCACTACCGAATCTTGTTGTCAACTTCATGATCCGACACATCTTGACCGTCGATTGCCATAACCTTGAAAAGCTCCCGGATTGCATTGACCAACTCTCTAGGCTTGAGTATTTGAACATGACAAGCTCGCTCCAAGGTTCAAATGTTGCCTCGATTCTCTATGCAAACTCACGATGTTAAAGCATCTAAATTTGTCGTTCGTGTAAAGCTCGAACATCTACCATCTTCTTATGGTGATTTACGACTCCAACATTTGGATCTTGAAGGCTGTTTTTTCCTTATTGACTTACCTGATAGCATTTTCAGCATGTCTACACTAGTACATGTCGAACGAACATTTTTCACATTAAATGTATCTAATAAAGTTGATAAACTTAGGAAGGAACTGAACCTGAAGGGGTCATATGAGCTTGATGGAGGAGGCGATGATCTATGGAGTCAAATTGCAGAGCTCGAGAAGACACCCTGCCACGAACTGCAAATCAATGGTCTTGATAATGTCGAGGGTTTGGAAGGGGCAGAGCATGCTAAGTTGTCCAACAACTTGAATCTATCGTGGCTAATTTTTTTATGGAAACATGATGACGGTAGCTTGGTGGAGCATGCAGATACATCGGTCTTTGGAGAGGCCGGTGCCCCCTAGAAGTCTCCAACACCTTGGTCTCGTAGATTATATGAGCACGGATTTCCCTAGGTGGATTCTAGACATTCCTTCCTACCTACCTCATATTACCACCATCTTTCTTTTCGATCCGAAACAGTGCAGCCACCTCCCTCCACTTGGGAGGCTACCAAACCCGAGGGCATTGGCCTTGAAAGAAATGCCCAATGTCAAGAGTGTGGGAAGGGACTTTTATGGGGAATATGGAAGCTGCCGAAGCTAAGAATGATTTTTTTGATGTCGATGGAGAACATGGAAGAGTGGTGGACGATGAAGATGGAGAGTTCTTAATCCCTAATCTGCATTTGTTGGCTGCTCACGATTGCCCAAAGCTGAAGTTCTTGCCTTATCCTCCAAGGAGCATGACGTGGGTGGTAGATAATAGTGACCACGTGTTGCCGGATGAGCATGGGTTTGGGAACCTATTATCTACCACTTCTCCATTTTATCTTGAATTCATGATTGCCCCCCATCTTGTGAAGCATGGCGTCGGGCTCACAACCTCTCTTCTCGTCGTATTCTTTGTCTTACCAACATGATTGGTCTTGGAACTTTGCCGGAGGCTGCTCGAGGCTTCCCTTCGTCCGAAGACTTGAGATAGAAGATTGTTATGACTTGGAGACACTCCCCTGAATGGCTCGGAGACTTGGCTTCTTTAAGAGAAATTCTCGTAAAAAAATGCCCAAAGGTGTCTTCTTTGCCTGAAAGCATACAACGCCTTACTGCGTTGAAGAAACTGCACATTGTTGACTGCCCAGCACTGTCAAAAAAGTGCCGAGGAGAGGACAAGCGGAAGATTGCTCACATTCCACAAGTCAAAATCGAGTAACTGAAGCTTCCCTACTCTCAACTGCGTGACGGGATCGAGCATGGTGAGTGAGATCCTTATCGCTATCTGCTGACCTTCTTCTTATCTTCTCAGCCAACATACTACTATGCTTGGTATTCTTTAATTTCTTCGACTTGTTTGTTGCAGGTCCCCGGGCATATTTGGACTGCATATTTTAACTGACATGCTACCGCCGCACCAAGGCTGGCACAAGATTATGCTGCCGGAGTACTATATATCTGGTCTACACAAAGCACCGGGAGGTACAAGTGAGAGAACAGCAGGTACTCTGTTACTAGCTCAAAGTCGATTCAAGATGGTAGAGTTGTAGCAACTCGTCAACTGATTAATTGAAAGTCCACCGGCAGGCTGGATCCCAGCACTACGGGTTTTTTTCTCCAGATGGAACAACTGCAGGTTGCCCTCCAGCTTCAATTTGATCCCTGGTCACTTCAGCAGATGGTCCCGTTGCCGTTGCGTAGAGCATCTCGAAGGTGAGTTCAGTTTGATGGTGCGTGATTAATCAGCTCAGCCGAGCAGCAGTGTACTTGGGTCAATGACGCCATCCGTGTGTTTCGCGGAGCGCAAGAAAAACCTGTTGGAGCATCATGATCGACTCATGTCGTGGTATCGCGCACAAGGGCAAGGCGCCACCGTACTGAGCATGACGCTGCCTCGATCGGCCAGGGCGGGGGGGGGGGGGGGGGGGGGGGGCGTCCATACCGTTTCCGTGGCAGGACGTGTTCTGTTTCTGCTTTTGCTACTAGCAACGTTTGAACTAACTGTAAAAGCCATCCGGGAGCAGTAAATTCAGACCTTTTCTCTTCTGTAACAGTAAAGTCGGAGTTGTGAATTATGCCATGGAGTAAGCAAAAGCATCAATCTGTGGGCGTGTAATCTGATTTCGGGCTGGGCAATGTCGGACAGGCCATGAGCCCATGAAGAATTCGGCCTTTTTTTGTTTACTGTCAACATGGAAGGCTGGCTCAAGCCCGAACGCCAGCCGGGTGTCAAGCCCAAAACCCAAACTTCCCCGACTGTGCTCGCCGGCGGTGGCGACGACGGACGCTGCGGGGCCATCTGGTCTGCACTCTGCAGCCGTAACCGTGGGGGGAATGTCGAAGGGCCGGGGCTCAGCTCGGTGGTGGCGCTGCGGTGCGGCCGGCGGACGCGGTTGCGGTAGGCGCATGGCAGTTCGTGGCCGATTTGCTGGAGGCGGGCGCTGCTGGTTATCCGGCAGCTCGGGAAGGCCAAAGAGTCCTTAGGCGGCGGCGCCCGCGTCTCTTGCCGGAATCTTCCATGAATCCATGCTGTCGGCGGCGAGAATGCGAAGATACTACGGCGTCCCGCCGTACGTCGACTATGCTAGAGGTACGCGGCGAACTATCCTCTTCGGCGGCATTCGTATCCAAATCGGACCGTGGCTGTATACACAAGGTATGTGTGACTTTTTCCTTTTCTATCAAGAAATTATTGAAATCGGCCTCTTGTGTTCGGGTGCTAAGAACAAAACATGAACTAATTACCAAGATATAAATTAATTCGCAAAACGAATCTATATTAGACCATCACTAGTGTTAAGAATGGATGAATTAAGATTAATAGGTTGGTCTCGCGAATTAACCCAGAGTTATGAAATGAGTTTTGTTATTAATATATTTTAATACTCCTATTTAGTGTTAAACGTCCCATATGACAGGTGTGCAAACATCCAAAACACCTCCGAAGAGCCTCATCTTGAGATCACTTTGGGCAATTAACCATTGCCCTGCGCCCCTGCCCCAAATATTCTGGCTCCACTCCCGGGACTGAGAGAGTAGTTGAGTGGTACTGAGGTCAAGGCATTGCCAAATGGGCATCGCATCGGGCGAAACGGACGGGCATGGCAAATTAAACGCCGGAGCTTTGGATTCTCCCACGGTCCGTATTCTCTTCGCTCCCGTGGCCGCCGACGGCGAGAGGAGCCGAGGGATTCGGATCGTCTCGCGAGTCGGGTTGAGCGACGCACTCGGCGATCACGGCATCCGCACCCTCCCCTCACGTTCGGAAGACTCCTCGCTAAAAGGCCACACAACGGCGGGCCGAGTGGCCCATCTCGGCCCATAATACCGAGCGACTCGAGTAGGCGTCCGACCTTTCTCCGCCGCCGTCGCCATCTTCCTCGCGGCGCCCGAACTTTGACCTCCACCAGTACCAGGACGCGGCTGCCCCTTGGATGAGCCCCTAGTGAGCATTCCCATCTTGCCTCCTTGCGCTCGCGCTCGGCCGCTCGCCTCCTCCGCCGTGGGGGCGGGTTCGCACTCCCCCACTCCGGCGTCGGCAGTGGACTGTATCGCGGCCGCCACGAGCCTGGCCAACTTCCTCTCCTACGTCTCCTCGACGAGCACAGATAAGAACCCGTCCAAGGCATGCTGCGGGGAGGTCAAGACCGTCATGGCCAACCCCGTCGTCGTCGACTGCCTTAGTCCCATGCTGCTCGGTGGTGAGACGAGGTGGAGCACCAACGCATCAACCTGCAGCACCAACACATCGACCTGCAGCTGCAGAGCACAACCACAGAGGCAGCAGACCACCCTGAACGCAGACCACCATGAAGCATTTGTTATGTAGCGCAGGAAGAAAGCTAAGAGAGAAGAAGTTGAGTATTCTGTTAACTGTGCAGATGCTATTAAGTTGGGCAAATTGTGATTGCATAGGACACATCAAAGACTATAGAAATTGTATAGATGGCAAATTGTATTCATTGCAAATTGTACTCTAAATTGTACTCTCATTGGAATAAACACAATTTGCAGAGCTCAAATGTTATATTGTTTTGTCATACTGAAACTCAAAATGCTGCAGAGCTCAAATGCTAAAGGCTCAAGTGCATACCGAAGTAGACATTTCAAACACGGAATCGAAGCTTCACTCAAGCACAAGCTCCATGTTAGAATTCAGCATTAAAATCATCCGTGTTGGCTCTCTCGCAAAATTTAAAAAAAAATCATTGAACTCTCGTGTGCCAATGATTATATTGATATTTATCATCTCTTTGAACTATTACCGTCAAAAGTTCAGAGAAGGAGCTGATGGCCATGTATGATTCAGGCATTCCTTCCTTGGGCCAAGAAGTACTTGGGGGAATATTTTGTACTGAAGCACCATCATTGAATGACACTTCTGCAGTTTTTTTACCTTTCAAAGAAAGAGAATGAAATAATTAATAAAACTAAACACTTGTTCTGTTGAAATGCTGAATATTTTTGTGGTGTTACGTACCACTGGACCTTTGCCTTTTCCCTTTTTCTTACTTCCCTTCTTTGCACCCTTGCGTTTCTTTTCAAACCAAGGTTTTTTGCGCTTCGAGCTTTTTGTTTGCACTTCCTTTTTCTTTAGGCGTGCTGTCATCACCACATCACTTTGGGGAGTAACATTGGTGGGAACAATGACTGGATTGACTGGATCGACAGGACTAGTACAACCATTGATTTCTTCTTCAACTTGCTTGCTAAGGATGTCAAGTGTGTTGTTTACTAACAAAGAGCATTGTGGATGGCTAGCAGCTCGAAGTGCCAAATTCTGAAATTTGTGAGTCATGTCTTTGTAGCGAAGCATATCATTGAACCTTGGATCCTCTACTATGTTTCGGCCTTGGTTATCTTGTATTATTCCACTACGTGCTTCAGGTGTCCAACGCTTCAATACATAATGTTTTGGTAGTGACTTGATATTCATCAAATCAAGAACTTTTAGAGCATGACCACACAATATTCCAATTCTACCGAAATGCCCACAACCACATGTACTTGGTTTGCTCTATAGGATCACCAATAACTTTGTACTCCTTCTCCAAGGTAAAATTTTCATCAAGACTCCCAATTGCTACAAGATATTCATTGTTGTCTTCCAATGGCGTGGTGCATGCTACCATAGACCTTTCATATTCACTTTGAAAAGCTTCAAATATACTTGGTGTGTACAACTTGCTAGCTTGGATTAGCATAGGTGTCCTCATTTTGATTCTAGGTAACTTTTTTCTCGACTCATATTCAAGCATTCAACTCATTATTTCTTTTGTCTTCCACCACCCTTTCAAAATGCTTAAGAAATAGAATGATGTCAAAATCAGATTTGAAATGTCTCTTTAGTTCACTATTCAAGCTTTCACTCAATTGTGTACTTCTCATTCCTAATGTGAACACATCCTTCATGAAACATTCTCGCCCATTTTTCTTTGAACTTGTATATACTATCCAACCAAGATTGCTTGCTGGTCTTTGTCCTTATGATGCTAAATGCAGCTTCAAATGTTTCCTCATCTTCATACTCAAACATGCATGCACTAAAATCTGATAGAATATTTGGTTCTTTCTCGTTGTCTTCATCTACATCTTTGGGAGAAGCATTTGATTCTTCATCATCAGGTTCAGCTAGATGTTTGACAAAGATTCTCGCATAATGTGAAAAGTGCACAAACCATGCCATGATTCTAAAAATACTTCCTTAACTGCTTTCCCCATTG
Organism: Cenchrus americanus; assembly: GCA_947561735.1. Lineage (NCBI taxonomy): Eukaryota > Viridiplantae > Streptophyta > Magnoliopsida > Poales > Poaceae > Cenchrus > Cenchrus americanus. The sequence goes on along the minus strand of OX387239.1, from coordinate 74,652,781 downwards.
CGGCATCTTGATCAGGTATATATTGTTTTTGGTTGCTTGCCATTATGTGCTTTGATGAATGTCTCAAACAACCATTTGAAAGACTCAAATGTCTCGTCATACAAGAGAACGGCACCAAAAACCACCGTTTCCCTAAACCTGATTGAACCCAACAAATACACCAAAAGGTCTACTTTCCTTGTTTGTTCCAAAAGTAGTGTCAAACCGACAACATCACCAAAATATGCATACTCGGTGAGCATTTTAGCATCAACCAAAAATATGTTTGCTATCGATCTTCCGAATCCATCCGTAATGCATACTGGAATGATGGATTATCGACAATTTTGTTTTGAAAATACATAAGCATGCTTCCTGCTTGACCATATGCCATCTCCCGTTGACGCTTACCTCGTAAATAATTCTTGTGGTCACGAAGAGTGTAGCTAAGATTAAACGACCCACCGACTTGGAGACTAGCTAGCACATGTGCAGCTTTAGGTCTAATTCCCGCATCATCGGTTTGTCTCAATTTCAAAACCTTGCAACTCGAAATTTTCCGTTGAGACACCATCAAGTGCGAGGTTTGTGGCAACTGGAGGATGTGGTTATGTTCCAAAACTAAATCAGTCACTTTATAAGTTCCTTTCACCTGGTCCATTACAACACCCATGCGAACTTGACAATCAGTTCTAGTTTCAGCTCTCGGACATTTTGTTAGATGATCCCTTTTATCCGGCAATCTATGACCCTCATTTGAACAAACATATCTGCAGGACCTAACCTTCCCATCCGACTTTCTTTTGTTTCGTACTTTGTTCTAACTTCAAATCCTTTTTGACCTCCATAGCTAATCCAAAACATCCAAGCCTCTTCAAGAGTACTGAACTCCATGCCAACTTGAGGCAACAAACTAGGCGGCAAGCCCTCCCTACAAGAAAATGAGGTGAGCATTTGAGCAACTAATATATTTTTGATCTTCTGGTAAATAACAAATCAGGTTGATACACACCTATTTTCTTCCATCTCATGTATGCAGATGCAGAAATCATTTTTCTAAAGCAATCTGAGTTTCCGTCAACCAATTCCAACACAATCTAACGAAGGGGACAGAACCAAATCGAAGCACGTCCTTGCAATCCGATTACTCGGGAAGAGATGGGAGTGCAAATTAGTACCTTGTTTTGGATCAAGAGAGGAGAACAAGCACGACCATGGGCACCTCACGATCACCGCCGGAGGAGAATGAGCACGGAGCACGGCCACGGGCACGACGATCACCGTCGCGCCTCACGGCATGCCCTCGCGCCAAAACACGGCCGTCGTGCCAAAACACCGGAGCATTCGCGCTAAAAACGCTAGGGGCTGCGGCACTTCGATCCAAAGGCCGTGCTTATGTTGGGCCGAGGCCCAATGTGTGGAAAGATTGACAAGGTGGGAGCCGATTCATCGTTAGATCGTGAGGGGAGGGTGCGGATGCCCCGACCGTCGAGTGATGTCGCTTAGCCCGACCGCGTACGATCCGAACCGGAGCGGAGTGCTATCGAGGAATCGGAGTTCTTAAAAGCTACCCTTCTTTGTTGCTCTCTCCGCATCTCACGGGGTACGTGTCGACCGGCGCTTCCTCCCGCACCCTCGCCTTGCTTCTTGCAAAAACACCCCTCGATTATCTAGAAATTGCAACAACCCCGCAGTCCCAACCATCATCCCCGTCTCGCCTCCCTCTCCCGCCGCCCTCTCTCTCCTCCGCACCGTCGCACTCTCTCCCTCTCCCCGCTCTCTCGCTCTCTCTCTCTCTCTCTCTCTCCGCAGCCGCCACCCCACCCCTTCTCCCTCCCCGACCGTCCTCGCCGCCCCTCTCGGCACGGCCTCTCCATCATCCTCCGTCGTCGTCCCGTCCGCACACGCGAGATCCAAATCCGCCGCGAGGGGCACGAACGCGGTTTCGAGTGGGAGCGACGGTGGCGCTTGCGCCGGCGTGGGGGAACCTCGTCGTCTACCCTACAATACCGCGGTGTCCATCCGCACCGCCGAATGTGGCGGCGCGGGATGCGGTGGAGGAGGCGCACGTCCGCGTCGCAGCCTTCGTGCCGCGTGGAACGTTGCGGTGGATCCGAGCGTGCACCGCGGGCCCGGGGTATCTTCAACGAAGCACCGGCGAGCTCCAAATAGCCGCCACCGACAAGGCACCCAACAACAAAGCAACACCTCATGTATGCGCGGATCGAGCCGACCTCGCTATCCTTCTCGCCCACACCCGCAACGTGAGCACATTGGAGGATCGCGGCCGCCATTCATGGCGGTCATGACGCCACGGATTGGTCATGTCCGGGAGGGTGCATCCCGGTGGTAAATGTTCACCGCTTCGTCTTTTTTACCTTGCCCATTCACGGTTCGGTGATAGACACATACATGATATCTTTGGCGGAGACATATATGCGCCGAATTGTACCGGTGGTAGAAGGGTAAGCCCATCTCCCTCTATTGCATTTCGTGTCCGATCTAAAATTTATACTCGCTATTGAGAAATCCGATGCCTCCGATTTTACCATGGTGTAGTTGAGATGAACTAAGACCGTTATAATGCTCGAGTTTGAGTAAACCGGTCGATTATTATTTTGAATGCGAAGGTGTTAATTGCAAAGCATTATGTTCGTTGTTTGTTCCTACCTTTTTTTCTTGCCATTTGTTTCAATCGAATAAAACTAAGATGGAATGCTATTGTGTATCCTACGGCTTAACAACGCTTTCCCCGAATTTAACTTATGGTAGATATGCTCCCGCTTGCCGCCGATGAAATTAGTGCATAAGCTTCCAGGTAGGCCGGCGGCGCGGTGGACACCTCGTCGCGCACGACGACGGTGTCGCAGCCGCCGGCCCTACCTTCGTGTGACGGCGACAAGCAGAGAAGGTGAGACTTTCCTTTAACAAGCTTTATGAAGCAAACCGCCATGCATAGTCGGCATTTCAACATTATGTAGAACATATACATCGAAATATGTTTGCATTATGTAATATGCTGCCGATGTCCGTGTTTTGATGGTTAGAAATATGTTGCTATCCGTGTTCTTCATTTTGTATTGTCAAATGTAAAAAACAATTGATTTGCATGTGTATATTTCGTATTTGCGGGAAAAACTCCCAATTGAACAACTAATCGACGTAAATGTTCCGGATGGTGAGCCCGTAAAGCTACCTTCTTTAGATGATACCCCTTTTACATTTGTTGAAGACCCGAAAACCTTGGAGCCGCTAGCCACAAAGTCGAAGAATGCAACTGAGTTTGCTGTAAGTGTGCTTGTTTCTTGGCGATGCCACTGCACCTTTTTTTGGCACATTGGCATGTTAGTTCATATTTTTCAATTGATTTTGTTGGTTTCTTGGTTATTTTCTTATCCCAGTAACCTGGTTGGGGGGTTATTTGCAGAGGTTGATTGGCAGCAGGAATGTGCGGGGGTCTTAAGACTAAGGCCGGTTGAAGATAAGTATCCCCCTCTATTTTAAGTAAATTTGCTTCTAATTTGCTGATACGATACTCTTTTTTTATACTGAGTGTTGAAAAATGACAAAATATAAAAATTCGAGTGTTCAAAAGGATGCTATTATGTTGTGTGTCAGATCCGAGAGTAGATGTTGTGCAAGAATCTTTTCATTGCTCGATCCGTGAATGTCGCTAGGTTTCGCCGCTAGAGTGGCTTCGTTGCGGTACTAGCATCGATGCTCCTACGGGGGGCACACACCTTTTTTTGTTTACAAGTTTATTTGCCTATGAATTAGAAGTTTCACTGGGATTGATATTAAGTGATTGCTCATAATAATTTCTGTATGGAAAATGTTGGTTGATATTATGCTTTTGTCTTTCCATGAAAGATGATCATGACAACGATCTTGGATAGAGGTAGAATCTGACACTAGCTAACAGCTAACCTTGCCATGCGGTGGGAATATGCTCATCTTAGTCATCTACTGTTAATTGCTTGTCATTACATCTTGTGTATTTTCTTATGGCTGTAGCAGGCTTTGTGGGCTTGAACATCATCTCATAGTGAGTTAATCCCACCGGTGCTTTCCATGTGTTTGCATTTGCCTAGCAAACATTACATGACAAGTCTGTGGAAGAACCCGGAGGTGAAAATGTTTGCGTGATGGCGTGCGAGTACGTGTGGAAGGAAAAGGCACAACATTGCTTCCCCACCGATCGTAAGATGAAACCTAGAGACTTGGAACTAATTTAGATTTTGCTTCATTAAATAAAGGCTAGCCTGAACTATAAAGAAATTAAATGAATGATCCTAATTGCTTATGTTGATGATGCTACTGCTACAATTTGACATTTTTTTGTAGGCATCTTTTTTTCTAATGGCTGTGCATGATTTGTTCATCATTTTATTGAAGTGGCAAAATGAATATGTATATATGTGGTGCTCAGTGTTCACAGTATACATTGTTTCTTATGTTAGAAAAAACATGCACTTGGGGAAAAGATTAATATTATGTCTGGCTATTTGCAGGCTGCCTTGTTCCATGAAGAAGCTTATTCTGCACTTATCGCTCCTCCACTTCGTAACCACTTTGAAAGATCCTGGGTGTCCCGCATCCAATTGAAGGTCGCTTTCTTCAATGCGAAGCTTACTATAGGTGCACTATTGATTTCCATGAGAAGACAAAAATTGGAGAGGAGATAGTTCGATTGCGGGTTGAAATTAATGCAATTGTAGATGTAAAAAGAACCGCATGGTACTTTGTATCCTTTGTTCCTACCGGTCAACAAACCGTGTAATTCTCTATTGGCTTATTGGCTTGAATTAAAGTTCTATAGGATGCTATTCAAAGATATCGGTGGCTTTCATTTGTTTGCGTATTGCAAGTTCTATACGATATTGATTGTAAATGGAGTTTGATTGTATCTCATATATTTTTTAATGGTACTCATGCTTTTATGTGCATTAATTCTATACAATTTACCTATACACACGTACGGCGCACAACGTGCGCCATCGTTCTAGTATGTAAATGAACAACAAGTTGCCACCATGTGCTGGAGATTAAAACAAGTGAGACCTTGGTGGTATAACCTCGAGCACACATCGTCCTCGCTCTATCTCTCGCGCCGTCTAGGACACAACACAAGTAGATCCCGTGCGTGCGAGAGAGCAAGGCCATGAGCGGGAGAGCAGAGATGGTCGCGGGGGTCATTGTGGAGCATGTCGCCGGCAAGCTCGGCGGCATCGCCCGGGAGAGGCTCCACCGCCGTGGAACTTCAAAGAGGATGCCCAAGACATGGAGGACAAGATGGTTACCCGCGGGGTTGGCCTTAGCTATGCCGACAAGCGCTCCCGAGAGACCGACGACCCATTGGTGCGACATTGGCTCAAGAAGTACAAGTCCGTTGCCTACGACATGGAAGACACGCCGGATGAGTTGGTGGCCGATGCAATGATATGGGAGAATAGCCCATCCAAGGTACGCACCCTAACACCGAGCACTCTAGAAACCGGTATAGTACATCCGCTTATATTAGTGTTGTAAAGTAAAAGGAGAAAAAAGGTAAAGTATTCCGAGCTTTAAGCTAATCTTTTATTCATTCACTCGAGCACAAAAAAAATCAATGCACAAATCTACTTTACCCTTGTTATGTTATTAGAACAGGCATAAATTTTCAAGAACTATTAAGTTCCACCATAACAACTAGTGAATGGAAGCCCACTTTTCAATTCACAACCAAAAGATACAATAGGAACATCAATCCAAGTCTAGCCTCCATATATAAAAGTAATGCAAAGAGGTGTGAGTTTGAGACAACAATACTTTGGTTGTGTTAGTGTCCACGACTTGGCAAAGCATTGCTTGACACTCCTTCAAGTAATTTGTCCATATCTAGAAAAAAAAACTTCCCTAGGTGACATTCTACCCGATAAATAACAGATTGGCATTTCTAATCACTCATGAGTATGACTACCGAATAAGACCTATATTTGTGGACATTTCACTAATTTTTTCATAAAATAATATTGCGAGTTAAATTGCTCTTCTCATCAATCAATCCACTCATTGTGCGCATTACCATGGCAAATAAGATGAGAAACATTCGGCCGAAGCTAGATAAGATTGTTGAGGATCAAAAGATATTCCCTCCTATGCCGTTGTCTATCGCGACAGGCCAAGATGGTAAGAATAAGTGTAGTGAAAGTGAAACCTTTATTTGCAATGGAATCGAGATGGTAGGAAGGGAAAGAGAGAAGAAAGACATATTAACCAAGGGGTTACAGACGGATGGGGAGCTAGAAAGCTCTATCATTCCTATTGTTGGCCTTGGTGGTATGGGTAAGACAACATTGGCAACAACTTGTGTACACCGACAAGGAAACAAACATGTTTGATGTAAAAGCATGGGTCCATGTCTCGATGGACTTTGAGCTAAATAAGATTGTGTCCGCTATTATATCGCAGTAGAGGGTAGCACTCCATTAATGATGTTGATGCACAATATGTAAAATCTCGGCTTGACCGCATATCGAATGACAAGTTATATCTTATAGTCTTAGATGATATATGGGAAAGAGGGAGGTCTAAGTTGGAGAAGCCGATGAACATGTTGCAATCCGGAAAGAAAGGTAGCAAGATAATAGTGACCACTCGGATTTAAAATGTTGCTACTACAATATCTAACATACATTCTTCATACTTCCGTATTGTTGACCCAATCAAACTTGAGGGCATGTCAATTGATGAATGCTGGTCTATTATGAAGCCTCACAATCTTGAAAATGCGCAACTTATTGACCTTGCGGATGTTGGAAAAGAAATTGCAAAGTTATGTAGTGGAGTACCTCTTGTTGCCAAGGCTCTTGGTTATGTGATGAAGAAGCGAGTGCACAATCGAAGAATGGTTAGAAATTAAAAATACTAACATTTTGGATATTAAGGATGATGACAAAGGAATTCTGAAGGGCTTGTTGCTAAGCTATTACCATATGCCTCCAGGACTTAAACTTTGTTTCATGTATTGTTCTATCTTTCCTAAGAGTCATGATATAGATCATGATTTCTTGATCCAAAGCAATGGATTGCTCGGGGTTTATTCAAGATTCGATGGCCAACAACCACTTCAAAAGATTGGTATGGAATATGTAAATGAATTGTTGGGGATGTCCTTCCTCACAATTTTGACTTATCCTACAGTAAGTGAAATGATCCTAACATGATTACTACCTACGAAATTCCAAATATTTGACTTGGAGATCTGAATTATATTTGTTCTCTTTTCTTTTTGCAAGGTTCCGACCACAAGGATATTCAAACCCAAACTCGGTCTTCGTATGCATGATTTGGTGCACCATTTAGCAAGACATGTTGCCCGATGAATTCTCTTGCACGGATGGTGCCACAAAAATGAATAGTAAGAGGGACAAATTGAATAGCCACTATCATTTATTGATAAATCAACAAGAGTCATCATCATCAACCTTCAAACGTTTTCCATCAAAGGTCGAGCCCCGCATTCGAGGGTACGTGATATAATGCATCTTCCCAAGCAATCGTTCTCACAAACATTATGCTTGAGAGTTTTGGATTTGAGTGGGTGCCATGTTTCGCAGCTACCAAATTCTATTTATAAACTAAAGCTGTTAAGGTATCTTGATGCTTCTAACCTTCCTATCTCGAGCTTTCCTAAATCCTTGAACCGTCTCCTAAACCTGCAAACTTTGATACTTTCAAATACATCTCTGAAGACATTGCCCACAAATATTGGTTGCCTCCAAAAGCTGCAGTACTTTGACCTATCAGGATGTGTCAACCTTTGCGAGCTTCCCACCTCTTTTGGGAAGATAAGTGCTCTGCTCTTCCTAAACATGGCAAGCTGCCATGAACTGCCTACCCTTCCAGAATCCTTTGGCAAGCTGCATAAGCTTCAGTTTTATCTCAACATTGAGGGTGCACCCCTTTCTTAGGGGTGGCATAGGATCCAGTACCTCTCTTCAATCGAGTGCCTTCAGCTTTGCCGCCTCGGTGGCCTCGGAACCTTGCCGAGGCTATTCGATGCTTCAGGTCTCTCTCGGGAGGCTCCAGATAGAGTTATGTGCCGACTTAGAGACACTGCCGGAATGGCTGGGTGACTTTACTTCATTGAGAGAAATTCGCATTGACGAGTGCCTAAAGCTGACTTCGCTGCCGGAATGCATGCGGCGCCTTACTGAGTTGAAGAAACTGCGGATAATTGACTGCCCAGCCCTGTTCGAGAAGTGCCAAGGAGAGGACAGTGACAAGATTGCTCATATTCCACAAGTCGTATCCGAGTAGAGTAGCTGATGCATGGTTCCCACATCAACCAAGTCCACAAGATGTAGCATGCATGGTGAGATCCCTTCTCACTGATGTTTTTTTTTCTTGTATACTTGCGGGGCTAACATACACTGCCTGTGTTTCTTTTAATTGGTGCGACTTTTTTCTACTGCAGGTTGGTGGCCGTTTGGCAAAGATTTGCTGCATCAACAGGAAAATTGTTGGTCCAGTTGAATCGTAAGCTGCTGCCCATGTGCATTTTCCACGACTATCACATATGCTTGGTACGCACACACTGCTTGGAGTGCCGTTTGTATATCAGGTCAAATTTCCTGAAATTCAAATGAGCGCTTCATTTTTCTAATTTTCGGCAGGCCATCATGCTCATGCATGCGAGGCCGCCTGGAGACTCGTCAAGGATCTGCCATTCAGTCATGTGCTATCCAGCCTCGCAAATTATATTTGGAAATTTCCTTCTCTTCTTTGAACTGGAAGTAGCTGTTCAAATGGCACATAGACATTCACTGCGATAGAAATTTAGAAATATAACACGCTCTTTTTTAGAAAAGGGAATGTAGAGCACGCTCATGATGTCCTCTTTTTTGCCCCCTGCTGCAATTTGTGTCCCCTTTATTTTGGCAACTGGATTTTCTGTACCTTGAATCAAATGGAGGACACTATCCAGAACAGAGAAATGGCTAGTTTTGTGGCCCTAGTGTTTAAACATTGTTTCCTGTCTAAAAAAAATCAGGTGGTGTGAATAAATTCTTCTAAAACCGTACAGTTTATGGTGGTGCGCATCCATCAGATGCATTTGTGTGCAATGAGGTTATGGTGCTTCCATGGTCGCCTGCATCAGAGTGGTGCTTATTATGGTGGGTGTTTCTTTTCAGCTGTGTCAGATAACTGTTCTAATGAATTCATGCATCTTATCATTATCTCTGAAAGTTAACTGTGCTAATGAAGCTAGCTGCTGGAAAGGGTTCGAACTGGACTGGTATTCGAGACTTCCCCCACAATGTGCGTGTAACGGCAGCGATGCTTGGCTTGTGAGCCTAAAGGACACTGATCAGTAGAAGAAAAGAAGCCTTTGAATTTCTTCAGTTAACGGTATGTCTGGTGAGTTCAGATATAAAGGAGGGCTAATAATGCACGCAGCATGCCATTCTGGCCAACACTGTAGCTTCAAAAGAACAAAACACTGTATTATTTCTTCACCAAAGAACATAGCAATGCAGATCGAATATCGCCTTAGCGTAAAACATTATTTCATACATACTGACATTTTGCTCTGCTTCACCGCAGCGCCATTGAGCGGCCACAAGAGCTGTCCACAGAAAGCACTGGGCAGAGCAAGACTGCAAGAGTGAAGAACAGCTGAGGCACTGTTACTACCTAAGATTGGAGCTGTCTATGTAACATCCTGGAATTTTCTCCGGAATGTTATCAATGCAAAAATGTGGATTTCAAAATTTCGATTTGAAATTGAGTGCATGCTTAAAATATAAGGATGTCTTCTATGATCCTTCCCCGAAAATCTTATATTTATTTTGAGCAAAACTATAAAATTTAGGAAATATAATTTGCTAGTGTGAGAACCTTGGAGTTTCATGGGATTTATTTTGCATCTTAATTGTGTGGGATTCAAATTTGAATTCTAATTCAAATTCGAAACATAGTTTAAATAGGAGCTAAGGTTTAAGAAAACAGGAAAGGAACCTTTGCACCTTGGGCCGCATCTTAGATTGCTAAGTCCTCTAGAACACCCCCAAGCCCTCCTCTGGTTCGCCTAAACCGCCAGCCCGCCTATCCCTTTCGGCCCATCTCAACCGCAGCCCATCTACCACCAACCCCCTCCTTGTTTCACCGCCATGTGGGGCCCGTCGGTCGGCTCTTCTTTCCCCCACCTTTTTCCTCTTCCTCCGTCGTTCCCCACCGTTACGCAGGGGGCGTCGCGAAAGCGACCGCGCGCCCCGCGCCGAGCTCGCCGCGCGCCCCCCGATGCGCGGCCGCGTGGCTAGGAGCACGGACGTCGAGGGATCCCGGCCCGCCCGCTCCCGTGCCTCGAAACCCTAGGCGCCGCCCTATAAGAAACCGCCCCAACCGGCCCTCCCCCCGAATCCGCCGCCGCCCCCTTGGGGATTCTCTCCCCGTCCGCCGCAAGAAGAGAGGAGAGGGGGGAGAAGGAGAAGCTAGGGGAGAGGGAACTGGGAGGCCGCCCGCGGGAGAACCCGAGGTCGCCGCGCCGCCGGACCCCCACGTCGCCGACCGGCCGCGCGGCGAGGCCGCCCGAGGAGGGGATGCCGTGCGTGGACCGCAAATGAGCCGGAGCCACTCGGGCGGGAACCGCATCGCGCCGAACCCCCTCGCTCTTTTGCCGCGAGCCGCGACGCCACCAACCCGCCGCCGCCTCTAAAGCGGGTGAGTCCTTCTCCCTCGCTCGATGGAAGTTGTGGTGATCTTCGAACCACATGTGCACCGCCAATGTCTAGCCTTGACCTTGTGTCTCGCGGCCTTTTTCCATCGCCGTTCGCGGGAGCCGTTGTCGTCGTGAAGCCGGAGCCGGAACCACCAAGAACGACGCCGCCCCCCCCCGCTTTCTCTTCACCGTGCCGTTCGCCCGCCTCGGCCCGAACCGCGCCGAGCCCCGTTCGCATCCATCTTCCCCGAGCGCTTCAACACCGCCTCGCCACCACATCCTTGGACCCGAGGTGAGCACCACGTTTCCCCCTCGCCGTGGAGTTTTGCCTTCGAGCCGAGGCCGGACCGAGCCTTGTGAGCTCGCTCGCTTGTATGTTGCCCGCTATCCCGCACCGCGCCGCCGCGCGGCACCCGCCGTCGCTTGAGAGCCGGCCATCGAGCCGAGCCGGTCGCTTGCGGGTGACGCCGCCGTCATCGCCGCACGCGCTCCCCTTGCCTTGCAGGGGTGTCGTTCCTTTGTTTCGACGAGTGTCGCCGAGCTCCGGTTTGCCGCCGGCACCCACACGCCGAGCACGCCACCGTCGAGCCAAGGCCCCCGCCTTTCTTTGGCCGGGAGTCGTGTGAGCACGGACCCTCGTCGTGTGCACTTCCATGCTCGCCGTCCACCCGTCGCCGTCCCTTGCCGAGCGCATGTCGTCGGCGTTGTGCCGTCACCATGGCTGCGCCGCCGATGATTTGCCTGCACACACCACCACCGGGCCGAAACCCTATTCTTCCTTGTCGAACCTGTGCTCGCGCACTCACGCGCACGCGAGGTCGTTCGCCGGTGTACGTGCCTAACCAACGCCGCTGGGCCGTTCCTCGCCGTCCCCCCTTTCTTGGTTCCCTTGCCTAGTGCACGCCATCGGTTTCGGTGTCGCCGTCATGGCCGCGCCGTCGGTGTTCGGCACACACACACGAACGCAGCAACCACGGGGCCGAGCCCCTACTTCACCTGTCCGTGACGTGCTCGACATTCCGCTGTGCCGTCGCCGTGAACCCCAATGCACCGGCGCACGTGTGTCCGTCGAGCCAACGACCCCAAGTTCGAACCTTTTAGGCCACCTCGACCCTGAACACTGCCTCGCCTAAATCTGCTCGTCGTGCTCTTGTCTCTGTATCTTCGCTGTGCACGCACTGTCGGTTTCGTGTCCCCCCCCTCCGTGGCCAGGCCGCCGACGTTTGCACAAATGCGAACGCATACACCCGAGGGATCGAACCCCTCTGCTCTCCTTGTCCAACCCATGTACGCACGCCCTCTAGGGTGAGACTCTGCCTTCCTCGCCGAACGAGTGCACACGCCTGCACGCACGCGCGCGAGAGAGCGAGCACGCCAGCGTGGACACCCTAGTCCTTGTCGTCGTGTCGCTCCACTTCGCCATGCTACACCTAGTCTCACGACCGCACAACGCGCGTGTCGCCCGTACCACGCCCTTGTGCTTGTCGGGCGAGCCGTTGATGCTCGTTCGCATGCCGGCACTTTCACCTCTCATTCCGCCGCCTCGCCGGAGCTTTGTCCACCACCGGGGATCTCTCGTTTTCCGTCCGACCCGCGACCTCGTCGCCGAGGGTTGACGCGGGCCAAGACCGCTCTTTTCTCTACCCTATCGGTTCCCTAGCATCTCTTTTCATGCTTCGTGTCTTACTTTGTCCAACCGCGCGCACACACACGCCCGTGTGAGGGACATCGACGCCGCGCGAGGAACCGCGCCGCCGAGCCGTCTTCGTTGCCGGGGCTTTGCCCCTTGTCACGACTGCGTCGCTGTCCTTCTTGCTCTCGCCGTCGTGGCCGAGCCACCGGCACTCACCCGCGCCAACCCGGTCATCGCCTTGCACACCTCGAGCGAAACTAAAGCACCCAGATCGCGACCGCCCCGTCGCTTTACTTCATCTCGCTGCCGAGGACGTCCTTCTGCCTAGGCGCACGAGCGTCAGGCCAAGTCAGTGCACGTGTTCGTCCACACGCACGCACGCAGGCGAACACCCCAGCGTGCCGCCGCGGAGCTCACCGCCGTGGCCAAGCCACTGACATGCCTGCGCGCTCAAGTGAGGACATGGACGCCGCCTTTGGCCGACCAATGCTCACTCACGCACGTGAGGGCCAAGGCCTCGCCTTTCGTGGCCAGACCTCGTGTGAACTCAAACCCTCGCCGCCGACCTTCTCATCGTCGCCAGGCAAGCCCCGTTCTTGACCGTGATATTCTGTTCGCAAGACGGCGTCCCCGCCGTGTAGTGCGTTGTCTCTCGTCAACCTTCACCGCGCCTGAGCCACTCTCTTTCGCCACCGGCGTTCTGCTCACACACACCCGCAACCGAGGGAGTCGATCCCCGCTCTCCCTGTCCAAACGGTGCATGCGCATGTTCACGCGCATGCACGCCCTCGCAAGCAAGCTGCCACGCCGCCACAGACACCCCGGTCGCGACATCGCGGAGCTCGAGCCGCACCGAGCCGTTTACCATCGCGCCGTCGTGCTCGTCTGGGAGCTTCATCTCACGGCCGCGCGCTCGAGGATGCGCTCGACCAAGCTGTCGCCTTTGCTCTCCTTGCTCGAGTCCGGTGAACATGTTCGCGCATGTGAGCCGAATCTGACCACAGCTCAGCCTATCGCGGCCGGAACCCCGTCGTCAAGAGCATCCTTTCTGCCGAGGCGTGCGAGCGCCGGATCAACTCGTGTACGCGTTCGCTCTCAGGCACGCGAGCGCATACAACCTCACCGGCGCCGGCCACCCTAGCCTCGTCACTGAAACCTTCTGCTTTGCTCCGCGCGCCAAGCTGCTCTCTGTCACCGTCGTGCCGAGTTTCCGACCAAGGCAACCCTTTTCTTTGCCTAGATGGATCCCTAGGTGTACCAGAGCCGCGTCGAGTCGCGTGAGCTCGAGTCACCGACCAACCTCGCCGCCGACGAGCCTCTTATCCGCCCGTAGCTCCTCTGGGACTTACCATCGAGCACCTGGCGCCCACGCCGAGTCCCGTAGGGGATAGTTTCCCACACGCGCCCACACGCCTTCGATACCGTAGTGGATCCTGTCGGATCTAGTGCGGTCGACCAACCACAAAAGCACCACACCTCCGCGCTCGGCCGCGAGCCGCAAGAGATCCGACCGAGATCATTTGTGGCAGCCACACCTTCAGCCATGTGGGCAGCCGCTTGTGCATGGGTCAACTTATAGCTACCCATGTGGCAGCCACGTGAGCTCGAAGAGCTAGCTTGCAGCCAGCCTGTAGATATCTTAGAGCCCTTTAGAGCCGGCCGGTAGTTAGCTTATAGTTAAGTGTATTTGTGTATGCGTATTTTAGTTTTCGAGAAAATGTATTTCGCCTTTGGAAAATCGTAGAAAACTCATTTCAACTCCGAAAATTGTGAAACCTTTTCCAAAGCTCTTCTAAAATTATAAACTCCGTGTTAGGCTAGTGTTCGCTCTCTTTTGGCTCTTAATTGTTGTTCTTTTGGAGTTAATTGCAATAGGACCCGCCTTTATTTTGATTACGCGTTAATAGGAGCAATTTGGAGCCGGGGAGCCGAGCTCGGAGATCGACTACACCTACGACTACACCGCCGACGACTACTCGCACGCGGTGTTCACGCCCGACCGATTCCGAAATACCTATTAGGCATTGCTATGTAGAATGCTAGCGCTTTACTTTAAATGCATGATGATGATGAACCTTGCATCGCCTTCTTTAATTATCCTGTCCTTGATTGTTGTTGACGGTGAAAATCCGTCAACCTAGCCATGAGTTTACCTTCGGTGTTGGCATGAGTTTTATACCTTATCCATTGGTACTAACCCCCGTGGTATAACAAGTTCACGTGTGCATGTCGATTTTGGAGTTTAATGTTTATGCAGGGTTTTAGTGTTGAATGCAAGACTTTCGGGATAAGTTCATCAAGCACCTCATGACAAGACCTTGAAGCCCCGTACAAGTCATGCAATGAAGCAAACTTAACTCCAAGAAGCCGGGGACTTGATCCGAGAAGACGACGGACTTCGAGGACCCGACCGAAAAGTGCGCGAATCTTGCAAGACAAGGAGTTGTGTCCAATTCGGAGAGGAACCGACGACATGGACCTACATGCGAAGGGGGAAACATCCGGTAAGCAAGGGAACCGACGTAGAGCAAAGGAGGCCTCGGGGCCGGGCTCCGGATGGGCCCGGGCCGGCCGGCCCGGTCCGGTCGGCCCGGTGCCCATCCGGGGCCCATTTGCCCCCTCCTTTGCCCTAGCCGCCAATCGGGCTATTTATAGCCCCCCGACCAAGAGCCACGCGAGAGAAGAATTCGTCATCGACCGCCGAGGAGCGAGAGAAGAGAGGGACACCATCTCGGAGAGGAGAGGGTCGAGCTAGTTGACTAGGGTTTCCCTAGCCGAAGTGGGAACCTTGCACGAGAAGACCACGTCGGAGTTCCCGAAGCTAGAAGCAAGATCAAGGAAGGATCCGGTGGTGATCTTGTGTATGTATCATTGTTATAGTTGAATTATCGAGTTGAATCTTTTCCTAGCGATCAAGTGTTTCCTCGAAGATTTCGTTTTTCGATCGGCTTTGCTTATTCCAATTCTATTCTCGAGATAGATTACATAGGGTGTTCTTGTAGCCGCGGTGGCTAGAGGTACACGCCGGATCTTCCGAAAGAATCTCGACTTGTCTTTTGACTCGCCCTAAGCTCCCCGCATGAATAGGGATACGTTGTGACAGAACGGGGGTTCCGAAAGGCGGATGTTTTCGGATTTGGACGGGAAACCACGATTTAAAGACGCTTCTTATAAGATTCGATTTGCTACTTCTTCTCTTGCTTGGAACTTCAACAAAAGGCTTACCCCCGATCTCTCTAGATCGGTTTATCTACCCAATCTTACTTTGTTTTCTCCGGTCTTTAGTAGATTAGATTCGTTTCGTGTCTTTTACTTAGATGCATTAGGGTTTCTTTTATCGAAGATTGAAGTTACTTGGCTTTATTAGATTAAGTTTTGCATCACACATTTGTTCCACGGATTCGATACCTTGGGTTCACCACTCGAGGGAAGAAGGGTCCCTTGACTACGACGGGAGACTTGTACGCTTGCAAGTCACAAACGAACTTTGATATAATTATTAACCGTCAACAATTGTCCTACTACTATATATGTTTATATAAGCGTGTATATGCGCTGAGCTTCGCGATGCATGGGTTTGGGATGGGAATAGTGGTTCTTGGCATGAGTGGGGTAAAACCGGCAGGAGAAGGCGTTTTGGGTACTTTGGGAGGGGTGAGCTCAAAACAACCGATCTGGGATCGGGGATAGGGGTGCACTCCTCAGCGTATCCCTACTTTGACGGTTTTTGGAGCCTAGGTGTTGGGGTTTTACTTGCGGATGGAGGACATGAGCTTGCCCCGGTCTGAAACCGAGTGGATCAACTTGTCGAGACTTTCGTACACACCACCTCGCCGAGCGTGGGGATAGGGCCGAGTTGAGCTCGGCAAGTGCGGAACCATACCGCCGGCGGGATAGAGGGTATCGGTGGGGGAGAGGTGGGAGTGAGGCCACCCTCTCGGAGCGACTCCCATGTGGCCACACGGGGGCATTTCATAGTTCCGGTGCAATTCCCTTTGCGAGGGGGATCGCTTTGAGGGACGGATGCGGGATGGGACCGTAACTACCGAGAGTTCGCACGGTAGGGTGGGCTCGGTTGGGCGATCACCGCCGGTGCCATCCCGAGATGGGTACGGGTGTACACGCTGCGAAGAGTTTCGATCTATACGTATAGCCGCGTCCTCGGTCATGGACAAACCTTGAATACATGTTCATTCCTCATGTTTTGGGATTTCTACCTCCCCCTGTAGTTGAGAGTGTGGTGAGCCGTTGTTGCAGTCAGTTAGAGGAGAGTGGCTCCCTCTACCTCGTCGATCCGATTGCAATCATTGAGGTGCGAGGAGAGGAAGTTCTCACATCGACCCTAGATGGAGATAGGGCGTGGAGACGGGGCCCTGGGGTACCAGGTGGTTCCGAGTTGTGTCCGAGAGATTGGTTTGGGACCTATATGGAGATGATTTCTATTTATGCTTTCTTCTCGCCGCATAGGAAACCCGAGCTTCTACCTTGCCTCTTTTCTTACCCTTTAGAAGATAGTCCACTTAAAGCCGCCTACGGTCGGTGACATGAACCTATCCCACTCCTTGGGGATAGACTTTGAGTGTGCGGGTTACGAGTTCGACTTCGACAACAACACCGACGGATGGTACGGCGAGTTTTTGTGACCACACCGTGACTCGTCCAATACCGTGGACACGGCTATTCGAATAGGTTTGACACTGCGAGAGGTTGTACATCTTTACCCACAAGTAGGGTACCGTCACACGGACACCTCAGTGCCGGTACGGATCCTATCAAAGCCATTACCCACCTTAGCTAACACTACGAGCCACCATGGAAGCACCCAAGGGGTTATACCACATAACCAGGGCGTTCCTCACACAGAGCGTACCCCTACTCCTTGGTCTCCCGCTGCTCACCCGCACACCAGATGGCAAGTAGATTAACTAGTGGGGTTTATGCTAAGCCGTTGCCACATACAACGGTCGAGTGGTTGTACGATGATTTGGGTCGGGTGAGATGTCATGCAACCCGGTCCTTAACCGACAAGATGGACAACTCCCAACATGCTCAACCACACGGTACGAGCTCACCCCTACTCCCCGACACACACGTCCATCCCGTCTACCCGAGTTCTTTACTCATTTTCCAAACATATCCCATTTCCATTTTGAAAGCACTCACACATTTTGAAAGCACTAACACATTTTTAAAGCACTCATTTAGGCCAAAACATGGTTCAATCATAGCAATCAAGGGTGGCTATCCTACCATGTTTTTGCAGTAAAACAATATGCAATTTATAAAACGGGTATAGGGTATATTTATAAAACTAGGACAGAAGCATGCATCAAAGGATGAGATTGAACTTGCCGTCTTCGAAGTCTTCGGGGAGTGCCGGCTCGGCGTTCGGGACCTCGGGCTCCTGCTCGCAGTAGTCGGCTCCGGTCTCCGGCTCGAGGTGCCTTCCTTCGTCTATTCCGTCGGCTATAGTGCACACATAGGCAAGCAAGCAATATAAGCACACATATTACCGGCCGAGCTCGAGGAAGGAGAAGTAAAGGGAGAGGGGAATATATAAGCCCTAGGAAGAGGGTTGGTTCGGCGGGGGGTACTACTGGAAAGGGTGTGGTGAAATTTGGAATTAATCGGGAATGAAATCGTGCATAAGGTGTTGGGTCAAAGAGGGGTTGCAAGGGCTAAGGGCCTATTGGTAAATTCTATTAATGGGGAAAGGGTGTGGTTATAATTATATAAACTTGATTAGGGCCTAGTTATAAATTATTTAGAGCCTGGCAGCATTTATCTTTCAATTAATCATGATCCTAGGGGCCTATTTGCAAGGAACAAGAGAGAGGGAATAGAGTCACGGTTTGGTGGGGAAAAAGGGAGAAAGGTGGGGGGGGTCTCGGCCAAAAGGCCATCTCCTTCCTTTCTCCCCCCCCCCCCACGAGTTAGACGGAGGAGAGGGGGAGGGGGTCGCGGGGGCGGCGGCCGGCGCCAAATCCCGGCGGACCGGGCCACGGCGGCGGACGGGCGGTGGGGCAAAACGGAGAGGGCACCGAGGGGGATCCTATTCCCGTGCTTACCTTGCTCTAGGGCGGCCCGAAGGAGCGGCTCCGCGAGAGGGTGGCGGCTCGGTGGCGGTGCTCGCGGGGCGGCGGACCGTGAGAGCTTGGGGAAGGCTTGTGTGAGCTCGGTGGTGCGGTGTGGGGGCGGCGAGGAGGCCGGGGCCTATTTATAGGCGGCCTAAGGCGGTTCGGGGGGAAGATATTTCCGGCGGGGAGGCCGCGGTGGTGGCACGGCTTCTCGATGTCCGGTCGGGCTTCGCGGCGACCGGCGACGAGACGGCTCGAGCGGCGGCGGGTCAACTTGTTGCGGGGACGGCGCGTCCGGGGGTGGAGCGGGGCTAGCGGCTTGCGGTGGTGGTGATGGTGGCGGGCGGCGGCGAGGCCGGCGGGCGCGGGGGTGGCGGCGGCGGCGGGGCGCGGGTGTGGTGGTTGGGGGCGGCGGAGTAATGGCGGTGTGTGGTCGCGTCGCGGGGGCCGGGGGTGGCGTGCCGGGTGGTGGCGAGGGGCGTGCGTCGGGTCGTCGCTTGTCGGCTCGGTCCCGGGCTCCTGCCGGCGGCGCGGGGCCACCGGGCGTGTGGCGCCGGCGAGGACGGGGTGGTGGCGTGCTTCGGAGGGGAGGGGGAGCCGGCGTGGTCGGGCACGGGCGCGCGGGCCGGAGCGGTGCGGGCGTCAACGGTGCCGGGCGCGGCGGCGTGGGCGTCGCGACGCACGTGTCCCGGCCGCGGGAGGAAGAAGGAGGAGGGGAAAAGAGGAGGGAGAAAAGAAAAGAAGGGAAAGGAAAAGGGAAAGGAGAAAAGAAAAAGAGAAGAAAGAAAAGGAAGGGAAGGAAAATAGAAAAGGAAAAGAAATAAGGAAAAAAATTAGGAAAATTGTTGGGAAAATAGGGGAAGGGTTTTGCGGGGATTTTCCGATTTCCGGCGTCGGCGTGTTTTTCGGGACGGCGGTGATGGCGAGGCGGACCGGCCGGCGAGGACCGCGGCATGCGCGGGATTCCCGGCACGGTGGCCGACCGCGGCGTTGGGAAGGCACGCGTGGGTGCGGCCCGGGTGCGGGGCGGTGCCGGCGGGATTCGCGGCACGCGCGCGGGGGTGTGAGGGAGGGACGGTGACTAGGGTTTGAAGGGGGTAATTGAGCTCGGGCTGGACAGTTTTGAAAATACACACGATTTATTAGGTGATTTATTTGGAGCTAAAAACATGGGCGTTACGAACCTACCCCACTTAAAATGAATCTCGTCCTCGAGATTCGGCTAAGTTTCGAACGGGTGGGGAAACTCCTTCTTTAATGCGTCCTCTCGCTCCCACGTAGCTTCTTCCACTCCGTGTCCGCTCCATTGGACTGGCTCGCACACCCGTACTTCTGTCGTCCTCGTCCGCTTGACCACTGTGTCCAAAATCTTGACGGGCACCTCCTGGTACCTAAGGTCTGGCTGTAGATCGATGGTCTCCACCGGTACTCGCTTCTCTTCAAGGACCTTCAAACATCGGCGTAGCTGGGAGATATGGAACACTGGGTGTATACCTGACATTTCTTCGGGTAGCTCCAACCGGTATGCTACTGCTCCGACCCTCTTTAGTACTTTATACGGTCCAATATACCGAGGGGCCAACTTTCCGTGTACTTGAAATCTCTGAGTCCCTCGGATAGGTGAGACCTTGAGGTAAACGAAATCTCCCGGATTGAAGCTTGCTTCACGCCTCTTCTTGTCCGCGTAGCTCTTCGTCGAGATTGGGTGGCTCTCAACTTTTCTCGGATATCGACTACTCGCTCTTCGGCTTCCTTTATAAGTGCGGGCCCAACCGGGGCACGCTCTCTTACTTCGGACCACATCGGGGGTGTCCTACATTTTCTCCCGTATAGTGCTTCGAATGGCGACATTCCCGGACTTACTTGGTAGCCGTTGTTGTAGGAAAACTCGCATATGGCGAGGCTTTGCTCCCAATCTTTGTCATAGGTGAGGATGCATGCTCTCAACATATCTTCTAAGATTTGATTCACCCTTTCGGTCCGTCCGTCCGTTCGCGGGTGGTACGGCGAGCCGAAATCTAGCTTGGTACCCATGGCTTTATGCGAGGCTTTTCCGAACCTAGAGGTGAACTGGGTCCCTCTATCTGAGACTATTCTGCTAGGCACTCCATGCAGTTTTACTATATTTTCTATGTAGAGTTTTGCCAACTTCTCTCCACCATAAGTGGTCCGTAAGAGTAGAAAGTGAGCGACTTTAGTGAGTCGGTCCACGATCACCCATATGGAGTCATGTCCTTTCTGAGTTCTTGGCAACCCTACTACGAAATCCATACCTATCTCGTCCCACTTCCATACCGGGATTGGTAAGGGCCGCAACGATCTGCGGGCTTCGATGTTCGGCTTTGATCCTCGACAAGTATCACGGTGGGCGACAAATCGGGCAATGTGCGCTTTCATCCCATTCCACCAATACTTCTGTTTTAAGTCCATGTACATCTTGGTGGATCCCGGGTGAATGGAATATGCCGAGTTGTGTGCCTCATCCATGATGGTCTGTCGGAAATCTCCGCCTTCAGGCACGCATATCCTATTTTTGTACCACAGGGTGCCTTGGTCATCTACTCTGAAGTCAGGGGCCTTGTTCTCTCCGGTATGCTTGCGGATCTTCATCAGATTCTCATCGGTCTCTTGGGCCTTCCGGATCTTCTTCTCTAGGGTAGGCCGAACACTCAGGCGGCGGGGGCGTAGCCTTGGGGGACAATGTGTACGTTGAGCCGTGCCATCTCTTCTTGTACTGCGGGCACTCTTAGGTGCCGCCTTCTCGTAGGTTTTCCGGCTTAGGGCATCCGCTACTACATTGGCCTTCCCCGGGTGGTAGTGAATCTCTAGGTTATAGTCTTTAACTAACTCTAGCCACCTTCTTTGCCTTAGGTTCGGGTCGGGCCGGGTGAAGATGTACTTTAGACTCTTGTGGTCCGTGTAGATTTCACACTTGTTCCCAATCGATAGTGTCTCCGGATCTTCGGGGCATGCACTACGGCCGCAAACTCCGGATCATGGGTGGGATAATTCTCGCTCATGGGGTTTGAGCCGACGGGAAGCATATGCCACTACCTTCCCATCTTGCATGAGAACACATCCCAACCCTTGTCGGGAGGCGTCGCAATACACGACAAAGTCTCGTTGAATGTCGGCGGGGGTCGACGCGGGGCCGTGGTCAACCTCTTCTTTAACTCTTGGAAACTTCTTTCGCGGGACTCGGTCCGGTTGAACTTCTTCTCCTTCTTGAGCAGCTCCGTCATGGGCGGGCAATCTTGGAAAATCCCTCGATAAATCTCCGGTAGTACCCCTCTAAACCTAGGAAACTCCGATCTCGCTCACGTTGGTCGGTTCTTTGCCGGTTGGAGGCTTGTTTCAACTTTCCGGGGTCTACGGCTACTCCTTCTGCGGTCGGAATATGCCCAAGGAAGGATATTTTCTCTAGCCAAAACTCACACTTGCTGAACTTGGCGTATAGCTTTTGTGCCCTCAATTTCCCCGACGACTACTCGAAGATGCCGCTCATGCTCCTCCACGCTCTTGGAGTAAACAAGTATGTCGTCAATGAAGACTACGACAAACTTGTCCTGCTCTTCCATGAACACCTTATTCATGAGGTTCATGAAGTATCTTTGGTGCATTGGTTAGTCCAAAGGACATCACCGTGAACTCATACCGCCCGTAGCGAGTGACAAAGGCAGTCTTGGGGATATCACTTTCCCTAATCTTGAGCTGGTGGTAACCTGACCTTAGATCCACCTTCGAGAAATACTTGGCTCCCTTCAACCTGTTCAAACGGAGTCATCTATTTCGGGGAGAGGGTACTTGTTTTTCATAGTGACCTCGTTCGGCGAGCGATAGTCCACGCACATCCTCATGCTCTTATCCTTCTTCTCCACGAAAAGCACTGGGGCTCCCCATGGTGATGAGCTTGGTCCGATGAACCCACTTCGCCGGAGTTCGCTAGTTGCTTCTTCAATTTCGCCAACTCGAGTGCCGCCATCCTATAGGGTCTCTTGGCTATGGGAGAGGTTCGGGGGATAAGGTCGATGACGAACTCTATGTCCCTATCTGGTGGCATTCGGGGAGTTCTTACGGGAACACATCCGGGTATTCTCGCACTACTGGGATATCTTCTATGGACTTGGCTTCTATGTTGAAAACCATTATGTCTGGCCTGTGTCCTCGGGTGTGGCAGGTCACTTGTATCCCGTCTGGGTTGGTCAGGTGCACTACTTTATCGGCGCAACTTATGAGGCCATGGTGTTGGCTTAACCAGTCCATCCCAAGGATCACATCTATCCCTTTGGACTTCAGTACTACCAGGTCTGCTAGGAACTCTACCCCACTTAAAATAATCCTTACCCGGGGGCATCCCAGTTGACACTTAATGTCACCTCCGGGTGTTCGAGTTAATAGGGGTGCTTTTAGTAGTACTGTGGGTATGCTATGCTTTTCCACAAAGCTTGAGGATATGAATGAGTGCGATGCTCCCGAATCGAATAGTATGGTAGCCAAGACTGAGCTGACCAGGAACTCACCGAGCACTACGCCTTGTGCTTCATGTGCCTCCTGCGCATTGATTTGATTGACCCGGTGCGTCCATACGACCGCCGGGGCTGCCTCATCCTTGTGGTTCTTGCCGTTGTTGTTGCCGAAGTTATTGTTGTTGCGCACCGGCATGCGGTTGGCTCCGGACATTAGTGGCCTTGGCCCGTTCACCGAGTTGGAGTAGGTGGTGGTGGTTGGCTTTTTGGCATACGGGCGGTTGGCGATGAAGTGTCCGGTTTCCGGCGGTTGAAACACACTCGGGAGAGCTGTTGTTGTTGTTGGCGGTGATTTGGCCGGTGTTGTTCCGTGGGGGTTTCATGGCACTCTGGTTGTTGTAGGGCTTGAACCGGGTTCGGGGGCTTGCGAGCTCGTGGCTTGGGATTGGGTTCGTATTACATGGGATCTTGGAACCGGACATGGGGTGTCCAAAGTTTCTCGGCCTCCGGGACCGCTCTTGCGGCTTGGCCTTGTGCTCCATAAACTTGCGCTTGTTTTCCTTCTTCTCTTCGGCCCTTGCTCTCTCCGTGAGTATTGCCATGTTCATGAGGGTGTTAAAGTCCGGGTAGATGCGAGGGGTCGGCGGTGTCCTCGGTTCGGAGTCGGCCCCTTCTTGAACATTTCCCGCTTCTTGGAATCTTTGTCCACTTCCTCGGGGGCATAGCGTGCCGGCTTTATGAGCGGTACGTGTACTCCTCCACGGACATGTTACCTTGGCGGAGTTCACGGAACTCATCCGCCTTCCACTTCGGTGTGGCTTCCGGGATGTGGTAACGGCGGAACTCCTCCACAAATTCATCCCGGGTAATGGCGAGAGGGATCCTTGGGTCGCCGCGCGGTAATTCTCCCACCGAGGCTAGGGCTGTCCGGTGAGCCGGTGAGCTGCCGAGAGAACCTTGTCGCGGTCCTCACGGTTGAAGGGCTCTAGTTCCCTCGGGATGGCTCTCGGCCAATCGTCGCATCCAAAGGATTCACCGACCCGCCAAAGGTTGGCGGCTTCGTCCCCGAGGAACTCAATCGGCTTCTCGTTCATGCCCAACACTCGGGGTCTTGGGCGGTTGACGGCGTTGAAAATAGCCTCCATCGAGGACAGTCTGGTTGGCCAAGACTTGTGCCAAGTCAATGGGAGGGGGTGGCGGTGGCAGGACCACGTTCTCTCCTCCATCTTCATTTTGGTTAACTTCCTGGTCGTGAAGACGCTCCCTCCGATCGGCTTACGAACCTTCAGCGTCCGATCGGCCGGGGCCTTGGTGGGTCCTGACAGGGCGCCTGGAAACCATCTGTAAAGAAGCGAGTTTTCTAAGAGATCTAGTTTTATGTGATGTTTAAGTGGATTATATCGGATTTCTTTTTTGAAAAGGCAGGTTCTACTCCTGCCGGTAAGCACACAACAAGCACATAGCAAACAAGCAAGCACAAACAAGTCTTTATTACAAACCGGCGAGGAGGATACATCCCGACTACGCGGACACACTACACGACTAAGGACTAAGGGCGCGACTTGGACCAGTACGGCTTCATTCCCTGGGTCAGGGTCACCGGGGCACGCTACTCGTTGTCACCTGGGCACGCTACTCGCGAGGAGAGCCATCTTCTGGGGTCGAGTGTTCTTCCAGTGGAATGAGCAGCTCGTCATCATTCTCGCCCTCGGGGTTTCCATTTTCCCGGGGCCGTGTCTTGCGGCTTCGGTGGTCGTTGTTGGGGGTTCGGTGGCTCGGTGGTGGTGCCGGCGGGACTTCGATAGTTCCTCCCCATCCTACAAGGGGTGTTCCCGAGCGGGACTTGAGCTTCTCCAATGGCCGGAACGGGTGTTCCGCCGTTGGTCCATTCTTGCATGCGTTGGTCCCGGATTCTCCCGAGGCTTTCCGGGCAACCGCCTCCTTCGCTTATGGCAGCTGCGGTTCTTGCTTCGGCTTGAGCCACTCGGACTTGGTGCATCCTTACCGTGACTTCATCTTGCCCGGCCCGACCGATTTGTTCCCTCAAGTGCCCGGCCCGGTCATCGAAGAGCTTATCCGGGGAGACAAGGTAGGCGACTACGTGGTACAATAGGTCTTCTTGGTGGCGGCGTCGTTCCGGGTTCCTCATGCGGGCCAGCCAACCGGGGTTCGATGGCGGGAGGGAAGTACCTCATTGGTGTGGCGACGAGGTGTTCCTCGTAGATCCGGCACGGGTAGCGGAGGGCTTTTTCGAGGGCCATAGGATAGGTGTCTCGGTGTCGAAACCCTGTGGCGGTTATGCGCCACGGCTCAATGTTGGTGTGGCGGTTGCTTCTAGCGACGGAGAAGACCACCCTACAGCGAAGAGTGCCGAGTTGCTCGTACTCTCTCTGCCGTAGTACCTAGGGCGCTCGGTGATACGAGAGGCGCTCCGGGGAGTTGATGAGAAGGCGAGCAAAACCGGGCTCCTCCCCGGCACACGCCTTGGGTCCATCCATCTTCCGCCATCCGAAAACAAAGGTAAAGTTGAACAAAGTTGTGGTGGGGTACAAGAGATGGATAACTTTATTTAGTAGCAAGGTTGGGGTACATTCTTCGGGGTACACTTATTATTACTAGGACTCAGCTTCTAGCCTAAACACCCTAGGCTTATCCTCACGGTGATTCTTCCTCTAGCTGGATACGGCGCTTCTTCAGCGGGAGGTCTTTCTCCAATATCTCATCCTCAGTCTGGGTCCCTTTGTCCCAGTGAGTTTCTTCGGGTTCTTCCTCATCCAAGTCGGCTTCTTCTCCTCTCCTTCTACGTTCCCTGTGGAGCTCATCCCATAGCTGTTTGTGGAACATCTCCGAACGTTCTTTTTCCCTGAGGTAGTCTTGCTCCATGTTGTGTAACTCAACTTCCGCCATGGTTGTCTTAATCCTTTCCAGCTCTATCCTTTGCTCTGCTCTTTCCGCTCTGTCAATCTGTTGCTTCAGTTGCTGGGCTTGCTCCTGGTAAAGGTGGTCTAGGCCTCTGAGGTAGATGGATAGGTGGGAAACTGCCTCTTCTAGGTCTTCTTCCTCTCGTTCTAGTCCTCTCATGTGATCAATCCACGAGCGTCCTCTTCCTCCGAAGGGTGGAAAGAATCCCATTGGAGTCCTTCGGAGGTGTCGTCTATAAACCACTCGTAGGCGTCACGGGGCCTTCCGAGCGACCTTGGGGTAGGTGTCGGCGAAGCGAAATCCGGTGGCGGAGACGAACCATGGTTCTATGTCGGGGTAAAGCGTGCTTCTTCCCACAAAGATCAGCAGCTTACACCGAAGGGTGCCGTAGCGTTCATACTCCCGATAGATGAATTCCGGTGGATCCCTTACTCCGACGCGCTCTAAGCCGAGTAGCAACAAGAGTTAGGGAGGCCGGTCGGGACGGGGCGATTCCTCCGTTCCATTCGGGGTTAGCCATCCGGAAACGGGCAAGAATCAAGGTGAGGACTTTGGGAAAGGAAGAGCTTAGCAAAGGAAAGGTTAGAGAGGGCCGGAAGAGGTCTTGTGTCCTAGGGGTCGTGTCCTACGGCCAACCTACGGCTACGATACCACCGAAGCGTCCCCTCATCAGAGGTGACTAAATGTGACACAAATACCAGTCCCAGGAGGCTGGTAACACATTTATTACAACATGTGGATCAGTCTTTTACATCACGGCGACACAGAGGGCACGGTAGTGCCAACGCTACAAGGAATAACACAAACGCTAACGACCATACTACGATTACACCATGGAAGCTTTCGGTAGGGGCCCTGGGTACACAGGCACGGTTGGGTGTAGGGCAGCGACCTACTCGACGTCTTCGGGAATGTAATCGGGATCCTCCTCTGTAAAATAGTTAGTAAAACAAGGGTGAGCACATACGTACTCAGCAAATCCAACCCCACCCACGGAGGGGCTTATAAGCGAGAATCATGCATAAAGTATAACAAGGATCGAGTTAAGGTTCATTTTGCAAACTTACTCGTGCGGGGGTTCATTTCAAAAAGGTTTTCGCAAATCATTTTTATAACCCAAGTAACTCAATTGTTTTCGGAAAACCCTTTGCGGAACTACCGGACTTCCGATCCGTCGTAGCCAGTGCACACGGCCACACACTTCACCGGAAAACAACTCACGCCGAGAAAACATCCCAAACCCAAACACTAGTTTTTGTGACCACACCGTGACTCGTCCAACACCGTGGACACGGCTATTCGGATAGGTTTTACACTGCGGAGGTTGTACATCTTTACCCACAAGTAGGGTACGCGTCACACGGACACCTCGGTGCCGGTACGGATCCTATCAAAGCCATTACCCACCTTAGCTAACACTACGAGCCACCACGGAAGCACCCAAGAGGTTATACCACATAACCGGGACGTACCTCACACGAGAGCGTACCCCTACTCCTTGGTCTCCCGCTGCTCACCCGCACACCAGATGGCAAGTAGATTAACTAGTGGGGTTTATGCTAAGCCGTTGCCACATACAACGGTCGAGTGGTTGTACGATGATTTGGGTCAGGTGAGATGTCACGCAACCCGGTCCTTAACCGACAAGGTGGACAACTCCCAACACGCTCAACCACACAGGTACGAGCTCACCCATACTCCTGACACACACGTCCATCCCGTCTACCCAAATTCTTTACTCATTTCCAAACATATCCCATTTCCATTTTGAAAGCACTCACACATTTTGAAAGCACTCACACATTTTTAAAGCACTCATTTAGGCCAAAACAAGGTTCAATCATAACAATCAAGGGTGGCTATCCTACCATGTTTTTGCAGTAAAACAGTATGCAATTTATAAAACGGGTATAAGGTTATATTTATAAAACTAGGACAGAAGCATGCATCAAAGGATGAGATTGAACTTGCCGTCTTCGAAGTCTTCGGGGAGTGCGGCTTGACGTTCGGGATCTCGGGCTCCTGCTCGCGGTAGTCGGCTCCGGTCTCCGGCTCGAGGTACCTTCCTTCGTCTACTCCGTCGGATATAGTGCACACATAGGCAAGCAAGCAATATAAGCATACATATTACGGGGCCGAGCTCGAGGGAGGAAAAGTAAAGGGAGAGGGGGATATATAAGCCCTAGGGAAAGGGTTGGTTCGGCGGGGGTACTACGGGGAAAGGTGTGGTGAAATTCGGATTTGATCGGAAATAAAATTGTGCATAAGGTGTTGGGTCAAAGAGGGGTTGCAAGGGCTAAGGGCCTATTGGTAAATTCTATTAATGGGGAAAGGGTGTGGTTATAAATATATAAACTTGATTAGGGCCTAGTTATAAATTATTTAGGGCTGACAGTTTTATTTTTCAATTAATCATGATCCTAGGGGCTTATCCGAAAAGAACAAGAGAGAGAGAATAGAGTCACGGTTTGGTGGGGAAAAAGGAGAAAGGTGGGGGGTCTCGGCCAAAAAGGCCTTCTCCTTCCTTTCTCCCCCCCCCCCACGATTTAGACAGAGGCAGGGGAGGGGTCGCAGGGGCGGCCGGCCGGCGCCAAATCTCGGCGGACCAGGCCACAGCGGTGGACGGGCGGTGGGGCAAAACGGAGAGGGCACCGAGGGGATCCTATTCCGTGCTTACCTTGCTCTAGGGGCGGCTGAAGGAGCGGCTCCGCGAGAGGGTGGCGGCTCGGTGGCGGTGCTCAAGGGGCGGCGACGCCGTGGAGCTTGGGGAAGGCTTGTGTGAGCTCGGTGGTGCGGTGTGGGGCGGCGAGGGAGGCCGGGGCCTATTTATAGGCGGCCTAAGGCGGTTCGGGGGGAAGATATTTCCGGCGGGAGGCCGCCGGTGAGCTCGCGCGGCTTCTCGATGTCCCGGCGGGCTTCGCGGCGGCCGGCGACGAGGCGGCTCGAGCAACGGCGGGTCAACTTGTTGCGGGGACGGCGCGTCCGGGGGCGGAGCGGGGCTAGCGGCTTGCGGTGGTGGTGATGGTGGCGGGCGGCGGGGGCGGCGCGGGGGTGGCCGACGGCGGGGGTGCTTCGGTGTGGTGGTTGGGGCGGGCGGAGTAATGGCGGTGTGTGGTCGCGTCGCGGGGCGGGGTGGCGTGCTCGGTGGTGGCGAGGGCGGTGCGTCGGGTCGTCGCTTGTCGGCTCGGTCCGGGCTCCTGCGCCGGCGGCGCGGGGCGGGCGGCGTGCGGCGCCGGCGAGGACGAGGGCGGTGGCGTGCTTTCGGGAGGGGAGGGGGGAGCCGGCGTGGTCGGGCACGGGGCGCGCGGGCCGGAGCGGTGCAAGGCGTGCGCGGGATTCCCGGCACGGTGGCCGACCGCGGCGTTGGGAAGGCACGCGTGGGTCTTGGCCGGGTGCGGGCGGTGCCGGCGGGATTCGCGGCACGCGCGCTGGGGTGAGAGGGAGGGACGGTGACTAGGGTTTGAAGGGGGTAATTGAGCTCGGCTGGACAGTTTTGAAAATACGCACGATTTATTAGGTGATTTATTTGGAGCTAAAAACGCGGGCGTTACAAGTACCGCCCGGCGAGCCGATGGTCCAAAAGACTCAAGATTTCCGCACCATGACACGGGGTGCGATGAGAGTGGAGGAGTACGAGCGCCACTTCATGAGAATGATGTGCTACGCTCTCAAGGACACCAACGCCGACCGCAAGAAGAAGAAGCGAGTTTTGGTTCCCGAGAGGCCTTCACCACGGTCTTCACCGGGGACCGAAGGCAAGTGAGCACAAGACCCTACGACACCTCATGAACTACGTTATCGCACTCGAGGATGATAGAAGGGGTCATGAAGACCGCATGAAGAACAATAAGAGGATGTGAGATCGGGATCACTTCGACCGATCATCCTAGAGGCCGAGGGATGGGCCAACCAACATGACGAGAGGGAATTTCCGCTCGGGGATTAACCGAGTATGGAAGCAACTTTGGAGGAGGCAACAACTACTACTCGGGGAGGAGGGAGCTTCAACTACGCGGCGGAGAATGGAGGATACAACCGTCCATGGCCGAGCACTCCAAGACCCAACATCGGAGAGTTCACCCCGACTTGCTTTTCCTATGGCAAGCTTGGGCTCAAGTCCTTCTAGTGCTCCGACAAGAAGACCGCAACTATGCTCGCCAAAGCACCGAGCCCCGGGAAGAGGACCTCCTCGGTCTGCTCCTCGGTGATGCGCGGCCGTGGGAGGTTTACCCACCGAATGAAGGAGAAGCTACCAACACTTCGCCACCGCGATCGAGAGTTTTAAGTTGGGTTGCATCGGCTCTAACTCTTTTTGATGCTTTGGAGCAACTCGTTTCTTCCGTTTTCGCATCTCTTCAAAAACCGGGAGTCGGCTCTTAATCTCGGGGACGAGATTCTTGTGAGGGGGGAGTTCGTAACATCCGGGAATTTTCTCGGAATGTTAGCAATGCAAAAATGTGGATTTCAAAATTTCGATTTGAAATTGAGTGCATGCTTAAAATATAAGGATGTCTTCTATGATCCTTCCCCGAAAATCTTATATTTATTTTGAGCAAAACTATAAAATTTAGGAAATATAATTTGCTAGGGTGAGAACCTTGGAGTTTCATGGGATTTATTTTGCATCTTAATTGTGTGGGATTCAAATTTAAATTCTAATTCAAATTCGAATCATAGTTTAAATAGGAGCTAAGGTTTAAGAAAACAAGAAAGGAACCTTTGCACCTTGGGCCGCATCTCGGATTGCTAAGTCCTCTAGAACACCCCCAAGCCCTCCTCTCGGTTCGCCTAAACCGCCGCCCCCGCCTAGCCCTTTCGGCCCATCTCAACCGCAGCCCATCTACCACCAACCCCCTCCATGTTTCACCGCCATGTGGGGCCCGCCGGTCCGGCTCTTCTTTCCCCCACCTTTTTCCTCTTCCTCTGTCGTTCCCCATCGTGACGCGAGGGCGTCGCGCGAAAGCGACCGCGCGCCTTGCGCCGAGCTCGCCCGCGCCCCCGATACGCGTCGCGTGGCTAGGAGCGCGGACGCCGAGGGATCCCGCCGCCCGCTCCCGTGCCTCGAAACCCTAGGCGCCGCCCTATAAGAAACCGCCCCAACCGGTCCCTCTCCCCCGAATCCGCCGCCGCCCCCTTGGGGATTTCTCCCCGTCCGCCGCAAGAAGAGAAGAGGAGAGGGGGGAGAAGGAGAAGCCGGGGGAGAGGGAAGCGGAGGCCGCCCGCGGGAGAACCCGAGGTCGCCGCGTCGCCGGACCCCCACGTCGCCGACCGGCCCGCACGCGAGGCCGCCCGAGAAGGGGATGCCGTGCGTGGACCGCAAATGAGCCGGAGCCGCTCGGGCGGGAACCGCATCGCGTCGAACCCCTCGCTCTTTTGCCGCGCGCCGCGACGCCACCAACCCGCCGCCGCCACTAAAGCAGGTGAGTCCTTCTCCCTCGCCGATGAAAGTTGTGGTGGTCTTCGAACCACATGTGCACCGCCAATGTCTAGCCTTGACCTTGTGCTCGCGGCCTTGTTTCCATCGCTGTTTTCGTGAAGCCGTAGCCGGAACCACCAAGAACGACGCCGCCCCTGTCCGCTTCCTCTTCACCGTGTTGTTCGCTCGCGTCGGCCCGAACCGCGCCGAGCCCCCGTTCGCATCCATCTTCCCCGAGCGCTTCAACACCGCCTCGCCACCGCATCCTTGGACCCGAGGTGAGCACCACGTTTCCCCCCTCGCCGTGAAGTTTGGCCTTCGAGCCGAGGGCCGGACCGAGCCTTGTGAGCTCGGCCGCTTGTATGTTGCCCGCTGTCCCGCACCGCGCCGCCGCGCGGACCCGCCGTCGTCTGAGAGCCGGCCTTCGAGCCGAGCCGGTCGCTTTGCAGGTGCCGCTACCGTTGTCGCCGCGCGCGCTCCCTTGCCTTGCAGTGGTGTCGTTCCTTTGTTCCGACGAGCGCTCGCCGAGCTCCGGTTTGCCGCCGGCACCCACACGCTGAGCACGCCACCGTTGAGCCAAGGCCCAGCCTTTCTTTGGTCGGGAGTCGTGTGAGCACAAACCCTCGTCGTGCGCACTTCCATGCTCGCCGTCCACCCGTCGCCGTCCCTTGCCGAGCGCATGTCATCGGCGTTGTGCCGTCACCATGGTTGCGCCGCCGATGATTTGACCGCACACACCACCACCGGCCGAGACCCCGTTCTTCCCGGACGAACCTGTGCACGCGCACTCACGCGCACGCGAGGTCGTTCGTCGGCGTATGTGCCTAACCAACGCCGTCGGGCCGTTCCTCATTGTCCCCCTTTCTTTGTTCCCTTGCCTAGTGCACGCCGTCAGTTCCGTGTCGCCACCATGGCCGCGCTGTCGGTGTTCGGCACACACACGAACACGAGCAACCGCGGGGCCGAGCCCTTGCTTCACCTATCCGTGACCGTGTTCGACATTCCACCGTGCCGTCACCGCAAACTCCAATGCACCGGCGCACGTATGTCCGTCGAGCCATCGACCCCAAGTTCGAACCTTTTCGGCCACCTCGACCCCGAACACCGCCTCGCCTAAATCCGCTCGTCGTGCTCTTGTCTCGTGTCGTCACCGTGCACGCGCCGTCGGTTTCGTGTCGCCCCCGTGGCCGTGCCGCCGACGTTTGCACAAATGCGAACGCATACACCCGAGGGGTCGAATCCCTCTCGCTCTCCTTGTCCAACCCATGTATGCACGCCCGCCGGGGTGAGACTCGCCTTCCTAGCCGAACGAGTGCACAAGCCCGCACGCACGCGCGCGAGAGAGCGAGCATGCCGGCGTAGACACCCTAGTCCTTGCCGCCCGTCGCTCCACTTCGCCACGCTACGCCTAGTCTCACGACCGCACAACGCGCGTGTTGCCCATACCATGCCCTTGTGCTTGTCGGGCGAGCCGTTGATGCTCTGTTCGCATGCTGGCACTTTCACCTCTCGTTCTGCCGCCTCGCCGGCGCTTTGTCCACCACCGGGGATCTCTCGTTTTCCGCCCGACCCGCGACCTCGTCGCCGAGGGTTGACGCCGGCCAAGACCGCTCTTTTCTCTACACTATCGGTGTCCTAGCATCTCTTTTCACGCTTCGTGTCTTACTTTGTCCAACCGCGTGCACACACATGCCCGTGTGAGGGACGTCGACGCTGCGCGAGGAACCGCGCCGCCGAGCCGTCTTCGTCGCACGGGGCTTTGCCCTTGTCGCGACTACGTCGCGGTCCTTCTTGCTCTCGCCGTCGTGGCCGAGCCACCGCACTCACCCGCGCCAACCCGGTCATCGCCTTGCACACCTCGAGCGAAGCGAAGCACCCGGTTCGCGACCGCCCCATCACTCTACTTTACCTCGCCGCCGAGGACGTCTTTCCGCCTAGGCGGACGAGTGTCGAGCCAAGTCGGTGCACGTGTTCGTCCACACGCACGCGAGCGAACACCCCGGCGTGCCACCACGGAGCTCGCCGCCGTGGCCAAGCCACCGACATGCTCGCGCACTCAAGTGAGGACATGGACGCCACCTTTGGCCGGCCAATGCTCACTCATGCGCGCGAGGGCCAAGGCCTCGCCTTTCGTGGACGGAGACCTCGTGTGAACTCAAACCCTTGCCGCCGACCTTCTCATCGTCGCCGGGAAAGCCCCGCTCTTGACCGTGATCTTCGTTTGCAAGACGGCGTCCCCGCCGTGTAGTGCGTTGTCTCTGTCAACCTTCGCCGTGCCGAGCCGCTCTCTTTCGCCACCGGCGTTCGCTCTCACACACCCGCACCCGAGGGATTGTAGCCCCGCTCTCCTTGTCCAAACGGTGCATGCGCATGTTCACGCGTACGCACGCCCTCGCAAGCGAGCCGCCACACCGCCGCGGACACCCCGGCCGCGACGCCGCGGAACTCGAGCCGCACCGAGCCGTTAACCATCGCACCGTCGTGCTCGTCCGGGAGCTTCATCTCACGGCGCACGCTCGTGCATGCACTCGACCAAGGCGTCGCCTTTGCTCTCCTTGCTCGAGTCCGGCGTGAACACGTTCGCGCGTGTGAGCCGAACCCGACCGCCGCTCGGCTGTCGCGGCGGAACCCCCGTCGTCAAGAGCATCCTTCTCGCCGAGGCGCGCTAGCGCCGGACCAACCCGTGTACGCGTTCGCTCTTAGGCATGCGAGCGCATACAACCTCATCGACACCGACCACCCTAGCCTCGTCGCCGAAACCTTCTGCTTTGAACCGCGTGCCAAGCTGCTCTCCGTCACCGTCGTGCCGAGTTTCCGAACAAGGCAACCCTTTTCTTTGCCTAGATGGATCCCTAGGTGTACTAGAGCCGCGTCGAGTCGCGTGAGCTCGAGTCACCGACCAACCTCGCCGCCGACGAGCCTCTTATCCGCCCGTCGCTCCTCTGGGACTTACCATCGAGCACCTGGCGCCCACGCCAGAGCCCCGTAGGGGATAGTTGCACACACGCGCCCACACGCCTTCGATACAGTAGTGGATCCTATCGGATCTAGTGCGGTCGACCAACCACAAAAGCACCACACCTCTGCCGCTCGGTGCCGAGCCGCGAGCGATCCGACCGAGATCATTTGTGGCAGCCGCACCTTCAGCCATGTGGGCAGCCGCTTGTGCATGGGTCGGGGTTATAGCTACCCATGTGGCAGCCATGTGAGCTCGAAGAGCTAGCTTGCGGCCTGCTTTGTAGATAGCTTAGAGCCCTTTTGAGCCGGCTAGTAGTTAGCTTATAGTTAAGTGTATTTGTGTATGCGTATTTTAGTTTTCGGAAAATGTATTTCGCTTTTAGAAAATCCTAGAAAACTCATTTCAACTCCGAAAATTGTGAAACCTTTTCCAAAGCTCTTCTAAAGTTATAAACTCCGTGTTAGGCTAGTGTTCGCTCTCTTTTGGCTCTTAATTGTTGTTCTTTTGGAGTTAATTGCAATAGGACCCACCTTTATTTTGATTACGCGTTAATAGGAGCGATTTGGAGCGGGGAGCCGAGCTCGGAGATCGACTACACCTACGACTACACCGCCGACGACTACTCACACACGGGTGTTCACGCCCGACCGATTCGAAATACATATTAGGCATTGCTATGTAGAATGCTAGCGCTTTACTTTAAATGCATGATGATGATGAACCTTGCAATCGCCTTCTTTAATTATCCTGTCCTTGATTGTCCTACTACTATATATGTTTATATAAGCGTGTATATGTCTTTGAGCTTCGCGATGCATGTGTTTGGGATGGGAATAGTGGTTCTTGGCGTGAGTGAGGTAAAACCGGCGGGGAGAAGGCGTTTTGGGTACTTTGGCGGGGGTGAGCTCGAAACAACCGATCCGGGATCGGGGATAGGGGTGCACTCCTCGGTGTATCCCTACCGTGACGGTTTTCGGAGCCTAGGTGTTGGGGTTTTACTTGCGGATGGAGGACATGAGCTTGCCCGGTGCGAAACCGAGTGGATCAACTTGTCGAGACTTTCGTACACACCACCTCGCCGAGCGTGGGGATAGGGCCGAGTTGAGCTCGGCAAGTGCGGAACCATACCGCCGGCGGGATAGAGGGTATCGGTGGGGGAGAGGTGGGAGTGAGGGCCACCCTCTCGGAGCGACTCCCGTGTGGCCACACGGGGGCATTTCACGGTTCGGTGCAATTCCCTTTGCGAGGGGGATCGCTTTGAGGGCCGGATGCGGGGATGGGACCGTAACTACCGAGAGTTCGCATGGTAGGGTGCGCTCGGTTGGCGGATCACCGCCGGGTGCCATCCCGAGATGGGTACGGGTGTACACGCTGCGAAGAGTTTCGATCTATACGTATAGCCGCGTCCTCGGTCACGGACAAACCTTGAAGACATGTTCATTCCTCATGTTTTGGGATTTCTACCTCCCCCTGTAGTTGAGAGTGTGGTGAGCCGTGGTTGCAGTCGGTTAGAGGAGAGTGGCTCCCTCTACCTCGTCGATCCGATTGCAATCATTGAGGTGCGAGGAGAGGAAGTTCTCGCATCGACCCTAGATGGAGATAGGTTGTGGAGACAGGGGCCACGGGGTACCGGGTGGTTCCGAGCCGTGTACGAGAGATTGGTTTGGGACCTATATGGAGATGATTTCTGTTTATGCTTTTTTCGCCGCGCATAGGAAACTCGAGCTTCGCGTTGCCTCTTTTCTTACCCTTTAGAAGATAGTCCACTTAAAGCTGCATACGGTCGGTGACGTGAACCTATCCCACTCCTTGGGGATAGACTTTGAGTGTGCGAGTTACGAGTTCGACTTCGACAACAACACCGACGGATGGTACGGCGAGGGATGCGTCGCTTCGCTCAATGATGCTCGTGGGCGTGAAGAACGAGAAGAGGGAGACCCTTCTGGGATGCTAGCTACCGCTGCGTAGAATTTTACTCTGATTCAGCCTTGAGGCTTGTAATGTTGTACTCCATTATGGACATGTAATAAATTATGTACTAATATTTGTGTGATGCGATGTACGGTTGTGATTTACCTTCTGTGATGAGATCTGTACGCGATAGCCACTGATCCCGGGACTATCGCAAAGGTACAGGGACTCGGGTTTTCCTCACCGAAAATCCGGGGTTGTTACAGTCTACTCGTCAACTGAAAGCACCAAGCACCACCTGGGTGGGAGGGGAGATGTCTGCCCTTGGGCCGTGCAGTGCAGGTGAGCTCAGTTCACGGTACATGATAGTTGATAAATCAGCTCAGCCAATTTATTAAGTAGTAGCTCTATTTGGTACTGTAATTTGATCAGTGACGCCTTGCACGTTTCGCAGAGCGCAAGAACCGGTTGCCTATTCGATCACCTGGCGGCCTCATCCCAACATGCCTGGGAGCAAGATCGTGACATGGCACGCAGGGCGTCACCGTCTCGATCGGCCAGCCGGGCAGTGACGCCGCGACGCTCCACGCCGTGTTCTGTTTTCTGCTCTGTCGCTTTGGCAACCTTTGCACTGCGTGTAAAAGCAAAAGCAGGATTCAGACACTTTTTCTCTTCTGTAATAGTAAACGTCAGAGTTTGGGATTATATCAATTACTTGCAATGGAGTAAGCAAAAGCAAACGCGGTGAACTGCGGCGGCCCAGCGCCGTGCGTCGCCGATGCTAAAGGTATGCCGTAACAACCAAGGCATAAGACAAGGTTCGTATTGAAATCGAATCGGTGAAATCGTCTTCTTCTTTAAACCAACCAAGGCATGTTCACCCATCCTTTACATGCTCCAGAATGTGATTATTCTCCGTGCTCATTTAGCCAGGCTACAACTCTGCACTTTTGAATCATCGTGTTCCATATTATCGTCGATTTGGTCTGAAGTGCCTCTCTTTATTGTCTAGGAATAAGTTCCTTTCGTTCCATACCACAGTATACCTTTCCTCAACGGCTGAGACTTTCAAGCTGCGTGCAACGCTGTCTAAGAATCTGCACACTTTACCCTTAGCAGATGTTCCAAGCGCTGAACTACACTCCACTCCAGGTATCTGTGCTAAAGCTT
The DNA here is from genome assembly GCA_947561735.1 of Cenchrus americanus. NCBI lineage: Eukaryota > Viridiplantae > Streptophyta > Magnoliopsida > Poales > Poaceae > Cenchrus > Cenchrus americanus. The sequence continues at coordinate 74,615,546 of OX387239.1, read as the reverse complement.
CAGGCTAAGAAATAGAGCGCTATATACTTCAGAACACATCATCTCTCTCTACTCTATCTGCAAATTCTCCTGGACACTAACACCATAAATTTCTGTGTGCACCAGAGAGCAAAGCCTGTAGCCATGAGTGGAGGTGTGGAGATGATTGCGAGCGCTGTTGTGCAGCGCGTTGCCGGCATGCTCGGCGATATCGCCTGGGAGAGGCTCCGGCTGCTATGGAACTACAAAGAGGATGTCCAAAACATGGAAGGCAAAATGGCTACCCTTCAGGTTGCGCTTAGCTATGCTGACAAGCGCTCCCGAGAGACCGACGACGCATTGGTGCAACATTGGCTCAAGAAGTACAAGTCTGTTGCCTACGACGTTGAAGACACGCTGGATGAGTTGGTGACTGATGCAATGATATGGGAAAACAGCAAATGCATGGTACAAACCCTGACACTGAGTCCTCGCACTTATGTATGTACTAAGTTTGCCTGATCGTTTTTTTTTTTTTTTTTGCGTAGCTGCAAAAAATTGAATAGGAGAGTAATTGTAAGAAGCACTAATGCATAGTTCCCACGATTATGTACTAAGTACTTGGATTGTGATTTGCGAACAGGTCCCACGATTATGTCGTGGGTGCATAGTGAATAGGCACCACAAAGCATCCAATAGCTGTGATATACTCCTACCTTACTTTTTGCATGTGCTTGGGACCATTGACAATCATTAAGAGTTGAACATTTGAATTGCATAGCTTTGTTATTCAATATTAACTTGTAGTGCTAGTCATTGTTTCTTGCACGCACGCATCTAATGATCTACTACTCCCATGTTGTTGACCATAAAGACAAGTTTTCTGTTAGGCCACGAACTAGTTACCCTAGAGTTTTGTTTTCATTATCTGTAATTTCATTGAAAATTAAACTTCATGCTAGGCCCCTTAGGAGCCATATCACCAACTAGCCACCTAATAAATCAGAATTTTATTCCTGAAAAATAGTAAGATCGCAGATATAAGTCAAGAAAACAACTGAATGTCGGTGGATTGCCCAGGAAAGACAACACAGGGGTTGTAATGTATCAAGCACAAAAGTGAGGCAGACATTCAAAACACCATAGAATCATCTTCCACCGTGCCACACATGTCGTTCCCTCATTTTTTTTTTAGAATTTTATCCCATTTAAGTACAGAAACCCCCTAGATATGGACTCTACATTTTTTTAAAACATTATGAACTCTACTTTGAGTGGAAACATATTCTATTTTTTATTCCTTTTTTTCAAATAGTGAGCAAGGAGTTGCTTTCCCACTTACAAGGTTAGGAAAAGATACACAAGAATACCAAATAATTACTCATATATTCTGTTTTAAATAAAAATACTGGTTCTGAAAAAAGAACATATGAGAATACTATATAGAGATAATCACACTTTAACAAAGAATACAAAATCAGATAATGCTAAGTACAATTCATTTCAAAAGTTGATCATGTACAAAGAATCACAGGTTAGGCCTAGATATTGTTATCTTATTTTATCAATACTTCTTATGACTATATGCCATTCAAGTAATCTTTCAAGTTGGCACATTTGTTTAATGTCTATTTTTTTCTGAATCGTTCTTTTTTTAGTTTCTGGGTGCTGCGGTGAGTTTAGTTTTCCTCGTCAAATGTTGGAAAAATTAATCTGAAAGTGAATTGACTTTGAACTTTTTAAAAAAATAAATGGATCAGAGCTTTAAACAAACCTTTTAACAGTAATCACAGTTGCAGAAAAGAAAGCCCTAATTACTAAATCTAGTTTGCGCAAGGCATAGAATATTCTTATCAAGAATTAACATGGAGTCATGGACTAAAACAGTTAGTGAACAAAGCTAACTTCTCAAATTAGAATCAAGAAATAGAATAGGAATTCTGATCCATGTCTAGTCTTCAAAGGTGTAATGACTAGGGTCCGAGTTTTGAAACTGCTACAATGTGATTGTCTTTGTTGGTGTCCATGACTTGGCAAGACATTGACGCTCTTGTAAGTTAAATGCCCCAAAATAGACAATTCTTGCTTCCCCCAAGTGCTATTGTACTTCATAAAAGAAACAGATAAGCATGTTTGGAACTTTCTTAGTCACGCATTCCTGCCTAATAGAAGCTATATGTATGGTTATTTGACTGAATTATAAAACAAATTACAGGTAAAATTGTTCTTCTCATCAGTCAATCCACTCATTGTGCGCATCACCATGTCAAATAAGATGGAAAATATTCGGCTGGTGCTAGATAAGATTGCTGAGGATAAGAATAAATTTCCTATTTTGGCATTGCCTACACCAACACGCCAAGACAGTAACAAAAAGTGGAGTGAAACCTTTATTGGTGACACAAATGAAATTGAAATGATAGGAAGGGAGAAAGAGAAGGAAGACATATTAATCAAGGTCTCACAGAAAGGCGGGGACCAAAAAAGCCTTGTCATTCCTGTTGTTGGCCTTGGTGGTATTGGTAAGACGACATTGGCAAAAGCTGTTTACATTGGCAAGGAAGCAAATATTTTCGATGTGAAAGCATGGGTCCATGTGTCAATGGATTTTGAGCTCAACAAGATTATGTTTGGTATTATATCTCAGGTAGAGAATAGCCCTCCTATTAATGGTGCTGATCTGCAATATCTAAACCGCCAGCTTGACCGCATACTCCGTGACAAGTTGTATCTTATAGTCTTGGATGATTTATGGGAGGAAGGGAGGTCTAAGTTGGAGCAGCTGATGAACATGTTGCAATCTGGAAAGAAAGGTAGCAGTATAATAGTCACCACCCGTAGCAAAAAGGTTGCTAGTACCTTATCTAACATACATTCTTCATATTTTCATACTGTTAATCCAATCAAACTGGAGGGTATGTCCATTGATGAATGCTGGTCTATCATGAAGCCTCGCAATCTAGGAAATGCACAACTTACTAACCTTGTAGACATTGGCAAAGAAATTGCACAGCGATGCAGTGGAGTACCTCTAGTTGCTAAAGCTCTTGGTTATGTGATGCAAAAGCAGTGCACAAGAGAAGAATGGTTGGAAATTATTAAAAATAGTAACATTCTGGATATCAAGGATGATGATAAAGGAATTCTGAAGGGCTTGCTGCTAAGCTATTACCACATGCCTCCGGAGCTTAAACTTTGTTTCATGTATTGCTCTATCTTTCCTAAGAGTCATGATATAGATCATGGCTGCTTGATCCAGCAATGGATTGCTTTGGGGTTTATTCATGGTAGTGACAGGCAAACACTTAATAAGATTGGTGCTGAATATGTTAATGAATTCTTGGGGATGTCCTTCTTTAATATGTTGACTTCTCCTACAGTAAGTGAAATAATCCATACCTGATTGTAATTTAAATACTACAATTATTTACCTTAAAGATCTGAACTATAGTCTCTTTTCTTTTGCAAGGTATCGGCTGCAGGGATATTCAAACCCACACTCAAACTTCGTATGCATGATATGGTACATGATCTTGCAAGACATGTAGCTGCTGATGAATTCTCATACACAAATGGTGACACAAATATCAATACTAAGGGGGCAAGTTGAATTGCCACTATCATTTATTGTTAAATCAAAATGAGACATCATCGACCTACAAGTCTTTGCCAACAAAGGTCGGGGCCTTGCATTTTAGGGACTGCAATAAGCTTCATCTTCCTAAGCATCATTCTCATACACGTTATGTTTGAGAGTTCTGGATTTGAGTGGATGCCACGTGTCACGGCTACCAAGTTCTGTTTCTAAACTAAAGCAATTAAGGTATCTTGATGCTTCAAACCTTCCTATCTCAAACTTACCTAAATCCTTGAACCGTCTCCGAACTTGCAAACCTTGATACTTTCAAAGACTTCTCTGGAGACATTGCCCACAAACATTGGTTGCCTCCAAAAGCTGCGGTACTTTGACCTATCGGGATGTGTCAATCTTCGTGAGCTTCCCACCTCTTTTGGCAACCTAAGTGCTCTGCTCTTCCGAACTTGGCAAGCTGCCATGAATTGCCTATCCTTCGGAATCCTTTGGCAAGTTGCATAAGCTTCGGTTTTTGAACCTATCCGATTGCTACAAACTCCACTCACTACCGGAATCTTGTTGTCAACTTCATGATCCGACACATCTTGACCCGTCGGATTGCCATAACCTTGAAAAGCTCCCAGATTGCATTGACCAACTCTCTAAGCTTGAGTATTTGAACATGACAAGCTGCTCCAAGGTTCAAACGTTGCCCGATTCTCTATGCAAAATCACGATGTTAAAGCATCTAAATTTGTCATTCTGTGTAAAGCTCGAACATCTGCCATCTTCTTTTGGTGATTTACGACTTCAACATTTGGATCTTGAAGGCTGTTTTTTCCTTATTGACTTACCTGATAGCATTTTCAGCATGTCTACACTAGTACATGTCGAACGAACATTTTTCACATTAAATGTATCTAATAAAGTTGATAAACTTAGGAAGGAACTGAACCTGAAGGGGTCATATGAGCTTGATGGAGGAGGCGATGATCTATGGAGTCAAATTGCGAGCTCCGAGAAGACACCCCGCCACGAACCGCAAATCAATGGTCTTGATAACATCGAGGGTTTGGTAGGGGCAGAGCATGCTAAGTTGTCCAACAACTTGAATCTATCGTGGCTAATTCTTTTATGGAAACATGATGACGGTAGCTTGGTGGAGCATGCAGATACACCGGTGCTGGAGAGGCTGGTGCCCCCTAGAAGTCTCCAACACCTTGGTCTTGAAGGTTACATGAGCATATACTTCCCTAGGTGGATTCTAGACATTCCTTCCTACCTACCTCATATTACCACCATCTTTCTTTTCGGTCTAAAACGATGCAGCCACCTCCCTCCACTTGGGCAGCTGCCAAACCTGAGGGCATTGTCCTTGAATGAAATGCCTAATGTCAAGAGTGTCAGAAGGGAATTTTACGGGGACTATGGAAGGTGCCAGAAGCTAAGAATGATTGTTTTAGCGTCAATGGACAACATGGAGGAGTGGTGGACAACGAGATCATCTCATGAAGATGGGGAGTTCTTGATCCCTAATCTGCATCTGTTGGCTGCTATTAATTGCCCAAAGCTGAAGTTCCTACCTTACCCCCCAAGGAGCTTGACGTGGGTGGTAGTGAATAGCGACCACGTGTTGCCGGAACATGGGTTTGGAAACCTCTCATCCACTACTTCTCCATTTTATCTTGAACTCGGCGGTGAACCCGCACCCCCATCTCGTGAAGTGTGGCGTAGGGCTCATCAGTACCTCTCTTCGGTCAGCATTCTTGCTGTTACCGACATGACTGGTCTTGGAACCTTACCAGAGGCTATTCGAGGCTTCCCTTCTCTCCAGCTACTCGTGATAGTGGATTGTGAGGACTTGGAGACACTCCAGGAATGGCTCCGTGACTTGGCTTCTTTAAGAGAAATTTTCGTAAAAAACTGCCCAAAGATGTCTTCTTTGCCTGAAAGCATACAACGCCTTACTAAGTTGAAAAAACTGCGCATCGCTAACTGCCCGGCACTGAAACGGAAGTGCCGAGAGGACAAGCACAAGATCGCTCATATTCCAGAAGTCCAAATCGAGTAACTGAAGCTTCCCACCTCAACTGCGTGATGGGATCGAGCATGGTGAGTGAGATCCTTATCACTATCTGCTGACTTTTTTTTCTTCGCAGCTAAAATACTATGCTTGGTAATTATTTATTAATTTCTGCGATTTGTCTGTTCCAGGTCCCAGCCATATTTGGACTGCACATTTTAACTGACATGCATTTTACACCATCTTTTTACCGCAGCATCAAGGCTGGCACAAGATTATGCTGCCGGAGTAGTATATACCTGGTCCACACAAAGCACCGGGCGGTACAAGTGAGAGAACAGCAGGTACTCTGTTACTACCTCCCTCAAAGTCGATTCGAGATGATAGTAGAGTTGTAGCAGCTCGTCAACTGATTAAAAGTCCACCGACATGGCTGGATCCCTGCACCGCGGGCCTTTCTCCAGATGGGACGACAGCAGGCTGCCCCTCCAGCTTCAGTTTGGCACATTGCCCGTGACAGAACGTGAAGGTCGAGCCGTCAACAGGACCTTTTGCTAAGGTTGGGGTGAGTTCAGTTGATGATGCTGTGTGATTAATCAGCTCAGCCGAGCAGCAGTATTTGGTCAATGACGCCATCCGTGTGTTTCGCAGAGCGCAACGAGATCGAAGAACCTGTCGGATGATCGTGGCATCGCGTGCAAGGGCAAGGACGCCGCCTCGATCGGCCAGGCCGGCGACCATGTCGTACCAAAGCGGCGCCGGGCACGGGCAGTGACGTCTCGACGCCCTCCACACCGTGCCGCCGTTACAGGACTTTGGCAATGCTTGCAAAAGCCATCCTGGCCTGGATGAGTGGTCTGGACCTTTTTCTCTTCTGTAACAGTGATAACTTTGAGCGGTGTGTGTGTGGGCGGTTCGGGCTGGACAAAGTTAAACAGGCCTTGAGCCCATGAAGAGATCAGCCCTTTTTCTTTTCTTTTCGTCCGTCCGCGAGGAATTTCGAAATTTAACCCTGTCTTCGCGAGCCTCACTGCATATGACCCTAAGTTCGTGAGTCTTTCAAAATTTAACGCTGGGCATGCGAAGTTCTTTGATTTGGGGGGTTTCCCCTCTTTTTATGAATTTCAGGATTTTGTCTCTCATTTTCCATCTCCAACCCAAGTGTAAGGATGCATTTGCCCCTACTTTCTCAATCACCCATCCAGTCTTCCTCCGTCCGTTCGCTAGGCCTCACCGCCGGCGTGGAGAAGGGAAGCGGCCATCGGGGACGGGAGGGACTGGGCGCGGGGTGCAGGGAGCGGTGGAATGGGGGAGATGCGAGGCCGAGGCCGAGGGGGGCAGGTGGTGGACGGCCCCGAGACGACGCCCTCGCCGGCGACTTCACCGGGATCACGCCGGAGATGAAGGCGAAGGCCGCGGCGTGGCGAGGCCTCGCGGGGCGGTGATCTCATCGCTTGTGCGGCCGCGCCCATGGGCCACGACGGGGCTGCTCACTTCTCCCGGCGGCGACGCCTATGGGGCTCGGCGGCGGGCCGGTGCCCCGTCCCGGCGGCGTCCGTAGGTCCCGGTGGCGCTTCTCCCAGTGGCAGCACCCATAGGGCTTGGCGGCGGCGGCGCCCGTTCCCGCGGCCGCGCCCATTGGGCCATCCCGGCACCCTTAGTCGGCGGCGCTCATGGCTATGGGACTCACCGGCGGCTGTGACACCCTAAAATTCCATCACTAAAATTACTTAGCAACTTAAATTAGTCTTAAGGATTTAAGGAGATTAAATTGCTATTTAAATTGAGCTCTAAAAATATTAAAGATAATTTAATAAACTTAGAGAAAACAAGTGTATGTGCATCATCTGTTGGCTTGCATGGTTTTTGGTTGCTTGTGTGGTTTCTAAAAAGTCTATAAAATTCTTGAGAAAAGTTTGAAAAAGTTTCAATTGAATTTGAGATGAAAAATGATTTGAAAATGAAGTTTGAAAAAGGAAAAGAAAAAAAAGAAAAACCGCACCGGCTCCTTTTCGGCCCAGGCGGCCCGGCCCCGCTCCCGCGTCGGCCCACCTTCCCCCTCCCCTTTTCTCTTTTTCCTTGAGCCGCCGACGGCCCGGGGCCCACTTGTCGGCCCTCCCTCTCTCCCCCCTTCCTTTTCTTCTTCCCCGCGCTCGCCGGCCGCCGCGCGCCGCGCGGAATCCGCCCCGCTCCCGCCTTCTCCCCTTCCTTTCTCTCCTCTGTGAGCACGCCAATTAAGGCAATTAATCCCCACTCAACCCCCCCCCCCCGGCCGTTTCCCCTTTTCCCCTTGCCTTCTTTACGCCCGGACGGCCCGCCGGCCATCAATGGCAAGCCGCCGGCCGTCCCGACCCCTACCCGCCTCGCCTTCCATCCTCGGGTCCTTTTTAAGCTCGCGCACGCACCCCTGTGCCTCCCTTTGCCTCTGCAACCCGCTAACGCGCACGCACGAGCACCAATTCCCCGCGCGCCGCCCTCGGGTCTCCGCCGTCGCCGTCGATCCGTCGCCGCCGGTGAAGGGCTAGGACCTTCCGCCTCTTCTCCTTGACTTTTGGGATCGCTAGGAGCTTGACAAGCTCGTGTTGCCGCGGTCTTCGTCCCCGACGCCCGTGGGCGCCGCACCCCGAGCTCACCGGAGCGCCGCCCGAGCCGCCGCCGTCGTCGAACCCCTCTCGTTGCCGCCTCCTCTTCGCCGGTTAGCTCGCCGTCGTCCCCCGTGCACGGTAAGCATTTTCCCCCGCCCAATTCCCCTCCTTTTCGCGCTCGCAGCGTCCCCGCGAGCTCGCCGGGAGCGGCCGCGCCGCCCCCTTACGGCGCCGGCCGCCGGTGAGGCCCGATCGCTCCCATAAACCCCACGAGCAGGTGTGCAAGCATCCCCGCGTCATTTTGCCCCAACCCGTGGTCAAAGTGATGGCCGGGAGCGCCGTAGAGAGCTAGCGCCGGCGAGCTCCCGCCTCGCAGCGCCGCCCTCCGGCGTCGTCGCCGCCGCCCGTCGCTTGCACGCGTCCGGGGTCGTTTGATCTCGCGCGGACGGCCGGGATCACGTACCCCTTCGCGTTTAAAGGCTGGTCCACCGTGGGCTTGTGGACCGCGCCCACGGCCGGGTCCACGGTGCGGCGCGCGTCGCCCGCCGTTGGATCCGAGATCCACGGTGCGGTTGCGGCCCTTTTTCTTAAGAGCCCCCGAGTTTTCAAACTCTAGCAAGCCGGTCCTTCCACCTTTAAGAATCTTTACGGATAGGCCCTGGTTTTTGCAATCTAGCCCCTGTCTACCCTAGATAATAGTGTTAGGGGTCCTTTTCTTGAGTTTTAGCACCTAGGCCCTTTAGTTTTTATATAAAATTATGTTTTAGCCCCTGATTTTATTTAAACAGCCCTGTAAACTTAGTTTTCTTGCAGATAGGCCCCTGTAAACCGTTTTAATCATATCTTTTTCATTTTAACTCCGTTTTTAGCGTTCTATATATCAAAATGATCGTCTCGACGAGTAGAATCTTTTAAACAGTAAATTTACCAGTTTTGTTACTGTTTGGTGTACTGTTTTGTTTATTGTTTGTTATTCATGTTTGACTCGTAGATATCGTGCCTGTTTCGTTTGAGCTCCCTGTCGGAGGTGATCAGGAAGAGCCTGTCTTCGAGGAGGATTTCACCCAGCTTGTAGAGGAAGGCAAGTGGCTTTCCCCCTCTGCATAATCTTTTTGGACCTATGACACTGCATGCTAAACAATGTTTACTATTCCTGTTGTTATGCATAAATCTGATGGGCAAACACCTAGCTAAGGACTTGACTAGATGCTTACCACTTTACCTTGATCAACCCTATTTAAACAAATGTTTGGGGTAGATAAATGCTTAGTTTGCTCTACATGAGTTTGGTTATGCTTTGTTTATGTTATATATCTCAGTTTTGCTTATAAATGTGTTTGTGCTTAAAACAAGATAACTTGATTCATAATCGGAACATGGAGAACCACCCAAGATAACAGTACAACCACGGTCCACATGGCTGCGGCTTAGCCAATTAATTAGGAGAGTGGGTTAGCCGATAGCTCTTTTCCGAGAGGGGCACAGGGGGCCGGAGTTGAAGGGGTATAGCCCGGTCCTTTTGGGGTAGCAGCCTTGGCTAAGGTGTTGACCACTAGGGAGGGTTATGGCCGCTCCGCCGCCTTAGAATCGTTGCGGGCTGTTGGTTTCTCTTATTTCCTTTGTAAAGGCTTCGTAGTGGACCCCTAGCCACTCACCTTGGAAGTGTTTAAGGGTCTAGCTAACCGGGCAAGATGGGGAACACGAGTCGTGGGTAAAGTGTACAACCTCGCGAGTGTAAAAGGCGATCGATCGGCCGTGCTCACGGTCATGAGCGGCTTGGACCCTCACATGATTAATAAACTTGAAGATTTATGCAAATCATGGGTTGGTGGTTTGGTTTGAGGTTTCTTTTAAGGTTAAGTGGGTTGGTATACACTTACACCTAGTAATTAGGTGCTTGCTAATAAAACTTGACCAACTTATAAAATGCTTACCCGTGAACCATAGCCTATCCTTGATAGCCTTGCATTGTTTCCCCCACTTGCCGAGCTCCAACCATAAGTGTGCTCACCCTTGCTTACCGCCGTTGTTCGAGAGGAGAACGTCGGAGGCGAGGACGAGTACCGGAGTGACTTCGAGGAGTTCTAGGCATGCGGATCCCCCGGTCATCATGCTCGTGGATGTCAACGATGGAGTTGCTCGTCGTCGTTTAGTTATCGTCGTGTTCGGACCTTCGAGTCCACCCCTATGGATGTAATAATGGTTATCATACTTGGTTTAAACTCTTGTACGTTTTATTACAGCAATGGTATTACTCTCGTTTTGTCTATCATGTGTGTGTAAATGATCCTGGCGCACATATGAGATGCATTCGGTTTTCCTTGTAAAATCGCGTGTGACAAAGTGGTACCAGAGCCGTGATGACTGTAGGTCGCAGACTTAGTTAGAAATGGACGAAATTAAGGATTCATGTTCTAGAAAGCCTCATCATGCTTCAAATCATCTTATTTACGCATTAAAAATCTAATTTAATTTTTGTTTATCATTTTAAACTGTCATTTTGATTTATTCTGTACTCTGAGATCAGTTTTGCTTTGACGGATGGCCGGGACTTACATGACCCCTCGCAAGATCACCGGTGGGCGTTTTCCTTCGGGACGGTGGCCCCTCGCCATCGTCTTGAAGATGTTGAGGAGGAACGGGGAGGAGTTCCGGCCGGAGGTTGAGGTGGAGGAAGACCCGAGAGGAGATCCGGCCGAGAAGAAGAAGAGGAGGATCCCGAAGAGGTCGAGATGGAGGAGGAGGAGCCGGAAGAGCCATTGGAACGAGCCACGGCCGTACGATGGCACAGGTGCTAGAGGCGGACGCGGATGGAGACATCGTGATCCCACCGGCGCTCGTAGTCAATGAGGAAGCACCCCCCGCACCTCGCCGATCTAGTGCCACGATGATGAAGGAGGTGACCGGATGACTCCGGTGATGACGGTGTGGGTGAGGATGATGGTAACAATGCTCGTTAGCAACCCGAGAGGAAGATGAGGATCCCCGCTATCATGGAGCGGAATACCACAAACACTCTCCGAAGCCGAGAATGGACGATTCGCATTCTTCGTGGAATGTTCCGAGGTACCCGGGATATACCATAAGGCCTCTCTATGTGACCAAGCATTTCGGTGAGCCGGGAATGAGGGATTACTACACTTGCGTAGTTTACATCGGGGAAGCCTCCGAATGATACGAAGGATGGAGGTATCGCTCATCTCACCATAGCACGCTCGGTTCTCTACGGATGATGCTTGCGGTGAATGATGCGGCAAGGAGGGCGCTGCGGTCGGTCCGCCATGCTAATCGGGTGCGGTTGTTTCAATCGGAGTACCGCCATGTGCCTCGACGTGCAAGTGGCACGAAGTGAGCGTGGTGCCGGCATAAGGCAATGATCGCATCGATGTCTTGGCACGGGTGACCGCTGCTCCGAATGCAGATCCGGAGGGAGCAACTTTGGAGATAAACAAGTATCATGAAGAGTTGCGGTCGCTCGGGCGAAGATAGCATGTCCGGAAGCACGGTGGGGGGACAGCGACTCCCTCAGGAAGTCATGCCATATCAGACTACAGCTTCCCCTCCGCGCAAGAGGCTTCGTTACGGCACTGATGAAGCTACTACTCGTCTTGGCTAGGATCCTAGGATGCTCGCCCTTATCATTTACCTTTCGTTAGACCATTCCTGCGTGAACGTATTTGCTTGTAATAATGAATGCTGTTTGCAAACATGCTTGAGTTGGATCTTTGCTTGATTGTGAATTGTATGGTGGAGTGATGGCCACTATGCAATCTGAAATTTTAAATTAATTAAAGTTTGTTTTGGGTTTCATCGGTTGTCATTGCTTAATCTCTTATGCAACTTTGATTGGATCAAATCTGTTTTCGCAGTCATATGACATACCAGTAGTGTTTTGCTTATAACTCAAGCTACAGAACTCCAAATGACATGAAACCAGTTGGGTTAGTTCACAAATTTAGAGGATGAATTTCTGTCAAAAATTCAATGGTATACAATACATATTCGGGGAGTTATGCACGAAGTAATGAACAAGTCAGAATCTGTAAATTTCTACTGATATAGCTGTACTGTTTGAATTATATCTCGAATTATACATATCCAAATGAGGTGATTCCAGTTGGGATGGTTCCATAATTTTATACATTATAATCTGGTAAAATTTCGTGGTCATTGGATAATTACACAGAAAGTTATGCATAATTCTTTGAGGTCAACAGAATCTGTCTTAACTGAAGAACATGCTGTTATTTTATTTTGAGTTATCCTCTTATTCAATGATTCAAGTACAATTATCTGAGATATGATTTTTCTAACGGTCAGATGGTAAAAACCAGGTCCGGAGGAGGTCAAGACATGCCACCTGTGATCCGGGCACATATTGCAAATCAGCAAAACCCAGCACCACCTCCACCGATCAATCAAGCAATGGACCCAAACATGCAGCGAGCTTCCCGGCGCCGGCGCGGTGCACCGATTCAAAACCTTACCAACACGGTGCGAGCGAGATGCAAGCCCAACGGAACCGGCCACCACCGCCGATCCCTCCACCACCCCCGCCACCAAGGGACAGGCACAAGGAGTTCATGAGCCACCATCCCCCTACATTTTCCCACTCGGCTGATCCACTGGATGCTGATGACTGGCTGAAAACTATCACCAAGAAGCTGGAGATCGTGCAATGCACTGACAGAGAGATGGTCCTGTATGCTGCTGGAAGACTTGTGGGGCAGGCCGCAGATTGGTGGGATGCGTACTCAACTGCTCATCCCAACAGGCATAACATCACTTGGCAGGAGTTCCGTGACAACTTCCGTACTTACCACATTCCTTCAGGGGTTCTCAAGCTTAAGCAGAGGGAGTTCTTGTCACTGAGGCAAGGCAATATGTCAGTGGATCGAGTATCCGGACAAGTTCACTCACTTGTCACGCTATGCACCGATGAAGTCAACAATGATCCAAAGAGGCAGGAATGGTTCCTGGATCGCTTGATTGGTCCTTTAAACTATCTACTGCAGAGTCACATCTTCCCAGACTTTCAGACGCTGGTGAACAAAGCTATTGGGCTGGAAAGCAAGAGAAAGGAGATGGGTGAACAGAAACGCAAGTTTCAGTCTCATGGGCAGTCTAGCAGTAACACCCGTCCCCGTTACAGTTCTCAGCAGAGCTTGGCTCCATATCGTCCTGGTGGTCAAGCTGGGAGGTATCCACAGAACATGCAGCTGCAGCGCTCGTTTCAGCCACAGCGCTTCAATCCTCAGACACCCAGAGCTCCTACCCCTCAGCTGAGTCGTCCTAGCAATAACTGCGGGGCACACTCGTCGAAACACCAACCCTGTTCGGCTGGTGGATGCTTCAAGTGTGGAGAGTCGGGGCATTATGCTAACAATTGTCCCAAGAGGGTGATGCGGACTCCGCGAGAGAGACAATGGAAACGAGATCGGGCAACCATCTTCACGAGCTCGTACTCCACGGACACCCGGCAAGAGAGGCCAGCGGAGTCATGTGCGTGGCCGAGTCAATCATGTATCGGTGGAGCAAGCTCGGAATGATGCGGCGTGGTATTGGGTACGTTTTTCGTCAACTCGTACCCGCTACCGTATTATTTGATTCGGGAGCATCACATTCATTCATAACCGATCAATTTGTGGCAAAATATAACTTATCTATGAGCACAATGAAGAACCCACCGATAGTTAGCACTCCTGGGGGAGAAATGAAAAGCTGGTCATATATGCCCACAAGTAAAGATTAATATCATGGGGTAGACTTTCTTGCTAATCGGTAGTTCTAAAATCATGGGGAATAGATGTCATTCTTGGTATGGATTGGTTAAGGAGTTGTGATGGAGTTATTCGGTGTCGGAAGAGGTCGATCTCGTTAACCGGTCCTCAAGGGGAGAGAGTAGAATATGTGAGTGCACCCTCATCTAGCAAAGGAGTTGTGAACTCGTTGAAGGCAAGGCTTTGGAGGATATAAGGGCGGTGAATGAATTTCCCGATGTGTTTCCGGAGAGGATTTGCCGGGTATGCCACCGATCGTGACATTGAATTTAGTATTGAACTTATACACGGTTTTGCTCCCATATCTAAAAGACCATATAGAATGGATGTTAAAGATCTAGTCGAATTAAAGAAACAAATCGAAGAACTACTTAGTAAAGGGTTTATCCGTCCTAGTTCATCACCATGGGGAGCCCCCACACTCTTCGTTGATAAGAAGGATGGATCTAGGAGGTTGTGTATAGACTATTGATCACTTAACGAGGTTACTATCAAGAATAAATACCCTTTACCTCGGATTGAGGATTTGTTTGATCAGATGAGAGGAGCTAAGGCCTTCTCTAAGATAGATCTTAGATCGGTTATCACCGAGTTAAAAATCGTGTGGAGGATATACCAAAGACAGCATTCACATCTAGATACGGGTTGTATGAGTTCACTGTGATGTCCTTTGGCCTGACCAATGCACCAGCATACTTTATGTATTTGATGAACAAGGTATTCATGGAGTATCTGGATAAGTTCGTTGTGGTATTCATTGATGACATACTGGTATTCTCTCGGAGTGAGGAAGAACATGAGGAACATCTGAGGCTTGTGTTACAGAAGCTACGGGAACATCAGCTGTATGCCAAGTTCAGCAAGTGTGCTTTCTGGTTGAAGGAGGTATCTTTTCTCGGACACATCATCACGGATGGAGGCATTGCGGTCGATCCAAGCAAGATTCGGGATGTATTGAGCGGAGTCCGCCTAAGAATGTGCCGAGAGATCGAAGTTTTCTTGGACTTGCAGGATACTATCGGAGGTTCATTGAAGGGTTTTCTAAGATAGTGAAGCCACTTACCACTCTGCTCGAGAAAGGAAGAGAATTCAAGTGGGATGAGAAGTGTCAGGCTAGTTTTGAGGAGTTGAAGAAGAGGCTGACTACGGCACTCGTGTTGATCATGCCGGACATACACAAAGGGTTCGATGTATCTTGTGATGCCTCTCGGCAAGGTTTGGGATGTGTGTTAATGCAAGAAGGAAAGGTAGTAGCTTATGCTTCAAGACGAGTTGAGGAAACATGAGCGAGAACTATCCTACTCATGATCTTGAGTTAGCCGCGGTTGTTCACGCATTGAAAATGCGGGAGACATTACATGATTGGGAACAAGTGTAAGATCTTTACCGACCATAAGAGTACGAAGTATATCTTTACTCGGAAGGATTTGAATTTGAGGCAAAGAAGATGGTTAGAGTTGATCAAAGATTATGATTTGGATATCCGGTACCATCTAGGAAAGGCAAATGTTGTGGCGAGATGCTTTGAGTCGGAAGGGACGGGACTAGCATGCCGATAGGACACTGTTACCTCGGGAGCTATGTTGGGAGATGGCACGGCTTAACTTGGGAATGGTTGCTTCGAGTGAGACTCGACATTAGAGATTGAGTCGACACTTGAGCGAGGATATTAGGAAGGGACGGTTGATCGACGCCAAGATTGCGGGAATATAGGAAGTTGATTAAGTTAGGCAAAGTTCCGGAATTCGAGAGAAGATGAGCAAGGAACGAGTGTGGTTTAAGAACGGGAATCTGTGTACCGAGATCAAGAAGTTGAGAGAAGATATTTTGAAGGAAGCACATGATTCGGCTTACTCTATACACCCTGGTAGTACCAAGATGTATCGGGACTTGAAGCGAGAGATACCGGTGGTATGGGATAAAGAAAGATTTAGCGACTCATGTAGCTTTGTGTGATGTGTGTCAAAGAGTGAAGGTGAGTATCAAAGACCGGCGAGGATTGCTTCGGCCTGCGAAGGTACCGAGTGGAAATGGGAGGAAATCGGTATGGATTTCATAGTGGGATTACCTCGTACTCGTGATGGGTATGACTCTATTTGGGTTATTGTGGATAGATTAACCAAGGTAGCGCACTTCATCCCAGTAAAGACGACCTATACAGGAGTGAAGCTAGCTGAGTTGTATAATTCAAGGATAGTGTGTTTGCACGGGGTACCGAAAAAGATAGTGTCAGATCGAGGCACACAGTTCACATCACGGTTTTGGCAGAAGTTGCATGAATCGATGGATACGAAGTTAAACTTCAGCTCAGCATACCATCCTCAGACAGATGGACAGACGGAGAGAACAAACCAGATACTTGAGGATATGTTGAGAGCTTGTGCGTTGAAGAACAGTGGCAGTTGGGTTAAGAGTTTGCCTTATGCAGAGTTTGCTTATAACAACAGCTATCAGTCCAGCATCAAAATGGCACCTTTTGAAGCTCTGTATCGAAGGAAGTGTAGAACACCGTTGTTTTGGAATCAGACTGGTGAAAGGCAATTCTTTGGGCCAGACAGCATACGAGAAGCAGAAAAACAAGTTGAAATCATAAGGGAGAATCTTAAAGCAGCACAGTCGCGTCAGAAGAGTTATGCTGATCCTCGGAGAAGAGAGGTGATTTTGGAAGTCGGTGATTATGCATACCTCAGAGTGTCACCTATTCGGGGATTATGAAGGTTTAATATCAGAGGAAAGTTATCACCTCGATTTATCGGATTCAAGATTTTGGAGCGGAAAGGAGAAGTAGCATACCAGTTAGAGTTGCCAGCACAGTTATCAGGAGTTCATGATGTGTTTCATGTATCACAACTGAAGAAATGTACAAGTGAGGTTAAGATAGAACCGGTACAGTTAGAGGATATTCAAATGGAGAATGACACGACATACAAAGAATACCCCGTTAAGATCTTGGATGTGTCGAAAGAGTTACCGGGAGTAAGATCATTAGAATGTGTAAAGTGCAGTGGAGTCATCATACTGAGGAAGAGGCAACTTGGGAAAGAGAGGATGAACTCAAGGAAGACTTTCCTCAGCTGTTCTCTAAGTCTTCTGAATCTCGGGACGAGATTCTCTTTAAGGGGGTAGGATTTGTGACACCCTAAAATTCCATCACTAAAATTACTTAGCAACTTAAATTAGTCTTAAGGATTTAAGGAGATTAAATTGCTATTTAAATTGAGCTCTAAAAATATTAAAGATAACTTAATAAACTTAGAGAAAACAAGTGTATGTGCATCATCTGTTGGCTTGCATGGTTTTTGGTTGCTTGTGTGGTTTCTAAAAAGTCTATAAAATTCTTGAGAAAAGTTTGAAAAAGTTTGAATTGAATTTGAGATGAAAAATGATTTGAAAATGAAGTTTGAAAAAAGAAAAGAAAAAAAAAGAAAAACCGCACCGGCTCCTTTTCGGCCCAGGCGGCCCAGCCTGCCTCCTGCGTCGGCCCACCTTCCCCCTCCCCTTTTCTCTTTTTCCTTGAGACGCTGACAGCCGGGACCCACTTGTCAGCCTCCCCTCTCCCCCCTTCCTTTTCTTCTTCCCCGCGCTCGCCGGCCGCCGCCGCGCGGCCGCGCGGAATCCGCCCCCCGCTCCCACCTTCTCCCCTTCCTTTCTCTCCCCGTGAGCACGCCAATTAAGGCAATTAATCCCCACTCAAACCCCCCCCCCCCCCCCCCGCCGTTTCCCCCTTTTCCCGTTGCCTTCTTTACGCCGGACGGCCCGCCGGCCATCAATGGCAAGCCGCCGGCCGTCCCGACCCCTACCCGCCTCGCTTTCCATCCTCGGGTCCTTTTTAAGCTCGCGCACGCACCCCCGTGCCTCCCTTTGCCTCGCGCAACCCCGCTAACGCGCACGCATGAGCACCAATTTCCCACGCCGCCGCCTCGGGTCTCCGCCGTCGCGCCGTCGATCCGTCGCCGCCGGTGAAGGGCTAGACCTCCCTTTGTTCTCCTTGACTTTTGGGATCGCTAGGAGCTTGACAAGCTCGTGTTGCCGCGGGTCTTCGTCCCCGACGCCCGTGGCGGCCGCGCCCGAGCTCACCGGAGCGCCGCCCGAGCCGCCGCCGTCGTCGAACCCCTCTGTTGTCGCCTTCTCTCCGCCCGTTAGCTCGCCGTCGTCCCCCTGTGCACGGTAAGCATTTGCCCCCCGCCCAATTCCCCTCCTTTTCGCGCTCGGTAGCGTCCCCGCGAGCTCTCCCGGAGCGGCCCGCGCGCGCCCCCTTACGGTGTCGGCCGCCGGTGAGGCCCGATCGCTCCCATAGACCCCACGAGCAGGTGCGCAAGCATCCCCGCGTCATTTTGCCCCAACCCGTGGTCAAAGTGATGGCCGGGAGCGCGTAGAGATCTAGCGCCGGCGAGCTCCCGCCGCGCGCCGCCGCCCTCCGGCGTCGTCGCCGCCGCCCGTCGCTTGCACGCATCCCGGGCCGTTTGATCTCGCGCGAACGGCCGGGATCACGTACCCCTTCGCGTTTAAAGGTTGGTCCACCGTGGGCTTGTGGACCGCGCCCACGGCCGGGTCCACGGTGCGGTGCGCGTCGCCCGCCGTTGGATCCGAGATCCACGGTGCGGCTGCGGCCCTTTTTCTTAAGAGCCCCCGAGTTTTCAAACTCTAGCAAGCCGGTCCTTCCACCTTTAAGAATCTTTACGGATAGGTCCTGGTTTTTGCAATCTAGCCCTCGTCTACCCTAGATAATAGTGTTAGGGGTCCTTTTCTTGAGTTTTAGCACCTAGGCCCTTTAGTTTTTATATAAAATTATGTTTTAGCCCATGATTTTATTTAAACAATTTTCGTAAACTTAGTTTTCTTGCGGATAGGCCCCCGTAAACTCGTTTTAATCATATCTTTTTCATTTTAACTCCGTTTTTAGCGTTCTATATATCAAAATGATCGTCTCGACGAGTAGAATCTTTTAAACAGTAAATTTACCAGTTTTGTTACTGTTTGGTGTACTGTTTTGTTTATTGTTTGTTATCCATGTTTGACTCGTAGATATCGTGCCTGTTTCGTCTGAGCTCCCTGTCGGAGGTGATCAGGAAGAGCCTGTCTTCGAGGAGGATTTCACCCAGCTTGTAGAGGAAGGCAAGTGGCTTTCCCCCTCTGCATAATCTTTTTGGACCTATGACACTGCATGCTAAACAATGTTTACTATTCCTGTTGTTATGCATAAATCTGATGGGCAAACACCTAGCTAAGGACTTGACTAGATGCTTACCACTTTACCTTGATCAACCCTGTTTAAACAAATGTTTGGGGTAGATAAATGCTTAGTTTGCTCTACATGAGTTTGGTTATGCTTTGTTTATGTTATACATCTCAGTTTTGCTTATAAATGTGTTTGTGCTTAAAACAAGATAACTTGATTCATAATCGGAACATGGAGAACCACCCAAGATAACAGTACAACCACAGTCCACATGGCTCTGGCTTAGCCAATTAATTAGGAGAGTGGGTTAGCTGATAGCTCTTTTCCGAGAGGGGCACAGGGGGCCGGAGTTGAAGGGGTATAGCCCGGTCCTTTTGGGGTAGCAGCCTTGGCTAAGGTGTTGACCACTAGGGAGGGTTATGGCCGCTCCGCCGTATGCTTGTTGCGGGCCGTTGGTTTCTCTTATTTCCTTTGTAAAGGCTTCGTAGTGGACCCCTAGCCACTCACCTTGGAAGTGTTTAAGGGTCTAGCTAACCGGGCAAGATGGGGAACACGAGCCGTGGGTAAAGTGTACCTCGCGAGTGTAAAGGCGATCGATCGGCCGTGCTCACGGTCATGAGCGGCTTGGACCCTCACATGATTAATAAACTTGAAGATTTATGCAAATCATGGGTTGGTGGTTTGGTTTGAGGTTTCTTTTAAGGTTAAGTGGGTTGGTATACACTTACACCTAGTAATTAGGTGCTTGCTAATAAAACTTGACCAACTTATAAAATGCTTACCGCTGTGAACCATAGCCTATCCTTGATAGCCTTGCATTGTTTCCCCCACTTGCTGAGCTCCAACCATAAGTGTGCTCACCCTTTCTTACCGCTGTTCAGAGGAGAACGTCGGAGGCGAGGACGAGTACTGGAGTGACTTCGAGGAGTTCTAGGCATGCGGATCCCCAGTCATCATGCCTATGGATGTCAACGATGGAGTTGCTCGTCGTCGTTTAGTTATCGTCTTGTTCGGACCTTCGAGTCCACCCTTATGGATGTAATAATGGATATCATACTGGTTTAAACTCTTGTACGTTTTATTACAGCAATGGTATTACTCTCGTTTTGTCTATCACGTGTGTGTAAATGATCCTGGCGCACATATGAGATGCATTCGGTTTTCCTTGTAAAATCGGGTGTGACGACGGCGGCGGCCGGCACGAAGACGGGGAAGAAGACCGAAGGGCAGGTGCAAAGGGTCCGTTCGGGTGGGTTCGAAATGGAAAAGAGAAACAAAATCCCGAAATCCACAAAAGAGGAAAAAAACCCTTGAATCGAAGAAGTTCGCATGCTCGGGGTTAAATTTCGAAAGGCGCGCGAACTTAGGGTCATATGAGGTGAGGCGTGTGAAGACAGGGTTAAATTTCGAAATCTCTTGTCCGTCCGCGTGTGAATGAAAATTAAAAAGCCCAAACCCAACCTGAGTGCCAAGACCAAGGCCGAACCCGCCTCAAAACTGCTCGCCGGCGGCGGCGGCGGATGTGCTGCGGGGCCGAACCGAGAGCGACGCCGCCGAGCGCCGGAACGGCGGCATCGACCGCAGCGGCGGACGCTTCCGACGAGCTGGGCCCTCAGTAGGACGCCGGGTTGGTGGGGTGTCGAGGGGGCGGGGCTCGGTGGGGGCCATGCCGCCGGTGTTGCTGAGACGGATGGGGAATGCCGTTGGTCGTCCGGCGGCTCGGGCAGCGGCAGGAACCCTTCGGCGGCGGCGCTCGCGTCTGTTGCCGAAATTGATCTTCCGTGTTTGCCGCGACGGGGCGGACGCGGTCAACTACGGCGGCCCGCCGTACGTCGACGATGCTAAAGGTATGCCGCGAGCAAGCGCGCTTGGCGTTCGTATTGAAATCTTCTTCATCGCAAGAAAGACATGGCACACATCCTTTACATGCTCCAGACCAGACTAGCAATCTATAGAGACCAAATTGTCGGTGCTCGGTTTTTCCCCCAGTATTTATATTCAGTATAAGAGTGTATCTTTCGTCTTTGCCTCTTTGGTGTGGCGTAGGGTGATTTGTTTCAGGTGAACCTCAACACCGAGCAGGGCATATCATAAGGTTTCAAGTTTCTGACAAAAGAGTTCTAATTCTAGTTTTGGATGACGATCGCAAATTGTGTTTATCCTCCATGCTCATATTGCAAGACTAGAACTCTGCACTTATGAGCTCTTTACTTATGAATCATCGTTCTACATATAATCATTGATTTAATCTGAAGCGCCTCTCTTTCATTCTGTCTAATAAGTTGTCCTTTCCTTCAGGGCCACAGTATACCTTTCCTCAGAGGCTGACACTTTCAAGCTGCGTGCAACCACTGTCTTAGAATCTGTGCACTTTGCCTTTACCAGATGTTCCAAGCCCTGAACTACACTACACTCCACTCCAGGTATCGTATCTGGGCAAAAGCTTCAGGCTAAGAAACAGAGCACCATATAACTTCAGAACACATCTTCTCTACTCCACCTGCAAACTCTCCTGGACACTAACACCATAGATTCCTGTGTGCACCAGAACAAGGCCTGTAGCCATGAGTGGAGGTACGGAGATGAATGCGAGCGCTGTTGTGCAGCCTGTCGCCGGCATGCTCGGCGACATCGCCTGGGAGAGGCTCCAGCTGCTATGGAACTACAAAGAGGATGTCCAAGACATGGAAGGCAAAATGGCTACCCTGCAGGTTGTGCTTAGCTATGCCGACAAGCGCTCACGAGAGGCTGACGCTGCATTGGTGCAACATTGGCTCAAGAAGTACAAGTCTGTTGCCTACGACATCGAAGACGCGCTAGATGAGTTGGTCTCTAATGCAACAATATGGGAAAATAACCCATGCACGGTACGTGCCCTGACACTTGGTCCTCACATGCATCATGGATGTACAAATATATACTTATTAGCTGCATAAGTTTAAATAGGATCCGAGGATGGTTGTAAGAAGCACACACAATCTTCATTCATTGTTATTATTAGTATTACGATTTTCGAAAATGGATAGGTCCAGCTATGGTTTCGTGACTGCAACAGGCACCACAAAACTTCTGCTATTCATGATATACCTTCACATTGCATGTGCTTGTAATTGTATACTTGCATCTTACGCAGCATTATGTTGACAATTATTAAAATGTTAGTAAATTCTGGATTATGTAGCTTTGTTACTAAATATTCCCCTGCAATGTGTCATGTGTGTGTATAGCCAACTCATGACTCACTGATTCGTTCTTCTTCCACGGATGCATGGTAGCATCCAATCTACTCTAGAAACTAATATAACACATCCATTTAGTGTTGCCAAGGAAGAAAGGAGAAAGATGGTAAAGTATTCTGTTTTATTTCTGGGAGCTGCAGTGAGGCTAGCTTTCCACCTCAGAAATGTCGAGCAAATCAAGCTCAATGTCGAATGGCTCATAGCTTTAAACTGATCTTGTAACACCCGTGCACAAAAAATTATAGTTTCTATATCTAGTTTACCCTGGTTATATATAACAGACAGAAATTTTCAAGGACTAACTTGCAATTTGGCATATTTGTCAATTATTTAATTTTATCTGAAGTATTCTATTTTATTTCCGTGAGCTGCAGTGAGGTTAGTTTTGCTCAAATGTTGGTCAATAGATCAACGTGAAATGGCTTAAAGGTTTTTCTAATAATTGGCTCAGAGCTTTATGTAAAAAATTCGCATATGCATAAAATAAAATCCTAATTCCTAGATTTAGTTTATGCTGGTCACAGAATGTATTATCAAGAACCAACATGGACTAAGCAGTCGGTGAACAAAACTCAATTCACAACCAAGAAAATATTATGCGAATACTGATGCAAGCCTACCTCTATAGATTTACGTAATGCAATGCAGTGGAGTGTAAGTCTGAAACTGCCACAATGTGTTTGTCCATGTTGGTGTCCACGACTTGGCAAGGCATTGGCACTCTTGCAAGATACATGTCCAAATATAGGCTATCCCGTTGTTCCCAAGGCTCTACCTCATAAAAAACATATTAGCATTTATGGAACATATTAGTCACTCATATGTGCTGAGGAGGGGTATGTGTGGTTATTTGACTGAATTGTAAAATAATGCAGGTTAAATTGTTCTTCTCATCAATCAATCCACTCATTGTGCGCATCACCATGTCAAATAAGATGAGAAATATTCGGCTGAAGCTAGATAAGATTTCAGAGGACCAGAAGAAATTCTTTTTTCTGCCATTGCCCACCCAAACAGGCCAAGACATTAACAAGAAATGGAGTGAAACCTTTATTGGTGATAGAGATGAACTCAATATGGTGGGAAGGGAAAGAGAAAAGAATGACATATTAATCAAGGTGCTGCAGAAAGATGGAAACCTAGAAAGCTTTATCATTCCTGTTGTTGGCCTTGGTGGTATGGGTAAGACAACATTGGCAAAAGCTATTTACTCTGACAAGGAAATATCAACAAAGTTTGATGTGAAAGCATGGGTCCATGTGTCAATGGAATTTGACCTACATAAGATTGTGTATGATATTATATGCCAGATTGGGGGTAGTGCTCCTGCTAAAGACGCTCACCGCAATATCTAAAATCTCGGCTTGACCGCATACTCCACGACAAGTTTTATCTTATAGTCTTAGATGATTTATGGGAGGAAGGGAGGTCTAAGTTGGAGGACCGATGAAACTATTGCGTCCGGAAAGAAAGGTAGCGAGTTTAATAGTCACCACCCGTAGTAAAAAAGTTGCCGATACATTATCTAACGTACATTTTTCATATTTTCAAACGGTTGATCCAATCCAACTGGAGGGTATGTCAATTGATGAATGCTGGTCTATCATGATGCCTCGCAATCTAGGTAATGCACAAGTTACTGACGTTGTAGACATTGGAAAAGAAATTGCACAGAACTGCAGTGGAGTACCTCTCGTTGCTAAGGCTCTTGGTTATGTGATGCAAAAGCAGTGTACAAGGGAGGACTGGTTGGAAATTAAAAAAAGTAGCATGCTGGATATCAAGGATGATGATGATAAAGGAATTCTAAACGGCTTGCTGCTAAGCTATTACCACATGCCTCCAGAACTTCAACTTTGTTTCATGTATTGCTCTGTCTTTCCTAAGAGTCATGATATAGATTATGACTGCTTGATCCAGCAATGGATTGCTTTGGGGTTTGTTCAAGGTACTGATGGGCAATCACTTCAAAAGATTGGTACCGAATATGTTAATGAATTCTTGGGGATGTCCTTCCTTAATATGTTGACTTCTCCTACAGTAAGTGAAATAATCTTTACCTGATTGTAATATGAAAATTACAATTATTTACCTTAGAGATCTGAACTGTATTCTCTTTTCTTTTGCAAGGTATCGGCTGCAGGGATATTCAAACCCACACTCAAACTTCGTATGCATGATATGGTACATGATCTTGCAAGACATGTAGCTGCTGATGAATTCTCATACACAAATGGTGCAACAAACATCAATACTAAGGGGCGCAGGTCTAATTGCCACTATCATTTATTGATAAATCAAAATGAGACATCATCGACATATAAAGCTTTTCCAACAAAGGTCAGAGCCTTGCATTCTAGGGGATGTGACAAAATTCATCTTTTTGAGAAAGCATTCTCACACACGTTATGTTTGAGAGTTCTAGATTTGAGTGGATGTCATGTGACACAGCTACCAAGTTCTACTTGTAAACTAAAGTTATTAAGGTATCTTGATGCTTCTAACCTTCCTATCTCAAGCTTTCCTAAATCCTTGAACCGTCTCCCGAATTTGCAAACCTTGATATTTTCAAACACTTCTCTGGAGACATTGCCCAAAAACATTGGCTGCCTCCAAAAGCTACAATACTTTGACCTATCAGGATGTGTTAATCTTCGTGAGCTTCCCACCTCTAAGTGTTGTACTCTTCCTAAACTTGTCAAGCTGCACTGAATTGTCTACCCTTCCAGAATCCTTTGGCGAGTTGCATAAGCTTCAGTTTTTGAACCTATCCGATTGCTACAAACTCCACTCACTACCAAAATCTTGTTGTCAACTTCATGATCTAATACATCTTGACCTATCAGATTGCCACGACCTTGAAAAGCTCCCAGATTGCATTGACCAACTCTCTAAGCTTGAGTATTTGAACATGACAAGCTGCTCCAAGGTTCAAACGTTGCCCGATTCTCTATGAAAACTCATGATGTTAAAGCATCTAAATTTGTCATTCTGTGTAAAGCTCGAAAATTTGCCATCTTCTTTTGGTGATTTACAACTTCAACATTTGGATATTGAAGGCTGTGTTTTCCTTGTTGACTTGCCGGATAGCATGTTCAGCATGTCTACACTAGTACATGTCGAAAGAACAATTTTCCCGAAAAGTGTAAATGATAAAGTCGATAAACTTAGGGAGGAACTAAACCTGAAGGGGTCATATGAGCTTGATGGAGGAGGCGATGATCTATGGAGTCAAATTGCAGAGCTCGAGAAGACACCCTGCCACGAACTGCTAATCAATGGTCTTGATAATGTCGAGGGTTTGGAAGGGGCTGAGCATGCTAAGTTGTCCAACAACTTGAATCTATCGTGGCTAACTCTTTTATGAAAACATGATGACGGTAGCCTGGTGGAGCATGCAGATACATCGGTGCTGGAGAGGCTGGTGCCCCCTAGAAGTCTCCAACACCTTGGTCTCGTAGGTTATATGAGCATAGACTTCCCTAGGTGGATTCTAAACATTCCTTCCTACCTACCTCATATTACCACCATCTTTCTTTTCGATCTGAAACGGTGCAGCCACCTCCCTCCACTTGGGAAGCTACCAAACCTGAGGGCATTGGCCTTGAAAGAAATGCCCAATGTCAAGAGTGTGGGAAGGGACTTTTATGGGGACTATGGAAGCTGCCAGAAGCTAAGAATGATTTTTTTGATGTCAATGGACAACATGGAAGAGTGGTGGACAACGAGATCATCTCATGAAGATGGGGAGTTCTTAATCCCTAATCTGCATATGCTGCTTGCTTCCGATTGCCCAAAGTTGAAGTTCCTGCCTTATCCCCCAAGGAGTGTGACGTGGGTGGTAAAGAATAGCGACCACGTGTTGCCGGAACATGGGTTTGGGAACCTCTCATCCACTACTACTCCATTTTTTCTCGCGATCGCAGGCGCATCCCTTTCTTTTGAAGTGTGGGGTAGGATCCAGTACCTCTCTTCACTCGAGGATCTTGTGCTTAACAGCCTCACTGGCCTCGAAACCTTGCCAGAGGCTATTCGATGCTTCAGGTCCCTAAGGAAACTCGAGATAATATCATGTGACGACTTAGAGACATTGCCGGAATGGCTGGGAGACTTTACTTCATTGAGAGAAATTCGCATCGAAGACTGCCCAAAGCTGTCTTCGCTGCCGGAAGGCATACGCCACCTTACTGAGTTGGAGAAACTGCGGATAATTAGGTGTCCAGCCCTGTTCGGGAAGTGTCAAGGAGAGGACAGGCACAAGATTGCTCATATTGCACAAGTCATATCCGAGTAGAGTAGCAGATGGTTCCCACATCAACTAAAGTCCACAAGATAAAGCATGCATGGTGAGACAGGCCTTCTCGCTGATGTTTCTTTTGTATGTGTAGGGCTAACATGCACTGCCTGTGTTTCTTCTAATTTCTGCATGTGACCTTTTCTCCTGCAGATTTGGTGGGTGTATGGCTTTGCTTCAGCAGGAAATATATTTGGTCAAGGGTAAGCAGCTGTCCATGTACATTTTCCACGAGTACATATGCTTGTTGCTTGGTATTCAGACATGCTTGGACTGCCACATGCATCATTTTTGTATCTCAGATCAAATTTCCTGATTCTCAAATCAGAGACTCATTTTCCATTTTTCTAATTTTCGGCAGGCCATCAGGCTCATGCATCCTTAGTCTTCAGAACGTTCTTGCCTGTCTAAAAAAGCAGGTGTGGTGTGATGAATAAATTCTTCTGAAACCCAACAGTTTACCAAGATTTTGTTTCCCCTGCCCTTGCTCTGAAGTGCTGCTTGTGGTGGGTGTTTCTTTATGCCAGTTAACTGTGCTGATGATGAATTCATGACTGAGGATCTAAATAAGGCATTCTATCTGCATTACTGCTTCACCAAAGAACATAACGATGCAGATACTGACATACTGACCTTTCTTGACCGCAGCACCATGTCTGTCAGAAGCTTATGCTGCTGGAGTAGTATGGTTGTGGTGACCATAGTCACCGCGGAACGGGAACGATGCAGCTTTCCGCGTTCCGGGAACGGTCCGTTCGGAACGGGATCGCCGGAACGAAATCGTTCCCACAGTGTAAAAATTGCATCTAAAGCGTCGTTCCCGTTCCCGGATCGTCGTTCCTCGATCCATCGTTCCAGGAACTCCGGTGACTATGGTGGTGACTGCAATTGCCTACATGAAGGCATGAATTTTCATAGAGAACTACTGTTAACCTCTGACGGAGCTGTTACAAGTCGTCATCTGAAAGACCAATATAACTCGATCTCAAAAAAAAAGACCAATATAACTCTTTCTCCAGGTCGAACACCGCCGCAGTGTAATGTCCGAAAATTCCATCACAATAAAATATTGCTAGCAACATGGTTTAGTTTTAATTTCTAAGGATTTAATAAATTTGAATAAATAAATTTGCCTTTAATTAAATTAAACATCATTTAATAATTAGAATCAAACAAGTGTTTGTGCATCATGTTGAAATGCATGAGTTTTGGTTGTAGTGTGATTTTAAAAGTCTTAAAATATTTATGAAAAAGTTTTAAAATAATTGTGAAAATTTGTGAAAATTTGTGTAAAAGTTTGAATTAAAAAAACGAAAGTTCGAATTTAAAAATGTTTGAAAACTTGTTTAAAATGGTTTGTGAAAAGTCCTTCAAATAGTTGGAGAAATTTGTGTTCAAATTTGAATTTGAAAAGATGTAAAAGATTTGAATGAAAAATGTTTGAAATTGGTTTGAAAAAGGATTTGAAAAAAAAGAAAAAAAATAAAACAGCCCAGCTACCCCGGCCCAGCTCCCTCCCTCGTTTTCTAATTCCAGCCGCGGCCCATCCCTGTTTCGGCCCACACGGCCCGCCTCCCACCTCCCCTCTCTCTCAGCCGCCGACAGGTGGGGCCCACCTGTCGGGGCCGTCTCCTTCCTCCGCCCGCGCCCCATCCCCGCACCGGCCGCCGGCCACACCGCGCCGCCGCCGCCTCCCCCGGTTTTCCCGCGCCGCTCCACCGGCGCGCACTTCCCCGCCGCCTCACCGCCTCCCCGGCCCCTTCCACTTCCCCTTCCCGCCGCCACCACACCGAAACCGCCGCCGCACCCGCATGCCATTAATGGCGGCCGCCCACCGACCTCGCCGCCACCACCTCACCTCGCCCTTTCCCCTTCCCTCTCCGCCCTATAAAGGGGCAGCACCACCCCCTGCTCCACCCACACCACCTCCCCGCCATCTCCTCGCGCATGCGCGAGCCGAGCCGAGCGCCGCCCGCACCGGAGCTCCACTGCCCGATCTCCTTCGCCGCCGTTTCGCCCCGCCTCTTCAAGAGCATAGGTGAGTTTCTCTCCTTCTTGGCTTCAATTTCGCGCCGATCCCGTCGATTTTGGCGGCCCGGGAGCTCAAGATCGAGTTCTCCGGTGAGGTGCGCCGCCTAGCACCATCGCGCGCGCGCCGCCCGGCCCCGCCCGCCGCCGCCCGTCCACTACCGCCGCTCGTAGCCATCAGATCGACTACCAACGGCCCAGATCTATCCCATTCCTCATGTCAAACAGACACATAACGGTCAACCAAAGCCACCGCCAAACTTTTTGCAAAAGAGCCCTTGTTCTTTTTATATATCACAAATATACCCTTCCACCTATTAGAACTCTTACAATTCAGTCCTGATTTTCTTGTTTAGGCCCTTGATCTTTTTAGGTTATCCAGCCGAGGTCCACCTTTGATCTTTAGCATGTCAGCCCTCCTATTTATACACATAATTGTGTTTAGGTCCCCGAAATCTTGCGGAAAAACCCCTAAAACTTTCGGATATTCACAATTTAGCCACCGAATCTTGTTTCGACCATATCTTTTCCATCCTAGCTCCGTTTTACGCGTTCTTGGTGTCCACGCGATCGTCTCTCCGAGCCCGTCATTTCTAAAAGCTTGTTTTAGTCTTTTGGTAATGTTTGGTGTATTGTTTTATTTATTGCATGTTTTCTTGCATGATCGTAGCCAACACGTCGTTCGAGGAAGATCAAGTACGAGCTTTGCGGATAAGGAGAGTAGCTTATCGTTGGAGAAAGGCAAGTGACCCTAACCACCCTTCTACCTATGCTTTAATCAAGATTACTATAAATTAATCGGAACATGGAGAACCACCCGGAAAACGGTGCAACCACGGTCCATATGGCTGCGGCTTAGCCAATTAATTAGGTGTGCGATTGTATTGACGACCCTATCCGAAAGGAACACGGGGGGCTCCGGGTTGCGGGGGTATAGCCCGGTTCTTTTGGGGTAGCAGCCTTTGCTAAGGTGCCGACCACTAGGGAGGGTTATGGTCCGCCCCGAGTCAGAATCGTCGTGGGTTGTTGATGCTTTTGCATATCTTTGTAAAGGCTTCGTAGCGTCCCTATGCAATCACACCTCGGAAGTGTGGTATTGTGCCCGATCGGCACATGCGTGGTTGGGTTCAAAGTTCTTTGGAACTTTTACGCGAACCGTGGGAAAAGTGTGCAACCTGCGCAGTGTAAAGGCGATCGATCGGCCGTGCTCACGGTCAAGAGCGGACTGGACCCTCACATGATTAATTGAACTTAAAGATGGATTAATATTGCTTTCCGGTTATTCCGTGGCCTTGCCGAGTACCAACCATAAGTGTACTCATCCTTGCTTACGTTGTTCGAGAGAAGAATCCCGGAGTGGAGTACTTCACCGACTACGAGAAGTTCCGAGGATGCGATCAACCGATCGAAGCTCGTGGAATATGAAGATGGAGTCGCGTCTTCATAGTTATCGTTGTTCGTGTAAAGACCTTTGTGTCTACCATCGTGAGTGTAATAAAAGTTAATAAACCTTTTCCGTACGTTTTTGAGCAATGTCTTGTGATATTACACTCATGAGTCTATCATATGTGTGAAATTGTGATCCCGGCACACATATGAGATGCATTCGGTTTTATACGAAAAATCGGGTGTGACACGCAGCAAGTTGCTCCCCAGCTGGTTCCCGCCGACCACCGCCGCCAGCTGCCGTCCGTCCCCGTTGAAGGATCCAGCTTGATCCCCGGAACGTTGTAGCTGACCGGCCACTTCAGCAACAGAAAGGTGCCGTTGCCACGGCCCGAACGGCTTCACCACCGCCGGCACGCCCTTCACGCCGGTAATCTTCATCATGCAGGTGTGTGTGTGTGTGTCGATCAGTTCGCACATGTGGTCAGTGAGCTCAGTCAAGTAGTGGTAGTAATTAACCGCGCCATGTTTTGCAGCGCCCAAGAAGCACCTGGCCTTGCCTGGACGGAAGGTCGCCCAAGAAGCATCGGGCCGGTGGCGAATGATGGCGTGACCGTCATCGATTAGCACGACGCCGGCCGCATGCCACCGACCTCTGGCGTTTCTCGTGCTCACGAGGAGCGGTGCGCCATGCCGCTGGAGAAGTGGAGAGTGGAGACTGATCAAGGATCTGCTATGCTACCCGGCCAACCTCCCAAATCATAATTAGCTTTTGCTTTCCTCTTCTATGAACCGAAATTGTACGCTAGTTCTTCTCTCATGGCTGGATTAATTACAGGACATACCATTACTGGGCAGTTTCAAGGATTTTCCGCTAATTGTATGTTGCATCTTCAGGAGTAGCTTGGAGTACTGTTGCTTTAAAGACTAGATCAGAACACAACACTGTCTTACTGTATGCATCATCAAAGAACATAGCAATGCAGATACAGTACTGGCATTTTTTTAGCACCAAGGCTGGCACAAGCTCGTGCTGATAGAGTACATCAGTCGGCTGTACTACCTCAAAACCTAGAGCTGGAGCAGCTCGTCAACTGAAATTCCAACAGCATGCTGAACCCCAGCACCCCTTTCTCCAGATCGAACACCAGCAGGTTGTTCTCCAGCGTCTTCCCGCCGATCACCACTGCCGGCTCGCCGTCAACCGGCATGCCACCAGACCCCATCTCCAGGATCCCGACGCACATGGCGCCGTCCACCTGCACCAGGTAGTTGTTGTTGAACACGGTCCAGTTCCTTGTGGCGCCGGCCAGCTCCAGGTCGATCGCTGGCACGTCGTAGCTGACCGGCCGCTTCAGCAGCGGGAAGGCGCCGTTGTAGCACAGCTGGAACAGCTTCACCGCCGGCACGCGCTTCACGTTGGTAAACTTCCCCCTGCATACAGGTGGGTTGAGTAGTTGATCGATCAGATCAGAGTCACAGATGATCCATCTCAGACAGCTCGGAGATTTTCAGACGCACCTGGTTATGGCCTTGTCGAACGCTTTGATGAAAGGGCGGAACACCTCCGGCCGCATGATGGTGTACGGCGTGGCCGTGCTCAGCACGACGCCGCCGCGGCCGGTGCGGGCGTCGAGGTCGAGCACGCCGTCAGGCAGGGAGGCCGCGACGTCGACGCCGTGCCAGGACACGGAGATGCCCTTGACGGGGACGTAGAGCCACCGGGGTTCCTCTGGTTCGCCAGGAGCGGCGCGTGCGGGATGGAGGCCGTGTACTCGACGAGGCCCCGCGACTCCGTCCCCAGGTACACCGGAGTGTCGCCGAACGCGGCGAAGGTCGGGAGGCACAGCGCGAACCTGCCGCCGAAGCCGCGCTGCGCGGCGAGCTGCGACGGCAGCGAGAGCGGCGCCCGGGAGAGCCCCGCGACGCCGGTGGCCGCCGCGGGGAGCGACGCGGGGAGGCGGCCGGGAGCGCACGCACCGACGGCGGCGAACGCCTCCGGGTACAGCAGGTCGGTGCCGTTGGTGGCGTTGGACGACATGGCGAAGCTGGTGGTGAGGTCGCCGGTGGAGCACTCGCCGGTGACCGGGTTGAAGGGGTGGGCGGCGCAGGCGCAGACGCAGGCCGGCGGCTCGCGTCCGGCCCAGAACGCGCCAGCGTCGACGTACCGGCACCGGCGCGGGCTCTGATCGTTGGCCGCGCGGCACGTGTCGGAGTGGCACGGGACCGTGGCGTGCGAGGACGGGCACGTCGACCAGACGAGCGGGCCGGCGAGGTCGACGAGCAGCGGCGCGTCGCCCTTGATGGAGATGGTGTAGAGCGAGGTGGTGGCGTCCTTGGCGATCCTGGAGAGCAGCGGCGGCTGCTGGCTCGATTGCGCCGCCGTGCATTGGAGGAGGAGCACAACCAGTAGCAGGGAGACGGCATGGGGAGCAGACATGGCAAGAGCTCTAGCTGCAGAACTCATGGTGGGTTGCAATTGCAGCGAAGGTGGCATGGTGCTTGTGTTTCTCTACCTTATACTATGGGCCTGTTTGGTAGGGCTCCGGCCCCACCGAAAACGGCTCCGGCTCCGGCTCCTCTGTTGAAGCGGCTTCTTTGATGGAGTTGGAGCCGTTTTGAAAAACGTTTGGCAAAACGGCTTCACCGGTTGGATTGAGAATGTAAAATGTCTAATTTGCCCTTACTTTTTTCTTTACCTTTTCCTTTTTCATATGTTTGGAACGCAGGAGGGATATGAAACATTGGAAGTGAATAATTACCTAGCTAATTTGCTTAGAATGGATGTATAATCATTTTTTTTCGTTTCAAGTCATTATTAATATCTAGGCACAATTTTTCCTTTCTATTTTTTAAGTAAAAAATGGAACATACCCCACGTGTCATGGAAGGACGATCTTATCCCTTTCACCGTTTAACGCTCCAGCAGCGTTATCCTCTTCGTGTGGCATGTGCCTATCTGTCTTCTCCCGCCGGCCATGGCTGATGGCTCGCAGGCTTGCAGCCTCGCACTCGTCGGCCCTCCCCATGTCGCACTGCCGCTTGGCCCCGCCAGTCTTCCCTACGCAGTGCCGCTGCTCGCCCCCGCGGCCATGGCTGCGACCCCTGAAGAGAAACGGGGTGGCTACGCTAGCGCAAAACAAAATTTTTCCCCGCAAAACAGGAATTGCTGCTGTCAGAGATCACGGGATTACCACTAGACGCAGATGCAGCAGAACCGTCTCGATGTAGACGAACGCGTCGAGGGTAGCAGGCAGTGCAGTTGCTCACGTCCTTCTTGACTTGCACGTGCGGCTCGTCCGATCCAAGTGCTCCAGATGCAGTACCTCCAAGGTATCCACACGTACGGAGAAGGAAGCGACCCACGCCGGTTGCTAGGTCCGCGAGTGCGACGAGGAGAGAGCGTTGGCGGCGCGGGCGCTACTTGAGAAAGTTGTGTCTTTTCGGGAGGGGTGTGGTCCATATTTATTGGGAGGAAAACCCCCCCACACCATCGTTCATTAGCAATACGGGACTAATAGATGGTGTACCCCTTCCAATACTAATGGGCTTTACAACATTTGTGGCCCATTAGGACTTTTACATCATAATGGATCAAATCCATCTGAGCCCACTAGTGGATCAAATCCAGTTGACTCTAGGGCATATTTCCAACTGTCTCCCACTTGCACTAGAGTCAACTATGCAAGTATATTCATCCTCATTCGGCTTCCAACCCCTTAAGTGTGTGACCCTATAGGTTCACATACACATAGACTTGACCCGAGTACATTACTCGATCAATAGTTGATAGCGGCCTCTAGCAAAACGTGTCAACTCCTATGCATACGTAAAGATCTTATCAGACAAACCATCACAACAATTCATACATGCTATTCCCTTTGCCTCACGATATTTGGTCTAGCTCCAAGCTGACCTCTCTTTCTCGACACTGTGATTCGGATCATCAAAAGGGGGTTAACCCAAAGACGGCCATGCATTTCTTGATCCGATCACTCGAGGGGCCCAGAGATATCTCTCTCAAGTAGAGGGGCAAATTCTATCTTGATTGACCATGCCTCACAAAGATGCTTCCCGACAAACCCGAAAGCCATCTTTATGACTACCCGGTTACGGAGTAGCGGTTGATGGCCCCTAAGTAGGTCAATTCACATCTTGAGTACATGTGACAATCTCAAGTCTAAGGACATAGCGTATACGTTGTGTAAACGAGAGAACAAGGTCTCAAATTGGGTCGGTCCGGCCCCATGTCATACATGTGCCCACATTATTAGTTATACATCTCCATGTTCATGACTTGTGAAACATAGTCATCAACTAATTCATGTGCTAGTCATTAACTCATACTAGGGACAACTTTTGAATAACCATACAAGTAAAAGAGTTTCACAAACAATTCACGCAATTGCCAATCTAATACAAGTCACCTTTCATGGATATTCAATAAAAGAACCAAGTGACATGGATATAATGAAATATAATCATCTCTGTGATTCCTTTTAGGACATATTTCTAACATCCTTCCACTTGCACTTGAGCTAATCTATAGAATATATCTAATACCCATAGCTCTCATGTGCGCCTCATGCTTAGGCTGTGGAAGGGGTTTTGTCAAAGGATCTGCAACATTCAAATCCGTGTGTACTTTGCATATCTTGATATCACCTCGTCTAACGATCTCTCGTATCAGATGAAATTTCCGCGAAGTACATGTTTATTCTTTTGGTGGTTCCTTGGCTCCTTTGCTTGCGCAATAGCCCCATTGTTGTCACAATAAACATCCAATGGGCTAGAGACACTCGGAAACACACCAAGTTCGAAAGGAACTTCCTTATCCAAACACCCTCCTTTGCGGCTTCCGAAGCCGCGATGTACTCGGCTTCGTTGTAGAATCGCCCACTTGTCTCCTGCTTAGAACTCTTCCGGCTCACAGCTCCACCATTTATCGTAAATACGTATCCTGATTGCGACTTTGAATCGTCTTGGTCAGTTTGGAAACTAGCATCGGTGTAACCCGTTACAACGAGCTCCTCCTCACCTCCATAGACTAGGAACATGCCTTTAGTCCTTCTTAAGTACTTAAAAACATTTTTAACCGCTATCGGTGACCCTCACCGGATCGATTGGTATCGCGCTTGTAATACCGTGTGCATACGAAATATCCGTACGTGTACATATCATTGCATACATAATAGATCCGATGGCCGAAGCATACGATATTCTACTCATGCGTTCCCGCTCATCAGTTGTCGAAGGACACTGAGTCTTGCTAAGATGTATGCCATGTGACATAGGCAAGAACCCTTTCTTTGCCTCTTCCATGTTGAACCTTTTCAACACTTTATCAATGTAAGTGTCTTGGCTTAATCCTATAAGCCTTTTGATCTATCTCTATAGATTTTGATGCCCAAAATGTATGCCGCCTCACCTAAGTCCTTCATTGAAAAACTATTTTTTAATGAGGTCTTAGCGGCCTCAAGCATAGGAATGTCATTTCCAATCAGTAATATGTCATCCACATATAAGATTAGAAATACTACGAGCTCCCACTTGCCTTCTTGTAAACACAAGGCTCTTCTTCACTCGAATGAAGCCAAACCCTTTTACCACCTCATCAAAGCGAAGGTTCCAACTCCGAGATGCTTGCTTCAATCCATAAATGGATTTTTGAAGTTTGCACACCTTCCCGGCATTGGTTGGATCAACAAATCCCTCGAGGTTGTGTCATATACACATCCTCGGTTAGATTTCCATTTAGGAAAGTCTGTTTTGACATCCATCCGCCATATCTCATAATCGAAATATGCGGCTATAGCTAGAATGATCCGAATAGATTTAAGCATCGCTACGGGTGAGAATGTCTCGTCGTAGTCAACTCCTTGAACTTGTCGAAAACCTTTTGCAACAAGTCGAGCTTTATGGATGTGAACATTTCCATCCATGTCCCTCTTCTTCTTATAGATCCATTTGCACTCTATGGGTTTAACACCATCGGCGGGTCAACTAAGTTCCAAACTTGATTGTTATCCATGGAATCTATTTCGGATCTCATGGCACTTTGCCATTTCTCGGAATACGGGTCCATCATTGCTTCCGCATATGTCATAGGTTCATCATTGTCTAACAACAATATGTCGCGCTCTCCCGCGATCATGAGATTGAGCTTATCAGTTGCGCGACGTGCCCTTTCAGACCTTCGTGGTTGTGGTGGTGCTTCTCTTGCCACGGGCATCTCAACTCGTTCAGCTAAATTAGCATCAATTGTGAAATCTTGCCCAACCGGCTCATCTTGAACTTCTTCAAGATACACCTTCTGTCTACATTTTTCTCTTTTAAGAAACTCTTTCTCTAAGAAAACGCTGTTCCGAGCGACAAACACTTTGCCATCTGACCGGTTGTAGAAATAATATCCCAAGGTTTCCTTTGGATATCCCACGAATATGCACTTGTCCGATTTAGGTGTTAATTTATCCGATTGAAGTTTCTTCACATAAACCTCACAACCCCAAATTTTCGAAAAGACAAGCGGGAGTTTTACCGGTCCACATCTCATATGGTGTCTTAACTACGGACTTAGAAGGTACCCTATTTAAAGTGAAAGCTGCGGTTTCTAGAGCATAACCCCAAAATGACAATGGTAGGTCCGACTGGCTCATCATTGATCGGACCATGTCCAACAAGGTTCGATTACGTCGCTCGGATACACCGTTTCTTTGAGGTGTTCCAGGTGGCGTAAGTTGTGGAACAATTCCGCAACTCTTTAGATGACTGCTAAACTCATGGCTCAAATACTCACCTCCACGATCAGAACGCAAGGTCTTGATTTTCTTGCCACGTTCATTTTCTACTTCACTGCGAAATTCTTTGAACTTTTCAAAAGTTTCGGACTTGTGCTTCATTAAATAGACATAACCATATCTACTTAAATCATCGGTGAACGTTATGAAGTATTGGTATCCACCTCTAGTTGTCGTACTCATTGGTCCGCACACATCCGTATGTATGAGTTCCGGTAAGTTCGAGGCTCTCTCGGGAAAACCCGAGAAAGACATCTTGGTCATCTTTCCTAGCAAACAAGCTTCACATGTCTCGTAGGATTCAAAATCAAACGAAGTTAAAAGTCCATCGTTATGGAGCTTCTTCATGCGCTTTTCACGATGTGACCCAAACAACAATGCCATATGTAGGTAGGACTTAAATCATTAGGTCGAGACCTTTTAGCACTTATGTTACAGATAGGTGAATCATCAAGATTTAAAACAAATAAGCCATTCACAATGGATGCACAAGCCACAAACATATTATCCTTAGAGATCACACAACCATTGTTTTCACTCGCAAATGAATAACCATCCTTCATCAAACATGAAGGGGATAAAATGTTTCGACTCAAACTAGGAAAAAAATAACAATTATTCAACTCCATAATAAATCCGACGGGAGGTGGAGTTGCATCGTCCGACGGTCAACGCAGCAACTCTTGCATTATTGCCCACGCGGAAATCAACTTCTCCTTTTCCAACGCTTCTACTTCTTATCATTCCCCGTGTCGAATTGCAAATGTGAGCAACCGATCCGGTATCAAATACCCAAGAATTAATGACGGTATTAGCGAGGAAAACATGATCCGTAACATAAACATGAAGTGTACCTGAAGTGGAAGTACCCTTGCTTCCCTTGTTCTTCAAAGAAGCTAGGTACAACTTGCAGTTTCTTTTCCAATGACCAATTTTCTTACAATGAAAACATTCAGCATTGGCAGCTGGACTAGCCTTGGGCGTCTGGTTTGGCATGGGGATCTTATCCTTGGCCTTGCCTTTCTTCTTCCAAGACTTGCCCTTCCTTTTAAAGGTCGGCTTGTTTTGGATCGCCATCACATGACTGCTGCCAGTGCCTTTCTTGATGTCACTCTCTGTTGTCTTTAGCATACCACACAGTTCATTCAAGCCCTTCTCCGCCCCATGCATATGGTAGTTCGAGATGAAGTTCCCATAGCTAGGCGGAAGAGATGTGAGAATGAAATCAGTGGACAACTCCTTGCCCAGTGGGAAGCCTAGCTTCTCCAACCTTTGAACGTAACCAACCATTTTGATTACATGTGGTCCTATCGGCGCGCCTTCGCCAATTTGCACTCCACAAAGGCTTTAGAGACATTGAACCTTTCGGTCCCTAGCCTGTGTGGCGAACATATCATTGAGTGCCACGACCATATCGTGCACATGGACTGACTCAAACTGCATTTGCAAGTCAGGTTCCATACACGCAAGCATAAGGCAACCCACTTCAAGATCGACATCCCATGCCTTCTTGTAAGCGTTCTTTACGGCGAGTGTTGCATTTTCATCGGGCTCATCGGGTAAAGGGGTGTCTAGAACCTCTTCCTTTTTCTCGGACCTTGAGAATAATTCTAAGGTTACGGATCCAATCCGTATAGTTCGTTCCATTCAACTTGTCCTTCTCAAGGATCGTACGCAAAGAAAATTCCTTACTAGGTGCCATCTACAACAAAATAATAAATGCAAAATACTAAGACAAAATATCCATGACCGAGTAAAATAAAAGAATTTACTCCCACTAAAATCAATATCCCCACATTGATACTTAGTGATTCGGAATCCACAACTAACAAGTCTACTAGTGAGCTTTTGCGTCACCGCTAGTAAACAAGGTAGATCGGTAAGCAACTCTTTGCTAATTATATCACATATGACTCCCGTTGTTGGGTGACATCTCTATGTCTAGGCTCCCAACCTTTATGCCCCAAAGTCCTTAACCGTTAAGATGACTTTGATAAGCAAACCAACACTTATGCGTGTAAGTATCCGATACAAACCCGTCTAGTCAAGGAAAATTAGTGGCACCCTAATTTCATAGACCCACCACTAATTGTACGAGACGTGGGACGGTGGCAAGTGTTGGGAGGGCATGTTAACTTAAAATTCCAAAGGGATCATTCTACTCGTAACATCACACGCAAGAAAATAATATTGTCGCATGTAAAAGTAGAACGGTAAGAACGACATTCACACGGTTGTAACACGGTATGGCCTATTGTCGCATGGTGATCTCCATCTCTATTGACCCGTACATCATGTTGATCTCCATCTCCATGATCCGTGTGTGCCATCCTCCATGTGATGAGTCCTCCAAGAACTATCTAACGCGTGCTAGTAATGAAAGTTACACAATCGCGTATTAGATCATCACAAATTTGGTACGCAGACCATTACATTAATTTTGACAATACATGTGGCTCCAGCCGTATTGCCTTATGCGTGACACGCAGGTCACGAAAAAATTACACACATGCATCACATACACATATAGGCCATACCGATTACAAAACCTGCAAAAACAGATTATCGCAATTCCGACGTCCAAACTTAAAACGCCCGAAAAACCCATCTTGCAAGCGGAATTTCGCAAAACTAATTTCGCCGCGACCAGCAAAGCTGGTTAATTACATGTGTAAAATTTTCTGTAGATCAATTTTCGTATAGAAAACGTCTTCATCCGAGTTAACCACGAAAAGTTATGACTGTTTTACCGAACAAGATATATTTTACGGTTTTTCCCGGCCGTAGAGATCCAATCCGCCACCGCCACGCATCCCATGCGCCTGGCACTTGACCTAGCTTCGATTCGACCAATCCAATTGATCTCCTTCTCGTTGTGACTGGGTTTACGTGTATCACTTAACTCCGATGGCGGAATTCCGACCGGTAGGAGTAATTCGTTACACGACCATCACGTCAAGAACACGAAGCCGATCAAAACATTGATCTACATCCGCATATCTCTATATGCACACATCCCGAATCTAAAACTTAGCGGCTACGGCTGCGATACCACCGAAGGGAAACGGGGTGGCTACGCTAGCGCAAAACAAAATTTTTCCCCGCAAAACGAGAATTGCCGTCGTCGAGAGATCACGGGATTACCACTAGACGCGCGGATGCGGCGGAACCGTCTCGATGTAGACGAACGCGTCGAGGGTAGCGAGCGGTGCGGTTGCTCACGTCCTTCTTGACTTGCACGTGCGGCTCGTCCGATCCAAGTGCTCCGGATGCGGCACCTCCAAGGTATCCACACGTACGGAGAAGGAAGCGACGCACGCCGGACCGCTAGGTCCGCGAGTGCGACGAGGAGAGAGCGTTGGCGGCGCGGCCGCTACTTGAGAAAGTTGTGTCTTTTCGGGGAGGGGTGTGGTCCATATTTATAGGGAGGAAAACCCCCCACACCATCATCCATTAGCAATACGGGACTAATAGATGGTGTACCCCTTCCAATACTAATGGGCTTTACAACATTTGTGGCCCATTAGGACTTTTACAACATAATGGATCAAATCCATCTGAGCCCACTAGTGGATCAAATCCAGTTGACTCCAGGGCATATTTCCAACAACCCCTCACCAAGCTCGCCCTGCGGGCATGGCTGCGGCCGCCCTCACCAAGCTCACCCTGCGGCCATGGTTGGGGATGCGCATGGAGCTCGCCCTGCTGGTCGTAGCTGCAACTACGCGTGCAGCTTCCCTAGTGGCTGGAGTCACCCGACGGTCGCAGGGACAAACCTGGTAGACGGCCGCGGAGCCGAGGCCGGAGCCGGCGGAGCCACGTTTTCTTGGCTCCGACATCTCCAAAGTGCTCCAGAGAGCGGGATTTGAGGAGCTCCAACCACGGAGCCGCTGCAGGAATACCGGTTTGGGAGGGCTCCGCGTGGAGCCGGAGCTGGAGCTCCGTTTGCATGTGCAGAGACATTCAGGACTTGTATTTTGCATTGCTAAAGGAGAAGGAAAGTAAGTGTTGGAGTTGACATCCGTGGATCCAATCTGTTGGAGATGCTGGATCGAGGAGCCCATGGATCATGACACACTACTGCACAGGAGCTGACTTGACCGTCGAGATTGGAGTATAGTATTCCAAATGGGCCGCCCGTGCCGGCCGGCCCTAGCCCGATCCGGCCCGGCCGATGCGGCCGGCACTATGCGGTGCCCGATGCCTTTTAGTGCCGGGCCGGGCTCGGCGTCGTGCCGAACCGGCGGCCCGGGCCCGGCCCTATGGCCTGTTTTTCGGCCGGGCCGGCACGGCGCCGAAGATGGCACGACGGGCCACGACCGGCCCGCACTATGCCCTGCTCCATAGAGGCGCCGCCGTCGGGGTGTCGTCGCGATCCGTGCGGGGGAGTCCACCGCCGCCGGACCTCATTGCATATCCGCGGGTTGGGAATCCGCCGGCCGCCGGATTTGAGAAGCACGGGCGTGGCACTATTGGCGGCGGTGTGGAGGCGGAGCCGCGTAGGTTGGGGGCGGTCGGAGCTCGGCCTCCCGCGGCGGCCGGCGCGGCCGGAACTCCGGCTCCGCGCGCGCATCCGGAAAGGTCGGAGCCGGCGACGTGTGGAGGCGGAGCCGCGAGAGGTCGGTGCCGGCGGCGCGTGGAGCCATGGAGGCGGAGGCCGGCGACGCGTCCGGTCGTGGAGGTGTAGTCGGAGGTCGGCACGGCCGGTTCGGCGCTCCGCGCGCGGGCGGTGCCGCCGGAGCTCCGACCCCTTGCGGCGACGCGAGCAAGGGGGGGGAGGTGGTGGGATTTGCGGTGGCGCACGCGGGATCCGCGGGAGGAGCCGGCGGGATTTGCGGGGGTGAATAGTAGGTGGCGGCGGGATGGGGAGATCGGGAGGACGGGAGGAGTAGCGAGAGAGAGATTAGAGTGGTTGGGAAAAGTAGGGTTTCGGATATTTATATGAGAGGGGATTTTTATCGGGCCGCCCATCGGGCCGACAAAAATCGGGTCGTGCCTCGGGCGGCACTATGGGCGGAGTTGCGGCCCGGTGCACTATCGACCTATCGTGCCGGGCCGGCCCTAGGCACTATCGATCGTGCCTAGTGTCGGGCTAGGGCCGTGCTTTTTATCCGGCCCGGCCCATTTGGAATTCTATAGATTGGAGCCACGGCTGAGTCAGGTCTTTAGTAGTGTAGCTGAAGAAAAGCACGGAAGGGTGCAGCGTGGCACACCGCAGCGTCCGATCCGTTCACCAAGGATCATACACCGTGTGGTGTCAGGGTTCTAAGACCAGGAGCAAACAGTCGTTAATATTGTGAGCATTTTCAACAACTTTTTTTAAAAAAAGCAGTTTAATGGTTACAAACATTCTTTAACATGGGCATAATTTTTTCTTTAAT
Organism: Cenchrus americanus; assembly: GCA_947561735.1. Classification (NCBI taxonomy): domain Eukaryota; kingdom Viridiplantae; phylum Streptophyta; class Magnoliopsida; order Poales; family Poaceae; genus Cenchrus; species Cenchrus americanus. The sequence continues at coordinate 74,573,322 of OX387239.1, read as the reverse complement.
TTTTTATACTCAACAATATTATTACTCAATAATTTCTTACACGCATATTTTTTTAGATTTGTTTCCACAAAGGGCCATGCCCGAATTTCATTACCGCAGCAACAAAATTACATAGTTTAACCGATCCCAACAGTCTTAACGATATTACACAGAGTCTTAACTACCAATCTGAACCATCACTACTCAAATTTGAGAACCACCTAGGGGATCTCAAAATTCAAGCACACCAGCAAGAGAGTACAAAAGGTGGAACAACAGAAATTGAAACTACAAAATAAAGGCAGCACTTTTTCATTCTTCGATAGTGATTAAGGTCTTCGTATCACTGCAACAGAAACTGTCCTTCTCAGCAAAGTAGCATATTTTTTTAGATTCACTAACATTTTTATCAAAAACGTTGAGATAGTTCATCTACTTTTCTGTACCAATCTATAATATTCGGTGGTGCCGTTCACCCCTAATCCGTCAGCCTCCCTCCCTCTGGTCCCACCTAGCGGCGCGCTTGTCGAGCCGCCCATCACGGAGAGCAGCTTCGCCGCCGCGGTGGCCCCTGAGCGGCGCAACGAGTTCCGTGCAGCGGAGGCCACGCTCGGCCTGCATGCTTCCTGAGCCAGCCTGGAAGAACACGACGCCGCTCGCCGCGGTCACGAAGAACATGACGCCGCGCTGCAGGCGGCCGGGTTGGCCGAGGCTGAGCACGCGCCGGCAGGGACCGATGTAGCGGCCAGGGAGGCGGCGGGCGGCGGCTACGAATGAGCTTGCCGCGCACATGTAGGAGAACTCAGCCACGAACGCGCCATCCACCATGCCGCGAGCGTCGACGACATCTTCACCACGCCAACGCCGGCCGTCATTCAGCAGAAACCGGCACCACGACAGCGGTGAACCTTTGACATGACTGCGGTTACCAGTTAGGCGAAGCGCTCAACTTTCCAAGCAACCGGCCTTGCTGGGCACGGCTGCAAAGAGAACAACGTAGCCTGTGCTGCAAGGTCGGCATAACAGATGATGATTTTGCTCCTACTGACACAGGTACTTCAGGAGTTCCTTGGCATTTTCGTCTGCCCGCTGCCTGAGAACTTCATATATCGCAGTCGCAGCGACGAGCCGACGACGTCCATCTTTGAGCTCGACGACGCACACGCCGACGGCCGACCTGGTGCATGAGGCCCGCCTGCTGCAGCACGCGGGAGAAGCAGGGTTGGGCTTGAGATCATGCGCGAGGAAGGAAGGGGAGAGGACACGAAAGGATTGACCAAATGAAAGGATAAGGAGGTCAGTTTGTGGTCATAGATTTCTTTCTTTCTTTAAGCAACTTGTAACAGTAGATGAGATGGCGTGGTGTGTTGAAATAAAGATCGATTTGTTTCCTTTTCCATTATTTTCCAAAATATGATCCCTGTATTTTAGATCATGTATTCCAAACAACTATCTTCATCTCATTCCTCTCTCTCAGGTTCTTCTGTTTTGTCACAAACTCTATAGGTTATTCTTGTGTTTCCTTTCTTTCGTGTGTTTTACATTCCTTCGTTCCAAACAGGGTCTAAAGGTCTCTGAGCTGGCCCAAGGGCTCGCAGACGACGGTGAGGCGTGCCAAGCCATGCTCCGCGTGGCCGCCCGCGTGGGGGCCTGGTGCGAATGGATAAGACCACAAGGGCTTGCGGTGGAGATACAAAGGGATAGATGAAAATAAAGGAAAAAATAGGAAAATTAAAAAATGAAAACATAGGTGGAAAAAAATTTAAGGAAAATCAAAAAGGAAAGTGAAGGTACTATGAGTATTTCACCCTCTTATCCATGTGACACAGACATACGATCAAAACATAGTATCTTACTATTCATACAATTACTATAATTATTCTTATTGTTAATTATTATGAATTTCAAAAATTAAAATATGTAAGTCATTACAAATAATGGATTATTGTTTTGCGCAAAGGTAACATGCTTATCGTTGTAGCACAATACCTAACCTATCTACTAAACATATGGTTACTTTCATTATTCTTATTATTAATTATGAATTTTGAAAATTAAAATATGTATTTGCAATGAAAGAAATGCTTCATTTAATATAAGTGCATAAGACTGTCCGCACTCGTCGACCTCCAAAACCAACCCCTAAAAGGAATATTCCTGCCTGGTCATCAACAATTTCTAGTTCAGCACCACTTTTCTCGCACCCGTCAACCTCTATATCTCAAACTCCATACCAACTACCACCTGCGGGCCCCACTTGTCAGCCTGTTTTTATCCCCCGGTCAGCCTTTCTCCCCCGACCCACCTCCTTCCTCGCGAACTCCACCGGAGCTAGATACGTGCGCCGACCCTCCCTCCCTGCCCTTTCCGGCGAGCAGGAGAAGGAGCCCGAGACAGCGGCCCAACCTCGAGCTCCCCGACGCGGCCCGACCTCCACATCCCCGGCGTCGCTCGAGCTCCCCGGCGCGGCTTCCTCGTCGGCGGGCGATGCAGAGCAGGAGCACGGAGGCGAGCTCGACTGGTCAGGAGCTGCGGTGGAAGACGCCCTTTGCTGCACCTCCTCCTCCCCCTTGTGGCGCCTCTGCTGCTCCAAGTCGACCCGGCGGAGATCGAGCTCCCGGCCATGGAGGCCCGGTCCGAGGCACCCTCTCCGGCGCCCCTCCCTCCCGAGCCTCCTCCGCCTCCTCCACGTGCGGGTCCGTTGTGGTGAGGAGCTGCTGCCCCCCATGCTCACCGATTTGCGAGGCGGCCTCCTCCGTGCGCGCGGACGACGTTGAGCAGGCACGCGTCGGATCGAGCGGCCCGGCGACGGAGCTTACCGGCACGCGCCGGATCGAGCGTCCGGACGGAGCTCGCCGACCGCGCCCCCGGGGCGAGATGTATGACCTCGCTCGCTCCGCCGCCGCACGGGGCCTCGGGGGTGGGGCCGGGCACGACGGAGGAGCGGCCCTTCCTCTGGCGGCGGGACGAGGAGCTCCGGCACTCGACCAGGCCCCACACGCCGCCGTGCCATGGTTGTCGTGGTGGTGCCCTCCTACCTCCGCGGGGTGAGCTCGGGCAATCCCCTCCCGATCTGCTTCTCTCCTCCCCTTCCTCTCCTCCGTGGTGGTTGGGGACGGCGCGCAGGGTGCGTGGGCCCGTGCATACCGTTCATTCCGTACCGCGCTCTATTTGGTGCTCAAGCGGCCGAACGCGACCGCTCCGTCGGCTTTACTATCCCCCGCTGCGGGGAAAAGAACGGTAAATGACGACCCTATCTGCCACTGTGCCCCGTTGCGGTCCGCATCGCGTCCCCGGTGCAGACAGTCTAAGAAGATGCAATCATTTAGTGTCCAATGCCCGTGGCAACGCACGAGCACTTCGCTAGTTTTTTAACAAATGCCCGAGTCGTTTTTTTTTTAAAAAGCCCAAGTTGTTGCTACGACGGTTCTGGGCCTAATTTACTAGAGCCGGCCCAAAGTGCGGACCACGATGTAAACGGGGAAAAAAGAATCTGCAAACGGCCTCCAGTTTCATCGTCTCGTTCGTCTCCCCGACAAAGTTGCGCCGCCGCTGTCAAGATTGGGGGAGAAATGAACAGCAGCCCTGGAGCACGCCAGGCGCCGCCCCTATCCCACGACGCCGGCTGCCGCTCCTGTCGCATGCCTCTGCTTCTTCCACTCGAGCTCCGCTCGCCGATATAGTCCCCTATGCTGAAGCGCTTCGTGTCCATTTCCCCCAATCCCAGACCCACAATTGCCGCTCGTTCCCCCCAGATCTTGCCGCGGCAGCCGCCCACACGAGCCGTATCTACTCCGATTCCGAGTCGCCGATCGCGTCCGCCGCGAGTAGCATCTATTCGGAGTTCGAGTCACCGTTCCACACCAAGTTGGTCGGGCCTAGTCCGAACAATTTTCGATGTCGGTCCCGGCGACTCTATTTAAGCGCCGCCGCGGCCACGAGGCATCTGCCCGCCGCTACTCGGTTCGTCGCGCAGGTGGAGGTACCTCTCTCATGGCGAGGAGCAGCAGTGCCAGGACCGGGAGCGGGAGCGCGGCGGGTCGATTCCTGCTCCAGCGCCGGCCGCTGGCGGCCGGTTGCTCTGTCATGGCGAGTGGAAGGAGGAGCAGGGCGGGTCGATTTCCGCTCCAGCGCCGGCCGCTGTCAGCCCGCCCTCAAGACCGGATAAGCGCCCTGTCCGACGACCTCCTCCTCCTTGTCCTGCGCCGTCTCGACACCCGCACGGCGCTCGCCGCCGGTTCGCTCTCGAGGCGCTGGGCGCACCTCCCACGCGAGCTGCCGGCGCTGGAATTAAGGGTCGGCGACCTACTCCCTCCCCGCTACCACCGATGGGTCCTCCTCTACCGCGACATCTGCGAGAAGGGAACTCTTCTGCACTACAGAAGAGGCGCCGTAATTCAGGAGCTCTTGCCCAACATCAGGAGGTACGAGCGCCGCGCCATGCGCGCCTTCACCAGCTCCGCCGGCAGTTTCTTGGAAGGTCCCCACCGGAGAGTCGACAGGCTGAGACTTGAGTTCTTCATCAACGGCAACACAGGCTGCATGAACCGGCTTATCACGGAGGCCATCGATGGCTGGGGCGTCGACGACCTGGAGGCCGTCGCTAAGCCAATGTACAAGCAACGGGATAACGTGCACACCTTTCCCAGCCACGGCCTGTGCAGGGAGCCCCGCGCAGCACGCCTGCGAAGCCTCAAGCTTGGTGGCTGCGTCCTCCCGCCGCTGCACGAGTACGGCGCGCTCACCGTGCTAGTCCTGCAAGATTTACCTGAATCGACGCCCCCCTCAGCGTACGAGCGCGTCTTCAGCTCGTGCCTGCAGCTGCAGACGCTCCACCTCATCTCCTGCGGCTGCAGCAGCACCAAGGGCATGTGCTCAACGGTGGTGGTGGACGCCCCCAATTCGGAGATCAGAGAGCTCGTGGTGCAGGATTGCACATTCCGATGGCTACGCCTGATGGCTCTTCCCTGTCTCCAGAGTCTGGCGTCCATCAGAAGTAGAGTGCTGTTGGACTCTTCTTCCTCGTTCCCCCAATTCAAGCAATGGAACCTCACCAAGTGCCTCGGTATCATACTGGAAGGACTGCACACGCGCCTGAAGCTGGAGCTTGACATGTTCTTTGGATGTGTCCCTGACATAACAAACCTCATTGTCCGTTTCACTGGCCCTTACAGATGGATTGTGCCTTCCGGATCTCCATCCGCACTCTTGCCTAATCTGAGGCACCTCCTTGTTGCGGATGTGCCTTCGTCCTGGGATGTCACATGGCCCCGTCTTCTCCTCGAGATGGCACCTTCCCTCGAGAGGCTTCACATCAACATCGCCTCTTGCCAGGAGGAGCCCGGTGAAGAAATAACCTGGCCACACACCGAGATTCATCAGGATCACTTGATGGAGTTTGTGGTGGCTGGATTTGGAGGGGCGGCGAGGCAGATATACCTTGTCAAGTTCATGGTGGGAGCATGCACGGCATTGCGCCATGTCGCCATGTTCAAGAACGGGCATTCTGTGGAGAAGGGGCTCTGGGACTGGGAGATGGTGACGCAGCAACACTCGTGGACCGACGAGGAGAAAGATAACATTCTGAAGCTGATCATGGATGGGGTTCCTGCCTCTGCCGCTCCCATTCAGCTTGTCTTAGGCTGAACTAATTTAATTTCCTCACAGGGATGTACTCTCTTTCAGTCTCTCTATTTCCTTTTGTGTCTCATAATATATTATTTATGTAGTGTACAAGACCCTGTAATCTCCTTTGTAAGTGGTTTTCCCCTTGATGATTGCCTTTTTCTGTACCACAGTGTTCTAATTGCAATTTTTCAGATTTAGTGTTCATAAATGACTTACGGTTTAGCAACTGCAAACGAGATAACATAATGATTCTCGCTTTTTTGGAATTACTGGAATTGGAAATAAATCTGTCACTTGTATACATTAGAAATGTTGCATATAATTTAATCAAGTAGCACTAATGTACTCTAGCTACAACTTTACTATAACTAATTTTAGTTACCACCATAGAATGTGAATAAACAACTAAATATTAACAGAGCCACTGCTAAGGCAGGCACTGGGTGAATATTAAGCTTAGCAAAGGCAAACCAAATTGAGAAAAAAGTTGGAAATGTTGCAATTAGATGGCTACTGTCTTACTGATTGTATTTTCATAAGAAGTTTATTTTCTTGTATTAAACCTGTTTGTTAATTTAAAAGGTGAAACTTCTGAGTTCTATTATCTACTATGCTTGGTAGTTTTCGCTAAAAGTTTATAACATTCCATTACAAAACATAGTTTTGTTTTCTAGTACAATTAGAAATACTACACATTTTATATTGTTGGTTAAAAGATTAACATAAAAATAAAGCAGAAGTTTACTCACCGCTTCAAATTCCTTTCTGTGGGTGAAAGTAGAATGGAAACGCCACCAAGTACGACACGGAAGTATGTTTTTGGGGGCCTTTGGTTTTTCATTTCTCAATGTGAAAGGTCCTACAAGCCACCTTAATTCTTTTTGCACAGATATAAAAAAATTCCAATGAGAAAGATTTCCTACTGTGTTTTTACACAAAATGGGTGAAGCTCTGAAAATTTCAGCTTACATATGACATTAGTTAGGCACGAAACGACAGGGGGAGAAATTGAGAAGGAGCAAGTTCATAGTACAAAAACCATTATTGAAATTCGAAGACATTGTTTTAGTGTATGAATACTTGTTAATTTTCAGTTACCTGAATAGTGTTTCAGTACACTTTAGAAGTACAAATATTCATCCACAATGTTCAGTCTATGTGTTCAATATTCAGTTTTATGAATTGTTTCACTGTGTATAACTCTTTGTGTTTGCACTAAATTTAATATTGGAGGTTTCAGTTAAAAGCTATCGTTTTCAGTTCATGCAGAGTTTGCTTTTTTATTCCTAGTGTTCAGTTCAGCTGAGTCTTCGTTTTTCAGTCTGTTAGAAGAGTTAGACATGTCCTAGACACCTAGTCCTTTGGGCCATCAAGGCCTTGCCTTTTTATCCTAGTGTTCAGTTCAGCTGAGTCTTCGTTTTTCAGTCTGTTAGAAGAGTTAGACATGTCCTAGACTCCTAGTCCTTTGGGCCATCAAGGCCGTGATCGCCCAGCCATTATCAGTTGCGTCCTTTGGATATAAAGAAAGGTGAGAAACAGAAATTGTTGCAATTATTCTCAGCAAAATCCTCCTGTGTTCAAATGTTTTTATGTGCTCATTGAAACTGAGTCTTTTTCAGGTTATAGTGCTCTGAATATTCAGAAGTGGATATGATTTTGAAGCCATAAAGTAATATTGTTATCAATTATTCTTCACAATCATCCAGATTTTGGTGTCACACTTGTCTACCTCAGGTAATATTGTTTCAGCTTCTTTGTCTTTTTTGTTACTTAATTGTTTCTCTTTTTTCTTGTAGTTCGATAACTGGTAGTGACCTCCAAAGAAAACCTTGCCACGTAGGCATATTCATTGCAAAGCCTATGCACTTCATCATGAGTATTAGTCTCGAACCCAGGTGTGTTCTAAATTCAGCATGCAGTGATTTTGTCAGGAATTAGTATTTTGGGAGAGAGAAAGAGAGAACAATTATTACTCGACGACATTACCAGTGTGAAGAATAGTTTCAATAGACGATTTCTCGTGCTATGGAAATTGTGTTAGTTTTCTCTATTGGAACCACCCTTATAGATCTTGAAAAGGACTCAAAAGTTTCACCAAACGAACTAAAAAGGGTATTATTTGCGCAAGTCGCAGCACCCTGATTCTGCATTAATTTTTTTATATGTTCCTGCACAAAGGCGTTTTCTGTTTCAGTGTCATTCTCTGAATATTTGACTTTCCACATCTTTCTTGCAGCTTATTAGAGTTAACTGGAGTTTATCATATTTTGCTGCAGTTTGTGTTGCCCCATGTAAACCACTGAGAGTTTGCATCCGAAGTAGTTCAAAAAATCAGAAATGTAACGAAGGGTTTGTTTGGTTACTCTAGTGACCACTAAAGTTTAGGGATACTGTTTGGTGACCACTAATGTTCTTGAACAAAGACCATACTAGTACCTCTAATTACCGCGTGGCAAGCGCGGGCAGCAATATGCTTCTCTATACTAGTACCTCTAATTAATATAGCACGAGTCAATAATTGAACGGTATAGTGTGTCCGCTGGCGCTCCGGGCTTCTAGTTCACCTTTACTCAAAACCTTTTGAGATTATATTGATGTTGTAGTAATTGATATTATATTATGACTTATAAGAAAATTTAACATGTTTCTGGACGGAGGAGCAATGTACATATTGGAATAGAAGAGCATGTGACTACATGTTTGACAAACATGCCTAGCATGAGTGTACTGAAATATATTTTTTTCAACGAAGATAATGCCATTAAGGTTGAGGCTAATTATATCTGTACTATCTAGTGAGTGAGGGTAATTTCAATGCTTGTAACAGCACGGTAACATAGATCTTATCGCTATTTCTATACATGTGGTTCAATCTCAACACGATGACATCCAGCGATGGACTCCAGCTACTAATGGAAAATGCTCCACTAAAGCGGCAAATCTACAGGCCCATAACCCTTTACACAAGGTACCAGGAATATCTCCCCTCAAGCTAATTCTGTCTTGCAAAAGGTATGGAAAGTTAAATCCATTCCTCTGTTTCTCAAAATCTTTGCTTGGCGTCTTATTAGAAGAGCTCTAGCTACTGCTGAAGGAGTTGGTAGATTCTCAACTCATATAGATCAACATTGCACTCATTGTGGAGCTATTGAAAATGATGTCCACCTTTTCTTCATATGTGATTTACCTACGCAAGTGTGGACTTCCTCTACATTGTCTCTTCCTATTCATTTGCTTGACCCTCATGACTCGTGAGGATGGTGTACAACTTGCTCTACCCCTCCTCATTTCGGCTAGTCCATCTGAAGCCTCTATTTCTCAATTTCTCTTTACTGCATGGTATATTTGGAAAGTACCTAATGAAAATTGTTTCCATAGGAAAACTCCGACATCCTTTTAGGTTCACAGGGTAGCAGAAGCTCACCGGCAAACTCATCTATCGGCAATGCAGGAAATATCTCAACCCCTTGAGCAGCATCCACAACCTCCTAATACTGATCCTGCTCCTACACCTAACATGATGCACATGAATTCACACAAAGATTTTTGATGATTCCACTCACAACAAGAGGTGTTCACAAGATAGATAGGAATCTTAATAGTACATCCGATATTTTGGCTCGATTAGGTTTCTCCTCCCCTGCTGACACGAGGAGTATGTACCCAGTTGCTCATATGAGCACTATGGACACCAGTGCCCCGTTTAGATGCACTGACCTCTATACCCCTTGTTCACCCAAGGGTTCTAGCAGCTTTTTGCTTAATGAAGTTTGTTGTAAAAAAAAATGCCGGGTTTTCATATCCTACCGAACACCAATGAAGCATCTCGTTGAATATGTATAAATAAAGTATAATAATTCAGTGCTCGGCGTAATTAGTTTTTTTTCTGTGTGTGTAGCCCTAGGCCCAGCATCAACAAGTCAAAGCCCAGCCCGTTTCATCTTTCTCCTCCTCGGCGCCGAAAAAAAAACAGAGCTTCTTCCTTCGCACGAAAGGAAAACGGGACGCGCAAGGCACCTCGCCCACACCACGACCACGTAGTCACCTGCACCTGGACCCCACGCGAAGAAAGCGATGTCGAGTCGAGCCAGCCGGACCGTGCACCACTGCACCCTGCACCGGACCGGACGACCCCCGGCCCCGAGCGCACCGGGGCGCACCTGGCCACCAACCACCAATCTCTGCCGCTACAACAACAAACCCCTGCCTGACCCCCCCGTCTTCCTCACCGCAGTCGTCGTCGCCCTCCACCCCGTTCCCAGCGTAGCAAGCGGGCCCTTCGTCGTCGACGTCGGCGCGCGCCGTCGCGCCCGACGCCTGGTAACTTGGATACTCATCTCTCAGACTTCCGTGGTTCCATCGGCTCTGAATATGTTGTTCATGTGCTGATCACCTCTCGTCCTCTCCTCAGGGACGGAATTGGGAGAAAGCCGGCGAGGACAACCGCTGCCGATCACCCCCTCCGTCGCTCATATCCTACCCCTACCCGGTGAGCCTCCGGCCTTATTCTCTATCATGTTCAACCCACAGTTTCCTGCCATGACGTCCCCTGTTGCAGACCTAACAGCTCCTCTGACCGTTGGAACCCGGGGCGTGAAGCCGAAGCCGAAGCCGCAAGTGCCGCCAAGTTCGCAGTCACCAGCCAGGCACCGTCTCCGACCGCAATTTGCAACCTCGGTGAGCTCCCACAACCCGTTTTCCACCCTCTCTGCCTAGATTAGGGGAATCTCAGATAGTTAGCTCAAGCTAGTGCGCATAACCTTCTGCTTTGAAGCTGCGGTCCGGAAACTGACTGGTATCAAGCTCCTAGGCCGACTAGGGCCATGGATGGTCCTTCTAGCAGTCTAGCACCGTCGACAATCTCTATAGGCAGAGAAGTTGTGCGTAAAACTACCATGAGCAGAATCTAGTTTTCAGAGTTTTGTGACTCAGTAATTTGATCTGTTTTTTATTCAAAGTAATTTGCTCTGTCCAGAACTCTAGATTCTAAATTACCAGAAATGGGCGGATCGTGGTTTATATGGTTTTGAGGATTGTTAATCTGGGGTTATGTTTCTGCGAGAATAATGCTGTGTGACCAAGAAGGGAAAAGTGCGAGTACTATATATAAATTACTAGTACCTAAGTCCTAGTTTGGCAGGGAGCTATTTACTTGTCTGTAGCAACAAAGTGGCAGTTTAGCATGTAGTACTGTGGTTTTGCTTGTGTTTGCTGTAGACAAAGATGACTGTGAAAATTTCACTGTCACCAATATGTCCGAAATTTTTCAGTGCAGTTTACCTGTCCCTGAGGGTTAGTGTATGGTGGCATGATTATATTGATAAATGTGTAGGTATTGTTGGCACATGCAAGAAATAATACATGGATAAGGGTCTTAAAGTTATTCATAATTCACTTCTTGTTATTATTACCTGCTTCTAGTTTGTGGAGCATGATTATGTTGGTAAATGTGTAGGCGTTGTTACCACATGCAAGAAAGATGCTTCTGTTTACATGGATTTTTGGGATGATTTGATTAGTTATGTTTCCTTTAACGTAAATGGCAGGATCTCTGCCTTTCAATTAATGTGAATATCTGATTAGCTGTGCGATGGCCCTATTTAATATCTGAATATTATTTTGTATAATTTAGAAGGAAGCTACTTCAGTTAACATGATTGCTAAATCAAGTAACAGGAAAGTATCTTACAGTTTAAATGCATGGTAGTTTTTCCACATTTTTATTTCCTTTTGTTTATTTGATTTGACAAACCAAAATGCAGTTTTGTTTTCATGCCATTTTCTTTTTACCCTGATAATCTGTCACATGAAAAGATGGATATAATGCCTTGACTTCAAATGTTACAGAAGCAAGAAATGGCAGTTTCAGATACCAGTGAGGAGGGATCCCCTTCAGATCATGTGGAACTGACGGATGAGGAAGAGGATGACACTGGTGTTCAGATTGATGAACTAGAAGAAAGAAAACAAGGTATCTGTCTATCCCCCCCCCCCCACACACACACAACGGTACACACCCCCAACCCCTATGATCGAGCCCCTCTAACATCTTTGGGTGCAGAACTGGAGAAGTTGTGTGGAGTACTTGGCATCAGCTACAAGAAAAAGCTGTCAGAGTTCGGCTCCAAGGTTGATAAAGATAGAGTGGATGAGGTGTTGAACTTTCTTCGAATCACAGAGGATGAGAACTTTAGAGAGGTAATTTTGTAGTAGTTTGACGAGTCAGTGAATGAGACACAATAAGTGATTGAATGTGTTTTTGGTTGTGCAATTACTTCATCCAGTCTGATAGTTTCCCTGTGATTATTCTGTGCTTCCCAGCTTAAAATGATTTCAGAGGAGCTCGTCAAGGAGTGGAAGGCTTCCAATGCCCCACTCAGAAAAATGACCACAATATCTTGGATCATGTGTATCCGTGATTCTGCTACTGCCGATGATGTAAGAGGTCAGAACTTCTTGTCTCTTGCTTTTCTGAACAGAGCTCGGAAGGAGCTATCGGATCTTCAAAAGGAAAGGAAGAAGAAGTTCACTGCTCGGAGAAAGAAATTGATCAAGATGCTGGAGGAGCTGCATCTGACTATGGCTCATGTCCAGTATGAAGAGAACAATCCAGGTACTAATGAATGTGACTTGGATTCTAGAGCTGTAACTGCCTTGCAAATTTTACATGTTCTATCACCAGTCTGATACTCCAGATAATGAGATAAGCATGTCATTTTCATTTGTTACTCAGTTCATGGTTGTAGATCTGTAGCCTGGCTTCTGCACTTGATACTGTGCTTACTGCTCTGTCATTCTATCCCTGATCTCTGCTCCAAAGTCAATAACTGTGCTTTGTTCTTGTGCATGATAGCGGCTGTTCTGGTGAGACTGTGCACACTTATGTGGTTCTATTGGGTAGCCGCAGCCGGTTCTAAAAACAATTGTTGCATGGCCTTCCAGATTTTTTTTTTGCTGATTTACGTTCCGCACAGTGAATCATTGCTGAATATTAGAATATATAGTATTCTGGTAATATTAAATAGATGCTTCTCTCTTTAGGGAGTGTAGATGAGTATATATCAGAGACAAGAAAGCTGAAGGACATAATCAGAAGGTTGAAATCAGACTTTGCTGATAGAAAAGAGTTGATTCTCAGGATGGAAATGATCAAGCAAGGGATAGACAATGGATGGCATCTGGATGATATTGGAGGTAATATTTTTGAAACCTCATATTTCATTCGTGTGATTTCACCAATATGTCCGGAACCTTTTTCAGTGCAGTTTACCTGTCCCTACTTCTAGTTTGTGGAGCATGATTATGTTGAAAGATGTGTAGGCGTTGTTACCACATGCAGGAAAGATGCTTCTTCTGTTTACATGGATTATTGGGGTGATTTGATTAGTTGTGTTTCCTTTAATGTAAATGGCAGGATCTCTGCCTTTCAATTAATCTGATTAGCTATGTGATTGCCCTATTTAATATCTGAATATTATTTTGTATAATTTAGAAGGAAGCTACTTCAGTTAACATGATTGCTAAATCAAGTAACATGAAAATACAGTTAACATGATTGCAGTTTAAATGCACCGTAGTTTTTCCACATGCTGATTGCTGATATACAGCTATATACAGCTCCTGACTGAAAAAATGTCATTTAATTTCTTTTGTTTATTTGATTTGACAAACCAAAATGCAGTTTTCTTTTCATGTCATTTTCTTTTTACCCTGATAATCTATCACATGAAAAGATGGAAATAATGCATTGACTTCAAAACTGTTTTGCAGGTCTCATAAAAAAAGCCGAGGACTACGCCAACGAGATTGGGGGTGATGCTGAAACCATGCCATACGATGAAGGATACGTGGCCGGTGCACTGAGGAAGCTTCGGGAAGCTGCCATCAATGCTGCTACCGAAAAGAGCAAGTTAACAGCGGGTTTGCGATCAGGAAATGTGTACAAAAAATGAGGTGATCTTTCTTTGACAGCGGGTGGACGATGCCGAGGGCCGTGGCCGTCGGTGGGTTCGTCGAGGACGCGTTCAGTAGCACTCAACTTGGCGAGAAATAACCACTAGCTCTTGCGTGAACTTGATCCTTGTACCGTTAATCGCAACTTTTACCTTTGTGAGGTTTGAAAAAACAAGTGACAGTGGTAACTGTTTGCCGTCCTAGATGCCAGAAGGTCAGATGCATATCCGGCACGTCCGCTATGGATTTCTGGTCTCCGAAATCTGACGGACTCGCACGCAATTTCATGCATGGCTTCGCCCATACGCCACGGTGAGATCTCGTATTGTTTCGCACAGTTTGCGCAACCGACAACGGAGGTCGCCATCTCTGCGTGCAGAGATCAGTGTGCGTGATCGCCGACACTTCATTCAACGAAGCACCTCGCGACAGTTGAACACGGTGACCCGTAGTGTAGCCCACGGTGGCCGGTGTGGTGGTCAACCGTAGAGTGAGTGGATCCTCCTCGATCGTTCCACGTGCCAGTGTGCTGCCAAATATGTCAGCCTGTTCGTTTGGCTGGTGGTTGATGGCCGGCTTGCTTGATTTGTTACGAGAGAAAAAATCTTCTTGGCGATTCTTGGTGGTTGGTTTGTTACGAGAGAAAATCTGCGGCTGCACTACGAGAAACGCGCGCTTGGCCAACGGCGCTAAGGCTGTTGGCGAAGACTCCAACCCCTGTTGGCGAAGGCTTTCCCAACGGGGTTTCCGAGTTCTGTTGGGAAAGAACCGTTGGCGTTTTAAGTGATGGGAAAGGGCTCTTCGCCAACAGAACGCGGGCCCTGTTGGGAAAGCTTCGCCAACGGCCATGTGTCTTGTTGGCGAAGGGGGACGCCGTCGGCTCGGGCTGCCGTTACCTTCGCCAACGGGGAAGCGACGGCTGTTGGCAAAGACCGGTTGGCAAAGGGAACAAGCGGCTTTGCCAATAGCTTGGTTTGCCAACGGCTTTGGCTCATCTTTGTTGGCGAAGCTGGGAATTTTTCCCCTTTTCTTTTGCTGTTTTCTAGCCTTTAATTTACACATCAAATCCACACATCAACATATGAACCAGAATATCACATATATATCAACAATATAGCATATGAACCACATTTCGGCATCGGTTTCGATCTCAACATGAATCCAACATTATAACTTAATTTTCATTGAATCCAACATGAATACAGCCCATAACTTTTAATTGTAGCCGATAGACATCAAACACATAAGAGAACACATTATAACTTAAATTTCATTGAATCCAACATCATTGGTTTATTTAGTCACTAAACACAACCATAAGTTTGACTTGTCACAACACAACACACGACACAAAATGTCTAAAAACCAGTCAAACGCAAAATCTGCTTGATGACGACATGATCGAGCATCAGGCTACCACTATAGGACCTCCCACTCGAAAAGGTAAACAATTTAAATTGTTCAAAAAATTTGCTGCATATAGATATGATGTGGACGGAGTTGAAGTTAGTGTGCAAAAGAATGCTTTGTGTCACCTACTATTTTCATGGGTCATCGAGGCCTTGCAGCATTCGGGGAGATGGTCCATGGAGTATACTTTTAGTTGTTGTCCATCTTTATCTAGTGATTGCCTAAAAAAATGTGACAAGACATTAACAACACACAAGCAGCCCAACCCAAGCCTAGAGTTCGAGAAAATGGCTACCATGTATGGAGTTCATACAACTAAGGTTACTTACAGAACCATCACTAAATGAAACTTGTGTGTTCAGAGGCGCGCCTAAATGAAACACAGCATAGGATCTGGTATTATCATAAACAAGATAGTAGAGGCAATGCAGATTTTAGGATTGGTAGTGGCTTACCACTTTCCCATTGTTTTTCAGAAGTAATTAATACACTAATATCAAGAGCCTCGGTTGTCCTTTTGGTTTTAGTAGCTAGTAATAACTATAGCATATTAATATTTCCTCTTGTGTAAAAAAATGTGTTCATCTAAGACAAAAGATCTTGTTGTGGGCTATAGTACACAAACCATGCCTTATGACACAAGGTCAAAGTATTGCGTTACAAATGACTTACCTAAATATAATTTGATATAAGGACAATACAATCATCGTTTTACGGCGCGGACGAGTAATCTTGCCAATACATGCATTTTCCCGGATAGTTCTACCCACATTCCTCCTCCACCGGTCCATGATCCGGATCCTTGCATAAAATAAATAGTGTTTGTAAGTTGGTTCAGCAAAATAGATGTATAGAGAAGTGTGAATGGTCCGAAAACGGTTCGAGTGGGAAAAAAGTGCGGACAATCATCAAAACAAGAGCCACCGACTTGCTATTTTTTATAGTGTCATAGATCAACCGCAATATGAAGACATGCAACCGACAAATATATCATGGATTTTTCTTATACCGGTGACAATAGTTGCAATGACTAGTTTAACAAGGGGGTGCAAAAAGATCTTCAACGGTGTCAACATTTAGACCAACTTGGCAAGATGGCATTAGTAGGTAAGTAATGCTCAAGATGTAATATAAACTTCTTTCCTATAGATGTAATATCATGAGTGCAAACATGATACGGCAACAAACATAAGGTAACGAGCCCCCCCATTTTTTTAACAAAGAAAAAACTCACTCTGTAGTGTGAGGTGGTGGAGATACCTCCCTGTCCATGGCTAAATGAGCTCACTGACCTGCAACTGCACCAATAAAAGAGAGAACAATGAAACTTCCTTAAAAAAAACAGTGACCAGTCAGTTGTAAAACCCCCTGACTTGCAAAGGTAATGTGTAACTAGAGTGGCAGATTGAATCATGAATAAGAGGTAAAATTCAAAAAAAAACTGCTTCACATTGGTAATGATCGATGAAAGTAGCCTTGGTAATGAATAAGGCTCCAAACACACTTGACTTGCTATTTTTATAGTGTCATAGATCAACCGCAATATGAAGACATGCAACCGACAAATATATCATGGATTTTTCTTATAACAAATAAAGAAGAATAGTTGTCTAACCATTAACCCGTGATTCTAACCATTAAACTGCAGCCAAATAACCATTAACCGTGATTCTAACCATTACAACCGCAGCCAAATAAAATTGGGGACCATTCCGACCAAACCCTAGATTAGGGATCAAATCAAAAATTGTACCATTCCGACCAAACCCTAGATTAGGGATCAAATCAAAAATTGTAAGAAATCGAGAGAGAGATAGGGTAGAGATGTACCTCCAAAGCATCGAGTCGGAGCCGCAAGCTAGAGCGCAAGAAGGCTACCGGGGGGGCGGCGGGTCGGGCGCGGGGCGGGGCCGCGGCGAGGCGGGCGCGAGCCGGCGGCACGGGCCGTCGGGCGGGGCCGCGGCGGGGCGGGGCCATGGCGAAGCGGGCGCGAGCCGGTGGCGCGGGGCCGTCGGGCGGGGCGCGGGCGGGCGGGCGCGCGGGGCGGGGCGCGGCGGGCGCGCGCGCGCGCGCGGGGGCGCGCGGGACGGGGCCGCGGCGAGGCGGGGGCGCGATCCGGCGGCGTGGGCCGTCGGGGCGGGGCCGCGGCGGCGGGCGCGCGCGCGCGCGCGCGCGCGCGGCCGAGGGGCGGCGGAGGGGGGAGGGCGGGGGCGGCCGGATTCGCCGGCGGGTAGGCCGGGGGGCAACGCGGGGGGGAGGGGGGCGACGCGGGGGAGGGGGCGGCGGGAGCGGGGGTGGCGGCGGGGGTGGGTGATGTGTGTTGAACCGGGGAAGGGGCTCGGGGATTTTTAGGGTTAATGTTCTTTGCCAACGACCTATGGGTGCGGTCTGTTGGCAAAGAATTTGTTCAATTTTTTTCGCGCCATCCTTCGCCAACATTGCGGTATTAAAGTCGTTGGCGAAGACACTTTGCCAACAGCATCGCAAAGCTGTTGGGAAAGAATTTTTCCATTTTTTTGTTTTTTTCTTTCCACTTTTTTGTGGGTCCTTCCTACTATAACTACATCTCAACTTCAAAACTTGGGGATGTTTTGAGTTATCTAGCTATATTTCGTTAATTATTTTTGTTCACTTGAATTTTCTGACATAATCCAAATTTGAGCGCATGTGCGTGAATTAATGAAACTTAGGCGTTCGAAAAATGATATTCATGTTGGGGAGTGCGTTTTGAGGCCGTTTCCCAAAGCTCGCTCAAAATTTCAAAGTCTTTGTCCACGTAACACGACGGTCGAGGCGTGGTACAATTGTTTTTTAATTATATAAAATCCAAACGAAGTCGAAAAATCACGAAACTTGTCGGGGTATCTTGTTATCTCATGTGGAGGCTACGATACAAATTTGAGAAAGTTTGGAGCAAGTTGTCGCGTTGGATGTTCAAAACGCAGACATCTCCACATGTGATCACTAGTCACTCACATGTCGAGATGTCTGCGTTTTGAACATCCGACGCGGCAACTTGCTCCAAACTTTCTCAAATTTTTATCGTAGCCTCCACATGAGATAACAAGACACCCGACAAGTTTCGTGATTTTTCGACTTCGTTTGGATTTTATATAATTAAAAAACAGTTGTACCACGCCTGGACCGTCGTGTTACGTGGACAAGGACTTCGAAATTTTGGGTGAGCTTTGGGACAAGGCCTCAAAACACACTCCCCATCATGAATATCATTTTTTGAACGCCTAAGTTTTATTAATTCGCGCACCTGCAGTTCAAATTTGGATTATGCCAGAAAATTCAAGTGAACGAAAATAATTAACAAAATATAGCTGAATGTTGCAAAAAGGGCCCACATTTAACCATGTGCTTGTAAATAATGTAGCAAGGCTACCAAAAAAGTTTGAATTCAAAATTCGAAAAAAATGAAAATTCTTTGCCAACGGCGCAATCTTCCCCAACGCCCCTACAAGGCCGTTGGGAAAGAAGGCTCTTCGCCAACGCCTTCGTAGCCGTGTTGACGAAGGGTCGCTCCCTTTGCCAACGGCTAACGGCGAAGGCCGTTGGCGAAGCGGACGGCGTCGGTACCGTTTGGCCGCGCCGGCTTCGCCAACGGCTTTTCTTTCCCAACGAGAATCTTGTTGGGAAAGAACCCCTTCGCCAACACAATGGGACTTTGCCATCGATCATTGGATTTTGGGCCGTTGGCGAAGATTTCTTTCCCAACGGCCGAAATTTTCTGTTGGGAAAGAGTTTCTTCGCCAACGATCGAGTCTTGGCTGTTGGGAAAGCGTGAGGCCGTTGGCGAAGCCGCAGATTTCTCGTTGTGCTTCGGTGGCTGATAAGCCGAACGAACAGGCTGTCATCTTATCTACTACTCCGAGCAATCTATAATGATAAATGTTTTTACGCAATATTTCCTCCGCTTACATTATAAGTACGTTGAGTAGTTGCCAAAACATTTAAAATTTGTTTTTTTAAATTAAAACATATTATTACAGCATTGAAGACTTTGCCTGCACGGTGAAGAACCTCCATTCTTTTTTCTTCCAATAGTCATAATTGTTCCCATCAAAGACCGGTGGCTTCCCACCATGAAACTTATCTTCCTCAGCCATTTATCCTACTCCGAGATGGTTAAATCTCTCAAATAAGGAGTTCTTAGCTCTGACACCACTTGTAGGATCTAGGATACCGACTATAGGGGGGGTGAATAGGCGGTTTAAAATCTAAAATCACAACACTAGAGAAATTTAATTAGAACCACAAGAAGAATTAAATCTCTATCTACTCTATTCCTATGTTGGGGGTTTTGCGGCCTAGGGTGACAAGATATACAACAATCTCTAGAAATTGAATGCTCAAAGTAAAGTACTTTAAAGGGAAATTGAGGAAAGAAATAACCGAGCACAAGAGACGAATTTTATCCCGTGGTATCGATGACTTGCCGGTCACCCCTAATCCGCGTTGAGGTGGATTCAATGTTCAACCGCTCCTCTATCAAGACACCACTTGATCTTGAGCCGGTTAGAACCAAAGAACCACTCTACACCTCGATTCCACTAGAGTTGCTCTTTACCGCTCCGGTGAGGTGAGCACAATACCTCTCACAACATGAAATCCGGAGCCACGCACAATCTTCTTGCGAGCTTCAACAAATTCTTCCACCACCAAGCCGTCTAGGAAGCGGCAACTTCCAAGAGTAACAAATCAACCACTTGCTTGATGATTCCCTAGTGCCACAAAGATCAAAACCTTGATGCAATGCACTAGAAGCTCTCAATCTCACAAAGAATACAATCACTAAGCCAAGTGAGTGAGAGAGAGGAGAGGGAGAGCTCTACAAGGGAGTATGGACCTTTCAAAGTGCCAAGCGAACCTCTCCAACCCCGGGCTTGGAGTATATATACTCCCCCTTCCCGTTACTAGCCGTTATGAGTAAAACGTGTACCTCGCGGACTGTCCGCGTTTGAATTCCAACGGTAAAAACGCGAAGTCAACGGCTGGCGAGACTGACCATTGGGCCGGGCGGACCGTTCGCCAGGGCCACGCGGACCATCCGCTTGGGCCCCGCAGTCGTTCGCGGGCGGGCGCGCGACCGTCCGCCCGCCCACGCGAGCTACACCCGTTCGTTAAGAATATCAGACCGTCTGCCTGGGGTCGGTGGACAGTCCGCCCGGAAGCGCATATTCTCGAAAACTTTTGCCAAAAATGTCAGATATTAAATAAATATCAAAAACTCGCGGACCGTTCGCCCCAAGGGCCCGGACTGTCCGCCCAACACCTGAAAACTGTTTTTCCTTAAGATTTTCAATGAATTCCTTTTACCAAGAGAAATCGCCACTCATCTAAATGCAATGCATGCAAATTTTTGATCCAAGTGGCACTATGGAAAGTCAAGCCAATGAAATTGATCCCTCTTGATAGTATGGCTATCTATCCTATCAATCCGGTCATTTAACATCCTCTAATCATTTTATGACCGGCAAAAATAAAACCCTATCTTTTACCTTTGCCTTGAGCTCTTTTCAACACAAGTCATACAAGACCTTCTCATTTATACCGCATGATCTCATCATTTCACCGGACTAACCTATTCTTATAACTCAAATAAAAATGTTAGTCCATAATGATTGTCATTAATTACCAAAACACGAATTAGGGGCCTAGATGCCTTCACCAAGGCTTCCAGTGAACCTTGTACACCTTGATTCACTCAAGAATCACCTCACAAGGTTGGCACAACCTTGCACTCACTCAACTAAGCTAAGCCTAGCACTAAGCACATACATTAAGCATATGCAAGTCTATGGATGAGCAATTAAGCACTTGGATGGATTGGATATGATCTTCTAGGTGTCTTGAACTCCTCTGCACTTCCACATAATCCAGCAGCCTCAAATGGGTGAGTGGAGGGGATATAAATAGCCCAAGACACTCAGCTAGCCGTTGGCTAACGGCTCACTGAAAAGTTGACTGTCGGATGAACCGACGCCTACTTTTCAGGAGCATCGGTTCATCCGGTGCCCCTCCCACGTCACATAGACGTTAAGGTTCTCTGACAGAACTACTCCGATGCTATGCACCGATGGTGCGTCAGTTCATCCGGTGCTGAAGGACTTCTCGCCAAACCGTCTCTATTGGTTTCTTCGTAACCATCGGATAGACCGACGCTTCCCCTTGACCAACGCGTCTGTTCATCCGGTGCTGAAGAGCTTGTCTTGGCACGTCTCTGTCTTCTTCAAACATGACCACCGGATAGACCGACGGTTCCCTCCAATGGACCGTCGGTTCATCCGACGCTGCTGTCTTCGCAACTTCTCTTCTCCAATTCATCTGACGCAACTAGGAAAGGGACCGTCGGTTCATCCGACGGTGTCAAGTTAACTCCAGTCGTTGCGCAGTGTACCAAGTGCTCCGACGCTTGCACCGATGGTACCGTCGGTTCATCCGACGATGTCTTTTTCCTTCTTTTTCTTCGCGTCTTCAACTTGTGTCTTTGCTTCAACTTAACATACTTAACATGCCATTACTTATAGCCTCAAAATTGTCCTCAAATTTGCTATAAGTAACGTAACATGTCCATGATATGTTAACTTGTGGTGTGACATGTTAGCTTGGGCATGGTATGTTAACATGTGGTCACATCCATGGGACCTAGGAATGCCTACAAAGACATGCTAGACAATGTGGTTAGTCTCATTACTTGTGTTAGCATGAATTACCAAAATTAACTCAAACAAATGGCAAATGAGGCCATGTTCGCTACAATCTCCCCCTTTTTGGTGATTTATGGCAGCACAAGCAAAGCAAGCATAAATTTGCAAAAATTGACAAAATTAGAACCACTTACACTTGCTTGGATGCTTACCATCATCCAAACTCCCCCTAGATCAAACTTCCCCCTTTTGATCTTCTCTTCCTATGTTCACACATAGCTTGCCTCTTCCCACTTTGGAACCACTAGCTTGCTTTGGTTCCACATTCTCCCCCTTTGGAATAAAATCTCCAAAAAGTCCAAAACAAAAGGGCTCCAAGGAAACTAGCAAGTCCTAGCAAACATAGCTCAAAGAGAAAAATTAAATACAAGGGAGAAAGCCGCATGATCCATATGTATGATATCAATGAAGATACCAAATGTGCGAATAACTAAGTTGGATCACAAGCTCATGAGACTAGCATGATACAAACTAAGCTCCCCCTAAGTGTGTGCACAAAATGATAGTGTGGAAATCAAGTGCACAACTACAAACTTGTAAGACAAGGAAGCTTAGAGCATATCATGCAAGGAGGTAGCTTAAGGGACAAGAGATAAGACAAATGGGTTCTTGTTACATTACCACTTGTAGATATCACTTGTAGTATTTTAATCATTGCATACCTCCGGGGGATGATCCTCTCTACCTTGTTGGCGCCACATTGAGATGAGATACTTGGAAATGATATCACTAGGTGACACCACTTTAAGGAAGCTTGCAAAGAAGACACTTGGGGTACCACAAGGATTAGGAATGTATGAGTACATTGCCTTTGAAAATATATAGAGACATAAGCTCGCAAGAACATGACTCAATAGCATGAAGCTCATATTGCTATATTCACTCTTTTAGAGATGTTAGATCACATTGAGAGTGAAACAGCATTCTCTTAGAATGAAGTACCGCACCGGAACGCGTCGCCAAGGGACTACACAAAATAAGCTTAAAACAATATTAGTCCCATAACCAAACCATAGGATGAGCTCCCCCTAAATATGTGGATTTTATGTTTGAATCACCAACCAAATGTATGCACATTGTTTATGACAACACAAGGGAAGCTAACCCTATAGCTTGCTCATGATGCAAAGAGATATGTATGAAATCATGCACCATGAAAGAACAAGTGTAGCTTTCCTACACACTAATCAAACCATGTAGGTTGCTCATGGGTTAGCACATGACACAAGCAACCTACCATATGTAAATATTGCAACAACTGCAACCTAAACAAGGCAATGGAGCTACAATGATACAAGAGATGGGTTCTAGTTTCCATTACCTCAACCGGGGAACTTGGGCAGCACATGTCCAATTTGCAAGTTTGGCTTGTAGGCATGAATTTCCGCAACTTCTTTGTGCCAAGCCTCCCAAGTCCCCGCTCTTAAGGCCTTCACGTGGCCTTTGGAACCCAAACCATTTGAGGCCCCTTCATGTTGGTGATGACTTCCTTGGGCACCCAAATGGGTTGGTTCCTACCCCGCTCTTCCTTCATCTTCCCAACCTTGTGTGCAACCACCTTGCCATTTTCCTTCTTCTTGATGACGTAGGTGTTGCTCTTGGTCTTGTTCTTGCGGTTGGGCTTGGTGTAGATGAGGGAGCTCTTGATGGTGGGCTTCAATTTCTTCTTTGCGCCCTTGTCCATCTTCTTGACAAATTGAGGGCATTTGTAGAACTTGTGCCCTTCTCCATGACACTTGTAGCAAGTCACGGTTGCACCCTTCTCAAGCTTCTTCACCATGAGATCACGGTTATCTTGAGAAGGTTGGACTTGGCTCTTCATGTATTGAGAGATGTCCACTTGTTCTTCATCGTTCTTGCCCTTGCCCATCAAGTTTGCCAACCTCTCTCGGAGCCATTTCACTTCTTGCTTGAGCTCATCGTCTTCCTTGCCTATGAGATAATCACATGTTTCTACAACAACATTCTCATGGCAAGATGGTGAGCAAGATTCATCAATTAAATCAATACAAGAAGTTGAAGCATCTACCTTGGAGATAGGGATTGCACAAGGGATAGATGTTTCATCAAGCTCAAAGGAATTACTAGTTTTAGTCTCATTGCTCTCAAGCTTAGATTTTAGTTCATCACACTCCTTGCTAAGCAACTTGAATTTGCACAACAAATGTTCATAATTTGTAGCAAGGGTGTCACTAAGATCATTGAGAGCATTGAGTTCTTTGATTTCATTAGCTTGTTGTTCAAGCATTCCTTTTTGCTCATGGATTAGCTCAACAAGATCATTGAGAGAGGTGGTGTCGGATTCGTCATCACTTACATTGCTTTCCATACCTTTGGCCATAAGGCACATGTGTGATGATGAAGGACCTTGCATGAAGCGGGTGGTGAAGTTCTTTCTTGATTCATCGCTTCAGCTAGAAGAACTTGATCCACCACTTGTCCACCCACGGACGGCTATTGTTGCTTCTTGCCTTGGTCTCCTCTCCTTGACCACCTTCTTCTTGGGCTTGTGCACGATCTTGGTGAACTTGATGTGTTGATGATGACGCCCTTCTCTCAAGTGGATGTTGTAGCCATACATGTTGACTTTCTTCACATACTTGAAGATCTTCTTCACGTACTCGGCCACCATAGATTCAATCTCTTCATCACTTGAGGAATCTTCATTGTCACCATCATCACCATCATCCTCACTTGAGCTTCCATGAGTAGCCATCCTACTCAACATCTTCTCTTGTCGGCTTGAGAGAGCATGGCTTGTAGTTTGAGAGGATGGTTCTTGGGACTTTTCTTGGGGCGCCTTCTTTGACTTGGGCATGAGTTGAAGCTCATGTGCCATGATCTTGCTCAAGATATGCGATGGCTTCAAATGTTCGAGCTTCTTCTCGTAGATGATTGCCTTCACCAAGTCATAGTCGGGCTTCCAGAGACTTTGAAGGATCTTGCGGTTGATGTTCAAGTCCGTGATATCCTTCACACGTAAGGCATTAATCTCATTGACAAGCACATTTAGGCGTGAGTACATAGATTCGGCATTTTCATTAGCAAGTTGCTTAAAGCTATTGAATTCCTCAAGGAGACAACCATAGTGTTCATTAGCAACTTCTTTTGAACCCTCATTTTGCTCCTTGATGGTTTTCCATAGCTCATGAGCATTTTCACAATTAAAAACTCTATTGAAAATGCCTACATCTAGTGAGGACTAAATGATACTCTTAGCAATCACATCGAATTGCTTTTCCTTCTTAGTACCATTTCTCATGCCCTCATCAGTGACTCTCCAAACATCAAGGTCCTTTGCTTGGAGATAGGCCTCCATGAGAACCTTCCACCGAGGATAGCCCGTGCCATCGAAATGTGGAGCCAAACATAAGGTATCCACCCCTTTCATGCCTCTATAGAGCAACTCACTAGGCGGTGAAGCCTAATCATTCCAATGAGCCGGTTTTCACAATTTACCAATCGAATTGGTGTTTCCTTGTGAAGGAAGTGAGTCCCGGCTCTGATACCACTTTTCAGGAATCGTATGCTCATAGCCTAAGAGGGGGAGGGGGTGAATTAGGCAAACTAAAAACCTTAACCTATGGCTTCACTATTTTTGCATAAAAATAAACTAGAACATACTATCTAGATTTGCAACTAGGGTTGTTCTAGTGTGGAACTCTCATCCCAAAACAAGGTTTGCAACCTATAGCCAATCCTAGCATGATACTACTCTAGGAAAGTAAAGGCAAGCAAAGATTGCAATAGAGTAAATGCGGAAACGTAAAGGGGGTGAGAGGAAGCAAACTCTTGACACGCGATTTATCCCGTGGTATCGATAGGCACTAAGCCACCCCTAGTCCACGTTGTTGAAGCACTCACACAAGAGTATTGCTTCCCGGTCACCAAGTCTCTCCCAAGAGCACCACTTGACTCGCCACAAAGGCTAGCCACTTAGGCACTTGCCAATCTCCCTTGGTCACCTTGATGCCGCCTCCACTAAGGAGCTTCTCCACCAAGGAAGGGGGTCTCCATGTCCCCCGCACAAAGTGTCCTCGCCTCTCCACACCAAGCCGGAGGGTCGATGACGATTGTCGGTGAGTCACTTAGGCCCCAAGGCTTCCGACGAACCTTGTACATCTTGATTCACTCAAGAATCACCTCACAAGGTTGGCACAACCTTGCACTCACTCAGCTCTAAGCTAAGCCTAGCACTAAGCACATACACTAAGCATATGCAAGTCGATCTATGGATGAGCAATTAAGCACTTGGATGGATTGGATATGATCTTCTAGGTGTCTTCAACTCCTCTGCACTTCCACATAATCCAGAAGCCTCAAATGGGTGAGTGGAGGGGGTATAAATAGCCCAAGACACTCAGCTAGCCGTTGGCTAACGGCTCACTAAAAAGTTGCCGTCGGATGAACCGACACCTACTTTTCAGGAGCATCGGTTCATCCGGTGCCCCTCCCACGTCACATAGCCGTTGAGGTTCTCTGACAGAACTACTCCTATGCTATGCACCGACGGTGCGTCAGTTCATCCGGTGCTGAAGGACTTCTCACCAAACCGTCTCTGTTGGTTTCTTCATAACCGTCGGATAGACCGACGCTTCCCCTTGACCAAGGCGTCTGTTCATCCGGTGCTGAAGAGCTTGTCTTGGCGCGTCTCTGTCTTGTTCAAACATGACCACCGGATAGACCGACGGTTCATCCGACGCTGCTGTCTTCGCGACTTCTCTTCTCCAATTCATCTGACGCAACTAGGAAAGGGACCGTCGGTTCATCCGACGGTGTCAAGTTAACTCCAGTCGTTGCGCAGTGTACCAAGTGCTCCGACGCTTGCACCGATGGTACTGTTGGTTCATCCGACGGTGTCTTTTTCCTTCTTTTTCTTCGCGTCTTCAACTTGGATCTTTGCTTCAACTTAACATACTTAACATGTCATTACTTATAGCCTCAAAATGTATACTAAGTCCTCAAATTTGCTATAAGTAACATAACATATCCATGATATGTTAACTTGTGGTGTGACATGTTAGCTTGGGCATGGTATGTTAACATGTGGTAACATCCATGGGACCTAGGAATGCCTACAAAGACATGCTAGACAATGTGGTTAGTCCCATTACTTGTGTTAGCATGAATCACCAAAATTAACTCGAACAAATGGCAAATGAGGCCTTGTTCACTACAGAGATACTGGTGGTGTCTATTCTGCTGCGTGTGGCACAACAAGCTGCAGTTCATGTCCGGCTCCTCTAGAACTACCACATCTGCAAAAAATCACAATATGCGTACGTGCTGCCTGGCTACCCCCTGTTTATACCCCCCGTTGCATCATTGACTCGCTCAGGTACCTGATCATTAGAGATTACAGAGGCGGATCCTGGGAGATCGCTTTGATCTGATATATGCTCGGTGCCGCCACCAGGCTCATTTCACTCACGCTTCGACCTCATCCTACAACGCCATTGGAGCATGTTTTTTTGCGAAGGAGAAATTATATTAAAACAGGAGCACAATACAGACCCAAAGTTTTACACACAAGACCCCAATGAAAAAGAAAATTACAGACTGGTCCCTAGGAGTCATGTTCATCTTCTTCTCCAACCTTCGCCTTCACTGCCGCTGCCGCCGTCGGCTGATGGATCGCGGTAGATCAAACGTGGAGGAGGAAGAGGAACTGGCCCAATAGTCGCCCCTCCGTCGGACTCAACTTCGTCAACGAAGCGAACGGAGTCAGAGCAGAATCCACCTTCCACCTTCGCAGAGGACTGGATTCGCCGCAAGAGCAAGCATCTGGTGCCACCCCCAGGACGCATCTTTGACACTGAATGCACCTTGGCTATCGATCTGTGAAGAGAGGAAGAGGAAGAGAGATCCGCCACCGCCGGCTAGAAAACCGACAGCTGGAAAAGGTGTCCGCCGCCAACGGCAGAGTTGTCGACGCGGAAGGAAGAGCTCACGGGGGAGCACAAAGGTTCCATCCCTTCGCAAGAAGACGGAGCAAACCAACTGACCTCACAGAGTCTCCACCAAAAATGCCGCAGGACCCGCCGTCGCTGCCTTCCGAGAAGAACTGGAGGAAGATTATTCGCCACCACAGTAGCATGACCGCCACTGCAGGCATCCAAAGCTCCGCCGCCACAAACGACGGCAAGCACCCTAACTATACTAGGAAGAAACTAATCTACAACTAGCAGCTATAGCTATGCCGGACGTCGATCCGGTCGATTCCCATCCCGATCCGCCGGCGGAGAGGCCGCGGGAGGTGGGGAATCGAGCGGATCTGCCGGTGCGGAATGTAGTCCCGACACTAACTAGTAATAAGCGCTGAGATCTGTCTCTCGATGGTCGGTGCCAAGCAACTAAGGACACTTGGTTTATCCTGGTTCCGGCCGGGGCCGTACGTCCAGCAGGGGTGTGCTCGAGGCACTATATTGCTTTGCACCGGGGTGCCTGTAGTGGGGCGGCTACAAACAAGGCGGGAGAGGAGGTGTGGCCTCCAAGTCCCAAGAGGAGTGATTGAGGCGAGAGCCAATATCGTGGGGGAGGACGGGGAGCGTCTGAGCGATCGCTATACGTTGTCCCGTGTCTGGTTGTAACACCCTGTGTTTTTGCTCAGTGACAAATTGTGCTAATAACCCACTTAATCACCCCTATAAATCACCTTGAGGACCTTAGGTCAACCCCTGGTCAAAACCCTAGCTCAAACCCCTTTTGTTCCCTTAACCCCCTGATGCCATTCTGGAACTTTGGCGCGTTCTCCAAAATTTCCCTAAACACTTCAAAACCACCCAAAGAGAAAAATGTGTAGAATGTCGAGGCACACAACTTTGCTGTTGAGTGGCATTTGAAATTTCGAGGAATTCTTGGTGAAACAGGCCTTGGAAGGTGCTCTATTCCTATTCACAGGCGCCGAGTTTTTAGCCATGTTGGCATGGCGTTCCTGCTTCATTTCTTGGACAAAACCCCTACAAGCCTTTGTGAAAGTTGTAGAGGGATCCCTAATCTCCAACTTTGCTTCAGACGCTAAGGTACAGTTTCGTTTGGAAAATTGGAGAAAATCCATTTTGAAAACAGAATCATGAAATACATTTGCACCGAGAGCGCCGGAACGCGTCCAGGGCATGACGTCGCGCGCGGCCACGTCGGCCACCGCCGTACGCGCCGTACCCGCTTCGGGCGCGCACACCGAGGCGCCGGTGTGACCGCCGGCGCGCGCGGCGCCGACGAGCACCCGTGCATGCCGTCCGTGGCAAGTGGCGGGGCCGGGTGGCGCAAATCCGCCGGCCGGCGCGCCGTCCGCCGGAGCGGCGCACGTCGCCGGCCATGCCCTCGACCTCCCTTCGCAGCCTAGTGGCACCAGCACGTTCCTACCTACCCCAACCGACCTTCCTGTGCGCTTATAAGCCGGTCCTCGCTGACCCTCGCGCGCACGCGTTCCTGCCGAGCCGCCGCCGTCCGCCATTGCCGCCGCTCGGTGAGCACCATGCTCCATTTGATTTCCTCGCGCACCCAAGAGCTCCAGCCCTTCCCTGTGAACCACAACACCTCCTTGATCCACGTGTTGATCAAGCTGAGCCACCCTTTCACCGGAGTCCGAGCCTCCGCGGCCGCCGCCGGACCGCCGCCGTCGAGCTCGCTCCTCCGCCGCTTCCGCAAGCCCCGTGACCACGTCCGGTACCTTCCCCACGGGTCACATGGAAGCTCCCCGTGTAGCACATGGTTGAGCCCGGGACCTTCCCTCACCGCCGTCGAGCTTCCCGCGGCGCGCGCGCCCGCTGCTCCGCCGCGCCGCTCGCCGAGTCCTCACCGGTCGATCCACCGCCACCAATCGGTCGCAGGTGAGCCTAATCGACGATCCCCCTTGATTGTTTGCGTGGCCGAGCCCCACCTCGCCGCCGGCGAGCCGGTTCCCGCCGTCGGGCCCGAGGGGGATGAACCGAGGGTAGATTTGTAAGGATTTTAAAAGTTTCAGGGTCCCCGGCGCAAAAAATTCTTCCTTGTTTTGTAAATTAGTCCAGCACCTTGTAAAATCGATTGAAAATCGCAAAAAAATCCAAAAATAGCAAACCCAATTTTTCTGTGCTCAGTGTGACAAGAACTACAACTTTGTCCAAATATGTATATACTTTTGAGTTTTGGTTTTTGCTTGAAAAATAGGAATGTGAAATACTTAGATGGGTGTTTCTGCAAAATCCACCCAATCTCTTGAGCTGGATTTTGGATATGTTGTGGTAACTAGTAGGCCTAGCCTCTGTGCCAAAATTTGCACAAAGTTGCTGAAGGGATCTTCCTGAATAAATTATTTTGTGATATTGGTAAATCTGCTTAGATGATTTTTGTAGCTGGTTGCCTAATTATTTTTGAGCCCAACTTCTGGCTATAGTCTTGTTGTGTTAAAAAGAACCTTAGGTGAATTTACCATGATTTTATCTCTATTATAAATATTATTTCCTCATTTATGCTTGTTTTTAATCATAAATATGTGTAGCACGTTTCATGAAGGCTATATGTTTGTTTGTTAGTTCTTTAAGCTTGTTTTGGACCAGAGTATGTGTAGGAGAAAATTTAGACTCAATTCTATCCTATTTGTTTTGTTATGCATTATTCCCTTTTATGCTAAATAGGAATGATCCTACATTGGTGTATTACATTCAATGGGGAGAAGCCTTTTGCTTGCTGTCCAAGAGTATGCTTTCTTGGTTAATAGGACCAATGAGTGCTACTGGATCATCTGGTTATGTTTGGTTATGCATGAGAAGCTCAAACTAGAATAATCTAGAAAAGGGAAAATAGGAAAAAGTCACCCTCTCTAGTGCATGCCTTAAGAAGAAGTGTTAGGAAAAGTAAAATGGTGCTAGGAAAATAATGGCCTTGCTGTTTGTTTTTAAATTAGTTATTTCTTTAATAGATGTGCACACAATCACCTTAAAGAGAAGGCTAAATAGGCCTTTGCTTATTTCTTTAAAAGGAAAAATGTGTAAATACTTTTGTTAAGGTGAATATGTTTAACCATATACTCCTTGCAGTTGCTTGCTGTTGTTTATGAATTAATTTAAAATAATTACACTCCTAATCCCCGCATTGCATTCCCCGTGTAGAAGTCCCCGACGGTAGTTATACGCTTGTGCCGGCTGACGAGGACGAGGGAGCTGGAGGAGACGTGCACTACGTGACCGTAGAGCAAGACCCGGGCCAAAGTCCGGAAGTTTGTGTGTCTACTTGTGCTGACGAAGGCAAGCTCCGGTTTATTCATTAACCCCTGTGTTTCTTTAAAACTTCTGAATTTACTTCTTGTTATTGTATGTGCATTTACGTTCAGGAGTTGAAATGAAACCCTAGTTGCATGATCCATAAGTACCTATGATCTTTTACTAGCCTGTTAGGTCGCTAGTTGTTATGCTTAAGGATCCGGTACAAGTCGAGTGATGTTCGTCACTCGCGAGAATAGGATCTCCTTTATGGAATCACCATATGTTTAAATGGATTGCTCATGTGGAAAGAGCATGGGATTTGGGCTCGGTCCAATGGCTTCGTGGGCTAAGTGTTTGAACGTACTAAACACTTGTCGGAAATGGGTACGGTAAGCCTAATACCTAAATGAGACGGCACGGGGTTTTACTATCACTACTCTTAGGGTTGCGGCCCCGGGCTCGCCACCCGACTGCATGCGTGAGGCTGGGTGACCTTGGTGGCGTAACCCAGATAAACCTTGTACCTAAGACTGTGAGCTATTATCCCCAAACCGAGGAATGACGGGAACCGCCTGGTTGGTGAACTCTTAGTGAGGGCACCTCCCGTGTGTTTAGGTCCACCTTGCAAGGTTATGAATCAATCGATTGTCGGCCTCTCAGCGTCATCTGAGACTACTTACCCGACTGGCCATGATATCCCTTTATGATGGAACTTTGTGAAGATTATTACTTTGATTAATTATTTGTACAACTTGGTTGTAATAGTTGCTTATCTAGTAATGATTACTTCAACTAGAACCTGAGCTAAAATATGGAAAGTAAGGATTCACTACTTAGCAGCTTTTTGGCAAACAAACTCACTAGCCAAAAGCCTTGCATGACTAGAGGTAAAGTCTTTCTTTTAGACGGGTAAGTCTTGCGAGTATTAGTATACTCGGCTTTGCTTTATAAATGTTGTTCCGGGTAATGCATCTAATGTGTGGCCGGAGAACTTCCACCGGTCGGGAGAGTGGAATGGGTGGATGACGAAGAGTGATTGCATCATGGACGGGCCTCCTATGATGTGATCGGATCGTTTAGCTATCTTCCGTTGTTTTCAATAAACTGCGAACCATTTACTTTCATGTCAAGGAACTATGTTTGTAATAATGCCCCCTATGGGGATGTGATGGATAATTTGTAAGGCACTGCGAACTCTCCTTCGTGGGAGTTTTAATGCATTCGTTCGATCCTCTCTGTGTTTCCAAGTGATTTACGGGTGTAAACCGTAGAATACTCAACGGGATGCTTCTTTATTATCACTTAATGACCAAATGGAGTGGTCTAGGCGATAGTACGGAATTATCTCGGGTGGGGTTGTCACAGCTGGTATCAGAGCGATTGAATGCACCAGAGTGATTAGCTTAATAGTAATCACATGTTTTACAATAAAACTTGCCAAGATTGATTGGATTTCGAAAATCTGTTGGATCGTTAAGGAATGATCTAGATCGAGAGGCCCTAGAGGGAATTTTGGGTTCTTTAAGGTGGCATAAGAATCTATGGTTTATTTTACTAACTTGCAGCACTCTACTTTATGTCAGACTTACTTTATTGCACAACCAAACTAGATGAGCCACGTGTTTCATACGTGCGCTGTTCCGCATCACGGGAATTGCGAGGGTTGATGGAGTGATCCCTTCCATGGATCCCATCTTCGCGTCTAGATATGAGTTGTGGTGTCGCCACGTGTTTCATTCGTGTGCATTCCGCATGTCGATCATGCGAGGCAAGGATACACTCCATTCAAACGGAGGATTTCCGAGGTTGGACGCTGTCCATGCAGCGGCTTGACGCATGGATACCGTTTCTATAAGTGAATGGTAATGTATGTGGACGCTTTCGTGACGTGCTGGCATGAAAGGTTTGTTTTCTGCAGGTACACTGTTGACAGTTAATAATTATATCAAAGTTCGTTTGTGACTTGCAAGCGTACAAGTCTCCCGTCATAGTCAAGGGACCCTTCTTCCCTCGAGTGGTGAACCCAAGGTATCGAATCCGTGGAACAAATGTGTGACGCAAGAGTTGATCTAGTAAAGCCAATTAACTTCAATCTTTGGTAAAAGAAACCCTAATGCATCTAGATAAGAGCACAAAACAAAGATAAATCTAATCTACTGAAGACCGGAGAAAACAAAGTAAGATTGGGTAGATAAACCAATCTAGAGGGATCGGGGTAAGCCTTTTGTTGAAGTTCCAAGCAAGAGAAGAAGTAGCAAATCGAATCTTATAAGAAGCGTCTTTAAATCGTGGTTTCCCGTCCAAATCCGAAAACATCCACCTTTCGGAACCCCTATTCTGTCACAACGTATCCCTATTCATGCGGGGAGCTTAGGGCGAGTCAAAAGACAAGTCGAGATTCTTTCGGAAGATCCGGCGTGTACCTCTAGCCACCGCGGCTTCAAGAACACCCTATGTAATCTATCGCGCGAATAGAATTGGAATAAGCAAAGCCGATCGAAAAACGAAATCTTCGAGGAAACACTTGATCGCTAAGAAAAGATTCAACTTGATAATTCAACTATGACAATGATACATACACAAGATCACCACCGGGATCCTTCCTTGATCTTGCTTCTAGCTCGGGAACTCCGACGTGGTCTTCCATGCAAGGTTCCCACGTCGGCTAGGGAAACCCTTGTCAACTAGCTCAACCCTCTCCTCTCCGAGATGGTGTCCCTCTCTTCTCTGCTCCTTGGCGGCCGATGACGAATTCTCCTCCTCGTGGCTCTCGGTCATGGGGCTATAAATAGCCCGATTGGAGGCTAGGGCAAAGGAGGGGGCAATTGGGCCACGGATGGGCCTGGGCCGACCGGGCTGGGCCGGCCGGCCTGGGCCCATCTAGGCCCAGCCCGAGGGCTCCTTTGCTCTACGTCGGTTCCCTTGCTTCCTGGATGTTTCCCCCTTCTGCATGTAGGTCCATGTCGTTAGTTTCTCTCCGAATTGGACTCAACTCCTTGTCTTGCAAGATTCAGCACTTTTCTGGTCAGGTCCTCGGAGTCTGTCGTCTTCTCGGATCAAGTCCCTGGCTTCTTGGAGTTAAGTTTGCTTCGTTGCATGACTTGTACGGGGCTTCAAGGTCTTGTCATGAGGTGCTTGATGAACTTATCCCGAAATTCTTGCATTCAACACTAAAACCCTGCATAAACACTAAACTCCAAAACCGACATGCACACGTGAACTTGTTATACCACGGGGGTTAGTACCGATGGATAAGGTATAAAACTCATGCCAACACCGAAGGTAAACTCATGGCTAGGTTGACGGATTTTCACCGTCAACATCTCCCCCATGCTTAAACCTTGCTCGTCCTCGAGTAAGCCTTCGATGGATATCATCATTGCCAAACAATGTTTAAACCTTGCTCTTGATCATACATGAGAAAACATAATGCTCTCAAAATTTTAATTCATTAAAGTTCCATAATGTACTAGCCTTCATCTCTATGGAGGGTAGATTCTTATTAAGCTTATCCCACAAGTATTAACATGCTCACAAAGTTTAAATAGATCTCGTAATTTTTGAAATAAAGAACGAGGTAAAGAAAAGCTAAACCAAGTTCACAAATTTAAATCATCTTGTATATTGCTCAAGAACTCTCATCTCGCTTGTCTCTCAAGCCTATATATTCTACTCTTTTCCCTCTCATAACATATATGTCGGTAGGCTTTATATGGAGCTTTGGGAAAGTTTAGTCCTAACAAGATTTTATAAATGAGGTGTTGTCAAAAACAAGACAAGCTTCTCATGGTCTTACCGAGACTCGTCAAAAAGGTCATTGGAAAATAATGTTAAATCAAGAAGGGAAAGAGAAAAATACACACACTTTAGATAAGTGGACATGTGCAAATGGCAAAGAGTGATCCCGAGGCACAAAGGAAGTCCTCGTTATCGGATTGCACATGGTTGGAAAATGAGAATGGATCTTTTAAACTTGAAGCCTTGAATGCACTCTTAGAGAACCGGGGAGTTCACTTTACGCATATATTTTTTTTTCTCTTTCTCATATTTCTCATTCTTTTCTTTCTTTCTTTCTTTCATTCATTATATATATATTTTTCTTTCTTCTTGTGAGACCTTCACCTTGGAAGTCACGTATATCGCCGAATTTTTTTTCATTCATCATTTTTTTTGTAAAAATACTCCTCTTTGAACTCTAAAACTGCACCGTAGCTACCTCCTCCCCCATGCTTAGACGTTGCTCGTCCTCGAGCAAAGAGGCGAAAAATAAGGTAGGTACCTGAAATATTTTTCCTTGGAAAGACACTTGAAATCTTCAATGTTGGCACCGTCTTGCGATCTTCCTTGAATTGATGATCCATTCTCAACAATAGGTTGTGGTCAAGGAGGTAATCACAAAAGATGATATTTGGTTTAAGGGTGGATATCCAGCGAAGTTTGTGAGATCTCCAATGCGGGGATACACAATGCACGGATAAAAGGCTAGCAAAAAGATAGATACGCAAAAACGGAATGACCAACTTCTTAATCTCGGGCCAGAGAAATCATGGCCTGCAATAACTCACTCAAAAAATAAATCTTGTACACTAAGGTTTATGCACTCAAATATATAAAAGGCTTTTGGATAGGTTGAGCAACACACAAGTGATATTTGTGACAAGGTTAGCGATATTTTTGAGCATAAAAGACATCTTTAATCTATTCATAACTTGAGAGCACATAAAACACCATGGGTCTTTATTTTAATCATAACCTCCGCTGAAAATTAAGCTAGCATTTAAATAAATTCAGATTTGTATTTTTAAGAGAGCACTAGCTTTAACATGCATAAATCAATTACAAAGATGAACAAAGCTGCAATTATAATCATATATCATCATGGCACGAATTTTGTACTTTTTTCCAATGATATAATCAAGGTGGTGTCTTTATTAATGATGACATCAAGTTGAAATACAAACTGAAAATAAACAAACATGCTTGCTGAAATTTAAATAAAAACAGAAAATACTACGCAAACACACATAAGCAAAAGCTGAAAATTACGAGAGAAAAAGAAAAGAAAAGAAAACTAAAGTTCCTAAATCTTCTAGTCCTCCGCCGGTGGTTGATGTTGATGATCTTGATAATAATACCCTTGCTCATAATATGATTGGACATTTCCTCGACAAATTGATTTGGCTCCACAAGGTGAAGGCGTACGAGCTCAAAGGCAATATTTGCATTTCCTTCACCAAGTTGAGCTGCGTTAGCTTGGATGGCTGCGATGTTTTGAGCGTTTCTTGCAGCATACCCTCCAATTATGGCCATGCGTTGTTGTGGTTGGGGATGATGAGCGTAGGACTCCGCGAAGTTAGCGTTGGGCACAACATAATTTGGTGGGGGGTACCGGTGCACCACCCCCCCCATGCTTGCTCTTGTGACCCTCCGTAATAACTTGGCGGAGGAGGGATCCCGCCGAATGGTTGCACGTTGGGTTGTGCTCCACTCGCTTGTGCGGAGGATGTTCTCTCCTCTACGATTCTTCCTCTTTTGTTCTTCCTTGCGGGGACAAGGAGTCCCTCTTCCAACCAATCTTCTCTCCCTTCGATGAAAAGCCTAAGCCTCTCATTGGGAAGGGGTAGGTTTACTATGGCCAACCGATAACCTCCTCTCTCATCTCCACTAATGTATTTGCCTTGCCGCAAATACTCAATACCGAGAGAGGTACCACGCAAAAGATGGTCGGGGTTTCTTGCGATCCCCGCCGTAAGGAGAAGGCCAACATGGAGAGGTAGCACCCCGAACCAATATTACCCGCCCCCGATGTTGCTTCACAACACCAACGGTTGATCATAAGGTAAGAGGGGTCAATTGGCTGCCTGGCAATTAAAGCCGAGTATAGCCAATTCAACTCGTGTCGGTCACCTTTGTCTCCTTCATCCTCCCCAATACCCTCTTGCACATCCAAGAGTGAAATATCCGGATAATGGGGTTGCGGATGCAATTGCGTTGTTGATGGGCTTCTCCGGAGATCATATTCCAAAATCCCGCTAACATCTTGGGTGGCACGTCAACTTTCTCCGGAGCTCCCTTGTGGAATCCAAGCGGCTCCCTAACGTGCTCGTAGGGAACCACTTGTTGGACTCCCTCCAAACGGAATGACAAGCTTTGCACCCCATCATCATCAAGGATGGGTGCAATAGTCATTAAAATTTCCAAGGCGAACCCCAAGTGGGTGTCCACCGATACTCCGTTGGAGAACTGCACCCATCCAAGGTGCCCCAACATATAATATATGTCGGTGCTAAAACCCAAGGTGTAGAGTGCTTGGTCGTCGAACTCGACGTTGGGCACAAGCCTCTTCTCAAGATTAGAGAGCCTCTCTTCCTCCTCGATGACAAGATGATGAAGCCGTACGAAGAGTATGTCGGAGTGTAGGGAGGTGGCGCGGTTGAACGGGTCGATCGTTGTGGTGGCGCGAGCTACTCCTCTGTGTGCCCACGAGGTTCGGTAAACCTCATGGAAGTGCTTCTTGCAGCCCTCATACCACCAAGGAGGAGAGCATCGTTCCTCCTCGGTGGTGCCGTATCCGTCTCCATGCTCGGGGAGACTCGGAAACCGAGTGCCTCCTCGAAGACGTGGTTGATGATGGCTTGGACGACGACGAACTCTTCTTCTTGGAGAAGAGACTTGTGGTTTTCTTCCACATGGTTCGTTGCACTCTTTTCTTCAACTAAAACTCCGGGTTGCAACCGGTAACTAGGCACTTAAACTCTTTGCTTCGGATGTGGACTTTGAGTGGATTAAGGATGTGGATTTTTTTCTTGAGCTATCAAGCTTGGGAAGGTTGGCTATGTCTACGGAGGTTTTGAGCACACAAACTTGAACACACAAGCAAAGAAAGGAGAGGGAAGCTTGCTGCGCGAAAACGGGAACCGGGGGCTCCTTATGTAGGTGAGGCCGGCCGGCCGGGGCCGGCCGGCCCGTGGTCCTCGGTGCACCTCCCCGCCTCGTCTTTCTTCCAAGCACGATCATTTCGCCTCTGCAACTTTCCCCGCCCGCGTGCTCCACGAGTTGCACCGCCCAAACGCTCTCGTCCACTCCTTTTCTTGCATTATTGGTCCTTCCACTTGATGCTCCATGCTTTGGGTCATGTCCATGCTCCCTAGCTACACTTGCTTCACATGCCACCATGAAACTCCTGCAAAGTTGATGCTTGCTGCCCACCATGCTTGCCCTTTGCATGTGGAATTGGTGAAAGTTGATGAAAGGGAATCCAATGGTGCATGCATGATTAATTCAAACTAGATTGCCTCCATTTAGGTGTGTTTAAGGTTAAGCACTCCTCTAATTCGAAATTTAAAATATTTTCAGAGCCATGCAAGAGCTCAAACATAATTTTAGAGAAGTTTTTAAACCATTAAAAACAAATGTAAGTCGAAAATATTTTTCGACTACGTCGATTTCGGTCTCACCGGTATAGTTTGCCTTCATCGGTTGAGAGCAAACTTTTCCCGGCTTGATCATGGGGGCATAGGTTTAGGTTCTAATTTTGGCTAAATAAGAAAGATTTTGAATGAAACAAAATTAGAATAGGCTTAGAAAAATTCTAATCCTAGAGAAACCAAGGATATAGATTTTTAAAACCAACCAAAAGTTTTGATTTCTAGGTTCACGCGAGTTCTACCACGTGCTGAATTTTTTTATTAACACATAAATATAAGTCGTGGCTCTACTCGTGTGGTTTTAGCATGAAAAATAAGTCAACCTCAGCACCATAATGAGGGTGAAAGGTTGAGTTAGGTTCTGAAATTATTTGGTTGAGGTTTCTCGAAAAGAAAAGAACAAACAAGCACATAGGAGGGTTCATGCAAAGGGTTTATGATAAAGCAAACATTCAATCAAGAATTATGTCTCTAATATTGTTCAACCACTTCTAAGTCTAATGTCTTTGTGTAATAAAACTCAAAACTAAATTATTAAAAAGACTCGAAAAACCTGGAATCGGGTTGTCCTCCCGGTAGCTTATTCTTGATTCGACGAAACGGGTTGCCTCCCGCCTAGCACTTCGTTTATAGTATATAGCTAGACTTCTTCACTTGATTACTTCAGATCAACGCTCTTTGCGGGCATTGCAATCTTGGGTACCCACTTCCGCACCATCTTGGGCACGGGCTTCTTCTTCGGCTTAGTCAATTTTTTTTGGTCTTCACGAGGTTGGTTTTTTCTTTTGGTCTTGACGAATGCAACAACTTCCTTCATATAGTGGCTCGGCATCTCGAACTCCGGTCCTTCGGTTGTGATCCTTCTCTCCCGAATGAGTTTGAGTAGCCTTCACCGTCTTGGGACCTTGGAGTTGTCTCGGATATTCTTCTTTGTTACCCATCGGGCGCCGGCAAGTTGTCCCACTTGCGTCTCTAGCGTCTTCATCACAATGAACACTTCAATCCCCGCATGTGGATCTTGCCTTGGCAGCCTTTAGGTGTTGAGCTTCTTTCTCTATCTCCATCTTCTCCATCCTCCTCTTAAGTAAACCGATTTGACACTCAAGGAATCCGGCTCATATGTATTCATTGAAACGCTCCAAAGCTCCCGCAATCGTCATGCGGATAGTTGAGACCTTGATCTTGAACGACCTTCCGACGTCTTGAAGGTTTATGATAGGTAGATCAACGATGTCGGTTTAGGTTGATCTTCCTTTGGACTTGGAGGTGGTGATTCCCTTGGAGATTCTGGCGGTCCTTCAACTTCGGCTTTTGAATCTAGGGTTTCCAACCCTTTAGCTTGTGTTGTACGTCTCCTTTGCCTGTAAAGTTTTCCTGGATCATCCACAAAAAGTTTGGGTTTCTTGGAGAGGTAGCCAACCATCTCCAGTTAGGGTTAGCAATAAGCAAAGTATGCAAAAACTAGAAAGGAAAAATAAATCTATGAAAACTAGGGTTAGACAAACTAGATTAGATG
This sequence comes from Cenchrus americanus, assembly GCA_947561735.1. NCBI lineage: Eukaryota > Viridiplantae > Streptophyta > Magnoliopsida > Poales > Poaceae > Cenchrus > Cenchrus americanus. The sequence continues at coordinate 74,533,508 of OX387239.1, read as the reverse complement.
TATTTTGAGGATGATCAAAGTTTAGTAGATGCAAAAATAAAAACAAAGAGAAAACTGAAAATTACAAAAAGGCAATAAAAAATCAAATCTTGATCACTTGTTCCCCGGCAACGGCGCCAGAAAAAGGGGCTTGTTGACGGTTAATAATTATATCAAAGTTCGTTTGTGACTTGCAAGCGTACAAGTCTCCCGTCGTAGTCAAGGGACCCTTCTTCCCTCGAGTGGTGAACCCAAGGTATCGAATCCGTGGAACAAATGTGTGACGCAAGAGTTGATCTAGTAAAGCCAAGTAACTTCAATCTTTGGTAAAAGAAACCCTAATGCATCTAGGTAAAAGAGCACAAAACAAAGATAAATCTAATCTACTAAAGACCGGAGAAAACAAAGTAAGATTGGGTAGATAAACCGATCTAGAGGGATCGGGGTAAGCCTTTTGTTGAAGTTCCAAGCAATAGAAGAAGTAGCAAATCGAATCTTATAAGAAGCGTCTTTAAATCGTGGTTTCCCGTCCAAATACGAAAACATCCGCCTTTCGGAACCCCCATTCCGTCACAACGTATCCCTATTCATGCGGGGAGCTTAGGGCGAGTCAAAAGACAAGTCGAGATTCTTTCGGAAGATCCGGCGTGTACCTCTAGCCACCGCGGCTACAAGAACACCCTATGTAATCTATCACGCGAATAGAATTGGAATAAGCAAAGCCGATCGAAAAACGAAATCTTCGAGGAAACACTTGATCGCTAAGAAAAGATTCAACTTGATAATTCAACTATGACAATGATACATACACAAGATCACCACCGGGATCCTTCCTTGATCTTGCTTCTAGCTCCGGGAACTCCGACGTGGTCTTCCATGCAAGGTTCCCACGTCGGCTAGGGAAACCCTAGTCAACTAGCTCGACCCTCTCCTCTCCGAGATGGTGTCCCTCTCTTCTCTGCTCCTCGGCGGCCGATGACGAATTCTCCTCCTCGTGGCTCTCGGTCAGGGGGCTATAAATAGCCCGATTGGCGGCTAGGGCAAAGGAGGGGGCAATTGGGCCCCGGATGGGCACGGGGCCGACCGGACCGGGCCGGCCGGCCCGGGCCCATCTAGGCCCAAGCACGAGGGCTCCTTTGCTCTACGTCGGTTCCCTTACTTCCTGGATGTTTCCCCCTTCTCGCATGTAGGTCCATGTCGTCGGTTTCTCTCCGAATTGGACTCAACTCCTTGTCTTGCAAGATTCGGCACTTTTTCGGTCGGGTCCTCGGAGTCCGTCGTCTTCTCGGACCAAGTCCCCGGCTTCTTGGAGTTAAGTTTGCTTCGTTGCATGACTTGTACGGGGCTTCAAGGTCTTGTCATGAGGTGCTTGATGAACTTATCCCGAAAGTCTTGCATTCAACACTAAAACCCTGCATAAACACTAAACTCCAAAACCGACATGCACACGTGAACTTGTTATACCACGGGGGTTAGTACCAATGGATAAGGTATAAAACTCATGCCAACACCGAAGGTAAACTCATGGCTAGGTTGACGGATTTTCACCGTCAACATACACTAACCACGCTCGTAAGTCGTTAAGTGCGAATCGAATAGCTCCGACTAGTTATTATAAGGAGAGCCGATTATAAGCTTGCCACCGGCACTAACTACGTCTTTGGATCCATTTGTGTGAGGTCGTTTAAGGCGTGTGCATGCATAAATAAAATCTTGATAAACCTAAAAATTGGTTCCCAATTGCTTGAATCATTTTTCTAGGGTGAATTGCTTGATCTTAGATAAGATTTTCCTCTCCTTTGAATTTAGGAAAATTCGGGCAGATTCTGTCTCTGTCGTTTCACAATTTTTGTAGCCAAATCTGTAAGGAATCTGAATAGGCATCCTTTAGGAAAGTTGTTTGTTATCAAGTTGAGCATCCACTGTGAATTTTTCAGGATTTTAGGAATTTTCTACAGAGAGTTATGCTCAGTTGAGTGAGTCACTGTTCCGCTGTTTTTCAGCACAACCCTTCTGCGAAGAGATTTTTCGAGCAGGTTCCAAATCAATTTAGATTTACCTTTGAATACCAAAAGTGTGCATAATCATGTCATTAAGTTGCTGTGAAAAGTTGGGAATTTTTTTGGGGCCCGGGTTTTTACGATATGAATCTTGTTCATACCTACCAGATTTTTACCCTGATGCTCGTTGATGTCGATTGATATCTAACGTGTAGTTCCTAATTGTTGTACAGATGGCGTAGCCACCGATCTATGAGATCGACGCGGACGGTACGATTCGTACCGATGCCCTGCACTGGGAGGGTTTTCCCCGTATCTTGTGGGAGACTCTCAGTGAGGTGGGCTACGTTACGCCGCCGCTGTACGAGGTGGTCTCTTTTTGGGACCAGGGTGTTCCCTACGCCCGCACGACCGCTACGGTGCTTCCTCATCCCGAGCACCCGGAGTGGGCAGACTTGAGCATGGTGTTCTTTGCTCACCGCGGTGTGAGTTGGTTGAGTCCGCGGCCATGCGGATTCTTCACACTTTCTGTGAGCAGCACCCCGACGAGGTGATGCTTACTGCGCTGGGTTTGTTCCCGGCCATGGACCCTCTCGACCCAGCTTGGCATGAGCGTCTCTCGCTCACTGACGTGTTACTCACGGCAGACCCTCCAGCGGTTGTTGTGCGTCAGCTTCTGAGGTTCTTAGAGGCGGTGTACAACATGCAGGTGTTTCGTCTCTCCACACAGGGTATGCTCTCCATTGTGTTGATGGACTCCACAGCGATGAGGGATATCCTTACTCTTGACCTTCAGTACGAGCGCCAGACAGTTGCTCACCTCCAGCAGGAGATAGTTACGCTTTAGGATGAGCGCATTCAGTGGCACCAGGAGCGTGCCGAGCTCACGGAGCAGTTGTTCGCCCGAGAGCACGCTCTTGAGATGACTCAGGTGCAGCTCACTCACACCGAGGCTCGGCGTTTTGCCTTGGTGCGAACGTGATGGAGATGCGGGAACTAGGTAGCGAGAGATGGAGATTGAGGTAGAGGTGTGGCGGGCGATGGCCCGGCGGGGTCGGCGGCCGCCGATCGCCCCCGCCGGCCGCACCCGCCGCTCCGGACGAGATACGGGGGAGTTTCCGGCTTGAGCGAGGGCGATGCGGTGGTCCACCACACGACTCTCGGACACTAGTATTGGCTCCGCTGCAGGTTACTAGTAGTCTTAGCGGTTGTCTCTAGAGGATCGTGTACTCTTAGTTTAGCCTCCTCAGCTAGCTTTTGTGTAAGGGTAGAGGCTGCTCAGAGAGTATAGCGGTTGACCTTTTGTTGTACATAAGTGTGTAAGCGGTTCCAGGACTCCGCATCATGTAATGCGTAGATGGATATCTCGGTGTAGTCATGTTTAATGAATAATTCAGGGTTGTTGTGACCAAAATCTCGCCTTGTGTTGAATACCAACCTTGTGTATTATGTTGTGGAGATCATGCTCACCGAAACTCACCACCATCGCATAAGCGTACCGAGAACTATGGCGAAAATAGTGCAGTTCGGCCTACAGCAAAAACAGCTAGGCAGAACCCCGGTGTTGGAATTTTTCGGGCATGTTAACGTTGGATTTAGACCTCGGGTTGAATACCAATGCTGGAGCTCAGGAAAATTTTCACTTGCTGACCAAAAATGGGGATTTTTGCTATTGCAGGCAGAGAGTTATGAATTTTCTAGTAACTCTGTTATGCTGTCCGTTTTTTCCACCAAATTGATGCTATGAGTTTCATTCTGCATATTCTTCTTGTGGATAACGTAAACAAGCTTGCGAGTATGTGACTAATGAAAATCTCATGGATTTCAGATGGTGGGACAAACTCGTGCTTCTCCCAATGGCTTTGGTGCGAGCGGAAGCGACGCTCCGCCTCCCCCTCCCAACATGACCATTCAGGAGCAGTTTATGGTCACCCAAACCGAGGTGATGAGGCAGCTCTTGCAGACGCAGCAGCAGCTTGCTCAGCAGCTGCAGAATAACCCTCGTGGGGAAAACATCGACGGCCAGCCTCGAGTCACCAAATATGAGCATTTCTATGCCATGAAGCCCCCAACTTTTGAAGAGGCCAAGGAGCCACTGGCTGCCGATGCGTGGATCAAGGCTATTCAAGCCAAGTTCTCTGTGTTCACCTTGCCCTACTCCGAGGAGCGAAAGGCCAACTTTGCTGCTCTCCAGCTTCGTGGTGCAGCATTGATATGGTAGGAGAACTTCAGGACCATGATTCTGCCGGGCACCAGATCACATGGGCTGAATTCAAGCAGGCCTTCATGGAACATCACATTCCTAAGGGTCTCATGGATAGGAAGATGAAGGAGTTGCTTGCTTTAAAGCAAGGAGTTGACACGGTGTATGAGTATGCAAAGAAATTCAATGCCTTGTGTCAGTATGGTGGGCATCATGTTGACAACCATGCCAAGAAGATAGAGCGTTTCCGTGATGGGCTACACGGGGATCTTAATGAGAGGCTTAACCTTTATGAGCCTAAAAGCTATCAAGACCTTGTGAACAAGGCCATTTCTCAAGAGGATGCCATGTCCAAAGCCCAGAGGGATAGAAAGAGGCAGGCCGGATTCACCACTACCGGTGGGTCGGGTAAGAAATTCCGTTTCATCAAGAGAGGTACTCAGGGTCCTCCCCAGTCATCTTCAACTGGACACCGGAGGGTGACCCCATCTCAGAACAAGCCATCTGGGAACTTTCAGTTCCGTAAGGCACAACGACAACCATTCAAGCCTAATGCACCCCCGGCTAACAACAACAACGGTGCTACCAAGGATCGCCGTTGCTACAATTGTGGGCAACCCGGACACTATGCCAATGAGTGCCCTAAGCCCGGGCCGAACAAGCGGGGGTGAAAGCTCGGAGCTTCCGTCGGGGGAACCAAGTCAAGAAGCCGGTGGTGCAAGTCAAGCGGGGGTAAACTCAACTTCACCACTGCGGCCGACGTTCGGAGGGAGCGAGCGATGCCGACGGGTACTTTCTCTATCCGTGATCACCCCATTAGAATATTGTTTGATTACTGGAGCGACTCATAGTTTCATCGGTGAAAGCCTAGTGAGCAAGTCGGGCTTACATTCTTGTCATACCAAAGACTCTTTCGTCGTAGCCACGGCGGGAGGAAGAATCCTCTCCAACACTATAACCAAAGCCGTTCCCTTGCAGCTCGGCAGTAAAACCTTCTTAACCAACCTAATTCATTTGGGATTAGGAGGTTTAGATGTGATTCTAGGAATGAATTGGTTGACCCAACATCAAGTTGTTTTGGACATTGCCACTAGAATGATAGAAATCCATTCCCCTACCAGTGGTCATACTATCTTGTGCCTACCCCAAGTGGAAAACACCCATCCATGTTCCTATGTTGCCGTAGCCACCCAACTAGAAGATATTCCAGTGGTGTGTGAGTACCCCGACGTTTTCCCTAACGACTTGCTTGGTACGCCACCAGACAGAGACGTCGAATTTGTCATAGAACTTCAACCAGGTACCGCACCAATATCTAAAAGGCCCTACCGAATGCCACCCAAAAAACTGGCAGAGTTGAAGGTTCAGTTGCAAGAATTGCTTGATAAGGGATATATGCGCCCAAGTTCATCTCCTTGGGGAAGTCCCACTCTGTTTGTGAAAAAGAAAGATGGTAGTTTGCGGATTGTTGACGGTGTATTTTGGTGCACCTAGCATGTTCATTACACTTTGGTTTGGATTTGATTATTGAACTAACCCGCCACTAGGCACACTAATCATATAACAAGTTCATCTTTGTGCATGCATTTGGAAGTGTTGTGTTTATGTAGGAAATCATGGACATAAAGGACGGATTCGCAATAAGTTCAAAGGAGCATTCATGGAGTCTTGTTCGTGTTCATGAGTTCGCTGAAATTACTTCCAATGGTGGTGAGGACCGAAGTGTTACGAGGAACACCCCGGGGATTGAAGCGTAAAAGATCAAACTTCATGCAAAGAGAGCCTCCATCTTGATCGCGAGGATAACGGCGTCAAAATCATCCAAGTGGAAGGGGCAAAGTAGATAAGTGCACGAGGACCCACGGAGCAAAAAGGGCGACCGAACCGGGCCGAAGCGGGCACGGGCCGGCCGGCCCCGGTCGGATCGGCCCAGCCCACTTCGGGCACCGGTTCGGTCCCGTCTTCCTTGCCCTCGAAGGATCTTCGACCCTAAAACCCCCGACGCGCCGCCAACGGACGAGAGAGGAGTTTATTCGCACGAGAAGGCCATCTACAAGCTAGAGAGAGAGGAGGAGGATCTCCGGTTGGAGATCAACCACCTCGAAGGAAGCACCCTCTCGTGGAGAAGAAGGAAGACACCGGCGGAAGGGGAAACCATGATCAACGGTGCCATGACCGGCACCTTGATGGGGTAATCTTCTCATTCGTCCATGGGTTGTAATCGATCGTGAGATGTAATCGCACTTTGTCGGATTATCCGTCTATCATCTTGTGTTGAATATACTTTAATGCTTAAAGGTTAGCTACCGTGCCGTAAAGGGAGTATAGGCCTCAATGCTTCCTTGGATCCATTCAATACGCCGTGGCCATCAAAGGTCTAGTCATGATTACCTTCGCGTAGTGACGGTACGAGAGGAGGGAAAGGGCGAAACCGTGGTCACAACCCCGATAGATTAGATTGGTTTTCATGTCTTTAAGCGATTGCATGCTCTAGTATCGTAGACCCGTGGGCGAGTGTCTTCTCTCTTGATCGTTTATCATTCTCTCTAGTGAAGTTTAGTGTTTTTCTAGTATAATAGTAGTTAGGGTTTTAGTAGCTAGTGTGTCGTTGTTGATCGAACGCTTGTAATCCCCTTGCTCCGCGGATTGACAAGAACCTTGGGAATCCCGTGGTGAAAAAGGTGTGGGGTCCGTACGCTTGCGGATCGTAGAGGGATACGTCTTTTATCCGTCAACAAGACCCTTTTTCTGGCGCCGTTGCCGGGGAGCAAGTTAGTTTACATCGTTTGATTTGCATCTAACTTAGTTTTATATTTTAGTTTATCTTTTATTTGCTTTATCTAACATATATTATCAGAAAAACACTTGTTTCTTTTTTGTTTTTGTTTTTATCTTATTGTCTAGATGGAGTTTGTTAATCAACCCGTGGAAGAACCGGAGAAATCATTAAGGGATTACGCTAGCCCTCGATGTGAAGACATAAAGGTACAAGAGTCGGATTCGAAGCTCGAAGCGACCAAGTATGAAATTAAATCCAAGATCATGAAGATGGTGGCGGAAAACCCATTTGAAGGGATGGTTACGGAGAACCCATATAGACACATAAGGGATTTCACGACAATATGCAACACGGTGCGTCAAGAAGGAGTTCCCGATGAATGGTTCAAATGGAATCTCTTTCCCTACTCACTTGCCGGCAAAGCAAAGACATGGTATTCGGTTGCGTCCTTTGAAGTTGAAGGCAATTGGAACAAGTTGACAAAGAAGTTTTGCGAGAAGTTCTTTCCAATGAGCAAGGTTCAACATCTAAGGAGGCAAGTGATCAATTTTATGCAAGGAGAAGAGGAAGGGATAGACCAAGCACGGGAAAGGTTTAATGAATTAATCGAACAAGGACCAAAACTCGGCTTCACCGGTGACGTACTCTTGCATACATTTTTCTTTTCCCTAACCCCTAGTTGCATGCGACACGTCGAAATGTGTGCGGGTGGGGATCTCATGGAGAAAACACTCACGGAAGCCGCCCAACTTCTACAAAAAGTTAGTAAAGCGGCTGCCATGCGAAGAGATTGGGAAACAAGACTTGCGGAAGAGCCGGAATTCAATTCAAGGAAGAAAAAGCTTGCTGATTTTTCTAAAGAGGCAACCCGGAAGTCACAAAAGAGAAGCCAATCATGGAGAAGCTTGAACAAGAACACATCAAATCAAGAACTACACCAAACGTCGACTTCGCCACACCAAATGAGACGAACAAGAGAAGCATGTCAAGCGTGAAGCCACTAAGGGAGTTCGAGCCAATGGATTGGGTTCCTATTGATTACGGAGAAGTGTTCGACAAGAGAAGACCGTTCCCTAATCAAAAGGGAATGGCAAGAGCATTGGAAGTGGATTTCCCACCGGAGAGGAAAGCTGAAAATTCATACGACCTCGAAACCACCGGGTGAGATTTTTGAAAAGCTCTTTGGAGATGACGTGGTGGATCCGGAACATATTGCCGAGGTGAAGAGGATCATGGGGATCAAGCCCGAAGCATCACCATACGCTCGCCTTGCTGAAATTTATTCGATCGGATCCGAAGAAGAAGAGAAGGCCGACGCCGCACTTGAGTTGCGAGATCAACGGAGTTCAATGCAAAGCCTTATGCGACATCGGAGCCCAAGTAAGTGTTCTATCTTCTAAAATTTACGATAAAGTTCAATACCACAACTTAGACTTAGCTCCAACATCAACGAAATTAATTATGGGAGATGGTAGAACTATCAAACCTCTAGGTATTGCTTGCAACATGAAAGTAAAAATCTCTAGAAACTATATACCAACCGATTTCTTTGTTATTGATGCTTACCATGGTAATTCTGATCATATAATCTTAGGTAGGCCTTTTCTTAAGTTGGTTGATGCCGTGTTAGATGCCGGAGAAGGCAAAGTAACAATGAACCTTAATGGAACAAAGTACACATATAACTTTCTTCGTGCTTCTAAACACCTTACTCCTTTTCCTCCCGAAGATGAAGAAATAGAAGAGATAGATAGTCTTTGTTTTGTTGAAACACTTAGAGACCCGCTGCAAAGAGCGATGGAAAATCAAATTAGTAATCAACACGATGAAGAACTAGAGGAAGCGACAAAAGGCTTAGAGCCGCATGACGGCAGCATGGAGGAAGAGAAGTTCGAAGACATAGGAGAAATCAAACCCGAGGAGCCACAAGTGCCCGAAGTAGACCTTAAACCTTTTCCCAAGGGATTAAAATATGAATTTTTGGGCCCGGACAAAACTTATCCGGTCATTGTGAGCGACGAGTTGAGCCCCGAAGAAAATGAAGCGTTGCTGATTTTATTGAAAAAACATAGGAAGGTGATTGGATATTCAATCAATGATCTCAAAGGTATTAGCCTTGACCTTTTGCACTCATCGTATACCAATGGAAGACCAATGTAAGCCTATAGTGGACCATCAAAGGAGGCTAACTCATGCCATGCGAGAGGTAGTAAAGAAAGAGGTTATCAAGTTACTTGATGCCGGAATCATCTACCCGGTTCCGCATAGCGAGTGGGTGAGCCCGGTACATTGTGTACCGAAGAAGGGAGGTTTAACCATGGTGAAATATGAGAAGAACGAATTGATACCACAAAGAACCGTGACCGGGTGGTGGATGTGTATCGATTATCGTAAGATTAACAAAGCGACGAAGAAAGATCACTTTCCCCTACCGTTCATCGACGAGATGCTCGAGAGGTTAGCAAATCACGCTTATTTTTGCTTTCTCGATGGATACTCGGGGTTCATGCAAATTCCCATTCACCGGAAGATCAACATAAGACAACATTTATGTGTCCTTACGGAACGTTTGCATATAGGAGGATGCCCTTCGGCCTATGCAACGCTCCGGCCTCTTTTCAACGTTGCATGATGGCCGTGTTTTCGGAATTCATCGAAGAGATTGTTGAAGTGTTTATGGATGATTTTTCCGTTTACGGGAAGACGTTCATGGATTGCTTAGCAAACTTAGAAAAGGTCCTTACAAGGTGTGCGGAGGTTGACTTGGTTTTAAATTGGGAAAAATGCCACTTCATGGTTAAGCAAGGCATAGTGCTCGGACATGTTATATCCGAGAGAGGAATTGAAGTGGACAAGGCTAAGGTAGAGACGGTTGAGCAACTCCCACCTCCTACGGATATTAAGTCCTTAAGGAGCTTTCTAGGCCATGCCGGATTCTATAGAAGATTTATAAAGGACTTCTCGAAGATCACTAAGCCTTTAACGCACCTTCTTCAAAAGGATGTGGCTTTCGACTTTGATGAGAAGTGTCTAGCGGCATTCCGGACCTTGAAAAATGCGTTGGTGAGTGCTCCTATCATCCAACCTCCGGATTGGAGCCAACCTTTCGAGATCATGTGTGACGCAAGTGACTACGCCGTAGGCGCGGTCTTGGGACAAAGAAAGGAAGGCCGAGTTCACGCCGTTTACTACGCTAGCAAAACTCTTAGTGGGGCACAATTAAATTACGCCACTACGGAAAAAGAGTTGCTAGCGGTGGTATTCACTTTCGAAAAATTCAGATCCTACATCGTGAACTCGAAAGTCATTGTTTACACCGATCACGCAGCTATAAAGTATCTCTTGGCTAAGAAGGAAGCTAAACCACGTTTGATTCGTTGGATCCTTCTTCTCCAAGAGTTTGATGTTGAAATTCGTGATAAAAAGGGGGTGGAGAATGTTGTGGCCGATCATTTGTCTAGGATGAATCGTGGGCAAGATGATAAAGAGCCCATAGAAGATAAGATGAGAGATGACCACCTCTATAGAGTGCTTGATAAAGATACTTGGATGATCGACATCATTCGAGCAATTCGAAAGATGCCCCTCGATCATCTAGACAAAAACACTCAAAGGAAGATAATTTCGAAAGTAAGAAATATTTTTGGGATGCACCATACCTCTTCAAGCTTGGCAATGATGGAGTGATGAGAAGATGTGTGCCAAGAGAAGAGAGGCTTGAGATTCTAAGGAAGTGCCACTCGGCGGAGTACGGTGGGCACTATAGCCATTTTCGAACCGAAGCCAAAGTATGGTCGAGCGGATTCTATTGGCCGGAGATGCATGAAGATACTAAAAGATATGTTGTGTCATGCCCCGAATGCCAAAGAACCGGAAACATGTCTCAAAGGAATTCTATGCCTTTGAAATACAACTTGCAAGTCGACATATTCGATGTATGGGGCATAGACTTCATGGGGCCTTTTAAAAACTCATTTGGATTCGAGTATATACTTGTTATGGTTGATTATGTATCCAAGTGGGTAGAGGCTACACCATGTCGTAAAGCTTCCACGGAGGAGTCCATCACTATGATCAAGAACGTGATTTTTCCCCGTTTCGGTACACCGAGAATCTTGATAAGTGATGGAGGAACTCATTTCACCGGGAAGAACTTCAAAAAGTGCTTGTCCAAGTTGGGAATTGAGCATAGGGTCTCCACGGCCTATCACCCACAAACCAACGGACAAGCGGAGACGTCAAATAGGCAATTAAAAAGCATACTTAACAAAACCATAGAGAAGGGAGGTAAGGATTGGTCAAAGAAATTAGACGGAGCTTTATGGGCTTATCGAACGGCGTTTAAAACACCGATAGGTATGACCCCTTATCAATTCGTCTATGGAAAAGCTTGCCACCTTCCGGTTGAGTTAGAACATAAAGCCTATTGGGCGATTAAAGAGATGAACCTTGATCTCAATGCCGCGGTGGTGAAACGGAGAATTCAAATAAGCGAGCTAGAGGAGTTGAGGTTGAAAGCTTATGAAAACGCAAGCATATACAAGGAGAGAATCAAAAGGTGGTATGATAAAAGATTGAAGAAAAAAGAATTTAAAGAAGGAGATAAGGTCCTCCTCTACAATTCGAGGTTTAAAACCTTCGGAAAGGGGAAATTGCAAAGCAAGTGGGACGGACCTTATGTTGTGCATTCGGTGTTCTCCAACGGAGCGGTAACCATTATGGATATAAATGGCGATCAATTTGTGGTGAATGGACAGCGGCTTAAGGTTTACTACGAACCCGATGTCGTGCCCATTCATCATGTTGACGTCTTTACCATGGAGGAAGAGCCCGAACGTCCCGCCTAGGACGAAAAACAAGGCACCAACTTCGTAAATAATTTTTCTTTTAGTTCTGCGGAGTTTTTCGCGAAGATTTACCGGGCCAACTTTTTCCATGGGCCGAGGATGAAAAAAATAGGGCGGTGTGCAAAAAACCGGACCGGCCCGCCCCCGAGGCGGGGTGGGCCGGCCGGCCCGATCGGATCGGCCCGGTGGTGGCCCGACGCCCGATGTCCCCGAATTTCGCCCGAATTGCTCCTTTTCGACTTCCTTGTTTGGTCGAAAATTTTAAGGGAAGTGTAAAAAAGGAAAATAAGGTTCCCGGGGCTTTTCTCTCGGGACTATATATTTGGCCGAATTGGGAGCTCGAGAATCAATCCTTTCAAGCAATGTGTTGCACCCTTGTAGCGACCATTGAGCCTCCAAAAAGCTTAGAGTTGAAGGTAGAAGCCAAGAAGCCATCGATGGAGGAGGCGATGCGATGCGAGGTCAAGCTACCCGTCAAGAGGACCGCACGTATCCGTTGCGGAGGACGTGTCCCGACCGGAGCTCTTGCATCTCGCCACCCCGTCAAAGGAGAGAAGGTCCCTACACCCGTTCGAAGGTCGGCACGTCTCCAAGGCATCAAGCGTAAGGATTACAAGGAGGTGTCGCCGGAGCCTAAGGAATATGGGGATAGCGACTACTCCGACGATCGTAGCCCGAGCTCGTGGGCGGCCGCCGGTAGAGATGATGATGATTGGGATGAGCATCCTTATGAAAGGACTCCCGAAGGCCCCAACGGCGACGGCAACGGCGGTGGCGAAGGCGACAACAATGGAGGTGGCGACGACGGTGGTGACAACGGTGGAGATTATGGCGACGAAGACCCCTTCGAATTGCATCCGGTGTCTTTCGTCGAGTTTGCCGTCAATCCATCGCAGCTCTCTACGCGTCGGCCGACGAATGTCTTCAAACCATGGAAGCGATGAAGCAGCGTATGGAGGACTTGGAGCGCGTAGTTGAAGATGACTACAAGTTCCTTAACCGTAACGTGCGCAAGCTTTTCGGCATGGTTGGAAACATGAGAGGCAAGTGGTGCAAAGCTTGCTCGAAGTACCATTAGATCTAGTTTTCCCCTTAGGATTTTTGTAAGATACGACGAGGACGTCGTATGTTTTAAGTGTGTGGGAGAAGCTAGCTCGCTAGCCTTAGCTTTTGAACTTCAAGTTTAGGTTCGGTTTAATCTTCGTGTGAGAGTCTTAGCGTTTTAATGAGTCTTTAGTTTTCGAGTCTGTTTTTAAATTTTTGCAAGCGTCTTAAATTAGTGTTGAGTCAAGAAAACCAAATAAAAAGAGTCTTATATATATCTTTGTGTTTTATGTATTGTTTATCTTTATTTACTTGTTTGTTTAATCTTTGATTCTTGATATTTGAACGCAAGTATGTGGTTTGAAAGACGTTTACCGTGGTGCTTAGTGGAATCGCTACTACTTAAAGTACCCATACCGCACTTCGATCTTGAGCTTCACATGCTAGTTGTGCTATTTTCGATGCTAAAAATTGGAGGATTTCAGTTCTGAAAATTATATTAAAACCCTTGTAATAAAGGTTAGCAAAATCTCTTTTTCCAAGTTGAGAGTATAAAAAAATTCCTATCCAAAGCCAAGTTTGTTTTTTTCGCTCCACCATAAGTGTGATTAGCACGATGAGTTAGGCTAGGACCCTTCTCTCTTGGTGAGTTTTAATTTCAAGCAATGATCATGTCCTTGTGCTTATCTTTTGTTGCTAGCCTCGTCATTTATTCAGTTCATGACTTTCATAACGAAAGTCATGTATATCACTGGATTCCATACCCAACCTTATATATCTCTTTTGAACATCGTATTCCTTGAACACAACCTATTTTCAAAGTTTCGTCTCGTCTCTAGCATGATTTATTTAAAAATTTCAGATTGTGTGCATGCGAGAAAAGGGAGAATTGAAAGCTTTGAAAAGATGTCAAGAGAGAGAAAAATAAAGAGAAAAAGTTGTGTATGGAAAAGAAAGAAAAAAAAAGGAAAAAAATCATATGTGAATGAAAGAAGAAAAAAAAAGAGAGAGAAAGATGAGTTAGCAATGAAGATATGAGAGGGATGGATCAAGTGAAAGAAAAGAAAAATAATAAAGTGTAAGGAAGGATGTCACGTTGATTGTGAGACGAAACTTTTACTCTATTTCCAACCATGTGCAATCCGACAACGAGGACATCATTGGTGCCTTGAAGTCACAATTTTCTTTTGCCCTTGCACATGTCCACCATTCTAAATCTTCTCATCCTTGATATCCCTACATATGGTTAATTCTCATGATCATTGGCTTTGAAAGGTAGACAACCATTAGAGGAAGTTCTTAGTTTGACAATACTTGTGTTGATTGCGCTAGCCCTACCTATAGCTCCACTTTTACATGATATATGAGAGATTAATGGGAGGTGAGAGTTTTATAAAATTTGGTTAGGATAGACACTTCATATGAGTGACTCGAGAGAGCTTGGAGAAAGGTTTTTGTTTAATACTTGTTGCAGGAATTTTGTTTTGAAAATCATAAAAACCCTCCGATGGAAGCAAAGAAGTATGTATGGCTGAAATTGAAAGCTTCGAGTGAAGAGTTTGAGTTGTGGGGTAAATCTTGACGTGGTAAAAATTCTAAACGCCCATGTTTATGATTGATTATCATTACTTTGTGTTTATGTATTAAAGATGAAGGGATTGACTAACTTGTGAAGAAGGATAAGTGATACACGATTACACTCCTTGGACGAAGTTCTTTTATGAGTACTTGCTCGAGGACGAGCAAGAGCTAAGTGTGGGGGAGATGTTGACGGTGTATTTTGGTGCACCTAGCATGTTCATTACACTTTGGTTTGGATTTGATTATTGAACTAACCCGCCACTAGGCACACTAATCATATAACAAGTTCATCTTTGTGCATGCATTTGGAAGTGTTGTGTTTATGTAGGAAATCATGGACATAAAGGACGGATTCGCAATAAGTTCAAAGGAGCATTCATGGAGTCTTGTTCGTGTTCATGAGTTCGCTGAAATTACTTCCAATGGTGGTGAGGACCGAAGTGTTACGAGGAACACCCCGGGATTGAAGCGTAAAAGATCAAACTTCATGCAAAGAGAGCCTCCATCTTGATCGCGAGGATAACGGCGTCAAAATCATCCAAGTGGAAGGGGCAAAGTAGATAAGTGCACGAGGACCCACGGAGCAAAAAGGGCGACCGAACCGGGCCGAACCGGGCTCGGGCCGGCCGGCCCGGTCGGATCGGCCCGGCCCACTTCGGCACCGGTTCGGTCCCGTCTTCCTTGCCCTCGAAGGATCTTCGACCCTAAAACCCCCGACGCGCCGCCAACGGACGAGAGAGGAGTTTATTCGCACCGAGAAGGCCATCTACAAGCTAGAGAGAGAGGAGGAGGATCTCCGGCCGGAGATCAACCACCTCGAAGGAAGCACCCTCTCGTGGAGAAGAAGGAAGACACGGCGGAAGGGAAACCATGATCAACGGTGCCATGACCAAGCACCTTGATGGGGTAATCTTCTCATTCGTCCATGGGTTGTAATCGATCGTGAGATGTAATCGCACTTTGTCGATTATCCGTCTATCATCTTGTGTTGAATATACTTTAATGCTTAAAGGTTAGCTACCGTGCCGTAAAGGGAGTATAGGCCTCAATGCTTCCTTGGATCCATTCAATACGCCGTGGCCATCAAAGGTCTAGTCATGATTACCTTCGCGTAGTGACAGTACGAGAGGAGGGAAAGGGCGAAACCGTGGTCACAACCCCGATAGATTAGATTGGTTTTCATGTCTTTAAGCGATTGCATGCTCTAGTATCGTAGACCCGTGGGCGAGTGTCTTCTCTCTTGATCGTTTATCATTCTCTCTAGTGAAGTTTAGTGTTTTTCTAGTATAATAGTAGTTAGGGTTTTAGTAGCTAGTGTGTCGTTGTTGATCGAACGCTTGTAATCCCCTTGCTCCGCGGATTGACAAGAACCTTGGGAATCCCGTGGTGAAAAAGGTGTGGGGTCCGTACGCTTGCGGATCGTAGAGGGATACGTCTTTTATCCGTCAACACGGATGTGCGTTGACTATCGTCCCCTCAATGCGGTGACAATTAAGAATAAATACCCGTTGCCCCGCATTGACGTTCTTTTTGATCAATTGGCTGGTGCCAAAGTCTTCTCCAAGATTGATCTTCGATCTGGCTATCATCAAATCAAAATTCGAGCGAGTGACGTACCAAAGACAGCCTTTTCCACCAGATACGGTTTCTATGAATTCCTAGTGATGTCCTTTGGTCTCACCAATGCACCTATCTATTTCATGTACCTTATGAACTCAGTTTTCATGAATGAACTGGGCAAGTTCGTAGTGGTCTTCATTGACGATATTCTCATATATTCCAAAAGCGAAGCCGAGCATGCGAAGCATCTTCGTATTGTTTTGCAGCGATTGAGAGATCACAAACTCTATGCCAAATTCTCCAAATGTGAATTTTGGTTGGATAGTGTGAAGTTTTTGGGTCATACTATTTCCAAGGATGGTATCTCCGTGGATCCTAGCAAAGTGAAGGAGGTCATGGATTGGAAGCCACCCAAATCGGGACACCAAATCCGTAGCTTTTTGGGTCTAGCAGGCTATTATCGTCGGTTTATTCCGGATTTTTCCAGAATAGCCAAACCCATGACTGAACTTCTGAAGAAGGGTGTCAAGTTCGTGTGGAGCGAGGAGTGTGACCAGGCTTTTCACACCTTGAGGAAACACTTAACCTCAGCTCCTGTATTGACTCAACCGGATATGTCCAAACCGTTTGAGGTGTTTTGTGACGCTTCGGGCACTGGTCTTGGTTGCGTGCTCATGCAAGAAAACCGAATCATTGCCTACGCCTCACGGGCACTTCAACGTCATGAGAAGAACTATCCGACTCATGATCTTGAGTTAGCGGCAGCTTGTCCATTCCTTGAAGCTTTGGCGGCACTACCGATGGGCAATCATTGCAATATCTACACCGACCACAAGAGTCTCAAGTACATTTTCACTCAATTGACTTGAATATGAGGCAACGAAGATGGTTGGAATTAATCAAGGATTATGATTTGGAAGTCCATTATCATCCCGGCAAGGCTAACGTGGTTGCAGATGCGCTTAGCCGCAAGCATTGCAACTATGTGACGTTAGAGCCGAAGAATGAAGCTCTATGCGAAGAAATGAGGAAGCTTAGCTTGGAAGTGGTCGAGCACGGCAAGCTTCATGCTGTTTCGATTGAATCCCCTCTCCATGAGAGAATTGCTATAGCTCAACTCAGCGATGAAGAGATTCACAAAATCAACCAAAAATTAGAAGAAGGAGACCCTAAGTATGATTGCTTCCGAAAGGATGACAAGGGAGTTGTTTGGTTCGGACACAGGTTAGTAGTACCACGGAATCAAGAATTAAAGAAGGAGATTTTAGATGAGGCTCATCTCTCTAAATTCACCATTCACCCCGGAAGTACCAAAATGTATCGAGATCTTAGGGAAAATTTTTGGTGATAAAAAATGAAGGGTGAAATAGCCGAGTATGTGTTCAGTTCTGACACATGCCAAAGAATCAAGGCTAGTCATCTAAAGACCGCGGGTCAAATGCAACCATTAACCATCCCTGCATGGAAGTGGGACGATATCAGTATGGATTTCATTGTCATTTTACCTCTCACGCCTCGGAAACATGATTCCATTTGGGTCATAGTGGACCGACTTACCAAGACCGCTCACTTTATCCCCGTCCACACCACTTATTCAGCTGAGCGTTACGCGGAAATCTATATTGATCTCATAGTGCGACTACACGGTGTTCCCAAGACTATCTTGTCCGATCGTGGCACTCAGTTCGTTGCTCGCTTCTGGGCACAGGTGCACGAGTCCTTGGGAACCAAGTTAATCCATAGCTCCAGTTATCATCCCCAGACTGATGGTCAGACGGAAAGAGTAAACCAGATAGTAGAAGACATGTTGAGGGCTTGTGTCATTCATTTTGACAAATCGTGGGACAAATGCCTTGCTCTAGAAGAGTTTGCTTACAACAATAGCTATCAGGCTAGTCTGAAGATGGCCCCGTTTGAAGCCTTGTATGGAAGAAGGTGTCGTACCCCTTTGAATTGGTCACAAGTGGGCGAACGAACCTTGTTTGGCCCTAAGCTAGTGCAAGAAGCCGAAGAAAAAGTGAGTGTTATTAGAGAGAATCTGAGGGCAGCTCAGATGAGGCAAAAGAGCTACCATGATAAAGCTAGAGCTCCCCGAGAGTTCGAAGTTGGTAATTATGTATACCTAAAGGTATCTCTAACCAAGGGCGTGCAACGCTTTGGAGTAAAAGGGAAATTAGCTCCACGCTATATTGGTCCTTATGAAGTCACCGAGAAGTTTGGTACGACTGCCTATCGTATTCGACTTCCCGACCAATTATCTGTGGTGCACGACGTGTTTCACGTCTCGCAATTGAAAAAGTGTGAGCAAGTTCCAGAGACACAAATAATTGAAGAGACTAATGCGAAAATAGAACCGGATCTATCGCTAGTAGAGTATCCAATGAGGGTATTGGACCATAAAGAAAGGCAGACTCGAAGACAAAAGGTAAAAATGTACAAGATACAATGGAGCCACCACACAGAAGAAGAAGCTACATGGGAGACCGAGCAGTTCCTCAACACCAAGTACCCCGACTTTCTTCCGAGTCAAGCTCGTAAGTGAACTCTCCTCACGTGCTATTGATTCGAATCTCGGGACGAGATTCCCGTTAAGGGGGGTAGGCTGTAACACCCCGTGTTTTTGCTCAGTGACAAATTGTGCTAATGACCCACTTTATCACTCCTAAAAATCACCTTGAGGACCTTAGGTCAACCCCTGGTCAAAACCCTAGCTCAAACCCCTTTTGTTCCCTTAACCCCCTGATGCCATTCTGGAACTTTGGCGCGTTCTCCAAAATTTCCCTAAACACTTCAAAACCACCCAAAGAGAAAAATGTGTAGAATGTCGAGGCAAACAACTTTGCTGTTGAGTGGCATTTGAAATTTGGAGGAATTCTTGGTGAAACAGGCCTTGGAAGGTGCTCTATTCCTATTCACAGGCGCCGAGTTTTTAGCCATGTTGGCATGGCGTTCCTGCTTCATTTCTTGGACAAAACCCCTACAAGCCTTTGTGAAAGTTGTAGAGGGATCCCTAATCTCCAACTTTGCTTCAGACGCTAAGGTACAGTTTCATTTGGAAAATTGGAGAAAAACCATTTTGAAAACAGAATCATGAAATACATTTGCACCGAGAGCGCCGAAACGCGTCCAGGGCGCGATGTCGCGCGCGGCCACGTCGGCCACCGCCGTATGCGCCGTACCCGCTTCGGGCGCGCACGCCGAGGCGCCGATGTGACCGCCGGTCACCGCGCGCGGCGCCGACGAGCACCCGTGCGTGCCGTCCGTGGCAAGTGGCGGGGCCGGGTGGCGCGAATCCGCCGGCCGGCGCACCGTCCGCGGCGTGCCATTGGCCGCCGGAGCGGCGCACGTCGCCGACCATGCCCTCGACCTCCCTACGCGGCCTAGTGGCACCGGCACGTTCCTACCTACCCCAACCGACCTTCCCGTGCGCTTATAAGCCGGTCCCTCGCCGACCCTCGCGCGCACGCGTTCCTGCCGAGCCGCCGCCGTCCGCCATTGCCGCCGCTCGGTGAGCACCGTGCTCCAGTTGATTTCCTCGCGCACCCAAGAGCTCCAGCCCTTCCCTGTGAACCACAACACCTCCCCGAGCCACGTGTTGATCAAGCTGAGCCACCCTTTCGCCGGAGCCCGAGCCTCCGCGGCCGCCGCCGGACCGCCGCCGTCGAGCTCGCTCCTCCGCCGCTTCGCAAGCCCCGTGACCTGTCTGGTACCTTCCCTGGGTCACATGGAAGCTCCCCGTGCAGCACGTGGTTGAGCCCGAGCCCTTCCCTCACCGCCGTCGAGCTTCCCGCGGGCGTGCCGCCGCTGCTCCACCGCCGCCGCTCGCCGGAGTCCTCACTGGTCGATCCCCATTGCTTGTTTGCGTGGCCGAGCCCCACCTCGCCGCCGACGAGCCGGTTCCCGCCGTCGGGCCCGAGGGGGATGAACCGAGCGTAGATTTGTAAGGATTTTAAAAGTTTCAGGGTCCCCGGCGCAAAAAGATTCTTCCTTGTTTTGTAAATTAGTCCAGCACCTTGTAAAATCAATTAAAAATCGCAGAAAAATCCAAAAATAGCAAACCCAATTTTTTTGTGCTCAGTGTGACAAGAACTACAACTTTGTCCAAATATGTATATACTTTTGAGTTTTGGTTTTTGCTTGAAAAATAGGAATGTGAAATACTTAGATGGGTGTTTCTGCAAAATCCACCCAAGCTCCTGAGCTGGATTTTGGATATGTTGTGGTAGCTAGCAGGCCTAGCCTCTGTGCCAAAATTTGCACAAAGTTGCTGAAGGGATCTTCCTGAATAAATTATTTTGTGATATTGGTAAATCTGCTTAGATGATTTTTGTATCTGGTTACATAATTATTTTTGAGCCCAACTTCTGGCTATAGTCTTGTTGTGTTAAAAAGCACCTTAGGTGAATTTACCATGATTTTATCTCTATTATAAATATTATTTCCTCATTTATGCTTGTTTTTAATCATAAATATGTGTAGCACGTTTCATGAAGGCTATATGTTTGTTTGTTAGTTCTTTAAGCTTGTTTTGGACCAGAGTATGTGTAGGAGAAAATTTAGACTCAATTCTATCCTATTTGTTTTGTTATGCATTATTCCCTTTTATGCTAAATAGGAATGATCCTACATTGGTGTATTACATTCAATGGGGAGAAGCCTTTTGCTTGCTGTCCAGAAGCATGCTTTCTTGGTTAATAGGACCAATGAGTGCTGCTGGATCATTTGGTTATGTTTGGTTATGCATGAGAAGCTCAAACTAGAATAATCTAGAAAAGGGAAAATAGGAAAAAGTCACCCTCTCTAGTGCATGCCTTAAGAAGAAGTGTTAGGAAAAGTAAAATGGTGCTAGGAAAATAATGGCCTTGCTGTTTGTTTTTAAATTAGTTATTTCTTTAATAGATGTGCACACAATCACCTTAAAGAGAAGGCTAAATAGGCCTTTGCTTATTTCTTTAAAAGGAAAAATGTGTAAATACTTTTGTTAAGGTGAATATGGCCAACCATATACTCCTTGCAGCTGCTTGCTGCTGTTTATGAATTAATTTAAAAATAATCACCATCCTAATCCCTGCATTGCATTCCCCGTGTAGAAGTCCCCGACGGTAGCTATACGCTTGTGCCGGCTGAAGAGGACGAGGGAGCTGGAGGAGACGTGCACTACGTGACCGAAGAGCAAGACCCGGGCCAAAGTCCGGAAGTTTGTGTGTCTGCTTGTGCTGACAAAGGCAAGCCCCGGTTTATTCATTAACCCCCGTGTTTCTTTAAAACTTCTGAATTTACTTCTTGTTATTGTATGTGAATTTACGTTCGGGAGTTGAAATGAAACCCTAGTTGCATGATCCATAAGTACCTATGATCTTTTACTAGCATGTTAGGTCGCTAGTTTCTATGCTTAAGGATCCGGTACAAGTCGAGTGATGTTCGTCACTCGCGAGAATAGGATCTCCTTTATGGAATCACCATATGTTTAAATGGATTGCTCATGTGGTAAGAGCATGGGATTTGGGCTCCGGTCCAATGGCTTCGTGGGCTAAGTGTTTGAACGTACTAAACACTTGTCGGAAATGGGTACGGTAAGCCTAGTACCTAAATGAGGCGGTACGGGGTTTTACTATCACTACTCTTAGGGTTGCGGCCCCGGGCTCGCCACCCGAGTGCATGCGTGAGGCTGGGTGACCTTGGTGGCGTAACCCAGATAAACCTTGTACTTAAGACTGTGAGCTATTATCCCCAAACTGAGGAATGACGGGAACCGCCCTGGTTGGTGAACTCTTAGTGAGGGCACCTCCCATGTGTTTAGGTCCACCTTGCAAGGTTATGAATCAATCGATTGTCGGCCTCCCACCGTCATCCGAGACTACTTACCCGATCGTCCATGATATCCCTTTATGATGGAACTTTGTGAAGATTATTACTTTGATTAATTATTTGTACAACTTGGTTGTAATAGTTGCTTATCTAGTAATGATTACTTCAACTAGAACCTGAGCTAAAATATGGAAAGTAAGGATTCACTACTTAGCAGCTTTTTGGCAAACAAACTCACTAGCCAAAAGCCTTGCATGACTAGAGGTAAAGTCTTTCTTTTAGACGGGTAAGTCTTGCTGAGTATTAGTATACTCAGCCTTGCTTTATAAATGTTGTTCTAGGTAATGCATCTGATGTGTGGCCCGGAGAACTTCCACCGGTACGGGGAGCTGGAATGGGTGGATGACGAAGAGTGATTGCATCATGGACAGGCCTCCTATGATGTGATCAGATCGTTTAGCTATCTTCCACTCGTTTTCAATAAACTCGAACCATTTACTTTCATGTCAAGGAACTATGTTTGTAATAATGCCCCCTATGGGGATGTGATGGATAATTTGTAAGGCACTCTGGACTCTCCTTCGTGGGAGTTTTAATGCATTCGTTCGATCCTCTCTGTGTTTCCAAGTGATTTACCGGGTGTAAACCCGGCAATACTCAACGGGATGCTTCTTTATTATCACTTAATGACCAAATGGAGTGGTCTAGGCGATAGTACGGAATTATCTTGGGTGGGGTTGTCACACTGGTGTCTTGTGTCTCGTCCGTCCCCCCGCGGCGAGGGGGATCACCTTTCTTTTACAGACCAAGGAGAGGGTGATTTACAGGCATGCCGCACTATTTAGCTACGTGTAATGGTATGGTGTACAATGCCGGGGAGTTGACGGTTGTCCTGGCGAATCTCGCTTCAGTCATGGCGTCGTGGCGTGCCCTGTACTTGAACAGGGGCGGCCTCGAGGGTGGAAGAGTAGTGGTTGACCGGGACGTCTCCAGGCGGGCTCGAGGGATCCGTTGACGGTGATCCGTACGGGGTGCAGTGGCAGGCGTGGCGGTGTCCCGTCCCCGTGTGCCCAACAGTGTCGGAGTCGTTGTAGCAGTGCACGGCGTGGTGCTGCAGGGGCGGGGATGGCCGCATAGGACCGACAGCGATGGGGATGGCACTCCCGCCGGCCTGACGTCACGGTTTGACCCTGCGGAGCCACGAGAAGAGGGTTCGAGGGTGCGATCGGCCCCCCTTCGAGGGCACGGCGCGTTAGCCGTACTAAAGTGGGCGGCACAGTGTCACGGAGCTGACACCGGCCTCGTCGCACAGTCCCCCATAGTGGCGGGGATGGGCTCCCCCTAGGGAGTTGGCGGAACAGCGCCGGGGCGTGATTCCCAGGCGCGTGATGGCGCGGCTCTGCTGTGTCAGAGCATTAAATGCTCGTTCCCGCGTGCGGAGCAGGTGCGCTCGTGAGGGAGCCTCGAGCGAGGCGGAACCTGCTCGAGGGGGCGTGAGCCCTCGAGCGAGGTGGTCCTTGCTCGAGGGGGCGCCTGATTGGGCCACTCTGGTGGGCCGCGGGGGCCACCGCAGCGTGGGCCGTGCCGTGTGTGCATGCTTGTGTTAGAGGTGTGTTTTGTTTTATTTTTTGCAGGTTTTAAGCAGGATTCCCCTGGTTTTTAGGGGACCCTCAGGGCTGTCCCCGACAGTAGCCCCCGAGCATCTGTGGGTGTGCCGGCCAGGCTCCCGCAGATATTGAAGCCTACTGATAGGACGTTCTTCCCCCTGGTTGCAAATGCCTTCCACGGGGCCGCGTCAGCGGACCCGCGGGTCTAGCCCCCGAAGCCCTGCAGGAGTGTGGGTGCTCCTGCAGGGGTTTTACCGTGGAATCTCGCCAGTGGGCGTGGTACGTGTTCCAACCGGCATCGGCAATGTTTCAGCCGGCTTTGGTGACACATGCGCGACTGGCACCATTCGCGCCCAGTGCATCCCAGGAGGTGTAGCCATGCATCGATCCCCCGAGCCTGGGCCCATTCGAGGCGATCGGGGCGAGCTCTTCACCTTGTTTCAAATGCGCCCTCGCCGTCCCTCCGCGGGACGGAGGGTGAGGTTTCCGCAACCCCCATCGATCGGGTCGCGGATTGCGGATTCCTCGTTGAGCTGTTAGCGGGCGGTTCAAGTGGACTCCCATGCCCCGTTCGATAAGGGCAGGCTCGTGGTCCGGAGACTCGTCCATTAAAGCGCTTGCGCGGGTTTGCTAGGTGGGTCTCGGTCCCGTTCGCTAGGGACCGAGGGCACGAAAGCTCTCCCTCGGTGGGATTCCCCCGACTAGCTGCCCTCGCTGGCTCTCGAACACGACATGTGGGGCACCCTCGAGATGGTGGGCTCGAGGAAAGGCTCGAAAGCACGTGCCCTCGTCGTCCCTGACTCTGGTGATCTGGGGCACCTGTTCGAACCCGTCGAGGGTCAGGTTTCGAACCCCTGATCAGTAGGGCCGTGCGGGGTAGTAGCGGAGTGCTCTCGTCTTTTCACATCTGCAGGTTTGGAGGATTCTTCGCCGTGCCGGCCCTCTAACCGCTGATCAGTAATTTCTGTAGATCGAGGGAACTTGTGGCGCCCGTTTATTTCAAATGGGCTTCGAGGCCACTGGTCAGTATTCGCACCCTTCAAGGGTCGGTGTTATTTGAGCCTGGGGCTCGGGCCGCTCGAGGGTCTTCCTTACTTGGTAAGGGACCGGGCCATTTAATGCCCGCAGTCGCGGCTATAGTCGTGCGGCGGCGGCGCGCGTTCGGGCGCCGCGGCCGCGCGTGTAGTTGGCGGTGTGGGCGAAGTGGGCGGGCGGATGTGACCGCCTGCCGCGGCCCTCCGATTCTTGCGCCGTCATGATGGCGCGCACGCAGTCGTGCGGCCGCCGTGGTCGTGGTGGTCCCCGCTCGTCGGTGAGGGAATATTTCACCTGCAGTTAATGCGCGCGGGGCGTGCGCTCCGGAGGGCACGCCTCGCGGTCTATAAATCCGATAGGCGGAGGAGGGGCGGTTTTTTACCTTTGCACTTAGCATTTGACATCCCTGCCTGTTGCGCTTCAGCCCCCGAGCCTTTCTTGCCTTCGCGCCTCTGCTCTTGCTTCCCGTTCCTCGTCCCCCCGCCCATTCGTATGGCTCCCCAGCAGCCCATCACCATCATCGACCCGCCGGCGTGGGAGCGCTCGACGGCAACGACGTTGTCTCTGAATCTGCTCGTGTCCGGCGGTCAGCTGGCGGCGAACGTGGATGGGCAGCCCGCAGAGTGGATCGTGCCGTCGGAGAGGGACCGAGTTCCCAACCAACCGTACGACTACGTCGTCAGCTTCATGCGCTTCCACGAGCGCGGCTTCGCGACGCCGGCGAGCCGCTTCATGCGGGGTCTGTGCTACCACTATGGTGTGGAGCTGCACAACTTCACGCCGAACGCGATCTCGCAGGCGGCCACGTTCGTCGACGTCTGCGAAGGCTTCCTGGGGATCCCGGTAAATTGGGATCTCTGGGTCCACCTCTTCTGCGTGGAACTGCATACGCTATCCACGACGGAGCCGAGGACTCGCTGCGCGACGCGCGCCGGCGGCTTGGCGCTCGCGCGGGGAGTACATCCCTTGCACGATGACCTCCAACAACGTGGACAGGGAGCGGGGGTGGTTCTACCTCCGCAACGATGACCCCGGCCTCCCCCCTACACCGGCAAGGTACTGAGGGAGAAGGCCGCCTCCTGGTACCATGGGGTGTCTCCGCCTCCGCAGCGCGGCTGGACTCGCTCCTGGACGCGTTGAAGAACCTGGCGGACCACGGGCTGACCGCGGGATGCGTCCTCGCCAACCTCCACCACCTGCGGATCGTCCCCCTGATGGAGAGGCGGCTCCGCATCTTTGAGATGAGCGAGGACGCGGACCCCATCGCGCTGGCGGAGTCGCGGCTGCTGCGGGACCCCTTCCCGAGGCCGTACGCGGCCACCCGGGCGCGGCGTGCTATCGACCTTAGGCCGGGGCGTTGTGATGACACATCCCTGTGGGCATTCGCCATGCTCCCCGACGGCCAATTGGTGAGTGAATTTCTTGATCTCCTTTCTTGTTCTGCCGGTTTTTGGGTTGCCGGCACGTTTTAAGGCTTTGCCTGACCCCCGCAGATGGTGCGCGTGAATGCCGCGTGGTCTGACCTGCCCACGCCTCGGTCTCGCGCACTCGCGCGCGCGCCACAGGGGCGAGAGCAGGAGCGGGTGGATCGCAGAAGAGAGCGCAACGCGCGGCGACGGGAGCGCTGGGAGCAGAGGAGAGAGGAGTTCCGGCTGCGCGAGCAGCAGGGACTTTCCTCGCCCGGGACAGAGGAGTACTCGTCATCGAATGAGGAAGAGGAGGAAGAAGAGGAAGGGAATAGGGGGCAGGTTCTCCCCGACAGGTGGGAGCCTGCACCCCCGTCACCGGAGCCGACTCCGGTGACGAGAGAACCATCGCCTGGGGCAGGCGCAGGGGCGCCCACCACCAGGCTGTATGCGGCGGAGGCGGCACGAGCCGCGGAGGCGCCGGCGCGCGCCACGGAGGCACTCGCGCACGCGACGGAGGAGCTCGTGGGCGCGGCGGAGCGCCGCACGCGCGACGGAGGCGGCGGAAGGCGTGGCGGCGGCCGCGTCGGTGTTGACGGTTAATAGTTGTATCAAAGTTCGTTTGTGACTTGCAAGCGGACAAGTCTCCCGTCGTAGTCAAGGGACCCTTCTTCCCTCGAGTGGTGAACCCAAGGTATCGAATCCGTAGAACAATGTGCAACGCAAGGATCCAATCTAGTAAAGCAAGGTAAAGCTATCTATTGAAGACAAGTTGCATCTAATCTAAGAACTCATAAAGAAAACGTATCTAATCTAATCTACTAAAGAGGTAACAAGAGAAAGCAAGAGATAACCAATCTAGAGAATCTAGATCATGCTTATGTTGTAGCTCCAAACAAGATAGATGAAGATAGCAAAGTGAATCTCATTAAAAGCGTCTTTAAATCGTGGCCTTCCCATCCGACTCCGAAAACATCCGCCTTTCGAGACCCCGTTCGTCACAACGTATCCCTATTCATGCGGGGAGCTTAGGGCGAGTTCGATAGAACAAGTTGAAATCACTTGGCCGGTCCGGCATGCACCTCTAGCCACCGCGGCTACAAGAGCACCCTATGTAATCTAGCTGCAAACTAGATCGTAGAAGAAGCAAAACCAAGAAGAAAACAAAATCATCGAGAAGGCACTTGATCGCTAGAAATCGGATTCACTTACAAACTTCACCATGAATGATTACATGAGCAAGATCACCACCGGTGGCCCTCCCTCGATCTTGATCCTCGCTCCGAGCTCCGACGTGGTCTTCCATGCAAGGTTCCCACGTCGGCTAGGGGAAACCCTAGACAACTAACACGACCCTCATCTTCAAGTTGGTGTCCCTCAAGCTTCTCTGCTCCTCGGCGGTGGAATACGACTTCGGTTCGCGTGGCTCTCGGTCGGGGGGCTATTTATAGCCTCGAGAAGCAATTAGGTCAAAGGAGAGCCCGATTGGGCCCCGAATTGGGGCCGGGCCGGCCGGCCTGGGCCGGCCGGCCCGGGCCCATTCGGCCCATCCCGCGGCTGCTTCGCCGGTGTTGCTTCCCACGTCTTCTAGATGTTCTCCCCTTTTGCATGTGGGCCCTTGACGTCGGTTTCTCTCCGAATTGGACTCAACTCCTTGTCTTGCAAGATTCGAAGCACTTTTCCGGTTCGGTCCTCGGAGTTTATCATCTTCTCGGGCTTGGTCCTTGGGCTCTTGGAGTCATGTTCACTTCATTGCTTGACTTGTATCGGGCTTCAAGGTCTTGCCATGAGGTGCTCAATGAACTTATCCGGAAGTCTTGCTTTCAACGTTAAAACCCCGCATAAACACATAACTCCAAAACCGACATGCACAAGTGAACTTGTTATACCACGGGGGTTAGTACCAATGAATAAGATACAAAAGTCATGCCAACACCGAAGGTAAACTCATGGCTAGGTTGACGGAATTTCACCGTCAACATCTCCCCCATGCTTAAACCTTGCTCGTCCTCGAGTAAGCCTTCGATGGATATCATCGTTGCCAAACAATGTTTAAACCTTGCACTTGATCATACATGAAAAAAAAAACATAATGCTCTCAAAATTTTAATTCGTTAAAGTTCCATAATGTACTAGCCTTCACCTCTACGGAGGGTAGATTCTTATTAAGCTTATCCCACAAGTATTAACATGCTCACAAAGTTTAAATAGATCTCGAATTTTTGAAATAAAGAACGAGATAAAGAAAAGCTAAACCAAATTCACAAATTTAAATCATCTCGTGTATTGCTCATGAACTCTCATCTCACTTGTCTCTCAAGCCTATATATTCTACTCCTTTCCCTCTCATATATATGTGGTAGGCTTTATATGGAGCTTTGGGAAAGTTTAGTCCTAACAAGATTTTATAAATGAGGTGTTGTCAAAACAAGACAAGCTTCTCATGGTCTTACCGAGACTCGTCAAAAAGGTCATTGGAAAATAATGTTAAATCAAGGAGGGGAAAGAGAAAAATACACACACTTTTAGATGAGTGGACATGTGCAAATGGCAAAGAGTGATCCCGAGGCACAAAGGAAGTCCTCGTTATCGGATTGCACATGGTTGGAAAATGAGAATGGATCTTTTTAACTTGAAGCCTTGAATGCACTCTTAGAGAACCGGGGAGTTCACTTTACGCACAAATATATTTTTTTTCCTTTCTCATATTTCTCATTCTTTTCTTTCTTTCATTCATTCATCTTTTTTTCTTTCCTCGTCATTTATTCAGTCCATGACTTTCACAACGAAGTTTTGATTTTTTTATACCTTGAAAGTCATGAATATCACTGGATTTTTTCTTTCATCATTATATATATATTTTTTAAAATACTCCCTTTTGAACTCTAAAACTGCACCGTACCTACCTCCTCCCCCATGCTTAGACGTTGCTCGTCCTCGAGCAAAGAGGCGAAAAATAAGGTAGGTACCGGAGATATTTTTCCTTGGAGAGATACTTGAAATCTTTAACGTTGGCACCGTCTTGCGATCTTCCTTGAATTGATGATCCATCCTCAATGATAGGTTGTGGTCAAGGAGGTAATCACAAAAAGATGATATTTGGTTTAAGGGTGGATATCCGGCGAGGTTTGTGAGATCACCGATGCGGGGATACACAATGCACGGATAAAAGGCTAGCAAAAAGATAGATACGCAAAAACGGAATGACCAGCTTCTTAGTCTCGGGCCAGAGAAATCATGGCCTGCAATAACTCACTCAAAAATAAATCTTGTACACTAAGGTTCATGCACTCAAATATATATAAGGCTTTGGATAGGTTGAGCAACACACAAGTGATATTTGTGACAAGGTTAGCAATATTTTTGAGCATAAAAGACATCTTCAATCTATTCATAACTTGAGAGCACATAAAACACTATGGGTCTTTATTTTAATCATAACCTCCGCTGAAGATTGAGCTAGCATTTAGATAATTTCAGATTTGTATTTTTAAGAGAGCACTAGTTCAAACATGCATAAATCAATTACAAAGATAAACAAAGCGGCAATTATAATCATATATCATCATGGCACAAACTTTGTAACCTTACCAAAGGTAAAAACTTGGTGGCAACATTATTCATGATGAAAATAAACACTAAGACACACGCTGAAAATTAAACTAAAAACTGAAAATTAAAGCAAAACTGAAAATACTACGCAAACATAGACACATCCAAGCTGAAAATTAAAGAAAAGGGGGGGTAAAGGAAAGATAACTAAAGCTCCTCCTCTCTCTAATCTTCCGCCGGTGGTTGATATTGATAGTCTTGGTTGTTGTACCCTTACTTGTAATAGGAATGCGCCACTCCTCCTATGAATTGTCCAACGGTGCTAGGTGAAGGTGTCGAGCTCATAAGCGAATTTTGCATTTCCTTCACCCATTTGGTTTGCATTGGTTTGGATGGCTGCAATAATTTGCATGATCCTTGCAGCGTATCTTCCAATGGTGGCCACATTTTTTTTGTGGTTGAGGAAGGTGTGCATATGGCTCCGCAAAGGCTTCGTTGGGCACCGCAAAAAAATGGTGGGGGTATGGCTGCACCACTCCCCCATGCTTGCATTGGTACACCACCGTAGTAATTTGGCGATGCCGGAATTTCTCCGAATGGTGGAACATAATTTTGTTGTGCACCTCCTTCTTGGGCCATAGAAGATCCTTCTCCTATAATTCTTTTTTTCTTTTATTATTTTTTTTTCTTCGCCGGCACAAGAAGTCCTTCCTCTAACCGATCTTCTTCCCCTCAAGAAAAGTCTTAATCTTCAAATCCGGAAGGGGCAAATTCACCTAGGCCACTTGTAAGCCTCCTCTCTCATCTTCACTCTTATATTTTCCTTTCTTCATATATTCCTCGGGAAGTCCCGGTAGGAGATGATTTGGGTTCCTTGTAATACCCGGTTTTAAAGAGATAGCCAATATGGAGAGGTAACACCCCGAACCAATATCTTCCGAACTCGATGTTGCAACAACATCACCGGTTGATCATAGGTGAGTGGGGTCTATTGGCCACTTGGCAATCAAAGCCGAGTAAAGCCAATTCAACTTTGTGTTGGTTATCTTTGTCTCTCTTGTTCTCCCAAAAATCCACTTGCACAAAGGCGACACACATGGATGATGGGGTTCGGATAGTATTTCTTCGTTGATGGTCTCTTCCCGTGATCATACTCCAAAAGCCTTCCCATGTGCCTTCATGCACATACTTGTTTCGGAGCTCCCTTTTGAAAATAGGAGACACTCGCCCATGGGTCTACGATACTAGAACATGCAATCATTTCGAATCATGAAAACCAATCTAATCTATCGGGGATTGTGTTGAATGGATCCAAGGAAGCATTGAGGCCTTACTCCCTTTACGGCATGGTTGCTAGCCTTAAGCATTAAAGTATTTTCAGCACAAGATGATAGATAGATAATCCAACAAAGTGTGATCACATCTCAAGATCGATTGCAACCCATGGATGAAAGGAGATTACCCCATCAAGGTGCTAGAAATAGCATCACTGATCAAGGTTACCCTTCCGACGGTGTCTTCCTTCTTCTCCTCTTGTGGGCTCCCTCCAACGGAATGAGAGACTCAGCACTCCTTCATCAAGGTTATGCGCCATGGTCATGAAAATTTCCTAGGCGAATTTCTTGTGGGTGTTTGCCGACACTCCGCTAGAGAATTGCACCAGTGTCCCGTGTGAAACCCAATATGTGGAGAGCTTGGTCGTCGATGTCGGCGTTCGCTACAAGCCTCTACTTAAGGCGAGCGAGCTTCTTCTCCTCCTCCGTCATGATGACATACCCCTCGGAATGCCGCGGAGCGTATGGAGGTGGAG
This sequence comes from Cenchrus americanus, assembly GCA_947561735.1. Taxonomy (NCBI): domain Eukaryota; kingdom Viridiplantae; phylum Streptophyta; class Magnoliopsida; order Poales; family Poaceae; genus Cenchrus; species Cenchrus americanus. Next base: position 74,502,297 of record OX387239.1, on the reverse strand, counting down.
CGGATGATCGTGTCAAGTGGCGAGGTTGGACGAGCGGCTCCTCCATATGTTATTGAAGTTTGGTAAACCTAATAAATGAGTTTTGTGTGGCCCTCATGCCACCAAGGAGAAGAGTGGTTCCTCCTCAGTGGTGCCGTGTCCTCCTCCATACTCCGAGGAAACTCGGAAACCGAGTGCCTCCTCGAAGAGGTTGATGGCTTAGACGACGATGATCCCTTCTTCTTCGGTGAAAAGGCTTGTAGTTTTCTTCCAAGATTGCAGCACTCTCCCTCACAAATAAATATCCGGGGTTTTCACCCGGTAACAAGGTACACTAATATTATTTTGGAGTCTGGACTTTGAGTGGATTAAGGATGTGATTTGTTGCACGAAACAAACGCGGTGGATGGCTAAGTCTAAGGTGATTCCGGCCTACAAACTAGAGCACACGAACAAAGAGTTGGATGAAAGACTTACCTCTCTCCTCCTCTTGGCTCGGTTCTTCTCTAGTGCATTCATGTTGCTTTGTGATCGCGTACACCTTCCAAACGTTCCCGTCCACTCCTTTGCTTGCATTATTGCTCCTTCCACTTGATGTTTTCGCTTTGACTCACTTCCATACTCCCTTGCCTCACATGCATCCATGATATTCCTACAAAATAAAGCATTGGCTGCCCCCCATGCTTGTACTTTGCATGTGGTTTAAATATGTTGGAGGGGCATCCCGTGATGTACCATGGTGCATGCATGGTTAGGTTAACTAGATTGCCTCCCTTTAAGGCTAAGCACTCCTCTAATTTCGAAATTTAAAAATATTTTTCAGAGCCATGAAAGAGCTCGAACATAATTTTAGAGAAGTTTTTAAACCATTAAAAACAAATGCAAGTCGAAAATATTTTTTTATTACGTCGATTTCGGTCTCACCGGTATACTTTGCCTTCATTTGAGAGCAAGCTTTTCCCGGCTTGATCATGGGGGCATAGGTTTAGGTCCTAATTTCGATTAGATGAGAGAGATTTTGAATGAAATAAAATTAAGTGAGGCTTAGAAAAATTCTAATCCTAGAGAAACCAAGGATATGGATTTTTAAACCAACCAAAAATCAAGTTTCTAGGTTCACGCGAGTCCTACCACATGCTGAAATTTAAATAACATCTAGATACAAGTCGTGGCTCTACTCGTGTGTTTTTAGCATGAAAAACAAGTCAACCTCAGCACCATAACGAGGTTGAAAGGTTGATTTAAGGTTCTGAAATTATTTGGTTGAGGGTTTCTCGAAAAGAAAAGAATCAAACAAGCACATAGGATGGTTCATGTAAAGGGTTTATGATCAAGCAAAATATTCAACCAAGAATTATGTCTCTAATATTATTCAACCATTCTAAGTCTAAGGTTTTGCGTAGTAAAATTCAGAACTGAATTATATTTAAGAAGACTTGAAAAACCTGGAATCGGGTTGTCCTCCCGTAGCTTATTCTTGACTCGACGAAACGGGTTGCCTCCCGCCTAGCGCTTCGTTTATAGTCCATGGCTAGACTTCTTCACTTGATTACTCCGGATCAACGCTCTTTGCGGGCGTTGCAATCTTGGGTACCCACTTTGGCTTAGTCAATTTTTTTGGTCTTCACGAAGCCGGCTTTGTCCTTTGGTCTTGACGGATGCAACAACTTCCTTGTGGCTCGGCATCTCGAACTCCGGTCTTCGGTTGTGATCTTCATGGTCTCTAGTGTGATCCTTCATCTCTCCCGAATGAGCTTGAGTAGCCTTCGCCGTCTTGGGACCATGGAGTTGTCTCGGATATTCTTCTTTGTTGCCCATCGGGCGCCGCAAGTTGTCCCACTTGCGTCTCTAGCATCATGATGAACACTTTGCATGTGGATCTTGCCTTGGCGACCTTTAGGTGTTGAGCTTCTTTCTCCATCTCCATCTTCTCCATCCTCCTCTTGATCTTGAATGGCCTTCGGCGTCTTGACTTGGAGGTGGCGATTCCCCTTGGAGATTTCGACGGTCCTTCGAGCTTGTGTTGCACGTCACCTTTGCACCGTAAAGTTTTCCTGGATCATCCACAAAAAGTTTGGGTTTCTTGGAGAGGTAGCCAACCATCTCCGGTTAGGGTTAGTAATAAAACAAAAATCTAAACATAAAAACTAGGGTTAATCAAAACTAGATTAGATTGAATTTTTTTTTTCTTTTTGAGGATGATCAAACATAAGAGATGCAAAAGAAAATCAAAAGAAAAAGCGAAAGATAAGCGATACTAGATCGGATCTTGATTGCTTGTTCCCGCAACGGCGCCGGAAAAAGGGGCTTGTTGACGGTTAATAGTTGTATCAAAGGTCGTTTGTGACTTGCAAGCGGACAAGTCTCCCGTCGTAGTCAAGGGACCCTTCTTCCCTCGAGTGGTGAACCCAAGGTATCGAATCCGTGGAACAATGTGCAACGCAAGGATCCAATCTAGTAAAGCAAGGTAAAGCTATCTATTGAAGACAAGTTGCATCTAATCTAAGAACTCATAAAGAAAACGAATCTAATCTAATCTACTAAAGAGGTAACAAGAGAAAGCAAGAGATAACCAATCTAGAGAATCTAGATCATGCTTATGTTGTAGCTCCAAACAAGATAGATGAAGATAGCAAAGCGAATCTCATTAAAAGCGTCTTTAAATCGTGGCCTTCCCATCCGACTCCGAAAACATCCGCCTTTCGAGACCCCCGTTCTGTCACAACGTATCCCTATTCATGCGGGGAGCTTAGGGCGAGTTCGATAGAACAAGTTGAAATCACTTGGCCGGTCCGGCATGCACCTCTAGCCACCGCGGCTACAAGAGCACCCTATGTAATCTAGCTGCAAACTAGATCGTAGAAGAAGCAAAACCAAGAAGAAAACAAAATCATCGAGAAGGCACTTGATCGCTAGAAATCGGATTCACTTACAAACTTCACCATGAATGATTACATGAACAAGATCACCACCGGGGGCCCTCCCTCGATCTTGATCCTCGCTCCGAGCTCCGACGTGGTCTTCCATGCAAGGTTCCCACGTCGGCTAGGGAAACCCTAGACAACTAACACGACCCTCATCTTCAAGTTGGTGTCCCTCAAGCTTCTCTCGCTCCTCGGCGGCGGAATACGACTTCGGCCTGCGTGGCTCTCGGTCGGGGGGCTATTTATAGCCCGAGAAGCAATTAGGTCAAAGGAGAGCCCGATTGGGCCCCGGGTGGGGGCCGGGCCGGCCGGCCTGGGCCGGCCGGCCCGGGCCCAGTCGGCCCATCCCGCGGCTCGCTTCGCCGGTGTTGCTTCCCACGTCTTCTAGATGTTCTCCCCTTTTGCATGTGGGCCCTTGACGTCGGTTTCTCTCCGAATTGGACTCAACTCCTTGTCTTGCAAGATTCGGCACTTTTCACGGTTCGGTCCTCGGAGTTTATCATCTTCTCGGGCTTGGTCCTTGGGCTCTTGGAGTCATGTTCACTTCATTGCTTGACTTGTATCGGGCTTCAAGGTCTTGCCATGAGGTGCTCAATGAACTTATCCCGGAAGTCTTGCTTTCAACGTTAAAACCCGCATAAACACATAACTCCAAAACCGACATGCACAAGTGAACTTGTTATACCACGGGGGTTAGTACCAATGAATAAGATACAAAAGTCATGCCAACACCGAAGGTAAACTCATGGCTAGGTTGACGGAATTTCACCGTCAACGGTCGGCCGCTCCCGCGACGTCAGCGGGGGCCTCGAGGAAGAGGAAGCGGGCCTTCTCCTCCTTAAGGTAAGGAGTTGCCTTTCGAGGGGTCGCGTGCTCGTCGGGCGGGGATGGGATACTATATTTTTGTGTCCGCAGGGTGACTTCAACCATGCCTCCCATCGCACCGGCCAAGGTGTTGAGGGCAGACACGTCCGTCCCCACCAGGCGGCGCTCGTCAAGGGCGACGCGGGCGGCCGTAGGCACGGTGGCGGCGGCGGCGGGAGCTCGCAAGGCGCGGCCGAGGCCTCGAGGCCGCGGCCGGTGGACGCCGCCCGCATGGCCGCGGCCGGCGGTCACGAAGGCACCGGGGGGTGCTAGCCGTGACGGAAGCGCGGCGAGGGGACGGCCACGACGGAGGCGCGGCGGCGGCGGCGGAGGTACGGCCGACGGCGCCGGTCGTAGTGGCGCTGCCGGCGACATCGGCCGCGGAGGCGCGTCCGGCGCCCGCGGCCGCCGAGGCGCGGCCGGAGGCGGCGGTCACGCGCGCGCGCGGCGAGAGCCCGCGGCCGCGAGGCGTGGTCGGAGGCGCTTGTGGTGGTGCGGCGGGGAGCCCGCCCTCACCGGTAGCTCCCAGGCGACGGCGGTGGAGATCCCTGACAACGACGTCCCACCGCCCGGGTGGGACCAGTGGGCAAGCTTGCCTACGCCAGCCCCCGAGCCCCGGGCGGGGGCTCTTGCGAGAAGGTGGGATGGCCACATGGTGGCCGAGGGCTAGAGGCACGGCGTCGAGGCTTCTTCGTCCCCCCCCCCCCCCCCCCGCCTCGGGCGAGGAGCGCGTCGACACGCCGCCCCCACTTTGCCGACGCCCAGGAGGAGCAGCAGCTGTGGGAGGAGCTCCGCGATCATGGCACCTCGCTCAACAGGGTGCTGAACGAGGCGCTGCGGATTCACGGCGGCCCGGCGTGGCGTGTTTTCCAGGTGCGTCGGTGTTCTTGCGTTGTTCCGCCAGATTGCCGCTTTCTTCTTGGATCTTGTCGTTTTCGTGTTTGTCTTCGCGGTGCGGCACTCATGGATTTTGTCTACTGATGGCAGGAGTTGGAGCTCTGCGCCCGCAACAGGTACGACGCCCTCGACCAGATGAGCGCCGAGCTCCGCCAGCTCCGGGAGCAGCGCGACGCCTTCGACGCCCTCGCGGAGGCCCCGAGGACCGGGATGGCCGGGCCGGGCGTGCGGACGGAGGCCTCGCGCGACCGGCTCTTGGAGCCGTGAGGACCATGTGTGGTTCGAGGACCGGTGGATGATCGCTTCCTTGTGTGATGAGTGATTGACAACGTTGTGTGGACCGATTCTTGGCTAAGTATTGCGAGGTGCGAGGTTGCGACTTGACTCGTGTTGGTGCAGGTGAAGAACAAGCGCGAAAGGTCGTTGTCGGTGAGGCCTCCAGGTGTGGAGAAGACAAGTAGGCTTCGTTCGAGGGACCCGGTGGCCAGTGGGGTCAAGTGCGGGCCGCATGGTGGCATGAACAGCAAGATGAAGTCGTGGATGGTTTCTTGGTAGAGCCTCAAAACCAAGGGCGAGCCGGGACTACGTGGGAGCCGAGTCATGAGTGGAGATTGGCGGAGGCTACACCGAGTTCGCGGGGTTTGCAGTGGTTCACCAGAAAACCACTGGGTTACTCTGTTGAGCCACAAAACCGAGGCCGAAGACTCGACGAGGAGGTGCGGCCACCCAGGCTGGTTCAACCGCCCCGGAGGGGCGGTCAGACCGCCTGGGGCCGGTCAGATCTCCCCGGCCGGTCTAACAGCCCAGGGGGGCGGTCTGACCGCCCTGGCCGCCGGCGTCAAGATGCTTCGAAGCGGAGGACACGCGTCGGGATCGCAAGGCTTGCGTTGAGGCTAAGCAGGTTGCGGTCGCCGGGCATCCGTCCGATGAAGATATTCCGAAGATTTCCAAATCCGCCCTCGAGGGGCATGTATCCCTAGTTATTAGTGAAGGGTAGTTTAGTCTTTTGGGTGCCTCCATATATACTCATTGAATGAGTGGATGGCAGCTAACTCTTGGAATTCTAGCTCATTTGTTTTTCCATTTTCGTTCTCCATTTTCCCTAGTTTTTCCTAGGACTAGCTTGAGAGCTTCATGTGAGATCTAGAGAGAGGGATGGATGTTTGGGTGGCAAGCTAGACCTTGTACGAACCTTTATGGTATGTATAGATGGTTTGGCGTTGTTCCTCAAGGTGGTTTTCCCGCTCTCTTTTGTGCTGATTTTCGGAGCTCTTTGTTGGCGGTGTTTTGAGAACGATTTCTTGGGGTTTTTGGTGGGTGTCACGTATGAGGTTCTTGTGCCTCTTTGGCTGGTGACTTTTCCCCCCAAATCCTCTTTGAATCGGACTCGATTAGGTGGTTATTCGAGTTGGGCGAGTTCTTGACCTAGAGAGGCGATTTCGTCGATTCCTCTTGATTGTGAGCGTTTCGGGTCGATTCCTTTGAGGTAGAGGTTGCCCAGAAGGTAACCCGGCTAATCTCGAAGTTTCGCTGCAATCCGTGGAGTGATTCGGAAGATCGGGCGCGAGGAAGTTAGGGTTTGACCCGCGGCTGTTTTTTTACGGGAGAGGCGGTCTAACCGCCGGAGGGGGCGGTCTAACCGCCACGGGTGTTTCCGAGGTTGAAGTCTTGTTTCGCCGCATTTTCCTCTGTGAGTTTGTTCGCCTTGATCGGAGGAGGGGTCCGGGTGAAATTTTGGGTCGTTCTCGTGCTGTTTCCTAGGTGTTCTTGGTTGGAGTTCGTTGCTGGGTACAGGAGGTTAGACCGCCCCTGGTAGCCGGTCTAACCGCCCCAAGGCCCCTGGGTGGAGTTTTGGTTTTCACCAAGATTTTCTAGTAGCTAGCATGGCCTTGACCAGAGATCTTTGTTGGTGAAACCGTGGTGCATTTTGGTGCTCGAAAGAGGTGTTTCGGAGGATTTCTTGGTTACCAGGTGGAGGCGGTCTGACCGCCCCTATACCCGGTCTAACCGCCCGGTTACCCGACTTTCGAGTTGTTTCCGCTGTCGTTGGTGCGTGTGTGTTGTGGTTGCTGGTAGAGTTTGTTCCTAGGACCAGTAGCACTCCAGTGGCTACGTGGTTTTCGCAAACGGAAGGTAGAAGTGCGGAGCGTGTGATTTCGAGGGTCCGACCGAGCTAGTTCGTCTTGTCGGAGTTTCATCTCCCTCGAGAAGAATTTTTATCAGCTCCCATTCACTCCCCCCTCTCTGGTCGCCTAATCGGTCCTTCAAGCTGGAAGGGCAGTCCACGACGCGCCCCTCCGCCATCGAGCGGGTTCGCACGACCCTCATCGACCGGGACGAGGCGCTGCAACAGGCGAGAGGGGACCTGGAGAGGGCGCGCACCGTGGCGACGGACTGGGAGGCAGAGGTGGTCTCCGTCCGGACCCAGAACCGGCAGGTCCGCACGGAGCTCGAGGAAGCACGGTCCCGGTAAGGCCGGGACGAGGAGAGGGTGAGGGAGGCCGAGCAGAAGGCCAAGGAAGCCGAAGAGTTGAAGGCCGCCCTCACCGCTAAGGTCGCCGCGGTTGCCGCAGCGGAGGAGCAGCTCCGGCGGAGAGCGCGCGCCCGCCGAGAGGGCGAGGGTCAGCTCCGGCAAGAGCGGGCCGCCCTCGTTGATGCCCGATCGGTGCTCGAGCGGGAGCGTGCTGCTCTCGAGAGAGCGCAGACGTCGCTGAAGGAGCGGGAAGACGAGGTCTCGAAGCTCGACGGGGAGCTGATCGCCCTCAGCATCTGGAATGCGGACCAGCACCGGACCCTCGAGGAGCAGAGCACCACGGTCGTCAGCTTGCAGCAGGCGGTCGAGAGCGGACGCCAAGCTCTCTAGGGGGAGAGGAAGCAGGTTGAAGGTGAGTCGCTGCTTCGTTCCTTTGTTTTGTTGATCTTCCCTTCGGGGATTCGCTCCCTTCTTGAATTTTCTTGCTCGTGGGATCCAGGCCTGCGCACCACGTTGGGGCGCGTGACCGATCGGGCCGAGACGATGCAGGCTGCCTACGACTCTTCCGAGCAGGAGCTGGTAGAGCTGCGTGCTGCGGCCCTCGAGACTTGTCGGGCGGTCGAGGAGGGTGAGGCGCATGCTGGAAGCTCACTGGCGAGTCGTCTGCGCGCCCTTGGCGGGCACGTCTCGAGGCGCATGCGTCGCGCGCTTCACTTGGGCATCCAGAAGACCCTCAGTGTGGTGCGCTCCCACTACGAGGTGAACTTCGAGGCTGTGGCGTCGGGCTACGTCGTCCCGGAGGGCGTCGAGGACAAGGTGGCGATGGAGCAAGTGGACACGCTTGCCGCTGATGCCGCCGAGATGCTCACCGAGGACTTCCTGGAGTTCCTGTTCCCAGACGCCGCTGACGCCGACACGCCCCAAGCCTGAAGACCGCTGGGCACTTGGCCCGTTTTTTGTTTAAATGTTAGTATCCGGGCCGCGTGGCTGTGTAAATAAACAAGTAAAACTTCTGGAATATTTAAGCACTTGTAAATTTGAGTGGTGCCTTTTATTTGTCGCGTTGTTCTGTTTTTTCCTTTGCGTGGGCGAATTCGGGTTGGGAGAGTTCGATTTTCGTGGGTGGCCCGCTGGGCAGGAGGCAAGAGAGAAGGGTCGTATCCTTGTGGAGGCGTAGGCTATCTCTAACTTGCGCGTCCTTTCCGCTTGGCCACCCGCGCCCTGCCTTGGTTCGCTCGAGGCTAAGGTCGAAACATACTTAGCACGCTCGCGAGTTAAATTTTTGCGAAAAACGGGACCATTTTTGGGGGGGATGCCCCCCGCAGTAGCCCCCGAGGGAGACTTGATTTTCAGGGGAAAGCCGAGTTGCCCTTTAACTTTATTGACTTGCCGTTATTTACATTGTGCCGCCAACTGGGGTGTTGGGCATGTGATTTACAACAAAAGACTTGGAGATCCTAGCTAAGGGTAGAAGCGACGTAGCTGCTGGATGTTCCAAGCGTTGGTGAGTTCCTCGCCGTCCTCGTTGGCTAGCTTGTATGTGCCGGGCTTGAGCACCTTCACCACGACGTAGGGTCCCTCCCATGTGGGTGATAACTTGTGGCGGCCTCGATTATCTTGGCGTAGCCTTAGGACCAAGTTCCCCTCGCTGAAGTCCCACCGTCGCACCTTTCGAGCTTCGTAGCACCTTAGGGACTACTGGTACCTTGCGGAGTGCATCAGGGCCACGAGGCGGGCTTCATCCAACTGGTCCAGCGAGTCTTCGCGGGCTCACTGGTTGGCATCTTCGTCGTAGCCCCGGACTCTGGGCGACCCGTATTCCAAGTCCGTGGGGAGGACGGCCTCCGCGCCATGGACCAAAAAAAACGGGGTGAACCCGGTTGCCCTGCTTGGGGTGGTCCTGAGGCTCCATACGACCGCCGGCAGCTCCTGGAGCCATTTCCGACCAGACTTGTTCAGCTGGTCGAAAATTCTGGGCTTGAGGCCTTGTAGGATCACGCCGTTGGGACGCTCCACTTGGCCATTGGTCTGTGGGTGTGCCATAGCTGCCCAGTCCACGCGGATGTGGAACTTGTCGCAGAACTCCAGGAATTTTCGGCCCGTGAATTGGGACCCGTTGTCGGTGATGATGGAGTTGGGTACTCCGAAGTGGCAGACGATGTCGGTGAAGAACGTCACCGCCTGCTCCACCCTGAGGTTTGTGATGGGGCGCACCTCCACCCACTTGGAGAATTTGTCGATTGCGACCAACAGGTGGGTGTAGCCCCCGAGTGCCTTCCGCAAGGGCCCGGCGATGTCCAGCCCCCACACGACAAAAGGCCACGTGATGGGGATGGTCTGCAGGACGTGCGCGGGGATATTGGACTTGCAAGCGTAGAACTGGCACCCTTCGTAGGTGCGCACGATCTCGCTGGCGTCAGCGACCGCGGTGGGCCAGTATAAGCCCTGGCGGAACGCGTTGCCCACGAGGGTGCGGGGTGCGGCATGGTGGTCGCACACGCCCGCGTGTATGTCCCGGAGGAGCTCGAGCCCTTGGGGGATAGGTACGCATCGCTGCAGGATGCCGGAGGCGGGGCGCTTGTACAGCTCGCGTCGACGAGGGTGAAGGACTTGGCCATCCTGGCGATGCGCCTGGCCTCGGACCGGTCCGAGGGGAGTTCCCCTCGGTCCATCCAGGCGATGTACTTGTCGCGCCAGTCCGCCTCGTTGGGGGCTGGCTCGACGTCCATGGCTTCGACCTCGTCGGCGCCGTACCCCTCGAGGAGGGAGAGCACGAACGCCTCGTTCGAGGGGTCCTCGTCCATGGGCTCTGCGCCCGCTGGGTTCGAGGGAGCTCCCGAGGGTTCTGTGCAGTTCGAGGGGTGTGGCTCGAGGGTGACGGATGGTTGGGCTATGTCCCGAGCGAAGACGTTCGAGGGGACGGTGATCCGCCCTGACGCGATCTTGGCGAGCTCGTCCGCCTCCTCGTTATACCGGCGGGGCACGTGGTTGAGCTCGATGCCGTAAAACTTGTCCTCGAGGGCGCGCACGGCCTTGCAGTACGCCTCCATCTTATCGTCGTGGCAGCTCGCGTTTTTCATGACCTGGTCGATCACGAGCTGCGAGTCCCCCCGCACGTCGAGGTGTTTGATGCCTATCTCGATGGCGATCCTGAGGCCACAAAGCAGGGCCTCGTACTCGGCCATGTTGTTCGATCGGAGAAGTGAAGGCGCACAGCGTACTGCATGTGCTCCCCGAGGGGTGAGACGAAGAGCAGGCCCGCGCCCGCACCTGTCTTAGTCACTGAGCCGTCGAAATACAGAGTCCAGCATTCTGCCTGGATCTATGGCGGTGGCAATTGTGTGTCTGTCCACTCAGCGATGAAATCCGCCAAGATTTGGGACTTGATGGCCTTGTGCGGGGCGTAGGCGAGCGTTTCACCCATCAGCTCCACCGACCACTTGGCAATTCTGCCCGCTACATACGGATTACGGATGATTTCCCCTAACAGAAAGGAGGAAACCACTGTGACGGGGTGAGCCTCGAAGTAGTGGCGGAGTTTGCACCGCGCGAGAACCACTGCGTAGAGCAGCTTCTGGACTTGTGGGTAGCGCGTCTTGGTGTCGGACAAGACTTCGCTGATGTAGTACACCGGCCGCTGAACCGACAAGGCGTATCCCTCCTCCGTGCGCTCCACCACGATCACGGCGCTGACCACCTGGGTGGTCGCAGCCACGTAGAGGTACAGAGGCTCGCTGTCTTGTGGCAGTGTGAGGATCGGGGCATGGGTAAGGGACGCCTTTAGCTTATCAAGCGCCTCCTGGGCCTCGGCGGTCCAGGAGAAACACTCGTGCTTCTTGAGGAGCCGGTAGAGGGGCAAGCCCTTCTCGCCGAGCCGCGAGATGAAGCGGCTCAAGGCGGCAAGTCACCCCAACACCCTTTGGACCCCCTTAAGGTCCCGAATCAGACCCATCTGCTCGAGGGCTGCAACCTTTTCGGGGTTGGCCTCGATGTCTCGCTGGGAGACGATGTATCCTAAAAGCATGCCCCGCGGCACGCCAAAGACACATTTTTCGGGGTTTAATTTCACCCTGTTGGCCCGTAGGCAGCCGAACGCGATGCGAAGGTCGCTAACCAGGTCGTCCGCCTTCCTGGTTTTTAAGACTATATCATCTACGTACGCCTCAACGGTTCGCCTGATGTGGTCTCCGAAAACGTGCTGCATACACCGCTGGTACGTCGAGCCCGCGTTTCGGAGGTCGAACGGCATCGTGACGTAGCAGTACATCCCGAACGACGTGATGAATGAAGTCGCGAGCTGGTCGGACTCCTTCATTTTTATTTGGTGGTACCCGGAATAGGCATCAAGAATAGAGCGACTCACACCCGCCGATCGAATCAACGATCTGATCGATACGCGGCAAAGGAAAAGGAACTTTAGGACATGCTTTATTAAGACTGGTGTAGTCTACACACATCCGCCACTTCCCATTCTTTTTCTTCACTAATACAGGATTAGCTAGCCAAGTAGGGTGGAACACATCCTTGATGAACCCAGCCTCGAGGAGCTTCCACAGCTCCGCTCCGATTGCCCGCCGCCGCTCCTCGTCGAAGCGGCGCAGCCGTTCGTTGCGGCGGCGCGGGAGTGAGGTAGGATGTCAAGGGAGTGCTCGGCGACTTCCCTCGGGATGCCTGGCATGTCCGAGGGGCTCCACGCGAAGATGTCAGCGTTGGCGCGGAGAAAGTCGACGAGCACCACTTCCTATTTCCGGTTGAGGGTAGAACTAACCCTCAACACCTTGCCCTCGGGGGCAGCAGGGTCGAGGGGCACGTCCTTGGTTTGCTCAGCAGCCTCGAAACTGCCGGTGTGCTTCGCTGTGGAGTCGAGGTCCTCGTTGACCATCTTCTCCATGTTGGCCACCAGCGCTTCGTCCAGCGCTAGGGCCTCGGCGTGTTCCACGCACTCGACGTCGCAGTCGAAGGCGTGCTCGATGGATGAGCCCACGGTTATGACGCCGTTGGGCCCCGGCATCTTCATCTTGAGGTAGGTGTAGTTGGGGACCGCCATGAACTTGGCGTAGCAGGGCCGCCCAAGTATGGCATGGTACGCGCCCCTGAACCCCACCACCTCGAAGGTGAGCGTCTCCTTGCGGTAGTTGTCTGGCGTGCCGAACCAGACCGGCAGGTCGATCTGCCCGAGGGGCTGGACGCGCTTGCCTGGCGCGACGCCATGTAAAGGCGTCGTGCTAGGCCGCAGCTTATCCAACCCGATCCCCAGCAGGCGCAGCGTGTGCGCATAGAGGATGTTGAAGCTGCTGCCTCCGTCCATCAGGACCTTCAAGAACCGCGCGTTCCCGATGACTGGGTCGACCACCAGCGGCACGCGACCCGGGTTGGGGATGCGGTTCGGGTGATCCTCGCGGCTGAACGTGATGGCGTCCTCCGACCAGTCGAGGAAGGAGGGAGGCGCCTTCTCCGCGACGAGAACATCGTGCCGCTCTCGCTTGCGCTAGCGGCTGGACATGTCGACGGTTGCCCCCCCGAAGATGAGGAAGACATTCTCCACGGTGGGGAAGCCGCCGGCGTCACCGTCACCCCCGTCCTTCTTGGCCTCGTCATCCTTCACGGCAGCGCGACCGTAGAACCGCTTGAGCATGTCGCACTGCTCAAGGGTGTGGTTGACCGGCATCTTGTGGTAGGGACATGGCTTCTTCAGCATGTCGTCGAAAACTCCCGGGCCTCGAGGGGCCGGTCGAGGGCCCCGTCGAGCTGGGTCAACAGCAAGAGCTTCGCCGTTGTCGTCGTCGCGCCCCTGCTCGCGCGCCTCGCGGCGCGGCTTCTTCCCCTTCTTGCCCCGCTTGTTCTTCTGGCGGGGCTCCTTGGACTTGCTGCCCTCCGCGAGCGTGTCGTCCACGTGTTTGCCCTTCTTGCCGTTGAAGATCGCCCCCACCGCCTCTTCGCCCGAGGCAAAGCTGGTGGCGATGTCGAACAGCTCGTTCGAGTCGACCGGCGGGCTGCACCCAAGCTCGCGCATGAGGTCCCGGCATGTGGTGCTTTCGAGGAAGGCGTGCACGATCTCTGACTGCGCCACGCTCGAGAGCTCCGTACAGCGCTTGGAGAAGCGTCGTATGAAGTCCCGAAGCGATTCGCCGGGCTTCTGGGTGCAAGAGCGCGAGTCCCGGGGAGTTCCCGGGCGCACGTACGCGCCCGGAAATTTCCCACGAACGTGCGGACCAAGTCGTCCCAGTTGTGGATCTGGCTGGCCGGCGGGTGCTCGAGCCACGTCCGCGCCGAGTAGGCGAGGTGCGAGGGGGGAGGTTGCGGATGATAACCTCGTCGGCCGGTGGCTCCGCCCAGCTGACACGCCAGGCGGTAGTCGTTGAGCCACACACGGGGTTCCGTCTCTCCGTTGTACTTGATGATCGTCGTGGGCTGGCGGAAACGCTGGGGAAAGGTCGTCGTGCGGATCTCCCGGCTGAACACACGGGTTCCCGGGGGCTTCGGCGTCGGTGAGCGGTCCTCATCGCTGTCGTAACGTTCACCCCGTCGAGGGTGGTAGCCTGCGGCCGCCCGCGCCTCTACTTTGCTCGTTCGTCGGGAGTTGATGACGTTGCGGGCGTCGCCATCTCGGGCTTGCCCGCGCGTGTCGAGGAGCCGTTCCTTGGCCGGCGTGCGCCCGGGTTGGCGGGGCGCTCGGCCGTGCCGTCTCGCGTGTACCGAGGGCTCGGGGCCTTGCGCACCCCCATCATCCCGCGCGCTCCCCTGTTGACAGATGCGGGACGCCGAGCTTTCGGCCTATTGGACGGCCGCTTGCTCGATGAGCGCCTGCGCCTCGGGCGTCAAAGGGGCGGGCATGGCCCGCAACAGTGTTGCGGAGGCGATGAGCTTTTGGCTCGCTCGCGGGGGCGTATCCGGATTGTCGACGTTGAAGTCGGTGTTGATGCGATCACGGGCTTGTCTGCCCAGCTCACGCGCGCGTTTGCCGCGCGCAGAGGCTTCCCCACGATAGAGGCGCGAAGCAACCGCATCGTGCGGTACTCTTCCGCCAGCTTGGCCTCGACCTCGCGTGCCTGGACCAGCTGCGCGTTGATGTCGGTCCCCCTCAGCGGTGAGGGGGGAGGGGCGCTTGGCCCCGCATCCATGCGCGGTCCAGTTCCCAGAGCGGGAGGAACCTCTCCGTCGCTGGCTCTCGCCGCGTCGGCGGCGTTAGCTGGGTCGTTGGCGATTACGACGCAGCACTCCCGCACGGGGTCGTAGCTCCCGGCGCTAGAGTCGTCGGAGTAGCCGAACCAGTAGTCCGCGGCGTCGAGGAACCGCCTGAACATTACTGGGTCCGGCACGCCAGAGAAGTCCCACTCCGCGTATCAATGCGAGGTGGCGGGCGGCAGCGCGTCGACGGAGCCTAGGGATGACTCGTCGCCGGCGGAGGCGCTAGGGTCCCTGGCGACCAAGATGTGGCGACCAGGGGGAACCCTGCGCATCGCTGTGTTGGCGTTGGTGTTGGCGACGTAGGCCGCCGTGGCGCTGCGCAGAACGATGGGGAAGCGCGGTCCGGAGACTGAGCGCTCCCCCGCCGGGGCGGCGACCGTCACGCCGGTGGGGGCGTCGCGTTGCGAGGCGACGCGCGCGCCTGCCGGCGCTCCGACCGCGCCCGACGCGAGCGCCGGCCGGGAGCGACGGCGGCACCGTGACGCGCGGATGGACCCGCGCGTCCGTGCCAGCGGGTGTTGGTGTTGTGGCGATGCGTGCGGCGGCGACCGGGGCGGATCCGGCTTGGCGCCGAGCGCGGAGTTCCTCACGGTTAGTGAGGTGCATCAGGAAGCCGTTCCCCGTAGCCTGGAAGTTCAGGCCCCCGAACCGGATTTCGAATCCGGCCGGGAGGGGGTCCGAGCTGCCCATGGAGTAACGCTGACCGCGATACTCGGTGCCAATCACCATCGAGAGAGTTGGTGACGGGTTGACCTTCAGCGCGCCGAGCCCCACGGTGGGCGCCAACTGTCGGTGCGGAATGTAGTCCCGACACTAACTAGTAATAAGCGCTGAGATCTGTCTCTCGATGGTCGGTGCCAAGCAACTAAGGGCACTTCATTTATCCTGGTTCCGGCCGAGGCTGTACGTCCAGCAGGGGTGTGCTCGAGGCACTATATTGCTTTGCACCGGGGTGCCTGTAGTGGGGCGGCTACAAGCAAGGCGGGAGAGGAGGTGTGGCCTCCAAGTCCCAAGAGGAGTGATTGAGGCGAGAGCCAATATCGTGGGGGAGGACGGGGAGCGTCTGAGCGATCGCTATCCGTTGTCCCGTGTCTGGTGTCTTGTGTCTCGTCCGTCCCCCCGCGGCGAGGGGGGTCACCTTCCTTTTATAGACCAAGGAGAGGGTGATTTACAGGCATGCCACACTATTTAGCTACGTGTAATGGTATGGTGTACAGTGCCGGGGAGTTGACGGTTGTCCTGGCGAATCTCGCTTCAGTCATGGCGTCGTGGTGTGCCCTGTACTTGAACAGGGGTGGCCTCGAGGGTGGAAGCGTAGTGGTTGACCGGGACGTCTCCAGGCGGGCTCGAGGGAGCCTTTGACGGCGATCTGTACGGGGTGCAGTGGCAGGCGTGGCGGCGTCCCGTCCCCGTGTGCCCAACAGCATCGGAGTCGTTGTAGCAGTGCACGGCGTGGCGCTGCAGGTGCGGGGATGGCCGCACAGGACCGATAGCGACGGGGATGGCACTCCCGCCGGCCTGACGTCATGGTTTGACCCTGCGGAGCCACGAGAAGAGGGTTCGAGGGTGCGACTGGCTCCCTTCGAGGGCGCGGCGCGTTAGCCGTACTAAAGTGGGCGGCACAGTGTCACGGAGTTGACACCGGCCTCGTCGCACAGTCCCCCACAGTGGCGGGGATGGGCTCCCCCTAGGGAGTTGGCGGAACAGCGCCAGGGCGTGATTCTCAGGCGCGTGATGGCGCGGCTCTGCTGTGTCAGAGCATTAAATGCTCGTTCCCGCGTGCGGGAGCAGGTGCGCTCGTGAGGGAGCCTCGAGCAAGGCGGAGCCCACTCGAGGGAGGCGGGGACCCTCGAGCGAGGCGGAACCTGCTCGAGGGGGCGTGAGCCCTCGAGCGAGGCGGACCTTGCTCGAGGGGGCGCCTGATTGGGCCACTCTGGTGGGCCGCGGGGGCCACCACAGCGTGGGTCGTGCCGTGTGTGCGTGCTTGTGTTAGAGGTGTATTTTGTTTTATTTTTTGCAGGTTTTAAGCAGGATTCCCCCGGTTTTTAGGGGACCCTCAGGGCTGTCCCCGACAGGATGGACGCCGGAACCGCCATTGGAGCATGTTGCCGCCCTGTTTCGGACCTTCCCCACAGCGTCTAGGGAGTGCAATATAGTAGTAGAGGAGCCTGTGGAGGCTGCTAAGACTAGTGTTGCATCTGCAGCAAGCTGATGCATGTTGATAGCTGTAAAACAATCGAAAATACCAGGTTACATGCTGGGCAGTGTTCCAACTTGAGATCTGTGGTCAATTGTTCTTGTGATCTTTCTGAATGGAAATCCAATTTTGAATATGTTATGTGCCTATCCTAAATATATAACATTAAAATCACTAGTGGTCAGAGGACATTCAGTCTCGGTTGGTAAGGGGTATAGTGTCGGTGTTTTAGACCGGCAACCTACTACGGGGGAGTACCCGAAGTAGATGATTGTGACTCGCCGAGATCGGTAACTCGAAGGAAGAGACACGTGGCACACAATTTAGACAGGTTCGGGACGCGAGGTGCGTAATACCCTACGTCCTGTATGCTGCGTAGCTCTGGATTGATAGGGCACGATTACAAGATGGTGCAATAGTGCGCCGTGAGTTGTACGAGAGGAGATTGGATGAGGTGATCGGTCCCTGCCTCGCCTTATATAGTCCGGGAGGCAGGGTTACAAGTCGGAGTAGGGAGAGAGTACTAGTCGAGTACGTCTAGGAGTCCTCTATACAGTGCGGAACATGTACAGCTCCCTAACCGAGTACTACTCCTGTGTAGTCCTTGTGCTCCACGCCTTCAGGTGCCGTGTAGCGCAAGCCGGTAGTCCCAGGGGCCCACCGAGTAGTCGGTCCTGGTACCCACCGAGGTAGTGGGCCCAGGGAGGTCCATACGACAAGCCCCCGAGTACTTTGTAGTCGAGAAGGATAGCTTCAAGTAGTCTTGACGGCCTTAACGAGTAGTCCTCAAGCGTCCCTGAGTGCTACAAGTCAAAAGTCCTCAAGAGTAGTCGAAGCATCCCGAGGGCCGGAATGTACTCCACCGATGTTTGAGCAATCTTGAAGTCTTCTCGAGTAGTCCCAAGCGTCCTCGAAGACTGCCTTCGAAGGTCTTCAAAAACTGCCTGTCTTGTCTTGAAGCCGGAGCTGATATGGAGGTGCGATTGCAAAATTGCACTCCATATGGAGTAGCCCCCGAGCCTTAGGTTGAACCGCGGGCTCGGGCCGAGGGTCCATCCGAAGTCTTGGCAAGAGAATCCCGAAAAATCCGGGAGAGAAAAACCGAAGGACACGTGGCACGGAGCCCCCGAGCCTTGAGTCGAGTACTTCCTCTCGAATTGAAGGGTCTTCTTGAAGAATGTGTCCTGAGATGCTCTTGAGACTAGCCGCTTCCCAGGTAGTCGAGTAGAAGTAGCCGAGCCCTCGAGGTGAGGCGCGTCGACTAGTAGAATACGAAGAGTCACGCGCAGCCACCGAGTCAGCCGCGCGTGGACTTATCCAGCCGCCTGTTGCGGAGCCGATTTGTCTTATAAATAGAAGCCAAAACCCTTAGGTTTTTTCACCCATTCGAGCTGCAGCCATTACGTTTGCATCTTGAAGCGAATCCACTCCCCGGCGCTTGCCGCCGCCGTAGTAGATCCAAGCGCGCCGCCACCCGAAGCCTTTAGGGTAGCCCCCCGAGCGGATGCGAGTGAAGACGCATTGCACTTGGAGGATGAAGCCGTCACCGTCGAAGACGTCCAAGGCCGCCGGGAAGAAGAGGGGCCGCGAAGAGGCCGCCGCGGCCGCCGCCGACCGCCGCCCATGTCTCCACCGCGGGCTGATCCAAGCCGCGAGTGGAAGAAATCCAAAGTGAAGATGGAGGATCTCGTCGACCCTCCTGAACAGTGGGTTCATCAGGGAGAAGGAAGTCGACATGTGGAGATCCGCCGCAGGAGACCCATATCCGATGGAGAAGGCCGAAGATGAGATCCCGATGTTCTCGCGGTTCGTGGAGCGAGGTCTTGCGCTCCCAGCCAGCGACTTCTTCAAGGGGCTGCTCGGGTACTACGGGATCGAGTACCCGAACTCCGAACCCCAACGGCATCTTCCACACGTCGGTCTTCGTCCACTTCGCGAAGCCTTCCTCGGGATCAAGCCGCATTGGGTGCTTTTCGGAAGTTCTTCCGCGTCAAGCCGCAACCAAGTGCCACCAACCCCAGGGTAGTCGGAGGAGCCGGCATCCAGTTGAGGGAGGACGCCGCGGGAGCGGTACTTGGCGTACAAACTTGTCAACTCCAACACGGATTGGAATACTAGGTGGTTCTACATCACGAACCACCACCCCGGCCGCCGAAGCCGAGCGAGACGGCGAGCCCGTGTGTCGGGGACAGCCCTAGGGGTCCCCTTAAACAACGGGGGAAATCCTCACTTAAAATCCGCAACAAGGCCAAAACGCAATTTACCTAACCCCGCAGAAACGGCACACGCCACAGAACCCCGACGGCCCATCAAGGCGGCCCTCTTAGAGATCCCCTCGAGCGGGCTCCGCCTCACTCGAGGATGCGCGCCCGCCCCCTCGGGCGGGCTCCGCCTCGTCCGAGGGGGCGCACTTCCCTCGAGCGGGCTCCGCCTCGCTCGAGGGCTCGCTCCCCCTCGAGCAGGTTCCGCCTCGCTCGAGGGTACGTCCCACCCTCGACCGGGGTCCGCCACGCTCGAGTGTGCCCCTCACGCGTGCGCCGGCCCCCGTACACGGGCATTTAACGCCCTGACACCGGCGGGACGGCGCCATCATGCGCCCGGGGCTCGCGCCCCGGTGCCGCCGCACCAACTCCCCAGGGAGGAGCCCATCCCCATCACTGTGGGGAGGGACTGTGCAGCGCGGCCGGTGTCAGTCCCGTGACACCGTGCGCCTGCTCCAGTACGGCTGACGCGCCGAGCCCTCGAAAGGGGGCCGGCTTCACCCTCGATTCACTTTCTTGTGACCCTACAGGGTTAGGTGGAGGCGCTAGGCCGGTGGATCGCCACCCCTGCCACCGTAACGCATGGCCGCCGTCCCCGCGCGTGCAGGCGCACGCCAGGCGCTGTAGCAACAACCCCAGCACTGTTGAGCGCGTTGGGAAGGGACGCCGTTTTAGCCACTCCCCGCGCTCCGTACGTGCCAACGTCGCATCTCCCTCGAGCCTATCGGAGGACATCGCCGCATCCGCCGCCCTTCTACCCTCGAACCGCCACCGTTCGGGCACGGGGTAGGCCATGATGGCTAGATCGCCGCAAGGATCGTCCGGACGGCCCGCCCACTCTACAAGGCATAGCACGTCGCACTTCCCCACGTAGCTAGATAGCACGGCACGCATGTAATCCGCCTCCCCCTTGATCTATAAAAGGGGGGCGAACCCCCTAGCCGCGGGGGGAGGACACAAAAACAAGAGACGAACAGAACTCTTCGCACACCACGTACTCATTCTCCAATTCTCCCACAATTTCTTCGACTGGGGACTTGGAAGCCACGCTTCCTCTCCCGCCTTGCTTGTAGCAGCCCCACTACGGGCACCCCGTGCCGAGCAATACATTGCCTTGAGCACGCCTCTCGCCGGACGTACGGCCCCCTCGGCGGGAACCGGGATAAATCCCGTGTCTCTTATTGCTTAGCATCGACCATTGAGGGATAGACCTCGGCGCTTTCTACCGGTTAGTGTCGGGACCATATTCCGCACGCGAGTTGGCGCCCACCGTGGGGCGAGCGAGCGCCTAAGGTCATTTCGTCAACTCCCTCCATGGTGATCCGCACTGAGTACCGTGGTACACGCTACTGCATGGGTAGCTCGGACCCCCTCCCAGCCGGGTTCGAAATTCGCTTCGGGGACCTGAACTTTCAGGCCACGGGGAACGGCTATCTCATGCGCCTCACCAACCGTGAGGAGCTCCGCGCGCGGCGCCAGGCCAGGTCCGCTCCGGCCCCCGCCGCACGCACGACCCCGGCGCGAGGCACCCGCGAGCACGGATGCCGCGGGTCCGTCGACGCCACGACGCCGTCGTCGCTCCGGGACGCCGCTCGCGCCGGGCGCGGTCCGAGCGGCGGCGGGCCGAGCGTGCCGCCACTCAATGCGGCGCGCCCACCGTCACGACCGCCACCACCCCGGCAGGACAGCGCACGGTCTCCGGACCGCACATCCCCATCGGGCTGCGTGGCGCTACGTCGGCCTACAACGCCAACATCAACACCACGATGCGCAGGGTTCCACCTGGCCGCCACGTCTTCGTCGCCAGGGACCCCGCGCCTCAGCAGGGGACGAATCGTCCCTGGGCTCCGTCGACGCATTGCCACCCGCCAACCGCCACGGGTACGCGGAGTGGGACTTCTCCCGCGTGCCGAACCCGGCCGTGTTCCGGCGTTTCCTAGACGCTACGGACTGCGGTTTGGTCGCTCCGACGACTCCCGGGCCGGGAGCTACGATCCCACGCGGGAATGCAACGCCGTCATCACTAACGACCCGGCCAATGCCGCCGGCGCGGCAGCGCCGGAGACGGGAGGGGTCACGCCCGCCCCGGGGATCGCCACGCGCCAGGCCGCGGGGCCAAGCGCCCCCCGCCGGACCCGACGCCAACGCGCGGCCGGCCCAAGCCCGCGAGCTCGAGGCCAAGCCGGTGGAGGAATACGGACGGTGCGGCTCGCTCCGCGCCTCAATGGCGGGGAGAGGCCTCCGCACGCGGCGAACGCGCACGGGAGCCGGGCCGGCGGTGTCCGCGACCGCATCAACACCGTCCCCAACGTCGACAACGCGACGCGCCCCCGCGGGCGAGCCAAAAGCTCATCGCCGCCGCGACGCTGCCGCGGGCCATGCGCGCACCCTCGACCCCCGAGGCTCGAGACCCGCACCGCGAGGGTGCAAACTCTCATCGAGCAAGCGGCCGTCCGGCGGGCCGAGAGCTCGGCCTCACGCATCCGCCAATAGGGGGATGCGCGGACGACAAAGCCGCGCCGGGAGGCGAACCCTCGGTGCACGCGAGGGGGACCGACGGGGCGGCCCGCCGACCAAGGACGCACGCCGGCCAAGGAGCGGCTCCTCGACGCACACAGGGCGCCGGATGGCGACGCCCGCAACGTCATCAACGCCGGGCGCACCGGGGCCAGGGCGGACGCACGGGCAGCAAGGGGCTACCACCCCCGACGGGGCGAACGCTACGACGGCCGGCGAAGATCGCTCCCCGACGCCGCAGCCCCCGGGCACCCGTGTGTTCGGCCGGGGAGATCGCGCGCGGCGGCGTTCCCCCAACGCTTCCGCCAACCCTCGACCATCGTGAAGTACAACGGGGAGACGGACCCCCGCGTGTGGCTCAACGACTACCGCTTGGCTTGTCGAGCGGGCGGGGCCACCGCCGACGAGGTCATCATCCGCAACTTGCCCCCGCATCTCGGTGACGCGGCCCGACATGGCTCGAGCACTTGCCCGCTAGCCGGATCCACAACTGGGACGATCTGGTCCGCACGTTTGTGGGCAACTTCCGGGGCACGTACGTGCGCCCGGAAATTCATGGGACCGCGCTCCCGCACACGAAGCCCGCGAGTCGCTACGGGACTTCATACGGCACTTCTCTAAGCGCCGCACCGAGCTCCCCCGCCGTGGCGCGGTCCGAGATCGTGCACGCCTTCCTCGAGGGCACCACGTGCCGGGACCTTGTGCGGGAGGCCGGGACGCGGCCCCGCCCGCGGACTCCAACGAGCCGTTCGACATCGCCACCGCCTTCGCCTTCGGGAGAAGAGGCCGTGGGGGCGATCTTCGACGGCAAGAAGGGCAAGCGCTCGGAGGACGCGCCCGCGGAGGGCAGCAAGTCCAAGGAGCCCCACCGCAACAACAAGCGGGGCAAGAAGGGGAAGAAGCCGCGCCGCGAGGTGCGCGAGGGGGGCGGGCGCGACGGCGGCAATGCCGAGGCCCTTGCTGTCGACCCGCTCGACGAGGCCCTCGACCGGCCCCTCGAGGCCGGGGGTGTTCGACGACATGCTTTGAAAAAGCCATGTCCCTACCACAAGACCCCGATGAACCATACCCTTGAGCAAGTGCGATATGCTCAAGAAGTTCTATGGCCGTGCCGCCGCGAAGGAGGCGGAGGCCAAGAAAGACGGGAGGCAATGGCGACGCGGGCGGATTCCCCGCCGTCGAAAATGTGTTCCTCATTTTTGGGGGGCCAACCGTCGACATGACGACCCGCCGGCGCAAGAAGGAGCGGCACGAGGTCCTCGCCGCGGAGAGGGCGCCTCCGTCCTTCCTCAATTGGTCGGAGGACGCCATCACCTTCACCGGAAGACCACCCGAACCGCGTCCCCAATCCGGTCGGCACCCGCCGGTGGTCGACCCCATCATCGGGAACGCACGGTTCTCGAAGGTCCTCATGGATGGAGGCAAGCAGCCCTCAATATCCTCTACGCGCATACGTTGCGCCCGATGGGGATCGGGTTGGACCGTATGCTGCGGCCCGGAAGACGAAGCCATTCCATGGCATTGCGCCGGGCAAGCGAGGTCCAGCCCCCTCGCGCATCGACCGCCAGCTTGGTTTGGCACCCCAAAGAACTTCCACAAGGAGACCCTCACCTTCGAGGTGGTGGGGTTCAAGGGGGCCTACCACGCAATACTTGGGCGACCCTGTTACGCCAAATTCATGGCGGTCCCCAATTATACCTACCTGAAGATGAAGATGCCGGGACCAAACGGCGTCATCACCGTCGGCTCGTCCATCGAGCACGCATTCGACTGCGACGTCGAGTGCATAGAACACGCAGAGGCACTGGCGCTGGATGAAGCGCTGGTGAACACGTTGGAGAAGATGGTCAACGACGACCTCGACCCCACCGCCAAACACGCCGGCACCTTCGAGGCCGCAGAGCAGCACCAAGGGGGTCCCCCTCGACCCCCTCGCCCCCGAGGGCAAGGCGTTGAGGGTCAGCTCCACCCTCGACCCCAAATAGGAAGTGGTGCTCGTCGACTTCCTCCGCGCCAACGCCGACATCTTCGCGTGGAGCCCCTCGGATATGCCAGGCATCCCGAGGGAAGTCGCCGAGCACTCCCTTGACATCCTGCCAAACGCCCGCGCCGTGCAGCAGCGGCTGCGCCGCTTCGACGAGGAGCGGCGACGGGCAATCGGAGCGGAGCTGCGGAAGCTTCTCGAGGCCGGATTCATCAAGGAGGTGTTCCACCCAACGTGGCTAGCAAACCCCGTGCTTGTAAAGAAAAAGAATGGGAAGTGGCGGATGTGTGTAGACTACACTAGTCTTAATAAAGCATGTCCTAAAGTTCCTTTTCCTTTGCCACGCATTGATCAGATCGTTGATTCAACGGCTGGGTGTGAATTGCTTTGCTTCCTTGATGCTTACTCCGATACCACCAAATAAAGATGAAGGAGTCCGACCAGCTCGCGACTTCGTTCATCACACCGTTCGGGACGTTCTGCTACGTCACGATGCCGTTTGGCCTCAGAAACGCGGGTGCAACATACCAGCGTTGCATGCAGCACGTTTTTGGGGATCACATCGGGCGGACGGTCGAAGCATACGTGGACGACGTCTTCGTGAAGACCAGAAGGCGCCGACCTGGTTGGCGACCTCGCCGTCGCGTTCCGCTGCCTACGGCCAATGGGGTCAAGTTAAACCCCGAAAAATGTGTCTTTGGAGTGCCGCGAGGCATGCTCCTGGGGTACATTGTCTCCCAGCACTGAATCGAGGCCAACCCTGAAAAGGTTGCGGCCCTCGAACGAATGGGTCCGATCCGGGACCTCAAAGGGGTGCAGAAGGTGCTGGGGTGCCTCGCCGCCTTGAGCCGCTTCATCTCGCGGCTCGGTGAGAAGGGCCCCGCCCCTCTATCGCCTCCTCAAGAAGCACGAGCGCTTCTCCGGACCGCCGAGGCCCGGGGATGCGCTCGACAAGCCGAAGGCGTCCCTAACGCACGCTCCGATCCTCACACCGCCGCAAGACGGCGAAGCCCCGCAGCTCTACGTAGCCGCAACCACCCGGGTGGTCGGCGCCGTAATCGTCGTGGAGCGCCCGGAGGAAGGGCACGCCTTGCCCGTACGGGGCGGCCGCCTACTACATCGGCCGAGGTCCCGTCGACACGAAGACGCGCTACCCCCAGGTCCAAAAGTTGCTGTACGCGGTAGTCCTTGCACGGCGGAAGCTCCGCCACTACTTCGAGGCCCATCCCGTCACGGTGGTTTCCTCCTTCCCACTAGGGGAAATCATCCGCAACCCCGACGCCGCGGGCAGGATCGCCAAGTGGTCCGTAGAGCTGATGGGCGAGACGCTCACCTACGCCCCGCGCAAGGCCGTTAAATCCCAAATTTTGGCCGATTTCGTCGGCCGAGTGGACGGATACGCGGCTAAAGCCGCCGCACATCCAAGCGGAGGCCGGGACTCGTTCTTCGACGGCTCGTGATGAAAACAGAGCGGGCGCGGCCTCGCTCTTCATGACACCCCTCGGGGAACACATGCGGTACGCGGTGCGCCCTCCACTTCCCCGCGTCTAACAATATGGCTGAATGCGAGGCCCTCCTCTCGCGGCCTCAAAATCGCCATTGAGTTAGGCGTCAAGCGCCTTGACGTGCGGGGGGATTCGCGGCTCGTGATCGATCGGGTCATGAAGAACGCGAGCGGCCACGACGACAAGATGGAGGCCTACCGCAAAGCCGTGCGAGCCCTCGAGGACAAGTTCTACGGCATCGAGCTCAACCACGTGCCCCGCCGCACAACGAGGAGGCGGACGAGCTCGCGCAAAATCGCGTCCGGGCGGATCACCGTCCCCCCCGAACGTTTCGCGCGCGACGTCGCTCAACCCTCGTCGTCTTCGAGCCCTACCCCTCGAGTCACAACGAACCCTCGGGGCTCCCTCGAATCCGGCCGGGTGCGGAACCCATGGACGAGGACCCCTCGAACGAGGCGTACGTGCTCTCCCTCCTCGAGGGGTACGGCTCCCACGAGGCCGACGTAATGGACATCGAGCCGGCTCCCGTCCGAGAGGACTGGCGCGAAAAATACATCGCCCGGATCGCTCGAGGGGAACTCCCCGTGGACCGGGCCGCGGCCTTGCGCATCGCCAGGATGGCCAAATCTTTTGCCCTCGTCGACGGCGAGCTGTACAAGCGCACCGCCTCCGGCATCCTACAACGGTGCGTACCCATTCTCGAGGGGCGCGAGCCCCTACGGGACATCCACGCGGGGATCTATGGCCACCACGCCGCGCCCCGCACCCTCGTCGGCAAAGCGTTCCGCCAGGGCTTTTACTGGCCTACCGCGGTCACGGACGCTAGCAAAATCGTACGCACCTGCGAAGGGTGCCAGTTCTACGCCCGCAAGTCCAACTTGCTCGCTCATGCCCTGCAGACCATCCCCGTAACATGGCCATTTGCTGTGTGGGGGCTGGACATCGTCGGGCCCCTGCGGAAGGCGCCCGGGGGCTTCACCCACTTGTTGGTCGCGATCGACAAGTTCTCCAAGTGGGTCGAGGTGCGTCCCATCACGAACCTCAGGGCGGAACAAGCGGTAACATTCTTCACCGACATCGTCTACCACTTTGGAGTGCCAAACTCCATCATCACAGACAACGGGTCCCAGTTCACGGGCAAGAAGTTTTTGGAGTTCTGCGATAAGTTCCACATTCGAGTGGATTGGGCAGCTGTGGCACACCCACAAACCAACGGCCAAGTAGAGCGTGCCAACGGCATGATCTTACAAGGCCTAAAGCCTAGAATTTTCGACCAGCTGAACAAATCTGGGCGGAAATGGCTCCAAGAACTACCAGCGGTTGTGTGGAGCCTAAGGACCACCCCGAGCAGAGCCACTGGGTTCACCCCGTTTTTCCTAGTCCACGGCGCGGGAGGCCGTCCTCCCCACGGACTTAGAATACGGATCACCCGGGGGTTCGAGGCTACGACGAAGAGGCCAACCGGGCCGAGCCCGCGAGGACTCGGCTGGATCCGGACGAGGCACGCCTCGTGGCCCCGATGTATTCCGCGAGGTACCGGCGGAGTCCCTCGGGCGCTACCAAACACGTAAGATACGCCGGCGGGATTTCGGCGAAGGGGATCCGGTCCTAAGGCTACGTCAAGACAACCGAGGGCGCCACAAGCTATCGCCCCCATGGGAGGGACCCTACGTCGTGGTGAAGGTACTCAAGCCCGCACGTACAAGCCGGCCAACGAGGACGGTGAAGAGCTCACCAACGCTTCGAACATCCAACGCCTACGTCGTTTCTACCCCTAGCTAGGATTCCCAAGCATTTTTTCTCGTTGTAAAAATCACATGGCCAACGCCCCGGTTGGTGGCAACTATGTAAACGCCTCAAGTCTAATGGAAAGGGCAACTCGGCTTTCCCCCCGAAACCCAAGTTACCCTCGGGGCACTTTGCGGGAGGGCACCCCCCCCCCCCCCCCGAAATAGTCCCATTTTTTTCGCGCAAAAACGAAACAACTCGCGCGCGCGCTAAGTTTGTTTTCTACTTCGACTACGAGCAACGATTCGAACAGGGCGCAGCGGCCTAGCGGAAGGAGCGTGCGAGCCGCAGATAGCCTACGCCGCGTGGATATGGCCCTTCTCTCTCGCCTCCAACCCAAGCAGGCCCCCGCGAAAATCGAACTCCCCTAACTAGAATCTACTCGGGAAGAAGGAGAAACAAAAGCGTGATAAACAAATGACTTCATTACAAAGCAAATGTTTATGTCCAAGAACAACTTGTTCATTTACAAAGGCCACGAGGCCGAGTACCGATACACATCAAAACGGGCCTAGCGCCCAACGCTTTCGGGCGGGAGGAGCGGCGGCGGCGGCGGCGTCCGGAAGAGGAACTCCTCGAAGGCTTCGGCGAGCGACCGGCGGCGTCGGTGGCGAGCGCATCCACACGCTCCATCGCTACCTCGTCCTCGACGCCCTCGGGAACGACGTAGCCCTCCGCCGCCTCGAAGTTGACCTCGTAGTGGGATCGCACCACTCCGAGGGCCTTCGAACGCCCGGTGCGTAGCGCCCGGCGCATCCGCTCGGTGACGTGGACCGCCAAGGGCGCGCAGCGGCCGGCCAGCGAGGCTGCGGCCCGTGCTTTCGCCCTCCTCCACGGCGCGGCGGGTCTCGAGGGCCGCGCATGCGCGGCGCCACCTCCTCGCCGAGGAGTTGTAGGAAGCCTACGAGCGCCTCGGCCGCTCGGCCGCATGCCCCGGGCGGTGCGCAAGCCTCGGGAGAACGCCAAGGCAAGAAAGAAATCGAAAGGGGAAACGCGAGCCTTCTAGCGGGAAAACCAACAAGGCAACATCAAACAAACGCTCACCCTTCAACTTGCTTCCTCTCGCGTCTCGAAGTCGCGGCGCACGGCCTCGACCGCCGCGCTCGAGGCGCTTGACGGTCTCACCTTGCTCCCGGAGGGACGGCTCACGATTGGCGTTGGTAATGCCGAGCATAATCACCTCGCCTTCGGCCTTGAGAGAGCTTGTCATCCCGCTCCGCCAATGACCCTCGCGCCGCCTCGCGAGCGACGCGCTCCTCGCTCCCGCCGCCGTCCGGGGCGTCGACGAGGGCGGCCTCGCTCCCCCCGTCGGAGCCGCCCCTCGGCCCCTTGGCGGGCGGTGCGCTCTCGCAGAGCTCGCTCCTCGCCGGCGACGAGAGCCGCGGCCTTGGCGTCGAGGGCGGCCTTCAAGTCGTCGGCCTCCTTGGCCCGCCGCTCCGGCCGCGCGCCCGCTCCTCGCCCCGGCACCGCTGCGCCGCGCCCCCTCGAGCGACGAACGGAGCTCCGGTTCTCGCCGCGGATGTTGGCCACCTCCGCCTCCCAATTGGTGGCCGGCGTCCGCATCTTCTCCAAGTCCGCGCGCGCCGCCGCGCGCAGCCTCATCACGATCGATGAGGGCCGTGCGGACCCGCTCGAGGCTCGAGCGGCGCGCGGGTCACCGCCTCGAGCTCTCGGGGAGCTCGTCGCGCCACGCCATGGCCCGTACGCCGGCCCGGCTATCCCCGGCGTCCGAGGGCGTCGGCAAGCGCGTCGAAGGCGCCGCACCGCTCCCCGGAGCCGGTGGACCTCGGCGTTCACCGGTCGAAGGCGTCGTACTTGTCGTGGGTGCGGCGCTCGAGCTCCCCGGCACCCACAAATCAAGACCCGTAAGCGCTACGACACGGAGGCAACACGCAAAAACGAGAGAGATGGAAGAAAAGCAAGCAACCACGACCTACCCGGAAGACGCGCCATGTAGGGCCGCCATGGACTGCGGCGCTTCGTTCGGCGCGGGTTGAGCGTGGCGCCCGTGGCTCGGAGCTCTCCCCGGAGCTCCCGCTCCCCCCCGGCGTCGCGGCAAACGCGGGGGGATCGTCGACGGCCCCCTCCACTCCGGGCGGGGGTGGCCGGCGCGGGAGGACGAGGCCTCGGCACCCGTGTCCGCAGTCCCCCGCCACCATGTGACCCTCGTGCCGCCTCACGAGGGCCCCCTCTTGGGGCTCGGGGGAGCGTGTGGGAAAGCTAGCCCACCGATCCCACCCGGCGGCGGGGAGTCGTCATCGGGACCCTCCACCACCTCCCGCCGGAATTGCCGGCGGCACCGCCCTTGCGCCGCGCCTCCACCGGCGCCACCACTTGCGCCTCCGTGGCCGCGGGCGCCGACGCGGCGCCACGGCCACCACCTCGGCCGCGCCTCCGCGACCACGGCGCCGCCGCGGGCCGCACCCGCGCTCCGCCTCCTCCGCCTCCCGGGGCGCCACCGGACCGCGCCTCGCAGCGGCCGGCCTCCGCGGGGCTGCGCCTCCGCCACCCGCCGCCGCCGCGGCCCGCACCCCCACGATGGCCGCGCCGGCCTCTCCTCGCCGACCGCCGGGCCGCGCCGCGGCAGCCGATCCGTCGGCCGAAGCCTCGAAGCCTCGGCCCGGCTTTGCGAGCTCACGCCCGCCGCCGCCGTGCTTGCCCCCGCCCGCGACGCCCTCGACGAGCGCCGCGGGTGGGGATGGACGCGTCGCGTCCTCGGCACCTTGGCCGGTGCGAGAGGAGGCACGGTTGGCACCACCATGCGCAGCACAAACAAGAGGGTTAGAACGCTTGATCATCAACAAATCAAGCCAAGCGAAAAGGCGAACTCCTTACCTCGAAGAGGAGAAGGCACGCTTCCTTTTCCTCGAGGCCTCGGCGGATGAGGCGGCGCGCGGCCCGGCACACCCGCCGCCGCGCCTCCCGCGGCGCCGGCGCGCCGCGCGCGCGGTACGCTCGCCCCGCGTGCGGGTGCGCCCGCCATCGCGCCCCCCGACGACGCCGGGCCGCGCGCGCGGCGCGCTCGCGCGCGCGCACCCCCGAGGTGCGCGCGGACGCCCCGGCGGCGCGCGCGCCCGATGTCGACACGGCGACGGGCGCCGTTGCGCCCCCGCCCCGGCGATGCCGCCCTTGCCGCGGGAGCCGGCTCCGGCGACGGGGGCGAGGGCTCCCACCTATCGGAGGGGCATCCCCCCTCGGCCTCTTCCTCTTCGTCATCCCCCCGAGGACGAGTACTCCTCGGTCCCCGGAGAGGAGAGCCCCGCCTCTTCGCGCCGCCGTACTCGCGTTCCGCCGCTCACGGCGCTCGTTGCGCCGCCTCGCGCGCTCCCTCCTCGCGCGCCGCCCGCTCCTCGCTCCCGCCCGGCCGCGCCGCTCGACCAGGCGCGCGGGAGTCGGGGGTGGGCGGAACGGACTTGGAGGCGGTAAAGCTCACCACCGCACACGGGGAACACCGAGGACGCGTCGGGAGGCGGAAGCAACACCAAGAACTAAAACCAAATCAAGAATCACACTCACCAATGGGCCGGTGGGGAGCATCTCGAGGTCCCACGGGGGTCCGGGGCCCGGCGCATCGGCATCGGGTGTCGACGGCGTTCCGCGCCGGGTGAGCGCATACGCCCCGCCCGAGGGGGGTCGGGAGCATCCGCAACCTCGCCGGATCGACGGGGTTGGCCGCCTCCGTCATCTCAAAGATGCGCAGCGGCCTCTCCATCGAGGCACGATCCATCGGTGATGGAGGAAGGCGAGGACGCCCAATGCGGTCGGCCCTCGCGCCGCCGGGCTCTTCGGGGGCGGCCGGGACCGAGTCCCGCCGCCTCCGTCTTGGGCCATGGACACCCCGTAGCCCCAAGAGGCGGGCTTCTCCTTGAACACCGGCCGGTGTACGGGGGAGGCCGGGCTCGGCGTTGCGCAAGTAGAACCATCCCCGCTCCCCGCCGGCGTTGTTCGTCGTCATGGTGCGAGGGGATGTAGACGTCCTTGAAGCGCCCCCCGCGGGGCAGCGACATCCCCGCCGGCGCGCACCGCGCGGCGGGTCCTCGGCTCCGTCGTGGGCTGCGTGAAGAGCTCGCGCGGAAAAGGTGTACCCGAGCTCCCAATTGAGCGGGATCCCCGGGTAGCCCTTCGCGAGACGCCCACGAACGTGGCCGCCGCGAAATCGCGTTGGGCGCGAAGTTGTGCAACTCCACTTCGTAGTGGTGGCACAGCGCCCGCATGAAGCGGCTCGCCGGCGCGTTGAAGCCTCGCTCGTGGTAGCGGATAAAGCTCACCACGTAGCCCCTCCGGCGGGTTGGGCGTGCGGTCCCCCGCCGGCGGTACTATCCACTCCGCCGGGCGTCCATCTTCATTGGCCGCCAGCTGGCCGGCGGCGACCAGCTCGCCAAGGGCCAGCCGGGTCACCGACGACCTCTCCCAGGCGTACGGGTCCAGGATCGTGAGAGGCTGAGGCGGCGCCATGAGGAAGGACAAAGGAAAGCGAGAGCGGATGACGAGAAACGAAAGAAAAGCTCTAATGGCGACACCGCGCGGCGCAAGGGCGAGGCGAAGACGAAGGGGCGGGGGGGCCGGAATGATGAGGCGTTAAGGTAAAAACCGCCGTCTCCCTCTCCCCTCGGATTTATAAGCCGCGGGCGAGCTCTCCGGAGCGGATGTCCCGCGCGCATTAACCGGCAGGGAATCTTCTCTTCACGCCGACGAACGGGCCCCACCACGGACCGCGGCGGCCACATCACCGCGGACGGGCCATCATCACGGCGGAGACCTGCGGGGACCGAGGCGAGCGGTCACGTCCGCCCTCGCCACGCCGCCCACTACGCGCGCGCGCGCCGCGAGCGCCTAAAAAGGCGCGCCCGCGCCGCAAAAACCGCAGCCTCGCTCGCGAGGCATTTAATGACCGGGTCCCTTGCCAAGCAAGGAGAACCCTCGAGTGGGCGAACCCCCCGCTCGAGACAAAGACGCCCCTCGATGGGATATCGGCGTGAGAA
This sequence comes from Cenchrus americanus, assembly GCA_947561735.1. Classification (NCBI taxonomy): domain Eukaryota; kingdom Viridiplantae; phylum Streptophyta; class Magnoliopsida; order Poales; family Poaceae; genus Cenchrus; species Cenchrus americanus. Next base: position 74,470,738 of record OX387239.1, on the reverse strand, counting down.
GGCCGCCCGGGGCACCCGCGTGAAAGCGAGCCTTGCGGGCACCCATGCCACGCAAAACCCTCTAGCGTCACGAGCCCTTGGCTCCAGACGATAACAGCCCTCGATGGGATATCGGCGTGAGAAGGCCGCCGGGGCACCGCTTGGAGTAAAGCGAGCACGCGGGCACCCATGCCACGCAAAACCCTCGAGCGGCACGAGCCCTTGGCTCTAGACGATGTCAGCCCTCGAAGGGACATCGGCGTGAGAAGGTCGCCGGGGCACCGCTTGATGTAGAGCGGGTACCACGAGTACCCATGCCACGCAAAACCCTCGGCGGCTCTCGAACACGACATGTGGGGCACCCTCGAGCCGATGGGCTCGAGGAAACGGCTCGAATGCGCGTGCCCTCGTCGTCCACGACTCGCGATGCGGGGCGCCTGTTCGAACCCGTCGAGGGTCAGGCTTCGAACCTCTGATCAGTAGGGCCGTGCGGGGCCGCGCCCTGGACGGCCCCGTCTTCGCGTTTGCGGCCGTCGGGGGATGCGGGCGAGCCGGCCCTCGAGGCGCGGTTGTTAGCACGGCGTGGCCATGCTCGAGGGTGCCCCTCACGTGTGCGCCGGCCCCCGTACACGAGCATTTAACGCCCGACACCGGCGGGACGGCGCCATCATGCGCCGGGGGCTCGCGCCCCGGTGCCGCCGCACCAACTCCCCAGGGAGGAGCCCATCCCCATCACTGTGGGGAGGGAGCGTGCGCCGCGCGCGGCGGTGTCAGTCCCGTGACACCGTGCGCCTGCTCCAGTACGGCTGACGCGCCGAGCCCTCGAAAGGGGGCCGGCTTCACCCTCGATTCACTTTCTTGTGACCCTACAGGGTTAGGTGGAGGCGCTAGGCCGGTGGATCGCCATCCCTGCCACTGTAACAGCATGGCCGCCGTCCCCGCGCGTGCAGGCGCACGCCAGGCGCTGTAGCAACAACCCCAGCACTGTGAAGCGTGTCGGGAAGGGACGCCGTTTTACCCACTCCGCGCTCCGTACGGGCCAACGTCGGCATCTCCCTCGAGCCTATCGGAGGACATCGCCGACATCCGCCGCCCTTCTACCCTCGAACCGCCTTTGTTCGGGTACGAGGTAGGCCATGTTGGCTAGATCGGCCGCAAGGATCGTCGGACGGCCGCCCACTCTACGGCATAGCACGTCGCACTTCCCCACGTAGCTAGATAGCGCGGCGCGCATGTAATCCGCCTCCCCCTTGATCTATAAAAGGGGGGCGAACCCCCCCGGCCGCGGGGGAGGACACAAAAACAAGAGACGAACGAGAACCCTTCGCACACCACGTACTCATTCTCCAATTCTCCCACAATTTCTTCGGCCCGGGGACTTGGAAGCCACGCTTCCTCTCCCGCCTTGCTTGTAGCGGCCCCACTACGGACACCCCGGCCTTGAGCAATACGGTGCCTTGAGCACGCCTCTCGTCGGACGTACGGCCCCCTCGGCCGGAACCGGGATAAATCCCGTGTCTCTTATTGCTTAGCATCGACCATTGAGGGATAGACCTCGGCACTTTCTGCGGTTAGTGTCGGGACCATATTCCGCACCGACACCGGGCATCGTGATTGGTGGAACACGAAGCCCACCATGCAAGAGGGAATCCACCTCCCCGAGTTGCTAGCACGCATCAAGGTGCTCGGGGAGGCGGGACCGAGGGCCGAGCACGTGGCCTTCGGTTTCATGAAGCGCGGGATCCGGCCGTTGATGGCTCGAGAGACCCCGGGCTTCGAGTACACGGCGACGACGACACGTCGCGGATGCCGGGGGAGGGTGAGCTGGACGCCAACGACATCGTCGAGAGGTTGTCGCGGATCTTCAAGGACATGCCGCCGTACACGGCGTGCCCCGTCGAGGAGTACTCCGCCGCGCGCCCGCCCAAGGAGGTGAGTAGTCGTACTCCCCTAATCGAGTAGTGATTGCTTGTAGTAGAGTTGCCGACGTCCCATGTCTTGCGCGAGATGATGTGAAGAGGTTCATCTCCGAGCCGCGGCCACCTCACGAGCGGGATCGAGATCCCAATGGAGGGGGAAGGCGAAGGAGCGCCGCGAGGTCGGTGAAGGCGACGACACCGTCGTTGTGGAAGATACCTCCGACGACGACGACGAAGACGAAGAGACGGCGCGGGGACCGCTTCCGGTTGCGGTCGAGGTTTAGCCGCCGGGCTTGCCTCATGTTCCGCCGGTACAAGACCCCCCCGCTAGCACGGAGGCCAGCCCGGCCGCGCCGCCACGGAAGCCGCGCAACCCCGCCGGGGAAGCGGGGTGACGAAGAAATTGAAGGTCTCGGAGACCACGCCTCGGGAGGCAAGTTTTCTTGAGCATAGTAGTCGAGTACCCGTTGTTCGAGTATGTTTGCCGACGAGTAGTCTTCCTTGTATGCGAGGAGGTGCCGCCGGCGGAGCCCGTCGAAGCGGACGACGAGGGCGTATGGGACACGGTGGGGGAACCGGCCGGAAGTCGTAGTCCGGCCCCCCCACCGTTGAAGAAATCACGGCGCAGGCGGAGCGCCGGCCCCGGCTCCACAAGGGAGCACGGGACCGTGGCCGCCGCCGTTGAAGAGGTGGTGGCCTCGGGGAGCGCGAGAGACATCCGCGCCGGCCGCCGCCGCCGTGGAGGAGGAAGTAGCCGCGAGGGGCGCAAGAGGAGGCGCACGCCGAGGGTGGAGCGGTCGATATCGCCGGCACATCCTCGGTGCTCCGGCCGTGACCATTGTCCCGGTCGAACTTGTAAGTACCATATCCTTGCGAGTAATGCTTGTTACGGTAGTCGATCTTGCCCGACGACCCTCCGTGAATGTTTATGCGAGAAAATCCACGGATCCGACCTCGGGATGGGGATGAGCCCTCATCGGCGGTGGCGGAAGAAGTCGCGCCGCTCGTCGAGGAGACCGCTCCCGATGCCCAAGCCGCGGACCGAGCCCCCGGCTACCGAAGCGCCGGCTGCCGGAGGCTAATGTAGTCGAAGGTGGGTACCCTTCTTGAAGCCGCAGCTCCGGGATGAGTAGTCGTAGGCACTGATGCACATGTCGTCTTGTTGACAGGCGCTGAAGGTGGTGACATCCCCGCGGGGGTGCCAATGCGAGTAGGTTGACACCAGAGGCCCCGGAGGCTGCAGAAGGAGCCCCCGAGCCCATGGCGGAGGTCGTCGAGAAGACCGCCGGGGGAGAGACGGTCACCACATCGCCAGAGATTGCTCTGGAGGTGGCTATCCGCTCCCCTGAGATCCAAGACGCAGAGCCCATCCGCTCTGCGCCGATGACGGAGGGCCACCGCGAGTAGTCGCGGCGGGATAGAACTTCTTGCGGACGATCTTGTCGAGCGGCGATGGTAGCCAAGCACACGGAGGTGATCCGTCAAGCCGAGCGGTGGATGAAGGTAAGTAGCCGTAGCCTTTCGAGTAGTCAATCTTGTTGCCGTTGAGTACTCTTCATGACTTGAAGTATCTTGTGCGGGACGTTGCGGAGTGGTCTGCGACAAGTCGAACTTCTTTGCGGGGCTATGGTGACACCGTGCTCCGAGCCGAGGCTCTAGAAGAGCAACTTATGAAGTCGCGGAAGCACGCGGGCGCCATGCGATCAAAGCTCGACGCCGCCTTCGCCAAGTACCATAACGACGTCCAGGAGCTGCAGGCGAAGGGCGACGACTTGGTGCGGAAGAACAAGGGCCTCCGCAACAAGAATAAAGGTATACCCTTTGACTTGTCGGGTACTTGTTGGAAGTCGAGAAGCATCCGACTCGGCTTGTTGCGTTGCTGTGTTGCAGAGCTTGAGGGCCAGGTGGAGCAGCTAAAGGCCTCGGAGACGAGCATGAAGAACCTCTTCTACGGGAGCAAGAAGCCCGCCGGGTACTCGAGCTCGACTACAAGGAACTCGCCTTCGAGTGCGAGAAGCATATGGAGGCGCGGATTGCTTCGACAGAGATCTCGTCAAGCTTGCTACAAATCTTTGCGAGAATTGAACGAAGACTACGAGGTGTTGCGGGCCCGGTTGAAGGAGTTGGAAGAAGCCGCATCGCCGATCGCAAGGCTCCACGGTGCCGCACCGGGGCGGCCCCAAGATCGCTCCTCCGGTGGATCACCTCCGTGAAGCTCCAAGCCGGTCCGACCGCCTACGTGAAGCATATGGCCGGGGTCGATCCCAAGACAAGTCTTGGCCTTCATGAAGTCGTACTTCCCGAAGGCCCCGATGGAGGTGGTCGCGGCGGAGTAGCCGCCAACCGCTCCGATGAGCAAGTATGCGTAGCCGCCGGGAGCGGATGGCTCCCATCGCGGAGCGGTAGCGAGAAGTTGAACCTCCAGTAGCCCTGTAATAAGTAGCTAGTAGCCATAGTTGTACAGGAAAACAATTGTAATGAATTGTTCAAGTACCAATGAAAGATAATTTTCCAGCAATGAATACTCGTAGTTGCGATCTCAGAGTGCAGAGCGCCCATCGTGGAGTGGATGCGAGTAGTAGTACTCGACTTTAGTAGTCCCGTTGTAGGGAGTAGGCAGTAAAGAAGTTGATGAAAGATCAATCTTTATTACTGAAGAAGTACACCTGGGTGGCCAGGGCCGTAGTTATAAAGTAGTCGCTTGGACCCGGAGGCCGCTTACCGAGTATCGGTTGGAGCGGGTAGCCGCTTACGACGGTGATCCGTAGGTAGCCGTGTAGGCTGGATCGTAGATCCGTAAGTAGCCGTGCGAGGGCCGGATCTTGGAGTGTGGTCTCTTGGTAGACCGCCGCTAGAGTCCTTGATGCTCGTCGCGGCCCGGGGTCCGTAGGTAGCCGTGCGGGCTAGATCCTCGGAGAGCAGAAGTCCGGAGACCGGAGCCGGGACCGGAGGGTCGCTTACGCCGGGGGGCGTTGATGTAGTCGTGTAGACTTGAACCCCGAGTAGTCGTGTAGACTAGGTGTAGAATCGACGAGTTGGTCGACGTTACACGAGTTGTTGATGTCTTCGCCTTCAAGTGTTTGGAGACGATAGGAGCCGGCCGGTCACCTTTGCCACGGTGAAGGGACCTTCCCGAGGGGGGGCTGAGCTTGTGAAGTCCTTCCGTGTTCTGGATACGGCGGAGGACAAGATCTCCAACGTTGAAGGAGCGTTCCTTGACGTTGCGATCATGGTAGCGTCGGATACCCTTCGGGTACCTTGCCGATTGGACGAGGCGGCGCGGCCGAGCTTCTTCGAGGCCGTCGATGTCAACTCGTCCGTCGTCTTCCGAGACGCCTTCGTCGTAGTGCTCCACCGTTGGCGAGTTCCATATGACGTCGGCGGGGAGGATAGCTTCGGAGCGTAGACCGGGAAGTAGGGGGATTGCCCCGTTGGCTTGGATGGTTGAGTCCGTAGCCCCCGAAGTGCGTTGGGTAGTTCCTTGATCCACTTGCCCCCTTTGGAGTTAGCGCGTCGTGTAGCCGCTTCTTGAGGGCGTCAAGCACCATCCCATTGGCGCGCTCGACTTGTCCGTTGGCCGTGGATGGGCGACCGAAACGTGTCGGACGTCAATCCCGCCGTTCTCGCGGTACTCCCCGAGAGCGGTGGTTGTTGAAGTTGGACCCCGGATCCGTGATGATGCGGTGGGGTAGCCCATAGCGGTGTACGAGTTCATCCGGGAAGTCGAGTACTCTGTCAGCCTTGGGGCATGTGACCGGCTTGACCTCGATCCACTTGGTGAACTTGTCGATAGCCACCATTACCCGTTGAATCCTCCCGGCGCAGGTTGGCGGTGGCCCAATCATGTCGAGCCCCCAACGAGGCAAAGGGCCGGAGTTGCGGTATGGTGACTAGCTTGTAGGCCGGGACGTGTTGTCTGCTTGGCGAAGTACCGACATCCTTGGCACCTTCGACGAGTTCTTCGGCATCGCCCGGGCCGTGGGCCGCAGGAATGCTCGCCGAAGGCCTTGCGCGACCGGCGTGCGTGAAGACGCGTGGTTGCCGCAGATGCCCTTGTGGATCTCCTCCAAGATGTCCTTGCCTTCTTCACGAGGGACGCACTTCATGAGTACTCCGAGAAGATGTGCCCTCGCTTGTAAAGCTTGTCTCCGACGAGGACGTAGGACTTGGCGCGGTGGACGAGTTTTTCGGTCGCGTTCTTGTCGGAGGGGACCTTCGCTCGGCGAGGTAGTCGATGAAGGGTTGCCTCCGGTCCACGTCGATCATCATGACCTCCCGCCCAGCGGTGGATGGGCCGGGACGAGAGGTCGGTGGCGCCGGCTCGGGATGGATGGCGCGTGAAGCTCGTGGACGAAGACGCCCGCTGGCACTTGAGCGCGGGTGGATCCATGCTTCGAGAGGACGTCCGCTGCAACGTTGTTGTCGCGGACGATGTGATGGAACTCGAGACCATAGAATTTGTTCTCGAGCTTGCGGACTTCTAGGCGTAGGCGTCCATGTTCTCCTTGTTGCGGTCCCGGGACTTGTTGACTTGGTTGATGACCCGCGGAGTCGCCGTAGACTAGTAGCCGCTTGATGCCCAGTGAAGCCGCGAGGCGGAGCCCGTGTAGGAGGGCTTCGTACTCGGCTTCGTTGTTTGAGACCTTCCGAAGATGCGGGACGTACTTGAGTTGTTCGCCCGTTGGAGAGATCGGGAGTACCCCCCACCCGCGCGCCCTCGAGGTTGAGTGAGCCGTCGAAGTACATCACCCAATGCTCTGGTCGCACGGTGGGAGTGGGCAACTGGTTTTCCCGCCACTCTGCCATGAAGTCGACTAGTGCCTGCGACTTGATGGCTGTGCGTGGCTTGAAGTCGATGGTGAGGGCGCCGAGCTCGACGGTCCCCACTTGGAGATTCTTCGGTGGCGTCTTGGTTCCTCAGGATGTCGCCGAGCGGGTAGTCGGTGACGACGGAGACCGAGTACTCCCGGGAAGTAGTGTCGTAGCTTCCGTAAGGGATGAGTAGAGCGTACAGGAGCTTCTGCACGGGCTGGTAGCGAGCCTTGGACTCTGATAGAACCTCGCTGACGAAGTAGACCGGGCGCTGGACCGGGTAGGCGTGGTCGTCTTCCCCGCCGCTCGACAACGATGGCGATGACCGACCACGTGAGTAGTCGCAGCTAGGTAGAGCAGTAGCTGCTCGCCCTTGTGAGGAGCCGTGAGGATCGGTGGCTTTGATAGGAAGTCCTTGAGCCGGGCAAGGGCTTGATCCGCCTCTCGGAGTCCACACGAACTTCTCGTGATGCTTGAGTAGTTTGAAGAAGGGGAGGCCCCGTTCTCCTAGCCTCGAGATGAATCGTTCAACGCCGCCATGCACCCCGTCGGCTTACGGACGTATTTGATGCTCGTGGGAGCTTTCATGTCGGTGATGGCGGAGATCTTCTCGGGGTTGGCTTCAATGCCGCGCCGGCCGATGATGAAGCCGAGTAGTTTGCCCGAAGGGACGCCGAAGACGCACTTGTTCGGGTTGAGCTTCCGGCGGTACTCGTGCGGTGATGCGAAGGTCTCTTCAAGGTCGTCGATGAGGGTACCGGAGTCCCTCGGTTTTGACAACCACGTCATCCACGTAGGCCTCGACGTTCTTGTTGAGTTGCCGCTTGAAGCGAGGCCTGGATGGCCCGTTGGTAGGGAGCCGGCGTTCTTCAACCCGAATGACATGGTCGTGTAGCGAAGACGCGCCAAACGGGGTGATGAACGCGGTCTTCTCTGGTCTTCCTCCTTGATTGCGATCCGGTGGTACCCGGAGTAGCGATCGAGGAAGCGAGAAGCGTGTCGCGACCCGCCGTGGAGTCTTTGACTTGATCAATCCGCGGCAACCCGAAGGGGTCCTTGGGCGAGTGCTTGTTGAGGTCGGTGTAGTCGACGCACATCCTCCACTCGTTCGAGTTCTTCTTGCGGACGAGGACCGGGTTAGCGAGCCACTCGGGATGGAAAACTTCTCTCGATGAAGCCGCCTGCAAGTAGCTTGGCGAGCTCCTTCTTGATGGCGCCCGTCCGTCGTCGGCAAAACGTCGGAGGTGTTGTCGCTTAGGGGTGGCCTTTGGATCGACGTTGAGGTAGTGCTCAATCGGCCTCCCCGGGCACTCCCGGCATGTCCGTGGCTTCCACGCGAAGATGTCGCGGTTAGCCCGAAGAAAGCCGATGAGCGCGTCTTCCTATTTGGGGTCGCCGGCCCCGATGGTGGTGGTCTTGTTTGGGGTCGCTCGTTCCGAGGTCGACCGTCTTGACGAGTACCTCCTCGGGTGGGCGAGGCTTGTTGGCGCCGTCGGACTTCTGCGGGATGTCGAGTTCACTTGTAGCAAGCTTCTTCGACGCGGCGTAGACCTCCATCATCGCGTTGGGTACTTGGTTGGTAGAAGCGATCGCCACGGCTTCTGTGTCGCAGTCGTGGGAGATCTTCAAGTCCCCTTGGAGGGAGAGTACACCGGTTGGACTTGGCATCTTCAGTACCAAGTAGGTGTAGTGGGGCACCGCCATGAACTTGGCGATGGCCGGTCTGCCGAGGATGGCGTGGTAGGAGTTCTCGAAGTCCGCGACCTCGAACTTGATGTACTCGGTATGGTAGTTGTCCCGAGACGCCCCGAAGGTGACTGGCAGGACCAGTGAGCCCAGTGGAATAGCCGCGTTGCGGGGACGATGCCGTAGAAAGGCGTGCTGCTCTCGGTGAGCATGGGGGGTGACGTTGAGCTTCATTTTTTTCAAGGTTTTGGTGAAGAGGACGTTGAGCCCACTTCCACCGTCGATGAGCACCTTGTTGAGCTTGGAGCCCGCCACCGTTGGCTTCGGGACGAGGGGGAACCGTCCGGTTCGGAGAAGCTTGTCCATTGGTCCGCGCGAAAGAAGGTTATGGGTACCTCCGACCACCCGAGAGGGGTCGGGACGGCCTGGTTCGATGGACATCACTTCACGACGGGTAGCCTTCGCTCCCTTTGTTGGGCGATCCGCCAAAGAGGACGTTGACGGTCTTCTCCGGTTCTTGGAAGTCGTTGTTGTCGCCGTCCTTCTTCTTGCCCTTTTGGTCGTGAGGGTGCGGTGGCTCGGCGTATCCTTGAGTGCATGCCTGAGCTGGTAGCACTGCTCGGTAGTGTGGTTGCCGTTTGGATGCCACGGGCACTTCTCCTTCAGCAGGTCTTTGAAACCGCCCGAGTTCTTCTTTGAGTTCCCTTTCGCGGGGCGCTGGATAGCCGCGACGGTGTTGTCTGGCTTGCGCTTGCGGTTGGGACCCGAGTTGTTGTTGTTGTTGTTGTTGTTGTTGCGGCCGCCTTGGTTTGTGTTGCCGCCGCCGCCGCCCGGTTCTCGCTTGGACTTGCCGCGGATGGCGTCGTACTTAGCGTTGGCTTTGTCCTCTTCGTCCGCCCAGGACGTGATCATGTCCTTGAGGTGGGGGATGGACCTAGGACGGCGACGACCGAAGTCTTCAAAGGTGCGGCGATGGTAGAGGCCGTCCTGGAAGAGGTCGATGACCTCCTTGTCGGTGATGTCGACGACGGTAGCGCGCTTGTCGAAAAAGCGGCGCATGTACTTGCGAAGGGTCTCGTCCCGTTCTGCTTGATCATAGCCAAGTCCATGCGAGTACCCGATCGGCCCATGGCGCCGCGAAGTTGCTCGTGAGCTGCTCCTTCGGGCTGGTCCCACTTGTCGATCGAGTGCTTGTCCGGCCGACTCGAGCCATGTGAGTGGTGCTTGGTCCGGGCGGTAAGGGGAAGTAGAGGCACTTGGTGTCGCCCGTTGCCGCCGGCGTTCTTGATGGAGAGGGCGTAGCATCGAGCCACTTGGATGGGATCTCGCTTCGCGTCGTACTTGGTGATCCCCAAAGGCTTGAACTTGTCGAGGAGGAGCAAGTTGCGAAGTCGAGGTGAGAAGGCGGGGAAGCCGTCACCCTCGGCGGCGGTGGTCGACTTCTTCCGCCGCGGCTCCTCAATCTTCGGCGAGCGTCGTACCCGCCGTGCGGGCGCCGGGAGGCGTGGTGTTCGCGTGGCCTCGGCCGCCGCGAGCGCCGCCGCCCCCGCCTCTCTGTTGGCCCCATGGTTGGAGGCCGCCGCCGTCGCCGCCGCCGCCGTCGGGATCGTTGCCGCCGCCCACCGGCCGGAGCGCGGTTGGGGACAACTTCTCGGTTGCCTTGGTCTTGTAGTGAAGGTCCGCCGGCGTTGGAGCGGCGGCGGTTTGGCTCGGACCGGGAGGTCAGCTCGAGTACGGTTGGGACCAGCATTGGCGCTGCGACTAGTAGCCTCGTTGTCGCGGGGTTTAGGCGGGAGGAGGTTGGTTGACTGCGTTGTCGACCCGCATGAAGTAGGCTTCTTCGGCGAGCTTGGCGATGACCTCTCCGGCGCGTATGCCCGAGCCTCGGCGTGCGATCGTTGTGATCGACATGAGGCACCGCTCGGGGGGTGGTGTGTACTGCGCTCTCGACCGCCTCGAGAGCTTCCGCAAGGTTGCGGATGGGGAGGTTGTCTCCCCGAGCCGCCGGCGCCGTTCGCTGCGTTTTCTGTTACGCTCACGTCGAGCGTCCCCGTTGGCGGCGGTCTCGTCCGCGGTGCGTCGGCGAGCCGACCTCGTCCGCGGAGATGTCCTCCGGTGCACTGTCCTCGGTCGTGCACGAAGGTCCGGGGTGTCGCCAACAACCATGAAGACTTGGCGATCGGGGGTGCCAAGACCGGACTCGGAGGGTGCCACCTCGGTTGGTGTGTTTGAGTCGGCCGGGCTAGTGGTGTTCCCTCCTCGGAACGGTAGCGAGTCGATGTAGGCGACGTAGCGTGAGTCCCCCTTTGCGGTCGGCGGGCTTGCGGTCCGGCCGAAGAGACGTATCTTCGGCCGGCGTTGATTTTATAACCAGCCCAGAGGCTGGCCCTGACAAGGGAAGCTCAGTGGAGTCGTCTTCGGACTCGGGCTCCTCAGGGTCCGACCCGAAGTCGAACTCGTAGTCCGGGTTCGAGTAGAACTCGGAGAGAGGGCTGGAGTCCGAAACGCGATCGGGGACGGCGTCGGAGTCCGAGTTGTACTCGGGTACGGGCTCCTTGCCGGCCCGGCGTGGAGTAGGAGCCCCCGTGCGGGCCCGGCTGAGGATGCGGGGGCCACGCGCGGAGTGCTCGCGTGGTGAGGGGACCGCCTGCGATGGCTGAGCAGCCGGCTCGCATGCGATGGCCCATGGCGACGTCGGGTTCGAGTTGGAGACGGACTCGAGCTCGAAGTCAGCGTGGTGGTTGAAGAGCGAAATTTCGCCGAACTTGCCGGCGAGATCGCCTGTGACCACTTCAGGAAGTGTCACGAAGCTTGTCGTCGGGTTGGGCCGCATGGTCGGGCGGCGGCGGAAGGAGCCCGCGGCATCGGCGGTGCGGACCCGTGCGCCGAAGACGAAGGTGTCGCCGCGGTTGAAGGCGATGGTTGGCTTGAAGTGGACGGGAGCCGTCGAGTTCGCCATGTGATCTCGAGCGAGAGCCCCTACCGGCGCGCCGGTGTCGGTGTTTTAGACCGGCAACCTACTACGGGGAGTACCCGAAGTAGATGATTGTGACTCGCCGAGATCGGTAACTCGAAGGAAGAGACACATGGCACACAATTTAGACAAAGTTCGGGCCGCGAGGTGCGTAATACCCTACGTCCTGTATGCTGCGTAGCTCTGGATTGATGGGGCATGATTACAAGATGGTGCAATAGTGCGCCGTGAGTTGTATGAGAGGATATTGGATGAGGTGATCGGTCCCTGCCTCGCCTTATATAGTCCGGGAGGCAGGGTTACAAGTCGGAGTAGGGAGAGAGTACTAGTCGAGTACGTCTAGAAGTCCTCTATACAGTGCGGAACATGTACAGCTCCCTAACCGAGTACTACTCCTGTGTAGTCCTTGTGCTCCACGCCTTCAGGTGCCGTGTAGCGCAAGCCGGTAGTCCCGGGGGCCCACCGAGTAGTCGGTCCTGGTACCCACCGAGGTAGTGGGCCCGGGGAGGTCCATACGACATATAGGTCCCTCAAGTACAACTGGGACTGATGATGAGAGACAAAAGGGGTCCTTTAGTCCCGGTTCTCGGTTGGTAATACCAATCGGGACTAAAGGGGGCACACCAGCGTCAAAAAAGTCAAAAAAATTTGAAAATCCCTAGGAGGACAGGTCACGTTATTTTTCACGCGAAATATACGCGTGCGCGGTTGGGGGGATTCGAACTCATGACCTCCAGCCTCGCGTGTAGCTTCCTCACCATCTCACCTATACAGCACATCTAACTAAGTACAAGATGCTATCCTCTTATAGTAACTCGTGGGAGACCCTTTAGTCCCGGTTGGTAACACAACCCGTGACAAAAGACCCCCATTTAGTCCCGGTTGATAACATGACCCGTGACAAAAGAGTCACCCCTTTAGTCTAGGTTCGTGTTCATGACCCGTGACAAAAGGGGGGCCTTTACGAACCTAGACTAAAGGGGGGCCTTTTGTCACGGGTCGTGTTATCAACCGGGACTAAAGGGAGTGAGCACTCATGGCATTAGTGGCCACGTGATAAAACCACTTTAGTCCCGGCTCCAAAGTTGAACCGGGACTAAAGGGGCGTACCAAAGCCTCTTTGTCTACCAGTGAATACAATTTTTTTACAATTGTTCAATATACATGTTCTTGGGTGTATATAGGTTTCTGAATTTTTGGGTCATTAGGAGTACGATTTGATAAATCATACTTGATTATTAAAAATTGTGAAGAGGAATGGTGCAGGCAGTTAAAACTTGTTGATCCTTTCTGATTACATACAAGTAAAAGGGAAAAAAATGGGAATGTTTCTGTTGGTTTCTAAACATTATTCTGCTGTTCAGAACTTTCTGTCATTGGCAGTGCTACAAAATTCAGGCTCTGAACAGAAAGCAAACGCTCTCCGTGTTAGATCAAATACTAACAATTATTTAAAACATGAACATCATTAGGATCTACTAGTCTACCGCAGATCACATCTAGAACATAAGCTTATGCGGAAATAAATAGTAGGTTCGGTTTATACCAGCGGCAGTGTTCTCCATCGCGTTGGTGGAGGCCGATTCAGTGGTGACGGAGTCGACGGCGAGAGCGACGTCGGGCTTGTAGCGTAGACGTTCCTTTAGCGTCTTCTAAGGGTATCGATGGCCTTCAGGACGCCAACGACACTGCCCAGGACGCGGAGCTCAAGCTTCCAGGCCTTCCAACGCTCTTAGCGATCGGTGGGTGGATTAGGGTTTCTAGGTTCGCGTGTAAACACGTGAAAAGCGTGGGAAACCGTGAGGGGTCCTCTCTACTTATATAGGTAGCATTGTAGGCCGGGGCCGAGCCCGATTAGACTTAGGGTTTGCCACCCGATCACGGCAAACAGGCTTAAATTATGTTGGGCCGAATCCAAGTATGAGGGGAAGTGGATCGCTCCCCCACGTCCTCAGTTCGTCGATTGACCGAGGTCAAACTAAAATATCTAACATTCTCCCCCTGACCGAATCCGCGACTTAAACTAAAAAATTATTTCAAAACTAAAATCCCTCCTTAGTAAATCAGCAAGTACCAGACGAATGCGTCGTCGGCATCACCTCGGCACACTGGGACAACATTACCCATAGTCTTAACTTAAAAACTTTGTTAGGATACTTATTCTTATTTGGGGATATTCTAATAGCCCTGAACCAGGACCTTATCAAAGGAATTCTCCAAATGTTCAGGACATGTCTCTCATAAAGGTTGGTGATGAACCTTTGGTTAGCGGATCCGCTATGTTTAACTTAGTGTTTATGTGCTCAATGCTGAGCGTGTGTCCCAGATTCTATATTTTACGATACCATACTTAAGATCAATGTGCTTGGAGGCACCCGTTAATTTAACGTTAGCGCAAAAGAAAACTGTAGCTTGATTGACGCAGTGCATTGTGATAGGTCTCAATATACTATCAACAATCTTAAATCCCAGAATAAAATTCTTAAGCCACACTGCCTGCGAAGGTAGTGAAGCATTTCACATGCGAATTACTGATTTATATTAAAGATTCCCTTACACAACCATAAGTAAAGTGTTTCCTATAAAATTTACACGACCAAGAAGTGGTGCAGTGGTAAACAACACAATCTTGTTCTTATAGGTCTCTAGTTCGAATCCCTTCTATGGCAAATTTTTTTGCAACATTTCGTGGCCTAGCCTCCGTTGACTTGGCAAAAATGCTTACATGTGGGACCTTGAAAAATTTTATGACGACTTGGAACACTCTAATTTCGAAAGCATGCTTACATGTGGGATCATACTGGATTTTATGACGACTTGGAACACTCTGTTTCTAAAATAATGCTTATATGTAGGAATGATGTTAGTTTATGACGTTTTTCAGAGCTTATGACGTCACAAAACAACATGGAATAGGGAATGCCCGTGCCAGTATAAATTGAAGCCCCGTACAAAATTCTAAAGCGGGGCCAACAAATTACAATTAAATGTATCAAAAACCATAGTTTTTAAAATGTTTAGGGAAAAACATGGCTTAGGTCTTGGAAGACTAGAGGTCTAGATAAATTTATAAACATGCACACAAAAGATGAAAAACAACAATGAAAATATTAATTATTAAAGGACACATTAACATGATTGAGAAAAAAATTGGTAGATAAGCTACGTCGAGGGCTCCCGCAAGCTGGGTGCCTGACGATTATTCAGACAAGATGGTGACAGTGCCCAGTCTGTGCGCTACCCCTAGCGTAGAAAATCAAACGTGTAGATGTCGGGTTGTTGGACGGGAAACTATGCAGAGCAACACTGGAGATAATACGCAGAGCAGCACAGGCGTGCGAGACGTATCGAGGTTGTTGGGCTTTTTTCTTTGGTTCTTGGTTGTACATCTACTGCTGTAGGAATTTGTTTGGGCCCCCTGAAAATTGGTGGCCCTGTACCAGCGCACCGGCTGCACTCCCCAGTGCACGGGCTTGCTACAGTACCGACTGTAATGACAAAAGCTTTTTTGACTAAATTTGCTCGGAAGTGAAGTATTATGACGAGATCAGCTAGGAACGTCATAAATCAATGACGCTAAAATGTGGTTGTGTCACTAATTAACGATTTCCTTATAGTGTGTGCACATCCTCAGCTTCCTCGTGCACTTGACTGCTAGACTCACCCTTCTGGAAAACTTGGATAGACAAAAATCACGGGCAAACCACACTCGGCATGCATTTTCGATATAACTCCTCCATTGTGGAGTCCCTAGCAGTGGCACGAGCTCCCAATACACATGATCACTTATGTTTATTAGTGACATTACCGACAAGCATTGGTGCTCTGAATCTACTAAAAATGCCTTGCACAGCCAGTTGGTTATACAGTTATACCCTCCCAAGTTCTTTCTACTGCTCTTTTAATATTTTTCTCAAATGAACTAAAGTTTGACAAGTCAACTCCTTGTGGACCATATATAATTTCTCCGGATCCATAATACAATTGGACTGTAACTATCTCCGAGATGTCTAGTTCATAATAAAAAGCAATAACAGCTATCAAACACTATATCCACGGACTAACAAACAAATAGACTAAATTCTAAACTAAAATTACAAACTAATCCGCCGAATCCTATACAATCAACAGTAACTATGTTATCTAATAGAATTTAACCATAAACCCTACAATCACAAACTATTTCATGTACTATAGATTTAAAGAAATCTAGTGCTCAATACTAATTACGCTTTCATTACATTTAAGTACATGTACTAAAAGAGTTGAAATCAGTGAAATATCTGCAACGAAGCCAAGAACACCAGAGTTTCACTGCTCCGCCCCCTCCACTTCACTCTCTTCTCCTTCTCAACCTCCTCTTTCTTTTTTTCAAATTATTGTGACAATTTCAGGCCAATTTTCGGCTCTTATAGAGGCCTAAGGCCCTACCGTCGTGGCCCACGGCGGCCGCAAAGCTTACCGATGTGGCCCACGACGATTATAGACTGCAACCGCCGTGACACACGGAGGTACATGCAGTCGTCGTACCCCAACGGTGTTTTGCCGATCAACAGCCGCGAGGCACAACGGCCGGCCTTGCCGCCCTTGATCCTCGGGGCGGCTCACCAAACCGCCGTAGCGCTCGACGGTTGCCTCTGCAACCGCCCTGGGCTGCGGCGGCCGCCGTGGGCGACGAAGGTGGTAGGTTAGCTTTGATAAATTTTGAAATGGTAGTATAATTTTGCAAAATGAAGAAAAATGTTTTAAAAAAATTCTGCAACCCCCGCCCGCCCGCCCAACCAAAGCCAGCCTGGCAGGAACAAAAAGAGCCCACCACGGCCTACTTTGTTATGGGCTCTTTCCTTATCCTTTCCTGGCCACGGGCCATTTCTCTCTTCTATTTATTTGCTCCATCGTCCTCTCAAAAAAAAAAATTATTTGCTCCATCAGCAGCTGCCAATCTACATCAAGTAAATGCTGAAAAAATAAATAAAATGCCAATCAGGTTCAGTTCATTAAAAAATTAACAGTACTAGAGGAGAAATGCCAGTTACAGCTGTACTTTGCTCCTACTACATAGGAAGCTTCCTGTCGTCCACCATGTACGATGCATAAACAACAGTCGCAAATCTTAAGCTTTTTGTGCAGAAAAAATGATCTGGAATGGTCACTTCCAGTTCCAGGTTGGCCAAACATAGTTGTCCATGGCAGCTGCTGTTCTTCCTTCACAGGTATCCCAACAAACAGTGTGGCCTGGCTTCCCCAGTTGCAGCATGAAAAAGTTCAGTGCCGATGCCCGTGCTCACTAATTCTTTCACTACTTTCCTGGCACGCGATGCTTCGCTTCCAGGACACCTGTGACTTTAATCGAGCTGATAAAGACTTGGCTTAGCATGCATTACCCATTGCAAAAAGCACTTGCCCGCACCAGCTATCTTCAGGGCCACATCACCAAATGCAAACGGCTGAAATATTATTCAGTCAGAGTCAGGTTGCTCGATCTTCTCTAGCTGAACGAGCTACAACAGCAGCAGTTTCTTGCATCCCAAACAAAGCAATGCCGGCCGCCACAACGGGTCCAACCGTTGTCGCCCCAGGGTTTCTCAATAAGTAAAGTTCAGGGTGGAGTGTGCTCAGCAGACGAGAAAGCTAGACAAGCATTACAATTTAATCATGAACCCTAGCTCGTATGGATATTGTACTCACCAACCTTTGATCCCTTGACTTCTAACCAACCTAGAATGGCTTTGACATAATTAAGAAGATTTATAAAAGGCCTATGCTTTGACATTACTCCCTGTAAACTGTAGTCAGTAGCTTTGACTGAAATCTTGGTCGACCAGAGAGTCCCCAAACTGTGGTTTTTACGGTTATTTGATATTACATTGTATGTGTAAAATCCAATAGATATATGTGCACATGATAAAACGGTTATTTGTCCAAACGAAAAGGGGTTCAAGGCAGCATTAGGTATTTTTCTTTTACTGAGCGCATGTTTGGTGGGAGGACGTATTTTTTTACGTGGAATCTTGTTTGCATGGAGTACTAAATGAAGTCTATTTGCAAAACCTTTTTACGTATGAGCGTAACTTTGCGCGACGAATCTAATGAGCATAATTAATCGATGATTTGCTATGGTAATGCTACAGTAATCATCCTCTAATCATGCGGTCAAATACCTCATTAGATTCGTCTCGCGATTTTACACAGGGTTGTGGAGGTAGTTTAAAAAAACTTCGTTTAATACCCTTAATTAGTGGTAAAGGGAGGAGAAAACTCCCAACCAAACATGGGCGACCCATCTGGTAACAAACATAAGCCATCACTCTAGCGGTCTAGCCCGGCCAGTCATCGACTGTGTGAAAGTTGATCGCCAAACCCGCCATAAAAAACCATAACACTCCGTACATTTCCAAATGAGGTATTAGTAAAAAAAAGGCATGCAAAAACTTGCAAGCAGCAACCTATATACAGTTTGGCTATCATGTCAAAAACAAAAGTAGGCAGGTAGCAGTACGGTACAGTACAAAGTACAAACGCACACAAATTGAACTTACCAACTGCATAACTGTCTAGTACTTTCTTCACCATTTCACTGCACCATCATCGAAATTCCAAAATGCCAGACCAAGAAGAAGAAAGCAAGGCATGATTTCAACCCCCCATGAACAAATAAGCATGTCTCGCATCATCTGGCATATCACGAACTCTTCAATTAATCAATGCACACGGATCGCCATTGATGAGAGCTTGCCGGCGTCGCTGGAGGTGGGGCGCTCCAGCTCGCCACGCGCCGGCGCTGAGGCACCCTGCCACCGCCATGGCTGCCGTCGTTGCTCCTGCACTCCGTGATCTGGTCGTTGTCGCTGTTATCGGCCAGGCCCAGCATTGTGCGCAGCGCCGTCTGCGCCATGTCCTTGTGAACGCCGGGGCTCGCCTGCTCGGCGATGAGCGTCAGCGGGCGGTCCGCGCCGGCCGCTCTGGCGAGCCCCCGGAACCGCGGGCTGCCCCTGCTCATGGCGTACAGTGCAGCGACGCAGCATTCCTGCAGCTCCGAGCTGCGCGATCCGTCGCCGGAGAGGATGGCGGACGCCGTCGCCACGGCGCCGGCGTCCATCAGCGCGGCACGTCCCTCCGCGCAGGCGGCCACGTTGCAGACCACCATGAGCGCCAGCCTGCGGGTGGACGCCGGCTCGTCGGCGTCGGACGCGACGGAGAGCAGGCTTCTTGCCGCGCCCGGGGCGCGCGCGAGCTTCGACTGGTTCACGGCGGCGAGGGAGAGGTGGTACAGCGCCATCCCGGCGTCGCGGCGCGCGCGCGGGGCGTGGTCGCCGTCGCGGCACGCGAAGACGGAGAGGAGCGGCGGCACAGCGCCGAGCACGCCGATGGCCGCGCGGTTGCCCTCGTGGAGCGCGAGGCCGAAGAGCGCGCCGGCCGCGTGCTCGCGCGCCTCCGGCGGCGCGGCGGCGGAGGCCACGGCATCGACGAGCGCTGGCACGGCGCCCGCGCGCACGATGGGCACCCGGTTCTCCGGCTCCAGGGAGAGGTTCGCCAGGGCCGCGGCGGCGTCGGCGCGCGCCGATGCGGTGTGGCGCGAGGAGAGCAGCACCCGCCGGAGCGCCGCAAGTAGGCGAGGTGCGCAGAGCGCGCGCCGTCTCGCGGGGCCCTCCCGCGTGGCGCGCCGCAGCGCGGCCATCGCCGCCTCCACCTCCCTCTCGTCCCCGGCCTCCACCGCCTTCGCCACCGCCTCTTCCTCCGCGTCAGCGTCAGGCACGGGCACGGGCACGGGCACGGGCTCGTCTTCCTTCTCTTTCTCTTTCACTGCCTCCGCTTCCTTCCCGCGCGCCACATCGACCTCAGCCGTGGCCATGTCCCTCGACGATCTGCCTGACGACGACGAAGAAGAAGACGATGTCGAAGCAGCAGACGCGCCCTCCGAAGAGCACGACAGGTTGGACGCCGACCTCGCCGGCGCCGGCGCCGCCTCGGATGCGCACGACAGGTTCGAAGCCGTCCTCTCCGGCGCCCGCACCGTCGGGACCGCGCGGAGCACGGCCTCCCTCGCCGTCTCGGTGGAAGGCGCCACTGGCGCCGCGCGACCGGAGCGCGCGCACCACGTCCGGACGGCCGCCCGGAGCGCGTCGTTGGGTATGGCGACGGCGATACCACCACCACCAGCAGCAGCAGCCGGCGTGTTCGCCTCCCCCGCCGCCACTCCGTCCGGGCCAAGCGAGAGCCCGAGGTCCGCACAGGCCCGGACGCAGGCACGCTCGTACGTCCGGCCCGACGGCAGGATGACAGGGTCCGCCATGGGCGCGCGCAGGATCGGGCACAGGAACTCCGCCGGCACCTCCTCTTGCTCGTTCCTCGCCGGTGACGGAGGGACAGGAACGTCCGGTGGCCGGCGCTTGGGCTTGGACGCGGACGCGGACGCCGGCGGCAAGGACAGTGACCGGAAGGGCAGGAGCGACCTCCAGCGGCGCGCGCGCTCCGCACCCATATCTGGCCGCGCGCGTCGCCGGCGCCGGAGCTTTTTCAGCGGCAAAGCAGCGGACGCTTTTGGTGGTGGTGCAGCCGAGCGCCAATAATGGCGGCTGCTTTTGGACTCGGGGTTCGGCAACTTTGGCCGGCCGGCTGGCTGGTTGGCCTTCCTTGCTGGGGAGTGGAGACTGGGGAGTTGGAGGGCTTTTTCTCCTGGGCGGTTAAATATTGAGAGGGAGAGGTGACTTCGCCGTGAAGGGACGAGCGGGCGGGGGTGGCCGTGGCTGCGGTGGGACAGTGGAGCAATGGAGTGTTGCGGCTGGACGGACGCAGTCGCGTCGCCGTCGCGCGGGAGGAAAGCTGGCGCCGGTCGTTCTGGGCGTCTTTTTGTCGGGGGTGGGGTGAGTGTCCGGCTAAGCAAAAGGATGATGGCGGGATTTCATCGAATTCCAGCACCAAGCTTTGGATATTCTTTTTCGCGCAAGCTAAATTGAGAGGGCTCTCGATTTAATTTTATAATAAAGGGTTTCTTTGATTTCGTAATTCAAGGAAAAAGAGACGGGTGAGAAATGTAGAAAAGAGAAATAAAGTGAAAAGTAACAAATCAGATCAAGCAAGTACTCGGTCTCATTTCCAACAATCTCCTCCATCTTCAGCAGCTTGTGAGCATAGCAGCCAGGTTAAGGGGGAGCTTCCGCGACTCGCCACCTTCAAGGGATGGACGTGGTGGCGAGAAGCCTAGTGGAGGAAGTTGGGGGCGGCAGAGGCGAGCCAACGAGGGTATCGACCACCAGGCGGTGCAAGGTGTCTGTTTAGGAAGGGTGGGGACACACGATGGGGGTGGGGAGGTGGGTGGTGTAGCATAGTGGTGAGAAAGTCGCCAATCGTGACCAGTGTTGGGGGTGACTGGGGAGGGATGTGCAGGTGAAATGTGGGATGGGGACTGAGAGGGGGGACGACTCGTGACTCTAACGAGATGGTGGTCGGTGGGGTAGAGGACACACATGGTGGTGAGACGGTAGAGTATTGCCAAGATGACTAACATGTCGCGTCAGCTATAATCGTGGAATCCTAAGTTCATCCCTGGTTGGTGCAAAATTGAGGTAAAACCCTAACCATTTATAAGTCGGTGGGGGTAAGACCGCTCCCACGGTTTTCATTAAGAGAATAAAGTCTTCTCCCGGTTTACAAAACCCACAAACCTCGACTTCACCGGCGAGAGGATTTTTTATAAAGATAAACCTGCGTTCGATGAGATTCGAACTCAGACCGGCGGTGTGCCCATATGCAACACCTACCAACCGATCTACACCTCGTTGTCAAACCCTAACCATTTCGCCTTCCCAGCTGGGTCGCGTGCATACACCTGCTGGACAGGAGCTATTGATTGTTTTTCGGCCCCGGGGAATACGGACAGTGGGATGGAACACTCGCTCATTTTGGTGGATCTGGCATGATGCGTGTGTGCGTGCACTCCTCGCGTGTACTGTTCAGAGCTGCTACACGTGATGTGCACGTACAGACGTCACTTTGTCAGCGTGTGTGACAGCATGCATGCGAGAGCACCAATACGTGTGCTGTGCGCGCGAGATTTATTGGCCTGCCATCATGTTCTCGAACTGCATGTGCATACGACACACGCCATATGCATGTACTACCTCCATCTTTTTGGCTTGTTTAGTTTTTTGGAAAATTTGTCTTTTCAACGTTTTAACTCCTGTAGTATACTGTAGCACGTTTCGTTTGTTTGTGGTAAATATTATCTTACCATGGCCTAACTAAGCTCAAAAGATTCGAGAACATGCCTTTTGGTGTATTTAATGTGATGTGATGGAGAGAGTTAAAAAATAGCAAATTTTTTGCTAAAAACCTGCCAACTAAACAAGGCCAATGTATGAAACATCAAGTATTACCGATCGGAGGTAGTACTATGTTACGGAGTACTCCGATCCCTCTAATTCTGCTTTTTTACATGTCACGTTAGATTTGCGCCAAGGGCTTGAGATTGAGTGACATGAATAGTTGGTGAATATTGAACATTTAGAAAAAACATTGTAGATGTGATGGAAGAATAGTATATTGAGCCGTGTACACGGAAAGAGGATGTGGTGGTTGAAATGTCGGTGAATAATAGTGTTTAATTTGAAAAGATGGTAAAGATGGAACTCAAATGTGATAGATTTCAATAGTACATTAACCCAAGCCCTAATGAAACTGAGCCAGCTGAGCCATGCATGCTCATGCCCGTGAGCAAGCCAGAGCATGCAAGCCAGCAGCCAGGACTCCGATGTCCGATCTTGATCAACGGGGCTAGTTTGTTCACTTGTTGCCACTACCGGTTGATCCATGCTTGGACGTGCGTGCGATTCAGATGCACTAGGCAGTACGGCTTTCTCTATTTCACCTGTGAAAAGCGAATGCTAGCCCCAAATTTTTTTTACAACAACCACATATATTAGGGCATCCGCAATGGCGCCGTTTAGCTCTCTGCAAGCATGCCACGTAGGAGAGAGGAGCAAAGAGAGAGAAACGCATGTCGCTGACTGTGGCGAGAGCCGCTACGCAAAATTCCAGGCGCTAGCGGGTCCCACCGTGTGCATCTCGTCGTCTCTGTGGTGTCCGCAGCTCCACGTTCCATCTTCATGGGCGCCGGCTTGTTGGAGGCGAGGCGCAGTCGGAGCGTCGGAGGGGATACGCGGGCTCGTTGCCGACTAGCTGCACACGGGGCGCGGCCGTCGAGGCTAGAAGTCACCGGGGAGTGGGCGAAAATTGCAATGGCTAGCCGCCGGCCTCGGCGCCGCCACCACGGGCAGCTTCCATATGGGGCGGAGCTTGGTGCCGAAGTGAGATAGGGGGAAAGGCGGCCGAGCTATCCGAAGCCAACACACGCAAGGTGCAGGCCACCGGCGCCGACGAAGGTGATGTGGGGCTGGCGTTATCGATTGACTACTGGCGGTCGGCGTGGACGCCCGGCAAGGGCAGCGGCGAAGAGTGGCCACGGCCTTGCCTGAGTGTGACGCCCCAGGATTTTAATTAACCCTAATCGTTGGTCAACTCTGCTGACAGTGGTCAAATCACAGTCAACCTGGGTCCTCACTTCGAAAACCTCACCAACCAACCCTAATGACACCATTGGTCAAGTAGACACACATGTATGGTCAACCCATGGTCAAAGTTTGGTCAAACCCCACTCAAACCCGAGTGACCCTAGATGTCTTCCGGAACTTTTGCCGCGTTCTCCAAAATTCACCTAAACACTTAAAAATCTACCTTTATGAAAGTTGTCCAGTTTGTTGAGGGACACAACTTTCATGTAGATTGGCATTTCAAATTTTGAGTGGAAAAGGATGAAAAACTTGCCCAAATGACAGTA
Organism: Cenchrus americanus; assembly: GCA_947561735.1. Taxonomy (NCBI): domain Eukaryota; kingdom Viridiplantae; phylum Streptophyta; class Magnoliopsida; order Poales; family Poaceae; genus Cenchrus; species Cenchrus americanus. The sequence continues at coordinate 74,447,532 of OX387239.1, read as the reverse complement.
CCTCCTATTCATGGACACAGATTGACATTCAAAGTTGGCAAGCTTCTTTTGCAAAATCTGTTGAGAAAAACCCCTTATGGCCTTTGTGAAAGTTGGAGGTGGTACTGAGATCTACAACTTTCGTATTCAGAGTTTTATGCACTTTTATACAAAATTTTGGAGTTTATCAATTTCGAACCAGGGATCAGCAAAACGTTTAGGCCCGAACCGCGCACACGCGTCGCGCGTCCCGCCCGCGCGCCGGCCGGTCTCGGCGTCCACGCCGCGCGCGCGCCCAAGGCCGCCCGCCGGCCGAGGCTCGCTCTTCCCCATGCGCCGCGCCCCGAGGCCATTGGAGTCCTCTCGGCCGCGCGCACGCCATGGACCGCGCCGCCGCCCGGCTCGGTGCGCGCGCGGACCGCCGGTCCGTCGGGCCGGCGCCCCACCGTACGCGCGCCGGTCGAGGCCGGGTACCACGACCGCATCTCCGCGGTCACGCTGCCATCACCCCGGCCGAGCCGACCCTATAAATGTCGCGCGTTCTCCACTCCTCACGCCGACATTGCCGCCCCACCGCGCCATCCGCGTCGCTGCCGTCGAGCTGCGCCCCCTCTGGTTTCCACGGCCGAGCAACCGCACATGCCCCTTTCCTAGATCCTATAGGACCTTCACGTGCCACTTGTTGTCCAGACCGGGCTCTTGTCGTCGCCGGAGCCGAGCCGCCGCGGCCGCCGTCGCCAGTCCTCGCCGCGCCCATGCCGGCGAATTCCCCGCCTCAACTTCGGCTATCCCCAGGCCCTAGGCGAGCACGTGGTCACACCCACAGTCTCCCCCGGCCGGGAGCGCCGCCGGCTTGCCGGAATCCGGCCGTCGCCGCCACCATTCCATGCACGGGGGATAAATTGCAAGGCCCCTGGTCTTTCTAGTGTGTTTCCTATGAACTAGGGGTGCGGTTGTGATGATTCAGATCTTTGCAGGGTCCTTAGCGCAAAAGTATAACTTCAATAGTATAACATCTTTGCTGAAACTTGTAAAATCTCTAGAAAATCGTAGACAATTCGGAAAATTGCAAACTCAATTTTGCTAGATCCCTGGTGAGGAGCACTACAACTTTTGTTATACTCACCTAGGCTGTTATTAATATTTTTGGCATGAAAAAGAGAAATGTGCAAAATCTAAATGTGTGATTTCTCAAAATACATAAGTCTTTTGTATCCAATTTTTGGATATGTTGCGTGTGATGTTATGAATAGCTCCTGTGCCAAAAATTGCACAAAGTTATGATGTAAATCATTTTATATGAGTTGTTTTCCATTTATGAATATTTTGTCTGGATGATTTTTGTAGTTAAAAATAATTATGTTTTTGTGACCAACTTCTGCATTCTGTCTTTATATGCCATGTTACATCTCTGGTGAATTAATCACAATTTTTGAATGCTCAGAAGTATTTATTCTTAATGTATGCATGTTTTCCTTTGTAATTTAATAATGCAAGATAAGTAGTAGTTCTAGATGTACTTGCTGCATTTCTAGAATGGTTTAGGACCAGAGAGCATGTGTGAGGAAGTTTGGAGCAATTGGATGCCTATTTATTTTTATATACTTTTATCTTGTTTATGTGTTTAACCTTTTGTAATTATTGGTATAATTAATTTCTTGCACTCCAGAGCATGCATGTGTGTTCAGTGGCTTAGTATAGGTGTGTTGTTGCCTAAGAAGCACCACTGTAATTTTTGAATGATTTATTGTTTAAACAAAAATTTTGGAGGCCTTTTATAGATTAATGTTTCGTTAAAATAGGAAAATGTCTTTCATTCTTTTAACCCCTTTTGTTTGGAAAACTTAATTAAGAACTAAGAATGCACCTTGCTGTTTAAAGAACTAAATGTGATTAATTATCTTGTGTGCACACCTTTACTAATGAGAGGTGAAGTATTAAATCTTCACATGAAATAACAATTTATAAAAGGAAGAATTAATTAAGTGTTTAATTAAAAAGAATAAAAACATATCAATAATAACCTCCATGAAAGGAAATTAATAATTAATCTTTTGTTAAGGTGAATATGGCCAACGAGAGTTGGATAAGATAAATAATCAATCTATCACATCATCTGAACCCTGCATTGCATTCCGTGTAGATCTTCCTGACGGTGACTACTCGCTCGTCCCGGAGGCCGAGGAAGGAGAAGCGTAAGCTGCACTGCAGTACGTGGAAATACCCGACGACACCGAGGGTGCTCCGACTAACCTTGCTGACGAAGGCAAGCCCCGGTGCATCTGACCCAGTTTTCAAATTTTGATATACAATTATCTATGGATGCTTGTGCATTTAAGTTCAGGAGTTGTATGGAACCTTAGATGCATGATCCCTAGGTACCTGTGTCCCTACTAGTATGATAGGTCAATAGCTGCTAAGCTATAGGGCCGTTACAAGTCGGGTGATGATGTCATTCGCGAGAATAGGTTCCTAGGAATCATAAGATCTCCTTAAATGGATTGCTCATGTGGTAAGAGCATGGGATTTGGGCTCTGGTCCAATGGCTATCATAGGTTAAATGTTTGAACGTACTAAGCACTTGTCGGGAATGGAACTGGTAAGCCTAGTACCTTAATGAGACGGCTAGGGATTTAAATGTCACTACTCTTGGGATGCGTCTCACGGCTAGCTACCGGTGGTGCACGTGTGAGTGTGGTTGCCTCGCGGGGTAGTCTAGATAGCCGGCACCAAAGACTGTGGCCTTTTATCCCGACACGAGGATTTTTGGGAACCGTTTGGTGGTTGTCCTCGCGGGGGCATCCCACCGTGTGTTTAGGTCTACCTTGCAAGGTTTGAATCAATCAATTGTCGGCCTCTCACCGTTATCTGAGACTACTTACTCCACTAGCCGTGAGATCCCTAATGATGGAAGTTGACGAACATTATGCTTGATTAATTGTATTGTACAACTTTGTCTGTATTAGATGGCTAATTTAGTAAAAATTAAACCCACTAGAACTTGTGCTAGAATCTTGAAAGTAAGGACATACTCTTTGTTACTTTTCAACAAAAGAAACCCAGTGGCCAAAAAGCCTTTCATGTCTAGAGTTGGTGACGTAGTTATCACCGACGGGTAAGTCTTGCTGAGTATTAGTATACTCGGCCTTGCTATAATTTGTTGCTCCAGGTAATGCCTTTAGTGATGTGTGGCCTGGAGAGATCCCGCCCGGCTGGGAGCTGGAGTGGGTGGAGGACGACGAATGAAGGCATCATGGCTGGCCTCCTGTGGTGTTCTCACTTTCCGCTTAGTTTAATTCCGCTGTTTCGAAAACTCTGAACCACATTATTATGTCAAAAACTTCGGTTTGTAATAATTAAAACCCTTCGGGGTAAATTTCAGATGTCAATTATGTTGTATCTCTAGACTCGCCTTCTCGTGAGTTTTAATGCATATATGTCGATCCTTGTTGCTTATAAGTGATTTACTGGACGTTAACCCGGCAACTAACGACAGGATGATACTTTATTACTGCTTAATGACCAAAGTGGATTGGTTTAGGCGGTAGTACGGTATTTTCCTGGGCGGGTTGTCACACTGAGCAGTCGCGCTGCCCCGCCGGCCGTGGGCGCAAGGTCCATGGCGCGCGTCGCCATCAGCCACCAACGGTTCGCAGCCACCGTTCCGAGCAGGGATGAGGTGCTCGGAAGCCAGGCTATGCATGCACGGGGGCAGGGTGCAGCGGCCGACACGGAAAGGGCCGCCGCCGGTGCTAGCACCGTGGACGGTGATGGCGATGAGGAGCAGTGCGACTGGCTGCCCATGGTGGAGCTTACCCTGCGCGAGTGAGAAGCAGTGCAGGTCTGCTGGCGCACGGCGGCGTTGGTTGGGAGGGCGAGCTGTGGCCTTGCGCATGGTCGCACGGACACGGCGGTGCCATTTCCCTTCCGCAGTGCGGCCACCGCCGGAGATTCCGTGGCGGTTACGGGGGAAGAAGTGGTGGGGGAGAAGTCACGGGGAGGAGGTAAAATAATCATCACGTGGGACCCACTATTATTTTCTGCAGTGGGTTAAAGACGAACCATTGAAGACATTGTCGTTTATGCTTTCTCTAAGCTGAGTTGTCAACGCTATAGAGAGTAAAATGTCGATAGCCACTACGGCTGCCCTTAGAGATGAAGCAGACAAATTACAAAATGATCCTCAAAGAATATCAGAATTACAACAAGGTCCAGTGACCAGAAACACACAACAGTTACATCGATGCGTTCAACGATGAGCTCGCCGGCGGGAGTCGCAAGGGCTACGAAGGCACATGCACTCAGGTGGAGATTGTGCGAAGCGTCGATTGTATAAGGGGTGATAGGGCCAAGAGCAGCACACCAAGTGACCGAAGGATGAATTTGTCACCGTCGCTAGAGAGTAGATGAGGACCACCACAAGTTGCTTCCCAGGTAGAGGCAAGAACAACGGAACAGCCACTGGAAAACTGTTGTGGAGACTATGTGGATCTGTTGCAGAAGGAGGGACCGCTTCAATCTTCAGGCAGAGGTGGAGACGATAGTTGGTGGTCGACGATGCATTCAACCCCGGCGAACTCGCCTCAACCGAAGGAGGCAAGGCCAGAAGAACAACTATCGAAGAACACTCACAGGGGCGGAGGCAGAGGCGGAGACTGTGACGCCCCAGGTTTTAGATTAGTATTATTAATGCTAATGATCGAATCAGCCGAGTCAAACCGGCCGACAGCGGTCAAACCTAGGTCAACTTGGGTCATCACCTCGAAAACCTCGCCAATGAACCCTATTGAACCCCTTGACCAAGCCTACACACACCCGTGGTCAACCCTTGGTCAAAGACATGGTCAAACCGGGCTTAACCATTGACGTCGGCGAATGTCGTCCGGAACTTTTGCCGCGTTCTCCAAATTTCACCTAAACACTTCAAAATCTACCTTTATGAAAGTTGTCCAGCTTGTTGAGGGACACAACTTTCATGTAGATTGGCATTTCCAATTTTGAGTGGAAATTGGTGAAAAACTTGGTCAACTGGCAGCATCTCCTGTTCATCGTGACATGGCGGCATTCAAAGTTTGACAGCGCTTTGTGCAAAATCCGTTGAGAAAACACCCTAGAGCCTTTGTAGTAGTTGTAGAGGGTAGTAAGATCTACAACTTTCCTATTCACCACCTTTTGCACTTCTATTCAAAATTCGGGAGAAAATCGTGGTCAAACAGGGGCACAATAAAACAAATTGCTTCCGAAACGCGACGTCGCGCCAACCGGTGCGCTGGGCGCGCCCGCGCGCGCCGTACCGCCGCCTCGGCCGTCCGGGCCCGCCCGCGCCTTCCCGAGGCCGCCCCTTCCTGAGGTCCCGCACTCCCTCCGAAGCCTCACGCGCCCCGAGCAGCGTTGGAGCCCACGCCCGCGCGTGTCGTCTGCTCATACGTGTCGTGCTGGACCGATGCCCGCCGCTGCCACTGGCAGTCCTTGCCACGCCGCTTGTTCCCTCGCTCCCTCCTGTGTGTCGAGGTGCAGGCCGATGCCCCGCGCACCCCTATAAACCGAAGGCCGTTTCCCCCTGTGCCTACAAGCACATAGTCACCTCCCTGTGCTCCGCCGGCGCCATTAATGGCAGCCGCGGCGAGCTACGGGCTCCGGCCGGCTGCACACCAAGCCGAGCTCGCCTCCACCTTCCCATGCACCTACCCTAGCTCGCCGACGTACCCGTCTCCCCCACCAAGCCGCCACCTCACCGGTACAACGAGCCGCGCCGGCCGACGCCGCCGGCCGCCGGCGCCCCCACCTCGCCGGCCCTCTCCCCCGCCCAACCGAGCACGGGGAATCGACCCCCAAGGACCGAGGGTCGATCCGCCCGCGCCCGCCGGCCGATCCCCGCCGGCGGTTCGCCGGAATTTGGCCGGACCGCCACCGGCCGGCGCCCAGGGACCCAATTGCGAGTCCCCATTTCTTTCCAGGGGTCCATCTACGCAGCAAGGGTATATTTGTAACCCTTTGAAAAATTCTAGGGGCCTGCTTGAAAGTGTGTTCTGAAATAGTGTTTGACCTTCTGCAGAAACTTGTAAAATGCGTAGAAATTCGTACAAAATTTAGAAAATTGCAAAACCAATTTTTTTGGGTTCGTTGTGATGAATACTACAACTTTTGTTATTCTCACATGGTCTGATTCTGGATATTTTGAACATGAAAAATAGTATTGTGAAATACCTAGATCTGCCATAACTCAAAAACTATAACTCCTCTGCATCCAAGTTTTGGATATGTTGTATGCCTTGTCATGACTAGCTCCCGTGCCAAAAGTTGCACAAAGTTATGTAGTGAATCTTTTTATATAAAATGTTTTCCATTTCTACAAAAACTGCCTAGATGATTTTTGTAGCTAAAAATATTTATGTTTTTGTGCCCAACTTGTACCTTCTGTTGTTTTATGTCAAAACACACCTCTGGTAAATTAATCATGATTTTTGGTTTAACAGAAATATTTATTCTTAATTTGTGCATGATTTCCTTTGTAAATTAATGAAGCAAGATCAGTAGAGCTTCTAGGTGTACTTGCAGGTTCTTTAGGTTTGTTTAGAACCATAGAGCCTGCATGAGAAAGTTTGGATCATTTTGATGCTTATTTATTTTTGTATGCATTTAATTTGAATCACTAGCTAGTCTTTGTTATTTTCCATAATATTTTGTTTCCTAGCTTCCAAGCCTTACTTGTGGGTCCAGTGGACCAGTATAGGTGTTGTTATTCTTAAGAAACAATTCTTTAAATTTTTAGTGATTTATTGCTTAATAAAAAGCTTTAAAGCCCTTTTAAAAATTAAAGAACAATTAATAAGGAAAATCCCTTTTTAATTCTTTTTCCTTTTTGGAAAATATTACCTAACTTAATTAAAGGCTAAGAAAACATCATTGCTGATAAGAAATTAATTTATGAATAAAAATCTTGTTCACACCCTTGCTAGTGAGAGGAAAAGGATTAACCTTCACATAAAATAACAAGTACAAAGAGATATTAATTCTAATGTGCAATAAAAGAATGAATCATGTATAACTAATAACCTTCCTGAAAGAGATGTGCTATCTAGATACTTGTTAAGGTGAATTTGACCAACAAGAGTTGGATAAGATAACAAACTATCACATCACCTGAACCTTGCATTGCATTTCGTGTAGATCTTCCGGACGGTGACTACTCCCTCATCCCGGAATCCGAGGAAGGCGGAGCAGAAGCTTCGCCGCAAAGACGTGGAAGTGCTCGACGACACCGAGGGTGCCCGGGATAACCTAGTTGACGAAGGCAAGCTCGGTGCATCTAACCCGAGCTTTTTTAAATTTTTTATTCAATTATCTATGGATGATTGTGCATTTAAGTTCAGGAGTTGAATGAAACCCTAGATGCATGATCCCTAGGTACCTTTGTCCTTACTAGTATGATAGGTCGATAGCTGCTAAGCTATAGGACCGTTACAAGTCGGGTGACGACCTCACTCGCGAGAATAGGTTCTGTCGGTGCGGAATGTAGTCCCGACACTAACTAGTAATAAGCGCTGTGGTCTGTCCCTTGATGGTTGGTGCTAAGCAACTAGAGACACTTGGTTTATCCTGGTTCCGGCCGGGGCCGTACGTCCAGCAGGGGTGTGGTCGAGGCACTATATTGCCTCGCACCGGGGTGCCTGTAGTGGGGCGGCTACAAGCAAGGCGGGAGAGGAGGCGTGGCCTCCAAGTCCCAAGTGAGTGATTGAGGCTAGTGCCAATATCGTGGGAGAGCTGAGGAGTGCGTCCATCTATCCCCCGCGGCGAGGGGGTTCACCTTCCTTTTATAGACCAAGGAGGGGGTGAATTACAAGCATGCCACACTGCTTAGCTACATGGGGAAGTATGGCGTGCAGCGCCGCGGAGTTGGCGGCCGTCCTGGCGGTCCTTGCTACGGTCTTGTCGTCGCGGCGTGTTCTGTACTCGAACAGTGGCGGCTTCGAGGGTGAAGGCGTAGTGGTTGGCCGGGGCGTCTTCAGATGGGCTCGAGGAAGCCGTTGACGGTGTTCCGTACGGGGCACAGTGGCAGGCGTGGCGGTGTCCCGTCTCCGCGTGTTCAACAGCGCCGGAGTTGTTGCAGCAGTGCCCGACGTGGTGCGGCAGGCACGGGGACGGCCGCACAGGACCAACAGTGGCGGGGATGGCGCTCCCGCCGGCCTGACGTCATGGTTTGACCCTGCAGATTCGCGAGGGAAGGGTTCGAGGGTGCAGTCGGCCCCCCTTCGAGGGCGCGGCGCGTTAGCAGTACGGGAGTGGGCAGCACAGTGCCGCGGGGCTGACACCGGTCATATTGCACGGTAACTGCCGGTGGCGGGGATGGGTTTTCCCTAGGGAGTTGGCGGAACGGCGCCGGGCGTGATTCCCATGCGCATGATGGTGCGGCTCGCCGTGTCGAGCATTAAATGCCCGTACCCGCGGGCGGGAGCGCGGGCGTGCTCGTGAGGGGGGCCTCGAGCGAGGCGGAGATGAGCCCTCGAGCGAGGCGGAACCCGCTCGAGGGGGTGCGGCCCTCGAGCGAGGCGAACCTGCTCGAGGGGGGTGGCCGGCCCTCGAGCGAGGCGGAACCCGCTCGAGGGAGGTGCTGGCCCTCGAGCGAGGCAGAACCCACTCGAGGGAGGCGTGAGCCCTCGAGCGAGGCGGAAACTGCTCGAGGGAGGCGTGAGCCCTCGAGCGAGGCGGAACCTGCTTGAGGGAGGCCTGAGCCCTCGAGCGAGGCGGAAACTGCTCGAGGGAGGCGTGAGCCCTCGAGCGAGGCGAAACCTGCTCGAGGGGGCCCTTTGACTAGGCCACTCCGGTGGGCCGCGGGAGCCACCGCATCGTGGGCCGTGCCCTGTGTGTGTGTTTAAGCAAGAGATGTGTTTCGCTTTTGTTTTTTGAAGGTTTTAGCGAGATTCCCCCCGGTTGTTTAGGGGACCCTCAGGGCTGTCCCCGACAGTAGCCCCCGAGCGTCCGCGGGTACGCGGCCGGGCTCCCGCGGATGTTGAAGCCCTCCGATACGACATCCTTCCATCCCGGTTGCTAATGCCTTCGCGGGGCCGCGTCGGCGGACCCGCGGGTCTAGCCCCGAAGCCCCCGCGCAGAGCGTGAGTGCTCCCCGGGCAGGGGTTTTACCGCGGAATCTGGTCGGTGGGCGTGGTACATATTCCAACCGGCGTCGGCAATGTTCCAGCTGGCTTCGGTGACCCACGCGCAACTGGCATCATCTGCGGCCGGTGCAACCCAGGTGGTGTAGCCGTGCGTCGAGCCCCCGATCCTGGGCCCATTCAAGGCGATCGGGGTGAGCTCTTCATCTTATTTTAAGCGCGCCCTCGCCGTCCCTCCGCAGGAGGGAGGGTGAGGTTTCCGCAACTTCCATCGATCGGGTCGCGGATTGCGGATTCCTCATCGAGGCGGTAGCGGGTGGTTCAAGTGGACGCCCATGCCCCGTTCGATAAGGGTAGGCCGCGTGGTCCGAGACTCGTCCATTAAAGCGCTCGGACGGGTTTGCTAGGTGGGGCTCGGTCCCATTCGCTAGGGACCGAGGGCACGGAAGCTCTCCCTCGGTGGGATCCCCCCAGCTAGCTTCCCTCGCTGGCTCTCGAACACGACATGTGGGGCACCCTCGAGCTGGCGGGCTCGAGGAGAGGCTCGAATGAGCGTGCCCTCGTCGTCCCTGACTCTGGTGATCTGGGGCACCTGTTCGAACCCGTCGAGGGTCAGGTTTCGAACCCCTGATCAGTAGGGCCGTGCGAGGTAGCAACCAAGTGCTCCCGTCTTTCGCATCTGCAGGTTTCGAGGGTCCTTGGCTGTGCCGTTCTCAAGCTGCGATCGGTAGTCTCTATGAATCGAGGGAACCTGTGGCGCCCATTTATTTCAAACGGGCTTCGAGGCCACCGGGTCGGTGTTCGCACCCTTCGAGGGTCGCATTTATTTGAGCCGGGGGCTCGGGCCGCTCGAGGGTCTCTCTTACTTGGTAAGGGACGGGGCCATGTAATGCCCGCGGTTGCGGCTATAGACTCGCGCCACGGGCACGCCTTTTCGGGTGCCGCGGCCGCGCGCGTAGTGGGCAGAGTGGGCAGGCGGACGTGACCGCCTGCCACGGCCCTCTGGTTACCGCGCCGTGATGATGGCGCGCGTGCGGTTATGTGGCCGCCGTGGTCGTGGTGGGCCCCGCTTGTCAGTGAGCGAGTGCTTCACCTGCAGTTAATGCGCGCGGGGCGTGCGCTCCAGAGGGCACGCCTCACGGCCTATAAATCTGATAGGCGGGGAATGGGCGGTTTTTTACCTTTGCACTTAGCGTTCGCCGTTCTTGCCTCTTGCGCTCCAGCCCCCGAGCCGTTCTCGCCATTGTGCCTCTGCTCTTAGAGCTATTCTTGCTCCTAGTTCCCTGCTCCCTCGCCTGTTCGCATGGCTCCCCAGCAGCCCCTCGTCATCATCGACCCGTCGGCGTGGGAGCGCTCGACGGCGACGCCGCTGGCCCTGGGTCAACTGGTGGCTAGCGGCCAGCTAGCGGCGAACGAGGACGGGCAACTGGCCGAGTGGATCGTGCCTTCGGGAGAGGGAGTGAGTTCCCAATCCTCCGCACGGCTACGTCGTCGCCTTCATACGCTTCCACGAGCGCGGCTTCACGGCGCCGGCGAGCCGTTTCTTGCGGGGCCTCTGCTACCACTACGGCGTGGAGCTCCACAACTTCGCGCCAAACACGATCTCGCAGGCGACCACGTTCGTCGGCGTCTGCGAGGGCTTCCTAGGGATCCCCGTGAACTGGGATCTTTGGGTCCATCTCTTCCGTGCGGAGCTGCACACGCTGCCGACGTCGGAGCTGAGGACTCGCCGCGCGGCGCGCGCCGGCGGCTTGTCGCTCTCAGTGCGGACCTCACGCAAGGAGGAGTACATCCCCTGCACGATGACCACCAACAACGCGGACTGGGAGCGAGGATGGTTCTACCTTCGCAACGCCGAGCCCGACCTCCCCCCTACACCGACAAGGTGCTCCGGGAGAAGGCCGCCTCCTGGCACCACAGGGTGTCCCCGCCTCAGCACCAGGCGCAACTGGACTCGCTCGTGGCCGCGCTGAAGAAACTGGAGGACCGCGGGCTGACTGCGGGGTGCGTCCTCGCCAACCTCCACCACCGCCGGATCGTCCCTTTGATGGAGAGGCCGCTCCGCATCTTCGAGATGACCGAGATCACGGACCCCATCGCGATGGCGAGTTCGCGGTTGCTGCCAGATCCCTTCCCTCGGGCGTTTGCGGCCACCCAGGCGCGGCGCGCCATTGACCTCAGCCCGGGACGTTGCGGCGACGATGTCCTGTGGGCGTTCAAGATGCTCCCCATCGGCCCACTGGTGAGCGGAGTTCTTGATTTCATTTCCAGTTTAGCCGGTTTTTCGAGTTGTTGACGCGTTTTAATGCTTTGCCTGACCCCTGCATATGGTGAGGGTGAGCGCCGCGAAGTCCGAGCCGCCCACCCCCCGTTCCTGCGCGCTCGCGCGCGCGCGCGCGGCGCCGAGAGCGGGAGCGGATGGCCCGCGGGGAGGGAGCGCGACGCACGGCACCGGGAGCGTCGCGAGAAGAGGAGCGAGGAGTCCGGCCGCGCGAGCAGCGGGGGCTCTCCCTCGCCGGGGACCGAGGGAGGACTCGTCATCGGACGAGGAGGAGAAGGAAGAGGAGGAGGAAGTTAGGGAGCGGGTCCTCCCCCGATAGGTGGGAGCACTCGCACCCCCGTCACCGCAGTCGGCTCCGTGGCGGGGAGAACCATCGCCCGGGGCGGGTGTAGAGGCACCCGCCACCGGGCGGTCGACGACGAGGCGCGCGCGGGCCGCGGGGGCGCCGGCACGCGCCTCGAAGGCGTCCTCACGCGCGGCGGAGGGCGCCCGCGCGCGAGGCGGGGCCGCGCGCGCAACGGAGGTGGTTGGAGTTGAGGCGGCGGCCGCGGCCGACCGCGCCCGCAACGTCGGCGGGGACCTCGAGGAAGAGGAAGCGCGCCTTCTCCTCCTTGAGGTTAGGAATTGTCTTTCGAGGAGTCGCGTGCCCGTCAGGCGGGAACTTTGACGGTTTGTTTCCATGTCCGCAGGGCGGCGCCAACCATGCCCCCCTCACACCGGCCAAGGTGCTGAGGGCGGATACGTCCGTCCCAACCAGGCGGCGCTCGTCGAGGGCGTCACGGGCGGGCGCGGCGCGGCGGCGGCGGCGAGCGGGGGCTTGCAAGGCACGGCCGAGGCCTCGAGGCCGCGCGGCGGTGACATCGCCCACCGGGCGGCGGCCGGCGGTCGCCGAGGAACGGTGGGCGCCGGTCGTGGCGGAAGTGCGACAGAAGCGACGGCCGCGGCGGGGAGGCGCGGCCGGAGGCGGAGGTGGCCGGGCGGCGCCGTTTGTAGTGGCATTGCCGCGGCGTCGCCGTGGGGAGCCGTTCGGCGCCCGCGGCCGCTAAGACGCGGGCCGGGAGGCGCGGCCGCGGTGCCGTAGCGAGGAGCCCGCGGCCACGGAGGCGCGGTCGGAAGTGGTAGTGGAGGCGTGGCAGAGCCCGCCCTCGGCCGGCGGCTCCCGGGCGACGGCGGTGGAAATCCCGGACGACGACGTCCCGCCGCCCGGTGTGGGACCACCGGGCAAGCCCTCGCCCACGCCCGCCCCCCGAGCCCCAGGCGGGGGCGCTTGTTAGACGGTGGGACGGCCACATGGTGGCCGGGGGCTCGAGACGCGGCGTCGAGGCCTCCTCGTCCCAAGCTGCCCCTCCTGGCTTGGGCGAGGAGCGTGTCGACGAGCCGCCCCCCTCTTCGCCGACACCCAGGAGGAGCAGCAACTATGGGAGGAGCTTCGCGATCACGGCACCTCGCTCAACCGAGTGCCGAACGAGGCGTTGTGGATCCATGGCGGCCCAGCGTGGCGCGTTTTCCAGGTAAGATGCTATCGTTTTTCCTTTGGTTTCCTTGTTTCCGTGCTTATTTCTCGCGATGCAGTGCTTATTGGTTTCCGTCTGCTAGCGGCAGGAGCTCGAGCACTGCGCCCGTGACAAGTACAGTGCCCTTGACCAAATGAACGCCGAGCTCCGCCAGCTCCGGGAGCAGCGTGACGCTCTCGACGCGCTCGCGGAGGCCTTGAGGACCCAAGACGGCTGGCTGTCGTACTGGGCAGAGGTCATGCGCGGCCAGCTCTTGGAGCACGAGGGGCAGGCTGCGGCGCGTCCCCCCGCCATCGAGCGGATTTGCACATCCCTCATCGATCGGGATGAGGCGCTGCAGCAGGCAAGGGGGGATCTGGAGAAGGTGCGCACCGTGGGGTCTGACTGGGAGGCGGAGGTGGGTACCGTCCGGGCCGAGAACCGGGAGCTCCGCACGTGGCTCCAGGAGGCGCAGGTCCCCGGCGGAGCCGGCCAAGGAGAGGGCGCGCGAAGCCGAGCAGAAGGCCAAGGAGGCCGATGAGCTGAAGGCCGCCCTCGCTGCCAAGGTCGCCGTGGTCGCCACGGCGGAGGAGCGACGCCGGCGAGAGCGTGCCGCCCGCCAGAGGCCAAGGGTCGGCTCCGGCGGAGAGCGGGCCGCCCTTGCTGATGCCCGGTCGGCGCTCGAGCAGGAGCGCACCGCTCTCGAGGGGCGCGGAAGTCGCTGGAAGAGCGGGACGCCGAGGTCTCGAGGCTCGACGGGGAGCTGATAGCCCTCAGCATCTCGAACGCGAACCAGCAATGGTCCCTCGAGGAGCAGGGCACCACAGTCGTCAACTTGCAGCAGGCGGTCGAGGCCGAGCGCCGCGCTCTCGAGGTGGAGAAGAAGCAGGCTGAAGGTAAGTCGCCGCTTTGTTTCTTGTTTTGGTGGTCTTCCCTTCGGGGGTTCGCTCCCCTTTTAATTTCTTTTGCTTGCGTCGTCCAGGCCTGCGCACCGCGCTGGGGCATGCGACCAACCGGCCGAGAGTCTTGCAGTGCGCCACAACTCCTCCGAGCAGGAGTTGGTGGGGCTGCGCACCGCGACCCTCGAGGCCTGCCAGGCGATCGAGGAGGGCGAGGCACAGGCGGGAAGTTCGGCGGCGAGCCGCCCTGCGCGCCCTCGGCGGGCATGTCTCCAGGCGCATGCGTCGCGCGCTCCACCTGGGCGTCCAGAAAGCCCTCGGCGTGGTGCGATCCCACTACGAGGTGAACCTCGAGGCCGTGGCGTCGGGCTCTGTCGTCCCGGAAGGTGTCAAGGACGAGGCGGCGATGGAGCAGGCGGATACGCTTGCCGCAGATGCCGCCGAGGCGCTCACCGAGGCCTTCACGGAGTTTTTGTTCCCGGATGCCGATGAGCCCCAGGCCTGAAGACCGCTGGGCGCCAGGCCCATTTTTGTCTAGATGTTAGTATTTTGGCCATGTGGTCGTGTAAATAAACAAGTGAAAACTTATGGAGTGCTTGAACACTTGTAAATTCGAGTGGTATCTTTTATTCGTCGCTCCTTTCTGTTTTTTCCTTTGCTCGTGTGAATTTGGGTTGGGAGAGTTCGATTTCGTGAGCGGTCCGCTGGGCCGGAGGCAAGAGAGAAGGGTCGTATCCTCGAGGAGGCGTAGGCTATCTCTGACTTGCGTGTCCTTTCCGCATGACCATCCACGCCCAGCCTTGATTCGCTCTAGACTTCGGTCGAAACATACTTTGGCGCGCTTGCAAGTTGAATTTTGCGAAAAAATGGGGCCATTTTTTTGGGGGGGGGAGATGCCCCCCCTCGCATAGCCCCCGAGGGTGACTTGAGTTTAAGGGGAAAGCCGAGTTGCCCTTTGACTTTATTAACTTGTTGCTTTTTACATTCTCATTGCCAACTGGGGTGTTGGGCATGTTATTTACAACAAAAGACTTGGAAATCCTACCTAAGGGTAGAAGCGACGTAGCTGCTGGATGTTCCAAGCGTTGGTGAGTTCCTCGCCGTCCTCGTTGGCTAGCTTGTATGTGTCGGGCTTGAGCACCTTCACCACGACATAGGGTCCCTCCCATGGGGGTGATAACTTGTGGCGTCCTCGGTTGTCTTGGCGTAGCCTTAGGACCAAGTCCCCTTCGGCCGAAGTCCCGCCCGGCGCACCTTTCGAGCTTGGTAGCGCCTTAGGGACTGCTGGTACCTTGCGGAGTGCATCGGGGCCACGAGGCGCGCTTTATCCAAGCGGGCCGGTGAGTCCTCGCGGGCTCGGCCCGGTTGGCGTCTTCGTCATAGTTCCACACTCGGGCGACCCATATTCCGTGTCCGTGGGGAGGACGGCCTCCGCGCCATGGACCGGAAAGAAAACGGGGTGAACCGGTGGCCGGCCCGGGGTGGGTTCCGAGGCTCCATACGACCGACGGGAGCTCCCGGAGCCATTTACGGCCGACTTGTTTAGTCGGTCGAAGATTATGGGCTTGAGGCCTTGTAGAATCATGCCATTGGCACACTCCACTTAGCCGTTGGTCCGTGGGTGTGCCACGGCCGCCCGCCCACACGAATGTGGAACTTATCGCAAAACTCCGGAAATTTCCCCGCCCGTGAATTGGGACCCATTGTCGGTGATGATGGAGTTCAGCACTCCAAACCGATAAACGATGTCGGTGAAGAACGTCACCGCTTGCTCAGCCCTGAGATTTGTAATGGGGCGCACCTCCACCCACTTGGAGAACTTGTCGATCGCGACCAACAAGTGGGTGTAGCCCCCGGGCGCCTTCCGCAAGGGCCCGACGATGTCCAGCCCCCACACGGCGAAAGGCCATGTGATGGGGATGGTCTGCAGGACGTGCGCAGGGAGGTTGGATTTGCGGGCGTGAACCGGCACCCTTCGCAGGTGCGTACGATTTCGCTGGCGTCAGCAACCGTGGTGGGCCGCAGAAGCCACGGCGGAACGCGTTGCCCACGAGGGTGCGGGGCACGGCATGGTGGCCGCAGACACCCGCGTGTATGTCCCGGAGGAGCTCGCGCCCCTCGGGGATGGGCACGCATCGCTGCAGGATGCCGGAGGCGGCGCACTTGTACAGCTCGTCGTCGACGAGGGCAAAGGATTTGGCCATCCTGGCGATGCGTCTAGCCTCGCACCGGTCCGAGGGGAGTTCCCCTCAGTCCATCCAGGCGATGTACTTGTCTCGCCAATCCGCCCTGCTGGGAGCTAGCTCGACGTCCATGGCTTCGGCCTCGTCGGCGTCGTACCCCTCGAGGAGGGAGAGCACAAACGCATCATTCGGGGGGTCCTCGTCCATGGGCTCTGCGCATGTCGGATTCGAGGGAGCCCCCGAGGGTTCTGTGCAATTCGAGGGGTACGGCTTGAGGGTGACGGACGGTTGGGCGACATCTCGAGCGAAGACGTTCGGGGGGACAGTGATCCGCCCCGACGCGATCTTGGCGAGTTCGTCCGCCTCCTCGTTGTACCGCCGGGGCATGTGGTTGAGCTCAATGCCGTAAAACATGTCCTCGAGGGCCCGCGCGGCCTTGCAGTACACCTCCATCTTGTCGTCGTGGCAGCTCGCGTTCTTCATGACTTGGTCAATCACGAGCTGCGAGTCCCCCCTCACGTCGAGGCGCTTGACGCCTATCTCGATGGCGATTTTGAGGCCGCAAAGCAGGGCCTCGTACTCTGCCATATTGTTTGACGCGGGGAAGTGAAGGCGCACAGCGTACTGCATATGCTCCCCGAGGGGTGACACGAAGAGCAGGCTCGCACCCGCCCCTGTCTTCATCACCGAGCCATCGAAGTACACAGTCCAGCATTCCGCCTGGATCTGTGGCGGCGGCAATTGCATGTCCGTCCACTCGGCGACGTAATCCGCCAAGACTTGGGACTTGATGGCCCTGCGCGGGGCGTAGGCGAGTGTTTCGCCCATCAGCTCCACCGACCACTTGGCGATCCTGCCTGCTGCATCCGGATTGCGGATGATCTCCCCTAATGGAAAGGAGGAAACCACCGTGACAGGATGGGCCTCGAAGTAGTGGCAAAGCTTGCGCCGTGCGAGAACCACTGCGTGGAGCAGTTTCTGGACTTGTGGGTAGGTGTCTTGGTGTCGGACAAGACCTCGCTGATGTAGTACACCGGCCGCTGAACCGGCAAGGCGTGGCCTTCCTCCGTGCGCTCTACCACGATCACGACCGACCACTCGAGTGGTCACGGCCACGTAGAGGTACGAGAGGCTCGCCATCTTGCGGCGGTGTAAGTATCAGGGCGTGAGTGAGGGACGCCTTTAGCTTGTCAAGCGCCTCCTGGGCCTCGGCGGACCAGGAGAAACGCTCGTGCTTTTTGAGGAGCCGGTAGAGGGGCAAGCCCTTCTCGCTGAGCCGCGAGATGAATCGGCTCAAGGCGGCGAGGCACCCCAGCACCCTTTGAACCCCTTTGAGGTCCCGAATCGGACCCATCCGCTCGAGGGCCGCAACCTTTTCGGGGTTGGCCTCGATGCCTCGCTGGGAGACTATGTGTCCTAGAAGCATGCCCCACGGCACGCCAAAGACACATTTTTCGGGGTTCAATTTTACCTCGTTGGCCCGTAGGCAGCCGAACGTGATGCGAGGTCGCTAACCGGGTCGTCCGCCTTCCTCGGTTTTCACGACTATGTCATCCACGTACGGCTCAACGGTTCGCCCGATGTGGTCTCCGAAGACGTGTTGCATACACCGCTGGTATGTTGCACCTGCGTTTCGGAGGCCGAACGACATCGTGACGTAGCAGTACATCCCGAACGGCGTGATGAATGAAGTCGCGAGCTGGTCGGACTCCTTCATTTTTATTTGGTGGTACCCGAAATAGGCATCAAGGAAGCAGAGTAGTTCGCACCCAGCGGTCGAATCAACGATTTGATCGATACGCGGCAAAGGAAAAGGAACTTTAGGACATGCTTTATTAAGACTAGTGTAGTCTACACACATCCGCCACTTCCCATTCTTTTTCTTCACTAATACAGGGTTAGCTAGCCACGTAGGGTGGAACACTTCCTTGATAAACCCAGCCTCGAGGAGCTTTCGCAGCTCCGCTCCGATCGCTCGCCGCCGCTCCTCGTCGAAGCGGCGGAGCGCGTTGTCGCACGGCACGGGAGTGAGGTAGGATGTCAAGGGAGTGCTCGGCGACCTCCCTCGGGATGCCTGGCATGTCCGAGGGGCTCCACGTGAAGATGTCGGTGTTGGCGCGGAGGAAGTCGACGAGCACCACTTCCTATTTCGGGTCGAGGGTAGTGCGACCCTCAACGCCTTGCCCTCGGGGGCGGCGGGGTCGAGGGGCACTTCCTTGGTCCGCTCGGCGGCCTCGAATCCGCCGGCATGCTTGGCGGTGGAGTTGAGGTCCTCGTTGACCAACTTATCCATGTTGGCCACCGGCTCTTCGTCCGGCCGCTAGGGCCTCGGCGTGTTCCACGCACTCGACATCGCAGTCGAAGGCGTGCTCGATGGATGAGCCCACGGTGATGACGCCGTTGGGCCCCAGCATCTCCATCTTGAGGTAGGTGTAGTTGGGGACTTCCATGAACTTGGCGTAGCAGGGCCGCCCAAGTATGGCGTGGTATGTGCCCCTAAACCCCACCACCTCGAAGGTGAGCGTCTCCTTGCGGTAGTTGTCCGGCGTGCCGAACCAGACGGGCAGGTCGATCTGCCCGAGGGGCTGGACGCGCTTGCCTAGCGCGATGCCATGGAACGGCGTCGTGTTGGGCCGCCGCTGGTCCAACCCGATCCCCAGCAAGCGCAGTGTGTGCGCGTAGAGGATGTTGAGGCTGCTGCCTCCGTCCATCAAGACCTTCGAGAACCGAGCGTTCCCAATGACTGGGTCGACCACCAGCGAGTACTGGCCCGGGTTGGGGATGCGGTTCGGGTGATCCTCGCGGCTGAAGGTGATGGCGTCCTCCGACCAGTCGAGGAAGGAAGGAGGCGCTTTCTCCACGGCAAGAACTTCGTGCCGCTCCCGCTTGCGCTGGCGGCTGGACATGTCGATGGTCGGCCCCCCGAAGATGAGGAAGACGTTCTCCACGGCGGGGAAGCCGCCGGCATCGCCATCACCCCCGTCCTTCTTAGCCTCGTCGTCCTTCGCCGCGGCGCGGCCGTAGAACCGCTTGAGCATGTCGCACTGCTCGAGGGTGTGGTTGACCGGTGTCTTGTGGTAGGGACATGGCTTCTTCAGCATGTCGTCGAAAACCCCCGGGCCTCGAGGGCTTCACCGTCGTCGTCGTCGTGCCCCTGCTCGCGCGCCTCGTGGCGCGGCTTCTTTCCCTTCTTGCCCCGCTTGTTCTTCGGGTGGAGCCCTTGGACTTGCCGCCCTCGCGCGGCGTGTCGTCCGCGCGCTTGCCCTTCTTGCGTCGAAGATCGCCCCCCGCGCCTCTTCGCCCGAGGCAAAGCCGGTGGCGATGTCGAACGGCTCGTTGGAGTCGGCGGCGAGGCGCGCCCGAGCTCGCGCACGAGGTCCCGACATGTGGTGCCCTCGAGGAAGGCGTGCATGATCTCGACCGTGCCACGGCGGGGAGCTGCGTACAGCGCTTGGAGAAGCGCCGTATGAAGTCCCGAAGCGATTCGCTAGGCTTCTGGGTACAAGAGCGCAGGTCCCAGGAGTTCCCAGGGCGCACGTACATGCCCTGGAAGTTGCCCACGAACGTGCGGACTAGATCGTCCCAGTTGTGGATCTGGCTGGCCGGCAGGTGTTCGAGCCATGTTCGCGCCGAGTCGGCAAGGTGCAGGGGGAGGTTGGAGATGATAGCCTCGTCGCTGGTGGCTCCGCCCAGCTGACACGCCAAGCGGTAGTCGTTGAGCCACACACGGGGGTCTGTCTCCCCGTTGTACTTGACGATTGTCGTGGGCTGGCGGAAGCGTTGGGGAAACGTCGCCGTGCGGATCTCCCGGCTGAACACACGGGTTCCCGGGGGCTCCGGCGTCGGCGAGCGATCCTCATCGCTGTCGTAGCGTCCACCCCCGCCGGGGGGGTGGCTCCGCTGCCGCCCGCGCCTGCGCTTTGCTCGTCCGTCGAGCGTTGATGACGTTGCGGGCGTCGCCGTCTCGCGCTTGCCCGCGCGTGTCAAGGAGCCGGTCTTTGGCCGGCGTGTGCCCGGGTTGGCGGGGCGCTCCGCCGCCGCACCCGCGTGTACAAAGGGTTCGTGGCCTTGCGCGCCCCCGTCGTCCGCGCGCGCTCCCCGTTGGCGGATGCGGGACGCGCCGAGCTTTCGGCCGCCGGACGGCCGCTTGCTCAATAAGCGTATGCGCCTCGCGGTGCGGGTTCGCGCCTCGGGTGTCGAAGGGGCGGGCATGGCCCGCCGCGGTGTCGCGAGCGGCGATGAGGCTTCGGCTCGCTCGCGGGGGAGTGTCTGGGCTGTCGACGTTGAAGTCGGCATTGATGCAATCGCGGGCTTGTCCCGCCCGGCTCGCACGCGCGTTCACCACGCGCGGAGGCTTCCCCCGCCATCGAGGCGCGAAGCAACCGCACGGTGCGGTACTCTTCCGCCAGCTTGGTCTCGAGCTCACGTGCTTGGGCCAGCTGAGCGTTGATGTCGGCCCCCCTCGGTGGTGAGGGAGGAGGGGCGCTCGGCCCCGCAGCCAGGCGTGATGCAGTCCCTAGAGCGGGAGGAACCTCTCCGTCGCCGCGCCCCGCCGCGCGCGGTGGCGTTTGCTGGGTCGTTGGCGATGATGACGCAGCACTCCCGCGCGGGGTCGTAGCTCCCTAAGGCCGGAGTCGTTGGAGTAGCCGAACCCGGTTGTCGTATGGACCTCCCCGGGCCCACTACCTCGGTGGGTACCGGGGCCGACTACTCGGTGGGCCCCCAGGACTACCGGCTTGCGCTACATGGCATCTAAGGGCGTGGAGCACAAGAAGCGAGGAGGAGAAGTACTCGGTTAGGAAGGCTGTACATGTCCTGCCTTGTATGGAAGACTCCTAGATGTACACGACTAGTACTCTCTCCCTATTCCGACTTGTAACCCGCCTCCCCCGGACTATATAAGGCGAGGGCGGGGACCAATCTCTAGGATCACCTCATCACGAGACATCTCATACAACCCACGGCGCACTATTGCACCATCTTGTAATCGTGCCCAATCAATCCGAGCTACACAGCATACGGGACGTAGGGTATTACGCACCTCGCGGCCGAACCCTGTCTAAATTGTGTGCCACGTGTCTCTTCCTTCAAGTTGCGATCTCGGCAAGGCCACATTCATCTACTTCGGGTACTCCCCTTAGTAGGTTGCCGGTCTAAAACACCGGTGGCGCGCCGGGTAGGGGCTCTCGCCGAGATCACATGGCGAACTCGACGGCTCCCGTCTACTTCAAGCCCAACCGTCGCCTTCAATCGCGGCGACACCTTCGTGTTCGGCGCACGGGTGCCGCACCGGCGATGGCGCGGGCTCCTTCCCGGCGCCGCCCTAACCATGCGGCCCAACTCGAGCGGCTTCGTGGCCGCTTCCGGCGGTTGTCACGGGCGAACTCACGGCAAGTTCGGCGAAATTTCGCTCTTCAACCACCACGGCGACTTCGAGCTCGAGTCCACTTCCAACTCAAACTCGACGTCCCCATGGGCCATCGCATGCGAGCCGGCTCCTCGGCCATCGCACGCGGTCCCCTCACCCGCGAGCGCTCCGCGCGCGGCCCCCGCACCTTCGGGAGAGCCCGCACGGGAGCTCCCACTTCGCGCGGGCGGCAAGGAGCTCGTACCGAGTACAACTCGGACTCCAACACCGCCCACGGCCACGCTTCGATTCTAGCCCTCTTTCCGAGTTCTACTCGAACCGGATCTACGAGTTCGACTTCGGGTCGGACCCTAAGGAGCCCGAGTCGAGGACAACTCCCCGAGCTTCCCTTGTCGGGCCGGCCTGCGGGGTCGGTTATAACCTCCACACCAGTGGGAGATTCGTCTCTGCGCGCCGGACCGCAAGCCTGCCGAGGCCGATAAGTGGAGACTCACGTTACGTCGCCTATATCGACTCACTACCATTCCAGGAGGGAACACCCCTAGCCGGGGCCGACTCGAGCACACCAGGCGGGGTGGCACCCTGCGAGTCCGGCCTTGGAACCCCCGATCGCCAAGTCTTCATGGGCTGTGGCGACACCCCGGGGCCTTCGAGGGCACGGCTCGGGACAAGTACACGGAAGACATCTCCTCCGACGAGCTCTCTGCTGATGCTCCACCGAACGAGAACCCACGCGGACGGAGACGCTCGACGTGAGCTTAACCGAAGCGCGGCGAACGTCCGCCGGCGCCTCGGAGACAACTTTCACGTCGCAACCTTGCGGAAGCTCTCGGGCGGTCGAGAGCGAGTACACACTCCCCCTGAGCAATGCCTCATGTCGATCACAGCGATCGCACGCCAGGCTTAGGGCATACGCGCCGGGAGAGGTCATCGCCAAGCTCGCCGAAGACGCCTACTTCATGCGGGTCGACAACGGAGTCAACCGGCCTCCTCTAGCCGGGCCCGTGACAACGAAGCTACAAGTCGCGGCGCCCGACAACGGTCCTAACCGTACTCAAAGCGACCTCCCGGCCGAGCCAAGCCGTCGTCGCTCCAACGCCGGGCGGACCTTCACGGCGCGACCACGACAGCGAGAGGGTCGCCCCCCCCGCCGCGCTCCGGCCGGCGGGGGGCGGCAACGACCACGACGGCGGCGGCGGCGGCGGGAAGCTCCAACCATGGAGCCAACGGGAGGGCGGTGGCGGCGGCGGTCGCGGCGGCCGCGGCGGTCGAGGCGACGCGAACGGCCACGCCTGCGGCGCCTCACGGGGGCGGCTACGATGATCGCCGAGAAGATTGAGGGAGGCGGCCGGCGGAAGAAGTCGACCCCGCCGGCGAGGGCGACGGCTTCCCCCGCCTTCTCACCTCGACTTCGCAACTTGCTCCTCCCCGACAAGTTCAAGCCTTTGGGGATCACCAAGTACGATGCGACGGGGGATCCCATCCGGTGGCTCGGGTGCTATGCCCTTTCCATCGAGAACGGCGGCGGCAACGGCGACACCAAGTGCCTCTACTTCCCCTTACGCCTAGACCAAGCACCACTCACATGGCTCGAGTCGCCGGACAAGCACTCGATCAACAAGTGGGACCGGTGAAGGAGCGGTTTACCGGCAACTTCGTGGGCGCCATGGGCCGATCGAGTACTCGCATGGACACGGCCATGATCAAGCGAGAACAAGGCGAGACCCTCCCGAAAGTACATGCGTCGCTTTTCGACAAGCGCGCTACCGTCGTCGACGTCACCGACAAGGAGGTCATCGACCTTTTCCAAGATGGTCTCTACCACCACCGCACCTTCGAAGACTTCGGTCGTCGCCGCCCCAGGTCCATCCCCCCACCTCAAGGACATGATCACGTCCTGGGCGGATGAAGAAGACAGGGCCAATGCCAAATACGACGCCATCTGCGGCAAGACCAAGCGAGGACCGGGCGGCGGCGGCGGCAACAACGCGAACCGGGGCGGTCGCAACAACAATAACAACAACAACTACTCGGGTCCCAACCGCAAGAGCAAGCCGGACAACAACGTCGCGGCTATCCGGCGCCTGCGAAAGGGAACTCGAAGAAGAACTCCGGCGGTTTCAAAGACTTGCGGAAGGAGAAGTGCCGTGGCATCCAAATGGCAACCACACCACCGAGCAAGTGCTACCAACTTAGGCATGCACTCAAGGATACGCCGAGCCACCGCACCCTCATGACCGAAGGGCAAGAAGAAGGACGGCGACAACAACGACTTCCGGGGGCCGACAAGACCGTCAACGTCCTCTTCGGCGGATTGCCCGGCGGGGCGGGAGCGAAGGCTACCCGTCTTGAAGTCATGTCCATTGAGCCGGCGGTCCCGACCCCTCTCGGGTGGTCGGAGGTACCCATCACCTTCTCCCGCGGATCAATGGACCGGCTTCTCCGAACCGAGGACGGTTCCTCCTCGTCCCGAAGCCGGTGGTCGCGGGCTCCAAACTCAACAAGGTGCTCATCGACGGTGGAAGCGGGTTCAACGTCCTTTTCACCAAGACCACGAAGAAAATGAAGCTCGACATCACTCACATGCTCACTAAGAGCAACACACCCTTCTACGGCATCGTCCCCGGCAACGCGGCTATTCCACCGGGCTCGGTGGTCGCCGCGATTACCTTCGGTGCATCTCGGGACAACTACCGTACCGAGTACATCAAGTTCGAGGTCGCGGACTTTGAGATTTCCTACCACGCCATCCTCGGCGGACGGCCATCGCCAAGTTCATGGCGGTGCCCCACTACACCTACTTGGTACTCAAAATGCCAAGCCCCGGTGGTGTACTCTCCCTTCAAGGGGACTTGAAGATCTCTCACGGCGCGACACGAAGCCGTGGAGATCGCCTCTAAGAACCAAGTACCCAACGCAATGATGGAGGTCTACACCGCGTCGAAGAAGCTTGCTACAAGTGAACTCGATATCCCGAGAGAAGTACGATAGCGCCAACAAGCCTCGGCCACACGAGGAGGTACTCGTCAAGACGATCGACCTCGAACGAGCGACCCCGGCCAAGACCACCACCATCGGGGGGCGGCCTCGACCCCCAAATAGGAAGACGCGCTCATCGGCTTCCTTCGGGCTAACCGCGACATCTTCGCGTGGAAGCCGGCGGACATGCCGGGAGTGCCCGGGGAGGGCGATTGAGCGCTGCCTCAACGTCGATCCTAAGGCCACCCCCCAAGCGACAACACCTCCGACGCTTTGCCGACGACGGACGGGACGCCATCAAGAAGGAACTCGCCAAACTACTCGCGGCTGGCTTCATCAGAGAAGTCTTCCATCCGAGTGGCTCGCCAACCCCGACCTCGTCCGCAAGAAGAACTCGAACGAGTGGAGGATGTGTGTCGACTACACCGAGGCCTCAACAAGCATCGCCCCCAAGGACCCCTTCGGGTTGCCGCGGATTGATCAAGTCATCGACTCCACGGCGGGCTGCGACCTACTCTACTTCCTCGGCGCTACTCCGGTACCACCGGATCGCGATCAAGGAAGAAGACCGAGGAGAAGACCGCGTTCATCACCCCGTTTGGCGCGTATTGCTACACGACCATGTCCTTCGGGTTGAAGAACGCCGGCACTACCTACCAACGAGCTATCCGGGCACTCGCTTTAAGAGGCAACTCAACAAGAACGTCGAAGCCTACGTGGATGACGTGGTCGTCAAGACCAGAAACTCCAGTACCCTCATCGACGACCTTGAAGAGACTTTCGCATCCCTGCGCGAGTACCGCTGGAAGCTCAACCCGAACAAGTGTGTCTTCGGCGTACCTTCGGGCAAACTACTCGGCTTCATCATCAGCCAGCGCGGCATCGAAGCCAACCCCGAGAAGATCTCCGCCATCACCAGCATGAAAGCTCCCACGAGCATCAAAGATGTCCAGAAGCCGACGGGGGTGCATGGCGACGCGAACGATTTATCTCAAGGCTAGGAGAACGGGGGCTCCCCTTCTTCAAACTACTCAAGCATCAAGAGAAGTTCGTGTGGACTCCAGAGGCGGATCAAGCCCTTGCCCAGCTCAAGGACTTCCTGTCGAAGCCGCCGATCCTCATGGCTCCTCACAAGGGCGAGCAGCTACTGCTCTACCTCGCTGCGACTACTCACGTGGTCAGTACTGCCATCGTCGTCGAGCGGCAGGAAGACGGCCACGCCTACCCAGTCCAGCGCCCAGTCTACTTCGTCAGCGAGGTTCTATCAGAGTCCAAGGCCTGCTATCAGCCTGTGCGAAGCTCCTGTACGCAGTACTCATCACCTCGCGGAAGCTACGACACTACTTCCAGGAGTACTCGATCTCCGTCGTCACCGACTACCGGCTCGGCGACATCTGCGGAACCAAGATGCTGCTGGAAGAATCTCCAAGTGGGCGGTCGAGCTCGGCGCCCTCACTATCGACTTCAAGCCACGCACGGCCATCAAGTCGCGAGCACTAGTCGACTTCATGGCGAGTGGCGGGAGAACCGGTGTTGACGGTGAAAATCCGTCAAACTATCCATGAGTTTACCTTCGGTGTTGGCATGAGTTTTATACCTTATCCATTGGTACTAACCCCCGTGGTATAACAAGTTCACGTGTGCATGTCGGTTTTGGAGTTTAATGTTTATGCAGGGTTTTAGTGTTGAATGCAAGACTTTCGGGATAAGTTCATCAAGCACCTCATGACAAGACCTTGAAGCCCCGTACAAGTCATGCAATGAAGCAAACTTAACTCCAAGAAGCTGGGGACTTGATCCGAGAAGACGACGGACTCCGGGGGACACGACCGGAAAAGTGTCGAATCTTGCAAGACAAGGAGTTGAGTCCAATTCGGAGAGAAACCGACGACATGGACCTACATGCGAAGGGGGAAACATCCGGGAAGCAAGTGAACCGACGTGGGGCAAAGGAGCCCACGGGGCCGGGCCTAAATGGGCCCGGGCCGGCCGCCCTGGGTTCGGTCGGCCCGGGCCCATTTTGGGCCCAAACACGCTCTCCTTTGCCCTAGCCGCCAATCGGGCTATTTATAGCCCCCCGACCGAGAGCCACGGAGAGAAGATTTCGTCTTCGGCCGCCGAGAAGCGAGAGAAGAGAGGGACACCATCTCGGAGAGGAGAGGGTCGAGCTAGTTGACTAGGGTTTCCCTAGCCGACGTGGGAACCTTGCATGGAAGACCACATCGGAGTTCTCGGAGCTAGAAGCAAGATCAAGGAAGGATCCCGGTGGTGATCTTGTGTATGTATCATTGTCATAGTTGAATTATCAAGTTGAATCTTTTCTTAACGATCAAGTGTTTCCTCGAAGATTTCGTTTTTCGATCGGCTTTGCTTATTCCAATTCTATTCGCGCGATAGATTACATAGGGTGTTCTTGTAGCCGCGGTGGCTAGAGGTACACGCCGGATCTTCCGAAAGAATCTCGACTTGTCTTTTGACTCGCCCTAAGCTCCCCGCATGAATAGGGATACGTTGTGACGAACGGGGGTCTCGAAAGGCGGATGTTTTCGGATTTGGACGGGAAACCACGATTTAAAGAGGCTTCTATTAAGATTCGATTTGCTACTTCTTTTCTTGCTTGGAACTTCAACAAAAGGCTTACCCCGATCCCTCTAGATCGGTTTATCTACCCAATCTTACTTTGTTTTCTCCGGTCTTTAGTAGATTAGATTTATCTTTGTTTTGTGTTCTTATCTAGATGCATTAGGGTTTCTCTTTTACCAAAGATTGAAGTTATTTGGCTTTACTAGATCAACTCTTGAGTCACACATTTGTTCCACGGATTCGATACCTTGGGTTCACCACTCGAGGGAAGAAGGGTCCCTTGACTACGACGGGAGACTTGTCCGCTTGCAAGTCACAAACGAACTTTTATACAATTATTAACCGTCAACAAGCCCCTTTTTTACGGCGCCGTTGCCGGGAACAAGTGATCAAGATTTGATTTTTTATTGCTTTTTTTTTTGTAATTTTCAGTATTCTTTTTGTTTTTATTTTTGCATCTACTAAATTTTGATCATCCTCAAAACACATCTAATCTAGTTTGTCTAACTCTAGTTTTTATAGATTTGTTTTTACTTTCTAGTTTTTTTGCATACTTTGTTTATTGCTAACCCTAACAGGAGATGGACGGCTACCTCTCCAACAAACCCAATAATTTTGTGGATGATTCGAGAAAAACTTTACGAGGCTAAGGAGATGCGAAGCACATCAAGCTAAAAAGCTGGATTTTGTAGATTCGGAGTCGGAAGACAAAGGATCGCGGGAATCTCCGAAGAATTCACCACCTCAAAGTCCGCGGGAGAATCGACCTCAACCAATGGGTGACCAACCACGGAAGAACGCAAGATTGGGGAGCTATGCACCCCGGACATCATCGACCTACCAATCTTGAACCTCGAGGAGATCGGAAGACCGTTCGAGATCAAGACCTCAACAATCCGCATGGTGCAACATTCACCCTTCACCGGCAAAGAGGATCCGAACCTTCACCTCCAAGCATTCATTCAACTATGTCAGACTTTCAACATGGATGGGGTGACTCAAGATCAAATGAGGGCAAGGCTTTTTCCGTTTTCACTACTCGGGGAGGCTTTGCAATGGTTCCACTCTCAACCGGCGGAGACGGTGCAAAATTGGAACACGTTGATGAAGGCTTTCATGAAGGAATACTACTCACCGGGTAAAACTCAAAGCTTGCGTAATAAGATTGCCACCTTTGTTCAATATCCTACGAAACTATCTCGGAGGCATTCGAGCGCTTCAACGAGTACACCGGGCGGTTCCACATCACAAGTTCCAGAAAGAAGACCTCGTGCAAAAGTTCTACCAAGGACTCATCATGGCGTCAAGGACGATCATCGATGCATCGGCGGGAGGATCTATCATCGAGCTTACACCGACGGAAGCTTTCACGCTATTCAAGAAGGTCGCGGATAATGACACGTGGGCGTCATCCGGCGCCTACATCCGGCTCAACCCATGGGGAGCGTCAAAGGAGTCTTGCAAGTGGAGAAGGAAGACATACTTGAGGGCAAGATCGACTCGCTCATGAGGAGGTTGGAGAAGATGGAGATAGAAAAGAAAGAGGCTCAAGACTTGAAGGCCGCCGAAGCAAGGTCCACATGCGAAGAATGTGGAGAGTATGGCCATGTCCGCAAAGATTGTCCGAGAGGAAGCCAAAGTGCTCGACTACATGAGGAAGGGAGAATTGCCGAACTTCCGCTACGGGCAAGGTAGGCCTCAATTTAATGCAAGCTCATCTATTCCTAACGCGGTTCCGCTTCGGATACAATTGAAGGAGTTCATGGATGAGCAAGCTAAGATCAACAAGGACACCGTCACCAAGTTCAAGACCATAGACAAGGTGTTGGAGAACATCGATAGCAAAGTGACGGAGGTCGGAAGTTCCAATCGTCAAGTGCTCAACATGATGAAGATGCTCGAGACGCAAGTGGGACAACTTGCGGGCGCCTTACTAATGATGAAGGGAAGCTTCCGGGACAACCCAAATGTCCCGAATCGGCGAAGGCCATTCAAACGCGTTCGGGGAAGGAGACCGAAGATCGGAACGTTCCGCGGGAGCAAGGAAGCTTAAACCGTCCACCGAGGTGGAAGGAGGCTGCTAAAGAGAAGGTTACGGGGATCGTCACCGAGGAACCCGAATTTGAGATACCGGAGGATGACACGAGGATACCGCAACTCAAGCCACGCTACTTCCGAGATGCCCTACAAGTACCTACATATTCTCATTACTTTAAAGACATACTTGCAAATAAATATGAGATAGCAACACTCGGGGTAGATCATGTCAAGATGTCCGAGGAGTGTAGTGCGCTATTGCTTATGGGCTAGAGAAGCGAGAAAGACCCCGGTGCCCTACAATTCCATGTTCAGTTGGTTCTTTCAACTTCGAGAAGGCGTTATGCGACCTTGGAGCTAGTGTGAGCGTCATGCCGAGGGATGTGTTCGAGAAGCTACGCCTACCGATGGAGCCTACGGGAATATGTTTGGAGTTGGGAGACAACTCCATTCGCTATCCCTTGGGCATTGCTGAAGATGTACCCGTGAAGATTGGACACCACTTCATCCCCGTCGACTTCGTTGTGCTCGAGATGGGAGAGAGGGAGAAGCCGCCGCTCATCCTAGGGAGGCCGTTCCTCAAGACCGTGGGAGCTACAATTGATGTTGGCAAGGGGGAGATCATGTTCGATATCAACGGAGAAAGGAGTTCCTTCAAGTTCCGTCCAAGGATTGAGGCATGCAACATGATTGGAGTGAAGGGAGAACCAAAACAAACGAAGGGGCTGAAAAAGAAGAAGGAGCCGAAAAAAATGAACGTAACGAAAATCAAAGAAGGTGTTGCATCCGTCAAGACAAAGGAAGAGAAGCCGCTGTGAAGACCAAAAAAAATGACTAAGCCAACTAAGCCGGACGACAAGCCCGCGCCCAAGATGGTGCGGAAGTGGGTACCCAAGATTGCAACGCCCGCAAAGAGCGTTGATCGGAGTAATCAAGTGAAGAAGTCTAGCTATAGACTATAAACGAAGCGCTAGGCGGGGAGGCAACCCGTTTCGTCGAGTCAAGAATAAGCTACGGGAGGACAACCCGATTCCGGGTTTTTCGAGTATTTTTAATAATTTAGTTTTTGAGTTTTATTACGCAAAGACATTAGACTTAGAAGTGGTTGAACAATATTAGAGATATAGTTCTTGATTGAATGATTGCTTTATCATAAACCCTTTGCATGAACCCTCCTATGTGCTTGTTTGTTCTTTTCTTTTCGAGAAACCTCAACCAAATAATTTCAGAACCTAACTCAACCTTTCACCCTTATTATGGTGCTGAGGTTGACTTATTTTTCATGCTAAAACCACATGAGTAGAGCCACGATTTATATTTAAGTGTTAATAAAATTCAGCACGTGGTAGAACTCGCGTGAACCTAGAAATCAAAACTTTTGGTTGGTTTTAAAAATCTATATCCTTGGTTTCTCTAGGATTAGAATTTTTCTAAGCCTATTCTAATTTTGTTTTATTCAAAATCTTTCTTATTTAGCCAAAATTAGAACCTAAACCTATGCCCCCATGATCAAGCCGGGAAAATGTCTGCTCTCAACCAATGAAGGCAAACTATACCGGTGAGACCGAAATCGACGTAATAAAAAATATTTTTGACTTGCATTTGTTTTTAATGGTTTAAAAACTTCTCTAAAATTATGTTCGAGCTCTTGCATGGCTCTGAAAAATATTTTAAATTTTGAATTAGAGGAGTGCTTAACCTTAAACACACCTTAATGGAGGCAATCTAGTAATCATGCATGCACCATTGGATTCCCTTTCATCAACTTTCACCAATTCCACATGCAAAGGAAAAGCATGGTGGGCAGCAAGCATCAACTTTGCAGGAATTTCATGGTGGCATGTGAAGCAAGTGGAGCTAGGGAGTATGGACATAACCCAAAACATGTAGCATCAAGTGGAAGGACCAATAAAAGGAGTGGACGAGAGCGTTTGGGCGGTGCAACTCGTGGAGCACGCGGGCGGGGAAAGTTGCGAGAGGTGAAATGATCGTCTTTGGAAGAAAGACGAGGCGGGGAAGAGCACCGAGGCCGGCCTCCCCTACATAAGGAGCCCCCGGTTCCCGTTTTACCGCGGGCAAGCTTCCCTCTCCTTCCTTTGTTTGTGTGTTCAAGTTTGTGTGCTCAAAACCTCCGTAGACATAGCCAACCTTCCCAAGCTTGATAGCTCAAGAAAAAAAAAATCCACATCCTTAATCCACTCAAAGTCCACATCCGAATCATAGAGTTTAAGTGCCTAGTCACCGGTTGCAACCCGGAGTTTTAGTTGAAGAAAAGAGTGCAGCAACCATGTGGAAGAAAACCACAAGTCTCTTCTCCAAGAAGAAGAGTTCGTCGTCATCCAAGCCGTCATCAACCACGTCTTCGAGGAGGCACTCGGTTTCCGAGTCTCCCGGAGCATGGAGACGGATACGGCGCCACCGAGGAGGAACGATGCTCTCCTCCTTGGTGGTATGAGGGCTGCAAGAAGCACTTCCATGAGGTTCACCGAACCTCGTGGGCACACGGAGGAGCAGCCCGCGCCACCACGACGATCGACTCGCTCAACCGCACCACCTCCTTACACCCCGACACACTCTTCGTACGGCTTCATCATCTTGTCGGCGGAGGAGGAGGAGAGGCTCGCCAATCTTGAGAAGAGGCTTGTGCCGAATGTCGAGTTCGACGACCAAGCACTCTACACCTTGGGTTTTTGCACCGACATATACTATATGTTGGGGCACCTCGGATGGGTGCGGTTCTCCAACGGAATATCGGTGGACACCCATTTGGGTTACGCCTTGGAAATTTTGATGACTATTGCACCCATCGTTGATGATGATGGGGTGCAAAGCTTGTCATTCCGTTTGGAGGGAATCGAGCAAGTGGTTCCCTACGAGCACGTTAGGGAGCTGCTTGGATTCCACAAGGGAGCTCGGAGAAAGTTGACGTGCCACCCGCATGTTGGCGGGATTTTGGAACATGATCTCCGGAGAAGCCCATCAACAACGCAATTGCATCCGCAACCCCATTATCCGGAGGCTTACTCGAGGACGAGCAAGGTTTAAGCATGGGGGAGATGTTGACAGTGAAAATCCGTCAACCTAGCCATGAGTTTACCTTCGGTGTTGGCATGAGTTTTATACCTTATCCATTGGTACTAACCCCCGTGGTATAACAAGTTCACGTGTGCATGTCGGTTTTGGAGTTTAATGTTTATGCAGGGTATTAGTGTTGAATGCAAGACTTTCGGGATAAGTTCATCAAGCACCTCATGACAAGACCTTGAAGCCCCGTACAAGTCATGCAATGAAGCAAACTTAACTCCAAGAAGCCGGGGACTTGATCCGAGAAGACGACGGACTCCGGGGACCGACCCGGAAAAGTGCTTTGAATCTTGCAAGACAAGGAGTTGAGTCCAATTCGGAGAGAAACCGACGACATGGACCTACATGCGAGAAGGGGGAAACATCCGGGAAGCAAGTGAACCGACGTGGGGCAAAGGAGCCCACGGGGCCGGGCCTAAATGGGCCCGTGCCGGCCGGCCCGGTCCGGCCGGCCCGAGCCCATTTTGGGCCCAAACACGCTCTCCTTTGCCCTAGCCGCCAATCGGGCTATTTATAGCCCCCCGATCGAGAGCCACGGAGAGAAGATTTCGTCTTCGGCCGCCGAGAAGCGAGAGAAGAGAGGGACACCATCTCGGAGAGGATAGGGTCGAGCTAGTTGACTAGGGTTTCCCTAGCCGACGTGGGAACCTTGCATGGAAGACCACGTCGGAGTTCCGGGAGCTAGAAGCAAGATCAAGGAAGGATCCCGGTGGTGATCTTGTGTATGTATCATTGTCATAGTTGAATTATCAAGTTGAATCTTTTCTTAGCGATCAAGTGTTTCCTCGAAGATTTCGTTTTTCGATCGGCTTTGCTTATTCCAATTCTATTCGCGCGATAGATTACATAGGGTGTTCTTGTAGCCGCGGTGGCTAGAGGTACACGCCGGATCTTCCGAAAGAATCTCGACTTGTCTTTTGACTCGCCCTAAGCTCCCCGCATGAATAGGGATACGTTGTGACGAACGGGGGTCTCGAAAGGCGGATGTTTTCGGATTTGGACGGGAAACCACGATTTAAAGAGGCTTCTATTAAGATTCGATTTGCTACTTCTTCTCTTGCTTGGAACTTCAACAAAAGGCTTACCCCGATCCCTCTAGATCGGTTTATCTACCCAATCTTACTTTGTTTTCTCCGGTCTTTAGTAGATTAGATTTATCTTTGTTTTGTGTTCTTATCTAGATGCATTAGGGTTTCTCTTTTACCAAAGATTGAAGTTATTTGGCTTTACTAGATCAACTCTTGCGTCACACATTTGTTCCACGGATTCGATACCTTGGGTTCACCACTCGAGGGAAGAAGGGTCCCTTGACTACGACGGGAGACTTGTCCGCTTGCAAGTCACAAACGAACTTTTATACAATTATTAACCGTCAACAACCACTGCCTACTCCCACGGTGCGACCGAGCATTGGGTGATGTACTTCGACGGCTCACTCAACCTCGAGGGCGCGGGCGCGGGGGTACTCCCGATCTCTCCAACGGGCGAACAACTCAAGTACGTCCCGCAGATCTTCTCGGAAGGTCTCAAACAACGAAGCCGAGTACAAAGCTCTCCTACACGGGCCCGCCTCGCGGCTTCATTGGGCATCAAGCGGCTACTAGTCTACGGCGACTCCGCGGTGGTCATCAACCAAGTCAATAAGTCCCGGGACCGCAACAAGGAGAACATGGACGCCTGCGCCCGGAAGTCCGCAAGCTCGAGAACAAGTTCTACGGTCTCGAGTTCCACCACATCGTCCTCGACAACAACGTTGCGGCGGACGTCCTCTCTAAGCTTGGATCCACCCGCGCTCAAGTACCGGCGGGTGTCTTCGTTCACGAGCTTCACGCGCCATCCATCCCGGAGTCGGCGCCACCGACCACCGTCCCGGCCCATCCACCGGTGGGCAGGAGGTCATGATGATCGATGTGAACTCGGAGGCAACCTTTCATCGACTACCTCGGCGAGCGAGAAGGTCCCCTCCGACAAGAACTCGGCCGAGCGCGCCTCGTCCGCCGCGTCAAGTCCTACGTCCTCGTTGGAGACAAGCTTTACAAGCGGGGCGCATCTTCCGGAGTACTCATGAAGTGCGTCCCTCGTGAAGAAGGCAAGGACATCTTGGAGGAGATCCACAAGGGCGTCGCGGTAACCACGCGTCCTCACGCACACCGGTCGGCAAGGCCTTTCGGCGAGCTTTCTACCGGCTCACGCCCGGGCGATGCCGAAGAACTCGTCGAAGGTGCCAAGGATGCCGCACTTCGCCCAGCGACAACACATCCCGGCCTACAAGCTAGTCACCATACCGCCAACCCGGCCCTTCGCCTCGCCGGGGGCTCGACATGATTGGGCCACCGCCAATGGCGCTAGGCGGTTTCACCGCAGCACCGGTGGCCATCAACAAGTGCGGTTGCCGGTCTAAAACACCGACACCGGTAGTCGGTGGCGTCGAGGAACCGCCTGAACATCACTGGGTCTGGTACGCCGGAGAAGTCCCACTCCGCGTATCCGTGCGAGGTGGCGGGTGGCAACGCGTCGAGAGAACCTAGGGATGACTCGTCGCCGGCAGAGGCGCTAGGGTCCCTGGCAACTAAGACGTGGTGGCCAGGGGGAACCCTGCGCATCGTGGCGCTGGCGTTGGTGTTGTAGGCCGTCGTGGCGCCGCTCAGACCAATGGGGAAGCGCGATCCGGAGACCGAGCGCTCCCCCGTCGGGGCGGCTGTCGTCGTGCCGACGGGCGCGCGCCGCGTTGTGAGGCGACGCGCTCGGCATGCCGCCGCTCCGACCGCGCCCGGCGCGAGCGTTGGCCGGAGCGGCGGCGGCGCCGTGGCGCCGATGGACCCACGAGCGTCCGTGCGGCGGGCGTTGGCGTCGCGGCGACGCGTGCGGCGGCGGCCGGGGGCGGACCCGCCTTGGCGCCGCGCACGGAGTTCCTCACGGTTGGTGAGGCGCATCGAGTAGCCATTCCCCGTCGCCCGAAAGTCCAAGCCCCCGAACCGGATTTCGAACCGGCGGGGGAGGGGGCCGAGCTGCCCATGGAGTAACGCGTACCGCGGTACTCGGTGCGAATCACCATTGAGGGAACGGATGACGGGTTGACCTTCAGCGCTCGCTCGCCCCACGGTGGGCGCCAACTGTCGGTGCGGAATGTAGTCCCGACACTAACTAGTAATAAGCGCTGTGGTCTGTCCCTCGATGGTCGGTGCTAAGCAACTAGAGACACTTGGTTTATCCTGGTTCCCTGCGGGGCCGTACGTCCAGCAGGGGTGTGCTCGAGGCACTATATTGCCTTGCACCGGGGTGCTTGTAGTGGGGCGGCTACAAGCAAGGCGGGAGAGGAGGCGTGGCCTCCAAGTCCCAAGTGAGTGATTGAGGCGAGTGCCAATATCGTGGGAGAGCTGAGGAGTGCGTCCGTCTGTCCCCCACGGCGAGGGGGTTCACCTTCCTTTTATAGACCAAGGAGGGGGTGAATTACAAGCATGCCGCACTGCTTAGCTACATGGGGAAGTATGGCGTGCAGCACCGCGGAGTTGGCAGCCGTCCTGGCGGTCCTTGCTACGGTCTTGTCGTCGCGGCGTGTTCTGTACTCGAACAGTGGCGGCTTCGAGGGTGAAGGCGTAGTGGTTGGCCGGGGCGTCTTCAGACGGGCTCGAGGAAGCCGTTGATGGTGTTCCGTACGGGATAGCGGTGGCGGCGTCGCGGCGTCCCGTCTCGCGCGTGTTCAAGCGGCGCCGGAGTTGTTGCAGCAGTGCCCGGCGTGGTGCGGCAGGCACGGGGACGGCCGCACAGGACCAACAGTGGCGGGGATAGCGCTCCCGCCGGCCTGACGTCATGGTTTGACCTGCAGATTCACGAGGGAAGGGTTCGAGGGTGTAGCCGGCCCCCTTCGAGGGCGCGGCGCGTTAGCCGTACGGGAGTGGGCAGCACAGTGCCGAGGGGCTGACACCGGTCATACCGCACAGTTCCCTGCAGTGGCGGGGATGGGTTTTCCCTAGGGATTTGGCGGAACAGCACTGGGGTGTGATTCCTAGGCGCATGATGGCGCGGCTCTGCTGTGTCAGAGCATTAAATGCCCGTACCCGCATGCGGGAGCAGGCGTGCTTGTGAGGGGGCCTCGAGCGAGGCGGAGATGAGCCCTCGAGCGAGGCGGAACCCGCTCGAGGGGGTGCTGGTCCTCGAGCGAGGCGGAACCTGCTTGAGGGAGGCGTGAGCCCTCGAGCGAGGCAGAAACTGCTCGAGGGAGGCGTGAGCCCTCGAGCGAGGCGGAACCTGCTTGAGGGAGGCCTGAGCCCTCGAGCGAGGCGGAAACTGCTCGAGGGAGGCGTGAGCCCTCGAGCGAGGCGGAACCTGCTCGAGAGGGCCTTTGACTGGGCCACTCCAGTGGGCCGCGGGGGCCACCGCAGCGTGGGTCATGCCCTGTGTGTGTGTGTTTAAGTAAGAGGTGTGTTTCGTTTTTGTTTTTTGCAGGTTTTAAGCAGGATTCCCCCGGTTGTTTAAGGGACCCTCAGGGCTGTCCCCGATAGGTTCCTAGATAGGAATCACAATATATCCTTAATTGGATTGCTAATGTGGTAAGAGCATGGGATTTGGGCTCCGGTCCAATGGCTATTGTGGGTTAAGTGTTTGAACGTACTAAGCACTTGTCGGGAATGGGACCGGTAAGCCTAGTACCTTAATGAGGCGGCGAGGGATCTTACTATTACTACTCTTGGGATTCGTCTCACGGCTAGCTACCGGTAGTGTATGGTGACTCCGGTGCCTCACGGGGTATGGCGGATAGCCCGCATCAAAGACCGTAAGATTCGATCCCGACCCGAGGATTTTTGGGAACTGCTTGGGAAGTTGTCCTTGCGGGGGCAGCCTACCGTGTGTTTAGGTCTACCTTGCAAGGTTTGAATCAATCAATTGCCGGCCTCTCACCGTTATCTGAGACTGCTTACTCCACTAGCCATGAGATCCCTAATGATGGAAGTTGATGAATACTATGCTTGATTAATTGTATTGTACAACTTGTCTGTACTAGATGTCTAATTTAGTAAAGATTAAACCCACTAGAACTTGTGCTAAAATCTTGAAAGTAAGGACATACTCTTTGTTACTTTTCAGCAAAAAGAAACTCAGTGGCCAAAAGCCTTTCATGTCTAGAATTGGTGAAGTAGTTATCACTGACGGGTAAGTCTTGCTGAGTATTAGCATACTCAACCTTGCTATAATGTGTTGATCCAGGTAATGCTTCCGGTGATGTGTGGCCCGGAGAGATCCCGCCCGGCTGGGAGCTGGAGTGGGTGGAGGACGACTACTGAGAGCATCATGGATGGCCTCCCGTGGTGTTTTCGCTTCCGTTAGTTAATTCCGCTGTTTCGAAACTCTGAACTACTTCTTTATGGCAAAAACTTCGGTTTGTAATAATTAAACCCTTCAGGGTACAAATTTGGATGTTAATGATGATGTATCTCTGGACTCACCTTCGAGTGAGTTTTAATGCATATATTTCGATCCTTGTTGCTATTCAAGTGATTTACCGGGCATTAACCCAGCGACTAACGATAGGATGATACTTTATTATCGATTAATGACCAAAGTGGATTGGTTTAGGCGATAGTACGGTTTTTCCTGGGTGGGTTGTCACAGAGACCAAGACAGGGGAGTATCGGTGCGTTCAACAATGATGAACACGTCGTTGGAACAACCACCGATGGAGTAGCCCCAAAACTCAGATCCGCCCAAGGGGGACCCGATTTGCAAGTGGGAAGGTCGAGAATCGACCCGGCCACCAGGCAGATCTGGATCGGAATCGGTGCAAAACCAACACTCGGAAGAGGGGGCGGAGGTGGCAGAGGCGGAGGGGGTTGCCGGAGAGGAAGGCACCGGTGACGAGGAAGCAGCGTCGATATCTTCGATATCTTCTCCTTCTGATCTAATCTCCCCATCTTTGCGGTTGCCAGATCCGCTAGCAGCAGGTGAGGTCTCATCTTCGGCAGGCTAGGCAGTCCCTGGTTCTTGAACTTCAGGCTCGGCCGGGAGGCCAGCAGCGACCAGTTCCTCAGTCGTCATAGGTCTGACAGTGCTTTTAACGCGGGCCACCTAATTCACAAGTAATATAAGTACGAAATCCAAAACGACGCTCGTGAATGAAGTTCGCGAAACGAAAGGTGCAAGTACGGATATTGAAATTTAAAGATGATGACTAAAAACAAAAAAGCAATACCTTTGAAAGCAAGAAGAAGTCTCGAAGTCGCGAAAACTTTGCCGCGAAGCGCTCTTCTCGCGAGTGTAAGCTAATGTTTGGAAGAAAACGTGAAAATGGTGAAAAAATTTTACCGCAACGGCTCTCTATTTATAGGGGCGAGGGGGGGCGGTTCCGGGGGAACTCACCTCGATCCGACCGTTGCGAGATTTCCGGAGGACGCGTGTCCACTCGACGTTCGAGGGTGACATTTTTTACCGAAATTCAAAGATTTCCGTGGAATCGGATCGTCGAGTCAACCCGCTTCCCCGAGGGGCTAGTGTTGGGGAATTCAGGAAAAATCTGTCACCCTCGAAACGTCGGGTTAGACGAAATTCATGAGATAAGTTTTCAGGGAGGTTGAATCTATGAAGATCTGGAACCTTGAACTTGCGAAGCTCTGAGATCGCGAACCTGTGAAGATCTGGAACTTTGAACCTGCGAAGCTCTGAGATCGCGAACTTGTGAAGATCTGGAACCTTGAACCTGCGAAGCTCCGAAGTCGCGAACCTGTGAAGATCTGGAACCTTGAATCTGCGAAGCTCCGAAGTTGCGAACCTGTGAGGCTCTGGAATCTTGAACCCGCGAAGCCCCCGAAGTCACGAACCTGCGAAGACATGGAGTCACGAACTTGCCATGAAATCGGGAATCTATGAAATTCGGGAATCTACTGAAGTTCGAATTCGGAGGTTGTAGCGCATGATGGTTTCTTAAATAAAGAGATTCGCGAATCAGTAGGAAGCCAAGTCAAAGACATCGCCTCAAAAGTTCGGGTTTGGTGTGTAAACTAGTGGCAGGCTTGTAAATATATATGAAGTGAAAGACATTCATGTACGTGTTCACATTGGGAATATTCCTTAGATTCGAGGGTACTTTCGGAATGTAAAAGTCCCTTCATCTCCCTATAAAAGGGGGCGTGAGGGCACGTGTAAAGGGGATTCACAACTTTTGAGGCTTGAGCAGTCTTTAGGAGATTCTTTGTCTCCTCGTGCGTCATCCGTGTCTTTGAACGTGTTCGCATTCCTTTCTCTTGTGTTCGGGGAAGTCATCCGGATTTTCGGATATCCCCCAACAGTACACCACGACAACGACGACAAGGGCGACAACCAGCTCCGGGCCAAACGCCATACGACGCAACTACTACTATGAGCTATACTACTAGGAGCGAGGACTACTAACTACGACGAGGCCAGTGGCCCCTCTCCCTGCCTACTGCGGCGAGGCGAGCTCGCCGGAGTCGGGAGGGAGGGGGGCAGGATGAGGAGAAAGGGGAAAGCTCAAGAACGGAGTCTTAGCCGCAAATGTCTGTGGTTCATACGATATGACTCGTACGTATATCAGATTCAAACTTTACAATATTTAATCACTAATTTAATTTAGTTTTCATTTTTATGATGCGAACTTCATATGGTTGGATTCGTGATCAGATATATTTTATCATGATTATAAATTTGTAACCATAGAGGATATGATATATGATAAATAAATGTTCAAAGTGTCATATGAGTAAATAAAGAATAAAAATGTCCGTCAAAAGTACAAGGGGAAATAAAGTTAATCCGATAGCATATCAACCGAATCCGATCAACAACGCGAGGTGCACCAAGATCCGATATAAACTCTCCATCCAGATCACAGCAGTTCACGGTGATACCTAGCTCCTTTTGCAGGTGAAAAGAAAAGAGCTTTATTAGCTATAGGCTGGAATATGATATTATTATTAATTACAATCGTAACAGTTCAGATTGACACACGCCGGTTGAGAATTTTATATATATACAAATTATTCCACTAGGTCGTAAGTGCGTGCTGCGCTTTAACTTCGATTTCTCAAGGAGATCGCCCGATCTCATCTCATCCCGGAACGAGAGATAAAAAAGGCGGCGGGAAAGCGATCAGACAAAAGCGGCAAGCTTTACGAGATGCTCGGCGGCCCAGACAGCAGGATCCATCCATCCGTGATCCATCCATGCCCGATCGATGTGTCTTGATGGAAAGTTTGAGAGCATGATGCGCGAGGTCAATAAGAAATTAGCGAGCAGAACCGCCTTTGTGATCCATGACCTCCGTTAACAGATCCCCACCGGCCTCCTCCTCCGAGGAAGATGGAGCCTGTACGTACGTACGGTACCACCAGCAGGAAATTAAACAGTGTGGTACTGTGGTGGACTAGTGGTTCACGGAGACGGCACACACGGTTCCAGCTAATACTCCGCACTAATGATGGATTAGCCTCCATCATTCCGAAGAGCTTAGCACAGATTGTTGAGGATCGCAAAGCAGCCCAATCGGCCAAGCTAGCACAAGGTTGGCATCCAGTTCCTCAAGTAGCCGAAACAGGCAAAAGACCAATAGTTCCTCAATGTAGCACCAAGCCATACTCTGCTCCACAAAGTAGTGTTTTTTAGGGAATCCACAAAGTTGCGTTGATATAAATTTAGGTTTACTACTTTAGGTTATATAACCAGCAGACAAAGAGGTTTTGGTACACCACTTTAGTCCTGGTTCAACTTTGGAGTCGGGACTAAAGGGGTTTCATCGATGTGGCTACTAATGCCATGAGTGCTCACCCCCTTTAGTCGCGGTTGATAACAACAACCGTGGCAAAAGACCCCCTTTAGTCTAGGGTCGTGTTACAAACCGAGACTATAGTAACACGAACCGAGACTAAAGCACACTCGTCTTTAGTCTCGGTTCGTAACATGAATCTAGACTAAAGGGGGGCTTTTTGCCACGGGTGGTGTTACCAACCGGAACTAAAGGATCTCCCACGAGTTACTACAAGAGGATAGCATCCTCTATTCAGTTAGATGTGTTGTGTAGGTGAGATGGCGCGGAAGCTACATGCGAGGTTGGAGGTCACGAGTTCGAATCCCCGCACCTGCGCACGTGTATATTTCACGTGAAAAAACGCGTGACTTGTGACTTACTCCCTCCGTCCTGAAATATAAGGTATTCAAGAGTTCAAAATTTGTCCCCAAATATAAGGCATCTTAGGAGTTTTTGGTAAGTACTCAATCAACTCAATTAAAGACTTGCCAAATATTGCATTTGTTAACTAGAAAACTTACCTTTAATCATCATTAGCTAAGGGTATATGTGACATTTTTCCACTTTTTTAATTTGTCCTAAAAATCCTAGTATGCCTTATATTTCAGGACGGAGGGAGTATATGATAACCTTTTCACTTAACCGCGATAGCTTTTCACAGTTCTTATAAATAGAACTTATAATTTTTCCCCGGAAAAAACTCCTATGTGTTTTATAAAAAAAATCTTATCATTTTTACATCTAATCACGGGTCACAACTGTCGTCACGCCCTGGCTATCTCTACTCCTAAAAAGTTAGAAAGGCCGCTCCCGCGGGTCTGCCAACCCCCACGCGCGACGTCGTCCGTCCCTAAAAAAACTTTCACATCATGCGATCTGGACGCCCTCGCATCCGCCTCCCTCACCCTTGCATCAGCCCACACCGTCGCCCAACCTCTCCTCAGTTCTCACCCTCGAACTCGGTGTTTGCCCCCCTCGCTCACGCAGCTCCGACTCGTGGAAGCCGCGTCTGTGGACGCCGCCGCACCACCCTGGTCAGCTTAACAACCCCACCCGTACCCTCCGTCTTCGCCGATCACCTCCCCAGATCCCTCACCCTAGCCATGGCCGCCGTGCGCAGCCTCTGCCTCCATGCCACCGTCGTGGACGCTCGCACCTC
Organism: Cenchrus americanus; assembly: GCA_947561735.1. NCBI lineage: Eukaryota > Viridiplantae > Streptophyta > Magnoliopsida > Poales > Poaceae > Cenchrus > Cenchrus americanus. The sequence goes on along the minus strand of OX387239.1, from coordinate 74,405,619 downwards.
CGCACACTCTCCACGCCGCCGCCGCCGTCGTTGATATGATGCCCGCACCCGCCGCCTTCACCTTCTCAGAGTAATCTCGCTTCTATTTTTTTCCAACCCTTTTCCGCGCGCGATCTCGCCAACCGCGCGTCGTTGCTGTCGTCATGATTCCGTGTCCACGATCCTCTTGCCAGGTGAACCCCCCATGTGTGGCTGCGATCCGTCCTCTCCTCCATTGAGCGCAGGAAGAACTGGATTAGCCTACCTGCGTGGTGCTTTCACACAAAATGGATCCACCCTGCCCTTTCCTGGATGCGTGAAGCCTGGTGCTAGGATAATATCTTGCTCTACCGCATCGTGAAGGTAATTCATCTTGATGTTGTGTGATTAAAGAAGAACCTGGTGCTAGGATAGGATCTTGCTCTACAGGATCGTAAAGGTAAAACATCTTGATGCTGTGAGATTAAAGAAGAAATATAATGTTTGATTGTTTCTGTGACATTAATTCTATAATTATAAAAAAATTATGTAGTTTGCCCATAGTGTGAGTTACATATAAACAATTTGACCTGTCAGCCTATCGCCACAATTCCAGGGCCGGAGACGCACTGCCAAGAGGAGATGAATTTCTTCAGATGATCAGGTTCTTCCTCCGGCCAACAGGTATATATGTAGGTTCTAGTTTAGGTGGTGGTGCTATGAATGACTTAGCCTACTGTAGTTTTATGTATGTAGAGGTTTCACTTTTTGTATAGTCTACCATCTCCTCTCTATCTTTTATCTGCCCCTTGCCCCCTATCTAATTAGATGCCAATTTCGTCCATAAAAAACAGTCACACCTCAACAGCATTCACTGTGCAGTTTTGAAGATGGTCGTATTGTTGCTGTCAGAAAAGGAGATTCTGCAGCAGTGAAGGCCGAGTATGGATATAGGCAATTCTTCGTGTCGCTACTACAATCATAGATCAAAACTGTAGTGTGAGTCCCTAATGAGTTATTTGTATGTGTAAAGAAGTTATATTCATAGATGAATATGCATCATATTTTAAAGATATTGGACCCTTGGCTCCTTTCAAGACTTGGAAAGTTAGGCAAACAAACAGTAACATGTCTGCAAAAAGTACATCCATCTTTTGATGTTTGCAAGGAGTACTTGTTGCCACTATTCCTATACGACTGAGGAAGAAATCTATAGGTAGTTTTTCATGCCCAGGTTTTCAGGAGTACTTTTGTACCCAGCTTTGTGTGTGCTTATTGGAGTTCCTGTTTCTTGCCATATCAGTCGCGCATCTCTCTGTTGCCACACGTCTTTGTAAATCCTCTACGCCAATCAAAGGTGAGGCCATTCTCCGCTTCAATCCTGTATGCCAAATTGCCAATCAACTGAATGTATAAGATGTTGCTAGACTGCTAGGAAAGTACGTAGTTTCTGCCTTCTCATTCTGCCAAATTAGTAGCTGCTATTAATTCTGCAAAAATAGTTTATAACAACAAATAAATGTGTAGTACGTGACAATTGAATCTGAACTGAAATAGACTTCCGAAGCTGTTTCCCTTAACAACTCATGTGAAATCACTAACAATTGGAAGATGGCCATTGTGACATGCATAGTTAAACTTCCCCATAAGTGCACTAATGAAAAATGAGACACAAGCCTCCCTATGTCAATACGGCAATACATTTGCATCAAGTTGGGATGGATCTTTAATCACGTTTGCATTGAATGCTCAGTATATTGCATCGTTTGCATCGAATGCTCAATGGCCTTTTCTGAATCTTATGTCAATATCCTGCCAGCAATTTTATTATATATGTAACGATTGTTGGTAGAATGTCTCTTGATTTGTCGGTTTTGCCATCTTATCTAAAGTTATTAGAGGAGCTCTGTAGGGATTGTCCTGGAAATACTGTTATTCTTGATCATATGGCTTTTTGCAAGACACCAAGTAAACTTAACTACTTAAGTTTTAGAATATACATATTTTGCTTTGTTTTAAACTCTAATAGGCTTCTAACTGTAGCTATTTTGCAGATTGCAGCAAGACTAATTTCCAATGTGTGGACTTAAGTCCAACTCTACAAGGGAAAGTATAAGGTATTGAGCATCCAATCATTGCAATTATTCTAATTTAGTTTTGTTGAGCACTAGAAGATGTAATCACCGCTTACGCTGACATTGCTTTTAGCCAAGTGTTTAATACAGGAAATTTCCCATCATGATACCCTGGCCAATTGTGCACTGGCCATTTGTCACAAGGCTTCCTTTTTTAATTGGTAATAATGAAATCCAAATGAATTAGCTTCTTTAATATTGATATATAGCTACTGAGGATTAGAGATTATATTAAACAATTAAAGTAGGAATATTTTGCTAATCACCTTCTATTGCTTGGTTTGGTCTCTCAATGGAACAAGTGGGTCTTCATTTTTCTGATGGATCAAACTTAAGATGCAGTCAAGCAGAGGAGCATCACACTGGATCATGTTGTATGTTGTACAATATATGGTTGCTATTTAGTGATTGCAGTGACAATATATGTATATGCAAGGTGTACAACTAAATCTGTTAACGAAATAGCTTTTGAAAATCTAGCATGTTCCTCTTGTCATGTCTTCCTCTTGTACTGTGTATCGTGTATTTTCATAGACACGAAAACATATATCCATCTAAAGTAAATATAGTGATCGAATAAAACTTGTTTTAGTTTAATGAAAAGTGTAGGATCATTAGAATCTCAGTTTCCGAATATATAATTGACGGGATTATGTTTAGTTGATCATAGTTGTCCGCATCAAATCTTATGCCGCACAAATTTGTTGGCACTACTTTCGTACTATTTTAATGCTTTGTGTATTGCGTTGTAGATATTTAGATGCCCGTAGCAACGCACGGGCACTTTCCTACTTTTATGATCGACGAGAGCGGACTTCACGAAATCGGCATAGACCACGAAATCGGCCCAGTAAGCCCACCAGGCACAACACCTCCCACCCCCCTGCCTTGCCTTCAACCGCCCGCCACTCATCAGATCTAACCAGTTCCGCTTCCGCATAAACCTAAAAGTCCTAAACCATCTCTTCCGTACTTTCCCTGTGAGAGAGGCCGAGAGGGGGAGAGGCGGCGCCGCCGAGATGAGCATCAAAGACACCGTGCTAGAATGGTTCCTCTCATTGGTGTGTGCATGCGCCCAAAACTGCACGCGGCTCCGTCCAGGAGCAAATCCATGGCGACGCCACCCAAGCGACGAGGAAAACCAACACGACGGCGACACGTGTGGTATGTAGAGCAAAATCAAAAGGTCCATGATGCATTGCTAGACTAGTGACGACAACCAAATTAAAGGAGAAACACGTAAGTGCCAGCCGCCACCTTCATTCTAAGGGCGAGAATTTGGGTTCGATTTTATCCGTGGGGCAAAACGCGGCTCAATGCATGGGGGGTTTTGGCTTTATTGATGTTCTGGGGAACTTTATATTGGAGTTTCTTCATTTTTTTTCATTCGATTCTCTTCTTCTACGACGTGAGGAGTGATGGACTCGTTGTCGATCAGTAGTGGATGTGGTGCCACCGATGTCATCTTCTCGCGACCGGTCGAGTGAGAATTTTGTGATTATAGGACTCAAACAAACATGGTTTGATCGAGTAGGTTGGGAAGCCGATCATAGTCGGTGCATCTTTTCTGTTGGATCACAGAATGTAAATACTGCTCCATCTTGACCCACCTAATAGATAAATAATAGATGACATAAATACGATTTTCCTTAGTAATAACGGATTAGTTCCAAGTGCAATTCCATGATTGCTGTTGCTGATGACACAGTAGCTTGGGGTTCTTAAGTAGGGCGCTTGGTTCTCACTCCATTGATATTGGGCCAGCCCAAGCTCAGATCTAGATAGCCAGCCCAAAAAAGCGCAGATCTAGCCATAGTAATGTGCATTTAGTAACCTTCAAATCTCTAACCCAGTAGCCCAACCTTTGCATCACTAATTAAAGATTAGAAGGAAGTTCCACATTTTCCCCCTAACAAGTATGTAAACCATATTTTAGTAATTAATGTATGCATGGTTCCTGCCGGTGTGTGAAGTATCTTTTTCCCAACTTCTCACCCAATATAATTATTCCCACCACCTGTCAAGCTGCTCTAATAGTGATGATAGTTACCGACATACCCGCAAGCAGAAACCCTAATGGTCGTAAGTGTGAGGATCTTTTAATTTTTACTATGAGTATGGATTCAGTTTGAACCGTGAGCATAAAAAAAAACAAATGCATAAACATGGTCACTTCACCTAACATTTGACACCCACTAGCAAATACTAGGACTTTGTTTTCCTTCCCTCTTATTTCTTATAACCACGTATAGATTTTAGGCCATCCAAGGCATACGATTGTTGAACCTCGTCTCAAATTATACGAGGTAATCTTATCATGGACCATATGTATATCACTGGTCTACTCCCTCCCTCTCTCTCAAAACAAATGCGATTTTAGAATCAGACACACAAACTAATGCTAGGTATAATTTACAAAATTACTATTTGTCTTTTGTTAGAAACATCTAGACATTGACTTGTCTTTTGTACGAGAAGCTTCTGGAGACTCTTATCTTAGGTCAAAGTTGCATTTTTTGTGGGACAAGTTTCGAATCTTAGAATTGCATACTTAAACGCTCGAAAAGAGCAAGATATCAAGGAGATAATTTGATAAACCCTTTTTAGAAAAAATGTTAATTTGATAAATCATCTTTATAAAAAATGTGTGCGAGCCATCTTTTTACTAAGTGTGTCATGTACTCATGTGTGTAACACCCTTTTTCCTTCGGGAAAGATCGAGCTTCGAGCTTTTCGGTAAAGTTCATTCGATCTCCCTAAACTGCCCTTCTCCCTGTTTCTCCAGCAGCCAACACTCCCCGTCCCCGCTTCCGCTCCGGTCCCCATTTCTCCTCTGCTAGTGCTAGGGTTCCTCCCCCTCCAAATCCACGCTTCACGGCCATGGCGAAGACGAAGCAAGGCAAGAAGGACGTGGATTCGTACACTATACGCGGCACCAACAAGGTCGTCCGAGGTAATTTGCCCCCTTCCGCCCCTGCTCTGTTGGCTCCCGTGCGTGCGTGCGTGTGTGTTTTCCGGCGAGGAATCTGACGCCGCTGCAATGTCCCCGCCGGGAAGTGGGCGATTGCGTGCTGATGCGGCCGTCGGACTCGGACAACCAGCCGTACGTGGCGCGGGTGGAGAAGATGGAGGCTGACGGCCGCGGCAGCGTGCGGGTGCGGGTGCGCTGGTACTACCGCCCCGAGGAGTCCAAGGGCGGCCGCCGGCAGTTCCACGGCGCCAAGGAGCTGTTCCTCTCCGACCACTTCGACCTCCAGAGCGCCCACACCATCGAGGGCAAGTGTGTCGTGCACTCTTTCAAGAACTACACCAAGCTCGACAATGTCGGGCCCGAGGACTTCTTCTGCCGATTCGAGTATAAGGCGGCCACCGGCTCCTTCACCCCTGATCGCGTCGCAGTGTACGGAGCTCAATGGAGCCTTTTTCTCGTTGATTGTTCTTTTCAGTTGGTGTGTTTTGAGATTTCTTGCCATCTAATCTTGATTTGTAATTTTCTGTTTTAAGGTATTGCAAGTGTGAGATGCCATACAACCCGGATGATCTCATGGTACAATGCGACGCCTGCAAAGACTGGTATGGTTATTCTTGTTCGCTCCAGAGATCTGTAATTTAACATTTTACTGCTGAGGTAGAGTGCAGCAATTTCACATTAGTTTTGCAGGAATCCACATTGAAATTTGTATGTGTTATAACCACATTCATATGGTTCTGTTGAATCTGGATCCATGCTGTTGTTGCTTAGTCATAAAATCAAAATGGATAACGGTCATCAAATGTCTGTCAATGTATTATTCTTCGATCTTTAGACAACAGATAAAAGAAGGATTGAGATTTGAGTAGCTAAGGATGTGGCGATGTGGGAATGTGTCTATTGCTCCACATTGTCTCAAACTGGGCACATTTGTTTCTTGAAAGATGACACCATTTCATACAAATGTTTCATCTTATATGAGATCTTAAATACAAAGTGATGCTGGAGGCTTCAGGATTTCATGCTGGGGCATTTTGATTTTTGTAGCTGTACTGTTGTATTGACAGAACTGCTAGAACATATAGCTAAGATTGTTTGATCCTAACTGACAGCCTCTTCGTGCATGCTAAACTCTGTTTCTCTGTTGGCAATATGCATGTACCATTTTGTTTGGAATCTTCGTTTCACCATTGGAAATGTGTAATTTCTCTAGCTCTGTAAGGTTTAGGTGCCCTCAACTTTGCATAAAAACTGAGATCTTATGGAAATAATATATACCTACTACAATAGAATTGCAAAATGGGGATACATGCTTTTGAGGTGGTATGCGTTCATGTAGTTTGCCAGGTCACCTGCACCATTCGAATAAAATTTGAAAGGATATCCAGATTTCCTTCCATAGGATCTTTTATGGTGTCAGGAGTTCAGGACTCAGGTCCATCCAAATAAGAGCTTGTTTGGGATGGCTCCAGAGTTAACTCCAACAACTCCAGCTAATTTTCTAGCCAAACACCTCAACTCCAAAACTCTATGGAGTTGCCAACTCCATGGAGCTGTAGTGCAAATGGAGGTGGAGTTTTGGAGCACCTCTTTTGCTGCTCCAAAACCAGCCAATACAGACTTAGGTGTGGAGTTGGAGGGTAATTACCCACCAATGCCACTGTTAAGTGGAAAAAACGATTCAAAACATTCTATTCCTTCCCCGTGACCCCCTCCCTCACGCGATTCGGTCCACGCCGGCGCCGCCCTCCCCGCGAGGCTGCGACCCACGCCTGCACTGCTCCACGCCGGCGCTGACCTCCCTCTCTCCCCCACGCACGACGGCGCCATCCTCCCTCCGTACCCCATGCCGGCGCCCCCTCTCTACCGGTACTCCACTCCGTCGGTCGTCGCTCAATTTCACGGTCGCTGTCCTCCCCGCCTCGACGCGCCCGCGGGCCATGTCCTCCCCGCCTCGACGCGCCCGCCGGCCATGTCCTCCCCGCCTCGGCGCGCCCGCCGGCCATGGCCGTCCCAGCCCCAACGCGCCCACCGGCCATGCCCCCGCCCCCCCGCCCGATGCGCGCGCCGGCCATGGTCGTCCCCGCCCCAAGGCGCCCGCCGGCCATGGCCCTCCCCGCACCGACGAGCCCGTCGGCCATGGACCTCCCCGCCCCCAATGCTCCCCCCGACCATGGCCCTCCACTTCATTGCTCACATCTCACCTCGCGATCCCGTCGGCCGTCGTCCCGTCTGCCACTTGACTCTCGATCCCGCCGGGCGCCGCCCTTCTCGCCACCGGCTGCCGTCCTACCCTCGTCGGAGGTCCCCCCCCCCCCCCCCCAACCGCTAGACGCCGTCCTCCCCGCCGCTGGTCACTACTCCCCTCCGCTCTGCTGTGAGAGAACACATGGAAGAAGAAATGAGACTGGGAGGCTGATAGGCGGGGCCTACGGGTCATTGATTTAGCTGTATATTATTTCTAGAGTTGGCAGCCAAACACTCATTTCAGGCAGCTCCAACTCCACTTAGAGCTAGCTCCATCTAGAGTTAGGGAGTGGAGCTGCTCTGACCAGAGTTGGAGTCATCCCAAACAGGCCCTAAATATGTAGTTGTCAATTTGGGAATGCAGATAGATTTATTTTGTCTGTTCCCTTGTATGCCGTTATTGTTCTTCCATATGCATCTGTTTTTGGGCTCCAGCCTTATTCAGATTCTATAATATATAGGTTCCATCCGTCGTGCATGGGCATGACCATCGAACAGGCCAAAAAGCTAGATCACTTTGTTTGTGCAGACTGTGTGAAGGAAAATGGATCAAAGAGACTTTCAAATGCATATGGTACTTCACCAAATTCTGAGCCTAAGGTAAGCTAATATTTTATATATTGTAGGTCTGATTAATTGTATTTTTTCTTTTCTGCTAGGCACTCATTGGACTATTTAAGATCTACAATCCATTTTTAGGCATAATATTGTAAAGTAGTTGGCATTCTTACCAACTATTTTACACTCATCATGTAGTATTGAGTTAGAAGTGTCAGAAGGCATTTTCTAATCTGCCATGGAATCTTTGAGATTGAAACCATGGTTCTAGTGCCTTAACTGGTATCTATCTTGAGTGTTTTTTACACTAAAGTCTAAACCTCATATTTATTTTTTTGGGATTTGGTTTTCTGCCTCCATACCAGTTTCATATTTAATCACTATCTTCTGCTTATTTCTAATCCTTTGCTTTATTCAATTTGTAGAAGCAGTATTAGGCTGCCTTTGTTCATGCCTCACAATTATTACTGTATCAAAAACTATTCAACTTAACTTCATTATTTCTACCAAATTACCATGCAAATTTTGTGTAGCTTGTCTCCAAGGGTAGCCAGTTGACATAGGTAGTTGATTCTCAGATTGGCGCAGAGTCTTGATCTTGTTCTTCGTGCTTCCTTTGAGATGTAGTATAAGAAACAAAGTGTATGAAAGAAAAAAATACTATGCTTTCTGGCAAACACTCTGCATACTGCTATACCCTCTATCTCTGCATCTTAATACCAGTTCACCCGCACAAATAGTCAAATACTTAGTCCTCTAACGTCCTTTTTTCCTAATGCATGTTTGTCCTCTTTTGGCTCATAAACTGTGTAGGCCGAATCGAAAAGGCAGAGGAGGTAACACAACTCCGAGCGCGAGCATCCATCGCCGAGGAGTCGCCCCGCTTCCGTGGTGGGCCAGCAGCCTTTGGCGTCATGAGGGCGGATGTGTACAGTGCAGTAGAACAAGTGTTTGCGGAACCTTAGGCTCCGTTGTTGTCTGTCTCTTGGGCTCGTCAGGCATTGCATTATGCCGTGTTATCGGTGGGGAACGGTTTTGCTCGTTTCGGTCGGTGTGGCATGCTGGTTGTAATACTGTGTGCCGTTGTGGGTAGGCAGGCGAACAGGAAAAACATCCGCTCGTGCATTGTGTTGACTGAACTGCTGTTGGACAGTTCCTGACGTGGCTGATAATTCGAGTCGTGGTAGCATCCTCTGGACCTCTGGGCTCTGTTTTTTTTTAACTGGAAAGCAAATTCCATTAACTGAATGAGCTAGTACAATCTCTAGCTACCAGATCCTCAGACACCCGGAGGCGTGCTGTTCACAGTTTCGTGAAGACACACACATACAACCCAGCGTTGCCACAACATGCACAACTTTATTACATTCTCTAGGACAATCACTTTGTTCGTCTGCTAGTACTTTTTTTCTCGAAACAATAAATGAACATCAGCCAAACGAACAGGTTGAATAACAAAACTTCCAGTAAAGAAAAGGAATCACTCAACTTGATCTCATGGATGATGCCTCCTGTTGGTGCGAGTGCAAACGAATGCGACTCCATTGCGTTCTTCAGCAGCATCGAGTCCAGTCCTTTTCAGAGGACACACATTGGCGCAGAGGACGACCACGTCGCCGGAACTGGGAGCCACCCGGTTTCCACTTCCCAGCGGTTGGTTTCGGTTTTGCTTTGTTGCCTCGCGCGCGGCTCGCCCCAAATCGAAGCGAGTGGCGGGCGCGCGAACCAGCGAGCAAGCCAATCCATTCCCTCCTCTCCTCGGCCCCGCCCGCCCGGCAGGCCGCCACCCGCCTACTTCTCATGCCGCCCCCCGTCCTTCGCCTGGTCCCCTCCGCGGCCTGCGCCGCCCCGCCGCGCCCGCGCGCTGGCGTTGGCCGCACCGGGGCAGCGGGAGCGGGGCGCGCGCGCCTGCACCTGCGCGCCGGAGCGGCGGCTGGGGAGGCCGCGCCGGCACCTTCCAGAACCCAGGTGAGCCGCGGGGGCGGGGGCCCAAATGCATTACCATCTCGCAGATTAAAATGTGCTAAAAATGGTTTTTTGGTGGAAACGTTGCCAGCAAAAAAGTTGAAACATCATTGCAGCACAACCCCATCACTCTCTGACGGAAGCAAATTTGTGGCTAATGTAGCACGCTAGTAAATTTAGAGCACAGTGTGGATGCCAATGAGCGGTGGACATAATGATTTCATTCAGCGTACTGTACTTTTTGTTTATATTTCCAGGGCTCTGTAGTTTCAGTTAGCACGTTGATGGTGCATTCAGGTTCCTCGTGTGATTTAAAATTACTGATGGACTAATATCGCGTGTAGGTGATAATGGAGAAGATCTCTTCCGGTGAAGAAGTTGGGGGTGCTGGAGGGGCTTACTCATATAGCGCGCTGAAAAGATTGGATCAAGTATGGTCTAGTATCTGCAGACCACAAGTAGGTATGTGTCAGACAATCTAAACATTATACAGATAAGTTCATCTGCATTTATTGCTACAGATGTTACCTCAACAGATAACGGAAATTATGTTTCGGTTGGTATCATAGACAAGTGGGTTTTGGTGGTTGCATCTGTTATTCACTAGACAGTAGACACAATGCTGCAGAAATGTCTCAATTTGCCTCATCATGTGGGAAACTCTCCTAATGTATGGAAATTAGTTTGTTCAATAGGAAGATTTCTTGCCAGAAATCTTTCATTTGTTTTATGAATCACTGGAGAGCATGTTTGGTAGTGCTGATATTTCAGCAGTTGGCTTCTGAAAGACTAAAATTGTATGGCCTTCCCGTTTAACAATAACAAGGGACTTACAACTGTAAATGAAAGCTTGAATATCTCTTTTACTACATTCTGATGGAAATGCATGCATGCAGATTCCAAAGTCCCTGAAGTTGTTTCTCGAGTTCAAGGGCTGTTGGCTGATTCTAATCTTGGTGCTGGTTCAGAGATCTTTGATGTAATAGTGTGTGGTGGCACATTAGGTATATTTGTAGCTACTGCTCTCAGTTCTAAAGGCCTTCGTGTTGGAATTATCGAAAGAAACATAATCAAAGGGGTAATTCAACCCTATATGGCTATTCCTGAGTTATCCCGATAACATTTTACTGAATCATGAAACATGTACGTATATCTGCAAAACAGAGGGAACAAGAGTGGAATATTTCAAGAAAAGAGCTTATGGAAATTGTGGAGATTGGCATCCTTTCGGAAGCAGAGCTTGAACAAATAATTTCAAGTGATTTCAATCCTGTAAGATCTTTCTCAGATCATGCCTTGTTGTCTACCAATTCTTCTTTTCCTTTTAATTTTTTTTTTGCTGTGCAGAATAGATGTGGATTTGAGGATAAAGGTGAAATCTGGGTGGAGAACATTCTTCATCTTGGTATTTCGTAAGTTATCTGCTGGTGCTGCATATAAATCAGCTATCCTTAGTTTTTATTGTGCCAGTTACAAGATCTGGAAAATGCATATTGGTAAGATGATAGAGTGTAAATATGATCAAACAAATATGTACTTCATACTTATGGCGTAGTACTGAAAAACATAAGTATGTAGTATCTGAAGTGGCAATGAGTAACAAAGGACTAATCCATATCCTGTTATTGTGATATAGTTGTTCTCCTTTTATTTCAATTCCTTGTATTTTGGTTTATAGTGCAAGTCAAATAATATCTCAAACATTGTTATGGATCAATTATGAATATCACTTAAAAATATTTCTTGATTAAAATTCATCTTCAGGATAATGAGTTATTAAGCAAAAGAAAACCTTGGTATTTGATAGGCTAACTAGACTAATAATGGTACATAAATAAAGCAATAATCTTAGCTGATTTATCAGTTTATTTTACCTTTCAGGCCTGCTAAACTTGTTGAAACCATGAAAGAACGCTTCATTTCTTCAGGAGGAACAATATTTGAGGGGAAGAGTCTATCAAACATTTATGTCTGTGATGATTGTGCAGTAAGCAAATTCTGTTTTGTCCACTTGGCTGTAGTAAAACTGATTCAATGAAAATTTCTAGATTTATTAATCCTTTGGCATTGGAATATATTTGTAATAGGCTCGTCTGCAGAAAACCTTTCAATTATTATGTAAATTTTACAATGATATTTTTCATAATCCCTTACTCTAGAGTTAAACCAGTAAAACATAGTATTATGCTAGTTTTGATCAATTTTAACAAGCATGGAGGTGTTAACATTCCACTGTTTTTCAACAGGTACTAAAACTGAGTGATGATGATTCCTTGTCTTGCCGACTTGTTGTTGATGCTATGGGTAATTTTTCTCCAATCGTGAGGCAGGTATTCCCATATATTCATGTATCCAAAGTCACAACATAACTCATGCATATTAGAAACCAATTTCTTATCACAAGCCTGATAATGTAGGGTGGTAATAGTTGATAATTTCTTACCACAGATGAGGCTGCTAACTTGATAGAGTTAGGATTTCATTGGTAGTGGAAACTAACAATTGCACCTCTCGATACTGCTTTAGTTTCTTGTGTCGTGCCCCACCGTATATCACCACATGAGACTCCTGGAGAAAAATCTGCCACTTCTATATAATAATGGTAGTTTATGAAGATACAAGTTAATGTGCTTGCACCCATAAGGCAGTGTTGTTTCACCCTAATACGCTCATTTCATGTTTTATCCTTTTAGTGATGCACGCTTTTGCAGTTACTGAGGTTGAACAGTATGATAACTCCATTAGTATACCAAGGTTAGCTAAGCATATCTGGGCTGTCAGCCTGTGCGAACCAAGTTTCATGCTTACAATATAGAAGTAGCTTTTGAGCAAAGTTTTTACTGACTACAGCTATGTATACCAAGGATAAAATGCCGTGCATGGAAATGGAACTTAGCATAAGCTGAAACTAGGATACCGTTTGTAAGTGTTTCAAATTTCCACTAGAAGAATCTAAAGCTGTCATCATAATCATTGGCCTACCCCAACATGCTTGGGACAAAAGGCTATGTTGTTGTCAACATATTCATCACATCCAATGATCCAAATTCTGGGATTGCTTAACATGTGCCTTATCTAATTTGATTTTGTTAGTTGCATATTTATTCATCTTATTGTTCTAGTCATTTCCTAATTCCACTCTACAAATTAGTTATGACTCTTCTGTCCTTGTGCAAGATCCGGTCTGGTAGAAAACCAGATGGAATGTGCCTTGTTGTTGGTGCTTGTGCTCGTGGATTTGAGAAAAATACAACTAGTGATATTATTTTCAGTAGCTCATCAGTAAATACAGCTGGAAATTCAGGAGTACAACTCTTTTGGGAGGTAATTGTTTCCTCATCAATCAGGATTTGTAATGCAAAGTCATAGCAAAGAACTAGGATATCAGTGTGTTCTCCATATTATTGTTCCTTGCTCCACAACATACAACACGCAGCATGGTTTATTTAAAGAGCAGAAGTGCTTCTGAGACAGTTAACATCTATTCTATGTTTTACTCAATCACCATTCTCTTCTGCAATGTCTATCTTGTGAGTAGTTTTTTAAAAGCTGTTTCATGAACTTCTAAAAATTAATCCAGATGGGATTCAAACCCTTTTTTATGTTAATATTCCTTGAATCCTTGTCTCATTTGATCCGAGCATTTCTTATAGGCCTTTCCTGCTGGTTCTGGTCCGAATGATCGTACTACATACATGTTCACTTATGTTGATCCAAAATCTGGGGGTCCAAAGCTAGAAGAACTTTTGGAAGTGTTTTGGAATCTTATGCCTGCTTACCAGGTGAATCGTATTCTGTCTTATGTTTACAAATTGTAAAACTATCAGGATTCTTTTATTACCGGCAACATTTGGTACAAATAAATTTGCTTGTATTGGTACTTTGGTAGATATGTCTAATTGAGTATCATTTATGCACTTTGCTTATACTTAAGTAGTCATTAGTCAATGAAGCAACATTATTTTTTTAACAGCATAGTGCGGGTATGATTGTGAAGTAGCAGAACATATCATGTCATATTACATTCATGTTGCGCCATATATCCTGATATATAAATGTACATGGCAAAACATTTGTTGCATTATTGTCATATTATCAATATCTGGTACATGGATGAAAGATAAATATATGACAGGGGGTTATGATCTGGTATGTTCATTGGTCCACCTTCCTTTTCTCTTAGGAGTCAAAAATAACAATGTTAAGGATGATTCCTGTTTTTTATTCTATTGATTGTCCACAACAATGGACCCTGTCGGGCTGGTGGCTATCTCTTTGATTTACATTTAACAACAAAAATTATTTGATGCCCATGGAAGTCTATATATTCAATAGGTGTACACCAAGTTGTCAACTGCTTAGTTGCACATGGTGTAATAATAGCATATTTTAGCTGAAATGCTGAAAGGGGAAAAATAGTTAAACTCTAAAATGTGATAAACCAGTTTACCAACAATTTGGCATGCATTGCTGTACATTATGATTTTGTGTATTCACGTGCATATGTGACCATGTTATTTATTTATTTATTTATTTTGTTTTGTTTTGTTTTGTTTTTGTAGGGTGTGGTTCTTGAAAATCTGGATATAAGGAGAGTTATTTTTGGAATTTTCCCAACTTATCGGGATAGGTATATCCTCCATCCTTCTCCTCACATCATGCCAATTCATGGCATATTGTTTGCACATCATGGGTGTTCCTTGGCTAAATGTGAGAAATATTATATGAAGGAAGCAAATGTTCATTTTGGGTTATACTGGAATATTTGATTGTGGAAACCCTTTAGTCCTTTACAGAGGATCATTTGGGACTTCAGTGTAGTGTATTTTGTGAATAAATTTCTAGCATAAACATGCCAGTGACATGCCCAACATTTGGCTCTGCTTATTATATCTGGACTGTATCATTCTCAAAAACATGTGCGTGTGTATGTATATATATATATATGATACTAAAATGCACCCAGGTGCATTCTGTATAGCAAATGCACAGACCCTGCGGTTGCAACTTCGCAGCTGAACCAATTGCAACTTGACAGACCAATTGCGACTCGACGCGAACCAATTGCAACTCGATGCGAACCAATTGCAACTTGACGGACCAATTGCAACTAAACCCAGCCGAGCTGCAACTAGGCGCGAACCAATTGCAACAAAGAGACTAACCGATTGCAACTGTGACACTATACTAATTGCAACTTGACGGAACTAATTACAACGAATCTGACTCTGTTGCAATTGGACACGAACCAATTGCAACTAGACTCCTAATTGCAACCCGACGTGAATAAATTGCAACCAGAATGAGCCCCAGTTGCAACTGGACAAGACCTAGTTGCAACAAGGGTGGGTGCATTCTCTATACAGAATGCACCCAGGTGCACTATAGCAAAACAGTATATATGGACTGTATTTGCAGACTTTCATAGTTTATGTATCTTTCTGGTCTGTTTATGCCGTTATTGGTACTTTGGCTTTTAGGTCTGTGTGCTAAATCTGACATAATAAACTCACCATTTCAGCCCCTTGCCAGCTGCATTTGACCGTATCTTACAGGTATGTGATTTCTGTCATGGAAGCAATATTGGCCCTGCGTCTTTTCTTAATCACTGATGCCCTTGCATTTCAGGTTGGTGATGCTAGCGGAATACAGTCACCTGTTTCATTTGGAGGTTTTGGAAGCTTGACGAGACATCTTGGGCGTTTGTCAAACGGTTTGTCTCTTGAATTTCCTTGTCCGTAATGCATTACTATATATCATGAAAAAGATATGTTTGCTCTAATATTAATGAAAAAATAGAGTTCAGATTCATTCATATCAGAGTAAACTACATAAACTATACCTACGAAAATTTTCAAAAACCTACACTTTTGGAATCCATTTCATGAAACAACGCCAACATGGACCATAGTATCACAAACTATACTTTTTACACTACATTGTTAGTTTGGACATCAACTGACGTCCTGAGCCCACATGTTAAGATGCTAGTAATCTGGATGTTAAGCTGTGTTATTACTTTATTGATGATGAGTCTCGTGTACCTTTACTTTTGCTGTTATCTTATCCATTTGGTTACACATTCTTTCTTCTTTTTGTTCATTGGAGCTAAGGTATATATGAAGCAATTGAAGGAGATTTCCTGGATGCTCATAGTCTGCGGCTGCTGAACCCTTACATGGTTTGTGTACTGCATAGCCCTTCCATTATAATTTGTAGTGGAACCTTATTCCTTTTTCTTGGTATTGCAGCCAAATTTAAGTGCATCATGGCTGTTCCAACGAGCGATGTCAGTACGACCGCACATCAATGTGTCACCAACCTTTATTAATGAACTTCTTTTTGCTAATTTTCAGTCAATGCAGGTAACTTGAGATACTTATAAAAAGATAAACCATTGTGTCATTTGCTCTATTGATCTTATAAGTTTAATTTTTTTAATATCAGAAACTTGGGGATTCAGTACTCCGGCCATTTCTCCAGGTTGTACTTGCACATTGTACTAACCCCAGTAATTTGCATTCTTATATACATATAAACAAAAATAGTGTCTTCCACACTGATGAAACTCTGCATTTGCAGGATGTGATACAATTTGGGCCACTAGTGAAAACTTTGGGTCTGGTAATGCTCACTCGGCCACAACTTCTGCCATCCATATTTAAGCAGGTAAAACTTGTGAAAAACTAGCACCTTCTCCCTTTTTCTCATTTGATTCATACAGCTGTGATGCTTTGGAAAATCCTTGCATGGAGGCTTGACACTTGGAGTTTAGTAGCTCATTTACTCTTTCTTCCAGGTTGGACTTGGGGTCATCCTTGAATGGTCAGGCCATTTTCTGATGCTTGGCTTTTACACTTTCCTTTCTACCTTCATCGATCCCCTCGCGAGGTACAATGAATGCCATGTGTTTCTAATATCAAAATCCACACTTATGTACCATCTAAAGGTCTGGTATGCTTACTATTTTCACAACACTTTGAAGGTCTTGGGTCGAATCCTTGCCTCCAAGGGACAAATATCAATGGAAACGGTATCTTGAAGCATGGAGATATGGAGCTGGTTTAGATTATCGTCAAGGGGAATAAACAGCTTCATCCTAAAAGAACTAAGGTCTCCCTTAGAAAAAAGAAGTGTGCATAGATAGATCTACATGTGTATACCTTCCAGTTAGAGCAAAACATTGTGAAAATACCACAGATAGAATCAAGTCTGTTTCACTTCGTAACCTACCCACTTAGCTGAACTGCTGATGTGAATGTATTGTCCACATCATTTCTCGAATAATGCTGAATCGAGCTGAGGATGGCTTGCCTTGTATCATGCAAGTAGAACATTCAACTTCAATTTATCGTAACAAGTACATGCTATGCACATACAGGGAGATTCTGTTATTTATTTCACCACAACTCCTGTGAATAATGAACATATGGTAAAAAAATGATTTGTTAAGCTAAGCAGTTACAGAAAATGTCAATGCGACAATAAAATAACTTGCAAATTTGCACCGAGTGTTACTCAGTGTTTCAGACAGTATACATTATCAGGTCTACAGAAGAGTAGCATCAGTTGTAAGATTCACCAATATTCACAGTAATGGATTAGAATGAGGTTGTACAACAGAGCATGCAATTCCTGAATGAGGAGATTGTATTAAAAAGAATCTTTCCATGATACATTTGAAGCTGATGGCTCCTGCGTGGAGTGCCATAAAAAACTTCTCTATCAACCTATCACACTATCAACAATTGTTGCTATCTTTTAACACACTCGATCTGGATAGTCAGATCCTGAACTCCAGCTTCATGAAATATTTGTGAAGCTCTATTTCTTATGGAAGACTTGTCAGCTTCTGCAGATACATGTAGGTGAAAAGTGCCTACGATGTCGGTATTTGTTAAGTTCCACACATGAACATTATCAACTCCAAGGACACCCTCAATCTTCATAACATCATCCAAAGCTACAGTCAAATCCTTTTCATGACTCCTCGGGACTCTCTGCAACAGAATTTCAGCAGAATTCCTTAACAATGGAAGAACAGAAGCTACTATCATTACTGAAATGAATACTGAGCATATGGGGTCAGCTATAACCCATCCCTTGTACTTGATCAGTAACGTCGATATTACAACACCAACACTTCCCATTGTGTCCGCTAGGACATGCAAGAAGATTCCTTCCATGTTGTGGTCAATGTGATGCCGGTGTTCTGACTTATGGTTTCCAGATTCTGATGAGCTCGGTACTGCTTTTGAAGAGTGACCTTCTGTGCCGTGAGAACGCATATTGCCAAGAGGAATCTCAAGAAGTTGTTGGTCAACACTAATACTGCTGCAATTTTGATGAGCATGGTCTCCACTCTGATGGCAATGTCCTGAATGGTCATGGTGATGATGCTCATGCTCATGGCCATGGCTATGGCTATGGCTATGTTTCTCCTTGCAGGCGTTGTCCATGAGATTGTTATGAATGCCATCGCCGTTACTATTACTGTGGTGATAATGATGATGACTCTCATCTCCATGATGATCACAACATGCCTTGACATGATTGACACTATGATGATCATGATCATGATGTTGGTGATCTCCGTGGCCATGGTGTTGGTGATGTTCATGACCATGTTGATGTGAATGAGAATGTGAGTGGGAATGAGAATGTGAGTGGGAGTGAGAACAGGTACCACCATGAGCATGATGGTGCTCCTCATGAAAGAAAACCAATCCAATGACATTTACGACAAGTCCACCTATTGAAACTGCCAAAAGACTACTAGTTGATATTTCCCGAGGCTCAAGAATCCTCTCAAATGACTCCAACACAATCAGCACACCAACAAGAACCAAGAACACTGCATTAACATACCCTGACAGAACCTCAAACCTGCCTCTTCCAAAGGTGTACATCCCATTTGCAGGCAACCTCGCTATGTAGGATGCGTAGAGACCAATTGCCAGTGCAGCACAATCAAACAACATATGGCAAGCATCAGAAATCAGCCCAAGACTATCACTCATGAATCCACAGCCAAATTCAACAAACATATAAGCTGTATTGATCAAGAGAAATGCAGCAATCTTCCTCGACTTCCGCTCCCTCAAGATATGCCTGGCTGGCCCCATTATTGCCTCATAAACTGACTCTGATGCATCTTCGCTCCCAAGCTCTACATATCCTGCAGGTGCCAGCTCCCTGCTGGCAATCCACAAGAGGAACCCAGAGATCAAGAAACCCGGTAAAGACAGCTTCGGGTAGTACACCAGCTGAAGAACAAGAGTGCACAAGAACGTCATTGCAAAATCCACACTTGGCCTACCACTGGTACCGTCGTGCTCCTGCTGTCGGCCCAAAGCCATGCCAAAGAAGGCGGCGTTAAGCAGCACCAACCAGAGCGGCCTGATCGCCACTGCTCCATCTAGACCGTCACTCGTGTCACTGTTGCCGAAGAAGGAGAGACCCACAAGTGCTGGCACGGAGAGGACGGCAGCGGCGATTGCAAAGGCCGCTGCTTGGGCACGCCGACTGCGTGTGGCATGCCGGGCGGTGGCTGAGTGTTCCGCGGAGGAAAGGAAGCCAGAGGCGAAGGGGATCGCGAGGATCACGGAAGGGGAAGGCGATACGCAAAACAGAGATAAGGCCGCGACTGCCACGGAGAGGACGCGGCGGCGGGAGGGCCGACGGAGGGCGCGGGCGAACAGGGAGCCGGCGGACTCCGCGAGGACGAGGAGGGCAGGGGACGGAACGACGCGGAGGGCGACGAACCGGAGGAGGAGGGAGAGCGCAAGGAGGAGGGCCGGGCGGAGGAGGGCGGGGAGCCCAGGGAACGGGTGGTGGTGCTGGTGGGCCTTGCGGGAGACGGCGGCGAAGTGGAGGAGGAGGAGCGCGGCGGCGGCGAGCAGCGCGAGGAGCGGGGGCAGCGCGAGCGCGCGGGAGAGGGAGGGGAGCGCGCGCACGGTGGGCGCGAGGAGGAAGAGCGCGTGCAGGACGAGCAATCGGAGGAGCGCGGCGCCGTACGGGGACGAGGGGGAGGCGGAGGAGGGGAGGCCGCGGGATTTGGACGGGGTGGGGAGCGGCGTGGAGGGGAAGCGGAAGGATGGGTGCGCGGAGAGCCGCGGCGGCACAGCCAGCCGGAGGTGTGGTGCGTGGCGGTCGGACATGGCCGCCGGCGGCGGATCGGGATGGAGGTGGACCGGGGGAGGAGAGGCGTGGACTGTGGACTCGTCGTCACTGGCTGCCTCGCGGTCGGTGTGTGTCAGTGTGTGATTGGTTTGCCTAGTTGGATGGCTAGGATAGATGGGCCGAGTGGCCCAAATTCAAGTGGACTGGGTCGAACGTTCAATCACTCAGTCTAAAAAATATATTATTTATTAATCAAAAAAATATTATTTTTGAATCATCTAAGTCAATTTAAATTTAACCAACATTATATGAAAATACATATATTTATGGTATGAAATAAGTACCATTGCATTTTTATGAAATCTATATTATTAATATACCTATTTGATGTCACAAATATTGATACTTTCTATAAATTTGATCAAAGTTGAGGAAGTTTGTCTTATGACAAACCTAAAATAACCTATTTTCTGAGATGGAGAGTATTTGGAAAACACAAATTTATTCGGACAAGGGGAAAAGCCTTTTTATACCGTTAATACATTTATTAGTAATGAATAATAAGTAAATAGATAGCTAAACAGAAAATAAATGTCACATTACTAAAGAGACCGATTGCAACTTTTTTGAAACTCCCAAGTTTTAATTCTCAAAAATAATTTGGATTTTTAAATTCCGTGAGACATCAATTACATTCTCTCTCCCGGCGAAACCATTCCCTGTCCCGTGCCACTTATATTAGAAACAAAGATGACGTAAAACCAGGGTGAGAAATTTTATTCCCAGATGGCAGAAGTCCAATGCACATAGGGCGCATGGAAAGCCGTTTTATTATACACGGATGTGTATTCATATGCACTATCTACA
Organism: Cenchrus americanus; assembly: GCA_947561735.1. NCBI lineage: Eukaryota > Viridiplantae > Streptophyta > Magnoliopsida > Poales > Poaceae > Cenchrus > Cenchrus americanus. The sequence goes on along the minus strand of OX387239.1, from coordinate 74,384,796 downwards.
TCCGGAACACACCGTACTTCGTGTCTTCCAAAACCGGCTTCGCCGCAGCAGACAGGCAGAGGCTCAGAACACGCCTGGTGTCAGCAGGGTCGATGACCCCATCGTCCCATAGCCTAGCAGTGGCGTAGTACGGGCTTGCTTCTCTGTCGTAAGCCTCCGCTACCTTTGCTTTGAAGGCTTCTTCCTCGTCCTTGGTCCACTGCATGTATCAGCAAACGAGAAATGGTCATGTAAAAAGAAGTTACTTTGACACTGAAGCGAGAAAAAGGATTAACGAAACATGCCTCCACTCCTTGTCTCTTTTTGTTGTTCTTTTCTATCTGAGCGAGGACACCAGCCGCCTGAAAAAGGTTGAATGGAAGATACAGCAAGTGTTAAGTGTTGACTGTTGCTTCACTCTGTTTTAAGCATTGCACAAATGAAATTCTATATTTGGGATTCCCAGCTTGATTTTGCGTGAGGTTAAGTGCAAGTAATTAGGTTGCAAATTGCGATACAAGGAAAATACTCAACAAGATTGAAGACTAATAATAATGCTATCAAATAGCAAAGGCCGCCATCTTCAATCATTAAAGTATTGACAATGAATACCATTATTATATTACAGACATTATTACCAGGCAATCATATTATGGTACTTGTATATAAATAGTAAAGACAATCCAATTGTGGCAATAACAGGTGGGAGGGCTCTTACCTGGATGCCACCCATAACAGATATCCTAGCAGTTGGCCAAAGAAACAAAAAGTTTGGGCTATATGCGCGTCCACACATTCCATAATTCCCAGCACCAAAACTTCCACCAACAATTATTGTGATTTTAGGAACCTGTTGAGACATATAATATATATAATTTCCAAGTTTCATTGGTGCAAGGTTTATTATTTCAGTCATCAAAGGTCTAGAAAGCTTGACCTTGGCGCAGGAAACTGCCATGACCATCTTTGCTCCAGCTTTCGCAATTCCACTAGCTTCAGATTTTGACCCGACCTACAACAGATAAACCAAATAACACACATGTTGTCAGTGAAAAGGATTAAACATCACATAGTTCATAAAATTAGTAAATCACTAACTTTTATGTCAACTTTTAGCAAGCCAACAATACTGTACAAAATCTAAGAGTCTATCACTGTAACTGTAACATATGTAAATCTATACTCTGCACTGATTAAAATATAGCCTGGCACATTGGCTTCACAATCCATTAGTCAAAACTATATCACAAACATAGTGCAGTTGGTGAATGCCACATTTATACTGCCTTGCATAATCAATGGGTATAAGATGGCAATGCTTTGATTTGTGCAATAAAATAATGTCGATACAAGTAATAAGGTTGTGAAATGAAAGAGCTCATTGATATATTATGAAGAGTAAATAAGATCCATACCATGAATCCTGTAATGTTTTGAAGGAATATCAAAGGAATATGGCGCTGTGTGCACAATTCAATGAAGTGGGAGCCCTTCAACGCTGATTCGGTAAACAAAATGCCATTGTTTCCAATAATTCCAACTGGCTGCCCGCATATCCTTGCAAAACCAGTCACCAATGTCTGCATAAATTTAAAGCAAAATAAATTGAGTTGCACAACGCACAAGATACAGAATGCAAATATAGTAAGTTCAACTAAAAAAGAAATCCTTACTGTTCCATACAATTTTTTGAACTCATCAAATTCACTTCCATCGACAATACGGGCAATTACTGAACGAATGTCAAAGGACTGCTTCAAATCAGATGGTGCAATTGAGCGAAGTTCCTCGATATCATACAATGGTTCTTGGTAATCACAAGCAGAACTTTGAATATGTGTTCCTTTAGCAGCTAAGTGAAGGTTCTTCACAATGTTTCGGCCCAGTGCAAGGCCATGAAGTTCATCTACATCAGTTCAAAATGTGGGAGGTGTTCAAAATTTCAAAGTAACATCAATTTCAATGTACTTAAAACAAAGGGATTGAAAATGCATGATGATGTAAAAAGAAAATACAGTTGAAAGGAAACAAGTAATTGCAACAGGTCCAGTTGGCTAGTACAGAGACTCCACGTGTTAGTTACGTGAAATCACTGAGAGTGAAAACAAAAGGATAGAACAAAAGAGGAAATGACTATGCAATATATACACACGAACATGAAAAATATTCCAGTACAATTTAATGAAAACAATCTGTATGGTCCATACAATCTTTGTGGAACATATTTTGTTAACAGAACAAGAATAACAACAGAAAGGAGTATTGACAGTTAAATGACAAAAGTAAGGCCTAAGGGAAAGGGAAATAGCATTGCATTTTATACATTTACTAGAAGCATAAAGAATATACGATTTTAGAGCATGGCAGACATCCTTGCCTCGTTAATTATATCTTAATAGGAGGGAGGTAATCAAGTCATATGATGAGTGTTGTTAAAGTTTACCTTGTGCAAAATGATCTGAGACTCCGGATACCTTACAATGTACTGATGCTCCACCAAGGTCCTCAGCAGATATCTCCTCTCCTGTAGCAGCCTACAAATTTGCCCCTTTAGATTTTAATACATGATTCAGGGATTGTCCAAGATCTCATCATACACAAAATAAACTGAACAAACAATATGGCTACCAGAGAATACTGACCTTTACAAGTGGCGGACCGGCTAGAAATATAGTCCCATTTCCCTTAACTATCACACTCTCATCCGCCATTGCAGGAATATAAGCCCCACCAGCGGTACAAGAACCTAAAACTAAGGCAATCTGAGGGATACCATCTGCCGACATCTTAGCTTGGTTGTAGAATATTCGACCAAAATTATCACGGTCAGGGAACACTTCAGCCTGCCTGGGGAGATTAGCACCTCCACTGTCAACAAGATATATGCAGGGCAATTTGCATTCAGAAGCAATTTCCTGTGCCCGCAGATGCTTTTTGACAGTGAGAGGATAGTATGTGCCCCCTTTGGTGGTCGGGTCATTGGCCACAAACATACATAATCGTCCGTGAACAGGTCCTATGCCGGTTATTATACCCGCTGATGGTAATGCTTCTTCATAAACATCTGATCCTGCAAGCTGTATTGTTGTAGGTAGTACCATCAGCACCAGTACTTAGTCAACAAATTCGATCAGTAGTGTTCTTAGCTGAGTGACAAAGGAGGACATATGAATCGTAGGCAACACCAACACAAGCTTCCCAATTCTCCCGAGTCCCGATCCCCGAATTTGTAGCATTGACGGGATGACTAAGGCAGGCACACAGGCATAGACCATAGAGTTCGCTTGTTGACAATGCGGCGGCCTGATGAACGCGAGGGGAAGCGAGCGCGCGGACCTGCGAGAGCTCGAGGAAGGACGCGCCGGGGTCGAGCAGCCGGTCGATGCGGTCCCGCGGGAGCAGCTTCCCCCGCGCCGCGTTCCGCTTCACCGCCTCCGGGCCACCCCCGCGCAGCACCTGCACAAGGAAGCAGGGGAAGGGTGGGGGGCACGCTCTCCCCCACCCTCTTCTTCAATCAGGAGGTGCGCGCGCACGAGGGGGGCGGCGGTGAAAGCGAGAGCTCAAGGACGGGGGAGGCGGCACCTGGGAGACGCGGGCGCGCAGGTCGGCAAGCAGCCCGCCGACGGCCGCGGCGTTGCGCGCGTAGGCGTCGGAGCCCCGGTCGAGCGTGTCCGGGAGCACGGACGCGGAGGCGGGAGCCGCACCCCCGCCGGCCGCGGCGGCCGCCGCCGTCGCTGACGAGGAGGAGCGGTACGCGGGGGGCGGGTGCAGCAGCTGCTGCCGCCGCCGCCCCGCGGCGAGCCGGCTGAGCATGTCCCCGCGCTGTCTCGTGGGTAGGCTTGCGGTTCCGTGGGAGGAGGAGGGAGACCGACGATGCTGTCACGGTGTCCGGTTTCGCTCGCGCTACCGCGCCGCTGGAGTGTGTGTGTTCAGTGTTCACGAAGGATCACAGCTCGGTTTCAGTGCTCCCCTGGCGGGCTGCTCGTGCACGCAAGTCGGGCGCGGCGGATAATGGTCTGACTAGACGTCGCGCTGGGGAACACATCCCGGGCGCGGGGATAATGGTCTGACTAGTACCAAACACGATAAGAAGTGTCAGTCTGGCAGAGCATGGGAGGAGCTGCCGGCGGCTTGGCGCGACGGCGGATGGGGTCATGGGGACGACCTTCGTCTGCTGCCGTCGCCGGAGAAGCGACGGACGAATTGAGGCGCGAGGCGCGTGATGAATTGATGAATCCAGCTAAACGGTCCAGGGCTCCAGGCCACCTCGGTGCCACTGCCAACAAAGTTCCTGTTTCGAAAAAAAAACAGAGAGGAAAAACAAACCCCTGAATTTGAATAGAGAAGGAACAACTCAAAGAGAGTGGCTATCTTGGCTTAACTAGTTACAAAATAGAAAAATTGTCAAAAAAAACTCAATCCAACAGACTAGTTAAGCTTGTCATAGCTATCCTCTAATAGGTAAACCGGGGGCTTCGCTAGCCATCTTTGGCTAGTCAATCCCGCTAGCTATCCCCTTGTACATGAGTATGACAGGCGGGACCCACTAGCAGTGGAGCATATGGAGAGTTCATTTTAGCTAGTTTGTTAGATTTCATCAACTTTTTACTAGCTAGTTTATTTTACATACTAGCCAAATCAGTAATTTAGCTAGTGATATTTAGAGAGACTCTTGGAGTTGCTGTAAATGTGGATGTGGATGGATAATCAACGAGAATTTTGCAATTCGACCACTATTAAAAGTGGCCTTTTTGCTATCTCCTAAATTGCTATCAACGGTAGCTCACTGTTACAATGCCTTTTTGTGTGTTTTGAACTTTTTTTTATGTTCAGCGGTTAATTGATTGACAACCTGTGTAACACCTCAGGTGTTTAATTACCTTAGTTAGTGCTAATGACACTCCTAATTAAGTCAACACACTTCTGTGGTCAAAGCTTGGTCAAACTTTAGCTGAAACCCTAGTCAAACCCCTTGTTATTCCTTGTCTTTCTGGAACTTTTGTCGCGTTCTTCAAATTTCATCTAAACACTTCAAATTCTACCAATATAAAAGTTGTCCAGTTTTTTGAGGAACACAACTTTCATGTTGGATGGCATTTCAAATTTTGAGCGGAAAAGGGTGAAAAACTTGGTCAACTGCAGTTTTCACTGTTCATCAGCACTCTGCAGAATCCCAACTTTGCTTGGCGTTCCTGCTCAAACCGTCGAGAAAAACATAGGACGGCCTTTGCAAATGTTGTAGAGGGATATCTCATCTACAACTTTCGTATCTACCATTTTTGTCGCACAGTTCAACTTTTTAGAGAAACACGTAGTCAAAATCGCGTTGACCGGCTGGAAAACAGCACGACCGCGCTCTAGAGCGCCGCCAGAGCGCCGGCGAGCTGCCTGGCGTCCTACGCCGCGCGCTGCGTGCTCCGTCGCCCGGGGTTTTTTTTACCGACCGCCGGATTTTTACCGCTCGGGAGCGGTAAGGGTAGCTACCGCGGTTCCGCGGTATACCGCTAAATACCGCTCGAATTCAAATTTCAAACCAAAACCGGTAAAAACCGCTAGTTCAAACGGTATCCAGGGGGTATACCGCGGTATAAACTATTTATACCGCGGTATAAACTATTTATACCGCGCGGTAACGAGTTTATACGGTGCAAAGAAAAAGACCATCCGGCTTCGAATAAACGAAAATTTTGGCATGGTGTTGGCACAAATTAGTGTTAAATAGCACCCTCAATCAATGATTTATAGTTATACATAGAAATACTACACCAAACACAATAATACTAGCCGTGTATAAGTGAGTTGGTAGTTCAAATACAATAGTTCATACAAATAATTCATACAAATAGTTCATACAACACAAGTTCAATGGTAGAAAGGAAAGATCCCAGTCGGGGTCGCGGAGTGGTACTCGGCGATGGACATGACATTCAAGCCTCTCGCATCCTAAATTCCATTTCTACCTAAAGCAACAAATCTATTTCTACCTCTACCTCACATCCTAAATTCCACCAAAAATCCTAAACCAAAGTAAACCTAAATCCTAACACAAATCCTAGATCCTAACACAATTCCTAAAGCCTAAATCTACTCAAAAGCAAAAAAAATTTACCTAACCGCGGTATACCGCGCGTCGCCCGCGGTATACCGCTGCTCCCGCGCGCTAACCGCGCCGCCCGCGCGTGATGGGGGGTAGATCCGCCCGTGGCGCGCGCTTACCGCCGCTACCGCGCGGTAAACCGCGGTCGGGGCGCGGTAACCGCCGGCGGCGGCGCGGTAGGGGCGAAGCGGCGGCGGACGGCACTTGGAAGCTTGCGGACGGGGGAAGAAGGAAGGCTGCGGATGCTCGGGGGAACGCGGTTTGGCACGAGCGAGGTCATCTAGTTCATTTGGGCTTCATGGGCCTTAACGGGCCGGCCCATATTTTTTCTTTTTCTTTTTTTTTCAACTTCTAAAGCTCCAAATAAGTACCAAATGCACTCAAATTTGAAAACTTTCAATACCATCAGACTCTACAAATCATAAACTATTTTTTGGTGATTTTTATTGATTTTTTTATTTTTTAATTCAAATTCAAATTTGAATTTTGGGGACCGGTTGCTACCGCCGGGTACCGTTACCGTACCCCGGCGGTAGCGGCGGTGCCCGCGGTATACCGCGCGGTTACCACCGATAAAAAAAACCTGCCGTCGCCTCGGCGTGCATCTTTGGCGCGCGCGCCCACCGCCTCGAGGCGCGAGTCGTCGGTCCCCTTCGCGCCGGCCACCTCGGAACGCGAGTCGTCGCCAAGAGCGCGAGTCGCGCCGTACGGCCGCCGCGTGCGCCGGCGGTCGGTCGCCCGGGCCCCCTCGCCGAGCGCGCCTACCGGGGTCCGCGGCCGTGGCGCGGGGAGTTAAGGCGGCGCGTCCCGTCGTCGTGAAGGCAGGGAGCCGGACAGCTATTTAGGCCGGCGCAACCTACTGCCCATGCGCAGGCCGACGCAGCGTCCGCCCTCGATGTCCCACGGCGAGTTTCAAGAATTCGACCCTACCGCCACCGGCCAACGTCCTAGCAACTCCACACGACACCACACCACCTCCCCGTGCCATGGATGCCACCACCGGCGCCTCCCCTCCACCGGAACAGGAGCTCCAGCGGCGGGTATTGCCGGCCACCGCCGCAGGCCGCTGCCGGGCGCCTTACCGCCCCATTTCCGGCCACAAACCGAGCCATGGTGAGCCCCTCGTCCTTCCCCACTCCTTCCCCGGCCAAAACCCCCCACCGGAGCCGCCCAATTTCGGCCGGAACCGCCGCCTCCATGGCCGAGGGACTACATTGCTTCTCTTTCGTTATTTCCAGGGTGTTTTTAGTGAACCAGGGACCTATTTGCGATAGAAATAAGAATTTCAGGGACCTCCCAGTAAAACCTAGTCTCAAATAGTAAAACAGTTTTGCTGAAACTTTGAAAATTCATAGCAAATCGTAGAAAAATAAGAAAAATGCAAAACCAATTTTGTTGGATTCGTCGTGAAAAATCCTACAACTTTTGTTATTCTTTTCTGAGCTGTTTCCTAATATTTTTGGCATGAAAAATAGAAACGTGAAAACACTAGATCTGCTATATCTTAAAATCCATAAGTCCTCTATATCTAAATTTTGGATATGTTGTGTGTCATGCCATGACCAGCTCCTGTACCAAACATTGAACAAAGTTATGTTATAAATCGTTTTATAAAAAATGTTTTCCAGTTCTACAGAATCTGCCCAAATGATTTTTGTAGCTAAAAATAATTAAGTTTTTGTTCCCAACTTCTGCATGCTATCTTTTTGTGCCAAAATTCATCTCTGGTGAATTAATCACAATTTTATAATTATCAGAAATATTTATTCTCGAAATATGCTTGTTTTTCTTTGTAATTGCATAAGTCAAGTTTCATAATAGTTCTAGGTGTATATGTTGCATTCCTAGCTTAGATTTGGACCATTTATCGTGTGTGAGAAAGTTTGAATCATTTTGATGTGTATTTATTTTTTATGCATTTCTCATGTTTGGGTGACTAGCTTTTGTTATTTTCGGTATAATTAAATTCATAGCTTTTCTAAGAGTGCATGTATGTGCAGTGGCTTGTGTAGGTTTGGAAATGCTTCATAACACATCCCACTGAATTTTATTAAATTATTTTATGAATAAAAGCTATGGAAGCCTTTTAAAGCTTGATATTAAATTAAATGAGAAAATCATCAAACTACACATTTAAAGGCCCAATGCGTGTGATGTAAATCATTTTAAAATGATAAAGGTCAACCCTTGCTGTTTGTGAAAGATAAATTATTTTATTTTGCATAAAGTATGTACACAACAGTTATCGAAAAGAATCAATAATAAAGCACTGTAAGAAATTACTTTAATCAAGGTGTGTTTGTTAAGGTGAATATGGCCAACCATACTCTTCATGGTTGTCATATGTTGTTTGTAATTAATTAAATTAAAGATCGTCAATTAAATTTTGCATTTGCATTCTCGTGTAGATCCTTCCGACGGTAGTTGTACGCGTGTGCCGGAAAGAGGAGACGAAGGAGCTGCCGGAGACGTGTACCACGTCGTTGTAGAGCAAGACCTGGACCAACGTCCAGAAGGGCCCAAGGCAAACCTTGCCACCGAAGGCAAGCCCCGGATCATTAACTTTGTTTTTAAAAATTATGCAATTATCGATGCTATGATTGTGCATTTACGTTTCAGGAATTGATCTGAAACCCTAGATGCATGATCCCTAGGTACCTATGTTCTTTTACTAGTATGCTAGGTCGATAGCTGTTACGCTATAGGAACCGGTAGAAGTCGGGTGATGTTCGTCACTCGCGAGAATAGGTTCTTATGTCGGAATCATAAGATCTTTATAAATGAGTTGCTCATGTGGTAAGAGCATGGGATTTGGGCTCCGGTCCAGTGGCTTTCGTGGGCTAAGCTTTTGAGCGTACTAAACACTTGTCGGGAATGGGATCGGTAAGCCTAGTACCCGATTGACGCGGCAAGGGAACCTTTCCCTACTACACCTGGAGCACAGAGATGTGTCCCCCTGCTTGCAACAGTGTGGTACCTGCGTGAGTCTGGACGTTCGTGTGTGGGCGAGCCAGTAAGCCTTGTACCAAGGAATGTAGGTTCCGCTCCCGAGCTGAAGATCGACGGGAACCGCCTGGTTGGTGTATACCCTGTTTCGTTTTTGTTGGACCTTCTTGGGGTATGCATTCTTCCGTGTGTTTAGGTCCACCTTGCAAGGTTATAAACCAATCGATTGTCGGCCTCTCACCGTTATCCGATACTGCTTAATCAACTGGCCATGATATCCCTTAATGATGGAACTTGGTGAAGTTTACTGCTTGAATTAATTGTTTGTACAATTATTGATTGAATTAGTTGGCACATTTAGAAATGATAATCAACTAGAACTTGTGCTAAAATAATGAAAGTAAGGACATACTCTTTGTTGCTTTTCAGCAAAAGAACTCCACCGGCCAAAAAGCCTCTCATGTCTAGAGTTTGGTGATGTAGTTATCACCTGACGGTTAAGTCTTGCTGAGTATTAGTATACTCAGCCTTGCTTTTAAACTGTTGTGCAGGTGCTGTTGACCAGGTGGATGACGACCAGTGATGACATCACGGATGACCTCCTGTGATGTTTACCGTTGCGCTAGGTTATTTTATTTCCGTTGTTTAAAACTCTGAATCTTTACCTTCACGTCATGAACAAAGTTTGTAATAATTAAACCCCCTTCGGGGCAGATTTGTGTTAATCAGTGTAGTGTACTCTGGACTCACCTTTGCGTGAGTTTTAATGCATATTGTTGATCCTTTGTTGATATCCAAGTGATTTACCGGGCGTTAACCCGGCAACTAATGACAGGACAATACTTTACTATTGCTTAATGACCAAAGTGGATTGGTTTTAGGTGATCGTTTGGCTGGTGGCTGGTGGCTGGTGCTGATTTGTTCTGAGAGAACCGCTAGCTGGTTGCTGGTGGCTGATTTGTTCTGAGAGGAAAGTACTGCTGGCTGGTGGCTGATAAGCCAAACGAACAGGCTGCGAAATTGTAATAGCAACTCCAAGAGACTAGCTATCCTGGCTTAGAGCAACTCCAAGAGACAAGCTATCTTGACTTAGAGCAACTCCAAGAGACTAGCTAAAATAACTTGGCTAGCTAAATTTTAGAAAAAAAATCTCAAAATCACTCTTCCAAAAGACTAGCTATCTACCCAACTAGCTATCCTGACTAGCTAAATGCGTTGCCCCGCTAGCTATCTTTGGTTAGTGGCTAGTGACTAAGAGCAACTCCGAGAGACTAGCTATCTTGACTTAACTAGCTAAAAAATAGAAAACTTGTTAAAAAAACTCAATCCAACAAACTAGCTAAACTTGTCCTCGCTATCCTCCGCTAGCTAAACCGGAGGCTTCGCTAGCTATCTTTGGCTAGCCAGTCCCGCTAGCTATCCCCTCATACATGAGTTTGGCAGGTGGGACGCACTAGCGGTGGAACATATGGAGAGTTGATTTTAGTGAGTCTGTTGGATTTCTAGTGATTTTTAGAGAGACTCTTGGAGTTGCTCTAACTATCCTGATTTTCATGAGTATGACAGGCAGGACCACAGGCGGTGGAGCATATGGAGAGTTTAGTTTAAAGAGGCAGTTGGATGTCAACATCATTTTCCAGCTAAATCATGATTTTAGCTGGTGATTTTTAAAGAGGCTCTTGGAGTTGCTCTTAACTAACTAAAAAATGAAAAAAATCAACAAAAATAATATTCCAACAGACTAGCCAAACACCCCGCTAGCTATCATCACTAGCTAAACTTGTGCCTTCGTTAGCCAAGAGACTAGCTATCTTGACTTAACTAGCTAAAAATGAAAAAAATAAACAAAAACAACATTCCAACTAACTAGCCAAACACTCCGCTAGGTATCATCACTAGCTAAACTTGTACCTTGGCTAGCCAAAGAGACTAGCTATCTTGACTTAACTAGCTAAAAAATGGAAAAATCAACAAAAACAGTATTCCAACAGACTAGCCAAACACCCTGCTGGCTATCATCACTAGCTAAACTTGTGCCTTCGCTAGCCAAAGATGGCTAGCGCCCTCTGCTAGCTATCCTTCGCGGCCCCAGCATCGGGCATACACCCGGGTACTCATGCAAGGAAGGAAGAATAGTAGAAGACGGACTCTGGTAGAATTCCCCTGTACTCCTACTAGGACTCGCTCTGTGTACTCCTACTAGGACTCCTGCCTTGTAACCGACTAGGAACCCGCCCCCTGGACTATATAAAGGAGGGCCGGGTACCTAGCCGCACATCTCCAATCCCTCCGGGGACAACACCAAGCGCAGGGTGCCATACATGATCCTCCAAACAGGACGTAGGGCTCGCCGCCTTGGCAGCCCGAACCTGTATAAATCTTGTGTCTCGTGTCCTTGCGCATACCTTCGAGTTCTCGGTCTCCCGATCACGATCCCCACCGCACAATCTACTACCTCGGGTACCCCCTCGGTAGGTTTGCCGGTCTAAAACACCGACAGATGGCGCGCCGGGTAGGGGAGATCATCACCACGGGCGAATTCGAAGGACCCTCGTCGGCAAGATCAATCTACTCGTCGACTCGGCGAGATCCATTGAAGCAAGTCGCCTTGCTCTTGTCAAAGCGGAATCAATTTTCCTACGCCGCGCGTCCGGGTGCTTCGGCTCGTCACGCGGCTTGTCGCGCCGCTCGTCGACTACTCCGCCTCGCCCGGGCTCGTCGTCGACTACTTCGTCTTCGCGCGCGCGTCCGGGGTGCCTCGGCACGTCGCGCGCTCGTCCACGCGGCTTGTCGCGCCGCTCGTCGACTACTCCGCCTCGCCCCGGGCTCGTCGTCGGCCGCCGTCTTCGCGCGCGCGTCCCGGGGTGCCTCGGCACGTCGCGCGGCTCGTCACGCGGCTTGTCGCGCCGCTCGTCGTCGACTACTCGTCGTCGACTACATCGCCTTCGTCGCGCGTCGGGTGTTTCGGCACGTTGCGCGGCTTGTCGCGCCGCTCGTCGACTACTCGCCTCGCCCGGGCTCGTCGTCGGCCCCGCCGTCTTTGCCGCGCGTCGGGTGCCTCGGCACGTCGCGCGGCTCGTCACGCGGCTTGTCGCGCCGCTCGTCGTCGACTACTCGTCGTCGACTACATCGCCTTCGTCGCGCGTCCGGGTGTTTCGGCACGTCGCGCGGCTTGTCGCACCGCTCGTCGACTACTCCGCCTCGCCCGGAGCTCGTCGTCGGCCTTGCCGTCTTCGCCGCGCGTCGGGGTGCCTCGGCACGTCGCGCGGCTCGTCACGCGGCTTGTCGCGCGCTCGTCGTCGACTACTCGTCGTCGACTACATCGCCTTCGTCGCGCGTCGGGTGCCTCGGCACGTCGCGCGGCTCCCCGCGTTGCTCGTCGACTACTCCGCCTCGCCCGGGCTCGTCGTCGACTACTTCGTCTTCGCGCGCGCGTCGGGGTGCCTTGGCACGTCGCGCGGCTCGTCCCACGCGGCTTGTCGCGCCGCTCGTCGACTACTCTACCTCGCCCGGGCTCGTCGTCGGCGCTCGTCTTCGCGCGCGCGTCGGGGTGCCTCGCACGTCGCGCGGCTCGTCACGCGGCTTGTCGCGCCGCTCGTCGTCGACTACTCGTCGTCGACTACATCGCCTTCGTCGCGCGTCGGGTGTTTCGGCACGTCGCGCGGCTTGTCGCGCCGCTCGTCGACTACTCCGCCTCGCCCGGAGCTCGTCGTCGGCGCTTCGTCTTCGCCGCGCGTCGGGGTGCCTCGGCACGTCGCGCGGCTCGTCACGCGGCTTGTCGCGCCGCTCGTCGTCGACTACTCGTCGTCGACTACATCGCCTTCGTCGCGCGTCCGGGTGTTTCGGCACGTCGCGCGGCTTGTCGCGCGCTCGTCGACTACTCCGCCTCGCCCGGGCTCGTCGTCGGCCCCGCTTCGTCTTCGTCGCGCGTCCGGGTGCCTCGGCACGTCGCGCGGCTCGTCACGCGGCTTGTCGCGCCGCTCGTCGTCGACTACTCGTCGTCGACTACATCGCCTTCGTCGCGCGTCCGGGTGTTTCGGCACGTCGCGCGGCTTGTCGCGCCGCTCGTCGACTACTCCGCCTCGCCCGAGCTCGTCGTCGGCCCCCGCCGTCTTCGCCGCGCGTCCGGGTGCCTCGGCACGTCGCGCGGCTCGTCACGCGGCTTGTCGCGCCGCTCGTCGTCGACTACTCGTCGTCGACTACATCGCCTTCGTCGCGCGTCGGGTGCCTCGGCACGTCGCGCGGCTCGCCCGCTTGCTGCTCGTCGCGGCGCTCGTCGACTACTCCTCCTCGCCCGGGCTCGTCGTCGACTACTCGTCGTCGACTACTTCGTCTTCGCCGCGCGTCCGGGTGCCTCGGCACGTCGCGCGGCTCGTCACGCGGCTTGTCGCGCCGCTCGTCGTCGACTACTTGTCGTCGACTACTTCGCCTTCGTCGCGTGTGCGGGTGCTTCGGCACGTCGTGCGGCTCGCCACGCGGCTTTTCGCACCGCTCGTCGTCGACTACTCCGCCTCGCGCGAGCTCGTCGTCGTCGACTACTTCGCCTACGCCACGCGTCCGAGTGCCTCGGCACGTTGCGCGGCTCGTCACGCGGCTCCTCGCGCCGCTAGTCGTCGATTACTCCGGGCTCGTCGTCGACTACTTCGCCTACGCCGCGCGTCCGGGTGCCTCGGCACGTCGCGCGGCTCGTCACACTACTCGTCGCGCCGCTCGTCGTCGACTACTCCGCCTCGCCCAGGCTCGTTGTCGACTACTCCGTGCGCCGCGACTTCGTCTTGCGGCCACGCCCGACTCCACTTCATCCACGCCGTGCGTCGCGACTACTTGTCTCGCGGCAACACCGGCTCTCGCCGAGTATGTCGCGCGCCGCCACGACGTCGTCTTCCGGTCGCACCGCGTCGACCTTTCATCTTGACTAGTTTTCCAGACTAGTCGAGAGCGGCAGTCACGCCCCCAACAACTAGTCGGAATCAACTCTGACTAGTCAACTTTAGCAACAACCGTCGCGGCTCCATCGCCGACCGCCACGGCTTCATCATCAGTCTGCCCAGGCAGCAACAGCTAAGTCATTTATCTAAATGATTACTGTTCTCTTGGCTTGTTCTCCTCATCATGTAGGACTACTTGCCGACTACTCATTTGTGTATGCTTCTCGGCGGGTTTTCACGGGAGCTACACTCTGCTGACTACTCTTGGGGCATATCAATCAAGTCGCCGCGAGTCTACTTCATCAACTCGGGGGCTATCCCTAGGAGGCCGTTTCTAAAGTCCGCTACGCGCGGCAATCTAAAGTTGACTTCTAAAGTCGCATTCTAAAGTCCGCTCCGCGCGGCAACTTAAAATCGACGCTGGTCGCATCTTTGCCTACTTCGGTGGCATACTACGTGTGTAAGCTTCGATGGAACCTAGCTGTAAGAGGCCCTCGGGTACTGGCGACGATGGAACCTAGCTGCACGTGGTCTTCATGCTCCGTACCATGGGTCCAAGTACCCTAAGTACTCGCGCTCCATACCTTGGGTCTGAAATCCATGGCCCAGGTACGCAAGTCGACTCCGGTCGCACCTTCAAGTCCACTACGGTGGCAACCATACCTTGGGTCTGAAATCCATGGCTCAGGTACTCAAGCCCACTCCGGTGGCACAAGCCCGCTCTGGCGGCAATCGTACCTTGGGTCTGAAATCCATGGCTCAGGTACTTAAGCCCACTCCGGTGGCACAAGCCCGCTCTGGCGGCAACTGTACTTTGGGTCTGAAATCCATGGCTCGGGTACTTAAGCCCACTCCGGTGGCACAAGCCGACTCCGGTCGCAATCTTAAGCCCGCTCCGGCGGCAAAACTACTCGTTTTCTCTGATTTTTCATTCGCTTTGGCTTTCCGGAAAGTGCTTTTCGTTTTTTTGCATCTTAAGTCCACCCCTGCGTGGCACAAAGTCGACTACTCGGTCGCATCTAAAGTCCGCTTTACGCGGCAACCTAAAGTCGACTTCCAAAGTCGCATTTCAAAAGTCCGCTCCGTGCGGCGCAAAGTCGACTATTGTAGTCGCATCTCAAAGTCCGCTCCGCGCGGCAATTAAAGTCGACTTCTAAAGTCGCATATCAAAGTCCGCTCTGTGCGGCACCCTAAAGTCGACTTCGGTTTTCAAGTCTCAACTCAAAGTCCGCTCCACGCGACATCACAAAGTCGACTTCGGTTTTTAAGTCACATTCTAAAGTCCGCACTGCCCGGCATCTAAAGTCGACTTCGGTCGCACCTAAAGTCCGCTCTGACGGCACGACTACTTCTCAAGCTCCATGGCTCGACGCCAAACTACTACTTGGAATCTCTCCGGCTCGGGGGCTACTTGAAGATAACTTCAGCATGCTTCGCTCGCTCCCAAGCTCGGGGGCTCCTCACCAATCACTACTCGATGTGGCTCATACGGTTCTCTTATCTCGGGGGCTACACGCTGCAAGAGTACTCGGATGATGGCTTCGCGAACACTGAAGACCCTTGGATTGATTACCTAATCATTTCAAGGCTCGGGGTCGCTATGCTACACCCATCATTCAAATTTTTTCAAGACCGATGAGCTGGACCACCTTCCGGCCTCGCGGCGATTCAAGTACTATTGAAGACTTCTCTAAGCGGTACTCGAGGACGCTCAAGAACTACTCGAAGAGGCTTCAAGACTACTCGAACTACTACTCTCGACTCCAACGTGCTCGGGGGCTTGTCGGGCATACACCCCGGTACTCATGCAAGGAAGGAAGAATAGTAGAAGACGGACTCCTGGTAGAATTCCCCCGTACTCCTACTAGGACTCGCTCCGTGTACTCCTATTAGGACTCCGCCTTGTAACCGACTAGGAACCCGCCCCCGGACTATATAAAGGAGGGCGGGTACCTAGCCGCACTTCTCCAATCCCTCACGGGGACAACACCAAGCGCGGGCGCCATACATGATCCTCCAAACGGGACGTAGGGCTCGCCGCCTTGGCGACCCGAACTGTATAAATCTTGTGTCCCGTGTCCTTGCGCATACCTTCGAGTTCTCGGTCTCCCGATCACGATCCCCACCGCACAATCTACTACCTCGGGTACCCCCTCGGTAGGTTTGCCGGTCTAAAACACCGACACCCACCACCTCCCACGCGGTCCCCTCATGCTCCCACCTCCCTCGCGTGGGCGACACGTAGAACTAGTTGTGGGATAGCTAGTCATTTTAGCTAGTCTGTTGGAAAAGGAGAAAATATAGAGGAAAAATACTCACTAAGTGACTGGCTAGTCTAATTTAGTGAGTCATTTGGAGTTGCTCAATAACTCTTTCGAGTAATCGATAAAGTGCTCTCTTTTTTTAAAAAAAGAGAGAAAATCCAAAATGAAAAAAAATCTCTACCCCTAAAAAGACTGTAAGGGCAACGCCTCCGCCCTGGATCCGCCCACGTGCGTGGTTCTGCCGGCAGAACCATTGCCCGCGCGCCGACAGGTGGGCCCCACTCCTACCTCTCTCTTCCCCTTAGACTACCCGCAGCGGCTCCGGGATCCCACGAATCTGCCGCACGCCTCTGCTCCTCCGTGGCGACTCCGCCGACAACTGCGGGGGCCTCGACGTTGTTGGGCGCGCGGCGCGGGCCCACCGACGAGGCGCACCGGCGCGGGGGAACGAGGGGGACGGGGCGGAGGCGGGGGGGAGGTTCGCCGCGCCCTCGCTCCGCTCGCCAAGTCGTCGTTGCCGCCGAGCTCTCCCGACGTCCGCGCATCCCCGGGGATGTAGGGAGGGCGACCGGGAGCTCGGCCCCCCCCACGCCCGCCTCGCCGGATCCGCTCCTCCCCCGTCTTCGGGCCGACCTCGGAGGCCCCGCCGCGCCGGATCCGCTCCTCCCCCGCGCGGGGCCGACCTCGGTGGAGGGAGGGAGGGACTAGGGAGAGGGAGCATGAGTTGTCGGGGCAACCGGGATGCTCAGGAACTGCCTAGTACCTGCAAGAAGCACACAAATGTACACCAATTAACACCATTTCCGGCCCTCGAAATCGACAAGCATTGTCTCAATCAGCGGCGACGAGGGCGGATTGATGAACGCAGAAACCAGAGCAGCGAGGCTACTGGAGGGGGGAGCGCGGGGACTCCATCAGAAATGTCACCTACCTTGTGCAGGGCGGTCCCCCGACGGCGGCAATCGCGACGCAGAGCTGGACGGCGACGGCTCTGGATGCCGGCGGTGGAGCTGGATGCCAGAGGCCGCTGCTCCTGCCCGCCTCCTTGTTGCTACTCCTATTGCTCCGGCCGGCCCCGGCGCGCGACGCGAGGAAGCCGGAGGAGACGGAGATGCAGTGGAGCCGGAGGAGAGGGAGATGCAGTGGGGCTGGGGCGTGGACCTCGACGATGCCGTGGAGAGCTTTAGGTGGTGAGACTCGGTAGCGGCGAGGGCGCGTAGACCTCGACGGCGCGGCGGCCCTCCATGCCCGACCCCGAGGAAGCAGCGGTCGCGGTGCCGAGGAGCTGGACGGCGTAGTTCCGGTGTGGGATCGGTCGGGCGTCACTCCCTGGTCGCTGGCCGTGGCCAATGCCCGCGCGTGCTGCTGGCCGCCTGGAGCTCTGGAGGATGGGTAAGGGCATCAAATGCCTGGAGGACAGAGAAATCTCCAGAAAGAGATGCGATGCCTGGAGCACAAACATGTGGATGAGAATGCTCGGTGGAACGTGTGGAGGAGAAACAAGGGGAGGAAAAATTGAGAAGGAAAATTAGAAGAAAAATGAAAAGAAAAAATAGGATGAAAAAAAGGAAAAGAAAAAAATGAAATTAAAATGAAAAATGAAAAACAAAAAAGAAAAGAAAAGGGCATTATGGACTTTTCAGCATTTTATCCACCACACACAGCTAGGAGAATCTGTTTTACCAAACGTTTTTCTAAAACGGATTCAGCTCCACACGAATCGCTCCACCGGCCACGGCCACGGCGGAGCCGCCACAGCCAGAGCCGGAGCCCTGCTAAACACACCCTTATTTACATCATCCCCCCAATTCCCGTGAATTTTAAGTTTTATTCATCTTTTGCGTTTTGACAAAGGTTGTACTTGTACAGTACGTGTTGTGCGACTTTTAGGGGATGCTAAACAAACAAACAAAAAACATTATGTATGGCGTGATAAATAATTAAGTTAATTAAGTATTTCTTTCACGGTAACTCCGGAATGTGTGGCGTGTTAAGCTCTTCAGTAGGTGTCACTCTCTCGGTTCGATGTCTTCCACGGTAACTTCCAAATGTGTGGCATGCTAAGTTGTATTCATCTTCGAGCGGTATTTCTATTTATTTCCACGATATTTTCCTCTCATAACAAATCTACAATTAATCAAAGCAGAGTTCGTTTTAAGATCTGCCGTACAAATCGATGTTTGTGCTTTTAATGCTAAGTCACACAAGCAAAGCAAACAGAAAGCCTGCAAGATAGAGCGAGACAAAGCACCAATTCAAACCGGTACGGTGGTGTACCTTGTCTTTTTCTTGTGGCAACAATTCTAGTCTCGCCATGGACCGGGTCCACCGGCTACTCCTGCGTCGGCTCGCGGACGAGCGGGCTTTAATCGACGCCGTAGCCCACACGGGTGTTTGTACGTGGAGCACGAAGCGGCCATCTCCTCTCCTCTCCTCTCCTCTCTCTCGTCCCCCGCGGCCGAAAGAAACACCTCACGCGGGCCGGGCCGGACACGGCCGGGACCCGGCCCCGGTAGACCGCGTGTGCGGTGACGCATCATCGACTCCGCAAAGAACCACGCGGGATGAGGCCACAAGGCGCCGGCGCCGGGTGTTGGTGGTCCACCGTCCACATACGGTACCGCCGCCGGTGGTGGAACGTTTCCCCATCCCCGGCGAAAAAAAATGAAAAAGAGAGGAGGTTGTCGCCGTCGTACCACGAATCCGCGCGGGCCACGGGCCGTGCCGGCGGCGTGCACGGTGCACGGCGGCCAATAGTGTAGAGGGCTCCTTTTCGGGCCCCCGTCATTGATGGATGTTTGCTAGCGCACACGACCACCGTGTCCGTGTGGTGTGGGTTTTTTCTCTACCCCTAAAAAGACCGTAAGGGCAACGCCTCCGCCCCGGTTCCGCCCATGTGCGTGGTTACGCCGGCGAGAACCATTGCCCGCGCGCACGGTGGGCCCCACTCCTACCTCTCTCCCCCCCTTAGACTACCCGCGGCGGCTCCCCGGATCCCACGAATCCGCCGCACGCCTCTCGCTCCTCCGTGGCGACTCCGCCAACGACCGCGGGGGCCTCGACGCCGTCGGCGCGCGCGCGGGGCCCACCGACGAGGCGCACCGGCGCGGGGGGACGGGGGGGACGGGGGCGGAGGGGGGAGGTTCGCCGCGCCCCTCGCTCCGCTCGCCGTTGCCGCCGAGTTCTCCCGACGTCCGCGCATCCCCGGGGATGTAGGGAGGGCGGCCGGGAGCTCGGCCCCACGCCCACCTCGCCGGATCCGCTCCTCCCCGCGTTGGGCCGACCTCGGAGGCCCCGCCGCGCCGGATCCGCTCCTCCCCCGCGCGGGGCCGACCTCGGTGGAGGGAGGGAGGGACCGGGGAGAGGGAGCGGGCGGGGAGCCGCGCGGAGCTCGCGCGGGCCGGAGAGAGAGAGAACGGGGCGGGTGGGGCGGGTGTCGGGGAGGAGAAGAGAGAGGACGGGACGGGTGGGGCGGAGGAGAAGCCGAGGAAGAGGGAGAGAGGACTGGCGGGTGGGGTGGGGGTAGAAGATAAGGATAAGGTTTTTTCAAAGGCACCCCTGGGCAACCAAGAAATCTCACTCACAAATTTTTGTTTTGACAATCTTGCATAACAAACCATGTAAATATCATGACCTTGAGATCCCATCCGTTTGAAATATTTGCGGAGTCTATTTGCTGACTTAAGAGAAATTTGTGCGTTAGTCCCTATAATTCAACAATACTTCCTTATAAGCTCATGACCCTCCATTGTTTTCATTTTTAATTCCGAATCAAGCGGTTTTTTATAAAATCATGCTCCATCAATGTTGGACTTTCTAGACGGTGATTTGCTCAGAGTATACTTTCATTCGGAACAAAAGTGGAGTTGTTCGCCTCGCGAATAAATTACCGAATATGATAAATAGTGTTAAAAAAATATTAGCATGATCTCACTAACAACGAGCTTATGAAGAGTTGGGGTGGCTAAGGTGCCCTTATTGTTTTGCAAGATTTTGCTTTTGAAATAGTAATTGATTCGTTTAAATTTTGGGCCCCGTAGCAACGCACGGGCTGTAACCTGGTATGATCAAAAGTCACTGTATCCGGTTGTTGTTACGTTGAGAGGCCCATAAGAGAGAGATTGCCATTAATATGGAGGAGATAGATTATTGATTTATTGGACAAAGGAAAATGTCTGGACGAAGATTGGCCAAGGTTTCGACCACCAGATTCCATATGGAAAATTCCAATATTTTACTGTAATTTCCTTGGGCTCTTATTTGGGAGTGCTCGGTAGTGCAACTGCAGCAGCTAGCTAATGTTGATTGTTCTGAGAGAAAAATATTGTTGGTTGCTTTGTTTTTAGAGAAAAATACTACACATTGGTGTCTGATAAACAAATATTTTCTATAATGAGACCCTCTTGAAACATGAAATTATGGAAACATGGATGCATAACACATGAATTTGGTAGGAAAGAACACAAGAAACTCGATAATGGATGGTTGGATTGACTAACACACACACACGAATTTGAAGAGAGAGAGAATGAAACCTTTTGTGAGGTTCAGCCTCTTCATTGAATTCCTCAGAATTCAGAAATATCTCTAAAACAAGCCATTCCATAAGAATTTAATTTGCAAGTACTCAAACCTTTGTTCATTCCAACTAGCCGAGTTTTTTTACATATGATTCCAATTTTCTAAAATTCCTCTAACTTTCCTTTTGTTCCAAAGAGGATCTGGATTAAAAAAAACTAAACAAGTGTTGCCATTTGTCAAAATACTCATATATATTGATTGCTAAAAGTTAGATTTTTTTTTGAGAAAGGCTAAAAGTTAGATCTGACAATTTTAAATCCAGTATGGGCTAACTGGGATTTGGGCCACCAATGTCCTGTCGTAGGTTTGGGCTTGGTCAGCAAAAATCGGGTCTAAGAAAAAATTGGTCTGACCCGAACAACAATTTATGACATTTGATGAATTTGCAATTCAAAATAGATCGAGCATTTTTCAGTTCGGCTCGGTTCGTGAAAAATAGTCAGGTATAGTCGAAGTTTAAGCAATTTGACCGGCTAGAATAAAAAAACCATATTTGGATACACAAATATTTTAAAGTGGACGCGTCATATATTAAGTCTGCATGTTCTTGTTTATTTACACTTTTTTTAATTAAATGATCTACTCGACGAGGATTCACGTGGCCCTATCTTGGCTTTTTGATAAAACAAATAAAAGACACAAGAAATGTACCAGAATGACGGCACCGACAGCTGCTCCATACAAATCAGAGAGAGAATCCCGAGAGTTGCAACCTGTTCGGTTGGTGGTGGTGATGGGTAGTCTTGGTTTGTTACGAGAGAAGAATCTTCTTGGTTGGTTGTTGATTGGTTTGTTCCGAGAGAAAAATCTGGCTGGCTGGTGGGCGATAAGCCGAGCGAACGGGCTTTGGTCATGGATAACCCCACCAACCACGTGTCACGCGCAAAATAAAATCCCCACTTGCTGCTTTCGGAGAAAGCCAGTGGAGCGGACGTCGATATCTGTGCAGCCACGTAAATAATAATAATAATAATAATAATAATAATAATAATAATAATAATAATAATAATAATATACAGATAAATGTAAAAATCATTTTAGTCCCCAAAAGTTACTCCAAAAACATATATGTATATACTACTAAAGTAAAGTTTAAGGTGTACATCTACTGATCTGCAGTTCATATGACTCGATCACACGCTACGTGTTTCATCAGTTCCCAAATTTCGTGAATTCAAAACGGCATGTAATAAAAATCATCTTCCAGGATGTGCGCAGCCACAATTACGGTGACGACGAAACAGACTTCCCACCAAAAGCCCGCACGAACCGGAACCGCCACCGCCACCGCCGGACACATCCGCATCCACAAGACTCGTAGCCCGGTTCGCTTGGGTTATCACCACGTGGCCAACAAGATCTTTCTGCCGAACAAACCAAAGCCCAGCAAGCGGTCGTCTTTCTCGTCGAACAAGCTTAGGCCAGGCAAAGAACCTGCCAAACGAATAGTTTGGGAGAACAGGTTGGGAGGGGAAATCGCTTTCCACCTGGGCAGCAGGCAGCAGCAGCGTGCCCAGACCCACTCCGCGCCACCACCAAACCAACCCAAACCGCCCCGCGCCGCGAGCTCTCTCCCTCTCCCAGTCCCCACTCCTGCCCGAGTCCAGACTCCAGAGTCCCCCCACCTCACACGCTGTGACGCACGACCCCCGCCCGCGCGCGCACCGTCGTCGCACGCACTCCAGCAAGGTAGCAGCAGCCCCCTCCCTCCCTCCGTCACCGATGGCCGCGCCGGCGACGGTCCCGCTGCGGCAGCTCTTCGTCGACGGGGAGTGGCGCGCGCCCGCGCAGGGCCGGCGGCTCCCCGTCATCAACCCGGCCACCGAGGCCCAGATCGGCGAGATCCCGGCGGGCACGGCGGAGGACGTCGACGCCGCGGTGGCCGCCGCGCGGGCGGCGCTCAGGAGGAACCGCGGCCGCGACTGGGCGCGCGCGCCGGGGGCCGTCCGGGCCAAGTACCTCCGCGCCATCGCCGCCAAGGTACTTGCGTTGTTTACGCACGATGCTGTCCCTTGCTGCGCGCCGGGATACTCGGGAGCCGATTCTCGGCGAGGGATCCGTGGATTTTTTTTTCTTCATGTTGTGATAATTCGAAATGGATTCGAGTGTGCCCACAACAGGTGCTGACGTAGTAGGGAGGTTAATGGATGTGCTGTCACTTGTCGTAGCTATTTTTATGCTTTGACGGCTATGATTTGGTGGAGAGACCGGATCTGACTATCTGAGCCCCGCGTAACGGTAGAAGTTACAGTAACTTGTGTGTGGCCCTTCCTCCTTAGCTTCTTAATGGTGCATTCACTGACCGATCGTAGGTGCCTCAGTGTTGGTTTCCGTACTCTTGGTTACTCCTGTTCTTATATCTATATCTACAGAAGCACAAAAGGTACAAGTAAATTTTGGTACAGTAACCTGTGAGAGGGATCGCCTGAATTCTCCATTTCCACACTATTCATTGAATAAAAAAATTTAAGAGATGGCAGCTGTTGGAGTGGGCCTAACTAGAGCAATTCCTTGTGTTCCATCTTTGGTGTGAATGATCTGCTTTCCACAAAACATGGTGGTCTGAAATCAAAAGTCCAAATACCTGAAGTGATCTTCCTCTTTGAAGTTCAATTGGGGGAGCCTTGTGTTATTTGGGTCGTCAATTTTTTTGTTGAAACATGTTGGCATATATCATGTTTTGCATGTGAAAAATGTCTTCTTATTCAGATAATCGAGAGGAAACCTGAGCTGGCTAAGCTAGAGGCGCTTGATTGTGGGAAGCCTTACGACGAAGCAGCATGGGACATGGTACATGACACACCTTATACAAGTGTGTATTTTTTTTCCAGCTTGACATGCTGATCTGTTTGCCACTCCTTTTATCAGGATGATGTTGCTGGCTGCTTTGAGTACTTTGCGGATCAGGCGGAAGCCTTGGACAAAAGGCAAAATTCACCGGTTTCTCTTCCGATGGAAACTTTTAAATGCCATCTTCGAAGAGAGCCCATCGGAGTTGTTGGGCTTATCACTCCTTGGTATTTTCATTTCTGCCCCACCTCTGTTTTTTTTTCGTTTTCTTTTGTATTCATGATCAAAACACTTGGGCAAGTGGCATGTATGCAGTAATACAGCTTCATTTTTCATAAGATTGAGTTGTATACCGGAAAAGCTGCATATTCAAATTAACCACACAGAGTCTGTGTAAACTACTTTAGATAACTTCTCTTATCATTGGCCTGAAATGTTTCCAGTTACCCATCCAGTGTTCAGTCTCACCAGTCCAAGTTAATTACAAATTTGTTTTTCACTTGCATGAATCGTTGGCCAATTTCACTAGTACTTGTTGTCAACAGTGTGCTTTGTCATAGTAGAACTGTTGGTTCTGCTTCTTAAGCCCACTATTCTGCTGTTGTCCTTGTTCACGTATTTGTTTGTCGGGCCATTTCACTTTATTGTGTCTACACTGAAGATGTTGTTTCTCAGTAATTGATTTACCTCTATTTTTGTTTTCTTTATATGTTCTTATGTTACCTATTTTGGCTCTAAACTATTATACTTTGTACTTTGTATTTATGTTGCAGGAACTATCCGCTCCTGATGGCTACATGGAAGGTAGCTCCTGCTCTGGCTGCTGGTTGTACAGCTGTGCTGAAACCATCTGAATTGTCATCTGTGTAAGTATAAGCACGTTATGACATGTTGATGTAATTTGCAATGGCATTTGAAGCATCTACTTTTTGAATTACCAGGACTTGCTTAGAGCTTGGTGATGTCTGTAAAGAAGTTGGTCTTCCTTCAGGTGTCTTGAACATTGTGACTGGTTTAGGTCCTGATGCGGGCGCTCCTTTAGCAGCACACCCAGATGTTGACAAGGTACCGATGTTTCCATATAATCATGTGTTAGCATGGCAGATCAATGGAAAGGACATTCCTCATAGCATGGATTCACTGTGTATTTAGGTCGCTTTTACTGGGAGTTTTGAAACTGGTAAAAAGATTATGGCAGCTGCAGCTCCTATGGTCAAGGTTCGACCCAATTGTCTGAATTTATGTTTCATTTCTAGTATATATACTGTGTCATACTTTTTCTCTTTTAGTTTATAAATTACATAAGTACGATTTGAATACCCTTTTGAATTTAATTTTTCTTAATATTGCATTTTTATTGACAGCCTGTTACACTGGAACTTGGTGGAAAAAGTCCTATAGTAGTATTTGATGATGTTGACATTGACAAAGGTACATGTATATTCCAAGGCTTACTAAATTACAAAATTTTGTTGGTGTGTGGGGATTATTGCAATTTGCAAAAGAACTTAACTGATAAGTTAAATACACCCTCAAGGGCCAAGGCCATTCATTGGTATATGGGCTTTTCACAGACTTTGTGGACCCAGGGCATGCAAGTTGAATAAATCATATCTGGCTTCCGCGACCGCCTACATCCAATAAAAAACTTGAAATGAAAAGTAGTTAATGCAATATGTATATGTTTCATAATTTCATCTTTCATTGTTGATCCCATTAAAGTAAGGACTGAACTTATGTGGAGAACATAAGCATTAGTTCCAAGAAAGGAAATTTGTGACTGCGAGTAGCTTCCGTTAATGGATGCTAACACTTCACTGATTATGGATTGTGCTCTATCACCATCATTGATCCTTCCTTTTAAACTTAAACAGCTGTTGAATGGACTCTTTTTGGCTGCTTTTGGACCAATGGTCAGATTTGCAGTGCAACATCCCGTCTTCTTGTCCATGTAAGTGTCACATGTCATTGCTGCTATTGTTTCTTGGTATACTTCACATATTGCAACTTTATATCTATCAGCCATAATATATTTCTGGAGTGGCATCGCTCGAACTTTTTCCCTGCCATTAATTTCTGATTTGAGAAAATTGTATGATGTCAATATTACTCCACTGAATAAATAGCAGTCTACTATGTTCTTTACACCTTCTTTGAACAATATATGAGTGCCCCATTATGTAAGACCTATATTTGGGGCTTTGGGCTCTTCCATTGCCTGTGTGTGCTTTGGGCTCTTCCATTGCCTGTGTGTGCTTTGGTATGGTGCATTTTTATGAAGTATATTCACAATTATTGTTATTTTAAATCAACAACGAGAACTTACCACTCTATATTACTCTTTGAACTCAAAACTCAGTTATGGAATCATATTATTTTCGTCAGTATCGTAGTAAGCAAGTTCTGTGTCCATTGAAATTGCAGACAAAAATTGCCAAAGAGTTTAAGGAGAGGATGGTTGCATGGTCCAAGAATATTAAAGTTTCAGATCCACTTGAAGAGGGTTGCAGGCTTGGACCAGTCATTAGCGAAGGACAGGTACTACATGTTAACTTTATATAAACTCAAACAAGTTATCATTTGATGAGGCCAGGTTTTGTGGCTTCTTTCTAATTTCACAGTTTGGCACTTCTGACTATTTATACATTCTTGTTCTTTAGTTTCTAGAGGATGTAGTCCTCCCGTTTTGAGCAGGTCTGTGTTCAAATGCACTTATGGGCATGACCTTCTTTAGGTTTACCATATTATAACATCATCTTTTTACAGTAATGACTGTAGTATGGATTAATCATTAATGTTTATGGTCCTATATAGGGCATTAGACTAGAATAAAATGGACACCCTGATCACCAGCGTCTTTGCAACCATAAACATAGTTGCAAATTGCCGCATTGCTTTATAGTAGTTGTTAGGAGTCTTACTCATTTTTTTGTTTGCATTCCCAGTACGAGAAGATTAAGAAGTTCATATCAAATGCTAAAAGCGAAGGTGCTACTATTCTGACCGGGGGTGTTAGACCGGCGGTAAGGCTCAGTGTAGTTGGATTTACAGGGATCCACATACTATTCTGAGATAGAACTAATGTTTTTTATGTTTTTTTACCAGCATCTTCAGAAGGGGTACTATCTTGAACCTACAATTATTACTGATGTCAGCACATCAATGGAAATTTGGAGGGAGGAAGTCTTTGGTCCAGTCCTGTGCGTTTATGAATTCAGCACTGAAGATGAAGCCATTGAACTGTCCAACGATACACAGTGAGCTACTTGTTTTTTTAGCACGGTTTCAATGTCTTCTGCAGGCTTACAGCTCATACATAGTCTAGCATATGAACTCATTTCACAATTCCTTTTTGACAGTTATGGCTTGGCTGGTGCTGTAATTTCCAACGACCGTGAACGCTGCCGGAGATTATCCGAGGTATGCACAATTGAAGGGGTTTACAGTATTTGGCGGGTGACTTGATTGATGACTGCATTGTACTGATATTCAGATTTCTCATTTTCACCTACGATCTAGCTTGTTCCACCTTAGTTGAAAGTCGATATTCTTGATGCCATGGCACACACAATGATTTGGCGTTTCGACGCAGAATCCGTGCAAAATTGCTCTCAGAACTGTTTCACGGTTTCTAATAAACACTCGCCCAACAGGAGATCGACGCCGGATGTATCTGGGTAAACTGCTCGCAACCCTGCTTCTACCATGCTCCGTGGGGCGGGAACAAGCGCAGTGGCTTCGGACGCGAGCTCGGAGAAGGGTGGGTATCAGGGAACGACAGCATTTCTGCAACATCAAATAGCTGTTGTTCTGACATCTGACTGAGACCTTGCCTGTGTTTTTCTTTTTTGTTCACTACAGGGGCATCGATAACTACATCAACATCAAGCAGGTCACGGAGTACCTCTCCGATGAGCCGTGGGGATGGTACCCGGCCCCCGCGAAGATGTAAAAGCTGTCACTGGAGTAACTTTTATTTGCCCCATTGGATCTTTGGAATAATCGATGCCGTACGAATGAACCCGTGTAACTAATGGAACATAGCTGTGCAGTGCTGCATCTGAGGAATAAAAAGTTAAATGTCCGAGTTTAGTTTTACTGCACGCTTGCACTTGTGACGTTACGCGTGTATTGTTATTTGAGCATTTTGTTGCGAAATGTGACGGCGCCGAGCTCGCGGCAGAGAACGTTCTCCTCCCTCATAGCGAGACGTCTGTCAAACTACCCAGCTGAGCACCCGCAAACCACTCGGTGCTCGAGTCTCAACAGTTCATTAATCACACCGCTGCGCACATCCAACTAATTTCTTCCGAGATGAGATAATGAAAAAGTCCATTCCACAAACCTCATCTACAAACTGTTTGAGTTTCAACCCCTAACTACCAAATGAGATATCGTACACCCACGAACTATTAAAATTGTCCAATTTACCCCCTTTGGATTTTGGAGTGTTTTTTTACCGTGGTGCCACATAAGCTAATCCAACGTGGAGTTTAGCTCCAAATCATTACCACCCTGGCATATCTCTCTTTCCTCCTCTGGCCAGGCTGACAACAGAGCCCGCCGAGCACCATCGTCTTGCCATCCAAATCCGTCGCTCTCCCTTTATGAAAACCAAATCACCTCCGCCCGCACCTTCCTCACCTTCCCAACACCACCTCAGCTGCTCCTCACCCCCCGTCATGGCTCAGGCGGTCGGGGGTTGAAGTTTTCCCGTCCACGTGGGTCGCCGTGGTTCACCCCCCATGTGCACGCCTCGCCAAGCTCCGCTGCCGGGTGCATGTGCTCTTGTTGACGGTCCTTATAACGAAAATTCGACCACCATTACCTCGGAAATGATATGAATATATGACAAGTTTCATGTATATTTTGGGTGCTAATAAAGTTCTACGAGTTGTATTGTGAATTTTATATGCAGGTATACACTTAGAGAAAACCACGGACCATCAGGCCACACATGGCAGGTGCGCCCGCACCTTCCATATGCCACATCTTGGATCCTGGACATCAACAATTCCACAAGTACATCTTGGATGAATAAGAAGCGTTGGTTTTATGTCGGTTTGATCAAAGGGACAAGGTTGGAAGCACTTGAACACTTATCCATGCAACTCAACCGCCACAACCTCCACAACCATCATCAAGGAGCAATCCTAGATGTTCCTCCACACCGTCGGTGCATCACACAGTCACTTGTCAGGTGCGCCTGCACCTCTAGGTGCGCCCACACCTATGACCGGTGGAATTTTGAGCAACCGACCTGGGAACCGACTTGCAACCGACCAAGGACCAAGGATCATGGCCATCCACGACAAGAGGCGGTGGATCACAGGTGTGCCCTCACCTACAACCAGCCTCCACAACACTCCACCGATCTTCCAAAGCTATAAAAGGCACCCCACACTCGTTGGAACAACACACGAAGTAGGAGCATCACCTGAAGTCTCATTTTCATTTTAGAGTAGGGTTAGTGTAGTTTGGGAGTTAGAGTCGAGTAGAGCTAGTCTCGGGGTTCCGGAGGAGTCTTCTTCAGAGTTCCGATACTACTCTTGTATCCTCTCTCTATAAGACTTAAATGCAATACCAAGTTATCTTTCTATCTTATTTTTTGAGTCAATTATATTCAGCTTCTACTTTGCTCTAGTAACTTTATTCTTGGTTTAGATTAAAGTGATTTCACTCTTGGTTAGAATAGTTCTCTTGAACCCTATAGTGTTGTGGTCGTTC
Organism: Cenchrus americanus; assembly: GCA_947561735.1. NCBI lineage: Eukaryota > Viridiplantae > Streptophyta > Magnoliopsida > Poales > Poaceae > Cenchrus > Cenchrus americanus. The sequence goes on along the minus strand of OX387239.1, from coordinate 74,355,484 downwards.
TTCGCTTGATCTTCGGTTGAGCACTTTTGTGTTTAACCAAAGAGAGACCTTTTCCTAAAGGCCTTAGGGAAGGTACTTTGGTTTGTTGTGAGTACGGTGTTCAAAGCTTACCTTAGTCTTAGTTGTTCCCTCGTTCAACGGAATAGTTGTGGTACCCTAGGGAGGTGACATCTCCGGACTGGCTTTGCAATCCACCATGTTAGTTCAGGCTGATAGGATTAAGCACGTCGTTGTTCTTCCTTCTCATCCCAGTCTGAGAGCACGGCTTCGCATGTCCCTGCAACATTAGAAGAGTTTGATGACCTTCTCTTACCTTGACTCTACCTTACCTTAGTTTTTTCCCAGAATTGACAAGAATAGATAGATAGCATTAGGATCCTTTCTCGTCTCATTGTCCTCCCAACTCACTAAGTCCTCTCTTATCATTTTATCAAGATCTCCTTGCATGTCCATTTACCCCATTGAATATCTCTATTGTTACATGTCGGGGTTCTGTACCGCTGGACAGTAAATTTGTATCGATCGTGTGCCGGGCTTGGATGGTTAGCACATGGGACAACGAGATTATACTGGTTCAGGCCTCCGAGGAGTAATATCCTACGTCCAGTGTCGAGCTGTCGTGTTCCCGTGCTAGGGTTGTTTGTGGTAGGGGTTACAAACTGGTCGGGAGAGGGTGTCGGGCCCAAGTCCCTTAGTACGAGTGTTCGGTTCGTCGACCTTTGTGACGGTTTCCCTCCTCTCCCTTTTATAGACGCAAGGGGGAGGGCCAAAAAGGGAAACAAAAGAAGAGTTACAATGCTTGGTCATTGGGATGTCCTCTCATGCGTCGTTGTCCGTCAGGGCGCATTGAAGGGGAGCCGCGCTATGTTGTCGTAGAGGCCGCCACGTGGCCGGGCGGGGCTATTCACTCGGGACGCCTGTCTCTTCCTCTGAGTAGTTTGGTGGCGACTCAACTCGTCTAAGCACAAGATGAGCATGTCACGTTAAGGCCTAACTGTAGGCCTGAGCTCATCATAGGGGGTACTTGAGTGCCTCAGGTTGAGTTTGCGTGCTGCAGGGTCGGATATGACGATGACTTGATGGTCGCGCGGTCGAGCAGAGCCGCATTAAGACTCTTGTCAGAGTTGGATGCCCACGCGTGTCACCAGCTGGTGCGCTTGCATGGCGTGGGGAATCAGGATCCCACGCGTCGTAGCAGAAGAATTCATGTGTTGGGGTCGCGCCACGTGGCACGGCTTGCGTTCTGGTCGGAGGCGGAGACTGCTCGGGCAAACGAGCAGCTTGTCGTGCAAGGTAGGGACTTGTCGTGCGAGGCAGAGACTAGTCGGAGGGGTTCCTCTAGGAGGGAACATGTCGAAGAAGCCCCCAACTAGTCGGGAACAGGACGTCTTGCCAGTGATGGTCTTGACAGCGGTCCTTAGTCCTCCTCGCCTTGAATCTTGGCCTTCACGTTGCTAATCTTGGCCTTCACATTGTCAGTGGTGTCGGAAGACTCCATCTCAAGAGAGATTATCTCGCCGTCAAAGGGGGCCCTAATCTGGGCCCTCGTCAGTAGCCCCCGAGCCTGAGGGGGAGTTAGGGACTCGCACACAGGCTCAGTCGAGAAGGCTTTATGTCGATCTTTGTTCTTGGTCTTCCCGGTTTGTACGCGCGAGAGCATCCGCCGGATGTAGCCCCCGAGCCCATAAGTGAGTTGTAGACTCGCTTGTGGGGTTTTAAGCTTCAGTAGTGTTGTTGTGGCCTCAGATTGTTCCATTGAGGTAGTCGTGGGCATCATGGGTGACGTGGGCGACGTGGGCGGTGTGGACGATGCGGGTGGCGCGGGTGTCTCGGCCGTCGTGGCGGACGAGATGGTTTGAAGGGACAGAGCGGGGACAGTTCAGGCCCTAGGGCCCAATGAGAATCGAGGCGTCACACGGGCGGGCGCCAGTCACGCCGGGGCACGCGCATGCAGGAGATTTGGGCCTGACATCTAAGGCTGGTGGTCGTGCCCCTCCCTTTTTAACTGCGCACCGGCCGAAGATTTGGGACTTTTACTCCTCGACCTTCTTCCTCTGCCCTTGCCTCCCGCTTCTTCCGCTTTCTTACGCTCGCAGCACCGCCACCGCTCTCGCTGGAGTCGCGCTCGAAAGCTTGCCGTCGCCATGTCGAACTAGATGCACTCCAATGTGACCCACTCGATGCCGCGCCGCCTCGTACCACTTGGCGACCGTCATCGGCCAGTACCACGCCCGGGGAGTCGTCCCACTCCGGAGACGGCCGCTGTGCCTCATTGAGATGACAGCTGACAGGCCCCCCCGGGTAGTGATCGTAAACGCGCCTGAGCTCCCGTCGCTGAACGAGATCCAACGCCTGTGGTGTTGGCGATCGGGAAGTTGACCTTTGTGTGGCGGACAACACGACTTGTTCCAATGCTCCCCAATGAGGAGACTGAAAAACTTGTAAGCGGCTTCTTCTTCCGACAAACTTCCCGATAAGCTTTGTGTCTTGAATTGATGTTGATCTTCTCGGAGATTCTTGATGACTATTGACTCTTCCGCCCCTTGCTTTTCTAGTTGATGTGCTCCCACCTTGTGCCTGCGAAGGCGCCTCTCCCGGAGGAGGCGATCTTCAAACGCAACCATGCGGCCGCAGAGAGGATGAGGGTGGAGCGCAAGACGCAGCAGAAGGAGAAATAGACCGCGAAGCGCGATTGGAACGACAACCGCATCAAGCGCCGCAAGGCGGGGGAACACAACGTCTCCTCCGATGAAGATCCGTTGCCACCGCCGGCGTGGAGCGGAGATGAGCCCAGCGTCGCGGTCGACCACTCGCGAGAAAGGTGCGGGCTCAGGCTTGAAGTCGAGGGTCCATCCCGTCCGAGAAGATCAGAGAGTGACCTACTCTCACACGGTGCCTGGTGGCCCGTGTGCCTCCGAGGGGCGGAGGGATCCTCCACATGGATGTCCGCCCAGGCGGCCGGCGGAGCACGAGCCCTCGCCCCGTCATCTCTTCGACGGCTCCGACCGCCCGTATGCGGACTCCCTGAAGGGGCGTTCATTGAAGGTGAGGTCTGTTGACGGTTAATAGTTGTATCAAAGTTCGTTTAGACTTGCAAGCAGACAAATCTCCCGTCGTAGTCAAGGGACCCTTCTTCCCTCGAGTGGTGAACCCAAGGTATCGAATCCGTGGAACAATGTGCAATGCAAGGATTCAATCTAGTAAAGCAAGGAAAGCTATCTATTGAAGAACTAAATTGCATCTAATCTACAATATCATCAAGAAAATGAATCTAATCTAATCTACTAAAGAGGTAGCAAAAGAAAAGCAAGAGATAACCGATCTAGAGAATCTAGATCATGCTAATGTTGTAGCTCCAAACGAGATAGATGAAGATAGAAAAGCAAATCTCATTAAAAGCATCTTTAAACCGTGGCCTCCAGTCTGATTCCGAAAACGCCCGCCTTTCGGAACCCCCGTTCTGTCACAACGTATTCCTATTCATGCGGGTAGTCTAGGGCGAGTTCGATAAGAACAAGTTGAAATCACTTGGTCGGTCCAGTATGCACCTCTAGCCACCGCGGCTACAAGAGTACCCTATGCAATCTAGCTATAGACTAGATTGGGGAAGAAGCAAAACCAAGAAGAAAACAAAATCATCGAGAAGGCACTTGATCGCTAGAAATCGGATTCACTTAAAGACTTCACCATGAATGATTACATGAACAAGATCACCACCGGGATCCTACCTCGATCTTGATCCTTGCTCCGGAGCTCCGACGTGGTCTTCCATGCAAGGTTCCCACATCGGCTAGGGAGACCCTAGACAACTAGCACGACCCTCATCTCCGAGATGGTGTCCCTCAAGCTTCTCTGCTCCTCGGCGGCGGATGACGAATTGATTGATGCGTGGCTCTCGGTCAGGGGGCTATAAATAGCCCAAGATGCATCTAGGTCAAAGGGGGGCCGACTGGGCCTCGAAATGGGCTGGGCCGACCGGCCTGGGCCCACTTCGGCCCAGTCCACGGCCTCCTTCGCCCGGTGTTGCTTCCCGAGTCTTCTAGATCCTCCCCCTTCTGCATGTGGGCCCTTGTCGTCAGTTTCTCTCCGAATTGGACGAAGCTCCTTGTCTCTCAAGATTCGGCACTTTTCTAGCTAGGTCCTCGGAGTTTTCCATCTTCCCGGGTTGGGTCCTTGGGCTTCTTGGAGTCGTGTTCACTTCGTTGCTTGACTTCTACCGGGCTTCAAGGTCTTGTCATGAGGTGCTTAATGAACTTATCCCGGAAGTCTTGCTTTCAACGCTAAAACCCCGCATAAACACTAAACTCCAAAACCGACATGCACAAGTGAACTTGTTATACCACGGGGGTTAGTACCAAGTTCATAAATTTAAACCGCCTTGCACCTTGCTCATGAACTCTCATCTCATCTTGTCTCTCAAGCCTATTTATTCTACTCCTTTCCCTCTCATAACATTCATTTATGTGGTAGGCTTTATATGGAGCTTTTTCGGAAAGTTTAGTCCTACCAAAATATTATAAATGAGATGTTGTCAAAACAAGACAAGCTTCTCATGGTCTTACCGAGACTCATCAAAAAGGTCATTGGAAAATAATGTTATATCAAGGAGGGGAAAGAGAAAAGTACACACACTTGAGATAGGTGGACATGTGCAAATGGCAAAGAGTGATCCTGAGGCACAAAGGAAGTCCTCGTTATTGGATTGCACATGGTTGGAAAATGAGTATGGATCTTTTAATCTTGAAGCCTTGAAATTCCTAATGCACCTTAGAGAACCGGGAGTTCACTTTATTTTATTTTTATATCATACATACTCATATATATTTTTTCTTTTCTTATTTTTTTCTTTATACTCACTTTTTTCTTATTCTTTCTTTCTTTCTTTTTTTATTCATTCATTCATCATTTTTTTATTTCTTTCTCATCAATTTTTTTAATTTGCTCCCCTTTGAACTCTAAAATTGCATTGTACCTACCTCCTCCCCCATGCTTAGATGTTTGCTCGTCCTCGAGCAAAGAGGTGATAGAGATAAGGTAGGTACCGGAAATACTTTTCCTTTGGAGAGATACTTGAAATCTTCAATGTTGGCACCATCTTGCGATCTTCCTTGAATTGACGATCCATTCTCAACGATAGGTTGTGGTCAAGGAGGTAATCACAAAAGATGATATTTGGTTTTAAGGGTGGATATCCGGCGAGGTTTGTGAGATCTCCGATGTGGGGATACACAATGCACGGATAGAAAGGCTAGCAAAAAGATAGATACGCAAAAACGGAATGACCAGCTTCTTAGTCTCGGGCCAGAGAAATCAAGGCCTGAAATAACTCACCCAAAAATAAACCTTGTATACTAAGTTTTTGCACTCAAATATTTATATGGCTCTGGATAGGTAGAGCAACACGCAAGTGGTATTTATGACAAGGTTAGCTTTACATTTATGAACAAAAATAAATTATCTTTAATCCATCTAAAACTTGAGAGCACATAAAACACTATGGGTCTTAATTTTTATCATAACCTCCGCTAAAGATTAAGCTAGCATTTAGATAATTTCAGATTTGTATTTTAAGAGAGCACTAGCTTAAACATGCATAAAACAATTACAAAGATAAACAAAGCGTCAATTATAATCATATATCATCATGGCATAAACCTTGTAACTTTACCAAAGGTAAAAACTTGGTGGTGACTTTATTCATGATGAAAATAAAAACAAACACACATGCTGAAAATTTAAATAAAAACTGAAAACACTACGCAAACATAGGTGCATACATGCTGAAAATTAAAGAAAAGGTTAAAAAGGAAAAGTAACTAAAGCTCCTCCTCTCTCTAATCTTCCGCCGGTGGTTGATATTGATAGTCTTGGTTGTTGCACCCTTGCTCATAATAGGATTGCACCACTCCTCCTATGAATTGTCTGACAGTGCTAAGTGAAGGTGTCGAAGCTCATAAGCGATGTTTGCATTTGCTTCACCCATTTGGTTTGCATTGGTTTGGATGACTGCAATAATTTGCAGGATACTCGCAGTGTATCCTCCAATGATGGCCACTTTGTTGTGGTTAAGGAAGGTGTGCATATGGCTCCACAAAGGCTACGTTGGGTACCGCAAAATTTGGTGGGGGCATGGCTGCACCACTCCCCCATGCTTGCATTGGTACACCACTGTAGTAACTTGGTGGCGCCGGAATTCCTCCAAATGGTGGCACATAATTTTATTGTGCACCTCCTTCTTGGGCCATGGAAGATCCTTCTCCTATAATCCTTCTCTTTTATTTTTCTTCGCTGGCACAAGAAGTCCTTCCTCTAACCAATCTTCTTTCCCCTCAAGAAAAAGTCTTAATCTTCCATCCGATAGGGGAAAATTTACTTTGGCCACTTTGAAGCCTCCTCTCTCATCTTCACTTATATATTTCCCTTTCTTCATATACTCAAATCCTAGGGAGGTTCTAGTTAGGAGATGCTTCGGGTTCTTTGTAATACCCGGTTTCAAAGAGATAGCCAACATGGAGAGGTAACACCCCGAACCAATATCTCTCGAACTCGATGTTGCTTCACAACACTACCGGTTGATCATAGGTGAGTGGGGTCGATTGGCTTCCTGGCAATCAAAGCCGAGTAAAGCCAACTCAACTCCGTGTCGGTTACCTTTGTTTCTCTCATTCTCCCCAAAATCCTTTTGTATATATGAGTGAAACACTTGGATGATGGGGTTCCGGATAGTATTTCTTCGTTGATGGTCTTCTCCCGCGATCATACTCCAAAAAGAACTTCCAATGTGCCTCATGCACATCCACTTGTTCCGGGGCTCCCTTTTGAAAACCGAGCTATTCCCTAATCATAGGGAACCGCTTGTTCAATCATGATAGGAGACACTCGCCCATGGGTCTACGATACTAGAACATGCAATCATTTCGAACATGAAAACCAATCTAATCTATCGGGGGTTGTGACCACGGTTTCACCCTTTCCCTCCTCTCGTACTCAGTACGCGAAGGTATTCATGACTAGACCTATGATGGACACGGTGTATTGAATGGATCCAAGAAAGCATTGGAGCTCTTACTCCCTTTACGGCATGGTAGCTAACCTTTAAGCATTAAAGTATATTCAACACAAGATGATAGATAGATGATCCAACAAAGTATGATTACATCTCAAGATCGATTACAACCCATGGATGACTTCAGTCGGTGTCTTCCTTCTTCTCCGCTTGTGGGTGCTTCCTTCGAGGTGGTTGATCTCCCTCCGGAGATCTCCCTCCTCTCTCTCTAGTTTGTGGATGGCCTCCTGGTGTGAATGGCTCTCTCCAAACGGAATGAGAGACTCGGAACTCCTTCATCAAGGATATGCGCCATGGTCATGAGAATTTCCTAGGCGAATTCCTTGTGGGTGTTTGCCGACACTCCGTTAGAGAATTGCACCCAACCTCAGTGTCCCGTATGAAAACCCAATATGTGGAGAGCTTGGTCATCGAAGTCGACGTTCGCTACAAGCCTCTACTCAAGGCGAGCGAGCTTCTCCTCCTCCTCCATCATGATGACAAACCCCTCCGAATACCGTGGAGCGTATGGAGGTGGAGCGGATGATCGTGTCGTGTGGCGAGGTCGGACGGGCGGCTCCTCCATATGTCCTTGAGGTCTGGTGAACCTCATAAACGAGTTTCGTGTGGCCCTCATGCCACCGAGGAGAAGAGTGTGGTTCCTCCTCGGCGGTGCCGTGTCCTCCTCAATACCCCGAGGATACTCGGAAACCGAGCGCCTCCTCGAAGAGGTTGTCGATGATGGCTTAGACGACGATGATCCCTTCTTCTTGGTGCAAAGACTTGTAGTTTTCTTCCGTGGTTGCAGCACTCTCTTCCTCACAAATATAAATCCGGGGTTTTCAACCGGTACAAGGTACACAAATATTATTTTGGAGTCTGGACTTTGAGTGGATTAAGGATGTGATTTTTTGCATGAAACAAGCGGGGTGGATGGCTAAGTCTAAGGTGGTTCCGGACTACAAACTAGAGCACACGAACAAAGAGCTGGATGGGAGACTTACCTCTCTCCTCCTCTTGGTTCTTCTCTAGTGTACTCATGCTTGCTTTGTTGCTTCGTGACCGCGTGCACCTTCCAAATGTTCTCGTCCACCCCTTCGCTTGCATTATTACTCCTTCCACTTGATGTTTTCACTTTGACTCACTTCCATACTCCCTTGCCTCACATGCCTCCATGATATTCCTACAAAACAAAGCCGTGGCTGCCCCCCATGCTTGTCCTTGCATGTGGTTTGAGATGTTAAAGGGGCATCCCATGATGTATCATGGTGCATGTATGGTTAGGTTAACTAGATTGCCTCCCTCTAAGCATGTTTTAATGCTAAGCACTCCTATAATTTCGAAAATAAAAAATAAAATCAGAGCTATTAATGAGTTTAAATATAAATTTAGATGGGTTTTAAAGCATTAAAAACAAATGTAAGTCGAAAATATTTTCTGACTACTTTTACGTTGGTTTCACCGGTATTGTTTGCCTTCATTAGTTGAGAGCAAACTTTTCCCGGCTTGATCATGGGGGCATAAGTTTAGGTTCTAATTTTGGTTAGATGAGAGAGATTTTGAATAAAATTAAATTAAATGAGGCTTAGAAAAATTCTAATCTTAGAGAAACCAAAGATATGGATTTTTAAATAACCAAAAGTTGAGTTTCTAGGTTCACGCAAGTCCTACCACGTGTTGAAATTTAAATAACATCTATATACAAGTCGTGGCTCTACTCGTGTGTTTTTAGCATGAAAAACAAGTCACCACAACATCATGAAGGGGATGAATGGTTGAGTTAGGCTCTGAATTTATTTGGTTGTGGTTTCTCGAAAAGAAGCAAACAAACATGTAGGATGGTTCATGTAAAGGGTTTATGATCCAAGCAAAATATTTAACCAAGAATTATGTCTCCAATATCATTCAACCATTCTAAGTCTAATGTCTTGCGTAGTAAATTTCAAAACTAAATTACTTGAAAAGACTCGAAAAACCTGGAATCGGGTTGTCCTCCCGGTAGCTTATTCTTGACTCGACGAAACTAGTTGCCTCCCGCCTAGCGCTTCGTTTATAGTCCATGGCTAGACTTCTTCACTTGATTACTTCGGATCAACGCTCTTTGTGGACGTTACAATATTGGGTACCCACTTCCGCACCATTTTGGGCATGGGCTTATTCTTCGGCTTAGTCGTATTTTTGGTCTTCACAGGCTGGCTTTGTCCTTTGGTCTTGACGGATGCAGCAACTTCCTTCATGTAATGGCTCGACATCTCAAACTTCGGTCCTTCGGTCGTGATCTTCATGGTCTCCTTAGTGTGATCCTCCTTCTCCCCCGAACGAGTTTGAGTAGCCTTCGCCGTCTTGGGACCTTGGGGTTGTCTCGGAAATTCTTTTTTGTCACCCATCGGTTGTCCGGCAAGTTGTCCCACTTGCATCTCTAACATCTTCATCACGATGAACACTTCATGTATAGAGCTTCCGACCTCCGTCACCTTGCCATCTAAATTCTTCAATATTTTCTCCATAGCCTCGAACTTAGTGACGACGTCCTTGTTGATCTTGGACATGGCCGTACTCCTCACACTCCTTGCATGTGGATCTTGCTTCGGCAGCCTTTAGGTGTTGAGCTTCTTTCTCTATCTCCATCTTCTCCATCCTCCTCTTAAGTAAACCGACATTCCACTCAAGGAATCCGGCTCGTATGTACTCATTGAAACACTCTAAAGCTCTCGCAATCGTCATGCGGATAGTTGAGACCTTGATCTTGATCAGCCTTCCGGCGTCTTGAAGGTTTATGATAGGTAGATCAACGATGTCGGTTTAGGTTGATCTTCCTTTGGACTTGGGGTGGTGATTCCCTTGGAGATTTCGACGGTCCTTCGACTTTTAAATCTAGGGTTTCCAACCCTTTAGCTTGTGTTGCACGTCTCCTTTGTAAAGTTTTCCTGGATCATCCACAAAAGAAAGTTTGGGTTTCTTGGAGAGGTAGCCAACCATCTCTGGTTAGGGTTAGCAAAAACAAAAACCTAAAAAAAGAAAAATTAGGGTTCATCAAAACTAGATTAGATTGATTTTTTTCTTTTTTTTGAGGATGATCAAAGTTAAGAGATGTAAAAGAAAATAAAAAGAAAAACTGAAAACAAATTCACAAAAAAGCGATACTAGATTGGATCTTGATTGCTTGTTCCCCGGCAACGGTGCCAGAAAAAGGGGCTTGTTGACGGTTAATAGTTGTATCAAAGTTCGTTTAGACTTGCAAGCGAATCTCCCGTCATAGTCAAGGGACCCTTCTTCCCTCGAGTGGTGAACCCAAGGTATCGAATCCGTGGAACAATGTGCAACGGAAAGATTCAATCTAGTAAAGCAAGGAAAGCTATCTATTGAAGAACTAAATTGCATCTAATCTAAGATATCATCAAGACAATGAATCTAATCTGATCTACTAAAGAGGTAGCAAGAGAAAGCAAGAGATAACCAATCTAGAGAATCTAGATCATTCTTATGTTGTAGCTCCAAACGAGATAGATGAAGATAGAAAAGCGAATCTCATTAAAAGCATCTTTAAACCGTGGCCTCCGGTCCGATTCCGAAAACGCCCGCCTTTCGGAACCCTCGTTCTGTCACAACGTATTCCTATTCATGCGGGTAGTCTAGGGCGAGTTCAATAAGAACAAGTTGAAATCACTTGGTCGGTCCGGTATGAACCTCTAGCCACCGCGTCTACAAGAGCACCCTATGCAATCTAGCTATAGACTAGATTGGGGAAGAAGCAAAACCAAGAAGAAAACAAAATCATCGAGAAGACACTTGATTGCTAGAAATCGAATTCACTTAAAGACTTCATCATGAATGATTACATGAACAAGATCACCATCGGGATCCTACCTCGATCTTGATCCTTGCTCCAGAGCTCCGACGTGGTCTTCCATGCAAGGTTCCCACGTTGGCTAGGGAGACCCTAGACAACTAGCACGACCCTCATCTCCGAGATGGTGTCCCTCAAGCTTCTCTGCTCCTCGGCGGCGGATGACGAATTGATTGATGCGTGGCTCTCGGTCAGGGGGCTATAAATAGCCCGAGATGCATCTAGGTCAAAGGGGGGCCGACTGGGCCTTGAAATGGGCTGGGCCGACTGGCCTGGGCCCACTTCGGCCCAGTCCACGGCCTCCTTCGCCCGGTGTTGCTTCCCGAGTCTTCTAGATCCTCCCCCTTCTACATGTGGGCCCTTGTCATAAGTTTCTCTCCGAATTGGACGAAGCTCCTTGTCTCGCAAGATTCGACACTTTTCTGGCTAGGTCCTCGGAGTTTTCCATCTTCTCGGGTTGGGTCCTTGGGCTTCTTGGAGTCGTGTTCACTTCATTGCTTGACTGCTACCGGGCTTCAAGGTCTTGTCATGAGGTGCTTAAGGAACTTATCCCGGAAGTCTTGCTTTCAACGCTAAAACCCTACATAAACACTAAACTCCAAAACCGACATGCACAAGTGAACTTGTTATACCATGGGGGTTAGTACCAATGGATAAGGTATAAAACTCATGCCAACACCAAAGGTAAACTCATGGCTAGGTTGACGGAATTTCACCGTCAACAAGGTCGACGTCGCCGGCGCCTGCACCGAGTGCGCCGAAGGGAGCGGACATGAGCGCTCCCCCGCGACGCCTCCAGTCTTTAATCATTTGGTACAGCAGGGCCCCAGACGTGCATGTTCCCCTCTCCGCCGGCAGGAGTCAGTGGCCGGCCTCTGACGCGGTGGAGGTCGGGAGGACAGTCCCTGAGCCGCCAAGGGAGCAAAGCGCCACCCTCGAGCCAAAGGCGAGGAGTGGGCCTGCTCCCGAGTCACCGGAGCGCCAGGGGTTGGCTTCCGAGTCGGCCGAGGCCAAGCAATCAGCCCCCAAGTAGGGCTCGTCGGACCGGCCGGTGAAACGGGTCCGCGTCCGCTCCAGCATATAAGCTCCTGCCCTCTATCCTTCATCGTTCTTGAATTTTCCATCTTGTTTATTTCTTGATTTCAGTTCGTGTTTGCCTCAGCCGCGCCGACACCGGCGTGCTCAGCCTCGTGCCCCTGAAACGTGCAGTGTTGGGCGCGGGCGGTCCGCAGTCTGAGTCCCACTCGCTGGCCCCCTACACCGAGTCGGCCGGCGGAGCGAGCCCGCAGCGGGGCGATCGTGGCCACCGTGGTGGTCGAGCCGGCCGTGCCGCCACCCTCGTCGGGTGCCGCCAACTTGAGCGGGGGCAGATGGCTCCAGGGGTGGCCGCTGCCCAGGCGGCGACAGAGCCGCTGGTCGAAGCCTCCTCGGGGGGTGGCGATGTTGTGGCGGCGTCCACCCGAGAAGATCGCGCCCCTGCCACTGCCGTCTAGGGGACATGAAGTCGAGGCATCGACAGTGGAGGAAACACCGGTGCTTGTGGTGGCGCAGGCGGGTGGGGGCGCGACGGAAGTGTCGGCAACCGACGCCATGTCCGCCAGCATCCTCAAGATCATCGATCTTGACGTGCCCGACCTGCCGAGAAATGACCAGGACATTTATGAGGCTATGTTGGAGCGCATGCTGGCCAATCCGGTGGAGTCGGAGGTCAAGACCTCTAGGTCTGTGGCGCCCGCGGCCACGACCTCGACCGATGCGGTGAAGCCCGCCAACGAAGAGCCACGTCGGGCGCCACCGTGGCGGGGCAGTCGACGCCGGGTTAGGCTGGATGTGTCAGAGGTCCCGAGCCCTCGGCCACGACGGAGGCAGCCGAGGGGGTCCTCAGGCATCCCGCGACCGGCGCGGAGTTGACCTTGGTCGTGCCCTCGCCTCCAAATGCAGGGGTGGGCTCGGCCGCTGTTGAGGCTCTGGAGTCGTCATTTCTCCGGCCCGCCGCCCCTGTCGACGAGATGGCACCCGCGGCCAGCCCATCTCTTCCGGCTTCGCAAGAGCGCGATGGTCTCGGGAGCGTGGCGGGGGCCACCTCTCCGAAGATCCAAGTGGCCAGGGAGGGCTCTGGCGCGGCCCAACCGCCGAAACTTGAGGAAGGCGACGCGCGGATCTCTGACCTTGCCCTCTTCTCATGGGTGGTTGCCTTTGAGGCAGACGTGGATGCCGACAAGGATGAGGAGTCCGCGACTTGTCACAGCCTTGAGCGCGGGCTGTTGTGGGCGCACCGCGTGTTTGACAAACTCATCCTTCCCGCGACAACGGTGAGTCCTCTTGATGCAGTAGTCCATTCTCATCTTCTTCTATTCTTCTAGAATTTATAGTCGATGTACTCTTCGTCTGGAGCAGACGGTCGCGGCGTCTAGCAAGAGGAGGGCGCGCGCCGTCGGCGAGCTCCGAGCAGAGAGGGCCCAGCTGGAGATGCAGCTGGTAGTTGCCCGTGTGGCCACTGCCGCGACGGTGGCGAGTGAGGCGTCGACGAGGACTGCACTTGAGACCGCAAAGCAATCTGTGGTAGACCGTGCCACGACCGTGCAAGGTGCTGCCGCCACTGCCACGACGGAGCAGGACTCTCTCGCGATGAGGTTGGCTCAGGCGAAGGCGGAGATCGAAGAGTTGTGGTCCATCATTTTGCCAATGATGCTGCCGAGAAGGCCACCACCACCGTCACCACTATCGAGGCTGCTGCCCGGGACACGCCCAGTCCGCCGCCCAGGAGAAGACAATACTCGAGGTGAAGGTGATGGAGCTGGAGTGGGATTTGGGCACCGCTGGAGCAGACCACACAACGGCCAACTGACAGTTCTCCGAGGTGACTAACATACTCCAGGTGGTCTCCGAGGAGGAGACTCGTCTACGTGAGGACAACTCCAAGTTGTCGCAGGACCTCGATGGTGAGGCTTGACACTTGTACCCGCAACTTTCTCTCCTCTTGCTCATTCTTTGCCTGTGCTGACTTGTCTTCTCGCGTTTTCAGGGATGCGTGCTTACCGCACCAGAATGACCATGAAGGTCATGGAGAATGCGCAGGAGCTGAACGCCGCCTTGCTCAAAGTCATCAAGAAGGACATCTCGATCGACCGGCTGTCGGAGCGACTTGAGAGTAAGCTCTTCACTTTGACTTTGTTCTCGCCTTTCTTTTGAGTTGGTCATGACACATTTGTTTACCTCGATTTGTTGGCTTCCTCAGAAACCAGAGCCGAGCTCGAGCAGTCTCGGAAGGCCCAGGAACAAGCCGCGGTCGAGTTGGAGCAGGCCAGGAACGCTAGTGTGAGTCGGAGGAATCCCGCAAGGTGAACATCCAAGACCTCGCCAAGCTTGTGAGAGTTGTTGGCGCAGTCATGAATGGGATCGGCGTCCTCTTCGGGCCGATGCTTCCCGACAGGCTCATCGAAGAGGTCGGTCGCCTCCCGGGGGTGATCAAGGAGCGTGAGTTGTCGACGGCTCGGAGGGCGGTGCACCGGGTGCTCGCCATGTTCGAGTCGCACTACCAGGGCCTGAACCACACGTTGTTGAGCGGCGGCTGGGCCCCTAGCATCTCTGATGCCAGTGCGACGTGCTTGAAGAAGACTGCGCCGCCTTCGCCCGCGACATGGCCGACACCGCCTGGAAGGACCTAGACATGCTGCCAAAAGATGCACCAGAAGACCCAGAAAGCTCCAGACCTTCAACTTAGATGTATCATCCTTAGGTGTATGTAACTTAAGAATAGATCGTACGTGCAACACCACGTTATCGATAACTTGCTCAAAAAGTTTTACAACTCGAACGCTCCCGAGTACCCAAGGTCGACCGCTATAATGGTAGTAGGCCTTAGAAATTCGAGATGACCCAGCTCTACTCTAGAGCTGTGGGGGCATAGGAGTCGAGAAGCTCAGCCCTCTTGAACCACTAAGGGGTGCCACACGTTCGCAGCCCCCGAGCACTTGGGAGGTTCAAGAAGTAACTCGCGAGTTTGTTGCGAAAATCGTTTTAGACCGGAGTCAGGGAGGCTGCTCGGACGCTTTTGAAAAGAGGTCGGATGAAGGCCTGAGGACTTGAGCTGTGCTCGCAAGTCTTTGCACCATAGCCGCGGAGGCGTAGGCGCTAGGAACTTTGAATGAGCAGCAACTTTGTGCCCCACGTAGGCCATCATCTTTACTTCTCGCAAGGTCGAGCCTTCCGCCAAAAAACCTCTCGCTCGTGCGATCGGTTACGACATAGATGTCAGGATTTTTTTTGAAAAATTGTAAAAAAATGGAAGGGGGGCATCGTGCCCTGGGTAGCCCCCGAGCGGGGAGCATTTCAGCATGGATGCAGGGACGCTCGCCGCTCAGCCTTCGGGGAAGTTGCAACATACATAAACAAAGCAACCGAGAGGTTTTTCGAACTTATAGACATATGAACAAAGCATTCGACATTTATTCATTGATGTATAAGATTTAGATAGTTACTCAAGGTAAAATGGACACATGTGTTCGAAGTTCCAAGCATTGGAGAAGACTTGTCCGTCCTCGTATCGGATCTTGTATGTTCTGGGTCGGAGCATCTGGTGTACGATGAATAGCCCCTTCCGAGGGGGTGAGAGCTTGTGTCGATCCTTGCTACCTTGAACTCGTCGGAGGACCAGGTCTTCGACCTGGAATTCGCGAGAGCGCACATTGCGCTCGTGGTAGCGTCGTAGAGCTTGTTGGTACTTGGCACAATGTAGGAGCGCCAAGTCTCGCGCCTCATCGAGCTGGTCGATTGCGTCCCCAAGCGCAACCTGGTTGCCTTCCTTAGTGTAGGCTTGTACTTGTGGACTGCCGTAGTCGATGTCTGTGGATAGGACCTCCTACCACCCGTGCACCATGAAGAAGGGCGTGAAACTGGTCGTCCGACACGGTATGGTGCGCAGGCTCCATAGTACGGACGGTAGTTCGGTTACCCATCTTGCTCAGTACTTCTTGAGGCACTTGAAGATGCAAGGTTTTAACCCTTGCAGGATCATGTCGTTTGCCCTCTCAACTTGCCCGTTCATCTTCGGGTGCGCCACGGCAGACCAGTCCACGCGAATGTTGTTGTCGTCGCAGAAGTTGAGGAATTTCTTCCTTGTGAACTAGGTGTCATTGTCGATGATGATTGTGTTGGGTATGCTGAATCGATAGATAATGTCGATGAAGAATGCTACGACTTCCTCGGAGCGGACGTTCATGATGGGTCCGGCTTCAATCCACTTAGAGAGCTTGTCGACTGATATGAGGAGATGCGTAAAGCCCCCGGGCGCTTGTCAGAGCAGCCCCACCATATCGATGTGCCACACAGCGAAAGGCCATGTGATGGGGATGGTTTGAAGCGCTTGCGTCGGGAGGTGGATTTGTCGAGCGTAGAACTACCCCCTCGCAACGGCGTATGATGTCCTTGGAGTCCGCCACCGTTGTGGGTCAGTAGAATCCTTGTCGGAAAGCTTTCCCAACAAGTGTCCTTGGACCGGTGTGATGTCCGCACGTGTCGACATGGATCTCACGAAGTAGCTCCCTGCCTTGATCTCCGAGGATGCACCGCATGAGTATGCCTGTCGTGCCCCGTTTGTAGAGCTCGCCCTCGATGAGGATGGATGCTTTGGCTCGCCATGCGATGCGGCGTGCCTCCATCTGGTGGAGGGAAGCTTCCCCTCGACAAGCCACTCGAGGATAGGAAAACACCAATCAGGATCTTCGAGGTTCGGCTCAGGTGTCTAGTCGATCTCCATGACCTCTGGCTCTTCAACCTCCGGCAGCTTCTCCCCTTCTGCTCGTACAGAGGGCGCGTGTTGGTCGCTCGCGAAGACCCCATGCGATACCGTCTTGCGACTTGATGCAGTCTTGGCGAGGACGTCAGCGACTTTGTTGTGGTTGCACAACACGTGATGAAGCTTGAGCCCGTGGAACTTGACTTCCAGGTCACGAACGGACTGGCAGTATGCCGCCATCTTCGGGTCAACGCAGTTTTTCTCCTTCATTACTTGATCCACGACGAGCTCAAAATCTCCTCTAACCTCGAGACGATGGATCCCGAGCTCGACCGCTATTCGAAGGCCGTTGATGACGGCTTCATACTTGGCAACATTGTTGGAGGCTGGGAAATGTAGTCGGACCATGTACTGCATGCGCACACCCAGAGGCAACATGAAGACAAGGCCTACACCCACTCCTCCTTCATGACCGAGCCGTCGAAGTACATAGTCCACGTCTCGTGCTCGATCGGAGGAGTTTGGATCTCCGTCCACTCAGCAACAAAATCCACCAACACTTGGGACTTGATGGCAGTGAGAGGTGCATACGAGGTGTTCTGCCCCATCAACTTGAGTGCCCACTTGGCTATCCTTCCTTCGGCTTCAGGGTTCTGGATGACTTCTCTGAGCGGGTACTTGGAAACCACAGTGATGGGGTGTGCATCAAAGTAATGGCGGAGCTTGCGCTTGGTCATCAAGACAGCATACATGAGTTTCTGCATCTGCGAGTAGCGGGTCCTGGAGTCGGATAGTACCTCACTCACGAAGTATACTGGGCGCTGCACCTTTAGCGACCTTCCGGGCTCTTCTCGTTCGACCACCAGCGCGACGCTGACCACCTGGGTTGTCACGGTGATGTACAGAAGCATCGGTTCTTCAGGTGTCGGAGCCGTGAGGATCGACAGACTCTTCAACATGTTCTTAAGGGAGTCGAGCGCCTCCTGTGCCCTGGGGGTCCATGTGAAGTGGTCGGACTTCTTCATCAAGCAGTATAACGGTAGGCTACGCTCCCCGAGCCGTGCTATGAAACGGCTCTGAGCTGCGAGGCTGCCCGTGACACACTGTACGACCTTCAAGTTCCTGATCGGCCCCATGTCCATGATGGCCAAGATCTTCTCGGGGTTTGCTTCAATGCCACGTTTCGAGATGACAAAGCCGAGGAGCATGCCCCTCGGAACCCTGAAAATGCACTTCTCGGGGTTCAGCTTTACCCCATGTTGTCTCAACTTTGCGAAGACCTCCGTGTGGTCCGGGACTAGATCGCTGGTCTTCTTTGACTTGACCACGATATCGTCGACGTACACCTCGATGATGCGTCCTATAAGTTCCCTAAAAACACGTCGCATGCATCTTTGGAACGTAGCGCCCGCATTGGTCCCCTATGCACATCTCTATCTGGTGATACCCGGAGTACGCATCGAGAAAACAGAGGGTTTCACACCCAGCTGTTGAACCGACTACCTGATCTATGCGAGGCAAAGGAAATGAATCCTTGGGGCATGCCTTGTTAAGGCCCGTGTAGTCAACACACATCCTCCATTTCTTATTCTTCTTCTTTACAAGTACAGGGTTAGCAAGCCACTCGGGGTGGAATACTTCTCGGATGAACCCTGAACTAAGGAGCTTCTTGATCTCCTCGTCGATCGCCTTCCACTTCTCGTCGTTGAAGCGGCGAAGGCGTTGCTTCACCGGTTTCAACCCCCGCTTGATGTTTAACATGTGCTCGGCAACCTCTCTCGGGATCCCCTTCATGTCGAAAGGTTTCCATGCAAACACATCGAGGTTCTCTTTGAGGAAGTCGACGAGCGCGCTTTCCTATTTAGGATCGAGCGTCGTCCCGATACGGAGCGTACGACCGCTGTCGGAGACAGCCGCATCCTTGACGTCCTTGGCGGGATCAAAAGAGCAGGCCGCTTGCTTGGACGACTCGGGGATGTCCTGGTCCCCGGATGGAGGCTCGGCGCGGAGCCTCTCGGACCGGATCGGTGCCTCCGTAAATTGGAAACACTCAGCGTCGCACTCAAATGCGCGCCGGTACGTGGTCCCTACTATGATGATCCCCTTCGGGCCGTGAATCTTCAGCTTCAGGTACGTATAGTTTGGCACGACCATGAACTTAGCGTAAGCCGACCTCCCGAGGATGGCGTGGTACATCCCCGAGAACCCCACCACTTCAAAGGTGAGGGTTTCTGTGTGAAAGTTTCTCAGGTCCCCGAACGTGATGGTGTTGACATTGCTAACATCATCGACTAGAAACGGATATAAGATCCACCTCTATCGACGGCACTAGAAATGCAAAGGTATATCTTAACATCATGCTAAGTGTATATCGGATGTTGCTTTCAGATTAAACTAAAAGATGAATTCCGACACGATTCATAGCACAACTCGATATAGGTTGTCAGCCCTGGCAGGTGTGCCTGAAAATGCATGGATATGGTACTCCTACATATGCCTTGGATCTCTAGAAAAGAATATATATATACATATATATATATACACACACACATACGACGACACTAAAATGCACCTGGGTGCATTTTAGTTCGCCGATGCACCCCCACCCACCGAGCCCCCCTTCCCCCCCCCCCCGCCCGACCGGGTCCGACCAGAGACCCCACTAAGCGCGATTCCCCACCTCCGACAATGCCTCCCTCATAAAATCAACATCGGGTCTCCCACCCCACCCCCGCCCCCACCCCCCGCCCCCAATCAAAACCCATGGCTCCGTCGTCTCCTCCACGCCTCGGATCGCCAAGCCGCTCCTCGCCTAATGCTCCACCGTCGCTTCCGCGCCTGGACTCACCACAGATGGGGCAGCACGTGGTTCCGAAGCAGATGGCGGTTGTTACGACGACTGGGTCTCGGCTGATATCGTCGGCACCGCCACCGATTGCATCAGCGCCGGCGGCACCTCCTACGTCAGTCACGCCTATAGCAGGGGCGCGCAGCTGCCTCGGATCGGGTGATCCTTGCATCACGCGACGTTGCTGACGCCTCTGCAATTCGATTCTGCCTGGCTCAATGATCACGCCTGATCCGACAGAGTTGTTCATCCCGGTAACGGAAAAAAATCACACACAAAAACGTTATGCTCATTTCTGCTATTTAGTTTGATGTTGGTTTGCTACTTCTAGTTGCAAAACCCATAGATCCGGGATGATTTGTGGTTCATTGTCAGTGTTTTTGTAGAATGTTGAAAAAAGTTTTGGTGGTTGCGAAAGTTTGCAAACGTGGGTTCTGGTTGCAAACAGAGATCTCGCGTGCGATTGCAAAAAAAACTTCATTGTCTGGTAGATTGCCGCTGGAACAAATTGTCGCGCTAGTTTGCAACGTAGGGTGCCCTCTGGTTGCAACATGATTCCCATGTGCATTGCAAAAAAGGGTAATAGTCTGCTGTGTGTGCTAATCTGCAATTATTTTGTTGCGCTTGTTTGCAACGTATAATGCTGTCTGGTTGCCACAAGAAGTTCGTGTGGACTGCAAAAAAATCATAGTCGTGTGGGGGTTGCAGAAAAAAATAAAACAAAAAATACATATTGTTCCAGTTTTTGCAAGAAAAAATACCTTGATTTATGTTGTTTGCACGCAAAAAAACTCCTGTTCGTTGCAACTTGGTTGTCGATTTTGGGTTGCAACTTGGTTGCAAAAAAACTTATGGTTGGTTATTTTCTCCCCACAGGATGCAAACATGCTTGATGTGTTTGTCCCAAGGGCGCGGCAGGAGTTTGATTCGATAGAAGCAGCACACCAATTTTACCTTGATTATGCAAAAATGGTTGGATTCAGTGTGAGAACCACAAGGACTAGTAAAGAGACTAAACACTGGGTTTGCAACTGTTAGGGTTTTATGAAGCCAGGCAAGGAAAATGAGGAACCACAGACTGATAAAAGATCGATGAGAATTGGTTTCCCAGCATATGCTAAAGTGAAGGAGGACAAAAAACGCAAAATCTGGTACTTCGACAGAATCGGGGAAGCACACAACCATAAACTTCAGCCATCGCCCGAGATGGTTAGATATATGCATGCTCATAAGCAGAGGGAAGCTGCTATGGATGACTTGTTTGCAATCATGTCAAGGAGTGGCGTGCCAAACCAGGCTGCGATGAATGTGATGTCAGAATTGTATGGAGGACGTCAAAACTGGCCATTCACAGAGAAGGACATCAAAAACATGTAAGTCATATGTCAGATGGCAAAGTCATACTTGGTTATTTTTGGTTATTTGGTATATGATTGCAAGCCTGGGTAGTGTGTGATTGCAAAAACAACAGGGTCGTAAGTGATTGCAAAAACTATTTAAAGTGTGTGATTGCAAAAATTGCTGGTTTATTTCTGTGACTGCAAAAAAGAAAAAAAGAACTGAACCAGTGTGTGATTGCAACTAGTTGGCGTGTGTGATTGCAACCAGGAGTTATGTGTGGTTGCAAAACCTGACTTTGTCTGTGTGGTTGAAAAGCTACTTGGTTATTTGGTATATGATTGCAAGCCTGGGTAGTGTGTGATTGCAAAAAAACAGCAGGTTCGTTTGTGATTGGAAACTCTATTTTGTGTGTGACATTGCAAACACAGATAGTTATGTTTTAAGATTGCAAAAAAAAACAAGAACGGGACCAGTATGTGATTACAACTATTTTGCGTGCGTGATTGCAACAAGAAGTTATATGTGGTTGCAAACCCCTGAGTGTCTGTGTGGTTGAAATTGCAAGCCTGGGGGTAGTGTGTGATTGCAAAAACTATTTTGTGTGTGTGATTGCAACTATTTGGCGTGTGTGATTGCAACCAGGAGTTATGTGTGGTTGCAAAACCTGACTGTGTCTGTATGGTTGAAATCTACTTGGTTATTTGGTATATGATTGCAAGCGTGAGTAGTGTGTGATTGCAAAAACAGCAGGGTCGTTTGTGATTGCAAAACCTATTTTGTGTGGTTAAAATGTTTTTTCATTCGCTTGTGGTGCAGGAAAGCTGGACAGACGCGAGAGGACAGTGATGGGGACATTGAGAAGTTATTCCAGTTTTTTAGGGAGTGTAAGCAGAACAATGAAGCATTCTACCGGGATGTTGATTTTGACCCAAAGACGAAAGTGCTAAGAAGCATTTTCTGGAGCCATGCAAGTCAGCGTGCAGAATACGTGGATTTTGGAGACGTCATCACTTTTGACACTACCCACAAAACTAACAGCAAGAAAATGCCACTGACGATGTTTGTCGGATGCAGCAACATTCTGAAAAATGTGTCGTTTGGGCAAGTGCTTCTTCGGGATGAGACAACTGACACTTTTAGATGGCTCTTCGAGTCATTCAAAAGCTGCATGGGCGCCAGGCAGCCTTTTGTGATTCTAACAGGTGCATAATTTGAGGGGGAGGAGGGGGGTATATTCTGATTTTTTCTATAATCATGTTTCAAAAAAAATGATTGCTGTAAAAAAAAGCAACCTTAGAGTGTAGTGTGGTTGCAACGTTTGCAACATTAAACTCTATTTTTTGGTTGCAACCATCGTATGTTTTGGATTGCAAAAACATTTTATTCACAGGAAAAAAACTGATTTTTAAATTTGATGTTTCTGCAGATGAAGATGCAAGAATGAGGGAGGCGATAAAAATTGTGTTCGATAAATCACAACACAGAAATTGCCGGTGGCACATAATAAGGATGTGGGATTATGAACTCGAGGAGTTGTGCAAGGTTCACAGGGACAAAAATCTGAAGGAAAAGCTGGAGTCTCTGATAAATTATCCTCTGGGTCCTACACAGTTTGAGGTAGAGTGGGGGAAGCTAGTGGATGAATGTGGCATAGGGGAACACCCAGTGATTGTAGCATTGTGGCAGAAAAGGAAAAGATCGATTGCAGCATATTTTAAGGGCATGTACTGCGGGAGAATGACTTCAACCTGAGAGATCCGAGAGCCGCAACGTAGTATTGAAAGATGAATATGTTGGCAGTGTGACAACATTGCATATGTTTGAAAAGAGGGTGCTTGACTCTGCTCGGCACAAGACGTGACCACATGGATGCTGGGGAGTCGCACTACTCACAGGTATTTTGAAGCTGCAAAACCCACCCCCCCATTTTTTGTGATTCCAAACCTGGCCAAGTGTACACATGGTTTGCAACGCGTGATAATTTTGCAAACTAATGATTAATGTGATTGCACAAATGGTGGTTTTGTGATTGCAAAAAAAACAATGTGATTATGAGAAAAAATTGTGTGAATTGCAATCTATGATTGCAAAAACCTGTTAGTTCAGTGATTGCAACACACTGATTAATGTGTGATTGCAAAAAAACCTATGTCTGTTTTGCAACCACTGATTGTGTGTGATTGCAAAGCCTGATAGTTTTTTAATGCAAAACATGTTAATTTGTGGATTTGAAAAAAACATGTTTGGTTTGTCTACTTGCCTCTGGGAGAAAAGGTTATGTATGATTGCAGCATGTTAATTGTGTGTTTTTGCAACCTGTGATTAAAAAACCTGCAAATTAAAAAAAAATTAGTTAGTGATTGCACAACCTATTTTTTGTGAATACAATATAGTCGATGTGCATGCATCTGCAGAAAAATAAAAAAATGTATTAAGTACAAACTGTTGAATGAGCCTGTGACTGTTTGCAACAACGTGTTACATGTGATTGCATCATGATATGTCTGCGGTTGCAAAAAAATGTAATGATGAAACTGAAATTCAAAATTCTGATGTGCAGGCCGAGGTTGTCATGGCATGCAAATCACGGTTTGATGAGCAGCTCAGCAGGATGTACACGCGGGCTGTGTATAATGAATACAAGAGGGAATATGCTAACAGTACATCGTTCGTGATTGAGCTTGATCCAGATGTTGAATGCGGTTACTTGGTGAAGCATGAAATAGGAACAGGAGTGTTCTGTTGGGCACAACATGCATTCAAGGTGCTAGCTGACAAAAAAGAGGGTATATATAAATGTGAATGCATGCAATGGGAGCACACATGGTTGTTTTGCATGCACGTGATCAAAGCATTCACCCACCTGCAAGTACAGAGCATACCAGAGAAGTACATTCTACGGCGCTACACACATAATGCGAGATCTGTAGTTCCATGGGACAGGCACGATGTTCGGGTTGCGACTCATGCTGACAAAGAGCAAGTGAGAATGTCGAAGCTGCTGCCCAAGTTAATGCGCCTGGGTAGAGCAGGAAGCAAATCTGACCGTGCTTATGCTTCGAGACCGTCCGGCACATCGATATGATAACTCCCGGTATTGAGCTTCTACAAACAGCGAGAGACTCGTCGCTTGTGAGATGGAAAGTGGAGATTTGCATGAAAATGGGGATAACGAGATGGGTCTAGTTTGTGTCCGACCAACAGATGAAAGTGGTGACGCCACTGTGGAAACTGCTATGAATCCTTGTAACCCTGCCACACCAAAAACAAACCATGTGCCTGGTTCGGCAACTACCCTAGGCGGTGTGATAGTGACTGAACCACCCGTGTCTAGCACAAAAGGTAGGAAGCTCCGTCGGCGCAAAGCAAAAATCCTCCAAAAACAGTATGATACCTGATAATCCTTACATCACATACAGTGGAGGTAAGGGTGTGAAGGAGTGCCAAACATGTCATGTTAGGGGGCACTACAGCACAACATGCCCCCAAAACCCAAACCGAAGCAAAGCAGCAAAAAACAAAGCCAAAAAAAGAGGTGCAAAAGCTAAAGGGTGGGCTCAAAGAAAAAGAGGCCGCCCAAGAGTAAAAAACGGACAAAACGAGGATCAGGAAGGGCAAAGTGAAGCAGATGAAACACAACAATCTGAGTGCAGTGTAGTTGTGCAGCAGTCGCAAGCACATGGTGCAATTGCTCGAATCAGAAGAGCAACCTCGCGCAATGTTGACTACAGGGATGATTATGAATCTGAATGAATCCAATATAATTTATCCAATAGCTAGCATCTGGTTTGCAAAAAAAACTTCTGGATAAAAACACTATCTGATTGCAACTGTGATTACAACTACTGAAAACACTATTTTTGCAGCCCCCAAATGAATGTGTGTGGTTGCAACATAGGTGCGTGTGTGGTTCGCTACTGCCGCTTACGTGTGTTTGAAAAAAGAAAAAACTGCTGCATGACGCTGTCAGATTGCAACTAGGTTAGTGTTTGCTTGATGTGGTTGCAACCAGGTGAAAATACGGTTGATTGCTTAATAAGTTACAATGTGGCTGCAACCACTGATGTGCTACGATTGCAAAAAAAAATAGTTGCTAAACCAAGCATGTGAGTGATTGCAACCTTGTCGCAGTGTGATTGCACCCTTAGCGCAGTGCGATTGCAAAAAAAGCAGTTGCAAAAACAGCATGTGACTACGATTGCAAAAAAAACAGTTGCGAAAACACAGTTAAAAAAGTGTGATTGCAAAAAAACCAGTTCAAAAAAAAGCTCCATGCCATGACACTGTCAGATTGCGACTAGGTTGGTGTTTGCTTGATGTGGTTGCAACCTGGTGAAAATACAGGTGATTGTAACATCCTTTACATGTGGTTGCAACCACTGATGTGCTGTGATTGCAAAAAAGACAGTTACAAAACCAGAATGTGGGTGATTGCAACCTTGTCGTAGTGTGATTGCACCCTTATAGCAGTGTGATTGTGATTGCAAAAAAAAAAACAGGTAAAAAGTGCGATTGCAATAAACCAGTTCAAAAAAAACCTCCATGTCATGACACTGTCAGATTGCGACTAGGTTAGTATTTGCTTGATGTGGTTGCAACCTGGTGAAAATACGAGTGATTGCAAAATAAGTTAAAGTGTGGTTGCAACCACTGATGTGCTGCGATTGCAAAAAGAGCTGTTGCTAAAACAAGCATGTGTGTGATTGCAACCTTGTATCGTGTGAATGATTGCAACTTTATCGCAAGTGTGATTGCAACCTTATAGCAGTTTGATTGCAAAAAAAATACAAAAACAGCTTGTGATTGCGATTGAAAAAAAAAACAGTTGCAAAAACAGGTAAAAAAATTGCGATTGCAAAAAACCAGTTCAAAAAAAACTCCATGTCATGACACTGTCAGATTGCGACTAGGTTAGTGTTTGCTTGATGTGGTTGCAACCTGATGAAAATACGCGTGATTGCAAAATAAGTTACAGTGTGGTTGCAACCACTGATGTGAGGCGATTGCAAAAAAAAAGCTGCTGCTGAAAACAAGCATGTGCGTGATTGCAACCTTATCACAATGTGATTTGCAGAAAAACAGTTGCAAAAAAACAGCATGTGACTGCGATTGCGAAAAAACAGTTGCAAAAAAAACAGGTAAAGTGCGATTACGGTGTGGTTGCAACCGCTGATGTGCTGCGATTGCAAAAAAAAGCAGTTGCAAAAAACAGCGTGTGACTGCGATTGAAAAAAAGAAAAACAGTTGCAAAAAAACAGGTAAAAATGCGGTTGCAATAAACTAGTTCAAAAAAAGCTCCATGCCATGACACTGTCAGATTGCGACTAGGGTGGTCTTTGCTTGATGTGGTTGCAACCTGGTGAAAATACAAGTGATTGCAACATCCTTTACAGTGTGGTTGCAACCACTGATGTGCTGCGATTGCAAAAAAGACAGTTGCAAACAAGAATGTGGGTGATTGCTACCTTGTCGCAGTGTGATTGCACCCTTATAGTAGTGTGATTGCGATTGCAAAAAAACAGGTAAAAAAAGTGCGATTGCAATAAACCAGTTCAAAAAAAAGCTCCATGCCATGACACTGTCAGATTGCGACTAGGGTGGTCTTTGCTTGATGTGGTTGCAACCTGGTGAAAATACAGGTGATTGCAACATCCTTTACAGTGTGGTTGCAACCGCTGATGTGCTGCGATTGCAAAAAACCCAGTTGCAAAAACCAGCATATGCGTGATTGCAACATTGTCGCATGTGCGTGATTGCAACATTGTCGCATGTGCGTGATTGCAATTTTATCGTAGTGTGATTGCAAAATAGATAAAGGTGCGATTGCAAAAAAACGCTCCATGCCGCAGAAAAAAAGAAGGTGCACAAAAACATTGCCAGAGTTCCAATTCATAAATTCAAACAAAAAAAAGATGTAAAGTTGCCACATCACAGGAGAGTATTTTCAGACTGCCACGCATAACATGTCGCGTACAATCAAGATAAAACACACAGATATAACATGTTTTTTTATCCCACTGATCCTAAAAGTTCACAGACTGGCTGCTGTCATCTTCGAGATCAAGATGGTGTCCCCCAATTCTGTACTTGTCCAGCATTGTAGGGAGATCAGCCTGGTTGAGGGGGTGGAAGATTTGACAGTGCATCATCTCACATCTGTATATGATGCCATTGAACTACAGCAGCATAAAAAACACACATAAAAAATAGTCATTTTAACAGTACAATCAAAAAACGCACATACAGAAAACATAAAAAAAGAGAAAAGATGTAAAAAATGGATCAGTTCACATCACGCATTACCGGGTTGATTTCCTCCGTCAGCTTGATCCCGTCATAGTACTCCATGTACTTCCAGACAAAAAACAGGCAATCATTGGGGCCGGCTTGCTTGGGGACTTCGATGAAAGGCTTCCTCCACCCACTGACTCGGGCGGCTTGAAGTTGGACACCTTCTCGGAAAGCCGCATCTATGATTGGAATTTTTGCAAAAACATGCTTGTGACGTTCTACAGGATCCGTGCATTTCATGAAGTAGTCGTTCGAGTCCAGCACATCAATGCGATTATGCATGAAGTTGAAACAATACACAAAGTAATGTCCTGCATCTTGGATAGGGACAAATATCTGGTGCAAAAAACAAGAGTGCAGGAAACAAAAATGATTAGTCTATTGATTCCATCTAGTGTTGATGTGTGATTGCAACTTGATTTGTGATTGCAACTACTCAAAAAAAAAATTATGAATGAAAAGGGTTGCAGATTATGATTTTGCAATTGCAACTTTGTAAAAAAGGTTACAAGAAAAACAGACTGTATTGGGAAAAAAGATATCTGCTAACCAGTTTTGCTCTTGACAGATCGTAGTTTATGCACTCGGTCATGAAGTGGTTCCAAACAACTTTGAATTGTTCTATCTCGGATTTATCTTCAGAGAGGACTGCATTGCAACTCTCAATGTTCCACTGCACACAGGGGGGAAAAGCCCATTAAAACACTAGTTCAGTCACAACAAAACCTACAAAAACAGTATTAAAAAACGAACAGTTCAAAACAAAAAGGCTTACATAGAAACCAGTCGTGAGAAACACCCTATACCCGAACGAATCAAGCTTGTGCACAATGTCATCATGTCACATGCAATGCACCAGGAAATCAATCAGGCAAGACTCTCCCAGCTTGTCATTTGAGAAACTGTCAGTAAGTTGTTGTCCAGTAAATTCAGCGAGAATGCCAAACTCCAATAAAGTCCTCCTGCACCAAAAAAATGCAAAATGAAAAAAATGTGGTGCAAAACTTTTCCGGTTGTTGCAACGCCTGTGTGTGATACTTCCAAAAACACAGTGTATGGTTGCAAAAACCCGCTTGTTCTGTGATTGCAACTCCTGTGATTTGCAACTAGGTTGACAACATGTGATTGCAAATTGGTCTGTGTGAGTGGTTGCAAAAAAAGTCCTCAATGTGTGATTGCAATAGTGTACAAATTGCAAAACTGGGAGTGTAACAGTTGCAATGCTAGTATGAAAACAATTGCAACATGAGAAATACGCAGTAAAAAAAGAAACATACTGTTGAAGCTCAGGTTCAGATATGATCTTCTGCCTTAGATAAACAACCTTAGAAACAGGTATGTCGGGGCGCTTGCGATTAATCTGGAACGGAGATACGAACTCAGCAGACCTCCTCATCACTCTGTCACCTAGACGCTTGAAAATCAGCCTCTGAACCTTGCCATAATCGACGAGACCTTCAGACACTTCGTCTTGTGAAAGACGGATCGGTGGGGTCAAATTAGCAATGTCATCCTGGGACTCCGAAGGAAACTCAATATCGTCAGCTGATGAGGGGGGGTGCTTCCTACATAGGTGCCTCCACAGATTCCAACACAACATTGGCTTCCTGGCGGAGAAAATCTAACTTTTTCTCATAATCACTGCGCTTGTTAGCGTACGCCTTTGACAGTTGCATCTCCACCTGCTTGTTTATCTTTGATACAGAGGGCTCCTTCTGTAGAGCAGCAATGTTTGCGTCCAGCTGTTTCTGGATTTCTGCTATGATCTTCTTCTCCTTCTCTTCAGCCTTCTTGTCAGCTGCAGCCTTTTTCTTCAACTCAAGCTTCTTGGTAGCACCGAGATTTCTCTTGTTATCGACCTCAGCCTTTTTCCTCCGAATTTCATCAGCTGCATCTTTTTTGTTCTTCACAAAATCATCGCTTTGGCTCTGAGGATCTTCAGTTGCTGCTTGCTTGCCTTTTTGTGCTTCGGCCCTCTTCTTCGACTCGGCTTCTTCGGCTGCTACTTGCTTGGCTTTTTCAGCTTCAGCCATCTTCCTCAGCATGGCATGTTCTGTGATTGCAACAATGGAAAAACTGTGACTGCAAAAACGAAAGCATGTACAGTGTTTGCAAACTATTTTGTGTGTGTCATTACAAAATTGTAGGTTATTTGGTATAAATTGCAAAAAAAAGCCTGAATAGTGTGTGTTTGCAACTATTTTGCGTGCGTGATTGCAACCAGAAGTTATTTGTGGTTGCACCATGGCTGGAGTCTGTGTGGTTGAAGTTGCTTGGTTATTTGGTTATTTATGATTGCAAGTCTGAGTAATGTGTAATTGCAACAGCAGGGTGAGTTGTGATTGCAAAAAAAGGCATGCACAGTGTTTTCGTTTTGCAACTACTTTTCTGTGTTTTCATTGCAAAAAAAAGATGGTAATTTTATGATTGCAAAAAAAGCATAGACCAGAGTGTGGTTACAAAACCTGTTGTTGCTTGTTCATCACTAGCTTTTCCTTTTGCAGCTTGTTCAGATGAAGCCATCTTCAAAGCTTCCGCAGCAGCAAGTTTTTTCTTCTGTTCTTCAGCTGCAGCCTTTTTCTTCTCTTCCTCAGCAGCCTTTTGCTTAGCTTCTGCTTTAGCTGCTGAGTGCATCCGATGTTGCAGTAAAAAAAAGAGTTATAATTGCAACTATAAGTGCAAACAAACTGCAATGTTGGTGGCGTGTGGGTTACAACCTGCCGCCGCCCCCGCCCGCAGCCCTCTTCGAAGCTTCCTCTTCGTCGCCCTTCGCTTAGCCGCCGCCTCGGCCCGCAGCCCTCTTCGAACCTTCCTCTTTGGCAGCCTTCTGCTTAGCTTCTGCTTCAGCTGCTGAGTGCATCATATGTGGCAGTAAAAAAAAATTATAATTGCAACTATAAGTGCAAGCAAACTGCAATATTGGTGGTGTGTGGGTTACAACCTGCTGCTGCCTCAGCTGCGGCCCTTTTCAAAACTTCCTCTTCAGTAGCCTTTTTCTTTTGTTCTTCTGCCTTTCAGTTTACTTCTGCTACAAGTTTCATAATTTATTGTAGTAAAAGAAAAGTCAAAGTTTCTGTTTTAGATAAAAAATAGCAGAAAAAGGACACAAATTGCAACTGTAAGTGCAAACCCCCACTGAAAAAAATGTTGGTAAAAAATCACTGGGTTACAAACCTGCTGCTGCTTTCGCCCTCTCGTCTTCATCCTTCTTCCTCTGTGTGTCCTCCATCCTCTTCATCTCTCCTGGCTGGACTCTCTGTAATTTTTTCGTTTCTCCTTTCTGCTGCCGGCAGTTAGCTAGTTCTTTTGTTAGTCTTTCTTTGGCCTAACTGCTGGTTAGGCCTTTCCTTCATACTTGCTTGTAAGTCCTCCTGTACACTTGTTTGTCGTAATATTATTTTCGTTGCCGGGGGCTTTGCCCCACGGTTCTTGCTCAAAAAAAAAACTTGTTTCATCCTCTCATCTTCCAACGTCTTTTTCTCAGCCTCAGCCTTCTTCCTCTGTTCGTCTTCAGCATTCTTCTTGGCTTCCTCGGCTTCGGACTCTCTCTTCGAGGCTTCCTCTTGTTCAGCCTTTCTTCTCGCCTCCTCTACATTATTCTTCTCAGCCTCGGCATCTTTAAGTTTCTGTCTCCTCTCCTCCCTGTCGGTCCTCCTTGCATAAGTTCTAGTGCACTGTGTTATGGAAAAAAAGAGTGATTAGTTGTGGTTTAGCCAGTAAAAAAACAAAAAGAAATAAAATAAAAAAGACAAAAAAGGATTGCGACTGTAAGTACAACCCAACTGCAATGTTGGTGGTGTGTGGGTTATAACCTCCGTCGTCGCTCGCCGAGGTTGAAGATGATGGGATTGAGGAAAAAACAAGCTAATCAAAATTGCAAAAAAACAGTGAAATGCTTATGATTGCTAGATTGAGTAACTAATTGCAACTTTCCGTGCAGTGTGACTCCATTAAAAACTGAGAGGGGATTGCAACCTGTGTGTAAAAAAAAGAGCTTACACCAAAATGGTGGGGAGAGGGAGATATTGAGGAAGCCCTCCTCTTTGCATTAGTATGTCTTGGCTCACGCGGGGGCTCGTCTGCGTTGTTCCCTGCGCGAGGAGGCGAATCAAAAAGTCCAAGAATTTCATCGACATTGGAAATGTTCCCGGAAAGATGTGGAGGGGCTGCAAAAATAAAGAGAAGAGAAGGATGGTGTGTAAATAAAAATAAAATACAAATCCTTTAGACTAAATATAAAAAACATATATTCTTACTTCTATCGAGAATACCCTGTTCACTGTCATGACCGTGAGGTGGTGTTTGCTGGACGTTTCTGCTATCAACATCACCCTGTGCAGGGTTTTCATCGTGCGCGCCGCCTTCGTAGACCTCCATTTCAATTGGGCTGGGAGCATCGAAAACACCATCATCCATGTCTGCCCCAGGAATGTCTTCCATACTTGATTCTGTTGCTGGTGCTGTTGTTAAACACAAAAATAAAGTGTGATTGCAAAAAAATGCTTTATTAGTGTGTTTGCAACCTTGGGTGTGCATAATTGCAAAAAGTACTGATTATATGTAATTGCAATAATAATAATAATGTGTGTTTGCAAAAACCAGCTCATACTTACTGATTGCAAAAAAACTGCAGTTTTTTACATGTGATTGAAACTACGGTTTACATGTGATTGCAACAAATTAGTGTGTGTGTTTGCAAAAAAAACACAGTTTGGTTTCTCTTGCAGCAGAACAAAAAAAGGTGATATGATATGTATGTTTGCAAAAAGGTTGTGTGTGCGATTGCATCTTCTGCTTACATGTGGTAGCAACATGATTGTGAATATATATATGTATATATATAAGACATACCAGTTGCTGGTTGGGTGACATTCGTAGCCTTCCTCCCGCGGCCCTTGGAAGCTTGCTTGGCAGCTGCAGCATCCGCAAGAAGCTTGTTCATGCCGCCGACGCACTCCCGATGAGCCGACGCCATAAGATCACGTGACCTTGTTGCATACTCGAAGCCTTCTTTGCATACTCATGTGCACGTTTAGTGCTTTTGTCAAACTCCTTCAAGATAGCCGGCGCGTCTTCCTTCCCCTCGCTCCTTCCAACTAAATCGAAATGCGCCGGCTAAATGCGGTGCACAAACTTGGGTACTCGTAGTAAACGGGAGGGGAACTTTCGTGGGGCCCATGACCGCCGGGATCATGGAAGGTGCTAGGCCCGGGAGCGAAGTGGCGGCGGCAGCCCCCCGCCGCGGCGGTGGATGCGCTAGCCCAAGCGGCAAATGTAGCAGCGGCGGCGGCTAATGGGGGCGCGAGGTACCGCCGCAGTTGGGCAAAGACTCGCCGCAAGACCTTCTTCAACATCCGCATCTTGGGCGGTGTCCGAATCCGGGGAGGGGTAGTGTTGACGGATAAAAGACGTATCCCTCTACGATCCGCAAGCGTACGGACCCCACACCTTTTTCACCACGGGATTCCCAAGGTTCTTGTCAATCCGCGGAGCAAGGGGATTACAAGCGTTCGATCAACAACGACACACTAGCTACTAAAACCCTAACTACTATTATACTAGAAAACACTAAACTACACTAGAGAGAATGATAAAAGATCAAGGTAGAAGACACTCGCCCACGGGTCTACGATACTAAAGCATGCAATCGCTTAAAGACATGAAAACCAATCTAATCTATCGGGGATGTGACCACGGTTTCGCCCTTTCCCTCCTCTCGTATCGTCACTACGCGAAGGTATTCATGACTAGACCTTTGATGGCCACGGCGTATTGAATGGATCCAAGGAAGCATTGGAGCTCTACTCCCTCTACGGCACGGTTGCAAGCCTTAAGCATTAAAGTATATTCAACACAAGATGATAGATAGATAATCCGACAAAGTGCGATTACATCTCACGATCGATCACAACCCATGGACGAATGAGAAGATTACCCCATCAAGGTGCCGATCATGGCACCGTTGATCATGGTTTCCCTTCCGCCGTGTCTTCCTTCTTCTCCACGAGAGGGTGCTTCCTTCGAGGTGGTTGATCTCCCGCCGGAGATCCTCCTCCTCTCTCTCTAGCTTGTGGATGGCCTTCGGTGCGAATAACTCCTCTTCTCTCGTGTTGGCGGCGCGTCGGGGGTTTTAGGGTCGAAGATCCTTCGAGGGCAAGGAAGACGGGACCGAACCGTGCCCGAAGTGGGCCGGGCCGGCCCGCCGGGCCGGCCGGCCCGGAGCCCACTTCGGCCCGGTTCGGTCGCCCTTTTTGCTCCGTGGGTCCTCGCGCACTTATCTACTTCGCCCCCTCCACTTGCATGATTTTGACGCCGTTATCCTCGCGATCAAGATGGAGGCTCTCTTTGCATGAAGTTGATCTTTTACGCTTCAATCCCCGGGGTGTTCCTCGTAGCACTTCGGTCCTCGCCACCATTGGAAGTGATTTCAGCAAGCTCATGAACACGAACAAGACTCCATGAATGCTCCTTTGAACTTGTTGCGAATCCGTCCTTTATGTCCATGTTTTCCTACATAAACATAACACTTCCAAATGCATGCACAAAGATGAACTCGTTATATGATTAGTGTGCCTAGTGGCGGGTTAGTTCCATAATCAAATCCAAACCAAAGTGTAATGAACATGCTAGGTGCACCAAAATACACCGTCAACATCTCCCCCACACTTAGCTCTTGCTCGTCCTCGAGCAAGTACTCGTAAAAGAACTTCGTCCAAGGTGTGTAATCGTGTATCACTTATCCTTCTTCACAAGTTAGTCAATCCCTTCATCTTTAATACATAAACACAAAGTAATGATAATCAAACATAAACATGGGCGTTTAGAATTTTTACCACGTCAAGATTCACCCCACAACTCAACCCCTTCACTCGAAGCTTTCAATTTCAGCCATACTTACTTCTTTGCTTCCATCGGAGGGTTTTTATGATTTTCAAAACAAAAATTCCTGCAACAAGTATTAGACAAAAACCTTTCTCCAAGCTCTCTCAAGTCACTCATATGAAGTGGCTATCCTAACCAAATTTTATAAAACTCTCACCTCCCATTAATCTCTCATATATCATGTAAAAGTGGAGCTATAGGTAGGGCTAGCGCAATCAACACAAGTATTGTCAAACTA
The DNA here is from genome assembly GCA_947561735.1 of Cenchrus americanus. Lineage (NCBI taxonomy): Eukaryota > Viridiplantae > Streptophyta > Magnoliopsida > Poales > Poaceae > Cenchrus > Cenchrus americanus. The sequence goes on along the minus strand of OX387239.1, from coordinate 74,321,255 downwards.
AGAACTTCCTCTAATGGTTGTCTACCTTTCAAAGCCAATGATCATGAGAATTAACCATATGTAGGGATATCAAGGATGAGAAGATTTAGAATGGTGGACATGTGCAAGGGCAAAAGAAAATTGTGACTTTAAGGCACCAATGATGTCCTCGTTGTCGGATTGCACATGGTTGGAAATAGAGTAAAAGTTTCGTCTCACAATCAACGTGACATCCTTCCTTACACTTTATTTTTTTTCTTTTCTTTCACTTGATCCATCCCTCTAATACCTTTATTGCTAACTCATCTTTCTCTTTTTTCTTTTTTTTTTCTTTCATTCACATATGATTTTTCTTTCTTTCTTTCTTTCTTTTCCATACACATACTTTTTCTCTTTATTTTTCTCTCTCTTGACAACTTTTCAAAGCTTTCAATTCTCTCTTCCCTCGCATGCATACAATCTGAAATTTTTAAATAAATCATGCTAGAGACGAGACGAAACTTTGAAAATAGGTTGTGTTCAAGGAATACGATGTACAAAAGAGATGTATAGGGTTGGGTATGGAATCCGGCGATACTCATGACTTTCGTTGTGAAAGTCATGGACCGAATATATGACGAGGCTAGCAACAAAAGATAAGCACAAGGACATGATCATTGCTCGAAATTAAAACTCACCAAGAGAGAAGGGTCCTAGCCTAACTCATCGTGCTAATCACACTTATGGTGGAGCGAAAAAAAATAAACTTGGCTTTGGATAGGAATTTTTTTTCTTACTCTCAACTTGGAAAAAGGGGTTTTGCTAACCTTTATTACAAGGATTTTAAAATAATTTTCAGAACTGAAATCCTCCAATTTTTAGCATCGAACATAGCACAACTAGCATGTGAAGCTCAAGATCGAAGTGCGGTATGGGTACTTTAAGTAGTAGCGATTCCACTAAGCACCACGGTAAACGTTTTTCAAACCACATACTTGTGCTCATATATCAAGAATCGAAGATTAAACAAACAAGTAAATAAAGATAAACAATACATAAAACACAAAGATATATATAAAGACTCTTTTTATTTGGTTTTCTTGACTCAACACTAATTTAAGACACTTGCAAAAATTTTAAAACAGACTCAAAAACTAAAGACTCATTAAAACACTAAGACTCTCACACGAAGATTAAACCGAACCTAAACTTGAAGTTCAAAAGCTAAGGCTAGCGAGCTAGCTCTCCCCCACACTTAAAACATACGACATCCTCATCGTATCTTACAAAATCCTAAGGGGAAAACTAGATCTAGTGGTACTTCAAGCAAGTTTTGCACCACTTGCCTCTCATGTTTCCAACCATGCCGAAAAGTTTGCGCACGTTACGGTTAAGGAACTTGTAGTCATCTTCAACTACGCGCTCCAAGTCCTCCATACGCCGCTTCATCGCTTCCATGGCTTGGAGACATTCGTCGGCCGACGTGTAGAGATCCGCGATGGATTGACGGCAAACTCGACGACACCGGATGCAATCCGAAGGGGTCGTCGTCGCCATAATCTCCACCGTTGTCACCACCGTCGTTGCCACCTCCATTGTCGTTGCCTTCGCCACCGCCGTTGCCGCCGCCGTTGGGGCCTTCGGGAGTCCATTCATTGGGCCGCTCATCCCAATCGTCATCGTCTCTACCGGCGGCCGCCCACGAGCTCGGCTACGATCGTCGGAGTAGTCGCTATCCCCATAATCCTTAGGCTCCGGCGACACCTCCTTGTAATCCTTGCGCTTGATGCCTTGGAGGCGTGCCGACCTTCGAACGGGTGTAGGGACCTTCTCTCCTTCGACGGGGGTTGCGAGATGCAAGAGCTCCGGTCGGGACACGTCCTCCGCAACGGATACGTGCGGTCCTCTTGACGGGTAGCTTGACCTCGCATCGCATCGCCTCCTCCATCGATGGCTTCTTGGCTTCTAGCTTCAACTCTAAGCTTTTTGGAGGCTCAATGGCTGCTACAAGGGTGCAACACATTGCTTGAAAGGTTTGATTCTCGAGCTCCCAATTCGGCCAAATATATAGTCCCGAGAGAAAAGCCCCGGGAACCTTATTTTCCTTTTTTATACTTCCCTTAAAATTTTCCGACCAAACAAGGAAGTCAAAAAGGAGCGAGTTCGGGGCGAAATTCGGGGTCATCGGGCGTCGGGCCACCCCCGGGGCCGGTCCGCCGGGCCGGCCGGCCCACCCCGCCTCGGGGCCGGGCCGGTCCGGTTTTTTGCACACCGCCCTATTTTTTCTTCCTCGGCCCATGGGAAAAAGTTGGCCCAAAGTAAATCTTCGCGAAAAACTCCGGAAAGCTAAAAGAAAAATTATTTACGAGGTTGATGCCTTGTTTTTCGTCCTAGATGGGACGTTCGGGCTCTTCCTCCATGGTAAAGACGTCAACATGATGAATGGGCACGACATCGGGTTCGTAGTAAATCTTAAGCCGCCGTCCGTTCACCACAAATTGATCGCCGTTTATATCCATAATGGTTACCGCTCCGTTGGAGAACACCGAATGCACAACATAAGGTCCGTCCCATTTGCTTTGCAATTTCCCCTTTCCGAAGGTTTTAAACCTCGAATTGTAGAGGAGGACCTTATCTCCTTCTTTAAATTCCTTTTTCTTCAATCTTTTATCATACCACCTTTTGATTCTCTCCTTGTATATGCTTGCGTTTTCATATGCTTTCAACCTCAACTCCTCTAGCTCGCTTATTTGAATTCTTCGTTTCACCACCGCGGCATCGAGATCAAGGTTCATCTCTTTAATCGCCCAATAGGCTTTATGTTCCAACTCAACCGGAAGGTGGCAAGCTTTTCCATAGACGAATTGATAAGGGGTCATACCTATCGGTGTTTTAAACGCCGTTCGATAAGCCCATAAAGCTCCGTCTAATTTCTTTGACCAATCCTTGCCTCCCTTCTCTATGGTCTTGTTGAGTATGCTTTTTAATTGCCTATTTGATGTCTCTCGCTTGTCCGTTGGTTTGTGGGTGATAGGCCGTGGAGACCCTATGCTCAATTCCCAACTTGGACAAGCACTTTTTGAAGTTCTTCCGGTGAAATGAGTCCCTCCATCACTTATCAAGATTCTCGGTGTACCGAAACGGGGAAAAATCACGTTCTTGATCATAGTGATGGACTCCTCCGTGGAAGCTTTACGACATGGTATAGCCTCTACCCACTTGGATACATAATCAACCATAACAAGTATATACTCGAATCCAAATGAGTTTTTAAAAGGCCCCATGAAGTCTATGCCCCATACATCGAATATGTCGATTTGCAAGTTGTATTTCAAAGGCATAGAATTTCTTTGAGAGATGTTTCGGTTCTTTGGCATTCGGGGCATGACGCAACATATCTTTTAGTATCTTCATGCATCTCCGGCCAATAGAATCCGCTCGACCATACTTTTGCTTCGGTTCGAAAATGGCTATAGTGTCCACCGTACTCCGCCGAGTGGCACTTCCTTAGAATCTCAAGCCTCTCTTCTCTTGGCACACATCTTCTCATCACTCCATCATTGCCAAGCTTGAAGAGGTATGGTGCATCCCAAAAATATTTCTTACTTTCGGAAATTATCTTCCTTTGAGTGTTTTTGTCTAGATGGTCGAGGGGCATCTTTCGAATTGCTCGAATGATGTCGATCATCCAAGTATCTTTATCAAGCACTCTATAGAGGTGGTCATCACTCATCTTATCTTCTATGGGCTCTTTATCATCTTGTCCACGATTCATCCTAGACAAATGATCGGCCACAATATTTTCCACCCCCTTTTTATCACGAATTTCAACATCAAACTCTTGGAGAAGAAGGATCCAACGAATCAAATGTGGTTTAGCTTCCTTCTTAGCCAAGAGATACTTGATGGTTGCGTGATCGGTGTAAACAATGACTTTCGAGTTCACGATGTAAGATCTGAATTTTTCGAAAGCGAATACCACCGCTAACAACTCTTTTTCCGTAGTAGCGTAATTTAATTGTGCCCCACTAAGAGTTTTGCTAGCGTAGTAAATGGCGTGAACTCGGCCTTCCTTTCTTTGTCCCAAGACCGCGCCTACGGCGTAGTCACTTGCGTCACACATGATCTCGAAAGGTTGGCTCCAATCCGGAGGTTGGATGATGGGAGCACTCACCAACGCATTTTTCAAGGTCCGGAATGCCGCTAGACACTTCTCATCAAAGTCGAAAGCCACATCCTTTTGAAGAAGGTGCGTTAAAGGCTTAGTGATCTTCGAGAAGTCCTTTATAAATCTTCTATAGAATCCGGCATGGCCTAGAAAGCTCCTTAAGGACTTGACATCCGTAGGAGGTGGGAGTTGCTCAACCGTCTCTACCTTAGCCTTGTCCACTTCAATTCCTCTCTCGGATATAACATGTCCGAGCACTATGCCTTGCTTAACCATGAAGTGGCACTTTTCCCAATTTAAAACCAAATCTACCTCCGCACACCTTGTAAGGACTTTTTCTAAGTTTGCTAAGCAATCCATGAACGTCTTCCCGTAAACGGAAAAATCATCCATAAACACTTCAACAATTTCTTCGATGAATTCCGAAAACACGGCCATCATGCAACGTTGAAAAGAGGCCGGAGCGTTGCATAGGCCGAAGGGCATCCTCCTATATGCAAACGTTCCGTAAGGACACGTAAACATTGTCTTATGTTGATCTTCGGGTGAATAGGAATTTGCATGAACCCCGAGTATCCATCGAGAAAGCAAAAATAAGCGTGGTTTGCTAACCTCTCGAGCATCTCGTCTATGAACGGTAGGGGGAAGTGATCTTTCTTCGTCGCTTTGTTAAGCTTACGATAATCGATACACATCCGCCACCGGTCACGGTTCTTTGCGGTATCAATTCGTTCTTCTCATTCTTCACCACAGTCAAACCTCCTTTCTTCGGTACACAATGTACGGGGCTCACCCATTCGCTATGCGGAACCGGGTAGATGATTCGGCATCAAGTAACTTGATAACCTCTTTCTTTACTACCTCTCGCATGGCATGGGTTAGCCTCCTTTGATGGTCCACTACGGGCTTACATTGGTCTTCCATTGGTATACGATGAGTGCAAAAGGTTGGGCTAATACCTTTGAGATCATTAATTGAATATCCAATCACCTTCCTATGTTTTTTTAATAAAATCGAAACGCTTCATTTTCTTCGGGGCTCAACTCGTCGCTCACAATGATCGGATAAGTTTTGTCCGGGCCCAAAAATTCATATTTTAGTCCCTTGGGCAAAGGTTTAAGGTCTACTTCGGGCACTTGCGGCTCCTCGGGTTTGATTTCTCCTATGTCTTCGAACTTCTCTTCCTCCACGCTACCATCATGCGGCTCTAAGCCTTTTGTCGCTTCCTCTAGTTCTTCATCTTGTTGATTACTAATTTGATTTTCCATCGCTCTTTGCAGCGGGTCTCTAAGGGTTTCAACAAAACAAAGACTATCTATCTCTTCTACTTCTTCATCTTCGGGAGGAAAAGGTGTAAGGTGTTTAGAAGCACGAAGAAAGTTATATGTGTACTTTGTTCCATTAAGGTTCATTGTTACTTTGCCTTCTCCGGCATCTAACACGGCATCAACCAACTTAAGAAAAGGCCTACCTAAGATTATATGATCGAATTACCATGGTAAGCATCAATAACGAAGAAATCGGTTGGTATATAGTTTCTAGAGATTTTTACTTTCATGTTGCAAGCAATACCTAGAGGTTTGATAGTTCTACCATCTCCCATAATTAATTTTGTTGATGTTGGGGCTAAGTCTAGGTTGTGGTATTGAACTTTATCGGAAATTTTAGAAGATAGAACACTTACTTGGGCTCCGATGTCACATAAAGCTTTGCATTGAACTCCGTTGATCTCGCAACTCAAGTGCGGCGTCGTCTTCTCTTCTTCTTCGGATCCGATCGAATAAATTTCAGCAAGGCGAGCGTATGGTGATGCTTCGGGCTTGATCCCCATGATTCTCTTCACCTCGGCAATATGTTCCGGATCCACCACGTCATCTCCAAAGAGCTTTTCAAAAATCTCACCGGTGGTTTCGAGGTCGTATGAATTTTCAGCTTTCTTCTCCGGTGGGAAATCCACTTCTAATGCTCTTGCCATTCCCTTTTGATTAGGGAACGGTCTTCTCTTGTCGAATACTTCTCCGTAATCAATAGGAACCCAATCCATTGGTTCGAACTCCCTTAGTGGCTTCGCGCTTGACATGCTTCTCTTGTTCGTCTCATTTGGTGCGGCGAAGTCGACGTTTGGTGTAGTTCTTGACTTGATGTGTTCTTGTTCAAGTTTTTCCATGATTGGCTCCTCTTTTGTGACTTCCGGGGTTGCCTCTTTAGAAAAATCAGCAAGCTTCTTCTTCCTTGAATTGAATTCCGGCTCTTCCGCAAGTCTTGTTTCCCAATCTCTTCGCATGGCAGCCCGCTTTACTAACTTTTTGTAGAAGTTGGGCGGCTTCCGTGAGTGTTTTCTCCATGAGATCCCCACCGCACACATCTCGACGTGTCGCATGCAACTAGGGGTTAGGGAAAAGAAAAATGTATGCAAGAGTACGTCACCGGTGAAGCCGAGTTTTGGTCCTTGTTCGATTAATTCATTAAACCTATCCCAGTCTTGGTCTATCCCTTCCTCTTCTCCTTGCATGAAAGTGATCACTTGCCTCCTTAGATGTTGAACCTTGCTAATTGGAAAGAACTTTTCGCAAAACTTCTTTGTCAACTTGTTCCAATTGCCTTCAACTTCAAAGGACGCAACCGAATACCATGTCTTTGCTTTGCGGCAAGTGAGTAGGGAAAGAGATTCCATTTGAACCATTCATCGGGAACTCCTTCTTGACGCACCGTGTTGCATATTGTCGTGAAATCCCTTATGTGTCTATATGGGTTCTCCGTAACCATCCCTTCAAATGGGTTTTCCGCCACCATCTTGATGATCTTGGATTTAATTTCATACTTGGTCGCTTCGAGCTTTGAATCCGACTCTTGTACTTTTATGTCTTCACATCGAGGGCTAGCGTAATCCCTTAATGATTTCTCCGGTTCTTCCACGGGTTGATTAACGAACTCCATCTAGACAATAAGATAAAAACAAAAACAGAAAAGAAACAAGTGTTTTTCTGTATAATATATGTTAGATATAGCGAATAAAAGATAAACTAAAATATAAAACTTAGTTAGATGCAAATCAAACGATGTAAACTAACTTGCTCCCCGGCAACGGCGCCGGAAAAAGGGGCTTGTTGACGGATAAAAGACGTATCCCTCTACGATCCGCAAGCGTACGGACCTCACACCTTTTTCACCACGGGATTCCCAAGGTTCTTGTCAATCCGCGGAGCAAGGGGGATTACAAGCGTTCGACCAACAACGACACACTAGCTACTAAAACCCTAACTACTATTATACTAGAAAACACTAAACTACACTAGAGAGAATGATAAACGATCAAGGTAGAAGACACTCGCCCACGGGTCTACGATACTAAAGCATGCAATCGCTTAAAGACATGAAAACCAATCTAATCTATCGGGGATGTGACCACGGTTTCGCCCTTTCCCTCCTCTCGTACTGTCACTACGCGAAGGTATTCATGACTAGACCTTTGATGGCCACGGCGTATTGAATGGATCCAAGGAAGCATTGGAGCTCTACTCCCTCTACGGCACGATTGCAAGCCTTAAGCATTAAAGTATATTCAACACAAGATGATAGATAGATAATCCGACAAAGTGCGATTACATCTCACGATCGATTACAACCCATGGACGAATGAGAAGATTACCCCATCAAGGTGCGATCATGGCACCGTTGATCATGGTTTCCCTTCCGCCGGTGTCTTCCTTCTTCTCCACGAGAGGGTGCTTCCTTCGAGGTGGTTGATCTCCCGCCGGAGATCCTCCTCCTCTCTCTCTAGCTTGTGGATGGCCTTCGGTGCGAATAACTCCTCTTCTCTCGTGTTGGCGGCACGTCGGGGGTTTTAGGGTCGAAGATCCTTCGAGGGCAAGGAAGACGGGACCGAACCGGTGCCCGAAGTGGGCCGGGCCGGCCCGCCTCGGGCCGGCCGGCCCGGAGCCCAATTTCGGCCCGGTTCGGTCGCCCTTTTTGCTCCGTGGGTCCTCGCGCACTTATCTACTTCGCCCCCTCCACTTGCATGATTTTGACGCCGTTATCCTCGCGATCAAGATGGAGGCTCTCTTTGCATGAAGTTGATCTTTTACGCTTCAATCCCCGGGGGTGTTCCTCGTAGCACTTCGGTCCTCGCCACCATTGGAAGTGATTTCAGCAAGCTCATGAACACGAACAAGACTCCATGAATGCTCCTTTGAACTTGTTGCGAATCCGTCCTTTATGTCCATGTTTTCCTACATAAACATAACGAGTTCCAAATGCATGCACAAAGATGAACTCGTTATATGATTAGTGTGCCTAGTGGCGGGTTAGTTCCATAATCAAATCCAAACCAAAGTGTAATGAACATGCTAGGTGCACCAAAATACACCATCAACGAGTAGTACTGTCAAAGACCCCGCAGGGGCGCCATAGCATGTGTCCGTAATACTTTTCAGCTGCAAGTAAATCAAAAAAAGCGACAGGGGAAAACGCGAATAACAAAAATGACAAAATTGCAAAAACCATAGTTGGAGTAAAAAACAGTGGTGACATTTCCAAAAAAACAAAAGAAAAAGAAAGTGTGATTGCAAAAGAAAACAAACCCTGAGATGTCCAAACTCAACATTGTCGCCAGCGACATCCCCCCCGCGGTCCTCGTTGAGTATAACTTGAATCATCTTCGAGGCCACGAAAGAGCACCGGGGGATGCAAAAGGGGCTTTTCTGGAATCCGTGCTGCAAGTTGTCGACGTATAACATCTGCAAAAAAAACACTGATGAAGCAAAACTAAAGTGTGTGATTGAAAAAACGATTTAAAGTGTGTGATTGCAAAAACTATTTAAAGTGTGTGATTGCAAAAACTGCTGGTTTATTTCTGTGACTGCAAAAAGAAAAAAAGAACTGAATCAGTGTGTGATTGCAACTATTTGGCGTGCTCGATTGCAACCGGGAGTTATATGTGGTTGCAAAAAACCCGAATTTGTCCGTGTGGTTGAAAAGCTACTTGGTTATTTGGAATATGATTGCAAGCTTGGGTAGTGTGTGATTGCAAAAACTAAAGTGTGTGATTGCAAAAACTGCTGGTTTATTTCTGTGACTGCAAAAAGAAAAAAAGAACTGAACCAGTGTGTGATTGCAACTAGTTGGCGTGCGTGATTGCAACCGGAAGTTATGTGTGGTTGCAAAAAAACCTGACTTTGTCTGTGTGGTTGAAAAGAATAAAAACACTGATGAAGCAAAAAACTAATTGCAAAAAAAACTTCTAGCAATGCCAGATTGCAACAGTGAAAAATATATGATTGCAACAACAATATGTACACAGTTGCAAAAAAAAGCAATGAACAGAGAACATGAAAAAATGGATGTCTGACTTGAGCTTACCACTAGAAAGATCGTGCATCCGCTAATGGGTGCATTGATGCCTTTCTGAGCGTAGTCCAACTTGTATAAGCGAGCGCAACGCCGAGCTCGTCAACAAATCGCCTTGCACCAATTCCTAGTGCCAATGTTCCGAATATTCCGGGTATATCTCACATCATCAAGCCTGATCTTGGTGTCAGTGTTTGAGAACAACAAACACTGGAAAGCAGCCATGAAAAAAGCTCTTAGGCCAAGTTCCCCGATCAATGAACGGTTCTTCAGTCCAGCAGTTATATGTTTCACTGTAATGCCCTTTACGGAGTTGTAAGAAGGGCCAACAATCGTAAGCCAAGCCGATCGCGCATCCGCATCGAGACATTGGGAGCGGGTCACCTCCGGCATTTAGAATCCGCATGGCACACCACACGGCGTGATGGCCGACATTGATCTCTTTGCCGCCACCAATCTCAAGCTTCATTGTCTCTCGGATTGAACTTCCGCATCGCCCCGCTCACGTCCCTCTTAAGGTAGTTAGGCTTGAAATTCAAAAAACCCCCGAAACCTTTTGCGACTACTTGACCTTTAAGATCGTTTGGTAAAGCATTGAGAAGCTTTATAAAACTCTCGGGGGACCATCACATAGATTGTGGCTTGAATTTGCCCTTATCACCATCACCGACGGCGGCCGTGGCGGCATTATCGCCGCCGGCGGCTCCATCATCGTGACCGAGCCTTCACCGTCGTGGGCGAAATCTTCATCATGCTCTTCTTCATCTTCTTGATCTTCGGCGGTGCTAGTCGGTGGCGGTGTTGGCAACCCGAGCCTTTTCCGCCTCTCACGGAGTCTTTGTAATTCTTCGACCTTCCTCTTCTCGGACAATCGAGGAGAAGATCGAGTATTTTGGCCACCTTGTTGTTCACCTTGCCGACCGCCTTGCTCCATGTAAAAAGTATAACAACCGAAGTAAAAATATATGAACATAAACAATCATAAAAAAAGCCTTGAAACCTATATGGAACAACTGCTAGTGTTAAATGAAAACCAAAATGCAACCTCTAACAAAAAATACAAATTGCAAACTCATGTGAAATAAAGTTGCAACAAAAAATAACACAATTGCTACGTCTACATATGCACAGTTTGCAACTTCTGTGATAGGGCAATTGCAACTCCTATAAAACCAGTAACAAAAAAACTGCTAATGATACTAAAAAAAGGTTTAATACTAGACAAAGTTGCAACTCCTGTAATGCAAATACTTGCAACCTATAAAAAATAGGATACAGTTCTCACACTAACAAACTGCTACACAAGTATATACGTAAAAAATTCCTGTGTACTACGACGATTACAACCTGCTTGTGATTATGGTTGCAACTCCAACAATTAACCGGTTGCAAAAAAAACGCTACAAAAAAGCTACAACACCTACAAAAACAGTATTGCTGGGTCTGCTTGACCGGTTGCAACTTTAGAGATAGGGCGATTGCAACTTCGTAATATGGCGGTTGCTAATAATGAATCAATCAAAGCCCTACGTACTAAGATGATTACAACTTCGCGTGATTATAGTTGCAACTCCTACAATTAACGATTGCAACAAAAACGTGACGAAAGCTACAACACCGCAATCTTTGCTAGTGTAATTGTCCGGTTGCAAATTCAGCGATAGGACGATTGCAACTTCGTGATACGGCGGTTGCTAACAATGAATCAATCAAAGCCCATAACCGAAAAAAGTAAAAAAATGACACGACGGGGGCACATGCGATTTTTACACCTAGCCGCGTGTGCTCAAACCGACACATCTAATGAATGGAAAACACAAATATAAGTCGGTAAAAAACCTAACGAAAAAAAGTAGGAGCAATATCATCCGAATGAACAACAAAAATCATTCACGGGGGCTCTCGAAAAAAATTCCGTCGAAAACATGAATAATCACGCGGCCACATATAACCCTAACGGAAAAAATACGGGAGCAAGCGGAAAAGGGGGCGATAGGTCGGACGGCATACCCGCAAGCAAAAAGCTATGAAGATGTGTTCGTGAACGCAAGTGGAGAATCGACGCCGGGGTCTCTCCCGCCTCCCACCTCCCCCCCGTCGGGGAGAAACGGGGAAGACGACGGGAACGCGGTGCGAAGGAGAGAGGGCGATGAGACCGATGCGGGCGGGAACAGGGGCGAAGATGCGGGCCGTCGCGAGCGGGGGTGATTCGCCACTCGGAATCCCGACGAGCGCTCGGCTTCTCGAAGGCGATCGCTCCGCTTCAAGCCGACGAGAAATCCACCGCGCCTCTCTTTGCGGCGCAGCGCCGAAGCGGAGAAGGCGAGGAAGTGGAGAGAGTGGTAACGGGTCGGGGGGAATTGAATGAGAGGGTGACGCGGAGGAGTTTGTAATAAGCGGGCCCCCGGTGGGTGGTTAACGCTTGAGAAGTGGGGTGCGGTTATGACGGCGGATAATGTAGCGGGAGTGCGGTTGCCACGGTCGGTTCCGTGCCCCGCGCCCCCACCGGGCCCACGCGTACGGTTAAGGAAGCCTGGTTGGCTTGGGATGGTTCGGCTAGTTGGGCACGGGTGCATTCGCTATAGAGAATGCACCCGGTGTATATATATATATATATATATATATATATATATATATATATATATATATATATATATATATATATATATATATATATAGATATATATATATAGACACACACACATACATACGGGGTATCGGCAAGCGCACGGATATGAATATACCATTGTAGCATTTTAACCGGGAGTAAAACAAGGTATCGCATTTATATTTTACCATAGGGAAAGAAGTCTTTCTAATCCATAATACCTAATACATGCTCATCTCTCGGTTTTATAATGTAGAGTGGCCAAAATATATCAATTGCTATAAACGGGGGTAAGTCACATAAAATATAGATAATGATAGCACCGTTCAAGTCATAATATCAAGAGTAGCTAGAAAGTATCATTATAGCAAGAGAAACATCGCAAAGTCTAGCTAGAGAGGATACTCCCCGGTAACTCTAAACTATATGTCAATGCAAACTATGATCAATGCAAACATTTAGTAATCATGGAAGAAGAACTATTATATTAATGCATGGGGAGACTATCCAGGAGGACAAAGACCGAAACTTGAAACAACCCAAACAAGATAAGGCTCCACTAGTCCTATACACGGGGGGGTGGACTACGAAGGACTCAATAGTCTTGTCACCACCACGATCTACCACACGACCCGACATATAGGGTGCAATCACGAGATAAATACAATATAAGCACTTGCGCTTACACCGTCTCTACCATTCACCCATGTTAACAAATGATTTAGGTGAGGGCTATACGATTCCATACATGAATATAAAGGTAAATCAACTATGCTAAACATGTAATCATAATAAACAACAAAGCATATAATGTCAAATATAATCATTAATAAGAACATATGTACGTATAACAAATGTAAGGAACTAGATAAGAACTTACAATAGCGAAGCTACATCGGTATCTCGATCGGCCTCTAGACGATCAGGAGCCAAGTAGACGCCTTGACCGCTCCTAGATCTAAACTAGCTAGCTACTCTACTATATGGTGTTTCTAGGGCGTAGTGTCTCTGACTTGATGACTTGATCTGATGTATACCAGATTCATATGCCTCTGCCAGGGGGTAGGGGGCTGCTTATATAGTCCAGAGGGGTAGACGTGCGTTGTAGGATCAAACCGACCTAAACATGTGGTCTAGATTGATTCTCATAGGCGGTGGAGGAACATTCCATAAGTTGAGGCGGTTCGGGGCCCCGGGGGGGGGACCGACTGGCCCCACCACCAGGCCGATCGGTCTGGGGTGGGCCCCCTTAGGGCCCACTTTGGCCAGGTGGTCTCTTGATCCTTCTATATGCTTCTTTCTTAGGTGCTAAGACACGTTGAGTTACGGAGCCTTCTGGAGTCTTCTAGAGTGGTTTCTTTGCATATTTTCTGAATAATCCCTGTAGATTCATAGGTTCACCAAAACTCGTGGAAATTGTCAATGTAAACCCTGATAAGGTGATCTAATTATATTTTATTCCGTTTTCCAATAATTTGTGAGGGATAAAATGCATAGATAAAATGTGTTAACAGACGGGCAGATCGATCTGCCCAATGGAGAGAGCTTCCATTTCAGGACAACTCCGTGGAACGGTGCGGTCGATGGTCGCAGCTTGGATCACGGGATGCCCATGTGTTGACGGTTAATAATTGTATCAAAGTTCGTTTGTGACTCGCAAGCGTACAAGTCTCCCGTCGTAGTCAAGGGACCCTTCTTCCCTCGAGTGGTGAACCCAAGGTATCGAATCCGTGGAACAAATGTGTGACGCAAGAGTTGATCTAGTAAAGCCAAGTAACTTCAATCTTTGGTAAAAGAGAAACCCTAATGCATCTAGATAAGAGCACAAAACAAAGATAAATCTAATCTACTAAAGACCGGAGAAAACAAAGTAAGATTGGGTAGATAAACCGATCTAGAGGGATCGGGGTAAGCCTTTTGTTGAAGTTCCAAGCAAGAGAAGAAGTAGCAAATCGAATCTTAATAGAAGCCTCTTTAAATCGTGGTTTCCCGTCCAAATCCGAAAACATCCGCCTTTCGAGACCCCCGTTCGTCACAACGTATCCCTATTCATGCGGGGAGCTTAGGGCGAGTCAAAAGACAAGTCGAGATTCTTTCGGAAGATCCGGCGTGTACCTCTAGCCACCGCGGCTACAAGAACACCCTATGTAATCTATCGTACGAATAGAATTGGAATAAGCAAAGCCGATCGAAAAACGAAATCTTCGAGGAAACACTTGATCGCTAAGAAAAGATTCAACTTGATAATTCAACCATGACAATGATACATACACAAGATCACCACGGGTTCCTTCCTTGATCTTGCTTCTAGCTCCGGGAACTCCGACGTGGTCTTCCATGCAAGGTTCCCACGTCGGCTAGGGAAACCCTAGTCAACTAGCTCGACCCTCTCCTCTCCGACATGGTGTCCCTCTCTTCTCTGCTCCTCGGCGGCCGAAGACGAAATCTTCTCCCCGTGGCTCTCGGTCAGGGGACTATAAATAGCCCGATTGGCGGCTAGGGCAAAGGAGGACGGATTTGGGCCCTAAATGGGCCTGGGCCGACCGGACTGGGCCGGCCGGCCTGGGCCCATTTAGGCCCAGCCCGTGGGTTCCTTTGCCCGAGGTCGGTTCCCTTGCTTCTGGATGCTTCCCCCTTCGCATGTAGGTCCATGTCGTCGGTTTCTCTCCGAATTGAACTCAACTCCTTGTCTTGCAAGATTCGGCACTTTTCTCGGTCGGGTCCCCGGAGTCCGTCGTCTTCTCGGATCAAGTCCCCGGCTTCTTGGAGTTAAGTTTGCTTCATTGCATGACTTGTACGGGGCTTCAAGGTCTTGTCATGAGGTGCTTGATGAACTTATCCCGAAAGTCTTGCATTCAACACTAAAGCCCTGCATAAACATTAAACTCCAAAACCGACATGCACACGTGAACTTGTTATACCACGGGGGTTAGTACCAATGGATAAGGTATAAAACTCATGCCAACACCGAAGGTAAACTCATGGCTAGGTTGACGGATTTTCACCGTCAACACCATGTCATCAAGTGTTGACGCATAGAGCACATTGATCTCGCGTCCTACATCCATCAGGACCTTGTGGATCCATTTGGATTTGAACAGAAGAGCTACCACTAGTGGGTAGGATCTTGGCTGCGGCACGTGGTCGGGATGGTCCTTGCGGTCAAAGGTTATCGAAACCTCTGACCACTTTAGGTAGGACGGCTTTGTGGAGTCGGCGTTGAGGACTTCTCGTCGGATCAACTTCTCGCGATGTCTTGAGGGTCGCGCTGGTGACCCACCAAAGATCATGTGGACCGTGCCATCGTCGCCTGGGTACTGAGCCCCTGCGTCGTCGTCGTCGGGAGGCGGCGCCGCCTTCTTATGTGGATCTGCCGCCCTTGGCTTGAGGGTGTTGTTGACGTAGTTCTTGATCAAACGGCAGTCCTTGAGTGCGTGCTTGATGGGGACCTCATGGTGCAGGCATGGTGTGTCCAGGAGCTTCTCGAAGTGGTCCTTTGGAAGACTGACCTTGGTCGGGTTGACCTTGCGCTCGACCGCCGCGACCAAGTTGTCGCCGCAACGGCACTTGTCGTTCTTCTTCTTCTTCTTGAAGCGTGAGGACGTCCCCTCGTCATGGTCCACGATTTGTTTCCCTTTTCCCTAGGGAGTGTTGAGGGTAGCCGCCACCGCCTCCTCGCCATCCGCATGGTGGCTCGCGATGTCAAGGAGCTCCCGCGTGGTTCGGGATGTGCGGTGCTCGAGTCGATGGATGAGGGAGGTGCAGGTCGTGCCGTTCTGGAATGCCGAGATGGGGTCACTGTCTGTCGCGCTGGGAAGCTCAGTGAAGTGCTTGGAGAAGTGTCAGATGTACTCGCATAGGCTCTCCCGGCTGCTGCTTGCAGTAGCGTAGCTCCCATTGCTTGCCGGGGCAGTGTACGTGCCTTGGAAGTTTCCGAAGAAGACCCAGCGCATGTTGGTCGAGTTATTGATCTTATCTCAGGGCAGATGCTCGAGCCACGTCCTCGCGGAGTCCCTGACGTAGAGTGGCAGGTTCTTGATGATGAAAAGATCGTCTGTCGCTCCGCCCGCGTGGCACGTGAGCCGATAGTCCTCCAGCCATACGCTAGGGTTGGTGTCCCCATCGTACCTGGGTACATTGGTCGGAGCTCGGAAACACGAGGGGAACCTCACATCCCGTACGCTCTGGCCGAAAGCTCGCGGGCCCCTCTGGTTCGACGACCAGCTGCGGTCACGGTCGTTGTCGCTGTCGTAGCGTCGTCTGCATCCGCGATCGTCATGGTGGCATGTGCGGTTCTCGTCGCGGTGATCGTGGTTGTCACGGTCGCGGTGGTTGTCGATACGCGCAGCCTGTCGGCGAGCCTCGATGGTGTCCCACGCGAACTGGCTCTTGACTGCCGACGCTGCTGCCCCGGCCCCTTCTCCTCGGCCCTGATGCCGGGAGGGGACGGGTTCGGACCATGCGCCGATGTTGCTACCCCTCGACCGCGTTCTGACCGCTGGCGTGAGGCGGAGCTCTCCGCTTGCTGCACCGCCGCTGCTTCGAGTAGCGTCTTCAGCTGTTGGCGCACTCATCTCTCCTTGGAGGTCGCTGCCTCCGGGCAGCCGCGCGGCAAAATGGCCGCTGCGGCCATGTTCTGCGACGCCCGCCTAAAGAGTGGCGTTGCGTCACCTTGAAGGACCGATACGGCGAACCAGAGAGGGGGGGAGTGAATGGGAGCCGATAAAAATTCTTCTCGAAGGAGATGGAGGCTCCAACAAGATGAACATGGCTTCCAACACACGTCTCCGACTCACTACACAAGTTGGCCAAGACCATGCAACCACTGGAGTGCTACCGGACCTAGGAACCAACAACCAACCTCACAGACCCGAGAACGCAGCAGAACACAAACCTCGAGCCTTACTGACCTACACCGGTCAGGCTGGTGAGCACCACCGGCCAGACCGGTCCCTGCTGGTGAAACCTGGAGACTTCCACAGAGCAGCCCCTACACCGGTCAGGCTGGTGTAGCTCACCGGTCAGACCGGTTCAAGCCAGAAAGCCCCAAAACACCAAACAGGCCTACCGAGCTCCAAACTGACCCAAACTCGAAACAGCAGCAGCACGGGACAACGGCGAACACACCCAAACATTCACCCAAGCAAAAACCCAACTGGGGTCTGCACCGGTCAGACTGGTGAGAGGCACCGGTCAGACCGGTGTGGCCTGGGATCTCGATGATCATCACCCGCGGGTCAACTCCCTCAAATCGAACTCCCGATCTCCTGAATCGCTCCACAGATTTGCGCAAGATTTTGGGTATAGTAGGAACACCTCATGGGGAGTCCATGGCCAAGATTTTGTCCACGAAAACGTGCCAAATCAAGAGGAATCGAAGAAATCCCGCCAAGAACTCCTCTAACCCTAGAACACTGAAAACCCCAAAATCGAGCCCCTTTGCTCTCGAATTTGGAAGGGGAATCAAAGGGAAAAGAACCACGAAGAGTTCATGCATACATTCCCCACCAAATCCCCAAGAGAAAGGTCCCGAAATCGCTCCAAGAAAATTGCCAAGAAAGGGCTTCGAAAATCACCAAAAAGAACGAACAGGAACAACACATCCAAGCCTTGAGGAACCACGCTGAATCATCTATACATCACAAAGAGCTTCATACAAGGTCTAGCTTGCCGCCCGATCATCCTTCCCTCTCACAAGATCTCACCATGAAGCTCTCAAGCTAGTCCTATAGAAATCCTAGGGAAAATAGGAAAACCAAATGAGCTAGGGTGCCAAGAGATGGCTGCCATCCTCTCACCTCTTGGGTTATATGGAGGCAACCAAAAGTCTAAAATACCCTTACTAGCTAATTAGGGATACATGCCCCTCGAGGGTGAAATCGGAAATCTTTGTCATCGCTCCATCGGACGAATGCCCAGTGACCGCAAACTTGCTTAGCCTCGACGCAAGCCTTGTGATCCCGACGCGTGTCCTCCACTTCGAAGTCTCCGGACTGTGTCGTCGCACGTTGGTCAGACCGGTGCTTCTCACCGGTCAGACCGGTACCCATCGGTCAGACCGGCCAGACTCACCGGTCAGACCGGTCTTGTCGGGGACAGCCCTAGGGGTCCCCTTAAACGATGGGGAAATCCTCACTTAAAACCCGCAACGAAACCAAAACATGCTAAGCCTAACCATGCGGGTGCCTAACCATGCGGGACACGGCCCACGCCGCGGGGACCCCGACGGCCCATCGAGGCGGCCCTCTTGCAAGTCCCCTCGAGCGAGGCTCCGCCTCGCTCGAGGCCGCACTCCCCCTCGGGCGGGCTCCGCCCGTTCGAGGGGCAACACTTCCCTCGAGCGGGCTCCGCCCCGCTCGAGGGCTCACTCTCCCTCGAGCGGGTTTCGCCTCGCTCGAGGGTACGTCCCGCCCTCGGCCGGGGTCCGCCACGCTCGAGGACGCCCCCCACGCGTGCGCCGGCCCCCGTACGCGGGCATGTAACGCCCCGACACGGGCGGGACGGCGCCATCATGCGCCGGGGCTCGCGCCCCGGTGCCGCCGCACCAACTCCCCAGGGAGGAGCCCATCCCCACCACTGTGGGAGGGACTGTGCAGTGCGGCCGATGTCGGTCCGTGACACCGCGCGCCTACTACAGTACGGCTAACGTGCCAGACCCTCGAAGGGGGGCCGGGTGCACCCTCGATTTCACTTTCCCGTGACCCTACAGGGTTAGGTGGAGGCGCTAGGCCGGTGGATCGCCATCCCGGCCACTGTAACAGCATGGTCACCGTCCCCGCGCGTGCAGGCGCACGCCTGGCGCTGTAGCAACCACTCCAACACTGTGAAGCGCGTTGGGAAGGGACGCCGTTCTACCTACTCCTGTGCCCCGTACAAGCCAGCGTCAGCACCTCCCTCGAAGCCTATCAGAGGACGCCACCACCATCTGCCGCCCTCCTACCCTCGAACCGCCACTGTTCGGGTACGAGGCGGAGCCATCATGGCCGGATCACTCGCGAAGATCGTCCGGACGGCCGCCCACTCTACGGTGTAGCACGACGCGCTCCCCCACGTAGCTAGATAGCACGGCGCGCATGTAACCCGCCGCCCCCTTGATCTATAAAAGGGGGGGGGGCGAACCCCGGCCGCGGGGGGATAGACGGAGGAACGAGAGGCTCGGCAACACACAAGAGCACTTCGCACACCACGTACTCATCCTCATTCTCCCACGATATCTTCGCCCACTCCTCCGGGGATTTGGAAGCCACGCTTCCTCTCCCGCCTTGCTTGTATCGGCCCCACTACAAGCACCCCCGGTGCTAAGTAATATAGTGCCCCGAGCACGCCTGCGCGCTAGACGTACGGCCCCCTCGGTCGGAACCGGGATAAAATCTCTGTGTCACTTGTTACTTAGCATCGACCATTGAGGGATAGACCGCGGCGCTATCTCTGGGTTAGTGTCGGGACCATATTCCGCACCGACGTTGGCGCCCACCGTGGGGCCAACGAGCGCCTAAGGTCGTTCCGTCAACTCCCTCCATGGTGTGATCCGCACCGAGTCACCGTGGTACCCGCTACGCATGGGTAGCTCGGACCCCCCTCCCGGCCGGATTCGAAATCCGCTTCGGGGACACGAACTTTCGGGCCACGGGGAACGGCTATCTCATGCGCCTCACCAACCGTGAGGAACTGCGCTCGCGGCGCCGGGCCGGGTCCGCTGCGGTCTCCGCCGCACGCGCCACCACGGCACGGGCGCCGCGGGCACGGATGCGCGGGTCCATCGACGCCGCGACGGCCGCCGCCGCCGCTGCGGGCTACGTTCGCGCCAAGCGCGGTCCGGCGGCGGCAAGCCGGCGCGCCGCCACTCGGCGCGACGCGCCCGCCGTCCACGACGACCACCACCGCCCCCGGCGGGACCGCGCGCGGTCTCGGACCGCGCATCCCCATCGGGTTGCGTGGCGCTACATCGGCCTACAACAACAACGTCAACACCACGATGCGCGGGTTCCGCCGGCCGCCACGTCTTCGTCGCCGGGGATTCCGGTGCCTCAATGGCGACGAGTCGTCCGTAGGCTCCATCGACGCGTTGCCACCCGCCAACCGCCACGGGTACGCGGAGTGGGGACTTCTCCGGCATGCCGGGACCCGGTCGCGTTCGGGCGTTTCCTCGACGGCGCGGACTGCGGTTTGGCTGCTCCGACGACTCCCGGACCGGGAGCTACGACCCCGCGCGGGAATGCTACGCCGTCATCACCAACGACCGGCCAACGCCGGCCCGGCGCGGCGGACGCGCGGAGATGGGGGAGATCACCCCCCGCCCCGGGGGATCGCCGCGCGCATGGCCGCGGGGCCAAGCGCTCCCGCGGCGGGGCCGACGCCGACGCGCGGTGGCCCAAGCCCGCGAGCTCGAGGCAAAGGCGGCGGAGGAATGCGGACGGTGCGGGCCGCTCCGTGCCTCAATGGCGGGGGGAAGCCTCCGCGCGCGGCGGACGCGCGCGGGAGGCGGGGCGGCCGGGTCCGCGACCGCATCAACACGCGTCCCCGATGACGACAACGCGGACGCGCCCCCGCGGGCGAGCCAAAAGCTCATCGCCGCCGCGGCCGCCGCGCGCCATGCGGCACCCTCGACCCCCGAGGCTCGAGACCTCGCACCGCGAGGTGCAAACTCTCATCGAGCAAGCGGCCGTCCGGCGGGCGAGAGCTCGGCCTCGCGCATCCGCCAACGGGGGAGACGCGCGGGGCGACGAAGCCGCACCGGGAGGCGAACCCTCCGTGCACGCGGGGGGGACCGGCGGGGCAACCCGCCCACCAAGGGCGCACGCCGGCCAAGGAGCGGCTCCTTGATGCACGCATGGCGCCGGATGGCGACGCCCGCAACGTTATTAACGCCGGGCGCACGGCGGGGGCGGATGCCCGGCGACAAGGGGCTACCACCCTCGAAGGGGTGGACGCTACGACGGCGGTGAGGACCGCTCCCCGACGCGGGAGCCCCCCGGCACCCGTGTGTTCGGCGGGAGATCCGCGCGGCGGCGTTCCCCCAACGCTTCCGCCAACCCTCGACCATCGTCAAATACAACGGGGAGACGGACCCCCGTGTGTGGCTTAACGACTACCGCTTGGCTTGCCGGCCTGGGCGGGGGCCACCGGCGATGAGGTCATCATCCGCAACTTGCCCCCGCACCTCGGCGACGCGGCCGGACATGGCTCGAGCACTTGCCCGCGAGTCAAATTCACAATCGGGGACGACCCGGTTCACACGTTCATGGGCAATTTCCGGGGCACGTACGTGCGCCACGGGAACTCACTGGGACCTTCGCTCCGCACGCGAGGCCGGCGAGTCGGCTGCGGGACTTCATAAGGCGCTTCTCCAAGCGGCGCACGGAGCTCCCCCGGCGTGGCGCGGTCCGAGATCGTGCACGCCTTCCTCGAGGGCACCACGTGCGAGACCTCGTGCGAGAGCGGGACGCGCGCCCGCTGCGGACTCCAACGGGCCGTTCGACATCGCCACCGGCTTCGCCTCGGAGAGGAGGCCGTGGGGGCGATCTTCGACGGCAAGAAGGGCAAGCGCTCGGAGGACGCGCCGCCGCGGAGGGCGGCAAGTCCAAGGAGCCACACCGCAACGACAAGCGGGGCAAGAAGGGGGAAGAAGCCGCGCCGCGGGCGCGCGAGCGAGGGCGCGGCGGCGGCAATGCCAAGGCCCTCGGCCCCGGTGACCCGGCCCGACGGGGCCCTCGGCCAGGCCCCTCGAGGCCGGGGGGTGTTCGACGACATGCTTGAAAAAGCCATGTCCTTACCACAAGACTCCGGTGAACCACACCCCTCGAGCGGTGCGATATGCTCAAGAAATTTTATGGCCGTGCCGCGCGAAGGAGGCGGAGGCCAAGAAAGACGGGGGTGATGGCGACGCGGGCGGTTTCCCCGGCTGTTGAAAACGTGTTCCTCATCTTTGGGGGGCCAACCTTCGACATGTCGACCCGCCGGCGCAAGAAGGAGCGGCATGAGGTCCTCGCCGCGGAGAGGGCTCCTCCGTCCTTCCTCAATTGGTCGGAGGATGCCATCACCTTCGGCGGGAGGACCACCGAACCGCGTCCCCAACCGGGCCGTACCCGCCGGTGGTTGATCCCATCATCGGGAACGCCGGTTCTCGAAGGTCCTCATGGACGGAGGCGGCGGCCTCAACATCCTCTACGCGCATACGTTGCGCCTCATGGGGATCGGGTTGGACCAGTTGCGGCCCGGCCACGAAGCCGTTCCATGGCATCGCGCCGGCAGCGAGGTCCGGCCCCTTGGGCGGATCGTCTGCCCCGGTTTGGTTTGGCACCCCAAAGAATTTCCGCAAGGAGACCCTCACCTTCGAAGTGGTGGGGTTCAAGGGGGCTTACCACGCCATACTTGGGCGACCTGTTACGCCAAATTCATGGCGGTCCCCAACTATACTTACCGAAGATGAAGATGTCGGGACCGAACGGTGTCATCACCGTCGGGTCATCCATCGAGCACGCGTTCGGCTGCGACGTCGAGTGCGTGGAGCACGCGAGAGGCAACGGCGTTGGACGAGCGCCCGATAAACACGGCGGAGAAGATGGTCAACGAGGACCTCGACCCCGCCGCCAAGCACGCGGCACCTTCGAGGGCGCGGAGCGGACCAAGGGGGTCCCCCTCGACCGTCGGCCCCGAGGGGCAAGGCGTTGAGGGTCGGCTCCACCCTCGACCCCAAATAGGAAGTGGTGCTCGTCGACTTCCTCCGCGCCAACGCCGACATTTTCGCATGGAGCCCCTCGGATATGCCGGGCATCCCGAGGGAAGTCGCCGAGCACTCCCTTGACATCACTCGCAAACGCCCGCGCCGTGCGGCAACGGCCGCGCCGCCCCGACGAGGAGCGGCGACGGGCAATCGGAGCGGAGCTGCGGAAGCTTCTCGAGGCCGGATTCATCAAGGAGGTGTTCCACCCTACGTGGCTAGCAAACCCCGTGCTTGTAAAGAAAAAAGAATGGGAAGTGGCGGATGTGTATAGACTACACTAGTCTTAATAAAGCATGTCCTAAAGTTCCTTTTCCTTTGCCACGCATTGATCAGATCATTGATTCAACGGCCTGGGTGTGAATTGCTTTGCTTCCTTGATGCTTACTCCGGATACCACCAAATAAAGATGAAGGAGTCCGACCGGCTCGCGACTTCGTTCATCACGCCGTTCGGGACGTTCGCTACGTCACGATGCCGTTTGGCCTCGAAATGCGGGCGCAACATATCGGCGTTGCATGCGGCATGTTTTTGGGGATCACATCGGACGGACGGTCGAAGCATACGTAGACGACATCGTCGTGAAGACCGAGGAAGGCGGACGACACTGGTTGGCGACCTTGGCGTCGCGTTCAGCGCACACGCGGGCCAACGGGGTCAAGCTAAACCTCGAAAAATGCGTCTTTGGAGTGCCGCGAGGCATGCTCCTAGGATACATTGTCTCCCGGCGGGGAATCGAGGCCAATTCGAAAAGATCGCGGCCCTCGAACGAATGGGTTCGATCCGGGACCTCAAAGGGGGTGCGAAGGTGCTTTGGGGTGCCTCGCGCGCCTTGAGCCGCTTCATCTCGCGGCTCGGTGAGAAGGGCCCCTGCCCCTCTACCGCACCGCTTAAGAAGCACGAGCGCTTCTCTTGGACCACCGAAGCCCGGGACGCGCTCGACAAGGCCGAAGGCGTCTCGACGCACGCCCCGATCCTCACGCCGCCGCAAGATGGCGAACCCCTGCTGACTCTACGTGGCCGCAACCACCCGGGTGGTCGGCGCCGTGATCGTCGTGGAGCGCATGGAGGAGGGGCACTCCTTGCCCGTGCGGCGGCCGGTCTACTACATCGGCGAGGTCCTATCGGACACGAAGACGCGCTACCCCCGGGTCCGAAGTTGCGTACGCGGTAGTCCTTGCGCGGCGCAAGCTGCGCCACTACTTCGAGGCCCACCGGTCACGGTGGTCTCCTCCTTTCCGCTAGGAGAAATCATCCGCAACCCCGACGCCGCGGGGGCGGGATTGCCAAGTGGTCCGTGGAGCGATGGGCGAGACGCTCGCCTACGCCCCGCGCAAGGCCATCAAATCGCAAATCCTGGCGGATTTCGTCGGCCGAGTGGACGGACACGCGGCTGCCGCCCCCACAAATCCAAGCGAGTCTTTGGACTGCGTTCTTCGACGGCTCGGTGATGAAAACGGGAGCGAGGGCGCGGGCTGCTCTTCGTGTCGCCCCTCAGGGAACACATGCGCTACGCAGTGCGTCTCCACTTCCCCGCGTCCAACAACATGGCTGAATACGAGGCTCTTCTCTGCGGCCTCAAAATCGCCATTGAGCTGGGCGTCAAGCGCCTCGACGTGCGGGGGGACTCGCAGCTCGTAATCGATCAAGTTATGAAGAACGCGAGCTGCCATGACGACAAGATGGAGGCTTGCGCAAGGCCGTGCGGGCCCTCGAGGACAAGTTCTACGGCATCGAGCTTAACCATGTACCCCGCCGGTACAACGAGGAGGCGGACGAGCGGCCAAGATCGCGTCGGGCGGATCACCGTTCCCCGAACGTTTTCGCGCGCGACATCGCGCAACCCTCGGTCGTTTTCGAGCCCTACCCTTCGAGTCACGACGGACCCTCGGGGGCTCCCTCGAATCCAGCGGGTGCGGAACCCATGGATGAGGACCCCTCGAACGAGGCGTACGTGCTCTCCCTCCTCGAGGGGTATGGCTCTCACGAGGCCAACACGATGGACATCGAGCCGGCCCCGCTCAAGAGGCGCGGCGCGAAAAGTACATCGCACGGATCGCTAGAGGGGAGCTCCCCGCGGACGGGCCGCGGCCAGGCGCATCGCCAGGATGGCCAAATCTTTTGCCCTCGTCGACGGCGAGCTGTACAAGCGCGCCGCCTCCGGCATCCTACAGCGGTGTGTGCCCATTCCCGAGGGGCGCGAGCTCCTACGGGACATCCACACGAGGATGCGTGGCCACCACGCCGCGCCCCGCACCCTCGTCGGCAACGCGTTCCGCCAGGGCTTTTACTGGCCTACCGCGGTTGCAGACGCCAGCGAGATCGTGCGCACCTGCGAAGGGTGCCAGTTCTACGCCCGCGAGTCCAACTTGCCCGCCCATGCCCCGCAAACCATCCACGTAACATGGCCATTCGCCGTGTGGGGGGCGGACATCGTCGGGCCCCTGCGAAAGGCGCCGGGGGCTTCACCCACTTGCTCGTCGCGATTGACAAGTTCTCCAAGTGGGTGGAGGTACGCCCCATCACAAATCTAAGGGCGAGCGGGCGGTGACATTCTTCACCGACATCGTCTACCGCTTCGGAGTGCCAAACTCCATCATCACGAACAATGGGTCCCGGTTCACGGGCGGAAGTTCTTGGAGTTACGTGACAAGTTCCACATCCGCGTGGATTGGGCGGGCGTGGCACACCCACGGACCAACGGCCAAGTGGAACGTGCCAATGACATGATCTTACAAGGCCTCCAAGCCCGGGATTTTCGACCGACTCAACAAATCCGGGCGAAGATGGCTCCAAGAACTACCGGCGGTTGTGTGGAGCCTAAGGACCACCCGACGAGCCACGGGTTCACCCCGTTTTCCTAGTCCATGGCGCGGAGGCCGTCCTCCCCACGGACTTAGAATACGGATCGCCCGGGGGTCCAAGGCTATGACGAGGATGCTAACCGGCGAGCCGCGAGGACTCGGTTGGACCCGGCTGGACGAGGCACGCCTCGTAGCCTTGATGCATTCCGCGAGGTATCAACGGTCCTACGACGTTACCAAGCACGCAAGATACGTCGACGGGATTTCGGCGAAGGGGATGCGGTCCTAAGGCTGCGCGCCAAGATAGCCGAGGGCGCCACAAGGCGTCGCCCCCATGGGAAGGACCCTACGTCGTGGTGAAGGTACTCAAGCGGGCACGTACAAGGCGGCCAACGAGGACGGTGAAGAGCTCACCAACGCTTGGAACATCCAACGGCTACGTCGCTTCTACCCTTAGCTAGGATTTCCAAGTACTTTTTGTTGTAAAATCACATGGCCAACACCCCGGTGGCGACAACTATGTAAATGCTCCAAGTCTAATAAAAGGGCAACTCGGCTTTCCCCCGAAACCCAAGTTACCCTCGGGGGGCTTGCGGGGGGCACCCCCCCCCCAAAAATGGTCCCATTTTTTGCGCAAAAATAAAAACAACTCACACGCGCTAAGTTTGTTTTCTACTTCAACTACGAGCAACGATTTGAACGGGGCGCGGGCGGCCCACGGGAGGAGCGTGCGAGCCGGAGATAGCCTACGCGCGTGGATATGGCCCCTTCTCTCTCGCCTCCAACCCGGCGGACCCCCGGCGAAAATCGAACTCCCCTAAGTAAAATCTACTCGGGTTGAAGGAGAAACAAAAAGGCGCAATAAGCAAAAACTTCATTACACATCGTCAAATGTTTACGAGGGAGATAATGTACTTATTTACAAAGGCCCCATGGCCGAATACTAATTCAAGAACAAAAAACGGGCCCGGCGCCCCGCCCACCGAGCCGGAGGAGCGGCGGCGTCGGCGGCGTCGGATAAGAGGAACTCCTCGAAGGCCTCGGCGAGCGACCCGGCGGCGTCGGCGGCGAGCGCATCCACACGCTCCATGGCCACCTCGTCCTCGACGCCCTCGGGACCGATGTAGCCTTCGCCGGCGCCTCGAAGTTGACCTCGTAGTGGGATCGCACCACTCCGAGGGCCTTCCGGACGCCCGGGTGCGGCGCCGCCGCATCGCGCTCCGTGACGTGGCCGCCAAGGGCGTGCAAGCGGGCGGCCGGCGAGCTGCCGGCCGAGCCTCGCCCTCTGCACGGCACGGCGGGGTCTCGAGGGCCGCCTCATGCGGCTCCTGCCGGCTCCGCTCGGAGGAGTTGTACGAAGCTGCGGCGCCTCGGCCCGCTCGGTTGCGTGCCCCGGAGCGGTGCGCAAGCACGGAATCGACAAGGCAAGAAGGAAATCAGAAAGGGGGAAGCGAGCCCTCTAACGAAAAACCAACCAAACAAGAAGTCAGGCAGCAGCTCACCCTCGACTTGCTTCCTCTCCGTCTCTAAGTCGCGGCGCACGGACTCGATCGTCGGCTCGAGGCGCGGACGGTTTCGCCTTGCACCGGGAGGGCCGGCTCTGGTTGGCGTTGCGATGCGAGCATAAGCGCCTCGTCCTCGACCTTGGAGAACGTGGTGTTCGGCTCCTCCGGCGACTTCTCCGCCGCCTCGCGAGCGACGCGCTCCCGCTCCCGGCGCCGTCGGGCGTCGATGAGGGCGGCTTGCTCTGCGCCGGGAGCCGCCCCTCGGCTCCTTGGCGGGCGGCGCGCTCTCGCCGAAGCCGTTCCTCGGCGATAACGAGCGCCGCCGGCCTTGGCGTCATGGGCGGCCTTCAATTCGTCGGCCTCCTTGGCCGCTGCTCCCGGCCGCGCGCCGCTCCTCGGCCGACGGCGGCCGCGCTTGTGCCCCCTCGAGCGACGTGCGGAGCTCCCGGGCCTCGCGGCGGACGTTGGCCACCTCCGCCTCCCGGTTGGCGGCCGGCGTCCGCGTCTTCTACAAGTCCGAGCGCGCACCGCCACGGCGCCTCATCACGATCGACGAGGGGCTGCGCGGACCCGCTCGAGGGCTCGAGCGGCACGCCGCGTCCGCCCCCCGAGCTCTCCGGGAGCTCGTCGCACCACGCCATGGCCCGGTACGCCGGCCCGGTCGTCGGCGTCCCGAGGGCGTCGGCAAGCGCGTCGAAAGCGCTACACCGCTCCGGAGGGCGGTGAACCTCGGCGTTCACCGGTCGAAGGCGTCGTACTTATCATGGGCGCGACGCTCGAGCTCCCTGGCAACCACAGAATCAAAACCCATAAGTGCCGAGACACGAAGACAGCATACACAAACGAAAGAAAGAGGAGAACAAGCAACCACGGCTTACCTAGAAGACGAGCCATGCCGGGCCGCCATGGACCCGCAGCGCCTCGTTCAGCGCGCGATTGAGCGTAGCGCCGTGGCTCTGGAGCTCGCCCCAGAGCTCCTGCTCCCCCCTGGCGTCGGCAAACGCAGGAGGATCCTCGACGGCCCCCTCCACCCCGGGCGGGGCGGCCGGCGCGGGAGGACGAGGCCTCGGCGCCGTGTCCTCGGCCCCCACCACCATGTGACCCTCGTGCCGCCTCACGAGGGCCCCCCTCCTAGGGCTCGGGGGAATTCGTGGGCCGGCTAGCCCACCGATCCCACCCGGGTGGCGGGGAGTCGTCCAAGACCTCCACCACCTCCGCTGCAGTTGCCGGCGGGCGGCGCCGCCCTGTGCCACCTCCACCGGCACCTCCACTTGCGCCACCGCGGCCGCGGCGCGCCCGGCACGGCGCCGCGGCCGCCACCTCCGGCCGTGCCGCCACGTTCTCGGGCGCCGCCGCGGTTGCGCCCGCTCCACCTCCTCCGCGGCCGGCGCCGTGGGTCGCGCCTCCACGGCGGCGCCCTCCGCGGGCCGCACCTCCACCACGGCCGCGGCCGCGCCTGCGTCCCCGCGACGGCCGGCGCCGGCCGCTCCCCGGCGACCTCTGGCCGCGCCGCGGTGGGGGCTGATCCGCCGGCCGGGGCCTCGAGGCCCCGGCCCGGGCTTTGCGAGCTCGCGCCCGCCACCGTGCTTGTCCCCGGTCGCGCCGCCCTTGACGAGCGCCGCGGGGGTGGGGATCGATGCGTCCGTCCTCGGCACCTTGGGCGGGTGCAAGGGGAGGAACGGTTGGCACCACCCCGCGCGAGGCACGAACGGAGGGTTAGGAACACACCGATCATCAACAAATCAAACCAAGCGAAAAAAGACGAGCTCCTTACCTCGAAGAAGAAAAGGCCCGTTTCCTTTTCCTCGAGGCCTCGGCGAGACGAGGCCGGTGCGGCTGCGCGCCCGCCGTGGCACCTCCCGACCGGCGGCCGCCGCACGCGCAAGCGCGCCGCCCCGCGCGCGGGCGCGCCCGACGCCGCACCTCCCGAAGGCGCCGCCGCGCGCGGGGGCACGCTCGCCCCGCGTGCGGGCACGCCGCCGCCGTCGCGCCCCCCGACGACGGTGCCGCGCGTGCGGGCACGCTCGCCCCACGCGCGGGCACGCTCGACGCGCGCACGGGCGCGCTCGCCGCGCGCGCACCTCGGTGGCGCGCGCCGGCACCTCCGCGGCGCGCGGCGCCCCCGATGTTGATTGCACGGCGGCGGGCGCCGTTGCGCCCGCCCCCGGGGCGAAGCCGCCCTTGTCACCGGCGCCGGTTCGGCGACGGGGCGAAGGCGCCACCTATCGAGAGGGGCCCCTCCCCCTCGGCCTCTTCCTCTTCGTCCTCCTGCGAGGACGAGTACTCCCTCGGTCCCCCGGGGAGGAGAGCCCCGGCTCTTCGCGCCGCCGTACTCCGCGGCCCGCCGGTCGCGGCGCGCTTGATGTCGCCTCGCGCGCTCCCTCCCCCGCGCGCCGCCCGCTCCTCGCTCCCGCCGCCGCGCCGCCCCGGCCAAGCGCACGGGGAGTCGGGGGGTGGGCGGAACGGACTTGGCGACGGTAAAGTTCACCGGCTGCATACAAGAGCATTAAGGACGCGTCGGGGAGGCGGAAGCAACACCAAGGACTCAAACACGATCGGGAGTCACACTTACCGGCGGGCCCGTGGGGGAGCATCTCAAGGTCCCATGGGGTCCGGCCCGCGAGCATCGGCGCCGGGTGTCGACGGCGCTCCGCGCCGGGTGAGCGCATATGGCCGCTCGAGGGGCGTCGGGAGCATCCGCGACCTCGCCGGGTCGACGGGGTTGGCCGCCTCCGTCATCTCGAAGATGCGAAGCGGCCTCTCCATCAAGGGCACGACCCGCCGGTGGTGGAGGAAGGCGAGGACGCCCATCGCGTTCGGCCCATGCGCCGCCGGTCGGCGCGGGGGCGGCCGGGACCGACTCCCCGCCGCCTCCGTGCTTGGGGCGTGGACACTCCGTAGCCCCGGGGAGTCGGGCCTCTCCTTGAACACCCGCCCGGTGTAGGGGGGAAGGCCGGGATCGGCGTTGCGCAAGTAGAACCATCCCCGCTCCCGGCCGGCGTTGTTCGTCGTCATGGTGCGGGGGATGTAGATGTTCTTGAATTGCCCCCCGCGGGGCAGCGACATCCCGCCGGCGCGTACCGCGCGGCGGGTCCTCGGCGGCTCCGTCGTGGGGCTGCGTGAAGAGCTCCGCACGGAAAAGGTGAACCCGAGCTCCCGGTTGGGCGGGATCCCCGAGTACCCTTCGCGGACGCCCACGAACGTGGCCGCCTGCGAAATCGCGTTGGGGGCGAAGTTGTGCAGCTCCACCCCGTAGTGGTGGCACATCGCCCGCATGAAGGTGCTCGCGGCGCGTTGAAGCCCCGCTCGTGGTAGCGGATGAAGCTCACCACGTAACCCTCCGGAGGGTTGGGCTCGCGGTCCGCCGCCGGCGGCACTATCCACTCGCCGGACGTCCGTCTTCATTGGCCGCCGGCCGGCGGCGGCGACCGGCTCGCCAAGGGCCGCCGGGTCACCGTCGACCTCTCCCAAGCGTACGGCTCCAAGATCGTGAGGGAGGGCCGAGGCGGTGCCATGAGAAGGAGGCAAAGGAAAGCGAGAGGCGAAGGCAAGGAACGGAAGGAAAGCTCTAACAACGACACCGCACGGTAGCAAGGGCGAGAGGAAGACGAAGGGCGGGGGGGGACCGAAAATGGTGAGGTGTTAAGGTAAAAAACCGCCGTCTCCTCCTCCCCTCGGACTTATAAGCCGACGGGCGAGCCCTCCGGAGCGTACGCCCCGCTCGCATTAACTCGTAGGGAATCTTTCCTTCACGTCGACGGGCGGGCCCCCACCACGGCTGCGGCGGCCACATCCTTGCGGGCGGGCCATCATCACGGCGAAGACCCGCGAGAGGCCGAGGCAAGCCGTCACGTCCGCCTACCACGCCGCCCACTACGCGCGCGCGCGGCGCGGCGCCTAAAGGCGCGCCCGGCGGCCGCAAAACCGCGGCCTCGACTACGAGGCATTTAATAACCGGGTCCCTTGCCAAGCAAGGAGAACCCTCGAGCGGGGCGGACCCCGGCTCAAAATGAAAACAGCCCTCGATGGGATATCGACGTGAGAGGGCCGCCCGGGACCTGCTCGATGTAGAGCAGGCACCGCGGGCACCCATGCCACGTAAAACCCTCGAGCGGCACGGGCCCTTGGCCCAGGATGATGTCAACCCTCGATGGGATATCGACGTGAGAAGGACGCCCGGGGCTCGCTTGATGTAAAGCGGGCACCACGGGGACCGATGCCACGTAAAACCCTCGAGCGGCGCGAGCCCCCGGCTCAAGACAGTATCAACCCTCTAAAGAAGGCACGCGCGAGAGAAGGTCGCCCGGGGCCTACTTGAAGTAAAGCGGGCACCGCAAGCACCCATGCCGCGGCCGTGCCGCCAGCCGGCGCCTCGGAGGCGGCTCGCCCCGGACCCCTCGACGGCCGCAAACGCAAAGACGGGGCCGTCCGGGGCACGGCCCCGCACGACCCTGCGATCGATCGAGGTTCGAAGCCCGACCCTCGACGGGTTCGAACGGGCGCCACGGATCGCGAGTTAGGGACGACGAGGGCACGCGCGTTCGAGCCGTTCCTCGAGCCCGTCGGCTCGAGGGTGCCCCACATGTCGTGTTCGAGAGCCAGCGAGGGCAGCTAGCCGGGGGGATCCCACCGAGGGAGAGCTTCCGCGCCCTCGGTCCCCATCGAACGGGACCGAGCCCCACCTAGCAAACCCACGCAAGCGCTTCCATGGACGTGTCTCCGGACCGCGCAGCCTACCCTTATCGAACGGGGCATGGGCGTCCACTTGAACCACCCACTAGCAGCTCGACGAGGAATCCGCAATCCGCGACCTGCTCGATGGGGGTTGCGGAAACCTCACCCTCCGTCCCGCGGAGGGACGGCGAGGGCGCGTAAGAAAACAAGTCGTAAAGCTCGACCCGATCGCCTCGAACGGGCCAAGGCTCGGGGGCTTGACGCACGGCTACACCTCCTTGAAATTGCACCCGCCGGAGACAGTGCCAGCAGCGCGTGCACCCCCGAAGCCGGCTGAGACACCGCCGATGCCGGTTGGAATATGTGCCACGCCCTCTGACCAATTCTTACGGTTAACCCCTGCGGAGAGCATCCACGCTCTGCGGGGCTCGGGGGCTAGACCCGCGGGTCCGCTGACGCGGCCCCACGGAAAGCGTTCGCAAAACAAGGAGGGAAGAACGTCCTATCAGTAGGTTCCAGCATCTGCGGGAGCCTCAATGGCAAACCCACAGATGCTCGGGGGCTACTGTCGGGGACAGCCCTAGGGGTCCCCTTAAACGACGGGGAAATCCTCACTTAAAACCCGCAACAAAACCAAAACACGCTAAGCCTAACCATGGAGGTGCCTAACCATGCAGGACACGGCCCACGCCGCGGGGACCCCGACGGCCCATCGAGGCGGCCCTCTTGCAAGTCCCCCTCGAGCGAGGCTCCGCCTCGCTGAGGACGCACTCCCCCTCGGGCGGGCTCGCGCCCCGTTCGAGGGGCAACACTTCCCCTCGAGCGGGCTCGCCCCGCTCGAGGGCTCACTCTCCCTCGAGCGGGTTTCGCCTCGCTCGAGGGTACGTCCCGCCCTCGGCCGGGGTCCGCCACGCTCGAGGACGCCCCCCACGCGTGCGCCGGCCCCCGTACGCGGGCATTTAACGCCCCGACATAGGCGGGACGGCGCCATCATGCGCCGGGGCTCGCGCTCCGGTGCCGCCGCACCAACTCCCCGGGGAGGAGCCCATCCCCACCCGCGTGGAAGGGACGTGCGGTGCGGCCGGTGTCGGTCCCGTGACACCGCGCGCCTACTACGGTGCGGCTAACGCGCCGGACCCTCGAAGGGGGCCGGGCGCACCCTCGATTTCACTTTCCCGTGACCCTACAGGGTTAGGTGGAGGCGCTAGGCCGGTGGATCGCCATCCCGGCCACTGTAACAGCATGGTCACCGTCCCCGCGCGTGCAGGCGCACGCCTGGCGCTGTAGCAACCACTCCAACACTCGTGAAGCACGTTGGGAAGGGACGCCGTTCTACCTACTCCCGTGCCCCGTACAAGCCGGCGTCGCACCTCCCTCGAAGCCTATCGAGAGGACGCCACCATCATCCGCCGCCCTCCTACCCTCGAACCGCCCGCGTTCGGGTACGAGGCGAGCCATCATGGCCGGATCACCGCGAAGATCGTCCGGACGGCCGCCCACTCTACGGTGTAGCACGACGCGCTCCCCCACGTAGCTAGATAGCGCGGCGCGCATGTAACCCGCCGCCCCCTTGATCTATAAAAGGGGGGGGCGAACCCCCGGCCGCGGGGGGACGGACGAGAGGAACGAGAGGCTCGGCAACACACAAGAGCACTTCGCACATGTTGACGGTTAATAATTGTATCAAAGTTCGTTCGTGACTCGCAAGCGTACAAGTCTCCCGTCGTAGTCAAGGGACCCTTCTTCCCTCGAGTGGTGAACCCAAGGTATCGAATCGGTGGAACAAATGTGTGACGCAAGAGTTGATCTAGTAAAGCCAAGTAACTTCAATCTTTGGTAAAAGAGAAACCCTAATGCATCTAGATAAGAACACAAAACAAAGATAAATCTAATCTACTAAAGACCGGGAAAACAAAGTAAGATTGGGTAGATAAACCGATCTAGAGGGATCGGGGGTAAGCCTTTTGTTGAAGTTCCAAGCAAGAGAAGAAGTAGCAAATCGAATCTTAATAGAAGCCTCTTTAAATCGTGGTTTCCCGTCCAAATCCGAAAACATCCGCCTTTCGAGACCCCCGTTCTGTCACAACGTATCCCTATTCATGCGGGGAGCTTAGGGCGAGTCAAAAGACAAGTCGAGATTCTTTCGGAGGATCGGCGTGTACCTCTAGCCACCGCGGCTACAAGAACACCCTATGTAATCTATCGCGCGAATAGAATTGGAATAAGCAAAGCCGATCGAAAAACGAAATCTTCGAGGAAACACTTGATCGCTAAGAAAAGATTCAACTTGATAATTCAACTATGACAATGATACATACACAAGATCACCACCGGGATCCTTCCATGATCTTGCTTCTAGCTCCGGGAACTCCGACTTGGTCTTCCATGCAAGGTTCCCACGTCGGCTAGGGAAACCCTAGTCAACTAGCTCGACTCTCTCCTCTCCGACATGGTGTCCCTCTCTTCTCTGCCCCTCGGCGGCCGAAGACGAAATCTTCTCTTCGTGGCTCTCGGTCGGGGGACTATAAATAGCCCGATTGGCGGCTAGGGCAAAGGAGGGCGAATTTGGGCCCAAAATGGGCACTGGGCCGACCGGAGCGGGCCGGCCGGCCGGGCCCATTTAGGCCCGGCCCCGTGGGCTCCTTTGCCCCACGTCGGTTCCCTTGCTTCCGGATGTTTCCCCCTTCGCATGTAGGTCCATGTCGTCGGTTTCTCTCCGAATTGGACTCAACTCCTTGTCTTGCAAGATTCGCACTTTTACGGTCGGGTCCCGGAGTCCGTCGTCTTCTCGGATCAAGTCCCCGACTTCTTGGAGTTAAGTTTGCTTCATTGCATGACTTGTTCAGGGCTTCAAGGTCTTGTCATGAGGTGCTTGATGAACTTATCCCGAAAGTCTTGCATTTAACACTAAAACCCTGCATAAACATTAAACTCCAAAACCGACATGCACACGTGAACTTGTTATACCACGGGGGTTAGTACCAATGGATAAGGTATAAAACTCATGCCAACACCGAAGGTAAACTCATGGCTAGGTTGACGGATTTTCACCGTCAACATCTCCCCCATGCTTAAACCTTGCTCGTCCTCGAGTAAGCCTTCGATGGATATCATCATTGCTAAACAATGCTTAAACTTTGCACTTGATTACACATGAGAAAACATAATGCTCTCAAAATTTTAATTCATTGAAGTTCCATAATGTACTAGCCTTCATCTCTACGGAGGGTAGATTCTTATTAAGCCTATCCCACAAGTATTAACATGCTCACAAAGTTTTAAATAGACCTCGGAATTTTTGAAATAAAGAACGAGATAAAGAAAAGCTAAACCAAGTTCACAAATTTAAATCATCTTATGTATTGCTCATGAATTCTCATCTCACTTGTCTCTCAAGCCTATATATTCTACTCCTTTCCCTCTCATATATATGTGGTAGGCTTTATATGGAGCTTTGGGAAAGTTTAGTCCTAACAAGATTTTATAAATGAGGTGTTGTCAAAACAAGACAAGCTTCTCATGGTCTTACCGAGACTCGTCAAAAAGGTCATTGGAAAATAATGTTAAATCAAGGAGGGGAAGGAGAAAAATACACACACTTTTAGATAAGTGGACATGTGCAAATGGCAAAGAGTGATCCCAAGGCACAAAGGAAGTCCTCGTTATCGGATTGCACATGGTTGGAAAAATGAGAATGGATCTTTTTAACTTGAAGCCTTGAATGCACTTTTAGAGAGCCGGGGAGTTTACTTTACGCACATATATTTTTTTCTCTTCTCATATTTCTCATTCTTTTCTTTCTTTCATTCATTCATCATTTTTTTTCTTGTCATATATTCAGTCCATGACTTTCACAATGAAGTTTTGATTTTTTTATACCTTGAAAGTCATGAGTATCGCTGGATTTTTTTCTTTCATCATTTTTTTAAAATATTCCCCTTTGAACTCTAAAACTGCACCGTACCTACCTCCTCCCCCATGCTTAGACGTTGCTCGTCCTCGAGCAAAGAGGCGAAAAATAAGGTAGGTACCGGAATATTTTTCCTTGGAGAGATACTTCAAATCTTCAACGTTGGCACCGTCTTGCGATCTTCCTTGAATTGATGATCCATTCTCAATGATAGGTTGTGGTCAAGGAGGTAATCACAAAAAATGATATTTGGTTTAAGGGTGGATATCCGGCGAAGTTTGTGAGATCTCCGATGCGGGGATACACAATGCACGGATAAGAGGCTAGCAAAAAGATAGATACGCAAAAATGGAATGACCAGCTTCTTAGTCTCGGGCCAGAGAAATCATGGCCTACAATAACTCACTCAAAAATAAATCTTGTACACTAAGGTTTATGCACTCAAATATATATAAGGCTTTGGATAGGTTGAGCAACACACAAGTGATATTTGTGACAAGGTTAGCAATATTTTTGAGCATAAAATACATCTTTAATCTATTCATAACTTGAGAGCACATAAAACACTATGGGTCTTTATTTTAATCATAACCTCCGCTGAAAATTAAGCTAGCATTTAAATAAATTCAGATCTGTATTTTTAAGAGAGCACTAGCTTAAACATGCATAAATCAATTACAAAGATGAACAAAGCTGCAATTTTAATCATATATCATCATGGCACGAATTTTGTAACTTTTCCAATGATATAATCAAGGTGGTGTCTTTATTAATGGTGACATCAAGTTGAAATACAATCTGAAAATAAACTAACATGCTTGCTGAAATTTAAATAAAAACAGAAAATACTACGCAAACACACATAAGCAAAAGCTGAAAATTACGAGAGAAAAAGAAAAGAAAAGAAAACTAAAGTTCCTAAATCTTCTAGTCCTCCGCCGGTGGTTGATGTTGATAGTCTTGATAATAATACCCTTGCTCATAATATGGTTGGACGCTTCCTCCGACGAATTGATTTGGCTCCACAAGGTGAAGGCGTCCGAGTTCAAAGGCAATATTTGCGTTGCCTTCACCGAGTTGAGCTGCGTTAGCTTGGATGGCTGCAATGTTTTGAGTATTTCTTGCAGCATACCCTCCAATAATGGCCATGCTTTGTTGTGGTTGGGGATGATGAGCGTAGGACTCCGCGAAGTTAGCGTTGGGCACAACATAATTTTGTGGGGGAGGCCGGTGCACCACCCCCCCATGCTTGTCCTTGTGACCCTCCGTAATAACTTGGCGGAGGAGGGACCCCGCCGAATGGTTGCACATTGGGTTGTGCTCCACTCGCATGTGCGGAGGATGTTCCCTCCTCTACGATTCTTCCTCTTTTGTTCTTCCTTGCGGGGACAAGTAGTCCCTCTTCCAACCAATCTTCCCTTCCTTCGGTGAAAAGCCTAAGCCTCTCATTCGGAAGGGGTAGGTTCACTATGGCCAACCGATAACCTCCTCTCTCATCTCCACTAATGTATTTGCCTTGCCGCAAATACTCAAAACCGAGAGAGGTACCACGCAAAAGGTGAGCGGGGTTTCTTGCGATCCCCGGCCGCAAGGAAAAGGCCAACATGGAGAGGTAACACCCCGAACCAATATTACCCGCCCCCGATGTTGCTTCACAACACCAATGGTTGATCATGAGGTAAGAGGGGTCTATTGGCTGCATGGCAATTAAAGCCGAGTATAGCCAATTCAACTCCGTGTCGGTCACCTTTGTTTCCTTCATCCTCCCCAATACCCTCTTGCACATCCAAGAGTGAAATATCCGGATAATGGGGTTGCGGATGCAATTGCGTTGTTGATGGGCTTCTCCGGAGATCATGTTCCAAAATCCCGCCAACATGCCGGGTGGCACGTCAACTTTCTCCCGAGCTCCCTTGTGGAATCCAAGCGGCTCCCTAACGTGCTCGTAGGGAGCCACTTGTTCGATTCCCTCCAAACGGAATGACAACCTTTGCACCCCATCATCATCAACGATGGGTGCAATAGTCATCAAAATTTCCAAGGCGTAACCCAAATGGGTGTCCACCGATATTCCGTTGGAGAAGCGCACCCATCCGAGGTGCCCCAACATATAGTATATGTCGGTGCAAAAACCCAAGGTGTAGAGTGCTTGGTCGTCGAACTCGACGTTGGGCACAAGCCTCTTCTCAAGATTAGAGAGCCTCTCCTCCTCCTCCGCCGACAAGATGATGAAGCCGTACGAAGAGTATGTCGGGGTGTAAGGAGGTGGCGCGGTTGAGCGAGTCGATCGTCGTGGTGGCGCGGGCTGCTACTCCGTGTGCCCACGAGGTTCGGTAAACCTCATGGAAGTGCTTCTTGCAGCCCTCATACCACCAAGGAGGAGAG
The DNA here is from genome assembly GCA_947561735.1 of Cenchrus americanus. Classification (NCBI taxonomy): domain Eukaryota; kingdom Viridiplantae; phylum Streptophyta; class Magnoliopsida; order Poales; family Poaceae; genus Cenchrus; species Cenchrus americanus. The sequence goes on along the minus strand of OX387239.1, from coordinate 74,283,177 downwards.
CATCGTTCCTTCTCGGTGGTGCCGTATCCATCTCCATGCTCCGGGGGGACTCGGAAACCGAGTGCCTCCTCGAAGGCGTGGTTGATGACGGCTTGGACGACGACGAACTCTTCCTCTTGGAGAAGAGACTTGTGGTTTTCTTCCATGCTGCACTCTTTTCTTCAACTAAAACTCCGGGTTGCAACCGGTAACTAGGCACTTAAACTCTTTGATTCGGATGTGGACTTTGAGTGGATTAAGGATGTGGATTTTTTTCTTGAGTCATCAAGCTTGGGAAGGTTGGCTATGTCTACGGAGGTTTTGAGCACACAAACTTGAACACACAAACAAAGGAAGGAGAGGGAAGCTTGCTGCGCGAAAACGGGAGCCGGGGGGCTCCTTATGTAGGTGAGGCCGGCCTCGGTGCTCTTCCCCGCCTCGTCTTTCTTCCAGCACGATCATTTCACCTCTGCAACTTTCCTGCTCGCGTGCTCCACGAGTTGCACCGCCCAAACGCTCCCGTCCACTATTGGTCCTTCCACTTGATGCTTCATGTTTTGGGTCATGTCCATGCTCCCTAGCTCCACTTGCTCCACATGCCACCATGAAATTCCTACAAAGTTGATGCTTGCTGCCCACCATGCTTGTCCTTTGCATGTGGAATTGGTGAAAGTTGATGAAAGGGAACCCAATGGTGCATGCATTCAAACTAGATTGCCTCCATTAAGGTGTGTTTAAGGTCAAGCACTCCTCTAATTCGAAATTTAAAGTATTTTTCAGAGCCATGCAAGAGCTCGAACATAATTTTAGAGAAGTTTTTAAACCATTAAAAACAAATGCAAGTCGAAAATATTTTCTTTTTACGTCGATTTCGGTCTCACCGGTATAGTTTGCCTTCATCGGTTGAGAGCAGACTTTTCCCGGCTTGATCATGGGGGCATAGGTTTAGGTTCTAATTTTGGCTAAATAAGAAAGATTTTGAATAAAACAAAATTAGAATAGGCTTAGAAAAATTCTAATCCTAGAGAAACCAAGGATAAAGATTTTTAAAACCAACCAAAAGCTTTGATTTCTAAGTTCACGCGAGTCCTACCACGTGCTGAATTTTATTAACACTTAAACATAAATCGTGGCTCTACTCGTGTGGTTTTAGCATGAAAAATAAGTCAACCTCAGCACCATAATGGGGGTGAAAGGTTGAGCTAAGGTTCTGAAATTATTTGGTTGAGGGTTTCTCGAAAAGAAAAGAATCAAACAAGCACATAGGAGGGTTCATGCAAAGGGTTTATGATAAAGCAAACATTCAATCAAGAATTATGTCTCTAATATTGTTCAACCACTTCTAAGTCTAATGTCTTTGAGTAATAAAACTCAAAAACTAAATTATTAAAAAACTCGAAAAAACCTGGAATCGGGTTGTCCTCCCGTAGCTTATTCTTGACTTGACGAAACGGGTTGCCTCCCGCCTAGCGCTTCGTTTATAGTCCATGGCTAGACTTCTTCACTTGATTACTCTGATCAACGCTCTTTGCGGGCGTTGCAATCTTGGGTACCCACTTTGGCTTAGTCAATTTTTTTGGTCTTCACAGGCTGGCTTTGTCCTTGGTCTTGACGGATGCAACAACTTCCCTGTGGCTCGGCATCTCGAACTCCGGTCCTTCGGTCGTGATCTTCATGGTCTCTAATGTGATCCTTCATCTCTCCCGAATGAGCTTGAGTAGCCTTCACCGTCTTGGGACCTTGGAGTTGTCTCGGATATTCTTCTTTGTTACCCATCGGGCGCCGGCAAGTTGTCCCACTTGCGTCTAGCATCTTCATCACGATGAACACTTCACGTATAGAGCTTCCGACCTCCGTCACCTTGCCATCTAAATTCTTCAATATTTTCTCCATAGCCTCGAGCTTAGTGACGGCGTCCTTGGACATGGTCGTGCTCCACACACTCATTGCATGTGGATCTTGCTTCGGCGGCCTTTAGGTGTTGAGCTTCTTTCTCCATCTCCATCTTCTCTATACTCCTCTTAAGTAAACCGATATGCCACTCAAAGAATCCGGCTCGTATGCATTCAGCTCTCGCAATCGTCATGCGGATAGTTGAGACCTAGATCTTGAACGGCCTCCGGGCGTCTTGAAGGCTTATGATAGGTAGATCAACGATGTCCGGGGTGCGCGGCGCTCCGGTGGTTGAGGTTGATCTTCCTTTGGACTTGGAGGTGGTGATTCCCTTGGAGATTTCGACGGTGCTTCGACTTCAACTTTTGAATCTAGGGTTTCCACCCCTTTAGCTTGTGTTGCATGTCACCTTTGCCTGTAAAGTTTTCCTGGATCATCCACAAAAAAAGTTTGGGTTTCTTGGAGAGGTAGCCAACCATCTCCGGTTAGGGTTAGCAATAAGCAAAGTATGCAAAAACTAGAAAGGAAAAATAAATCTATGAAAACTAGGGTTAGACAAACTAGATTAGATGTATTTTGAGGATGATCAAAGTTTAGTAGATGCAAAAAGAAAGACAAAAAGAAAACTGAAAATTACGAAAAGGCAATAAAAAACCAAATCTTGATCACTTGTTCCCCGGCAACGGCGCCGGGAAAAAGGGGCTTGTTGACGGTTAATAATTGTATCAAAGTTCGTTCGTGACTCGCAAGCGTACAAGTCTCCCGTCGTAGTCAAGGGACCCTTCTTCCCTCGAGTGGTGAACCCAAGGTATCGAATCCGTGGAACAAATGTGTGACGCAAGAGTTGATCTAGTAAAGCCAAGTAACTTCAATCTTTGGTAAAAGAGAAACCCTAATGCATCTAGATAAGAACACAAAACAAAGATAAATCTAATCTACTAAAGACCGGGAAAACAAAGTAAGATTGGGTAGATAAACCGATCTAGAGGGATCGGGGTAAGCCTTTTGTTGAAGTTCCAAGCAAGAGAAGAAGTAGCAAATCGAATCTTAATAGAAGCCTCTTTAAATCGTGGTTTCCCGTCCAAATCCGAAAACATCCGCCTTTCGAGACCCCCGTTCTGTCACAACGTATCCCTATTCATGCGGGGAGCTTAGGGCGAGTCAAAAGACAAGTCGAGATTCTTTCGGAGGATCCGGCGTGTACCTCTAGCCACCACGGCTACAAGAACACCCTATGTAATCTATCGCGCGAATAGAATTGGAATAAGCAAAGCCGATTGAAAAACGAAATCTTCGAGGAAACACTTGATCGCTAAGAAAAGATTCAACTTGATAATTCAACTATGACAATGATACATACACAAGATCACCACCGGGATCCTTCCTTGATCTTGCTTCTAGCTCCGGAACTCCGACGTGGTCTTCCATGCAAGGTTCCCACGTCGGCTAGGGAAACCCTAGTGAACTAGCTCGACCCTCTCCTCTCCGACATGGTGTCCCTCTCTTCTCTGCCCCTCGGCGGCCGAAGACGAAATCTTCTCTTCGTGGCTCTCGGTCAGGGGACTATAAATAGCCCGATTGGCGGCTAGGGCAAAGGAGGGCGAATTTAGGCCCAAAATGGGCCCGGGCCGGACCGGGCTGGGCCGGCCGGCGCGGGCCCATTTAGGCCCGGCCCCGTGGGCTCCTTTGCCCCACGTCGGTTCCCTTGCTTCCGGATGTTTCCCCCTTCGCATGTAGGTCCATGTCGTCGGTTTCTCTCCGAATTGGACTCAACTCCTTGTCTTGCAAGATTCAGCACTTTTCTGGTCAGGTCCCTGGAGTCTGTCGTCTTCTCGGATCAAGTCCCCGGCTTCTTGGAGTTAAGTTTGCTTCATTGCATGACTTGTTCAGGGCTTCAAGGTCTTGTCATGAGGTGCTTGATGAACTTATCCCGAAAGTCTTGCATTTAACACTAAAACCCTGCATAAACATTAAACTCCAAAACCGACATGCACACGTGAACTTGTTATACCACGGGGGTTAGTACCAATGGATAAGGTATAAAACTCATGCCAACACCGAAGGTAAACTCATGGCTAGGTTGACGGATTTTCACCGTCAACGGCACACCACGTACTCATCCTCATTCTCCCACGATATCTTCGCCCACTCCTCCGGGGATTTGGAAGCCACGCTTCCTCTCCCGCCTTGCTTGTATCCTGCCCCACTACAAGCACCCCCGGTGCTAAGTAATATAGTGCCCCGAGCACGCCTCTGTCGGACGTACGGCCCCCTCGGCCGGAACCGAGGATAAAATCTCTGTGTCACTTGTTACTTAGCATCGACCATTGAGGGATAGACCGCGGCACTATCTCTTGGTTAGTGTCGGGACCATATTCCGCACCGACAGTCCGGAGCTGCTGCATCTCCGTCTTCGGTTCTTCGGTCTTGGCTTTGTGGATCAACCAAGGAACCCAGTGGTTTTCTGGTGAACCACCGAAAACCCTGCGAACTCGGTGTAGCCTCCGCCAATCTCCACTCATGACTCGGCTCCCACGTAGTCCCGGCTCGACCTTGGGTTTGAAGCTCAACCAAGAAACCGTCCATGACTTCATTTTGCTGTTCATGCCACCATTGGCCCGCGCTTGACTCCGCTGGCCACCAGGTCCCTCGAATGAAGCCAACTTGTCTTCTCCACACCTGGAGGCCTCACCGGCAACGACCTTTCGCGCTTGTTCTTCACCTGCACCAACACCAGTCAAGCCGCAACTTGCACCTGCAATACTTAGCCAAGATCAGTCCACACAACGTTGTCAATCACTCATCACACCAGGAAGTGACCATCCACCGGTCCTCGAACCACACATGGTCCTCAATCTCCCCCTTGATGAGTGCATTGACAACACCCACAAATAGTAACACGAGAGAAAAGAAACGAATAAAAAGAAACTCCAACAAGCGATCGAAAGCCGAAGAAAGGCAAAAAGCAAGATCACTTGAAGAAGACAAGTCTCGGACCCCTTAGGCAAGGGCAACGACTCGACACATCCGAGACAAAACTATGCTCAAGCAAAGAGCGCAAACCACCAAACCAAAACTCAAAAACCACAACGAGCTCCCCCTACACACATGCAAGCTCCCCCTGAACCAATGCAACTTCCCCTGGACGAATGCATGCGAACCACCTCATGAAATAGAGCAGCTGCATCAGCTCAGCTCTCACCGGTCAGACCGGTCTCCCTCACCGGTCAGACCGGTGGATAAGATCGCCCAGAACCTGGGAACTACACCGGTCAGACCGGTGCCCCTCACCGGTCAGGCCGATGCCACCTGGGAAATTGCCAGAGCTCAAAAATAGCTCGAAACAACTTGGAAACTTTCTAAATGCGCCCCCTGCACACATGCAAGCTCCCCCTGAACCAATGCAACTTCCCATGGACGAATGCATGCGAACCACCTCATGAAACAGAGCAGCTGCATCAGCTCGGCTCTCACCAGTCAGACCGGTTACCCTCACTGGTCAGACCGGTGGACAAGATCGCCCAGCACCTGGGAACTACACCGGTCAGACCAGTGCCCCTCATCGGTCAGGACGATGCCACCTGGGAAACTGCCAGAGCTCAAAAATAGCTCGAAACAACTTGGAAACCTTCTAAATGCATGCAACAAGCTATTTCAAGCTCAACCTTCTCCCCCTTGTTGACAATGCATGAATCAAGCCAAAAATGCCAAAAATTCAACCTAGAGCTTCTCAAATAGACAAAATTCAACATAGGATGCTACACATGTCCAAATGAGCAAGTTAGATAGCTTCGTATTGACATCAACTACATGATTACCAAGTTTCACAACCATTGGACGAAGCTAAGATGGATTTGAGCAATTTTGCGAAAATTTTCCCTCTCATGAGCAACGTCCTAAACATGAGCAAAACATGTCAAAATGGCAAAACCACACAAACTTCATGCTATGACAACCATTCTAATCATAAGACCATCACAAACACCCACAAGCACCTCATGTCATGTCAAAGCCACCGAGCCATGTGCCTACTTCTATATATGAGACTTCTCATTGGTAGGCATCATGCAACCATTTAGCACCCAAAGCAAATTTAGCACATATGACATGGGAGCACATTTTCCAAGAAATTTACATCTCATTTTCAGATTCATATTTGGTACTTGAAATGTCTTTGCGACAAAAAGGAACTTATGCCCCTCCACAAGATAAAGCATGAGGGCTAAACATTCATGATGGCAAATGAGCCTTTGGCCGCATATGATCAAAATAAGCTATCCAACCACAAATTAAGCATAGACAAACCACTAAAACATGTCAAGATCATATAAAGGCATTTACTCACAAGAGAGCATACATATGACATTTTTCAAAAACATAGCCATCAACCATGGATATAAACCAAGATTATCAAGAGCTAAGCCAAACTAACCATATCATACCAAACAAGCTCACAAAGACATAAATATCATTCCATGGTGAACAATGTATATAGGAGAAGCTTTTCCTAACCAATGCATATGATACAAAATGCATGCAATCTAAGATACAAGGATGCCTATACATCATGTTACATATGCCAAGCCAAATGCAAGAAATGCACAAAGGAAAGCTATACATATGCTACAAAGGAGCTCCCACACACCAACTCAAGAAATCAAACACACACCAAGCTCCCCCAGCAAACGAGTGAAAGTTGCTTGATCTAGGGGTTTTGTGAAAATATCGGCTAGTTGGTCATGTGTGGGTACATGGATCAAGGTTATCTTACCTTTCTCTATGTTGTCTATCAGAAAATGATACTTCACTTCTATGTGTTTGGTTTTGGAATGGAGCACTGGGTTCTTTGCAACATTTATGGCACTAGTGCTATCACATTGAAGTGGGACATGGGTATACTCCTCACCAAAGTCACTCATGGTGTATGTGATCCAAAGGAGCTGAGAACAACAACTAGTTGCGGCAACGTACTCTGCCTCGGTAGTGGATTGAGCAACACTCGACTGTTTGCGGGAAGACCAAGACACCAAAGAAGATCCCAAGAACTGGCAAGTCCCAGAAGTGGACTTCCTATCCAACCGACACCCAGCAAAATCCGCGTCTGAAAAACCATGAAGCGCCAAAGAAGAAGACACGAAGTACAAAAGGCTGAAGTCGGGAGTGTGACGCAAGTACCTGAGTATGCACTTCACCGCTTGCCGATGCGAAGTCCTTGGAGATGCTTGAAAACGAGTGCACAGACATACCAAGAACTGGATGTCCAGCCTCGTCGCCGTCAAGTAGAGGAGTGACCCGATCATGCTCCGATACTCCTTTTGGTCCACTTGTTCACCTTCCTCGTCCGCATCAAGAGCTGTAGTCGTACTCATCAGCATCACCATAGCCTTGGAGTCCTCCATCTTGAACTTCCGCACAATGTCCTTGGTGTACTTAGCTTGGTGCACAAATGTTCCTTCCTTTGATTGCTTGATTTGTAGCCCAAGGAAGAACTGCAACTCACCTATCATGCTCATCTCAAATTCCATGCTCATATCCTCTGCAAACCTTGCAACAAGAGAGTTAGATGAGCCACCAAAGACAATATCATCCACGTACACCTGCACAATCAGGATATATCTGCCTTGCCTGAGTAGAAACAAGGTCTGATCAACCTTCCCCATTTCAAACCCTCTCTCAAACAGGAACCCCCTCAACCTACCGTACCAAGCTCTAGGCGCCTTCTTCAACCCATATAGCGCCTTCCTCAACTTTTACACCCGGTGGGGGTACTTCTCACTCTCAAACCTCGGTGGTTGCCTCACATACACTTCTTCCTCCAACACACCATTCAAGAAGGCACTCTTCACATCCATTTGGTGCAACTTGAACCCTTTAGCCACGGGAAAGGCTAGAAGGATCCTAATCGCCTCCAAACGGGCTACGGGAGCAAAGGTTTCCTAGTAGTCGATCCCCTCCTTTTGACTAAACCCCTGAGCAACATGCCTTGACTTGTTTCTCACCACTTCACATTTCTCTCCCTCTTTGTTCTTCCACACCCACTTTGTACCAATCGACTTACACCCTGGGGGAGGATCAACCAATTCCCAAACCTAATTTCTCTCAAAGTTATCCAACTCCTCATGCATCGAATTAACCCAATTATGATCAGATAGTGCGTGCCCAATGTCTTTGGGCTCAAAGGTGGCAACAAATGCAGCATGAGCAAAATGAGAATTGTTCCGAACCCTCAACCGAGTAGTACGTTCATTCATGTCACCGATGATCCTTGAAGCTAGGTGATCCACTTGTACTCTCTGGGGAGGTTCTCGCCTTGATGCTACCTCCCCCTCAACAGTAGCTTCTCCTCGATCTTGGTTTGTCGTTGTAGGTGTGGGAGAGGGGTCGTCCATCACCGTAGTCGAAGTAGTAGGTACATGCTTAGCCGCGGGCAGCACACCGCCATCTTCATCATCTGCATGTTCATGCTCCTCCTCCTGAAAGATCTCCTCGCCTATTTCATCATAACCTGCACACTAAAAGACAAGCTGACTACATGGTTGTGTCTCGTCGAAGGTTACCTCGCAAGTCTCCACGATTTGGTTAGTTTCAAGATTGAGCACACGATATGCTCTAGAGTGAGATGCATAACCAAAGAAAATACCATCAACCGACCTAGCCTCAAACTTGTCCAACTACTTCCCTTTCTTTAGAATAAAGCACTTGCAACCAAAGACATGGAAGTGACTCACCTTGGGTGTGCGACCGTGCATCAACTCATAGCAGGTTTTCTTCTTATGCACTCTGAGGTAGATCCTATTCAACACATAGCACGTGGTATTCACCGCCTCAGCCCAGAACCTTCTCGGAGTCCTATGCTCATCAAGCATCATTCGAGCCATCTCACACAAGGTTCTATTTTTCCTTTCCACAACACCATTCTGGAAGGCATATATGGACTCGAAAACTGGTGTTCAAGACCCAAGTCATGGCAAAAGGTTTTAAAATGAGAGTTTCTAAATTCTGAGCCATTGTCACTGCGGATTGCTCGTATGGCATCTTCGTGCCTCTCGTTCCTCAACCTCAAGACAAGATCTCGAACAAAACCAAATGTCTCCCCTTTCTCCTCAAGATAGAACACCCACGCATATCGAGAGTAGTTGTCCACCACAACAAGGACGTACCACTTCCCACCCGCAAATCGCACACGAGCTGGGCCAACAAGGTCCATATGGAGCAGCTCGCATGGACGCTCAGTCATCACATCGGTGAGAGGCGGGTGAGAAGAGGCTACCATCTTGGCATGCCTACACGGCGCACAAACCAACTCTTTCTCAAGCCACAGCCATGGCAATCCTCGGACCAAATTGAGTTTACTCAAGCGAGACAAAAGGTCAAAGCTTAAGTGACCCAACTTCCTATGCCACTTCCACAACTCACTCGAAGAACCAGCCAAGAAGCAACGCTCAACACCAGAAGACTGAGACAAATCAGCTCGAAACACCTGACCCTCAGGAACAACCATACAGACAAGGTCCCCTCGAGAGTCCAAAATCCGAGAACCACCAGGCCGAAACAATACCTCAAAACCCTCATCCAACAGCTGGGACACAGAAAGCAAATTGTACCCAAGCGATTGAACAAGAGCAACACGCCTGAGAGTGATCTTGTCACTTACCTTAATCTCACCTTTTGACAACACACGCCCATTGTCCCCAAAGGTGATGTGCCTCTTTGTCACCACTGGGACGAGACTTGAGAACCACCCCTTGTCTCCGGTCATATGCCTCGAGCAACCGGAGTCAATCAACCAAATGTTCTTCAAGTCTCCCACCTGAAGTTCAAAAACAAGCACGTGAGCGAACAAACGACTCATCACTGGGGTTAGTACCAAAAGAGTTAAACCAGTGTCGAGCCATTTGCTCAAAAGTGGGGTTGGCACAATCCAAAATATCTTTCCTACCAAAGCTACCTCCACGAACACCACCACGGTAACCACTATGAGGAAACCATCCCTCTCTAACTGGAGGAGGTCCAAAACCACGAAAGGAAAACCGTGGACTGTCCCTCCTCTCCAACTCAAAGCTACGACTCCTCCCATTCCCGTATTGAGCACGAGGGGGAGAATGCCTAGCAAACTGACCACCTGTAGACTCTCTAGACCAACCACTAGAACCATGACCTCCAGAACCAAACCTAGCATCTGTACGAGCATGAAACCCAAAGTTCTGCCTATCCAGATCTGCACCGGTCTGACAGGTGTAGCCCTGCCAGCAGCACCTCCTGCAGCCTTTCGCTCTCCCCAAGCCGGAACTGTTCTCACACTCGCCTTGGACCTGGGCATCTGCACATGAGGCTCAAGTACACCATTGGAACGATGGTACTTGTCCTTGTTAGCCCACTCTTTTGCCATTCTCTCCTCATGCTTCCTCTTGAAGCAAAACTCATCCTTATGGCCATCTCTCCCACAATAGCCACAATGAAACCTTATGGGCTTAGGCTTAGGCTTGGGATGGGCTGCTCACTTGGTTTCTCTCCACTCGGCTTCTCAACCAGTTTCTCCTCACTAGGCTTCTCACTCTCTTTCCCAAAGAACACTTTCCCCAAAATGCTCACGAACTTGATAGGCTTTTGGAAATCGTTTGTTTGTTGAGGAAACACGGGTGGAGCTGGGGTTGTGTCTAGTCGGTTCCTAAGATGGTTCGGTTTAGGAGGGAAAGCATTTTTGTGGTGGGTTTTTGGTGGCTCTGAAATATTCTCTCCACTTCCCTCACCAACCTTGTTTGCCCCAAGTCCCTCACCATCCTGCCCCTTGTATGTCTCGATCATTATCCTCAACTGAGGCTCATGACCAGACAAACAACCCATTAACTTTCTCAACTCATCATTCTCATCCTGCAAACGATCAACATAATGTGCAAGTTCCAGATTCTTCAAAGCATGCAATTCATAGGTAGAGCAAGATGTAGGAATTGGTTCTTTCAGCTTAGCCCCAAGAGAAACAGTGTAAGCATGCATCTCATCAATTTTTTCATGCAAAACAGGGCAAGAAGTGCAAGCACCTAACAAAGCAGGTCTATACTTAATCTCAGCCACTTCAACCCTAAGCACATCTAGTTCCTCACACTTGGAGGCATGCTTTTCCTTAAACAAGGCAAGATCAGCCAAGAAGATAGAACAATCAGCACATTCAACTTCATCAGAAACAACAGGTGAAGCTTTTAGAGAATCAATTTCAAGCTTAGCATCCAAATTCTGTGTTTCTAGCTCAGCCACTCTAGTTCTAGCATCCTCAAGCGAGGCCCTAAGCACTTTCCTCATCTTCTTGTCCTCTCTAAGCATGTCATCACGATTATCAAGCAACAAGCCAAGCCGTTCATTCTCTTGATGCAAGAAGGGAAGTTCATCATGCACCTCGTCGTCGGAGTCAGAGTCCGAGTCGCTGTATGTGCTCTTCTTGCTGCCGGAGCTCAGCGCCATGGTGCAGAAGCCGTCTCTAGCGAAGAAACTCAGCCCGCTCAAGTTCTTGGATGACTTCCTGTCCTTGCGATGATCACCTTCATCTTCACTGCTGCTCGAGCTCGAGGTGGAGTCGAGGAACTGGAGTCGACGTCACTCGCTCCAACCATTGCTCGGGCCTTGCCTCGGCTCTCCTTCTTCCTCGATCGTCACTCGTACTTGTGCTTGCTCTTGTGGTCACGCCTCGACCGGTACTTGCCATCTGTCTTCGACTTGTGCTTGTAGCTGTCCTTGTTCACGATCTTCTCCGGGCAATCGGCGATGAAGTGTCCCGGCTTGCCGCACTGGAAGCATGTCCTCGTGTTCCTCTTCATGTTCACCCGGTTCTCATGCAGCCTCTCGAACCGCCTCATCAGCAACGCCAGCTCGTCCTTTCCAAGCACGTCGAACTCCTCATCTGGCATAGACATCAAAGAGGACAAGGAGAACATCCTGGTGGATGGGTTAGTGCTAGTCTTTCCTTTTGAACCACCGATGAGGGCGAGACTATGAGAGTCAGTCGGGCCCTCAATCTTGGCTGTCATGCCCCAATCCACCTCAGCCGACTTGAGCTTCGAGAACAACTCATTCACGGTCAGAATGTAATACTTCTCCGACTCCACAATGGCCTCAAACTTTCCGCCCCAAACCGTATGATCCAAAGAGTGTAAGAGCTTGACAGCTCTATCATGATCATCGTACGGGAGCACGTCCACATTGGCCCTCATGTTGTTTACCACAACCGTGAACCTCTGAAACAAGGCATCGATGGACTCATCGGGGAGATGAGTGAAGTTCTCGTACCCTCTCCGGTAGGTCGCATACATCCAAGCCTCAAACTGGGCATTCCCAACATGAGCTTCCTTCAACACCGACCAGATTCTACAAGCCAAGTGCTCGGTGTGCACCCAATCGAATTCAGGCTAACACAAAGCACGAAACAAGTAGTCGACCGCCTTGTTGTTGGCGTCGAACATGTCCCTCGATCTTGGAGCAAGGAAGTTCATCGGCTGGACATAGCCCGTGTCCACCGTGACATCCCAAAGGATCTGACCCTTTCCGCGGAGGAACGCCGCTATCCTCTTACTCCACATCTGGTAGTTTTTGCCATCGAAGTGTGGAGGACCCGAACCCCGTTCCTGGTATGCCATCCTTGGATCTTAGACTGGTTAGAGTCAATCAAGACCCGTAACCGGCTCCGATAGCACTTGAAGGACCGATACGGCGAACCAGAGAAGGGGGGGAGTGAATGGGAGCTGATAAAAATTCTTCTCAAATGAAATTGGAGGCTCTAACAAGATGAACACGACTTCCAACACATGTCTCCGACTCACTACACAAGTTGGCCAAGACCACACAGCCACTGGAGTGCTACTGGACCTAGGAACCAACAACCAACCTCACACACCCGAGAACGCAGCGGAACACAAACCTCGAGCCTTACTGACCTACACCAGTCAGGCCGGTGAGCACCACCGGTCAGACCGGTCCCTGGTGGTCAAACCTGGAGACTTCCACAGAACAGCCCCTACATCGGTCAGGCCGGTGTAGCTCACCGGTCAGACCGGTTCAAGCCAGAAAGCCCCAAAACACCAAACAGGCCTACCGAGCTCCAAAGTGACCCAAACTCGAAACAGCAGCAACACGGGACAACAGCGAACACACCCAAACATTCACCCGAGCAAAAACCTAATTGGGGTCTGCACCGGTCAGACCGGTGTGGCCTAGGCTCTCAGGATGAACAGCACCCGCGGGTCAACTCCCTCAAATCCAACTCCCGATCTCCCGAATCGCTCCACAGATTTGCACAAGACTTTGGGGATAGTAGGAACACCTCATGGGGAGTCACATCCAAGCCTTGAGGAACCACACCGAGTCATCTATACATCACAAAGGGGTTCATACAAGGTCTAGCTAGCCGGCTGATCATCCTTCCCTCTCACAAGATCTCACCATGAAGCTCTCAAGCTAGTCCTATAGAAATCCTAGGAAAAATAGGAAGAGAAAATAGGAAAACCAAATGAGCTAGGGTGCCAAGAGATGGCTGCAATCCTCTCACACCTTGGGTTATATGGAGACAACCAAAAGTCTAAAATACCCTTACTAGCTAATTAGGGATACATGCCCCTCGAGGGCAAAATCAGAAATCTTTGTCATCACTCCATCGGACGAATGCCCAGCGACCGCAAACTTGCTTAGCCTCGACGCAAGCCTTGCGATCCCGACGTGTGTCCTCCAATTTGAAGTCTTCGGACTGTGTCGTCGCACAATGATCAGACCGGTGCTCCTCACCAGTCAGACCGGTACCCGACCGGTACCCACCGGTCAGACCGGTCAGACCCACCGGTCAGACTGGTCTGGATCTGTTGCATCTCCATCTTCGGTTCTTCGGTCTTGGATTTGTGGATCAACCAAGGAACCCAGTGGTTTTCTGGTGAACCGCCGGAAACCCCGCAAACTCGGTGTGGCCTCCGCCAATCTCCACTCATGACTCGACTCCCATGTAGTCCCGGCTCGACCTTGGTTTTGAGGCTCAACCAAGAAACTGTCCATGACTTCATCTTGCTATTCATGCCACCATGCAGCCCGCACTTGACTCCGCTGGCCACCGGGTCCCTCGAATGAAGCCTACTTGTCTTCTCCACACCTGGAGGCGTCACCGGCAACGACCTTTCGCACTTGTTCTTCACCTGCACCAATACCAGTCAAGCCTCAACCTGCACCTGCAATACTTAGCCAAGAATCAGTCCACACAACGTTATCAATCACTCATCACACCAGGAAGCGACCATCCACCGGTCCTCGAACCACACATGGTCCTCACACCATCAGCGTTGGCATCGACTTTCGCACCTTCGTTGGCGCGTCAGTCATTGTCGCGTGTGCATCCTCGAGCCGGCGGCGTCGGGGCGCGGGCTCGGGGTTGCTCGGCAGCAGGACGACGCTCCTGCCACTCGCCGTTTCCCTCACGTCGTTGCTGCTGCACTGGGACCTATTGCGGGGCTGGCAACAGTGCGGGCTGCCGGTTGTGGGGCTCCTGATCCTCCCCGAGCTCCCAGTGGAGGTTGGCCAGCTCCTCATCGAGCTGGTTCCTGGCCTCGGCGAGCTCGTCGAGGCGCACCATGCATTGGGCGTCGGTGGCGTGGTGGCATGGTGCTGGCTCCGGGTCGGTGGAGCTGTGTTGACGGTGTATTTTGGTACACCAAACATGTTCATTACACTTTGGTTTTGATTTGATTATGAAACCAACCTGCCACTAGGAACACTAATGACATTACAAGTTCATCTTTGTATGTGCATTTGGAAATGTTATATTTTTGCAGGAAAATATGGACATAAAGGATGGAATCACAACAAGTTCAAAGGAGCAATTGAGGAGTTGTTGTATGGACCTCCTTGGGCCCACTACCTCGGTGGGTACCAGGACCGACTACTCGGTGGGCCCCTGGGACTACTCGACTTGGGCTGCACGGCTCCTGTTGGCATGGGGTGCAAGGACTACGGTGGAGAAGTACTCGGATAGGAAACTATGCATATCCTATACCATGTAGAGAACTCCTAGACATACACAACTAGTACTCTCTCCTCAAACCGACTTGTAACTCTGCCTCCCGGACTATATAAGGCGAGGCAGAGACCCCTATCTCTCTCATACGCATCATCTTGTAAACACACCCAATCAATCCAGAGCTACACAGCATACAGGACGTAGGGTATTACGCACCTCGCGGCCCGAACTTGTCTAAATTGTGTGCCACGTGTCTCTTCCTTCGAGTTACCGATCTCGGTGAGGCCACATTCATCTACCTCGGGTACTCCCCTTGGTGGTTGCCGGTCTAAAACACCGACAACTGGCGCACCAGGTAGGGGCTCTCACCGAAGATCTCATGGCGAACTTGACGGCTTCAATCTTCATCAAGCCAACTGTCGCCTTCAACCGCGACGACATCTTCGTCTTCGGGTCTTGGGTTTGCACTGCTGACGGCGCCGGATCTTTCCAACGCCGCCTCACCATGACACCCAACCCGAGGACTGGGCTTGTGACACTTCCTGAGGTTATCACGGGCGATCTCGTCGGAAAATTTGGCGAAATTTCGCTCTACAACCAGCAAGCCGACTTCGAGCCTGGATCCACTTCCAACTCGAACTCGACATCCCCTTGCGTCACCGCATGCGAGTCGGCTACCGAGCCATCGTGTGCCGACGCCCCACTCCACGAGCACTTCCTGTTTGGTCTCTGCAATGCTAGCAGGGACCATGCGGAAGCTCTCGTTGCGCGCCGGGCCGACAAGGAGATCGTCTCCGACTACATCTCGGACTCCAACCCCGGCTCCGGCTACTACTCGGACTCCTCCTACGAGTTCGACTTCGGGTCGGACCCTGACGAGCCCGAGTCTGAGAACTCCACGACTGAGCAACCGCTGTCAGGACCTACCACCGGCCTGGTTATAACATCTACTCCCGCAGACAGATTCGTCTACTGGCCAAACCGCAAGACTACAGACCTGACAGAAGGGAACTCACGCTACATCACCTACCTCGACTCGCTTCCCTTCTAGGAGGGAACACCCCTAGCTCCAACAGAGGAGCATACTCCAACCGAGGTGGCAAGTACCGACTCTAGTCTCGATACCCCTGATCGCCAAGTCTTCATGGCTGCTAGCGAGACGCAAGGACCATCAGGGACCCAACCCGACCGCTACTTCGAAGACATATCAGCAGACGAGCTGTCTGCCAATGCACCCGCTGATGAAACCAACAACGACAAGAACGCCCGACGTGAGCGCAATAGGAAGCGCAATGAACGGCGCAGACGTCTTCGAGAATCCCTCCCTGTACGAAATCTTGCAGATGCCCTCGATCAAGTCGCCAACCGGGTGCACACTACCCCTGAACAGTGCCTCATGTCTATCTCTACGATAGCACGTCAGGCTCAGGGATACGTGCGGGTGAAATCATCACCAAGCTCGCGGAAGGCGCCTACTTCATGAGAGTCGACAACAGAGTCACTCAAGTGCCTCCCCCCAGAACTCGCGAACACGAGAACCATGAAGCCACAAGTCGCAGTCCAGCCAATGGACGCAAACGTACTCGAGGAGAACTCCCCCAGAACCCCAACCGTACTAGGGCATCAGCTGGAGGACCTTATCAGGGTGGTAACAGTGCTGGCGGCGCCGGTGGTAGTCACGGCGCTGATCATGGTGATGCTGGTGGCGGAGGTAGTGGCAGCGGGAGCTCCTCACACAGGGCTGGAAGGAGAGCCGGTGGCGGAGGCCAAGGCCACGCAGACAGCCACGTCACCAACGCCTCATGTGGCGGCTACGATGCCCGCCGCGGAATTGAAGAAATTCGACGCAACAAGTCCTCCACGGCAGGCGACAACGACGGCTTCCCCGCCTTCTCTTCTCGACTTCGCAATCTACTTCTCCCAGAGAAATTCAAACCTTTGGGGATCACAAAGTACGACGCGAAGCAAGACCCAGTCCAATGGCTCAGATGCTACACCCTCTCCATCGAAAACGCTGGTGGCAACAATGACACTAAGTGCCTCTACTTCCCCTTCTGCCTGGACCAAGAACCACTCACATGGCTCGAGTCGCTCGACAAGTACTCGATCAACAAGTGGGACCAGCTCAAGGATCTGTTCACCAGCAACTTCGCGAGCGCCATGGGATGCTCAGGTACTCGCATGGACCTGACAATGGTGAAACAGGAATAGGGCGAGACGCTACGCAAGTACATGCGATGCTTCTTCGACAAGCGCGCCACTGTAGTCGACGTCACCGACAAGGAGGTCATCGACCTTTTCCAAGACGGTCTCTACCATCATCACACCTTTGAAGAGTTCGGTCGCCGCCACCTGAGTTCTATCACCAAGCTCAAGGACATGATCACCTCATGGGACAACGAAGAAGACAAGGCTAACGCCAAGTACGACGCCATTCACGGCAAGAGCAAGCAAAACCCGGGCGGCAGAAACAACAACAACAACAACAACAGGGATTAAGGGGGTCACAACAACAACTACTCGGGTCCTAACCGCAAGCGCAAGCCAGACAACACAGTCACGGCTATCCAGCGCCCTACGAAAGACAACTCGAAGAAGACCTCTAGCGGCTTCAAAGACTTGCTGAAAGAGAAGTGCACGTGGCATCTGGAGGGCAACCACACCACCGAGCAGTGCTATCAACTTCGGCGAGCACTCAAGGATACCCCAGACCCACGGCCTCCTCACAACAAGAAGGGCAAGAAAAAAGCTGACGAGGACAACGGCGACTTCCAAGAACCCGACAAGACGGTGAACGCCCTCTTCCGCGGACTACCCACCAAACGGTCTCAGAAGGCCACCAGACGGGAAGTTCTGAACATTGAACCAGTGGTCCCGACCCCTCTCAGGTGGTCGGAGCTACCCATCACCTTCTGCTGCGCGGATCAATGGACAAGCTTCTCTAAGCCGGGGCATTTCCCACTCGTCCTAAAACTGGTAGTCGCGTGCTTCAAACTCAACAAGGTACTCATCGACGGTGGAAGCGTGCTCAATGTCCTTTTCACCAAGACCTTGAAGATAATGAAGCTCGACATTACCCACATCGCCTTTCTATGGCATCGTCCCTGGGAACGCAGCTATTCCACTGGGTTCAGTGGTCCTGCCAGTTACCTTCGGGGAAACCAGGGAGAACTACCGCACTGAGTACATCAAGTTCGAGGTTGCAGACTTCGAGACTTCCTATTATGCCATCCTTGGCAGACCAGCTATCACCAAGTTCATGGCGGTACCCCACTACACATACTTGGTACTCAAAATGCCAAGTCCTGCCGGAGTACTCTCACTGCAAGGGGACTTGAAGATATCCTTCGGCGCGACACGAAGGCGTGGAACTCGCAGCCACCAATCAAGTACCCAATGCAATGATGGAGATCTATGCTGCATCTAAGAAGCTTGCCCCAACCGAACTCGAGATCCCAGAGAAATCGGACACATCCAACAAGCCTCAACCCTCTGAGAAAGTGCAATTCAAGGCGATTGACCTTGGGACAGGCGACAGCAGCAAGACCACCATGATCGGGGCGGGCCTCGACCCGAAATAGGAAGACGCGCTCGTCAGCTTCCTCCGGGCTAACCGAGACATCTTCGCTTGGAAACCAGCGGACATGCTAGGGGTTCCCAGGAATCTGATCGAGCATTCACTCAAAGTCGATCCTAAAGCTACCCCCAAACAACAACATCTCCACCATTTTGTCGACGACCGACGGGATGCCATCAAGAAGGAACTCGGCAAACTACTCACAGCCAGCTTCATCAGAGAAGTCTTCCATCCTGAGTGGCTCGTGTTGACGGATAAAAGACGTATCCACCTACGATTTGCAAGCGTACGGACCTACACCTTTTTCACCACGGGATTCCCAAGGTTCTTGTTAATCCGCGGAGCAAGGGGATTACAAGCGCTTGATCTACCTCTACTCACTAACTACTCAAACCCTAACTATGATTAAACTAGAAAACAACTAAACTACACTAGAGAGAACGATTAAGCTATCAAGATAAAAGACACTCGCCCATGGGTTTACGATCCTAGAACATGCAATCGCTTTAAACATGAAAACCAATCTAATCTATCGGGGGTTGTGACCACGGTTTCGCCCTTTCCCTCCCCATGTACTGTCACTATGCGAAGGTAATCGTGACTAGGCCTATGATGGACACGGCATATTGAATGGATCCAAGGGAGCATTGCAACTCTACTTCCCTTTACGGCATGGTAGCTAACCTTAAGCAATAAAGTATATTCAACACATGATGATAGATAGATGATCCAACAAAGTACGATTACATCTCAAGATCGATTACAACCCATGGACGAATAAGGAGATTACCCCATCAAGGTGCTGGACATAGCACCGTTGATCATGGTCACCCTTCTGACGGTGTCTTCCTTCTTCTCAACTTGTGGGTGCTTCCTTCGAGGTGGTCAATCTCCCTTCGGAGATCTCCCTCCTCTCTCTTTAGCTTGTGGATGGCCTCCTAGTGCGAATGGCTCTCTCCTGCGAATGGCGGCGTCTCCAGGGCTTTAGGGTTGAAGATCCTTCGGGTGCAAGGAAAGGGGGGCCAAACCGACCCCCGGAGTGGGCTGGGCCGGCCGTCCTGGGCCGACCGGCCCAGGCCCATTTCGGCACGGTTCGGTCGCCCCTTTGCTCCCGTGGGTCCTCAGGTGATTATGCACTTTTCCCCTTCCATTTGCATGATTTTGACAATGTCATCCTCGCGTCCAAGATGGAGGTTCTCCGCGCATGAAGTTCGGTCTTTTACGCTTCAATCCTCGGGGGTGTTCCTACGTAGCACTTCGGTCCTTGCCACCATTGGAAGTGATTTCATCAAGCTCATGAACACGAACAAGACTCCGTAAATGCTCCTTTGAACTTGTTGTGAATCCGTCCTTTATGTCCATGTTTTCCTACATAAACACAACACTTCCAAATGCATGCACATAGATGAAACTTGTTATATGATTAGTGTGCCTAGTGGCGGGTTAGTTCCATAAACAAATCCAAACCAAAGTGTAATGAACATGTTTGGTGTACCAAAATACACCGTCAACATCTCCCCCACGCTTAGCTCTTGCTTGTCCTCGAGCAAGTACTCGTAAAAGAACTTCGTCCAAGGCGTTGTAATCATGTTTCGCTAAATCTTTCTTCACAAGTTAACCAATCATTTATCTTTAATACATAAACATAAAGTAATGATCATCAAACATAAACATGGGCATTTAGAATCTTTACCACGTCAATATTTACCCCACAACTCAAACTCTTCACTCGAAACTTTCAATCTCAGCCATGCTTACCTCTTTGCTTCCATTGGAGGGTTTTTATTTCAAAAACAAAATTCCTGCAACAAGTATTAGACAAAAACCTTTCTCCAAGCTCTCTCAAGTCGCTCATATTAAGTGGCTATCCTAACAAGTTTTATAAAACTCTCACCTCCCATAAATCTCTCATATAACATGTAAAGTGGAGCTATAGGTAGGGCTAGTACAATCAACACAAGTATTGTCAAACTAAGAACTTCCTCTAATGGCTGTTTACCTTTCAAAGCCAATGATCATGAGAATTAATACATATGTAGGGATATCAAGGATGAGAAGATTTAGAATGGTGGATATGTGCAAGGGCAAAAGAAAATATGACTACGAGGCACCGATGACATCCTCTTTGTCGGATTGCACATGGTTGGAAAAAGAGTGAAAGTTTCGTTCTCAACAACGTGACATCCTTCCTTGCACTTTTATTTTTCTTTCACTTGATTCATCCCTCTCATATCTTTCTTGTCACTCCTCTTCTCTCTTTTTCTTCTTTTCTTTCTCATATATATATATATATATCACTTTTCTTGTCTATTTTTCTTTCTTTCTTTTCCATACACATACTTTTCTCTTTATTTTTCCCTCTCTTGACATCTTTTTCTCTCTTTTCAAAGCTCTCAACTCCTCTCTTTCTTGCATGCACACAATCTGAAATTTTAAATAAACCATGCTAGAGACGAGACGAAACTTTGAGAGTAGGTTGTGTTCAAGGAATGCGATGTACAAAAGAGATGTATAGGGTTGGGTATGGAATTCGGCGATGTACGGGACTTTCGACGTGAAAGTCACATTACCGAATACATGACGAGGCTAGCAACAAAAGATAAGCACAAGGACATGATCATTGCTTGAAATTAAAACTCCCAAGAGAGAAGGATCCTAGCTCAACTCATCGTGCTAATCACACTTACGGTGGAGCAAAAAATAAATTTGGCTTTGTATAGGATTTTTTTTCTTACTCTCAACTTGGAAAAAGAAGTTTTGCTAACCTTTATCACAAGGGTTTTTAGATAATTTTCAGAACTAAATTCCTCCAACTTTTAGCATCGAACATAGCACAACCAAAATAAAAAGCTCAAGATCGAAGCACGGTATGGGTACTTTTAGAAGTAGCAATTCCACTAAGCACCACAATAAACATTTTTCAAACCACACACTTATGTTCATATATCAAGAACTAAAGATAAAAAACGAGTGAATAAAGATAAGCATCACACAAGACACAAAATTTAAAGGACTCTTTTTATTTGATTTTCATTGACGCAACACTAAATTAAGACACTTCAAACTTGCAAAAATTTAAAAACACACTTAAAAATTAAAGACTCTTAAACTCTAAAACTCTCTCGAAAACTAAACCGAAACTTGAAGCTCAAAAGCTAAAAGGCTAGCTAGCTAGCTCTCCCCCACGCTAATGTTTTTTCAATAAAATCAGCAACTTCTCATTTTCTTCGGGACTCAACTCGTCGCTCACAATGACTGGATAAGTCTTGTCTGGGCCCAAAAATTCATACTTTAATCCTTTGGGTAAAGGTTTAAGGTCTACCTCGGGCACTTGTGGCTCCTCGGGTTTAATCTCTCCTATGTCCTCGAATTTTTCTTCCTCCACGCTTTCATCTTCTGGTTCTAAGCCTTTTGTTGCTTCTTCTAGCTTTTCGTCTTGTTGATCATTAACTTGATTCTCCATCACCCTTTGCAGTGGGTCTCTAAGGGTTTCAACAAAACAAAGACTGACTACCTCCTCTACTTCGTCTTCGGGAGGAAAGGGTGTAGGGTGTTTAGAAACGCGAAGAAAGTTATATGTGTACTTCTGTCCATTAAGGTTCATTATTACTTTGCCTTTTCCAGCATCCGACACGGCATCAACCAACTTAAGAAAGGGCCTACCTAGGATTATGTGATCATGATACTATGGTAAGCATCAATAACAAAGTAATCGGTTGGTATACATTTTCCAGAGATTTTTACATTCATGTTGCAAGCAATACCTAGAGGTCTAATAGTTCTACCATCTCCCATGATTAATTTCGTTGATGTTGGAGCTAAGTCTAGGTTGTGGTCTTGAACTTTATCGTAAATTTTAGAAGATAGGACACTTACTTGGGCTCCAATGTCGCATAAAGCTTGCATTGAACTCCGTTGATCTCGCAACTCAAGTGTGGTGTCGTCTTCTCTTCTTCTTCGGATCCTATCGCGTAAACTTGAGCGAGGCGAGCATATGGCGATGCTTCTGGCTTGATCCCCATGATTTTTTTCACCTCGGCTATGTGTTCCGGATCCACTTCGTCATCTCTAAAGAGCTTTTGAAAGATCTCACCGGTGATTTCAAGGTCGTATGAGTCTTCCACTTTCTTCTCCGGTGGGAAATCCACTTCCAATGCTCTTGCCATCCCCTTTTGATTAGGGAATGGTCTTCTCTTATCAAATACTTCTCCGTAATCAATTGGAACCCAATCCATTGGTTCGAACTCCCTTAGTGGCTTTGCGCTTGACATGCTTCTCTTGTTTGTTTCATTTGATACGGCGAAGTCAATGCTCGGGGTAGTTCTTGACTTGATGTGTTCTTCTTCAAGCTTTTCCGAGATTGGCTCCTCTTTTGTGACTTCCGGGGTTGCCTCTTTAGAAATTTCAGCACACTTCTTCATCCTTGAATTATATTCCGGCTCTCCCGCAAGTCTTGTTTCCCAATCTCTTCGCATGGAAGCCGCTTTACTAATTTTTTGTAGAAGTTGAGCGGCTTCTGTGAGTGTTTTCTCCATGAGATCCCCACCTGCACACATTTGGACGTGTTGCATGCAACTATGGGTTAGGGAAAAGAAAAATGTATGCAAGAGTACGTCACCGGAGAAGCCGAGTCTTGGTCCTTGTTCGATCAACTCATTAAACCTATTCCAAGCTTGGTCTATCCCTTCCTCTTCTCCTTGCGTGAAAGTGATCACTTGCCTCCTTAGATGTTGAACCTTGCTAATTGGAAAGAACTTCTCGCAAAACTTCTTTGTCAACTTGTTCCAATTGCCTTCAACTTCAAAGGACGCAAACGAGTACCACGTCTTTACTTCACTGGCAAGTGAGTAGGGAAAGAGATTCCATTTGAACCATTCATCGGGAACTCCTTCTTGACGCACCGTGCTGCATAGCGTCGTGAAATGCCTTATGTGTCTATACGGGTTCTCCGTAACCATCCCTTCAAATGGGTTTGCCGCCACCATCTCGATGATCTTGGATTTGATTTCATACTTGGTCGCTTCGAGCTTTGAATCCGACTCTTGTACTTGTCGGGGACCGCCCTAGGGGTCCCCTCAAACAAGGGGGGAACCCCTACTTAAATTCTCGCATCCATATAAGCTAAGCCTAACCATGCAGGAAACTAACCCCCGCAGACACGGCCCACGCAGCAGGACTTCGGAGGCCCACCAAGGCGGCCCGCCTAGGAAGACCCCTCGGCGAGGCTCCGCCCTCGCCCGAGGGCATGCTCCTCCCTCGAACGGGCTCCGCCCCGTTCGAGGGGCGACTCCCTCCTCGAACGAGTTCCGCCCCCGCTCGAGGGGCGACCCTTCCCTCGAGCGGCCCCGCCCCGCCGGAGGGCGCGCTCCCCCCTCGAGCGAGTCCCGCCTCGCTCGAGGGTCCGCTCCGCCCTCGGCCGGGGCCCGCCACGATCACGGGCGCCCGCACGCGTGCGCCGGCCCCGTACTTGGGCATTTAACGCCCCGACGCCGCGGGACGGCGCCATCATGCGCCGGGGCTCACGCCCGTGCCGCCGCACCAACTCCCCGGGGGAAGGAGCCCATCCCCGCCACCGTGGGATGGACCGTGCGGTACGGCCGGTGTCGGTCCCGTGACACCGTGCGCACGCCGCCGTACGACTAACGCGCCCGACCCTCGAAAGGGGGCCGGCGCACCCTCGTTTCCACTTTCTCGTGACCTTGCGGGTTGGGTGAGGGGCGCTAGGCCGGTGGATGGCCATCCCGGCCACCGCGCGCGCGCGGCCGCCGTACCCACGCGTGCGGGCGCACGCCCGACTCCACGGGGGCACGCCCAAGCACCGCAACAACCACTCCGTCACCGCGAGCTCATTGGGAAGGAACGCCGTTCGCCCGCTCCTATATCCCGTACCGGCCATCATCGGCACCCCCCTCGAAGCCTATCGGGGGCGCCACCGCCATCCGCCGCCTCCTACCCTCGAACCGCCACTTTGTTCGGGTACAAGGTAGGCCATCATGCCGGATCGCGGCGAGGATCGACCGGACGCCCGCCCATTCTACACCATAGCACGACGTGCTCCCACACGTAGCTAGGTAGCGCGGCGTGCATGTAACTCGCCGCCCCCTTGGCCTATAAAAGGGGGAGGCGAGCCCCCGGCCGCGGGGGGACGAGTTCGAGAGGAGTTCGGCTCTACACAAAGCACACCGTGCACTCACTCTCTTATTCTCCCACAACATCTTCACCATTCACTAGGGACTTGGGAGCCACGCTTCCTCTCCCGCCTTGCTTGTATTTGCCCCACTACAAGCACCCCGGTGCCGAGCAATATAGTGCCACGAGCACCCCACCGCCGGACGTACGGCCCCCTCGGCGGAACCGGGATAAATCCTTGTGTCATTAGTTGCTTTGCATCGACCATAGAGGGAAAAACTTAGGCGCTATCTATCGGTTAGTGTCGGGACCATATTCCGCACCGACGTTGGCGCCCACCGTGGGGCTCCCGAGCGCCTAAGGTCATTTCGCTGACTCCCTCCATGGTGATTCGCACTGAGTACCGTAGCACTCGCTACAACATGGGTAGCTCTGACCCCCTTCCAGCCGGGCTCGAGATCCGCTTCGGGGACTTGAACTTCCAGGCCACGGGGAATGGCTATCTCATGCGCCTCACCAACCGTGAGGAGCTACGCGCGCGGCGGGAGGCCGAGGTTCGCTCGGTCACCGCCGCACGCACGACACCGCGCGGTACCGCAGGCACGGATGCGGCGGGTCCGTCGACGCCGCGACGCCGTCGCCGCTGCGGGCTACGCTCGCGTCGGGCACGGTCCGAGCGGCGACGGCCGAGCGCGCCGCCGCCCGGGCGCGGTGCGCCCACCGTCACGACGGCCGTCACCGCCCCCCGGCGGGACCGCGCGCGGTCTCCCGACCACGCGTCCCCATCGGGCCGCGTGGCGCCACTACGGCCTACAACGCCAACGTCAACACGACGATGCGCGAGGGTTCCGCCCGGACGGCACGTCTTCGTCGCCGGGAATCCCGGCACGTCGGCGGACGGACGAGTCGTCCCCGGGCTCCGTCGACACGATGCCACCCGCCAACCGTCATGGGTACGCGAGTGGGACTTCTGCGGTGTACCGGACCCGGCCGCGTTCGGGCGCTTCCTCGACGCCACGGACTGCGGTTCGGCCGCTCCGACGACTCCCGCACGGGAGCTACGACCCCACGCGGGAATGCTGCGCCGTCATCACCAACGACCCGGCCAACGCCGCCGGTGCGGCGGCGCCGGGAGATGGGGAAGTCACGCCGCCCCGAGGGGTTGCCACGCGCCGGCCGCGGGCCCAAGTGCACCCGCCGGAGCCGACGTCGACGCGCGACCGGCCCAAGCTCGCGAGCTCGAGGCTAAGCCGGCAGAGGAGTACGGAGCGTGCGGCCGCTCCGCGCCTCGATGGCGAGGAGAGGCCTCCCGCGCGCGGCGAACGTGCACGGGAGCCCGGGCCGACAGTCCGCGACCGCCTCAACCCCGTCCCCAACGTCGACAACGCGGATACTCCGCCGCGGGCGAGCCAAAAGCTCATCGCCGCCGCAACACTGCTGCGCGCCATGCCGGCACCCTCGACCCCCGAGGCTCGAGAAATGCACCGCGAGGTGCGCACCCTCCTTGAGCAAGCGGCCGTCCAGCAGGCCGAAAGCTCGGCCTCACGCATCCGCCAACAGGGGGACGCGCGGGGTGATGATCCCGGCACCGGGGGGGCGAACCCTCGGTGCATGCGGGTCGACCCGCCGACCGGGGACGCACGCCGGCCAAGGAACGCCTCCTCGACACGCGCAGGCGCCGGATGGCGATGCCCGCAACGTCATCAACGCCAGGCGCACCAGCAAGGCGGACGCGCGAGCGGCCAGGGGCTACCACCCTCGAAGGGGTGGACGCTACGACAGCGGTGAGGATCGTTCCCCAACGCCGGAGCCCCCGGGCACCCGCGTGTTCAGCAGGGAGATCCGCACGGCGGCGTTCCCCCAGCGCTTCCGTCAACCCTCGACGATCACCAAATACAACGGGGAGACGGACCCTCGTGTTTGGCTCAACGATTACCGCCTGGCCTGTCAGCTGGGCGGGGCCACCAACGACGAGGTGATCATCCGCAACTTGCCCCCCGCATCCGGGCGACGCGGCCGGACATGGCTCGAGCACTTGCCCGCCGGCCCGCATCCACAACTGGGACGATCTAGTCCACACCTTCGTGGGCAACTTCCGGGGCACATACGTGCGCCCGGGAACTCCACGGGATCCGCGCTCCCCGCACGCGGAAGCCGGGCGACCGCCGCGGGACTTCATACGGCGCTTCTCCAAGCGCCGTACGTAGCTCCCCGCCGTGGCACAATCCGAGATCGTGCACGCGTTCCTCGAGGGCACCACGTGCGGGACCTTGTGCGCGAGCCGGGACGCGCCGCCCGCCCGCGGACTCGAACGAGCCGTTCGACATTGCCACCGCCCTTCGCCTCGGAGAGGAGGCCGTGGGGGCAATCTTCGACGGCAAGAAGGGCAAGCGCTCCGAGGACACGCCCGCGGAGGGCGGCGGGTCCAAGGAGCCGCGCCGCAACGATAAGCGGGGCAAGAAGGGGGAAGAAGCCGCGCCGCGAGGCGCGCGAGCGAGGGCGCAACGGCGGCAACGCCGAGGCCCTCGCCGTTGACCCGGCCCGACGGGGCCCTCGACCAGGCTCCTCGAGGCCCGGGGTTTTCGACGACATGATGAAGAAGCCGTGCCCCTACCACAAGACCCCCGTTAATCACACTCTTGAGCGATGCGACATGCTCAAGAAGTTCTATGGCCGTGCCGCCGCGAAGGAGGCGAGAGGCCAAGAAGGATGGGGGCGGCGGCGACGCGGAGTGGCTTCCCCGGTCGAAAACGTGTTCCTCATTTTTGGGGGATCCACCGTGGACATGTCAACCGGCGGCGCAAGAAGGAGCGGCACGAAGTCCTCGCCGCAGAGAGGGCACCTCCGGCCTTTCTCAACTCGGTCGAAGGATGCCATCACCTTTAGCCGGGATGATCACCCAAACCGCATCCCGAACCCGGCCAAGCACCCCCGGTGGTCGATCCCATCATTGGGAACGCCCGGTTTTCGAAGGTCCTTATGGACGGAGTGCGTAGCCTCAATATCCTCTTCGCGCATACATTGCGCCTAATGGGGATTGGGCGGGACCAGCTACGGCCCGAACACAAAGCCGTTTCACGGCATCGCGCCCGGAAAGGGTTCAACCCCTCGGGCGATCGACCGCCCGTCCGGTTCGGGACCCCCAAGAATTTCCGCAAGGAAACCCTCACCTTCGAGGTGGTGGGATTCAAAGGGGCCTACCACGCCATCCTCGGCGACCATGCTATGCCAAGTTCATGGCGAGTTCCCAACTACACGTACCTCGAAGATGAAGATGCCGGTCCAAACGGCGTCATCACCGTCGGGTCGTCGATCGAGCATGCATTCGACCGCGATGTCGAGTGCGTGGAGCATGCGGAGGCGCTAGCACCGGATGAAGCGCCGGTAAACACACCGGGAGAAGATGGTCAACGACGACCTCGGCCTCCGCCACCAAGCACGCCGCACGTTCGAGGCCGCCGAGCAAACCAAAGGGGTCCCCCTCGACCCATCGCCCCCGAGGGCAAGGCTTTGAGGGTCGGCTCGACCCTCGATCCTAAATAGGAAGCGAGGCTCGTCGACTTCCCTCCGCGCCAACGCCGACGTTTTCGCGGGGAGCCCCTCGGACATGCCGGTGCATTCCGAGGGAGGTCGCCGAGCACTCCCTTGATATCCTCGCCTAATGCTCGCGCTCGCTCGCCGCCGGCCGGCCGCGCCGCTTCGACGAGGAACGGCGACCGGCGATCGGGAGTGGAGCTGCGAAGCTCCTCGAGGCCGGATTCATCAAGGAAGTGTTCCACCCGACGTGGTTAGCTAATCCGTGCTTGTAAAAAAAGAAAAATGGGAAGTGGAGGATGTGCATTGACTACACAAGTCTCAATAAAGCGTGTCCAAAAGTCCCTTTTCCTTTACCACGCATAGATCGATTGTTGATTCCACCGCCGGGTGTGAACTACCTCGTTTCCTTGATGCCTATTCGGGATATCATCAAATAAAAATGAAGGAGTCCGACCAGCTCGCGACTTCGTTCATCACACCGTTCGGGACGTTCGTTACGTCACGATGCCTTTTGGCCTCGTAAACGCGGGCGCGACCTATCGGCGCCGCATGCAAAGACGTTTTTGGGGACCATATCGGGCGAACGGTCGAGGCTTACGTAGACGACATCGTCGTCAAAACCCAGAAGGCGACGACCCGGTCGCCGATCTTGGCATCGCATTCGCCTGCTCGATGGGCCAACCGGGGTCAAGCTCAACCCCGAAAATGTGTCTTTGGAGTGCCGCGGGCATGCTCCTAGGATACATCGTCTCCCACGGGGGGATCGAGGCCAATCCCGAAAAGGTCGCGGCCCTCGAGCGAATGGGTCCAACCCGGGACCTCAAAGGGGTGCGGAAGGTGCCGGGGTGCCTTGCCGCCCGAGCCGCTTCATCTCGAGGCTCGAGGAGAAGGGCCTCGCCCCTCTACCGCCGCTCAAGAAGCACGAGCGCTTCTTCTTGGACCGCCGAGGCCCGTGAAGCGCTCGACAAGCTAAAAGCATCCCCGACGCACGCCCCAATCCTTACGCCGCCACAAGACGGCGAACCCCTCCAACTCTACGTGGCCGCGACCACCTGGGTGGTCGCCGCCGTGATCGTCGTGGAGCGCACGGAGGAAGGGCATGCCCCCGCCCGTGCGAGAGGCCGCCCATTACATCGCCGAAGTCCCGTCGGGACACAAAGACGCGCTACCCTCGTGTCCGTGAAGCCGCCGTACGCGGTGGTCCTCGCGCGCGCAAGCTCCGCCACTACTTCGAGGCCCACCCGCTACGGTGGTCTCTTCCTTCCCGCTAGGAGAGATCATTCGCAACCCCCGATGCGGCGGTGCGAATTGCCAAGTGGTCCGTGGAGTTGATGGGCGAAACGCTCGCCTATGCTCCGCGCAAGGCCATCAAATCGCAAATCTTAGCAGACTTCGCCGCCGAGTGGACGGACACACACCGCCGCCCCCTCAAATTCGCGTAGTGCCGGACTCGTTCTTCGACGGCTCGGTGATGAAGACGGGAGCGGGCGCGGCCTCGCTCTTCGTGTCACCCCTCGGGGAGCACATGCGCTACGCAAGGCGCCTCCATTTCCCCGCGTCCAACAACATGGCGGAATACGAGGCCCTCCTCTCGCGGCCTCAAAATCGCCATTGAGTTGGGCATCAAGCGCCTCGACGTGCGAGGGGATTCGCAGCTCGTGATCGACCAAGTCATGAAGAACGCGAGCCGCCACGACGACAAGATGGAGGCCTATTGCAAGGCCGTGCGGGCCCTCGAAGACAGATTCTACGGCCTCGAGCTCAATCACGTACCCCGCCGAGTACAATGAGGAGTGCGGATGAACTTGCCAAGATCGCGTCCGGCGGATCACCGTTCCCCCCGAACGCGCGCGCGACGTCGCGGCCCACCTGGCCGCCTTCGAGCCCTACCCCTCGAGCGACGCCGGACCCTCGGGGCTCCCCTCGAATCCGGCCGGGTGCGGAACCCATGGAAGAGGACCCCCTCGAACGAGGCGTACGTGCTCTCCCTTCTCGAGGGGTACGGCTCCCCACGAGGCCGTTACAATGGACATCGAGAAGGTCCCCGCCCTGTGCGGATCGCGGGAGAAGTACATCGCCCGGATTGCTCGAGGGGAGCTCCTCGCAAGACCGGCCACGCCCGAGCGCATCGCCAGATGGCCAAGTCATTCACCCTCATCGACGGCGAGTCGTACAAGCGCGCCGCGTCGGGGCATTCTCCGCCGGTGTATACCCATTCCCCGAGGGGCGCGAGCTCCCACGGACATCCACGCGGGGGATCCGTGGCCACCACGCCGCGCCGCGCGCACCCTCGTCGGCAACGCGTTCCGCCAAGGCTTCTATTGGCCTACCGCGGTCGCGCACGCCAACGAAATCGTGCGCACTTGCGAAGGGTGCCGCCTCTACGCCCGCAAAACCAACTTGCCACCACGCTCCGCAAACGATCCCCGTAACATGGCCGTTCGCCGTGTGGGGATTGGACATCGTCCGGCCCTTGCGAAGGCGCCCGGGGGCTTCACCCACTCGCCGGTTGCAATTGACAAGTTCTCCAAGTGGGTGGAGGTGCGCCCCATTACGAATTTGAGGGCCGAGCAGCGGTCTCGTTCTTCACCGACATCGTCTACCGCTTTGGAGTGCCAAACTCCATCATCACGCACAACGGTCCCGGCTCACGGCCGAAGTTCTTGGAGTTCTCGCGACAAGTTCCACATCCGAGTGGACCGGGCCCGTGGCGCACCCGAACCAACGCGGCCAAGGGGAACGTGCCAACGGCATGATCCTACTGAGGCCTCAAACCCGGAATTTTCGACCAGCTCAACAACCGGCCGAAAATGGCTCCAAGAACCGGCCAGCCGTGTGGAGCCCAAGGACTACCCCGTGCGTAGCCACCGGTTCACCCCGTTTTTCCTAGTCCATGGCGCGGAGGCCGTCCCTCCCCACGGACCTCGGAATACGGGTCGCCCAAGGTTCGAGGCTACAACGAGGGACGCCAACCGCCGAGCCCGCGAGGACTCACCGGACCGCCCAGGGGACGAAGTACGCCTCGTGGCGTTGATGCACTCCGCAAGGTATCAGCGCCCCTACGGCGCTACCAAGCACGCAAGATACGTCGAAGGGATTTCGGGGCGAGGGGGACCCGGTCCTAAGGCTACGCCAAGACAACCGAGGGCGCCACAAGCTATCGCCCCCATGGGAAGGACCCTACGTCGTGGTGAAGGTGCTCAAACCGGCACGTACAAGCTTGCCAACGAGGACGGCGAAGAACTCACCAACGCTTGGAACATCCAACAGCCTACGTCGCTTCTACCCTTAGCTAGGATTTCCAAGTATTTTCCGTTGTAAAAACGTACGGCCAACGCCCCGACTGGTGTCACCTATGTAAATACTCCAAGTATAATAAAAGGGCAACTCGCTTTCCCTCGAAACCCAAGTTACCCTCGGGGCTACCGCGGGGGCACCCCCCCCCCAAATGGTCCCATTTTTTTCGCGCAAAAACGTAATAACACGCGCTAAGTTTGTTTCCTACTTCAACCACGAGCCACGGTTCGAAAAGGGCGCAGCGGCACGCGCGGAAGGAGCGCGCGAGCCGAGACGCCACGCCGCGTGGCTATGGCCCGTCTCTCTCGCCTCCAACCCACGGCCCCTCGCGAAAGGCGGACTTCCCTAACTAGAATCTCGCTCGGTCAGAAGAAGAAGAAGCAAAAAGCGCCATAAAGCGATTTCATTTACAAACCGTCTATGATTCACGAAACTACTTGTTTAATTACAAGAGGCCACGAGGCCACAATTCTCGATACACTTAAACAAAAAAAAACGGCCTAGCGCCCGTGCTTTCAGGGGCAAGCGAGCGCGCATCGCCGGCGTCCGGGAAGAGGAATTCCTCGAAGGCCCCTCGGCGAGCGACTCTGCGGCGGCGTCGGCCAGCCAAGCGCGTCCGCACGCCTCCATGGCCACCTCGTCCTCGACGCCCTCGGCACGATGTAGCCTTCCGCTACCGCCGAGGTTGACCTCGTAGTGGGATCGCACCACTCCGAGGGCCTTCTCGCACGCCAGTGCAACGCCCGACGCATCCGCCCCGTGACGTGGCCGCCAAGGGCGCGTAGGCGGCCGGCCGGCCGAGCCGCCGTCCGGACATCGCCTTCCTCGACGACGTGACAGTCTCGAGGGCCGCGTCCCGCGCCCTCCCCGCAGCCTCCCCGCTCGCAGGAGTTGTAGGAGGCCCCGCAGGCCTCGCCCCGCCCGCCGGCGTGTCCCAGTGCGTGCGCAAGCCTGGAAGCGACAAGGCGACAAGAAATCAGAAAAGGGGAAGACGAACCCTCTAAAGCAAAAAACCAACGAGCGGGATCGACAATAGCTTACCTTCGATTTGCCTCCTCCCTGTGTCGAGGTCGTGGCGCACGGACCAAGCGCCGCCTCGAGGCCCGGGACGGCCTCGCCTTGCTCGACGAGGGCCATCTCTTGGGCGGCGTTGCTGATGCTGAGCGTCAACGCCTCATCCTCAACCTCGCAGAATGCGGCGTTCCGCTCCTCCCGCCGACTTCTCCGCCGCCCTCGCGAGCAACGCGCTCCCGCTCCGGCCGCCGCCCGGCGTTGCGCGGGGCGGCCCCGCTCCCCGCCGGGAGCCGCCCCTCGCCCCTCGCGGCGACGCGCTCCCGCCGGAGCGCCCCTCGCCGGCGACGAGAGCCGCAGCCCTTGGCGTCGAGGGCGGCCTTCGTGTCATCCGCCTCCTTGGCGCGCCGCTCCGCCCGCGCGCCCGCTCCCTCGCCCGGCGCCGCGCGCCCGCGCGCTCCTTCGAGCGACGTGCGGAGTCTCCCCGGCCTCGGCGCGAGCGGTGGCCACCTCCGCCTCCCGGTGGCGGCCAACGTCCGCGTCTCTCTCCGTGTCCCTCGCGCGCGTTCCCGCGCGCCCGCCACGATCGACGAGGGCCGCACGGATGCGCCCGAGGCTCGAGTCACGCGCCGCGTCTTGCCCCGAGCTCTCTGGGAGCACGTCACACCACGCCAACGCCGGAGACCAGCCACCGTCCGCGTCCTAAGAGCTTCCGCAAGCGCGTCGAAAGCGCCGCATCGCTCCCGGGAGCCGGCGGACCTCGGCGTTCACCGATCGAACGCGCCGTACTTCTCGCGGGCGCGGCGCTCAAGCTCCCGGAATCCACGCATCGAGCCTCGTCGCCGCCAAGTCTTGAATACGCGCGCGCGAAAGCGAAAAAGAGAAAGAAGAAGAGCAACCGTGGCTCACCCGGAAGACGATCCAAGCCGGCCGCCGTGAACCCGCGCCGCCTCGTTCAACGCGCGGGTGAGCGTGGCGCCGTGGCTCATGAGCTCGCCCCGCAGCCCCGCTCCCTCTCCGGGCGCGCAAACGCCGGGGATCCTCCACGGCCCCCCCCACCCGGGCGGGCGACCGCATGGGAGGACGAGGCCTCGGCGCCGTGCCCTCGGCCCCCCACTATCATACGACCCTCGTGACGCCCTCACGAGGGCCCTCCCCCGGGGCTCGGGAGAGTTCGTGGGCCGGCCCGGCCCACCGGTTCCACCCGTGCGGCGAGGAGTCGTCCGAGAGCTCCACCACCTCCGCCCTCGGGGACCGCCGGCGCGGCGGAGCCGCCCCGCTCCGCCCTCCGCCGGCGCCTCCACCGCGCCTCCGCGCCGGGGGGCGCCCGCCGTGGCGCCGTTGCCGCCACCTCCATCCGCGCCGCCACGTCCGCGGCGCTCCCGCAGGTTGCGCCCGCCTCCGCCTCCTCCGCAGAGGGGCCGCCGCCGCGGCGCACCTCCGCCGTAGCCGCCGCCGCGCCCGCGCCTCCATGGCGACCGGCGCCCGCCGCCCCCTGCGACCTCCTCGGGCCGCGGCGCGGCGGTTGATCCACCGGCCGGCCTCGAAGCCCCGGCCGGGCCTTGCGCGCTCGTGCCCGCCGCCGCCGCGCCGTTCCCCGGGCGCGACCCCCTCGACGAACGCCGCCGGTGGGGATCGACGCATCCGTCCCCGCACCTTGGCCTCGTGCAAGAGGAGGGACGGTGGGCACCGCCCCGCGGAAACGCGAACGGAGGATTAGAGCGTCTAATAACCAAACAAATTAAGGCCAAGCAAAGGAAGAGCAAGATTCCTTACCCTCGCGGAGGAAAAGGCCCGCTTCCTTTTCCTCGAGGCCTCCGACGAGGCCGCGGGGGCCGCGCCCGCCGCGGCGCTCCCCGACGGTGCCGCCGCACGCGCGGGCACGCCCGCCTCACGCGTAGGCACGCCCGACGCCGCCACCGCGCGCGCGGAGGCACGCTAGCCCCGCGCGCGCGGGCGCGCCCACCGACGCGCCCTCGACGAGGACGCCGCGCGCGCGACGCGCGCTCCCCGCCGCGTGCGGGCACGCTTGACGCGCGCGCAGCACGTCCGCCGCACGCGCCTCCGTGGCGCGCGCGGGCACCCCCGCGGCGCGAGCCGCCCCGACGACGACCGCCCGGCGGCGGGCGCCGCGCACCCGCCCCGGACGAAGCCGCCCCCCGACGCGGGCGCGAGATCCGCGACGGGGCGCGGGGGCCGCCACCGTCCGAGGGGCCCTCCCCCTCGACTCTTCCTCCTCGTCCCGATCCGAGGACGAGGGCTCCTCGATGTCCCGGGGAGGAGAGCCCCGGCTCCTCCCGCCGCCGCACTCCGCCGACCGCGCGCCACGCGCGCTTGGCGCCGCCTTGCGTGCGCCCTTGCGCGCCGCCCGCTCCTCGGCCGGCCCCCGCCGCGCCGCCCGGCCGAGCGCACGGGAGTCGGGGGGGTGGGCGGAACGGACTTGGCGGCGTTGAACCGCACCCGCCCGCGCACGAGAGCAACGGCGGCACATCGGAAACGGAATCAAGAACAAGGACTAAAACGGTAGAAAACCACACTCACCAACGGCCGGTGGGGAGCATCTCGAGGTCCCACGGGGGTCCGACCCGCCGGCGCCCGCGTCCGGGTGTCGACGGCGCTCCGCGCCCGGTGAGCGCGTACGGCCGCTCCGCCGGCGTCGGGAGCATCCGCGACCTCGCCAGTCGATCGTGGTTGGCCGCCTCCGTCATCTCGAAGATGCGGAGCGGCCTCTCGCATCAACCGCACGATACGCCCGGTGATGGAGGAAGGCGAGGACGCCCATCGCGTTGAGCCCTTCCCTCGCCGGGCCCGCCGCAAGGCGGCGAGGATGGAGTCCCGGCGCGCCGGTGGTTGGCCGTAGGCAACCCGTAGCCCCGGCAGTCCGCCTCTCCTTGAACACCCGCCCGGTGTAGGGAGGAGGCGGGCTCGGCGTTGCGCAGGTAAAACCATCCCCGCTCCCACCGGCATTGTTCGTCGTCATGGTGCGGGGGGATGTAGGAGTTCTTGAGCCGCCCCCGCACGGCCAGCGACATCCCGCCGGCGCGCACCGCGCGGCGGGTCCCCGCTCCGTCGTAGGCCGCGTGATGAGCTCCGCGCGGAAGAGGTGTACCCGCAGCTCCCGCCTGATCGGGATCCCGGGTACCCTTCGCGGACGCCCACGAATGTAGCCGCCGCGAGATCGCGTTGGGGGCGAAGTTGTGCAGCTCCACCCCGTAGTGGAAGCACAACGCCCGCATAAATGTGCTCGCCGGCGCGTTGAAGCCACGCTCGTGGTAGCGGAGGAAGCTCACCACGCATCCCTCCGCGGATTGGGCTCGAGGTGCGACGATGGCGGCACGATCCACTCCGCCGGCGCCCATCTTCGTTGGCCGAGAGCCGGCCGGCGGCGACCGCGCTCGCCCGGTGGCGAGCCGGGTCACCGTCGACTTCTCCCGTGCGTACGGCTCCAAGACCCCGATCGGAAGCCGAGGCGGCGCCATAGCGAGGGACGAACGAGCGCGGGGCGGAGGACAAGGAAGCGAGAAGAAAGCTCTAAGCAACGAAACCGCGCGGTGGCAAGAGCAAAACGAAGACGAAGCGACGGAGGATTGAAAATGGTGAGGAGCCAAGGTAAAAACCGCCACCTACTCCTCCCCGCGCTTTATAGGCAAACGGCGAGTTCTCCGAGCGCACGCCCCGCCAACAAGAATCGGCAGGAATCTTTCCATCGCGTCGACGGGCGGGCCCCACCACGACCGCAAGCCGACTAACCCCCGCAAAGGCGGGTCATCATTACGGCGAGACCGGCGGCGACCGAGGCGAAACCGTCACATCCGCCGCCACGTCGCCCACTACGCGCGCGCGCGCCGCGCGCCGCCAAAAAGGCGCGCCCGCGTCGCAAAACCCGCGGCCACGCCCCGCGGGCAACTAAATGCCCGGCCCCCTTGCCAAGCAAAGAGAGCCCTCGAGCGAGGCGAATCCCTCGGCTCGAGACAAAGGTGACCCTCGATGGACGACAGCGTGAGAAGGTCGCCCGGGACCTCGCCGTGTAGAGTAGGCAACCGCGGCACCCATGCCACGCGAAGCCCTCGAGCGGCATGACCCTCAACTCGAAACAAGGCGACCCTCGATGGGATATCAGCGTGAGAAGGTCGCCCGGACCTCGCTCGATGTAGAGCAGACCACCGCGGGCACCCATGCCACGTAGGACCCTCGAGCGGCATGACCCCCAACTCGAGATGATGTCAACCCTCCGAAAGAAGGCACGCGCGTAAGAGGATCGCCCAGGTCACGCTTGAAATAGAGCGACACCGAAAGCACTCATACCGCGCCACGCCGCCAACAAGCACCTCGAGGGCCGGCACGCCCGTACCCCTCGATGGCCGCAAACGTGAAAAGACGGAGCCGTCCATGCACGCCCCCGCACGGCCTTACCGATCGTGGGTTCGAAGCCCGACCCTCGACGGGTTCGAACGGGCGCCCCGCATCTCGCAGTTAGGGACGACGAGGGCACGCGCATTCGAGCCGTTCCTCGAGCCCGTCGGCTCGAGGGTGCCCCACATGTCGTGTTCGAGAGCCAGCGAGGGCAGCTAGCCGGGGGGATCCCACCGAGGGAGAGCTTCCGCGCCCTCGGCCCCTAGCGAACGGGACCGAGCCCCACCTAGCAAACCCACGCAAGCGCTTTCATGGACGTGTCTCCGACCGCGCGACCTACCCTTATCGAACGGGGCATGGACGTCCACTTGAACTAC
Source organism: Cenchrus americanus (assembly GCA_947561735.1). Classification (NCBI taxonomy): domain Eukaryota; kingdom Viridiplantae; phylum Streptophyta; class Magnoliopsida; order Poales; family Poaceae; genus Cenchrus; species Cenchrus americanus. Next base: position 74,246,042 of record OX387239.1, on the reverse strand, counting down.
CCGCTAGCGCCTCGAAGAGGAATCCGCGATTCGCGACCCGCTCGATGGGAGTCGTGGAAACCTCACCTCCCGACCCGCGGAGGGACCGGCGAGGGCGCGATAAAAAACAAGTCGTCGGGCTCGACCCGATCGCCTCGAACAAAGCCAAGGCTCGGGGGCTTGACGCACGGCTACACCTCCTTGGAATTGCACCCGCCCGAGACAAAGGATGGGGGGAGCGTGCCACCCCCGATGCCGGGCCGAAACACCGCCGATGCCGGTTGGCATATGTGCCACGCCTTCTCGACCGAATTGCTCGCGGCTAACCCCCCGCAGAGAACCCACACCCCCGCAGGCTTTCGGGGCTAGACCCGCGGGCCCGCTAGCGCGGCCCCGGAAAGCGTTCGCAAACAAGGAGGGAAGAACGTCCTATCAGTAGTTTCCAGCATCTGCGGGAGCCTCAAAGGCAAACCCGCAGATGCTCGGGCCACTGTCGGGGACCGCCCTAGGGGTCCCCTCAAACAAGGGGGGAACCCCTACTTAAATTCCCGCATCCATATAAGCTAAGCCTAACCATGCAGGAAACTAACCCCCGCAGACACGGCCCACGCAAGCAGACTTCGGAGGCCCACCAAGGCGGCCCGCCTAGGAAGACCCCTCGAGCAGCTCCGCCTCGCCCGAGGGCATGCTCCTCCTCGAACGGCTCCGCCCCGTTCGAGGGGCGACTCCCTCCTCGAACAGTTCCGCCCCGCCGAGGGGCGACCCTTCCCTCGAGCGGCCCCGCCCCGCCGAGGGCGCGCTCCCCCTCGAGCGAGTCCCGCCTCGCTCGAGGGTCCGCTCCGCCCTCGGCCGGGGCCCGCCACGATCACGGCGCCCGCACGCGTGCGCCGGCCCCGTACTTGGGCATTTAACGCCCGACGCCGCGGGACGGCGCCATCATGCGCCGGGGCTCACGCCCCGTGCCGCCGCACCAACTCCCCGGGGAAGGAGCCCATCCCCGCCACCGTGGGATGGACCGTGCGGTACGGCCGGTGTCGGCCCCGTGACACCGTGCGCACGCCGCCGTACGACTAACGCGCCCGACCCTCGAAAGGGGGCCGGCGCACCCTCGTTTCCACTTTCTCGTGACCTTGCGGTGCTAGGGTGAGGGGCGCTAGGCCGGTGGATGGCCATCCCGGCCACCGTAACGGCGCGGCCGCCGTACCCACGCGTGCGGGCGCACGCCCGACTCCACGGGGGCACGCCCAAGCACCGCAAAGCAACCACTCCGTCACCGCAGCTCATTGGGAAGGAACGCCGTTCTGCCCGCTCCTGTATCCCGTACCGCCCATCATCGCACCCCCCTCGAAGCCTATCGTGGGGCGCCACCGCCATCCGCCGCCTCCTACCCTCGAACCGCCACTGTTCGGGTACAAGGTAGGCCATCATGCCCGGATCGCAGCGAGGATCGACCGGACGCCCGCCCATTCTACACCATAGCACGACGTGCTCCCACACGTAGCTAGGTAGCGCGGCGTGCATGTAACTCGCCGCCCCCTTGGTCTATAAAAGGGGAGGCGAGCCCCCGGCCGCGCGGGGACGAGTTCGAGAGGAGTTCGGCTCTACACAAAGACACCGTGCACTCACTCTCTTATTCTCCCACAACATCTTCGGCCATTCACTAGGGACTTGGGAGCCACGCTTCCTCTCCCGCCTTGCTTGTATTTGCCCCACTACAAGCACCCCCGTGCCGAGCAATATAGTGCCACGAGCACCCCACGCGTCGGACGTACGGCCCCCTCGGCCGGGAACCGGGATAAATCCTTGTGTCATTAGTTGCTTTGCATCGACCATAGAGGGAAAAACTTAGGCGCTATCTATCGGTTAGTGTCGGGACCATATTCCGCACCGACAAGTACTCTTATGTCTTCACATCGAGGGCTAGCGTAATCCCTTAGTGATTTCTCCGGTTCTTCCACGGGTTGATTGACGAACGCCATCTAGACAACAAGATAAAAACAAAAACAAAAACAAAAACAAAAACAAACAAAGTGGTTTTCCAGGTAATATGTGTTAGATATAGCAAATAAAAGATAAACTAAATATAAAACTAAGTTATATGCAAACCAAACGATGTAAACTAGCTTGCTCCTCGGCAACGGCGCCAGAAAAAGGGGCTTGTTGACGGATAAAAGACGTATCCACCTACGATCCGCAAGCGTACGGACCTACACCTTTTCACCACAGGATTCCCAAGGTTCTTGTCAATCCGTGGAGCAAGGGGATTACAAGCGTTTGATCTACCTCTACTCACTAACTACTAAAACCCTAACTATGATTAAACTAGAAAACAACTAAACGACACTAGAGAGAATGATTAAGCTATCAAGATAAAAGACACTCTCCCATGGTTTTACGATCCTAGAACATGCAATCGCTTTAAACATAAAAACCAATCTAATCTATCGGGGGTTGTGACCACGGTTTCGCTCTTTCCCTCCCCTCGTACTGTCACTATGCGAAGGTAATCGTGACTAGACCTATGATGGACATGGCATATTGAATGGATCCAAGGGAGCATTGGAGCTCTACTCCCTTTACAGCATGGTAGCTAACCTTAAGCATAAAGTATATTCAGCACATGATGATAGATAGATGATCCAACAAAGTACGATTACATCTCAAGATCGATTACAACCCATGGACGGATAAGGAGATTACCCCATCAAGGTGCTGGACATAGCACCGTTGATCATGGTCACCCTTCCGATGGTGTCTTCCTTCTTCTCCACTTGTGGGTGCTTCCTTCGAGGTGGTCGATCTCCCTCTGGAGATCTCCCTCCTCTCTCTCTAGTGTGTGGATGGCCTCCTGGTGCGAATGGCTCTCTCCTGTGAATGGCGGTGCCTCCAGGACTTTAGGGTTGAAGATCCTTCAGGTGCAAGGAAAGGGGGGCCAAACCGACCCCCAGAGTGGGCTGGGCCGGCCGGCCTGGGCCGACTGGCCCAGGCCCATTTCGGCCCGGTTCGGTCGCCCCTGAGGTGTTTATGCACTTTGCCCCTTCCACTTGCACGATTTTGACAATGTCATCCTCGCGTCCAAGATGGAGGTTCTCCGCGCATGAAGTTTGGTCTTTTACACTTCAATCCCCGGGGGTGTTCCTACGTAGCACTTCGGTCTTTGCCACCATTGAAGTGATTTCATCAACCTCATGAACACGAACAAGATTTCGTAAATGCTCCTTTGAACTTGTTGTGAATCCGTCCTTTATGTCTATGTTTTCCTACATAAAAACAACACTTCCAAATGCATGCACATAGATGAACTTGTTATATGATTAGTGTGCCTAGTGGCGGGTTAGTTCCATAAACAAATCCAAACCAAAGTGTAATGAACATGTTTGGTGTACCAAAATACACCGTCAACAGCTCGCCAACCCCGTCCTCGTCCGCAAGAAGAACACGAACGAGTGGAGAATGTGCGTCGACTACACCGACCTCAACAAACACTGCCCCAATGACCCTTTCGGGTTGCCACGGATTGACCAAGTCAACTATTCCACGGCGGGCTGCGACCTGCTCTGCTTCCTCAACTGCTACTCCGGGTACCACCGGATTGCGATCAAGGAAGAAGACAAGGAGAAGACCGCGTTCATCACCCCGTTTGGCGCCTACTGCTACACAACGATGTCTTTCAGGCTGAAGAACGCCAACGCTACGTACCAACGAGCTATCCAGGCCTGTTTCAAGAGACAACTCAACAAGAACGTTGAAGCCTATGTGGATGACGTGGTCGTCAAGACCCGAAACTTCGACATGCTCATCGCCGATCTTGAAGAGACTTTCGCATCCCTGCGGGAGTACCGGTGGAAGCTCAACCCGAACAAGTGCGTCTTCAGCATGCCTTCAGGAAAACTACTCGGCTTCATCATCAGCCATCACGGCATCGAAGCCAACCCCGAGAAGATCTCCGCCATCACCAAGATGAAGGCTCCCACCTGCATCAAAGATGTGCAGAAGCTCACCGGGTGTATGGCGGCCCTGAACAGATTCATCTCGAAGCTTGGAGAACGGGGGCTACCCTTCTTCAAACTACTCAAGCACCAAGAGAAGTTCGTGTGGACCCAAGAAGCAGATCAAGCTCTGGCTCAGCTCAAGGACTTCCTGTCCAAGCCACCAGTCCTCACAGCTCCTCGCAAAAAGGAGTAGCTACTGCTCTACCTCGCTACGACTACTCACGTGGTCTGTACTGCCATCATCGTCGAGCGGCAGGAAGATGGCCATGCCTACCCAGTCCAGCGACCAGTCTACTTCGTTAGTGAGGTCCTGTCGGAATCCAAGGCACGATACCAACCAGTACAGAAGCTACTGTATGCAGTGCTCATCACCTCGCAGAAGCTACGACACTACTTCCAGGAGTACTTGATCACCGTCGTCACCAACTACCAGCTCGACGACATCTTACGGAACCAGGATGCTACTAGAAGAATCTCCAAATGGGCAGTCGAACTTGGCGCCCTCACCATTAACTTCAAGCCTCGAACAACCATCAAGTCGCAAGCTCTAGTCGACTTCATGGCAGAGTGGCGGGAGAATCAGCTACCAACTCCAACCGAGTGACCAGAGCATTGGGTGATGTACTTTGACGGCTCGCTCAAGCTCGAGGGCGCAGGTGTAGGAGTACTCTTGATTTCTCCAATGGGCGAACAACTCAAGTACGTCCTACAGATCTTCTGGAAGGTCTCAAATAACGAAGCTGAGTATGAAACTCTACTACACGGGCAATATCATTGGGCATTAAGCGACTACTAGTCTACGGCGACTCCGTAGTGGTCATCAACCAGGTTAACAAGTCTTGGGATCGCAATAAGGAGAACATGGACGCCTACTGCCTAGAAGTCCGCAAGCTCGAGAACAAATTCTATGGTCTCGAGTTCCATCACGTCGTCCACGACAACAACGTTTCAGCGGACGTCCTGTCGAAGCTTGGTTCTACTCGCGCACAAGTACCAGCGGGAGTCTTTGTCCACGAGCTTCACGCGCCATCCATCTCAGAGCTGGCGCCCGCGACCACTGCGTCAGCGCCTTCTCAAGCTGGCCAGGAGGTCATGATGATAGACATGGACTGGCAACAACCCTTCATCGACTACATCCGCAAGCAGAAGGTTCCCACTGACAAGAACTTGGCCGAGCAAATCATCCGCCGGGCCAAGTCCTACGTACTAGTCGGAGACAAGCTCTACAGGCGGGGCGCCACTTCTGGAGTACTCATGAAGTGTGTTCCCCAAGAAGAAGGCATGGACATCTTGGAGGACATCCACAAAGGCGTCTGCGGCAACCACGCATCTTCTCGTACACTGGTCAGGAAGGCTTTCCGACGAGCTTTCTACTGGCCCACAGCCCTGGGCGATGTTGAGGAACTCATCGGAAGGTGCCAAGGGTGCCAGTACTTCGCCAAGAAACAACACGACCCGGCTTACAAGCTAGTCACTATACCACCAACTTGGCCTTTCGCCTGCTGGGGGCTCGACATGATTGGGCCTCTTCCGACTGCGCCAGGAGGATTCAACAGAGTTCTGGTGGCCATCGACAAGTTCACCAAGTGGATCAAAGTCAAGCCGGTCACCTTCCCAAAGGCCGACAGGGTACTCGACTTCTTGGATGAACTCGTGCACCGCTACGGACTACCCCACCGCATCATCATAGACCTGGGTTCCAACTTCAACAACCACCAGTTCTGGGAGTACTGCGAGAACAGTGGGATCGACGTCCAATATGTCTCAGTCGCCCATCCACGGGCCAATGGACAAGTCGAGCGTGTCAATGGTATGGTACTCGACGCTCTCAAGAAGCGGCTACACGATGTTGCTAACACAAAAGGGGGCAAGTGGATCAAGGAACTACCCAACGCACTCTGGGAGCTTCGCACACAACCTACCAAGCCAACAGGGCAGTCACCATACTTCCTAGTCTACGGCTCCGAGGCTATTCTACTTGCCGACGTCATGTGGGATTCGCCGGCAGTAGAGCAGTACGACGAAGACATCTCTGAAGACAGCAGACGAGTTGATATCGATGGACTCGAAGAAGCTCGCTGTGCCGCCCTCGTCCAGTCAGCAAGGTACCTTGAGGGTATCCGACACTATCACGATCGCAACGTCAAGGAACGCTCCTTCAACCTTGGTGATCTAGTCCTCCACTGCATCCAGAACACGGAAGGACTACATAAGCTCAGCTCGCCATGGGAAGGTCCCTTCTCGATTGCAAAGGTGACTAGACCAAGCTCATACCGCCGCCAAACACTTGAAGGCGACAACGTCAGCAACTCGTGGAACATCGACCAGCTCTGCGATTCTACACGTAGTCTCTCGACTACTCCGGGGGTCCAAGTCTACGCGGCTACTTCTGGGCCCTTCGCTGTAAGTGGCCTCTGGGTCCAGGCACTAGTCTCCGGACTACTCTACTCCAAGATCCAGCATCAACGGCTACTAACAGATCTCGGGCTGTTCAGAGCATCAAGGACTCTAGCAGCGGTCTACAAAGAGACCATGTACTCTTAGATCCAGCTTATACGACTACTAACGGATCTATAGCTATAAGCGGCCATGGGTCCTAGCACTACTTAAGCCGTAGGCGGCCTTCGGGTCCAGGTGACTACACTTGTAAACGGCCCTGGTTATCCAGGTGTACTCTTCCTTCAGTAATAAAGTTTGATTTCCAGTCAACTCATTTACTGTGATTTCCTATAATGGATCTACTGTCGATTCCTGCTACTCGCAACACAACGACGATGAGCACTCCGCACATACAAACAGCGACAACGAGTACTCATTTCAGCCATACATCATGGGAGATTTTCATTCAAATTTAAACAAGTTCATCATAACTTTGTTTATATTACACATGTTGCAGTAAGCTAACCCTTCAGGACAACTACTGGAGGTTCAGCTTCTCCGCGACTTGTTCCGCGATGGGTGCCATCTGCTCGAACAGTTCCTTGTACTGGTCATCCGTGCAATTGGCGGCTAGTCCTCCCGCGACTACATCCACCGGAGCCTTGGGGAAGTATGACTTCATGTACGCCAAGACTTGGTTGGCGATGGACTTCGCCAGGTGCTTCACATATGTTGCCAGACGACCGGGGGCTTCCTTCAACCGATCCACCAACGGAGCTATCTTGGGCCCGCCCGGGTGAGGCACCAGCAGTCTTGCAATGGGAAGCGCGGCTTCTTCAAGCTCCTTGAGTTGGCTGCGCAGCTTCTTGCAATCTTCATTGAGCTTCTGCAGAGATTTATAGCAGTTCACAAGATCACGGTCCGAGGCTTCACGAAGTTCCATGTGCTTGACGCACTCATGAGACAGCTGCTTATATTCATATTCAAGTATCTCTCGGGCATCCTTTTCTCAGTAGACGATGTTCTTCAGATCGGTTTCCGATGCCTTCAGCTGGTCTACATGGGCCTCAAGATCTGCAACAGCTCAAAGAAGACATGTCAGATTACTACAGGTACTCTTAATAAGTACTCGACAAGGCTGATGGCAGCGTACCTTTGTTCTTCTGGCGCAACGACTTGTTCTTGCGAATCAAGTCATCACTCTTCGCTTGCATCTCTTGTACCTCATTGTGGTACTGGGCGAAAGCTCCATCCAGCTTGGATTGCATCATGGCGGCGTGCTTCCTGGCCTTATTGAGTTCCTTCTCCAGCAATTCTGCCCGAAGCACTGTATCGCCATATTCCTGGAGCATATCGGATTTCTGTCAGGATCTCTCCACGACATCCTGCACAAGGCAACAACCATTACTTGGGTACTTAGTTCTTGTGGAATTCGACTACTCAAGGGTACTGTCACGTACCTTCATCCACTACTTAGCCCGGCGCATCGACTCCAAGTTGCGGGCCACCATCGTCGGGTCGATGAGTTTATCCGCTAGAAGCTCGATCCTGCCATGACTAGTCGCCGCAGTCTCTGACATTGGCGCCGAATGGATCAGCTCCGCATCTTGGATCGTCACGCACCTCCTCCGTGGCCTCGGGGGCTATCGTCACCTCCAGTTCGGAAGCTGCCCTCTCCAGCACCTCGGCTTCAGGCACGACGCCTTCAACCGGCATGGCTTCAGGGGTCGTGGTCCCCTCGACTTGTGTATCTGACATCACAAGGCATACGACGTCAGTACCTGGGGGCTACGGCTACTACACGGGGTAGACGGCATCGCCGCAGCCTACATACCTTCCACTACGGTGGCCTCCGGCTGCGTAGCCTCTGCACCCGGCACCACGGTCTCAGCCTGGGAAAGGGGAGTGGACTCCTGAACAGCTGGCGACGGGCCCTCCTCAGCAGCTTCTGTACTGGGTTCTTCTCCTTCCCAGGACAGGTCGGTGGATTTCCTGCACAGTGCAAATTTGGTGGTCAGCCAAGCAAGACTACCAAACTACATGTACTACTCGGGGATGGATTTCACTTACAAGTTGGACCGAACTACAGTCACGGTCGGAGCTCCAAGTATACTAGCAATATCAACAAGCCCAGCTTCCGCGAGCGCCTCTTCTTCAGCCTCGGCTGCTACTGGTCCTTCGGCTCCAGTAGTCGCGGAGGGTTCTGGCCTACTTTCTTCTGCCGACGCTTGCGGTTCAGCAGTACCAAGCGTCTGTTGTGCCATCTGAGGCACAGTCTCTTCTATGGTGGGGTTGGACTGCGGCTCCTCTCAGTCGCTCCTCCCACCGTATCCCAGTCGTCTTCTTCCCCCTGATCTGCGGGGTCGGACAATGGAATCTCCTGCCACTCGACTGTCAGCATGCAATGCTTCAAGACAAGTACTCGACTACTCTACTCGAGGAACTTACCTCCTGGGAAGTGGTCTCTGTCACCTTCAGCTTCTTGGCGACACGTTTTCGCGCCACATTGTGCGGCCTTCTCGGTGGCGCAGGGAGACTAGCCTCCAAGCTAGTCGGCGGATCATCAATGAGGGGGATATGGGGTGGCCCAGGTCGGCTGAACCTGGACCGTAGCTGAAATCGCTCATGTAGTGTTTCCCCATCCTCCTCGTCGGATGTGTCTTCAATGGTGACAGTGTCGTCACCTTCACTGACTTCATGGCGTTCCTTCGCTTTGCTCTTTCCCTCCTTTGGAACATCTACAAGTCGAGGAGGGGGGGTTGGATCAAAGACAAACTTCGCGATGTCATCCTGCAGCAAACAACTTGGGTGAGCGTGACTATTCCAAGTCAATCAGTACTCAAGGTCAGCGATCTCAACTACGTACCTGATTTGGCGGTCGAGCCGCGGAGTGCTCGGGGACTGGGCAAGGAGTGTACGGGTACATATCCTTGAATATCCTGCCCAGCCTCTCGACAATGTCCTCATCGTCGACTTCGTTGTCGGACATCCTTGACGTATCTTCGTCGCCCATTAACTGGTACCCGAGAGTGTCTCGAGCCATCAACGGCTGCACCCTCCTCTTCATGAAGCTGAAGGCCACATGCTCAGCCCTCAGCACGGCCTCTCTCAGGGCCTTGATCTTCAGCATCAACTCGGGTAGTTGAATACCCTCTTGCATCGTCGGCTCTGTGTTCCACCATGCCCGATGCTTCGGCTGCTTCCCGCTTGGCTTTGGCAGCTCTGGGTGGTGGTTAGTGATATAGAACCACTTGGCCTTCCAGTCTTGGTTCGAATCGATGAGCTTGTACGCCAAGTACTGATCGGCCGCGTCTTCTCGCATCTAGATGCCAGCCCCTCCGACTACTCGCGGGTCATTGGCACTTGGTTGCGGCTTCACACGGAAGAACTTCCGGAACAAGATCCGTTGGGGCTTAATTCCCACGAATGCCTCGCAGAAGTGTACAAAGACGGAGACGTGGAAAATACCATTGGGATTCAGGTTCAAGTACTTGATACCATAGTACTGGAGCAGCCCCTTGAAGAAATCGCTGGCCGGGAGTGCTAATCCGCGCTCCACGAACCTGACGAACATGGGGACTTCGTTAGGGTTCTTCTCCATGGGGTACGGGTCGCCCGCGGTGGCGCGCCACATGTCCATCTCCTTCTCCCACAAGAACCCGCTTTTCACCAGCGCCAGCAGATCTTCGATCTTCATCTTGGATTTCTTCCACTCCTTGGCTGGATTCGGATGCGGGGGAGATGTTGGTGGCGACGACCCCTAAGCAGACCCTTGCACTTCACTGTGGGATCACTTCTTCCCGGTACCAGCCTTTGAGCCCTTGGACGAAGATGGCTTCATCCTCCAAGTGCATGGGGTCTTCACTCGCATCTGCTCGGGGGCTACGCTGGTGGCGAGCAGCGGCGGCGCGCGTTGACTTTCGATCTAAGTCGCGGCTGCAGAAGCAACAGTGGAAGGAAACTTGGATGGATCTATTCACGTGGCTGCTACTGCGGGGAATGAAAAACCCTAAGGGTTTCGTCGTCTATTTATAACCTAGCAAGCGGCATTGCAACGGCTGGATGGATAAATATCGGCAGCTGACTCAGCGGTGGCTGCCTGACTCTTCGCCTTCCAGTACTCGATGCGCTCCATCTCGGGGGCCCGGCTACATCTGCTAGATTTCCTAGGTGATGGAAAGACTCAAGAGCAACTCAGGACACATTCTACAATCAAGATGACCCTTCAATTCGAGAGGAAGTACTCGACTCAAGGCTCGGGGGCTCCGTGCCATGTGTCCTTCAGTTTTTTCTCTGAATTTTACGGGATAATCTTGGCAGAACTTCAGATTGACCCTCAGCTTGAATATACAATTCGACCTAAGGCTCGGGGGCTACATTCCATATGGAATGCGATTCTTCAAATCACATTTTCCATATGGTTTCTTCTTCAAGACAAGGCGAGTACTATTGAAGACCTTCAAGAGAAGAACTCGAGGACGCTTGGGAACTACTCGAGAAGACTTCAAGACTAGTCAAGGATCAACTGGAGTACCTTCCAGCCTCGGGATGCTTCAAGTATTCTTGAGGACTTTTGGCTTGTAGTATTCGGGGACGCTTGAAGACTACTCGTCAAGGCCATCAAGACTACTCGAATCTATCCTACTCGACTACAAAGTACTCAGGGGCTTGTCGTATGTACCTTCCTGGGCCCACTACCTCGGTGGGTACCAGGATCGACTACTCGGTGGGCCCCTGGGACTACTCGACTTGGGCTGCACGGCACCTGTTGGCGTGGGGCGCAAGGACTACGGTGGAGAAGTACTCGGATAGGAAACTATGCATGTCCTGTACCATGTAGAGAACTCCTAGACGTACACAACTAGTACTCTCTCCTCAAACCGACTTGTAACTCTGCCTCCCGGACTATATAAGGTGAGGTGGAGACCCCTATCTCTCTCATACGCATCATCTTGTAAACACACCCAATCAATCCAGAGCTACGCAGCATACAGGACGTAAGGTATTACGCACCTCGCGGCCCGAACCTGTCTAAATTATGTGCCACATGTCTCTTCCTTCGAGTTACCAATCTCGGTGAGGCCACATTCATCTACCTCGGGTACTCCCCTTGGTAGGTTGCCGGTCTAAAACACTGACAAGAGTCTTGTTCGTGTTTGAGAGCTTGATGAAATCACTCCCAAAGGTGGCAAGGACCGAAGTGTTACAAAGGAACATCCCTGAAGATTGAAGCGTAAAAGATCAAACTTCATGCGAGAAGACCCTCCATCTTAGACGTGAGGATGACATCGTTAAAATGGTGCAAATGGAGGGGGCAAAGTGCATAATGACAAGAGGACCCACGTGTGTGAAGGGGCGACCAAACCAAGTCAAAATGGGCCTAGTCCGGTCGGCCCAGGCTGCCCGGCCTGGCCCATCCCCGAGGCGGTTCGGAACCCCGTTTCTTGAGTGTGAAGATGAGTCAACCCTAAACACATGGAGGCGCCGCTATTCAAAAAAAGAGAGTCATTCGCCCGAGAGGCCATCGACAAGATAGAGAGAGGAGAAGAGGAGGGAGATCATTCGCAAGGAGGATCACTCAACTCGGAGGAAGCAACCACAAGTGGAGGAGGACGTCGAGGCCCTGCCAAGACACCCCCGGAGGAGAAGGAAGACACCATCGGAAGCATCACCATGATCAACGGTGCTATGCCTAGCACCTTGTTGGGGTAATCTTCTCATTTGACCATGGGTTGTAATCGATCTTGAGATGTAATTGCTACTTTGTATGGTTATCTATCTATCATCTAGTGTTGAAGAGGCTTTATTGTTTAAAGTTAGCTACCATGCCATGTAGGGAGTAAAGATCTCATTGCTCCCTTGGAACCATTCAATACGCTATGTCCATCATAGGTCTAGTCACGAATACCCCCGCGTAGTGACAGTACGGGGGGAGAGAAACAGCGAAACCGTGGTCATAACCCCCGATAGATTAGATTAGTTTTCATATCTTAAGCGGTTGCATGTTCAAGTATCGTAGACCCTTGGGCAAGTGTCTTTTATATATCTTGTTGGTTTAATCGTTCTCTCTAGTGTAGCATAGTAGTTATCTAGATTAACCGTAAATTAGGGTTTGGATAAGTTAGTAGTAGTGCTAGATCAAACGCTTGTAATCCCCTTGCTCCGCGGATTGATAAGAACCTAGGGAATCCCCGTGGTGAAAAAGGTGTTGGTCTGTATGCTTGCGGATCGTAGGTGGATATGAGTTTTATCTGTCAACAAGCTGCTTGAAGCTGACGCCACGCAAATGAAGCACTCGCACATTAGGTCGCGCGCGGGTGCTTGAGGTGCCCTCCGGGCTGTCGCAGTGCCAGAGGTGACGTAGGTCGCTCGTAGACCGTCACCGGGACGTCCAGGAGGCCTTGCTATCCATGGGGGTACATGGCGGTGTACCACTCCATGAACTCCCCCCAGGCGAGCGGCTCGGCTCCACTGGCCTGGAAGGCGAGGTCGGTGAGGTAGTAGGCGGCGAGCCTAAAACGCTCCTGCATTGGGTTTGGCCCCAACATGGACATGATCGTCTAGTTCGAGAAGCCTCAGACGAACGCCACGTGTCCCGCCGCCCCCGTCAGGATGTTGGGACGGGCCGGCCGGGCGAAGGTGCACCCGGTAACGGGCTCCGCCGGCTTGGTGTAGACGAAGCCGGGGGAGCCAAAGCGCATGGTGGCCCCTGGGGTCAGCGAAACCCTGCTGTCCTGCATCCGAGTCGATGGTGAAATTCGTCGAGACACACGATGTGCCCTACCTGGCATGCCAATTGTCGGGGTTCTCTACCGCCGGACAGTAAATTTGTATCGATCGTGTGTCGGGCTCAGATGTTTAGCACATGAGACAATGAGATTTATACTAGTTCGGGCCTCCAAGGAGTAATACCCTACGTCCAGTGTCGAGCTACCGTGTTCCAGTGCTAGCGTTGTTTGTAGTAGGGGTTACAAACTGGTCGGGAGAGGGTGTCGAGCCCAAGTCCCTTAGTATGAGTGTTCAGTTCGTCAGCCTTTGTGATGGTTGCCCTCCTCTCCCTTTTATAGATGCAAGGGGGAGGGGCAAAAAGGGAAACAAAAGAAGAGTTACAGTGCTTGGTTGCTGGGATGTCCTCTCGTGGGTCGCTGTCCGTCAGGGCACATTGAAGGGTTCGCGCTATGTTGTCGTAGAGGCCGCCGCGTGGCCGGGCGCGGCTATTCACTTCGGGACGCCTGGCGCTTCCTCTGAGTAGTTTGGTGGTGACTCAGCCCGTCTAAGCACAAGATGAGCCCACCACATTAAGGCCTAACCGTAGGCCTGAGCTCGTCGTAGGGGGTACTTGAGTGCCTCGGGTGGAGTTTGTGTGCTGCAGGGTCGGATGTCACGACGACTTGATGGCTGCGCGGCCGAGCAGAGCCGCATTAAGACTCTTGTCAGAGTCAGATGCCCGCGCGTGCTGCCAGCTGGTGCGCTTGCATGGCGTGGGAATCGGGATCCCACACGTCGTAGCGGAAGAATTCACGTGTCGGGGTCGCGCCACGTGGTACGGCTTGCGTCCTGGTCGGAGGCGGAGACGGCTCGTGCGAACGAGCAGCTTGTCGTGCGAGGCGAAGACTTGTTGTGCGAGACGGAGACTTGTCGTGCGAGACAGAGACTTGTCGGAGGGGGTTCCATTAGTAGGGAACTTGTCGAAGAAGCTCCCAGCTAGTCGGGAATAGGACGTCTTGCCAGTGACGGTCTTGACAGGGGTCCTTTGTCCTCCTCGCCTTGAATCTTGGCCTTCACATTGTCAATCTTGGCCTTCACATTGTCGGTGGTGTCGGAAGACTCCATCTCAAGAGAGATTATCTCACCGTCAAAGGGGGTCCCGATACTCTACACTAATTTATTTTTCAATTATCTATGTCATACTTCCACTGGGGAAATATAAATATGATAACTCGAATACCACCGGGTGAAGTGCTACACGGTAATTCGTGCACTTGCAGATCTTTTCCGTGACGTGTGTTTTACCAGACATTTCTGGCGTCGTTGCTGTCTTAGTAACTACACTAGTAAACACCAACAAGCATTTCTAGTGCAGTTGTCGGGGAAGCAATAGGCACTAGATATCGTTTAACATCTCAGGAGAGTTATCTTGGTTCGGTAAACCACTTTGAACGGGCTTATCCCTGCTCTACGCCTTGTGCATAGAGTAGTCCACATCGGTTTCGATCTTTCATCCCTCTTTTATGATAAATCGGAGTCGCTTGAGAAGAATGCTCGACCTTGCGTTGCTACTCCTCAAAAGTTTATCTCGAACATCGAAACGAACCCCGTCGAGCCTGTAGACAACACCACATCTTTTATGGCCAAGGAAACCAACTTTGAGTTCCCCATAGCTTCATCCACTAACACCCCGATTAAGTCGGCAATGACATGTGGAGATGGAAATTTCGAACTCACCCAGCCACAAAAATCCTCCCACAATAAAAACATCCCTCCAAGACTCCTAGTCATCGCTCAGAAAAATCCTTTCCCAGGTCTCGAAAGTGAAAATCCATATCACCATTTGAGGGAGTTCGAGCAATTGTGCACTAGCCATCTATCCATAGCTTTTACCCCAGACGAGTTTAGAACTAGAGTCTTTCCTTTCTCGCTCTCTGGAAAAGCAAAGGAGTGGTATTTCCGGTAAGAGAAGGAAGTGATACAAAATGGAAAAGATTTGCGAACAAATTTTGTTCCTCTTATTTTCCGTTGTCTCGTATTGTGAAACTCTGAGTCGGAATTTGTGGTTTTCGACAAGCAAAGACCGAATCCCTAAGTCAAGCATGGGCCAGATTCTACAATCTCTTACAAACTTGTCCCGATCACGGCCTCCAGAGTCTAGTGTTAATCCAACATTTTCAGCATGGCCTTACAATGAACAATATGAACAAATTGCTAACACTCACAAAGGGGTGACATTTTCATGAAAACCCAACCGAAGGCTTAGAATTCCTTGAGCAAACTTTGCCCATGCTCATCAATGAAGAATCCCGAGACGGCAGGATCAACGATCACCCTTGATCTTTGATAACTAGGATCATCGTCTTTCTCTTGTTTTTCTTCCAAGCATTATCGAAATGACTCTTTAATCGAGAAATCTTTTCGAAGAAAAACTAGTCATCATCAAAGTTCAGCTTGGGGACTATAAATTCGAAGCTCTCACCACGATATAAACTAGTATTTATCATGTCCCAATTTGAATCTTTTTTGACTTTTCGAAATCTGAACCACCTCTGCATCTCCAAGCAAGTGATTAGCTGAGGGAGCGTAATTAGGCACTTTGTGTGGTGCGGTCGCCCCCCAGGTACGCCCGCACCAACCGTACGATCAGCTATGGTGCAGAATTCACATGGAAAGTACTAGTAGTATGTAAGGAAAATGATGAAAGTGGGAGTTTGATTGCTGATGCCGGCAATGGCTTGGCAAAAGCAAATAGTGCTAGGTCTTGCATGCAGGAGCAAGTGGAGCACTCAGGCTGTCCGCACTCGTGAACCTCTATAATCGACGAAAGGAATATTCTTACCTCATCATCGAATTTTTAAAGTTTAGTACCAGTTTTTTCGCACCCGTTGACCTCTGTATCCTAAACTCCATACCAACTACCAGCTGTTGGGCCCGCATGTCACACACACCCTCTCTCGCCCCTTCTCTTTTTTCTCCACCTCTGCTATCTTCTCCGCCGGCCATGCTTCTCCTCTGCTCCCCACTCTCCCTCCCTCCCACTCTTCTCCGCCAGCCTTGGATCCATGGCGGGGTCAACGAGGTGGCAAAGCCGCCATCTGCCGACCCGAGCGTCGAGAGTGGAGGTCGGGTCCATTGCGGCGGCGCAGAGGCAGGGAGGCGGCGGCCATGGCCTCGAGCTCGGAGCTCGCACGGCCGCCGGTGGACATCGCGACGGCGGACGAACGCACCTGAGTTGGATCTCCGGCGGCCTCCTGCTCCTGCGGTCGAGCTCCATCAGTGAAGCAGTGGCCCACCTCCTTGTCTTCCTCACCGCACCTGCCCGCCTCCTCGTCTTCGTCGCCGATGCGGCTAGCTCAGGCGGCACAGATCCGGCGGCGGAGGACCAGGCTCGGGCGAGCACGACGAGCACGCGGCGCTCATACCGAGCCACGCGGCGAGCACGACCGCCCTCCCCCGCCTCCGGCTCCTGTCCCAGTCGTGGATCTGCGGTGGAGCATGGTGCTGGAGCACGGCGGCGGCGGACTCCGAGCCGGCGGCGGCCTCACTTCCTCGGCCTCCTTCTCTTTCCCTGTCGCGGCGCTCCTCCGGCCTCCTTCCTCTCCCTCCCCTCTTCTCCGGCGTGGCGGCACGGCCGGCGGTGCGGCCCGGCAGTTGGGATGCCGGTTCCGTCTTCTGGCGCGCCCAGAGGCTGGGACAGCGGGCCCGCGCCGACGTGGCGTTTGCCGTTCGTCCCGTACCACCCCAGGAATGGCGTCCGGCGGGCGGAATTGGATGGTTCCGTCCCGTATTCCGTCCCCCGCTGCAGCGATTTTGCCGCTAAAAGCGACCTGGAGGTGGCTTTGCGGTTGCGGTCCAGGCCCCAGCGCAGACAGTCTCAAGGTGCAACTCTAGGGGATGGTAAGGGAGAGGATTCGACATGTTCGCCGTTAAGATGGATCTCCTAATGAAGAAATGGAGGCAGCAACATGGAGACCGCTAATATGATGGACACTCACATGACTCCACTGTAGCACTTTTTTCTTTATTTTTTTATCCAGATTCCTACGATTTATGCTTTCCTACAATTCAAAATGCACTCAATCGACATGATCTTTTGCAAGGCGTACGCGATCGAGATGAATTTGAGAATTTCGCGTTCCCGTGCGAAACAGTTGAGATCAATCACACCCTCGTGCTCCTCGACCGTGGCAGTTGGCCGCCCGGCGCCCGCCAACGCCGCAACAACCGTTACGTTCCAACCCAAAGGCCGCCGGCGCGCCGCGTTCTCGTGATCGCGCAAGTGCAAACCTGCCACGGGTCTCCGTCCCTCGCTTTCCACCCCGGCACGGCCGCTGCTATCGCTCCCTTCAAATAGAACCCATGTCACCGGCGGCCAGGCCAGATCAACACTCCCCGCCGGCGTCCCGTGCCCGACTCCACTTTGGCCGCACGCACCTGGGGAGGAGGACCTGCTCTGCCGCCCGCCTGAGCACGTACCCACGCCGGGCAGGTCGCTGGCGGCGCTCTTCTTAAAAAAAAGCACAGCGCGTGGTCGTTCGGCGCGGCGCGGCGAGAGCCGGAGCATCCGTATTTCGTCTCGACGCGGCCGCCCCGCCCGCCCCGGCCTCAGTCACGGGCCGCGAGCCACACTCGCGCGCAGAGCAACAAGCCAAGCCAAGCGAGCAGAGCGAGCTCACGGGCGAGGGAGCTAACGCGCTGCGCGCGGGCGCGGCACGGCACGCCACGCTCGGCCTCCTGTTGGCTGTTGGCCATTTTGGCCTCCGCGGCGCGCGTCCTACCGATGGCGGCGGCGCCGCCTTCGCGGCCGCGGTTCCTCCTCCTGGGGCTGCTGCTCCTGCTCCACACCATGGCCGTCGCGTCGGCGCCGTTCCGGGCGAGGGACGTGCTGCCGCTCCTGCCGCGGCGGCTGGCGTGGCAGCTCATGGGCGCCACGGCGCACAGCGCCGTCGACCTGCTCCCGTCGTTCGTCGGCGCCGTCGCTCCCGGCGGGGCCCCGGCGTCCTGGCGCGGCGCCTGCTTCGCGGAGAACGAGGCCGTCCTCAGCCTCACCCCCGGCGCCAGCGCGGCGGGACGCAACGGGACCGGCGGGGGACTCCACGGCAACACAAGCTCCGGCCTGGGCGGCGCCGTCATCCGCCTCAAGGTGAGCTGCCCATGCCCCTCACATCGCCTCCAACAATCCACAAACCCCGTCGCTAGTAGCAGCTGCTGAAACTGAAATCCCAACTCGAGGTTGTAGCGATCGATTTGTTTCCGTCCATTCCACCATGGCACCATTACCCAAGGTTTCTGAATGCCATCTAGTCTAGTGTAGCTGAATTTTGCCTGCTCGTTACAATACACATTGCCTTTGATAACTGCATGATCCGAGTGTTTTTTGACTGGGACTGAAGAGGGAGAGACAAAGGAATTCTTTGGAATACTGAAATAATTACTGCAACAAGACAAAAGAACACACATGTTTGGAACACGAATAGAACGCCCACAGATTATCGCACATTATTGGTACCCCGGTCCGTAGCAGACAATATAAATGCCAAGTTGCCAGTGTGCATGTCCATATCACTCTGTCCTCTAGTGCACAAATGTGAAAGCATGGCTCCTAGATTCGGCTTTCGTTTTCCTTTGGACCAGCTCTTGAACATAGGCACTTGGTAATTCTCACATATTTTGGAAGGCCATTTTTCAGTATTGTTACAAGTTAAAATGGCAATCTTTGTACAAAAATCAGCATGCTTTGCGATGAATGTTATCTGACCAAATGGTTTTTTTCTGGAAAAATGTAGACTGCTTCACCTGAGAGCTGGACATGTATGGACCTCTATGTGTTTGCAACTCCATACAGGATAGCCTGGGATTACTATATGAGATCAAATGAAAACCACACCTTTGAGATCAAGGCATGGGAGGAAGCAGCAGAACTGGAATATGTATGTTTCTTCTGAAGGTTGACTTCTCTTTCTTTTATACCATCGTTTGGTATTTCCCAGTAATTTTTTAATGCTCAATATCTGAACCAGGTAAAGCAGCATGGCATTGCCGTATTTCTCATGCCATCTGGAATGCTTGGGACGTTGTTATCCTTGATTGATGTGGTACCCCTGTTTTCAAACACCCGTTGGGGTCAGGATGCCAACTTGGCATTTCTGCAGAAGCATATGGGAACTTCATTTCAGAAGCGTTCTCAGCCCTGGTCTGCGAATATAAGAAAAGAAGATGTACATTCGGGTGACTTTTTGGCCCTTTCAAAAATCCGAGGACGATGGGGTGGATTTCAGACATTGGAGAAATGGGTGACCGGCGCATTTGCTGGGCACACTGCAGTTTTATTGAAAGATGAGAATGGTACCGTCTGGGTTGCAGAATCAGGCTATGAAAACAAAAAGGTATATCTATAATTTTTTAGCTCAATGGGTAATGTAGGAAATCATACTCACATGCTTTAATAATAACGGTAATAACACCCCCCCCCCCCCTTTTCTTTTCCGGATATTTAGCTTTTGCTTGACAATAACCATAAAGACATAAACTCTGCTTGTTGATGTGAATAACAATTTTGCCATGCATTTTCTCTAGAAGACTAGAAATGATTTGACTGATGAAAGGACCCCATTATACAGCATCTTCTTTTATTGCACCAAGTTGGTTGCTGTATCTAATCTAAAATTGTTTATTTTCTAACGCCATTAGATCTGTGCTTATGCAAAAGAAGGTGGATAGTAGATATACACTTTCAATGTAAAGTTTGGAATTGTGGATACATATCATGTTTGAATTAATCTTAGGTTCATCATAAACGACTATATCAGACAAAAGAACTCAGATCATTTGTGTATGTGATAGAAAACTGAACTTATAAAGTGCAAGAACTTAGTACTACATGAATTTCATGATCTGCAATTTAAATGCACTTTATCATACTAATATTGTCAGTTTCCATTGATATTTGACAATAATGCCAGGGTGATGAAATCATTAGTATGACTCCATGGGATGAATGGTGGGGAATGGCACTTAAAGACGATTCAAATCCTCAGATAGCACTTCTGCCATTGCATCCTGATGTACGGGCCAGATTCAACGAAAGTGCTGCGTGGGACTTCGCCAGAAGCATGTACGGAAAACCCTATGGATATCATAATATGATATTTAGTTGGATTGACACAATGTCAGACAATTATCCACCTCCCCTTGATGCTAACCTGGTATTGCTCTATGCCTTGTGTAAAACTTAGCAATAAGTTCTTCACTTTCTTCTTTGCAACTTGCATTTTGTATATAACTGAACAGTGACATATATATAATACATGTTTTGCTGAATAAGTTTGTAGTAATAGAAAATGTGTAATTGAATAGTATGTTTTTTCTTGTTCGAAACAAGTACACTGCTCAGAATCTGTAATTTACAGCTGGCACTAGGTTCTAATATAGACTGAATTTCCCATAATGACCCTTTTAGTTAAAGATTATCTCTATATTTTTGTGTGTGTATTTATCCGTGTTTTCCTATGCCTATGCTTGCTTAGGATAGTGCACCCATCTGCTTGTGTTATTTTCATGCCGTCCTGTTCGACTCATCTCTGTTTCCAGGTAATGGCTATTATGTCAATGTGGACCAGACTGCAACCACATTATGCTTCTAACATGTGGAATGAAGCCCTTAATAAACGACTTGGGACCGAGGTATATAATCGATATTGTAACACATGACTTAATGAACTGATGGGGATATTCAGTTTTGTCTCTAATGTATGCCTGTGGAGTTCAGTTGTGTGTTATGGTTTGGTGATACATCTTCGGAAAGAATTCTTCTGCTGAAGCTTGCTTGAGCAAATGGGAATGGCTAGCCTGTTCACTGACTTGAGGTTATTCTGCCCTGAAACAGGGGCCTGTCCTGGCCAGTTGACAATAATATTCTTCTTTGATGAAAGATGTCTGCTAGTAATTTACTTGAATTTACTACAATGCAAGTTGTCAATTGGACCCAACTTCACTTAACTGAAAAACTTATCAATATGTATATGCTTTGGATGCAGAAACTAGACCTTCATGGGATCATCACCGAGACCGAAAAGCGTGGCTTGTCTTTCAACCAGCTGCTCACCATCCCCGAGCGAGACGACTGGGAATACAGCGACGGCAAGTCGACGACGTGCGTGGCCTTCATCCTGTCCATGTACAAGGCGGCCGGCGTGTTCTCCCCTTTCACGGAGTCGATCCAGGTCACAGAGTTCACTGTAAGTAGTGCCCGATCGATGACACTTCATCTCTGCAACAGCAAAGAAAGAAATTAACCCATGCTGGAGGAGCTCATGCATCTGGATGTAAACTTTTCTTTAAAAAAAAGATCCGGGACGCGTACATGCTGAAGATCTTCGAGGACAACGGAACGCGGCTGCCGGGGTGGTGCGACGCGGCGGCGGACGGGCTCCCCTTCTGCCAGATCCTGGGGGAGTACAAGATGGACCTGCCGGAGTACAACACCATCGAGCCCTACGCCAACATGAACGAGAACTGCCCGTCGGCGCCGCCCACCTACGACCGCCCGGCGCGATGCTAGCTGATCGACCGCCGTTGGCGTCCGTGCATCTCTCCGCATCATGCGTTGGTGTGGCCGTGTAATAACCGTGTGTGCTAAAAGTGTAAATAGACCACGCACCAGAGCGCGCTGCGTGTGCAGTGCCGTGGTCTCGCTGATGAGTAGTGCGCATTCGTCCACAGCTTCTTCTGTTCCTTTTGTCTCAACAAGTGATTGCTCTGTGACTCTGAGCAGAGCATGTAGTACTATGTAGAGGTGGTTGTTGTCGGCTGTTCAGGCGCCGATTCTGTCGTTCTTGGCCGCTGTAAAGTAATTATTTGAACGCAAAGATCATGTGAATCATTAGAAAAGGAGTAACGAAGAACTTTTATTCTTTTGCTCGAACAAAAGCTTTTGCATCGTCGTGGGCTGTCGTTAGGCTGACGTGATAGCCGGTGATTTTTGTCGCCAAGGCCTGTCCACAGCTTGAGGCAGTGGCAGCATTGTTTTAAATAGCGGGCTATAGCACCGCTATAGCAACGTTATAGCATTTTTAGAGTGTCCCGCTACGCTATTTGTATTTTTGCCGCTATGGCAGCTATGGACGCTAAATCGGGCTATAGCTGCGCTAAACGGCGTAGCTTTAGCGCCGCTATAGCCTTAGCCTTAGCTCAGTGCTGCAATTGTGATCTTTGGACAACTAAATATTTGAATTGCATGAATCTTGTTGTACTGTCAACTTAAGTAATGTTCCAACACCCCTAGACACATATCTATGCTTATGATATTTGCTAATTACTGTATTTTTTTCATCTATTACTTGTATTTGTCATGGTTTGATAGTAAATCGCTATTTGCAATAGCCCGCTATAGCCTCCGCTATAGCTTCTTAGCCTCAGAAAAAATGCCGCTATTTGCCATAGCCCGCTATTTAAAACTTTGAGTGGCAGTCGTGGTTCGGTTGGTGGTGTTGCCAGTGCGTAGAAGCGGAGAGATGCGCTAGGTCTGTGTTGTCAGTGAGGAGGTGCAGAGGGTCTATAGGTGCTGGAGACTTTGGGCGGCGCGTATGCTACGGTGGTGATCACGGTGATGGCATGGTGCAGGTGATGCTCTCAATGTGGTTTTTCAGTAGCAAGAATTCTTGGAGCAATGTCCATTGTGGAGGGCGGCGATGTCCCCGTACACTTGAAGGTGGTTTGTTTCGGAGGAGTACGAGGTAGTGGATGATGTGAAGCCCTCACACATTGAGTAGTGTTTATTAAAGTTGACTACATTGTTGTCACACCTGTTTTTCCAAAGAAAACTAAGTGCAAACCTATATACATACCAGGATCAAGTTTCATGCATATAGTTGACATAAGTGAATAACATAATCAATATCACGTAAGAAAAAGGGAGATTATCAGAGTTTACGCTTAATCCGAGAAACGAAGGCACCAAACTTCACAGGCAGTCGACTGGGGGGTTCCGTACGCCTAGCACTCCACAACATCTTCACGTCATCTTCATGCAGCAACTTCCTCTCTCTGAGCAACTGTAAGGAATCAGGTGCCCGTTAGCCTAAGAGGGGGAGGGGGTGAATTAGGTAACTAAAAACCTTAACCTATGGCTTCACTATTTTTGCGCAAAGGCAAACTAGAACATACTATCTATATGTGAAACTAAGGTTGTTCTAGTGTGAAACTCCCATCCCAAAATAAGGTTTGCAACCTATAGCCAATCCTAGCATGATACTACTCTAGGAAAGTAAGGGCAAGCAAAGATTGCAATAGATTAAATGCGGAAACGTAAAGGGGATGAGAGGAAGCAAACTCTTGACACGCGATTTATCCCGTGGTATCGGTAGGCACTAAGCCACCCCTAGTCCACGTTGAAGCACTCACACAAGAGTATTGCTTCCCGGCCACCAAGTCTCTCCCAAGAGTACCACTTTACACGCCACAAAGGCTAGCCACTTAGGCACTTGTCAAGCTCCCTTGGTCACCTTGATGCCGCCTCCACTAAGGAGCTTCTCCACCAAGGAAGGGGGTCTCCACGTCCCCCGCACAAAGTCTCCTCGCCGCTCCACACCAAGCCGGAGGGTCGATGACGATTGCTGGTGAGCCACTTAGGCCCCAAGGCTTCCGGCGAACCTTGTACAACTGGATTCACTCAAGAATCACCTCACAAGGTTGGCACAACCTTGCACTCACTCAGCTCTAAGCTAAGCCTAGCACTAAGCACATACACAAAGCATATGCAAGTCTAAGGATGAGCAATTAAGCACATGGATGGATTGGATATGATCTTCAATGCGTCTTGAACTCCTCTACACTTCCACACAATCCAGCAACCTCAAATGGGTGAGTGGAGGGGGTATAAATAGCCCAAGAACTAGTCATTGGCTAAAAGCTGCTGAAAGTAGTACCGTCTGATGATCCGACGCTATACTTTTCCAGGGCGTCGGTTCATCCGGTGCCCCTCCCATGCCACATAGTCGTTGAGGTTCTCTGACACAACTGCTCCGACGCTATGCACCGACGGTCCGTCGGATCATCCGGTGCTGAAGACCCCGCGTCCAAGTCGCCTCTGTTAGCTTCCACGCGACCGTCGGATAGACCGACGCTTCATCTTGACCAAGGCGTCAGATCATCCTGTGCTGAAGGCTTCGTCTTGGCGCGTCTCTGTATGAATTCAAACTGAGCGTCGGATAGACCGACGGTGTCCTCACTCAGACCGTCGGATCATCCGGTGCTACTGTCTTCGCTGCTCTTCCTCTGCAACTCGTCCGACGCTACTAAATAATGGACCGTCGGTTCATCTGACAGTACTTAGGGTTTGACCCTGTGTACCAACTCGTCCGACGATTGCACCGACGCTTGTTAAATTGATACCGTCGGTTCATCCGACGGTGTCTTTTCTTTTTCTTTTCTTGCTCGGTTTTGACCCTTTGTTTTGACATTTTGGCGTGTGGTTTTCTTGCATACTTGGGACCTAGAAGTGTCTACAAACACATGCTAAAACAATATGGTTAGTCCCAATGATCATGTTGTCATGAATCGCCAAAATCAAACTCGAACTAATGGCTTATGAGGCCATGTTCGCTACAGCAACGTATGTAGCAAGGGTGAGCACTTGTCGTACTCAGTAAGTGTGGGGAAAGTATGAATGCAAAGGCTTTATAGTGGACTGGGCTATGAGGATTTAGCATTTTAGTTGGTCAAATTTTATTAGCACCTGATTACTAACAAAGTATAAGTATATACCAACCCACAATAAGCATAATGGTAAGATGCACCATAAGAATATGGTAAGCATAACCAGAGAGCATGATTTAAGTCCATCTTCAAGTTCAATTATCATGTGAGGGTCCAGGCCGCTCTTGACCGTGAGCACGACTAATCAATTAGTTTTACACTCTGCAGAGGTTGTACACTTTCACCACAAGCAGCGTAAAAGCTCCGAAGAACTTTGAACCCAACCATAGGATGCTGATCAGGCACCATATCACACTACCGAGGAGTGGCTGCATAGGGACGCTACAAGGCCTTTACAAAGGTTCCCCAGCAAGTTGTGACCCACAAGGTCCGGATCAGTTAGCAAGGTATAAAGTCCCCTAGCAGGTCAATACCCCACCATAGAAAGAATAACTCACCCAACCCCCTGTTAGAGCGAGTCCATACCCCGTAGTACCGTCGATCCCTTGTCCTTATCAGGTAAGATCACCCCAAGCTAAAGTTCCTAATTATTCAGCCAAGACCAGTGCCCGTTTAGTTCTTGTGGTTGTACTGTTTTCCTGGGTGGTTCTCCATGTTCCGATTAATGCATAGTGATCTTGTATTAAAATTATCATAAAGGAACATATAGCATAAATAGATAACCATGTTGATTATTACCGACCCAGTTGAGCACACTAAGCAACATCTACCATCAGTATTAATTAAGCAACCGGTTTATACAAGGCAATGGTAAAAAGAATACTAGTCATCCTTAGTAGGAACCCATCAAATTAATGCAATGCATATGCAATAGTGATTAATAAAGTTACTGGGACAAAAGAACAAGGACACACTTGCCTTCAACCAAAGAATTGTTGCTCAGAATGTCTTCACTTCTTGCTCTTCAAAGCTTCTCGGACAGCGTTTACTCTATGCGCATCAATCATCGGGCACAAGCATACAAAGCAAACAAACAAGCATACTAAGAACAAAGCACCAATCAAAGAGAAACTTTAAAAGAACCCACTAAAGGATAGGATCGATTAGATGGATCACTAAAGAACACAAAGTGTGCTTGGAAGGGAAAAGCTTAGATTAGCTTTAAAGAGATGGTTGTCGAAGATTGAGCAAGAACCGGAAAGTTCACACTAAGATAGAGCTTGATAAAGAACGTCTATCGAACGATTTGCATCTATGAACATAAAAGACTATGCGAGCTAGGTTTATTTTAATTAACAAAACAAATATAAAGGATATTTCAGAAATAAAATACCCTATGTTGACATTAATGTAATATTATATTTTATTTGCAAAACCGAAGTAAAGGACTAGTTAAATTTTATTTACAAAAGATTCATATATAGATTATACCAATTAAACATTTAATTTTAGAAAAATTAAACTATATGAATACTCTAATCGAAACTTTGTAATTTGAGTAGGTCATATTATTATCAAAAACATAATGGTATTGGCATTAATCAAATTAATATTTATTATAAAAGTCGATGTAAAAACCTAATTAACTTTTAATTAGAAAAGATTAATTAATCATTAAGAAAATTAATACTTGACTTATGGAAAACTGGATAAAAGATCTAATTAGATTTTATTTACGAAAGCATGTGAGATAAAAATTAATCAAATTAAATTTGATTATGAAAAATAGTGTATATATCTATATAGATTTTATTTAGAAAAGGCATGTTTAATAAACATTAATCAAAATTAATATTAAATTTATTTTCAGAAAACAAGCATGATAGAAACACGCCACTAATGCATGCTTTATTTTATTATGAACCTACCGCAACTTGAACGGATCAAGTGCAAGATATGGAGAAAACAAGATTGGAGGACCTATTCATGATTAACCATAGATCTCAGGGGGTAGTAGAGGAAATTTCTGAGACACAACAAACAGTGCTTGTGAATAGATCTAAAATCAGGGTTAGATCTATAAAAGGGCACTGGTTGGATCTGATTGTAAAGATCTAGAACTTGCAGGGGGTTATCTAAAGATTTACCAAGACACATGACTGAACAAAGGATTACAAGATCTGATAGGGGCCTACTTGCAAGATTGCCACACCTTCTTCCTCCTTCGGTTCAAAACAGAGGACAGGGGGGCTTCCGCCGGCGGCTTGAGGGACGGCGGTGTCGGCGTTCGGGGCGGCGAGGAGCTCAGCGAGCTAGGGAAAACGAGGAGGAAGGAGAGGGGATCACACGGGGCGGCTTACCTCGGTCGGAAAACGACGACGGCGGCTTGTTGGCGTGGATCAGGGTCGGCCGGCGGCGGTCCAAGGTGACAGCAGCGTTCCGGCGGCCGACGGTCGACGGGAAAGGGCGGAGCTTGAGCAACACGGTGTCCTGAGATTGCGGTGGGGTCGGCAGCTCCGGTGGCCACTCCATCCGGCGGAACGGCGCGGTGGCAGCAGCTCCAGTGGCAGCTTCCCAAGGCGGCGGCGCAGAGCGGCGGCTAGGGCACGGGGGACAGGGCGCGCACGGGGTCTTGGGCGGCGGATTTATAAGGGGACGCGGCGCGGCTTGTCCGTGGCGCGCACGCCAAGGTAGGGCGGTGGCGGTGCCGTGGCGATCTCGGCCTCTGGCCGAAGGTCGGGCTCAGATGGGCCCCGTGTGGGCTCGCGGCTGGGCCGATGCGGACCGGGTCGGGCCTTCGGGCTCGGCCCAAACTGAAAGGAAGAGTCTGAGGAGAAGTTCAAGACTTCCAGTGTTAGGCCACAAAAGAGAGGTGGGCTGCTTGTACCTGCGGTAAGATGGGCTAAAGAAAGGTGATACATGCCATGCAAGGGGAGTTAAGGGAGCATAACCAGACTTCGGTTGCTGGGCCAAAAAGATAGACTTAGATTTCTTTATTATTTTCCAGAAATAATTTAAGTGCGAAAACAATTCCAGAAAATTTTTAGAAAATGTCTTAAAGCATGAAAAATACTCAGAAAAATCCAAAAATCCTAGGAAAAATTCCCAAAGACAGATTGGAACATGAACAATCCAAACAAAGTATTTGGTGCTCATGAAAAAGATTTATAGCCTTCTAATAAATAGAAATAGCTCAAAGGAAAATGAGAATAAATTCCAGAAAAATCCAAAACATTCCCAGAAGATTTGATCAGCACCTAAGCGTATTTTTTGTCGGGGACAGCCATAAGGGTCCCCTAAATAACTAGGGGAAACCCGCTTAAAACTCACAAAAACGCAAAACGCGAACTAACTCATGAACCTAAAACACGCGCACGACACAGTCACGACCCTGCTGGCCCCCGCTGCCCGCCGGGTAGCACAGCGGAATACCCCCTCGGGCGAGGTCTGCCTCGCTCGAGGGCTGGACGCCCCTCGGGCGGGGTCTGCCTCGCTCTAGGGCTGAACGCCCCCTCACGCGCACGTCGCCCCCACTCCTACTCACATGCACGGACATTTAATGCTCTGACACCGTAGGACCGCGCCACGACCCTGACACGCCTGGGAATCACGCCCCGGCGTTGTTCCACCGACTCCTTGGGGAAGGCCATCCCCGCCACTGTGTAACACTGTGTGGTGAGGCCGGTGTCAGCCCCGTGACACTATGCCGCCTACTTCTATACAGCTAACGCGTCGAGCCCTCGAAGGGGGGCCGGTGGAACCCTCGGATGCCTTTCTCGCGACCACACAGGACTACGCCGTGACGTCGGGCCGGCGGGAGCGGTTTTCCCCGTCGCTGTAAGCCCTGTGCGGCCATCCCTGCCACTACAGCGCCATGCCGGGTACTGCGACGACATCCCCAATGTTGTTGGAGCGCACGGGGATGGGACGTCGCCACGCCTGCCACTGTACCTCGTACAGACCCCCGTTGACAGCACCCTCAAGCCGGCTCGCGGGCAGCGACCAGACAGCCAACCTCTACACCGCCACCCTTGAAGTTGTTCTTGTACGAGCACAGGACGCGCCACGACGCCCTGACCGGAGCAAGATTCACCAGGACGGTCATCAACTCCGTGGGACTGCTCGCCACGCCTCCACACGTAGGAGAATAGTGCGGCACGCATGTAAACTGCTCCCTCCTTGGCCTATAAAAGGAGAGGCAGTCCCCGAGCCGCAGGGGACAGGACGAAGGATGGCGATTGTTGACGGTTAATAATTATATCAAAGTTCGTTTGTGACTTGCAAGCGTACAAGTCTCCCGTCATAGTCGAGGGACCCTTCTTCCCTCGAGTGGTGAACCCAAGGTATCGAATCCGTGGAACAATTGTGTGACGCAAAACTTAATCTAGTAAAGCCAAGTAACTCCAATCTTCGATAAAAGAAACCCTAATGCATCTAAGTAAAAGACACGAAACTAATCTAATCTACTAAAGACCGGAGAAAACAAAGTAAGATTGGGTAGATAAACCGATCTAGAGGGATCGGGGTAAGCCTTTTGTTGAAGTTCCAAGCAAGAGAAGAAGTAGCAAATCGAATCTTATTAGAAGCCTCTTTAAATCGTGGTTTCCCGTCCAAATCCAAAAACATCCACCTTTCGGAACCCCCGTTCTGTCACAACGTATCCCTACTCATGCGGGGAGCTTAGGGCGAGCCAAAAGACAAGTCGAGATTCTTTCGGAAGATCCGGTGTGTACCTCTAGCCACCGAGGCTACAAGAACACCCTATGTAATCTATCTCGAGAATAGAATTGGAATAAGCAAAGCCGATCGAAAAACGAAATCTTCGAGGAAACACTTGATCGCTAGGAAAAGATTCAACTTGATAATTCAACTATAACAATGATACATACACAAGATCACCACCGGGATCCTTCCTTGATCTTGCTTCTAGCTCCGGGAACTCCGACGTGGTCTTCCGTGCAAGGTTCCCACGTCAGCTAGGGAAACCCTAGTCAACTAGCTCGACCCTCTCCTCTCCGAGATGGTGTCCCTCTCTTCTCTGCTCCTCAGCAGCCGATGACGAATTAGATGATGCATGGCTCTCGGTCACGGGGCTATAAATAGCCTGATTGGCGGCTAGGGCAAAGGGGAGCCTTGCGGGCCCCGGACGGGGGCCGGGGCCGACCGGCCCGGGCCGGCCGGCCGGGCCCATCCGAGGCCCGGCCCCGAGGCCTCCTTTGCTCTACGTCGGTTCCCTTGCTTCTGGATGTTTCCCCCTTCGCATGTAGGTCCATGTCATCGGTTTCTCTCCGAATTGGACACAACTCCTTGTCTTGCAAGATTCAGGCACTTTTCGGTCGGGTCCTCGGAGTCTGTCGTCTTCTCGGATCAAGTCCCTGGCTTCTTGGAGTTAAGTTTGCTTCGTTGCATGACTTGTACGGGGCTTCAAGGTCTTGTCATGAGGTGCTTGATGAACTTATCCCGAAAGTCTTGTATTCAACACTAAAACCCTGCATAAACATTAAACTCCAAAACCGACATGCACACGTGAACTTGTTATACCACGGGGGTTAGTACCAATGGATAAGGTATAAAACTCATGCCAACACCGAAGGTAAACTCATGGCTAGGTTGACGGATTTTCACCGTCAACATCTCCCCCATGCTTAAACCTTGCTCGTCCTCGAGTAAGCCTTCGATGGATATCATTATTGCCAAACAATGTTTAAACCTTGCACTTGATCAAACATGAGAAAACATAATGCTCTCAAAATTTTAATTCATTAAAGTTCCATAATGTACTAGCCTTCACCTCTACGGAGGGTAGATTCTTATTAAGCTTATCCCACAAGTATTAACATGCTCACAAAGTTTAAATAGATCTCAGAATTTTTGAAATAAAGAACGAGATAAAGAAAAGCTAAACCAAGTTCACAAATTTAAATCATCTTGTATATTGCTCATGAACTCTCATCTTGCTTGTCTCTCAAGCCTATATATTCTACTCCTTTCCCTCTCATAACATATATGTGTGGTAGGCTTTATATGGAGCTTTGGGAAAGTTTAGTCCTAACAAGATTTTATGAATGAGGTGTTGTCAAAACAAGACAAGCTTCTCATGGTCTTACCGAGATTCGTCAAAAAGGTCATTGGAAAATAATGTTAAATCAAGGAGGGGAAAGAGAAAAATACACACACTTTTAGATGAGTGGACATGTGCAAATGGCAAAGAGTGATCCCGAGGCACAAAGGAAGTCCTCGTTATCGGATTGCACATGGTTGGAAAATGAGAATGGATATTTTAAACTTGAAGCCTTGAATGCACTCTTAGAGAACCGGGGAGTTCACTTTACGCATACTCATATTTTTTTCTCTTTCTCATATTTCTCATTCTTTTCTTTCTTTCTTTCTTTCTTTCTTTCTTTCTTTCTTTCTTTCTTTCTTTCATTATATATATATTTTTTTGTGAGACTTTCACCTTGGAAGTCACGTACATCACCTTTAATAATTTTCCTTTTTTTCATTCATCATTTTTTTAAAAAATACTCCCCTTTGAACTCTAAAACTGCACCGTACCTACCTCCTCCCCCATGCTTAGACGTTGCTCGTCCTCGAGCAAAGAGGCGAAAAATAAGGTAGGTACCGGAATATTTTTCCTTTAGAGAGATACTTGAAATCTTCAATGTCGGCACCGTCTTGCGATCTTCCTTGAATTGATGATCCATTCTCAACGATAGGTTGTGGTCAAGGAGGTAATCACAAAAGATGATATTTGGTTTAAGGGTGGATATCCGGCGAAGTTTGTGAGATCTCCAATGCGGGGATACACAATGCACGGATAAAAGGCTAGCAAAAAGATAGATACGCAAAAATGGAATGACCAGCTTCTTAGTCTCGGGCCAGAGAAATCGTGGCCTGCAATAACTCACTCAAAAATAAATCTTGTACACTAAGGTTTATGCACTCAAATATATATTAGGCTTTGGATAGGTTGAGCAACACACAAGTGATATTTATGACAAGGTTAGCGATATTTTTGAGCATAAAAGACATCTTTAATCTATTCATAACTTGAGAGCACATAAAACACCATGGGTCTTTATTTTAATCATAACCTCCGCTAAAGATTAAGCTAGCATTTAAGTAAATTCAGATTTGTATTTTTAAGAGAGCACTAGCTTTAACATGCATAAATCAATTACAAAGATAAACAAAGCGGCAATTATAATCATATATCATCATGGCACAAATTTTGTAACTTTTCCAATGATATAATCAAGGTGGTGTCTTTAATAATAATGATATCAAGTTGAAATACAAACTGAAAATAAACAAACACGCTTGCTGAAATTTAAATAAAAACAGAAAATATTATGCAAACACACATAAACAAAAGCTGAAAATTACAGAGAAAAAGAAAAGAAAAGAAAACTAAAGTTCCTAAATCTTCTAGTCCTCCGCCGGTGGTTGGTATTGATGATCTTGATAGTAATACCCTTGCTCATAATATGATTGGACATTCCCTTCGACAAATTGATTTGGCTCCACAAGGTGAAGGCGTCCAAGCTCGTAGGCAATATTTGCATTGCCTTCACCAAGTTGAGCTGCGTTAGCTTGGATGGCTGCGATGTTTTGGGCGTTTCTTGCAGCATACCCTCCAATTATGGCCATGCTTTGTTGTGGTTGGGGATGATGTGCGTAGGGCTCCGCGAAGTTAGCGTTGGGCACCACATAATTTGGTGGGGGTACCGGTGCACCACCCCCCATGCTTGCTCTTGTGGCCCTCCGTAATAACTTGGCGGAGGAGGGATCCCGCCGAATGGTTGCACATTGGGTTGTGCTCCACTCGCTTGTGCGGAGGATGTTCCCTCCTCTACGATTCTTCCTCTTTTGTTCTTCCTTGCAGGGACAAGGAGTCCCTCTTCCAACCAATCTTCTCTCCCTTCGGTGAAAAGCCTAAGCCTCTCATTGGGAAGGGGTAGGTTTACTATGAGCAAACAATAACCTCCTCTCTCATCTCCACTAATGTATTTGCCTCGCCGCAAATACTCAATGCCTAGAGAGGTACCACGCAAAAGATGGTCGGGGTTTCTTGCGATCCCCGGCCGTAAGGAGAAGGCCAACATGGAGAGGTAGCACCCCGAACCAATATTTCCCGCCCCCGATGTTGCTTCACAACACCAACGGTTGATCATAAGGTAAGAGGGGTCTATTGGCTGCCTGGCAATTAAAGCCGAGTAGAGCCAATTCAACTCCGTGTCGGTCACCTTCGTCTCCTTCATCCTCCCCAATACCCTCTTGCACATCCAAGAGTGAAATATCCGGATAATGGGGTTGTGGATGCAATTGCGTTGTTGATGGTCTTCTCCGGAGATCATATTCCAAAATCCCGCTAACATGCCGGGTGGCACGTCAACTTTCTCCGGAGCTCCCTTGTGGAATCCAAGTAGCTCCCTAACGTGCTCGTAGGGAACCACTTGTTGGACTCCCTCCAAATGGAATGACAAGCTTTGCACCCCATCATCAAGGATAGGTGCAATAGTCATTAAAATTTCCAAGGCGAACCCCATGTGGGTGTCCGCCGACGATACTCCGTTGGAGAATTGCACCCATCCAAGGTGCCCCAACATGTAGTATATGTCGGTGCCAAAACCCAAGGTGTAGAGTGCTTGGTCGTCGAATTCGACGTTGGGCACAAGCCTCTTCTCAAGTTGAGAGAGCCTCTCCTCCTCCTCCGACGACAAGATGATGAAGTCGTACGAAGAATATATCGGAGTGTAAGGAGGTGGCGCAGTTGAACGGGTCGATCATCGTGATGGCGCGGGCTGCTCCTCCGTGTGCCCTCGAGGTTCGGTAAACCTCATGGACGTGCTTCTTGCAGCCCTCATACCACCAAGGAGGAGAGCATCGTTCCTCCTCGGTGGTGCCGTATCCGTCTCCATGCTCCGGGGAGACTCGGAAACCGAGTGCCTCCTCGAAGACGTGGTTGATGACGGCTTGGATGACGACAAACTCTTCTTCTTGGAGAAGAGACTTGTGGTTTTCTTCCACATGGTTGCTGCACTCTTTTCTTCAACTAGAACTCCGGGTTGCAACCGGTAACTAGGCACTAAAACTCTTACTTCGGATGTGGACTTTGAGTGGATTAAGGATGTGGATTTTTTCTTGAGCTATCAAGTTTGGGAAGGTTGGCTATGTCTACGGAGGTTTTGAGCACACAAACTTGAACACACAAACAAAGGAAGGAGAGGGAAGCTTGCCTGCAGAAAATGGGAGCCGGGGGGCTCCTTAAGTAGGGGAGGCCGGCCGGCCTGGGCCGACCGGCCTGGGTGGCTCGGTGCTCCTCCCCGCCTCGGCTTTCTTCCAGCAGGATATTTTGCCTCTGCAACTTTCCTGCCCGCGTGCTCCACGAGTTGCACCGCCCAAACGCTCTCGTCCACTCCTTTTCTTGCATTATTGGTCCTTCCAATTGATGCTTCATGCTTTGGGTCATGTCCATGCTCCCTAGCTCCACTTGCTTCACATGCCACCATGAAATTCCTGCAAAGTTGATGCTTGCTGCCCACCATGCTTGTCATTTGCATGTGGAATTGGTGAAAGTTGATGAAAGGGAATCCAATGGTGCATGTATGATTAATTCAAACTAGATTGCCTCCATTTAGGTGTGTTTAAGGTTAAGCACTCCTCTAATTCGAAATTTAAAATATTTTTCAGAGCCATGCAAGAGCTCAAACATAATTTTAGAGAAGTTTTTAAACCATTAAAAACAAATGTAAGTCGAAAATATTTTTCGACTACGTCGATTTCGGTCTCACCGGTATAGTTTGCCTTCATCGGTTGAGAGCAAACTTTTCCCAGCTTGATCATGGGGGCATAGGTTTAGGTACTAATTTTGGCTAAATAAGAAAGATTTTGAATAAAACAAAATCAGATGAGGCTTAGAAAAATTCTAATCCTAGAGAAACCGAGGATATTGATTTTTAAACCAACCAAAAGTTTTGATTTCTAGGTTCACGCGAGTTCTACCACGTGCTGAATTTTATTAACACCTAAATATAAATTGTGGCTCTACTCGTGTGGTTTTAGCATGAAAAATAAGTCAACCTCAGCACCATAATGAGGGTGAAAGGTTGAGTTAGGTTCTGAAATTATTTGGTTGAGGTTTCTCGAAAAGAAAAGAACAAACAAGCACATAGGAGGGTTCATGCAAAGGGTTTATGATAAAGCAAAACATTCAATCAAGAATTATGTCTCTAATATTGTTCAACCACTTCTATGTCTAATGTCTTTGCGTAATAAAACTCAAAAACTAAATTATTAAAAATACTCGATAAACCTGGAATCGGGTTGTCCTCCCGGTAGCTTATTCTTCACTCGACGAAACGGGTTGCCTCCCGCCTAGCGCTTCGTTTATAGTCTATAGCTAGACTTCTTCACTTGATTACTCCGGATCAGCGCTCTTTGCGGGCGTAGCAATCTTGGGTACCCACTTCCGCACCATCTTGGGCGCGGGCTTGTCTTCCGGCTTAGTCATTTTTTTGGTCTTCACAGGCAGCTTCTCTTCCTTTGTCTTGACAGATGCAACACCTTCTTTGATTTTCTTTACGTTCATTTTTTCCGGCTCCTTCTTCTTTTTCAGCCCCTTCGTTTGTTTTGGTTCTCCCTTCAATCCAATCATGTTGCATGCCTCGATTCTTGGACAGAACTTGAAGGAACTCCTTTCTCCGTTGATATCGAACATGATCTCCCCCTTGCCAACATCAATAGTAGCTCCCACGGTCTTGAGGAAATGCCTCCCAAGGATGAGCGGCGGCTTCTCCCTCTCTCCCATCTCGAGCACAACGAATTCGATGGGGATGAAGTGGTGTCCGACCTTCACGGGTACATCTTCAGCAATGCCCAAGGGATAGCGAATGAAGTTGTCTCCCAACTCCAAACATATACCCGTAGGCTCCATTGGTAGGCGTAGCTTCTCGAACACATCCCTCGGCATGACGCTCACACTTGCTCCAAGGTCGCATAACGCCTTCTTGAAGTTGAAAGAACCAACCGAACATGGAATAGTAGGGCACCCAGGGTCCTTTTGCTTCTCTAGCCCATTAGCAATAGCGGCACTACACTCCTCGGACATCTTGACATGATCTACCCCGAGTGTTGCTATCTCATATTTATTTGCAAGTATGTCTTTAAAGTAACGAGAATATGTAGGTACTTGTAGGGCATCTAGTAATGGCATGTTGATGCTAAGTCTACGCACAACCTCCACAAACTTCTCAAAGTGGTTGTCAAGTTTACCTCGGAAGTAGCGTGGCTTGAGTTGCGGTATCCTCGTGTCTTCCTCCGGCATCTCAAATTCGGGTTCCTCGGTGACGATCCCCGTAACCTTCTCTTTAGCAACTCCTTCCACCTCGATGGATGGTTTAAGCTTCCTTGCTCCCGCGGAACGTTCGGATCTTCGGTCTCCTTCCCCGAACGTGTTTGAATGGCCTTCGCCGATTCGGGACTTTTGGGTTGTCCCGGAAGCTTCCCTTCATCATTAGTGAGGCGCCCCGCAAGTTGTCCAACTTGCATCTCGAGCATCTTCATCATGTTGAGCACTTGATGATTGGAACTTCGGACCTCCGTCACTTTGCTATCGATGTTCTCCAACACCTTGTCTATGGTCTTGAACTTGGTGACGGTGTCCTTGTTGATCTTAGCTTGCTCATCCATGAACTCCTTCAGTTGTATACGAAGCGGAACCGCGTTAGGAATAGATGAGCTTGCATTAAATTGAGGCCTACCTTGCCGTAGCGGAAGTTCGGCAATTCTCCCTTCCTCATGTAGTCGAGCACTTTGGCTTCCTCCGGACAATCTTTGCGGACATGGTCATACTCTCCACATTCTTCGCATGTGGACCTTGCTTCGGCGGCCTTCAAGTCTTGAGCCTCTTTCTTTTCAATCTCCATCTTCTCCAACCTCCTCATGAGCGAGTCGATCTTGCCTTCAAGTATGTTCTCCTTCTCCACTTGCAAGACTCCTTTGACGTTCCCCAGTGGGTTGAACCGGATGTAGGCGCCGGATGACGCCCATGTGTCATTATCCGCGACCTTCTTGAATAGAGTGAAAGCTTCCGTCGGTGTAAGTTCGATGATAGATCCTCCCGCCGATGCATCGATGATCGTCCTTGACGCCATGGTGAGTCCTTGATAGAACTTTTGCACGAGGTCTTCCTTCGGGAACTTGTGATGTGGAACCGCCCGAGTGTACTCGTTGAAGCGCTCGAATGCCTCCGAGATAGTTTCCGTAGGATATTGAACAAAGGTGGCAATCTTATTACGCAAGCTTTGAGTTTTACCCGGTGAGTAGTATTCCTTCATGAAAGCCTTCATCAACGTGTTCCAATTTTGCACCGTCTCCGCCGGTTGAGAGTGGAACCAATGCAAAGCCTTCCCGAGAAGTGAAAACGGAAAAAGCTTGCCCTCATTTGGTCTTGAGTCACCCCATCCATGTTGAAAGTCTGACATAGTTGAATGAATGCTTGGAGGTGAAGGTTCGGATCCTCTTTACCGGTGAAGGGTGAATGTTGCACCATGTGGATTTTTGATGTCTTGATCTCGAACGGTCTTCCGATCTCCTCGAGGTTCAAGATTGGTAGGTCGATGATGTCTGGGGTGCATAGCTCCCCAATCTTGCGTTCTTGCGGTGGTTGGTCACCCATCGGTGGAAGTCGATTCTCCCGAGGACTTTGAGGTGGTGAATTCTTCGGAGATTCCTGCGATCCTTTGTCTTCCGACTCCGAATCTACAAAATCCGGCTTTTTAGCTTGATGTGCTTCGCGTCTCCTTAGCGTGTAAAGTTTTTCTGGATCATCCACAAAATTATCGGGTTTGTTGGAGAGGTAGCCGTCCATCTCCTGTTAGGGTTAGCAATAAACAAAGTATGCAAAAACTAGAAAGTAAAAAACAAATCTATAAAAACTAGGGTTAGACAAACTAGATTAGATGTATTTTGAGGATGATCAAAGTTTAGTAGATGCAAAAAGAAAAACAAAAAGAAAACTGAAAATTACAAAAAGGCAATAAAAAATCAAATCTTGATCACTTGTTCCCCGGCAACGGCGCCAGAAAAAGGGGCTTGTTGACGGTTAATAATTATATCAAAGTTCGTTTGTGACTTGCAAGCGTACAAGTCTCCCGTCGTAGTCAAGGGACCCTTCTTCCCTCGAGTGGTGAACCCAAGGTATCAAATCCGTGGAACAAATGTGTGACGCAAAACTTAATCTAGTAAAGCCAAGTAACTCCAATCTTCGATAAAAGAAACCCTAATGCATCTAAGTAAAAGACACGAAACTAATC
The DNA here is from genome assembly GCA_947561735.1 of Cenchrus americanus. Classification (NCBI taxonomy): domain Eukaryota; kingdom Viridiplantae; phylum Streptophyta; class Magnoliopsida; order Poales; family Poaceae; genus Cenchrus; species Cenchrus americanus. The sequence goes on along the minus strand of OX387239.1, from coordinate 74,208,070 downwards.
TAATCTACTAAAGACCGGAGACAACAAAGTAAGATTGGGTAGATAAACCGATCTAGAGGGATCGGGGTAAGCCTTTTGTTGAAGTTCCAAGCAAGAGAAGAAGTAGCAAATCGAATCTTATTAGAAGCCTCTTTAAATCGTGGTTTCCCGTCCAAATCCGAAAACATCCACCTTTCGGAACCCCCGTTCTGTCACAATGTATCCCTACTCATGCGGGGAGCTTAGGGCGAGTCAAAAGACAAGTCGAGATTCTTCCGGAAGATCCGGTGTCTACCTCTAGCCACCGAGGCTACAAGAACACCCTATGTAATCTATCTCGAGAATAGAATTGGAATAAGCAAAGCCGATCAAAAAATGAAATCTTCGAGGAAACACTTGATCGCTAGGAAAAGATTCAACTTGATAATTCAACTATAACAATGATACATACACAAGATCACCACCGGGATCCTTCCTTGATCTTGCTTCTAGCTCCGGGAACTCCGACGTGGTATTCCGTGCAAGGTTCCCACGTCGGCTAGGGAAACCCTAATCAACTAGCTCGACCCTCTCCTCTCCGAGATGGTGTCCCTCTCTTCTCTGCTCCTCGGCGGCCGATGACGAATTAGATGATGCGTGGCTCTCGGTCACGGGGCTATAAATAGCCTGATTGGCGGCTAGGGCTAAGGGGAGCCTTGCGGGCCCACGGACGGGGGCTGGGCCGACCGGCCGGGTCGGCCGGCTCGGGCCCATCCGGAGCCCGGCCCCGAGGCCTCCTTTGCTCTACGTCGGTTCCCTTGCTTCCTGGATGTTTCCCCCTTCTGCATGTAGGTCCATGTCGTCAGATTCTCTCCGAATTGGACACAACTCCTTGTCTTGCAAGATTCAGCACTTTTCTGGTCAGGTCCTCGGAGTCTGTCGTCTTCTCGGATCATGTCCCTGGCTGCTTGGAGTTAAGTTTGCTTCGTTGCATGACTTGTACGGGGCTTCAAGGTCTTGTCATGAGGTGCTTGATGAACTTATCCCGAAAGTCTTGTATTCAACACTAAAACCCTGCATAAACATTAAACTCCAAAACCGACATGCACACATGAACTTGTTATACCACGGGGGTTAGTACCAATGGATAAGGTATAAAACTCATGCCAACACCGAAGGTAAACTCATGGCTAGGTTGACGGATTTTCACAGTCAACGGCGATCACCCACATGCTCTCCGCCTTCACCACGATATTGGCACTTGCCTCAATCAATACCTCTGGGACTTGGAGGCCAGACCTCCTCTCCTGCCACGCTTGTAGCCCCCCTCTACGAGCACCACGGTGCAACGCAATATAGTGCCCCGAGCACACCACTGCTGGACGTACGGCCCCGGCCGGAACCAGGATAAACCCTAGTGTCATTAGTTGCTTAGCACCGGCCCATCGAGAGGCAGATCTCAGTGCTCATTACTAGTTAGTGTCGGGACTACATTCCGCACCGACAGTTGGTGCGCCAGGTATGGGAGTAGCGTGCTGAAGATCAGCTTCCACCCGCCCTCTCGATGGTGATTCGTACCGAGTACCGCGGCCAGAGGTATTCCATGGGCAGCTCGGGCCCCCTCCCAGCCGGGTTTGAAATCCGGTTCGGGAGCCTAAACTTTTAGGCCACGGGGAATGGCTACCTCATGCGCATCACCAACCGCAACGAACTCCGTGCGCGGCGGTCGACCGGGCCCGACCCGGTCCTCGTCGCACCGGCCGGCCGGCGCCCCGGCGTCCGCCCGGTGGATGCGTGGGCTCTCCGGCGCCTCGACGTCGTCGACGCTCGGCCCGGCGCTCTCGGCGGGCGCGGACGGAGCGCCGACGCGACCACTGGCGAGACGACAACCGCTCTGACGGGGGAACGCTCGGTTTCGGGACCACGGTTCCCCATCGGTCTGCGCGGCTCCACGACGGCGTACGTCGCCTCCGCCAACACCGACGGGGTGGCGCGCAGGGCCCATCCTATCCGCCATGTTCCAGCGGTCAGGAACCCCAACGCCTCCGCTGACGACGAGTCGTCCTACGGCTCCGCTAGCGAGCTGCCACCCGCCATCTCTCACGGGTACGCAGAGTGGGACGTCTCCGGTGTGCCTAACCCAGTAATGTTCTGGTGGTTTCTCGACGCCACGAACTACTGGTTCGGCTACTCCGACCACTCCAGCGCCGGGAGCTACGACCCCGCGCGGGAGTGCTTCGTCGTACTCGCCAACGACCAAGCGAACGCCGCGAACGTGGCGGAAGCCGGCAACAGAGAGATTCCACTCGGCCCGGGAACTGGACCGCACCAGGGTGCGGGGCCAAGCGCGCCTCCCCCCTCGCCGCTGAGGGGGGCCGACATCAACGCGCAACTGGCTCAAGCGCTCGAGCTTGAAGCCAAGCTCGCGGAGGAGTACCACGCGGTACGGCTGCTTCGAGCCTCCATCGTCGGGGAAGCCTCTGCGCGTGGCGAACGCGCGCGCGAGCTGGGCAAGCAAGCCCGCGAGCGCATCAACGTCGACTTTGACGTCGACAACCCAAACACGCCCCCGCGAGCGAGCCAAAAGCTCGTTGCCGCCGCGACACTGCTGCGGGCCATGCCCGCTCCCTCAACGCCCGAGGCGCAAAACCTGCACCGCGAGGTGCAGGCGCTCATTGAGTAAGCGGCCGTGCAACAGGCCGAGAGCTCGGCGTCCCGCATCCACCAGCAGGGGAGCACGCGGGACGACGGGGGCGCGCAAGGCCCCGAAGCATCGGTACACGCGGGCGGCGCGGCAGAGCAGGCCGCCAACCCAGGGCATACGCCGGTCAGGGAGTGGATCCTAGACACGCGCGGGCAAGCCCAAGACGGTGACGCTCGCAACGTCATCAACGCCCGGCGGATGGGCAACACGGAGACACGGGCAGCGGCAAGCTACCACCCCCGACGGGGTGGGCGCTACGACAGCTAAGAGGATCGCTCGCCGACACCGGAGCCCCCGAGAACCCGTGTGTTCAGCCGTGAGATCCGCACGGCGAGCTTCGCTCAACGCTTCCGCTAGCCCACGTCGATCGACAAATACACGGGGGAGACGGACCCCCGCATGTGGCTCAACGACTACCGCTTGGCATGTCAGCTGGGCGGAGCCACCACCGACGAGTCATCATCCGCAACCTGCCGTTGCACCTCGCCGACTCGGCGCGAACGTGTTTCGAGCACTTGCCGGCCAGCCAGATTCATAACTGGGATGATCTGGTCTGCACCTTCGTGGGAAACTTCCAGGGCACAAACGTGCGCCCTGGAAACTCCTGGGATCTGCGCGCATGCACCCAGAAGCCCGGCGAGTCGATCCGGGACTTCACACGGTGATTCTCCAAGCGCTGCACGGAGCTCCCGAGCGTGGCCTAGTCCGAGATCGTGCACGCCTTCCTCGAGGGCACGACCTGCCGGGACCTCGTGCACGAGCTTGGGAGCAGCCCGCCGGTCGACTCGAATGAGTTGTTCGACATCGCCACCAGCTTCGCCTCTGGCGAAGAGGCGGTGGGGGTCATCTTCGACGGGAAGAAGGGCAAGCGCGTGGACGACGTGCCCGCGGAGGGCAGCAAGTCCAAGGAGCTCCAACAGAAGCACAAGCGGGGCAAGAAAGGAAAGAAGTCGCGCCACGAGGCGCGCGAGCAGGGGCGCGACGACGACGGAGATGAAGCCCTTGCTGTTGACCCAGCTCGACGGGGTCCTCGAGCGGCCCCTTGAGGCCCTAGGGTGTTTGACGACATGCTGAAGAAGCCCTATCCATACCACAAGACGCCAGTCAACCACACCCTCGAGCAGTGTGACCTGCTCAAGAGATACTACAGCCGTGTCGCCGCGAAGGACGGCGAGGCCAAGAAGGATGGGGGTGACGGCGACGCCGGCGGCTTCCCCGCGGTGGAGAACGTCTTCCTCATCTTCGGGGGCCGACCGTGGACATGTCCAACAGCCAGCGCAAGCGGGAGCGACACGAGGTCCTCGCCACGGAGAAGGCGCCTCCCTCCTTCCTTGACTGGTCGGAGGACGCCATCACCTTCAGCCGCGAAGATCACCCCAATCGCATCCCAATCCAGGCTAGTACCCGCTGGTGGTCGACCTGGTCATCGGGAATGCCCGGTTCTCCAAGGTGCTGATGGACGGAGGAAGCAGCCTCAACATCCTCTACGCGCACACTCTGCGCTTGTTGGGGATCAGGTTGGACCAGCTGCGGCCCAGCACGACGCCGTTCCATGGTGTCGCGCCGGGCAAGCGCGTCCAGCCCCTCGGGCAGATCGACCTGCCAGTCTGGTTCGGCACACCAGACAACTTCCGCAAGGAAACGCTCACCTTTTAGGTGGTGGGGTTCAGGGGCGCGTACCACTCCATCCTTGGGCGGCCGTGCTACGCCAAGTTCATGGCGGTCCCAAACTACACCTACCTCAAGATGAAGATGCCGGGGCCCAAGGGCGTCATCACCGTGGGCTCGTCAATGGAGCACGCATTCGACTGCGACGTCGAGTGCGTGGGGCACGTGGAGGCGCTAGCGCTGGATGAGGCGCTAGTGGCGAACCTGGAGAAGCTGGTCAACGAGGACCTCGACTCCACCTCCAAGCACGTCGGCAGCTTCGAGGCTACTGAGCAGACTAAAGAGGTGCCCCTCGACCCTGTTGCCCCCGGGGGCAAGGCGTTGAGGGTCAGTTCCACCCTCGACCTGAAATAGGAAGTGGTGCTCGTCGACTTCCTCTGCGCCAACGCCGACATCTTCGCGTGGAGCCCCTCGGATATGCCAGGCATTCCGAGGGAGGTTGCCGAGCACTCCCTTGACATCCTACCTCACTCCCGTGTCGTGCAGCAATGGCTGCGCCGCTTTGACGAAGAGCGGCGCCGGGTGATCAGAGTGGAGCTGCGGAAGCTCCTCGAGACCGGGTTCATCAAGGAAGTGTTCCACCCTACGTGGCTAGCTAACCCCGTTTTAGTTAAGAAAAAGAATGGGAAGTGGCGGATGTGTGTAGACTACACTAGTTTAAATAAAGCATGTCCTAAAGTTCCTTTTCCTTTGCCACGAATCGGTCAAATCGTTGACTCGACTGCGGGGTGTGAGCTCTTATGCTTCCTTGATGCCTATTCCGGGTACCACCAAATAAAAATGAAGGAGTCCGACCAGCTCGCGACTTCATTCATCACACCGTTCGGGATGTATTGCTACGTAAAAATGTCATTCAGTCTCCGAAATGCGGGCGCTACATACCAGCGATGTATGCAGCACGTTTTCGGAGATCACATCGGGCGGACCGTTGAGGCGTACGTAGACGATATAGTCGTGAAGACCAGGAAGGCGGACAACCTGGTTGACGACCTCCACATCGCGTTCGGCTACCTATGTGCCAACAGGGTGAAATTGAACCCCGAAAAATGTGTCTTCGGCGTGCCGCGAGGCATGCTGTTAGGATACATTGTCTCCCAGCGAGGCATCGAGGCCAACCCCGAGAAGTTTGAGGCCCTCGAGCGAATGGGTCCGATTCGAGACCTCAAGGGGGTCCAGAAGGTGTTGGGGTGCCTTGCCGCCTTGAGCCGCTTCATTTCGAGGCTCAGCGAAAAGGGCTTATCCCTCTACCGGCTCCTAAATAAACACGAGCGCTTCTCCTGGACCGTCGAGGCCCAGGAGGTGCTTGACAAGCTAAAGGCGACGCTCGCCCACGCCCCGATTCTAACGCCGCCTCGGGACGGCGAGCCTCTGTACCTCTACGTCGTCGTGACCACTCAGGTGGTCAGCGCCGTCATCGTGGTAGAACGTACGGAGGAGGGGCACGCCCTGCCAGTCCAGCGGCCTGTATACTACATCAGCGAGGTACTGTACGAGACCAAGGCGCGCTATCCGCAGGTCCAGAAGCTGCTCTACGCGATGGTCCTCGCGCGGCGTAAGCTCTACCACTACTTCGAGGCTCACCCGGTCACGGTGGTCTCCTCCTTTCCGTTTGGAGAGATCATCTGGAACCCAGATGCATCAGGCAGGATTGCCAAGTGGTCAGTGGAGTTGATGGGCGAAATGCTCGCCTACGCGCCGCGCAAAGCGATCAAATCCCAAATCTTGGCGGATTTCATCGCCGAGTGGACGGACACGCAGTTGCCACCGCCGCAGATCCAGGCCGAGTGCTGGACCCTCTACTTCGACGGGTGGGCGCGGGCCTGCTTTTCATATCGCCCCTTGGGGAGCACATGAGATACGCGGTGCGCCTGCACTTCCCCGCGTCGAACAACATGGCGGAGTACGAGGCCCTCCTCTGCGGCCTCAGAATCGCCATCGAGACGGGTATCAAGCGCCTCGACATGAGGGGAGACTCGCAGCTCGTTATCGACCAGGTCATGAAGAACGCGAGCTGTCACGACGACAAGATGGAGGCATACTACAAAGCCGTGCGGGCCCTCGAAGACATGTTCTACGGCATAGAACTCAACCACGTGCCACGCCAGTTCAACGAGGAAGCTGACGAGCTCGCCAAAATCACATCGGGGCGAATCACTGTTCCCCCGAACGTTTTTGCACGAGACGTCACCCGACCGTCCGTCAACCTCGAGTCGAACCCCTCGAGCCATGAGGAACCCTCGGGGGCTCCCTCAAGTCCAACAGGCGCGGAGCCTATGGACGAGGACCCCTCGAATGAGGCGTATGTAGTCTCCCTGCTCAAGGGTTATGGCGCCGACGAGGCTGAGGCCATGGATATGGAGCCGGCCCCCAGCAAGGGGGACTGGCGAGACAAATACATCGCCTGGATGGACCGAGGGGAGTTACCCTCGGACCGATCCGAGGCCAGACGCATCGCCAGGATGGCCAAGTCGTTCACCCTCATCGACGGCGAGCTGTACAAGCGCGCCGCGTCTGGCGTCCTGCAGTGATGCGTACCCATCCCTTAGGGGCGCGAGCTCCTTCGAGACACCCACACGAGCGTATGCGGTCACCACGCGGCGCCACGCACCCTCGTGGGCAACGCGTTCCGCCAAGGCTTCTACTGGCCTACCACGGTCGCTGATGCTAGTGAGATCGTGTGCACCTGCAAAGGGTGCTAGTTCTACACTCGCAAGTCCAACCTTCCTGCACACGTCCTCTAAACCATCCCCGTCACGTGGCCTTTCGCCGTGTGGGGGCTGGACATCGTCGGGCCCTTGCGAAAAGCGCCCGAGGGCTTCACCCACCTACTGGTTGTCATCGACAAATTCTCCAAATGGGTTGAGGTGCGCTCCATCACGAACCTCCGCGCAGAGTAGGCCGTAACGTTCTTCACTGACATCATCTACCGGTTTGGAGTGCCCAACTCCATCATCACCGACAACGGGTCCCAATTCACGGGCAGAAAGTTCCTGGAGTTCTGTGACAAGTTCCACATCCGCGTCGACTGGGCGGCCGTGGCACACCCACAGACCAACGGTCAGGTGGAGCGTACCAACGGCATGATCCTGCAGGGTCTGAAGCCCAGAATCTTCGACAGATTGAATACATCTGGTTAAAAATGGCTCCAAGAGCTACCAGCGGTCGTGTGGAGCCTCAGGACCACCCTAAGCAGGGCCACAGGATTCACCCCGTTCTTCCTGGTCTATGGCACGGAGGCTATCCTCCCCACTGACTTGGAGTACGGGTCGCCCAGGGTTCGGGGCAACGACGAGGGCGCCAACCAGCGAGCCTGCAAGGACTCGCTGGACCAACTGGACGAAGCTCGCACCGTGGCCCTGATGCACTCCGCGAGATACCAGCAGGCACTGAGGTGCTACCAAGCCCGGAAGGTGCGGCGCCGAGACTTCAACAAAGGGGACTTGGTCCTAAGGCTGCGCCAAGACATTCGAGGCCGCCACAAGCTGTCACCCCCATGGGAGGGACCCTACGTCGTGGTGAATGTGCTCAAGCCCGGCACATACAAGCTGGCCAACGAGGATGGCGAAGAACTCACTAACACTTGGAACATTCAGCAGCTACGTCGCTTCTACCCTCAAAAAGGATTTCCAAGTTCTTTTTGTAAATTACGTACCCAACACCCCAGTTGGCTGTACATATATAAATCTTAGCGAATTAATAAAGTTAAAGGGCAACTTGGCTTTCCTCAAGAAACCCAAGTCACCCTCGGGGGCTACTACGGGGGGCATCCCCCCAAATGGTCCCATTTTTTCGCAAAAATTCGCGAGCACGCCAAGTACATCTCGACCTAAGCCTCGGGCAAATTCAGATAGAGCGCGAGCAGCCAAGCGGGAAAGACGCACGAGCCAGAGATAGTCTACGCCTCCAGCAGGATACGACCCTTCTCCCTCGCCTCCGGACCAGCGGGCCGCTCGTGAAATCAAACCTCTCTACCTCAAATTCTCCTAAGCAAAGGAAAAGAGCAGCAGAATAGCGTGACAAGCGAAACAAAAGCGTTACTTCTATTTACAAAATGTTTCAAGCAAATAGTTGTCCATTACATGGCCATGTGGCCCCAACACTGACACTTAAACAAAAAAGGGCTCGACGCCCAGTGGTCTTCAGGCTTGAGGGTCACCGGCGTCGGGAGCGTCTAGGAACAAGAAGTCGGCGAAGTCCTCAGCAAGCATATCAGCAGCAGTGGCGGCGAGCGCGTCTGCGCGATTCATTGCCTCCTCGTCTTCGACACCGACCGGGACGACGTAGCCTTAGGACATGGCCTCGAAGTCCACCTGGTAATGGGACGCCACCACGTCGAGGGCCTTCTTGATGCCCAGGTGAAGGGCGCGGCACATGCGCTGGGAAACATGCCCCCTGAGGGCGCGCAGGCGACTCGCCAGCAAGCTCCCGGCCTGCGCGACGCCCTCCTCAACCTTTTGGCAGATCTCGAGGGCGGCGGCCTGCAACCGCTCCAACTCCTAATGAGAGGAGTTGTAGGCTGTCTGCACTACCTCGACCTTGGTGGTCGTGTTCCCCAGGGCAGTCCGTAGGCCTGAAAGCCACGAACAAGGAAAAGGAAAGTTGGAGCGAATCCCCAAAAGACGAATCGACAAGCGAAAAAGCGGACGGAAACCAACTCACATTCGTCCTGCTTCTTCTCTGCCTTGAGGGCCTTGCGCGCCTCCTCAACCTCCCGCCGCAGGTCACGGACGGTGGTCTCCTGCTCCTCGAGGGACTAGCGTAAATCCTCATGCGAAATGCTGAGCTGGACCAGTTCCCTGTTGAGCTTCGAGGCCTCGTCCTCCCGCTGCTTGAGGGCCGCCTGCGCCCCCTCGAGCGTGGTGCGCTCCTGCTAGAGCCGATCCAGCGCCTCTTCCCGCGCCAAGCGCTCCCGCTCGAGCGCAGCCACGGGCCTCGGCGAGAGCGGCACGCTCCTGCTGGAGCCGGGTCTCCCGCCCTGGCCGGCGCGCGCTTGCTCCGACGGAGGCGCTCCTCCGCCGCGGCGAGCGCGGCGGCCTTGTCCGCCGGGGGTCGTCCTCGGCCCCTCGGCTTCCTTGGCCGACTGCGCCGGGCCCGCGCCCCCTTGAGGGCCGCACGATCCTGTTGGAGCTGGGCGCGAGCAGAGACGACCTCGGCCTCCCACGCCGCCGCGATAGTGCGCGCCCCCGCTAGATCTTCCCGCGCCCTGTGCAGCGCGTCGTCCCGCTCCACCAGCACCGTCCTCACCCTCTCGACCGCGGAGGCGTCTCCCGCGGCCTGGGTGTCCTGCTCCGGAGACTGGTCTAGCAGGGCCTCAGCCCGGTACACCAGCCACCGGTCTGGCAATCTCAGATCCTCGACGAGGGCGTCGAGGGTGTTGTATTGCCCCCGGTACCAGTTGAGATCGGTGTCGAGGTAGTCGAGGGCGTCGTATCTCTCCCGGGCCCGGCGCTCTAGATCCTACTGCCGACGAGCAAGGCGAGAGAAGACGGGGTCAGGGAAGGCACGAACGCGGAAGAAAGCGAGAGAAGGAACTACGAAACCCAACGAAAAACCACTAACCTGGAAGACGTGCCACGCAGGACCACTGTGGATCCGCAGCGCCTCATTCAGCGCTCGGTTGAGCGAAGCACCGTGGTCGCGAAGCTCCTGCCACAGCTCCTACTCGACCTGGGCCTCGACGAAGTGGGCCGGCGGTGCGTCGGCGCGCTCCCGCTCCTGCTCCGGATGCGTCGCGGGTCCACCCGAGCCGGAAGGGCGGCGCATGACGACGAGGCCCCGGCGCCGTCGGCCAGGGCACCCCGGCGCCGCGCCGCCGTCGTCCCTCACTACGAGTGCCCCCGACGGGGGCTCGGGGGCGGCGCGGGTAGGCTCACCCACCGGTCCCGGCGGGCGGCGGGGACATCCTCGTCCGGGATCTCCACCACCGTCGCCGGCCGTCGTCGATTGGGGCCGGTGCGGTGGAACCGACGAGCGCGGTGCTCGCCGTGGTCATGGCCACCGACGGGTGCCGCCACCGCCCTGGCCGCGACTCCGCCCGCTACGGCCGCGCTACGCGGGCCCTCGCTCGCCACCGTCGTTGTGCTCCCGGCCGCCCGCCGTGCTCTCGACGAGCGCCGTCTCGTGGGGACGGCCGCGTCCGACCTCAACACCTTGGCTGGCGCGAGGGGGGCACGGTGTGCGTCACCCTGCGAACGTGAAAACGAGAAATCAGGCACCCGCCTCTCGAAGACATGGCGTCTGGGGGTGCGGCCGCTTACTTCAGGGTAGAGAAACCCCGCTTCCTCTTCCTTGGGGGCTCGGCAGGTGTTGTGGCGGCGGCCGACGTGGCCACCGCTGCACCCCCAGTCACCTTCGCGGCACGCACCGACACCTCCGTGGCGCGCGTCGCCACTCTCATGGGCTGTCTGGCGGAGGGCGCTCTCGCGCCCGCCCCAGGTGCTCTCTCCTCTGCCGCCTCCGCGGCCCTGGGCGAGGGGGGCGCAAGCTCCCACCTCTCGGGGAGAGCTCGTCCCCCATCGCTCTCCTCCTCCTCCTCGTTCGACGACGAGTACTCCGAAGTCGCTGGGGAGGAGAGTCCCTGCTGCTCGCGCAGCCGAAACTCTTCACTCCTCTGTTCCCAGCGCTCCCGTCGCTGGATCCTCTTCTCCTTCTTGCGCGCCGTACGCTCCTGTTCCCGCCGCTGCGCCACACATGCGCGCGCTCGGGCTCGGGGCGTGGGCGGGTCAGACCGTGCGGCGTTCACGGTCACCCGCTGCAAGGAATGAACGAAAGGTCAGACGCCGTCGGCACGTCGCACGCAAATGGCGGGAGAGAAGACAGAAGTTCCACTCACCCGCGGACCGTGTGGAAGCATAACAAACGACCAGAGGTTGTCGTCGCCATGCCTGACGGCCTTGAGGTTGATGGCGCGCCTCGCCCTCATGGCCGCGTACTCCTGCGGAAGGAGATCGGGCAGCAGCCACGATTCCGCCAGCGCCACGGGATCGACCGTGTCCTCCATCTCGAAGATGTGGAGCCGCCTCTCCATGAGAGGGATGATCCGCCGATGGTGGAGGTTGGCGAGGACCGAGGCCGCGCCCAGCCCGGCGTCCGCCAGGTCCTTCAGTGCCTGCAAGGCTGACTCCAGCCGGTCTTGGCGCGAAAAGGGCGACACGCCGTGCCACCAAGAATCGGCCTTCTCCTTCAAGACCTTGCCGGTGTAGGGGGAAAGGCCGGGTTTGTCGTTGCGGAGGTAGAACCACCCCCGCTCCCACTCGGCGTTGTTGGAGGTCATCGTGCAGGGGATGTAGAGCTCCCTGCACATCTCCCGCAACGAGATCGACACACCGCCGGCGCACCGCGCGGTGCACTTTCGGCTCCGGCGTGGCGAGCGTGTGTAGCTCCGCGCGGAAAAGGTGGACCCAGAGATCCCAGTTTGCTGGGATCCCCAGGAACCCCTCGCAAATGCCGACGAACGTGGCCGCCTGCGGAATCGCATTCGGCGCGAAGTTGTGCAGCTCCACGCCGTAGAGGTAGCACATCCCGCACAGGAAACGGCTCACTAGCACCGTGAAGCCACGCTCGTGGAAGCGGATGAAGCTGACGACGTAGCCGAACGGCAGGTTGGGCCCTCGGTCCGCCGCCGGCGGGTCGATCCACACCGGGGGCTGCCCGTCCTCGTTCGCCGCCAGCTGGCTGGCATTCACCAGCTCGCTCAAGGCCAACCTCGTCGCCGTTGAGCGAGGCCACAGCAGCGGGTCGATCACGACGATGGGTTGCGGGGGAGCCATGCCAGTCGGCGAAGGGACGCGGAGACGGAGCGAGCACTATGCGAGGCGAAGGGACGCGCGCTGCTCTGATTCGGAGGCGAAAGAGACAAAGGCGATGGGCGCTAAGTGCTGAGCTAAAAACTCGCCTCGCCCTCCCCTCATACTTATAGATCCATGGATCCACGCTCCCCGAATCGCGCGCTCTGCGCATTAACTGCAGGTGAACGGCACCCGTCACTGACAAACGGGGCCCACCATGACTGAAGCGGCCAGGCGCACGCACGCGCACGATCATTACGGCGCGGCAACCGAAGAGCCGCGGCAGGCCGTCACGTCCACCCGCCCACGTCGCCTGCAACCGAAGAGCCGCGGCGCCTGAAAAGGCGCGCCCGCAGCGCATAACTGTGGCCGCAACTGTGGGCATTACATGGCTCGGTCCCTTACCAAGTAAGGATGACCCTCGAGTGGCCCGAGCCCGAGGCTCGAAACGTCCAACCCTCGAAGGGTGCGATCACCAACCAGTGGTCTCGAAGCCCGCACGGCGGGAGCAGGCGCGACAGGTACCCTCAATTTACGAAAACTACTGATCAGCGGTTCGAGGGCCGGTCCGGCTGCGAGCGCTCGAGTCCTACAGATGCAAAAAGTCGGGGGCACCCAGCTGCCATCCCGCAGTGGCCCTACTGATCAGGGGTTCGAAGCCTGACCCTCGAGGGTTCGAACAGACGCCCCAGATCGACAGAGTCAGGGATGACGAGGGCGCGCGCATTCGAGCCTATCCTCGAGCCCACTGGCTCGAGGGCGCCCCACGAGTCGTGTTCAAGAGCCAGTGACGGCAGCTAGTCGGGGGGATCCCATCGACGGAGAGCTTCCGCTCCCTCGGTCCCTAGCGAATGGCATCGAGCCCCACCTAGCAAACCCGCGCGAGCGCTTTCATGGATGAGTCTCTGGACCACGAGCCAAACCTTATCGAACGGGGCATGGGCGTCCACTTGAATCACTCGATAACAGCTCGACGAGGAATTCGCAATCCGCGACCCGATTGATGGGGGTTGCGGAAACCTCACCCTCCGTCCCGCGGAGGGATGGCGAGGGAGCATTCAAATACAAGTCGGAGAGCTCACCCCGATCGCCTTGAACGGGCCCAGGCTCGGGGGCTCGATGCACGGCTACACCTCCTAGGGTGCATCGAACACAGGCAACGCCAGTCATGTGTGTGTGGCACACCGAGGTCGGCTGGAACATTGCAGATGCCGGTTGAAATAAGCGCCCCGCACGCTGGAGGGTCTCGCGAGAAAACCCCCGCAGGAGCACTCACGCTCCGCAGGGCTTCGGGTGCTAGACCCGCGGGTCCGCTGACGCGGCCCCATGGAACGACATTAGCAACCGGGGAGGGGAAGAACGTCTGTCGGTGCGGTATATGGTCCCGACACTAACCGGTAGATAACGCCTAGGTCTATCCCTCAATGGTCGATGCTAAGCAACAAATGACACAAGATTTTATCCTGGTTCGGGCGAGGGGGCCGTACGTCCGACGGGGGCGTGCTCGTGGCACTATATTGCTCGGCACGGGGTGCTTGTAGTGGGGCAAATACAAGCAAGGCGGGAGAGGAATCGTGGCTTCCAAGTCCCTGGGTGAGTGGGTGGAGATGTTGTGGGAGAATAAGAGAGTGAGTGCACGGTGCGCCGTGTTCCTGCGAATTTGTCCCCCCCGCGGGCGGGGGCTCGCCTCCCCCTTTTATAGGCCAAGGGGGCGGCGAGTTACATGCACGCCGCGCTACCTAGCTACGTGTGGGAGCACGTCGTGCTACGGTGTAGAGCGGGCGGCCGTCGGTCGATCTTCGGCGCGTGATCCGGCCATGATGGCCTACCTCGTACCCGAACGGTGGCGGTTCGAGGGGTAGGAGGCGGCGGATGGCGATGGCGTCCCACGATAGGCTTCGAGGGAGGTGCGATGATGGGCGGTACGGGGTACGGGGAGCGGGCGAACGGCGTTCCTTCCCAATGAGCTGCGGTGGTGGAGTGGTTCTTTGCGGTGTTCGGGCGTGCGCTGCGGAGTCGGGGGTGCGCCCGCACGCGTGGGTACGGCGGCCGCGCCGTTACAGTGGCCGGGATGGCCACCCACCGGCCAAGCGCCCCTTACCTAACCTGCAGGATCACGGGAAAGTGGAGTCGAGGGTGCGCCCGGCCCCCTTTCGAGGGTCGGGCGCGTTAGCCGTACAGTAGCGTGCGCGCGGTGTCACGGGGCCGGCACGGCCGTGCGCACAGTCCATCCCACAGTAGCGGGGATGGGCTCCTCCCTGGGGAGTTGGTGCGGCGGCGCGGGCGTGAGCCCCGGGCGCATGATGGCGCCGTCTGCGCGGCGTCGGGCGTTAAATGCCCAAGTACGGGGCCGGCGCACGCGTGCGGGGGCGCCGTGAGCGTGGCGGGCCCCGGCCGAGGGCGGAGCGGACCCTCGAGCGAGACGGGACTCGCTCGAGGGGGAGCGCGCCCTCGAGCGGGGCGGAGCCGCTCGAGGGAAGGGTCGCCCCTCGAACGGAGCGGAGCTCGTTCGAGGAGGGGGTGCCCCTCGAACGGGGCGGAACCCGTTCGAAGAGGAGCGTGCCCTCGGGCGGGGCGGAGCACTGCTCGAGGGGTCTTCCCGGACGGGCCGTCTTGGTGGGCCTCGGAGTCTGTCGCATAGGCCAAGTCTGCATGGTTAGTTTTCTGCATGGTTAGGCTCGGCTCATTTCGATGCGGGGATTTAAGTGAGGGTTCCCCCATTGTTTAAGGGGACCCCTAGGGCGGTCCCCGACGGTAGCCCCCGAGCATGCGGGTTTGCCATTGAGGCTCCCGCGGTGCGGAACCTGCGATAGGACGTTCTTCCCCTCCTTGTTTGCGAACGCTTTCCGCGGGGCCGCGTCGGCGGGCCCGCGGGTCCTACCCGAAGCCTGCGGGAGTGTGGGTTCTCTGCGAGGGGGTTAACCGCGAGCAATTCGGTCGAAAGGCGTGGCACATAGGCCAACCGGCATCGGCGGTGTTTCGGCCCGGCATCGGGGGTGCACGCTCCCCTGTCCTTTGTCTCCGGCGGGTGCAATTTCAAGGAGGTGTAGCGGTGCGTCAAGCCCCGAGCCTTGGCACGTTCGAGGCGATCGGGTCGAGCCCGACGACTTGTTTTTTATCGCGCCCTCGCGCGTCCTCCGCGGGTCGGAGGGTGAGGTTTCCACGACTCCCATCGAGCGGGTCGCGAATCGCGGATTCCTCTTCGGCGCTAGCGGGTGGTTCAAGTGGACGTCCATGCCCCGTTCGATAAGGGGTAGGGCTGCGCGGTCGGAGACACGTCCATGGAAGCGCTTGCGTGGGTTTGCTAGGTGGGGCTCGGTCCCGTTCGCTAGGGACCGAGGGGCGCGGAAGCTCTCCCTCGGTGGGATCCCCCGGCTAGGCGCCCTCGGCGGCTCTCGAACACGACATGTGGGGCACCCTCGGCCGACGGGCTCGAGGAACGGCTCGAATGCGCGTACCCTCGTCGTCCCTAACTGCGCGGATCCGGGGGCGCTGTTCGGAAGCCGTCGAGGGTCAGGCTTCGAACCTCTGATCAGTAAGGCCGTGCGGGGCCGTGCCTTGGCCAGCCCCGTCTTTTCTCGTTTGCGGCCGTCGAGGGGCCTGGACGTGCCAGCCCTCGAGGTGCTGGTTGGTGGCATGGCGCGGTATGAGTGCTTTCGGTGTCGCTCTTTTCAAGCGTGACCTGGGCGATCCTCTTACGCGCGTGCCTTCTTTTAGAGGGTTGACATCGTCTCGAGTTGGGGGTCATGCCGCTCGAGGGTCCTACGTGGCATGGGTGCCCGTGGTGGTGCGCTCTACGTCGAGCGAGGTCCGGACGACCTTCTCACGCTGATATCCCGTCGAGGGTCGCCTCTGTTTCGAGCCGAGGGTCATGCCACTCGAGGGCCTCACGTGGCATGGGCGCCGCGGGGCACGCTCTACATCGAGCAGGTCCCGGCCACCTTCTCACGCTGTCATCCCATCGAGGGTCGCCTTTGTCTCGAGCCGAGGATTCGCCTCGCTCGAGGGCTCTCCTTGCTTGGCAAGGGGCCGGGCATTTAAGTGCCTTGCGGTCGTGGCCGCGGTCTTGCGAGCGCGGGCGCGCCTTTTAGGCGGCGCGCGCGCGCGCGCGCGTAGTGGGCGGCGTGGCCGGCGGACGTGACGGTTTGCCTCGGTCGCCGCCGGTCTTGCCGCAATGATGACCCGCCTGCGGTGTTAGAGCCGGCGCGGCCGTGGTGGGGCCCACTCGTCGACGCGACGGAAAGATTCCTGCGGTTAATGCGGCGGGGCGTCCGCTCCGGAGGAACTCGCCCGTTGCCTATAAAGCTGCGGTGAGGAAGGGACGGCGGTTTTTTACCTTGACTCCTCACCGTTTTCGGTCCTCCGTCCCTTCGCCTTCGCCTCACTCTTGCCGGGTCGCGCGGGCTCGTGCTTAGAACTTTTTCCTCGTTTCCTTGTCCTCCGCCTTTGCACTCGTTCGTCCCCCCCCCCCCCCCCCATGGCGCCGCCTCGGCTTCCGATTAGGGTCCTGGAGCCGTACGCACGGGAGAGAGGTCGGCCGTGACCCGGCTCGCCACGGGTGAGGCGGTCGCCGCCGGCCGGTGTCGGCCAACGAAGAAGGGCGCCGGCGGGAGTGGATCGTGCGCCGTCGTCGCACCTTGAGCCCAATCCGCCGGAGGGTTACGTGGTGAGCTTCCTCCGCTATCACGAGCGCGGCTTCAACGCGCGGCGAGCACATTCATGCGGGCATTGTGCTACCACCATGGGGTGGAGGCTGCACAACTTTGCCCCCAATGCGATCTCGCGGGCGGCCACATTCGTGGGCGTGCGAAGGGTACACGGGGATCCCGGATCAAGTGGGAGCTGCGGGTACACCTCTTCCGCGGGGAGCTCATCACGCGGCCCACGTCGGAGCCGGGGACCCCGCCGCGCGGTGCGCGCCGGCGGGATGTCGCTCGCTGCGCGGGGGGCGGCTCAAGGATTTCTACATCCCCCGCACCATGACGACGAACAACGCCGGTGGGAGCGGGGATGGTTTTATCTGCGCAACGCCGAGCCCGGCCTCCCTCCCTACACCGGCCGGGTGTTCAAGAAAGAGGCCGGACTCACGGGGCTACGGGTTGCCTACGGCCAATCATCGGGCGCGGCAAGAGTCGCGTCCTCGCCGCCTGCGGCCGGCTGGCGAGGGAAGGGCTCAACGCGATGGGCGTCCTCGCCTTCCTTCATCACCGGCGAATCGTGCCGTTGATGGAGAGGCCGCTCCGCATCTTCGAGATGACGGAGGGCGGCCAACCCCGTCGACGTGGCGAGGTCGCGGATGCTCCCCGCCGCCGCGGAGCGGCCGTACGCGCTCACCGGGCGCGGAGCGCCGTCGACACCGGGGACGCCGCCACTGCGGGTCGGACCCCGTGGGACATCGAGATGCTCCCCGTCGGCCGTTGGTGAGTGTGGTTTTTTGATTGTTTTAGTCCTTGTTCTTGCTTCCGTTTCTCCGATGCGCCATCGTTGCTCTCGCGCGCGGTGGTGCGGTTCAACGCCGCCAAGTCCGTTCCACCCACCCCCGACTCCCGTGCGCTCGGCCGGGCGGCGCGGCGGGAGCGGCGGGGAGCGAGCGGCGCGCGAGAGGGAGCACGCAAGGCGGCGCCAAGCGCGCGCGACGCACGGTCCGCGGAGTGCGGGCGGCGGGAGGAGGGCGGGGCTCTCCTCCCCGGGACATCGAGGAGCCCTCGTCCTCGGAACGGGACGAGGGAGGAAGAGTGCGAGGGGGAGGGCCCCTCGGACGGGTGGCGCCCGCGCCCCCGTCGCGGAACCCCGCGCGGCGTCGGGGGGCGGCTTTGCTGGGGTGGGCGCACGGGCGCCCGTCGCCAGGCAATCATCGTCGGGGGCGGCACGCGCCGGCGGAGGTGCCGGCGCGCGCCGCGGCGCGCGCGCGCGGCGGACGTGCTGCGCGCGCGTCAAGCGTGCCCGCGCGCGGCGGGGAGCGCGTCCGCGCGCGCGGCGTCATCGTCAAGGGGCGCGTCGGCGGGCGTGCCGCGCGCGGGGCGAGCGTGCCCCCCGCGCGGTGGCGTCATCGGGGGGGTACGGCATCGGGCGTGCCCACGCGTGAGGCGGGCGTGCCCGCGCGCGCGGTGGCGCCGTCGGGGGGAGGGCGGTTGCGGCGGGCGCGACCCCTGCGCCGGCCTCGTCGGAGGCCTCGAGGAAAAGGAAGCGGGCCTTTTCCTCCGCGAGGTAAGGAACTTTGTTCTTCCTTTGCTTGGCTTTAGTTTGCTGGTTATTAGATGCTCTAACCCTCCATTCGTGCTCGCGCGGGCGGTGCCAGCCGTCCCTCCTCTTGCACCGCCAAGGTGCGGGGACGGACGCGTCGATCCCCACCGGCGGCGTTCGTCGAGGGGGTCGCGCCCGGGGGACGGGGCGCGGCGGCGGGCACGAGCTCGCAAGGCCGGGCGGGGCCTCGAGGGGCCCGGCCGGCGGATCGGCCGCCGCGGCGCGGCCGGGAGGTCGCGGGGGCGGCCGGCGTCGGTCGCCACGGAGGCGCGGGCCGCGGCGGTGGCTACGGTGGAGGTGCCGCCCGCGGTGGCGGCCCTTGCGAGAGGGAGGCGGAGCGGGCGCAACCTGCGGGGGCGCCGCGGATGCGGCGGCACGGGCGGAGGTGGCGGCAACGGCGCCACGACGGGCGCCGTGGCCGCGGAGGCGCGGTGGAGGCGCCGGCGGAGGCGGAGCGGGGCGGCTCCTCCCGCCGGCGGTCTCCGGGGCGGAGGTGGTGGAGCTCTCGGATGACTCCCCGCCGCCCGGGTGGAACCGGTGGGCCGGGCGGCCCACGACCTCCCCGAGCCCCGGGGAGGGGGGCCCTCGTGAGGGCGGCGCGAGGGTCACGACGGTGGGGGGTCAAGGGCACGGTGCTTGAGGCCTCGTCCTCCCACGCGGCCGCCCCGCCCGGGGTGGGGGGGCCGTGGAGGATCCCCCTGCGTTTGCGCGCCGGGGGGGGGGAGCGGGGAGCTTTGGGGCGAGCTCGGAGCCACGGCGCCACGCTCAGCCGCGCGTTGAACGAGGCGGCGCGGGTCCACGGCGGCCCGGCTGGATCGTCTTCCGGGTGAGCCACGGTTGCTCTTCTCCCTTCCTTTTTTCGTTTTCGCGTGCGCATTCAAGACTTGGCGCTCACGAGGTTCGATGTGTGGATGCCGGGAGCTCGAGCGCCGCGCCCATGAGAAGTACGGCGCGTTCGACCGAGGTGAACGCCGAGGCCCGCCGGCCTCGGGGGAGCGATGCGGCGCTTTCGACGCGCTTGCGGAAGCTCTCGGGGACGCCGGACGGCGGGGCGGTGTGCGGGCGATGGCGTGGTGCGACGTGCTCCCCGAGAGCTCGGGGGCGGGGCACGGCGCGTCACGCGAGCCTCGAGCGGATCCGCGCGGCCCTTGTCGATCGCGACGAGGGCGGCGTGGAACGCGCGTGAGGACACGGACAAGACGCGGTCGGCGGCCGCCACACGGGGAGGCGGAGGTGGCCACCGCTCGCGCCGAGACCGGGGGCTCCACACATCGCTCGAGGGTGCGCGGGCGCGGCGGCGCCGGGGGCGAGGAGCGGGCGCGCGGGTTGGAGCGAGCGCGCCAAGGAGGCCGACGACACCGAGGGCCGCCCTCGACGCCAAGGCCGCGGCCCTCGTCGCCCGCGAGGGGCGGCTTCGGCGGGGAGCGCATCGCCGCGGGGGGGGCGAGGAGCGGCTCCGGCGGAGCGAGGGCGCCCTTGGCGACGCCGGCGGCGGCCCGGAGCGGGAGCGCGTCGCGCGCGGGGCGGCGGAGAGGTCGGCGGAGGAGCGGAACGCCGCGTTCTCCAAGGTTGAGGACGAGGCGGCGGCGCTCGGCATCGGCGGTGCCGGTCGAGGAGATGGCCCTCGTCGAGCAAGGCGAGACCATCCCGCCGCCTCGGGGCGGCGGCGGAGTCCGCGCGCGCGACCTCGATGCGGGGAGGAGACAGAGTCGAGGGGTAAGTTGCTATTTGACCACCTTGTTAATTCTTGCTTTAGAGGGTTAGTTCCCCCCTTTCGATTTCTTGTCGTCTTGTTGGTTCCGGGGCTTGCGCAGCTTGCCTTGGGGCACGGCTGGCCGGGCGGGCCGAGGCCTGCGGAGCTTCCTACAACTCCTGCGAGCGGGGAGGCTGCGGGGGGGAGGCTGCGTGACGCGGCCCTCGAGACTGCCGCGTCGTCGAGGAAGGCGAAGCCCCGGGCCGGCGGCTCGGCGGCCGGTCGCTGCGCGCCCTCGGCGGCCACGTCACGGAGCGGATGCGCCGGGCGTTGCACCTGGGGGTGCAGAAGGCCCTCGGAGTGGTGCGATCCCACTACGAGGTCAACCTCGAGGCGGTGGCGGAGGGCTACATCGTGCCCGAGGGCGTCGAGGACGAGGTGGCTATGGAGCGTGCGGACGCGCTTGTTGCGGCGCCGCCGGGTCGCTCGCCGAGGCCTTCGAAGAATTCCTCTTCCGGACGCCGCCGTCTTCTTGCGCTCCACCCGCACGAAAGTGTGCGGGCGCTAGGCCCATTTTTTTGTTTATGTGTATCGAGTTCGGCCTCGTGGCCTCTTGTAAATAAACAAGTCATCTCATGAATCATGGACGGTTGCTTGTAAGTGAAATCGTTTGCTTATTACGCTTTCTTGTTTCTCCTTCTTCACGAGTAGATTCTAGTTAGGGGAGTTCGTTTTTCGCGGGGGGCCGGGGTTGGAGGGCGAGAGAGACGGGCCATAGCCACGCGGCGTAGGGCGTCTCGGCTCGCGCGCTCCTTCCGCTGTGCCGCCTACACCTGTTCGAATCGTGGCTCGTGGTTGAAGTAGGAAACAAACTTAGCGCGTGTGAGTCGTTTTTTATTTTTGCGCAAAAAGTGGGACCATTTTGGGGGGGGGGGGGGTGCCCCCCGCGGGTAGCCCCCGAGGGTAACTTGGGTTTTCGGGGGAAAGCCGAGTTGCCCTTTTATTATACTTGGAGTATTTACATAGGTGACACCAAGCGGGGGGCGTTGGCCGCGCGTTTTTACAACGAGAAAATACTTGGAAATCCTAGCTAAGGGTAGAAGCGACGTAGGCGTTGGATGTTCCAAGCGTTGGTGAGTTCTTCGCCGTCCTCGTTGGCCGGCTTGTACGTGCCGGTTTGAGCACCTTCACCACGACGTAGGGTCCCTCCCATGGGGGCGATAGCTTGTGGCGCCCTCGGTTGTCTTGGCGTAGCCTTAGGACCAAGTCCCCCTCGGCGAAATCCCTCCGACGTATCTTGCGTGCTTGGTAACGTCGTAGGGGGTTGATACCTCGCGGAGTGCATCAACGCCACGAGGCGTACTTCGTCTAGGCCGGTCCGGTGAGTCCTCGCGGGCTCGGCCGGTTAGCATCCTCGTTGTAGCTTCGAACCTTGGGTGACCGTATTCCGGATCCGTGGGGAGGGACGGCCTCCGCGCCATGGACTAGGAAAAACGGGGTGAACCGTGGCTCGCGGGGTGGTCCTTAGGCTCCACACGGCGCTTGGCGAGTTCTTGGAGCCATTTTCGCCGATTTGTTGGTGGGTCGAAAATCTCGGGTTTGAGGCCCTGTAGAATCATGCCGTTGGCACGTTCCACTTGGCGCGTTGGTGCGCGGGTGCGCCACGGCTGCCCAATCCACTCGGATGTGGAACTTGTCGCGAGAACTCCAAGAACTTCGGCCGTGAGCGGGACCCGTTGTACGTGATGATGGAGTTTGGCACTCCAAAGCGGTAGACGATGTCCGTGAAGAACGTGACCGCCTGCTCGGCCCTCAAATTCGTAATGGGGCGCACCTCCACCCACTTGGAGAACTTGTCGATCGCGACAAGCGGGGGTGGGTGAAGCCCGGCGCCTTCCGCGGGGGCCGACAATGTCCAACCCCCACACGGCGAACGGCCATGTTACGGGGATCGTTTGCGAGCATGAGGCGGCAAGTTGGTCTTGCGGGCGTAGAGCGGCACCCTTCGCGGGTGCGCACGATTTCGTTGGCGTCCGCGACCGCGGTAGGCCAATAGAAGCCCCGGCGGAACGCGTTGCCAACGAGGGTGCGTGGCGCGGCGTGGTGGCCGCAGATCCCCGCGTGGATGTCCCGTAGGAGCTCGCGCCCCTCGGGAATGGGTATACACCGCTGGAGGATGCCTGACGCGGCGCGCTTGTACAGCTCGCCGTCGACGAGGGTGAATGACTTGGCCATCCTGGCGATGCGCCGGGGCGTGGCCGGTGCGTGGGGAGTTCCCCTCGAGCAATCCGGGCGGTGTACTTTTCACGCCAATCCGCTTGGACGGGGAGCCGGCTCGATGTCCATTGCGACGACCTCGTGGGAGCCGTACCCCTCGAGAAGGGAGAGCACGTACGCCTCGTTCGAGGGATCCTCTTCCATGGGTTCCGCACCCGATGGGTTCGAGGGGAGCCCCCGAGGGTCCGCCGTCGCTCGAGGGGTAAGGCTCGAAGGTGACCGAGGGGCCGCGCGATGTCACGCGCGCGCGCGTTCGGGGGGAACGGTGATCCGCCGGACGCTATTTTTGCCGGCTCGTACGCTTCCTCGTTGTACGGCGGGGTACATGATTAAGCTCGATGCCGTAGAATTTGTCTTCGAGGGCCCGCACGGCTTTGCGGTAGGCCTCCATCTTGTCGTCGTGGCGGCTCGCGTTCTTCATGACTTGATCGATCACGAGCTGCGAATCCCCTCGCACGTCGAGGCGCTTGATGCCCAACTCAATGGCGATTTTGAGGCCGCGAGAGAAGGGCCTCGTATTCGCCATATTGTTAGACGCGGGGAAGTGGAGACGCCTTTGCGTAGCGCATGTGCTCCCCGAGGGGTGACACGAAGAGCGAGGCCCGCGCCCGCTCTGTCTTCATCACCGAGCCGTCGAAGAACGGAGTCCGGCACTGCTGCTTGAATGCGAGGGGGCGGCGGTGCGTGTCCGTCCGTCCACTCGGCGACGAAATCGGCTAGGATTTGCGATTTGATGGCCTTGCGCGGAGCGTAGGCGAGCATCTCGCCCATCAACTCCACGGACCACTTGGCAATTACGCTGCCGCGTCGGGGGTTGCGAATGATCTCTCCTAACGGGAAGGAAGAGACCACGCGTGGCGGGTGGGCCTCGAAGTAGTGGCGGAGCTTGCGCCGCGCGGGGACTACCGCATACAACGGCTTACGGACACGGGGGTAGCGCGTCTTCGTGTCCGACGGGGACTTCGGCGATGTAGTAGACCGGCCTGCACGGGCAAGGCATGTCCTTCCTCCGTGCGCTCCACAACGATCACGGCGGCGACCACACGGGTGGTTGCGGCCACGTAGAGTTGGAGGGGTTCGCCGTCTCGCGGCGGCGTAAGGATTGGGGCGTGTGTCAGAGACGCCTTCAGCTTGTCGAGCGCTTCCTGGGCCTCGGCGGTCCAAGAGAAGCGTTCGTGCTTCTTGAGCGGCGGTAGAGGGGCAAACCCTTCTCACGGAGCCTCAAGACGAAGCGGCTCAAGGCGGCAAGGCACCCCAACACCTTCGCACCCCTTTGAGGTCCCGAAGTGGACCCATTCGCTCGAGGGCCGCGACCTTTTCGGGGGTTGGCCTCGATTCCCCGGCGGGAGACGATGTATCCTAGGAGCATGCCCCGCGGCACTCGAAGACACATTTTTCGGGGTTGAGCTTGACCCCGTTGGCCGCGGGCGGTGAACGCGATGCCGAGATCGCCAACCGGGTCGTCGCCTTCCTGGTCTTGACGACGATGTCGTCCACGTAAGCCTCGGCCGTCCGCCCGATATGGTCCCCAAAAACGTGCTTGCATGCGGGGCGATATGTTGCGCCGCGTTTACGAGGCCAAAAGGCATCGTGACGTAACGAACGTCCCGAACGGTGTGATGAACGAAGTCGCGAGCTGGTCGGACTCCTTCATTTTTATTTGATGATATCCCGAATAGGCATCAAGGAAACGAGTAGTTCACACCCGGCGGTGGAATCAACGATCGATCTATGCGTGGCAAAGGAAAAGGAACTTTTGGACATGCTTTATTGAGCCTGGTGTAGTCAATACACATCCTCCACTTCCCATTTTTCTTTTTTACAAGCACGGGATTAGCTAGCCATGTAGGGTGGAACACTTCCTTGATGAATCCGGCCTCGAGGAGCTTCCGCGGCTCCGCTCCGATCGCCGTCGCCGTTCCTCGTCGAAGCGGCGCGGCCGTTCTTCGAACGGCGCGGCGTTAGGCGAGGATATCAAGGGAGTGCTCGGCGACCTCCCTCGGGATGCACGGCATGTCCGAGGGGCTCCACGCGAAGACGTCGGCGTTGGCGCGGAGGAAGTCGACGAGCCGCGCTTCCTATTTAGGATCGAGGGTCGGGCGACCCTCAACACCTTGCCCTCGGGGGCGTCGGGTCGAGGGGGACCCCTTTGGTTTGCTCGGCGGCCTCGAAGGTGCCGATGTGTTTGGCGGCGGAGGCCGAGGTCGTCGTTGACCATCTTCTCCGGTGTGTTCACCGGCGCTTCATCCGGCGCTAGCGCCTCCGCATGTTCCACGCATTCGACATCGCGGTCGAATGCATGCTCGATCGATGACCCGAGGGTGATGACGCCGTTTGGACTCGGCATCTTCATCTTCGGGTACGTGTAGTTGGGGACCGCCATGAACTTGGCATAGCATGGTCGCCCAAGGATGGCATGGTAGGCCCCTTTGAATCCCACCACCTCGAAGGTGAGGGTTTCCTTGCGGAAATTCTTGGGGGTCCCGAACCGGACGGGCGGATCGATGCCCGAGGGGTTGAACTCGCTTGCGGGCGCGATGCGGGTGAAACGGCTTCGTCTTGGGCCGCGGCGGGTCCCGCCCAATCCCCATTAGGCGCAATGTATGCGCGAAGAGGATATTGAGGCTACGCACTCCGTCCATAAGGACCTTCGAAAACGGGGCGTTGCCAATGATGGGATCGACCACCGGTGGAGTGCTGGCCGGGTTCGGGATGCGATTTGGGTGATCATCCCGGCTAAAGGTAATGGCATCCTTCGACCAGTTGAGAAAGGCCGGAGGTGCCCTCTCTCGCGGCGAGGACTTCGTGCCGCTCCTTCTTGCGCCGCCGGGTCGACATGTCGACGGTGGGTCCCCCAAAGATGAGGAACACATTTTCGACGGCGGGAAAACCACCCGCGTCGCCATCGCCCCCATCCTTCTTGGCCTCTGCCTCCTTCGCGGCGGCACGGCCATAGAACTTCTTGAGCATGTCGCCTTGCTCAAGAGTGTGGTTTACGGGGGGTCTTGTGGTAGGGGCATGGCTTCTTCATCATGTCGTCGAACACCCCCGGGCCTCGAGGAGGCCGGTCGAGGGCCCCGTCGGGCGGGTCAACGGCGAGGGCCTCGGCGTTGCCGCCGTTGCGCCCCTGCTCGCGCGCCTCGCGGCGCGGCTTCTTTCCCTTCTTGCCCGCTTGTCGTTGCGGCGCGGCTCCTTGGACCCGGCCGCCCTCCGCGGGCGTGTCCTCGGAGCGCTTGCCCTTCTTGCCGTCGAAGATTGCCCCCACGGCCTCTTCTCCGGAGGGCGAAGCTAGTGGCAATGTCGAACGGCTCGTTCGAGTCCGCGGGCGGGCTGCATCCCGGCTCGCGCACAAGGTCCCGGCACGTGGTGCCCTCGAGGAACGCGTGCACGATCTCGGATTGTGCCACGGCGGGGGAGCTCGTGCGGCGCTTGGAGAAGCGCCGTATGAAGTCCCGCGGCGACTCGCCGGCCTCGCGTGCGGGGAGCGCGGATCCCGGGGGAGTTCCCGGGGCGCACGTACGTGCCCACGGAAGTTGCCCACGAAGGTGTGGACCGGATCGTCCCAACTATGGATGCGGGCTGGCGGGCAAGTGCTCGAGCCATGTCGGGCCGCGTCGCCCGGATGCGGGGGCAAGTTGCGGATGATTACTTCGTCGTTGGTGGCCCCACCCGGGGCGACGAGCCGGGCGATAATCGTTGAGCCGGACACGAGGGTCCGTCTCCCCGTTGTATTTGACGATCGTCGAGGGTTGACGGAAGCGGCGGGGGAACGCCGCCGTGCGGATCTCCCGGCCGAACACGCGGGTGCCGGGGGGCTCGGCGTCGGGGAGCGATCCTCACCGGCCGTCGTAGCGCCCACCCCTTCGAGGGTGGTAGCCCCTAGCCGCCGCGCGTCCGCGCTTGCCGGTGCGCACGGCGTTGATGACGTTGCGGGCATCGCCATCCGGCGCCTGCGCGTGTCAAGGAGCCGTTCCTTGGCGGCGTGCGTCCCCGGTCGGCGGGTTGACCTACGTGCACCGAGGGTTCGCCTCCCGGTGCAGGATCATCTCCTCGTGCGTCCCCCGTTGTTGGCGGATGCGTGAGGGCCGAGCTCTCGGCCTCGCCGGACGGCCGCTTGCTCAAGGAGAGTCTGCACCTCGCGGTGCATGTCTCGAGCCTCGGGGGTTGAGGGTGCCGGCATGGCGCGTAGCAACGTCGCGGCGGCGATGAGCTTTTGGCTCGCCCTTGGTGGCGTATCCGCGTTGTCGACGTTGGGGACGGGGTTGAGGCGGTCACGGACTGTCGGCCCCGGCTCCCGCGCGCGTTCGCGCGCGCGAGAGGCCTCCCCCGCCATCGAGGCGCGGAGTAGCCGCACGCGTCCGTACTCCTGCGCGGCTTGGCCTCGAGCTCGCGAGCTTGGGCCGAGGTGCGCGTCGACGTCGGCCCCGGCGGGGGGCGCTCGGCCCCGCGGCCGGGCGCGTGGCGATCCCCAGGGCGGGCGTGACTTCCCCGTCTCCGGCGCCGCCGCGCCGGCGGCGTTGGCGGGTCGTTGGTGATGACGGCGCGGCACTCCCGCGTGGGGTCGTAGCTCCGGCTTTGCGGAGTCGTCGGAGCGACCAAACCGGTAGTCCGTGGCGTCGAGGAAGCGCCCGAACGCGGCCCCGGGTCCGGCACGCGGGAGAAGTCCCACTCCGCGTACCCGTGTCGGTTGGCGGGTGGCATCGTGTCGACGGAGCCCGGGGACGACTCGTCCGCTGGCCGAAGTGCCGGGATCCCCGGCGACGAAGACGTGCCGACCGAGGCGGAACCCGCGCATTGTCGTGTTGACGTTGGCGTTGTGGGCCGTAGTGGCGCCACGCGGCCCGATGGGGATGCGTGGTCGAGAGGCCGCACGCGGTCCCCGGCCGGGGCGGTGGCGGCCGTCGTGACGGTGGGTGCACCGCGTTGGGCGGCGCGCGCGCTCGGCTGCCGCCGCTCGGACCGCGCCCGACGCGAGCGTAGCCCGGAGCGACGACGGCGTCGCGGCGTCGACGGGCCCGCGGCATCCGTGCTGCGGGTGCACGCGCCGGTGTCGTGCGTGCGGCGGAGACTAGAGCGGACCGGCCTCGCGGCGCGCGCGGAGCTCCTCACGGTTGGTGAGGCGCATGAGATAGCCGTTCCCCGTGGCACGGAAGTTCAAGTCCCCGAAGCGGATCTCGAACCCGGCGGGAAGAGGGTCCGAGCTACCCATGTTGTAGCGGGTGCTACGGTACTCGGTGCGAATCACCATGGAGGGAGTTAGCGAAATGACCTTAGGCGCTCGTTTGCCCCACGGTGGGCGCCAGCGTCGGTGCGGAATATGGTCCCGACACTAACCGGTAGATAACGCCTAGGTCTATCCCTCAATGGTCGATGCTAAGCAACAAATGACACAAGATTTTATCCCGGTTCCGGCCGAGGGGGCCGTACGTCCGGCGAGGGGCGTGCTCGTGGCACTATATTGCTCGGCACGGGGGTGCTTGTAGTGGGGCAAATACAAGCAAGGCGGGAGAGGAATCGTGGCTTCCAAGTCCCTGGGTGAGTGGGCTGGAGATGTTGTGGGAGAATAAGAGAGTGAGTGCACGGTGCGCTGTGTTCCTCTCGAATTCGTCCCCCCCGCGGGCCGGGGGCTCGCCTCCCCCTTTTATAGGCCAAGGGGGCGGCGAGTTACATGCACGCCGCGCTACCTAGCTACGTGTGGGAGCACGTCGTGCTACGGTGTAGAGCGGGCGGCCGTCCGGTCGATCTTCGGCGTGATCCGGCCATGATGGCCTACCTCGTACCCGAACGGTGGCGGTTCGAGGGGTAGGAGGCGGCGGATGGCGATGGCGTCCCACGATAGGCTTCGAGGGAGGTGCGATGATGGGCGGTACGGGGTACGGGGAGCGGGCGAACGGCGTTCCTTCCCAATGAGCTGCGGTGGTGGAGTGGTTCTTTGCGGTGTTCGGGCGTGCGCTGCGGAGTCGGGCGTGCGCCCGCACGCGTGGGTACGGCGGCCGCGCGCGTTACGGTGGCCGGGATGGCCACCCACCGCCAAGCGCCCCTTACCTAACTGCGGGATCACGGGAAAGTGGAGTCGAGGGTGCGCCGGCCCCCTTTCGAGGGTCGGGCGCGTTAGCCGTACGGTAGCGTGCGCGCGGTGTCACGGGACCGACACCGGCCGTACCGCACGGTCCATCCCACGGTAGCGGGGATGGGCTCCTCCCGGGGAGTTGGTGCGGCGGCGCGGGCGTGAGCCCCGGCGCATGATGGCGCCGTCTCCGCGGCGTCGGGGCGTTAAATGCCCAAGTACGGGGCCGGCGCACGCGTGCGGGGCGCCCGTGAGCGTGGCGGGCCCCGGCCGAGGGGCGGAGCGGACCCTCGAGCGAGACGGGACTCGCTCGAGGGGGAGCGCGCCCTCGAGCGGGGGCGGAGCCGCTCGAGGAAGGGGTCGCCCCTCGAACGGAGCGGAGCTCGTTCGAGGAGGGGGTTGCCCCTCGAACGGGGCGGAACCGTTCGAGGAGGGAGCGTGCCCTCGGGCGAGGGCGGAGCACGCTCGAGGGGTCTTCCGGACGGGCCGTCTTGGTGGGCCTCGGAGTCTGTCGCATAGGCCAAGTCCCGCATGGTTAGTTTTCTGCATGGTTAGGCTCGGCTCATTTCGATGCGGGGATTTAAGTGAGGGTTCCCCCATTGTTTAAGGGGACCCCTAGGGGCGGTCCCCGACAACGTCCCATCAGCAAGTGTCAGCATCTGCGGGACCCTAATGAGTACACCTGCAGATGCTCGGGGGCTACTGTCGGGGACAGCCATAAGGGTCCCCTAAATAACCAGGGGAAACCTGCTTAAAACTCACAAAAACGCAAAACGCGAACTAACTCACGAACCTAAAACACGCGCACGACACAGTCACGACCCTGGTGGCCCCCGCGGCCCGCCAAGGCGGCACAACGGAATATCCCCTCGGGCAAGGTCCGCCTCGCTCGAGGGCTAAGCGCCCCCTCGGGCGGGGTCCGCCTCGCTCGAGGGCTGAACGCCCCCTCACGCGCACGTCGCCCTCGCTCCTGCTCACATGCACGGGCATTTAGTGCTCTGACACCGCAGGACTACGCCACGACCCTGACACGCCTGGGAATCACGCCCCGGCGCTGTTCCACCGACTCCCTGGGAAGGCCATCCCCGCCACTGTGTAACACTGTGTGGTGAGGCCGGTGTCAACTCCGTGACATTGTGCCGCCTACTTCTGTACGGCTAACGCGCCGAGCCCTCGAAGGGGGGCCGGCGGAACCCTCGGATGCCTTTCCCGTGACCACACAGGACTACGCCGTGACGTCGGGCCGGCGGGAGCGGTTTTCCCCGTCGCTGTCAGCCCCGTGCGGCCATCCCCGCCCTTGCGGCGCCAAGCGGGTCTTTGCGACGACATCCCCGACGCTGTTGGAGCGCACGGGGACGGGACGTCGCCACGCCTACCCCTGTACCTCGTACGGACCCCCGTTGACGGCACCCTCAAGCCGGCCCGCGGGCAGCGACCAGACAGCCAACCTCTACACCGCCACCCTTGAAGTTGTTTGTACAAGCACAGGACGCGCCACGACACCCCGACTGGAGCAAGATTCGCCAGGACGGTCGTCAACTCCGTGGCACTGCTCGCCACGCCTCCACACGTAGAAGAATAGTGCGGCACGCATGTAAACTGCTCCCTCCTTGGCCTATAAAAGGAGAGGCAGTCCCCCAGCCGCAGGGGACGGGACGACGGGTAGCAATCACGCACACGCTCTCCACCTTCACCACGATATTGGCACTTGCCTCAATCAATACCTCTGGGACTTGGAGGCCAGACCTCCTCTCCTGCCACGCTTGTAGCCCCGAAAGTGCATCTAGGCCCCTAAGTGGATTTTGGTGAATTGAATGACAAGGCGATTAAAGGACTAATGTTTTTGTTTAAGATCGTGAGCGAGGTTTTCATTATATATTCATGAGCTACTTTTGAAGTATTTTATATATGGATGTATTTTATGGCTCACATCTACAAAGATAAGTATATGGTGCAAGACTTCATGAGTTTATTGAAAGAGAACAAGATGATGAGTATACATTTCATGGTTCTAAAAATGGAAGCTTGCATATCCGTTGTCAATCAAGATCAAGCATTTGAAGCGGGACTTTCAAATGAAGGTTAATTGCGTGTGAAGCAAAGTGGAACTCAAAGTGGATTGGATAAGTGATGAAGAGATCAACCGAGATGTCTAGGGTGAGGGACTAAGCAATCTTTGGGGCCGTAGCTAAGCCGCCATAAGTGTTTTGCTAGGGTGAAGGTCTAGCATCCGTGGGGTCTTCAAGTATCATATTCAAACCTTAACCGAGGGAAGCTTTGCAAGTCATCAACTCGTTAAGATTGGCAACATGGAGTGGCCATGGATCCAAGTGTGCATTCTTATGC
Source organism: Cenchrus americanus (assembly GCA_947561735.1). Lineage (NCBI taxonomy): Eukaryota > Viridiplantae > Streptophyta > Magnoliopsida > Poales > Poaceae > Cenchrus > Cenchrus americanus. Next base: position 74,177,327 of record OX387239.1, on the reverse strand, counting down.
TATATGGAAAGATCCTAAGTCACTAGCTCAAGTATGGACATGCTCAAGTCAAAAGCTAGGTTGAAAGCCCTCAAGTGGTTGTTGATCAAGTATGGCAAAAATTGAAGATTGTTCAAGCTCAAGAAGTCATCGAAGCTCTTTTGTTCTTTTCTTGAGTATAGGTATGCCGTACTATCAAGAGGGATGCAACTTAGCAAGTTGACCAAGTCAAAGTGCTCTTTAATTGACCTAAGTGAGATCTAGCCCTTGAGTGTGCTAACTAACCCTCCTAACCTAACCTGGGTCATTTCATCTTGGTGGTGAAGTGCTAGTTTCTTTAAATAGGTTTTGGGGGCAACTCGGGCTCCGACCGGTCCCCGGCCGGTCGAGGCACCCGTCCGGCCGGTGCCGCTAGCCCAACGGCTAGTTTTTCATACACCGGCCCGTCGGTGTAGGGCACCGGTCCGACCGGTGCCACCGGGTCTAACGGCTAGTTTTCTTCTTTGAGGGATATAAATACCCCAAGCCCTATTCGGGTGAGGGTTCTTTGCTTCTAGTGTTGTTGCTTGAGATCCCAAGCCATTTCTAACTAGCTCTAAGCCTTAGTGGCTCTCCCCAACCATCTCTTTGTGAGATTTGTGGATTCAAGCCATCTTTTTGTGTTGGGTTGAGGAAGTGAGCCTAGGAGTGACTGCGTGAGCTAACAAGAGCGGGTTCCATAGCTTGAGCACTTTGGTTTCGAGTCTACAAACTTTGGTGCATTTGTTACTCTTGGAGGTTTGCCTCCTAGACGGCTAGGTGTCGCCGGCTAGCTCCCAAGGTTGTGGTGAGCAGCGGGAAGTTTGTAAGGGCTGCGATCTTGCCTCTTCGTGGAAAAGATCACCTTAGTGGAAAGGAGGAAAGTGGTTGAAAGAGACCGGCTTGTTGTGGGAATCGTCCCTTACAAGCTCCTCAACGGAGACGTAGCCATTCCTCGGTGGGTGGTGAACTTCGGGGAAACAAATCCTTGCTTCTTCGTGTGGTTTGACTCTCTAAGTTGTTTTTCTAGCATATTTCATTTGCTTCCGCTTCGATCTACTTGGGTGTGTTATTTGTGTGTGCGGGGCTCATTACTGCGCTTGTAATCATCTACAAGAGCCACACCCCGAGTTGGGTTCGTGCTAGAAGCCAAGAGGCGCTTGAAGTTGTTTTTGCGGGTTCTCCGTGTTACACCGGTCCGATCGGTGAGGGCGCACCGTCCGACCGGTGCCATCCGTGAAGACCGGTGCTTGGCCGGTCCGACCGGTCACCACCGCCGGTCCGACCGGTGAAGCACTTGTCGGCTCAAGTTTTTGGGGAGAAAAGTTTAATTTGGTCGTCACGCCTATTCACCCCCCCCTCTAGGCGACATCAAGGTCCTTTCAATTGGTATCGAGCTTGGTGCTCCGATTCGAGCTTAACCGCTTGGAGTTCTTCGATGTCGACAACTTGTGAGGTACCGTTTGAGCCTCTAGCTATAGATGGCTCAAACTATCCTTCTTGGTGCTCTAATGTTCTCATTGCACTTAAGGTTTTGGGCCCTACCGCTGAGAGCATCACGGTTGCGAGTATCCTTCCAAAGGATGAGACATGTGTCTCGCCAATGGACTTGGAGAAGAAGCAACTCAATGCCGTTATTACTAACCTTTTGTGTAGTCGTGTATGTAGAGAACTAAAGTACATTATCTTGAAGAGCAAAAAGATTTCCGAAGATGCTCATCTCATTTGGAAATTACTACTTGAGTTAGTAAACACCAAATGGGATGAACTCGAGAGCGATGATGAAGATGAGTCAGTGGAGATGTGCCCTACCTCTACAACATCCACTGAGCATCAAGCATCAAACCTCAAGCAAGAAGAAGAGCAAAGAAGCGAAGACGCTGTCCCTCTGCAGGGACCGGTCAGACCGGTGACACCCACCGGTCAGACCGGTGCCGCGAGGGGCACATCAACTTGCTTGATGGCCAAGAAGGAGAAGAGAAGCAAGAAGAAGAGACAAGCCAAAGGGGCTAAGGACCAAAAGATTGAAGCTTCAAGCTCCTCGTCAAGAGAACTTGAGCTTCTCAAATCCGAACTTGCGTCCTTGGCTTGTAAGTATGAAACATTGGCTAACAAATATGATCATGACATCAAATCCTTTGCTTGTAGAGCTAAATTAGAAGAAGATGCCAATGATGATCTAGAAGCCAAGTTAGCGAAGCTCACTAGCGAGCATATGGTGTTACAAGCTAATCACAATGAACTTGAACTTTCCTATGAGAAGCTTGTTGACTCTTATGCAACACTAGAGATAGCCCATGAGGTTGTGCTTTCATCGGTAAAATCTATACAACCACTATCTCACACATGCACATGCTCACAAGTTCAAGTTGTTTTATCTAGCGCTAATGATTGTTTGTCTCAAGCAAGCCAATCTAGCATTGAGCATGTACTTGTAGAATCTTGTGAAGACCTCATTCGCTGCTGAAAATGATAAACTAAAGCAAGAGGTCGAAAAGCTCCAAAAAGACTTGTGTGTGTTGAAGGAGAAGAGCAAAGTGCAACCTTCTCAAGATAACCGTGAAAGCATGGTGAAGAAGCTTGGGAAGGGATCAACCGCCACTAGTTCAACTCCTCAACAATATACAAGGTCCCACAAGCACAAGATTCAAGAAAAGAGCAAGATTGGGCAAATCAAACCCCAATATCGCCCGATCAAGCACAAGGCACAAGAACCACTCTCCAAGAAGCCTAGGAGCTCCAACAAGTGGAGGGTGTGCTACAAGTGCGAGAGAGAAGGGACACCTTGCCGACTCGTGTCCAAAAGAAACAATGGGCGGTGGCTGCGATCGTGACCGGTCAGACCGGTGCATGCCACCGGTCGGACCGGTGCGGCGGGCAGCATCACTTCAAGCAAACAAGGCAAGGAAGCCACCTTCTCCAAGAACAAGTCTCAGAAGCAAGTGTAGAAAAGAAATTGCAAGGAATGGGGTGACCAACAAGAACAAAAGTCGCATTTGCTACGAATGCCGTCAAAAGGGTCACATGGGTAAGGATTGCCCAAATAGTAACGTTCCTAAATCAAGCCTTGTTCATTATGATTTCCATAAGCTTAGGAACGATAGGAATAGAACTTGTGCTATAAGGGAGATTAGTTCACCTCATTGTAGCATGAGGGCTATTTGGGTTCCTAAGCACCTCGTGACTAACCCAATAGGACCCAACAAGTGTTGGGTACCAAGAAATGCTTACTGAGCTTGCGGGTTGGAAGAGATGCATTGAGCACATGGTTGGACGACTTGGAGATCTTGATGGACTCAATTAACCATGTGAAGAGCAAACTCATATAAATCGTGAAATCAATGACATCTCGGTAACCAATGCGCTAAATTGAGTCTAAGTCACTTTGGTCCTTGGTGAACACTCATGTGAATCTCTTCTTGCATGAGCAAAGCATGAGGTGGTGGCTTTGACTAATTTTATGAAGATTTACCTTCTCATGCCATTCGATGCCTTTAATGGCTCTCTAGTAGAGCAATGCCTTATTCTTGATTGCGGGGGTTTAAATTAGTGATACATTCACTCACTCGGGGAAAGGGGAAGGAAAAATCACCAAAATGGGCCAGGTGGTGGTCACCGGTCTGACCGGTGACATGCACCGGTCTGACCGGTGCCAACGCGGCCGGTGAAACTTGAGCGGGTGACCGGCACGAGTGCCGGGTGACCCGTACGCCTCCGAATGCTTTGCGGGGTGACCGGCATGCGTGCCGGGTGACCCGGGGTTATCCAAACCCTCAAGAAGAAGGGTGATTTGGCGTCAAAGGTTATGAGGAGCTAAACACATGTTAATTATCAAATCATTCGAGTGTTTATGACCAAGTTTTGGAATGAGCCTCAACATGTTCTTAATTGAGCAAAGTGCCTTGGTCGAGAAATTCAAATTCTCTAGCACTACTTAAGGGGGAGCTCATTACAAAACTTGAGTCACTTGTGAGACTAACAATTACCTCTAAGTGATCTTGTAGTCTCATTCGTTTGTGCATCTCAAAGGAAGCTCTTGATAAGCGTAACTTCCAATAGAACAAGTAAGAGCTAACATTGTTTGAAAGTTGATATATGCACAAATGAAATGGTCTTAAGGCAAAGGTATGTTTTCACGAAACTCATTGAAATACCGTAATGCATCTAGGCCATAACATCATGCTAGTGTGCCATCCTTAGCGTGTAATTGCTTCTAATGGACCTCTTGAGCTCCTCTCTAGATATTTGGTTGATATCTTTACTTCTACTCGTCTTTGTGTCTCGAGGATGAAGATATGAGCCAAATATGCTTGTTAGGGCATTCATTTGAAGTGGATGCATGCACTTTGTGTTATAGGATAGATTTCTCGAAAAATCAACTAGCATGTATAGGAAGTGTGCTTTCTTTGAAAAATATTTGGTTCTTGGTCTTAGTGACCCAATCAACTTAGTTGTGACTATAGTTCTCGTTGCTTGATTGATGGCTAGTCACAATTAAGAAGATTTTCTCAAGTCCCTTAAATCCATTCTTATTTATCTCTCTCAATCTTGGAAGGATCAAGAATTCTAAAATAAATTGGTTAATCCTCCATTCTTAAAAGAATTGATGGCTTTTGGATCAATATCATCTTAACATCTCATATCCAAAACATCCCGAAAGGTTGAAATGAAAATTCGTGTTGTGGCTCAAATTTTGTTTCTCAAGGCCGCACCGGTCTGACCGGTGCTAGCCACCGGTCTGACCGGTGGTAACCTTGAAGTCACATAATCATGTTTATGCAACCTAAGTGGATGAGAATTGTCCTATAACACATTTGGAGAAGTTTCAAGGAGCAAAATCTCAAAAAGGAGAAAAAGGGACGGTACTACCGAGGGCGTGTCGGTTCTACCGACAAGGACTCTCTCGTTGAATTTTATCAAGATCTTCGGTTCTACCGAGGGAGGGCCGGAAAAACCGATATGGCCTCTCCGGCTTGACCGGCGGTCGTCACCGGTCGACCGGTGACCGTCACCGGCCCCCGACCGGTGACCGCCGGCGTCGCCGGTGGGGCCACAGAAAAGGAATCCTTTTACCCCCCTTCCTTCTCTCTCCTCTATCATTCACCATCCCACCTCCGGCTCCAAACTCGTGAACACCTTCCTCCCTTTCACCTCTCTTTCAACTCCATCAACCCTTTGGAGATTTGAAGATTCAACCAAGGAAAAGCCTCAAGATTGGAAGCAAAAGGATCTCCCAAGGCCCCTCTTCACTTTCCCCTTCGTGTTTCTCGGATTCAACTCGAGTTCATCTCTCCAAAGGTATTCAAAACTTTCTTTTGCCCGATCTCCTCACTTGGTGCAAAGTTTTGAATTCCTTTTGGTAGAACATCTTACGAGATCACCTAGAAGACATTCCTATAGATCCATAGCATTTTGTTGGACACATTGTGAGAAATCACAATTTGGGGTCGACGGCCTTCACCGGAGCCGACCGGTGGCCGTCACCGTCCGACCGGTGGCGCATGTCCACCCCAAAATGTGTTTTTCTTCTTGTTTTCAACACATATCTTTTCTAGGATGTCTTTTGTTCATCTAGACCAAATCTTAGATCAACTTGTTTGCTCAGATTGAATGTGGGAGCTATTGGCTCTGTTCGGGTGGCACCGGTCTGACCGGTGCCCCTCACCGGTCTGACCGGTGTGGCCCAGAACAGACCCAATTGTTCTGAACTTTCAAGATTCAATTCCAATTCAATTCAATCTTTTTCCTAGAGTCTTATACACTCCTGTCATCCTTTGTGTGACTCGGGACGGCGCCTATGGTGCGGGAAAAGGAAGGGGCTAAGAAAAGAAGAGAAGAAGTCCTTACTCGCCGAGGAGCCATCCCCGGTGATTTTGGGGAAGGGGGCAAGATCGTCGGCATCGGCGGCAAGAGATTGAGACGCCGCTCAACTCAAGCAAGTGCCGAGGATTCCGATCTAGGAGGTGACACCGGAACGAGCAGCGATGACAATGTTGAAGATGAGACTTATCCGGGTCAGTTTGAGTTGAGGAGGCACCAGGAGGCCGGGTCAGACAGCGATGGTGCTGAGGATGAGGATGAGGATGAGGATGAGGAGGAAGAGGAAGAGGATGTAGATGCCATGGAAGAGGACGACGATGATCAGGGTAGGTTGAGGATCATGCCACCTACTTACATTTATCCTGATCGGCCGGTTAAGTACCACGGGTCAGGGATGACCAAGGCCCTGAAGAAGCTAAGGGACAAGAACCCTTATGAGGAGGGCAAGACCGCATCGGATCCTAGGTTTTGGGCTAAATTTCAGCAAGACTACTATGCTACAGTGATTATAAAGAAGCCCAAGATCACACACAAGGCTCAGTTTGTGGATTGGGGGCACATGGCAAGGAAAGGAGACCCTATTTTTGATGAAGTAATCAGCAACTGTGAGAGGCAAAGGGTCAAGTCACTTATGGGGTTCCGACAAGATTGGAACAAAGAGATCATCGCCCAGTTCTTTGCCACAGTGCACTTTGGTCACATTGAGGCCGACAGGGCTATGATTTGGATGACAAACGGCCAAAAGTATTCCATTACATTCCACAGATTCTTGAGATGCTTTGGGATCATGGCAGGAGATGGGGAGCTGAGAAAGCTCCATGATGAGGGGGAGCTAGAGAAGGATGCTTTGCACGTGATGTACCCTCGCGGTGAGCATGCCAACTTTGGGAAAGTGAAGAACCTCTACACCTACTTCGCTGTCCTAAATAGGCTACTTAGGGTGTCTATCACACCTAGAGATGGAAACCCCTCGGAAATCACTAAGTTTCAGAAAAACTTGATGGTGGCTTTGAGGCCGGGAGCTCCGGAATTCAGTGTCGGGGACTTCATTTGGCAAGAGATTAAGCATCTATCCGAGGACCCCAAGAAGATCTGCAGCTATAGCCCATACATCATGTATATGATCGAAAAGGTTGCAAAGACCGAGTTTCCGAAGAATGTGACTCACAAGCCTCTAAAGCTCAATCCAAGCAAGAATCCACGGGTTCCATCTCCTAGAGTTGAGCATGTACCAGATCAGGAGGAAGAGATATTTGAGGAAGGAGCAGCTAGGCCAGATGTGCCTCAGGCTGGTGCTCAGGCCAGCACCGGTCTGACCGGTGCTGAGCACCGGTCTGACCGGTGGGGAGGGCCGCGGCCCAGCGGCACCCCGCGATCCACCTCTCCTTTGAAGAAGTTTCTCAACTTCATTTTTTGGGATGTGTCGGAGCCAGCATGACATCCAGGTGGAGCAGCAAAGGTCAAGACGGGCAAACAAGCAAATGCGGGATACGATGAAGCTCATGCACAATGCCCAAGGTTTTCAACCTCCTCGTTCTCCACCATCTCCAGAATCTCCTCCGGCTGAGATACCTTCTTTTGAGGAAAGGATGAGAGGATGGGCCAACTCGGATTTGCTTAACCAATATGGCCCTATGTTCTTCGAGTCCGAGCAAGGACAAGGATCATCTTCATCGGTTCCTCCTCCACCTCCACCCTTTGTACCTCCTCCTCCGGACGTAGCAGGATCGTCTCACTTCATGGAACAGGAGCAAGCACCCCCACCTCCTCCACCTCCCGAGCAAGTACACGATTGGGGCGCTCGCTTCTCCGCCGAGATCTTTGGCTACGACCCGTACTTCTATGGTAAAAACCGTGCTCCCATCGCTCATCCATCTCGGATCAACGTCTCGGAGTCGATTTACCTAAACTCTCCTTTGCATTGGATTCTTGACGACTCTCAAATAGGAGGGAGCTCTCACCCGGGAGACGGATCACAAGGACGGTGATCGACCGTCGCTTCTTCTCCAGGCCCTTCTTGGATGCTTGATGACAAAGGGGGAGAAGAATCGCGATTAAAGCCTCAAGCTCGCGCCGTCCGTGTTGTTGTTCGTGTTGCACCGGTCTGACCGGTGCCCTGCACCGGTCTGACCGGTGCCTGCTGGCTATTGAGATAAGCCTTGTAATAAGCTAGAACTTCATCTTAGTGGACTTGAGAACATTTATGTGAGTGCTACCGTGTGTTTTAAACCTTAATGTAATATTTAAGCGACTTTATTGATAGATTGTGATGCATGCTTTGAATGGTGTTTGTTTGTGTTGGCTAAATGGAGCAAGGTGATCTAAACCACTTGAAACCCCGGCATGATCACCTTGGACCAAATAGCACGCACTTCGTTGCTTTGTGCGCCGACTAGACATGACCGGTCCGACCGGTCGTGGGCACCGGCTCGACCGGTGCCGCCCGCCTGAGCGGGCCGGGTTGGACTCGACCGGCCCGGCCGGTCAGGGGCACCGGTCGACCGGTGCTGCCTAGTCAGCTCACTTCTCTTTGCTTTGTGCATATCTTGTCATACGCATCACGGATTTTATTTTTGTCACTCACACATGTTGCACTCCACTGATTCTAAGATATAGGGGGAGCTCACACGTCTTTTCTTCCAAATTTGTGCTAATGGCATTTAAGGCCACCTTTTGAAATTCATCTCAAAAGCAAAAATTAAGGGGCAGCTCTAGCTATATCTAAGAATGTAAATGTGCTTTATTGTTTTATTTGTAAGCTTTAATCGAGTTGTCATCAATCACCAAAAAGGGGGAGATTGAAAGTGCATCTAGGCCCCTAAGTGGATTTTGGTGAATTGAATGACAAGGCGATTAAAGGACTAATGTTTTGCTTAAGATCGTGAGCAGGTTTTCATTATATATTCATGAGCTACTTTTGAAGTACTTCAAATGTGGATGTATTTTATGGCTCACATCTACAAAGATATGTATATGGTGCAAGACTTCATGAGTTTATTGAAAGAGAACAAGATGATGAGTATACATTTCATGGTTCTAAAAATGGAAGCTTGCATATCCGTTGTCAATCAAGATCAAGCATTTGAAGAGGGACTTTCAAATGAAGGTTAATTGCGTGTGAAGCAAAGTGGAACTCAAAGTGGATTGGATAAGTGATGAAGAGATCAACCGAGATGTCTAGGGTGAGGGACTAAGCAATCTTTGGGGCCGTAGCTAAGCCGCCATAAGTGTTTTGCTAGGGTGAAGGTCTAGCATCCGTGGGGTCTTCAAGTATCATATTCAAACCTTAACCGAGGGAAGCTTTGCAAGTCATCAACTCGTTAAGATTGGCAACATGGAGTGGCCATGGATCCAAGTGTGCATTCTTATGCTATATGGAAAGATCCTAAGTCACTAGCTCAAGTATGGACATGCTCAAGTCAAAAGCTAGGTTGAAAGCCCTCAAGTGGTTGTTGATCAAGTATGGCAAAAATTGAAGATTGTTCAAGCTCAAGAAGTCATCGAAGCTCTTTTGTTCTTTTCTTGAGTATAGGTACGCTGTACTATCAAGAGGGATGCAACTTAGCAAGTTGACCAAGTCAAAGTGCTCTTTAGTTGACCTAAGTGAGATCTAGCCTTTGAGTGTGCTAACTAACCCTCCTAACCTAACCTGGGTCATTTCATCTTGATGGTGAAGTGCTAGTTTCTTTAAATAGGTTTTGGGGGCAACTCGGGCCTGACCGGTCTGACCGGTCAGAGGCACCGGTCTGACCGGTGCCGCTAGCCCAACGGCTAGTTTTTCATACACCGGTCTGACCGGTGTAGGGCACCGGTCTGACCGGTGCCACCCGGGGTCTAACGGCTAGTTTTCTTCTTTGAGGGGTATAAATACCCCAAGCCCTCTTCGGGTGAGGGTTGTCGCTTCTAGTGTTGTTGCTTTGAGATCCCAAGCCATTTCTAACTAGCTCTAAGCCTTAGTGGCTCTCCCCAACCATCTCTTTGTGAGATTTGTGGATTCAAGCCATCTTTTTGTGTTGGGTTGAGGAAGTGAGCCTAGGAGTGACTCGTGAGCTAACAAGAGCAGGTTCCATAGCTTGAGCACTTTGGTTTCGAGTCTACAAACTTTGGTGCATTTGTTACTCTTGGAGGTTTGCCTCCTAGACGGCTAGGTGTCGCCGGCTAGCTCCCAAGGTTGTGGTGAGCAGCGGGAAGTTTGTAAGGGCTGCGATCTTGCCTCTTCGTGGAAAAGATCACCTTAGTGGAAAGGAGGAAAGTGGTTGAAAGAGACCCGGCTTGTTGTGGGAATCGTCCCTTACAAGCTCCTCAACGGAGACGTAGCCATTCCTCAGTGGGTGGTGAACTTCGGGAAACAAATCCTTGCTTCTTCGTGTGGTTTGACTCTCTAAGTTGTTTTTCTAGCATATTTCATTTGCTTCCGCTTCGATCTACTTGGGTGTGTTATTTGTGTGTGCGGGGGCTCATTACTCGCTTGTAATCATCTACAAGAGCCACACCCCGAGTTGGGTTCGTGCTAGAAGCCAAGAGGCGCTTGAAGTTGTTTTTGCGGGTTCTCTCGTGTTACACCGGTCGATCGGTGAGGCGCACCGGTCCGACCGGTGCCATCCGTGAAGACCAAGTGCTTGACCCGGTCCGACCGGTCACCACCACCGGCCCGACCGGTGAAGCACTGTCGGCTCAAGTTTTTGGGGAGAAAAGTTTAATTTGGTCGTCACGCCTATTCACCCCCCCCTGCGGGCGACATCAAGGTCCTTTCAAGCCCCCCTCTACGAGCACCAAGGTGCAACGCAATATAGTGCCCCGAGCACACCACTGCTGGACGTACGGCCCCGGCCAGAACCAGGATAAACCCCAGTGTCATTAGTTGCTTAGCACCGACCCATCGAGAGGCAGATATCAGCGCTCATTACTAGTTAGTATCGGGACTACATTCCGCACCGACATTTTTGAAACCTTTTGCACTCAAAAAGCACCAAGATGCATCGGCATGAATGCAACACACATAACCATTTATTTGATTCAGAAAACCAAATAAGGATTTTTCCTATACTATATTGCCTGTAAAGAAAAATAAATGTTGGAAAAATTTTAAATTTATGAGAAAATTGGTATTTAATTGTTCTCTCTATTCACATCCTGAAATTGGAAATTTCAGGGTGTGACAACTGTTGGTTGTGGCAGGAGTGTTCTACCGAAGCAAGGCTGGAGCTAAGGGATCAACATTCTTGTGTGCGGCATGAGGATGACAACCTCATCGTGGAGGAGTTTGAGTTGTCACTTAGACTTGCAGCGGACCGTGGCTTTTGGCGTGACACAACGTTGGTGACGACAGCACAGTTTGCAGCGGCTTACTTTCAGTTCCTCTCTCAGGTTGTGGTGGTGTAGTTGTTATGTGGTGGTAGTGTTTGCTTTGGTATGTGATGTGAAATGACAAAGCGGTGTTTCTTAAATGATAGAGCAGTGCTTTGAATACAACCATACAACCATTTGAGTTCAGCTAGCTAATCTAACCCTACTACTAAGCCAGTTTTCCTACTACTATTTCCATTTCAAATTACTTATTATTTTGACTTTTCTAGATACATGTTTTTTGTTATGCACCTAGACATAATATATATTTAGGCGCCTAACTACATATATATATATTTATTTTGATAAGTAATTTGAGACGAAGGGAGTACATGATTTTAAACATTGGTCCTTGAGATAGATTCAAATTTTGACAAACCAAGAAGAAAAGTTGCTAATAAGACCAATTCAAATTATTATCATTCTAGAAAGGAAAAAGTTCATATTACCTCCCTCAATGTATGTGGAAATCAAATTTCCTCTCTAGACTAGAAAATCGGATGTTTGCGCTCCTCAAACTATTGAAACATGCCAATTTACCTTCCTAAGTGGTTTTCAAAGCGGTTTTTTTATGTGGCGCCATGGTAGCAGGCTTATGTGATGCCATGTCATCCACGAGGCTGAAGTTAAATTTAGCTCTCCTATGGCTGACATGACGTCATGTAAGTCAGCTGACGCAGCGGCACATCAGCAAAACCGCTTTGAAACCGGCTTAGAGCAACTCCAGCCCAACCCCCAAAAACAGGCCCCTACTTCTCAATTTCGGAGCCGGCCTGCGAAATTTGGGGGCTCAAAATGAAGCCCAACTCCAGCCGGGCCTGCAAATGGAGGCCTTATTTCTTGTGGGACCCAATTGTCAGGGGTTGACCGACGGTGACCGCTCCACGGCCTGGCCGTCGCCGCGCGCCCGCCCGCGCGCCGTCGCCATCCACGCCGCCCTCCGAGTCCGCGGCACGCCGTCGCCCTCCACGCCGCCCTCCGAGTCCGCGGCACGCCGTCGCCCTCCACGCCGCCCTCCGAGTCCGCGGCACGCCGTCGCCCTCCACGCCGCTCTCCGAGGCCGGGACACGCCGTCGTCGTGGCGGCCCTAGCGCCCGCCTCTCCCTGACGCGCTGGTCGAGCCCTGCCCCCGGCCTCCGTGCTGTTCGTGGCCGCCGCTGGAGAGCGCCGCCGGTCGCTGCTCTTCACCAAGAAGAAGTTCCAGGCACCCACTCTGTTCCCGTACAGGTGCGTGTAGTCACAAGTTTAGATTGCAAACAGCAATGATATCCAAGATAGAAAAGCTTGGAAGCACTGGTAATGCTAGCACAGATTCAACTGGCATCTCTAGCAGGGAACAAAATCTTGAGAGATGCAATTCGATTCCATCACTTCAGGGGCGGAGCTTGTTCCTGTGGTGATTACTGGTGACGACTTGTTCTAGATTTTTGAGTCCACAGGAAGGTAGATTTGACACTAGTTGTACATCACATGGTGCCATATCATGAAAGGAAAGATCCCTGTGCTGTGAGCCTGTGATGAAATATTTCAGTTTTCACATGATATATCTTAAAAGTATAGCAATTTACGTATTGAACACCAGTGAATACATTTACACAAAGAGCCTTTGCCCTGTGTTGCATATAGGTGTGATTAAGTATTTGATGTATGCTCCAATCTTGAGTACTTCTCTGATGCAGTGTTCCTTTGAGGGTGTGATGATCAGTCATGGGCTGAGATAGATCAAAATTACACATTTAATATTTTTACTTGTCACAACAAGAAAGACTCAGATGGAATTGTAGAAATATTTTTTAAAAAAACATTTGTAGAAACCTTCTTTTGCATATCCTACTATTAATTGGTACTGCTAATATGTGAGGTTGCATTTTCACAATTATCAATATACATTTGATATAGTACTGCTCTAAGACTTTTCCTTCCATTTTATTGTTTCTATGGCAGATGTCAAGGTTTGGAAAAAGCCTTCATCAACGGTGGGATGAAGACGACGAGTCTGATGACGATGACCTCCTAATTGTTGCTGGTCTTATTGAGGGTTCAAGGAGGGAGAAGCAGAAGAAGAAATTTCGTGGATTTTTGCCAGGTCGTCACAACGTGAAGAGGGGCATCTTAGGGGGTCATGATGGTATATTCCGGGACTACTTTGCGGACCCAAGCATATACAACGACAAGCATTTCAGAAGGAGGTTCCGGATGAAGAAGTCTCTCTTCCTACGGATCATGGCTGCAGTGGAGTCTCACGATGACTACTTCCGTCAGAAGCGCAATGCCGTTGGAGCTCTTGGGGCCTCTCCACTCCAGGAGTGTATTGCTGCTGTTCGGATGCTTGCCTATGGTGCTCCGGCAGACTTCCTGGATGACTACGTGAGGCTGGGAGAGAGCACCATCATTGAGTGCCTCAAACATTTTGTGACAGCCGTTGTTGAAATTTTCGGTGAGCAATACCTGAGGGCCCCCAATGCCGAGGACACAGCTAGGTTGATGGCCATTAATCATGCAAGAGGGTGGCCAGGCATGATTGGCTCCATTGACTGTATGCATTGGAAGTGGGACAAGTGCCCGACTGCTTGGAGAGGCGCATACAAAGGGCATAAGGATGGGCCGACCATGATTCTTGAGGCTGTTGCATCTCAAGATTTATGGATTTGGCATGCCTTTTTTGGTCTTCCTGGTTCTCTCAACGATGTCAATGTGCTTCGCCGCTCTGCACTTTTTCAGAGTCTGACTTCCGGGACAGCACCAGAATTGGAATACATCGTCAATGGGAACATGTACAAGATTGGTTACTATCTTGCTGCATATATCCAGCGTGGGCAACCTTTGTGAAAGCTTTTCAAAGTCCACAGGGGAACAAGAATATCTACTTCACAAGGGCACGACAAGCAGCGAGAAAAGACGTCGAGAGGGCTTTTGGGGTACTCCAGTCCCGATTCGCTATGGTGCGGGGCCCTGCAAGGTTATGGAGTAAGGAAGACCTTTGGTGTATCATGCAATGTTGTGTACTCCTGCACAACATGATAATTGAAGATGAGCGTGAAGATCCCGGCGATTTCAACTACCATCAAGACCGGAACGGTATCCGTGTGTTGCAGCCCAAGGACTATGAGCATCGTGATCCTATTCTTCTAAATGACTTCCTCAAGATACACCAAGAAATTGAGGACAGATCGTCCCATGAAAGACTACGTGAGGATCTTGTAGAGCATCAATGGGCAAGATATAGTGCTAGGTAGTAACTTCAAATGTCTTGAGATGTTCAAATGCAGTGGGAACATGATCTAGTGCTGTGTTGTAGAAGTCAAGTCGTTGAGATGTTCATGTTCATGTTCCAGTGTACAAATTTTTTCAGATTGTCATTCCTCTCATATAAGTTGTTACAGTTTTTTTTAATGAAATGAGACTGGTATCTTTCAGATCAAAGCTTCAGTTTCAGACATTATATCTCAGATTTGTGAATATTTAAATAACAGAGCAATGCATATTTCTGTCTGATATCACTCTCTCTTGCTTATTTATTGATATTCATTCTCTGATTTTTATTTTTCCCTGCTGCAAAATCATACATTTCCTTTGAGTACAACCTGACAGTTGAACAAGGCCATCAGCAGGACCTGTATAAATTTGAGCAAGAGCAATGCTCCCTACTGGATAATCGTTGCCTCCTGTAATTGTGGTTTGTGCTGAAAGTTCAGTACTCAAACCTGCTGGATAATTAATAGACCAATTTTGAAACTGATATTGTGTCTTACAGGATGGGCACTGATATTGTGTCTTACAGGATGGGCACTTGGTCCAAAATACATTTCTGCTCATTTTGATGTCATACCTATATCTCTTCATTGATACGTACATGATAGAATAAGCTTCAGAAATCAGCTTGAAAGCAGCTTCATCACCATGAACAATGAACATTGCAGACAGTTAACAGATGGGATAAACTCTCAAGCTCTGGGCACCAACAAAATCATTACTTTCCATCTTTGCACTCAACCATATTAATGGCAGCACAACACACACAGATTAATGGCAGAACAACACAGTTGAGCTATGGCATTGTTGACAGCACACACAGATTAATGGCAGCACAACACAGCCTAAAAGGCGTTCAAATCTGAATATCAGCATCAAAAAAAATAACAGAGTACATGAAGGTTCAGACAACAGAGTACATGAGCCGAGGTACCTGCCATTGGCAGCTGGAGTTGGGCACTTCTTGGCGACGAGGATGAGCCGAGTTGGAAGGGTTGGCAGTAGGATGCGGAGCTGGGGCGACAACGGTTCGACGACGGGACTTCGTCGTGGTACCCGCCATTGGCAGTGGAGGGCGCACGCCGCCGGAGTTTGCTCCATGAGATCCGGAAGGTCTCTGCTCCTTGTTGGGAAGGGGGCAGGGTAGTAGAGGATGCGCTGGCTGTCCCTTGCGTTGAGGATGAGTCGCCTGCTCCATGCCGCGGCTGGGTGGAGGTGCAGCAGGGCGGCGGCGCGGGGAGGCGACCGGCGAGACGACGGGCAGGGAGGCGACCGGGAGGCGGAGCGAGAAGACGGGGATGCGCGGAGAGGCGACGGGACGGTGGCGTGGAGGCACGACGGGACGAGGATGGTGGCGTGGAGGCGCGCCGGTCCGAGGACGACGGCGTCGAGCACAGCGGCCGGCGCGCCGTCGGTGTGTGGGGATGAGTGAGGAAGACGACCAACGCGAGGACGACGGGCGGATAGGAGCCTCCTGTTTCCAGGGGCTTGCGGGCCGACTTTGGGAGCCCGATCAAAATAGGAGCATGAATGAGAGGCCTGCTGGAGTTCAGATTTGGAGGTGGGCTCTCAAATTTTGGAATAGGGCCTCATTTAGGAGGTGGGCTGGAGTTGCTCTTAGGGAGGGACATTGACCGGTTTCAACAGCTCAAGGAGCACAAGCATTGTGTTTTCTAGTTAGAGAAGAAAGCTCACCATCACAAAATTGGAGGAAGTAGTATGGACTTTTGCCTTCCAGGAAACGAAGGGGCAACTGCAACTCTGCAAATCTGCAAACGCCAATCGGCATGCAGTTCGGTCTTTTTATTGGACGGGAGGGACGCGCGCGCGGAGCTGAAGGCCAGCGTCACTGCTACACGTGTCCTCTGCCTGCCCCACGTCTCCACTTCCCCAGGCGGCAGAGAGCGAGGCAGCCGGTGGGAAGCCGAGCTAGCGCACGCACAAGGCTCCCCGACCGGTCGACGAAACCCACCCCACCACCACCATTTGCCATCTCCGACAACCGCCTCCCCACGACGGCGTTCGCGCGACCGCCGATCAGGCGATCACCACCACCAGGCACCACCGCACCAGCTCCATATATCCAACCGCTTCTGCTGTGCGGCCCCTCGATCGATGGAGGCGATGGAGGAGCTCGCGGAGCTCGCCGACGCGACGCTGCAGGGCGCCTCGCTGCTCGCCGACGACGACCCCTCCTCCGCCGACGACCGCCGGACCCGCCGCGGCTCGTCCTTCCTCACCGCCGTCGCGATCGGCAACGTCGTGCGTACACTGTACCCTCCTCTCTTCCGCGCCCGCCGGTGCGTGCGTACGTGCGCTCCTGAAAGTCTGATCGATCGGTTGCCGCGTGTTCAATTCGTGCAGGGCTCGGGCAAATCGGCGGTGCTCAACGGCTTGATCGGCCATCCCGTGCTCGTCAGTACACTTTGCCCCGACATTTTTGGACATTTTTTTTGCCCCTCCTGCATTCCATGCATGTCTGGTTCGGAGATTTCTCCAAATCCTGTTGCGTTCGCGTGGATGTGATGTGATGTGCCCGGAGAAGAATCAGGATTTGCCGCTTCCCTGATTGTTTGAGCCAATGGTGGTTGTACGTGTTTGCAGCCTACCGGGGAGAATGGCGCGACAAGGGCCCCGATCTGCGTGGAGCTGCAGCGGGACGCGTCGCTCAGCAGCAAGGCCATCGTTCTGCAGATCGACAGCAAGTCACAGCAGGTTTCCGCGAGTGAGTCATCTTATTATTCTGTTTCTCTGCGCGGCAAGAAGATCCTTATGTCTGAATAATGTAATCAAGTGTGTTCGTCAGTGGCTTATGTCTGAATGACTGTGGTACAGGTTCCCTCAGGCACTCGTTGCAGGACAGGCTGAGTAAGGCTGCTAGTTCTGGCAAGGGGCGGTCAGATGAGATAAATGTGAAATTGTGCACCAGCACAGGTTGGTTTGTTCCTCTGTTTTAGTCCCTTCTTCTTACTTTTTTCATGAACAGAGTCAATGTTGTCAGTTGTCACAGAGCCAAGGGTTCTTTCCTTTTCTCTCTTTTATTTATAAGCTCTCTCTTTTCCCCCTACTTTTAGTTAAAGATGTAGATGTTTTGAAGTTGATGTACACGTACCTGCACTACTTTGGTTCCAGTGTGCTTTTCAAGTGGTTAACAGTAGCACAAATTAAATGGTTTTTTGTACATTTCGAAAGAGGGTAACAGTATCTTTGTATGTGTATAATTGCGTTGGAACCCTTGGCCATACCCTCTGTGCTTTGAAAACTCTGATCCATATCAAAAGCATTAATGGTTTGAGATAAAAAATTAGATTCTTTGTCAACAATATTGCCTAAGTTTTAAAAAGATACTCACCTAGTTAGCTGCGTGCATGTCTTCGGAAATCAATGCATTCAAGTTTAAAGTTATAATAACCATCTTTATTCTGTGTTCACTTTGCATAAACACTTTTGTTTCAGCCCCTGCACTAAAATTAGTCGACTTACCGGGCATAGATCAACGGAGCATGGATGAATCAATGGTGAGTATTAAGAAGGGAAGGTCCTCTATTTTGGTTGTTCGTTTAGCTATTTGTGCAACTAGTAGATTACCTATATATGCAATGGTATGGTATGGCTAGGCTTAATATGCATTTCATGTTGTTGAAAACTGTTTTCCAAATTTAAAAACTAACGAACTGCCTGTTTACCATTCTTCATATGTGGTTTGCAACTTGCAATCATGTCTCCAGATTGGTAACTATGCAGCACGCAATGATGCAATTTTGCTAGTTATCGTTCCAGCTCTCCAAGCACCAGATGTGGCATCTTCTCGAGCTCTAAGGATTGCCAGAGAATTAGACCCAGAAGGTGTGTATGAGACGTTGCACAAATCTGGACTTTAATTTATTACACTTTCTTGATGTACCATTCAAGTTATTTACTTGTAATGTTGGTTGAAAGCATGTATTAAGGTGTTCACTTACTAGGTACTAGAACCATTGGTATCTTAAGCAAAATCGATCAGGCCGCTGTAGAACAGAAAGCCCTGGGTGCTGTTCAGGCCTTGCTTGTCAACCAAGGTCCAAGAACTGCAGCAGACATTCAGTGGGTAGCTACAATTGGGCATTCTGTTCCTACTGCTTCTGTTCAGTCTGAAGTAGGTTCTGAAACCTCACCAGAAGCTTCTTGGCAAGCAGAAGTAAAGAGCCTTATATCTATACTTGGCGGATCTCCCCAAAGTAAGCTTGGTCGAGTAGCTTTAGTTGATTCACTTGCTAAGCAGATAAAGACACGGATAAAAGTTAGGCTGCCAAATCTTCTGAATGGGTAAAATTTATCCTGCTTTGTTTGGTCAACTTTTGTAGTAGTATTCTGTATGATAGTTTCCGCTTTATATAACTGCAGTCTCCAAGGGAAGTCTCAAATTGTCCAAGAGGAATTAGCAAAACTTGGAGAACGGATGGTCGAAAGTTCTGAAGGAACCAAGGCAATTGCTTTAGGACTTTGCCGGCAATTTGAGGATAAGTTTCTTCAACATATCGCTGGGGGTGAGGTTAGTTATTAGTGAGTCTAATAATGCACACCGCCGTGGCCTCCATCTCTTAGATTTATTCATAATGTGTGTTATGGAACAAACTAAAACTGAAGGAGGATGAACTGGATGGTAGATTGGAACGTCTGGCCGGGCAGGAAACCTAGCCAGATCGCCGAATAACAGAGCCCTCACTGGAACTTTTATTCTTCTTCGATGACTCCAACCCAAAGACCTAGGCTGCATTTATAGACTAGGCGCCCCTGTAAAATTAGCTATGGGGTACTGTTCACGGCAACAGTGCACATGAGAAGTACCATAATAGGCCCAGCCCACTACCATAACAATCTGAGATCTATTTTTGTCAAAGTGAAGGATATTAGAAACATTAAACATGAGTTAACTTTTGCAGTATTTCTGTCGACCATAAACCTAATACTAATAGTACGAACTATCCTTATTTTGTCACAGTTATACACTTTTTACAAGTTTTAATTATCCCATGTTTGATTATTTTAATTTCTAACAGACTCTGTGAAATGAGGATGTTCTTAATGAGCAAGTAATGAGTAAATGCAGTATCACAAACTCAAATTTGTAGAGTTTTTACCATGTTAAATGTTTATATAAAGTTTTCAAAATATAGCAACACCTCTTTAGTGAAAACCATCCCTTCAAGTGATTATGCACTAGAAGACACTGAATATTTTTCCCCCAAAGTGTATTCCCATCCCGAAATGTTCAAATTCATATTAGAGCAAAATTTGTCCTTTCCTGGAATTTAATCATACATGAAATTTTACTGTTTATATGCAGGGTGCGGGTTGGAAAGTTGTTGCAAGTTTTGAGGGAAAATTTCCAACTAGGATCAAACAACTACCTCTGGACAAGCATTTTGATATGAAAAATGTCAAAAGGGTAATTTTGTTGTACTTGAGCAGAAATCAAAGCCACCAAACTTGAACCTGTCCAATTTATGCTTACAAACATAATATTTTTTCCTTGTGTCAGATTGTTCTGGAGGCTGATGGTTATCAGCCATATCTGATATCTCCTGAGAAAGGTTTAAGGTTTCTCATAAGAGGGCTTCTAGAGTTAGCAAAAGAACCTTCTATACTCCTTGTGGATGAGGTAGTTCTGAAAAAATTGAGCTCTACACTTTGTTAAGATCAAAAGATACTTCTGTCTTTTTACAATAAGAGATACTTCTGTGTTTTTAAAATTAAAAGATACTTACATAATGCATCCTAGTTCCGAACAAAGCATGGATCAGAACCAGAAACCATATTATTGCTATTCATTCGGCTTCTGCTCATGTCAATTTATGTCCTTTCTGTTTCCACATGAATACTCACAAGTCTAGTCGTACCACTACTTAGTTTGGCAATATTTTCAAATCCTATTCAGTATTCTCATGACATTGTCACCATTTAAATACTTATATTTCAAACTATTGCTATCAGGTTCACCGTGTATTGCTAGACATAGTATCATCTGCAGCAAATGCAACTCCAGGACTTGGTAGATATCCTCCATTTAAGCGAGAGGTACAGTTCTTAAGCATGATGAAAGAGCCAACATTTTATTAGTTTCATCAGTAACCCTTCTATTTTGTTTGTCCCTGCAAGGTAATTGCAATTGCGTCTGCTGCTTTAGATGGCTTCAAGAATGAGGCACGAAAGATGGTCGTCGCACTAGTTGATATGGAGCGTGCATTCGTACCTCCCCAGCATTTTATTCGCTTAGTGCAGAGGAGGTTAGGTGATCTTGCTTTGTAGAAACCTTGCTAGTTTTCCCATGTTATAATGATCTTTGGGTGTCACTTTCATTAGCTATTTCCTTTCAAAAACTAATAGACTTCTATTTTCATGTTTCAATTCTTCATTTTCTACTATGTTCTATAATTTTTTTGATGTGTTTCTGGAACTTTTAATAGTTCGACAAAATAGTACTTAAACCTTGTATATGTTTATTGAACTGACAAC
This sequence comes from Cenchrus americanus, assembly GCA_947561735.1. Classification (NCBI taxonomy): domain Eukaryota; kingdom Viridiplantae; phylum Streptophyta; class Magnoliopsida; order Poales; family Poaceae; genus Cenchrus; species Cenchrus americanus. The sequence continues at coordinate 74,156,417 of OX387239.1, read as the reverse complement.
TTGTATCATTGCAATATCATGAGAGTTACTTCTCTATCATTCTTTGTAAGAATAACTGAAGTCCTATCTTGTTGATATGAGAATCATGTGTCAATATGGTGCCCATTCACTGTCTTGTCCAATTCCATTGGCACTGACAAACATCTTCATTATCATGTACTTTTTAATAACTGGGTGTATAGGTTATTATTTCCGTGTCTAATTTTAAAATTGTAAATCTAGAATGGAAAGGCAACGTCAAGAGGATGAGTTGAAGAGTCGCTCTACAAGGAAGGGTCAAGATTCAGACCAAAAGAGAGTATGCTACTCTGTATTGTCTATCGTGCCTAATTTTATGTTTACTAATTATTTGTTGTGTATAGATTTTTTGTAATGATTATTTGTTACCTGATTTTTTGACTAAACGTTACCTCTTGGTCTTCACCGTACAGTATTAAAATACTTAATGTTATTTCAACAATAATTGTGAAAAAATGGTTTCTTTCACTGTCAGGATACAAGCCCACAAAAAAATTCAAACCAAGGTGAGATAAAACAAGCATCGAATATACAAGTTTTAGGTCCTGCAGGAGAAATTATTGCTGGTATGGACCTACTACAATTGTGCTTAATCTTATTAATTATTTACAGATAAATAGTAACACATCTGAAAAGAGCTGTCCATAAGCAGAGCTATCTTGTATTTTAAAGTTTTTGCTGGAATGATTACATCTTGGTTATTAGAGAAAACATTACACACTAAGTGCATGCTTTTCTGTCAAAGGTTTTCTGTTCAAAAAACGTGCAAAAGCAAATGACTGGAGCAAGAGATGGTTTGTTCTAAATGAGAAAAGTGGAAAGGTTGATTGCATTGGCATTAAACTACTCATCTATTTTTCTCTCACCATTTGATGGTGGTTCTGAAAATTTCTTTAATGATCAGCTTGGATACACCAAGAAACAAGAGGAGAGACATTTTCGGGGTGTTATAATTCTGGAGGTACAGTGATTCCTCTAATTGGCATTTGGGCATTCAGGTTTACATATGTTGGTGCAGTATGTTTTCAATTTCAGGCATTGGATGCAAAAAAATACCTTACACTTTGGTTTAGATCTGATAGCATTTAGCTGATACTGCATCTCTGTGCATGAATCCTGTATAGATCGGTTTCTGCTAGACTGTTGGAGTAGCCAGAAAAGATGACTTTTTGAATAGATGAGCAGATGCCAATAACTGGTTTGGGCTACTTCCAGTTCTTGGAAAAGCAACCCACTTAGGCCTCATTCGTTTCCACGGGATCAATTCCGATCGGAATGGATAAATACAACAAGAAAATCATGATAGTTACTATAGGAGATCCGGATTTATTCCGGGTCGAAAATTAATTTGCTCATGATAGAGACACCAAAAGGCTCAGTAATCAATCCACTAGTCAAGAGGTGTGGAACCAATCCGGCTCTACGGTCTCTTGTTCTACCTATCATGATTGGTAAATTAATTTTTGATCCGGAATAAATCCGAGTCCATATCATAATTTTCTTCATACATTTATTATTCCGGCCGGATTAAATCCCACGGAAGCGAACACGCCCTTAGTTATTCTTTATTTGTGTGAAGATTTTTTTTTCTTTTTCATACTTACGGTTAAGGAAATATTGATACAACTATATAATTGTATTGGCACATAATTATCCTGAATATGGGGTGGACTGGCTAGATCCAAATGGGTTACCAAGAATAGGGTATGGTTGGATTGACTAGTTAATTTTCACTCATTTCGGAACCCTGTTGCTCCTAGTGCCACCTTATCATTGTTTGGTCTTTGCATTGTGACTTGTAGGATTGTAAGCTTGAAGAGAATTTAGATGATGAAGATCCTCCAAGAAGTTCTAAAGATTCTAAAAAGGCAAATGTATTAGATACTGGAAAAGATTCTAGTCTTATGTTCAAGATTACTCACAAGATTTCCTATAAAAATATTTTGAAAGGTACTTTTACATCTATTTTTCAATTCACAACATTTTTTAAAAATCTAGTTTCTAATCCACATGTTTGATGTTAATTACCATGTCAGCTCACAATGCTATTACACTGAAGGCTGAAAGTATGAGTGATAAAACTGAATGGGTCACCAAGATTAAAAGCATTATTGACCAGAAAGGGGTTTCTGTAAAGAAACCAAATGCTTCCGAAGGTGGTACACCAATGAAGCAAAGCCATTCAGATGGTTCTCTAGTACGTTGCAAGACTTTACATGTTTGTTTTGTCAACTGAGTTCTTACAGCTAGTTCTGCTTCATGATGCTATATATTTCTTATTTTTAATCGAATTTTTCCCTTTTTTCATTTGGGAATTACTTTTCACCAGCTTTTATGGAACCCTCCATTTAGAGCAAAAAGTGATGAATTATAATCCATTTGCAATTCATTTTTCTAATTAATTTTCTATACTTGCACACACAAACTTCTAGGATACAATCCTTAAGAAACCTGTGAACCCTGAAGAAGAGCTTACATGGATATCTCAGGAAGTCCGCGGATATGTGGAAGCAGTCCTGAGTAGTCTTGCAGCAAATGTTCCCAAGTTAAGACCTCAATCTTTTCAGCCTTTCCTGGGTTCCTTTTATTTTGCGTCCTGCAATGTCTTACTAATCCAGTTGAGCAGGCTGTGGTTCTTTGCCAAGTTGAGAAAGCAAAGGAAGATATGCTCAACCAGCTGTATACATCTATAAGGTTGGTTCAATCAAAACATTTCTGCACAGTTGGGTGTTTCATATTCGATATGTTACTTTTATGAGAGAGAAAAATTATTACTTGCTCTTTGTATGCTGTTTTTGTTGCATTTAAACATCACATAGTAAAACATACTTCTTCATTCTGCTTCATTATGCAAACTGCTAGGCCATTGTATCTCTGTACTTTGGTTGAAATTCTATGGTCCTGCTACTGCATATATGGATGCACATTATTATGATATCTGATAGTACCAGTCGATCCATTAGGGATACTTAAGCACATCAACATGCCTAAGCAATATAATAGCTTTTGTTTGGATTTTCTCTAATATATGATTACTGGATGGTAAATGCAAGCGCTATGTTTGTGGTATTTGCTAGAGATCCAGGTGGTCACTGATTTCATAGATTGTATCAGTTACAGCCTTTAACGTTTGAACCATTCTGTTTACATATAGAAAAGTAAATAACTCGCGTCTCTCATCTGTGGTTAGCACGCAAAGCACTACCAAGATTGAAGAGTTAATCCAGGAGGATCATAATGTGAAGCGCAAGCGTGAAAAGTTCAAGTTGCAGTCATCCCTTCTTTCCAAGGTCACTCGCCTGCTCAGCATACATGATACTCGGTCAGCCAATGCGTCAGGTAAGTCGATTCGTTCCTTGTAGGAATTGATGTATATTTGTTGACTACTCACCGTGAGCTGCATGAAAAATGCTTCGAGAAAATTGATCTCTGGAGCTTATCTCTGTCCCCTCAGTACGACATAGGGGTTGGGGTTGAGGACACCAGGGTGCCATGAGAGTGCGTGGTCTGGAGCACGGGCTCATGTTGGGAGTAGCGAGTGGCTAGTGAGACCGAACCATGTAGGTTTTCCAGGGATTAAATTTCAAAATACTGAATTTTTTAGGCGGCAGTCCAAATCTCTTGGGCCAACATATATTGGGTTTATGATTTTTGTTAGCGAGTTGAATAGATGCCCCATAGGCCTTGGGATCTCCTGCCGCCGGCCCTATTGGGCTGTGCGCCTGCCCCTCTGGGGCCTGTATAGATTAACAGGGACAGGCAAGGACCACCGTAGGATCTGTATAGTCTAGGTCATCCTTGCCTATATATGTACACAGCCTATGGCTCCCCAATCAATCTATTCATTCTTTCCCAGCACATATTGCTTACATGGTATCACGAGTTAGGGTTTCAATCCTTCTCTCGCTTCCGCAACCCTAAGCGCGCCTCCCCGGCTGCGCCGCGCGCCTCCCCGCCGCGCCTTCTCCCCGCCGCCGCCGCCCCAAGCCGCCTCTCGCCACGGCACAATGGCCGGGTCTCCCACCCCGTCCCGGGTCGCCGCCGACGCCGCCGCCAAGGGCAAGCCGCCGTCCGCCGGCGGAGATCCAAGCTCGCCGCGACGCCGCCCTCGCCAAAGCCCGGGAGGCCGAGGAGGAGGCCGGCGCCGCCGCCAAGGAACGCGACGCCGCCGCCGATCGCGTCCGCGCCGCCCATCGGCGCGCCGCCGCCGCGCGCGCTGAGGCCGCCCTTGGCGTCCCTGATGCCGATGGAGAAGCTGCCTCTCACGTCTCTGACGAGGCAGTTCCCGACGCCGATCTCCACAAGGCCATGCTGGCCCATGAGGCCGCCGCCGTCGTCAACCTGCACCATCACACCGCCGGTGTCCAAAACATCATCCTCGACCTCACCGACGACAATTACAAGCGTTGGCGTGATCAGCTCCTCCTCGTCGTCGGCAAGTACTCCCTGCAGGACCACGTCCTCCAGGACACCCCGGCACCCGGCTTCCTAGATTGGTGCTGCATGGACTGTGTCGTCAAGTCGTGGATCTCCGACACCATCTCCGCCGACCTCGCCGAAGCCGTGATGTCCCGGGACTCCACCGCCCGCGACATCTGGCTCGCCCTTGAGGAACAGTTCCTTGGGAACCAGGAGACGCGCGCCCTACACCTTGACGCCAAGTTCCGCAACTTCTGCCAAGGTGACTTAAACATCACCGACTATTGCCGGCGCTTCAAGAACATGGCGGACGCTCTTAGCGATCTTGGCGAGCCCGTCTCCGATCGCACGTTGGTTCTCAACGTCATCCGCAGCCTCGCTGAGCGCTTCGAGGGCGTGGGTCGCCATCTACGTCTTTCCCGTGAGCTCCCCACGTTCCTGGAGGTCCGCTCCACCTTGATCCTGGAGGAAATCACCATGGACCAGCGCCCATCCTCGACCTCCACCACCCTGCTGGCCTCCGGTGATAGGCAGCCCACCGGCGGTCGCTCCTCCTCATCGAGCCGCCCCCCGGCCAAGCAGCAGCAGCAGCAGCACAGCACCTCCACCAGGGACTCCAGCGGCCGCGGCTCCTCCCAAAAGGCCCCCTCTGATCGCCGCAGTAAGCGCGGTGGCAAGGGGAACCAGCAGCGCGGCTCCCCGAGCCCCCCAGCCGCCTCCCGGGGGCTGACGCATCCACCGCCGCCTCCCCAGGGGCAGGCGGCCCCTGGCCCTCCCCGCAGTCTCCGTGGTCGGGCGCCATCCACATGTGGCCTGGTCAGCGGGCTCCTTCACTGACTCCGCACCAGCAGCAGGCTCTCCTGGCTTAGCAGCAGGCCTACATGATGCACCAGGCGCAGCAGCAGGCCGCCTACGCCAACCCCGCCGCCGTCGCGCACCACCAGGCGCTCCTCGCCCATCAGCAGGCTCTCCAGGGCACTCCGTATGCTCCGGTTCCGGGTTGGGATCAGCAGAGCCTCGCCTCCGCCTCCAGCATGGTGTCTCTCAATCAGCCTCAGACCACCGACTGGTACTTCGACTCAGGTGCGACCTCCCATATGACCTCCGACGCCGGTACCCTCTCCTCCACGTCTCCACCCTGTTTTTCAGCTCCTTCCTCAATTGTTGTCGGTAATGGCTCCTTTTTGCTAGTCACGGCCACTAGTGCCACATCCTTGTCACCATCCTTGCATCTTAATAATGTTCTTGTTTCACCAAATCTTATTAAGAATCTCATTTATGTTCGCCAATTCACCACTGACAACAATTGTTCTGTTGAATTTGACCCCTCTGGTTGCTCTGTGAAGGATCTGCTGACACGGAACGTGATCGTAAGGTGCAATAGCTCCGGGTCTCTGTACCCCCTGCGCCTTCCTTCCACCGCCCAGTCCCTCGTTGCCGGCTCCGCGTCGTCTCTATGGCATCGTCGCCTCGGTCATCCCGGTCATGAGGCCTTGTCCAAGCTCGCCTCCGTCATCCCTTCGTGCACCTCGGATGCCAGCTCGACCCTTTGTCATGCTTGCCAGCTCGGCCGTCACCATCGTCTACCGTTTCGCGTGTCATCATCATCAAGAGCCACTCGTAGTTTTGATCTTATACACTGTGATTTGTGGACTTCTCCCATCCTAAGTGTTTCCGGTTTCAAATACTATTTAGTCATTCTTGATGATTATTCACATTTTCTATGGACATTTCCTTTGCGGCTTAAATCTGACACTTTTTCGACACTGTCTCAGTTTTTCGCCTACGCACGTACACAGTTCGGCGCCTCCATCAAGGCTGTCCAGTGCGATAATGGACGCGAGTTCGACAACTCCACCTCCCGCACGTTCTTCCTCACTCACGGTGCCCAACTTCGCATGTCCTGCCCATACACCTCCGCCCAAAACGGTAAAGCCGAGCGCATCATCCGTTCCACGAAAAACATGGTCCGTTCTCCTCTTCCAGGCCAGCATGCCGCCATCTTACTGGGCTGACGCCCTGCAGACCGCCACCCATCTCCTCAACATCCTCCCAACCAAAACCCTACAATTCTCGACACCCCACTTTGCCCTCTTTGGCACTGTGCCCGTGTACGACCACCTCCGTGTTTTTGGTTGCGCATGCTACCCCAATACATCAGCCACCGCCCCCCATAAACTTGCTCCACGGGCGGTTCTCTGTGTCTTCCTCGGCTACTCCATGCACCATAAAGGGTACCGGTGTCTCAACCGCTCTAGCAATCGGATCATCATCTCTCGTCATGTCACGTTCGACGAGTCTAGTTTTCCTTTTGCCACTCTGACCACCCCGCCGGTCCCCTCGGATTTCGAGTTCCTGGATGATACTACTGATCCTGTGCTGCTGCCCATTGGCCCGTCACAGATTGTTCCTGCAGGTACCCCTCGACCCGCGCCACGCGCGGCCCCGTCCGCCGCGTCGCCCGCGCCACGCGCGGCCACGCCGGCTTCCCGCGCGCGCCCCGTGCGCCTCACCTACGGCCGGCGCGTCCGCGGCGAAGACCGGCCTCGACGTCATCCCCCGCCGTGCCGCCCGGCTTCCCGCACGGCCCGTTCGGCCGTCTTCGCGCCATCGAGCCCCTACGACTGCCCCGCCACGACCTCGGCACCTCGCACCGGCTGCACCGTCCGTCGCCCTCCCGCGCGGCGCCGTGCCCATTCCCCCTGTGACCAATGTTCACCCGATGGTCACCAGGGCGAAACAAGGCCTCCGCTTCCCGGCCGCCTACACCGTCGCTCCCCTGTCGCCCGTTCCCAAGACCTACCGCGCAGCTCTTGCCGATCCCAATTGGCGGGCTGCGATGGAGGAAGAGTTCACCGCCTTGCAGCTCAACAAAACTTGGGATTTGGTCCCTCGGCCGGCCGGGACCAACGTCGTCTCCGGCAAGTGGATATTCAAGCACAAGTTCAATGCCGATGGCACCTTGGAGCGCTACAAAGCCCGCTGGGTTCTTCGTGGGTTCACGCAGCGCCCGGGCATCGACTTCGACGAGACTTTCAGTCCGGTGGTCAAGCCGGCCACCGTTCGCACCGTCCTGTCGCTCGCCCTCTCTCGCCCTCTTTCGCTCCTTCCTCCATGGCATCCTCTCGGAGACGGTGTACTGCTCCCAGCCTGCCGGTTTCGAGGACTCCTCCCGGCCAGGCCTCGTGTGCCGCCTCAACAAGTCCCTGTATGGACTCAAGCAGGCACCTCGCGCATGGTACAGTCGCTCCGCCACCTTCATCCTGCAGCTCGGGTTCTTGGAGTCCAAGGCCGACACGAGCCTCTTCGTCCTGCGACGGGGCTCGGACACCGCCTACCTCCTGCTCTACGTCGACGACATTGTCCTGACAGCCTCCTCCATGGGTCTCCTGCACCGCATCATCACTGCCCTGCAGACGGAGTTCTCCATGAAGGATTTGGGACAGCTTCATCACTTCCTGGGCATGCATGTCCAGCGACGCCCGGATGGATTTCTCCTGTCTCAACATCAGTACATGCTCGACATTCTTGCCCGAGCCGGCATGACCGCATGCAAGCCCTGCACTACGCCGGTTGACACCAATCCCAAGCTGTCCGCCCTAGCCGGCACGCCGCTTTCGGACTCTGAGGCTTCAGATTTTCGCAGTCTCGCTGGTGCCCTGCAGTACCTCACATTCACTAGGCCGGATATTGCCTACGCTGTTCAGCAGGTCTGCCTCTACATGCATGCTCCTCGGGACACTCACTTGGCTGCACTGAAGCGCATTCTTCGGTACATCAGCGGTACTTTGCACACGGGTCTTCACCTCCGCCCCTCCGGCATTGACACCCTTGTGGTCTACTCGGATGCAGATTGGGCTGGGTGTCCCAACACTCGGAAGTCAACCTGCGGCTATCTTGTCTTTCTTGGTGACAACCTCGTCTCCTGGTCGTCCAAACGCCAAGTGATTGTCTCCCGTTCCAGTGCCGAAGCTGAGTATCGTGCTGTCGCCAACGCCGTGGCCGAGGCCACCTGGCTCCGCCAGCTACTTCTTGAGCTCCACACCCCCCCTCCGCCGGGCCACAGTGGTCTTTTGTGACAACATCAGCGCCGTCTACATGTCCAGCAACCCAGTTCAGCACCAACACACGAAACACATCGAGATCGATCTCCACTTCGTCCGTGAACACGTTGCTCTTGGTCATGTCAAAGTTCAGCATGTTCCCACAGGATCACAGTACGCCGATATCTTCACCAAAGGCCTTCCGTCGTCGGTCTTCACAGAGTTTCGGTCCAGCCTGAACATCGCCAGCAACGACGCTCCGACTGCCGGGGGGGTGTTAGCGAGTTGTATAGATGGCCCATAGGGCCCTGGGATCTCCTGCCGCCAGCCCTATTGGGCTGTGCGCCTGCCCCTCTGGGGCCTGTATAGATTAACAGGGACAAGCAAGGACCACCGTAGGATCTGTATAGTCTAGGTCATCCTTGCCTATATATGTACACAACCTATGGCTCCCTAATCAATCTATTCATTCTTTCCCAGCACATATTGCTTACAATTTTTACAATAAGTAGCCTATTCTATTCCTTGTTTTGATTCTAGAACCAAAACTTTTAAGTGTGATCTTCAACCATGTAGAAATGTGACATTTGCTTGAGCATAGCATAAAGTTCACCGTTTCTTACAGATCACAAATCAATGATCATTTTTGTTAGGCTGGATGCACTGCGCCAAAATTAATTTATACATTGAATTTTAGAGTAAATAAACAAAAGAGAAATTTGGGCACGGTATTTTCTAATTCCACGCAATGTTAGAAATTTTGGAATTATTTTCGCATAGTACAGTCCAAAAAAGAGGTCAAAATTGTGAAAAAAGGTCTTAGTTTCCCCTCAACCTGGGACCAGACTTGGAGGATCCCTTGCTCAGAAATTTAGACTTCCTTATTTTCATCAAATCTTCATCCAGAGCAGTTCCAAGAAATGGAGATAAACTTTCCCTGTCCCATTTTCCTAATGCATTTCAACATGATTTATATTTAGTGCACAGGGTGTGTCATAGCCAATGCCCTCACTCTCAAATTATACTATTGCCATGTAATTAAAAGAATTATACTGCCATGTGTGAATTGTCTTTTTATCTAGAGTGTACCCTAGCCAACATCACATATTCACATTTTTTTTACTGCAAATTTCTTGTCAATCATTTCTACAGAGAGTAGTCCAAGGGGCGTTGGACACGGTGATGAATGGAAGTCCGCATTCGAAGGTGGATCCACCAATTCACCTTCTGGAGCAACCAGCCGCCGCATGCCGAGCCGAGGGCCGCCCCCGCCCCCACCAAATGGTGGCTGACCAGGATTTCCAAGGAGCGCATCTGTTAGTGTTTACTCTCCACAGCCTTGAGCAGTTGATCTGAGTTTTGAGAAAAAACACGTGATGCGTAGCGAAGGTGCAAGGTTGACTGTTACTCTAATAAAGCGTCCATAGATTAGGATTTGTGAATAATAAAGTATCGTTGATAGAAATATTTGTTGCTTTCCCACTCACAATTAGTGCTGTAGGATCGATCCAGTACCTCTGTAATATTTTGCTGCTTTCTGTAGTACGTACTATCTACTATTTTTGTGTAAGAAGAGTATATATATGCAATTTTCTTTCTAGTTCCCCCCATGGGTTTATCACTCATCAGTCAATTACACGTCACTCTAGCGGATTGAGCAGGGAACGGGACATGTCAGGTTCTACTGTCTTACACGGTGTTACAAAATATCATGTTAGTTATTCTTGTTAGATATCCGTTAAGCACTTATTTGACACATGTTTCTAAAATTATTGAATTCAAGTATATTATGCTGCGTTATTTTTGTGCATTAATATTTTTTATTCATAATATTACCGAAGTGTCAACAGTCTTAAGATAAATAAATCAAGGTTAAGTCTTTGCACATGCTACTTGTATTTAGTTGGAAGTTTATAAAATGACAATGCAATTTATAATAAATAAAAAATGTTACGGCTAGAGCTGTAGAGGTTGTAAGCGTGGATGGTGGACGGCCGGAGCCTGAAGTCCCAGCGACCGTCCTGGCGGTCGGCTCTCGAGAAGACAGTGGAACACAGGAAGCAAAAGTGGTTGCACACCAGACGCCCTAGAGATCCAATTGATCTCCAAGCACGCCTTCTCTTTTCCTTACAGTTCAGTCAATAAAAGGGTACTAAGTTTACAACTGATTACAACACGACTCACTAATTCAAATTCAAATGAAGTCTGGAACTGACAGAACGTGTAGGAGTGTCGCCTGTTGTCGCTCCTGTAGCGCGACTGGCTTCGCGGTGTAGCGGGTCAAGCAGCTGCCGGGCGACGCCTACTGTATTTCCGGTTGAACATAACACCACTCTCCCCCTCGCGAAACAGCTCGTCCTCGAGCTGGAATTCTGGATACGCTTCACGGAACTCGTCGACATTTTCCCATGTTGCATTAGCAGAAGGAAAACCAGCCCATTGAACAAGAATGTGCCTCTGGCCATTGCGGATTTGGGAGCAAAGTACCTTCTCGGGAGCTTGGGGAAGACATCCATGTTGGAGTGGAGGCAGTGAAGGAGTAGTAGTAGGCGGTGTACCAATGTAGGGTTTGAGAACGCCAATGTGAAAAAACATTGTGAATTCGTGCTCCTTCCAGAAGCTGCAGTTTGTATGCTAGATCACCAATGCATGCCACAATTTGATACGGTCCAGCATAACGGGGACTGAGTTTGCCATGCTTGCCGGGTAGTAGAGATTGTTGTGGGCGTTGTAGCAAGCGAAGCCAGACCCATGAGCCAACTGAGAGTTCTAACTGTTGATGGTGAGTCTCATAGTGTTTCTTGGCATATTGTCGGGCCTGTAGGAGTCGTTCACGAACATCTTGGAGGAATGAATCCCTGTTCTTGAGTAGGGTGTCCACTGTATTTGTCTTGTTGAGGTAGCAGTGGTGGAGGCTCACGGCCGTATACCACCTGGAATGGTGAGGTACGTAGGGCTAAATGAAAACTTGTGTTGTAATAGTATTCGGCCCATGGGAGCCAATCCAACCATGCACATGGACGATCTCCAGTGATGAACCCTAGATACATAGTAATTGTATTGTTGACGACTTCTAATTGACCATCTGTTTGCGGATGAAAAGCCGTACTCATGCGGAGCTTGACACCAGACATTGCAAAGATATCCCTCCAAATGTGACTGGTGAATATAGGGCCACGATCACTGACTATTGATGCTGGAAAGCCATGTATCCTGACAATATCTGAGAAGAAAGCCCGTGCTACTGAAGTAGCTGTGTTGGGGTGGCTTAAGGGGATAAAATGTGCATACTTCGAAAATAAGTCCACAACTCTGAGGATGACAGACTTTCCATGTACTTTTGGGAGATCTTCAATGAAGTCTAGTGAAATGTCAGTCCAAACTTGTGAAGGAACTTCCAAGGGTTGTTGTTGACTGTTGTTAAGTGCTTACTTTAGCCGTCAATATACTCATAAATAAAGGAGAAAAATGCATTTCTTACACGCATTAAGTTAATAATAATGTAGTTCCACTTGTCCTTGGAGCTTTTGTGATTGTAGGTAAAATAAGCATAAAAGAAGTGACAACTCACCTTCTATGGTCCATGCCACGTCACCTCAGCTAAGGAGGGGCTGCCACCTAGGATCCCATGCATGCAAGCCATGTCACCAATCCAAGGGAAGCAACCCTGACAAATCAGAGGGCGACACGTGGACGTCACATGGGTTGAAGGGCCCACGGGCAGGCAAACCGCCTCAAACTCGGGTGGACACCGAGAACCGACCTTAGGACCCACAAGACAGCCACCACGAGGAAGCACACCCCAAGTGGGGCACAAAGGGGGTCAGTTGACCCCATAGGTCGGCCGAACCGACCTTGAGGCCGCCACTCAAGGGCTTTCACGTGGTGTCTCCTAGTTGGCTCCTGGTCCACTCCCTGGGTGCTCACGCCATTCCACCGAAGTTGTCCAAGGCCTATAAATAGAAGGGAGGGAACTCATTTCTTACCTAACTCACTTTCCAACTCCTCTCTCACTTTTGGTTTCTAAGGCTAGGAGGTAGGCTAGAGTAGCTCTACTTCAGGTTTCACATCTACTTTGGGGTCTAGGTATGAGTTCTCTTATATCTTTATTTTATTGTATGACTTTGATCTACTTCAGTTATTCAGCTATTTCATATAAAGTAGTGTTAGCATATATGGGTGATTCGTTCATGTGTTCTTTGTTCATTCATCATTTATAGGCTCCTGTTCTTGATGAACAATGCCTTTCGATCCACTTGACGGATGATTTACTCATGTCTTCGTTGTTTGTTTATAAGTTAGAGGCTTGTGTTCTTCATGAACACTACCCTTTGATCTTGTTGAATAGACATAGTAGAACACGAATCCGTTTGTATGACTAGCCTAGTTTGATCCAGTTAGATCACGTGTTTGTGTTGTATGAAGTTTGAGTTCAAGCTACAATACTCAGTGTAAGTGGCCAGTTATCTGTGGCACTGACCTGGGTCACAATAGCTCGGGCCGGTCATTGTCTAGTTAACAACGCAAGCATGGTGCTTAGGTTGAGTAGCTGCATTGCATATGAGTGTGCCTCACAGATTGATAGAGGTAGGCCGCGGTAGTGACAGCCGTTGGACCCTTTGTACTCTTCCACATTTGGGTACATTGTAGGAGTCTAAAATCTAACAACCGACATCGTGTGGAAGCAACGCGGGCGGTTAGCTCCCTGTTTGTGCTTAGGGTGTTGATCTGATATGCATACAATGCTTATGTGACTGACTAGTATCTACTAACTTTATATGTTCAGTACCTTAGAACCTAGAGCTAACTTGTATGTTTCCTCCTAAGCCATAGTGTACCATAGAGAGAACGAGTTCGGGTGTGTTCACACTATCCTATCCTTATCATATCTCACCCCTGTGTCGGGACCTGACTTATTCTCGTCATTGATCTATACTCATTCCAATAGTGTTGCACATGTTAATCCAACCATGCCTTCCTTGGATTTGATACCCTTTGGAATACCCCTTTGGAGAAATGCTACAATGGTACATCTGTGCGCTTGCGAATTCTTTGTAAACGTTAGGATTACCATCGGAACATTTCTGGCAGCATTGCTAGGAACTCACGAACTTAGCAACGATGTTAAGGAATGTCGATCAACATTTCCAGCGTCGTTGCTGGGGATACAAACCTAGTGATGATGTTAAGAAATGTCAACAAGCATTTATGGCGCCGTTACCGGGGAAGGCTAAAGGATAACAAGACAACACTTTTCATATGAGGGGGCCTCTTACTCTTCTAGCAGATATTATCAATATATCTTCAGAGAAATTCATCCAGAGAAATCCATTACTTGGATTTGGAAATCCAAATGTGTCCCTAAGATAAAAGTTTTTACTTGGTTCTTATTAAATGACAGGCTCAACACCAGGAATATGCTAAGAAGGAGGGATAAATGCCTGGAAGTGGGATACAATTGTGTTCTTTGCCAAGATAATGTGGAGGAAACTGTTGAACACCTGTTCTTTGGCTGCCCTTCTGCTGTTACTAGATGGTTTGCCCTTGGATTCCTATAGGATGAGGACTCAACAGTGAAGCCATACCCGATGAGCTTACTAATCCATTGATGTTGTGGAATGGTAGAGAAGCGTTGATCGAGCATAAATTTCAAAGCATAGTGATCAGTATGGACAATGAATTTTCTTCCCCACAGATATGGTCTCCAATGTCTAACGGCTTGAACTAGGCCAATTAATTCCCACTCATATGCATCTATTTTAAGATATAATGGGGTGCAAAAGGTCTAGAGTAAAATGCAAGTGGTCCAGCATGTTGGTGTAGTACGGCTCCAAAGCCTATCCCAGAAGCATTACAATCCATGATGAATGGTGAGTTGAAATCAGGAAGGTGCAGCACCAGAGCAGAGGACAATGCTTGTTTTAGTGTTTCAAAAGCTAATGTCGCCTCTTCTGTCCAAAGAAATGCATCCTTCTTAAGCAAACGTGTGTGAGGTGCAGCTAAAACTCCAAAATCCTTGATGAAAAGCCTGTAATACCCTACAAGGACAAGGGAGCCATGCAAGCTGCGAGCTGAGGCAGGTTGTGGCCAAGTGGTAACAGATTCTACTTTGTTAGTGTCCATGGCAACACCAGCAGCCGAAATAACATGACCCAAGTAGGCTATTGAAGTTGTTGCAAAGGCACATTTAGATTTCTTCACCTTCAAATGATTCGCATGCAAAACTGAAAGGATAGAGCACAAATGTTGGAGGTGTTCAGGCCATGACTTGTTGTAGATCAATATATCATTGAAGAAGACAAGAACACACTTTCTCAAGAAGGGTTGCAAGGTGGAATTCATCAAGATTTGGAAGCTTGCAGGTGCATTGGTTAGGCCGAACGACATGACCAAGAATTCAAAATGCCCATGATGTGTATGAAAAGTCATCTCGTTGACGGATAAAAGACGTATCCCTCTACGATCCGCAAGCGTACGGACCCCACACCTTTTTCACCACGGGATTCCCAAGGTTCTTGTCAATCGCGGAGCAAGGGGATTACAAGCGTTCGATCAACAACGACACACTAGCTACTAAAACCCTAACTATATTATACTAGAAAACAACTAAACACACTAGAGAGAATGATAAACGATCAAGGTAGAAGACACTCGCCCACGGGTCTACGATACTAGAGCATGCAATCGCTTAAAGACATGAAAAACCAATCTAATCTATCGGGGTTGTGACCACGGTTTCGCCCTTTCCCTCCTCTCGTCTCGTCACTACGCGAAGGTATTCATGACTAGACCTTTGATGGCCACGGCGTATTGAATGGATCCAAGGAAGCATTGAGGCCTATACTCCCTTTACGGCATGGTTGCAAGCCTTAAGCATTAAAGTATATTCAACAACAGATGATAGATAGATAATCCGACAAAGTGCGATTACATCTCAATATCGATTACAACCCATGGACGAATGAGAAGATTACCCCATCAAGGTGCTGATCATGGCACCGTTGATCATGGTTTCCCTTCCGCCGGTGTCTTCCTTCTTCTCCACGAGAGGGTGCTTCCTTCGAGGTGGTTGATCTCCCGCCGGAGATCCTCCTCCTCTCTCTCTAGCTTGTGGATGGCCTTCTGGTGCGAAAAACTCCTCTCTCTGTGTTGGCGGCGCGTCGGGGGTTTTAGGGTCGAAGATCCTTCGAGGGCAAGGAAGACGGGACCGAACCGGTGCCCGAAGTGGGCTGGGCCGGCCCGCCTGGGCCGGCCGGCCCAGGCCCAATTTCGGCCCGGTTCGGTCGCCCTTTTTGCTCCGTGGGTCCTCGTGCACTTATCTACTTTGCCCCCTCCACTTGCATGATTTTGACGCTGTTATCCTCACGATCAAGATGGAGGCTCTCTTTGCATGAAGTTTGATCTTTTACGCTTCAATCCCCGGGGGTGTTCCTCGTAGCACTTCGGTCCTCGCCACCATTGGAAGTAATTTCAGCAAGCTCATGAACACGAACAAGACTCCATGAATGCTCCTTTGAACTTGTTGCGAATCCGTCCTTTATGTCCATGATTTCCTACATAAACACAACACTTCCAAATGCATGCACAAAGATGAACTTGTTATATGATTAGTGTGCCTAGTGGCGGGTTAGTTCCATAATCAAATCCAAACCAAAGTGTAATGAACATGCTAGGTGCACCAAAATACACCGTCAACATCTCCCCCACACTTAGCTCTTGCTCGTCCTCGAGCAAGTACTCATAAACGAACTTCGTCCAAGGAGTGTAATCGTGTACCACTTATCCTTCTTCACAAGTTAGTCAATCCCTTCATCTTTAATACATAAACACAAAGTAATGATAATCAAACATAAACATGGGCGTTTAGAATTTTTACCACGTCAAGATTCACCCCACAACTCAACCTCTTCACTCGAAGCTTTCAATTTCAGCCATACTTACTTCTTTGCTTCCATCGGAGGGTTTTTATGGTTTTCAAAACAAAAATTCCTGCAACAAGTATTAGACAAAAACCTTTCTCCAAGCTCTCTCAAGTCACTCATATGATGTGGCTATCCTAACCAAATTTTATAAAACTCTCACCTCCCATTAATCTCTCATATATCATGTAAAGTGGAGCTATAGGTAGGGCTAGCGCAATCAACACAAGTATTGTCAAACTAAGAACTTCCTCTAGTGGTTGTCTACCTTTCAAAGCCAATGATCATGAGAATTAACCATATGTAGGGATATCAAGGATGAGAAGATTTAGAATGGTGGACATGTGCAAGGGCAAAAGAAAATTGTGACTACAAGGCACCAATGATGTCCTCGTTGTCGGATTGCACATGGTTGGAAATAGAGTAAAAGTTTCGTCTCACAATCAACGTGACATCCTTCCTTACACTTTATTTTTTTTTCTTTTCTTTCACTTGATCCATCCCTCTCATATCTTTATTGCTAACTCATCTTTCTCTTTTTTTTCTTTTTCTTCTTTTATTCACATATGATTTTTCTTTCTTTCTTTCTTTTCCATACACATACTTTTTCTCTTTATTTTTCTCTCTCTTGACAACTTTTTCAAAGCTTTCAATTCTCTCTTTCCTCGCATGCATACAATCTGAAATTTTTAAATAAATCATGCTAGAGACGAGACGAAACTTTGAAAATAGGTTGTGTTCAAGGAATACGATGTACAAAAGAGATGTATAGGGTTGGGTATGGAATCCAGTGATACTCATGACTTTCGTTGTGAAAGTCATGGACTGAATATATGACGAGGCTAGCAACAAAAGATAAGCACAAGGACATGATCATTGCTTGAAATTAAAACTCACCAAGAGAGAAGGGTCCTAGCCTAACTCATCGTGCTAATTACACTTATGGTGGAGCGAAAAAAATAAACTTGGCTTTGGATAGGAATTTTTTCTTACTCTCAACTTGGAAAAAGAGGTTTTGCTAACCTTTATTACAAGGGTTTTAAAATAATTTTCAGAACTGAAATCCTCCAATTTTTAGCATCGAACATAGCACAACTAGCATGTGAAGCTCAAGATCGAAGTGCGGTATGGGTACTTTTAAGTAGTAGCGATTCCACTAAGCACCACGGTAAACGTTTTCAAACCACATACTTGTGTTCATATATCAAGAATCGAAGATTAAACAAACAAGTAAATAAAGATAAACAATACATAAAACACAAAGATATATATAAAGACTCTTTTTATTTGGTTTTCTTGACTCAACACTAATTTAAGACACTTGCAAAAATTTAAAAACAGACTCGAAAACTAAAGACTCATTAAAACGCTAAGACTCTCACACGAAGATTAAACCGAACCTAAACTTGAAGTTCAAAAGCTAAGGCTAGCGAGCTAGCACTCCCCCACACTTAAAACATACGACGTCCTCGTCGTATCTTACAAAAATCCTAAGGGGAAAACTAGATCTAGTGGTACTTCAAGCAAGTTTTGCACCACTTGCCTCTCATGTTTCCAACCATGCCGAAAAGCTTGCACACGTTGCGGTTAAGGAACTTGTAGTCATCTTCAACTACGCGCTCCAAGTCCTCCATACGCTGCTTCATCGCTCTCATGGCTTGGATACATTCGTCGGCCGACGTGTAGAGATCCGCGATGGATTGACGGTGTCACACCCGATTTCCGAAGAGGAACCAAGTGCATCTCATATGTGCGCCAGGATCAGTTCACACACATATGATAGACAAAAATGAGTGAAATACCATAAACAGTTTACAAACGTATTTCAAAGTTTAACCTCTTATTACACTCATGCGGGGAGACTCGAAGGTCTCTAACAACGGAAAACGATAACTACTCGTCGAGTCCTCGTCTTCCGCTCCCACGAGTGCACTTGACTCGGGGGTCCGCAAGCCTCACGACTCATCGAAGTCATCGTAGAACTCCCCTCCAAAGTTCTCCTCTGAACAGCGATAGGCAAGGCTGAGCACACTTATGGTTGGAGCTCAGCAAGTGGGGGAAAAATGCAAGGCTAACAAGGGTAGGCTAAGGTTTTGCAGCGGTTAGCATTTTAATGTTGATCAAGTTTTAATTAAGGAACTCCTAGTTACTAGGTGTAAGTTCGTACCAACCCACTTAAGAGAAACTTAAGAGCCCAAAACAACCCAAGCTCAGCGAGCTTCAACAACCACGACTTGTCTCATCTTTAAGTTTATTAATCATGTGAGGGTCCAAGCCGCTCATGACCATGAGCACGGCTGATCGATCAGTTTTACACTCTGCAGAGGTTTGCACACTTTACCCATAGCTCGCGTAAAAGCTCCGAAGAACTTTAAACCCAACCATGCGATGCTGGCCAAGCACCATACCACACTTCCGAGGTGTGATTGCATAGGGACGCTACGAAGCCTTTACAAAGGCATGCAAAAGACTAACGACCCGCATAGTTACGGATCGGGCGGACCATAACCCTCCCTAGTGGTCGCACCTTAGCAAAGGCTACTACCCCAAAAGGGTCGGGCTATACCCCCGCAACCCGGATCCCCCTCTCGCTCCTTTCGGAAAAGGGCCACTAGTACGATCACACACCTAATTATTCGGCTAAGGTCAGAGCCATGTAACACTGTGGTTGCGCATGTTTTCTTGGGTGGTTCTCCATGTTCCGATTAATTCAAGTGTTCTTGTATTACCCAAAACATTAACTATAAGCCAGGTATCATTTTCCATAAAAGGCCCCTTTTTTTTTAACCAACCCATGTTAAGCAGCTAGCGTTTTCTACCCAAAACTTTATTTAAAAGGGGCTAAGCCAAGGTTCAGGGTAAAAGATCTAGGTAAGTCCTTAGAAAGGTTTCCCGTCAATTTAATGCAATGATAACATAAAGTAAACATTAATTTGTAATGCAATTATATAGGACAGAAAGAGAATATGCAGGGGGAGAAGACCACTTGCCTTCCTCAACTACGGTAAAAACTTCTTCCTCTTCGAACAACTGCTCCTGATCGTCCCCGAGAGGTGGCTCAGATGAAACAGGCACGATATCTACGATGCACACATAAAGCATACAATAAATAAAACAGATCACCAAACAATCCTAAGGACTAAAAACATGCTACTAAAACGACGGGCTCGCTGAGACGATCGTAAGGACTACTAGCACGCTAAAATCGGAGCTATAACGGAGAAGTTATGCTAAAAACAAGGTTTAAGGACTAATGCGATAAACTAAACTATACGGGGGCCTAACAGCAAGAAAACAGGGGCTAAAACATAAATAAATTTAAAAACAGAAGGTTCAAACTAATAAAAGGCTATTCTGGACCTGCGAGCAAAGATTTAATAAAAACAGGGGCTTAAACACAAAACCCGGGATCGATTTGTAAGGATCTTTACGGGTGGGAGGACCGGCTTGTGATTATAAAAGAGTTGGGGGTCTCTTTAGCAAATTGCTCTCGGGTTGACCGTTACACACGGTTTGACCCGCGGGGTCCAAGTGATCCGAGCCGTGGATGGCCGATCCGATGGCCATCCACGCCCGCGTGCGTCCGAGGGGCGGCGCCGCGCGCCGCCGGCGCGCGCGCGGCGGTTGGGTCGCCGGCGACGACCATACAGGGGCTCCCGGCCACGGAATCGCGCGGAAACAAGCCCTACGTGTAGCTGGGAGCATCGCGAGCCTAAACGGGCGCTTGCACGGGTGGAACGGCCGGCAACCGAGGCGCGGCGTCCATGGGGGCGGACGGCCGGCGGCCGGTCAAGCGGCGGCGGCGCTACGGTCGGGCACAAGCGAAAAGGAGGGCGGGGATAGGATCCTTACGGCGGGTAGGAGCTCTGGTGGGTGTGAATTGGATGGAGACGGCGGCGGCGGCGCAGATCAACTCCGGCGGCCGATCTCCACGGGCGGCGACGGCGAGCTGCGTCTGGGGGGCACGAGGACCTACGGGTTCGATAGGATGCGGCGGTTAGCTCACGCGTGCGAAGAGAAATCAATTGAGGGAGTCCGGGGGGGGTTTACCGACGGCGGACGGGCTCGGGCGACGGCAATGGCGCGGCGGCGCACGGTTCACGGCGGCGGCGCAAGTGGCTAGGGCACGGGAGGCGCTGGAGCTCGGTGTGAAGCGAAGGGGGGGAAAGCGGGGTGTCCTGGGGGGTTTATATAGGGCCGAGGGGGCGCCGGGAGGCGGTTCACCGGCGGCCTCGCCATTAACGGCCACGGCTTGAATAGGAGTTAAGGGGGGGGAAGGGGTTTAAGGGCGGTAACGGCCGATTGAAGAGGGGGGGGGAGTGATGGGGAGGCTTCACCGCGGCTTAAACGCTCGATTTGAAGTCGCGGGGCGCGGGGAAATGGCCGGTAACGGCCGGCGGCGCTCGGGATGCGGCGCGGTTGACCCGGCCGGGAGGAGGGAGACGGGCCCGACGCCCGGGTCCCGCCCGTCGGCGTCCGGCGCAAAGAGAAAAGGGGGAGGGGCGGTGGCCGGGGCCGGCGGGGGTTGTGGGTTGGGCCGGGCCGGGCCGGTTTGCTCGCGCGGGTAAGAAAGGAAGAAGAAGGCCCGCCGGCCCGGAAAGGGTTGCGGGCCAAAAGAATAGGAGAAAGGGAGAGAGAGAGAGAGAAAGAGAGAGAGAAGGGTTTTGTCTTTTTTTTAAAAAATTTCTTTCAAATTCATTTTCCAAACATTCAAACTCCACTCAAATGAAAACCATGCATTCAAATCATGATGCACAAACACTTATTATCTCTAAATTATTTTAGTGATGTTTAATTATTTAAAAGCCAATTTGTTTAATGATTTATTTATGTCCTTAAGGAATTTTTTTAAACCTAGCCATTTGTTGCTACAATAATTTAGTGATGGAATTTTTTAGGGTGTTACAAATCCTACCCCCTTAAAGAGAATCTCGTCCCGAGATTCGGGAAGATTAGAGAACAAATTCGAGGGAATTCTTCCTTAAGTTCGTCCTCTCTTTCCCGGGTAGCCTCATCCTCTCGAATGGTGACTCCATTGTACTTTGCACATCCTAATGACCTTATCGCGAGTAGCCCTTTCGGAGGTATCCAAGATTTTAACTCGGGTGTTCCTTGTATGTCGTGTCATCCTTTACCTCAAGTTCTTCCAATGGTAAATGTTCTACTCGACCTCACTCGTACACTTTTTCAATTGAGAGACGTGGAACACATCATGGACTCTCGCCAAACGTTTCGGTAACTCCAACCGATAAGCTACTTCGCCACGTCTTTCCAAGACTTGAAAAGGTCCGATAAAGCGAGGCGATAACTTCCCCTCCGATATTAAACCTTCGAAGGCCCCGGATAGGTGACACTCTCGGATATGCATAATCCCCGACTTCAAATATCACTTCTCTTCTCTTAGGGTCCGCATAACTCTTTTGTCCGGATTGAGCAATCTTGAGATTTTCCCGAATTATCTCCACTTGTCTTTCTCGCCTCCTTTATTATTTCTGGACCAAAGAGTTGACTTTCCCCTGTCTGGTTCCAGAACAATGGCGTCCTGCACTTCCTTCCATACAGAGCTTCAAATGGTGCCATCTTAAGACTACTCTGATAACTATTGTTGTATGCGAACTCCGCATATGGCAAGCTTTTATCCCAACTTCCACCGTGTTTCAAGGCACATGCCCTTAACATATCCTCTAGGATTTGATTCGTTCTTTCGTTTGACCATCCGTCCGTGGATGATACGCCGAGCTGAAATTTAACTTCGTATCCATAGACTCATGTAACTTCGCCGTAATCGGGACGTGAACCGAGTGCCTGGCGGCCGATACTATCTTCTTCGGTACCCCATGCGGACGGACTATCTTTGATATGTATAATTCTCGCTAACTTTGTTCCCGAATATGTGGTCTTTACCGGTATGAAATGTGCAACTTTGGTTAATCCGTCCACTATGACCCATATCGAATCGTATCCCTCTCGTGTACGTGGTAATCCTACTATGAAATCCATACTAATCTCTTCCCACTTCCATTCGGGTACTTGTAGTGGTTGTAGTAACCCCGCCTGGCCTTTGATGCTCGCTTTTACTCTTTGGCATATGTCGCATAGTGCTACATGAGCCGCAACATCTTTCTTCATACCGTACCACCAATATTTCGCTTTAGGTCTTGGTACATCTTGGTACTTCCGGATGTATAGAGAGGGCCGAATCGTGTGCTTCTTTCAATACGGACTCACGAAGATGTTTGATTTCCGATACGCATCCCGTTCTTAAACCAAATGGTTCCCCGTTCATCCTCTCTCGAATTCCGGAACCTTGCCTTGTTCAATCAATTTCTTATACCCCTTAATCTTTTCATCGTCCAATTGCCCTCTTCTAATCTCTTGTTCAAGAGTTGACTCCATTTCTAATGTCATACTTTCGCTCGGTGCAGCCTATCCCCGCATTGAGTCGTGCCATTTCCCAACACAGCTTCTTGAGGCATTAATCGGGCTACTAACATGTTTGCTTGACTCTTACGGCTCAAGGCATCCGCCACCACATTGGCCTTTCCCGGATGATACCGTATGTCTAAATCGTAATCCTTAATCGGCTCTAACCACCTTCGTTGTCCGAGATTGAGATCTCTCTCGGGTGAAGATGTACTTCAAGCTTTTGTGGTCCGTGAATATCTGACACTTGTTCCCAATCATATAGTGTCTCCAAATTTTCGGTGCGTGCACTATAGCCGCTAACTCCGCATCATGCGTAGGGTAGTTTTGTTCATGCTTCCCGTTGACGCAAAATGTGCACTCGGCCGCCAATCACACAAGCAAGCCGAAAAGCTTAGCTTCGCACGCGCGAGAGATAAAGTGACGTGCCGACCAATTTTTCCCGAAAATTAACAAAAGATGAAACGGTTAAATACCAAAATTTGGAACCCACGGGGTGGTACCAGTGCGCTTCCATATTTACGGCTAAGAAGCCAAGCAAGACGACATGTAGCTATGCGAAGCTACCGTCAAAGAACCACGACCATTCGGGTAACCAAGAAGGGAAAAAGAACATTGCCGAATGGATGACGTAATCATGACAACGATCGATCTTTGAATGAACATGGATGCATGTGCCAAGCCATAACCGATCCTCATGAAGATTAACATTAAATAAAGTAGAGCACGAACATGATCATGTATTAAAATAAGCATGCATAGATCCAAAGCGTTAGTCTACCGCATGTCTAATCACTTTAAGATCCGTCGGGCACGACATCAAGCAAATCTATCCACCGCATGATACAACTTGCATGAAAGAACGCACCACTTTCCACAAATAGATCTATCCACCGCATGATACAACCTAAATATGGAAAGCTAGAAGCATACGTCTTTTAAAACATAAATAACGCACGTGATCTACTCGTGAAGATATAACCGAATGCGGCTGAACAACCGATTCGGGGTCCATGGAGAAGGAACAAACATTACCACGTGAATAAATCTATCAGGCTGAATTGGAAATCTAATCCACCGGATGACTAGCTCCAAAGCAACCCAAAACCTCGCATCTACCGCATGATACCCGCTCTTTCAAGATTTATGCTAACAAAGCAAGCTTGAACCCGCAACATGTAACAACCTAGATCGATTCGGTTTCGGCTATCGGAGAGCACGAGATCCACACGTCAAAATACGAAACCCGCTCGTGCACGGATCTTAAAAGAAAAAGAGCCGATCCAAACCCATCTAGATTGGGCAAAGGTGTATTACATGAATTAAAACATAAAGCAAAACTCATGATAACACGGGGTAACTTAATGAATCTACCGGATCTTGCCAAAATCCAATAGAGCCGATAACTAGCTTCGAGCTAAACCTTAGCCTACCGCATGGCTCATGATCTAACAAGAAACCCTCTTGAACCAAGCTTGAATCTACCGCATGACACGAAGCATGGTAACAAGACTACTTGCATCGATCTAAATCCACCGCATGATACTAGACATGATACAAGGTTGCCGGTACTCACGGAGGTCGACGGATCGATTGGTCCTCTCGAAGAACTCGACGACACGACAAGGGACTCTAGGGTTTGGCGTAAGGCCGTGTGTGTATTGAGGAATGAACGTCCGTTTTACATACATCCAGGGATCATATTTATACCCCGCTCGATTACAATTGCGAATGGATTCATTGCCTAACTAAACTTGATCACCCGTCCATCCATTCGCTTCTCCCCGATCGAGCCACGTCACCGTCCAATCCCGCAAAATCAGCTCTCATCGTTCCTTTGCCGAACCGGGAGCGGATAGCCGACCGCGGATCCTTCCCCGCCGAAAATCTCTGAAGATACCTTTCCTTCCACCAGACGGACTCTTTTCCGAATCGGTCCCACATGTCATACTCCTTACCAAATTTTGGTGTTAACACATGCCCCTTCAATTGTGGGATAAAAGTAATTTTGTTCCACAATTGACTCCAGCCGCAAATCCTTGAGCCAAACCTGTCAACACCTGTTCTTCGCAATCCGCCGGATTCTTCGTTCAGATCCAACCCTAGATCTCCTCCGTTCCGAGCTCGAATCTCCAATGGCAACTCAGAACCAAGCTGCTCAGGTAAATTCACCCCTCCAAACCTTTGTTCGGCATTAGGTTTTCAATTTTACCTGAGATTTTCTTCTTCCGCTCTCTTCCAGGAACCGTCTACTGCCCTTCTGATCCCTATTGAGGCCAATTCGCAATCTTATTATCTTGGTCCTGAAGGGAATCCCGACCCTCGAGATTTTATTGCCGCTGAATCTCAGAGAATCCCTTTTAAGGCAGCTTTATCTCCACCTCCTCAGTGGCAAGATGCGTTCAAGAACTGGCCTTTGCCCCCAATCGCAGGCTGGAAGACTTGGTATCGTAGGATTCTTGCGGATAAGAGCGGATTGACCAACTGGATACTCTCCGCATTGCTCAATGTTTGGAGTTATCCGTAGCCGAGACGCCCAAGAATGAAGATCTTCGATAGCCGCGTGCCACTTCTGGTCCAATGGCGTCAATGCCTTCCTTTTTGGTCATGGCCCAATGTCTCCAACTTTGGCCGATGTGTACATGATCACCGGCCTTGACATCACCGGTCCGTTCAGCCTTGGAATTTCAAGAACTCCTCACGCCAAACAGGGGTAAAGCCAGGGAATGGCTACAAGAATTATATTTTGAAACATATGAGAGATAATCCCCTTGGCGAAGTGGAATACGAGCCTTCTTGAACATGTGGTTATGCGAGTTTGTCTTCCGTGGCAAGGCCAATGAACCCACTCTGAATCATATCGCAATGGCGATCCATCCGCCGCCGGCAACCGCCTTCCTCTCGGGAAAATTCCTCTTGGGCAAGTGTATACCATATGCTTCATCGACGCTTACCCAAATGTATACCGGCCCGGAGGATAACGTGCGTCAATGGCCCTTGGTGGTTTGTTCGTATTTGGCCGCGGCTTCACATGCACCAGATCGTAGGCGTCGACTTGAGCTCCAGGTTCTTCCCCTGGTCCAATCCCCCTGAAGGAGAGCTTCAAGTCACCAGAGGATGCCAAAGCTATGGAGAAGCAGCTTCAACTGTTATCGTTCAGCAGGACATTACCCAACTCTTCGAGTTGTTCTTCAAAGGCTTCTCCAATCCTCTTTGGCTCCCTTATCTAGGTTATGACACTCTGACCTTCCCTGTCGAGTTCTCTTTTGAGCCCGGCCATCAAGATGGGAGATTCCTGGAAATCTTTAATATCATAATCCGCCCATGTATATTACCGGCCGAGTTCAATGGAGGGAGGCGTAATGCCGTACTTATGAGTACTACCAGCCTAACGTAATGGCTAGGCAACTTGGATGCGGCCACCTGCCCCCAAGATTGTTTTTGCATGAATTCCTCAAGCCCAGGGAGGAAATCAAGGAACTGATGCAGGCAGCAGAGTTTTCAACTATGTGTGCAGTCCCACTGTCTACACATGTCCTTTTGTGCCTGCAACCATAGCTCACCCCACCTTCAACTCATGGTGGCAAGAATTCCATGATCACATCTTCAGGTGAACTCGTTCATGTGTTCTCGTGCGGAACTGGTGCCTCGATTTCCCCGCCGACTTCGAGGTAACACAATGAGCCCCTTGATCGACTTTTACTCATGGTCCCGACCTCCATCTTCCGTCCACGAACACGCTTCCGCCCCTCGAGCCGGGGTAATAACTTATAATGCCGAAGGCCCAATTTCAGCACTGGGGTTTAAATCTACAACCCTGCGCCAACTGATGGACAGGTATGCTACCACCGATCCCAGCCTTTCTAGCCTTGCTGCTGACAGGAGGCAAGGATTGTATCTGGTTCCCCCTCCGAGCGCTAAAAGGAGGAGAACCGTCAAGAAAGTACTGGTTGAGGTAAACTCCTTTACCTTCTTGATTACTGGGTCACTCTGTTCTTGATGGATCATATCATTGTGTATTTCAGACCAGAGCCCAACATTCTTCGCATCCAATACCGCCGATGCCCCATCCATCGGTATGGCTTTTGTCGTTCTTTCTCAAGGATGAGCACCGCACTTATCCCTTCAATTGAACATTTGCGAAGAAACCGTTGGAGAACCACTTGTAGATGTCCCGGTGGTTCAACAAAGCGAGCCCTTCCGGGGTTGAATTGCCCATCCCAGGAGAGGTTTCATCTTCATCACCTTCGCGGAAGCAAGACGCTCTCCGCAGATGAATCCCCCAACTCAACCGGAGCCACCAAGTTCTCCCGAGATGCCATCGCCCATCGCCCAAGCAAGCAACGGCCAACCCAACGAGAGGAAGATCCAATTCTTCCCCGGCCCGTAAACTCACGAGTCGCTGATTGGTGCACCAGCATCTCCCGACTTGGACGTTTCGGCTCTACTCGGGACGCCTCCTCCGTCTGCGATTGCTCCCGCTCAAGATACCATTCATGAGGTACTTGATTCCGCTCTTAATCTTGATACCTTGATGCTAGCATTCTCACCTCGGCAGTGTTGTTTTCAGGATCACGCCCCGTCATCATCGAGCTTGCCATCAGAGAGCCCATCGGCTGCCGATGTGATGAAAGAAGTGAGCCAACCGTTGCCGTACGAGGTATTGCTCAAGCTCAAAGAAATTGCGGCACGGCTAGAAAAAGACGTCCGGGATCGGCTCAACGATCTTCGCCATTTTGAAGAGATGTTTGAGCCCATTAGCCGCAAACTCCCCGATGACATCGTAGCTTTTTCGTCGTCCGTCTACGACTTAGAGCCCTTTTATGTTCCCTTGAGGCGCACTTGGAGGAAATTGCGCTCCCGTTCGGCCATTGAAAAGGAGAAAACTCGATGCCGAACGGGCCATGAACGAGATACAATCCCAAGCAAAAAGCCATACGGATACCTTGGCTGACCCGCAAGCTTCTTACGATCCGAAAGTCGCCGTAAAGGCCGCTCTAGAGGCGGAATTAAAAAAGCTCGTCGGCGGAGATGGAAATTGACCGTGAAGAAAATAGCCGATCTCCCCGGATTAATAGCAAAGACCGAAGCGGAGGCGAGAAGCGGCCGTCACCGAGTAAAGCAAAGTGCGATGCGCAGCTTATTGACTTATCCGATGCCCGAAAGGACTATCGGGAGATCTTGGACAACTCCCACTTGATAATATCCAATGTTCGTCACGCACTTGCAAAACTCCTTAACGCTTGAATGTTCTTATTGATGTATACCGGACCGGTCGTTCTTGTAATATTTCCTTTGCAATTTGTTTCCTTTCCTTGGCGTACTTTGAGATGTGATGCCGAACGACCCATTCGGTAGTGAAACGCTAATCGCCGAACGACACCTTGAATTCCTTTAGCCGAAACCATCGACCCACACGCGTTTCGGCTTAGAACTCCAAACGACCCACCGGTGGGTTGGTCAAGGAAATCTCTCCGCCTTCCGATTTTATTGGGACGTGCGCCACGATCCACGACCACGATTCGAAGCCACAATTACCCTCGCCAGTGCCTATAAATGTTGCCATAGGTGCCCCTAGCTCTCCACCGGGCCTTCTAGCTCTCGAATCTTTGCCAATCTCTCGGCCTTCTTGCAAACAAGACACATCCCCAAGCCGCAATGGTGCGCCGCCTCAACCGCCGCCGCGCCTCCGACGAGGCCGAGGGGAAGCGCTAATGCGCGCGGGCGG
Organism: Cenchrus americanus; assembly: GCA_947561735.1. Lineage (NCBI taxonomy): Eukaryota > Viridiplantae > Streptophyta > Magnoliopsida > Poales > Poaceae > Cenchrus > Cenchrus americanus. The sequence continues at coordinate 74,127,867 of OX387239.1, read as the reverse complement.
TAATGATCGTCAATTTCTCCTTGTCGATCTTCCTTTTGATCTTCCTTTGCCTTGACGATCATCTCCCCCTTTCGGCTTGATTCGGTGGAATTCGCCCCGCGCGCCGGCCCAATCGGCCCCTCCCCGATGACTCTTCGGAGTCCGATGGCCACTCCCCGGTGCCGTACGGGGGAAGCGAGACGCTATTCGCTTCAAGGAGGAGCTAGAGGCGTCTCGTCTTGAGCCGGGAGGCCGTCTCCAAAAAGGCGGGGCGTGGCCGAACTAGAGTGGGAGGACCGGCGGAAACTTGAAACACCGCCGGAAGCCATTGATGGTACGGTTCGATTCTTGATTCGGTCCCGGCCTTTGATGTCGATCCTTTCTTGTTTGTCTTTTGCGCCCGTGATGCCGAGCTCAACCGCCTAAAAGCGCCGGTAGAGCGGCTCGGCGGAGAAGGTGAACGCTCACGGCGACACGCCGGCGGAGCGCCCGGCCGCGGTGGAGCGCCGCATTGACGAGGTGGCCGTCCATGGTGTTCGTCCGGGCACCACCTTGGGCCCGGCCGCGATGGCGACGCATACGGACGTCGACTATTCCACCAGGCCGCGTGGCTTCCAGGGCGGCACGCCGGAGGATATCGACGAGATCGAGCTCATCCTGGAGCGCCTCGACGGCCACGGCGACGCCATTGCCGAAATTACCCATCCCCAGTCTGTGCTGAACAGACTCTTTGATTAGATTGTACTAGGGATGTGTAAATGTCGGCAATATATGATGAACTTTTGGAATCCGCATTTGTTCCGTGATATTTCCCCTCGCATTTGCATCCGTGGACTTGTCTTCTTCGAATGCATCCGGGAACCGTTCGTAGCCGAACGCTCGCAAACAACCGCCCCTTGGCGCAAGATCCACAAAGGATCCCAATTCGGCAATCCGCAAATACCGTTCAAAAGAAACCCTTCGCACTCGGTGGAAACCCCCGCCGCTTGGTATTCCCCACGGTGTGTACCGGCCGATCATCACTCCCAATGCGCCCCCTTGGTCAATAAAATAGCCCGTGGGGTGCTCGCAAATCCACTCGCACACTCCTCCATCACTTCTCGTCTCTTCTTCTCGTCGCTAGAAGAAAAAACCCCAACACCATGGACAAGGGTAAACAACCTCGGGGGAGCGGCCCGTCAAGGAAGCGTACGATTCGGAAGTGAGTTCTTTCTTGATCTCGCTCCTTGTCCTTCTCGCTTGATCTTGCGCTTCATGTTTTCCTCTCGCCTCTTTCAGCCTTGATTTGCTTCCGAAGAAATCATCGGAACCGAAGATGTTCCCGAGTACATCTCCTCCGATTCTTCTCCCGAGGCGGAGGATGCCACGCTCGAGCAAAAGGTCATCCATCGACCGCGCCGCCGTGCTCGGCACCGGAGCGTGACCTCGGGGACATGTCCGTCCGTCGTCAAGCCGAACGCGAGCGTCGTATGGCGCCGGAAGCGCTAGTAGGGGGTAAACGCTTCGTCCCCCTTCATGTTTGCATCCGGATCTCTTGCCCCTAACCTTGATTCTTTTGCCCCCGCATGTTTCGACAGGGTACAAGGCAACCCGAAGGCGGCCTGGGATAGCTTGGTAGAGGCCGCCAATCGTGGTCATCCTCGTGCGTTCCAAGTCGCCGTCACGGTGGTCCCGGAACAATCGAAGAGGGAGCGAAGCACTCGAAGAAGTAAAGAAAAGATTGAATCATACTTTCGCTTCTTTCTCCACGCCTTCTCGCTTCCCTCCCTTAGGGGACTTGACCTTCGTGGCTCGCTATGTGTAATCCCGCAAGAAACCAGCTTGTAGTGTAGTATTGGGCTAAGGGCAATGCATCAGGCACTGGCCATTTTCTTTTGTTCATGGATTTTTGTTCTAAAGGCGGCCTCATCCTCGAGCGCCGGCTGCTTCTGTGTCAGATGTGTATAATCATCGATCGATTTCAATGCTAGGATAATACTTCTTCAGATATCTTCCATTTATTGCGGCGGAAAACTCCTCTCCTAGCAAAGTTCTCAATATGTATGCATTACCAGGAACGCACCTGACCACACGAAAAGGCCCCTCCCAGTTAGGGGACCATTTGCCGAATTCACTGTATTTAGTTCCAATCGGCAGTAGCGCTTTCCAAACTAGATCGCCCTCCGTGAATTGCTTTACTTTTACTTTCTTGTTATAGCACTTGGCGACCCGCAGCTTGTTTTTCTCGATGTTCTCCAGGGCCCTGAGGCGGATCATATGCAAATCTTCTAACTCATCCATCATTAGGCCGCTGTAATCCTTGGAGCTCAAATCGTTTTGAAAGCACTACTCTCCTTGACTCGATTGCATTTCCCAGGGCAAGATTGCGTGATGCCCGTAAACCAACTCGTAAGGAGAAGTCTTTGTTGCTCCATGGGGGGCCATTCGGTAAGCCCACAGTGCTTCACTGAGCACCGAATGCCATCTCCTCGGCTTCTGGTCGATCTTCTTCTGTATAAGCTTGATCATGATCTTGTTAGAAGCCTCTGCTTGACCATTAGCTTGGGCGTAATATGGTGAGGAGTTAAATAATTTGATTCCCATGCTTTCGGCAAAATCTCTGAATTCCAATGACACGAATTGTGCCCCTTGGTCGGTGGTAATTGTCCGAGGAATCCCAAATCGATAGATGATGTGCTCCCCGACGAACTCAATCATGTTTTTCGACGTCACCTTCTTGAGTGGGATTGCCTCGACCCATTTGGTGAAGTAATCGTAGCCAAAAGCACGAACTTATGCCCCTTGCTAGATGGTGGATTAATTTGGCCAATCAAGTCTATACCCCAACCCCCGAATGGCCATGGCTTGATGATGGGATTTAACGCCGATGCGGGAACTCTTTGAATATTCCCGAACCTCCGGCAATCTTGACACCCCTTGTAATACTCAAAGCGGTCCTCTAATATCGTCGGCCAAAAGCATCCGGCCGCCTAATAACCCATTTCATGCGATAGGCCGATTGGTGCGCTCCACATATCCCATCGTGCACCTCGCTCATCATGTTCTTGGCTTCTTCTCGGACCCGGGCATCGTAGCAAGTACTCCATCTAATGACTTATAGAATAAATTGTCATCCGGAAGAACGAACTTGATTGCCTTGTACCTGAGCTTCCTGGAGACTTTTCGGGATGGCTCTCTCAAATAATCAACGATCTCTTTCCTCCAATCATCTTCTGTAAGATCCGTCCCCAGTGCGTTCACCTCTGCAGCAAATGCTTCTTGATTTTCTTTATAACCAGAGGCGCTCTGAGCCAGCCTGTTTGCTTCTTCGTTATGCTCTCTAGGAATGTGCTGTAAGGTTACCAGTGGAAAGCTCTTCAAGATTTCTCTGCATTCCTCGTAGTAACTCCTCAGCGCCTCGCTTCTGCACTCGTACTGGCCGTTCAATTGCTTGATGACCAACTCTGAATCTCCATAAATTTCAACCGAAACGGCCCCGGCTTCTCTCAAATATTGAAGCCCTCGAAGCAGTGCCTCGTACTCAGCCTGGTTATTTGTGACGGTGGGTTGTATAGGAATGGCGAATTCGAACATCTCACCTCTGGGAGAAATTAGTAGGATCCCTACTCCCCCACCTTTGCCACATGATGACCCGTCAAAGAATAGAGCCCATGGGGTAATTTCAAGCAGATCGATCGAAGGGTCACGGTGTTCAGTTATAAAATCGGCAATGACCTGACCTTTGATGGCTTTTGCCGATTCGAACTTCAACTCGAATTCTGATAGAGCTAAAATCCATTTGCCAACCCGACCATTCAAAATTGGCATAGATAACATATGTTTTATCACATCAAACTTCGAGTATACAGTGCATTCGGCATTCAGCAAGTAGTGCCGAAACTTTGTACACGAGTAGTATACGCAAAGACATAATCTTTCTATAGCCGAATACCTGGTTTCAGGATCAAGTAGTTTTCGGCTAAGATAAGCTACTACCCGTTCCTTCCCTTCGAATTCTTGAATAAGGGCCGATCCAATAGTTTGGGTATCGGCCGCCACGTACAACTTGAAAGGCTTGTTCAGCTGAGGAGGAACCAAAGACCGGCGGCTCCTTCATGTCTCGCTTGATTTCTTCGAAAGCCTTTCGTTGTTCGTCGCCCCATGTGAACTTCGATCCTTCTTTAGTTTTAGCAACGGAGAGAACGGCAACACCTTCGTGATAAATTTGAGATGAACCTTCTCACAAAGTTGATCTTGCCGAGCGGTGATTGTAACTCCTTGAGGTTGGTTGGAGGAACGACTTCATCAATGGCCTTCATGCTCTTTTTGCCAACTTCGATTCCCCCTTCGTGGACCAAAAATCCCAAGAATTCTCCAGCTGACACCCCAAATGCACACTTGTTTGGATTCATCTTCAGGCCATGCTTCCGGGTGCATTCCAAGGTCTTCTTCACATCTTCCAGATGGGTGACATGACTTAAGGACTTGATCACCACGTCGTCAATGTAGATCTCCACGGTCTTGCCGATCAACTCATGAAAGATGTAATTCATGGCCCGCTGATAGGTTGCACCGGCATTTTTCAAACCAAATGTCATGACGATCCATTCAAACAGGCCTATATGGCCAGGACATCTAAAGGCCGTCTTCGAGATGTCTTCTATTGCCATAAAGATCTGATTGTACCCTGCATTGCCATCCATGAAGCTAATCACCTTGTGCCCAGCAGCGGCGTCAATCAGCAAATCGGCAATAGGCATCGGGTATCCATCCATGGGAGTAGCTCTGTTTAGGTCCCTGAAGTCTATGCAAACTCTCATTTTTCCATTTTTCTTATACACAGGGACGATGTTAGAAATCCACTCCGCATATCGCAGGGGCCGAACGAAGTTTGCGTCAAGTAATCTTTCGATTTCCTTCTTCACATCGGCCAATACTTCATCCTTGTAGATTTTCCGGGCGGCTGCTTATATGGCTTGAAACCAGGCTTGATTGGCAACCGGTGCTCGACGATGGATCGATCCAATCCGGGCATCTCCGAGTAATCCCGGGCGAAGCAATCTTTATATTCTTTGAGAAGCTCAATTAGTTTCCCCCCGAAGTCCGGGCCGCAAATTTGCACCGATGAACGTCGGCCTTGGCTTATCACCGCTTCCAATGTCAACTTCCTCCGGCTTATCGGCCGACATGAATCCTCGTCCCGGCTTGCCATCGGTGCCATCCACGGGGTTCTCCATTAAAAATTACCGTAAGAGCCGACCGCTTGAATCGGCCGTTGGTCACCGCCGACGGGTTCCCCGAGAAGCAATCGATGCCTTGGTACTCCCAGAAGGCTGGTTCCATGTTAGCCACGCTCACAGAGTCATCCGCCTGGACGACCTCGATTTCATCGTCCACCCACTGGATCAGCTGTTGATGCATGGTGGATGGGACGCAGCAGTTGGCGTGTATCCAGTCCCGCCCAAGCAGCAGGCTGTAGGCTCCCTTCCCTTCGATGACGAAGAAGGTGGTGAGCAGCGTTTTGGACCCGATCATCAAGTCCACGTGAGCGCATCCTTTGGTGTCTGAGGGGTTCCCGGCGAAGTCGTTCAGGATGATGCTTGTTGGTGTCAGATCGCTCGGGGTCATGCCAAGCTTCCTGAAGGTGGTGTACGGCATCACGTTGACTGCCGCGCCGCCGTCGACGAACATCTTGGTCAATGGCTTGCCATTGACGTACCCCCTCAAGTACAGTGGTCTCATGTGGCGGTTCTTGGCCGGCTTGTCGAAGACGGCCTGTTTGGCGAGCACTAGTTGTGCCATCATCTCCTCGGCGTGCTCGTCGTCGAAGGAAACTTCCTCCTGCATGACCTGGTTAGCAGGAGCCATGAACTCGTTCGGTAGGAAGTATACCATGCATGTAGGGGCCGAACGCTTCGATCCTTCTGGCTGATCCTTGGGGCGCCACTTCTGTCTTGTCTGGACCCCGGCTTGTTTCAACTCGCGGTTCCTCAAGCGTTGGACCCGCCTCTTCTGGCTCTTGCGCAGACCGGGTGGGCACCATTGCCCCTTCTGCCAGACGTAGACATCTTCATCCTCCTCGTGGTCAGCCCACCTGAGATCGGCTCGGCGCTTCCTGGGATGATCAATGATTTCAATTTTTTGCCGCCGATCCCCATTCGGGTGGATCCTTCCAAGTCTTTCATGGACGGATCGGCGATTGGCAGTTTCCTGCCTGTACTCGCATATCTGTCGCTGCATTCAGGACAGTTCCTTAATGTGGGCAGTTTCAGGCCCTCATTCCAGCAGTGTCTGAAAAAGGCGCACCCCCAGTGGGCGCGCTCCTGCTCGCGCGCGTGCTGTTCCTGATTCCATCTGCGCGCTTCCTCCTCAGCCCTGCGTTGCTCCTCCTCGTGACGACGCTCCTGGTAGCGTTCCTTCTCCATCTGGCGCTGCCATTTGTTGAGGAGAATGCGTGACGTCACCTTGGGTTTAGGCTTGGACGATTCCCCAATCTCGATGTGGCTTTTGAGAACGCGGGGGCGTCGCCCGTACTTGCTCTATGGTCACCGGCGCTTCGGGTCAACTGATCCATCTTGCTTGGACCTGGCCGAGGTCAGGACCTTGACTTTCCCTTTCTCTTCGTCCGTTATCGCATTGATAGAAAAGCCGAGCATGTTCTAGCGGGAAGGGGTGGCCATCCGGCTTCATCTTGTTGTCGAACTTGAGATGCCCTTCTGGATAGCCTTCGGATCCTCATCCCGAAGACCCCGCAATCGTTGATGGAGTGCGAGTCCCTGTCATGGAAGCCGCGAGTAACGCTTAGCTTTGACTCCATCGAGCCGAAGCATAGAATGCCCCTCGGGCGCTTGATTCGGCCTTCTTTTACCAAGAGCTCGAACAACTTGTCGGCCTTTGTGATGTCGAAGTCGTAAGTTCCTTTGGTCCGTCCGACCCAACGCCGATTCATTGTGAGAGGCTCTTTACCCCACATGATTTCCGCCGCGCCTATCTCCGGTTCGTCGTCGGAATCCTCGAACAAATCGGCTTTGTCCAAGAATTGATTGTAGATATCGGCGATGTCGTCTTCGCTTGCCAAACTTGGGGTCTTTCTTGAGGCCATATGCACGATTGCTCATCGGGGATAACTTTTGCGACACTCGGCCCGAGTTCTCGAACTCCATCCCAAATAACTTTTCGCGCACGGCCGGCAACATCCCGGCGACGGCCATATCGCCTAGCCGATCGTCCGGCAAGTTCAATGAGAAGCACATGCCCTTGACTTCTCCGAACCTTCGAGGAACTCCAGCGGTGTTTCACTATGCCTTTGCTTTAGGGTGGCGAGATCAATCAACTTCTTCTCGGCGCTGCCGCTGAAGTAATGAGCGTGGAATTTGCGCTCCAAATCTTTCCCACGGCCACAGATTCAGGCGGCAAGGACGAGAACCACTGAAAAGCCGGACCCGTCAGCGAGGCGGGGAAGTAGCGAACCCTGAACGTCTCTTCGGCTGAACACTCCCCGAGCTGCATGAGATAACGAGCGATATGCTCGACCGTGCTTGTCTCGTCCTGCCCAGAGAACTTTGTGAATTCCGTCGGCGGTTTCACCCTTGGTGGCAGGAGCACGTTATAGTACCATTCACGGGAACGGCGGCCGTAGGTGGGGCCCCGCATCCTTGGCTTGAGGCCGAACCGATTCTCGCATCAATTCGGCCATCTTGCGTGCTAGGGCATCTTCCTCCCGAGCGCCCGTAGCCGGCGCGTACCCCCGGGTGCGGAAAGGCATCGAACGCTCCGTAATTCCCCACTTCATGATAGCCACCGCCGTATAAATTCCTCCGGGAGCCGTTGGTGGACGGAGCTATTCTTCGAGCGGGGTCGAGTGGGGCCCCAGATGAGCCGAACGCTAGGTCTCCGTACGTGGGCTGGTACGGATTCGGCCGTTGCACGGGGCCGACTCGTGCCGCTTTGTGGTGGCGGCGGGATTGGTTGACTTCCGAAGCTTGCAACGACGGGCCGAACCGGCGCCCCCCGGCTCCCCGTGGAGGAGGTCGGAACGTTTGGCTCCGGAGCTGCGAGGAGGAGGCTGCCGCACCGGCCCCGTGGTGGCGGGCCGAGAGCTTGATTCGCCCGGCTCCACGGTGCTCTTCCGGCGTACGCCTTTCCGAACGCCCGCCCGCGCCCGGACCAAAGAGGGCCACCATCATCCGTTGGAGCGACCCAAGGAAAGCTTGATTGTGCTTGGTGAGCACGTCGTCCATTGACTCTTGGAAGATCCGCGCGCATTCTTCCTTTTCTTGTTGGGTCGTAGCGTCGGTTTCTCCCGGCAACGGCACTCCGGGCGGTGCCATTCTTCGGATATGGTACACCGCTTCGATTCTTTTTGAATGACATGAGACACTTTTGTTGAAACCGATTCACGGCGTCCAAGAGCCGCCGATGCTCGCTCCGGAGAAAGGTCCTCAATGTTGACATCCGGGAGGTCCGTGATCTCGGGCATCCCGAACCAATTCGGCCGTAGGTCCCACCGGGCGTGCCAAAAAGTGTGTTGACGCAAAATGTGCACTCGGCGCCAATCACACAAGGCAAGCCGAAAAGCTTAGCTTCGCACGCGCGAGAGATAAAGTGACGTGCCGATCAATTTTTCCCGAAAATTAACAAAAGATGAAACGGTTAAATACCAAAATTTGGAACCTACGGGTGGTACCAGCAGTTCCATATTTACGGCTAAGAAGCCAAGCAAGACGACATGTAGCTATGCGAAGCTACCCGTCAAAGAACCACGACCATTCGGGTAACCAAGAAGGGAAAAAGAACATTGCCGAATGGATGACGTAATCATGACAACGATCGATCTTTGAATGAACATGGATGCATGTGCCAAGCCATAACCGATCCTCATGAAGATTAACATTAAATAAAGTAGAGCACGAACATGATCATGTATTAAAATAAGCATGCATAGATCCAAAGCGTTAGTCTACCGCATGTCTAATCACTTTAAGATCCGTCGGGCACGACATCGGCAAATCTATCCACCGCATGATACAACTTGCATGAAAGAACGCACCACTTTCCACAAATAGATCTATCCACCGCATGATACAACCTAAATATGGAAAGCTAGAAGCATACGTCTTTTAAAACATAAATAACGCACGTGATCTACTCGTGAAGATATAACCGAATGCGGCTCGAACAACCGATTCGGGGTCCATGGAGAAGGAACAAACATTACCACGTGAATAAATCTATCGAGCTGAATTGGAAATCTAATCCACCGGATGACTAGCTCCAAAGCAACCCAAAAACTCGCATCTACCGCATGATACCCGGCTCTTTCAAGATTTATGCTAACAAAGCAAGCTTGAACCCGCAACATGTAACAACCTAGATCGATTCGGTTTCGGCTATCGGAGAGCACGAGATCCACACGTCAAAATACGAAACCCGCTCGTGCACGGATCTTAAAAGAAAAAGAGCCGATCCAAACCCATCTAGATTGGGCAAAGGTGTATTACATGAATTAAAACATAAAGCAAAACTCATGATAACACGGGGTAACTTAATGAATCTACCTGGATCTTGCCAAAATCCAATAGAGCCGATAACTAGCTTCGAGCTAAACCTTAGCCTACCGCATGGCTCATGATCTAACAAGAAACCCTCTTGAACCAAGCTTGAATCTACCGCATGACACGAAGCATGGTAACAAGACTACTTGCATCGAGATCTAAATCCACCGCATGATACTAGACATGATACAAGGTTGCCGGTACTCACGGAGGTCGACGGATCGATTGGTCCTCTCGAAGAACTCGACGACACGACAAGGGACTCTAGGGTTTGGCGTAAGGCCGGTGTGTATTGAGGAATGAACGTCTGTTTTACATACATCCAGGGATCATATTTATACCCTGCTCGATTACAATTGCGAATGGATTCATTGCCTAACTAAACTTGATCACCTGTCCATCCATTCGCTTCTCCTGATCGAGCCACGTCACCGTCCAATCCCGCAAAATCAGCTCTCTTGTTCCTTTGCCGAACCGGAGCAGATAGCCGACCGCGGATCCTTTCCTGCCGAAAATCTGCGAAGATACCTTTCCTTCCACCGGACGGACTCTTTTCCGAATGGTCCCACATGTCATACTCCTTACCAAATTTTGGTGTTAACACTTCCTTAGTTGCCTAGAAGCATATGCTACCACTTTTCCTTCCCGCATCGAACACATACTAGTCCTTGCCTTGACGCGTCACAATACACATCAAATCCTTTGTGTATATCGAGGCATTATCGAACCGGTGCGGTGGTCAATTTCTTTTTTAGTTCTTCAAAGCTAGCTTGACACTTGTCATCCCACTTAAACTCCTTTCCTTTCTCCAACAAAGAAGTGAGTGGTTTTACGATTCTCGAGAATCCCTCTATAAATCGTCGGTAGTACCCTGCCAAACCGAGGAAACTCCTGATTTCTGATACATTTCTAGGTGGAGTCCAATTTAACACATCCCGAACTTTACTTGGGTCTACAGCAATTCCTCCGTCTGTGATAATGTGCCCAAGAAACGAGACCTCCTTCAACCAAAAATCACACTTGCTGAACTTGGCGTATAACTGATGCTCTCGAAGTTTACGCAATACCGAGCCTCAAGTGTCCCTCATGTTCCACCTCATTCTGAGAGAAAACTAAGATATCATCTATAAATACTACCACAAACCTATCAAGATACTCCATGAAAACCTTGTTCATCAGATACATGAAGTATGCTGGAGCATTGGTCAATCCAAAGGACATCACTGTGAACTCGTATAGACCATATCTTGATGTGAAAGCTGTTTTTGGAATGTCCTCCATACGGATCTTCAGCTGATGGTAGCCAGATCGCAGATCTATCTTAGAGAAAACTTTCGCTCCTCTCATTTGATCGAACAGATCCTCTATCCGGGTAAAGGATATTTATTTTTGATGGTGACCTCATTGAGAGATCGATAGTCTACACACATCCTCCTAGATCCATCCTTTTTATCTACGAAGAGTGTGGGGGCTCCCCATGGTGATGAACTAGGACGGATAAACCCTTTACTTAACAATTCCTCTATTTGTTTCTTTAATTCTGCCAAATCTTTGACATCCATTCTATACGGTCTTTTGGATATAGGAGCAGTACCAGGTAAGAGTTCGATAGCGAATTCAATGTCTCGGTCCGGTGGCATACCCGGCGGAGTCATCGGGGAATACATCCGGATACTCATTCACCACCTTAATATCCTCCAAAGCACTTTTCCTTTCATTGAATTCACTAACTCCTTCCCGTAGGTGACGGTGTTGCGATAAATTCTATTCTCGTCCCCTTGTGGACTAGTCAAGTGAACTGATTTCTCCCGGCACTGGATAACCCCATCATACTTTCGTAACCAATCCATCCCTAGGATTACATCTATGCCCCAGGATTTGAGGACTACCAGATTAGATGGAAAGTCTATCCCCATGATTTTAAGGTTTACTTGGGGGCACAGATGGCTGGCTTTCATATCACCGCCAGGTGAACTAACAAGCAACGGTTTCTTCATCGGACTCACAGGCATATTATGCCTTGCTACGAACCGATCGGTAATGAATGAATGCGTAGCTCCCGAATCAAATAATACCGTAGCGGTACGAGTCGATAGGGAACGTACCAAGTACAACCCCGAGAAGCGTCTTGTGCTCGCTCCACGGTCATATTGTGCACCCTACTACGCACATAATTTTGCCGAGCTTTGTTGCTCGGAGTGCCCGCACTTCCGGGGGGCGTGCCGGAGTTGATGACTGTCCCACTTTCGAATGTTACTCCTCCGGGGAGTCCGCATTCCACGCTTAGGGCAGTTATTAGCGTAATGCCCCAACTCGCCACATTTGAAGCATCCGTTGGGCTGCACGGGTGTGGTGTTTCTTGCCGGTGCACCTGGGGTAGGAGCTGGACGGTTCTGCTGGAAATTTGGTGTGCGTGGGGTTTGCGGATTGAACCGTTGAGGCTGCTGGAAAGAACGCTGCAGCTGCATATTCTGGGGGTGCTTACCACCCTGCCCTCCAGAGCGGAATGGTGTATTTTGATGGTAGCTGAAGCGGGGGCGAGTATGGCTGCTGGACTGACCCTGGGATTGAAACTTGCGTTTCTGCTCCCCAAGCTCTCTGCGCTTGTTCTCTAGGCCAATTGCCTTGTTTAACAGAGTGGCGAAATCCGGGAAGGTATGGCTCTGGAGTTGGTAATTCAGTGGTCCTATCAACCCATCAAGGAAGCGCTCCCCGCCTTTTTGGGTCCGTGTTGACCTCGTCGGGAGCATAGCGAGACAACCGAGTGAACTTGTCCGGTATTCATTTACGGACATATTGCCCCGTTTCGAGCAAGGAACCTCTCTCGCTTAAGCTTCAATACCCCATCGGGGATATGGTGAGCGCGAAAAGCATCTCGGAACCGCTGCCATGTGATGGTGTTAGGTGCGGGATGGGCGACCGTGTAGGCATCCCACCAATCGATGCCCGCCCTTCCGGGCGTCCGAAGCATAGAGGACCATTTCTCGGTCATTACATTGAGCCCTCTCCAACTTCTTGGTAATGGTTTTCAACCAATCATCAGCATCTAGCGGATCGGTTGAGTGAGAGTAGGTGGGAGGGTGGTGGCTCATAAACTCCTTGTGCTTATCTCTCGGAGCGGGTGGTGGTGGTGGGGGGTGGTGCGCGGGCCGATTCCCCGCCGGGCTTGCAAGTTCTGCACCGCGGCGGTGAGGTTCCGAATTAGCCGCATCTTGGCGGCGAAGAATTGCCGAGTAGCGGGATCCATTGCGGGATTGAGCGGGGGAGGTGGCACCGGGTTTTGTTGATTGGCTATGTGTGCCCGAACAAGCGGTGGGACGTCCGTCCTCCTCCCTGACCTGGTGTTTACCATCTGATTGTTAGAGAAAGATATTTCAGATAAGATTATCGAACTGTTGTATAAAGAATTGAGTTTGAATTAAGGAATCAGCAAGATTTTCTTTTCTGTGACAGATTTGGTTGATTCCGATAAAACAGTTGTATCCCATGGTATCCTTCTTCAAAAATTATAAACTTTTGCCAGGCCGTGTAGAACCCATTTCTGAAACTAACCCCACTGGTTTTATCCCATTTGGAGATCCACAACTTGAGTTAAAATTCGAATACCGCAGCTGTGTTAGCATGTTTTTACAGATTCTGTTAGCCCCATTGTTCTGTTTATAACTCGCTGTATATTAATCCTTTGATGCTGAATTTTGGACAGAGGTTGATCCACAAAATTTCTGAACCAACCCAACTGGATTTAGGTCAATCGGAGTTCCGTAGCTTGAGTTATGATAAAAACATTGCTGCGCTGTCAAGGAACCGCGCGAACAGATTTTGCACGATTGATTTGGTTGGATAAGTAAGGTAGAAGACAATTTGGAATTGAACCCCAACTAACCATTAACTTAATGTGATTTTTCTTGTTGCATTTGTGGCCATCACTCCACAATACAACTCACTCAAACAAAGATCCAAATCAAACATGGTTCACTCAACAACTTTATTACAATCGTTCGTCCTCGCAGGAACGTCTACCGGAAAAACAAAAAGAGGGTGGATATCCTAATTCCTATTCCACTGAAGACTAGTGGTAGCTGCTGGAGTGCCATATCGGAGTCTTTTGCGGGGAGGAGAACGGGAAGGACAAGATGCTTCTGCTTCGTCAGGTGGCTGCTGTCCTGCCAGCTGAGCTTCCAGCTGGGCTATCCTCGCCTGTGCATTCTGTAGCTCCTGATGTGTCCTATCCAACTCCGCTGTCGCTCCCTCCAAGTCCGTGTTAAGAGCTGCTGTCACTCTGGCGAGTATGTCAACACGGCTATCTCGGAAGTTCCCCATAGGTATCACGGTATTTTCCGTACCACCGACTCGCCGGGGACGAATCGGAAGTCCGTGCCTTCTAAGCGGTCGCGGAACGTGCCGCTAATGGACCATAGTGCTCTTCGGCGGCATCATTGATAGCACCGCTTCGAAGCAAAGTGTCTTGTGCGGGGGGGTGAATGGTACGGGTCCTCCATCTTCCGCTCGTGCGGTAGCAACCCCGACATGGACCTCTCGTGGTATAATAATCTCTCATCCCCGGCTCTACATAGTGTTTGGTGATGTACAACGGTCTCACTGCATATTCTATCTCCTGCAACAGCTCCTCCAATAGCTCACGAATGGAGCGTCCGGCCGATGTATGTGTGTTCATGATACTCTGCCCGTGGTACCTATGCTCATCACCTTGCTGTTCTTCATTTTCATTGTTGTTGTTGTTGTTGTTCTCATTCTGATCACCATTGTTATCTTCTCCATTTCCCACAAAGATCGTTGTCATCCTCTAATCCTTCTATGTCCACCTCCTCTTCTTCTTCCTCACTTTCATCATCTTCTTCGCTGGAACTTTCTTCACCGTCGCTTGAATCATTCCCCGAGTCATCCGGGTCATTCCCCTGCAACATTCGATCAAGCTCTTCTCCTCCTACCACATCCGGTTGCGGTTCGCCTTCTACCTCGGTGGGAATATTATATCTCCATCTTCATTAACCTCCCGAAAAACCCCGTCATATAACCGTGGATGTTCCTCGGTCCCATCCTCCTCAAACACTATTTCCTCCGGATCTTCTTCATCATTTTCTTGATGCTTTGTCGCCCCGATATCCCCGCTCAACGCGCTCCGCCGTAATCGTACGGTAGTCTCCAACCTCCTGTCGTGCCTCCTCCGGTGTGCCTCCTCCGGGACTACCGGGTAGCGCGGAGCCAACCGTCCCGAAGGAAGGCGACCACCAGTGCTCTTGCGGGCAGTAAGACGAGACCTGGCCATCTGTTAAGAAAAGACTGAACTCAGCATAGAGGAAATCAAAATGATGCAAAATTTTCAACAAAAGAACAAGAACAAATTAGATTTTTATGCGAAAATAAGGTGGGTTTGAAGGATGACAGAATGATCTAGAACATGAATCCTTAAAGTTCGTCCATTTCTAGCTAAGGCTGCGTTCCTACAGTCAGACTGCTCTGATACCACTCGTCACACCCGATTTCCGAAGAGGAACCAAGTGCATCTCATATGTGCGCCAGGATCAGTTCACACACATATGATAGACAAAAATGAGTGAAATACCATAAACAGTTTACAAACGTATTTCAAAGTTTAACCTCTTATTACACTCATGCGGGGAGACTCGAAGGTCTCTAACAACGGAAAACGATAACTACTCGTCGAGTCCTCGTCTTCCGCTCCCACGGGCACTTGATCGGGGGTCCGCAAGCCTCACAGCTCATCGAAGTCATCGTAGAACTCCCCTCCAAAGTTCTCCTCTGAACAGCGATAGGCAAGGCTGAGCACACTTATGGTTGGAGCTCAGCAAGTGGGGGAAAATGCAAGGCTAACAAGGGTAGGCTAAGGTTTTGCAGCGGTTAGCATTTTAATGTTGATCAAGTTTTAATTAAGGAACTCCTAGTTACTAGGTGTAAGTTCGTACCAACCCACTTAAGAGAAACTTAAGAGCCCAAAACAACCCAAGCTCAGCGAGCTTCAACAACCACGACTTGTCTCATCTTTAAGTTTATTAATCATGTGAGGGTCCAAGCCGCTCATGACCGTGAGCACGGCTGATCGATCAGTTTTACACTCGCAGGTTTGCACACTTTACCCACGGTTCGCGTAAAAGCTCCGAAGAACTTTAAACCCAACCATGCGATGCGGCCAAGCACCATACCACACTTCCGAGGTGTGATTGCATAGGGACGCTACGAAGCCTTTACAAAGGCATGCAAAAGACTAACGACCCGCATAGTTACGGATCGGGCGGACCATAACCCTCCCTAGTGGTCGGCACCTTAGCAAAGGCTACTACCCCAAAAGGGCCGGGCTATACCCCTGCAACCCGGATCCCCCTCTGCTCCTTTCGGAAAAGGGCCCCTAGTACGATCACACACCTAATTATTCGGCTAAGGTCAGAGCCATGTAACACTGTGGTTGCGCATGTTTTCTTGGGTGGTTCTCCATGTTCCAATTAATTCAAGTATTCTTGTATTACCCAAAACATTAACTATAAGCCAGGTACCATTTTCCATAAAAGACCCCTTTTTAACCATCCCATGTTGAGCAGCTAGCGTTTTCTACCCAAAACTTTATTTAAAAGGGGCTAGGCCAAGGTTCAGGGTAAAAGATCTAGGTAAGTCCTTAGAAAGGTTTCCCGTCAATTTGATGCAGTGATAACATAAAGTAAACATTAATTTGTAATGCAATTATATAGGACAGAAAGAGAATATGCAGGGGGAGAAGACCACTTGCCTTCCTCAACTACGGTAAAAACTTCTTCCTCTTCGAACAAGCGCTCCCGATCGTCCCCGAGAGGTGGCTCGGATGAAACAGCACGATATCTACGATGCACACATAAAGCATACAATAAATAAAACAGATCACCAAACAATCCTAAAGACTAAAGACATGCTACTAAAACGACGGGCTCGCCGAGACGATCGTAAGGACTACTAGCACGCTAAAATCGGAGCTATAACGGAGAAGTTATGCTAAAAACAAGGTTTAAGGACTAATGCGATAAACTAAACTATACGGGGGCCTAACAGCAAGAAAACAGGGGCTAAAACATAAATAAATTTAAAAACAGAAGGTTCAAACTAATAAAAGGCTATTCCGGACCTCTCGAGCGAAGATTTAATAAAAACGGGGGCTTAAACACAAAACCCGGGACTCGATTTGTAAGGATCTTTACGGGTGGGTGGACCGGCTTGTGATTATAAAAGAGTTGGGGGTCTCTTTAGCAAATTGCTCTCGGGTTGACCGTTACACACGGTTTGACCCGCGGGGTCCAAGTGATCCGAGCCGTGGATGGCCGATCCGATGGCCATCCACGCCCGCGTGCGTCCGAGGGGCGGCACCCGCGCCGGCGGCGGCGGCGCGCGGCGGCGCGCGCGGCGGTTGGGTCGCCGGCGACGACCATACGGGGGCTCCCGGCCACGGAATCGCGCGGAAACAAGCCCTACGTGCGGCCGGGAGCATCGCGAGCTTAAACGGGCGCTTGCACGGGTGGAACGGGCGGCAACCGAGGCGCGGCGTCCATGGGGGCGGACGGGCGGCGGCCGGTCAAGCGGCGGCGGCGCTACGGTCGGGCACAAGTGAAAAGGAGGGCGGGGATAGGATCCTTACGGCGGGTAGGAGCTGCGGTGGGTGTGAATTGGATGGAGACGGCGGCGGCGGCGCAGATCAACTCCGGCGGCCGATCTCCACGGGCGGCGACGGCGAGCCGCGTCCCGGGGGCACGAGGACCTACGGGTTCGATAGGATGCGGCGGTTAGCTCACACGTGCGAAGAGAAATCAATTGAGGGAGTCCAGGGGGTTTTACCGACGGCGGACGGGCTCGGGCGACGGCAATGGCGCGGCGGCGCACGGTTCACGGCGGCGGCGCAAGTGGCTAGGGCACGGGGGAGGCGTTGGAGCTCGGTGTGAAGCGAAGGGGGGAAAGGCGGGGTGTCTTGGGGGGTTTATATAGGGCCGAGGGGGGCGCCGGGAGGCGGTTCACCGGTGGCCTCGCCATTAACGGCCACGGCTTGAATAGGAGTTAAGGGGGGGAAGGGGTTTAAGGGCGGTAACGGCCGATTGAAGAGGGGGGGGGAGTGATGGGGAGGCTTCACCGCGGCTTAAACGCTCGATTTGAAGTCGCGGGGCGCGGGGAAATGGCCGGTAACGGCCGGCGGTGCTCGGGATGCGGCGCGGTTGACCGGCCGGGAGGAGGGAGACGGGCACGACGGCCGGGTCCCACTGTCGGCGTCCGGCGCAAAGAGAAAAGGGGGGAGGGGGCGGTCTTGGGCCGGCGGGGGTTGTGGGTTGGGCTGGGCCGGGCCGGTTTGCTCACGCGGGTAAGAAAGGAAGAAGAAGGCCTCGCCGGCCGGAAAGGGTTGCGGGCCAAAAGAATAGGAGAAAGGGAGAGAGAGAGAGAGAGAGAGAGAGAGAGAGAGAGAGAGAGAGAGAGAAGGGTTTTGTCTTTTTTTTTTAAATTTCTTTCAAATTCATTTTTCAAACATTCAAACTCCACTCAAATGAAAACCATGCATTCAAATCATGATGCACAAACACTTATTATCTCTAAATTATTTTAGTGATGTTTAATTATTTAAAAGCCAATTTGTTTAATGATTTATTTATGTCCTTAAGGAATTTTTTTAAACCTAGCCATTTGTTGCTACAATAATTTAGTGATGGAATTTTTTAGGGTGTTACGGACGGCAAACTCGACAAGACACCGGATGCAATCCGAAGGGGTCGTCGTCGCCATAATCTCCACCGTTGTCACCACCGTCGTCGCCACCTCCATTGTTGTTGCCTTCGCCACCGCCGTTGCCGTCGCCGTTGGGGCCTTCGGGAGTCCTTTCATAGGGCTGCTCATCCCAATCATCATCATCTCTGCGGCGGCCGCCCACGAGCTCGGGCTACGATCGTCGGAGTAGTCGCTATCCCCATAATCCTTAGGCTCCGGCGACACCTCCTTGTAATCCTTGCGCTTAATGCCTTGGAGACGTGCCGACCTTCGAACGGGTGTAGGGACCTTCTCTCCTTTGACGGGGTAGCGAGATGCAAGAGCTCCGGTCGGGACACGTCCTCCGCAACGGATACGTGCGGTCCTCTTGACGGGTAGCTTGAGCTCGCATCGCATCGCCTCCTCCATCGATGGCTTCTTGGCTTCTTGCTTCAACTCTAAGCTTCTTGGAGGCTCAATGGTCGCTACAAGGGTGCAACACATTGCTTGAAAGGTTTGATTCTCGAGCTCCCAATTCGGCCAAATATATAGTCCCGAGGGAAAAGCTGCGGAAACCTTATTTTCCTTTTTTACACTTCCCTTAAAATTTTCCGACCAAACAAGGAAGTCAAAAAGGAGTAGTTCGGGCGAAATTCGGGGTCATCGGGCGTCGGGCCACCCCCGGGCCGGTCCGCACGGGCCGGCCGGCCCACCCCGCCTCGGGGGCGGGCCGGTCCGGTTTTTTGTACACCGCCCTATTTTTTTCGTCCTCGGCCCATGGGAAAAAGTTGGCCCGGTAAATCTTCGTGAAAAACTCCGAGAAAGCTAAAAGAAAAATTATTTACGAGAAGTTGATGCCTTGTTTTTCGTCCTAGGCGGGACGTTCGGGCTCTTCCTCCATGGTGAAGACGTCAACATGGTGAAGGGGCACGACATCGGGTTCATAGTAAACCTTAAGCCGCTGTCCATTCACCACAAATTGATCGCCGTTTATATCCATAATGGTTACCGCTCCGTTGGAGAACACCTAAT
This sequence comes from Cenchrus americanus, assembly GCA_947561735.1. Lineage (NCBI taxonomy): Eukaryota > Viridiplantae > Streptophyta > Magnoliopsida > Poales > Poaceae > Cenchrus > Cenchrus americanus. The sequence continues at coordinate 74,108,599 of OX387239.1, read as the reverse complement.
GCACAACATAAGGCCCGTCCCACTTGCTTTGCAATTTCCCTTTTCCGAAGGTTTTAAACCTCGAATTGTAGAGGAGGACCTTATCTCCTTCTTTAAATTCTTTTTTCTTTAATCTTTTATCATACCACCTTTTTATTCTCTCCTTGTATATGCTTGCGTTTTCATAAGCTTTCAACCTCAACTCCTCTAGCTCGCTTATTTGAATTCTCCGTTTCACCACCGCGGCATCGAGATCAAGGTTCATCTCTTTTATCGCCCAATAGGCTTTATGTTCCAACTCAATCGGAAGGTGGCAAGCTTTTCCATAGACGAATTGGTAAGGGGTCATACCTATCGGTGTTTTAAACGCCGTTTCATAAGCCCATAAAGCTCCGTCTAATTTCTTTGACCAATCCTTGCCTCCCTTCTCTATGGTCTTGTTAAGTATGCTTTTTAATTGCCTATTTGACGTCTCCGCTTGTCCATTGGTTTGTGGGTGATAGGCCGTGGAGACCCTATGCTCAATTCCCAACTTGGACAAGCACCTTTTGAAGTTCTTCCCGGTGAAATGAGTTCCTCCATCACTTATCAAGATTCTCGGTGTACCAAAACGGGGAAAAATCACGTTCTTGATCATAGTGATGGACTCCTCCGTGGAAGCTTTACGACATGGTATAGCCTCTACCCACTTGGATACATAATCAACCATAACAAGTATATACTCGAATCCAAATGAGTTTTTAAAAGGCCCCATGAAGTCTATGCCCCATACATCGAATATGTCGATTTGCAAGTTGTATTTCAAAGGCATAGAATTTCTTTGAGAGATGTTTCCGGTTCTTTGACATTCGGGGCATGACGCAACATATCTTTTAGTATCTTCATGCATCTCGGCCAATAGAATCCGCTCGACCATACTTTTGCTTCGGTTCGAAAATGGCTATAGTGCCCACCATACTCCGCCGAGTGGCACTTCCTTAGAATCTCAAGCCTCTCTTCCCTTGGCACACATCTTCTCATTACTCCATCATTGCCAAGCTTGAAGAGGTATGGTGCATCCCAAAAATATTTCTTACTTTCGAGAGATTATCTTCCTTTGAGTGTTTTTGTCTAGATGATCAAGGGGCATCTTTCGAATTGCTCGAATGATGTCGATCATCCAAGTATCTTTATCAAGCACTCTATAGAGGTGGTCATCTCTCATCTTATCTTCTATGGGCTCTTTGTCATCTTGTCCACGATTCATCCTAGACAAATGATCGGCCACAACATTTTCCACCCCCTTTTTATCACGAATTTCAACATCGAACTCTTGGAGAAGAAGGATCCAACGAATCAAACGTGGTTTAGCTTCCTTCTTAGCCAAGAGATACTTGATGGCCGAGTGATCGGTGTAAACAATGACTTTCGAGTTCACAATGTAAGATCTGAATTTTTCGAAAGCGAATACCACCGCTAGCAACTCTTTTTCCGTAGTGGCGTAATTTAATTGTGCCCCACTAAGAGTTTTGCTAGCGTAGTAAACGGCGTGAACTCGGCCTTCCTTTCTTTGACCCAAGACCGCGCCTACGGCGTAGTCACTTGCGTCACACATGATCTCGAAAGGTTGGCTCCAATCCGGAGGTTGGATGATGGGAGCACTCACCAACGCATTTTTCAAGGTCCGGAATGCCGCTAGACACTTCTCATCAAAGTCGAAAGCCACATCCTTTTGAAGAAGGTGCGTTAAAGGCTTAGTGATCTTCGAGAAGTCCTTTATAAATCTTCTATAGAATCCGGCATGGCCTAGAAAGCTCCTTAAGGACTTAACATCCGTAGGAGGTGGGAGTTGCTCAACCGTCTCTACCTTAGCCTTGTCCACTTCGATTCCTCTCTCGGATATAACATGTCCGAGCACTATGCCTTGCTTAACCATGAAGTGGCACTTTTCCCAATTTAGAACCAAATCTACCTCCGAACACCTTGTAAGGACCTTTTCTAAGTTTGCTAAGCAATCCATGAACGTCTTCTCGTAAATGGAAAAATCATCCATAAACACTTCAACAATTTCTTCGATGAATTCCGAAAACACGGCCATCATGCAACGTTGAAAATAGGCCGGAGCGTTGCATAAGCCGAAGGGCATCCTCCTATATGCAAACGTTCCGTAAGGACACATAAACGTTGTCTTATGTTGATCTTCCGGGTGAATAGGAATTTGCATGAACCCCGAGTATCCGTCGAGAAAGCAAAAATAAGCGTGGTTTGCTAACCTCTCGAGCATCTCGTCTATGAACGGTAGGGGGAAGTGATCCTTCTTCGTCGCTTTGTTGAGCTTACGGTAATCGATACACATCCACCACCCGGTCACGGTCCTTTGCGGTATCAACTCGTTCTTCTCATTCTTCACCACGGTCAAACCTCCTTTCTTCGGTACACAATGTACCGGGCTCACCCATTCGCTATGCGGAACCGGGTAGATGATTCGGCATCAAGTAGCTTGATAACCTCTTTCTTTACTACCTCTCGCATGGCATGGGTTAGCCTCCTTTGGTGGTCCACTACAGGGCTTACATTGGTCTTCCATTGGTATACGATGAGTGCAAAAGGCTGGGCTAATACCTTTGAGATCATTAATTGAATATCCAATCACCTTCCTATGTTTTTTTAATAAAATCAGCAACGCTTCATTTTCTTCGGGACTCAACTCGTCGCTCACAATGACCGGATAAGTTTTGTCCGGGCCCAAAAATTCATATTTTAATCCCTTGGGCAAAGGTTTAAGGTCTACTTCGGGCACTTGTGGCTCCTCGGGTTTGATTTCTCCTATGTCTTCGAACTTCTCTTCCTCCACGCTACCGTCATGCGGCTCTAAGCCTTTTGTTGCTTCTTCTAGCTCTTCATCTTGTTGATTACTAATTTGATTTTCCATCGCTCTTTGCAGCGGGTCTCTAAGGGTTTCAACAAAACAAAGACTATCTATCTCTTCTACTTCTTCATCTTCGGGAGGAAAAGGTGTAAGGTGTTTAGAAGCACGAAGAAAGTTATATGTGTACTTTGTTCCATTAAGGTTCATTGTTACTTTGCCTTCTCCGCATCTAACACGGCATCAACCAACTTAAGAAAAGGCCTACCTAAGATTATATGATCAGAATTACTATGGTAAGCATCAACAACAAAGAATTTGGTTGGTATATAGTTTCTAGAGATTTTTACTTTCATGTTGCAAGCAATACCTAGAGGTTTGATAGTTCTACCATCTCCCATAATTAATTTCGTTGATGTTGGAGCTAAGTCTAGGTTGTGGTATTGAACTTTATCGTAAATTTTAGAAGATAGAACACTTACTTGGGCTCCGATGTCGCATAAGGCTTTGCATTGAACTCCGTTGATCTCGCAACTCAAGTGCGGCGTCATCTTCTCTTCTTCTTCGGATCCGATCGAATAAATTTCAGCAAGGCGAGCGTATGGTGATGCTTCGGGCTTGATCCCCATGATCCTCTTCACCTCGGCAATATGTTCGGATCCACCACGTCATCTCCAAAGAGCTTTTCAAAAATCTCACCGGTGGTTTCGAGGTCGTATGAATTTTCAGCTTTCTTTTCCGGTGGGAAATCCACTTCCAATGCTCTTGCCACTCCCTTTTGATTAGGGAACGGTCTTCTCTTGTCGAATACTTCTCCGTAATCAATAGGAACCCAATCCATTGGCTCGAACTCCCTTAGTGGCTTCGCGCTTGACATGCTTCTCTTGTTCGTGTCATTTGGTGCGGCGAAGTCGACGTTTGGTGTAGTTCTTGACTTGATGTGTTCTTGTTCAAGCTTTTCCATGATTGGCTCCTCTTTTGTGACTTCCGGGGTTGCCTCTTTAGAAAAATCAGCAAGCTTTTTCTTCCTTGAATTGAATTCCGGCTCTTCCGCAAGTCTTGTTTCCCAATCTCTTCGCATGGCAGCCGCTTTACTAACTTTTTGTAGAAGTTGGGCGGCTTCCGTGAGTGTTTTCTCCATGAGATCCCCACCGCACACATTTCGACGTGTCGCATGCAACTAGGGGGTTAGGGAAAAGAAAAATGTATGCAAGAGTACGTCACCGTGAAGCCGAGTTTTGGTCCTTGTTCGATTAATTCATTAAACCTATCGCAGGCTTGGTCTATCCCTTCCTCTTCTCCTTGCATGAAAGTGATCACTTGCCTCCTTAGATGTTGAACCTTGCTAATTGGAAAGAATTTTTCACAAAACTTCTTTGTCAACTTGTTCCAATTGCCTTCAACTTCAAAGGACGCAACCGAATACCATGTCTTTGCTTTGCCTAGGCAAGTGAGTAGGGAAAGAGATTCCATTTGAACCATTCATCGGGAACTCCTTCTTGACACACCGTGTTGCATATTGTCGTGAAATCCCTTATGTGTCTATATGGGTTCTCCGTAACCATCCCTTCAAATGGGTTTTCCGCCACCATCTTGATGATCTTGGATTTAATTTCATACTTGGTCGCTTCGAGCTTCGAATCCGACTCTTGTACCTTTATGTCTTCACATCGAGGGCTAGCGTAATCCCTTAATGATTTCTCCGGTTCTTCCACGGGTTGATTAACGAACTCCATCTAGACAATAAGATAAAAACAAAAACAAAAAAAAACAAGTGTTTTTCGATAATATATGTTAGATATAGCGAATAAAAGATAAACTAAAATATAAAACTAAGTTAGATGCAAATCAAACGATGTAAACTAACTTGCTCCCCGGCAACGGCGCCAGAAAAAGGGGCTTGTTGACGGATAAAAGACGTATCCCTCTACGATCCGCAAGCGTACGGACCCCACACCTTTTTCACCACGGGATTCCCAAGGTTCTTGTCAATCCGCGGAGCAAGGGGATTACAAGCGTTCGATCAACAACGACACACTAGCTACTAAAACCCTAACTATATTATACTAGAAAACAACTAAACACACTAGAGAGAATGATAAACGATCAAGGTAGAAGACACTCGCCCACGGGTCTACGATACTAGAGCATGCAATCGCTTAAAGACATGAAAAACCAATCTATCGGGGTTGTGACCACGGTTTCGCCCTTTCCCTCCTCTCGTACTGTTACTACGCGAAGGTATTCATGACTAGACCTTTGATGGCCACGGCGTATTGAATGGATCCAAGGAAGCATTGAGGCCTATACTCCCTTTACGGCATGGTTGCAAGCCTTAAGCATTAAAGTATATTCAACACAAGATGATAGATAGATAATCCGACAAAGTGCGATTACATCTCAATATCGATTACAACCCATGGACGAATGAGAAGATTACCCCATCAAGGTGCCGATCATGGCACCGTTGATCATGGTTTCCCTTCCGCCGTGTCTTCCTTCTTCTCCACGAGAGGGTGCTTCCTTCGAGGTGGTTGATCTCCCGCCGGAGATCCTCCTCCTCTCTCTCTAGCTTGTGGATGGCCTTCTCGGTGCGAAAAACTCCTCTCTCGTGTGTTGGCGGCGCGTCGGGGGTTTTAGGGTCGAAGATCCTTCGAGGGCAAGGAAGACGGGACCGAACCGGTGCCCGAAGTGGGCCGGGCCGGCCCGCCCGGGCCGGCCGGCCCGGGCCCAACTTCGGCCGGTTCGGTCGCCCTTTTTGCTCCGTGGGTCCTCGTGCACTTATCTACTTTGCCCCCTCCACTTGCATGATTTTGACGCTGTTATCCTCACGATCAAGATGGAGGCTCTCTTTGCATGAAGTTTGATCTTTTACGCTTCAATCCCCGGGGGTGTTCCTCGTAGCACTTCGGTCCTCGCCACCATTGGAAGTAATTTCAGCAAGCTCATGAACACGAACAAGACTCCATGAATGCTCCTTTGAACTTGTTGCGAATCCGTCCTTTATGTCCATGATTTCCTACATAAACACAACACTTCCAAATGCATGCACAAAGATGAACATGTTATATGATTAGTGTGCCTAGTGGCGGGTTAGTTCCATAATCAAATCCAAACCAAAGTGTAATGAACATGCTAGGTGCACCAAAATACACCGTCAACATCATCTCAGCCACATCTTCTGGATGGACTCGAACTTGGTGATATCGTACTCTTAAATCCAATTTGGTGAAAAATGCAGCTCCATGAAGCTCATCAAGTAGTTCTTCCACAATGGGGATAGTGAATTTATCCTTGACCGTTTGGTCATTCAGAGCATGATAATGAACACAAAAACACCATGTATCATCATGTTTCTTGCCAAGGAGCACAGGGGTTGAAATTAAAATGCAGAAGTGCTCGGTCTAATAATACCTTGAGCTAGCATAGTGGCACACTGTTCTTCCAACTCATCTTTTTGTAGTTGGGGTATCTATATGGGTGGACAACCACATGAGCAGTGTTGGGAAGAAGGTATATGATGATCACATGGTCTTGCCGGAGGTAGTCCATTGGGGGAGGAGGATGGGGAGGGGGTTCAAAGACATCTTCAAATGAAGAAAGCAACTAATCTGATAGTGGTTGTTCAGACTTACACATAGAATGGATGTGTTTGGTTGATCGAATCTCCCAACGCTAGGAGTTCATCCCCTTCCACAAAACCCTTGCCACCAAAAAGCCATGCACAAGTCCTCGAAATCCCACAAGATGGGGCCAAGTGTGCGAAGAAAAGAGATGCCTAGTACCATATAACAATCAAGGTTGATTGTGTAGCAATTGACTCAAAAACATTCTTGACCAATGCAAAGGGCAACATCAGATGCTAAGCCACTGCAGTTTAGGTGATCACCATTTGCTACAATGACATTTGACCCCTGTCGGTGTTTTAGACCAGCAACCTACCAAGGGAATTACTCGAGGTAGATGAATGTGGCCTTGCCGAGATCGGTAACTCGAAGGAAGAGACACGTGGCACACAATTTAGATAGGTTCGGGCCGCGAGGTGCGTAATACCCTACGTCCTGTATGTTGCGTAGCTCTGGATTGATTGGGTGTGATTACAAGATGATGTGTAATGAGAGAGAAGGGTCCCTGCCTCGCCTTATATAGTCCGGGAGGTAGGGTTACAGGTCGGTTTAGGGAGAGAGTACTAGTCGTGTATGTCTAGGAGTCCTCTACACAATACAAGGCATGTATAGCTTCCTATCCGAGTACTTCTGCACCGTAGTCCTTACGCCTCATGCCATCAGGTGTCGTGTGGCACAAGCCGGGTAGTCCCAGGGGCCCACCGAGTAGTCGGTCCTGGTACCCACCGAGGTAGTGGGCCCAGGGAGGTCCATACGACAAGCCCTAGAGTACTTTGTAGTTGAGCATGATAGCTTCGAGTAGTCTTGACGGCCTTGATGAGTAGTCCTCAAGCATCCCCGAGTACTACAAGTCGAAAGTCCTCAAAAGTACTTGAAACGTCCCGAGGCTGGAAGGTACTCCAGCTGATCCTTGAGCAATCTTAAAGTCTTCTTGAGTAGTTCCCAAGCGTCCTCGAGTTCCGCTCTTGAAGGTCTTCAACAATGCTCACGTTGTTTTGAAGCCAAAGTTTATATGGAAGTGCGATTGCAAAATCGCACTCCATATGGAGTAGCCCCCAAGCCTTAGGTTGAGTCGTAGACTCTGGCTGAGGGTCAATCTGAAGTTCTGGCAAGATTATCCCACAAAATCCGGAGAAAAAACCGAAGGACACGTGGCACGGAGCCCCCGAGCCTTGAGTCGAGTACTTCCTCTCAAATTGAAGGGTCATCTTGAATGTAGAATGTGTCCTGAGTTGCTCTTGAATCTTGTCGCTACCCAGGGAGTTAAGTAGATGTAGTCGAGGCCCCGAGATAAGGCGCATCGACTACTGGAAGTTGAAAGGTCAGGCGCCGCCGCTGAGTCATCTGTTTTGAAACACATCCATCCGGCCGTTGCGGAGCCGCCTGTTGACTTATAAATAGAAGCCAAAACCCTTAGGGTTTTCACCCCCCCACACTTGTAGCCATTCAAAGCAGATCTCGCTAAGAATCCGCCGCCAGTGCACACTGCCACTTCATGAGAAATTGTAGATCCACGCGCACTGCCGCCAGTAGCCACCGCCGCAGCCCCCGGGCGAATGCGAGTGAAAACCCGCTGCATTTGGAGAATGAAGCCCTCACCATCCAAGAGCATGAAGACCACCGCGGGAAGAAGAGATCCCGCGAGGAGGCTGCTGGATCTGCCGGAGGATCAACACCGCCAGTGTCTCCCCCGCGTCTGAATCCAAACAAAGAGTGGAAGAAATCCAAAGCGAAGACTGAGGACTTGTTGGCAATGCAGGCCGACACATTGAGCTACTTCTGTGTTAATGAAATTATGTGTAGACCGGAATCAACAAGAGCAATTAGACTTTGATTACCAATTGAGACGTGGAGCTTCATAGTTTCTTCATGTGGAATACCAGTAAAAGCATGCAAAGAAATCAGTGGAGGGTGGGTTTCGGTTTCCTGTTCATCATCCGACAACAACAGGTCCACCTCTGCATAGTCACACACCTCCAAATAAAACAAGCGCGGGCACATTTATGGCCGCGTAAATATGGATCATCACAGTTGTAGCAAAGTCTCAGCTTGCGTCTCTCAGCCGTTTCTGTGGGGGTCATGCGTTTGAAGGGGCGGGGTGGAGTAGCTGCAGAAGCACCTAGTGTAGTGGGAGTTTGGTTTGCAGTGGCTACCATAGGAGGTTTGTTGAAGAATCATGGGGGCTTGGTAGTAGTGGTGAATGAAGGATGTGCGGTATGGCGCTCATAGGCTCAAGCAAGTAGCATAGCACACTGCAAATCCATTGGAGGTTGTAATTCAACATCAGTGTGAATGGGCTCTGGTAATCCTCCCTAGTGAATAACTGCACTTGTTGTTCTTGGGACAAATACCCCGCATGTGCTATATGGTGTTGAAAAGCTTCCTGATACTTTTTGACAGACCCTTTGAACTGCAACCGTGCTAGATCAGCCAAGTGGTTTGTACCCAGCGGAGGACCAAAATGTTGCTGACAGAATACTCGAAAGACAGACCAACTAATGTTATGGGTGCCATTGCAGTCACGCTCAAGCAAATGAAATCAGTGTTGTGCTACACCCGTGAGATAAAAAGCAGCTATCTCAACCTTGTTAGTGTCTGGGGGTGTACTAAGAATGAAAGAAATGCACACACCTGTTGAGCCAGCCAAGAGGGTCGTCTGCACCGTCATAAGTGGGAAAAGACCATTTTTGGTACTTGGGTGCAAGTCTTTGGATAAGCTTGGCACGGCGCATGGTTTGGGTAGCCTGCTGGTGGATCTCGCAGGTTAGGAATGGCGGATGGAGATGTTGGAAATGGAATGAGGTGAATGGGCAGGGGGTGTGTAGCTTCGATTTGGTGAGAAGCGGTTGGCGATTATGTGTATGGTGTGGTATCCACGATGACTAAAGTTGAGGAAGGGATACCGCCATACCCAGGCAGGTCGTACGACCATGGTGTCGATGCCGGTGTCAAGGATGGTGACGCAGATTGATCGAGCACGGGGGTGGCTTGATAAGTGGCCCTGATGCTGCGGACGGCCACATGACGAGTGTGGTGGTCGGCCATGGAAAGTGATATGCTATCGATGATGGCGCTGAAATCGACAGCGCTCGAAGCCCAACCGCCGTGAGGCATGAGGCGAAGTACCCGATCTGCTGTTGGAGGTTGTGGATGGTGGACGTGAGCATGTCGAGCGCATGACTGGCACTGAGGTGATGGTGACCTCGAAAGATGAGAGTGGCGCGGAGGAGAGACAACGGTGTGGTGGACATCAGGGCAGTGGTGGCAGAAGTTCCAGACATCAGGTCGATTGAGTCTGATGCCAAATTGTTACAGCTAGAGTTGTGGAGGTTGTAAGCATGGGTGGTGGAAGGCCAGAGCCTTAAGTCCCAGCGACGGTGGCGCTACTCAATTGCCGTCCTGGCGTCCAGCTCTCGAGAAGACAGTGGAACGCACGAAGCAAAAGCAGTTGCACAAAAGACACCCTAGAGATCCAATTGATCTCCAAGCATGCCTTTTCTATTCCTTAAAGTTTAGTAGATAAAAGGGTACTAAGTTTGCAACTGATTACACACACAACTCACTAATTCAAATTCAATTGAAGTTTGAAACTGACATAATGTGGAGGAGGTGTCGTATAGACCTCCCTGGGCCCACTACCTCGGTGAGTACCATGACCGACTACTCGATGGGCCCCTGGGACTACCCGACTTGTGCCACATGGTACCTGTTGGCATGAGGCACAAAGACCACGGTGGAGAAGTACTGGGATAGGAAGCTACGCATACCATGTACTGTGTAGAGGACTCCTAGACGTACACGACTAGTACTCTCTCCCTAAACCGACTTGTAACCCTGCCTCCCGGACTATATAAGGCGAGGCAGGGACCCCTCCTCTCTCATACGCATCAGATTACGCCATCTTGTAATCACACCCAATCAATCCAGAGCTACGCAGCATACAGGACGTAGAGTATTGCGCACCTCGCAGCCCAAACCTGTCTAAATTGTGTGCCACGTGTCTCTTCCTTCGAGTTACCGATCTTGGCGAGGCCACATTCATCTACTTCAGGTACTCCCCTTAGTAGGTTGCCAGTCTAAAACACCGACAGCTGGCGTGCCAGGTAGGGGATCTCGCCGAAGATCACATGGCGAACTCGACGGCTTCCATCTTCATCAAGCCAACCGTCGCCTTCAAGCGCGGAGACACCTTCGTCTTCGGCTCCTGGGTCTGCACCGCTGACGGCGCTGGATCCTTCCAACGCCGCCTCACCATGTCGCCTAACCCGGAGACCAGGCTCATGACGCTTCCCGAAGTAGTCACGGGCAATCTCGCCGGAAAATTCAGCGAAATTTCGCTCTACAACCAACACGCTGACTTCGAGCTTGGATCTGACTCCAACTCGAACTCGGTGTCCCCGTGGGCTATCGCATGCGAGCCGACTACCCAGCCATCGCGTGCGGCCTCCCCACTCCATGAGCGCTTCGCACGTGGCCCCCGCAACGTCAGCAGGGCCCACTCGAAGGCTCCCACCACGCGCCGGGCCGGCAAGGAGATCGTACCCTAGTACAACTCGGACTCCGACACCGCCCCCGGCTGCAACTCGGACTCCAACCCTCTCTCTGGCTTCTACTCGGATTCCTCTTACGAGTTCGACTTTGGGTCAGACCCCGATGAGCCCGAGTCCGAGAACAACACCACAGAGCAACCCCTGTCAGGACCAGCTGCCGTCTTGGTTATAACATCTACACCCGCCGTGAGATTTGTCTACTGGATAGACCGCAAGCTTGCAGACCTGACAGGAGGGAACTCACGCTGCGTCGCCTACCTCGACTCACTTCCCTTCCAGGAAGGAACACCGCTTGCTCCAGCTGGGGAGCATACTCCGACAGAGGTGGCAACCAGCGACTCCAGCCTTGGCTCTCCCGACCGGCAAGTCTTCATGACTACCAACGAGATGCCAGGGCCCTCAGGGATGGTCCCTGACCAATACCTTGAGGACATCTCAGCGGACGAGTTGTCCGCCAACGCGCCCGTCGACGAGACCGCCGCCAACAGAGACGCCCAACGTGAATGCAACAGAAAGCGGAACGAACGGCACCGACGTCTCCGCGACTCCCTCCCCATCCGCAACCTCGCGGAAGCACTCGACCAAGTCGAGAGCCGGGTACACACTACCCCAGAGCAATGCCTCATGGCTATCACTACGATAGCACGTCAGTCTCAGGGGATGCGCGCGGGGCAAGTCATCGCCAAGCTCGTGGAAGACGCCTACTTCATGCGAGTCAACACCAGGGTCGCTCAACCACCTCCCGTCAGGAACCGCGACAACGAAGCCACTAGTCGCAGTGCGGACAACGGTCGCAATCGTACTCGAGCGGAGCTACCCGCCAACCCCAACCGTACTCGGGCAACGGCTGGTGGACCCTCTCAGGGTGGCAACAGCGCTGGTGGTGACCGGGAGATCGTCCCTTACCGCGATCCTGGAGGCGGAGGCAGCGACGGCGGGAGCTCCAACCATGGGGTTAACAGGAGAGCTGGGGGCAGTGGCGACCGCGGCGGCCGAGGCCACGCGGACAGCCACGTCTCCGGCGCCTCACGTGGCGGCTTCGACGCCCGCCAGAAAATCGAAGAACTACGGTGCAAGAAGGCTTCCACGGCAGGCGACAACGACGGCTTCCCTGCCTTCTCTGCGCGACTTCGCAACCTACTCCTCCCAGAGAAATTCAAGCCTCTGGGAATCACCAAGTACGACGCGAAGCAAGATTTAGTGCAGTGGCTCAGATGCTACGCCCTCTCCATCGAGAACGCTGGTGGCAACAACGACACCAAGTGCCTCTACTTCCCCTTCTGTCTGGACAAGCACCGCTTACATGGCTTGAGTCACTTGAGAAGTACTCGATCGACAAGTGGGACCAGCTGAAGGAGCAGTTCACCAGCAACTTCGCGGGCGCTATGGGCCGCTCGTGTACTCGCATGGACCTGGCTATGGTGAAGCAGGAACAAGGCGAGACCCTTCGCAAGTACATGCGGTGCTTCTTCGACAAGCGCGCCACAGTAGTCGATGTCTCTGACAAAGAAGTCATCGACATCTTCCAAGACGGTCTCTACCACCGTCGCACCTTTGAAGACTTCGGCCGTCGCTGCCCAAGCTCCATCACCCACCTCAAGAACATGATCACCTCCTGGGCTGATGAAGAAGACAAGGCCAACGCCAAGTACGACGCCATCCATGGCAAGAGCAAACAGAACACGGGCGGCGGCGGCAGCAATAACGGGAACCAAGGCGGTCGCAACAACAACAACTACTCGGGTCCCAACCGCAAGCGCAAGCCAGACAACACTGTCGCGGCTATCCAGCACCCTGCGAAGGAGAACTCGAAAAAGACCTCCGGTGGCTTCAAAGACTTGCTGAAGGAGAAGTGCCCGTGGCATCTGGACGGCAACCACACCACCGAGCAGTGCTACCAACTCCGGCGAGCACTCAAGGACACTCCAGAGCCACGGCACCCTCACGACAAGAAAGGCAAGAAAAAGACCGACGAAGGCAACGACGACTTCCAGGAACCCAACAAGACGGTCAATGTCCTCTTCGGCGGACTACCCAACCGACGGGCTCAGAAATCTACCCGTTGAGAAGTCATGAGCATTGAACCGGCGGTCCCGACCCCTCTCGGGTGGTCGGAGGTACCCATTACCTTTTCCCGCGCGGATCAATGGACAAGCTTCTCTGAACCAGGACGGTTCCCACTCGTCCTGAAGCCGGTGGTCGCGGACTCCAAGCTCAACAAGGTCCTCATCAACGGTGGAAGCGGGCTCAACGTCCTTTTCACCAAGACCTTGAAGAAGATGAACCTCGACATCACCCACATGCTCACCAAGAGCACCTCGTCCTTCTACGGCATCGTCCCCCGGGAACGCGGCTATCCCACTGGGCTCAGTGGTTCTGCCAGTTACCTTCGGGGAAACAAGGGATAACTACCGTACCGAGTATGTCAAGTTCGAAGTCGCTGACTTCGAGACGTCCTACCATGCCATCCTCGGCAAACCGGCTATCGCCAAGTTCATGGCGGTACCCCACTACACCTACTTGGTACTCAAGATGCCAAGTCCAGCGGGCGTACTCTCACTGCAAGGGGACTTGAAGATATCGCACGACTGCGAAAGAGCGTCACCTGTTGTCGCTCTTGTAGCGCGTCAGGCTTCGCACCGTAGCGCATCAAGCAGCTACCGGGCGGCTCTTACTATATTTCCGACTAAACACAAAAAATGTCTTATTTTGTGAAGGTAAAGCCAACCAACAAGAATGTACAACTTCAAAGGATCTAGTAATACAATACTTCCTCCGTATCGAAATATTTGTCGCCATTCACTTTTTCTGGCAAATTTGATTATCAGTTTTATTCAAAAATTTATTACAAACATATAAAAAGGTAAGTCATGCTCAAAATATCTATAATAGAAATCATGTTATAAACAAAGTAGATGATACTTAAATAATTGTGTTTGAATAATATGAATGATCAAACATATAAAAAAGTCAACGATGACAAATATTTTGGTACAGAAGAAGTATATAATAAAAACATGAGATTGCTTGTTGTTTGAGTTATCTCTCTTTGTTCACCTACTCGGGTTGTGGGTATTCAAACTTTCAAATTGTTGTTGTCTGTAGCTGGCAACAATGACAAAAAACTTCTTCAGCAGTGCAACAATTATTGCAAACCTCAACTACTCATGCTGGCCTCAGCCACAGTTGCCAAAAGCACAATCATCACTTTAGGAACAATATAAATTATTGTTGGTTTGCTCTTTAGGAGCGATTTACATTACACACCTGCCCAGCCCCGTTTAGTTCGTGAAGTGAAATTTTTGGGTCCTCTTTCAAGATCTATTAGAAGTATTGAACGTAAACTAGTTACAAAAACAATTACATGAATGGACCGGAAATTGCGAGACAAATCCATTGAATCTAATTAATCCGTCATTAGAGATTCGTTACAGTAGCATGACTTTGTCTAATCATGACATAATTAGGCTCATTAGATTCGTCTAAAAATGAAGGAAGGGGGTGTGGAATGTGTTTTGTCATTAATTTACATTTAATACTCCTAATTAGTGTCTGGAGATTGATGTGACGGGTAGTTGGTGAAATTTTGGGGAACTCATAGAATTAAGTTATCACAGTGTCTTAGATCATGTTTAAATCATAATTACGCTCTTGATGATACTATAAGGTACTTGAACTATTCCGAAATGGCATTTTCATTTTTCTGGTAGTGTTTACATTTTGTGTTACTCGATATATAAGTCTGACTTTTTGGTACCTAATTTAGTTCTGATCCCTTATTGTGGTTATTAAATAAAAATGTTTTTAGGATTATTATTGACTACTAATTACTTATGTGATGCAGGTGAAGAAGATGATAGTTTATGCTATTGATCATGCTGTCAAGGCGATGAAAGATCGTCTGCGGCCTAGTTTAGTTTCAACTCACATCAGTTATCAATGCAATCCCATATGAAAAAATAGTATGTGCATTCCATTTACTTAATACATTAGTAGGTATGTATTTGGTTGAGTGAATCACCCGTTGATGTGAGTTGTGAGGCAGCCCCTACCTAGGAAAGTTAAGGTAACATCTACTTAGGAAAGTAGGATCTTGAAGTTACATCAATTGCTGAAATTCCTCTTACCTTATCACACATTGATCCCCACAAGATCTCATCTATGCAAAGCTCTCGTTTATCATATAATTCCCAAAATTGTATTTTGACCCATGTTCAAGCCAGTGAGGGCACATGTCCTCACTCAAAATTTATTAGCTAAGCTAAACAATAAATTTTCATCTTTTTATGCTCCAAAAATTCAGCTGTCTTGGGCAAGGTCCACCCTTGGTGCCAACAAAGAAAGCCATTGCTGCCTCAACGGGTTGCTTGATCCTGTACGTGCACCCACAAAAATTCCAAAACCATCTATCACTACTACAAAAACGGTTTATAGGTGCGTCATGTTTTTTTGCCACATGTGAGATTGGCGGGTAATGGCATCACAATTGTTCCATGGAAAAAATTACAATTTTTCCATATGATCTGGGAGGAAGATCAAACGGTATATCAAAATTTTATAGCTCGATGAGACCTAGAACTTTGTAGTTCAAAAATTTTCATTTGAAATTGATTAATATTTCAAAATTTCTATTTAAATTCTCTAATTTTAAAATATAAAATTTTTGATTTTTTAAATGACTTCGGTTATAGAAAAGCTCAACATCAAACCTGTAGAGATCGTTGAGACTAGAAGTTTGAATTTGACAAGTTTTGAATTTGATATTGTTTATTACTTCAAAAGTAATATTATAGGTTATCTAGTTTTGAAATATAAGATCCTTGAATTTTTGAAGTACGAAGAAACTCTATATGAAAGTTGTAACACTCAGCGACTTCGGTGTGCTATGGTTCTTGCTCTTGATGAAGGGTTTCATAAAGTGATAGTGCAGTCAGATTGCTTGGCTCTGATCCGGAAAGTGATTGTTCCTACTAGGGACTGTTATGTGATTAATCCTTTTGTGGTTGATATCAAGTCTTTAGCTACGAAATTTGTTTTTATTAATTTTCATATATGTAAATCTTAATGATGTGGCTCATTTGGTGGGAGAAGTAGAGAGGGTGAGCTCATTACTTACTCAATCTTCCAACATGATGTTCCTAGCTGCATCCAGAATGTTATAAACTCTGAAAGTTTGAATGCATAAATGGGTTGACCTTAATCACACACACACACACACACACACACACACATGAGTATATACTTGGATATATGTTAATGTATAAGTGTGTGTGAATGTATGAGGATATGTGAATGAGTTTAGTGATGTTTATTTAATATATGTCATGGATCTACACCATCTAAATCGAGCACTTCTATTTGGTTGAACCATTCTCCCACCTCTTCAGGAAGAAAAGAGGGGGGTGTCGTAGGAGGAAGAAGCAGCAGCCCCCTTGGCACCGTTCATGGCTTCACTGTTGTTCCTCCCCAACCAGACAACCTTATCTCTCTCCTTCTCTCTTCTCCCCCACATCTCTCTCTCTCTCCGCCTCTCAATTCCACGCACACCGCCAAGGGTCTCACAATGGAGCGGCACGTGGTTCCTCGATGGTGGCGCTCTCAGAGGCCAATTTTTTAATCCAACACTTGGGACAGGTGACGGGATGACCCGCACTTGTAAATGTCATTTGCAGAGATAGGCCACCACATCATCTGCAGGGATTCCAAGGGCAAGCCACCCCGTAACCTTTGCAAGGGTGGGTATCTTACTCACTCCTGTAAACAGCTATATGTAGCTGTGAAAGCTAGGAGCGGGTGACGTACCTAGTGTCGACCATAGAGCACCGAATGTGATGGTCGGGGGGCCAAGCCTAGGTATGTATACGTACAAACCCTATAGTCTATACGTATCGGGTAGAGTACAAGAAAGAGTAGAAGACGTCAGTTTTGTTTTCCAATTTCCACGAGCGACAGAACTGTCGAGGCATGTACAATTAGTGAATGTCAGTATTTGATGAGTGCACTAGAGATTTTTAATTTTTTTTGGTTTGGTTATTTGGCATGACATTTTATTTTGTATAAATTAGGTGAGCAAGAAGGTCCAATATAAAATTGTGCATGTAGATGTTACTCTCAAACAAATTGATGGTGTCACATCATATTTCAAGAAGTATAGAGATAATTAATGTTTCACTTCTAGTATGGATACACAAAGAAACATTTCATCTGAAATGCATATACAACCAAAATTTCGTACAAAATGTCAAGGAAATAGAAAGACACATTTTGATAATCAAGATGACAAGATAAGAAAATACAATGTTCCCTTATGAACTCATTTTAGAGTGAAGTACTATGTTATGATTGATGGTGCAATTGCTTCATTAACGACTAAATTTAAACAGATGACAAATTTTGATTACATTTTTGGGTTCTTGTTCGACTCATAAAATTAGACTTTAATACTGTCTTTCATGATTTTGCATCAAGAAATACCTCATGAAGTATCTTTTTATGAGAAGTAATATATATTATGGAGTATAAATAGAAGATAATCATATTAATTAGAAGTACAAATATACTGTTGTTTTAATCTATATTTTTTCTCAATGATTATGAAATATTTTAAATTAAAGTTATATCAATATATTTATTTTAATTTTGTAAGAAAAAATAATGTACATATACTATAAGAATTTATATAATGTTTAGACGTATTTTAGAGAGGCCGTGGGCTCTCAAAATCGCCCTAGGACCGATACTAGATGCACTCATGCCCCGCCTCTACAAATGTTGTTTTGACCATCTTAGAAACCTTTTTTAGTAATGTGTTGAAATTGTGGACGAGCATAAGCGAATATGTATGGTTATGGATTATCTGTTGGTTCTTATATTTTTGGGGGTGTGGAGGCCCGATTTATATTATGTTTCTAAAAACATTCTGCTGGTTTGTGTGTGTGTGTCTATATATATATATATATATATATATATATATATATATATATATTATGCACCTGGGTGCATTCTCTATAGCAAATGCACCCAGGCCCAACTAGCCGAACCAACCAGGCTTCCTTTAACCAGGGGGGGCTTGGTGGGGGGCGTGGGGCGCGGAACCGCCGTCATAACCGCACCCCACTTCTCAAGCGTTAACCACCCACCTTGGGCCCGCTTATTACAAACTCCTCCCCGTCACTCTCTCATTCAATTCCCCCGACCCGTTACCACTCTCTCCACTTCCTCGTCTTCTCCGCTTCAGCGCTCGCCGGCGAAGAGAGGCGCAGTGGATTTCTCGTCGGCTTGAAGCGGAGCGATCGCCTTCGAGAAGCTGAGCGCTCGTCGGGATTCCGAGCGGCGAATCACCCCCGCTCGTGTCGACCCGCATCGTCGCGCCTTCTTCCCGCCCGCATCGGCTTCATCGCGCCTCTCTCCACTGCGCTGCGTTCCCGTCGTCTTCCTCTTTCTCCCCGCGCGGGGGTGGGGGGCGAAACCCGCGGGGCGACTGTGGTGAGGCGGGAGAGACCCCAGCGTCGATTCCCCACTGCGTTCACGAAACACATCTTCGTAGCTTTTTGCTCGCAGGTATGCCGTCCGACCTATCGCCCCCTTTTCCTCTTGCTCCCGCTATTTTTTTCCGTTAGGGTATATATGTGGCTGCGTGATTATTCATGTTTCGACGGAATTTTTTGTTTTTCGAGAGCTCCCGGTGAATGATTTTTGTTATTCATTCAGATGATATTGCTGCTACTTTTTTTGTTAGGTTTTTTATCGACTTATTTTTGTGTTTTCCATTCATTGGATTTTTCATTTTTGAGCAGACGCGGCTAGGTGTAAAAATCGCATGTGCCCCCGTCGTGTTATTTTTTTACTTTTTCAGTTAGGGGGTTTTGATTGATTTATTGTTAGCAACCGTTGCATCACAGAAGTTGCAATCGTCCTATTGCTGAATTTGCAACCGGTCAATTACACTAGCAACATTTGTTGCAGGTGCTGCAGCTTTTCTTTCACATTTTTGTTTTGCAATCTGTTAATTGCAGGAGTTGCAACTATAATCACCCAGAAGTTGTAATCGTCTTAGTACGCAGGGCTTTGATTGTTTCATTGTTAGCAACCGCCGTATTACAGAAGTTGCAATCGCCCTATCTCTAAAGTTGCAACCGGTCAAGCAGACCCAGCAATACTGTTTTTGTAGGTGTTGTAGCTTTTTTGTAGCGTTTTTTTTGCAACCGGTTAATTGTTGGAGTTGCAACCATAATCACAACAGAAGTTGTAATCGTCATATTAGACAGGAATTTTTTATGTATATATTTTTGTGTAGCAGTTTGATATTGTGAGAACTGTATCCTATTTCTTATAGGTTGCAAGTATTTGCATTTACAGGAGTTGCAACTTTGTCTAGTATTAAACCTTTTTTAGTAGCATTAGCAGTTTTTTTTGTTACTGGTTTTATAGGAGTTGCAATTGCCCTATCGTAGAAGTTGCAAACTGTGCAATTTTAGATGTAGTAATTGTGTTATTTTTGTGTTGCAACTTTATTTTCACATGAGTTTGCAATTTGTATTTTTTTGTTAGAGAGTTGCATTTTGGTTTTCATTTAACACTAGCAGTTGTTCCATATAGGTTTCAAGCTTTTTTCGATGATTGTTTATGTTCATATATTTTTATTTCAGTTGTTATACTTTTTACAATGGAGCAAGGCGGTCAGCAAGGTGAACAACAAGGTGGTCAAAATACTCGATCTTCTCCTCGATTGTCTGAGAAGAGGAAGGCTGAAGAAGTACAAAGACTCCGTGAGAGGCGGAAAAGGCTCAGGTTGCCAACACCGCCACTGGCTAGCACTGCTGAAGATCAAGAAGATGAAGAAGAGCATGATGAAGATTTTGCTCCCCGACGGTGAAGGCTCGGACACGATGATGGAGCCGCCGGCGGCGATGATGCCGCCCGGCCGCGTCGGCGATGGTGATAAGGGCAAATCCAAGCCACAATCTATGCAATGCTCCCCTGCGAGTTTTATAAAGCTTATCAATGCTTTATCAAACGATCTTAAAGGTCAAGTAGTCGCAAAAGGTTTCGGGGGTCTTCGAATTTCAAGCCTAACTACCTTAAGAGGGACGTTAGCGGTGGGCCGATGCGAAGTTCAATCCGGAGACAATGAAGCTTGAGATTGGTGGCGGCAAAAAGATCAATGTCGGCCATCACGTTGTGTGGTGTGCCATGCGATTCCAAATCTTGGAGGTGACCCGCTCCCAATGTACGATGCGGATGCCCATGCGCGAGCATGATCGGCTTGGCTTACAGATTGCTGGCCCTTCTTACAACTCCAGAAAGGGCATTACTGTGAAACACATAACTGCTGGACTGAAGAACCGTTCATTGACTGGGGAACTTGGCCTAAGAGCTTTTTTCATGGCTGCTTTCCAATGTTTGCTGTTCTCAAACACTGACACCAAGATCAGGCTCGATACACCTAGGATATTCAGAACATTAGCACTAGGAATTGGTGCAAGGCAGTTGTTGACAGGCTCAGCGTTGCTGCTCGCTTATACAAGCTGGATTACACTCAGAAAGGCATCAATGCACCCATTAGCGGATGCACGATCTTTCTAGTGGTAAGCTCAAGTCAGACATCCATTTTTTTCCTGTTCTTTGTTTCATTACATTTTTTTGCAACTGTGTACATACTATTGTTGCGATCATATATTTTTCACTGTTGCAATCTGGCATTGCCAGAAGTGTTGTTTTTTGCAATTTAGTTTTCTTGCTTCATCAGTGTTTTTATTCTTTTCGACCACACAGTCAAAGTCAGGTTTTCTTTTTGCAACCACACATAACTCCTGGTTGCAATCATGCACGCCAAATAGTTGCAATCACACACTGGTTCAGTTTCTTTTTGTCCCTTTGCAGTCACAGAAATAAACCAGCAATTTTTGCAATCACACACTTTAGTTTTTTTGCAAACACTTACTACCCAGGCTTGCAATCATATTCCTAATAACCAAGTAGCTTTGCAAGCACACAGACAAAGTCAGGTTTTCTTTGCAACCACACATAACTACTTGTTGCAATCAGGCACGCCAAATAGTTGCAATCACACAGTGGTTCAGTTTTTTTTCTTTTTTGCAGTCACAGAAATAAACCAGTAGTTTTTGCAATCACACACTTTTTAAAATAGTTTTTGCAATCACACACTTTAAATAGTTTTTGCAATCACACACAGTTTTTGCTTCATCATTGTTTTTTTTTGCAGATGTTATATGTCGACAACTTGCAGCACGGATTCCAGGCAAGCCCCTTTTGCATCCCCCGGTGCTCTTTCCTGGCCTCGAAGATGATTCAATCTATACTCAACGAGGACCGCAGGGGGATGTCGCTGGCGACAATGTTGAGTTTGGACATCTCAGGGTTTGTTTTCTTTTGCAATCACACTTTCTTTTCTTTTGTTTTTTTGCAAATGTCACCACTGTTTTTTTACTCCAACTATGGTTTTTGCAATTTTGTCATTTTTGTTAATATTCGTTTTTTCCCCTGTCGCTTTTTTTAATTTATTTGCAGCTGAAAAGTATTACGGACACGTGCTATGGCGCTCCTGTGGGGTCTTTGACAGTACTACCCCTCCCCAGATTTGGCCCTGCCCAAGATGCAGATGATGAAGGGCTTACTGAAGCAGGTGCTGCCCAACCTGCAGCAGGACCTCGCGCCCCATTGGCAGCCGCTGCTGCTACATTTGATACTGGGGCTAGCGCATCCACCGGCTTGCGGCGGGACCGCCGCCGCCACGTCTGCTCCTGGGCCTAGCACCTTTCATGATCCTGGCGGTCATGGGCCCCACAGTAGTTCCCCTCCTGTTTACTACGAGTACCCAAGTTTGTGCACTGCATTTAGCCAGCGCATTTCTGATTCAGTTGGAAGGAGCAGGAAGGAAGACGCGCTGGCTATCTTGAAGGAGTTTGACAAAAGCACTAAACGTGCACAGGAGTATGCAAGGAAGGCTTCTGAGTATGGAACAAGGTCACGTGATCTCATGGCGTCAGCTCATCAGGAGTGCGTCAGGAGCATGATCAAGCTTCTTGCGGATGCTGCAGCTACCAAGCAAGCTTCCAAGGGTCGCAGGAGGAAGGCTACGAATGTCACCCAACCAGCAACTGGTATGTCCTTTTTTATATATTTTTTCATAATCATGTTGCTACCACATGTAAGCAGAAGACGCAATCACACACACAACCTTTTTGCAAACATACATCTCACATCACCTTTTTTTGTTTCAATCACATGTAAACTGTAGTTTCAATCACATGTAAAAAAACTGCAGTTTTTTTTTGCAATCATTAAGTATGAGCTGGTTTTTGCAAACACACAGTATTATTATTATTATTGCAATTACATATAATCACTACTTTTTTGCAATCATGCACACCCAAGGTTGCAAACACACTAATATAACATTTTTTACAATCACACTTTATTTCTGTGTTTAACAACAGCACTAGCAACAGAATCAAGTATGGAAGACATTCCTGGGGCAGACATGGATGGTGGTGTTTTCGACACTCCCGACCCAATTGAAATGGAGGTATATGAAGGCGGCGGCGTCGGTGCGGAATATGGTCCCGACACTAACCAATAATAAGCGCCGTGGTCTATCCCTCAATGGTCAATGCTAAGCAACAAGTGACACAGGATTTTATTCTGGTTCCGGCCGAGGGGGCCGTACGTCCAGCAGTGGCGTGCTCTAGGCACTATATTACTTAGCACCGGGGGTGCCTGTAGTGGGGCTGCTACAAGCAAGGCGGGAGAGGAAGCCTGGCTTCCAAGTCCCTGGTGTAGTGGCTGAAGATGTTGTGGGAGAATTGGAGAGCAAGTGCGTGGCGCAGCTCGTCTCCGGTTGTGTTGTGTCTGTGTTCCCTTCCGTTCTCCCCTCGCGACGGGGGGTTCGTCCCCCTTTTATAGATCAAGGAGGGAGCGAATCACATGCGCGCCGCGCTATCTAGCTACGTGAAGGGGCGTGGCATGCTATCTTGTAGAGTGGGCGGCCGTCGGATGATCCTTGCAGCGATCCGGCCATCATGGCCTATCTTGTACCCGAATAGTGGCGGTTCGAGGGTAGAGGGGCGGCAGATGGCGGTGATGTCTTCTGATCGGTTCGAGGGAGTTGCTGACGTTGGCCCGTACGGAGTACAGGAGTAGGTAAAACGGCGTCCTGTTCCAATACGCCTCACCGTACTGGAGTTGTTGCTACAGCGCCAGGCGTGCGCCTGCATGCACGGGGACGGCTGCCATGCCGTAACAGTGGCAGGGATGGCGTTCCTCCGGCCTAGCGCCTCTACCTAACCCTGTAGGGTCACAAGAAAGCAAATCGAGGGTGAAGCCGGCCCCCCTTCGAGGGCTCGGCGCGTTAGCCGCATCTTTGGAGCGGCGCACGGCGTCACGGGACTGACACCGGCCGCGCTGCACAGTCCCTCCCCACAGTGATGGGGATGGGCTCCCTCTTGGGGAGTTGGTGAGGCGGCACCGGGCGTGAGCCTCGGGCGCATGATGGCACTGTCCCGCCGGTGTCAGGGCGTTAAATTCCCAGTGTACGGGGGCAGGCGCATGCGAGCGGGGCGCCCTCGAGCGAGGCGGACCCCGGTCGAGGGCGGGGCGGACCCCGGTCGAGGGCGGGGCGGACCCTCGAGCGAGGCGGAACTCGCTCGAGGGGGAGCGGGCCCTCGAGCGGGGGCGGAGCCCGCTTGAGGGGGAGCGCACCCCCTCGAGCGGGACGGAGCCCGCCCGAGGGAGGCGCGCACCCTCGAGCGAAGCGAAGCCTGCTCGAGGGGATCTTCGAGAGGGTCACCTTGGTGGGCCGTCGAGGTCCTCGCGTCGTGGGCCGTATCCTGCATGGTTAGGCAAATTGTGTTTGGTTTTGTTGCAGGTTTTAAGTGGGGATTTCCCGGTTGTTAAAGGGGACCCCTAGGGCTGTCCCCGACGCGTAGCCCCCGAGCATCCGTGGGTTTGCCATTGAGGCTCCCGCGGATGCCGGAACCTCCGATAGGACGTTCTTCCCTCCTTGTCTTGCGAACGCTTTCCGTGGGGCCGCGTCGGCCGACCCGCGGGTCTAGCCCCCCGAGCCTGCGCAGAGCGTGGATGCTTCGTAGAGGTTAACCGTGAGAAGCGAGTCGGAGGGCGTGGCACATGTTTCAACCGGCGTCGGCAATGTCTCGGCCCGGCTTCGGTGATGCACGCGCCGCCGGCACTGTCTCGGCGGGTGCAATTCAAGGAGGTGTAGCCGTGCGTCAAGCCCCCGAGCCTCGGGCCCGTTCGAGGCGATCGGGCGAGCTTAACGACTTGTTTCTTAACGCGCCCTCGCCGTCCCTCCGCGGGATGGAGGGTGAGGTTTCCGCAACCCCCATCGAGCGGGTCGCGAGTGCCGGATTCCTCGTTGAGCCGCTAGTGGGTGGTTCGAGTGGACGTCCATGCCCCGTTCGATAAGGGTAGGCCGCGTGGTCCGGAGACACGTCCATTGAAGCGCTTGCGTGGGTTTGATAGGGTGGGGCTCGGTCCCATTCGATAGGGACCGAGGGCGCGGAAGCTCTCCCTCGGTGGGATCCCCCGCTAGTCGCCCTCGCCGGCTCTCGAACACGACATGTGGGGCACCCTCGAGCCGATGGGCTCGTGGAACGGCTCGAATGCGCGTGCCTTCGTCGTCCACGACTCGCGATGCGGGGCGCCCGTTCGAACCCGTCGAGGGTCGGGCTTCAAACCTCGATCGGTAGGGTCGTGCGGGCGGCGCCGGGGCGGCCCCGTCTTTGCATTTGCGACCGTCGAGGGGTCCGGGCGTGCCGACCCTCGAGGCGTTGGTCGGCGGCACGGCGTGGCATGGGTGCTCGTGGTACCGCCTTGTTTCGGGCGGGCCTCGGGGGCGACCTTCTCACGCTTGTGCCCCTTTAAAAGGTTGGTATTGTCTCGAGCCGGGGGCTCGTGCCGCTCGAGGGTCCTACGTGGCATGGGTGCTCGCGATGCCCGCTTTGTCACAAGCGGGCCTCGGGGCGACCTTCTCACGCTTGTTCCCATTCGAGGGGTTGACATTGTCCCGAGCCGGGGGCTCGTGCCGCTCGAGGGTGCTACGTGGCATGGGTGCTCGCGATGCCCGCTTTGTTTCAGGCGGGCCTCGGGGCGACCTTCTCACGCTTGCACCTGCTCGAGGGCTGAATTTATCCCGAGCCAGGAGTCCGTGCCGCTCGAGGGTTCTCCTTGTTTTACAAGGGACCGGGCCATTAAATGCTCCACAGTAGAGGCTGCGGTTTCGCATCGCGGGCGCGCCTTTTTAGGCGTCGCGGCCGCGCGCGCGCGTAGTGGGCGGCGTGGGCAGGCGGACGTGACCGCCTGCCACGGCCCCTGCTAGTCTTCACCGTGATGATGGCCCGTTGCGGTGATGTGGCCGCCGCGGTCGTGGTGGGGTCCGCTCGCCGGCCGAGAAGAGAAGATTCCCTGCCAGTTAATGCGCGCGGGACATCCGCCTCGGAGAGCTCGCCCGCGACTTATAAATCCGAGGAGAAGGGGAAATGACGGTTTTTTACCTTAGCGCTCGCCATTTTAGCCCTTCGTGCTTTCTTCCCCGCTTTGCCTTTGCCACCGTGCGGCTTCGCCATTAGAGCTTTTCCTCCTCTTCCTGTCCTTCGTTCTCCGCATCCTTTGCCCTTCCTCATGGCGCCGCCTCAGCCCCTCACGATCCTTGACCCGTACGCCTGGGAGCGGTCAACGGTGACCCGGCTGGCCCTTGGCGAGCTGGTCACCGCCGGCCGCCTAGCGGCCAATGAGGATGGCCGCCGGCGGAGTGGATAGTGCCGCCGGCCGGGGGGACCGTGCGCCCAACCCGCCGGAAGGCTATGTGGTGAGCTTCGTCCGCTTCCACGAGCGAGGCTTCAACGCGCCGGCAAGCCGCTTCATGCGAGCGCTGTGCCACTACTACGGCGTGGAGTTGCACAACTTCGCGCCCAACGCGATCTCGCAGGCGGCCACGTTCGTGGGCATCCGCGAGGGGTACTCCCGGGGATCCCGGTCAGGCGGGAGCTCTGGGTGCACCTCTTCCGCGCGGAGCTCTTCACGCAGCCCACGACGGAGCCGAGGACCCGCCGCGCGGTGCGCGCCGGCGGGATGTCACTCGCCCTGCGGGCGCAGTTCAAGGACGACTACATCCCCTGCACCATGACGACGAACAACGCCGGCTGGGAGCGGGGATGGTTCTACCCGCGCAATGCCAAGCCCGGCCTCCCCCCTACACCGGTCGGGTGTTCAAGGAGAAGCCCAGCTCCTGGGGCTACGGGGTGTCCACGCCCCAAAGATCGGAGGCGGCGGGGAGTCGGTTTTGGCCGCCCCGAGGAGCCCGACGGCGCGAGGGCCGACCGCGGCGAGCGTCCTCGCCTTCCTCCATCACCGGGCGGGTCGTGCCTCCGATGGAGAGGCCGCTCCGCATCTTTCGGATGACGAGAGGAGGCGGACCCCGTCGCGCCGGCGAGGTCGCGGATGCTCCCGACCCCCTCGGGCGGCCGTACGCGCCGGGCGCGGAACGCCGTCGACACCCGGATGCTGGCGCACTCGGACCGGACCCCGTGGGACCTCGAGATGCTCCCCACCGGCCCGCTGGTGAGTTCGATTCCTGATTCCGTTTTGGTTCTTGGCGTTGCCTCTGCCTCCTGACGCGTCTTTGTCGTTCCTGCATGTAGCTGGTGAGCTTCACCGCCGCGAAGTCCGTTCCGCCCACCCCGGAACTCCCGCGCGCGCTCGGTCGGGCGGCGCAACAACGGGGAGCGAGGAGCGGGCGGCGCGCAAGAGGAAGCGCGCAAGGCGGCACCAAGAGCGCCGCGAGCGACAGAACGCGGAGTACCGGCGGCGTGAGGAAGCGGGGCTCTCCTCCCCGGGACCGAGGAGTACTCGTCCTCGGAGGAGGACGAAGAGGAAGAGGCCGAGGGGGAGGGCCCCTCGATAGGTGGGAGCTCGCGCCCCGTCGCCGGAGCCGCGCGGCGGCAAGGGCGGCATCGCCGGGGCGGGCGCAACGGCGCCCGCCGCCGGCTGCAATCGACAACGGGCGCGGCACGCGCCGCGGAGGTGCCGGCGCGTGCCGCGGAGGGCGCGCACGGCAAGCGCGCGCGCACGCGCGGCAAGCGTGCCGCGCGCACGGGGCGGGGCCCGCGCGCGCGGGGGGCGTCGTCGGGAGGCGCGGCGGCGGGCGCGCCGGCCGCGCCGGCCTCATCCGCTGAGGCTTCGAGGAAAAGGAAACGTGCCTTTTCCTCTTTGAGGTAAGGGGCTCGCTTTTTCGCTTGGTTTGGTTTTGTGACGATCAGGCATTCTAACTTTTTGTTTGTGCTTGCGCAGGTGGTGCCAACTGTGCCTCCCCTCGCACCGGCCAAGGTGCCGACGGCGCACGCATCCATCCCCACCGGCGGCGCTCGTCGAGGGCGTCGCGGGCGGGGGCAAACACGGCGGCGGGCGAGAGCTCGCAAAGCCCGGCCGAGGCTTCGAGGCCTCGGCCGGCAGATCGGCCCGCCATGGCGCGGCCGGCGGTCGCCGAGGAGCGGCCGGCGCCGGCCATATTGGAGACGCAGCCGCGCGGCCGGCCGTGGCGGAGGCGCAGCCCGCGGAGGCCGCCGCTACGGAGGCACGGTCCGTGGCGCCGGCCGGCAGAGGAGGCGAGCGGGTGCAGCCCGCGGCGGCGCCCGTGGTCGCGGAGGCGCAAGTGGAGGCGCCGGCGGAGGGCGGCGCAAGGCCGGCGCCCGCCGGCGGTTTCCGGCGGGAGGTGGTGGAGGTCCCGGATGACGACTCCCCCGCCGCCGGGTGGGATCGGTGGGCGAGCTTCCCCACACGCTCCCCCGAGCCCCGGGGAGGGGGCCCTCGTGAGGCGGCACGAGGGTCACATGGTGGCGGGGGACCGAGGACATGGCGCCGAGGCCTCGTCCTCCCGCGCCGGCCACCCCGCCGGGTGGAGGGGGCCGCTAGCGATCCCCCCGCGTTTGCCGACGCCCGGGGGGAGCGGGAGCTTTGGGGAGAGCTCCGAGCCACGGCGCCACGCCGAACCGCGCGCCGAACGAGGCGCCGAGGGTCCATGGCGGCCCCGCATGGCGCGTCTTCCGGGTAGGGCATCGTTGCTCGTTTTCTTCTTTCTCTCATTTTTGTGTGCCGCCCTCCGTGTCGTGGCACTTACGGGTTTTGATTTGTGGGTGCCGGGAGCTCGAGCGCCGCGCCCACGACAAGTACGACGCCTTCAATCGGGTGAACGCCGAGCTCCACCGCCTCCGGGAGCGATGCAGCGCTTTCGACGCGCTTGCTGACGCCCTCAGGACCCCGGACGGTGGCTGGCGTACCGGGCCATGGCCTGGCGCGACGAACTCCCCGAGAGCTCGAGGCGGACCGGCGCGCCGCTCTAGCCTCGAGCGGGTCTGCGCAGCCCTCATCGATCGTGATGAGGCGCCGTGGCGGCGCGCGCTCGGACTCGGGAGAAGATGCGGACGCCGGCAACCAACCGGGGAGGCGGAGGTGGCCGGCGTCCGCGGCGAGAACCGGGGGCTCCGCTCGTCGCTCGAGGGGGCGCAAGCGCAGCAGCGCCAGGCCGAGGAGCGGGCGAGCGGGCCGGGAGCAGCGGGCCAAGGAGGCCGACAATTTGAAGGTCGCCCTCGACGCCAAGGTCGCGGCGCTCGTCGTCGCCGAGGAGCAGGCCGGCGAGGAGCGCACCGCCCGCCAAGGGGCCGAGGGGCGGCTCCGGCGAGAGCAAGCCGCCCTCGTCGACACCCGGTCGGCGCTGGAGCAGAGAGCGCGTCGCTCGCGAGGCGGCGCGAAGTCGCTGGAGGAGCGGAACACCGCGTTCTCCAAGGCCGAGGGCGAGCTGATTGTGCTCAGCATTACAAATGCAAACCAGGAGCTGGCCCTCCAGGAGCAAGGTGAGACCGTCAAGCGCCTCGAGCTGGCGGTCGAGGCCGTGCGCCGCGACCTCGAGGCGGAGAGGAAGCAAGTCGAAGGTGTGCTGCTGCTTGACTCTTGTTTGGCTGGTTTGCTGTTCGGGCATTCACACTCCTTTTTCTGATTCCTTTCTTGTCTTGGTGACTCCAGGCTTGCGCACCGCTCTGGGGCATGCAGCTGAGCGGGCCGAGGCACTGCAGGCTTCCTATAACTCCTCTGAGCAGGAGCTACAGGAGCTGCGTGGTGCGGCCCTCGAGACCTGCCAAGCCGTGGAGGAGGGCGAAGCACGGGCGGGCGGCTCGGCCGGCCGCCCGCCCGCGCGCCCTTGGTGGCCATGTCACCGAGCGAATGCGCCGAGTGCCGCGTCTTGGCGTCCGAGAAGGCCCTCGGAGTGGTTCGATCCCACTACGAGGTAAACTTCGAGGCGCCGGCGGAGGGGCTACGTCGTTCCCGAGGGTGTCGAGGACGAGGTGGCGATGGAGCGTGTGGACGCGCTCGCCGCCGACGCCGCCGGTCGCTCGCTGAAGCCTTCGAGGAGTTCCTCTTCCCGGACGCTGTTGACGCCGCCGCTTCTCCCGCCTGAAGACAGCTGGGCGCTAGGCCCATTTTTATGTGTATCAGTATTCTGGCCTCGCGGCCTTTGTAAACGAACAAGTTGTTTTTTGACATATACGTCTGCCGAAATGAAGTCTTTTGTTTATTGCGCTTTTTGTTTCTCCTTCTTCCTGAGTGGATTCTAGTTAGGGGAGTTCGATTTTCGCGGGGGGGCCTGCTGGGTTGGAGGCGAGAGAGAAGGGCCATATCCACGCGGCGTAGGCTATCTCTGGCTCGCGCGCTCCTTCCGCTAGGCCGCCTGCGCCCTGTTCGAATCGTTGCTCGTGGTTGAAGTAGAAAACAAACTTAGCACGTGTTTCTTTCGTTTTTGCGCGAAAATGGGACCATTTGGGGGGGGATGCCCCCCGCAGTAGCCCCCGAGGGTAAGTTGGGTTTCAGGGGAAAGCCGAGTTGCCCTTTTTATTAGACTTGAAGCATTTATATAGTTGTTACCAACTGGGGGGTTGGTCATATGGTTTTTACAATAAAGAGTACTTGGAAATCCTAGCTAAGGGTAGAAGCGACGTAGCTGTTGGATGTTCCAAGCGTTGGTGAGCTCTTCACCGTCCTCGTTGGCCAGCTTGTACGTGCGGGCTTGAGTACCTTCACCACGACGTAGGGTCCCTCCCATGGGAGCGATAGCTTGTGGCGCCCTCGGTTGTCTTGGCGTAGCCTTAGGACCAAGTCCCCTTCACTGAAGTCCCGTCGACGTATCTTGCGTGCTTGGTAGCGTCTTAGGGACTGTTGATACCTTGCGGAATGCATTAAGGCCACGAGGCGTGCCTCGTCCAGCTGATCCAGCGAGTCCTCGCGGGCTCGCTGGTTGGCATCCTCGTCATAGCCTCGAACCCTGGGCGATCCGTATTCTAGGTCCGTGGGGAGGACGGCCTCCGCACCATGGACTAGGAAAAACGGGGTGAACCCAGTGGCTCTGCTCGGGGTGGTCCTTAGGCTCCACACAACCGCTGGTAGCTCTTGGAGCCATTTTCGCCCAGATTTGTTGAGCTGGTCGAAAATTTCGGGGCTTAAGGCCTTGTAGGATCATACCGTTGGCACGCTCTACTTGGCCGTTGGTCCGTGGGTGTGCCGTAGCCGCCCAATCCACACGGATGTGGAATAATTCGCAAAACTCCAAAAACTTCCCTGCCCGTGAACCGGGACCCATTGTCGGTGATGATGGAGTTCGGCACTCCAAAGCGGTAGACGATGTCGGTGAAGAATGTCACCGCCCGCTCCGCCACGAGATTCGTGATGGGGCACACCTCGACCCACTTGGAGAACTTGTCGATTGCGACCAACAAGTGGGTGAAGCCCCCGGGCGCCTTCCGCAGGGGCCCAACGATGTCCAGCCCCCACACGGCAAATGGCCATGTTACGGGGATGGTCTGTAGGGCATGGGCGGGCAGGTTGGACTTGCGGGCGTAGAACTGGCACCCTTCGCAGGTGCGTACGATTTCGCTGGCGTCCGCAACCGCGGTAGGCCAGTAAAACGCCTTGGCGGAACGCATTGCGTACGAGGGTACGAGGTGCCGCGTGATGGCCGCGATCCGCGTGGATGTCCCGCGGGAGTTCGCGCCCTTCGAGAATGGGCACGCACCGCCGCAGATGCCGGAGGCGGCGTGCTTGTACGGCTCGCCGTCAACGAGGGCAAAAGACTTGGCCATCCCGGCGATGCGCCCGGCCGCGGCCCGGTCCGCGGGGAGTTCCCCTCGAGCCATCCGGGCAATGTATTTGTCATGCCGTCCGTTTTGACAGAGCCGGCTCGATGTCCATCGCGTCATCCCCGTAAGCGCCATACCCCTCGAGAAGGGAGAGAACGTACGCCTCGTTCGAGGGGTCCTCGTCCATGGGTTCCGCACCCGTTGGGTTTGAGGGAGCCCTCGAGGGTTCGGCCGTGACTCGAGGGGTGGGGCTCGAAGACGACCGAGGGCTGAGCGACGTCGCGCGCGAAAACGTTCGGGGGAACGGTGATCCGCCCGACGCAATCTTGGCCAGCTCATCCGCCTCCTCGTTGTACCGGCGGGGCACATGGTTGAGCTCGATGCCGTAGAACTTGTCCTCGAGGGCTCGCACGGCTTTGCAGTAGGCCTCCATCTTGTCGTCATGGCAGCTCGCGTTCTTCATGACTTGATCGATTACAAGCTGCGAGTCCCCCCGCACGTCGAGGCGCTTGACGCCTAACTCAATGGCGATTTTGAGGCCACAGAGGAGGGCCTCGTATTCAGCCATATTGTTAGACGCGGGGAAGTGGAGGCGCACTGCATAGCGCATGTGCTCCCCAAGGGGTGACACGAAGAGCAAGGCCCGCGCCCGCCTCGTTTTCATCACCGAGCCGTCGAAGAACGCAGTCCGGCACTCGCTTGGATCCGCGGGGGCGGCATCCGCGTATCCGTCGACTCGGCCGACGAAATCCGCCAAGATTTGAGACTTAATGGCCTTGCGCGGGCGTAGGCAAGCGTCTCGCCCATCGGCTCCACGGACCACTTGGCAATCCCGCTCGCGGCGTCGGGGTTGCGGATGATCTCCCCCGGCGGGAAAGAGGAGACCACCGTGACGGGGTGGGCCCTCGAAGTAGTGGCGGAGCTTGCGCCGCGCAAGGACAACCGCGTACAGCAACCACTCGGGACTCGGGGGTAGCGCGTCTTGGTGTCTGACAGGACCTCGCTGATGTAATAGACGGGCCGCTGCACAGGTAAAGCATGCCCTTCCTCCGTGCGCTCCACGACGATCACGCGCCGCTAACCACCTGGGTGGTCGCGGCAACGTAGAGCTGTAAGGGCTCGCCGTCCCGCGGCGGCGTGAGAATAGGGGCGTGCGCCAAGGACGCCTTTAGCTTGTCGAGCGCGTCCTGGGCCTCGGCGGTCCAGGAGAAGCGTTCGTGTTTCTTGAGGAGGCGATAGAGGGGCAGGCCCTTCTCGCCGAGCCTCGAGATGAAGCGGCTCAAGGCGGCAAGGCACCCCAGCACCTTTTGCACCCCTTTGAGGTCCCGGATTGGACCCATTCGTTCGAGGGCCGCAACCTTTTCGGGGTTGGCCTCGATCCCCCATTGGGAGACAATGTATCCCAGGAGCATGCCTCGCGGCACTCCAAAGACACACTTTTCGGGGTTTAACTTGACCCCATTTGCCCGTAGGCAACCGAACGCGATGCCAAGGTCGCCAACCTGGTCGTCCGCCTTCCTGGTCTTTACGACGATGTCATCCACATAGGCCTCGACCGTCCGCCTGATATGGTCTCCGAAAACGTGCTGCATGCAGCGCTGGTACGTTGCTCCTGCGTTTCGGAGGCCAAATGGCATCGTGACGTAGCAGAACATCCCGAACGACGTGATGAACGAAGTCGCGAGCTGGTTGGACTCCTTCATCTTTATTTGATGGTATCCGGAGTAAGCATCAAGGAAGTAAAGCAATTCACACCCGGCCGTTGAATCAACGATTTGATTAATGCGTGGCAAAGGAAAAGGAACTTTAGGACATGCTTTATTAAGACCGGTGTAGTCTATACACATCCGCCATTTCCCATTCTTTTTCTTTACAAGCACGGGGTTTGCTAGCCACGTTGGGTGGAACACCTCCTTGATGAACTTGGCCTCGAGAAGCTTCCGCGGCTCCGCTCCGATTGCCCGTCGCCGCTCCTCGTCGAAGCGGTGGAGCCGTTGTTGCACGGCGCGGGCGTGAGGCGAGATGTCAAGGGAGTGCTCGGCGACCTCCCTCGGGATGCCTGGCATATCCGAGGGGCTCCACGCGAAGATGTCGGCGTTGGCGCGGAGGAAGTCGACGAGCACCACTTCCTATTTGGGGTCGAGGGTGGAGCTGACCCTCAACGCCTTGCCCTCGGGGGCAGAAGGATCGAGGGGGACCTCCTTGGTCTGCTCCGCGGCCTCAAACGTGCTGGTGTGCTTAGCGGCGGACTCGAGGTCATCGTTGAACATCTTCTCCAAAGTGGTGACCAGCGCTTCGTCCGGCGCTAGCGTCTCTCGCGTGCTCTACGCACTCGACGTCGCGGTCGAATGCGTGCTCGATGGACGAGCCGACGGTGATGACGCCGTTCGGTCCTGGCATTTTCATCT
Source organism: Cenchrus americanus (assembly GCA_947561735.1). Classification (NCBI taxonomy): domain Eukaryota; kingdom Viridiplantae; phylum Streptophyta; class Magnoliopsida; order Poales; family Poaceae; genus Cenchrus; species Cenchrus americanus. The sequence continues at coordinate 74,075,032 of OX387239.1, read as the reverse complement.
TCAAGTATGTATAGTTGGGGACCGCCATGAATTTGGCGTAACAGGGTCGCCCAAGTATAGCGTGGTAGGCTCCCTTGAACCCCACCACCTCGAAGGTGAGGATCTCCTTGCGGAAATTCTTCGCGGTGCCGAACCAAACTGGCAGGTCGATCTGCCCGAGGGGATGGACCTGCTTGCCGGGCGCGATGCCGTGGAACGGCTTCGTGCTGGGCCGCACCGGTCCAACCCGATCCCCATCAAGCGCAGCGTATGCGCGTAGAGGATGTTGAGGCTGCTGCCCCCGTCCATCAAGACTTTCGAGAACCTCGCGTTCCCGATGATGGGGTCGACCACCAGCGGGTACTGGCCCGGGTTGGGGACGCGGTTCGGATGGTCCTCCCGCTGAAGGTGATGGGTCCCTCCGACCAATTGAGGAAGGAGGGGAGGCGCCTTCTCCACGGCGAGGACCTCGTGCCGCTCCTTCTTGCGCTGGCGGGTCGACATGTCGACGGTTGGCCCCCCCGAAGATGAGGAACACATTTTCCACGGCGGGGAAGCCGCCGGCGTCACCATCTCCTCCGTCTTTCTTGGCCTCTGCCTCCTTTGCGGCGGCGCGGCCATAGAACTTCTTGAGCATGTCGCACCGCTCAAGGGTGTGGTTTACCGGGGGTCTTGTGATAAGGACATGGCTTCTTCGGAAGCATGTCGTCAAACACCCCCGGGCCTCGAGGGGCCGGTCGAGGGTCCCGTCGAGCCGGGTCAACGCCGAGGGCCTCGGCATTACCGCCGTCGCGCCCCGCTCGCGCGCCGCGCGGCGCGGCTTCTTTCCCTTCTTGCCCCGCTTGTCGTTGCGGTGGGGGCTTCTCGGGACTTGCCGCCCTCCGCGGGCGCGTCCTCCGAGCGCTTGCCCTTCTTGCCGTCGAAGATCGCCCCCACGGCCTCCTCTCCCCGAGGCGAAGCCGGTGGCGATGTCGACCGCCTCGTTGGAGTCCGCGGGCGGGCCGCGTCCCGGCTCCCGCACGAGGTCCCCGCACGTGGTGCCCTCGAGGAAGGCATGCACGATCTCGGATCGCGCCACGCCGGGGAGCTCCGTGCAGCGCTTGGAGAAGCGCCGTATGAAGTCCCGCAGCCGACTCACCGGCCCCACGCGTGCGGGGAGCGCGAGTCCCGGAATTCCCGGGGCGCACGTACGTGCCCTGGAAGTTGCCCACGAACGTGCGGACCAGATCGTCCCAATTGTGGATTTGGCTGGCGGGCAGGTGCTCGAGCCATGTCCGGGCCGCATCGCCAAGGTGCGGGGGCAAGTTGCGGATGATGACCTCGTCGCCGGTTGCCCCCGCCCACCGGCAAGCCAAGCGGTAGTCGTTGAGCCACACGCGGGGATCCGTCTCCCCGTTGTACTTGACAATGGTCGAGGGCTGGCGGAAGCGCCGGGGGGAAGGCCGCCGCGCGGATCTCCCGGCTGAACACACGGGTCCCCGGGGGTTCGGCGTCGGGGAGCGGTCCTCACCGCTGTCGTAGCGTCCACCCCGTCGAGGGTGGTAGCCCACCGCCGCCGCGCGTCCGCCTTGCTCGTGCGGCGGGCGTTGATGACGTTGCGAGCGTCACCGTCCGCAGCTCGCGCGTATCAAGGAGCCATTCCCCGGCCGGTGCGCGTCCCGAGTTGGCGGGACGCTCCGCCGCTCCTCCCCCGCGTGGACCGAGGGTTCGCCCCCTTGTGCGGCCTCGTCACCCCCGCGCATCCCCTTGTTGGCGGATGCGCGACGCCGAGCTCTCGGCCTGCTGGACGGCCGCTTGCTCGATGAGAGTCTGCACCTCGCGGTGCAGGTCTCGTGCCTCAGGAGTCGAGGGTGCCGGCATGGCCCGTAGCAGCGTTGCGGCGGCAACGAGCTTCTGACTTGCCCGCGGCAGCATGTCAGGGTTGTCGGCGTTGATGCGGTCGCGGGCCTGTCTGCCCAGCTCCCGCACGCGTTCGCCGCGAGCGGAGGCTTCCCCAGCCATCGAGGCGCGGAGCAGCCCACACCGTCCGTACTCCTCCGCCGCCTTGGCCTCGAGCTCGCGGGCTTGGGCCGCCCGCGCGTCGGCGTCGGCCCCGGCAGGAGCGCTTGGCCCTGCGGCTAGGCGTGTGGCAATCCCCTCGGGGCAGCGTGATCTCGCCATCTCCCGGCGCCCACCGCGCCAGCGGCATTGGCTGGGTCGTTGGTGATGACGGCGTAGCACTCCCGCGCGGGGTCGTAGCTTCCGGTGCTGGAGTCGTCGGAGCAGCCGAACCAGTAGTCCGTGGCGTCAAGGAAACGCCTGAACATGACTGGGTCCGGCACGCCGGAGAAGTCCCATTCTGCGTACCCGTGGCGGTTGGCGGGTGGCAACGCGTCGAGGGAGCCCAGGGACGACTCGTCAGCCACTGAGGCGCCGGGATCCCTGGCGACGAAGACGTGACGGCTAGGCGGGACCCCGCGCATCGTGGTGTTGACGTTGTTGTTGTAGGCCGACATGGCACCACGCAACCCAATGGGGATGCGCGGTCCGAGACCGCGCACCGGCCCCGCCGGGGCGGTGGCGGTCGTCGTGGCGGTGGGCGCGCCGTGTTGAGAGGCGCGCGCGCTCGGCCCGCCGTCGTTCGACCGCGCCCGGCGCGAACGCAGCCCCGCAGCGGCGGCGGCGGCGTGGCGTCGATGGGCTGCGCGCGTCCGCGCGCGGCGGGCGTCCGCGCCGTGGTGGTGCGTGCGGCGGGGACCGGAGCGGGCCCGGCCTGGCGCCGCGCGCGGAGCTCCTCACGGTTGGTGAGGCGCATGAGGTAGCCATTCCCCGTGGCCTGAAAGTTCAGGCCCCCGAACCGGATTTCGAACCCGGCGGGGAGGGGGTCCGAGCTGCCCATGCAGTAGCGTGTACCACGGTACTCAGTGCGGATCACCATGGAGGGAGTTGACGGATTGACCTTAGGCGCTCAGATTGCCCCACGGTGGGCGCCAACTGTCGGTGCGGAATATGGTCCCGACACTAACCAGTAATAAGCGTCGTGGTCTATCCCTCAATGGTCGATGCTAAGCAACAAGTGACACAGGGTTTTATCCTGGTTCCGGCCGAGGGGGCCGTACGTCCAGCAGTGGCGTGCTCTAGGCACTATATTACTTAGCACCGGGGGTGCTTGTAGTGGGGCTGATACAAGCAAGGCGGGAGAGGAAGCCTGGCTTCCAAGTCCCTGGTGTAGTGGCTGAAGATGTTGTGGGAGAATTGGAGAGCAAATGCGTGGCGCGGCTCGTCTCCGGTTGTGTTGTGTCCGTGTTCCCTTCCGTTCTCCCCCGGCGGCAGGGGGGTTCGTCCCCTTTTATAGATCAAGAGGGAGCGAATCACATGCGCGCCGCGCTATCTAGCTACGTGAAGGGGCGTGGCGTGCTATGCCGTAGACGGGGCGGCCGTCCGACGATCCTTGCAGCGATCTGGCCATCATGGCCTATCTTGTACCCGAACAGTGGCGGTTCGAGGGTAGAGGGGCGGCAGATGGCGGTGATGTCTTCTGATGGGCTCGAGGGAGTTGCTGACGTTGGCCCGTACGGAGTACAGGAGTAGGTAAAACGGCGTCCCGTTCCAATACGCCTCACCGCATCGGGAGTTGTTGCTGCAGCCGCCGGGCGTGCGCCCGCACGCACGGGGACGGCCGCCATGCCGTAACAAAGTGGAAAGGATGGCGTTCCTCCCCGCCTAGCGCCTCCACCTAACCCCCGTAGGGTCACAAGAAAGCAAATCGAGGGTGAAGCCGGCCCCTTCGAGGGCTCGGCGCGTTAGCCGCATCGGGAGCAGGGCGCACGGCGTCACGGGACCGACACCGGCCGCGCCGCACGTCCCTCCCCACGCGGATGGGGACGGGCTCCCTCCCGGGGAGTTGGTGCGGCGGCACGGGGCGCGACCCCCCGGCGCATGATGGCACTGTCCCGCCGGTGTCGGGCGTTAAATGCCCGTGTACGGGGGGCAGGCGCACGCGAGCGGGGCGCCCTCGAGCGAGGCGGACCCCGGTCGAGGGCGGGCGGACCCTCGAGCGAGGCGGAACCTGCTCGAGGGGGAGCGGGCCCTCGAGCGGGGCGGAGCCCGCTCCAGGGGAGCGCACCCCCTCGAGCGGGACGGAGCCCGCCCGAGGAGGCGCGCACCCTCGAGCGAAGCGAAGCCTCGCTCGAGGGTATCTTCGAGAGGGTCACCCGCGTCATGGGCCGTATCCTACATGGTTAGGCAAAGTGTGTTTGGTCTTGTTGCAGGTTTTAAGTGGGGTTTTCCCGGTTGTTAAAGGGGACCCCTAGGGCTGTCCCCCGACAGGGCGCGCACGATGAAAACCCCCGCACGGGGTGATGTTGATAGCAGTAAACGTTCAGCAAACACCACCTCACGGTCATGACAGTGAACAGGGTATTTTCGATAGAAGTAAGAATATATACTTTTTATATTTTTAGTCTAAAGGATCTGTATTTTATTTTTATTTACACACCATCCTCCTCTTCTCTTTATTTTTGCAGCCCCTCCACACCTTTCCGGGAACATTTCAAATGTCGATGAAATTCTTGGACTTTTTGATTCGCCTCCTCGCGCAGGGAACAACGCAGACGAGCCCCCGCGTGAGCCAAGACACACTGTTGCAAAGAGGAGTGCTTCCTCAATATCTCCCTCTCCCCACCATTTTGATGTAAGCTCTTTTTTTACACCCAGGTTGCAATCCCCTCTCAGGTTTTAATGGAGTCACACTGCACGGAAAGTTGCAATTAGTTACTCAATCTAGCAATCATAAGCATTTCACCATTTTTTTGCAATTTTGATTTGTTTGTTTTTTCCTCAATCCTATCATCTTCAGCCTCAGCAGCAGCACCAGCAGCAGCATCAGCAGCAGCAGCAGGTTGTACCCCACACACCACCAACATTGCAGTTGGGTTGTACTTACAGTCGCAATCCTTTTTTGTCTTTTTTTATTTTATTTCTTTTTGTTTTTTTACTGGCTAAACTACAATTATTCACTCTTTTTTCCCCATAACACAGTTCACTAGAACTTATGCAAGGAGAACCGACGGGGAGGAGAGGAGGCAGAGAATCAAAGATGCCGAGGCCGAGAAGAATAACGCAGAGGAGGCGAGAAGAAAGGCTGAAGAAGAGGAAGCCTCGAAGAGAGAGTCTGAAGCCGAGGAAGCCAAGAAGAATGTCAAGACGAACGAGAGGAAGAAGGCCGAGGCTGAGAAAAAGATGTTGGAAGACGAGAGGATGAAACAAGTTGAGATGAAGAGGTTGGAGGACGAACAGAGGAAGAAGGACGAAGACGAGAGGGCGAAAGCAGCAGCAGGTTTGTAACCCATTGATTTTTTTACCAACATGTATTTTTTCAGTGGGGGTTTTTGCTGTTACAGTTGCAATTCATGTCCTTTTTTTGCTATTTTTTATCTAAAAACAGAAACTTTTGACTTTCTTTTTACTGCAATAAATTATGAAACTTGTAGCAGAAGTAAACCGAAAGGCAGAGGAACAAAAGAAAAAGGCTGCTGAAGAGGAAGTTTTGAAGAGGGATGCAGCTGAGGCAGCAGCAGGTTGTAACCCACACACCACCAACATTGCAGTTTGCTTGCACTTATATTTGCAATTATAACTTTTTTTACTGCGACATATTACGCACTCAGCAGCTGATGCAGAAGCTAAGCAGAAGGCTGCCGAAGAGGAAGCTTCAAAGAGGGCTGCAGCTGAGGCAGCAGCAGGTTTGTAACCCACACACCACCAACATTGCAGTTTGTTTGCACTTATAGTTGCAATTATAACTCTTTTTTTACTGCCACATATGATGCACTCAGCAGCTGAAGCAGAAGCTAAGCAGAAGGCTGCCGAAGAGGAAGCTTCAAAGAGGGCTGCAGCTGAGGCAGCAGCAGGTTTGTAACCCACACACCACCAACATTGCAGTTTGTTTGCACTTATAGTTGCAATTATAACTCTTTTTTTACTGCCACATATGATGCACTCAGCAGCTGAAGCAGAAGCTAAGCAGAAGGCTGCCGAAGAGGAAGCTTCGAAGAGAGCTGCAGCTGAGGCAGCAGCAGGTTTGTAACCCACACACCACCAACATTGCAGTTTGTTTGCACTTATAGTTGCAATTATAACTCTTTTTTTTACTGCCACATATGATGCACTCAGCAGCTGAAGCAGAAGCTAAGCAGAAGGCTGCCGAAGAGGAAGCTTCGAACAGAGCTGCAGCTGAGGCAGCAGCAGGTTTGTAACCCACACACCACCAACATTGCAGTTTGTTTGCACTTATAGTTGCAATTATAACTCTTTTTTTACTGCCACATATGATGCACTCAGCAGCTGAAGCAGAAGCTAAGCAGAAGGCTGCTGAGGAAGAGAAGAAAAAGGCTGCAGCTGAGGAACAGAAGAAAAAGCTTGCTGCTGCGGAAGATTTGAAGACGGCTTCATCTGAACAAGCTGCGAAAGGAAAAGCTAGTGATGAACAAGCAACAACAGGTTTTGTAACCATACACTGGTCTAGGCTTTTTTTTTGCAATCATAAAATTATCATTTTTTTTGTAATGAAAACACATAAAAGTAGTTGCAAAACGAAAACACTGTGCATTCCTCTTTTTTTTGCAATCACAACTAACCCTGCTGTTGCAATTACACATTACTCAGACTTGCAATCATAAATAATCAAATAACCAAGCAACTTCAACCACACAGACTACAGCCACGGCGTAACCACAAATAACTTCTGGTTGCAATCACGCACGCAAAATAGTTGCAAACACACACTGTTCAGGCTTTTTTTTGCAATTTATACCAAATAACCTGCAATTTTTTTAATGACACACACAAAAATAGTTTGCAAACACTGTACATACTTTCGTTTTTGTAGTCACAGTTTTTCCGTTGTTGCAATCACAGAACAAGCCATGCCGAGCAAGAGGGTTGAAGCTGAAAAAGCCAAGCAAGTAGCAGCCAAAGAAGCCGAGTCGAAGAAGAGGGTCGAAGCACAAAAAGGCAAGCAAGCAGCAACTGAAGATCATCAGAGCCAGAGCGATGATTTTGTGAAGAACAAAAAAGATGCAGCTGATGAAATTCGGAGGAAGAAGGCTGAGGCCGATAACAAGAGAAATCTCGGTGCTACCAAGAAGCTCGAGTCAAAGAAAAAGGCTGCAGCTGACAAGAAGGCTGAAGAGAAGGAGAAGATCATAGTAGAAATCCAGAAAAAGCTGGACGCGTACATTGCTGCTCTACAGAAGGAGCCCTCCGTATCAAAGATAAACAAGCAGGTGGAGATGCAACTATCAAATGTGTATGCTAAGAAGCGTACTGATTATGAGAAAAAAGTTAGATTTTCTCCGCCAGGAAGCCAATGCTGTGTTGGAATCTGTGGAGGCACCTATGCGAGCAAGATCCCCCTCATCGACCGACGATATCGAGTTTCCTCCGGAGTCCCAGGATGACATTACTAATTTGACCCCACCGATCTGTCTTTCACAAGACGAAGTGTCTGAAGGTCTCGTCGATTACGGCAAGGTTCAGAGGCTGATTTTCAAGCGCCTAGGTGACAGAGTGATGAGGAGGCCTGCTGAGTTCGTATCTCCATTCCAGATTAATCGCAAGCGCCCCGACATACCTGTTTCCAAGGCTGTTTATCTGAGGCAGAAGATCATATCTGAACCTGAGCTTCAACAGTATGTTTCTTCTTTTTTACTGTGTATTTTTCATGTTGCAATTGTTTTCATACTGGCATTGCAACTGTTACACTCTCAGTTTTGCAATTTGTACACTATTTGCAATCACACATTCGGCACTTTTTTTGCAACCACTCACACAGACCAATTTGCAGTCAGATGTTGTCAAACCTAGTTGCAATGCACAGGAGTTGCAATTACAGTTAACAAGCGGGGTTTTTGCAACCATACACTGTGTTTTTGGAAGTATCACACACAGGCGTTGCAACCACCGGAAAAGTTTGCACCACATTGATTTCATTTTGGATTTTTTTGGTGCAGGAGGACTTTATTGGAGTTTGGCCTTCTTGCTGAATTTACTGGACAACAACTTATTGACAATTTCTCAAACGACAAGCTGGGAGAGTCTTGCTTGATCGATTTCGTGGTGCATTGCATGCGACATGATGACATTGTGCACAAGCTTGATTCTTTCGGTTACAGGGTGTTTCTCACGACTGGTTTCTATGTAAGCCTTTTTGTTTTCAACTGTCCGTTTTTAATACTGTTTTTGTAGTTTTTGTTGTGACTGGTCTAGTTTTTTTAATGGGCCTTTTCCCCCTGTGTGCAGTGGAACATTCAGAGTTGCAATGCAGTCCTCAACGATGATAAATCCGAGACAGAACAATTCAAAGTTGTCTGGAACCACCTGATGACCGAGTGCATAAACTACGATCTGTCAAGAGCAAAACTGGTTAGCAGATATCTTTTTTCCCAATACAGTCTGTTTTTCTTGTAACCTTTTTTCAATTCATAATCTAACCCTTTTTTCATTCATAATTTTTTTTGAGTAGTTGCAATCACAAATCAAGTTGCAATCACACATCAACACTAGATGGAATCAATACACTAATCATTTTTGTTTCCTGCACTCTTGTTTTTTTGCACCAGATCTTTGTCCCTATCCAAGATGCAGGACATTATTTTGTGTATTGTTTCAACTTCATGCATAATCGCATTGATGTGCTGGACTCGAACGACTACTTCATGAAATGCATGGATCCTGTAGAACGTCGCAAGCATGTGTTTGCAAAAATTCCAATCATAGATGTAGCTTTCCAGAAGGTGTCCAACTTCAAGCTGCCCAGAGTTAGTGGGTGAAGGAAGTCTTTCATCGAAGTCCCCAAGCAAGCCGGCCCCAATGATTGCCTGTTTTTTGTCTGGAAGTACATGGAGTACTATGACGGGAACAAGCTGACGGAGGAAATCAACCCGTAATGTGTGATGTGAACTCGATCCATTTTTTACATCTTTTTCTCTTTTTTTCTATGTTTTCTGTATGTGCGTTTTTTGACCGTACTGTTGAAATGACTATATTTTTTATGTGTGTTTTTATGCTGCTGCAGTTCAACGGCGTCATTTACAGATGTGAGATGCTGCACTATCAAATCTTCCACCCCCTCAACCAGGCTGATCTCCCTGCAATGCTGGACAAGTACAGAATTGGGGGATGCCGTCTTGATCTCGAAGATGACAGCAGCCAGTCTGTGAACTTTTAGGATCAGTGGGATAAAAAAACATGTTATATCTGTGTGTGTTTATCTTCATTGTACGTGACATGTTATGCGTGGCAGTCTAAAAATACTCTATCCTATTTTGTGGCAACTTTTATGTCCTTTTTTTGTTTGAATTTGTGAATTGGAACTCTGGCAATGTATTTTTGTGCACCTTCTTTTTTTATGCGACATGGAGTGTTTTTTTGCAATCGCACCTTTACCTGTTTTGCAATCACACTGCGATAAAATTGCAATCACGCACATGTTTGTTTATGCAACTGGGTTTTTTTGCAATCGCAGCACATCAGCGGTTTGCAACCACACCGTCAAGGATGTTTGCAACCACCTGTATTTTCACCAAGTTGCAACCACATCAAGCAAAGACCAATCTAGTCGCAATTTGACAGTGTCATGGCATTGAGCTTTTTTTGAACTGGTTTATTGCAATCGCACTTTTTTACCAGTTTTTTCAATCGCAATCACACTGCTATAAGGGTGCAATCACACTGCGACAATATTTGCAATCAACCACATTCTGGTTTGCAACTTTCTTTTTTTTGCAATCGCAGCACATCAGTCGTTGCAAATACACTGCAAAGGATGTTGCAATCACATGTATTTTGACCAGGTTGCTACCACATCAAGCAAAGACCACCCTAGCCGCAATCTTACAGTGTCATGGCATGGAGCTTTTTTTTTGAACTGGTATTTTTTTACCTGTGTTTTTTGCAATTGTTTTTTTTGCAAAATCACTGCTCTAAGGGTTCAATCACTCCGCCACAAGGTTGCAATCACTCACATGCTTCGTTTTTAGCAACTACTTTTTTTTGCAATCGTAGCACATCAACGGTTGCAACCACACTGTAACTTATTAAGCAATCAACCGTATTTTTCACCTGGTTGCAACCACATCAAGCAAACATTAACCTAGTTGCAATCACACTGCTATAAGAGTTCAAGCAATCACCTACATTCTGGTTTTGCAACTGTCATTTTTTGCAATTGCTGCACATCAGCTGTTGCAACCACATGTAAAGGATGTTGTAATCACTTGTATATTCACCAGGTTGCAACCACATCAAGCAAACACCAACCTACTCACAATCTGACAGTGTCATGGCATGGAGCTTTTTTTGAACTGTTTTTTTTGCAACCACACTTTTTTACCTGTGTGTTTTGCAACTGTTTTTTTTGTTGCAATCGCAGTCTCATGTTTTTTTTGCAACTATTTTTTCTTTTTTTGCAATCACACTACGCTAAGGGTGCAATCACTCCGCGACAAGGTTGCAATCAGTCACATGCTTGGTTTAGCAACCATTTTTTTGCAATCGTAGCACATCAGTGGTTGCAACCACACTGTAACGTATTAAGCAATCAACCATATTTTTCACCTGGTTGCAACCACATCAAGCAAACATTAACCTAGTTGCAATCTGACAGCATCATGCAGCAGTTTTTTCTTTTTTCCAAACACACGTAAGAGGCAGTTGCAAACCACACAAGCACCTATGCTTGCAATCACACTGCTATAAGAGTGCAAGCAATCACCTACATTCTGGTTTTGCAACTGTCATTTTTTTGCAATTGCTGCACATCAGCTGTTGCAACCACATGTAAAGGATGTTGCAATCACCTGTATTTTCACCAGGTTGCAACCACATCAAGCAAACACCAACCTAGTTGCAATCTGACAGTTTCATGGCATGGAGCTTTTCTTTGAACTGGTTTTTTTGCACCCGCACTTTTTTTACTTGTGTTTTTTACAACTGGTTTTTGTTGTTGCAATCGCAGTGAAATGTTTTTTTGCAACTGTTTTTTTTTTGTAATCACACTGCGCAAATCGCTAAAATGCGACAAGGTTGCAATCACTTACATGCTTGGTTTTAGCAACTATTTTTTTTGCAATCGTAGCACATCAGTGGTTGCAACCACACTGTAACTTATTAAGCAATCAACCGTATTTTTTCACCTGGTTGCAACCACATCAAGCAAACATTAACCTAGTTGCAATCTGACAGCATCATGCAGCAGTTTTTTTCCTTTTTCCAAACACACGCAAGCAACAGTAGCGAACCACACACGCACCTATGCTTTTGCAATCACACACATTCATGTTTGGGGGCTGCAAAAAAACAGTGTTTTTTCAGTATTTTGTAATCACAGTTGCAATCAGATAGTGTTTTTATCCAGCAGTTCTTTTTTTGCAAACCAGATGCTAGCTATTTGGATAAATTATATTGGATTCATTCAGATTCATAGTCATCCCTGTAGTCAACATCGCGCGAGGTTGCTCTTCTGATTCGAGCAATCGCGCCATGTTGTGTTTCATCTCGCTTCACCGCACAACTACACTGCACTCAGATTGTTGTGTTTCATCTGCTTCACTTTGCCCTTCCAGATCCTCGTTTTGTCCGTTTTTTACTCTTGGACGGCCTCTTTTTCTTTGAGCCCAACCTTCAACTTTTGCACCTCTTTTTTTGGCTTTGTTTTCTGCTGCTTTGCTCCGGTTTGGGTTTTGGGGGCATGTGTGTGCTGTAGTGCCCCCTAACATGACAGGTTTGGCACTCCTTCACACCCTTACCTCCACTGTATGTGCTGTAAGGATTATCAGGTATCATAATGTTTTTGGAGGATTTTGCTGTGCTGACAGGCTTCCTACCTTTTGTGCTAGACACGGGTGGTTCAGTCAATATCACACCGCCCAGGGTAGTTGCCGAACCAGGCACATGGTTTATTTTTGGTGTGGCAGGGTTACTAGGATTCATAGCAGTTTCCACAGTGGCGTCACCACTTTTATCTGTTGGTCGGACACAAATTAGACCCATCTCGTTATCCCCATTTTCATGCAAATCACCACTTTCCATCTCACAAGCGGCAGCCTCGCCGTTTGTAGAAGCTCAATACCAGGAGTTATCATGTCGATGTGGCGGACGCTTCCGCGCATAAGCACGGTCGATTTGCTTCCCGCTCTACCCGGGCGCATTAACTTGGGCAAGTAGCTTTGACATTCTCGTTTGCTCCGTGTCGCATGAATCGCAACCCGAACATCGTGCCCGTCCCATGGAACTACGCATCTCGCATTACGTGTGTAGCGCCGCGAATGTACTTCTCTCGGTATGCTCGCACTTGCGAGTGGGTGAATGCTTTGATCACGTGCATGCAAAACAACCCCGTGTGCTCCCATTGCATGCATTCGCATTTATATATACCCTCTTTTTTGTCGCCTAGCACCTTGAATGCGTGTTGTGCCCAACAGAACACTCCTGTTCCTTTTTGATGCTTCACCAAGTAACCGCATTCAACATTTGGATCAGGCTCAATCACAAACGTTGTACTGTTAGCATATTCCCTCTTGTATTCATTATACACAACCCGCGTGTACATCCTGCTGAGCTGCTCACCAAACCGTGATTTGCATGCCCTGACAACCTCGGCCTGCACATCAGAATAGTTGCAATCACACACTGGTTCAGTTTTCTTTTTCTTTTTTGCAGTCACAGAAATAAACCAGCAGCTTTTGCAATCACACACTTTAGTTTTTGTAATCACACACTACCCAGGCTTGCAATCATATTCCAAATAACCAAGTAGCTTTTCAACCACACAGACAAAGTCAGGTTTTCTTGCAACCACACATAACTCCTGGTTGCAATCACGCACGCCAACTAGTTGCAATCACACACTGGTTTAGTTTTTTTTGCAGTCACAGAAATAAACCAGCAGCTTTTGCAATCACACACTTTAGTTTTTGCAATCACACACTACCCAGGCTTGCAATCATATTCCAAATAACCAAGTAGCTTTTTTCAACCACACAGACAAAGTCAGGTTTTCTTGCAACCACACATAACTCTTGGTTGCAATCACACACGCCAACTAGTTGCAATCACACACTGGTTCAGTTTTCTTTTTCTTTGTTGCAATCACACACTGGTGCAGTCACTAACTAAAAAAATTTTTAACCAAACATGTTTTTTTGCAAACCCACAAATTAACATGTTTTGCATTAAAAAACTATCAGGCTTTTTACAATCACACACAATCAGTGATTGCAAAACAGACATATGTTTTCTTGCAATCACACTTTAACCAGTGTGTTGCAATCACTGAACTAACAGGTTTTTGCAATCATAGGTTGGGTTTTGCAGTTTTAGAATACCTGTGAGTAGTGCGACTCCCCAGCATCCATGTGGTCTGTGTGCTGAACAGAGTCAAGCACCCTCTTTGCAAACATATGCAATGTTGTCACACTGCCAACATATACATCTTTCAATACTCGTTCGGCTCTCGCATCTCCGGGTTGAAGTCATTCTCCCGCAAGACATGCCCTTAAAATATGCCGCAATCCATCTTTTCCTTTTCTCGCCACAATGCTACAATCGCTGGGTGTTCCCCTATGCCACATTCATCCACTAGCTTCCCCCACTCTACCTCAAACCGTGTAGGACCCGCAGGATAATTTATCGTAGACTCCAATTTTTCCTTCAGATTTTTGTCCCTGTGCACCTTGTACAACTCCTCGAGTTCATAATCCCACATCCTTATTATGTGCCACCAGCAATTTCTGTGTTGTGATTTATCAAACACAATTTTTATTGTCTCCCTCATTGCCGCATCTTCATCTGCAGAAACATCAATTTTTTTAAAAATCGGTTCTTTTTTCCTGTGAATAAAATATCTTTGCAATCCAAGACACACGATGGTTGCAACCAAAAAATAGAGTTTAATGTTGCAAACGTTGAAACCACACTACACACTACACTTGCTTTTTTACTGCAATCATTATAGAATAAATCAGAATATACCCCCCACCCCTCTCCCTTAAAATATGCACCTGTTAGAATCACAAAAGGCTGCCTGCCGCCCATGCAGCTTTTGAATGATTCGAAGAGCCATCTGAAAGTGTCAGTTGTCTCATCCCGAAGAAGCGCTTGCCCAAACGACACATTTTTCAGATTGTTGATGCATCCGGCAAACATCGCCTGGCATTTTCTTGCCGTTAGTTTTGTGGGTAGTGTCAAAAGTGATGAAGTCTCCAAAATCCACATATTCTCGCACGCTGACTTGCATGGCTCCAAAAAATGCTTCTTAGCACTTTCGTCTTTGGGTCAAAATCAACATCCTAGTAGAATGCTTCATTGTTCTGCTTACACTCCCTAAAAAACTGGAATAACTTCTCAATGCCCCCATCCCTGTCCTCTCGCATCTGCCTAGCTTTCCTGCACCACAAGCGAATGAAAAAACATTTTAAGCACACAAAATAGGTTTTTTTGCAATCACAAACGACCCTGCTGTTTTCTTCAATCACACACTACCCAGGCTTGCAATCATATTCCAAATAACCAAGTAGCTTTTCAACCACACAGACAAAGTCAGTTTTTTTCGCAACCACACATAACTACTGGTTGCAATCACGCACGCCAAATAGTTGCAATCTGTCGGGGACAGCCCTAGGGGTCCCCTTAAACAACTGGGGAATCCCTACCTAAAACCCGCAACAAGCCAAAGCCAAATGCGCCTCGCTTAAGCACACAGGGCATGGCCCACGCCACGGTGGCCCTGACGGCCCGCCAAGGCGGCCCACTCAAAGATCCCCTCGAGCAGGCTCCGCCTCGCTCGAGGGCACACGCCTCCCTCGGCGGGCTCCGCCCCGTTCGAGGGGGGGTGCACTTACCTCGAGCAGCCCCGCCCTCGCTCGAGGGTCCGCTCCGCCCTCGAACGGCTCCGCCCTCGCTCGAGGGCGCTCCGCACGCACACGCCCATACACAGCATTTAATGCTCGACAACGGCGGGGTGGCGCCATCATGCGCCCGGGGCTCGCGCCCCGGCTCCGTTGCACCAACTCCCTAGGAGGGAACCCATCCCCGCCACCGTGGGGTACCGTGCGACGTGGCCGGTGCCGTCCCGTGATGCCGCGCCGCCTACTCCGGTACGGCTAACGCGCCGAGCCCCTCGAAGGGGGACCGCCGCACCCCTCGGCTTACTTTCCCGTGACTCGCAGGATTAGGTCAAGGCGTTAGGCCGGTGGGGCACCATCCCCGGCACCGTCAACGGCATGGTGGCCGCCCCCGCGCGTACAAACCCACGCCGGCACCGTGGCAACAGCTCCGACGCTGTGGAGCGTGCGGGAACGGGATGCCGCCTTACCCGCCACCGTGCCCCGTACGGACCGACGCGCATCCCCTCGAATCCGCCTGAAGACATCACGGCCGTCCGCTACACCCCTACCCTCGAAGCTACCACTGTTCGGGTACAAGATACGCCATGATGGCCGGATCGCGGCAAGGACCGTCAAGGCGGCCGCCTACTCTACGGTGTAGCACACCATACTTCCCCACGTAGCTAAACAGCGCGGCATACATGTGATTCGCTCTCTCCTTGGCCTATAAAAGGAGGACGAACTCCCCCGCCGCAGGGGACAACAGAAGACACGTAAAGGACACGACACAAGGCAGAACAACACGTGTCACAACACGCACTTACTCTCCAATTCTCCCACAATATCTTCAGCCACTCCACCAGGGACTTGGAAGCCACGCTTCCTCTCCCGCCTTGCTTGTAGCCGCCCCACTACAGCACCCCGTGCAAAGCAATATAGTGCCTCGAGCACACCGCCGTCTGGACGTATGGCCCCTTGGCCGGAACCAGGATAAACTCTGTGTCTCTGATTGCTTAGCATCGACCATTGAGGGATAGACCTTGGCGCTCATCACTGGTTAGTGTCGGGACCACATTCTCGCACCGACGCTGGCGCCCACCGTGGGGCAAGCGAGCGCCTAAGGTCAATCCACCATCAACTCCCTCCATGGTGATTCGCACTGAGTACCGCGGCACGCGTTACTCCATGGGCAGCTCGGACCCCCTCCCCGCCGGCTTTGAAATCCGGTTCGGGGCCCGAACTTTCGTGCTACGGGGGAACGGCTACCTGATGCGCCTCACCAACCGTGAGGAGCTCCGTGCGCGGCGCCAGGCCGGGTCCACTTTGGTTCCCGCCGCGCGCGCCGCCACAACGCGCACGCCCGCCGGCAAGGATGCCGCGGACCCGTCAACGCCACGACGCCGCCGTCGCTCCGGCCGCATTCACGCCGGGCGCGGTCCGAGCGGCGGCAAGCCGAACGCGCCGCCTCTCAACGTGGCGCACCCGCCGCACGGCAACCACCACCCCGCGCGCGGGCGGCGCACGGTCCCGACCGCGCTTCCCCCATCGGTCCGCGCGGTTCCACGACGGCCTACAACGCCAATGTCAACACAACGATGCGCAGGTTCCCCCCCGGCCGTCACGTCTTCGTCGCCGGGGACCCCGGAACCTCCGCGGGCGACGAGTCGTCCCCGGGCTCCCTTGACGCGTTGCCACCCGCCAACCTCCATGGGTACGCGGAATGGGACTTCTCCGGGTACCGTACCCGCCCATGTTCGGGGGCGTTTCCTTGACGCCACGGACCACCGGTTCGGCTCGCTCCGACGATTCCAAAGACCGGGAGCTATGACCCAACGCGGGAATGCCGCGTCGTCATCGCCAACGACCCGGCAAACGCCACCGGTGCGGGGGCGCCGGCGACGGGGAGGTCACGCCCGCCCCGGGGATCGCTCCGCGCCCGGCCGCAGGCCAGGCACCCCCGCCGGGGCCGACGTCGATGCGCGGCTAGCCCGTGCTCGTGAGCTCGAGGCCAAGCCGACGGGAGGAGTATCGAACGATGCGGCCGCTCCGCGCCCTCAATGGCCGGGGAAGCCTCCGCGCGCGGTGAACGCGCGCGGGAGCTTGGCAAAAATGTGCCCGCGACCGCATCAACGCCGACTTCAACGTCGACAACCCGACACGCCTCCGCGTGTGAGTCGAAGCTTATCGCCGCCGCAACACCGCCGCGGGCCATGCCGCCCTCGACGCCCGAGGCGCGAAAACCCGCACCGCGAGCGCGTGTGCACTCATCGAGCAAGCGGCCGTCCAACAAGGCCGAGAGCTCGGCATCACGCATTCGCCAACAAGGGGGACGCGCGAGGGCGACGGAGCCGCGCAGGGGGGCGAACCCTCGGTCCATGCGGGTGAAGCGGCGAGGCGACCCGCCAACCCGGACGCACGCCGGCCAAGGAGCGGCTCCTCGACACGCGCAGGCGCCGGACGGCGATGCTCGCAACGTCATCAACGCTCGGCGTATGAGCAAGGAGGATGCGCGAGCGGCGGCGGGCTACCACCCTCGACGGGGTGGACGCTACGACGGCCGATGAGGACCGCTCTCCGACGCCGGGAGCCCCCGGGACCCGTGTGTTCGGACCGGGAGATCGCGCGCGGCGGCCTTCCCCCAACGCTTCCGCCACCCCCCACGACCATCGTCAAGTACAACGGGGAGACGGATCCCCGCGTATGGCTCAACGACTACCGCCCGGCGTGCCGCCCGGGGCGGGGCCACCGCCGACGAGGTCATCATCCGCAACCTCGCCCCTACACCTCGGCGATTCGGCCCGACGTGGCTCGAGCACCGCCCGCCGGCCCGCATTCACAACTAGGATGATCCGGTCCGCACGTTCGTGGGCAACTTCCGGGCACGTACGTGCGCCACGGGGAATTCCCCGGGACCGCGCTCCCCGCACCCGAAGCCCGGCGAGTCGCTCCGGGACTTCATACGACGCTTCTCCAAGCGCTGCACGGAGCTCCCAAGCGTGGCGCAATCCGAGATTGTGCACGCCTTCCTCGAGGGCACCACGTGCTGGGACTTCGTGCGAGAGCTGAGACGCAGCCCACCTGTGGACTCCAACGAGCTGTTTGACATCGCCACCAGCCTCGACTCGGAGAGAAGAGGCCGTGGGGCGATCTTCGATGGCTAGAAGGGAAAGCGCCGGACGACGCGCCCGCGGAGGGCGGGGAAGTCCGGGGAGCCCCCACCGAAGGATAAACGGGGCAAGAAAGGGGAAGAAGCCGCGTCGCGAGGCGCGCGAGCAGGGGCGCGACGGCGACGACGCCGAGGCCCTTGCCGTTGACCCGGCCGACGAGGCCCTCGACCGGCCCCTCGAGGTCCGGGGTGTTTGATGACATGCCGAAGAAGCCATGTCCATATCATAAGACCCCGTGGAACCACACCCTTGAGCAATGCGACATGCTCAAGAAGTTCTACCGCCGCGCCGCCGCGAAGGGCGCGGAGGCCAAGAAGGACCGGAGGAGATGACGACGCCGGCGGCTTCCCCGTCGTGGAGAACGTGTTCCTCATCTTCGGGGGACCAACCGTCGACATGTCGAGCCGCCGGCCGCAAGCGGGAGCGGCACGAGGTCCTCGCCGCAGAGATCGAGAGGGCGCCTCCCTCCTTCCTAGACTGGTCGGAGGACGCCATCACCTTCAGCCGTGAAGACCACCCGAACCGCATCCCCAACCCGGGCCGCACTCCACCGGTGGTCGACTCGATCATTGGGAACGCGCAGCTTCTCAAAAGTTTTGATGGACGGGGGCGGCAGCCTCAACATCCTCTACGCGCATACCGCGCCTCGTTGGGGATCGGGTTGGACCCGCCGCGGCCCAAAGACGACGCCGTTCCATGGCGTCGCGCCGGGCGCGCGCGTCCAGCCCCTCGGCGCATCGACCCGCCGCCTTGGTTCCCGGCACTTCAAAGAATTTCCGCAAGGAAACGCTCACCTTCGAGGTGGTGGGGTTCGTGGGCGCCTATCATGCCATACTTGGGCGGCCCCGCTACACCAAGTTCATGGCGGTCCCCAACTACACCTACCTCAAGATGAAGATGCCGAGACCGAACGGCGTCATCACCGTGGGCTCGTTCATCGAGCACGCATTCGACTCCGACGTCGAGTGCGTAGAGCACGCGAAAGCGCCGGCGCCGGACGAAGCGCCGGTGACCACCTTGGAGAAGATGGTCAACGAGGACCTCGACTCCACCGCCAAGCACACCGGCAACTTCGAGCCCGCGGAGCGCACCAAGGAGGTGCCCCTCGACCCCCGCCGCCCCCGAGGGCAAGGCGTTGAGGGTCGCTCCACCCTCGACCCAAAATAGGAAGTGGTGCTCGTCGACTTCCTCCGCGCCAACGCCGACATCTTCGCGTGGGAGCCCCTCGGATATGCCGGGCATTCCGAGAGAGGTCGCCGAGCACTCCCTTGACATCCTCGCCTCATGCCCGTGCCGTGCGCGAGCGGCTCCGCCGTTTCGACGAGGAGCGGCGGCGGACGATCGGAGCGGAGCCGGCGAAGCTCCTCGAGGCCGGGTTCATCAAGGAAGTGTTCCACCCTACGTGGCTAGCAAACCCCGTACTTGTAAAGAAAAAAGAATGGGAAATGGCGGATGTGTATAGACTACACTAGTCTTAATAAAGCATGCCCTAAAGTTCCTTTTCCTTTGCCACGCATTGATCAAATTGTTGATTCAACAGCTGGGTGTGAGCTGCTTTGCTTCCTTGATGCCTATTCCGGGTATCACCAGATAAAGATGGAGTCCGACCAGCTCGCGACTTCGTTCATCACGCCATTCGGGATGTTCTGTTACGTCACAATGTCGTTCGGCCTCCGAAATGCGGTCGCAACGTATCAACACTGCATGCAACACGTTTTCGGAGATCACATCGGGCGAACGGTTGAGGCGTACGTAGACGACATTGTCGTAAAGACCAGGAAGGCGGACGACCTGGTTGGCGATCTTAACATCGCGTTCGGCTGCCTACGGGCCAATGGGGTCAAACTAAACCCCGAAAAATGTGTCTTTGGAGTGCCGCGAGGCATGCTCCTAGGATACATCGTCTCCCGACGGGGCATCGAGGCCAACCCCCGAGAAGGTTGCAGCCCTCGAGCGAATGGGCCCGATCCGGGACCTCAAAGGGGTGCAAAAGGTGCTGGGGTGTCTTGCCGCCTTGAGCCGCTTCATCTCGCGGCTCGGCGAGAAAGGCTTGCCCCTCTATCGCCTCCTCAAGAAGCACGAGCACTTCTCCTGGACCGCCGAGGCCTAAGACGCGCTCGACAAGCTGAAGGCATCCTTGACCCACGCCCCGATCCTCATGCCGCCGCAGACCGGCGAACCCCTGCAGCCTCTACGTGGCCGCAACCACCCAGGTGGTCAGCGCCGTAATCGTGGTAGAGCGCACGGAGGAAGGGCACACCCTGCCGGTCCAGCGGCCGGTCTACTACATCAGCGAAGTCTTGTCCGACACCAAGATGCGCTACCCTCAAGTCCAAAAGTTGTTGTACGCGGTGGTCCTCGCACGGCGCAAGCTCCGCCACTACTTCGAGGCCCACCCCGTCACGGTGGTCTCCTCCTTCCCGCTAGGGGAGATCATCTGCAATCCGCACGCGGCGGCGGTGATCGCCAAGTGGTCGCGGAGCCGATGGGCGAGACGCTCGCCTACGCCCCGCGCAAGGCCATCAAGTCCCGCATCCTCGGCGGATTTCGTCGGCCGAGTGGACGGACACGCAGCCTACCACCGCCACGGCATCCAAGCAGAGGCCGGACTCGTATTTCGACGGCTCGGTGATGAAAATAGGGGCGGGCGCGGGCTCGCTCTTCGTGTCACCCCTCGGGGAGCACATGCGGTACGCAAGGCGCCTCCACTTCCCCCGCATCAAACAACATGGTCGAGTACGAGGCCCTCCTTTGCGGCCTCAAGATCGCCATCGAGATAGGCTTCAAGCGCATCGACGTGCGGGGGGATTCGCAGCTCGTGATTGACCAAGTCATGAAGAATGCGAGTCGCCACGACGACAAGATGGAAGCGCATCGCAAGGCCGTGCGAGCCCTCGAGGACAAGTTCTACGGCATCGAGCTCAATCACGTGCCCCGCCGGTACAACGAGGAGGCGGACGAGCTGGCCAAGATCGCGTCCGGCGGATTACCGTCCCCCCCGAACGTTTTTGCCCGTGACATCGCCCAGCCCTCCGTCACCTTCGAGCCTCACCCCTCGAGCCACGCGAACCCTCGGGGGCTCCCTCGAATCTAGCGGTGCGCGGAGCCCATGGACGAGGACCCCTCAAACGAGGCGTACGTGCTCTCCCTCCTCGAGGGGTATGGCGCCTACGAGGCGGATGTGATGGATGTCGAGCCGGCCCTGTCAAGGCTGATTGGTGCGACAAGTACATCGCCTGGATGGCTCGAGGGGAACTCCCCTCGGACCGGCCGAGGCCGAGGTGCATCGCCAGGATGGCCAAGTCCTTTGCCCTCGTCGACGCCGAGCCGTACAAGCGCGCCGCCTCCGCATCCGTAGTGGTGCGTCCCCATCCCCGAGGGGCGCGAGCTCCTGCGGGACATCCACGCGGGAATCTGTGGCCATCACGCCGCGCCCCGCACCCTCGTTGGCAACGCTTTCCGTCAAGGCTTTTGCGGCTTACCGCGGTCGCGGACGCCGGCCGAGATCGTGCGCACCCGTGAAGGGTGCCGGTTCTACGCCCGCAAGTCCAACCTTCCCCGCTCATGTCCTGCGTACAATCCCCATAACATGGTCGTTCGCCGTGTGGGGGCCGGACATCATCGGGCCCCCCGCGGAAGGCGCCGGGGGCTTCACTCACCCCGCCGGTTGCGATCGACAAGTTTTCCAAGTGGGTGGAAGTGCGCCCCATTATGAATCTCGTGCGTAGCAAGTGGTGACGTTCTTCACCGATATCATCCATCGCTTCGGAGTGCCAAACTACATCATCACCGACAACGGGTCCCAGTTCACGGGCAGGAAATTCCTGGAGTTCTGCGACAAGTTCCACATCCGTGTGGATTGGGCAGCTATGGCACACCCACAAACTAACGGCCAAGTAGAGCGTGCCAACGGCATGATCCTACAAGGTCTTAAGCCCAGAATTTTCGACCACCGAATAAATGCGGCTCGGAAATGGCTCCAGGAGTTACCGGCGGTCGTGTGGAGCCCAAGGACCACCCCAAGCGCAGCCACCGGATTCACCCCGTTTTTTCCGGTCCATGGCGCGAGAGGTCGTCCTCCCCACGGATTTAGAGTACGGGTCACCCGGGGTTCGAGGCTACGACGAGGACGCCAACCGCCGAGCCCGCGAGGACTCACCGGACCGAGGCTCGGGACGAAGCACGCCTCGTGGCCTTAATGCACTCCGCAAGATATCAACGCCTCTCGGGCGCTACCGTGCACGGAAGATACGCCGGCGGGACTTCGAAGAAAGGGGATTTGGTCCTAAGGCTACGCCAAGACAACCGAGGACGCCACAAGCTATCGCCTCCGTGGGAGGGACCCTACGTCGTGGTGAAAGTGCTCAAGCCCGGCACGTACAAGCTGGCCAACGAGGACGGCGAAGAACTCACCAACGCTTGGAACATCCAACAGCTACGTCGCTTCTAGCCCTAGCTAGGATTTCCAAGCATTTCGTTGTAAAACCACGTAACCAGCACCCCAGTTGGTGACAACCATGTAAACGTCATCAGTTTAATAAAAAGGGCAACTCGGCTTTCCCCTGAAACCCAAGTTACCCTCGGGGGCTACTGCGGGGGGCACCCCCCCCAAAATGGTCCCATTTTTGCGCAAAAAAGAAACAACTCATGCGCGCTAAGTATGTTTCTACTTCGTCCTCGAGCAAAGATTCGAACAGGCGCAAGCGGCCCTAGCGGAAGGGACGTGCGAGCCGAGAGATAGCCTACGCCTCTGCGAGGATACGGCCCTTCTCTCTTGCCTCCAACCCGAGAGGGCCTCCCGCAAAAATCGAACTCCCCTAACTAGAATTTACTCGGAAGAAGGAGAAACAAAAAAGCACAATGAGCAAAAGACATCATTTCACTTTGACAAATGCTCGTAGCAAAGTAATCGTTTATTTACAAGGCCACACGACCAAGCATACCGATACATGATCGGGGAGGGCCTAGCGCCCGGCTGTCTTCAGGCTGGAGGAGCGGCGGCATCAGCGGCATCTGGGAAGAGGAACTCCTCGAAGGCCTCGGCAAGCGTCCCGGCGGCGTCGGCGGCTAGCGCGTCCATGCGCTCCATCGCCACCTCGTCCTCGACACCCTCGGGGACGACGTAGCCCTCCGCCAACGCCTCAAAGTTGACCTCGTAGTGAGATCGCACCACCCCGAGGGCCTTCTGGACGCCGAGATGCGGCACCGGCGCACGCGCCGGTGACGTGGCCGCCAAGGGTGCGCAGGGCCGGCCGGGCCGAGCTCCCCGCCCGCGCCTCGCCCTCCTCCACGGCCCGGCAGGTCTCGAGGGCCGTAGTGCGCAACTCTAGCAGCTCCTGCTTGGAGGAGTTGTAGGAGGTCTGTAGCGCCTCGGCCCCCTCAGCCGCGTGCCCCAGCGTGGTGCGCAAGCCTGAAGTTGCTCGGCAAGAAAGAAGTCAGAAAAGGGTGCGAACCCTCTAAGAGAAAACCAGCAAAACAGGAGTCAAACAGCGACTTACCTTCGACTTGCTTCCTCTCCACCTCGAGGGCGCGGCGCCCGGCCTCGACCGCCTGCTCAAGGCCCTTGAGGGTCTCGCCTTGCTGCCGGAGGGGGCCGGCTCCTCGGCTTGCGCTCGTGATACCGAGCACCATCGGCTCGCCCTCAAGCTTCAAGAACTCGGTGTTCGGTCCTCCGGCGACTTCGCGCCGCCTCGCGAGCGACGCGCTCCCGCTCCGGGCCGACCGGCGTCGGCAAGGGCGGCCTACTCCCCGCCGGAGCCGCCCCTCGGCCCCTTGACGAACGGCACGCTCCCTGCGGAGCCGGTCCTCCGCAACGGCGAGCGCCGCGCCTTGGCGTCAAGGGCGGCCTTCAAATCGTCGGCCTCCTTGGCCTCTCGCTCGAGCGCGCGCGCCCGCTCCTCGCCCCCGGCTCGCCGAGCCTCGCGCCCCCGGAGCGACGAGCGGAGCTCCCGGTTGTCGTTGCGGACGCCGGCCACCTCCGCCTCCCGGCTTGGCCGCCGGGGTGCGCGTCTTCTCCGGTCCGCCCGCGCGCCGCCGCGGCCGCCCTCATCCCGGCCGATGAGGGCCGTGCGGACCCGCTCGAGAGTGGAGGGGTGCGCCGGTCCCGCCTTGCGCTCTCATGGAGTTGATCACGCAGGCCATGGCCCGCACGACGCCCGCCGTCCGGGGTCCTCGGGCGTCGGCGAGCGCGTCGAAGGCGTCGCACCGCTCCCCGGAGCCGGCGGAGCTCGGCGCTCACCCCGGTCAAAGGCGCCGTACTTGTCGCGGGCGCGGAGCTCGAGCTCCTGTCACCAACAAGTCAAAACCCGTAAGCATCATGCTGCAAGGATCGCGCGCAGAAACGAAGAGAAAAGAGAAACAAGCAAAGACACCCCACCTGGAAGACGCGCCACGGGGGGCCGCCGTGGATCCTCAGCGCCTCGTTGAAGGACCGATTAGGCGACCAGAGAGGGGGGGAGTGAATGGGAGCCGATAAAAATTCTTCTCGAGCGAGATTGAAACTCCGACAAGATGAACTGGCTCGGTCGAACCCCCGAAATCACACGCTCCGCACTTCAACCTCCCGTTTGCCAAAACCACGTAGCCACTGGAGTGCTACCGGTCCTAGGAACAAACTCTACCAAGAACCACAACACACACGCAGCAACGACGGTGGAAACAACTCGAAAGCCGGCTAACCGGAGGGGGGCGGTTAGACCGGGTATAGGGGGCGGTTAGACCGCCTCCACACCGGTAACCAAGAAAACCTCCGAAACGCCTCTTCCGAGCACCAAAACTCACCCCGGTTTCACCAACAAAGATCTCTCGGTCAAGGCCATGCTAGCTACCGGAAAATCTTGGCGAAAACCAAAACTTCACCCAAGGGCCTAGGGGCGGTTAGGACCGGCTACCGGGGCGGTCTAACCTCCCGTACCCGGCCAACGAACTCCAACCAAGAACACCTAGCAAACCGCACGAGAACGACCCCAAATTTCACCCGGACGCTCCTCCGATCAAGGCGAACAAACTCACGAGAGGAAAATCCGGCGAAACAAAATTTTGACCCGGAAACACCCGGGGCGGTTAGACCACCCCCGCGGGCGGTTAGACCGCCCCTTCCGTAAAAACGAACCCGCGGGTCAAACCTCAACTTCCTCGCGCCCGATCTCCCGAATCACTCCACGGATTGCGGCAAAACTTCGGGAATAGCCGGGTTACCTCCGGGCAACCTCTACCTCAAAGGAATCGACCCGAAACGCTAACAATCAAGAGGAATCGAAGAAATCGCTTCTCTAGGTCAAGAACTCGCCCAACTCGAGAAAGCACCAAATCGAGTCCGATTCAAAGGGGATTTGGGGGCAAAGTCACCGACCAAAGAGGCACAAGAACCTCATACGTGATACCCTCCAAAAACCCCATTAAATCGTCCTCAAAACACCGCCAAAAAGAGCTCCGAAAATCAACACCAAAGAGACGGGAAAACCACCATGATGAACAACGCCAAACCTTCTATACATGCCATGAAAGGTTCGTACAAGGTCTAGCTTGCCACCCAAACATCCATCCCTCTCTCTAGATCTCACATGAAGCTCTCAAGCTAGTCCTCTAAAATCCTAAGAAAAATGGAGAATGAAAATGAAAAAAAATGAGCTAAGGTTCCAAGAGTTGGCTGCCATCCACCCATCTAATGAGTATATATGGAGGCACCCAAAAGACTAAACTACCCTTCACTAATAACTAGGGATACATGCCCCTCGAGGGCGGATTTGGAAATCTTCATGTCTTCACCATCGGACGGATGCCCGGCGACCGCAACCTGCTTAGCCTCGACGCAAGCCTTGCGATCCCGACGCGTGTCCTCCGCTTCGAAGCTTCTCGGCGCGGCGGCCATGGCGGTCGACCGCCCCCCCCCCCCCGGGCGGTTAGGACCGGCCGCGGAGATCTGACCGGCCCCAGGCGGTCTGACCGCCCCTCCTGGGCGGTTGAACCGGCCTGGGTGGCCGCTCCTCCTCGTCGAGTCTTCGGCCTCGGTTTTGTGGCTCAACCGAGTAACCCGGTGGTTTTTCGTTGAACCACCGTGTCGGGGACAGCCCTAGGGGTCCCCTTAAACAACGGCCAAAACACAATCCACTTAACCGTGCGGGGAACGGCCCACGGGGACTCCGACGACCCATCAAGGCGGCCCTCTTAGAGATCCCCTCGAGCGGGCTCCGCCTCGCTCGAGGATACGCGCTCCCCTCGGGCAGGCTCCGCCCCGTTCGAGGGGTAGCACCTCCCTCGAGCGGGCTCCGCCTCGCTCGAGGGCTCGCTCCCCCTCGAGCAGGTTACGCCTCGCTCGAGGGTACGCCCCGCCCTCGGCCGGGGTCCGCCACGCCGAGGGTGCCCCTCACGCGTGCGCCGGCCCCCCGTACACGGGCATTTAACGCCCGACGCCGGCGAGACGGCGCCATCATGCGCCGGGGCTCGCACCCCGTGCCGCCGCACCAACTCCCCAGGGAGGAGCCCATCCCCGCCACTGTGGGAGGGGACTGTGCAGCGCGGCCGGTGTCAGTCCCGTGACACCGTGCGCACGCCCCAGTACGGCTAACACGCCGAGCCCTCGAAAGGGGGCCGGCGCACCCTCGATTCACTTTCTTGTGACCCTACAGGGTTAGGTGGAGGCGCTAGGCCGGTGGACTGCCATCCCCGCCACTGTAACGGCGTGGCCGCCGTACCCGCGCGTGCAGGCGCACGCCGGGCCCTGTAGCAACGACTCCGCTCCGTGAAGCGCGTCGGGGAAGGAATGCCGTTCGCTTACTCCCGTACGCCGGCGAGCCCGCGTCGCACCTCCCTCGAGCCTATCGAGAGGACATCACCTCCATTCGCTGCTCTCCTACCCTCGAACCGCCACTGTTCGGGTACAAGTCAGGCCATGATGACCAGATCGCTGCAAGGATCGCCCGGACGGCCGCCCACTCTACAGCATAGCACGTCGTGCTTCTCCACGTAGCTAGATAGCGCGGCGTGCATGTAATTCGCCTCCCCCTTGATCTATAAAAGGGGGACGAACCCCCCGACCGCGAGAGAGAGGAACAACGAACACACACAGATCCATTCTGACCAGAGCACACGACACACCGTGCACTCACTCTCCCATTCTCCCACAATATCTTCAGCCACTCCACCATGGACTTGGAAGCCACGCTTCCTCTCCCGCCTTGCTTGTAGCAGCCCCACTACAGGCACCCCCGGTGCTGAGCAATATAGTGCCTTGAGCACACCCCTGCTGGACGTACGACCCCCTCGGCCGGAACCAGGATAAAAACCCTGTGTCACTTGTTGCTTAGCATCGACCTTTGAGGGATAGACCTCGGCGCTATCTATTGGTTAGTGTCGGGACCATATTCCGCACCGACGCTGGCGCCCACCGTGGGGCAAACGAGCGCCTAAGGTCATTCCGTCAACTCCCTCCATGGTGATTCGCACCGAGTACCGTGCTACACGCCATCGCATGGGTAGCTCGGACCCCCTCCCGGCGGGTTCGAAATTCGCTTCGGGACCCCGAACTTTCGAGCCACGGGGGAACGGCTATCTCATGCGCCTCACCAACCGTGAGGAGCTCCGCGCGCGGCCGCCGTGCCGGGTCGGCTTTGGCCCCCGCCGCGCGCACCACCACGGCGCGGCGCGCCCCGCAGGCACGGATGCCGCGGGCCCGTCGGCGCCACGACGCCACCGTCGCTCCGGCAGCGTTCGCGTCGGGCGCGGTCCGAGCGGCGGCAGCCGAGCGCGCGCGCGCCGCCCGGCGCGGTGCGCCCGCCATCACGACCGCCACCGCCCGGTGAGACGGCGCACGGTCTCGGACCGCGCATCCCCATCGGGCTGCGTGGCGCTACGTCGGCCTACAACGCCAGCGTCAACACGACGATGCGCAGGGTTCCGCCTGGCCGCCACGTCTTCGTCGCCAGGGACCCCGGCGCCTCAGCAGGGGATGAGTCATCCCTGGGCTCCGTCGACACGTTGCCACCCGCTAACCGCCACGGATACGCGGAGTGGGACTTCTCCGGCGTGCGGACCCGGGCCGCGTTCCGGCGTTTCCTCGACGCCGCGGACTGCGGTTCGGCCGCTCCGACGACTCCAAGGCACGGGGAGCTACGACCCCGCGCGGGAGTGCTGCGCCGTCATCACCAACGACCCGGCCAATGCCGCCGGTGCGGTGGGCGCCGGAGACGAGGAAGTCACACCGCCCCCCCGGGGGATCGCGGCACGCCCGGCCGCGGGGCCAAGCGCTCCCCGCCGGGGGCCGACGCCGACGCGCGGCCTAGCCCAAGCCCACGAGCTCGAGGCCAAGCCGGTGGAGGAATACCGAACGGTGCGGCTGCTCCGCGCCTCAATGGCGGGGGAAGCCTCCGCGCGCGGCGAACGCGCACGGGAGGCCGGGGCCGACGGGTCCGCGACCGCATTAACACCGTCCCCCAATGTCGACAACGCGGACGCGCCCCCACGGGCGAGCCGGAAGCTCATCGCCGCCGCGACGCCGCTACGGGCCATGCGGGGTGCCCTCGACCCCCGAGGCTCGAGACATGCACCGCGAGGTGCAAACTCTCATCGAGCAAGCGGCCGTTCGGCCAGGCCGAGAGCTCGGCCTCACGCATCCGCCAACGGGGGGGATGCGCGAGGCGATGAAGCCGCACCGGGAGGCGAACCCTCGGTGCACGCGGGGGGGACCCGGCCGGGGCGTCCCACCGAGCAAGGGCGCACGCCGGCCGGGGAGCGACTCCTCGACGCACGCAGGCGCCGGATGGCAACGCCCGCAATGTCATCAACTTCGGGCGCACCGGCAAGGCGGACGCACGAGCGACAAGGGGCTACCACCCTCGACGAGGTGGGCGCTACGACGGCCGGCGAAGACCGCTCCCCGACGCCGGAGCCCCCAGGCACCCGTGTGTTCAGCCGGGAGATCCGCGCGGCAGCGTTCCCCCAACGCTTCCGCCAACCCTCGACGATCGTCAAGTACAACGGGGAGACGGACCCCCGCGTGTGGCTCAACGACTACCGCTTGGCTTGCCAGCTGGGCGGGGCCACCAGCGACGAGGTCATCATCCGCAACCTGCCCCTACATCTTGGCGACGCGGCCCGGACATGGCTCGAGCACTTGCCCGCCAGCCAGATCCACAACTGGGACGACCTGGTCCACACGTTCGTGGGCAACTTCCAGGGCACATACGTGCGCCCTGGAAACTCATGGGACCTGCGCTCCTGCACGCAGAAGCCCGGCGAGTCGCTGCGGGACTTCATACGGCGCTTCTCCAAGCGCTGCACGGAGCTCCCCGGCGTGGCGCGTCCCGAGATCGTGCACGCCTTCCTCGAGGGCACCACGTGCCGAGACCTCGTGCGGGAGGCCGGGACGCAGCCCCCGCCCGCGGACTCCAACGAGCCGGTTCGAAATCGCCACCGGCTTCGCCTCGGGGAGGAGGCCGTGGGGGCGATCTTCGACGGCAAGAAGGGCAAGCGCTCCGAGGACGCGCCCCGCGGAGGGCAGCAAGTCCAAGGAGCTCCACCGCAACGACAAGCGGGGCAAGAAGGGGAAGAAGCCGCGCCGCGAGGCACGCGAGCAGGGGCGCGACGGCGGCAACGCCGAGGCCCTCGGCTCGTCGACCGGCACGACGGGGCCCTCGACCGGCCCCTCGAGGCTCGGGGGTGTTCGATGACATGCTGAAAAAGCCATGTCCCTACCACAAAACCCCAGTACATCACACCCTTGAGCAATGCGACATGCTCAAGAAATTCTACGGCTGTGCCGCCGCGAAGGAGGCAGAGGCCAAGAAAGACGGAGGCGATGGCGACGCGGGCGGCTTCCCCGTCGTCGAAAATGTGTTCCTCATCTTTGGGGGACCAACTGTCGACATGTCGACACGCCAACGCAAGAAGGAGCGGCACGAAGTCCTCGCCGCCGAGAGAGCGCCTCCGTCCTTCCTCAATTGGTCGGAGGACGCCATCACGTTCGGCGGGAGGACCACCCAAATCGCGTCCCCAACCCGGGCCGCTCCCGCTGGTGGTTGACCCCATCATCGGGAACGCCCGGTTCTCGAAGGTCCTCATGGACGGAGGCAGCAGCCTCAACATCCTCTACGCGCATACGCGCGCGCCTGATGGGGATCGGATTGGACCAGCTGCGGCCCAGCACGAAGCCATTCCACGGCATCGCGCCCGGCAAGCAGGTTCAACCCCTCGGGCGATCGACCCGCCGTGTGGTTTGGCACCCCAAAGAATTTCGCAAGGAGACCCTCACCTTCGAGGTGGTGGGATTCAAGGGGGTCTACCATGCTATACTTGGGCGACCCCGTTACTCCAAATTCATGGCGGTCCCCAATTATACCTACCTAAAGATGAAGATGCCGGCCCAAACGGCATCATCACCGTCGGCTCGTCGATCGAGCACGCATTCGATCGCGATGTCGAGTGCGTAGAGCACGCGGGGAGGCACTAGCGCCGGATGAAGCGCCGGTGAACACGTCGGAGAAGATGGTCAACGAAGACCTCAACTCCGCCGCCAAGCACGCCGGCACCTTCGAGGCCGCGGAGCGGGACCAAGGGGTCCCCCTCGACCCTTCAGCCCCCGAGGGCAAGGCGTTGAGGGTCAGCTCCACCCTCGACCCCAAATAGGAAGTGGTGCTCATCGACTTCCTCCGCGCCAACGCCGACATCTTCGCGTGGAGCCCCTCGGACATGCCAGGCATCCCGAGGGAAGTCGCCTAGCACTCCCTTGACATCCTGTCAAACGCTCGCGCCGTGCAGCAACGGCTCCGCCGCTTCGACGAGGAGCGGCGACGGGCAATCGGAGCGGAGCTGCGAAAGCTTCTCGAGGCCGGATTCATCAAGGAGGTGTTCCACCCAACATGGCTAGCAAACCCCGTGCTTGTAAAGAAAAAGAATGGGAAGTGGCGGATGTGTATAGACTACACTAGTCTCAATAAAGCATGTCCTAAAGTTCCTTTTCCTTTGCCACGCATTGATCAAATCGTTGACTCAACAAGGTGGGTGCGAACCGCTATGTTTCCTTGATGCCTATTCCGGGTACCACCGGATAAAGATGAAAGAGTCCGACCGGCTCGCGACCTCGTTCATCACACCGTTCGGGACGTTCGCTACGTCACGATGCCATTTGGCCTCGAAACGCGGGTGCAACATACCGCGCGCATGCGGCACGTTTTTGGGGACCACATTGGGCGGACGGTCGAAGCATACGTGGATGACATCGTCGTAAAGACCAGGAAGGCGGACGACCCGGTTGGCGACCTTGGCATCGCGTTCAACCGCCTACGGGCCAATGGGGTCAAATTAAACCCCGAAAAGTGTGTCTTTGGAGTGCCACGAGGCATGCTCCCGGGATACATCGTCTCCCGGCGGGGAATCGAGGCCAACCCCGAAAAGGTCGCGGCCCTTGAACGGATGGGACCGATCCGGGACCTCAAGGGGGTGCGAAGGTGTTGGGGTGCCTTGCCGCCTTGAGCCGCTTCATCTCGCGGCTCGGTGAGAAGGGCCTCGCCCCTCTACCGCCTACTCAAGAAGCACGAGCGCTTCTCCCCGGACCACCGAGGCCCGGGATGCGCTCGACAAGCCGAAGGCGTCTCTAACGCACGCCCCGATCCTCACGCCGCCGCGGACGGCGAGCCCCCTCGCAGCTCTACGTGGCCGCGACCACCCGGGTGGTGAGCGCCGTGATCGTTGTGGAGCGCACGGAGGAAGGGCATGCCTTGCCCGTGCGGCGGCCGCCCTACTACATCGCCGAGGTCCTCTCGGACACGAAGACGCGCTACCCCCAGGTCCAGAAGTTGTTGTACGCAGTGGTTCTTGCGCGGCGCAAACTCCGCCACTACTTCGAGGCCCACCCCGTCACGGTGGTTTCCTCCTTCCCACTAGGAGAAATCATCCGCACCCCGACGCCGCGGGCAGGATCGCCAAGTGGTCCGTGGAGCTGATGGGCGAGACGCTCGCCTACGCCCCGCGCAAGGCTGTCAAGTCCCAAATCTTGGAGGATTTCGTCGCCGAATGGACGGACACGCGAGCCGCCGCCGCCACAGATCCAAGCGGAGTGTTGGACTCTCGTTCTTCGACGGCTCGGTGATGAAAACGGGAGCGGGCGCGGGCCTCGCTCTTCGTGTCACCCCTCGGGGAACACATGCGGTACGCGGTGCGCCTCCACTTCCCTCGCGTCTAACAACATGGCCGAATACGAGGCCCTCCTCTCGCGGCCTCAAAATCGCCATTGAGTTAAGCGTCAAACGCCTCGACGTAAGGGGCGACTCGCGGCTAGTGATTGATCAAGTCATGAAGAACGCGAGCCGCCACGACGACAAGATGGAGGCTTGCGCAAGGCAAGTGCGAGCCCTCGAGGACAAGTTCTACGGCATCGAGCTCAACCATGTGCCCCGCCGGTACAACGAAGAGGCGGACGAGCTCGCTAAGATCGCGTCCGGGCGGATCACCGTCCCCCCGAACGTTTTCGCGCGCGACATCGCTCAACCCTCGGTCGCTTTCGAGCCCTACCCCTCGAATCACAACGAACCCTCGGGGGCTCCCTCGAATCCAGCGGGTGCGGAGCCCATGGACGAGGACCCCTCGAACGAGGCGTACGTGCTCTCCCTTCTCGAGGGGTACGGCTCCCCACGAGGCCGACGCAATGGACATCGAGCCGGCCCCCGTCCGGGTGGACCGGCGGGAAAAATACATTGCCCGGATCGCCCGAGGGGAACTCCCCCGCGGACCGGGCCGCGGCTAGGCGCATCGCTAGGATGGCTAGGTCTTTTACCCTCGTCGACGGCGAGCCGTACAAGCGCGCCGCCTCGGCATCCTACATCGCGATGCGTGCCCATTCCCGAGGGGCGCGAGCTCCGCGGGACATCCACGCGGGGATCCGTGGCCATCATGCGCGCGCCCCGCACCCTCGTTGGCAACGCGTTCCGCCGGGGCCTTTCATCGGCCCACCGCGGTCGCGGACGCCGCCGAGATCGTGCGCACCGCGAAGGGTGCCGTTCTACGCCCGCAAGTCCAACTTGCCCGCCCATGCCCTACGGACCATCCCCGTAACATGGTCGTTCGCCGTGTGGGGGCCGGACATCGTCGGGCCCCTCGCGGAAGGCGCCGGGGGCTTCACCCACCTCGTTGGTCGCGATCGACAAGATCTCCAAGTGGGTGGAGGTGCGCCCCATCACGAATCTAAGGGCGGAGCAAAGGCGGTGACATTCTTCACCGACATCGTCTACCGCTTTGGAGTGCCAAACTCCATCATCACCGACAATGGATCCCAATTCACGGGCAAGAAGTTCTTGGAGTTCTCGCGACAAGTTCCACATCCGTGTGGATTGGGCAGCCGTGGCGCACCCACGAACCAACGGCCAAGTGGAACGTGCCAATGGCATGATCTTACAAGGCCTAAAGCCCGGGATTTTTGACCGTTGAACAAATGCGGGGCGAAAATGGCTCCAAGAACTACCCGTGGTGGTGTGGAGCCTAAGGACCACCCCCGAGCAGAGCCACTGGGTTCACCCCGTTTTTCCTAGTCCACGGCGCGGAGGCCGTCCTCCCCACGGACTTAGAATACGGTTCGCCCAGGGTTTGAGGCTATGACGAGGACACCAGCCAGCGAGCCCGCGAGGACTCGTTGGACCAGCTGGACGAAGCACGCCTCGTGGCCCTGATGCATTCCGCGAGGTACCAGCAGTCCCTCAGGCGCTATCAAGCACGCAAGATACGCCGGCGGGATTTCAGTAAAGGGGACCTGGTCCTAAGGCTACGCCAAGACAATCGCGGGCGCCACAAGCTATCGCCCCCATGGGAGGGACCCTACGTCGTGGTGAAGGTACTCAAGCCCGGCACATACAAGTTGGCCAATGAGGACGGTGAAGAGCTCACCAACGCTTGGAACATCCAACAGCTACGTCGCTTCTACCCTTAGCTAGGATTTCCATGTATTTTTGTTGTAAAAACCGCACGACCAACGCCCAAGTTGGTTGCAACTATATAAAAGCTTTAAGCTTAATAAAAAGGGCAACTCGGCTTTCCCCTGAAACCCAAGTTACCCTCGGGGGCTATTGCGGGGGGGCACCCCCCCCCCCCCCAAAATGGTCCCATTTTTTCGCGCAAAAATAAAAATAACTCACACATGCTAAGTTTGTTTCCTACTTCAACCTCGAGCCACGATTCGAACAGGGCGCAGGCGGCACGGCGGAAGGAGCGTGCGAGCCAGAGATAGCCTACGCCGCGTGGATACGGCCCTTCTCTCTCGCCTCCAACCCGGCGGGCCCCCGCGAAAATCAAACTCCCCTAACTAGAATCTACTCGGGAAGAAGGAGAAACAAAAAGCGTGATAAACAAACGACTTCATTTACGGCAAATGTTCATGAAACAACTTGTTTATTTACAAAAGGCCACGAGGCCGAATACCGATACACATCAAAAACGGGCCTAGCGCCCAACCGCTTTCGGGGCGGGAGGAGCGGCGGCGGGGCCGGCATCCGGAAGAGGAACTCCTCGAAGGCCTCGGCGAGCGACCGGCGGCGTCGGCGGCAAGCGCATCCACACGCTCCATGGCCACCTCGTCCTCGACGCCCTCGGGAATGATGTAGCCCTCCGCCGGCGCCTCGAAGTTAACCTCGTAGTGGGACCGCACCACTCCGAGGGCCTTCGGACGCCCACCGCAGCCGCCCGGCGCATCCGCTCGGTGACATGGCCACTAAGGGCACGCAGCGGCCGGCCGGGAGCCGCCGGCCCGGGCCTCGCCCTCCTCGACGGCGCGCGGCGGGTCTCGAGGGCCGCATCGCGCGGCCTCCCGCAGCCTCCCGCTTGGAGGAGTTGTAAGAAGCCTCCGGCGCCTCGGCCCGCTCGGCCCGTGTGCCCAGGGCGGTGCGCAAGCCTGGAAACGCCAAGGCAAGAAAGAAATCAGAAAAAGGGAATGCGAGTTCCCAAACGAAAAACCAACAAGACAAGAGTCAGACAGTGGCTCACCTTCGACTTGCTTCCTCTCCGTCTCGAAGTCGCGGCGCACGGCCTCGACCGTCAGCTCGAGGCGCTTGACGGTCTCACCCTGCTCCTGGAGGGCCATCTCCTGGTTTGCGCTCGCAATGCTGAGCACAATGACCTCGCCCTCGACCTTGGAGAGCTTGGCGTCCCGATCCGCCAAGGACTTCCGCGCGTCACCTCGTGGGCGGCGCGCTCTCGCTCCCGGGCCGCCGGCGTCGACGAGGGCGGCTCGCTCTCGCCGGGAGCCGCCCCTCGGCCCCTTGGCGGGCGGTGCTCTCTTGCGGGAGCCGCTCCTCGGCGGTGATGAGGGCCGCGGCCTTGGCGTCGAGGGCGGCCTTCGGATCGTCGGCCTCCTTGGCCCGCCGCTCCCGCCCGCGCGCCCGCTCCTCGCCCGGCGCCGGCCGCGCCCGCCCCCTCAAGCGACGAGCGAAGCTCCCGGGTTTCGGCGCGGACGGTAGCCACCTCCGCCTCCCGGTTGGCGGCCGCCGTCCGCGTCTTCTCCAAGTCCGAGCGCGCGTGCCACGCGCCGCCTCATCACGGTCGATGAGGGCCGCGCGCACCCGCTCGAGGCTCGAGCGGCGCGCCGTGTCCGCCTCGAGCTCTCGGGGAGCTCGTCGGGCCGGTGCCGGGGCCCGGCACGCCGGCCCCACCGTCCGGGGACCTGAGAGCGTCGGCAAGCGCGTCGAAAGCGCTGCACCGCTCCCGGAGCTGGTGGACCTCGGCGTTCACCCGGTCGAACGCATCGTACTTGTCGTGGGCGCGGCGCTCGAGCTCCTGGCACCCACACACCAAAGTCCGTAAGCGTCACGGCACGAAACAAAGACACGAAGATGAGAAGAAGAAGAAACGAGCGACGAGGCCCTACCTGGAAGGCGCGCCATGCAGGGCCGCCATGAACCCGCAACGCCTCGTTCAGCGCGCGGTTGAGCGTGGCGCCGTGGCTTCGGAGCTCGTCCCGTAGCTCTGCTCCACCCGAGCGTCGCAAACGCCGGGGGATCATCGATGGCCCCCTCCACCGGGCGGAGCGGCCGACGCGAGAGGACGAGGCCTCGGCGCCGTGTCCTCGGTCTCCCGCCACCATGTGCCCCTCGTGCCGCCGCACGAGGGCCCCCTCCTGGGGCTCGAGGGAGCGTGTGGGAAGGCTAGCCCACTGATCCCACCCGGGCGGCGGGGAGTCGTCATACGGGACCTCCACCACCTCCGCCCGGGAACCACCGGCGGGCACCAGCCCTTGCGCTGCCTCCACCGGCACCTCCACCCGCGCCTCCGAGGTCGCGGCGCGCCGACGTGACGCCACGGCCACCACCTCTCGGCCGTGCCGCCGCATCCACGGGCGCCGCTCACGAGGTTGCGCCCGCTCCGCCTCCTCTCGCAGCCGGCGCCGCGGACCGCGCCTCCACAGAAGCGCGCCTCGCGGGCTGCGCCTCCGCCACGGCCGCCGCCACGACCTCGCGCCCCCACGACGACCGCGCCGGTCGCTCCTCGGGGACCGCCGGGCCGCGCCGCGGCGGACCGATCGGTGGCCGAGGCCTCGAGGCCTCGCCCACGCCCGCGAGCTCTCGCCCGCCTCCGCCGCGCTTGCCCCCGCCCCGCGGCGCCCTCGACGAGCGCCGCCGGTGGGGATGGACGCATCCGTCCTCGGCACCTTGGCCGGTGCAAGGGGAGGCACGGATGGCACCCCCCGCGTAGGCACAAACAAAGGGTCGGGACGCCCGATCATCGGAAAACCGACCAAAATATAAGCGCAAATCCCTTACCTCGATGAAGAGAAGGCACGCTTCCTTTTCCTCGAGGCCTCGCCGGATGAGGCCGGCGCAGCTCGGCACACTTACCGCCGCGCCTCCCCGATGGCGCCACCGTGCGCGAAGGCGTGCCCGCCCCGCGCACGGCACGCCCGATGCCGCGCCTCCCGACGGCGCCACCACGCGCGCAGTACGCTCGCCCCCGCGTGCGGGTGCGCCGCCGCCGCCGCGCTCCCCGACGACGCCGCCACGCGCGCGCGCGCGCTTCCCCCGCGCGCGCGAGCACGCTCGATGCGCGCACCGGCGCGCTCGCCGTGCGCGCCCCCGAGGAGGCGCGCCGGCGCCCCCGCGGCGCGCGCCGCCACCGATGTCGATTGCACGGCGGCGGGCGCCGTTGCACCCGCCCCCGGCGATGCCGCCCTCGCCGCCGGCGCCGGCTCCGGCGACGGGGGCGCAGCCGCCACCGTCGAGGGGGGCCCTCCCCCCTCAGCCTCTTCCTCTTCGTCCTCCTCCGAGGACGAGTACTCCTCGGTCCCCGGGGAGGAGAGCCCCAGCTCTTCGCGCCGCCGGCACTCCGCGGCCCGCCGGTCGCGCGCGCGCTTGATGTCGCCTCGCGCGCTCCCTCCTCGCGCGCGCGCCCGCTCCTCGCTCCCGCCGGCCGCGCCGCCCGGCCAAGCGCGCGGGAGTCGGGGGGTGTGCGGAACGGACTTGACGGCGGTGAAGCTCACCACCGCACACGGGAGCAACAAGGG
This sequence comes from Cenchrus americanus, assembly GCA_947561735.1. Taxonomy (NCBI): domain Eukaryota; kingdom Viridiplantae; phylum Streptophyta; class Magnoliopsida; order Poales; family Poaceae; genus Cenchrus; species Cenchrus americanus. The sequence goes on along the minus strand of OX387239.1, from coordinate 74,037,551 downwards.
CGCGTCGGGGAGGCAAAGGCAACACAAAGAACTAAAACGAAATCAAGAACCAAACTCACCGGCCGGGCCGGTGGGAAGCATCTTGAGGTCCCATGGGGTCCGGCCCGCAGCATCGGCGGCGTCCGGGTGTCGACGGCGCTCCGCGCCCGGGTGAGCGCATATGGCCGCTCGAGGGGCGTCGGGAGCATCCGCGACCTCGCCAGGTCGACGGGGTTGGCCGCCTCTGTCATCTCGAAGATGCAGAGCGGCCTCTCCATCAAGGGCACGACCCGCCTATGATGGAGGAAGGCGAGGACGCCCATCGCGTTCAGCCCCATCGCCGCCGGAGCGCCGGCAGGCGGCCAGGTGTTGACGGTTAATGTTTGTATCAAAGTTCGTTCGTGACTCGCAAGCGTACAAGTCTCCCGTCATAGTCAAGGGACCCTTCTTCCCTCGAGTGGTGAACCCAAGGTATCGAATCCGTGGAACAAATGTGTGACGCAAGACTTAATCTATTAAAGCCAAATAACCGCAATATTCAATAAAGAACCAAATGCATCTAAGTTAAAGACACAAAACAGATCTAATCTACTAAAAACCGGAGAAAACAAAGTAAGATTGGGTAGATAAACCGATCTAGAGGGATCGGGGTAAGCCTTTTGTTGAAGTTCCAAGCAAGAGAAGAAGTAGCAAATCGAATCTTAATAAAAGCCTCTTTAAATCGTGGTTTCCCGTCCAAATCCGAAAACATCCGCCTTTCGAGACCCCCGTTCGTCACAACGTATCCCTATTCATGCGGGGAGCTTAGGGCGAGTCAAAAGACAAGTCGAGATTCTTTCGGAAGATCCGGCGTGTACCTCTAGCCACCGCGGCTACAAGAACACCCTATGTAATCTATCTCGAGAATAGAATTGGAATAAGCAAAGCCGATCGAAAAACGAAATCTTCAAGGAAACACTTGATCGCTGGGAAAAGATTCAACTTGATAATTCAACTATAACAATGATACATACACAAGATCACCACCGGGATCCTTCCTTGATCTTGCTTCTAGCTCCGGGAACTCCGACGTGGTCTTCCGTGCAAGGTTCCCACGTCGGCTAGGGCAACCCTAGTCAACTAGCTCGACCCTCTCCTCTCCTAGATGGTGTCCCTCTCTTCTCTGCTTCTCGGCGGCCGAAGACGAAATCTTCTCTCGCGTGGCTCTCGGACGGGGGACTATAAATAGCCCGATTGGCGGCTAGGGCAAAGGGCGACGTGTTTGGGCCCTAAATGGGCTCGGGGCCGACCGGACCGGGCCGGCCGGCCCGGGCCCATTTAGGCCCGGCCCCGCGGGCTCCTTTGCCCGAGGTCGGTTCCCTTGCTTCCCGGATGCTTCCCCCTTCGCATGTAGGTCCATGTCGTCGGTTTCTCTCCGAATTGGACTCAACTCCTTGTCTTGCAAGATTCAAAGACTTTTCCGGTCGTGTCCCCGGAGTCCGTCGTCTTCTCGGATCAAGTCCCCCGCTTCTTGGAGTTAATATTGCTTCATTGCATGACTTGTTCGAGACTTCAAGGTCTTGTCATGAGGTGCTTGATGAACTTATCCCAAAAGTCTTGCATTCAACACTAAAACCCTGCATAAACATTAAACTCCAAAACCGACATGCACACGTGAACTTGTTATACCACGGGGGTTAGTACCAATGGATAAGGTATAAAATTCATGCCAACACCGAAGGTAAACTCATGGCTAGGTTGACGGATTTTCACCGTCAACATCTCCCCCATGCTTAAACCTTGCTCGTCCTCGAGTAAGCCTTCGATGGATATCATCATTGCTAAACAATGTTTAAACTTTGCACTTGATTACACATGAGAAAACATAATGCTCTCAAAATTTTAATTCATTAAAGTTCCATAATGTACTAGCCTTCATCTCTACGGAGGGTAGATTCTTATTAAGCTCATCCCACAAGTATTAACATGCTCACAAAGTTTTAAATAGATCTCAGAATTTTTGAAATGAAGAACGAGATAAGAAAAGCTAAACCAAATTCACAAATTTAAATCATCTCGTGTATTGCTCATAAACTCTCATCTCACTTGTCTCTCAAGCCTATATATTCTACTCCTTTCCCTCTCATATATATGCGGTAGGCTTTATATGGAGCTTTGGGAAAGTTTAGTCCTAACAAGAATTTATAAATGAGGTGTTGTCAAAACAAGACAAGCTTCTCATGGTCTTACCGAGACTCGTCAAAAAGGTCATTGGAAAATAATGTTAAATCAAGGAGGGGAAAGAGAAAAATACACACACTTTTAGATAGGTGGACATGTGCAAATGGCAAAGAGTGATCCCGAGGCACAAAGGAAGTCCTCGTTATCGGATTGCACATGGTTGGAAAATGAGAATGGATCTTTTTATCTTGAAGCCTTGAATGCACTCTTAGAGAACCGGGGAGTTCACTTTACGCACAAATATATTTTTTTCTTATATTCTTTTCTTTCTTTCTTTCATCATTTTTTTTCGTCATATATTCAGCCCATGACTTCCACAACAAAGTTTTGATTTTTTTATACCTTGAAAGTCATGAGTATCACTGGATTTTTTTCCCAACCCTATACATCTCTTTCATCATTATATATTTTTTAAAATACTCCCTTTTGAACTCTAAAACTGCACCCCCCATGCTTAGACGTTGCTCGTCCTCGAGCAAAGAGGCGAAAAATAAGGTAGGTACCGGAGATATTTTTCCTTGGAGAGATACTTGAAATCTTCAACATTGGCACCGTCTTGCGATCTTCCTTGAATTGATGATCCATCCTCAATGATAGGTTGTGGTCAAGGAGGTAATCACAAAAAGATGATATTTGGTTTAAGGGTGGATATCCGGCGAAATTTGTGAGATCACCGATGCGGGGATACACAATGCACGGATAAAAGGCTAGCAAAAAGATAGATACGCAAAAACGGAATGACCAGCTTCTTAGTCTCGGGCCGCAGAAATCATGGCCTGCAATAACTCACTCAAAAATAAATCTTGTACACTAAGGTTCATGCACTCAAATATATATAAGGCTTTGGATAGGTTGAGCAACACACAAGTGATATTTGTGACAAGGTTAGCAATATTTTTGAGCATAAAAGACATCTTCAATCTATTCATAACTTGAGAGCACATAAAACACTATGGGTCTTTATTTTAACCATAACCTCCACTGAAAATTAAGCTAGCATTTAAATAAATTCAGATCCGCATTTTTAAGAGAGCACTAGCTTAAACATGCATAAATCAATTACAAAGATGAACAGAGCTGCAATTTTAATCATACATCATCATGGCACGAATTTTGTAACTTTTCCAATGATATAATCAAGGTGGTGACTTTATTAATGGTGATATCAAGTTGAAATACACACTGAAAATAAACAAACATGCTTGCTGAAATTTAAATAAAAACAGAAAAATACTACGCAAACACACATAAGCAAAAGCTGAAAATTACGAGAGAAAAAGAAAAGAAAAGAAAACTAAAGTTCCTAAATCTTCTAGTCCTCCGCCGGTGGTTGATGTTGGTAGTCTTGATAATAATACCCTTGCTCATAATATGAATGAACGCTTCCTCCGTCGAATTGATTTGGCTCCACAAGGTGAAGGCGTCCAAGTTCAAAGGCAATATTTGCGTTGCCTTCACCGAGTTGGGCTGCGTTGGATTGGATGGCTGCGATATTTTGAGCATTTCTTGCAGCATACCCTCCAATAATAGCCATGCTTTGTTGTGGTTGGGGATGATGAGCGTAGGACTCCGCGAAGTTAGCGTTGGGCACAACATAATTTTGTGGGGGTACCGGTGCACCACCCCCCCATGCTTGTTGTTGAGACCCTCCGTAATAACTTGGCGGAGGAGGAACTCCACCGAATGGTTGCACATTGGGTTGTGCTCCACTCGCTTGTGCGGAGGATGTTCCCTCCTCTACGATTCTTCCTCTTTTGTTCTTCCTTGCAGGGACAAGTAGTCCCTCTTCCAACCAATCTTCCCTTCCTTCGGTGAAAAGCCTAAGCCTCTCATCCGAAGGGGGAGGTTCACAATGGCCAATCGATAACCTCCTCTCTCATCTCCACTAATGTACTTGCCTTGCCGCAAGTACTCAAAACCGAGAGAGATACCACACAAAAGGTGAGCGGGGTTTCTTGCGATCCCCGGTCGCAAGGAAAAGGCCAACATGGAGAGGTAACACCCCGAACCAATATCACCAGCCCCCGATGTTGCTTCACAACACCAACGGTTGATCATGAGGTAAGAGGGGTCAATTGGCTGCCTGGCAATTAAAGCCGAGTATAGCCAATTCAATTCCGTGTCGGTCACCTTTGTTTCCCTCATCCTCCCCAATACCCTCTTGCACATCCAAGAGTGAAATATCCGGATAATGGGGTTGCGGATGCATTTGCGTTGTTGATGGGCATCTCCGGAGATCATGCCCCAAAATTCCGCCAACATGCCGGGAGGCACGTCAACTTTCTCCGGAGCTCCCTTGTGGAATCCAAGCAGCTCCCTAACGTGCTCGTAGGGAACCACTTGCTCGATTCCCTCCAACCGGAATGACAAGCTTTGCACCCCATCATCATCAACGATGGGTGCAATAGTCATTAAAATTTCCAAGGCGTAACCCAAGTGGGTATCCACCGATATTCCGTTGGAGAACTGAACCCACCCGAGGTGCCCCAACATGTAGTATATGTCGGTGCGAAAACCCAAGGTGTGGAGTGCTTGGTCGTCGAACTCGACGTTCGGCACAAGCCTCTTCTCAAGATTGGCGAGCCTCTCCTCCTCCGCCGCCGACAAGATGATGAAGCCGTACGAAGATTGTGTCGGGGTGTAAGGAGGTGGTGCGGTTGAGCGAGTCGATCGTCGTGGTGGCGCGGGCTGCTCCTCCGTGTGCCCACGAGGTTCGGTGAACCTCATGGAAGTGCTTCTCGCAGCTCTCATACCACCAAGGAGGAGAGCGTCGTTCCTCCTCGGTGGTGCCGTGTCCGTCTCCATGCTCCGGGGAGACTCGGAAACCGAGTGCCTCCTCGAAGACGTGGTTGATGACGGCTTAGACGACGACGAACTCTTCTTCTTGGAGAAGAGACTTGTGGTCTTCTTCCACATGGTTGCTGCACTCTTTCTTCAACTAAAAATCCGGGTTGCAACCGGTAAACTAGGCACTTAAACTCTTTGCTTCGGATGTGGACTTTGAGTGGATTTAAGGATGTGGATTTTTTCTTGAGCTATCAAGCTTGGGATGGTTGGCTAAGTCTACGGAGGTTCTGAGCACACAAACTTGAACACACTAACAAGGGAAGGAGAGGGAAGCTTGCCTGCAGAAGACGGGCGCCGGGGGACGCCTTTTATAGGGCAGGCCGGCCGGCCTGGGCCGGCCGGCCCGGGGGTCTCCCGCCTCCTCCTCGGCGCGTCTTTCTCCCAAAGACGATCATTTCGCCTCCGCAACTTTCCCCGCCCGCGTGCTCCACGAGTTGCACCGCCCAAACGCTCTCGTCCACTCCTTTTCTTGAATTATTGGTCCTCCCACTTGATGCTCCATGCTTTGGGTCATGTCCATGCTCCCTAGCTCCACTTGCTTCACATGCCACCATGAAAATCCTGCAAAGTTGATGCTTGCTGCCCACCATGCTTGTCCTTTGCATGTGGAATTGGTGAAAGTTGATAAAAGGGAATCCAATGGTGCATGCATGATTAATTCAAACTTGATTGCCTCCATTTAGGTGTGTTTAAGGTTAAGCACTCCTCTAATTCGAATTTTAAAATATTTTTCAGAGCCATGCAAGAGCTCGAGCATAATTTTAGAGAAGTTTTTAAACCATTAAAAACAAATGTAAGTCGAAAAATTTTTTCGACTACGTCGATTTTGGTCTCACCGGTAAAGTTTGCTTTCATCGGTTGAGAGCGAACGTTTTCCGGCTTGATCATGGGGGCATAGGTTTAGGTTCTAATTTTGGCTAAATAAGAAAGATTTTGAATAAAACAAAATTAGAATAGGCTTAGAAAAATTCTAATCCTAGAGAAACCAAGGATAAAGATTTTTAAAACCAACCAAAAGCTGATTTCTAGGTTCACGCGAGTCCTACCACGTGCTGAATTTTTATAACACTTGAATATAAATCGTGGCTCTACTCGTGTGGTTTTAGCATGAAAAATAAGCCAACCTCAGGACCATAATTAGGGTGAAAGGTTGAGCTAAGGTTCTGAAATTATTTGGTTGAGGGGTTTCTCGAAAAGAAAAGAATCAAACAAGCACATAGGAGGGTTCATGCAAAGGGTTTATGATAAAGCAAACATTCAAACAAGAATTATGTCTCTAATAATGTTCAACCACTTCTAAGTCTAATGTCTTTGCGTAATAAAACTCAAAAAACTAAATTATTAAAAATACTCGAAAAACCTGGAATCGGGTTGTCCTCCCGGTAGCTTATTCTTGACTTGACTTGACGAAACGGGTTGCCTCCCCGCCTAGCGCTTCGTTTATAGTCTATAGCTAGACTTCTTCACTTGATTACTCCGGATCAACGCTCTTTGCGGGCGTTGCAATCTTGGGTACCCACTTCCGCACCATCTTGGGCGCGGGCTTGACTTCTGGCTTAGTTGGCTTAGTCATTTTTTTGGTCTTCACAGGCTGCTTCTCTTCCTTTTTCTTGACGGATGCAACACCTTCTTTGATTTTCGTTACGTTCATTTTTTCGGCTCCTTCTTCTTTTTCAGCGCCTCCGTTTGTTTTGGTTCTCCCTTTACTCCAATCATGTTGCATGCCTCAATCCTTGGACGGAACTTGAAGGAACTCCTTTCTCCGTTGATATCGAACATGATCTCCCCCTTGCCAACATCAATAGTTGCTCCCACGGTCTTGAGGAACGGCCTCCCTAGGATGAGCGGCGGCTTCTCCCTCTCTCCCATCTCGAGCACAACGAAGTCGACGGGGATGAAGTGGTGTCCAATCTTCACGGGTACATCTTCAGCAATGCCCAAGGGATAGCGAATGGAGTTGTCTCCCAACTCCAAACATATTCCCGTAGGCTCCATCGGTAGGCGTAGCTTCTCGAACACATCCCTCGGCATGACACTCACACTAGCTCCAAGGTCGCATAACGCCTTCTCGAAGTTGAAAGAACCAACTGAACATGGAATTGTAGGGCATCCGGGGTCTTTTTGCTTCTCTAGCCCATAAGCAATAGCCGCACTACACTCCTCGGACATTTTGACATGATCTACCCCGAGTGTTGCTATCTCATATTTATTCGCAAGTATATCTTTAAAGTAACAAGAATATGTAGGTACTTGTAGGGCATCTAGTAATGGCATGTTGATGCTAAGTCTACGCACACCTTCCACGAACTTCTCAAAGTGGTTGTCAAGTTTACCTCGGAAGTAGCGTGGCTTGAGTTGCGGTATCCTCGTGTCATCCTCGGGCATCTCGAATTCGGGTTCCTCGGTGACGATCTCCGTAACCTTCTCTTTAGCAGCCTCCTTCCACCTCGGTGGACGGTTTAAGCTTCCTTGCTCCCGCGGAACGTTCCGGATCTTCGGTCTCCTTCCCCGAACGTGTTTGAATGGCCTTCGCCGATTCGGGACATTTGGGTTGTCCCGGAAGCTTCCCTTCATCATTAGTGAGGCGCCCCGCAAGTTGTCCAACTTGCGTCTCGAGCATCTTCATCATGTTGAGCACTTGATGATTGGAACTTCCGACCTCCGTCACTTTGCTATCGATGTTCTCCAACACCTTGTCTATGGTCTTGAACTTGGTGACGGTGTCCTTGTTGATCTTAGCTTGCTCATCCATGAACTCCTTCAATTGTATCCGAAGCGGAACCGCGTTAGGAATAGATGAGCTTGCATTAAATTGAGGCCTACCTTGCCCGTAGCGGAAGTTCGGCAATTCTCCCTTCCTCATGTAGTCGAGCACTTTGGCCTCCTCCGGACAATCTTTGCGGACATGGCCATACTCTCCACATTCTTCGCATGTGGACCTTGCTTCGGCGGCCTTCAAGTCTTGAGCCTCTTTCTTTTCTATCTCCATCTTCTCCAACCTCCTCATGAGCGAGTCGATCTTGCCTTCAAGTATGTCTTCCTTCTCCACTTGCAAGACTCCCTTGACGTTCCCCATGGGTTGAGCGGGGTGTAGGCGCCCGGATGATGCCCACGTGTCATTATCCGCGACCTTCTTGAATAGCGTGAAAGCTTCTGTCGGTGTAAGCTCGATGATAGATCCTCCTGCTGATGCATCGATGATCGTCCTTGACGCCATGGTGAGTCCTTGATAGAACTTTTGCACGAGGTCTTCTTTCGGGAACTTGTGATGTGGAACGGCCCGGGTGTACTCGTTGAAGCGCTCGAATGCCTCCGAGATAGTTTCCGTAGGATATTGAACAAAGGTGGCAATCTTATTACGCAAGCTTTGAGTTTTACCCGGTGAGTAGTATTCCTTCATGAAAGCCTTCATCAACGTGTTCCAATTTTGCACCGTCTCCGCCGGTTGAGAGTGGAACCATTGCAAAGCCTTCCCGAGTAGTGAAAACGGAAAAAGCCTTGCCCTCATTTGATCTTGAGTCACCCCATCCATGTTGAAAGTCTGACATAGTTGAATGAATGCTTGGAGGTGAAGGTTCGGATCCTCTTTGCCGGTGAAGGGTGAATGTTGCACCATGCGGATGGTTGAGGTCTTGATCTCGAACGGTCTTCCGATCTCCTCGAGGTTCAAGATTGGTAGGTCGATGATGTCTGGGGTGCATAGCTCCCCAATCTTGCGTTCTTCCGGTGGTTGGTCACCCATTGGTGGAAGTTGATTCTCCCGCGGACTTTGAGGTGGTGAATTCTCCGGAGATTCCTCGCGATCCTTTGTCTTCCGACTCCGAATCTACAAAATCCAGCTTTTTAGCTTGATGTGCTTCACGTCTCCTTAGCCTGTAAAGTTTTTCTGGATCATCCACAAAATTATTGGGTTTGTTGGAGAGGTAGCCGTCCATCTACTGTTAGGGTTAGAAATAAACAAAGTATGCAAAAAAACTAGAAAACAAAACAAATCTATAAAGACTAGAGTTAGATAAACTAGATTAGATGTATTTTGAGGATGATCGAAGCTTAGTAGATGCAAAAATAAAACAAAATCAGTACTGAAAATTACAAAAAAAAGCAATAAAAAATCAAATCTTGATCACTTGTTCCCCGGCAACGGCGCCAGAAAAAGGGGCTTGTTGACGGTTAATGTTTGTATCAAAGTTCGTTCGTGACTCGCAAGCGTACAAGTCTCCCGTCGTAGTCAAGGGACCCTTCTTCCCTCGAGTGGTGAACCCAAGGTATCGAATCCGTGGAACAAATGTGTGACGCAAGACTTAATCTATTAAAGCCAAATAACTGCAATCTTCAATAAAGAACCAAATGCATCTAAGTTAAAGACACAAAAACAGATCTAATCTACTAAAAACCGGAGAAAACAAAGTAAGATTGGGTAGATAAACCGATCTAGAGGGATCGGGGTAAGCCTTTTGTTGAAGTTCCAAGCAAGAGAAGAAGTAGCAAATCGAATCTTAATAAAAGCCTCTTTAAATCGTGGTTTCCCGTCCAAATCCGAAAACATCCGCCTTTCGAGACCCCCGTTCGTCACAACGTATCCCTATTCATGCGGGGAGCTTAGGGCGAGTCAAAAGACAAGTCGAGATTCTTTCGGAAGATCCGGCGTGTACCTCTAGCCACCGCGGCTACAAGAACACCCTATGTAATCTATCTCGAGAATAGAATTGGAATAAGCAAAGCCGATCGAAAAACGAAATCTTCGAGGAAACACTTGATCGCCGGGAAAAGATTCAACTTGATAATTCAACTATAACAATGATACATACACAAGATCACCACCGGGATCCTTCCTTGATCTTGCTTCTAGCTCCGGAACTCCGACGTGGTCTTCCGTGCAAGGTTCCCACGTCGGCTAGGGCAACCCTAGTCAACTAGCTCGACCCTCTCCTCTCCTAGATGGTGTCCCTCTCTTCTCTCGCTTCTCGGCGGCCGAAGACGAAATCTTCTCTCGCGTGGCTCTCGGTCGGGGGACTATAAATAGCCCGATTGGCGGCTAGGGCAAAGGGCGACGTGTTTGGGCCCTAAATGGGCCCTGGGCCGACCGGATCGGGCCGGCCGGCCCGGGCCCATTTAGGCCCGCCCCCGCGGGCTCCTTTGCCCGAGGTCGGTTCCCTTGCTTCCCGGATGCTTCCCCCTTCGCATGTAGGTCCATGTCGTCGGTTTCTCTCCGAATTGGACTCAACTCCTTGTCTTGCAAGATTCGACGCACTTTTCCGGTCGGGTCCCCGGAGTCCGTCGTCTTCTCGGATCAAGTCCCCGCTTCTTGGAGTTAATATTGCTTCATTGCATGACTTGTTCGGGACTTCAAGGTCTTGTCATGAGGTGCTTGATGAACTTATCCCAAAAGTCTTGCATTCAACACTAAAACCCCGCATAAACATTAAACTCCAAAACCGACATGCACACGTGAACTTGTTATACCACGGGGGTTAGTACCAATGGATAAGGTATAAAATTCATGCCAACACCGAAGGTAAACTCATGGCTAGGTTGACGGATTTTCACCGTCAACACCAGACCGACCTCGCCGCCTCCGATGCCGGGGCGTGGATACCCCGTAGGCCCGGGGAGTCGGGGCCTCTCCTTGAACACCCGACCGGTGTAGGGGGAGGCCGGGCTCGGCGTTGCGCAAGTAGAACCATCCCCGCTCCCGGCGGCGTTGTTCGTCGTCATGGTGCGGGGGGATGTAGACGTTCTTGAATTGCCCCCGCGGGGCAAGCGACATCCCGCCGCGCGCGCACCGCGCGGCGGGGTCCCCGCTCCGTCGTGGGCTGCGTGAAGAGCTCCGCGCGGAAAACGTGTACCCAGAGCTCCCAATTGACTGGGATCCCCAGGTACCCTTCGCAGACGCCCACGAACGTGGCCGCCTGCGAGATCGCGTTGGGCGCGAAGTTGTGCAACTCCACTTGGTAGTAGTGGCACATCGCCCGCATAAAACGGCTTGCCGGCGCGTTGAAGCCCCGCTCGTGGTAGCGGATGAAGCTCACCACGTAACCCTCCGGCGGGTTGGGCGCGCGGTCCCCCGCCGGCGGCACTATCCACTCCGCCGGGCGTCCGTCTTCATTGGCCGCCAACTGGCCAGCGGCGACCAGCTCGCCAAGGGCCAGCGGCATCACCGTCGACCTCTCCCAAGCGTACGGCTCCAAGATCGTGAGGGGAGGCTGAGGCGGCGCCATGAAGAAGGCGAAGAAAAACAGGAGCGGAGGGCAAGGAACAGAAGAAAAGCTCTAACGGCGACACCGCACGGTGGCAAGGGCGAGATGAAGACGAAGGGGCGGGGGACTGAAAATGGTGAGGCGTCAAGGTAAAAAACCGCCGTCTCCTCCACCCCTCGATTTATAAGCCGATGGGCGAGCTCTCGGAGCGGATGCCCCGCTCGCATTAACTGCAGGGAATCTTCCCTTCACGCCGACGGACAGAGGCCCCACCACGACGGCGGCGGCCACATCACTACGTGCGGGCCATCATCACGGCGAAGACCCGCAGGGACCGAGGCGAAGCGCTCACGTCCACCGCCACGCCGCCCACTACGCGCGCGCGCGCGCGCGCGCCTAAAAAGACACGCCCGCGCCGCAAAAAAACCGCGGCCTCGACCGCGAGGCATTTAATGACCGGTCCCTTGCCAAGCAAGGAGAACCCTCGAGCGGGGCGAGCCCTCGGCTCGAGACAAGGACAACCCTCGATGGGATATCGACGTGAGAAGGCCACCCCAGACCCGCTTGATGTAAAGCGGTGCACCGCGGTACCCATGCCACGTAAAACCCTCGAGCGGCACGAACCCTCGGCTCAAAACGAAAACAGCCCTCGATGGGACATCGACGTGAGAAGGCCGCCCGGGACCTACTTGATGTGTGCGGTGCACCGCGGGTACCCATGCCACGTAAAACCCTCGAGCGGCACGAGCCCCCGCTCGAGACAATATCAACCCTCTAAAGAGGGCACGCGCGTGAGAGGGTCGCCCGGGCCCGCTTGAAGTAAAGCGGGCACCGCAAGCACCCATGTCGCGCCGTGCTACCAACCGGCGCCTCGAGGGCCGGCTCGCCCGGCACCCCTCGACGGCCGCGAACGCAAAAGACGGGGCCGTCCCGTGTGCGGCCCCGCACGGCCCTATTGATCGAGGTTCGAAGCCCGACCCTCGACGGGTTCGAACAGCGCCACGGATCGCGAGTTAGGGACGACGAGGGCACGCGCATTCGAGCCGTTCCTCGAGCCCGTCGGCTCGAGGGTGCCCCACATGTCGTGTTCGAGAGCCGCCGAGGGCAGCCTAGCCGGGGATCCCACCGAGGGAGAGCTTCCGCGCCCTCGGTCCCTATCGAACGGGACCGAGCCCCACCTAGCAAACCCACGCAAGCGCTTCCATGGACGTGTCTCCGGACCGCGCAGCCTACCATTATCGAACGGGCATGGACGTCCACTTGAACCACCCGCTAGCAGCTCGACGAGGAATCCGCAATCCGCGACCCGCTCGATGGGGGGTTGCGGAAACCTCACCCTCCGTCCCGCGGAGGGACGGCGAGGGCGCGTTAAAAAACAAGTCGCAAAGCTCTACCCGATCGCCTCAAACGGGCCAAGGCTCGGGGGCTTGACGCACGGCTACACCTCCTTGAAATTGCACCCGCCGGAGACAAAGGCGCAGCCGCGTGCACCCCCGAAGCCGGCCGAAACACCGCCGATGCCGGTTGGAATATGTGCCACGCCCCTCGACCAAATTCTCGCGGTTAACCCCCGCAGAGCACCCACACCTCCGCAGGCTTCGGGGGCTAGACCCGCGGGTCCGCCGACACGGCCCCACGGAAAGCGTTCGCGGAACAAGGAGGGAAGAACGTCCTATCGCAGGTTCCGCATCCGTGGGAGCCTCAATGGCAAACCCACGGATGCTCGGGGGCTACTGTCGGGGACAGCCCTAGGGGTCCCCTTAAACAACGGGGGAAATCCTCTCCTAAAACCCACAACAAGGCCAAAACACAATCCACTTAACCGTGCAGGGAACAGCCCCACGGGGACTCCGACGGCCCATCAAGGCGGCCCTCTTAGAGATCCCCTCGAGCGGGCTCCACCTCGCTCGAGGATACGCGCTCCCCTCGGGCGAGCTCCGCCCCGTTCGAGGAGTAGCACCTCGCTCGAGGGCTCGCTCCCCCTCGAGCAAAGTTACGCCCGCTCGAGGGTACGCCCCCGCCCTCGCCGGGGTCCGCCACGCTCGAGGGTGCCCCTCACGCGTGCGCCGGCCCCCGTACACGGGCATTTAACGCCCTGACGCCGGCAGGACGGCGCCATCATGCGCCCGGGGCTCGCACCCCGGTGCCGCCGCACCAACTCCCCAGGGAGGAGCCCATCCCCGCCACTGTGGGAGGGGACTGTGCAGCGCGGCCGGTGTCAGTCCCGTGACACCGTGCGCACGCCCAAAGACGGGCTAACGCGCCGAGCCCCCTCGAAAGGGGGCCGCGCACCCTCGATTCACTTTCTTGTGACCCTACAGGGTTAGGTGGAGGCGCTAGGCCGGTGGACTGCCATCCCTGCCACTGTAACGGCGTGGCCGCCGTACCCGCGCGTGCGTGCGCACGCCGAGGCCCCGTAGCAACGACTCCCGCCCCGTGAAGCGCGTCGGAGAAGGAACGCCGTTCGCTTACTCCCCGTACGCCGTACGTGCCCGCGTCGCACCTCCCTCGAGCCTATCGAGGACATCACCGCCATTCGCTGCTCTCCTACCCTCGAACCGCCACTGTTCGGGTACAAGTCAGGCCATGATGACCAGATCGCTGCAAGGATCGCCCGGACGGCCGCCCACTCTACAACATAGCACGTCGTGCTTCTCCACGTAGCTAGATAGCGCGGCGTGCATGTAATTCGCCTCCCCCTTGATCTATAAAAGGGGGACGAACCCCCCGGCCCCGCGGAGAGAGGAACAACGAACACACACGGATCCATTCGACCGCAGCACACGACACACCGTGCGCTCATTCCCCAATTCTCCCACAATATCTTCGCCCACTATACCGGGGACTTGGAAGCCACGCTTCCTCTCCCGCCTTGCTTGTAGCACCCCCACTACAGCACCCCGTGCCGAGCAATATAGTGCCGTGAGCACACCCCCGTCGGACGTACGGCCCCCTCGGCCGAACCAGGATAAAACCCCGTGTCACTTGTTGCTTAGCATCGACCATTGAGGGATAGACCTCGGCGCTATCTATCGGTTAGTGTCGGGACCATATTCCGCACCGACACACCGCAAACCCCGCGAACTCGGTGTAGCCTCCGCCAATCTCCACTCATGACTCGGCTCCCACGTAGTCCCGGATCGACCTTGGTTTTAAGGCTCTACCAAGAAACCGTCCACGACTTCATCTTGCCGTTCATGCCACCATGCGGCCCGCACTTGACCCCGCCGGCCACCGGGTCCCTCGAACGAAGCCTACTTGTCTTCTCCACACCGGAGGCCTCACCGCAACGACCTTTCGCGCTTGTTCTTCACCCGCACCAACACGAGTCAAGCCGCAACCCGCACCCGCAATACTTAGCCAAGAATCGGTCCACACAACGTTGTCAATCACTCATCACACAACGAAGCGACCATCCACCGGTCCTCGAACCACACATGGTCCTCAATCTCCCCCTTGATGAGTGCATTGACAACACACTCACATGAAGTAACACAAGAGAAAAGGAAAAGAAAAGAAACAAATAAAAAGAAACCTCAACAAGCGATCGAAAGCCAAAGAAAGGAAAAGAGCAAGATCACTTGAAGAAGACAAGTCTCGGACCCCTTAGGCAAGGGCAACGGCTCGACACATCCGAGACAAAACACAGCTCAAGCAAAGAGCGCAAACCACCAAAGCAAAGCTCGAACACCACAAAGAGCCCCCCTGCACAAATGCAAGCTCCCCCTGAGCCAAAGCACACTCCCTCTGAACAAATGCAACAATGCAACGTGGGAATGCAACAAAGAGCAAAAACCTGCTCACTCTGCCCAGGGCGGTTAGACCGCCGGTACAGGGCGGTTAGACCGCCCGTGCCCGATCCGACCGCCCGGGGGCGGTTAGACCACCCCAAGAAACCGGCCCCGCACCAAACTCGCTCAAAATTTGCCCGAACCAATTGGAACACCTTCCAAACACTCCCAGGTGCCCAAAACATGCACAAACTTCTCCCCCTTGTTGACAATGCATGAATCAAGGCAAAATGCAAAAACTTTCAACATATAGCTTCTCGAATATACAAAATTCATCACAAGGAGCTACACAAGTCCAAATGAGCAAGTTAGATACTCGACAGGTTCGTAATGACCTTGACTACATGATCACCAAGTTTCACAAACATTGGACAAGGCTAAAATGGATTTGAGTAATTTTGCGAAAAGTTACTCTCTCATAAGCAAATACCTAAACATGAGCAAAACACATCAAAATGGCAAAGCCACTCAAACTTCATGCTAGGACAGCCATTCTAATCATAAGACCATCATAAACACCCAAAAGCACCTCCTGTCATGTCAAAGCCACCGAGCCATGTGCCTACTTCTATGTATGAGACTTCTCATTGGTAGGCATCATGCAACGGTTTAGCACCCAAAGTAAATTAATTTCAGCACATATGACATGGGAGCATATTTTCCAAGCATTTTTCATTTCATTTTCGGATTTGTAAATGGTACATGAAATGTCTTTGGACAAAAAGGAACTTATGCCACTCCACAAGATGAAGCAAGAGGGCTAAACATTCATGATGGCAAATGAGCCTTTGGCCCCATATGATCAATAAACTAGCTATCCAACCACAAATTAAGCATAGCAAAGCCACTAAAACATGTCAAGATCATATAAAGGCATTTACACATGAGAGAGCATATATGTGACATTTTTCAAAAAATTAGCCATCAACCATGGATCATTCATCAAGATCATCAAGAGCTAAGCCAAACTAACCATAGCATACCAAACAAGCTCACAAGAACATATATAGCAACCCATGATGAACAATGTATATAGGAGAAACTTTTCCTATCCAATGCATATGATACAAAATGCATGCAATCTAAAATACAAGAATGCCTATACATCATGTTACATATGTTATGCCAAATGCAGGGAATGCACGAAAGAAAGCTATACATATGCTACAAAGGAGCTCCCACACACAAAGCTCACAAACCACCGGCTCCTCGAGGGGAGGCAAAACGGGCTCGACACCACCGGCAAAAGAGAGCTCCCACACACCCAACTCAAGAAATCAAACACACACCAAGTTCCCCCCGCAAACGAGTGAAAGTTGCTTGATCTAGGGGTTTGGTAAAAATATCGGCTAGTTGGTGATGTGTGGGTACATGGATCAAAGCTATCTTTCCTTTCTCTACGTTGTCTCTCAGAAAATGGTACCTCACTTCTATGTGCTTGGTTTTGGAATGGAGCACCGGGTTCTTTGCAACGCTTATGGCACTGGTGCTATCACATTGAAGTGGGACATGGGTATACTCCTCACCAAAGTCACTCATGGTGTAGGTGATCCAAAGGAGCTGAGAGCAACAACTAGCAGCGGCAACATACTCGGCTTCGGTCGTGGATTGAGCAACACTCGACTGCTTGCGGGAAGACCAAGACACCAAAGAAGAACCCAAAAGCGGCAAGTCCCGAAGTGGACTTCCTATCCAACCGACACCCGGCAAAATCCGCGTCTGAAAAGCCATGAAGCGCCAAAGAAGAGGACGCGGAGTACCAAAGGCCGAAGTCGGGAGTGTGACGCAAGTACCTGAAAATTCTCTTCACCACTTGCCGATGCGAAGTCCTCGGAGACGCTTGAAAAAGAGCGCACGGACACACCGAGAACTGTATGTCCGGCCTCGTCGCCGTCAAGTAGAGGAGTGACCCGATCATGCTCCGGTACTCCTTCGGTCCACGTGTTCACCTTCCTCGTCCGCATCAAGAGATGTAGTCGTACTCATCGGCGTCGTCATAGCCTTGGAGTCCTCCATCTTGAACTTCCTCACAATGTCATTGGTGTACTTAGCCCGGTGCACAAATGTTCCTTCCTTTGATTGCTTGATTTGTAGCCCGAGGAAGAACCGCAACTCACCCATCATGCTCATCTCAAACTCCCCGCTCATATCATCCGCAAACCTTGCAACAAGAGAGTTAGACGAGCCACCAAAGACAATATCATCCACGTACACCCGCACAATCGGGATATCTCTCGCCCCGTCTCGAAAAAACAAGGTCCGATCGACCTTCCCCATCTCAAAACCTCTCTCAAACAAGAACCCTCTCAACCCGTCATACCAAGCTCTAGGCGCCGCTTCAACCCATATAGTGCCTTCCTCAACTTGTACACCCGGTGGGGGTACTTCTCACTCTCAAACCCCGGAGGTTGCCTCACATACACTTCTTCCTCCAACACACCATTCAGAAAAGCACTCTTCACATCCATTTGGTGCAACTTGAACCCTTTAGCCACGGAAAAGTCTAGAAGGATCCTAATCGCCTCCAAACAGGCTACGGGAGCAAAGGTCTCCTCGTAGTCAATCCCCTCATGACTGAACCCTTGAGCAACAAGTCTCGACTTGTTCCTCACAACCTCACCTTTCTCTCCCTCTTTGTTTTTCCACACCCACTTTGTACCAATCGGCTTACACCCTGGGGGAGGGTCAACCAACTCCCAAACCCGATTCCTCTCAAAGTTCTCCAACTCCTCATGCATTGAGTTAACCCAATTGTGATCGGATAGTGCGTGTCCAATGTCTTTGGGCTCTAAAGAAGCAACAAACGCATCATGAGCGAAATGGGAATTGTTTCGAACCCTCGACCGTGTAGTGCGTTCATTCATGTCGCCGATGATCCTCGAAGCCGGGTGATCCACTTGAACTCGCGGGGAGGTTCTCGCCTCGAAGCTACCTCCCCCTCAACATCGCCTTCTCCTCGTTCTTGATTTGTCGTCGTAGGTGTAGCGGAGGGTCCATCCATCATCGTAGTCGAAGTAGTGGGTACACTTTCGGCCGGGGGCACCGCACCGCCATCCTCATCATCACCATGTTCATGCTCCTCCTCCCCGAAAGATCTCCTCGCCAAGCTCATCATCACCGCACACTCAAAGACAAGCCGACTACGTGGCTCTCGTCTCGTCGAAGGTTACCTCGCAAGTCTCCACGATTTGGTTAGTTTCAAGATTGAGCACACGATATGCTCTAGAATGAGATGCATAACCAAAGAAAATGCCATCGACAGACCTAGCCTCAAACTTATCCAACTTCCCGCCTTTCTTCGAATGAAACACTTGCAACCAAAGACATGGAAGTGACTCACCTTGGGTGTGCGACCATGCATCAATTCATAGCATGTCTTCTTCTTGTGCACTCGAGGTATATCCCGTTCGACACATAGCACGCGGTATTCACCGCCTCGGCCCCAATACCTCCTCGGAGTCCCAAGCTCATCAAGCATCGTCCGAGCCATCTCGCACAAGGTCCTGTTCTTCCTTTCCACAACACCATTCTGGGGAGGCGTATACGGACTCGAAAACTGGTGCTCAAGACCCAAGTCATGGCAAAAGGTTTCAAAACGAGAGTTTCTGAATTCCGAGCCATTATCACTGCGGATAGCTCGCATGGCATCTCCGTGCCTCTCGTTCCTCAACCTCAAGACTAGATCTCGAAAAAAACCAAACGTCTGCCCCTTCTCCTCGAGAAAGAACACCCACGCATACCGAGAATAGTCGTCCACCACAACAAGGACATACCACTTCCCACCCGCAGATCACACACGAGCTAGGCCAACAAGGTCCATATGGAGCGACTCGCATGGACGCTCGGTCATCACATCGGTGAGAGGCGGGTGAGAAGAGGACAACATTTTGGCATGCCTACACGGAGCACAAACCAACTCTTTCTCAAGCCTCAACCGTGGCAATCCTCGGACCAAATTGAGTTTACTCAAGCGTGACAAAAGGTCAAAGCTCAAGTGACCCAACTTCCTATGCCACTTCCACAACTCACTCGAAGAACCGGCCAAGAAACAACGCTCCACACCCGAAGACTGAGAAAAATCAGCACGAAACACCTGACCCTCGGGAACGACCATACAAACAAGGTCCCCTCGAGAGTCCACAATCCAAGAACCACCTGGCCGAAACAACACCTCAAAGCCCTCATCCAACAACCGGGACACGAGAAAGCAAATTGTACCCCGGCGATTGAACAAGAGCAACACGCCTCGCAGTGATCTTGTCACTCACTTTTATCTCACCTTCGAAAGCACACGCCCACGCCCATTGTCCCCAAAAGTGATGTACCTCTTCGTCACCACCGGGACGAGACTTGAGAACCACCCCCCGTCTCCGGTCATATGCCTCGAGCAACCGGAGTCAATCGGCCAAATGTTCTTCAAGTCTCCCACCCGAAATTCAAAAACAAGCACGTGAGCGAACAAACGACTCAAGATCGGGGTTAGTACCAAAAGAGGAAAACCGGTGCCGAGCCATTTGCTCGAAAGTGGGGTTAGCGCACATCAAACCATCTTTCCTACCATAACTACCACTACGAACACCACCTCGGTAACCACTCTAAGGAAACCACCCCTCACCGCCTGGAGGAGGACCAAAACCACGGAAGACAACCCATGGAACATCCCTCCTATCCTTCTCAAATCTACGACTCCTCCCATCCCCGTAGTGAACTTGAGGGATAGAATGCCTAGCAAACCGACCACCCGTCGTCTCTCCGGACCAACCACCGGCAATTCCACCTCCGGACACGAAACCTCTCGACTCACCACCTCGAAAACCACTCCGCCCTGCACTCGGGGGGACCGGTTAAACCGCCTAGCCGGGGCCGGTCCTAACCGCCCCCTCGGGCCGGGGCCGGGCCCGACCGCCTAGCCGGGCCGGTCCGACCGCCCTCCCGAATCGCTCCTCGGCCGCGGGAACTCGCATCTCCCCATGCCGGAACACTTCTCACCACAGCCCTTACCCCCGGGCGGTGGCATACGAGACTTAGGTACACCATGTGAAGGGTTGTACCTATCCTTGTTCGCCCACTCCTTTGCCATCCTCTCTTCCCGCTTCCTCTTGAAGCAAAACTCATCCTTGTGACCCTCTTTCCCACAATGGCCACAACGGAACCTCACAAGCTTAGGTTTAGGCTTGGATTGGGGCTGCTCGCTTGGTTTCTCTCCACTCAACTCCTCCACCGATTTCTCCTCACTTGCCTTCTCACTCACTTTCCCAAAGAACACTTTCCCGAAGTGCTCACAAACTTGATAGGACTTCGGAGATCATTTGTGGGTGTAGGAAATATAGGTGCAGCTGGGGTTGTGTCTAGACGGTTCCTAAGATGGTTGGGTTTTGGAGGGAAATCATTTTTGTGGTGGGTTTTTGGTGGCTCTGGGATATTCTCTCCACTTCCCTCACCAACCTTGTTTGCCCCAAGTCCCTCACCATCTTGCCTCTTAAAGGTCCCAATCATCATCCTCAACTGGGGCTCATGGCCAGACAACCAACCCATCAACTTCCTCAAGTCATCATTCTCATCCTGCAAACGATCAACATAATGTGCAAGTTCCAAATTTTTCAATGCATGCATTTCACAGGTATAGCATGATGTAGGCATGGGTTCCTTCAATTTAGCCTCAAGCGAACTAGTGTAAGCATGCATCTCATCAATCTTAGCATGCAAAACAGGGCAAGAAGTGCAAGCACCTAGCAAAGCAGGTCTCGACTTAAGCTCGCCCACTTCAACCCTAAGCACATCTAGTTCCTCACACTTGGAGGCATGCTTTTCCTTAAACAAAGCAAGATCAGCAAGGAATATGGAGCAATCGGCAGAATCATTCTCATCCGAAACAACAGGGCTAGCCTTAAGGGAATCAATCTCAAGCTTGCTATCAAGCACCCGTGTCTCTAGCTCGGCCCACTCTAGTCCTAGCATCCTCGAGTGAAGCCCTAAGCTCTTTCCTCATTTTCTTGGCCTCTCTAAGCATGTCATCACGGTTATCAAGCAAAGAGCCAAGCCTCTCATTCTCCCGGTGCAAGAAGGGAAGTTCATCACGCACCTCGTCGTCGGACTCGCAGTCCGAGTCGCTCCGTGTGCTCTTCTTGCCGCCGGAGCTCGCCGCCATGGTGCGAAGCCATCTCTCGCAAAGCGGCTCACCCCGCTCAAGTTCTTGGACGACATCTTGTTCTTGCGACGATCGCCTTCGTCTTCACCGCCGCTCGAGCTCGAGGTGGAGTACGCGGAACCGGAGTCGACGTCGCTCGCTCCAACCATCGCTCGGGCCTTGCCTCGGCTCTCCTTCTTCCTCGATCGTCGCTCATCCTTGTTCTTGTTCTTGTACTTGCTCTTGTAGTCGCGCCTCGAACGGTACTTGCCGTCCTTCCTCGGCTTGTGCTTGTAGCCGTCCTTGTTCTCGGCCTTCTCTGGGCGGCCGGCGACAAAGTGTCCCGGCTTGCCGCACCGGAAGCACGTCCTCGTGTTCCTCATCATGTTCACGCGGTTCTCGTGCGGTCTCTCGAACCGCCTCGTCACCGCCGCCGGCTCGTCCTCTCCAAGGTCATCAAACTCCTCATCCGGCATAGACATCAAAGAGGAAAAAGAGAACATCCCGGTGGATGGGTTAGAGTTAGTCTTTCCTTTGGAACCACCAACGAGGGCAAGACTATGGGAATCGTCGGTCCCTCGAGCTTGGCGGTCATGCCCCTATCCACCTCGGCCGACTTGAGCTTCGAGAAGCGACTCGTTCACCGTCGTAGTGTCATACTTCTCCGACTTTCCGCCCCAAATCGTACGATCCAAAGAGTGTAAGAGCTTGACCGCTCTATCATGATCATCGTACGGGAGCACGTCCACATTGGCCCTCATGTTGTTCACAACCACCGTGAACCTCTGAAACAAGGCATCGATGGACTCACCGGGGAGATGAGTGAAGTTCTCGTACTCTCTCCGGTAGGTCGCATACATCCGTGCCTAAACCTGGGCGTTCCCAACATGAGCCTCCTTCAACACCGCCCAAATCCTACAAGCCAAGTGCTCGGTGTGCACCCGATCGAACTCAGGCTGACACAAAGCACGAAACAAGTAGTCGACCGCCTTATTGTTGGCGTCGAATCCGTCCCCTCGACCCCCGGAGCAAGGAAATCCATCGACCGGACATAGCCTCGTGTCCACCGTGACATCCCATAGAGTCCGACCCTTTCCGCGGAGGAACGCACCCATCCGCTTGCTCCACATCCGGTAGTTCTTGCCATCGAAGTGTGGAGGACCCGAACCCCGTTCCCGGTACGCCATCCTTGGATCTTAGACTCGGTTAGAGTCAACAAAGACCCAAACCGGCTCTGATACCACTTGAAGGACCGATTAGGCGACCGGGAGGAGGGGGGGGGGGAGTGAATGGGAGCCGATAAAAATTCTTCTCGAGGGAGATTGAAACTCCGACAAGATGAACTAGCTCGGTCGAACCCCCGAAATCACACGCTCCGCACTTCAACCTCCCGTTTGCCAAAACCACGTAGCCACTAGAGTGCTACTGGTCCTAGGAACAAACTCTACCAGCAACCACAACACACACGCAGCAACGACAGCGGAAACAACTCGAAAGCCGGCTAACCAGAGGGGGGCGGTTAGACCGGGTATAGGGGGCGGTTAGACCGCCTCCACCTGGTAACCAAGAAATCCTCCGAAACGCCTCTTCCGAGCACCAAAACTCACCCCGGTTTCACCAACAAAGATCTCTGGTCAAGGCCATGCTAGCTACCAGAAAATCTTGGCGAAAACCAAAACTTCACCCAGGGGCCTAGGGGCGGTTAGACCGGCTACCTGGGGCGGTCTAACCTCCTGTACCCAGCAACGAACTCCAACCAAGAACACCTAGCAAACTGCACGAGAACGACCCCAAATTTCACCCAGACGCTCCTCTGATCAAGGCGAACAAACTCACAGAGGAAAATCCGGCGAAACAAAACTTTGACCCGGAAACACCCAGGGCGGTTAGACCACCCCCCGCAGGCGGTTAGACCGCCCCTTCCAGTAAAAACGAACCCGCGGGTCAAACCTCAACTTCCTCGCGCCCGATCTCCCGAATCACTCCACGGATTGTAGCAAAACTTCGGGAATAGCTGGGTTACCTCCTGGGCAACCTCTACCTCAAAGGAATCGACCCGAAATGCTCACAATCAAGAGGAATCGAAGAAATCGCTTCTCTAGGTCAAGAACTCGCCCAACTCGAGAAACCACCAAATCGAGTCCGATTCAAAGGGGATTTGGGGGCAAAGTCACCAGCCAAAGAGGCACAAGAACCTCATACGTGATACCCTCCAAAAACCCCAAGAAATCGTCCTCAAAACACCGCCAAAAAGAGCTCCGAAAATCAACACCAAAGAGACGGGAAAACCACCATGATGAACAACGCCAAACCTTCTATACATGTCATGAAAGGTTCGTACAAGGTCTAGCTTGCCACCCAAACATCCATCCCTCTCTCTAGATCTCACATGAAGCTCTCAAGCTAGTCCTCTAAAATCCTAAGGAAAATAGAGAACGAAAATGAAAAACAAATGAGCTAAGGTTCCAAGAGTTGGCTGCCATCCACCCATCTAATGAGTATATATGGAGGCACCCAAAAGACTAAACTACCCTTCACTAATAACTAGGGATACATGCCCCTCGAGGGCGGATTTGGAAGTCTTCATGTCTTCACCATCGGATGGATGCCCGGCGACCGCAACCTGCTTAGCCTCGACGCAAGCCTTGCGATCCCGACGCGTGTCCTCCGCTTCGAAGCTTCTCGGCGCCGGCGGCCAGGGCGGTCAGACCGCCCCCCTGGGCGGTTAGACCGGCCCGGGAGATCTGACCGGCCCCAGGCGGTCTGACCACCCCCCCCGGGCGGTTGAACCGGCCCGGGTGGCCGCTCCTCCTCGTCGAGTCTTCGACCTCGATTTTGTGGCTCAACCGAGTAACCCGGTGGTTTTACGGTGAACCACCGCAAACCCCGCGAGCTCGGTGTAGCCTCCGCCAATCTCCACTCATGACTCGGCTCCCACGTAGTCCCGGATCGACCTTGGTTTTGAGGCTCTACCAAGAAACCGTCCACGACTTCATCTTGCCGTTCATGCCACCATGCGGCCCGCACTTGACCCACTCGGCCACCGGTCCCTCGAACGAAGCCTACTTGTCTTCTCCACACCCGGAGGCTTCACCGGCAACGACCTTTCGCGCTTGTTCTTCACCCGCACCAACACGAGTCAAGCCGCAACCCGCACCTCGCAATACTTAGCCAAGAATCGGTCCACACAACGTTGTCAATCACTCATCACACAACGAAGCGACCATCCACCGGTCCTCGAACCACACATGGTCCTCACTCGTTCAACGCTCGGTTGAGAGCGGCGCCGTGACTACGGAGCTCTCCCCATAGCTCCTGCTCCCCCCGGGCGTCGGCGAACGCGGGCGGGTCGCCAGCGAACCCCTCTACCGGGGCGGAGCGGTCGGCGCGGGAAGACGAGGCCTCGGCGCCGTGCCCTCGGCCTCCTGCCACCATGTGGCCCTCCCGCCGCCTCACGAGGGCCCCCTCCTGGGACTCAGGGGAAAGCGTGGGGAAACTCACCCACTGGTCCCACCCGGGCGGCGGGGAGTCGTCGTCCGGGATCTCCACCACCACCGCCCGGGAGCCGCCGGCGGTGTCGGCCCCTCGCGTCGCCTCCGTCGACGCCTCCGCCCGCGCCTCCGTAGCCGCGGGCTCCTCGCCGTGGCGCCACGGCCACCGCTTCCCGCCGCGCCCCCGCGACCACGAGCGCCCGGCCGCCCTCCTCGGCCGCCGCCGCAGCCGCGCCTCCACCGTGGCCGGCGCCGCAGTCGCGCCTCCACCATGGCCGCGCCGCGGGCCGCGCCTCCGCCACGACCGGCGCCCGCCGCTCCTCGACGGCCGCCGGCCGCGCGCACGGCGGGCCGATCCACCGGCCGTGGCCTCGGGGCCTCGCCGCACCCTCGCGAGCTCTCGCCGCCGCCGCCGCCGCACTCGCCCCAGCCCGCGGCGCCCTTGACGAGCGCCGCCGGGTGGGAACGGACGCGTCTGCCCTCAACACCTTGGCCGGTACGAGGGGGAGGCACGGTCGGCACCACCCTGCATAAACACAAACAAACAATCAGAACTCTTGGTTGTCAAAAACCCAACCCCGCAAAGGAGCAAGCCTCCTACCTCGAAGAGGAGAAGGCGCGCTTCCTCTTCCTCGAGGCCCCGGCGGATGACAACGGCGCGCGGCCGGCGCGGCCGCCGCCGCGCCTCCTCGCCGTCTCCGCCGCGCGCGTGGGCCCCGCCCGCGCGCGCGCGCGCGCGCGCGCGCGCCCGCGGCGCGCGCCGGTGCCTCCGCGGCCCGCGCCGCTCCTCGTTGTCGATTGCCCGGCGGCGGGCGCCTCCGCACCCCGCCCCCGGCGATGCTGCCCTTGCCGCCGGAGCTGGCTCCGGCGACGGGGGCGCAGGCTCCCACCTATCAGAGGGGCCCTGCCCCCCGGTTTCTTCCTCCTCATCCTCCTCCGAGGACGAGTACTCCTCGGTCCCCGGAGAGGAGAGCCCCTGCTGCTCGCGCAGCCGGTACTCCTCGTTCCGCCGCTCGCGGCGCTCGCGGTGCCGCCTTGCGCGCTCCTTCTTGCGCGCCGCCCGCTCCCGCTCCCGTTGCCGCGAAGCCCGATCGAGCGCGCGGGAGCGAGGAGTGGGGGGATCGGATTCCGTGGCGCTCGTGCTCACCATCTGCGAGCGAAAACGTCAAAGGTGCGTCAGAAACCCGAAGCATCATCAAGATCAAAAACGGGGCCAAGAATTCTACTTACCAGCGGACCGGTGGGGAGCATCTCGAGGTCCCACGGGGACCAGTCGCTGCGCAGCAACCGGGTGTCGACGGCGCTCCGTGCCCGTGTGAGCACATACTCCCGCTGGAGGGGGATCGGGAGCATCCGCGACCTCGCCAGCGCGACGGGGTTCGCCATCTCCGTCATCTCGAAGATGCGGAGCGGCCTCTCTATCGGGGGAACGACCCGCCGGTGGTGGAGGAAGGCGAGGACGGTCGCCGCGATCGGCCCACGCGCCGCCCGGGGTCGCTCGGCCGCGGCCGGGGAGCGAGTCCCGGCCGCCTCCGATGCTGGACCGTGGACACCTCGTGGCTCCAGGAGTCGGGCTTCTCCCGGAGCACCAGACCGGTGTAGGGGGGAGACCGGGTTCGTCGTTGCGAAGATAGAACCACCCCCACTCCCAACCGGCGTTGTTGGTCGTCATGGTACAAGGGATGTAGTCGTCCTTGTCGCGCCCGCAAGGCGAGCGACATGCCGCCGGGCCGCGCACCGCGCGGCGGGTCCTCTCGCTTCGTCGTCGGCCGCGTGAACAGCCTCCGTGCGGAAGACGTGTATCCGGAGATCCCAATTCACCGGGATCCCTAGATACCCTTCGCGGACGCCCACGAACGTAGCCGCCGCGAAATCGCGTTCGGCGCGAAGTTGTGCAACTCCACGCCGTAGCGGTGGCGCAGCGCCCGCATGAAGCGGCTCGCGGCGGCGCCGCGAAGCCGCGCTCGTGGAAGCGGGTGAAGCTCACCACGTAGCCGTTCGGCGGGTTGGGCGCGTGGTCCCCTCGCCGGTGGCACGATCCCTTCCGCCGGCCGACCCTCCTCGTTCGCCGCCAGCTGGCCAGCGGACACCAGGTCGCCTAAGGCCAGCCGCGTTACCGACGAGCTCTCCCACACGTGCGGATCAACGATCGTGAGGGGCGGAAGAGGCGCCATGAGAAAAAGCAAGGGATCTGAGAACAAAGGACGAGAAGAAGAAGAAGAGCTCAAATGGCGAAGGGGCGCGGTGGCGAGAACGAGACAGAGGCAGGAGCGCGGGGGGCAAGAATGACGAAACGCTAAGGTAAAAACCGCCGTTTTCCCTCTCCTCAGATTTATAAGCCACGAGCGTGCTCTCCGGGGTGCACGTCCCGCGCGCATTAACTGCATGGGAATCTTTTCTCGCTGACGGGCGGGCCCCACACGACCGCGGCGGCCACGCCACCGCTGACGGGCAATCATCACGGCGTAGAACCGGGAGGGCCGTGACAGGCGGTCACGTCCGCCTGCCCACGCCGCCCACTACGCGCGCGGCCGCGGCGCCTAAAAAGGCGCGCCCGCGACGCGAAACCGCAGCCTCGACTGCGAAGCATTAAATGGCCCGGCCCCTTACCAAGTAAGGAGGACCCTCGAGCGGCACGAGCCCCTGGCTCAGGAAAATTCAACCCTCGAAAGGGTGCAGGTGTGAGACGGTCACCTCGGGGCCCGTTTGAAATAAAACGGGCATCGCGGGCACCAACCCCCGCACCGTTTTACTGATCAGCGCCTCGAGGGCTGGCTCGCCCAGGCCCCTCGAGGATTCGCAGATGCCAGGACGGGAGCGCTTAGCCGCCACCCCGCACCGTTTTACTGATCAGCGCCTCAAGGGCTGGCTCGCCCATGCCCCTCAAGGATTCGCGGATGCAAAGACCGGGGCCGCCTAGGCGCCACCCCCGCACGGCCCTACTGATCAGAGGTTCGAAGCCTGACCCTCGACGGGTTCGAACAGCGCCCCGCATCACTCGCAGTCGGGGACGACGAGGGCACGCGCACTCGAGCCGTTCCTCGAGCCCGCCGGCTCGAGGGTGCCCCACATGTCGTGTTCGAGAGCCGCCGAGGGCGCCTAGCCGGGGATCCCACCGAGGGAGAGCTTCCGCGCCCTCGTTCCCTAGCGAACGAGGACCGAGCCCCACCTAGCAAACCCACGCAAGCGCTTTAATGGACGTGTCTCCGGACCACGCAGCCCTACCCTTATCGAATGGGGCATGGGCGTCCATCGAACCACCCACTAACGACTCAATGAGGAATCCGCAATCCACGACCCGATCGATGGGGGTTGCGGAAACCTCACCCTCCGTCCCGCGGAGGGACGGCGATGGCGCATTAAAAAACAAGTCGTAGAGCTCTACCCGATCGCCTCGAACGGGCCCGTGCTCGGGGTCTTAACGCACGGCTACACCTCCTGGATTGCACCCGCCGCGGATAGTGCCAGCAGCGCGTGCGTCACCGAAGCCGGCTGAAACATTGCCGACGCCGGTTGAAACATGTACCACGCCCTCTGACCAAGTATCGTGGTAAAACCCCTACAGGAGCGCCCGCGCTCCTGCAGGGCTTCGGGGGCTAGACCCGCGGGTCCGCTGACGCGGCCCCACGGAAAGCGTGCGCAAGACCAGGAGGGAAGGACGTCCTATCAGTAGGCTCCAGCATCTGCGGGAGCCTTGACGGCGAACCCGCAGATGCTCGAGGGCTACTGTCGGGGACAGCCCTAGGGGTCCCCTTAAACAACTGGGGAATCCCTACCTAAAACCCGCAACAAGCCAAAGCCAAATGCGCCTCGCTTAAGCACACAGGGCATGGCCCACGCCACGGTGGCCCTGACGGCCCGCCAAGGCGGCCCACTCAAAGATCCCCTCGAGCGAGGCTCGCCTCGCTCGAGGGCACACGCCTCCCTCGGGCGGGCTCCGCCCCGTTCGAGGGGGGTGCGCTTACCTCGAGCGGGCTCCGCCTCGCTCGAGGGTCCGCCGCCTCGCTCGAGGGTCTGCTCCGCCCTCGAACGGGCTCCGCCTCGCTCGAGGGCGCTCCGCACGCGCACGCCCGTACACGGGCATTTAATGCTCTGACAACGGCGAGGTGGCGCCATCATGCGCCTGGGGCTCGCGCCCCGGTTCCGTTGCACCAACTCCCTAGGAGGGAACCCATCCCCACCACTGTGGGGGACTGTGCGACGTGGCCGGTGCCAGTCCCGTGACGCCGCGCCGCCTACTCCGGTACGGCTAACGCGCCGAGCCCCTCGAAGGGGGGGCGGCCGCACCCTCGGTTTACTTTCCCGTGACTGCGGGGGTTAGGTCAAGGCATTAGGCCGGCGGGGCACCATCCCTGCCACTGTTAACGGCATGGTGGCCGCCCCCGCGCGTACAAACCCACGCCGGCACGCGTGGCGCGGCCTCCGACACTGTGGAGCGTGCGGGAACGGGACGCTGCCTTACCTGCCACTGTGCCCCGTACGGACCGACGTCAGCAATTCCCTCGAATCCGCCTGAAGACATCACGGCCGTCCGCTACACCCCTACCCTCGAAGCTACCACTGTTCGGGTACAAGATACGCCATGATGGCCGGATCGCGGCAAGGACCGTCAAGGCGGCCGCCTACTCTACGGTGTAGCACACCATACTTCCCCACGTAGCTAAACAAAGGCGGCATACATGTGATTCGCTCTCTCCTTGGCCTATAAAAGGAGGACGAACTCCCCGCCGCAGGGGACAAAGAAGACACGTAAAGGACACGACACACGGCGAGAACAACACGCGTCACAACACGCACTCACTCTCCAATTCTCCCACAATATCTTCGACCACTCCACCGGGGACTTGGAAGCCACGCTTCCTCTCCCACCTTGCTTGTAGCCGCCCCACTACGAGCACCCGGTCTTGCCGAGCAATATAGTGCCTCGAGCACACCGCTGCTGGACGTACGGCCCCTTGGCCGGAACCGGGATAAACTCGTGTCTCTCGATTGCTTAGCATCGACCATTGAGGGATAGACCTTGGCGCTCATCATCGGTTAGTGTCGGGACCATATTCCGCACCGACACAATCACACACACAAAATAGTTTTTGCAATCACACACTACCCAAGCTTGCAATCATATTCCAAATAACCAAGTAGCTTTGCAACCACACGGACAAAGTCGGGTTTTTTTTTGCAACCACACATAACTCATGGTCGCAATCACACACGTCAAATAGTTGCAATCACACAAGTAGTTCAGTTTTTCTTATTCTTTTTTGCGATCACGTAAATAAACCAAAGCAGATTTTTGCAATCACACACTACACGAGGCTTGCAATCATATTTCAAATAACCAAGTAACTTTTTGCAATTTTTACACTACCCCAGGCTTGCAATTATATTCCAAATAACCAAGTAGCTTTGCAAGCACACGGACAAAGTCGGGTTTCTTTTTTTTGCAACACACGAACTCCCGGTTGCAATCACGCACGCCAAATAGTTGCAATCACATACCGGTTCAGTTTTTCTTTTTCTTTTTTGCGATCACGTAAATAAACCAAAGAGATTTTTGCAACCACACACTTTCGTTTTTTGCAATCCCACACTATCTAGGCTTGCAATCATATTCCAAATAACCAAGTAGCTTTGCAAGCACACATACAAAGTTAGGTTTTTTTTGCAACACACATAACTCCCGTTTACAATCACGCACGCCAAATAGTTGCAATCACATACCGGTTCAGTTTTTCTTTTTCTTTTTTGCATCACGTAAATAAACCAAGCAGATTTTTGCAACCACACACTTTTGTTTTTAGCAATCACACACTATCCAGGCTTGCAATCATATTCCAAATAACCAAGTAGCTTTGCAAGCACACGGACAAAGTCGAGTTTCTTTTTTGCAACACATATAACTCCCGGTTGCAATCACGCACGCCAAATAGTTGCAATCACATACCGGTTCGGCTTTTTCTTTTTCTTTTTTGCGATCACGGAAATAAACCAACAGATTTTTGCAACCACACACTCGTAAATAGTTTTCGCAGTCACTTACGACCTCGCTGTTTTTGCAATCACACACTACACAAGGATTGCAATCATATACCAAAATAACAAAAAATAACCAAGTATGACTTACATGTTTTGGATGTCCTTCTCTGTGAATGGCCAGTTTTGACGTCCTCCATACAATTCTGACATCACATTCATCGCAGCCTGGTTTGGCACACCACTCCTTGACATGATTGCAAACAAGTCATCCATAGCAGCTTCCCTCTGCTTATGAGCATGCATATATCTAACCATCCTGGCTGATGGCTGAAGTTTATGGTTGTGTGCTTCCCCGATTCTGTCGAAGTACCAGATTTTGCGTTTTTTGTCCTCCTTCACTTTAGCATATGCTGGGCAACCAATTCTCATCGATCTTTTATCAGTCTGTGGTTCATCATTTTCCTTGCTCGGCTTCATAAAACCCCGACGGTTGCAAACACTACCGTGGTTCATCATTTTCCTTGCCTGGCTTCATAAAACCCTGACGGTTGCAAACCCAGTGTTTAGTCTCTTTACTAGTCCTCATGGTTCTCACACTGAATCCAGCCATTTTTGCATAATCAAGGTAACATTGGTGTGCTGCTTCTATTGAATCAAACTCTTGCCGCGCCCTTGGGACAAACACATCAAGCATGTTTGCATCCTGTGGGGAGAAAATAACCAACCATAAGTTTTTTTGGCAACCAAGTTGCAACCCAAGATTGACAACCAAGTTGCAACCAACAGGAGCTTTTTTTTTGCGTGCAATCAACATCAATCAAGTTTTTTTTGCAAAAACTGGAACAATTTGTATTTTTGGTTTTATTTTTTTTTCTGCAACCCCCCACACGACTATTATTTTTTTTGCAGTCCACACGAACTTCATGTTGCAACCAGACAACATTATACGTTGCAAACAAGCGCAACAAAATAATTGCAGATTAGCACACACAGCAGACTACTACCCTTTTTGTTTTTGCAATGCACATGGGAATCATGTTGCAACCAGAGGGCACCATACGTTGCAAACAAGCGCGACATAATAATTGCAGATTAGCACACACAGCAGACTACTACCCTTTTTTGTTTTTTTCAATGCACATGGGAATCATGTTGCAACCAGAGGGCACCATACGTTGCAAACAAGCGCAACATAATAATTGCAGATTATCACACACAGCAGACTACTACCTTTTTTGTTTTTTTGCAATGCACATGAGAATCATGTTGCAACCAGAGGGCACCCTACGTTGCAAACAAGCGCGACAATTTGTTCCAGCGGCAATCTACTAGACAATGAAGTGTTTTTTTTTTGCAATCGCACGCGAGATCTCTGTTTGCAACCAGAACCCACCAAAACTTTCGCAACCATCAAAACTTTCGCAACATTCCACACAAAACACTGACAATGAAACCTCAAATCATCCCGGATCTATGGGTTTTGCAACCAGAAGTTTGCAAACCAACAACAAACTAAATAGCAGAAACGAGCTTAACGTTTCCGTGTGTGATTTTTTTCCGTTACCGGGATGAACAACTCCGTCGGATCAGGCGTGATCATTGAGCCTGGCGGAATCGACGGCGGAGGCGTCGCAACGTCGCGTGATGCAAGGGATCACCCGATCCGCAGCCGCGCGCCCCTGCTGTGGGCGTCACTGACGTAGGAGGTGCCGCCGGTGCAGATGCAATCGGCGGCGGTGCCGACGATATCGGCCGAGACCCAGTCGTCGTAACAACCGCCATCTGCTCCGGAACCACGTGCCGCCCCGTCTGTGGTGATTGCAGGCGCGGGAGCGACGGTGGGGCCATGGGTTTAGGCGAGGAGCGGCTCGGCGATCCGAGGCGTGGAGGAGATGGCGGAGCCATTGGTTTTGATTGGGCGGGGGTGGGAGACCCGATGGCGATTTTATGAGGTGGGGGTGCATTGTCGGAGGTGGGGAATCGCGCTCAGTGGGGTCTCCTAGTCGGACCCGGTCGGGCGGGGGCGGGGGGAAGCTGGGGCTCGGTTGGTGGGGTCTGTGCATTGGCGAACTAAAATGCACCCAGGTGCATTTTTGTGTCGTCGTGTGTATATATATATAACAACTGAACAAAGAAATCTCGCATTCTAAAAAAGCATAAATATCTCCAGGTCTAAAGTACCCGAAATGCCCTTGTCGGCTAATATCTCAGCACGCACGCACGCACGTTTATCCCTTGCGCGCGGCCGCGACGTGTGGCGCCGATACTATCCTCATGGAGTGCAGTGTCGGGCTGCTTCCCCTCCAGGGTGTCGGGGTCGTCGGGACCATAGTCACACGGAACGCGGAACGAGCTATAGTTCCGCGTCCCGGAACTTCGTTCCAAAACGCGGAACGGGATCGAGACGGAACGATTCATGGTACGTTGAAGGAACGAAGCTGGGATCGACGTCTTTGTTGCAAGCGGAACGTGAATCGCTCACCATGCCGATGGTCACCGGAACGCGTACCAGAGAGAAGGCGGAACCTTGCGCGCCGCATGCGCCTGCGCCCGCGCCCGGCTAAATTCGAAAATTCGGAAATTCGAAGAGTCATATCATTGGGAAGGCCAGCGCCCGCCAGCTGCACCATTAATCGTCGCCTTAATCTCCAGCCCAAGCTCCCAGGCTTCAATTGCTTCGAGCCTTCGAGTATATATCCATGTTCAGTAGTCAGTAGTCAGTACTTCAGTAGCTCAACTCTTCGGTTTCAGGGCAGGCTCCCAGTTGCTCCTTCTCGTCGTTCGGGACGTCGTCCCAAATGTTTTTGGAACTCGACCCCATGTCCAATAGGAACGTTGTAGCGCAAGTATACCCCCTTCGTTCCAAGCTTTTGCAGAGCAGCGTACCCCGTTCCTCGTTCCCGTTCCTCGACCCGATCGTCCCGGGAACTTGGTGACTATGGTCGGGACCCGTCCGCGCGTCGCCGTATCCGTGCAGCAGGCGTTACGGAGGACGGCGGAGCGGCGGCGGCAGCTGGCGGGTGGCGTGGCGCCGGCGAGGTGCAGCAAGATGTACGTCCCCGGTAAGCATTCGCCCCCACCTGCACATACTCTGTTTCTTGACTTTCTTGACTCCTCTGGACGTAGCTTAGCTGCTGTAAGTGACTTCACTGAACTCTGTAAATCGAAATCCGAACCCTGAAAACCTTGTTCGCGACATAGCTAAGTGTACGTTTTGCTTATTTTCTACGTGGGTTTACTTACCGCCTGTCGCTGTCCTTGGCAATGGCTATTCAGGGTTTGGAGAAGGCTCGCCGGAGAGGAAGGCGGCGATCCATCTGCTGAACTTCTTCAATTACATTGCCGTCAGGATTGTGCTCGCACAGCTTGAGGTTGCCTTATTGCCATTTGCCCATCTTGCTGATTGTTCCTATTTCTTCGACTCAATTCACGCTAATTTGACAAAAAAAATCATAATATATAATTTGCTAAGTGGTACCCTATAAAAATTCAAGTAGTACAGCACTGGGAGGTCTAAACATATTGATATGAACAGACAAAGGGACCTGCGGAGAAAGGTTTATCCACTTTCTTAAGATCAGCAATCATGGAAGAAATCAAGAAAAAGTATTGCTGCATTTAAAATGTGACAACCATACACTGTTTCAGTCATAATTCTGTATTCCTTTAATTACTTGGTAGTTGTTCTGTAACCTTTTAAATTACTCTGCACGTGCTCACTTACTCTGTATCAGTTCTTCATTTGTTGCTCTATATATTCACACACTAGACTAGACTCTGTAGTGGTTGTGGTCATCTAACAGCTGCTCTTTTTTTTTCCTCCTAATTTTCCTTTGACAAAAACATACTGATAAAGAGTTACAATCGGGAAGCATATTTTGAGCTTAAGGAATTCGTCAGCCGCACCTCCCTGAGCGATGCTGAAGTTTTCTGCAAAAAGTTGATACGTGAGTCTCCAAGGCTGAAGGGACTAGGTAAAGCCCGCTTTAACTCCACGCCTTAGTTTAGCTTGACTCAACTATGAAATTCAGAACTGATAACTGTTCATCTCTTATTCTCTTGTTTCGTCATGGAAACAAACAGCTATGAGGATTCTGGAGGTAAGCACGGAGACCATTAAGAACTGTTATATATATTCCAAATTTTATTTGTTACACTGTTTTTATAAGGTTTTAAGATTGACTAATGCAATTGCAGGTCCGATCTGCTTATGTGAAGAGTGATTTTGAGTGGGACAACCTAAAGAAGTTATCATTCAAGGTTATTATAATCTTCAGTATTATCTACTTGTGGGCTTCAAATAAGATGGTTAACAAATTATGACACTTTCTAATATAATAATATAATAATGATCCCTTAGTATAACAGCACAATTTGTAGTTTATATTTTCGTCTTCAAATTAGTTGCTTGTAAAGCCATATTAGGTCTTCTCGGATCTGCGGGGTCGCTGCCTGCATCCCGGTAGACGGCGACATGGGCGGCGGTGGCCTGTTACTGGGCGTCGGTGTTGGGGGCCTACCTTTCCCGGACTAAGTGCCGGGGAAGGGTTTGGTTGCCTGATGCTGTGCCCTGTGTAGGTTGGTGGTGGCTTGTGGTGGTTGGCGACCTCGGCCGACCTCGTGCTCATGTGTGAACCTTTCTCGTGGCCTAAGTGCAGCGGAGGTTCGCCGGAGTGCAGCACGGTGTCGGCGTTGGTTGGCGGCTGCTGCGGGTTGCTTCCGCTCCTCCATGTCCCCCCTGAAGATCTGGTTCCTCCCGGTCAGTGTCGATTCTCCCGCGAGGTGGGCAAGGTGTCGCGACTCTCGTGTCGTTGATCGTCGTTGTGGTTGAGGGGGTCCTAAGTGCTCGCCCCTCGTGCCTCTGATGATCGCGGTCGGTGTAGCGGTCCATCTTCTCCTCGTCGTCGGGTCGGCACTGGATGAAGTGTCAGGCGAAAGCTCTCTCGGCTTGGTGTCGGTGTCAACAGCGGCGGCGTCTCCGGGTGTCGTTGTCCTCCTTGGAAGTGTTGTTGGGATGCTTCCTGCTTGGTTTCTGTCTTCCAGGTGAAAACATTTCTCTGGTTCTTCGGAGGAGCGACGATGGCGGGTGAGGCGTCATTTCCTTCTTGGGGGCGTCGCTTTAGAAGACTTGTGACCTGCTTCGCTGGCGGTTTGGCTTGACGGGTGTTGGATGTTGTGTCGCTTGGTTGGGCTTTTAGTTAGAAGCTTAGTTTTCTTTTTATTGTTGTTTTGTTTTTTTCTTTTGCCTCGTTACGAGGTTTGGGGTCTAAATGCTCCGTTGTAATCGTTGGCCGTATATGTCCACTTGTGGATGTAGAGGCCGAATTTATAATTCTTAATTAAAAAAGAATTTAAAAATATAGATCAGGCTGTTGGGAAGCAGCACCATTTCCTCTTGTTAACATTCTTTCGTCCTCCACTGTCTGCAGATGGTTGATGAGGATAATACGAAGCTCATGAGGGACTATGTCTTGGAAGTCAGCCACATCGAAGACGACCGAAAAATATAACATCAGATGATTTTCTTGAGCCTTACCAAGCAGTTCTCATTATTTTATATCCAGAGGGCTGGTGTATAGTTATAGAGCACTTGCTCATGAAACTTTATTGTCTAGATACTACTCATATAGCGGATCAAGTGGCATGTACATAGATGGTTAACGTTACTTGAATAAAACTCCGCGCAAATGCACCATGCATGATGCTATCTCGATTATCTACATTGTTGTTATTATTCCACTGCACCGTGTGTAGGAGAATAGAACGATTCAACCGTACTATTCATTGATTACTCATGTGGTTTATATACAGAGTACAAGTCAAGTTGTAGCCTAACTGAATCAGCTATAATGCAGGGCAGCCGCAGAGCGTGAGCATGGGACCGCGCGGCATGCACGGCGTGCGCAGCCTGGGCGGAGCGCGTCGTGCGGCAAAGGATGTTCTAGGACGTGTGTGTTCCAACACCCCCCCGCAGTCTCAGCTGGCGTCACCGACACAGAGACTGTTCCTGAAGTCGTTGAACAATGCCGACGGCAGACCCTTCGTGAATATGTCAGCGAATTGTTGTGCGCTTGGTATTTGAAGGACGCGCAGCTCACCGATGTTAACCTTGTCCCGGACGAAATGGATGTCAATCTCAATGTGTTTTGTCCGGCGGTGATGAACTGGATTGCAGGACATGTACACACTTGAGATGTTGTCGCAGTAGACCACCGTTGCCTTGGGGATGTGGAAGGCGAGGTCTCCAAGTAGTTGTCGCAGCCATGAACACTCGGCAACCGCGTTCGCCACGCCGCGGTACTCCGCCTCTGCAGATGACCGCGAGACGGTGGTTTGTCGCTTCGAGGACCATGAGACAAGTGCGCCGCCGAGGAACACCGCGAAGCCGGAGGTCGACCGCCGTGTGTCTGGACACCCGGCCCAGTCGGCATCGGTGTATGCAGTTAGGGTTGGTGAGCGCACCGCGTGGAGGTGAAGGCCATGCGTCGCCGTCCCCTTGATGTAGCGAAGGATCCGTTTCAGCAAGGTGTTGTGGTAGTCCGTCGGTGCATGCATGTGCAGACAGACTTGCTGCACGGCGTAAGCGATGTCCGGACGCGTGAGGGTCAAGTATTGCAGCGCGCCAGCCATGCTTCGGTACCAGGAGGCCTCTTGTGGTCGCAGTGGTGCCCCGTCGCCGACGGATGGTTTGGATTTGGCATCGGCTGGTGCATTGTTGCGATGTGTAAGGGCAGGTTAGCCTGAAGCAGGTGCCATGAGCGGCGAGGAAGACACGCATGGCATTGGTGTCAAACTCCCTGCCATTGTCAGTTTGCAGAGCAAGAATAGGCAACTGAAACTGAATATGAACATAGGTGAAAAATGAGCGGATAACATCTTGAACTTCAGACTTGGATCGAATGGGAAATGTCCAAATATAATGAGTGAAAGCATCAATCAAAACAACATAATACTTGTAGCCAGAGTTACTAGGGATAGGCGATGTCCACACATCAGAATGCACTAACTGAAATGGAAAGTAAATGGAAGCTTCTGAAGACGCAAAAGGCAATCGAACATGTTTCCCTAGTTGACAGTGGTGACAAGAGTGTGCTGTCGATTTATTACACTGAAAGTCAAAAGACTGCAGGATCTGGTGAAGGACCCGCGATCCTGGATGGCCAAGGCGGCTGTGCCACAGCTCCACTGAAGGTGGAGACGAAGCCGTGAGCGCCTGGTGCTGTGGCATCCGCATGGGGTAGAGATCACCGGAGTTCTCACAGCGGAGGATCACCGTGCGTGTTGCCAGATCCTTGACAGAGAAGCCAACAGGGTCAAATTCAATGGAGACGTTGTTGTCACGAGTTAATTGACGGACGGAGACAAGATTCTTTATGAGAGAGGGAGTAACAAGAATATTGTTGAGATGCAAAGGGGATGAAGATGTAGGAACTGTGGCGGCGGCTGTGTGAGTAACAGGCAGCCGCGCGCCGTTTCCAACGGTGACAAAGGAGGGGAAGGGAAGGGCGCGAGGGGAAGAGACAATACCGGAGCCTGGAGCTCATGTGCGCGGACGCCCCAGGTGTCGAAAAACCGGCCGCCGGAGCTAGGCGGGGTGGTGGCGACGCCGGCGTTGGCGAGGGCGGCGTAGAGGGCACCGGTGTCCCAAGGAGACGACGAGCTGCTGTGTAGGGTGGACCCCGTGGCGGACCGGGGGTTGTGTTGGGCCATCATTGCCCGCCGGGCTCGGAACGGCGGCCGGGGGCCCAACACACCGGAACCGGGGGCACGAAAAGGCATGCCCCGGGCCCGGACTAGCCCGGTCCACGGGTTCGATTCCCCCGGCCATGGAGGAGAAGGGCGCCGTGGAGTGCCGCCGCCGCCGGTGCCGGAGGTGGATCCGCCGCGGCCGCGACGCTTGTTCTTGGTGCGGAAGTGGCGGTTTCCGCCGGTGTCGCCGCCGGAGGATGGCGGGCCGGACGAGCCGGAGGAGCCACCGGGAGGCGCGGATCCGGCGGAGTCGGCCGCGCCGCCATGGCCGGCGAGGAGAGCTTGGCCGGCCTCGGTCTTGTCGTCTTGGTGCAGCCGCAACTCCTCCGAGAAGCGAGGTAGGACCGTGCACTCATGAACGTGTGCGTTTTGGAGGTGAGGACGGGTTTGACATGGCGGAATTTCTTGGACGAGGCCACGCGAAGGTTCGGCACTTGGCTTGGTTCGGAGACCGGATGGCCAACGTCGCGCGAGGTTGTCGGCGAGTTTCTTCGGCTTGTTGCGGTAGTCCGTGATGGACATGTCCCCTTGGACGACGCCGCGGAACTCGGCCTCGAGGAGAACCGCGCGCGCAACTCGTTGTCGCGGAAGAGACCTTCGATGTCCGACCGGATGGTGAAAGCGGAGGCGTCGGGCTTGTAAATGAGGTCGAAGACACTCTTGGTGACGGTTGTGTAGATCCGGTTGGTGATGCAGCAGTCGACCTGTTGCCATTCGGCGTCACGGTCGAGAATGGAAGGAGGAGAACGCACATGGCCAAGGAGGCCAAACTTGCCAAGAACGGAGTCAAAAAGACATCGCCATTGGCCGTAGTTCGACTCAAGGAGATCAAGGAGGATGGGGACGTGATTGCGAATGTTGACGGACTGCAGGACGGTGAGGGATGCAGGCTGCGGCGCGTCAAAGAAGGGATTGGTGGCGCCGGTTGCAGAGGAGGAAGATCCTGGCGACTGCGCCATGAAGGAGCGAGAGGAGGCGGAAGCAGAAAGGGGCTCGGAATCGAGGGATGGTAACTGATACCATGTAGGAGAATAGAATGATTCAACCGTACTATTCATTGATTACTCATGTGGTTTATATACAGAGTACAAGTCAAGTTGTAGCCTAACTGAATCAGCTATAATGCAGGGCAGCCGCAGAGCGTGAGCATGGGACCGCGCGGCATGCACGGCGTGCGCAGCCTGGGCGGAGCGCGTCGTGCGGCAAAGGATGTTCTAGGACGTGTGTGTTCCAACACCATGAGGCTGAAGGTTTCGCTAACATAACAGAAAAGAAAAAAAAACAGCCATGATCGAAGCGGAGTGAGAGACACCTGCCTTAGCCCCTCAAGGTAATCCCAAACCCAGAAGCTTCGGAATAGTTACATCTTGGTTCAAGGTATGCTTAATTCAGGGTTTAGCAAGTGTTTAATTTCCACCGTTTCCACTTTCCCACTCTTTTATATTCAATTAGGACCCACCAACAACCAGTAATTGTTTAATCTGAAGCAACTTAGTGAACGTTTGGCGCAACAACTTCTTCAGATTTGCAGAGGCCCTTCTGATTCTACATGAAAGTCATTCTCTGTGAGTAGGATTCTGTAACTGAAAGTAATTCTTTGCAATTCTATAAGTTTTTACCGAGGAAGTGATAATGTATGGGAAGTAAACCATGTACTCCCTCTGTTCTCGTTTACATGACGTTGATTAGCTTAATTTTGAGCTATTCAACGTCAAATAAAAAAGTAAGGAGGGAGTAAGTGAAGCTAGATTTCAGCTCCTAGCCTCTTAGTTCGTTATATGAATTACTGCGTTGCACAATTATGTAACACACTGTTTTGGTACAACTTTTAACTCTTCCTAGACTCAGTGTAGAAGCTACTTTAAGAGCTCTTCCAAAAAAAAATACCCTTATTAATTTGATAGAAACTTCAATAGTTGTCGCCTAGAAACTCAAAAATAGGAATTTCTCACCACCCGACTATTAAAAACCATTCACGTTTGATAATCTAGGAGTTTGGCTGGTGGTTTCACTAACATGGACACCACCTGACAGCAGGATCCACACTCTTCCCCTCCCTCCCTCTTTATCTCTTCCTCTAGTTTGATGGTCGAAACGAACCTGGATGGACAAAAATGAACTATTTTTCATAAATATTTAGTGATAGCTTTATGTTACTGATTTATTGTACAAATTCTCAATTGCACATTTATTAAAAGCACATATTCCAAATTGTATAGAAATGGCACCTTTTGATTTGGTAGCAGTTTTGGTAAATATGTTGAGTATGTACCAACTTGTGGGAAGACTTCACCATTATTTTTTTCTTTACACATAAGTTGCTAGCATACTAATATCTCCAAAACATAAACCAATATGGTGTGTCTTATTGTTGATCTCATATTACTGATACGGTCTTTGAGTAACTCATCTTCTAATCACAGTGTCTCGTGTAACCCATAATATGAACTAATACAAGCTAAAGAGGGTGTTTGGATCCCTTTAGTCACCTGACTATAGTTTAGTCAGACTAAAACTTTTTATTCAGCCCCTGTTTGGATGGTGACTAAAATTAGTCAGCATTAATTGTTCTTAACATTAAATTGTTCTTTCTCCCTCCTTTCTCTCTCCTCTCCTATCTCTTGTTGGGTCCACAGAATTAATGGGAGGAGCAATTAATTAGGTGAGAGAGGGGATTTTAGTCACTAGAAGTTGGGTGAGGGGTGACTAGAGACTAAACTAGTTTTAGTCACCCTTTAGTCAGGGGTGTTTGGAGGTTTAGTCACTTTAGTGACTAAAATTAGTCTCTAGTCACCCATGGATCCAAACACCCTCTAAGATGCCATGTGTTTAATTAGCACGACTAGTACATTTAAAGCAGTTACATTTTTGTTATTGAAAGGTATTGAAGGAATTTACTCTGATTACACTTCATCGGGGCACTCCCAATGGAGTATTAATGGTAGTTTCTATCTCTATTAAATAGCTTGCCAACTAAGCAAAATGATAATGTGGCACCTTAATTAATGAAGAAAGAGAGCACAAATCATAGAAATGGTTTCCTCATGGAGAAACCATGACTACTCTTGAACCAATGCACAAGAAACCATGAATTCGTCATTGGGAAAAAACCACCGATTTCTATGGGGTTAATGCAATGCTCCTCATTGGTCAAATTAGGGGAGAGAAAGAGAAAATAAATATTGCTCGAAGACACTACCACTATGGAGCGTAGTTTCTATAGATGATTTCTTGTGCTATGGAAGCTGTGTTAGTTTCCACCATTGGGACTGCCCTTATGGACAACTACTCCGTATTTTCTCGTTTATAAGACGCGCCAATGGTCATTCCAGATACCAAGACGCTATTAAAATCAGCATGGATCTCCTCTCAACTTAATTATGCATGGGCAGCCATGAACCACCGGCGCATTAATCAAGAATTTTTCAACCACAAATCTGCTGCATGCAAAACGCCTTATACATGCAAACGCCTTATCCTACAGCTAACGCCTTATACATGCAAAAGCCTTATCCTACAGCTAAAAGGGGGAAATGTTATCGTCGTTTCGGACCGCCCCACGCTATCCTTTCCCACTATCTTTTTTCCAGGAACCACCTCACGGGGACCGCAGGACCCAACGGCTCCAGCTCGCCCTCGGAATTCTTCGCCCGGCCGCCATTGCTG
This sequence comes from Cenchrus americanus, assembly GCA_947561735.1. Classification (NCBI taxonomy): domain Eukaryota; kingdom Viridiplantae; phylum Streptophyta; class Magnoliopsida; order Poales; family Poaceae; genus Cenchrus; species Cenchrus americanus. The sequence continues at coordinate 73,995,508 of OX387239.1, read as the reverse complement.
CTCGACGTCGGAGAGGAGAGGGAGAGGGATGGCCGCCGGAGGGAATGGGGAGGAGACGGAGGAGGCCGCCGCCGTCCTAGCTCCGCCGGTCGGGACTGCGCCGCCGGGAGGGAGATCATGCTCCTCCGCGCCGCGGCCACCATACACACCTCCACCGCCATGGATGTCGCGGGGAGGAGCTCCGCGACCATGCACTACGGGACGAATCGAGTGTGCGGCACGGCCTTGGATGCGTCGCCGGTCCTCTCGGTCGCCGATGCGGTCGCCTCTCTCGCCCCCGCGGATACGACCCGCTCGACATGGAGGAAGCGCCGCCGGCGGGCGTCTCCGGCGGCGGCGGCGCCGTCCTCAAGGCGCCGGGCTCCGGCAAGCTCCTCATCGAGGGCTCGCTCGCCTTCAAGCGGGCGCGGGCCGCCTCGGGCGCGCCGCACGTGGAGACCGAGATCTCCATCCGGCCGGCGCCGACGCCGAGCCCGCCGGGCCGCCGCCCGGGGAGGTGGCCGGGGCGAGGTTCGCCGACCCGGCGGCCGTCGAGAGCCCCAAGCACGAGGCCGCGGCGCTCGGCCGCGAGAAGGTGTACAAGAGCTTCCGCACGCGCCGGCGGCTCGCCGACCGCGCCGTCCTCGTCGAGCGCAGCCGGTGCGTGTGTTCTTGGGACGCCTCGGTTCGCAGCGGCATTTGCGCGTGGTTTGGTGCTGATTTGGTTTTTCTTTGCTGTGATTGGACAGGTGGAAGCTGCTGGATTTCGCGCTCCTCAAGCGGAGCTCCGTGTCCTTCTTCGACATCGAGAAGAAGGAGACCGCCATGTCCAAGTGGTCAAGAGCAAGAACCCGAGCTGCCAAGGTACAAATCTGGCTGTTCTTTTCTTCTGGATGGTTTGTCAGGTAATATTCATAGATGAGTAGACTTAAAATGGTTGTGCCTATTTCAGGTCGGAAAGGGATTGCTCAAGGACGACAAGGCTCGGAAGCTCGCTTTGCGAAGATCGGCTCCACCGCGGCCACCATACACACCTCCACCGCCATGGATGTCGCGGGGGAGGAGCTCCGCGAACATGCACTACGGGACGAATCGAGTGTGCGGCACGGCCTTGGATGAGTCGCCGGTCCTCTCGGTCGCCGTCGTCGGTCGCCTCTCCCGCCCCCGCGGATTCGATGGTCCTCTAGTCGCCGTGTTGGTCGCCGGTCCTCCGGTCGCCTGCTCGAGTAGGAGGGGCACTGCGCAGCGGGGAGCTCCTCTACGCCCCCGTGCTCGCGGATCCGCCGCCCGTCCGTCCGCCCTCGCTTGCGCCCGTGCGTCCGCCGCCGCAAGGCCCGCTCGCCTCGCCGTCTTCCATGGCCGACGCGCGGAGTGAGCGCCGCACCGCCGCACGCGGATCCCGCCGGCCTTGAAGAAGAATTAGGGAGGGAGACGGGGAGGACCGCGGCCGCCGGCAGGGGAGAGGGGAAGGCCGCGGCCGGTGGCGCGGGAAGGGAGGCCACCGGGCGGGGGTGGGGAGCGGCGGCGGAGTAGCGAGAGGAGGAGAGAGATTTGAAGGATGATAGCTGCGGTAGAAGATATTATGAAGAATATTTCATTTTGAAGGAGAGAAGAGTTCGACGGGTGTGGATGGTCTGAGCGACGGCTGGGGCGGGATCCCGCTGCGAACCGTCGCGTTGGCCGGGACGTCATGAGTTCGACCAAGAAAACATTTCCCTACATACTCTGGTTTAACGTGCCACATGGAGAAACTTTAGGAACCAGTCCGTTTTTTACCATCCAATTTTTGGCTCGGTTTAGTTTCGGTCGTCAAACTTCAAAATCGGACATTTTTTTACCATCCAACTTTTAAAAACCGTTCACAATTGGACATCGAGCGATTTTGATGGGTGATTTTAACTTTTCCTTATTTACAATTTAGGTCCTTAGAATTTGAAATGATCATTACTTTTTTTTGCTTGTGCCTCGGGTTCGGGTGATTTTTGCGGTCACGTGTTCATAACAGTAAGCTTTATCTTCTAGAATGTTTTTATAAAACTTTTATAACTATTTGTTATATTATTTTCCTGTTGTGTAAAAATAATAATAATAAACGTAAAACAAACATGACCACATGAAGTTCTCATCTTATGAACACACGACCGCAAGAATCACTTAAATTTGAGATACGAGAAAAAAAAGTAATCATAGATCTAAGGATTAAATTGTAAATAAAATGATTAGGTAGGTGATTTACAAGCTTTGTTAACTCCGGAGGCCTGTTCATCATAGAAGCCAAATAGTACTTTTGCGGCATCCTTACTGCAAGATGCTTCTGCAGGCCGAGCCGTTAACATCATGACGAGTCAAACGAGGGGTCCGTTAATCGGTTAGCGAAAAACATATAGTACAAAATCAGATTTGTTTCTTCCGATACAAACGACCAAACACACACACCGAAATCCTGAATAAATAAGCCAAAAATTAGTCGTCCGTAGCAACACACGGGCACGATGCTAGTATAGGCAAAAAAGTGAAAAACCGGCATACGCCCTATAAATGAGAAGGGAGGGAGTATGAGCATTTTTGGATCACCTTTAGTCCCATGACTAAAATTAGTCGACTAAAAAACTTTAGTCACTCCCTGTTTGGAAGCAAAGGCTAAAGTGGTATTAAAAGAGCATTAAAGTCAAGATTTCTCCCTCCTTCTCCCTTCTCTCTCCTCTCCCTCTCTCTTCTCTCACCTCTCTCATGGTACGATTGGCATGGGACTATACAACATGCACAAGGTCATTAATGAGGAGAGAAGAAGAAGGGATTTTAGTCCCTTTTAGCTCCCCCACCCCCTACTAGCAAATTTTAGCCTCTCTTTAGCCTCACCTGTTTGGAAGTTTAGCTCCTGCTAGAGACTAATTTTAGTCCATGTGATCCAAACAAGCTATAGGTTTTTGTACCCACTAACAATAGCCGCCACGTCATCCCGACGTCATCCCGTTCCCCCACCGCGCCCCCACTTCCCTACCTTCCCACCGGCGCCTCGAAGCCCGCCGCCGCACTTAATCCCCACCCATCCCTCGGCCACCCATCCACTTCTACAAGTGGACACACGGATTGTTCGTTTGGCCGGTGGCCGGTGACCGGTGCTTGGTTTGTTCCGAGAGAAAAGTACGGTTGGCCGGTTCTCGATGGCCGGTTTGTTGTGAGAGAAAAGTCTCGTTGGTTGGTGGCCGATAAGCCAAGCGAACGGGGTGACAACCTGCCGGCCCTTTGCCCCGCCCCCCCCCCCCCCCCGCCTCCTCGCCACACCACCACCAGCTACCGCCCCCTCGCTTCCCCACGGCCACCACCTCGGCTCCCCGCTGCTGCATCCATAAAACGTCTGCACCTCATGAAGAGAGGGGAGAGAGAGCAGTCGATGGGCACCTGGAGGTCAAGAAGCCGCACCTGGTGGATGAGGAGGTCGCATGCCTGCCGGCGGGGAGAGGATGCACGGCCCGCGCCTGGTGGAGGAGCCGTGCCGCCATGCCTCGCCCGCGCCTCCATCAGGCCGTTGCCGCCACCGGCGAGCGAAGCTGCAGGTGCCGGTGGCGGGATCTCGCGCTGAGGGGCATGTCCCGCGCCGCGAGCACCTTGAGTTCCGTATGCGAGGCCTCCCGATCTCCACGGCGCGGGTAGCGTAGGCCCCAACTGGCATAGATCCGCGGTGCCCAGAGGTGGATCTGCGTGCGTGATGTTGATGGGTGTGCGGAGGTGCGGTTTGGGGGGATTTTTTCATTTTTGCCATTATAACGAATGGCTAGCACTCGAAAGCCATCGTTAGGATTGACCCTACGGATTTGCCACTCTTAGGATTGACTCCATTCAAATGTACCATTTTCGCCTATGTGGCACGCCATGTCACCGTACGGAACCGTTCCACGCCGGAACCGTGACGCGAGTTGCCGGTCTTGCCCCCGCCCGCCCGCGGCGGCCTTGACCCCAACTCGGGCCCGCCCTAATCCTCTCCCTCTCTCATTTCTCTCTCCCCCCCCCCGGCTCGCCGCCGCCGCGCCATTGCCTCCCTCCCCCCCCGGCTCGGTCGCCACCCAAGCTCGGTCTCCCCGCCACCCGAAGCTCCCCCGGTTGGCAACCACGGCACGCCCGTTTAAGCCGACGCAAGATTGAAGGTATGCATCTCATCTCTCGCTTGCTACCCCCTCCATTGACTCGGTTTAACCTCGATCTCGTGGGTTGATGTCGAATAAGTGATTGTGCTTTCACGTTTTTTACTTGTAGGCCGTTTGATGTAGGTTGGTGAAACAATGGACGACGAGTTATTGCCCTCCTTGGTACGGATTTCCTTACTCTTTCACAAGATCTCGATTTCCCCCCTCATTTGTCACGGTAGGCTTGTGGGTTTGTGTATACCGTATAACCACTCGTTTGTTGTTTACCATTATGCCGGGATTGATCCTGGCGGCGCGTTTAGGCTAGTTGTTAAGGTTCCTAAGTATGTGGCCGATGGCGAGTATGGGACGGTGGAGATTGCGGAAGCGGGTGCATAATATATGGTTTGATATGAATTGTCGGTATTCTCTAGAAAAATTTCATGAAGATTTAGCCACAAAGATGATATAGGGTCCAACTCGGACACTTGCGATGCGGGTTATGGACCAAGATCTCGGGTCGAGTGGAAGATTAGGAGGGATGAACATTTCGATCAAATGATTAAGGACGGAATGGTTGAGAGATTGGCTATGATTGCGGTAGATGTTGTCAACAAATATGGAAACATTGACAATGGAAGGCGTGGTGGTTCAAAGACCATGTGTTTGTCTGGTGTGACCAATGGCTCAAAGAGTGGACTAAGTGTTGTGCCTGATCAGGTAGAAGGTTGTGGTGATACATGCAGTTTCCCAGCACCATGCACTGAGCCTAACCCATCTAACTCACCTCTAGTAATGATTGATTGGACAAGTCTGACTATTTTAGAGGATGCGATGATGGTTTACCACACCGGATTGCTAATGAGGAACAAGTGTATGAAGCTATGGGATTCAAGGAAGCAGATGCAAGAAAGGAAGCGAGTAAACACCCGAAGAGATTGTCATTCCCGCAATGTCAGCAGAGATGCATGCACACATGGAAGAAGCGGTATTGTTGATGTTGATGACATAGCGAGATGAAGAGCCAATGTTTGAATGGGACGAGAGACAATCCGGATATGATTGTTGGAACTTGTTACCCAAAGCATGCCGAGTTCGGACTAGCTATTAGACGGTATGCTATTGTGCATGAGTTTGAATATGAGACGAAAAAAATCGACGGAGACAGGTTTAGAGCTAAGCTCGTGCAACTTTAGGATGTAAGCGGCGCATTAGAGCTAAAACCCAGCACGATGGAAGTGTCAGGGTATACAATTGTTGTCTTTGTTGATGTTTCTTTCTTGTGATGATGTACCTTTTGGCTCATGTGTACTTTATGTTTTGTATGCAGATCCAGATTCATGAAACCACACATTTGTGCCCGTCTTCACAGAGGCTTGTAAACAAGATGGCAACTATAGGTTGGGTGGCAGAGAGAGCAATCCCACTGCTGAAGAGGAAGCCATCAATTGGTGCAAGCGCAGTCAAGGAGGAGCTGAAGTACAAATACGGGATTGACATCCCTTATCAGACAGTGTACAATGGGACAAAGAGAGCAGCTGAAAAATTATTTGGTAAGTGGAGTGATTCATTTGATTGGTTGTATAGGTTCAAAGCTGAGATAGAATTAAGATCACCTGGGAGTGTTGTAGAGATTCACACTTGTCAAGGATGAGGATGGCAACACTAGGTTTAGCAGATTTTTTTGTGCATTCAAAGCAAGTATAGATGGGTTTTTGAATGGCTGTAGGCCTTACATCAGTGTAGACTCCACTGCTCTGAATGGGATGTGGAATGGACATATGCCTGCAGCCACATGTCTAGATGGTCACAATTGGATGTTTCCTTTAGCTTTTGGTTTTTTTGAGTCAGAGAGTAAGGAAAGTTGGATCTGGTTTATGCAACAACTTAGGAAATGCATTGGTCCCATGCAGAAACTGGCAATATGCACTGATGCGTGTAAAGGGTTAGAGTCGACAGTGAGAGAGGTTTTTCCTCAAGCTGAGAAGAGAGAATGCTTTAGGCACCTAATGGAAAACCTGAAAAAGTACTATAGTGGTGATGTTTATGGAAAAAACATGTGGCCTGCAGCTAGAGCTCACTCACCTCACAAATTTAAATACTTTTTTTGACAAGGTGTTGGCAGCCAGTCCAGGTATGGAAAAATGGCTTGCAGAGCACCATCCATTCCTTTGGGCAAGAAGTAAGTTCAGTGATGACATAAAATGTGACTACATCAACAACAACTTAGCAGAAAGTTGGAATTCTTGGATTAAAGAACTAAAGGACCTCCCTGTGCATTGTATGTGTGATGCAATTAGAGAGAAGACTATGATCCTGTTTGCCAAAAGGAGACTGATAGCTTCAACCCTATCTGGTTCTATCTTACCTGCCATTCTCATTCAACTGAATGCAGCCACAAGGGGACTAGGACACCTTGAAGTTACAAAGAGCCACCCTAACCAAGGTGAGGTCACTGAAAGATATAAGGATGAAGATGTGAGAAGGCATGTGGTGTACCTAGCTGAGAAAATATGCACATGTAGGCAGTGGCAGTTAACTGGTAAGCCTTGTCCACATGCCTTGGCTGTCATTACCACTTCCAGGCAGAACATGGCACCATTTGTGGATGAATGTTACTCAGTGAGGAAGTTTCAAGCTGCTTATAATGGCATCATTCCTAACATAACAGATAGGAACCAGTGGCCAGAGGTGGATAAGGACTTCCAGCTATGGCCTCCTATCCAGAAGAAGAGAGAACCAGGAAGGCAAAGGAAAAATAGGCTAAAACCTGCAAGGGAGACAGGTGGCAAACCAACTAGGCAGGTTAGGTGTCCTAACTGCCTTGAATATGGTCATAGGGCTAGCAGCTGGAAGTGTGTACACAATGGCACCAAGAAAAGGTGACTTCTAATGTCATATTTATTATTCTTTGAACTTCCAATTTGATCTAAAAACATCTTGTCATTTGTCCGTTTTCGGGAAAAGAACAAAGAAAACTAGTGTCAAGGTTGGCCGCAAAAAGGCCAAGACAACCAATGAAGCTTCTATGCACGAAGTCCCAACTCCTAGGACTAGAGCTGCTGTGGCAAGGGAAGCGACGAAGCACGAGGCTAAGAGGGATGCGAAGTTGCGAAATGAAAGCAACGAAGAAGAGAAGTAGCACAAGCTGCGGCAGCAAGAGATGAAACACTCGCTGCCAGAGCATTAGTTCATCTCCCTGTAACATCAGGTCCTGCCTCTACAAGTGCTAGAAGGTAATGTATCTTCTGTGCAAGTGCATTGTTGACACATGTTTCTGTTATGTAACACTACTCATGAATCCTATTTTCTTTATGCGCATAGGAACCTATTTGGTGAAGAAAGTGATCCAACAGAGGAACCTGTGCCACTTGAGCAAGTGCCTGCTAAGAAGATAACTCCTAGGAGAAAGCAGTTGGCAACTAAGGTCAAGAAGTGATTGCTGTGAAGGACTTCTCTTTTGCAAAAACCAAACTATTTTAGTAATGTAAGGCCCAAGAGCATGAGCTCTTGAACTTGGCCGCGAACTTCGTATTTTGTATGGGCAGAACCTATTATGTGTGCCCAATTACTGTATTTTGTATGGCCAGAACCAATGCATGTGCTCAAACCTTGTTAATGTGTGCATGTCCAGATAATTTGTATGATGTGCTATCTGTGCTATGTCCAGATCATTACAACCTCATTGTGTCATTCACTTCAGTACCTCATGTGTGCATGTCCAGATAATTTGTATGATGTGCTATCTGTGCTATGTCCAGATCATTACAACCTCATTGTGTCATTCACTTCAGTACCTCATGTGTGTATGTCCAGATAATTCAGTCAATGCATTGTTTCATTTCAAAAGATAAGTTCACTTCATTGACTTCATTACAGAAGATAAGTTCACTTCATTCACTTCATTACAACCTCATCTAATCTAACATCAGGTCCTAGATAGAACAATTGCCACAACAACTGCAACTAACAAAATTAGAAAAGCAGCAAGGAGAAAATTCATTTTCCACATCAGGTTCTGCATCTTCAACTCCATGTCCTTCCTGTCCTCGCCATCTTTTCCAGTAACCGTCTTCTTTGTTCCTTCTTCCAGTTCCTCGAGCTTCTCTTCACAGATCTTAACAACTTTCAATTCAATCGGCTTCGCCAAATACTCCCTCTGGAATTCGTAGAAGCCACAAAGTTTGGGTATCCGCACATATCACACTATCAAACCTAATCTACGACATACGCAAATGCAAAAAATCACTTTTCATCATGCAAAACTTACTCCATTCCGGGGACACTTGAAAAAACAACGTCCTTTGTTGGGCGTCTCATTCACGGCGCGTAGCTCAATCACACGGGCCGGATGACGGTCGGGGCATGGAATCAAAGGGAGTCCGGTCTCCTTACCAACCGGCGGTACCGTTGCATCCGCACGCGAGCCACCACCTCGTTCTGTCTTGTCGACACACTCCGGTGGAAGCCTCCATTCTCTCGCGACCGAGCTTGGGGGGCGACCGAGCCGGGGGGAGGGAGGCAATGGCGCCGGCGGCGGCGAGGGGGGGGGGGGGAGAAATGAGAGAGGGAGAGGATTAGGGCGGGACCGAGTCGGGGGTCAAGGCCGCGCGGGCGGGCGGGGGCAAGACCGGCAACTTGCGTCACGGTTCCGGCGTGGAACGGTTCCGTACGGTGACATGGCGTGCCACATAGGCGAAAATGGTACATTTGAGTGGAGTCAATCCTAAGAGTGGCAAATCCGTAGGGTCAATCCTAACGATGGCTTTCGAGTGCTAGCCATTCGTTATAATGGCAAAAATGAAAAAAAGCCCCGGTTTGGGGCGGCGACGCGGCGGATTGCGGCACGGCGGCAGTGGGACGGCGGCATTCGAGAGGGATCGCGAGAAGGGGAGGACGCCTGAGTCACGGACGGGTTGCGGTCGGTGGATGGCTCACGGGATGCATAACGCGCTCTCCCCCATGGGCCCCATTCGTGCCACCCACTTCGGCCCATTAATTGCGAATTTTGTTAGTAAACATGTGAATTCAGGGGAATTTTTTTCTCCACGGTTGTTTGCGTATTCGAGAAGCTGCGACAACTATATTTTTGCTATGTGCTGCCGTATGGACCTAACTTTTTTACCGCCTGCATTCCACATGTACTCCCTCTATCTCAAAAACAATGTCATTCTATGAATTTTAGGAAAGATTATTAAGGAGATCAAATGACCAAAGAATGTCATTCTATGAATTTTAGGAAAGATTATTAAGGAGATCAAATGACCTCGGTTACCCTTATTTATTTGCCATACTAGGTGCTAATTGATTGTTGTATGCGTACATGCACATGCGCACATACCAAATTAAGTAAAATGTCATTCTTTTTACAAATTTTGAATCCTAAAACGTCATTTATTTTTGGGACGGAGGGAGTACATCATTTCATTGAAAATACATTAAGTGCTAAACTTTAGCGGTTGATAATCTAATTGATTACAAGAACACTAGAAAGCAGAGCAACTCCGCTATGAGGAATCCGAAATTCTATGGATTCATCATGAATCCCAAAATTTTACTTTTTTTTCAAATTCATCGAATAATCATAGAAAATTAAGCAATATATCCGCAACAACGCGCGGGGAATTCACCTAGTTTACACTATGTTTGGGTTTTGATTTTCGAGCTGGGTTTTTGGGTGGGATCAATGAAGCGTCCAAGCAACCAGGGGCGGAGGCCGTAGAGGTGCATGGGTGTACATCTGTACACCCAATATTTTTGAAAAAAAAATTCTTGTATGTATGCATATACATGTAAGTATACAAATAGTTGAGTCAGACTTTGCAAGAGTTTGCATATTGGCCTTCGTAGCACCTAATAACTAGGCCTTTGGCTGGCCTCCTATGCAACTAAGCTGACTCAATTTTTAAGGAGCGGCAGGAAAGGAGGCCACAACACATGCATGCCAGCCCTCGCTTTGCTCATGTCCTCGATTCGCCGTCCCTGTTCCTCTTTCTACGTAGCGACGCAACACCACCGCACAATGGCATGACACTTCTTAAGATTTTCTTGTGGGCCGCCGCCGGAAGCTGGCCCCGGTATATACTATATTACTATGTGAGCGCGTCGCGCTAGCTCTCACTGCCCATCGATATGAAGATTGGAGCCTGGAGAACTTCGTAGCACCGTGAGCGTCGCCATGGCTACACAGCCGACCGCAACGACTTTGGTGGCACACACAGCTGTATGCCCTATTTGTTTGGCTTATCGCCCACCGGCTGCTTGATATTTTTCTCTCGAACAATCCAACCATCAGCAACTAGCTAATTGTATTTTTCTCTTGGAACAACCACTAGTCAAACGAACAAGCTAGTATGGTAGGCCGCCGAGTCGGTGACCCGCAACTAGGGATGGATTCGGATGTCTGGAAATCCAAATTGTCCGTATTCGTATCCGCTAAAAACGTTAATATGGATATCCGTATTCGTATTCGTTTTTAATATGGATGTCAGATGGATGTATTCGAATCCGATTTTCAGTATTATCCGAATTCGACATTATCCTAAATATCCGACAAAAATTCAATATATCCGACACTATTCGTATCCGCAAAAATAAAGTACCCTGAAAACATCTAGAATTTATTTATATTACTAAATACTAATTACCAATGATGTTCATTTTAATATTGCTAATAAAAATAATTATTTACACCGTTTTAACTATATATATATGACAACTAATTAATTATGCTAACCTAATATTACTAAACTATATAATGATATTTTTAATTAATTTTGATGCGTCTAATCATAGTAATTTTAAATACATTATATTATTTAGCAAATAAATAAATAATATTTAAATGTATTTATGTACTTATTTTTACTTATAAAAGATGTTTATATAGTTACAAAATTACTTCTTTTATATTTATTGTCATATATTAATTAATTAACTAATTAATATGTTATTTGCAATATGATATCTATTATGTATAATGATCATAATTTACTCTCTACTCGTAACATGATTTGATCAATTATAAAACCATCGACAAATGAAATTGATACTCATTATGACTCTATGCTGTAAATCGAGTAAGTATTCGAATGTAATCCGAATTCGAAATATCCGTTTTGTATTCGTATTCGATAATATTCGTATTCGTATCCGAATTCGAAATAAAATGTGGTAAATAGTGACATCCGCATTATGCGTGCGTATCCGATCCGAATCCATGCCTACCCGCAACGCTGTCGCCAATGCTCAAGAAATCAGTTAGGGCCACATGAAATTCAGTGGCGACACCCCGGAAGCAGCAACTACTTTCATGATATTGTATGGATTAGAGATTAAAATATTATATGTACTGTTCGTAAACCATTTGTTTTCATGCACTTTTGATTTGCATTATTCTTCTTAAGCTTGCACACCCAATCTTGCATTCCTGCCTCGGCCACTGCAAGCAACATCCAATGCTGACACATTAATTTTTTTTAATAAAAAGAAACTCATTTTCTCAAACAAATTTACATTAGCTAGACTAACAGAATCTACGTGCAGCTTCCGATGCGGCATGCTGAAAATACAATCCTCATCCCTGTCCCAAAACTCTAAGAACAGATTTCACACCCTAATAGTTAAGAACCCTAATCATTTCCCCCTGCTACGTGCTAATTACTAATTAGTCATCATCATTTCCTCTCCGCCGCCGCCGACGACCCCAGCTCACTGTGCAGATGCGCGAAGACGCCGACCATGGGCGCGGTGTTGTACGTGCACGCCTCTGTCTGCATGTAGTTGCTCCGGCGGTCGCTGAACCGATCCCGGTGGTCCGGCCCGCCGACGATGGCGCCGACGACCACGTTGGGGTTGGACGCCGGGCGGCGGAACCAGCGGTCGTACCCCTGCACGCACCCGACGAACCTCCCGTCGGCGCGGTGCGACACGATGGACGCCGCCCGGTGGTGCACCCGCCGCGGGAACCGCCGACCGTACCCGACCAGGTAGCTCACCCCTGCCGGGTTTGCCCCCAGGACGTAGTCCGCCTGCGCCCGCGCCAGCGCCCGGAGCTCGTCGGCGCCCACCGGCCCATCGGGGCACTGGAGAATGGGCTGTGATTCTGCTCCGGCGCCTGCTAGGTAGCGGGAGTAGGCGGTGAGGAGGAAGGCGGCGTTGGTCACGTACTGCATGTTGTTCCACTGCCGGACGTAGAGCATGCCGCCGGCCGTGCGGTTCACGTTGCCGGCGGCGCCGTTCTTGCCCAGGCACGCGCAGAGGTAGTGCTCCGCCTTGGACTTGTACCGCTCCAGCGTCGGCCGGTGCTCCGGCCGGTGGTTCCCTTCCAGCAGCAGCTGAAAAATGCAAGGCGCGGCGGACACGTTAGAACACATGCATGGTCAAGTCAAAGTGTATGTGTATCTCCTACGTGCGCTGCACACACAGTGTATGGGAATCTGGGATAATAAGATCTTTGTCTTCTTCAATCTTCAGGTCGTTGTAATTAAGTTGATGACAGAGATCGAGCAAAATCACCTTGGCGGCGAGGATCTGGACGCCGGCGTACTTGACGTCCCAGCTGAACTCGGAGATGGCCCAGGTGGTGCCACCGAACTCGTCGGCCATGGCGACGGCGTAGTCGAGGTACTCGGCCTTCCCCGTGGCGCGGTGCAGCCACAGCGCCGCCCACAGCATCTCGTCACCGTACCCGCTCACGGACGCGTAGTAGCGCCACGCCTCGCTGACGCTGGCGTCGTACTTGCCCCTGTACCTGTCCCCGAAGTCGAACAGCTGCTCGGCGTGGAGGAGGAGGAGGCGCGAGTAGCGCGGGTCGGAGCGGCGGAAGACGATGGACGCGGCGGCCATGGCTGCGGCGGTCTCGCCGGCGAGGTCGGACCCGGGGTTCTCGCGGTCGACCTTGTAGGCCTGCCGCGACGTCGTCATGTCCTCGGGCCGCTGCCAGCAGTAGTGGTCGGTGTCGCCGTCGCCGACCTCGGCCCACAGCACGTCGGGCTCAGAGTGCGCCTTGATGAAGTAGTCGGTGCCCCACTTGATGGCCTCCAGCACGTGTCGCCACTCTCCGGCGGCCGCGATCTCGCCGCCGAACTCGATGGCGCTCCACGACAGCATCGTCACCGTGAACGCCATCGGCAGACCGAACTTGACGTTGTCGCCGGCGTCGTAGTACCCGCCGACGAGGTCCACCCCTTGCTGCAGACCGTCGGCGAGGCCCGAGTGGCCGCGCCACCTGACGCGCTGATTGTAGGGGAGGTGACCCGATCGCTGCGCCTCGAAGTAGAGGAGGCTGCTGTGGAGCGCGCTCTTGTAGTTGAACCCGGCACCGTGGCCTCCGCCGGCTGCCGCGAATGGGATGAACAGCAGGAGCACGGTGCATAGGGAAGAGAGTGTCTGCAGGTTGATGCTTCTTGCCATTGTTGCAGACGCGCTGAGCTCTTTTCTTCTGTGCTCTGGGTTGCCTTGTCAGCTAGGTACGTATCGATTTGTGCGTTTCGATCATCCTTTCGTGCTCCTTTTATGGTGTGCGTGGTCAGCTCTACTCATGGCTCATGCGCTCTCTCCTCGTTGACTATCGTGGTCAGATGCAGCTAGCTTACCTCCAAGCGAGAGTGTGATTTGGTAGTTAATCGTGTCACTAGATATAGTAAGGAATTTAGTGGCTAATTAGTCTGTCTTCCCTCGTTCGCTTGGCTTATCACCACCAACAGTAGAAGATTGTCTCTCACAACAAACCAGCCACCAAAGAACTGACCAACAAGATTTTTTTCTCGTAACAAACCAGCAACAGCCATCAGCCACCAGCCAACCGAACAGGCTGAATGCAGGTGCTTATGATTGATCATTGGATCCAACAACGGGAATACATGATCTAGTGCAAAGCATGCAGTGGTGGGGCCGCATTGTCAGTGAGTAGCATGATGCATGCATGAATCAGCATTACTGTCAGGTTGTTGTCCCTGATTTCCACTGTAGATGGGGGAGGGAGACCAATAAGAAGTTTGGGAAACAAAAACTGCCAGCAGTGTGCTAGGTAGGTGGTGGGGCTGACTTGCATTAGCAGACCATGTGTGGGTGCCTTGCACATTCTTTGGTTCAGGTAGAATATGTTTGGGTCAAACATGTTAGGTGAATTGGTTCATGGAACTGCAGATGGAGAGTTGAGGTTCATCCATTGATCAACACGTGGCCTGGTTTTTTACCCCTTCTCTCTCCTTGAAGCTTAACAAAACTTTGACTTATTTTTTATAAAAAGATATTTATTAAAAAATGATATATTTATACTTTTATGAAAATATTTTTCAAGACAATTTTATTCATATGATCTTCACATTTTCAACTCAAAAACTTAAAAACTATTCATGATTTATAATCCCAATGTTTGACTTAAACTTTGTCCTAAACGTCTTCTAATACCAATACGGAGGGAGGGAGGGAGTACGAGTACATTCCAAACCCTTTTTTTTGTAATTTTAATTTGAAGGCCTCACTTTGCAGAATTGAAACCCTTAAGTAAATATAGCTGACATCTTTGGGTAATTACTCCAAGATTGAAACAGCTCCTTAAACTTTGTATAGGATTGTGGCATTCATTTGGGTCTATAACTTTAGATACTGGACTGTATATGCATCTGAATTGACATACTGACCATTGCAATCATATATATGTGGCATTATAACATTATTTTCCCTTTCGCATATCTCGTGTTATAGATCATTATAATATATTGGTTCTACTTCGCACAAGAAAACAATACTTAAGTTCTGACTTCGTAGCTTCACACTAAAGTACTTGTTCTTCTAGGAATATGCACTGAATCCAAATAGACAACACGGATTGGCGTACTGTTCCCTGGATGCAAGCTAAGCTAGCAGAGAGGATACCCGAAGCCCGTTGCAACTAATAACAAGTTTGGTTGCTGCATTTTTTTTTTTGACCGAATAGTTGCTGCATCTCGCGTTGTGTCGTTGTCATATGCAAGCTAAGTACGTGCGCAAATGGTCAGCGCATGTTGCAGCTTAGAGGTACAGGTACATGCATGCTTACACTAGCTACGGAGTGGAGGAGCATAACCATCGCATATATATGTATATGCATTATCATTGACCAAAGTGGAATGCTATATTAGTACCATAGATGAGTTTTCTTTCCAACATGGAATCTTAGCTGGATCATTTGTCAGAGATCTGTGCAAGTTAAAATTTTCGCAATTAATAATAATGCGCTTCAATAATATTTGTAACTGAAAGACCATTCCACATTTGAGCGATCACAACTTAATATTATCAGGGTAGATATAATTTCACTTGAGCCAGTTAATTCTTGCCAGAAAAATTATATTGAGTTTTTCAGTCAGAACTCTGATTAACTAGAAAAAAAGGATTTATGTACACCACAAAAGTATTAGTTTACTTTTTATTTAAAATGATGACAATTTAGTTTATTCTTTTCCAATAACATGTGTAAGTAATTTGCAAAGATACAGTTTTAATTATCCCATGTAAACTAAATTTTTCTTCAATAAAGTGACTTGATTACGTATGTTTAGAAAAGATGCACTTTTGGAACACAAGTTGATTTACGAACGAGCTGCTTTTTTAAAAAAAATACGACATTTAGAAATTGTTTTGGGTACAAATTTACGAACTACTATCTTTTAGGAAGGACTTCAATCAATTCAATATACCTAGAAATGTCATAGTGTTTCCATTCTTGTCCTCCTAGTCCATTCCACAGTTCCGAATTAGTTGAGATAATATGATATTGTAAATAAGTACATTGGGAGTTAGTATTTTTTAAAACTTATGCCATAAATATGCTAAGTTTCCTCTATATAGTATGGAAATATGCTAATTTTTCCAATATTGATAATATAATATTGGAGTTTTTTTATCCTATGGTGTATGCTCTTTGCTGATGATGTAGTGCTAGTTGACGAGACTAGGGTAGGGGTTAATGGAAGATCGAGTTGTGGAAGGATGCATTAGAGTTGAAAGATTTTAGAACTAGCAAGACCAAGACCAAGTACACGATGTGCAATTTTAGAATGACTGGACATGAAGAAGGAGATGTGAGCCTCGACAGGCAAGTGGTGGCCAAGAAAGAGACTTTTCAGTATTTAGGATCGATGCTACAGAAGGATGGTGACATTGATGAAGATGTTAGGCATAGGATTTCAGCTGGATGGCTGAAATGGCGCCAAGCTTCTGGCATCCTCTGTGACAGGACGGTACCCCAAAAGCTAAAAGGTAAGTTCTATAGGATAGTGATTCGCCTGAAGATGCTATATGGTGTTGAATGTTGGCCTACACAGAGGTGACATGTCTAGCGAATGAGTGTTGTAAAGATGCGTATGTTGCGTTGGTTTTAATTTGTTGGCACACAAGAAGAGATAGTATCTGAAACGAAGACATTTGGGATAGAGTTGGGGTGGCACCAATTGAGGAAATTTTGATTCAAGATCTGTTGAGATGATTTGGTCATGCACTAGTGCGTAGTGGGGTTCTAGACCGGGTCAATAATGTAAAAAGTGGTAGAGGTCGACCTAAACTGACTTGGGATGAATCGGTCGAGAGAGACCTTTAGGAGTGGAACATCTCCAAGGAGTTAGTTAGGGATATGAGTGCTTGGAGACTTACAATCAATGTGCTTGAACCGCGACCTATATTTCTTTTTTCATGGTACCCTTAACTCTACATGCTATCTTGTGCTTTTGTGCTTCTCTTACTCTTGTTTCTTGTGGATTTCGTCTTTAGCCTACTCGAACTTGCTTGGGACAAAAGTCCATGTTGTTGTTGTTGTTGTACAGTATGGAAATATTCTTATTTTCACAACATATCAATTGTAACAGTAAATAATTTATAGTGTTAACTAGAATATATATATTTCAATCAGATGCAACAGCAAAAACGAAGTTTTCCATATTTCTTTTCCTTGCATTTTTGCACCTTATATAAAAAAATAACTGCACCAATGTAATGTTGGTGCAACAGAAAAACTTTGTTCCATGTAGATAAGTACGATGGCAACAGATTGATTCAACTACCTTTGATCCAGAGTGGCAGCCGATTAAGGTTCGTGAAGTACATTTACTACAGTTCTGGCACAGAGATCCATGAAACTTTTGCCAAGTATATGCTGCATGGAATCTAGACATGTTGCTTCTGAATTTTTTAATGTGGTAAGGAATATTTGATCGTGCGTGTTCTTCATTTAAATATTGGTGAAGTCAAATATAATTCTGAACACTGCACGCGCGGCCACATGCCAAAATAATTTTCTCTGACGTGTACTCTTGTGGTAAGTTGACCCGTGATCTAAATGATGATCCAAATAATTTTCGTGGTAAATATAGTTCATGTTCTTGTAATCTTGTTGTACTTTTAGCTAGCCAAAAAAATGAAATTCAGTTATATTTTGGGAGGATGACAGATCGACTTTTGCATCGCCTTTTCAGCTTTCGTTCATCCGTGAGAGAAGTCAAACTCTAGGTGTTACACCCTGTTCGCAAGAGTTGGCGAGCTTTTAACCCGAGGGAAAGAGGAGGATCTAAGCTGCGTTTGACCCAAAGCGTGGGTTGGCCGACGGACACGAGCGCGCACGGATAGTAGGTTGATCCAGGTCAGAGAACCGGCGACCTGCGGTGACGCAGCTTGCCGGCGGCGGTGGCGGATCGGGATCAGCGTCACCTGCGCGCGACAGGGGATCCGCGACAGGAGGGGTCTCGTGCCAACTGCCAAAACGTCAGGGCGTCAGGCGGGCGGGCGGCGGCGCGCGTGGGCGCATTGCCATCCCCGGCGGCCGCGGGCGCGAGCTCTTGCGCGTGCGAGCGCCCCCGTATGGCCGTATCCGTGTGCGCCCAGGCGGTTTCGGAAGAAATGATCGACTTCGCTTGCTTTGTTCGGTTGGGACTTGGGACCTGCCGCGGCGTGGCGTGTGCAGCCCCGCGCGCAGGAGTTGGCCGTCACATGCGGCAGGCAGCACGCTACGTCCGTGGGTTTCCCGGCCGGAAATAATTCCAGTGCCCCGCCCAAGTTTCGTTAGTTCTGATTTCTCTCTGAGAGCGTTCACGCGAAGCTATCTCTTTTGTTTTCCTTGATAAAATAATCCACAATAATACATCTAACAGCTTGGATATACTCTCCCCATATAGGTATGCGCACACATATTCTATCTTTATAAGTTTATTACTCTCGTTTCAAATTGCAGGAGGTTTTGCCTGTTTTAGTTTATATAAGATAATATTAGACATCTAAACATATACTATATATAAGAAGTACATATAAGCAGGAATGGATTCGGATCAGATATGTATGAAATCAAATTCGGATACCACTATCTACCACAATTTAATTTTAATTTGGATACCAATACAAAACAAATAGTTCGAATTCAGATTTACATTCAGATACCTACTCGCACTATGTAAGGATCTTGCTATGGCGACGCGAGTAAAGGCACATAGGAGACGCAGGTAAAAACACGTCACTATTTTAGGTCGCTAATAACTCTACATTGGAGATGTGGAAATTTCACGACTCCTTTGAGAAGGACACAAGATGCGCGTTTTACCTGTGCCTTTGATGTGCATTAACCCTGTCTTCTGTATTAGATAAAGGAGACGCGGTCTCCCTTATTTATCTAAAAGGAGACGCGTGTTGAGAACATGTGTTTCCCTTGTTTGTCGGAAAAGAGACGCGCATTGAGAACCCAGGTCTCCCTTTCTTGACTGAAAGAAGATGCGCGCTAAGAACATGTATCTGCCTTGTTTGTGGAAAGGAGATGCTTGTTGAGAACCCACGTCTCCCTTGCTTGTCTGAAAGGAGACGTGGGTTGAGAACCCGCGTCTTCCTTGTTTGTCACAAAGGAGACATTTCTTCTCAACACGCGTCTCCTATGAACCTCCTATTGTTTTTTTTTTGAAAATGCACTTGCAAACCCTATCCATCATCAAAATTCAGAATAATTCATAGCAGCATCAAAATTCATGAAGGTGATAATTCTTTCACGAACACTATTCTTGATCAACACATATCACTGGATCAAGTTCATCACTATGGTCAGAACGACACACATGTAAGCTACATTGTTCAACACACATCACTAGGGTCAGTACATTGAAATTCTCCTTTCGTTGAGATTGTCGAGATCACCTTGTCCATGAGGAACATGACAATTCTTTCACGAATGTGGTCCAGCTCAACGGGTCGAGAGCTCAACATGATTACAAACAACATACAAGATGTTCAAAAAATAGCTTTGAAATGCTTCATAAGATGTTCAACTTGTAGTTCAAAAACATGTAGGTCAATTGCAGGTCTTGAAAAAGCAGATCCCAAACCACTTCACATCTATAAAAAATAGACAGCAAATATACATGTTGTAGGTTGAGGCACATCATGTTGACTTCAAAAAAAAAGAAAAAGATAGCAATCCCAGCCAAACAAAATAACAACTAGCAGGTGTAGCTACACAAGTGACAAAGAAAAAGAAATCACCATCTTCTATTCCAAGGTAACCAAAAAAAGAAACTACCTCATGATCATCTTTCCAATACAGTAATTCCATTTCTTTGAGGATGTGAAAGGTGTGGAGTGGTGGCGCAGTGCTGCCGTGAAGACCGTAGCCGGCGAAGCAGCATGTGGCCGGCCGACCTCCTGCAACGCTGGCCGTCTGAGGAGAGAGGCTGGTGGTGGCGGCGGTCGGCAACGCGACAAGCTGGCGGCGCAGAGCCAAGTGGCGTGAGTGGCTAGACTTGGCAGAGCGCTAATCAGAGTCGTCAAAGTAGATAGAGTTGTCAGAGTACCAAGACAGAGACACCTGCTAACAAGAAGCATCTCTGATGTGCAAAAACAAAGTAGACACGAATTCTAAACAAGCGTCTCCATTATTAGTGTCTCCATTATAGGAGACACGTCTCCTATGAGGAACCACAAAGGAGATGTGTATTGCAAATACACGTCTCCAATAGTGTCGTCATCATAAGATACACGTTTCGACTAACACGCGTCTCCTTTGTGGAAATGCAAAGGAGACACGTGCTAACGAACACACATCTTCTTACGCCTTTGTGTGTGCATAGGAGATGTGTGTTAACCACTACTGTTTTCAGCATACTCATAGGAGATGCGGGTTGTTAACACGTGTCTCCGAAGACTCATTAGAAACACATCTTAAAACCGCATTTCAAATGATAGTGTATTCTTTGATGGTTTCTTACATAGTGTCGACTTGGAACATAGCATTGTATCGAGTATCGATTTTCTTTATTGATGGTTTCATAATAGATTAAAAAACCCATGCTATAAGTACGGAGAGTAAATTATATATGAGGATAACACACAATAGATAATAGATAGCCTATTGAAAATAAATATTTACTAATAAATATTCTAATAAATAGCAACCCGTAGCCTAGTTATTACTACAAGGCCAGCTTAATGTACAATTTCATTGCACTGTTACTTAAATTGTAAAATTAGTAACTATGCTAACAGAGTTTCATAAACTAAAATTTTCTTCAATCAAGTGTGACTTGATTATGTATGTTTCGAAAAGATGGACTTTTGAAAAACAAGTTGATTTACGAACTAGCTGTTTCTTTTTTGAAACATACGATATTTTAGAATTTGTTTTGGGTACAAACTACTCTTTTTGGAAGAAATTCAATCAAATTAATATACTTGGAAATGCCAGAGTTTTTCCATTCTTGTCCTCTCCATTCCTCAGGTCCGAATTAGTTGATATTGAGATAAACACACTATGCTATAGATATGTAAACTTTTCCTCTATACAATATATGGCCTAAATATTTAACAGTTTTAACTAGAATATATTTCAATCAGATGCAAAAATAAAAAAATAAAGTTTTCCATATCTCTTCACCTAGCATTTTTGCACCTTATAAAAAATAATAACTGCACAAGTCAGTTGATGGAATGCCGGACTCCAATGTTGGGGCAACAGAAAAACTTTGATCCCTGTGGCTGTAGGTAAGTATCATGGCACCAGATTGATTCAACTACTTTGATCCAGATTGGCAATGCGCAGAGATCCATGAAACTTTTGCTAAGCATGTTGCATGGAATCCAGACATGTTGCTTCTCATCAAAATTTTAACATTGTAAGGAATATTTGATCGTGCGTGTTCATTTAAATATTGGTGAAAGTCAAATATATATAATAATTCTGAACACGAGCACATACCCCACAAAATTTCTCTGATGTGAACTCTTCTGTTGAGTTGACCCGTGCGTGATGCATATAGTCGTCCATATGTTCTTGTAATCTTGTTGTACTTTTAGCTAGCCACAAAAAAAATTCAGTTTATTGGGAGGATGACATCGACTTTTTCATGTACTTTTTGGTGCATTTTCAGGGTCGTTCAATCGTCGGTGACAGAAGTCAAACTCTAGGAGTTGAGTTTCTTCATCAGTCTGACAAATCCTACGTATATATTTTTCATGTGTTTCAACTTCCTTAGTACAGTGATGCTGTCCGGAATTAACAAAGTTTGCACGTATATTGGGTCTCAACACACTTACCCAGCCAGCTATGCCAACTATACAATTTTGTCTACACATTTCAAACGAGATACCCTATACAAGTGCATATATTTATACCATGTCGATCAAGATCATATCAAATAGAAAAAAGTTGAACCGACAAAACTGAGACCTTTAGTTTGTGTTTAGTTTCTAATACAATACATCCCGCTGGGCCGCAAACTCACGCCCAAGGATGAGTCGAACACTCGCTTGCTGCTGGATTTTTTTAATTTTTTTTACGTTTTAGCAAAAAAAATAATAGGATCAATAAAAAATTAGCAGAAATAGCACTCAATCACCATTTGAATTGGCGGTAAAAGTTATAGCTGCCATTTCATGCGGTCAGGGGAAAACCACCGTTTGAACTGGCGATCAAATACCCAACCTGGCAGTAAGTGGAGGGACCACCATTTGAAATGGCGTTCAGGTAATCTGTTTTCCTTTTCTTCTTTTTTTTTTTTGGTTTTTTTCTTTAAAGTTTCTTTTACTAAAAACAGAGTTTCAACTAAGCGTCTCAATTTTTACTAAGTGCATCGATATACAAAAATAATATAATCAAACAGAATGTATCATACATGAGTCTCTCGAAAAAATTTAAAGCCTAAAAGACAAAAAAAAAACTAAATACGACCCCTCTTGGCCAGTGCGGCCTACCCTTCTCTGGCCGTACTGTGAGTACGTGGAAGGGGTCGAGGGCAGTCCCAGTGGTAGAAACTCTAGTAGTTTCTATGTCATAGGATCTCGTACCAAGAAACTATCTCTTCCAATAGTAGATCTTTTCCCTACTGTCCAACTGAAAAATGGACCAATCATTCACAATCTACCTCTTCCTCATCTCTGGATTGTTTGCGCAGAAACCACACAGCTATCCGAGACACAAAGCCGGCATGCGGAGGACACTCTCAACAGCGGCGGCCTTAGCTGAAGCGGGCTGGGAGCAATTTGCGAGATGGAAGGGAGGCTGAAAGATGAGCCATGGCTGTTTCTTCCTATCAACAGATGACAGGCAGGTATGCACTTGTACTGCTTGGTTCTTGGCCTCCAGTCTAACTCGGTATTGCATTGGCTATGCAGAAACGGAACATTGGGTACCTGGAGGATAAAATGATGTTCGATGGGAGCTTCTTGGAGACGAAATTGGAAACTACTGCTGCTTTCTATGGGAAAATCAAATGGACAGCGATGCACAGCTCAGCTCCATGAACACATAGAACAGGAGGAAGAAGGCAAGGAAGATGCGCCAGTGACGTTCATGCCGGCCACCCGACGCCTGCAGTGCTCGCTAGCATCCAGAGCCTAGCATGGAGGAGCTTGCCAGCGCCGCCGCCGCCGCCGTTGCAGCTCCCCTACTCTGCCCGTCGGGACTCCAATACCGGCCGCCGGCGTGAGCTCCGCTACTCCGCTCGCCGAGAGTGCAAGACTGGCCGCCGGCGCGAGCTCCGCTGCTCCCCCGGCAGGGAGTGCAAGACCGGCCGACGGGCAGAGTGCCGGTGCGCGGGCTCCCCCGGCCCGCTGGGCGAGCTCTCCGCAGGGGAGTAACGACGAATCGAGCCTCCACACCAGATGCGAAGGAGCACCATGGAAATCGAGCCGTTTCTCCCCAATGTGTTTCTGGTCGTTTCTCCGTGCTTCGATTCCCGCATAGACGTCGTTCCCTCACTAGGAAACGATTTCTTCATCCCACCCTCTCTCACTTCATTAAATCAGTTGCCACATCAGAAAAAAGTTGAGATATCAAGACAATTAATAGACAGCGTAAACTATCATAAACGCCCCATTGGGACTGCCCTGAGGGCACGAGCGGTCGTCGGGAAGCTGGCGGTGTCTCCAACACACCCTGCGACGACTAGCCTTCCTGAGACGATGGGCTTGGCTACAACGACGTGTTCGCGTGCGATGCTCCTGACTGGGACGGCTGCGTTAGAAGTGGTGCCTCAGGTAACTTTGAAGACAACAACTCGTCCAAGGTCGCGCTGCCGCCGCTCATCATCCACTGATCGACGTCTGGGAAACCATCTGCCGCCATCTCCGTCCTAGCAACCTCCTCTGGGCGGTACATCCTCATCAATCCTGTCGGGTCGGTACCCTGCATTGGAATGTAACAACATTAGTCATTATTCTCACTGGTAGGGAGGGAGGCTTTAGTCCCGGTTGGAGAGGAGTTTAAATCTCTCAAGTCCAACCGGGACTAAAGTTCGGAGACAAAAGGCTCCCCCTTTAATCCCGGTTGAACCAACCGGGACTAAAGGATCCTTTAGTCCCGGTGGTATTACGAACCGAGACTAAAGAGGGGCACGCCAAAGCACTCGCGCCCACCCCCTACCAACCGAGACTAAAGAGTCTCATTTCTCTTTTTTTTGTTTTTCAATTTCAGCGTATATTCTAATTGTTGTCTAACTCGTATATGCACATATACGTATTTGAACATGTATATAGGTATATACCTGTCTATATATACCATATACATAGTTAGACTAGACTTATATATAAATTAAACCCCATATATCTACATATATAAACTTGTAATGTATATGCACATAATATTTTATACACATGAAAATAAATAGTATTTTCTTAAACTAGTATATATACATCAAAACCCCATATAGTATATTCAAAATATCATTCAGTTCAAATTTCTTGTCTCATTTAGCTTTCTTCGGAGGTGAGTCGGTCAATTGGATGGCTGTCATAATGATGTTTTCCTTGTGGATTAACCACCTCGTCCATGAGGAATCCCACGAGAGCTTCTTGAATTGCCAAGAGACGATCCTTCGCAATAAGTGCGTCCCTTTTTATAATCCTCTCGTAATTTGCAAATAGGTTGATATAATACAGGCAAGCGATTAAATATATACAAAAAGGATAAAAATGATGTATTATTAACGGAGTTTATTTTACTTACACTATCATCATCCGCGTTGCCACCGTGATGGTGTATGAACTCACAAACGTAGTACCCGCATAAATTATTTCGTTGCTCTTGTCTCAAACACTAAATTGGAGAGGAGAACTCGAATATGAAATTGTAGTGTTATACATTTTAAATATTCCCAATCCGAAGTTGTTATTTGTATACGTACCGGAAAATCATACACCCATCTAATTTTGGGTTGAAATACTCCTCGGTGCTTTGCAACGAACATGGTCCAAGCTCGAGGCAAAAATAATAAAAGATAAAATATGTTAGTATAAAAGCTAAATATATATATATATTGCATTAAAGAAAATGTCATAGATAGAATTATTACTCGTGGAATACATCTTCAAGGTCTTGGTATTCCGAGCGGTCTTTTCTTAGTGAGTCATACACATTGATGTTGCTATTGTCGATACCGATTATGAGTAGAACCCGGTGGAATCGTATGCATACTCATGGAGATTAGAATTGACTAAATAGAATTAGCAATGATAATTAGATGACAATCGTACTAACTTGAAGTTGTAAATGAAACTCATCTAAGTGCCTAAAAACGGTCTCGACTATTGTTTTCCGTTGGTTTTTAATCTCACCCGCGTTAACTTTTGATGGGTCCATGAAAGCAATTCTTGAATAACCCTTCCTTCCCATCTCAATAAGTTGCGGAGCTACACAAGAAGAGTCAAATGTTAATTAGTAGACCGACAAATGTAATAAAGTTATTTATAAACATATGAAAATATGTCACTTACGGACACCAGTGCCATCATAAGATCGGTATTCGGGGCGTCCGGATGGTAAATTTCATAGATATCGGCGAATCGGAGCCGAGGCCACCTTCTCGTTTTGAAGGGCAAAATCTCGGGTCTCACGAGCATACTAAACATCTCCGGACCCTCACCGACTTCTTCAAGTACCAATCATGAAATCGCGCATCTTAGTTGGGAGCTTGTTGACCAATTTTGGCTTCACTAGAGGTTTTCCTAGCTCAAAGTGCCATCTAAATTCTTGATTTTTATCCACCGGTAGGTCTTCAAGGCCTATAAGACCACTAATAGGCAGCTTTGTATGTTCAAAAAAGCTAATGACCCGAGCCGAGTTCCTCTTCACCCATGGTGTCAATAGCGTTTTGCACTTTTGGAGTGATGCCCGCAAACAAGTCGGCCCGATGGGTCGTGGATGCGGGTATTTGCTCGCTCGTTTCGGCGGCCCCCGACGTTGATGCGAGAATCTCCTCATTCTTGTCTGGGGCGGTGGTCCCCGACGTCGACGCAGGAATCTCCTTGTTCTTGTCTGTGGTGGCGGTCCCCGACGTCGATGCAGGTATTTGCTCGATGTAACTATTCGGCGACCCTCGCTGTTTCTTCTTAGCATAAGACTTGTCCACCGAACACTCATAGTCCGTTTTCAACGACGGTTTCCTTCTCCTTTTTGCTTCCTTATCGTGTATGAAGCCTTGAGTCTCTCCGTACGACCTTCATTTTTTTGGCCTCCGGTTCTTCCTGTTTTCTTCTTTCTTTCGCTTTTTCAAAGAAGTCCTTGACTTCTTTCCGTACAGACCCTTCTGTTTCTTCATCTGTCTTTGCTGATCATTTTCGTTTCTTCTTTGGTGGTTGCACCAACCTGAAAGATTGCGCTCGAGAGCTTGTGGCGAATGGTTGTTGAGGTGAATTGGGAGGGATGTCATCATCGTGATCGCTGGAGCTCCGTTCACCCGAATTGTCGTATGATTGTTGCGGAGAAGGTGAGCGAGCAGGTAGTGCCGATGACGGCCCCGGAGACAATGGCTGCCTCGGCTCTAGGTGGTCTTTCGGAGATCCATCATTTTCGGGTATTATGACGATGTAACATTTTGGCCATAATATGATAACGTGTAGCGCATCCTTAAGTGTCTTTTCCCCGTCACCTCTTGGGATATCTATCTCTAGCTCCTCAAAATCAGGTTGGCATATCCTCTCTACGCTAACTGAGGCGTAGCCAGGTGGAATCAGCATGCCGTGGCTCATCTGTCCAGGAAACATAGCAAAAATACTTCCATCCGCCACCTGAGAATAAATATTTTATTAGTTATTATTAGCATTGTGAATGCAAGTCCACAAAAATCAAAGTAATATATGTGATCAATTAATGAGGTAATAAAAGCATAAATTAGACATACCTTCATTTTGATGTTGCCGAATGGCTTGTGAAGCTCACATCTGGTGCGCCGACGGATGCCATCCACAAGGTACCATTGGTCGTCCACTTGAACTCCTTCTATTGCCCTTTGCTCTTCGGGAACCGCCGCGGAAGCACAACCGGAAAAATAAGCGAAGGAAGTTGTACTAGAGGCGAGTCCTTGTCTTTGGGGCCATCTCATTTACAACGGCGGCCACTCGCCGTTCAATATCTCGCCGTCAACTTTTTTTCGGGTGCTTTAAGTCTTTTTTCTAACTCTTGCCTCCGTTCCTCCTCTTCGCGCTCTCTTCTTCTTCTACGGCTTCGATAGGTGGCAATGTCTCCCCCGAAGCCAAATTTCCATGGTACCACCCCGAATCCCCCGCACCGTCCCGGGTGTTCCGGATTCTTGAGCCCATAGTGAGCTCATCGATCTCTTTGTCAACCTTCACTCGCCCGCTCCGACATCTTCAAGTATTTTCAATATTTCAAGTGCAGTCTCTCGTAACGAGAGTGGGTAATCAAGGGTACCATCTTCAGAGTTAATTGTGCCTCCATGAGCATAATACCAATTCTTCACTCGCTCGGGCCAATCAACGACCGCTGGTATGGTACCTTGTGTGAGAAGGTCTTCTTCCATCTTCCGCCAGTTGGGAACTGCAAATGCATATCCACCTTGATCAAGATGATGGTCGTGCTCCTTCTTAGCACGACTTTGCTTCACTCGTGCACTCACCTTGGAGAAATCTTCACTTGTCTTATATTCCACAAAGGACGTCCAGTGTTCTTTTAACTTGGGATATTCAATCCAATTTCAAGTTCGATTCTTCTTGATATAATCTTTATCGAGTTGCTATTTGAACTTCTGAAATTGTGTTGCCATCCTCGTGAGAGTCCAACGCTTCAAATTGGCTGGTTCAACACCTACAGGAAGTGTGAAGTGTTTTAGGATTTCATCCCACAACAAATTTTTCATTGATTCTGGAACCACGTGTGAATTATCTGCTTTTCCCTTCCATTCTCTGTAGCTGATGGGCACGTCGACCCTTACAATGGCCCCACACTATGACACATACTTGTCCTTGATTTTTTTTGGAGCACATGGTTGGCCATCATCTGATACTTCTGTGATCTGATACATGACATGGCCGGTGAGTACTTGTGTACGCCCTCTCTTTGTCTTTTTTGATGTGGAGGCTGAAGCCTACATGTTGCAGATTCGTTATTTAATTAATTAGTACCTAAGAATTGAGGTTAGAAAAATAAGAACTATGAAGTTAATGCATGATATATATATATACCTCGTGGGAACATTCAATACTTTCATTCACAACACTTTCCTCATTGTTTCTAGAATTGTCCTCAATATTAGCCGTTGTGTCCATGACGAGGGCAGGTGTCCTCATTCGGAGGTATGTTCAAGTACATGTCCGCCTGACTACACTCCTCCTTGGTGAAGGTTGCAATTGTACCACTAGCTATAATGTCGGCCATAAAGTTGTCATGGTTGTCATCCATCTGGAATAAACAAAAATTTTCTATGAATTTCTAGAATAAGCAACAAGTTTTTCTATGATTTTCTAGAATAAACAAGCATTTTCTATACATTTCTATAATAAACAAGAATATTCTATGAATTTATGTAATTTTCAACAATTTCTAAAACTTTCTATATTAAACAAGTATTTACTAAGAATTTTCTTTGAATTTATACAATAAGTAACAAGTTTGTATATGAATTTCTAGAATGAACAAGTATTTACTACGAATTTTCTTGAATAAACAAAGTCACAATATTTCTACTAACTTGTGGACGGACGATGCTTGTTGATGACGGTGCCGTGTGGGAGAATGACAGAGGTGACGGGAAGGCACTTGTTCGAGACGACGCGACGGTCGTCGACTTCAGAAGTACCAAACTAATGAAATTCTATATTAGAAATCAAATACACAATTAAGAACTCAAGATTATATATATATTAGAAAACAATTAAGAACTCAAATACACAAATAAGAACATAAAATTACACATATATATATATATATATATTAGAAAACAATTAAGAACTCAAATACTCAATTAAGAACTCAAAATTACATATATATTAGAAAATAATTAATAACTTAAATACTCAAAACTATGAAATTGTATATTACAAACAATTAGATTTTGATACACAAATATACACACAAAAATAAGATACAAGCCAATTGCTAGATCTTTCTCATAAAAGACAAAGAGTATTTGGTCATTTTACACCTCACATTGGTTTGCGTGCTCGATCCTAGAATTACATTTATTTTGGGACAGAGGGAGTACAAGTTTCTAATTATTTTTCTTTTTATTCCTATAATAAAATTTCATATTAAAAATTTACACACAATTATATTTTCTAATTAATATCAAAACATAAACTAAATCAAATAAAATTAATTATAAATGCTTGCTGACGCCAGCATTTCACGGGCTGACGTCAGCAAGGCGAAACCCCCCGCGCCCCGGCCAGCCATCGGGCACACGCACGCCGGCCGGCGGCCGGAGGAGGGGGGGCCGAAAGCGGAGGCGTCGGCGGCGGCGCGGCATACCGCCGTAGGAGGCCGCCACCGAGGAGGAGGGCCGGCGCGCGGTCACCGCCAAGGAGAGGAGGGTCGCCGCCGAGGAGAGGAGGGCCGGCGCATGGTCGCCACCGAGGAGAGGAGGGGGGTCGCCGCCGAGGGAGAGGAGGGACGGCGGGGGGCGGCATGTCGGGGAGGGCCGCCGCATCGGGGACGGAGATGCGCGGGGAGGACGGACGTCGGCGCGGCCGAGCTCGTCGGCGTCGGGGAGACCGGTGCTGCGCGCGTGTCGGGGAGGAGCGGCGCGGCGCGTCGGAGAGGAGCGGTGCCGTGAGGAGAGGCGGCGGCGAGGACGGGCGCATCGAGGAAGAAGGGCGCGATTTGGGGGAAAACGGTTAAGTGCCCCCTTTTGTCACGGTTCGTATTACCAACCGTGACAAAAAGGTGGTCTTTAGTCTCGGTCGTAACACGACCGAGACTAAAGGCCACCTTTTTGTCACGGTTGGTAATACGAACCGTGACAAAAGGAGCATTCGCAAGGGATGCCCTGAAGGCGAATTTTCGCCCTTTTGTCACGGTTGGAGTTACAACCCGTGACAAAAGGGGGGCCTTTAGTCTCGGGTGGTAACACCACCGGGACTAACGGGGAATTTTACGCGGGAAATTAACATTTTCCTTTCTCATTTATCTCATTCCTTTTGCTTTGAACATTAAAAAAATTATTAGTCAAAATATTTGTGCCATGCAAAATTATATTATGTTAAAACAAAAAATACCTACTTTTATATGCACATATTATTTCAAGAGTTGAAACAAATATTACTATTTCTTGTTTACAATTTGAAGGGGAAAATAAAATTAAATTAAAAATATTAGTAAACCTACTCAAAAAATCTCTGGTTTAAATAAATTTATGAATTCTAATTAATTGTCTTTGAATGATCAACATGCTCTTTTCCTTGCTCATTTATCTCATTCATCTCATTCGCGGGCTTTTTTCTCTTTTCCTTGCTCATTTATGTCATTCTTTTTTGCTTTCAACGTTTAAAATAAATGAAAGATATCTAGGCCCTTAGTGGGTTTTGGTGTATCGATTGACAACTAGATTAAAGATCTAATGTCCTTGTTAAGCATGTGAGCGAGGTTGTAACATATAAATGACAAGGCATAATATATGACATTGGTTATCTACATGGTGAAAACAAGCTATGTGTATACAAGATAAGAAGCATATAGATGGTATATGACAAGCTAATGAAGGTTAAGATAGAGACATATTGATATTGGAACATTGGATGATCTCTTAGTGAAGGAAGAAGCTTGTTATAAGAAAATGGGATATTTAAATTAAAAGAAGGCATGCTCTCAATAGAATTCCACTCTTGATGTTGAATCAAAGCTTAACTCAAATTGGCAACAAATGGATGAAGAAATCAAGCAAGGGATTAGCAACGAGGTACTAAGCTAAGGTTGGCCGAGTAGTGACTTGGACCATGTGCTTGGCTAGGGTGAAGTGGCTATAGCTTGGAAAGTTTCGAGGTATCAAGTCGAGCCTAACCGAGTGGAGCAATGAAGAAGCATTACATATTAATTGAGTCATGTGAAGGGTGACTTAATCAAGAATTGGGTTTCATTCTTATACAAAGATTGAAGTCACTAGCTCAAGGAAGAAGTGCTCAAACCAATGAGACATTGATGGATGGATCTCTCACGAGGATATATTGATCAAGTATGGCTTTTCTTGAAGAAGAAGCTCAATAGTTCTTTTATTGCATTTATATTCGATCTTGAGTATAGGTACGCCGTACTATCAAGAGGGATGCAACGTGGATAGCTTTGCTTTTGTCTCGGTGCTCAAACCTAACCTCCCAAGTGCTATCATGAGAGAAACACTTTTCACAACACGTGCACCTGATGGTTTTGGAGCTTAATTTCAGTTGGAATGGATGCTCCTCTGAATAAGCTTTCCATAGAGTCCAAGATCATCGAATTCGGAGTTCGGAGTAAAAAGTTATGGCTTTTTCTCCGAGGTGACTTGTGCTGTCCAGTGGAGCTTCGGATACTCCGGGAATTTTCCGGAGAATCCGGACTTTCCGGAGATTCCGGAAAAATGTCCGGAATATCCGGAACTTTTGGATCTAACGGCTAGTTTTGGGGATTCCGGAGTATCCGGGGATTTTTCCGGAGTTTCCGGGACTTAACAGCCAACGGCTAGTTTTTGGGTGATGGGTATAAATACCCCTCACCCTCTCCCTTTTGGGGCTGCTGGTTCCCCACATGAAAAACACATATCCACAGCCCTTTTAAGCCCTCCCATCTCTAGTATAGCAAGAGATTTGAGAAGAGAAGAGATTTGGGTGAGGGATTGAAAGATTGAGTGAAAGTTGAGCTAATCCATCCTTGAGCACTCGAGTTCATAGCAAGAGATCTTCGTGGCGTTTGTTACTCTTGGAGGGTTGCCTCCTAGACGGCTAGGCGTCGCCCATAAGATCCCAAGGTGTGGTGAGCTGTGGGAAAGTTTGTGAAGGTCTTGCTTCGCCTCCGCAAGGGAAGAAGCCATCTAGTGGATCGGGAAAAGGGTTGAATGCAACCCGGCTTCGGTAGGAGAAGCACCCAACGGAGACTAGGATTCACACGGTGGTGAATCCGAACTTCGGTAAAACAAATCCTTGTGTCTCCTGTTGGTTACCTCGCATTTACCTTGTTGTATCTTTCCTTGCTTTCCCTTGTCATATTGGTGGAGCTACTTGGTTGCTAGTGTTTGTGAAGTGCGGAATTCTACATCCATCAAGGAACCGATCCTTAAGCTATTCATCAAGTTTAAGTTCAAGCCAAACAAGCAAACAAGAAGGAGAAGAAGAGGGGAGACAACGCCGAGCAAACCCGGTGGCACCGGATTTGCAAAACCGGTGGCACCGGTTTTGGGCGTGTGTTCATTCCGCCGAGAAGGCGACGGTCCAGAGACTCCGGAGATTTCTCCAGAGATTCCGGACTTTCCAGAAACTCCGGAGAAAAGTCCGGAGTATCCGGGATTCACTGATAAATTTGTTTTAAGTGGTGATTTTCAGGACTCGCCTATTCACCCCCCTCTAGGCGACATCAAGATCCTTTCAATTGGTATCGAGCCCGGTGCTCCGATTTGAGCTTAACCGCTTGGAGTTAAAAGGATGTCGACTTCTTGTGAGGTATCGTTTGAGCCTCTTCGGTTTGATGGCTCAAACTACTCTTCTTGGTCCGCTCATGCTCTTCATGTATTAAATACTTGGGGTCCTCCTTTTGAGCGAGTTGTGATTACTAGCATTCTTCCCGAGGATTTTGATAGTGAGGACACGTCCAACCTATCAAAGAAGGAAAAGGAAAATGTGATCCATAACTACGCTATTACTAACCTCATGTATAATATTGTGAGCAAGGTCATTCAAGAATTCATCTTCAACAATGAAGACATTTGTGATTATGCACATCATATTTGGGTGGCCCTCAAAGACATGTACACTAGTGACGATGATGACGATGATGAAGATGAAGAGGAGGAGTCACTAGAGGAGTGCTCAACATCAACATCTTGCATCCCTCCTCCAAAGACCTTATCCACGAAGCAAAAGAGCAACAACATCGCGATCATCGCCTCGACCGGAGCAAACTCGGTGGCACCGAGTTCGAACTCGGTGGCACCGGGTTTGGCGATGAACAACATCAACTTGCTTCGTTGGACCTCGTAGCAGCATTGCTCAATACCATTGAGGTATCTACGGCCCCCGGTACTTCCTCACTATGTACTAATAATTCCAAATCTCAAGTGACTAAAGGTAGAAGGAAGAAGGGAAGTGAAATTGAGGAATTTAACTTCGAGCTCGACAAGATGACCAAGAAAGACAAGAAAAATGTGCTAGAGCTCATAAAGAGAGTAAGAAGACAAGAAGATGAGCTTACAAGACAACAAGCATGTCGTGACCCCTTTGAAGAAGACTTGAAGAAGCTTAAGGAGTCAAATGATGTCTTGTCTAGAAAGTGCAAGGAGGACATAACCAAGGCATATGCTTGTGCTACTAACTCTCTATCTTTTGCAGCATCCTTGGAAAAGGAAAATCAGGCTCTCAAGGACCAACTTGAGGAAATCACTTGCAAGTTTGTGAAACTACAAGGAACTCACATAGAACTTGAATATTCTCATGAGAGGCTTGTAGAGTCACACACCTTGCTAGAAGTGATAAATGAGGTTTTGATAAACTCGTTTAAATCTTACACACCTCATTGCACCACTAGCACTTGTACTCAAGTTGAAAAAGATATATCTTGTGCTAACCCATGTGGCCCAAAAGGCAAACCTTCTTGGTATGATTGTGTGATTGCAGAATCTTGTGATGACTTCATTACTCAAGAAAATGATGAACTTATGCAAGAGGTCGAAAAGCTCAAGAAAGAGGTAGCTAAGTTGAAGAGAAAAGAAAAGGTGCAACCTTCTCAAGATAACCATGAGCCCATGGTGAAGAAGCTTGAGAAGAGGACAATCGTCACTAGATCAATCTCCCAACAAAGCCACAAAATCAATGATCACAAGATTGAGGACAAGATGAAGCTAGATCATATCAAGTGCTACAAGTGCTCACGCATGGGACATTATGCATCTATGTGCTCATTCAAGCAAGAAGACAACTCAAACCTATCAAAGAGGCAAAGAAGTCTTGCTCAAAGAAGATGCTTTGGTTGTCATGAGAAAGGGCACAAGATTGAAGCTTGTACCAACCGGGCAAAGGTTCCCTCAGGGAAACCCGGTGGCATCGGGTTTGCAAAACCGGTGGCACCGGTTTCCACCGAGGAACCACAAGTGAAGCTCAACAAAGGATTTCTGAAGGCTCAAGAAAAATTTAGAAAGAAGAATGGCCCGGTGACAAGTGTAAAGGGAAATGGCAACATCAAGCACGAGAATTTGCTACACTTGTCGTCAAAAGGGACATCTTGGTAAAGATTGTCCCAATAGTAAGAATCCTAAGCTCAACCATGTTCACTATATAATGAGAAGCTTAGGAGTAGCTGTCGGTGTTTTAGACCGGCAAACCTACCGAGGGGGTACCCGAGGTAGTAGATTGTGCGGTGGGGATCGTGATCGGGAGACCGAGAACTCGAAGGTATGCGCAAGGACACGGGACACAAGATTTATACAGGTTCGGGTTGCCAAGGTGGCGAACCCTACGTCCTGTTTGGGGGATCAAGTATGGCGCCCTGCGCTTGGTGTTGGGTTGTCCCCGGAGGGATTGGGGATGTGCGGCTAGGTACCCGGCCCTCCTTTATATAGTCCAGGGGGCGGGTTCCTAGTCGGTTACAAGGCAGGAGTCCTAGTAGGAGTACACGAGAGCGAGTCCTAGTAGGAGTACGGGGGGAATTCTACCAGGAGTCCGTCTTCTACTATTCTTCCTTCCTTGCATGAGTACCGGGGAGTATGCCCGACAAGCCCCCGAGCACGTTGGAGTCGAGAGTAGTAGTTCGAGTAGTCTTGAAGCCTCTTCGAGTAGTTCTTGAGCGTCCTCGAGTGCGCTTGGAGAAGTCTTCAATAGTACTTGAAGCGCCGCGAGGGCCGGAAGGTGGTCCGACTCATCGGTCTTGAAAAAATTTGAATGATGGGTGTAGCATAGCAGCCCCCGAGCCTTGAAATGATTAGGTAATTAATCCAAGGGTCTTCGGTGTTCGCGAAGCCATCATCCGAGTACTCTTGCGGCGTGTAGCCCCCGAGATAAGAGAGCCGTATGAGCCACGTCGAGTAGTGATTGGTGAGGAGCCCCCGAGCTTGAGAGCGAGCGAAGCATGCTTTGAAGTTATCTTCAAGTATCCCCCCGAGCCGGAGAGATTCCAAGTAGCGAGTTTGGCGTCGAGCCGTGGAGCTTGAGAAGTAGTCGTGCCGTCGAGCGGACTTTAGAATGCGACTTAAAAACCGAAGTCGACTTTGTGCCGCGCGGAGCGGACTTTGAGATGCGACTTGAAATCTGAAGTCGACTTTAGTTGCCGCGCGGAGCGGACTTTGATATGCGACTTGAAAACCGAAGTCGACTTTGTGATGCCGCGTGGAGCGGACTTTGAGTTGCGACTTGAAAACCGAAGTCGACTTTAGTTGCCGCGCGGAGCGGACTTTGATGTGCGACTTTAGAAGTCGACTTTAGGATGCCGCGCGGAGCGGATTTTGAGATGCGACTACGATAGCCGGCTTTGTGCCACGCAGGGTGGACTTAAGATGCAAAAAACGAAAAGCACTTTCCGGAAAGCCAAAGCGAATGAAAAATCAGAGAAAACGAGTAGTTTTGCCGCCGGAGCGGGCTTAAGATTGCGACCGGAGTCGGCTTGTGCCACCGGAGTGGGCTTGGATGCGACCGTTAGCGTCGACTTGTGCCACCGGAGTGGGCTTGAGTACCTGAGCCATGGATTTCAGACCCAAGGTACAGTTGCCGCCAGAGCGGGCTTGTGCCACCGGAGTGGGCTTAAGTACCTGAGCCATGGATTTCAGACCCAAGGTACAGTTGCCGCCAGAGCGGGCTTGTGCCACCGGAGTGGGCTTAAGTACCTGAGCCATGGATTTCAGACCCAAGGTACAGTTGCCGCCGGAGCGGGCTTGTGCCACCGGAGTGGGCTTAAGTACCTGAGCCATGGATTTCAGACCCAAGGTACGATTGCCGCCGGAGCGGGCTTGAAGGTGCAACCGGAGTCGACTTGTGTACCCGGGCCATGGATTTCAGACCCAAGGTACGGAGCGCGAGTACTTAGGGTACGTGGACCCATGGTACAGAGCGTGAAGACCACGTGCAGCTAGGTTCCATCGTTGCCGGGACACGAGGGCCGCTTACGGCTAGGTTCCATCGAAGCTTACACACGTAGTATGCCACCGAAGCGGGGCGAAGATGCGACCGGAGTCGACTTTAAGATGCCGCACGGAGCGGACTTTAGAATGCGACTTTAGAAGTCGACTTTAGATTGCCGCGCGTAGCGGACTTTAGAAACCGCCTCCTAAAGATAACCCCCGAGTTGATGAAGTAGACTCGCGGTGACTTGATTGATATGCCCCAAGAGTAGTCGGCATAGTGTAGCTCCCGTGAAAACCCGCCGAGACGCATACACAAATGAGTAGTCGGCAAACGGTCCTACATGATGAGGAGAACAAGCCAAGAAAACAAGTAATCATTTAGATAAATGACTTAGGTCGTTGCTGCACCGGCGTACTTGTAGATGAAGCCGTGGCGATCGGCGATGGAGCCGCAACGGTTGTTGTTGAAGTCGACTAGTCGAGTTGATTCCGACTAGTTGTTGGGGGCGTGACTGCCGTTCTCGACTAGTTTGGAAAACTAGTCGAGATGAATGGTCGACGCGATGCGACCGAGAAGATGACGTCGCGGCGGCGTGCGGCGTACTCGAAGTAGAGCCGGTGTTGCCACGAGACAAGTAGTCGCACCCCACGGCGTGGCCGGGGTAGAGCCGGCGTGTCCGCAAGACGAAGTCGCGGCGCACGGAGTAGTCGACGACGAGACTGCGCGACGCGGAGTAGTCGACGACGAGCGGCGCGACGTGCCGAGGCACCCGGACGCGCGGCACGGGGCGAAGTAGTCGATGACGAGCCCGCGCGAGGCGGAGTAGTCGACGACGAGCGCGCGCGACGAGCCGCATGACGAGCCGCGCGACGTGCAGAGGCACCCGGACGCGAGGCGGAGGTGAAGTAGTCGACGACGAGCCCGGAGTAGTCGACGATGAGCGGAGGGACGAGCCGCAAGACGAGCCGCGCGACGTGCCGAGGCACCCGGCGCGCGGCGTAGTCGAAGTAGTCGACGACGAGCACGGAGTAGTCGACGATGAGCGGCGCGACGAGCCGCAAGACGAGCCGCGCGACGTGCCGAGGCACCCGGACGCGCGGCGGAGGCAAAGTAGTCGACGACGATGAGCCGCGCGAGGCGGAGTAGTCGACGACGAGCGGCGCGACGAGCCGCGTGACGAGCCGCGCGACGTGCCGAGGCACCCCGGACGCGCGCGCGGAGGCAAAGTAGTCGACGACGAGCCGGAGTAGTCGACGATGAGCGGAGCGACGAACCGCAAGACGAGCCGCGCGACGTGCCGAGGCACCCGGACGCGCGCGCGGAGGTAAAGTAGTCGACGACGAGCCCGGAGTAGTCGACGATGGGCGGAGCGACGAGCCGCAAGACGAGCCGCGTGATGTGCCGAGGCACCCGGCGCGCGCGCGTAGTCGGAGTAGTCGACGACGAGCACGGAGTAGTCGACGATGTGCGGTGCGACGAGCCGCAAGACGAGCCGCGCGACGTGCCGAGGCACCGGCGACGCGCGGCGGAGGCAAAGTAGTCGACGATGACGAGCTCGCGCGAGGCGGAGTAGTCGACGACGAGCGGCGTGACGAGCCGCGCAACGTGCCGAGGCACCCGGCGCGCGGCGTAGGCGAAGTAGTTGACGACGAGCCCACGCGAGGCGGAGTAGTCGACGACGAGCGCCGCGACGAGCCGCGAGACGAGCCGCGCGACGTGCCGAGGCACCCGGACGTGCGGCGGAGGCAAAGTAGTCGACGACGACGAGCTCGCGCGAGGCGGAGTAGTCGACGACGAGCGGCGCGACGAGCCACGTGATGAGCCGCGCGACGTGCCGAGGCACCCCGGACGCGCGGCGGAGGCAAAGTAGTCGACGACGACGAGCTTGCGCGGGGCGGAGTAGTCGACGACGAGCGGCGCGACGAGCCGCGTGACGAGCCGCGCGACGTGCCGAGGCACCCGGACGCGCGGGGGAGGTGAAGTAGTCGACGACGAGCCCGTAGTAGTCGACGATGGGCGCAGCGACGAGCCGCAAGACGAGCCGCGCGACGTGCCGAGGCACCCGGACGCGCGACATAGGAAGATTGATTCCGTTTTGATAAGAGCAAGGCGACTTGCCTCAATGGATCTCGGCGAGTCGACGAGTAGATTGATCTTATTGACGAGGGTCCTTCGAATTCGCCGGTGGTGATGATCACCCCTACCGGCGCGCCGGTGTCGGTGTTTTAGACGAGCAAACCTACCGAGGGGGTACCCGTGGTAGTAGATTGTGCGGTGGGGATCGTGATCGGGAGACCGAGAACTCGAAGGTATGCGCAAGGACACGGGACACAAGATTTATACGGGTTCGGGTTGCCAAGGTGGCGAACCCTACGTC
This sequence comes from Cenchrus americanus, assembly GCA_947561735.1. Lineage (NCBI taxonomy): Eukaryota > Viridiplantae > Streptophyta > Magnoliopsida > Poales > Poaceae > Cenchrus > Cenchrus americanus. The sequence continues at coordinate 73,957,060 of OX387239.1, read as the reverse complement.
TGTTTGGGGGATCAAGTATGGCGCCCGCGCTTGGTGTTGGGTTGTCCCCGGAGGGATTGGGGATGTGCGGCTAGGTACCCGGCCCTCCTTTATATAGTCCGGGGGGCGGGTTCCTAGTCGGTTACAAGGCGGGAGTCCTAGTAGGAGTACACGGAGCGAGTCCTAGTAGGAGTACGGGGGGAATTCTACCGAGAGTCCGTCTTCTACTATTCTTCCTTCCTTGCATGAGTACCCGGGAGTATGCCCGACGGTAACTTGAATGAATCTAGTGCCCCCAAAGTGGTTATTTCGCAAAGCAAGGGCACAAAGGTCATTTGGGTACCTAAGTCCTTGATCACTAACCTTGTCGGACCCAATGCACGTTGGGTACCAAAACATGCCTAAAAGGACTTTGCGGGTACTTGGAGTAGCATTGGGGGCTTGGCTCACTTGAGAAAATATTAATCTACATCCATCTTTATCTCAAGACAAACTTTGTGATACATCAATAGAAAAGGGCCAAGTGACATAAATCAAAGAAATCTTGTTCAAATGCTTCTCCAATGATAAGTACCTCTCGCTTCGTTGTTCTATCTCATATGCAAAAACCTGCTCTTGTGCTAATTGATCATATGAGGTGGACAACCTACATACGTTCTCTTTGGCAAAATTGTGTCAAATACCATTCGATGCTATTAAACGCTTCATCTAGAAGCATTGAGTGACTTGTGCATGCGGGAGAACTTATGTGAGCTAAAAGAGCAAGAAAGAATCAAGAAAAGGATGGTCAACTCTTGAGAAAAGCAAATTTGCGGAACTCGGGGAAAATCCGGTGGCACCGGATTTATAGACTCGGTGGCACCGAGTTTCCCGGGATCGGCAAGGGTTGGAAAGGAAATTTTTGCAAATACTTCAAGGCACATTATTCTTGATTCAAAAATAACGGGAGACTAAGCAAATAGAGTTTGTGAGCTACTCTTGATCTCATTTCACATATTCTTATTTGCTTATGAATTTTGACCGAAATGTGAAGCTTGCTACCCTAGTGCTTTAATTGAGCTAAAAGTGCACTTCTCAAGATTCAAACTTGATGCACCTATTTAGGGGGAGCTCACTTCACATTTTGTGTCTCTTGGTACTAACATCACTTGCAAGAATTCATGTGTGTAGTTCAAGTGTGAGGCGTCCCAAAGTTCTATCTATACTCTTCACTTGAATAAATCTTATGGCAAGGGTGTTGGTTGTGAGCAAGCCACATGACAAGAAGGTCACCAATCCATATATGCATTTCTCATCAAAAGTGACAAGAGGAAGTTATTGAAAGACTAAAAAGTGCAAGTTAACTTATGTGAGTTTCTCTAAGTGAGAAAATCTAGAATGAAGGCAAAGGTATGAATTCTAAACTCAAGTTATTTAATTTGGGCATCTAGGCCCTATTCTTGCTAGGGTGAGTTTTGATGTGCAAAAGGAGCTAGCATCACCTTGTTTTGTTGCTTGGTGGTAGTGATGAGCTTTTAGATATTTAGTTGATGCCTCACAAATTTTTGTTGGAAATTTTGTTTTTCTAGCCGTGGCTGAAAATTTTAGTAGAGGCATGAGCTAAATATACTAAGACCTATCTTGGCTAGTAATCTTTACATACCCTTTGTGACCTAGGATAGACTTTCAAACATTCACTAGCATGTGTAGGTGGTGTGTTTTTGCAAAATTTTTGAGTCTTGATCTTTTAGATCGTGTCTTGTTGTTTATGGTTATTGTTGCTCATGCTTGATTGTTGGCTAACCATAAATGATAAGATTCTCTCAAGTTCAAAAGAAGCTACTCATTTCTATCTCAAGGGATTGCAAACTTTGGATTTCTCCCATTTCATCAAAATCACTCAAAATCCATTTCGAGACGAGAGGGTTGTGCAAAAATGAATATAAAAGGCATAGAAAGAAAGAGGAATGAAAAAGGAAGTGCGAGAAATGAATTTATGGACAAAAGTCCACGAGTTAAGTGAAACCGGTGGCACCGGTTTTCCAAAACCGGTGGCACCTAGGTTTGTCGGCGTACGGGATATACCCGTGACTTACTCGGTTACGGTTACCTCTTCACTCCATTTACCCCCATCACTCACCCACGACTCGGAACAAGAAAAGGAGAGGGAGAGGAGGCGATTTCTTGCCGATTTGAGAATTCCACCAAGGATTTCAAGGCTTGGGACAAGATCTCGGTTCTCCAACTCGGTTGGACCGGATTCCCCTTCATCCCTTGGGCTGCGGCGGCCTCTCTCACCATGTCGGGAGGTACCCCATGACTTGGTTTTGCCCAATCTACTTTTCTAGGGACTATTTCTTGGATTCCTTTGGTAGAATGGCTTCTATATGGTCCTAGAACAGATTACAATCATCGGATTCAGGATTTACTGGCTGCTTTTCAGAGGCACATTTTAGGGTTCATGCTGAACCCGGTGGCACCGAGTTCCTCAACTCGGTGGCACCGGTTTCGGTGTTGAATTTACGGTTCGATTGCAAAAGGGGCTCCTAAAAATTCATTTGCATATACTTGTGGCAGAGAAATGTTCCTAAGACCCATATGTATCTCCCTTGTTCACAGATCCGAGGTTTGACGCGGTGTATGGGAGAAGACAACCTAGAACAAAGAATGCAAGTTTTGAGTTCAGAAGAAGAGAAGGAACTAGCGAGTGTTCATGAGATCACAGAAGATGTTCCAGAGCCACCTAGAAGGTCTAAAAGGGCAGCAGGCAAAATTAATCTCCCTAGAGGTGCTATGCGCATTGAGGACTCTGAGCCTGAGTCAACCTCTAGTGATGATGATGAGGAGAGCCCATACAGGCAGGATCCATCCCCTCCGGAGTCACCTACAGCAGCAGCTCAGCGCAAGAGGAAGGGCAAAAACATCCGCACAGCTAGCCATGAGCACAGTCAGGGCACCGGAGATGATGACAGTGATGGTGGGTATGAGGGCATCTCAGTTCTTGGACCACAGCCCGTTGAGAGTGGTGCCGTGACTCACTTCAATGTGAGAATGAGGCCACCCGTTGACCCTGAGCGCCGCAACATAGTCAACTATAAGGGAAGGGGTATGACAGAAAGGGCAAGAAAGGAAAGGGAAAAGAATCCTTTGACCGTTGGTGGAAGAAACTTGGATTATCGGTTTGGCACCAAATTCCATCAAGATTATTATGCTAGTGCCATCATCAAGAAGGACTTCCCCATTGCTCGCTCAGAATACATTGATTGGGGATTCTTATCAGTCATGCAGGATGCAAAGATAGCTGAAATTATTCGGGGGGTGCAAAAAGAAAAATGTCTATGATATCATGGGTTTTGCCAAGTCATGGAATAGTGAAGCGATTGCACAATTCTATGCCACATGCTACTTCACCACTTGGAAGAATGACAAAATTGTGCATTGGATGACCGAGGGAAAATGGTTTGGCATCACTATCACCGAGTTTGCATATCCGCTTGGCCTTGATGAAGAAGACCTTGGAAGGATGAAGATCCATAGAGATCATGACATGGACAAGGTAGACATGAAGTTCACGTATATCCGGGGGCAAGAATGGAACTTTGGACGAGTTAATGGCATGCTACCATTCTATGCATACTTGCACCGCATGTTCAAAAAGACACTTGCACCTAGGGAAGGGGACCAATAAAATGTGTCAAGCTATGGAAGAGATTTGTTAAGGCACATGTGTCCTAGTGAACCGGAGTTTAGTGTTGTGGACTACATTTGGGAGGAAATTCATTCCATCTCGGCTCGCCACAAAAGAGTTGTGGATATGCTCCTTATCTCATGCATGTTATTGAGACCATCACAAACTACACATTTGTCTATGATAATGAGCATAAGCCATTCCACTTGAAGAATGATGTTGTGGGACCTTCACTAGCAGATTTGGAAAGGCCACAAGGGAATATTGGAGGCCAAGAAGCCCCCGAACGGCCCACTGCAGCTGCTGCACCATCTAGGGCAGCAAGGCCTTCACATGGTCGAGGGCGTGGACGTGGGCAGCAACAAGTGCAAAAGCCACCTTCCCCACTTAGAAAATTGTTCAACTTTTGGTGTGGGTCTTGCATGAAGGCAAATGATGCGGTTCACAAGTAGAGACAACTTAGAAAGAGGGATTCTAGGATGTTAAGGCACATGTATGAAAACCCCTCTCCCACAAACAGGCCTCCCATACCACATGCGCCATCCGATGAGGAAGAGAGTGAGCCGGAGACCTTTGAAAGCATTTGGGAAAGATCACAACAAGTTGATCCGGCAACCAACAAGGATTATTGGGATAGAGCCTATGGAAACTCATACTATAATCCCACCTTTGGAGGAGTGTATAGTGCTCGATCGTCTTATTCGGAGGTTCCTTTCATGGGCACACAAGGACAATGCACATCCTCTAGCATGCCTCCCGTGGATCCTAATGCATAAGGAAGTTCGGAGTCTTTGCGGGTGGATATTACTATGGTTCACTATTTGGCTCGGTCAATCCATATGAGGGAATGCCGCCTCACTATCCTCCATTCCCGCCACCACCACCCTTTATGCCTCCGAGTCGGATTGTGCAAGCTGTCTCAAGATGATGAAGAGGAAGAACCATGAGCAATTTGTCCAAGACCCCCCCAAGACCTTTATTGGTGATTAATGACAAAGGGGAGACAGTTTGCCGATTGAAAGCTTGCTTTTTCGCTCCGTCCGCACAAATCCGGGTGGGACCGGTTTCACGATCTCGGTGGCACCGGTTTTGGTGTGTCTCGTATCCCTTCGGCGAGCAAACTCGGTGGCACCGAGTTTCCGTAACCGATGGCACCGGTTTTGGGCCGTTGGATGCAACGGAGCCCATGTAATAAATTCTCTTTAGCTTCAATTGGACTTGAGAACCTTTGTTATGTGTGTTAAAATGTGTGTTGAACCTTCTCATGCCTATTAAGACTAAATTGCATGTTAGTGTGATTTTATATGGGTGATGTAGTGCTTTTGACGGGGCTGCTGGACAAACCGGTGGCACCGAGTTTGGCAACTCGGTGGCACCGGGTTTGGCCGGACAAAGATCGCCTTTTCTTGCTCTATGTGTTGGAGTGCTTATTTATTGTATGCATCACGGTTTAAATGTTTACACACTTGTTTTGCACCCCACTATTGCTGAGATTTAGGGGGAGCTCCATGTTTTCCCGAAAATGTGCAAAATGGCATTTAAAGCCAATTCTTATGAATTCCACTCGTAGCACATATTAAGGGGGAGCTCAACCTAAATCTATTCTTTTAAGCTTTATTGAATATCTTTTGTAAGCTTTAATCGAGGTTGTCATCAATCACCAAAAAGGGGGAGATTGAAAGATATCTAGGCCTTTAGTGGGTTTTGGTGTATTGATTGACAACTAGATTAAAGATCTAATGTCCTTGTTAAGCATGTGAGCAGGTTGTAACATATGGATGACAAGGCATAATATATGACATTAGTTATCTACATGGTGAAAACAAGCTATGTGTATACAAGATAAGAAGCATATAGATGGTATATGACAAGCTAATGAAGGTTAAGATAGAGACATATTGATATTGGAACATTGGATGATCTCTTAGTGAAGGAAGAAGCTTGTTATAAGAAAATGGGATATTTAAATTAAAAGAAGGCATGATCTCAATAGAATTCCACTCTTGATGTTGAATCAAAGCTTAACTCAAATTGGCAACGAATGGATGAAGAAATCAAGCAAGGGATTAGCAACGAGGTACTAAGCTAAGGTTGGCCGAGTAGTGACTTGGACCATGTGCTTGGCTAGGGTGAAGTGGCTATAGCTTGGAAAGTTTCGAGGTATCAAGTCGAGCCTAACCGAGTGGAGCAATGAAGAAGCATTACATATTAATTGAGTCATGTGAAGGGTGACTTAATCAAGAATTGGGTTTCATTCTTATACAAAGATTGAAGTCACTAGCTCAAGGAAGAAGTGCTCAAACCAATGAGACATTGATGGATGGATCTCTCACGAGGATATATTGATCAAGTATGGCTTTTCTTGAAGAAGAAGCTCAATAGTTCTTTTATTGCATTTATATTCGATCTTGAGTATAGGTACGCCGTACTATCAAGAGGGATGCAACGTGGATAGCTTTGCTTTTGTCTCGGTGCTCAAACCTAACCTCCCAAGTGCTATCATGAGAGAAACACTTTTCACAACACGTGCACCTGATGGTTTTGGAGCTTAATTTCAGTTGGAATGGATGCTCCTCTGAATAAGCTTTCCATAGAGTCCAAGATCATCGAATTCGGAGTTCGGAGTAAAAAGTTATGGCTTTTTCTCCGAGGTGACTTGTGCTGTCCAGTGGAGCTTCGGATACTCCGGGAATTTTCCGGAGAATCCGGACTTTCCGGAGATTCCGGAAAAATGTCCGGAATATCCGGAACTTTTGGATCTAACGGCTAGTTTTGGGGATTCCGGAGTATCCGGGTTTTTTCCGGAGTGTCGGGACTTAACAACCAACGGCTAGTTTTTGGGTGATGGGTATAAATACCCCTCACCCTCTCCCTTTGGGGCTGCTTGGTTCCCCACATGAAAAACACATATCCACGACCCTTTTAAGCCCTCCCATCTCTAGTATAGCAAGAGATTTGAGAAGAGAAGAGATTTGGGTGAGGGTTTGAAAGATTGAGTGAAAGTTGAGCTAATCCATCCTTGAGCACTCGAGTTCATAGCAAGAGATCTTCGTGGCGTTTGTTACTCTTGGAGGGTTTCCTCCTAGACGGCTAGGCGTCGCCTATAAGATCCCAAGGTGTGGTGAGCTGTGGGAAAGTTTGTGAAGGTCTTGCTTCACCTCCGCAAGGGAAGAAGCCATCTAGTGGATCGGGAAAAGGGTTGAATGCAACCCGGCTTCGGTAGGAGAAGCACCCAACGGAGACTAGGATTCACACGGTGGTGAATCCGAACTTCGGTAAAACAAATCCTTGTGTCTCCGTTGGTTACCTCGCATTTACCTTGTTGTATCTTTCCTTGCTTTCCCTTGTCATATTGGTGGAGCTACTTGGTTGCTAGTGTTTGTGAAGTGCAGGAATTCTACATCCATCAAGGAACTGATCCTTAAGCTATTCATCAAGTTTAAGTTCAAGCCAAACAAGCAAACAAGAAGGAGAAGAAGAGGGGAGACAACGCCGGAGCAAACCCGGTGGCACCGGATTTGCAAAACCGGTGTGTTCATTCCGGCGAGAAGGCGACAGTCCGGAGACTCCGGAGATTTCTCCGGAGATTCCGGACTTTCCGAAACTCCGGAGAAAAGTCCGGAGTATCCGGGATTCACCGATAAATTTGTTCTAAGTGGTGATTTTCGGGACTCGCCTATTCACCCCCCCTCTAGGCGACATCAAGATCCTTTCAATAAATCATTAGTCAAAATATCTGTGCCATGCAAAATTATATTATGTTAAAACAAAAAATACCTACTTTTCTATGCACATATTATTTCAAGAGTTGAAACAATTATTACTATTTTTTGTTTATAATTTGAAGGGGAAAATGAATTAAATTGAAAATATTAGTAAACCTACTCGAAAAATCTCTCGTTTCAAAAATATTAGTTGAAACAATTATTACTATTTTTATTTACAAATTTATGAATTCGCGTATTGTCCTTTTGATATGATGATCCATATAACTACAATGGCTTACGTATACGTACAATGGTTATTACAAGGCACGACATTAATTAATACCTGATGGTCCCAAGCTGAAGCTGGTCAGCTTCTAGCTTTTGAACCTCTGCTTCAAACACATTTATGAATTCTCGTATGAGTTCAAACACATGAATTCATAATAAAGTATGTGATTAAAATAATTGATAATAAGTTCATAAAGATTCACATAGCTAGCTAATAATTAATACAAGTTCACATAATAGGGCACGGTACAAAGCCTGATCCATGCATGCATAATGTTACCGATGAGCAAGCACGTGCTTGCCGATATGGAACATGGTTAATGTCCGCATTCCTCCGACCTAGAACTCCCTCAAAATAAGCTAGAGCGCGTACTAGTGCACTCTCCTCCACTTGGGGAGGAGTGTCACAAACACCACTGCAGACATCAAACAATGGAGCCTCGGGTTCTGCTGGCTTGTAGAAACATAGAATTGCTTGACACTTCCAATTGTTGGTGAAAAACAGCTCCCCACCATAGTAATCCACCCCAACTCTTTCCACGACTTGATTCAGAATCGCACGGAAGCTAATTGAAGCATAGGTAGAACCAGAGTGATCCTGCACACAATCAAATGATGATGATATATATGTACCAAAAACAAATTAATTAATAATGAATAGAAATTCTTTTATATATAAATGTATATTACCACATCTTGATGAGCCCCGCAAAGCCTCTCCGTAGTCTCAATCACGGTTCCTTCACACTGTCTCGAGTTGCCTTAATTTAAAATAGGAAAGGTCCGACACGAAGCACCCAACATTATTCCGGAGCGTTGTAGACAATTCTCCACGGCGAGTCCTCTCTCGGGTTAACCAAATAGGTCTTTGTTTTGCCAAGCGTTGCAATGGCAACCATCGGGTGTGGTGCGCCCGCCGGCAACCGGCCGTAGTCTACATATCGAGCGGGTACGGTGAAAGAGATATACACTCTTGCCATGTGCTCATCAACGTGGTCAGTTTGCACTATAGGAGGAGTACCATTCATATCCCCGATAATGTCTCTGAGCCATTTGATATTGTTGAGAACCTACAATAATTATATATGTAACTAAAATTACAGATTTTCCATGTGAAATGGGAAAAATTTCTATGTAAAGCAAATTAATTTCAGTTCCTATATTACCAAGTTAGCTACATGTCCTGGATCACCCATTGGCAAAGTAATCTCGCGGTGAAAGTGCAATCCTGGACGTACAGGCAACGAGGCCACCAAACCATCCGCGCGGCCAATGCCACAGCCACCATGCCCGCCACGGAGACGGACTATGCCACGACCACAAACGCCATTTCCAACACCACTTGACGACGACATTGTTAGCTCAAACTACATCCAAATCAAAATAACACACATTATTCACAATAAATAAGATTAGTTTACATATATACATTGGAATCAATATATGCATAAATAGAAAAACAAAAGGGAACTATTACTATACATAACCTTTATGAACCAGCGACTCAGAAGACCTAGATGCTCCGGGAACTACAACAATCTCACCTCACCGTCATATACACCTGACTCTCCCACTTACAATACTACACATGCGCTACACCTCCTATCTAGCCTGAGTCCAACATCGCGGAGGCTGCGGGCGGTCCCCACGTAGCCCGCGATGTTAAACTATAGCTAATTAGGATGTGGGGCTCGTATCAAAAATAAGAAAAAAATAAAATGCTTATATTTGTTGTCTATAAAACTAAAAAAATACTTAATAAAGGAATTTAATCTTCTATTTCCTCTTGTAGCCTAGAAATAAAAAACAAAAGGGGATAGAATTCAACACTATTATTCTTGTACATGGCTCGGAAGACTAGATGCTCCGCGAACTATACAACGGTCTCACCTCACCGTCATATACACCGACTCTCCCACTTACGGTACCACACATGCGCTACACCTCCTATCTAGCTACGGTCCCACCTCACGGTCTCACGGAGTCGCGGGCGGTCCCCATGTAGCCCGTGAGGTGAAGCGTAGCTAATTAGGACGTGGAGCTCGTATAAAAAAAGAAAATGCTTAAATTTATTGTATATAAAACTAAAAAAAATACTTAATAAAAGAATTTAATCTTCTATTTCCTCCTATAGCTACCTAGAAATAAGAGTTGCCATAGAATTCAATACTGTATTTTATGAACTATATGTACACATACCTACATATTTATAGATTGGATTCAATATATGCATAAATAAAAAACAAAAGGGGATAGAATTCAACACTATCATTACTGTACATAACTCAGAAGACTAGATGCTCCGGGAACTACAACAGTCTCACCTCACCGTCATATACACATGACTCTCCCACTTACGGTACTACACATGCGCTACACCTCTTATCTAGCTACAGTCCAACATCACGGAGCTGCAGGCGGTCCCCACGTTGAAAGGACCTTGATGTCACCTAGAGGGGGGGGGGGGGTGAATAGGCGTGACGACCAAATTAAACTTTTTCTCCCGAAACACTTGAGCCGACGGTGCTCCACCGGTCGGACCGGTGGTGATGACCGGTCGAGCCCGGTCAAGCACCGGTCTTCACGAGTAACACCGGTCGGACCGGTGCGCCTCACCGGTCGGACCGATGTAGCATAGAGAACCCGCAAAAACAACTTCAAGCATCTATTGGCTTCTAGCACGAACTAAACTCGGGGTGTGGCCTTTGTAGATGATCACAAGCGAGTAATGGGCCCCGCACACACAAGTAACACACCCAAGTAGATCGAAGCGGAAGCAAATGTAATATGCTAGAATGAACAACTTAGAGAGTCGAACCACACGAAGAAGCAAGGATTTGTTTCCCAAAGTTCACCACACACCGAGCAATGGCTACGTCTCCGTTAAGGAGCTTGTAAGGGACAATTCCCACAACAAGCCGGGTCTCTTTCAACCACTTTCCTCCTTTCCACTAAGGTGATCTTTTCCACGAAGAGGCAAGATCGCAGCCCTCACAAACTTCCCACTTGCTCACCACAACCTTGGGAGCTAGCCGGCGACACCTAGCCGTCTAGGAGGCAAACCTCCAAGAGTAACAAATGCTTCAAAGGTTGTAGACGCGAAACCAAAGTGCTCAAGCTATGGAAACCGCTCTTGTTAGCTCACAAAGTCACTCCTAGGCTCACTTTCTCAACCCAACACAAAGATGATGGCTTGAATCCACAAATCTCACAAAGAGATGGTTGGGGAGAGCCACTAAGGCTTAGAGCTAGTTAGAAATGGCTTGGGACCTCAGCAAATTCACTAAAAACAGCAACCCTCACTTGAAGAAGGCTTGGGGTATTTATACCCCTCAAAGAGGAAACTAGTCGTTAGTCCCCGGGCAGCACCGGTCAGACCGGTGCCCCAAACCGGTCAGACCGGTGTTCGAAAAACTAGCCGTTGGGCTAGCGGCACCGGTCGGACGGGGTGCCTCGACCGGTCGGACCGGTCGGAGCCCGAGTTACCCCCAAAACCTCTTTTGAAGAAACTAGCACTTCACCTCCAAGATGAAATGACCCGGGTTAGGTTAGGAGGGTTTGTTAGCACACTCTAAGGCTAATTCTCACTTAGGTCAACTAAAGAGCACTTTGACTTGGTCAACTCGCTAAGATGCATCCCCCTTGATAGTACGGCATACCTATACTCAAGAAAAGAATAAATGAGCTTTGTTAACCTCTTGAGCTTGAACAACTTCAAATCCTGCCATACTTGAACAATATCCACTTGAGGGCTTTCATCCTAGACTTTGACTTGAGCACGTCCATACTTGAGCTAATGACTTAGGATCTTTCCAAATGGCATAGGAATGCACGCTTGGATCCATGGTCACTCCATGTTGTCAATCTTAACGAGTTAATGACTTGCAAAGCTTCCCTCGGTTAAGGTTTGAATATGATACTTGAAGACCCCACGGATGCTAGACCTTCACCTTAGCAAAACACGAATGGCGGCTTAGCTACGGCCCCAAAGATTGCTTAGTCCCTCACCCTAGCCATCTCGGTTGATCTCTTCATCACTTATCCAATCCACTTTGAGTTCCACTTTGCTTCATACGCAATTAACCTTCATTTGAAAATCCCGCTTCAAATGCTTGATCTTGATTGACAACGAATATGCAAGCTTCCATTTTTAGAACCATGGTGTGTACACTCATCAACTTGTTCTCTTTCGATAAACTCATGAAGTCTTGCACCATATACTTGTAGATGTGAGCCATAAAATACATCCATAACCAAAATACTTCAATGGTTGCTCATGAATATATAATGAAAACCTGCTCACAATCTTAGACAAAACCATTAGTCGTTTAATCGCCTTGTCATTCAATTCACCAAAATCCATTTAGGGGCCTAGATGCACTTTCACACGTAGCCCGTGATGTTAAACTGTAGCTAATTAGGATGTGGGCCTTTGTATAAAAAACAAGAAGACTGGATGCTCCGGGAACTACAACAATCTCATTTCACCGTCATATACACCTCACTCACCCACTTACAGTACCACACATGCGCTACACCTCCTATCTAGCTACAGCCCCACCTCGCGGAGCTGCATGCAGTCCCCACGTAGCCCGCGAGGTGAAACTGTAGCTAATTAGGACGTGAGGCTCTGTATCAAAAAAGAAAATGCTTACATTTATTGTATATAAAACTAAAAAAATACTTAATAAAATAATTTAATCTTATATCGCTACCTAAATAATGAAAGAATGGAAATAAACTATATGTACAAAATAAGCTATAGCTACATTTTCTCTATGTCTATTTTTTCTTTATGAGCATATATTTTATAAACTATATGTACAAATAAAATTCAAAATTATGAAAAACAAGAAAATAAGAGAATGTTTACATTTAGTCTATATATAAATTAAACAATGAATCTTCTATTTCCTCCAATGGCTACCTAGAATAAAATCATTTCTAAACAATGAAACAATGGAAATACCTAGTACATTTTCGGTATGTCTACTTTTATGAGCATATATTTTATAAACTATATATATACAAGAAAAATTCAATATTATGAAAAACGAGATTTTAATGAAAGAAGGAACAATGCAAGTACCATTCTAACTACATCTTCACATGTATATACAAAATCTCATCCCTCTAATTAACATTTCTATTTTCTCCATCTCTAAACCATAAAACAAAATTTAATCACCACAAATGAAGGAGGATGAAGATTCTAACCTTTACAACACCTTGGAGGAGAGAAATCTTCACAAACTAATGAAGAAAAAAATCGCGAAGCACCACCCTAGGCTTGAGTCGCCATGTAGGGAGGAGCTTGAATGGCTCGGGTGAATGGCTCGGTGAATGGATCGGGGGCGGGGAGGAAGAAGAAGGTACGGGCGTTATATTGCCCCCGGCCTTTAGTCCGGCCGGTGTTACGAGCCGAGACTAAAGGGGTACCCTTTAGTCTCGGCTCGTAACACCGGCCGGACTAAAGGCCGAGGGCAATTATTGCCGGATGGAGCCGTTGGGAGCCCCCCTTTAGTCACGGTTCATAATACGAACCGGGACTAAAGGGGGGGCGGCTACAACGACCGTTTCGGGCCACGTCGACGAAAGACCTTTAGTCCCGGCTCCAAAGTTGAACCGGGACTAAAGGCCCGAACAAAAGCCTCGCTCTCCACCGGTGTCTATTACGGTATTACTCTATGTTACATGCCGCATGCTTGAGGATTGTACCTATATCATGGACAACATCGTACGCTATCGCCTAGATTGGTGTGATCATCATCTACGGTCGAGGGCCTATACGAATACTTGAGTTCAAGTAAACTAGAGCCCGGAGGCCTCGGTGTGTACATGGGGGCAACGAGAGCCGTCGGTGTTGAGAATGACGGTGAGAATGGTGGTCGTGTTGAGTTCGACAAGTGCATGTTGTGATGTCACTTCGGTATAATTAGGACCTTTGGTATGCCCCTTTAGTCCGGTTGAGTTTTGGAGTCGGGACTAAAGGGCTTTCATCGACGTGGCTCCGAATTGCCCGCGGACACCCTTACCCTTTAGTCTCGGTTGGTAATACCAACCGGGACAAAAATGAGGGCATCGATCGCTATTTCACTCCAATAATGGGCGCCAACCTTTAGTCCGGGTGGTGTTTCCACCCGAGACTAAAACTACCCACTTTAGTCTCGGGTGGAAACACCACTCGGGACTAAAGCCGTTCCACCCACCGACGATTTCTATTTCCCTGTCCCTTCTCTCTTTTACGAAACACTAGTCAAACCTTATCTCCTCCTTCTCCTTCCTTCTCTATCTCATCTCTTTCTCTCCTCTCCCTGCAGATCCGGATCGAGCCGGGGCGGGGGTGGCTCCGGCGTGCGGCGCGGCCCGGCGCGGGCGCACGAGCGCGGGACGAGGGGCGCGCGGGCGTGGGACGGGCGGCTCCCGGCCGCGGGCGCGGCCGCCGGCACGAGGCGCGACCCCGGCCGTGGGGGTGGCCACCAATCGCCGGCTCGTGGTCCCGGTGAGCGGCCACCGGCCGTCGGCGCGAGGCGGGGCCGCGGGCCGCCGACCGTCGGCGTGGGGAGCGGCCATGGCGTGCTGCTGGTTCGTCCATTTTTTTTCGATTTTTCCCGGCGATTCAAAGAAACTTGTGTTGTGAATCGAATCAAACTTGTGATGCAAAGGAAACTTGTGTTGTGAATCGAATCAAACTTGTGATGCAAAGGAAACTTGTGTTGTGAATCGAATCAAACTTGTGATTTGCGAGTGTTGAAATTAGTTGATTTACTCATGTGATGATTAAGTAATTATGTGATGAATACTTCTCGTTTATGGTATTTTTTCTCTCGTCAATTCTCAATGAACGGCGGCGGAACTAAAGCGGGATGCTCGCCGGTGAGAGGGTGGCGGAGGCTGGAGCATGCGGGGGCCCAACAACTATAGGATTTTTTTTGTTTGCTGGAAAATCCTTTAGTCCCGGTTGGTATTAAGACCCCCATTTAGTCCTGGTTCATTCAACAAGGACTAAAGGGGTGGCCTTTTGTCTCTCATTATTAGTCCCGGTTGGACTTGAGGGGACTATACCTCTTACCAACCGGGATCGAAGCCCCTCTCCCTACTAGCGTGTGGAGCAACAACTAGAGGATGATGACGGCGGTCGGGGAATCATCATGGTCTCATCACCGCAACACGACATTGCGCTTGAACATGGAGAGAAGGCCAATGATCATGCTATATGCGACGTTGTGGTTGTTCGATGTCATGTTCACAAGTTCAACCTTATAGCCATCGTCGTCTACTCCGCCTTAATGACGTCATATTGTGGGTCATGTTAGTAACAACGTTAAAACAGTAATAAACTACTAGCAAGGTGGCCCGTGCAAATAGCGCGGGTGGCTAGCATTTTTTATTAATACTAATATTTGGATTTTTATTTTAAAATAAATGGATATATACAGTGGTGTTATTCATGTACGAGATCAAGTTATTATCATATTTTCCATTGTCATATTTTGTGATATGTACTTTATGAACATGAATTAAATAGAATAGGATATCTTATATGGGATGTATTTTATTCGTAGTATGCCTAGTGGCGGGTTAGTTATAATTCAAAGCTCAAACCAAAGTGTAACAAGTGCTCTTGGTTGACGGAAATCGACCGTCAATAGTAACGTAGGGTTTGTCGCCCGTTGTGAAACATATGGACAAAGTTGGACATGTGTACCTTCGAGCATATTGGGTGGAGCTTGCTATTCAATAGCAGAATGTTGCGAACTATGCCTTCATCGCTAGACAAATTTCTCACGTAATTTTGATGTCAGCTCCAACAAATAATGCACCATCAGTATCATGTACACAGCAAAGAATCTTCGTCCTACCACTCTGTGGTATTTATGACATGATGTCACACAGCACGAACAATTTGAGGGACCATTAAAGCAAGTGAGGCCTTCATTACTCCATTACTGATTCACTAGACACATATGTGTTTGATGCTTTTGCAGCTATTGCCTTTCAAATTAGCACTCTTCTTGCTCAAACAAGAGATTGTCCTCAGTGCATTAGGGATGTTTGAATCCATGGTGCCAAAGTTTAGCACTCCACTTTTGGCTAAAATTTAGCCCTTTGTGATCCAAACAGGATATGGATAATCACAAAGAATGATCACGAAACTTGGTATGCTCCCTTTATCCCAAAAAGAATAACGTTTTAGGATTGTCCTAAGTCAAATATTTTTAACATTGACTAATATTATAGAAAAATACATATAGTTATGGTATGAAATACATATCATTAGATTCATCATGAGATCATTTTTATAATATATTTATTTGATGTCACAAACATTAATACTTTTCTCTATAAATCTGATCAAAGTTGAGAAAGTTTGACTTAGGATAATCCTAAAACGTCATTCTTTTTCGGAAGGAGGGAGTACATAATTACACAGAATGTCTCCTAGTTTCGGAAGAGAAGAGTGACTTCAGACTCCCATCCAAAAGACCATGTGTGTCTCTAGTCGGTGGTGACCATGAAGATTTTTTCTATTTTATACATGATCTGAAATGGATATGTTTAATGATGCCATCTTTCCTTTTGAAACATTTTTCACTTAATCGAAATCATGCTTATGGAAAGATGGAGTCCAATTCTAGTAGGAAATGGAGATATGTATTTTGCATTATGAAAATCATAAGCTCAAAATTTGATAGGAAATACCGAATTTCAACTTAGTATGGATTCATTATCATAATAACATACCGTTAGATCCACATAAATCTAATGGTGTATATTCTTCTTTTATTTGGTTAATGTTGGAATTTCTAGATCTGTTGACGAACATGATTGCTTCTTTATTTCATAACAAGTAAACTCCCTTTGTCCTAAATTGTAGGTGTTTTGACTTTTTAGATTTATAGATTTTTATTATGCTCTTAGATATATCATATGTCTATGTCTAGATGCATAATAAGAAAATTTATGCATCTAAAGAACTAAAGCAACCTACATTTAATTCTCAATTATGGTCTATTTTAGCCTGGTGGTTGATTGGGTCTGTCCAAGAGTATATATTTTGCGAAATGAGCGTAGCTCTTGTAAGGTTCCTTGTGGCGGAGCCTACCCATCATGGAACCTAGTATTGTGTTATTTGTCCGGACCATGGTGTATAAAATGAGAAATCTAATTTCGAAATAGCTAAGTATTGGATCGACACATCAAATTTGTTAAGTCTCTAGACACCATGGTTATTTGACCGCATATAGCTAAAATGAAATGTATGCACTTTGTGGATCATACATCTCGAGTTTTACAAATTTAGGAGTTCATTTGCTAATTAAAATGAAGAATGAAACACCGCTTCATGAGAGTGGGAGTCGCACACAAGCTATACCGTGACTAGAGTCACGCCACGCTCCGTGGCGTGACTCGTTCACGAGTCGCGCCGAGCGACTGTTGTGACTCCATCCGTCACTTCATATGCGACTTTTCTAATACCATCATGTACATTAGTCGCACCGTATTATATGGTGTGACCCAATTATTAGTCGCGCCACGAATCTTGACGCGACTAAAAGGGCTAGTTCCTAGATTTTTTGTTTGGGTTGGGTTATTATTAAAATTTTAGATTAAAAAGGTTAAAACACTACTACGAGAAAATATTTGTAGGAGTGGGTGGATTCGCGTTTTCGGTGTGTGGGCGCGAAACCCGCTCCTAGGTGTCGCTTTAAGAAATAGATGTTTCCAAGAGTGGGTAAACGTCCCGCACTTTGGAAATCATGTGTAGATGTGTGTGATGGTGTCACTAAGGACCATGTGTGGTTCAAGGACCGGTGGATGGTCACTTCCTGGTGTGATGAGTGATTGACAACATTGTGTGGAGAAGACAAGTAGGCTTGGTTCGAGGGACCCGGTGGCCGGCGGGGTCAAGTGCGGGCCGCATGGTGGCAAGAATAGCAAGATGAAGTCCGTGGACGGTTTCTTGGTTGAGCCACAAAACTAAGGTCGAGCAAGGACTTTGTGGGAGCCAAGTCATGAGTGGTGATTGGCGGAGGCTACATCAAGTTCGCGGGGTTTGCGGTGGTTCACCGAGAAAAACATCGGGTTATTTGGCTGAGACACAAAGCCGAGGTCGAAGACCGGGCGTGGCTGTCGAGGCCAAAGCGGCTCCGGGCTGGTTTGGGGAAGTGGTCCGATCGATTTGGGTCGCAGTGGCGTCGGAAGCTTCGAGGCGAAGGACACGTGTCGGGATCGCAAGGCTTGCGTTGAGGCTACGCGAAGTGCTAGCTTGAGAGCTTCAAGGTGATATCCTGTGAGAGGGAAGGATAATCGGGTGGAAGCTAGACCTTGTATGAACCTTTCATGGTATGTATAGATGATTCGGTGTGGTTCCTCAAGGCTTGTTTGTGCTTCTCCCATTTTTCCTTTTTTGTGATTTTCGGAGCCTCTTCTTGGATTTTTACGTGGGGAAGTTTTGGGGGTGTTTCTTTGAGGGATTTTTATTGGATGTCATGTATGAGGACCTTGTTCCTCTTTGCTTGGTGATCTTGCTCCAACAATCCCTCCGAAATGGCTTCGATTTGAGTGTTTTTGGTGGTTTCCTTGGGAAGGTGTTCTTGAGGGTTGACTTCCGATTCATGTTGATTGAGTGGGTTTTGGGGACC
This sequence comes from Cenchrus americanus, assembly GCA_947561735.1. NCBI lineage: Eukaryota > Viridiplantae > Streptophyta > Magnoliopsida > Poales > Poaceae > Cenchrus > Cenchrus americanus. Next base: position 73,938,773 of record OX387239.1, on the reverse strand, counting down.
GAGCTTCTAGCCAAAGGTAGCCCATGAGGTACCCTAGCTATCCCCAAAGTCTCACTTTGATTCATGGGATGAATCGGGAGATCGATCGCTTGGAAAGTTGAGTTTTCCCCGTGGGCCGTGTTCTTTCCGATTGTCCAAGCAAAACCGGCTCGACCGGTTTCCCAAACCGGTCCGACCGGTTGAGCCCCGTGGGCCGTCGTGAAGTGTTTTTGAGCGGGGAAGGTCTCTGTCGAGCTATGGCTTTCCTTGTTCAAAGGAGGAGAGGTTCTTGAGATGTTTTGGGGCAATTTTGGTCTCGGAGGTGTTTTGGGGAGTTTCGGACAAAACCGGCCCGACCGGTTTCCCCGCTCGTTGAGAGGCTAAGTCCCACGAAGCGGCTCGACCGGTTTCCCAAACCGGTCGACCGGTTTAGCCCCGTGGGCTGTCGTGAAGTGTTTTTGAGCGAGAAGGTCTCGTTGAGCTATGGCTTTTCTTGTTCAAAGGAGAAGAGGTCCTTGAGATGTTTTGGGGCAATTTTGGTCTCGGAGGTGTTTTGGGGAGTTTCTAGACAAAATCGGCCCGACCGCTTTACCAAACCGGTATGACCGGTTTCCCCGCCTCGTTGAGAGGCTAAGTCCCACGAAGCGGTCTAACCGGTTTCGAAGCGGCTTCGACCGGTTTTAGGTGCCGACGGCACCGGGTCGTGTTGGTTTCCGTTGTGTGTGTCGAGTGGTCGTTGGTTGTGTCTTGCTCCTAGGTCTAGTAGCACTTCAATGGCTGCGTGGACTTGGCAAGAGAAGCTTGTGGAGGCGTACGAGTGAAATCGGGTTCATAGGCCGAATTCTTGAATAGAATTTTTATCGGCTCCCATTCACTCCCCTCCCCCTCTCCGGTTTGTCGTTTCGGTCCTTCGGTCACCCGCACCTTGAAACACCATTTTCAAGTGCGGGTGACAGGGTGGTCCGCACTCGCTAATCGATTAAAAATAGAAAACGTGGTTGCGTTAAAAAGATCAAAATAAATAGAAAAATAGTATTTTTAAGTACTCGTTGGGCGGCCACCGGCCGTGCTTGCCAAGTGGTGCCATTTTTTGCGAGTCGCGACTACGCGGCTGGTGGGATTCGAACTCATGACCTCTTCCTCGCACGAAGCCTCTTCTACCACTACACTACACACCCACATATGCATCCATATCCAGTTTTCATTCTACTCATATTATACTATACCAAGTGTAAATTACCTTTTTGAGACTTTAAATGTATTTAAATTAAAAACTTATCAACCACAAAGTTTCATAACTTTCTGAGATCTATAACTTTCATTTTGAGACTTTATAAATTCGAGGTAATTTACAAAATTTGAATTTATAAATTTGAGAGATTCAAGCCTAATTTTTCGTTGACAATACGATTTCAAATAAAAAAATTGTAAACTACAAAGTTTCATAACTTCTCAGGATCTGAAACTTTTATTTTGAATGTTTCTCAATTTGAGGTTGTTTGGAAAATTCAAACTTTCAAATTAGATATTCAGACATACTTTTCGTTGAGAAAAGTAATTCAAATTAAAAATAGTTCGACTACAAAGTTCTATAACTTCTTGAAGGACCGATTAGGCGAACCGGAGGGGGGGGGGAGTGAATGGGAGCCGATAAAAATTCTTTATCGAGGGAGATCACTTCTCCAACAAGATGAACACAGGTTGATCCAACACTTCTCCAACTCGAACTTCCCAAGTTTGCCAAAGTCACGTAGCCACTCGAGTGTTACCGACCCTAAGAGCAAACAACACAAGCGACCAAAACAAACACTCTCAACACGCGGCGGAAAACCGCACGACCTGTTGCCGTACCACACCGGTCGACCGGGTGACGGCGTCGCTTGGCGGCGGTAACGCAGTTGCACAAAAACGTTTCGGGAAGCCACGGTGACTCCTCTAGGCCCCGGAACAAAAACCACCTACGAAACACAACCGAGAAGGAAAACAAGAACCTCCACACAACCTAGCAAACTAACTTGAAACCTTCCAAGAACTAACCGGGAGCACCACAAAGACAAAGCTACACACATCCAACAAGTTCACCCGAGACAAATCCCACGGGGACCTAGCACCGGTTAGACCTATCACAAGCACCGGTTAGACCTGTCGTGCCCGGGTAGCTCGGGATGAACAACGAGCCGCGGGTCGCCCTTTCAACCAACCTTCCCGATCTCCCGATTCGCTCCACGGATTCGCATAAGACTTTGGGATACTAGGAGTACCTCATGGGCACTCCATAGCTACGATTTGGTCCCCAAAACTTGCTAAATCAAGAGGAGTCGAAGGATTTCCACCAAGAACACCACTTCCCGAAACCTAAAGAAAAACCCCAAATCGAGCATCTATTCCCACGGATTTGAGAGGGGTTACAAGGAAAAGAACTACAAGGGGCTCAAGTATACATCCCCAACCAAAACCGCAAAGGAGAGGTCTCAAATCCACCAAAAGAAAATCACCAAAAAAGGCTCCAAAAATCACCAATAAGGGAAAAAGGGAGAGACAACAAATAGCCTTGAGGAATCACACCGAGTCTCCTATACATGCCAAGAAAGATTCATACAAGGTCTAGCTTGCCTCCCAATCATCCATCCCTCTCTAAAGATTTCACCTTGAAGCTCTCAATCTAGTCCTACGTAAACTCCTAAGGAAAATAGGAAGGGAAAAATAGCAAAAGCAAACGAGCTAGGGTTCCAAGAGGTTACAATCCTCTCTCCACTTGGGTTATATGGATGCAACCGAAAGACGAAACTACCCCTATTACATAAAACTAAGATATACGACCCCGAAGGACTTCAACACCATCGGACGGATGCCCGACGACCGCACCTTGCTTAGCCTTGACGCAAGCCTTGCGATCCCGACGCGAGTCCTCTCGCTCCGAAGTCTCCGAAGCCATTATTGCACACCAGTTAGACCGGTCCGACCCACCGGTCGGACCGGCCAAGTGCTATTGCGCCTCGATCATCGGTCTTGGCTTTATGGATCAACCAAGGAACCTAGTGGTTTTGTGGTGAACCACCGGAAACCCCGCCAACTTGGTGTGACCTCCTACCAATCTCCACTCATGACTTGGCCCTCACGTCGTCCCGGCTCGATCTTGGCTTGGAGGCTCAACCAAGGAACCGTATACGACTTGGTCTTCTCGTTCTTGCCACCATGCGGCCCGCACTTGACCCCCGTCGGCCACCTCGGTCCCTCGAACCAAGCCTACTTGTCCGCTCCACACCCGGAGGCCCACCGGCATAGACCTTTCGCGCTTGTTCTTCACCCGCACCGACACCAATCAAGCCACAACCCGCACTTGCAATACTTAGACAAGAGTCAGTCCACACAACATTGTCAATCACTCATCACAACAGGAAGCGACCATCCACCGGTCCTCAAACCACACAAGCTCTCAATCTCCCCCTTAATCAGTGCATTTACAGCACACACATGGTAACCATAAGAGAAAAGGAAAAGAAAAGAAACAAATAAAAAAAAATTCAACAAGCGATCGGAAGTCGAGAGAAAGGTAAGGATCAAGATCACTTGAGGAAGACAAGTCTCGATCCCCTTAGGCAAGGGCAACGGCTCGACACAAACCGAGATAAAAGCAAGATCACACAAAGAGCAAAGACCACCAAAGCAAAGCTCGAAAAACACCAAGACCTCCCCCGCACACATGCAAGCTAGCTCCACCCGAACCAATGCAACTCCCCCGGATAAGTGCATGCCAACCACTTCATGAAACAGAGTAGTTGCACTAGCTTGGCTCGACCGATCGGACCGGTCCACCGCACCGCCGACCGATTCCCGACATCTAAATAGGCCAACCTCACACCGGTCGGATCGGTGACAACCACCGGTCAAAGCCGGTGACCAACCGAGCCCAACAAATGCTCGGAATTGGCTCGAAACCACCCGAAAACCTTCCAAATGCATCTAGAAGCACATTTCCTTCACAACCATCTCCCCCCTTATTGCCAATGCATGAATCAAGGCAAAAATTGGAAAAATGCAGTGTAGAGCTTCTCAAATAGACAAAATTCACCACAAGATGCTACACATGACAAAATGATCAAGTTAGATACTCAATAGCTTCGTATGAACATCGGCTACAAGATCACCAAGATTCACAACCATTGGACAAAGCTAAGATAGAATGGAGCATTTTTGCAAAAAATCACCCTCTCATAAGCAAAGTCCTAAACATGAGCAAAACATGCCAAAGTGACAATATCACACAAACTTCATGCTAGGACAACCATTCTAATCATAAGATCATCATAAACACCTACAAGCACCTCATGTCATGTCAAAGCCATCGAGCCATGTGCCTACTTATGAGACTTCTCAATGGTAGGCATCATGCAACGATTTAGCACCCAAAAGCAATTTAATTAAGCACAAAAGACATGGGGACATATTTTCCAAACAATAAACATTCCATTTTCATATTTATATTTGGTACATGAAATGTCTTTGCGGCAAAAAGGAACTTATGCCTCTCCACAAGATAAAGCAAGTAGGCTAAACATTCATGATGACAAATGGACCTTTGGCCCCATATGATCAAAATAAGTCATCCAAGCACAAACTAAGCATAACAAAGCCACTAAGACATGTCATGATCATATAAAAACATTTACTCACAAGAGGACATACAACAAGCATTTTTCAAGAGCATAGCTATCAACCATGGATATAAATCAAGATCATCAAGAGCCAAGCCAAACTAAACCATATCATACCAAACTAGCTCACAGATCAACCGTAGCATATCATGGTGAACAATGTATATGAGAGAAGTTTTTCCTATCACAATGCATTTGATACAAATGCATGCAAACCTAAGATATAAAGATGCCTATACATCATGATACAAATGCCATGCAAATGCAAGAATGCACAAAAGGAAAGCTATACATATGCTACAAAGGAGATCCCACAACCAACTCAAGAGATCAAACACACACCAATGCAAGTTCTCCCCGCAAACGAGTGAAAGTTGCTTGATCTAGGGGCTTGGTGAAAATATCGGCTAGCTGGTCTTGTGTGGGCACATGGATCAAGGCTATTCTCCCTTTCTCAACATTATCTCTCGGAAAATGGTATCTCACTTCTATATGCTTGGTTTTGGAATGGAACACCGGGTTCTTTGCAACTCTTATGGTACGGGAGCTATCACATAGAAGTGGAACATGGGTATACTCCTCAACAAAGTCACTCATGGTGTATGTGATCCAAAGGAGCCGAGAGCAACAACTAGCAAAGCAGGTACATACTCGGCTTCGGTAGTTGATCGAGCAACACTAGACCGCTTGCGAGAAGACCAAGAAACCAAAGACGAACCCAAGAACCGGCAAGTCCCGGAGGTGTGTAGCGATTATGGCCTCATATGCCATTAGTTCAAGTTTGATTTTGGTGATTCATGACAACAAGATCATTGGGACTAACCATATTGTTTAGCATGTCTTTGTAGACATTTCTAGGTCCCAAGGATGGCACAATACCACATGCCAAATGGATAAGATAGTGTATTTTTCTAGGGTCAAAACCGAGCAAGAAAGGAAAAGAAAAGACACCATCGGATGAACCGACGGTACCAATATAGCAAGCGTCGGTGCAATCATCGGACGAGTTGGTTCACTGGGTAAAACCTTAGGCACCGTCGGATGAACCGACGGTCCAATTTCTAGTAGCGTCGGACGAGTTGCGGAGGAAGAGCAAAGAAAGACAGTAGCACCGGATGATCCGACGGTCCGAGCGAGGACACCGTCGGTCTATCCAACGCTCGGTTTGAATCAAGACGAGAGACGCGCCAAGACAAAGCCTTCAACACCGGATGATCCGACGCCTTGGTCAAGGTGAAGCGTCGGTCTATCCGACGGTCGCGTGAAAGCTAACGAGAGGTGACTTGGTTGCGGGGTCTTCGACCTTCGGATGATCCGACGCACCATCGGTGCATAGCATCGGAGCAGGTTGTGTCGAGAATCTCAACGGCTATGTGACGTGGGAGGGGTACCGGATGAACCGACGCCCTGGAAAATCTAGCATCGGTTCATCCGACGCTACCTTTTTCAGTGGCCGCCAACGGCTAGTTTGATGCTTTGGGCTATTTATACCCCCTCCACTCACCCATTTGAGGTGGCTGGATTATGTGGAAGTGCACAAGAGTTCAAGACACCTAAAAGATCATATCCAATCCATCCAAGTGCTTAATTGCTCATCCTTAGACTTACATATGCTTAGTGTATGTGCTTAGTGCTAGGCTTAGCTTAGAGCTGAGTGAGTGCAAGGTTGTGCCAACTTTGTGAGGTGATTCTTGAGTGAATCAAGTTGTACAAGGTTCATCGGAAGCCTTGGGGCCTAAGTGGCTCACCGGCAATCGTCATCGACCCTCCGACTTGGTGTGGAGCTGCGAGGACACTTTGTGCGTGGGACGTGGAGACCCCCTTCCTTGGTAGAGAAGCTCCTTAGTGGAGGCGGCATCAAGGTGACCATGGGAGCTTGGAAAGTTCCTAAGTGGCTAGCCTTTGTGGCGAGTCAAGTGGTGCTCTTGGGAGAGACTTGGTGACCGGGAAGCAATACTCTTGTGTGAGTGCTTCAACAACGTGGACTAGGGGTGGCTTAGTGCCTACCGATACCACGGGATAAATTGTGTGTCAAGAGTTTGCTTCCTCTCATCCCCTTTACGTTTCCGCATTTACTCTATTGCAATCTTTGCTTGCCTTTACTTTCCTAGAGTAGTATCATGCTAGGACTGGCTACAAGTTGCAAACCTTGTTTTGGGATGGGAGTTTCACACTAGAACAACCTTAGATGCACATCTAGATAGTATGTTCTAGTTTACATTTGCGTAAATCAGTGAAGCCATAGGTTAAGGTTTTAGATTGCCTAATTCACCCCCTCCCCCTCTTGGGCCAACAAGTATCCGATTCCTAACAAGGTGGATTTCCCGACACCCGACAAAATCCGCGTCCGAAAACCCACGAAACGCCAAAGAAGAAGACGCGGAGTACCAAAGGCCGAAGTCGGGAGTGTATCGCAAATACCTGAAGATGTGCTTGACTATTTGCCGATGCGAAGTCCTTGGAGACGCTTGAAAACTAGCGCAAAGACATACCGAAAATTGGATATGCCCGACCTCATCACTATCGGGTACATAAGTGAGCCGATCATGCTTTGGTACTCCTTCCGGTCCACGTGTTCACCTTCCTCGCCCGCATCCAGAGCTATAGTCATACTCATCGGCATCGTCATGGCCATGGAGTCCTCCATCTTGAACTTCGCACAATGTCCTTGGTGTACTTGGCCTAGTGTACAAATGTTCCTTCCTTTGACTACTTAATCTGGAGACCAAGGAAAAAGTGCAACTCTCCCATCATGCTCATCTTGAATTCCCTACTCATATCTTGTGCAAACCTTGCAACCAAAGAGTGAGACGAGTGTGACACCCTAAAAATTCCATCACTAAAACTACTTAGCAACTTAAATTAGTCTTAAAGATTTAAGGAGATTAAATTGCTATTTAAAATGAGCTCTAAAAATATTAAAGATAATTTAATAAACTTAGAGACAACAAGTGTATGTGCATCATCAGGGCTTGCATGGTTTTTGGTTGCTTGTGTGGTTTCTAAAAGGTCTATAAAATTCTTGAGAAAAGTTTGAAAAAGTTTGAATTGAATTTGAGATGAAAACTGATTTGAAAATGAAGTTTGAAAAAGGAAAAGAAAAAAAAACAAAACCACACCGGCTCCTTTTTCGCCCCAGCGGCCCGGCCCCACCCCCGCGCCCCCCCCACCACTCCCCCTTCCCTTTTTCTTTTACTCCGCGCGCGACGGCCGGGGCCCACCTGTCGCCCTCCCTTCTCCCCCCCCTTCCTTTTCTTCTTCCCCGCGCTCACCGGCCGCCGTCGCGGCCGCGCGCGGAATCCGCCCCGCTCCCGCCTTCTCCCCTTCCTTTCTCTCCTCTCGTGAGCACGCCAATTAAGGCAATTAATCCCCACTCAAACCCCCCCGCCGTTTCCCTTGCCTTTTTTACACCCGGACGGCCCGCCGGCCATCAATGGCAAGCCGCCGCCGCCCCGTCCCCTACCCGTCTCGCCTTCCATCCTCTGGTCCTTTTTAAGCTCACGCACGCACCCCTGTGCCTCCCTTTGCCTCTGCAACGCACTAACGCACACGCACGAGCACCAATTTCACCGCGCCGCCGCCTCGGGTTCCCGCCGCCGCCGTCGATCCGTCGCCGCCGGTGAAGGGCTAGACCCCCCCCCCCCCCCCCCCCTTTGTTTTCTTTGACCTTTGGGATCGCTAGGAGCTTGACAAGCTCGTGCTGCCGCAGGTCTTCGTCCCCGACGCCCGTGGCAGCCGCGCCCCGAGCTCACCGAGCGCCGCCCGAGCCGCCGCCGTCGTCAAGCCTCTCTCGTTGCCGCCTCCTCTCCACCCGTTGGCCCGTCGTCATCCCCCGTGCGTGGTAAGCAAAATTCCCCGCCCAATTCCCCTCCTTTTCGCGCTCGCAGCGTCCCCGCGGGCTCGCCGGAGCGGCCGCGCCGCCCCTTGCGGTGACGGCCGCCGGTGAGGCCCAATCGCTCCCGTAGACCTCACGAGCACGTGCGCAAGCTTCCCCGTGACATTTTGCCCCAACCCGTGGTCAAAGTGATGGCCGGGAGCGCCGTAGAGAGCTAGCGCCGACGAGCTCCCGCCGCGCGCCGCCGCCCTCCGGCGTCGTCGCCGCCGCCCGCCGCTTGCACGCGTCCGGGGCCGTTTGATCTCGCGCGGATGGCCGGGATCACGTACCCCTTCGCGTTTAAAGGATGGTCCACCGTGTGCTTGTGGACCGCGCCCACGGCCGGGTCCACGGTGCGCGCGCGCGTCGCCCGCCGTTGGATCTGAGATCCACGGTGCGGCTGCGGCCCTTTTTCTTAAGAGCCCCTGAGTTTTCAAACTTTAAGAAGCCGGTCCTTCCACCTTTAAGAATCTTTACGGATAGGTCCTGGTTTTTGCAATCTAGCCCCTGTCTACCCTAGATAATAGTGTTAGGGGTCCTTTTCTTGAGTTTTAGCACCTAGGCCCTTTAGTTTTATATAATATTATGTTTTAGCCCCCGATTTTATTTGTAAAAGCCCCGTAAACTTAGTTTTCTTGCGGATAGGCCCCGTAAACTGTTTTAATCATATCTTTTTCATTTTAACTCCGTTTTTAGCGTTCTATATATCAAAATGATCGTCTCGACGAGTAGAATCTTTTAGACAGTAAATTTACCAGTTTTGTTACTGTTTGGTGTACTGTTCTGTTTATTGTTTGTTATCCATGTTTGACTCGTAGATATCGTGCTCGTTTCGTCCGAGCTCCCTGTCGGAGGTGATCGGGGAAGAGCCCGTCTTCGAGGAGGATTTCACCCAGCTTGTAGAGGAAGGCAAGTGGCTTTCCCCCTCTGCATAATCTTTTGAACCTATGACACTGCATGCTAAACAATGTTTACTATTCCCGTTGTTATGCATAAATCTGATGGGCAAACACCTAGTTAAGGACTTGACTAGATGCTTTACCACTTTACCTAGATCAACCCTGTTTAAACAAATGTTTGGGGTAGATAAATGCTTAGTTTGCTCTACATGAGTTGGTTGTGCTTGTTTATGTTATACATCTCAGTTTTGCTTATAAATGTGTTTGTGCTTAAAACAAGATAACTTGATTCATAATCGGAACATGGAGAACCACCCAAGATAACAAGACAACCACGGTCCACATGGATGCGGCTTAGCCAATTAATTAGGAGAGTGGGTTAGGCGATAGCTCTTTTCCGAGAGGGGCACAGGGGGCCGGAGTTGAAGGGGTATAGCCCGGTTCTTTTGGGGTAGCGACCTTGGCTAAGGTGCCGACCATTAGGGAGGGTTATGGTCCGCTCCGCTCCTTTATGCTTGTTGCGGGTCGTTGGTTTCTCTTCTTTCCTTTGTAAAGGCTTCGTAGTGGACCCCTAGCCACTCACCTTGGAAGTGTTTAAGGGTCTAGCTAACCGGGCAAGATGGGGAACACGAGCCGTGGGTAAAGTGTACAACCTCTGCAGAGTGTAAAACTGATCGATCAGCCGTGCTCACGGTCACGAGCGGCTTGGACCCTCACATGATTAATAAACTTGAAGAATAATGCAAATCATGGGTTGGAGGTTTGGTTTGAGGTTTCTTTTAAGGTTAAGTTGGTTGGTATACACTTACATCTAGTTAATAGGTGCTTGCTAATAAAACTTGACCAACTTATAAAATGCTTACCGCTGTGAACCATAGCCTATCCTTGATAGCCTTGCATTGTTTCCCCCACTTGCTGAGCTCCAACCATAAGTGTGCTCACCCTTGCTTACCGCCGTTGTTCGAGAGGAGAACGTCGGAGGCGAGGACGAGTACTGGAGTGACTTCGAGGAGTTCTAGGCATGCGGATCCCCCAGTCATCATGCCTGTGGAAGACAACGATGGAGTTGCTCGTCGTCGTTTAGTTATCGTCGTGTTCGGACCTTCGAGTCCACCTCTCTGGATGTAATAGTGGTTATCATACTGGTTTAAACTCTTGAACGTTATATTACTGCAATGGTATTACTCTCGTTTTGTCTATCATGTGTGTGTAAAATGATCCTGGCGCACACGTGAGATGCATTCGGTTTCGTTGTAAAATCGGGTGTGACAAAGTGGTACCAGAGCCGTGATGACTGTAGGTCACAGCCTTAGTTAGAAATGGACGAGATTAAGGATTCATGTTCTAGAAAGCCTTATCATGCTTCAAATCATCTTATTTACGCATTAAAAACCTAATTTAATTTTTGTTTATTATTTTAAACTCGTCATTTTGATTTATTCTCGTACTCCGAGATCGAGTTTTGCTTTGACGGATGGCCGGGACTTACATGACCCCTCGCAAGAGCATCGGTGGGCGTTTTCCGTCCGGGACGGTCGGCCCCTCGCCATCGTCTTGAAGATGTTGAGGAGGAACGAGGAGGAGTTCCGGCCCGGAGGTTGAGGTGGAGGAAGACCCGGAGGAGGTCCGACGGAGAAGAAGAAGAAGAAGAGGATCCCGAAGAGGTCGAGATGGAGGAGGAGGAGCCGGAAGAGCCATTGGAACGACCACGGTACCGTACAATGGAACAGGTGCTAGAGGCGGACGCGGATGGAGATATTGTGATCCCACCGGCGCCGTAGTCAATGAGGAAGCACCCCCTACACCTCGCCGATCCCGTGCCGGAGAAGGTGAAGAAGGTGACCCGAGAAGACTCCGGTGATGACAGTGTGGGTGAGGATGATGGTAACAATGCCGTTGGCAACCCGAGAGGAAGATGAGGATCCCCGCTATCATGGAGCGGAATACCACAAACACTCTACCGAAGCCGAGAATGGACGGTTCAAAGCATTCTTCTCCGTGGAATGTTCCGAGGTACCGGGATATACCATAAGGCCTCTCTATGTGACCAAGCATTTCGGTGAGCCGGAATGAGGGATTACTACACTTGCGAGTTTACATCGGGGAAGCCTCGAATGATATAGAAGGATGGAGGTATCGCTCATCTCACCATAGCACGGCTCGGTTCTCTACGGATGATGTTGCGGTGAATGATGCGGCAAGGAGGGCGCTCGGTCGGTCGCCATGCTAATCGGGTGCGGTTGTTCCAATCGGAGTACCGCCATGTGCCTCGACGTGCAAGTGGCACGAAGTGACCGTGGTGCCGGCGGGAGGCAATGATCGTATTGACGTCTTGGCACGGGTGACCGCTGCTCCGAACGCAGATCCGGAGGGAGCAACTTTGGAGATGAACAAGTATCATGAAGAGCTGCAGTCGCTCGGGCGAAGATAGCACGTCCGGAAGCACGGTGGCGGGGACAGGCGACTCCCTCGGGAAGTCATGCCATATCGGACTACGGCTTCCCCTCCGCGCAAGAGCCTTCGTTACGACACCGATGAAGCTACTACTCATCTTGGCTAGGATCCTAGGATGCACGCCCTTATCATTTACCTTTCGTTAGACCGTTCTCGCGTGAACGTATTTGCTTGTAATAATGAATGCTGTTTGCAAACATGCTTGAGTTGGATCTTTCCTTGATTGTGAATTGTATGGTGGAGTGATGGCCACTATGCAATCTGAAATTTTAAGTTAATTAAAGTTTGGTTTGGGTTTTATCGGTTGTCATTGCTTAATCTCTTATGCAAGTTTGATTGGATCAAATCTGTTTTCATGCAGTCATATGACATACCAGTAATGTTTTGCTTATAACTCAAGCTACGGAACTCCAAACGACATGAAACCAGTGGGGTTAGTTCACAAATTTAGAGGATAAATTTCTGTCAAAAATTCAATGGTATACATATTTATTCTGGGAGTTATACACAAAGTAATGAACATGTCGGAATCTGTAAATCTCTGCTGATATAGCTGTACTGTTTGAATTATATCTCGAGTTATACATATCCAAATGAGGTGATTCCAGTTGGGATGGTTCCATAATTTTATACATTATAATCTGGTAAAAATTCGTGGTCATTGGATAATTACACAGAAAGTTATGCGTAATTCTTTGAGGGCAACAGAATCTGTCTTAACTGAAGAACATGCTGTCATTTTATTTTGAGTTATCCTCTTATGCAATGATTCAAGTACAATTATCCGAGATATGATTTTTCTAACGGTCGGATGGTAAACACCAGGTCCGGAGGAGGTCAAGACGTGCCACCGTGATCCGAGCACATATTGCAAATCAGCAAAACCCAGCACCACCTCCACCGATCAACCAAGCAATGGACCCAAACATGCAGCAGTTCTCGGCAGCGCGGATGCAACCGATTCAAAACCTTACCAACACGGTGCAGCAGATGCAAGCCCAACGGAACCAGCCACCACGGCCGATCCCTCCACCACCCCCGCCACCAAGGGACGAGCACAAGGAGTTCATGAGCCACCATCCCCCTACATTTTCCCACTCAGTGATCCATTGGATGCCGATGGTGCGGCCGAAAACTATTACCAAGAAGCCGGAGATCGTGCAATGCACCGACAAAGAGATGGTCCGTATGCTGCTGGAAGACTTGTGGGGCAGGCCGTAGATTGGTGGGATGCGTACTCAACTCGCTCATCCCAACGGGCATAACATCACTTGGCAGGAGTTTCGTGACAACTTCCGCACTTACCACATTCCTTCAGGGGTTCTCAAGCTTAAGCAAAGGGAGTTCTTGTCACCGAGGAAAGGCAATATGTCGGTGGTCGAGTATCCGGACAAGTTCACTCACTTGTCACGCCGAAGGATCAGATGGCGACTAGAAAGGGGGGGGGAGTGAATAGGAGCCGGTAAAATTCTTCCCAAAGAACCCGGCCTATGTCCTACTCAAATCCTGGTCACACACAAGCGATGAATCGAATCACGCACAAATCGCCAAGACCACGAGGTTATGGATCAACCTCTAGCCTTAGGAACGATTCCTAGAAGCACACGCGGAAGCACTAGAAAGGGAGGGAAGGAATCGAACCAAGAAGCAAAGTACACGAGCTGCGGCGGACCGTCCGCGCAGGAGGAGCGGACCGTCCGCAAGAGCCGCGCGAACCGTCCGGCCGGGTATCGCGGCATCGTCCGCACCCGAGCCGCGGACCGTCCGGCCTTAGCCGCGGACCGTCCGTTAATTTACACGAACGACCCAAAGACACCCCCGTGCCACGGACCGTCCGCGGGGGAGCACGCGGACCGTCCGCCTAGCACCCGCGGACCGTCCGCTCGACACCGCGGACCGTCCGAAACTTCGTCCAACCAAAAACCAAAATCACGACGGATCGAAACAAAGGACGAGCAAGAACGCGAAGAACTCGGGGACGAACTCGAGCGGCGCGGACCGTCCGCCCGGGAGGGCGCGGACCGTCCGCGAGGCTCGGACGAACGAGAAAAATGCCCGACCTCGAAAGTCAACTCCCCCAAATCATCATCGGATTTCCCAAACGGTTGAAGGTTTGTGGAGACAAGGATTTGGGGACTTGAAAAGCGTCACACAAGGATGCTATAGCCCAAAAATCTTGCCTCCTAACTCCCTAAATCACCGGGAATCGCGAATCCTTTGAGCACCACCAAAAACTAGAGCACCGAACGAAAACTCACGAATCGAAGTGATTTCCGGCGTTTGAGGACACAAGATCAAGCACAAAGATGCACAAGACATCTATCCATGTTTTCCTCAAAGAAATCCGGGAAGAAACTCACTCAAATCCGCGGAATCACACCGGGAACAAAGGCACGAAAATAAGCACAAAAAGCCACGAAAAACAACCCCGAATCTTCTATACAAACCAGGAAAGATTCACAAGGTCTAGCATGCCGCCCTAGCATCCATCCCTCTCAACAAATCTCTCATGAAGCTCTCATGCTAGCCTAGAGAAAATAGGAAGGAAAATAGCTACGAAAATGAGAAAGAGAAGGGGGGAAATGAAACCCTAAGTCGCGGAGAGAGAGAGCCATCAACACACACTCATGGCTTATATATCAGGTCCCGCCGGAGTGGTAAATGACTCGACTACCCCTAACTAAACTACTGGCGATACAACCCACGTAGGGGCATTTTGGTAATGTTTGTGGGTCTTCCCATCGGACGGCCACGCCTTTGCCGCACCCCGCGTCCTCCCGACGCAAGCCATGCGATCCCGCCGCGTGTCCTCCGCCTCGAAGCTTCCCGACACGCCCGGATCCCGTCTCCGTCGTGTTGGGCCCTCGGACTTGGTTTTGAGGCCCAAACCAAGAAACCGTCCGCCGATGGTTTTGTGGGCAAACCACCAAACCCCGCGTGCCGGTCCGGCCTCCCGCCAAACCACTTGACTTGACCGCCACCGTGCACCGGCTCACTTGTCCATGACTTCGTCTTGCTTGTGTCGCCACCATGTGGCCCGCACCCCGATCCCGCTGTCCACCGGGTCCCTCGAACCGAGCCTACTTGTCTCTCCATCTCCGGAGGCCCCTCAAGGCCGAAGACCTTTCGCGCCCGTTCTTCACCGCAACAACACGAACTAGGCCGCGGCCTACACCGCGCACTAAGCCAAGAGTCGGTCCAACACCCGTTGTCAATCACTCATCACCGAGGAGCGGTCATCCATCGACCATTGGGACGCTCCTGGTCCACACACGCTATGCACCCGATGAAGTCAACACCGATCCAAAGAGGCAAGAAAGGTTCCTGGATGGCTTGATTGGTCCTTTGAACTATCAATCAGCAGAGTCACATCTTCCCGGACTTTCGGTACGGTCGGTGAACAAAGCTATTGGGCCGGAAAGCAAGAGAAAGGAGATGGGTGAACGAAACGCAAGTTTCGGTCTCATGGGCGATCTAGCGGTAACACCCGTCCCCGTTACGGTTCCCGGCGAGCTCGACTCCATATCGTCCCGGTGGACAAGCCGGGAGGTACCCACGAGAACATGCGGCTACGGCGCTCGTTTCAGCCACGGCGCTTCAATCCTCGGACACCCGAGCTCCTACCCCTCACCGAGTCGTCCTAGCAACAACTGCGGGGCACACCGTCGAAACACTAACCCCGTTCGGCTGGTGGATGCTTCAAGTGTGGAGAGGTCGGGGCATTATGCTAACAATTGTCCCAAGAGGGTGATGCGGACTCCGCGGAGAGACAATGGAAACGGGACCGGGCAGCCATCTTCACGAGCACGTACTCCACCGACACCCGAAGCAAGAGAGGCCGGCAGAGTCATGTGCGTGGCCGAGTTAATCATGTATCGGTGGAGCAAGCTCGGAATGATGCCGGCGTGGTATTGGGTACGTTTTTCGTCAACTCGTACACTCGCTACCGTATTATTTGATTCGGGAGCATCACATTCATTCATAAGCGATCAATTTGTGGCAAAATATAACTTATCTATGAGCACAATGAAGAACCCACCGATAGTTAGCACTCCGGGGGAGAATTGAAAAGCGGTCATATATGCCCACAAGTAAAGATTAATATCATGGGGGTAGACTTTCTTGCTAATCCGGTAGTTCTAAAGTCATGGGAAATAGATGTCATTCTTGGTATGGATTGGTTAAGGAGTTGTGATGGAGTTATTCGGTGTCGGAAGAGGTCGGTGTTGTTAACTTAGGTCCTCAAGGGGAGAGAGTAGAATATGTGAGTGCACCCTCATCCAGGCAAAGGAGTTGTGAACTCGTTGAAGGCAAAGCCTTGGAGGATATAAGGATAGTGAATGAATTCCCGATGTGTTTCCGGAGGATTTGCCGGGTATGCCACCCGATCGTGACATTGAATTTAGTACCGAACTTATACACGGTATCGCTCCCATATCTAAAAGACCATATAGAATGGATGTTAAAGATCTAGCTGAATTAAAGAAACAAATCGAAGAATTACTTAGTAAAGGGTTTATCCGTCCTAGTTCATCACCATGGGGAGCCCCCACACTCTTCGTTGATAAGAAGGATGGATCTAGGAGGTTGTGTATAGACTATCGATCACTTAACGAGGTTACTATCAAGAATAAATACCCTTTACCTCGGATTGAGGATTTGTTTGATCAGATGAGAGGAGCTAAGGATATCAAATTCTCGGCAAAAGTTCATACAAGGATATCAAATTCTCGGCAAAAGATCATGGCAAACACCAATGAAGCAAAGCATGTCATGTCAAAGCTCATGAGCCATGTGTCCACTTCGGGGAGACTTCTCCCTTCGGTGAACATCATGCAACATGTTTTGCACCCATATGTGAAAGATAAGACATTTTAAACATAGACATGATGGATGGAGCATTTTTCAAGCATTATGCACTTCTTTTCAAGATTAATTCATTTCATGGTACATGAAGTGCCTTTGCGGCAAAAAGAAGCTTATGCTCCCCCATGAATGCAACATAGGCTAAACATTCACAATGATATCCGGCCTTTGGCCCAAATGCAAGAACAGGCATCCAAGCACAATCTAAGCATGAAAAGCACATTTAGACCAAACTGTGACATGGATATATAACTACACACGAGTGGAGCATATTTCATCAAAAATTAGTCAAGTTAAGCAATTATTTCAAAAGGGGCTATCTCACCACACATATATCTCAAATATTCCAAGAGCATAGCCTCACATCACCATTTCTCCACACATATAACCAAAATCTCACAAATAGCCAAAGAGACTCACATATGGCATATAAAAGAAGCTCATCATCCTAAAATGCAATATGATACAAATGCAACATGATATATGACAAGATGGCTATCCTACCATGGTTTATACATCAAGCAAAGCATGTATATACATCAAAGTAAACATGGTATGAAACATATGGTACAAAAAGTAAACCCCCCAAGAATCAACTAGAAAGGGCAACAAACCCCAAGTTCCCCCCGCAAGCGCACAAATGTAGCTTGGTCGAGAGGCTTTGTAAAGATATCGGCTAGCGATCTTGGGTCGGGACATGGCTCAAAACAATGGTTCCTTTCTCCACATTGTCCCTCGGGAAATGATACCTCACCTCTATGTGTTTGGTTCGGGAGTGAAGCACCGGGTTTTTGGCTACGCTTATGGCACTCGGTGCTATCACAAAGAAGTGGGATCTGGGTGCACTCCTCGCCAAAGTCTCTCAAAGTGTATGAAATCCACAACAACTGGGAGCAACAACTAGCGGCAGCAACATACTCCGCCTCTGTGGTAGACTGAGCTACACTAGACTGCTTGCGGGAAGACCATGAGACCAACGAAGAACCAAGAAACTGACACGTGCCAGAAGTAGACTTCCTCTCGACTCGACAACCAGCAAAATCCGCATCGGAAAAACCATGAAGAGACAGAGTCGAGGAGGAAGAATACCAAAGGCCAAGACCGAGGGGGATCGTAGGTACCGAAAATCCTCTTGACGGCTCGTCGATGTGATGTCCTCGGCGAAGCACGAAAACGAGCGCACGGACACACGCCGAACCGTATGTCCGGCCTCGTCGCCGTCAAGTAGAGGAGGGAGCCGATCATGCTCCCGTACTCCCGCCGGTCCACCGGTTCTCCGTCCTCATCCGCATCCAAAGTGGCCGTACTCCCCATGGGAGTCGACATCGGCTTCACATCTTGCATCCGGAACTTCCTCGCATGTCTTTCGTGTACTTGGTTTGGTGCACAAATGTACCGTCCTTCACTTGCTTGATGCGGCCCGAGAAAGTACTGCAACTCGCCCATCATGCTCATCTCGAACTCCCTGCTCATCTCATCTGCAAACTTGGCAACAAGGTTATGTGACGAGCCACCAAAGACAATATCATCCACGTATATCTGCACAATCAGCAAGTCATTCCTATGCTTGAGGAGAAACAAGGTTCTATCCACGGTACCCATCACAAACCCTCTGCTCAAAAGAAAACCTCTCGATCTCCCATACCAAGCACGGGCGCCTGTTTCAACCCATACAGAGCCCTTTTCAACCTGTATACCCCGTGTGGGTACAACTCGCTCTCAAACCCGGGTGGGCGCTTCACATACACCTCCTCCTCTATGACCCCATTCGAGAAAAGCACTCTTCACGTCCATCCGAAACAACTTGAACCCTTTAGCCACGGCAAAGGCTAGAAGGATCCGAATTGCCTCAAGACGGGCCACGGGGAGCAAAGGTCTCCTCATAGTCGATCCCCTCCTTCGACTAAACCCCCGAGCAACAAGTCGGACTTGTTCCTCACAACCATCCCATTCTCTCCCTCTTTGTTCTTCCAAACCCACTTGGTTCCTATGGGATGGCAATTTGGAGGTGGTTCAACTAACTCCCACACACTGGTTCCTCTCAAAATTTTCCAACTCCTCATGCATAGAATTGACCCGGTTTGCATCGGATAAAGCATGTCCAATGTCCTTGGGCTCAAAAGTAGCAACAAAAGCGACATGAGCAAAATGAGAGGAATTCCGGACCTCGACCGTGTAGTGCGTTCATTGATGTCTCCAATGATCTTTGACGGGGGATGCACTTCTTGAATCCGCCGGGGAGCCTCACGCCTCGAGACTACCTCCCCCTCAACTTCGGCTTCTCTCGCTCGATCCTCTTGTTGCACCGTCGTTGTCCATGAAGTAGACGGTCCATGCTCCGAGTGGTCGTAGGGGAAGTAGTGGGTACATGCTCGGCTTCGGGCGCATGGTTCTCCCCATCATCATCTCCGGCTTCATCTTTCTCCTCTTCAAAGAGGTCCTCGGCCATCTCTTCATCACCCGCACATTCAAAGCCAAGAGAGGTACATGGCATTGTCTCGTCGAAGGTCACCTCGCAAGTCTCCATGATTTTGTTAGTCTCAAGGTTAAGCACCCTATAGGCTCTAGAGTGGTTAGCATATCCAAAGAAAATACCATCACTAGACCTAGCCTCAAACTTGTCGAGTTTTCCCTTTTTCAAAATAAAGCACTTGCGGCCAAAAACTCGGAAATGACTCACTTTGGGTGCCCGACCATGCATAAGCTCATAACGAGGTCTTCTTCTTGAAAGCTCTCAATAAAATCCAATTGGAAACATGACAAGCCGTATTGACCGCCTCGGCCCAAAACCTCCTAGGAGTCCTGTGCTCATCGAGCATCGTCCTAGCCATCTCACAAAGAGTCCGATTTTTCCTTTCCACGACTCCATTTTGAGGGGGCACATAAGGGGTCGAATAGCGATGTTCAAGACCTAGATCACGACAAAAAGCATCAAAACGAGAGTTCTTGAACTCGAGCCATTATCCTTGCGGATAGCTCGAATAGCATTTCCATGCCTCTCGTTTTTCAACCTCACGATCGGATCTCGAACAAAACCAAAAGTCTCACTCTTATCCTCCAACAAGAACACCCGGGCATAGGGAGAGTAATCGTCCACCACAACAAGGACATACCACTTCCCACCCACCGAGCGAACTCGAGGCCGGCCCAACAAGGTCCATATGCAACGGCTCCGTCGGACGCTCGGTCATGACATCGGTCGGGGGTGGATGGGGAGTGGCTACCATCTTACCATGCCTACAAGGAGCACAAACCAAATCCTTCTCAAACTTCAACTTCGGCAATCCTCGGACAAGGTCAAGACCACTCAAGCGGGGAAACCAAATCAAAGCTCAAGTGTCCCAACCGCCTATGCCATTTCCACAAATCGGAAGAAGGACCGGCCATCAAACGGCGAGCGAGGACCCAAAGAACGAGAGAAATCGGCCACGAAAATGCGACCCTCGGGGATGATCATACAGACAAGATCACCTCGAGAATCAAGCAAGCGAGACTCACCAGACTTAAAACGCACCTCAAAACCCTCATCAAGCAACTGAGAAACCGAAAGCAAGTTAAAACCCAAAGACTTCACAAGAGCCACTCTCTTCAACGTTACCTTGTCACTCACATGCACAACACCCTCAGACAGCACCCTACCTCGTCCATTGTCCCCAAATGTGATGTACATCTTTTCCTTCACTGGGGTGAGGCTGGAGAACCACTTCTTATCTCCGGTCATGTGTCGAGAACACCGGAGTCGATCAACCAAATGTTCTCCAAGCCTCCTGCTCGGTCAAGTCGAAACAAGAACGAGAATGAGCTAGCGACTCGACACTGGGGTTAGCACGAGAGAAAGTTAAACCAGTGTCGAGCCATCTGCTCAAAAGAGGGGTTAGCAAACATCACTCCCTTGCCACCAAACTTCCCATGTCCCATGGGAGGAGTACGAGCACCACGAGGGGGAAAACGTGGTCCGTAGTTCCTCCGGAACCCAAAGCTGCGATCATCTCCCCTAAACCCGTGCGAGGACGAGTAGGAGGACGTCCGGCAAAACCACCACGAGCCCGACCAAACCTCTCACCAGCACGCACACCATCATCTCTCCTGACAAACCTCTCACCACCACCTCTCCGTGGGAACACCAACACTCCTCACACTTCCCACACCCCGTGGAAGTGGCACTCTAGGCTCGGGGAACACCATGAGGCTGGCGATACCTGTCCTGGTTCGCTTGCTCCCTAGCAAGTCTCTCATCCCTCTTCCTCTTGTAGCAAAACTGCGCAAGATGCCTCTCCTTGCCACAATACTCACACCTGAAGGGGATGGGTTTTGGTTTTGGCTCTGGCTTCTCTCTAGGCTTCTCACCCTTCTCACCCACAAACTTCATTGGTTTCCGGGAAATCATTTGTTTTAGGTGGGAATTTGGGTGGATCTTGGGTTGTGTCAAGCTTGTTGCAAAGGTGGTTGGGCTTTGGTGTGAAAGAGTTCTTGGGTGCTTTTGGGAGTGGGACTTGGATCTCTCCGATCACCTCAAACTCGGGGTTCGACTCAACACACTTCTCGTACACACTCTCCCCACTTGTTCTCTCCCACTTTCTCACCCAACTTCTCAAAACCCAAACCACGACCATCGGCTCTCTTGAACTCCTCAATCATGATTTTCAATTGAGGTTCGCCTTGCCGACAACCAACCCAACACCTTCCTCAAATAATCATTTTCCTCATAAATGACATCCAAACGGGAAGTAAGTTCAAGATTACGCAAAGTGACTTCATCACGGCTAGAACATGCATTTGCAACGGGAGATTTCAAAGATGCTTCCAAAGAACTAATAGTAGAGCGAGCATCAACAAGCTTAGCATGCATAGTAGGACATGATTTGCAAGCACCAAGCAAAGTGGGTCTAGCCTTAAGCTCATCATGTTCGGTCCTAAGAGCATCTAGTTGAGCCAAAATAGAAGCATTCTTCTCATTAAGCGAGTTTGATCTCATTCAACCAAGCATCACATTCAACACATTCAACATCATCGGGAGAAGTAGGAGCAAGTTTCAAAGAGTCATTCTCAAGTTTCAATTCAAGCAATTTTGACTCTAACTCTCCTACTTTCTCACTAGCATTCTCAAGCCGAGACCTAAGATCTTTCCTCATCTTTTTGGCATCTCTCGGCACACTATCACGGTTATCAAGCAAACCATTCAACCTAGCAATCTCGGCAAGCAAAGAGTCGGGATCACGGTTTACCTCATCCTCCGAGTCGGAGTCGTCGTCTTCCTTCACACTCTTCTTCTTGCTCGAGCTATGGGCCATGCCACAAAAGCCCTCGAGCGCCACACGGCTCCGGCCCCGCCGAGGTTCGCTTGCACTCTTCTTGCCACCGCGCCTCCCGGCGTCTTCATCTTCGCTGCTTGAGCTTGATCGCTCCTCGCTTGAGCTTGAGTCGACGTCGCTCGCACCGGCCACCATCGCTCTTGCCTTGTTCTTCTTGTAGGTGCTCTTGCTCGGTCGCCGCTTGTCCTTGTCCTTGCTCTTGGACTTGTTGAAGTGCTTGCCCTTGGAGGAGTACTTGTCTTCACGCCTCGGGTGCGCCTTGTACTCGTTCACCTTGTACTTGTTCTCCTCCGCTTCGGGCACTCGGCGATGAAGTGGCCACGCTTGCCACACTTGTAGCACGTCCCTGAGCTCCGCCTTGCGTTCCTCCGACTCTCGTGTAGTCGTTCAAACCTTCTTGAGAGCAAGGCCGGCTCCTCCTCGCCCGAGGCACATCAAACTCCTCATCCGGAATGGACATAAGAGAGGACAAAGAAAAGCGTCGACGGGAAGGGTTAGATTTGCCCTTTGATCCTCCCACAAGAGCAAGACTATGGTCAGTCGAGCCCTCATGCTTGGATAGCAACTTCCTGTCAACCTCAGCCGACTTGAGCTTAGAAAAGAGGTCATCCAACTCAATAGTCAAATAATTCCCAGACTCCTTGATGGCCTCAACCTTAGCACCCCAAACACTTGGGTCCAAGACATGCAAGAGCTTCAAAGCCTGATCATGCTCGGAGTACGGAAAATCCTCAACATTAGCCTTCATGTTGTTCACGATGGCGATGAACCTCTGAAACATCGCATCAATGTCCTCATCGGGAAGTGGAGTGAAATTCTCATATTGCATCCGGTAAGAGACAAAGAGGAGAGCCTTCACATGGTTATCACCACCGTGAGCAACCAACAACTTATCCCAAATTTGCCAAGCAAGATTCAAATGGCGAACACGATCAAACTGCGGATCACACAAGCTCGGCACAAGTGATCAACGGCTTTTGCATTAGCCTCATACTTGGCCTTGGCATCGGCATCGGTCACCATAAGAGTATGGATGTTGACCGGGAATAGCATAGGTCTTGTCAAGCACAATAAAATCCAACGGCTTTCCTCGAAGAAATATCATCATACGAGCCGCCCACTTGTGGTAACCCTTGCCATCGAAGTGCGGCGGACCGCCCCCGCTCAACGTACGCCATCTTAGGATTCGTGACTTGTCAAAGTCGCAAAGAATCCGGCACCAAGCTCTGATACCAATTGAAGGATCAGATGGCGACTAGAGAGGGGGGAGTGAATAGGAGCCGGTAAAATTCTTCCCAAAGAACCCGGCCTATGTCCTACTCAAATCCCGGTCACACACAAGCGATGGATCGAATCACGCACCAATCGCCAAGACCACGAGGTTATGGATCAACCTCTAGCCTTAGGAACGATTCCTCGAAGCACACGCGGAAGCACTAGAAAGGGGAGGAAGGAATCGAACCAAGAAGCAAAGTACACGGGCTGCGGCGCGACCGTCCGCGCGAGGAGGAGCGGACCGTCCGCAAGAGCCGCGCGAACCGTCCGGCCGGGTATCGCGGGCACCGTCCGTCACACCGAGCCGCGGACCGTCCGGCCTTAGCCGCGGACCGTCCGTTAATTTACACGAACGACCCAAAGACACCCCCGTGCCACGGACCGTCCGCGGGGAGCACGCGGACCGTCCGCCTAGCACCCGCGGACCGTCCGCTCGACACCGCGGACCGTCCGAAACTTCGTCCAACCAAAAACCAAAATCACGACGGATCGAAACAAAGGACGAGCAAGAACGCGAAGAACTCGGGACGAACTCGAGCGGCGCGGACCGTCCCCCCGGAGGGCGCGGACCGTCCGCGAGGCTCGGACGAACGAGAAAAATGCCCGACCTCGAAAGTCAACTCCCCCAAATCATCATCGGATTTCCCAAACGGTTGAAGGTTTGTGGAGACAAGGATTTGGGGACTTGAAAAGCGTCACACAAGGATGCTATAGCCCAAAAATCTTGCCTCCTAACTCCCTAAATCACCGGGAATCGCGAATCCTTTGAGCACCACCAAAAACTAGAGCACCGAACGAAAACTCACGAATCGAAGTGATTTCCGGCGTTTGAGGACACAAGATCAAGCACAAAGATGCACAAGACATCTATCCATGTTTTCCTCAAAGAAATCCGGGAAGAAACTCACTCAAATCCGCGGAATCACACCGGGAACAAAGGCACGAAAATAAGCACAAAAAGCCACGAAAAACAACCCCGAATCTTCTATACAAACCGGGGAAAGATTCACAAGGTCTAGCATCTTGCCCTAGCATCCATCCCTCTCAACAAATCTCTCATGAAGCTCTCATGCTAGCCTAGAGAAAATAGGAAGGAAAATAGCTACGAAAATGAGAAAGAGAAGGGGGGGAAATGAAACCCTAAGTCGCGGAGAGAGAGAGCCATCAACACACACTCATGGCTTATATATCAGGTCCCGCCGGAGTGGTAAATGACTCGACTACCCCTAACTAAACTACTGGCGATACAACCCACGTAGGGGCATTTTGGTAATGTTTGTGGGTCTTCCCATCGGACGGCCACGCCTTTGCCGCACCCCGCGTCCTCCCGACGCAAGCCATGCGATCCCGCCGCGTGTCCTCCGCCTCGAAGCTTCCCGACACGCCGGATCCCGTCTCCGTCGTGTTGGGCCCTCGGACTTGGTTTTGAGGCCCAAACCAAGAAACCGTCCGCCGATGGTTTTGTGGGCAAACCACCAAACCCCGCGTGCCCGGTCCGGCCTCCCGCCAAACCACTTGACTTGACCGCCACCGTGCACCGGCTCACTTGTCCATGACTTCGTCTTGCTTGTGTCGCCACCATGTGGCCCGCACCCAGTCCCGCTGTCCACCGGGTCCCTCGAACCGAGCCTACTTGTCTCTCCATCTCCGGAGGCCCCTCAAGGCCGAAGACCTTTCGCGCCCGTTCTTCACCCGCAACAACACGAACTAGGCCGCGGCCTACACACGCGCACTAAGCCAAGAGTCGGTCCAACACCCGTTGTCAATCACTCATCACCGAGGAGCGGTCATCCATCGACCATTGGGACGCTCCTGGTCCACACACGCTATGCACACGATGGAAGTCAACACCGATCCAAAGAGGCAAGAAAGGTTCCTGGATGGCTTGATTGGTCCTTTGAACTATCAGCTAGCGAGTCACATCTTCCCGGACTTTCGGACGGCGGTGAACAAAGCTATTGGGGTGGAAAGCAAGAGAAAGGAGATGGGTGAACGAGAAACGCAAGTTTCGGTCTCATGGGCGATCTAGCGGTAACACCGCGTCCCCGTTACGGTTCCCGGCGGAGCTCGACTCCATATCGTCCGGTGGACAAGGCCGGGAGGTACCCACACGAACATGCGGCTACGGCGCTCGTTTCGGCCACGGCGCTTCAATCCTCGGACACCCGAGCTCCTACCCCTCGACCGAGTCGTCCTAGCAACAACTGCGGGGCACACGTCGGGAAACACTAACCCTGTTCGACTCGGTGGATGCTTCAAGTGTGGAGAGGCGGGGCATTATGCTAACAATTGTCCCAAGAGGGTGATGCGGACTCCGCGAGAGAGACAATGGAAACGGGGATCGGGCGGCCATCTTCACGGGCACGTACTCCACCGACACCCGGCAAGAGAGTCCGGCAGAGTCATGTGCGTGGCCGAGTTAATCATGTATCGGTGGAGCAAGCTCGGAATGATGCGGCGTGGTATTGGGTACGTTTTTCGTCAACTCTGTACCTGCTACCGTATTATTTGATTCGGGAGCATCACATTCATTCATAACCGATCAATTTGTGGCAAAATATAACTTATCTATGAGCACAATGAAGAACCCAGCGATAGTTAGCACTCCCGGGGGAGAATTGAAAGCGGTCATATATGCCCACAAGTAAAGATTAATATCATGGGGGTAGACTTTCTTGCTAATGCGGTAGTTCTAAAGTCATGGGAAATAGATGTCATTCTTGGTATGGATTGGTTAAGGAGTTGTGATGGAGTTATTCGGTGTCGGAAGAGGTCGGTGTTGTTAACCGGTCCTCAAGGGGAGAGAGTAGAATATGTGAGTGCACCCTCATCCCAGGCAAAGGAGTTGTGAACTCGTTGAAGGCAAAGCCTTGGAGGATATAAGGATAGTGAATGAATTCCCGATGTGTTTCCGGAGGATTTGCCGGGGTATGCCACCCGATCGTGACATTGAATTTAGTATTGAACTTATACACCGGTCTTGCTCCCATATCTAAAAGACCATATAGAATGGATGTTAAAGATCTAGGTTGAATTAAAGAAACAAATCGAAGAATTACTTAGTAAAGGGTTTATCCGTCCTAGTTCATCACCATGGGGAGCCCCCACACTCTTCGTTGATAAGAAGGATGGATCTAGGAGGTTGTGTATAGACTATCGATCACTTAACGAGGTTACTATCAAGAATAAATACCCTTTACCTCGGATTGAGGATTTGTTTGATCAGATGAGAGGAGCTAAGGCTTTCTCTAAGATAGATCTTAGATCGGGTTATCATCGATTAAAAATCCGTGTGGAGGATATACCAAATACGGCATTCACTTCTAGATACGGGTTATATGAGTTCACTGTGATGTCCTTTGGCCTGACCAATGCACCAGGATACTTTATGTATTTGATGAACAAGGTATTCATGGAGTATCTGGATAAGTTCGTTGTGGTATTCATTGATGACATACGGTATTCTCTCGGAGTGAGGAAGAACATGAGGAACATCCGAGGCTTGTGTTACGAAGCTACGGGAACATCGGTTGTATGCCAAGTTCGGCAAGTGTGCTTTACGGTTGAAGGAGGTCTCTTTTCTCGGACACATCATCACGGATGGAGGCATAGCGATCGATCCAAGCAAGGTTCGGGATGTATTGAGCGGAGTCCGCCTAAGAATGTGCCGGAGATCGAAGTTTCCTTGGACTTGTAGGATACTATCGGAGGTTCATTGAAGGGTTTTCTAAGATAGTGAAGCCACTTACCACTCGCTCGAGAAAGGAAGAGAATTCAAGTGGGATGATAAGTGTTAGGCTAGTTTTGAGGAGTTGAAGAAGAGGCCGACCACGGCCCTGTGTTGATCATGCCGGACATACACAAAGGGTTCGATGTATCTTGTGATGCCTCTCGGCAAGGTTTGGGATGTGTGTTAATGCAAGAAGGAAAGGTAGTAGCTTATGCTTCAAGACGAGTTGAGGAAACATGAGCGAACTATCCTACTCATGATCTTGAGTTAGGTTGCGGTTGTTCACGCATTGAAGATCCGGAGACATTACATGATTGGGAACAAGTGTAAGATCTTTACCGACCATAAGAGTACGAAGTATATCTTTACTCGAAGGATTTGAATTTGAGGCAAAGAAGATGGTTAGAGTTGATCAAAGATTATGATTTGGATATCCGGTACCATCCGGGAAAGGCAAATGTTGTGGCGGATGCTTTGAGTCGGAAGGGACGGACCGACATCTTGCGATAGGTTACTTGTTACCTCGGGAGCTATGTTGGGAGATGGCACGGCTTAACTTGGGAATGGTTGCTTCGAGTGAGACTCGACATTAGAGATTGAGTCGACACTTGAGCGAGGATATCGGGGAAGGGACGGTTGACTAACGCCAAGATTGCGAGAATACGGGGAAGTTGATTAAGTTAGGCAAAGTTCCGGAATTCGAGAAGATGAGCAAGGAACGGTGTGGTTCAAGAACGAGAATCCGTGTACACGAGATCAAGGAGTTGAGAGAAGCTATTTTGAAGGAAGCACATGATTCGGCTTACTCTATACACTCCGGAAGTACCAAGATGTATCGGGACTTGAAGCGAGAGATGCGGTGGTATGGGATGAAGAAAGATGTAGCGACTCATGTAGCTTTGTGTGATGTGTGTCAAAGGGTGAAGGCTGAGTATCAAAGACCGGCGGGATTGCTTCGGCCTGCGAAGGTACCGAGTGGAAATGGGAGGAAATCGGTATGGATTTCATAGTGGGATTACCTCGTACTCGTGATGGGTATGACTCTATTTGGGTTATTGTGGATAGATTAACCAAGGTAGCGCACTTTATTCCAGTGAAGACGACCTATACGGGAGTGAAGCTAGGCCGAGTTGTATAATTCGAGGATAGTGTGTTTGCACGGGGTACCGAAGAAGATAGTGTCAGATCGAGGCACACAGTTCACATCACGGTTTTGGCGAAGTTACATGAATCAATGGATACAAAGTTAAACTTCGGCTCGGCATATCATCCTCGGACGGATGGGCGGACGGAGAGAACAAATCGGATACTCGAGGATATGTTGAGAGCTTGTGCATTGAAGAACGATGGCGAGTTGGGATAAGAGTTTGCCTTATGCGAGTTTGCTTATAACAACGGCTATCGATTCGGCATCAAAATGGCACCTTTTGAAGCTCGTATGGAAGGAAGTGTAGAACACCGTTGTTTTGGAATCGGAGCGGTGAAAGGCAATTCTTTGGGCCGGACGACATACGAGAAGCGAGAAAAGCAAGTTGAAATCATAAGGGAGAATCTTAAAGCGGCACGGTCACGTCGGAAGAGTTATGCCGATCCTCGAAGAAGAGAGGTGATTCGGGAAGTGGGTGATTATGCATACCTCGAGTGTCACCGATGTCGGTGTTTTAGACCGGCAAACCTACCGAGGGGGTACCCGAGGTAGTAGATTGTGCGGTGGGGATCGTGATCGGGAGACCGAGAACTCGAAGGTATGTGCAAGGACACGGGACACAAGATTTATACAGGTTCGGGCCGCCAAGGTGGCGAACCCTACGTCCTGTTTGGGGGATCAAGTATGGCGCCCTGCGCTTGGTGTTGGTTGTCCCGGGAGGGATTGGGGATGTCTTGCTAGGTACCGGCCCTCCTTTATATAGTCCGGGGGACGGGTTCCTAGTCGGTTACAAGGCGAGAGTCCTAGTAGGAATACACGGAGCGAGTCCTAGTAGGAGTACGGGGGAATTCTACCAGAGTCCGTCTTCTACTATTCTTCCTTCCTTGCATGAGTACCGGGGAGTATGCCCGACAAGCCCCCGAGCACGTTGGAGTCGAGAGTAGTAGTTCGAGTAGTCTTGAAGCCTCTTCGAGTAGTTCTTGAGCGTCGTCGAGTCTTGCTTGGAGAAGTCTTCAATAGTACTTGAAGCGCCGCGAGGGCCGGAAGGTGGTCCGACTCATCGGTCTTGAAAAAATTTGAATGATGGGTGTAGCATAGCAGCCCCCCGAGCCTTGAAATGATTAGGTAATCAATCCAAGGGTCTTCGGTGTTCGCGAAGCCATCATCCGAGTACTCTTGCGGCGTGTAGCCCCCGAGATAAGAGAGCCGTATGAGCCACGTCGAGTAGTGATTGGTGAGGAGCCCCCGAGCTTGAGAGCGAGCGAAGCATGCTCGAAGTTATCTTCGAGTAGCCCCCGAGCCGGGAGAGATTCCAAGTAGCGAGTTTGGCGTCGAGCCGTGGAGCTTGAGAAGTAGTCGTGCCATCAGAGCGGACTTTAGAATGCGACTTAAAAACCGAAGTCGACTTTGTGCCGCGCAGAGCGGACTTTGAGATGCGACTTGAAAGCCGAAGTCGACTTTGTGCCGCGCGGGGCGGACTTTGAGATGCGACTTGAAAACCGAAGTCGACTTTAGTTTGCCGCGTAGAGCGGACTTTTAGATGCGACTTGAAAACCGAAGTCGACTTTAGTTTGCCGCGTAGAGCGGACTTTAAGGTGCGACTTTAGAAGTCGACTTTAAGATGCCGCGCGGAGCGGACTTGATATGCGACTACAATAGTCGACTTTGTGCCACGCGGGGTGGACTTTGAGGTGCGACTTTAGAAGTCGACTTTAAGATGCCGCTCAGAGCGGACTTGATATGCGACTACAATAGTCGACTTTGTGCCACGCGGGGTGGACTTTGAGGTGCGACTATTAGAAGTCGACTTTAAGATGAAAAAACGAAAAGCACTTTCCGAAAAGCCAAAGCGAATAAAAAATCGGGGAGAAAACGAGTAGTTTTGCCGCCGGAGCGGGCTTGTTATTGCGACCGGAGTCGGCTTGTGCCACCGGAGTGGGCTTAAGTACACCGAGCCATGGATTTCGGACCCAAGGTACGGTTGCCGCCGGAGCGGGCTTGAGGGTGTGACCGGAGTCGGCTTGTGCCACCGGAGTGGGCTTGGATGCGACCGTTAGCGTCGACTTGTGCCACCGGGAGTGGACTTGAGTACCCGAGCCATGGATTTCGGACCCAAGGTACGATTGCCGCCGTAGCGGGCTTGTGCCACCGGAGTGGGCTTAAGTACCGAGCCATGGATTTCGGACCCAAGGTACGGGTGCCACCGTAGTGGACTTGAAGGTGCGATCGGAGTCGACTTGCGTACCGGGCCATGGATTTCGGACCCAAGGTACGGAGCGCGAGTACTTAGGATACTTGGACCCATGGTACGGAGCGTGAAGACCACGTGCAGCTAGGTTCCATCGTCGCCAAGACCCGAGGGCCGCTTACAGCTAGGTTCCATCGAAGCTTACACACGTAGTATGCCACCGAAGCGAGGGCGAAGATGCGACCGGAGTCGACTTTAAGATGCCGCACGGAGCGGACTTTAGAATGCGACTTTAGAAGTCGACTTTAGATTGCCGCGCGGAGCGGACTTTAGAAATCGCCTCCTAGGGATAGCCCCCGAGTTGATGAAGTAGACTCGTGGCGACTTGATTGATATGCCCCAAGAGTAGTCAGCAGAGTGTAGCTCCCGTGAAAACCCGCCGAGAAGCATACACAAATGAGTAGTCGGCAAGCAGTCCTACATAATGAGGAGAACAAGCCAAGAGATCAGTAATCATTTAGATAAATGACTTAGCTGTTGCTGCCTGGGCAGACTAATGATGAAGCCGTGGCGATCGGCGATGGAGCCGCGACGATTGTTGTTAAAATTGACTAGTCAGAGTTGATTCCGGCTAGTCGTTGGGGGCGTGACTGCCGTTCTCGACTAGTTTGGAAAACTAGTCGAGATGAATGGTCGACGCGATGCGACCGGGGAAGATGACGTCGTGGCGGCGCGCGGCGTACTCGAAGTAGAGACAGTGATGCCACGAGACAAGTAGTCACCACGTACGGTGTGGCTGAAGTAAAGCCAGTGTGGCCGCAAGACGAAGTCGCGGCGCACGGAGTAGTCGATGATGAGCCGTGTGACGGGCTGCGCGACGTGCCCAGGCACCCGGACGCGCAGCGTAGGCGGAGTAGTCGACGATGAGCTCGCGTGAGGCGAAGTAGTCGACGACGAGCGCGCGACAAGCCGCGTGACGAGCCGAGCGACGTGCCGAGGCACCCGGACGCGCGGCAAAGACGAAGTAGTCAACGACGAGTAGTCGACGATGAGCGGCGCGACAAGCCGCGTGACGAGCCGCACGACGTGCCGAGGCACCCGGACGCGCGGCGGAGACGAAGTAGTCGACGACGAGCCCGGAGTTGTCGACGATGAGTGGAGCGACGAGCTGCGTGACGAGCCGCGCGACGTGCCGAGGCACCCGGACGCGCGGCGGAGGTGAAGTAGTTGACGACGAGCCCGGAATAGTCGACGATGAGCGGAGCGATGAGCCGCAAGACGAGCCGCGCGATGTTGCCGAAGCAACCGGAAGTGCGGCGTAGGAAAATTGATTCCGCTTTGACAAGAGCAAGGCGACTTGCTTCAATGGATCTCGGCGAGTCGACGAGTAGGTTGATCTTGTTGACGAGGGTCCTTCGAATTCGCCCGGTGGTGATGATCGCCCCTACCGGCGCGCCGGTGTCGGTGTTTTAGACCGGCAAACCTACCGAGGGGGTACCCGAGGTAGTAGATTGTGCGGTGGGGATCGTGATCGGGAGACCGAGAACTCGAAGGTATGCGCAAGGTCACGGGACACAAGATTTATACGGGGTTCGGGCCGCCAAGGTGGCGAACCCTACGTCTGTTTGGGGGATCAAGTATGGCGCCCGCGCTTGGTGTTGGTTGTCCCGGAGGGATTGGGGGATGTCTTCGCTAGGTACCCGGCCCTCCTTTATATAGTCCGGGGGACGGGTTCCTAGTCGGTTACAAGGCGGGAGTCCTAGTAGGAATACACGAGAGCGAGTCCTAGTAGGAGTACGGGGGAATTCTACCAGAGTCCGTCTTCTACTATTCTTCCTTCCTTACATGAGTACCGGGAGTATGCCCGACAACCGATTCGGGGTTTACGGAGGTTTAATGTTAGAGGAAAGTTATCACCTCGATTTATCGGACCTTTCAAGATTTTGGAGCGGAAAGGAGAAGTAGCATACCGATTAGAGTTACCAGGCACGGTTGTAGGAGTTCATGACGTGTTTCATGTATCACAGCTGAAGAAATGCACAAGTGAGGTTAGGATAGAACTGGTACAGTTAGAGGATATTCAAATGGAGAATGACCTGACATACAAAGAATACCCTGTTAAGATCTTGGATGTGTCAGAAAGAGTTACCAGGAGTAAGATCATCAGAATGTGTAAAGTGTAGTGGAGTCATCAAACTGAGGAAGAGGCAACTTGGGAGAGAGAAGATGAACTCAGGGAAGACTTTCCTCGACCGTTCTCTAAGTCTTCGAATCTCGGCACGAGATTCTCTTTAAGGGGGTAGGATTTGTGACACCCTAAAAATTCCATCACTAAAACTACTTAGCAACTTAAATTAGTCTTAAGGATTTAAGGAGATTAAATTGCTATTTAAATTGAGCTTTAAAACTATTAAAGATAATTTAATAAACTTAGAGACAACAAGTGTATGTGCATCATCGGTTGGCTTGCATGGTTTTTGGTTGCTTGTGTGGTTTCAAAAAGGTCTATAAAATTCTTGCGAAAAGTTTGAAAAAGTTTGAATTGAATTTGAGATGAAAAATGATTTGAAAATGAAGTTTGAAAAAGGAAAAGAAAAAAAAACAAAACCACACCGGCTCCTTTTCAGCCCGGGCGCGCCCACCCACCCCCGCGCCACCCCACCACTCCCCCCTTCCCTTTTTCTTTTACTCCGCGACGCGGGGCGGGGCCGGGCCCACCGTCGGCCCTCCCCCTTCTCCCCCCCCTTCCTTTTCTTCTTCCCCCGCGCTCGCCGGCCGCCGCCGCAGCCGCGCGGAATCCGCCCTGCTCCCGCCTTCTCCCCTTCCTTTCTCTCCTCTGTGAGCACGCCAATTAAGGCAATTAATCCCCACTCAAACCCCCCCCCGGCCGTTTCCCTTGCCTTTTTTACGCCGGACGGCCCGCCGGCCATCAATGGCAAGCCGCCGGCCGCGCCGTCCCCTACCCGCCTCGCCTTCCATCCTCGGGTCCTTTTTAAGCTCACGCATGCACCCCCGTGCCTCCCTTTGCCTCGCGCAACGCACTAACGCACACGCACGAGCACCAATTTCACCGTGCCGCCGCCTCGGGTTCCCACCGCCGCCGTCGATCCGTCACCGCCGGTGAAGGGCCTAGGCCCCGCCGCCCGTTTTTTTTTTTTTTGACCTTTGGGATCGCTAGGAGCTTGACAAGCTCGTGTTGCCGCGAGGTCTTCGTCCCCGACGTCCCGTGGCGCCCGCGCCCGAGCTCACCGGAGCGCCGCCCGAGCTGCCGCCGTCGTCAAGCCTCTCTGTTGCCGCCTCCTCTCCACCCGTTGGCCTGTCGTCATCCCCTGTGCGTGGTAAGCAAAATCCCCCGCCCAATTCCCCTCCTTTTCGCGCTCAGTAGCGTCCCCGCGGCTCGCCGGAGCGAGCCGCGCCGCCCCCTTACGGTGCGGCCGCCGGTGAGGCCCAATCGCTCCCGTAAACCTCACGAGCACGTGCGCAAGCTTCCCCGCGACATTTTGCCCCAACCCGTGGTCAAAGTGATGGCCGGGAGCGCCGTAGAGAGCTAGCGCCGGCGAGCTCCCGCCGCGCGCCGCCGCCCTCCGGCGTCGTCGCCGCCGCCCGCCGCTTGCACGCGTCCGGGGCCGTTTGATCTCGCGCGGACGGCCAGGATCACGTACCCCTTCGCGTTTAAAGGTTGG
Organism: Cenchrus americanus; assembly: GCA_947561735.1. NCBI lineage: Eukaryota > Viridiplantae > Streptophyta > Magnoliopsida > Poales > Poaceae > Cenchrus > Cenchrus americanus. Next base: position 73,904,711 of record OX387239.1, on the reverse strand, counting down.
TCCACCGTGGGCTTGTGGACCGCGCCCACGGCCGGGTCCACGGTGCGCGTCGCGCGTCGCCCGCCGTTGGATCTGAGATCCACGGTGCGGCTGCGGCCCTTTTTCTTAAGAGCCCCTGAGTTTTCAAACTTTAGCAAGCCGGTCCTTCCACCTTTAAGAATCTTTACGGATAGGTCCTGGTTTTTGCAATCTAGCCCCTGTCTACCCTAGATAATAGTGTTAGAGGTCCTTTTCTTGAGTTTTAGCACCTAGGCCCTTTAGTTTTTATATAAAATTATGTTTTAGCCCCTGATTTTATTTGTAAAAGCCACTGTAAACTTAGTTTTCTTGCGGATAGGCCCCCGTAAGCTTGTTTTAATCATATCTTTTTCATTTTAACTCCGTTTTTAGCGTTCTATATATCAAAATGATCGTCTCGACGAGTAGAATCTTTTAAACAGTAAATTTACCAGTTTTTTACTATTTGGTGTACTGTTCTGTTTATTGTTTGTTATCCATGTTGGACTCGTAGATATCGTGCTCGTTTCGTCCGAGCTCCCTGTCGGAGGTGATCGGGGAAGAGCTTGTCTTCGAGGAGGATTTCACCCGGCACTTGTAGAGGAAGGCAAGTGGCTTTCCCCCTCTGCATAATCTTTTTGAACCTATGACATCGCATGCTAAACAATGTTTACTATTCCCGTTGTTATGCATAAATCTGATGGGCAAACACCTAGCTAAGGACTTGACTAGATGCTTTACCACTTTACCTTGATCAACCCTGTTTAAACAAATGTTTGGGGTAGATAAATGCTTAGTTTGCTCTACATGAGTTGGTTATGCTTGTTTATGTTATACATCTCGGCTTTGCTTATAAATGTGTTTGTGCTTAAAATAAGATAACTTGATTCATAATCGGAACATGGAGAACCACCCAAGATAACGGTACAACCACGGTCCACATGGCTGCGGCTTAGCCAATTAATTAGGAGAGTGGGTTAGCGATAGCTCTTTTCCGAGAGGGGCACGGGGGCGGAGTTGAAGGGGTATAGCCCGGTTCTTTTGGGGTAGCGACCTTGGCTAAGGTGCGACCATTAGGGAGGGTTATGGTCCGCTCATTCTTTATGCTGTTGCGAATCGTTGGGGCCGTTGGTTTCTCTTCTTTCCTTTGTAAAGGCTTCGTAGTGGACCCCTAGCCACTCACCTTGGAAGTGTTTAAGGGTCTAGCTAACCGGGAAAGATGGGGAACACGAGCCGTGGGTAAAGTGTACAACCTGCGCAGTGTAAAGGCGATCGATCGGCCGTGCTCACGGTCATGAGCGGCTTGGACCCTCACATGATTAATAAACTTGAAGAATAATGCAAATCATGGGTTGGAGGTTTGGTTTGAGGTTTCTTTTATGGTTAAGTGGGTTGGTATACACTCACATCTAGTTAATAGGTGCTTGCTAATAAAACTTGACCAACTTATAAAATGCTTACCGCCGTGAACCATAGCCTATCCTTGATAGCCTTGCATTGTTTCCCCCACTTGCCGAGCTCCAACCATAAGTGTGCTCACCCTTGATTACCGCCGTTCGGAGGAGAACGTCGGAGGCGAGGACGAGTACTAGAGTGACTTCGAGGAGTTCTAGGCATGCGGATCCCCCCGGTCATCATGCCTGTGGATGTCAACGATGGAGTTGCTCGTCGTCGTTTGGTTATCGTCGTGTTCGGACCTTCGAGTCCACCCCTATGGATGTAATAATGGTTACCATCTTGGTTTAAACTCTTGAACGTTATATTACCGCAATGGTATTACTCTCGTTTTGTCTATCATGTGTGTGTAAAATGATCCTGGCGCACACGTGAGATGCATTCGGTTTCGTTGTAAAATCGGGTGTGACAACGAGCCACCAAAGATAATATCATCCACATACATCCGAACAATCAAAATATCAACACCCGCTCGAGGAGAAACGAGGTCCGATCTACCTTCCCCATCTCAAAGCCTTTCCCAAAGAGCAATCCCCTCAAACTTCCATACCAAGCCCTAGGCGCCTATTTCAACCCATAGAGAATTTCTCAACTTGTACACCTGGTGGGGTACTTCTCACTCTCAAACCCCCGTGGTTGCTTACATACACCTCTTCTTCGAACACAATATTCGGGAAGGCACTCTTCATATCCATTTGGTACAATTTGAACCCTTTAGCCACGAGAGAAGACTAGAAGGATCCTAATTGCCTCCAAATGGGCTACGGGAGCAAAGGTCTCCTCGTAGTCAATCCCCTCTTTACGGCTATACCCCGAGCCACCAACCTCGACTTGTTTCTCACCACCTCACCATTCTCACCCTCTTTGTTCTTCCACACCCATTCGCTCCGATAGGCTTACAACCGGTGGAGGATCTACAAACTCCCAAACTTGGTTTCTCTCAAAGTTCTCCAACTCCTCATGCATTGTGTTGACCCAATGAGAATCGGAGAGTTTATGTCCAATGTCTTTGGGCTCGAACATAGGAACAAAAGCGACATGGGAAAAGTGATAGTTGTTTCGAAACTTCGACCATGTAGTGCGTTGATTGATGTCCCCGATGATCCTCGAGCCGGGTGATCCACTTGTACTCGTCGGGGAGGTTCTCGCCTTGAAGCTACCTCCCCCTCGGCAACAACTTCTCTTGATCTCGGCACATTGTTGTAGGTGTAGGAGAGGCCCCATTCTCGATTGTAGTCGAAGTAGTAGGTACATGCTCGGTGCGGGCGCCACACCACCATCTTCATCACCTCCATGTTCTAGCTCCTCCTCCCGAAAGATCTCCTCTCCAAGTTCATCATCTCCTGCACAATCAAAGACCAAAGATCTAGGTGGTTGTGTCTCGTCAAAGGTAACCTCGCAAGTCTCCACGATTTGGTTAGTTTCCAAGTTGAGCACACAAAATGCTCTAGAGTGAGTCGCGGAACCAAAGAAAATACCATCAACCGACCTAGCCTCAAACTTATCTAGATTCTCGCCCTTCTTCAAAATGAAGCATTTGCAACCGAAAACATGGAAATGACTCACCTTGGGGGTATGACCGCACATCATCTCGGAGCATGTCTTCTTCTTGAAAGCTCAAAGGAAATTCTGTTCGAGACATAGCACACGGTATTCCTGCCTCGGCCCCGGAACCTCTCGGAGTCCTATGCTCATTGAGCATCGTCCGGCCATCTCACACAAGGTTCTTGTTCTTCCTTTCCACCATGCCATCCCGGGGAGGCGTATACGGACTCGAAAACTAGTGTTCAAGACCCATGTCATGGCAAAAAGTGTTAAAGCGAGAGTTTTAAATTCTAAGCCATTGTCACTACGAATCGCTCGATTGGCATATCTCGTGCCTCTCGTTCTTCAACCTCAAGACAAGATCTCGAACAAAACCAAACATCTCCCCCTTTTCCTCCAAAAAGAAAACCCGGGCATACCAAGAGTAATCGTCCACCACAACTAGGATGTACCACTTACCACCCATCGAGTGCACACGAGTTGGGCCAACAAGGTCCATATGGAGCGGCTCGCATGGACGCTCCGTCATGACATCGGTCGGGGTGGATGGGAACAAGCTACCATCTTAGCATGCCTACACGGTGCACACACTAACTCTTTCTCAAACCGCAACTCGGGGTAATCCTCGAACCAAGTTAATTCCACTCAAGCTAGACAAAAGGTCAAAGCTTAAGTGACCTAACCTCTTATGCCACTTCCACAACTCACTCGAAGAACTAGCCAAAAAGCAACGAGGCACACCGAAGACCGAGAGAAATTCGCTTGGAAAATTTGACCCTCGGGAACGACCATGCAAACAAGGTCCCCTCGAGAATCAAGGATGCGAGAACCACCAGGCTTAAACAACACCTCAAAACTGTCATCCAAAAGCCGGGACACGGAAAGCAAATTGAACCCGAGCGATTGAACAAGAGCAACACGCTTGAGAGTGAACATGTCACTTACCTTGATCTCACCTTCCGATAACACATGTCCTCGCCCATTGTCCCCAAAGGTGATATATGTCTTTGACGGAACTAGGGTGAGGCTGGAGAACCACCCCGATCTCGCGATCATATGCCTTAATCAACCGGAGTCAATCGGCCAAACGTTCTCCATGCCTCCCGCCCGAAATTAAAAAATGAGAACATGAGTGAGCAAACGACTCAACACTAGGGTTAGTACCAAGAGAGTAAAACCAGTGTTGAGCCATCTACTCCAAAGTGGGGTTAGCACACTCCATCCTGTCATGCCTACCAAAGCTAGAACCACCACGGGGAAACCACTATCTCGCCGGAGGAGTACGAGCACCATGAAAGGAAGACCATGGTATATAGCCCCTCCGAGAGTCAAAGCTATGACTCCTCCCAATCTCGTATTGAGCACGAGGTGGAGAACGTCTAGCAAACTCAACACCACCAGGCTCACCATGCCAAATACTTGTACCATGACCAAAGGAACCGAACCTACTATCATCACGGGTACAAAAACCAAACTTTCCGGCCCTCCGCTTAGCACCTGTCCGAGCGGCCGCCCTCACCGGTCTAACCGGTGGCCTTCGGCCGCAGGACCGCCTCCACTCAAAGATCTCCTAACTATCTCCCCAAGACGGGAACCGAATGCACGGTGGCCTTTGCCCCGGCGGTGACATGCAAGGCTCGGGCACACCATGAGATGGGTGGTACCGTCCTTATTTGCCCGGTCCTTAGCTATTTCGTCCTCTTGCTTCCGCTTGAAGCAAAACTCCTCCTTATAACCATCTCTTCCACAATACTCACAATGGAAGAGGATTGGTCTAGGCTTGGGTTTGAGTTGTGGTCGCTCACGAGGATTCTCTCTCGGTTCTCTCCCTCCTCTCTAACACCTTTCCCCATGGGACTCACAAATCTCACCGGTTTTTTGGAAATTGTCTATCATGGGAGGAAATACGGGTGGATCTAGAGTTGTGTCAATTTTGTTTAGGAGCTGGTTGGGCTTAGGCGCAAACTTGTTCTTGGGAGTTGTTTGTGGTACCAACTCAAACACTTCCTCAACTCATTATTCTCATCCCGCAAACGATCCGCATAGTGTGCAAGCTCCAAATTCTTTACAACATGTAATTCACAAGTATAGCGTGAAGTAGGACTAGGAGATTTCAATTCAGCCTTAAGCGAAACAATGTGAGAATGAGACTCGGCAAGCTTTTCATGCAAAACGGGACAAGATGTGTAGGCACCTCGCAAAGTAGGTCTAGACTGCAGCTCAACCAGCTCAACCCTAAGACCATCTCTAGCAGCTCTTGGGAGCAACATCTGCATCCCCAAAATGCAAATCAAAACACTACCGTAGCTCCTCTAGCGGATGCTAAAACCGGTTTTGCATTTTGCGATTCTTGCGCCTCCACACCTCATATCCGGTGGTTCTCTCTCCTTTCTTCATCCTGTCTCACCTTTCATCCTCTCTCGTGCCATCCTAGGGAAGAGAAGGAGGCGGGAGCGAGCGCACGCAAGGAGCTCACCCGAAGAAGAGGCCGGAGGAGCCGGGGAGGAAGATGGAGCCGCCCGCTCGCCATGGCCTCGACCTCGCCTGCGCCCGACGGGACTCCACCGCCACGGCCTCAACCTCCCTACCATCCGTCGGGAGGGAGAGCTCCACCTAAGATCCCGAGCTCCGCCGGCCCCGGCGCACCGATCCGGCGGCTCGAAAAGGAGGAGGAGGCATACGAACTAGGGAGGAGCTCGGTTGGGGAGGAGGACAACGCGAGGGGAGGAAGTCGAGGCCGGGGGCCTCGGCGGCGGGATGAACGGACCACCGGCGGCAAACGGTGGCGGAGTGGTGACTCGGGGCACGAAAGAAGACACGGGACGGCTAGGCGGTGATGGTAGCCTCTCGTTCCTCGTAGGAGGCTACATCGCATTGAGCACCTACGGAATCAAGCGGTGACGGAAGCGAGATGAGATCGAGCTTTGTGTGCATGTGATTTGCGTGTTTCATGATTGGATCCCGCCGACGCGGTCGGATCTTGAGCAAGCGACAAGGCGGTGCTCCATCGGTGACCGGGACGCCAAGGGGGCCGAGGACATGGGGGCAGCGGTGGATGTGGAGGTGGCGGCCCGGGAGGAAGAAGGAGGTTGCGATGAAGAAGCAAATGCGAGAAACAAGCGGAAACCTCCGGCTTTTGCACAAAGGGCCCAATCTCTCTCCTAAGCGGAAATGGCCTTTTGCACATTGCACTATAGATTTGTTGCTAGAGATGGTCTAAGCACATCTAGTTCCTCACACTTAGAGGCATGCTTTTCCTTAAGAGTAGTCAAATCGGTTAGGAAAATAGAGCAATCACCGCAATCAACTTCATCAAACAACGAGAGCGGCCTTAAGCAAACCCAAGCTTAGCATCAAGGTTCTATATTTCTAGATCAACCACCCTATTCCTAGCATCTTCAAGCAAGTCCCTAAGCTCCTTTCTCATCTTCTTAGCCTCTCTAAGCTTGTCATCATGATTATCAAGCAGTTTTCCTAGTACCTCATTCTCCTGGCGCAAGAAGGAGAGATTGTCATGTACCTCATCCCCGGAGTTGGAGCCCGAGTTGTCCTTTTGGCTCTTCATGTTGCGGAGCTATGCGCCATTCCGCGAAGGCGTCTCGCACGAAGCGGCTCAACCTCGCTTAGGTTCTTGGATCCCTTCTTGCTCTTGCACCGATCACCTTTGTTTTTACTACTACTCGAGCTCGTGGTAGAGTAGGCAGAGCAGGAGTCCACATTGCTCGCTCTGACCATCGCTCAGGCCTTCTTGTCATGGCCATACTTCTTCCTCGATGTACACTCGTCCTTGTTCTTATGCTTGTGCTTTTAATAGCACCTCGGCGGTGCTTGTTCTCCATGTTGTTCACAATCACCATGAAATGCTCGGAACATGGTGTCTATGGACTCACTCGGGGAGATGAGTGAAATTTTTGTACTCTCTCCGGTAAGTCGCGAACATCCTTGACTTCACTTGATTGTTCCCCGGCGTGAGCTACGTTAAGCTTATCCCATATCTTGCAAGCCAAATCATCCACATGAACTCACTCAAACTCGGGCTTGCAAACGGCACGAAACAAGTAATCGACCACCTTGTTGTTGGCATCGTGCATATCTCTCGATCCTGGAGCGAGGAAGTTAAACGAATGAATATAGGTTGTGTTCTCCGTAACGTCCCAAAGGATCCGACCCTTGTCGCGAAGGAAAGAGGACATCCGCCTCTACTAAATATGGTAATCCTTCCCATCGAAGTGAGGAGGACCCGGTCGTCATTCCTGGTATGCCATCTTTGGATCTTAGATCGGTTAGAGTATCGAAAGACTCGTAACCGACTTTGATATCACTTGAAGGACCGATTAGGTGAACCAAAGAGGGGGGAGTGAATGGGAACCAATAAAAATTATTCTCGAGGGAGATGACTTCTCCAACAAGATAAACAGGGCCGATCCAACACTTCTCTAACTCGAACTTCCCAAGTTTGCCAAACTACATAGCCACTTGAGTGCTACCGACCCTAGGATCAAACAACACAACCGACCAAAACAAACACTCTCAACATGCGGCGAAAAAGCGCACGCATTGTCGCTTGTGCCACACAGTCGACCGGTGGCATGTGCCGGTCGGACCGGTGGACGGTGCGGTCGGGCTAGTGGCAACGACGATTGCACAAAACATTCCAGAAGTCTCGGTGACTCTTCTAGGCCCCGGAACAAAAACCACCTTAGAAACACAACCTAAAGGAAAACAAGAACCTCCACAAAACCTAGCAAACTAACCGGAAACCTTCCAATAACTAACCGGGAGCACCACAAAGCACAACGCTACACACGTCCAATAGTTCACCCGAGGAATATCACATAGGGACACGGCACCGGCCAAACCCGATCGGGCGTGGGCAGCTCGAGATGAACGAGTGAGCCGCAGGTCAACCCTTCCAAACAACCTTCCCAATCTCTCGATTCGCTCCACGGAATCGCACAAGACTTCGGGGGATACTATGAGTACCTCATGGACATCCCATACCTACGATTTGGTCCCCCAAAACTTGCTAAATGAAGAGGAATCAAATGATTCCCACCAAGAACACACTTCCCAAAACCTAAGGAAAAACCCCAAATTGAGAACTTTTTTCACGGATTTGAGAGAGGGGTTACAAGGAAAAGAACCACAAGGGGCTCAATTATACATCCCCAACCAAAACCACAAAGGAGAGGTCTCAAATCCACCAAAATAAAATCGCCAAGAAAAGGCTCCAAAAATCACCAAAAACGAAAATGGGAGAGACAACAAATACCTTGAGGAATCACATTGAATATTCTATACATGCCAAGAAAGATTCATACAAGGTCTAGATTGCCTCCCAATCATCCATCCCTCTCTAAAGATCTCACCATGAAGCTCTCAAGCTAGTCCTATAGAAACTCCTAAGGAAAATAGGAAGGGAAAAAATAGCAAAAGCAAATGAGCTAGAGTTTCAACAAATGGCTATCATCCTCTCTCTCTCCACTTGGGTTATATGAAGGCACTTTTGGAATCCTCGTTGTAGCACCATCGTACGGATGCCGGCGACCGCACCTTGCTTAGCCTCGATGCAAGCCTTGCAATCCCAATGTGTGTGCTCGCTTTTAAGTCTCCGGAAGACGTCGTCGCACACCGGTCCGACCGGTGCTCCCCACCGATCGGACGGGCCAAGTGCTGCTATGCTTCGGTCTTCGGTCTTGGATTTGTTGCTCAACCAAGGAACCAAGTAGTTTTGTGGTGAACCACTAGAAACCCTGTGGACTAAGTGTGGCCTCACACCACTCTCCACTCATGACTTGGCTCCACATCGTCCCGGCTCGATCTTTGCTTTGAGGCTCAACCAAGGAACCATAAATGACTTCGTCTTGCTGTTCTTGCCACCGTGCGGCCCGCACTTGACCCCGTCGACCACCCGGTCCGTCGAACCAAGCCTACTTGTCCGCTCCACACCCGGAGGCCCACCGGCTTAGACCTTTCGCACTTGTTCTTCACCGCACTCGGGGGCGAACATGGGCCTAGGGCCACTAGGGCCGTGGCCCTAAGCATAGCCCAAAAAACCCTTTATAGTATAGTTAAAATCGGATGACCCATCTATGAAATATACAAGTTGGCCCTAGTCCTCGGTCGAGGCCAAATTCACTCGGCCTAGCGACCAACGGCCCAACTACTCCATCACATCTCTAGCCGCTTGGCCCGGCCCGCCCCCACTCCATCCCTTTCTCGCCCCGAGTTGCGCACGCCCCGACCCCGTCCCGAGCGCCGCCCTCACCTTGCGCGGCCGCCGCGCGCGCGCCTAACCCTAGCCCGCCGGTCTCCGCACGGCGGCGCGGCTATGCGCGTGCGCCCGCGCCGCCGCCGCACACCCACACCCGGCCGCCCCGTGTGCCCGCCGCGGTGCCGCCCACGCCCCGCCGGCTCGCCGCGCGCCCGTGGCCGCCCGCCGCCTGCTGCCTCGCGCCCTCGTCAGAGCCTGGAAGGAGGAGTGACGAACCAAAAGAAAACGAACCGATGGACAAGATGAAGGGTCGGAGCAAGAAGAGATGCAGAACGACGACACTGACATCTTTCTTTTCTCTAGCGTCTACTCCGGTAATTTCATTAGCCCCATCAATTTTGTTTCCTACTATTGATGAAGAAATGGCAGACGAGGACGAGGATTAACCAAATTGGCACTAGTTAGGTAATGCATTACTTTTCTGCAATTTTTAATAAATTTCATTGTATGCTTCAACTTTGAATAGATATATACTCAAAATCAAGATTTAGTTGCATTTGTGCACTGTCATACCGTATTACCATTATATTGTCATGTGGGAGGGCTCTAGTAGTTTAGACACTTTGACAAGTGGCCCTAGGCGTCAACATGATTTCTGTCTGCCACTGCCTGCACTGTCACCAATCAAGCCACAATCTGCCCTTGCAATACTTAGTCAAGAGTCAGTCCACACAACGTTGTCAACCACTCATCACACCAGGAAGCGACCATCCACTGATCCTCGTACCACACAGGCTCTCACTTCTGAAGATGAACAACTTTTGTTTTGGTCATTTGCGGTATAATGGTAGTAACATTCTTCACAGATCTTATACACCCCTCATATAGTTTCATGAAAATATATAAGATATACATGTTTTGCATACAAATGAAAAATTTGTCAACTACAAAGTTTTAGGTCGTCGAGCTATACAATTTTGATATAAAGTTTGTCTTCATCCGAGATCGTACGAAGAAGTTATGAATTTTTTCCACGAGATCATTTCCATGAGCAGGTGATGTCATCACCTGCACCTAGAAATCCATTTCTAAGAGCAGGTGACATCATCACCCGCACCTGAAGAAAATTTCAGGTGCGGGTGACACCATCATCCGCACTTAGAAATAAGAATATTTACAGTAGCGGGTAATGGTGTCACCCGCACGTAAAAATGATTTCCAGATGTGGGTGATGACGTCACCCGCTTCCAAAAATAATTTCTAGGTGCGGGTCTAGCTGCTATAGTGCCACATGTTTTTCTTAGATCGGGAAAAACTGTGTGCTCTTACAAATATTTTATGTAGTAGTGAAAAATGAAAAAAAATTTGCCACCTTGTGCATGCGCGCTGGAGTAGAAACGAGGCAGAGACAGCTAGTGGTACGGCCTTGCTGGTTATGGAGCCAAAGTTCTATTTGTCGCTCAGGATACTTGTTTCGTGATTGAACTAAAGTCGGACAAGTCCACTCCCTTAGGAATTAGGATCATATTCATCTTCCCCAGATCCATAAAACATACTGATCTTCCCAGTGAGGGCGAAATTCGGTGGGGTTTTCTGAATTTATTCTTGAGCTGTTTGAGTACAAACGGGTGTGCTCAACAGTACTATGTGTTTCCCGTGCAACGAGGACGGTGGTTTCTCCAATCTCTTCTCTAGTGCGTGTATGGATGCACAAGCGTGCGTGCGTGTGTAATGTGAGTGTGGAGTGCGTGATTGTGTGTGTCATATGTAATGACTCTCTCGAAAAAATCCATAAAACAGATACACGACTATTATATTTATCTTGAATCCAACTATCTTTCAACTATGTCATCCAATCGATTACATCTAATGGACCAGCACTTTATGTACTTGCATTTAATACAACTATGTACTGGTGTCATCTACATATATATAGTAATATAGTTGAATTTGCAAAAATTCCGGAAGCTAAACGGAGATCCGGTAGAGTTTTGTTGCTTCTTTCACTCCCTCTCCGCCCCACTCCCTTTCATCCCCTCTCCAACCCCTCTCTCTTTTTTCTTAATTTTATGACATTTCGGACCAATTTTTGAGTAATAGTAGGGGATGTATCCAAACCGTTGTGTGAAGAGGAAACCCCTGTAAGGAATCGGATGCTCGTAGCCTAAGGGGGAGGAAGTGAATTAGGCAAACTAAAAATCTTAACCTATGGCTTCACTAATTTTACACAAAGGTAAACTAGAACATACTATCCAGATGTGCAACTAGGGTTGTTCTAGTGTGAAACTCACATTCCAAAACAAGGTTTGCAACCTATGGCCAATCCTAGCATGATACTACTCTAGGAAAGTAAAGGCAAGCAAAGATTTTAATAGAGTAAATGTGGAAACGTAAAGGGGATGAGAGGAAGTAAACTCTTGACACACGATTTATCTTGTGGTATCGGTAGGCACTAAGTCACCCCTAGTCCACGTTGTTGAAGCACTCACACAAGAGTATTGCTTCCCGGTCACCAAGTCTCTCCCAAGAGCACCACTTGACTCGCCACAAAGGCTCGCCACTTAGGCACTCGTCAAGCTCCCTTGGTCACCTTGATGTCACCTCCACTAAGGAGCTTCTCCACTTAGGAAGGGGGTCTCCACGTCTCCCGCACACCTCGCCGCTCCACACCAAGCCGGAGGATCGATGACGATTGCCGGTGAGCCACTTAGGCCCCAAGGCTTCCGGCGAACCTTGTACACCTTGATTTACTCAAGAATCACCTCACAAAGTTGGCACAACCTTGCACCCACTCAGCTTTAAGCTAAGCCTAGCAATAAGCACATACACTAAGCATATGCAAGTCTAAGGATGAGCAATTAAGCACTTGGATAGATTGGATATGATCTTTTAGGTGTCTTGCACTCTCCCGCACTTCCACACAATCCAGCAACCTCAAATGGGTGAGTGGAGGGGGTATAAATAGCCCAAGGCATCAAAAGAGCCGTTGGCTAACGACCACTGGAAAGGTAGCGTCAGATGAACCGATGATATGCTTTTTCTAGGCGTCGGTTCATCTGGCGCCCTCCACGTCACTTAGTCGTTAAAGATCCGCTAACACAATTGCTCCGACGCATTACACCGACGGTGCGTCGGTTCATCCGGTGCTGAAGACCCTGCGGCCAAAACGTCTCTGGTAGCTTCCACGGGACCGTCAGATAGACCGACGCTTCCCCTTAACCAAGGCGTCGGTTCGTCCGGTGCTGAAGACTGCGTCTTGGCGCGTCTCTGTCTTGATTTAAACTGAGCGCCGGATAGACCGACGGTGTCCTCACTCGGACCGTCGGATCATCCGGTGCTACTGTCTTCGCTGCTCTTCCTCCGCAATTCATCCGGCGCATCTACAAAATGGACTGTCGGTTCATCCGACGGTGCCAACTTCATTTTGCCTCCTGCTCAGTGTACCAAGTACACCGACGCTTGCTTCTAGGGTACCGTCGGTTCATCCGACGGTGTTTTTTCTTTTTCTTTCCTTTGTCGTTTTTGACCCTTGAAAAATAGACTATCTTCTCAATTTGGCATGTGATATTTTTGCATCGTTGGGACAAAATGTCTACAAAGACATACTAAACAATATGGTTAGTCACATTGATCATGTTATCACGAATCATCAAAATCAACTCGAACTAATGGTATATGAGACCATATTCGCTACACCCCAATTCAAATGCTGCATGAACAAACCGTCAGGACCCGGCCGTCGACATCTAACCACCATTTCACACGACGGTTGAGCCCTGGGCCCGGGCACCGAATTAGCCGCCATTCACATGGCGGTTCTTACGGCGGAACCACAAGGTAAAAACACATGCAGCTGTTTCAATGGACGGTTAGCCACCGTCATTTCATACGGCGACCGGGGCAAGGGTTAGATCTACAAAATTTTGATTAGTTCATATATTTTTACAAAATCCTAAAAGATATATAAAAAGTTTTCCGGAGGTGCAGTAGGAGGGTCGGAGCCCAGGCTGCCCGGCTAGAGTGGGTCAATGGGCTTGGCCATTTCAGCTTAAACTTTTTTTTAGAGGATCAGCTCAGATAGATGATGGGCTGGCTGAAACTCAAGGGCTGGCCACTTGGGAGTGAGCACACGCTTGGTCAATTCTAAAAGAAGAAGAAGAAGACGACGCTTGGTCAAATTGATACTGATTGATGACTTTGGGGTTCGAATGCTGATACTCAAAGCAATGCGCATCAAAGGCTATGTATTAAAGGTGGACCCCTCCTCCCATTCTCCCAATGCATATAGAATTTTTCTTCGGACTAGGTAGGAGTATGTAACAAGCTGTGGCCAGTGTCACTTGAAATCATGTTGCAGTGCTGATCTTCCCAGCTGATCATTGATCTGAAGTAATCAGATTTCCCTCTCGAGCTCATCACGGTTCGACTCCTGTCCGGAGCAACTTGGTGTCACATTTATTTGAAAAAACATTTATTGTGTGTGGGGATCTGGGTTTGCATTAAGTCAACACATTTGCAGTGAAGTTTGACAACTCGATTTCTATTCCTATTGAGTTGTATGGCATGGTTAAGTTCGATTTCTATTCCTATTGAATTGTATGGCATGGTTAAGTTCAATTAACGCCCAGCTTCTACAAAGCGGCCTGGGACACGGTGGAGTCGCGGCTTCAGCCTTTCCTGGATGAGCTGCACCAAGGTAGGGCGGAACTCGAGCAAATCAACCGCTCCTTCATCGCCCTCCTGCCGAAGACCGCCGGCGCGGTGTCCATCGGCGCGTTCCGGCCAACCTGCCTGCAAAACTGTGATATCAAGATCGTGTCGAAGCTCTTGACGACGCGACTGCAACGCCAACTGCCGGCGTTGATCGACACTAACCAAACCGGTTTTCTGCAGGGGAGATGCATCTCTGAAACATTCATTCACGCCCTGGAAATCATCCAATGCAGCCAGAAGCGCAAGGCGCCCGCGTTCGTCATCAAGCTCGATTTCGCCAAGGCCTTTGACACCGTGAACTGGTGCAGCCTGCAGGCCATCCTCCGTGCCCGCGGCTTCCCACCTCAGTGGTGCGCCTGGATCCACGAGCTGCTGAGCACCTCCAAGACGGCGATCCTGGTGAACGAATGCCCAGGGCCATGGTTCCCGTGTCGCCGGGGGCTGCGGCAGGGCGACCCGTTCTCACCATACCTCTTCCTCCTCGTCGCCGACGTGCTGCCACGCCTGATACAAGCCGACGGAGGGGTGCTCCACCCGCTGATGCCCGATGCCCCGTGTCCGGTTCTGCAGTATGCAGACGACACCCTCATCGTCACGAAAGCGGACGCCGGGTCGATTGAGCGCCTGAAATGCATCCTGGACTCCTTCACCTCGGCGACCGGGCTCAAGATCAACTTCGGCAAGAGCTCCGTCGTCCCCCTCCACACCGACCCCCGCACCCTTGCGCACTGCTTAGGCATCCTCGGGTGCAAACAGGAGGCGTTTCCCCAGAACTACCTTGGTCTCCCCTTGTCGCCGGACAAAGTGAGAATCACTGCCCTCCTACCCTCCATCGGGCGGGCCGACAAATACCTCGCCAGGTGGAAGGCAGCGCTCCTCAACACGATGGGACGGGTCGTGCTCGCTGACTCCGTCCTGGGCAACCTCCTCATCTACGCCATGTGCGCGATGGAGCTGCCGAAAGGGGCGCTGGACCGCCTCGACGCCAAGCGCCGTGCGTTCTTGTGGACTGGCTCTAACAAGGTCAGTGGCACGCGATGCTTTGTCGCCTGGGATCATGTGTGCATGCCGCGTGAGAGCGGCGGCCGGGGCCTGAAGAACCTGGGCGTACAAAACCAGTGTCTGCTGTTGAAGCTCCTACACCGTTTATACCACCCCGCTGACTCCGCCTGGGCGCGCTGGGCGCGCCGCCAAATCGACCTGGTCAACCTCCACGGTGACGTCGACGGCAGCCACTGGGGCTCCCTGCGGCGGCTCCTCCCCACCTACCGTGCCATAACCACGGTGCACATCCGCGACGGGGCCAGCACCTCCTTCTGGGAGGACTCGTGGCTCCCCGACGGCCCCCTCGCCGAGCTCCTCCCCGCTCTCTACAGTCACGTCGTCCGCGCCGAGCTGTCCGTGCTGCAAGACGACGTCGAGATCCACCTGCAGCCCCGGCTGACGCGCGCTGGCGCCGCTGAACGGGGCAAACTCGACGAGCTGCTCAGCAACGTGGCCCTCTCCGACGGTGACGACATCCAGCTCTCTCCGTTCGTGAACGCCAAGGGACAACTCAAGACTGCCCGGCTCTACCGGACGCTCATGTCCGCCACCTCACTGGCTCCCTGCCCCTTCGCGCGGTTCGTTTGGAAAAACCGCGCGCCTCCTCGGGTCCAATTCTTTACCTGGCTCCTAGTGCAAGACAAGATCCAGAGCCGGCACAACCTGCAACGGAAGCGCGCCATTGACCAGGCGGATTGCGAGCTGTGCCACCACGACGAAGAAACCGCCGATCACATCATGTTTGGCTGCCCCACGACTTTTGCGTTCTGGGAACGACTGGGCGTGGCGCCGGCGACTGTCTCCTCCGCTTCGGTGCTCGAGCTCTGGAACATGGCCCTGCCGTCCCTGATCCCACAGCGACACCGCGTCGTCTTCCTCATGCTTTGCTGCTGGAACCTCTGGAAACACCGGAACGCTGCTGTCTTCGACGCTCAGCGCCCGTGCCTTCGCCGGCTATTGAGGGCATGCGCTGAGGACGCCCGGCTGTGGGCACACAGACTTCCCGCCGGCGATGCCTCTATCCCTGAGTCCTGGTGTTTTATCTTTTCCCCCATGTAATCACATCCCCGTGCTGCAAAACTCCCCCGGATATCCCCCCTGCTGTAACCCTTTCGGCCTCGCCTTCATGCGGTGGCGCTACGATGGTAATGAAGCTACAGGTTGGGGAACCTTACCCCCCCCCGGTTGACCGTCAAAAAAAAATAAAAAATTCCCTCTAGAATCTTGGTTTAGACTGTTTGCACGGGTGAACTGAAAACCCCTACTATTCCCTTTCCTGTGCGCCTTTTCAGGAAATGGCGCCGCATCGGCATACTGGGAGCGGTACACGACTCTTGTGTACCCTCGCGTTTCCGCCAGGAATGGCAGGCTCCCACCACGCCATTCCCAACTACCCGGCAGAGCAGAGAATACAACAGCATGGCGGAGGAAGCAAGGGAGGACGATGTCGGCGAGCTGGCCGGCCACGAGAACGTCAGAATCCCGCCGAGAAAGACGTTTGGAGCTCCTCTGCATCCGCTGCGTCCTGGTCGATGCACATGCTCGGGGAGGGGCGGATAGGAGCTCCAATCGTCGCGCGGAGCTCTGCGAGGGATGAAGGGCAGATGACGGAGGGAGAGCTCGCCATCGCCACCCAAGATTCCGCATCCTCCTCCACCACGCAGGGAGGAGCTCGCTAGCGCCACCCAAGATCCTGCGTTGTGTGGCTGCCATGGCTCGAGCTTTGTCCTCGTCCTCGCAAATCTACCACCGACACCGCCTGTTGGAATACATGGCCCAACACAGTGTTGTGACAGCCATTGGGCTGAAATTCATTAGGCCACTATTTCATATTGGAAAGTCAATGTGGTGTGGAGAGAATGCAAGGGAGGTTTAGTGCCACCTTGCTATTGTAAGGAGATGAGAATCAACATATATAAGGGAGGCTCTTGTAGAGTACTCCAAGTGATTAAGTATGAGCTAGAGCACACGCGCGCGCGCATATCGCGTGACTTGCGACGATGCGCGATCGCGACGTGTCTTTAACTAGTGATTCTATTTTTCTTACTGTTCGGCGGCTTCATGGGTGGACGCCGAGAGATACCAGGGGCGGTTTCTGGATATCTAGCAGATCGAAACATGGGTGGTTTTGTGCCTTCTCTATAAAAGGAGACGTCCAGTTGACGGGGAAGTCTCACGCCACAACTCACCATTCTCATCTACTCCGCTATGCGAGCCGCCGCACAAACTACTATTGTCGTTCCTCCGTCCGCCATGCAGCGGATCGAGGGAGAGCGGTGTCTCCGAACCAACACCGGTGACCTGAAGGCATGCACGGGTGCCGGCGATCAGGTTTCTACGAAGCATGCTCGCGACCGCTCGTCACTACCTCCTCTACTCCGACATCTCCTACACCTACGTCGACTTCATCTACATCCTCACTGACCTCGTCATCCAGTCGTCTTCAATCTCGCGGGTGTTGCACTGTAAGTATACCGGTTGCGTCTCTTCTTGCATATGACGTGATGGATGTTTGGATATGTTCCTTCTTTGTATTCCTAGCATGCGGAGGGTTTGTTGATCTCTCTTGTGTTTTTGAAGTACTAGTGTATCTGTTTCTTATTGCTATTAGTCTTTCGAGAATCAAATTAATCTTAGACCATGTTAATTTTGTAACACCACCATGGCTCGACCTCCTCCTTGCCCCTGCTCGTTACTCGTCTGTTCTCGTCTGGCCCATGATCACCTACATATCAGCCGTCAGCACTGCCATGGCTCAAGCTCGTCGGGCGCCACCGTGTCGGGCTAGAGAGTGAGGAAGGGGAGGGAGCCCGCACCCTGCTCCTTGCTGTCGCCGTCACAAGGGTTGCGCAGATCGAGGTCGTCACCTACTTGTCCCCATCCTGGCAAATCCTCCCTCATCGGATGCCCCACCTGGTGCACCTCATTGCGATCTCCACCGGCCGGAGGAAGCGAGGAGCTCCACCGCCTCACTCCCCCTCCTCGCATGCCACCGCTGCTTCGGTAGCCAGCCTCGAGCCCCACCCCGCCCGGCGGTGGAGAGACCAGGTGGTGCGCGACGGAGGGAGGGGGCCGACCGCAGTGGAGGGAGGGTGGGGTGCGCGGCACCTGTCTTCTTGTCGTCGCCAAAGGGAGAGGCACCCGATGGAAGGAGGGGGGACTCCAGCGGCTCGGGAAGATCTCGTCGAGATCCGCGGCCGTGCGCCACAGCCGCACAAGATTCGGCTCCTCAGTCGCTCTCCATGCTCGCACCGCTGCAGGAGCTCGTCGTCGTATCCTTCGTCGGGCACATAGAGAGGAGGGCGTAGGGAGAGGCAGCGATGTGGAGGCGGAGAAGCAGAGGAGAGAGATGGGGGTTTGGTGGGAAGGGGGAGGGAGGGGGTTAAAAAAATTGGGAGGCTGACATGTGGGTCCCTGTGTTGGTAGTTGGGATAAAGGATGAGATATAAAGTGACGTGTGCGGAGGAAAGTTGTATAAAGAAGAGAATCTCGATGACCAGGTAGGAATACTTCGTTTTATAGGGGATATGAAGTATGACGACTGCGGAAAGTCTTACATATGCTCCTATTCTATCTTGCGCCCAGTGGCGTAGCCAGGAATTCAACATAAGGGTAAGTTAAACACGGCTAATAGATTGTTATACTACTAAATTGTCCAAAAATATATAGGTTGATGGTATACTCCACCAATTAATTGAACAATATAATAATAATTAATAATTCCATTACACAAGATAACTATTATAAAAGTCTCAGCCTAACTAATGATTCAACTAAAGATGCAAATCAGATTACCTTTTTCATTTTCGTCTTACTCTACAAGTCTTCATATCATTGAAGTCATCAATCTTTACAAGACCTAAAAGGGGGTAATTTTTGCCCTCACATTGAGCCACGTCATCAACAAAACGAGAGTCGTCGGATCGCGCGTGGATGGCTCGGATCATCCACAGATCATGAACACTGTTCATGCGGGACCCACAATATGTTTAGGTGGGACCCACATGGATTCATGAGATATTCGCGTGGGGCCCACATCAAGTGGGACCCACACATTTTGGTTTGTGGGGCCCACAATTCTATTGAGTGAGATTTTTTCTTTAATAAACCTAAATCGCGGGGATTCCCCCCTCCCCTGCGCCACATCTACAGCAAAGTCTTGGCTGTCGGATCTCGCGTGGTCCTGGATGGTTCAGATCCATCCAGGAGCTCGGGGCTCAGCAGTTTTTTAAAAAATCTCGCACTCTATCAAAATTAATATGTAGTCCAACCCACACTTAGGATAATATAGGGAAACCCCCTCGAACTTCACAGGAATAGTTTTCCAAAGGAACATCTCAAGTAGTTTTAGGAAAACCACCTCGAGCTTTGAAGGAATGCCAAGAGGGCTGTTGAAAGACATCTAGGCCCTTAGTGGGTTTTGGTCTATTGA
The DNA here is from genome assembly GCA_947561735.1 of Cenchrus americanus. Classification (NCBI taxonomy): domain Eukaryota; kingdom Viridiplantae; phylum Streptophyta; class Magnoliopsida; order Poales; family Poaceae; genus Cenchrus; species Cenchrus americanus. Next base: position 73,885,311 of record OX387239.1, on the reverse strand, counting down.
TTGACAACTAGATTAAAGATCTAATGTCCTTGTTAAGCATGTGAGCAGGTTGTAACATATAAATGACAAGGCATAATATATGACATTGGTTATCTACATGGTGAAAACAAGCTATGTGTATACAAGATAAGTTGAGGCATGGTTTTAGCCTCATATTGTGAAATGGCTTGACTCAATGGTGAATGTCATGATATTTGATATGTATGATCCCATGGAGCATATAGATGGTATATAACAAGGTAATGAAAGATAAGAAAGAGGCATATTGATTTTGGAACATTGGATGGTCTATTATTGAAGGAAGAAGCTTGTTATAATAAAAAATGATATTTAAATTAAAAGAAGGCATGATCTCAATAGAATTTCACTCTTGATGTTGAATCAAAGCTTAACTCAAATTGGCAACGAATGGATGAAGAAATCAAGCAAGGGATTAGCAACGAGGTACTAAGCTAAGGTTGGCCGAGTAGTGACTTGGACCATGTGCTTGGCTAGGGTGAAGTGGCTATAGCTTGGAAAGTTTCGAGGTATCAATTCGAGCCTAACCGAGTGAAGCAATGAAGAAGCATTACATGTTCGTTGAGTCATGTGAAGGGTGACTTAATCGAGAATTGGGATTCATTCGTACATAAAGATCAAAGTCACTAGCTCAAGGTAGAAGTGCTCAAACCAATGAGACATTGATGGATGGATCCCTCACGAGGATATATTGATCAAGTATGGCTATTCTTGAAGAAGAAGCTCAAGAGGTCTTTTATTGCATTTATATTTGATCTTGAGTATAGGTACGCCGTACTATCAAGAGGGATGCATCACAAGGAGTTTTGATAATGTCTTAGTGCTCAAGTAACCCATGTGAGTTGAGATAGACACAAAAACCACACATACACGTCTTCGGGTTTGACCTTGTGTCAAACCCGGTGGCACCGGTTTTGGGAAACCGGTGGCACCGGTTTTGTGTCAGCCGGCCCAACGGCTAGTTTTGAAAACTCGGTGGCACCGGTTTTGGGAAGCCGTGGCACCGGTTTTCACCGGAGTTTGCAACGGCTAGTTTTGGAAAGTCTGGAGTATCCGGGGTTTTTCCGGAGATTCGGGTTTTAACTCCAACGGCTAGTTTTTGGAGAGTCGGGTATTTATACCCTTCAACCTCTCTTGTTGCAAGCCGCCGTTCCTGAGGTTGCTAGAGTGCTTCCTTGCTATTCCTTGCTAAGCCAAAGCCATTCTATCTCCCCCCAACCCCTCTTTGTGAGGTTGTTCGATCTTTGATAGATCTAGTGAGTTGGGTGGTAGAGAGAAACCTTTGTGAGCAATTCAAGAGCACTTGAATACCTTGAGCACTGTTGGACGTCGTCAAGCTCGTGTGAAGCATTTGTTACTCTTGGAGGATTGGCTCCTAGACGGTTAGGTGTCGCCCACAAGCTCCCAAGGTGTGGTGAGCTGTGGGACAATTTGTGAAGGTCTTGCTTCGCCTCCGAAAGGGAAGAAGCTATCTAGTGGATCGGGAAAAGGGTTGAATGCAACCCGGCTTCGGTAGGAGAAGCACCCAACGGAGACTAGGATTCACACGGTGGTGAATCCGAACTTCGGTAAAACAAATCCTTGTGTCTCCTGTTGGTTACCTCGCATTTACCTTGTTATATCTATCCTTGCTTGTCTTTGTCATATTGGTGGAGCTACTTGGTTGCTAGTGTTTGTGAAGTGCAGGCACTCTATATTCATCAAGGAACTGATCCTTAAGCCCTACACCAAGTTTTAGTTCAATCCAAACAAGCAAACAAGAGGGAGAAGAAGAGGGGAGTCACTGCTAGGCAAACCCGGTGGCACCGGATTTGCAAAACCGGTGCCAGTGTACTAATTCCGCTGCGAAGGCGACAGTCCAGAGATTCCGGAGATTTCTCCAGAGATTCCGGACTTTCCAGAAACTCCGGAGAAAAGTCCGGAGTATCCGGGATTCACTGATAAATTTGTTTTAAGCGGTGATTTTCAGGACTCGCCTATTCACCCCCCCAAGATCCTTTCAGCTGTCACTTTTATAAAATCCCCCTCAAAAATTTATAGACATTATATGTAGTCCAACTCACACACATATAGTTTTATGAAAACTCCCTCAAACTTTGCTGAAATAAAATTTTATTTCAGCCACCTCCCACGCTGTTTTATGAAAACCCCCTTGAGCTTTGAAAGAATGCTAGGAGGGTGCCAATATTACAACACCCCTAACTTTATCAAACATAAATTATTACCCAACCACTACTATGATAATTTAATGAAGCCCCCTCAAACTTTTACATAACTACATTTATTTAAGCCACCTCTCAAGAAATTTGATGACATTTCCCTCGATCGAGCCACCTCTCATGTAATTTTATAATAATTAATCTGTGATCCATGCATCTTCTACAAACCTCAACTTTGCAAAAAATTGACACATGGTCCGCCAAATTTACAAAAAAAACCCTAAACTTTATGTAAATCTTCCACAGTCCAAAAATTGCGAAAAGTCCCCCAAGCTTGTCAAAATCAATCCACGGTCCCTACATTTTAACTAAGAAATATCCTAAAGATTTAATAAATTAATTCATAGCCTACAATCCTGCATAAATATCTCCAACCATATTCTACCAATCACTGGGCTACAGTTCATGGCGCGGCAACGCCGCGCCAGTCTTTCTAGTAAATGTATCAGTCGTGAACTTCATTTCAATATCTTTTTCAATGAAGATTATCAAGCAATCTCTTGGAAATTCATCACACTTTATTTTCAAGTCTTCAAAAATTATCAAGTGTCTTCCTTTTCAGTACCATGATTCTCCTTCAAAAATAATTTTCAAATTAGCATCTACAAGATCAGAACAAGTATGCGTACATCCTAATAGCTACTACACAACACAAGTCACGAACTAAATGATTTTAGATAAGAGGGGGCGACGCGGCGTGGCCAAGAGACGATCTAATAGCTGAACCCGGCGCGCTGCGACAGAATGATTGGGATCGTGGGTTAGGCAGAGGCAAAAAAAAAAAATGTCAGTGTCACTCATTTGGCCCAACCAGCCGGACCAAAAATAGCCTGTCCTTTTTACTTCCTTCGCTCCTTGCCCACGTTAATTACTTTAGTTTTTTTGAAAAAAGGTTAATTAATTTAGCTTGAAGGGTTTATACAGAGGTTTTTTTTCGCACCTGTGTGTGGGGGTGGGGGCATGGCCGCTCCTGGCTTGTTCCCTCTTTTTTTTTCTTTTTTCTTTCACCATGTATGATGTATTGATGTGAGTCTGTGACATTGGTTGTTACTGTGGCACTCAATTGTGGTGAGTTGGTGATAGACCTGAGTTTACGCAAAGATATTTGCAAACGGGCTTACTAGCGCTCGTTCGGCGGGAGCAATTCTCATTGGGTGCAGGCGGGACCGTCTGACGTCTCGTTCGTTTGGCTTATCAGCCACCAGCCAGAAGATCTTTTCTCGTAACAAACAAACCGGCCACCAAAGAACTGAGGATAGCGATATTTTTCTCTCACAACAAATCAGCATCAGCCACCAGCACCAGCCAAACGAACATGGTGCAAATCTGACGACTATCATCACATTAAATACTAGGTGATACCCCGCGCGTTGCTGCGAGAATTTTTTAAACAAAATTTTAAGGTGAAATGTGAAAGTAGTGACACCAAAGATATTACATGGCAATATTCGTTTGTAAACTCATTATGTATGAAAGCATGTTATTTTGTTGAGAGTGAATCATTCTAAAATCGTCAGGAATTTTGTGGTGTGATATACATGCTATAAGCCACAGAAAATCGATTTAAGACATAAATATGTGATTTGATGGATGATGACATGGCGTATAGTGGATGGTGACATGGCGCATAGTGGATGATAACGTGAAATGCTTGCATGTTGAGAGAAATCCAACCATGGTTTGTAGTGGGTCTCATCTGTATAAGTTTTATAGATTCACCGTTGTGGGTCCCACGCTGATTAAACATCCACCACCCTCACACCGCTCGGCACCCGACACCCAAGGGACTGCTTGCTTTCCCATGTGCTGCGCATTGGCACCCAAGCCGCTGCAACTGGTAGGTCCCAACGGGTGGGCACCATTTGCAACACGGGTAGGTACCATTTGCAACAGCATAAACACAAAATGAAACATATGATGAAAACACTTGAAACATTAAGGTTGAACATTCACAACATATGTCCAAAATAACTCAAACACTCTCAATATACATTTCAAAAACACATCAAATGCAACATGAACAATACATGTTTGCAACATAAAGAAACATGTACTGAAACACATTGAAACCTTACTGAAACACATCAAAACAATGCAAAATAGTAAAAATCTCCACCGCAACATGATAGCTATGTTTTATGCAGCACCAAAACAAATCTATTGCAACATCAAATTCATGCAGCTGCGACATGAAAAAAGTTGCCTCCACGATGGCAACATTGCAAGAAGAACACCCCATGACAACATAAATCTCGACCCTAACATCTCAAATCAACCATTACAACATTCAGAAAAAACCTACTCCATGGGACCCCCCCCCCCCCGATCTCCCGCCACCGACCCAAAACTCACTACCACTCGGGTGGGGTTCGACGCCGCCCCAGAGCTCCGATGCCTTCCTTCGTGCGCCAACGCCCATGCAGAGCTCGTTGCCTTCCTGTGCGGGGCTCGAAGCTCCTCCTTTGCAGCCTCGTGGAGCTGCCCGTCTTGGCTACTGCCCGGAGCTCCTCCAACAACCGACACGAGTCGTACCGGCGGCCTAGCCTCCATAGCTCGCAGCTCCGCCACCTCCACGCTGGAACCTTAACCCTCGCCCGCCATGGTCGGCTCCTCGTCGTCACCGACTCCACCACTCCCTCCCTCCTCCGCTGCGAGCTGCACCACGGGCACCTCCGTCGCAACCTCCACCACGCGCGCTGCTAGCTCCTCCAGCGCGGGATCCGTCAGGAGCTCCCACCGCGAGCACCAGCAGGCAACATATTTGCCTCTTCTAGCGAGCGACGCAAGGCCATAGTGTCGTGCTGCAAGCTTCCTGCGCAAGGAGCAGAGAAATGTGTGGACGAGAGAAATAGGTTTAGACTGTCCGCACTGGGGGCCTGGATAGGGCCGGCAAAGCGGCCTCCAGGTCGATTTTGCCGTTTTTGTGGCTGCACCGGGGGGGGGCGCTAAACGCGCCGGAACGGTGGCGTTCGGTTGCGGCGACGCCATCCCTGGCGTCTTTGCCAGGAACGCGACGGCACCCCTCGCGCGGGCCCCATCCGCCTCCCGCCGGGCATGCCCCAACTACCACCGCCCTCCCGTTCATCCTCGGAAGTCCGGAGCCCGGAGAGAGAGAGGGGGGAGATGGTGCTGGCGGCCGCGGCGCCGTCGGAGGGGGAGGGAGAGCGGATGTCGGCCCCTGCTCCGTCGCTCCTCGCTCGCCATGGATTTGACCTCCATGGCCGAGCTCGGCCGCCTCCATGGATGCGAACTCGAGCTCGGGCCGCCGCCGGAGGGGAGGCCGAAGCTTGTGGCCGCCGCGCCTCGACGCGCTCGCCTCGTCCGCCGCCCCGGCGCCGGCTCACGTCGACCACGCCGTCGCCGTCCGAGGAAGAGGTGGCCCGCCCGCTACTGCTTCCGTGCGCACACCCACGAGGAGGCCGACGGTGGAAGGGGCCACAGATCCACCTCCGCCTCGGGCCAAAAAGCCGCCGCGACCCATGCTCTGCACGCCCCTCTCCCGAGCTCGAGCCGCCGGATCCACCTCCGCCTCTGCCTCTCGCTCTCGTCGCTCGGCCGGGGAGGGCGCCGATGCCGGCGAAGAAGGGGAGCGGGCGGACGGCGGAGTGTGCGATGTAGGCGGGGAGGAGGTGGGGGAGATGGGTGGCGCCGGAGGCGGGGGAGAGGGTGGCGCCGGAGGTGGGGAGCACCGCGCCAGGGTGGATGGGGAATTTGGGAGAGGAATCGGTGGAGAAAAAAAAGAAAGGGGTAGAAAAAGAGAGATGGGTGGGTCCCATGTGTTGGTGGTTAGTATGGAGTTCTAGACATAGAGGTTGACGGGTGCGGAGAAATTGGAACTGGACTGGAAAATTGTGATGACCAGGCTGGAATATTCCTTTTGGAGGTTGGATTTGGAGGTTGACGAGTGCGGACAGTCTTAGCCAGTTGAATCAGGATAACATACACATGGAGGAGGTAAAGCCAAGTAGCCGTATGGAGGAAGGACACCCGTCCGGATGCCCGGGCCCAAGTAATACTGATTTGCAAATTATGTTTTTGGAATGGCTCTTTTGTAGTATTCCCTCCGTTCTAAATTATACGTGTTTGACTTTTCTAGGTACATTTATTTTGTTATTATTTTCTATATATATATATATATAGGACATGGATATTCACCACGCGGTGTGGTGAATAATATCCGGCGCCAACTTGTTTACTATGACGGGAGGTCTTGCGAGCTGCGGTAACCATGTAATTATTCACTTCCCCTCTTGAGTAGTAAAATGATGTCACCTGCCATTTAGCTTCTCATTTTGCTTCGTGTGGGTTGGTGAACCTAAATATGCACCATCGACGTTCCTTTACCACACCTTTGGTGAGCCTCGACAGTAGTAAAAACCTGTTTTTATAACTCAATCCTTTCGTCGAAGCTTGTCTCGATTTGTATGAAAATGTATGCGTGTGAGATGACCTAGTCACGATAGCAAGATGATGACTCTAGAGCTCACAACGCGGAGGGTGGCGGCGTCGAGGCATGATAAGAAGCGGTTGATGACATGCAACAAGATGCGCTACACCACGCGCCATGCTACGGCCACCGTGTAGTGTGGACCAAGAAGCTCTAAAAAATTTCATCTCGCATGGACTTGAATTTGTACATGTGTGTTCATTTTTTTATTACTCCATGACTTTTCTTTGTGAGCCATATAATATGGTCCAATTATTACATATTTTTTCACCATTTATGTGTTATTGAACTCTCATGCAAATTGTCAACCTTTAAGATTCAAACTATAATTGAATTAACATAAAGCTGCAGCAAGAGAGGATTTGATTTTTGTCGGCTAGCACTGGCGTGATTTTAGCAAGATTCCAGTGAGCAACAATTGCATGCGTGCATTATTCAAACAAGATTCAAGGTTGCAATTACATTAGACACGCGTAATTCATGTGGTAGTTTATGGAGTAATATTATACCTATTTGGTTGCCATTATTCACAACAATGGTAGTTCATGTTAATGATTTCAATTCCTTACTCGTAATTGCGCTTCTTTTCAAAATTATTTATTTGTTTGCAAAATTACTTCTCAAGTTTCGCACATATGCAAATTATTTAGCATCAATTTTGCTCAAGTACTTTTGAAATGAAAAGGGGTAATAGCTATAATGATTTTGAAGATATAAATTTTATCAACAAATTTAGAGAAATAATTTTTATAATGACTTGAGGGTAATCATTTTGATCTAACCGGACTTTATCTAAACTCTGATACAGTCCCCCGACCAATACTAATTACTCCATTTTAATTTTTATAGTAGTAAAAATCGTTGTGCATTATGATTTCACATCTATTTTAATGTGAACCCTTAGTGTGATTGGCTTTGAGGCATAGTTAAAGCTTCCATGAGTGGACATTTGAGAGAAAGAGAGGCGAGAGAAACAACAATTATGCATGCAAAATTGAAATAAAAGATTCCACAATTTGCAGTTAAATCTCATTTTGCAAGATAAAACAGTAAAAGCAGTAGCAAAAGGAGGTGACTATCCTGGACTAGATATTGCCTCTAAACGAGTTTGATTTCCCCCTCGTCTAAAAAAAGAGACTCATTTTGGGAGTATTATTCAATAGACCTTAGGAGTATCTTTTTTCCTCCAAATATCAATATTACTTCTTTTTCATTATAGGTAGTAGAAGTTATCTGTTCTCACAGACTCGTGCAAACCATAGACTAGAGTATTTGGCATGCTATTCAACACACAGGCACAATTGTAAATATCTTAAAATAATAAACAAAGAACCCAGCGTAAAACTTGTAAAAAATTATCGCAACTCTTCAATCTGATTTGAAGATGCACTGTCACCATGTTTTCCATGGATCTACCATAATATTAAACGTGTAGGTGGCGCCACGGCTAGAGGTCCGGCAAGCCGGTAGTAAAAATCCTAGGAGTAAAATATTTGGAGTCACTAGTCACACACTAAAAATCCTCCAAGGATTTTGCGTAGGAGTAAAATCTTTGCAGTCACTACTCACACACCAGCTAAAATCTTTGGAGTGGCATGTGAATGCAAAATCTTTTGAACACACATGGAGGGTCCATTATTGCAATTAACACAAATTATAGCAAGAGAGGAATTTGAAGAGCCATCACTGCTTACACACCAGCTAGCTTGGCGAGATTTGGGAGAGTGATGTACGCATGACATTATGTTTAGGAGAGAGGTTTCATCCTTGCACGGATTGTATCCATTGTAACGCGGTATAGAGTTAAGTTTGCGGGATTTTAAAGCATTTAAGATTGCAAACTTTAGATAATTTCACCTTTTTAAGGTAGAAAAATTCTTTGTTTGTGCTAACAACTGGAAAGGGGCATGATTGAGTGGTTACACATGCTTGTCATATAGTCAAACTTCCTACTTAACCAAAGATAGGAGAGAATGAAGTAATCTTGTCATTGGAAATTACTCATTTATTCATTAGACATGTTGAAACAATAAATTTGTGTTCTCGTAAAAAATATTGCTTACATGGTGTGGATTATTAGAAATAAATCTATATATTTACCCAAAAATCTTGATGTTCAACATGATGTAATTACTACTTTTCACTCATGAGTAATCTAGAGTCTGTAGAAATGTTCGGCGATCCCTCCAACTATTGTAAAAGCATGTCAAAATAGATCAGTGGTAGTAAAATAGTCCCTCGAGCTAGGTTTAAAACGTACTACGATTTGTGCCAAATATTGATTTATGTGAGTTAGAATTCACGATAATGGAATTCGGATATAACATCCGAGACAAAATTACTCCAACCACGAATGTTATTTTTAATTTTCGAGGAGTACAAATTTAACAACAAATTTACAATTGAGGATAGGCATGCAGGCAAGCAAGCATTAACTGCTTAAAATCCATCTATCTCATGCAGCAAGGGTGCGATTACAGCTTCAACCAATTGGATCAACCAGAACTTTTTTTCACCATAAAAATTGAACCAGAACTGGAGATCCATGGTCGACTCGATGGTGGCCCATTCCCTTGGTCAACTAAACGACATCCTCCTCCTCGTACGGCGACGATTCCTATGGAGGGACAGCGGTGGCTCCCATCGGTGGGCACTAGCAACACCCGAGCATAGCCCGCCCGCACCGCGTACACATCCCATCAATCTTCTTACATTAGTGGAGATGATTTAGATCCATTTTTCTCTTGGTATCTCCATTGAAACATGCAAAATCGACACCTCAACTAAAATTAGCAGCATGATTTTGCACGGAAACATCCCAATCCCTCCGGATTTATCTCGAAACAAAAAAATAGATGCGAAAAGTCATCTGGATAATTTTTTACAACTCAAGAATGAAAATTAATAATTATGTGATTAACAGGGCTAACCATAGCTCTAGGAGTGGCGTCGTGCACACAACGTGCTGGTTCATGAAAACCAAGGAAGAGTTCAAAGAAATCCAGCGAGATGGTGAAGGTGTTGACTGACAATTTTGTCCATGGGCGGTGTGCCGCCATCACCAAACGGCTAGATATAGAATGCTTGGCATGGGAGAAAAAAGAGAGCGAAAAGAGATACAAATGAAAGAGAGCAAAAAGAGACACAAATGACCTCCGCAATTTATAGCCAATTGACTAGTTTATCATGCAATTTTTTTGAACATGTGTGCATGCGAGTTAATTAAGTCAACTAATTTGATTGCAATGAATGCGGATGGTCAATGGAGTAAACGCGGATGGTCAAAGGAGTAAAAGACAAAAAAAACTAATTGCACTTGTGAGGATTTAACAACCATGCATGGACGGAGGACTAACGTTCTGTCTGTAGTGTTGAATATTATTCAACACACTGTGTGTTGAATATACATTACCATATATACGGTAGCGCTAACCTACACCCTAGGTGTAGAATCCTATTCTACACCCAACGAAATTACTCACCAAATGCGTAAAAAATTCCGAACCAAATCGCGAGATTACCGACCGGTGAGCATGGTTCGGTAATCCCGGGACTTAGTTCGGTAATTATTAATCGGTTTGGCCGTAATTCATCTGTTGGGTGTAGAATTTTACTCTACACCCGGGGTGTAGATTAGCACGTGTATATATATATATATGCATATTAAAAAGTTTGTATATATTAATGGGACACTGGAGTATGTCACAATTTTGGACAGCAAATTTGGGTCGGAGGCCAAGTGTCCGAACATCCATCGCTTTCCCTCCTAAATTTTCGTGAGCAACAATAAAAGCAACTGAATAAACCCTTCTCGTGAATTGCCCATGTGCAATTAGTTTGTGTTGTTCTTGAGCGTTGGAGGTTAGATGTTTCTATTAATTTCAGGATAATATTGGATTAGGAATTATGTCTATGCATATGAATGAAAGATTTCCATTTTTAGAACACATATGAAAAGGCCTTTTTTTATTTTCGTTTTATTTTTTTTTTGAGATTCACCTAGTACGACGCAGATGCTCACAACACGCACGCACACTCACCCTCTGAACACACGTACGCAAACCCTACCCCTATGAGCACCTCCGAAGTGCGAGCACCGGCGGATCCGGAGATTCTCGAAGTCACCACTAGCGCCTCGTTGTCGACGGGCCGCTCGTTCGTTTGGCTTATCGGCCACCGGCGACAGATGCTTTCTCTCGAACAAATCGGCCACCAAGCAACCGGTAAAGCGGCACTTTTCTCTCGGAACAAATCAGCTACCATCGACCACCACCAAACGAACATGCCGGGGAACGTCGCTTACCACTTAACGCATAACGCCGGAAAATTTCAGAATAAATCCAGGAAAAGGTGCGAGCACCAGATTTGAACCCTGGTGGGTAGTGTCCCACTGGACTGTCCTACCATTGGACTACAAGCCCAATCGCATTTTCGTTTTATTTTTGTACAATGCATGAAAGAGCTTTGTGACCTGTGAGATAGTAGTGGTATGCGGTCCGCTCCATTCGTTCGTTTGGCTTATCGCCAGCTGCGTGCCCAAAGATCTTTCTCTCGAAACAAAGTACCAGCCAGTCTTTTCTCTCGAGAAACAAAAATCACGTCGGCCATCAGCCAAACGAACCGGCTGCTGTCTTCTCCTATGCCATACAGGAAAAGTAGAGCAGGGGGAAGGAAAGGCCGGGAAAGAAATGGTGCGGCTGCGGTCACTCTCTTTCCTCCTGATGAAGCACGACTAGGGTCAGCCTGAACCGTGGGACCCACAAGACCTCACGTGAGCTTTGCATACGACAAACCGTCGCAAGCATTTGACGCTAGTAGTGCGCCATTTTATTCTACCAACGAGGAAAGGCAGCTCGCCACTTTCGTTCAAAAACAGAAAACCGAAAAAGGCAGCATGCCATGCCACTCCAGCTAGTTCCATACTAGATCTGAAGCAACTAATCTATCTATCAACAATAAATAAGATGCATTCAACTTGCTGCCGTAACGAGTCCACAGCAACAAACAACGTTTCACACAGCACAAGTCTACTAGGGCCAGTGGAGCTTTCCAGCCCATTGATACCACAGTCCTGCACATTTTACCACAAAGAATCCTATTTGCACCAAGACAAATTCAAAAAAGCACATTTTACCACGAGAATCCTATTTGCACCGAGACAAGATTCAGAGGCCAAGAGAGGACCCTCTAGTCTTGGCTCTGAAAGAATGAAAAAAATGCGAATCATGCCGTGTAACTAAAAACAGGGAAGCAGCCAGGGCAACAGAACAACATTGTGTAAGAAATGAACTAATAAGGTATCTATTTTGTTGTTCATTCACTGTATCAGTGGAATCCACACGGAGTGAATTGAATTCGGATTCACAAAAAAAATAGAAAAGAACTAAACAGGGCAATGGGCGAGCCTACTGCTCGCCAAACGCCAGAAACCAGGCAACGAACAGAGCTGACTAAGATTAAAACCTGAAGGACCCCATGAAACCAATGGCTTCCTGAATCCTGATCATCCTCATCAGCTTCGCGCCTCGTAGTAATCTATGAAGGCCGCTCCCCTTAGCAGCTCCTCCTGACTTGGCCAGCCCTTCTTTATGTACAGCAAGAGCAGGGTTGGGTTTATTTCCACAAGCGCAAACTCTTCATCTGCAAAAATTCTTCAGGCCCTGATCATCAGGCGTCGTCGTCATCCAATGCCGGTGGAAAGTTGAGGTCAAATGCAAAGCCCTTGGTGCTGGATGCGTTTGTTTCAATCTGCATACCGCTTGTTTCAATCTGCATACTCTGTTCCTGCACGAAACAAAGTGGATTTCAGTTAGGAGAAGGAAACATGTACTGAATTAACTGGAATTCATAGAAGAAACGTCACTAGATTGTAATAGTGAAACCATGGCATGAAGCATATGTAGCAGCAAAATGAGTTCGGCCTTCCTACATGCTCAAAAAGTCTAAAAGCAAGCAAAGGAACCCTTGGATTCTAGAGCTAGTTGATCCTATCACAGTTCAAGCAGACCATAACTCAATTGCAAAAACAGCAGTCAACTTGAGGACATGTGATGGAACACCCAAGCACTAGCACCAATTCACATAGAACGAGCAATCACATATTCACATCACCAGCAAGAAGTGGCAACGACCAAGCAGAAAAAACACAACAGGCAAACAGACACTGCCGGCCAGGGATGCCACGCCGCGATGGGGCGACGGGGCCATAGCAGCCAAATTCGCTGTACCGGTCTCGCTGGACGGCGCGTGAACAGAAAAGGCGAGGCTTTTTCCACCCAATTGCAGTCAAACAAAAATACCAACGGAGAACACGGATTTAGGGAGGATAGCGTTGCGGCTGGAGATGCTCTTACCGTGGGAATTGGTTTCACCTCGTCGGCCGCCGCCCGCGGCCGCTTCGCCGGCGAGCTGCACCCTTCGTCGTCCTCGCCGCCAGATCCGCGGGCGCCGGGGCCCATCCGCTTCGCCCGCGGCCGCGCCACGTCGTCCGCGCTCGACGACGCGCGGGATCCGCCGGCGCCGTAGTCCAGCGGGGTGTTGGGGCTCGACGCCGTCATGGGCTCCTTCGCCGCCGCCGCCGCTGCAGCGAGCGCCTTCTCAACCGCCTTCCCGTCCGCGCGGCTGGGCCGCGGCTGCGTCAGCGCCGCGCGTTCGGCGGAACTCGTCGACGGCGAGCCGGATCCGGCCGCCGGCGGCGCCGACGCCGGGTCCCTTTCCTCCCAGCGGGATCCCGCGAGGTCCAGCTCCCGCAGCGCCTTCCTCCACGGAACGCACGTCCCCCGCCTCCCGCGACTCCGCGGCCGCCGTCGCGCCCACCCCATCTGCACCACCTCCAGCGGCGCCGTGGCGGGCGAGGACTCGGATTTCTCGCCCTCCGGCTTCGGGACCCACTTGGGCCACGCCCGCAGCTTCCTGGACCGGAGGCTGACGAGAATCTCCGCGGCTCGGACCATCATCTGATCCAGCTCCCCTTCCGCCGCCACCACAACCGCCGCCGCCGCCATGGGAACCCACCACCACCGAAACTGGCCGCCGCCAAGCTCTCGTCCGTCCGCCGCGTCGGCGCGTCTCTCTCCCCCCTCTCTCTCTCTCTCAAGAGGAGGTCCAGATGCGTCGGCCTCAGGCTCCAGATGGGAGATGAGGCTGATTTCTTGGACGAGACGGGATCACGAAAGGGAGGGCCGCCGCGGGGCGGAGGCGGTGGCTTTATAGAGAGAGGAGGTGGGGGCGAGAACGAAACGAATACGGTGATGACCGCGGGACTCGGACCAGACGCCAGTGTGGGGCCCTGTGGCTGCGTACACACAGGCGTTCCGGGCTCGGGCTCTCTCTGCCCTACTATACCCCCAGAAAACAATGCCCCTACGCGCGGCGGCCCGGCGGGTGCGCGCTGCCTTGCCCGCCACGCCGCCGCCGGTGAGCCCTATCCTCCCCCGTCCACGCCGCTAGCTTCTTCTAATCGTGTGGCGGATACGGACGCCCGTGCGGGTACTGTTCCTTCCTACTTTTTTTAAAAAAACAGTTTTTTGGGTTCATTTTTTCGTTTGTGGGCGAGGGGAACGCGAGATCTTCGTTTTTGGGATGTTTTGCCAAGTTTTGCGCTGTCGGGCGACGGCTGCGGCTGGGACGAGCTCGGGATTCAGTGGAGATGGGGATTTAGGGTTCCGTCGTGGTTCGATTCGGGGAGAAATTTCTTCCAATTTGGAGGAATTCTGGAGTATGTGTATGCGCACGTGACGCCGCCAACCGCAAATGCTCCTCTGGGTTAGACGGATGGAAGCCTCATTCAATCATCGATCCCCTGTCCGTATGTATGTACTAGTTTTCTGCATTTCTAGCAGGGTTTTTTTTACCGCTGGGTACCGCGCGGTATATCATGGTTACCGCTGGGGTACGGTAGCGGACCCGGCGGTAGAAACCCCCCAAATTCAAATTTGAATTTAAATGCAAAAAAATGAAAAATCAATAAAAATCACCAAAAATAGTTCATGATTTGTAGAGTCTTATGGTGTCGAATGTTTTCAAATTTGAGTGCATTTGGTATTTATTTGGAGCTTTAGAAGTTGAAACAAAAAAGAAAAAGAAAAAACAATGGCCGGCCCGTTAAGGCCCATGAAGCCCAACCGACGGTTTAACCCTACCTAGCCCCAACTCCGTTGCCCCGCGGCCTCCCGGACGCCTCCCGGACCCCCGACCGCAACCCTCCCCTTCGCGTCCGCGCGGCCGCCGCCGCCGCGCGCCGCCGGCGGCGGCCACCGCGCCACGACCGCGGTTTACCGCGCGCCAGCGGCGGTGGCGCGCGCGCGGCGGATCCACGCCCTACCCCGCGGGCGGCGCGGTTAGCCGCGCGGTAGCGCGGTATACCGCGGCGACGCCTCGGTATACCGCGGTTAGGTATGTATTTTTTTTTTTTGCTTTTGAGTACATTAAGGCTTTAGGAATTGTGTTAGGAGCTAGGATTTGAGTTAGGATTTAGGTTTTCTCTGGTTTAGGATTTTTGCTAGGGTTAAGGATGTGAGTTAGAGGTAGAAATATAATTGTTGCTTTAGGTAGAAATGGAATTGTTCTTTGGGGTTTAGCTTTTAGGTTTAGGAGGATAATTTGTGGCATGATGTAGGATTTGTGTAGGATCCAATTTTAGTTAGGATTTGTTTCGGAATTAGGTACATTTTCATTAGGTATAATTTTAAGGAAGTGTTTTGTAATTTAGTTTATGTTGGCATTTATGCAGGTAGAAAATGTCAGGGAGACCTAAAGACCCCGTATGGGAACATGGTGTAAATCTAGCTCCCGGATGGCGATGCAATCACTGTGGTATGCAGAAAAGTGGTGGAGGTTCAACTATTTATACCACGGTAAAAATAGTTTATACCGCGGTAAAAATAGTTTATACCGCGGTATACCGTTTGAAACCGTTTGAACTAGCGGTAAGAATCGGTTTTGGTTTGAAATTTGAATTCGCGCGGTATTTAGCGGTATACCGCGGTATATACCGTTACCGCCGGGTACCGGTATTTAGTCAACGGTCGGTAAAAACAACCCTGATTTCTAGTAGGATAAGTCATTCATTTTCTGATTATTAGGCAAAAGATGAATGAATGCTGAAGATCATTGTCATACGCTCCCAAGGAAAATGGCTTTTGGATTGAGGGCATTATCATTTGGAGAGAATTATCTGTCCAGTAACCTTCCTTTGTGCTTGACAAGTTCCTCAGCTGCTGTTTATTCTGTACCGCTTTGAGCATACGTTCCTCTGTTTTTTCTGCTGAAACATGCTCTAGGATGTCTAAGGATGGATATCTGACTGTTATGGACAGGAACAGAGATAACTGTTTTGATTTATGCCTCCTGTTGTAGTGAGCTCAATATTAGTAAAGCTGTAGAAGTCAAGAATCTTTGTCCCCCAAACTGTAGAGAATGAATGGTGATCTTGTACTTCATGTGGAGTATTGAAATGAAGGTAACAACAGTGTAAGGAGTAAGGCTACCATGCTCGTCTCTCAAGGATCGCCTTCTTGGTCACCTGTTTTCACCATTTCCAAGTTGTTGTGCAGAAGAAGTAAAAGTACATAACATATTTGTGAAGTGTTACCTGTTCATTCTTTGGTCATGATTACTCTTATTGCTACATAAGCAGGTTGACTAAGCTGCTCCCATGTTGTTCACTGTGTTTACTGTTTAGAATGTCATAAATTTCAGTGAAGCCTTTTATTTTCTGGTTCCTTTTTTCTACGCATGCTAACTTTTCTTCTGATTGCCATCTCCGTGAGGTTAACATTATCTTATCAAATACCAACTATTGAAATCTAGTTTTCCCTTGTATGTTTGTGGCTTTGTGCTGTTAGATGCATTTATAATGCTAGATTTTTCCAACAAAATGTGTGTTGTATTTGCAACTTGTTTTAAGGCCCGCGCTTCTATTTTGGTTTGGGAAATGTACTGTTGTTTTTAATGGAAATCACTACTTACATGTTGATAAATTTACTTGGCCTTTCTCTCCCATGATATGTAACCACCCTCTTGCTTTTGTTGGCATATGTTACAGCAGGCACAAGAAATCAGCTGAGGGAAAGAGCAGTGTACTTACACCTAGTGTTGCAACCTATTTAAGAGGTCATTCACTTCCTGTTGCAAATAGGGTCTCCAGTTGGGATTCGACAGTGCTAGCAAGGAACAGGATACAATCGTCAGCACAAGGTCCAATCGATCAAATTCCTTTGTAGTCTTGAACGTCCCTCTGAAAATTCTGTGATAGCCAGCAAAAATGGCTGGCGGCAAATTGAACAATCTTTTTGTGGAGCCAACAGAACAAAAGGAAAAAACTGGCATGATGGTTCTGATTCAGATGATGAGGATGGAAACAATTCAGGTTACAATAAGTTGGTCAGCAGAATGTAGGAATCCAATGGGATCAGCCAAGCATTTGAAACCATCTATGCTGAAGGAGAAGATTGTTTCATGTGGTCAAAGTGCAGCTGTAGTGAATAAATTTCTTTGGAAACCAGATGTCAATCATCTATTCAGTTTGATTGGGTTAGTGTGCAGAAAAGGCCCAACGTGCAAAATCTTGCTGTATGTAGCTTTCATCAGAATCTGACTCGCCTATAGAGGAAGAGGAGAAACAAAAAAAGAAATTGATGGTCTTGAGGAGTATTGGAAAGATTTTCTTTTGAGCACAAAGGTATGAGTTTGAACCACAGAATTTGGTTACCGCAGCACCGTTTGAAAATCTTTATTTCCCCCCTGATGACTGCTATTTCTGCTTGTGAATACATGTTGTATTATCTAATTAAAATATTGAACACTGTTTTCTATGAAGTATCTTCATGGTAGTATATTTTGCCAGGTTGACTGCTAGAAACATATGCCATTTCACTATGTAAGGTCAAGTCAACCATACGAACATTGCAAGAAAGCAAAAGATCCTAATAGATTTTGATATAGATGGAGAAAAGCTGTGCCCATGAGGGATGAAATGCTCCAATAGACTCAAGATTGCAATAGCTTTAATACTGTGTTTCATACCCACGGCAACATGTTTTGTGAAAGATAACTCCCAATAAAAGGGAGTATCTGATTATATGGGAGCTAAGTGTCAACTAATGGTTCACTAGCTCAAGTGTTGAAAAAAATACATTTTTTTGCCTTTTTGAAGTGTCCTATCTATCATGACTAAGTGTGCATACTTCTTGTTCAGTTCAATTGTTGGTAACCAGTTATTTGGGCTATCTGTGCCATGCCTGTATTATGATTGTGAGAAGGGCTGAATCGATATTTGATTATTAGTGGAAAAAGGTTTATATATTTCGTTTAAGATATATGAGGCTTTTGTAGCTTAGTTCAGTTACCTAACAGTTTCAAGTTTTGAACACCTGTGCTGTAAGCTTATCTGTTTATTTCACCTGATATGCACTAGTTCTGTACTCGTTGATGTCAGTCACGCCACATGCTCCTTACAGTTAACTTTTGAACACTTCTGCTGTTATTTTACATGCCTATTCGCCTATTCCATTTGATATGCGCTATTTCTATACTCTGCCTCAGTAATTTCATTATCCTTACCTTGTATGCACATGGAAGATGTTGCTAAACATAAACAATTGCCGGTGAGATAGATTGGTCGTGTTTAAACAATTGTCTTAAGCTTTCATAGTTGCAGACATTGATATTCATTCTAGGCAAATGAGATCTCATCAGTTGGAACTTGAAAGATTGAAGTTTCGGTTAAGGATTTTATCGGAGGCAAGATTGGAGGTTCCATTCTTGCTCATGCGGACATGCCCCAGGTTCTGGGAAAACAGTCGTGCTTATAAATTCTGTTCAGAGCGTCCTAGCAAGATATACATATGCAAGGCACCGTGTTGTGCCGCTGTAAGGGATAATATCTTAAGTCCGTGGAAGAAAGAAACTCAATGCTGGCAAGTGCAAGATATACCGTTGTACAATTTCTCCTCTGTTAGGGCTTAGGAAAAGACCAGACCAATTGGAAGTCCTCAAATCATAGACTTAGTAGACTTCAGCATGTTCTTGGAACTCACTACAATGCAGAAAGAGACTATTCGAAATATGGAGCATGTGACAAGTTCAAAAAGAAGTGTGGTGATACTTTCAACCTCTTCCAGAAATTTCAAAAGTTAATGCTGAGGATAGGACAGATTAATCAGCTGATATTATGGTTTGATTTAGTCAAGGGGAGAGATGGAGGGGAAGGCCAGGTTGGTCGTGAATTTTTTGGGTGACATTTTTGGAATGGCTGCTGGTTAAGGTGACTGTCTGGCTTGAATATTGAAGCTAAATGAATCACAAATACTTTTTAAAAAAAACAAAAGTTGCACTAGAAACAGTTGTTTTTGGGCACGGGACCCATCACAAGTGACCCCAGCGGCCGGGCTGGTTAGCAGCAGCGGGGATCACGGTGACGAGGACTGGCACCGTGACCCACACCCAATCGCACACAGACACAGCCGGACTCGTGTAATTCGAGAAGGAAAATGAGCAGCGGGAAAGCTGTTCCGCAGCGGATCACGCACGCCACGTGCAGCCACAACCAAAGAAACACCCCCCCCCCCCCCCCCCCCCAATCAATCAACGTCGCTTACCGAACCCAAAGCCCCTCGTAAGAGATCGGCAGATTAATAATTAATTAATTAAAGGGTGCGGAGTGAACGAGTCGTGGACTGATACGTTGTCTTAACTAAACTAAACGGATACGGTTAGCGGTCGTGGCGCTGCACTGATCACTCGCTGGCCCGCCCGCGAGAACGGATCCGTGAGACCGTGACGGAAGCACGCGGGCCACATCTTTTTTTTTTTGCTTTTTTTTGACGGTTCGAGAGGTCCAAGCTGACACGTAAAGCCGACTCCTGCTTTAAATCGCCGAAATTTAAAGTTTTTTTCAAAGGTAAGACCCCCTTTTTCGAAAATAAAACCTACTCAACTAGTAGTACAAGGTTTCTTCCCGGTTATTTATTTGTACTTCAACTGCTAACTTTAATTTGTACAAAATCTATCAAGCTTGGGAATAGTGGGTCAAATACGAAAGATCAAATATACTTAATATGTATACATATATACAGTTAAGAGTGGGTCTAATTTACTATTTTTCTAATTATAAATACACATATAAATGATCCAACAAGCTCAGGAATACCCAAGTGTAAAATCCTGGCTCCGCCCAGTGCACCGAAAGCGACGCATCAAGTTCAAAATCTGTTTTACCAATGTTCCATAGATGTTTAGAAATTGTTCGGTTAATCCCACCAAAGGTATTAAGAACGATTTAAGCTTCCTTAATTCTCTTTACTCATTCAATTGGCATCAAACAAATAAACCATACATACAGACCTACAAGTTAGGACGTGCGTACGTACATTTATAAGTGTTAAGATTAATTAGAGTTAATTAATAAGTGATCAGTAGATAAATATAGTTAATTAGAGGAAGGATTAGCAAGACAAGAAACACCCCTTCCGAAGAGGCATCGTTAGGCCAAGGCACCGATTCAGTAGATTAGGCAGTTACCATTACTGTAGTATAAATATCTGTATTACTGTACACCCAAAGAAGTAATCACAACAATCATTTTCATTTCACTCGCAACACGTTATCAACACTTTGCTTTTCAACCACCAAGCACACAGGCAGAGAGAACTCGCCGGGAGATCGTCGACGACTCACCAGAGTAAGCCTCCACCATGGCTTCGGTTCCTTCTTCACCTTCCATGAACGCGATGGTAGACACCATCACGAACGCGATGGAGAACATGTTCACCAACCGCAATGTCGCTGGCCCTCCACGCTATGTCATCCAGAGCACCGTCCGCCGGGCTCTCCGTGACATCAACGCCGGTCGCGCCCCCCTGCGTCGCTTCAACGGCGTTCGTACGGTCGTCGGAGCCCGACGCTCCTCGCCGCGCCTCATCCAGTATGCCCCGAGCGTCTGCCCGAGGCACATCAGCGCCGCCACGTTCGCTCGGCGCATTGATGGAGCCCCGCCGACTCCAATGCCGCAGCCACAGATGTCGTCGCCGAACGTCTTCTCGCTGCCGACGCCGTCTTCAACCCTACCACCCGCCGGCGATAGCTGTCGCCCACCGGGCGGCGCCGCCGCCGGAGCAAGAGGTTGGCCACCGGGCTTCGCCTACGACCTCGACACCGCCCTTCCTCACGCATCGATTGCAACTTCTCCTCTGCGCTCCTACGCCGACGTCACCGCTGCCGCCCCTCGCCCAATCGGCTTCGGGCGCCCTTCCTCCTCGGTTGAGGGGAAGGACGCTCCCCTTCACTGATTCGTCGACGTGGGACCGACCGGGGTGCGCTCAGCAATCCTCTTCAAGGGGACGGCCGAGGCGCATCCTGGCCGGCGGACCCCCATGGCCTGCTCCCCGGGGCCATGGATCAGTGGAAGCGGGGACAAGAGCGCGAGGACGGTGACCGGCGCGTCCTCCACGGCGGCGGAGGGCGGTGACCGGCGCGGTCTCCACGGCGAGGCGGAGGACGGCGGCCGGCACGGACTCCACGGCGAGTCGGAGAACGGCGGCCGGCGCGGTCCCTCGTGGCGACGGCGAGGCACTCGCACGATTGACGGCGGCCGACGCCGGCGCTTGGCCCGACAACGGGCGACGCGGCACTCGGTCGGCCGGCGGGTGACGCGAGCGCACGGCGGGCGTGGCGGGGCGGGGGTACGGCGGCGGCGGCCCGGAGATTGGGGGCGGTTAGGGTGAAACCCTAACCGCCGCCCTCTTATAGCGAGGTTGGCGGGCTGGTCGGGCCGCGCCGCGCCGCGCCGCCGGGCCGCAACACTGTTGGGCCGCTGCAAGCGCTGGGCCGGCCGGACCGTTCCCCCCTTTTTCTATTTGTTTTTTCTTTTTTCCTTTCTTTATCAGTTTCATTTTTTAGTTCCTAATTTCCTGCATAAGTTTGAATAATTGGTACAATTTAATTTATGCTATCAGTGACTTTGTAATATTATATATTTGTACCTGTATATTATGATGTAACCGTGAATAACATATTTGCGGTTTGTAATTCTTGCTCAAGTTTTTCGTTTGTCTCAAACTATTATTCATTTGTGTTGCAATCTTTCATTTTGTGCAACCTAAAATATTATATTTGTAACTTAAATTTTCTATTTAAAATATATTGCTGCAGCCAAACCTTATCCATATAATTCTAATAATAGTATATAGATTTGTATATACCTTACAAATCACAAGTTATATCACATGGACCCCAAATGAATTGCTTTTACTTTCAATTGATTTATGTTATAATTTAGTACTTTATTATTACAACAGTCCTGAACTATATTAAATCCTATACATATAATGATTACTCGATAATCACCCGTATAGGAATATGACTACCACTAGAGAATTTGAGGAGCTCACTCTAGATGGAAGTAATTACCCAACTTGGGCCTCTGATATAAACATTGCACTTGCGGCTAGGAAAATTTCCTCAACTATACAAGAACCTCAACAAGGGGTTGTTGTAACTGATCACCAGAATTATTCTGCTTTGGCATTATTGCGCTTTTATATTCTTAAAAGCCGAATACATTATGATTGAGAATGCACGGGAATTATGGGTTGCTCTCAAAGAACGTTATGATCAGCAAAAAGAACTTATTTGGCCCGAAGCCAACCACGAATGGAATCATCTACGCTTACAAGATTTCAAAACCGTGGCTGATTATAATCACGCTGTTCATAGAATCTGCTCTCGTTTAAAATTTTGTGAGAAAGAGCCTACTGATGCTAACAAGATAGAGAAGACCCTCTCTATTATGCACCCTTCTGATAGGGTTATTCAGCAACAATATAGGGCTCATGGATATACAGTTTATTCCAAGCTTATACATACATTATCTCAAGCCGAAAAACATGATGAACTTCTTATGAAGAACCATCAAAAACATCCTGTTGGATCGGCACCTCTCCCCGAGGTTCATAATGTACAGAAGAACAATAGGAATAAACAGAAGTTCCAATGACGAGATCCACGGAACAAGTTTAATAAGCGCAAATTCAACAAAGGCAACAAGCCTCACTTCGATAATAAGAAGAAAGACAATGCAAAACCCAAGAATGACAAAAAGTGTCATCGATGCGGGGATTATTCACATTTTGCTAAGGCTTGCAAGACCCCTAAGCACTTGGTTGCATTATATCAGAAGTCATTAAAAGAGACCAAACCAGCAGAAGAGAAAAGATATGAAACCCATTTCAATCTTGTCTCTGAGGATAAAGAAGTGGGTTGTTCTCGGGAAGCCCCGATTAAAAGAAACAACACCACCACTAAGGATCTCCCATCCACAGATAATATGCTCATAGACTTTGAATCTGGAGACATATTTGGAGATCTAGAGTAGTTTGGTCCAGACTTGACAATTTGTGTTGTAATAATAATAGTAGCTATATTATAACAATCTTGTACCCTTTTTGTTTGTATATAAATAAATCATCTATTTATTTTTGTACATTCTTTTATATACAATATTTATATACCCTTTCTCTTTTGTTATATAATCATTGTATATTTATTTCCCTTCTATTACATGACACATAGATGTCGATAACAAACAATCCATCGGAGGAAGAATTATGCCTTGTGGATTCTTGCACCACAAATTCTATACTTAGAGAAATTAAATATTTCCAAACCCTTAAGAAAAAGGAAGGAAATATTATGACCATAAATGGTAAAGACACCGTGATAGTTGGTTCTGGACGAGCTACTATTACATTGCCTATGGGTACACAAATAACGATAGAGGATGCCTTATTGTATCCTAATTCTACCCGTACCCTTCTAAGTTTTAGATATATCCGTAAGAATGGCCTACATGCAGAAACACATGTAGATAGTAATAAGGAATACCTCCTATTGACCAAACTTACGGGCTATGGCAAACAAATATGTGAAAAATTCTCTTCACTCCAAACTGAATTGTACTATACATTTATTAAAACTATTCCAGATGTTACTTATAAAATAATTTTCCAAGATGTCGATACATTCCAAAATTGGCATGATCGACTTGGACATCCAGGAATAGGGATGATGAGGAAAATTATAAACAATTCAATAGGTCATGACATGGCAAAAACTAAATTTCCCCAGAATAAAGATTTTTGTTGCACTGCTTGTGCTACTGGGAAATTAATTGTAAGACCATTCTATCTTAAAATCCGAGCAGAACCACTAAAATTCCTTGAACGAGTTCAAGGAGACATTGGTGGCCCGATTCAGCCTTCATCGGGACCATTTAGATATTTTATGGTTTTGATTGACGCATCTACTAGATGGTCTCATGTGTCTTTGTTATCGACACGTAACCATGCCTTTGCCAAAATTATGGCTCAGGTCATAAAATTAAAGGCGTAATATCCTGAACATAGGATACAATCTATTCGTATGGATAATGCTGCAGAATTCTCATCCCGTGCATTTAACGATTATTATATGACATTGGGAATTCAAGTTACGCATTCAGTTCCTTATGCCCATACTCAATATGGATTGGCTGAATCACTGATTAAACGGATCAAGCTTGTAGCAAGACCTTTACTAATGAATTGTCAATTGCCTACGTCGTGTTGGGGTCATGCAGTTCTGCACACTGTAGACTTAATCCAACTACGGCCAACTGCATATCATGACACTTCCCCCTTACATTTAGTAAATGGGAATCCTCCTAATATTTCCCATTTGCGTAAATTTGGGTGCGCTGTATACGTACACATCTCACCACCTAAGCGAACATCAATGGGTCCACACAGGAAAATGGGGATCTATATTGGATATTCCTCTCAGTCAATCATAAAGTACTTAGAACCCTTGATAGGGGATCTTTTTCTTGCTGGTTCGCGATTGCATATTTAATGAGGATCATTTCCCGGCATTAGGGGGAGAATCGTACTGAAATAAATGCCAGGAAATAGAATGGAATGCTGAAGGCATTTCATTTCAAGATCCACGTACTATTGAGACTGAACAACAGGTTCAGAGAATTATTGACTTGCAAAATATTGCAAATAATCTGCCAGACGCTTTTACAGATTATAATGGTGTCACTAAGTCTTATCATCCTGCAAGGAATGTGCCTGAAAGAGTGGAGGTACCAAAGAAAACCACTCAACCCCCGATTAATAATAAGAGGGGGAGAAGCACTTCTAAGAAGCAAGATAAGTCTGCCAATAAGCAGAAGAAGACAACAAAATCAAATACAAATTTGGTTAATGGACACCTGAAGGACATTGTATGTCCTGTGAATAGTTATAATCCACACTCTAGCTCAGTTATGCGCATAAACACTGGAGCTAATACATCAGAACTTCTTGGATCCATCGTTGAGGGAAATAATGATGAATCTTTAAGGATTGAAGAAATCGCTATCAATTTTGTTGAGACTGGAGAATCTTATGATCGTAAGTCCATAGTAGTCGACTCTTATTTCTCTGAAGAAATTGCAAATGTCTTTCACACTGATTTGGATCCCAAGTCTATGGTTGAGTGCAAAAAGCGCTCGGACTGGGATAAGTGGAAAGAAGCAATTGAAGTAGAGATTGCCTCGCTAAATAAAAGAAAGGTATTTTCGGCAGTTAGGCCAACACCTCCCGGTATCCTACCTGTGGGATATAAATGGGTTTTTGTTCGTAAGAGAAATGAAAACAACGAAGTGGTGAGGTACAAAGCGAGGCTAGTGGCACAAGGTTTTACGCAAAGACCTGGCGTTGATTTCAACGAAACATACTCTCCGGTCATGAGTGGAATAACGTTCCGATATTTAATCACATTGGCAGTACAAAATCGTCTATCTATGCAGTTGATGGATGTAGTGACAGCATATTTATACGGGTCACTGGATTCTGATATATACATGAAGGTTTCTGATGGAATCTGTATACCAAATAATAAGGCAAATCGTAACATGTATTGCATCAAGTTGCAGAAGTCATTATATGGCTTAAAACAGTCAGGCCGAATGTGGTACAATCGGTTAAGTGAATTTCTTAGGTTGAAGGGATACACAAACAATGATGACAGTCCTTGCGTCTTCATTAAAAGGTCCTCGACAGGATTTTGTATCATATCGGTATATGTCGATGATCTTAATATCATTGGCAGCGAAACCGATATTAATGAAGCTCGTCATCATTTAAAGACGGAGTTTGAGATGAAGGACTTGGGTAAAATGAAGTATTTCTTAGGTTTACAACTTGATCATTTACCCAATGGTATATTCGTATACCAATCTGCCTATATTGATAAAATATTGAAGAAATTCAATATGGACAAGGCATATCCTATAAAGACTCCCATGGTAGTAAGATCCTTGGATATTGAGAAGGATCCTTTTAGACCACGGGGAAAAGATGAAGAGGTATTAGGACCACAAGTCCCATACCTGAGTGCAATTGGAGCACTTATGTATCTTGCTAACAATACCCAGCCGGATATTGAATTTGCAGTAAATTTATTAGCAAGACATAGTGCTGCACCTACCAAACGTCATTGGGTAGAAGTTAAATCAATTTTCAAATACCTCAATGGCACTAGAGATCTTGGATTATTCTACAGTAGAAGTCAAAATCCTAATCTTATAGGATATACAGATGCTGGTTATTTATCAGATCCCCACAATGGCATATCACAAACAGGCTTTGTATTCATGCAAGGTAGCACAACAATATCTTGGAAGTCTACAAAGCAGACTTTAGTATCTACATCAACCAATCATTCTGAAATAATAGCATTATACGAGGCATCACGCGAATGCATATGGCTTCGCAGAATGATAAACCACATGATACAATCTTGTGGTATTGGAACGGTTGATACACCGACAATTATCTTTGAAGATAATCCAGCATGTGTTACTCAGATGGAGTCAGGTTATATAAAGAGTAATATGACTAAGCATATTATTCCTAAACTATTCTACCCCCATGAACTCCAAAAGAATGGAGAAATAGAAATCTTGCAAACTAAGTCTTGTGATAATTTAGCTGATCTATTTACAAAGTCTCTACCATATTCATCATTGTCTAAATGCGTTAAAGCAATTGGTATGAGAAGACTTAGAGATTTGCAAAAATCAGGGGGAGAATCTCATTAAGATATAACCTACATAAGCATCACATTACACTCTTTTCTTTATATGAGTTTTACTCTTAAGAAGATTTCTCACATAAAGTTTTTAATGAGATAATGTTAACACATGGTAATTGTCATATTATCTATTTTTCCTCACAGAGTTTTTTCAAGGATAATATATGACATATTGATCTTTGATCAAAGTGTCTTTAGACTAAGTCTTTAATATTACATAAAAGGTTTATAGACATTGTGAATTATATATATCATGGGATTTTTCTCCTTATTTTCCCACTGGGTTTTAAGGAGTTTTACCAGATATATCGATATACTTTGGTTTTTTCCCACAGGGTTTTCCAAAGCTTTCAAGAATACGATTGACAATCCAATATCAAAGATTCTGCAAGATTAAACGGTGCTTTCGCAAGATCTATTGATCAAGGGGGAGTGTTAAGATTAATTAGAGTTAATTAATAAGTGATCAATAGATAAATATAGTTAATTAGAGGAAGGATTAGCATTAACCAATAGGTATCGTACAAGACAAGAAACACCCCTTCCGAAGAGGCATCGTCAGGGCAAGGCACCGCTTCAGTAGATTAGGCAGTTACCATTACTGTAGTATAAATATCTGTTTACTGTACACCCAAAGAAGTAATCACAACAATCATTTTCATTTCACTCGCAACAATAAGAATGAATGCGGGCATATGTATGTGGGCAATCGAATTTATTTATAGTTATTATTTTTTGGTTTGGAAAAATGCATTCTTTTTTATGATAATTACACAGTACAATGCTGACGCACACAACACGCACACGCACTCACCCCCTATGAACACATATACGTAAATCCTACCCCTATGAGCACCTCTAAAAAACTTAGCACCCGACAGATCTAGAGATTCTCGAAGTCACTATTGGTGTCTTGTTGTCGACGGGAACGTCACTTACCACTTAATGCACAACATCGGTAAATCCTGGGAAATCCCAGGAAAAGGTGTGAGCAACTGGACATGAGAGCCCAATCAAGTGTCGGATACAAAAATAATAAATATACAAAGAATCTTTGCCTTGGGCCTTATGGCCTGCCAGCAATATGGACCGTGAGGGTAACATGTACAGCGCGAATCCACCCAATAATAGCCCATACCAGCCTAGTATTTCTAAACCCTATGTCCTCTCACCCTCCTCTCCTTCCTCCCTCCCGCTTTCCACCACCACCCCCCTCCCCCCGCCACCGCTAGTCCAGCCTATCACCCCCCGGTCGGCCTCGCGCCCTCCCCCCCGCCGCGGCGCGCTCCCGTGCACCCCCGCGTGCCGCCGCCACCTGTCGGCCCCCCCCGCCCCCGCGTCGCCTCCTATGGTCGTCTGCACGCGCCGTCATGCGGCCCTGCGGTGGCGTGTCACCGAGGCTGGTCGGCGAGCCTCCCAATGCCGGTTGCGCCCAACCCCAATGCGTCCCGCCGGAGATGGGGAAGACGGTTGAAATTTGTTGCTCCAACCTTTTCTAAAAAATGTCGACAAAAAAAATGTTGGCAACAAACAATTTTGAACAATGTTGATGAAAAACTGTTGGGAAAATGGCAAGATTTCCGAAAAATATTGACGAAAAATTGTTGGCACTATTTTCAAAAAATGATGATAAAAATATTGTAAACATTTCCGAAAAATGTTGAAAAAATATTGACAATATTTTTGAAAAATGTTGACGGAAAAATATTGGTAATATTTCTGGAAAAATGCTTATCAACATTTACAAATCTCTAGTTTGGTCTTAGATGGGTTTTGGTGAGCCGGAAGTTTCAACCCTTAGAGCAACTCCAACAGTCTAGCTACCTTGGTTTAAGTAGTTAAAAAATGGAAAATTTGTCAAAAACTATTTCTAACAGACTAGCTAAACTTGCCCTCGCTATCCGCCGCTAGCTAAAAGGGGGGCTTCGCTAGCCATCTCTGGCTAGCCTGTCCCGCTAGCTATCCCCTCGTACATGAGTATGGTAGGCGGGACCCACTAGCGGTAGAGCATATGGAGAGTTGATTTTAGCTAGTCTCTTGGATTCCATCAACTTTTTGCTAGCTATTTCATTTTACATACTAGTCAAATCAAGTTTTTAGCTAGTTATTTTTAGAGAGGCTCTTGAAGTTGCTTTTAGAGCAATTCCAGAAGACTAGCTATCTTAGCTTGACTAGCTAAAAAATAAAAAAAAAATCAACAAAACATCATTCCAACAGACTAGTCAAACACTCCGCTAGCTAAACTTGTGCCAAAGATGGCTAGTGCCCTCTTCTATCATTCACGACCCCACCACCTTCCGTGCGGTGCCGTCCTACTCCCACCTCCCTTGCGTGGCTGACACGTGGGTCTAGTTGTTGGATGGCTAGTCATTTTCGCTAGTCTGTTGGAGGCACAGGAAATATAGAGAAAGGATACTAGCTAAATGTGAATTTAGCTAGTCTAATTTAGTGAACCTCTTGGAGTTGCTCTTATGCACCTTCCAGTAGCTATATAGAAGCCCCATGCGCATCCCACTTCATAGACGGGAATACTATATATCTCCCACAAGATAATATGGGTTGAATCTTGTAATGTTTGAGATTCATGCAACCACTCACGTCCCTTGGATCTCACATTCTAACCCTAGCCACGCCATCTATTACATGCTCTCTTCCTCACTATGCTCGCGCCGCCACCCGTATTTGCGCCACCATCGGCCATCCACCGCCCCGTGCGCCAGTCGGCTCTGCCGCACTGCGCGTTACCGCCCCCACCAGAGATAAAGGAGAGGAGGAAAAATGTTTCAACACTTTTTGAAATGTTGAAATATTTTCAGAAAATGTTGATCAACATTTTAAAAAAAATATTGGTGAAAATATTTTGGAAAGATGTTGGATCTAATGTTTTCTCTACACAAATGTTGGTGCAACTCTTTCAAAAAAGTGTTGGTGTAACTCTTTCCAAAAAATGTTGGTTCGAAATTTTATGAAAAATAGTTGGTTCAACATTTTGTTTGAAAAATATTGTAATATTTTTAAAAAATGTTGAAACATTTTCAAATTAATAATCATGAGGTGAGATGGTTAAAACATAATAACCAACAATTTTAAATCGACTTAGTGGGCTAAAAGTTTCGACCTTTATCCACCTTATGCATTGGAAACTTTGGCTTCGGTTTTCTTTCAAATCATAAATGTGTTTTGGATTTCGTTCCAACATGATGTTGTTTAAGATTTATGCAACAAAATAAAATCAAATAATACATTTTGATTGTTTATAAAAGTATTCAAAACTCAACATTCGAAATATATGTATTCAACATTTTGAATATGTATATATAAAATGTTGAAGTACCTTATCACAAAATTTGACTAAACTTTAGTAAATACTGAGTCACGCAGTTTAAAATGTTGACTATATTAGTTTTATATTTTAAATTTGCTAAATCATATGTATTTAGCAAAAACAATTAACCGTTGATTCAAACTAGAAAAAAAACAAAAAAAATCTGACCTATCACCATTGGCCAGCTCTATGCGTGCTGCTGGGAATATATATACGACCGTTTCAAATTTTTCCAGATTTGGCAACCAACCGCCGTGAGCCACGGCAGTTTGAAAGGCAACCGCCATGGCCCACTGCGGCAAGGGGGCCGCCAATGGTCCGCTGCGGGCAGTGGGGCCCGCAGCAGCCTACTGCCGTGTGCCACGGCGGTAGGGGCCGCGCCCGCCGTGGGCCACGACGTTATGCTCCTACCGCCATGGCGGACGGCGGCGGCCGCGCCTATATAAGGGGCAACGGCGGCCGCCGCCCCTCCCACCCCCCGCCGCCCTCCTTCGCGCCCGCCGGCCGCCACCGGCCGCCCCTCCAGGTACGTTCCCTCCTTTTTTATGATTAATTTAATTAGTTTAGAAAGTAGTTAATTAATTAGATTAGATTTAGGAAATTAGTTTCATAATCTAGAAAATTAGTTTCTTAGTTTAGAAAATCTAGAAAACTACTTTTCTAGTCTAGAAATTAGTTTTTTATTTAGAAAATCTAGAAATTTAGTTTCATAGTTTAGAAAAGTGTTTAGTTTAGAAAATTAGTTTTCTAGTTTAGAAAATCTAGAAAAGTGGTTTTGTAGTTTAGAAAATCTAGAAAATTAGTTTTTTAGTCTAGAAAATTAGTTTTGTAGTTTAAAAAAACTAGAAAATTAGTATTTTAGTTTAGAAAAAAATCAAAAAATTAGTTTTTAGTCTAGATATTAGTTTCTTTGTTTAGAAAATCTAAAAAATTAGTTTTATAATTTAGAAAATTAGTTATTTAGTCTAGAAAATTAGTTTTTTAGTTTAGAAAATTAGTTTTTTAGTTTAGAAAAACTAAAAAATTAGTTTTCCATTGTAGAAAATCTAGAAAATTAGTTTATATCATTAAAAAATTACAGAAAATAATTTAATTTGTTTAGAAATTTTAGAAAATTGATGTATCTATTCCAAGTATTGTAGAAATTACTGAAATTACTTTTGTTTGTTTAGTAAATGTAGAAAATTAGTTTATCTGTTTAGATATTGTAGAAAATGAGCTTATCTTTTTTAGAAATAGTAGAAAATATCGAAATTACTTTAATTTGTTTAGAAAATGTTGAAAATGAGTTTATTTGTTGTAGAAATTGTAGAAAATACTTATATTTGTTGAAAACAATAACTAGAGATGTCTACTGCTGCTGATGGAGGGGGAGGATGGTAATAGTGATGGTGATCCAAAGGGGAAAAACACAAATATAACATTTGATCTGAAGAAAATGAGCACGTAAGAAAGAGTCATGCTTCGATATATGCAAGGAAAAACTGCAAATGCCATTGCAAGAGGAGAGGAACCTCCTTAGAATGGTCTTTATGCTCCCATAGACATGCATCATTATTTGCAATGAAAAACTGCAGATGTCATTGCAAGAGGAGAGAAAACTCCGGGTGGTCTTTACGGTCCTTTAGCAAACCCGTGTGTTGCTAATCCACCAACTAAAAAGGCTACCAAGAAAGATAAACCTTCGTCGTCAAATCGCAAGGATGGCTAAATACTGGAACTTTGTATGATGTCGTAGTCTGACCATGCGGTGTTGTAATATTTGAACTACTATTTCGTTTGCATCATGATACTGTAATATTGTTCTATAAGAACTAGATCCTATTTTGATTGTGTTGTAATAATGGAACTAATATTCGTCAATTTGTCCGTCTTTTTGTAGTAATGGAACAAAATTAAAAAAACTATTTATTTATCTTTTTTAATTCTATATTTAATTTTTGTATGCAGCTGTAGCTATGGACCAGACTTAGGCTCAGGCCGAGGCGCAGGCTCAGGCCTAGGCTCAGGCCCAGGCTCAAGCCCAGGCGCAGGCTGAGGCTCGGGCTCAGACTGCTCATGCTGAGCTTGAGGCGTATGTGACGCCTGAGTTGCTGGACAGGGACACCGACCGTCGGCACCGCTCGTTCCTGTCCGCCGTCCTCGCAGAGGATGTTGGACACGTGCGTTGCCGCACTACGCGCACGTTGTTGCCGATCCACGGCCTCTAACTAATAAATTACGTTATTTGTTTCAGGATACGAGCTGCAGGACTCCTACCTGTAGTGCGGTTAGTCCAGGGGGACAACCAGTGCGACACGATTCTATGAAAGGATCGCATGACACGCTTCCAGTACGACTTCTCCCTCCTCAGCGCGCTTCTGGACCACTGGAGGTCGGAGACCCACACGTTCCACTTCACCGTCGGCGAGATGACGGTGACCCTTCATAATACGTCACTGTTGATGGGCCTTCCTTGTGAGGGCGAGCCACTGAGGGCTGAGGACATCTCCGCTAACTGGCGTACGGAGTTCCTCGCTCGGTTCGCGAACATTCCTCGGAACGATCGCGCGCCCGCCCCGTACTAGGAGTTCACGGACGCTCACTGGCCCACCTTGTCTTGGTTGCAGTAGTTTAGCGTACGTACCTTTACCCTCATAACGTTTGATTTTGTTTGTGCAGGTTGATTACCTAGCAGATGACGCTGAGCAGGAGACAGTCGACAGGTTCTTCGAGGCGTACCTGTTGTGGCTGTTTGGGTTCATGTTGTTATGTAGTTCGCAGGGTGACGCGGTGGCAAGGTACCTGATCCCCCATGCTCGGAGGATCACCGACACGCCCTTGGACGTCGTGCCCCAGATCAGTTGGGACAACTCTGTTCTTCGAGCGCGTACAGGGGGCTGTGCTCGGGGGTGTTGAAGGGTCGTGCGTCGGAGCCGATCCTTCTTGGTTGTCCTCTCTTTCTTCAGCTCTGGTGCCACGAGTGGTTTGCGATTTGTCGGCCAGTTGTGGCCCTCTACGCGTACGAGCCACTGCCAGAGGACCACGACCCGCGTGACCGTTTCACCACGGGCTCTATGTGGTGCCTTCGGAAGGTAATTTCTTACCTTTCACTTTCAATTTGTCTTTTCATTTCGTCTAGTTTGTTCAATCGACATTTATGGTTCACATTTGGTTTGTATGCAGACCTCGTACGCCCACGAGCAGACGAAGAGGGCGTACAAGGACTTCGTCAGGCAGTTCAATGCTCTCACGGACGTAGACGTCAGGTGGATGCCATACTCCGAGGAGGCTATCGCGGCCCGCGCACCACAGGACCTCTCGACTTTGTGCTTCCGCGACCAGCAGTACTGGATGACGAGGTCGCCGTTGATATTCGACATGTACGTGGAGGAGTACGCCGTCCACAGGGTACTGAGGCAGTTTGGCCGCTGCCAGGAGGTGCACACTGTTCCGAGCGCACATCATAAGTGAGTTCTCGTAAATTTTTAAATTTAATTCGGTATTCGAAGATTTCAGATGCTGACAAATATGTTTAATTCGTCGTAGGTGGTCGCGGGGAGGAGTTACGGGCACTTTTTCCTAGGTTGAGAGGTTGGAGCCATACGCGGACCGTTGGGCTACGGCGTTGGACAACTTAGTCGAGGAGGTCCGGCCCCACGACAACACGACGTGGGAGGTGTACATCCAGTGGTACACCCCGAGGACTCGGTCGCGTGTGGTACGTCTCACCACAGCCTGCAGCGCCGCTTTTGGACGCGACGAGGGTGCTTGCTAGTACCGCGTACCCAGTTCGACGAGATCAACACTACGACACGGTTGTGAGTTTGAAAATTCACCGGCTTTGCCTTATGGTACTTTACATTCTACAATTTACTAATGATTTCTTTTGCAGTTCGACATGATTGCGGACCTTTCACGTATTGTAGAGGACTCGACAGCGAGGCTGGATCGGATGTCACACCAGGAGATCGCGGAGACGTTCCTCAGGATGGGTGGCATCACCAGTTTGTTCCTTGCCGCGGTGAACTACAACGGCAACCCGGCTCTACCACTGTTTCCACGGTACCCCCAGTCGTCCTCCACCTCCGCCTCGACTAGTCGTTCCCACGCGACACCGTCGTCCTCGTCACGGCCACCCTTCCAGGCTGCTTTTTACCTGACGCGCCCTCCGGTGCATCCTCCCTTTAGGATGTCTCCGCTAGGGGGCCTCCTCTCAGAGATCCTGCGCCTACACGTCCACCCGCACCAGGAGGGCCAGGACCGGCACCACGAGGACCCGCACCTGCACCAGCACCGGTTCCTTCCTCGCCCCTCGCCGCTATTTTTCACCCAGGTATTGACCACTACTCTATAATACTAGATTGTATTAATTAGGAAACGTGATTTAATATTACTATTTCTTCCAA
This sequence comes from Cenchrus americanus, assembly GCA_947561735.1. Lineage (NCBI taxonomy): Eukaryota > Viridiplantae > Streptophyta > Magnoliopsida > Poales > Poaceae > Cenchrus > Cenchrus americanus. The sequence continues at coordinate 73,850,799 of OX387239.1, read as the reverse complement.
TTTACGACTCCAGCGTCGGCACTCTTCGTGACGACCAAGCCGGAGCGTTCGGGTCCGGCTACGACGACTTGGCCCTTGACTTCTGGTTGCAGGGTTTGCAGGCGCAAGACGAGCTCATAGGGACGCAGCTTGGAGGCGCACCACCCCGTGGACTCAGGAGGGAGTAGGGACGCAGACAGGAGGCTCCTAGTTGCCAGGAGCGACCGGTGGGCCACAGCTTGGAGCTTCGCAGCTGCCAAGGGCGAGCGGTGGGGCACAACAGTCTCCAGGAGGCTCGCAGCTGCCTGGCGCTGACGGAGGGCAGCCAGGTTCGTCCCACGAGGTTGCAAGGTCTACGGCGGCGGTGGAGACACCACAGGCGACGGGTGATGCTAGGCATCGGCAGATCCACCCTCCTGACCCGTTAACGTACCCTCGCGACCAGACGCACGCCAGAGTCCGAGCTCTGAAGCTGCACAAGAAGCCCATGCGATGCTAGATTAGGTCGAGTATTCATGAGTTTTTTTATAGTATATGTCACTTTGTTTTTTCTTTTTTACATCGTATTGTTTTTTCCGTAAATTAAAAAACAAAAACAACTGTCGTACGGTAGGTTTTAGGTTGGAGATGGGGTCCGGAATTCCCCTTTTCCCTTAGATTTATTAAAATCAAAAAATTTAAATCATTCTAGCCGCCGTGGGCCACGGCGTTTTCCACTTGCCGTCGTGGCCCACAGCGGTTAGACCCTACCGCCGTGAGCCGCTTCAAACCGTCGTGACCGGCCTCCAACCGCCGTGCGTAACGGCGGTTAGTACCCAACCGCCGTGGCGCACAGCGGCCGCCGTGGCACACGGCAGTTGTTGCCAAATCCGCAAAAATTTGAAACGGTCGTATAATTTTGCAAAATGATTTTAAAAAAATATAAAAAAATTGTGCTGCTGTGTTGGGCTATTGCACTACATGTTGATCTCGTGCTGTGTTGGACTCTTGCACTACATGCTGATCTGGTGGGCTTGCGTTCGTGTCTGAAATGGCATGATTACTTAGATTAGCCACCGACCTACTTGGTTGTTTTCACAGCAACTCCAACAGTTTGGCAAATCAACTTGGCATCCATCTAATTTTCGCAAAACGAGAAAAATTGCCCTCCAACAGTTTGGCAAACCAACTTGGCAAAAATAGAAACTTGGCAAAACTCACCTCCCCACGCGCATATATGCGCGCGCGTATCGTGTTGCCATCGGCGTTTCCCTCTAGGTGGGAGGGTGAAAAAAGAAATAAAGAATAGAGAAGGATTCCTGATGTAAGTTTCCAAGAGGTGGAAGGGCTCCAAGAGTTTGCTAAATTTTACTTGGCAAATCTTGTGTTTTGGAAACTTCTAAAAAGATATGCAAAGTAAAAAAAGAGTTCATCTCCAACAGTTTGACATAATTCACTTGTCAAATCCAGATCTAATTTTCATCAGGAATCCTCAGAGAAACAAAATTATATTGGTGTTCTTCTACCTCTTGAAAACTTACATCAGAAATTCCTTCTTTATTCTTTATTTCTTTTTCACCCTCCCACCTACAGGGAAACACCGATGGCAACCACGATCCGCGCGCGCATATATGCCCGTGGGGTGGTGAATTTTGCCAAGTTTCTATTTCTGCCAAGTTGGTTTGCCAAACTGTTGGAGACCAATTTTTCTTGTTTTGCCAAAATTAGATGATGCCAAGTTGATTTGCCAAACTGTTGGGGGTGCTCTGGATTTAAATTCAGTTTTTTAATAATAATTCAAGTTTATCTGTAGCCCTGAAGGTGAACTTTGACGACGAGCTGGATGATTTATTTTCTGACTCTAAATTCAAGCATGCTCTCAGGATTGTTCTCCGAACTCTGAACGCTAGTGGAAGTTTCCCTTCCATTTCTTTCTTCTTTTTCAGATGCTTCATTGAAGATTCTATTCCTTTCTACAGGAAATACTACTATTTTACTACTACTGACGGATTCCTCTTTCCTCTTGCCTTGCGGATTTGGAGGTGTTCAGGTCATTGTTCCCTCCCTTGATGCAACCTGACTGGACTAAGTCTGCATGTTGAATTAGGCTATAGCTGAGCATGCATGTCAACATCTTTGCTAGTATGTAGACAGGCGTGCAATTCCAACATACAACAATTGAACATATATGAACTATTAGCTGAGTTTCACATAAAACAAGCTCAACCAAGAAGTGGTGCAGTGGTAAATAATACAACTTTGTTCCTTCATGTCCCTGGTTCGAACTCATATCATGGAAAATTATTTTTACAATATTTCGTGACCTAGCCTCCGCTGATTTGGCGAAAATGCTTACACGTGGAACCCTGGAACTATTTATGACGACTTGGAACACTCGAAAAAATGCTTACTTGTGGGATCTAACTGAATTTTATGACGACTTGGAACACTCTGTTTTAAAAATAATGCTTATATATAAGACCAAAGTTGGTTTATGCCGCCGCTGACATGGCGAAAATGCTTACATGTGGGACCCTAGAAAATTTTGACAACTTGGAACACTCTATTTTCGAAAAAATGCCTACTTGTCGGATCCAACTAAATTTTATGACGACTTGAAACACTCTATTTTTAAATAATGCTTACATGTGGGACTAAAGTTGGTTTATGACGCTATTGCGGAGTTTATGGCGTCACAACACAAGCATGGAACAGGGAACGCTCGGCTAGAGTAGCAACCGTTATGACGAAAGTTTTTTTCATTAAATTTGCTCAGAAGTGAAATATTATGACGAGATCACCCAGGAACGCCATAAATCAATGACGCCAAAATGTGATTGCGTCACTAATGAAGAGCGTCTCCAAGAGTTTGCCAAATTTTACTTGGCAAATCTTGTGTTTTGACAACTTCTAAAAAGATATGTAAAGTAAAAAAAGAGTTCATCTCCAACAGTTTGGCATAATTCACTTGCCAAATCCAGATCTAATTTACATCAGAAATCCACGGAGAAACAAAATTATGTTTGTGTCCTTCCACCTCTTAAAAACTTACATTAGGAATCTTTTTCTATTCGTTATTTCTTTTTCACCCTCCCACCTACAGGGAAACAACGATGGCAACCACGAGCCGCGCGCATATATGCGCGCGGGGAGATGACTTTTGCCAAGTTTCTATTTTTGCCAAGTTAGTTTGCCAAACTGTTGGAGGCCAATTTTTCTTGTTTTGCCAAAATTAAATGAATGCCAAGTTGATTTGCCAAACTGTTGGAGTTGCTCCCATCAACGATTTTCTTGCAGCGCGAAGTTGCGTCTAAGACCGGGACCAGGGGAGAGGGGAACGACACTTGCCGTCTAGGATGAAGCCCATCAGCTAGCACAACGACCTTGAGGCCTTCCACGGTGAAAGGTGGAAGGGAGCAGCGGCAATGATCGTCCTTGGTTTTCGCGAGCCCAGGCCCCTCGGCGACGCGAGGCAGGACCACCGGATCTGAGTAGCTCTCGGCTTTGCTAGTCGACTCGCGCCACAATGCCTGCACAGCCCGCAGGTGTCCTCCCTGCCGCTCCCCTTTCTGTGCCGTTGACGGCCAAGCTCGCCACGCCACCCGCCGCGCCATGCCCCTTTCTTGGAGGGCATCTCGAGCTCAACTCCAGTGGAGTTCAGTTAGAGGTGGTTAGGGCTGGAGCCGCCCCCCTCCTCCGGTGGATTCGTCGATGCGGAGGCCACGTGGATGGCGACATCCTTCTCTGCCAGGAGCCCCACCTCCATTGGGGCGCCCAGGAATGCGGGGGTGGAGCTTCCCCTTCCCTCGTCGGGCGCGGGCAGTCGCGTCTAGCGACCAAGGAAGCAAAGTGCGGCGACGGCGATGGTGGCGTCACGCGGGACTGGGGGACGAGTAAGGGACGGAGGCGCATCGAGAATACCTACAGCAAGGACCCTGAGCCGCCGGATGGTGACCTTCTGCAAGCGCAAGAAGGGGCTCCTCGAGAAGGAAGGGGCCCTTCAAGAAGGCCTCAGAGCTCTCCCTCCTCTGTGATGTGCACGTGGCCGCCATTGTCTTCTCCTAGGCTAACAGGCCGTTCGAGTTCGGCAGCCCCTCTGTCGACCACGTCCTTGGTCTCTACGCCCTGCCCCCTGCCGGTGGCAAGGACAAGGATGGCCTTGATGGCACCTTCACCAGAAACAATGCCATCGGCGGTGGCTACCACGCCGCGATGGAGGCGACGACACATCGAAAGGAGGCGGTCAGGGAGCGCGTGAGCGAGGAGCATCCAGGACCGCCGTGAGAAGGTTATGGTGGGAGGCGGAAACATGAGAGGGAGGCCACCCCACTGCAGCAGCAGCCCGCACAGAGGCCATGGAGGCCATGCGCCCGTGGTGGCCAGCGGCCGACACGTAAGGAGGAATGCCCGGCGGACGGCGGCGGAAGAGAGGAGGAGCGCCCGGCTGACGACGGCGGAGGTCCGGCCGGCGCAGATGGAACCATGGAGGTAGCCCGACGTGTTGGTGGGTTGGGTGCGGGGGTGTGTGGATAAAGTTGGAAGGAAAAAATATAAAAAAATATTGGAGGTTGGACCCACAAATAGGGGGTGGATCGAGATTGCTGCAGCACAATATTGTTTTGAGAGTGAAAATTTTTAAGGGAACCTGAAAACATTGCTTTAGGGGATGATATATAGGGGACACTGCTGCGCGAAAGCCTAAGTACTCTAATTGGCTTGCGAAAGCCTGAGCACGGTTGGTAACATCATTGTGGTATTTCCTTTTCTTTTCTTCTTTCGAAAACAAAAATCAGCAAAGCATTTTTCGAGAATCCATGCGGCAAATCATTTCAATTGCAATGCTTCTTGTGAAATGACAACGAGCTACTCAATCATGCGGTGATCATGGATTCTTTACTCACTCCGGAAGTAGTTCAGAATTTTGGCAGCACAGCTTCATGTCTGAAATGGCATGATTACTTAGATTAGTCACCGACCTATTTGGCAGTTTTCTCTAAGTTAGTGGATTAAAATTCAGTTTTTAGATAAGAATTCAGTTTATCTGTAGCCCCTGAAGGTGAACTTTGAAGACGAGCTGGATGATTTATGCACTGACTCTAAATTCAAGCATGCTCTCAGGATTGTTCTCTGAACTCTAAACTCTAGTGGAAGTTTCCCTTCCATTTCTTACTTCTGTTTCAGATGCTTCATTAAAGATTATATTCTTTTCTACAGAAACCACTTACTACTATTTTACTACTACTGATGGATTCCTCTTTTCTCTTGCCTTGCGGCAACCTGCCTGGCCTAAGTCTGCATGTTGAATTCTCTATAGACTATGGCTGAGCATGCATGTCAACATGTTTGCTAGTATGTAGACAGGCGTGCAACTCCAACATACAACAACAATTAAACATATGAGTATGACTGTGCCTCCCAAAAATCATTGCACTACACATGTAAGTAAATGGCACATATAAGCCACAAACGAAATCATCATTATCGTTTACATACATAGCAGCTGTGAAGTAATAATATTTGTTGGTCAGACCATAGCTGACAAATCACAGAGACATAAAACCACAAATCAGGTAGCAGCACACAACACCGAAAGCACAACACCAGCAGCAGGACTGCATGGATCTGCTCATGCATGCTGCTGAAGCTGATAGCTGATCTTTTAGTGTATTTATTTATTCCTCTCAACCTCGCCAAACTAAGCAGGAACACCCACGATGGCGTGGATGCGGAGCACAGAGCGCGCACACACAAGCTAAGCATCCATGCATGTCAAACTACTAAATCAAGCAAAAGCATAATAAGAAGCAGTAGGAGAGTGTCTCACGTTAGGTGACACACCAACATTTGCTTTGGGAATCAGACGACGACAAATACACCTCGTCAAACATGGAAGACCTCGTCAAGACTTGAACGAAGCAGAGAAATCCAAGCCTCTCTTCCATGACCCGTCAAACTGCAGCCACTCCATGGAATGGATTACTACCTATATGCAGGCAGGCGGGCAAAAGAGAATAGGGGCGTGAGCTTGATCAGGTGAAAGATGTTGTCAGATGCAACAACATTAATAATTTACCGACAATGCAAATTAAGATGTTGTGGAGTCAAGCAATTCAGAAGAGTTAATAAAGAAAGACAGGAAGGAGTGTAAGTAGTCATTAGTAGTCACCTTAGTACAGTGGCTCTGAGCAGGGTCTTCTTGTAGAATGCTGAATGTGTGGTCTTGTAGTAGGAAGGGTGGTGGCCGGCCTCTTCCCCGTCCCACTCAAGGCCATCCCACCAATCCTTCTCACAGTCCATAGTTGGCGGCATCTGGGCGTCCTCCTCGTCCGACTCAGTAGGGTTGATCCATTCCAGACGGGCTCTGCGAGACCGAGGAGTATGTCGAACAGCCGGCAGGCGCTTGAGGCTCCAACAGCCCCTGATCTTCACGGTCTCAAGTCTGGGTGCCAACATCCTGCCCCCGTAGATTTGCTGCAGCGCGGGCAGCTCGTGCAGATGGATGCGCTTGAGTCTAGGGAATAGTCTAGGTTCTTGCTGTTGTGTTTCTGAATCAGATGGGAAAACCTCCCTGAGCTCACCGCAGCAAATTATCTCGAGGGTTTCCAAGCGATGGCATCCACCGCTATTTGATCTGTACAAGGGGAGTACATGTACTAGCCTGGGGCAGTAATCTATGTGTAAGAATGTAAGAGACCAAAAGGAACTATGTGCAAAAAATGTTGTGCTCAAGTCCCAGATGTAGCGAGCCTTTAAGAGTTGGGATGCCCAGAATGTCTCTAGCCTAAAGAAAGTACTTCCCAAATGCCTTACCGAAGGAACACTGAAAACAGAGCCTTGTAAGTTGGGACATCTCTCGAGTTGGCACCATTGTAGGTTCTGCCAATCCAAATCATCTGGAGCATTAGGGCCTGGGATACAGGTGATGGACAAGTCATGCAAGTGTAGGCTTTCGGCATTGCGTTTCAAGGAACTTGGCAAAGTAATGCTAGTTTGTTGTCTAGTATCAGTAGTATTATCCTGCGTGAACTTGGTGGGTTTCTCATCATGTATGCTAATGTAACATTTGGCCCAACCAGAGTACACAGGAATAACAGGGCATGTCCACATGGACCTGATCGCTAGAGTATCAACAACATTTCCATTGGCTCCAGCAGTTTGCGAGTTGTCATTAAATGCAAAAATGACTTCATCAGTGTACAAATTACCAACGGCACTTTGAAATTTTCTATCTTGCACATTTTGACCGATGCCTCTGTGATGACAACCTCCGGTAGATAAAATCTCTATGTGTGAATAATAGATAAACCTTGTGCTCATAAGTGACCGAGAAACCCTGGGATCTCTTAGGGAAATATAAGAATCAAAGTTGGTAAGTGTGTTGAGAACTGCTGCTGATGATGACTCTGCATGTGTACTGTCGCTAGTAGCGACTTGTTTATTTGACTTGTCTTCCTTAGCCCATGTTCCATGGGTAGTGTCAATGCGCAGCACCTCCAAAAGTCCAACCTTGCTTCTCTCCTTTGGCCATAGTATTGCACGAAGTTTTTCACATCCCAACAAAAAGAGTCGTCTGAGGTTCAGGGTTTGAACTTCACTGAGGTCAAGAGTTTTAACCAATGTTCCTGACATGTCCAATTCTTCCAGCGTATCAAACAATCCCTTCAGTAGAAAGCTCTTCAGCATGGCACACCCCCGGAAGGATATGCTCTTTATCTTTGTGGCGACATTGCTGGTGAAGCTAAATGACTCTAGCGATGGGGGCAGAGTGTTATATCCAATTTCCTCCAGTTCACAACAGCCATCAAGGATGACTGTTTTGAGGATTTCCCAACTTGATAGATCTGGAAATGATGAGGCTTGCCTGTGTCTGTAATGGCCACCAGTGTTGCCAATATTGCTCTCCTTGTCCTTTGGTCCCTCAACCACTCGGAGCTTGAGCAGCTTTCGGCTGTTGCTTCCAACACCACTGCAACTATGTAGATGGCTCATGCTCCAATTGCTGGGTCCTATCACATTCAACTCCCTGAGTTCAACCATCATATCCAACATCTTTTTTGATAGCAGCCAATACCAGTCTGTATAACTTAGCTCTAGTACCCACAACTTCAAGAAAAATGCCCCATCGCTGCTTTGATTGTAGCATTGTTCTCCACCATGACCTGGTGCACCATTTGTGTCTTTGCATTGGTCAAGAAGGAGGAACCTTATGTTGCTGCAACTTAGGAAGGGGGGAGCTGAAAAACTGAAGCTGCAGCGGGAGAGATGTAGCACACGCAGCCTGCTCCTATCTAAATGCTTAAACATGCCAACTTCTATTATAACTTCTGTCCAGAAGATGGATGTCGGCCCTCGAACTTCCACTGCATGTTCACTGGATACTGAGGCCCAGCGGCCCCTATGCTCATCAGACAATAGTAGATCAAGCATGATTTCCACCACATGTTTATGCCAATCTAAGTTCATGTTCCTATGCAAAGCATCGCCAATCTCCCATGGCGATCTACCACAACCATTGGTATCTTGTATGATTCCATCGCATACCCAATAGTTGGCCACATGAGCAGCCCAGTTGATATCCTTGCCCTTATGTATTAGAGCCATATTGTACAAGATGCATTCCAAGACAATCTTAGTGTCAAGTAAAGGGACACCGCTGTTCCTAGCAACCTCCTTGGCCTCTGCATGAAGAAAGCACCTTAACATATCCTTCACACTGTCACGGTTTCGTGGAATAATTGATATGACCACATCACTCAACCCAGCTAACTTCTTCACACCCTCACCTTTCACACCATGAAACAGGAACCTGCCTCGGGAAGTCCACAACACCCTCTTGTTCCTAACTCCCATGACAGGTACACCACACTCCCACAGGTCCACATAGCTACCACTCCCGTTGTGGAAGACCACCAGGAATTTGCAGGTGCTAAGTTCATCCAAGATTGCCCCCTTCACTTGTGGAATAACACCTCTAGCAGCCAGATGCACACCATCAAAATCGTCCTCCTCGTCACACTGGTCGAAGAAGACCATCACCTCCCGTGGAAGCTTCAGCTCCTCCGCGATCACCTTCTGCAGGGACCTCTTGCTTTGCCACAGTGAGCAATCGATGTGGATGATCTTGTCCAAGCCAACTGCTTTCCTAGCAGCATCCCCTGATGATGATGATCTACATCGTTCGACGACAGCTTTGAGCAAGGCGGATGCCCCTAATCCATACCAGCCATCCAAGTATATCACATCATCATGTCTCGTACGCTCCAGAAAGCTAATTATCTTCTCCGCTGCACCATCGATATTGTCTGCTCTAATTTCGATCTCCTGCAATATTAAATACTAAGCATAAATTAAGACTAAGTATGATGGGTGTTAGTAACTACAGTATATATGATGATGGATTATTGAAGTAGCGTGCCTTTCGAATCAAGATTGTACAGAACTATATAGGAACTATCTGCGCCCAGTATCAAGATGTTAGTTTACATTAATTGCCCATGGGAGGCAGACATTCCGAACTTTAGTGTCTGTTTGGAACGAAGGAATGAAAAAAGCAGCAATGAAAGGAAAAGGAAACACGGGAATGGCATGTAGAGTTTGTGACGAAACAGAGGAACGAAAAACAAAGGAATGGAATGTAGCTAGCTGTTTGGAACGCAGGATTTGAAATAAAGGAATCGTAACTTGGGAAGAATGAAAAAGAAAAAGATAAAATAAAATGTGCCTCTATTTCATCTCATGTACAACTACAAGGTGCATAATCCTAAAAGGACAGCAATGCATTTTTTCTATTACATTTTTCATCCTTTTTGTCTTGCCAAGGATTTCCTTATGCTTATATATCTCCACTGAGGGTTATATTTGTAAGATAGCAATGATATTTCTCCACCGATTGCATTTCATGCTTTCAACTCATCTCTTCGGCATTCTCTTTCGTCTCTCTCGCGTTGACTCTGTAGTTGTCCTCCTCCTCTCATGATCTCGTCCATCTGCTCTCTTGGATCAAGCAAAAGCTAGCAAGGCACCGTAGCCAATAGCTCAATGCAAGGCAGCAGGATAGGGGTAAAGCTCGGTGTTGTGCGGGAAGCAGCCCAGAGGCTGACGGGCAGTTCTGCGAGGGCGACTCGACGGCCGGCGCACGACCGGCAACATGGACACTGGACAGACAGCTCATCGGGGAGGAATGGTATGGAAGATGGTGGTGCCATGGCGGGAGGGAGGAAGCAAGGGTAGGAGAGAGAAGATCGACTGCGGCAGAGCAGCTGGGATTCGGGCGTTCCTCCGTTCCCTCGAATCGGACTGGATTTTTTGTTTCCTGCGTTTTGCGTGCACACTGCGGTCTTTCCTCTGGAATGGAAGGAACCGTTCCTTTGTTCCAAACGCGAATCCTCCATTCCTTTCCTCTGGAATCATTTCGTTCAAAATTCCTGTAAGTTTCCTATGTTCCAGACGGGGCCTTATTGTAACACCCTAAATTTCAACTTCTGAATTTAATTAAAATTGGCTTAGCAACATTTTGATCTCGCTTAAGGAATATAAGGTTGTTGTGCTTTTATAGGCATTTAATTGTTTTTATTAATTAATTAATGAAATATAGGAGTTTACTGTTGCATACATGCTGGTGCATTGTTTTTGGTTGTTGGATTCAAATCCTGGTTTGAATTCAATGGTTGTTTGTAGTTTAAATTTATTTGGAAAAAAAGATTTGGATTTGAAAAAGGAAAAGGAAAAAAAAAAGAGAAAACCAAACCCGCCGCTGCAGCCGGCCCACCTCTCCTATCGGCCCAGCGCGGCCCAGCAGGCGCCGCACCCCCCCCCCCCCCCCCCGCGCGCGCTCTCGCCGACGGGGCGGGCCCCGCCCGTCGGCTTCCTCCTCCCGCCCCGCCGCTACCGGCTCGGGGGTCGCACCCGAGTCCGACACGGACCCGACGCGCCGCCGCCTTGGGCCCGCGTGCCCGTGCCCCCGCGCCGCCTCTACTTAAGGCGCCGCCACCCTCCCCGTGCCGCCTCACCCGAACCCTAGCGCTCCCGTGCATCCGCGCCGACGCCTAACCCTAGCCGTCCGCGCCGCCGCCCTCGGGCTTCGCCGTCGCCGCCCTCGATCCGCGCCGTCGCCGCCTCGCCATCAAATTGGAGCCGTCGCCGCGTTTCGCCTCAAGGTGTGGAGTTCCCCGATGCGGTCGGTTTGGGTTCCCGTGCGCCGCGGCTCGGCTCGCCGTCGCCGGTCTTGCGCCGCCGCCGCGTAGCGCCGTGCGCCGTCGTCCCCCGCCGTCGCCGCCCCGTGAGGCCCCGGTCGAGTTCGCGTGCGCGCGCGTTCTTCGCCTCGGTGCGGACCCCGTGGTTTTTGGGGCACCCTAGCCCTCGCGCGCGTCGCGCCGCCGCCGCCGCCGCGCGCGCGCCGCGCTTGCCTCGCCGCCGGCCGCTCGCCGCCGCCGCTCGCTCGCGCGCGGCTTCTCGCGCCGTCCGATGGCCGCTCAGCGCCTCAGATCGCGCCGCGTCGCCGGTCAAACCGGCGTGTACCGGTCAACTGCATCTAAACCGCCGCGCCTAACCCTGGCCGCCCGATCTGGATCCAAGGGACCAGATCAGCTCCCTTGCCTTTAAACCGCGCGCTTTTGCAAATAAAACCCCGGTTTTCTCTGTTTAGCAAAAATACCCTTCCACCTCGTAAAACTTTCACAGATTAGTCCTGTTTTCTTCTGTTTTAACCCGAAGCCCTAAATTTCTTTGCAAATAAGTCCTAAAACTTGTTTTAATCATAACTTCGTCGTTTTAACTCCGTTTTCGGCGTTCTTTATATCCACGCGATCGTCTCGACGAGTAGAATAGTTTCCTGTCGTTTTTGTTACTGTTTGAGATGATTGGTGTACTGTTTCTTATTTATTTCCATTGCTTGCTTGTATGTGATGTGTGGAGCGTAGCGTACGAGCAATTCGGGGGACTTCGCCGTCGTTGAAGAGTACCAAGACCCCGAGCGAGTTTCCGGTGCTGGTAGAAGGCAAGTCCTTGCTGCATTCCCGTTAAATTCCTATTACAACATGCATTTTAATTACACCGTTGTTTACTTTTGCTATGCATTAAATTGATGGGTCCTATTGTTAAGGTTCGACTAGCTTTGTTATCCTATGCCTTGATCAACCGGGTTTACTTTATGTTGGGTAGCATATGCTAGCGCTTTACGTGGTTTTGGGATGGTTTAATGAACACTTGTTAATATGGCTTTACTTATGTTATCATTTCATGTAATGCAAGAACACTTTACTTTGTTAATCGGAACATGGAGAACCACCCGGGAAAACAAGATACTACCACAAGACATATGGCTCTGTCTTGGCTTATTAATTAGTGAAATAGATGTTAGGTATGCTTTACCCGATAAGGGTTGGGGGCCGGCGGGTAGTGACGTATGGACTGCTCGGGCGGGGTGTGGGCTTAGCTAAGACACGGTACTCGTCCGGGAGCTTTATACGTTGCACCGACCGGGTAACCTAGCGGGCGACCTTCATCCGGGGATCTTTGTAACGGCCTCGTAGCGTCCCTATGCAATCACACCTCGGAAGTGTGGTATGGTGCCTTGCAAACACCGCATGGTTGGGTCTAAAACTCTTTTGGGTTTTTACGCGACTTGTGGGTAAAGATGTACAACCTCTCGCAGAGTGTAAAACTAACTAGTTAGCCGTGCTCACGGTCAAGAGCGGCCGGACCCTCACATGATTAATTCTATGGAAGATGGAACTTTTAAACTTGTGCATTACATTTTATGGATCCGTTGCATTTAATTATCCGGGTTTGGTATATACTTACATTTGCTAGTAACGCTTGCTTAATAAAACTTGACCAACTAAAATGCCGACTTGCTTATGAGCCAACGACCTTCCACCATAAAGCCTTGCATGTTGTTATAGAACTTTTTCCTTGCCGAGTACGACATGTGCTCACGCTTGTTGTTTATTTATTGCATCTACACTACCCGGCCGTGCTCGGATGGGCGTTTTGAAGACTACAATGATGAGTTTGATGGGTTCTAGGCGTCCGTTCTCCCCGGACCGCCCGTGGAGGACTTCTACGTGTGTTTCTTTTCCGTCGTTAGCTACTCGAACGATTGTTTAGTTGAGACATTCGGTCATGTAATAACCGTTTAATACTCTCTTTACGCTTTTACACCGTGTTTTGGTATTCACTGCGTCGATGCATGTGTGTAACTTGATCCCGGCGCACATGTAATCTTGCATTCGGGTTTGTCCTTAAATCCGGGTGTGACAAAGTGGTACCGAGCCGTGTTGATCGTAGGACGTTAGCCTAGTTAGAACTCGGTCGAAAATTAAGGATTTTATAACATTAGAAGCCACACATAGCTTAGCTTGCTTTATTCTATTTTATTACATCTAATCTTGGTTTAATCTTATCCTTGTTTGCTTTTTGTTATCTAAGTCGGATCTTGTCTCTTTTAGTAATCTGCACCGTCTCATCTATCTTAGATGGTTCGTCGGCCGAAGACCACGCGTTCGGGTGCCTACCGCTTTCCTAGGTACCGGAGGACCGGGACTTCTACCGCTACTCAACCGACAAGTGAGGAGCATCGGGAAGCTTCGGAGAGGGAAGTGGAGCAAGCTCGCTTCGCAGCAAGCTCCTCCGCCCGCTGTGATTGAGATATCGGATGATGAGCCCGAAGAGTCAGAGGAAGAGCAGGAGCCTGAGGAGGAGTCACCGAGGAGCCAGAGCAAGGAGATGATCCAGAAGACCCCTCAGATCCTGAGGACTCTGACCCCGAAGATGGAGATGCTGAGGATCACCCCGCGCCGCAGAAGTGGAAGGTGGTCATTTGTCATCACGATGGAGGGCATGCGCGCTTTCCGTCTAAGTTGAGGAGGCTCTTCCGGCCGTCTTCACCGAACGTGACGATCGACTACGTGGGACCGAAGAGGACTCACCCTCGCTACCCGACCCGGTGGGATGTGTCCGTGCGCATCCCGGAAGATAACCCGCCGGATGGGGGGGTGTACGAGGTTGTTGTCCATCAAGCTCTAGCTACCGTAGCTACCTTCGCAGCGGAAGAGATGATGCGGCTAGGAGGGCTCTATCCGCTTGGTGCTATGAGGAAGCTCATCATCTCACCAACTCTGTGTGGGGAGATCTACCCCGCCGTCGCTCTGGAGCTGTGGGCAGTGAAATTCCAATGGCCAATGAAACTCTGGGAGCACGCTATGCCATGCAAGTGGGTCACGTAGCCGCTCTCAATACCAACTTGGATGACACTCTCATGGAGCTTCAAGATCTCCGTGACCAGCAAGAAGAAGACCGCAGAGAGATCAAGAGGCTCAAAGCGTGATCGCGAGCGAGGATGAAGATGAGGTGCAAGCCGATGGAGAGGACCGGGCTCGCCATGTCGCCAAGACCCGCAAGAACAAGCTATGGTTCACTTGGGTCCCGCACCAGGATTATTTGGCCATAGGAGCTAGGTGTTAGAAGTCTTTATCTTTTCGTTATCGAGTCCGTAAACGTTAGAAACGACACGTTGGAACGATGAGTTAGATAGTGGTGTGCTTGAATGCCTGGTTTGTGAACATCTCGTGATTTGGATTTTTGGTTGATTGCAATGTGTTGTGGATTAATGCCACAATGACATTGGTTTAGTAATAGAGTTTGATTAGTGGGTTTAAGTTCTGTTCCACCTATCTTTTATCTTATAATTTCGTAATTCTTTATCTATCATATTTTATCTATCTTAAGGAGCATTGTAGTGCTGAATCTGTTCGCGTTACTTCCTGACACAGCAGTACTGTTTTAATTTTATCTCGAGCTACAGAACTCCAAATTAAGTAAAACCAGTGGGGTTAGTTCACAAATTTCATATCTGATTTTCTGTCAAAAATTCAGCTATATCCAATTAATATTCTGGGAGTTATGGACGAAACATTGAGCTAACAGAAATCTGTCAATTCCTGCTGACATACCTGTCTTCATTATTTTATATCTCGAGTTGTAGACCTCCGATTGAGGCAAAACCAGTTGGGTTAGTTCAGTAATTTCATACACCATATCTCCAGAAAAATTCGTGAATTTTGGTTACTGGAACAGAAAGATATCTTGGTTTCTTTACAGCTATCAGAATCTGTCTTATTCTGGAATTCAGCATTATTATCTTTTCAGCTTTTCAATTGTTATCATCATCTAAATCGGTGTTTCTAACGCTCGGATGGTAAACACCAGGTCCGGATCAGGGGTTGATCAGCCTCCGGTGGTTCGCCAAGGTCGAGGCAACAGTTCGAGCAATGCACCTCCGCCTCCACCGCCACCCATGGATCCTATGCGGCAGTTCTTTCGGAATCGAGCCGGTACCGCCGCGGAACTTGACCGACACCGTGGCCAATCTGCAGGCTCAAGCCAACAATCCGCCACCACCACCGCCACAGCAGCCGGCGCCTATGAACAGCACCGGGAGTTCATGAGCCATCGTCCACCGGTTTTCACACATGCCGCGGATCCACTTGACGCCGATGACCGGCCGAAGATCGTGGGCAAGATGCTCACTACGGCACGTTGCGATGACGGAGAGAAGGTTCTGCGTTTGTCGCCGGTCGACTCCGGGGATCTGCGCAGGAGCGTGGTGGGATGCTTACACCACCGCCCATGCTGCACCCAACACCATCACTTGGTAGGAGTTCACCGAAAGCTTCCGAACCATCATATTCCCGCCGGGGGTCATGAGGCTTAAGAAGAAGGAGTTCCTCTCTCTCAAGCAGGGAGGGATGTCAGTGGCCGAGTATCGGGACAGGTTCATTGAGTTGTCCCGCTATGCACCGGAGGAGGTAGCGGATGATCCGAAGAAGCAGGAGCGCTTCTTGGAGGGTTTGGCTGGACCGCTTCGTTACCAGCTGACGTCACACACCTTCCAGACTTTCCAGCAGCTGCTTGACAAGGCTATTGTTCTGGAGTCTATGCGCAGAGAGTTGGGGGAGTTGAAGAGGAAGGCTACTACTCCAGGGCAGTCCGGGAGCCACACTCGCCCCCGTTTTACTTCACCGCCGGGAGCCCCGTTCCGTCCAGGAGGCCCGTCAGGAGGCTATGGCCAGCAGCAGCAGTATCAGTATCGCCCGGCAGTTCCGGCGGTTCCGCCGCACTCCGCGGCAGCTTCCGCGCCCAGACCGCGACTCCACGCCCGCGTACCCGCAGCATCGTCCGATGACTCCTATTGGTACACCCGTGAGGCCAGGCGCCCCACACACTCCCGCAGGGCAACACTTGTTTCAAGTGTGGAGAGGTCGGGCATTATGCTAATGCCCGTCCTAAGAGGCACCCCCCATGCACCCCCGTGCAGAACCAGCAGATGCAGCAGTTGAGGAGCGGGAACCAGACTCCGCAGAGCAACAAGAGGCCGCAGAATCGGGGCACGCGGGGGTGAATCACGTGAGTACCGAGACCGCTCGGGGAGAATCCACACGTGGTGCTTGGTATGTTCTTTGTCAACTCTATCCCCGCATCAGTATTATTTGATTCTGGAGCCTCCCATTCATTTATATCTGCTCAGTTTGTGGCAAAGCATAGCATACCCATGTGTCCCATGAAACAAACCATGCTAGTTAGATCACCAGGGGGGGATATGAGGTCTCTATACATGTGTCCTAATGTTAGATTAAAGATCATGGGAGCAGATTTTTGGGCAAACTTGATAGTGCTGGAATCGAAGGATCTTGATGTCATACTGGGTATGGATTGGTTGGGTACTCATGATGCGACAATACAAAGGTGCTAAGCGGACTCGTTCTTCTCACCGGTCCTAGCGGGGAAAAGATTGAACTTGTGGCCGATCCACCGTCGGATGCGGGAGGTTCCGTACGTGCACTGGATGGCGCAGCTTTGGAGGATATCGGGGTGGTTAATGAGTACCCGGACGTGTTTCCGAGAGGAGTTGCCGGGTATGCCACCCGACCGAGATGTTGAATTTGTTATTGATCTATTACTCGGTACCGCTCCTATTTCTAAACGTCCATATAGAATGTCTAGTACACAATTGATAGAACTTAAGAAACAGATTAATGAATTGTTGGAAAAGGGGTTTATCCGTCCTAGTTCATCACCTTGGGGAGCACCGGTTATCTTTGTTGAGAAGAAGGATGGTACTCAGAGGATGTGTGTGGATTATCGATTGCTTAATGAGGTCACTATCAAGAATAAGTATCCATTGCCTCGCATTGAAGACTTGTTTGATCAGATGAGAGGTGCTAAGGTGTTCTCTAAGATTGATTTGCGTTCGGTTATCATCGATGAAGATCGATGGTCGGATATTCCTAAAACCGCATTCACCACCAGGTATGGACCGTATGAGTATACCGTTATGTCCTTTGGGTTGACAAATGCACCGCCTACTTTATGTATCTGATGAACAAGGTGTTTATGGAGTACTTGGATAAGTTCGTTGTGGTGTTTATTGATGATATCCTGGTTTACTCTAAGACTGAGGAGGATCATGCAGAGCATTTGAGGCTTGCTTTGCAGAAGTTGAGAGAGCAGCAGTTGTATGCCAAGTTCAGCAAATGTGATTTCTGGCTGAAGGAAGTCTCTTTTCTGGGGCATATCATCACAGATGGAGGTATCGCAGTTGATCCAGCTAAGGTAGAAGATGTGTTGAAGTGGGAACCGCCGAGGACAGTAAAGGAGATCAGGAGTTTCCTTGGACTTGCAGGGTACTATCGACGATTCATCGAGGGGTTCTCTAAGATTGTGAAGCCTCTCACCACCTTGCTAGAGAAGGATAGAGAGTTCAAGTGGACTGATGCCTGTCAGCAGAGTTTTGAGGAGTTGAAGCAGAGATTGACGACCGCTCCAGTGCTTGTGATGCCAGACTTGCAGAAGGGCTTTGATATCTACTGTGATGCATCGAGGCAAGGTTTGGGTTGTGTTCTTATGCAGGAGGGACATGTCATAGCTTACGCATCAAGGCAGTTGAGGAAGCATGAGCAGAACTATCCTACGCATGATCTGGAACTGGCAGCTGTGGTTCATGCTTTGAAGATTTGGAGACATTACATCATGGGGACCAAGTGTCAGATCTACACAGACCACAAGAGCTTAAAGTACATTTTCACTCAGAAGGATCTTAATCTGAGACAACGCCGATGGTTGGAGCTGATCAAGGATTATGATCTGGACATACGGCATCATCCCGGGAAGGCTAATCCGGTTGCCGATGCTTTGAGTCGGAAGGGACGGACAATGCGGCTTTGGCGTTCCGGATGCCTCGACGAGCCGATGAAGGAGTTCGAGAGACTCAATCCGGGAATGGCCGCTCACACCGAGGGGGTCACTTTGGAGGTAGAATCTACTCCGGAGCAGGCAGATTCGTGAAGGACACTCGAAGGATGAGGAGATCAAGGAGATCGTGGACACCATGGAGAGGGGCAAGGCCCCGGATTTCACCGAGGATGATCGGGGAACGATATGGTTCAAGAATCGGATTCGTGTGCTCGATGTGGGAGATCTCCGGAAGACGATCTTGAGAGAAGCTCATGACTCGGCCTTATTCCATTCATCCGAGCAAGTACAAAGATGTATCGGGATCCGCGAGAGGTATTGGTGGTATGGGATGAAGAGGGATGTAGCCGCTCACGTTGCGTTGTGTGACACGTGCCACAAGGTCAAGGGCGAACATCGGGAGACCGGCAGGATTGCCGCAACCATTGAAGGTGCCAGAGTGGAAGTGGGAAGAGATAGGCATGGATTTCATCGTTGGGTTGCCCCGTACTCGTGATGGATATGATTCTATATGGGTTATCGTGGATCGTTTGACAAAGGTTGCTCACTTCATACCGGTGCGTACGACTTATACAGGGGCAAAGCTAGCAGAGTTGTACATGACCAGGATTGTATGCTTGCACGGTGTTCCTAAGAAGATAGTTTCTGACAGAGGAACTCAGTTCACGTCACGTTTCTGGGAGAAACTGCATGAGTCTATGGATACGAAGTTGCACTTCGGCCTCGGCCCTATCACCCGCGTACGGATGGTCGGACGTAAAGGACGAATCAGATTCTAGAGGACATGTTGAGAGCTTGCGCCCTCAAACATGGTGAGAGTTGGGACAAGAGCTTGCCGTATGCTGAGTTCTCTTACAACAACAGCTATCAAGCCAGTCTGAAGATGGCACCCTTTGAGGCCTTGTATGGGAGAAAGTGCAGAACACCGTTGTACTGGAGTCAGACAGGTGAGAGTCAGTTGTTTGGGACAGATATCATCAAGGAGGCAGAGAGGCAGGTTCAGATCATCAGAGAGAACTTGAGAGTTGCTCAGTCCAGGCAGAAAAGTTATGCAGACGGGAAGAGGAGAGATGTATCTTTCCAAGAGGGCGACTATGTGTACCTGAAGGTGTCACCTATCAGAGGTTTGCGCAGGTTTAAGGTGAAGGGCAAGTTGTCTCCTCGCTACATCGGACCTTTCCAGATCTTGCAACGAGTGGGAGAGGTAGCGTACCGACTCGAGTTGCCAGCGCAGCTTGCAGATGTGCATGATGTGTTCCATATCTCGCAGTTAAAGAGAGGTCTCAAGCCTCATGATAAGGAACCGTTGCCTATGGATGGGTTGGATGTGAAGGAGGATCTCACCATCACTGAACGGCCTATTAAGATTGCGGGATGATTGACACGGGTTACAAGAAACCGGACTTTTATAATGTGCAAGGTGCGGTGGAGTAATCATGCGAGAGGATGAGGCAACTTGGGAGAGAGAAGAGGAGTTGAAAGCGAGAATATCCACATCTCTTTGATCCATCCGAATCTCGAGGACGAGATTCATCTTAAGGGGGGTAGGATTTGTAACACCCTAAATTTCAACTTCTGAATTTAATTAAAATTGGCTTAGCAACATTTTGATCTCGCTTAAGGAATATAAGGTTGTTGTGCTTTTATAGGCATTTAATTGTTTTTATTAATTAATTAATGAAATATAGGAGTTTACTGTTGCATACATGCTGGTGCATTGTTTTTGGTTGTTGGATTCAAATCCTGGTTTGAATTCAATGGTTGTTTGTAGTTTAAATTTATTTGGAAAAAAAAGATTTGGATTTGAAAAAGGAAAAGGAAAAAAAAAAGAAAACCAAACCGCCGCTGCAGCCGGCCCACCTCTCCTATCGGCCCGGCGCGGCCCGGCCGGGCGCCGCACCCCCCCCCCCCCCCCCCCCCCGCGCGCCGCTCTCGCCGACGGGCGGGCCCCGCCCCGTCGCTTCCTCCTCCCGCCCCCGCCGCTACCGGCTCGGGGTCGCACCCGAGTCCGACCCGGACCCGACGCGCCGCCGCCTTGGGCCCGCGTGCCCGTGCCCCGCCGCCGCCTCTACTTAAGGCGCCGCCACCCTCCCCGTGCCGCCTCACCCGAACCCTAGCGCTCCCGTGCATCCGCGCCGACGCCTAACCCTAGCCGTCCGCGCCGCCGCCGGGCTTCGCCGTCGCCGCCCTCGATCCGCGCCGTCGCCGCCTCGCCATCAAATTGGAGCCGTCGCCGCGTTTCGCCTCAAGGTGTGGAGTTCCCCGATGCACCGGCGGTTTGGGTTCCCGTGCGCGCGCCCGGCTCGCCGTCGCCGGTCTTGCGCCGCCGCCGCGTAGCGCCGTGCGCCGTCGTCCCCCGCCGTCGCCGCCCCGTGAGGCCCCGGTCGAGTTCGCGTGCGCGCGTTCTTCGCCTCGGTGCGGACCCCGTGGTTTTTGGGGCACCCTAGCCCCCCGCGCCGCGTCGCGCCGCCGCCGCCGCCGCGCGCCGCCGCGCTTTGCCTCGCCGCCGGCCGCTCGCCGCCGCTCGCTCGCGCAGCTTCTGCGCCGTCCGATGGCCGCTCAGCGCCTCAGATCGCGCCGCGTCGCCGGTCAAACCGGCGTGTACCGGTCAACTGCATCTAAACCGCCGCGCCTAACCCTGGCCGCCCGATCTGGATCCAAGGGACCAGATCAGCTCCCTTGCCTTTAAACCGCGCGCTTTTGCAAATAAAACCCCGGTTTTCTCTGTTTAGCAAAAATACCCTTCCACCTCGTAAAACTTTCACAGATTAGTCCTGTTTTCTTCTGTTTTAACCCGAAGCCCTAAATTTCTTTGCAAATAAGTCCTAAAACTTGTTTTAATCATAACTTCGTCGTTTTAACTCCGTTTTCAGCGTTCTTTATATCCACGCGATCGTCTCGACGAGTAGAATAGTTTC
The DNA here is from genome assembly GCA_947561735.1 of Cenchrus americanus. NCBI lineage: Eukaryota > Viridiplantae > Streptophyta > Magnoliopsida > Poales > Poaceae > Cenchrus > Cenchrus americanus. The sequence goes on along the minus strand of OX387239.1, from coordinate 73,829,674 downwards.
CTGTCGTTTTTGTTACTGTTTGAGATGATTGGTGTACTGTTTCTTATTTATTTCCATTGCTTGCTTGTATGTGATGTGTGGAGCGTAGCGTACGAGCAATTCGGGGACTTCGCTCGTCGTTGAAGAGTACCAAGACCCTGAGCAGTTTCCGGTGCTGGTAGAAGGCAAGTCCTTGCTGCATTCCCGTTAAATTCCTATTACAACATGCATTTTAATTACACCGTTGTTTACTTTTGCTATGCATTAAATTGATGGGTCCTATTGTTAAGGTTCGACTAGCTTTGTTATCCTATGCCTTGATCAACCGGGTTTACTTTATGTTGGGTAGCATATGCTAGCGCTTTACGTGGTTTTGGGATGGTTTAATGAACACTTGTTAATATGGCTTTACTTATGTTATCATTTCATGTAATGCAAGAACACTTTACTTTGTTAATCGGAACATGGAGAACCACCCAGGAAAACAGTACTACCACAAGACATATGGCTCTGTCTTGGCTTATTAATTAGTGAAATAGATGTTAGGTATGCTTTACCTGATAAGGGTTGGGGGCTGGCGGGTAGTGACGTATGGACCGCTCGGGCGCGGGTGTGGGCTTAGCTAAGACACGGTACTCGTCCGGGAGCTTTATACGTTGCACCGACCGGAGGTAACCTAGCGGGCGACCTTCATCCGGGGATCTTTGTAACGGCCTCGTAGCGTCCCTATGCAATCACACCTCGGAAGTGTGGTATGGTGCCTTGCAAACACCGCATGGTTGGGTCTAAAACTCTTTTGGGTTTTTACGCGACTTGTGGGTAAAGATGTACAACCTCTCGCAGAGTGTAAAACTAACTAGTTAGCCGTGCTCACGGTCAAGAGCGGCCTGGACCCTCACATGATTAATTCTATGGAAGATGGAACTTTTAAACTTGTGCATTACATTTTATGGATCCGTTGCATTTAATTATCCGGGTTTGGTATATACTTACATTTGCTAGTAACGCTTGCTTAATAAAACTTGACCAACTAAAATGCCGACTTGCTTATGAGCCAACAAACTTCCACCATAAAGCCTTGCATGTTGTTATAGAACTTTTTCCTTGCCGAGTACGACATGTGCTCACGCTTGTTGTTTATTTATTGCATCTACACTACCCGGCTGTCTGCTCGGATGGGCGTTTTGAAGACTACAATGATGAGTTTGATGGGTTCTAGGCGTCCGTTCTCCGGCCACCGCCCGTGGAGGACTTCTACGTGTGTTTCTTTTCCGCTGTTAGCTACTCGAACGATTGTTTAGTTGAGACATTCGGTCATGTAATAACTGTTTAATACTCTCTTTACGCTTTTACACTGTGTTTTGGTATTCACTGCGTCGATGCATGTGTGTAACTTGATCCTGGCGCACATGTAATCTTGCATTCGGGTTTGTCCTTAAATCCGGGTGTGACACTTATTATGCTGTAAATCTTTAAGAAACTATATAAATAAAAACTGTTTCAATTTGCCACATGAAAAATCAGACATCAACAGATTTGTATATTTTTGAATGAAAACTAGCATGTGTACGTTCAACTGGTGTTTCCCGTCGACACATTGCAGCCATCAGATGACGGTGCTGGAATTTGTAGTATGAATTTGATTTGCGGGCAGGTCAGGGCCAGATCAAAGCGGCGACTCGATCGCGTGGCTAAGTAAGACACATAGTTTCATAGTTTATCGAGCTGCCGCTTCGCATGCCTACGACGAATCCTGCGAGAGGAGCGACGGCTTACGAGCATATGCTCAGAAGTCAGAACTTTGAGGAAATGAACGAAACGACATGGAGACTGCTTTGCGTGCTTGCTCTGAGGAGAGAACGAAGCAATTGCAAAGAACCAAATGTGTGTGATCGTTTATACGTCTGCTCTCACCCTTCTGCGCAACGCTAGCTACTAAAGGTGGCAATCTCTGGCTCTTTTTAGAAGGAAAAATTGAGTCACTGGGTGACTTACCCTCACCGGCATGATTGATCAATCTGTCTCTCTCCTGGTTCTCAAGATAGCTGCTGTCTAATTACAAGCTACCGCCGGGCAGCAGCTCCAAGCGAACTCATGTTTCCTGCATCTTCAGCTCCAGGTTTCGTCCTCAGATCAATCCATTTTTTAACAGAGCCCGGAAAATCCAGATGTCGTCGCTCCAGTTGATCGATGTTTCCTGCACATTCAGCAGCTGATGCATGTAAACGTAATGTACATCATATAGCTAGTAAGTAAAATTCCCATATCGTAATTATGTTCTGCATGGATGGATTTGGAAACATATTAAACTATGGATGCAGTGCTCAATATAATTACCTAGATCACGGCGTCAGGAAAACCAGTCTAGATATAGATTGATTGTGTAATCTATCAGGAACAAGCTAGATAGCGTTGGTGGAGTCGACCGAAAAGCCTATGTATGTTTCTGTAGCACACGGAGGCTCTTCGTTCCTTCCTGCTGTTCTGTTATTCCTTCCGTCAGCCTTTTGCTTTAGTTGCTTTTCTGCACGGATCTTCAGTAAATCAGATTCTTTGCTGGTAGATGATAAAGATAAAGGAAAAGGGAAAGTATACATGTCGCTGTAATGTAACGTGTTTGAAATGACAATGCTAAAGAGTGAATGGAGAAATGCAATGCAAGGTCAAAATGTGTTGCAAAACTGTACAGATGCGCAAGAGCTTAGGTCAGCACGCAGCTCAAGAATTCATCGAAATCTATTTTCTATCTGGAACAACTAATAAGTTAAATCGATTGATCAGGTGGTCATGGAATGAAAATGAACTACAGTGTTTGTGGAGTCTACCGACAAGCCTGTATGTTTCTGTAGCACAGAGTCTCCGTTGCATTTCTCTTGCTGGTCTTTTATTCCTTCCGTCCTTTTGCTTTAGTTGCTTTTCTGCACGAATCTTCAGTAAATCAGATCCTTTGCTAGTAGATGATACAGGAAAAAAGAAAGGCATGCCGCTGTAATAATGTAATTAAAAAATTAAACTGTGCTAAAGATCAGTGAATAGGGAAATGCAGGTGAAATATATTGCAAAGCTATACAGATGTGCAAGGAAAAGTCAGGCCAGCAGCACGCAGCTCCATCCATCTGAATCTTCAGCAAAAGAATTCCTCCCAAATCTATCCCTTGCTTCTGTTCCCTTTGTTTGCTTTTCTGCAACGCATAATCGTTTGTCTGATTCTTTTCTTGCATTGCTAGCCGAGCTTAACCATCATCAGAATTCCATAAAGAGAAAAGGAAAGGTAAAATGCTGTTAAAGTACTAGCCGGGTTAGACCCCTCCCACAGTCAGGTTTGTCAGGTCTAATTAGAATTCAATTCAAACAAACAATCCGTGCTCGCGCTGTCGCGCACTAGCTAACTAGTAGTAATTTTAAAAGACTCCATGCCCATTGGCTGCTGCATCGCGTAGCCCCTGCGACTAGCTGCTGCGTCCCGACGTCACGCGTCGCCTCCGACACGTGGCGAGGTGGCATCGACTTTGATCGGTGATTACCTTGTCACGAAGAGGCTGCAAAAGAGCTGATAATTCTGACGGGGGATGATCTAGTTCATGCTTGTTGATGTGCGGGGTGAGTAGTCATACTTTTGTGGATGTTCAAGGGGCATACCTTTGTTGATGTACCTCCGGCGTCCCCTACCAGGACCATGAGACTGGGACTACGGGAGTGAGCATTGGTAGGGAGATGGGGCTTTAGTCCCGATTGGTAAAAGGGATAGATCTCCCAATTCCAATTGAGATTAATGATGAGAGACAAAATGGTCCCTTTAGTCCCGGGTGAACCAACCCTTTAGTCTCGGTTCGTATTACGAACCGAGACTAAAGGGGCGCACGCCAGCGCCAGCGCATACCCCCTTTAGTCTCGGTTGGTAATACCAAATACCAATCGAGACTAAAGAGTCTCGTCTCTATTTTTTCGATTTGAGCATATATTCTATTTGTTGTCTTACCCGTATATGTACGTATACGTATTTTCACTTAACATCTATGTATACACGTCTTAGCTGTCTATATATATACCATATACGCACTTAGACTTATATATAAATTAAACCTTATATATCTACATATATAAACTTATAAATGTATATACACATAATAATTTATACACATCAAAATAAGTAGTATTTTCATAAACTAGTATATATACATCAAAACCCTAAACCCTATAGTATATATACATCAAAATATCATTTAATTCAAATTTATAGTCTCAATTAACTTTCCTCAGAGGTGAGTTGGTCAATTGGATGGTTATCATAAAAATATTTTCATTTCGGATTAACCACCACGTCCATGAGGAATCCCATGAGAGCTTCTTGAGTTGCCAAGAGACGATCCTTCTCAAAGAGTGCTTCCCTTTTTATAATCTTCTGTAATTTGCAAATAGGTTAATACATTACACTGAGCGATTAAATATAGAAAAGAGGATAAAATGATGTATTATTAATAGGTTTATTTTATTTACACTATCATCACCCGAGTTGCCACTATAATGGTGTATGTGCTCATAGACGTAATACCCGCATAAATTATTTCCCGGTTCTTGTCTCAAACACTAAAGTGGAGAGGAGAACAAATTATGAAATACTAGTGTTATACATTAAATATTCCCAATTTAAAGTTTTTATTTGGTATAAGTACCGGAAAATTAGTTATCCATCTATTTTTTTCTCGAAATGGTAATCGGTGTTTTGCAATGAACATGGTCCAAGCTCTGAGGCAAAATAATAAAGATATAGTGTTAGTATAAAAGCTAAATATATATATTGCATTAAAAAATGTCATAGATAGAATTATTACTCATGAAATGCATCTTGAAGGTCTTGGTATTGTGAGGGATCTTTTCTTAATGAATCATACACATTGATGTTGCTTTTGTCCACGGTGATTATGAGTATAATCCAGTGGAATCTGTATGCATGCTCATAAAGATTAGAATCGACTAAATAGAATTAACAAGGATAATTAGATGACAATCATACTTACTTGAAGTTGTAAGGCAATAGCATAAGATCCTTGTAATGAAACTCATCTAAGTGCAATTGTCTCGATTATTGTTTTTCGTTGGTCTCGGATCTCCTGTTCATTAACTTTTGATGGGTCCATGAAAGCAATTCTTGAATAACCCTTCCTTCGCATCTCAGTAAGTTGCAGGTTACACAAGAAGAAAACCAAATGTTAATTATTATATCGACAAATGTAATAAATTTATTAATAAACATATGAAAATATGTCACTTACAAACACCAAGTCATCATAAGATCGGTATTTACGACGTCCAGATGGTAAACTTCATAGATATCAGTGAATCAGAGCCAGACCACCTTCTCGTTTTGAAGGGCAAAATCTCCAGGTCTCACGAGCATACCAAACATCTCCAGGCCATCAGCTGACTTCTTCAAGTACCAGTCATGAAATATGTGCATCTTAGTTGGGAGCTTGTTGACCAATTTTGGCTTCAATTGAGGTTGTCCAAGCTCAAAGCGCCATCTAGGTACGAAATTTTTATCCGCTGGTAGGTCTTGAAGGCCGAGAATACCACCAACAGGCATTCCTGTCTATTCATAAAAGTTAATGACATGAGCCAGTTCTTTTGCAGACATGTTGTCAATTGTTGCTTGTGCTTCTGCACTGAGGCCCGCAAACTAGTTAGTCGGATCGGTCGTGGATGCATCTATTTGGTTCTCCTTGTTCTTGTTTGTGGCAGTCCCCAACGTCGACGCAGGTATTTGCTCGATGTAACTATTCGGCGACCCTCGTCGTCTCTTCTTTTGATAAGACTTGTCCACCGAACGCTCATAGTCCGTTTTCAACTCTACCCTTCTGTTTTTCTTCCATCTCGCGTATGAAAGCCTGGAGTCTCTGCTTACAACCTTCATTTTTGGCATCTTGGCTTTCCTATCGAGTTTCTTCTCTCACTTTTGCAAATCAGTCTGCGACTTCTTTTGCTACAATCGCATTTGTTTCTTCTTCTGTCATCTCTCATGGTAGCTTCATTGGCTCGGGCTTTTTCTTTGCTGGTCGTTTTCGTTTTTTCTTTGGTGGTTGCACCGACTTGAAAGATTGTGCTCAAGACCTCTGTGGCGCATGCTCTGCGGTTGATTGTTGCTGAGGTGAATTGAGGGATGTCATCATCGTGATCGCTGGAGCTCGCTGCTCGGGTGGCAGGAGGAAGAAGGAGGTACGATGTATATATGGAGGCCGGTCTTTAGTCCAGGGCGGTTTTATGACCCGAGATTAAAGGGCACCCCTTTTGTCTTGGGTCGTAACACCAGCCGAGACTAATGCTTCAGTCTCAGGTGATGTTACGAACTGAGACAAGGGGTACCCTTGAGTCTCGGGTCGTAAGACCACTTGAGACTAAAGATCGTGGGCAATAATTGCCGGATAGAGCCATTGGGAGCCCCCCCCCCCTTTTTCATGCTCGGTAATACCAATCGGGACTAAAGGGGGCCGGCTACAACACCCATTTCGGACCACGTCAACGAAAGGCCTTTAGTCCCGACTCTAAAGTTGAACCGGGACTAAAGGCCCGTACCAAAGCCTCGCTATCTACAAATGGAGGGAGTGAGTTTGGATGGAAATACGAAATGGAGTCTGAATTATCCGATATCCGTATGCTAAAATATAAATATAGATATACGTATCAGCATTCAAATTCAAATGTGGTAATAAAGTAGATACATCCGAATTCGTTTCTGTCGATTTTCTCCATCTGATTCCACATCTGTAATCGAAAATATCTGTATTTGACTATACTCCCTCCGTACTTATAAAACATGTCATTTTGGACAAGATTTCAGTCAGACATTGGGAATATAAATCATGAATTACTTTTAAGTTGCTGAGTTTGAAAATGTGAAAACTACATGAATAGATTTGTCTTGCAAAACACTTTATTTTTATAAAAATAAGAAGTCAAAGTTATGCTTTGGAGACCGTGTCGCTATCCTAAATGACATGTTTTATGAGTATGGAGGGAGTATAAAACTACCAGTTATCTATATAACTAATAGAAAATTATGTTAAATAGAACACTAATAATGATAGTGTGTAATTGACAAAAATAATATCCATAACCAATGATTATGACATCAATTTCAATATTAAAAAATATTACATCCATAAAAATATTTAAAAGTTATATTCAAATTTAATGACCAATATTTAATTTTAATAATAAATATACATTAATATAAGAATTAATTTTAATTACTCTAGTTTATTTATGTATTGATGAAAATATTTTATGGTATTTTATTATTTGTTTGATAAATGTATATATAATAAAATATGTATTTATTAACAGATTTATTTATTATATGATTAATTATTAAAATATGGATGAAAGAGGTATTCTTAATGAGCTATCTCTGTCTAGACTTGTTATGTACTAATACTTTAATCTTTACATGGTTTTGTATTTATTTGATAAATGTATATATAATAAAATATGTATTTATTAATAGTTTTATTTATTATATGATTAATTATTAAAATATGGATGAATGAGATATTCTTAATGAGCGATCTATGTGTAGACTTGTTATGTACTAATACTTTAGTCTTTACATGATTTTGTAATTGTAAACTATCAAAAAATCGTAAATGTTGTCTTCCAAATCGAGTAAATACCCAAATATGGATCTGAATTCGAGACATCCGTTTTGTATTCAAATTTGTAGTCGTATTTTTGAGTAAAAATGTGGTAAAAGGTGTTATCCAAATTCAATTCCATGTGAATTCGTTCTGTTTCCATCCATATGAGGGAGGGAGGGAGGGAGGGAGGGAAAGACACACCATGGATCTTTATGTGTGCCATGTTCGTTTGCATTATCAGTCACCAGGCAACAATACTTTTCTCTCAGAACAAATCAGCACTAACCACCAGCCACCAGCCGACTGAACAGACTGCTGGTTGATGAGCATATCGATAGCTTTGTGGTGATGGCTACAGGATCCCAACCATGTCCGGGGCTCACACGTGTGCCCCTGGCCTTGGCCGTGCTTCTGCTTTCACGTACATGCAATCATCTCATGGATCGCGCCACAACAGCATTCGGTCTGTTCGATTGGTTGGTGGCTGGTGCTGATTTGTTCTTGGAGAAAAGTACTGTTGGCCACGGCTAGTGGTGGCTGCTTACCTAGCTACCATGTCGCCGTCAATTACTCAACGAGAATAAACTATCTGTCACATCAATCTTCGGATACTAATTATGAGTATTAAACGTATATCAATGATAAAAGTCATTCTATAACCCCCTCCCAAATTCTCGAGACGAATCTAACGAGCATAAATATGCCATGATTAGACAATGTCAGGTACAGTAAACAATCTCTAATGACAGATTAATTAAGTTTAATAAATTCGTATTAATTCTACGTTTATTACATTTAAGAGACCTTCAAAAGGGCTGCCAAAATTTTTGCCGAACTAAACATGCCCGGCTATGTTACCTTCTTCATCAAAGCAAGACGAACAGCACAACTGTTCATGATCGGCTTGCCGGGAATGGAGCAAAAGAACCATTGGATTAGGGTTCAGGGTTGTCAGTAAGGATTAGAGGTATGAGTGCTGACGGCAGGCCAAGAGCGGGTGGTGGGAGGCCAGACGCTGATATATAGTGCCGAGGGCGAGGAAAGGTGGGAAAGACAACCATGTCAGGAGGCGGGTGGATGGTGTTAGAGTCTATATATAAATAGTCTCCTAAAATATGTGAAGAAATTATAATAAATCTCAAGTACCCAATATTTGTGTTTCGTAATGGGCTTTAATGTTTAAGATCATAAAGTATAGGCGGAAGGTGCAACATCAATTAGTACAATATTGCTAGTTGATCCGGAGGTAAGGAGTTTTCCTCCCTATATATCTGGAGGTAAAAGACACAACACCAAAACCATAATTGGAGTTTCAATTAGAAAATACTAAATTAGTAAAATAGAATTTGTCTCTTCTCGTTGTTGTGCTGTTGTCGCCAAGACTCCAGCCTGATCGTTAGTGTGCACTAGCGATCGTTGCGAGTAGGTCTCAGGAACCATCGTCTTGCGATCCTGCACCGGGAGAAGACGAATAAGATTTTTGGGAAGTGCTCTTCACGCGACTGCTCCCGAACTACTACTTCTCCGTGGTACATCTTCTTACATCGACCACTTCGCGACGATTGTTCGAGGGATTGCACTGAGTACATCTTCCTACATCGACATTGTACGACTACATTGATTGAGGTCCTCCCACGATTAGTATGATTAATCTAGAGGATAACGACGCATCGGTTGCCCCCGGAAATTCTCCCGCATTTGGGTAAAACTCTCACTTTATTATGGTTTTATTTGTTCATCATGCTTAATCTGTCTTGTGTACGAATCGTGCTTACACTAGTTTCTATGATCTGTGATATGAGTTTGCTAAACATACTTAATCTAGTTGTTCAGTTCGTTATGATTTATATTATGATTTTAATTTGAAAATTGCCTAATATTTCAACAGATGGCACAGTAGTGAGGTCACTATTGGCGTGAAGGTTGGTGGTGGCAAGGCTTACTAGAGAGTAGAGAGGAGGAGAAGGGTGTTATGATTTACATTTATATGTCCTCTTTGAACAAAACACATAGGAAAATATCAAACCCTTCAGGAAAATTCACGTGACACATAGAGGAATTCCTCATGTGCAGGCTGCATGAAGGTAAAATACTTCACCCACGATAATGCTTGTTGCCCGTTGAAATATAAATGTCCATCAAAACATTAGCTATAATAACACGATAGTGGCCCAATACAGCCTAACATCCCCACCTTTCTCCTCTCTCCCTCACCTGGTTCCCACTGCTTGTCGCTGCCACCATCCCGAGCAGGAACCACCCCGGGCAGGGCCCATGCCACCGCCAGCCGGCCCTCCCGCACCGTTGCGGCCTCTCCGTGTCACCACACCCCTCCCCAACCAGGAACCGCTGTGTGCGCCCTTCCCGTGCCGCTCTTGGTTGTCCGTCGTGCACGCCCTTCATTCCCCGCATCGTTTCTAACCCGCCGCTGCGTGCGTACCCACCTCCACACCCCCGTTGACAAGCGCGTCGCCGAGGCTGGCTTCCCTGCACTAGTGATGCCTACGTGCAGCCCGCCTCCGTAGCTGTTGTGCACGGCAGGGCGCATCGGCCCTCGCCCTCTACCTTGGTCGTGCAAGCAGCAACAGGTAATGGGTGACGGGTTTGCTCAATACGCATGGATATTTGTCAGGTGTAGATATGGGTGGGATTTTTTACCGCGGGCAGGCTGTTGGGCGGGCAAAGAGCAAGAGCATGGATGTGTTGTCGGGCGGGCAAACGCCTTACCTGCACCTTACTCGACCCGTTGCCATCTCTATTTGGGATCTGAGCAAGCTGCTCCTACTTGTTGCATGGAAGTGTCTAGCTCTAGAATCAAATCCTTGAGGCTTGTACTCCCTCTGTATCGAAGTAGTTGTCGTTGTTGACTTTTTCATCCAACTTTGATCATTCGTCTTATTCAAAAAATTATCGCAAATGTGTAAATGCATAAGTCAAGCTTAAAATATGTACAATAATAAAGTATGTAGTAAGCAAAGTAAATGATACTTGCATAATTGTTTGAATAAGACGAATGCTCAAAGTTGTGAAAAAAATCAATGGCGACAAATATTTCAATACAGAGCGAGTAGGTTTGATCCAATGACCTAATTATTAACATTATGATTATATTAACCCAATATACACTAAGCAGGCAAAGCCCTAGCGCCCTACTGCGAGCGAAAAGATGCCTCCGATCACACAATGCATCAAGTCACACAACAACATATGCAGTGGAAGGAATCTTCCTCCTTCTTCCTCCTCTCTCAGGAGGGGCTCTTCACTCTTCTTCTTCTTCTTTCTCTCTCATTTTCTGTCTTCTTCTTTCTTATTTCTCCTAAAAAATGGAACGGGGCTCCAAGGGGGCTTCATGGCAGAACCAGTGGTATGGGGACTTGAGCCCCAGCCGCCCGACCGCTAGCTAGGCCGTTGAACTTATGGAAGCGTACGTGTAACCCTGCCATTGGACTGCCACCTACGAGTTGTGGCATCCGCTATCCAACAAGTTGCCCAAGGTGGGGGACAAAGAGTAACAAAGTGAAGACCAAAAAATGCTACAGAGGCCTCAAAGGCTAGACGCCGAGGAGGCGAGCGATCGGGAGGAAGCCCGCGCGTGCCCAAGTCTTGGCTTCATCGAGGATTGCCGGCGTGAGAGCCACCGGCATTAGGGCCTCCCTGTCGTGAACGCGCCGATTATGCTCCCTCCAAATCGACCAAGCGACCAATCAGACAAAGGCATCGAAACCTTTTCGTCAAGTTTTAGCGACCAACTTCCTAGCGGAGCACCACCAAGTAGCAAGAGACACGAGACTCGCTTTGCAAGTCTTAAAAAAAAGTTGTGGCATCCGGTACGTACTCCCTCCAGTTTTGTAAAAGAAGTCGTTTTGGACAAGGTTTGGGTCAAACATTGGGAACATAAATGATGAAGAACTTTTAGGTTGTTAGGTTTACAAATGTGAAAATCATATCAATAGATTTGTTTTGAAAAGCATTTTCATAAAAGTATACATATATAACTTTTTAATAAATATTTTTATAGAAAAGAGAAGTCAAAGTTGTGTTTTGAAGACTGTGTCGCTGTCCTAAACGACTTCTTTTACCAAACCGGAGGGAGTAGTTGGTTGTCCATCCCTTACTGGTCTGCTGGAGCAGCTTGTGCATGTCCGTCCCCTACGGTCTCTCACATAGTAGGGAGCTATCATCAGCATGCACCATCTGAAAAACAAAAAACAATAAAAGAATGGTGGCTTAATTTTACCATATCCATATTTACCCTGGAGCTGGTTAAACCAGCACACACTGCACACTCCTAAATTGTGCACCGAGCAAAAGTATTTCAGAAAGTTTCAGAATTGGAACAGACGTGCACCTAACGCCCCACCCCACAGCGTTGTACCACATTGCCGCGCCGTATACTCCTACTAGTTTGCCTCCAAAGCTTCTCGATCTGTCGTCCGAACCGAAGCGTCTAGAACCGGACCCCCGCTGCACCGTGGCGATCGATCGTGTTCATGCCGGCGGCCTGCCGGTCCCCAACAAATCTCTGAATAGCTACTGTTTCTCATCGGACGGCACTGGTGACCTAAACCTCACATCAAGTGTTGTGCAGTGTAGGGCCGTGCACTTCTCCGACCAACCCGTCGAGTGAGTGTGCACACTAGAAAGCAAGCCCAGCCCGGCCGGCGAATCGGAAAGCTGCCTCAGATACTACTACTACACCGCAACAGAATCCCTCGATCGATCGGTAGCTATAGCTACTAGCTATAGGTGCGGTGCGGATCGGATCGTGTAGACCTGCGACTGGCTGCTGCATCCACGAGCTGGGCTCCATGTCGTCAATACGTGGCGACGTGGCGTCGACGCCGATCGATGATTGCCTTGTCACCTCCTACTACGGTAGGATCACATCGGACCATAGGAGGGAGGGAGGCACGCCAACGCCATGGATCTCGATCGATAGCTTTGTGGTGATGGCTACAGGAGCCCAACCGTGTCCGGGGCAAACACGTGTGCCCCCTGCCCCCCTGCTGCTTCTGCTTAATTTCGTCGTCGTGCAGGTAATCATATCTCACGGATAGATGGACCATGCAACCACGACGTGATGGAGGTGCGCGTGCAGCAACAACGTTAATCCCCACGTCTACGACGAGAACACGAGATGATTACCTGTCAACCACTTGACGAGAGGTTTGGTCACAGCCTCACAGGGGTGGATTCAGGCGGTGGCACGAGCGGTGGATCAAGAGAGAAGTTGCACATCGCGAGAGACCAAGGAGAGGGATGGGTGGGAAGGAGTATCCATGCACACGCGGATACGTGTTCTTTTTCACAGTATATGTGTGGAGGGCTGCTGGCCCGGACTTCTCTAAGCGTATAGTTGCATCCATATTTACTCGATTGCATTTACTGATGACGTGTGTCGGTGTATGTTGAGTGCATCTGGTTTTACTGCTACTACTGTGACATAACGGGGGGAGCACGGCGCTGGGTCCAGATGACCAGATGTGCTCGTGGGCGACGGTAGGCCTGTTGTTTTTATCCACTATACACATTCAAATCCACACCCATCTCAAATGGGGAGGGTATGGGTAGAAAATAATTATCCATTGAAGAAATGGGTATGGTGGGTGTGGGGAGGGTACAAATAATCCATTGGGCATGTATATAATCTAGTACAAAACTAATTATCCATTGGGTATGGGTGGGATTGGGGAGGGTAAGAGGTGGATAATAATTATTTGGATTTGGGTATGAGCAAGAGTGGATTTATCCATACCCTCCCCAGTGGCAGGCTGAGCCGACTGTCCCCGTAGGAGATGTGTTTCACACAAGATTCCAGCCGTTAATTAAGTTTGATGGCGAATGCTTGAGGCTTGTAGACCACACGAGATATTTGCAATCTTGAAATTGTCAGCATTGGGTTTCGCTACTTTGACATTTTGAAGATAGACGTTGTTTGCCATTATCAATCCGTGTTTTATTTTTTCAAATAAAAATCACGGCAAAGCTTTTGCCGTTCCATTCAAAAAGAAATTGCCCCCGGTTCAGAAGATGAGCCGAAGGAGGATGACGCCTAGGAGGCCGCGCGTGCAGGTCAGAACTGCCGCCTGCCCTTCCACCGCCTGAGCAGCCAACCTCCTCTTAGCTGCCGCCGCGGAGTGCCCGTGATAGGCTTAGCGTGATCGGTCGGGCAAGCTCGAGCTCCGCTGCTGTCGGGAGATGCAGGGGCGGTCAGAAGTGATCAAGATGCCCGCCGACTATCGGAGGACAGAGGAGAGAAGAGAGATGACATAACAAAAGTCTTATTTTATGGATCGATGATCGAAATCAAGCAAAAGTTGGATGGTCAAAAACAGAATTTGCTCTTGTTAACTTGGTTGTAGCAAAGTCTATTAATGTGGTTGCAGCAAGAGCTGCCATTTTGAGCGCTCTTGCAGCGTAAGAGCACAATAAGGGAACAATTAAGCGTGGCAAGTAGAGTATTTGAGGTCATTGTTTTGAATATCTTCGCTAAGGACAGATTTATAGTTTTGTTATGATTTCTTACTCTTGTTTATGTTCTCTTTTGCAAGATATTAGTGATCAATTTGGCTGTGTACGGTCGAAGGCAATTCTTTTTCGTTTTTTTAAGAAAAAGTTGTGTTTGTTCGATGGATCTTCCGCTCAAAAGAAACTTTTTTCTGTTCATCTGTCCAAACTAACTCACCATCACTTTTTTGTATACTAAGTCACCGTCACTTTAGCTGCATGTAAGGTTGACAACCCCGTTCCATCTGGTTACCACATGTTCATTTGGCTGGTGGCCGGTGGTTGGTGCTGATTTGTTCTGAGAGAAAAGTACTGCTGCCTGGTTGCTAGTGGCTGATTTGTTATGAGAGAAAAACACTATTGGCTGGTGGTTGATAAGCCAAACGACTTTAATCTCTTCTATCGAAAAAAATATAAATTCTTATGTAAGGTTAATATTGTTAAAGATACATATATGTTTTCAATGGTTGTTCTTTTATTTAAATAATACATATACATAAAACTGCTATTTCAAGTATCAACTTGTATACAATGTACTACTGCGTGGAACGTAACAGAAAATGATACTGTACTTACAAGTTAGTGCCACGTCAAAGCATGATTTGCAGATCGTTAGATGCAGTGGCGGAGCCAGGCCAATGTTTTAGGGGGGGCTGAGCCAAAGTAAAATCACGATTAGTGATGCTAAACACCATCATTTGGCTGCTTAAGCTACTAGCAATCGTTGATGGCTCAAGGGACCTCCATGGACGGCGGCCAGAGGGGGGGGAGGCAGCCCCCAAGCTGGCTCCGCCGCTGGTTAGATGGGTAAATTTGCGAGTATGAATAATGTTAAAGTAATGCTTTTTGTTAGAGAAGATGTGATAGATGAATGGGTCAATTTTCACCTCTCTTTTACCCATCTCAGTGATTAGTTAGAGCTGCCTGCTTTTCTCCAAATGTGTGAGCAGCCAACATGTGAAGGCATATACGTTGCTATTCAATCACGACTACTTGCATCAGTTGCATGTCATATGCTGAAACCTGAGGCCATGAATTGCTGCACAGGGAAATATCTCGCAGCTTGGTACCCACCAAACAATCTGATGTGTGGCTCATGTTTATTGACATTGCTGATGCCGTAGTGCAGTTAATACTAAAGCCAGTAGTGTTCGATCTTTCTGAACACCCAAGAAGGCATGCATACAACAGGGTCAGTGCCATTGCAAAGAAACGCCTTACTATTATTAGGGTTGACAAATACCTACCTAACGCCAATTGGAGCATTTTAGAATCAGAGAAATTGTCAAAGTATGAGTGGATTTTGTCCGTCTTTTCGTACCCCAGCTCAACATTTTAGGTTGAATAATGAAGGCGACTCAACAGAAATATCCAGTATTTACTTATGTTGAAAATCTGCACAGTATTATCGTTGTGTTGCATTGTATACCATGTTTGTATATATTTCTGATAGAATTTGAGCGGAGAAACATCTTCAAACCGTGAATAAAACTGGCGCAGAGACAGAAAATATCCTTGAAGTGGTCCATAGAAAGAGAATCAGTTGGGCACTGGGCAGTGAGTGATCCGTAGAATTCCACTCGTTCAGCAGGGAAAGAACTGAAAATGTACATGATCTTCCTACTTGTGTGACCTATGTCCCAGGCTGAGTTTCCTCGAGGACCCAATTTTAACGCTGGATGGGATTTGTCTGTGTGCTCAACTCCTGCCTTCCTCTCGAAGGCTCTCCTGTCTTCTCGTCCGCTCCTCTCCAGCCTCAGCTCGGACCCCTTCCTCCTCCCCGCCGGCAGTCTTGCCGACGGCGAGAGAGGTCGGGAGCCCCCCAATCAATAGATCTGGTAGTCCTCTACCTATTAGTAGTAGTTTTTTTCTTCTTTAGTGCCTCTATGGCTTTTGCCCTTTGTGCTAGTCGCTACCTCCGAGGTGCCGCCGCCGTCGTCCTCGCCGTGCTCCTCGGCTTGTTCGTCGCCGTTGACACCGTTGCCAAGGTTAGTAAGAATAAAGCTCCTCTCCCCCACCCTGCAGATCTCCTTTCTTCCATCCCCTCCATCTCCATCTCGCAACACAGCCGAGATCTGCATCATCCTGCTCCGCGCCCTCCACCTCCGCTCGATTCCCTTTACCACCAGCAGCCTCCGGTTCTGCACCGTGCTTCACCCTCGGCCAGCCTTCTTCACTGGTGCCGCTGTGATTGCTCTGTCATCCCCTGGGATCTTGGATGGAGCTCTTCCTACATCCTCCGGCGACGGCTTCTTCAACTTCATCTTTCGGTCGTCGGTGTGCGCCTACTCGACGAGCTCAAGGAATCCACGTTCAACCGACGCTTCGCGCGGTTCCTCCGCCCCGCTGTACGCGTCCATGGCGCCCCTGCAGCTCTCCGCCGGCGGATCGATCGTCATCGTCACCAGAGTTTTAGCAGTCTCTAGACTCAGATCCAGAATGAGTTGTTTGTCTTGGTTGTAATTTGGTCCTTTGTCAAGGATCTATCTGTACTTTGGCTGCTGTTATAATACAAAAAGTGTTGTTTGTAAAAAAAAACGCTGGATGCAGGAATCAAGCTGTTCCACGTGAACACTACTGATGAACACTCTAAAATTTACAGCGTCCTCGTTTGTTATTTTCTTGTTTCAGACCACAGTAATAACTAATAAGCCCTGCAGCTCAACCATGCTTGCTTTCCTCCACCTCGCACACGGCGTGGAACACCGCCCTCACCGGCCGATGATCGGAGAGCCGGTAACCGCCGCACCGCTCATACCGAACCTGCCTGATCCCCTTCCCGCGCCAAAGGATCCGGTCGCACCTGCAAATAATCGGCAGCAGCAGCACCAGCAGCAACAGCGTCAGAACAAAAACATCTCAATCTTGCAAGACTATCGATTCAGTCAGGGTGGCAGTACAAAACGGATGTGCTGACTGCCAGGCCACCGTACCATGCCGGCGCGCGGTGCTGCCTCTGACGGCGACGATGGCCGGTGTCGGCGCACCAGTACAACTTGTCTGAGTTGCGGTGGTACTTGTAGGTCGGGGCGAAGGTGACGACGCCCTCGCTCCAGCCGTGGAAGCGCCGGCCCGCGGAGAGCTCGAGCAGCAGCTCGTCGTTCTCCAGCAGCATGCTCCACTTCCTGGCCCGCACCAGCTGCCGCGCCTCGCCGTCGTCCATGGCGATCCGGTAGTTGAGGTCGCCGAGCAACACCACGCGGCTGCCGCCAGCAGACAGGAGAGGATAGATTTTTCGATCAGCGAGCTGTCGTTGTCGATCGATCTCCATTAGGAGCTTCAATTCGATCGTCGTTCAAAGCTCAGGCAATTAACCTACTCGTGGTCAAGAATCTTCTTGGGCAGGTCCGCCGGCGCCGGCGCGCCGCCGGAGCTATTTAGGAAGCTCGTCCTCGAGAGGATGTCCGCCGCGTTGACGTTCCGGCGAAGCGCGTCGCCGACGTCGCCGCCGGAGGCCAGGTGGCAGCAGACGAAGCAGAAGCTCGTGTCGTGCAGCAAGAACCGGACGGACACCGCGCCCTGCGTAGATATAGCGTAACGCACGCCGTCAGGCGAGTGCCCTTGGTGCTTCGTCTCCTTCTTCTTCCTCGGGTGTGATGTGGACCGTGCGTGAGGCTCAGCTGCCACTTACCTTGTTGCCGAGCCAGCCGAGGACGCCGGCGCCGACGGTGGAGACGCCGGGGTGGCGTAGGTGCCGGAGGAGGCCGCTCCTCACCCAGACCGAGACGAAGATGCCGACCATCTGCTTGCTCACGACGCACCCGAACACGCCCCGTTCTTGATCCACTGCTTCTTCCTCTCCTCCTCGCGCACTCCTTGTGTTGTTCAATGCGTCCCCGATGAGCAGCTGCCACTTCATGGCTGCCGATCTCTGTGTCGGCCCAAGCACGTTCCTCGCGTTCAGCTTCACGATCTCCTGGAACCTGCGTCTTGCAAATTAGCGTCAGAAATGTTCACTACGTAGAGCACCGGTAAGAGAAAAAGATCATGGTAAATTAAGCAGCAGGATCGATAGCAAACTAGCTACCCGAGAACGTAGATGTCGTAGGAGCCGGCCTTCGTGTCCAGCCAATCCTCCAGGTCAAGATCATCCGGCGGCGCCTCGCCGCCGACGTTCCACGAACCAGCAAACACCCTGCATCAGGTCATGGAAACTCGTTTGCCGATTGCAATTGGATTGATGATCAACGATTCAACGCAAGGTGCTGCAATGGCGCGCTGACCTGTACTTGATGGTCTCGCCATGCCCCTCTTGCATGTTACCCTTCTCCAGGCCTACAAACTCGGAGACGAACCGATGAACCCTGCTCGCCGCCGCCGATCTTGGCCAGATCATCTGAGCAGAGGAACCACGAAGAGTTCACGTCACTGACACGAGTAGAAAGACAACTGAGAACACAAGCACAGGGATGGAAATGGAAGCTAGAGTCCTGACTTGTGCAAGGCTTGGGCTCTCCCCCATGGCCGCAATGCAGCGACAACAAAAGGATCAGAGCAGAGAAGGCTCTCTTGCAGATTCGCGGCCACTCCTTTTCAGTAGGGACTACCAGGGGGAGCCTTGAAGAAATAATGGGGTAGCAGAGAAGGTTCGGAGATGCAGAGAAGTCTTGCTTGGAAGATATATAGGTGAGGCCTTGGAGCAGAGACGATTAGGAGAAATCTGGCACAATAAGAATGGGCAGCGGGTCACTAGATACTACGATGGTGACAAGCAAATGAGGGACATGTCGTCGTCGAGCATCCACGCATTTGGCCAGGGGCCTGTCAGAGTCTCCGTGCCAGCAGGTTAAGTTAAGAAACCATGGCCTAACAAAATCAGCAGCTTATTTCCATTAATCTCTCAACAAAATAAGTAATTTCGTTTTGTGACAGGGTGATAATGTGACACGATGGATTGATTGTCCAACTAGGTGTGCGCACGGCACGACACACACACAATAGGCATGACATTTCTGTTCCCTGACCACAGGGTCACAAACACAAAAAAAAAAAGGATGAAGATGGTTTCCTGGCCACCCACATCGCTGTCATTGTTGCTTCTTTGCTAATTCTATACTCACCCAGTCCTATTAAAAAAGAAAATCCCAAAAAACGTACAATCCTATAATTGTCCATCTCCGTCTAAAAGTTATTAGATTAATTTTAAGCAGAACATGAATGTGATGGCTTCCTTCTTAACCTTGATTAAATTATTTCACTATTTTACTTTCCAGTTTTAGTTACCAATTAACTATATAGTTTACGTTGACTCTTATTTAAGTATTCGTGTACCCAAATGGTTCATATTATTATAATTATTATTTAACGAAATTTATTTATTTATTAAATATACTAAACATGGAATGTTTATTCAAGTAGTTCACCTTCATAGGAAAATTGTCCATTTTCCTTCACTTTAATTGCAAATTTAGCTAATAAGATAATTTCAAAAAGTTGTGGGGAAGTGAGATGGCTTCTTTTAACCTTGAACTGAATTTTTTATTAGTTTATTTTGAATTTGGGTACTAATAATGATATTAGTCCATCAATCCATGCTCTCGCACAGACTAATATTTTTAAAAGCAATTATATTTGAAAATTATTTAGAAACCAAACATTTAACTAATACAAAAGTTGTTCACTTACTATTCTTTAAAAATTTTTCAATACTCCAACATAATACTCATATAGACATTTACTTATTTTTGTCCAGTCCTAATTGATTTTTAATTAGTAATTACTCCATACACTTTTCCATCCATATTCACATTTTTTGCACCTCCATACATTGCATTTAGCATAAAAACACATTATTACCTCACATACACGCATCTATGGTCTACATAGTGACAACCATCATGCATAATTAGGTTATTTTCTGTAGCGACATGAGGGTAGCTTAGATACATACAAATTTAGAATGACATTTTAAGTTATACTTTACAATGGTATGCATGTGTAAGTTAGATGAAGACTATGGTGCTACTTTAGATTATTATTTTAATGGTGGAGTTTGATAATTTAGATATAAGTTAGGGTTTCTTTTAGAACATTTTCATAATGATAGCTGTCTGGTAACTTGTTTTGAAAATATAATAGACCAATGACTATGATTCCCAAAGTTTACATGATTCATGTTTGATATTTCTATTTTTTTATGAGAATTTCTAGAATTTGTTCATTTTTGTAGCGTTTCTTGCTTGTGAGAACTATTGTGGAGTCTACAATGGAAAAAAATGACGCCACACTACTACAAAACTCTTATCTTAACCTACCTCCTACTTGTTAAATATTCAAACACGATACTTATATAATATATCTTCATCCAATTGTGATAGATACTAGTTAATAAATACTTTTTGTAGTGTTTCCATCCACATTTTTAATCATTAACTTTTCACTTTGGATTGCAAGTATGCGCTTGAATTTGTTTAGGGACCCTTTGTTTGACCTATAATTTTGACATATAAATCTATATTATAATCACTTTGTCTATATCTTTATAAATGACAACACACACAGAGAGAGAGACCATTCATATATATACTTAATTATTATATCATACACCAATAGCATAAGAAAAAGATGAATTGGTATGACTTATAAGTGATTTTGATTCAAATTTAGGATTGCCCCATGTTATATTTAATAATAGATGCAGACTTAAGAGGTTATTTAAGTTATTTTTCAATTATTAGTTGTGGGAAATTTAGTTGTAAATTTAGATTACTCTCTTGAATTATTTTTATAATGACAGAAGATGATAATTTGATAAAAAAATAGGGGCTACTTTAGTTTGTTTTATATAATGACATAGGTGAGTAATTTAGATATAGATTTAGGAGGTTACTTTAGGCTATTTTCATAATGACATAAGTGGGTAATTTTTTTATCCAATGGCTATGATGATTTGAGTCTACAATTTGTGGATAGATGTTTTCTTTTTTTGTGTGTGTGTGTATGAGAATTTCTAAAATTTCTCTATTTCTCTATAGTGTCTATCTAGGATTCTAGGTGGTTTCACCTAGAAGTTTCAAAAGGAGCCTTAATAAATCAGTAATAGAAAGATTTTATATGGTCTCTTTATTTAAGTATTTATGTTCCCAATTCGCAAGAGAGTCAAATTAGTATTTTTATTATTGTGTATTCCCATTTTAGTTTTCAACTGTATTTAATACAGGATAGGTATTTTATTTCACAGTTTCTTTTAATGACTAGGAATATTTGTTTTCCTTTGCGTGTTCTGCTTCAGAAGCAGGATTGACGTTTCAGCCAATGGCAGCTCATGTAACGATCTTTCAACTTGTACCTGTGTGCCAGGCCAGAGTGTGCCCAAGGCTTGGTGATCAGCTCCAGCTGATCGGCTGATGACCTCCTCCTATCGTCTCCCTCCGCCACGCACTAAGCTCTGGAGCCCAGCGTGGGGTCGGTCCTGTGTGGTTGGGTGGGGCGGTGGCGCCATCGGCAACGGACGGAGCTCACTGGGCCAGCACTTTGGTCACTGCTCAACTCGCCACATGGAACGAGGGGAGCTATGGCAGGTGGGCGACCTTTGCGAGTTGGAACAGGAGATAATAATGGTCACGAGAAAGCTCACCTAAGGTCCTCTCCAATCGTGAGCTCATAGCTAGCTTTTTGATTTTTTTTAGTTCATGAACAATAGCAGGAGTCACTCGGGATGCGAAGCACTCAGCTTGGACCGACTCCAATACGGACTGCATCCTCATCTGCAAAAGGAGGCTTTGAGTTTAGGTAATAGTCTCTTACACTCCAGTAGCAGGTTGTTCCCCTTGTGCATTCTGCTTCGTAGTTGCCTCCCGCCGGGCCCTAGATTCCGCCATGCGAGGGGACCTGCCGCTGCGTGAGGGGAATCAAGCCTGTGGAGCTCGCCGATGCGCTCACGAGGTCGCGTCACATCGACTCGGACTTCGTCTCGTCCCAACAACCATCAACGCCACCGAGGAAGCAGGAGCGGAAGCAGACAACAACGACGAAGCTGAAGGAGGTTGCGGAGCCGGGGAAGCAACAACTGCCCCTGCTCGAGGCGGAGGGGCGTCGCGGTCTCAGAAGAAGGAGTGTCACTGTGATCGGGGAAGGAGGAGGAGGCGGTCGGCGCCCTGGATCTGCGGTGGGGAGGGCTCCTCGAGCAGCCGCCGTCCTTCGATTCGAATCGACGGAGCGGTCGAGGTAGACTGGTAGAGGGAGGGAGGGACTCTCCTCGGGCCAGTCGACGCGCCGGTCCCCATTGGATTTGCTCACGCTAAGGACGGGGTCGACGAGCCCCGCCTCGCCTCGCCGTCGTTGTTGCGCCGAGGGTCGCCGCCGCAGCGGACCCTAGATCCCTACATGTCACCGCTCTCGGGGGTGGAGGAGCTGGCAGAGGGTGAAGGAGGAGGCAACCAGCGAGGATGAAGGAGGTGGTGGGGGTTGTGAAGGTTTGGATGCGGCCGGACGCATGACCAAGAAGGCGGCGAGGTGGTAGAAGAGGTGGGTGTCGGTGTTTTAGACCGGCAACCTACTAAGGGGAGTACCCGAAGTAGATGAATGTGGCCTCGCCGAGATCGGTAACTCGAAGGAAGAGACACGTGACACACAATTTAGACAGGTTCGGGCCGTGAGGTGCGTAATACCCTACGTCCTGTATGCTGCGTAGCTCTGGATTGTTTGGGTACGATTACAAGATGGTGTAATTGTACGCCGTGAGATGAGATGGGTCCCTGCCTCGCCTTATATAGTCCGGGAGGCAGGGTTATAAGTCAGAGTAGGGAGAGAGTACTAGCCGAGTACGTCTAGGAGTCTTCCATACAGTGCGGGACATGTACAGCTTCCTAACCGAGTACTTCTCCTCAGTAGTCCTTGTGCTCCACGCCATCAGGTGCCGTGTAACGCAAGCCGGGTAGTCCCAGGGGCCCACCGAGTAGTCGGTCCTGGTACCCACCAAGGTAGCGGGCCCAGGGAGGTTCATACGACAAGCCCCCGAGTACTTTGTAGTCGAGAAGCATAGCTTCAAGTAATCTTGACGGCCTTAACGAGTAGTCCTCAGGCGTCCCCGAGTACTACAAGTCAAAAGTCCTCAAGAGTAGTCGAAGCATCCCGAGGCTGGAATGTACTCCAGCTGATGTCTGAGCAATCTTGAAGTCTTCTCGAGTAGTCCCAAGCGTCCTCGAGTGCCACCCTCGAAGGTCTTCAACAAAGCCCGTGCTGTCTTGAAGCCGAGGCTAATATGGAAGTGCGATTACAAAATCGCATTCCATATGGAGTAGCCCCCGAGCCTTAGGTTGAGTCGCAGGCTCTGGCTGAGGGTCCATCTGAAGTCTTGGCAAGAATATCCCGAAAAATCCGGAGAGAAAAAACCGAAGGACACGTGGCACGGAGCCCCCGAGCCTTGAGTCGAGTACTTCCTCTCGAATTGAAGGGTCATCTTGTAGAATGTGTCCTGAGATGCTCCTGAGTCTTGTCGCTTCCCAGGTAGTCGGGTAGAAGTAGCCGAGCCCACGAGGTGAGGCGCGTCGACTAGTAGAATACGAAGAGTCACGCGCGGCCGCTGAGTCAGCCGAGCACAAACTTGTCCATCCGGCCGTTGGAGGGCCGTTTTGACTTATAAATAGAAGCCAAAACCCTTAGGGTTTTTCACCTATCGCTGTTGTAGACATTTCGAATAGATCTTGGCCAGAATCGCCTCCAGCGCACGCCGCCGCCGCTGTAGATCTGAGCGCGCCGCCACCCAGAGCTGCCAGAGTAGCCCCCGAGCGAATGCGCGTGAAGATGCCGTGCACTTGGAGGATGAAGCCGTCACCGTCCAAGACCGCGAAGACCGCCGGCGGGAAGAAGAGGGGTCGTGACGAGGCCGCCGGATCTGCCGCAGGGCCAGCACCGTCGATGTCTCCACCGCGGCCAGATCCGAACCGCGAGTGGAAAACGTCGAAGACGAAGACCGAAGATTTGCTGGCCCTCCTCAACAGCGGATTCATCCGTGAGAAGGAGATGGACATGTGGAGGGCCGCCGCCGGGGATCCGTACCCGATGGAGAAGAGCGAAGACGAGATCCCGATGTTCGCGCGTTTCGTAGAGCGCGGACTCGCGCTTCCGGCGAGCGACTTCTTCAAAGGCCTCATGGGGTACTACGGCATCGAGTACCTCAACCTCAACCCCAACGGTATTTTCCATACCGCTGTCTTCGTCTACTTCTGTGAAGCATTTCTGGGGATCAAGCCCCACTGGATCTTGTTCCGGAAGTTCTTCCGGGTGAAGCCGCAGCCGAGCGCCAGCAACCCGCGAGTAGTCGGTGGAGCAGGAATCCAGATGCGGGAGGACGCCGCCGAGCAGTACCTCTCGTACAAGCTTATCGACTCCAACCAGGACTGGAAAGCAAAATGGTTCTACATCACGAACCACCACCCAGGGTTGCCGAAGCCGAGCGGGAAGCAACCCAAGCATCGTCCATGGTGGAACACGGAACCCACGATGCAGGAGGGGATCCAGCTCCCCGAGCTGTTGGCGCGCATCAAGGTGCTGAGAGAAGCCGGGCTGAGGGCCGAGCACGTGGCCTTCAGCTTCATGAAGCGCAGGGTACAGCCACTGATGGCTCGCGACACCCTGGGCTTCGAGTACACCAGCGACGACGACACGTCGCGGATGCCTGGAGACGAAGTGAAGACATTGTCGATATGTTGACGCGCATCTTCAAGGACATGCCACCGTACACGGCGTGCCCTGTCCCAGAGTACTCTGCCGCGCGCCCGCCAAAGGAGGTAAGTAGCCGTAGCTCGTGTCGAGTACCCAGTTGAGGACCATGTGTGGTTCGAGGACCGGTGGATGGTCGCTTCCTTGTGTGATGAGTGATTGACAACGTTGTGTGGACTGATTCTTGGCTAAGTATTGCAGGTGCAGGTTGCGGCTTGACTCGTGTTGGTGCAGGTGAAGAACAAGCGCAAAAGGTCGTTGCCGGTGAGGCCTCCGGGTGTGGAGAAGACAAGTAGGCTTCGTTCGAGGGACCCGGTGGCCGGCGGGGTCAAGTGCGGGCCGCATGGTGGCATGAACAAGCAAGATGAAGTCGTGGACGGTTTCTTGGTAGAGCCTCAAAACCAAGGTCGAGCCGGGACTACGTGGGAGCCGAGTCATGAGTGGAGATTGGCGGAGGCTACACCGAGTTCGCGGGGTTTGCGGTGGTTTACCGGAAAACCACCGGGGTTACTCGGTTGAGCCACAAAACCGAGGCCGAAGACTCGACGAGGAGGTGCGGCCACCCGGGGCCGGTTCAACCGCCGGGAGGGGCGGTCGACCGCCCGGGGTCGGTCGGTTCCCGGGGCCGGTCCTAACCGCCCGTGGGGGCGGTCCGACCGCCCGGCCGTCGGCGCCGAGAAGCTTCGAAGCGGAGGACACGCGTCGGGATCGCAAGGCGTGCGTCGAGGCTACGCGAGGTGCGGTCGCCGGGCATCCGTCCGATGGTGAAGACATCAAGAATTCCAAATCCGCCCTTGAGGGGCATGTATCCCTAGTTATTAGTGAAGGGTAGTTTAGTCTTTTGGGTGCCTCCATATATACTCATTAGAGGGGTGGATGGCAGCCAACACTTGGAACCCTAGCTCATTTGGTTTTTCCATTTTCGTTCTCTATTTTCCCTAGGTTTTTAGAAGGCTAGTTTGAGAGCTTCATGTGAGATCTAGAGAGAGGGATGGATGTTTGGGTGGCAAACTAGACCTTGTACGAACCATTCATGGCATGTATAGAAGGTTCGGCGTTGTTCTTCATGGTGGCTTTCCCGTCTCTTTTGTGTTGATTTTCGGAGCTCTTTTTGGCGGAGTTTTGAGGACGATTTCTTGGGGTTTTCGGTGGGTGTCAAGTATGAGGTTCTTGTGCCTCTTTGTCCGGTGACTTTGCCCCCAAATCCCCTTTGAATCGGACTCGATTTGGTGGTTTCTCGAGTTGGGCGAGTTCTTGACCTAGAGAAGCGATTTCTTCGATTCCTCTTGATTGTGAGTATTTCGGGTCGATTCCTTTGAGGTAGAGGTTGCCCAGGAGGTAACCCAGCTATCCCCGAAGTTTGGCTGCAATCCGTGGAGTGATTCGGGAGATCGGGCGCGAGGAAGTTGAGGTTTGACCCGCGGGTTCTTTTTCTGGAAGGGGCGGTCTAACCGCCTACAGGGGGCGGTCTAACCGCCCGGGGTGTTTCCGGGTCAAAGTTCTGTTTCGCCGGATTTTCCTCTGTGAGTTTGTTCGCCTTGATCAAAGGAGTGTCTGGGTGAAATTTGGGGTCGTTCTCGTGCAGTTTGCTAGGTGTTCTTGGTTGGAGTTCGTTGCTGGGTACAGGAGGTTAGACCGCCCCAGGTAGCCGGTCTAACCGCCCCTAGGCCCTTGGGTGAAGTTTTGGTTTTCGCCAAGATTTTCTGGTAGCTAGCATGGCCTTGACCAGAGATCTCTGTTGGTGAAACCGTGGTGTGTTTTGGTGATCGGAAGAGGCTTTTCGGAGGATTTCTTGGTTGCCAGGTGGAGGCGGTCTAACCGCCCCCTATACCCGGTCTAACCGCCCCCTCTGGTTAGCCGGCTTTCGAGTTGTTTCCGCTGACGGTGCTGCGTGTGTGTTGTGGTTGCTGGTAGTGTTTGTTCCTAGGACCAGTAGCACTCCAGTGGCTACGTGGTTTTGGCAAACGGGAGGTAGAAGTGCGGAGCGTGTGATTTCGGGGGTTCGACCGAGCTAGTTCGTCTTGTCGGAGTTTTAATCTCCCTCGAGAAGAATTTTTATCGGCTCCCATTCACTCCCCCCTCTCTGGTCGCCTTATCGGTCCTTCAAGTGGTATCAGAGCCGGTTCGGGTCTTTGTTGACTCTAACCGGTCTAAGATCCAAGGATGGCGTACCGAGAACGGGGTTCGGGTCCTCCACACTTCGATGGCAAGAACTACCGGATGTGGAGCAAGCGGATGGGTGCATTCCTCCGCGGAAAGGGTCGGTTGCTTTGGGATGTCACGGTGGACACGGGCTATGTCCGACCGATGGATTTCCTTGCTCCGGGGTCGAGGGGACGGATTCGACGCCAACAATAAGGCGGTCGACTACTTGTTTCGTGCTTTGTGTCGGCCGAGTTCGATCGGGTGCACACCGAGCATCCGGCTTGTAGGATTTGGGCGGTGTTGAAGGAGGCTCATGTTGGGAACGCCCGGGTTCGAGGCACGGTTGTATGCGACCTACGGAGAGAGTACGAGAACTTCACTCATCTCCCGGTGAGTCCATCGATGCCTTGTTCCGAGAGGTTCACGGTGGTTGTGAACAACATGAGGGCCAATGTGGACGTGCTCCCGTACGATGATCATGATAGAGCGGTCAAGCTCTTACACTCTTTGGATCGTACGATATGGGGCGGGAAGTTCGAGGCCATAGTCGAGTCGGAGAGGTACGATACTCGACGGTGAACGAGCCGTTCTCGAAGCTCAAGTCGGCTGAGGTGGATAGGGGCATGACTGCCAAGCTCGAGGGACCGACTGACTCCCATAGTCTTGCCCTCGTTGGTGGTTCCAAAGGAAAGACTAACTCTAACCCATCCACCGGGATGTTCTCGTTTTCCTCTTTGATGTCTATGCCAGATGAGGAGTTTGATGACCTTGGAGAGGACGAGCTGGCGCTGTTGACGAGGCGGTTCGAGAGGCTGCACGAGAACCGCGTGAACATGAGGAGGAACACGAGGACCTGCTTCCAGTGCGGCAAGCCGGGACACTTCGTCGCCGACTGCCCGGAGAAGGCCGAGAGCAAGGACAGCTACAAGCACAAGCCGAGGATGAACGATGGCAAGTACCGTTCGAGGCGCGACCACAAGAGCAAGCACAAGAACAAGTACAAGGACGAGCGACGATCGAGGAAGAAGGAGGGCCGAGGCAAGGCCCGAGCGATGGTTGGAGCGAGCGACGTCGACTCCAGTTCCGCGTACTCCACCTCAAGCTCGAGCAGGCGGTGAAGACGAGGGAGATCGCCGCAAGAACAAGAAGTCGTCCAAGAACCTGAGCGGGCTGAGCTGCTTCGCGAGAGACGGCTTCTGTACCATGGCGCTGAGCTCCGGCAGCAAGAAGAGCACACAGAGCGACTCGGACTCTGAGTCCGACGACGAGGTGCGTGATGAACTTCCCTTCTTGCGCCAGGAGAATGAGAGGCTGGGCTCTTTGCTTGATAACCGTGATGACATGCTTAGAGAGGCCAAGAAAATGAGGAAAGAGCTTAGGGCTTCACTCGAGGATGCTAGGACTAGAGTGGCCGAGCTAGAGACACAGGTGCTTGATAGCAAGCTTGAGATTGATTCGCTTAAGGCTAGCCCCGTTGTTGCTAATGAAAATGATTGTGCCGATTGCTCCATATTCCTTGCCGATCTTGCTTTGTTTAAGGAGAAGCATGCCTCCAAGTGTGAGGAACTAGATGTGCTTAGGGTTGAAGTGGCCGAGCTTAAGTCTAGACCTCGCTTTGCTAGGTGCTTGCACTTCTTGCCCCGTTTTGCATGCTAAGATTGATGAGTTGCATGCTTACACTAGTTCGCTCGAGGCTAAATTGAAGGAACCCATGCCTACATCTTGCTCTACTTGTGAAATGCATGCATTGAAAAATTTGGAGCTTGCACATTATGTTGATCGCTTGCGGGATGAGAATGATGACTTGAGGAAGTTGATGGGTTGGTTGTCCGGTCATGAGCCTCAGTTGAGGATGATGATCGAGGCCTTTAAGAGGCAAGATGGTGAGGGGCTTGGGGCAAACAAGGTTGGTGAAGGAAGTGGAGAGAATATCCCGGAGCCACCAAAAACCCACCACAAAAATGATTTCCCTCCAAAACCAAACCATCTTAGGAACCGACTAGACACAACCCCAGCTCCACCTATATTTCCTACACCCACAAATGATCTCCAAAAGCCCATCAAGTTTGTGAGCACTTCGGGGAAAGTGTTCTTTGGGAAAGTGAGAGAGAAGGCAAGTGAGGAGAAATCGGTGGAGGGGTTGAGTAGAGAGAAACCAAGCGAGCAGCCCCAATCCAAGCCAAAACCTAAGCTTGTGAGGTTCCGTTGTGGCCATTGTGGGAAGGAGGGTCACAAGGATGAGTTTTGCTTCAAGAGGAAGCGGGAAGAGAGGATGGCAAAGGAGTGGGCGAACAAGGATAGGTACAACCCTTCCCATGGTGTACCTAAGCCTCGTATGCCACTACCCAGGGGTAAGGCTGTGGTGAGAAGTGTTCCGGCATGGGGAGATGCGAGTTCCCGCAGCCGAGGAGCTGTTCTGGAGGGGGCGGTCAGACCGGCCTGGCTAGGCGGTCAGACCGGCCCGGCCCGAGGGGGGGCGGTCGGACCGGCCCCGGCTAGGCGGTTTGACCCCCCCCCCCCCACTGCGGGCGGAGTGGTTTTCGAGGAAGTGAGTCGAGAGGTTTCAGGTCTGAAGGTGGAATTGCTGGTGGTTGGTCTAGAGAGACAGCAGGTGGTCAGTTTGCTAGGCATTCTCCCCCTCGAGGTCACTACGGGGATGGGAGGAGTCGTAGCTTTGAGAAGGAGAGGAGGGACATTCCACGGGTTGTCTTCCGTGGTTTTGGTCCTCCTCCAAGCAGTGAGGGGTGGTTCCCTCGGGGTGGTTACCGTGGTGGTGTTCGTGGAGGTAGCTTTGGTAGGAGAGATGCTTTGGTTGGTGCTAACCCCACTTTCGAGCAAATGGCTCGGCAAGATCGGTTTTCCTCTTTTGGTACTAACCCCGGTCTTGAGTCGTTTGTTCGCTCACGTGCTTGTTTTTGAATTTCGGGTGGGAGACTTGAAGAACATTTGGTTGATTGACTCCGTTGTTCGAGGCATATGACCGGAGACGAGGGGGTGGTTCTCAAGTCTCGTCCGGTGGTGACGAAGAGGTACATCACCTTTGGGGACAATGGGCGTGGGCGTGTGCTTTCGAAGGTGAGATAAAAGTGAGTGACAAGATCACTGCGAGGCGTGTTGCTCTTGTTCAATCGCCGGGGTACAATTTGCTTTCGTGTCTCGGTTGTTGGATGAGGGTTTTGAGGTGTTGTTTCGGCCTGGTGGTTCTCGGATTGTGGACTCTCGAGGGGACCTTGTTTGTATGGTCGTTCCCGAGGGTCGGGTGTTTCGTGCCGATTTTTCTCGTCTTCGGGTGTTGAGCGTTGTTTCTTGGCCGGTTCTTCGAGTGAGTTGTGGAAGTGGCATAGGAAGTTGGGTCACTTGAGCTTTGACCTTTTGTCTCGCTTGAGTAAACTCAATTTGGTCCGAGGATTGCCACGTTTGAAGCTTGAGAAAGAGTTGGTTTGTGCTCCGTGTAGGCATGCCAAGATGGTGGCCTCTTCTCACCCGCCTCTCACCGATGTGATGACTGAGCGTCCATGCGAGCTCGCTCCATATGGACCTTGTTGGCCCGGCTCGTGTGCGATCTCGCGGGTGGGAAGTGGTATGTCCTTGTTGTGGTGGACGACTTTTCTCGGTATGCGTGGGTGTTCTTTCTTGAGGAGAAGGGGGAGACGTTTGGTTTTGTTCGAGATCTAGTCTTGAGGTTGAGGAACGAGAGGCACGGAGATGCCATACGAGCTATCCGCAGTGATAATGGCTCGGAATTCAGGAACTCTCGTTTTGAAACCTTTTTTCATGACTTGGGTCTTGAGCACCGCTTTTCGAGTCCGTATACGCCTCCCCGAATGGTGTTGTGGAAAGGAAGAACAGGACCTTGTGCGAGATGGCTCGGACGATGCTTGATGAGCATAGGACTCCGAGGAGGTATTGGGCTGAGGCGGTGAATACCGCATGCTATGTGTCGAACAGAATATACCTCAGAGTGTACAAGAAGAAGACATGCTATGAGTTGATGCATGGTCGCACACCCAAAGTGAGTCACTTCCATGTCTTTGGTTGCAAGTGTTTCATTCTGAAGAAAGGCAGGAAGTTGGATAAGTTTGAGGCTAGGTCTGTCGATGGCATTTTCTTTGGTTATGCATCTCATTCTAGAGCATATCGTGTGCTCAATCTTGAAACTAACCAAATCGTGGAGACTTGCGAGGTAACCTTCGACGAGACAGAGCCACGTAGTCGCCTTGTCTTTGAGTGTGCGGGTGATGATGAGCTTGGCGAGGAGATCTTTCGGAGAGGAGGAGTATGAACATGGTGATGATGAGGATGGCGGTGCGATGCCCCGGCTGAACATGTACCCACTACTTCGACTACGATGATGGATGGACCCTCTGCTACACCTACGACAACAAATCAAGAACGAGGAGAAGCTGATGTTGAGGGGGAGGTAGCTTCGAGGCGAGAACCTCCCCGGCGAGTTCAAGTGGATCACCCAGCTTCGAGGATCATCGGCGACATGAATGAACGTACTACACGGTCGAGGGTTCGAAACAATTCCCATTTTGCTCATGCTGCGTTTGTTGCTTCTTTCGAGCCCAAAGACATTGGACACGCACTATCTGATCACAATTGGGTTAACTCGATGCATGAGGAGTTGGAGAACTTTGAGAGGAATCAGGTGTGGGAGTTGGTTGACCCTCCCCCGGGTGTAAGCCGATTGGTACAAAGTGGGTGTGGAAAAACAAAGAGGGAGAGAAGGGTGAGGTTGTGAGGAACAAGTCGAGGCTTGTTGCTCAAGGGTTCGATCGTAAAGAGGGGATTGACTACGAGGAGACCTTTGCTCCCGTAGCCCGTTTGGAGGCGATTAGGATCCTTCTAGCCTTTTCCGTGGCTAAAGGGTTCAAGTTGCACCAAATGGATGTGAAGAGTGCTTTTTCGAATGGAGTGTTGGAGGAAGAAGTGTATGTGAGACAAATTTCCTCCGGGTTTGAGAGTGAGAAGTACCCCCACGGGGGTGTACAAGTTGAGGAAGGCGCTCGTATGGGTTAAAGCGAGGCGCCTAGAGCTTGGTATGGCGGAGTTGAGGGGGTTCTTGTTTGAGAGAGGCTTTGAGATGGGGAAGGTCGATCGGACCTTGTTTTTGCCGAGGCAGGGCGTAGATATCCCGATTGTGCGGGTGTACGTGGATGATATTGTCTTTGGTGGCTCGTCTAACTCTCTTGTTGCAAGGTTTGCGGATGATATGAGCAGGGAGTTTGAGATGAGCATGATGGGCGAGTTGCGCTCTTCCTCGGGCTACAAATCAAGCAATCAAAGGAAGGAACATTTGTGCACCGTGCTAAGTACACCAAGGACATTGTGAGGAAGTTCAAGATGGAGGACTCCAAGGCTATGACGACGCCGATGAGTACGACTACGGCTCTTGATGCGGACGAGGAAGGTGAACACGTGGACCGAAGGAGTACCGGAGCATGATCGGGTCACTTCTCTACTTGACGGCGACGAGGCCGGACATACGCTCTCGGTGTGTCCGTGCGCTCGTTTTCAAGCGTCTCCGAGGACTTCGCATCGGCAAGCGGTGAAGAGAATTTTCGGGTACTTGCGTCACACTCCCGACTTCGGCCTTTGGTACTCCGCGTCCTCTTCTTTGGCGCTTCATGGTTTTTCGTACGCGGATTTTGCCGGTGTCGGTTGGATAGGAAGTCCACTTCGGGACTTGCCGCTTTTGGGTTCTTCTTTGGTATCTTGGTCTTCCCGCAAGCGGCCGAGTGTGGCTCAATCCACGACCGAAGCCGAGTATGTTGCCGCCGCTAGTTGTTGCTCTCGGCTCCTTTGGATCACCTACACCATGAGTGACTTTGGTGAGGAGTATACCCATGTGCCACTTCATTGTGATAGCACCGGTGCCATAAGCGTTGCAAAGAACCCGGTGCTCCATTCCAAAACCAAACACATAGAAGTGAGGTATCATTTCCTGAGAGACAACGTAGAGAAAGGGAAGATAGCTTTGATCCATGTACCCACACATGACCAACTAGCCGATATTTTCACCAAACCCCTAGATCAAGCAACTTTCACTCGTTTGCGGGGGGAACTTGGTGTGTGTTTAATTTCTTGAGTTGGGTGTGTGGGGGGCTTCCTTTTGCCGGTGGTGTCGAGCCCTTTTTGCCTCCCCTCGAGGAGCCGGTTTGTAACATACGTATAGCTTTCGTTGGTGCATTTCTTGCATTTGGCATTGCATATGCAACATGATGTATAGGCATCCTTGTATCTTAGATTGCATGCATTTTGTATCATATGCATTATTAGGGAAAGCTTCTCCTATATACAATGTTTACCATGGGTTGCTATATATGTTCTTGTGAGCTTGTTTGATATGCTACGGTTAGTTTGGCTTAGCTCTTGATGATCTTGATGAATGATCCATGGTTGATGGCTAATTTTTTTTTGAAAAATGTCACATACATGCTCTCTCATGTGTAAATGCCTATATATGATCTTGACATGTTTTAGTGGCTTTGCTATGCTTACTTTGTGGTTGGATAGCTAGTTTATTGATCATATGGAGCCAAAGGCTCACTTGCCATCATGAATGTTTAGCCCTCTTGCTTAATCTTGTGGAGGGGCATAAGTTCTTTTTTGTCGCAAAGACATTTCATGTACCATTTACAAATCTGAAAATGAAATGAAAAATGCTTGGAAAATATGTTCCCATGTCATATGTGCTGAAATTAATTTGCTTTGGGTGCTAAACCGTTGCATGATGCCTACCAATGAGAAGTCTCATACATAGAAGTAGGCACATGGCTCGGTGGCTTTGACATGACATGAGGTGCTTTTGGGTGTTTATGATGGTCTTATGATTAGAATGGCTGTCCTAGCATGAAGTTTGAGTGGCTTTGCCTTTTTGATATGTTTTGCTCATGTTTAGGTATTTGCTTGTGAGGGAGTAAATTTTCGCAAAATTACTAAAATCCTTTTTAGCCTTGTCCAATGGTTGTGAAACTTGGTGATCACGTAGTTAAGGTCCTTATGAACCTGTCGAGTATCTAACTTGCTCATTTGGACTTGTGTAGCTCCTTGTGATGAATTTTGTATATTCGAGAAGCTATATGTTGCAAGTTTTCGCATTTTGCCTTGATTCATGCATTGTCAACAAGGGGGAGAAGTTTGTGCATGTTTTGGGCACACGGGAGTGTTTGGAAGGTGTTCCATTTGTTTCGGGCAATTTTTGAGCAGTTTGGTGCGTGGCCGGTCTCTTTGGGCGGTCTAACCGCCACCCGGTGCGGTCGGTTCAGCAGAGGCGGTCTAACCGCCTAGGCAGGCGGTCTAACCGCCCTAGGTAGTGTGAGCGGTGTTTTTGCTCTTTGTTGCATTCCCGAGTTGCATTGATGCATGTGTTCGGTGGGGAGTGTCTTGTGGCTCGGAGGGGGAGCTTGCTTTTGTGCAGGGGGAGCTCTTTGTGGTGTTCGAGTTTTGCTTTGGTGGTTTGCGCTCTTTGCTTGAGCTGTGTTTTGTCTCGGATGTGTCGAGCCGTTGCCCTTGCCTAAGGGGTCCGAGACTTGTCTTCTTCAAGTGATCTTGCTCTTTGCCTTTCTTTGGCTTTCGATCGCTTGTTGGGGTTTCTTTTTATTTTGTTTCTTTTCTTTTCCTTTTCTCTTGTGTTACTTCATATAAGTGTGTTGTCAATGCACTCATCAAGGGGGAGATTGAGGACCATGTGTGGTTCGAGGACCGGTGGATGGTCGCTTCCTTGTGTGATGAGTGATTGACAACGTTGTGTGGACTGATTCTTGGCTAAGTATTGCAGGGTGCAAAGGTTGCGGCTTGACTCGTGTTGGTGCGGGTGAAGAACAAGCGCGAAAGGTCGTTGCGGTGAGGCCTCCGTGTGTGGAGAAGACAAGTAGGCTTCGTTCGAGGGGACCCGGTGGCCGGCCGGGGTCAAGTGCGGGCCGCATGGTGGCATGAACAAGAAGATGAAGTCGTGGACGGTTTCTTGGTAGAGCCTCAAAACCAAGGTCGAGCCGGGACTACGTGGGAGCCGAGTCATGAGTGGAGATTGGCGGAGGCTACACCGAGTTCGCGGGGGTTTGCGGTGGTTTACCGTAAAACCACCGGGTTACTCGGTTGAGCCACAAAACCGAGGCCGAAGACTCGACGAGGAGGTGCGGCCACCCGGGCCGGCTCAACCGCCCAGAGGGGCGGTCGACCGCCCGGGGTCGGTCGGCCCCGGGGCCGGTCTAACCGCCCGGGGGGGGCGGCCTCGACCGCCCGGCCGCTCGGCGCCGAGAAGCTTCGAAGCGGAGGACACGCGTCGGGATCGCAAGGCGTGCGTCGAGGCTACGCAGGGTGCGGTCGCCGGGCATCCGTCCGATGGTGAAGACATCAAGAATTCCAAATCCGCCCTTGAGGGGCATGTATCCCTAGTTATTAGTGAAGGGTAGTTTAGTCTTTTGGGTGCCTCCATATATACTCATTAGAGGGGTGGATGGCAACCAACACTTGGAACCCTAGCTCATTTGGTTT
This sequence comes from Cenchrus americanus, assembly GCA_947561735.1. Classification (NCBI taxonomy): domain Eukaryota; kingdom Viridiplantae; phylum Streptophyta; class Magnoliopsida; order Poales; family Poaceae; genus Cenchrus; species Cenchrus americanus. The sequence goes on along the minus strand of OX387239.1, from coordinate 73,794,251 downwards.
TTCCATTTTCGTTCTCTATTTTCCCTAGGTTTTTAGAAGGCTAGTTTGAGAGCTTCATGTGAGATCTAGAGAGAGGGATGGATGTTTGGGTGGCAAACTAGACCTTGTACGAACCATTCATGGCATGTATAGAAGGTTCGGCGTTGTTCTTCATGGTGGCTTTCCCGTCTCTTTTGTGTTGATTTTCGGAGCTCTTTTTGGCGGAGTTTTGAGGACGATTTCTTGGGGTTTTCGGTGGGTGTCAAGTATGAGGTTCTTGTGCCTCTTTGTCTGGTGACTTTGCCCCCAAATCCCCTTTGAATCGGACTCGATTTGGTGGTTTCTCGAGTTGGGCGAGTTCTTGACCTAGAGAAGCGATTTCTTCGATTCCTCTTGATTGTGAGTATTTCGGGTCGATTCCTTTGAGGTAGAGGTTGCCCAGGAGGTAACCCAGCTATCCCCGAAGTTTGGCTGCAATCCGTGGAGTGATTCGGGAGATCGGGCGCGAGGAAGTTGAGGTTTGACCCGCGGGTTCGTTTTCTGGAAGGGGCGGTCTAACCGCCTACAGGGGGCGGTCTAACCGCCCGGGGTGTTTCCGGGTCAAAGTTCTGTTTCGCCGGATTTTCCTCTGTGAGTTTGTTCGCCTTGATCAGAGGAGTGTCTGGGTGAAATTTGGGGTCGTTCTCGTGCAGTTTGCTAGGTGTTCTTGGTTGGAGTTCGTTGCTGGGTACAGGAGGTTAGACCGCCCCAGGTAGCCGGTCTAACCGCCCCTAGGCCCTTGGGTGAAGTTTTGGTTTTCGCCAAGATTTTCTGGTAGCTAGCATGGCCTTGACCAGAGATCTCTGTTGGTGAAACCGTGGTGTGTTTTGGTGATCGGAAGAGGCTTTTCGGAGGATTTCTTGGTTGCCAGTGTGGAGGCGGTCTAACCGCCCCTATACCCGGTCTAACCGCCCCTCTGGTTAGCCGGCTTTCGAGTTGTTTCCGCTGACGGTGCTGCGTGTGTGTTGTGGTTGCTGGTAGTGTTTGTTCCTAGGACCAGTAGCACTCCAGTGGCTACGTGGTTTTGGCAAACGGGAGGTAGAAGTGCGGAGCGTGTGATTTCGGGGGTTCGACCGAGCTAGTTCGTCTTGTCGGAGTTTTAATCTCCCTCGAGAAGAATTTTTATCGGCTCCCATTCACTCCCCCCTCTCTGGTCGCCTTATCGGTCCTTCACCAGTCCTTCTGAGTAGTCGCGCTGATGAGTTGTGTCTTGCAGGACGACTTGAAGAAGTTCGTCTCCGAGCCGCCGCCACCCCCTCAGGAAGTCGAGATCCCGGAGGAGGGGAAGACCAAGGCCAAGGAGCGGCGGGAAGTCGGCGAAGGAGACGACACCGTGGTCGTGGAAGATACGTCCGATGAGGATGACAACGAGGAGACGATGCAGGACCGCTTCCAACTGCGGTCGAGGTTCAGCCGTCCTGGCCTACCTCACGTGCCCCTCGTGCAAGATCCACCGGCTAGCCTGAAGGCTAGTCTGGCTGCGCCGCCACGGAAGCCGCGCAACCCCGCCCGCAAGCGGGTGACGAAAAAGTTGAAGGTCTCTGAGACCACGCCCCAAGAGGTAAGACGTCTTGAGTAGTGTAGTCGAGTACTAGTCTCTCGAGTTCACTTGCTGATGACTGAGCTTCCTTGCTTGCAGGAGGTGCCGCCTACAGAGCCGACGAAGGCGAGTGGGACACGGTGGGGGAACCCGCTGGGAGTCGTAGCCCAGCCCCCACCGTTGAAGAGCTCTTAGCGCAGATGGAGCGCCAGCCCCCTGCTCCTCAAGGGAGCACAGAGCACGCAGCCACTGCCGCTGAAGGAGTGGTAGCCGCAGGAGCGCAAGAGGACGCTGCACCGGCTGCCGTTGCTGCAGAAGAGGCAGCGGCCGCAGAGGCGCAGAAGGAGGCGCCCGTCGAGGCTGGACTGGTGGACATTGCCAGCATCCTCGGCGCCCCGACCGTGACGATAGTCTGGTCAAGCTTGTAAGTGCTGAGCCTTCCCGAGTAGTACTTGATGTAGTAGTCGAACTTGATTGACAACTAACTTGTGTACTCTGGAGGAAATCAACGGATCTGTCTTGGGAGGGGGATGAACCCTCTACAGCGGTGGCGGACGAGGAAGCCGCACCGCCCGCCGAGGAGTCCACTCCTGCCCCTCAGGCGAAGTCCGAAGCGCCGGCTGTTGGAGCTACATTGCCCAAGGCCAGCGTGGTCGAAGGTAAGTACTCTACTGAGGCTGTAGTGCTCTCAAAGAGTGGTCGTAGTCGCTGATGCACTTGTCTTCTTGTTGACAGGTGCCGAGGCCGAAGGGAGCGACATCCCGGTGGCGGTGCCCATGCAGAATTTGACACCGCAAGTGCCGGAAGCTGCTGAAGGAGCCCCCGAGCCGATGGAGGAGGCCGCCGAGGAGACCGCCGTGGCGACCGGAGGAGAGGAGGCCACTGTGCCGCCAGAGGCTTCTCTGAAGGTGGTTGTCCTCTCCCCGGAGATTCAAGACGCGGAGCCCATCCGCTCTGCGCCGATGACTGAAGCCGCCACGAGTAGTCGTGGCAGGGTGGAGTTGCTGGCAGACGACTTGGTCGACCCGGCAACGGTGGCCAGGCACCTGGATGCGGTCCGCCAGGCTGAGCAGTGGATGAAGGTGAGTAGTCTTAACTCCTGAGTAGTCAATCCATAAGCGTTAAGTACTCATTTGACATGTGTTGTCTGTGCAGGAGGTCGTGGAAAGGTCCCGCGAGAAGTCTAGCATGCTGCAAGGCTTCGGCGACGCGGTGCTCCGGGCTGAAGCGCTGGAGGATCAACTCTTGAAGTCGCGGAAGCACGCGGCCGCCATGCAATCCAAGCTTGATACTGCCTTCGCCAAATATCACAACGACATCCAGGAGATGCAAGCGAAGAGCGATGACTTGGTGCGGAAGAACAAGTCACTCCGCAACAAGAACAAAGGTACACCGCTTGACTTGTTGAGTAGTTGTTGGAGGTCGAGAGGTAGTCTAACCCGCCGCGCCTTGTTGCTTTGCAGAGCTTGAGACCCAGGTTGAGCAGTTGAGGACTTCAGAGACAGACATGAAGAACCTCTTCTACCGGGAGCAGGAGGCCCGCCAGGTACTCGAGCTAGACTATAAGGAGCTTGCCTTCGAGTGCGACAAGCACATGGAGCTTCGTATTGCTTCCGATCGTGACCTCGTCAACTGCTACAAATCGTTGCAGAAGCTGAACGAGGACTGCGAGGCGCTGCGGGCTCAGCTGAAGGAGCTTGAAGAAGTCGCGCTTCCCATTGCAAGACTCTTGGTGCCTCATCCTGGCGGCCCCAAGATAGCACCGCTCGTGGATCGACTGAAGGAAGCCCCCAGCCGGCTTGCGGCGTACGTAAAGCACCTGGCGAAGTCGATCCCGAACCTGGTGCTGGCCTTCATGAAGTCCTACTTCCCGAAGGCGCCCGTGGACGTAGTCGCTGGCGGGGTAGCCGCCAACTGTACAGACAAGCAGTATGCAGAGCTGCTGGAGCAGATGGCGCCCATTGCGGAGCAGGTCGCCGAAAAGCTTAACCTCCAGTAGTCCTGTAATAGTTAGCTCATAGCAGTATGTGTACAAAAACATTTTGTAATGTAATTGTTCAAGTATTAATGAAGAAAAGTTCCATCAATGAGTACTTGTAGTCGCGATCTTAGAGTGCGGAGTCCCATCGTGAAATTGACGCGAGTAGTCGTACTCGGCGGTAGTCCTATTGAGGGAAGTAGGCAGTAAAGAAGTTGATGATCGATCAAACTTTATTACTGAAGGAGTACACCTGGATGGCCAGGGCCGTAGTTACAGGGTAGTCGCCTGGACCCAGAGGCCGCTTACGGCTAAGTGGTGCTAGGGCGAGTAGCCGCTTACAGCAGTAGATCCGTAAGTAGCCGTATAGGCTGGATCTTGGAGTACATGGTCTCTCAGTAGACCGCTGCTAGAGTCCTTTGCCGCTCATCGCAGCGCAGGATCCGTAGGTAGCCGCGCGGGCTGGATCCTGGAGAGGAGTAGTCCGGAGACTAGTGCCTGGACCCGGAGGCCGCTTACGGCGGAGGGGTCTTGATGTAGTCATGTAGACTTGAGCCCCGGAGTAGTCGTGTAGACTAGGCGTAGAACCGACAGAGTTGGTCGACGTTTCATGAGTTGTTGACGTCTTCGCCTTCAAGTGTCTGGAGGCGGTAGGAGCCCGGCCCGGTCACCTTTGCAATCGTGAAGGGACCTTCCCAGTGGGAGCTAAGCTTGTGTAGTCCTTCCATGTTCTGGATACGACGGAGGACAAGATCACCAACGTTGAAGGAGCGTTCTTTGACGTTGCGATCATGGTAGCGTCGGATACCCTCCAGGTACCTTGCTGATTGGACGAGGGCAGCGGAGCGAGCTTCTTCGAGTCCATCGATGTCAACTCTTCTGCTGTCTTCAGAGACGCCTTCGTCATAATGCTCCACTGCTGGTGAGTTCCATATGACATCAGCAGGGAGGATTGCTTCGGAGTCGTAGACCAGGAAGTAAGGGGATTGCCCCGTTGGCTTGGAGGGCTGGGTACGTAGCCCCCAGAGTGCATTCGGTAGTTCCTTGATCCACTTGCCTCCTTTGGAGTTGGCAGCGTCGTGTAGCCGCTTCTTGAGAGCGTCGAGCACCATCCCGTTGGCGCACTCGACTTGTCCGTTGGCCCGGGGATGGGCAACTGAGACGTATCGGACGTCAATCCCGTTGTTCTCGCAGTACTCCCAGAACTGGTGGTTGTTGAAGTTGGAGCCCAAATCTGTGATGATGCGGTGGGGTAGTCCGTAGCGATGCACGAGTTCATCCAGGAAGTCGAGTACTTTATCAACCTTGGGGCATGTGACCGGCTTGACCTCGATCAACTTGGTGAACTTGTCGATGGCCACCAATACCCTGTTGAAACCACCTGGCGCAGTTGGCAGTGGCCCAATCATGTCGAGCCCCCAGCAGGCGAAGGGCCAGGTTGGCGGTATGGTGACTCGCTTGTAGGCTGGGACGTGTTGCTGCTTGGCGAAGTATTGGCATCCTTGGCACCTTCTGACGAGTTCTTCAGCGTCGCCCAGGGCTGTGGGCTAGTAGAAAGCTCGCCGGAAGACCTTGCTGACCAGCGTGCGGGAAGACGCGTGGTTGCCGCAGACGCCCTTGTGGATCTCCTCCAAGATGTCCTTGCCTTCTTGCCTGGGGACGCACTTCATGAGTACTCCAGAAGATGCGCCCCGCTTGTAAAGCTTGTCTCCGACGAGGACGTAGGACTTGGCGCGGCGGATGAGCTGCTCGGCCAAGTTCTTGTCCGAGGGAACCTTCTGCTCGCTGAGGTAGTCGATGAAGGGTTGCCTCCAGTCCACGTCGATCATCATGACCTCCTGTCCAGCCGATGGATGTGCTGTGACAGTGGACGGTGGCGCCGGCTCCGGGATGGATGGCGCGTGAAGCTTGTGAACGAAGACGCCCGCTGGTACTTGAGCGCGGGTGGATCCAAGCTTCGACAGGACGTCCGCTGCAACGTTGTTGACGCGGACGATGTGGTGGAACTCGAGACCGTAGAACTTGTTCTCGAGCTTGCGGACTTCTAGACAGTAGGCGTCCATGTTCTCCTTGTTGCGGTCCCAGGACTTGTTGACTTGGTTGATGACCACTGCGGAGTCGCCGTAGACTAGTAGCCGCTTGATGCCCGGTGGGCCGCGAGGCGGGAGCCCGTGTAGGAGAGCTTCGTACTCGGCTTCGTTGTTTGAGACCTTCCAGAAGATCTGCAGGACATACTTGAGTTGTTCGCCCGTTGGAGAGATCAGGAGTACTCCTGCAGCTGCGCCCACGAGGTTGAGTGAGCCGTCGAAGTACATCACCCAATGCTCTAGTCGCACGGTTGGAGTAGGTAGCTGGTTCTCCCGCCACTCCGCCATGAAGTCGACTAGCGCCTGCGACTTGATGGCTGTGCATGGCTTGAAGTCGATGGTAAGGGCGCCGAGCTCGACAGCCCACTTGGAGATTCTTCCAGTAGCATCTTGGTTTCGCAGGATGTCGCCGAGCGGGTAGTCGGTGACGACGGAGATCGAGTACTCCTGGAAGTAGTGTCGTAGCTTCCGCGAGGTGATGAGTACTGCGTACAGGAGCTTCTGCACAGGCTGATAGCATGCCTTGGACTCTGACAGGACCTCGCTGACGAAGTAGACTGGGCGCCCGGCCCGGGTAGGCGTGGCCGTCTTCCTGCCGCTCGACGATGATGGCAGTACTGACCACATGAGTAGTCGCAGCAAGGTAGAGCAGTAGTTGCTCACCTTTGCGAGGAGCCGTGAGGACCGGTGGCTTCGATAGGAAGTCCTTGAGCTGGGCAAGAGCTTGATCCGCCTCTGGAGTCCACACGAACTTCTCTTGGTGCTTGAGTAGTTTGAAGAAGGGGAGCCCCGTTCTCCAAGCTTCGAGATGAATCTGTTCAAGGCCGCCATTCACCCGGTCAGCTTCTAGACGTCTTTGATGCACGTGGGAGCTTTCATGCTGGTGATGGCGGAGATCTTCTCGGGGTTGGCTTCGATGCCGCGCTGGCTGATGATGAAGCCGAGTAGTTTGCCTGAAGGTACGCCGAAGACGCACTTGTTCGGGTTGAGCTTCCAGCGGTACTCGCGCAGTGATGCGAAAGTCTCTTCAAGGTCGTCGATGAGGGTACTCGGAGTTTCGGTCTTAACGACCACGCATCCACGTAGGCTTCGACGTTCTTGTTGAGTTGCTTCTTGAAGCGGGGCCCGGATAGCTCGTTGGTAGGTGGCGCGGCGTTCTTCAACCCGAAGGACATGGTCGTGTAGCGATACGCGCCAAATGGGGTGATGAACGCGGTCTTCTCTGGTCTTCTTCCTTGATCGCGATCCGGTGGTACCGGAGTAGCGATCGAGGAAGCAGAGCAGTTCGCAGCCCGCCGTGGAGTCGATGACTTGATCAATCCGCGGCAACCCGAAGGGGTCCTTGGGGCAGTGTTTATTGAGGTCGGTGTAGTCGACGCACATCCTCCACTCGTTCGAGTTCTTCTTGCGGACGAGGACAGGGTTGGCGAGCCACTCAGGATGGAAGACTTCTCTGACCTCCTAACTGCGCGCGGGCCGGGCTTAGAGCGCGTGAAGCCAGCCGCGAGTAGTTTGGCGAGTTCCTTCTTGATGGCATCCCGTCTGTCGTCGGCAAAGCATCGGAGGTGTTGTCGCTTGGGGGTGGCCTTAGGATCGACGTTGAGGCAGTGCTCGATCAACTCCCTGGGCACTCCTGGCATGTCCGCTGGCTTCCACGCGAAGATGTCGCGGTTAGCCCGGAGGAAGTTGATGAGCGCGTCTTCCTATTTGGGGTTGAGGTCGGCCCCGATGGTGGTGGTCTTGCTGGAGTCGCCTGTTCTGAGGTCGGTCGTCTTTACTAGAACCTCCTCAGCTGGCTGAGGCTTGTTGGCGCTGTCAGACTTCTCCGGGATGTCGAGTTCACTTGTAGCAAGCTTCTTCAACGCAGCGTAGACCTCCATCATAGCGTTGGGTACTTGATTTGTAGAGGCGATCTCCACGGCTTCTGTATCGCAGTCGTGGGAGATCCTCAAGTCCCCTTGGAGAGAGAGTACACCCGCTGGACTTGGCATCTTGAGTACCAAGTAGGTGTAGTGGGGCACCGCCATGAATTTAGCGATGGCCGGTCTGCCGAGGATGGCATGGTAGGAAGTCTCGAAGTCCGCGACCTCGAACTTGATGTACTCGGTACGGTAGTTGTCCCGAGATTCCCCGAAGGTGACTGGCAGGACCACTGAGCCTAGTGGGATAGCCGCGTTACCAGGGACGATGCCGTAGAAGGGCGTGTTGCTCTTGGTGAGCATGTGGGTGATGTCGAGCTTCATCTTCTTCAAGGTCTTGGTGAAAAGTACATTGAGCCCACTTCCACCGTCGATGAGGACCTTGTTGAGCTTGGAGCCCACGACCACCGGCTTCAGGACGAGGGGGAACCGCCCTGGTTCGGAGAAGCTGGTCCATTGATCCGCGCGGGAGAAGGTGATGGGTACCTCCGACCACCTGAGAGGTGTCGGGACCGCTGGTTCAATGCTCATGACTCGACGGGTAGCCTTTTGCTCCCGCCTGCTGGGTAGTCCGCCGACGAGGACGTTGACAGTCTTGTCGGGTTCCTGGAAGTCGTTGTTATCTCTGTCGTTCTTCTTCTTGCCCTTTTTGTCGTGAGGGTGCGGTGGCTCTGGAGTACTCTTGAGTGCATGCCTAAGTTGGTAGCACTGCTCGGTGGTGTGGTTGCCGTTCAGATGCCATGGGCACTTCTCCTTTAGCAAGTCTTTGAAGCCGCCGGAGTTCTTCTTCGAGTTCTCCTTCGCAGGGTGCTGGATAGCCACGACAGTGTTGTCTGGCTTGCGCTTGCGGTTGGGACCTGAGTAGTTGTTGTTGTTGTTGCGACCGCCTTGGTTCCCGTTGTTGCCGCTGCCGCCGCCCGTGTTCTGCTTGTTCTTGCCACGGATGGCGTCGTACTTGGCGTCGGCCTTGTCTTCTTCATCCGTCCAGGACGTGATCATGTCCTTGAGGTGGGGGGTGGACTTGGGGCGGCGACGACCGAAGTCTTCAAAGGTGCGGCGATGGTAGAGGCCGTCTTGGAAGTGGTCGATGACCTCCTTGTCGGTGACGTCGACTACGGTAGCGCGCTTGTTGAAGAAGCGGCGCATGTACTTGCGGAGGGTCTCGCCTTGTTCCTGCTTGACCATGGCCAGGTCCATGCGAGTACCCGATCGTCCCATGGCGCCCGCGAAGTTGCTGGTGAACTGCTCCTTCAGCTGGTCCCACTTGTCGATCGAGTGCTTGTCCAGCGACTCGAGCCATGTGAGTGGAGCTTGGTCTAGGCAGAAGGGGAAGTAGAGGCACTTGGTGTCGTTGTTGCCGCCAGCGTTCTCGATGGAGAGGGCGTAGCACCTGAGCCACTGGATGGGGTCTTGCTTCGCGTCGTACTTGGTGATCCCCAAAGGCTTGAACTTGTCGGGGAGGAGCAAGTTGCGAAGTCGAGGTGAGAAGGCGGGAAGCCGTCGTTGTCGCCTGCAGTGGCTGACTTCTTCCGCCGCAGCTCCTCAATCTTCTGGCGGGCGTCGTAGCCGCCCTGTGAGGCACCAGAGGCGTGGCTGTTCGCGTGGCCACGGCCACCGCGGCCCGCCGCCGCCGCCGGCCCTCTTGTTGGCTCCATGGTTGGAGCTTCCGTCGTCGCCGCCGCCACCGTCGGGAGTCGCGGCCGCCGCCGCCGGCGCAGAGCACGGTGAGGGACGACCTCGCGGTTCTTTGTTGCCACCCCCGTGGAGGTCCGCCGGCGTTTGAGCGAGTACGGTTGGGCTGGGCTGGGAGCTCAGCTCGAGTACGGTTGGGACCGGGGTTGGCACTGCGACTTGTAGCTTCGTTGTCGCGGTTCCTGGCGGGAGGAGGCTGGTTGTCCCTGTTGTCGACCCGCATGAAGTAGGCATCTTCAACGAGCTTGGCGATGACTTCTCCAGCGCGTATGCCCTGAGCCTGGCGTGCGATCGCTGCGATCGACATGAGGCATTGCTCAGGGGTAGTGTGTACTCTGCTCTCGACCGCCTCGAGAGCTTCCGCCAGATTGTGGATGGGGAGGTTGTCTCCGAGACGCCGACGCCATTCGCTGCGCTTCCTGTTACGCTCGCGTCGAGCGTCTCTGTTGGCGGGGGTTTCGTCTGCAGGTGCGTCGGCAGACAGCTCGTCTGAGGAGATGTCTTCAAGGTACTTATCTTGAGCCGTCCCTGAAGGTCCCGGAGTGTCGCCAGCGGCCATGAAGACTTGGCGATCAGGGGTGCCAAGGCTGGACTCAGAAGCCGCCACCTCAGTTGGGGTGTTCGAGTCAGCTCAGGCAAGTGGTGTTCTCTCCTGGAACGGGAGTGAGTCGATGTAGGCGAGGTAGCGTGAGTCTCCACTTATCAGGTCAGCGGGCTTGCGGTCTGGCCAGTAGACGAATCTCCCGGCCGGTGTGGATGTTATAACCAGCCCAGAGGCCGGCCCTGATAAGGGATGCTCAGTAGAGTTGTCCTCAGACTCGGGATCCTCTGGGTCCGACCCGAAGTCGAACTCGTATGCGGAATCCGAGTAGAACCCGGAGAGGGGGTTGGAGTCCGAAGCGTGGCCGGGGGCGGTGTCGGAGTCCGAGTTGTACTCGGGTACGGGTTCCTTGCCGGCCCGGCGCGATGAGGTAGCCTCCGTGCGGGCCCGACTGGGGATGCGGGGACCACGCGCGGAGCGCTCACGGGGTGATGGGACCACATGCGATGGCTGAGCAGCCGGTTCGCATGCGATGGCCCATGGATACGTCGAGTTCGAGTTGGAAGCGGACTCGAGCTCGAAGTCAGCGTGATGGTCGAAGAGCAAAATTTCACCGAATTTGCTCGAGCTCGCATGTGACAACTTCTGGAAGCGTCACGAAGCCGGTCTCGGGGTTGGGCGGCATGGTGAGGCGGCGCTGGAAGGACCCCGCGCCGTCAGCAGTGCAGACCCAAGCGCCAAAAACGAAGGTGTCGCCGCGGTTGAAGGCGACGGTTGGCTTGAAGTAGACAGGAGCCGTCGAGTTCGCCATGTGATCTCGGGCGAGAGCCCATACCGGCGCGCCGGTGTCGGTGTTTTAGACCGGCAACCTACTAAGGGGAGTACCCGAAGTAGATGAATGTGGCCTCGCCGAGATCGGTAACTCGAAGGAAGAGACACGTGGCACACAATTTAGACAGGTTCGGGCCGCGAGGTGCGTAATACCCTACGTCCTGTATGTTGCGTAGCTCTGGATTGATTGGGTACGATTACAAGATGGTGTAATTGTACGCCGTGAGATGAGATTCTAGAGAAGGGTCCCTGCCTCGCCTTATATAGTCCGGGAGGCAGGGTTACAAGTCGGAGTAGGGAGAGAGTACTAGCCGAGTACGTCTAGGAGTCTTCTATACAGTGCGGGACATGTAGAGCTTCCTAACCGAGTACTTCTCCTCCGTAGTCCTTGTGCTCCACGCCATCAGGTGCCGTGTAACGCAAGCCGGGTAGTCCCAGGGGCCCACCGAGTAGTCGGTCCTGGTACCCACCAAGGTAGCGGGCCCAGGGAGGTCCATACGACAGTGGGCAGGCGGATGCGAGGTGGGGCCGTTGGGATGAGGAGAAGAGAGATTCCCCGAGGATGCGGTCACAGTGGGAGCGGTCTTCATTTTGTAGCACTGGTTGAGGCTATCACTAGAGCCGAAACAGTGGCCATCCCTTCCTCATTTTGAGGATGCGCAAGGGTTGAGGCTACTGCTGGAGACAATCTTACTTGCTAGCTGCCCAAGGAGCTCCCTCACTCAACCACAACATACTACGTAGGGCGGTGAGGTAAGACTGCTCTACGAGTTTTTTCTAAGTCGTGCATAGCATGTTTTTCACTAAGAGAAGAAAGTTTTATGTAATACAATTTTAGGAGAAATCTTAAAGCACATCAAGACTCACAACTCAAAACGTAAAAGAAGATGACAATAGAAACAAAGAGAAAAACACCTTACTGGCCACCACCATGCTAGGAACAACATAAGCCTACAAGGAAGATACACCATGAAAACACGCACATCACTGCTTGCCAAACACTCATCGCTCCACGAGTTTTCATTAAGAGAAAGAAACATTATTTCGGTCTAGAAAATCCCCTTCTCACCAACTAAATTAGATGACTTTTAATAACGCAAACATACTGTGAAATACTGTAACGACTTTTTCTAATGTCATCATGAGCTATTGCTAGTTCGGATTGTTGGAGAAGGCCTGAGGTCAATCCTTCCCGTCTCGTACATCGTACCCCACGTCCCCACTACAAAGCTGAATGGAAGCGTCCAGAACCGAATCCCGATCGATCGACAGGGGGTGATCGATCGATCAGGCGTCCCCAAGACCCCAACAACTAACCTCTCTCCGAGCGGTTCCTTCAGGCCGGCCGGCCGCACCTAACGTAAGGGGGACCCTGCACGGCTGCACCGTGTGTTACCCTGCCATTGGCTCCGCCATGCTTTGTTGTCTCCTTCGCCTAGCTAGGACCACAGGCTCATGGGGCTGGGGCGTACATTGCGGTAGCGGCACTATAGCTGATGACCTTGTGTGCATGACGCGTGCGCATGAGATCACCAGGGGAATCACACGTGTCCTCGCTCCCGGCCCGGACCATCGCTAGTAGTAGTAGCTGCCGGTTCAGTTCGAGCTGAAAGCTACTCCGGGGCAACCATGGTGTGGATCGCCGGAGGCCGGTCGCCGTCAGCTAGCGGCCGTACGAGGTGCCCCCACCCAGTGCGCGTTAGTGGGGACTTATTAGGAGTCGAGGCCAGCCATGATGTCTTTGTTGATGATGTCAACGACCTTGCGTTTGTTGACCTGTTCGTCTGTTTTTTTTCAACCATCAGCTAAATAACAGTGATTTTCTTTCATATCAAATCAGCATCAGCCACTAACTAATCAGTGATTTTTTCTTTTATGACAAATCAACATCAGTCACCAGCGATCAACCAGTCGAACAGTAGCTTCCGCTGCAGATTGCAAACTGATTCGTTCAAAATCAAAATCCAGGAGCCAGGTAGATTTCTCAGTTCTGACGGCCGTGTGACGTACTGTAAACTACCAGCCCAGTTGTTGTTTTAGGTCAATCTTTTTTTTTAATGGTAATGCTTCCAAGCAAACAGCGATAAAGAAAATATCGGACGCCTCAGACTTCCAGTCTCTTCCTCGACTCCCCTGTACACCTTCGTCATTAGCACCAGGCACCAGTTCCTCTAGCCACACAAGTACAGAGATGGATCGGAAATGAGTGCTAACACTTGCGCAGACTTTGGGTTCTCCCCTCATAATGCAGTACGACTAATAACAGGTACAACACCTGACAGTTTGCCATTTGGCAGCTGGGAGCTAACCGAACCGACCGACCGGACCGAACCAGCGAGGTCCGGTACCGGTTTACCGGTCCGGTTCGGTCGGGAACCGGTCGGATACCGGGCGAATGCAAATTTGAATTCAAATCGCGTAGTACAATCGGTCCGGACCGGTATACCGACCGGTTTGAGCGGTATACCGGTCCGGTTCGGTGGTAAACCGGTCCAAAAATGAAAAATCCGATTGAAAGAAAATGGTTCTCCGAAGTGAAATAAATGAGAATTTTGACATGAGTTATGTATATATTAATGTAAATGACCAAACCAAAGCAAAAACGACATAGTCTCATACACAATTACAATAACATAGTCTCAACTCTCAAACTCTAAATGTCTCATACACAATCACAATAACATAGTCTCACACGGTCACACAAGACCCAAATACATTACAGAGTATCATACCCAAATAGACAATGACATAGTCTCATACACAACTACACATCAATAAAAGTTCAACGTTGAACTTGGAAAGGGAAGACCCCCATTTGGGTCGCCATCTGGTATTCTGCAATGGACATCACATTGATACCTCGCTCTCGAAGTAGGTTAGCTTTGTAGTCTTGCCAAGTGTAGCCCGTCCACGGACTTCGTTGTCTGCCATTCTTGAACTAACATACTGTAAAAATGGGGGTCTTCCCATTCATACACCCAACTCGTCTGGGGCTGCACGCTCAGGTCAGGTATGTGATAGTGAAAAGACTGGGAGGTATCGCTGTAGGAGGAAGAAGAGTACTGTGGAGTGTCATAATCCGTCGGTCCAACTGTTCTCCTCTGCGATTGCGGTGCTCCATGGTCTTGATCCTGGGTAGCATGTGTGAACTGAGTCTCCCCTGCATTCAACCATAAATCACAAATTCATATTTAGTACTTTGAGTGAGAAACTTGTGTGTGTAATGAAAAATGTATGCATGTGCAATGTATACCTGTGAAACGAACACCTGTAGCACCACCACCACCACCACCACCACCACTACCACCACCACCACCACCACCACCACCATCACCATCATCGTCACCGACATCGTCATCGTCATCACCATCATCAGCTGAACTGCTATCTGCAGACTCCTGATATGGTGGACTACGCTGACCATCCCCGTCATCAGTGGAGGTGTCACTAGTCACTGGTCTAGCTGCTTTGCCTTTTCCTCTTGTTTGTATTTGTTGTCGTTGACGCTTCGGGTCACTCGTAGTAGCCCCCTTATGCAACATCCTCTTCCCCGGGTGAGTGTTGCCCACATTTCGACGTGCCCAATCATCGATGCACGCATCCCGGTAGTATCATGTAGATCCGAGTCATTTATATGATCCGTGACAATATGGGACGGGAGAGGGACGTCTCCGTCATCATCATCCTCATCCGAATCGGACCCCGGTTAGACCTACCATATTCCATCCATTCTCGCGGCGGATTATTGTGCTCATAGAATGAAAGGTGGGCAAATCGGTCAATGAAATCACCTTCGTCATGAACGGAGGGCCAGCAACTTCCGCAAGTCGCAAACGAAGGTTGTAGTTGACATAGACTAGCTTGTTAAGTTTCTTGTGGGACAAGCGATTCCGGACCTTTGTATGCAGCAAGGCAAAAGTACTCCAGTTGCGCTCGCATCCACTGGACGAACAACATAGTGAAACAAGCCGCAAAGCAAGCTTCGTAAGGTTCGGAGTGCTTGATCCAAACAACATCCACCAAGCCGCTGCATGTGCAAAACAAGTTTGTAAGCAAAATATTGCAATACAAGAGTAAGAAGATGTTGTGGGGAATAATTCTTACATGGCGACGTCTTTGGGTCCATCGCCATTTGCCTAGCCATATCGGTGCCAAACTCGCCAACCTGCGTGCGAAACAACTCAGCCTCCTGCAATGCTTGCACTGCCGTCTGGACATCCGTCATGCGCCCAAATGTATCCTTCAGTCCACGAAACATCTCTTGACTTGGTACCATGGTATATGCATGCTTGGGATTTAGGATAGCAGCTGCAAAATTTAAATCGAGTCAGTTAAGCACAAAGTCAATTGTTTTGAAATGTAAAACATAAAGTTGATACAATCGCACATGCATACTTGCACCAACATATGTGCCTATGTACACGTCACGAATCCTGGCTTCTAGAATCTTATTATACTCATTCCAAGTGGAAGTATTACGACCGAAGAAAGACTCCATCTCCGCTTTCATAGTTTGGAATTCCATCACCACATCACAGAGATTGGGCCGCTTGTCCTGATCAGCAAAACGAAGGAACTTGTATACAGGTTGAACTGTGTCAATGATATATTTCAACGCCTCCCACCACTCGATACAAGAAAACCGGGTTTGCATAAATCTCCCATCCACGGTGTCCGCCCATTTCTTTGTTTAAGAAATCGGGGAGATGAAACCCACTTTGTAGGAGCGCTCACGTTTCCGATATATGCTATCCAGAAACATGTAGTTCGTCCCAAAACGGGTGGCATTCCACTTCACCAACTCACCACCGATGGCGTTTCTCATCATTGTATTCAAGCGGCCATGATTGTGTAACCAAGATGAAATTTGCTTGCATTGCTTGATTGTGGCAGAATGATCATACCTTTCAGCGATATCCTTCAACATCAAATTCACAGTGTGAGCTAGACAAGGTGTCCAAGTGATGTGCTCATACAACTCTCCAAGTCGATGACATGCTTTCTTGTAGTTGGCGCCGTTGTCCGTGACTACATGCACTATATGCTCTGGTCCAATCTCCACCACCACCTTTTCAATCTCCTGGAAAATAGAAACAATTTTTAGTTACTTTTCCAAAATAATACACGACTTGCAAAAATAAGTTACGGGGGTACCTTCAATAGGAATGTGGAATCTTGACTTTTGCCAGTTGCATCCACAGACTTGTGGAACCATGTGATCCCATTACAATAGACCAAAAAGTTGATCACACTCATCCTGGTCGGTCCAGTCCAGGAATCACACATCAATGTCACACCAAATATAGGCCAGTCCCGCTGGAACTTTGCGTACCGATCCTTCAAGTCTTTTTCATTTTGATCAAGGTACTTCCCATCAATATCCCGACCACTGGGTGATGCGATACCTTCACGTACAACCATATAAAATTCATGAGAAACAGAAATGTAATCTCATATGTGTCATTGCAATGAAACAAAACTTACCCCACTTCTGTGTCTCCCTGACCGCGCTAACAAAGTATGGATTGTCAGCCTGTCTTCCAGGTACTCCCGCAATATGGAAAAACTTCGACCATGCTTTCCCAATAGCTTCCTTTGCATTCTTCCCCTTCTGCGTCCAGGACCCTGTATCAATCCTTGGTTGCGTCATTCCTCTTCTCCCACCTGCAGCCAAGTTATAATCTTCCACCACCACAGGATTGTCCCTCCGCGAACCACCTCTTCTAAGCATCCTCTGCAAGAGATTCAACCCCGAAGAACCACTACCCCCCCCCACGCTCATAAGCACCCCCTCTCTGTTCCACCCTCTGTCGGTACTCTTCTTCCTCTCTCGACAGTTCCATGGCACGCCGCACCTGAGCCTCCTCATCATCTGCTTCATCCCCATTGTTTCCCCCCGACTGCGCCCTCCTCCCTTAGCAACCTCTCTCGAGCCCGGGCATTAGTTGCTTTCTTAGCACGGTCCAGGTCACGCTGAAAGTACTCCCGAACATCTGATGGTACATGTCTGCAATGTATCACCTCCGACCCGCGGTTAGCCAAATGCTGCTTCAATCTAGTTGCACCACCTCCTCCTTTCGTCGTATTACAATACTTGCATCGCCAGCCCGGATAAAGTTTTTCACCATGTTCCCATACAACATCTTTATCTCTTCCCGACATTGTCTACCTGCATACATAGACAATGACCAAAAATCAACCAAATAAATAAAATTATGTAAATTAAACCTCCTTAAATACACCTAAGTCATACATACAATCCTACATAAGTCATATACTCATATATATATATAGATATACATATGCAATCTACCTAAACATTATGTACATCTAAACCATCTAGAGTTCTAGACATACCTAAAAACCATTTACACATCTAACTAATTTTTTCCTAAAGGACTTATCGACCTAAACCAAATGTACCTAAAGAATATATACAAATAAATAATAGGTTTCCTAAATCCTAACTGAACTCATTCACATCTACATCAAAAAGTAAGCTAAATCAAGAAAACGTGCTAACCTGTGCTTCTGCCCGCTGCTGCTGCTCCGGCCACCCGCCAGGACCGGCCGGCCTACCGCCGCTCCCTGGCGGTATACCGAGCCGTCCGCGCGGTTAACCGCCGGCGGCCGGTAGATCCATACCGGGGGCGGCTTACCGCCGCGGCCGGGCGGCTAGCCGGCGGCGGGGAGCGGCTCGGCGGCGGCGGGGGGGCGGACGGCGGCGGACGGGGGTGGCGGACGCGTCTTGCGGGTGGCGGACAGGGGCGTTTGAGTGGAGGAGAGGGTCACGGGGTGGCGGACAGGGGATATTTTGCCCTCCCCCGTCTTGGGCCGGACCAGGCCTGTAATGGGCCGACGTTTTTTTTTCTTTTTCTTTTTTGATTTAACTTCCAATTTATGCAAAATATAATTAACGGATGAATATTTGGAAAATTTTTACACCCTTACATCCGTCGCGAGGAGTAGTATTTTTAGGGATTTTTGGAGATTTTTTTAATTTTTTGAATTCAAATTCAAAATTTTGAACGGGGGCGGTATCGAACCGGCCGGTACGGGCCGGTCCGGTTCCACCGGTTCCCGCGGTATCCGGACCGGTTCCGGCCGGTTCCGTTAACCCTGGCTGGGAGCACTGAAGAATGGGAGGGCATGACTCATGGACCCTGTGTGGACCCGCGCTCAGAAAAAAAACACTTCTAAGATAAGTTATACTCCCTCCGGTTTGGTAAAGGAATACGTTTAGGACAGCGACATGGTCTCCAAAGTGCAACTTTAACTTCCTATTTTTACAAAAATAATTATTAAAAACTAACATATGTATACTTTTATAAAAGTATTTTATAAGACAAATCTACTCATGTAGTTTTCACATTTCCAAACTCAACAACTTAAAAGTTATTCATAATTTATATTCCCAATGTTGACTCAAATCTTGTCCAAAACGTCATCTTTTACCAAACCGGAGGGAGTATATAGATATGGAAGTAGTTTATATTTGAGAAACGGGTCTGAATCAATTTTTGTGTTTTTTTGCAAATGGAGGTGGTGGGGAGAAGCGCGGCCGAAAAAAAAGTGAAATAACGGCTTATTACAATTTCAGTTTATTGTGACCATAAGCTGGATTTAAGCTACTCCAAATAGAGCCGACATGAGGTGGGAAGTTGCAGGTATGGAGAAGACTCGCAGAGGTAAGTATGCACTAGTAGACATGATGGTGCCAGGGAAGGAGGAGATACACGTCGAGAATCCATCCACTGCACACATTTGGTCAGGAGCTGTCAAAGTCTCTGTCTCTGCAACGGCACCATCAACGAAGAAACCTGGACCTCACAAATTCAGCAGCTAGGTTTTACAATTAAGTGGTTTCATCTTAATTTTCCAACTTTCGTACCACACAGCCGCTGGTTCAAAAGGAGCAGCAAAACTGGTGGTGTCTGAGAAGATCAATGCAGTTCAGAATGTTCTGATTGGAATGTCAAACTTCCACGCGTGAGGGGAGAAAGGATCGTGTGCAATGCATCTCTGAATATTGGCTGGGAAGGATGTGGCCTAAAGTGACAGGCCTAGACTGTGCGAGTTGACTTTGAAATATGCAATGCTTGTGTACTTGTCTTGCGGTACGGTTTGGTACAATACTCATAAAGTACCGGTGGTACTCGTAGATACTCTCTTTTTATTCTCCTCACCAAAAAAGTATTAAATAAATTTAGACATAATTAGAAGAGCATCATAGTAATATATCACTCTTTTTTTTACTTGGTCCCACCAAATTGGTATTTCTTGGTATTTTTCTAAGGTACTTTCTTTATTTGTTTCCACTGTTCAATTTTACATGATGGACGACTCTCTTGTTTTTCAAGCGGTCTAAAATTTCTCATTAAATAATATACACTGTGAAGCTAAACAAAACTTGGGGATGTAGTTCAATTGTTGGGAGTGTTGATCAAAGGTTGATAAAGGTAAATTCGCAAAAAAAAAAGGTTGATAAAGGTATGGATTCGATTCCTCGCATCTCCAAAAAGGATCTGTTTTTGTTTGTTTCACGTGGGGAAACAAAATTATTATTAAATAATATATACGACAAAACAAAATATAAATGGGGGGAGGGAGGGGGTGTAGCACAATTGGTAGAGCTTTAGAGCAACTCCAAGAGGTTAGCTATCTTAGCTTGACTAGCTAAAAAATGAAAAAACTCAACAAAAACAGCATTCCAACATACTATCAAAATACCCCACTATCTATCCTCGCTAGCTAAACTTGTGTATTCACTAGCCAAAGATGGCTAGCGCCCTCTGCTAGCTATCCTTCGCAGTCCACCACCTCATACGCGGTCCCCTCCTGCTCCCACCTCCCTCGCGCGGCTAACACGTGGGCCTACTTATGGGATGGCTAGTCATTTTAGCTAGTCTGTTGGAAGAAGAGGAAATATAGAGGAGGAATACTAGCTAAATGATTAGCTAAATGTGAATTTAGTTAATCTAATTTAGTGACTCTCTTGGAGTTGCTCTTAAGTCCAAGAGCCTAGCTAAAATGACTTGGCTAGCTAAATTTTGGAAAAAAAATCTAAAAAGCACTCTTCCAACAAAATAGCTATCTACCCAACTACCTATCCTAACTAGCTAAATTCGTTGCCTCGCTAGCTATCTTTGGCTAGTGGCGAGTGACTAGCTATCCTGATTTACATGAGTATGGCAAGCGGGGACCCACATGCGGTGGAGCATATAGAGAGTTCAATTTAGAGAGGCTGTTGGATGTCAACCACTTTTTGCTAGCTATTTCATTTTACATGCTAGCTAAATCAAGATTTTAGCTAGTGATTTTTAAAAAGACTCTTGGAGTTGTCAAAGCATGATAAAGGTACAAGGTTTGATCACTTGCATCTCCAATAAACCATTTTTCTTATTTTCCTCAAAAATATCATAAATAGTACTCCCTCCGTCACTTAATGTTAGCATTTCTAGGGTTCAAAATTTTGCTCACAATATAAGCATTCCTATAGATAAGGACAAAAATAAAGGAGTTGGTGGGTGGGTGGAGAGTTGGTGGATAGTGTAAAATGTGGGGTATATGTCTTTTACCAACTCAGTTATTTCTTGAGTTTGAATGCTAGGAATGCTTATATTCAGGGACGGAGGGAGTATATGGGCAAACTAGACATAATTTGGGGATGTAATTCACACATTTCCAATAAAAGCTTATTTTCATCTATTTTGTATGGCAAAAATAATGTATGAAATAATATATAGTGCAAAGTTGGAAATAATGCTCACCTGATTTGGTCATTTGTCTCTCACGATCCAGATCCAGCATAGTTAATTCTTCTCAAAGGGAACGCAACAAAAAAGCTTTAACGATATAGTAGAAATTTTGTCTACCGTTTTAGTCACGGCCAAAACAACTAGACTAGGGCTCCCATCAGTCACAGCACCGGAGAAAAAGAGCAATCTTTTAGAAGTTGGAAGAATGCTCATGCTTACAATGTCAAACACTGGCAGCCAGAAGTTCGAAGAGCTGATGTTTCCCTGTTCCGGATCTTACTTTGATAAAAAAAAAATCCCTCTCTAAACAAATTGGACCGCGCTCTTTGCCATAGTGGAGCCGGAGTTGGAGCTAGCGGAGCTGTGTTTTTCAGCTGCTCCAACTTCTATTTGCTGTGAAAATAGCTCCACTTTCTCGCATCCACGCCAGCAGGAGCAGGAGCCGCAAAAGTACTGAAGGCTACACTGAAGGTTTCAGTAGTAGCGCTGAAGGAGTGCAGAGCTCATCATAACAGCACACGAGATTGGTCAGAGAATCCGTTTAGAACATTGACTGAAAACTGCTGAAGAGTTGGCTGCCTGGTTCTGAATGTCGATCGAAATCAACTCGAAACTGCAGATCGATGGTTCATTCGTACTAATCGTGTGGTGGTAAGCCTCTACACCCCGTTAACTTCTCCCTGTGCGTCTTAATCTGTAAAAAACTTCTCCCTGTGCGTAGAATCTCGAGAGAGCACACGTCAGATTGGAAATATCGAGAATAGCATGTAGTATGAGTGTCTTCAAGAACATTTTGTTTTGGATAGCGCCAGATCAGCATTCAACAGCTGGAATCTGACAGTCGTCACGTAATTAGTAGCAAACTTTATCCATCGACCTAACTGACGATGGTGAGATTCGGGGTCCATTGGAATTATGAACGCCGTAAATGTTGACGAGACTAGTGACTCCATTGACTCGAAAATTGAACGCAAGAAACCGATAGGTAACGGCCAATGTTTTGAGCCGTTGCAACTTCATGCTTGTGTTAGCTTTTTTTTAATGACATCTCTTTTATGGAAGAGAAAGACTGTGTTTTAGCTTTGCTCCTCGGTTATCATTTTGAACTCATTGCAGTGACGCCTAATGTTTTTCCTTACTTTTAGCACACTGAGAGCACGTTAGTTTTTTTTGGCTATCTTTTTTTTTAAGAATTACACAGTATGACACAGACACTCACATCACGCACGCACACTCACCGCTATGAACACACGTATGCAAACCCTACCCCTATGAGCACCTCTGAATGACTGAGTACCGGCAGATCTGGAGATTCCCAAAGTCACCACTGACACCTCGTCGTTGACGCGAACATCGCTTACCACTTAAAGCATAACACCGGAAAATCCCAGAATAAATTTAGGAGAAGGTGCGAGCAACAAGATTTGAACTTTGGTGGGTATTGTCTCGCTTATAGATGGCCAGATGGGCCGACACGGGCACGACCCGAAAAAACTCGGCCCTAGCACGACACGACACGAAGGGGATAGTGCCTCGGGCTGGCCCGGCCCGATGGTCGGACCGGGCCTGGGCCGCAACCTTGGCACGGTAGCCCGGCATAGGCCCGACAAGATTTTGGACCAGGCCGACTCCGACCCGATAGTTAATATCACCTTCTCATATAAATAGAAGAAACCCTAGCTCTAGTTTCACCCCTCCCTCATCCGGCCTCCCTGTAGCGCCCCCCTGTCCCCCTCCCATCTCTTTCTTTCTCACCCTCCCGGCCTTCCCCACCCGGTCACCCCTACAGCCGCCCCCTCTCTCTCAACTCCACTGATGAACCGACGAACCCCACCCCAACCGTCGCCGCAAGAGGCCTGTCAAGGCCGCCAGGGGGCGAGCCGGGGTGGCAGCGCGCCTCCGCCTCCGGGAGGCCTCCGCCACCGGGGGCGCACCGGGACGGCCGTGCGCCTCCGCCGCCGGGGGGCGGGCGCGGGCGGCCGCCCGCCCCCGTCACCGCCCGCCAACCTCGAGGAACTGTGTTGAATTTGTTGAATGTGTGTACTTTTGTTGTGGATCCATCATTTATGTGGTGGTTTTCTTTGATTTCAGCATCTTGATTTGATTGATTTTTCATGAGCTTGGTGATTTATAGGGTCGGTCACGGCCCTAGCCCATCAGTGGCTCGTCGTGCCTCGGGTCGGTCCGGATCGACCCGAAGGCCCTTAGTGTCGGGCCTGGGCTGGTAGTTCGGCCCGGTGGTCCGACACGACTCGGCACGAAAAGGCGTCGAGCCTGTATAGGGTCGAGCCGCGTCGGGCCGGGCCAGATCGGGCTAGGGCCATGCTACAGCTAGGCGGCTCGTTTGGACATTTATAGTCTCACTGGACTGTCCTGCCATTGGAACAAGCCCATTCACTTTTTGGTGCTAGCTGGTATCCCGAACTGTAACAAATGAATTTTTTATATTTATTTTGCTTTGAATTTCGAAAAATAAATGTTCGAATCAAAATTTTCGAGAAATATACATCTGGCGTCATACCCTACGCCGCCGTGCCCCACGGCGTTAAGTCCCTGACGCTGTGGGGCACGGCGGCAGGATAGCACTTCTGGCGGTAGGGCGGGGCGGCGCGGTGCCAGGGCCCTGCCGCCAAGCGCCACGGCGGCAGGTCCCTACCGCCGTGCCACATGGTGTTAAGTCCTTTCTTAATTTTTTTAGTTTTCATTTTTTAAACACTTTTAACCTTTTTAAAAATGACAAACTGATAAGTGTAAGTATAATCACAAGGGAATATCCTAATCAACGAGTAGATGGAAATAATTTATACAAAATCATGGTAAAAGTAGTACTACATCTAAATGCGTCGGCCCCTCTTCGGCCTAACAGCTCTAGCGCCAGCCCAGATCTCCGCGGTCCTAGCTGGTCGAGAGACGGTGTCGCCATGGCCGCCTGCGACGAGCCTGCAGCATCCGATGTCCCTCCACCCACTGGTGTCGCTCCGCCCGCTGGTGTCCCTCCGCCCGCCGCCGACTGTGTCGGCTGAGTCCAAACTGGTGCATGTGTCAACTGTGACGGGCCAACCTCCTCGGCCTGCTGCGGGGCATCTAGGGATGCGAGAACCTCGTTGAACTCCATCTGATCCCAACCCAGGTGCTCCTCGGTGGTCGTGTCGAAAGTTGGCTGGATCATAGGCGGAGTCGACAAGGAAGGAGTATCTGCAGCCAGAAACTGAAAGGCCAGCGGTCTGGAACCTCCTAGAGCATAGATAAGAAAAGGCGGCTCCTGCTGTCGAGGCCCGACTGTCGGAAAAGGCGGCGGTCGCCCTGTACGATTAGAGTATAGTATAATCACAAACACACAATAATTGTGTGCATTAGATGAAAATAAGGTCTACTGAAAGTACCTGCGTCAGGGGGAACAAACGGCCGCTGCACGTAGGTGTGCGGGCCCTGCGACTATGGCTGCTGTTGCGCCCTCAGAGCTGAGAAGTCACCGGCAAAGGTGGCAGGCGTCGGCTGCGAAGCCTCTGTCGAGGCGGAGCTCGAGGACGACGCTGGGTGGCGCGGAAGGAGAGGAATCTCTACGGCCCCGGCGTAGTTCACGACGGCGGAGTACCTCATGACAGTAGCAATGATCCTACCGTATGTGCTCCGGTGCTCCTGAGGCCCCCAGGTAAAGCACTGCTCCCTCGCGACCGATGCGAGCCGCATGATATTAGCCAGCACGTCGTGCTGCGCACAAAATTAGAAACACGTGTTATAATGAAAAGTCATATGAATGTAATATGTTTGCAGTATCATAGTGTACCGTTGTGTCGGCGGTCTAGTCTCGGCGCACCGGGTACGTCGTGTCCAGCAGGATCCTGTCGTGGTTCGGGATAGGTGGCGGTGGCGGGGTAGCAAGCGCATACGTCAGCTGCATCCGCGTCCTTGGGAGGTACCACTCAAGATACGCTACTCAGGCGGCGCCATCGTGAAGGCGGTGCTCAGTGACGACGTTCTGCTCGTGCGCCACAGACGCCCACTCTGCCACGTACGGCTGCAGCTTGTCGACGAATGACGTCCGCAGGCACGCCCTTACGCGTCCACCTAGCCTACATGAAACATAAAATTATTGGTAACTGGATATTTGTAACAGAAAATAATTAGAACTGGCAAATGGTAGCTCACTTGTGTGCTGTAGGCGACAGACGTGGCGCAATGTGTACTGGCGCCACCTGGAAGAGGCCGAACTGCCTCATCACCCGATGGACGACGTACTCCTCGACGTAGACGTCGAAGACCAGTCGTCGTCTCGTCATCCAGTACGCCTGGTCTCGGGAGCACAGGGACTAGAGCCCCTGTAGTGCGCGGGCAGTGACCATGATAGGAGCGTACGTCGTCCACCAGACCTGGGCATCGACCGTCTGGTCGATCTGACCAACGTAGTCCTTGTACGCCTTCTTCAGCTGCTCCCCAGCCCAAATGTGCTGCAAAGATCAAGAAAAGTTAAGTGAATCGAATTAAAGAACTCATAACGCGAAGAATCACGTAAAGGGAGGTCATTACCTTCCAGAGGCACCATAGAGAACCCATGGTGGGGAGGTCCGCTGGGTCGGTGCCGTCCGGCAGCGGCTTGTACTCCGAGAGGTCGGCCCTGGACCGACCGATGTCGAACCGCTCATGGATCTACATCTGCAGCAGAAGAGGGCACCCCAAGAGGATCGCCTCCCTACTCGCCGGCCTCGTCACTGCCAAACACAGCCCCCTGTAGGTAGGCGCCGAACGCCGCCCGCGCCCGATCCGGGGCATGCGCTCGAGGGGTGCGTCGGCGATCCTCTGAGCCCAGGGGATCATGTACCGCGACACGGAGACTCCCGCTGACTCGCAGAACAGCACCCACCCGAACAATCAGAGTAGGTAGACCTCCAAAAACCTATCTGACGTCGGGTCGTCGGCGTCGTCCGCCATGTAGTCAGCCTGCACACACACAAAGGTCCATCGTCACATTCGTTTAAAATGCATACAAACGTTGAAAATAAGAGTTAGAATCACGTATGCTAAACTGCTGGATCCAAGTCCAGGTGGACCCGTGGGTGTCGGTGAAGGGCACGTACGGCGTCGGCGTGCGATCGTTCCGAGGAACGTTCGCGAACTGAGCAAGGAAGTCAGTGTGCCACGTCGTGGGGATGTCGATCGACCCCATTGCCTGGCCAGCACACGGTAGTCCTCCCAACATCGCGGCGTCCTTCAGACTGAGAGTCATCTCGCCAATAGGGAAGTGGAACGTGTGTGTCTCTGGTCGCCACTGGTCCATGAACGCGGCGATCGGCGGGGGTGTTGTAGTTGAACTGCATCAACCGCTCCGCTTGGGGAACCTTAGCTCGTAGCCTGTCCCCCTCGACCAACCGCGCAATAGGGAGAAGTCCTACAACGTGTAGCATGAAAAAATATTAATTTACTTAACGCAATTATTATTGTAAAGAAACAGAAATAAATAACAAAAATGAATTATGTACTTCGGAATCCACCGCTGGTGTATCAACATCAACGTGCGGGTCGTCTGGCAACGTATGATGTCCGGAGAACGTCCGAGAACAGCCGACACGTACGAGCGGTGGTGCCGGTCCACCACCTCGTCAAACAATTTCGGCCGTACGTACTCCAGCGGTGCAGCAATAACTACAGAAAAATAACATAATTTAATCAGTTTTTCGAATTATACTAATTTAAAACGAATTTTGTAAATTTAAACCATTTTCTACGATTTTTATTTCAATTTAATGTGAATTATAACCATTTTCTAGGAAATTTAAATGAATTGAAACGAATTATGGAAATTTAAACCATTTTAATAAATTAAAACAAAGTATGTGAATTTAAACCATTTTCTACGTATTTTTTATAAATTGAAACGAATTATGTGAATTATAACCTCCTCGAAGTTTAAAACCAATTGAAACGAATTATGTGAATTTAAATCATTTTGTACAAATTTTACATCAATTTAATCTAATTATGTCAATAATTACCATTTCCTACAAGTTTAATGTAAATTAAAACGAATTATGTGAATTTCAATAATTTTCTACGAATTTTATAGTAATTTAATCTAATTATGCCAATTATAACCATTTTCTAGAAATTTAAAACAAATTTAAATGAATTATGTGAATTTAAATAATTTTCTACAAATATTATAGCAATTTGATCTAATTATGTCAATTATAATAATTTCTTAGAAGTTTAAAACAAAATTAAATGAAATATGTGAATTCAAATAATTTTGTTTAAATTTTGTATCAATTTAATCTAATTATGTCAATTATAACCATTTTCTACAATTTTTAAATGAATTAAAACAAATTATGTGAATTTAAACTATTCTCTATGAAGTTTATATCATTTAAGCTAACCTAAGTTAACTAAACCAAATTTCTAAACTAAACTAAACTAAATTTCTAACCCAAATTTAACTAACCTAAGTTAACTAAACTAAATTTCTAAACTAAACTAAGTTAACTAAACTAACTGACCATACCAACTACACTAACTAAGTTGGACTAAATTTAGAAACATACCTCACTGAGAAGCGTTTCGAAGGGTTGAAAACCGAAGGTTTAGAGGAGGAATATTCTTTAAAGGAGTGAGGGAGGGGCCGGCAGCGGCAGGGGGTTAGCCTCTTATATAGTTGTGACGCTATCGCCGTGCCCCATGGCGATAGGGCTCCTGCCGCCGTGGGTCACGGCGCTAGGGTTCCTGCTGCCGTCGTGCGGCAGGAATCTGACCCCACCGGGCAATAAAGCCGACCGTTGGCAACCTCTAACGTCGTGCCTCACGGCGGTTGGGGTATGACGCCAGATGTATATTTCTAAAAATTTTTGGTTCGATCATTTATTTTCGAAAATCAAAGCAAAACAAATATAAAAAAATCGTAACAAATCTTCGATCCGGACAACCTTGCTGTAGGCCCGTAGTAGTAGTAGCCGGAGAAGCCGAGAGGCGGCCCGCGGCCCACTATTAACGGACCCATCGTGTCTCACGTGCCCGACATCCGTCTCACAAATTCACAAGCACAAGGATGAAGGATGGATGCCCCCCTCGACGAGTAGCGCTGCAGCTTTGGTCGCCGCGAGCATTTCATGGCCGCCAGAGCGGAGGTCCGTCAAGCAAGCATCAACCAAAAGGAAAAGGAGATGCTCTGGATAAGCAGGCATCCATCCATCTTCTCCGGCGTCCCGGCGATTCCGTGATAGTGGCGTGGGCCGGTGGGCGCCCACCACCCGCGTCGTTCCGACGCGGTCGACCATCCCCGCGGCCGGCCATGACCAGCATCTTCCCCCTCGCGGGCCAACAATGGCGTCATCTCCCCTTATAAAAGCCCTGCAGGCAAGGAGGCCCGGGCCACATCTATCACCGGAGCCGGCGCCGCTGATAAGTACCCGTACGTGTACGTGGGAGAGCACCCGGCCGAGGAATGGCGAGCCTCACGGTGCCGCCGGTGCCGACGTGGCCCCGGCAGGACGCCATCGACCTCCACAAGGCGTTCAAAGGTTTCGGGTGCGACAGCACGACGGTGATCAACATCCTCGCCCACCGCGACGCGACGCAGCGCGCCGCGATCCAGCAGGAGTACCGCGCCGTGTTCAACCAGGACCTGGCCCGCCGCATCGCCTCGGAGCTCAGCGGCCACCACAAGCGCGCCATGCTGCTGTGGATCCTGGACCCGGCGTCCCGCGACGCCACCATCCTGAAGCAGGCCCTCACGGGCGACGTCACCGACCTCCGCGCCGCCACCGAGGTCATCTGCTCCCGGACCCCGTCGCAGCTCCAGATCGTCCGGGGCACCTACCGCGCCCGGTTCGGCTGCTACGTCGAGCACGACGTCACCGAGCGGACCTCCGGCGACCACCAGCGGCTGCTGCTGGCGTACCTGGCGATCCCGCGCGCGGAGGGCGCGGCGGCGGTGGACCCGTCGCTGGCGGCGCTGGACGCCCGTGAGCTGTACAAGGCCGGGGAGCGGCGGCTGGGCACGGACGAGCGCGCCTTCATCCGCGTCTTCAGCGAGCGAAGCTGGGCGCACCTGGCGGCGGTGGCGCGCGCGTACCACCACATGTACGACCGGTCGCTGGAGCAGGCGGTGAAGGGGGAGACGTCGGGCAACTTCGGGTTCGGCCTGCTCACCGTGCTCCGGTGCGCCGGCGACGGCGGCCCGGCGAGGTACTTCGCCAAGGTGCTCCACAAGGCGATGAAGGGGCTCGGCACCAGCGACACGGCGCTGATCAGGGTGGTGGTGACGCGGGCGGAGGTGGACATGCAGTACATCAAGGCCGAGTACCACAGGATGTACAAGCGATCCCTCGCCGACGCCATCCACTCCGAGACGTCCGGCAACTACCGCACCTTCCTGCTCTCCCTCGTCGGACGCGACCGGACCTACTGATGTCCAGAGCTCTGTGCGATGTTCCCATGGGTGGCACTCTGCTCTCAATATGCAATGCAATGCAATGCTCTGTTCTGTACATATATGTATGTACCTGTGTGAATGATCGGTGTAATGCAGACATGCAGTGACAGTGATCGATGTCTGCGTGAATTGCGATGAAATGGTTTCTTCAGTTGAGAGTCTCGGCAACCTCATCCAAACATTTATTCATTTATGATGTTCAGACAACAAAAGCCTATTTTCTCACAGAGCTGTATGCTGTATGCACAAGCATTCGCTACAAGTTCATCTGCTCACAAGCCACATCCCATACAGCACAACGCATACTGGCCGCCATAGCACACGTACAAGGTGCCAACGCCCAGAGGTTATACACACCGAGAAAAACTTTCTTACAAACTGCAAGTGTCTGTAGTTCTAATTTACATTGACCAAAGGCTCCAGTCAGGGCGTAACCAAAGCTGTTGGTAGCCCCAGCCTCAGTCTGCGGGCTTCCAGTTCGCATTCCGGGACGCGGAGTACGACTGGATCGCCGAGCTCGTCGCGCCGATGGAGTGCTTCGTCAGGTCCATGCTCTTCCTCGCGGTGAACCAGATCATCCAGAAGAACCCGACCCAGCCTGCAATGTATGATGCGTTTTCCACACATTAGTATATCACACGTGATGCCAACAGGTTCTTGGGAGGTGGAGATCTTCTTTCGGACCTAACAAATCTGAGAAAATGAGTATTCTGGCTGCAAGGAAACTACTTTGTGAAAACAGATTATTCCGTGCTTAGATTTCAAGATACGGAGAATCACGATCTCTGTGAAATTTCTGATGTGAACAATAAACTGTTGCTATTTTTGCTAAAGTTATGCCCCTTTATTCCCCACTGTCCCAATCTAATTTCATGCCTACTTAGGGCATGTTTGGGAGGGCTCCGGCTCCGGCTCCACGAGCGGCTCCGGCCGGAGCCCTGCCAAACGGTGGAAACTGCACCGGCTCCGGGTGTGGAGCCGGAGCTGGAGCCCCTCGCGGCTTTCAAAGGGGAGGTGGAGCCACGTTTTGGTGGCTTCACCTGGCTCCAACTAGAAATCCACCAGAGGAGCTATTTTGCCAAACGTTTTTTAAAACGACTCAACTCCACCAGAGAAGCCACTCCACCAGAGGAGCCAAAGCCGGAGCCGTTTTTGGAGGAGCCGGAGCCCTGCCAAACAGGCCCTTATTCTCCACAGATTTATGTTCCATGCCTACTTATTCTCCACAAATTTATGTCAGTACTGCCATGCTGACTGGCATTCCCAAAGGGAAAAGTGGAAACAACAGCAGATTCTAGACTACTATCAGCTTCAACTTTACCTTTCAAAATGTCTAGTATGAAGTAACGACTAAGAGGTGAACTTTTCCAAAGAGATGAAACATGATAATCAGTGCCACGGCTGTGAATTGATCTCACCTCATTACTTGATTACACACTTTAAATTCTAGCTGTTGCATTTATAGTTTTCCAGTACTTCAGTTCTACTTTCTGTTGACATCATCCTTTTATTTTTGGGGTTTATTGAAATTATGTCATCTTGCAAGTTCATACTTTTCACCACATCTTTAAGGTCAACTATGCACTTAAGAAGGATCCAGTGTAATATTTACATTTCACCGTAAAATATCCTGAACTTTAAACTTTCTAGAAGACATTTCTTGCCCCAGCATACTGTTTCTCAAAATAAATTATTCTCGCTGCAAGGAAACTGCTTTGTCAAAACAGATTAATCTGCGCTTATATTTTTTAGGTATGGTATGGAGAATCATGATCTCCATGAAATTTCTGATGCAAATAATAAACTGCAGCTTTTTTATTTTGTTGCGGAAGCGATGCCGCTTCATTCCTCATTATATCAATTTAGTTTATGGAAGTAACATCATGCTGACTGGCATTCCCAAAGGTAAAAGACGAAATTGACAACAGATTCTAGATTATTGGCCAGTTCCAACTTAAACTTTCAAAAAGTCTCTAACATAAAGTAGCATCTGAGATGGTTATAAATTGATCTCCCCAACCTAATTGATCACATGGTTTAAGGTATGGCTGTTGCATTCATAGTTTTCCAGTACTTCAGTTCGATAACTTTCTGCTGATAATTATCCTTCGATTCTGCTGTTGTTGAAATTCTTTCATCTTGCAAGTTCATACTTTTTACCACATTTTAAAGGCTGATTATGCTATAAAGCAGGACGCAGTGTAAGTCTTTGCATTACACAGTGAAATTTCCTGAACTTCAAACTTTCTAGCCGACACTCATTTTTCAAACATACTGTGAATAAGTTTCTCAAATTAAAAAGGATTAGTACAAGCCCTCTACATGGTTCTCCTAGAAAACAGAATGCCAAAGAATTGTTCTACATTATTCTCCTCCTTACTGATGAAAACATCACAATCAGTAATAATTATTCACCAAAGTACATATTATAGATACCTCTACATGATTGTCCTAACATATTAGGAAACAGCGCAAAAGTAAACTCTGCAATCTGCATTTAATGATTCACTGAAATGGCTTGGCACATTAGTTTTACTTTCATCTTTTTTCTGGTATTTTAGTTATTCTTCTGAACTATTCGAAGGAAAGAGTAACAGGGAAAGAGATATGACTTACCAGTAGCAATCATTACTCCAACAATTGCTGAGATAACCGTGGCAGAAATGGCGAAGACAGCAACTGATACTGCTCCGACATACACTGCAACTAAGCAAGCAAAGAAGATCGCCAAGAATCCTCCGGCAGCAGCCAGTGACATCAGGACTGAAACGATGATGGCATTAGCAGTGGCAACCAGCAGGAAGAACATGAAGATCAGGAGGCCAGTCAGCGATATAAGTGTGATGGTCCCAACCTGCCACGTCAGTAACAGACTAATTGAGCATAACTAAATCAAATCCCTGTGCAAATTCAATTATTCCTAAAAAGCAGATGGTAACCAAGGGCAGTACTGTATGTAAGAATTACATGTATGTCACCTCAAATTATTATAATCACACACAAATCAGGCTACGATGGGCTTAGTTGTAACTTAATAACAAGAAATTCTCCAGTACTTTGAGTTGTAAATAAAACTTATAATTGAGCCAGTTCTTCACTTCTCTCCACATAAGTTACAGATTGAAGAGGAGTAGCTCTAAATTTAGAATTGCAGCACGCAAGTTGACAACTGTGGCATGGTAACATTCCTAGCAGTCAAAGACCACAAATCTAGAGCAAGATTTGCTACTACTGATTCAAGTCGCGCGCACTAACTACGAAAATCGAGTCAGAATTAGCAAACAACGAAAGAGAACCCATGCTGACTGGACGGATCAGGGAACGTGGGCCAGCGAACGGGGACACTCACCGAGATGACGAGGATGGCGCGGAGGCCGCTGCCCCGCCTGGTCCACTCGAGCAGGTCCCGCGCGGAGTTCCTCGACGCGCCCCGCAGCCGCGGGGCCGCCTCGCGGGACGCCGCCTTGAGCCGCCTGAGCAGCGTCTCGTTCCCGCCGGCGCCGGCTCCCGGGGAGGACCAGACCCCGTCGACGAAGCTGCGGACCACCCCGGGGAGCGTGTCCTCCTCCTCGCCGCCGGAGAAGACGTCCACGGGCCGGGCGCCGGAGGAGGGGGGCCGCCCCGCCGTTGGCGGAGGGCTTGGCGGGCGCGTCGTCCACATCCATTGGTGGGGGCGGTGGGGGGCGGTGGTGAGGGGGAGTCAATGCAACTGGCCCGCTCGGCGTCGGCGAGGGGAAGAGACCAAGAGCGGATTGGGGGAGGTGACGCGGTGTGCTGGATGTAAGTGTAGTACGGGGTTTGAGGGACACGTGGCGGCAGGAGTGGGGCAGGCGTCGCCACGTAGGCTATCGTTGTGGGCCCTTCTCAGCTTGCATCACGCATTGATGACATTTTCAATCAATTGGGTATAGATCAGGTCGGGTTGAATTATTTGCCGTTTTATTACACAACCTAAAATGGTCAAAATGGGTGAATAGGTGACAAATGTCGGCAGCATTTCAATTTGCTGAATGCGACTTCACGGCATTATTACGTGGTAAGGTTACAAACAGTGGAGGAAACATAGAGTACGGGGCATCATCATTTTTTAACAGAAGTCCGTTTTTTATTGTTTTGCATATATTCATATGAAAGAAAATGGTATATTTGATTCCTTACAAATACACCATTCATATGAACCCAAATAGAGTGAGATCCTTTCTTTCAAAGATCTTTATCAGTGATTAGGCCTGTTAATGGGGCGAACCCACTCCAAACCCACTCTTCCTATACTTAATAATTATTACGTGGTAAGGTTACAAATTGTGGAGGAAAACAGAGAGTACGGGCATCATCATTTTTTAAAGAGAAGTCCGTTTTTTATTGTTTTGCATATGAATATGAAAGAAAATGGTGTATTGGATTTACAAATACTCCCTCCATCCATCTATCCAAGGCCCATTTGCACTTGACTCATGCCAAGGAAAAGAAATAAAGTTTCTCCCATCATTAATCTCCGGAGAAGCATGTGAGAGGAATTTATTGCTCGCACAGATGCCAAAGCGACAATTTAGTGTTTTCCAATGAAAAACACAAATAGGCCTTGCATAAATGGAATTTTCATATTTCAAAATAGGCCTTGGATAAATGGATGGAGCGAGTACACCTTTCATATGAACACGTGAGATCCTTTCTTTCAGAGATCTTTATCGGCGATCGGATAAACCATTCAGTGAACCACTTTGGGTAGAGATGCTCATTTTCTTCTCTCTCTCATTTCCATCTTCTTTCCTTCTTCCTCCCCTTCACTCATGGCTAGAAAATGTTGGAGGGCTTGTGAGGACTCCAATAGAGTGTATGGGGGTACGGGCGGCTCTAGCCCCCAGCCCCTGTTCCCACATTGGATTCGCCACTACTGCTTGAAACGTCTACGACAAATGGAACCCGACATTTCAAACATGTTTGGCATCTCTGAGCCTTGAAACAGTTGTTATAGACTTTCTAATAACATAAGAGCCACATTTTTGTAAAAAAAAAGACTCGAGGAACTGAAAGTGCATCTAGGCCCCCAAGTGGATTTTGGTAATTGAATGGCAAAGCAATTAAAGGACTAATGTATTTGTCTAAGATTGTGAGCAGGTTTTATTTATACATTCATGAGTAATTATTGGAGAATTTATTTATGGTTGAATATTATATGGCTCACATTGAAAAGGACAAATATATGGATGATCCTGATGCATAAGTGACAAATATCAAGCAATAAAGGAAGATTATTGTTGGGATAATTTGAGAAGGTCAATTGATGGTCTCCCACATGAAGACATAGCTTGATTAAAATTACAAGGATCTTAAAAGAGAAGATGATAATTCTCTAAGTCAAGTGCAAGGCTTCAAGTGTTTATTGAAAGAGGGCACAAGGATGAGTGTACACTTTATGGTTCTAATTTGGAAGCTTGCACATTCGTTGTCAATCAAGATCAAGCATTTGAAGCGGGTTTTCAAGTGAAGATTAATTATGTATGAAGCAAAGTGGAACTCAAAAGTGGATTGGATAAGTGATGAAGAGATCAACCGAGATGTTTTAGGGTGAGGGACTAAGCAATCCTTGGGGCCGTAGCTAAGCCGCCATTAGTGTTTTGCTAAGGTGAAGTTCTAGCATCCGTGGGGTCTTCAAGTATCATATCCAAACCTTAACCGAGGAAAGCAATGCAAGTCATCAACAAGTTAAGATTGACAATATGGAATGACTTATGGATCCAAGTGTGCATTCCTATGCTAGATGGAAAGATCCTAAGTCATTAGCTTAAGTATGGACGTGCTCAAGTCAAAGGCTATGTTAAAATCCCTCAAGCGGGTATTGATCAAGTATGGCAAGATTGAAGACATTCAAGCTCAAGAGTTCAACAAGGTGTTTTTATTTATTCTTGAGTATATGTATGTCGTACTATCAAGAGGGATGCAACATTAGCGAGTTGACCAAGTCAAAGTGCTCATTAGTTGACCAAAGTGATATCTAGCCTTGAGAGCCTTAAAGTATGCTAACAAACCCTCCTAACCTAACCTGGGCTATTTCATCTCGGTGAAGTGTTAGAATCATAGAAAGGGTTTTGGGGGTGACTCGAGCCTGACTGGTCTGACCGGTCAGGGGCACTGGTCTGACTGGTGCCGCTAGCCCCAACAGCTAGTTTTTCAAACATCGGTCTGATCGGTGTAGGGCACCGGTCTGACCGGTGCCACCTGAGGTTTAACAGCTAGTTTTCTCCTTTGAGGGGTATAAATACCCCAAGCCTTCTTCAGTTGAAGGTTGTTGTTTCTAATGGTGTTGCTGGGGTCCTAAGCCATTTCTTGCAAGCCCGAAGCCTTAGTGGCTCTCCCCAACCCTCTCTTTGTGAGATTTGTGGATTCAAGCCATATACTTTGTGTTGGGTTGAGACAGTGAGCTCAAGAGAGCCTTTGTGAGCTAACAAGAGCACTTCCATAGCTTGAGCACTTTGGTTTCACATCTACAAGTTTTAAAACATTTGTTTCTCTTGGAGGTTTGCCTCCTAGACGGCTAGGTGTCGCCGGCTAGCTCCCAAGGTTGCGGTGAGCAGCGGGAAGTTTGTAAGGGCTGCTATCTTGCCTCTTCGTGGAAAAGATCCACTTAGTGGAAAGGAGGAAAGTGGTTGAAAGAGACCCGCTTGTTGTGGGAATTGTCCCTTACAAGCTCTTCAACATAGATGTAGTTGTTCCTTAGTGGGCGGTGAACTTCGAAAAACAAATCCTTGCTTCTTCGTGTGGTTTGCCTCTCTAAGTTGTTTTTCTAGCATATTTGGATTGCTTCCGCTTCGATCTACTTGTGTGTGCTACTTGTGTGTGCAGGGCTCATTACCTCGCTTGTGGTCATCTACAAAGGCCACTCACCAAGTTTGGTTCATGCTAGAAGTCAAGAGGTGCTTGAAGTTATTTTTACAGGTGCTCTGTGCTACACCGGTCTGACCGGTGAGGCGCTCCGGTCTGACTGGCGCCTCCTGTGAAGTCCAGTGCCTGACCGGTCAACCCGGTCACCACCACCAGTATGACCGGTGGACACTGTCAGCTCAAGTTTTCAGGGACGAAAAGTTTAAATCGGTCGTCTCACCTATTCACCCCCCTCTAGGCGACATCAAGGTCGTTTCAGGAACAAGCAATGAGCGTACGATACCTCAGTTGGTAAGGTTACTTTTAGTGGAACCTTCCTATTAGAGCATCTCCAGCACAAAACCTAAACTGAGTTGCTATACCTAAAAACTGCTTCGGAACCTAAAATCAGAAAAACCTTGCTCCAGTAGAGGACCTATCTGAGTTGCTATTATAGTTCCGGACCTAAAACTCACCCTCCAAGACCAAAACATAGCAACTGAAGCATGAGTTGCTCTATTTTTCTTCTCCACCTAGAAAGCCCAATTGTCTGCTCCGGGAGTTTTCTTACTACACCAGTGCGGTCAAGATGCGCTCCGCTGACCACCACGCCGCCCCGCCGGTCACCACACTGACACGAAACACAACCCGGCGCTGGCACGCTCGGTGGCGTACACCTCGGTGAGGATGAGTTGGCCACCACGGGGAGCCGCTGCTCGTCGATTTCGCTGCCACCCTCGCGCCGCTGCCCACCGAGCCGTGACACCCCATGCTCCTGTCGGAGCCTCCCTGCATCGCCACGAAGAAGTAGAGCTCGATTGAAGGAAGGGTGAGGGAGGTTGAGCTCCGTTGTGTGGAGGAGGAGAGTTATAGGGTGGATTTGAGAGGCGAGCTACTGGGGAGGAGGTGTTGGTAGCTGGGCAAGGAGGCGGCTGGTGATCTTGAGGGAAGCCGCCAGCGAGCTCCACCGCGGGGCGAGTAGAGGGGGAGGGCGGCGTGGGAGAGGAACGACGGCGGGCGGGCCAAAGCGCCCCTCCAAATGTGGTCGGCGTGAGGAGGAAAAAGAGGAGGGAGAGATTAAGGTCGTGTGCATGTTGCACATTGGACCCTAGAGTGGAATATAGGTACCCAGTTTTAGCAACACTGCTGGAGAGAGCAACTTTGTGGTACCTAATTTTCACTTTCTAGGACCTAAAACCATTTTTAGGTCCCCAAATTTAGCAACACTACTCGAGATTCTCTTAGTATTGTGTGCGTGTGTTCGTAGGGACGAGAGTGAGTGCGCCTATGTGAACGCTTATGTCTGTATTGTGTGATTTGAAAAAAAAGAACAAGTTAAGTAGAGATCTCTCCGACCCTCAGAGGTGCTCATAAGGGGTAGGATTTTGTGCGTGTGTTCGTAGGGATGAGAGTGAGTGTGTCTATGTGAACGCATGCGTCTATACCGTGTGATTCGAAAAAATGAACAATAAGTTGAGCAGAGACCTGTCCAACCCTCGGGGGTGCTCATAGGTGTAGGATTTTGTGCGTGTGTTGTAGGGATGATAGTGAGTGCATCTGTATGAACGTCTGCGTCTGTACAATGTGATTCGAAACCAAAAAAAACAAGAAGTTAAGCAAAGACCTCTCCAACCCAACGTACTGCAAACCATCTTTAGAAGAACAAATTTGGAATTTTGGCACTATCAAAAGTGGGTTTCGCCGGATCGCCATTCTGCAAATGGACTTCGTTGGCATGAATGCATGATAGTATGAAACATTGGTGCACCGCTACAATGCCTTTTCATTATTTTTCTTCCCATTTGGAGTTGTTTCCTACCTGACCGAAACAAAATGCTCTTGGGGGGCTTCTTGTCCACCTCACTCTTATGTACTTGATTTGTTGGTTGCCTCATCTCTGCCCTCACTGCCACCACCGCTCCTCATTCCCATTGCTATCCAAAGCACTCATGGCTACTCCCGCCACCCACTTTCGCTTGGGACCTAGGGCGCGAGAAGAGGCGGTGGTGGTGGCTTGGGTCCTCGGTAGACAAAGAGTGGCTGGGGGCATGGGGGTGGCTCTAGCAGTGGTAGACTGGAGCAACGGTGTGTGGGTGGAGTAGCGATGCAACTCTCCATCGGGTGCGGCCATAGGCAGAGGTGAGGGGATGAGGATAAGGTTGAGGCCCAAATGGTAGAATGGTCAGTTCAGGTGGGAAAAAATCCGAAATGGAGAGGAAAATCGTGAAAAGGCATTGCAATAGTGCGGCACTATTTCATAATGGCATTTCAACAAATCCCATTTCCGAGATGACAATTTGGCGAAACCCTTTTTTGACAGTGGCAAAATTCCAAATGGCCTGAGTATATCTTAATTGGGCCTCCTTCCTGCCAGATAAATACGATTCTGGGGAAAGCAAATTTAAAATGGGCCTTCAAATTTACGGTACATTAAAATTTCCGGCCCAGTTGCAGCCAGGCAATTTCTTCCCTTCCTTCGTTGCTAGATGGATTATCTAATTCGCGCGCTGGGACTGCATGAGGTGTACAGGACAGAAACGGGGTGTTGTACTGTGTCCTTGTGTCCCACAGCGTCAGCAATTTACAGCATATACTGTATGTACATATACTAGGACGAGGAGGTAATGAGGAATAGGAGATGATCAACGGTCGGTCGGTGATCGACACGCAACACGTACGGGCATACTTGAGCACGGATTATATCCGAATCACTTAACATCCGTACACGCGTGTAAGGCATGCATTCAAGAACTATTTAAAGAGTACTGTATTGTTATATGTACACACGCAGCGTACCGTGTATCCTTTTAACTAACCTATCTACGGTCGTCTACGGACTTGAGTTTGCACCGTTCGGGCATCTCTCTCTATATATACTGTCCATCAATGCCGCTGCCGGAAACATGCAAGGCGGCGGTTGCCGATATACAAGGTTCGCGACTGCGCCACCGTGTGTGCCGGCCGGGCGCCGGTGCTGGAAACACGATCGTCGCCGTCACGATCGACGTACTACGCGTTCGTCAAACGTCTCACCGGCGGCGGTGGGATCTCGTCAACTTCATATGCTATCTATCACCAAATAATAAGGTAGTGGTGCGAAAGGGTGTGTAGTCTAGTGGTTACAGGAGTCCCGGTAGCACCTCAGGTCCTGGGTTCGACTCCCCGTGGGAGTGAATTTCTCAGGATTTTACGACGTTTATGCTTTCAGCGGTGTGGCGATCAGAGATGGATATTCCATGCGCAACATCCAATCTAATTCCAGCCTCTCCCAACTATTATTCACACCAAAGCGCGGAATTATTTCAAAAATTAGTTCAAGCCTTTCAAGATTTGTCACTATGACCTGCAGGGGCGGCTCCAACTAGGACCGGCCAGTGTGCGTGCGTTGGAGTGTCTCCGATGTATTGTGTAATTCGCAAAAAAAAAGTAGCGATCAGAGATAGATATTCCATGCGTAACATCCAATCGAATTCCTGCCTCTCCCATCTATTATTCAAACCAAAGCGCCGAATTATTTCGAAAATTGATGCTGAGTTCAAGCCTTTCAAGATTTGTCACTATGACCTGCAGGGGCGGCTCCAACTAGGACCGGCCAGGCTGAGGCTACAGTCGTGAGCCATGGAAGACCACATACCCTCAATAGTTTTTGGCCCAAAAATCATTCCTCGCAGGCCCAACTCACTGACTAAGGCACAATGTGAAGCAACAGGTCCGCTCGCGCCACTACTGCTCCTCCCTGAGACCCGACCCGAGGCTGCGGCGGCAGCCCAGCCGTACGACGCGACTGATCCTCCGTAGCTCCGCTCCTCCCCGTGGTCGCGACGGCCGACAACGCTACTGCTTCTCGCCTCCCTGCCGCCACCCCTGCCTCTCTGCGACTCTGGGGCCTCTTCTCCAACCTCCAGTTCTCCCTAGTTCTCAACATCTCCATTGCCCATTGTCCATTGATTAAATACATCGATTGAAATTTAGTACTGCAATTTCAGATTTGTAATTCGTAGTATAAAATGAAGAGGAGTAGAACATTATCATCTTATTTCCCGCCGATTTCTGCTAGTAGTAGTCAGCAAAAGCTCGCTTCGCCACTGCCTACATGTCTGTCAAATCTTGAAAGGCTGGCAAACTTGATGTCAAATTTCAAAATGGCTCACGCTAGGCGTATATCATCATCAGGGACTCCCGATTCAATTCGACAAGGCGTCAGTGGCTGACTGCTAACGATGGATCGGTCGGTTGTTCCTTCCTAAAGCACTGCACGCCACGTCACTGCCCTAATTACGCCAGGTGGAGCCACTAGCTAATAATGTCCGTAACACATTTAACACTGGCTGTAGGACGTCCACAGTGCTGCGCACTTAATTATTACTGCTGCGCAAGCTTCCTCTGCATCGATCGACCATGCGTCTCGGTTGATGCATGCCCTGGCAGGTCGGTCATGCATGCAGCACCCAGCAAATAAACTCTCAAGCACATGGTTACACCAGCAATGATGGTGGTGTACTATCAAGCTTCTTAATTATTAGCTTTGATTCTTTATATCAGATTTAAAGAACATCATACTGGTTTGATCGCTAGGTAGATCGATATCGATTGATCATGGAATATATTTTGTTAGTTCATTTATTTCATTTTTTAGACGACGTTAATGGTTTCTTGTAAATTACTGGTCCAAGCTAGACAAATTTTACTTTGCACAAATAATCAAAAGTGACCTAAATTTGGAGCGAATGGGAGAATGGTTGCTCTAGCATGATGTCCGTGCGATGTATTGTCCGATCTGATGGACAGACCTACCATATGTGTGGTTGCAATGTCTAGCCTGCAATTATCATCTACTAGCAAATATGCACGTGCGTTGCATGAGAATGAAAAAAAGTATCGGATGGCGCAAAAAATGAATGATAATTTGTTGTTCTTTGTTAAGTTTTGACTGTTCGTTCGTAAAATTTCAATTATTGATATTTGTCATATGTTTATTTAATGAATGAAGTTAAATTACAGCTCACAATTTTTTTACTTCGTATTACTTACAATAGTTGACCCACCAAATCTACATAACTTTGCAAATGAACGTCGTTGGCCCAAATCAGGCCCCACTCGTTGGACGTCATGTTCATCCTCCCCAAATATGTCGCACATCTATTTGTTGTCGTTCCTCTCAAAAAATACTCACCACCCTCTACTTGGCAATCCGACCACCGGGCTCTAGAGGCCGACGTTGTTAGTCCCTACGCCGTCGCTCTCTCCTCTTCTCGCCTACCTAATGTCACCCACACCTCCATTTTGCCCGCCACCTGTCTCTGCACGCCCCTCATCCTCCGCATCTACTCCCAGTCAATTCCTATGTATATTATTCCTCTGCCAAATCCAGATGCGGGGGACTGAGATCGGTGGCACAGGTGCAGCATGAGCACGTGGTGAAAGACCACAAACTTGTGGCATCGCGGGTGTGGACACCGAAGCGTGGTCTTGCCTAGCAGCTCACGGTTTGTGCTCCCTTGTGAGCGAATGCACGCCGCCCGTTTGGTCTCTCGAAGCTCACCGTGAGAAAGCCACACAGGTCGATGTCGGTCAATGCGCCCCGCTTAGTGGTGTGGCGGCATCAGTCAATTTTTTCGTCGGCTCGACAGCGGGAGGAGGTGGTGTATAGGGCCGGGTCGGTGGGGTCTACCTACTCATGTGGCCTCCAGATCCAGGGCCTTCACGTCGGTGCAGACATCAATGAGCTGATCTTGTGCCGCCTTGATGCACACCTCGCTCGGCGCCATGAGGGTGCTGCAACGGGAGCCAGCGGCGGCGTACAGGGCCAGGGTCGATGGGATCCGCACAGCAAGCTCGCACACTTTGTGAGGGCCTCCATGGGCTGACACGCGTAGAAGAGCGCGGAGGCGAGCGTGGCGGATGGTGAGGCCAGCAGGGAACGAGTTTGAAGGGACTTTTTGCAAATAGTCAAAACTGATTGTGTAACCTGCTTATACCGCGGGTTGATTAATATCAGAGTGAGGGACTTTTTTGTGACAAAAAGCCACTGTGGACCACATTTTAATTATTAGGAATAGATGTAGATTATGACGCTCGACGTTAACTGCAGCTGATCTGTCAGTTCATCAAATTAATTAGTATTTCTGACACCACATCCCGAATATCTGATGATAAGCACCACCCACTAACCGTGTGTTACAGTGTGCACACGTAGAATTTCTTGGCAGTATCAATGTGCCCCTGGACCCAGGATCGGACCCCTGGACCCTTGTAGTTGTAGGAGCGGCAGAAATCTTTGTCCAAGACAAGGAATCTTAGGCAAAGGACACGGGGCCGGGGTGCAACAAAAAAGTAACACAAAAAAGCAGCATGCATGGCCTATCATAAGGCCATCATGGCCGAGATCTTTCTCTGTCAGCGTCGAAGAGAGAGCTCAAAGGGCAGATAGAGTGGTATTGTGCTTTGGTAGGCCATGCATGTGATGTGGTGTACAAAGTTCCAATCATAAAGCAATGGATTGCAGAATCATTTCAACTTTTGGATCCATTGCTCAAGGCGCAGTGCCTTCAAAAGTCTATATCTATGTGTGTGTTAAATGCCGATCAGGGATCTTGCTCTCTCCACCTGCTGCGGCCTCTACCAGGACAGGTGCACTTTGTACGTTCTTCCATGCATGATACATCTCTATCAGTGGTGCTTGTTTGTTACATACCCCCCTCCCTGTAAATTTCTGCTGGTAAAAGCGAAACCACTTGCATGATGATCAAGGACGGCAGTAGAATGCATGCCCTGCAATCAGCCGGCAACAACTTTATGCTACATGCTCTGCTCAGTTCGATCTTATGTTAAACACTAATCTGCCCGGTACAACTCTTATGCACTATAAACCCCTGTCAAAAGGAACTTATGGGGTATTGAATTATGGGGTATTGCTAATTATGTACTGAAAAATATATAGTAGTTCAATTGAAGGAGAATTTTGCAACACAACATATATAAGGAAAAAAGATAAAGATGCTGTGATC
The DNA here is from genome assembly GCA_947561735.1 of Cenchrus americanus. Taxonomy (NCBI): domain Eukaryota; kingdom Viridiplantae; phylum Streptophyta; class Magnoliopsida; order Poales; family Poaceae; genus Cenchrus; species Cenchrus americanus. The sequence continues at coordinate 73,751,594 of OX387239.1, read as the reverse complement.
TGCGGTTGATCATGAATGTGTCGGTCTGTGCATGTTGCAACTTTGCAAGCAATGTATGAGCAGGAAAAACTATTGATATGATCATGAATGGCAGATCTCCCAGGGCCGTTGTTTCACTTTAGGAAAACGATATCTGAGCAACATGCATGCAGGAAACTGCTCAGCAGACAAGGTACTGGAATATGAACAGAGCACCATATGTTGTCATGCTCTAGTACATTTGTAGGCCGATGCTGAGTGCAGATCGACGTGCAGTACGACTGCAGAGATTTCTCAAAAAAAAAGTCGTACTACAAAGACATGACATGACCAAATTATTTATTGTGTGGTAGTGACCTGTCGCCAATATATACATACGAGTAGCTAAATTTTAATAACTTCAGCAATATATACTGTAGAGTCTGTCTAACAATCAGTACAGATGTTGGACAGGCTTGTAATGCACACTGGGGCTCAGCGTTCACCAGGACATTTTCTAGTTCAAAGTTTATACTTTCAACGAAATCCGTATACAAAACATTTTCTATTTTAATTTCAAGGGATCAAAATCACGTCTACACGCATGATTGGTATAGCCTTTGAGGTCTCTATCGACAAACAGGCTGTTCAGCTGATCTAACCTTGACTTATCTCGACTTGTTTTGGTTTATTCTCTCTCACAAAATATTATTCATTCTACCAGCCGAGCACTATTCATTCTACTCCAAACAGTCTAAAAAGGGCTCCATGCACAGGCAAGACGACTCCTTCCAGAGATGCCTAGCTAGAAGGTAACAGTGTTTGTCTGAATCAATCAAAGCCTACTCCAGAGTCCAGACTAGCCATCGACGCATGCAAACGGGCGTGCACTTAGCAGCCGAGCCAAGGCTTCCGGTGACATCGTTGAACAGGACTGCCAGTACAAGGGGCGACTCCGGCCTGTTTCCCAGAGCAAAGACGACATGCATGCATGGTATGCACATGGTGGTGGCCCGCGATAGGTCAACCTGCTGTACCATGCGTCGTTGCTCGCCGGAGACGAAAGGACTCATGTATATGTGCGCCGCCGGCTGCGCGGTCAACTTGTTGTGGCGGGGCGCCGCCAGGCCGGGCCGGGCTTATCCGCATATATGTACTATAGTATGTTGACACTAATGACCTTGAGTGATGTAATTGCTGTTTATACTCAAATAAGATCTCTATGATTGCTTCTAAAAAGGTTATAATATCCTTTTGACTAGCTTTTCTGATTTTATTTCTGTGAAAAAGTAACAATGAGTTGTACATCGGTGACCGGTACGTGTGATAGAAGTCATAAGACTATCTGCACCGGCGCCCGAGATCCTCTCATGGGGAAGGGATGTCATTTTTCTGCCGCGGGAGACGTGATTTTCCCGTCACGCCACGTTGTTTCCGCCATCATTCCCAGTGGAGTAGCGGCCTCCCCGCTAGCCGCCATCGTGGCACGTACAGGGCTGCGCTGCCCACCATCTCCTGCCAGCCTTCAGACGGATAGGCAGAGCAGAAGGAGGGGCGCGCCGACGTGGCGTGCAAAAAGAGAGAGAGAGGACAACGCTAGAGAGAAGTCCCGCTCCCTCCTTCGCACTAGACCTCCACCGCCACGCCTTGCGAGCTCCGCTGGCCGGGAAGACGGGGGAGGCTCGAGGCGAGGAAGACGAGGAAGCCGGCGGGGAGCGACTGCAATCGAGTCTGACCCAAGTTGATGCCGACTAGGACTTGTGAATCGGGCCAGAGGAGTGGGCCGGGGATTCGGAGCCGGAGGCAGAGCACGGGGAGGAACGCGAGGATGTCGGCGCAGGTAGAGGGAGAGCGCCCAATCCGAGCCATTCTCATCCCCATGTCAACACGCCCCCAGTTGTCGGTTCCCCGTTGCCAAGATCAAGGATGAGAGGCCGCTGTTGCCGAGCTCCACCTTCCGCCATGGATCAGGCAGGGCACGTGGGGAGTGGCAGAAGGCGCGCAACTGCCACAACCCAAGGAGGAATAGGCGGCGCTCCTCGCGAGGACCTCACCGTCGTTGCCACTAGGACCTCACCGCCGCCACGACGAAGAGGAGAGAGGGGAGCTCAATCCGCCTGAGCTCGACGGCCCCACTCCTACCTTCATTCGTGCGGGAGTGCCACTGGGAAGAGAGAGTGGGAGGCCGCCTGGGCGGGTCCCCTGCAAAGAGGAGGGGAGGAGTCCGGCGACGCAAACCTCGAGTTGGGGCAGGAGGAGGCAGCTCTGGCCACCGTCCTCGCTACGGTCGGCATGCGCGAGCAGGGGAAGGAGCAGAAGGGGTAGAAGTCGGGGATGACGGTGGCCCACGACCATGGCTTGTAGGTGTGTGTGTGTGGGGGGGGGGGGGGGGGGGCGCCCGACCCACACCACCGAAGGGAGGTGAGGATACATTGGCGTAGGTGGAGAGAGGGATCGAAGGGGCCGGGGTAGGTGGGGAGAGATGGGATAGATATAATAAACAAAGTATGACATGTGGGACCTATAGAGTGGTAGTTTTGGTGTATAGAGGAAGAAAGTGGAGTAAGATGGGTGCAGAAGAAAGTAGTATAAAGGAGAGAATCTTGATGACTAGGTATGAATATTCTATTTTAAGGGAGGATGAGAAGTATGACGAGTACGATAGTCTAAGCCCAGCCATGCATGCATTGATGCAGTTTGTCCAATGAAGGATTGCACAACGACTCCCTAGTCTCCATGTGGCCGACGCCATCCGCGCTCTCATCTTACTCTCATGTGCGTGCGGTAAGCCCCAAGCTCCTCTTGGACAAGCTAGCTCCAAATATAATGTTGGTGATTGAACTTATTCGAACAGGATGCATGCTGGTGGATGACTTAGGGCGTGTTTGGTTGGCAACCTCGGTTTGTCGTGCCAAACAGCTGCTCGCCACATGTTGCAAGGATGTGGCTTTGTTGCTGCAAAAGCTAAGTCAGCCACAGGCATTCACATGATTGACAAACGCTAAGTGTGGTGTTGATTTTCGGCGCCACAAAGTGTGGCACCTCACAAAGCATCTTAGCAAAAGGTGGCTGCCAACCAAGCAGAGTATTAATGCACCCACCAGCACAAATGCAATCATATGTGCTAGCGGGACTTATATCGTCCATAGTACAACCAATTGCCCTACTGCTAGCTGGTGAGTGGTTCCCTGTTGATTTAGAAATCGATGGCGGGTGCCAACCATGCCCGTCAACAGGTTAAATTACATGAGCCAACACAAATCAATTTTGACGTAATGTTGTTAGCCACATCTGTGGATAGATGCACTTAGTGATGACCATAGCTGATAGGTCGTGAGGGATCCAAACGTACAGCAGTGCCCCGCTGCCTGTTTGGTTGTAAGCCCAATGACGTGTACGCGCAGTTCCCTTCTTTGCATCTCTGCTTTTTTAAATGAAAATAGACATCATCGTTCGTTAAGAAAATATATATTATTTGTTTTGCACGACTTTATATCAAAACTATAATGAACTTTTAAAAATAAGCTACGAGACTCATCATGAAAAGCAAACTGCACCATCGGAATTACCTTATCAACACATATAATACTTCACTATCGGAAACTTCTCATATATCCCAAATTACTATCCGTTTTAGAATTATAATTTCTTGATACATGCATATCCTTTGACCGGCCAGCTAGCTCTGTTGTCGGCAAAGAGTGGATAATATGCGCGCACCAGGCTCTCAGATCTAGCTAAGTGGCTGCATTTCAGTCACATCGTCGCACGGCTAGCACGAATCAATCAACCAAATGCCTTTTTTTGCGACGTGGTCCTCGAGCAAGTGATAAAGGAGATAAAGGAGACGATCGATCGACTTGAGCTTTGCCTTTCCCGTAAAACCCTCTTCCTTTTCCCTGTCGTCCACGTACACACACATGCAACCTATTTTTTTTTAAATACACATGACAACACAGACACTCACAACACACGCACACATGCAACCTAGCTAAGAGCAACTTCAGTAGGGATCTGCCAATTGAGGTCTCTAAAACCTATTTGCAGGTGTTATCTCTCAACTTCAGTGGGAACTACACCCCCATTTTCTGGTGGACCCCGTTTGTCAGCCATCACCGGTACGGAGAGGGGCTTTAGTCCCGGTTGGTAGAGTGAATAGTTCTCTCATGTCCAATCGGGACTAATGATTAGAGACAAAAGGCCCCCCTTTAGTCCCGGTTGAACGAACCGGGACTAAAGGGGTTTTCCAGAAAAACAAAAAAAGCCTCTTGCTGCAGGTGCCCTGCATGCACTGCCTCCTCCACCCCTTGCCGGCGAACCTGCTACTCAAGCTCCGCCGCCGCAGCTCATAACAATTAGGAATCGACAAGAACAAAAAAACACCACAAACAAGAAGAATATTTACACATAATAGTTTAACCATCACATGAGTAATTCATTCAATTTCACCACTCATGAATCACAAATTTGATTCGATTCACAACACAAGTTTTCTCTGCATCACAAGTTTGATTCGATCCACAACAAAAAAATTTATGCGCATCACAAATAAAAATCAGAAAAAAACCAACCGCCTGCGCCCGCGCCGCGGGACGCGCCCCGCGCCGGGGGGCGTGTGCCCACGCCGCGGCCGGTGGCCCGCGCCCCGCGCCCGCGCCGCCGGCCGGTGGCCGACCCCGGACCGCGCGCCCGCGCCCGCCGGGAGGCCGCGCCCGCCCCGCGCCGGCGCGGCTAGTGGCCGCGCCCGCGCCCACTAGTAGGGATGTTGACATCAATGATGTTATCTTAACGTCACCAAAGGCGCCAAAATGGTCACAGGTAGTGACTTGTGACGAATTTGTGACGATTTTCATTTGGTCACAGAATTGGCGTCACATTTGTGCATCTGTGACGAAATGAGTTTTTTCGTCACAGATGTGGTTCTAATCTGTGACGAAAAAATTGTCGTCATGGATTTGAGTTCAATCTATGACGAACGTTTTTCATCATGGATTCAACTCCATTTTCGTCATTATTTCCGTGCGCCTGATGGCACCGTTAACGACGTTAGTGGTTTGTGACGATCAGATTTGGTCACAGATGTTCCTATGTTTTGGTCATAATCTCCCGTTAACGGCGTTTGCTTCTGACGTGGTGCTGACGTCAGCAATGACGTGGCAGCTGATGTGGGATTGACGTCATCAATGATGTGGCAGCTGACGTCATCTATTTGGAAAAGTCATAGAAGACAAGTTGAAATCATCACAGAATGTTATTTGTCATCGTCACCTTTTGATTTAAAATGGTCACAGATTTACCATTACTTTGGTCACAAATATAACATCAATTCATCATAGTTTAGAAATTAGTTTCGTCACAGGTACAGGATCACAATGGTCACAGAATTGCAGATAATAATTTAATTTGAATTTGCAAGTGAAATATAATGGCCACATAAATCCATATACGATTGGAAATAGTATTCAAGTGTTCATACAACTTATTGGACACCAGTACACATAGCATCACATAGTTTGTTGAAACAATACCAAATGTGATTCAACGTTGCTGAGTAGCGAAAGTAAACATGCAGTTGATAGTTTAACAATGCAGCAGCTATGTTCATGTCGATGAAGAAGCATTTCCATGGAGGGACAAGAGCTTCTTGATGAGCAAATTGGTCTTGGCCATCTCCTTGCTGTTCTGCTCTGTAATTTTCTTGTACTCCTCTAGCTCCCTCTGTGTCCTTGACCGTTCTTCCTCAGCATCTTGAATTTTCTTCCGTAGGTCTTCAAGTTCACCTTGAACAGTACCGTTGTCGCTTCAGCGCAAGTTGCTCCCGAAGCTCACTTTCATGTGATGATCTTGACTTGGAGGATGTGGGTGTTTTTAAGCCGACACTCCTGAGGAATTGGTTGAGCCGTGCTCGAGAGAACCTTCGACACGGCACCGCACGCTGGATGCTGGCATTTCACCTTCAGGAATAGGTTCAGCCCTCAAAGCTTCCATTTCAGTCTATAATATCATGAAGACATAAGAGTTACATGTAGTTGATCAATAGGAATTTTACAGTTGGTTGTTATTGGAATAAATTTGAGGTATACATATGTGACAACAAGGGCTTCAGGTGAAATATGTTTCATGACACATATATACATAATAGTATGGAGATAAAATCCATAGAAGCAGTTAATATCACTGGAAGGGATACTGGTAAAAAAATCATATCAAATAGAGCTAAGATCACACATACATGGTATTACTCTGGTCACATAATTGCATCTACTAAACTATTGGACCTTCTCCATGAAGCAACTGATCCAGATCATTCAAATCCAAATAATATGTATGCACATAATGCACATATGGTTTAAGTTAAATTGTGGCTAGTTGGCAACTAGGCATATTGTTTTTGCATTTACCAGTGCCTCTCTTGCCAGGTCACTGAGGCCGCGTTTGGAGCTGGTGTGGCAGGTCTTGAAGGCTTCCACCGCATCAACTTCTTCAGTCTGATCTAGGTTGGGTTCTACCATGTTTTTTTGCTGCATCTGCATTGTGCAAAAAAAATGACAACATAGTATTCTCAGATGTAATGGAAAATAATTGGTTCAGTGGAAAAGTGCATGTAAGTGGAAAAGATAATGATTTCCTTACATATGCTTGTAAGTGTGCCTCATAGCAGCGAGAACCCGTAGCCTGATGATACCTTACTTGATTGCGATTGTGCTTGCTATTTTCACATGTTTGCTACAAGATGTTGAAAATTTTAGATCCTTTGGAAAGTGATATTGAAAGAAGGTTGTAAGACATGATACACATACCATGTTCTTTGGATCTGTCCACTTTGTGACAAGTGCCCTCCATTGTGCATCACTCATGTAGCCAACAGGAGAAGTTGTCCTAATCTCATTTGCAGGTACACCATTAAAGTATTTCTTCTTTAGCCTATAACGTTGGTTTTTTATCGTAGTGCGCATCAAATCAGTCACAACTGCCTTTGTTGGGGCATTGTTTGTGTTAATGGCCAATCGACCCTAGACATATGAGAGTTGGATATTTAGTTAGTCAAGTAAGCATAAATTGCAAAAGTTTAATACGGATAAAGTAAGACACTTACTGCTAGCTGTCCCTCGAAGTTTTTGTAGAGTGTGTCATCTTTCTTGTAATCTTTCCAATGTGGAAGGATAGGAATGCTCTCCCGAATGATGACGCCAGCTTCGGAAGCTAACTTGGCAGCTTGAATAGGATTCTGAGGCCTTCTTTTTCCTTCTTTAACTACTATGGGCAATCTCCTACCCATAGCTCTGGTCATGTTGTCGAGCTGCTTTCCCATTGTAGCTGGTCTGGGCCTCCTAGGACGTCGCTGTTCAGCAGCTACAAAAGAGAATTTTTCTTTTGGTTAAATAATTTAATACCTTCAAAAACAAAAGAGTTCACATAAGTAAATGAAAAAAATACAACCTGCCTTCAGGAAATGAAAGGTCATCATTAGTAGCTCTAATATATTGCTCTACAGATGCGTTGTCATGAGCAGCTGCTTCATTGCCTTCCTCTGATGTGTTGTCAGGAGCAACTGTTCCATTGCATTCCTCTGTAGCTGCATTGTCATCAGAAGGGGTTGCATGTTCCTATACAAGATGCCTTTTTGACGTCCTTGGTTCAGATTCAAAAGGCAGGACATCTGAGTGAGTAGTTGCCCTCACTCTCTTACTGTTCCTAACTCCAGACGCCATTCTGGGGTTAGATATCTTGATCTTTGGAGAGAGGACTTTGCGCCTAGTTGGTGAGACAAGCTCGGGAAATATTTTGTCATGTAAGTCATATGCATTAACCTTAACACCATATGTTACTCAAGATGTGTGTCTCAAAGAATATGCATGTAAATCCAAGAGCATAATTCAGATCAGAAAAAATTAATTACAATCCAATATATAAGTGCTCAGTAGCATATATTGAACATTTAATAACAATGTTGTCTAACTCCTAAAACATAATGCAGATCAGCAACATGTAAACCTAGATCATACATCTAATAAGAAATAGGATGTACTAAACAATATGTATGTTTGAAGTATGGTCCATCAACTACTTTGAAGATTTAGAAGAAACACCTCAAAATGTGGCTGATCATTTGATTCAGTTTCATCATCATCATCATTACTATCTCCTTGATCATCCTCACCAACGAGATACTCCGATGATGATGAATCATCATTATGTGTTCCCTTGTTTGCTGATTTTTTGCCCTTCTTTTGTGCAGATTCTTGCAAGGTGTTATTAAATTCAGATGCAATTGTGTTCAATCCGAGCTCTTCAAATACCCTTTGATTCTCCGCCACTTGTTTATCTCGGATTCTCTCATAATCCTCAGCTATTGTAGGTTCTTCGAAGGAAAAGAAATTGGGTGTGTTAGAAAATTTAAAAGGCTTCAACTAATAGGTAAGAGGTAATAACACTACTTAAATGTTTAGAGTTCCAAGGTTTGATATATGACCTGCAACTAGTTGTGGGCTCCTACAAAATAAATCCCCAGGGTATTGGACTGACCCAAACACTCTTCTGAATCTATGATAAAGTAAAAGTATATATGGGACTGATCTATTATTGTCCTATCAACAAACATTCATGCAAAACGGATTTGCATCACAAGCATGGTGACAGTAATGTTCATAAGTAACTAATGTACATTTAAATTTGCATCTACTGTAACAAAGAAAGCCGTAATATTTCACATACCTGCAGGTGTGTTCCTACGTTGACCCCTTGTTGCCACCATCAAAGTTGTGGCCAATATGCGAACTGAGACCTGCAGATCTGGTTAGGGTTAGGTTCGAGAAGAAAAAGAGGAGCATGGGGAGAGAAATGTAACATCCCTGATGTTTAATTGCTCTAATAACATTAATTACATGAGTTAATCAAGGTTAATTACCTTCTAAGCATGTTTGACATGTTTTGTCACCAATTTGCACAAAAGACCTTGGTCAAAACCCCAAATCACGGTCAAACCCTAGATCTCCTTTAAGGCTGAAATGGTTTTCTTGCGCGTTCTCCAAATTTCACTATAGAAGTTCAAAATCGGCCAATACGAAAGTTGTTCGTTATTTCCGGGAATACATTTTTCGTAATTGGCGGACATTCCAATTTTGAGTGCAAATTGGCCAAAAATCGGTTTGACTGCTGTGAACAGTAACTCGAGTCGTGAAAAAACTGCAACTTCGGCCGACGTTCCCGAACAAACCGTTGATAAAAACATATGTCGCCCTTTGGGATGTAGGTCTATAGCTCCTTTACAACTTTGCTTTTTGGAGATTTTGAAGTTAGTTGACACTTTAGGGAGTTATGCATTTTTGAAGTTGCGCAAATGAAATAAAAGATGGCGCCGACGTCGTCCTCGCCGCGCTCTGGCGCGAGCGCGCCCGCGCCCGGCCACTCGACCGCGTGGCGCCCGCGGGGAGGTCCGGCGTACGGACGCCCGGAGTCCCTCGGCCGTGGACCAAGGGCCGCCGTGGGCCCTCCGTCTCGCTCTCCCCGTGCACCAAGCCTACACCGGCGGGAACGCCGAGCCGGCCACACGCCGTGCATGCCGCTCGCCAGGTGGCCGCTGGCCAGGCCCGCACGCACGCCCTACAGCTCGCCCTCGACCTCGTCGAGCACGTCGTCCTTCATCTTAAGCACATCGAGCCGGTCCTCGACCTGTTTTCTGCGCCACCGTCGACTGCGTCTCGCGAGCGCCGTCGGGCTTCCTTGTCTCCAGTGCCGCGGACCCTGCGCCCGCGCCTAGCTAGCACCGCCGGCCTTCCCTCCTTCCTCTAGGCGTCCTGCATCTCCCCGCCCGCACCGCGGCCGCGCATCGGGGCCCCAGCCGCCGGAGCGCCGCGTCCCTGCGGATGTGTAACACCCTAATTTTACTAAAAATTTGGCTTTATTAAAATTTGCTAGAAACCATTTACTTGCTTAAGGAAAATAAGGTTGCTCTATTTATTTTTAGGCATTTAAAACTTTTCTAAAATAAAGTTAATGAAATATAGGAATTTATTGTTGCATACATGCTAGAGCATTTCTTTTGGTTGTTGGAATTCAAATTCAGAAGTTTGAATTCTATTAGATTTGAATTCCTTTCTAATACCTATACCCAAACCTCTAAATTCCCAAACCTTAAACCCTCTACCCTACCCTTTCCCTTTCCAAAAGCGCCGGCAGGCCGCGGCAGCCCAACCCGGCGCGCGCGGCCCGGCCGACCGCCGCCGCCGCGCTCGCGCAAGCCCGCCTAGCACGCGGCCCGGCGGACGCCTTCCGCCCCCGCCCGCCCGCCTAGCTACGCCACTGCTCCCCGCCTCCGCCCGCGACGCCGACAGGTGGGGGCCACCTCCGTCATCCCCCACCTCGGGTCGTTGCCAAGCCGGGACTCGAGCACGAGTCCGACCGCGCCCCGCGCGTGCCCGAGTCCGTGGCCCGCACGCCATGGGCGAGCCCTCCCCGGGCTATTTAAAGCACGCCGCCGCCCCTTGGACCTCCCGTCCAAGCAAATCGCGCCGCCCTCTTGCCTAGCCGCGAGCCGCCGCAAACCCTAGCTCGAGCTCGCCGCCGCCGCCGTCGATTTCCGCCGTCGTCGTCTTTCCGCCGCCGAGGAATCACTCCGCAGTTGCGCCGGGAGGTGAGCAAGCATGTTGGTGTCGCTCGTCGTCGTCCCCCGTGCACCCCCGCCGCCCTAGGAACCTCGCCGGAGTCCGTGTCCGCGCGCGCGCGCGTCTCCGCCAAGGCCGCCGCCCTAGATCGATCCGCCGTCTTGCGCGTGGCGCGTAGGTGCCTCCCGCGCATCGAACCGTGCCCCCGAGCCCCGGTTTGGGGTCTCGCCGGCGAGTCCCGCCGCCGCCCGCCGCCGCCGCCGCCGTTGGCGCCGCGCCGCCCCGCCGTCGGCCGCTCGCGTGCGTCCGTGCCGCCGGATCGAGATCCGGCGTCTCGGATCCGTCCGCCGCCTCTCTTAAGTCCGCAAGCCACCGCGGCCCGCCGGATCTAGATCCAACGGATCTACATCAAGTCACCGGGTCAACCCCCGCCGCCGGCCGGGCCGTTTTGCAGAAAAGCCCCTGAGTTTTCCTATATTCACAAAAATACCCTTCCACCTTAGAAGTTTCTTTACAGTTTAGTCATTTTTCTTTATTTTAGCCCAAAACCTTTTCAAATCTTTACAGATTAGTCCCTACACCTTCCCTAAGCCATAACTTAGTCGTTTTAGCTCCGATTTTAGCGTTCTTTATGTCCACGCATTCGTTTCGAAGCGTAGATTAGTTTATGCTACTGTTTAGATCAGTTTGATCTGTTTGGTGACTGTTTCTTATTTATTCCTATTGTATGCTTGTATGTGATGATTGTGGACCGTAGAGAGCGATTCGTTCGAGGGATTTGAAGATCAAGTCGTGTAAGAGTTTGAGCAGCAAGGCTTTGTTGAAGGCAAGTATTCCTTGATGCATGCCCGTTTGTCCTACATAACATGCATTTAAATTCACTTGTCTTTACTTTTCCGCTTGCATTAATTTGATGGGAACCTATTAAGGATCATGCCTAGATTTTTACTACCTTTACCTTGATATCGAGTTTATTAAATTAATCTTGTGGTAGCTATTGCTTAGCATGCTCAACTGGGATTGGTATTAAATCAACTTGGATACCTTTGTTATTCTATGTTCCGTTTATGATCTTTTACTTTACAAGACCACTTTAATATGTTAATCGGAACATGGAGAACCACCCAGAAAACAATACAACCACAAGAACTAATGGGCAATGGTCTTGGTCGAATAATTAGGAACTTTAGCTTGGGATGGTCTTACCCGATAAGGACAAGGGATCGGCGGTACTCGTGGGGTATGGACTTGCTCTAGCAGGGGGTTGGGTGAGTTATTCTTTTATGGTGGGGTATCGACCTGCTAGGGGACTTTATACCTTTGTTATTCTATGTTCCGTTTATGATCTTTTACTTTACAAGACCATTTTAATATGTTAATCGCAACATGGAGAACCACCCGGGAAAACAAGACAACCACAAGAACTAATGGGCAATGGTCTTGGCTGAATAATTAGGAACTTTAGCTTGGGATGGTCTTACCCGATAAGGACAAGGGATCGGCGGTACCGTGGGGTATGGACTTGCTCTAGCGAGGGGGTTGGGTGAGTTATTCTTTTATGGTGGGGTATCGACCTGCTAGGGGACTTTATACCTTGCTAATCGATCCGACCTTGTGGGTCATAACTTGCTAGGGAACCTTTGTAAAGGCCATGTAGCGTCCCTATGCAATCACACCTCGGTAGTGTGGTATGGTGCCTTGCAAACACCGCATGGTTGGGTCCAAAGTTCTTCGGAGCTTTTACGCCGCTTGTGGGTTAAGATGTACAACCTCTCGCATAGTGTTAAACTAATCGATTAGCCGTGCTCACGGTCAAGAGCGGCTGGACACTCACATGATTAAATTATGAAACTTTAATGTTTAATTGTTGTTTTATTCTTTATTTATGATGCTTATATCTTATTAATTGGGTTGGTATGAACTTACACTCTTTAGTAATCGGGTTGCTAATAAAACTTGACCAACTAAAATGCTAAAGTGCTGGAAATTAGCCATCCACCATATGGCCTTGCATGTTATGTTGTTCTCTCTTCCCGAGTACGATATGTGCTCACGCTTGTTTATTCTCTTGCATCTACAATACCCGAATTGCCGCTCGACCGGGAGAACTTTGAAGATATTCCGGGAGATTTCCGGGAGTTCTAGGTGTGCGTAGTCTTCGCCACCGCCCGTGGAGGCATTTTGTCCGTCGCGAGAACTCGTTTATTTAAGATTCGTTAAAGACTATGGTTTGTAATAACTCTTTATTCGTGTGGCAATCGTTTTTGGTATTCATAATGTCTAAGCGTGTGTGTAACTTGATCCCGGCGCACACGTGATCAATGCATTCGGTTTTGCCTTTAAAACCGGGTGTGACAGACACCGCCCCCGTGCGCCGCCGAGGGTGCCCGCCCGCGTCGACTCCGGCCGGGAGGACACCACCACCGGTGGCGGGTAGGTCCCCTAGGGGCGCGCCGCCGCTCACCCCCGCACCTCCGCCCCTGTTACGGCCACCGGCGGTGAGCCCTGCACCGGCAGGGGGCACATTGCAGTGATTGAGATCTTCGCAGGGGGATTTATGTAAAATTCTAGGGACCCGGCTGTAAAAGTAGTTTTAGGGTTACAATAGCAACTTCGAAAAATCATTAAAAATCATAGAAAAATTAGAAAAATGCAAAACTAATTTTGTTGGATTCGTGGTGAAGAAATCTATCTTTTCTAGAAAACATGTATAGGGTTTTTCTATACAGTTTTTGGATTAAAAATTCAAACTCAGTTTGGAGTGTTTTTAGTGTGATTTAAAATATACACATGCTATGAACTTGAATTTTGGATATGTTGCTCTTTATGGCAAAAGTTTGCATGAGTTTGATGTGTATAATTTCAGTTATGATTTATTTGAGCTTTATGCTAGATTAAGTTTGATGCTTTTTATAACCACTTTATTAAACTTTTCTGTAACCACATGTGCACCCTAGGGCTCTTCCTTGATGATTAGTACCTCTGGTAGGATGGATGTGATTTTAGGGAATTGTTTAATAGATGTTTTGAATTTAATCTTGTGTATGAGTTTAAATTCAAAATCTGAAAAATAATTTGAATCTTCAACCATGCTTTGGTCAGAAACTCATTCTTGGCATACATGACCTGTAGGAGAAAGTTGAGATCAAAAAGTTTATTAAATCTTTTTATATGATTTAATGTTGATTTGCTAGGCTGTAATTTGTCTTTTTTGTATAAATTAATTTATAAATGATTTTAAGCCAAATTTTGGTTTGAGAGCTTAAGTTAGGTATATGTTGCTGTGTGCAAAAGATTAGGCTCATTTGAAGTGTTTTCAATTTAATTTGGATTTATGGTTGAAAGGCTTGTTTTAATGTAATTAAGGAAAGAAATGGAAATTAAAAGTGCTAAATTGTGAAATCATGTTGTTTTTGTTTTTATTATTTTAAACACACCCCCTTGCTGTTTGGTGAAGTTAAGTAACTTAAATTGCTTAGATGTGCACACAATCACCATCAAAATAGTGTTTTGTTTATCATCACACACACTAATAATTTCAGTGAGAAAATAATGTTGTTTGGATGAATGTGTCCAACAAGAGTTGGTTTTGTGGTAATTCTCCCACCTTCACCATAATCTAATGCATGTGCATGTAAACGTGTAGATCTTCCCGACGGGACGTACACGCTCACCCAGGAGGAGGAGGGAGCAGCTAGTGGAGAATTGAATCAAGCTAGTGTGCAGCAAGACCGGTCCAAAGTCCGAAGAGCCCAAGGCTTGTGTTGGTGTAGAGTCGAGAGGAAGGCAAGCACCGGTTTCATCTAACCCATCTTTTATAAATGAAATTCATGTCCTTTACTTTTCAGCACTTTATTGATTTAAATTGTGCATTTAAGTTTCAAGAGTTGTTTTGAAACCTAGTTGCATGTTCCATAGGACTCCTATGCTCTTTTACTAGTATGTTAGGAACGCTAGTGCCATGCTCTAAGGTCACAAGTAGAAGTCGAGTAATGACTCATTGCTCGCGAGATATAGGATGCTTATGTTGGAATCATAAGTTGGTTAAATTGACTTGCTCATGTGGTAAGAGCAATGGGTTCGGTCTCGACCAAGTAGCATTGTGCTGGTTAAGCTATTGAACGTACCAAGTGCTTGTCGGGAATGGGACCGGTAAGCCTAGTACCTAATGAACCAGTGCGGGAATTTTATCGCTACTACTCTTGAGATGCGTCTCCCGGTTTGCTCCCGGTAGTGCAAGTGTGATCCTGGACGGGCCGTGTGAAGGCGTTCCAGTAACCTTGTACTTAGGACTGTAGCATCTTTTCCTAATCTGGGGAATGACGGGAACCGCCTGGTCGGGGTAGACCCCGCATTTGCTTTTATTTGAGTTCTTGGGTCTACTTCTTCCGTGTATCTTGGGTTTACCTTGCAAGGATATACATCGATCGATCGTCGGTCACTCACCGTTATCTGAGTCGGCTTGACCACTAGCTACCCCATGTTTATTTATGGAACATTTTGGATTAATACTGTTACCTGTTTAATATTGTTTGAATAACATGCTTGTTTAGTGCGGGTGGTCACATAGGCTCGTTAACATACTAGAATATGAGCTAAAACTTGAAAATAAGGATCCACTCTTAGTCGCTTTTGGCAAAACAAACCTAATGTACCAAAAAGCCTTGCATGTCTAGTCTTACTTTATTTTTGTCGGGTAAGTCTTGCTGAGTATTAGGACTCAGCCTTGCTTAATTTGTGGTTTTCAGGTAATCCTATCTGGCCTGGTGTTATTCCAGAGGGATGAGAGGTTGAATGGGAGAACGATGATCATGAGTGATATGCATGGATGGCCTCCTATGTGTATCATGCGTGTAGTTTACTTTACGCTGTTTAAACTCTGAACCATGTTTACTTTTATGTACGAAAAACCTGGTTCGCAATAATGTTGAACTTGTGGACTTTAATGTGATGTAATGTTGTACTCTGGTCCCGCCTTCGTGTGGGCTTAGCGCATATCAGCGATCCTGTTGTATGTGATTTACCGGGCTTTACCCGGCGGAAGCGACAAATTAGTTCTTTATTATTGCTTAATGGCCACGTGGACAGGCTTAGGCGATAATACGGAACTATTTTGGGCGGTTCTGTCACAGCTGGTACCAGAGCGATGATATGCACCAGAGTACTTAAAATACCTTAACAAACTTGTTTTTGAAATAAAGTTTGCCAAGATTAATAACCTTGCTAAAAGAGTAGGACGTTAAGGTCTAATCTAGTCCGAGAGGCCCTAGAGGGAATTTTTGTGTTCTTTTAGGTGACTAGTATTCTATGGTGTATTTAGTCTGACTTCCAGCACAATTATTTATGTCAAAACTTACTTTCTTGCACAACCAAACTAGATGAGCCACGTGCTTTATACGTGTGATGTTCCGCATCACGGGAATTGCGAGGGTTGATGGAGTGATCCATTCCACGGATCCCATCTTCGCGTCTGTTTATGAGTTGTGTGTCGCCACGTGTTTCATACGTGTGCATTCCGCATGTCGCTCATGCGAGGCAAGGGTACACTCCATTGAAACGGAGGGTGTTCGAGGTTGGACGCTGTCCATGCAGCGGCTTGATGCATGGATACCGTTTCTATAGTGAACGGTAATGAATGTGGACGCTTTCGTGGGTGCTGGCACGAAAGGTTCTGGATGTTCTGTGATTTTCTGCAGGTACGCTAACCACGGTTGTTAGGTACATTAATTAAGAAACGAATAGTTTTCGACTAGCTATTATAGGGAGAGACGTTTATATATGCCCTGCCACTGGCACTAACTTCGTTTTTAAGCTTAAAAAGCTTTGTGAGGAAGTTTAGGACGCTTTTTGCATCATGTAAAAGCTATTGAACCAAAAATGAACTTAAATCATGTGTCATTTGGTCTTTAGTTAAATTGTGTTTCTTAAGGATCAATCATGCTAGTTTGATGCTTTGATGCGTGATTAAGCAAAAATTTAACTACCTGCTGTCCAAATCTTCCTAAGGATTATCTAGAAAATTTCTGGCTAGGTGCTCTTTAAGGAAATTGTTCATCACCTAGTTAAGTTTGCTCCCTGAATTTCTCATGATTTTAGGATACTTAAAACTGAAGTTAGGATTAAAATGGCTAGCCTAAGACTTGCTGAATTGCTGTCTAAATTCTGAGTTAGGCAGCGAATCTTTACCTATAGTTCCAAAAAGAATTTGACCTGAGAATCTACAGCAAAAATGTTCATTATCTATCATAGATCGTGCTGTAAAAATTTCGTGGTAATTGGGTACTCATGTATTGAGTTATGGTCTTTTTAGTGAAGCTCTGCCCCGCTGAATTTCTGGGCAACAACACTCTGAAAATGAACCTTTTGCACCCTTCTCCAATCTGAATTGGTTCGACCTTTGAATACCAAAAATGTGAGTTATAACATTATCGAGTTGCTCACTAAAATTTGAAATTTTTGGGGTATTGGTTTTTCAATTATGAATTTTTGTTCAGAACTGCCAGTTTTGCCATATTGCATGTTGAACTCATATTTTTGGGTTCTAACATGTGTTTGTAATTATTTTACAGATGGCTGCCACTGGGTTTGTTGCGGTGGGCGCTGATGGCACGTTTTCCACCACTGGCTTGCGGTGGGAGGGCTTCACACGCATTGCGTGGAGGGCCTTGTGTCGTCGTCGGCTACACCACCCCCTCCCTTCTACGAGGGGGTGGAGTACGAGGAGTTGGGCGTACCGAGCTGCGAGTTCGAGTGACTGTGCTCCCCCACCCGGGCCACCCCGAGTGGGCAGACTTGAGCATGGAGCTCCTCTGCTTCCGCGCTGCCGAGGGGCGGGGAGTCGGCAGCCTTGATGGTGCTCCACACTCTCTCCACCCACAGACAGCAGGAGATGCTTCAGACACCTTTGGGGTTGGTTCTAGCTTTGGACCCAACGATCCTTTGTGGCTAGGCCGGATGGCCAATATAGCCACACTTCTCGAGACTGTGCCACCCTACGACACCGTACAGACTTTTGGCACGTGCTTGAGGGCCTTGTACGCTCTACAGGACCTTCGTCGAGTTATCGCGGATGACTTGTCTGGTCGTCTCACTAGAGCTACTTGGTACATCTACTGGGTTGTCGGTCTCTTCACCGAGCAGTATATCAAGTACGCTCAGGCTGTGCAGACTATTGCTGACCTTCAGGATCAGATACGGCGGCTCCGGGGGCGGGCACACCGGTTTCGTTTGAGCGAGGTGACCACTTGCAGCAGATTCCGGACTTATAGGCCGGGCGGCGGGATCTGCGGGCTCGGCCCGGATGATAAGGATGCCGAGAGGCTTGTGCACCTTGAGCACATCCGGGATTTGCGGGAGCAAGGTTGGGGACCTCGAGCTCGATATACGTGCCTTGGAGGGTGTTGTGGTTATGCTCCGAGCAGGTGCACCACCCACCGGCTATTGTTGATGATGAGCAGATGGAGATCCAAATTGGACCCGAGAGGAGGTTCGGGACGTTCCCGGACTCGATTAGAGGAGCTTGGTGCTCTATTCTTACATGTCGCGGGGAACTCTCCATAGTTTGTACATATGACCTAGATCCTAGATGTTGTAGTAGGAAAACTTGACATGTACTCTTGTTAGCCCTTTTGGTTGGATTTTGGTGCTAGGCTGACTTAGAGTATTCTTTTGTGTAGCTAGAATCTACATAGTGACCCCTATGTAATGGTGATCCACCAAATTTTGTAATCTGTAATTATGGTGGAAAAACACCTTTCCGGCAGGAATCTGCCTAAGAAATGAAATGAAGAAAGCTATGGTCATTTCTGGATTTTGCAATGACTACAAAAGTTGTTTGAAATTTTATAATGGTCATGCTCACCAAAATTCAGCATTTTTGCATGTGTAGTTTGAGAAATATTGAATTTTTAGTAAGTTGCTGGCTGCTGTCCAAACTGCTAGACAGAACTTTGGAAACTGAATTTTTCGACCCCTGTAAAGGATGAATCTGATCTGGAGTTGAATACCAAAGTTGAAGCTTATAAAATTCTACACATGCTTACCAATTTTTATGAATTTTTTACTTCTGTACAGAGAGTTATGATTTATTTACTCAGGACTGTGATGCTGTCTGAATTCTGAAATTTCAATAAGTCTGAATTTTCGTATGCATATTCTTCTTGTATTCTTTTAAGGAAGCTTTGAATATGTATCTAATGAAAGTTCAGCTTTTCAGATGTCTGATAACACACAGAATGACTCTCGGGGTGCGGGAGGCAGTGGGGATGCTCCTCTTCCTCCACCTCCACCCATGACACCCGCGAAGCTTTCATTGCCGCGAGACCAAAGTGTTACGCCAAATTCTGCGGACTCAGCAGCAAATTGCACAAAGATTGCAGCAGCCTGTGCACAATCAAGGCCATAATCAGGATGGGCCTAATGCAGTCATGTCCTATGAAAAATTCAGGGCAATGAGGCCACCCCTCTTCACCAAGGCAGAGGAGCCCCTAGAGGCTGATGCTTTCATCAGGGCCCTAGAGGCCATGTTTTCCATCTTCACCCTGCCTTGCTCAGAAGAACATAAGGCAGGCTTCGCTGCTCAGCAACTGAGGGGTGAAGCATTAATCTGGTGGGAGCATTTCAAATCCATGCAGCCACAGGGTCACCAGATTACTTGGGCAGAATTCAAGAAAGCCTTTAAAGAGCATTATATTCCTAAGGGTCTTGTTGATAGGAAAATGAGAGAGCTAATGAATCTCAAGCAAGGCTCTGACTCAGTCTATCAGTATGCTCAGAAGTTTAATAGTCTCTGTCGGTATGGGGACTATCATGTTGATACTGATAAGAAAAAGATGGAGTGCTTCCATGAAGGGCTTGATGGAGAGCTCTATGAGAGGTTGAACTTAATCAAAATTGATAGCTATCCTGAGCTAGTGAATTTGGCCATCTCTCAGTAGGATGCCATGAAGAGAGCTCAACAGGATAGAAAGAGGAAGTTCAATCAAGCTTCAGGCAATGGCCAAGGCAAGAAATTTAAGTTTGTGAAGAAGAATGTGAAGGGTGCCCCCAACCATCTTTAGCTGGATGCTGGGTGATGAGGCAATCTCAGTCCAAGCCGTCTGGCAACTTTGGCTATTGCAGCACTCAGCAGACCGCTCCTAGGCCTAGTGCACCCCCACCTGCCCGCAACAATGATGATCGCCGTTGCTATAACTACGGACAGCTGGGGCACTATGCTAACAAGTGCACACGCCCTCGACAAAGAACATCGGCAAAATCGGGGGCAAGGCTCTAAGGCCGGCCATCGGGGAAAGAAACAAACCGTGCAAGTGAAGGAAGGCCGTTTAAACTTCACCACGGTGGTTGATCGCGGAGGGAGCACCAGTCTTGACAGGTACATTTTCTATCCGTGGTCGTCCAGTTACTATATTATTTGATTCTGGTGCTACTCATAGCTTTATTAATGTGAAAACCGTGAGTAATTTGGATTTGAAGTGGTGTCATACTAATTAGGCCTATATGGTTGCCACACCGGGTGGAAAGGTTGCTTCAAATCAAGTAGCCTTGAGAGTACCACTCGAAATAGGTAGCAAAACTTTTCCAACCCATCTTGTCACATTAAGTCTAGATGGGGTAGATGTTATCCTAGGCATGAATTGGATGACTCAGCACAAAGTTGTCCTGGATATTTCTGAGAGAATGTTAGAAATCAACTCACCTTTGGTCGGGAATTCAATTCTTTACCTTCCCTCAACCGGCCATAAAGGCTCATGTGTGTATGCAGCCATAACTACTCAACTTGAGGACATTCCAGTAGTATGTGAGTACATGGATGTCTTTCCTGATGAATTGCTGGATTTCCACCAGACAGAGATGTTGAGTTTGTCATTGAGCTACGGCACTGCACTCGCTCCTATTTCCAAGTGATCTTATAGAATGCCACCCAAAGAACTTGCTGAATTAAAGAAACAACTTCAAGAGTTGCTTGATAAGGGCTATATCCGCCCAAGCTCTTCTCCTTGGGGCTGTCCCGCCCTCTTTGTGAAAAAGAAAGATGGTAGCCTGAGGTTGTGTGTGGACTACCGACCTCTCAATGCGGTGACTATCAAAAACAAATATCCGTTGCCCCGCATTGACGTGTTATTTGACCAGTTGGCTGGAGCTAAGGTCTTCTCTAAGATCGATCTTCGGTCTGGTTATCATCAAATTAAAATCTGGCCTAGTGATATTCCCAAGACAGCTTTCTCTACTCGCTATGGCCTATATGAATTCTTGGTTATGTCTTTCGGTCTTACAAATGCACCAGCCTACTTCATGTACCTTATGAATTCCGTATTTATGACGGAGTTGGATAAATTCGTCGTGGTTTTCATTGACGACATCCTTATTTATTCCAAGAATGAGGAAGAACATGCGGAACATCTTCTCATTGTCCTACAACGCTTGCGAGAACATAAACTCTATGCTAAATTCTCCAAGTGTGAGTTTTGGCTGGATAGTGTTAAATTTCTGGGGCACACTATTTCCAGCGAAGGCATATCTGCCGATCCAAGTAAAGTGCAAGAAGTTATGGATTGGCAACCTCCTAAATCAGCTCATCAAATCCGCAGCTTTCTAGGCTTGGCTGGGTATTATCGCCGTTTTATTCCGGATTTCTCTAGAATTGCTAAGCCTATGACTGAGTTGCTAAAGAAAGGCGTGAAATTTGTGTGGAGTGAGGCTTGTGATAAAGCTTTCCAAAAATTAAGAGAACATTTAACTTCAGCCCCAGTGCTAGCGCAGTCGGACAATTCAAAGCCATATGAAGTTTATTGTGATGCTTCAGGCACGGGTCTTGGCTGCGTTCTTATGCAAGAAAATCGGGTTATTGCCTATGCCTCGAGAGCGCTTCGCCCTCATGAAAAGAATTACCCCACACATGACGTAGAACTAGCAGCGGTTGTTCATGCATTGAAACTGTGGATGCATTATCTTATGGGAACCCGCTGCAATATCTTTACTGACCACAAAAGCCTCAAATATATTTTCACTCAATCTGATTTAAATATGAGGCAAAGAAGATGGTTAGAGTTAATCAAAGATTATGATCTTGAGGTTCCTTACCATCCTGGAAAGGCGAATGTAGTTGCATATGCTTTAAGCTGCAAGGCTCACTGCAATTGCCTATCAATGGAACCTTACAGTGACACTCTATGTGAGGATTTGAGAAGGCTAAACTTGGAAATTGTTGACCAAGGAAGCCTAAATGCTCTTTCCACAGAGTCTAACCCATTTGATAGAATTGTTAAGGCTCAACTTCAAGATGAGGGTGTTCTTTTAATTAAACAAAAATTGCTAGAAAAGGATCCTAAGCACGATTGCTTCCGGAAGGATGAGAAAGACATAATCTGGTTTGGGCAATGCCTTGTTGTTCAAGATAATTGGGAGTTGAAAAAGGAAATCTTTGATGAAGGTCATCTCTCTAAATTCTCTATCCATCTGGGGAGTAGTAAAATGTATCAAGATTTGAAGGAGAATTTTTGGTGGTCCAATATGAAGGTGGACATTACCAAATATGTGTCGGAATGCGATACTTGTCAAAGAATTAAAGCAAGTCATTTGAAACCTTTCGGTACTCTTCAACCTCTACCCATACCTTCATGGAAGTGGGATGACATAAGTATGGACTTTGTGTCCGGATTGTCACTCACATCTAGGAAACATGATTCCATCTGGGTTATCGTGGATAGACTGACAAAAACAGCTCACTTTATACCACACTACATATGATGCCAAAGATTATGCAAGTATTTATATTGAGCACATTGTTCGCTTGCATGGTGTTCCTAAAACCATCATGTCTGATAGGGGATCTCTCTTTGTGGCACGTTTTTGGGAACAATTACATAAGTCCCTTGGCACAAAAATCATACGCAGTTCAACTTATCGTCCTCAGACTGATGGTCAAACTGAAAGAGTAAACCAGATTCTAGAGGACATGTTGCGAGCATGCGTGATTCATTTTGATAAGAGTTGGGACAAGTGTCTCGCCTTGGCTGAATTTTCTTACAATAACAGTTATCAAGCCAGCTTGAAAATGGCACCTTTTGAGGCTCTTTATGGACGGAGATGTCGTACTCCCTTGAACTGGTCACAGACCGGGGAGAGGAAATTCTTTGGTCCAGCCTTGGTTGAGGATGCCGAAGAAAAAGTGAGGGTAATCAAGGAAAATTTGAGAATGGCTCAAGAAAGACAAAAGAGTCATTAAGACAAGGGAAAGGCACCTAGGGAATACAAAGTTGGTGACTTTGCGTACTTAAAAGTTTCGCCAACCAAGGGTGTCCAAAGATTCAGTGTGAAAGGAAAGCTAGCTCCTCGCTACATTGGCCCTTATGAAATCATTCAAGTCTGTGGGCCAGTGGCATACCGTATTCGGCTGTTTCGAACGATTCTCTCGCCGTGCACAATGTGTTTCATGTATCACAATTAAGGAAATGTGCACATGAACTGGCTAGAGAAGTGATTGAAGAAGCTAATGCTTGGATTGAACCGGATCTCTCTCGTTGTGGAACATCCTTTGAGAATTCTTGATGTAAAAGAAAGAAAAACTCGAAGGCAATCTGTAAAGATGTATAAAATCCAATGGAGTCATCATACCGTAGAAGAAGCTACATGGGAAACTGAACATTATCTCAATGAGAATTATCCGGGTTTTCTTGAATCAAGGCAACGTAAGTTCCTTCCCCCTACTTCCATCTTTTAAATCCTAATCTCGGGACGAGATTTCTTTTAAGGGGGTAGGTTTAAGGGGGGTAGGCTGTAACATCCCCGATGTTTAATTGCGCTAATAACATTAATTACATGAGTTAATCAAGGTTAATTACCTTCTAAGCATGTTTGACATGTTTTGTCACCAATTTGCACAAAAGACCTTGGTCAAAACCCCAAATCACGGTCAAACCCTAGATCTCCTTTAAGGCTGAAATGGTTTTCTTGCGCGTTCTCCAAATTTCACTATATAAGTTCAAAATCGGCCAATACGAAAGTTGTTCGTTATTTCCGGGAACACATTTTTCGTAATTGGCGGACATTCCAATTTTGAGTGCAAATTGGCCAAAAATCGGTTTGATCGCGCGTGAACAAGAAGTAACTCGAGCCGTGGAAAAACCGCAACTTGGCCGACGTTCCGGACAAACCGTTGATAAAAACATATGTCGCCCTTTGGAAAAGTTGTAGGTCTATAGCTTTTTTACAACTTTGCTTTTGGGAGATTTTGAAGTTAGTTGACACTTTAGGGAGTTATGCATTTTTGAAGTTGCGCAAATGAAATAAAAGATGGCGCGGCGTCGTCCTCGCCGCGCTCCGGCGAGAGCGCGCCCGCGCCCGGCCCACTCGACCGCGTGGCGCCCGCAGGGAGGTCCGGCGTACGAACGCCCGGAGTCCCTCGCCGTGGACCAAGGGCGTCGTGGGCCCTCCGTCTCGCTCTCCCCCGTGCACCAAGCCTACACCGGCGGGAACGCCGAGCCGGCCACACGCCGTGCATGCCGCTCGCCAGGTGGCCGCTGGCCTGGCCCGCACGCACGCCCTACAGCTCGCCCTCGACCTCGTCAAGCACGTCGTCCTTCATCTTAAGCACATCGAGCCGGTCGTCGACCTGTTTTCTGCGCCACCGTCGACTGCGTCTCGCGAGCGCCGTCGGGCTTCCTTGTCTCCAGTGCCGCCAGACCCTCTCCCTGCGCCTAGCTAGCACCGGCCGACCTTCCCTCCTTCCCCTAGGTGTCCTGCATCTCTCGCCCGCACCGCAGCTGCGCATCGGGGCCCCAGCCGCCGGAGCGTCACGTCCCTCGCGGATGCCGCCCCCCGTGCGCCGCCGAGGGCGCCCGCCGGCGTCGACTCCGGCCGGGAGGACACCACCACCAGCGGCGGGTAGGTCCCCTAGGGCGCGCGGGCCGCTCACCCCCGCACCTCCGCCCCTGTTACGGCCACCGGCGGTGAGCCCTGCACCGGCAGGGGGCACATTGCAGTGATTGAGATCTTCGCAGGGGGATTTATGTAAAATTCTAGGGACCCGGCTGTAAAAGTAGTTTTAGGGTTACAATAGCAACTTCGAAAAATCATTAAAAATCATAGAAAAATTAGAAAAATGCAAAACTAATTTTGTTGGATTCGTGGTGAAGAAATCTATCTTTTCTAGAAAACATGTATAGGGTTTTTCTATACAGTTTTTGGATTAAAAATTCAAACTCAGTTTGGAGTGTTTTTAGTGTGATTTAAAATATACACATGCTATGAACTTTAATTTTGGATATGTTTCTCTTTATGGCATGTCTAGATCTGTGGCAAAAGTTTGCATGATTTTGATGTGTATAATTTCAGTTATGATTTATTTGAGCTTTATGCTAGATTAAGTTTGATGCTTTTTATAACCCCTTTATTAAACTTTTCTGTAACCACATGTGCACCCTAGGGCTCTTCCTTGATGGTTAGTACCTCTGGTAGGATGGATGTGAGTTTAGGGAATTGTTTAATAGATGTTTTGGATTTAATCTTGTGTAGGAGTTTAAATTCAAAATCTGAAAAATAATTTGAATCTTCAACCATGCTTTGGTCAGAAACTCATTCTTGGCATATGACATGTAGGAGAAAGTTGAGATCAAAAAGTTTATTAAATCTTTTTATATGATTTAATGTTGATTTGCTAGGCTGAAATTTGTCTTTTTCGTATAAATTAATTTTTAAATGATTTTAAGCCAAATTTTGGTTTGAGAGCTTAAATTAGGCAAATGTTGCTGTGTGCAAAAGATTAGGCTCATTTGAAGTGTTTTCAATTTAATTTGGATTTATGGTTGAAAGGCATGTTTTAATGTAATTAAGGAAAGAAATGGAAATTAAAAGTGCTAAATTGTGAAATCATGTTGTTTTTGTTTTTATTATTTTAAACACACCCCTTGCTGTTTGGTGAAGTTAATTAACTTAAATTGCTTAGATGTGCACACAATCCCCATCAAAATAGTGTTTTGTTTATCATCACACACACTAATAATTTCAGTGAGAAAATAATGTTGTTTGGATGAATGTGTCCAACAAGAGTTGGTTTTGTGGTAATTCTCCCACCTTCACCATAATCTAATGCATGTGCATGTAAACGTGTAGATCTTCCCGACGGGACGTACACGCTCACCCAGGAGGAGGAGGGAGCAGCTAGTGGAGAATTGAATCAAGCTAGTGTGCAGCAAGACCTGGACCAAAGTCCAGAAGAGCCCAAGGCTTGTGTTGGTGTAGAGTCAGAGGAAGGCAAGCACCGGTTTCATCTAACCCATCTTTTATAAATGAAAATCATGTCCTTTACTTTTCAGCACTTTATTGATTTAAATTGTGCATTTAAGTTTCAGGAGTTGTTTTGAAACCTAGTTGCATGTTCCTTAGGACTCCTATGCTCTTTTACTAGTATGTTAGGAACGCTAGTGCCATGCTCTAAGGTCACGGTAGAAGTCGAGTAATGACTCATTGCTCGCGAGATATAGGATGCTTATGTTGGAATCATAAGTTGGTTAAATTGACTCGCTCATGTGGTAAGAGCAATGGGTTCGGTCTCGGACCGAGTAGCATTGTCTTTGGTTTAAGCTATTGAACGTACCAAGTGCTTGTCGGGAATGGGACCGGTAAGCCTAGTACCTAATGAACCGGTGCGGGAATTTTATCGCTACTACTCTTGAGACACGTCTCCCGGTTTGCTCCCGGTAGAGCAAGTGTGATCTGGACGGCCGTGTGAGGGCGTTCCGGTAACCTTGTACTTAGGACCGTAGCATCTTTTCCTAATCTGGGGAATGACGGGAACCGCCTGGTCGGGGTAGACCCCGCATTTGCTTTTATTTGAGTTCTTGGGGTCTACTTCTTCCGTGTATCTTGGGATTACCTTGCAAGGATATAAATCGATCGATCGTCGGTCACTCGCCGTTATCTGAGTCGGCTTGACCACTGGCTACCCCATGTTTATTTATGGAACATTTTGAATTAATACTGTTACCTGTTTAATATTATTTGAACAACATGCTTGTTTAGTGCGGGTGCTCACATAGAATGGTTAACATAGTAGAATATGAGGTAAAACTTGAAAATAAGGATCCACTCTTAGTCGCTTTTGGCAAAACAAACCCAGCAGCCAAAAAGCCTTGCATGTCTAGTCTTACTTTATTTTTGTCGGGTAAGTCTTGCTGAGTATTAGTACTCAACCTTGCTTAATTTGTGGTTTTTAGGTAATCCTATCTGTGCTGGTGTTATTCCAGAGGGATGGGAGGTTGAATGTGAGAACGATGATGATGAGTGATATGCATGGATGGCCTCCTATGTGTATCATGCGTGTAGTTTACTTTCCGCTGTTTAAACTCTGAACCATGTTTACTTTTATGTACGAAAAACCTGGTTTGTAATAATGTTGAACTTGTGGACTTTAATGTGATGTAATGTTGTACTCTGGTCCCGCCTTCGTGTGGGCTTAGCGCATATCAGTGATCCTGTTGTATGTGATTTACCGGGCTTTACCTGGCGGAAGCGACAGAATAGTTCTTTATTATTGCTTAATGGCCACGTGGATAGGCTTAGGCGATAATACGAAACTATTTTGGGTGGTTCTGTCACAAGAAATGTAGACAAGATAGTGGGATAGGGGGTGGCATGTAACCAAATCTCCTTCGAAGAGGAAGGAAGGTCGTCGACGGACCTGATCCTCAACAGAGGCAGAGGTTAGGGTTTCGTCGGCGGCAGTTGTGGTTAGGGTGTTGGGGAGATAGGTAGGTGGGGCTTTGAGAGAGAGAGAGGTATAGGTGGAGGCGGCATAGACACAACTCACCAGTGACGATGAACCACCTCACCGACGGCGATGGGTCCTGTGGCGGCGGCGGCGGTAGGTTGAATGGGGAGGGGAGTCTGGGTCAGTTTGACAAGAAGTGGTTGAGGGAGGCAAATAAAGGTGTATTTGGCGCAATTTTTTTCGGGTTCAATGCACCAAAATTTTTTGGCACAATTGTTGGCGCCCTTTTTTCTTAAGCTCTTGAGTGGTTAAATAAAATTCTACCTTGAATCCTAACACATATACTTACGTACCCCAATGGTTTGGTGACCTCAATGGCACCCCATAGCCCGGGGTTCGAATCCTAAGGGACCCATATTTTTTTGAATAGATCTAAATTGTATTTTTAAGCAAATGTTTGTTTCTAAGTTGTTTATCTATTTTTCTGCAATTTTGGAGCCAAAACCTCTTAGTTTGGATCCATGATCACCCTACCAATGTTTGACACGATTTGGATATTCTCGTCATGCACATACCTCACATGTGGTGAGATCTCTCACATAGGCACATAGGTCGTGGTGACACATGTTTGTGAAAGTGAGTACGCGCACTTCCACTTTGTCAGAACGATTTGAATTTTTTTTGTCATGACTATACAATAAATTAGTGTGTCCTTGCAAGATTGTAGATATTTTAAGCTACCTTAGGGTATTTTTAACATTTATCTTTAGTAAATCAACCTAAAATTGTGAAAAATAGGGAAAAGTGCTCTGAAAATTGCACAATGGGCCAAAACCTCTTAGTTTGGATCCATGATCACCCTACCAAAGTGTGACACGATTTGGATATACTCGTCATGCACATACCTCACATGTGGTGAGATCTCTCACATAGGCACATAGGTCGTGGTGACACATGTTTGTGAAAGTGAGTACATGCACTTCCACTTTCGTTTTACATTCTAATATTTGTTTGAATTATTTAAAAAAATCACGCACTAAAAAGTTCAAAATAAACGAAATACAAAATAAATATAAAAAGGAGGAAAAAAAATAAAAAACATCAAAACAGATGGCTCCCAAAGGATTCGAACCTGGGAGCTGTGGCACTAGAGGCAGGGCACGTTTCCACTGGGCTAACTAGGGGAGTTCATCTCTGTTGTGTCATCAATTGTATTTAATACGTCAAAGGGCCGCGTTTCACCCCACATGTATAAAGCGGGTTCCCCCAGATCGTCCCCAAAATCGCCACTCACCTCGTCGCCTCCGCTTCCTCCGCCGCGTGCGCCATCACCACCACCTCGGTCCCTTCGCGCCGCTGCAGTCGCCAGTGGGGGGGGGGGGGGGGGGGGATGACGAAGGGGATCAAGAACCGCGAGCAGTCAGCCCGCGCGAGCAACCAGAAGCGGGACCCAGTGACCGGGAGGTTCACCCGGGTCCCGACGGTGTGGTGCTGCGCCGACCCTCCGCCGCCTCTGCCGGCGTGGGGGGAAGCGTCCCAGACGTCTCGCTAGGGTTCGAGAGGGTCACCCCCAATCACACTCGCGCCTGCGGCTCGACATTGACGCCTCCAAAACCTAAGGTTCGATTTCACTATTCATCTTGATGGTTCACTTAATTTCAATCAGATGATGTGCACTAGTTTTTACTACAAATGCTGAACAAATTACTCAGATGATTTTCCATAATTTTTAGGTTAGGGTTTGATGTTGTTGAGATGCAGCAGGGTTTCTGATGATGTAGAACTATTGGTGTTTAAACCTCTCGACCTCCATGGGAGGTACCCGCAGCAAGGTAGAAGGTGGGGATCGCCATGATCTGGAACCCGAAGGTACGCGTGAGGACACAAGACACAAGATTTATACAGGTTCGGGTAGCCGGAATAGCTACCCTATGTCCTTTTTTGGAGTAGTATTGCGCCCTGCGCTTGGGTGTTGTTCCCCGGAGGGATTGTGGATGTTTGGCTAGGTACCCGACCCTCCTTTATATAGTCCAGGGGGCGGGTTCCTAGTCGGTTACAAGGCAGGAGTGCTAGTAGGATTACACAGAGAGAGTCCTAGTAGGAGTCCGTCTTCTACTCTTTTTCCTTCCTTGCATGAGTACCCGGGGTGTATGCCCGACAAGAACCCTTCAAATTAATCGTGCTCAAGTTAATTCCATGTTTTTTTACTTAATCTTCAATGATATTCCTAGTTTTGTAGTTACTCTATTTTAGTGAATCTGATATACAAGATAAGCAGATGATGTTGGAAATTTTTTTAAGCTCATTACACACTGACAGAACTGAACTTTGTTGTTATGCTTTTATAAATTCAAACTGGCATATGTGCTGTTAAAACTGGTATATTTACTTAGTACAAGTACTCAGTGACTATATATGGCATATCTTTAAATTTCTTAAGTTGAACTACTCAGTGACTATAAATGGCATATCTTAAACTCTTTTTAGTTGAACTACTCAGTGACTATATATGGCATATATTTTAATTTTGACTGGATTCTTTAAATATTTTTTAGTTGGAGTACTCACTGTCTATATATGTGTAGTTTAATCTTCACACTGAAATTGGCATAACTGAATTAGCATTTATTCGTTAGCACTTGTGTAAATGAATTGTGTAACACTTAATTTTCAGGCCACCGTACGCGGGGGGCTCTCCACCAAGGCTGCAGAGCGCACTCTGAGAGTCAGCGAGCACCACAGGAAGAAGGTCTGCATGAAAACCCGGTACCTAGTGAGCGCTTCTAGTAGCGCTGGCACTGCTGAGTCTACAACTGAAGAATCAAGCGGGGAAACTTATGTGAACCCAGTGTAGCAGCTGAAAGGGAAGGAGAAGAAGGTGAGTTTCTTGTTGTTGACGGTTTTGAGATAATCCGATTTGAGATCATTTAGGCCTTATCGGTCTTGATTTTCATAACGGCTAGACTTCGGGAGTTACGAAGGAGTTGGGGACTTCACGGGGAGAACGTGATGCTTGCTTGGAGGTTCGGCTCAACGGGGGAGAAGAAGCGGTACACCGGACTCAAGGCTGCTCTCAAAGCTGTTACTGACAAGGCAAAGAAGAAGACGAAGTGCATTCCAGAAGAGTGATGGTTGCATGTCAAAGCTACTGCTGACTCTAATCTTTTGAAAGTTTGGCTAATCTCTATGGGCATGTGAAGAAACTAGTAGAACTGTATGCATGTCAAGAATGAACCTATATGGTTGCTTTTGCATGTAATTAGATATGGGCAGTGCAATGAACCTATGTGGTGGCATAGTAGTGGACTTTTAATTATATATGATATTATCTTTCCTGGGGGTCAACTACTTTGAAATTGTCCTGGAAACAATCTGATTTTACCTACTATATATGGATTGACATACAAATAGTATAAATGATCTCAACTATTCAAACTAGGAAATAACACAACTTTACAAATACTAGAAATCTTCATCTTCTGAATCTGGGGACATATCATCATTATTAACATTGCCATCATCACTACGATCGTTACGATCTGTGTCATCCTCCTCCTCATCCTTGCTATCTTCATCAATAATTGCAGCTTGCCTCTTGTTTCTTATGAATTCTTGTAAATTGCCTTCTATTATAGTGGCTTCCCCACCTTGAATACTATGCAATGGCACGTTATCATCACCTTCTTGCACCACATGCTCAGTATCTGAATGGTAATCTTCCTGATGCACTTCAAGACTGGCCTCTTCTTTTTCAGCCACATCATAGATATTTCTATGTTCAAATTTTTGCACAACTCTCCAGTCTTTACCTGAAGATGTGTCTTCTATGTAAAATATCTTTTCCATTGAGATTGTTGGGGGGTTACCCGAAAAATTCGGACGGTTCCCCTAACACGAGAGAGAGAGTTCTTAACACGTTCAAGCACAGAGTTAGGGCGCTGAGAGACAATTCTTCTCCCAGTAGATTGCACAAGTTCCAAAAATCTGGATCCGTTTACATGTTCCCTCGTGCCTCCTTTTATAGGGAGATGAAGGGACTTTTACATTCCTAAAACGCCCTCGAGCTCAAAGAATATTCCTGGTGTGAACGCATACAAGAATGTCTTTTTCATCTAACATATTTACAAGTCTGCCACCAGTTCACACTCAAAACCCGGACTTTTTGGGACGACAACTTTGACTTTTCTTCTTCGCTGGTTCGTTAATATCTCCATGCATGACTTCCGAACTGGATTCCAGACAGATTCCCGAATCAGCCACCCTTCGAGGTTCGCGCCACCGCCAGCTCGAGGTTCCGGGCTTCCGCGTGTTCGTGACTCCACGTCTTCTCCGAATCACGATCCCCGAAATTCGCATATTCACAGATCCGAAGCTTCGCAGGTTCCAGGCTCCCGAAAATCGTGAATTCCGTGTTCCTGAAAAACAAACCTCATGAATTTCGTCAAACTCAATGTTTCGAGGGTGACGGGTTTTCCTGAATTCCCCAACACTAGCCCCTCGAGGAAGCGGGTTGACTCCGATGATCTGATTCCACGAATATTTCGGAAATTTAGTAAAAAAACATCACCCTCGGAACGTCAGAGGGGACACGCGTCGCCTAGAAACCCTTCAACGGTCTGATCGAGGCAGGTTTCGTGGAACTACCCCCCCGCCCCTATAAATAGGAGGCTTCCGCTGTTAAAAATTTTTACGGCTCTCCTGCTTTTGTTGTGATTCGTAACTTTTTCTGTTCGCGGAATCTCGTCTTTTGCTTAAGAGTTCGCGACCTTCCGGCTTTCTTCGGATCTCTCTAAGGTATTGTTCATTTCGCTCTTTAATTCTTACTCATTCTTTTTACTGCAGTAGATTCTTTGTTTTGTGGGTTTCATTCACGAATGCTGTTCTCATTTCTTCGTACCTGTAACTCTGTTGGTTAGGTGGCTCGAGTCAAAAGCACCGCGAGACCCATGACTACTGAAGAACTTATCGCAGCTGGTCTCCCAGTTGATCCGATTGTTGAAGGTCCTGAGAATGCTGCACCAGCTGAAGATGTTGGTTCTCCCGGTGGCTCCGGGAGTAACGAGGATGGAGAGGTCCGAACGGACGACGACGAAGATATCGGGGATGTGGACGCCGGCATTGGCGATCTGGTTAAGGCAAAGGCTGTAGGACCGCTGCCACCCTCTCTTGTCTTCGGAGAGTCCAAAGTCACGGCCAACATGATTCGAGAATATGAAGCAGCCGGGTTCTTCCCTTCGGGCACTGGACGAGCCCCATTTGACGAACAAATCCCTACCCCTGAGGATGGAGAGATTGTTGTGTTTTGGGACTCTTCGTTTGTGGACTCAGATTCCCTTGTGATCCGATCTTACCCGCGATTTTGGATGCCTTTTCAGTGAAGATCCACCAGCTTTCGCCGACATCTTTTCTTGAGGTGTCGAAATTTATTTGGATCATGAAGACCTTTGGCCGAAATCTCAGCGTCGACGCCTCGCCAGATTCTTCCAACTGGTCATAGCTCCCAATGTTATCAAGGTCGATGACGGGCAATACTATGAAGCTCAGCACACATGTTGTACCTTCAACACCCGACGTCAAAACACCCGAAAAGGGATTACACGAATTCAGATCGCTCCTTGCTGCAAGACCAATCTCACCGACGACTGGAATTCATACTGGTTTTACTTGAAGGTCAACATGTCCGAAGTCCCTGGCTATGCGGGTCCAGCTTACCCCTTGTCTTGCCCTATCGCACCCCTGACTGCCACGAACACTGCCGAATTCAATCATCGAGCAGTAGGGATTAGGAACTATGAGAGTGCTTTTCATCTCGCCAGCACTATACTTGGGGGCCACGACATCATCGAAGAGTTCGTTGCTGCCCGAATTTGGCCGATTTCTAGTGGTTGGGCCCCCACCGAGATCGTGTATTTCAACGTCAATTGTGCAGCTCAAAAAGTGCCTTTCCCAAAGTTTGGCATTAAGCTACGAGAAGGTCAAAGCGCTAATGCTTTCATGATCGAAGTTGAAAAGAGAGTGAATGTCATGACAGGCGAATATACCATGAATGAATACAAGGCGTACAAGGCGCTGGTGAAACACAAGAAGAGGATTAACCGCGTGTTTACTGAGGTCTGCGGAGACAAGTCTTTCAATTCTCGAAGCCCAGGTCCCAAGTTGAAAGTTCTCGCAGTTGCTGTGGCTAGTTGTTCAGCTGCTCCTATCAATGCCCCACGAAGAAGATCTTCGAAACGAGGTTCATCAGCTGTCAACGAGAGCACTTCCTCTGGCGTTAAGCCCTCTAAGACAAGATCTTTGGAGTCGTTGAAACGCAAGCGCAAGACCTCCGAACGAATTTCGGACGTTGAGCTTCAAGCGGCTTCCGGCCTAGCCCAGATGAGCCGCAAGAAGTTGAAGAAGGCGGTGAAGAAGGTTTCTTCTTCCGGGGTTCGGCGGGTTCCATCTGCTTTTGACGACGATCTCTTCGTGGGAGCGGATAGCCAGAAAGGTTCTTGCTTCTGGCTTCTGTTAAGATTTAACATTCGAGACAATTGCCCGTCAGGTTCTGAGAATGAGTTCGTGGATATTGATTCTTTTTCAGATGCTGCTCCCGAAGTTCGCAAGGAGACTGTACTTGTCATTGCTTGCTTTGAAGCCCCCATTCTTTGTTGAAACCATTGCTTCTGTTGAAGCCCCCCGCCGCCGCCAAAGCCCCCGCTGCTGATGTCTCTCTGCCCACTCGCTCCCACGACGAGGCTTCCCCTGAATTCACCAAGGAACTTGAACTCACCGTTCAAAGGGGGAAGGATCCTGTCGAACGTGCTCCCTTGCTCGAAGTTCGGGAAGTTGTTCCCGAAGATCAGGCCCCCTCTCCTTCTTTGGCTGCATTTAACAAGAGTTTTGGTACGTCTCATCGCGGCGAGCTATTAGGTGTTGGTTTCAAGACAACTAGCATCGGGAGCCAGACATCCAAGATTTTAACACTGTGGAAATCGCCTGTACTTGTTGATGAAACAGGAGGGGAGGGCTCGGAACAACCCGGAGGAGTTGCTCGGGACTCTGAGTAGGGGCTTCACTCTGCTCCCGAAACCACTACTTCGTCAGAGGGTAAAGCTTCTTCGAGTTCGACGGAGAAAGTCACCATGCAGAACTTAAGCAAAAAAGGTTCGTTTCTTTTCATTGCCTTTCATATTTTTCAGATTCTCAAATTTTTGATTTAATATTTATTTATGAAATTTTTCAGAAATCAATGACCTTCTTTGTTCTTACCCTCCATCGAAGCTGGCGCGTTTTAAAGAGGACTATGCCCTGAAATATTCTATGCTCGGGAAAGTTGCTGTCGAGCGGCTTGTTGACCAGGAGAAGGAGAACAAGCAACTTTCTCAGGAATCCAAGGAGCTTAAGCGCAGCTTCGCTCTTGCTCAGTCTGCGAACCTTGATCTTGAGAAAAAGGTAGCCGAACTGGCGGAGGCTCTGAGGGTCTGTCAGGACGAAAAGAAAGTTGCTGAGGCAACGCTCGAGCAGTCCAAGAAGGAGCTAGAAAAGGTGCAAAAGGCTCATGAAGATGATCTTAGTCTGATCGAGAACCTTCGTGGGAAACATGTCCGGGCCTCGAAAGTTGCCGAAGATCTACGTATTAACAACGCCAATCTCGCTAAGTCCTTGAGCACAAAGGATCGAAAAATTCTGGATCTTGAGAAAGCGCTGGCGGAACAGGATGATGCTTCGAAAAAGAACATGTCCGATATTTTGGAGAAGCTGAAGCTCTTATTCGAGGAATACAAGAAATCGCTGAGCGAATTTGGCGTTCGTCTTGCTCCTCTTCCGGCTGATCTTGGAATTCCCGAATTCATGGATTGGATGGAAACTGAGTTCAAGGCTCTCTCCGAGGTTATCTCCGGCGCCAGCGATTTCGCAGCGGCCTTCTCTGTCGAGAGTATCCTGAAGATTCTTCACGACTTCGACTGCACCGATCTGGAGAAGTTCCGCGAAAAAATCTCTCGATTTCCCGGCGCCACAAGTACTTCAATAATTCGGGCGAACGAAGATGTCCAGGCTATTAAGAACAAATTTTCGAGGGAATTCTGGTTTGCCAGTGGAAAAGAAGCCGTCAAGGTCATCGCACGTGCTAAGCTTGCTGAGGTAAATTTTCGTACGATTTCGTCGCCAACGCTGGTTCGTTACATTTTGTTTCTTGAATTCCCCTTACATTTGTTTCTCTATCTCTTTCAGCTGAACGAGGAAGAAAATCGTGAGAATGTCGCTGCGTCCCCCGAAGAGTCTACTACCGACGGAGATTCTAGCGATTCGGGCGAAGAGGGTTCGAGCAGCAGCAGCAGCAGCAGCAGCAACGAGGGCAGCGACGACGGCTTCTGAGCGCGATGAGAGTTCTCCGAAGGTTGACGTTATGGGCTAGATGTTTTATCCGAACTATGCACACCTTCGAGGCTGCCTCTGTATATTTGTACATTCACTTAGTTTCTCTGAACGATTGTTTTGTAAACTTTAACCTGCGCAGGTCCTGCAAGCTGGGCATGTGCAGGACGTGATGCCACTACGAATTCATCGGGATAAGATGTTTGTTAGTGGCGAAGTGTGACGCTTGTTCAAACAAGATCATCCCGAACAAGATTTCTCTGATTTTTGGCTCGAAACTTCGCTTAAATTTTCTATGAGATGCTTCGATCTTTCTTCATTTTTCTTGTTTTGTCAGAAGAAGAGTTCTGTGCCCGCGACTTCATGCTCCGCCAATATTCTGAAGACGGAGCCCCTTAGCCCCATAACAGACGCGCTCGACTTCGCTTATGCTAGTGATGTTGCCGAAGACAATAGTTGTAAACCAGGACATGTTGTCGAACTTTCGTTCTAGATTTTGTACTAACTGCTGTAATTGTTGATGAACTATTTCAAAATTTTTATGCAAATAAGGCAATGAAGGCGTTTTTCTTTGAAAAAACGTCACCCTCCCCCACCTTGCCGTTCTGCATGAAAATTTCAAGGCAGGCCGACGAAGTTTACTACTCGAGTATTTTGATCAAACACGCTTTCTGGAGAAATCTTCGTACGTTTTTGAAAACTTCAACCGTTGTTACGCAAGTCGACAAAATTTGTTCTCGAATTTTGTGGACTTGATCCGCTTGGCATACTTGCCTTGGTTGATATTGCAACCCTCAGTTGCTTCAACCGTGATTTTCTACGAATTTCCGCACGAGCCCCTTGCCCTTTTATCAGAACGATTTTATCACGAAAAACTTTCAGCAATTTGCGTGAAGGAAAAAAATTTTAAACAACGCCTCACATATTCACCCATTGTCGCCTCAAGCCTTTTCGGTGGAAATCCCTTCGTGGATGGGATTTTAGGCCACAACTTGTTGTTGTCTCGGGCCTTTTCGGTGGGAATCCCTTCGTGGATGGGATTTTAGCCCACAACTTGTTGTTGTCTCAGGCCTTTTCAGTGGGAATCCCTTCGTGGATGGGATTTTAGGCCACAACTTATTGTTGTCTCTAGCCTTTTCTTATGCTTTTATCTATCAGGAAGCCTTTCTCGCGAACTTTTTTCTTTTTTTTCACGAAGGAATTCTGGCTGTCACGAAGCCTTTCTCGCAAACCTTTTTCTTTTTTCACGATGGAATTCTGGCTATCACGCAGCCTTTCTCACAAACTTTTTTCTTTTTTCACGATGGAATTCTGGCTATCACGAAGCCTTTCTCACGAACTTTTTTCTTTTTTCACGATGGAATTCTGGCTATCACGAAGCCTTTCTCACGAACTTTTTTCTTTTTTCTCGATGGAATTCTGGCTATCACGAAGCCTTTCTCATGAACTTTTTTCTTTTTTCTCGATGGAATTCTGGAAATACGCGATTTGGGGGAAGACTCTTTTTATACATATATCATAAAGAGTATTTACATAGGATCCGCCTCGTTAAAAACCTTGCCTCTTGATTTAGAGCCCCCTTTGCAAGGAAAAGAGTACAGTCCTCTTTATTCTAATACAACTAGGAAAAGAAAAGCTAATGTTTTTTTCCCGAAATCACTTATAGACATGTGATTCGGATTTTTTAGTTTTTAGAATACAAACTTGCGAAAGTGGAAAAACTACTTTATATTACATCTAGCTACGACTGGGGTTTTCACAGGTAATACCTTTTCAGGCTGTCAGCATTCCACGAATGTGGCAGCTCTTCGCCAGTTTGCTCCATTAAGCGAAAAGCCCCTGGCATGTTTGTTTCCCTGGCAATGTAAGGCCCTTCCCAAGACTCATGAAATTTTCCTGGGTTTTCCCAGTTTTTCTTCCTTTTCAACACAAGATCGCCAGTTTTGATGTCCTTTCGGACCACCTTCTTGTCTCTCCAAGCCCTTGTCTCTCTTTGGTACTTCTCGATGTTCTCAGCAGCTTAAAGGATTGTTAGCTCGATCATGTCCTTTTCCACTTTCTTTTAAATTTCCTTGATTTCTTTTCCCTTCAAGACTCTCATGCTTTCGTTTTTGATTTCCTCTGGTGTCATTGCCTCAGTGCCGAAAAGTAGGCGAAAAGGCGTGAAACCTGTTGCTCCTGACACTGTAGTGTTGTGAGACCAGATCACCTTTGGTAATTCATCTACCCATTTTCCCTTCTTTTGGTCGAACAAGCATTTTTTGATTCCCGAAAAAATCAGGCCATTTGCCCTTTCAACTGCTCTGTTGGACCGTGGGTGGTATACTGACGAAACTTTCGCATGAGTGCCCAAGGTCTTGCAATACTCTTTGAAGGTGTAGCAGTCAAACTGTTTGCCATTGTCAACAGTTAGTTCTCTAGGAACCCCGAATCGCGGACTATGTTACGCCAAAAGAACTTCTGAATTGTTGTTGCTCTAATGTTCGCGAGTGGTTTTGCTTCCACCCACTTTGTGAAATAATCGGCGCAACAGTTTGCGAATCGGCAATTCCCCTGAGCCGTTGGCAACAGGCCCACTAGATCCATTCCCCACCTTTGCAGTGGCCACGATGGTGGAATTAAATGAAGCGGCATTGAGGGTAGATTCTGTTGGTTCGCTGTTTTTTGGCATGCTTCACATTGCCGAACTAATGCCTTGGCATCTATGTTTATGGTGGGCCAATAGAATCCCTGCTTTATTTCCTTCCCAGCTAAAGCCCTGGTGCCTATGTGCGCACCACAAAATCCACTGTGAATTTCCTTGAGAAGTTCTTGACCTTTTTCGGAGGTGATGCACCGTAGCCAAGGCTCAGTGACTCCTGATTTGTACAGTTCTCCGTTTACTACTGTATAGCCCCGTGCCCTTTGTTTCAATCTTTTCTCTTCCAACTCATCTTGTGGTTCATAGTGGCCTCTCAGATAAGCCATGATTTCTGCTCTCCAATCGGGAGTCTCCACTACATTCACGATTTTGGGCCTCGAATCCTTGATGGATAGTTCTCTGATGATTTCGAAGAACACATCCGGGGGTAGTTCTTGATTTCTGGCTGCTGCTTTCGCCAGCTTATCTGCCTCATTGTTGTCATCTCTTGGGATATGCTGGACTGAATAACCTTTGAAGTGTTTTACCATTTCCCTGACCTTTTCTAGATAC
Organism: Cenchrus americanus; assembly: GCA_947561735.1. Lineage (NCBI taxonomy): Eukaryota > Viridiplantae > Streptophyta > Magnoliopsida > Poales > Poaceae > Cenchrus > Cenchrus americanus. The sequence goes on along the minus strand of OX387239.1, from coordinate 73,712,776 downwards.
TTCATGAGAACGGGATTTCTTGCTTCACTTTCTTTCTCGATATGTTCTTGAATTACTTTCGAATCCATTCTGATTATGAAGGTCTGTTGCCCCAAGGCTTTCATTTTCCTTAATGCCAACAGAAGAGCTTCGTATTCCGTTGTGTTGATCGTGGAATGTTCATTGTTTGTGAATACGAGTCGAGCTGCGTATCTTATCACTACGCCCGTTGGGGACGTTGCGACAGCCGAAATTCCAACTCCCTTGTAACACCAGGCCCCATCACACTGTACTATCCAAGGTTCAGGTACATTTTCCTCAAAGTTCGAGTAGGTGAAATCCAATCCACGACAAAATCTGCCAGAACTTGTGATTTTATTGCACTTCTTCTCTCGAAGTCTACCAGATATTCAGAGAGCTCGGCGCCCCACTTAATTATTCGGGTGGATGCCTCTCTATTTGCGAACAAATCATTCAACAGCTGATTGGTGATGACTCTTATCCCGTGACCCTCGAAATAGTGCCTTAGCTTCCTTGCTGCCATGATGACTGCATATGCGATTTTTTCCAGTTCGGAATAGAAGATCTTGGAGCCAGACAAAGCTTCCGAAGCAAAGTATATCGGAATTTGTTTGAGCTTTCCTTCTTCTTCCTTTTCTTGCACTAGCACCGCACTTACTGCCAAATTTGATGCAGACACATATAGCAGGAGTGGCGATTTCGGTTCGGGAGGACAGAGTTTGGTCATGTTGGACAAGTAATCTTTCAACTCTTGGAAGGCTCGCTTTTGAGATTCAGACCGCTGGAAGTTCTTAGCACTTCTGAGGACTTGGAAGAATGGTAAGCTTCTTTCTGCGGCTCTGGGAATGAATCTGTTAAGGGCAGCCACTCTCTCTGTCAGCTTCTGCACATCTTTCACTGAAACTGGATCTTGCATTTCCACTAAAGCCTTGATTTTGTCGGGATTTGCCTCTATGCCCTTCGTTGAAACTAGGCATCCAAGAACTTTCCCCTTGTGAATGCCGAATACACATTTCTCCGGATTCGACTTCGCATTTGCTTTGCCCTCATGTTCGCAAATGTTTCCGCCAGGTCACTGATGTGGTCTTTCCTTTGAACACTTTTGATGACTATGTCATCCACATATGCCAAGATGTTTCTCCGAATCTGCGGGTGAAGTACTATTGCTATCATTCTTGAGAATGTACATCCTGCGTTCTTTAGCCCCTCTGGCATTCTCACGAAACAAAATGTTCCGAAGGGAGTGATGAAACTCGTTTTTTCTTCGTCCTCCTTGCGAACCCTGATCTGATGATACCCAGAGAACATATCCAGGAGCGAGAGCATTTCACTGTTGGCTGCATCATCTACGATTTTGTCTACCCTTTCCAGGGGGAAATCGTCTTTCTTGCATGCCTTGTTCAAATCCGTGAAGTCCACACACATTCTCCACTTTCCATTTTTCTTCTTGACTGGTACAGTGTTGGCTAGCCAGACTGGATACTTTACTTCTCTGATTACTTGTGCGTCTTGCAATCTCTGAACTTCTGCTTCGACTGCTTTCACCTTTTCCTCGGACATTTTCCGAAGTTTCTGTTTCTTGGGAGGTATCTTTTCGTCTGTCTCCAAGGCATGTTCAATGATGTCCCTGTCAACACCTTGCAGGTCCTTAGCTGACCATGCGAAAAAATCCTTATTTTTGTTCAGATATTGTACAAGGTCCCTGTCCTCTTCTGCAGTAAGGTTGGCCCCTATTGTGACTACTCTATCGGGCATGGCATGCAGATACACTTTCATGGTTTCACCATCTGCGGCTATTTCAATTTTTTATTTATCCCGCTTGGCCTCTTCGTAAGTTTCCTTCTTTTCGTCGAAATTTGTTTTCGGTGGTACACGTTCGTACGGCGGGCGTGTGGCCTTTTTCTATGTTTCTTGCCTCTTGCTGATTGCCGAACACTGTAATAACCCCCTTGGGTGCGGACATCTTCATGCACAAGAACTGTTGCCTTATGACCGCGTCGAACTTGTTCATGAAACCTCTGCCGAAAATCGCGAGATACGGATGATAGATGTCAACCACATCGAAGGTGAGACTCTCTGTTCTGGCGTTTTCAAGATCTCCGAAGGAAACATGGAGTGATATTTTTCCAACCGGCTTGATTGGCTTTCCTCCGAACCCTTGCAATGGGTACTTTGGCGGGTCGAACATGTGCTGGCTCAGATTCATCTTTTCGAAGGTCTTCAAGAACAAGATATCCGCTGAACTTCCATTGTCAACTAGGACTTTTCCTATGACCCACCCAGCTATGTTTACCTCAATGATCATAGCATCATTATGAATCGCAGATTTCAGCCTGAAATCTTCTTCTGTGAAGGTGATTGGCACCTTCGCCCACTCCGGACGTGCGGCTGGGCCGTCATTGTTGATGGTGTTCACAGACCTGAAGTAATTGCTTCTTTGCTTTTTAGTCTCGAACTCCATGGCTGACCCTCCCGTGATTGGCATGATAGTCCCGAAAGACGGCAATGCTTTGGAGTTCTGAGGTCCTGCACTTGACTGAGGCCTTGATGAGCTTTCTGGAGGTGGTGGCAAAATTTCTCGAATCGGTTGAGGTTGCTGAATTGACTGGATTGCCTGCAACTGAGGGAAAAATTGCTGCGATGGTTGCCACGATGGCTGTGATTGCGAGAATTGCTGAACTGGGACTGGACTTGGTTGTGAGTTCGCGAATTGCGGCTGCCAGAAATTCGGGCGAAATTGGCTCGGCGTTGAGGATGCGATGTCATTAGCGCTTTTTCTTGCTGAATTCTTGCCATGTTTTTCTTCGTTTCTGGGCAGCCTTCGGTGCTGTGGCCCCTTCCATGATACTGGAAATATAAGTAAGGGTCTTTCGGGTTGTGGTTCGTGGGTCTCGGGGGTCCTCTTCCTCTCCCCCTTCCTCTGGGCATGAACCCTCCTCTGGTGCTTGGCCTGCTGTTTTGCTCAGGTTGTGGACTTTCGACATTGTTGACATTTCGCGGATGCTGGGATTGTGCTCTCCATGTCATGTCTCTGTTGCCCTGCCTTGCCTCGTTCCGTTCGGCTACTCTCTTGCGATGGTCATCATCAGACAAGATGTATTCTTCCAATTCACGAAAAAGTTCCTCGACCGTCTTGGGATTCTTTCTGGCGAGATGTGAGGCTGTTGGCCCTAGAGTGAGGCCCTTGATTAACGCATTGATTGTTGTTTTTTCATCAGCTTCGGGGATTTGGGATCTCTACTGCATGAACCTTCTCACGAAGTTCCGCAGTGGCTCTCTGTCTTTCTGCTTGCAGTTGTAGAAATCTGATGCTTTAGCTGTTGTGTCGTGGAACATTTGAAATGCTTGCATGAACTTTGTCTTGAGATCTACCCAGCTGTAGACTGAGTGTGGAGGCAGCAAGGAGTACCAATTCAGTACTGGTCCTTCGCAAGCAATGATGAAGGATTTGGCCAGTGCAACATCATCCCCTCCTGCTGAATTCACAGCTGATTCATACCTCATGAGGAATTGCCTAGAGTTTCCGAAGCCGTTATATTTCGGGAGAGAGACGGGCTTGAACTTCGGCGGCCAAGGTGCTGTTTGCAGCCCAATGGACAGCGGCGACTCAGAATCTACGAAGTGTGAGATTCCGTTTCCCGCGAAGAAGTTTTCTTTCGGGGATTCTCTTGCTGGCCCAGAGTTCTGGTGTGGTGATTCCTGCCACAGGGAACTGTTCTCTTGCTCTTTCATCTCATCGATTTCTCTTTGTATCACTTCAATTTGTTCTTTTGCTTTGTTTAGTTGTTCTAACTTTTCGAAGATCTTTCTTTTTGCTTGCAACTGACTTGCGAATCTTTCTTTGTCTTTCTGCAACTACTGTATTTTTTGCTGAACCCTTTCTAGCTCCCTGTCTATGGTGTCATCATCATCATCGACATTCTCAAATGCTTGCTGTTCAGCAGGTTGTTCTTGGGTGTGAGCCGTCTTCTCAGCTCTTGCCTTCATCAGAGCTTCGAGCTTTGCTCTCCGCTCTTGATCTGTTGTGTTAGAAGGTTCAGGAACGAAAGGGATTTCATTCCTTTGAGGAGGATGGTGGTCATCTCGATTTGTCTCTGCCAGAACGTTCTTCTTGGATTTCTTCTGTGGTGGCATCGTGAGCTTTTCTTCGGCTGAAACACGGTGGGCGCCAATGTTGGGGGGTTACCCGAAAAATTTAGACGGTTCCCCTAACACGAGAGAGAGAGAGTTCTTAACACGTTCAAGCACAAAGTTAGGGCGCTGAGAGACAATTCTTCTCCCAGTAGATTGCACAAGTTCCAAAAATTTGGATCCGTTTACACGTGCCCTCGCGCCCCCTTTTATAGGGAGATGAAGGGACTTTTACATTCCTAAAACGCCCTCGAGCTCAAAGAATATTCCTGGTGTGAACGCATACAAGAATGTCTTTTTCATCTAACATATTTACAAGTCTGCCACTTGTTCACACTCAAAACCCGGACTTTTTGGGACGACAACTTTGACTTTGCTTCTTCACTGGTTCGTGAATATCTCCATGCATGACTTCCGAACTGGATTCCCGACAGATTCCCGAATCAGCCGCCCTTCGAGGTTCGCGCCACCACCAGCTCGAGGTTCCGGGCTTCCGCGTGTTCGTGACTCCACGTCTTCTCCGAATCACGATCCTCAAAATTCGCATATTCGCAGATCCGAAGCTTCGCAGGTTCCAGGCTCTCGAAAATCGTGAATTCCGTGTTCCTGAAAAACATACCTCAAGAATTTCGTCAAACTCAACGTTTCGAGGGTGACGGGTTTTCCTAAATTCCCCAACAGAGATGATAGGATGAAAGGATTGGTCTTGTATCGTAATGATTGCACATTGATGGATTTGAAATGTCCGTCATCTTGAAGGCCTTTCCCCTTGCCTTCTTGGTTGTACCAATCGCATTGAAATATAACCACAGTCCGAAGAACTTGAAGATTGGAGTTATACTGCAACTCAATTACCTCTTTAAGGACTCCATAAAAATCTATGATGTTGCCATTATGTTCACCTGGAGTCATCACTCCACTGTTTTGTGTCTGAAGGAACTTTTCACGATCGACTGTGCTATATCGAACACCATTCATCTTGCAAGCTGTCGAAAACTTGACTTGTAGGCATGGACCACATGACAGTGCCCACAATCCTTCGCTAACCGAATCTGGATTATCCTTGCGTTTGTTCTTAATCTGTTGCAAAAAAATTGTGGAATAATTACATATGCATTTAATTACAAAATTTGTGTATTTACTTACGTGGCGCCTAAACCACATGGCAAATCCTTGTTGAAGCATTCTATCAACATTATTTAATTGCGCACCTTGCTGCAAAAGCTCGTCTCTGTACAATCTGCAAGGACAAGTTTATTCAACTAACAATTTTGTAATTCCAGTAATAAATATGAAAGTAATAAAATGCATACTTACTCTTTATATTCGTCAGCCTCTTCACAATTATGTAGCACATACCAAACTAACTTATCCATGACATCATCATCAATGTACTGGACCCTACACCCTCCAACTAGAGTAACACCATGCTGGAAAGCAGAGATGTCATCAGGCAATGGCACCTCTCCACCACTACCATCCTCAGAGTTGAATCTAGTGTCCATATCCTCCATGTACCTAGAACAGAACGTCAAGGTGTCACTTGCCACATATGCCTCAACAATTGAACCTTCTGGCTTCGCCTTGTTCCTTACAAAATTCTTCAAAGTGCCCAGGCGCCTTTCTATTGGGTACATCCATCCATACTGAACGGGACCTCTAAGCAGTGCCTCGTTAGGTAGATGTACACACAAGTGCACCATCACATCAAAGAAGGCAGGGGGAAATATTTTCTCAAGCTTGCATAGGATCAATGGAATCCGTTCTTTCAGCCATTTAACAACATCAATCCTTAGATTTCTGCTGCACAGCTCCCTAAAAAAGGTCCCGAGCTTGGAAATTGCTTCATACACATCCTTTGACACCAGTCCTCTAAGTCCAGCAGGGATGATTCTTTGAAGGAGTATGTGGCAAGAATGTGTCTTGAGCTTTCCAACCACCCTTGATCCATCTTCACTAATATATCTTGCTAGGTTAGCAGCATATCCATCAGGAAAGCTGGATACCTTTCGAAACTTGCAAAACTGGACTTTTTGATCCTTCCCCAAGACATAAGGAGCAGGTGGAGCACTGACTGAGTTGTTCCCTTTCTCCTGTAAGTGCAAATGATGCCTGATGCCCATATCGAACAAATCTAGCCTAGCATTACGTGTGTCCTTGGTCTTCCCCGGTACATTGAGTAATGTGCATAGAATGTTTTCACATACGTTTTTCTCTATGTGCATCACATCAAGATTATGTGGAAGCTTCAAATGTTTCCAGTAAGGCAATCTCCACAATGCAGATTTCCGGCTATAAATATTTGGACCAACATTACGCTTTCTGTTTTTCCCATTGGTTTCAGGTTCCTTCATCTGCTTCCCTAGCCTGACATCTTTCACCTTATCTATCTCCTCTACCACCTCAGCCAAAGTGAACCTCTGTGGCGCTTCTTTGTTTTCCTGCTTACCATCGAAAGCCAAGCTTCTCCGCCATGCATGTGTCTTTGGTAGGTATCGACGATGTCCAATATAACATACCTTTATCGCAGTAAATACATGCATAATACCCTTTTGTTGTTCTCCCAGACAACATGCTCAATGCCGGATAATCATGTATACACCATAGCACGGTAGCACGAAGGTCAAACTTCCTACTAGTACACGCATCATAGGTACTGACACCCTTCCATAGCTCTAGCAGTTCTTCAATTAGGGGCTCAAGGAACACATCAAAATCCTTTTCTGAAAATCTTGGACCTAGGATGAGTAATGACATAAAGCAATTTGCTGGATTCACACATTTCCATGGTGGGAAATTTAGTGGAGTCAGAAGCACTGGCCACATACTGTACTGGGTACTCATGTTGCGAAATGGATTGAACCCATATGTAGCTAAGGCAAGCCTCAAGTTCCTCGGTTCAGCTGCAAAGTCTTTTTCCTTACTGTCAAAGTACTTCCATGCATCCCCATCAGCTGGATGGCTCATTACATTTTCCATTGGCGTCCTCACTTTCTTGTGCCATTGAGTTTCCTCAGAAGTACGCTTTGAAGCATATATTCTCTTCAACCTTGACAAAAGTGGAAAATGTCTCAGAACCTTATGTGGAACCTGCTTGGTCCCAGTTTCGTCTTTCCATCTGGACTCCTTGCACACTGGGCACACATTCAACTTTGCATACTTGGATGTTTTTGAATCCCGAAATAAAACACAATTATTCTTGTACACATGTATGTTTTCGTATCCAAGGCCCAACTCTCGGAAGGTATTTCTTTGCCTCATCATAAGAATTTTGCAGCTCACTCTTAGGGTATCCTGATGAGATCAAGTTCATCATCGTGGAAAATCCTGCATTGCTGATTCGATAACGAGACTTGATATACAACATCCTCACCATAAATGAGAATTTTGAATGCCTAGATCCCGGGCTAAGTGCCTTCTTCGCATCTTCAAGCACTCTTGCAAACCTTGGCTGTTCTCCATCAGCCTCTGCTTGAGCATACAGATCTCCAATCATCTGCGGTACTTCAAGATCCTCATCAAGATGATCATCATCGTCCACATCCACATGTATCCCATAATCATGATCACCTTCCACATCCGGTGCTCGTATTCTCAACTTCAGTACTATCTGCAAGCTCCCCATGATAAATCCACCTGGTATATGTAGCTGACATTCCAAAGATGTGTATGTGGTTTTCTACATCATGCTGGGGTTGCACTTTTTTATTCAGACAATTGCGGCAAGGACAACGTATCTCTGTGTCTTCTGGGTATCTTTGTCTAACAAAATTCATAAACTGTTCCACCCCTTTCAAATATGCAGGTGTGAATTGTTTCCCAAATATCCAACTTCTATCCATTTGTTTAGACAAACACAAAAAAAATTCAAAACATCCAAACTGAGATATATTAAGCTGAAAACAATAAAAAATTTTGGATATTTCAACAATTAATTGATAATCAGATGCTAGTACGCTCTACAAAAATTAAACCATTCATCCATATATGAACAAACCCTTCTAATTAAACTCATATCCATATCTGAACAAATACTTTAAACAAATACTTCTAAAAACCTTGGAGGCGCTGCTCTTCTCGACTGCAGGCTGACGCCTCCTCTTCTCGACTGCGGGCGATGCCTCCTCTTCTCGACTGCAGGCGCTGCTTTGCCTCCTACGACGCCACAGCGAGCATCTTCGATGCCACTCAACACCCCCTGCAACGCCCTCGACCTCGATCACCTGCAGGAGCCGCCGCCCCACAACGTGTGCAAAACCTATCGACGTCGTCACGAGGACCTGCACTTCGATCAGCCTCGTCACGTTACTCTTGGATACATTGCACGATCGGCCTCAGCACGTTAGGCCCAGAACATCACATTCGATCCAGTAGAAGGCCCACGACTTATTACAACAACGTATTAAAGGTTCAAATAACCACTATACTTAAGAACTACACGAAAGCTCACGCAGTGTAGTGGTAAATCTCTAACTTGCATACCCCCTGGTTCAGGGATCGAAGCTCCGCTGGAGCAATTTTTTTGGCCAAATACTTGTTACCCAGTTCCAAACAAACGGTACTTGTTACCCAGTTCCAAACAAACAGGGACCGGAGCGGCCCATTAATTATGGCCCAGTACCAAAATACCAAGGAAAGGAGCGGCCCATTTCGACAACTAATCCCACGCTGTCAATTCCACCATTGATTTGTGACGAATTTGTTTCACCATTAAGTGTGTCAAACAATGCCAATATATGTTGACGATAACAAAACTAATTTGTGACGATCAACTTTCGTCATTCCAATAAGGTATACCCAAAACAAGTTTTATGACGATCTCCTTTTACTATTCTGTGATGCTTTTTTTTATTTTCATCATAAATTTCCGGGCCAAATCTTCGTCACTTGGCACTTATGACGAAAATGGAGATTTCGTCACAGATGACATACCATTCTGTGACGAAAGTGAGCGGCATCACGGGCAAATCGTCACAGATTGCAACATTTCTAGTAGTGGCCTCGCGCCCCGCGCCGGCGGCCGGGGCCAGCGTCGTGGTCGCCCGCCCAGGAGCCGTGCGCCGCCTCCTGCAGGATGTGAGAGAGACGTCAGATGGAGAATGGAGAAGAAGAGAAGAGAGAAGAAGATAGAAAAATGAGTGGACTCAGTGTAGGCGCAGAGCATTGAAGAAGAGATAAAGGGGAGAGAAGGCCTTTAGTCACGGGTGGTATTCCCACACGTCTCGGGTGGAAACACCGGGTGGTGTTTCCACCCGAGACAAAAGGGGCATCCTTTAGTCTCGGGTGGGAATACCACCTGGGACTAAAGGTTTATGCCAAAAATTGCCTCAACATACAGTTGGACGTCCCCTTTAGTCCCGGTTGGTAGTACCAACCTGGACAAAAGGGTAGGGGCGTTCGCGGGCATTTCAGGCCACGTCGACGAAAGGTGTTTAGTCCCGGCTCTAAAGTTGAACCGGACTAAAGACCCGAACCAAAGCCTCGCTCTCTACCAGTGCATATAGAGGCGAGCTCCTGCCTTGTTTCCATGGACTTCCTCTGGATCACGTGCGTGGGACTGCTCGACCGCCACCGCTACCTAGATCGGAGCGTCGCTGCTCCTTGCAGGAAAAGGAGCTCGCCGCAGCCCAGCACGAGAGGGAGCTGCGGCGAGGCCCGTCCATGGGGGTGTGCGGCTTGTTCGATGGAACGGGGCCCCCAAATTTTAGGGGCCCCAAAATTTAATAGATCGCCCACTAATATTAGCCCAATAGCCCATTAAATCACCGCTACTCAGTACTCGTCTGGATGGAAAGACAACGCCGACGATTTGTTTCCATCGCGCGGTGCGACGCTTCGTCGTCCCGAGTCGTCTCGCGCGGGACGCGGCGGCGCGGCGCGGAGGCCCCCTCCACAATGCCGGTTCTCGTGAATTATCCCCCCCCTGTTTGGCTGTCTGCTGTGTTCGTGAATGTGACTACTCGGTACTCACTACCGAATCGGGCGGTCGGGAACCGGCGGCGAAGCGGGCGGGGCGACTTGAGTCCGTCGGGCGCCGTGGTCGGGGAAGACCGGGCGGTAGCACGTAGCGAGCGAGGCATAGGAAGGCTGGAAGCACTTTGATTTAAGGTATTTTATTTTTTTAGTTAACAAATTGATCAATTTTAATTTTATTTATTAGTTCACTCATGCATACGAGACTATGACTATCGGTTTCAATCTTAGTTGCCCCTTTTAACTTTTATTTTTATGTATACATGTACATCAAATATTCAAATCAAGTCATGTCTTCTGCAAATCGGTCTAGAAAATATGACTCGGGTTCTCAAAAGCGTAAAAAGAGGCAAAGAATAGAGGAGTTAACTCAATTGCAAAAAGGAGCTATGGACAAATATATTAGAAAAGAATCTCAATTGGTCTCCACTAATCAGACATCCGATCAAGGTCCTGAAATTGATCCTATCGATGGTCGTCAGACAGAGATTGAAAACAATGTTGAGGTCCAGGATCAGGAAGGTCTTACTGACAACACAGCTGAACAAATGGACAATAGTGGTGATAATTTGAATACTTCTCCTATTGCGGATGTTAATGATTCTTTTTCGGCTGATATATTTGATCCAAGATATTGGGATTCTCTTGAGCCTAAACAAGTTGATATTTTAGCGGTGAAGGGCCCTAAAAGAGACTTGTTATTTCAAAAAGGACCTAAGGATGGGCATTCCAGAAGGTTTTACGCCTATCACTATACTAGAATTCTTTCAAATGGAGAGCATTGTGATAGGGATTGGCTTGTCTATTCAAAGGAACTTGATAGAATATTTTGCTTTGGTTGTAAATTATGTACAAAAGGGTATCGAAAAGGTCATTTGGCAACTGAGGGGTTCAATGATTGGATACATCTTGGCATTAGACTTAAAGAGCATGAGACAAGTGCCGATCATGTTTTAAATATGACTACTTGGTATGAGTTGCGTAGTAGATTGCAAACGGATCGGGCAATTGATAAAACAGCTCAGCGGCAACTTGAGAAAGAAAAAGATCATTGGAGAAAAGTTTTGTTCAGAATTGTTGGCATTGTAAAATTTCTTGCCAAGCATAATCTAGCATTTCGTGGCAGTAATAGCAAACTGTATGATGATAGCAATGGAAATTTTTTGGGTTTAGTAGAGATGTTGGCTGAATTTGACCCAGTTATTCAAGAGCATGTTCGTCGTATTACAAATGAAGAAACTGAGGTTCATTATCTTGGTCCCAGGATTCAGAATGAATTGATACACATGCTTGCTACGCCATGAAGTCCGAAATTATTAAGAAAATAAAGAGTGCAAAGTATTTCTCTGTCATACTTGATTGTACCCCACGATGCAAGCCACCAAGAACAAATGTCTATAATTATAAGGTATGTGGATTTATCTTGGGGTAGTGTTTGCATTGAAGAATCCTTTATAGGATTTTTGGAGGTAAATGATACGACTGGGCAAGGACTTTTTGATGCAATACAGAACGAATTAAAAAAACTTGATCTTGATATAGATAATGTGAGAGGACAAGGCTATGATAATGGGTCAAATATGAAAGGCGGTAATAAAGGGGTACAAAAGAAATTTTTGGATGTAAATCCAAGAGCTTTTTATTCTGCTTGTGGTTGCCACAGCCTTAATCTAGCACTTTGTGACATGGCCAAGAATTCTGGTTCTAAAGATTTTTTTGGGATCATCCAACGTATCTACACAACCTTTGGCAATTCTACTAAGAAATGGCAGATTCTAAAAGATAACATAACAGGATGGACTCTCAAGTCAGTATCAGCTACACGTTGGGAGAGTCGAGTTGAAAGTGTTAAAGCTATCAGATTTCAATGTTCAGACATTCGGGAGGCACTACTTCGGGTATTTGATATTTTTATGTTGTCTTGGTAATGACATGAGTCCTTCGGCCATCCAAATTTAAGTATTTAACACATGTTTTTTCTTTCTCATTTCAGGTATCGATATTGATAATGATGTAAAAAATAGCAGCGAGGCTAAAGGCTTGGCAAATAATGAGCTTGGCGAGTATGAATTCATAGTGGCAATTGTCATTTGGTATGAAGTATTATATACTATTAATTTAGTTAGCAAACAGTTGCAAGCGAAGGATATGCTTATAGATGTTGCTATTGAGAAAGTGAAAGGGCTTATTTCTTTCTTCAAAGGGTATAGAGAAACTGGGTTCCAAGAGGCATTGGAGGTAGCCAAAGGAATTGCACTTGAGATGGATATTGGTACAACATTTCGCAAGAAACGAGAAATTAAAAGAAAGAGACATTTTGATGAGAACCCAGATGACACAGATGCTTCCACCACTCGATCTGCAGAGGAATCATTTAGAATCAACTATTTTCTCTCCATTGTTGATCAAGCTATTTCCTCTCTTACAACCAGATTTGAACAGTATCAAGGTTACCAGAAAAATTTTGGTTTCTTATTTACGTCTGAAAAATTACAGTCACTTGGGTAATGACAGCTTGAAATCTTCTTGTGAAAATCTTGAGGCTGCCCTTACAAGTGAAGGGAAATCCGATATTGATGCTAAAGAGCTGTATGTGGAGTTGAAGCTTCTTCAAGATTTCATTCCAAAGGAAAAGATGGGTCCCGTTGAAATTCTAAAGTTTTTGAAGCGACATGATTGTTTCCCCAATGCAACTATTGCATATAGAGTTTTGTTGACCATTCCAGTGACTGTTGCTTCAGCGGAACGAAGCTTTTCAAAATTGAAGCTACTGAAGTCTTACTTACGTTCTACAATGACACAAGAAAGACTTAATGATTTGGCCATGATAGCACTTGAGAGTGATATATTAGAGAAGATTAAATATGAGTCTATCATTGAAGATTTTATTTCAAGAAACACGAAAAGAATGAAGTTGTTCAAGTAAAGATTATCCAATCAAGATTATATAGGTATGTTTTTTGATGTATTTGATTATCTATTATACTATAGTCTATATTTGTGATTTTATTGTACTAGTCTACTAGTTTAGTAGGCCCCCATCTATGATTACGAACAGGGCCTCCATTTTTGCCGGGACGGCCCTGCTCTGCAGCGGCGTCAGCGGTGGAGGGCTTGGGCGGAGGAAGTGGCGATGGCATATGAGGGAACAACCTCCGAGACATCATGACAGTGAAGTGGATGACGACGCAACTGATGCAAGAGCCCGGCGAAACGGCGGTGGCGACTCTCACCTCACCGTCGATTAGTTGTTGGCTTGTTGCTCGGCCTTCTCGAGCACTTGCAGATCTCCGATTGCCTCAAGGAGACTAGCATGTGCGCAGCGTGGGTGCGCACCGAGCTCGAGAGGCACTGCGGTGGCGAGAGCCGCTGTGTTGAGTCCACATCCGAGGACACCAACTTCCATGCGCTCAAGACCTACAGTCGCTACCTCGTCGAGTAGGCAGGGAAGCTCGACCCTGTCATCGTTCGCATCCTCTCGTGCCCCAATAAGAACAACCCGATCCTCATCGGTGAGTCGGACGTCGGGAAGACAGCCGTCGTCGAGGGCCTCATGCAGTGCATCATCCACGACGATGTTCCCAGCAACCTCCTCGACACTCGCCTCATCACGCTCGGCATGGACGTGCTCGTCGCTGACGCCAAGTACAACGGCAAATTCGAGGAGTGCCTCATGTCGTGCTCAAGGAGGTCGAGGAAGCCAAGGGGAAGGTCATCCTCTTCATCCACCTTGTCCTCGGCACGAGTTCGGATGGGCCATCAGCGGTGGGTGCGCAGAGGGTGCGCCCCGTCGAGCTCGGGGACGAGCAACAAGAGCTCGAGATCGAGCTCCGCAAGATGGCGCCGCACACGGCCGCGGTGCTCATCTTCCGCGCACCCTGCGGCTGCCCGCTGCCCCAAGGGCCTCATGGAGATCTGGGGCAGAAAGAAGGCGGTCCAAAAAGTGAAAAGGAGGGAGAAGGGGAGGAACGAGGGATCGGATGAGCACTGGGCCGACGAAGCCAGGTGCCTGGCGCAACAACCAATGTGTGGATAGCAGCGGGGTCGCCGCCGCCTCGCTCGATCCCCACCCGGCACCCGCGCAGCAGCCAACGCTAAAGCCACCATCCTCGGGAGGAGAGGGAGGGGTGGAGCGGGCACACAGGGATGGATGGAGGAGGATGGGCAGCGGTTGCGGGGGAGAGAGAGAGGAGGAGGAGAGAGCAAGATAAAAAAGAAAATAAAAGTGGTGTGACCCACATTTTGCGATAGAATTGGAGGCCCTCCAGAAATGAAGGTTTGGAACTGGAATTTAGAGGGTCATGAAAAATACAATCCTATTTAAAGGCTCTATTGGAGTTGAATTTTTACAATAAAATTTTAAATTTTAGAGCATAGGTCATTTTGCGGGTCTCACTAGAGTTGCTCTAAGCCTCTAAGCTAGCTATTACCTGCTACAGTAGGTGTGTACACACGGGGACACACATGAACGGTGTGATAATGTGATGCGTGGTGTAGCGTAGGATGTATGCCAAACAGTAAAAAGGTCGTTACAGAGACCGACGACGGGCCGATCGTCGATAAAAAATAAAGGACCTCACTGCACGCATGCACTGCGCAAGAGAGGATTTATTGCGGATGGGCATGATCATCATGGTCACGAACAGTTTACAGCCGGTGCGAGATCGACGGGTACGTGGATATATGCTGACACGGCACGTGCGTACGTAGCGCGCTACGGCGATTTGTACTGATGGGCACGTACTCCGCGTGATGAGACGATGTACGGTGCATGCATTATAGCTCGTGTGGAGACTGGAGTACGAGTAAGGCTATGTTGATTTGTGATTATAACCAGCCTTATATAAGTTGGATTTGTGATTATAACCAGCCTTATATAAGTTGGATTATAGATCATGCATTGTTTGAACTTTTTAACTCAAAATTTGACAGCTTGTCTTATTCAAAAATCATGAAAAATAATAATTTTTATTGTGACTTGCTTTATTAATAAAAAATACTTCAAAGTGACTTAAATTTGACTATATTTGAACAAAAAATTTTAACGAGACGAGCCGTCAAACTTAGTGTTACAAAAGTCAAACGAACTGTATTATGGAACGGAGGGAGTACATATCCCTTCTCGTTTATTAGTCGTGTGGAGTGCTGCCCAAAGACCAAGGTAAGAGAGATAAAAAGATGCACAAAAGTAAATTTTACATTGATTGTAGCAGATTTGTATGGCTGCATGCAACATAAGAGGGAAAAAGGGAAGCATTTAACCAATAAGGCATGCATGCAAATCCTTGTTTTCCTCCCCACGAGTTAAGAGCAACTCCAACAGTCTCTTCATTTTTGTTAGTTAAATTTGGGGTTTTTTCTCTTTGTAAAAATAGAAGACTTCATAATTCCATAGGATGATCCATTAGACTCAATAAAATTGATCTTCCATCTGACTGGACCCCACGTGTTAGTCTCTACCGGTCTCCCCCTCCCACCTTATCTGCCAACCATATCCACCCGCGGCCACCCCTCTCCCTCTCTTCCTCCCTCACCACATCTCCACCGGACTGCCACCGGCGAGCCTGCCGGAGTCGCGCCTCTGCTCCGCTGGCTCTACCGGAGTCACACCTCTGCTCCGCCGTGTCCATAACCTCCACGCAACCTTCCTCCTCCCCCACGCACTCGTTGCCCTTCTTCTCGTCCTCATGCTCGCTTCCGCGGCAGAAGACACGACGGCCACGCCAGACGCGAAAGAGGCCTCAGCCGCGCTCAACTCGTCGCCCTCCTCCTTCACTATGCGTGTGCGCCTCCACGGCCCCAGTCCCGCCGCCGTCCGCCGTCTCCCCCTCGTCGCCGCCGTCTGTGTCCTCCACGTCGCCGCAGTTTACTCGGGAGCCGCCACCGTGCGAGTCCTCCCCTCGATGTCGCCGGCCCGGGATCTGAGCTCGCCACCGTCCACAACCTCTGCCTCGCCGCTGTTAATTCGGGAGCGAAGGATCTCGCTACGAGGGTGGACGGGGAAGAGCAGGCCGTGGGCGCGTGGAGAACCCGCGGTGGCGCAGGTGCAAGGATGCCAGCGGGGGAGGACAACCGCGGCGATGAGGGGGCGTGGGGAGGACTTGCTGGGTGAGCGGAGCTCCGCTGGGAGCAGCGCCGCTTGCTGTGAGACCGCACCACGGGCTCAAATCCCATTACGGTCAGTTGTTACCCATCCTCCGCCACGTCGAGCTCCTCTGCACCTGGCCCTCGACGACGGCACGCGCCCCTCCTCTGCTCCCAGGCGGCAGTGGCCGCGCGACTCCATGGTGATGCGACGACGAGTGTGACAACCCGCCCATGAAAATACCGTAATATCGCCTAAACCAATCCACTTTGGTCATTAAGCAATAATAAAGTTGTTGACGCAAAATCCGCACCCTGCGCCCAACACACAGCAAGCCGAACAAGCTAGCTTAACACGCGAACAGATTCCAAAGCGTGCCAGTCAATTTTCTCTGAAAATTAACAAAAGACAAAGTAATCAAATACCAAAGCTTGGAACTTGCCGGGATGTACCAGACAGTTCCATATTTGCGGCTATAAAGCCATGCAAGATGACATATAGCTATGAGAAGCTATCTGCCAATGGATTCAAAACCATTCGGGAACTTTAAAGCGTAAAACAGAACATAGCCGAACAGATGACGTAAGCATGACGATAGATCGGTCTTTATTTGGATAACATCGCTCGTGCACAAGACCATGACCGATCCTCAAGAATAGATAACAATAAAACAATAAATAAAGTAAAGCATGATCATAAGTATGTAATGAACAAGCGTGCATAGGCCCAAAGCACTAGTCTACCGCATGTCTAGATACTTTAAAACCCGTCAAGCATGAAACCAAACAAGTTAATCCACCGCATGATACAACTTGTTTGAAATCACACCACTGACCACAAAAAGATCTATCCACCGCATGATGCAATCTAAATATGGAAAGCTAAAAGCATGCGTTATTTAAAACATAACTTACAAACACGTTTTACTCATGAAAGCATAATCGATTGCGGCTGAACAGCCGAATCAGGATCCGTGGGAAGGAACAAACATTACCAAATATGACAAATCTATCAGATTGAATCGAAATCTAATCCACCGGATGATTAGCCCTAAAACAACCCAAAAACCTGCATCTACCGCATGATACCCGGTCCTGTCAAGATTCATACAAGATTTGACAAGCTTGAACCCGCACCACGTGACAACTTAGATCGATTCGGTTTCGGCTATTAGGGGACACGTGATCCACGTGCTATATTGAGCCAAAGATACGAACTTGTTTTGCATAAGGATCACCAAACGAGATAAAGCCGATTCAAACCAATCTAAATTGGGCAAAAGAGTGTTACATGGATTTAAACATAAAGTAAAACTCAAAGCAACACGTGGTAACTTAATGAATCTATTAGATCTTGCCAAAATCTAATAGAGCTGATAACTAGCTCCAAGATAGATCTTAGCCCACCGCATGGCTCATGATCTAACAAGAAACCCTCTTGAACCAAGCTTAAATCCACTGCATGATACTAAGCATGGTAACAAGACTACTTGCATCACGATCTAAATCCACCGCATGATACTAGACATGATACAAGGTTGCCCGTACTTACGGAGGTCGACGGATCGATGAACCCTCTTGAAGAACTCGACGACACGACTAGGACTCGAAAGTTTGGCGTAAAGCCGGTTTGTTATGAGAATGTGCGATTACAATTACATACATCCAGGGTTCATATTTATACCCTGTCCTGGCATGACTCCTAGTGGACTACGAGCACAATATTTGATACCTAATTTAACGCCCAAATACGAATGCTTATCCATCCATTCGTCCCTTCCGCTCGGGCCACGTCACCATGCGATCCCGCGAAATCAGCGCAAACAATCCCTTTGCCGAACGGAAGCAAACCTCCGACCGCAAGTATCTCTGCCGAATCTTCTAAAGAAATCTTCCCCCGCTGAGCGGGATTTGTCACCGGATCGGGCCCACAAATCGGTCCCTCTCTTGTACCAATTTTTGGTGTTAACATATGCCCCTTCAATTACGGGATAAAAGTGATTTTATTCCGAAATTGACAGCAAACGCTAACATCCTCAAGTCAAATCCGTTCAACACCTATTCTTCCTCCTTGCAACCCATCGGGATCTCCGTCCAGATCCAAACCCTAGGTCATCTTTTCCCAAAGCTCAAATCCTCAATGGCGGATCAAAATCAAGCCGCTCAGGTAAACTTCACCCCCTTGTTTATTCGGCATTATTTTCCCAACTTCCATCTCAAATTTCTCCTTCCGTTTTCCCTTGATAGGAGCTCTCCACCGAGCTTTTGATTCGCACCGAGGTCAACTCAACATCATATTTCCTCAGACCTGTGGGAACTTCCGATCCCCGCGAGTTCATTGCAGCCGAATCCAAGAGAATCCCCTTCAAAGCGGCTTTATCAAGGCCTCCCCTGTGGCAAGATACTTTCAAGAACTGGCCTTTACCCCCAATTGCAGGCTGGAGAAATTGGTATAAAAGGGTACTTGCAGACAACAGCGCCAAAACCAAAAATTGGGACAGCCTCCGCATCGCCCAATGTTTGGAGCTATCTTTGGCTGAGACTCCAAAGAATGAAGATCTTTTGATAGCGGCTTGCCATTTTTGGTCAAACGGCGTCAATGCTTTCTTCTTTGGTCACGGCCCAATGTCCCCAACTCTGGCCGATGTGTACATGATCACCGGCCTTGACATTTCAGGATCCGTGTACCCCTGGGAATACAGAGGCTCCACCAGGCAAACAGGAGTAAAGTCAGGAAGCGGATACAAATCATTTATCCTGAATCACATGAAAGACGGCCCCCTGAGTGAAGTCGAATACAGAGCGTTTCTGAACATGTGGCTGTGTAGATTCATTTTTTGTGGAAAAGCCAATGAGCCAACTTTGAATCACATTGCAATGGCTACACATTTGGCTGCTGGTAGTCGCATTCCTCTTGGAAAATACCTCCTGGGGAGTGTGTATCATATGCTCCATCAGACTATCTCTCAAATGCACACTAGCCAGAAGATACTATGTGTCAACGGCCCTTGGTGGTTTGTGCAGATGTGGCTGCAGCTGTACATGCACCGGATTGTCAACATCAACTTCAACAATCGGCTTTTCCCCTCATCCAGCTACAAAGAAGGGGAACCTCAAATTACCAGAGGATGCCAAACCCATGGAGAAGCTGCTTCAACCGTATCTATTAACCAAAATTTCAGTCAGCTTTTCGAGCTCTTCTTCAAAGGTTTCCCTGATCCTCTTTGGCTCCCTTATCTGAACAATGACAATTTAACTCTCCCCTTTGAATTCTCCTTTGAAACTGGATGCCATGATGCAAGATCTATAGAAATCTTCAATATCTTCATCCATCCATGTGCCTTGCCAGCAGAATTTTGTGGAGGGAGGTTAAATCACAGCACCTATGAGTATTATCAGCCAAATATAATGGCCCGACAGCTGGGATGTGGCCAAATGCCCCCAAGACTATTCCTTCATGAATTCCTCAAACCCAGAGAGGAAATCAAGGATAGCATACAAGCCAGAAGGGTTTTTGAGTATGCATGCAGCCCAACTCTTTACATCGGGCTTTTCACACCAACAATAATAGCTCACCCCCTCTTCATCTCATGGTGGCGAGAATTTCATGACCACATCTTCAGTGAGCCAGTGCACTCATTCTGCCTGGATCTGATGCCTGATTTTCAGCCAACCTCAGAGGTAACACACTTGTCCTTTCCCTTTAATCAGGCATACTTTTTCACCACTAACCATGATTTTGATCATCTCCTGCAGAATACAGTGCCTGCCCTTCCAGCCAGGACAATTGCTTATAATGTGGTATGTCCAATCTCAGCTCTGGGATTTAAATCCCCAACTGCGGCTCGGTGATGGCCAGATATGCTACAATGGACCCAATTCTCATCAGCTCTACTTCTGACAAGAGAAAAGTTCTATCCTTGGTTGCACCTCCAGCTGCCAAGAGGAAAAGAACTACCAAAAAGGTCCCCATTGAGGTAAGATATCTTCTCTCTTGAACACAAGACCCTTCTTTTTCTGACAAATTTCATCTTGTACATTTTCAGACCAGAGCCCAGCAACCATCAGCTTCAGAACCTGCCAATGCTCCATCTGTTGATATGTCCTTTATTAATTCTTTTTCTTCAGAGATCATCATTTACACTGGCATTTACTCTTCATCTGACATTTGCAGAAGAAATATTGGTAGACCATCCTGTGGAAACCTCTTCCCCTCAACATACAAGTTCACCAAGGGCTGAACCATCTTCTGCTCAAGTAGAAGTGCCATCTTCACCAGAAATGAACCCATCAGTTCTACCAGAAGCTTCAAGCCCCCTAAGGGTTCAATCTCCCCTTGTCCAAATAGAAATCCCAGTCTCAACAGAGATAAATCTACCTTCACCTCAGCCAGAAGCCTCAAATCTGCCAGGGACTGCACCTTCTTCCCCTCAAGTAGAAACTTTAGCTTTGCCAAGAACTCCTCAGACTCCTCTTCCACTGATCACCCAAGAGATTTCCCCTGAATCTGAATAGGCCTCTGTCCCAATTCAAGGAATCAGGCACGAGGTAAGTGCAAGCATCCAACTCTGTCATCCTCTTTTAATAAACCACTGCTAATTCGGCAATCGCTCTTAGGATCAATCTTCATCACCACCAAGCTCTTCATTTATGGTGAATGATCCAATTGCCAAAACAGGGGATGAGGAACTCTCAAGTCAGGTCTTATCAGAGGAAACTCAGGCAAGGCTCAAAGAAATCTTTTCCTGGCTGCAAAAAGATGCTCGAGATCAAATCAGAGATGTTGATCACTTCGAGGAAATGCTTGAACCCATCAGTCAAGAGCTCCTTGAAGACATCAAAGTTTCCTTGGAGCCCATGTCAGGTCTGGACATTCATTATGTAGCAATAAGGCGAGCCTTGAAGAGCCAATCCTCCCGACCAGCCGTTGAGCAAAAGAAAGCCAAAGCTGAACAAGCTGCGAAAGGAGCACAAACCCAAACCGAGAGCCATAAGGAAATGTTGACCAATCTGCAATCCGCCCTCGAGTTGAAAATTGTCAGAAAGACTGCACTGGAAACTGAGCTGAGGAATTTCTCAGCTGAAATTGAAGCTGACGAGAAGAAGATAGCCGAGCTCCCCAGACTGATAGAGAAAACCCAGAAGGAAGCATCAGCGGCCATGACTGCAGTAAATCAGCTCGAGCGCAGCTCTCCGTCCTGTCCAACACTCAGAGAGATTATCAGGAACGGATGAAGAGCATTAATCAGACAATATCAAATGCCTCTAATGTAATTGCAAAGTACTTGAACATTTAGTTGTAATGAGCAATGTGTAACCGAATTAACCGTCCCTGTAACATTTGCCTTTTATAAACTTCACTTTCCTTCTCTCTGCATGACTCTGTTTGCAACTCTGAACGATTCATCCGGTAACTAACGGTCAAAAAGCGCCACACCCGAACAGCACTCCGACCGCAACTCAGCCGAGCCAATCAACCAAATATGACTCAGCTTGAATTCCAAACGACCCGACAACAATTCAGTTAAGGAAACCTCTCCACCTTCCAAGTTTCTCGGGATATGCACCACGATCCAAGGCCACGATCTTTTCACCAGTCCTATAAATAAAACCGTAGGTGCCCCCAGCTTTTCACCAAGCCTTTAGCCTTCAAATCTTTACCAACTCAATCTTGCTTTTCCAATCACCAGCGCAGCCCCAAGAACCAATGGCGGGTAGCAGTAACAGGCGCCGCGCCGCCGACGAGGCAGAAAAAAGCCACGCCGGCGCGCATCGGAGACAGTGATCGTCATCTCCTCTTATGATCTTTTCTAGATTTTTCCTCTGTTCCTGACGATCTTCTCTGTTTTAGGCTCATCCACTGGAACCCGGCCCCCGCGCTGGCCATGAATCAGCCTCTGCCGGACGACTCCTCGGAGTCGAACCATTACTCCCCCGTGTCCTACAGGGAGCTCGACGCCCTCCGCTTCAAGGCGGAGCTCGAGGTGGCCCGGTGCGAGCTGGAAGATGTCTCCAAGAAGGCTGGCATCGCCGAACTTGAGTGGGAGGACCAGCTCAAACAGTTGCTGGCAACCATCGACGGTACATCCCTTAGATTACCCCCAATCCAATTTGGCTTTTGATACTAATCATCATTGTCTTGCACTTTGCAGCCCGCGATGCCAAACTTGACCAGCTGAAAATGCTGGTGAAGCAGTTGGCTGACAAGGTGAACGCTACCGGTGACACGCCGGCGGAGCGCCTCGCCGCGGTGGAAGACCGCGTGGACGAGGTGGCCATTCACGGCATCCGCCTCGGCGCCACCCTGGGTTTGGCCTCCATGGCGACAAATACCGGCGTCGACTACTCCATCCAGCCGCGCGGCTTCCAGGGCGGCGCACCAGAAGACATCGACGAGATCGAAGTCATCTTGGAGCGCCTTGATGGCCATGGCGATGCCATTGCCGAACTCACTCATCCCCAGTCTGTGCTAAACAGGCTTTTCGATTAGATTGTACTAGGGATGTTTGATCTTCGGCAATTAATAAATAATTTTAACTTCCATGCTTGTATTCCGATGATCCCCTCTTGTTTACACCTGCGAACTTTACTGTTCTCAATGAATTCGGGACTTTCACTCGAGCCGAATACGCGAAAACAACTGCCCCTTGGCACAAAATTCGCAGAAGATCCTTAATTCGAGAACCATAAACATTGTTCAATGAAAAACCCTTCGCATTCGGGAGGAAAACCCTGCCGCTTGGTATTCCAATAACGTACGCCAACCAGTCATCACTCCCAATGCGCTCTCTCAGTCAATAAAATAGCCCTCTGGGATGCCCTGCAAAACCACTTGCACACTCCTCCATCACTTTGCATCTTCTCTCCCCGCTCCAGCAGAGAAAACCCCAAAGCCATGGCAGACAAAGGCAAACAACCCATCAAGGAAGACAGCACTTCAAAGAAGCGCACCATTCAAGAGTGAGTTTTCCGTTAATCTGCTTCTTGCCTTCATTTGCAATCTCATGTTTACCCCTTCTTGTTTTCCTCCATCCTTGATCTGCTCCCTGAAGAAATCCTTGGGACCGAAGAAATACCCGAGTACATCTCCTCTGACTCCTCCCTTGAAGAAGAGGACGCCACGCCGGAGCAGAGGATCAATAACCAGTTGCGTCGCCGCATTCGGCATCTGGAGCATGATCTGCGAGACATCACCGCCCAGTGCCATGCCGAACGCGAACGCCGCATGACCTTGGAGGCGTTAGTAGGGGGTAAAACTTCCATCTCTATTTGACCCCATGCTTGAGCTCAGATCTCTGTTTCTAACAACTGTTCTTCTATCTTAGATGTTCTGACAGGTACAATAACCTGAAAGCTGCTTGGGACAGCCTGATGGAGGCTGCGAGCCACGGTCATCCTCGAAGCTTCCAAGTTGCCGTCACGGTGGTCCTTGAACAGTTGAAGAGGGAGGAGCTGAAGAAGCAAAGAAAGAAAAATGAATGAAGCTTACTTTCACTTCTTTCGCCAGGCCTTCTGCTTCCCACCCCCTTGTAATCTTGAGCAACTGGATTGTCAAATAAAAAGCTGCAAGAAGTATCTGTAATGTTATGTATCTTCGTGCTAAGGGCAATACATCTTAGTATTGGCCATTTCCCTATTCAGGATTTTTGTTCTAAAGGTGGCTTCATTCTTGAACGCCGGCTATCTCTGTGTCAAATGCTTGTAATCCTGGCACTTGTGATCAACGATCGACTTCAATACTAGGATAATATTTCTTCAAATATCTTCCATTTATTGCAGCAGAAAATTCTTCTCCTAATAAAGTTTTTAACATGTAAGCATTACCAGGCACACACCTGACTACCCGAAAAGGGCCTTCCCAGTTCGGGGACCATTTGCCGAACGCACTGTACTTAGTCCCAATCGGTAATAATGCTTTCCAAACCAAATCCCCTTCTGCAAATTGCCTAACTTTCACTTTCTTGTTGTAATATTTAGCAACTCGCAGCTTGTTCTTTTCCTTGGGTGATCAATGATCTCATTTATTTTTAGACGTCGATCGTCATTAGCATGCATCCTTCCAATTCTCTCATGGACGGATCGGCGATTGACAGTTTCCTGCCTGTATTCAGAGTACTTATCACTGCACTCCGGGCAATTCTTCAATGTGGGGAGCTTCAAGCCTTCGTTCCAGCAGTGTCTAAAGAATGCACATCCCCAGTGTGCGCGCTCTTGCTCCCGCGTGTACTCCTCTATCTCTTTCCTGCGCGTTTCCTCTTCAAACCTGCGCCTCTCCTCTTCATATCTCTGCCTCTGGTAGCGTTCTTTCTCCTGCTAACGCTGCCATTTGTTGAGGAGAATGCGCGTGGTAACCCTGGGCTTGGTCCTGGATGACTCCCCAACTTCAACACGGCTCTTGAGGACGCGAGGGACTTCCCCGTGGACCTGTTGCAACGACACTTGCCGTGTGGGATCCACTGCTCCACCTTGTTTTGCTCTAGCTGACGTCAGGACCTTCACCTTCCCCTTCTCCTCAGCAGTCACCATATTGACAGAAAAGCCAACCATGTTTTGAGGGAAAGGGTGGCCATCCAACTTCATCTTATTATCAAATTTCAGGTGCCCCTCCTGGATAGCCTTTTGGATCCTCATCCTGAAGACCCTGCAGTCATTGATGGAGTGAGAGTTTCTATCATGAAAACCGTAGTAATGTTTCTCTCTAACCCCATCGGGCCGAAGCATAGAATGTCCCTCAGGCAACTTGATTTGGCCTTCTTTTACCAAGAACTCGAAGAGCTTGTCGGCTTTGGTGACATCGAAGTCGTACGTGCCCTTGGTTTGTTTGATCCAACGCTGGTTCATAGTCAAAGGTTCCTTGCCCCACATAATCTCAGCGGCGGCCACTTCCTCGTCATCATCAGAATCTTCCACCTGGTCAGCCTTCTCGAGGAACTGGTTGTAAATGTCAGCTATGTCATGGTGCTTGGCAAATCTGGTGTCCTTCTTGAACCCATAAGCCTGGTTACTCACTAGTGACAGCTTCTGAGACAATTGACCTTGGTTGTCAAATTCCATGCCAAACAACTTCTCCCGAATAGCCGGCAACATTCCTGCAACGGCCATATCAGCCAGCTGATCATCTGGTAAAGTCAAAGAGAAGCACATGCCCTTGACTTCCCTAAATCTTCTGAGGAATTCCAGAGGCGTCTCATTGTGCCTCTGTTTTAAGGTAGTCAGATCAATCAGCTTCTTCTCTGTGCTACCACTAAAGTAATGGGCGTGGAATTTTTGTTCCAGCTCTCTCCATGTGCCAACCGACTGAGGAGGTAAAGAAGTGAACCATTGGAATGCTGAGCCCATCAATGACAGAGGAAAATATCTAACCCTGAACGCCTCATCAGCTGAAGCTTCTCCAAGCTGCATCAAATATCGAGCAATATGCTCTACCGTGCTTGTATCATCCTGCCCAGAGAACTTTGTAAACTCTGTAGGAGGCTTCACCCTTGGCGACAAGATCACCCTGTAGTACCATTCTGGGAAGGGAGGCGTATAAGCTGGTCCTTGCATTTTAGGTTTAAGGCCGAATTGATTTTGCATCAGATCGAACATTTTCTGCACCAGAATATCATCGTCTTGCATTTTTGTAGCTGTACCGTACCCAGGATTTGGGAGAGCGTCGATAGCACCATAATCCATGACATCATGGTAACCCCCACCGTACATGTTTTTCTGCAACCTGTTACATGTTTTTCTGCAACCGTACATGTTAGGCGGCACTCCAGTCGAACCGAACGCCATGTCCCCATATGTAGGCTGATACGGGTTCGGCTGTTGAACTGGTTGACCTTTATTGCCCTGTAGACATGGCTGGACTGGCTGACCCCCTGCGCCTCGTAGAGGAGGTTGCATTGGATAACTCCCAGCGCTGTGTGGAGGAGGCTGGATCGGCTGGCTCCCAACGCTTTGTGGAGGGGGCTGGATCGGCTGGCTCTGCAGTGGCGGTTGAGCCCCTGTTGGTTGAGCATAACTGGTTTCTCCGACCTCTGCAAAATACGCGTGAGGGGATACTCGACTAAACACTTTTTCCATGCCCGGGCCGAACACGCCAATCATCATTTGCTTGAACATGCCCAAGAAAGCCGTATGATGCCTACCCAACACAGCTTCGGCAGTATCCCAAAAAGCCTGTAGAGCTTCTTCTTTCTCTTGAAGAGATGTGGCGTTAGACTCCCCCGACAACAGAACCCTGGGCATTTCAGTTTTAAGGTATGGGACACCACTTCTGTTCTTGCCGAATGACATCAAGCACTTCATCTGGAACTGGTCAGTAGCGTCTTTCAGCTGTTGTAATTGCTCTGGAGAAAGGTCATCAATGGTGACGTCCATAACGTCGCCGATCTCAGGCATCTTGATTTCAACTAAATGGTCCCACTGGGTGTGCCAAAAAGTGTGTTGACGCAAAATCCGCACCCTGCGCCCAACACACAGCAAGCCGAACAAGCTAGCTTAACACGCGAACAGATTCCAAAGTGTGCCAGTCAATTTTCCCTGAAAATTAACAAAAGACAAAGTAATTAAATACCAAAGCTTGGAACTTGCCTGGATGTACCAGACAGTTCCATATTTGTGGCTATAAAGCCATGCAAGATGACATATAACTATGAGAAGCTATCTGCCAACGGATTCAAAACCATTCGGGAACTTTAAAGCGTAAAACAGAACATAGCCGAACAGATGACGTAAGCATGACGATAGATCGGTCTTTATTTGGAGAACATCGCTCGTGCACAAGACCATGACCGATCCTCAAGAATAGATAACAATAAAACAATAAATAAAGTAAAGCATGATCATAAATATGTAATGAACAAGCGTTCATAGGCCCAAAGCACTAGTCTACCGCATGTCTAGATACTCTAAAACCCGTCAAGCATGAAACCAAATAAGTTAATCCACCGCATGATACAACTTGTTTGAAATCACACCACTAACCACAAAAAGATCTATCCACCGCATGATACAATCTAAATATGGAAAGCTAAAAGCATGCGTTATTTAAAACATAACTTACAAACACGTTTTACTCATGAAAGCATAAGCGATTGCGGTGAGCGAATGTACCGAATCAGGATCCGTGGAGAAGGAACAAACATTACCAAATATGACAAATTTATCAGATTGAATCGAAATCTAATCCACCGGATGATTAGCTCTAAAACAACCCAAAAACCTGCATCTACCGCATGATATCCGGTTCTGTCAAGATTCATACAAGATTTGACAAGCTTGAACCCGCACCACGTGACAACTTAGATCGATTCGGTTTCGGCTATTAGGGGACATGTGATCCACGTGCTATATTGAGCCAAAGATATGAACTTGTTTTGCATAAGGATCACCAAACGAGATAAAGCCAATTCAAACCAATCTAAATTGGGCAAAGGAGTGTTACATGGATTTAAACATTTAGTAAAACTCAAAGCAACACGTGGTAACTTAATGAATCTATTAGATCTTGCCAAAATCTAATAGAGCCGATAACTAGCTCCAAGCTAGATCTTAGCCCACCGCATGGCTCATGATCTAATAAGAAACCCTCTTGAACCAAGCTTAAATCCACCGCATGATACTAAGCATGGTAACAAGACTACTTGCATCACGATCTAAATCCACCGCATGATACTAGACATGATACAAGGTTGCCGGTACTTACGGAGGTTGACGGATCGATGAACCCTCTCGAAGAACTCGACGACACGACTAGGACTCGAAAGTTTGGCATAAAGCCGGTTTGTTATGAGAATGTGCGATTACAATTACATACATCCAGGGTTCATATTTATACCCTGTCGTGGCATGACTCCTGGTGGACTACGAGCACAATATTTGATACCTAATTTAACGCCCAAATACGAATGCTTATCCATCCATTCGTCCCTTCGGCTCGGGCCATGTCACCATGCGATCCCGCGAAATCAGCGCAAACAATCCCTTTGCCAAACGGAAGCAAACTGCCGACCGCAAGTATCTCTGCCGAATCTTCTGAAGAAATCTTTCCCCGCTGAGCGGGATTTGTCACCGGATCGGGCCCACAAATTGGTCCCTATCTTGTACCAATTTTTGGTGTTAACAAAAGTATCATCTTGTCGTTAGTTGCTAGGTTAACACCCGGTAAATCACTTGGAAATTCACACAGAGGATCGAACATATGCATTAAAACTCACACAAAGGCGAGTCCAGAGTACACTACACCAATTTAAATCAAATCTGCCCGATGGGGGTTTAAGTATTACAAACCATTGTTCATGACAATAAGTAAATGTTCAGATTTTGAAAACAGCGGAAATAAATAAACTAGCACAACGGTAAACATCACAAGAGGTCGTCCGTGATGCCATCACTCATCGTCATCCACACCTTCCAGCTCCCAGCCGGGTGGAATCTCAGCTGGTCAAACAACACCTGCAACAACAGTTTTAAAGTAAGGCTGAGTATACTAATACTCAGCAAGACTTAACCGTCGGGTGATAACTACATCACCAAACTCTAGACATGAGAGGTTTTTTGGCCGGTGGAGTTCTTTTGCTGAAAAGCAACAAAGAGTATGTCCTTACTTTCAATATTTTAGTATAAATTCTAGTTGATTACCATTTCTAAGTGATCCAACTAATTCAATCAAGAATGGTACAATACAATTAAATCAAGCAGTAATATTCACAAAGTTCCATCATTAAGGGATATCATGGCCAATTGATTGAGCAGTCTCAGATAACGGTGAGAGGCCGACAATCGATTGGTTTATAACCTTGCAAGGTGGACCTAAACACATAAAAGAATGCATACCTGAAGAAGGTCCAACAAAAACGAAACAAGGTATACACCGACCAGGCGGTTCTCGATGATCTTTAGCTCGGGATCGGAACCTACATTCCTTGGTACAAGGCTTACTGGCTTGCTCACACACGAACGTCTAGGCTCACGCAGGTACCACACTGTTGCAAGCAGGGGGACACATCTCCGTGTCCCAGGGTAGTAGGGAAAGGTTCCCTTGCCGCGTCATTCAAGTACTTGGCTTCGGTCCCATTCCCGACAAGTGTTTAATACGTTTAAAAGCTTAGCCCACGAAAGCCACTAGACCGGAGCCCAAATCCCATGCTCTTACCACATGAGCAATCCATTTACAAAGATCTTGTGATTCCAACACAAGGGCCTATTCTCGCGAGTGACGAACATCACTCGACTTCTACTGGGTCCTATAGCATAGTAGCTATCGGCCTAGCATACTAGTAAAAGAACATAGGTACCTAGGGATCATGCATCT
Organism: Cenchrus americanus; assembly: GCA_947561735.1. Classification (NCBI taxonomy): domain Eukaryota; kingdom Viridiplantae; phylum Streptophyta; class Magnoliopsida; order Poales; family Poaceae; genus Cenchrus; species Cenchrus americanus. The sequence continues at coordinate 73,683,288 of OX387239.1, read as the reverse complement.
AGAGTTTCAATTCAACTCCTGAAACGTAAATGCACAAGCATAGCAAGGAGAATTGCAAACTTTTTAAAATGAGGGTTAATGATCCGGGGCTTGCCTTCGTTGGAAAGGTTGGCCTTGGGCCATTCTGGACTTTGGTCCAGGACTTGCTCTACGGCGACGTAGTGTACGTCTCTGTCAGCTCCTCCGTCTCCTTCCGGCACACGCGTACAACTACCGTCGGGAAGATCTACACGAGGATGCAAATGCAAGATTTAATTGACGGTTTACCAATTAATTAATTACAAGCAACATATGACCACCATGAAGAGTATGGTTGGCCATGTTCACCTTGACAAACACACATTTGGTATAATCTTTCTATTAAAGTAATCTCCTGTGGTGCTTTATTATCTATTCCTTTTGATAGTGATTGTGTACAGATTTATGTAAATAATTTGATTTAAATTCCCAAACAGCAGGGGGGGTTGACATTTAGTCCTTGACATTATTTACCACACATTCATAGGGTCATTAGGTGTGATGGTGATTTTCCAATTTACCTTACTATTAAGCTTAATATAGCTTCCAATGCTTTTATTCACAAAACAAATTAATAAAATTCAATGAGGTGTGTTATTAAGCACTACAAGCCTATACAAAGCCACTGAACACACATGCACACTTAAAAGAGCTATGAAATTAAATATACCGAAAATAACAAAAGCTAGCTACCAACACATGATAAATGCATATAAAAATAAATAAGCATCAAAATGATTCCAACTTTCTCACACATGGCCTCTGGTCCAAACCTAAGCTAGGCATGCAACCTATACACCTAGAGCTACTAGAGATCTTGAGTTATGCATTTATGAAGAAACTTAAGCATATTTCAAGAATAAATATTTCTGAGAAATATAAAATTGTGATTAATTCACCAGAGGTGCATTTTGGCATAAAAAGATAACATGTAAAAGGTGAGCACAAAATTCTAATTATTATTAGCTACACAAATCATTTGGACAGATTCAACATAATTAGTAAATAAATCATAATAAAAGATTTGTACAGTAACTTTGTGCAATTTTTGGTACAAGAGCTAGGCATGAGATAACACCGAACATATCCAAAATTCAGCTATAGAGAACTAGTGCATTTTGACATACAACAGATCTAGGTTTAACAGTTTTCTATTTTTCATGCAAACACTATTAAGAAAAAGCAGGGTCATGATTTACCAAAGTTGTAGTGTTTGTCACGAGGAATGCAACAAAATTGAGTTTGCAATTTTCTGAGTTTTCTACAATTTTCTATAGTTTCTCTAAGTTTCAGCCAAAACCATTTACTATTTGAGATTCGGTTTTACTGGCAGGCCCCTGGAACTATTTGATCCTTCATGAATATGCCCCCAGTTCATAGATTAGACCCCGGAAAGAACGGAATCAATGCAATGTGGTCTTTGGCCACTGGGGGCGGCGCGGCCGGCCAAAATCCGGCGGCTCCGGCGGTCGGGTCAGCCGGGGAAGGTGAGGAGGAGGACTAGGGGCTCACCAGCGACCGGTTTGTGGCCGAAGTTGGGGTCGGGAGTGCGCCGACACGCGGGCTCGGCGGCACCGGGCGGCGGCGGTCGCCGCGAGCTCGCCTCCAGCGAAGCTGCGGCGAGGCCGGGCCAATGCACGGCACTAGAGGCTCCCAGGGTTCCTAGTGAAGGCGGCTAGGGTACCCCACGGCTGTGGAAAAGAGCAGGAGGGGGAGCTCGGCGGCGGCGGCATTCTTTGGCGCACGGCGGCGGAGGCACTGGCACGCGCGTGAGGCACGGCGGGTTGGATTTTATAGCCGGGGCGGCTTCCTGCCTTCGCGGCAAAGGAATGCCCGACATTAATGTTGCGGGTACGGTGGTTGGGCCTCGGCAGGCGCGCTCGACAGAGGGGACGCGGACGGACCGGTGGGGGAAACGACGTGCGGCGGGCGGCGAGTGCGGGCGTGGCGCGTGGCGGGGGATATGCTCCGAGGGGGGGGTGCGACGCACGGAGCCGGCGGTCGTGGGCCTGCCTCGGCATGCGCGTACGGCGGCGGCCCATGTGGCGCGATGCGCGCAGGCGTGCTCTGGAGCACGGCCACGACGTCGTGGCGCGACACGCGTCTGCTCAATTTGGTTTAGCCCGAGTTGACCGCGTTTTTCTCCCAAATTTTGAACTGAAGTGCACTAAGTGGTAAAAAGGAAAGTTGTGGATCAAAGACCCCTCTACAACTTTTACAAAGGCTGACATATGTTTTACTCAATGGCTTGAGCATAAATTGCAGGCAAAGTTGCAGTTGACCAAGTTTTTCACACTTTTCCACTCAAAATTTGAAATGCCACCCAACATGAAAGTTGTGTCCCTCGAAAAACTGGACAACTTTTATATTGGGAGATTTTTGAAGTGTTCAGGTGAAATTTGGGAAACACGGCAAAAGTTCTAGAAACTGGCATGCACATTAGGGGATGTACCGGTGTTTGACTCGGGTTTGACCACTAATGATTGTGGACTTGATTAAAAGGATGATTAGTACTAATTAAAGGTAATTAAACAACTGAGGTGTTACAGTGACGGCACAAGGGCGGCGTGAGTAGGCACGATGGCGTGGGAACTGATTTTGGCACAAGGAGAAGGGTGGGAGGGATCAATGTGGGGATCTCGGGCGCTTTTGCGAGGCGGCCACGCTCGCCAATACTCACGAGCCGGAGGGAGAGTATGGCAAGGGGGATTCCGAGCCTATTTGGAAGCAGTTTTCGTGCTTTTCTATAAACTTTACCGATGGAAAACAATATGAAGAGGTTGTTGGAGTTGCTCTAATGCGGTCATTGGAATGTGGAGGCGCCTTATAAATTTTGCAAAAGTTGAAAAATGTCATACGCCTTATAAACGAGAAGGAGGGAGTAAGGTAAGAGATCACTTTGGGATCACTTGGAACCATACATTATCTGAAATAAGTTACTCATGGATATCTTGTTTCCGATTATCTGTGGTTCTATATGATAACCTTTTACCTTACTTCCCTTGATTATATCCAGCTTATATAATTTACGAAGAAAACGAATTAAAGACTGGTTGTCTTGTAGCTTTGGCATATGTGTCTTTGTCTCAGATACAACATGTGTGTCTCCATGAAAACAAAGAGATCCCGTAATGCTAGTACAAGGTAGAATGTTTGGCCACATATTATTTATCATTACTGGTTTGTAAGAGATATCTCTGGGCGCGGCGGCTTTTTTTTTATTATAAGAACTAGCGATAATACCTCACACTACCTCAGGATTGTAAAAATTTCACACTTCACTGTAAAAATAATTTCTAGGCACGTATTACAAAAAAAATATTCACGGGTGGATAAAGAGTTCATCCGCATCAGCTAACTTTTAACTTTGGATTAGGTGCTGGTCAGCTCTTATCAATTGATTTCCAAGAGCAATGGTCCTTCGCTACTCCTAACAATCATGCAAATTGGGGGTGGACCGAAAGGACCAGCTCTACAAATCAGCATTTTTAGGTGGGTTGTGTTTCGGTCGGCCCCAGAATGGGCAGGTCGGCCCCAGATTTGGGCAGGGGCACTGGGGCAGGTGACATTAAGGATAGATTCAGATGTTTGACAATCCGAATTATTCGTATTTCTATCGGCAACAAAATGTTAATGTGGAATCCGTATTCGTATTCGTTTTTAATATGAATTTTCAACATTATTCGTATTCGACATTATCCAAACTATCCGACATATCCGACATTATTTGTATCCTCAAAAAATTTAGTACCCACAGAAATCATCTAAAATTTATTTATATTACTATAAATACTAATTACAAATGATGTTAATTTTAATATTTCTAGTACAATAATTATTAACACCATTTTAGATATTAAAAGATATATACATGACAACTAACAAATTATGTTAACATAATATTACTAAATTATATAATGATTTTTAAAATTAATTTTAATATGTCTAATTGTTGACGGTGTATTTTGGTACACCAAACATGTTAAGTACACTTTGGTTTGGATTTGATTATGGCACTAACCTGCCACTAGGCACACTAATAACATGTTCATCTTTGTGCATGCATTTGGAAGTGTTGTGTTTATGTAGGAAAACATGGACATAAAGGACGGATTCACAACGAGTTCAAAGCAGCAATTAAGGAGTCTTGTTCGTGTTCATGAGCTTGATGACATCACTTCCAATGGTGGCGAGGACCAAAGTGCTACATAGGAACATCCCCGAGGATTGAAGCGTAAAAGACCGGACTTCATGCAAAGAGAACCTCCATCTTGGACGCGAGGATGACATCGTCAAAATGATGCAAATGGAAGGGGCAAAGTGCATAATCACCCGAGGACCCACGGGAGCGAAGGGGCGACCGAACTGGGCCGGGATGGGCCTCGGCCGGTCGGCCCAAGTCGGCCGGCCTGGCCCACACCGGGGGTCGGTTCGGCCCCCCTTTCCTTGCACCCGAAGGATCTTCAACCTAAAGTCCTGGGGGTGCCGCCATTCACAGAGAGAGAGAGAGAGAGCCATTCGCACCGAGAGGCCATCCACAAGCTAGAGAGAGAGGAGGGAGATCTCCGGAGGAGGATCGCCAAACTCGAAGGAAGCACCCACGAGTGGAGAAGAGGGAAGACACCGTCGGAAACGTCACCATGATCAACGGTGCTATGTCTAGCACCTTGATGGGGTTATCTTCTCATTTGTCCATGGGTTGTAATCGGTCTTGAGATGTAATCGCTACCTTGTTGGAACATCTATCTATCATCATGTGTTGAATATGCTTTGTTGCTTAAGGTTAGCTACCATGCCGTAAAGGGAAGTAAGAGCTGCAATGCTCCCTTGGATCCTTTCAATACGTCGTGTCCATCATAGGTCTAGTCACGAATACCTTCGTGTAGTGACAGTACAGGGGGAGGGAAAGGGCGAAACCGTGGTCACAACCCCCGATAGATTAGATTGGTTTTCATGTCTTTAAGCGGTTGCATGTTCGAGTATCATAGACCCATGGGCAAGTGTCTTTTTCATATCTAGTCGGCTTAATCATCCTCTCTAGTGCAGTGTAGTCGTTTTTTAGTCTAATCATAGATAGGGTTTAGGTAGTTAGTGAGTAGTAGTAGATCAAACGCTTGTAATCCCCTTGCTCCGAGGATTGACAAGAACCTTGGGAATCCCGTGGTGAAAAAGGTGTAGGTCCGTACGCTTGCGGATCGTAGGTGGATACGTCTTTTATCCATCAACAAGCCCCTTTTTCTGGCACCGTTGCCGGGGAGCAAGCTAGTTTACATCGTTTGGTTTGCATCTAACTTTCTTTTATATCTAGTTTATCTTTTGTTTGCTAACATCTAACACATATTGCCTAGAAAACCACTTTGTTTTGTTTTTGTTTTGTTGTCTAGATGGCGTTCGTCAATCACCCAGTGGAAGAACCAGAGAAATCACTAAGGGATTACGCTAGTCCTCGATGCGAAGACATAAAAGTACAAGAGTCAGATTCGAAGCTCGAAGCGATCAAGTATGAAATCAAATCCAAGATCATCGAGATGGTGGCGGCAACCCCGTTTGAAGGGATGGCTACGGAGAACCCATATAGACACATAAGGCATTTCACAACGCTATGCAACACAGTGCATCAAGAAGGAGTTCCCGATGAATGGTTCAAATGGAATCTCTTTCCCTACTCACTTCCCGGTGAAGCAAAGACGTGGTACTCATTTGCGTCCTTTGAAGTTGAAGGCAATTGGAATAAGTTGACAAAGAAGTTTTGCGAGAAGTTCTTTCCAATTAGCAAGGTTAAACACCTAAGGAGGCAAGTGATCACTTTCACGCAAGGAGAAGAGGAAGGGATAGACCAAGCTTGGAATAGGTTTAATGAGTTGATCGAACAAGGCCAAGACTCGACTTCTCCGGTGATGTACTCTTGCATAAATTTTTCTTTTCCCTAACCCCTAGTTGCATGCAACACGTCCAAATGTGTGTAGGTGGGGATCTCATGGAGAAAACACTCACGGAAGCCGCTCAACTTCTACAAAAAATTAGTAAAGCGGCGGCCATGCGAAGAGATTGGGAAACAAGACTTGCGGGAGAGCCGGAACACAATTCGAGGATGAAGATGTGTACTGAAATTTCTAAAGAGGCAACCCCGGAAGTCACAAAAGAGGAGCCAATCCCGGAAATGCTTGAAGAAGAGCACATCAAGTCAAGAACTACCCCGAGCGTTGACTTTGCCGTATCAAATGAAACAAACAAGAGAAGTATGTCAAGCGTGAAGCCATTAAGGGAGTTCGAGCACATGGATTGGGTTCCAATCGATTACGGAGAAGTGTTCGACAAGAGACCGTTCCCTAACCAAAAGGGGATGGCAAGAGCATTAGAAGTGGATTTCCCATCGGAAAAGAAAGCGGAAGATTCATACGACCTTGAAACTACCAGTGAGATCTTTCAAAAGCTCTTCGGAGATGATGAAGTGGATCCGAAACACATAGCCGAGGTGAAAAGAATCATGGGGATCAAGCCCGAAGTGTCGCCATATGCTCTCCTCACCGAAGTTTACGCGATAGGATCCGAAGAAGAAGACAAGACGACACCACACTTGAGTTGCGAGACCAATGGAGTTCAATGCAAAGCTTTGTGCGACATCGGAGACCAAGTAAGTCCCTATCTTCTCAAATTTACGATAAAGTTCAAGACCACAACCTAGACTTAGCCCCAACATCAACGAAATTAATCATGGGAGATGGTAGAACTATTAGACCTCTAGGTATTGCTTGCAACATGAACGTAAACATCTCTAGAAAATGTATACCAACTGATTTATTTGTTATTGATGCTTACCATAGTAATCATGATCACATAATCTTAGGTAGGCCCTTTCTTAAGTTGGTTGATGCCGTGTTGGATGCCGTAAAAGGCAAAGTAACAATGAACCTTAATGGAAAGAAGTACACATATAACTTTCTTCGCATTTTTAAACACCCTTCACCTTTTCCTCCCGAAGACGAAGTAGAGGAGGTAGATAGTCTTTGTTTTGTTGAAACCCTTAGAGACCCGCTGCAAAGAGCGATGGAAAATCAAGTTAATGATCAACAAGATGAAGAACTAGAAGAAGCAACGAAAGGATTAGAACCACAAGATGGAAGCGTGGAGGAAGAAAAATTTGAAGACATAGGAGAAAGTAAACCCGAGGAGCCACAAGTGCCCGAGGTGGACCTTAAACCTTTGCCCAAAGGATTAAAGTATGAATTTTTGGGCCCACACAAGACTTATCCAGTCATTGTGAGCGACGAGTTGAGTCTCAAAGAAAATGAGAAGTTGCTGAATTTATTGAAAAAGCATAGAAGGGTGATTGGATATTCGATCAATGATCTCAAAGGTCTTAGCCCAGCCTTTTGCACTCATTGTATACCAATAGAAGACCAATGAAAGCCCGTAGTGGACCACCAAAGGAGGCTAACTCATGTCATGCAAGAGGTAGTAAAGAAAGAGGTCATCAAGTTACTTGATGCCGGAATCATCTACCCGGTTCCGCATAGCGAATGAGTGAGCCCTGTACATTGTGTACCGAAGAAAGTAGGTTTAACCGTGGTGAAGAATGAGAAGAATGAGTTGATACCGCAAAGAACCGTGATCGGGTGGAGGATGTGTATCGATTATCGAAAGCTAAACAAAGCAACGAAGAAAGATCACTTCCCCCTACCGTTCATTGACGAGATGCTCGAGAGATTAGCGAACCACGCATATTTTTGCTTTGTCGATGGGTACTCAGGGTTCATGCAAATTCCCATTCACCTGGATGATCAACACAAAACAATGTTTACATGCCCTTATGGAACATTTGCATATAGAAGGATGCCCTTCATTTTATGCAACGCTCCGGCTTCTTTTCAACGTTGCATGATGGCCGTATTCTCAGAATCCATCAAAGAAATTGTCGAGGTGTTCATGGCTGATTTTTCCGTTTATGGGAAGACGTTCATGGATTGCTTGGCAAACTTGGATAAGGTCCTCACGAGGTGTGCGGAGGTAGACTTGGTGTTAAATTGGGAAAAGTGCCACTTCATGGTAAAGCAAGGCATAGTGCTCGGACATGTTATATCCGAGAGAGGCATTGAAGTGGACAAGGCTAAGGTAGAGACGGTTGAGCAACTCCCACCTCCGACAGATGTTAAGTCCTTGAGGAGCTTTCTAGGCCATGCCGGATTTTATAGAAGATTTATTAAGGACTTCTCGAAGATCACTAAGCCTTTGACACATCTTCTTCAAAAGGATGTGGCTTTTGACTTCGATGAGAAGTGCCTAGCGGCATTCCAGACCTTGAAAAGTGCTTTGGTGAGTGCTCCCATTATTCAACCTCCGGATTGGAGCCAACCTTTCGAGATCATGTGTGATGCAAGTGACTATGTCGTAGGAGCGGTTTTGGGTCAAAGAAAGAAAGGCCGAGTTCACACTGTTTACTACGCTAGTAAAACTCTTAATGAGGCACATTTAAATTATGCCACTACGGAGAAAGAGTTGCTAGTGGTGGTATTCGCCTTCGAAAAATTCAGATCTTACATCGTGAACTCGAAGGTCATTGTTTACACCGATCACGCGGCCATCAAGTATCTCTTGGCTAAGAAGGATGCTAAACCACGATTGATCCGTTGGATCCTTCTTCTCCAAGAGTTTGATGTTGAAATTCGTGATAAGAAGGGGTGGAGAATGTTGTGGCCGATCATTTGTCTAGGATGAATCGTGGAAAAGATGATAAAGAACCCATAGAAGATAAGATGAGACATGACCACCTCTATCGAGTGCTCGATAAAGACACTTGGATGATCGATATCATTCGAGCGATTCGGAAGATGCCTCTTGACCATCTAGATAGAAACTCTCAAAGGAGGATAATATCTGAAAGTCAAAAGTACTTTTGGGATGCACCTTACCTCTTCAAACTTGGCAATGATGGAGTCATGAGAAGATGTGTGCCAAGAGAAGAGAGGCTAGAAATTTTGAGAAAATGCCACTCGGCGGAGTACAGTAGACACTATAGCCACTTTCAGACTCAAGCAAAAGTATGATCTAGCGGATTCTATTGGCCGGAGATGCATGAAGATTTGCATCATGCCCCGAATGCCAAAGAACCGGAAACATCTCTCAAAGAAATTCTATGCCCTTGAGCTATAATCTACAAATCGATTTGTTTGATGTGTGGGGAATAGACTTCATGGGGCCTTTCAGAAACTCACATGGATTTGAGCATGTCCTAGTCATGGTTGATTATGTATCCAAGTGGGTAGAGGCTATGCCATGTCGTAAAGCTTCCACGGAGGAATCCATTGCCATGATCAAGAGCGTGATTTTTTCTCATTTTGGTACACCGAGAATCTTGATAAGCGATGGAGGAACTCACTTCACCGGGAAGAATTTCAAAAAGTGCTTGTCCAAGTTGGGAATTGAACATAGGGTCTCTACGACCTATCACCCACAAACCAACGGACAAGCGAAAACGTCGAATAGGCAATTAAAAAACATCCTCAACAAAACCATAGAAAAGGGAGGCAAGATTGGTCAAAGAAATTAGACGTAGCTTTGTGGGTGTATCGAACGGAATTCAAAACACCGATAGGTATGACCCCTTATCAATTCGTCTATGGAAAAGCTTTTCACCTTCCAGTTGAGTTGGAACATAAAGACTATTGGGTGATCAAAGAGATGAACCTTGACCTTGATGCCGTGGTGGTAAAGCGAAGAATTCAAATAAGCGAGCTAGAGGAGATGAGGTTGAAAGAATACGAGAATGCAAGCATATACAAGTAGAGGATTAAAAGGTGGTATGACAAAAGGTTGAAGAAGAAAGAATTTAAAGAAGGAGATAAGGTCCTCCTCAACAATTCAAGGTTTAAGACCTTCGGAAAGGGGAAATTGCAAAGCAAGTAGGATGGACCTTATGTTGTTCATTCAGTGCTCTCCTACGGAGTGGTAACCATTATGGATGTGAAAGGTGATCAGTTCATGGTGAATGGTCAACAACTTAAGGTTTACTACGAACCCGACGTTGTGCTCCTTCACCATATTGATGTCTTCACCGTGGAAGAAGAGACCGAACGTCTAGCCTAGGACGTAAAACAAGGTGTGGATTTTTGTAAATAGTTTTTTATTTATTTTATTTTCTGGAGTTTCTCATGAAGTTTTACTGGGCTAACTTTTTCTCATGGGCTGAGAACGTGAAATAAGGGCGGTACACGGAAAACGGGACCGGACCGGCCCTCGGAACAGGGTGAGTCGGCCGGCCCGGTCTGACCGGCCCAGGGGGGTCCCGATGGCGGTTCGCCCCAAGTTTTCCCTGAAATGTTCCTTTTCGACTTCCTTCTTTGGTCAAAAAAATTTAAGGGAAGTTTGAATAAGGAAAATGTGGTTTCTAGAGTATTCCTTTTTGGACTATTTATTTGGCCAAATTGGGAGCTCGAGAATCCATCCCATCTAGCATTCTTTTGCACCCACGCAGCAGCCATGGTGTCCCCGAAGAGCGTAGAGTTGAAGCAAGGCGCCGAGGAGCTATCGATGGAGGAGGCGAAGCGATGCTAGCTCAAGCTACCCGTGGAGATCAAGAGGACCGCCCGCATCCGTTGCGAAGGGCGTGTCCCGACCGGAGCTATCGCATCTCGCAATCCCATCAAGGAGGAGAAGGTCCCTACTCCCGTTCAAAGGTTGGCGTGCATCCGAGGCATCAAGAGGAAGGATTACAAGGAGGTGTCGCTCGAGCCTAAAGACTATGGGGGAGCGACTATTCTGATGATCGTAGCCCAAGCTCGTGGGCGGCCGCCGGAAGAGATGACAATGACTTGTACTATTGGGAAGAGGTGCCCAAGGAGAAGACTCCCGAAGGCCCCAACGGCGGTGGCAACGACGACGATGATGGTGACGACGGCGGAGACCCTGGCAATGAAGACCCTTTCGGGATGCATCCGATGTGTTGCGCGACTTGCCATCACTCCATCTCGGAGCTCTACGCATCGGTCGACGAATGTTTCCAAGCCATGGAGGCGATGAGGAAACGCATGGAGGATTTGGAGCGCGTGGTCGAAGACGACTACAAGTTCCTAAATCGCAACGTGCGGAAACTTTTTGGCATGATTGGGAACGTGAAGGGCAAGTGGTGCAATAGTTGCGGGAAGTAGCACTAGATAGAGTTTCCCCCCTTAGGATTTTTGTAAGATACGATGAGGACGTCGTATGATTTTAGCGTGGGGGAGAGCTAGCTAGCTAGCCTTTAGCTTCAAGTTTAGTTTGGATTCGGTTTAGTTTTTCGAGAGAGCTTTAGAGTTTAAGTGTCTTAAGTTTGAGTTTGAGAGTTTAAATTTTTGCAAGTTTGAAGTGTCTTAATTTAGTGTTTGCGTCAAAGAAAATCAAATAAAAAGAGTTCTTTAAGTTTTGTGTCTCTTGTGATGCTTATCTTTCTTTACTCATTGTTCATCTTTAATTTTTGATATATGAACATAAGTGTGTGATTTGAAAACGTTTACCGTGGTGCTTAGTGGAGTTGCTATCTCTAAAAGTACTCGCACCATACTTCGATCTAGAGCTTTATATTTTAGTTTGTGCTATATTCAATGCTAAAAGTTGGAGGAATTCAACTCTGAAAATTATCTAAAAACCCTTGTGATAAAGGTTAGAAAATCCTCTTTTTCAAAGATTGAGAGGAAGAAAAAAATCCTATACAAAGCCAAACTTACTTTTCGCTCCACCATAAGTGTGATTAGCACGATGAGTTGGGTTAGGATCATTCTCTCTTAGGAGTTTTAATTCTGAGCAATGATCCTGTCCATGTGCTTATCTTTTATTGCTAGCCTCGTCATGCATTCGGTAATGCGACTTTCACATCAGAAGTCCTGTGCATCACCGAACTCCATACCCAAACCTATATATCTCTTTTGTACATCGTATTCCTTGAACACAACCTACTCTCAAAGTTTCGTCTCGTCTCTAGCATGGTTTTATTTTAAATTTCAGATTGTGTTTATACAAGAAAGAGAGGAGTTGAGAGCTTTGAGAAGAGAGATAAGATGTCGAGAGAGGGAAAAGTTAAGAGAAAAATATGTGTATGGAAAAGAAAGAAAGAAAGAAAAATAGAAAACTAAAGAAAAATATGTGTATGAGAGAATGAAAGAGAGTGATTGAAAAAGAAAAAGAAGAGAAAGAGAGAAGAGGAGTGGCAAGAAAGATATGAGAGGGATGAATCAAGTGAAAGAAAAATAAAGTGCAAGGAAGGATGTCACGTTGTTGAGAGACGAAACTTTCACTCTTTTTCCAACCATGTGCAATCCGACAATGAGGACGTCATCGGTGCCTCGTGGTCATATTTTTTTGCCCTTGCACATGTCCACCATTCTATATCTTCTCATCCTTGATATCCCCACATATGGATTAATTCTCATGATCATTGGCTTTGAAAGGTAAACAACCATTAGAGGGAGATCTTAGCTTGACAATACTTCTGTTGATTGTGCTAGCCAGACCTATAGCTCCACTTTACATGTTATATGAGAGACTTATGTGAGGTGAGAGTTCTATAAAAATTCTTTAGGATAGCCACTTTATATGAGCGACATGAGAGAGCTTGCAGAAAGGTTTTTGTCTAACACTTGTTGCAGGAATTTTATTTTTGAAAACCATAAAAACCCTCAAATGGAAGCAAAGAAGTAAGCATGGCTGAAATTGAAGACTTCAAGTGAAGAGTTTGAGTTGTGGGGTAAATCTTGACATGGTAAAGATTCTAAACGCTCATGTTTATGTATGATGATCATTACATTATGTTTATGTATTTAAGATAAAAGATTGACTAACTTGTGAAGAAAGATTTAGCGGAACCCGATTACAACGCCTTGGACAAAGTTCTTTTGCGAGTACTTGCTCGAGGACGAGCAAGATCTAGTTCATTACACTTTGGTTTGGATTTGATTATGGAACTAACCCACCACTAGACACACTAATTATATAACAAATTCATCTTTGTGCATGCATTTGGAAGTGTTGTGTTTATGTAGGAAAACATGGACATAAAGGACGGATTCACAACGAGTTCAAAGCAGCAATTAAGGAGTCTTGTTCGTGTTCATGAGCTTGATGAAATCACTTCCAATGGTGGCGAGGACTGAAGTGCTACATAGGAACATCCCCGAGGATTAAAGCATAAAAGAGCGGACTTCATGCAAAGAGAACCTCTATCTTGGACGCGAGGATGACATTGTCAAATGATGCACATGGAAGGGGCAAAGTGCATAATCACCTGAGGACCCACGGGTGCGAAGGGGCGACCGAACCGGGCCGGGATGGGCCTCGGTTGGTCGGCCCAAGCCGGCTGGCCTGGCCCACACCGGGGGTCGGTTCGGCCCCCCTTTCCTTGCACCCGAAGGATCTTCAACCCTAAAGTCCTAGAGGCGCCGCCATTCACACACACACACAGAGAGAGAGAGAGCCATTCGCACCGAGAGGCCATCCACAAGCTAGAGAGAGAGGAGGGAGATCTCCGAAGGAGGATCGCCCAACTCGAAGGAAGCACCCACGAGTGGAGAAGAGGGAAGACACCGTCGGAAGCGTCACCATGACCAACGGTGCTATGTCTAGCACCTTGATGGGGTAATCTTCTCATTTGTTCATGGGTTGTAATCGGTCTTGAGATGTAATCACTACCTTGTTGGAACATCTATCTATCATCATGTGTTGAATATGCTTTGTTGCTTAAGGTTAGCTACCATGCCGTAAAGGGAAGTAAGAGCTCCAATGCTCCCTTGGATCCTTTCAATACGCCGTGTCCATCATAGGTCTAGTCACGAATACCTCCGTGTAGTGACAGTGCAGGGGGAGGGAAAGGGCGAAACCGTGGTCACAACCCCTGATAGATTAGATTGGTTTTCATGTCTTTAAGCGGTTGCATGTTCGAGTATCATAGACCCATGGGCAAGTGTCTTTTTCATACCTAGTCAGCTTAATCATCCTTTCTAGTGTAGTGTAGTCGTTTTCTAGTCTAATCATAGATAGGGTTTAGGTGGTTAGTGAGTAGAAGTAGATCAAACGCTTGTAATCCCCTTGCTCCGCGGATTGACAAGATCCTTGGGAATCATGTGGTGAAAAAGGTGTAGGTCTGTACGCTTGCGGATCGTAGGTGGATACGTCTTTTATCCGTCAACACTAATCATAGTAATCTTAAGTACATTATTGAAGGACCGATTAGGCGACCAGAGAGGGAGGGAGTGAATGGGAGCTGATAAAAATTCTTCTAGAAGGAGATTGAAACTCCAACAAGATGAGCTCGCTCAGTTGGACCCCCGAAATCACACGCTCCGCACTTCTACCTTCCGTTTGCCAAAACAACGTAGCCACTAGAGTGCTACTGGTCATAGGAACAAACACTACCAGCAACCTCAACTCCTACGCACCCACGACAACGGAAACAACTCAGGGGCCGACTGTCCACAGGGGGCAGTTAGACTGGGTATGGGGGGCGGTTAGACCGCCTCGACGAGGCAACCAAGAAATCCTCCGAAACACCTCTTCCGAGCACCAAAACGCACTACGGTTTCACCAACAAAGATCTCTGGTCTAGGCCAAGCTAGCTACCATAAAATCTTGGCAAAAACCAAAACTTCACCCAGGGGCCTAGGGGCGGTTAGACCGGCTACCAGGGGCAGTCTAACCTCCTGTGCCTAGCAAAGAACTCCTAGCAAACAGCACGAAAACGACACAAGATTTAACCTGAACGCTCCTCTGATCATGGCGAACAAACTCACAGAGGAAAATCTGGCAAAATCAAAACCTCGACCTGGAAGGCCCAGGGCGGTTAGACCGCCCCTTCCAGAAAACCTACCCGCGGGTCAAACCTCAACTTCCCATCGCCCGATCTCCTGAATCACTCCACGGATTGCAGTGAAACTTCGGGAATAGCTGGGTTACCTCCTGGGCAACCTCTACTTCAAAGGAATCGACCCAAATTGCTCACAATCAAGAGGAATCGAAGAAATCGAGTCCGATTCAAGGGATATTTGGGAGCAAAGTCACCAGCCAAAGAGGAACAAGGTCCTCATACGTGACACCCAACAAATTCCCTAAGAAATCATCGTCAAAACTCCACCAAGAAAATCACAACAAAGAGCTCCGAAAATCACCACAAAGAAGGACGAGAAAAGCACTTCACAACCTTGAGGAACCACACTGAACCATCTATACATACCATGAAAGTTCGTACAAGGTCTAGCTTGCCACCCATACATCCATCCCTCTCTCTAGATGTCACATGAAGCTCTCAATCTAGTCCTAGAAAACTAGAAGAAAATAAGGATGAAAATAAGAAAACAAATGATCTAGGGTCCCAAGAGTTGGCTGCCATCCATCCCCTCAAGAGTATATATGGAGGCACCCAAAAGACTAAACTACCCTTACTTAATAACTAGGGATACAAGCCCCCTCAAGGGCGGATTTGGAAGTCTTCAGATTTTCTCCATCGGACGGATGCCCATCTACCGCAACCTGCTTAGCCTCGACGCAAGCCTTGCGATCCCAACGTGTGTCCTCCGCTTCGAAGCTTCTCGGCATCAGCGACCAGGGCGGTCAGGGGCGGTCTGACCACCCCTCATGAGCGGTTGAACCGGCCTGGGTGGCCGCACCTCCTCGTCAAGTCTTCGGCCTCGGTTTTGTGGCTCAACCGAGTAATTCTGGTGAACCACTGCAAACACCGCGAACTCAGTGTAGCCTCCGCCAATCTCCACTCATGACTCGGCTCCCACATAGTCCCGGCTCGACCTTGGTTTTGAGGCTCTACCAAGAAACCGTCCACGACTTCTTCCCGCTGTTCTTGCCACCATGCGACGCACACTTGACTCCGCTGGCCACCGGGTTCCTCGAACCAAGCCTACTTGTCTTCTCCACACCTGGAGGCCTCATCAGCGACGACCTTTCGCACTTGTTCTTCACCTGCACCAACACCAGTCAAGCCGCAACCTGCACCTGCAATACTTAGCCAAGAGTCAGTCCACACAACGTTGTCAATCACTCATCACACCAGGAAGAGACCATCCACCGGTCCTCGAACCACACATGGTCCTCAATTATATTATTTAGAATATAAATAAATTTTACTTATATGTATTTATGTATGTATTTTAACTATTAAAAGATGTTTATATTTACAAAATTACTTATTTTATATGTATTGTGATATATTTATTAGTTAATATGTTATTTGCAATAAGATATCTATTATGTGTAATGATCATAATTTACTCTCTACATGTAATAGGATTTGATCAATTATAAAACCATCGACAAATGAAATTGATACTCGTTATGACTTGTTGACTGTGTATTTTGGTACACCAAACATGTTCATTACACTTTGGTTTGGACTTGATTATGAAACTAACCCGCCACTAGGCACACTAATGATATAACAAGTTCATCTTTGTATGTGCATTTGGAAGTGTTATGTTTTTGAAGGAAAACATGGACATAAAGGACGGAGTCACAACAAGTTCAAAGGAGCAATTGAGGAGCCCCGTTCGTGTTCGAGAGCATGATGAAATCACTCCCAAAGGTGGCAAGGACCAAAGTGTTACAAAGGAACATCGCCGAGGATTGAAGCGTAAAAGACCAAACTTCATGCGAGAAGACCCTCCATCTTGGACATGAGGATGACATCATCAAAATAATGCATTTGGAGGGGGCAAAGTGCAAAATGTCAAGAGGACCTACGTGTGCGAAGGGGCGACCGAACCAGGCCGAAACGGGCCTAGGCCGGTCGGCCCAGGTTGGCCGGCCTGTCCCGTTCCGACGTCGGGTCAGCCCCCCATTTCTTGCGTGTGAAGATGATGCAACCCTAAGTACGTGGAGGTGCCACCATTTGCAGGGAGAGAGCCATTCGCCTGAGAGGCCATCCACAAGCTAGTGAGGGAGAAGAGGAGAGAGATCATTCGCAAGGAGGAACGCTCTACTAGAAGAAAGACACCGTCAGAAGCGTCACCATGATCAACGGTGCTATTCCTAGCTCTTTGATGGGTAATCTTCTCATTTGTCCATGGGTTGTAATCGATCTTGAGATGTAATCACAACTTTTTATGGTTTCTATCTATCATTTAGTATTGAAGATTCTTCTTGTTTAATGTTAGCTACCATGTCGTGTAGGGAGTATAGATCTCACTTCTCCCTTAGAACCATTCAATACGCCGTGATCATCATAGGTCTAGTCACGAATACCTCCGCGTAGTGACAGTTCGGGGGAGGGAAAAGGCAAAATTGTGGTCATAACCCCGATAGATTAGTCGGTTTTCATATATTAAGCGGTTGCATGTTCAAGTATCGTATACCCTTGGGCAAGTGTCTGTTACATATCTTGTGAGTTTAATCGTTCTCTCTAGTGTAGCGTAGTTGTTCTCTACATTAACCATATATTAGGTTTTGGGTAAGTTAGTTAGTAGTGCTAGATCAAACGCTTGTAATCCCCTTGCTCCGTAGATTGATAAGAACCTAGGGAATCCCCATGGTGAAAAAGGTGTAGGTCTGTACGCTTGCGGATCATAGGTGGATACGAGTTTTATCCGTCAACAAGCCCCTTTTTTTGGCGCCTTTGCCGGGGAGCAAGCTAGTTTACATCATTTGGTTTTGCATCTAATTTTGTTTTTGTTTATTGTTTATTGCTAACATCTAACCCCTTTTACCTAGAAAACCATTTTGTTTTGTTTTTGTTTTCCTATATTGTTGTCTAGATGGCGTTCGCCAACCACCCCGTGGAAGAACCGGAGAAATCGCTACGAGATTACGCTAGTGCTCGATGTGAAGACATAAAGGTATAAGAGTCGGATTCGAAGCTCGAAGTGACCA
Source organism: Cenchrus americanus (assembly GCA_947561735.1). Lineage (NCBI taxonomy): Eukaryota > Viridiplantae > Streptophyta > Magnoliopsida > Poales > Poaceae > Cenchrus > Cenchrus americanus. The sequence continues at coordinate 73,665,435 of OX387239.1, read as the reverse complement.
AGTATGAAATCAAAGCTAGAATCATCGAGATGGCGGCGGCAACCCCATTTGGAGGGATGGAGATAGAGAACCCATATATACACATAAGGCATTTCACGACACTATGCAACACGGTGTGTCAAGAAAGGAGTTCCCGATGAATGGTTCAAGTGGAACCTCTTTCCATACTCACTTGCTGGTGAAGCAAAGACGTGGTACTCATTTGCGTCCTTTGAAGTTGAAGGCAATTGGAACAAGTTGATGAAGAAATTTTGTGAGAGTTGTTTTCCAATAAGCAACGTTCAACATCTAAGGAGGCAAGTGATCACCTTCACGCAAGGAGAAGAGGAAGGGATAGACCAAACTTGGAATAGATTTATTGAGTTGATTAAACAAGGACCAAGACTCGGCTTCTCTAGTGACGTACTCTTGCATACATTTTTCTTTTCCCTAACCCCTAGTTGCATGGAATATGTTCAAATGTGTGCAAGTGGGGATCTCATGGAGAAAACACTCATGGAAGCCGCTCAACTTTTACAAAAGATTAGCAAAGAGGCGGCCATGCGAAGAGATTGGGAAACAAGACTTCCAGGAGAGTTGGAACGCGATTCAAGGATGAAGACATGTGCTGAAATTTCCAAAAAGGCAACCCCGGAAGACAAGAAAGAGGAGCCAATCCCGGAAAAACTTGAAGAAGTACACACCGAGACAAGAACTACCCCAAGCGTTGACTTTGCCAAGTCAAATGAAACGAACAAAAGGAGTATGTCAAGAGCGAATCCATTAAGGTAGTTCGAGTAAATGGATTGAGTTCCAATTGATTATGGAGAAGTATTCAACAAGGGAAGACTGTTCCCTAACCAAAAGGGGATGGCAAGAGCATTGGAAGCGGAATTCCCACTGGAAAAGTAAGTGGAAAATTCGTACGATCTTGAAACCACCGGTAAGATCTTTCGAAAGCTCTTTAGTGATGATGAAGTGGATGCGGATCATATAGCCAAGGTGAAAAAAATCATGGGGATCAATCCCGAAGCATCGCCATATGCTCACCTTGCTGAAGTTTATGCAATAGGATCCGATCAAGAGGAGAAAACGACACCACACTTGAGTTGCGAGATTAACGGAGTTCAACACAAAGCTTTATGTGACATCGGAGCCCAAGTAAGTGTCCTATCCTCCAAAATTTACGATAAAGTTCAAGACCACAACCTAGACTTAGCTCCAACTTCAACATCCATCTCTTTGTCATCATCCACTTTATGTTAGCTTGGGACCTTGTGAAACTTTATGATGAATGCTTTCATATCCATGTTAATGCTTGTCGACATGCGTTACTACTTTTTGCAATCTTGTGTAAACATGGTGTTTAGACATGATTGGAGACCACCATCATTTAGTCTTGTATCCTGAGCTATCATGTTGCATTAGTTGGTTTATAAACTTAGCAATGCGCCATACTTTTCTTGCACTATAAAGAATTATTGATCTGGGGATGAACATGGTGTTTTGACCTTGGTTAACAAATCTCTATGGGAATAGAAAGTCTGGCAACCACTTTGTAAGCATGGAGCTTAGAATTTGGTGTAAACATTATTTTTTTTATACCATCCTCTCATTTGCATACACACTTGTATTCACGTACACCCATTAGGATTTTCGCTAGATTAACTATGCCACGAGTGAAGATCGTAGGGATGTCATGGTTTGTTGGCATAGGGTCAGTATTCCCGACCGTCACCTCAGGGGTACTTTGTGCATTATAGTTATTTTACAGGCATGGTGAATCACTCCCATGAGTTCGTTATAAAAGCTGAAATCAAGATCATCAACACCTCCAAAATCCCGAAAGGAGCACTGCTGTTTTCATCAAGATTAAGAACATGTTTAGAGATGTACAAAAGGAAAAAATTGGATATTCAAGTGCTCCATTAAGTCTACTTTCCAATGCATCAAGAATCAACATTTTAGGAGACCTGTGCAAGAAGTTACAACCAAATCTTTGGGCGTCACACATTCTGAAATCAGCCTGGGACAGCTTGCACCAACAAAGTAAAAAGGGCGTAACTCTCTTGTTCGGAGTCCGATCGGGATGAATGACCACTCATTGGAAAGATAATTTCAAGCACTCTACAATGAATCTATTATTCAGTACATACTCAGTTCTGGAATTAGAAGAAAAACTTTTGGAAGATGAACCAGCGGTAAGAGACAACTGGAAGGAGGAGAAGATGGGATGCGAAACAATTGGGATCAAGGCTCGTGGCAAAGGGCGAACATTGAAGGATGAACAAAGGCAACAATGTGATGATGATCTCCTCGCATGGAGGTAGGACTTCAAGAATTTTAAGATGGTTCATCATCTTCCGTGCCTAGCAACATGCTAATCATGGGGAAAGACTTGGTGGACGAAAGAAGACCGCATGGAGTTCAAGGATCACGGTTGCTACGGATGCCGATCCTCCTTCTTCCATGCTAGGCACAATGCTTTAGCATGGGGGAGTGCGTGCTACATCACAAACATCAAAGGACAGTAAAAATTCGTCAACCCTCTCTTTGTCCTTGTCTTTCTAAATGAACTCTCATCTCATCTTGTCTCTCAAGCCTATTTGTTCTACTCCTTTCCCTCTCATAACATATATATGAGTGGTAGGCTTTATATGGAGCTTTTTGGGAAAGTTTAGTCCTACCAAGATATTATAAATGAGATGTTGTCAAAACAAGACGAGCTTCTCATGGTCTTACCGAGACTCGTCAAAAAGGTCATTGGAAAATAATGTTACATCAAGGAGGGGAAGAGAAAAATACACACACTTGAGATAGGTGGACATGTGCAAATGGCAAAGAGTGATCCCGAGGCACAAAGGAAGTCCTCGTTATCGGATTGCACATGGTTGGAAAAATGAGTTTGAATCTTTTAATCTTGAATCCTTGAAATTCCTAATGCACTTTAGAGAATCGGGGAGCTTACTTTATTTTATTTTTACACATACTCACATTTTTTTCTTTTCTTTTTTCTCATACATATTTTTTTATTTCTTTTCTTTCTTTCTCTTTCTCATCAAATTCTTTTATTTGCTCCCCTTTGAACTCTAAAATTGCATTGTACCTACCTCCTCCCCCATGCTTAGACGTTTGCTCGTTCTTGCGCAAAGAGGTAATAAAGATAAGGTAGGTACACAACGATAGGTTGTGGTCAAGGAGGTAATCACAAAGATGATATTTGGTTTTAAGGGTGGATATCCGGCGAGGTTTGACGATGTGGGGATACACAATGCACGGATAAAAGGCTAGCAATAAGATAGATACGCAAAACAGAATGACCAGCTTCTTAGTCTCGGGCCAGAGAAATCATGGCCTGAAATAACTCACCCAAAAATAAATCTTGTACACTAAGGTTTATGCACTCAAATATTTATAAGGCTCTGGATAGGTAGAGCAACACGCAAGTGATATTTATGACAAGGTTAGGATTACTTTTAGGAATAAAAATTATCTTTAATCCATCTAAAACTTAAGAGCACATAAAACACTATGGGTCTTTATTTTTATCATAACCTCCGCTAAAGATTAAGCTAGCATTTAGATAATTTCAGATTCGTATTTTAAGAGAGCACTAGCTTAATCATGCATAAAACAAATACAAAGATAAACAAAGCGGCAATTATAATCATATGTCATCATGGCATAAATTTTGTAACTTTACCAAAGTTAAAAACAAAGTGGTGACTTTATTCATGATGAAAACAAACTAACACACATGCTGAAAATTTAAATAAAAAACTGAAAACACTACGCAAACATAAGCAAACACAAGCTGAAAATAAAAGAAAAAGGGAAAAGAAAAGAAAACTAAAGCTCCTCCTTCTTCTAATCTTCCGTCGGTGGTTGGTATTGATAATCTTGGTGGTTGTACCCTTGCTCATAATAGGATTGGACATCCCCTCCAACGAATTGATCTGCGGTACTAGGTGAAGGCGCCCAAGCTCATAGGAAATATTTGCATTGCCTTCACCTAATTGAGTCGTGTTAGATTGGATGGCTGCAATGTTTTGCATGTTCCTCGCAGCATATCCTCCTATTATGGCCACACTTTGTTGTGGTTGAGGAAATTATGCATAGAGCTCCGCAAAGGTCACGTTGGGCACCACATAATTTTGTGGGGGCATGGTTGCACCACTCCCCCATCCTTGCATTGGTGGCCCTCCATAGTAACTTGGCGGTGGGGGAATTCCTCCATACAGTGGCACATAGTTTTGTTGTGCACCTCCCTCTTGTGCCCAGGAGGATCCTTCTTCTATAATTCTTCCTCTTTTATTTTTCCTTGCTGGCACAAGGAGTCCTTCCTCCAACCAATCTTCCTTCCCTTGAATAAATAGTCTTAGTCTTGCATCCGGAAGGGGTAAGTTCACTTTGGCCACATTAAAGCCTCCTATCTCATCTCCACTTATATATTTTCCTTGCTTCAAGTATTCAATTCCGAGAGAGGTCCCGGGTAAAAGGTGCTCGGGGTTTCTTGGAATACCCGGTCTTAAGGAGATGGCCAACATGGAGAGGTAGCACCCCGAACCAATATCTCCCGATCCCGATGTTGCTTCACAACACCATCGGTTGATCATGAGGTAGGAGGGGTCTATTGGCTGCCTGGCAATTAAAGCCGAGTAAAGCCAATTCAACTCCGTGTCGGTCACCTTCGTTTCCCGCATTCTCCCCAAAATCCTCTTGCTCATCCATGAGTGAAACACTTGGATGATGGGGTTCCGGATAGAATTCCTTTGTTGATGGGCTTCCCCTCAGATCAAATTCCAAAATCCATCCAACATGCCTTCCGACACGTCTACTTTCTCTGGAGCTCCCTTTTGGAAATCAAGTAGCTCCCTAATATTTTCATAGGGAACCACTTGCTGAATTCCCTCCAACCGGAATGATAAACTCGACACCCCCTCATCAAGGATAGGCGCCATGGTCATTAGAATTTCCAAGGCAAATTCCTTGTGGGTATTTGCCGACACCCGTTGGAGAATTGCACCCATCCAAGGTGCCCCAACATATAATAAATGTCGGTGACAAAACCCAATGAGTTGAGAGCTTGATCGTTTAAATCAATGTTTGCCACAAGCCTCTTCTCAAGGTGAGAGAGTTTCTTCTCCTCCTCCTCCGACATGATGACGAAGCCATATGCGGAGTACTGCGGAGTGTATGGAGGTGGAGCAGATGAATGGGTCAATCGACGAGGTGGGACGGGTGGATCCTCCGTACGCCCTTGAGGTTCGGTAAACCTCATGGACGAGCTCCTTGTAGCCCTCATGCCACCAAGGAGGAGAGTGTCGTTCCTCCTCAGTGGTGTTGAGTCCTCCTCCATGCTCCGAGGAGACTCGGAAACCGGGTGCCTCCTCGAAGATGTCGTCGAACATGGCTTGGACGACGACGACCCCTTCTTCTTGGTGAAGAGACTTGTGGTTTTCTTCCACATGATTGCAGCACTCTTCTCTCTAATATAATCCCAGGGTTTCAATCGGTGTTGACGCACACAAGAATGATTTCGGAGTATGGACTTTGAGTGGATTAAGGGTGTGATTTTTTTGGGCAAAACCAACTTGGGAAGGATGGCTAAGTCTAAGGCGGTTCTGGACTAAAAACTCGAGCACACAAACAGAGAGTAGGATGGGCTGCTTGCCTGCTGAAGACCAGCACCAGAGGGTGCATTTATAGGGGAGGCCGGCTGGCCTGGGCCGACCAGCTTGGGTGGCCTCCTGCCTACCCTGGCTCGGTTTTCTTCCAGCGTGATGGTCTTTTTTTGTGACTTTCATGCCCGTGTGCTCCATAAGTTGCACCGCCCAAACTCTCTCATACACTCCTTTGCTTGCATTATTGGTCGTTTCACTTGATGCCTTTGCTTTGAGTCATGTCCATGCGCCTTTGCTTCACATGCCACCATGAATTTCCTGCAAAACAATGCTTGCTGCCCCCCCCCCATGCTTGTCCTTTGCATGTGACCTTGATGAAAGTTGTTGGAAGGGCATCCCGTGATGCATCATGGTGCATGCATGGTTTGCTTAACTAGATTGCCTCCCTCTAAGCATGTCTTAAGACTAAGCACTCCTCCAATTTCGAAAATTAAAAACAAATTCAGAGCTATGGGAGAGCTCAAGCATATTTAGAGAAGTTTTTAAACCATTAAAAACAAGTGTAAGTCGAAAATACTTTCTGACTACTTTTATATCGGTCTCACCGGTATTGTTTGCCTTCATTAGTTGAGAGCAAACTTTCCCGGCTTGATCATGGGGGCATAGGTTTAGGTTCTAATTTTGGCTAAATGAGAGAGATTTTGAATAAAATGAAATTAAATGAGGCTTAGAAAAATTCTAATCTTAGAGAAACCAAGGATATAGATTTTTGAACCAACCAAAAGTTAAGTTTCTAGGTTCACGTGAGTCCTACCACGTGCTAAAATTTAAATAACATCTAGGTACAAGTCGTGGCTCTACTCGTGTGTTTTTAGCATGTAAAACAAGTCAACCATAACATCATAAAGAGGATGAAAGGTTGATATAGGTTCTGAATTTATTTGGTTTTGGTTTCTCGAAAAGAAGCAAACAACACATAGGATGGTTCATGTAAAGGGTTTATGATCCAAACAAAATATTCAACAAAGAATTATGTCCAATATTGTTCAACCACTCTAAGTCTAATGTCTTGTGTAGTAAATTTCAAAAAAACTTACTTGAAAAGACTCGAAAAATCTTGAATCAGGTTGTCCTCCTGTAGCTTATTCTTGACTCGACGAAATGGGTTGCCTCCCGCCTAGCGCTTCGTTTATAGTCCATGGCTAGACTTCTTCACTTGATTACTTCAGATCAACGCTCTTTGCGGCATTGCAATCTTGGGTACCCACTTCTGCACAATCTTGGGCATGGGCTTATTCTCCAGCTTAGTCATCTTTTTGGTCTTCACAGGCGGCTTTTGTCCCTTTGTCTTGACGGATGCAACAACTTCTTTGATTTTCTTCGCTTCCTTCTTTTTCAGCTCTTCTTTCTTCTTCAGCTCTTCCTTCTTCCTTGGTTTTTTCTTAACAACATGATGATGAGGTGAAACATATTTAACTTCAATCATATTGCATACCTCGAGGCGTGGTCGAAACTTGAAAGAACTCTTCTCGCCATTAATGTTGAAGTTGATCTCCCCCTTGCCAACATCAATAGTAGCTCCCACGGTCTTGAGGAAAGGCCTCCCAAGGATGAGTGGTGGCTTCTCCCTCTCTCCCATCTCGAGTACCATGAAGCCGACAGGGATGAAGTGGTGTGCGACCTTCACAGGCACATCTTCGGCGATGCCCAAGGGATAGTGAATGGAGTTATCACCCAACTCCAAACACATACCCGTAGGTTCCAATGGTAGACGTAGTTTCTCAAACACATCTCTTGGCATGATGCTCACACTTGCTCCAAGGTCACATAATGCCTTCTCGAACTTGAATGAACCAACAGAACATGGAATTGTCTGGCATCCAGGGTCTTTTTGCTTCTCTAGTCCATTTGCAATAGCGGCACTACATTGCTCGGACATCTTGACATGATTTACCCTGAGTGTTGCTATCTCATATTTATTTGCAAGGATATGTTTGACGTAACGAGAATATGTGGGAACTTGAAGGGAATTCAATAATGGCATGTTGATGCTAAGTCTACGCACAATCTCCACAAACATCTCAAAGTGATTATCAAGTTTACCTCGGAAGTAGTGTGGCTTGAGTTGTGGTATCTTTGTGTGTTCTCCTGGCATCTCAAACTCGGGCTCTTCGGTGATGATCTCTGTAAGTTCCTCCTTAGCAAATTCCTCCGTCTCGGCGGATAATTTAGACTTCATTGGTCCCACGGAACATTCCGGATCTTTGGTCTCCTTCCCCGAACGTGTTTGAATAGCCATCGTCGTTTCAGGACCTTTAGGTTGTCCTGGAAGCTTCCCTTCATTAGCGGATAAGCGCCCAGCAAGTTGTCCCACTTGTGTCTCGAGCATCTTCATCATGTTGAGCACTTGATGATTGGAGCTTCCGACCTCCGTCACCTTGCTATCGATGTTCTCCAACACCTTGTCTATGACTTTGAACTTGGTGACAGTGTCCTTGTTTATCTTAGCTTGCTCATCCATGAAGTCTTTCAATTGTATACGAAGCGGAACTGAATTCGGAATGGATGAGCTTGCACTAAATTGAGGTCTACCTTGCCCGTAGCGGAAGTTCGGTAAATCTCCCTTCCTCATGTAGTCGAGCACCTTGGCTTCCTCCGGACAATCCTTGTGGACATGGCCATATTCTCCGCACTCCTCACATGTGGATCTTGCTTCGGCAGCCTTTAAGTCTTGAGCCTCTTTTTTTTCTATCTCCATCTTCTCCAACCTCCGCATAAGTGAATCAATCTTGCCTTCGAGTATGTCTTCTTTCTCCACTTGCAAGACTCCTTTGACGTTCCCCGTGGGTTGAACCGGAAGTAAGCGTCCGGATGACGCCCACGTGTCATTGTCCGTGACCTTCTTGAATAGAGTGAAAGCTTCAGTCGGTGTAAGCTCGATGATAGATCCTCCCGCCGATGCATCGATGATCGTCCTTGACGCCATGGTGAGTCCTTGGTAGAACTTTTGCACGAGGTCCTCCTTCGGGAACTTGTGATGTGGAACCACCCGAGTGTACTCATTAAAGCGTTCAAATGCCTCCGAGTTAGTCTCCGTAGGATATTGAGCAATATGCAAGCTTTGAGTTTTACCCGGTGAGTAGTATTCCTTCATGAAGGCCCTCATCAACGCATCCCAATTATGTCCGCTGGTTGAGAGTAGAACCATTGCAAAGCCTTCCTGAGTAGCGAGAATGGAAAGAACCTTGCCCTTATTTGATCTTGAGTCACCCCATCCATGTTGAATGTTTGACATAGTTGAATGAACCCTTTGAGGTGAATGTTCGGATCTTCTTTACCGGTGAAGGGTAAATGTTGCACCATGCGGATTATTGAGGTCTTGATCTCGAATGGCCTTCTGATCTCCACGAGGTTCAAGATTGGTAGGTCGATGATGTCCGGGGTGCATAACTCCCCGATCTTGCGTTCTTGCGGTTGATCTCCCATCGGTGGAAGTCGATTCTCCCGAGGACTTTGAGGTGGTGATTTCTTCGGAGATTCCAACGATCCTTCGTCTTCCGACTTCGAATCTGCAAAATCCAGCTTCTTAACTTGTTGCGCTTCACATCTCCTTATCCTGTAAAGTTTTTTTGGATCATCCACAAAATTATCGGGTTTGTTGGAGAGGTTCCTGTTAAGGTTAGCGATAAACAAAATTTACAAAAAAATAAAAAATAAAAACAAATCTAAGAAAACTAGGGTTAGACAAACTAAATTAGATTGATTTTGAGGATGATCAAAAGTTAGTAGATGCAAAAAAGAAAAACCAAAAGAAAAAATTACACAAAAAGCAATAAAAGATTGAATCTTGATCACTTGTTCCCCGACAACGGCACTAGAAAAAGGGGCTTGTTGACAGTGTATATTCGTATTAAACTTCAAGTGGACTTGCAAGCGGACAAATCCCCCGTCGTAGTCAAGGGACACTGGAGGACCAGTTGTGGTTCGAGGACCGGTGGATGGTCGCTTCTTGGTGTGATGAGTGATTGACAATGTTGTGTGGACTAAGTCTTAGCTAAGTATTGCAGGTGTAGGTTGCGGCTTGACTGGTGTTGGTGCAGGTGAAGAACAAGTGCGAAAGGTCGTTGCCGGTGAGGCCTCCAGGTGTGGAGAAGACAAGTAGGCTTCGTTCGAGGGACCCGGTAGCCAGCGGAGTCAAGTGCGGGCCGCATGGTGGCAAGAACGACAAGATGAAGTCATGGACGATTTATTGGTTGAGCCTCAAAACCATGGTCAAGCCGGGACTACGTGGGAGCCGAGTCATGAGTGGCGATTGGCGGAGGCTACATCGAGTTCGCGGGGTTTCGGTGGTTCACCAGAAAACCACTGGGTTCCTTGGTTGATCCACAAAGCCAAGACCGAAGAACCGAAGACGGAGGTGCAGCAACTCCAGACCGGTCTGAGCAGTGGGTCTGACTGGTCTGACCGGTGGGTACCGGTCTCACCGGTGAGGAGCACCGGTCTGACCGGTGTGCGATGACGCAGTCTGGAGACTTCGAAACGGAGGACACACGTCAGGGCTAAGCAAGTTTGCGGTCGCTGGGCATCCGTCCGATGGAGCGATGACAAAGATTTCCGAATTCGCCCTCGAGGGGCATGTATCCCTAGTTAGCTAGTAAGGGCATTTCAGACTTTCGGTTGCCTCCATATAACCCAAGAGATGGGAGGATGGCAGCCAACTCTTGGAACCCTAGCTCACTTCGTTTTCATATTTTTCCCTTCCTATTTTCCCTAGGATTTCTATAGGACTAGCTTGAAAGCTTCATTGTGAGATCTTCTGAGAGGGAAGGATGAACGGGCGGCAACTAGACCTTGTATGAACCTTTTTGTGATGTGTAGATGATTCGGCGTGGTTCTTCAAGGCTTGGATGTGTTGTTCCCGCTCGTTCTTTTTGGTGATTTTCAGATCCTTTTCTTGGTGATTTTCTTGGAGCGATTTCGAGGCCTTTCTCTTTGGGATTTAGTGGGGGTGTATGCATGAACCCTTTGTGGTTCTTTTCCCTTTGATTCCCCTCCCAAATCCGTGAGCAAAGGGCCTCGATTTTGGGGTTTTCGGTGTTCTAGGGTTAGAGGAGTTCTCAGCGGGATTTCTTCGATTCCTCTTGATTTTGCAAGTTTTGGTGGACAAAATCTTGGCTATGGAGTGCCCATGAGGAGTTCCTACTATCCCCAAAGTCTTGCATAAATCTGTGGAGCGATTCGGGAGATCGGGAGTTTGATTTGGGGGAGTTGACCCGCGGGTGTTGTTCAACCCGAGAGCTCAGGTCACATCGGTCTGACCGGTGCCTCTCACCGGTCTAACCGGTGCAAACTTCTGTTGAGTTTTGCTTGGGTGAACGTCTGGGTGAGTTCGTTGTTGTCCTGTGTTGCTGCAGTTTCGAGTTTGGGTCAGTTTGGAGCTCGGTAGGCCTGTTTGGTAGATTTGGGGTTTCTTGGCTTGAACCGGTCTGAACGGTAAGCTACACCGGCCTGACGGGTGTAGGGGCCTTTCAGTGAAAGTTCCCAAGTTTCACCAGCAGGGATCGGTCTGACCGGTGGTGCTCACCGGCCTGACCGGTGTAGGTCAGTGAGGCTCGAGTTGGTGTTCCGCTGCGTTCTCGGGTCCGTGAAGTTGGTTGTTGGTTCCTAGGGCCAGCAGCACTCCAGTGGCTGCATGGTCTTGGCCAACTTGGGTAGTGAGTCAGAGACGTGTGTTGGAAGTCGTGTTCATCTTGTTGGAGCCTCTATCTTCTTCGAGAAGAATTTTTATCGGCTCCCATTCACTCCCCCCCCTCTGGTTCGTTGCATCGGCCCTCCAAGTGGTATCATTTTCGGTTACGGGTCTTGATTGACTCTAACTAGTCTAAGATCCAAAGATGGCGTACCAGGAACGGGGTTCGTGTCCTCCACACTTCAATGGCAAAAACTACCAGATGTGGAGTAAGAGATAGTGGTGTTCCTCCGCGGAAAGGGTCAGATCCTTTGGAATGTCACGATGGACACAGGCTATGTCTAGCCGATGAACTTCTTCGCTCCAGGATCGAGGCACATGTTTGACGCCAACAACAAGGCGGTCGACTACTTGTTTCGTGCTCTATGTCAACCTAAATTCGATCGGGTGCACACAGAGAGCTTGGCTTGTAGAATCTGGTCGGTGTTGAAGGAAGCTCATGTTGGAAACGCCCAGGTTCAGGCTCGGATGTATGCGACTTACCGGAGAGAGTATGAGAATTTCACTCATCTCCCTGGTGAGTCCATCGATGCCTTGTTTCAGAGGTTCACAATTGTGGTGAACAACATGAGGGCCAATGTGGACGTGCTCCCGTACGATGATCATGATAGAGCCGTCAAGCTCTTGCACACGTTGGATCGTACAATTTGGGGCGGAAAGTTCGAGGCCATTGTGGAGTCGGAGATGTATGACACTCTGACCATGAACGAGCTGTTCTCGAAGCTCAAGTCGGCTGAGGTGGATCGGGGCATGACAGCCGAGATTGAGGGCCTGGCTAACTCTCATAGTCTAACCCTCATCTGTGGCTCGAAAGGAAAGTCTAACACTAACCCATCCACCAGGATGTTCTCCCTATCCTCTTTGATGTCTATACCAGATGAGGAGTTCGATGTTCTTGGAGAGGACGAGCTGGCGCTGTTGACGAGGCGGTTCGAGAGGCTACACGAGAACCGGGTGAACATAAGGAGGAACACGGGACATGCTTCCAGTGCGGCAAGCCGGGACACTTCATCGCCGACTATCCTGAGAAGGTCGAGAACAAGGATAGCTACAAGCACAAGTCAAAGACGGATGGCAAGTACCGTTCAAGGTGTGACCACAAGCACAAGCACAAGGGCAAGCACAAGGACGAGCGACGATCGAGGAAGAAGTAGAGCCGAGGCAAGGCCTGAGCGATGGTTGGAGCAAGCGACGTCGACTCCAGTTCCGCGTACTCCACCTCGAGCTCGAGTAGCAGTGAAGATGAAAGTGATCGGCACAAGGGCAGGAAGTCGTCCAAGAACTTGAGCGGACTGAATTGCTTCGCTAGAGAGGGCTTCTGCACCATGGCGCTTAGTTCGGTAGCAAGAAGAGCAACCAGAGCGACTCGGACTCCGACTCCAACGACGAGGTGTGTGATGAACTTCCCTTCCTATGTCAGGAGAATGAACGGCTTGGCTTGTTGCTTAATAATCGTGATGATATGCTTAGAGAGGTAAAGAAGATGAGGAAAGAGCTTAGGGCTTCACTTGAGTATGCTAGGACTAGAGTGGATGAGTTAGAAACATAGAGCTTGGATGCTAAACTTGAAATTGACTCGCTTAAGGCTTCACCTGTTGTTTTTGATGAAGTTGAATGTGCTGATTGTCCTATTTTCCTAGCTGATCTTGCTATGTTTAAGGAAAAGCATGCCTCCAAGTGTGAGGAACTAGATGTGTATAGTGTTGAAGTGGTTGAGCTTAAGTCTAGACCTGCTTTGCTAGGTGCTTGCACTTCTTACCCTGTTTTCCATGAAAAATTAATGAGATGCATGCTTACACTGTTTCGCTTGAGGCTAAGTTGAAAGAACCTGTTCCCACTTCTTGCTCTACCTGTGAACTGCATGCTTTGAAGAATCTGGAACTTGCACATTATGTTGATCATTTGCAAGATGAGAATGATGAGTTGAGAAAGTTGATGGGTTGGTTCTCTGGTCATAAGCCTCAGTTGAGGATAATGATCGAGACATATAAACGCCAAGATGGGGAGGGGCTTGGGGCAAACAAGGTTGGTGAGGGAAGTGGTGAGAATATCCCAGAGCCACCAAAAACCCACCACAAAAATGCTTTTGTTCCTAAACCGAACCATCTTAGGAACCGACTAGACACAACCCCAGCTCCACCCGTGTTTCCTCCACAAACCAACGATTTCCAAAAGCCTATCAAGTTCATGAGCACTCTGGGGAAAGTGTTCTTTGAGAAATTGGTTGAGAATCCTAGTGAGGAGAAACCGGTTGAGAAGCCAAGTGGAGAGAAACCAAGTGAGCAGCCCCAACCCAAGCCTAAACCTAAGCTCGTGCGGTTTCATTTTGACTATTGTGGGAGAGATGGTCACAAGGGTGAGTTTTGCTTCATGAGGAGGCGTGAGGAGAGAATGGCGAAGGAGTGTGCTAACAAGAACAAGTACCACCCTTCCAATGGTCTACTTGAGCCTCGTGTGCAGATGCCCAGGGCCAAGGTGAGTGTGAGGATAGTTCCGGCTTGGGGAGAGCGAAAGGCTGCAGGAGGTGCTGCTGGTCGGGCTACACCGGTCAGACCGGTGTGTCACACCGGTCACACCGGTGCAGGTCTGGACAGACAACATTTTGGGTTTCGTGCTTTTACAGATGCTAAGTTTGGTTCTGGATGTCGTGGTTCCGGTGGTTGGTCTGGAGAGTTTGCAGGTGGTCAGTTTGCTAGGCATTCTCCCCCTCGTGCTCAATACGGGGATGGGAGGAGTCGTAGCTTTGAGATGGAAAGGAGGAACGGTCCACGACCTTTCTTTCATGGTTTTGGTCCTCCTCCAGTTAGAGAGGGTTAGTTCCCTCATAGTGGTTACCTTGGTGGTGTTCGTGGAGGTAGCTTTGGTAGGAGAGATGTTTTGGATTGTGCTAACCCCACTTTGGAGCAAATGGCTCGGCACTGGTTTTACTCTTTTGGTACTAACCCCAGTGCTGAGTTGTTTGTTCGCTCACATGCTCGTTTTTGAATTTCAAGTCGGAGACTAGAAGAACATTTGGTTGATTGACTCCGGTTGCTCGAGGCATATGACCGGGGCCAAGAGGTGGTTCTCAAGTCTCATCCCTGTGGTGACAAAGAGGTACATCACTTTTGGGGACAATGGGCGAGGGCGTGTGTTGTCAGAAGCTGAGATTAAGGTGAGTGACAAGATCACTCTCAGGCGTGTTGCTCTTGTTCAATTTCTTGGATACAATTTGCTTTCTGTGTCCCAGCTATTGGATGAGGGTTTTGAGGTGTTGTTTCGGCCAGGTGGTTCTCGGATTTTAGTTTCTCGAGGGGACCTTGTCTGTATGGTCGTTCCCGAGGGTCAGGTGTTTCGAGCTGATTTTTCTCAGTCTTCTGGTGTTGAGCGTTGTTTCTTGGCTGGCTCTTCGAGTGAGTTTTGGAAGTGGAATAGGAAGTTGGGTCACTTGAGCTTTGACCTTTTGTCTCGCTTGAGTCAACTCAATTTGGTCCGAGGATTGCCACGTTTGAGGCTTGAGAAAGAGTTGGTTTGTGCGTCGTGTAGGCATGCCAAGATGGTAACTTCTTCTCACCCGCCTCTCACCGATGTGATGACTGAGCGTCCATGCGAGCTGCTCCATATGGACCTTGTTGGCCTACCTCGTGTGCGATCTGCGGGTGGGAAGTGGTACGTCCTTGTTGTGGTGGACGACTACTCTCGGTATGTGTGGGTGTTCTTTCTTGAGGAGAAAGGGGAGATATTTGGTTTTGTTTGAGATCTTGTCTTGAAGTTGAGGAACGAGAGGCACGAAGATGCCATACGAGCAATCCGCAGTGATAATGGCTCGGAATTCAGAAACTCTCGTTTCGAAACCTTTTGCCATGACTTGGGTCTTGAACACCAGTTTTCGAGTCCGTATACGCCTCCCCAGAATGGTGTTGTGGAAAGGAAAAACAGAACCTTGTGTGAGATGGCTCGGACAATGCTTGATGAGCATAGGACTCCGAGAAGGTTCTGGGCTGAGGCGGTGAATACCGTGTGCTATGTTTCAAACAGGATCTACCTCAGAGTGCATAAGAAGAAAACTTGTTACGAGTTGATGCACGGTCGCACACCCAAGGTGAGTCACTTCCATGTCTTTGGTTGCAAGTGCTTTATCCTTAAGAAAGGGAAGAAGTTGGACAAGTTTGAGGCTAGGTCGGTAGATGGTATTTTCTTTGGTTATGCATCTCTCTCTAGAGCATATCGTGTGCTCAATCTTGAAACTAACCAAATCATGGAGACTTGTGAGGTAACCTTCGACGAGACACAGCCACGTAGTCAGCTTGTCTTTGAGTGTGTAGGTAACGATGAACTTGGTGAGGAGATGTTTCAAGAGGAGGAGCATGAACATGGAGATGATGAAGATGGTAGTGTGGTGCCCGCGGCTGAGCATGTACCTACTACTTCGACTACGGTGATGGACGGCCCCTCTCCCACACCTACGACAACAAACCAAGATCAAGGGGAAGCTATTGTTGAGGGGGTAGCATCAAGGAGAGAACCTCCCCGACGAGTACAAGTGGATCACCCAGCTTCAAGGATCATCGGCGACATGAATGAACGTACTACACGGTCGAGGGTTCGAAACAATTCTCATTTTGCTCATGTTGCTTTTGTTGTCACCTTTGAGCCCAAAGACATTGGACACGCACTATCTGATCATAATTGGGTTAATTCGATGCATGAGGAGTTGGAGAACTTTGAGAGGAACCAAGTTTGGGAACTGGTTGACCCTCCCCCAGGGTGTAAGCCGATTGGGACAAAATGGGTGTGGAAGAACAAAGTGGGAGAGAAAGGTGAAGTGGTGAGAAACAAGTCAAGGCTTGTTGCTCAGGGGTTCAGTCAGAAAGAGGGGATCGACTACAAGGAGACCTTTGCTCTCGTAGCTCGTTTGGAGGCGATTAGGATCCTTCTAGCCTTTTCCGTGGCTAAAGGGTTCAAGTTGCACCAAATGGATGTGAAGAGTGCCTTCTCATCAAGGGGAGATTGAGGACCATGTGTGGTTCGAGGACCGGTGGATGGTTGCTTCCTGGTGTGATGAGTGATTGACGACATTGTGTGGACTAAGTCTTGGCTATGTATTACAGGTGCAGGTTGCGGCTTGACTGGTGTTGGTGCAGGTGAAGAACAAGTGCGAAAGGTCGTTGCCGGTGAGGCCTCCAGGTGTGGAGAAGACAAGTAGGCTTCGTTCGAGGGACCCAGTGGACAGCGGAGTCAAGTGCGGGTCGCATGGTGGCAAGAACGGCAAGATGAAGTCATGGACGGTTTCTTGGTTGAGCCTCAAAACCAAGGTCAGGTCGGGACTACGTGGGAGCTAAGTCATGAGTGGTGACTGGCGGAGGCTACACCGAGTTCGCGTGGTTTCTGGTGGCTCACCAGAAAACCACTGGGTTCCTTGGTTGATCCACAAAGCCAAGACCGAAGAACCGAAGACAGAGGTGCAGCAACTCCAGATCGGTCTGACCGGTGGGTCTGATCGGTCTGACCGGTGGGTACCGGTTTGACCGGTGAGGAGCACGGGTCTGACCGGTGTGCGATGACGCAGTCCGGAGACTTCAAAGCGGAGGACACGCGTCGGGATCGCAAGGCTTGCGTCGAGGCTAAGCAAGTTTGCGATCACTGGGCATCCGTACGATGGAGCGATGACGAAGATTTCCGAATTCACCCTCGAGGGGCATGTACCCCTAGTTAGCTAGTAAGGGCATTTTAGACTTTCGGTTGCCTCCATATAACCCAAGAGGTGAGAGGATGGCAGCCAACTCTTGGAACTCTAGCTCATTGGTTTTCCTATTTTCCCTTCCTATTTTCCCTAGGATTTCTATAGGACTAGCTTGAGAGCTTCATGGTGAGATCTTGTGAGAGGGAAGGATGAACGGGCGGCAAGTGTCGGTGTTTTGGACCGGCAACCTACTACGGGGAGTACCCGAAGTAGATGAATGTGACTCGCCGAGATCGGTAACTCGAAGGAAGAGACACGTGGCACACTATTTAGACAGGTTCGGGCCGCGAGGTGCGTAATACCCTACGTCCTGTATGCTGCGTAGCTCTGGATTGATGGGGCACGATTACAGGATGGTGTAATAGTGCGCCGTGAGTTGAGATTGGATGAGGTGATCCTGAGATCGGTCCCTGCCTCGCCTTATATAGTCCGAGAGGCAGGGTTACAAGTCGGAGTAGGGAAGGAGTACTAGTCGAGTACGTCTAGGAGACCTCTACACAGTGCGGAACGTGTACAGAGTCCTAACCGAGTACTACTCTGTCTTGTCCTTGTGCTCCACGCCTTCGGGTGCCGTGTAGCGCAAGCCGGTAGTCCCAGGGGCCCACCGAGTAGTCGGTCCTGGTACCCACCGAGGTAGTGGGCCCAGGGAGGTCCATACGACAAGCCCCCGAGTACTTTGTAGTCGAGAAGGATAGCTTCAAGTAGTCTTGACGGCCTTAACAAGTAGTCCTCAAGCGTCCCTGAGTGCTACGAGTCAAAAGTCCTCAAGAGTAGTCGAAGCATCCCGAGGGCCGGAATGTACTCCACCGATGTTTGAGCAATCTTGAAGTCTTCTCGAGTAGTCCCAAGCGTCCCCGAAATGCGCCTTCGAAGGTCTTCAAAAATGCCCGCCTTGTCTTGAAGCCGGAGCCGTCAAGAAGATGCGATTTGCGTAACCGCCATCCACGTGGAGTAGCCCCCGAGCCTCGAGCCGCGGGCTCTGGCTGAGGATCTATCCGAAGTCTTGGCGAGAAAATCCCGAAAAATCCGAAGAGAAAAAACCGAAGGACACGTGGCACGGAGCCCCCGAGCCTTGAGTCGAGTACTTCCTCTCGAATTGAAGGGTCTTCTTGGAGAATGTGTCCTGAGATGCTCTTGAGACTAGCCGTGTCCCAGGTAGTCGAGTAGAAGTAGCCGAGCCCCCGAGGTGAGGCGCGTCGACTAGTGGAATGCGAAGAGTCACACGCAGCCGCTGAGTCAGCCGCGCGTGGACTTATCCAGCCGCCCGTTGCGGAGGCGTTTTGGCTTATAAATACAAGCCGAAACCCTTAGGGTTTTCACCCAAGTGAGCCGCAGTCATTCGCCACTTGAATCTTGAAGTAGATCCACTCCGGCCGAGCGCCGCCGCCGTAGTAGATCCAAGCGCATCGCCACCCGAAAGCTGTAGGGTAGCCCCCGAGCGGATGCGAGTGAAGACTCCTTGCACTTGGAGGATGAAGCCGTCCCCGTCGAAGACGTCGAAGGCCGGCGGGGAAGAAAAGGAGCCATGCGAGAGGCCGCCGCGGCCGGCGCGGAGCGGCGCCGCCCACATCTCCACCGTGCGCCGACCCAAGCCGCGAGTGGAAAAAGTCGAAGGTGAAGACCGAAGACTTGCCGACCCCCGTTGAACAGGCGGGTTCATCGGGGAGAAGGAGATCGATATGTGGAGATCCGCCGCGCAGAGATCCCTATCCAATGGAGAAAGCCCAAGACGAGATCCCGATGTTCTCGCGCTTCGTGGAGCGCGGGCTTGCGCTCCCAGCGAGCGATTTCTTCAAAGGGCTTCTCAGGTACTATGGCATCGAGTACCTCAACTTGAACCCCAACGGAATATTCCACACTTCTGTCTTCGTCCATTTCTGCGAAGCATTCTTGGGGATCAAGCCACACTGGGTTCTCTTCCGGAAATTCTTCCGCGTGAAGCCGCAGCCCAGTGCCTCCAACCCCAGAGTAGTCGGAGGGGCCGGGATCCAGTTGAGGGAAGATGCCGCTGAGCAGTATCTGGCGTTCAAGCTCGTGGACTCCAACACGGACTGGAAGACGAGGTGGTTCTACACGACGAACCACCATCCCGAGCTGCCGAAGCCAAGCGGACGGCAGCCGAGGCACCAAGAGTGGTGGAACACGGAACCCACCATGCAAGAGGGGATCCAGCTCCCGGAGTTGCTGGCACGCATCAAGACCCTGCGGGATGCAGGACTGAGGGCCGAACATGTGGCCTTCAGTTTCATGAAGCGCCGCATCCGGGCCCGTCGGCGCGGGATACGATGGGCTTCGAGTACACCGGCGACGACGACACGTCGCGGATGCGCGGGGCGAAATTGAGGACAACGACATCATCGAGAGGTTGTCGAGGATCTTCAAGGACATGCCGGAGTACACGGCGTGCCCTGTCGAAGAGTACTCCGCCGCGCGCCCGCCCAACGAGGTAAGTAGGCGTACCCGCCTCGTCGAGTAGTAGGTGCTTGTAGCGGGAATTGCCGACGCTTTTGTGTCTTTCGCGCGAGATGATGTGAAGCGGTTTGTCTCCGAGGCCGCGGCCACCGCCGAGCGGAATTGAGATCCCAACGGTGGAGAAGGTGAAGGAGCGCCGAGTAGTCGGAGACGACGACGATCCCGTCATCGTGGAGGATACCTCCGATGACGAGGAAGACGAGGAGACGCTCGCAGACCGCTTCCGGCCGCGGTCGAGGTTTAGCCGTCGGGCTTGCCTCATGTGCCTCTCATCCGGGACCCTCCGGCTAGCCTGGAGGCTAGCCTTGCTGCGCCGCCGAGGAAGCCGCGCAACCCCGCCAAGAAGCGGGTAGCGAAGAAGATGAAGGTCTCGGAGACCACGCCTCCAGAGGTAAGTCACCTTGAGCAAAGTAGTCGAGTACCCAGTGATCGAGTACGGTGCTGACGAGTGGCCGTCCTTCTGTGCAGGAGAGGCCGCCAGCAGGACCCGTGGAGGAAGGCGATGAGGGCATGTGGCCCACAGTGGGGGAACCGGCTGGAAGCCGAAGTCCAGCCCCCGCTGTCGAGGAACTTCTGGCGCAGATGGAGCGCCAGCCCCCTGCCCCAGGAGGGAGCAGAGTACCCGCGACCGCCGCCGCTGAAGAGGTGGAAGCCGCAGGGGCGCGAGAAACCTCGCGCCGACCGCCGCCGCCGTGGAGGAGGCGATAGTCGTAGAGGCGGAGGAAGAAACGCCGGCCGAGGGTGGACCGGGTTGATATCGCCGGCATCCTCGGTGCTCCGCCGTGACTATCGTCCGGTCGAACTTGTAAGTACCACGCCTTCATGAGTAGTACTCATTGTAGTAGTCGATTTTATCTGACGACCCTCTGTGGATATTTGTGCAGAAAATCCACGGACTTGAGCTGGGACGGAGAGGAGCCCACGGCAGCAGAGGCAGAAAAGGTCGCGCCGCCCGTTGAGGAGCCCGCTCCGGAAGCCCAAGCCGCGACCGAGCCCCCAGCTGCCGAAGCGCGCGCCGCCGCAGGCGGTCGTAGTCGAAGGTGAGTACTCCCTCCGAAGCCGTAGAGCCCCCAAAAAGAGTAGTCGTAGATACCGATGCGCGTGTTCCTTGGTGACGAAGGGCCGAAGGGGGTGACATCCCTCGCAGGGGTGCCCATGCGGGGAGTTGACACCGGAAGCCCCGGAGGCCGCGGTAGGAGCCCCCCGAGCCCATGGGGGGAAACCGTCGAGAAGTCCGCCGAGGAGGAGGCGGCTGCCACGTCGCCGGGGGGTTGCCCCGGAGGTGGCGATCCGGTCCCCCGGAGATCCAAGACGCGGAGCCTATCCGCTCGGCGCCAATGACGGAGGCTACAACGAGTAGCCGTGGCGGGATCGAGGCCGCTTGCCGACGATCTCGTCGAACCGACGGTGTTGGCGCGAAGCACTTGGAGGCGATGCGGCGAGCCGAACGGTGGATGAAGGTACGTAGCCGTTGCCTCCCGAGTAGTCAATCCTTTGCGTTGAGTACTCGCTTGACTTGTACTTGTCTTGTGTAGGACGTCGCGGAGCGATCCCGCGAGAAGTCGAATCTCCATCGCAAGGCTACGGTGACACGTGCATCGCGAGCCGAAGCCCCGGAGGAGCAGCTCATGAAGTCGAGGAAGCACGCGGCCGCCATGCGGTCGAAGCTTGACGCCGCCTTCGCCAAGTACCACAACGATGTGATGGACTTGCAGGCGAAGAGCGACGAGCCGGTGCGGAAGAACAAGGGCCTCCGCAACAAGAATAAAGGTATGTCTCTTGACTTGTCGGGTACTTGTTGGGAGTCATCAAGCTCGACCCGTTGTTGTGTTCCGATGTTGCGAACTCGAAGGCCGGGTGGAGCGGCCGAAAGGCTCGGAGATCGGCATGAAGAATCTCTTCTACCGGGAGCAAGAAGCCCGCCGGTACTTGAACTCGACTACAAGGAGCGGCCTTCGAGTGCGAGAAGCACATGGAGTTGCGAATTGCATCGATAGAGACCTCGTCAATCGCTACAAATCTTTGCGAAGTTGAACGAGGACGCGAGGCACTCCGGCCCACTCGAAGGACCTTGAAGAGGCCCGCCCTCCCGATCGCGAGGCTCCCGGTGCCGCACCCGGCGGCCCCAAGATCGCTCCGTTGGCGGATCGACTTCTTGAGGCGCCAAGCCGGCCGGCCGCCTACGTGAAGCACATGGCCAAGTCAATCCCGAAGCAGTGCCGGCCTTCATGAAGTCGTACTTCCCGAAGGCCCCGGTGGAGGTAGTCGCGGCGGGGTGGCCGCCAACCGCTCGCGGATGAGCGAAGACGCGAGTTGCTGGAGCGAGATGGCTCCCATCGCGGAGCGGTAGCCGATAAGTTGAACCTCCGGTAGCCCTGCATAGATAGCTAGTAGCCGTAGTTGTATAGGAAACAGTTGTAATGAACTTTTTCATATATCAATGAAATGTGATGTTCCATCAATGAGTACTCGTAACCGCGATCTCGAGTGCGGAGCGCCCATCGTGGAGTAGGTGCGAGTAGTAGTACTCGGCTTAGTAGTCCCGTCGCAGGGAGTAGACAGTAAAGAAGTTGATGAACAATCAAACTTTATTACCGAAGAAGTACACCGGGTGGCCGGGCCGTAGTTACAAGTAGTCGCCCGGACCCGAAGGCCGCTTACATACTCGAGTAGTACTGGAGCGGGTAGCCGCTTACAGTGAGTGATCCGTAGGTAGCCGTGTAGGCTGGATCGCAGATCCGTAAGTAGCCGCGCAGGCTGGATCTTGGAGTGTGGTCTCTTGGTAGACTGCTGCTAGAGTCCTTGATGCTCGTCGCAGCCCAGGGTCCGTAGGTAGCCGCACGGGCTGGACCTGGAGGAGAGTAGTCCGGAGACTTGAAGCCAGGACCCGGAGGGTCGCTTGCGGTAAGGGGGTGTTGATGTAGTCGCATGGACTTGAACCCCGGAGTAGTCGAACAGACTAGGCGTAGAATCGACAAAGCTGGTCGACGTTCCACGAGTTGTTGACTTCTTCGCCTTCGAGTGTTTGGAGGCGGTAGGAGCCTGGCCCGGTCACCTTGGCCACGGTGAAGGGCCCCTTCCCTGGGGGGAGCCGAGTTTGTGAAGTCCTTCCGTGTTCGGATACGGCGGAGGACAAGATCTCCAACGTTGAAGGAGCGTTCCTTGACGTTGCGATCGTGGTAGCGTCGGATACCCTCCAGGTACCTTGCTGATTGGACTAGGGCGGCACGCCGAGCTTCTTCGAGGCCGTCGATATCAACTCGTCTCGTCGTCTTCCGAGACGCCTTCGTCGTAGTGCTCCACCGCCGGCGAGTTCCATATGACATCGGCGAGGAGGATGGCTTCGAGTCGTAGACCGGGAAGTAGGGGGGATTGCCCCGTTGGCTTGGATGGTTGAGTCCGCGGCCCCCGCAGTGCGTTGGGTAGTTCCTTGATCCACTTGCCCCCTTTTGAGTTAGCGGCGTCGTGTAGCCGCTTCTTGAGGGCGTCGAGCACCATCCCGTTGGCGCGCTCGACTTGTCCGTTGGCCCGTGGGTGGGCGACGGAGACGTATCCGACGTCGATTCCGCTCGTTTTCGCGGTACTCCCCGTAACCGGTGGTTGTTGAAGTTGGACCCCGTGTCCGTGATGATGCGGTGGGGTAGCCCGTAGCGGTGCACGAGTTCATCCGAGAAGTCGAGTACTCGCCGACCTTGGGGCATGTAACCGGCTTGACCTCGATCCACTTGGTGAACTTGTCGATAGCCACCAGTACCCTGTTGAATCCTCCTGGCGCAGTTGGCAGTGGTCCGATCATGTCGAGCCCCCAGCAGGCAAAGGGCCAGGTTGGCGGTATGGTGGTTAGCTTGTAGGCAGGGACGTGTTGCTGCTTGGCGAAGAACTGACATCCTTGGCACCTTCTGACGAGTTCTTCGGCATCGCCCAGGGCTGTGGGCCAGTAGAAGGCTCGCCGGAAGGCCTTGCTGACCAGCGTGCGGGAGGACGCGTGGTTGCCGCAGACGCCCTTGTGGATCTCCTCCAAGATGTCCTTGCCTTCTTCGCGAGGGACGCACTTCATGAGTACTCCAGACGACGCGCCTCGCTTGTAAAGCTTGTCGCCGACGAGGACGTAAGACTTGGCGCGGCGGACGAGTTGTTCGGCTGCGTTCTTGTCGGAGGGGACCTTCTGCTCGCTGAGGTAGTCGATGAAGGGTTGCCTCCAGTCCACGTCGATCATCATGACCTCCTGCCCAGCCGGTGGATGGGCTGGGGCAGTGGTCGGTGGCGCCGGCTCCGGGATGGATGGCGCGTGAAGCTCATGGACGAAGACGCCCGCGGGTACTTGCGCGCGGGTGGATCCGAGCTTCGAGAGGACGTCCGCTGCAACGTTGTTGTCGCGGACGATGTGGTGGAACTCGAGACCGTAGAATTTGTTCTCGAGCTTGCGGACTTCTAGGCAGTAGGCGTCCATGTTCTCCTTGTTGCGGTCCCAAGACTTGTTGACTTGATTGATGACCACTGCGGAGTCGCCGTAGACTAGTAGCCGCTTGATGCCAAGTGAAGCCGCGAGGCGGAGCCCGTGTAGGAGGGCTTCGTACTCGGCTTCGTTGTTTGAGACCTTCCAGAAGATCTGCAGGACGTATTTGAGTTGTTCGCCCGTTGGAGAGATCAGGAGTACCCCTGCGCCTGCGCCCTCGAGGTTGAGTGAGCCGTCAAAGTACATCACCCAATGCTCTGGTCGCACGGTGGGAGTAGGTAGCTGGTTCTCCCGCCACTCTGCCATGAAGTCGACTAGAGCTTGCGACTTGATGGCTGTGCGTGGCTTGAAGTCGATGGTGAGGGCGCCGAGCTCGACAGCCCATTTGGAGATCCTTCCGGTGGCGTCTGGGTTCCTCAGGATATCGCCGAGCGGGTAGTCGGTGACGACGGAGACCGAGTACTCCTGGAAGTAGTGTCGTAGCTTCCGCGAGGTGATGAGTAGAGCGTACAGAAGCTTCTGCACGGGCTGGTAGCGAGCCTTGGACTCTGATAGGACCTCGCTGACGAAGTAGACCGGGCGCTGGACCGGGTAGGCGTGGCCGTCTTCCTGCCGCTCGACAACGATGGCAGTACTGACCACATGAATAGTCGCAGCAAGGTAGAGCAGTAGCTGCTCGCCCTTGTAGGGAGCCGTGAGGACTGGTGGCTTCGATAGAAAGTCCTTGAGCTGGGCAAGGGCTTGGTCTGCCTCTGCGGTCCACACGAACTTCTCGTGGTGCTTGAGTAATTTGAAGAAGGGGAGGCCCCGTTCTCCTAGCTTCGAGATGAATCTGTTCAATGCCGCCATGCACCCCGTCAGCTTCTGGACGTCCTTGATGCTCGTGGGAGCTTTCATGCTGGTGATGGCGGAGATCTTCTCGGGGTTGGCTTCGATGCCGCGTTGGCTGATGATGAAGCCGAGTAGTTTGCCCGAAGGGACGCCGAAGACGCACTTGTTCGGGTTAAGCTTCCGGCGGTACTCGCGTAGCGATGCGAAGGTCTCTTCAAGGTCGTCGATGAGGGTACCGGAGTCCCCGGTTTTGACAACCACGTCATCCACGTAGGCCTCGACGTTCTTGTTGAGTTGCCGCTTGAAGCAGAGCCTGGATGGCCCGTTGGTAGGTAGCGCGGCGTTCTTCAACCCGAAAGACATGGTCGTGTAGCGATACGCGCCAAACGGGGTGATGAACGCGGTCTTCTCCTGGTCTTCCTCCTTGATTGCGATACGGTGGTACCCGGAGTAGCGATCGAGGAAGCAGAGCGAGGTCGCGGCCCGCCGTGGAGTCGATGACTTGATCAATCCACGGCAACCCGAAGGGGTCCTTAGGGCAGTGCTTGTTGAGGTCGGTGTAGTCGACGCACATCCTCCACTCGTTCGAGTTCTTTTTGCGGACGAGGACGGGGTTGGCGAGCCACTCAGGATGGAAGACTTCTCTGATGAAGCCAGCAGCGAGTAGCTTGGCGAGCTCCTTCTTGATGGCGTTCCGTCTGTCGTCGGCGAAGCGTCGGAGGTGCTGTCGCTTGGGGGTGGCCTTTGGGTCGACGTTGAGGCAGTGCTCGATCAACTCCCTGGGCACTCCTGGCATGTCCGTCGGCTTCCACGCGAAGATGTCGCGGTTAGCCCGAAGGAAGCTGATGAGCGCGTCTTCCTATTTGGGGTCGAGGCCGGCCCCGATGGTGGTGGTCTTGGTGGGGTCGCCCGTTCCGAGGTCGACCAGACTTGACGAGCACCTCCTCGGGTGGCCGAGGCTTGTTGGCGCTCGTCGACTTCTGCGGGATGTCGAGTTCGCTTGTGGCAAGCTTCTTCGACGCGGCGTAGACCTCCATCATTGGGGTGGGTACTTGATTTGTTGAAGCGATCACCACGGCCTCTCGTATCGCGGTCGTGAGAGATCTTCAAGTCCCCTTGGAGGGAGAGTACGCCAGCTGGACTTGGCATTTTGAGTACCAAGTATGTGTAGTGGGGCACCGCCATGAACTTGGCGATGGCCGGTCTGCCGAGGATGGCATGGTAGGAAGTCTCGATATCCGCGACCTCGAACTTGATGTACTCGGTGCGGTAGTTGTCGCGAGACGCCCGAAGGTAACTGGCAGTACCACTGAGCCTAGTGGGATAGCCGCGTTGCCTGGGACGATGCCGTAGAAAGGCATGCTGCTCTTGTCGAGCATGGGGGTGACGTCAAGGTTCATCTTCTTCAGAGTCTTGGTGAAGAGGACGTTGAGCCCGCTTCCGCCGTCGATGAGCACCTTGTTGAGCTTAGAGCCCGCCACTGTTGGTTTCAGGACGAGAGGAAAACGTCCTGGTTCGGAGAAGCTGGTCCATTGGTCCGCGCGGGAGAAGGTGATGGGCGTCTCTGACCACCTGAGAGGGGTCATAACCGCTGGTTCAATGGACATCACTTCACGGCGAGTAGCCTTCTGCTCCCGCCTGCAGGGTAGTCCGCCGAAGAGGACGTTGACGGTCTTCTCGGGTTCTTGGAAGTCGTCGCCGTCCTTCTTCTTGTTCTTCTGATCGTGAGGGTGCGGTGGCTCCGGCGTATCCTTGAGTGCATGCCCGAGCCGGTAGCACCTTGCTCGGTAGTGTGGTTGCCGTTCGGGTGCCACGGGCACTTCTCCTTCGAGCGGGTCTTTGAACCCGCCGGAATTCTTTTTCGAGTTCCCTTTCGGAGGGCGCTGGATAGCCGCGACGGTATTGTCTGGCTTGCGCTTGCGGTTGGAACCCGAGAAGTTGTTGTTGTTGTTGTTGTTGCGGCCGCCTTGGTTTGGATTGCTGCTGCTGCCGCCACCTTGGTTCTGCTTGGTCTTGCCGCGGATGGCGTCGTACTTGGCGTTGGCCTTGTCCTCTTCATCCGCCCAGGACGTGATCATGTCCTTGAGGTGGGGAATGGACCTAGGGCGGCGTCGACCGAAGTCCTCGAAGGTGCGGCGATGGTAGAGCCCGTCCTGGAAGAGGTCGATGACCTCCTTGTCGGTGACGTCCACGACGGTAGCGCGCTTGTCGAAAAAGCGGCGCATGTACTTGCGGAGGGTCTCGCCTTGTTCTCGCTTGATCATGGCGAGGTCCATGCGAGTACCCGAACGGCCCATGGCGCCCGCGAAGTTGCTTGTGAATTGCTCCTTCGCCGGTCCCACTTGTCGATTGAGTGCTTGTCCGGCGACTCGAGCCACGTGACCGGGGCTTGGTCCGGGCGAAGGGGAAGTAGAGGCACTTGGTGTCGCCGTTGCCGCCGCCGTTCTCGATGGAAAGAGCGTAGCATCGCAGCCACCGGATGGGATCCTCGCTTCGCGTCGTATTTGGTGATCCCCAAGGGCTTGAACTTGTCGGGGAGGAGCGAGGGTTGCGGCGGGGTGAGAAGGCGGGGAAGCCGTCGCCTTCGGCGGCGGTCGTCGACTTCTTCTCGCCGCGGCTCTTCGATTCTCGGCGAGCATCGTACCCGCCACGAGAGGCGCGGAGGCGTGGCTATGCGCGTGGCCGTGGCCGCCGCCTGCCGCCGCCGCCCCGCCTTTCTTGTTGGCCCCGTGGTTGGAGGCCGCCGCCGTCGCTGCCGCCGCCGTCGGGGTCGTTGCCGCCGCCACCGGCCGGAGCACGGTGGGGGACGACTTCTCGGTTGCCGTTATCTTGCCGTGAGGGTCCGCCGGCGGTGGAGCGTCGACGGTTTGGTTCAGCTGGGATGTCGCCCCGAGTACGGTTAGGACCGGGGTCAACACTGCGACTAGTAGCTTCGTTGTCGCGAGGCTTAGCTGGGAGAGGTTGGCTAACTCTCTTGTCGACCCGCATGAAGTAGGCTTCTTCAGCGAGCTTGGCGATGACCTCTCCAGCCCGTATGCCCTGAGCCTGACGTGCGATCGTTGTGATCGACATGAGGCATTGCTCAGGGGTGGTGTGAACTCTGCTCTCAACTGCTTCGAGAGCTTCCGCAAGGTTGCGGATGGGAAGGTTGTCTCTGAGCCGCCGGCGTCGTTCATTGCGCTTCCTGTTACGTTCGCGCCGGGCGTCCCTGTTGGCGTCGGTCTCGTCCGCAGGGGCATCAGCAGACAGCTCGTCTGCGGAGATGTCCTCCAAGTACTTGTCCGCGGCCGTGCCCGAGGTTCCGGGGGTGTCGCCGGCAGCCATGAAGACTTGACGATCGGGGGTACCCAAGCTTGGCTCAGAAGGTGCCACCTCAGTTGGTGTGTTTGAGTCGGCCGGGCTAGTGGTGTTCCCTCCGGAACGGTAGCGAGTCGATGTAGGCGACGTAGCGCGAGTCCTCCTTTGTCAGCTCAGCAGGTTTGCGGTCTGGCCAGTAGACGTATCTCCCGGCCGGCGTTGATCTTATAACCAACCCAGAGGCTGGCCCTGACAAGGGAAGCTCAGAGGAGTCATCTTCGGACTCGGGTTCCTCAGGGTCCGACCCGAAGTCGAACTCGTAATCCGGGTTCGAGAAGAACTCGGAGAGAGGACCGGAGTCCGAGACGCGGTTGGGGACGGCGTCGGAGTCCGAGTTGTACTCGGTTGCGGGCTCCTTGCCGGCCCGGCGTGGTGTAGAAGCCTCCGTGCGGGCCCGGCTGGGAACGCGAGGGCCACGCACGGAGCGCTGGCGTGGAGAGGGGACCGCCCGCGATGGGCGAGGAGCCGGCTCGCACGCGATGGCCCATGGCGACGTCGGGTTCGAGTTGGAGACGGACTCGAGCTCGAAGTCGGCGTGGAGGTTGGAAAGCGAAATTTCGCCGAACTTGCGGCGAGCTTGCCCGTGACAACTTCGGGGAAGCGTCACAAGGCTGTCCTCGAGTCGGGTTGCATGATCAAGCGGCGGCGGAAGGAGCCCGCGCCATCGGCGGTGCGGACCCGGGCGCCGAAGACGAAGGTGTCGCCGCGGTTGAAGGCGACGGTTGGCTTGATGTGAACGGAAGCCGTCGAGTTCGCCATGTGATCTCGAGCGAGAGCCCCTACCCGGCGCGCCGGTGTCGGTGTTTTGGACCGGCAACCTACTACGGGGAGTACCCGAAGCGAGATGAATGTGACTCGCCGAGATCGGTAACTCGAAGGAAGAGACACGTGGCACACAATTTAGACGGGTTCGGGCCGCGAGGTGCGTAATACCCTACGTCCCGTATGCTTTGCGTAGCTCGGATTGATGGGGCACGATTACGGGATGGTGTAATAGTGCGCCGTGAGTTGAGATTGGATGAGGTGATCCGAGATCGGTCCCTGCCTCGCCTTATATAGTCGGGAGGCGGGGTTACAAGTCGGAGTAGGGAAGGAGTACTAGTCGAGTACGTCTAGGAGACCTCTACACGGTGCGGAACGTGTACGAGTCCTAACCGAGTACTACTCTGTCTTTGTCCTTGTGCTCCACGCCTTCAGGTGCCGTGTAGCGCAAGTCGGGTAGTCCCAGGGGCCCACCGAGTAGTCGGTCCTGGTACCCACCGAGGTAGTGGGCCCAGGGAGGTCCATACGACAGCAAGCTAGCCTTGTATGAACCTTTTTATGATGTATAGATGATTCGGCGTGGTTCCTCAAGGCTTGGATGTGTTGTTCCCGTTCGTTCTTTTTCGTGATTTTCAGAGCCTTTTCTTGGCAATTTTCTTGGAGCGATTTCAAGGCCTTTCTCTTTGGGATTTGGTGGGGGGTGTATGCATGAACCCTTCGTGGTTCTTTTCCCTTTGCTTCCCCTCCCAAATCCGTGAGCAAAGGGGCTCGATTTTGGGGTTTTCGGTGTTCTAGGGTTAGAGGAGTTCTCAGCGGGATTTCTTCGATTCCTCTTGATTTAGCAAGTTTTGGTGGACAAAATCTTGGCTATGGAGTGCCCATGAGGTGTTCCTACTGTCCCCAAAGTCTTGCACAAATCCGTGGAGCGATTCAGGAGATCGGGAGTTTGATTTGGGGGAGTTGACCCGCAGGTGCTATTCATCCCGAGAGCTCATGTCACACCGGTCCGGTCTGACCGGTGTAGACTGCTGTTGAGTTTTGCTCAGGTGAACGTCTGGGTGAGTTCGTTGTTGTCACGTGTTGCTGTTGTTTCGAGTTTGGGTCAGTTTGGAGCTCGGTAGGCCTGTTTGGTAGATTTGGGGTTTCCTGGCTTGAACCGATCTGACCGGTAAGCTACACTGGCCTGACCAGTGTAGGGGCCTTTCAGTGGAAGTTCCCAGGTTTCACCAGCAGGGACCGGTCTGACCGGCGGTGCTCAGCCTGACCGGTGTAGGTCAGTGAGGCTCGAGTTGGTGTTCCGCTGCGTTCTCGGGTCCGTGAAGTTGGTTGTTGGTTCCTAGGGCCAGTAGCACACCAGTGGCTGCGTGGTCTTGGCCAACTTGGGTAGTGAGTCGGAGACATGTGTTGGAAGTTGTGTTCATCTTGTTGGAGCCTTTATCTCCTTCGAGAAGAATTTTTATCGGCTCCCATTCACTCCCCCCCTCTCTCTGGTTCGTCGTATCGGTCCTTCAACCCTTCTTCCCTCAAGTGTGAACCCAAGGTATCGAATCCGTGGAACAAATGTGCGATGCAAGAGTTGATCTAATAAAGCAGAGAACTTTGATCTTCAAAAGGAGACTCTAATGCATCTAATCTTAAAGAACATCACAAAAAGAATCTAATCTATGAAAACCGGAGGTAGCAAGAGATAGAGGGGATAGATAAACCAATCTAGAGAGATTGGATCAAGCCTTTGTTGAAGTTTCAAGCAAAGGAGAAGTAAACAAGTTCAATCTCATAAAAAGCTTCTTTAAACCATGGTTTCCCGTCCAACTCAGAAAACGCCCGCCTTTTGGAGCCACCGTTCTGTCACAACGCACCCCTATTCGTGCGGGTTAGTCTAGCGCGAGTCCAAAGATAAGTTGAAATTTCTTGGTGTTGGGGGGATTCGGAATCAAGCCTTTCGTATACCTAAAAATAAAAAGTGGCTATGCGAAAGGTTCGACAGCGAAACCCCAGGAGCCGCGGATTTCTTTTCCATCTTTCAGATTTTGCGTTTCGGCCAGTACCCTTCGTCGCCAGCAAAGCAGCTAAACGAACCCAACATAGCCCAGGGTGTCAGTCTCGCTTGGCAATCTATTTCACGACGAAACCTCTAGGGCGAATGTTGTTCACCCAGGGAGCCTCGGCCTGGGATTCGCTCAGGGGGTTTCGTCGTTCCTAACACTTAACGAGTTCAAACTTGAGTGTGGTTTTCTGTTTCAGGTGATGAAGAGCGCTGGGCGAAAGGGGGGATCTCCAAAGGCTCGGGGGTTCACACCCCGATAGGCGCACGTGATAAGAGCTGGAAAGGCGCCGCGATTTGCGGCGTGACATCATGAAGCGCCGATTACGTGGAGACCTAATTGGAGATTACTCGAAGATAGCCTAGCACATTCTGTTTTGATTTGTTTTACACGAGGGTGTTCTCGGAATGTAAAAAGTCCGCCCGCCTCCCTATAAAAGGAGACGGGCCGGCACTTGTAAAGGGGGTCGACTTTTGAGAAATCGACTGTTGAGAAAGAAGCCTTTGGCTGTCCTTTGATCAGCATTTTGGTTTTGACTCAAGAGCTTTTGTCTTCCTTTTATTGTTCGTGTGTGAAAGCTGCCGCTTTCCCCACAACACTTGGAAGGTCAGGCATGCACCTCTAGCCACCACTTTCGGGCATACTCCCCGGGTACCCATGCAAGGAAGGATGAAGACGGACTCCTACTAGAATTCCCCTGTAATCCTACTAGGACTCGTTCCGTGTAATCCTACTAGGACTCCTGCCTTGTAACCGACTAGGAACCCGCCCCCTGGACTATATAAAGGAGGGCCGGGTACCTAGCCGGCACCCGATCTCAACCAACACCAAGCGCGGGCGCCATACTTGATCCCCCAAACGGGACGTAGGGTTCGCCACCTTGGCAACCCGAACCTGTATAAATCTTGTGTCCCGTGTCCTTGCGCATACCTTCGAGTTCTCGGTCTCCCGATCACGATCCCCACCGCACAATCTACTACCTCGGGTACCACCTTGGTAGGTTTGCCGGTCTAAAACACCGACAGCTGGTGCGCCAGGTAGGGGTGATCATCACCACCGGGCGAATTCGAAGGACCCATGTCAACAAGATCAATCTACTCATCGACTCACCGAGATCCATTGAAGCTAGTCGCCTTGCCCTTGTCAAAGCGGAATCAACTATTCTCCGCCGCGCGTCCGGGTGCCTCGGCACGTCGCGCGGCTTGTCACGCGGCTCGTCACGCCGCTCGTCGTTGACTACTCCGCCTCGCGCAGGCTCGTCGTCGACAACTCCGCCTCGCCACGGCTCGTCGTCGACTACTTCGCCTCCGCCGCGAGTCCGAGTGCCTCGGCACGTCGCACGGCTCGTCATGCGGCTCGTCGCGCCGCTCGTCGTCGACTACTCCGCCTCGCGTAGGCTCGTCGTCGACTACTTCGCCTCGCGCAGGCTCGTCGTTGACTACTTCGCCTCCGCCGCGCGTCCGGGTGCCTCGGCACATCGCGAGGCTTGTCACGCGGCTCATCACGCCGCTCGTTGTCAGCTACTCCGCCTCGCGCAGGCTCCTCGTCGACTACTTCGCCTACGCCACGCGTCCGGGTGCCTCAGCACGTCGCGCGGCTCATCACGCGGCTTGTCGCGCCGCTCATCGTCGACTACTCCGCCTCGCGCGAGCTTCTCGTCGACTACTTCGCCTCCGCCGCGCGTCCGTGTGCCTCGGCACGTCGCGCGGCTCGTCACGCGGCTCGTCACGCCGCTCGTTGTCGACTACTCCGCCTCGCGCAGGCTCCTCGTCGACTACTTCACCTACGCCGCGCGTCCGGGTGCCCTCGGCACGTCGCGCGGCTCGTCACGCGGCGTGTCGCGCGCTCGTCGTCGACTACTCCGCCTCGCGCGAGCTCCTCGTCGACTACTTCGCCTCCGCCGCGCGTCCGGGTGCCTCGGCTCATCGCGCGGCTCGTCGCACCGCTCGTCGTCGACTACTCCACCTCCCGCAGACTTGTCGTCGACAACTCCACCTCGCCCTGGCTCGTCGTCGACTACTTCGCCTCCGCCGTGCGTCCGGGTGCCTCAGCACGTCGCGCGGCTCGTCATGCGGATCGTCGCGCCGCTCGTGGTCGACTACTCCGCCTCGCGCGAGCTCGTCGTCGACTACTCCGCCTCGCGCAGGCTCGTCGTCGACTACTTCGCCTCCGCCGCGCGTGCGGGTGCCTCGGCACGTCGCGCGGCTCGTCACGCGGCTCGTCACGCCGCTTGTCGTCGGCTACTCCGCCTCCGGCAGGCTCGTCGTCGACTACTTCGCCTCCGCGTGCGTCCGGGGTGCCCCGGCTCGTCGCGCGGCTCGTCATGCGGCTCGTCGCGCCGCTCGTCGTCGACTACTCGCCTCGCGCGGGCTCCTCGTCGACTACTTCGCCTACGCCGCGCGTCCGGGGTGCCTCGGCACGTCGCGCGGCTCGTCACGGGCTTGTCGCGCGGCTCGTCACGCGGCTTGTCGCGCGCTCGTCGTCGACTACTCCGCTTCGCGCGGGCTCCTCATCAACTACTTCACCTCCGCGCGCGTCCGGGGTGCCCTCGGCACATCGCGCGGCTCGTCACGCGGCTCGTCGTCGACTACTCCCGCCTCGCGCGGGCTCCTCGTCGACTACTTCGCCTACGCGCGCGTCCGGGGTGCCTCGGCACATCGCGGCGCTCGTCACACGGCGTGTCACGCCGCTCGTCGTCGACTACTCCGCCTCGCGCGAGCTCCTTGTCGACTACTTCGCCTCCGCCGCGCGTCCGGGGTGCCTCGGCTCGTCGCGCGGCTCGTCGCGCCGCTCGTCGTTGACTACTCCACCTCGCGCGGGCTCATCGTCGACAACTGCGCCTCACCCCGGCTCGTCGTCGACTACTTCACCTCCGCCGCACGTCCGGGTGCCTCGGCACGTCGCGCGCGGCTCGTCACGCCGCATGTCACGCCGCTCGTCGTCGGCTTCTCCGCCTCGCGTAGGCTCGTCGTCGACTACTTCGCCTCCGCCACGCGTCCGGGTGCCTTGGCTCGTCGCGCGGCTCGTCATGCGGCTCGTCGCGTCGCTCGTCGTCGACTACTCCGCCTCGCGCGAGCTCCTCGTCGACTACTTCGCCTACGCCGTGCGTCCGGGAGCCTCGGCACGTCGCGCGGCTCGTCACGCGGCTGGTCGCGCCGCTCGTCGTCGACTACTTGAAAGGATCGAGGCAATGTGGCCTAGAGGGGGGGTGAATAGGCCTGCACACAGAATTTAAACTTTTTCTGCGAAAACAATGTCAGACCTCGGAACCTCCGAGATTATTCTCGGAACCTCCGAACGAGGCAGCCTCCGAGAATAAACTCGGAACTTTCGACACTGTTAGAACAGAGCATAAATAACAAGAGCTGCGAGAAACTTGATGGAAACCAGATCTACTAAATTCTAGGAGGTACTTAGGACCTAGCAAGAAGATTTCTAAGCAAAGTACAAGCTAGGAAGGTACCACAAAGTAGATCGGGAGCAAACCCTAATAGATCTAGTCAAGCACAAGCATGAACAAGTAAGTAAATGAGAACACGCATGAGACAAAGATTTATCCCGTGGTTCAGCTCGCCACAAAGGCTTGCTTACGTCCACGTTGTTGAGGAGGCCACCAAAGGCTTGGACCACAAAGGTCAACTCCTCTCTCACACCTATCACTTTGGGTAATAGGTGGAGGCTTTCCACTAGAATCACAAAGGGTAATACAAACTCCTTGGAGCTTCCACAAATCGGTTTGGAGAGCTTCCAAGAACCTCTATCCGTCTAGGAGCAGAGCTCCAAGAGTAATAGATCCACCAAGCTTGCTAGGGTTCTTCCAAGTGCTCAAGTACCAAGGGAGAAGGGATTGGCTCACTAACTCACTTCAAGAATCCACTCTCAATCAATGCTAGGCAAGGATTTGGATGAGAGTAGGTTAGGAGTGAATGCAAGGTGAGAGAAAACAGTGAGGAACAGCGTTCTGCGCAGTGGGAGGAAGAAGATAACCGTTGGGGGACTGTGGGGTATAAATACCCCCAGATCCAGAACAGTAACGGCTATATTCCAGAGTTCGGAACCTCCGAGAAAAATCTCGGAACTTCCGACTTTTGAAAACTCTGCAGACTGTAGCCCGTACGGTCGGAACCTCCGAGAAAATCTTCGGAACCTCCGAACAGCAATCAGCAGAAGCAAAGCAACTGCAGGTTACTTCCCTTGGGGTGAGGATTAAGGTTTAGGAAAGATGGATCATGAGCACTTGAAAACCACCCTAACTCACCATTAGTATCCCTCTTGATAGTACGGATTGTCCTATACTCAAATTCAAAAGATAAATTAAATAAACTCCTCCAAGTAGCATAGGCAACCTTTTTTTGTAACAAGTTGAGGGGTCTCCAATTAATCTTTTGCACCTGTGATAATAACTCTATGGTGCACAACAAACTCAAAGGCTCATTAGTTCTTTAATTGTGTGGTCAACATCACCAAAACCCTCATAGGGCTTGATTGCACTTACAATCTCCCCTTTTTGGTAAATGTTGACAACCCAATTAAAGTTTACAATTTAATTTGAAAGATTGAGCTTTTGATGATTTGAGTACAAGTCTCCCCCTCAATGTATGCATGTACCTTTTGAATAGGGAAAAGTGTCATAACCAACAATTAAGTTGCATACATTGTGAGTAAAAGTGTCAAGATAGTTGTACTCAAGCCATCGAGGGGTGCAAAAGAGGTGTAGCAGATAATACGTGATGCATATGCCATGTGAAAACACTCAGAGAGTTATCTGTTAGCAGAGTTCGGAACCTCCGAGAAAGTTTCCGGAACCTCCGAGAGGTTGGAGCCTCGGAAAAATTCTCGGAACCTCCGAGGTCGCAACGGATACTCCAACGGACAACAATAACACACGGGAAAAAACGACGAGATATGACCGAGAAAATAGCAGCTAGATAAAGATAACAGCATTCAACACATCTAGCCCTATTACATCCATCACAAGGTTTTAAAGTTTTCCAAATCCCATTCAACCATGACCAGAACCTGCTTGCCAACAGAGGCAAGCTAAAAGCTTTACAGCAGTTCACCATTTAACCAACAGGAGTTTATGAGAGAATAGTTAACACTCTCATCTCACCAAAAGAACAAAAGAATTTTGTGGTTAGCAGGCCACCAGAAGGAGCTCCAGGTCTTCAGATACTTCTCAATCTTCATCTCTCCCCCTTTGTCAACAGTTTAACAAAAAGGAAAGAAAAGAAGAGAGGAAGTGAGAACAGGACCTAGGGAAATCGCTCCTCATCACTGAAGTCAGAGTCCTCCTCTTCTGCTTCAGGGACAATGCTGTAAGAGCCAAGGTCAGAACCAGATGAGGACAGGTCTATGGGTCTTCTGACAGGCCTTCCAGCAGTGGCCTTCCTCCTGAGTCTAGCACCAGATGAGGACCCCATTGCCTTCTTACCAGCAGCCTCTTTCCTCAGCCTGGCCATTTTAACACCAAGTGGCTCTTCATCTTCTTCATCTGCAGCAAAGTGGGCAGCAGGAGTATCCTCAGCCATGGGACTAGCAGGCTCCTTCTCACCCTCATCCTCACTAGTAGTGTACTCTGGAAAGTCAGGAAAC
The DNA here is from genome assembly GCA_947561735.1 of Cenchrus americanus. Classification (NCBI taxonomy): domain Eukaryota; kingdom Viridiplantae; phylum Streptophyta; class Magnoliopsida; order Poales; family Poaceae; genus Cenchrus; species Cenchrus americanus. The sequence continues at coordinate 73,628,843 of OX387239.1, read as the reverse complement.
AGAGGAGGATGGTGCATGGCATCGAAGGACAGCCCCTGGTGCTTCAGCAATCTGTTCATATCTTCCCTTAGCTCAAAAAGCTGATGGGAAGTCCATCTGCAGTACCTCCAGGTGTCCGTAACCATCCCTCTCAGCTTGTGCAGACCAGCAGGCATGGGAGCCTTCCTGGGTCCTTCTTCTCCTACTGCTGGACCAGATCGGGATGGCTTGGTGCTGGCCTTCTTAAGGATGTGCTCCTCCACAATGTGCTGCTTCTTCTGATGCTGCCACTACTTTACTTGGTAGGATGCATGCTCAACATCTTTCTTGTAGCTGACCCCGGAAACCATTTCTATCATGTACATAAGGTAAGGAGCATAAGGCAGGTTGCACTTCCCACTCTCTGTCACTTCTACCAAGTTGTACCAGATGAATCTGCTCACAGAGAATGGCCTAGCTCCAGGAAGCAACCTAGCCAGCAGGTTTGGTGCAAACCTCCTAAGGCTGGTTGAGTCACTGCCCCCTTTTGGGTATATGGTTTCCCTGAACATATTGTTGAGCACATAATACACTGATTTCAGAGCTGTGGTAGAGCCATCAGCCAACTCCTCATACTCATAAGTTGCAGCAATTTTATTGGGGTTCATATGGGCCTCAAAATGAATAATGTCAGCCTCCCTGTCCTCCTTGCTGAACCCAAACAGCCTAGCAAAAGTGAGAAAATCTATCTTGTAATGTACCCCTTCTGTCATCCAGTGGATGGTCTCCTTGTTGTCTTCATGGAAGAAGGTAGCATGAAACTGAGCTAAAACCTCTATGTTCCAATCATATTTGAAGCTCATGATGTCCCTCATCTTATACTTGTCCACCAAATCAAGCACCTCCTCCTTGACAGGTTCCTCTGCGCCTCCGGATGGGTGAAGTCTATCCACTTCATCTTGATCAGCTTCATCTTGGTGTTAAGGACAGTTTCATAGAACTTGAAGTGGAAGACAGACCAAAATCTATAATCTATAGCTGCCATCTTGGGGTTCACATAGGGATTTTCCTCTCTGGCTTTCTTGACCAGGAACCCTGCTCCATCATAGTTAGTGTGCTCAATATACACAGAGTTGTCATACTTGGTTGGAGGATGTCTTTTGAGCAACCCCTTGTGGTATTTGAGATAGGTTGAGTCTATCTCCTAGGGGCATGTCATCTTCTAGCTCTATAGGGATGGTCTTGCCTTCAGTCCCTCCATTATCATCCACATGGGCAGTAGACCCAGATCCTCTACCTCTTGACAAACTGCCACCTTTGCCCCTTCTAGGGGTGGCCTTTCCTCTCCGCCGCCGCCACCGCCACCTTTGTTGCTCTTTTGCCGCTAATTTGAAAGCCCTCTCACCAGCAGGTGTCTCAAAAGGTGGCCTCTGCCTCTTGGTGTATGTCTTGTCCACAGGAGTGCCAGACATCTGTTAGAGAGACATGTGAGCAGCAGATAAGAGTGGGATCAGGACTGATAAGAATAGAGGCTCAAGATTAGCATGATGTTCAATTGATTAATTTTCAGTGGAATTTTGAATCACAGACTCTCACTTGTTAGTACAGACACCGGAACCTCCGAGAAAGTTTCCGGAACCTCCAGGAATTGGAGCCTCCGGAAAAATTCTCAGAACCTCCGAAGTCAGTGTACTGACAGAGGACAGTTCTGTTGATTCAACTTTCAACTGAATTTTAACCAAGAAAGCAAACATGATTGAATTTAACTAGGAAAAGTGAGAAAGGATGTTACAGGTGAAGTGAAGTTCAGTGGAACTTTGAATCAAGGTCAGCTTACAGTGGGTTACAAGGTTCGGAACCTCCGAGCCCCTGTCAACCTTACTGCATTCTCACATTTGATTCAACTTTCAACTAAACCTAGCTTTACTTGCAACACAGGCATTCAGGACAAGGATAGATAGGCAACAATCTACGAATTCCAAGATTTAGAACCCTAACAGCATGTAGATCTAGGAATTAGGGTTAGGGTTAGAGTACGGCCTTTGATTACCTTGATTGGGATCAAGGAGAAGGAAGACGAAGATCTTCAAAGCTTGTACACGCCAGGGAATCGACAGGAACGGGTGCGGATTGGAGCCTTCTTCTTCTTCTCCGTACGGGATCCGAGCGAGCCCTTCCTTGGCACTCTCCAGCGGCGACCCACGAACGAGGGAGGCCGCTCGGCTTCGCGCGGGTAGCCCGCAAGAGGTGTGGTCACCGGCGGCGAGGGAAGCGGCGGCGGTGAGGCGGTGGAGAAGGATGGGTGTAGCGGTTTCGCGTCGAGAGAGAGAGGGGGAAGCGGTGAAAGTGGATCTGAGAGGTTGACCGCGGTGAAAGGGAAAGGCTGGTTTTCCCTAGGTAAAGGAATATTCTTCGAAGATGCCTTATTCCCTTTAACTCCCTTTCGGTTGAGACTGAGCGCTAAGTCTGTAAAGATTGGAGATTCCGATGATTTTCTCAGAACTTCCGAGGCCCGGAGCCTCCAAAGATTTTCTCAGAGCTTCCGAAAAATTGAATTCCAGAGAGTTAACTTCTACTCCTTTTGAGATTTGAACTTTCTATCAACTGAGATTCTTAGGTCATGGTACCCTTGACTCAAGTGGCTAGAAAACAAGCATTCACACACACAACTATAGCCACTTAAGACAAGTTAGGGATAAGAAAATAGATTTTGAAAAACCTTTAAGATAGAGTTTTCACACACATTTTTCAAACAAAATTTTCAGAGAAAACTAACAGATTGAAGCAAACAATTATGGCATGCTAGAGATCAAACCACGCAACGAGAATCAAGAATACAACAAACTGCAATGGCTTCCGAGAGTGGAGGTGAATATGGGTGTGGTAACTGACTAGTCAAGGGGGTCTCCATGGCTCCGCTCCGCCCCCCCCCCACCACCACCTCCGCCGCCTCGCTGATCCCCTCTCCCCTCCTCGCCGGCGATGAAGTTCCTCTGCTCTAGTCCGGATCACCCTCTCCGATCAAGATGGGGTCCTCCTCAGATCTGGTGGACCGTTTGGATTTTGACGTTGGTCTTCGTTTCCAAGAAGATATTCGTCACCGTTTTCATGCTCCGGTACACCACCCCTCCCCGACTCCCGATGGATCTTTCTTCCTCCTTGCAACTTTTCGACGTTTTCTTTTCCGTCTTACGGAAGATTCAGTCGCTCTGGCTTTGCAATCGTGTTTGGGTGGTCGAGCCTCTGATTTTCATGTGAAATTCTTGAGCAACAATCATTTTCGTTTCTCGGTTTTCTCCAAAGGAGTTGGCTTCGAAATTTACAAACTTCGCGAGTGATCACTTTGCTACCTTTGATATCTACTTTCACCTCTGGAATAAGGGCACTCCTCATTGGGAAAAAGAGAAACGGGCTTGGGAGATCGAACAAGAAAAGGAATGGACTCAGGTTCTATCCAAAGCAGCCAAGAAAGAGGCAAGAAAATCCCAAGTTCCTAAGAAAAAAGTCCGCTTTGCAGAGTGCTCTGATCGTCATGCGAAGAACCATTCTGATCCGGTCATTACTCTGATGTTTGGATCCTTCGAAACTAAAGTCGATCCTTCAAATCTCAAACCTTCGGGTTTTTTGTTTCGGTTGTCTCAGGATCATAGTTCAAAGAGCAGCGATGAGTATCTGCATGTTGATCCGCCCTTTACGGCACATCCCGCGCCGCAGATTTCCCGGTCGGTTTCAAATTCGAATCACAGTTGGCCTTCTCGTCTGGTTTTTCGGCCCAATCTTGGTGGTTGGTTTTCGAATGGAAAAAAATGCTGCAGTAGATGCTTGAGCCCGAGTCACTCTCGTCGGGCCTGCCGAAGCCCGATTAGGTGCTGTGTCTGCCTCCGACCTGGACATTTGAAGAGGCTGTGTTCTTCGAATCAGCGCTGGATCCCAAAGGCCCAACCTCCCAAAGACAAAGCAAAGACAAAGGTATTCTGGAGGCCCAAGTGCACGACAAAGCCCACCCCCGGGAATAATCTGGAGCCCTGCATTGCCAACCGCGACACAGGGGAGGAGCCTTCCATTAGGCATTGCCTCGATTCCCGTGCCTCTTTCCAAGGGGACTCTTCAACTTCTACTGTTCACGAGCAAACAGATTGCCCCCAAAATCCGCCACCGTCCCCAACAGTAAGAAAAAACCCCAATCGCCGCCGACCGACGCCCGTCGCCACCTGCACCGCTTCCACCAAGTCCGGCGACCCAATGGCGAACTTCCCCGTCAACCCGCGACCGTTCCTCGTCGCCGGTCTTGCAGTGGAGCACGGTTGGAACAGACCTGCCAGAGGAAGGATGGCGTTGGGCGGAGAACCAAGTCGCGAGCATGAAGATTACGCGATCGTCTCCATCAACCCAGCGCCGGGCAGGAAGCTGCGCGGCTCGAGCCGACTCTTAATGCGGTTTGTGACTTCCTTGAGCACACACGGAGAGTTCGGATTATCGAGTCTCATCTTTCGCCTCTGGGTCTCGGCCTGATTAGATTGCGTACTGTTCCTCAACGTGACCAGTTGGTTCGCGAGTCACCTTTCAATTTTGGCCAGCATAGTGTGGTCACTGTCACTAAGCATGATGAAGGTCTCAATGCTAGGTCTTGTGCTTACACGCGTGTTTGTTGGATCATGTTCTTGGCTTTTCCTCTCGACTTTCAGAAGGACCTGTTCATCAGAGCTGCAGTAGCTCCTTTTGGTCGCCTCCTAGAATGGTACAGGGATACCAATAAGTCGAGGATTTTGGTGCAAGTCCTTATGTTAAGCTCGGATAGAGTTCCTCGTAGCTTGATTGTTTCCAGAGGTACTTTGATTGGTGGAGCTGGTCGTTCATGGACAGTGCCAGTGTACATCCTCAATGGACACTTCCCAGATGCTTTTCCTGCTGATGAAAACCCTGTTCCGATTGATGGTGAGCCTCACCCTGAACACCCGCCTGTAGTGATGGACCCCAACCCAATTGATCCGAACTGGGAAGAGGAGCAGCAGGGTGCAGCCCTGAACCTGGGGGTTTTTGGAGGAAACCCACATCCTGATGTGGTTAATCATCAAGCTATGCAGAATGCACAAGGTGTGGTTGGCATGCAAGAGCAAGAAGGGCAAGATGACAATGCAGACAATGCAGATGATGAAGCTGATGATCCATGGCCTGCCTGGGATCCTGTCATCTTGCCTGATCAGAACCTAGTAGTTCAACAGCAGGCAGAAGAACCTCCTCAGCTACCTCAGCACCCTGAAGCTCCCCAGGATCTGATTGATATTGACATGTCTGGTTCCTCACTGCGTTTCCTTCGAGCAACAGGGGTTGATATTGCTCTGGAGGATGTTTTCAATGGGATTCAATCTGACAGCAGCTCTTCTTCCTCGAGCGATGCAAGCTCCCCTCTTGATGAAAGTTTAGCCAGATTTTTGGCCACCCAGAGCCATTGTGCCACTATCTCTCTCTTTCATAGAAGAGACACTCCAAGCACAAGCAATTCGCCAGCTCCTCTTTTCAGAACCTTTCAGATAGATCGATCCCTCCTGGAGACCCAGCCTCAGATGATGCAAGCTTCTCATCTTGTTGAACAGCACAGAACAGTCTCTGGACTTGAGATTGTTCCCTGGCAGCCTTGCTATCCTGCCCTGCTCCTAGATCTGTTACCTGACATTCTGAATGCAGCTAAGAGATGGAGAATTATCACTGCTCCACACTCCCCAAGAGCAGCTGCAGGCACCGGGCAGATCACGTCTGAGGTCAGCATTCAGACCAAGAGGACTGGGAGCTCTAGAGCCCGATCTCTTGCTCTTGCCTCTTCAGTGTCCAATGCAGCCATCCCCTTGGTTCAGAGCAGTGTCAGGCGCAGTGCTAGAAACAACAAGGTTGATGGTTTCTGCGCTGTCATGCTTGACAAAGAACCCTCGAAGAAGCGCAAGATCAGTGTGATAACCATAGATGACTCGACAGGTGAAGCTGGACCGGTGCCGATCTCCCTGCTGCAGTCGTGGGGAATTGATTGTGTGGTAGCCCCTGAGGAGCTATCCAATGAAGCCCTGATGCAGACTCCATCTGCAGAAACAGCAATTCCAGATGATGATGATCAGAACAACATCTGAATTTTTTACAGAAGATGCAGTGGGACTTGCTGTTCTTTTGTTAAACTCTTATTTGCTTGAGAAAACTGTGTGCTCCCTCCTGAGCTTTTGCTTTGCTGTAGAACTGGTTTCTATAGCCTTGATACTTTTCTTTTGGTCTTTTTATGGATAATCGTGTGTGGAATATACTTTGCTGGAACATACGTGGCCTAAATGGTACTGGCAAGTGTGATGCCATCAGAGATAAAATTGAAGAATCTGGTTGTTCCATTGTCTGCCTTCAAGAGACCAAACGCGAAGATTTTGACATCTCTTTCATCAGAAAGTTTGCTCCTCGGCGATTTGATAGCTTTGATTTTGCTCCCTCGAACGGCGCCTCAGGGGGTCTTTTACTCATTTGGTGTAGCTCTACGTTCCGGGGTCAAATTATTGAAAAGAGGGTTTTTTGCATCACAGCTAGATTCACTTCCCTCCACAATGGGGATAAGCTGGTTCCTCTCCAACGTTTATGGTCCATGCGTTGAGCCGTAAAGATCAAACTTTATCCATTGGTTTAAAAGTCGCGAGGTGACAGATCGGGTAGACTGGATTTTCCTTGGCGATTTTAACTTCTACCGTTCTCTGGGCAACAGAAACAAACCAGGAGGAAACCTCGCTAACACACTGGTTTTCAATGAAGCTATTGGACATTTGGGACTAATTGAGTTACCCCTAAAAGGAAGAGCTTTCACGTGGAGCAACATGCAGAACGACCCCCTCTTGGAACAGTTGGATTGGTTCTTCACTTCTCCTAACTGGACCATACATTACCCAAATACAGAAGTACTTCCTCTGGCAAAGATCACTTCGGACCATATCCCTTGTAGAATTGCAGTCAGCACCAAAATCCCCAGAAGTCCAATCTTCAGGTTTGAGAATTTATGGACAGAACAAGAGTCTTTTCTTAACACGGTTCAGAGCAGTTGGAACAGTTCAAGAGAACTTAACAACCCAACAAGGAACCTATCATCTAAGCTTAAGAAACTCAGAGCAGATTTGAAGTCATGGAGCAAGCATTTGTCCAATCTGAGTCTTTTGATTAAGAATTGCAACACAGTCATCTGTTTCCTAGATCAGATAGAAGACAGAAGAGGTTTATTTAATCCAGAAATTAATCTCAGGTCTATCCTCAAAAGCCATCTCAGGAATCTTCTCCATTATAAGAATCTATATTGGAGGAAAAGATTTACCACTAGTCGAATCAAGTTTGGAGATGAATGCACAAAATTCTTTCATGCAATGGCCACCATCTCACACAGGAGAAATACAATCACTCAGCTTCTAAATGATGGCATTTGGGTTCAAGATCATGCAGGTAAAGAAGGATTGCTATGGGTAGCATTCAAAAACAGGCTTGGAATCAGCATCCCAACCACTATGTTTTTCAACCTCCATCATCTCATTCAGCCCAGAGAGAACCTGGACAGTTTAGCCTTACCTGTCTTGAAAGAAGAAATAGACTCAATTGTTAAAAAGATGCCCATAGATAAGGCACCAGGACCTGATGGCTTCAATGGGCTTTTCCTGAAGAAATGTTGGCATTTGGTAAAAGAGGATTTTTATAAACTCTGTGACAATTTCTTTCATGGCCAAGGCACTTTAGAAGGCATCAATAGCTCCTTTATCACCCTGATCCCGAAGAAAGAAGGCCCAGAAACAGTAAATGACTACAGGCCTATTTCTCTTATGAATTTGTCCCCCAAGATGGTAACCAAAATTCTAGCAGATAGATTACAACTGAAGATAAGAGATTTGGTGCACAAAAATCAGTATGGCTTTATAAGGTCAAGAACCATCCAGGACTGCCTCGCCTGGTGCTTTGAGTATATCCACCAATGTCAACAGTCAAAGAGAAAGATAATTATCCTCAAGCTAGACTTTGAGAAAGCTTTTGACCTGGTAGAACATCAAGTGATCCTGAAGGTGATGGAGCATATGGGTTTTCCATTAGTCTGGATAAACTGGGTTACTAAAATCCTCAACTCAGCCACAACAGTTGTGCTGTTAAATGGTGTTCCAGGGAAATTTTTTAATTGCAAAAGAGGGGTGAGACAAGGGGATCCTCTTTCACCATTACTCTTTGTCTTAGCAAATTGAACTTCTCCGGATTTTAGTCAACAATGCCAAGTCTCTCGAATCTCTTGAAGTTGCCTATCCCACAACCAATGGATGATTTCCCCATTGTCCAATATGCGACGACACCTTGATGATTATGCAAGCGGATGCTCAACAACTTTACTTCCTTAAATCCCTTTTGAACACCTTTTCCGAGTCAATCTGGGCTCAAAGTGAACTTTAATAAATCTCAAATACGCCAATCAATGTGGAAGAAGACGAAATGCGGAGGTTGTCCTTGACTTTTGGCTGCGATCTGGATCCTTCCCTTTCACTTACCTTGGACTCCCAATGGGAACAACCAAACCAAAAATGGAAGATTTAACACCGATGATGGATAGAGTGGAAAGAAAGCTCTCGGGTTGCACAACCTGGCTTTCTTACACCGGAAGGCTATAGATGTTAAATGCAGCTATAACTCCCATCACCACATATGCCATGTGCACAATCAGGTTACCCCGTGGAGTTATTGAAAACATTGATCGTATTAGAAAACGATTGCTCGTGGAGAGGTAACTCAGACAAAAAGAAAGGTGGAAACCTTGTAGCCTGGGAAACAGGGCAGCGGCCCAAGACCAAAGGGGGACTTGGTGTTATTAATCTCAGGCTACAAAATGATGCCCTGCTGCTTAAACATCTTCATAAGTTCTACAATAAGTGTGGCATTCCTTGGGTGCAATTAGTCTGGTTCAAGTATTATCGTAATAAGGTTCCTCATGCAACAAGAGAAGTTGGTTCCTTCTGGTGGAAGGACATTTGGAGATTGAATAATATTTTCAGAGGATTTTCCTCCTGTATCATTGGTGATGGATCCTCGGCTTGTTTCTGGGAAGACAGATGGACTGAGTCCATCCTCTCACGTACCTTTCCCAGGCTAGCATCGTTCGCTAAATCTGACAGAGCTTCAGTACAGGAGGTGGTAGAGGCAGTCAACATTGATGACATCTTTTGGCTACCTCTCTCTGATGAGGCCATGCTAGAGCTGGAGGATCTGCAGGAAATTCTGCAGGGCATTCAATTTGATGAAGATTCAAATGATATCTGGAGACCTGCGTGGGGAAATGATTATTCGGCCAAGAAGTTTTATGATCATATATATAGTATGGTTGAAGGCAATCCTATCTTCAAAATTATCTGGAAATCAAGGTGTATTCCAAGAGTGAAATTCTTCTTTTGGCTTATCCTGGTAGACCGTCTTAACACTAAGAATATGCTTTCAAGGAGACATATAGGAGAAAGAAGTGATGATTTCTGTGTGCTGTGCACCGAGGGTACGGAGGAAACACTTGAACACCTGTTCTTTCAGTGTCCTTTTGCTTGTCAGTGCTGGGACAGAATTGGTTTTCACTGGGACCTAAATCTTGGCATTACTGATATGATCATCCATGCTCGACGAGCCAGCAACCTAAAATTCTTCACAGAAATAGTTCTTCTAGCAGCCTGGGAGTTGTGGAAAGTGAGAAATGACAGAGTCTTCAATAGAAGAGACCACTCCCTAGACATTTGGTTTGCTAATTTCAGATTCCAATGTAATGCTCAGTCTATTAGGTTTAAAGTTGATCTGCGATCAGCTTTTTGCGCTTGGTTAGATGCTATTAGTTAATCTGTAAGTAAACCTTTTCATTCTCTAAATTAATAAGAGTTTTTTATACTGTGGGGATCTCCCCCACAGTGTTTCTCAAAAAAAACGAGAATCAAGAATATTTAGTTCATTCCTTAAGCTACAAAACCTTGACTCATCGAGAGGTTTACTGAAGATATCGGCTAGTTGCTTGTCGGTGCTCACATGACTTAAAACGATATCTCCTTTGGCTTCGTGGTCTCTCAAGAAGTGATGACGGATGTCAATATGTTTTGTGCGAGAATGGCTTACGGGGCTGTTTGCAAGCTTTATGGCACTTTCATTGTCACACAAAAGTGGGATATGGGAAAAGTGACATCCGTAATCTTTTAAGGTTTGCTTTATCCAAAGTAGTTGAGCACTGACATCATAATGAACTTCTGCTTCATGCACATATAACCAAGAAGGTTGAACATGCATGTGGTCTTGGTTACGTTCCTTTTTGTGCCATCTCATCAACTTAGCATTTGCTTTGTTCCTGAACAAACGCTTCAAACATGGTATTATAGAAAATAGCACGTGACCTTCGCCGAAACTCTCTTTGTCTTGGGAGGTTGCCCCTGGAGATCACCAGGATCTTCATCTCTCGAGATCTTATAACGTAGCACTTTACACACAGAACAAGCATCCAAATTTTTGTAATCCTTGCCTCGATATAGGATTGCTCAAATTAGGGTAGGCATGGATCTTTTAAACCTCCAACCTAGAGGGCACACAATCTGTTTCATATGATGTGGATGGTAATTTACTGTTCTCTGGAAGCTTATCCTTCACAATTTTTAGCATCCCCTCAAATGCCTTATTAGACATATGTTGGCGTTTCTTAACGTCATTGCTAAGTTCGTGGGTTCCTAGCAACGATGCTAGAAATGTTGATGGTAATCCTAAAGATCACAAGAGTCCGCAAGCGCACGGATATACCACGAATATACCATTGTGGCATTTCTCCAAAGGAGTATTCCAAAGGGTATCGAATCCAAGGAAGGCAAGGTCAGATTAACAAGAACAACACTATTGCAATGAGTACAAGTCATGGACGGGAGAAAATCATGTTCTCCAATACAGGGGTAAGATACGATAATAGTGAGGTAGTGTGAACATACTTGAACTCGTTCTCTCATTGGTACACTACGGCTTAGGAGGCAACATACGAGTTAGTTCTAGGTTCTAAGGTACTATACACATAAAGTCAGTAGATACAAGTTAGACACACTAGCATTGTATGAATATCAACTCAACACCCAGACACAAACGGGGAGCTAACCGCCTGCATCGCTTCCACACGACGACAGTTGTTAGACTTTAGACTCCTACAATGTACCCGAACGTGGAGGATTACAAAGGGTCCAACGGCTGTCACTATCGTGGCCTGCCTCAAGACAAATCATGGGGCACGCTCATATGCAATGCAGCTGCTCAATCCAAGCACCATGCTTGTGTCATTAACTAGACACTGGCTGGCCCAGGCTATTGTGACCCAGGTCAGTGCCACCAGATAACTGGCCACTTACAACGAGTACTGTAGCTTTAACTCAAACTTTAAACAACACAAAAACGTGATCTAACTAGATCAAACTAGGCTAGTCATACAAACGGATTCGTGTTCTACTCCGTCTATTCCATAAGATCAAAGGGTCTTGTTCGCGAAGAACACGAGCTTCTAACTTATGAACAAACAATGGGAACATGAGTAAATCATCCATCAACTAGATCAAAAGGCCTTGTTCATCAAGAACAGGAGCCTCTAAATGATGAACGAATGAAGAACACATGAACAAATCACCCATGCATGCCATGCTAATACTACTTTATATGAAATAGTTATATAACTGAAGTAGATCAAAGTCATACAATAAAATAAAAATACAAGAGAACTCATACCTAGATCCCAAAGTAGACTTGGAACCTGAAGTGGAACTACTCTATCCTACCTCCTAGCTGTGGAAACCAAAAGTGAGAGAGGGGTTTCAAAGTGAGTTGCTAAGAAATGAGCCCCCTCTCCTTCTATTTATAGGCCTGAGCACCAGCATGGAGTGGTTGCAAACACCCCGGGGATGGTGTGAGGGACCAACCAGGAAGCACCATGTGGAAGGCCAGGATGAGCCGACACAAGGTCAGTTCGGCTGACCTGTGGGGTCGGCTGACCCCTTGTGAGCCCACTTGGCTAGTGCTTTCTCGTGGTGGTTGTCCTGTGGGTCCTCAGGTCAGTTCCTGGTGTCCACTTGATTTTAAGGCAGTTTGGGTGCCTGTGGGCCCTTCAATCCATGTGACGTCCATGTGTCACCCTCTGATTCGTTGGGGTGTGCCTCCCTTGGACTGATGACATGGCTGCATGCATGGAATCCTAGGTGTCAGCCCCTCAGCTATGGTGACGTGGCATGGACCATAGAAGGTGAGTTTGTCACTTCTTTTGCGCTTATTTTCCTGCAATCAAAAAATCTCCAAGGACAAGTGGAACTACATTATTCTTAACTAAATGCATGCAAGAAATGCCTTTTGCTCCTTTATTCATGAGTAAATTGACGGTGGAAGTAAGCACTTAACACGCATCAACAACATACACTATGTTTTGTCTTCCATTGCAACATTTCCAGTGTAGTACCAAGATTTTTGTGACCCTACTTGCAATATGGGTACAATAGTTTTATGTCCTTCTATCATACGCTGCAACATTGCCTTTTGTTTATCATTTTCACAGTTTCTATGTGCATCCTGTAGAACCTGACAACATCATCAACAGGGTCGTCTTCTGGTAACTCTTCTTCATTAGAATCTTCCATTTAAGTATCTACAAAATCTTGCCCCGCGGCCCAGTCCGGAATGTTATTATCATCCTCCTCTTCTTCGTCGTCTTCCATCATAACCCCTCTTTCATCATGCTCGGTCCAAACTACATAGTTCGCCATGAATCCGTTTTTAATCAAGTGGAGGTGAAGAGTCCCCCAGTCAAAGTAGTCTTTGTCGTTTCTGCATTGGGAGCATGGACAACACATGAATCACTTTGGATTCATGTTTGTTTTTGCCACTTCGAGAAAAGCATGCATGCCAGCAATGTACTCTGAGGATCATGTGTCGGTGTTGTACATCCATTGTTGGTTCACCTACATCATATTAAATGAAAAAATGGACTTTATTATTTTCTTTAAATCATAATAAACAAGACACGAGCATTATGTTCTGAGCTAGATGATCAGAACTGGAGGTTTACTCATGCTTCCTGAATATGTTGATGATTTGAAGACAATACATGAATTCATAAATGTGTTTGAAGCAGGGGTTCAAAAGATTGAAATAAAATTACTATTTTTTTATGTCTAAACCATACAACAAAGGAAGTAGGTAGTACATTTTATTTATGTCTACTATTTCTTATCTTGTTTCTTAATAATCATATTTTTTATAAACTAACTTATACTAAAATTAGCTAAATTTAAAATTAATTCTATCAATCATTATATCTAAAAATAAAATTCTCTCTATATCAAAAACAAAAAAAAAGAGAGTGCTTGATAAAAAAATAAATGAAAGAAGGAACAATGCTTGTATCTAGCTAACTACTTGTTTCTAAATCTAAAGTACATAAAAAACCTCATCTCTAAGCTCTCCTACCTAGAAATTTAAATTTCTACTTTCTCCATCTCTAAACCACAAATGAAGGGAGGATAAAGAATCAAAGCATTTATACGGTGTTAGTCATTAGTCCCAAGTGGTGTCACCATCCTAGAGTAAAGGGAACCCTATAGTCTGAGGTCGTGACACCACCCGAGACTAAAGCACTAGTCCCGGGTGGTGTCACCACCCGAAACTAAAGGCCAGCGCCAATCATTACCTCAAAATAGGCTCCAATCATTACCTCAAAATAGTTGTTGGACCCCCCCCCCCCCCCCCCCCCCGCAGTCATTTCGGGCCACGTCGATGAATACCCTTTAGTCAAGATGCATGCACTCATATACGCATACACGGAAAAGACCTCTACATGCCCTTGTGGTCACATTTTCTATTTCTAAGCACTTACTATGTAGAATTCACACATTTTTTCATGCATAATGCTTAGAAACTGAAACATCTCAGAAGAAGTTTCATAGAGTTATGAAGGAAGCGGCTAGGTTTGTAGGCAAACTGACGTTCAAATTGGAATTTGAATTCATTTTTTCTACCCTTCACATTCAATATGTGGTACTCCATGTTATACTTCGTCATGTTTTTGAATTTGTTTGGTATATTTAACTAATTAAATTCATTTCAATAAATTTTGGTATTTTTTACAGTGGGCCGAATTTGAGCAAAAGGTTGAAGCCCCCACAAACCCGTCGCTGCCCCTCCCTCAAACAATATGTATATAACCACACCCCTCCCCTACCTACTCCCTCATCTCCCACCTGCAGCCACCTCTCCCTCTCTCCCTGTCCTCACTCTCCACCGCCGCCTCCCTCAGTCCCAGTCGGGCCCTCCTGCCTCCCCTCCCCTTCCCCCTCCGTTCGCCCCTCACTGGCAGTGAGGAGCAACAGCGGGGCGTGGTGCGGCAGTGACGCATAAGGAGGAGCTCAGACTCCTCTCCCCTGGCGTTGGCGTGGCAGTGATGGCCTCCATGATGGCGGGCGCGACCTCCTTCCCCTCGGTGGCCTTCGCAAGGAGATCTAGCCGGAGGACGTGCGAGATCCGCAGCGAGCTTCTTCCTCGACCCGAGATCTACGACAAGCTCCTATTCCGGCCCGAGATCTGCGGTGCGGCGGCTTCCTTGTCCTCTTGAGGTCAAGTGGCGCAGCGTGAAGACCCAGCCCAGGTGCGCAGCGACCACTACCTCCTCTCCCCTGGTGGAAAGATCCGTGGTGGCGGGCGTGGATGGTAGCCCGGTGGTGGATGTGGCGGTGTGGAGGTGGTGGTTGTGGTATGGTGGTGTTGACGGTGGAGTCGTGGTGGTGGCGAGTGTGGTAGCGTCGAGGCCCCCGCGGGGCGGCGGCGGAGGGCTACGTTGGGGGAGGACCACAATAGCACTGCGGTGGGCCCGCGGTGCCAAGTCGGTGGGTTTGTTTTGTTTGTTTTATTCTTTCCCAATAATGTTTGCCGACAGCTAAGCATACTCACGGGAAATGTTTGTCGTGAACCCGAGGCACAGCTCACGGCAAAGAACCCCTTTGTCGTCTACATGTTTGTCGTGAGGGCTTTGCCGCCACTCACGGCAAGCACTTCGCCGACAGCAAACCAGCCTTTGCCGTGAGTTTGGCACTCACGGCAAAGACAGTATCACTACGGGAGAATGGAAATTCCCCGAGTGCCTCGGGCTTCCCCGAGTGCCAAATATCGGGCACTCGGGGAAGAAACTCTTCCCCGAGTGTTGCACTCGGGGAAGAAATGCACTCGGGGAAGAGGGTCTTCCCCGAGTGCCTGATAGTCCATGGCACTCGGGGAAGAGAGGCACTCGAGGAAGACCTCCTTCCCCGAGTGCATTTTTTTAGCACTCGGGGAAGCCAACCTTTTCCCCCAGTGCCTCACCCTAGCACTCGGGGAAGCAAGCCTCTTCCCCGAGTGCCTCATCCTAGCACTCGGGGAAGGGTCTCTTCCCCGAGTGCTAGGGTGAGGCACTCGGGGAAGAATTTTTTGTTTTTTGTTTTTTTTTGCCTCATTTTTTTGTGAAGCCATCCCACATTATTTTAAACTCCTTGCTCAAATTTGGGGTTATTTTGATTTTTTTGGTATATTTCATTAGTTTTTTTCATTTTGTTGAATTTTTTAGCATACTTCAAATTTGAACTGCATGTGCATGAAGTAATGAGATTTCTTAATTCAAAAAATGATATTCATTATATTTGGTGTATGTTGAGGCCATATCTAGGAAGCCACATGAAATTTTGAACATCTTTTTTCCGTAACATGACGAACAACTAGCAGGAAAAGTGTTTGTAAATTATATAAAATCCAAACGATGTCAAAAATCATGAAACTTGTCTGGGTGTCATGTTATGGCATGTACAGAATGTATGCAAGAATTGAGAAGATTTCGAGCAAGTTGGGACGTCGGATGCCTCAAACCCAGACATCTCCACACACGTTGGCGCGGCGGCCGGAGCGGCGGCGGGCTCGGTGGCGGAGCGGCGGGGGGCTCGGCGGCGGGAGAGGCGGCGCCCCGCCTCCCTCCGGGCGCGGCGGCGGGAGCGGCCGCGGGCGCGGCGGCCGGAGCGGCCGCGGGCTCGGTGGCGGAGCGGCGGCGGGCTCCTCGGGCGGCCTTTTGCATTTTTAAAAAAAAATCCACAATTCTTCCCCGAGTGCTTCTTCGCCTCTCGGTGAAGCCTTCCCCGAGTGTGCAGTTTTTGGCACACGGGGAAGGCGGCTTCCCCATGAGCCTCTTCCCCGGACCCTCTTCCCCGAGAGTTGCACTCGGGGAAGCCTTCCCCGAGTGCAACTGGTCCTTCCCCGGGTGCCAACAGGTCCTTCCCCGAGTGCAGTTGGCACCCGGGGAAGAACCTGCCTCCCGTAGTGTATACATTGGTCCTCTGTGAGCCCATACGTGCATGATTTTTTTTTATACCATACCCCTACAATCATGCACCTTCGAAAACTAGTTGTAAATGTAAGTACCCAAGCCAAGTCGTAAACTCAATCCAGATGGACATGCAAGTTCTCGCTACCACAAGAAACATGACCAATCATGTTACGCACACAGCGACAAAAACTGCATTCTGTTATCAGTTCAATTGTTAACAGGTTCCAGGTGGCAGTACTAGTTAGGGGATCGATCGAAGGACGCCACCACCCCCAAATCTATAATCCTCACGAGATGCCATTCCCAATGCGTGAGGAAGACATGCAGTGGCCGTGATGTAACCTTGGGGTCTGCCCCCTCATCAGATCACAGACGACGACGACCATACGGCCTCACATGCAACCCTGCAAGCATGTGGAAGGCAAGCGCGCACGCATAGGGGAGTCAAACTAGCTGGGGGTTTGTCATGTCATCATTCCTCTGTTCCCTTCAATTTTCTATGCCATCGAAATGGGCATGCGGCCGGCCGGGCCGGCGGGGATGGATGGCATTGGCATGGCAGCACAGCACAGCACAATAATCGCCCAGACAGCAAGGTCGCTGGGGCGCTGGAGTAGGATTGGATCGGAATATCTGGGGATCCATGCGTACCACGACCGACGCTTGCAGTTTCTGGACGCAAAGGTCTCTCGATCGTGATCATTATTTTCCATCCGATTTCATCAGTTCGTTCGGTGTATCTTTCTTTCTTTAATTAATTCTGTTGGCTGATGGTCCTGATCATATATAGTCAAAGAATGAATAAGCACATGCTGAAAGCGAGCAGAGACATTCGAACGAGATCTGCTGCGAAGATGAAATGGTGCAGGGGCAGGCAAGAGCGAGGTATACAGTACAGAGAGTAGGACAGCTTCCAGCCCCAGGCTCTACTTGACATTATTAGCGTTCACTGTCATGCCCCACTGCCACAGAAATTGAAGGACACTGATGTTTGAGTTAGTGAAGCCAGACATTTCCATTTAATTTGTTTGTTACTCCATCTATCCGTTCTAAATTATACGTCGTTTTGGCTTTTCTAAATTCACAGATATATTATTATGCATAAAAAAAAGTCAAACTGACCTGCAATTTGGAAGGAAAGGAGTACTAACTTACTATACATGTATGGTTGCTTGCCTTTGCTCCCTTTTGACATTTTTGTATAACACATTTCACCTACTAATTAAAATCTAGCGATTGTATTTTATATTACCTCAAAAGGACAATTATTGAACTTCAAACTAGGGATGCAAAACAAAGTGTTGCGCAGTGTACACTAGCTAAATTATTGGAAATGTACTACTATCTATGTTCATAGAACTTTGTTTGAGATATAATTTGTCTTAATTTTACTAATAACCCGTAATAATGTTGGGGAACATAATTTCAGAGAAAATTGTTTGACCACACGTAAAAAAATAGTAAACATATTTGCCAATAAGTACAATCTAACATGGCACATTATGTATTTCATCCACCAAAGGCATGCACATATGGTACCAAACAATTAAAGCATGTAGACGTCGGGGCAATCTTAATTTGTAGGGGGGCCACTAGGCCCCGCACTCATCTATTCCTAATAAAACCACATTGAAAGAGATGTAGAGTATTTTCTTTTGCAACCAATTGCATGGATGACGTGTACATACACACACCGCACCACCGCGCATCTGCATCCACGCTACATGCCCACACACCGGTGTGCAACGAGTATGTGTATACCATCACATGCATGCCTACAAATCCTCCATTCCTTCTCCATTCGGACAAAATGGATGGAGAAGGAGATGATAATCAAAAGCACATCAGGGAAATGTTTGAATCAAAAGCACATCGGGGAAATGTTCAAATCAAAAGTGCGCCAACATGAACCCACATCTTTACTCTAATATTTTAGATTATGGAGGATTCTATCTTCCATAACACATAGGAGTATGTGACATAACGGGTGCACTTGAAAAGATTAAATGCACTTGTGCATATATACTCTAAAACCCTTGTAAGTAGTGGAGCTCAGTCGCATATATGCACTAGCTAGCTTGCGTAGGAAGAGAATACATCAAGGCTTTCTCTAATATAAAGGATTACTTCAACAGCCTACAAAATTTTTAGGGCTTTGACTCAAAAAATTATTTAACAAATGGTTCTAGAAAAAAAGATAAAAGCTATCATAAATTTTTGAAATCATACAAACATCTTACAACAGTCAAACAATGTTAGGAAGTATTTGACATTTAATGAGAGTCACAGCAGTAAACCGAACGATGCGCAAGTTCACTACACTACATGAGAGGCAATCTTCTCCCACATTTTTTTATTTTAATATGGCCCACAATTTGTAGTTATTTGGTCATCTACTGTAACCACCGTTGGTAATATGTTGCATGTTGGGAGTGACGTTGTTGGCAATTTTTCAAAACTATTGGGAATGACTTCATTGGCAATTTATTAAAAGTGTTGCGAAAGACAACTAATATACTTATAAAATTGTCGATTGCTTGAGAAAAATGTTCAGATAACTAAAACGACTGGCCACTCATAAAACAATTGTTGGGAGAAAAATATGGTACTCTCTTGTAGTGGCTTGAAGGTTTTTGACCAATTAATCAAACCCCAAATAAAGTAGCAAGTAGGTTTCTTTATAGTTTTCATAATAAATATAATCTATATGATGTTCCGATATCGAGCTTTCCCAGCATGTCAGTGCATCTATATAAACATAACATATGCCTACATAATATTGTATTTAAATTTAAAGACATTCGTTACTCACATGTGAAGGGGAAAAATACAAGCAAGCTGACATGGAAACCCATACTCAAATTCTCCATTTTTCAAATTGTAGGTCATTTTAGCTTTTCTAGATTCATAGATATTTGTATACATCTAAAGATGCATTATATTTAGGTGCATACAAACATCTATAAACCTAAAAAGCCAAAACGACTGAAAATTTGGGATGGAAGTGTAGAAAAGATTTTTTTATGGAGAGCGTGGGAGGAAATAATACCATAATAGTATTGTACATTTTGTACGGATATGGCAGAACGAATTTTTGTACTTATCAGAAATAGAATGAGCAAAAAATAATTTGGACTCGTTTTGATACTGCTAACTAGCTAGATATAATAGAGCTGTCATTTTCTCGTGTGTGTACACAGGCAACACCCTAGCATTCCTCATAGCTAGCTAGTAGTCACGTTCCCTAAACCCACTGAAAACAAATCTATCTGGTTTCTCATCTGTCTGGAGTCTATTAATACCAAAACCTAACCATATGGCAAGTTGACGACACAGAAGAATACATCTGAATCATGCCCCAACATGTCTCTTGACACCTTGTGAGAATAGGGCAAAAGAAGGTAGACAAATAAAGATGGTGGCCCTCAGGTACGTACTAGAAAACCACACAAAATAGCTAGGGGCACCACAAAAACTTTAATGCAGTGTAGTTCTGATTTCTCTAGAGTGGTGGCGCGAAAACACTCTAATACCCTCATTTGTTAGCCACATGCAATAAGTCTTAACATGCAAATCAGATCTTACAACTTAATTAGGCAAGTTTCTAGGATATTTGCACTCTTTTGTGGATTTTTTTCGAACACTAGAATTGCATTTTCACAGAACAGACGTCGTCACCATCGTCCCGCCATTTGCTTACTTTTTGTTGTCGAGAGTTGAGATGACAAGCAAGCAAACATTCGTCGAGTGCCTGATAGAAAGCACTCAGCAAAGAGGCCTTTGTCAAGTAAATTTTTACTGTATGGTACGGTGTTTGCAGAGTGTAACACTCGACAAACCCTTTGCCGAGTGTTTTCTTTTTTACTCGGTAAAACCTCAGTTTCCCGTAGTGTTCCATGTATGACAGCTATTTTTGACGGAAGGTGTAGCTGTGGTGATTTTACTCATCAATATACTCTTGACTTGTGGTGGTCCCGCTAGGGTTGTCATCTTCTCGTGCTTGCGCACAAAGCGACCCTGGCCTCTCAGTCATAGTGGACATATTCTCTCACATCGTTGCAACATAATCTCTCACTGTGTGTATTTATACTCATCTGATCCGTCTCTTTCTCATATGTCTCGGGCCCTTTAATACCAATAACCTAACCAAGACAAGTTGACAACTCGAGAAACCAATTGAATTCAGCTGCCCTAATACATCATCTCTTCCCTTGACATATCTCCAGTGAGAGAGAAAGGGAGAGAAGGACGAGCAAGAGAGAGAAAGCACCGGCTCTAAGCTAACTAGCTAGTGTGATCCTGATAGCAACACACACAGAAAAGGAGGGAAAAAAGAGGCACCACACACACACCACAAACACGCAAGCACAAAGCAAACATCTCCCGAGCAAGAACACCACCAAGAACCTTCTCATCAGCTGCCTTCTTCCATCCCTTACGCTAACGCTTAGCGCCGCTGCTGCTGCGCGCGGTGCATCGATCTATGGAGGCGCGGGCAGCGTCGGCGCCGGACCTGTCGCTGCACATCAGCCTGCCGAGCAGCGCCGCGTCGCCGCCGCCGCCGCCGCCGTCGACCGGGCCGGGGCGGCTGGGCGGTGCTGGTGGCGGTGGGGGGCGAGGCGCGCCGGCGGCGGGAGGGGACCCGTGGCGGCGGCTGAACGGATCCACGGCGTCCACCGAGCTTTCGCTCTCGCCGCCGCCGCGTCAGGAGGCGGCTGCTGCTGCTGGGGACGCCCTGCCGTGGCGGTTGCGCTCGCCGGCGGCAAATTACTTTTCCTCCTCCTCCTCGGCCACGGCCACGGCGGAGGCAGCGTCGTCGTTATTGCCGGCGACCGTGCCGCGGTTCTCGCTTGACGCCGCGGCGGAGGCGCAGGCGGCGCGGGCGCGTCCAATCAACGGGGTGCCCGTCTACAGCAGCAGCCCGCGGGCAGCCGGGCACCCGTTCCTAGGCGCCGCCAGTAGCGACTACCGCCATGGCCACCACCAAAAGGTCGTGCTGTACAACCCCTACCACCACGCCTCGTCGTGGCCCTCGTCCCTTCGCTCCACGACGGCGACGACGACGTCCCCAGCCGTGGTGGCGTCCGACCCCGGGGCGGCGTCGTCGTTCCTCTCGCCGTCCGCGTACCACCGGATGCTGTCCGGCACAGGCCGTCTCCATCTCAACGGCGTGCTCGCCGACACGCTCCGCGGCTACGGCGGCGGGCACCACCACCACCACCAGCCGCACCTGGGCAGCCTGGCGGCCTCGGCCCGCTACATGTCCAAGTTCCCGGCGTCCCGGCGCGGCATGCGCGCGCCGCGGATGCGGTGGACGAGCAGCCTGCACGCGCGCTTCGTCCACGCCGTCGAGCTCCTCGGCGGCCACGAGCGTGAGTCCTGATCTCCCCTCCGCTTCCTCATCAGCTCCGGCGACCCCAAAGCCATTTCTTGGATCATTTCATGCGGGATTGTTATTCATCTCCTCCCTGGGCGGCGCTCTATCGGCAGGGGCGACGCCCAAGTCGGTGCTGGAGCTGATGGACGTCAAGGATCTGACGCTAGCGCATGTGAAGAGCCATTTGCAGGTTCAATTCCGAGCTCTTTTGCGGGCTCTCTCTCCTCTTTCGAAATTTTAATTCTTTAATTTTGTGTTCTGCTTCTTCATCTGTTCTTGGTTCTTGTTGGTACTCATGTACAAGGAGAGGTCAAATCTTGAGCCCGGCCGCCTGGGCACAGACTCCCATGGATGTGTCCGATCCACCAGTGACTGAGACACGGCCGGCTGCTGAATGCCTGAATGAGAGAGAAAGTCAGATGTGATTGTGCAGATTTAGCCATGGAAACTGCCATATCCCTAGAGAGAGGAGAGGGGGAGCTAGTAGCTACTAGCTAGAGCCTAGAGAGAGAGACAGAGAGTGAGAGAGAGGGTCTATAGATGGAGATCAGATGTGTGGGCGTGTGTGCGAGAAAAGGTACCATCATTGCACAATAATGCAATGTGCGTGTGTGTCTGCTCCTGCAAGCCGCCCAATCCCCAAAGCAAAGTGAACGCTCAGCCAGGCGACATGGGGGGAGGGAGAGAGAGCGGAGCCCATAGCAATTTCTTGGCGCTCTGTCTTGCTGTTGCCATGCATTCTTGTGCAATGATCCTTTATGAGCTGCTGCTGCTCTTTTGAACCTTTTCCTCCGTCGTCCACCCCTCTTCTCCGTCCCAAACGGATGGTGTTGTGTGCCTCTCTGCAGCTTTGCTTTCTTGGTCATTCTTTTGTTGCTGCTCCTTTTGCAGATGTATAGGACCGTGAAGAGCACTGACAAGCCTGCGACCTCCTCCTCAGGTAAACAGCAAATTAAAGCTATCCCTAATGCATAGCTTCCAAGCGTTCTTCATTCCAAATTAAGCTCTCACTGCCAATTAGCAATGCCGACCCGTGATTAATTCATTCGTATCGATTAGGTCCCCTGGACGGCGGTGGCTCCGGCGACGACGATCTCCCGGATGCCGCCGGGCAGGCTCCGTCAGCCGGCGGGGACGACACTAGCCCGCAGCACTTCACCGGACACCACTCGGCGTCCTCGGAGGGCGCGGCAAGCCATGCTGGCGGCGACGTTGAGTGCTCCTCCGCCGACGATTCGGATGGCGGCGGCCGGCCGGCGCGCAGCGGTGCTTCATCAAGGTTTGCGAATGCCTCTTATTATTTGTGTTGAACTGCTAGCTTATTTCCTTCCTTATCTGAGGAGTGGCTTAACTTATCATCATAAGATAATGATGTGATGACACACAGTCAAGAATTCAAGATTAGCTTATTTTTTCAGGAGCAAAGGTACCCAAACCTCTTTATTTAGTTTAAAGTTGTTGTGAGCAGAAGTTGTACGATATGTGAGACGGCTAAAGCTCAAAAGATGTTAGGCCCTACTACTACACACACATGCACACAGCAGAGAGGGAGAGAGATCGACTTGATCAGCGGCAATGGCATCTCCAAGAGCTAGCTAGCCTGTGCTAGTACTGTAGTTTCTTGGGATTTGGCCTTGTCCTTAGCTCCTCTCATCTTTCTCCCTAGGACGAGGCTGCATGCTGCTTTTGCCTTTTCTCACTGCGTCGCTGCGGCTGGCTCAGCTCCAGGGACCAGGGGGGCCTTTGACCTCTCACAAAGTCGCAGCTTTGCATGCACATGCACCTACAAGGCTACAAATCTGAAGTCCAGCACTTGCCATGCATCACTTGAAATGCATTTAGGAGGAAATATGAGAAAAGGAAACAATGCATCATGTCGATTATGGTACTTCACACGCGCGCGCACACACACACAGTCTCTATTTCTCACGACAACGTTCTTGTTCTAAGCTCCTGCATGACTTGTAACTTGTGAGCCAGGATCGATAAGATTTGCAGTCAATATACCTTTAATTGCCTGCTAATAAAGTCAAGTGGAAATGTGCATATATGTCCACATCCCCTGCTATCGCTAGAGCTCATCCCCACATATTGATATCATCGTGGACTAATATATTTCTTGACAACTTGTGTAGTATTACCTGGGTGTGTAATGTTAAGCTCTGATCTAATTTCACAGATCATAACCCATATATATGATTCTTAAAAAAACTCCACATGCTTAATTACCTTAAGAAACTCTACGGGTTATACTACATCACAGTACCAAAACAGGAATTATATATTTTAAATAACAAAAAACTAATAAGCTTAAAGAAATCATTTGAGATTTTGAGTAACTGTGTAGATGGAATGAATTTATTAGAACTTTGCAATTATTTTAATGGCGTCCCACACATAAAAATAATTTTGAATTTTGCAAATATTAAGTGATCAATTTCTTTGGAATATGTTTGCCACATCGTAACTGAGTAATACAGAAAAGATTGGTCTGAGCTTTTGACAAGAAAGTTCAGGTTATTGACTCATGGGCAACTCCTTCGTATATACTGCCTTCGTCCAAATTACTTGTCATTTTGACTTTTCTAAATACATTTCTTTTCTTATCTGCATAACAAAAGAAATGTATTTAGAAAAGCTAAGTAATTTGGAACAGAGGGAATAGTATTTTGAGGAAGCAATAATGAACATGTCATATAATGAAGCAAATGAATATATTAAAATGAATAAGCAGGATAGAGGAAATTATGTCACAACAATCAGTACGTAATAATATAATAAGGTGTTGTAGTGTGTTGACTAGTTACTTAAGGAAAACACTTTAGTGATTCGCAAAAAAACAGGAAAACACTTTTGTGCTTAATTACTCCCTTCTACTCACAAAGTACATATACTCAAATCTAGTCTTGTCATTTTCAACATTTTAATTAGTATATTCAATATGTATTGGCACTCAATGTTAGATTTATGTTAATTAACTCAAAGTGATAGGTAGTAGGGTGATTTGTCAAGAATATGACATATTTATGTCTTCAAAAGGAGTATTAATAACAATCATAAAAATTAAGTGCAATAAAAGGATGAAACCAATACAATAAAAAGAAATATCATCTTTTTGTAGGTCATGCACGGTAATTTCTTAACTTCTATGACATTGGAGTTGTTCATGTACTGAAAACAATTGTATACCAACACTGTAACCCTTTTAATTGTCTATTGCCTAGCTAGAAATTAAGGAGATGTACGTGACCTAGGGCGCTACCTACGCATTTTGTGTTGATTATTGCTGTCTCTCACTATTCCTAATTGAAAGCATGGCAAAAGGTAGCGGCAGTACGTGCAGTAGAGAGAGAGATATATGTAATAGTAATATATACTTGCATTCATTTTTGTTAACGGCCAAAGCTGCATATGCTTATGCGGTGTAGTAACAAATTTTCCAAACAAAAAACTTCTCTTCAGAGATCAATGGTTGCCACCAGGTGCATGCAATGCGGAAACCCATTGTTCAGTTGGCATATCATCCACCACTGAGGTACCAATAATTAATCTCGCTGTTTCGCTTCAGTTCGTGCCTCTCACTTCATACTAATATGATTGCAAATTTGGGTCGTCAGGATATGGAGCCTTGTGGGTCTGTTGGCTTGCAACAGGTAGCAAACAACCATGAAATGAGCTTCTCTAGCCCTAGCCTGGAGTTCACTCTGGGGCGACCGAACTGGAACCGTGTGGAACATGACTAGCAGTGCTAACTATAGATGTGTGCATTGGACATCAGTTCAACACTTCAACTATATATACTGCTTACGATACTTCAACCGATCTTTGCAACGTCAAGATTTTTAGCAATGTGATGAACCAAAAGATGGGATATTAGATTTATGTTGGTCAGAAGGCCGGACACATCATATTCTTGCTTTGGCTTTTTACCCTTAGTTTTTGTTATTTTTTTCGCCTTTCTTGGGCACATGAAACAAAGGTATATATGTGGTAGTTTCTTCATGAGGATAATGTAGAGAAGGGAGCTTAAAAATTATGTATATCATGGTGGGTGGGGTATTAACTAACGAATGTATCATGTGGCATGTAGAAAGAAAAAGGGAATCTGACCAGATGATGATTTCTCATTTTGTTTTGTGATATGCATATATGTATCCACATACTAATTATTTTGTTTCTTCTTATTTAGTTATAAAATTGTGTGAATCCTTTATATTGTTCGATCAATTTAAATGAAATGTTATGTACATATTAGAGTTCATCACAATTATTGCAAAACATTTCATCAAAGTAAAACTGATTCTAGGCATCATAAGTTTGTATAGCAATAAACACTGGGAGAAACATTATTTGCATGGGCACAATGCAAGAAGCCGGCCCTAAAATTGTTTGTTCTTTTTTCACTTGTACCGACGTGCCACTATTGTAATTTGTACAAGAAAGGTTATCAGGGGTTATCTAGTTTGATATTTTTGGTGCATTATAAGAAAGCAACAAGAAAGAAACATGGCATCTTTGATTCATGGGCACGCATACTTACAAAACTTGTATCGCATCATATTTTTATAACATGAAGATTATTTTTAATGTATGTATACCATGTATAACAATTCCATCTTCTGTAGTTGTGAACCGGAGAATAAACACCAAATGAACAACACACACAAAGGCATCTTGTGTGGTTCTACATGCACTGTGCTCGCCTTTTGACAAGGAAGTCGATCTATTGGCCCATAAACACACATTATAATTTCCTAGCACTATTACAGGGAGCCACTCAAAATATAGCAACCATAGCTAGTACGTGCATCAAACTTGAATTAATATTAATATTAATTGTTGGGCTGCAAAGTATGTGTGTTGATGAGAAAAGATGGGTGATTCACACATACTTCAACACAGCAGCTGATGAGACAAGTTCAAATTAGATCAAAGCAAATGTGCTTGAACTTTGAAAGATCGTTGAAGGATCAGAGAGGTTGAAAGCATGTACTCTCTAATAAACCACAATGTACTCTCTAATTCAGTGCCGACCCTAGGATTTTGAGGGCCCTCGAGCAGGGGTGGATCCAGCGTGGGGGTTGGTGACCCCCACACCCCCACCCCATGCTGTCCATTGGAGCCCCCCGAGCCCCTAGCAAATCTGAGTCATGAATGAGAAGAGAAAGAAGAAAGAGAGGAGGAAGAAGAAAAGGAGGGGAGGAAGGAGGAGAAGGAAGAAAATGAGCCCTCCCCCTCTCCATAGATCTGGATTCGCCATTGCCCTCGGGCGAACTCGTCACGAGGGTCCTGAGTCTAGACCTTATATAAAATTATATATACATATATTTGATAATTATCGAGGAACAATGTAGATTAAAACCTGAACGGTTTATCATTGAATCTGAACGATTAAACCAATCTGTCGGTGCGGAATGTAGTCCCGACACTAACTAGTAATAAGCGCTGAGATCTACCTCTCGATGGCCGGTGCTAAGCAACTAGTGACACTGATTTTTATCCTTGTTCCGGCCGGGGGCCGTACGTCCAGCAGCGGTGTGCTCGGGGCACTATATTGCGTTGCACCGTGGTGCTCGTAGAGGGGGGCTACAAGCGTGGCAGGAGAGGAGGCTGGGCCTCCAAGTCCCAGAGGTACTGATTGAGGCAAGTGCCAATATCGTGGTGAAGGTGAAAAGCGTACGTGCGATTGCTATCCGTCGTCCCGTCCCCCTACGGCTAGGGGACTGCCCCTCCTTTTATAGGCCAAGGAGAGAGCAGTTTACAGGTGTACCGCATTGTTCTCCTACGTGTGAAGGCATGGCGAGCAGTGCCACGGAATTGACGACCGTCCTGGCGAATCTCGCTCCTGTTGGGGCGTCATGGCGAGTCATGTGCCCATACAGGGGCGGCTTCGAGGGTGGCGGCGTAGAGGTTGGCTATCCGGCCGCCGCCCGTGGGCCGGCTCGAGGGTGCCGTCAACGGGGGTCCGTACGAGGTACAGTGGCGGGCGTGGCGACGTCCTGTCCCCGTGCGCTTCAACAGCGTTGGGGATGTCGTCGCAGTACCCGGTGTGGCGCTACAGTGGCGGGGATGGCCGCACAGGGCTGACAGCGACGGAGAAGACCGTTCCCGCTGGCCTGACGACACGGTGTAGTCCTGTGTAGTCATAGAAACAGCATTCGCCCCCATTCGAGGGTTCCGTCGGCCCCCCTTCGAGGGCTCGGCGTGTTAGCCGTACAAAAGTAGGTGACACAGTGCCGCGGAGCTGACACTGGCCTCTCCGCACAGTGTTGTATAGTGGTGGGGATGGTCTTCCCCAGGGAGTGGGTGTAACAGTGCCAGGGCGTGATTTCCAGGCGTGTCAGGGTCGTGGAGCAGTCCTACGGTGTCAGAGCATTAAAAGCTCGGACGTGTGAGTAGGAGCGAGGGTGACGAGCGCGCGAGGGCCCTCGAGCGAGGCGGACCTCGCCCGAGGGGGCATTCGACCCTCGAGCGAGGCGGACCTCACCCGAGGGGGTGTTCAGGTGGGCCGCGGGGGCCACCAGGGTTGTGATCGCTTTAGTGTTTGCGTTTTTAGGCTCGTGGATTAGTTTGCGTTTGCGTTTTTTACGAGATGACGTGGGTTTTCCCCAGTTGTTTAGGGGACCCTTATGGCTGTCCCCGACAGTAGCGCCCGAGCATCTGTGGGTGTATCCGCTAGGATCCCGCAGATGCTGGCGCTTGCTGATGGGACGTTCTTCCCCCCTGGTTGCTAATGCTATTCCGTGGGGCCGCGTCAGCGGACCCGCGGGTCTAGCCCCTGAAGCCTTGCAGGAGCGTGGGTGCTCCTGCAAGGGTTTTTACACATGATTTACCGGCGTGCGGGGTGTTAGTTTCAGCCGGCATCGGCAACATTCCAGCCGGCCTCGGCGATGCCGCGCGCACATACCTGGAATCATCCGCGTTCGGTGCGTCCCAGGAGGTGTAGTCGTGCGTCGAGCCCCCGAGCCTGGGCCCGTTTGAAGCGATCGGGGCGAGCTCTGCGACTTGTTTTGAACGCTCCCTCGCCGTCCCTCCGCGGGGACGGAGGGTGAGGTTGCCGCAACTCCCATCGATCGGGTCGCGAATTGCGGATTCCTCGTCAAGCTGTTAACGGGTGATTCAAGTGGATGCCCATGCCCCGTTCGACAAGGGTTGGATCGTGGTCCGGAGACTCGTCCATGAAAGCACTTACGCGGGTTTGCTAGGTGGGGCTCGGTCTCGTTCGCTAGGGACCGAGGGCGCGGAAGCTCTCCCTCGATGGGATCCCCCCGACTAGCTACCCTCGTTGGCTCTTGAATACGACATGTGGGGCGCCCTCGAGCTGGTGGGCTCGAGGATAGGCTCGAATGCGCGCGCCCTCGTCGTCCCTGACTCTGTCGATCTGGGGCACCTGTTTGAACCCTTCGAGGGTCAGGCTTCGAACCCCTGATCAGTAGGGCCACCGCGGGGTGACAGTTGGGTGCCCCGAATTTTTGCATCTGCA
This sequence comes from Cenchrus americanus, assembly GCA_947561735.1. Lineage (NCBI taxonomy): Eukaryota > Viridiplantae > Streptophyta > Magnoliopsida > Poales > Poaceae > Cenchrus > Cenchrus americanus. The sequence continues at coordinate 73,599,671 of OX387239.1, read as the reverse complement.
AGACTCAAGGGCTCGCGATTGGAGCGGCCCACGAGTTGTTGATCGGTAATCCTCGTGAATTGAGGGCACCTGTGGCGCCCGCTCTCGCTGAGTGGGCTTCGAGACCACTGGTCGGTAATCGCACCCTTCGAGGGTCGGGGTTTTCGAGCCTCGTGCTCGGGCCACTCGAGGGTCATCCTTACTTGGTAAGGGACCGGGGCATTTAATGCCTACAGTCGTGACCACAGTTATGCGCTGCGGGCGCGCCTTTTCAGGCGTCGCGGCCGCGCGCGCGTCGGGCGACGTGGGCGGGCGGACGTGACGGCCCGCCACGGCTCTTCGGTTTCCGCGTCGTAATGATCGCGCGCGTGCGTGCGTCTGGCCGCTCCAGTCGTGGTGGGCCCCGCTCGTCAGTGACGGACGCCGTCACCTGCAGTTAATGTGCGTGGAGTGCGTGATTCGGGGAGCGTGGCTCCCATGGATCTATAAATCCGAGAGGAGGGAGGAGGTGAGTTCTTTACCTCAGCACTTAGCGCCCAATGCCCCCGTCTTACTCGCCCTTGCTCCAGAGCACTGCACGCCCCTCCGTCTCTCCTAGCGTTCGTTTCGTTGCCACGCCTCCCGCCGATCGACATGGCTCCCCCGCAGGCAATCATCGTAGTGGCCCCGCTGCCGTGGCCCCGATCGACGGTGACGGAGTTCGTGCTGCACGAGCTCGAGAACGGCGACCAGCTAGCGTCGAACGTGGACGGGCAACCCCCGGCGTGGATCGTCCTGCCGGCAGCGGACCGGGAGCCCAACCTGCCATTCGGCTACGTCGTCAGCTTCATCCGCTTCCACGAGCGTGGCTTCGCGGCGCCGGCGAGCCGCTTCATGCACGGGTTGTGCTACCACTACAGCGTGGAGCTGCACAACTTCACGCCGAACGCGATCTTGCAGGCAGCCACCTTCGTCGGCGTCTGCGAGGGGTTCCTGGGGATCCCGGTGAACTGGGATCTTTGGGTCCACCTCTTTCGCGCGGAGTTGCACACGCTCGTCACGCCAGAGCCGCGGGTGCGTCGCGCGGTGCGCGTCAGCGGCGTGTCGATCTCGTTGCAGGAGATGCACAGGGAACTCTACATTCTCTGCACGATGACCTCCAACAACGCCGAGTGGGAACAGGGGTGGTTCTACCTTCACAACGACGAGCCCGGCCTTCCCTCCTACACTGGCAAGGTTCTGAAGGAGAAGGCCGACTCTTGGTGGCACCGGCGTGCCGCCGTCTTCGCACCGGGACCGGGCCGGGGTCAATCTCGCGCGCGCTGAAGAGCCTGGCAGACGTCGGGCTGGGTGCGGCGTCGGTTCTCGCGAACCTTCACCACCGGCGGATCGTCCCCCTCATGGAGAGGAGGCTCTGCTTCTTCGAGATGGACGAGACGGCAGACCCGGTGGCGTTGGCGCACTCACGGCTGCTACCCGACCGTTTCCCCTAAGAGTACGGGGCCACAAGGGCGAGGCGCGCCGTCAACCTCAAGGCGGTCAAGACCAGCAACGACGACCTCTAGTCGTTCGTCATGCTTCCCAACGGCCAGCTGGTGAGTGGACTCTTCCCCTTTTCCTTCATCCCTTTGCCATGTGCCACCGCGACTCTGACGTTTCGTCCTCCCTAGTAGAGGGTGGCTGTGAACGCTGCGCGGTCTGACCCGCCCACACCCCGAGCTCGGGCGCACGCGCGCGGCGCAGCGGGGGGAACAGGAGCGCGCGGCGCGGAAGAAGGAGAAGAGGATCCGGTGCCGGGAGCGCCGGGAGTAGAGAGATGAAGAGTTCCGGCTGCGCGAGCAGCAGGGACTCTCTCCCCCGGCGACACCGGAGTACTCGTCGTCGGGGGAAGAGGAAGAAGAGGAAAGAGATGAGGGGCAGGCTTCCCCTGAGAGGTGAGAGTCTGCGCCCCCCTCACCGAGAGTCGCGGAGGCGGTAGAGCAACAAGTGCACGGGGCGGGCGCGGGAGCGCCCCCGCCGCCGGCGGTCTACGAGAGGAGGAGGTGCACGCCGCGGAGGTGCCGGCGCGCGCGCGGGAGGCGTCCGGAGGCGCGACGGTGGCGGCGCTGGCCGCGGCCTCAGGGCCCGCCGAGCCCTCGAGGAAGAGGAAGCGGGGCTTCTCCACCCTGAGGTAGGCCATCGCTCTTCCAGACACTCCATCTCGAGGGGCGTGAGTTTGATCTTTTTGATTTCGCGTTCGCAGGGTGGCGCCGACCGTCCCCCCCCCCCTTGCGCCTGCCAAGGTGTTGAGGTCGGACACGGCCGTCCCCACGAGGCGGCGCTCATCGAGGGCGTCGCGGGCGGCCGGGAGAGCGGCGACGGTGGCGAGCGAAGGCCCGCACGGCACGGCCTCGGCGGTGGAGCCGCGGCGGGTGGTGGCGGCCACGACTACGACCATGACCACGGTGGTCACCGCGCCGTCGATCCCGCCGGCGCCCGGCCGGTCGACGACAATCGGGCGGCGGTGGTGGAGGGTCGGACGAGGACGTCCCGCCGCTCGGATGGGACCGGTGGGTGAACACTCGCCGCACCGGCCCCGAGCCCCCGACGGGGGTGCTCGTGGTGAGGGATGACGGCGGCGTGGCGCCGGGCGCCGGCCGGCGGCGCCGAGGCCTCGTCGTCCGTGTGGTCCTCCCTCGCTTCGGACGGCACCGTGGCGCGCCGGAGCGAGGAGCAGGAGCGCGCCGACGCGCCCCGGCTCACTTCGTCAGTGCCCAGGCCGAGCAGGCGTTGTGGCAGGAGTTTCGCGACCATGGCGCCTCGCTCAACCGGGCGTTGAACGAAGGGATGCGGATCCATGGAGGTCCTGCATGGCGCATCTTCCGGGTTAGTGATTTTTCGCTAGGTTTCGTGGTTTTTCCCTTTGTTTCTTCCGTGTTTGCACTCCCGCTGACCCCCGTCTTCTCTTGCCTTGCCCGTCGGCGGCAGGACTTGGAGCGTCGGCCCCGGGAGAGGTACGACACTCTCGACCACCTGGACGCCGAGCTCAACTGGTACCGGGGGCAGTACAACGCCCTCGACGCCCTCGTCGAGGCCCTAAGGACCCCCGACCGGTGGGCCGGTGTGCGGGCGGAGGCCCGCGGGGACCGGCCTTCGGAGCCGGGACGCCCGGTTGCGGAGGACGTCCCCGCGGCCGGGGGAGGGTGAAGGCGGTGCTCGTGGACCGGGACGAGGCGCTGCACAAGGCGCGGGAAGACCTGGCGGGGGCGCGCACCGTAGCGGCGGAGTGGGAGGCCGAGGTGGCCTCTACTCGTGCCCAGCTTCAGCAAGACCGTGCGGCCCTCGAGGGGGCGCGGGCCTGGCAGAGTCAGGCCGAGGAGAAGGCCGATGGGTTGAGGACGGCTTTGGCGGACAAGGCGGCCGCACTTGCCGCGACGGAGGAGCAGCTCTGTCAGGAACAAACCTCGCGCCAGCAGGCAGAGGCCCAGCTTCAGCAAGGGCGAGTTGCCATTGTCGAGGCTCGGGCTGCGCTCGAGCGGGAACACCTGGCGTGAGAAGAGGCGCTGGGTCAGCTCCAGCAAGAGCGCACCGCGCTCGAGGGGGCGCAAGCGACCCTCAAGCAGCGGGAACACAAGGCCTCAAAGCTCAACGGGGAGCTGGTCCAGCTCAGCATCTCGCACGAGGACTTGCGCCAGTCCCTCGAGGAGCAGGAGACCATGGTCCGTGACCTGCGGCGAGAGGCCAAGGAAGCACGCAAGGCCCTTGACTCAGAGAGGAAGCAGGTCGAAGGTGGGTTTCGTTTCCGCCCCTTCTCGTTCGTTGATTTGGCTCACTCAGGATCCGCTCTTGAGTTTTGTTTTTTTGTCGTTGGTTCTCAGGCCTGCAGACTGCCCTGGGGAATACGACCACCCAGGCCGATGCTGTGCAGACGGCCTACAACTCCCCGCAACAGGACTTGGAGGAGTTGCGGGGCGCCGCCCTCGAGGTCTGCCAGGAGGTTGAAGAAGGTGAGGCGCAGGCGAGAGCTCGCCGGCGAGTCGCCTACGTGCCCTCGGCGGGCATGTCTCCCAGCGCATGCGCCGCGCGCTTCACCTGGCCGTCAAGAAGGCCCTTGGCGTGGTGGTGTCCCACTACCAGGTCGACTTCGAGGCCGTGTCCTTGGGCTACGTCATCTCGGTTGGCTATACAGATGTAAATTCTTTCGAATTAATAAAGTTAAAGGGCAACTTGGATTTCCCCAGAAAAACCAAGTCACCCTCGGGGGCTACTGCGGGGGGCACCCCCCCCCCCCAAAAAAAATGGCCCCATTTTTTCGCAAAACCCGTCGCAAACGTACTAAGTACACCTCGACTCAAGTTCTGGGCGAACCTACGCGGGACGCTGGCGGCTAAAGGGCGAAGAAGTGCGAGTCGGGGATAGCCTACGCCTCCAGCAGGATACGGCCCTTCCCCCTCGCCGCTTCACCTACAAGCTACTCGTGTAAACGAACTTTCCCAGCCCGGGTTCACCTAAGAAAATTGGGAGGCGGAACAACACAGTTGCCGGAGCAAAAAATATTACTTCTATTTTGCAAATGTTCGAAACATTTCAAGCAAGTAATTGTTTATTACACGGCCACATGGCCCGAATGCTAACGCTTAAGCAAAAAAGGGCACGAACGCCCAACTACTTTCAGGCTTGAGGGCCACCCGCTGCGGGAGCGTCTGGGAACAAGAAGTCAGTGAAGTCCTCGGCGAGCATGTCAGCGGCGGTAGCGGCGAGCGCATCTGCACGATTCATCACCACCTCATCTTCAACATGGGGTGTTGGGTATGTAATTTACAAAGACAACTTGGAAATCCTTTTCTAAGGGTAAAAGCAACGTAGTTGTTGGATGTTCCAAGCGTTGGTGAGTTCTTCACCGTCCTCTTTAGCCAGCTTGTACGTGCCGGGCTTGAGCAGCTTCACCACGACGTAGGGCCCCTCCCATGGGGGCGATAGTTTGTGGCGGCCTCGGTTGTCTTGGCGCAGCCTTAGGACTAGGTCCCCTTCACTGAAGTCTTGGCGCCGTATCTTCCGGGTCTGGTAGCGCTGCAGTGCCTGCTGATACCTCGACGAGTGCATCAGGGCCACGGCGCGGACCTCGTCCAGTTGGTCCAGTGAGTCCTCGCGGGCTCGCTGGTTGGTGCCCTCGTTGTAGCTTCGGACTCTAGGCGACCCATATTCCAGGTCCGTGGGGAGGATTGCCTCCGCGCCATAGACCGGGAAAAACGGGGTGAATCCCGTGGCTCTACTCGGGGTGGTTCTGAGGCTCCACACAACCGCTGGTAGCTCCTGGAGCCATTCATGACCGGACTTGTTCAGTCTGTCAAAAATCCTGAGCTTGAGACCCTGTAGGATCATGCCGTTGGCGCGCTCCACTTGACCGTTGGTCTGGGGATGTGCCACGACCGCCCAATCGACGCGGATGTGGAACTTGTCACAGAACTCCAGGAACTTTCTGCCCGTGAATTGGGACCCGTTGTCGGTGATGATGGAGTTGGGCACACCAAACCGGTAGATGATGTCGGTGAAGAACGTCACGGCCTGCTCTGCCCTGAGGTTTGTAATCGGGCGCACCTCGACCCACTTGGAGAACTTGTCTACGGCAACCAGTAGGTGGGTGTAGCCCCCGAGCGCTTTCCGCAAGGGCCCGACGATGTCCAACCCCCACATGGCGAAGGGCCAAGTGACAGGGATTGTCTGGAGGGTGTGCACAGGGAGGTTGGTCTTGCGGGTGTAGAACTGGCACCCTTCGCAGGTGCGCACGATCTCACTGGCATCTGCGACCGTAGTGGGCCAGTAGAAGCCCTGGCGGAACGCGTTGCCCACGAGGGTGCGCGGCGCCGCGTGGTGGCCGCACACGCCTGCGTGAATATCTCGAAGGAGCTCGCGCCCCTGAGGGATAAGTACGCATCGCTGCAGGACGCCTGACGCGGCGCGCTTGTACAGCTCGTCGTCGACGAGGGTGAACGACTTGGCCATCCTGGAGATGCTTCTGGCCTCGGATCGGTTCGAGGGGAGCTCCCCTCAATTCATCCAGGCGATGTACTTGTCCCGCCAATCCCCCGCGCTGGGGACCGGCTCCATATCCATGGCCTCGGCCTCGTCAGCGTCGTACCCCTCGAGTAGAGAGAGTACATACACCTCGTTCGAGGGGTCCTCGTCCATAGGCTCCGCGCCTGTTGGACTCGAGGGAGCCCTCGAGGGTTCCTCATGGCTCGAGGGGTTCGGCTCGAGGTTGAAGGACGGCTTGGTGACATCCCGCGCAAAAACGTTCGGGGGAACGGTGATTCGCCCCGATGAGATTTTGGCGAGCTCGTCCGCCTCCTCGTTGTACCGACGGGGCACGTGGTTGAGCTCTACGCAGTAGAACTTGTCTTTGAGGGCCCGCACGGCATTGCAGTACGCCTCCATCTTTTCATCGTGGCAGCTCGCGTTCTTCATGACCTGGTCGATCACGAGCTGCGAGTCTCCCCTAACGTCGAGGCGCTTGATGCCCGTCTCGATGGCAATTCTGAGGCCACAGAGGAGGACCTCGTACTCCGCCATGTTGTTTGATGTGGGGAAGTGCAGGTGCACCGCGTACCTCATGTGCCCCATGAGGGTTGAGATGAAAAGCAGGCCCGCGCCCGCCCCTGTCTTCATCACCGACCCATCGAAGTAAAGGGTCCAGCACTCGGCCTGGACTTGCAGCGGCGACAGCTGCGTGTTTGTCCATTCCGCGACGAAATACGCTAAGATCTAGGATTTGATCGCTTTGCGCGGCGCATAGGCGAGCATTTTGCCCATCAACTCCACCGACCACTTGGCAATCCTGCCTGCTACATTCAGGTTTCAGATGATCTCTCCCAGCAAAAAGGAGGAGACCACCGTGACCGGGTGAGCCTCGAAGTAGTGGCGGAGCTTGCGCCGCGCGAGGACCCATTGCGTAGAGCGCCACGGATCCGCGAGTAGTGCGCCTTGGTCTCGGACAACACCTCGGCCGATGTAGTAGACCGGTTGTTGGACGGGTAGGGCGTGCCCTTCCTCCGTACATTCCACCACGATGATGGCGCCGACCACCTAAGTGGTCGCGGCGACGTAAAGGTACGAGAGGCTCGCCGTCTCGGGGCGGCGTCAAAATCGGCGCGCGGGCGAGCGTTGCCTTAAGCTTGTCAAGCGCCTCCTGGGCCTCGACGGTCCAGGAGAAGTGCTCGTGCTTCTTCAAGAGTCGGTAGAGGGGCAGCTCCTTCTCGCCAAGCCGCGAAACAAAGCGGCTCAAGGCGGCGAGGCACCCCAGCACCTTCTGGACCCCCTTGAGGTCTCGAATCGGGCCCATCCGCTCGAGGGTTGTGACATTCTTGGGGTTGGGCTCGATCCCCCGCTGGGAGACGATATATCCCAACAGCATGCCTCGCGGCACTCCAAAGACGCACTTTTCGAGGTTCAGCTTCACCCCGTTTGCTCGCAGGCAACTGAATGCCACGTGCAGGTCGTTAACCAGGTTGTCCGCCTTCCTGGTCTTTACGACTATGTCGTCCATGTAAGCCTCAACGGTTCGCCCGATGTGATCCCCGAAAACGTGATGCATACATCACTGGTATGTAGCGCCCGCATTTCGGAGACCGAACGACATCGTTATGTAGCGGTACATCCCGAAAAGAGTGATGAATGAAGTCGCGAGCTGGTCGGACTCCTTCATCTTTATTTGATGGTACCCGGAATAGGCATCAAGAAAGCATAAGAGTTCACACCCTGCAGTCGAGTCAACGATTTGATCGATTCGTGGCAAAGGAAAAGGAACTTTGGGACATGCTTTATTCAGACTTGTATAGTCTACACACATCCACCATTTCCCATTCTTTTTCTTAACTAATACAGGGTTAGCTAGCCACGTAGGGTGGAACACCTCCTTGATGAACTCGGCCTCGAGGAGCTTCCGCAGCTCCACTCCGATCGCCCGACGCCCCTCTTCGTCGAAGCGGCGCAGCCGTTGCTGCACGGCGCGGGAGTGAGGTAGGATATCAAGGGAGTGCTCGGCGACCTCCCTCGGGATGCCTGGCATATCCGAGGGGCTCCATGCAAACATGTCGGCGTTGGGGCGGAGGAAGTCGACGAGCACCACTTCCTATTTCGGGTCGAGGGTGGAACTGACCCTCAACGCCTTGCCCTCGGGGGCAGCAGGGTCGAGGGGCACCCCTTTGGTTTGCTCAGCAGCCTCGAAGCTGCCGGCGTGCTTGGCAGCGGAGTCGAGGTCCTCGTTGACCCGCTTCCAGATTCGCCACGAGCGCTTCATCCAGCGCTAGCGCCTCAGCGTGCTCCACGCACTCGACGTCGCAGTCGAATCCGTGCTCGATCAACGAGCCCACGGTGATGACGCCTTTGGGTCCTGGCATCTTCATCTTGAGGTAGGTGTAGTTCGGGACAGCCATGAACTTGGCGTAGCACGGCCGCCCGAGAATGGCGTGGTACGCGCCCCTGAACCCCACCACCTCGAAGGTGAGAGTTTCCTTGCGGAAGTTGCACGGCGTGCCAAACCGGACGGGCGGGTCGATGCGCCCGAGGGGCCGGACGCGCTTGCCGGCGCGACCCATGGAACGGCGTTGTCTTTCGGGCCGCACCGGTCCAACCCGATCCCCAGCAGGCGCAGAGTGTGCGCATAGAGGATGTTGAGGCTGCTGCCTCCGTCCATCAGCACCTTGGAGAATCGGGCGTTCCCGATGACTGGGTCGACCACCGGCGGGTGCACCGGCCCGGATTGGGGATGCGGTTCGGGTGATCCTCACGGCTGAAGGTGATGGCGTCCTCCGACCAGTCGAGGAAGAAAGGAGGAGCCTTCTCCGCGGTGAGGACCTCGTGCCACTCTCGCTTGCGCTGGATGTTGGACATGTCCACGGTCGCCCCCCCCCCCCCCCGAAGATGAGGAAGACGTTTTCCACCGCGGGGAAGCCGCCGGCGTCACCGTCATTCCCATCCTTCTTGGCCTCGCCGTCCTTCGCGGCGGCGCGGCTGTAGTATCTGTTGAGCAGATCCCACTGCTCGAGGGTGTGGTTGACTAGCGTCTTATGGTATGGTCAGGGCTTCTTCAGCATGTCGTCGAACACGCCAGGTCCTCGAGGGGCCGCTCGAGGGCCCCTTCAAGCTGGGTCGACAGCGAGGGCCTCGCGGCGCGCCCGGCACGCGCGCCGCGCGGCGCGGCTTCTTGCCTTTCTTGCCCCGCTTGTGCTTCTGCTGGGGCTCCTTGGACTTGCTGCCCTCTGCGGGCGCGTCGTCCACGCGCTTGCTCTTCTTCCCATCGAAGATGGCCCCCACCGCCTCCTCGCCAGAGGCGAAGCTGGTGGCGATGTCGAACAGCTCGTTCGAGTCGACCAGCGGGCTGTGCCCGAGCTCGCGTATGAGGTCCCGGTAGGTCGTGCCCTCGAGGAAGGCGTGCACGATCTCGGACTGGGCCACGCTCGGGAGCTCCGTACAGCACTTGGAGAAGCGTTGTATGAAGTCCCGGAGCGACTCGCCGGGCTTCTGGGTGCACATGCGCGGTCCCAGGAGTTTCCAGGGTGCACATAAGTCCCCTGGAAGTTTCCCACGAAGGTACGGACCAGATCGTCCCAGTTGTGTATCTAGCTGGCCGGCAAATGCTCAAGCCACGTCCTCGCCGAGTCAGTGAGGTGTAAAGATGGCCATTTGGCCCGTGATCCGCGGCCCGGTCCATGGCCCGTAAAAACGGCCCGGTACCTGGGCCGGCCCGGTCCGCACTTTGCGGGCTACGGGCGGCCCGACTCGGTGGCGGGCGGGCCATGGGCCATCGCCTCGGCCTCGCGGTTCGTAGGTGGCCCGTCCGTTGGCCCGCGAGGCCCGGTGGTGGCCGGTGGTGAAATTAATAGAAGTAGCCTAGCGGTATAGAAGCGACCCGGCGGTATAGAAGCGCCCCCGGCGGTAATGGCCACGGCCCACGGTCCGGCCTATCCTCTATCATTCTCAAAAAAAACCCTATCCTCTATCCTCCCAACTCCCCGTCCCCGCGCGGCACCGCACTCGCGCTCCCTCCCCGGCGTCGCCGCGCGCTACCCCGTCCCGGCGCGCGCCGCCCGTCCCCGCGCGCTCCCTCCCCGGCATCCCCTCTCGCCGCGCGCTCCCATCCCGATTCGGCGGCGACGGCGGCGTGCCGCGGTGGTGGGAGGCGGCCGGCCGCGGCAAGGTGGAGGCGGTGTGCGGCGGCGGCGGGAGGCGGCCGGCGCGGCGGGCGGAGGCGGTGTGCGGCGGCGGCGGGAGGCGGCCGGCCGCGGCGGTGCGGGGGAGCAAGAACGCCGGCGTCACCTCACTCCTCCGGCGTGAGAACGGCGACGGCGGCGCGTGGGGCCGTGGCTCGGTCGGTGGAGCGGTGGCCCGAGTGGCCCGTGGGCCGATAAAATGACCCTCGGACCGGGCCATGGGGCCGAGGGCGCGGCCGAGTCCGTAGGTGGCCCCGGCCCCGTGTGGCCCGTAGCCCGTAGTGGCTCGCGGCGGGCCGGCCCGGCCCGGCCCGAGCGGGCCACGGGCGGACGGGGCGGCCGTTGGACATCTATAGCGAGGTGCAACGGCAGGTTGCGGATGATGGCCTCGTCGGTGGTGGCTCTGCCCAACTGGCATGCCAGGCGATAGTCGTTGAGCCACACACGGGGGTCCGTCTCCCCCGTGTACTTGTCGATCAACGTGGGCTGGCGGAAGCGTTAAGGAAAGCTCGCCGTGCGGATCTCCCGGCTGAACACACGGGTTCACGGGGGCTCCAGCGTCGGCGAGCAGTCCTCTCGGCTGTCATAGCGCCCACCTCGTCGTGGGTGGTATCCTGCCGCTGCCCGCGTTTCCGCGTTGCCCGTCCGCGGGGCGTTGTTGACGTTGCGAGCGTCACCGTCTTGGGCCTGCCCGCGCGTGTCAAGAATCCGCTCCTTGACCGGCGCGCGCCTTTGGTTGGCGGGCCGCCCCCGCCGTGCCGCCCCCACGCACTGACGCCTCAGGGCCTTGCGCGCCCTCGTCGTCCCGCGCGCTCCCCTACCTGGCGCGCCAACTGTCGGTGCGGAATGTAGTCCCGATACTAACAAGTAATATGCGCTGAGATCTACCTCTCGATGGCCGATGCTAAGCAACTAGTGACACTGATTTTTATCCTGGTTCCGGCCGGGGGCCGTACGTCCAGCAGCGGTGTGCTCGGGGCACTATATTGCGTTGCACCGTGGTGCTCGTAGAGGGGGCTACAAGTGTGGTGGGAGAGGAGGTCGGGCCTCCAAGTCCCAGAGGTACTGATTGAGGCAAGTGCCAATATCGCGGTGAAGGCGGAAAGTGTACGTGCGATTGCTATCCGTCGTCCCGTCCCCTGCGGCTAGGGGACTGCCCCTCCTTTTATAGGCCAAGGAGAGTGCAGTTTACAGGCGTACCGCACTGTTCTCCTACGTGTGAAGGCATGGCGAGCAGTGCCACGAAATTGACGACCGTCTTGGCGAATCTCGCTCCTGTTGGGGCGTCGTGGCGAGTCCTGTGCCCATACAGGGGCGGCTTCGAGGGTGGCGGCGTAGAGGTTGGCTGTTCGGCCGCCGCCCGTGGGCCTGCTCGAGGGTGCCGTCAACGGGGGTCCGTACGAGGTACAGTGGCGGGCGTGGCGACGTGCTGTCCCCGTGCGCTTCAACAGCGTTGGGGATGTCGTCGCAGTACCCGACGTGGCGCTGCAGTGGCGGGGATGGCCGCACGGGGCGGCGGCCGATGGAGAAGACCGTTCCCGCTGGCCTGACGTCACGGTGTAGTCCTGTGTAGTCATAGAAAAAGCATTCGCCCCCATTCGATGGTTCTGCCGGCCCCCCTTCGAGGGCTCGGCGTGTTAGCCGTACAAAAGTAGGCGGCACAGTGCCACGGAGCTGACACTGGCCTCTCCGCACAGTGTTGTATAGTGGCGGGGATGGTCTTCCCCGGGGGTGTGTGTGTAACGGCCGCCGGGCGTGATTCCCGGGCGTGTCGGGGTCGTGGTGCGGGTCCGCGGTGTCAGAGCATTAAACGCTCGGACGTGTGAGCAGGAGCGGGGGTGACGTGCGCGCGGGGGCCCTCGAGCGAGGCGGACCTCGCCCGAGGGGGCATTCAGCCCTCGAGCGAGGCGGACCTCACCCGAGGGGGCGTTCAGGTGGGCCGCGGGGGCCACCAGGGTTGTGATCGCTTTAGTGTGTGCGTTTTTAGGCTCGTGGATTAGTTCACGTTTGCGTTTTTTACGAGATGATGTGGGTTTTCCCCGGTTGTTTAGGGGACCCTTATGGTTGTCCCCGACACGATCGAAGTTCGAAGATTTGCTGTTGAAGTTCAAGACGTTCCTGAGTGATCGTTGTCCTCATGATGGGCGGATGGAGCGATCAGATCGCAAATCAAAATTTGATCGCTACGCTGCCCCGGCACGCGCCGAGAGCACCATCGACTCTGCAAGGGCTCCACGCCTGTCTTTGTGCCGCGTCGCTTAGAGACTCGGGAGTTGGGGTTTGGCGTCCGTTCGAGTATCACGAGCCGCGAGGCATCCGTCGTGTGAACAATGTTGCCAATTGAGCTCATGGACCGCCGATTTTCATAGTATACACATGTATACGTATTGTATACATATATGGGCTTGGACCCCTCTCCGGCTTGGGCCCTCGGCCGTTGCACCCGTTGCCTACCCCTAGGGCCGGCCCTGCTCTAATTAACAATGCATATTACACTACTACACTTGCTAAGAATATTTATTGGGACATTCACATTTTACATAGTAAACGGTATAGTGGTGTTAGGCTAGTCTCGTTGCAGAGTTTTATTGTACAATTGCCTAAACTGTGAATGAACTATGTACCTGTTGCCACTCATCTCACATGTGATGAAACTCTCTCTTATCTCTCCTCATAAATATCTGTCATATAAGCAAATTTGGCGATGTGACATGATAATTAATGCCAATGAAATCCTAAACTCCCATTGAGGTCAGGATCTTAATATTGTGACGGTATTATTTGTGAATTGAACTCCCTAAGCATTCATCCTCTTCCAAACAGAGAATATTGGCCATATTATTACCATATCACAATTATCCCTTTTAATTTCAGAAGAAGCAATAGGATAAATGGTGGAAAAACATAAAGGGCGAAAAGGATGGCAAAAAAAAAAAGAGGCAGCCCAATCATAAAGCAATGGATTGCAAAATCATTTTAGCAGTGGTCCATGTTTGTCTGTCCCCTCATTGATGTCATTCTATCGTCTCTCTTGCTTTGTCGGCTCTTCTGCTCAGTGCAACCAGTACCACATCATCCATGCATATGCATGCTAGAGAGAGAGAGGCAAAAAAGATGGGAACAGCACAAATAAAATAAAGGAAATAAAGGCATGTTCTGTGTGGCATCTGTGTGATGACGTTACTGTGCCCGCTTGAATGTTTTGTCAGATCTCTCCCCTTTCCTCTCCCTGCAGCCTAGCGCCATGCTACATTCATTTGCATGGGGCCTTTTTGGCCCCGTGTAGATGGGGATGCCTTTGGACCACGCCGCGTCTAGTGCTGTTGCTCATTATTCATGCATCACCACGGTGCGTGTGATTTTTATCGAAGTTAATATCACTGCCAGGGATATGACCTTCAGTACTGGTTGGCAAACCCTTAGTATCGATTGTGCAATGGGCGATTCAGTACTAAAAGTGTGGTATTTAATACCGGGCCAAATAACCGGTTCAAAAAGATGTTTTAGTACGGGTCGTTTAGAGCACTCGTTCAATCCCCTCACCTTCCTTTTTTTCTCATTTTCTTTTCCTTTTCTTTCCTCCAAAGTTTCTCCAGGAATCACAAAGCTTATGCTTCTCTAAAAATTACAATCAAAATCACATGAATCACAAATTAAAAAAATACATTTCATAAGAATCACAAGAACAAATTTTATAGGAATCACTATCCCACATTTCATCCACGAAACAGGCATCACCTTTTCGTTTGGGGTGGTGGGCGATGTTAGTCTTGGTTGTTACGAGAGAAAAATACTTAGTTCTTTGGTGGTGGTTTGTTACGAGAGAAAAATCTTGTTAGTTGTTAGGCGATAAAGCCAAGCGAACAGGTCTCATCACTTCAGGCAAAAAAGAAAAGAAAACGCGACTAAAATTACAAGATAAGGCCACGGAGATGCAGTCTCCAAGACTGGCCGCGCCACCCCTACGCTCGACGGTGGTCGGCGGCCCTGCACAACGACAGTGGCCTGCGACTGCAGTACCGTTCCTGGCTCCTGGAGAGAGAAAGATAGATGTGAGAATAGAATGCGATAAAGTAAGGATGAGGATGCGCGAGGAAGACTAATAATAAAGAAATGCATAGAAGTCCTGGTGCGGTGGTAGGAGGGAGAGAGACACGGTCGAGGAGGGGAAGTGACCCCTTTAGTACCAGGTAAAAGGTCATCTGGTACTAAAGGTGCTAGTACCGAGTAGAGGTAATTTGCAACCTTTAGTACCAGATATCGATGCTAACATTAGTATCGGGCCTAAAATTGAATGGTACTATGGCTCGGGATGAAAGATTCATTTCCCAGAAGTGTATATATATCGGGAGAGATATCCCTAATTAGCTCAGTTATATTTGTGATGAAGTTCTTCGTATATAAATGCGAGGAGTTTGCAGTCCTTGCAATGTTACTAAGAGATACTCCTGGATTTATGAGTTCGGGCCCGGAGTTTAATTTCGATGTCTGCTGGTAGCTAGTTAAGGTAGGAGCCTATAATTCTATACGACAACACATCATTTCAGTGTTTCGTCTTGGTGCCTTTTCAAGGACAGTAGAAAATTTTATATCTGATGGCACTGTTAAAGTGCAGGTATCTTTACACCCATATATTTCGTACATTGTAGTATTGGAAAACTGTACTTTTGAGACAATTTATTTGTTCTGTAATTGTTATATGATGTACAAAGAAACATCAAAACCAAGAAAAAAATTGTAATAGATCATCTTTGGTGGCCGTCTGGCTCCTCTTCCAAAACACTGTAGCGACATTGTTTTGCAGTGTGTAGTGTCGAGCTGTTGCACAAACCAAGAAGCAAAATGGACTAGTTAGGAAACAGCACACTATCTGTAAGCCCGTTCGTTTGGCTGGTGGCTGGTAGCTAGTAGCTGGTGACTGGTGTTGATTTGTTTTGAGAGAAAAGTATTGTTGACTGTTTGTTTTGAGAGAAAAGTACTATTGACTAGTTGCTGGTGACTGGTTTATTCTGAGAGAAAAGTACTACTTGCTGGTAGTCGAGGCAGGTCTAAACTATGTCCCACCCCCACTAATAAAAAAAGTTAAGAATAAGCAGTAAAAAATGAGTAGTTAGGACAGTTAAACTAACTACGGCCACTAAGAGTGAATGAAAATGTGAACTTCATTAGAATTACATGTTCTTTTTGGGACGAAAGGGTATATATTACTTTGAGCACCAGGGTATAGTACATGCGCCCTACCTACCACCCGGAAACATGCAGTAATTTCGCGGTAGGAGGAGATACGATAAGAGAGACGATGGTGGGGTTCTTAGTGGGCCCGTAGAGATCGAGTACGGAGGAGTAAATAAACCCTTAACGTACGTGTACAAGCCGGAAGAGAGAGTTTTGCTATGTGAGATGAGAGCAAAGAAGATGTTGCTGATGATTCAGATGCGTGGTCACTACTAGGATACTGTCGCTGCCGCGGCGCAGCAGCACAGTACGTAGATGCATGGTATAGTACCGACCGTGCAGTAAAGCTAAACAGTCGGAAGCTTTTAAGCGTTTTTTTTAATTAAGACGCTTGCAAAGTCTCGCAATGATTAATATCTAATGTAGCACAATGCTTTTGGGAGCGCACAAACCAACAGGAAGGAAGCAGAGCCCAACACCCAAGCACTTCGCGGCCCACCTTGCTCAGCTGCATTCTGAGGCGTGAAAAGAAGGGTGATAAGTTTACTATTAGCACGTCACGTTCATCACACTTCTCTTACAAAATATATTATTCGAACAATATTTATACATTTCTCATCTAAACATAAACAGGCCCCGTTTTATGAACAGAAGCACTAAAGCTGAGGCTATATGGATTCAAAGCAGCTCGAAGGATCGCTCCCTCCCAGCACTTCCGGTGGAGGTTTTTTATTTCTTCCTTTTTTTATTATATTCCCTTTTATGTTTCCATTTTTCTATTTTTAGGTATTTCTTATTTTTATTTCTACCGTTTATTATTTTTTTCTTTTCTTTTAGCTTTACTACACGGTCGATAGATTTAGCTAGCAAAATTTTCAGATTAAGAAGTCAACACACTACCGAAAGTCATGTTGCCAACATCAAAAGAATAACCCCAATTAAATTTGAATAAATACCAGTACCGAGTCGCTAAATCGAACTCTGGTGGGT
Organism: Cenchrus americanus; assembly: GCA_947561735.1. Lineage (NCBI taxonomy): Eukaryota > Viridiplantae > Streptophyta > Magnoliopsida > Poales > Poaceae > Cenchrus > Cenchrus americanus. The sequence continues at coordinate 73,583,361 of OX387239.1, read as the reverse complement.
AGGTCCCACCACAAGAAACCTTGCAAAATTGTCGTCTTTTGCTTGACCTCACAACTATAAAAACTATGGTGCTATATATCTTCTTAGTTAAGTTGTGAAAAAATAAGGATTTTGTATTTTTCAGAATGGCAACCGATGACCTATTAAATTTACTACGATGAGTACCGCATGAGCATCTTCGAAAGATTAAGCTCGCAAATCCTTGAGACTAAGGAACTCAACACACTATGGGAGGACATGTCGTGTGCCATTGAAAGAATAACTCCGGCTAATAATCGCAAACACTTGTGCCAAGTTGATGACTCGAGTTACGATCCAAAAGTCAAGATGTCAAAACTTTGGTGGTAAAGATTTAGTGCCAAATGTTTTTGAATGGATGGTGGAAACTAAACAAAACTTCAACTTATATGTAGTTCTATTAATTACCATTCGAACAACCGATGTGACATCTACTAAGCTTTAGTTAAGGTTCAAACAACCCCTAAATGATACCATGGATCCTCCGCAGCGTACAGTCGGCGTCGAACTCACCACAAGTGACGCGTGGGAACACTCCCAAGACTTTAATTGGTTTAATCTAAGTGTTACACATTAAGATTGATGAGAGGATCGTGATTAGACTAAGCTAAGGCTGGTCTTAGGGCGTGTTTGGGAGAGATCCACGCGCCTCCGGATCCAAAAAAACATTCTCTACTCCAATTTTTCTCCGTCAAACACACCCAACTCGTGCCAGCCTCCACGCGTGGATGCCGATGCAAAAAAAAGGTGGAGTAGACCCCCAACTCCATGGTTTTCATGGAGTGCCTCAAGGTACTACACCAAATCCAAGTTTCCTAGAGTTGGGCGAAATTACCCACCACCGCCACTAATTACACAAAAAACGGTTCATTCTTTTTTTTTCCTCTCTTTCCCCGCGACCCGCACCTCCTCTTCCCCGTGCCGCTCGCGCGCGCATCTCCTCCCCCGGCGAGGTCGTGCCCGACCGACCGGCCGGCGGCGAGCCTCCCCTTCCGCGCGCGCGCGAGGCCTCCGCCGCACCTCCCCTTGCCGCGCCGCGCTAGGCCGTCGCGTGCCCGCCCGCCCGGACCGACATCACGGCGGCTCCCCGCTCGCGCCCGTGCCCGTCCGCCGCCGGCTTCTTCCCTACCGGTGCGCCGTCGACGGCCGCCCGTCCAAGCGAGGGCCGCGCACCGCCGGAGCTCCACCCTTTCTCGCACCGGCGCCCCTCCCTCTGCGCGCCGGCGCTCCTCCCTCTCCCGCTGCGGCGACTCCCGGCGAGGTCGCGCGCCGCCTAGGTGAGGCCGCGCCCCACCCGTCCGGCGAGGTTGCACCGCGCCCATTGCTCCGGCGTGGTCGCGGCCGCCCGCGCGCCGCCGGGCTCGGCGTGGCCGCGCCCCCGCCTACGCCGGCGAGGCCGCGCGCCGCCCGTGGCTAGGCGAGGGCCGCGCCCGCCGGTCCGGCGTGGTCGCGCTCGCCGCGCCGGTGAGGCCGCGCTTGCTGCGGCTAGGCCGAGCCGCACCCACCCCCGGCGAGGCCGGCCGCACCCGCCCGGTCGGCCGCGGGCCGCGTGCATTCGGTAGAAGACTAGAAGGGGATTTGTTTTTCATTCTCTCATGACATGTGGGCCCTATATGTCATAGTGATGATGGCAAATATGGAGCCGTACCAAACACTCTTTGGAATTCCGGATCCACGGTGGAGCCTGCTCCACGGTGAAATTTCGTGGATGCGGCTCCGGAGCTATTTTTGCGAAGCCGGAGCTCTCCCAAACACGCCAAGTGTACAATTTCTTGTCACAATTATTTAGAATGAAAATTAAGTAATTGTACCACATGACTTTCATGGAGACGAAGCCTTTCATGTACGATGAAACTCCTCGTTCTCTCACTTCATAAATACCTTGCCAAATCATAAAAAATGATGTGATATGAAAATTAATTCTTATGAAACTCAACATTATACATCGAAGCATGATAATTTTATTGAGAGAGAACCATTCTAAATTATTGATCCCACATTTTCCTCTACGAGAATTTTGTAGCATGTTACTCACAAATGCATGATATTAACCACAGAAAATCAGTTAAAGACATACACATAGTGGGTAGTGACATGTCCTATAGTGTATAGTGACGTGGAATGCTCGCATGTGTGAGAGAAATCTATCCATGACTTGCAGTAGGTCTCACTTATATAGTTGTTATAGATAGATATGAACACCTCACTAAGGGTCATAGCTCTATATATGTCTTCAATCAATTTTCCGTGAGAGCTAATAGCATGTTTTTATGAGTAACACGTCAAAAACTTTTCATGGTACGTAGAAATACATATAGAATCAAACATTTAAGAATTATTATGTCTCTCGACAAAATGAATATGCATTCTTGTATAAATGTATATAATGTTGTTTTAAAAATATATCGCTACGTAATCAGTCGGTGTTTATACTTCTACATTTTATCTTAAATTTGTTCCAAAAATTTGTGAAAAAACGCGTGGTGTATCGGATAATACGTGGGAGGCGGGAACGAGATCGTCTAACTTCACACCGAACGACCGCGGTGCGGTCACGCGATCCGTGCCGTCCGTCGAAGATCTAACGCTTGCGTGCATTGGCCACTAATTTATGCGCTCACGACCCGTCGATCCGGCCCAACTACGGCCCATGAAGCAACATTGCAAGCCAACCAAGCTGCAGTCTCGTGGAGGCAAAATCGCCGCCGCCGCCACCGTCTTCGCCGATGCGGTGCGCCGTGCTCGCCGAGCGCCGCCGTACCCGGCGTCGGGCGGCTGCTCACCTCGCCGAGCGCCATCTCATACATGAGCGCGGATCCATCGCGTACCCCGTCAAGTGCCGCTCCGTCGCCGTCCCCGTCAAGCGGCCGCTCCGTCGCCGACCTCGGCCCGGTCGCCACCGTTTCTTCTCGCTCTGTCGCCGTCCTCGCCGAGGGGGTCTCGTCGTTCGGATGTTGCACCGGCCGCCTTGCTCGCCTTTTCGGCGTCCTCCGCCTTCCCCGCTTCGGCATGCGGCCACCGTGGTGGAGGTCCAGCTGCCTTCTACAAGTTCCGGGAGCATGGACGCCGTTGCGGCAGCCTAGCAAATTGTGATTGCTCTCTCGTATACGGCCACCGTGGTGCTTGAAGCTGTATCATTGCAGTGCTAGCAAATTGTGATTCTATACAAAGCCGAAAAGTAGAGCAATGTGTATAGATTGTCTTTTGGAAATACGGAATGTTTTGTATAGATTGTTTTTTAGAATGTTCCGACTAAATAAAGAGGAGGCATTGCTGAATTTTAAAAACTCCGGAGACTACACAAATATCATATTCCCGGTGTATCGACATAGCCGTTAAATTCCAAAGACTACCGTAATAATCGGCTCTTGTTTGCAAAAGAGTTTCGATGCTATCAAGAGGCAAAAGACACCATATATACATACAAACTTGCAAAAGGCATTCAGATTGCATATGGGTGGAAAAAGATATCCATGCTACTAGAATTCACCAATCACATCATCTGTGATTGCTCCCTGCAAGATAAAAAACGACGATTGAACATGGTGGCCATGTATGGTTTATAAAAAGGTGTATTTTTCAAACATTACCGCAAATGTACGTGAGAAGGAATTGATGGCCATGTATGGTTCGGACATTTCTTGTCTTTCTTCCGTGTCTTGTACTACTGCAGTCTCATGTACTGTTGCTTCCTTCTCCTTTTTTTTAGCTCCCTTCTTTGCGCGTTTTTTGTTCCTTCAAACAAAAGAAATAAAAGCGAACATTCTTCCATTGAACACAGAGAAAGAAAATCAAATATATTTTGTGTTATCACATACCTTTGGACAAATTTCCTTTTTCTTACCTCCCTTCTTTGCGAGTTTTGTGCATCTTTTCAAACCAAGTTTTTTTGCGCTTTGAGGTTTTAGTTTCCACGTCCTTTTTCTTTAGGCTTGCCGTACTCAACAAATCAATTGGGGGAGAATCATTTGTGGGAACATTGGTTGGATTCACCGCACTAGGAAAACTCATGATTTCTTCTTCGACTTGCTTGCTAACCATGTCAAGTGCCTCATTGACTAATAGGACGCATCGTGGATAACTCGCAGCTCGGTGTGCCAAATTAAGGAATTTGCGGGTCATATTTTTGTAGCAAAGCATAGCATCTAATTTTGGATCCTCTATTATGTTTCGGCCTTGGTTGTCTTGTATTGTCCCACTGCGTGCTTCTCGAGTCCATCGCTTCGGTATATATGGTTCGGGATGGACTTGATATTCATCAAATCAAGAACCTTTAGAGCATGAGCACACAATATTCCGATTCTATTGAGCGCCCACATTGCATATGCTTGTTTGGTTGGTGGGGTCACCGGTAACTTTGTACTCCTTCTCAAGGGTAAAATTTTCATCAAGACTCCCAACTGCTACTAGATATTCATTTTTGCCTTCCAATGGTGTGGTGCATGCTTGCCATGGACCTCTCATATTCGGATTGGAAAGCTTCAAAAACAATTGGTGTGTACGGCTTGCTAGCTTGGACTAACATAGGTGTCCTCATCTTGAGTCTTGGTAATTTTTTTCTTGATTCAAATTCAGCAAGCAATTCATTATTTCTTTTATATTCCACAACCCTTTCAAAATGCTTAAGGAATCGAATGATATCAAAATCGATTTGAAATGTCTCTTCAAGTCACTATTTAGACTCTCACTCAATTGTGTACTCCTCATCCCTAATGTGTACACATTAGTCATATAACATTCGGCCCACTTTTCTTTTACCTTATATATATTATCCAACCAAGATTGCTTTACGGCTTTTGTCCTCATAATGTTAAATGCTTCTTGAAAGGTTGCTTCATCTTCATATTCATACATACATGCACTAAAATCCGCAAGAATACTTGGTTCTTCCTTGCTTGTTCTCAACCTTTGTTTTTGGAGGAGTACATGATTCTTCTTCATCATCGGCTTCACTAGATGCTTAACAAACAATCCGCATAATATGGAAAGTGCACGGACCATGCCAAGCTTCTAAAAAGACCTCCTTAATGACCTTTCCCATTGCTGCATCTTGATCAGTATAGATTGTTTTAGGTTGCTTGCCATTATGTGCTTTTAGGAAGGTCTCAAATAGCCATTTGAAAGACTCAAATGTCTCATCGTACATGAGAACAGCACCAAAAACCACAGTTTCTCTAAAGTGATTGAACCCAACAAATACTCCAAAAGGTCTACTCTCCTTGTTTGTTCCAAAAGTAGTATCAAAAGCCGACAACATCACCAAAATATGCACGGTCGGTGAGCATTTTAGCATCAACACAAAAAATGTTAGCTATTTGTTCTTCTCGATCCATTTGCAATGCATATTGGAATGATGGGTTCTCGGCAATCTTCTCTTGGAAATACATGAGCATGCTTCCAGCTTGGCCATATGCCATCTCACGTTGGCGCTTGGCCCTTAAATAGTTCTTATGATCTCGAAGGGTGTAACTTAGATTAAGTGAGCCACCAACTTGGATGGAAGCTAACTCATGTGCGGCTTTCGGTCCAATTCTGCATCATCGGCCGTCTCAATTTCAAAACCTTGCAACTGCGAAATTTTCCTTTGAGAGACCAACAAATGTGAGGTTTGTGGCAAGCGAAGGGTGTGATTGTGTTCCAAAATCAGTTCGGTGACTTTATAATTTTCCTTCTCCCGGTCTAGTATAAGACCCATACGAACTTGACAATCGAGTTCTTGTTTCGGCCCTTGGACACTTAATTAAATGATCCCTTTTATCTTTCACTCTATGACCCTCCTTCGCACAAACAAATCGCATGACCTAACTTTTTCATCAGATTTTCTTTTGTTTGAGTATCTTTTCCTAACATCAAAACCCTTTTGACCACCATAGTTAACCCAAAATAGCCAAGCCTCATTTGTACTACTGAATTCCATGCCAACTTGAGGTAATAAAATAGAGGAAAATCCATCCCTACAGGCAAACAAAATATTTAATAAGCAACTAGAATGTGTTTGATCGCAGGGGAGAAAGAAACAAGCATGGGTCACGGTCACACACCTCTTTTCATCCATCTCATATATTCGAACGCAAGTTGATGTTTCTTCTTTAATCAATTCCAACACAAGCTGGCGTGGTAGTGGATAGCAAATAAATTAGAAGAAAATTGATGCAATCAACACACAAGGAGAGAAGGAATGCAGGCCTGCTAACATATTCCTGGCAAGCAGATCGCCAACGCCTGACGCTCGCACTTGCAGAAAGCCGACGGTCACCGACGCTTCACCTTGCCTAGCGGGAAATGCACACCGTATTCCCACCAAAAAGGAAAATACGGCGCCAAATAGGGCGGTGGTGGTGATTCTTGGGCCAAGACCCATATAGCGAGAAGCAAAGACACGGGAGCGGATTGCTACGAGCGTATACGGTATACGAACGACGGATTGGCAACCGACGACGCAGATGGTGCTGACTGCAGCTGCAGTTGTTCGGTGTGAAGTTAGACGATCTCGTTCCCGGAGGCGCGAGTCGCCGCCGATTGGTCGATTGGAGCCACGCGCCCACGCCTCTGCGTCCCGTGGTGAAAAATGGAGCCACAAGTGCTACGAGCCATTGGATCCGTTTTTAACGTCGGAGATACACGCCAAAGGCTCAGCGAGTCACTGAATCCTGGGCCCCACCACCCACTCCCTGCCGGAGTCCCTCACCGACCGGTCCACGCCCGCGTCCCGTCCCGTCCCCGCCCCCTCCCTTGCTCTCCCTCTCCCCCGACCGCCGGCCTCACGCCACCCCAACCCACCCTATCGGTCCCGCCCCGCCCGCCGCCGTCGCGGGGGCCGGATCTCCCATCCTCCCGCGGCGACGAACCCACGCCCGCAATTGGATCGGCTCGGGGGGGTCGCCCGGCCGCCCCAACCTCTCCTCGGGCCGCTCGCTCGCGGTCGCGCCTCCCCCCATCCCGCAGGGTGGTCCCCCCTCCGGGCGGCTCGCGGTCCCGAGGGGATGGGGCTCTCTACGGCGGCCGGGGGCGACGGGGCGCAGCTGTGCGTCTTCGACCTCCGGAGGGGCCAGCAGGAGGGCCAGGAGCTCGACAAGATCCTCTTCTTCCACCCCGCCGACTGCCCCATCCTGCTCCAGCTCTCCGTCATCGGGCTCTGCGAGGGGATCGTCACTTTCACAAGGTTGCCCCCCCCCCCCCCCCTCTCGCCGGCTTCTCGCATTACCGTCTCTAGCGGATTTTCCATTTGGCGAACCTTTGAGAAAGTTAGTTTAAGGGGATTTCGACTCTGCCTTGTGGAGCAGCGTAGCAGTACCTAGACTTGTATCCTGAGCCCAAGATATGACATCCAGCTTATTTTTCTTTCAAGCAACAGCAAAATTAGGATATGTTCTGAACTTAGGAAAAGCTCGGGTGTTTGTTCCTTTGACATCAGAGTGATAAGCACTTGCATATGCATTTTTGTACATCTTACACTTCATTAGCAAGAGTTGTAGATTCATTTGTTTCGTGCAGAGATCACATATTGCAGTAGAGCTCTAGACCACTGCACATCTTTTGATCATTACTCTAAGTTGACATGAGAGATGCACTCTTAATAAGCACCGTTCCTTTGTGCTTTACGTTATGCCTTTTGTTTAGTCTTTGCTGTCCATTCCAAACAGTCATTACATATTTGTGTTCTTCTCTTGTGCTATTTCGTGTATTGCCTGAAATTTGCTGGTTCATTCATCTAATTTCTCCTATTTTAATTATGTGCAGAATATTTTCTCCCGAAGAGGACTGCGAAGTTATAGAATCTGAGAAGCACTCCCACATTTTCTATCAAGCGGAACCTGATATTTGGATGGTTCTGGTAATGGATCCTGACTCTACGAACACTTCAATAGTTTCCTCTAGGTTTCAACGAACATCGGCTATCAAGTTTTTACGTGCATTTCATCCAACTACTGTTCATGCACAATATTTATTTCTGTGATGTCATTGAGTATGCTTCGTGCCAGCATTGTTTTTCTTTTACCTACATACGCAAATTGATCACTTGATGGGTCACTTAAAGAACAAAATGGCTACCTCGTAATCATTGTTATTAAATATTACTAATCACTAAGGCCATGTGTTATTCAGTTTTGGAGTTAGGAGAGTATTTCTGTGCTGGCACCGAAACCTTCACCGTCTCATTATGTCATACGACAATGCTATTGTAGGTTTAACGTAGTTAGCTTTTCTATTTCCACAGAACCATCACCCAAAATAGCATGAAGCTTATTGCGGAAATGTGATCTTCTCCAGAAGGAAATAGGACTTCATTTCATCACCTGTATTCTTTTCTCTTGCAAAATTACATTTACACCCTCCTTAGTCCTTACAGAAATATAGGTTGAATGATTGTAACTTCTTGTGCTGACGTATAGTTGGCGTGCAATTTAATTTATAGGTTGTGGAAAAAACCAAGGATAATGAACCGAATTTAATGTATAGGTTGTGGAAAAAACCAAGGATAATGAACCGACCTGGCGTTGTGGTGCACTGCAAGGGATACTTAAAGAGGCCCATTCAATCTTCGCAATGTTCCATGGACCAATCCGGACTTTACTTGACAGACAACCCAGTGCTGAACTTGCTCGTGGTCACATCTGCACATTTCTCACAGATTATTTGAGTGGTGAGTCTAGTTTTCCATTTGTTTTGCGGCTGTATAATTATGTTTGCTGTCATGATTTTTTGCAGTTTGCATGGTTACAGTAAAATTATTGCCTGTTGAAAAGAGACTACTATTTGAAAATGGTAATCTAATCCCACATATACCCGTTGTTTTATATTCTGGAGCAGATTTTCATGCTGGTAAAAAGCTGCAATTCCCAACCTACCGTGATTGCCTAAAGGAGAGGGGAACAATCCAAATGCTCACAGTATCAAGAGAAGTAGCACTTGAAGTTCAGGTAAGCTGTATTGCTGTCACTAACAAAAATTTTAATAGAAGCATCTTTTTTTTGTTATTTACTCTGCTAATCAGTTAAAAACATTTCCATGCATTTTCAGATAAACTTAAAAGCCCTTTATATTTGTGGATGATGGGATACTTTTTTTTTACCTTTTATGGGTTTGGTTAGCACAGAGCCTTCTTGGCTCGTCTATTTATATTTATTTTTGGGGAAGGCTTACTGTTGACATTCTTTTGCTGTGCTATAGTATTTACATTGCATAGGATTGCTTTTTGTACAGAGATTTGTTCTCAATAAATAGAAATTTGTTTTCTGGGAAAATCTTTTAGAATTGATCTGATTAACATTTATTCTTTCAATCAGCATTTATCCTTTTGGACTATCCTCCAGCAGTAGTGCACAAATGTCATGTTTGCAGTATCATCTAGAATCATGCTGTTTGCAAATTGCAATGCTTTGCATGTTTATTCTATTTATTCCAACCATTGATGTGTTAGTGTTTCAGTCACTCACCACAGTTCTTGGATCATGTCTTGGAAACACCACATGCCAATCACTTGTACTATTTGAAGACCTCTTGGTGTCTACAACACTGCCCCCGGTATGGTCGTTGAATAATTTCACTTGGAATTTTATCCGGTTTGGCTAATTTACAAGCATTTGGTTCCTTTGTCATTAAGGTTGTGAAGTTTTTTTTTTCAGGATGACACTTTAAACCTATATACTTATGCTGTCCTGAGGTTAACTCCTCGCGCTTTATCTTCCAATGCAAGCTCTTGGTCCTATTTGCGGAAAGGAACTTCTGTTAATGCAGGCCCAACTTCAAGTTCATCAAATGGAACAACTCCAGGAGAAAGGTACCATAGTCGATCTCGTGATACTTCTCCTGATGGACAAAATCAGATGCGTCATAATTTCAGGCCTCTCCTGCGTGAGAAATTGTCAAAGGGAAAGGACGGTTTTGTTGCTGCTGATTTTGCAACTACAGAAGTTCGTGGTGCTGTACCCTTGACTCCAATACTCTGGTTCCAGCAGGCAGAGGAGCGCATGTACCTATGCATTTACCAGCACAAGGGTCTGACTATTCTTTTACTGATTCCTGCTTCCTCACTAATAAATGGAGAAGCGGGCATTGCTCATGTGAAGAAACAGATGCTTGAAAATGTGAGTGGCCCATGCATGTTTTCCATCCATTTCGGATCTCCTGATGCAGTGCTAACTTTTCAATGATAAAGTACACATGTCCTGTGTGTAGTTTTTTTCCCTGAAGAATATGCCCCTGAATGCATGCCAAGTAATTTGATCCATCTTGCAGGCATCACAGAAGATTGTCACTGTTGAACAGAAATTGACACGAGGATGGGGAGGAGAAAATGCTTATCATGTTGCTGGATATCGCTACTTGCTGGTTGATCAAGACAGAAGAGTATCAAGAGCATCCCCACCTGGGAAAGTCACCACCCTGGCAAAGGTATACTATTGTGTAGTAAACTTTAATGAGTATATTCTTTTTTTGTGTGTGTGTGCCATCCATTCATCTGAGAAATGTATATAGATTCCAGTGTTATACTATAAATCATAAGGATCGTATCTTTTTGTACACTGTTAGGTGTTACATTTAAATTAGGATAAACAACTTTTTTTTTCTAGCTTGTGCTGTCCTTTTCACTTGATTTATCATCTGTAATGAAATTATGCAGGATTCGCTACTTGCCCTCAATAGGCTAAGACAAGAAGTAGATTTAGAGAAGTCAAGATACAAGAGAAGTGACCCTTGTCATGATAAGGATTTTGAAGTATGCATCAGAACAAAAAGCAATGCATGGGTGATTGCTAAAATTACTCGAGGGAGGGAGCTTTACATGGCTTTAGAGAAAGGTGGTGAAACACTTCTGTATGCTTCCACAGCTGTAGAGAAGTTTAGCAACAGGTAACTTCTCTCTTTGCATTGGCTAATCACCAATTTCATATTTAGGATATCCATTGTCGTGAATTTAAATAAAGCCTAATGAAGGATTCCCAAATGAAGTCTGATAAAGGATCATGCATATCATGGGTCTCCTTTGAATGCTGCAATATAGAATTTCATAGGCTGGTTCTTCCCATTATATAGACCCGAGCTGCAAACCTTTTGTTAGAGTGGCACTTTTGGCATGGCTGTGACTTGACCTCTGGCCTATCGTATTTGTACACAACCTCTTTATTTTTACAGTGCAAGGCCTAAAATAACATTGTTTTACTTGTGTTGTTAATTGTACTGATAAGCAGTTCCTTGTTCCCATGAGGGCTTTTACACATATGCCTAACACTGAACTTGGCCTCTCATCCCTCTTGCAGGTACTGTGAGGGAGCATTCTCTACGGATTGAAAGCACCAGCGTGAGATGCTCCTCTTTATACAATTCTCAGTTTTCAGATGGATGATAGCTTTGTTGTAGCGAACTTGGATCTCTATTTGCAAGGGGAATAAGGGATTCATATTCACTTCAGTTGTACAGCTGCTCTGTTATCTTGTGCTATGTGCCAAAAAAAATATAGCCTAATCTGGGAATAATGCAGAGCAGGGTAGAGTTTGTTCTCTTACGGCCTCGTATGTCCTTCCGGCAACACATAGCATTGTACCTGTTTTAGTTTTCTTGTAAACGCTGGCGGCGGACCTGGTGACTGAAAGAGCTCAGCTTAGGATTTGATCTGGCGATTCTGTATTATGGCACTGTTGCTGTTCCCATGGTTTAACTTTTGATGTCAATCTCCGGAGATACAAGTGAATGCTGAGAAGACATGTTGAAACAGGCAACAACTTCGTAGTCATTGAGTTGTCATTGAGTATGGAAGTAAAATGGTTTATATGCACGTTGCACTCGAGTGGTCATGCGCAAAGTATCTTCTCCATATTAAAATATGCTCAAGTAAAACGAGCTTGGTTAGCTGTTGACCTATGTTTATGTGTCAGTTCAATACCTTTATGATAAACACTGCCGGCTGGTATTCTGAATTGAAGCTTGATTGGCAGTTTGAATGTTTGACACAGGCAAGAGTCCGGGTTTGGGTAAAGCAAAATTCAGGAAGATGCTTAAATCAAATACAAGTCTCACTCATCAGGAATATATTGGCAGTTTGACACAGGCAAGAGTCCGGGTTTGGGTAAAGCAAAATTCAGGAAACATGGGCGCTTAAAATTCAAATACAAGTCTCACTCATTAGGAAAATGCTGGGTGTGATAATGAATCGGTTGAACAACCGAAAAATATTTTCAAAATAAATGACAACTAAAATAAGCAAAATTCAGGAAACACGGGCGCTTAAAATTCAAATACAAGTCCACTCATCAGGAAAATGCTGGGTGTGATAATGATTAATGAATAGGTTGAACAACCGAAAAATATTTCCAAAATAAATGACAACTAAAATTGCGCATCCGGGGAATCGAACCCCGGTCAGTACCGTGGGAGGGTACTATGATACCACTACACCAGATGCGCTCGACGTTATGGGAAGTCCATATAACTTATAAGACCAGTGGTACATTCATAATTCCGTACTAACACAGGCACAGGCACTTGTCTCCTGCAGTAGTATGACACACGGATCGCTTTACTTCAAAAAAAAAAAGACATACGGATCGCGTCATGCTAGAGAGATCAAGAGATGTCATATACCGTGGCAGATGTGCATCTTGATTTAAAAAAAAGGTTGGAGTCTACTGCTATTTCTGGTCAATTTCTCTTGAATAAGTATATCTAATATCTAATAAGACTAACAATATTTGCTTCTGTACATGGACTTGGTCTCATGGAAACAAAGTGACTAATTAGATTTGCAATAATGGAGATATACGAAAAATTCACCTCGATAAAAGAAAGAACTAATGGAGGTGTTAAACACCTTAAAAAATCAAGGACAAGAATTCAAATAAATGAAGTCTCAACGAATGGAACATACACGAAGAAGAACAAGATCATGTAAATATCTCATCCACCGGACAAATAGGCAGGAGGCAAGTCTCATGAGTTTGTACTCATTAGATGCTCACAATGAGCACCAAACGCTTTAGCGCTAGAGGGTTCTCCACACGGCAAAGACCCCAGTGGTGGACTTGCGACTAGGGCCACCCCGGCCGCCATAGTCGTGGCCTAGAAAGGTCCACTAAGCCACTTTAATTTTTGGCCCAACAACTAGCTTTCAAGGCCCATCGCAATTAGCAGTCAAGCGAGGCCCACAGAAAACACTCAACAGGCCCTAGTTTGGACCGAAAGCTAGGTCCACTACTGCCTAGGGCCTATGAATTGACAGTATGACACACAAACTTTGATGATAGCACCACATTCTTTGTAGCGGAGAAATAACTAGGGGAGTTAAAGTTTACAGGTGCGAAGACTAAGTTGTACATGTGATTAACATGAAGAAGATTGGTATGATGAAACACCCAAATTTTTTATCGGACCATTGGTTTGATGTGGTCAGGGGGTCAATGTTGTAGTTATGGACATACTTTTTGCATCGTCGTCGGAACATAAGGTGAGTACAACTTAGGATACATCACTCAGGACCGGCCCAAAACTGCATTGTGGTATGCATGGGTACATCATGATGGCACGATTTAGTACATTTCACCAATAATATATATCCCATGCATTGCTTGGAATCTTGCATACAAAGTACAATTGATACACGGTAGTGGAAGTAGAAGCGTCTTTACAAAATTTTGTTACCCTCTTCAATATAGTAACATGACACTCTTTGATGATTTGGAGTAATGTGTAGAGATATCCATAATGCATGCATGTATAAGTGTGTGCTCCGATCGTTAGAGCAAACACAATGTGTACTGGGAAAAAACTTTATACAATAAATGTACTAGTTCATAACTAATAAAACATTAAACATCCACTGGTAAAGAGCGAGGCTTTTGTTCGGGCCTTTAGTCTCGGTTCAACTTTGGAGCTGGGACTAAAGGGGTGTCATCGACGTGGCCACTAATGCCATGAGTGCTCACCCCCTTTAGTCCCGGTTGATAACACGACCCGTGACAAAAGCCCCCCCCCCCCCCCGTTACGAACCGAGACTAAAGGGGGAGGGGGGCTTTAGTCTCGGTTCGTAACATCAACCGAGACTAAATGGGGCGACCCTTTTGTTACGGGTCGTGTAACCGGGACTAAATGGGGGTCTCCTGTCACGGGTCGTGTTACCAACCAGGACTAAAGGGTCTCCCGTAAGTTACTATAAGATGATAGCATCCTCTACTTAGTCAGATGTGCTGTGTAGGTAAGATGGTGAGGAAGCTACGCGCGAGGCTGGAGGTCACGAGTTTGAATCCCCGCAAACGCGCACACGTATATTTCGCGTGACTTGTGACTTGCGATTTTTTTACTGTTTTGACTCTGGTGTGCCACCCCTTTAGTCCCGGTTCCTTCAACCGGGACTAAAGGACCCCCTTTTGTCTCTGAGCATTAGTCCCGGTTGAACTTGAGAGACCTATGGCCCTCTCCAACCGGGACTAAAGCCCCTCTCCCTACCAGTGATCCATATATTGGCTACCATTGCTCACTACGGGAAAACCTACGTTTGTCGTGCGTCAAACTCTTTGCCGTGCGCTTTATTTCGGGCGCACGACAAAGAGATTGATTGCCGTGTGTTTTTTATAGGGCGCACGGCAAAGAAAAAACACACGGCAAGCAAGCTTTTTGCCGTGCGCCAGAAAAAACGCACGACAAAGATCTTATTTGCCGTGCGTTTTATTTCTTAGCGCACGGCAAAGATTTTTCTCCCACAGCCGTTAGCAGCCGTCAACAAACAAGTCGATGCGAAGTGTCTTTGCCGTGCGTTTTTGGGAAAACGCACGGCAAATAAGTATCTTTGCCGTGTGCTTTTGGCATGACGCACGGCAAAGTTTTTTTCCATGTATGTCCCACTAAGCCCCAAATTCAATAGCCCCTCAAAAAAATTCTTCTCACTTTGAAAATTTTTCTACTTTATACATACAACATGTGAAACTTCACGGTAAATTTTGTATGTTTTTTATATTAATTTTCTATTTTTAACTAATTAATTGCATTTGAAGCAATTTTTTCAAAGAGGCCAAATTTTAACTACAAGTGATTCAAATAATACAATAAAATGAATGAAAAAATAATATTCACATTATTTAGACCAATTTAAAACCTCTTTCATGAAATCAAAAGAAATTTTGAACATATTGGCTAGGAAACACGACCATGATCGTGTGTCCAAATGATTTCAAAATTCTAAAATATTGCAAACAAAATATGAAAATTATAAGATTCATCAAGGATTTATGATATCATACGTGGAGGATGTAGTAAAAATTTGAACAAGTTTTGAACATTTTGTCATGTATGGTGCTTACAAATCGAAACATCTCCGAAGAAGTTTCAGAGAGTTGAGAAGTAGCTGGTTAGTTTTGAATGAAAAGCAACAATCAAATTTGAATTCATTTTTTTTCTTTAAGTAGTAGACAGTATAAATTGTTCTATGTAAAAGATTGGTGTTTTTACGAAGTCATTTGATAATTTTAGTATTTTTAGTAGTAACATTTAGATTTTATGAAAACATCTTTGTCGTGCGTTTTTGAAAAAACGCACCGCAAAGAATGCCTTTGCCGTGCGCTTTTTGGAAACGCACGGCACAAAAATAGCTTTGCCGTGCGCTTTTTGGCACGACGCACGGCAAACTCCACCGGATGGCCCAACTTCGCCGGCCCAACTTCTCCCGCTGGCCCAATTAAAAAAAAGAAATGTTCTGAGCTCTACCGGCCGTCGGATTCCATCCAGCGGCCACAAATCATCCTGCCACCAACCATGTCCAAATCCTAATTGTCCCTCTCCTCTCCGCCCCCAACCCGATCCCCTCCACTCCACCGGCGCTATCTCCTCCACGCCGGCCACTGTGCATCTCCTCCCCCACGGTGGCGCGTTCCCCTCCCGCTCCCTCTCTCCTGCGGCGGTTCCAGCGTTGCCCGGTGCGGTGGAGGACCGGCGGCCGCGCCCGCCCCCGCCTCCCACAACCCCGCCGCCCGCGCCCCCGCCGCCCCGGCCCGGCCGCGGTCGCCCTCGCCCCCGCCCGGCCGCGGTCGCCCCCGCCCCCGCCCGGCCGCGGTCGTCCCCGCCCGCCCCTCCCAAGGCGCGCCGCCACCCTCCCCGGCCGCCGCACCGTCCCCGCCCCCGGATCCGCACCGGGAGCCGGCCCCGCCCGGATCCGCGCCGGGCGCCGCCCCCCCGCCCGGCCGCGCGGTCCCGCCGCGCGCGTCCCGCCGCCGCGCCATCCCCGCCGCCGCGCCCCAACCCTCGCCGGTGCGGTGCGCCTCCTCCGCCGACGACCTCCCACGGTACCCCCGGCCCCTACTTCAATCCGTGTTTATTCTTAATCCCCGTACTTCAAGTGGCAACACATACTCGATCAATCGACCTGCACTTGTAGTTGTAGCATTCCTTGCTTTGATTTGTGCCTCGTTTTGAACTACGGAGGCACAGAGAACACATTTTGATATCTATTCGCCAATGTCATTATGTAACATTGTTCCATGTAAATCACCTCCAGGCAAGGCATATTGTTGCCACCGCTCGCTGTAGTGTACTATTTATTCCGAATTTGCGGAATAACGGTGATTGCTCAAAGCTGTTGCAATTATTTCCAATATGGCATGTATGTAGCGTATACACTGCAATAGCTGTGGACGAAAGATCGAATTGCACTGCATTACTTGTTGTCAGAAAATAATTTTCCTTAAGAGCATAAAGGATGTTTTTAAGCTTCCTCGTTCTTCGACCTGGCGATTGCCCATCAGATGCCTGTTTTCAAAAAATTTAGTTTTCGTCAAATATTTATAATTTTATAGGACAAAGTTGATCACTAGCTTGACTCCAAAATTGTTATCAGCTATGAAAATGGAACATATTCAAATGCCAATTGAACTAGCCAGATTCTGATTTTAACTTATCCATATCTATTTATTTAAATCTCTATCTTAGCTTTGGTACAAATTGTGTCTTTGGACTCATCATACCAAATGAACATTTCGTCTGGTCAACCAAAGCGCAAACATTACAACTACTACGGTTTTTCTGATATATTTGGCTAATTCTAACTTAATCAAGACTACTTCGAGTCACATGTAGTTATTTTCTGATATATTTGGCTGGAAGGTTAGAGAACTATATTCAACCAGTTCCAATGCAAAGAGTGCCAGCTTAATTTCTACTGGATTTTAGTTTTGATGTCATGACTTTTACTCTTCATGTATGTGCGTTCCATTAATTACTTGAAGACCAGTCTTGCTTACACACTGCTTTTATATTCAATACAAAGGAGAACAAGTATGGCTGTTTATGCCATATATGAACCATGTGGTTCATCATTCGTGATATCATACACTAGCATGAGCAAACCGTATACATGCTAATGGCAAAATGGTCTCCGAGTATTCTCAATGGAAACAAATTGGAGAGTAGTGATGATCATCTCTATCGGTCTGCTGCGGCTTAGATGTTTCTTTTAGTCGCTTCGTTAGTTATTTGAATTGTGCATGTAGTCTGGCTGGATTTTACAAGCACAAAGCTCACCTGTTCCAGATTTGCTACCAGTTTTGACTGTGTTCACATCCTGAAGAATTTGTTTTCGTATTAAAAATGACATAACACTGTGTTGTGCGTTCTTGTATTCAGGTAGGGAGCTGGTAAGCATCTGTTACCTCTTTGGTCACCACGAACTCGCACAGGATGGCTGCATGGTATAGGTATGCAGTGGCAACTCGACAAGTGAATCTGAACTCATATATGCATTTATGCTAGCTGCATGGTGTAGGTATGCATTTCTTTGAATCTGTACTCGCACAGGAATGTTGATTTGAAGACAATCTAGGTTCACCAAAATGGTCCAAGGAATTAATGGCCATACAAGCTTTTGACTTACTGTTCCATTTATTTTGGTACAAGTGCAGCTATTGTATATTATTTGTTAAAAAATAAAATACTGATGTGGATTCTGTGCATCTTATTGATGCAAGGATCTCCAATATACAAAACTTTCGTCTACTCAGTAGTTCTAAGTTGATTGTTCAATTTTGTTGAACACAATGTGTCCTCTATACTTATGTGATATGTGATGTAATGGTTTCTTCTTTTTTTTTTTTTTATCCGTACATGCAGTGATTAGTGTGCAAGCATTCCGGCTGGGCTGCCGCGGCGGGGGCTTTGGCTTTTTTTATTTTTTTAGAAAATGTTTGCCGTGCGTCTAAGTGGAGGCGCACGGCAAAGGCACTATTCCCGCCGTCCGGAACAGTGCCTTTGCCGTGCGTTTCTAGGGCCGACGCACGGCAAAGGTAGCTTCTTTGCCGTGCGTTTTAGCCCGTGGCGCACGGCAAAGGTCCTTCCACGCCGTTTGCGGCCGGCACCGTGAGTTGCTTTTTTTTGCCGTGCGCCTCACGGTGACGCACGGCAAAGAAAGTTCACCGTGCGTTGTTATATAAGGCGCACGGCAAAGAAAGTTCACCGTGCAAATTGCTACCGTGTGCTCTTTGCCGTGCGCCCCGACCAAAAACGCACGGCAAAGACTTTGCCGTGCGTTTTTGGGCCTTTGCCGTGCGCCCGTGGCGCACGGCAAATCGCCTGTTTCCCGTAGTGGCTGTAGTGAAAGCAGTATTTGAAATATTGCAAAAAGTAATCTTTAGGCATATATAAGGAATAACAATGTTATGTTCTCTCTCGCACACATATTATTATGGTAAGTAAAATTGCCATATATAGCTAAAGACCACTAATACCATGTAAAACCACGCAAAGTCCATATATATGTATTGCCCTCTAGACGTACATCCATCCAAAGTCATCGCTCCACGCTCGCGACCTGAGGAAGAAGGCGGAGAGGCAGAACACACCGCCATGGCCACCACGGGTACAATCGCAGTCACCGTGCTCCTGCTGCTCGTCCTGATGGTCGTGTCTCCATCGGCGGAGAGGCCTCATCTCGGGAACGACGATAACGAGACGACGCACGGCGGCGGCCTTCATCATCGTGGCGGCCTCCAGCTGGTGCTTTACAGCGGCGGCGGCGGGAATGGACGGCGCGGCCATGACGACGATATCGATGGTGGTGATGGTGGCAGCGGCGGCAACAGACGTGGACGACGACACCGCAAGCTAGCGGGCGCTGGAGCGTCGTGCGCAACGTGGGATCCCAGCCTAATCTCCTGCCCGCCGGGGATGGCGCCTCCTGAGGCGGCGGCGACTGCTACTACTGTTCCCTAAAAATGAGCCGGTATTTGGATACGAAGTTAGTGTTTGGATAAAAGTCTCTCTCCTGTTTCATGCAGGCCATTAGCTAGCTAGTCGTATTTTGTTAATTTCAGGAAACAGATACGAAAAGATCGTACTGCACTTTTTTCTTTTTTTTTTGATTTGAAACGAAGATTGTACTGCATTGGGCTGCCACCAAATCTTTATGGTCGTATAAACTCCTGCATTATGGTTTTTCCCACTTTGTTCTGTATACAATGCAGGCCAAGAAAAAATTTTCCTTGTTTTTTTTTGAAAGGGCCACGGCCGGCAAGGAGCCGACCTGAACAGTTATATTAAGCATACCAGATTGTGTATACAAGCCAAGAAACATGTTGTCATCTTTGAATGATTTACCTCCCTTGGAGCAACTTCAGTGGGGCCTCTACTCCAAAATTTGAAGGTTTTAGTCAAAAAAACCAACTCCAACAAGGTCTCTAAACAAGCCTCTATTTTGCATACCCCTCCAAATTCTCCCTCCCACCCTCCATTCCCCCCTCCAAACTGTGGGCCCCACAATTTTTCTTTTCCCCCCTCATCCCCCTGTCCCGGCTCGCAACACCCCGTCGCCAGTTCCTCCCCCCCGCCGCCCCCTCCTCCTCCTCCGCCGCCCCCACCTCCGCCGCCGCCGCCTCCCCGCCTCGCGCCCACCGGATTTGCCTCCATCGCCGCCTTCCTCCCCACCCTCTCTCCTTCTCGGCCCCTCCCTCTCCCTCGCGTCGATGCGGCATCCATGGATGCGCCGGTTCTGGATTCGCCGTATCCATTCGCGGCGGGACCGTGCAATCCCTCAGTGTGCGGTTGAGCTCGTCGACGAGTCGTCGGTTGGCGCAGCGGAGGTGTGAGTCTGCGGAGGTGCGGGACCACCGCGCGGACTCTCGGTTCAACAACATCCTAGGGCGTCGGCATTCCTCGTCAGCCGCGGCTGCTCCTCGGTGCCTCGCGGCATCTTCGGCATCGCGTGCCCTCCCCGGCCGACGCCGCCGGCAAAGAAGCCTCGTCCAGCCGCCTCATCGCATCCCCGGCCAACAGGGCCTCCTCCTGCCTCACTTCCTCGGCCGACAGTGCCTCCTCCCGATGACGGCCTGCTGAGGACCATGTGTGGTTCGAGGACCGGTGGATGGTCGCTTCCTTGTGTGATGAGTGATTGACAACGTTGTGTGGACTGATTCTTGGCTAAGTATTGCAGGTGCAGGTTGCGGCTTGACTGGTGTTGGTGCAGGTGAAGAACAAGCGCGAAAGGTCGTCGCCAGTGAGGCCTCCAGGTGTGTAGAAGACAAGTAGGCTTGCGGCTTGACTGGTGTTGGTGCAGGTGAAGAACAAGCGCGAAAGGTCATCACCGGTGAGGCCTCCAGGTGTGGAGAAGAGAAGTAGGCTTCGTTCGAGGGACCCGGTGACCAGCGGGGTCAAGTGCGGGTTGCATGGTGGCATGAACAGCAAGATGAAGTCATGGACGGTTTCTTGGTTGAGCCTTAAAACCAAGGTCGAGCCGGGACTACGTGGGAGCCGAGTCATGAGTGGCGATTAGCGGAGGCTACACCGAGTTCGCGGGGTTTCCGGTGGTTCACCAGAAAACCACTGGGTTCCTTGGTTGATCCACAAAGCCAAGACCGAAGAACCGAGGACGGTGTTGCAGCAGTGCCAGACCGGTCTGACCGGTGAGGAGCACTGGTCTGACCGGTGTGCGACGACGCAGTCCGGAATCTTCGAAGCGGAGGACACGCGTCGGGATCGCAAGGCTTGCGTCGAGGCTAAGCAGTTTGCGGTCGCCGGGCATCCGTCCGATGAAAAAAGCTTGAAGACTTCCAAAACTGCCCTTGAGGGGCTTGTATCCCTAGTTGTTAGGAAATGATATTTTAGACTTTCGGTTGCCTCCATATAACCGATGAGGTGAGAGGATGGCAGCCAGGCTCTTGGAACCCTAGTTCATTTGCTTTCCTATTTTCCCTTCCTATTTTCTTAGGATTTCCATAGGACTAGCTTGAGAGCTTCATGGTGAGATCTTGTGAGAGGGTTGGATGATCGGGCGGCAAGCTAGACCTTGTATGAACCTTTGTGGCATGTATAGATGATTCGGCGTGGTTCCTCAAGGCCTTGTTGTGTTGTTCCTGGTTGTTCTTGGTGGTGATTTTCGGAGCCCTTTCTTGGTGTTTTTCTTGGGGTGTTTTCGGGACCTTGCTCTTGGGGATTTGATGGGGGAAATTTGTGGGAACCCTTCATGGTTCTTTGGGCTGTGATTCCCCTCCCAAATCCGTGAGTAAAGGGGCTCGATTTTGGGGTTTTCCGAGTTCTAGGGTTAGGTGTGTTCTTGGCCGGATTTCTTCAATTCCTCCTTTTTGGACAAGTTTTGGTGGGATTTAACTTGGCTATGGACTCCTCATGAGGTGTTCCTATTATCCCCAAAGTATTGTTCAAGTCCGTGGAGCGATTCGGGAGATCGAAGTTTGGATTTGGGGGAGTTGACCCGTGGGTGCTGTTCATCCCGAGTCGCCGGTGCTACACCGGTCCGATCGGTGCTCTTGACCGGCTTGACCGGTGCAACCCTTGGTGGGTTTTTGCTCGGGTGAACGTCTGGGTGTGTTCGCTGTTGTCCTGTGTTGGGGCTATTTCGAGTTTGGGTCAGTTTGGAGGTCGGTTGGCCTGTTTGGTGATTTGGGGCTTTCTGGCTGTGACCGGTCTGACCGGTGTGTTGCACCAGCCTGACCGGAGCCACTTAGTGGAAGTCGCCAAGTTTCACCAGCAGGGACCGGTCTGACCGGTGGTGCTCACCGGTCTAACCGGTGTTGGTCAGTGGACTCGAGGTTTGGTGTTCCGCTGCGTTCTCGGGTCGGAAGGTTGTGTGTTGGTTCCTAGGTCCAGTGGCACTCCAGTGGCTACGTGGGTTTGGCCAACTTGGGTAGTGAGTCGGAGACGTGTGTTGGAAGCCGTGTTCATCTTGTTGGAGTTTCCATCTCGTTCGAGAAGAATTTTTATCGGCTCCCATTCACTCCCCCCCCCTCTGGTTCGCCGTATCAGTCCTTCAAGTGGTATCAGAGCCGGTTCGGGTCTTTATTGACTCTAACCAGTCTAAGATCCAAGGATGGCGTACCAGGAATGGGGTTCGGGTCCTCCACACTTCGATGGCAAGAACTACCAGATGTGGAGTAAGCGGATGGCTGCGTTTCTCAGAGGAAAGGGTCAGATCCTTTGGGATGTCACAGTGGACACAGGCTATGTCCAGCCGATGAACTTCCTTGCTCCAGGATCGAGGGACATGTTCGATGCCAACAATAAGGTGGTCGACTACTTGTTTCATGCCTTGTGTCAGCCTGAGTTCGATCGGGTGCACACCGAGAACTTTGCTTGTAGAATCTGGTTGGTGTTGAAGGAAGCTCATGTTGGGATTGCCCAGGTTCAGGCGGATGTATGCGACCAACCGGAGAGAGTAAGAGAACTTCACTCATTTTCCCGGTAAGTCCATCGATGCCTTGTTTCAGAGGTTCATGGTGGTTGTGAACAACATGAGGGCCAATGTGGACGTGCTCCCGTACGATGATCATGATGGAGCTGTCAAGCTCTTACACTCTTTGGATCGTACGGTTTGGGGCGGAAAGTTTGAGGCCATTGTGGAGTCAGAGAAGTATGACACTCTGACGGTGAACGAGCTGTTCTCAAAGCTCAAGTCGGTTGAGGTGGATAGGGGCATGACTACCAAGCTCGAGGGTCCGACTGATTCCCATAGTCTTGCCCTCATTGGTGGTTCGAAAGGAAAGGCTAACACTAACCCATCCACCAGGATGTTCTCTTTGTCCTCTTTGATGTCTATTCCAGATGAGGAGTTCGATGTGCTTGGAGAGGACGAGCTGGCATTGCTGACGAGGAGGTTCGAGAGGCTGCACGAGAACCGGGTGAACATGAGGAGGAACACGAGGACATGCTTCCAGTGCGGCAAGCCGGGACACTTCGTCACCGACTGCCCCGAGAAGGTCGAGAACAAGGATGGCTACAAGCATAAGTCGAGGATGGATGGCAAGTACCGGTCGAGGCGTGACCACAAGAGCAAGCACAAGAACAAGCACAAGGACGAGCGACGATCGAGGAAGAAGGAGAGTCGAGGCAAGGCCCGAGCGATGGTTGGAGCGAGCGACGCCGACTCCAGTTCCGCGTACTCCACCTCGAGCTCAAGCAGTAGTGAAGACAAAGGTGATCGTCGCAAGAGCAGGAAGTCGTCCAAGAACCTGAGCGGGCTGAGCCGCTTCGCTAGAGACGGCTTCTGCACCATGGCGCTGAGCTCCGGCAGCAAGAAGAGCACACAGAGCGACTCGGACTCTGATTCCGACGACGAGGTGCATGATGAACTTCCCTTCTCGCGCTAGGAGAATGAGAGGCTTGGCTCATTGCTTGATAACCGTGATGACATGCTTAGAGAGGCCAAGAAAATGAGAAAAGAGCTTAGGGCTTCACTCGAGGATGCTAGGACTAGAGTGGCTAAGCTAGAAACACAGGTTCTTGATAGCGAGCTTGACATTGATTCCCTTAAGGCTAGCCCTGTTGTTTCGGATGAAGTTTATTGTGCTGATTGTTCCATCTTTCTTGTTGATCTTGCTTTGTTTAAGGAGAAGCATGCCTCCAAGTGTGAGGAACTAGATGTGCTTAGGGTTGAAGTGGCTGAGCTTAAATCTAGACCTGCTTTGCTAGGTGCTTGTACTTCTTGCCCTGTTTTGCATGCTAAGATTGATGAGATGCATGCTTACACTGCTTCCCTTGAGGCTAAGCTGAAAGAACCAATTCCTACATCTTGCTCTACCTGTGAAATGCATGCTTTGAAGAATTTGGAACTTGCGCATATAACACCCTGAAATTTCTGAATTTCAGGATGTTATTAGGAGGAATAATTAATCAACAATTTTCTCATAATTTAAAATTGTACCAATAATTATTCTCTTTACAAGAAATTTAGTATAGGAAAAATCAATTGATTGTTTTTTTACAAATTAAGTAAATATGTATGTGTGTTTTATTTATTTTGGTTGCATTGTTTATGCCTGCTTGTGTGAAGTTTTAAAAGTTTAAAAGTTTGAAAAGGTTTTAAAAGAGTTAAAAAAAACAAACCCAAAACCTTTCCTTAGCCCCCTCCCCCTTTTTCAGCCCAACCTCACCCGCGGCCCAGTTTCCTCCGCCGGTCTGCTTCCCCTTCCGGCCCATCTCCCCGCGCCAGCCCACTTCTCCCTCCCTTTCCTTTTTCAGCCTGAGGCCCATCTTCCTCTCTCTTATCACGCGGCCCAGCTTTTTTCTTTCGGCCCAAACACCGCCGCCAGCCCACATTTCCCCTTCCCTGTCTTACTGTGACTGACCGGCCGGGCCCGCTTGTCAGGTCTTTCCCCTTCCTCCAGCCGGTCGCCCCCCCTTTACTCTGTTTCTCAACAGTCGCACCTGCCGGCTGATCTCCCCACTTTCCCCGCTTCTCCCTGCCATCTTGCGCGCCATCAAGGGGCAATCGAAGCATCGACTTCACTCCCCCTCTTAACTTCCGTCTGTTTCCCCTCTAATCAAAGCTTCCCCTTGATTGTCGTTAAGGCCGCCGGCGCCTCCCCTGCCATTAATGGCCAATTGGCCTGGCTTTTTCTCCCAACCCTCCTCCTTAGTCTTTAAAGGTCACGGCTGAGTCCTTGCTGCACCCTTTCCCTCTCCCGAGCCCATCATCCATCTCCATCTTCGTGTGCGTGCCGCCGCCCTGAGGATCCCGCCGTCGTGCCATTCCCGGCCGCGCAAGCTCCTCGTTGTTGGTGGTTTGCCCCTGTCCCTTTCTCCCTTCTTCTCCTTCACGCGCGAGCTCACTCGAGCCTTCCTCTATTCCAGGGCGCCCTTCCTCGTCGCCGAGCCGAGCCACAGTCGGGACATCTCGCCGCCGCGCCATCACCGACCATCCGGCGCTCCCTGTCGCCGATGAGCAACCCCTCGCGAAAAACCAATTCCACGGGCGATCGCGTCGCGCGATCGGTCCGACCGGGCTGTCCGGGCGCCGCGCGCCTCACGTGGGGCAGACCCCACACTGCCTCGTGCCCTAGCATTATTCCCATTTTGTTCACACACCGCCGCCGTGTGCCCCTCCATTCTTTTTCCATTTTCTTTTTTTAATTAAAAAAGTTGTTGTTGTGCGGATGTTACACGTATAACGTTTTATAGTAAAAAGTTATGTATATAATTTTTATTATAGGAAAACTTATGTATATAACTGTTATCTAGAAAACATTATATGTATATTTTTAATATAGGAAAAGTTATGTAGAAAAAAGGTATGCTCATAATTCGTATAGGAAAAAAGCTATGTGAAAAAAGTTATGTGCATAACTTCTTGTTAAAAAAATATGCATAACTTGTCATTAGGAGAAAAGTTACGCTCATAACTTGTTAGAAAAAAGTTAGACACATAACTCGTCATTTGGAGAAAAAGTTATGTGCATAAATTGTTGTCAGGTTCAAAGTTATGTGTATAACTCATCATCAGGGAAAAAGTTATACGCATAACTTGTTCTTAGAGGAAAAGGTTATCAGCATAACTTTTGTCACCAGGGAAAAAGTTATCCGCATAACTTGTCATCGGGGAAAAAGTTATATGCATAACTTGTTGTTAGGGAAAAGATTATGTGCATAAATTATCATTATGATAAAAATTATATGTATAAATTATTGTAGGTAAAATTATGTATGGAATTTATGTGTATATATTCTGAAAATGAAAAGTTGTGGACGTAAATTTTTCCCAAAATGAAAAGTGAAATGGAAGAAATTGGGCTGTTGCGGGGTAGTATGTACGAGTGTGTGGGCTTGTGGCCTCTCTCCAGCGCGCGCGTAGCGAGGGCCCTTGGTAGGGAGTTGTGCGGTGGAGAAAAAATCGTGAAGCAGTAAATATGGAGGAGCTGAGGGAATGGACAGCTGTCCGAAAGCGAGCGTTCGGAACGCGTGCTCGCTAATTAGTCAAGCCCAACCCCTCGGCATCCTCGCGTCCTCCCTCGCCTCCCGCTCCGCCGCACAAGAACCTGATGCCCGGAGCCCCTCCTTCCCACACCGGACCGAGCCACCCCACCGCCGCCGAGGCTCGACCGCCCGAGTTCGATCTCCTCCGCCACTACACCTCCGCCTCCTGTCCCTTCACCAAGGTTTTGCAGTGCGGTAAGCAATCTTCTCTCGCTCTTTTCCCCGTGTTCTTGAGCCGCAGCATCTCCCCGCCGTGAGCCACCCAGTCGCCGTCCCCCCAAGGACGGGATGCCCCGGCCGTAGCCCAAGTGTGACAACCCCACCCGAGATAATTCACACTATCGCCTAAACCACTCCATTTGGTCATTAAGCGATAATAAAGAAGCACCCCGTTGAGTGTTGCCGGGTTTACACCCGGTAAATCACTTGGAAACACAGAGAGGATCGAACGTATGCATTAAAACTCCCACGAAGGAGAGTCCAGAGCGCCTTACAAATTAACCATCACATCCCCGCAGGGATCATTATTACAAACATAGTTCTTTGACATGAAAGTAAATGGTTCAGAGTTTATTGAAAACAGCGGAAGATAACTAAACGATACGATCACATCACGGAGGCCCGTCCATGATGCGCTCACTCCTCGTCATCCACCCATTTCAGCTCCCGAGGTGGGGAAGTTTTCCTGTGCCACACATCAGATGCATTACCCGGAACAACATTTATAAGCAAGGCTGAGTATACTAATACTCACCAAGACTTACCCATCAAAAAGAAAGACTTTACCCCTAGTCATGCAAGGCTTTAGGCTAGTGGGTTTGTTTGCCAAAGAGCTACTAAGTAGTGAATCCTTACTTTCGCATTTTAGCTCAAGTTCTAGTAGAAGTCATCATTACTACATCAGCAACTATTGCAACCAAGTTGTACAAACAATTAATCAAAGTAATCATCTTCACAAAGTTCCATCATAAAGGGATATCATGGCCAGTCGGGTAAGTAGTCTCAGATGATGGTGAGAGGCCGACAATCGATTGATTCATAACCTTGCAAGGTGGACCTAAACACACGGGAGGTGCCCTCACTAAGAGTTCACCAACCAGGCAGTTCCCATCATTCTTCGGTTTGGGGATAATAGCTCACAGTCTTAAGTACACGGTTTATCTGGGCTATGCCACTAAGGTCACCCAGCCTCACGCATGCACTCGGGTAGCAAGCCCGGGGCCGCAACCCTAAGAGTAGTGATAGTAAAACCCCGTACCGCCTCATTTAGGTACTAGGCTTACCGTACCCATTTCCGACAAGTGTTTAGTACTTTCAAAAACTTAGCCGACGAAGCCATTGGACCGGAGCCCAAATCCCATGCTCTTACCACATGAGCAATCCATTTAAACATATGGTGATTCCATAAAGGAGATCCTACTCTCGCGAGGGACGAACATCACTCGACTTGTACCGGATCCTTAAGCATAGCAACTAGCGACCTGTCACTCTAGTAAAAGATCATAGGTACTTATGGATCATGCAACTAGGGTTTCATTTCAACTCCTGAACGTAAATGCACATACAATAACAAGAATGTAAATTCAGAAGTTTTAAAGAAACACTGGGGTTCATGGATAAACCGGGGCTTGCCTTCGTTGGCACAAGTAGTTAGACACACTTCCGGACTTTGGCCCGGGTCTTGCTCTACGACGACGTAGTGCACGTCTCCTCCCGCTCCCTCGTTCACGTCCGCTGGCACGAGCGTGTAGCTACCGTCGGGAACTTCTACACGGAGGATGCAATGCAAGACTTAAGTGACCATTTGAATTTAATTAATTTCAAACAACTTATGTCAACCAAGAGGTGCATGTTGGGACACATTCACCTAGATAATAATACATTCAACATACTCTTCCTATAAAGGAACAATATGTGTTGCTTTATTATCTAGACTTTTACGGTGTCTGTGTACATGTATATATTTAATTGGATTAATGTAATTCACACAACAAAACAGTAGCAACAACTACAAGTTGGATAGGGTTGGTCATATTCACCTTAAGAAATGCATTTAAACATTTCTCCCTTTTTAAAGATAATTAAAAGCCTTTCTAGCCTTTTCTTAAATGTGATTGTGTGCACAACTATTAAGAATATCTTATTTAAATACAAAAAACAAGGAATTTACTTTTGCACCACCATTTTACTTTTCTAACTCATTTATTTCACTTATGCACAAAAGGAGGCATTTTTCCTATTTTCCTTTCACTAAATTAATCTAGTTTGCACTCTTTTAAACAACCAAAAACATATCAAACTGTCCCAGCAGTACCCACTGGTTCTAATGACCAGGAGTACTCTCTTGGACAGCAAGGAATTGATTTTTGCACCACTGAATTTAATGTACTAAATTTAAATGCATTACTAGTTAGCATATAAGGGAATAATACATATTAAAATAATATATCATAATTGAAACCCAACTTTCTCCTACACATGCTTTGGTCCAAAAAAGCCCAAATAACCAAGAAACACACCTATAGCCTTTATGAAACATGCTACACATATTTATGATTAAAAACAAGCATAAATCAGGAATAATTATTTCAAATAGGTATAAAATCATGATAAATTCACCAGAGGTGCATTTCAACATTATAAGATGATATCCAGAAGTTGGGCTCAAAAATAATTTTATTTGAAGCTACAAAAATCATCTAGGTAGATTTGTCAATTTCACAAAATGATTTTTATAAAAAGATTTATGCAGTAACTTTGTGCAATTTTTGGTGTGGTGATCAGCCATGGCATGGTGTACAACATATCCAAAATATAGCTCAAGCACTTGTGTAGATTTTGCAGAAACGTAGATCTAGGGATTTTACATTTCTATTTTTCAAGCAAAAACTGTAGCTCAAAAGTATATACATCTTTGGAGAAAGTTGTAGTTCCTGTTACACTGAGTACAGAAAAATTGGGTTCGCAATTTTTCGATTTTTCTGTGATTTGTTATGGATTTTACCACTTTTAGCTAAAACACACAAGGGGGTAAGAAACCTTTTTGCAAACAGACCCTCGGAACGTATTGGATGTTTACCGTTATGCCCCTGGTTTGCACAGATGACCCTGGAAAGAACTCCAGTCTTGCAATGTGGTCCTCGGCCAAGGGGGGCGGCGCGGCCGGCCGGATTCGGTGAGGGCGGCGGCGGGGACGGTCGGGGAAAGGCGGGGGAGGGTTCTAGGGCCACAAGGGTTCTATCTACATGCTCACTTGCGGCGAAACCGTGCCGGCGGGCGGGCGCGGCGGAGGCCGGCGGCGGCCGCCGCTGGGGGGTACGATTCCGGCGATGAGAGAGATGGTGCAATCCAACTTGTGTCTGTGCTAGCTCTAGGGTGATCTAAGGAAGAGCTTCACTGCTTTGGATAGCCGTGGAACCGGCCGGCGCACCATGTTCACCGAGGTGACGGCCATGGCGGATGGTGGCGGCTCGGTCACGCGCGAAGAGAGCGGCAACGGCCTTATATACCCGCGGGTGAGATGGAGAGGTGGTGCGCGCACGTCCAAACGTCCCAAGGCCGCGGTATGGGCGCGAGACAGCGTCGACGTGCGGCCCAGTACAGCCGCGACACCGTTGGGCGAGCAGCGTGGTCGGCGCGGCCCGGCCATGGCGCGCGCGGCGCGTGGCGCCGGGGGAGTGGGGGGAGAGAGATGGTGCGACGCGGGGAAGGTCCAAAGCGCGCGGTCCGGCGGGCCAAGGCCGGCCTCGGCGTGCGGTACGGCGGGGGTACGGTGGTGACTGGCGGCCGCGAGCGACGTCGCGAGTGACAGAGTCCCGACGCGTCCTGGTGCCTTCACAATGCAAAGTAGCACTGTTCGATCGAGTTTTTCTCACGATTTTGACACATAAGTGGACCCAGTGAATAATAGGAAAGTTTTAGATCTCTTGATTCTCTACAACTTTCACAAAGGGCGTATGGCCTTTTTCTCAACCAATTGTGCACAATTTGGATGCCAAGATGGTTGTTTTCTGGGCACCGATGAATAATGACCAGGAGCGTTGACTTGAGTTTTTCACTAATTTGCACTTCAAACCAGCAATGCCACTCAACATGAAAGTTGTGTCCCTCGACAAAATACACAACTTTTGTATTGGGAGAATTTGAAGTGTTTAGGGAAAATTTGGAGAATGCGGCAAAAGTTCCGGCTGACACTGGTGGGTCAAAAGGGGTTTAAGGGGTTTGATTAGGGTTTTGACCAAGAGTTGACTATAGTTGACCAATAAGGGTCATTAGGGGTCATTGGTGATGTTTTCGAGGTGACGGCCCAGGTTGACCGTCGTTTGACCAAAGTCAACACTGTTGACCGGATTATTAGGGTTAATTAACCCGGCCGAAAACCTGGGGCGTCACAGCCTACCCCCCTTAAACAGAATCTCGTCCCGAGATTCGACAACAAGATTGGAGTAACACCTTCTATCGGAATGAGGGTTACAAAGACGGAAGATATACTTGCTTATATTTCTAGACAGCGAGAATTCATATAGGGCAAAAGATACATGGTGCTCTCCTCACTGCCTCATCGCAGTTCATGAGGAAGCGGACGATGGATGTGTACATGGAAAACTAAAAGAAGACAAACTCCGCCGACGATGCAGAGGTACATCGCTGCAAGCGTCCAACGGAGGGACTCGAACATCTCCACGAACTGAGGCATGGTCGACGATGGAGTCGGGGTTCTTTTCTCTTGGTCTTCTTCCAACTTCTTCTGGAGGTGGTCGACAAAGACGGCTAAACAGCTTGCCCGGTGAGTGAGCGAAGCAACAACGTGAATGGGCTAGTGGCGGGTTGGCTAAAACTAGCCGGAGGGGAAAACAAGAGCGGCGATACTGATAATTTCGAAAGCAGGCGAGACTTGGCAATGGCAACACCGCGGATGGGTTTTCCCCTTTTATAGCTCAACGGAGCGCAACGGTCATCCCAACCATCTGTGGTAGGGGCTAGCGGAGCGATCCGGCGGTTGCCTACCCGAGTGCATGCGTGAGGCTGGGTGACCTTAGTGGCGTAGCCCAGATAAACCTTGTACTTAAGACTGTGAGCTAATATCCCCAAACCGAAGAATGACAGGAACCGCCTGGTTGGTGAACTCTTAATGAGGGCACCTCCCGTGTGTTTAGGTCCACCTTGCAAGGTTATGAATCAATCGATTGTCGGCCTCTCGCCGTCATTTGAGACTACTTACCCGACTGGCCATGATATCCCTTTATGATGGAACTTTGTGAAGATGATTACTTTGATTAATTGTTTGTACAACTTGGTTGCAATAGTTGCTGATGTAGTAATGATGACTTCTACTAGAACTTGAGCTAAAATGTGAAAGTAAGGATTCACTACTTAGTAGCTCTTTGGCAAACAAACCCACTAGCCAAAAGCCTTGCATAACTAGGGGTAAAGTCTTTCTTTTAGACGGGTAAGTCTTGCTGAGTATTAGTATACTCAGCCTTGCTTTATAATGTTGTTCCAGGTAATGCATCTGATGTGTGGCCCGGAAAACTTCCCCCCGGCTGGGAGCTGGAATGGGTGGATGACGAGGAGTGACTGCATCATGGACAGGCCTCCTGTGATGTGATCGTATCGTTTAGTTATCTTCCGCTGTTTTCAATAAACTCTGAACCATTTACTTTCATGTCAAAGAACTATGTTTGTAATAATGATCCCTGCGGGGATGTGATGGTTAATTTGTAAGGCGCTCTGGACTCTCCTTCGTGGGAGTTTTAATGCATACGTTCGATCTTCTCTGTGTTTCCAAGTGATTTACCGGGTGTAAACCCGACAACACTCAACGGGATGCTTCTTTATTGTCGCTTAATGACCAAATGGAGTGGTTTAGGCGATAGTACAGAATTATCTCGGGTGGGGTTGTCACACCAAGCCACACCCCTGAACCTCCAGATGAGTTTGCCTTGTCCTCAGCTACGCGTAGGTGCAAACCGCGCGCCAAACGAAGCCTCGTAGCTCGAGTTGGCCTTTTTTCGGCGAAGTTCCGGCGACCACCGGCCGTCCCGCCACCGGGCGCCGCTGCTCCGCCGCCGCGCAACGCCTGCGGGCCACCCTGGCCGCCCGATCGCCAGCGGACGACCATGATTAAAAGAAGGCGTACCCCTTCGGCCGGTCCACCGTGGACCATTGGACTGAGTCCACTGCCTGGTCCACGGCCGCTCCCAACCGTCTGATCCAGATCTAGCGGCTCAGATCCGCCCGGCCCACGGGTCAATAGAGCCCATACCGGTCAACCGCGGCTGTTTTACAAAAAGAACTTCGCCCTTTCTAATATCACATATATGCCCTTCCACCTCCAAAGATTCTTGCAATTTAGCCCAGGTTTTCACGGTGAAGCCCCTGAGCTTCTCTGTTTCTTCCACCAAGGGTCCAAGCCCTATTCTTGTACACCAAAACCCTTGATTTCTTACACATAATTACGTTTAGGTCCCTGATTTCTTGCAGTTAAGCCTCTGAAATCCTGTTTCTTCACAGAAAAGCCCCTGAACCTTGTTTTAGCCATATCTTTCCCGTCTTTTATCCGTTTCAAGCGTTCTTGGTGTCCATGCGACCGTCTTTTCAAGCCCGTCGGTTTTAGAACCTTGTTTAGTCCATAGATCTAGCGTTTTATCTCCGTTTACACCGTTTCAAGTTGCATTAGGCTCATATCAACAAAAACTACGTGATAGGACCAATGTTGTACATGTTCTTTGTTTTATAATTTATTTAAATATTAAATATGATTAAATCCTATTACACATGCTTTTATAATTAAAATCCAATTAGAAGTTTAACGCGTGTTTTCATAAGAAAGTTAATATGATTAATACTAATTAAATATTTCTTTTAATTAAAAGTTAATTAGATGTATATCTCGGTTTTTATAATCAAACTTAATTTGAGTAAATGATTATGCAATTTGCTTTCTACTAAAACGTAATATAGTTTATATCCCGAGTTTTCTTAATTAAATTGTTAATTTGATTAATATGAATATAAATGTGTTTTTAAGTTATAATTTGATTAGTTCAACTCGAAACATAAAGTTATGTGTTTAGATGCTTTACATGCTTCTTTCTAAATCTAAATATTTAATTTGCATAAATCATACTTGAATATTTAAAAATAAAATTGGGCTAGGTTTACATCGTCTTTTTAATATAATTATAACTTGCTTAATTCAACATAGGGTATTTCTCTGAAATAGCCTATGTGCATGATTTTATTTAATTAAAATATACCAAGCACATGGCTAGCTCTTGTTTGTGATAATCCAAATCTCTCGGTAGTTCCTCTCTTAGCGTTTCTTGCGTTCGTGATCTTAGAACCAAACCTTGTCCTCTTTTAAGCCTTTTCTTGATTGGTGTATTGTTCTTAGTTGTTTTTGTTTGTCTGCTTTGCATGTTTGTGCCCGATGTTTTCTTCGAGTAGAAGATCGAGCTGTTGATCGGAAGTCCGGAAGTTTCAAGTGAGCAAGAGCGGAAGAGCATAAGAGTAGCTTTGTGTTGAGAAAGGCAAGTGGTCTTCTCCCCCTGCATGTTCTACTTTGTCCTATATAATTGCATGATAATTAAGTTTATCTTTTATGATATTGCATAAACTTGATGGGAACCCCTTTTTAAGGGCATGACTAGAATTTTATCCCCTTTACCTTGAACACCCCTTTTAAATAAATGTTTTGGGTAGATAATGCTTAGTTGCTATAACTTGGGACGTTAAAATGAATCTTTTGCAATATGATGAATGTTGATCATGATAACTTTGGTGATACATTTATATGTGTGTGCTTATGGTTAATAACAAGATCATATATGACTTAATTGGAATATGGAGAACCACCCAGGAAAATAGTGCAACCACAAGACATATGGCTCTGTCTTGGCTAAATAATTAGGGAAGTCTTGTGTGGCTATTAGCCTTAGTAGCTTGGGGTACGGAGGAATGCTTTTATGGCTCTTCTACTGCGGGACGGAGTTTTGGAACGGAAGTGCTCTTCTAGGCTTACCTGGTCTGAGGGTAGAGAGAGGGTACGAAAGATAGCCTCTAGGACGTGCTACTATGGACTAATACACATAGGAGGACTCTTTGTAAAGGCCTCATAGTGTCCCTATGCAACCACACCTCGTAAGTGTGGTATTGTGCCTACTTTTGCACAGCATGGTTGGGTTCAAAGTTCTGTGGAACTTTTACGCGACTTGTGGTGAAAGTGCACAACCTCTGCAGAGTGTAAAACTGTTATAACAGCCGTGCTCACGGTCAAGAGCGGCCTGGACCCTCACATGATAATCAAACACAAATATGGAATTAAATCGTGGTTTCTTGTGGGTTTTTGAGATGAGATGTTTTTCTTAAATGCTTAAGTGGGTTGGTATAAACTTACATCTAGTAAATAGGTGCTTGCTAATAAAATTTGACCAACATTAAAATGCTAACCGCAACAAAACTCTTAGCCTATCCTTGATAGCCTTGCATCTTCCCCCACTTGCTGAGCTCCAACCATAAGTGTGCTCATTCTTGCTAAAACGCTGTTCAGAGAAGAAGAATCACAAGGAGAAGGTGTAAGACATCCAGAAGATGGTGCTAGGCGTACGCAAGCCCCAGTCGACTGCCTGTGAAGTTTGGAGCCTTTGTTTCCCAGGATTCCGCTGTAAATCTCTGATAATCTCTTTTCTTTATGTGATATTGTTTCTGTTATTCACTATGATGTCACTATATGTATGAAATTAGATCCTGGCATACTATAGGTAGCACTTGGTTTTCTTCGGAAAATCGGGTGTGACAGTGTATTATGTTGATCGCTTGCAGGATGAGAATGATGAGCTGAGAAAGTTGATGGGTTGGTTGTCTGGTCATGAGCCTCAGTTGAGGATGATGATCGAGGCATTTAAGAGGCAGGATGGTGAGGGACTTGGGGCAAACAAGGTTGGTGAGGGAAGTGGAGAGAATATCCCAGAGCCACCAAAAACCCACCACAAAAATGGTTTCCCTCCTAAACCTAACCATCTTAGGAACCGACTAGACACAACCCCAGCTCCACCCGTGTTTCCTACACACACAAATGATCTCCAAAAGCCTATCAAGTTCGTGAGCACTTCCGGGAAAGTGTTCTTTGGGAAAGAGAGTGAGAAGGCTAGTGAGGAGAAACCGGTGGAGAAGTCGAGTGGAGAGAAACCAAGTGAGCAGCCCCAACCCAAGCCTAAACCTAAGCTTGTGAGGTTTCATTGTGGCCATTGTGGGAGAGATGGCCATAAGGATGAGTTTTGCTTCAAGAGGAAGCGAGAGGAGAGAATGGCGAAGGAGTGGGCTAACAAGGACAAGTACCACCCTTCCGATGGTGTACTTAAGCCTCGTGTGCAGATGCCCAGGGCCAAGGCGAGTGTGAGGACAGTTCGGGCTTGGGGAAAGCGGAAGGTTGTTGGAGGTGCTTCGCGCCCGAGCTACACCGGTCAGACCGGTGTGGGGCACCGGTCGAGGCCGGTACGGGCCTGGACAGGCGGCAGTTTGGGTTTTGTGCTCGTACAGGTGCGAGGGTTGTTTCTGGAGGTCGTGGTTCTGGTGGTTGGGCTTGAGAGTTTGCAGGAGGTCAGGATGCTAGGCATTCTCCCCCTCGAGTTCACTACGGGGATGGGAGGAGTCATAGCTTTGAGAAGGAGAGGAGGGACGGTCCACGGGCTTTCTTTCGTGGTTTTGGTCCTCCTCCAGGCAGAGAGGGCTGGTTCCCTCAAGGTGGTTACTGTGGTGGTGTTCGTGGAGGTAGCTTTGGTAGGAGAGATGGCTTGGTTTGTGCTAACCCCACTTTCGAGCAAATGGCTCGGCACTGGTTTTGCTCTTTTGGTACTAACCCCAGTGCTGAGTCGTTTGTTCGCTCACGTGCACGTTTTTGAATTTCAGGTGGGAGACTTGAAGAACATTTGGTTGATTGACTCCGGTTGCTCAAGGCATATGACCGGAGATAGGGGGTGGTTCTCAAGTCTCGTCCCGGTGGTGACAAGGAGGTACATCACTTTTGGTGAAAATGGGCGTGGGCGTGTGCTTTCAGAAGGTGAGATTAAGCTCAGTGACAAGATCACTCTCGGGCGTGTTGCTCTTGTTCAATCGGCCGGGGTACAATCTTCTTTCCGTGTCCCGACTGTTGGATGAGGGTTTTGAGGTGTTGTTTCGGCCTGGTGGTTCTCGGATTTTGGACTCTCGAGGGGACCTTGTCCGTATGGTCGTTCCCGAGGGTCGGGTGTTTTGTGCTGATTTTTCTCGGTCTTCGGGTGTGGAGCGTTGTTTCTTGGCCGGTTCTTTGAGTGAGTTGTGGAAGTGGCATAGGAAGTTGGGTCACTTGAGCTTTGACCTTTTGTCTCGCTTGAGTAAACTCAATTTGGTCCGAGGATTGCCACAGTTGAGGCTTGAGAAAGAGTTGGTTTGTGCGCCATGTAGGCATGCCAAGATGGTAGCCTCTTCTCACCCGCCTCTCATCGATGTGATGACTGAGTGTCCATGCGAGCTGCTCCATATGGACCTTGTTGGCCTAGCTCGTGTGCGATCTGCGGGTGGGAAGTGGTATGTCCTTGTGGTGGACGACTATTCTCGATATGCGTGGGTGTTCTTTCTCGAGGATAAGGGGGAGACGTTTGGTTTTGTTCGAGATCTAGTCTTGAGGTTGAGGAACGAGAGGCACGGAGATGCCATACGAGCAATCCGCAGTGACAATAGCTTGGAATTCAGAAACTCTCGTTTTGAAACCTTTTGCCATGACTTGGGTCTTGAACACCAGTTTTCGAGTCTGTATACGCCTCCCCAGAATGGTGTTGTGGAAAGGAAGAATAGGACCTTGTGCGAGATGGCTCGGACGATGCTTCATGAGCATAGGACTCCTAGAAGGTATTGGGCTGAGGCGGTGAATACCGCGTGCTAGGTGTCGAACAGGATCTACCTCAGAGTGCATAAGAAGAAAACATGCTACGAGTTGATGTACGGTCGCACACCCAAGGTGAGTCACTTCCATGTCTTTGGTTGCAAATGCTTTATTCTGAAGAAAGGGAAGAAGCTGGATAAGTTTGAGGCTAGGTCTGTCAATGGCATTTTCTTTGGTTATGCATCTCATTCTAGAGCATATCGTGTGCTAAATCTTGAAACTAACCAAATCGTGGAGACTTGTGAGGTAACCTTCGACGAGACACAGCCACGTAGTCAGCTTGTCTTTGAGTGTGCAGGTGATGATGAGCTTGGCGAGGAGATCTTTCAGGAGGAGGAGCATGAACATGGAGACGATGAAGATGGCGGTGTGGTGCCCCCGGCTGAACATGTACCCACTACTTCGACTACGGTGGTGGACGGACCCTCTCCTACACCTACGACGACAAATCAAGATAGAGGAGAAGCTGTTGTTGAGGGGGAGGTAGAATCGAGGCGAGAACCTCCCCGGCGAGTACAAGTGGATCACCCAGCTTCGAGGATCATCGGCGACATGAATGAACGCACTACACGGTCGAGGGTTCGGAACAATTCTCATTTCGCTCATGCTGCATTTGTTGCTACTTTTGAGCCCAAAGACATTGGACACGCACTATCTGATCACAATTTGGTTAATCCGATGCATGAGGAGTTGGAGAACTTTGAGAGGAATCGGGTTTGGGAGTTGGTTGACCCTCCCCCAGGGTGTAAGCTGATTGGTACAAAGTGGGTGTGGAAGAACAAAGAGGGAGAGAAAGGTGAGGTTGTGAGAAACAAGTCGAGGCTTGTTGCTCAGGGGTTCAGTCAGAAGGAGGGGATCGACTACGAGGAGACCTTTGCTCTCGTAGCCCGTTTGGAGGCAATAAGGATCCTTCTAGCCTTTTCCGTGGCTAAAGGGTTCAAGTTGCACCAAATGGATGTGAAGAGTGCTTTCCTAAATGGTGTGTTTGAGGAAGAAGTGTATGTGAGGCAACCACCGGGGTTTGAGAGTGAGAAGTACCCCACCGGGTGTACAAGTTGAGGAAGGCGTTGTATGGGTTGAAGCAGGCGCCTAGAGCTTGGTATGGCAGGTTGAGGGGGTTCTTGTTTGAGAGAGGTTTTGAGATGGGGAAGGTCGATCAGACCTTGTTTTTACTGAGGCAGGGCAGAGATATCCTGATTGTGCAGGTGTACGTGGATGATATTGTCTTTGGTGGCTCGTCTAACTCTCTTGTTGCAAGGTTTGCAGAGGATATGAGCAGGGAGTTTGAGATGAGCATGATGGGCGAGTTGCAGTTCTTCCTCGGGCTACAAATCAAGCAATCAAAGGAAGGAACATTTGTGCACTAAGCTAAGTACACCAAGGACATTGTGCGGAAGTTCAAGATGGAGGATTCCAAGGCTATGACGACGCCGATGAGTACGACTACAGCTCTTGATGCGGACGAGGAAGGTGAACATGTGGACCAGAAGGAGTACCGAAGCATGATCGGGTCACTCCTCTACTTGACGGTGACGAGGCCGGACATCCAGTTCTCGGTATGTCTGTGCGCTCGTTTTCAAGCGTCTCCGAGGACTTCGCATCGGCAAGCGGTGAAGCAAATTTTCAGGTACTTGCGTCACACTCCCGACTTCGGCCTTTGGTACTTCGCGTCCTCTTCTTTGGTGCTTCATGGTTTTTCAGACGCGGATTTTGCCGGGTGTCGGTTGGATAGGAAGTCCACGTCTGGGACTCGCCAGTTTTTGGGTTCTTCTTTGGTGTCTTGGTCTTCCCGCAAACAGTCGAGTGTTGCTCAATCCACTACCGAGGCTGAGCTTGGTAGATCAAGCAACTTTCACTCGTTTGCGGGGGGAGCTTGGTGTGTGTTTGTTTTCTTGAGTTGGGTGTGTGGGAGCTCCTTTGTAGCATATGTATAGTTTCCTTTGTGCATTTCTTGCATTTGGCATGGCATATGTAACATGATGTATAGGCATCCTTGTATCTTAGATTGCATGCATTTTGTATCATATGCATTGGTTAGGAAAATCTTCTCGCATATACATTTTTCACCATGGAATGAGATATATGTATTTGTGAGCTTGTTTGGTAAGCTATGGTTAGTTTGGCTTAGCTCTTGATGATCTTGAGTTATATCCATGGTTGATGGCTATGTTTTTGAAAAATGTCACATATATGCTCTCATGTGTAAATGCCTTTATATGATCTTGACATGTTTTAGTGGCTTGGCTATGCTTAATTTGTGGTTGGATAGCTAGTTTATTGATCATATGGGGCCAAAGGCTCATTTGCCATCATGAATGATTAGCCCTCTTGCTTTATCTTGTCGCAAAGACATTTCATGTACCAATTATGAATCTGAAAATGAAATGTAAATTGCTTCGAAAATGTGCTCCCATGTCATATGTGCTGAATTTAATTTGCTTTGGGTGCTAAACCGTTGCATGATGCCTACTAATGAGAAGTCTCATACATAGAAGTAGGCACATGGCTCGGTGGCTTTGACATGACATGAGGTGCTTGTGGGTGTTTGTGATGGTCTTATGATTAGAATGGCTGTCCTAGCATGAAGTTTGTGTGGCTTTGCCATTTTGATATGTTTTGATCATGTTTAGGATTTTGCTCATGAGAGGTAAATTTTTCGCAAAATTGCCCAAATTCATCTTAGCTTCATCCAATGGTTGTGAAACTTGGTGATCTTGTAGTTGATGTCGATACAAAGCTATAGAGTATCTAACTTGCTTATTTGGACATGTGTAGCATCCTATGTTGAATTTTGTCTATTTGAGAAGCTTTAGGTTGATAGTTTTGCATTTTTTGGCTTGATTCATGCATTGGCAACAAGGGGGAGAAGTTTGAGCTTGAAATGGCTTGCTGGATGCATTTAGAAGGTCTTCAGGTGGTTTCGAGCCATTTCTGGGCTCTGGTGTGCACCGGTCTGACCGGTCAAGGTCAACGGTCTGACCGGTCCGAGTGCTGGTCCTGTGCACATGTTGGGCACCGGTCTGAACGGTGGTGGTGACCGGTCTGACCGGTGTGAGCTGAAGTTGTTGCAGCTGCCCTGTTTTCAAGTAGTTTGCATGCATTCATCCAGGGGGAGGTGCATTGGTTCATGGGGAGCTTGCATGTGTGCAGGGGGGCTCTTTGTGGTTTTTCGAGCTTGGTTTTGGTGGTCTGCGCTCTTTGCTTTAGCTTTGTTTTGTCTCAGATGTGTCGAGCCGTTGCCCTTGCCTAAGGGGTCCGAGACTTGTCTTCTTCAAGTGATCTTGTTCTTTGCCTTTGTTTGGCTTTCGATCGTTTGCTGGAGTTTCTTTTTGTTCGTTTCTTTTTTCCTTTTCTCTCTTGTTACTTTGTGCCTTCAATCTCATGGACCATGCTTCTGCTCACTCATTTAGGATTATATACAGGTTAGGTATTTGTAACTTTTAATTATCTATATACAGTTAGGTAGGCTGCAACTCAGTGAATTTTTATCAATGTTCAACATTGTTGCAGAATTTGTTTCTAATTCGATTGTTCTAGTAGAGCACTAGTGAATGTGAGCACTGAATCGTGACGAGTTGTTGAGTCCACTGAATAAAAGATAAGTGCAGTGAATATTTATGAAGGATGGTATGCACAGAGGTAGCCTGTCCAATTTGGTTTGGTATTCTTCGTAGCGATTTCTACCCTCTGCCCAATTTCACAATTCACTGGACATCAGCTGATTGCTATACTCTTTCCCGGTTGCTGTACTTGTACCACATTGTCATGGCTAGATGCAATTCTTGTCTCCTTGAATGCATGACTGCACTAAGTGTGTCTTTCACTTAACAGGCAACATGTACCGAGGTATTTTTGCAAATACTACTAATTAAAGAGTACTTTCTTTTCCACCCAAGCTAATCTTGAAACGTCGAGTAGGGATAGTGTTATTCAATGTTGACTTTTGAATGTGCTGTTTTTGTGAGCGCTGGTAGTACAAGATGTGGTAAGTTCATCGTGTCAGAAATGTGGAAAGCTTGGCAAACAACTTCAAGTCTATCATTGTCTATGTTATTTTCATATCACTGGTTTCTAGATGATTAGTCATATTAGTCACTACCATTTCTTTTTTCTGTCTTCTTATTGTGTTGGAAATTGACTACTTGAATGACCCATCTTTTGAATATTTTTTTGCAGGATCCGATGGCATCTAGCTCGCAACCTTGGATGAGTCTACTGACACAGGATAATGATGCGGATCTGTAGTTGCTTGCCTCGTCGGATGTCACCCCAAACAGTGGCGGTAAAGGAGCCAAGCGTGGAACCAACTACACTCATGAGGAAGACATCCAACTGTGCATCTCTAGGATGAATGTCAGTAGTGATCCAGTTGTAGGAAATGAACAACCCTCAAAATCTTATTACCAGAGGATTGCCGACGATTTTCACAAGAATAAGGAGTTCAAGTCAAACAGAAGTACCAAGTCACTGGAGATTTGGATCGCTGCAATAATAAAGGATTGTATGAAGTTCCAGAGTTTCTATGAAGAAATAGAGCGGTGGCATCCGAGTGATGTCCCATACCAAGAGCATGTTATGGAAGCACAAGCTAGGTACTCAAGAGCCTCAAAGGGAAAGACCTGCCAATTTCTTCACTGCTGGCTAAAAGTCCGACACTCAGAAAAGTTTACAACAGTCCGAATGAATGTTGGTGGCTCAAAGTTGGCCAGGTCAAGAGATATCAACCTCAACGTTCCGGCTGGAAGCGAACAAGCGAACGACGAAGGACAAGAGGTTGGCCAAGGAGAAGCGCAACCCAAGGCAGTCTGCCCTCCTGGTAGAAAGAAATCAAAGCTTCATATTTTTGACAGCATCAGGTAGGTCTCAAGCAACACAAGCATCAGGTAGGTCTCAAGCAACACAAGCATCAGGTAGGTCTCAGGCAACACAAGCATCAGATCTCAGCAACAAAATTTCACAGCCATCAATAAGATTACATGTTCATAGGTTTATTTCATAGCCATCAATAAGAAAAACATAAGTCTCATTGTTGGTACATATGAGTCACTATGCATACATAATCCCATTGTTGGTACCATAAGAAAAATAAGCCATCGATAAGAAAATACATCATGCAGCACTATGAAGTGCCCATAAGTGCTCTACAAGGTCATCACGAAGTCGCTCATGTAACGACTTATCCTCAATTTCGTCGTGTATCTTCAAGAATTCCTCGATCAAAATAGGATCACGATGTTCATAGTCTTTTGGTTCCAATACAGGAATGTCTTGGTGGTAATTGAAATCATCTTCCTCATCTCGCTCATCCTCAATTATCATATTGTGCAACACCACACAAGCCTGCATTATATACCACAATTGTTCCTTGCTCCAGAATCTTGCGGGGCCCCTCACAATTGCAAAGCGAGCCTGTAGTACCCCAAACGCTCTTTCGACATCTTTTCTTGCTGCTTCTTGAGCCTTTGTGGAGTGGAGTTTCTTGTTGCCCTGTGGGTTTTGAAATGCTTTCACAAACGTTGCTCAGGCTGGGTATATACCGTCGGCAAGATAGTACCCCCATGGTGTACTTGTTCCCATTAACCATGTGCTCCACCTGTGGTGCTGTCCCAGAAGTCAGGCTGTCAAAGAGAGGAGATCGACGCAAGACATTGATGTCATTTAGAGAACCAGGGAGACTAAAGAAGGCATGCCATATCCACAGATCATGAGATGCAACAGCCTCAAGGATCATGGTAGGCCCATCTTTATGCCCTGTGTAGGCACCTCTCCATCCTGTCGGGCACTTATCCCATTTCCAATGCATGCAATCGACGGATCCCAACATTCCCGGGAACCCTCTTGCGCTATTGATAGCCATCAACCTCTCTATGTCCTGGGCATTGGGGGCCCTCAGGTACTCTTCTCCAAAAATGTTGACGGCAGCTTCTACAAAATGTACGAGGCACTCAATGATGGTACTCTCTCCCAATCGGACATAATCGTCCAACAAATCTGCCGGACTACCGTATGCAAGCATCCGAACTGCAACAACAACCTTCTGGATGGGAGACGCACCAAGAACTCCAATGGCATTGGGCTTTTGACGTAAGTAATCATCGTGAGCTTCCACTGCAGCAACGATACGCAAAAACAGAGACTTGAAAATCCGGAACCTTCTTCTGAACTTCTTCTCAGGATACACACACTGGTCGGCAAAGTAGTCCTGGTAGATGCGATCGTGACCTCCTGCTATGTCTCTTGGCAAGTTGTGGCGACCCGGCAACGATCCACCATGCTTCTTGCGCTTGCTCCTCCTCGAACCCTCACGAAGACCTTCGATGAACAAGAGGTCCTCAACATCGGAATCATCCTCTTTATTCCACCAACGGGTATTTCCATTTCCAGAACTTGACATCTGCTAAAGCAAAAAAAACAATCTGAGTTATTTTTACAAACATCACCAGGAAACAACATGCAACATAATTGCATATGCACACACTTTGAATGTTTTAATTTAGCCACTATTTTTACAAACATCACCAGGAAACAGCATGCAACATAATTGCATATGCACACACTTTGAATGTTTTAATTTAGCCACGTGAATAAGCCAAGCAGCAGACAGTAAGTCTGTTTGTGATCGAAAGCTGAAGCATCAATCCCAAGTTCCAGCTCTTCTCTGTTCTATGAAAAATGGACAGATCAAAGAAAATATATGCAATTCAGTATACTCCAGTCCAGTACAAAATTCAGTAACGCAAGTTGCACATCTATAAAATTCTCCCATGATTTGGCATATACAAGTATAAATAATCACTGCATTAGTGAATCTACAATTGCGATTTGCAATCCGAAACGTGATTGAGATGGAGTCAGGGTCAGGCTCTGACAATTGAATCACATGCAAATGGACTGTGGATAGACCAATGAATAACTGAATCAGTGAATCTACACTTGCAATTCGAAAGCGGGATTGTGATTGGGTAGAGCAGACAGTAATCACCTATCGCCGTGATGGGATTTGCCGATTGGGGAATGCTCCGGTGCCGCGGTGCCGGACTGCCGGCGTCGCCAGTCGGGGGGCACGGGTGCCTGTGCGACGACGGCGGCGGCGTCGACTCGGCTGGGCGGGCGCGGAGCGACGACGGTGGGCGATGGCGAGCACGGGGGAGGAGGATGCGCGCCAAGGCGCGCAAGGGCGGGCGGCGGTGGCGACGGCGGCCCTAGGTGCGGCGGCGCCGGGGGGGCTCGCCCGAGCTCGCCCCCCCCGGGTGCGGCGGCGGCTCGGGCTCCGGCGGCCCTGCTCGCGGCGTCGGGGGCTCGCGGTCTGTCCCGCTAACACGCGGGGCCCACAGGAAATAGAGGTCCGGGTTTATTTCCCTGCTGGAGTTGATATGCAATCTTGGGCCTGTATTTTTTGGAGTTGGATATGCAAATGAGATTCGAAGGCCTCAATTTGAAGTGTATGGCTGGAGTTGCTCTTATACAATCGTCGATCGTCTATAAACATGATTATTCACAACACAAATGAAACATGAGCAGGACCAGCGTATGATCCATCCATATCCATAAGGTAATGCTTGTGGAAATTGGAATTGACACGTCACGTAGATTTCACTTCTCAATATAAAAAAAATGGAAAACCTGAATACCCCCAACGGCCCAGCGTATCGTGAGGGCCTTGTGTTTTCCAAGCCCAGAGAGAGAGAGACAGCCTGCCTTGTCGTCCAGCCCCACAGTGCGCCTTGCGGCCTGCCAAGGTTACACGCCAGGCGGGTCCCACCCACCCCG
Source organism: Cenchrus americanus (assembly GCA_947561735.1). Lineage (NCBI taxonomy): Eukaryota > Viridiplantae > Streptophyta > Magnoliopsida > Poales > Poaceae > Cenchrus > Cenchrus americanus. The sequence goes on along the minus strand of OX387239.1, from coordinate 73,538,483 downwards.
TTGAGCCGAGCGCGACCTGCTTCGCGGCGCGCGAAAACCCCACCAGCCGCGCGGCGCCGTCCCGTCGCTCCCGTCCTCTCCCCTTTCCGAAACCTAACGGCCGGCGGTCGGCGCCTCCTTTCGGGAATCGCAGCAACCAGCAAGGCGCCGCCGAGCTCCAGTCGCCTGCGAATGCGGCGGACCAGGAGCCAGTCCGCGAGCGAGGCGAAACCGGCGCCGCCTTCCTCTGCCGGTTCGTGCCCTCCCCACGACCCCCTGCCGCACGCCCCTGCCCTGGTCCCTCTATCTGCCGTTCTTTGGCTGCTGTGTGTTTGCCCATTCCAGATGAGCGAGTGCTCTCTGTTGCTCTGCAGGGCCGGGCGCGGAGGCCGCGACCGCCGGGGCGGGTCGCCGGAGGGCTTCGCCGGCAGCGAGAGGGAAATCTCCTGCCAAGGTGAGTCCCCCCCCCCCCCCCCCCCCCCTCCTTTGGTGCCCCTAATGCGTCTGCCTGATAGTATTAGCTTGCACGTCTGTGCTCATCGGTATGGGAAGCTAATCGGGCATTTGGGGGGCCGGGCAGGGAGTAAAGAAGATTGGGAGACCGGGTGATTGTGCTCACGGGGATATTTTTAAGCTGATGCAGTGTGGATGTCCTTTAGCTCGAATCAATTGATTGTGTTGATTGAGGATGTTATCAAACTGCTGTGATGTGGATTTGGGTTTCTCCGGGGCTTGAATCGATTGTTTAGGGAGTGCCCTCGGCTCAAATGAAGCAGAGTATATTTTTACTCTTTCAAGTGTGTGGTTTTGTTGCGCTAGGTAATACATTGTGGTCCAGACATCCGACTGTACCATCCTGAAGGAAACTATAGTACTGTACAGCTGTTCTGTACGTATTGTGTAAATTAATAAACTCATGCTACCGTTGTTCAGAATTAGGATAGAAAGTGTCACCTTTGGGTATGATGAAGATTAGTCGTTTAAGTGTAAAGAAAGCTTAAATGCTGAATGGTGGGATTTACTTACATCGGCTCTCTTTAGGTGGAAGCGGGATCACCACTTGGGAATGCACGGAAAAAGGGCAGAGCCAAGGCAGAACCGAAGGATAATGCCAGCGTGGAGAGGTGCGTAGCAGCGAGCCGCGAAAAGAACAATTTGGAGGAACAGGCGGATGCTGTTTGTGACAATGATGCTGCTGGCATGGACTGGGAAGAGGGGCATGTGGAGCACAATGAGTATTCCCATGAGCTTGGGGAGACTGTCACTGTTGAGTTCGCTGATGATGTACCTTCTTCCACTAACAAGAAGACTGTTCGGAGGGCTACTGCTGAAGAGAAGGTAATTCCTTCACGACTGTTAAAAATTGCTAGTCAAGGTATCCAGAATGGATAGACGCATGAGCATGTCCCCTAATCTTTAACCAGTTGCCACAACTTTATTGCAATCAAACTCTTGTTGCTTATCTGGCCTTACGATATGCACTCACCACTCAGGATTGGCAGGCACCAGCTTGTGTGATGAGCAAAATTTAATGATCTTCAGTTTAGCTACAGGCAAGCCTTAACTATATCTAGGCAACATTATTTCACGCAATACCAGTCTTTGCGTTGGAATTTAGGAATCCACACTAGCAATGACATCTTCTATCATGTTATCTATAAACAAACCAATAGAAAGCCTCTGTGATGCACACACACTAGAAATAAACAAACATTAAATCATCTTTCCTTCTCTGGTTGGTTGGATCTTGTGTTCAAACTATCTATTGTTTTCTAGCAGATTCTCATTTCTTCTCCGAGTAAGCATGTATTTGATGTGGCACAGTTTATAGCCTGCTACTTTTATTTTCTGATTTACTCAGGAGTTAGCTGAACTTGTGCACAAGGTCCATTTGCTCTGCCTAATAGCAAGGGGTAGGGTGGTTGACAAGGCTTGCAATGATCCTCTTATTCAGGTGTGTTACAGTGGTATATATCATCCCATCTCTTTGTAATGTTTATCATATCCACCATCCCATGTTCCAAAACAATGAAACTAAATGTAAATTAAGGAAGTATTACTATTACATCTGTGGGTGCCTTTGAAACTAAATTGTACCTTTGTTGTTTCGAATGTTATTTGCAGGGCTCGATTCTCTCTCTTGTACCGCACCATTTATTATGGAGTTTTACTGATGTTAGAAACCTGAGAGCTGTTAACCTACGAAATCTTGTGAGCTGGGTAAGACATTTCTGTACTCATTTTTGTTCACCTAAATAACTGATGAAATGTCTATTTTTATAAATGTTGGTCTTTTTAAGTTGCCTGTACTGTACTTGCAGTTCCATCGTACTTTTTGTGTAACCGCACAATCCACTGACAGGGGATCTTTTGTATCAAATTTGGCTTTCGCTATTCAAGATCGTGTAGGCACTGCAGAAGAGGTATTGAATATTATCCCTTTACTGAAAAAATCAGCTGCCTATGTTATCCATCTTTGCTTTCATATTGTATATGAAGACACAAATAATCCCTTTTTGTAAAGCCGTTACATAAATGGTCTGCTATGCAGGTTTGTGCACTTTCAGTGGCATTGTTCAGGGCACTTAACTTAACAGCAAGGTATGCATTTTTCTGAATAGATGTGCTTGAGTTTAGGCATTTATTAAATGTTTGCAAATGGGAGTGATACATCATTTTGCGTCCTTATTAGTCCGTATGGATGCTGCTTGTTTTGGTGTGTCATGCATATGCACAATGAAATTAGACACTATCCATGATATGTATAATTGTTTTTTTTTACACTGAAGACTGTATTTGCTAATCTATTTTTTGAGGAAAAGGAAATGGTGGGGCGAATAGTAAATGGATTTAGGTGGCAATCACAAAATTAGGACCAATAGTGACCCAAGATATTATACATGTTATAGTTTCTCTTCCACCCCCATCAAAATAATCTTGCAGATCAAGCAATCATCACTTGCTAACATGGTTGTGTCCCTGAAAAAATGGTTTTTGCTACAGACCTAGTGTTCTATGTTTCTGTTTGAAATAATACCATCCATAAACATACCTGCCCTTGTAGGTTTGTTACGAATCTGGATGTTGCTGGACTAAAGCCTGATACTAAAGTGATGGGGACACCCAATCAAGATGCATCTAGGCTTTGTACAAGGTCACTACCGTATAGTTCTCCAGCTGCTGTTGGCAATGTGGTTAGTTTTCCTGCTCTACTGAAAGATAATACTCAAGATAGTGTCAACATGAATCAACAAGGAGGAGGTCATGGAAAATCAAGACAGATATCTGCCTGCAAGAGAAGTTTATCTAAAACTTTGTCAAGCATAAAAAAAGCAGATAATGAAAGTAGTAGTATATCAGCCAGCAGTCAACTTCCATCCACTTCTGGTAATGCTGAAGTGCCAAAACGAAAAGGGGATGTGGAATTCGAGTTGCAACTGGAAATGGCCCTTTCAGCCACAGCTGCTGAAACCCAAAACAATAATCAAGCCACTCGCATGAGTCAGTCGATTAGTAGCTTACAAGATTCTACCCCACCAATGAAGAAATTGCGTCAAAATACAGAACCTACATCCAGCTCCAGTGCAGTTTGGTCAAGAAGTGCTGGCGCTCCATTGTACTGGGCCGAGGTATACTGCAGTGGGCAGGCGTCAACAGGAAGATGGGTGCATGCCGATGTTGTGAATGATCTCCTTGATGCTGAACGAAAAGTAGAAGCTTCTTCAGCTGTTTGCAAGAAGCCTTTAAGATATGTTGTTGCTTTTGCTGGAAACGGAGCCAAGGATGTAACAAGAAGGTTTGCCTTTTGCACAATTCCTAAGTTTGTGTCATGTGCTTCTGACAATGACATACTAGTGTTACACCATCTTATGCTGCATATCAGCCAAATCAATCACAGAAAAACTACATATGGGTTAAAAGTAAAAATACTGTTGTCATGATTAATGAATATTTTTCCCTAATGCACACTTCTTCTAAGTAGCAAGTATCATTATTTTATTAATTGAATGGACTGGAGCTCTGGATTATTTTATAGAACATCAACACTACCAAGTATCAATAGTTTTTTGCTTTGTCCAGCTGAACTTATATTTAAGTATCACCACAAAATGAGAGGCTCCGTTCTTGATTTGGAACTTCTTGAAAAAGTGGTTTCTCTATTGTCTTCCACATGTTTCCAGGTATTGCTTGCAATGGCACAGAATTGCACAGGGGCGAGTGAATCCTGAGTGGTGGGAGGATGTTTTGGCACCATTAAAGCAGATGGAACTGACAGCAATGAACAATTCTGAAGACATGGAACTTCAAACCAGAGCCCTAACAGAACCTCTTCCTACCAGTCAACAGGTACATCCCATGCAGGATTTAGGAAAAATTAAAATCAGTCTAATTTCTTGTTGGCCCGTTTGCTTCTGGCAAAATTTCGTATTGGTTGGCTTTAATAATTTATGCAATTATTTAGGCCTACAAAGACCATCATCTATATGCTCTTGAGAAGTGGCTTCACAAGAACCAAATTCTTCACCCCAAAGGTCCAGTTCTTGGCTTCTGCAAAGGGCATCCTGTTTATCCAAGATCCTGTGTTCAAACACTGCAATCAAGACATGGATGGCTGCGGGAGGGTCTGCAAATCCGAGAAAACGAGTTGCCTGCAAAGGTACATAACAGAAGCACTGTTTTTTAGTTTTCTAGTTTTGAACTTCTGATACTGATGTAATCCGTCCATTAGGTTGTTACACGTCCAAAGAGGACTTTCAATGCTCAGATAGTTGAATCAAGTGCTAATGAAGATGCTCTTAAGCCAAACATGGAACTATACGGTGAATGGCAACTGGAACCACTGCAACTTCCTCATGCTGTAGACGGCATTGTGCCAAAGGTACTGTTAACTCATTTTAGTACAGGTCACCATTTATAACCAAGTCCTTGGTTTCTTGTGTTCCATTCTGATTGATGTTAAAATGTCACCAAGAATGAACGAGGCCAAGTTGACGTATGGTCAGAGAAGTGCCTTCCACCTGGTACAGTACACTTGAGGTTACCAAGATTATTCCAGGTCGCAAAGAGACTTGGCATTGATTATGCTCCTGCCATGGTTGGATTTGATTATCGAAGTGGTCGGTGCCTTCCAGTTTTCGATGGAATTGTTGTCTGTACCGAATTTAAGCATGCTATCCTGGAGGTATGTTGCATCATAACGATTATTATTTTTGAATGCGTATTGCTTAACCTTTAGTCCCTTTTTATCGTGATTTACCTGATATCTCAAATGGTTTAGTGATGCTATCTTATTAGAAAGTGAAGTTATTTCAGCTACAGAGACTGATAAATAATTCTGACTAAATATGAAGCCTGGTAATTTAGGGGATCCTTCATCCTTGTGATACTGACGTGCGCATTTCTGAAAACAGCCTGTATTTTTTTAAAGCTAAAAAACTGCCTGTATAACTACATGCATTTTTTGTACAAAGCAGGCTGAAAGTCTCTTTTCCAGCACGGCCATATAAAACTGATGTGATGCTTATGCATTCATACCTTCTACTAGGCATATGCAGAAGAAGAGGAGAAGAGACGCGCTGAGGAGAGGAAGCAAGAGGAAGCTCAGGCACTATCGAGATGGTATCAGCTGCTCACCTCCATTATAACAAGACAGAGATTGAAGGAGTCATACAAAACACCTTCGCATATTGGTCACGAAGGGCTGCCCGGAAATGATAATATCCAGGAAAATACTCGCAGCAGTCTATGCGCAGAAAGGGAGTCTAGTTCAAGCAAATTGCAGACAGATCATGATCATGAACATGTGCATGAGTATCCAGAGGAAGACCAGAGCTTCGACGAGGAGACCTTTGTGCGGACGAAACGCTGCCCATGTGGTTTTTCAATCCAAGTAGAGGAGCTGTAGCTTGAGTACTACAAACAGAAGGTTCTAACTATTTGTAACATATGGTCCATTTCAAGGGTGGAACCCAGTACGTTCAGCTAGGTAAACATCCGTTATGCTATATCTGAATATGATGCTGTTCATAATACACTTTATTAATTTCATAGTACTCCCTACCTTCCAAAATGTAAGCCATTTTAGCCTTTGTCCCAAGTAAAACTTAAAATATACTGACAAAGCTTACAAAAATACTAGCATCTGTAATACCAAAATGTAAGCCATATATCATGGTGAATTTAATAGAATTGATTTGATGATTTAGATGATGGTGCATTTTTAATGAACTTGGCCAAAATAAAGAAGTTTGACTTAGGTCAAAATGAAACATCTTGCGTTTTGAAATTAGCTTGAGGGGGTGGTAACTTCAGCTCTCAAACTTATTGAATTTCGAATTAGCAGCTTTATTGCATTGAGTGTTGATTGATGAAATAGGGTAAAAGAATGTCACAAGAAACAACCTGTGCATGAGCTTATGCCACTGCAGAATATGCAGCCAAAAAACATAGAACATGAACAAATCAAAGTCTAAGCAGAGATGGCTTCGCTTCAAATCAAATGAAAACCAGAACGTAATGAAAGTGGCTGGGGACGAAGGCCGGCCGCGAGATCACGCCGACACGCTCCGGCTGCCGTCCGTGCTGCTGAAGTCGGCTTTCCGGCACGCGTCCTCGACGATACGCTCCATCTTCGCCTCCACCTCCGCCATCGACGGCCGCTGGTCGGGGTGTTGCTCCGTGCAGTCCATGCCGAGCTGCAACAGCCGCAGCATCTCTTCCTCCACGCGCGGTTCGTTGGCGATGGCGGCGTCGAACACCTCCGACGTCCACTCCTCCTGCACTACCGACCGCACCCACCGCGTCAGGTCCACGCCACCGTCTCCGCCGCCGCCAACGAGTATGGGTCCGGCGGCGCGCCCGGGCGCGCGGCCGCTCAGCAGCTCCAGCACCACCACGCCAAAGCTGTACACGTCGGCGCTCTGCGATGGCGCGGCGCGCGCGCCGCCCAGCAGCACCTCCGGGGCGTGGTACCCGGCGTCCCGCCGTGGCGGCTCCGCGGCGCCGGCGCCCACGAGCTGCGCGACGCCGTAGTCGGAGACGTAGGCGCCGTCGCGCGCGGCGGTGACGACGATGTTGGACGACTTGATGCTGCCGTGCGCTGACTCGGCCCCGCCGGCACGGTGGATGAACGCCACGCCGCGCGCTGCCGCCAGCGCGATGCGCGCCCGCGCCGTGAAGTCCAGCCGCGCCCGGCCCTCCGCGCCGTCGTCTGCGAGGCAACAGAAGCAATCTGAACACGCCTGTCTAATTAGGTGGCATGGGCCATGGGAGGTTGATGACTGGTAACGAACCGTGGAGGAGGGCGGCGAGGCTGCCGGCGCCGACGAAGTCGTAGACGAGGAGCTTCTCCTCCTTGCCGTAGAAGTAGGCGCGGAGGCGGGGCAGGTTGTCGTGGCGGAGGGCGCCGATCATCGCTGCCTTGTCCTGGAACTCGCGCTCGGACAGGCGGACCTCGCGAAGGCGCTTGACGGCGAGGACGGGCTCGCCGCCGTCGAGCGTGGCGCGGTAGGTCGTGCCGAGGGCGCCCTTTCCGAGCACCTCGGCCGACGCCCGCAGCAGCGTCTCCAGGTCGTACGGCCTCTCCGGCGCGCTCCCCAGGAACACCAGCTTCTTGCCCTCGCCGACCATGGCCGGCGCGAGCGGCGGGGCGTGGGACTGCTTCACGGCGGCGTCCCTGTCCGTCCTCGCCACAGTCACCGTCATAGGCGCGGTGCCCGCGTGCACGTTGGCGGCGGCAGAGACACCCGCGGGCCTCCCGGCCGCCGCTCGACGACGCCGGAGGAGGAAGGCGATGAGCCCCACGACGAGCAGGAGAAGGAGCGCGGCGCCGATGACGATGCCGACGATCGCCCAACGGGACAGTTTCCTCTTCCTGTCACCCGGCGGCGACGGCCCGCAAGCAGGGAGGGGCCCGTCGCAGAGTGCCGTGCCGAGGAACGCGCTCGCCGGCATCGTGGCGAGCGACGCCGGCACGGGTCCGGAGAGCTGCGCGTTGAACGAGACGTTGAACCGCGAGAGGGCGGGGAGGTATAGCCCCGCCGGGAGCTCGCCGGCGAGGTCGTTTCCCTCGAGGAAGAGCCTGTCCAGCTGCTTGAGCCGGTTGAACTCCTGCGACACGGCGCCGGTGAATCCGTTCAGGGAGAGGTCGGCGTGCCTGAGCGCCGCCAGCGAGAAGAGGACATCGGGCACGGCGCCGGTGAGCCGGTTGTTCCTCAGCGACAGCACCCTCAGCTCGGCGCAGCTGGCGACGTCGGCGGGGATCTGCCCCGAGATGGCGTTGTGCCGGAGCGACAGCTTCTGCAGCGCGGTGAGGTTCCCGACCGTGCCGGGCGGGATCGTCCCGGAGAGACGCTTCCCGGGGAGGCGGAGCACCACGACGCGGTCCCCGCCCTGGGGCCCGGCGGCGCACGTGACGCCGCGCCACCCGCACGGCGATATCGCCGCGGGGTCCCACGGGAGGAGGCGGCCGCGGTCCAGCGCGGCCCGCAGCGCCAGCAGCGCCGCGCGGTCGCCCGCCAGGTCCTGCGCCACGCAGCGCCCGGGAAGCGCGGCTGCGAGAAGCGCGACCACCACGAGGAGCGTGACAGCTCCGATCGGCCGCCGCGGCCGCGCCATCGCCGGCGGCGCTAGCTGCTAGCCTGCTACTAGCTGTATGGACCGCAACCAGCAATAATAAACCCCTCCAAGGCAGGATCTTCGAGCTACGAAATGAACGATGCTACTGGCAACAACTAGCGAATTAAGCAGCGCAGCCGGCCGGGAGCATGAAACAAGAGATGGCGTCGCCGCGTGCGTCAACGACTCAGCAGGGGATAGCCTCGGAGACGACGGAACTCCGGAGGCACAGCCTCGCGTTCATCGACCGCGGCGGAGGAATCGGTGGCGCGCGGAGGCGATCGGATCGGAGGTGTAACCGTGTAAGAAATGGCGGGAAATGACGGGAGCCTTTTATACTCCTCTGGCTGGCTGGTATCGTCATTCCCGGGCGCCAGCAGGTAGCCGTTGGCATTATCCATGCGTGTGTTAGTGAAGCTGGTGAGCTCGTCCAGCTGCGCCGATGCAAATTAAACCTGCATGCGGCACAGCTGATTAACACTGCCAGTTAAAAGTTTAAAACTCGATTAGTTTAGTGTCATCAATCATCATACAAACAAAAAAGCACGTTGAGTTCGCAGCTGCTAATAGGTCGTCGCCATGGACGGCAAATCGATGAGGAGTATACTAGTATGCTATGGTGATGCTGCCAGAATTGGCAACTCTGGATGTAGTGACACTCCAGCCAGCTAATCCAGCATCGGGCTCGACGTGGATCGGGGTGAACGAGAGTGAGCCGGTGGTCGACGGGGAGAGGCGATACGAGAGGTGAAAGAAGTGGCTTTTCCCCCAAAAATAAATAATATGAAATGAAATCAGAGAGAGAGGTGAAAGAAATGAGGCGTGGCGTTTTCGATGGGAGCGGCGGGCCGGCGCGGCGGCGAGGAACGCGCCGACGGGGAGGCCTTGCTTTCTCCCCCTGGACACCGAAGCAGTTTTGCAATTGGCCCATTATTATGGGAAAAGCTATACATCACCTGGGTGTTTCTCAGTAATGCTAAGAGCATGATGTTCCGGACACTTCCATATATATATTTTAATATTTAATTTTTGATGTTACAAATGTTATTTTCACATGTTTCACAATGGATATTAATTGCATGAAATAGTGCCTGCGGCTGATAAGTTTTTTTTTCAATTTCAAGTCATGGAGGTGCCCAAGCCCAAATAATGATACAACATCCAGCTGCAAGTGTTTTGTGGGGTTTTCGGCTCACACAAACTGTATATATGTAAAAATAATAATAATAATGCATGATTTGTAACAAAAGGTGGATTTATCCGGTAGGGATTTTGTGGTAAGTTCTTCAATATATTTTACTTGGTCTCCCATCTACGACTGTTCGGTTGGCTGGTGGTGATGGTAGTCTTGATTTGTTCTGAGATAAAAATACTGCTGGCTGATTGCTAGTGGCTGGTTTGTTCGAGAGAAAAATCTGCTTGTTTGGTGGTCGATAAGCCAAACGAACAGGGTTAACCAATTCGTTCAAACCAAACAAAAAATGTATGATGTATCCCTCTACTTCTGATGGATATATAATTTAGTGTACATGGCCGGCACAAGCTATTTTGATAACTGTTTTACATTCTTATTATATGGTTGTATCGGTACTTCGTTGTGCAAACTTGATATTGTGCATTCACACATTGACATCGTGTAATATTGACGCGGTTAGGAAATGCAATAATCCAACTGTGCCATCTTTCTTTGGTAACCCTTTTCTCTCAAAAGAAACAGACAAATTAGTAGCTTTCCCTCTACCGTTTTGAACAAAAACTTTCTTGTTGGAAGGCAAAATACCTATCCTACGGAGGTAAACTTGTCTTACTCAATTCAATCTTAACCAGTCTACCCATGTTTATGATGTCCTTCTTTGAGATACCGAAAGGGGTCATCAAAAACTTGGATCGCTACAGATCTAGATTCTTTTGGCAAGGATCCTCACAAAAGCACAGATACAGACTTACCAAATGGGACATCTTATGTCGACCTAAAGATCAAGGTGGTCTAGGTATTCTTGATTTGCAGCTGCAAAATAAATGTGTGTTGGCCAAGTGGTTAGTTAATCTACTAAACACAGATGGCATCTGGCAAACGATGCTCCGAAATAAATACCTAAGGTCTAAATCTTTAACTCAAGTGGAAGCCAAACCCTTTTACTCTCATTTTTGGAGAGGTCTCATGCATATAAAAGATGAGGTTCTGTCTTTAGGTTCCTTTATTATAAAGGATGGGACTAATGTGAGATTCTAGGAAGACACTTGGATAAGAGACAAGCCGCTCAAAATTCAATACCCGAGCTTATATAATATAGCGAGGGAGCCACACGCTACAATATCCAAGATAATGGCCACAAGCCCCCTAAATATCTCCTTCAGGAGGGCTCTAGTGGATAACAATCTTAGAGATTGGCTTGGATTAGTGGTACGAAACTCACACGTGCAACTAACGGAAGGCTCTGACCTTCTTAAATAGAGCCTAACCAAGTCCGGCTTGTTTACCATTCGGTCGTTGTATCACCATCTTATTGATACAAATCCACCCTTTCAGCATCGAAAAATCTGGAAGATGGGGATTCCACTAAAGATAAAGATCTTTCTTTGGTTTCTACAAAGGGGAGTAGTTCTCACTAAAGACAATCTGGCTAGGAAAAATTGGAAAGGTAGCCAGAAATGTGTTAGTTGTAACAGGAATGAGAATATCTAACACCTATTCCTTGACTGCCCCTTTGCTAAAACAATTTAGCATTTAATCTTCTTCGCTACCAATCTTAACCAACCCAGATCTATTAGCCATTTGTTTGGTACTTGGCTTAATAATCAACCTAAGACTAAGAACATGAAAGGTTTGATCTGGGTGGGGGTAGCTGCTATATGCTGGGCTATCTGGCGATGCCGGAATAATGTAATTTTCAACAAATTGAACACTAACTCTATCATGCAGGTTATTTTCAGGGGAGTATATTATCTACGCTCTTGGTCCCAGTTCCAGCGTGACGAGCAAGCCAAAGACACCCTCAACATGCTGAGCAAGAGATTGGAAGTGATTGCTCTAGACATTTCAAATAGGGGGTGGAACCACTTATATCGTTTGCTTTAGTTTTTGGGATCATGTTTCGACTTTGGTTTGCTGTGTTTCTAAACCAGCTTTGATCTGTAATAATTGGTTGTGTACATCCCTGGATGTAGAGGCCAGATTTTGTAATCCCTTATCTAAAAAAAGTAGCTTTCCCACCCACATCCTTTTGTTGGAGTGGGCTCACTTTCGGTGGGTCGATGGAACTTGCATACAAACCATTCATGAATTCAATGGAGACTAGAAAACTTGATCATGGACCTTGCGGACTTCATTCGTTCTTTGATCCATAATCAAACTGAGATGTTATTATATTTCTGAACTTGGAATGCTTTTACTTTTTTAAGTAAATTGTTTATCCCTTGCATTATGTTTTTTTTTACTAATTGTCTGCATGAGAGCATCTGGTTCGAAGGAACCCATTGGACTCGGCTAGATTCTATAGATGTCCCTTTGGGTTGCCCGACCTGACCGTCGTGTCGGGACCTGGCACGCACACGACACTATGGCACAGCGTGCGGGACCGACTAGCCCAGGGGCTGCAACAGCGGCCCAAGCTCGAGCCCACGGTCCTACTTTGTGCCATGCTAGCCAGCAGCAGCTCGGCCCAATGTGTGTGCCCGGTGAGGAGCCCGCACTACTGCTGGATGGAGCTCAAGCTCGCCCCTCGCCGTGGCTGCTGCGCAGCAAGGAGAGGGGACTCGGCAGGGGCCAGCGGGGCTAGACCACCGGAGGAGAGGCGGTGGCGGCCTCCGTCGCGAGCAGGGCAAATGGCCTCCACCACGGGCCAGGCGTTGTGACAACCCGCCCAGGAAAATACCGTCTTATCGTCTAAACCAATCCACTTTTGCCATTAAGCGATAATAAAGTATCATCATGTCGTTAGTCGCCGGGTTAACGCCCGGTAAATCACTTGAATAGCAACAAGGATCGAGATATATGCATTAGAACTTACGCGAAGGTGAGTCCAGAGATACAACATAATTAACATCCGAAATTTTACCCCGAAGGGTTTAATTATTACAAACCAAAGTTTTTTGTCATCACAACGTAGTTCAGAGTTTGAAACAGCGGAATTAAACTAACGGGAAGCGGAAACACCATTGGAGGCCAGCCATGATGCCTTCAGTCGTCATCCTCCACCCACTCCAGCTCCCAGCCGGGCGGGATATCTCCGGGCCACACATCACCGAGAGCATTACCTGGATCAACATATTATAGCAAGGCTGAGTATACTAATACTCAACAAGACTTACCAATCGGTGATAACTACTTCACCAACTCTAGACATGAAAGACTTTCTGGCCACTGGGTTGCTTTTGCTAAAAAGTAACAAAGAGTATGTCCTTACTTTCAAGATTTTAGCACAAGTTCTAGTGGATTTAATCTTTACTACATTAGCCATCTATTAAAGACAAGTTGTACAATACAATTAATCAAGCATAGTATTCATCAACTTCCATCATTAGGGATCTCATGGCTAGTGGACTAAGTAGTCTCAAATAACGGTGAGAGGCCGACAATCGATTGATTCAGACCTTGCAAAGTAGACCTAAACACACGGTGGGATGCCCCTCGCGAGGACAACCACCAAGCGGGATCGAATCTTACAGTCTTTGGTGCAGGCTATCCGGCATACCCCGCGAGGCACCCGGACTCACCGTACACCACCGGTAGCTAGCCATGAGACGTATCCCAAGAGTAGTAATAGTAGGATCCCTCGCCGCCTCATTAAGGTACTAGGCTTACCGGTCTCATTCCTGACAAGTGCTTAGTACGTTCAAACACTTAACCCACAATAGCTATTGGACCGGAGCCCAAATCCCATGCTCTTACCACATGAGCAGTCCATTTAAGGAGATCTTATGATTCCTATCTAGGAACCTATTCTCGCGAGTGACATCATCACTCGACTTGTAACGGTTCTATAGCTTAGCAGCTATCGACCTATCATACTAGTGAGGACAAAGGTACCTAGGGATCATGCATCTAAGGTTCCATACAACTCCTGAACTTAAATGCACAAGCATCCATAGATAATTGAATAACAAAAATTTGAAAACTAGGTTAGATGCACCGGGGCTTGCCTTCGTCAGCTAAGTTAGCCTGAGCACCCTCGGTGTCGTCGAGTACTTCCACGTACTGCAACGAAGCTTCTGCTCCTCCTTCCTTGGATTCCGGGACGAGTGAGTAGTCACCGTTAGGAAGATCTACACGGAATGCAATGCAGGGTTCAGGTGATGTGACAGTTTGTTTATCTTATCCAACTCTTGTTGGTCATATTCACCTTAACAAATAATTAAATAATAAATTCCTTTTATGAAGGGTATTGTTGTTATGTGTTTCATTCTTTTATTACACACTTGAATTAACGTTCCTTTTATACTTGATATTTCATGTGAAGGTTTATTCCTTTACCTCTCACTAGTAAGGGTGTGTACAAAGATATTTATTTATAAATCAATTCCTTATCAGCAAGGGTGTGTTCTTAGCCTTTAATTAAGTTAGGTAACACTTCCCAAAAAGGGAAAGAATTAAAATGCATTTTCCTTATTTAATCAATCTTTAATCTACAAAAGACTTTTAAACCTTTTGATTAAACAATATATCACTAAAATTTAAAGAAGGGTTTCTTAAGCATCATAACACTCATACTGAACCACTAGACTCACATGCAAAGCTTGGAAGCTAAAAAATAATATTTTGGAAAAATAACAAAAGACTAGCTAGCAATCAAATTAAATGCATACGAAAATAAATAAGCATCAAAATACTCCAATCTTCCTTATACATGCTCTCTGGTCCTAAACAAGCCTAAAGAACCAGCAAGCACACCTAGAAACTCTACTGATCTTGCTTTATTAATTTACAAAGGAAAATATGCACAAATTAAGAATAAATACTTATGGTAAACCAAAAATCATGATTAATTCTCCAGAGGTATGTTTTGGCATAACAAGACAGCATGCACAAGTTGGGCACAAAAACATAAATATTTTTAGCTACAAAAAGCATCTAGGCAGATTCTGCATAAATGGAAAACAATTTATATAAAAAGATTTACTTCATAAATTTGTGCAATTTCTGGCACAGGAGCTAGTCATGACATGATACACAACATATCCAAAAATTGGACACAGAGGATTTATAGATTTTGAGATATTGCAGATCTAGGTTTTTAACATTCCTATTTTTTCATGCTACAAATATCCAGAATCAGACCAAGTGAGTATAACAAAAGTTGTAGTATTTTTCACAACAAATCCATCAAAATTGAGTTTGCAGTTTTCTGAATTTGCTACGATTTTCAACGCATTTTACAAGATTCAGTCAAAAGTCAAACACTATTTGAGATCTATCTTTCACCGGGGTCCCTGGAAAACTTTTCAGACTTACACCCAGGCCCCTGGTTCGCGTAAAACTCCTTGGAAAGAGCTGGCCACTTGCAATTGGGTCCCTGGGCATGGTTGCCGGTGGCGCCGGCCCAAATTCCGGTGCTCCGGCGCCGGAATCGGTCGGGGAAAGGGAGGAGGATGGCTAGGGGCTCACCACGCATCGGTTTGATGGTTTGGTCGGGGTGGAGGCGTGCCCGGCGGCAGGGTTCCGCGGCGCCACCCCGTGCCGGCCGCGGGCGCGTCGCTCCGGTGAGGTGGGTGGCGCGCGGTGACTAGGGTCGGTCGGTGAGCTAAAGTAGGTGCAAGGGAGGTGGAGGGGTGTCACGGTTGGGTGCGCGGCCGGCCGGGGGCCGGGGCTCGCCGCGCCGCCCTCCGGCGCCGGCGGGCGGCTCGGCCGGGTGGCACGGCATGCCGCGGGGATGCCCTGCAGGCCCTTCTTATAGCGGCTGTGTGGCCTACTTGCGACGCCGGGAAGAGTGAAGAGGAGTGAGGACACTCCGTGGTACGGCGCGCAGGGGAAGATCGCGGTTGGTCCGGCGGTCCGACGGGTGCCCGTCCGGCCGACCGTGCGGGCGCACGGCGGCGGCGCGCGCGCGAGAGGGGGGGACTTCAAGGCGGCCTCGGCGCACGCAACGGCCGGGGGAAGGCGCGCGCGGGCGCGGGCGCCGAGACGGAGCGGGCGGCCCGAGGCGCGGCTCGGGCGCATGCACGCGGCGCGTCGTGTCGCACGGGCGCGGCGCGGCCTGCCTGAAAATTTCGGACTGGCACTGTTTGACTGACCATAACTCGAATTTTTGCAACTAAAGTACACTGAGTGATGAATAGGAAAGTCGTAGATTTCACTACCCTCTACAACTTTCACAAAGGCTCTAGGGTGTTTTTCTCCACGGATTTTGCATAAATTGTTGACAAACTTTGAATGCCGCCATGGTTCGGTGAACAGGAGGTACTGCCAGTTGACCAGGTTTTTCACCAATTTCCACTCAAAATTGGAAATGCCAATCTACATGAAAGTTGTGTCCCTCAACAAGCTGGACAACTTTCATAAAGGTGAATTTTGAAGTTTTTAGGTGAAATTTGGAGAACGCGGCAAATGTTCCGGAAGACATTCGCCGACGTCAGGGTTTAAGCGGGGTTTGACCGTGTCTTTGACCGAAGGTTGACCACGGGTGTGTGTAGACTTGGTCAAGGGGTTGGATAGGGTTCATTGGCGAGGTTTTTGAGGTGATGACCCAGGTTGACCTAGGTTTGACCAGTGTCGGCCGGTTTGACTCGGCTGACTCGGCCATTAGCGCTAATGATGCTAATTAAAAACCTGGGGCGTCACAGGCGTGCCGGCCACGACCTTCGTTGCGGGTAGGGTAGGCGGCCTCCATCATAGGTAGGGTGCACCAACCTCCGCCATGACTGACAGGGGCTAGAGTGCTTGGGGGATGTGGAGCCTAGAGGGGAGGGAAGGAAGCCTATGGGCACTAGAGTATCCGTAGGGGATAATGGAGGAGTATAGATCCGGAGTTCCTACTTCTACTAGTATTAGGTTTTTTTCTTAGTTGTGCCTCTTTGGCTTTCGCCCAGTGTGGTATGAGCTACCAGAGATGCGCCGCCTTTGGCAGTCTCGTCGTCATCGTCTCCGTCGCAGCTCAGGTTAGTACGAATAAAATAATCCGCCTCCTCCAGCAGTTCCTCCTCCGCCCCCTTCCGCCCCCTGCTGCTGGTTGATCCCCATCGCCACCTTCGATCTGGCTGATGTTGTAGTCGCTCTGCCAGTGACCCCTGTAGATCGGATTCCGCCTTGGGTGGATCTAGTCTCTGGGTTCCACTCTAGGTGTCTCCCTTGCCCAGTTCAACTCCCCGCCTCCCTCGTTTCCGCCCCCCAGTAGTCTCTAGTCCTAGAGTTTGCTTCCCCAACTTGGTGGCTCTGATCTTGGTGCTCGATTGACTTTGCTGCCTCCCCATGGGATCCTGGTGCAAGCCGATCCACTTATCTCCGGTGACGACTCCTACCACATCTACAGGTCGTGAGTGTGTTCCTTCTTCGACGGCTTCATCGACTCGCTTTCAACCGACACACAGCGCGGTCACTGCCTGGGTGTATGCGTCCTCGACGCCCCTACGACCCTCCGCCGGTAGCTCCGTCGTCCTCGCCATCGTGGATCGCTCCGCCTTGTTCATCTTCAGTTCCAGGACCTTTGTGCAATTTGGTCTTCTTTAGAGGACCTTTATGTAACTTGGCTGTTGTAATCCCCTAATATTAATATATATGTTTATTGTAAAAAAATAGGGTCGGGAGGGGTAAGACGATTAAGAAAGGGATAAGGTTTGAGACTTGAGGTCCTCTGGGAGATCTAGAGATAAAGGGTGGACGAGATGCTTGTCGTGTCGAGGTGACGACCTCGTGTCGAGCCAGCACGGGCCCAAAGAGTTTCGTGTCAAGCTATTATGCTCTGGGCTTTTTGGACAATTAGAGAGAACCGCACTAAAGGCTTTGCCCAGGATTAGTACCAAAAATACAAGGATTTAAATAGATTTGGGTCGTTGGGAGGCGTAACATCCTGTTTCATGTGGATAACTATATTGCTACTATGAATTATTTAGAATGAAAACTAGGTAATTGTATTACTTGAGGTCCTCTGGGAGACTGGGAAATAAAGGTCGAATGGGCAGCCCATCGTGCCGAGGTGACGGCCTCGGGTTGGGCTAGCACGGGCCTGAAGAGTTTTGTGCCGAGTTGTTGTTGTGCTGCAGGCATTTTGGACAACTAGAGGGAATTGAAGAGTATCTTGCCCCCCTAAGTGGGTTTTGGTGAATTACTGGCACACTTTTAAGTATTTAATGGCTTATTGAGTGTATGAGCAGGGACTAAAACTATGTCACGACATTAACATGCATAACTTATTTATCCAAAAGGAAGTGATGCTTGGTGGGGTATTCAATGAAGGCTTAATTATTTTATATTTCAAATTTGAGTCATAGAAATGTTGTACTATCAAGTACTATCAAGAGAAATACGAGACTTACTTTCATGAGTTGAAAAAGGTAACCTTCTTTTCGAACTTTGAAGTCAACTTCCTCATGGTGCCCAAGAGGAAGGGATAGGAAGGAGGATGGAGCAAGCGGAACGTGAACTAAATGGTTTGTTAAAACACTTTCTTGTTCTAAACTATTGGTCCATTTAGTTTTGTCATAAGTTAAACTTGTCTAACTCTGATTAAGTTTATAGGGGAAAACACAAATATCTGCATCATATCAAATTAGTTTTGAGGGGATTATGACACCCTAGAGGTTACTTGGGTGTTCTAAAACCCAAGGTTTCAAACACATATAAAAATTTATTCCAATTTCTATCTTGACACAAACTATTTTTTTATGTATTGCTATCTCTACCTCAAAGAGTTTTGCATCTTAGGTTCCAATCTACAGTCTGCACATGGCAATTCTATAGGAAAGGTAAGCATGAAATGTATAGTGCAATAAGAAATGTGAAAGGTAAATGAGGTAGAGAAGGCAAACTCCCAATGTGGCGACAAGTGATTTTTTTGTCAAGGTATTAGAAAGTAAGACTTTTCACTAGTCCTCGTTGTTGAAGCCCGTGTCCAGGGGCGAACCTACATTGTGGTGAGTGAGGGCACATGCCCTCACTCAAATTCTAGAAACCAAGCTAATTAGTAAAAGTTCACCATATAAAATAAAGGAGATGTGTAAATCTTAGCTAACTCTTTGCTAAACCCTAAGCAATACACTAATAGGACTAAACTAGCACCAATCGATATCTAACCCTAATGCTAAGTGACTTACTCTTCTCATAGAACTTTGATGGATAGAACTCTTGTATGAATGTGGAAACCAAGCCTATAGTTTCTCCAAGCCCTAAAGATGTGTTTGGCAAAGCTCCCAGAACTAATTCTCTGCTAATTCCAGTAGGAGTCATGCCAATGATTTTTCATAGAGAAGTGATTCTCTGAAATGAAATACGAGGTTAGAAGCTAAAAAAAAGTAGTTTCTTCTGATTCTGTGAAGTGATTCTCGAACCTACACTACTAGAGAACGGATTTTATATCCTAGGCCTCAAAACCCATTATTATCGGGTATTTTTTCACTCGGTATTAATGTGTGCATTAATACCAAGTGGGGAGGAATGGCTCCGATGCGCTCCTCATGACCCCCATTAGTACCGAGTAGGGGCAAAACCCAGTACTAAAGGACCCCCTTAGGTACCGGGTGGCCGCAACACCCGGTACTAAATGAGGTGCATTAGTACCGGGTGAAAAAAAACACCTCGTACTAATGTATCCAACCACCTGATGTTGTCTCCTCCCGTCTCTCTCTTGCGTGTGCGTCGCCCCTCCACAAATATCTACCACTCCCCTGACCCACCCGTGAACTAATCCCCCTCGTCTCTCCCCCCAGGGTAGGCCGCCAGCCGGGACAAGACCGCGACACAGACCGTCAGCGAGCGGGTGCGGTGCCGGCTGAAAGGCGACCACGGATGCGGCGCAGGGTCACTATCTCGGGCGCAAGCCGCTAGAAGTGTGATTTGTTTTTTCTTTGTTTATGTGAATCTAAATCTCTAATTTGTAATTTGTGTAAGTAAATATGTGTAGTTGAATTTGTGATTGTAGTTCTAGTTTTATAAATGTTCGTGAATGTAAAATTTGTATGAGATATTTATTATGAAATATGAATTTATAGTTTAGAATGTGGATATGTGAAGAAAAGAAAAGAAAAGAAAAGAAAAGAAAAGAAAAGAAAAGAAAAGAAAAGAAAAGAAAAGGGAAAGAGAAGAAGAAAAGAGAAGGTGACGGAGGAGACGGATGGAGGAAGGAGGGAGACATAGACGGACAGAAGGGCATTAGTACTGGGTGAGTCACCCAGTACTAATGTCATCCCGCTTTTAGTACTGAAGGAACAATACCGGTGTGACTTCATCCATTCCTGCGACGTGATGTCGAAGGTTTAGCTTCCTTGGTAGGTTCTGTAGTTGGTGGATTAGCGACAGACGGGTCTGGTGGTGTAGCATAAAGACCACCATAAGGAGGTTCCTCTCCTCGTGCAATGGCGTCGGCAATTTTTCGTTGCAAATAATGATGTGTTTCTTTTGGAGCATAAATACCATCCCATGGAGGTTCTTCTCTTCTTGCAATGGCATCTGCAGTTTTTCCTTCCATATATCAAAGCATTCTTCTTTCGAACGTGCTCATTTTCTTCAGATCAGGTGTTGTGTTTGTGTTTTTCCCCTTGTGGTATGAGGAATCATGATTACCACCACCATTGACATCCTCACCACCTCCGGCAGCAGCTGACGCCATATCTAATTACTGTTACATAAATTCAACATGACAAATAAATACGATAACATGAATAAGTTCTAACACAACATAATCTAAGGAAATACTACTTCAATTATTACAACACGTTCGACTACAGCAAATAAGACATTATTACAAACAACTCAGTGAAATAAGACAACTAAACTCAACGCATTCCTTCATCACGGCGGCTACGACGTCCACGTCCACGTCCCGAAGGTGCACTTCCACTAGTCGAAGGTTGGGCAGCATCATCCGCGTTTGACGAACTAGGTGCATTGCAAGCGTACATTGTTGCAGTGCATTTCTTATAGGTGTGTCCTGGATTGTTGCACTTTGAGTAGAGCGCCACTGAACGACCAGCTTCAGCTTCATCCATGTTATTCTTGATCCTCTTCTTCTCCCATCGACCAACGCCTTGGCACAATTCATGATTTAGATCAAGTATGTATGTTGCATTTCCTTTGGGATCTTCAATGAACGAACTGATGAAGAGATGACCCTCCAGAGTGTGGTTCCAAGTGTCCAGGATGGTTTGCTTCAAGTAGTACCTAGACACGTTCCGACCATAGTGCCAACCTCTAGTTTTAAAACATGCAGCGAGCACATGACTGCAGGGCTTGTGTAGTAGCTGTGGTTTGTGGTAGGAGCATGAGCAAGTCGTGTTCGCTAGAACCACAATTTGTCTCCTTCTCTCATTGCCTCTTTTATGTGATTTGGCTTTGCACTCGACCAGATACTTCCACCTAGTTTCAAAGCCACTTGCACGGTGTATAGGCTCATGCTTTGCTCAGTGACTTAGAGCCTTCTTTCGTTTTATGTCCAAGTACGTAGTAATAGCTGTGGAGTACAACTTCTGTCTATCAGCCATAGCTACGTGTGTTGTATTTGCATGCTCATAAAAGTACTTCATTGTGCGGTACAGGAAGAACTCAATGATACCAACTAAAGGATAACAACTGGCCCCACGCAAGACTACGTTGTATACCTCAGCAAAATTAGTAGTCTTGATCCCATACCGTACACTCCTGTGTCATGCAAGAAACACCATTCTCCTTCGGCTCGTTCTCAATCCATTGGCTGAAGGTCTTCACTGCACGTCCCCTTCTCCTTCTGACATTAGGAGCATCCTCAGGAGAAATTGGCTCTTGCCTCAGTTCAGGATTGACTGGTTTCTTTGCTATTTCCTTTTATGCTTTCTTTGTGAGTTCATCTAGTTTTTTCCATATCTCATTGAACCTCCTGTCCTGATTCTATGAGCATAACCGTTTGAACAGTTTAGTCAGTTGCTTGTTCTTGAATTGGTTGTGGAAGTTTGCTCCCATATGCCTAATGCACCATTTGTTATGAACATCGGGCCACTGGGGTGCTCTTTTTCTTTCTTCACTACCCTCTTTGATGTCATTCATCGCCTGCAAAATTCCTTTGTGCCTATCTTGTATGACACACACGTTTGGCACCTCCTTCACCATCTGCTTCAGCCTCTCCAGAAACCAATACCAACCATCACCATTCTCTCGCTCCGCAAATGCAATAGCCAATGGCAACAAGTGATTGTTGTCGTCTGCTGCCACCACTGCCAAGATTGTGCCCTTGTATTTCCCTGTCAAGAATGTGCCATCTATGCAAATGACGGGTCTACAATGTCTGAATGCCTCAATGCAGGGCCCCAATGTTAAGAATGACCACTGAAGAACAAGCTTCCCTGGCCTAGCTACCAAAGGATATGTCTTGATGTTATAGTAGGTGCCAGGATTTAACACAGCTATTGTGTTCAGCAAGGCTGGTAAATTGTTGTAGGATGCTTTGTAAGTACCCCACCTCATCTATATAACCTTCTTCTTCACCCTATATGCTTTGCCATAGCTGATCATGTACCTAAAATTCTCCTCAATTGCACAGATAATGTACTTGGGCTCATAAGCTGGATTCTCCACAATCTCTGGTGACTTGCATCTAACTGATCAAGTGCACATGTGTGATCCACAACTATACTGATCTTCCAGTAATCTCTCCACTTGCCCTTGTAAGCATGCACTCTAAATGGACAGTCGAGCTTCACACAATGAACATCATACACTGCTGGAGAACTCTTCAATACCCTAAACTCCCTATTCAAGGTCAAGGTGGACCACCTCTTCACTACATCCTTAAGCTCTCCTGATTTGCATACAGAGCTCCTTCGGATAGCTCATTCTTCCGGTACTCCCAAGCGACATTCACACTAGGATTGATAGTAAGTTGTGAGAAACCATAGCTCTCCCAATCACTTAGCATAATGGATTCATCCTCATCATCTGAGGAGTCATCTTCCAATGAATGTTCATAGTCATCGATCTCTCCATTGTACTGCTTCGGTACTTTAGGGTCTTCTTCTCCCCCATCAACCACACCAATTGCTTCATCTCCCGCTTGTTCTTCCTCCCCACCCTCTTCCTCCTCTCCACCCTCTTCCTCCTATCCACCATGATGGCTACTCTGGCCTTCACCCTCTGCTTCCTCATTTAGTTGAACATTCGGTACAAAGTGGACAGGAAAAAACACCAGAGCACCAATTGTGCATGCACTCCTGACATAACGCCTCCAATTTTCAGTACTTCTAACTGCATAAGCTCCCAAAACACGGATTCACTTCTGTTGAACAAAGCCATCACCGACAGTTTCCATTGCTCTTCATCTTTCCTGAATGTCTTGTAGAGCCAGTTGGTTATGACCCCCAAGGTCTTTCTTCGGCTCTTGCAAGATCTCTCACCACTGTTTTAAACAGTAACAAATCAACTCCTTCGGGACCATATCTAATTTCCTCATATCCATAAAACAATTGAACCCGGACTGTCTGTGACATCCCTGATATCATATAGTGTACAAATGACTTGGATTAACTACTAATAGTACTTTCAGGTATTTTGTAAGTAAATTAAAGTAGTTTAGCAAAAAGGTGTTTCTAAATTAACTACTAATAGTACTATTTCCTAAATTTCTACGGTAATTGTAGTATTTCTACACTATTTTAGGATTTTCTAAACTATTTTCAGAATTTCTACGCTAATTCCAGTAATTCTAAACTATGTTTCTAAATTTCTATACTATAATATGAATTTCTAGACTATTTTCTGAATTTATACACTAATTCTAGTATTTCTAAACTATTTTCCGAATTTCTAAACTATTTTCTGAATTTCTACGCTAATTCTACTATATCTAAACTATTTTCTAAATTCTAAACTATTTTCTGAATTTCTAAACTATTTTCTAAATTTCTACACTAAATCTAGTATTTTTAAACTATTTTCTAAATTTCGATACTATTTTCTGAATTTCTAAACTATTTCCTAAATTTCTACACTAATTCTAGTATTTCTATACCTTAAAATTTCTACGGTAATTCTAGTATTTCTAAATTATTTTCTAAAATTCTAAACTATTTTCTGAATTTCTAAACTATTTTCTAAAATTCTAATATATTTTCAGAAGTTCTAAAAATATTACCAGTGGAACAGAAGAGCTTCGATGTGGTCACCTCCTTCTTCGATGTGGTCACCTCCTTCTCTACCAGAGAACTCCGTCTGATGCTTCTGGGAGCTTCACCCCGGGTGTTGCTGCCTGCTGCTTTTATAGGAGGTGGGACAACTACCGCCATATGTAACGGCGGTAGGCCTTCGCAGCCGCCGGCCCAAAGGGCGGTTGGACCTGCCGCCCAGTCAAACGGCGGTTGGGCGATCAACCGCCCTATCCTCTGGCGGCTGGGCCAACCGCCCTTTCACATGGCGGCTGGTTGCCGTGCTCTAGGGTCACGTCACTAACGGCGGCAAGTTTCTGCCGCACCTTCAAACGGCGGTTCGAGGCTAGTCTCGATAAAGTTTGAAACGGCTATTTATTTTCGGAAAATCGTAAAAAAAATATTAAAAATATTCTACACAGCTGGTGGAGTGGCCTTATCCGATCGATCCAGCATTAGGTGAGGGGTTGGAGGCCGGCCGGCTAACCCATGCAACCACGCAAGCGTCCACACTCACACCATGTTTTCCCTCGCTCTCTTTTTTTTCACCAAGGTAAAGTGTCAAAGCAGTAAGCCACCAAATTTGGCTCTGATGCCAATTACCTTCGTGTCATGAGCAACAATCAAAGATAACGTTGTTCTGGTGTACCTATACATCCATGCGCTAGCTTGTACTTGTGGTCTGGGTGGTTAACTATAACACGCCTTTGGAAATGCATGGCGGCAGATGCTGGTTTTCACCTCGGAGATGTTGAAAATATTTGCGAGCAAATAGAACCGGCCCGGTCAAAGAGGGGGAAGGGAAGAAACATTTTGTAAGAGAACAGGATGGATATATGCTTCTAAAATTTATCTCCAGATGCCGTCACCATTGTAGGTTTGCGATCTTTTTTGTTTAAGTTTAAATTAGTACTACTACTGTAACTAGCAGCTGGGCACTGGATTTCTCTAGAGTAATATAATTCAAAGGCTTGCAGCCGCCGTTCGATCTCTTCTGTGAAAGTGAAAGCAACAATTTGAAACATGGCTAACCAAACACTTGGCCGTTTCTTCTACGCACCCGGCGAAACAGACCAGGGAACAACCACTGCACCACCAGAAGGTCATTACCCTTACCCCGTTACGTTTTGTGCGGATGATCGAGACGCATGCTGTGCTCTGACCAGGATGTTGTTTGTCCCAAGCAGCACGCATCCCGGCCGGTGATTTCTTTTTTATTAAAAAAAAACTATTCTGTTCCTCGACCTGATTTCTCTTTAACTTCCTAGGGCAATGTTTTCCTCTCATCCAGAACTAAACTGCCACAGCACGGCATTTCGAAGGGATCAATGGTCTGTTCCAACATCGTGATTTCCCTTAAACGAAGTGTTCCACGCGAGATCGTTAAAAGTCACTCTTATAGCCTCTGTCAAATCCAGGACCGTATGCGACATTGCGATCCCAACCAAGAGCTCTGACTCTCTCTCGTAGCCCCTAACAGCATTTTTCCACAGTCGACAGAGATGCCGTGTGACACTGCAACGATAAAATGAACTTATGCATGCAGTTGGCGCGCGGCAGCGTTCTCTCCCAACAGTTGAAAAGAGCCTCTCCAGCATTTCGTAACCATTACACATTTCTCACCCACCAACTAATCTCTGCAAAGAATTATTTCCCCCACAAAGACCATTCCTACCTCTCACCTCCCTCTTCTCCCTGCTTGTGTGTGTATATATATACACTAGCATACGGTGACCCCCCATGGCTTGGAGCTTGTTGGAAGCAGCAAGGCCAAGAAGGTCTTGAGAGGAAGATGTTCGAGAGGGAGCGGCGGCGGCTGGCGGAGGAAGGTGAGAGGGGCGTGTTGAAGGCGGAGGAAGATGAGCCGGAGGCGGCGCCGCCGGTCCACAGCCAGGTGAGGAGGATCAAGCAGGAGGACGAGGCGGCCAGGGAGCTCCTCCTCAGGCTCCAGCTGCTGGAGATGAGGCCGGCCATCACCGGCTTCCGAGAGCCGGCGCCGCGGCGGGCCTCGCCGTCGCCGCTGCGCCGCGCCGGCGGAGGGCAGGCCATCTCGGTGGCGGTGGGGGACTGACTGATCGAGCTTCCCCTGGCCGGCTGGCCCGTCCTGTAAGCGCCTGCTTCACCTTGACTGCTTCAGCAGAGGCTGCAGAGCATGCGCCTGCTTCACCTTGACTGCTTCAGCAGTGGCTGCAGAGCATGCGCCTGCTTCACCTTTACTGCTTCAGCAGTGGCTGCAGAGCATTGCAAATAGGATTAGGGATGTGTTCAGTTCGTGTGCTTTGTACATATAAAGATCTGGTTGCGGTTTCAATGGGCTTCTTTGATCATTGATTGGTTTTCGCAAGGAATTCTTGCTCGTTTGATGGCAAATTCAGACAAGGGATGCAAGGATGAAGAACCCACACGTCGCATGAAGGCTGAAGCCATCCGCAACTTTGCCGAAAAGAACCTTAGGATTAGGAAACAAACAAAACATAGAAAGAAATGGATGAGTCGCCAATAGTCAACGACCAGCGTTGCTGAAACGGCACGTTTATACACCAGGCTAACCTCGACGATGTGTGTCAGCATCGGAGCAGACAACACTGAGCAACCACAGCACGCATGCCAAGAATGAGAACATCCAGGGCGGCCACGGATGATATGGGCTAAGATTTTCAGCATGG
The DNA here is from genome assembly GCA_947561735.1 of Cenchrus americanus. Classification (NCBI taxonomy): domain Eukaryota; kingdom Viridiplantae; phylum Streptophyta; class Magnoliopsida; order Poales; family Poaceae; genus Cenchrus; species Cenchrus americanus. Next base: position 73,511,967 of record OX387239.1, on the reverse strand, counting down.
CGATCCTTCTAGGTTATTAAATTAACACCAACTCTAGCATTGCAGCATTCTTGATAATCTAAAAAGCAACCGGTACACAAAATAAACACTTCAGGTTGCAACTTCAGGCAATCACTACATACTAGGTACTACAGCGGTCTTTCATTCGAGCTTACTACAGGCAAGGGGTACCCCCCCTTCCTCAAACCAACCAAAGGAGAGTTCTATGCTCCCAGAAAATAGTATGGCGCAAACAGCTACACCACAATCTTCCAGCAGGCATTAAACAAAGCACAACGCACCCACCAACATTTATTGTCTTCCAATCAGTCAGTTTTCATGGCCTCAGCGTGATAGCTCTCAAGGTCTTTATCCAGCTCATCAGCAGTCTTCTCAGGCTTCCTACCTCTGCCACCACCACGACCCTGGAACTGGCCGCGGCCCCTGCCACGGACCTGGAACTGGCCACGGCCCCTGCCACGAGCCTGGAACTGGCCACGGCCTCGACCAGCTTGGAAACCACCACGGTTGTTAAACCTGTTGCTTGGATTACTGTGGAATAACAATGTAAGGTCTTAAGTTAGCATCTTACCGAAAGATCAGATAACACCACTTCTCTTATCTTTCAAAACATGCTTTTCGGTGAGTCAATTCAATACATGCAGATATAAAACACATGAACAAACTAAAGCCACCCTTCTTTCAGCTGTCCCATCATGCAAGTCCAAACTCAACATGCACAACTCTTCCCAAGGCAAAAAAAAAAAAATGGCTGAAAGTTGGTCCGCTTCATTCTCAAAGCTTAGTTTAAGTTTAACCTTTTACATCCAAACTGCAAAAAAATGTGTTCCGTTTCCATAATAAGAAGCAGGAATTGCTCACTGTTGACTTAGCTACTTGCAATTAGCAGTCTGGAAAAAAAATGTGGTTCTATAGAGTGCATCGGAGGTGTAAATTTTCCAAATGCAAGTGCCAAAAATCTAAAGCTCTACCACCAACAAAAGTGGCTACATTTTCTACACCTGCTACCTAAAGTTAAATGTAACAAAATGCTTAATTAAAAGATGTTTGTGGGAGAAGCTTTACCTTAAAGGCCTACTGCTTGAACCTCTGCCACGTTGACTAAACTCAGGCCTGAAAAATAAAATAACTAAGTTAGATGCACAACTCTACAAAAGCATGTGCTTGATTTCAAGCGCACCTGGATTGTGCATTCAAGCTGTGATGTCAAACTGTTAATGAGAAAACACATAACAGTTCAGAAATCAAACATCCTCAACTAAAATACCCATTACAGGTACTAATAACTAGTTTATAACAATCCTAAAGAGTCGGCATCACATAACACCTTAATATGTAATAATAACATAAAGGGGAACACTGACCAATCAAAATGCACTAATCCAATAACAACTTGGTCACTAAACTGATATCTGACACAAACTTATTGTAGAAGTTCCAGATCAGAATGCACTGATCCAATAACAATTTGGTCACTAAACTGATATCTGAGACAAACTTATTATAGAAGTTCCAGGTCAGACAGGGTAAAAGGAAGAATCCACAGTAAAGGAGTGTTCTTAGCCATCAAACAGGTCAACTCATAACCAATAGTAAAATGCCCAAAGCTATAAAAGTCACTTAGTAGAGCAACGCCAGACTGCAGTTAAAATAAAAGAAGGCACATGATAAGTGAAATGTTAAACCATCACTTACGTCATAACAACTGTTCTTGTAGCTCTGCCATTAGATGCCCCAACAACATTTATACGAGGTGTCATGGGCAAGCTTAAGTCACTTCCAATGACTTCTATCTTCATAGCTTTTCCATCGAGTAGAACATTATTATAACGTTTCAGTGCAGCAATTGCATCACTCCTCCGTGTAAACACCACCTCTGCAGTGCCCTTTGGAAATTAAAAACACATATATTAATATAACAATTCAGGCAAATAAACACTATAAAAGGTCCTAGTGACCAGAGAAGGTAACTTGATGATAACACTCTTAAAATGTTTCATCAAAAGAGTGAAGACACCACAGTATACAATCAATAATCACCATGTAAATTTCTTTGGCTCTTATTTGGTTCTAGATTAGGTTGGAAGGCCAAAATAATAATTAAACTGAGTTATATATTATTGCTATTACAATATAGAGATGGCCTTCTGAAGTATGTAACCATTAGTGAATGCTAGGGTCCAGTATAACTCATGCATTAGCCATATGATTCAACATCAATCGTTCTATCGTACTCGTGCCAACGTTCTATAATCCTCATGATCACAAATGCCAGATATAACTGTTTTTCTAGCAACAGTTCTTATCTGTGAAATTAAAATGAACATGTTAATATATTCATGAATTGTCAGAAAGACAAAGTTAATAATGGTTATCTGTGAAATTAAAAATGAACATGTTAATATATTCATGAATTGTCAGAAAGACAAAGTTAATAATGGTACAGAAGTAGTTTGCTTCCCTTATAAGCAAGAAAATATAAAAGACACTGTATTTGCTTTCAGTAAAAGTATGATGAATAGCCTAATCTCATAGAGCATAGAGTAAACAAACGACAATCATCATAGGTGGTACAGTACATATAACACCCAACAGGATGATGCGCATGAGATCACATTTATCTTAAAGGCTGTGTTCAATATATGCGCATTAAGTAAAGATGGAATACTAGAAGTACGAACATTTGGGCGGCCATAACCATCGTAGTGAACAGCAAAGCGTTTCAAATGACCAACTTCTGAAAACAGCTCCTGCAAGGCAATTAAAATAAAATTTTACTCTGATACCTCTGCATTAGATGACGAAGTGTAAGAGATCGAAATACAGACTACCTAGCTGTTTGAACATACCTTTATATCCTCATTAGAAACCGCATAGTCCAAGTTTGAAATGTACAGTTTTGTACCAGTTTCTATTCCACTAGCCGCCATACTATCACTAAATAGATCAGGTCTCCAGGTCATGTCTTTGGTGGTTCTGCTAAATGACTGAAAAATGCCAAACATCCAGCATGAGGGTACAAGTCATTATAAAAGAATGTCCTCGAACTGTTTCATATCATGCCAACTATCAGGAACCACATTGACAAAGCATCGATCTTTTGGGAAGAGTAGCAATAATTAACTGAGAAATACAGTACTGCATTATAACAGCTGAGAGGGAAAGAGCTCCACCAATATCACAAGTCCAGGAGACAAAATCTAGAGCACTTGTTCAGGAGGCAGCCTAGAAGAACTTCAGTGGGAGTATGGATCATGGAACACGATCCGAAGTTGCCAGATAGCACATTGAATTTCCCATGCATACGAAGAGGATGGATGAAGTCTGCCCTTCAGCCCTCATGATTTATAGGCATTGAATTGAAAGAAATCCACAAGCTTTTTTCACTTATTTCCATCCATAAGTTTGAATAAAAGGAGGTGTCCCAACAATGCTTCCATTAGAGAGGACCACTGGTTACTTTGCCCCCTCCATAGCTTACAATCTACCGCAAAATTTCTCATTAGATAATACCAAGGTAATGCCTGCCCCTCCAGGCCTCCAACAATAAATGATGCTCTAACCAAGAGAGGTTGCATTAGTGACAGACATCACAGCTACTCCTGCCCCTTCATGTAATGAAAGCTTAGAGGTGCTGTCCCCATTCATTTTTCTACTTTATTCAGAATCTGACCATGAACAAAAACATAGTGACGGTTTTGGCCTTGCCTTAGCAATAGTACGCGCAGACGGTCGGGAGCTAACCCCGAGAGGTCCTCGGGGAGGCAATCCTGATCTTCCACGCAGGGCATATCCACCTCTACCACCACTTCCTTGGATACGGCCACTAGGCCTATCTCCACCCCTTCTGGCATAGTATGACATATTTAAAGTTGTTCGGTCAAAAACCAGGTGGCAAACTCGAGGAGTGCACTGGCAACCTGCAGTGAAGATGATAATTTTTAGAGATTGCAGAGGAGCTGGACATAGCTCTAAAATCTGAACTCGCAAAGAAATGAAACATGTAAGTTGGACTTGAAGATATATATTTAATGAACGTAAGTCTAGTGAAACTAGATTTTTTGCACAAGTCTAGTCCAGAGCACATCGATATTGGTATTATAAATATAAGATAGAATGAAATGTTAATGCGATAGCAATGAGGGAACTAGATGGCTCATTGACACAGATTCAGAGGTAACTTGACAGCCTGACAATAACTGAGAGAAATAGATTTGGGAACTAGTTAGTGAGCCCTCTTGTATTAGTTCTTCAGACATGCATTGTGGACATAAATTTTGAGAAAACATATATTCATCGTTCCAACTTCCACCCCCTAAAAACATTTTCTGATAGCCATAGGTTTTTTAGTGCCACCTAGCATCGCCACAGGTGATACAACAGCCATAGAAAACAAGAGCTGGTTCCTAGGAACCAGTCAATCCAACAGAGGAACTAGCCTGCCCACACACACCAATCGACATCACTATCTCAATACCACCCACCACACCCGAACCCCGACATTCGGAATTACTGAATCTACAGAGTAACGGGAGTTGGGCAAGCGGCGAGGGCTACACAATGCACCGAAGGGAATCAGAACCCCTAGGAGGCCGGGCCGTATAACCCTAAATCCGCCCTCGAATCCCCAAATCGGCTTCCCCCGCCAACTCTACCAACCGCCGCCGGAGTAACCCAATCGGGGAAGCGCTCATCACGAAGAGAACACGGAGCCAGGGGGGCGGACGGACTTACTCTTGCGGCGCGCCGGGGGGGGGGGGGGGGGGGGTCGGCGGTTGGGAGTGGAGGATGCGCTTCAGGCGCTCACGGCCTTGGTCTCCTCTAGCCTCCGCCCGCCTCCGCCGGATGCTTCTGGGGGGAGGGGGAGGGGAGGTGGCCCGCGGCCCGGCCGGATTCAAAACCCTAGCTCTCTTTCCGTTTCTCTGGATTTCTTCTGCTCGGTGGGGAGACGGGGGAGAGGGGAGCGAATAAAGCGGGCGAGTGGGGGAGGAGAGACCAGGGAAGGCTCAGCCGAGGTAGCCGCCGCTCGCGCTCGTAAGGCGGTGTGGGAGAGCGAATCCTGGCCGTGGGAATATGCCCCGCGCGCGGGGCTGTTTCCTGTGTGGGGTCCGAGATCGACGGTCTGGATCGGTTTGGTGAGTGAGGAGGGAGAGGTTTATGCAATATTTAAGGACTTTTACCCGTATGCCATTAAAAAAGATGGTGTGGATCCGTGTGCCACTAAAAAAAGTTATTCGCACCTATGTGCCATCGACCTAAACTTCTTTGCCCTCCGTGCCATTCCGTCCACGATCCGTTAGAAATCCACCGTTAGGGCGCACCGATATGTAGGACCGCGCATGCGAAATGTCCATCTTACCCCCCACGAATTGACTTGTTGACTCCGCCCGTTCCCGGTTTTCCCCGTGCTCCTCTTCCAATCTGCTCCATCGAATCGATCCCGACCCTCAACTCCGGAGGTGGCGGCGACCGGTCCGGCCGGGGCGTGGAGCGAGGCGGCGGCCGACCCGAGGCGCGTGGCGTGCGGGCGGGCACGCGCGGCGGCGGACCGAGTGATGCGGCGATCTACGCCGCCGCCGGACTTCGGATGGCCGCACGCGCGGTGAGCTCGTGCCTCGACAACGCCCATGTACCCGCGGGGCCGACGCGACGAGCGGGGTGGGCGGCGACGCATGCCAACACCCCGTTCGATGCCGCTCGATGAGCGCCACCCGATCTCGGCCGGGACCACTCGCGGCCGCAGGTCGTGCACGGGCGTCCGGCCCGGGTCCTCCACCGTCGGCCGAGGAAGTGTGTATTTGGATCGTATTTTTAGATTTGTTGTTCTAAAAGAAAACGACCATAAAACGAAACCATGACTTCGTTTGACATCATCAAGCTAGCAACACCGCTCATCGTTTCGATCGGCGGCGAGCGATGGCGTTCACAACGCCGTCGTCGGGCCGTCGAGCATCGTGAGCAGGGGCGTGATGACGTTGTCGACGACGACCGAGTCCACCATGGTATACAGGTAGCCGGCGAAGGAGGAGAAGAAGGGGCGTCGGGCCCTTTCGAAAAGAGGAGAAGAGGAAGGTGACTGACAAATAGACCCACTCAAGGGTAAAAGAAAGGTCATGTTGTGATTTTGAAAATTGGGTGGTACACAGGTAAAAGAAAGGTGAGTTTGCTGGTCATGGTTGAAGGGGTACAATGGCCATTTATTCTATCCATTTAACACCGTTACTTGCAAAATTGGACGAAATGACGTAGAGGGTAAAGAAGTTTAGGACGATGGCACACAGGTGCGAGCAACTTTTTTAGTGGCACACAGGTCGGCAACATCTTTTTTAATGGCATACAGGTAAAAGTCTCCATATTTAACCGGTTGCCACCTCGTGGGTGAGTGGCAACAGATTTGCCACCCATAGGAGAGGAGTGAATGTAAGAGGGATTAATTGACCATAGCCAAAAGTGGCGAATAGTTAAATATCCCGAGGTTTATGGGTGTGGGCTGGACCTTATCTTTTGATATGTTGACTAACCGGTAGATTGAATATTGTTATGTGAAAGTAAATAAATTAAGTTGAGATAACCGAACCGAGATAAGTCGAACATGCTCAAAATAGAATCCGTGTTTGAATCGAGCGTGCACGTCATCACGTGGCGAGATGCGGGGAACGACTGATCGGGTTAATATTGGTCCCACATTTTATTTCTCAAATATTTCTCATAGTAAAAGATGGGTGCAGCTAAAGCACGGCGGGTCGTATTCTTAGCCTATCGCACGCCCTTTCCCTTTTTGGCACCGGTGCTCCGCCACTTTCTAATTTTGGCATCCGTGGTCCCGCGGGATGAATCAGAGTGCGGACGCCGCACACGTCCTTGGCAGGGCATACCATTTCGTGCAAGTTCGCCACGAACCCTCCCCCAGCACCAAAGACATATACACAAATAAAAAAGTGAATGTATAACGCTCGAATCTTCTCGCTGGCACACTATCAAGATGACGGTGCTGCTTAAGAAAGGAAGCAGATCAGAAATACTGAAAGCAACAAAAAAGCAAATCAGGGGGTGAGGGAAAAGAAAAGCATCACATGTATGTTATGCAGATGTATGTTGTTTTGTGAAATTAGGTTCTTGGTACACACGAATCCACGACCATGCTAACAAAAAGGACTCACGTATTTGCATGGGTAAAGAACCTGGATGTTCTCTGGACCTGTCCTAGCATTAAGAGTTTAAGACTACCCATACTAATTTGATTTTGATTTTCTAGTTATTCACTTGATCTGCTACATCCTTTGAACCATGTCTCGCTACAAAAACATCATGTACTGCTTCGGGATCTTTTCTGTTGTTGTAAAGCGGGTCAGCAAAATGTACCTGAAAAAAAGAAAGAAAATAATTAGAAGGCATCCTAATAAGATAATATTACTTAATATGTGTCATTATGCAGTAAGATGCAAAAGCAGTGTTGCATTCTGTGTGTTACATTGTTGCTTTCTAAAAAATTGCATTTTGATGTCTAGTGCTTTGTTTAAAAAAGCTGGTTCCTGTGTGCGGGATTTGCAATATTAGTCTATGTTGAATTGTGTGGCAGTGCTTCAATAATTCTATATTACAACATAAGAGTTCGCTAATATCAGAACATAACTCAAAATAGGCAAAACATTCAAGAATAAGCTACTATCATGAATAAATGTTTAGGTAATTAGATGGTTCATAATGTGTTCATTGCGCCTCAAAATTCAAAGCCTGCCAAAAAGACCACACAAAAAAACTAACACAAAGGATAAAAACAGTTCGGTGACAGAATTTGTTGTTCGAAAGTACAGTCAATGTACTGCCATATCAATAACATACAAATGTTGAACATGATTTCTAGAACAATAAAAATGCTAATAATGTGTAAAGGTATTTAAATTGCCTAGTTGAAGTATTACATTTTTACTATTTCATAACCATATAATTGTGTAATCTTAACTATATTGTTGCCTTATCAGTAACATGTTGTTGCCTAACTAAAGAAGCATATGTTGTTAATTTTCTGACCAAATCATTGACTATGGACTTGGAATATGTATCCCAGCAAAATAATATTTAGAAAAACGGCGCAAACCTTAGGAAAATGGTATTTAACAACACTATACATCAGTTTTACATAGTGAGAAAAATGTGTATAATGAGGCCACTATTATTTAGTATTCAAAACAAACAAAAGGGGTCACTGTTTTTTAGCATTTGAAAACAAACAAAAAAATGTATAGCAAGCATGAGACAATGCAAAAAGGCAACTCAGTTATTGTAATCGGCAAACTAACTGCATTTAAAAAGTAATTGAACATTTTTTAAAAGTAATTAAGTAGTGGTGGATGAACAAAGAAAGCGACATACAATTACCAGATCTACGCCAATTCAGAATCAGAATAAATAGTCACACATTATGCCATGTAAGGGTTCCTCTTGAACTAGAATTGAACAAATCAAATCACCCAGCGGATTGCACCGAAAAATAAATACAGAAAATGAACACTGGAAAAATCAGTATGGGAACTTGCATGACCTTCTTCCACCTAGCATTCTAGAGTCAATGATTACATGAAGCTTGAAAAACATTGTGACACATGTGTTACAGTGCTTCAAAAGTGCTCTTTGACAATGTTAGTTATCTGTGCTGCAATAATCAGATCTACTGCCAAACTAGCATTTTAGTCAACTTTTGATTAACCCTTTCCAAGATAAGTACTACCAAACAAGGGTTCTACTCTACTTGATTAAGTTGCATTATGCTCATTATTTTCTCATCGGATGGTTTGAACGTGCAGGCATGCCAATGCAAAATGTTGGGTTAGCTTTGTATAGTAGAAAAAATCTCCTAAAATCCACCACATAAAAACTGATTGGGTAAGAAACCAACATCTAGCAGAAAAAATACTGAACAAATGTCATCTTGCAAAAAAATAGCTTTTTACTATCACCTAAGCGATTCAAATATGTGTAGAAGGAAACATAAAATGTAGTAGAATAACTATTTTTTAGTAGAGAAAAAATTGTAGAGCAAGCCTGTGACAATGCAAAAGGCACATTAAGCAATTGTAACCAATAAACTAACTAAGTTTAGAAAGTAATTCAATAACTTGTGAAAAGCAAACTACATAGTGGTGGATGGACAGAGAAAGTACACAATGTGCTATGATTGGTACTAAGAAAAGATAAAGTAATCTAAAGTACCTGGTGAACATCATTTGCTTTTGATGTGAAGCGTCCCCTCATCGGAGGTGACTAAATGTGACACAAATACCGGTCCCGGGAGGTCGGTAGCACATTTATTACAACGAGTGGAATCGGTCTTTTACATTACGGTTACAAAAAGGGCATGGCGGTGCCAACGCTACAATGAACAACACAAACGCTAGCGACCACACTACGATAGCAAAGGCTTCCATAGCCTCCTCGAGTACCACACCATGGAAGCTTTCAGTAGGGCCCTGGGTACACAGGCACGGTTGGGTGTAGGGCAATGACCTACTCAACGTCTTCTGGAATGTAATCGGGATCCTCCTCTGTAAAATAGTTAGTAAACAGGGGTGAGCACATACGTACTCAGCAAATCCAACCCCACCCACGGAGGGGCTTATAAGAAGAATCATGCACCAGGTACAACAAGGATCAAGTTAAGGTTCATTTAGCAAACTTACACATGCAGGGGTTCATTTCAAAAAGGTTTTCACAAATCACTTCCATAACCCGAGTAACTCAAATGTTTTAGGAAAAACCACTGTGGAACTACCGGACTTCCCGTCCGTCGTAGCCCAGGCACACAGCCACACTCTTCACCCAGAAAACAACTCACGCCAGAAAACATCCCATCCCAAACACTAGTTTTTGTGACCACACCGTGACTCGTCCAATACCGTGGACACGGCTATTCGAATAGGTTTGACACTGCGCAGAGGTTGTACATCTTTACCCACAAGTAGGGTACCGTCACACGGACACCTCGGCGCGGTACGGATCCTATCATAGCCATTACCCACCTTAGCTAACACTACGAGCCACCACGGAAGCACTCAAGGGGTTATCCCACATAACCGGGGCGTACCTCACACGGAGCGTACCCCTACTCCTTGGTCTCCCGTCGCTCACCCGCACACCCGGATGGCAAGTAGATTAACTAGTGGGGTTTATGCTAAGCCGTTGCCACATACAACGGTCGAGTGGTTGTACGATGATTTGGGTCGGGTGAGATGTCACGCAACCCGGTCCTTAACCGACAAGATGGACAACTCCCAACACGCTCAACCACACAGTACGAGCTCACCCATACTCCCGACACACACGTCCATCCCGTCTACCCGCTTCCGTACTCATTTTTCAAAAATATCCCATTCTCATTTTTAAAGCACTCACACATTTTGAAAGCACTCACATATTTTTAAAGCACTCATTTAGGCCAAAACAAGGTTCAATCATAGCAATCAAGGGTGGCTATCCTACCATGTTTTGCAGGTAAAACGATATGCAATTTGTAAAACGGGTATAGGGTATATTTATAAAACTAGGACAGAAGCATGCATCAAAGGGGGAGGTTGAACTTGCCGTCTTCGAAGTCTTCGGGGAGGGCTGGCTCGGTGTTCGGGACCTCGGGCTCCTGCTCGCAGTAACCGGCTTCGATCTCCTGCTCGGGGTACCTTACTTCGTCTACTCCGTCGGCTATGGCACACACACAAGCAAGCAATATTAGCATACACGTTTCCGACCGAGCTCGGGGAGGGGAAAGTGAGCGGAGAGGGGTATTTATAAGCCCTAGGGGGGGTGGTGGTCCAGCAGGGTGAGGTCTGGGTTTAATCGTAAATGCTGGGTCACAGGGGTGGTATAGGAGTTAAGGACCTAATAGCATCCTCTACAAATGTTAAGAAGGGTGTTTATGCTAATATAAACGAAGTTAGAGTCATTTTGTAATTTATTCTAGGGTATAACAGTGTTTAACCTTTGATTAACTAGCAACCTAGGGACTTAATTGGGAGGAATAAGAGAAATGGGCTCGGTTTGAAGGGAAAAAGGGGAGACAGGGGCCTAATAGCAAAACAGCCATCTTCCTCCCCCCCCTCCCACTCGATACAGAACACGGGGGGCGCGGCGTGGCCGGCCGGCGGGGGTCCCCGCCGGCGGCTCCCGCGCGCGGCGGCGGCCTAGGGATAGGGAAATACGGAGAGGGGGAAGAGAGGATTTCAACCCCGCACTCACCTTAGGCTATTAAGCTCGGTGGAAACGGCTCGGCGGCGGCTCTCCGGAGAGAGAGACGGCGGCGCTAGGGGGGCGGCGTGCTGCGGAGCTTAGGCAAGGGAGGGATGGTGGTCTTTGTGTGGTGCGGTGGCGGGGAAACCGTTGGTCCCTTTTATAGGCGGCAAGAGGCGGTTCGGGAGGGGGAGATATTTTCTCCGGCGAGGTCGCCGGCGAGCTCGGGGAGCTTCGCGAGCTCCGGCCGGTGATGCGACGGCTCGGTTGGGTCGGCGTGCGCGGGGTTTGGCGGGGGGATTGGACCCGTCGGGCGGGCGTGGGGGGCGGGCTGCGGTGGCCGGTGAGGGGAGTTGACGGCTCGGTTGGGGCATTAATGGCGCCCGGGCGGCCGGCCGGTCTCCGGCGTGCGCGGGGCGGGGCGGGGGGGGGGGGGAGAGCCGGCGCGGGGCCCCGGTCGGTGGCGGCGCGGGCGGTCGGGCGCCGGCCCGCCGTGCGGGAGGGAAGGAAGGGAGGAGGAGGGAAGAAGAGGAAGGAGAAAGGAGAAAAGAGAAAAAAAGGAAAGGAGGAAAAAGAAAAAGGAGAAAGGGGAGAAAAAGGAAGAAAAGAAAGAAATAGGAAGAAGGAAAAGAAAAATGGGAAAGGATAGGAAGGAAATTGGGAAAAGGTTTTAGGAAATTAGGAAAAATTGTTTAGGGAAATTAAGGGAGGGTTTTGGGGTTTTTTCCGTCTTCCGGTGTCGGCGTGATTTTTGGGACGGCGGCGACGGCGAGGCGGACCGGGCATCGGGACCGCGGCGTGCGCGGGATTCCCGGCCGGTGGCCGACCGCGGCGTTGGGAAGGTGCGCAAGGGTGCGGTCGTGGTGCGGTGCCGGCGGGAATCGCGGCACGCGCATCGGGGAGGGTGGAGAGAGAGAGCGAGAGAGAGAGAGAGCAGTGGCTAGGATTTGAATGGCAACTGAGCTCGGCGGATTGGTTTTTGAAATTACGCGTGATTTAATAGGTGATTTATTTAGAGCTAAAACGCGGGCGTTACAAACCTACCCCACTTAAAATGAATCTCGTCCTCGAGATTCGGCTAGGTCTCAAATAGGTGGGGGAATTCTTTCCTCAGAGCATCCTCCCCGTTCCCACGTAGCTTCTTCCACCCCGTGTCTACTCCATTGGACTCGCATACCCGTACTTCGGTCGTTCTTGTCCGCTTGACCACGGTGTCTAAGATCTTGACGGGCACCTCCCGGTACCTAAGGTCCGGCCGTAGATCGATGGTCTCCATCGGTACTCGCTTTTCTTCCGAACCTTCAAACATCGGCGTAGCCGGGAGATGTGGAACACCGGGTGTACGTCCGACATTTCCTCGGGTAGCTCCAATCGATATGCTACGGCTCCGACTTTCTTGATCACTTTATACGGGCCGATGTACCGAGGGGCCAACTTCCCGTGCACTTGAAATCTCGGGTTCCCCGGATGGGTGAAACCTTGAGGTAGACGAAGTCTCCGGGTTGAAGCTCGCTTCACGCCTTTTCTTGTCCGCGTAACTCTTCTGTCGGGACTGGGCGGCCTTCAACTTTTCTCGGATGTCTGCTACTCGCTCCTCGGCTTCTTTTATCGGGCGCGGGCCCAACCAGGGCACGCTCTCCTACTTCTGACCACATCAGGGGTGTCCTGCATTTTCTCCCGTATAGAGCTTCGAATGGCGACATTCCCGGACTTGCTTGGTAGCCGTTGTTGTAGGAAAATTCTCGCATACGGCGGAGCTCGCTCCCAATCTTTGCCGTAGGTGAGGACGCGAGCTCTCAACATATCTTCCAAAATCGATTCACTCTTTCGGTCCGTCCGTCGGTGCCGTGGGTGGTACGCCGAGCGAAGTCTAGCTTGGTGCCCATGGCTTTGTGCGAGCTTTTCCGAACCTAGAGGTGAACCGGGTCCCTCCGTCGGAGACTATTCTCGCTGGGCACTCCATGCAGCTTCACTATATTTTCTATGTAGAGTTTCGCCAATTTCTCTCCACCATAAGTGGTCCGCACGGGTAGAAAGTGAGCGACTTTAGTGAGTCGATCCACGATCACCCATATGGAGTCATGTCCTTTCTGAGTCCTTGGCAACCCTACTATGAAATCCATACCTATCTCATCCCATTTCCACACCGGGATTGGTAAAGGTTGCAACAGTCCTGCAGGCTTCTGATGTTCGGCTTTGATCCTCGACAAGTGTCGCGATGGGCAACGAACCGTGCAATGTCCGCCTTCATTCCGTTCCACCAATACTTCGTTTTAAGTCCATGTACATCTTGGTGGATCCGGGTGAATGGAATATGCTTCGAGTTGTGTGCCTCATCCATGATGGTCCGTCGGAAATCTCCACCTTCGGGCACGCATATCCTGTTCTTGTACCACAGGGTGCCTTGGTCATCTACCCTGAAGTCAGGGGCCTTGTTCTCTCCGGTGTGCTTGCGGATCCTCATCAGATCCTCGTCGGCTTCTTGGGCCTTCCGGATCTTCTCTTCTAGGGTAGGCTGAACACTCAGCTGGCGGACGTATCCTTGGGGAACGATGTGTACGTTGAGTCGGGCCATCTCCTCTTGCAATCGGGCACTCTTGGGTGCCGCCTTCTCATAGGTTTTCCGCTTAGGGCATCCGCTACTACATTGGCCTTCCCGGGGTGGTAGTGAATTTCTAGGTTATAGTCTTTGACTAGCTCTAGCCATCTTCTCTGCCTTAGGTTCAGGTCGGGCTGAGTGAAGATGTACTTTAGACTCTTGTGGTCTGTGTAGATCTCACACTTGTTCCCGATCAAGTAATGTCTCCATATTTTCAGGGCATGCACTACGGCCGCAAACTCCAGATCATGGGTGGGATAGTTCTGCTCATGGGGTTTGAGCCGACGGGAGGCATATGCCACTACCTTCCCATCTTGCATGAGAACGCATCCCAACCCTTGTCGGGAGGCGTCGCAATACACGACAAAGTCTCGTTGAATGTCCGGGGGGGTTAGCACCGGGGCCGTGGTCAACCTCTTCTTCAACTCCCGGAAACTTCTCTCACGGTGCCTCGGTCCGGATAAACTTCTTCTCTTTCTTGAGCAAGGTTCTGTCATGGGCGGGCGATCTTGGAGAATCCCTCGATAAATCTCCGTAGTACCCTCGCTAAACCTAGGAAACTCCCGATCTCACTCACGTTGGTGGGTTTGCCGCGCTGGAGACCGTCTCAACTTTCCGGGTCTACGGCTACTCTTGCGATCAATATGTGCCCAAGGAAGGATATCTTTTCTAGCCAAAATTCACACTTGCCGAACTTGGCGTATAGCTTGTGTGCCCTCAATTTTCCCAAGTACTACTCGAAGATGTTGTTCATGCTCCTCCACACTCTTGGAGTAAACAAGTATGTCGTCAATGAAGACCACGACAAACTTGTCCAATTCCTCCATGAACACCTTATTCATGAGGTTCATGAAGTATCTTTGGGGCATTGGTTAGTCCAAAGGACATCACCGTGAACTCATATTGCCCGTAGCGAGTGACAAAGGCAGTCTTGGGGATGTCACTTTCCCTGATCTTGAGCTGGTGGTACCCTGATCTTAAATCCACCTTCGAGAAGTACTTGGCTCCCTTCGGTTGGTCAAACGGGTCATCTATTCCGGGGAAGAGGGTACTTGTTCTTAATAGTGACCTCGTTCGCCGAGCGATAGTCCACACACATCCTCATGCTCTTATCCTTCTTTTCCACGAAAAGCACCGGGGGCTCCCCATGGTGATGAGCTTGGTCCGATGAACCCACTTCGCCGGGAGCTCGCTAGCCGCTTCTTCAATTCCGCCAACTCGGGGCCGCCATCCTATAGGGCCTCTTGGCTATGGGAGAGGTTCCGGGGATAAGGTCGATCACGAACTCTATGTCCCCGTCTGGTGGCATTCCAGGGAGCTCTTCGGGGAACACATCTGGGTATTCTCGTACTACTGGGACATCTTCTATGGACTTGGCTTCTATGTTGAAAACCATTATATCCGGCCTGTGTCCCCGGGTGTGGCAGGTCACTTGTATCCCGTCTGGGTTGGTCAGGTGCACTACTTTATCGGCGCAGCTTATGAGGCCATGGTGTTGGCTTAACCAGTCCATACCAAGGATCACATCTATCCCCTTGGATTTCAGTACTACCAGGTCTGCTAGGAACTCTACCCCACTTAAAATAATCCTTACCCGGGGGCATCCCGGTTGACGTTAATGTCACCTCCGGCGTTCGGGTTATTAGGGGTGCTTTTAGTAGTACCGTGGGTATGCTATGCTTTTCCACAAAGCTTGAGGATATGAATGAGTGTGATGCTCCGAATCGAACAAGTATGGTAGCCAAAACCGAGCCGACCGAGAACTCACCGAGTACCACTCCTTGTGCTTCTTGTGCCTCCCGCGCATTGATGTGATTCACCCGGCGCGTCCATACGACGCGCGGGGCCGCCTCATCCGCTGGTTGTTGGGGTTGTTGCCGAAGCTGTTGTTGCTGCGCACTGGCATGCGGTTGGCTCCTGACGCAAGTGGCCTTGGTCCGTTTACCGAGTTGGAGTAGGTGGTGGTGGCTGGCTTTTTAGCATAGGGGCAGTTGGCGATGAAGTGCCCGGTTTCCCGGCAGTTGAAACACACTCGGGAGCTGTTGTTGTTGTTGTTGGTAGTGAGCTGGCTGGTGTTGTTCTGTGGGGGCTTCATGGCATTCTGTTGTAGGAGGGCTTGAACCGGGCTGCGGGGGCTTGTGAGCTTGTGGCTTGGGTTTGGGTTCGTATCGCATAGGGGCTTGGAACCCGGACGGGGGGGTGTCCAAAGTTTCTTGGTCTCCGGGACCGCTCTTGTCGCTTGGCCTTGTGTTCCATGAACTTGCGCTTGTTTTCCTTCTTCTCCTCGGCCTTTGCCCTTTCCGTGAGGATTGCCATGTTCATAAGGGTATTAAAGTCCGGTAAATCCGAGGAGTCGGCGGTGTCCTCGGCTCCGGAGTCGGCCCCTTCTTGAACATCTCTTGCTTTTTGGAGTCTTTATCCACCTCCTCGGGGGCATAGCGTGCCGGCTCTATGAACCGGTACGTGTACTCCTCCACGGACATGTTGCCTTGGCGGAGTTCGCGGAACTCATCCGCCTTCCGCTTCGGTGTAGCCTCCGGGATGTGGTAGCGGCGGAACTCCTCCACGAATTCATCCCATGTGATGGCGGAGGGATCCTTGGGCGCGGCGCGGTAATTCTCCCACCGAGGCTAGGGTCGTCCCGGTGAGCCGGGTGAGCCGCCGAGAGAACCTTGTCATGGTCCTCGCAAGGGGAGGGGCTCCGGTTCCCTCGGAGATGGCTCTCAGCCAATCGTCAGCATCCAGAGGATTCACCGACCCGCTGAAAGTGGGCGGCTTAGTCCTGAGGAACTCGATCAGCTTCTCATTCATGCTCATGGCACGGGGTCTTGGACGGTTGATGGCATTGAAGATAGCCTCCATCAAGACAGTCTGGTTGGCCAAGACTTGAGCCAAGTCAATAGGAGGGGGCGGTGGTGGCAGGACCACGTTCTCTCCTCCTTCTTCATTCTGGTTAACCTCTTGTTCGGGGAAGGTGCTCCCTCCGATCGGCTTGCGATCCCTCGCATCCGACCGGTGGGTCCCGACAGGCGCCCGGAAACCATCCGTAAAGAAGCGGGTTTCTAAGAGATCTAGTTTTATGTGATGTTTAAGTGGATTATAACGGATTTCTTTTGAAAAGGCGGGGTTTATTCTCGCGTAAGCACACAACAAGCATATAGCAAACAAGCAAGCACAAACAAGTTTTTATTACAAACTAGTGAGGAGGATACATCCCGACTACGCGGACACACTACACGACTAAAGGCTAAGGCGCGACTTGGACCGGCACGGCTTCATTCCCCGGGTCTTGGGGCACATCACTCGCGAGGAGAGCGTCTCTTCGGGGTCGAGTGTTCTTCCGGCGGGATGAGCGACTCGTCATCGTTTCCTCCTTCGGGGTCTCCGTTTTCCCGAGGCCGTGCCTGCGGCTTCGGTGGTAGCCGTTGGGGGTTCGGTGATCGTTGGTGGTGCCGGTGGGACTTCTATGGCTCCTCCCCATCCTACCGGGGGTGTTCCTAGCGAGACTTGAGGTTCTCCAATGGTCGGAACGGGCGTTCCGCCATGGGTCCATTCTTGCATGCGTTGGTCCCGGATCCTTCGAGGCTTTCCCGGGCAACGGCTTCACCGCTTATGGCCGCGGCGGTCCTCGCTTCGGCCTTGAGCCACTCGGACTTGGTGCATCCGCACCGTGACTTCGCTTGCTCGGCCGCCGATTTGTTCCCTCAAGTGTCCGGCCCGGTCATCAAAGAGCTTGTCCGGGGGGAGACAAGGTAGGCGACTACGTGGTATAGCAAGGTCTTCTTGGTGGCGACGTCGCTCCAAGTTCCTCATGCGGGCCGCCAAACCGGGGTCCCGATGGCGGGAGGGAAGTACCTCATCGGTGTGGGGACGAGGTGTTCTTCGTAGATTCGGCACGAGGTAGCGGAGGGCTTTTTCGAGGGCCAAGGGATAGGTATCCCGGTGTCGGAACCCCGTGGCGGTCACGCGCCACGGCTCGATGTTGGTGTGGCGGTTGCTTCTAGCGACGGAGAGGACCACTCTACGGCGAAGAGTGCCGAGTTGCTCGTACTCTCTCGCCGTAGTACCTAGGGCGCTCGGTGATACCGAGGCGCTCCGGGGAGTGGATGAGCAGGCGAGCAAAACCAGGCTCCTCCCCGGCACACGCCTTGGGTCCATCCATCTTCCGCCATCCGAAAACAAAGATAGGGTTGAACAGGGTTGTGGTGGGGTACAAGAGATGGATAACTTTATTTAGTAGGAAGGTTGGGGTACATCCTTCGGGGTACACTTGTTATCTCTAGGACTCAACTTCTAGCCTATCACCCTAGTCTTATCCTTATGGCGACTCTTCCTCTAGCCGGATACGGCGCTTCTTCGGTGGAAGATCTTGCTCCAAGGATCTCGTCTTCGCCTCCGGGTCCCTTTGTCCCGGTGGGTTTCTTCGGGTTCTTCTTCATCCAAGTCGGCTTCTCTTCTTCGCCTTCTACGTTCCTTTTGGAGCTCATCCCAAAACTTCTCCGAACGTTCTTTTTCCCCGAGGTAGTCTTGCGCCATGTTGTGTCGTTCAACTTCTCGCTATGGTTGTCTTTACCCTTTCTAGTTCTATCCTCTCGTTCTCGCTCTTTCCGCTCTATCGATCCGTCGCTTCGTTCTTGCCGGGCTTGCTCTCGATAAAGATGGTCTAGGCCTCCGAGGTATATGGATAGGTGGGAGACCGCCTCTTCTAAGTCTTCTTCCTCTCGTTCCGGACCTCTCATGCGATCAATCCACGAGCGTCCTCTTCCTCCGGAAGGTGGAAAGAATCCCATTGGAGTCCTTCGGAGGTGCCGTCTATAACCCACTCGTAGGCCGACGCAGGCCTTCCGAGCCCTTGGGGTAGGTGTCGGCAAAGCGAAAACCGGTGGCGTTGACGAACCATGGCTCAATGTCGGGGTAAAGCGTGCTTCTTCCCACAAAGATCGGCGGCTTACACCGAAGGGTGCCGAAGCGTTCGTACTCCCGTAGACGAACTGCGGCGGATCCCTTACTCCGACGCGCTCTAGGCCGAGTAGCAACGGAGTTAGGGAGGCCGAGCTGGACGGGGCAAATCCCACCGTTCCACTCGGGGTTAGGCATGCGGGAACAAGCAAGAATCAAGGTAAGGATTTGGGAAAAGGTGAGTTTAGCAAAGGAAAGGTTAGAGGGGCCGGAGGAGGTCTCGTATCCTAGGGGTCATGTCCTACGGCCAACCTGCGGCTCGATACCACTCTGAAGCGTCCCCTCATCAGAGGTGACTAAATGTGACACAAATACCAGTCCCAGGAGGCTGGTAGCACATTTATTACAACAGGTGGAATCAGTCTTTTACATTACGGTTACAAAAAGGGCACGGCAGTGCCAACGCTACAATGAACAACACAAACGCTAGCGACCACACTACGATAGCAAAGGCTTCCATAGCCTCCTCAGAGTACCACACCATGGAAGCTTTCAGTAGGGCCCTGGGTACACAGGCACGGTTGGGTGTAGGGCAATGACCTACTCAACGTCTTCTGGAATGTAATCGGGATCCTCCTCTGTAAAATAGTTAGTAAACAGGGGTGAGCACATACGTACTCAGCAAATCCAACCCCACCCACGGAGGGGCTTATAAGAAGAATCATGCACCAGGTACAACAAGGATCAAGTTAAGGTTCATTTAGCAAACTTACACATGCAGGGGTTCATTTCAAAAAGGTTTTCACAAATCACTTCCATAACCCGAGTAACTCAAATGTTTTAGGAAAAACCACTGTGGAACTACCGGACTTCCCGTCCGTCGTAGCCCAGGCACACAGCCACACTCTTCACCCAGAAAACAACTCACGCCAGAAAACATCCCATCCCAAACACTAGTTTTTGTGACCACACCGTGACTCGTCCAATACCGTGGACACGGCTATTCGAATAGGTTTGACACTGCGCAGGTTGTACATCTTTACCCACAAGTAGGGTACCGTCACACGGACACCTCGGCGCGGTACGGATCCTATCATAGCCATTACCCACCTTAGCTAACACTACGAGCCACCACGGAAGCACTCAAGGGGTTATCCCACATAACCGGGGCGTACCTCACACGGAGCGTACCCCTACTCCTTGGTCTCCCGCCGCTCACCCGCACACCGATGGCAAGTAGATTAACTAGTGGGGTTTATGCTAAGCCGTTGCCACATACAACGGTCGAGTGGTTGTACGATGATTTGGGTCAGGTGAGATGTCACGCAACCCGGTCCTTAACCGACAAGATGGACAACTCCCAACACGCTCAACCACACAGGTACGAGCTCACCCATACTCCTGACACACACGTCCATCCCGTCTACCCAGTTCTGTACTCATTTTCCAAAAATATCCCATTCTCATTTTTAAAGCACTCACACATTTTGAAAGCACTCACATATTTTTAAAGCACTCATTTAGGCCAAAACAAGGTTCAATCATAGCAATCAAGGGTGGCTATCCTACCATGTTTTGCAGTAAAACGATATGCAATTTGTAAAACGGGTATAAGGGTATATTTATAAAACTAGGACAGAAGCATGCATCAAAGGGGGAAGTTGAACTTGCCGTCTTCGAAGTCTTCGGGGAGGGCCGGCTCGGCGTTCGGGACCTCGGGCTCCTGCTCGCAGTAACCGGCTTCGATCTCCTGCTCGGGGTACCTTACTCCGTCTACTCCGTCGGCTATGGCACACACACAAGCAAGCAATATTAGCATACATGTTTCCGACCGAGCTCGGGGAGGGGAAAGTGAGCGGAGAGGGGTATTTATAAGCCCTAGGGGGGTGGTGGTTCAGCAGGGTGAGGTCTGGGTTTAATCGTAAATGCTGGGTCACAGGGGTGGTATAGGAGTTAAGGACCTAATAGCATCCTCTACAAATGTTAAGAAGGGTGTTTATGCTAATATAAACGAAGTTAGAGTCATTTTGTAATTTATTCTAGGGTATAACAGTGTTTAACCTTTGATTAACTAGCAACCTAGGGACTTAATTGGGAGGAATAAGAGAAATGGGCTCGGTTTGAAGGGAAAAAGGGGAGACAGGGGCCTAATAGCAAAACAGCCATCTTCCTCCCCCCCTCCCACTCGATACAGAACACAGGGGGGGGCGCGGCGTGGCCGGCCGGCGGGGGTCCCTGCCGGCGGCTCCCCGCGCGCGGCGGCGGCCTAGGGATAGGGAAATACGGAGAGGGGGAAGAGAGGATTTCAACCCCGCACTCACCTTAGGCTATTAAGCTCGGTGGAAACGGCTCGGCGGCGGCTCTCCGAGAGAGACGGCGGCGCTAGGGGGGCGGCGTGCTCTGGAGCTTAGGCAAGGGAGGGATGGTGGTCTTGGTGTGGTGCGGTGGCCGGGGAAACCGTTGGTCCCTTTTATAGGCGGCAAGAGGCGGTTCGGGGAGGGGGAGATATTTTCTCCCGGCGAGGTCGCCGGCGAGCTCGGGGAGCTTCGCGAGCTCCGGCCGGTGATGCGACGGCTCGGTTGGGTCAGCGTGCGCAGGGGTTTGGCAGGGGATTGGACTCGTCGGGCAGGCGTGGGGGCGGCCGCGGTGGCCGGTGAGGGGAGTTGACGGCTCGGTTGGGGCATTAATGGCGCCCGGGCGGCCGGCCGGTCTCCGGCGTGCGCGGGGCCGGCGGGGGGGGGGGGGAGAGCCGGCGCGGGGCCCCGGTCGGCGGCGCGGCGGGCGCCGGTCGGGCGCGCCGGCCCGGCCGTGCGGGAGGGAAGGAAGAGAGGAGGAGAGAAGAAGAGGAAGGAGAAAGGAGAAAAGAGAGAAAAGGAAAGGAGGAAAAAGAAAAAGGAAAAAGGGGAGGAAAAGGAAGAAAAGAAAGAAATAGGAAGAGGGAAAAGAAAAATGGGAAAGGATAGGAAGGAAATTGGGAAGAGGTTTTAGGAAATTAGGAAAAATTGTTTAGGGAAATTAAGGGAGGGTTTTGGGGTTTTTCCGTCTCCCCGGGTGTCGGCGTGATTTTTGGGC
Organism: Cenchrus americanus; assembly: GCA_947561735.1. Lineage (NCBI taxonomy): Eukaryota > Viridiplantae > Streptophyta > Magnoliopsida > Poales > Poaceae > Cenchrus > Cenchrus americanus. The sequence continues at coordinate 73,490,180 of OX387239.1, read as the reverse complement.
CGGCGGTGACGGCGAGGCGGACCGGGCATCGGGACCGCGGCGTGCGCGGGATTCCGGCCGGTGGCCGACCGCGGCGTTGGGAAGGTGCGCAAGGGTGCGGTCGTGGTGCGGTGCCGGCGGGAATCGCGGCACGCGCATCGGGGAGGGTGAGAGAGAGAGAGAGAGAGAGAGCAATGGCTAGGATTTGAATGGCAACTGAGCTCGGCGGATTGGTTTTTGAAATTACGCGTGATTTAATAGGTGATTTATTTAGAGCTAAAACGCGGGCGTTACATGATGTGAATTAGATAAATAGTGAACGAAAAATGAACAAAAAATGATTTATTACACGAGCACTTCTTTAGATAACCATGCAAATTTATTAACGATCAAAAAGTTCAAATGAATTACAAACCATGTGATTTAGACAACCATTGCAAAATTGATTTTATATACAACCTCTCTCAAAAAAATCAAACTAGCTGAGTTGCATAAAGTAATTGAACAGTGTTTGAAAAGCAAACTGACCAGTGTTGTATGAATATAAAAGGCAATGAACAGTAACCAAATCAACACCAATTGCAGAAATCAGAACACAAGGTGGGTTCATGTCTCACCTTGTCTCGTAGAGATTCCTCTTGAAGTAGAATTGAACACCCCTTCCTTTGATCTTCCTCCAACACACCGGTCTCAGGAAACTTGCTGGGCAACAAATGAAAATTGATGTGAAATAAATCATATGCATACGGTAGAGCAGAGTAGGAGACAACATACATTTGTGGTTACTGGCTAGCATAGCTAGCTAGGAGAGAAGTTGTAGGAAAGGCGTGTGACCTTTATTACTGCCTAATCATGGTGCTGCCCTAATGTTTAAGGGGAAAACATTTATGTGCTGCAACTAAGGACATAGAGAAAAACATATCCTAAGTTGTGTACATGATCATTGTTAATTAGGCTAATATTTCATCATAAAATTGGATTTTATCTACCATACGTTATTAATTCAGATCATACAAGCCTAACTTGCTTACCTCTTGTTGCTAAATTGATATGGTATATAGCTTAAGATGCTTTGTTGTGCAGACTAAATTACTGATCTATGGAATCCAATATCCCTAACATCAATTATTCAGAATTAACTCTATAGTTGATTGATCCACCCAAATAGTGAATCATGTCTCGGAAATGACACAGACAAAATAACATAGGTGCTTGTGATCTATCACATGTAAATACAATACTAGAACTTGGCATCATACTAGACCACCTAGTTGCATAAGTGTAGTTTATAAATAGCACAATTTTAGGATAATACTGATTGCAAAAGGGAATGCGGACTACTTTTTTTTGAAAAAAAATCAGATTACATTAGGCAACAGATAAAATACAGAATACAAATTTAGATTAGACTAGGCAAAGGTGTAATGCAAAAAAAGTCCACAAATTTGGAAGACAAGATTGCTGTCAACATTTGAAGATGTGCATCAGACACCACGAGAGCCAATTTCCACGACAAATTAAGGGGCAACAGCTTCCACATGATGCTGACTGCACCTTCCTGTGCACCGCCTCTCTGCCTCTCTAATTTTCACTCCCCACAGCATCTAAGATACATAAAAACAGTTAATACAGATTGATAATCAATTTGTGCAAGGATCAGGCTGAGCAAAAATCACCACGTGACACAAAATGGTTAGAAAATGGGAACCTGACTTCACCTCCATCTTCTCCCAGCTCTCCTCCCGATCTGCACCTCCAATTGAATCAGAAACAAAATCAAAACAAATCAATAGACTTGTGCAGCACAAGGGTGCAATTCCAAGTTAGAGATCCAAGTTAGAGAGGGGCTTAGGGGGAACCTGTGGACCATGTAGTCTTCACATAGCAGCATGGAGGGGGATCACAGACTGATGACCATCATGGTTGCTGCAGCGAGCCCCGGACATCACAGGGCCATTTACAATGTAGATCTGCGAAGTTCTCAATGGGACCTCACCACTGATATGACTCTAAGGCCTCCTCCGCCGCGGGCTCCCCCACGCCGTGCACAGGAGTCCCCGGCAGCCGCCACCAATGGAAGTCATTAGCCCCCAACTGTGCGCCTTGCTTCGTCGCTTGAGGCCGAGCTAGTGCGCGTGCCGATCCGTGCATATCTCCATCTCCCTCTATCGTCGCCTGTGGGCGATGGGTGCAGGGCCACGGCTCCAAGCCGACCGCTTCGCCGGCAGCGTGTGACAGGCACGGCCCGATACGCCTCCGGACAAGGTGGAAACCCCTAGGGCGGCCACCGGGGGGGCCGCGAGCGTGCGACCTCCGTGATGGGCGCCGCCGTGCTCCGCGGGGCACACCGCCGCAGGCATCCACCGGGGGACGCGGTCGAACGCGCCTCCTAGGGGAGCCGTCGCCACCATCACGGGGCCGCCGTTGCCGTGCGCCTCCCCGCGTAGACACCTAGGTTGAGGATAAGAATGGAGGGTTGGGGAGTGGGGACTGTTTGGAGGGAGGTAGGGTGGGTGTGGGCCCCACTGTCGTGCCGTGCGTGGGACCTCGCGTGCGCTCGTTGCGTGCCGTGTGGCCGCCGCGCCTATGCGCTTCCGCGTGGCCGGCCTAAATGAAGTCATTACCGTAAAAGATAGCCATATTTTATTATCATTTATCGAGAGTAACAAGAGTATGTACATTTTTCTTTTGTGGGGCAATCCTATCTCTAGATGAATATAAATATAAAGTTCCTTTTAGGTAAAGAGCTGAAGCAATTTGTAATATTGTCGATGACATAGAAATATTAGTAGTGCTTGTTTAATTCATATGGTGCCAGAGCTTGGGCTAAGAACTAGAGGGGGCATTTAAGGAGTAAAGGGGTTACATTAACAATTTCTTGATGCTTAAGTGGTAGAATTAAGTGATTTTGAAGGAATTGTGCTTATCACATCTAAAAAGCTAGTTTCTACAACGATAATTACCAATTTCGTGTTTGTGCAATTTAATCCAACACAAACGGGAGCATGGCCCCCTACCTTACTCCTTCACCTCTACTCTTGTCCTACTTTTTTGTTGGCAGGTATCATACGGGAAGAAGAAGAAAAGAAAAAAAGAACATATGCATTCTTTTTCCTATCAAGTTGTTGTCCACCCCATATACAGGGAGAGGTACACAAGGAGCACAACATTGTCAAATGACTACCTAGTATATATGCTTTAAATTTAGCTTGTAGAAATATATATAGGATTGAACCCAATATTAAGCAGCATATGTGGTGATTAAATAAGGTAGAAGGTGGGAGTAGTAGCACTGTAGCAGGGAGGGGGCTTAAGCCCCCAACCAACTATGGCCAGTCCTGTAGAGCTCTCTCAAAACCTTCGTACTTTTTATGCATCTACTAATGTATTTATTCTTCAGATGAAGAAAGGGAGTATGGAGAAAAGAACGTGGAATTTTGAGTCCACTACCTCACTTCCGGTCAAGAGTCGTAGCATCATCACTACCGGTACCAAGTATAGGAGGACTAATAGACCTAATTAAATCATGATTAGCACATTGTTGGTGTAAATTTGGTACCGAAGGGGGAGGCACCAACACCACAAGACTCTTCTCCTCCGAAGGAGCAACGGACCAAAGAGCCCCTCCGGAGGACTACACCTTCTTCCATTACCGCAACTACTAAGCGAAAACTAGAGAAGATGGCAACAACTTATTACTTCGGAGTTCTTCACCATTTAATGCCCGTTCCATCAATTACAAAGACCCTCCTATATATAGGGATGGGGGTAGATGGCGATTTTCCCTTAAGCCCCTAGTGGTTATTTTCTTCCGAGCCCCTGGCGGACGCGGTATTTACAAGAAACTCCTCGAGCCCACACAAAGGCCCACTAACCCTTACATGGGGCCGGGCCACTCCCCCAACAAGTAGCCCCTCGGCTACTTCGGTTTGGCTGGCACAACAAAGCGGAGTAGCTGAATACATGGATTGGCCCAGACCTTCCTACACCTTCGGCCACGAGGAACACCCTCAAGACCCTCCGCCGGTACGCCTCACTAAAAATTCCATTCCGAAAAACCCAGTGGGAAAAACCAGAGTGGAGAAAAGAGCACGTACGCCTAGCGGATTTACACACACACCGACCTTGCTAACGGCCGTCTTCGGACTTGCTTCGACGGTGAAGGGCGCCTTCGGTGATGAAGTCTGCTACGGCGTTGTCACTAAGATGGCCTTTATCCTCAATGCTTCTCCTCCATTTGCTTTGGTCTTGCCTTCGGGGCCTCCATGCATTTTTCTTTTCACTCTTGTTCTTTCAGATGCTGTCGAATGATGATTAGCCGCCTCTTCCCCTTCGATCATGATCACCGGGCAAGACTTCATGCTTCGGGGTGACGTCGCTCATCCCGATGCCACCAGCCCCTCTTGTCCGGTGATTGTGACGAAGGCCCTGGTCCCGAGCATCGCATGCGACGAAGTACATGTTGATGAAAACGAAGCGGAGTTGATGTCGATGAGGTAGACGATGAAGTCCCTTGAGCCACAGTCCAGTCGGCGTCGGTGTAGTAGACGTCGAAGACGAAATCGAAAGTTGATGTCGACGAAGTAGACGACAAAGCCCCACGAGCCGGAGTCCGACGACGTCGATGAAGTAGATGTCGAAGACGAAGGTGAAAGTCGACGTCGACGATGTAGACGATGAAGCCCCTCGAGCCGAACACATGTCAATGAAGAAGTAGTTGGGGAAGCCCCCTTGTGCCGAACCATGTCGACGATGAAGTGGTGATGAAGTTGGTGAGGTAGTCGAATAACGTTGATGAAGTACCCGAGGAAGCCCCTCGTGCTAGATATTCGTCGAGCTGAACCCGTCGGTGACGAAGTAGACAATATGGACGAAGTCCACTTCCGTTCAACACTCCATTTGAGGTGAAACATTTTTATTCAAGAGACTCAAAAACTTGCTAGGCAAGAAACGATCTATCTCCACTTGCATCACTCAAACAAATCCGAGCCACTCTCGGGCCTTCGGGGTATCTCAGATCCGAAGCCACTCTCGGGCCTTCGGGGTATCTCTCTCGCTCCGAAGCCACTCTCGGGCCTTCGGGGTATCTCGCATCCGAAGCCACTCTCGGGCCTTCGGGGTATCTCGGCCTCCGAAGCCACTCTCGGGCCTTCGGGGTGTCTCGGATCCGAAGCCACTCTCGGGCCTTTGAGGTATCTCAGCTCCGAAGCCGCTCTCGGGCCTTCGGGGTTTCTCAGCTCCGAAGCCACTCTCGGGCCTTCGGGGTGTCTCAGATCCGAAGCCACTCTCGGGCCTTCGGGGTATCTCAGCTCAACTCCGGTCATCACACGACCGGTCGTTTGCCTCCTGCAAACGGAACCTCGGGTATAAGAGAGCCAGATACTTGCCTTTGCAAGTTCAACTCCGGTCATCACGGGACCGGTCGTTTGCCTCATGCAAACGGAGCATTTGACCCCACTCGGGCCTTCGTCGTGAGCACTCTGAGCTCCATGCTTCGGTGTTATGCATGTATATATGTATAAAAGTGTGCATGAAGGTATGCTTTTGCATGAAGGCTAGGATGAAAAGGTTAGCCAAAATAATGCAAAGGACATCCATTGATCAAATTCTCAACTTGAGTGGTGAAACCATGAGATGACCGAAATCCGATAACACCGAAGTCCATATGGAAATCCCAACAACCACCTGACGAAGTTCAATAGACATTGAAACCAATTGATATGGCTTAGCCATTCCCAAATCAATAATAGAGTCACTATCTTCGGGGTGAAAACCGAGAACTCAAAGGCCATAACTCGCAATAGACGTGACGAAGTGCCCACACAAAACATAATAGCCGCATACACCCAATCATTATGAACAGTGGTACGAAGCATGACTAAGAACATGCGCTTAGCACATTTGAGATGAAGGTGCGACAACATGTGATATACGAAGGGTTAGAGTGCCCGTTAAAAATGGATCGTAGGTTGTGAGAGAGGAGGGCGCGATACTTACATATGGTAGTTAACCCTGCATTCAAGAGATATAAATACTTCATATGAAGGGTTAGATTAAGAAGGCAAAGCAAATTTCAGTCAATTTGACACAGTCACTTTTTTTTGAAGCCGAGCTTCGGTCATAACGGGACCGACACAATTTCGTTATACGAAGTAAGTGACGGGCGACCCTTGGATGCGTCCAACGGCCTCCGAGGGGCGCCGTTACTTACCCACAAAATATAAACTCCGAAGACTACACCCCCCGCACCATGGAGGGGGGATGTTGCTTCGGAAACGTGCGAACGGATAAATACACGAAGCTTTCGGGAAAAAACTCCTTGCGAAAAGCATCAACAATCGACTAACGCTAAGCACTCGCTTTAAAAAGAGGATCGGTATGCTAAAACCATAGACGAAGGGTACTTCGTCACAAGATCGAAAAAACGGTTTATCGGCGGTCAAAAGACAAAACGTCGACCACACCAAGCACTACCTCATGAAGGTGGTAAAGTTGTATAATAAAAATAACAACATAATGTCCTTCCGGTGGTCGCTAAATGAAGGTTGAGCAAGCGGTACGCGACAAGTGCTAGTAAGCAAGGGATAGAAATGTATCGAAATTTCCTAACGCATACTCTATTTTCTATACGCCGAAAAACCGAGCACTTGTATAACAAGCATGAGGTTCCGGTCGAAGGGTAAGAAATTATGATTTGTCGCTAAAAGCAACGATAAGATAAGTGCTTAAATACTTGCAAATGTAAGATGCCAAGTAGTCGGGTGCAAAGCGATAATAAAGTTGAAGAGTTGTGACCCCTTCGGCTCCGAAGGGTGCCTTTGGTTGAAGATGAGCTTCGGAGCATTAGATCTTGCTTGCCTAAATATTATATGTAGATACCGATATGACTTCATAGTCGGTCGTTGCTGAGAGTTGATGGCCATACGACACCGTACCGATGAATACCATAGTGAAAGACCAAATCAGCCGCGAGCGTGAGTTGAGGGGACCTTCGGAGCAAAAACCTCTTCGCCCGGATATAATTGGATTTTGTAACCTTGACCGACAAAGCCGAGACGAGATACCGAGCAGCTTCGGCCGATGATGATTCCGTGAAATCCCGCCGAGATAATTCCGAAAGGTAATAAAAATTGCTCCGAGATGATTCCGAAGTTGGAAAACATTTCATCTTTCCTCATCACAAAATGCCTTCATCTCTTGCCATTATAATACGAATTGAGATTGGTGACTTCTCTCAATTCGGATATGTCTCGCCGATTAGACGAAGCCCGTTGACGAAGGTGACAACAAATTCCAAATTATTTAAAAAACAGCTGACTCATTTATCTTCCATGACGAGAATGGGCTGATTCCGGCCCGAAGCACCGAGTCCGAATTAATTCCGAAGGTGAAAACTTAATCTCGTGAAATCCCACCGAGATTATTTCAAAGGATAAAAACTGCTATCTTGTAGGAAAAGTCCCTTCGGTGGTTTGCTATCTCATACGAAGGGTGCTTCGTCACTTATATCCACAAAAGGTTAGTAGACACCAAATACGTAGCGAATAAAAACAAAAGAAATGCATAATGGAACACGTAACGTCAAAGTGTGCTTGCTTCGTAATAAAATGTGGACAGTAGACCTTCGTCATTTAAAATAGACAAGCAGCCCTTGAATTGGGTTCGTCTTTTTGAGTGCTTTGAAAATGACCGAAGGGATTTAGCCTTGAAAATGGCCGAAGGGACCCTCGAATCCTACCTAGCTGCACTCGAATCCTACCTAGCTTGTGCAGCTAGCTAGCTATTGGTCTTGGCCTATTCTTGCATGTGGAGCCTGCATTTGAGAGCGTAGGTGGCCCACATGGGGCCAGCGTGAGTGATTCATGGCTTCGGTCCTGAAGGGGGCAGTCGGCATAAAGTGCTCTGACAGGTCCACGAAGATGCCTTCGGCCTCGAAGGTGAGCTCTCAAAAATTTTTCAGCTCGATGGAGAAAAATGCAGCCTGAGCTTCGTCCCGGGCCAGAGAATAACATACGTAGCTGAAGGTCACAGGATATGTAAATTGGCCTTCGTCACCGAAGGTCAAAAAAAACTGTAAAATGGCTATCTTGGGAAGAGAATAGGTACAGAGCAAAAATGCTCCAACATACCGTGACAATAAAAAGGTATGTGGTTGTGTCTTAGTGGACGAAGGCAAAACAAAAATTTCAAGTTCCACAACTTCCAGCTTGCTTCGGAGTTCGGAGCAATATTTTGCAAAATAAATGAAGTAAAGTAGAGGTACTTAGCTTCTTGCGGAGGAATACACGAAAAGAGAGAAAGAAACTCCCTTCAAAAATTGCTTCACTCCGAAGGGTCCTTCGGAATCCTTTCCCTTGCCCTTGGTAGCCCTCTTGACCTCTCTTCTTTGTTCTTCCTCAGCATGCGGCTGTGAATCCTTCCATGAGGTGGGCGCCAAACTGTTGGTGTAAATTTGGTACCGAAGGGGGAGGCACCAACACCACAAGACTCTTCTCCTCCGAAGGGGCAACGGACCAAAGAGCCCCTCCGGAGGACTACACCTTCTTCCACTACCGCAACTACTAAGCGAAAACTAGAGAAGACGAAAACAACTTATTACTTCGGAGTTCTTCACCATTTAATGCCCGTTCCATCAATTACAAAGACCCTCCTATATATAGGGATGGGGGTAGATGGCGATTTTTCCTTAAGCCCCTAGTGGTTATTTTCTTCCGAGCCCCGGCGGGCGCGGTATTTACAAGAAACTCTTCGAGCCCACACAAAGGCCCACTAACCCTTACATGGGGCGGGCCACTCCCCCAACACACATGTTTATCGTAGCACAACATTGTCTAATCATGAGCTAATTAGGCTCAATAAATTCGTTTCAGAAATTATGTTTTGTGATTAATCTACGTTTAATATTCCTAGCATCCGAATCTGATGTGATGGGGCGAATTGTGAAAAACTTATTGATCTATGTAGAGTCTAGAGATATGATACAAGGGTATAGTACATCCATAGTTAGATATCCATATAGTTAAATACTCCCTCTGTCCCAGCAAAGAATGACGTCTTAGAATTGTCATAAGTCAAACTTTCTCAACTTTGACTAAATTTATAGAGAAATGTATCAATAGTTATGACATTAAATACATATATTATAAAAATAGATCTTATGATGAGTCCAATGATATGTATTTTATACCATAAATATATGTATTATTTTTATAATCTTCGTCAAAGTTAAAAAAAGTTTGACTTAGGACAATCCTAAAACGTCATTCTTTTTTGGGACAAAGAGAGTATTAGATAGGTCTAGAGAGGTGGGTGATGAATATGTAATGAACTTGTTAGCCAACACCCCTAATTGCTTATAACCGTAGTCTCCAAATCATTCTTTCCGTACGCTTTCATCATTCATCTTGCCTGATAGATTTATAGACTCAAAACACCCAAGTGGCTTGTAGCCGTGTAGGATAGAAGCGCAATGAATTTGCAAATACGGGGGAATATTTAAAGTGGTCGCCAAGTGCTAGGCTTGATGGGGAGCATCCATACCTTTACAACTCAAATAATTGGAGTGGTATGGACAATGGAAGATGCATGTGGTAAAAAGACTTTGTTCCTCTTAATAAAATGACATGCATATCTCTGTGTGTTCTGAAAAAAACGTATTTGAAAAAATATATGGTAATGTAAGTTTCTCTCCAACAACGAGCTCATAGTTGGCTTATAGATTATTTTAATATGTGAACACGCCAGCTCTTTTAGCCACGCTAGCTCGCACGACCACCAAAGTTCTGTAACACCCGAAAATTCCGTCACAATAAAATAATGTTAGCAACATGATTTAGTTTTTATTTTCTAAGGATTTAATTTAATTGACTAAATAAATTTGACTTTAATTAATTTAAACCACATTTAAAATTTAGAAGCAACAAGTGATTGTGCATCATTTTGGTTTGCAATGTTCTTGTTTGATGTAGTGTGTTTCAAAAATCATCAAAATTCCAAAGTCCTAAAACCACCCCAAACCTTCTCCCTATCTCTCCCTTCCTCCCTTTTCTTTTAAACAAAAACTGGCCTTCAATCTTTTTGGCCCAAACAACCACCTTCGCCCACCTTCCCTCCCCTCCCTCCTTTTCTTTTTTCTCTCCGGCCCGTTTCGCACCCGCCGACCCACCCGAGCTCCACCACCATCAATGGTCGTCGGCCACCGACCTCGCCCCACCGCCTTCGGCGCCCCCATTCCCTTCCCCTCTCCATCTATAAAAGGCGGACCCGAGTCCGCCTCCACCCGCACCTCCTCCCGCTCGTGCAGCGCAAGAGTGGCTTGAAGATCGGAGCGTTGCCGCCCACCCGATCTCCTTCTCCGCCGTGTCTCTCGTCGTCCTTAAGTCCATCGGTAAGTTCGCAAGCCCCTGAGCCTCGTTTTCAAGTTGTTCTCGTCGAGTTTGGCGCCCGGATGCTCGAGATCGAGAAAGTCTGGCGAGCCCGCCGCCGCCTACGGCTGTGCGTCGCCACGCACCGCCCGCCCGTCGCCGCCCGCTCCACCGGAGTCGCGCCGTCGTTCAATTTGTCTTGGACAACTCGGATCGACCCTTATCCCCGGTCAAAACAAACCATACCGGTCAAACCAAATCAGTTGTGGTCATTTTGCAAAAAGGACCCCGTAGTTTTAAATATCACATAGATGCCCTTCCACTTATATAAAAGCCTCTCGGTTAAGTCATGTTTTCTTCGAAAGGCCCCCTAACCTTCTTAGCTTTTGATCAACCATCCAAGCTCTTTTATGCTATAAACATTGGGTTATATGCATAATTATGTTTAAGTCCCTGGTTTTTTGCAGATAAGCCCCTGGAAGCTAAGTTTTCTCACAGTCTAGCCCCCTGAACCTTGTTTAAGCCATATGTTTTCCGTCTTAGTTCCGGCTTAAGTGTTCTTGGTGTCCACGCGATCGTCTCAACAAGCACGTTAGTTTTTGAAGCTTGTTTTAGAGTTTTAGTAATGTTTGATGTATTGTTTTATTTATTGCATGTTTTTTCATGATCGTAGACAACACGCCGTTCAAGGAAGGACAAGTGCGAGCTTTGAAGTAAAGGAGAGTAACTTATCTCCGGAGAAAGGCAAGTGACCCTAACCATCCTTCTACCTATGCTTTAATCAAGAATACTATAATTTAATTGGAACATGGAGAACCACCCAGGAAAATAGTGCAACCATAGTCCACATGGCTCTACCTTAGCCAATTAATTAGGTGTGTGATTGTACCGGTGACCTTATCCGAAAGGAACACGAGAGGCTCTGCGGGTTGCGGGGGTACAACCCGGTTCTTTTGGGGTAGCGACCTTTGCTAAGGTGCCGACCACTAGGGTGGGTTATGGTCCGCCCGAGCCGTAACTATCGTGGGTTGTTGGTGCTTTTGCATATCTTTATAAAGGCTTCGTAGCGTCCGTATGCAATCACACCTCGAAGTGTGGTATTGTGCTCGATCGGCACATGCATGGTTGGGTTCAAAGTTCTTCGAAACTTTTACGCAAACCGTGGTGAAAGTGTGCAACCTCTGCGAGGTGTAAACCGATCGATCGGTCGTGCTCACGGTCAAGAGCGGCCTGGACCCTCACATGATTAATGAACTTAAAGATGAACTTAATTTGATTTCCGGATTATTTCGTGGCCTTGCTAAGTACCAACCATAAGTATACTCATCCTTGTTTACGTTGTTCGAGAGAATGTGAGGGGGTGAAACCTAGACAAATCCGCTAGGGGCTACCCAAGCGGTTGTAGGTTGATTGGAGGGGATTGGGACCTAAGAGCGTAGGTGGTAGTTCGCGGATGGAACTCGGAAATCCCGGCAAGACACGAGAGACATGACGATTTATACTAGTTCGGGCCTCCGGAGAGTAAAACCCTACGTCCGGTTTGGTGGTGGTATTAAGCGAGAGAGAGTCGCCCCCAAGGAGGGCGCCCGGGGTGCCTTATATTGGCCGACGACCTTGGGCTACAAGTCGGTTTCCATCTATCATAGTCAATTACAATAGGGAAAGCTTTATCCGGTCCGTCTTGTCTTGTACTCCAAACTATCTTCATGTCGGGCCCACATGTCGGGTCGGGCGAGTGTCCCACCGACAGGTCGACGGGTCTTCGGTAGGTCGGGCCCGCCCGTCGGGGACGGGCCGAGACCCCGGTCGGTGGGGACCCATGGGTACCCATGTCTCTCAAGCCCGATCGACGTGTAGGCATAGCGGCCGAGACGAGGTCATGTCGAAGCGAAGCAAAGGCATGGCACCGCCGAGGTTGCGTAGAGTGCACGAGGATCCAAACAAAACCCCTCCAATGCGTGTACGAAGTCGAACATCAATGCGGGCGACGACGGAGATGCCGAGAGGTCCGTAGACCTACAACGGGCGATGAGGGAGCCATCGGAATGTCCGTAGACCTACAACGGGCGACGACGAGAGACGCCGGGAGGTTCGTAGATCTACAACGAGCAACGAGGGAATCGTCGGGAGGTCCGTAGACCTACGGCGGGCGATGACGGAGACGCGGGAGGTCCATAGACCTACGGCGAGCGACGTGGAAACCATCGGGAGGTCCGTAGACCTACGAGAGGGTGACGATGAAGGCGTCGGGAGGTCCATAGACCTACAACGAGCGACTAGGGAACCGATGTGAGGTCCGTAGACCTACAACGGGCGACAACGGAGACGCCGGGAGGTCCGTAGACCTACATCGGGGCGATGACGGAGATGCGGGGAGGTCCGTATACCTACGAGCAAGCGACGAGGGAACCGCCGGGAGGTCCGTAGACCTACGGCGGGCGACGAGCCCCTCGAGTAGATCTACGGCGGGTGACGAGTCCCAGAGTGTGGAAGCTGGATGAGTCAGGAAAGCACCGAATCGCCTCCCGCCGCGAGCCAGAGAGGTCCATTAGGCAACAGGAGACACGTGCATAGAAGTACTCTGGAAGCTGGACAAGGAGCTGGCCCTGTGAAACAAAGAAAATGTAAAGATGGTGTATCAATCTGTCAAAGTATATCGAAATCTTAGCCCAGGCTAGACATATGCATGTTGTTTTGTTTGAGAAAGCATTCCCCTTATCATGCCAAGCGCAGATTATGCGAACTCAAATGCTATGAAGCTGCAAAACGTGTCCCATTCACTAACCCAACTCGGTGGAGGAACGACTTACCGATTGCATGGCTCGGCGTGGAGGCTTAGGTGCGGCCGGTGCGCGAGAGGGGGCCTTGGACCCAAGGTCTCGCAACCACACGACTTAAGAATTTGCATAATAAGTGAAAGACATTTAAAGGGAGAACACACAGAAGTTTATTAAGTCCCTCATGTCCGACGACCCTTAAATTGGCACGGCCAAGCCCTTGAGCGTGTCGAGATCGGCTACGCCAAGCCACCGAGCGTGTCGAGGGGGAGGGGAAAAGAACATGAAAAATGTATGTAAAGCGGATCGGCAAGGGTCACGGAGACCGTAGAATCCGATACGATCGACGAAAAATAAAGTTGTAAAAATATTAAATTGAAAATAACACTTAGAGCGTGTTTGGCGAGCTCCACGCGGCCTCCGCATCCAAAAAACCAACTCGCTCCAAAAATTGTTCGCCAAACACAACTAGCTCCGGCGGCTCCATCGTGGATCCGCTCCAAAAACGGTGGAGCGAGGCCCCAACTCCATGGTTTTCTGTAGTACCTCGGGAGGTACTACACCAAATCCAAGTTTCGTGGAGTTGGGGTAAATTACCCACCACCGCCACCGGTTAAAAAAACGGTTCGTTCCTTCTTTTTTCCCCACCGTAACACCCGAGGCCCGCACCTCCCCTCCCGGTGTGCGCCGCCGGCCTCGCCCGCCCGGGCGAGGCCGCGCGCCACCTAGGTGAGGCCGCGCCTGCCCGTCCCGGTGAGGTCGCGTCGCGCTCGCCCGCTCCGGCGAGGCCGCGCCGCCCACGCCCGGGCGAGGTCGTGCCCGCCGGCCGGCGTGGCCGCGCCCCCCGCACCAAGCGAGGCCGCGCTTGCTCCGGTGAGGCCGGGTCGCACCCCGCCCCCGGCGAGGCCGCGCCTGCTCCGGCCGGGCCGTGCCGCGCCCGCCCCGGCCGGGTTGCGGGCCGCGTGCGTTCGGTAGAAGAAGGGGATTTGCTTTTTTATTCTCTCGATGACATGTGAGCCCTATATGTCACGGTGATGATGACAAATGCGGAGTTGTACCAAACACCGTTTGGAATTTCGGATCCACGGTGGAGCTACTCCATGGTGGAAATTTGTGGATCCGCAATTGTGAAGCTGTTTTCCGGAGTTGGAGCTCGTCAAACACGCTCTTAGCTTTGCCGAAGTGGAATCGTGGAGTCATTGTGGCCGAGGTCAACATGGCGAGCTCGAGACGCCGAAGAGGTTGTTGATGAGCCACCGGAGGTCGGCCTAAGCTGTTGGAGGTCGTCGAAGAGGTCGGTGATGTGCGTGATGACGTAGCAAGTCGCCACGACGAGCTGGAGCCGCCGAGGTGTCGAGACGTGAAAAGGTCGGTGAGGCGAGGTGAAGTCACGCAGGCATGTCGTGCTCGAGACGTCGAGAGGTCAGCAAAACGTTGTTGGAGGGTCGGCAATGCGAGCTGGACTCGGGCCGAGCTGGAGCTGTTGAGGAGGTCGGCGACACGACCTGAGGTCGTGCCGACATGTCGAGGACGGAATGGTTGACGGCTCGTCGAGCAGGTCAACGGAGCTGGCTGCAAGAGCAGCGGCGCATGGTGTAGTAGTCATCCTGCCGAGACTGCTGTTGAATCACAACGTTTATGAACGAGCTTCGGTCCTGGTGACCTGTCCTTGATTCTTAGTTTTGACCAAGGCATGCATCACCGTGAGAAAAATAGATTAGAAAAAAATCATGCTGATCAAATATACGTGATTAGATAGAAAGAAAGGAAGGAAATCCTCCCTGTTTATGTATCCATTTAGTAGATAGATTTCCGTGACCGTGCGTGGCGGACATGGAGTCGGCCGCGTGGGGATCTGCCGCGCGTGCGTACCGATCGCGATCCTCGAGGTTGCCGCCACCTTGAGTCTTACGTAGATGAATACGGCTGACCGTATCAGATACAACTCGCCGACTTGGGAATTTAGCTCGGTGCCGATGAATCTTGCGAATAGATCACGGGTATGGGTGGGTGGATCGCAAAAAAAAAATTCTGCCGCGCCATCCGGGGAACGAACACGTCGACCTCGCGATTAGATCGGAGGGCGGCGACGAGAAGGTCGTCATCGAGGAAGTTCTTCATGCCATCGTTGAAGATGACGCCGGGTCGGGCCACCATGCTGCACAGTGAGTTCCCGATCTCCCCTACCCGGCGCGCCAACTGTCGGGGGGTGACACACAGACGGATCCGCTAGGGCACCCAAGCGGTTGTAGATTGATTGGAGGGGATCGGGACTTAAGAGTGTAGGTGGTAGTTCGCGGATGGAACTCGGAAATCCCGGCAAGACACGAGAGACACGGCGATTTATCTTGGTTGGGGCTCGGAGAGTAAAACCCTACATCCGGTTTGGTGGTGGTATTAAGCGAGAGAGAGCTTCCCCCAAGGAGGACGGCCCGGAGCCGCCTTATATTGGGCGACGACCTTCGACTACAAGTCGGTTTCCATCTATCCTAGTCGATTACAATAGGGAAAGCTTTATATTGTCTATCTTGTCTTGTACCCCAAGTTATCTTTATGTCCTTGGGCCTACATGTCATGTCGGGCGGGGGCCAGCGACGGGTCGGTGGGTCTACCGGTAGGTCGGGCCCGCCCGTCGGGGACGACCGAGACCATGGTCGGTGGGAACCCATGGGTACCCATGTCTCCGAGAGAAGAACCCCGGAGTGGAGTACTTCACCGACTACGAGGAATTCCGAGGCATGCGATCAACCGGTCGGATGCTCGTGGAAGATGAAGATGGAGTCGCGTCTTCATGTTTATCATTGTTCGTGTAAAGACCTTCGAGTCTACCCTCGTGAGTGTAATAAAAGCTAATACCTTCTCTGTACGTTTTGAGCATTGTTTTGTGATATTACACCGAGTCTATCATATGTGTGAAATTCGATCCGGCACACATATGGGATGCATTCGGTTTTCTTCGGAAAAACGGGTGTGACAGAGTGATATCAAAGCAATACCGACTATAGGACGCGGCCTCGGGTAGAAATGGCCGATAATAAGGACTCCCTTTCTAGAAAGTCTTTCCGGCATTCGAAATATCTTATTTACTTTACTTCGAAATATCTTATTTACGCTTAAAAATATTTTTTATTTTTTATTCTTTACCAAAAATTATATCTATTTGTTTTATTCCACACCGAGTTTGGTTCTTGTTCTTCCACCTTGATCTACCACCCCTGTTTTATTAGATAGTTTCTTAGGTTGCCTACCCCTTCTATCATTTTCGTCTCGATAGAGCCGTTCGTGCGAGGACGTGCGATGAAAATGCTTCTTGGTTGTGAACATGCATGATTTGGATTTTTGACATGATTGGAATGCCTTTGTGGAGTGATGGCCACAAATGCATCAATAAAAAATTAATTAAATTTTAATCCATCTTTATCAATTCAACTTCCTATCGGAAATACTTTCCCCCAAAATCGATGACACCAGGTCCGGAGTTGGACAAGACATTCTACCAAGTGAAACGTGCTCACATCGCCGACCAATTGTTGACGGTCGTTAAGTCCCTATTTTCAACCGTCAAGTCCGGATAAAAGTTACTCCATCAAAGTATGCACCATAGCTATAGGGTTATAATCTAACAAATTTCACAAGCTTTGGTATATATTTGGTCGCAGTGTAAACGAGCAATTATATAATAAAATATGGCATTATCATAAACAACCTCAATTGCCAATTTGGACTACACCATTGTGACGGGCTCGTCGAGACGATCAAAATGGATATATTATTTACCTACATCGGAGTTCGTATGCACAAGATATGAAGTAGACAAAAAGTGACGCAATGGTGACATCAGCATGCCACAGTACCATGCAGCCGATCCATAGAGCGCCACGTGGCATCACGCCACTGCGCGCAAGCGCAGCTGCACCCGTCGGGCCACGTGGTGAAATGTCGTTGGCCAGCACTAGCCGCCGCGGCGCACGCCGCCACGGGGTTGGCTCAGCCGACAGCTGCGCGCGGGAATGTGCAGGCAGGCATGCAGGTTCGCCCCCGCCCGGACTTGTGGCAGGCCGTAAGTGGAGCGGCCGCAGGTCGGTTCCCCGGTCCACCGGTTAGCCACTGGGTTTTCCTTTTAGCACCGTTTCAGCGATCCAGTCAGCGGTTCACCTTCGGTTCAGGGCCCTAGAGCCCGGTTTTCGCTCGGTTTTCACCCAGTTTTCTGCTCCACCGCCTCAGGCACCTTCCCCTGCACGCTACAGTGTCGTGAGAAGGCAGGTTACGGCCCAGGAAAGAGGGGGAGGTCCTCCACTCTCCCAAGTCTCCTCCCCCTACAAATAGAAGGCATCCTCCTCACTTCAAAGACGACAACTTCACCTAAGGATGAGTGCTTCCTTCTAAATGAGAGGTCTCTCCTTGGACGAAGAAGAGAAGCAAAGATCAAGGTGAAGCCCTACCAAATTAGTGTTAGAATTAGGTGAGAGTCGAGGTGCGAGTCCGGGAGAAGCCGGAGTTGTCGGTTTCCTCCCTTCCTCTTGTACTTCGATGGATGCGGCTCCACTTCGAGTAACATCCGGGTAATTCTTAGGCATTCTGGATTCTTTTACTCAATTAAGTTCATCTTTATTATTTTTTCTTGTGGGCTCTTTGATTTGATTAGTGTTCTACTAATTGCAAAGCTAGAATAGAAATCACTAGAGCAGACGTGGTGTCTAGTCTTGTGATTACCTCGGAGTACACCTAGTGGCACGAATTGTTGTGGTAGCCCCAAGTGGTGACAGCCCTGCTGGCCTGCGTAGTCCACCACGTGAGATCCACTAGAGCGCAAGAGGACCCGGCTTGGCTTGCGTAGACCCCTTCTCATCCCTTTCTGGGTTAGGACGGTTGAGCGTCCCAAAGCAAGCATCGTAGTAAACGCTGATCTTATTTTTAGTATTCGGAATCCTTTGAAACCCTCTCTACCTCTCCTACACTATTACCGTATCTTCTCTCGTCCAAGGCCGATCTTGATTCTTCACTAGTGCACACACGTTCCCTGAGGATTCGATACCCTGGAATACTCTTCGATGAAAGCTACACCGGTATCCGTACACTTGCAGACGTTTCTATGATCGTTATTTATACCAAGAGGCCTTCTGGCATCATTGCATATTTAGTAGCGACGTTAGTAATCGTAAACAAGCTTTTTGGTGCCGTTGCCGAGGATATAAACCTGGTGGCGACGTTAGTAAGCGTCAACAAGCTTTCTGGTGTCGTTGCCAGGGAACGGTTGATGTACTAGTGTCGAAACGACTCGTCCGTGTATCCCCATCCATACCATCACATATCCCCATAGGGATTCCAAGCCTATCAATCAGTTTTCAGCTCCAACGGGCGAAGATCTGGAGCCTCCACCCTCATCATTACCCATCCGCTCACCTAGCTATGAACTTCATCCCTCCCTCATAGCTATGTGTTAACGGTGTATTTTGGTACACCTAGCATGTTCATTACATTTTGGTTTGGATTTGCTTATGGAACTAACCCGCCACTATGCACACTAATCATATAACAAGTTCATCTATGTGCACGCATTTGGAAGTGTTGTGTTTATGTAGGAAAACATGGACATAAAGGACGGATTCGCAACAAGTTCAAAGGAGCATTTACGGAGTCTTGTTCATGTTCATGAGCTTGATGAAATCACTTCCAATGGTGTCAAGGACCGAAGTGTTACAAGGGAACACCCCGGGGATTGAAGCGTAAAAGACCGAACTTTATGCGAAGAGAACCTCCATCTTGGACGCGAGGATGACATCGTCAAAATCATGCAAGTGGAGGGGGCAAAGTTCATAATCACCGAGGACCCACGGGAGCGAAGGGGCGACCGAACCGGCCGAGGTGGGCCCGGGACGGTCGGCCCGGGCCGGCCGGCCCGGCCCACTCCGGTGGCCGGTTCGGCCCCCCTTTCCTTGCATCCAAAGGATCTTCAACCCTAAAACCCTGGAGGCGCCGCCATTCAACAGGGAGAGAGCCATTCGCACCAGGAGGCCATCCACAAGCTAGAGAGAGAGGAGGAGGATCTCGGGAGGGAGATCAACCACCTCGAAGGAAGCACCCTCTTGTGGAGAAGAAGGAAGACACCGTCGGAAGGGAAACCACGATCAACGGTGCTATGACCGGCACCTTGATGGGGTAATCTCCTTATTCGTCCATGGGTTGTAATCGATCTTGAGATGTAATCGCACTTTGTTGGATTATCTATCTATCATCTTGTGTTGAATATGTTTTAATGCTTAAGGTTAGCTACCATGCCGTAAAGGGAGTATGAGCTCCAATGCTTCCTTGGATCCATTCAATACATTGTGTCCATCATAGGTCTAGTCATGAATACCTTCGCGTAGTGACGAGCGAGGGAGGGAAAGGGCGAAACCGTGGTCACAACCCCGATAGATTAGATTGGTTTTCATATCTTTAAGCGATTGCATGCTCTAGTATCGTAGACCCATGGGCGAGTGTCTTTTATCTTGATATCTTAATCATTCTCTCTAGTGTAGTTTAGTTGTTTTCTAGTTTAATTGTAGTTAGAGGTTTGAGTAGCTAGAGTGTGAAGGTAGATCGAACGCTTGTAATCCCCTTGCTCCGCGGATTGACAAGAACCTTGGGAATCCCGTGGTGAAAAAGGTGTGGGGTTCGTACGCTTGCGGATCGTAGAGGGATACGTCTTTTATCCGTCAACAAGCCCCTTTTTCCGGGGCCGTTGCGGGGAGCAAGCTAGTTTACATCGTTTGATTTGCATTTAACTTAGTTTTATATTTTAGTTTATCTTTTATTTGTTTTGTCTAACAACTATTATCTAGAAAAACCTTTGTTTTGTTTTTGTTTTTGTTTTTATCTTATTGTCTAGATGGCGTTCTTCAATCAACCCGTGGAAGAACCGGAGAAATCATTAAGGGATTACGCTAGCCCTCGATGTGAAGACATAAAAGTACAAGTGTCGGATTCGAAGCTCGAAGCGACCAAGTATGAGATTAAATCCAAGATCATCGAGATGGTGGCGGCAAACCCGTTTGAAGGGATGGTTACGGAGAACCCATATAGACACATAAGGCATTTCACGATGATATGCAACACGGTGCATCGAGAAGAAGTCCCCAATGAATGGTTCAAATGGAATCTCTTTCCCTACTCACTTGCCGGCAATGCAAAGACATGGTACTCGTTTACGTCCTTTGAAGTTGAAGGCAATTGGAATAAGTTGACGAAGAAGTTTTGCGAGAAGTTCTTTCCAATTAGCAAGGTTCAACATCTAAGGAGGCAAGTGATCAATTTCATGCAAGGAGAAGAGGAAGGGATAGACCAAGCCTGTGATAGGTTTAATGGGTTGATCGAACAAGGACCAAGACTCGGCTTCTCCGGTGACGTACTCTTGCATACATTTTTCTTTTCCCTAACCCCTAATTGCATGCAACATGTCGAAATGTGTGCAGGTGGGGATCTCATGGAGAAAACACTCACGGAAGCCGCTCAACTTCTACAAGAAGTTAGTAAAGCGGGCCGCCACGCGAAGAGATTGGGAAACAAGACTTGCGGAACAGTACGGAATATAATTCGAGGAAGGTGAAGTGTGCTGAATTTTCTAAAGAGGCAACCCCCGAAGTCACAAAAGAGGAACCAATCATGGAAAAGCTTGAAGAAGAACACATCAAGTCAAGAACTACCCCGAGCATCGACTTCGCCGTGCCAAATGAGACAAACAAGAGAAGCATGTCAAGCGCGAAGCCACTAAGGGAGTTCGAACCAATGGATTGGGTTCCTATCGATTACGGAGAAGTATTCGACAAGAGAAGACCGTTCCCTAATCAAAAGGGAATGGCGAGAGCATTGGAAGTGGATTTCCCACTGGAGAAGAAAGCGGAAAATTCATACGACCTTAAAACCACCGGTGAGATTTTTCAAAAGCTCTTTAGAGATGACATAGTGGATCCGGAACACATAGCCGAGGTGAAGATAATCATGGGGATCAAGCCCGAAGCATCACCATACGCTCGCCTCGCCGAAGTCTACGCGATAGGATCCGAAGAAGAAGAGAAGATGACACCACACTTGAGTTGCGTGATCAACGAGTTCAATGCAAAGCTTTATGCGACATCGGAGCACAAGTAAGTGTCCTATCTTCTAAAATTTATGATAAAGTTCAAGACCACAACCTAGACTTAGCTCCAACATCAATGAAATTAATTATGGGAGATGGTAGAACTATCAAACCTCTAGGTATTGCTTGCAACATAAAAGTAAAAATCTCTAGAAATTGTATGCCAACCGATTTCTTTGTTATTGATGCTTAACATAGCAATCATGATCACATAATCCTAGGTAGGCCCTTTCTTAAGTTGGTTGATGCCGTGTTAGATGCCGAGAAGGCAAAGTAACAATGAACCTTAATGGAACAAAGTACACATATAACTTTCTTCGTGCTTCTAAACACCTTACACCCTTTCCTCCCGAAGACGAAGAAGTAGAGGGGATAGATAGCCTTTGTTTTGTTGAAACCCTTATAGACCCGCCGTAAAGAGCGATGGAAAATCAAATTAGTAATCAACAAGATGAAGAACTAGAGGAAGCAACAAAAGGTTTGGAACCACATGATGGAAGCGTGGAGGAAAGAAAATTCGAAGACATAGGAGAGATTAAACCCGAGGAGCCACAAGCACCCGAGGTAGACCTTAAACCTTTGCCCAAAGGATTAAAGTATGAATTTTTGGGCCCGGGACAAAACTTATCCGGTCATCGTGAGCGACGAGTTGAGTCCCGAAGAAAATGAGAAGTTGGTGATTTTATTAAAAAACATAGGAAGGTGATTGGATATTCGATTAATGATCTCAAAGGTATTAGCCCGACCTTTTGCACTCATCGTATACCAATGGAAGACCAATGTAAGCCCGTAGTGGATCACCAAAGGAGGCTAACTCATGCCATGCGAGAGGTAGTAAAGAAAGAGGTCATCAAGTTACTTGATGCCGGAATCATCTACCCGGTTCCGCATAGCGAATGGGTGAGCCCGGTACATTGTGTACCAAAGAAAGGAGGTTTGACCGTGGTGAAGAATGAGAAGAATGAATTGATACCGCAAAGAACCGTGACCGGGTGGCGGATGTGTATTGATTATCGTAAGCTTAACAAAGCGACGAAGAAAGATCACTTCCCCCTACCGTTCATCGACGAGATGCTCGAGAGATTAGCAAACCACGCTTATTTTTGCTTTCTCGATGGGTACTCGGGGTTCATGCAAATTCCCATTCACCCGGACGATCAACACAAAACAATGTTTACATGCCCTTACGGTACATTTGCATATAGAAGGATGCCCTTCGGTCTATGCAATGCTCCGACCTCTTTTCAACGTTGCATGATGACCGTATTTTCGGAATTCATCGAAGAAATTGTCGAGGTGTCATGGATGATTTTTCCGTTTATGGGAAGACGTTCATGGATTGCTTGGCAAACTTGGAAAAGGTCCTCACGAGGTGTGCGGAGGTAGATTTGGTGTTAAATTGGGAAAAGTGCCACTTCATGGTTAAGCAAGGCATAGTGCTCGGACATGTTATATCCGAGAGAGGCATTGAAGTGGACAAGGCTAAGGTGGAGACGGTTGAGCAACTCCCACCTCCTACACATGTTAAGTCCTTAAGGAGCTTTTTAGGCCATGCCCGATTCTATAGAAGATTTGTTAAGGACTTCTCAAAGATCACTAAGCCTTTAATGTATCTTCTTCAAAAGGATGTGGCTTTCGACTTTGATAAGAAGTGCCTAGCGGCATTCGGACCTTGAAAAGTGCGTTGGTGAGTGCTCCCATTATCCAACCTCGGATTGGAGCCAACCTTTCGAGATCATGTGTGACGCAAGTGCCTACGCCGTAGGCGCGGTTTTGGGTCAAAGAAAGGAAGGCCGAGTTCACGCCGTTTACTATGCTAGCAAAACTCTTAGTGAGGCGCAATTAAATTATGCCACTACGGAAAAGGAGTTGCTAGCGAGTGGTATTAGCTTTCGAAAAATTCAGATCTTACATCGTGAACTCGAAGGTCATTGTTTACACCGATCACGCGGCCACCAAGTATCTCTTGGCTAAGAAGGAAGCTAAACCACGTTTGATTCGTTGGATCCTTCTTCTCCAAGAATTTGATGTTGAAATTCGTGATAAAAAGGGGGTGGAAAATGTTATGGCCGGTCATTTGTGTAGGATGAATCGTGGACAAGATGATAAAGAGCCCATCGAAGATAAGATGAGAGATGACCACCTCTATCGAGTGCTTGATAAGGATACTTGGATGATCGATATCATTCAAGCAATTCGAAAGATGCCTCTCAATCATCTAGACAAAAACCCACAAAAGAAGATAATGTCTGAAAGTAGGAAATACTTTTGGGATGCACCATACCTCTTCAAACTTGGCAATGACGGAGTGATGAGAAGATGTGTGCCAAGAGAAGAGAGGGTAGAAATTCTAAGGAAGTGTCACTCGGCGGAGTACGGTGGGCACTATAGCCATTTTCGAACCGAAGCAAAAGTATGGTCAAGCGGATTCTTTTGGCCGGAGATGCATGAAGATACTAAAAAATATGTTGCATCATGCCCCGAATGCCAAAGAACCGGAAATATCTCTCAAAGAAATTCTATGCCTTTGAAATACAACCTACAAATCGACATATTCGATGTATGGGGGTATAGACTTCATGGGGCCTTTGAAAAACTCATTTGGATTTGAGTATATCCTAGTCATGGTTGATTATGTATCCAAGTGGGTAGAGGCTATACCATGTCGTAAAGGTTCCACGGAGGAGTCCATTACTATGATCAAGAACGTGATTTTTCCTCGTTTCGGTACACCGAGAATCTTGATAAGTGATGGAGGAACTCACTTCACCGGGAAGAATTTCAAAAAGTGCTTGTCCAAGTTGGGAATTGAGCATAGGGTCTCTATGTCCTATCACCCACAAACCAACGGACAAGCGGAAACGTCAAATAGGCAATTAAAAAGCATCCTCAACAAAACCATAGAGAAGGGAGGCAAAGATTGGTCAAAGAAATTAGACGGAGCTTTATGGGCTTATCGAACGGCGTTCAAAACACCGATAGGTATGACCCCTTATCAATTCGTCTATGGAAAAGCTTGCCACCTTCCGGTTGAGTTGGAACATAAAGCCTATTGGGCGATTAAAGAGATGAACCTCGATCTCGATGCCGCGGTGGTAAAACGAAGAATCCAAATAAGCGAGCTAGAGGAGATGAGGTTGAAAGCATATGAAAATGCAAGCATATACAAGGAGAGAATCAAAAGGTGGTATGATAAAAGATTGAAAAAGAAAGAATTTAAAGAAGGAGATAAGGTCCTCCTCTACAATTCGAGGTTTAAAACCTTCGGAAAGGGGAAATTGCAAAGCAAGTGGGACGGACCTTATATTGTGCATTCGGTGCTCCCCAACGGAGCGGTAACCATTATGGATATAAAAGGCGATCAATTTATGGTGAATGGCCAACGGCTTAGGGTTTACTACGAACCCGACGCCGTGCCCCTTCATCATGTTGATGTCTTCACCATGGAAAAAGAGCCCGAACGTCCCGCCTAGGACGAAAAACAAGGCATGGATTTACGTAAATAGTTTTTCTTTTAATTTTCTAGAGTTTCTCGCGAAGATTTACCGGGCCAACTTTTTTCCCATGGGCTAAGGAGGCGAAAAAGGGCGGTGCGCGAAAGGCCGGCCCGGCCGGCCCCCGAGACAAGGTGGGCCGGCCGGCCCGAGCCGGCCGGCCCGGGCGGGTCCGGCGGCGGACGTCCCCGATTTTTGCCCGAATTGCTCCTTTTTGACTTCCTTCTTCGGTCGAGAAAATTTTAATGGAAGTTTAAAAAAGGAAAATGAGGTTCCTAGGGTTTTTCTCTTCGGACTATTTATTTGGCCGAATTGGGAGCTTGGGAATCAACCCCTTCAAGCAATATTTTGCACCCACGCGGCGACCATTGTGCCCCGAGGAGCTTAGAGTTGAAGCTAGAAGCCAAGGAGCCATCGATGGAGGAGGCGAAGCGATGCGAGCTCAAGCTACCCGTCGAGATCAAGAGGACCGCCCGCATCCGTTGCGGAGGGCGTGTCCCGACCGGAGCTATTGCACCTCGCAACCCCGTCGAAGGAGAGAAGGTCCCTACGCCCGTTCGAAGGTCGGCGCGCATCCAAGGCATTAAGCGGAAAGACTACAAGGAGGTGTCGCTCGAGCCTAAGGATTATGGGGGTAGCGACTACTCCGGCGATCGTAGCCCGAGCTCGTGGGCGGCCGCCGGAAGAGATGATAATGACCTCTACATTTGGGATGAGGTGCCCAAGGAGAAGACTCCCGAAGGCCCTAATGGCGACGTCAACGGCGGCGGCGACGACAATGGTGGTGGAAACGACGACGGCGACGACGGTGGCGACGACGGTGGCGACGACGGTGGAGACAATGGCGATGATGACCCCTTCGGATTGCATCCGATGTGTTGTCGAGCTTGCCGTCAATCCATCGCGGATCTCTATGCGTTGGTCGACGAATGTCTCCAAGCCATGGAAGCGATGAAGCAGCGTTTGGAGGATTTGGAGCGCGTAGTTGAAGACGACTACAAGTTCCTTAACCGCAATGTGCACAAGCTTTTTGGCATGGTTGGAAACATGAGAGGCAAGTGGTGCAATACTTGCTTAAAGTACCACTAGGTCTAGTTTTCCCCTTAGGATTTTTGTAAGATACGACGAGGACGTCGTATGTTTTTAGCGTGGGGGAGAGCTAGCTAGCTAGCCTTAGCTTTTGAGTTTCAAGTTTAGATTCGGTTTAATTTTCGAGTGAGAGTCTTAGAGTTAATGAGTCTTAGTTTTCGAGTGTGTTAAAATTTTTTGCAAGTTTGAAAGTGTCTTAAATTAGTGTTGAGTCAAAGAAAATCAAATAAAAAGAGTCTTTATATTTTTTGTGTCCGTTGACGGTGAAAATCCGTCAACCTAGCCATGAGTTTACCTTTGGTGTTGGCATGACTTTTGTATCTTATTCATTGGTACTAACCCCCGTGGTATAACAAGTTCACTTGTGCATGTCGGTTTTGGAGTTAAGTGTTTATGCGGGGTTTTAACGTTGAAAGCAAGACTTCGGGATAAGTTCATTAAGCACCTCATGACAAGGCCTTGAAGCCCGATACAAGTCAAGCAATGAAGTGAACATGACTCCAAGAGCCCAAGGACCAAGCCCGAGAAGATGATAAACTCCGAGGACCGAACCGAGAAAAGTGCTTTGAATCTTGCAAGACAAGGAATTGAGTCCAATTCGGAGAGAAACCGACGTCAAGGGCCCACATGCAAAAGGGGAGAACATCTAGAAGACGTGGGAAGCAACACGGGCGAAGCGAGGCCGCGGGATGGGCCGGGTGGGCCCGGGCCGGCCGCCGCCCGAGCCGGCCGACCCGGCCCTAATTCGGGGCCCAATCGGCCTCCCCCTTTGACCTAATTGCTTCTCGGGCTATAAATAGCCCCCCGACCGAGAGCCACGCGAGAACCGAAGTCGTAATCCGCCGCCGAGGAGCGAGAGAAGCTTGAGGGACACCATCTCGGAGATGAAGGTCGTGCTAGTTGTCTAGGGTTTCCCTAGCCGACGTGGGAACCTTGCATGGAAGACCACGTCGGAGCTCCGGAGCGAGGATCAAGATCAAGGGAGGGCCCTGGTGGTGATCTTGTTCATGTAATCATTCATGGTGAAGTTTGTAAGTAAATTCGATTTCTAGCGATCAAGTGCCTTCTCGAT
This sequence comes from Cenchrus americanus, assembly GCA_947561735.1. Lineage (NCBI taxonomy): Eukaryota > Viridiplantae > Streptophyta > Magnoliopsida > Poales > Poaceae > Cenchrus > Cenchrus americanus. Next base: position 73,463,286 of record OX387239.1, on the reverse strand, counting down.
GATTTTGTTTTCTTCTTGGTTTTGCTTCTTCTACGATCTAGTTTGCAGCCAGATTACTTAGGGTCCTCTTGTAGCCGCGGTGGCTAGAGGTGCATGCCGGACCGGCCAAGTGATTTCAACTTGTTCTATCGAACTCGCCCTAGACTACCCGCATGAATAGGGATACGTTGTGACAGAACGGGGGTTCGAAAGGCGGGCGTTTTCGGAGTCGGATGGAAGCTCTATACGTGAAGTGTTCATCGTGATGAAGATGCTAGACGCAAGTGGGACAACTTGTCGGGCGCCCGATGGGTAACAAAGAAGAATATCCGAGACAACTCCAAGGTCCCAAGACGGCGAAAGGCTACTCAAACTCATTCGGGAGAGATGAAGGATCACACTAGAGACCATGACGATCACGACCGAAGGACCGGAGTTCGAGATGCCGAGCCACAAGGAAGTTGTTGCATCCGTCAAGACCGAAGGACAAAGCCAGCCTGTGAAGACCAAAAAAATGACTAAGCCAAAGTGGGTACCCAAGATTGCAACGCCCGCAAAGAGCGTTGATCCGAAGTAATCAAGTGAAGAAGTCTAGCCATGGACTATAAACGAAGCGCCGGGCGGGAGACAACCCGTTTCGTCGAGTCAAGAATAAGCTACGGGAGGACAACCCGATTCCGGGTTTTTCGAGTCTTTTTAATAATTCAGTTTTGAATTTTACTACGCAAAACCTTAGACTTAGAATGGTTGAACAATATTAGAGACATAATTCTTGGTTGAATATTTTGCTTGATCATAAATTACATGAACCATACTATGTGTTTGTTTGCTTATTTTCGAGAAACCACAACCAAAAAAAAATTCAGAACCTAACTCAACCCTTCACCCTCATTATGGTGCTGTGGTTGACTTGTTTTTCATGCTAAAAACACACGAGTAGAGCCACGACTTGTATCTAGATGTTATTTAAATTTCAGCACGTGGTAGGACTCGCGTGAACCTAGAATCTTGATTTTTGGTTGGTTTAAAAAATCCATATCCTTGGTTTCTCTAAGATTAGAATTTTTCTAAGCCTCACTTAATTTTATTTCATTCAAAATCTCTCTCATCTAATCAAAATTAGGACCTAAACCTATGCCCCCATGATCAAGTCGGGAAAAGCTTGCTCTCAACTAATGAAGGCAAACTATACCGGTGAGACCGAAATCGACGTAGTCGAAAAATATTTTCGACTTACATTTGTTTTTAATGGTTTAAAAACTTCTCTAAATTTATGCTTGAGCTCTTGCATGGCTCTGAAAAATATTTTTAAATTTCGAAATTAGAGGAGTGCTTAGCCTTAAACACACTTAAAGGGAGGCAATCTAGTTAACCCAACCATGCATGCACCATGATACATCACGGGATGCCCCTCCAACATATTTAAACCACATGCAAAGTACAAGCATGGGGGGCAGCCAAGGCTTTGTTTTGTAGGAATATCATGGATGCATGTGAGGCAAGGGGGTATGGAAGTGAGTCAACGCGAAAACATCAAGTGGAAGGAGCAATAATGCAAGCGAAGGAGTGGACGGGAACGTTTGGAAGGTGTACGCGATCACGAAGCAACATGAATGCACTAGAGAAGAACCGAGCCAAGAGGAGGAGAGAGGTAAGTCTTTCATCCAACTCTTTGTTCGTGTGCTCTAGTTTGTAGGCCGGAATCACCTTAGACTTAGCCCTCCACCGCGTTTGTTTCGTGCAACAAATCACATCCTTAATCCACTCAAAGTCCAGACTCCAAAATAATATTTGTGTACCTTGTTACCGGGTGAAAACCCCGGATATATATTTGTGAGGGAGAGTGCTGCAATCATGGAAGAAAACTACAAGTCTTTTCACCGAAGAAGAAGGGATCATCGTCGTCTAAGCCATCATCGACAACCTCTTCGAGGAGGCACTCGGTTTCCGAGTTTCCTCGGAGTATGGAGGAGGACACGGCACCGCCGAGGAGGAACCACACTCTTCTCCTCGGTGGCATGAGGGCCACACGAAACTCGTTTATTAGGTTTACCAAACTTCAATAACATATGGAGGAGCCGCCCGCTCCACCTCCATGCGCTCCGTGGCATTCCAATGGGTTTATCATCACGACAGAAGAGGAGGAGAAGAAGCTCGCTCGCCTTGGGTAGAGGCTTGTAGCGAACGTCGACATCGACGACCAAGCTCTCCACATATTGGGTTTCACACGGGACACCGGTGCAATTCTCTAGCGGAGTGTCGGCAAACACCCACAAGGAATTCGCCTAGGAAATTTTCATGACCATGGCGCATACCCTTGATGAAGGAGTGTTGAGTCTCTCATTCCGTTGGAGGGAGCCCACAAGAGGAGAAGAAGGAAGACACCGTCGGAAGGGTAACCTTGATCAATGATGCTATTTCTAGCACCTTGATGGGGTAATCTCCTTTCATCCATGGGTTGCAATCGATCTTGAGATGTAATCACACTTTGTTGGATTATCTATCTATCATCTTGTGTTGGAAATACTTTAATGCTTAAGGTTAGCTACCATGCCGTAAAGGGAGTAAGGGCTCTATCCTTCCTTGGATCCATTCAACACAATCCCCGATAGATTAGATTGGCTTTCATGTTCGAAACGATTACATGTTCTAGTATCATAGACCCATGGGCGAGTGTCCCCTATTTTCAAAAGGGAGCTCGGAACAAGTGGATGTGCATGAAGGCACATGGGAAGGTTTTTGGAGTATAATCGCGGGAGGAGACCATCAACGAAGAAATACTATCTGGAACCCCATCATCCAAGTGTGTCACTTTTGTGCAAGTGGATTTTTGGGAGAACAAGAGAGACAAAGATAACCAACACGGAGTTGAATTGGCTTTACTCGGCTTTGATTGCCAAGTGGCCAATAGACCCCACTCACCTATGATCAACCGGTGGTGTTGTTAAGCAACATCGAGTTCGGGAGATATTGGTTCGGGGTGTTACCTCTCCATATTGGCTATCTCTTTAAAACCGGGTATTACAAGGAACCCGAATCATCTCCTACCTGGGACCTCCCTAGGTATATGAAGAAAGGAAAATATAAAAGTGAAGATGAGAGAGGAGGCTTCCAAGTGGCCTAGCTGAATTTGCCCTTCCGGATTGAGGCTTAAAACTTTTTCTTGAGGGGAAGAAGATTGGTTAGAGGAAGGACTTCTTGTGCCGGCGAAGAGAAAAAAAATATAATAGAGAAGGATTAGGAGAAGGTTTTTCCACGACCCAAGAAGGAGGTGCACAACAAAATTGTGTCCCACCATTGGGAGGAACCCCGGCGCCGTCAAATTACTACGGTGGTGTACCAATGCAAGCATGGGGGAGTGGTGCAGCCATACCCCCACCAATTTTGCGGTGCCCAACGTAACCTTTGCGGAGCCATATGCACACCTTCCTCAACCACAACAAAATGGAGCCACCATTGGAGGATACGCTGCAAGGAACATGCAAATTATTGCAGCCATCCTAACCAATGCAAACCAAATGGGTGAAGGAAATGCAAACGTCTCTTATATGCTTGGACACCTTCACCTAGCACCGTCGGACAATTCATAGGAGGAGTGGTGCATTCCTATTACAAGTAAGGGTACAACAACCAAGACTATCAATATCAACCACCGGCAAAGATTAGAGAGAGGAGGAGCCTTAGCTATCTTTCCTTTACCCCCTTTTCCTTAATTTTCAGCTTGTTTGCGCCTATGTGTTTTCAGTTTTTATTTAAATTTCAGCAAGTGTGTTAGTTTAATTTTTCAGCGTGTATCTTAGTGTTTATTTTCATCATGAATAATGTCACCACCAAGTTTTTACCTTTGGTAAAGTTACAAAGTTTGTGCCATGATGATATATGATAATAATTGCCGCTTTGTTTATCTTTGTAATTGATTTATGCATGTTTGAACTAGTGCTCTCTTAAAAATACAAATCTGAAATTATCTAAATGCTAGCTTAATCTTTAGCGGAGGTTATGATTAAAATAAAGACCCATAGTGTTTTATGTGCTCTCAAGTTATGAATAGATTAAAGATGTCTTTTATGCTCAAAAATATTGCTAACCTTGTCACAAATATCGGTTGTGTGTTGCTCAACCTATCCAAAGCCTCGTTATATATTTGAGTGCATAAACCTTAGTGTACAAGATTTATTTTTGAGTGAGTTGTTGCAGGCCATGATTTCTCCGGCCCGAGACTAAGAAAGTTGGTCATTCCGTTTTTGCGTATCTATCTTTTTGCTAGCCTTTTATCCGTGCATTGTGTATCCCCACATTGGAGATCTCACAAACTTCGCCGGATATCCACCCTTAAACCAAATATCATCTTTTGTGATTACCTCCTTGACCACAACCTATTGTTGAGAATGGATCATCAATTCAAGGAAGATCGCAAGACGGTGCCAACATTGAAGATTTCAAGTATCTCTCCAAAGGAAAATATTTCCGGTACCTACCTTATTTTTCGCCTCTTTGCTCGAGGACGAGCAACGTCTAAGCATGGGGGAGGAGGTAGGTACGGTGCAGTTTTAGAGTTCAAAGGGGAGTAATTTAAAAAAAAGAAGAAGTTCAAAAGAGGAGTAAGCAAATAAAAAAAATCAAAACTCCGTTGTGAAAGTCACGTACCGAATATATGACAGAAAAAAATGAATGAAAGAAAGAAAGAAAGAAAGAAAGAAAGAAAGAAAGAAAGAAAGAAACAAAAGAATGAGAAATATGAGAAAGAAAAAAATATATGAGTATGCGTAAAGTGAACTCCCCGGTTCTCTAAGAGTGCAATCAAGGCTTCAAGTTTAAAAGATCCATTCTCATTTTCCAACCATGTGCAATCCGATAACGAGGACTTCCTTTGTGCCTCGGGATCACTCTTTGCCATTTGCACATGTCCACTCATCTAAAAGTGTGTGTATTTTTCTCTTTCCCCTCCTTGACTTAACATTATTTTCCCATGACCTTTTTGACTAGTCTCGGTAAGACCATGAGAAGCTTGTCTTGTTTTGACAACACCTCATTTATAAAATCTTGTTAGGACTAAACTTTCCCAAAGCTCCATATAAAGCCTACCACACATATATGTTATGAGAGGGAAAGGAGTAGAATATATAGGCTTGAGAGACAAGCGAGATGAGAGTTCATGAGCAATATGCAAGGTGATTTAAATTTGTGAATTTGTTTTAGCTCTTTTCTTTATCTCGTTCTTTATTTCAAAAATTTCGAGATCTATTTAAACTTTGTGAGCATGTTAATACTTGTGGGATAAGCTTAATAAGAATCTACCCTCCGTAGAGGTGAATGCTAGTACATTATGGAACTTTAACGAATTAAACTTTTGAGAGCATTATGTTTTTTTTTCATGTATGATCAAGTGCAAGGTTTAAACAATGAAGGGCAACGATGATATCCATCGAAGGCTTACTCGAGGACGAGCAAGGTTTAAGCATGGGGGAGATGTTGACGGTGAAAATCCGTCAACCTAGCCATGAGTTTACCTTCGGTGTTGGCATGACTTTTGTATCTTATTCATTGGTACTAACCCCCGTGGTATAACAAGTTCACTTGTGCATGTCGGTTTTGGAGTTTAGTGTTTACGCAGGGTTTTAACGTTGAAAGCAAGACTTTCGGGATAAGTTCATTAAGCACCTCATGACAAGACCTTGAAGCCCGATACAAGTCAAGCAATGAAGTGAACATGACTCCAAGAGCCCAAGGACCAAGCCCGAGAAGATGATAAACTCCGAGGACCGAACCGAGAAAAGTCTTGAATCTTGCAAGACAAGGAATTGAGTCCAATTCGGAGAGAAAGCGACGTCAAGGGCCCACATGCAAAAGGGGAGAACATCTAGAAGACGTGGGAAGCAACACCGGGCGAAGCGAGCCGCGGGATGGGCCGAAATGGGCCCAGGCCGGCCGGCCCGCCCCCACCCCGGGCCCAATCGGCCTCCCCTTTGACCTAATTGCTTCTCGGGCTATAAATAGCCCCTTGACCGAGAGCCACGCGAGAACCGAAGTCGTAATCCGCCGCCGAGGAGCGAGAGAAGCTTGAGGGACACCATCTCGGAGATGAGGGTCGTGCTAGTTGTCTAGGGTTTCCCTAGCCGACGTGGGAACCTTGCATGGAAGACCACGTCGGAGCTCGGAGCGAGGATCAAGATCGAGGGAGGGCCCGGTGGTGATCTTGTTCATGTAATCATTCATGGTGAAGTTTGTAAGTGAATTCGATTTCTAGCGATCAAGTGCCTTCTCGATGATTTTGTTTTCTTCTTGGTTTTGCTTTTTCTACGATCTAGTTTGCGGCTAGATTACTTAGGGTGCTCTTGTAGCCGTGGTGGATAGAGGTGCATGCGGACCGGCCAAGTGATTTCAACTTGTTCTATCGAACTCGCCCTAGACTACCCGCATGAATAGGGATACGTTGTGACGAACGGGGGGGTTCCGAAAGGCGGGCGTTTTCACGGTCGGATGGAAGACCACGATTTAAAGATGCTTTTAATGAGATTCGCTATTCTATCTTCATCTATCTTGTTTGGAGCTACAACATAAGCATGATCTAGATTCTCTAGATTGGTTATCTCTTGCTTTCTCTTGCTACCTCTTTAGTAGATTAGATTAGATTCGTTTTCTTTATGAGTTAGTAGATTAGATGCAACTTAGTTCATCATAAGATAGCTTACCTTGCTTTACTAGATTGAATCCTTGCGTTGCACATTGTTCCACGGATTCGATACCTTGGGTTCACCACTCGAGGGAAGAAGGGTCCCTTGACTACGACGGGAGACTTGTCCGCTTGCAAGTCATAAACGAACTTTGATACAACTATTAACCGTCAACGGTGTCTTGTGTGATGCTTATCTTTATTCACTTGTTTGTTTATCTTTGATTCTTGATATACTAACATAAGTGTGTGGTTCGAAAAACGTTTACCGTGGTGCTTAGTGGAATTGCTACTACTTAAAGTACCCGAGACCACACTTCGATCTTGAGCTTCACATGTTAGTTGTGCTATGTTCAATGCTAAAAGTTGGAGGATTTCAGTTCTGAAAATTATCTTAAAACCCTTGTAATAAAGGTTAGCAAACCTCTTTCTCCAAGTTGAGAGTAAGAAAAAAATCCTATACAAGGCCAATTTATTTTTTGCTCCACCATAAGTGTGATTAGCACGATGAGTTAGGCTAGGATCCTTCTCTCTTGGGAGTTTTAATTTCGAGCAATGATCATGTTCTTGTGCTTATCTTTTGTTGCTAGCCTCGTCATACATTCGGTAACGAGACTTTCACATTGGAAGTCCCGTACATCGCCGAATTCCATACCCAACCCTATACATCTCTTTTGTACATCGCATTCCTTGAACACAACCTATTCTCAAAGTTTCGTCTCGTCTCTAGCATGATTTATTTAAAATTTCAGATTGTATGTGTCGGTGCGGAATGTGGTCCCGACACTAACCAGTAATGAGCGCCAAGGTCTATCCCTCAATGGTCGATGCTAAGCAATCAAAGACACAAGGTTTATCCTGGTTCCCGGCGGGGGCCGTACGTCCAGCAGTGGTGTGCTCGGGGCACTATATTGCTCAGCACCGGGGGTGCCTGTAGTGGGGCAGCTACAAGCAAGGCGGGAGAGGAGGCGTGGCCTCCAAGTCCCCGGTGAAGCGGGCCGAAGATGTTGTGGGAGAATCGGGGAATGTATGTGTGGTGCGTTGTATGCTTCGTCTCGTTGTCTCCGTCCCGTGTCCCGTGTCGCGTCCCCTCGCGGCGGGGGAGATCGCCTTCCATTTATAGGCCAAGGAGAGGGCGAATTATATGCACGCCTCACTATTCAGCTACATGGGGGAGTATGGTGCGCCGCGCGGTAGAGTGGGCGGCCGCCTTGACGGTCCTTGCCGCGATCTGGCCATCATGGCGTATCTTGTACCCGAACAGTGGTGGCTTCGAGGGTAGGAGTGCAGTGGTTGGCCGCGATGTCCCCAGGCAGGCTCGAGGGGGTTGCTGACGACGATCCGTATGGGATACGGTGGCAGGTGTGGTGGCGTCCCGTTCTCACACGCCTCACACGGCGCGGGGCGTTACCACGGTGCCGGCGTGGGGTTGTACGCGCGGGGGCGGCCGCTGCGCATCAACGGGGGCGGGGATGGCGCCCCGCCGGCCTAGCGTCTTGACCACGGCCCCGCAAGGTCACGGGAAAGCATTTCGAGGTTGTGGCCGCCCCCCCCTTCGAGGGCTCGACACATTAGCCGTACGGAGTAGGCGGCGCGGCGTCACGGGGGCGACACCGGCCATGTCGCACGGTCTCCCACGGTGGCGGGGATGGGTTCCCCCTAGGGAGTTGGTGCGGCGAACCGGGGCGTGAGTCCCGGGCGCATGATGGCGCCGCCCCGCCGTTGTCAGAGCATTAAATGCCCGTACCCGCGTGCGGGAACGGGCGTGCGTGTGCGAGCACCCTCGAGCGAGGCGGAGCCCGCTCGAGGGAGGCGTGTACCCTCGAGCGAGGCGGAGCCCCGCTCGAGGGGACTTTTGAGTGGGCCGCCTTGGTGGGCCGCGGGGGCCACCACGGTGTGGGCCGTGTGCGCTTAAGCAAGATGCGCTTAGCTTTAGTTTTTTGCGGGTTTTAAGTGGGATTTCCCCATTTGTTTAAGGGGACCCCATGGCTGTCCCCCGACGCAGCCCCCGAGCATCCGCGGGTTCGCCGGCCGGGCTCCCGCACATGCTTCGGAGCCTGCGATAGGACGTCCTTCCCCCCCGGTTCGCAAACGCTCTCCGTGGGGCCGCGTCGGCGGACCCGCGGTCTAGCCCCCCGAAGCCCCGTAGGAGCGTGAGTGCTTCGGGGCAGGGGTTTTACCGTGGGATTTGGTCGAGAGGGCGTGGTGCATATTCCAACCGGCGTCGGCGATGTTTCAGCCGGCTTCGGTGACGCACGCGCAGCTGGCACTATCCGCGGCCGGCGCAATCCAGGGGGTGTAGCCGTGCGCCGAGCCCCCGAGCCTGGGCCCGTTCGAGGCGATCGGGTAGAGCTCTACGACTTGTTTTTAACGCGCCCTCGCCGTCCCTCCGCGGGACGGAGGGTGAGGTTTCCGCAACCCCCATCGATCGGGTCGCGGATTGCGGATTCCTCGTTGAACCGTTAGTGGGTGGTTCGAGTGGACGCCCATGCCCCGTTCGATAAGGGTAGGCCGCGCGGTCGGGGGACGCGTCCATTAAAGCACTTGCGTGGGTTTGCTAGGGTGGGGCTCGGTCCCGTTCGCTAGGGACCGAGGGCGCGGAAGCTCTCCCTCGGTGGGATCCCCCGCTAGCCGCCCTCGGCGGCTCTCGAACACGACATGTGGGGCACCCTCGAGCCGGCGGGCTCGAGGAACGGCTCGAATGCGCGTGCCCTCGTCGTCCCCGACTGCGGTGATGCGGGGCGCCCGTTCGAACCCGTCGAGAGTCGGGCTTCGAACCTCGATCGGTAGGGCCGTGCGGGGGCGGTGGCTAGGCGCTCCCGTCTTTGCATCGCGAGTTTCGAGGGTCCCCGACCGTGTCGGCCCTCGAAATGCCGATCGGTAAAATAGTGCGGGGGGTGGCGGCTAGGCGCCCCCGTCTTTGCATCCGCGAGTTTCGAGGGTCCCCGACCGTGTCGGCCCTCGAAACGCCGTCGGTAAAATAGTGCGGGGGGGTGGCGGCTAGGCGCCCCCCGTCTTTGCATCCGCGAGTTTTCGAGGGTCCACGACCGTGTCGGCCCTCGAAACGCCGATTAGTAAAATAGTGCGGGGGTGGCGGCTAGGCGCCCCGTCTTTGCATCCGCGAGTTTTCGAGGGTCCCCGACCGTGTCGGCCCTCGAAACGCCGATCGATAAAATAGTGCGGCGAAGGTACCGTGGTGCCGTTTTACTTCAAACGGGCCCCGAGGTTACCGGCCGATGCTTGCACCCCTTGAGGGTCGAATTTTTTTCGAGCCGGGGGCTCGCGCCGCTCGAGGGTCTTCCTTACTTAGTAAGGGACCGGGCCATTTAATGCTCGCGGGTCGCGGCCGTAGTTTCGTGCCGCGGGCGCGCCTTTTTAGGCGCCGCAACCGCACGTGTAGTGGGCGGCGTGGGCGGGCGGATGTGACCGCCCGCCACGGCCCTCCCGTTTCTACGCCGTGATGATGGCCGGGAGCGGTTGCGTGGCCGCCGCGGTCGTGGTGGGGCTCCGTCCGTCGGCGAGGGAATATTCCTCCTGCAAGTTAATGCGCGCGGGGCGCGCGCTCCGGAGAGCATGCCCGCGCCCTATAAATCCGACGAGTGGGGAAAACGGCGGTTTTTTACCTTAGCGTTCACCATTCTTGCTCCTTGCGCCCCGGCCCCCCGAGCCGTTCTTGTCCAAGCGACTTTCCGCCTTCGGAGCTCTTCTTGTTCCTTGTGCTTCGCTTCCCCGCTCGTTCGCATGGCGCCTCGGCGGCCTCTCACCATCGTCGACCCGTTGCCATGGGAGCGCTCGTCGGCGATGCGGGCCGGCGCCGGGCCGGTGGTAACCGCCGGTCAGCGGCGGCGAACGAGGATGGTCGGCCGGCCGAGTGGATCGTGCCGCCGGGAAGGGACCACGCGCCCAACCCTGCGAACGGCTATGTGGTCGGCTTCATCCGCTTCCACGAGTGGGGCTTCATGGCGCCGGCGAGCCGTTTCATGCGGGCTCTCTGCCTCCACTACGGCGTGGAGCTCCACAACTTCGCGCCCAACACGATCTCGCGAGGCGGCCACGTTCGTCGGCATCCGCGAGGGCTTTACGGGGATCCCGGTGGGCGGGATCTGCGGGTCCACCTCTTCCGCGGGGAGCCGTTCACGCGGCCGACGTCGGAGCCGAGGACCCGCCGCGCGGTGCGCGCCGGCGGCCTGTCGCTCGCCTTGCAGGGGCCAGCGCAAGGACGACTACATCCCCTGCACGATGACGACCAACAATGCAGGCTGGGAGCGGGGATGGTTTTACCTCCGTAACGACAAACCCGGCCTCCCCCCTTACACCAGCCTGGTGCTCCGGGAGAGGCCTGTCTCCTGGCACCACGGGGTGTCTCCATCCCAGCACCTGAAGCGGTTGGACTCGCTCCTGGCCGCGTTGAGGGATCTAGTGGGCCGCGGGGCGACCGCGAGCCGTCCTCGCCCAGCTCCACCATCGACGGATCGTCCCGTTGATGGAGAGGCCGATCCGCATCTTCGAGATGACCGAGACGGCGGACCCCGTCGCGTTGGCGAGGTCGCGGACGCCGCCGAGTCCCCCTCCCGCGAGATTACGCGGCTACCGGGCACGGAGCACCGTCGACCCCCGAGTCCGTGCGCACCGACGGGTCCTTGTGGGATCTTGAGATGTTGCCCACCGGCCGGTGGTGAGTGGAGTTCTTGATTTCGTTTCGATTTTGTCGGTTCCTCGGGTTGTTGACACCTTTCAATGTTTCGCCTGCGGTCGGTGAGCGTGAGCGCCGCAAAGTTTGTGCCGCCCACTCCCCGCTCTCGCGCACTCGCGCGCGCGGCGCGGCGGCGCGAGCGGAAGCGAGTGGCTCGCAAGAGGGAGCGTGACGCGGCACGGGGAGCGCCGCGAGCGGAGGGAGCGAGGAGTGCGGCCGCGCGAGCGGCGAGGGGGCTCTACTCGCCGGGGACCAAGGAGTACTCGTCATCGGACGAGGAGGAGGAAGAGGAGGAAGAGGAGAGGGGGCGGGGGGCCTCCCCGATAGGTGGGAGCTCGCATCACGGAGCCGGCTCCGGTGACGAGAGCAAGCATCGCCTAGGGCGGGCGCGGAGGCGCCGCCACCGGGCAATCGACGACAAGAGCGGCGCGGGCCGCGGGGGGCGCCGCGCGCGCCCGAGGTGCGCACGGCGCGCGCGCCCACGCGCGGGGGCGAGGCCCGCGTGCGCGGTGGAGGCGGCCGGAGGTGCGGTGGCGACCGTGCCGGCCGCGCCCGCCTCGTCGGCGGGGCCTCGAGGAAGAGGAAGCGCGCCTTCTCCTCTTCGAGGTGAGGGATTCGTCCTCTCGAGAAGTTGCGTGCCTAATAGGTAGGGATTTGACGGTTTTCTCGTATTTGTGCGGGGTGGTGCCAACGGTGCCTCCCCTCGCACCGGCCAAGGTGTTGAGGGCGGACGCGTCCGTCCCCACCCGGCGGCGTTCGTCGTGGGCGCGCGGGGGCGGGGGCGGCGCGGCGGCGGCGGCGGGCGAGAGCTCGCAAGGTGTGGCTAAGGCCTCGAGGTCGCGGCCGGTGGTTTCACCCCTCGCGCCGCGGCCGGTGGCCGTCGAGGAGCCGCGAGCGCCGGTCGTGGTGGAGGCGCGGCCGGCGGCGCGGTTGCCCGGCGCGCCGCCGGCGGCGTCCGCCGTGGAGGGCCACCCGGCGCCCACGATCGCGAGAGACGTGGCGGAGGCGGCGGCCGCGGCGCCGCGGCGGAGCTTGCGGCCACGGAGGCGCGGGTGGAGGGCGCAACGAGGGCTCGCACCCCACCGGCGGCTCCGGGCGGTGGTGGTGGAGATCCCAAACGACGACTCCCCGCCGCCGGGGTGGGACCAATGGGTGAGCTTCCCCACGCCGTCCTCACGAGTCCTAGGAGGGGGCTCTTGTGAGGCGGCGGGATGGCCACATGGTGACAGGGAGGCCGAGGGCACGGCGCCGAGGCCTCTTCTTCCCCGCGCCGGCCGCCCCACTCCGGGAGAGGGGCGCGTTGACGGTCCGCCCGCCTTCGCCGACGCCCAGGAGGAGCGGGGAGCTGTGGGAGGAGCTGCGTGACCACGGCACTGCGCTCAACCGAGCGTTGAATGAGACGCCGCGGATCCATGGCGGCCCGCGTGGCGCGTTTTCCGGGTGAGGTGTCGTCGACTACTTTCTTTGATTTCTTCGTCTTCACGCTCGATCCTTGCGGCGTGACGCTTACTGGTTTCGATTTGTTGGCGGCGGGGAGCTCGAGCATCGCGCCCGCAACAAGTATGGCGCCTTTGACGAGATGAGTGCCGAGCTCCGCCATCTCTAGGAGCGAGGGTGACGCCTTCGTCGCGCTCGCGGAGGCCACGAGGATGCCGGACGGTGGCCGTCATGCGGGCGGAGGCCCCCGCGCGACCGGCTCCGGGGAGTGCGAAAGGGGAGGCCCCGGCGCGCCCCTCCACCCTCGAGCGGATTTGCACGGCCCTCATCGAGCGGGATGAGGCGGCGGGCAAGCGCGGGGGGGACACGGAGAGGATGCGCACCCGGCGACCAGGCGGGAGGTGGAGGTGGCCGTCGTCCGCAAGCAACAACCCGGAGCTCCATTCGTTGCTCGGGGGGGGGGGGCGCGAGCCCGGCGAGTCGGGCGAGGGGAGGGGGCGCGCACGACCGGAGCGAGAGGGCCAAGGAGGCCGACGAGCTGAAGGCCACCCTCGATGCCAAGGTTGCGGCGCTCGCCATCACGGAGGACCGGCTCCTGCAAGAGCGTACCGCCCGCCAAGGGGATAAGGGGCAGCTCCAGCAGGAGCGGGCTGCTCTTGCCGACGCCCGGTCGGTGCTCGAGCGGGAGCGCATCGCTCGCGAGGCGGCGCAGAAGTCGCTGGAGGAGCTGAACGCGGAGTTTTCGAAGCTCGAGGGCGAGCGGTGGTCCTCGGCATCACGAGCGCGAGTCGGGGAGCGAGGAGCGACACCGTCAACGGCCTTCGGCGGGCGGTCGAAGCCGAGCGTCGTGCCCTCGAGGTGGAGAGGAAGCGGGGTCGAAGGTGGGTCACTATTTGTCTTTTGTTCGTCCCCTTTTCGATTTCTCTCTCTTGCGGCAACGTTCTGGGCACCGCGCACCGCGCCGGGGCACGCGACCGACCGGCCGAGGCGGCGGGGGGCCTCCTACGACTCCTCCGAGCGAGGAGCCGCCGGAGCCGCGCTCCGCGGCCCTCGAGACCTGCCGGGCGGTGGAGGAGGGCGAGGCGCGAGCTAGGAGCTCGGCCGGCCGCCCGCGCACGCCCTTGGCGAGGGCACGTCTGCGGGCGCATGCGCGGGCTCTGCGCACCTCGGCGTCCGAAGGCCCTCGGGGGTGGTGCGATCTCATTACGAGATCAACTTCGAGGCCGTGGCGGAGGGCTACATCATCCCCGAGGGCGTTGAGGACGAGGTGGCGATGGAGCGAGTGGACTCGTTAGGCCTGCCGACGCCGCCGAGGCGCTCGCCGAAGCCTTCGAGGAGTTTCTCGTTCCCGGATGTCGCCGACGCCGTTGCTCCGCCGACCCTAAAGGTTGCCGGGCGCCAAGCCCTTTTTGTTTGTGTGTTAGTGTATGGGCCGCATGTCCATGTAAATGAACGAATCATTTTGTTTCAAACGTTTATGAAAGCGAAATGGTGTCCTTTATTTTATTGCGCTCTTGTTTTGTTTCTCCTTCTGAGTAAATTCGAGTTAGGGAAGTTCGATTTTCGCGAGCCGCCTGCCGGGGTGGAGGCAAGAGAGAAGGGCCGTATTCTCGCGGAGGCGTAGGCTATCTCGACTCGCGCGTCCTTTCCGCTAGGTTGGCCGCGCCTGTTCGAATTTTGCTCGAGGCCGAAGTCGAACCGTACTTAGCGCGCGTGGATTTTTGCGAAAAAATGGCACCATTTTTTGGGAGGGGGGGTGCCCCCGTAGTAGCCCCCGAGGGTGACTTGGGTTTTCGGGGGAAAGCCGAGTTGCCCTTTTTATTGAAGCTCGGTGATGTTTACATGGTCGTCGCCAGGCGGGGTGTTGGGCACGTGATTTACAACAAAAGACTTGGAAATCCTAGCTAGGGATAGAAGCGACGTAGGCGTTGGATGTTCCAAGCGTTGGTGAGTTCCTCGCCATCCTCGTTGGCTAGCTTGTATGTGAGGACCATGTGTGGTTCGAGGGCCAGGTGGATGGTCGCTTCCTTGTGTGATGAGTGATTGACAACGTTGTGTGGACCGATTCTTGGCTAAGTATTGCGGGTGCGGGTTGCGGCTTGACTCGTGTTGGTGCGGGTGAAGAACAAGCGCGAAAGGTCGTCGCCGGTGAGGCCTCCAGGTGTGGAGAAGACAAGTAGGCTTCGTTCGAGGGACCCGGTGGCCAGCGGGGTCAAGTGTGGACCGCATGGTGGCATGAACGACAAGATGAAGTCGTGGACGGTTTCTTGGTTGAGCCTCAAAACCAAGGTCGAGCCGGGACTACGTGGGAGCCAAGTCATGAGTGGAGATTGGCGGAGGCTACACCGAGTTCGCGGGGTTTCGGTGGTTCACCGAGAAAACCACCGGGTTCCTTGGTTGATCCACAAAGCCAAGACCGGAGAACCGAAGACGGAGGTGCGGCGGCACCGGACCGGTCCGACCGGGTGGGTACCGGCCGGTCGGCCCGGTGGGGACCGGTCGGCCGGTGAGGAGCACCGGTCGACCGGTGTGCGGCGACGCGGTCCGGAATCTTCGAAGCGGAGGACACGCGTCGGGATCGCATGGCTTGCGTCGAGGCTACGCGGGGTGCGGTTGCGGGCATCCGTCCGATGGTGAAGACATCAAGAATTCCAAATCCGCCCTTGAGGGGCTTGTATCCCTAGTTAGTAGAGAGGGGCTTTTTAGACATTCGGTTGCCGCCTATATAACCCAAGAGGTGAGAGGATGGCAGCCAACTCTTGGAACCCTAGCTCATTAGTTTTCCTATTTTCCACCTATTTTCTCTAGGTTTTCCTTAGGACTAGCAAGAGAGCTTCACGGAGAGATCTTGTAGAGAGGGATGGATGATCGGGCGGCTTGCTAGACCTTGTACGAACCTTTGTTTCATGTATAGATGATTCGGCGTGGTTCCTCAAGGTTTGGATGTGTTTTCCCCGGTTGTTCTTGGTGGTGATTTTCGGAGCCCTCTCTCGGTGATTTCTTTGGGTTGTTTTCGGGGCCTTTCTCTTGGGGATTTGATGGGGGAAATTTGTGGGAACCCTTCGTGGTTCTTTGGGCTGTGATTCCCCTCCCAAATCCGTGAGTAAAGGTGCTCGATTTTGGGGGTTTCTTGAGTTCTTGGGTTGGAGGTGCTCTCGGCGGGATTTCTTCGATTCCTCCTTTTTGGACGAGTTTTTGTGGGATTAAACTTGGCTATGAACTCCTCATGAGGTGTTCTTGATATCCTCAAAGTCTTGTTCAAGTCCGTGGAGCGATTCGGGAGATCGAGTTTTGGATTTGGGGGAGTTGACCCGCGGGTCTTTGTTCATCCCGAGCGCCCGAGCTACACCGGTACGACCGGTGCTCTTGGCCGGTCGACCGGTGCAAGCCCTTGTGGGTTTTTGCTCGGGTGAACGTCTTGGTGTGTTCGTTGTTGTCCCGTGTTCTTCTTGTTTCGAGTTTGGGTCCGTTTGGTGGTCGGTTGACTCTGTTTGGTGCCTTGGGGGCTTTCGGCTGCCACCGGTGCGACCGGTGTGTCTCACCGGTCCGACCGGTGTAGAGCCACTTAGTGAAAGTTGCTCGGTTTCACCGGCGGGGACCGGTCGGCCGGTGGTGCTCACCGGTCGGCCGGTGTGGGTCCGTAGACTCGAGACTTGGTTTTTCCGCATTGCGTTTCTCGGGTCGGAAGGTGGTGTGTTGGTTCCTAGGTCCGGTGGCACTCCGGTGGCTACGTGGGCTTGACCAACCTTGGTAGTGAGTCGGAGACGTGTGTTGGAAGCCGTGTTCATCTTGTTGGAGTTTCGATCTCCTTCGAGAAGAATTTTTATCGGCTCCCATTCACTCCCCCCCCCTCTGCGGTTCGCCGTATCGGTCCTTCAAGTGGTATCGAGCCGGTTCGGGTCTTTGTTGACTCTAACCGGTCTAAGATCCAAGGATGGGGTACCGGGAACGGGGGTTCGGGTCCTCCACACTTCGATGGCAAGAACTACCGGATGTGGAGTAAGCGGATGGGTGCTTTTCTCCGCGGAAAGGGTCGAGATCCTTTGGGATGTCACGGTGGACACGGGCTATGTCCAGCCGATTGATTTCCTCGCTCCGGGGATCGAGGGACGGCTTCGACGCCAACAATAAGGCGGTCGACTACTTGTTTCGTGCTTTGTGTCGGCCGAGTTCGATCGGGTGCACACCGAGCACTTGGCTTGTAGGATTTGGGCGGTGTTGAAGGAGGCTCATGTTGGGAACGCCCGGGTTCGAGGGCACGGTTGTATGCGACCTACGGAGAGAGTACGAGAACTTCACTCATCTCCCCGGTGAGTCCATCGATGCCTTGTTTCGAGGTTCACGGTGGTGGTGAACAACATGAGGGCCAATGTGGACGTGCTCCCGTACGATGATCATGATAGAGCGGTCAAGCTCTTACACTCTTTGGATCGTACGATATGGGGCGGAAAGTTCGAGGCCATAGTCGAGTCGGAGTGGTATGATACTGCGACGGTGAACGAGCCGTTCTCGAAGCTCAAGTCGGCCGAGGTGGATAGGGGCATGATCGCCAAGCTCGAGGGACCGACTGATTCCCATAGTCTTGCCCTCGTTGGTGGTTCGAAAGGAAAGGCTAACACTAATCCATCCACCGGGATGTTCTCTTTCTCCTCTTTGATGTCTATGCCAGATGAGGAGTTCGACGAGCTTGGAGAGGACGAGCTGGCGCTCCTGACGAGGCGGTTCGAGAGGCTGCACGAGAACCGGGTGAACAAGAGGAGGAACACGAGGACATGCTTCAAGTGTGGCAAGGCTGGACACTATTTCACCGAGTGTCCGAAGGTGAACAACCACGACAAGCACAAGTTCATGGACAAGAGGAAGAAGTCCAAGAAGAAGGATCATGAACATGGGAAGAAGGCTCGGTCTCGAGAGAAGATGAAGAGATCGAGCGACATCGAGTCCGATTCCGAGGACACGTCTTCAAGCTCGAGTGATGAAGACGAAGAGGATGAGAAGAAGAGGAGGAAGAAGAAGAACTTTGGCAAGTATCTCAACGGCCTTTGTGTGACGGGCCTAAGCCTCAAGGACGACACGCGGCATGGCTCGTAGTTCGAGCGACAAGAGAAGCCGGAGGGACGCCTCGGACTTGGATTCCGAGGATGAGGTATGTGATGAGCTCTCCTCTTTGCGCAAGGAGAATGAGGAGTTGGTTGACTTGCTTGATAATCGCGATCACATGCTTAGAGAGGCTAAGAAGCTTAGGAAGGAGCTTAGATCTTCACTCGAGGATGCTAGGACTAGAGTGGGCGAGCTAGAGACACGGGTGCTTGATAGCAAGCTTGAGATTGATTCCCTTAAGGCTAGCCCTGTTGTTTCGGATGAGAACGATTGTGCTTGATTGCTCTGTTTTCTGGGCGACTTGGTGATCTTAGGGAGAAGTATGCCTCCAAGTGTGAGGAACTAGATGTGCTTAGGGTTGAGTTGGGTGAGCTACAATCTAGACCCACTTTGCTTGGTGCTTGCACTTCTTGCCCTAGTTTGCATGAGAAAATTCTTGAGCTCCGTTCTCGCATTGTTTCACTTGAGGTGATTTGAAAGTGCCTATTCCTACTTCTTGCTCTACATGTGAGTTGCATGCTATGAAGAATTTGGATCTTGCAAAATGTGTTGGTCGCTTGCAAGATGAGAATGATAAGTTGCGTGAAGCGGCGAGTTGGTTGTCGAGTCAAGAACCTCAGCTTGGTATGATGATTGCTAGCTGTAAGAGCTTAGACGGTTGGGCTTTGGGTTTGGATAAGGTTGGTGAGGGCGGTGGTGAGAGAGAAAGGAAATTTGGGAATGTTTCAGTTCCACCACAACCCACACCCAAGGACAAGTTTACCTCCAAGCCAAACCAACCAAAAGAAAAACCGAGTGAGAAGGCAAGTGAAACGCCTAGTGAGAAACCAAGTGAGAAGCCTTGTGAAGAGCCTCATCCCAAGCCTAAGCCCAGATCGATCCGTTTCCATTGTGAGTTTTGTGGAAAGGATGGTCACAAGAGAGCGTTTTGCTTCAAGAGGAAGCGTGAGGAGAGAATGGCGAAGGAGTGGGCTAACAAGGACAAGTACCACCCTTTAGATGGTGTACTTGAGCCTCGTGTGCGGGTGCCCGGGGCCAAGGCGAGTGTGAGGTCGGTTTGGGCTTGGGGAGAGCGGAAGGTGTTGGAGGTGTTCTTGCCCGAGGCTACACCGGTCAGACCGGTGTGGGGCACCGGTCAAACCGGTGCGGGCACGGACGGAGCGGCGGTTGGGTTTCGTGCTCGTACGGGTGCGAGGGTTGTTTACGGGAGGTCGTGGTTACGGTGGTTGGTCCGGGAAAGTTTGCGGGAGGCCGGTTGCTAGGCATTCTCCCCCTCGAGCTCACTACGGGGATGGGAGGAGTCATGGCTTTGAGAAGGAGAGGAGGGATGGTCCACGAGCTTTCTTTCGTGGTTTTGGTCCTCCTCCGGGCGAGAGAGGGTTGGTTCCCTCCTGGTGGTTACCGTGGTGGTGTTCGTGGAGGTAGCTTTGGTAGGAAAGATGGTTTGGTTTTTGCTAACCCCACTTTCGAGCAAATGGCTAGGCAACGGTTTTACACATTTGGAACTAACCCCGGTGTTGAGTCGGTTGCTCGCTCTCGCTCTTGTTTTTGAGTTGCGGGTGGATAGCCGGAGAACATTTGGTTGATATCGGGGGGTGGTTCTTCGGCTTCATATCCCGGTGGTGATATGTAGGTGCATCACTTTCGGGAATGGTGGACCAGGATGAGTGAATTGTGAAGAAATGATAAAGGTAAGTGTACTTGTGACCTTTGAGTGTGTGACCCTGGTCAAGCCACTTGGTTTGTTTTGCTCCTTCTCTATCTCATGCGTGTAAGGTGAGCTTTGTACGCTCTTTGTCCTTAATGCATGAGTTTAGGGGGAGCTTGTGAGTTTTGTGCTCCTTTGCTCTTATACCGGTGGTGTCGAGCCCTTTTTGCCTCCCCTCGAGGAGCCGGTTTGTAGCATATGTATAGCTTTCCTTTGTGCATTCCTTGCATTTGGCATGGCATGTGTAACATGATGTATAGGCATCCTTGTATCTTAGATTGCATGCATTTTGTATCATATGCATTGGTTAGGAAAAGCTTCTCTCATATACATTGTTCACCATGAAATGAGATATATGTCTTTGTGAACTTGTTTGGTATGCTACGGTTAGTTTGGCTTAGCTCTTGATGATCTTGATGAATAATCCATGGTTGATAGCTACGCTTTTGAAAAATGTCACATGTATGCTCTCTCTTGTGTAAATGCCTTTACATGCTCTTGACATATTTTTGTGGCCTTGCTATGCTTAATTTGTGGTTGGATAGCTAGTTTATTGATCATATGGGGCCAAAGGCTCATTTGCCATCATGAATGTTTAGCCCTCTTGACTTATCTTGTGGAGGAGCATAAGTTCCTTTTTGTCGCAAAGACATTTCATGTACCATTTACAAATCTGAAAATGAAATGAAAAATGCTTGGAAAATATGCTCCCATGTCATATGTGCTGAATTTAATTTGCTTTGGGTGCTAAACCGTTGCATGATGCCTACCAATGAGAAGTCTCATAAATAGAAGTAGGCACATGGCTCGGTGGCTTTGACATGACATGAGGTGCTTGTGGGTGTTTGTGATGGTCTTATGGTTAGAATAGCTGTCCTAGCATGAAGTTTGTGTGGCTTTGCCATTTTGATATGCTTTGATCATGTTTAGGACTTTGCTCATGAGAGGCGAGTTTTTCGCAAAATTGCCAAAATCCATCTTAGCTTCGTCCAATGGTTGTGAAACTTGGTGATCATGTAGTTGAGATCGATACGAAGCCGTAGAGTATCTAACTTGCTCATTTGGACATGTGTAGCATTCTTTGTTGAATTTTGTCTATTTGAGAAGCTTTAGGTTGAAAGTTTTGCATCTTTGGCTTGATTCATGCATTGCCAACAAGGGGGGGAAGTTTGAGCTTGAAATGGCTTGTTGGACGCGTTTGGAAGGTTTTCGGGTGGTTTCGAGCCATTTTACGGGCTCTGTTGTACACCGGTCGATCGGTGATGAGCACCGGTCGACCGGTGTGAGTGCTGGTCCTGTACATATGTTGGGCACCGGTCGACCGATGGTGATGACCGGTCGACCGGTGTAAGCCGAAAGTGATGCGTGGCATCCGTTTTCAAGTGGTTTGCATGCATTCGTCCGGGGGGAGTTGCATTGGTTCGGGGGGAGCTTGCATGTGTGCGGGGGGGGGAGCTCTTTGTGTTGATTCGAGCTTTGATTCGGTGGTTTGTGCTCTTTGCTTGAGCTTTGCTTTGTCTCGGATGTGTCGAGCCGTTGCCCTTGCCTAAGGGGTCCGAGACTTGTTTCCTTCAAGTGATCTTGCTCTTTGCCTTTGTTCGGCTTTCGATCGCTTGTTGGAGTTTCTTTTTGTTCGTTTCTTTCCTTTTTCTTTTCTCTCTTGTTACTTTCGTGTGGGTGTTGTCAATGCACTCATCAAGGGGGAGATTGAGGACCATGTGTGCTTCGAGGACCGGGGGGATGGTCGCTTCCTTGTGTGATGAGTGATTGACAACGTTGTGTGGACCGATTCTTGGCTAAGTATTGCGGGTGCGAGGTTGCGGCTTGACTCGTGTTGGTGCGGGTGAAGAACAAGCGCGAAAGGTCGTCGCGGTGAGGCCTCCGGGGTGTGGAGAAGACAAGTAGGCTTCGTTCGAGGGACCGGTGGCTAGCGGGGTCAAGTGTGGACCGCATGGTGGCATGAATAGCAAGATGAAGTCGTGGACGGTTTCTTGGTTGAGCCTCAAAACCAAGGTCGAGCCGGGACTACGTGGGAGCCAAGTCATGAGTGGAGATTGGCGGAGGCTACACCGAGTTCGCGGGGTTTCGGTGGTTCACCGAGAAAACCACCGGGTTCCTTGGTTGATCCACAAAGCCAAGACCGGGAGAACCGAAGACGGAGGTGCGGCGGCACCGGAGGCCGGTCGGCGGGTGGGTACCCGGTCCGGCCGGTGGGGGACCGGTCGGCCCAGGTGAGGAGCACCGGTCCGGACCGGTGTGCGACGACGCGGTCCGGAATCTTCGAAGCGGAGGACACGCGTCGGGATCGCATGGCTTGCGTCGAGGCTACGCGGGGGTGCGGTTGCGCGGGCATCCGTCCGATGGTGAAGACATCAAGAATTCCAAATCCGCCCTTGAGGGGCTTGTATCCCTAGTTAGTAGAGAGGGGCTTTTTAGACATTCGGTTGCCGCCTATATAACCCAAGAGGTGAGAGGATGGCAGCCAACTCTTGGAACCCTAGCTCATTAGTTTTCCTATTTTCCACCTATTTTCTCTAGGTTTTCCTTAGGACTAGCAAGAGAGCTTCACGGAGAGATCTTGTAGAGAGGGATGGATGATCGGGCGGCTTGCTAGACCTTGTACGAACCTTTGTTTCATGTATAGATGATTCGGCGTGGTTCCTCAAGGTTTGGATGTGTTTTCCCCGGTTGTTCTTGGTGGTGATTTTCGGAGCCCTCTCTCGGTGATTTCTTTGGGTTGTTTTCGGGGCCTTTCTCTTGGGGATTTGATGGGGGAAATTTGTGGGAACCCTTCGTGGTTCTTTGGGGCGTGATTCCCCTCCCAAATCCGTGAGTAAAGGTGCTCGATTTTGGGGGTTTCTTGAGTTCTTGGGTTGGAGGTGCTCTCGGCGGGATTTCTTCGATTCCTCCTTTTTGGACGAGTTTTTGTGGGATTAAACTTGGCTATGAACTCCTCATGAGGTGTTCTTGATATCCTCAAAGTCTTGTTCAAGTCCGTGGAGCGATTCGGGAGATCGAGTTTTGGATTTGGGGGAGTTGACCGCGGGTCTTTGTTCATCCCGAGGCCGCCCGAGCTACACCGGTCGTAGGTGCTCTTGGCCGGTCGACCGGTGCAAGCCCTTGTGGGTTTTTGCTCGGGTGAACGTCTTGGTGTGTTCGTTGTTGTCCCGTGTTGCTGCTTGTTTCGAGTTTGGGTCCGTTTGGTGGTCGGTTGACCTTTGTTTGGTGCCTTGGGGGCTTTCGAGGCTGCCACCGGTCCGACCGGTGTGTCTCCACCGGTCCGGCCGGTGTAGAGCCACTTAGTGAAAGTTGCTCGGTTTCACCGGCGGGGACCGGTACGGACCGGTGGTGCTCACCGGTCGACCGGTGTGGGTCTGTAGACTCGAGACTTGGTTTTTCCAGTTGCGTTTCTCGGGTCGGAAGGTGGTGTGTTGGTTCCTAGGTCCGGTGGCACTCCGGTGGCTACGTGGGCTTGACCAACCTTGGTAGTGAGTCGGAGACGTGTGTTGGAAGCCGTGTTCATCTTGTTGGAGTTTCGATCTCCTTCGAGAAGAATTTTTATCGGCTCCCCATTCACTCCCCCCCCCCCCCTCTCCGGTTCGCCGTATCGGTCCTTCGGTATGTTCCGGGCTTGAGCACCTTCACCACAACGTAGGGTCCCTCCCACGGAGGTGATAGCTTGTGGCGTCCTCGGTTGTCTTGGCGTAGCCTTAGGACCAAATCCCCCTCGGCGAAGTCACGCCGGCGTATCTTCCGTGCCGGTAGCGCCCGAGGGGCTGGCCGGTATCTTGCGGAGTGCATTAAGGCCACGAGGCGCGCTTCATCCGGGCCTGGTCCGGTGAGTCCTCGCGGGCTCGGGGTTGGCGTCCTCGTCATAGCCTCGTACCCTGGGTGACCCATATTCGAGTCCGTGGGGAGGACGGCCTCCGCGCCATGGACTAGAAAAAACGGAGTGAACCCGGTGGCTCTGCTTGGGGTGGTCCTTAGGCTCCACATGACCGCGAGCAATTCTGGAGCCATTTTTGACCGGACTTATTCGGTGGTCGAAAATTCTGGGCTTAAGGCCTTGTAGGATCATGCCATTGGCACGTTCTACTTGGTCGTTGGTATGTGGGTGTGCCACAGCTGCCCAGTCCACACGAATGTGGAATTTGTCGCAGAACTCCAGGAATTTCCTGCCCGTGAACTGGGACCCGTTGTCGGTGATGATGGAGTTCGGCATTCCAAAACGATGGACGATGTCAGTGAAGAACATCACTGCCTGTTCCGCCCTGAGATTCGTAATGGGGCGTACTTCTACCCACTTGGAAAATTTGTCGATTGCGACCAGCAAGTGGGTGAAGCCCCGGGCGCCTTTCGCAAGGGCCCGACGATGTCCGGCCCCCACACGGCGAAAGGCCATGTGATGGGGATGGTACGCAGGACGTGAGTAGGGAGGTTGGATTTGCGGGTGTAGAATTGGCACCCCTCGCGGTGCGTACGATCTCGGCGGCATCCGCGACCGCGGTGGGCCGCAAAAGCCCCGGCGGAACGCGTTGCCTACGAGGGTGCGGGTCGCGGCATGGTGGCCGCAGACGCCCGCGTGAATGTCCCGGAGGAGCTCGTGCCCCTCGGGGATGGGCACGCATCGCTGCAGGATGCCGGAAGTGGCGCGCTTGTACAGCTCGCCGTCGACGAGTGCAAAAGACTTGGCCATCCTGGTGATGTGCTTGGCCTCAGACCGGTCCGAGGGGAGTTCCTCTCGGTCCATCCAGGCGATATACTTGTCGCGCCAATCCGCCCTGATGGGGGTTGGCTCGACATCCATCACTTCGGCCTCGTCGGCGACGTACCCCTCGAGGAGGGAGAGCACGTACGCCTCGTTCGAGGGGTCCTCATCCATGGGCTCTGTGCCTGCTGGATTCGAGGGAGCCCCCGAGGGTTCCGTGTGGTTCGAGGGGTGCGGCTCGAGGGTGACGGAGGGCTGGGCGACATCTCGGGCAAAAACGTTCGGGGGGATGGTGATCCGCCGGACGCGATTTTTGCGAGCTCGTCCGCATCTTCGTTGCAGCGGCGGGGCACGTGGTTCGGCTTGATGCCGTAGAACTTGTCCTCGAGGGCTCGCATGGCCTTGCGGTATGCTTCCATCTTATCATCGTGGCGGCTCGCATTTTTCATGACTTGGTTGATCACGAGCTGCGAATCCCCCCGTACGTCGAGGCGCTTGACGCCTATCTCGATGGTGATCTTGAGGCCACGAGAGAAGGGCCTCGTACTCGGCCATGTTGTTCGACGCGGGGAAGTGGAGACGTGCGCATACCGCATGTGTTCCCCGAGGGGTGACACAAAGAGCGAGCCCGCGCCCGCCCCGGTCTTCATCACCGAGCCGTCAAAATACGAGTCCGGCACTCTTGCCGGATGCTGCGGTGGCGGCGGTTGCGTGTCCGTCCACTCGGCGACGAAATCCGCCGGGATGCGGGACTTGATGGCCTTGCGCGGGGCGTAGGCGAGTGTTTCGCCCATCGGCTCCACCGACCACTTGGCGATTACGCCCGCCGCGTCGGATTGCGGATGATCTCCCCGGCGGGGAAGGAGGAGACCACCGTGACGGGGGTGGGCCTCGAAGTAGTGGAGAAGTTTGCGCCACGCAAGGACCACCGCGTACGGCGGCTTCGGACTTGAGGGTAGCGTGTCTTGGTGTTGGACAAGACTTCGCTGATGTAGTACACCGGCCGCTGGACCGGCAGGGCGTGACCTTCCTCCGCGCGCTCTACCACGATCACGGCGCTGACCACCTGGGTGGTCGCGGCCACGTAGAGTTGCAGAGGTTCGCCGTCCTGCGGTGGTGTGAGGATCGGGGCGTGAGTCAAGGACTCCTTCAGCTTGTCGAGCGCCTCCTGGGCCTCGGTGGTCCAGGAGAAGCGCTCGTGCTTCTTGAGGAGGCGGTAGAGGGGCAAGCCTTTTTCGCCGAGCCGCGAGATGAAACGGCTCAAGGCGGCAAGGCACCCCAGCACCTTTTGTACCCCTTTGAGGTCCCGAATTGGACCCATTCGCTCAAGGGCCTCAACCTTTTCGGGGTTGGCCTCGATGCCTCGGCCGGGAGACTATGTATCCTAGGAGCATGCCCCGCGGCACACCAAAGACACATTTTTCGGGGTTCCATTTTACCCCGTTGGCCCGCGAGCGGCCAAACGCGATGCCGAGATCACCAACCGGGTCATACGCCTCGACGATTCGCCCGATGTGGTCTCCGAAAACGTCTTGCATGCGGCATTGGTACGTTGCGCACGCATTCGGGAGGCCGAACGGCATCGTGACGTAGCAAAACATCCCGAACGACGTGATGAATGAAGTCGTGAGTCGGTCGGACTCCTTCATCTTGATTTGGTGGTACCGGAGTAGGCATCAAGGAAACAAAGTAGCTCACACCGGCGGTCGAATCAACAATTTGATCGATACGTGGCAAAGGAAAAGGAACTTTGGGACATGCTTTATCAAGGCGGGTGTATTCTATACACATCCGCCACTTCCCGTTCTTTTTCTTTACTAGTACGAGATTGGCTTGCCACGTAGGGTGGAACACTTCCTTGATGAACCCGGCCTCAATAAGCTTCCGCGGCTCCGCTCCGATCGCCCGCCGCCTCTCCTCGTCGAAGCGGCGGAGCCGTTGCCGCATGGCGCGGGAGTGAGGGCGAGGATGTCAAGGGAGTGCTCGGCGACCTCCCTCGGGATGCCTGGCATGTCCGAGGGGCTCCACGCGAAGATGTCGGCATTGGCGCGAAGGAAGTCGACGAGCACCACTTCCTATTTCGGGTTGAGGGTAGAACTGACCCTCAACACCTTGCCCTCGGGGGCGGCAGGGTCGAGGGGTACTTCCTTGGTCTGCTCCGCGGCCTCGAAGTTGCCGGTGTGCTTGGTGGTGGAGTCGAGGTCCTCGTTAACCATCTTCTCCAAGGTGGTCACCAGCGCTTCATCCAGCGCCAGTGCTTCCGCGTACTCGACGCATTCGACGTCGCAGTCGAACGCGTGCTCGATGGACGAGCCCACTGTGATGACGCCGTTCGGTCCTGGCATCTTCATTTTGAGGTAGGTGTAGTTCAGGACGGCCATGAACTTGGCGTAGCAAGGCCGCCCAAGTATGGCGTGGTAGGCGCCTCGAAACCCCACCACCTCGAAGGTGAGCATCTCCTTGCGGAAATTGCTCGGAGTGCCGAACCAAACGAGACGGATCGATGCGCGCGGGGGGGCCGGACGCGCTTGCCGGCGCGACGCCAAGGCCGGTCCAACCCGATCCCCGGCGGGCGTAGCGTGTGCGCGTAGAGGATGTTGAGGCTGCGCCCGTCCATAAGGACCTTTGAGAACCACACGTTCCCAATGACCGGGTCGACCACCGGTGGGTGCGGCCCGAGTTAGGGATGCGTTGTTCGGGTGATCTTCACGGCCGAAGGTGATGGCATCCTCCGACCGGTCCGGGGAAGGAGGGAGGCGCCTTCTCCGCGGCGAGGACCTTGTGTCGCTCCCGCTTGCGGCGGCGGCTCGACATGTCGACGGTCGGCCCCCCGAAGATGAGGAACACGTTCTCCACGGCGGGGGATGCCGCCGGCGTTGCCGTCTCCTCCGTCTTTCTTGGCCTCTCGCGTCCTTCGCGGCGGCGCGGGCCGTAGAACTTTTTGAGCATATCGCACTACTCGAGGGTGTGGTTCACGGAGTTTTGTGATATGGACATGGCTTCTTCGGCATGTCATCGAACACCCGGACCTCGAGGGGCCGGTCGAGGGCCCCGTCGAGCCGGGTCAACGGCAAGGGCCTCGGCGTCTTCGCCGTCGCGTCCCTGCTCGCGCGCCTCGCGGCGCGGCTTCTTCCCTTTCTTGCCCCGTTTGTCCTTGGGTGGGGCTCCCCGGACTTCTTGCCCTCCGCGGGCACGTCGTCCGAGCGCTTGCCCTTCTTGCCATCGAAGATCACCCCCACGTCCTCTTCACCCGAGGCGAAGGGCGGTGGCGATGTCGAACGGCTCGTTCGAGTCGGCCGGCGGGCCGCGCCCCAACTCGCGCACGAGATCCCGGCATGTGGTGCCCTCGAGGAAGGCATGCACAATCTCGGATTGCGCCACGCTTGGGAGCTCGTGCGCCGCTTGGAGAAGCGCCGTATGAAGTCCGGAGCGACTCGCCGGGCTTACCGGGTGCGGGAGCGCGAGGTCCCGGGGAGTTCCCGGGGCGTACATACGTGCCACGGGAAATTGCCCACGAACGTGCGGACCAAGTCTTCCCGGTTATGGATCCGGCGGCCGGTAGATGCTCGAGCCATGTCCGGCCGAATCGCCGAAGTGCGGGGGGGAGGTTGCGGATGATGATCTTGTCGCCGGTGGCCCCGCCCCGGTTGGCATGCTAGGTGGTAGTCGTTAAGCCACACGCGGGGATCCGTCTCCCCGTTGTACTTGACGATGGTCGTGGGTTGGCGAAAGCGCGCGGGGAAGGCCGCCGCGCGGATCTCCCGGGCCGAACGCACGGGTTCCCGGCGGTTCCGACGTCGGCGAGCGGCCTTCATCGCTATCGTAGCGTCCACCTCGTCGAGGGTGGTAGCACTGCCACCACTCGCGCATCCTCTTTGCTCGTCCGCCGAGCGTTGATGACGTTGCGGGCGTCGCCGTCCCATGCTCGCGCATGTCGAGGAGCCGTTCTTTACCGGTGTGCGTCCGGGTTGGCGGGTCGCTCCGCCGCTCCGCCCGCGTGGACCGAGGGTTCGCCCCCCCCCGCGCGCCCCCATCTCCCGCGCGTCTCCTTGCCGGCGGATGCGAGACGCCGAGCTCTCTCGCCCGCCGGACCGGCCGCTTGCTCGATGAGCGCCGCGCCTCACGGTGCGAGTTCCGCGCCTCGGGTGTCGAGGGGGCGGGCATGGCCCGCGGCGGCGTCGCGGCGGCAATGAGCTTTCGGCTCGCTCGCGGAGGCGTGTCCGGGTTGTCGACGTTGAAGTCGGCGTTGATGCGGTCGCGGGCTCGTATGCCCGGCTCCCCGCGCGCACTCGCCGCGCGCGAGAGGCTTCCCCCCGCCATGAGGCGCGGAGCAACCGTACCGTTCGATACTCCTCCGCCAACTTGGCTTTGAGTTCGCGGGCTTGGGCTAACCGCGCGTCGATGCCGGCCCCCGGCGGGGTGCTCGGTCCCCGCCGCGGCGTGGAGCGATCCCCGGGGTGGGCGCAACTTCCCCGTCGCCGGCGCCCGCCGCGCCGGTGGCGTTTGCCGGGTCGTTGGCGATGACGACGCGGCATTCCCGCGCGGGGGTCGTAGGTCCCGGTCTTTGGAGTCGTCGAGCAACCGAACCGGTAGTCCGTGGCGTCGAGAAATCGCCCGAACATCACGGGGTCCGTACGCCGGGAGAAGTCCCACTCCGCGTACCCGTGCGGGGTTGGCGGGTTGCAACGCATCGAGAGAGCCTAGGGACGACTCATCGCCGGCGGAGGCGCTAGGATCCCCGGCGATGTAGACGTGACGGCCGGGGGGGAACCTTGCGCATCGTGGTGTTGACGTTGGCGTTGTGGGGCGTCGTAGCGCCGCGCGGACCGATAGGGAAACGCGGCCGGAGCGCGCGCGTTCCCCCGCCGGGGCGACGGGCGTCGTGCGCGACGGGCGCGCCGCGTTGGGAGGCGGCATGTTCGGCTTGCCGCCGCTCCGACCGCGCCCGGCGTGAGTGCTTACGGAGCGGCGGTGACGCCGTGACGCCGACGGACCCGCGGCGTCGGGTGCCGGCGGGCGTTTGCGTCGTGGCGATGCGCGCAAGCGCGATCGGGGCGGACCCGCTTAGCGCCACGCATGGAGCTCCTCACGGTTAGTGAGGCGCATTAGGTACCGTTCCCCGTGGCCTAAAAGTTCGGGCCCCCGAATCGGATTTCGAACCCGGCGGGGAGGGGGTCCGAGCTGCCCATGGAGTAGTGCGTCTTTGCGGTACTCGGTGCGAATCACCATGGAGGGAGTTGACGGTGGATTGACCTTAGGCGCTCGTCCGCCCCACGGTGGGCGCCAGCGTCGGTGCGGAATGTGGTCCCGACACTAACCGTAATGAGCGCCAAGGTCTATCCCTCAAGGGTTGATGCTAAGCAATCAAAGACACAAGGTTTATCCTGGTTCCGCCGGGGGCCGTACGCCCGCCAGCGGTGGTGTGCTCGGGGCACTATATTGCTCGGCTTTGACCGGGGGTGCTCGTAGTGGGGCGAGCTACAAGCAAGGCGGGAGAGGAGGCGTGGCCTCCAAGTCCCCGGTGAAGCGGGCGAAGATGTTGTGGGAGAATCGGGGAATGTATGTGTGGTGCATTGTATCTTCGTCTCGTTGTCTCTGTCCCGTGTCCCGTGTCCGTCCCCTCGCGGCGGGGGAGTTCGCCTTCCTTTTATAGGCCAAGGAGAGGGCGAATTACATGCATGCCGCACTATTCGGCTACATGGGAAAGTATGGTGCGCCGCCGGTAGAGTGGGCGGCCGCCTTGACGGTCCTTGCCGCGATCCGGCCATCATGGCGTATCTTGTACCCGAACAGGTGGTGGCTATGAGGGTAGGGGCGCGGTGGTTGGCCGTGATGCCCTCGGGCGGGCCCGAGGGGGTTGCGACGACGATCCGTACGGGATACGGTGGCGGGCGTGGTGGCGTCCCGTTCTCGCATGCCTCACGGCGCGGAGGGCGGCACCACGGTGCTCGGCGTGGGGTTGTACGCGCGGGGGGCGGCCGCCTGCCGGTTACCGCGGTGGCGGGGATGGCGCCCCGCCGGCCTAGCGTCTTGACACGGCCCCGCAAGGTCACGGGGAAAGCATTTCGAGGGTGTGGCGGCCTCCCTTCGAGGGCTCGACACGTTAGCCGTACGGGGAGTAGGCGGCGCGGCGTCACGGGGCGACACCGGCCATGTCGCACGGTCTCCCACGGTGGCGGGGATGGGTTCCCCCTAGGGAGTTGGTGCGGCGGGGACCGGGCGTGAGTCCCGGGCGCATGATGGCGTCGCCCCGCCGTTGTCGAGCATTAAGTGCCCGTACCCGCGTGCGGGGAACGGGCGTGCGCGTGCGAGGCGCCCTCGAGCGAGGGCGGAGCCCGCTCGAGGGAGGCGTGTACCCTCGAGTGGGGCGAGCCCGCTCGAGGGAGGTGTGTACCCTCGAGCGAGGCGGAGCACGCTCGAGGGGACTTTTGAGTGGGCCGCCTTGGTGGGCCGCGGGGGCCACCGCGGCGTGGGCCGTGTGCACTTAAGCAAGATGCGCTTAGCTTTGGTTTTTTGCAGGTTTTAAGCGGGGATTTCCCCATTTGTTTAAGGGGACCCCCATGGCTGTCCTCGACGGGATGCATGCAAGAAAGAGAGGAGTTGAGAGCTTTGAAAAGTTGTCAAGAGAGGGAAAAATAAAGAGAAAAGTATGAGTATGGAAAAGAAAGAAAGAAAGAAAGAAAGAAAGAAAGAAATATGTGAATGAAAGAAAGAAGATAGAAGAAAAAGAAAAAGAAAAAAAGAGAGGAGGTAGCAATAAAGATATGAGAGGGATGGATCAAGTGAAAGAAAAGAAAATTAAAGTGTAAGGAAGGATGTTACGTTGTTGAGAGACGAAACTTTCATTCTTTTCCAACCATGTGCAATCCGACAATGAGGACGTCATCGGTGCCTTGTAGTCACAATTTTCTTTTGCCCCCGCACATGTCCACCATTCTAAATCTTCTCATCCTTGATATCCCTACATATGGTTAATTCTCATGATCATTGGCTTTGAAAGGTAAACAACCATTAGAGGAAGTTCTTAGTTTGACAATACTTGTGTTGATTGCGCTAGCCCTACCTATAGCTCACTTTACATGTTATATGAGAGACTTATGGGAGGTGAGAGTTTTATAAAATTGGTTTAGGACAGCCACCTCATATGAGTGACTTGAGAGAGCTTGGAGAAAGGTTTTTGTCTAATACTTGTCGCAGGAATTTTGTTCTTAAAATCATAAAAACCCTCCGATGGAAGCAAAGAAGTAAGCATGGCTGAAATTGAAGACTTCGAGTGAAGAGTTTGAGTTGTGGGGTAAATCTTGATGTGGTAAAAATTTAAACGCCCATGCTTATGTTTGATGATCACTACTTTGTGTTTATGTATTAAAGATGAAAGGGTTGACTAACTAGTGAAGAAGGATTAGCGATACACGATTACAACACTTTGGACGAAGTTCTTTTACGAGTACTTGCTCGAGGACGAGCAAGAGCTAAGCGTGGGGGAGATGTTGACGGTGTATTTTGGTACACCTAGCATGTTCATTACACTTTGGTTTGGATTTGATTATGGAACTAACCCGCCACTAGGCACACTAATCATATAACAAGTTCATCTATGTGCATGCATTTGGAAGTGTTGTGTTTATGTAGGAAAACATGGACATAAAGGACGGATTCGCAACAAGTTCAAAGGAGCATTTACGGAGTCTTATTCGTGTTCATGAGCTTGATGAAATCACTTCCAATGGTGGCAAGGACCGAAGTGTTACAAGGGAACACCCCCGGGGATTGAAGCGTAAAAGACCGAACTTTATGCGAAGAGAACCTCCATCTTGGACACGAGGATGACATCGTCAAAATCATGCAAGTGGAGGGGGCAAAGTGCATAATCACACGAGGACCCATGGGAGCGAAGGGGCGACCGAACCGAGCCGAGGTGGGCCCGGGCCTGTCGGCCCGAGCCGGTCGGCCCAGGCCGGCCGGCCCAGCCCACTCCGGTGGCCGGTTCGGCCCCCCTTTCCTTGCACCCGAAGGATCTTCAACCCTAAAACCCCGGAGGCGCCGCCATTCGACAGGGAGAGAGCCATTCGCACCAGGAGGCCATCCACAAGCTAGAGAGAGAGGAGGTGGATCTCGGGAGGGAGATCAACCACCTCGAAGGAAGCACCCTCTCATGGAGAAGAAGGAAGACATCATCGGAAGGGAAACCATGATCAACGGTGGTATGACCAACACCTTGATGGGGTAATCTCCTTATTCGTCCATGGGTTGTAATCGACCTTGATATGTAATCGCACTTTGTCGGATTATCTATCTATCATCTTGTGTTGAATATGTTTTAATGCTTAAGGTTAGCTACCATGTCGTAAAGGGAGTATGAGCTCCAATGCTTCCTTGGATCCATTCAATACGCCGTGTCCATCATAGGTCTAGTCATGAATACCTTCGCGTAGAGACAAGTACGAGAGGAGGGAAAGGGCAAAACCGTGGTCACAACCCCGATAGATTAGATTGGTTTTCATGTCTTTAAGCGATTGCATGCTCTAGTATTGTAGACCCGTGGGCGAGTGTCTTTTATCTTGATATCTTAATCATTCTCTCTAGTGTAGTTTAGATGTTTTCTAGTTTAATTGTAGTTAGAGGTTTGAGTAGCTAGAGTGTGAAGGTAGATCGAACGCTTGTAATCCCCTTGCTCCGTGGATTGACAAGAACCTTGGGAATCCGTGATGAAAAAGGTGTGGGGTCCGTACGCTTGCGGATCGTAGAGGGATACGTCTTTTATCCGTCAACACTATGGTATGGGAGCAATCTTTTTCTAGAGCAGGAGAGGAAAATCCGTACACCCACCTTCGCGGGTTTGAGGAAGTGTGTTCGTGCCTTGTCATTCGTGGCATGTCACATGAAACACTAAGATGGAAGCTTTTCTCATTCTCTTTGATTGGAATTCTAAGAAATGGTACGCTCAAACCGTTAGGGGTTCCAAGGGAGATTGGGAAGTTTTGCGAAATAAATTTTGTCTAGCTTTCTTCCCGGAATCCCGATTGGTCGACCTCCATATGGAAGTCTTAGTCTTTAGGCAAAAGGAAAAAGAAACCTTAGGATCATCCTGGGCACGATTTTTGGACCTAAACATGTCCGGTCCCAACCTCGAACTCCCCGAACCGATGCTTTTACAGCATTTTCGTCGAGGCCTTGGCAAGGAATCCGCTCAGTCTCTCGACATTTCTTCGGGAGGTGCTTTCACTCATTTGACACCAAGTGAAAGGAGGAACGTTCTCAACAAAATCCTTGAGAATACCCCCTACATTGGTATCTTTGATGAATTTCCCAAAGAAGAGGTTGATGAAATCCTTGAGCTGAAAATGAGGTTTTACCTATCCAACCTACACCCGTGATTGCTTCTCTCTCGAGCCAATAAAAGTAGAGCCTCCTGTAGAAAATCTCCATAGTACAGAAAATGAGGAAACTCATCCAATGAACTTTATCGGCGAAATTGAGGATGATCTTTTCTCAAACTTTGGAAATGCCTCGAATTTTCCAATCCAACAAAAACCTCGAGCGTGCAACTCTCCTTTTCAACAAAATGCTAGCCAACCCGATAAGCTCATTTTCAAAGAAGACCTTAACTGCTTATCGGTGGCTATGAGTGTGGAATGGTTAAGAGAAGCCAAGACATCGCCCGAGGTAGTTAGACTCATCATGCCGTCCACTCTTCTTTACTATCAAATACAAGGCGTCATGATGGATGTCCAGTACAACCCCATTGTTGGGATAAATATCATCTCAAAATCTCTTGCCCAACAGCTCTATCCCAACCTGACCGTATGTCCATCCCGAAATATTTTTCAAGATCCTTATGGGACCATGTTGGAATGTTGCGGTGTTGTCAGAACCGTCCCAGTAGTTTCCAATGAGGCCGAGATCTTTCTAGACTTTCATGTCTACGATAATCCGGATATACCTATTCTTATAGGTCGTCCTACCGGGAAATTTTTCCAATAAATGGCTAATGGTAGCCTAGCGGTGCAACTAGACGAATTCACATAAACCATCTCCTTAGCTCGTGCACGTAATGCAATAGCAAAGTTCCATGACCGATTCGAGGATGATCCCACCGAGAATCCCGAAGACACCTCGAATCACGTGGATGCCGAACAAGGGAAGGATCCCTCTTCGGTCCAAATCCGGCCGGCTAGAAATCTTTTGACATAATCTTCCCCTAGGCCTACGGTCCCCTCGCTTTGCCTCCCGATCCTCCAACCGAAACCGAAAGGACCTTGATGTCGCTTAGAGGGGGGGGTGAATAGGTGTGACGACCAAACTAAACTCTTTCTCCCCGGACACTTGAGTTGACAATGTTCCACCGGTCGACCGGTGATGGTGATCGGTCGGACCGGTGTAGTACAAAACACCTACAAAAACAACTTCAAGCGGCTCTTGACTTCTAACACGAACCGAGCTTGGTGTGTGGCCTTTGTAGATGAACACAAGCGGGGGTAATGAGCCCCGCACACACAAGTAGCACGCCCAAGTAGATCGAAGCGGAAGCAAATGTAATATGCTTGAAAAACAACTTAGAGAGTCAAACCACACGAAGAAGCAAGGATTTGTTTCCCGAAGTTCACCACCCACTAAGGAATGGCTACGTCTCCATTGAGGAGCTTGTAAGGGACAGCTTCCCACAACAAGCCGGGTCTCTTTGAACCACTTTCCTCCTTTCCACTAAGGGGATCTTTTCCATGAAGAGGCAAGATCGCAGCCCTTACAAACTTCCCGCTGCTCACCACAACCTTGGGAGCTAGCCGGCGACACCTAGCCGTCTAGGAGGCAAACCTCCAAGAGTAACAAACGCTTCAAAGCTTGTAGACGTGAAACCAAAGTGCTCAAGCTATGGAAATGCTCTTGTTAGCTCACTAGGTCACTCTTAAGCTCACTTTCTCAACCCAACACAAAGAATATGGCTTGAAACCACAAGTCTCACAAAGAGAGGGTTGGGGAGAGCCACTAAGTCTTAGAGCTAGTTAGAAATGGCTTGGGACCTCGACAAACTCACTAGAAACAACAACCCTCACTAGAAGAAAGCCCGGGGTATTTATACCCCTCAAAAGAGAAAACTAGCCGTTGGTCCTCGGGAGGCACCGGTCGAACGGTGCCTCACACCGGTCCGACCGTGTTCGAAAAACTAGTCGTTGGGCCGGCGGCACTGGTCCGATCGGTGCCCTCGACGGTCGTGCCCGAGATACCCCCAAAACCTCTTTCTAAGTAACTAGCACTTCACCACCAAGATAAAATGACTCGGGTTAGTTTAGGAGGGTTTGTTAGCACACTCTAAGGCTAGATCACACTTAGGTCAACTAATGAGCACTTTGACTTGATCAACTTGCTAAGTTGCATCCCTCTTGATAGTACGGCATACCTATACTCAAGAAAGAATAAAAGTACTCCGATGATCTCTTGAGCTTGAACAACTTCAATCTTGCCATACTTGATCAATATCCTCTCGAGGGCTTTCAACAAAGCCTTTGACTTGAGCACGCCCATACTTGAGCTAGTGACTTAGAATCTTTCCATATAGCATAGGAATGCACACTTGGATCAATAAGTTACTCCATATTGCCAATTTTAACAAGTTGATGGCTTGCAATGCTTCCCTCGGTTAAGGTTTGAATATGATACTTGAAGACCCCATGGATGCTAGAACTTCACCTTAGCAAAACACTAATGGCGGCTTAGCTACGACCCCAAAGATTGCTTAGTCCCTCACACTAGACACCTCGGTTGATCTCTTCATCACTTATCCAATCCACTTTGAGTTCCACTTTGCTTCATACACAATTAACCTTTCATTTGAAAACCCTGCTTCAAATGCTTGATCTTGATTGACAACGGATGTGCAAGTTTCCAATTTAGAACCATAGTGTGTACACTTATTATTATGTTCTCTTTCAATAAACACATGAAGTCTTGCACTATGTACTTGTCTTTGTCAATGTGAGCCATAATATTCATCCACAATTAAATACTTTAATGGTTGCTCATGAATATACCAGAAAATCTGCTCACAATCTTAGACAAATTCATTAGTCCTTTAATCGCCTTATCATTTAATTCACCAAAATCCACTTAGGGGCCTAGATGCACTTTCAATCTCCCCCTTTTTGGTGATTGATGACAACTCGATTAAAGCTTACAAATAAAACGTTAAAGCGCATTTTAGATTCCTAGATATAGCTAGAGCTCCCCCTTAATTTGTGCTTTGAGTTGAATTTAAAAAATTTGGCCTCACATGCCAATAGCACAAATTTGGAAGAAAACGCATGTGAGCTCCCCCCTATATCTTAGAATCACCGGAGTGCAACATGTGTGAGCGACAAAATAAAAACCGTGATGCACATGACAAGATATGCACAAAGCAAAGAGAAGTGCACCGACCGGGCAAGCACCTGGGCCAAAGCCGTGCCACTGACCGGTCAGACCGGTCTGGTCCAGCCAATACACACAACCGGGCCGCACCGGTCAGAACGGTGCCCACGACCGGCCGGACCGGTCGAGTCCGGTCCGCGCACAAAGCAACAGGAGTGCGTGCTATTTGGTCCAAGATGATCGTGCCAGGTTGCAAGCTGGCTTAGATCACCTTGCTCCATTTAGCCAACACAAACAAACACCATTCAATTCATGCATCACAATCTAGCAATAGAGTCGCTTAATTATTACAACAAGGTTCAAACACTCAGTAGCACTCACACAAATGTTCTCAAGTCCACTAAGATAAAGTTCTAAACTTATTACATGGCTTCTCTCAACAGTCAACAGGCACCGGTCAGACCGGTGCGGAGGCACCGATCGACCGGTGCAACACGTACAACATCACTAAATCAAGGTCTTTAATTCGAATCTTCTCCCCCTTTGTCATCAAGCATCCAAGAAAGGCTTGGAGGAGAAGCAACCGCTGATTCTGTCACCGAGATCCGTCTCCTTAGTGAGGGCTCCCTCCTATTTGAGAATTGTCAAGAATCCAAGGTGCAAAGGAGAGTTTAGATAAATGGAATCCGAGATGGTGATTTGAGACGGATGAGCTATGGGTGCAATTGTTTTTACCGTAGTAGTATGGATTGTAGCCAAAGATCTCGGCGGAGAAGCGAGCGCCCCAATCTTGTCCTTGCTCGGGAGGTGGAGGAGGTGGAGGTGCTTGCTCTTCTTCCATGAAGTGAGATGAACCTGCCACATCAGGAGGAGGAGGTGCAAATGGTGGAGGTGGAGGAGGAGCCGATGAAGAAGATCCTTGCCCTTGCTCAGACTCAAAGAACATGGGCCCATATTGATTAAGCATGTCGGAGTTGGCCCATCCCTCATCCTATCCTCAAAGGATGGTATCTCAACCTGTGGAGACTCGGGAGATGGTGGAGAGCGAGGTGGTTGAAACCCTTGAGCATTGTGCATTAACTTCATCGTATCCCTCATTTGCTTATTTGCCCTTCTAGACCTATGTTGCTCAACTTGGATGTCATGCGGCTCCCGCACATCCCAAATATGAAATTGAGAAATTTTTGTAAAGGGGAGGTGGACCTACGAGGCTCGCCATGCTCCCGGCCACCCCACGGTCGGACGGTGACGGCCCGAGCCCCTACCCGTGGCCGATCCGGTCAAGCTACTCCCTCCTCAAATATTTCTTCCTCATGTCCAGGTACTTGCTCAACTCTAGGGGATGGAAGCCGAGGATTTTTGCTAGGATTGAGCTTCAAGGTCTTGTGTGTCACATTTTTCGGAAACTCCGTCTTTGTAACCTTTTAAATCATATACATGATATATGGGCTATAGCTGCAAATCTTTTTGGGGTCCTCGGATAGATGCTTTATTTCTTGCCAAATGAAATCCCCAACACTAAATTCTCGGAGCTCCCGGCCTCAAAGCAACCATCAAGTTTTTCCGAAACTTTGTGATCTCGGAGGGGTTTCCATCTCTAGGTGTGATAGACACTCTAAGGAGCCTATTGAGAGCAAGCATAGTAGGTATAGAGATTCTTCACCTTCCCATAGTTGGCATGCTCACCTCGTGGGTACATAATGTCCCATTCATCCTTGTCGAGCTCTCCTCCATCATGAAGCTTCCTTAAGTCCTTGTCCCCCGCCATGATCCCAAAACACCTCAAAAACCTATGGAAGGTGATGGAATATTTACGGACATTTGTCATCCAAGTCATAGCCCTCTCGGTATCAATGTATCCAAAGTGCACTGTGGCATAAAACCGGGCTATAATCTCTTTATTCCAATCCTGTCGGAACCCCATAAGTGTCTTGACCCTTTGTCTCACGACTTGCTTATGACTTCATCAAATATCGGGTCACTCTTTCTAGCCATGTGCTCCCAATCCACATACTATGCCTTATCGGTGATTTTGGGCTTCTTAATGATTACCGTAGCATAATAGTCCTACCGAAACTTAGTCCAAAACCTTGGATCCGAAGCGGTCCTAGCCTCCTCATAAGGGTTCTTATCTCTCAACTTCTTTAGGGCCTTGGTCATGCCCGCCCCGTGGTACTTCACCGGCCCGTCGGGATAGATGTAAGTGGGTGGCATGATCTTCACTATACCCTGGTCATCCTCATCCTCATCCATGGCATCAACATCCTCTTCCTCATTCTCATCCTCGGCCCTCGTCGGTGTCATCATCATCGGACCCGGCCTCCTAGTGCCTCCTCGGCTCATACCGACTCGGAAAGGTTTCATCCTCAACATTATCATCGCCGCTAGTACCGGTGTCCCCTCCTAGGTCAAAAGCCTCAGTACTTGCTTGAGCTGAGCGACGTCTCAACCTTTTGCCGCTGACATTGACGGTGCTGCCCCCTTCCCCAAAGTCACCGGGGACGGCCCCTCGGCGAGAGTGCACCTCTTCTCTTCTTTTCTTAGCACCCTCTTTTTCCCGTACCATAGCTGCTATCCTGAGTCACAAAAAGGGTTGACAAGAGTGTATAAGACTCTAGGAAAAAGATTGAATTGATATAGAAATGTTTCTTGAAAGTTCAGAACAATTGGGTCTGCTCTGGGCCACACCGGGCGGACCGGTGAGGGGCACCGTCGAGCCGGTGCCACCGGAAACGAACCAATTGCTCCCACAATCGCCCTAAGCGGCTATGAATCTAAGATTTGGTCTAGATGAACATGAGACAACCTAAAACGGATATGTGTTGAAATACAAGGAGAAAACAACATTTGGGGCTGGACACGCGCCACCGGTCAGACCGGTGACGGCCACCGGTCAGACCGGTGAAGGCCGTCCGACCCCAAATCTTGGGTTCTCACAAAGTGTCCAACGAAACTTTATGGATCTATAGGTATGTCCTCTAGGTGATCTCAGAAGATGTTCTACCAAAGGAAACTAAAATCTTTGCACCATGTAAGGAGATCTGGCAAAATGAAGATTTGAATACCTTTGGAGAGAAGAATTCGAGTTGAATCCAAAGAACTCGAAGGGGAAAGTGAAGAGGGGCCTTAGGAGATCCTTTTGCTTCCAATCTTGAGCCTTTTACTTGGTTGAATCTTCAAATCTCCATTAGTGGAAAGGAGGAGTGAAAGAGAGAGGAGAAGGTGTGTTTGTGGTTTTGGAGGGGGTGAATGCTGGTGAATAATGGAGGAGAGAGAAGAAGGAGGGGTAAAAGAGAGGATATTTTCACTGTTGGCCCACGGGTTGAAGTCGCCCATCACCGGTCAGACCGGTGACGGGCAACGGTCAGACCGGTGACCGCCCTTGGTCGGGCCAGTGAGCCCTTATCGGTTTTCCGACCCTTCCTTAGTAGAACCGTCAATTTTGATAATTTCAATAGAGAAACCTTATCGGTAGAACCGACCTAGCCTCGGAAGTTCCGGTCCTTCATTCCAATGTTGCATAAACTCCTCTCGAAAACTTCTTCCGGTATTTTATGAGACACTTTTCATCCACTTAGGTCGCAGAAGAAAGATTATGTGACTTCAAGGGCACCACCGGTCGATCGGTGGTGTGCCCCGGCCGACCGGTGCTCCCCCGAGAGAATGACTTTGAGCCACAAAAGGGAGATTTCCACCCCCAACCTTTTTAGAAGATTTGGATATGAGATAGAGAGTTGGTATTGATCCAAACATTGCCAAGTTCTTGAAAGAATAGAGGATAATCCAATTTCATTGATAATTCTTATTCTTCCAAGAGAGAGATAAATAAAGATAGATTTTAGGGACTTGAGAAAATCTTCTCAATTGTGACTAGCCATCAATCAAACATAGGGAACTATAGTCACAAATAAGTTGATTGGGTCACAAAGACCAAGAACCAAATATTTTTCAAGATAAGCACACTTCCTACACATGCTAGTTGATTTTTCGAAAAGTCTATCCTATGTCACAAAGTGCATGCATCCACTTCAAATGAATGTCTTAACGAGCATATTTGGCTCATACCTTCATCCTTGAGACACGAAGACGAGTGGAAATAAAGGTATCAACCTAATATCTAGAGAGGCGCACAAGAAATTCACTTGAAGCAATTACATGCTAAGAATGACACACTAGCATGGTAATATGGCCTAGATGCCTTACGATATTTCAATGTGATTCATGAAAACATACCTTTGCCTTAAGACCATTTCATTTGTGCATATATTTAAATTTCGATCGGTGCTAGCTCTTACTTGTTCCTTTTGCAAGATATGCTTCTCAAGATCTCGCTTTGAGACGCACAAAAGAATGAGACTACAAGATCACTAGAAGAAATTGTGCGTCCCCCAAGTGACTCAAGTGTTGCAATGAGCTCCCCCCTCAAATAGTGCTAGAGATATTTTGAATTTCTCGGACAAGGCACTTTATTCCATTAAGAACTTGGTGAGGCTCATTCCAAACTTGGTCACAACACATAAATAATTTATTAATTGAAATGTGTTGAGTCTCTCATAACCCTTGACACCAAATCACCCTTTTTCTTGAAAGTTGGGTCAACCCCGGTCATAGAAGTCGGGTCACCCCGCAATGCTTTTTTCTTGGGGCCGCACCGGCCGGATCGGGTGCATGTCACTGGTCGGGCGGTGACCTCTAGTGTTCACTCCTCTAGTGATTTTGCCCTTCTTGTCCCGAGATGACATTGATTTAAAGATTTATGAGTTTTCCCTTCACATGTTCAATTGAATCCATCATGATTTCCAAGTCTTCCAACCATGTGCTCAATGCATCTCTTTCATCCCGCAAGCTCGGCAAGCATTTCTTGGTACCCAACACTTGTTGGGTCCTATTGGGTTAGTCACAAGATGCTTAGGGACCCAAATGGCTCTCATGCTATAATGAGGTGAACTAATCTCCCGTATAGCACAATTTCTATTCTTATCGTTCCTAAGCTTATGGAAATCATAATTGACTAAGCTTGATTGAGGAATGTTACCATTTGGACAATCTTTGCCCATGTGACCCTTTTGACGGCATTCATAGCAAATTCGGATTTTGTTCTTGTTGGTCGACCATTTTTCACAATTTTGTTTCCATTCATGCCTCTAAGCCTTGTTCTTGAAGAAGGGGTCTTCCTTGTCTAGTTTGCTTGAGGTGGGCTCGCCTCTCGGCGGCACCGGTCCGACCGGTGGCATGCTCCGTCTCGACCGGTCACGGTCGTGCCACCGCCCATTATTGCATTTGGGCACGAGTCGGCAAAGTGTCCCTTCTATCCGCACTTGTAGCACACCCTCCACATTTTGGAGCTTCTAGGCTTCTTGGAATGTGACTCTTGTGTCTTGTGCTTGATTGGGCGATATTGGGATTTGATTTGCCCAACCTTGCTCTTTTCTTGAATCTTGTTCTTGTGGGTCATTGTATGTTGATGAGGAGTTGATCTAGTGGCGGTTGATCCCTTCTCAAGCTTCTTCACCATGCTTTCACGGTTATCTTGAGAAGGTTGAACTTTTCTCTTCTCCTTCAACACATACAAGTCCTTTTGTAGCTTTTCAACCTCTTGCTTGAGTTTATCACTTTCTTCAGCAATGAGGTCATCACAAGATTCTACAAGTACATGCTCAATACTAGATTGGCTTGCTTGAGACAAACAATTATTAGCGTAAGATAAATTAACTCGAACTTGTGAGCATGTGCGTGTGTGAGATAGAGATTGTATTGATTTTACCGATGAAAGCACAACCTCATGGGCTATCTCCGGTGTTGCATAAGAATCGACAAGCTTCTCATAGGAATGTTCAAGTTCGTTGTGACTAGCTTGTAGTACCATATGCTCACTAGTGAGTTTCGCTAGTTTGGCTTCTAGATCATCATTGACTTCTTCTTCTTCTATTTTAGCTCTACATGCAAAGGATTTGATGTCATGATCATATTTGTTAGCCAAAGATTCATACTTACAAACCAAGGATGCAAGCTCGGATTTGAGAAGCCAAAGTTCTCTTGACGGAGAGCTTGATGCTTCAATTTTCCGGCCCTTAGCTCCATTGGCTTGTCTCTTCTTCTTGCTCTTCTTTTCCTTCTTGGCCATCAAGCAAGTTGTTGTGCCTCTGCCGGCACCCGTATGACCGGTGGGTGTCACCGGTCCGACCGGTCCCCTGCGAAGGACGGCATGTTTGCTTCTTTGATCTTCTTCTTGCTTGAGAATTGATGCTTGATGATCGGTGGATGTTGTAAAGGTAGTAGGGCACATCTCCTCCGGTTCATCTTCATCATCGCTCTCCGTCTCATCACATTTGGTGTTTACCAATTCAAATAGTAATTTCCAAATAAGATGAGCATCTTCATAAATCTTCTTGCTCTTTAGGATAAGATACTTTAGTTCTCTACATACACAACTACACAAAAGATTTGTAATAACAGCATTGAGTTGCTTCTTCTCCAAGTCCATTGGCGAGACACATGCCTCATCCTTTGGAAGGATACTCGCAACCATAATGCGCTCGGTGGTAGGACCCAAAATCTTAAGTGCGGTGAGAACATTAGAGCACCAAGAAGAATAGTTTGAGCCATCTAGAGCTAGAGGCTCAAACGGTACCTCGCAAGTTGTCGACATCGAAGAACTCCAAGCGGTTAAGCTCGAATCGGAGCACCAAGCTCGATACCAATTGAAAGGACCTTGATGTCGCCTAGAGGGGGGGGGGGTGAATAGGCATGACGACCAAACTAAACTCTTTCTCCACAAACACTTGAGTTGACAAGTGTTCCACCGGTCGGACTCGTGGTGGTGACCTAGTCGACAAGTGTAGTATAGAACACACCGCAAAAACAACTTCAAGCAGCCTCTTGACTTCTAGCACGAACCGAGCTTGGTGTGTGGCCTTTGTAGATGAACACAAGCGGGGTAATGAGCCCCGCACACACAAGTAGCACGCCCAAGTAGATCGAAGCGAGAAGCAAATGTATATGCTAGAAAAACAACTTAGAGAGTCAAACCACACGAAGAAGCAAGGATTTGTTTCCCGAAGTTCACCACCCACTAAGGAATGGCTACGTCTCCGTTGAGGAGCTTGTAAGGGACGGTTCCCACAACAAGCCGGGTCTCTTTCAACCACTTTCCTCCTTTCCACTAAGGGGATCTTTTCCATGAAGAGGCAAGATCACAACTCTTACAAACTTCCCGCTGCTCACCACAACCTTGGGAGCTGGCCGGCGACACCTAGCCGTCTAGGAGGCAAACCTCCAAGAGTAACAAATGCTTCAAAGCTTGTAGACGTGAAACTAAAGTGCTCAAGCTATGGAAATGTTCTTGTTAGCTCACTAGGTCACTCTTAAGCTCACTTTCTCAACCCAACACAAAGAATATGGCTTGAAACCACAAGTCTCACAAAGAGAGGGTTGGGGAGAGCCACTAAGGCTTAGAGCTAGTTAGTAATGGCTTGGGACCTCAAAGCAAACTTACTAGAAACAAGAACCCTCACTATAAGAAGGCTCGGGGTATTTATACCCCTCAAAAGAGAAAACTAGCCGTCGGGGAGGCACCGATCGGATCCGGTGCCTCACACCGGCCGACCGGTGTTCGA
Organism: Cenchrus americanus; assembly: GCA_947561735.1. Lineage (NCBI taxonomy): Eukaryota > Viridiplantae > Streptophyta > Magnoliopsida > Poales > Poaceae > Cenchrus > Cenchrus americanus. Next base: position 73,419,027 of record OX387239.1, on the reverse strand, counting down.
AAAACTAGCCGTTGGGCCGGCGGGACCGGCTCGACCGGTGCCTCCGATCGGTCGGACCGGTCGGGCCCGAGATACCCCAAAACCTCTTTCTAAGTAACTAGCACTTCACCACCAAGATGAATTGACTCAAAGTTAGTTTAGGAGGGTTTGTTAGCACACTCTAAGGCTAGATCACACTTAGGTCAACTAATGAGCACTTTGACTTGATCAACTTGCTAAGTTGCATCCCTCTTGATAGTACGGCATACCTATACTCAAGAAAGAATAGAAGTACTCCGATGATCTCTTGAGCTTTAACAACTTCAATCTTGCCATACTTGATCAATATCCTCTCGAGGGCTTTCAACATAGCCTTTGACTTGAGCACGTCCATACTTGAGCTAGTGACTTAGAAATTTCCATATAGCATAGGAATGCACACTTGGATCCATAAGTCACTCCATATTGCCAATCTTAACAAGTTGATGACTTGCAATGCTTCCCTCGGTTAAGGTTTGAATATGATACTTGAAGACCCCATGGATGCTAGAACTTCACCATAGCTAAACACTAATGGCGGTTTAGCTACGACCCCAAAGATTGCTCGGTCCCCCACCCTAGACATCTCGATTGATCTCTTCATCACTTATCCAATCCACTTTGAGTTCCACTTTGCTTCATATACAATTAACCTTTCATTTGAAAACCCCGCTTCAAATGCTTGATCTTGATTGACAACGGATGTGCAAGCTTCCAATTTAGAACCATAGTGTGTACACTTATTATTATGTTCTCTTTCAACAAACACATGAAGTCTTGCACTATGTACTTCTCTTTGCCAATGTGAGCCATAATATTCATCCACAATTAAATACTTTAATGGTTGCTCATGAATATACAAGGAAAACACGCTCACGATCTTAGACAAATTCATTAGTCCTTTAATTGCATTGTCATTTAATTCACCAAAATCCACTTAGGGGCCTAGATGCACTTTCGTAAACATCTATCACGGATGCCATGGAAAAGAAGTGGTTGACCGGAGTGGAACACTTTTCCGAAGCACTTTGGATTTGTTCACCTTCTACGATCCTTCTTTGTTCCATAAAAGGGATTACCATAGAAGCCCATCTTAACCCCGTCATGGAAGTTAATATTATGCCATGGCATTTAGCGTACACTTTATTGGGCAACGTGACGCTAAGACCATCGATAAGCTCCTCAAGAGTTGTATCTTCGAACACATTCTTGAGTGTCGGGGGGTTGCATATGATGTGCCACTCCTAATAGACAAGATCAAGGTGAATCTAGACTTCCGCGTCTTTGATGTCCTCGATCTTGATCTTCTCCTAGGATCCCATGTAGAAAAACTTCTCGATGCATCTCGAGGAAGCCTAGATGAAAAGCTTAGGGGAGTCGTTTTGGCCACCACTCCTTTGTTCTCAAAAAATTCTATGGTGACGCCACTTCCCAAGCAAAACCCGTTCGAGGAGATGATGCATGTATCTCTGTTTGCGTTGTCCGAGCCCGTTCTCACCGAGCTTATAGAATTTTCTACTTCTCGGGAGTATGACTCGGAAGATTTGCTTCACCTTTGTGAAGAAGAACGATCATCATCACCTTTGATCGAGTTTGAGCCTCTTCCTACTAACCCGTATCATGTTGTTTCCGACCGTGGTTGATAATCAACATTGTTCATACATGATGCATCTCTTGAGATGGAGAATTCATGGGCCATGGAAACCTTTAAGGCGCCAACTCTAGGGTTCGAAGGAAGGGTGTCGGGCATACACCCCGGTACTCATGCAAGGAAGGAGGAAGAGTAGAAGACGGACTCCTACTAGGATTCCCCCGTACTCCTACTAGGACTCGCTCCGTGTAATCCTACTAGGACTCCTGCCTTGTAACCGACTAGGCACCCGCCCCCCCGGACTATATAAAGGAGGGCGGGGGTACCTAGCCGGACATCCACAATCCCTTCGGGGATCAACACCCAAGCGCGGGCGCAATACTACTCCAAACGAGACGTAGGGTAGCTACTCCGCTACCCGAACCCGTATAAATCTTGTGTCTTGTGTCCTCGCGCGTACCTTTGGGTTCCGGATCATGGCGATCCCCACCTTCTACCTTCGTTGCGGGTACCTCCCATGGAGGTCGAAAGGTTTAAACACCGACACCGGCGCCCACCGTGGGGCCATCGTCACGATCATCAGGCGAATTCGAAGGACCAAATCCAGATCAATCTACTCGGCGCAAACGGATTCCAATTCGCCGAGTTTGAAGTTCTCCACGTCAACTCGCCGTATCCGAGAGAAGCACATGAACCAAGTGGAAACAAGCGCCGATTCCTTTTTTTTTCCGCCTCGGTTCCCAAGTCGTCGGGTTGGAGATCAAGATGGACACATCACTGTCCAAATCCGAATCAAAGTGGAGCGATCCCGGCGGCACCGTCACGCATCCAGGCCAAGATTCCAAGCTACCAAGGATTCTCCGAGTTCTTTGCTCCATGCACCTGGAAGACGTACGCAGCTACGACTATGTCAACTACGTCGTACCGGCTCTACATCTACTTCACCGTGCACTGCGACTACTCGTCACCCGGCCGCACGGGCTCTACGTCAACCTTGTCGTGCGCCGCGAGTACTCGTCTCTCCGCCGCAGCGGCTCTACATTGACTACGCCGTACGCCGCCTCGACGTCGTCTTCTCGGGCGTATGACTACCTCGACGACTTACCTCGACTAGTCTCAACCAGAAAACTAGTCGAGGACGGCTCCCGCGACATCAACAACTAGTCGGATCCACCTCCAACTAGTCGACTTCAGCTCCAACCGTCGCGGCTCCATCACCGACCGCCACGGCTTCATCGACACTTGTCCGCGAATTAAGCTAAGTCACTTATTTCAATAATTATTCGTTCTTTGGCTTGCTCTCCACATACAGGAACCAACGCCAAAGACTACTTCGTGTACGCCTCTCAACGGCTACCCGCGCGAGCTACACCGTGCCGCCTATTCCTTGGGGATGTTGACCGCCGCCACGAGCTTGGTGCACCAAATTAGGAGGCTCTTGCCACGACGTTTCATGTACCGAGTGATGGAGGCACACAACTACACCCCGAGGAGGCACCGCGCAATCTTGCTCTCCGCCATGCGGAACAACGAGCAAACGCGCTCTCTCTTGTCGCCTCCCCGACTACTTTCATCTACCTCTTAATGGTCTCGCTCCGGTAGCACACGCCTTGATCCGCGCAAAGCCTCGGCTCTCCGTCATGCCTCCACACCCCCCGCCGGCTATGGCTAAACGGGCTCCTCGGAGACCGGCGCTTAAACCGGCTCTCCCCGTCATGCCTTCACGCCCCCAGCGGCTATGGCTAAACAGCGATCACAGAGACTGGGCGCTAAACCGCATCAGGTAACTACTCGACGCCTAACGACCACTACAAGAGCATGACACATGACATTTACATCTATATTCATATTTGTATTTGTCATTTGTAGATTCAATTTCTACAAAAATGCTACATAATGTACGCATCTCTACTTTCAGGTCAAGCTCCGGCGACGACTTCCAGTACGCTCCGCGTACCTCCACCGGCGCGGCTAGTTCCCAAACTCGGGGGCTACGCACCAAATTACTACTCGATGACAACTCGAGTAGTCTCCACTAGCTCTCGGGGGCTCGGCACCAACAACTACTCGACGTGGCTCCTACGGCTCACCTGGCGACGAGCTCGGGGGCTGAACGCTGCAAGAGTACTCGGATGATGACTTCCGCAAACACTGAATACCCTTGGACTGATTCTTCAATCGTTCCAAGGCTCGGGGCTACTAGGCTACACCCATCAGTTGATTTTTTCAAGACGGAAGCAGAATCAAGATTGACCCTCAGCCAGAGTCTACAACTCAACCTAAGGCTCGGGGGCTACTCCATATGGAGTGCGATTTTGCAATCGCACTTCCATATAATCTCGACTTCAAGACTGATGAGCTGGACCACCTTCCAGCCTCGCGGCAGTTCAAGTACTATTGAAGACTTCTCCAAGCAGTACTCGAGGACGCTCAAGAACTACTCGAAGAGGCTTCAAGACTACTCGAACTACTACTCTCGACTCCAACGTGCTCGGGGGCTTGTCGGGCATACACCCCGGTACTCATGCAAGGAAGGAGGAAGAGTAGAAGACGGACTCCTACTAGGATTCCCCCGTACTCCTACTAGGACTCGCTCCGTGTAATCCTACTAGGACTCCTGCCTTGTAACCGACTAGGCACCCGCCCCCGGACTATATAAAGGAGGGCGGGGGTACCTAGCCGGACATCCACAATCCCTCCGGGGATCAACACCCAAGCGCGAGGGCGCAATACTACTCCAAACAAGTACGTAGGGTAGCTACTCCGCTACCCGAACCCGTATAAATCTTGTGTCTTGTGTCCTCGCGCGTACCTTTGGGTTCCGGATCATGGCGATCCCCACCTTCTACCTTCTTCGCGGTACCTCCCATGGAGGTCGAAAGGTTTAAACACCGACAAAGGGATCTCATCAACAAGCATAGTAGCTTTACTCTTGATTTACCTCGGGAACCATGCTTGCATCTTGTCTCCCCGCAGTCGGCCACGCTCGGCACCGAGCACACATCGGGACTACAACCGCCTTATGGTCCTCTCCTGTAAAAAGTTTAGAAGGATGGTTGTAGATGCATATGTTTACCATAAGCATTGCAGATTTCATGTATGCACTGTTGCACTAACCTTGCAGCTGAAGCTTCACTTATATATTTACGATTGGTGGTGAGGCGGGAATGGCATCACCAATAATAGCTGCAAGGAGAAGGTTCCCAGAGTCGAGCTTATGACCGTAAACAAAGCACTACTAGGAGATAGCCTGGATTAGCATAGGTTTGTTTTACTTCCCCTTCCAAATAAAAGGAATAGCATGTTCCTAGGATAAGAGTGTCTTTCGGGTATTTTGGGTCACTAACCTTTTAGGTGGAGACCAAGAAGAACGATGGATATATGATGCCTACTAACATGTGAGCTACATCAACTACAACACTTTGGTAAGTTTTTGGTGAGAGAACAGCTACGAAAGGAAGCTTGATCTCCACACACTTGAGTTTTGTTGCTCAGCAATGCAAACTTCAAGTGTGGGGGAGGTATGTGAGCATCCCAAGTAAAAGCTCCTCTCATACAAAATCTTATCCTGATTTGGAGATGATGTTAGCTCATGCATCTTGCTTAACCAGGTATGTCCTGCTTTTGACTTTAAACAAATCCCTTCTGGGAGGTTGCCCCATGTTCACCATCAGTCAAATAATAATAAATAAAATAAAACTTCACTTTGATTTGGCTAGTACAATCTGTACTAGCCAAATCCATGTATCTCATCTTTGTCTATGAATGTGCAGGAAAAGATGCAACAAAAGATAATGTAGGGGAGGTATCAAGAGTCAACTTCTTCCGACATTCAAAGGAATATCATATTTTAAAAAATTCAATCCTCCCCAATTCCATGATTCATGAGTTATAATTCCTTTCATGAGTTAATCATTAAATTAAACTCAATGAATCTTAATGCTCCTTTGTTATACATGTTTTCAATTGATTGTCTTGCATGTTCTTTATTCCTAGCACATATATCTGTTGCTTGTGATTACATATCATTAGGAAAGATGTTCATCTAAATGGTTGATTGATGAGATATGGTATGATGTGATGAACCTTACTCTCTCTGAAGAAGTGCTTGGGATGTTTTATTTGAAAACAAAAACATAAGATAGCCTTACAAGCTCCTCAGCGATGATATATTCCTACCAAAGCCATATGTTGTTTACATTAGACAACCTCACACATATGCTATTTGTTATTACATTGAGCTTTGTCAAATTGTTGTGACCCTTGCTAGAAGATTTTCATGCTTTCGTGATCAAGATCACGTACACTCCACCTTCATATGTTGAACTTCTACACTGGAAGTTAGCAACAACCATCCATCTAAAAAATTATTATACTCCGGTCAATTTATGAATCTCTCTCCCTAATTTTACCTTCAAAAGAGACATGGGCTAAAAAAATGAAAAAAAAAGATAAAGACACATGCTAAAGAGAAACACTTCTCAAGCATGATGAAAAAAAGAGATAAAGAAAGAAAAGATAGCCATGTTCTCAAAATAAAGTTCGAAGGGAGAGAGATCATAAACAAGGAGTATATATTTCCATATCATCCACTTTCCACACACATGCACATCTTGATCAATTTGTATGACTAGTCTTCTTCTTCGATCCGGTTTTTGACTTTGCAATATTATGTGATACAAGTATGCCTTATATCTTCAACCCTACCTTGAGCTCCACATATAGCCATCATTAGAAGTAGGTTGAAGAAAGGCAAGTTCAATGCCTTGGGGAGGAATCATACACACTGAGCGATCTAATATCATCATTTGAGGAGTCAAGTAAGGCTAAGTTTTGAAAAAAAATTAGCAAAAACCCAAGTTACTTTACGAAGGATTTGAGGTGATTCATATCTAGCCATTCCATTCTTCAACCATTCAAGATGACATGGTATACACCCCAAAGAGTCACAAGTACAGGTATGTCTTGGAATATCTTACATACTTGCATCATATCATTTTGGATTCATGTTTTCCACCCTAGTCCTTAACCTTTACTCGAGGACGAGAAAAGGGCTAAGTGTGGGGGAGCTTGTCGACGGTTGTTAAGTCCCTATTTTTGACCGTCAACTCCGGATAAAAGTTACTCCATCAAAGTATGCACCATAGCTATAGGGTTATAATCTAACAAATTTCACAAGCTTTGGTGTATATTTGGTCGCAGTGTAAACAAGCAATTATAGAATAAAATATGGTATTATCACAAACAACCCGAATTGCCAATTTGGACTACACCATTGTGACAAGCTCGTCGAGACGATCAAAATGGATACATTATTTACCTACATCGAGTTCGTATGCACAAAATATGAAATAGACAAAAAGTAACGCAATGGTGACATCAACATGCCACGGTACCATGCGGTTGATCCATAGAGCGCCACGTGGCATCACACCATTGGCCGGTACCCCCTCTCGCGAGGGTGCGCGCAAGCGCGGCTCGCGCCCCACCGGCCACGTGTCGAAATGTCATTGGCTAGCACTAGCCGCCGCGGCGCACGTGCGTGTGCCTTCCTCCGCTTTGCCACGTGCCGCCACGAGGCCGGCTCGGCCGGCGCCGCGCGTGGGAATGCGCGGGCGGGCGTGCGAGTTCGCCCCCACCCGACACGTGGCGGGCCGTGAGTGGAGCGGCCGTAGGTTAGTTCCCTAGTCCACCAATTAGCCACCGGTTTTTCCTTTTAGCACCATTTCGGCGATCCGGTCGGTGGTTCACCTCCGGTTCGGGGCCCTAAAGCCCGGTTTTCGCTCGGTTTTCTACTCTACCGCCTCGGGCACCTTCCCCCGCATGCTACGTACCGTGGGGAGGCGGGGTTGCGCCCCTAGAAAGAGGGGGAGGTCGTCCACTCTCCCAAGTCTCCTCCCCTATAAATAGAAGGCATCCTCCTCACTTCAAAGACAACAACTTCACCTAAGGATGAGTGCTTCCCTTTAAAGAAGAGGTCGCTCCTTCGACGAAGAAGAGAAGCGAAGCTCTACCAAAATTAGTGTTAGAATTAGGTGAGAGTTGAGGTGCGAGTCCGGGAGAAGCCAGAGTTGTCAGCTTCCTCCCTTCCTCTTGTACTTTGGCGGATGCGGCTCCACTTCGAGTAACATCCGTGTAACTCTTAGGCATTCTGGATTTTTTAATTAATTAAGTTCAGCTTTATTATTTATGCTTGTGGGCTCCTTGCTTTGATTAGTGTTCTAGTAATTGCAAAGCTAGAATAGTAGTCATTACAGTAGACGTGGTGTCTAGTCTTACGATTACCTCGGAGTACACCTAGTGGCACGGATTGTTGTGGTAGCCCCATGTGGTGACAGCCTTGACGGTCTATGTAGTCCACCACGTGAGATCAACTAGAGCGCAGTAGGACCCCAGCCTGGCTTGCGTAGACCCCTTCTCATCCCTTTCCGGGTTAGGACGGTCGAGCGTCTTGAAACAAGCATCATAGTACATGCTGACCTTATCTTTAGTATCCAGAATCCTTTGAAACCCTCTCTACCTCTCCTACACTATTACCATTTCTTCTCTCGTCCAAGGCTGATCTTGATTCTTCACTAGTGCACATACATTCCCTGAGGATTCGATACCATGGAATACTCTTGGGTGAAAGCTACACTAGTATCCATATGCTTGCGGACTTTTCTGCGATCGTTATTTATCCCAACTGGCCCTCTGGTGTCGTTGCATTTTCAGTAGCAATGCTAGAGAGTGCCAACAAGCTTTCTGGCGCTGTTGTCGGAGATATAAACCTAGTGGTGATGTTAGTAAGCATCAACACCAAGTAGAATCAAGTGCTTCCTCCACCACCGGGACCAACAATGGATCCGACGATGCAACAGTTCTTTGCGGCTCGGACGCAGCTCTTGCAAAACCTCACTAACACCATCCAGAATTTGCAAGCCCAACAAAACCAAGCGCCACCTCATTCACCTCCACCACCCCCAAATAAGCATAAAGAGTTTATGAGCCACCACCCACCTAGTTACTCCCATTCGGTGGATGCTCTCGATGCCGATGATTGGCTTAAGACCATTAACAAGATGTTGAATATCACACAATGTAATGATCGTGAGAAGGTCTTGTATGCCTCGGGGCGTCTTGAAGGTGCAACGTCCGATTGGTGGGATGCTTACACCGCCACACATGCCTGCTACTAACACCATTACCTAGCAGGAGTTCTAGGAGAGTTTTCGTACACTTCACATCCCGGGTGGTGTGAATAAGCTCAAGAAGAAGGAGTTTCTCACTCTAAAGCAAGGCAACATGACGGTTAGTGAGTATTTGGACGAATTTACTAATTTGTCCCACTATGCACCAGATGAAGTCAACATGGATGCAAAGAGATAAGAACACTTTTTGGATCGTCCGATAGGACCACTTAACTATCATTTGCGAGCCACACATTCTCGAACTTCCAAATGTCGTTGAATAAGGCCATAGGCCCGGAAAACAAACACAAGGAACTTGGCGAGCGAAGTGCAAGTTTCGGTATCGGGGATAGTCTAGCAGCAACACTCGCCCTCATTATGACTTGTCGCGGGGCACCGAGTTTCGTTGTAGTGTACAAGGCGGAAGCCAAGGACAGAATCAACAGTTTTATCATTCATTTGAGCAACCCGAAGAATTCAACCCATTGACACCACGTGCTCCAAATCCTCATCAGAATCGCTCAGGTGCACCGTAAGGAATAATACTCCAGTTCACCCAAGTGGATGTTTCAACCGCAGAGAATCGAGACACTATGCCGTATTTGCCCCCAACACACTATGCGTACACCTCGAAAGGTAATGGTCGGAGACCCGAACATCAACGTCTCAAGTATGCACCGGGAATCCAAATTCTCGGGGTAACGGAGGTGAACAGAACTACATGCATGGTAGGGTGAACCATGTGACGGTGAAGAAGCCCAAGAGGCCAAGGATGTTGTGCTTGGTACGTTCCTTATCAACTCGTACGTGCAACGATTTTATTTGATTCGGGGCATCACATTCATTTATTACTAAAAAATTCATGCCAAAGCATGATGTATATAGGAGTTCCATGAAGACGCATTTGCTAATTAGTTCCCCAAACGGTGAAATGAAATCCACTCATGTATGCCCACGGGTCAATCTTAAAATCGGAGAGATAGATTTTCAAGCCGACTTAGAAATTCTAACATCTATGGAATAGATGTGATCCTTGGATGGATTGGTTAGACATGTCGGTGCGGAAAGTAGTCCCGACACTAACTAGTGAGAAGCGCCGAGATCTATCTCTCGATGGCCGGTGCTAAGAAATTAGTGGCACGGTTTTTATCCCGGTTCCGGCCGGGGGCCGTACGTCCCGACGAGAGGTGTGCTCGGGGCACTATATTGCGTTGCACCATGGTGCTCGTAGAGTGGGGCTACAAGCGAGGCGGGAGAAGAGGTCGGGCCTCCGGGTCCCGAGAGGTACCGATTGAGGCAAGTGCCAATATCGTGGCGAAGGCGGAAAACGCGTGTGGGATCGTTGTCCGTCGTCCCGTCCCCCGTGGCTAGGGGGCCGCCACTCCTTTGATAGGCCAAGAAGGTGGCGAGTTTACAAGCATGCCACATTGTTCTAGCTACGTGTGGAGGCATGGCGTACGGTGCCATGGAGTAGACGATCGTCTGGCGAATCCCGCTTCGGAGAGGCGTCATGGCGTGTCCTGTGCGTGTCCAGGAGCGGCTTCGAGGGGGTGGCGTAGAGGTTGCTCGTTCGAGGGCCGTCCGCGTGAGGACTCGAGGGGGCCGTTGATGTAAGGCCGTACAAGGCACGGTGGGTCGGTGTGGCGGTGTCCCGTCGCCGCATGCTTCCACGGCGTCGGGTATGATGATGCAGTGGCCGGGATGGCGTTGCGGTGGCGGGGACGGTTGCACAGGGCCGATGGCGATAGAGATGACCGCCCCCACTAGCCCGACATCACGGCGCCATCCCGTGCGGGCGAGGAGTAGTCGTGCGTCTTCCCTTCGAGGGTTCCACCGTCCTTTTTTGAGGGGCCGGTGCGCCGGCCGTACGGGGGAGTGGGTGGTACGGTGCCACGGGGTGGTTGCCGACCATGCCGCACGGTGTCGCACGGGGCGGCGGGGAGTCGGCGGAGCGAGTGCCGGGGCATGATTCCCAAGCGCGTAGTGGCATGGATTCGCCTTTGACTTGGACGCTGCGGATGTCGGTGCATTAAATGCCCCTACGGGGGAGCGAGGTATGGAGGCGGCGGGCTCGAGGGGGCGCTTGGCTCTCGATCGAGACGGGGCCCCGCGCGAGGGGGCGCCCGGGGCCCCGAGCGAGGTGGAGTCCCGCTCGAGGGGGCGTCCGAGCCCTCGAGCGAGGCGGAACCTCACTCGAGGGGACGACCAACCCACGAGTGAGGCGGAGTTGTACCGGGCGGCGCCGTACCTCTCGAGCGGAGCGGAGTTCGCCCGAGGGTGGCCGGGCCGATTGTTTGACGGGTCGTGAGTCCGTGGGTTTGTTTTGCGCGTGTGTTTAGGTTCGTTTTTACTTTTTACGAGTTTAAGTGGGTTTCCCCTAGTTGTTTAGGGGACCCTCATGGCTGTCCCCCCGACAATAGCCTTCGAGCATTTGTGGGTGTATCCGTTAGGATCCCGCGGATGCCGACGCTTGCCGATGGGACATTCTTTGCCCTAGTTGCCGGTGCTATTCGTGGGGCCACGCTAGCGGACCCACGGGTCTAGCCCTCGAAGCCTTGCGGGGAGCGTGGGTGCTCCTGCAAGGGTTTCTACATAGGATCTACCGGCGTGCGGGGTGTTAGTTTCAGCCGGCATCAGCAATATTCCAGCCGGCCTCGGCGGTGCCACGCACATGTACCGGCATTGTCCGCGCTCGGTGCACTGCGGGAGGTGTAGCCGTGTGTCGAGCCCCCGAGCCCGGCTCGTTCGAGGTGATTAGGGCGAGCTCTTCGACCTATTTTGAACGCTCCCTCGCCATCCCTCCGCGGGACGGAGGGTGAGGTTTCGCAACTCGCATCGATCGGGTCGCGAATTGTGGATTCCTCGTTGAGTCGTTACCAAATGATTCAAGTGGACGCCCATGCCCCGTTCGGTAAGGGTTGGCTCGTGGTCCGGAGACTCGTCCATGAAAGCGCTTACGTAGGTTTGCTAGATGGGGCTCGGTCCCCTTCGCTAGGGACCGAGGGCGCGGATACTCTCCCTCGATGGGATCCCCCCGCTAACCACCCTCGTTGGCTCTTGAATACGACATGCGGTGGCGCCCTCGAGCCGGTGAGCTCGAGGATAGGCTCGAATGTGCGCGCCCTCGTCGTCCTTGACTGCGTTGATCCGGGGCGCCGTTCGAACCCTTCGAGGCTCGAGCTTGACTTTTTGCATCCGCACGACTCGGGGGTTCGCGGTCGAACCGGCCCACGAGTTGCTAATCGTAATCCTCTTGAATCAAGGGCACCCGTGGCGCCGCTCTTGCCGAGTGGGCTTCGAGGCCACCGGTCGGTAATCGCACCCTTCGAGGGTTGGTTTTTTCGAGCCCCGGGCTCGGGCCGTCCGAGGGTCGCGCTTACTTGGTAAGGGACCGGGCCATTTAATGCCCACGGTAGTAGCCACGGTCATGCGTTGCGGGCGCGCCTTTTCGGGCGTCGCGGCCGTGTGCATAGTGGACGACGTGGGCGGGCGGACATGACGGCCCGCCACGGCTCTTCAATTGCCGTGCCGTAATGATCACGCATGTGTGCGCGTCCGGCCGTTCCGGCCGTGGTGGGGGCCCGCTCGTCGGTGACGGATGCCGTCACCGCCGGTTAATGCGCGTGGAGCACGCGATTTTGGGAGCGCGGATCCCATGGATCTATAAATCCGAGAGGGAGGAGGGGCGAGTTCTTTACCTCAACACTTAGCGCCCATTGCTCCCGTCTTTCTTGCTTCCGCTCCCGAACACCGCGCTCCCTTTCATTTTCTCCTAGCGTTCGCCGCCCGTCTCTCTTCCGCTCGCCACCGCCAACCGCAATGGCACCCCCCCGCGTCGATCCGTGGCCGGACCCGCCGCCGTGGCCACGCTCGGCGGTGACGGAGTTCGCGCTACACGAGCTCGAGAACGGCGGCCACCGGCGCCGAACGTGGACGGGCGACCCCCGGCGTGGATCGTCCCGCCGACGGCGGATCGGGAGCCCAACCCGCCGTTCGTCTATGTCGTCAACTCTATCCGCCACCACGAGCGTGGCTTCGCGGTGCCGGCGAGCCGCTTCATGCGCGGGCTGTGCTACCACTACGGCGTGGAGCTGCACAACTTCGCCTCGAACACAATCTCGCGGGCGGCCACCTTCGTCGGCGTGTGCGAGGGGTTCCTGGGGATCCCGGCGAATTGGGATCTCTGGGTCCAACTCTTCCGCGCGGAGCTGCACACGCTCTCTACGCCAGAGCCGCGGGTGCGCCGCGTGGTGCGCACTGGCGGGATGTCTATTTCGCAGCGGGAGTCACGCAAGGAGTTCTACATTCCCTGCACGATTACTTCCAACAGCGCGGAATGGGAGCGGGCGTGGTTCTACCTCCGCAACGACGAGCCCGGCCTCCCCCCTACACCGGCAAGGTTCTAAATGAGAAGGCCGATTCCGGGTGGCATGGCCTGTCCCCTTCTTCATGCCGGGGACCGGCCGGAGTCGGCCTTGCTTGTGCCGAAGAGCTTGGTGGACGCCGGGCCGGGCGCGACCCCGGTTCTCGCGAACCTTCACCACCGGCGGATCACCCCCCTCATGGAGAGGGAGCTCGCATCTTCGAGATGGAAGAGACCCGCCAACCCCGTGGCGCCGGTGCACTCGCGGTTGCTACACGACCATTTCCCCCTAGAGTACGCGACCACGAGGGCGAGGCGCGCCGTCAACCTTAAGGCTGTCAAGAACAAAGCAACGACGACCTCTCGGTCGTTTGCTATGCTCCCCGACGGCCCGCCGGTGAGTGGGCTCTTCCCCCTTTCCTTTATTCTTCCGCCGTGTGCCGCCGTGACTCGACGTTTTGTCCTTCCCGGCGCAGAGGGTGGTCGTGAACGCAACGTGGTCCGACCCACCCACACCCCGGCCGGGCGCGCGCGCGCGCACGGCGGGCGGGAACAGGAGCGGGCGGCATGTAAGAAGGAGCGGGGGATCCGGCGGCGGGAACGCCGGGGAGCGAGAGGGATGAAGAATTCCGGCCGTGCGAGCAACGAGGACTTTCCCCCCGGCGACCTCGGAGGATTCGTCGTCGGGAGATGAAGGGGAGGAGGAGAGTGACGGGGGGCAGTGCCTACCCGAGAGGTGGGAGCTTGAGCCCCCCTCACCGAGAGCCGCGCAGGCGGCAGAGGAGCAAGCGCCCGGGGCGGGCGTGGAAGCGTCCGCCGCCGGCGGTCTACGGAAGAGGCGACGCGCACCACGGAGGTGCCGACGTGCGTCGCGGAGGCATCCGGGGAGCGCGACGGTGGCGGCGTCGGCCGCGGCCGCGAGCCCGTCGAGCCCTTGAGGAAGAGGAAGCGGGGCTTCTCCACCCCGAGGTAGGCCGTCGCTCCTCCGGACACCCCATTTTCGAGAGGCGTGAGTTTAATCTTTCGATTTCGCATTTGCGGGGATGGCGCCGACCGTCCCCTCTTGCGCCCACTAAGGCGCTTAGGCGTACGCGTCCATCCCCACGAGGCGGCGCTCATCGAGGGGAGTCGCGGGTGGCCGGGAGTACGGCGACGGCGACGAGCGAGGCCCCGCGCGCCGTGGCCGCGGCCCGCGGAGCCGCAACAAGTGGCGGCGGCCACGACGGCGGTCTTGACCATGGCGGTCACTACGCCTTCGATTTCGTCGACGCCGCCCCGGCCGGCGGCGGTCGGGGAGGCGGTGGTGGAGGTCCCGGACAACGACACTCCACCACCGGATGGGACCAGGGGGGGAGCCTTCCCGCACCGGCCCCCGAGCCTCGCGGTGGGGGTGCTCGTGATGAGGGATGATGGGCGTGTGATGTCGGGGCGCCTAGCGGACGGCCGCCGAGGCCTCATCATCGTACGCGGTCCTCCCGAGGTTCGGAATGGCGCCGCGCGCGTCCGGAGCAGAGCGGGGAATGCGTCATCGTGCCTCCGGCCCACTTCGCCGATGCCCCGGCCGAGCAGGGCGTTGTGGCGAGTCGCGACCACGGCGCCTCGTTCAACCGGCGCCGAATGAGGTGCCGCGGATCCACGCCGGTCCCGCGTGGCACATCTTCGAGGTACGCGATTGCTCGTGGAGTCTTGTGGTTCTTCCCCTCTCGTTCCTTCCGCGTCCGCGCTTTCCTTGATCCGTGCCCCTTGGCCTTTGTCCGCCGGCGGCGGGAATTGGAGGATCGGGCCGGGGAGAGGCACGGTGCCCTCGACCGGATGAGCTCCGAGCTCCGCCGCTCCGTGAGCGCCGCGACGCTCTTGACACCCTCGTCGAGGCCCCGAGGACATGCGACGGGTGGCCGGCGCACGGGCGGAAGCCCCGCGGACCGGCTCCCGGAGTTGGAAGCTCGGACCGCGGAGGGAGCCTCCGCCGTCGAGAAGGTGCGGACCGCGCTCGTGGACCGAGACGAGGCGCCGCAGGGCGAGGGAAGATCCGGCGAAGGCGTGCACTCCGGCGGCCGAGTGGGAGACCGAGGTGGCCTCGGTTTGTGACTAGCTTCAACATGACCGTGCGACCCTCGAGGAAGCGCGTGCTTGGCAACGCGGTGTCGAGGAGAAGGCCAAGGAGGCGGAGGAGCCGAGGACGAGCGTGATCGAGACCGGCCGCGTCTCTCGTGTCGGCGGAAGAGCAGCTCCGTAGGAGCGGGCCGCACGCCGGCCAGGCAGAGGACCAACTCCCGGCGGGGACCGGGCGCGCGCTCGTCGAGGCTCGGCCGCCCTCGAGCGGGAACACCGGCGCGGGAAGAGGCGCGAGGGTCGGCTCCAACAAGAGTGCGCCGCATTCGAGGGGGCGCAGCGACCCTTAAGCAGCGGGACGACGATGTCTCGCGGCTCAATGGGGAGCCGGGTCCGGCCCAAGCATCTCGCATGAGGACTTGCGCCGGTCCCTCGAGGGAGCAAGAGGCCATGGTCCGTGACCCGTGGCGAGAGGCCGAGGAAGCGTGCAAGTCCCTCGACTCGGAGAGGAGGCGGGTCGAAGGTGAGTTGCGTTTCCGCCCCTTTTCGTTCGTCGATTTGGCTTGCTCGGGATCCGCTCCCCGACTTTTGTTTCTTTGTCGTTGGTTTTTTCGGAGCCTCGCGGACCACCCCGGGGAATACGACCACCCGTGCCGAGGCCGTGTAGACGGCCCACAACTCCTCGCAACAGAGTTGGAGGAGTTGCGGGCCGCCGCCCTCGAGGTCTCCGCCAGAGATTGAAGAAGGCGAGGCGCGAGCCGGGAGCTCGCTGGCGAGTCGCCTACGCACCCTCGGTGGGCACGTCACCCGGCCGCATGCGCCGCACCCTTCACCCGGGCGTCAAGAAGGCCCTTGGCGTGGTGGCGTCCCACTACCGTGTCGACTTAGAGGCCGTATCCTCGGCTATGTTGTCCGGTTGGCGTCGAGGATGAGGTGGCGATGGACCGTGCAGATGCGCTCGCCGCCACCGCCGCCGATATGCTCGCCGAGGACTTCACCGACTTCTTGTTCCCCGACGCTCCCGTGGCGGGTGGCCCCCAAGCCCGAAAAGTAGTTGGGCGTCCGTGCCCTTGTCATTTAAGTATCGAAGCATTCGGGCCATGTGGCCATGTAATAAACGGAAGTTACTTGCTTGAAACATTCGAATGTTTGTAAATTGAAGTAATGCTTTTTATTTCGCTTGTCACGCCGTTCCGTCGCCCTTTTTCCCTTTCCTAGACGAATTTGAGCTAGGGAGGTTCGATTCCATGAGTGGCCCGCCGGGCCGCAGGCGAGGGAGAAGGGTCGTATCCTCCGGAGGCGTGGGCTATCTCTCGGCTCGCCGGCTCGCGTGTCTTTCCCGCTTGGCCGCTCGCGCCCCCACCCGATTCGCCCGAGGCTCATGTCGAGTCCTACTTAGCGTGCTTGCGGATTTTTGCGAAAAATGGGACCATTTTTTTGGGGGGGTGCCCCCCGTAGTAGCCCCGAGGGTGACTTGGTTTTGCGGGGAAAGCCAAGTTACCCTTCAACTTTATTAATTCGAGAGAGTTTACATTTGTATAGCCAACTCGGGGTGTTGGGTTTGTAAATTACAAAAAGAACTTGGAAATCCTTTCTAAAGGTAGACGCGACGTAGCTCGTTGGATGTTCCAAGCGTTGGTGAGTTCTTCACCGTCCTCGTTGGCCGCCTTGTACGTGCGGTCTTGAGTACTTTCACCACGACATAGGGTCCCTCCCATGGGGGCGATAGCTTGTGGCGGCCTCGATTGTCTTGGCACGCCCTTAGGACTAGGTCCCCTTCGTTGAAGTCTCGGCGCCATATCTTCCGGCCCGGTGGTGCCTCGGTGCCGCCGGTACCTTACCGAGTGCATCGGGGCCACGATGCGGGCCTTGTCCGCTTGGTCCGGCCGAGTCCTCGGGGGCTCGCCGGTTGGTGCCTTCATCGTAGCCCCCGACTCTAGGCGACCCATATTCCAAGTCCGTGGGGGAGAACGGCCTCCGCGCCATAGACAAGGAAAAACGGGGGAGAATCCCGTGGCTCGCTCGGGGGTGGTTCCGAGGCTCCACACGACCGCTAGTAGCTCTTGGAGCCATTTCCGACCGGACTTGTTCGCTCCGTCGAAAATCCTCGGGCTTGAGACCTTGCGGGATCATGCCGTTGGCGCGCTCCACTTGACCGTTGGTCCGTGGATGCGCCACGGCCGCCCAATCGGCGCGGATGCGGAACTTGTCGCAAAACTCCGGGAACTTTCGCCGGTGAATTGAGACCCGTTGTCGGTGATGATGGATTTGGGCACCCCGAACCGGTAGATGATGTCGGTGAAGAACGTCACGGCCTCGCTCGCTCGCCCTGAGATTCGTTATCGGGCGCACCTCGACCCACTTGGAGAATTTGTCTATAGCAACCAGTAGGTGGGTGTAGCCCCCGGCGCTTTCCGCAAGGGCCCGACGATGTCCAACCCCCATACGGCAAAGGGCCACGTGACAGGGATGGTCTGGAGGACGTGCGCAGGAAGGTTGGTTTTGCGGGCATAGAACTGGCGCCCTTCGCAGGTGCGCACGATCTCGCTGGCATCAGTGACCGTAGTGGGCCGCAAAAGCCCCGACGGAACGCATTGCCCACGAGGGTGCGGGGCGCCGTGTGGTGGCCGCACACGCCCATGTGAATATCCCGAAGGAGCTCGCGTCCCCGAGGGATGGGCACGCACCACCGCAAGACGCCCGATGCGACGCGCTTGTGCGGCTCGCCTTCGACGAGGGTGAATGACTTGGCGATCCCGGCGATGTGTCCGGCCTCGGATCGGTCCGAGGGGGAGTTCCCCTCGATCCATCCGGGCGATGTATTTGTCTCGCCGGCCCTCCGCGCCGGGGACCGGCTCTATATTCATGGCCTCGACCTCGTCGGCGCCATACCCCTCGAGCAAAGAGAGTACAAACGCCTCGTTCGAGGGGTCCTAGTCCATAGGCTCCGCGCCCGTTGGATTCGAGGGAGCCATCGAGGGTTCCTCCCGGCTCGAGGGGTTCGGGTCGAGGTTGACGGACGGCCCGGAGACATCCCGCGCAAAAAACATTCGGAGGAACAAAGGATTCGCCCCGATGCGATTTTGGCGAGCTCGTCCGCCTCCTCGTTGTACCGGCGGGGCACGTGGTTAAGCTCTATGCCGTAGAACTTGTCCTCGAGGGCCCGCACGGCATTGCGCAAGCCTCCATCTTGTCGTCGTGACAGCTCGTGTTCTTCATGACCCGGTCGATCACGAGCCGCGAGTCTCCCCTAATGTCGAGGCACTTGATGCCCGTCTCGATGGCGATTCGGAGGCCGCGAGAGAAGGGCCTCGTACTCGCCATGTTGTTTGACACGGGGAAGTGCGAGCGCATCGCGTACCTCATGTGCTCCTCGAGGGGTGAGATGAAGAGCAGGCCCGCGCCCGCCCCTCGTCTTCATCACCGACCCATCGAAGTAGAGGGTCCGGAGACTCGGCCGGATTTGCGGCAGCGGCAGCTGCGTGTTCGTCCATTTGGTGACGAAATCCGCTAAGATTTGAGATTTGATCGCTTTGCGCGACGCATAGGCGAGCGTTTCGCCCATTAATTCCATCGACCACTTGGCAATCCTTCCTGCTGCATCCGGGTTTCGGATAATCTCTCCTAACGTAAAGGAGGAGACTACCATGACCGGATGAGCCTCGAAGTAGTGGCGAAGCTTGCGTCGCGCGAGCACCACCGCGTAGAGCAGCTTTTGGATCCGCGGTAACGCGCCTTGGTCTCGGACAACACCTCGCCGATGTAGTAAATGGATCGTTGGACTGGGTAGGGCGTGCCCTTCATCCGTACGTTCCACCACGATGACGGCGCTGACCACCTGAGTGGTTGCGGTGACATAGAGGCAGCAGAGGCTCGCCGTCCCGGGACGACGTTAAAATCGACGCGCGGGCGAGCGCTGCCTTGAGCTTGTCAAGCGCCTCCTGGGCCTCGACGGTCCAGGAGAAGCGCTCGTGCTTCTTCAAGAGTCGGTAGAGAGGCAGCCTCTTCTCGCCGAGCCGAGAAATGAAGCGTCTCAAGGCGGCGAGGCACCCCAGCACCTTCTGGACCCCCTTGAGGTCTCGAATCGGGCCCATCCGCTCGAGGGCTGTGACCTTCTCGGGGTTGGGCTCGATCCCCCGCTGGGAGACGATGTACCCCAACAGCATGCCTCGCGGCACTCCGAAGACGCACTTCTCGGGGTTCAGCTTACCCCGTTGGCTCGCAGGCAATGAAATGCCACGCGTAGGTCATTAACCAAGTCGTTCGCCTTCCTGGTCTTTACGACTATGTCGTCTATGTAAGCCTCAACGGTTCGCCCGATGTGATCCCCGAACACGTGATGCATACATCGCTGGTATGTAGCGCCCGCGTTTCGAAGACCGAACGGCATCGTTACGCGACGACATCCCAAAGGGAGTGATGAATGAAGTCACGAGCTAGTCGGACTCCTTCATTTTTATTTGGTGGTACCCGGAATAGGCATCAATAAAGCATAACAGTTCACACCCTGCAGTTGAGTCAATGATTTGATCGATTCGTGGCAAAGGAAAAGGAACTTTGGGACATGCTTTATTCAAACTAGTATAGTCTACACACATCCGCCATTTCCCATTCTTTTTCTTAACTAATACAGGGTTAGCTAGCCACGTAGGGTGGAACACTTCCTTGATGAACCCATCCTCGAGGAGCTTCCGCGGCTCCACTCCGATCGCCCGACGCCGCTCTTCGTCAAAGCGGCGCGGCCCATTGCCGCACGGCGCGGGAGTGAGGTAGGATATCAAGGGAGTGCTCGGCGACCTCCCTCGGGATGCCCGGCATATTTGAGGGGCTCCACGCAAAGATGTCGGCGTTGGCGTGGAGGAAATCGACGAGCACTACTTCCTATTTCGGGTCGAGGGTGGAACTAACCCTCAACGCCTTGCCCTCGGGGGGAGCGGGGTCGAGGGGCACCTCTTTGGTTTGCTCGGCGGCCTCGAAGGCCGCCGGGTGTGCTTGGCCCGCGCGACTGCCGCGACGGCGATGAGCTCTTGGCTCACTCGCGGGGGGTGCTTGGTTTGTCGACGTCGAAGTCAACGTTGATGCGCACGCGGGCTTGCTTGCACGGCTCGCGCGCACGTTCGCCGCGCGCGGAGGCTTCCCGGGCGATGGAGGCACGAAGTAGCCGCACCGCGCGGTACTCCTCCGCGAGTTTGGCTTCGAGCTCGCGCGCT
Organism: Cenchrus americanus; assembly: GCA_947561735.1. Lineage (NCBI taxonomy): Eukaryota > Viridiplantae > Streptophyta > Magnoliopsida > Poales > Poaceae > Cenchrus > Cenchrus americanus. The sequence continues at coordinate 73,398,624 of OX387239.1, read as the reverse complement.
TGAGCTAGCTACGTGTTGATGTCGGGCCCCCTCGGCGGTGAGGGGGGAGGCGCGCTTGGCCCCGCACCCTGGTGCGGTCCGGTTCCCGTGTTTGGGGGGACCTCTCCGTTGCCCGGCTCTCGCCGCGTTTGCGGTGTTTGCTTGGTTGTTGGCGATCACGACGAAGCATTCATGCGCGGGGTCGTAGCTCCCGACGCCGGAGTTGTCGTAGTAGCCAAACCGGTAGTCCGCGGCGTCGAGGAACCACCGGAACATTAGCGGGTCCGTACGCCGGAGAAGTCCCACTCCGCGTACCCGTGCGAAGTGGCGGGTGGTAGCTCAGCGGCGGAGCCGTGATATGACTCGTCGTCGGTGGTTGCGGCGAGGTTCCTAGCTGGCCGGGGCATGGCAGCTAGGACGACTTCCGCATGCCACCATGTCGGTGCCGGCGGACGAGGCGTGCGCCATTGCGGCGCCGCGCAAGCCGAGGGGGAACCGCGGCCGGAAACCGCACGCCCCCCCCCCCCCGTTGGAATGGTTGCCGTCTCACCGGCGATCGCGTCCGTTGCGAGGCGACACGCGCGGCCCATCGTCGTTCCATCCGCGCCCGTCGAGAGTGCCGACCGAAGCGTCGTCGGCGTTGAGGTGTTGAAGGGCCCGCGGCCGTCCGCCCGGGCGGGCGCCGGGCGTCGGCGGCGGGTGCTTAACTTGATGTGTTCTTCTTCAAGCTTTTCCGGGATTGGCTCCTCTTTTGTGACTTCCGGGTTGCCTCTTTAGAAAATTCAGCACACTTCTTCTTCCTTGAATAATATTCCGGCTCTTCCGCAAGTCTTGTTTCCCAATCTCTTCGAATGGGAGCCGCTTTACTAATTTTTTGTAGAAGTTGGGCGGCTTCCGTGAGTGTTTTCTCGATGAGATCCCCACCGCACACATTTGGACGTGTTGCATGCAACTAGGGGTTAGGGAAAAGAAAAATGTATGCAAGAGTACGTCACCGGAGAAGCCGAGTCTTGGTCCTTGTTCGATTAACTCATTAAACCTATCCCAAGCTTGTCATTAAACCTATCCCAAGATTGTTCTATCCCTTCCTCTTCTCCTTGCATGAAAGTGATCACTTGCCTCCTAAGATGCTCGAACCTTTCTAATTGGAAAGAACTTCTCGCAAAACTTCTTTGTCAACTTGTTCCAATTGCCTTCAACTTCAAAGGATGCAAACGAGTACCATGTCTTTGCATTACTGACAAGTGAGTAGGGAAAGAGATTCCATTTGAACCATTCGTCGGGAACTCCTTCTTGACGCACCGTGTTGCATAGCGTCGTGAAATGCCTTATGTGTCTGTATGGGTTCTCCGTAACCATCCCTTCAAACGGGTTTGCTGCCACCATCTCGATGATCTTGGATTTAATTTCATACTTGGTCGCTTCGAGCTTCAAATCCGACTCTTGTACTCTTATGTCTTCACATCGAGGGCTAGCGTAATCCCTTAGTGATTTCTCCGGTTCTTCCACGAGTTGATTGACGAACACCATCTAGACAATAAGATAAAAACGAAAACGAAAATGAAACAAAGTGGTTTTCTAGATAATATGTGTTAGATATAGCAAACAAAAGATAAACTAAATTATAAAACTAAGTTAGATGCAAACCAAACGATGTAAACTAGCTTGCTCCCCGCAACGGCGCCGCATTAGGGGCTTGTTGACGGATAAAAGACGTATCCCTCTACGATCCGCAAGCGTACGGACCCCACACCTTTTTCACCACGGGATTCCCAAGGTTCTTGTCAATCCGCGGAGCAAGGGGATTACAAGCGTTCGATCTACCTTTACACTCTAGCTACTCAAACTCTAACTATGATTAAACTAGAAAACAACTAAACTACACTAGAGAGAATGATCAAGATATCAAGATAAAAGACACTCGCCCACGGGTCTACGATACTAGAGCATGCAATCACTTAAAGACATAAAACCCATCTAATCTATCGGGGGTTGTGACCACGGTTTCGCCCTTTCCCTCCTCTCGTACCGTCACTACGCGAAGGTATTCATGGCTGGACCTATGATGGACATGGCGTATTGAATGGATCCAAGGAAGCATTGGAGCTCTACTCCCTTTTCGGCATGGTAGCTAACCTTAAGCATTAAAGTATATTCAACACAAAATGATAGATAGATAATCCGACAAGGTGCGATTACATCTCAAGGTTGATTACAACCCATGGACGAATAAGGAGATTACCCCATCAAGGTGCCGGACATAGCACCGTTGATCATGGTTTCCCTTACGACGGTGTCTTCCTTCTTCTCCACTTGTGGGTGCTTCCTTCGAGGTGGACGATCTCCCTCCGGAGATCTCCCTCCTCTCTCTCTAGCTTGTGGATGGCCTCCGGTGCGAATGGCTCTCTCCCCGTCGAATGGCGTGCCTCCGGTGGTTTTAGGGTTGAAGATCCTTCGGGTGCAAGGAAAGGGGGGGCCGAACCGACCCCCGGAGTGGGCGGGCCGGCCGGCTCGGGCCGACCGGCCCTGTGCCCATCTTGGCCCGGTTCGGTCGCCCCTTCGCTCCCGTGGGTCCTCGGTGATTATGCACTTTGCCCCCTCCACTTGCATGATTTTGACGATGTCATCCTCGCGTCCAAGATGGAGGTTCTCCGTGCATGAAGTTTGGTCTTTTACGCTTCAATCCCCGGGGGTGTTCCTCGTAGCACTTCGGTCCTTGCCACCATTGGAAGTGATTTCATCAAGCTCATGAACACGAACAAGACTTCGTAAATGCTCCTTTGAACTTGTTGTGAATCCGTCCTTTATGTCCACGTTTTCCTACATAAACACAACACTTCCAAATGCATGCACATAGATGAACTTGTTATATGATTAGTGTGCCCAGTGGCGGGTTAGTTCCATAATCAAATCCAAACCAAAGTGTAATGAACATGCAAGGTGTACCAAAATACACCGTCAACGGTTGTACCGGGCGGCGCCGTACCCCTCGAGCGGAGCGGAGTTCCGCCCGAGAGTGGTTGGGCCGATTGTTTGACGGCCGTGAGTCCGTGGGTTTGTTTTGCACGTGTGTTTAGGTTCATTTTTACTTTTTACGAGTTTAAGCGGGTTTCCCCGGTTGTTTAGGGGACCCTCATGGCTGTCCCCGACAAGACAAACATGATGGAATTATTCCGTGTGCCAAGAAGTCGGTGCTCTTAACCAGCCCCGCAAGGAGATATGATTGAGTTTGTTGCTACCGCAAGCCCAAAGAAGAAGGAAAAGTAAATATTAATCCGTTGACGATATTCAGGTTGTGAGCGAGTACCCCAACACCTTTCAAGATCGGCATGTACTAGAATCTCCTCGGTTGTTTTCCAATCCCTCCGAATCTCGGGACAATATTCTCTTTAAGATGGTAGGATTTGTAACACCCGAAAATTCCGTCACAATAAAATAATGTTAGCAACATGATTTAGTTTTTATTTTCTAAGGATTTAATTTAATTGACTAAATAAATTTGACTTTAATTAATTTAAACCACATTTAAAATTTAGAAGCAACAAGTGATTGTGCATCATTTTGGTTTGCAATGTTCTTGTTTGATGTAGTGTGTTTCAAAAATCATCAAAATTCCAAAGTCCTAAAACCACCCCAAACCTTCCTCCCTTTTCTTTTAAACAAAAACTGGCCTTCAATCTTTTTGCCCAAGCAACCACCGCGGCCACCTTCCCTTCCTTCCCTCCCTCCTTTTCTTTTTCTTTTTTCCTCTCCGCCCGTTTCGCAACCGCCGCCCACCCCTCTATCCCGCCCGGCTTATCCCGCCGGCCCGCTCCACCTCCTCTCTCACTCCGGCCGCCGACACCCCGACCCCACATGTCGGGCCGTCCCCTCCGGCCATCCCGTACCCCTTCCTCTTCCCATGGCCGCGCCGCACGCCCTCCCGCTCGTGCGGCGCGGCGGCGGCTGGAAGACCGGAGCGCCGCGCCCACCCGATCTCCTTCTCCGCCGCGTCTCTCACCGTCTCAAGTCCCTCGGTAAGTCCGCAAGCCCCTGAGCCTCGTTTTCAAGTTGTTCTCGTCGAGTTTGGCGCCCGGATGCTCGAGATCAAGCAAGTCCGCGAGCCCGCCGCCGCCTACGACGGTGCGCCGCCGCGCACCGCCCGCCCGCCGTCGCCCGCTCCACCGGAGTCGCGCCAGCCGTTCGATTTGTCTTGGACGGCTTAGATCGACCCTTATCCCTAGTCAAAACAAGCCATACCGGTCAAACCAAGTCAGCTGTGGTCGTTTTGCAAAAAGAACCCCGCAGTTTTAAATATCACATAGATGCCCTTCCACATATATAAAAGCCTCTTAGTTAAGTCATGTTTTCTTCAGAAAGGCCCCTAACCTTCTTAGCTTTTGCACCAGCCATCCTTGTTAGGTTCTTTTATGCTATAAACATTGGGTTATATGCATAATTATGTTTAAGTCCCTGGTTTTTTGCAGATAAGCCCCTGGAAGCTAAGTTTTCTCACAGTCTAGCCCCCTGAACCTTGTTTAAGCCATATGTTTTCCGTCTTAGTTCCGGCTTAAGTGTTCTTGGTGTCCACGCGATCGTCTCAACAAGCATGTTAGTTTTAGAAACTTATTTTTAGTGTTTTAGTAATGTTTGATGTATTGTTTTATTTATTGCATGTTTTTTCATGATCGTAGACAACACGCCGTTCAAGGAAGGGCAAGTGCAGAGCTTTGAAGTAAAAGGAGAGTAACTTATCGTTGGATAAAGGCAAGTGACCCTAACCACCCTTCTACCTATGCTTTAATCAAGAATACTAAAATTTAATCGGAATATGGAGAACCCCCCATGAAAACAGTGCAACCATAGTCCACATGGCTCTGGCTTAGCCAATTAATTAGGCGTGCGATTGTATTGGTGATCTTATCCGAAAGGAACACAGGGGGCTCTGAGTTGCAGGGGTACCCGGTTCTTTTGGGTAGCAACCTTTGATAAGGTGCCGACCACTAGGGAGGATTATGGTCCGCCCTGAGCTGTAACTGTTGTGGGTTGTTGATGCTTTTGTATATCTTTGTAAATGCTTCGTAGCGTCCCTATGCAATCACACCTCGGAATTGTGGTATTGTGCCTGATCAGCACATGCTTGGTTGGGTTCAAAGTTCTTCGGGACTTTTACGTGAACTGTGGTGAAAGTGTGCAACCTCTGTAGAGTGTAAAACGGATCGATCAGCCGTGCTCACAGTCAAGAGTGGCCTGGACCCTCACATGATTAATGAACTTAAAGATGGACTTAATTTGATTTCCGGTTATTTCTGTGGCCTTGCTAAGTACCAACCATAAGTGCATTCATCCTTATTTACGCTGTTCAGAGAAGAACCCCGGAGTGGAGTACTTCACCGACTACGAGGAGTTTTGAGGCATGCGATCAACCAGTCAGATGCATGTGGAAGATGAAGATGGAGTCACGTATTCATAGTTATCGTTGTTCGTGTAATGACCTTCGAGTCTACCCTCGTGAGTGTAATAAAAGCTAATAAACCTTTTCTATACGTTTTGAGCATTGTTTTGTGATATTACACTCATGAGTCTATCATATGTGTGAAATTCTGATCCTGGCACACATATGAGATGCATTTGGTTTTCTTCGGAAAAACGGGTGTGACAAGTTCCACTCCCTCATGTATCACTCTAACGAACTGTTGTGCTCTAGTACTATAGTGAATAATATTGTAGCCATGCGTCCGTTGGTGCCTCTTGTTGTTGGAGGAGGCCTAATAGATATGCCAACAACTTTATTTGTTCATGTTGTAGGTGTACCTTTGTGATCGATATGGCGTAGGGCAAGAACAACAGCTATAGAATACTCCCTCCATTGCAAATTGTAGGCCGCTACGACTTTTCTAAATTCATATATATTAGTATGCATCTAAATAGCGTATATCTAGGTGAAAAACAACTTACTCCCTCCGCCCCCTAATATTAGTCGTTTGCGCTACAGACTCATGTCGCGTAATGTTGGTCGTCACCTACAACCTATGTAGCTGTACAACTGCTGCACTAGCACTTGTCCCTACTGCACCGCCGCCTGTTCCTATTTATCTATCTCCCCTTACGTATCACCAGCACTTTACAAATGGTAATCATTGCAACCATAGGGGTATTAAGGTCTTTGAGTGCTCGTCTTGATTCTGGAGTCCATCTCCTCAACGACAATCAAATGGGGACAGAGGGAGTACATTTTGAAACAAAGAGAGTACAACATTTGCTATAGCACCTGTAGACCTCTAGGCCAAGCTGGTGAGATGGAATAGCAAGTATAATTGTGTCATGAGCCCCTGAATTCGGAATTTCGGAGAGCTAGTGTAGGAGGATGAAATTGCGACCAAAGTTAAACACCCGGACACGTTCTAGGTGCACGTACATCCAACGGTGTGACACTGGCAGACGCCGCCGGCGCCGTACAAAAGCGTCTCGGTTCCCACTCCTGCTGCCTGGCGGCGGCTGCTGTCAATTCCTCCTCCCTCCCCAAGGCAACCGCCTCGACCACTCGAATGCTGCCGACAACCGCCACGGCCTCCGCGCCGCCGCCACCCGCGGCCGGCGCCTCCGCCTCCTCCTCCTCCGCGGGCGAGCCGCACGCCGCCATGCTCCTGGCGCTGGGCCACATGCGGCTGCGGGAGCTGCTGGCCTGCGCGCGCGCGTGCCGCGGCCTCCGCGACGCCGTTGCGGGGGACCCGCTCCTGTGGCTGCGCCTCACCGTGGAGCCGCCGCTCAGCCACCGGGTCACGGACGAGGCGCTCCTCGCGCTGACGGACAGGGCGGGCGGGAGGCTCCGCTCGCTCCACCTCCTCGGGTGCCCCCGCGTCTCCGACGACGGCCTGCTCCGCGTCGTCCAGCGCAACCCCGGCGTCACCGAGGTAAAGGCGATGCCCCTTCCTGTGCATGAAGCTGGCGGGTAGTGTATGGGTTGGATTGCTCGTGGGATCGCGCGCGTGTGGTGCCCGGTTAGTGTTTGCTATTATGCCTCTGCGGTTTGCACGGTGGTCGTAGTACTGAGTACCTCTAACTTTTTGGTTCGTCGAATGGATCAATCTTAGCAATGCGTTCTTGATTCATCTGTCGTTCCACGATCTAGATGATCTAATTTCTCATTTTCCCATTTAATTCATCTGATCTGATAGCACTCTGTATGGCCATGTTGATAGCATACAACTGATGAATTTATTCATGTTTTCTAAACAAATAGATAAAGAGGAATAGATTCATGCCAGGACCAATGCACTCCTTTAAAACAAAGAGGGCGAATTTTAAAACATAAGGCGGACCCATTCCACTTGACTAGATCTGCCCATGTTGTCATAATTCAAAGAGGGCGAATTTTACTGCTCAAAGTTAGGTATTTTCTAATATGTATAGTTCTCAATAAAAATGTGCCTTTATCACATTTAGATGTACCTAAAACTTATAATATGACGCTACAGCTAGAAAAACAAATATTGGTGTTGTTGGTGCGAGTTGGCCTCCTTGATGCTGTTGTTGCCTACATGGACGTCACGAATAAATGGGCTTGGTGCACCTGAACCATATAAAGTGTCCCTTAACTCTATGGCGTAACACAAGGGTGATGTGTAACAGTATGTAGTTGTGAAGAAAAATTGTGTACACGAGGCCATGTGCTCATGGAGTAACACACAATAAAATATGAGGACAGACTGAACTGATTAATGTACTCCAACATAAGAATGTCAATTAAGAGAGAAATTAATATTGTGCCTGTGTAAAGTGTAATAATTGATTCATATATGATTATATGAAGATGAATGAGAAAGTGAGGGCCTAAATTTGCAGAATAGTTTGGTTTAGCTTGGTTGAACTATGCTGACAGGGGACGGCATACATAGAAAGAAATATGCAACTTTACCATTCTAGCTATTGCTGAAGGAATTAACATTTTATTGCTCACGAGGGAAAGTATACATAGAAAGAAACGCTGATAGGCAATCTAGTTGTGAATTCCCCCGGATTAGATGGTGCCCTCAAATGCTGACCCTCCACTTCAGGAGAGAGATCAGCCTCAGATAAATATTCCACAATTCTAGGTACAAGGTAAATTGCTTCTGCTGACAGATCTCCCTTGATATCACAAACCCAGGTGTTAAATATCAAAGCTTCCTGAACCGTTCTTCGCTTTCACAATTCCTTTTGGAACATGCTTGCATAGGATGGTGCAAGTTCTGTCAGACTTTCCATCCCACCACTTGCCACCCAAAAAAAAATGTTAATGTTCTGCTGCTGTCCCCTACAAATGATATAACTTTTTTTGGTGAGTGTTGCCACTAAATTAGGATGCATTTGAATATCTAGTCCAGCCTAAGGTTGATCTGATTGTGTCTTTTGAGCCACAGCCACCTCATTCTCAGGTATCTCAATCAAGAATTCTAAGTCCTCCAAGATCAATTTGTCTTTTGACCCAGCCCCTGGCACCAAGACAATGGCCTCCATGTACCTCCTTGCGACCTTCCCAAACAAAAGCTCTCCGAATTTTGTTGGTTGTCTTGATCATCCATTTAAGGAATTCCAAGGCAATGTGCTGATAAATGGGTATGGTCGTGAGCACCACAGGCCCAAGGATAGCCCTCCAAGCTGGGTGCATCATAGCAGCTTTCCACCCATGTGACTTATTGGAAACATTGTCAATGTTTCCTAGTTGATTCCAGATGAGATATCTTAAATCGATCACAGGGAGAAGACGAGCCCCTAGTCTTGTCTTAACTCTTAAGGGAGGGGTATACTTAATCCTTTAGGGATGTACTCATGCGGCCTGTGGGCACCCAGGGTTAACATAGGCTTTATGAACTGAGCTACTGCTTGGTTCTCGTAACTCATGAGATAGATTTTGAGTCTGGTCATTCAGTACAGGAAGGACCAAGAATCATACTGTCTAGCACAAATGAAGAGGGATGCAGCAGCGCTGATCTATTTTTCCAGAAACTTCAGTATTTAGGTGTATAGCATAGATCTGTCGAAATCATTAATTGCATTTGTTAGAATTAATCAATTTCATACAATAGAAATAAAAAGACAAGTTACAGTATTTCTCTTGCAGAGGATGACAAATGAATAAATAGAGGACAATATGATTCTCTTCCTTGACACTGGATTTGCCGTTATCCAGAACAAACTGCTATCTCAGGGTTTTGTTTTGCTACAGTAGGAGTGTAGGGCCAGTATGTGAACATTTATACTCTGCAAACTGTGGTTTCACCAACAGAGTGAAATATCTTGAATAACTTTCAACACCAAATGCTGCCGTCTTCTTTATTCCTTGGGAAGGTTTACTGGCATAGCGGTTGTTATGCAATAAAATCTTATCTACAGAAAATGCTATATGAACAGATTTCATATTTGTGTTCTCCACCAATGTCGATGTGACATCATTTCTGGTGGACTGCGAAGAAGAATGATCTATATCTCGTGAAGGAATTCTTGATCATAATGATAGATCATGATATAGTTTTGAATGATAGATCATGATTAGTTTTGTTCAAGCACATGTATTGGGACATACTTAACACCAGTTGCACTGCATTTGCATGGGATCAAGAATAGGGACCACATTTGTTTTATTCGGTACTTAACCGAAATATTTGGCACACATATTTTAGCTGGAATACTGTTTGTGTGCTCTATTTCTTTTGTTAATTGTTTACATGGACGCCATTTTTTCACTTTTATCCAGAATTCTATATCTAAGGCTTCCAGATAAAGGATTTCGTGCCTATCATTCTTTGCTGGCACTTTTTTGTTGATTTTGGCATGGGAGGTTACAGTTTGAGTATGTTGAGCTGTTGCAGTACACTAAGAGTTGGGGGAGAGTAAATCCAAAGCAGCACTGAAGCTACAGCCTATATATCCTATACACGACTAGGATACCTCATTCTAGTGAAGTTTGATGGAAGAACTAGAACCAGAATCAAAACCCTCCCCATAAGCAACCAGAACTTGGCTTGATCACCTGCGAAGTAAGATTCTATTCTCCATTTCTGCAAGATGTTGAAGGTTTTTGCAAGGCATTAGCAGGCTTACAAAGAAATTGTTACCGCATTTTCTCTTCTCCACTCAACTCGCACAAGTTTTGCTTCCATTTCCTCTGCTTCAATTGTGAGGCAGATTGGATCTCATTTGAAAAGTTCTGCATTATCTTGAGATGTACTTTTTCAGAGTTAAGACATTCTCTCTATCTCACAACGCACTGATGGCTAATATAGATGATGTGATAAGGTCTCTCATTGTACAAACCCCTAACTTCTGAACTGCATGATACTTCCCATTGTCATCATCCAGAGAGGCCATAACTAGTATCTGCAGTAACTTATTCAATGGTCTTGCTGACTCATTTGAGTTTCACACATGGTCTTACTGTCTTAGATTTGTAACTAAAGTTATTGAATATACAAGTTTAATGCACATGATGGATGCTGTTATGGGGTAATTTTAAATAACTGCACTTCAAAGCCTTCACAGGCATAACTACATGGCTATCAATTTTGAAAACATTAAAAATTGTAAATAGGGTGGACTTTGTTCTCTCAGTTTCTCTTGGATTAGTATCATCTTATAATTACCTTCTTTTCTGTTTGGTTTTGGCTAACAGAGCTGGTATTACAGAATGGATCATCAGTCTGTAAGTCTGTATTGTTGTTACTGTAGTACTTCATAAATTGGATATTTGAAATATTTGCCTAGTCTAATTAATCCTGACACAGTATGTTGAGTGTTGACCATGAAAAGCTGTTACATGCCTTTTCAAATAAGAAAGGGGAAAAAAGCTGGAACACATATACACTGCTTTTTTCTTTTTTGGCTAAATGTAACCTATTGTGCCTTCATCTAGAGATATTTTTATTGTTATCTTCTGCTACCTTGTTGGTCATAATGTGGATAAATGCCCTGGATATATGAATCTGTAATGTACATTGTACTGTACTTTCTGGATACCAGTAAAGAAGGTAATTTACGACTTGTTAATTTGCTCCCTTTGAATTGTTGGAGTGATCATGAGGTTCTAGCCAAAAGAAATAATAAAGAGAAATGATTAGATGAAATGATTGTTAATAAGTCATTGGCACTTATTTTGAACACTGTTGTCAAAATATGTTCAATCTTATTTATTTATTTGCATGATAGATTCTGTCCAGTGTTTATGTTTATTTTACCTATGATTGCTACCACCACGGAATGTAACCTTCACTGAGAAGTCATGGTCATCTTGTTACTGCTATGCATTATTGCACTGGCCTTTTATGTGCATCTAGTGCTAAGTTTTTTTCTCCCCTTTATTTGCAGCTCTTTGTGCCCAGATGTACAGGATTAACTGCTGATGGTCTGGTGAAAATTATTCAGTTTCTTCACAAGTGCAAAGGCAATCTCAGTCATGTTCGACTCCATGGCATCTGCAAGATGACTAACCACCATCTCGAGGTTATCAACTCTCTCATATGCAGAAGCAGCCAACAAGATGCCCAAGCACTTTACTACAACCATAGAGTTCATGAAGTGCTGAACACCGATGACAGTCGTCCTATTGATGTAGATGTGTGCCCATTGTGCAGAAATGTCAGGCTGGTGTTTGATTGTACAAGGAAGGACTGTAGGTTGGTAACTCCAAGTCTTGATCCTTTGAGTTCCCCTCACTGGAAACTTCCCTAGCAGTTTATTGTAGAACTGGCATTGCCATATCTTTTCTCTACTTCTGGACGACTCCATCGTTGATTTGTGCTGGTCACTAGTCTCACTTAAAGATATTTGCTTGTGTCTGCTTTCCTGTGGTTGTGGTATAGCTGACTTGGGTGTGTTGCCTGAATAATTTTTGGGTAATGGTCCCGAAACTCAATAGTTTTCCACTCCTATGGGCTACATGAAAGCAACTTGAGTGATTAGGTTTTGGTTTGTTGCTCTTGTCTTTAGAATAGCTGCTTCTAATATTTGAACAGTCATATATTTCTGCAGGTCTATTGACTTTGACCTAAACTAATTCTTCATTTTGAAAAAAAATGGTTCCATGTACCCCCATTCTGACGATTTGATTATATTTCAGGGAAGTGAAGGATGGCTGGACCCGATGCCGAGGCTGCTTCTTTTGTGTTGCTAGATGCGAAGCATGTGGTGGGTGCATCGACCTGGAGGAGCTCGGCGAGACTGGACTGGCCTGCTCTGACTTCCTGTGTATGGACTGCTGGCTTAAGCTCCCGAAATGCTCCACATGCAATCGTCCCTACTGCGAGAGGCATTCAAATTTGAAAGAAAATCTATCGCCATCTGGCCAATTCACCTGTCAAGAATGCACAGCGTTCGCTTCCTCACTCGAAAGTCTGGGAGATGGTGATTAGAAGTCAGAATGAATTTATGCCTACAAAAAATCAGTTGTTTTGATATGCGGCTGGCTATCCTTTGACAGCCTTTCTTATTGACCTGATCGTCACCTGTGGAGCTTATGAGACTGAATCGGCAAGCCAGAAGCTCAATAATATATTTGCTTTCGTCAAACAAAGTGGGTGCTGGCCTGATAGTCTTGTACGGAGTACATGCTACATGCAGCTTGTCCGAATGACAGTAGTGCTCTTGGTTGCTGTACCACTGGCATAATGTGAATGACATGGCTGTCCACGTAGACCAGCACTCAACTTCGCTTACCAAAATAATCTTTTGGTCCCTTGGTCCAATGTTCAAGAGTCGTGTACTCACTACTCACTGGAACATGCATCTAGAAATGTACGCTGGCAATAAATTTTACCGCAGAGACAGTTGTCCCTCTAAATGTTTCCAGTGTTCGATTCTGATCGTGTGTCCAGTTCACACTTTTAACAAACAGTGTTTGATTCTGAATTTCTGATCTTGTCTCTTTTTTTTTTGGTACTTGTCTCCTATTGGCACTTTTCACAAGAGCAATGAGTCAATGACGCGTCCTGGTGTCTGGAATCTTGATGGAGATAATAGTTCATGAAATGATAAACAATATCAGATAGTTTAATGTGTATCGTGGTTATTTGAGAAAATTTAGTAATATTTGTACAAAAGTTTGAAAGCATCCATATCCCATCTGCTCGTACACTAAGCCTTGCACTTTTCTTGATGCTGATAGGTAGCAAAATTGTACAGTACAACCTGGACTGGTGTTGATCCCAGACGCCTCTAGATCCCAGGGGTACTTTTGCCCTCCCAGGTACGCACACCATCTCCCCCCAAGTGAGCAAAGCATGCGACATCATGGAGTGAGAAAAGAAACCGAGAAACGTTGCAAAAAGGTTTCTTCCCAGGCTCTCTTGTTTTCCATTGCTTGGTTGGTTCCAGCAGATTGCAGACAGCAGTCAATCTCAGGAGGGAATCCTTTGGTTTAACACGGTGAAAATTGGCTTTGGAATATAACTTTACTGTCGGAGATACCGCTCCGTCCACAAAGTTCAGACTACATCTGAAAGGAGAAGAACGGATCATGAGAAACTCCTGGATGTGAAACCGGGTAACAGGTTTTTCCATTCCCTGATCGGTTGGTTTGATCTTAAATTACCATGCCAATTGTTTTTTTGTGTGTGAAATTACCATGCCAATTGTTAAAACTGTTCTGAGGGAGAAAGAAATGAGAAAAAAAAATTGATAGTGATCGCAGATCGAACAGGTGGCAGCACCGGATTCGTCTCCAAAAACTCTGACACATCTTGGTGCGCCCTTCACTGGTCACTACTACTCACTAGTCACTAGTAAGTTCTAAGGCAAGGCAGCTGCCGGGCTGTTCCATCTGCGCCTTGCCATGAACTCAAGTCAAGGCCTTCTTTCTTTCTCTCTCTCTTTCTCACACACAAACACATTAATCCTTTTTGGCAGTATCAGCTAAATGTTCTTTTTCCCTCCTCCCATTTCCGTGTCGGTGAGCGTCGACGATGGGCACTGAAGAACTGACCACGAATCCACGGCATTTACATGAGCACTATCGCCTCCCAGCTGGTCACACGCGTCCGGCAGGCAGCTAGCAAAAAGAGAGCCCCTTTCCCTGATGGCGAGTGCCGCACATGCCCTGAGCTCAGGTCGCCTTCTTCACTTCTTGTATGGTTTTCGCAGCCGGTGTGTGTGTGTGTGAGAGAGAGATCGCTTGTTAGGAGAACACAATCTTTGGGTTGGGCCACCACCCCCAACAACATCTCTCGTCCATCACCAGGGGGGGGGGGGGGCATGTCATGCGTGGCTGGCGACCTGATCTTGCTTGTTCCTTTTGTGTGGCAAGTGGTGACCCTTCTGCTCTCTGCTGCACGGGCTACCTGGCACGGCCACCTGGTCACTCCTAATTCAGTGGGGGGACCGGCCCCTCTGGGATGATGATATATATGATTTTCTCACATCCCATGTCAAAAAGGGCTTATTGGCAGCCAATCTGAATGTCTGGTTGAGGAATGATGGAGGGGTTAATGGATGACAGTGGATCGAAAGCTTCGGTCGCGCGATCGACCATTATCGATGATTTTTTTTTCCATGGATTCTCAACTTATCGGTGGCGGATCGGCCTCGCAACGACACCGAAACGCGGCGTTCTTGACGGCATGGACCGGGTCAAGCCGGGGTGCTGCTTTTGCTGCTTAGTTGTGTGTAAAGAGTGCTTCATCATGTTGGTAGAGTGGTGATGACTAAGAAAAATGCTTAAATTTTGTTAGTACGTGAACTTCTAACTAGGAGGATATGCTTCACTATAATCTCCTCATTATTGATTGCTGCTGAATAAGAACGAGAAGGACCACCTATTTGACTTGGAAGTCCCAAATTTAGCATGAATTGGAACAGGCCGGTCCATGAATGAACAAAATTAAGGATTGACCGATTGATGAAGGGGAAAAAACAAGCAACTGGTTATTCATTCATTCGACCTGTTCTTGTTCTTGGAGTGAAACCTTGACTGTAACTGCCGGTTGGTGAATCAGCCGAATCCGCAGTCAACTAAAACGAACAAATTATCAGCTCACCACTTCCTCACCTCCCGATCAAGCTGCTTGCTACTATCCATATCACTCTTTTTACCGCTCGACTTTTACACCCTCTTTCACCGTCCTCGCTACCATTTCTTTCTCTTTTCTCATTTTCTCTCCCAGTGCGACGCGCGTTTGCAAGAAACACGGGAGGAGGTGAGTAAAAAATGAACTAATTTTTCCTCAAATCCCTCCCGTTATACACAATACTATATCACCCCAATGAACTTGATGTCACGGGGGCGAAGCTAGCTCCTCCATGTACTGACTGACATTCTGACGACGAGACTGAACGCAATATGTCAACCTGATCTCTTCCGTGTGCTGTGCAGCAGCGTTGTTCAAACATTCCAGCGTGCTGAATTCCTTGACCGACCGACCGATGTCCTCCTAGTACACGCGCACACGAGTACATTTCATCGCAGTTGCCAGTTGCACTGTTCGGGACGGAAAGAAAAATCTATGCATCTGCACGCGGCTTCTGAAGGATCTAGAAACAACTGACCGCCGGGACGAACTGAACTTCCTTAATCGATCGGTCGGCAGTACGTGAAATCTCTTTTCGAGTGAAATGAAAAGGAGAAATTAAAGAAATCCGTGTGGATAATATTTGTTTCTGGAGCACGAAAAGGTGAAGAGGGGCAAAAAAAAAGGCAGCAGAGGCTTTGCAGTGCAGCACTTGCAATTGCAACGCAAGCAAAAGGGACCCATGAGCAGACGCCCGGCAGCAGTCGCAGGGCGGCACGTAGAGTGAACGACGCCGACGGCTCGCCGCCGGGGGGGCCACCCCCGCCTGTCAGGCTAGTCTCTTGAGGCCGGGATCGACGACGTCACGCGCACGCGAGCGGAGACGAGGACGGCGGACGTGTAGTAGTCTTCCCTTGGTGACTACTGCATGTAGATGTAGGCATGGCAAGTTGGTAACCTTGTACTACTCCTCTGCTCGACTGCTCTCCCCTGCCCTGGAGCCTTATAAAGGCAGGTGAGGTGAGCCACTGCTGCACCTTGATCCGTAGAGATAGATAGGTTCCTAGCTAGCTCGCTATCCATCTCGACCACCATTGCTGGACCTTGCTGACCTGACCTTGATCAGCTGTGTGTGTGCGTGAGTGGGGGCGGGGATAATGGGGAGGCAGCCGTGCTGCGAAAAGGTGGGGCTGAAGAAGGGGCCGTGGACGGCGGAGGAGGACCAGAAGCTCGTCAGCTTCATCCTCGGCAACGGCCAGTGCTGCTGGCGCGCCGTGCCCAAGCTCGCCGGTGCGTCGTCGTCACCCGGAGGATTCCGGCCGCCGTTCAAACAACGTCCCTCCTTTTAAAGCTGTTTCGCACCGAAATCTGATTTGGGAATGAATGGATTGGAAACAGGGCTGCTGCGGTGCGGGAAGAGCTGCCGGCTGCGGTGGACCAACTACCTCCGGCCCGACCTCAAGAGGGGCCTCCTCTCCGACGCCGAGGAGAAGCTCGTCATCGACCTGCACGCCCAGCTCGGCAACAGGTGCTGAAATTGACGGGATAGATTGTGCTGATGGATTATTTGAAAATTATACGAATACAAATTTTTGTTTAGTATTTGTATGGAGTTAACTAGCATGCAACTAACGGGAAGTTCCTTCTTTTTTGTTTTTAAAAATTTAATGGAATGTTTAGGTGGTCAAAGATTGCGTCGCAACTGCCGGGGCGAACGGACAACGAGATCAAGAACCACTGGAACACCCACATCAAGAAGAAGCTCAAGAAGATGGGGATCGACCCCCTCACACACAAGCCGCTACCGCCGCCGCAAGAGCACCAGCAGAGTCCACCGCCCGCCGCCGGCGTCTCGCCGGAAGCTGATCAGCCGCCACCACCGCCTCCGTTGGAGAGGAATAATCCTGCAGAGGAGAAGGTGGCGACCACCGCGACGGCGAGCAGCAGCGAGCACGGCGACGACGAGGTGCTCCTCCGCAAGTCCCCCGGCTTCTGCACCGACGAGGTGCCGATGATGCACCCGGACGAGATCATGGTGCCACTGATGAGCGATCATCATCCGCCGCCATTACCAGCGTTGACATACGGCCCCACTGCCGCCGCCACAGCTGCCGCGGTCTCGACACCGACGACGTCCTACTCCACCTCGGGGTCGTCGTCCAGCTTGACCCGCGACGTGGAGTCGCCGTTCGCGTTCATGGACATGGGCTTTCAGGAGTTCGTATTCCAGACGGGGCTAGACGACGACATGCTGAACGACGCGCGGTGGCTGTTACCGCCGCCGTTGTCGCCGTCGCCGGCCTTCGAGGACTTCGATTCCTACCACCAGTCGCAGAGGAACGGCGCACTCTTCTCTAGTTATTAGCCAGTTAACCCCTCTATTAATAATAAATTAAATTCGCAGCTTCTCACTGCACTGAACAAACTTAAAGCTGTTAAGCAGGAGGAAGGTTCTTTCTGTTAATTGGCACTGGCTTTCTTTCTGGTTATGTTTCTTGGTGTCCTCCCATAACCATAAGTGCAGTGCTTATAGTGTGTCCATACAAAATCTGCTAGTAATCAAGGAAGCTTCTCTGTTTTTTTCCAACCCTGAAGTGTGTTGAAATAAAGCTCATGCCTTTGTACTGAACAGAACACAGCCAGAAAAAATGTTGTTAGTTAGAGGCAAGCAACTCCAACAGTTTGGCAAAATCAACTTGGCATCCATATAATTTTGGCAAAACAAGAAAAGTTGGCCCTCAACAGTTTGGCAAACCAACTTGGCAAAAAATAGAAACTTGGCAAAACTCACCTCCCCACGCGCATATATGCGCGCACGGATCGTGGTTGCCATCGTTGTTTCCCTCTAGGTGGGAGGGTGAAAAAGAAATAAAGAATAGAGAAGGATTCCTGAGGTAAGTTTTTCAAGAGGTGGAAGGGCACATATATAATTTTGTTTCTCTCAGGATTCCTGATGTAAGTTAGATCCGGATTTGGCAAGTGAATTATGCCAAACTGTTGGAGATGAATTCTTTTTTTACTTTGCATAGCTTTTTAGAAGTTGGCAAAACACAAGATTTGCCAAATAAATTTTGGCAAACTCTTGGAAATGCTCTAAGAATGAGAAATTGATTAATTGAATGGTTATTGAAAAAAAGTAGAAAAATCGGTTTTTTGGCACTTGTAATGCAAGAACAAATAATTCCCAAGTACTGTACTAGTATCATTCAAGAAAATCCCAACTTTCAGTTTATTTTGTATATGTAAAATGTCAAATTTATCTGGGGATAAGAAAGGAGATACTTTATTGCAAGTGAGATGGCCGATGTTGATGGTCGTTGTCACATTCTTTGAGGATCCTACCAACTTTGTCTGATGCACATACTGCTTTTACTTGACTAAATAACATGCATGCCATACAATCTGCATACACTAGTGGTGCAAAAAGGATGGTGGTGACTTGTATGACGATCATGAGGTCATTAATGGACTACTAGTCAAAGCGTTACTAGATGCGCGTTTCACACCGCACAACAAACGTTCGGTCATGTATAGGCATATAGCCCGAGGCGTGACGGCGTGAGAACTGAGCGCGCCTGTGGCGAGGGCTAGATGGGGCTCTTGGCACATCTTTGCCGAGAGGGGGCCGTGGCTGGCATAGAACTTTTTGCCGGTCCAATTGTGCCTAGAGTTTCCTCTCGGCAAAGGCGGTGCCGAGAAAAAGTTTTGTTTGTGTTGAGAGCATCTGCTCTCGGCAAAAGGTGCGAATCTGGTAGCGTAGACTATCCAAATGACTTGTTTAGGGGTTCCAATCCATATTTGGAACCTAAGCTCTATTCGGCAAATTTTTGTTGATTTGTAACGTGGTTTTGTTTTGAAAAAAAAATTGTCTGTTGATTTGTGCGGTAGAATTGTTACTTTGTAACTCTGCACCTTGGAGATTCTCCTAAGGTTACTTGGCTGTAGTTCCCCTCTGTTTATGAAATACGTGTTATGCATGTTTTTTTGAAAAGCTGATTTGTACAATAGATTTTCTAGAGAAAAATATTGTTAAAAAACAGAAAGAAAGAAAGCTGAACAGATCCATGATCTTGAGAAGAAATTAAGCCACTCCGTCGAATTGTACGGCCTTAGTAGAACCCTGATTCAGAATCTCAAAAGTCTGCGGATCACACCGCCTTCTACTCGAACTGCTAGCTCTATCTTTCATTGACGCATATGAAGATATGGGCACGTCAAATTTGCGGGCGCTCGTATGGAAGCCAACCCAAGGTCGATCTCCGACCAGTTTAACTTTCCCTTCTGGGATTCCGCGCCAGCCCATTCGGCAGCGAGCGGCTAGCCTGTCGTTCGCAGTTACCATGTGCGTAGCCCCCGTACGTTCACAAAATAAATCAGAGAGAAACGTTGAAAACCAAAAAAATACAAAAAATAAAATAAAAATGTTTCAAATAAAAAGTTTTTCAAAAAATGTTTGTCAAAAAAGATAGGGAGAAAAATTTCAAATAAAAAATAATGAAAAAAGTTTTAATGAAAACTTTTCAAACAAACTTGAGAAAAAACTTTTGAAAAAAATCAGAAAGGAAATTTTGAAGAAGTTTTTCTAATAAACTTGAGAAAAAATTATACAAAAAATTGGAACAAAAATCAGAACACAAAAGTTTTTTTTTTAAAGGAAATTTTCAAATAAATTTTTCGAACAAACTTGCAAAATAATTATTCACAAAAATGAGAACAAAAAGATTTTTGGAAAAATCATAAAAAAAGTTTTGATGAAAACTTTTCAAACAAACTTGAGAAAAAACTTTTGAAAAAAATCAGAAAGGAAATTTTGAAGAAATTTTTCTTATAAACTTGAGAAAAAATTATACACAGAATTGGAAAAAAATAAGATCACAAAAGTTTTAAAAAAAGAAAAAAAAGAAAATTTTCAAATAAATTTTTTGAACAAACTTGCGAAATAATTATTCACAAAAATGAGAACAAAAAGATTTTTTGGAAACATCATAAAAAAGTTTTTATGAAAACTTTTCAAACAAACTTGAGCAAAAAGAACTTTTGAAAAAAATCAGAAAGGAAATTTTGAAGAAATTTTTTTTAATAAACTTGAGAAAAAATTATACAGAAAATCAGAACAAAAATCAGAACAGAAAAGTTTTTAAAAAAGAAAAAATATTCAAATAAAATTTTTGAACAAACTTGCGAAATAATTATTCACAAAAATGAGAACAAAAAAGATTTTTGGAAAAATCATAAAAATATTTTGACAAGAAACTTTTATACAAACTTGAAAAAAAGTTATACGAAAATTTTTTGAATTACCAAAATAAGGAAATAATTTTTTTTTAAAAAATGTTGAATAATCATAACAAAAAACTCATAAAATTTTAGATTAAAATTTTCAAAAAAGAACAAAATCACGCTGACCTCACAAGCGAGCTCTCCACGCCCAACGTCGGCGCTCGCCGGCGTCCTAGATCGCTGCTACCCAGCCGCCGCCGCTCGCCGAGCTCGCCGCCGCGCCGTTGGGGCCGCCGGGATCCGGCCCATAGGAGCTTGCGGGCCCGCCGGCCGCGACCCACGGCCGCCGGGAACCGCCCAGAGGAGCACGTCGGGGCTCCACCCGATTCTGCTCAAGGCCGTCCTGATCCGGCTTGCGGAGCTTGATGGGGCCGCTGCCGCCGGGGATCCATCCTGGACCTGGAGGAGTGGCTGCAAGACCCGTCGCCGCTGGGGATCTGAGCGTGGCTGCGTGGGCCCTGGAGGAGCTCGTCGGGCAGGAGAAGAAATTAACGAGAGAGAGGGAAAGAAGCAAGCCAAGTGATAAAGTTGTGTGGGTCCCGCCCATGTGCGCTGATCTGCTGCTGGACAGCGGGAGGTGGCATCGATTGCGAGCCGGAGAAGTCCCGGGCGGATTCAAACTCAACATTGCGTGAAGATATGCCCCACGATTAGGGGTGGTAATAAAGTTAGGGAGCATCTTCAAGAGTCTTCTCACTACGGGAGCCGCCCCCTTCCCCGAGTGTCAAATGCACTCGGGGAAGGCTTCCCCGAGTGCAACACTCGGGGACGGCCTACCGGGGAAGCGTGTGACAACCCGCCCAGAAAAATACCGTACTACCGCCTAAACCAATCCACTTTAGTCATTAAGCAGTAATAAAGTATTATCCTATCGTTAGTCGCCAGGTTAACGCCCGGTAAATCACTTATATAGCAACAAGGATCGATATATATATGCATTAAAACTAACACGAAGACGAGTACAGAGATACAACATAATTAACATCCGAAATTTACCCCGAAGGGTTTAATTATTACAAACCGAAGTTTTTGTCATCACAACGTAGTTCAGAGTTTTCGAAATAGCGGAATTAAACTAAGCGGAAAGTGAGAACACCATGGGAGGCCAGCCATGATGCCTTCAGTTGTCATCCTCCACCCACTCGAGCTCCTAGCCGGGCGGGATCTCTCCGGGCCACACATCACCGAAAGCATTACCTGGATCAACATATTATAGCAAGGCTGAGTATACTAATACTCGGCAAGACTTACCCGTCGGTGATAACTACTTCACCAACTCTAGACATGAAAGGCTTTTGGCCGCTGGGTTTCTTTTGCTGAAAAGTAACAAAGAGTATGTCCTTACTTTCAAGATTTTAGCACAAGTTCTAGTGGGTTTATTCTTTACTAAATTAGCCATCTAATACATACAAGGTTGTACCATACAATTAATCAAGCATAATATTCATCAACTTCCATCATTAGGGATCTCATGGCTAGTGGAGTAAGTAGTTTCAGGTAACGGTGAGAGGCCGACAATCGATTGATTCAAAACCTTACAAGGTAGACCTAAACACACGGTGGGATGCCCCCGCGAGGACAACCACCAAACGGTTCCCAAAAATCCTTGGGTCGGGATAAAAGGCCACAGTCTTTGGTGCAGGCTATCCGACATACCCCGCGAGGCACCCGGTCTCACCATACACCACCGGTAGCTAGCCGTGAGACGCATCCCAAGAGTAGTGACAGTTAAATCCCTAGCCGTCTCATTAAGGTACTAGGCTTACCGGCCCCATTCCCGACAAGTGCTCAGTACGTTCAACACTTAACCCACGATAGCCATTGGACCGGAGTCCACATCCCATGCTCTTACCACATGAGCAATCCATTTAAAGAGATCTTGTGATTCCTATCTAGGAACCTATTCTCGCGAGTGACGTCATCACCCGACTTGTGATGGTCCTATAGCTTAGCAGCTATCGACCGATCATACTAGTAAGGACACAGGTACCTATGGATCATGCATCTGAGGTTCCATACAACTCCTGAACTTAAATGCACAAACATCCATAGATAAGTGTATATTAATTTGAAAAGCTGGGTCATATGCACCGGGGCTTGCCTTCGTCAGCAAGGTTAGCCTGAGCACCCTCGGGGTCACCGAGTACTTCCACGTACTGCAGGGCAGCTTCCGCTTCTCCTTCCTCGGCTTCCGGAACGAGCGAGTAGTCACCGTCAGGAAGATCTACACGGAATGCAATGCAGGGTTCAGGTGATGTGATAGATTATTTACCTTATCCAACTCCTGTTGGTCATATTCACCTTAACAAATAATTAATTATCACTTCCCTTTTCATGAAGGCTATTATTGATATTGTTTAATTTTATTCTTTTTAATTAAACACTTAAGTAATGTTTCCTATCACACTTGTTATTTCATGTGAGGCTTTGATACTTCACCTTTCACTAGTAAAGGTATGTACGAAGATAATTATTTATAAATTAATTCTTTCAACAGCAAGGGTGTGTTCTTAGCCCTTAATTGAGTTTGCCAACTTTTCACAAAAAGGGGTAAAAGGAGTAAAAGGCATTTTCCTAATTTAATCTAACATTAACCTACAAAAAGCCTTCCAAGCTTTTATTAAATAACAAATCACATCAAAAAAATTCAGCAAGGGTTTCTGGAGCATCAACATACCCATGCTAGGCCTCGGAACATACATATAAGGTTTGGGCAACTAGAAATTTAATTACTTTAAAATAACAAAAGCTAGCTAGCAATTCGAGTTAAATGCATACAAAAATAAATAAGCATCCAAATGCTCCTAACTTCCTCACACATGTTTTCTGGTCCTAAACCAGCCTAGAAAACCTACAAGTACACCTAGAACTACTACTGATCTTGCATCATTGAATTACAAAGAAAAACATGCACAAATTAAGAATAATTACTTCTGATCAATCAAAAATTGTGATTAATTCAACAGGGGTCTATCTTGGCATAACAAGACAGCATGCACAAGTTGGGCACAAAAACATAAATGTTTTTAGCTACAAAAATCATCTAGGCAGATTCTGCATAAATGGAAAACAATTCATATAAAAAGATTTACTTCATAACTTTGTGCAATTTTTTGGCACAGGAGCGAGTCATGACATCACACACACCATAAAAAAAATTGGATACAGGGTACTTATGTATTTTAAGTTATGGCAGATCTAGGTTTTCACATTCCTATTTTTCATGCTAAAAATATCAAGAATCAGACTATGTGAGTATAACAAAAGTTGTAGTATTTTCCACAACGAGTCCAACAAAATTAAGTTTGCATTTTTATGATTTTTCTATGATTTTCTACGCATTTTACAAGTTTCAGCAAATTGGATATACTATTGAAGATGCACTCTTGCGACTAGACCCCTAGAAAGAATTGGGGCCTAGCAATTGGGTCCCTAGACCCAAGGGGCGGCGGGCTCGCCGGAATCCGGCGGCACCGGCGGCGCTCCCGGTCGGGGGAGGGGTCGGGGTCGACCACATGCTCACCTAGGGTCGGGTGGTGGCCGTAGTTGGGCGGAGAAGTCGCCGGCGTGGGCGCTCGACGACGGCTGGCGGTGGCAGCCGCGACGGGTCGGGTTCCGGCAAGGGGAGTGCGCACGTATGGAAATGTGAGGCTTGTGGAGGTGCTACGGGTCCTAGGGGATGTGTTGGACTAGCTGACCGGCGGTGAAGGCTAGAGGAGACGCGAGCACACAATGGCAGCGGCAATGGCGGCCGGCGGGTCGGTGGGGCGTGATAAGGCGGCGGCGCTCGAGATTTTATAGCTGAGGTCTCCCGGTGACGTCGCCGTGATGCCGGAGATGCTGCCGTAGCACGGCCATCTCGACCGGCGCGCGTACGACGGTGTGCGGCCGACGACGGACCGGTGGTCCGCGCGCGCCGCCGGCCGTGCGGCGCGCGGTCCATGGCGTGCGCGCGGCGGGAGGATTCCCGGACCTCGGGGTGCGGCGCCCGGGGAAGGAACATGGCACGGAACGGCGGGCCGCCTTAGGCGGCGCGGCCTCGGGCACGGACGCCGAGGAGGGCGGCGCGCGGGCGCGGCACGCGCGGTGTGCGTGACGTCGCGGCGCGATGGCGCTCTGATAGGAAATGTTTTGCTGATCCCCTGTTTGAATTTGATTTACTCCAAAATTTTGTACTAAAGTGCACAAAACTTTGAATACCAAAGTTATAGATCTCGGTACCACCTACAACTTTCACAAAAGCCATATGGGGTTTTTCTCAACAGATTTTGCAAGGGAGGCTTGCCAACTTTGGATGTCAGTCTGTGTCCATGAACGGGAGATACCGACCTTTGAGCAAGTTTTTCATGCTTTTCCACTCAAAATTCGAAATGCCAATCTACATGAAAGTTGTGTCCCTCAACAAGCTGGACAACTTTCTTAAAGGTAGATTTTTAAGTGTTTAGGTGAATTTTGGAGAACGCGGCAAAAGTTCCGAAAGACATCTATGGGTACTAGGGTTTAAGTGGGGCTTGATCAAGACTTTGACCATGGGTTGGCCCCACATGTGTGTTCCCTATATCAAAGGTGTTATTAGAGTTGGTTGGTGAGTTTTTCGAGGTGAGGGCCCAGGTTGACTGTGACTTGACCACTGTCAGCCGGGTTGACCGACGATTAGGGTTAATTAAAAACCTGGGGCGTCACAAAGCGATTCATGGGGAAGAGGCCTTCCCCGAGTGCCAAATATCGAGCACTTGGGGAAGCCTTTCCCGAGTGCCATGCTCCCTCTCGGTAAAGATTTAACACCATCTCCCGATTTTTTTACTCTTCCCTGAGTGCAACACTCGGGGAAGAAATTTCTTTTTTTTGAAACCTCTTCCCCGAGTGCAACACTCGGGGAAGAAATTCATTTTTTTAGAAAACCTCTTCCCTGAGTGCCCATGCACAGGCACTCGGGGAAGCACCCTGCCCTTTTTTTCAATAGCCTTCCCCGAGTGCCAAATGCCCAGGCATGGGGAAGCCCCCTGCCCTTTTTTAATTTAGCCTTCCTCGAGTGTCAAATGCCCGGGCACTCGTGAAGACCCCTTCGTTTTTTATTTTTATATTTTCTCCCCCGAGTGGCACTTGCCAGGCACTCGGGGAAGGCCCCTTCTTTTTTTCTTTTTTTTCTTTTGCTTTACCGTGTGACAAACAAAGCATATATTTATACGAACCACAAATCGACTTCAATATCTCACAAACCACATTTATAAATGAAAAACGACACATCCAAAAGTGTGGTCAAATATCTCCGGAATCCACAATATATTACATACAAACCACATATCTAAAAGTACACATTATTCCAAGTTCACAAGTGCAATACATAAAAACGAGTCTGCGGGCGTCTCACGGCAAGCGGGATCCCGGCGATGCTCCCGGTACCGGGGATGCCCCGACGTGCGACTCCGGCCGACCCCTCGACATGGTTCGACGACGCCCCCGAGTGCTGCTGAAAAAAGAAATTACACGCGAGTAACAAAATAAAAATCCAAGTTGTAAAGAGAACTTGAAAATTTCGCGACACCTCCTCTACATGGGGAGGTTTCCAAAACCTGCAAGAAGAAGGTCAATAGGAAGGCCGACAACCACATTTCGGCACGAAGACCGACAAATCAACAACTCGGCATGAAGGCCGACACATCAACATATCCAAGCACGACGGCCATCACTATGTTTGACACTAAGCATTAGCATAGAAAGTAAAACAATCGTTCTCATACTCACCGGGGTGGACTCTCGACGAGGTGGTGGAGGTAGTCGTGGTGGTGCAAGCGATTGTGCCGGGATTTGCCGGCCTTGTCGCTCCCCAAGTTGTTGCACGAATGCGAGCAAACCTTGTGTCCGGACCTCCAAAGCTTTCATCCTCTCCCGCTCGGCCTCCCGCTCGGCCATCCGAGCCTCCCGCTCGGCCGGCTCGGCCGCCCGCTCGGCCTCCCGCCGAGCAAGCAAGGCCTCCTGTCGCCGCCGAAGATGTCGCATCTCGGCCCGCAACATTTGACACCAATGTTTCAATAATGCGAGCTAAGGAACGTAAAACTCAAAGAACGACTAATGAAAGTGAGAATACTTACCGGGGAGTGATGCTATCGCCGTCGGCCGTCGGCTTATGGGCACACTAGAGCTCGTGCTCGTCGCTCGTAGGCCGTGTCGAGGATGCCGTCGCCAATGTAGAACCGCCCATTCTTCTTTCCTTACCCAATCCTCATCACTAGCTCAAGATCAAGGTGTTCCTCGGACCTCGGGTCATAGTCCGGCCTGTGGACTAATCTTGATGCCTCGGTGTACGAACTAAGGCGGGTGTAGACACCGGAGTTGGTGTACACCTGCGGGCCCGCATCCGGGTTGTACTCGATGTTGGACTTTGCGGGCCCATGTGGGCCGAGCATACGCCGCGAGTTGGCTAATTGGCTGACCATCGTGCGTCGCCTCCTACAAAAAAGCCAACATGTGGTTAGGAATTAATCAGAATTGAACGCGGCTAGATTAGACAAGTGG
Organism: Cenchrus americanus; assembly: GCA_947561735.1. Taxonomy (NCBI): domain Eukaryota; kingdom Viridiplantae; phylum Streptophyta; class Magnoliopsida; order Poales; family Poaceae; genus Cenchrus; species Cenchrus americanus. Next base: position 73,371,895 of record OX387239.1, on the reverse strand, counting down.
TGGCGACTTACATATGTCTTTTTGTATTTGCTGAAGCTAGCACTGCCCTGATGGTGAGGTGCACCTGGCATCAACATACGGTGGTCTTTTTTCTCTTGGTGCACCTTCTGCCAGTTCGCGTCCAACCATACCTCCACCATAGCAGCCTAGTAATCGCAAAAGGTTGCGCACCAGCTCGGAATCACCTACAAGCCATCAGAAGATCAAATTAGCATAGGTAATAATCTGAAAAGAGATCAATAGGATATGTTTTGTATTTACCTGGAGGTACTGCTCCCTTGTCAGAATCTCTGTCTCACTTGTTGCCTGCTTTCTGTTGATTCTTCTATTATAGTAGGTAGCGTTGTAGTCAATGTGTGCCACGCCTTTTACCGGAAGCGTAAGCCACCTGATACGCCCTTTCCTCCTGTCCTGGCTGGCATCTGAAGAAGTCCTGCATAAAGACACGAGGTATCCATTATTTTATTTCAAGAATGTCCAATGAAAGCAATGAAATGAGGGTCGTAGAGCGAGAAAGGCTTACCCACAACTCCGAAATCACCTGATCTGCTAAGTTTCTGTACGGTTCATCTGTGGGGAAGAGAGCGTACTGGTCAAACGAGGGTAACTCTCCCTCCACATCCTCCTCTGACTTGTACACCAGGCCAGGGAAGTGTTCCCTACATAGAAGTCCTAAGATCCCATTGACATTGCGAGCCTCCACTCCCTCCTCAACAAGTATCCAGTTCCTGCACAAGTGGTTAACAATAGTTATTATTAGTTCTTATTATGATTTTTCTATATATCAAATGAAGAACATATGAAGTTACTTACCTATCCCCCTAGGGTGCAATCAGTGGGTGGCGGTCAACAGGAATCGGTCGCTTTGGGAGCTGGCTGGGACCTCGCTTATATGGTATCGAGGCTGTAGAGGAAGTCGAACCCCCTGCCCCCTCCTGAGACACGTGCGGATCCGTCTCCTCAGACGCGTGCGGGACCCCCTCGTCATACATCTGCGGAGGGATGTCGTCGTCTCTAGAAGAGCGAGAGGAGCCAAGGTCGTCTCCGGCTCTGCCCCTAGCCCTCCTGTGCCTCTCTGACGGCTCCAGCTCCCCAGTCGCTGGCTTCGGCTCTGGCTGTCTCGAGTAAGTCGAGCGACACCTCCTAGTGGGCCCCATCACCTGCAATTAAAACAAATAAACCAGTATTAGTCTAGATAAACGAGAAGTACTTAGCAAGGAGCAGAATAAAAAATGTATTTACAAGTATTAAAATGAGAAGTATCACATGTTCTTATAATATTTACAAGTATTAAAACGATAAGTATTACATGTTTTTCTAATATTTACATGGGGATGTTCTCATTCTGCTCCTTCGATCCGTCACCCTTGTCTACCTCCACATACCTAGAGGATTTACACTATGAACAATACTTTGCATCCTTGTGTTCTTCCCTAAACAGGACACACCCCTTCGGACAACAATGTATCTGATCATACGACATCTTCAGTGCCCGAAGGAGTCTTGTTGACTCGTACAAGTTGCTCGGAAGATGATGACCCTCTGGAAGCAGTCCCCCAATAACTGCCATCATAGCATCGAAGTAGGCTCGATTCATGTTGTGGTGGGACTTCAACCTCAGTAGGCGCCCAATGGCATCAAGTTGAGAAACCGTTGTCTTCTCATGTAGGAGCTTTTGTGCCGACTCCAACATGGCCAAGAACATCTTAGCACTTGGCTCTGGCTCCTCCTCCTTATCATCCTGCTCGTCCTTCGTAGACCTTTCAGCAAACGTCACATCCTCATAGTCACCTAACCATCCTGCTACCCCACCATCACCATCAAATGCCTCCAAGCGTTGTCTCACGACCTCCTCTCTGGGATGATAGGCTTCACCATGGCACACCCACTGGGTATAGTTTGGCATAAATCCATACTTGCAAAGATCCTTCAACATGACTTCCCTTTTTTTCTTCTTGTTTTTACATTGGCTACAGGGACAAAACATGACTCCCGCTCCCTTGGCTTCCTTAAATGCATGGTCCAAGAATTTCTCGGTCTTATCCATCCATTCACGAGTGACTTGAGCCTGACTTGGGCATCCCATGTACATCCACTCATGGTTATCCATTCTCTAGAATATACACATAATGCAGTAACATAACCATCAATCGCATTTGCACGGCGTGCCTACTGTCTAATAGGTAAGGATAGGTCCTAATCCCACCCGCGGATTCGTAGATGAGGTTAGTTTCCATGTTCTACTCTGATTAAAGACAAAATTTCGGCGACACCTCCCCGCTGCTCTCCCGATACACATCTTGGAAGGGAGAGTGTGTATCTGGAGAACAACGGGGAGGTGGTGCCGAAACTCCATCTCAGATCCGAGTAGAACATGGAAACTAACACATCTACACATCCGCAGGTTGTTCAAAAAACGTGGACAATCCAAAACAGACACAGTCATAAAGATATACAAAGATTCACATATCTCCAACCGTATCTGTTTCGGATGGGAGACGCCTAAATGGGCTACATCGATCTACGTATGACAACGGTAAGGAAAAGAGCTCAATTATACCTAGGGTGGCGGTGGAGACAAGCTAGAGGCTGTGCAGGCAGGACCGCAGTGCATGGAGAAGGAGAACATCACGTCATATATACTTGCTGCATTTATAAAAGGAATAGAGCTCAGTAATGTGGATTGTACATGCATGTCCAGGCTATCTTTTAATGGGAAAAATCAAATACTCATCTGTGTTTTGTTGAAATTACCGGATCATAGCATTTATTATTGAAATTACTGGAGAAAATCAGATCCTAACATAACCATGAGATAGAAAAGTTCAAACTATAAACCCTGAAGACAATCCAAGAATGTTTAGTATGGTACTATGGTATATTGGTATGTAACATTTGGGTTTGTTGCACAGTCATATGATCCAATGTATTCCTTCATCAAAGTTCAAAGACATAGCAAAAGAATGGTCACTTAGTGCAGTTCAGTAACTCTTTTATCAAAGATCAAACCCAGGACGAAGAGGAACGAACCTGAACGGCGCAACGGCGGGGCTGGGGTGCGGTGGCGGCAGCGGGGTCGGGCCGCGCCGCGCCGACGCGCGCCGGGGCACGGAGGGAGGTGTCGGGCCGCGCGGCACCGGCGGGGCCGGGTGCGAGGGCACGGTGGCGGGGGCGGGGCGGGACGACGCGAGGCGGCCGGAGGTGGGGGCGGGGGGAGGGGTCGACGCCGGCGGGGCTAGGGTGGGGCGCGGGGGCCGCCGACGTCGGCGGGGCGGGGCGAGGCGCAGGGGGAGATTCACACCGTCGGGGCACGGGGCAGGGGCGCGCGGGGTGTTTGTTTTTTTGGCGGCGGGGTGTGTGTGAGTTTAGGGCACCGCGGTGTTGGGTTGTTGGGCCGTGAAACGCTTTTTGTTTATTTCCAGAATTCTTCCCCGAGTGTCTTCCTCTTGCACTCGGGGAAGATGTTTTTTCGGCAACATCTTCCCCGAGAGCGGGCTGCTAGCACCGGGGAAGGGACCTCTTCCCCGAGTGCCCCGTCCCTGGCACTCGGGGAACTATTTTTTATTTTTTTGTTTTTACCCCATTTTTTGTGTGGCCTTCCCACATTATTTAAAACTCCTTGCCCAAATTTGGCTTACTTTTGAATTTTTTTGTTATATTTTGTTAGTTTTTTTCTTTTTCTCGAATTTTTAGGCACACTTCAAATTTGAACTACATGTACATGAAATCATATAATTTGGCGATTCAAAAAAATGATATTCATGATATTTGGTGTATATTGAGGATGTGTCCAGTAACTCACATGAAATGTCGAGCATCTTGTTGTCATGACATGACGAGAAACTTATGGGAAAGTGGTTCTAAATTACAGAAAATCCGGACGAAGTCCGAAAATCACGAAACTTGTCGGGGTGTCGTGTTATCACATGTATAGGCTGTGTGCAAGAATAGAGAAGATTTCGAGGAAGTTGGGACGTCGGGTGCCTAAAATCCAGACATCTCCAGGTGTGTTATCATATTGATCACATGTGGAGATGTCTGGGTATTAGGCACACGACGACCCAACTTCCTCGAAATCTTTTCTATTCTTGCACATAGCCTATACATGTGAACACGACGCCCCGACAAGTTTCGTGATTTTCAGACTTCGTCCGGATTTTCTGTAATTTAACCACTTTTCCCATAAGTTGTTCGTCATGTCACGACAAGAAGATGCTCGACATTTCATGTGAGGTACTGGATACGACCTCAATATACACCAAATATCATGAATATTATTTTTTGAATCGCCAAATTATATGATTTCATGTACCTGTAGTTCAAATTTGAATTGTGTCTAAAAATTCGAGAAAAAGAATAAACTAACGAAATATAACAAAAAAATCAAAAGTAAGTCAAATTTGGGCAAGGGGTTTTAAATAATGTGGGAAGGCCTCACAAAAAAATGGGGAAAAACAAAAAAAATAAAAATAGTTCCCCGAGTGCCAACAAAGGCACTTGGGGAAGGACCTTCCCCGAGTGCTAGGGACGGGGCACTCAAGGAAGAGGTCCCTTCCCCGAGTGCTAGAAGCCAGCTCTCGGGGAAGTAGTCACCTTCCCCGAGTGCAAGAGCATGGCACTCGGGGAAGACTTTTCCCATTTTTTTGGCAAACGGCTCCGTCCAATGTTGCCGTCAAATCCTAATTTCATTTTGCGAGTGCCCCTCTTCCCCGAGTGCCACCCTTCCCCGAGTGCCATGGGCTTCGCGACACTCGGGAAAGGCCCTCTTCCTCGAGTGCAACACTCGGGGAAGATTGGCTTCCCCGAGTGCCCGATTTTTTGGCACTCGGGGAAAAGTCTGGCACTTGGGGAATTTTGGTTCTCCCGTAGTGACTAATTTTTTTTAATCCTTAATTTTTAGCAATATTAGAACAATACTACTCCAACAACTCCTAATCCTACCGGAGCCCATGGCGATGGGAACCCTGCTGCTGCTCGAGGGGGCGCTGCTGGTCGTGGGGGGGCTCACCCTACTGCTCGCGGGGGAGCCAACCCAGTTGCTGGTCGCAGGCCACCTGGTGGGGCACGTGGTGGACAGCACCTTGCTGCTGCGGGACACGGAGGTCCACCCCTTGTTGGTGCCGCCGTTGGTCGTGGTGCTCTCGGCGAGGGGCAACATCATCGTGCTGCCGATCCTGCTGCTGAAGCTGAATCCTCAGAGGTCATGGGGGACGGCGATCAAGGCAAGCAAAAGAGGAAGTGCAAGGGCAAGGAGAAGCTGGAGTGCTCAATCTGTACAGAGGACCATTATACAAACCAATGCCCGGTACTCCGAGGTCTGAAACCATCTGTATCTTTCTGTGGTGCTGCAGAGGATGGCATGGGTTTTTCCAAATTGAGGCCGCTAGGAACAATCAAATTGTCTCTCCTGCTCAAGCTTCTTTTACAGCTCTAATCATTGTGGAAACAGACAACGTCTCTGCCCAGTAGATCCGTTCGGAGTTAGCTCGGATTATACCTGTTCGCTGAGATTGGGAGGTTCAAGAATTTGGTACCAATTCTTTTACTGTCTCGTTCCCGAGTAAGGAAGAATTGGAACGTATGGTTGCGATCCATTCAATCACAACAAAGAATAAGGAGGGCACCATTATTTTTGATAAATTTGCTGATGATGTGCAGCCGATCAAGGTGTTGGAACAAGTCTGGGTGACTGTCACTAAAGTTCCTCGTGCTCTTCGGTCTTTCCTTCCTTTGTGGGCAGTGGGGTCTATCATTGGGGCCACTCAGAAGGTTGATATGGTACACCTGCGAGCAATGGGCCAGGTCAGATTACTTGTGGTGGTCTTTGAGGTCAAAAATTTCTGAAGTTTGCTGATGTTTGTGTTGGTTGCAACGTATATCGCCTCTATTTTAAACCTGATGAAGTAACACAGCATGACGGCTTCTATCCAGAGGAAGATGATTTGTTGGGTGATGAGGATGGTAACGACAAAGAGAAAGATCTTGATAACTCTGACCATGAGATGGGAGAGGCGGATCCGAAGAAGGAGTTGGGTAATCCATCCACAGATAGGTCACAACCACCCCCTCGGCACCCATCGAACTTAAATCAGAAGCAAGCCTCGCTGTTCGTGGAGGCGTTAGATTTGGCATGTGACAAACTATTCAATGAGATCAGTATCAAAGTTGTGCTTGAGCCTGATGACGGGACCTCCAGGAAGATTTTTACCCCTCCGAGAGAAGAAGAGTTAGCATCATATAATGCTCTTGTGGATTCTCCTGTTAAAATCCACCCTTCTTCGGTGTTCTTCCTGCTGTCGCCGGAGACCCAGACTGGTGATGTTTTAACTAATTCCTTTATTTTATAGCATAACACAAACAACGTCAGCAGGAACCAGACATGCGTGGGGGACTCTACCTCACCGTCTGCTCCCTCACTCCCACCAATCTTGACCCCGGAGGACGCTGCTTCACCTACCACTTGGGGCACTCCTTCAGCCAGGGGTGACACGCCTACACCCTCGGCTGGCGGGACTCCCACAGCTGACCAGCAGGAGGTCTTTGAGGCACTCTTGTCTCCCGTCAAGGTGGCACACGCGAGGAGCCCTACTTCGACTTTTGCTCCTTTGCCTACTTTGTCTACGACTCCTCCGGCTACGGCAGAGACCGTGGGTGCTGCTACCCAGCCAGCTAGCACCATGGCGAGGGCACCATCGCCCACACTGTTGGGTGATCCCTTCCTGCCCCACCCCTCGGTGGAGACTGTGGGGGATACTGTCTAGCCAGCCGGCACCACGGTGAGGGTGCCATCGCCCACACTAGCGAGTGATCCGGGCCTGCTGGATCCCTTGGTGGTGAATGAGCGGTACGCTAGTGAACCTATGGGGGGAGAAGATCCTTGTTTATGTTGTACTGAAGTTGATGAGGTGGCGGTGGAATCTACAAAATGCCTGCGCAGAAGAAAAAGAGTAGCTGCAGTTGCGGACATGCACACCATACATAAGGTGGAGATAATGGAGGCTAAAAAGAACCTCGAATCCAAAGGTATTTCTTTTACAAGCTTTTCAGATTCTCAAGTTTTGTCAAACCTTGGTAGGATAGGCATCAACCTAGGTTCCTCAGATGTAGCTGTTATTAAGAATCTAGAGGTAGATAGGCTGGTGCTTTGTGCAAAGCATAAGAAGTTAAATGCTAATGCCAAAACCGTAGATTTTTGATGATGAGTAGGAGGAAAAGCTTGAAGCCATTCTCAACCACGCCTGTAGAGATCTAAATGAGAACATGCTGGATACGGAGAATGATCATATTATAGACCTCTCTCCTGTCCGTCGCAAGAAAAAACATAATAATGCCAAAAATCTGAAAAAGGCAAACTCCCCAAGAAGCCAAACCCCCACCTCAAAAATTAATCTAAAATGAAAGGGGTATTCTGGAATAGAAGAGGTCTGGGGGACTTGGCTAAACATAGGTTCATGGTTGAACTAGTTAAGGAGGAGCAAATAAATTTCGTAGCTATGTCTGAAACTCGTAGAGATTCTTTCCCAGATCATGTCCTCAAAAATCTATGTGCGGGACATGATTTCCTGTGGCATACTATGGCACCACATGGGAGATCAGGTGGCATCCTTCTGGGTGTCGACCTCAGTGTTTTTGACATCGGAGCTATTGGTGAGGGAGATTTCTATGTGGAATTTACCCTGAGTTATAAAACAAATGGCTTCAAATTTGTACTTTATTCAGTTTATGGACCTGTACAAGTACAAAACAAAAACGCTTTCCTCTCAGAATTGGCTAACACTTACTCTAAAGAATCTCTCCCATATATCATGGGAGGATTTTAATATAATGAGAAGCCTAGAGGATAAAAGCTCAGGGATTTTTGATCCCAAATGGCCCATCCTTTTTAATGCTGTCATTGAATCTCTTCATCTTAGAGAGATTGTTATGACAGGCTGCCAATATACTTGGGCAGGTCCAGGAGATAACCCCACCTTCGAGAAACTCGATAGAGTCCTGGTGAGTACGGATTGGGAAATTCAATTCTCTTTGACTCAGAAATATCTCCGACCATACTCCCCTTGTTATTAACATAGGAGCCTCCACCCACCTAGCCGGAAACCAACCTTTCAAATTTGAGAGGGGCTGGCTAATACGGGATAGATTTTATGACATGGTTGCTAATATCTTGCAATCAGAAAGCTCCGGCTCCACCCCTCTTGAACGTTGTCAGTTCAAAATATGTAGACTCAGACAACATTTAAGGGGATGGTCTAGACACATAGCAGGGTCTTACAGAAAAGAGAAGAAGACCTTATTGTCTCTTTTAGATATTCTTGATAAGCAGGCTGAGAATGGCCAATTATCGGATCAAGAAATTAATCTTAAACACTATCTAAAGGAACGTCTAGTTTCCCTTTTGAGGGAAGAAGAATTAAAATGGTATGAGAGAGCCAAAGTTAAAACTCTCTTGGAGGGGGATGCTAACACTAGATTCTTCCATCTGGTCACAAATGGCAGACATCGTAAACAACATATCTTTAAACTTGAGGATGATCAAGGTGTTGTTGTTGGAGATGATTGCCTTAAACCCCATATTACTAATTACTATAAAAACCATTTTGGGCAATCCGAGGCCTCTGGTACCTCCCTTTTGGAAGATCATATCATGGATATCCCACAAATATCGCAGGAGGAAAATGAATTTCTCATTGGCCCCTTCACTGAATCCGAAGTGAGAAACACAGTCTTCCAAATGGAGCATAATAAAGCTCTAGGCCCTGATGGATTTCCTGCGGAATTTTATCAGGTCTTTTGGGGGATCATCAAAGAGGATCTTTTACCTCTCTTTGCTGATCTGCATAGGGAGGCCCTAGATTTGTACAACCTGAAATTTGGAATCATTACATTAATTCCTAAGATTCATAATGCAACCAAAATCCAGCAATATAGACCGATTTGTGTCCTCAATGTTAGTTTCAAAATCTTCACTAAAGTGGGAACAAATAGGCTTAATATTGTAGCCAAGAAGGTGGTGAGCCCAACACAATCCGCCTTCATGCCTGGTAGGAACATCATGGAAGGAGTAGTTATACTACACGAAACTATCCATGAGCTACATACTAATTAAGAAAAGGGACGGTGTCATTTTCAAAATTGATTTTGAAAAGGCATATGACAAGGTTAAATGGTCTTTCTTACAACAAACCCTTCGTATGAAAGGCTTCTCACCTAAATGGTGTAGGTGGATTCAAAGTATGGTCACTGGTGGAAGTGTGGGGATTAACATAAATGATGAAGTTGGCTCCAACTTCCAAACCAAACGAGGACTCAGATAGGGCGATCCTATGTCACCAATCTTATTCAACATCGTTGCCGACATGCTAGCTCTTCTTATTAATAGAGCAAAAGACGATGGGCGATGGTCAAATAAGAGGAGTCCTCCAACATCTCGTTGATGATGGTTTGTCAATCCTACAATATGCAGATGACACCATTATCTTCATTGACCATGATACTGAGCAAGCAAAGAATCTAAAACTTTTGCTATATGCTTTCGAACAATTATCTGGGATTAAGATAAATTTCCATAAGAGTGAGATTTTTTGCTATGGGGCAACTAAGGAGATGGAGGAATTCTATACTTCTCTCTTTGGTTGTAATATAGGGGAATGCCCTTTCAGATACTTAGGGATCCCAATGCACCATAGATAGCTCTTGAATTATGAATGGAAAAAGGTTGAAGAACGCTTCGAACAAAAACTTTCTTGCTGGAAGGCAAAATACCTATCTTACGGGGGGAACTTGTCTTACTCAACTCAGTCTTAAGTAGCCTACCCATGTTTATGATGTCCTTCTTCGAAATACCGAAAGGGGTTCTTAAAAACCTGGATCATTTTAGATCAAGGTTTTTTTGACAAGGATCTTCACAGAAATATAAATACAGACTTGCCAAATGGGACATGTTATGTCGTCCTAAGGAACAAGGTGGTCTGGGTATCCTTGATTTGCAGCTACGAAATAAATGCCTTCTCGCCAAGTTGTTAGTTAATTTACTAAACACAGATGGTCTGTGGCAAACATTGCTTCAGAACAAATACTTAAGATCAAAATCTTTAACACAAGTGGCAGCCAAACCTTATGGTTCTCATTTTTGGAGAGGCCTCATGCATAAGAAAGATGAGGTGTTGGCTAAAGGTTCTTCGAAATCAAAGATGGGACCAGTGTGAGGTTCTGGGATGATACTTGGGTAGGAGACAAGCCTCTCAAAGTTCAATATCCAAACTTATATAATATATTGAGGGATCCACACGCAAATGTATCTAAAATAATGGCCACAATCCCTCTTAATATCTCTTTCAGAAGGGCTTTGGTGATAACAAACTTAGAGATTGGCTTAGTTTAGTGGCACAGGTCTCACATGTAGAACTGACGGACGACTCAGATTATTTTAAATGGAGCCTAAACAGAGAACTGACGGACGACTCAGATTATTTTAAATGGAGCCTAAACAGATCCGACTTATATACCGTCCGGTCTTTGTATCACCATCTTATTGATACACGACCACCTTTTCATCATAGGAAGATATGGAAGATGAGGATTCCACTAAAAATAAAAACTTTTCTCTGATTTCTGCAAAGGGAGGATGTTCTAACCAAAGACAATCTGGCTAGGAAAAATTGGAAAGGTAGTCAGAAATGTATCAGCTGAATGAGACTATCCAACACCTCTTCCTTGACTATCCCTTTACTAAAACGATTTGGAGAATCATCCTTTTCGCTACTAATCTGAACCAACCTAAGTCTATCGGCAATTTGTTTGGTACATGGCTGAATAATCAACCTAAAAAGATGAAAGGTTTGATCTGGGGTGGGTACAACTGTGTTGTGTTGGGCTATCTAGCGCTGCTGGAATGATGTAATATTTAAGAAAATGAAAACTAACTCTATTATGCAGGTTATTGTTGGTGATATGCCCAAGAGCCCATCATCACAATACGGTTTAAAGGCCCAAGAGGATATTGATCCAAGAGGGATTAGGGTTAATAATGGGCCTACGAGATAGAAGCTCATCAGTACGCCCTATATATACGTAGCAGGGGCAAAGGGGGGTGCCCAGGGCAGTTAGCCGCGCCTCCCCTTTGCCGCCGCCCTCCTCTTGCCGCCGCCCTAGCCGAACGTGCGGTGCTAGCACACCGACGCCCGACGTTCCATCCCCGTACGTGTGGACTCCGTAGAGGTGCTGCTACTACGCTGCGCTGATCGGCTGCTGGGATCAAGGACGAGGAGCTCAGTTCATGGGACGTGATCGACTACTTCCTCTACACCGACGCGCGATTTCTTCCGCTGCGCTGTGCGTCTAGTGGTAACGATCTATGATCACTCGCAAGTATCTTGGGTGTACGCGGTAGATTAGCTAGCGTAGCCTACCCGTTTACCTACAATTTTCAGGGTAGCATACTGGCTACGCTCCTGGGCCAACTACAGCGTGATGAGCAAGCCAAGGACGCCCTCATTCCGATGAGCAAGAAATAGAGATTATTGCTTTAGAGATATTAAATAGAGGGTGGAAGCACTTATATCGTTTGCCTTAGTCCGTAAGACTTTGGTTTGCTTACTTATCACCAAGAATGGTTTGTAATAATTGGTTGTGTACATCCCTGGATATAGAGGCCAGATTTTGTAATCCCTTATTAAAAAAACAACTCCTAATCCATCCTCATCTTCTAAGATTTGAGAAAAGTCACCCTATTTCGCGTAAAGTTGTGTGTTTTTGAGTAGGCACATATCCCCTCCTAATCCAAAGTGGAAGGGCATAAAAAGAATAAAGATCAGAATGTAAATGTACCATAGAGAAAGAAAATATAAAAATAGTTATGGTACTTTTGTAGTAGTATAAAATTCCCGACATAAAATTTTCTTCTATATTTTAGAGGTGGACTATTAGAAATTTTCGGAGAGGGCCTTTTTTATTCGATTTAATATTTTTATAGGAGTTGTAAACTTCATATTTTGGGAAGAAAATGTTGAGTAATGTTTCCCAAATTCTTTTAGGAGAAGATACGCGATGAGAGCTCCCTAATTATTTTTTCTAATCACTGACTTTTACTAAGATTAGAAAAAATATCTCTCCAACAACACCTAATCCATCCTCTTACTTTTTAGGACTTAGAAAAATCAATGCATGTCTCAGACTTTTGAGTCGATGCATATTTTCTCCTAATCCAAGATGGAAGGGCGTGAAAACAATAAAGATTATAAAATGATTTCTGATGCAAATATACAAGAGAGAAAGAAAATATATAAGTCGTTAGGATAATTCAAAAGAATACAATATAGCCTTATTCCTGATGTAAAATTGTCTTCTATATTTTTCGGATGAATTATTAGAAACTCTTGGAAATGACATTCTTTTTATTCTTTCGAATATCTTTTAGAAGTTCTAGAACTTCATATGTTTACGAAGAAAATGTTGAGTAATTTTTCCTAACAATATTTTTTAAAAATAAGTTCAAAATAATGAACGGGGCTCCCGTTGGATTGCGCGCGAAAGAGATATGAGCTAGAACTATGATCTATTACCATGCATCTGTACCCCCACAACACACAAGGGAAGCGCGCGTAGGTATAGCTCATGTTGTGTGGGTCAATGTGCGGTATGAGCACATACACCTTGATGACTAGCTAGAGCAAGCTCAGTCGTCTTCCTCTGCTGCAGCGCTCATGCGTAGGCACGAACGTACGTAGAACCTGTTCATATACGCAAGTCAACATCTAGCACGCTGCACGCACAGGGGTAGAGCTGGATGATGACGCATGGTGGTCATCCTGCAGTGGTCTCGCATGCTGACACGAGCTACATATACATCATACGTTGACGGTTTCGAGATGAGGATCGATATACATGTATATCCATCACTATGAGTACAGTAGTCTCCTCTGTACAGAGCACGTGACCTTATTATTGTTTCAATTCCTACCGCGTGTTCCCACTTCCCATCTCCATCTCGGAGGGTCTGTGTATAGTAGTTGCATGTCACTGACGCGTGAGTTCGGATCCACACATCAGTGGCTCAACTAGAGAGGGTACTTGAGAGGATCCTTGTACGTTCACAGGCGAGTCTTTAATTTGGCCTTCTTTGTCATCGAAGGAAGACACATGTATATATGTATGTTTTTTAACGAGCCTCGCATAGGGGGCTGCGAACGCGAGAAGAAGGGCCCGTTTGGTACAGCTGTCGGTGTTTAAACCACTCGACCTCCATGGGAGGTACCCGCAGCAAGGTAGAAGGTGGGGATCGCCATGATCTGGAACCCGAAGGTACGCACGAGGACACAAGACACGAGATTTATACAGGTTCGGGTAGCCGGAGTAGCTACCCTACGTCCTTTTTGGGGTAGTATTGCGCCCTGCGCTTGGTGTTGTCCCCGGAGGGATTGAGGATGCTCGGCTAGGTACCCGGCCCTCCTTTATATATATGTATGTTTTTAACAAGCCGCACGGGGGAGGCTGCAGAACGCGAGAAGAAGTGGTGGACGAATGATTGTAGGCGGTGGTACCGTAGCCAAAACCGGGGGTGGGGGGGGGGTTGGCAAATCTCATGGAGCCTCCCCTACCATTTTTTATCAAATAATGAAGGATGAGGAGCCAAAGGTTAAAGAAGCATTGGGAGAGCCCCTGAGCTCGATCCTGCTTCACCACCGTGTGTGGAAACGCCATTTTCCACACGACGCTCCACCTCTCCTCGATTCGGAGGTGCCATAGCCTCCGCCTACTCTAGCGGGGCCGCGACCGAGGGAGAGGAGGTGTGCAGAGGAGGGAGGAGGCCGGCGCCAGGAGAGAGGGAGCACCGACAGACGAGGAGGAAGGGAGAGAGACAACGTGGAGAGGTGATCGATAGTGTGAGTGATGTGGCATTAAATAATTCTCACATGTGGGTCTGTGTGCCGTTTGTTATTGGTATAAAGAAGATTTAAAGGAATATGGGGTTACGAGAAAATTGGAGATAGATGAAAGAACCTCAATGATCAAGATAGAATATATTCTTTTAGGTCAGTCCCAGTGGAAAAAACTCTAGTAGTTTCGGAAGCATAGGACATTGTACCAAGAAATCACCCTTCCCAGTGGAAGATTTTCTCCTGTTGTTCAAATTAAAAAGTGACCAATTATTCATCCCGTTCTCCTCCTCTTTAAGATCTTTTGTGCTACACAAACCACACAACATTGCCAGAATAGCTCCACGACACCAGACTAGTTGCACAAGCTTTGCTAGAGCCCCCGTACGAACACTGGTCTACAACATGGAGAGAAGTCGTCGGCTCTTGTGCTACCTAGGTGTGCGCCGTCGGCGGCGGCCGCGCCTCTCATGTTGGAAATTTAGCCAAATTAACGAGTAATTTAATCTAGGAAATTGAAAGTAAAAGCATACCAGAGGCAATATTCATGACCATATTTGATTTAGCAGAATATACGAATATGTAGATAATATGTAAAACAACAAGCAATCGAAAGAGGTTATACCCAGAGGCATTCAAGCTGGCGCTAGTCGACATAGCGCTTGTCGGTGTAGTCGTCCCGCTCGATGCAGTGCAGAAAGGTTGCAGTGCCGATCCTTGCTCCCTTCCCGAACAGTAGTGCGCCGATCACGAACAGTAGAGGAAGACGACCGAGCAGTATCGAGTGGACGTGTCGAAGACACTCCCCAAAAACGTGATCGCTGGTCTTCACCCGGGCATATGAACCCGACTCCGACGAACATTCCGGAGGCTCCTACTCTCCCACAAACCTGTGCGCGCAAGCCATGGGACGGAAAGATTTGTGTGCAGCGAGTTGAGAGTTATGGAAGTAAATTCCCGTAATTGGTGTAAGGTAAAACCTTTCCCATTCCCGTCCCGACACGTCACGCACGCACGCACACCACCGCCTGCCTGCCTCGCCTCGCCTCGCCCACGGCCCGACCGGTGGCGGCGCGCGCGTGCGTGTGACATCGTTTTGTCCTCTTCTCAACTTCTCAATAGAGATGGAATAATCTCCAGCATATAAGTCGAGCCTTTGCCACGTCAAAACTCATGCCGATATTATTTATTTTAAACCGAGATATTAGGATTATTAGTCATTAAATGGGCCAAGCCCAATTAATAATCCAACAATCCCCACCAATCTCTAGGGTTTAAGTAAATAATTTCAAGTATCACAACTTTTGATATACCAGAGTTTTAACGGAGACTGTAAAGTTGAACTTCCGTCTAGAACAGTGAATCCACTCACTCACAACTGAACAATGGACTAAGCCTTAAATTGACAATTTTGCGTGAAAATGAGCTTCAACAAAGTTCATATCATGGTACAAGGCTGCTACAAACATTCCCTTTGTTTTGAAGCATATAAGTCATACTTCCTGAGCCTTTCATGAGTATCTAGAGATTTCCCACATCTCATAGACTGTGACTAGCAGTCGAACTCATATAGGTGTGTCCCTTTGAGAATGTTCTGTATGACAACATCCCTGCTTTAGTAAGCCACTCGGGTCACATTAAGGACTCATCGAGCCTGTCATACAGAATAGGAGAAACAGTGCATCTCTAATGAGTTTGAGCTTAGTCAAGGGGTTTCTCTCTCAGTAAACCACTAGCTTGTTTCACCATCCTACTTCACGGGATCTCTGATCACATAGAACAGGTTACTACTATGGTGTGACTTCAAGTGGGTCTTAAGCCCAACTCCCTCGATGCACCTCCTATCACATTGCGTGATAGACCCTTGGTAAATTGATCTGCTAGATTTTTGGATGTATTAACAGTCTAATGCTATTACTTCGGAGTTTCTCAATTTTCTGACAGACTTCAACCGCCTTTTCACATGCCTTGTGGACTTCATGTTATCCTTGGAACTGTTCGCTTTGACTATCACTGTTTGATTGTCACAGTTCATGGAAATAGCCGGTATGGGTTTTTCAACCACCGGTAAGTCCATCAGGAGCTCACGAGCCATTCAGCTTCAACTGTGGCGGTATCCAATGTTGTGAGTTCTGCTTCCATTGTTGACCTCGTTAAGATGATCTGCTTGCAAGACTTCATGAAACAGCACGACCTCCAAGTGAGAAAACATATCCACTTGTGGCATAAATCTCATCAGCATCAGAAATCCAGTTGGCATCACAATAACCTTCAAGTACCCTAGGATACCCGGTATAGTGAATTCCTTAGCTCATGGTTCCTTTTAGATAGCGTAATACTTTTTCAAGAGCTTGCCAATGATCCTCTCCTGGTTTTGAAACAAACCGACTCAATTTGCTCACAACATA
Source organism: Cenchrus americanus (assembly GCA_947561735.1). Taxonomy (NCBI): domain Eukaryota; kingdom Viridiplantae; phylum Streptophyta; class Magnoliopsida; order Poales; family Poaceae; genus Cenchrus; species Cenchrus americanus. Next base: position 73,355,613 of record OX387239.1, on the reverse strand, counting down.
GGAGATGTCAGGCCTCGTTGCGCTAGCTAAATACATAAGTGAGCCAATTATTTGAGAATATCTCAATTGATCTCGTGCAATTCTCCGATTCTTTCTCAAAGACACGCTTGGGTCATAAGGAGTTGGAGCAGGTGAGAACTCTCTATAACCAAAGCGATTCAACACCTTTTACACATAGTGGTTTTGCACAAGAGAAATCCCACCATTTCCTTCTTCTCTATGTAGCTTTATGTTAAGAATAACATCAGCCACACCCAAGTCTTTCATCTCAAAATTATTAGACAGAAAATATTTTACTTCTTTGATCACATTCTCATTGTTACCAAAGATTAGAATATCATCTACATATAAGCACAAAATCACACCTTCTCCACCACTAAACCGATAATATACACATTTATCAGTATCATTCACAACAAAGCCTGCTGATGTTAGAGTTTTATCAAATTTCTCATGCCACTGTTTAGGTGCTTGCTTTAGGCCATACAAAGATTTTAATAACTTTCCCTTTCCCTCTTGACCTTTTGCTACAAACCCATCAGACTGATCCATATAGATTTCTTCCTCAAGCTCTCCATTTAAGAAAGCTGTCTTAACGTCCATTTGATGAAAAAAGACCATGTGAAGCAGCCAAGGATAGTAGCACCCGAATAGTTGTAAGACGGGCTACAGGTGAATAAGTATCAAAATAATCTTCTCCTTCTTTCTGGGTATAGCCTTTTGCAACAAGCCTTGCTTTGTACCTCTCAATAGTACCATCATGCCTGAGTTTCTTTTTGAAAACCCATTTACATCCTACAGGTTTGCACCCATAAGGACGATCAACCACCTCCCAAGTACCAGTTGACATTATGGAATCCATCTCACTTTGAACCGCTTCCTTCCATAAGTCCACGTCAGGAGAAGAATAAGCTTCTTCTATGGTTTTGGGGGTGTCGTCCATAAGGTATATGATATAGTCATCGCCAAAGGATTTTGCAACCCTACGCCTCTTACTATTTCGAGTGACTATATCATTATCCTCCTCTGGAATATTCTCATGAGATTCATCAGCAACAATATTTTCAGGTTCAGGTGTCTCAAGAGATACGAAATCATGATTAGAAGTGCTAGGTACATTTTTCATGGGAATTTCATCTTCAAAAAATGTAGCATCTCTCAATTCCATGATTGTGCCTTCCACCATATCAGGCACTTTGGAATTAATAATTAAAAATCTATAGCCCATGCTGTGAATGGCATAGCCGAGAAAGACACAATCAACGGTTTTGGGTCCAAGCTTTCGCTTTTTGTTAATTGGCACATTCACCTTTGCCAAACAGCCCTATGTCTGTAGATATGAGAGATTTAATCTCCTTTTCTCCCATTCCTCGAATGGTGTGACTTCTTTGTTCTTTATGGGCACTCGGTTTAGAATATGACACATGTCAATATTGCCTCTCCCCACCATTCCTTAGATAGTCTCGCAGTGTCTAACATGGCGTTAACCAAATCAGTTAGAGTGCGGTTCTTTCTTTCGGCAATCCCGTTGGACTGTGGGGAGTATGGCGGTGTTCTCTCATGAATTATACCATGCTCCACACAACACTCAAAAAAGTCATTTGAGAAGTATTCTCCTCCGCGATCGGACAATAACCTTTTGATTTTTCTCTCAAGTTGACTTTCTACCTCGGCCTTATAGATTTTAAAATAATGTAGTGATTCATCCTTTGATTTTAACAAATATACTTAGCAAAATCTAGTGCAATCATCTATAAATGTCATGAAATATCTTTTGCCACCTTTAGTCAACTCACCATTCATCTCGCATAAATAAGAGTGAATTAATTATAGAGGTGCCAAGTTCCTCGCCGCAGCAGCCTTGTGAGGCTTGCGAGGTTGTTTTGATTCAATGCACACATGACACTTAGAATTTTTGACTAAATTAAATTTCGGGATTGAATTTAAACTAATTAAGCGAGACATGCAACCAAAATTAATATGACATAACTGCTAATGCCACATATTCGCCTCATCATGATTATTAATATGGTTCATATACTTAACATCACTCTCACATAGAGACAAGCGGAACAAGCCTCTGCTCTCATAGCCTTTCCCAATGAAAGTTCCAAACTTAGACAAGACACATTTATTCAACTCAAAAACTAGTTTATAACCATCAAGACAAAGCAAAGAACCACTAATTAAGTTCTTCCTTATTGAGGGGACATGCTGCACGTTCTTCAGCTGCACGGTCTTTCCCGAAGTAAGCTTCAGATCAACCGTACCAACACCACAAACAGAAGCATGAGCTCCGTTTCCCATCAACAAGGAGGCAGCCCGCCCAACCTGATAAGAATAAACAAGGATTTATCAGCACATACATGTGTATTGGTTCCTGTTTCAATCCACCAATCAGGTGAATTAAAAACTGAAAGAACTGTATGGAGTAAATTACCATACCCTGAGGTTCCTCCTTCAGCCTCAACCATGTTCACTGATTTCTTCTGATTTGGCTTCCACTTCGCATCTGGGCAATCTCTAGCAAAATGCCCAGGTTTGCCACAAGTGAAGCAGTTGCCTTTCTCCTTGTCCTTCTTCTTCTTCTTGAAAGGAGTAGTGTTCTTTGGTTTCATATCTTGCTGGTTTTCTTCTTCTGTGGTTTAGGATGATTCTTTTGCACCACATGTGCACTAGAACCACCCTCTGCAACTTTCTTTCCCTTGACATCTATTGCCCTTGCCTTATCTTCCATATCAAGAGTATCAATGAGTTGAGTAACATCAAACTCCCGTCTCTTGTGTTTTAGAGAGGTTGCAAATTCTGTCCAAGAAGGTGGCAATTTTGCAATCATGCATCCAGCCACAAACTTGTCAGGGAGTTCACAACCATGCATCTCGAGATCTTTCACCAGCGCTTGTATTTCATGAGCTTGTTCCACTACCGAGCGGTCATCGACCATCCGATAGTCATGAAACTGCTCCATGACATACAACTCAGAGTGGGCGTCAGATACTCCATAGCGTGCCTCAAGTGCATCCCACATTTCTTTACCAAACTGCAGAGGCACATATGCATCAACTATGATGTCCCCAAGCACGCTCAGTATCCTGCTCTGAACCTCACATCAGCATCATGGAATGCATTATCCTCCTCAGGAGTATGCGAACCAACAACTCTAGGGTCGACCACATAGAAGTAGTGCATGGAGGTCATCCATAATATGCACCTCTGGCGCCATCTCTTGTAATTAGTGCCATCAAAAACATTGGGTTTCAGCATGCTCGCAAAGTCAGTACTCGTAAAAGACCTAGCACATTTTTGGATTGTTGGAAATTTAGCCAAATTAACAAGTAATTTAATCCAGGAAATTGAAAGTAAAAGCATACCAGAGGCAATATTCATGACCATATTTGATTTAGCAAAATATGCGAATATGTAGATAATTTGTAAAACAGCAAGCAATCTAAAGAGGTTATACCCAGAGGCATTCAAGCTGGCGCTAGTCGACATAGCGCTTGTCGGTGTAGTCGTCCCGCTCGATGCAGTGCAGAAAGGTTGCAGTGCCGATCCTCGCTCCCTTCCCGAACAGTAGTGCGCCAATCACGAACAGTAGAGGAAGACGGCCGAGCAGTATCGAGTAGACGTGTCGAAGACACTCCCAAAAACGTGATTTCCGGTCTTCACCCGAGCAGATGAACCCGACTCTGACGAACATTTCGGAGGCTCCTACTCTCCCACAAACCTGTGCGCGCAAGCCATGGGACGGGAAGATTTGTGTGCAGCGAGTTGAGAGTTGTTGTGTTCTATCACAGAACCGAACAAATTCCAGATAGCATTATATAGGACTTCTCGGGTAAGCGAAGAGACAGGAGGGGAAGGGACGCCGACGCCAGAGTTGAAGTGCTTCAGCACTTATGCGACAGGAGTTGAAGTGCTTCAGTACTTATGAGATCTCACACATCAAAAAGGAAGCAAATTCCCGTAATTGGTGTAAGGTAAAACCTTTCCCATTCCTGTCCCGACACGGCTCGGGGACAGCGGTGGCGCGCGCGTGTGGCATCGTTTTGTCCTTTCTCAACTTCTCAGTAGAGATGGAATAATCTCCAGCATATAAGTTGAGCCTTTGCCACATCAAAACTCATGCCGGTATTATTTATTTTAAACCAAAGAGATATTAAGATTATTAGTCATTAAATGGTTCAAGCCCAATTAATAATCTAACATCTCTGCAGACGTGCCTGATCTCTTTCTTGTCGTCGCTCGCCTGGCATCGTCTTCTTGCCTTGCCTCACCGGGCAACAAAGAAATTTTCTTGCCACTGTCCTCCCTTTGCCTCACCTCACAACTCAACCCAACAATGTCAGAGCTCAATTCTGGGCAGCAGAGATCGATTTGGTAGTGCTGACGATCGATACGACGGAGGCAGAGGTCGAATCGATGGCAGTCGATCTTGATTTGGTGTTTGCAGACTTGCAGACATTTGTTCAGCGCGCGCAGAACTTGATTTGATGTTCTAGCTTGATTTGGCGCGGCTGAAATTCATCCCAACGTCTCTCCCGTGTGGGGAGGAGCGGCGCAGGACCGGTCGGGGATCCCTAGTCGAGCTCCCTCACCGGCGAGCTCTCTTGCAGGGAGGACGGCTGCCGGGTGAGCCATTGACGGAGAGTAGCAGCGCACGAGCTTCCTGGCCGAGCTCTCCAGGGGAGCAAGGTCTACTGAAGGGAGCAGCAGCGCCCGAGCGCGACGGTCTGGGCCTGGCGACCTGGGTGCGGCGGCCGAAGCTCGCTGGCGGGGCGCGGCGCCCCTGAACTCGCCTCGCAGGTGGTGGCGGCCGTAGCTTCTGCCCACCATGTCTCGTTGGCGTCGAGCCGCGCGGCCGCGAGCATGGTGTCAGACAGCGTATTGGATCCGAACGACAGCCTTGGAGAGCGGTCGTTTCTCCCCAACGGCATTTTTGCCATTTCATGGCGTATCGGTTCGAGTGAGGACGTCGTTCGATTTCTGCCATTTCCACTAATAGTGTCAAATTTGTTTGAAACTTCGTTCATTTAGTATAAATTCCAACCAAAAGAAGTTAAACCAAAAAAAAGAAAAAAAAAACCGCCGACCCAACATGGCCCACTTAGGCCCAACCAAGGGGGGTCAAAATATCCCCACCGCAACTCCCCACCCCATCCGGTCGAGCGCAGGGCCTCCAGAAGCTCACTCCGCCCCCTCTCCGCCTCCCCAGGGTCGCCGTCCGGCCGCCGACGTCGCCTAACCGGCCTCCGAGCGCGGTTTACCGCTCGAACGGCGCGGTTATCCGGCTGGCCGCTGCATCTATCCGCTCACTGCCCCGGACGAGCGGTTTACCGCCCCGGACGAGCGGTAAGCCGCGGTTAGGGCGCGGTAAACCGCCCTGGCGCAGGTATGTCTCTCCCCCTTCATAAATGTTTGATTTATCTAGTTTCTAAATATGTTTTGATATAGAAGTGTAGAACATTTTGATTTAGGATGCAGATATGATTTGACTCAGGTGTTTACATGATTTAGGTTTGTAAATGTAGATATGTAGACCATAAATGTAGGATTTTGGTAGAGCATATTTAGGTGTATATATGATTTCATTTAGGATGTATATATGATTTAGTTGTATATATGATTTCATTTAGGATGTAGATATTTAGAGCTTATTTAGGTATATGATTTATGTGATTGATTTGTGGATGTTGTCCATTTATGCAGATACAAAATGACATCTAGAGATGTTGTGTGGGAACACGGTGAAAATCATCACCCTGGATGGCGATGCAACTATTGTCATATGCACAAAAGTGGAGGTGGTGCCACTAGGTTCAAACAACATTTGGCTGGAAAAGGGACCCAGGTGGTCCATTGCAGGAATGTGCCACCACCTGTGCGGGAGTACTTTCTACAACATTGATCTTTTATTACTATGACTATGGTATTGTATTTGTATGCACGATTATCACTATGCCATTGTTTGAATGCAAAACTATGATATTATTCCTTTGGTGAGGTTTTGTGATGTACTTTACATTAAGTTATGCATAGATCATACTAAGATTTTCATTAATTCATCACCGGAGAACCACAAAACCATGTTCGGTTTTTCTGCCTTTACCGTCGGTTTACCGCTCTAACGACCGGTTACCGGTCCTAACCGAGCGGTTTACCGATCGGAACCAAATGCACTAGCGTTTCAATTTGGAATTTGAATTTGGTTGGTTTTCAGCGGTAACAGCGGCTACAGACCGGTTTACCGAAACCGACGGCCGGCGGTTCGGGGGACCGGTTCGGTAAGTTGAACCCTGGTTGTGGGTACAATCTTACCGTCGTCCGAAGCGAACTAGTGAATTAATTTTTTTATTGCGTCGAACCCAGTTTGGTGGTCGGTTTTTGAGCCGGACAAAGCTAACTTTCGACCTCTCGAGTGTGCAAAGTTCGGTTTCGACTGCCCACTAGTTGATCTTCGACTACACTGGAGCTGCCCTGAAGGTCGCACGCACACCCTAACCCATGTAAGCCTTGTTGCCAATCTACCCCAACTTTTTTATATGTTCAATGGTCTAAGTTAAAAAATCAATATTTGACATATACTTATAGTATGGAGAGTGTATTTTTTTCATTGTCTTTTCAAAAAAGAGCATGAAAATTAAACCGGTTCCTTCAGGTAAACTACTCCGTCCCAAAAAGAATGACGTTTGAGGATTCAAAATTTGTCCCAAAAATAGTTACATTTTACTTAATTCGGCATGTGTGCATGTGCATGTAGGCATGCAACAATCAATTAGCATATAATATGACAAATAAATAGGGCAATCGAGGTCATTTGACCTCCTTAATAATCTGTCCTAAAAATTCTAGAATGACAATCTTTTTAGGACGGATGAAGTAGCATATTTATTCCAAATGGTACATAGATGATCAGGTACGTACAGTTTGCTTAGAGATAGGTTTCCATAGGTGACGCATTCTTGGTTTGGAAATATACATGGTTGGTCACGTGGGAAAAAATTCCAAAATAGACAATTCGTAGCCTTGACTTTGTGCAAACGGCCATGCAACACGTCACTCTCCTGCCATGCCGCTTTCGTGCTAGAGACGCCGTCTCAGCAGCGGCCGCTTTCCCTGTCGGTCGGTCGATCGATCGACGTGCATGTAAACGTCTCAGTGCGGCCGCTTTTGCATTAGAGGTCTCGATTGCGTCCATCACACGGGCACGTAATCCAACACCCCTGCTGCTAGCCACACGCTCTCTCTCTCCCTCCCCCATGCTACAAGCACAAAGCCATGAATGGCAATTGGCAGTCAACAAGTCGAATTGCATGCAAGAACACACAAAGGTTATCCTCAAGACTCTCAAGCAACCAAGAGAGTAGTAGAGAGAGATGATCACACGACTGAATCGTGGAACAACAAACTCACGCCATTGACCCCACCTAATGTGTGCTATATGTTGTCTTGTCCATGGACCTCTGGGAGCGCTAGCCGACGCATGGATGTTACAGTGTGTAGATTAGTCACCAGTTGGCCAGTAGCACATTCTCCCACAAATATTTACCTTATTAATTAACTATTGAATTACACGAACAGTGAAACGTGAAAAGTTGTGGGGCATTCGACTACTAGCTGTGAATGATAGGGATTGGCAAACCAACATTGGATTATTCACTACGGGAAACTCACTTTTGCCGTGCGTGAAAATCTTTACCGTGTGTGGGCTATGACGCACAACAAAGATTCTTTGCCGTGTATGCGATACAAAGCGCAAGACAAAGATCGTTTACCGTGCAAACGACCTTTGTCGTGCGTTTTTAAAAAAAAACGCACGACAAAGACTTTGCCGTGCGTTTCTTAACCTTTGTCGTGCGCCCGAAACGCACGACAAAGGTCAGGTTTCCCTAGTGATTGTAGCTGGCCTTCTTGAGATCAAGTATATGCAGACACATATATGTAAACAAGATGCTAGCATACATGTGAATATATGTATGCAGGTTACTTATCTTTGTAGGAGGAGATCTATGGATCCAAGTAGCACAACTCCATCAATGAGCTAGAGATCACAACGGAGGCATCACACAGATCCATGGGCTCACTACCTTATTTGGGTGTGGGCACTTAGGACGGGCTTGAGGGCACATCATACAACAACCTAGATGAAACGGTGTGAAATGTGATGCTTGGGGTTCAGTCAAACCTCAGGTTCAGCATAACTAGTGTTGGCTCCATTCGAGCCCATCTTCCACATGTCACCTCTTCGTACTGTCGTAAAGGTTTGTTGACGGTGTATTTTGGTACACCAAACATGTTCATTACACTTTGGTTTGGATTTGATTATGGAACTAACCCGCCGCTAGGCACACTAATCATATAACAAGTTCATCTTCGTGTGTGCATTTGGAAGTGTTATGTTTTTTAGGAAAACATGGACATAAAGGACGAAGCCACAACAAGTTCAAAGGATCAATTAAGGAGTCTCGTTCGTGTTTAAGAGCTTGATGAAATCACTCTCAAAGGTGGCAAGGACCGAAGTGTTACAAAGGAACATCCCCGAGGATTGAATCGTAAAAGATCAGACTTCATGTAAGGAGAACCTCCATCTTGGATGTGAGGATGACATCGCCAAAATGGTGCAAGTAGAGGGGGCAAAGTGCATAAATACATGAGGACCCACGGGAGCGAAGGGCCGACTGAATCAGGCCGGGATGGGCCTGGGCCAGTCGGCCCAAGCCGGCCGGCCTGGCCCACTCCAGGGGTCGGTTCGGCCCCCCTTTTCTTGCACCCGAAGATCATTCAACCTTAAGTTTCTGGAGACGCCGCCATTCGCAAGATAGAGAGCCATTCGCCCGAGAGGCCATCCACAAGCTAGAGAGAAGAGGAGGGAGATCATTTGAGAGAAGGATCGTTCTACTCGAAGGAAGCACCCACACGTGGAGGAGAAGGAAGACACCGTCGGAAGCGTCATCATGATCAACGGTGCTATGCCTATGGCAAAGCTTGTCACCTTCCGGTTGAGTTAGAACATAAAGACTATTGGGCAATTAAAGAGATGAATCTCGATCTAGACGTCGCGGTGGTAAAGCGAAGAATCCAAATAAGCGAGCTAGAGGAGATGAGGTTAAAAGCCTACGAAAATGCGAGCATATACAAAGAGAGGATTAAAGGTGGTATGACAAAAGATTGAAGAAAAGGGAATTCAAAGAAGGAGATAAGGTCCTCATCTACAATTCAAGGTTTAAGACCTTCGGAAAGTGGAAATTGCAAAGCAGGTGGGACAGGCCTTACATTGTTCATTCGATGCTCTCCAATGGAGCAGTAACCATCATGGATGTGAAAGGTGATCAATTCATGGTGAATAGTCAACGACTTAAGGTTATTACGAACCTGACGTTGTGCCCCTTCACCATATTGATGTCTTCACCATGGAGGAAGAGCCCGAATGGCAAGCCTAGGACGTAAAACAAGGTGAGCATTTTGTAAATAGTTTTTCTTTTATTTTTCTAGAGTTTCTCGCAAAGTTTTACTGGGCCATCTTTTTCTCATGGGCTAAAAATGCCAAATAAGTGGGGCACGTGAAAAACCAGACTGAACCGGCCCGCGAACCGAGGCTGGCCGGCCGGCCCTGTCCAACCGGCCCAAGGGGCCCAGGCGGCGGTTCGCCCCCGGTTTCCTCTGAGACGCGCGTTTTTGACTTTCTTGTTTGGTCAGAAAATTTTAAGGGTAGTAAAGAAAAGGAAATATGGTTTCTAGAGTATTCCTTCCCGGACTATTTAAATGGCCGAGATGGGAGCTTGGGAATCTATCCCAATTCGCATCCTTTTGCACCCAAGCAGCAGCCATGACGTCCCCGAGGAGCGTAGAGATGAAGCTAGGTGCCAAGGAGCCATTGGTGGAAGAGGCGAATCGATGCGAGCTCAAGCTACCCATGGAGATAAGGAGGACCGCCTGCATCCGTTGCGGAGGGCATGTCCCGACTGGGGCAATCACATCTCGGCATCACGTCAAAGAGGAGAGGGTCTCTACTCCCGTTCGAAGGTCCGAGCGCATCCGCAGCATGAAGAGGAAGGATTACAAGGAGGTGTCGCCCGAGCCAAAAGATTACGAGGGGAGTGACTATTCCGATGACCGTAGCTCGAGCTCGTGGGCGGCCGCTGGAAGGGAGGACCATGACCTCTACTATTGGGAAGAGGTGCCCAAGGAGAAGACTCCCGAAGGCCCTAACAGCAATGATAACCCCAACGACGGTGGCGACGACAGCGGCGGCGGCGACAACGGTGGCGACCCTGGTGATGTCGACCCTTTCGGAATGTATCCGTTGTGTTGTGCAGCTTGCCGTCACTCCATCACGGAGCTCTATGCATCGGTCAAAGAATGTTTCCACGCCATGGAGGCGATGAGGCAGCGCATGGAGGACTTGGAACGAGTGGTCGAGGACGACTACAAATTTCTGAACCGGAACGTGCCGAAGTTGTTCGGCATGGTGGGAAACATGAAGAGCAAGTGGTGCAAGAGCTGCGGAAAGTTCCACTAGGGAATAGAGTTTCCCCCCTTAGGTTTTTTGTAAGATATGACGAGGACGTCGTATGGTTTAGCGTGGGGGAGAGCTAGCTAGTTAGCCTTTTGCTTTAAAGATTAGTTTGGTTTGGTTTAGTTTTCGCGAGAGTGTGAGAATCTTAAGTTTTAGGAGTGTGCTTTTTAAAATTTTCGAAAGTTTAAAGTGTCTTAAAGTTAGTGTTCGTGTCAAGAAAATCAAATAAAAAGTGTCCTTTAAAATTTTGTCTCTTGCGATGCTTTTCTTGCTTTACTTGTTTGTCCGTCTTTAATTTTTGATAAATAAGCATAAGTATTTGGTTTGAAACGTTTACCGTGGTGCTTAATGGAGTTTCTACCTCTAAAAGTACCCACATCATGCTTTGATCTAGAACTTCGTTTTGGTTGTGCTAAGTTTGATGCTTAAAATTGGAGGAATTTAATTCTGAAAATTATTGAAAAATCCTTGTAATAAAGGTTAGCGAATTCTTTTTTCCAAGTTGAGAGTTTAAGAAAAATCTTATACAAAGCCAAATTTAATTTTCGCTCCACTATAAGTGTGATTAGCATAATGAGTTGTGTTAGAATCCTTCTCTCTTGGAACTTTTAATTTCGAGCAATGATCATGTCCTTGTGATTATCTTTTATTGCTAGCCTCATCATGCATTCGGTAACGTGACTCTCACATCGAAAGTCCCGTACATCGCCGAATTCCATACCCAAACCATTATATCTCTTTTGTACATCGTATTCCTTGAACACAATCTATTTTTGAAGTCTCGTCTCGTCCCTAGCATAATTTTTATTTTAAATTCAGATTATGTTTATGCAAGAAAGTGATGAGTTGAAAGCTTTGAAAGAGAGATAAATATGTCAAGAGAAAGAGAAGTAAAGAAAAAATATGTGTATGGAAAAGAAAAAAAGAAAAAGAAAAGAAGAAAAAGAGAAAAAGAGGAATGGCAAGAAAGATATGAAGAGGATGAATCAAGTGAAGGATAAATAAAGTGCAAGGAACGATGTCACGTTGTTGTTGAGAGATGAAACTTCCATTCTTTTCAAACCATGTGCAATCCGACAACGAGGACGTCATCGGTGCCTCGTAGTCTTACTTTTCTTTTGCCCTTGCACATGTCCACCATTCTATATCTTCTTATCCTTGATATCCCTACATTATGGTTCAATTCTCATGATCATTGGCTTTGAAAGGTAAGCAACCATTAGAGGAAATTCTTAGCTTGACATACTTATGTTGATTGCACTAGCAATACCTATAGCTCCACTTTACATGTTATATGAGAGACTTATGGGAGGTGAGAGTTTTATGAAAATCGTTTAGGATAGCCACTTCATATTAGCGACATGTCAGAACTTGGAGAAAGGTTTTGGTCTAATACTTGTTGCAGGAATTTTATTTTTGAAAATCATGAAAACCCTCCAATGGAAGCAAAGAAGTAAGCATGGCTGAAATTGAAGACCTCGAGTGAAAGGTTTGAGTTGTGGGGTAAATCTTGATTTGGTAAAAATTGTAAACGCACATGTTTATGTTTGATGATCATTGCTTTATGTTTATTGTATTAAAGATAAAGGATTGGCTAACTTGTGAAGAAAGAATTAGCGGAGCACGATTTCAACACTTTGGACAAAAGATCTTTCACAAGTACTTGCTCGAGGACGAGCAAGATCTAAGCGTGGGGGAGATGTTGACGGTGTATTTTGGTACACCAAACATGTTCATTACACTTTGGTTTGGATTTGATTATGGAACTAACCTGCCACTAGGCACACTAATCATATAAACAATTCATCTTCTGTGTGCATTTGGAAGTGTTATGTTTATGTAGGAAAACATGGACATAAAGGACAGAGTCACAACAAGTTCAAAGGAGCAATTTAGGAGTCTTATCCGTGTTTAAGAGCATGAAGAAATCACTCCAAAAAATGGCAAGGACCGAAGTGTTACAAAGGAACATCCCCGAGGATTAAAGCATAAAAGACCGAAATTCATGCAAGGAGAACCTCCATCTTGGACGTGAGGATGACATCGTCAAAATGGTGCAAGTGGAGGGGGCAAAGTGCATAAATACATGAGGACCCATGGGAGTGAAGGGGCGACCGAACCGGTCGGGATGGGCCTGGGCCGCAGGGCCCAAGCCGGCCGGCCGGCCCACTCGGGGGTCGGTTCGGCCCCCTTTTCTTGCACCCGAAAATCCTTCAACCCTAAGTTTCCGGAGGCGCCGCCATTCGCAAGATAGAGAGCCATTCGCCCGAGAGGCCATCCACAAGCTAGAGAGAAGAGGAGGGAGATCGTTCGCGATAAGGATCGCTCTACTCGAAGGAAGCACACACAAGTGGAGGAGAAGGAGGACACCGTCAGAAGCGTCACCATGATCAACGGTGCTATTGAAGGACCGAATTGGCGACCAGAGAGGGGGGAGTGAATGGGAGCCGATAAAAATTCTCCTCAAAGAACTCGGCCTATGTCCCATAATCAAACCCACAGAACTTACACTTGCTCAACTCAATCGTCAAGGTTACGTAGTTATAAAAGAACTACTAACCTCAGAAACGATCCTTGGTTCACCTAGCAGAAGCACAAACCAAGGAACCAAAGCGAACCAGACAACACCAAATCAAACCGGGTCACCCTGACATAGAGGGCGGGCCACCCACCGGCCAACGAGAACCAAAACGGGTCACCCGACATAAGGGGGCGGGTCACCCGCCAACCAACGAGAACCAAAACGGGTCACCCCGACTAAGGGGGCGGGTCACCCCGAGCGCCCGGGAATTTCAGCAAGTTGACGATCGAATAAAAAATCAAAACCCAAACAAATGACCTCCTAAAATTACGAGAATTTAACCAAGTCTTTGCAACAACACTAAGAGCCTTCTCCCAAAAGATCTCCTCAAAAAGATCAAGCAAACTCTACAGATCTAAATCGGAAGAAGAGGAACTAGCAAGTCAACGCCACCTAGGGTCACCCTACCATAGGGGGCGGGTCACCCGGGTAGCCCGTAAAATCGCCCGCGGTTCAACTCCAAACTTTCGATCGATGGATCTCCCAAATCACTTGGAGCTTTGAGACGAAACTTTGGGGAGATGATGAACACCACAAGGAGAGGTTATGCCCCAAAAATTACGGTCTCAAACTCCCTACAACTCCCGGAATCGCAAATCCTTGCCAAGAACACTATGACATAGGGTTCATCCAAAAGTCAACGAATCGAAGGCCAAATCCGGCGTTTGAGGGGTCAAGATCATCCACAAAGTGGCACAAGGCACTCACCCATGATCCCCTCAAAGAAATCCGGAGAGAAACGCCCTCAAATCGACGAATCGAGCGAAGAACGAAAAACCGAAGAAAAGGCTCCGAAAATCACCAAAAAGGAAAAATAGGAAAGACACATCCAAGCCTTGAGGAACCACGCCAAATCATCTATACATATCAAAGAGGTTCATACAAGGTCTAGCTTGCCGCCCGATCATCCTTCCCTCTCACAAGATCTCACCATGAAGATCTCAAGCTAGTCCTATGGAAAGCCTAGGGAAAATAGGAAGGGAAAATAGCAAGAGCAAATGAACTAGGGTTTCAAGAGATGGCTGCCATCCTCTCTCTCCTCTAAGTTTATATGGAGACAAACCGAAAGACTAAAATACCCCTAAAGCTTAAACTAAGATACACGCCCACCAAGGGCACTTTGGAATATGTCTTTGTAGCACCATCGGATGGATGCCGGTGACCGCCCTTCGCGTAGCCTCGACACAAGCCTTGCGACCCCGACGCGTGTCCTCCACTTCGAAGCTTCTCGCCGTGCCCGGATCCCGTCTCCGCCCGCCGAGCCTCCGGTCTTGGTTTTATGGCTCAACCATGTAACCCGGGCCGGTTTTGTGGTGAACCGCCACAAACACCGCGTGCGTACTTCGGTTGTGAACCGCTACCCCGCACCGACTTTGTCTTGCTTTTCTTGCCACCATGTGGCCCGCACTTGACCCCCGCCGGCCACCGGTCCCTCGAGTCGGGCCTACTTGTCTCTCCACTCCTCGGAGGCCTCGCAAGGCATAGACCTTTCGCGCCCGCTCTTCACCGCACGAATGCAAATCAAGCCGCAACCTACACCGCAATACTCGGACAAGAGTCGGTCCACACCACGTTGTCAATCACTCAAAGAAAGCTAGGAGCGACCATCCACCCGGTCCTTGGACGCTCCGGTCCTCAATCTCCCCCTTGATGAGTGCATTGACAACACACATAAGTAACCAATTCATAGAAAAGATAAAAAGAAAAGAAACAAATGAAAAACTCAAACAAGTGATCAAAGGCCAAACAAAAGCCAAGAAAAGAGCACTTGCGTGAGAAAAATTTCGGTCCCCTAAGGAAAGGGCAACGACTCGACACAACCGAGATAAAATGCTCCAAAATTGCCGACTCCTCAAGGTGAGGCAAAAGGGCTCGACACCATCGGCAAAAGAGCACAACTAACATTCAGGCGAAAGAGAGCTCCCAAATGCATGAATGCAAACTCCCCCTGAACAAATGCATTTCTCCCAATTTTTCTCCTAATTTTTTTCTTGATGCAAAGCTCCCCCTGGAAACATGAATTGGGTACTTTCCTATCCCCTTGTTGGTAATGCATGAATCAAGTCTACACATGCAAGCATGTGCTTCTCAAATATACAAGGAGCACTACAACATGCTACAATTGAGACATAGACAAGCAAGATAGCCCAATTTGAGCACAAGCATCGCCAACAAGATAGAAAGGGACATACAAGCAAGTGACATAGCCATGATTAAAATAAAGCATTTTTTCACAAAAATTCCCTCTCATGAGCATAGGACCTAAACATGATCAAACCGAGAACAAAGAACATTTAACTCACAAACTTCATGCAAGTTCACAAATTCTCATCACAAGGTCATCAAAGGCACCTACAAGCTATCTCATGTCATGTCAAACCCACCAAGCCATGTGTCCACTTCTAGATATGAGACTTCTCATTAGTGAACATCATGCAATGGTTTAGCACCCAAGATAAGAAATTTAAAGCATTTAAGATATGGAAGCACATTTTTCAAGCATAGGCATCTCACATACCATTTTCATTATTTATAAGTTAAGCATGGTACATGAAGTGTCTTTGCGGAAAAAGAAGCTTAGGCTTCTCCACAAGGTAGCATGAAGGCTAAACATTCATGATGATAAATGGATCTTTGATCCCAAATGAAAAGAACATGGTTCCAAGCACAAATTAAGCAAGATATAGCCATAAGCATCCAAGTTGAACATGAGAGGCATTCTACTCACAAGATAGGATCATATAGCATATTCATAAAAAGAATCTATCCACAAGCCTATATGTCCCAAAGCTACCAAGAGCATAGCTATACATCTCATGAGCATCACAAGCAAAGTCATAATCTCATATCTAGCATATCATGGTGATCAAAGCATATGAGAGAAGCACATCTCCGTGGCATATGATACAATGTAGTCTATGATACAAAGATGCAAACATGATATGATACATAAATGAAAATGCAACATGCATATGTACATCGTCCTCCCAACCGAAGCTCAAAAAGGAAAACAACTCCAAGCTCTCCTCGCGAACGAGCAAATGTAGCTTGGTCCAAAGGATTGGTTAGGATATCGGAAAGTCGCTTTTCTTTAGGTACATGGATGAGGTCTATGTTTCCCTTCTCAACATTGTCTCTCAGAAATGGTACCTCACTTCTATGTGTTTGGTTCTAGAGTGAAGCATGCGTGCTATCACACATTAGAGGTACATGGGAACACTCCTCACCAAAGTCACTCGCCGTGTATGTGATCCAAAGCAGCTTGTGAGCAACAATAAGCGGCAACAACATATTTGGCTTCTTGGTAGACCGAGCTACACTAGACCGTTTGCGAGAGGACCAAAAAACAAGCGAAGAACCCAAAAATCGGCAAGTACCCAAAGTCGATTTCCGATCGACTCGACACCCCACAAAGTCGGCATCCGAAAAACCAAGAAGCGAAAAGGAAGAGGACGCCGAGTACCAAAGACCGAGCTCGGGGAGTGTATCGAAGATACCCGAAGATCCACTTGACGGCCCCGCCGATGTGAAGTCCTCGATGATGCTCGAAAACGAGCGCAAAGACGCACGGAAAACCGGATGTCCGGCCTCGTCACCGTCAAGTACAAGAGGGAGTCGATCATGCTCCGTACTCCTTCCGGTCCACGGGCTCTCCGTCCTCCTCCGCGTCGAGCGCCGTAGTCGTACTCATCGGTGTCAATAGGGGCTTCCGGTCATCCATCTTGAACTTCTTGAGAATGTCCTTTGTGTACTTGGCTTGATGCACAAAGGTTCCTTCCTTCGCCCGCTTGATCCGAAGCCCAAGAAAGAACCGCAATTCTCCCATCATAGACATCTCGAATTCTTTGCTCGTATCCTCTCGCAAACCTCGCAACGAAAGAGTGAGATGAGCCACCAAAGACAATATCATCCACGTACACCGAACAATTAGGATATCATCACCCTGCCTGAGGAGAAAAAGGGTCTTATCAACCTTGCCCATCTCAAACCCCTTGCTGAACAAGAACCCTCTCAAACGGCCATACCAAGCACGGGGAGCTTGTTTCAGCCCATACAATGCCTTTCTCAACTTATACACCTTGTGGGGAAACTCAACACTCTTAAAGCCCGGTGGTTGCTTCACATAAACTTCCTCCTCTAAAAACCCATCAAGAAGGCACTCTTCACATCAATTTGGTACAATTTGAACCCTTTAGCCACAGAAAAAGCTAGAAGGATCCTAATCGCCTCCAAACGGGATATCCCCTCCTTCTGACTATAACCCTAGGCAACCAACCTCAACTTGTTCCTCACCACCTCACCATTTTCTCCCTCTTTGTTTTTCCACACCCATTTTGTCCCAATAGGCTTGCAATTTGGTGGTGGCTCCACTGACTCCCACACTTGGTTTCTCTCAAAATTCTCCAACTCCTCATGCATGGCATTCACCCAATTAGGATCAGATAGAGCGTGTCCAATGTCTTTCGGCTCAAAAGTAGCAACAAAAGCTGAATGAGTAAAGTGAGAAGCATTTCTAGACCTCGACCATGTCGTACGGTCATTGATGTCGCTGGTGATTACTGAGGATGGATGATCAACTTGAACGCGCCTCAGTGCCTCTCGCCTAGAGACAACCTCCCCCTCAGCAGCTGCTTCCACTTGATCTTGCTGGATCGTAGGCGTTGTAGGGGATGAACCATCCTGCATCGTAGTTGTCATAGTGGAAGTAGAGGGTACATGCGTGGCTGGAGCTTCACCATCATCACCACCATCCTCTCTAGCATCATCCTCCTCGTCCTCAAAGATCTTCTTGCCAACTTCATCATCACCTGCACACTCAAAGACAGACGAATTGCATGGTTGTGTCTCGTCGAAGGTCACCTCGCAAGTCTCCATGACTAGGTTAGTATCAAGGTTGAGCACGCGAAATACTCTAGAATGACTATCATAACCCAAGAAAATCCCATCGGAAGACCTCGACTCAAACTTATCTACCCTATCCTTCTTGGGAATGAAACATCGACAACCAAAAGCCCTGAAATGGCTCACTCTAGGTGCTCGCCCGTGCATGAGCTCATAGCACGTCTTGTTCAAGAAGGCCCTCAGAAAAATCCGGTTCCCAACATGGCAAGCGGTACTTACCGCCTCCGCCCAATATCTCCTCGGAGTCCTATGCTCATCGAGCATTATCCGAGCCACCTCACAAAGGGAATGATTTTTCCTCTCGACCACCCCATTCTAACATGCCACATAGGGAGAAGAAAACTGATGTTCGAGACTCAAATCACGACAAAAAGTTTCGAAATGAGAGTTTTTAAATTCACTGCCATTGTCGCTATGAATAGCTCGAACAACATCTCCATGTCTCTTGTTCTTCAACCTCAAGATCAGATCTCTCACAAAAACAAATGTCTCCCCCTTGTCAGCCAAAAAGAAGACCCAAGCATAGCGAGAATAGTCGTCCACGATCACAAGGACATACCATTTCCCACCCGCCGAGCACACACGAGTTGGACCAACCAAGTCCATATGGAATAGCTTGCATGGCCTCTCAGTCATAACGGATGTCAGAGGCGGATGAGAGGCGGCGACCATCTTGCCATGCCTACACAGAGCACATACCAAATCCTTTTGGTATTTCAACTTTGGCAATCCTCGGACTAATCCTAGTCCACTCAAGTGTGACAATAAGTCAAAACTCAAGTGACCTAGTCTCCTATGCCATTTCCAAAGCTCCGCCGAAACACCAGCAACCAAACAACGAGAAGAGCCAACGCCATGAGAAAAGTAGGCTCTGAAAATCTGACCCTCGGGGACGATCGTGCACACGAGATCGCCTCGAGAATCCAAAACACGAGAACAACCCGTTTTGAAATGGACTTCAAAACCCTCTCGTCGTATGGACCTCCCCGGGCCCACTACCTCGGTGGGTACCGGGACCGACTACTCGGTGGGCCCCGGGACTACTCGACTTGCGCTACACGGCACCCGGAGGCGTGGAGCACAAGGACAAAGACACGGGGAGTAGTACTCGGTTAAGGCTCGTACACGTTCCGCACCGTATAGAGGTCTCCTAGACGTACTCGGCTAGTACTCCTTCCCTACTCCGACTTGTAACCCCGCCTCCCGACTATATAAGGCGGGGGCGGGGACCGATCCCAGGATCATCTCGACCTCACCTCATCCAACTCACGGCGCATCATTGCACCATCGTGTAATCGTGCCCTATCAATCCGAGCTACGCGGCATACGGGACGTAGGGTATTACGCACCTCGCGGCCCGAACCTCGTCTAAATTGTGTGTCGCGTGCCTCTTCCTTCGAGTTACCGATCTCGGCGAGTCACATTCATCTACTTCGGGTACTCCCCGTAGTAGGTTGCCGGTCCAAAACACCGACACCGGCGCGCCGGGGTAGGGGATCTCGCTCGAGATCACATGGCGAACTCGACGGCTTCCGTTCACATCAAGCCAACCGTCGCCTTCAACCATGGCGACACCTTCGTCTTCGGGGCTTGGGTCCGCACCGGCGATGGCGCGGGCTCTTTCCGCCGCCGCTTGATCATGCAACCCGACTCGAGGACGGAGCCTTGTGACGCTTCCCGAAGTTGTCACGGGCAAGCTCGCCGCAAGTTCGGCGAAATTTCGCTTTCCAATCTCCACGCCGACTTCGAGCTCGAGTCCGTCTCCAACTCGAACCCGACGTCGCCATGGGCCATCGCATGCGAGCCGGCTCCCTCGGCCATCGCAGCGGTCCCCTCTCCACATCGGCGCTCCGTGCGTGGCCCTCGCGTTCCCGGGGCGGGCCCGCACGGAGGCTTCTACGCCACGACGGGCCGCAAGGAGCCCGTAACCGAGTACAACTCGGACTCCGACGCCGTCTCCAACCGCGTCTCGGACTCCCGACCCTCTCTCCGAGTTCTACTCGAACCCGACTACGAGTTCGACTTCGGGTCGGACCCCGAGGAGCCCGAGTCCGAAGACAACTCCTCCGAGCTTCCCTTGTCGGGCCGGCCTGCGGGGCCGGTTATAAGATCAACGCCGGCCGGAAGATACGTCTCTCGGCCGTACCGCAAACCTCGCCGAGCCGACAAAGGACTCACGCTACGTCGCCACATCGACTCGCTACCGTTCCGGAGGGAACACCACTAGCTCAAGCCGACTCAAGCGCACCAACCGAGGTGGCACCTTTCGAGCCAAGCTTGGGTACCCCCGATCGTCAAGTCTTCATGGCCGCCGCGACACCCGGGAACCTCGAGCACGGCCGCGGACAAGTACACGGAGGACATCTCCACGGACGAGCCGTCCGTCGATGCCCCCGCGGACGAGACCGACGCCCGGCGAGGGACGCCGGCGCGAACGTAACGAGAAGCGCAACGAACGACGCCGGCGGCTCGGGGACAACCTCCCCATCCGCAACCTTGCGGAAGCTCTCGGCGCCGAGAGCAGAGTTCACACCACCCTCGAGCAAGTGCCTCATGTCGATCACGCCGATCGCACGGCGGAGCTCGGGGCATACGGGCCGGAGAGGTCATCGCCAAGCTCGCCGAGGAAGCTTACTTCATGCGGGTCGACAAGAGAGTCGCCCAACCTCCCCCGCCCAAGCCTCGCGACAACGAGGCTACTAGTCGCAAGGCCGACCCCGGTCCTAACCGTACTCGGGGCGACATCCCGGCCCGAACCAAACCGTCGACGCTCCACCGCCGGCGGACCCTCACGACAAGACAACGTCAACCGAGAAGTCGTCCCCCACCGTGCCCTCGGCCGGTGGTGGCGGCAACGACCCCGACGGCGGCGGGGCCGCGGCGGCGGCTCCAACCACGGAGCCAACAAGAGAGCCGGGAGGCGGCGGCGGCCGCGGCGGCCGCGGCCACGCGCATAGCCACGCCTCCGGCGCCTCTCACGGCGGGTACGATGCCCGCCGGAGAATCGAAGAGTTGCGGCGAGAAGAAGTCGACGACCGCCGCCGAAGGCGACGGCTTCCCCGCCTTCTCACCCCGGCTTCGCAACCTTGCTCCTCCCCGACAAGTTCAAGCCTTTGGGGATCACCAAATACGACGCGAAGCGGATCCCATCCGGTGGCTCCGATGCTACGCTCTCTCCATCGAGAACGGCGGCGGCAACGGCCGACACCAAGTGCCTCTACTTCCCCTTCGCCCGGACCAAGCCCCACTCACCGGCTCGAGTCGGCCGGACAAGCACTCGATCGACAAGTGGGACCACCGAAGGAGCAATTTACAAGCAACTTCGCGGGCGCCATGGGCCGTTCGGGTACTCGCATGGACCTTGCCATGATCAAGCGAGAACAAGGCGAGACCCTCCGCAAGTACATGCGCCGCTTCTTCGACAAGCGCGCTACCGTCGTGGACGTCACCGACAAGGAGGTCATCGACCTCTTCCGGGACGGGCTCTACCATCGCCGCACCTTCGAGGACTTCGGCCGGCGCCGCCCCAGTCCATTCCCCACCTCAAGGACATGATCACGTCCGGGCGGATGAAGAGGACAAAGCCAACGCCAAGTACGACGCCATCCGCGCCAAGTCCAAGCGAGAACCAAGGCGGCGGCGGCAGCCGGCAACCCAAACCGGGGCGGCCGCAGGCAACAACAACAACAACAACAACTTCTCGGGTTCCAACCGCAAGCGCAAGCCGTACAACACCGTCGCGGCTATCCGGCGCCCTCCAAAAGGGAACTCGAAGAAGAACTCCGGCGGGTTCAAAGACCCTGTCGAAGGAGAAGTGCCCGTGGCATCCAAACGGCAACCACACCACCGAGCGGTGCTACCGGCTCGGGGCACGCGCTCAAGGATACGCCGAGCCACCGCACCCTCACGATCGAAGAACAAGAAGAAGGACGGCGACGACTTCCAAGAACCCGAGAAGACCGTCAACGTCCTCTTCGGCGGACTACCCCGGGCGGGAGCGAAGGCTACTCGCCGCGAAGTGATGTCCATTGAACCGCCGGTTATGACCCCCCCTCGGTGGTCGGAGACGCCCATCACCTTCTCCCGCGCGGACCAATGGACCGGCTTCTCCGAACCGGGACGCTTCCCTCTCGTCCCGCAACCAACGATGTGGCGGGCTCTAAGCTCAACAAGGTGCTCATCGACGGCGGAAGCGGGCTCAACGTCCTCTTCACCAAGACTCTCGGGAAGATGAACCTTGACGTCACCCCCATGCTCAACAAGAGCAAAGCATGCCTTTCTACGGCATTGTCCCGAGCAACGCGGCTATCCCACCGGGCTCGGTGGTACCGCCGTTACCTTCGGGGCGTCTCGCGACAACTACCGCACCGAGTACATCAAGTTCGAGGTCGCGGACATCGAGACTTCCTACCATGCCATCCTCGGCAGACCGGCCATCGCCAAGTTCATGGCGGTGCCCCACTACACATACTTGGTACTCAAAATGCCAAGTCCGGTACGGCGTACTCTCCCTCCGGGGGGACTTGAAGATCTCTCACGGACCGCGATACGAGAGGCCGTGGTGATTGCTTCGACAAATCAAGTACCCACCCCAATGATGGAGGTCTACGCCGCGTCGAAGAAGCTTGCCACAAGCGAACTCGACGTCCCGCAGAAGTCCGACGGCCGCCAACAAGCCTCGGCCACCCGAGGAGGTGCTCACCAAGACGGTCGACCTCGGAACGGGTGACCCCACCAAGACTACCACCATCGGGGCTGGCCTCGACCCCAAATAGGAAGACGCGCTCATCGGCTTCCTTCGGGCTAACCGCGACATCTTCGCGTGGAAGCCGACGGACATGCCGGGAGTGCCCGGGGAGCCGATCGAGCACCGCCTCAACGTCGACCCAAAGGCCACCCCCCAAGCGACAACACCTCCGACGCTTCGCCGACGACAGACGGGATGCCATCAAGAAGGAACTCGCCAAGCTACTCGCAGCCGGCTTCATCGGAGAAGTCTTCCATCCTGAGTGGCTCGCCAACCCCGTCCTCGTCCGCAAGAAGAACTCGAACGAGTGGAGGATGTGCGTCGACTACACCGACCTCAACAAGCATCGCCCCCAAGGACCCCTTCGGGTTGCCGCGGATTGATCAAGTCATCGACTCCACGGCGGCCGCGACCCCTCTCGCTTCCTCGAGCGCTACTCCGGTACCACCGGATCGCAATCAAGGAGGAGGACCGGGGCGAAGACCGCGTTCATCACCCCGTTTGGCGCGATGCGCTACACGACCATGTCTTTCGGGTTGAAGAACGCCGGCGCTACTTACCAACGGGCCATCCGAGCTCGCTTCAAGCGGCAACTCAACAAGAACGTCGAGGCCTACGTGGATGACGTGGTTGTCAAAACCAGGGACTCCGGTACCCTCATCGACGACCTTGAAGAGACCTTCGCATCGCTACGCGAGTACCGCCGGAAGCTCAACCCGAACAAGTGCGTCTTCGGCGTACCTTCGGGCAAACTACTCGGCTTCATCATCGCCCAACGCGGCATCGAAGCCAACCCCCGAGAAGATCTCCGCCATCACCGAAGCATGAAAGCTCCCACGAGCATCAAGGACGTCCGTAAGCCGACGGGGTGCATGGCGGCACCGACAGCATTCATCTCGAAGCTAGGAGAACGGGGTCTCCCCTTCTTCAAACTACTCAAACACCACGAGAAGTTCGTGTGGACCGCAGAGGCGGACCAAGCCCTTGCCCGGCTCAAGGACTTCTTGTCGAAGCCTCCGTCCTCACGGCTCCCTACAAGGGCGAGCACCGCCGCTCTACCTCGCCGCGACTACTCACGTGGTCGATGCGCCATCGTCGTCGAGCGGCGAGGAAGACGGCCACGCCTACCCGGGCCCGGGGCCGCCCCGCCTACTTCGTCGCCGAGGTTCTATCGCAGTCCAAGGCTCGCTACCGGCCCGTGCGGAAGCTCCCCGTACGCTCTACTCATCACCTCGCGGAAGCTACGACACTACTTCCGGGAGTACTCGGTCTCCGTCGTCACCGACTACCCGCTCGGCGACATCCCGAGGAACCCGGACGCCACCGGAAGGATCTCCAAATGGGGCTGTCGAGCTCGGCGCCCTCACCATCGACTTCAAGCCACGCACAGCCCATCAAGTCGCAAGCTCTAGTCGACTTCATGGCGAGTGGCGGGAGAACCCGCCTACCTACTCCCACCGTGCGACCGAGCATTGGGTGATGTACTTCGACGGCTCACTCAACCTCGAGGGCGCAGCGCGGGGGTACTCCCCCGATCTCCCCAACCGGCGAACAACTCAAGTACGCCCCCGCATCTTCTCCGGAAGGTCTCGAACAACGAAGCCGAGTACGAAGCCCTCCTACACGGCTCCGCCGCGCGCTTCACTTGGCATCAAGCGGCTACTAGTCTACGGCGACTCCGCAGCGGGTCATCAACCAAGTCAACAAGTCCCGGGACCGCAACAAGGAGAACATGGACGCCATCGCCTAGAAGTCCGCAAGCTCGAGAACAAATTCTATGGTCTCGAGTTCCACCACATCGTTCGCGACAACAACGTTGCACGGACGTCCTCTCGAAGCTCGATCCACCCGCGCCCAAGTACCCGCGGCGTCTTCGTCCATGAGCTTCACGCGCCATCCATCCCGGAGCCGGCGCCACCGACCACCGTCCCGACTAACCAACCACTCGGGCAGAGGTCATGATGATCGACGTGGACCGGAGGCAACCCTTCATCGACTACCTCGGCCGAGCGAGAAGGTCCCCTCCGACAAGAACGCAACGAACAACTTGTCCGCCGCGCCAAGTCTTACGTCCTCGTCGGCGACAAGCTTTACAAGCGAGGCGCATCTTCTCGGAGTACTCATGAAATGCGTCCCTCGCGAAGAAGGCAAGGACATCTTGGAGGAGATCCACAAGGGTGTCCGCGGCAACCACGCGTCCTCTCGCACGCCGGTCGCCAAGGCCTTCCGGCGAGCCTTCTACCGGCCCACGCCCCGGGCGATGCCGAAGGACTCGTCGACGGTGCCAAGGATGTCGGGGTTCTTCGCCAAGCGCAACATGTCCCCGCCTACAAGCTAGTCACCATACCACCAACCCGGCCCTTTGCCCGCCGGGGGCTCGACATGATTGGGCCACCGCCAACCGCGCCGGGAGGATTCAACCGGCACCGGTGGCTATCGACAAGTTCACCAAGTGGATCGAGGTCAAGCTCGGGCCACATGCCCCAAGGCCGACGAGTACTCGACTTCCCGGATGAACTCGTACACCGCTATGGGCTACCCCACCGCATCATCACGGACACGGGGTCCAACTTCAACAACCACCGCCCGGGAGTACCGCGAGAACGGCGGAATCGACGTCGGATACGTCTCCGTCGCCCATCCACGGCCAACGGACAAGTCGAGCGCGCCAACGGGATGGTGCTCGACGCCCTCAAGAAGCGGCTACACGACGCCGCTAACTCAAAAGGGGGCAAGTGGATCAAGGAACTACCCAACGCACTCGGGGGGCCGCGGACTCAACCATCCAAGCCAACGGGCAATCCCCCCTACTTCCCGGTCTACGGCTCCGAAGCCATCCTCCCCGCCGATGTCATATGGAACTCGCCAAGCGGGGGAGCACTACGACGAAGGCGTCTCGAAGAACAGACGAGTTGATATCGATGCCCTCGAAGAAGCTCGCCGTGCCGCCCTCGTCCAATCAGGCAAGGTACCTCGAGGGTATCCGACGCTACCATGATCGCAACGTCAAGGAACGCTCCTTCAACGTTGGAGATCTTGTCCTCCGCCGTATCCGAACACGGAAGGACTTCACAAGCTCGGCCCTCCCCCTCGGGAAGGCCCCTTCACCGTGGCTAAGGTGACCGGCCAGGTGCTCCTACCGCCTCCAAACTCTCGAAGGCGAAGAAGTCAACAACTCGTGGAACGTCGACCACTCGTCGATTCTACGCCTAGTCTACCTCGACTACTCCGGGTTCAAGTCCACGCGACTACATCAACACCCCTAGCCGCATGCGACCCCTCCGGTCCCGGCTTCAAGTCTCCGGACTACTCTCCTCCGGAGTCCAGCCCCGTGCGGCTACCCTACGGACCCCGGGCCGCAACGAGCGTCAAGGACTCTAGCGACGGTCTACCAAGAAGACCACACTCCAAGATCCGCCCGCGCGGCTACTTACGGACTGCGATCCGGCCTACACGGCTACCTACGGATCACTCACCGTAAGCGGCCACCCGCTCCCAAGACTACTCGGCCCGTAAGCGGCCTCCGGCCCGGACGACTACTTGTAACTACGGCCCCGGCCACCCGTGTGTACCTCTTCGCAATAAAGTTTGATTATTCATCAACTCCTTTACCGCCTACTCCCCGCGACGGGACTACTAAGCCGAGTACTACTACTCGCACCTACTCCACGATGGGCGCTCCGCACTCGAGATCGCGGCTACGAGTACTCATTGCCGGAACTTCACATTTCATCGATATAAGAGGCGCTCATTACAATCGTTTCCTATACAACTACGGCTACTAGCTATCTATGCGCAGCCACCGGAGATTCGGCTTATCGGCCACGCCGCTCCCGCGATGGGAGCCATCTCGCTCCCGCAACTCGCGCATCGCTCGTCCGAGCGGTTGGCGGCTACTCCGCCGCGACTACCTCCACCGGGGCCTTCGGGAAGTACGACTTCATGAAGGCCGCACCGGCCGGGATTGACTTCGCCATGTGCTTCACGTAGGCGGCCCGGCCGGGCGCCTCACGAAGTCGATCCGCCAACGGAGCAATCTTGGGGCCGCCGGGTGCGGCACCAGAGCCTCGCGATCGGGGAGGGCGGCCTCTTCCGTGTCCTTCGCCTGGGCTCGAGCGCCTCGCGTCTTCGTTCAACTTCGCAAGGATTTGTAGCGACTGACGAGATCCCGTCGATGCAATTCTCAACTCCATGTGCTTCTCGCACTCGAAGGCCGCCCTCCTTGTAATCGAGTTCAAGTACCGGCGGGCTTCTTGCTCCCGTAGAAGAGATTCTTCATGCGTCGATCTCCGAGCCCTTCGCACGCTCCACTCGGTCTTCGAGTTCCGCAACACAAGAACACAACAACGGTCGAGCTTGATGACTCCTAACAAGTACCCGACAAGTCAAAAGACATACCTTTATTCTTGTTGCGGAGGCCTTTATTCTTCCGCACCGCATCATCGCTCTTCGCCCGCAAGTCCATCACGTCGTTGTGGTACTTGGCGAAGGCGACGTCAAGCCTCGACCGCAAGGCGGCCGCGTGCTCCTTCGACTTCGTGAGCTGCTCCTCCAAGGCTTCGGCTCGGAGCACGGTGTCGCCGTAGCCCCGCAAGATGTTGGACTCCTCGCGGGATCGCTCCGCGACGTCCCCGCACAATTCGAGGTCAAGTCAAGCAGAGTACTCTACGCAAAGGATAGACTACTCGGAAGGCAACGGCTACGTACCTTCATCCATTGTTCGGCTCGCCGCATCGCCTCCAGATGCCGCGCCAAAGACCGCCGGCTCGACGAGATCGTCGGCCGCAACTCGATCCCGCCACGGCTACTTGTCGTAGCCTCCGCCATTGGCGCCGAGCGGATAGGCTCCGCGTCTTGGATCTCCGGGGACCGGATCGCCACCTCCGGGGCGCCCCCGGCGACGTGGCGGCCGCCTCCTCCTCGGCGGACTTCTCGACGGCTTCTCCCATGGGCTCGGGGGCTCTCGCCGCCGCCCTCCGGGCCTCCGTGTTAACCCCCGCACGGTACCCCTGCAGGATGTCACCACCTTCGCGCCGCCCGTCACCAAGGAACACGCGCGCGCATTCTCGACTACTCTTTTTGGGCTCTGCGGCTTCGGGAAGAGTACTCACCTTCGACTATGACCGCCCCGCGCCGCCGCTTCGGCGGCGGGGCTCTGGCCGCGGCTTGGGCCTCTCGGAGCGGGTTCCTCGACGGCGGCACGGCCTCTTCGCCTCTCGCCGCCGCGGGCTCCTCTCCGTCCTCAAGTCGGTGGATTTTCCGCACAAGTATCCACAAAGGTTCATCGCACAAAATCGACTACTCTAGTGAGTACTACTCATGAAGTGTGGTACTTACAAGTTCGACCGACGATAGTCACCGCCGAGCACCGAGGATGCCGGCGATGTCAACGAGCCCACCCTCGGCGGGCGTCTCTTCTTCCGCCTCTTCGGCTATCGCCTCCTCCACGGTGGCGCCGGCCGGCGCGTACGTCTCCTCGCGTCCCTCGCGGCGTCCATCTCTCCAACGGCGGCGGCCGCGGTACTGCCGCTCCCTTCGGGGCGGGGGCCGGCGCTCCACCGCGCCGAAGCTCTTCGACAGGGGGGAGCCGGACTCCGGCTTCCGGCCGGCTTCCCCACCGCGGGCCACGCGCCCTCATCGCCCTCCTCCACGGGCTCCGCCGGCGGCCTCTCCGCACATGGGGATAACTACTCGTCGGCACCATACTCGATCATCGGGTACTCGACGTCTTTCTCGCTCAAGATGACTTACCTCAAGAGGCGTGGTCTCGAGACCTTCAACTTCTTGGCTACCCGCTTCTTAGCGGGGTTGCGCGGCTTCTTCGGCGCGCGGCAAGGCTAGCCTCCGGTGCTAGCCGGAGGGTCTTGGACGAGAGGCACATGAGGCAAGCCCGGACGGCTAAACCTCGACCGCAGCCGGAAGCGGTCCCGCAAGCCGTCCCCTCGTCCTCTTCGTCATCGGAGGTATCCTCCACGATGACGGGGTCGTCGCCTCCGACTACTCGGCGCTCCTTCGCCTTCTCCACCGCCGGAATCTCAATTCCGCTCGGTGGTGGTCGCGGCTCGCAGACGAACCGCTTCACATCGTCCCGCATCAAAAGACAGAAAGGCGCAGCAACTCGCTACAAGTGCCTACTACTCGACGAGGCGGGCACGGCTACCTACCTCGTTGGGCGGGCGCGCGCGGAGAACTCCTCGACAGGCACGCCGTGTACTCCGCATGTCCTTGAAGATCTTCGACAACCTCTCGACGATGTCGTTGTCTTCAATCTCGCCCCCGCATCCGCGACGTGTCGTCGTCGCCGGTGTACTCGAAGCCCATCGTATCCCGCGCCGCGGG
The DNA here is from genome assembly GCA_947561735.1 of Cenchrus americanus. Classification (NCBI taxonomy): domain Eukaryota; kingdom Viridiplantae; phylum Streptophyta; class Magnoliopsida; order Poales; family Poaceae; genus Cenchrus; species Cenchrus americanus. The sequence continues at coordinate 73,326,528 of OX387239.1, read as the reverse complement.
GCCGGGCCGGATCCGACGCTTCATGAAGCCGAAGGCCACATGCTCGGCCCTCGGCCCGCATCACGCAGGCCTTGATTCTTCCCAACAACTCCGGGAGCCGGGATCCCCTCTTGCATGGTGGGTTCGTGTTCCACCACTCCCGGTGCTTGGGCCGCCGTCCGCTCGGCTTCGGCAGCTCCGATGGTGGTTCGTTGTATAGAACCACCTCGTCTTCCAATCCGTGTTGGAGTCCACGAGCTTGTACGCTAGGCATCGCTCGGCGGCATCTTTCCCTCACCGGATCCCGCCCCGCCGACTACTCTAGGGTTGGAGGCGCCGGGCTGCGCGCTTCACGCGGAAGAACTTGCGGAAGAGAATCCAATGCGGCTTGATCCCCAAGAACGCTTCGCGTAAATGGACGAAGACAGGAAGCGTGGAAGATTCCATTGGGGTTCAAGTTGAGGCACTCGATGCCGTAGTACCGAGAAGTCCTTTGAAGAAGTCGCTCGCCGGGAGCGCAAGCCCGCGCTCCACGAAGCGCGAGAACATCGGGATCTCGTCTTGCGCCTTCTCCATTGGATAGGGATCTCTCGGCGGCATCTCCACATGTCGATCTCCTTCTCCCCGATGAACCCGGGAGTTCAACAAGGTCGCAGGTCCTCGGTCTTCACCTTCGACCTTTTCCACCTCGCGGCTTGGGCCGCGCGCGCGGTGGAGATGTGGGCGGCGCCGCTCCGGCGGCCGGGCCGCGGCAGCTCTTCGCATGGCTCCTCTTCTTCCCGCGGCCTTCAACGTCTTCGACGGGGATGGCTTCATTCTCCAAGAACGGAGGTCTTCACTCGCATCCGCCGGGGCTACCCTGCTGGGGCTTTCGGGGTGCGATGCGCTTGGATCTATCGCGGCGGCGTGCCGTTCGTTGGGAGGATCTACTTTAAGATTCAAGTGCGCGAATGACCGCGGCTCACTTGGGTGAAAACCCTAAGGGTTTCGGTTTGAATTTATAAGCCAAATCGCCTCCGTAACGGGCGGCCGGATAAGACCGCGCGTGGCCGACTCGGCCGCCGCGCGTGACTCTTCGTATTCTACTAGTCGACGCGCCTCACCTCGGGGGCTCGGCTACTTCGACTCGACTACCCCGGGACGCGGCTAGTCTCAAGAGCATCTCGGGACACATTCTTTCAAGAAGACCCTTCAATGCGAGAGGAAGTACTCGACTCAAGGCTCCTGGGGCTCCGTGCCACGTGTCCTTCGGTTTTTCTCTCCGGGATTTTTCGGACTTCTCTCGCGAAGACTTCGGATAGATCCTCGCCCGTGAGCCCGCGGCTCGGGGCTCCTGGGGCTACTCCACGTGGATTGCGGTTCAGCAAATCGCATCTTCTTGACGGCCCCGGCTTCAAGACAAGACGAGCATTTTTGAAGACCTTCGAAGTGCATTTCAAGGACGCTTGGGACTACTCGAGAAGACTTCAAGATTGCTCAAACATCGACTCGAGTACATTCCGGCTTCTGGATGCTTCGACTACTCTTGAGGACTTTTGACTTGTAGCACTCGGGGACGCTTGAGGACTACTCGTTAAGGCCGTCAAGACTATCGGAAGCTATCCTCCTCGACTACAAAGTACTCTGGGGCTTGTCGTATGGACCTCCCCGGGCCCACTACCTCGGGTGGGTACCGTAGACCGACTACTCGGTGGGCCCCGGGACTACTCGACTTGCGCTACACGCACCTCGGAGGCGTGGAGCACAAGGACGCACAGAGTAGTACTCGGCTAAGGCTCGTACACGTTCCGCATCGTATAGAGGTCTCTAGACGTACCTCGGCTAGTACTCCTTCCCTACTCCGACTTGTAACCCTGCCTCCCGACTCTATAAGGCGGGGCAGTGGACCGATCCCAGGGATCATCTCGACCTCACCTCATCCAACTCACGGCGCATCATTGCACCAAACCGTGCCCTATCAATCCCGAGCTACGCGGCATACGGGACGTAGGGTATTACGCACCTCGCGGCCGGAGCTTGTCTAGGGTGTGTGCACGTGCCTCTTCCTTCGAGTTACGGATCTCGGCGAGTCACATTCATCTACTTCGGGTACTCCCATCGTAGTGAGTTCTTAGGTCAAAACACCGACAATGGGGGCATAGGTTTAGGTTCTAATTTTGGCTAAATAAGAGAGAATTTTGGATAGTCTTCCTCTCAGAGTCCTATACTCTTCCTCTCGAGTCCGATATTCTTCCTCTAGGGTCCTATATCTAAATTTCACAATTCCTGAACCCCTTTTATCTTTTCTGTATCGTGGATCATCAAAATAAAAGCAAAAATAATATTTCTACGTAAAACACCCATAAAGGGTATTTCAATTGAAATACCCAAACAGGATATTAACTCTTTCTCTTGTTCTTGATGATATTGTAATGGAACGACGAACCTATTTCTTCGCTTTTTCGCCAACAAATCCGAGTTATCTTGAAGAATGGAAGGATAGACAAAATTACAATGACCGTTGCACACGATTCGATCTGGCGTTAAATAATCAAGAATTTCCCTATCTTTTTTACCAAAAGTATCCAACAGTCTATGGCTTACTTGATCATTAGCCATTGCTAGGTCAAAGATATATCTTCCATGAACAGAAAAAAGAATAAGTATTCATTTTGATCTTGATCCTTGTGGAGCAGAAAAAGATGCTATACTGGATCTGCACATACTTACTGACAATATCCATAAATGGCTTGTTTTTGGTAATCGACGAAGATTGCCATATTGATATTCGGGCGCATGGTAAACATCAGTACTCCAGTGCATTTCCCCGTCTGATTCGGAATAAATATACTTTTGTATCTTTTCTTTAAAATGCAAAGTGGACGTTCCGGCACGAATCCCGCAATTACTTGTTCGGATTCTACATATTGATCATTTTGCACTAGAATCAAGCTTTTTAACGGAATATTCACACTATGTAGAATATCCTGACTCTGAATAGTTACATGCAAGTCTATATAGCATAGAAAAGCGGGTTGTCCATGACGGGTACGTGTGGGGTGAACCAAATCCTCATTGAATTTGATTTTTCCATTCGAGGGGGATCATTACAAAGGTCAACGGTACCCCTGTGAATACTCCACCAGTATGAAAAGTTCTTAATGTTAGTTGAGTCCCTGGCTCCCCAATGATTGACCCGCAATAATACCTACAGCTTCCCCCAATTCGACCAGATCCCATGAGTGGGACTCCGCCCATAACATAATTGACAGATCCAAGATGTGCTCCGGCAAGTAAAGGGGGTTCTAATATATATTGGTTGTGCTCGAAACGGTTGTGCTCGAAAGGCAGTTATAAATCGATTAACTAATCAATTCCAATATCTTGATTTCGAGCAGCAATACATCGTGAACCAATATATATATCGTCTGCTAATACACGACCAATTAGTGTTTGGACAAAAAGTTTTTCCGTCATCCCATTTTGAGGACTCACAGAAATACCTCGGATAGTACCACAATCTCTTCTACGCACAATAATATGTTGAACTACTTCAACAAGTCTACGTGTAAGATAGCCAGCATCCGCTGTTCGTACAGCAGTATCTACAACCCCTTTCGGGCTCCGTAGCAGGAAATTATATATTCTGTCAAAGAAAGTCCACTCGCGTAAATTGCTTTGAATAGGTAAATCAAATCATTTGTCCTTGAGGATCCGCCATTAACCCTCTCATACCTACTAATTGGTGTACCTGAGATGCATTTCCTCTGGCTCCTGAAAAAGACATTAGATAGACTGGATTAGAAGGATCCGTTATTCGAAAATTAGAATTCATTTCTTGTTTCAAATATTCACTTGTAGCATACCATATCTCAACGGATTGGCGTAATTTTTCTACCGCGTGTACAGCCCCATAATAATAGTGTTTCTCCAAAGAAAACTCTGTTGTTCCGCGTCTTGGACTAACCATCCTTTAGAGGGAATTGTTAAAAGATCCTCGATTCCTAAAGAAATTGATGTAGTAGTGGCTTGATGGAAGCCCAGGGTCTTTATTTGATCCAGTATATGGGATGTATATCCCATTCCGAAATGATCTATTAATCTGCTAATAAGTCGTTTCATAGCAGTTCCATCTATCTCTTTATTATGAAAGACCAAGTTGGCCCGTTTCCGCCATACATAAGTACCCCCTTTTTTGGCTGAGTAGGATTCGACAATGGGCCTGAGTCGAGTGATTCGAAAACTTAATTTACTCCCCTTTCCTCAATCTCAATCTGGATTCGCGCGGCAAAAAGATGGTACTCGCGAAATCGGAATGCCCCCCGAAGGGGCATCGCCGAATCTAACTTCCTTGTTTAGATAGTGTATGAATAGGCCCGACTAAATCCTTGTATGGCTTCCTCTATTTCTCTATAAAAGAAATATGACCAAGAGTGGTTCGAATGTATATAGAACGGATTTCCTTTTTTCTTCCCACTACCAGATAGTGGTCATAAATCTCATGATAAGTCCCAAAAGATTCATATTGAACTTCAATCAGAACTTCTCTTGACCCAACGACGCGTTGATCTAGTTTCCATCGGAGCCACAAGGGACTGTTTAAACCGATTCGTTTCTGTCTATAAGCTCCCAGTGCATCATAGGAACTAGAAAAATGGGGTTCTTTATCTTTCGTATACTTATAATAATTGTTATTATTGTAGTTTACTTTTTATTTGGAGAGTTTCCGCAACTATTATATCTATTTGCACAAATACCTCGACGGTTTCCAATCGTTAATACATAAAGTCCGATAAGCATGTCTTAGGTTGGCACGCAAATAGGATCTCCAATAGCGGGAGACAGGAGATTCTTATGAGAAAACATAAGTAGCGAGCTTCCGCCTGAGCTTCCAAGGATAAAGGTAGATGAACAGCCATTTGATCCCCATCAAAGTCACATTGAAACCCTTACACACTAATGGATGTAAGCAAATGGTACGCCCCTCTACTAAAGTGGGTTGGAAGGCCTGTATGCCTAATCTATGCAGGGTAGGTGCTCTGTTCCAGCAGTACAGGATGCCCCCGCATAACTGAAGTATTTCCCATACAATAGGTTCCTTTTCCCAAATTTTCCTTTTAGCAATCCTGACATTAGAAGTAGCACGTTTCGTGATTAAATCGCGGATACAAATAGCTGAAAAGCTTTGTGCTATCTCTAGAGGTAATCCACATTGATGTAATGAAAGCGAAGGACCCACAACAATGACAGAACGCCCCGAGTAATCGACCCGTTTCCCAAGCAGAGTCTCGCAGAAACCTCCCTCTTTACCCTCAATTACATCTGAAAGTGATTTGTATACTTTATTGTGACCATCCCTTGTTGGTTGCCCGCAGGACCCACTATCAAGGAGTGTATCCACGGCTTCTTGTACCAATTTTCCTGACACATTACTAAATCCGCTGGTGCTAATTCACTTTTTTTTAATAGATAGGCAAGGTTGTTGTTCCGACGGATAACTCTCTTATAAAGTTCATTAATATCCGAAGTCACTACTTTATCCCCAGACCTATAAACAATGGGTCTCAATTCGGGAGGAAGAACCGGTAATAAGCACAAAACCATCCATTCTGGTTCTCATTTGTTTGAATAAAATGTTTCGCCAATTGCATGCGTCTAATCAAAAAACTTTTTCTTATTCGTCTTTTCCTGTCTTCCCATTCATCTCCACTATACCCCTCGTCTTCTAATTCTTTCCATTCAACCAAGGAATTCTCTATAATAATTCGCAAATCCAAATCCGCTAATTGTTCTCTAATAGCACCTGCTCCTGTCGCAATTTCGATTTCGAAATGTTGCAAAGCCTGGGGTAGAAAAAAAGGGAGAAATACTGTGGTTACAGGATGAAATTTCATCTTCGAATAAACCCCGTAATCGTAAGAAAGTAGGTTTTTAGCGCTGGGCCCTAGCAAAGAGAAATCGCCATATACTAGGCCCTCCAATTTCTTAAGGGGTTTATCTAAAAGATTCGCGATATAACTAGGAAGACCTTTCAAATACCACACATGAGTCACTGGACATGCCAGTTTTATGTAGCCCATTTGATATCTTCGTATCCGAGAATCAACAAATTCTACCCACATTTTTGACAAAATCTTTCGTCTTCGTTTTCAGCTACGCTCGCTCGAGAATTTCCACAAGGACAAATTCCGCTTTTTATGGGTCCAAAGATTCTTTCGCAAAACAATCCATCTTTTTCTGGTTTATCGGTTTTATAATGAAAAGTGGAGGGCCTTGTGACTATAACGACTTCTCCATTAGGTAGGATTTTTTTAGCCCAAGCCCTTATTTGTTGAGGGGAAACGAGTCCAATTTGAAGTTGTTTATGTTTATATTGGTCAATCATAAAATAGAAATAAGAAGAATTTATATTTATTCCGATCAAACATCCTCCCTATTAACCTGGAAGTTCTTCTCAGATACAAGAAATGGTTCAGTTCTAGAGCCAAAGATCGTAGTTCTCGAACGAGCACTCGAAAAGATTCTGGAGGATCCTCGTGATTAGGCACTCTTTTTCCCCAGATCGTAGCATTAAGTATTTCTTGGCGAGCTATAAGATGATCAGATTTATAAGTAAGTATCTCTTGTAAAATATGAGCAACACCAAATCCTTCTAGAGCCCAAACTTCCATTTCTCCTATTCGTTGTCCCCCTTGCTTGGCTCTTCCTCTAACGGGTTGTTGGGTAACAAGTGAGTAGGGCCCAGTAGAACGTCCATGAATTTTCTCATCAACTTGATGAATTAATTTTTAAGATATAGGACTTCCCTATTAGAACAGGCTGTTCGAAGGGATCTCCTGTTCTTCCATCAAATATTCTACTTTTTCCCGGGTACTCGGGTTCAAATACCCATGGATTTTTTGTTTGTTTACTGGCTTCATATAATTCCGAAAACACGAGTTTTCTTGAAGCCTCTTGCTCATATCTCTCATCAAAGGGTGCTATTCTATAATGTTTCTTTAGCAGATCCCCTGCTAATCCGAGTGAATTTTCAAATATTTGTCCCACATTCATTCGTGAGGGTACTCTAAGGGATTGAAGACCATATCAACAGGTGTTCCATCTTGCAAATAGGGCATATCTTGCCTAGGCAAAATTTTGGAAATGATCCCCTTATTCCCGTGTCTTCCGGCTACTTTATCCCCAACTTTGATTTCACGTTTCTGTAAAATATATACACGAACCATTATGTCAGGGTCCCTCTGGATCCATTTCACATCGATAACGCGCCCTCTTCCACCTATAGGTAGTTTGAGAGAAGTTTCTTTTGAAGTGGATACCTCAAGACAAAAAATAGCCGTAATAATCCAGCTTCCGCGATATATGATGATTCGCTCGCTATCTGAGGCGTTAATTTACCTACTAAAATATCGCCAGTTTCACAGGATCCCAACTTCACAACTCCATTTTCTGTCCAAATTGCGGAGTAAATGTTCTTCTAGATGTGGTATTTCTTTAGTGATTTTTCAGCGGAGCCTTGGCTTGTCGTATCCGTCTGAATTTCATATTTTCGGATGTGAAAAAAGAAGTATAAATATCCTCATATACCAAACGTTCACTAATTAGTACTGCGTCTTCGAAATTGCTTAACCCTCCCAGGGCATATAAGCTACTAAAATGTTTTTCCTAAAGCAAGTTCCCCACCAACTGTAGCTGCTCCCTCCGCTAAAATTTGCCCTTTTTTAATGGATTTACCCAACTTGAACCCGAGGTTTTGGTGCATACAAGTATTTTTGTTAGAGCGCTGATGGGAAACTAAAGGAATACTTATAGTCTTCCCACTACTTGATAAAGGATCTTATGACTATCACTAAAAATGATCTTTCCCTCGCGTTCGGCTATAATGGAAACCCTCGAATCTAGAGCTGTTTGGCGTTCAATCCAGTTCCAACAATGCACTTTTCGGACCGAGAAAGTGGAACTGCTTGGCGTTGCATATTAGAACTCATTAAAGCCCGATTCGCATCATTATGCTCAATAAAAGGAATGAGAGAACCCCCAATAGAAAAATATTGGAAAGGGAAAATACTTCTAACATGAATCTGTTCCCATGCAATAGTCAGGAATTCTTGACGGTATCTAGCTGGAACAACCTGTTCTTCCTGAATACCCTGATTCAAGGACAAAGAATTTCCTGCTGCTATCATATAATATTCATCTCTATTTGGTGATAAATAAACCACCTGTCTCTCTTTTTTCTTCTGCTTTCTCAGATATTTCATAAAACGGGCTCTCTATAGATCCCCACCAGTGATCAATTCTCGCATGAATAGCTAACGATCCGGTAAGTCCAACATTGATTCCTTCGGACGTGTCAATTGGACGACTACGCCCATAGTGACTCGGATGAATATCTCGGCTCCGAAAACTTGCAGTTCTCCCCGTCAATCCTCCAGGACCCAAACAACTCACTTTTCGCCATGAACCGTTTGTGTCAATGGATTGGTTTGATCAAAGCTTGAGATAAAGGATATGTGCCAAAAAGGTCTCATAAGTAGTTATTAATAAAATCGAAGTTGAAGTTGGAGTTACCAAAGTTTGTGGAGTCGGTTTCGATTGACGTATGAATACTCTACGGATAGTTTTTGAACCGCATGTTGTAAACGGCCAAGAGCCAGTCCGAATTGATCTTGTAACAGATCCACCAACTGAACGAATACGTTTATTTTTCAAGTGACTCATATCGTCATCGTCAAGTATACCCGTTCCAAATTTCATTCCAATCAAATGATCTGTAGCGGCCAATACATCTCGTGGTAACAAGAATGTATTGTTCTGAGGATATCAAGATTCAGTCTCCGATTCATATTTCGTCGACCAACTCTTCCTAATTCGCATTTTTTTTTTTTTTTTTGTTGAAAAATTTCTTTTGTAATTCCTCGCATAAGGACTCCGAATACCAGGTCCCCACCTACACAAGCAAATTGTTGATAAAACTCCAAAATAGCTTTTTCTTTTGACTCAATCCTCTTCTTCTCCTTAGCATTCGGGAAAGACAAGAAAATTTCGGGGTAGGAAACGTATCCAAAATTTCTCTTAGATTTGAACCCATAGCTGATGATAGAACTAAAATAGATATCTTTTGTTTTCTACTCACGCGAGCCCATATCCTTTCTTTTTTATCAATTGCTAGTCCGACCTTCCCCTCCCCAATCTGATATTATAGTCCCGGTGTATATAGAAATTCCCTTGTGGTCTAATTCCGAGCAGTAGTAAATACCAGGACTTAACAATATTTGATTGATCACAATTCGGTATATTCCATTTATTATAAGGTTCCTAAGGAATTCATTATGGAATGTTTCCAATAGAAATGGTTGCTTTTGCGCATCGAAACCAAAAATTAATCTCGCAGATACATATAATTCGGAAGAATAGGTAGGTGGTCATACACAGCATCCCTTTCTTTTATCGAGGGTTCTAGCAATTGATATCCTTTCGCAAATAATTGAAATGCAATTTCGTGATCTGGATCTTTAATTGTTGGAAACTTCTCAAGTTCTTCTGCCAAGCCCTGATTAATGAATCTACAAAATCCCTCGAATTGGATCTGACTAAATCCGGGTATTGTGGACATTCCCTCATTTCCATTCCGGAGCATTTTTAATCTTAAGTTTCCTATTCTATTTATCGAAGAAAAATTCCATTATCAGCTCACTCTTCATCAATCCCTACGGATCAATCTAGCAATCATGGAATCTATATTCTGTTTGCTGAATCACATGAAATTCTAGGGAACTTCACATATGTATTTCATATATGTATTTCATACATATGAATAGAGACGATTTCGACAGAAAATTCGAATTTTGCAGGGGTAGAAATAGAATAAAAATAAATTGATAAAACAGTCCTAGAAAAAAATTCTGCCACTTAAACTTTATGATATTCTAAAAAGATTGGATAGCAAAGATTTCTCGTTTTATCTCCTTTCTATGAAAGGGGATAAAGCCATAATAATTTATAAGCACTAGAAAGTTTGACTTTATTCGGTTAGAATAGCACGCTTAGTTTCATTTTCAAAAATAATTTGAAGGTTCTTTTTGTTTCGTACTTTTTGTTTCGTATTCGTATTTTTTGTTTCGTATTCGTAATAGTAGAGAATTGCTGTAAAATAAAGGATTTCGTTGTAGAATCCTAAAAAAGTATTACTTTATTTTTTTAAGTACTTGCGAATCTAGTTATCCACCTATCTACATATCCTTTCTTTTATCGTAATTGCACTTAGGTGGTCCAAGAAGGCCAAGCCATAATCTATATCAGAGCAAATTCCCCCTTTTTTTATTCAAGATATTTAATGCAATGAAAAATGAAAGCACGATTCCCCATAGGGATATGTACATAAGGGGGATCCATAGATAATAATGCTGTTTGGACCTAGAATTTCCCTATATACAGATTAGGGAAACATTTATTCCATTTTATTATCCCTTTCAAAATAAAGGAAAGGGGGGGGGAGAATACCGATTTAGAGTCGTTCACTACTGCAATTCAAAAAAAAAGAAAATTCAAATTTTCAAATTAAATTATAGTTAATGGTTCTAATTTGTTCTAAATTTTGCAGCCTGTGACTGGGAAATCCACTTTTTCTCCTTTGTCATCTCAGAAAGAAAGGGCAGTTTCTAGTGTTAGCAATGTGTGTTTTTAGATAGAATCCATCGAGAATAAGCGCAACTGGATCCAAAATTAGAAAAAGTTAAGTAGAATTAGATTCCAAATAAAAGAAAAAAACAGGTTTTAGTAAAAAAATGTAAATGAATACTTGTTCTTTTCTCGATTTTAGATCGGATTTTTTGGCGGCATGGCCAAGTGGTGAGCAGGGGACTGCAAATCCTTTACCCCCAGTTCAAATCTGGGTGCCGCCTAATCAATAAAATACTTGGATTAATACTTAGGATTATAGTTCTATCCTCAAACTAGGGTTTGTTTTGTCGGCAGTGGCCCAAACGGCTACCAATAGGGGTGAGGTAGCGTTTCCTTATTCTTTTTAATTAAATTGATTCGATTCGGGAATTTAAAACTACGAGACTAAGATGTCAGAAATCTTCGTATCCAAGGTTCTAAGGACCAGTCTTTTTTCAATCTAAGATGGAAGAAGGGACTTCGCGAGAAGAAATATCAAGACTTCCTAATTATCATACATTTTCTTATGGTACATCTTACTACATAAACTTCGTACATCTTATGCTACCTACATACACTAAAGTAAAAGCTACTGATTCTGTCGAGAATTAGATTGAATGAGCTGATCAAAAATCAAGTTTTGGGTTGTGGATAGGGCCTCCTCACTCTTTCATAGAAAGATAGAAAGTGGGGCAGTAGGGTTTGGGTAAAAAATAAACATGGGTAAGGTAGGTATCCAATAAATATTTATCTATCCTAATTTTATGGTATATTCTTACGCCCTTTGCTTATAAAAACGGTAACAAACGGAAGAAAAAATCTCTCTATTCCCGCGTCTTCTATTTAGGACATCCCCCTACTCTTTTTTAGGAAAAGGGCTATGTATCAGATTTATACTTAATGCTCTCCAATTCTACCAGAAATCATATTTGTTAGGAGTAAATTCCTTTAACGGATTCATCCATAGTCTTAGGGCAGAATGGCCTTTTGACTCTGTACTCTTGAAATTCCACTATGATTATTGATCAATAGTAGAAGAATTCCTTCATAGAAATAGGAGACATAATTTACATGGATATAGTAAGTCTCGCTTGGGCTGCTTTAATGGTAGTCTTTACATTTTCTCTTTCGCTAGTAGTATGGGGGAGGAGTGGACTCTAGGGATACTACCAATTGATTGAGTAGTCGAATTGTAGTATCAACTCTTTTCTTTAATTGGTCGTTTTGTATTAATAAGTTTGCCAAACTTTTTCTCTCTTTCTTTAGTTTTGTTTCATTCTTGTAAGAAACTCTTTTAGAAAAGTAAAGAAGAGTCGTTCTATTCTACTATGTTCTATTCCAGTATAATAGAAAGGGCCATTATAGTAATTCAGAATTTCTATTCTACTAGAAGTGGCGAGTAAAAGAAAGTTCTATACATAAGAAAATTCAACTTTTTTACACGAAGCTATTCACAACATATCGCACATTTTCCATTTATACTATTTTCTTATTCTTAGAAAATTTTTTATGTTCTTTTTTTTTTTGAAGGATCTCGATTGAAGCATCTCGCGCCATTTTTAAGCATGAAAGATTCGTAGGTTTCCTTTACTTTATTTTCTTTTACTATAGTCTATTCGCGTATTATTTTCTCCCCCTCCATGGATTCTTTCAATGAAAAATTGTCTTCGATTTTTTTGATTTGGACTTGATTGCAATTAAGTGGATGCAGTGAAAAAAGCAGTTGAATTAGACTACTATTTCAATCTACTAATCGATTCTATGTAGATTCAAGATAATATAATAGAGAGAATCGAAAGTGTGGTAGAAAAAACTATATGGAGTTCTTTCTACCACCCTTTATGATTCCAACCGCATCCTTTCATTTAAGACTTGGATTTTTATTTTCTTTAATCCTTTTTTCATTTCTTCAATGATTAATTGGAATTCAATTAATCATTTTTGGCTGGCTGTTTTTACATAAATAATAAGTAAAAAGGCAGTAGGAACTAGAATAGACAATGCAGTAGCAATAAATGCGAGAATATTGACTTCCATAACCTCTTTATTTTTTTTTCACAATAACTCGGGATGTAATCCCATAGAGAGGAAAAAGGGGTATCCTGTAAATTTAAGGGGAGGACTTGCATTCTGATAATACTGAATCAATTCAATATTACGAATATTGGATCTATCAAATCAATTCATGGTTGATAGTGGAATAATATAACATAGCATAGCATAGGAAGATCCCTTATCCATACTAAGACCAAAATCCATTTTTTGATTGGATTAAAACTCCTCTATTCCATTTTTCATTCTTTTCTACTTTTGCTTTTCTATATGTATAACCCAAAATCTTTCTTATCTTATCCAATTTCCTTTCCTTTTTCTTATAATTATACATACAATTATGTATGTATGTATTATATGACCCATAGAAAGTGGGTCACATAGACATCCAAATAAGCAGTAGAAGTAGAAATGAATAAGCAGTAGAAGTAGAAATGAGATGTAGAAAAGGGGATTTTAAATAAAAAGGATTCAATATTTCAATTTAGGAAAAAGAGCGTTTGCTTGGTTTTTATTTTATTAGGTTACTATCAATATCTACTTTTGGGATCTAAAGATGAGAGGAGCGGATCCATAAGGAGTCGGCAAATGGAGTGAGAATGAGGTAGATTCTTTCCAATTATTCATTGAACATACACAAACAAAGTTGGAACTAGAAAATAGAAGGGGTGTGGTTTAACCCCCAAAACCAAAAAGGAACTAATTATATGAAATTAATTATCTAACAATAAATGAATACGGTTTATGTATGGATTCCGGTAAAATACCGGTACTCCATTCCATAAGAGTCGAATAGTAAGTTAAGATGAGGACGGTATCATCATAAAAATAGAGTAATATCCTAAATTATACTAATCCACGTATGATAGCTTTTCCTGTGTAAAGTAGTAGAAAAAAAAAAAAAAAAAATTCCTATACAGCTATCTTTTTACTGATAAATGCGAAATAAAAAAAGTGAAGTAAGGGTACCCCATAGATATTTGATGTTGCCCCCTGCCCCCCCTTTCATCAAAAATTTCCATTAAAAAAAGGAAAGATGAATTTGTCCATTCATTGAACCCTAGTTCGGGACTGACGGGGCTCGAACCCGCAGCTTCCGCCTTGACAGGGCGGTGCTCTGACCAATTGAACTACAATCCCTGCGGGTTGTATGGCATACCTATTCTTAAATAGAACCATAAGAAGATTCGATTCGTCTGTTGTGCTCTAAGAAATAGACGAATCATATACTACATACCCACATAGGATATGTGGGTATAGTGAGGTGGCATAACTAGTATGTTGCGATTTTTTATCCCTAAAAATAAACGAGAATCCGCCTTTCCATAAGAAAAACCCTTTTCTTTATAAGATAAAGAATCAGAGAGATATGGATTAGAAAAAAATTTCCCCATTTCTCTTTATCCTTTATTTCTATGGATCAGACATTTTTTTCTTCCATACAAAATAATGGATTTAGTTCATATTCACGAAGCCCCTAGATTTTTGGGCCGAGCTGGATTTGAACCAGCGTAGACATATCGTCAACGAATTTACGGTCCGTCCCCATTAACCGCTTGGCATCGACCCAGGAAGAATTTTTTCTAGGCTTTTTGATAATCTATGATTAACCTCTTTTTTTATAATACTCCCTACCCCCAGGGAAGTCGAATCCCCGCTGCCTCCTTGAAGAGATGTCCTGAACCACTAGACGATAGGGGCATCACTAGACGATAGCGCCATATACAACCACTCGTCATTATACTATAATGATAGTATGAGCAGTTTTTTGGAATTGTCAATATACTCGAAGAGTATAACTAGATCAAGGGAAAGAGTCTTTATTACTTTTCCGTTATGCTTTCATAGGATTTTTTTTAGTTGAGGGTTAGGTTAATTCACGGATCATCCCCTACTTTTTAAAGGTTAAGGAAATTAAAGGGTATAGAATAAGAATAGATTAATAAAAAGGAGTCTCGATTAGTTCAGTACAGGTATTGATTTGATTGCTCTAACAGGAAAAACGGTCAATTTCATTTCTTTTTGCAATTTTAACTCTGTGCTTCGTTTAGTGTTCAGACCAAAAATATCGGCATCTTGCACTAAACAAAAAGATCATAAAATTCACGAAAAATGGAGACATTAAAGAAAAAAATGAATGGATTTTGTAGAAAAGTACTTTCTCGGATTCGAACCGATGACTTTCGTCTTGCCAAAGCAATACTCTACCACTAAGTGAAAAGCCCTTTATCGGATTTGAACCGATGACTTATGCCTTACCATGGCATTACTCTACCACTGAGTTAAAGGGCTTTTTATTCAATAATTAGCTACTTTCGTTTACTATTATGGTATGGGTCTACTGCATAATGTACATAATATATGTATAGATAGAGATATATATGAGAGAATATATATCGAGATATAGAAGTGCTATCGAGATATAGAAGTTTATTTATGTCCAGGTTCAAAATCTTGATAAAATCAAGAAAAATAATAAAATATTTCATATTCTCTCTTACCACTTGCACAAAATAGAGGTATTTTATTATTATATAAATAAATACGTATAACGTATAATAAAATATGTCAACAGAGGATTGACACACTCAAAAATTATTATATATCGGATTGAAGAAGGTGGATAAGTTCATAGGTATGTAAACACGATCTCGGGCAACTCACCAAAGCCCAGGTTCCATTTTCTTTTTTTTAAGAGGAGAACAAATATGTATCCAATTGTTGAATCGGATACAATGTTGAATGGGATACAACAATGGGCCAAAAATGCCAAAGGGGCAATAAGAACTGCTGTTAAAAAACGATAGATTTTGTTTTTTATCTTTAGGCTATTCACTTTTCACGTGCTCAGAATGTTCTGCAGAATTAGGGACTTTTTTCTTCTATTGGCCGATCTTATGATGAGAACTATCTCCATTTATGTTTTATTTCCCCTAATTCTAATTGGGTGGGGTATAAGGGAATTTGCGCTCTTCATATACCCCATATGGCTGGGTATTAATTTTCAGTGATATACTTCTTATCCGTTTTGGTGAGAGATTGAAACAATTTTATTTTTAACAGGCATCTTTTGGAAAAACTTTCGAGTTCAAAACTTTTTAAGAAAAATTCAAAAGTTTTGGACAGTTTGTTGAAATTATTTTCAATAGGTACCTTGGAAATGGGGTCCTTGACTATTCTAAGGATTCTAGTGGATTTGGAACAAACTATGTTGAGTTAATTTTATTCTCAAAAATTGGCAGTCGAATTTATACTGCAGAGTAGAAAAATTCTACTACTGCCTGCCCAACAAAAAAAGAAAAACCATATCCTACATACTTAACTCCTCCTGGTTCAGGGTTTGCCGTTCCCGAACACTAGAAAAAAGGAGGATTTAGGATTTCTGATCCTAGGGTGAAGGAACAGATGCCCAATATGATTCTTAGGAGGAACTTTTGGTAATGGTCTTGGTCCTCTATGCTCTTTTTTATGTGTTCTTAGTTCGATTCATCTTCTTTGATTCTTTTAAACAAGAAAAGAATTTAATAAACTAGAATTGAGTGCAAAAGAAGAGGAAATTTATAAATGGGGAGGATCCACTAACCAGAGACTTTCCGGATCCTCTTTATGAGGAGTTTGAGGAGTCCTCATCAGAGGACTCTGATGTAAATTTTCATCAGGTAAATCTGTCCATTCCTATCCGCTTTTCTTTTTATTACTCTTTGTTTGTTACTTCTCTCAAGTGATAGAGAAGTCTATGATGAATTTTTTTATGATTCTTGTAGTCATAACCGTAGAATAGATTCTAATCGAAATGCATACATTTGGTTCATACACAATTGGCATGGTAAGAAGATATGTATTTTACAGATTGGAGAGAATATCTAAATCCTAAAGTAAAGGCTCGCGATTGAAGTACCAACTGTCCTGCCGCAGAACTTTCTCCATTTGATTTGATAAGGTTGAATTAGCCTCCTTCTCGAATGGCTACCCTTGACAAGGTGGCATTGGTATCATAATCTACATGTAGCGGGTATAGTTTAGTGGTAAAAGTGTGATTCGTTCTATTAATAACTGAATTTGAAATGATATACTTAAGGCATCCTTAGGACATATTCATATTCCGATGAAAACTTTAGTTCTTATAAAGGGTTTAATCCTTTTCCTCTCAATAGCATATTGAGGAAGAATATACATTCTCGCGATTAGTATCCAAAGACTAATTAAATTTGCACTCAAAATACAAATTCGATTATGAGTACAGAGTCGCGAAGCATAATTTTGCATTTAAGTATTCCGATTGAATAAATATGAGTAAAGGATCTATGGATGAAGATACAAAAAAGTTTATTTCCAATCGTAACTAAATCTTCTTTTGTTTTGTTTAAAAAGGAAATGGAAGCCCAATAGCTAAAAAACGATGGTTTTGGTTTACTAGAACCGTGAGTATATTGTTCAGCTCGGTGGAAACCCAACTCTTTTCCTCAGGATCTCTTAAATGAAATTAGGGAACGAAGTAAGTAGATTAGATAGAGAATATCTATCTCCTACTCTATAGGGATCATCTAGAAAGCAGAGAGCCTTGGTTCCATTCAGACAGAAAAGCTGACATAGATGTTAAGTGGTGAGAATATCCATAAAGGAGCCGAATGAAATCAAAATTTCATGTTCGGTTTTGAATTAGAGACGTTAAAAAAAAAAAAATCAACCAACGTCGACTATAACCCCTAGCCTTCCAAGCTAACGATGCGGGTTCGATTCCCGCTACCCGCTCCATTTTGTAGAAAAAGACTATTCTATTTGTTTGTTTAGACATGGTAGAGACTTGTATTCAACCTTTTTCGTCCACCTCTTTTCGGCCCTACAGGCGGAGTAGAGCAGTTTGGTAGCTCACGAGGCTCATAACCTTGAGGTCACGGGTTCGATTCCCGTCTCCGCACTTAGCAGTCCGTATAAATGGACTATTTGTATAGATATGGTAGAGGGCTATATCCAACTCTTTTTTATTCAGCAGGCAGGCAGAAAAAAAAAAAAATGAAAAAAGTATCCAGCCTATACCCTTTAAAATTGAAAACCGTTTGTCTCTTGTTTGTCTCGGTAGAATCCCCGGTTTAAGGAACTTTCTTGGAAAGTTGGATTTTCGCCCCAGAAGCACTCTTTTTGAATCGGGTGCAAAGGAAGGATAAGATAGGAAGGGGTACAGTACTAGACTAACAACTACTTAATTTAATAGAAATTTAATAGAAGTAGTTAAGTAGTCAACTAGACTTAATTTTTTATCATAGTACCTTACTAAATACTAAATTAAGGTGGCGAGCGACAGGGAATCGAACCCGTATCTTCTCCTTGAGGAGATGTTTTACCACTGAACTACGCTCGCTACATTGAACTACGCCCGCTACAGCCTCTATTTTATAGGGTATATCCACCTGGGTCGACCGTCTATGTCTGGGTCGACCGTTATTCTATTAGAGTTTTCTTTTTATTAATTGTCTGTATTCTAATGGCAATAGAATTTCCTAATAATGAAGGAAAAGAGGAATAATTCGGAACGAAAATAGCATTTTAATGTGTATCAAAATCAGAATTTTTTCGAAAAAAGGGCCCTTCTTTTTATTTATTTTATATCGGGCTACTAAAATACTAAACAAATTCAAGAAATGAGAGAATTCAGAATAGCTACCAGAAAGACTAATCCAATCCATAATGATGTACCGGAAAATACAACGTTTTTATTATTTGACCAACCATCAGGAGAAGCAAATACAAGGGGTACACTAATTACTAAGACTGAGGAAGTCGCAATTAATGCAAAAACAGCTAATTGGAAAGCAATAGTCATATTTAAAATCCTCCAAACTACCTTCAAATAAAGTTGACTACATATTTCTATTTGATCCCTCATTAATCAAAATTGTACGAAAATACAAGAAGTAGGAGGGGTTTAATCATGAATCCATGGATTCTTCTCTTTAAATTAAAACTTTTTCTTTACCGCTTTTATTTGGATATGGAGTTGAGGGAATTTAGCCTTTATTTCACAAACGGATATAGCGGATTCTGTATCCGTGTATACAGTATACAGAGATATATCGAAAGTGGACTTGCATCTGAGAGATGTTTATAGGAGTTTAGTAGATCATTTCATATAGCTATGTTCTATTTGTAGGAATAAAATAGGGATTGGGCTGTGGAGAGATGGCTGAGTGGTTGATAGCCCCGGTCTTGAAAACCGGTATAGTTTTAGGAACTATCGAGGGTTCGAATCCCTCTCTCTCCTTTTGTTTATTGAATACATTTGTTTCTTTCTATGTTTTTCTTTGTTCTGCCCGCTTATATCATTTTTTCATAAAAAAGCATGAACGGCTCGGCTAGATGAAATAACCGAGCCAGAACAGAAAAAAAAGTAGAACAGGTAGAAATAAAAAAATCTTAGTTAAGAGGGGTCATGTAAAGAACAGGTTCCAAATCACGATCAATTCCCTTTTCAAAGCCTGCTGCAGCAGCTCGGGCTCTCCCTGCATGCCACAAATGGCCCACAAAAAAGAAGAATCCTAGAACAAAATGGGAAGTCGCTAACCAACTTCTAGGAGAGACATAATTAACTGCATTGATCTCGGTAGCTACGCCACCCACGGAATTTAAAGAGCCTAAAGGAGCATGGGTCATATATTCTGCCGAACGTCGTTCTTGCCAAGGTTGGATGTCTTTTTTCAACCTACTCAAGTCCAAACCGTTGGGGCCCCTTAGAGGTTCTAACCACGGAGCACGAAGGTCCCAAAAACGCATAGTTTCCCCTCCAAAAATAACCTCTCCCGTTGGGGAACGCATTAGATATTTACCTAAACCCGTTGGTCCTTGGGCAGACCCTACATTAGCTCCAAGACGCTGGTCTCTAACTAGAAAAGTAAATGCTTGAGCTTGAGAAGCTTCTGGCCCAGTGGGTCCGTAAAACTCACTTGGATAAGCCGTATTATTGAACCAGACAAAACAACAAGCGATAAAACCAAAAACGGATAAAGCACCTAAACTATAAGACAAGTAAGCTTCGCCAGACCATACAAACGCACGGCGAGCCCATGCAAAGGGTTTAGTTAAGATATGCCAAATTCCTCCAAGTACACAAATGGAACCCAACCATACATGTCCCCCAATTATATCTTCTAAATCATCCACACTAACAATCCATCCTTCTCCCCCAAAAGGGGATTTTAGTAAATAACCAAATATAACACCGGGACTAAGGGTCAAATTGGTAATTTTTCTTACATCCCCCCCCCCGGGGGCCCAGGTATCATATACGCCGCCAAAATAAAGAGCCTTGAGTACTAGAAGAAAAGCACCTAGACCTAACAAAATTAAGTGAATACCCAAAATTGTAGTCATTTTATTTCTATCTTTCCATACATAACCAAAGAATGGAAAAGATTCTTCAAGAGTCTCGGGTCCCAGAAGCGCGTGATAAATGCCACCGAAGCCTAAGACTGCAGAGGAAATTATGTGAAGTACTCCAGATACAAAGTAAGGAAAAGTATCTAGAACTTCTCCCCCTGGCCCTACTCCCCAACCTAGAGTAGCTAAGTGCGGAAGTAAAATTAACCCTTGTTCATACATGGGCTTTTCTGGTACGAAATGTGCCACTTCAAATAGGTTCATTGCTCCGGCCCAGAATACGATTAATCCGGCATGGGCTACATGAGCTCCAAGTAGTTTACCGGATAAATTGATAAGTCTGGCATTCCCAGCCCACCAAGCAAAGCCGGTGGTTTCTTGGTCACGACCAGCTAAAACGAAAGTTCCATTAAAGAGCGTTTCCACGTGGTAGAACCTCCTCAGGGAATATAAGATTTTCATGAGGCTGATCCTGAGCTGCCATCCACGCACGAATACCCTCGTTTAAAAGAATATTTTTGGTGTAGAAAGTCTCAAATTCAGGATCTTCCGCTGCACGGATTTCCTGGGAAACGAAGTCATAGGCACGTAGGTTCAGAGCTAGGCCAACTACGCCAATAGCACTCATCCATAAACCGGTGACGGGTACAAATAGCATAAAGAAATGTAACCAACGTTTATTGGAAAAAGCAACACCAAAGATTTGGGACCAAAAGCGGTTAGCAGTGACCATTGAATAAGTTTCTTCAGCTTGAGTTGGGTTAAAAGCGCGGAAGGTATTTGCACCATCACCATCTTCGAATAGAGTGTTTTCTACGGTAGCCCCATGGATAGCGCATAGCAGAGCTGCGCCTAATACTCCGGCAACCCCCATCATATGAAATGGGTTCAACGTCCAATTATGAAATCCTTGGAAGAAAAGGATAAATCGAAATATAGCTGCTACGCCAAAACTCGGCGCAAAGAACCAACCAGATTGTCCCAGTGGATAAATAAGAAATACGGAAACAAAAACTGCGATTGGACCAGAGAATGAAATTGCATTATAAGGCCGCAATTGAACAGACCGAGCAAGTTCAAATTGACGTAACATGAAACCTATTAGTGCAAAAGCCCCATGGAGAGCGACAAAAGTCCACAGACCGCCTAATTGACACCAACGAGTAAAATCCCCCTGTGCTTCCGGGCCCCATAGTAGCAACAAAGAGTGTGCTAAACTATTGGCAGGAGTGGAAACCGCCGCGGTTAAGAAATTGCAACCTTCCAAATAGGAACTAGCCAATCCATGGGTATACCAAGAAGTTACAAAAGTAGTCCCTGTAAACCAACCCCCTAAAGCGAAATAAGCACAAGGAAAGAGCAACAGGCCGGACCATCCTACAAAAACGAAACGGTCCCTTCGTAACCAGTCGTCCATAATATCAAATAGATCATTTTCTTCTTTAGTAACTCTACCAAGGGCTATAGTCATAGTGATCCTCCTATTCAATTACTTCAACCATTTCCGAGCACCTCATATTACTTCCAGGGCATACGATAGTTTGATTATCTGTGGACGATTTCTTTCTCGTTCAATGCCCTTTTTCAATGGTCTCGAAGATAGAAATTTTGCATTTTTATCTATGGGGTCACAACCAAGGTCGTTGTAAATCCACGAATTTCATTCAATTTATTTTTCTTACACTATAGAAATTTCGCTCTCTATTGCATGGGTGGAAGAACAAAAATAGGATTCTGAAAAAAAGAAAGATATTGAAAAGAAAAATTGACTTTTGAAACCCTTTTTATGTGTAACGGAAAAGAGTTGCGATTTCTTCTTATTCCTATAGAACGTCTAGTAACAAGAATATGAAATCGTAAATAGCGAAAAATTCTTGCCTTGCGCGATCTAAGTCTAAGGAAATACAAAAAATCCGCTTATATACCAATTTCATCCACATCGAATTTATATATCAGAATAGCGGATGGAGGCATTATTCAAGGGGTCAGGTCTACTTACTTTATCTTTCTTTCCAATTTTATTGTAGGTTTGATAAGAACCTTTTTTGCTTTGTGGATAAAAAAAAAAGAGTTATAACCTGCTTGTTTTATTCTAATAAATCCTATATGGAACTGCCCGCTGAAGAGAAAATTTATCTGATTGTCTCTCATCTCAGCCCAGCCTATATCGAATTTTGGAAAGAAAAAACAAGAATTTTCTTCTTTTTTTTATTAACATTAAGATTAAGAAAAAAGAATATAATTAAAATGGAATTGGCAATATAATTTTTATGCACTTTTGAAAAAGAAAGGATTTTTTGCAATCGTTATTTCTTGTCTCCGTCATATCACGAAAACCTTTCGATTTAGAACGAGGAGAGATGGCTGAGTGGACTAAAGCGGCGGATTGCTAATCCGTTGTACAATTTTTTTGTACCGAGGGTTCGAATCCCTCTCTTTCCGCCCCCTCGGATCATTTGGGACTTTCAAATTGTAAGGAATTCTGACCCCCGGATTTTCTCATCGATAAATGTACGAAATAAATCCAATTTGTAAGAAAAAATTCCCACAAATTTTGGATTTTTACTCTTCACGCCCAGGATTACGTCCTGGGTCATTAGATAAGAATCCAAAGATAAAGAGGGAAACAAAGAATATCACTACTGTATAAACAAAAAGTTTGAGAGTAAGCATTACATAATCTCCAAGATTTTTTTGTTAAGGAATAGATTACCCATTTTTCCTTACTACACAGATCCACTAGGATGGGTTTTGTTTATTTTGACACCTAAAAATGCAAAAATCAATTCTTAAAAAAAATGGCAAGAATTGCTTTATAATAAGCACTCTTATCAATATCAAAAATTAGTTTAGGTATTGTGTGGGTACCTAAAGGTACCTGCTCAACGTAGGCGCAGGGGGTAGAAAGGCGGATCCAAATTTATTGCTGCAGCTATACATTCAATGTATAAGAATTCTAATTTTAGAATCGAAGGTTCATAATATAAGACTTCTCGGCTCTTATCCATTTTTTTTTCATTTTTTTGGAATGAATACATCATTCAATTCAATTTGGCAGACAGAATAGTAAAGATTTCATCGAAAACTTACAGCGGCTTGCCAAACAAACGCTAATAGAAAAAAGAGTACAGGTATGACAGGCATAACATCCACGATGGGGTTGAAAATGGCATAAGCTTCGGGTAATTTGGCGAAGAAAAAGCTAGTCGGACAAAGAACAGAATTAAAACAGATACAGGTTAAACTAAGTATATTAGGCATAACAAGCATTTCGTTCTTGTAGAGTAGATAATTGGATTTTGATTGAGTTATTTTTCTAAGGGAAAAAAGCAAAAGAAAAGGTGGATTCCAAATCCTTTTTTCTTCGGACTTTCCCAAACACAAAATACCTCCTTGTATTCGCATTCTCAAATGAGAATGGAAGAAATTCGACTTTCATATAATATCTTAATAGAATTCCATGTAATGATCAATGCATTTTTTGGATTCTATATTATCCGCATGTCTAGAATCCTAGCAAGAAAATATCCCTCATTTTTTAGGTAATTGAAGTGGGATTGACGAATAATATATTAAAATTAAAATTAAAATAATAGTGTTTATTAGTGTTGCATAAAACGAAATGGGGCGTGGCCAAGTGGTAAGGCAGCGGGTTTTGGTCCCGTTACTCGGAGGTTCGAATCCTTCCGTCCCAGATTTTATCTGATGAAGCAAAAGATAGAATCGTATTGTGCCCTGTATGACACAAAAAAAAGTTTATTTTAGTTTCAGCACAGGCCTTAAAACTTTTGACCAAGATCGGCGCGAGAAAAAAGAAAAGGGTTTCCATTCTACGCATAGGGACTCCATTTTTCTATTTTAGGTATTATCTGATTTGCCAATATCCATTTCTAAATTAATGGAATGTGAGGATTAGAGATAAATTCATATATTCTGTTTACTCGACTTTCGAATTGATTGAAAAAAAAATCGTACTTTTTTCTTATTTTTTTTTCGTTCTTTCTTTTGTTATTCGAGTCGAAGAAGTGTGAGAATTTTATAACTATCCCAAAACTACCAATCTTTTCATTGGCATAGCTTATTTGGTTATATAACTATCCCAAAACTACCAATCTTTTCATTGGCATAGCTTATTTGGTTATATAACTATCCCAAAACTACCAATCTTTTCATTGGCATAGCTTATTTGGTTAATAGTTAATTGTTTTTGTTACAGAAAAATATATGAATTAATGAAATTAATTCAACTGGAGGTTGAGAGTTTATTTGTTGGGGAAGAGTCGATCCTTCTCATTTCAGGATTGATCATCTTGAGTTCTCTGTTGAGAATGGAAATTAAATAATAAATAAGTCTTAAGCAAACTATTTTATTCCTCTTTTTCGAACTATGTTTCATTCATATGATAGAATATGAATTTAAATAAATTGGATCTTTGCAGAGTGTTCCTCGATAAATACTTATTTCTTTTATCCATATTTCTCCATAGATAGCAAGTTTGAATTAGTATACAAAAGCAATGACTATTCATGATTCCTTCCATATTGGATCAATTCTCGATACCATTTTGCAATGAAATTAGAGGAATGTTATGGTAAAACTTCGTTTAAAACGATGTGGTAGAAAGCAACGTGCGACTTGAAGGACATGATCGACTGTGGATTTTTCTATCCATCATTTTCCATAGTAATGAAAATGTTCTTGGCTCGACATAGTCTGTTCTATTTGTCCCGAACCTAATTTGCGCTGGGTTGTTTGTAAGTAAATAGTACACGATGGAGCTCGAGAGGACAGAATTTCTTTTTTATCAAGGGAAAGAATCTAGGGTTAGTGAAAACTAATAAATTAGGCCAACTTTGTCAGTCTATCCTTAATATAGAAATAAAAAGGTGAAAATAAGAAAAAAGTCCAATTTTGGAAGATTGGAAAAACTTTTCGATTAAAAGTCTATCTGAATCAATCGTTCATATTTGATTTCTATAGAAGAGTGAAATGCTTTATCGAAGGAAATAAGAAAAAAGAAAGGGTATGTTGCTACTCTTTTGAAAGAAAAAAGAATAGGAATTTCCGAAGTAATGTCTAAACCCAAGGATTTCACAAATCAAAGATAAAAGATTCCAGAACAAGTAAACACGATTTTCAACCGTCTCAACAATAGAATTAGATCAGAATAAGGAATAAAAGTAAATTTGTTCGAGATGAGATAAAGAAAAGAGTTTAGAGACGACTCAAAAAATTTCGAAGGGTTTTTCTTTTGAAGTCTGTCAGTCAAAATTAGCCAACTTGAGTCATGAGTATAAATGAAATTTGTTTTTTCTTTTCTTTAAGGAAATTAATGCAAGTCATAATCGAATTTCTATCTACTTATATTATAGTATTATAGACAGAAATTAGAATCATTTTCTCGAGCCGTATGAGGAGAAAACCTCCTATACGTTTCTAGGGGAGGGGTTGTTTATCTACATCTATCCCAATAAGCTATCTATCGAATCGTTGCAATTGATGTTCGATCTCGAAGAGAAGGAAGAGATCTTCAAAAAGTGGGTTTTTATGATCCAATAAAGAATCAAACTTGTTTAAATGTTCCAGCTATTCTCTATTTTCTTGAAACGGGTGCTCAACCCACAAGAACAGTTTATGATATTTTAAGGAAAGCAGAATTCTTTAAAGATAAAGAACGAACTTTGAGTTACTAAATGAATAAAAAAGTAGGAGGGGGTCGCTAGTACCTCTTAATTATTTAGACACAGCCTCTTTCTTAGTCCTATTTTTTCGTTGCATTTATGTCGTGCCAATCCAACAAAAGTCCTTATTTTATTTCCTTTTTGTATCTAATTGCATTGTATTTCCATTGACAAAGGTCTATTAAAAAAATAGAATTTGTAGATAGCTGGGTCTCTTTATCGTCATTCCATATTAGGTATTTCTGTCTACACTTCGTTCAAATGAGGGGGTTGCCCCCCTTGCATGTACTCTCTATAGAAGATTTATTTATTTAAAGAAATCAAAATTGCTAAAAAAATGACAATTTTGCCATTGTGATTGGGGCCGCTCCTTTTTTACCCTTAGTGAAATTGAACGGGATCAGTTCATTTTGGTATTTGCGTGTTTTTAATGTTAATGGGTGATAAAATCTTTCTTTTGATGTCTTGCTAATTCAATGTTTTGACAGAAGCGTCCGGTGTAATTCCATCGATTTTTAGATTTCGATCGTGTCTAAGAGATCCTATTTTATCTGGGTTGCTAACTCAATGGTAGAGTACTCGGCTTTTAAGTGCGACTATGATCTTTTACACATTTGGATGAAGCAACAAATTCGTCCAGACTCTTGGTAGAGTCTAGAAGACCACGACTGATCCTCAAAGGTAATGAATGGAAAAAATAGCATGTCGTAATAAAATTAATTTCTTTTTTTTGAATAAAAAAATTTCGATTTTCTGGGTCTAGTGAATAAATGGATAGAGCCTGGCTCTAATTCTGATAAAATAAAAAGCAACGAGCTTAACTCCTTAATTGGAAGGATTCCCCAATCTAATTAGACGTTAAAAATATATTAGTGCCTGATGCGGGGAAAGGTTAGGTTTTCCTATGAGTGGACCCTTTACTTTATTTTTTTTAGAAATCCTAATTATTCTTGATTATGGATTGAAAAGGGATGTTATGAATTGAATGTGTAAAAGAAACAGTATATTGATAAAGAGACTGTATTCCAAAGTCAAAAGAGCGATTGGCCCGCAAAAATAAAAGATTTGTTCTTATTTGTTTTGTAATTTAGAACAAACATAAACTAATTGGATAGAAAAGGAGCGGAAAAAGATCTATGGATTAGATTTCTTTTCTTTCCAGGGTTTGTATTATGCAACACCTTGTTCTGACCATATTGCACTATGTATCATATCATCATTTGATAAACCGAGAAATGCTTTTTTTCTCTGATTCAAGTAGAAATACAAATGGAAAAATTCGAGGGGTATTCAGAAAAACGGAAATCTCGTCAACAATACTTCGTCTATCCCCTTCTCTTTCAGGAATATATTTATGCATTTGCCCATGATTATGGGTTAAATGGTGCCGAACCTGTGGAAATTTTTGGTTGTAATAACAATAAATTTAGTTCACTACTTGTGAAACGTTTAATTATTCGAATGTATCAGCAGAATTTTGGGATGAATTCGTTTAATCAACCTAACCAAGATCGATTGTTGGATCACAGCAATTATTTTTATTCTGAGTTTTATTCTCAGATTCTATCTGAGGGGTTTGCGATCGTTGTAGAAACCCCACTTTCGCTAGGGCAACTATCTAGTACGGAAGAAATACTAAAGTTTCAAAATTTACAATCTATTCATTCAATATTTCCCTTTTTAGAAGACAAATTTTTGCATTTACATTATCTATCACATATAGAAATACCCTATCCTATCCATTTAGAAATCCTGGTTCAACTCCTTGAATACCGGATTCAAGATGTTCCATCTTTGCATTTATTGCGATTCTTTCTCAACTATTATTCGAATTGGAATAGTCTTATTACTTCAATGAAATCTATTTTTCTTTTTTCAAAAGAAAATAAAAGACTATTTCGATTCCTATATAACTCTTATGTATCAGAATATGAATTTTTCTTGTTGTTTCTTCGTAAACAATCTTCTTGCTTACGATTAACATCTTCTGGAACCTTTCTGGAACGAATCCACTTTTCTAGGAAGATGGAACATTTTTGGGTAATGTACCCAGAGTTTTTTCGGAAAACCATATGGTTCTTTATGGATCCTCTTATGCATTATGTTCGATATCAAGGAAAGGCAATTCTTGCATCAAAAGGAACTCTTCTTTTGAAGAAGAAATGGAAATCTTACCTTATCAATTTCTCGCAATATTTTATCTCTTTTTGGACTCAACCACAAAGGATCCGCCTAAACCAATTAACAAACTCTTGCTTCGATTTCCTGGGGTACCTTTCAAGTGTACCAATAAATACTTTGTTAGTAAGGAATCAAATGCTGGAAAATTCTTTTCTAATAGATACTCAAATGAAAAAATTCGATACCACAGTCCCTGCTACTCCCCTCGTTGGATCCTTATCAAAAGCTCAATTTTGTACTGGATCAGGGCATCCTATTAGTAAACCTGTTTGGACCGATTTATCAGATTGGGATATTCTTGATCGTTTTGGTCAGATATGTAGAAATCTTTTTCATTATCATAGTGGATCTTCGAAAAAACAGACTTTGTATCGAGTAAAATATATACTTCGACTTTCATGTGCTAGAACTTTAGCTCGTAAACATAAAAGTACGGTACGAACTTTTATGCAACGATTGGGTTCGGTATTTTTAGAAGAATTTTTTACGGAAGAAGAGCAAGTTTTTTGTTTGATGTTCACCAAAACAACTCACTTTTCTTTCAATGGATCACACAGTGAGCGTATTTGGTATTTGGATATTATCCGTATCAATGACCTGGTGAATCCTCTTACTCTTAATTAATCATTAGACAAAACTAATAAACTAGAAAAGATTGATATCAAGATAAAACTTGCGCATTTTCCATTCTGAAATGTTCTATAGTAGGTGAATCAATTTACTAATTAACTAAGAAAATTAGTGGCCTTCCTCTTCGGAATAGAAATTGGCTATTTCTACATAGGGAAAGTCGTGTGCAATGAAAAATGCAAGCACGATTTGGGGAGGGGTTTTTTTGTAACAAGGAAGAATTATCTACTCCATCCGACTAGTTCCGGGTTCGAGTCCCGGGCAACCCATATGCAAAATAGAAAAGAGCAATCTGAGTTTTGAATTTTTACTCACTTCATTTCCCAAATTTTTGGATTTGGGAAATGAAGTTATATGGAAATCCAATCGTTGGGGCTGGCTTGGTTGACATTGGTATATAGACTATGTTATACTGTTAAATAACAAGCCTTCTATTATCTATATTCTTTCTAGTTAATACGTGCGCTTGGGAGTCCTTGCAATTTGAATAAACCAAGATCTTACCATGACTGCAATTTTAGAGAGACGCGAAAGTACAAGCCTGTGGGGTCGCTTCTGCAACTGGATAACTAGCACCGAAAACCGTCTTTACATCGGGTGGTTCGGTGTTTTGATGATCCCTACCTTATTGACCGCAACTTCCGTATTTATTATCGCCTTCATCGCTGCTCCTCCAGTAGATATTGATGGTATTCGTGAGCCTGTTTCTGGTTCTTTACTTTATGGAAACAATATTATTTCTGGTGCTATTATTCCTACTTCTGCGGCGATCGGATTGCATTTTTACCCAATTTGGGAAGCTGCATCTGTTGATGAATGGTTATACAATGGTGGTCCTTATGAGCTAATTGTTCTACACTTCTTACTTGGTGTAGCTTGTTATATGGGTCGTGAGTGGGAACTTAGTTTCCGTCTGGGTATGCGCCCTTGGATTGCTGTTGCATATTCAGCTCCTGTTGCAGCTGCTACTGCTGTTTTCTTGATTTATCCTATTGGTCAAGGAAGTTTCTCTGATGGTATGCCTTTAGGAATATCTGGTACTTTCAACTTTATGATTGTATTCCAGGCAGAACACAACATCCTTATGCATCCATTTCACATGTTAGGTGTAGCTGGTGTATTCGGCGGTTCCCTATTCAGTGCTATGCATGGTTCCTTGGTAACCTCTAGTTTGATCAGGGAAACCACTGAAAATGAGTCTGCTAATGAAGGTTACAAATTTGGTCAAGAAGAAGAGACTTATAACATTGTGGCTGCTCATGGTTATTTTGGTCGATTAATCTTCCAATATGCTAGTTTCAACAACTCTCGTTCTTTACACTTCTTCTTGGCTGCTTGGCCTGTCGTAGGGATCTGGTTCACTGCTTTAGGTATTAGTACTATGGCATTTAACCTAAATGGATTCAATTTCAACCAATCCGTAGTTGATAGTCAAGGTCGCGTTATTAATACTTGGGCTGATATCATCAACCGTGCTAATCTTGGTATGGAAGTAATGCACGAACGTAATGCTCATAACTTCCCTCTAGATCTAGCTGCTCTTGAAGTTCCATCTCTTAATGGATAAGGTTTTTCTACTAAACATATAGGAATTTTGGAAGGAAGGAAAGCCAGAAATACCCAATATCTTGTTCCAACAAGATATTGGGTATTTCTTTGTTTATTCTGAATCTTTCTATTCTGAATTCAGTTAACGACGAGATTTAGTATCCTTTCTTGCACTTTCATAACTCGTGAAATGCCGAGTAGGCACGAATTCCCCCAATTTGCGACCTACCATAGGATTTGTTATGTAAATAGGTATATGTTCCTTTCCATTATGAATCGCGATTGTATGGCCAACCATTGCGGGTAGAATGCTAGATGCCCGGGACCACGTTACTATAATTTCTTTCTCCTCCTTCATATTAACCTTTTCGATTTTTGCCAATAAATGACGAGCTACAAAAGGATTCGTTTTTTTTCGTGTCACAGCTAATTACTCCTTTTTTCATTTTAAAGAGTGGCATCCTATGTCCACTATCTCGATCGAGGTATGGAGGTCAGAATAAATAGAATAATGATGAATGGAAAAAAGAGAAAATCCTTTAGCTGGATAAGGGGCGGATGTAGCCAAGTGGATCAAGGCAGTGGATTGTGAATCCACCATGCGCGGGTTCAATTCCCGTCGTTCGCCCATCGCATTATTGCAAATTCCAAAAATGCAATTTTCCATATTCCTAGTTACGTATTTACTTACGGCGACGAAGAATAAAACTATCACTATATTTTTTCCTTTTCCTAGTTCTTCTTCCAAGCGCAGGATAACCCCAAGGGGTTGTGGGTTTTTTTCTACCAATGGGGGCTTTCCCTTCACCGCCCCCATGGGGGTGGTCCACAGGGTTCATAACTACCCCTCTTACTACGGGGCGTTTACCTAGCCAACACTTAGATCCGGCTCTACCCAAACTTTTTTGGTTCACCCCAACATTACCCACTTGTCCGACTGTTGCTAAGCAGTTTTGGGATACCAAACGGACCTCCCCAGATGGTAATCTTAAAGTGGCCAATTTACCCTCTTTTGCAATCAGTTTCGCTACAGCACCTGCTGCTCTAGCTAATTGCCCACCCCTTCCACGTGTGATTTCTATGTTATGTATGGCCGTGCCTAAGGGCATATCGGTTGAAGTAGATTCTTCTTTTTTCTCAAAAAACCCCTTCCCAAACTGTACAAGCTTCTTCCAAAGCATACGGCTTTCTAGATGTATATGACGATCTCTAGACAGATGGATCTTATATGAATCGTATGATGAAGTACCACATGAGTGGATATATAGAAAAGGAATCAAAATCTGCCGAATCGCTCATGTTATGATCTTCTACATCCTAGGTCTCCACGTTCCGTCATCTGGCTTATGTTCTTCATGTAGCATTCAGATCGAATGACTCTATGAAATTACGTCGATACTTCCACATATTATGGGTAACGTAGGAGACATCCCTATTTTCACCCGGGGGTCTTAATTACCACTGCTTAGCTTTCAATTCGCCTCTGACCATCAAATTAAATGTGAATAACCCGTCCTCCTCTCTTTGAAACAAGGGGCGCTTCCGGTTCTGTGCGTGCTTCAAACAATTTTGTCTTCTCCATATTACCATATCTCTAGAGTCAATAATTTTCTATGAGGAACTACTGAACTCAATCACTTGCTGCCGTTACTCAACAGTTTTCTGTTGAGGTCTATCCCGTGGAGGTAGTCAAATTGGATCAGTGATCGATTTCTAGGTTTCGTCGTAAACCTAATTGGTTACTTCCAATTACGTAAATCAATAGTTCAAACCGCACTCAAAGGTAGGGCATTTCCCATTGATATAGGAACTTTTGTACCAGAAACAATAGTATCTCCAATTATAGCCCCTCTGGGATGTAAAATATATCTCTTCTCACCATCCCCATAGTGTATGAGACAAATGTATGCATTTCGATTAGGGTCGTATTCTATGGTTACGATTCTACCAGATATGTCTTTTTGATTCCGTCGAAAATCGATTTTACGGTATAGGCGCTTATGACCTCCCCCTCTATGCCTTGCGGTAATGATTCCTCTGGCATTACGACCTTTACCACAACGGTGCCGTCCATGGATCAATTTATTTCGTGGATTGGATTTCACTTGCCTGTCTACGGTTCCCTTGCGTGTGCTCGGGATAGGTGTTTTGTATAAATGTTTCGCCGTATTATTAAGTATTCTCCTTTAGTTCGTTTCTCTATCTAGAAGTGGAATAGAATAACCCGGTTGAAGGGTAATGATCATACGTCTGTAATGCATTGTATGTCCCAGAATAGGTCCCATTCTTCTACCCTTTCCGGGTAGTCGATGGCTATTCACAGCTACTACCTTAACACCAAAGAAGAGTTCGACCCAATGCTTTATTTCTGTCTTAGTGAATCCCGATTCGACATTAGAAGTATATTGATTCTTTCCCAATAAACGAAGACTCTTTTCTGTAAATACTGCGTATTTGATTCCATCCATAAATCGACTTTCCCTCCTATGCTCTGAGTTCCAGTATCGATAAGAATTCGAGTTCTTATTGTTCTTATGTTATGGTATGAATATACCATACCAATTCGTTATGTATGGATGATGGATGAGATTCCATAGATAGAGAGCCAGTTCCAATAGACTTATGGAACGTTCCCGTTCGCGTGCATCCAGCAGGAATTGAACCCGCAAATTTACCAATTATGAGTTGGGCGCTTTAACCATTCAGCCATGGATGCTTAACAGGGATCATCGTACATCGTAAATAACCAATTTTCATATAGAAAGACATATCATAGAAAAATGAGAAAATATTCGGAGATGGCAAATATTCGGAGATGACTATGAAAACACCTCTCTGGATCCTCGAATTGAAAGAGAGATTGAGAGGGATCAAGAATCCTAATTCTCGCTATTTGGAATGGATCCAATTCTATTGAGTCTGACCCATAGTGATCATTTCTCTTTAGCAAAGAATGACCTTGGTTATCAAAGGATTGAACAACCGGGATCCATTTACTTATGATACCTAGTTGACATTGCTAACAAGGATCTAATGAATTATGAGTTTAATAGATGCTCTTTAGCAGAAAGACGTATATTCCTTGCTCATTATCAGACAATCACTTATTCCCAAACCTCGTGTGGGGCTAATCGTTTTCATTTACCATCTTATGGAAAACCCTTTTCGTTCCGCTTAGCCCTATCGGATATTTTAGTGATGGGTTCTATAGGAACTGGACGATCCTATTTGGTCAAATACCTAACGAAAAATTCCTATTTTCCTTTCATTAAGGTACGAGGGCTTCTTATTCCACAAGAACGAAAGCACCTTTTCATTCTTTCATATACTAGGGGTTTTTACTTGGAAAAGACAATGTTCCATACTAAAGGATTCGGGTCCATAACCACGAGTTCCAGTGCACTAGATCTTGTAGCACTTAGCAACGAGGCCCTATCCATTAGTATTCCACATAAGAAATCCATTATAGAAACTAATACAATTAGATTAGCTCTTCATAGACAAACTTGGGGTTTGCGAGCCAAGATAAGACCGGCTCGGGATCATGGGACCCTTTTCTATCAGATAGGAGGGGGTCTTGTACAAAATAGACTTCTAAGTAATAACCCCATGGATCCTCTATCTATCTATATAAAGAGGCAATCGTGTCAGGAAGCGGCTTTTTCTTTGGCCAAACGGTACTTCGAACTTGGAACGAGCATGAAGAGATTAACGAGACTTCTTTCTCTTTTGAGTTTTTCTGGCGGACCGGTCGCGCAAGATCTTTGGTCTTCCCCCGGAACCGATGAAAAAGTGAGTCGCTTCTTATGGACTCGCTCAGAATGATTCTTCTCTATCTAATCTATAGTTCATGGCCTATTAGAAGTAGAAGGTGCTCTGGTGCAATCCTTACCGACAGAAAAAGATTGCACTCGGGTTGATAATAATCGAGTGCCATTACTTCGTCGGTCCGAACCAAGGAATCCGTTAGAAATGTTTTGAAATGGATATTGTTCTCTCTTTGATTAGGGATTGCTATATGAAAAGAAGTGGAGTTTTAAAAAGGGAACGGAATGGTCAAACCGGAACTGCTAGAGGAACGAATTTTCAATAGCATAACTTGGGCTCCTAGAATATGGGGCCCTTGGGACAATCTATTTGATTGCAGGGATAGGTACGCTGAATATGACTGGGGATTTTCCTATGGGTATTGGAGCGGGTCCAAGCAGATTAAAGAGGATGAGTTGTCAGAGACTGCTATTTATTCGAATTATTTCTGGTCTTTTCATTCTAATACTCTATCCGAGAGTTCTCAGTATTTAGCAAAGCTGTTCCTATCTAACGGAAGGCTCCTGGATCAAATGACAAAGACATTGTTTGTGGAGAAAGAGGTGGCTTTTCCCGGATGAAACATTTGATTTGTGTAACAGGAGAAAGATTTCCCACTCCTTAGCCGTAAAGATATGTGGCCATGAAAAAGGGAGGGGATTCAGTGGAACAGGATTGGCCGGGCGGTAGAGTTGTGGAAACACTTGTTGATTCCTATTTTGGACCCTAGCTCCATGG